>JARCFY010000009.1:104301107-114301107 GCA_029233225.1 Lepidodactylus listeri | reverse complement strand
ATTTTGATTCGTGGCATGCCAAGAGAATCTCTTTACGTAGGGATTGGGGCACAATGAGTTTGGTCCCATGATACCAGCAGCCGTCTATGTGCTTCTGGGTCTCACTGTCATTCTCCCACTCTGCAATCTCCTGAGCAGAATATTCCATAGCACATTTAACAGTCCATTGAGAGGGTGAGGGAGCCATTTTACTCTGGCTCCGAGTGAGCACCGCCCCCCTAACTGTTGCGGGGAAAACATGGAATCAAACACCTCATCTTTTCTGGACTCGTGTTGGGGCAATCTGGACAAAGCATCTGCTAACGAATTTGCCTTCCCAGGGAAATGTTTCAACATGAAATTGAACTTTGAGAAAAAGTCTGCCCACCGCAGCTGCTTGGCATTTAGCGACCTTCTAGTGTGCAACGCCTCTAAGTTCTTATGATCAGTCCAGATCTCAAAAGGCTTTTGTGCTCCCTCAAGCCAGTGCCTCCAGGTGGAGAGAGCCAGATGGATAGCTGCAGCCTCTTTGTCCCACACCGACCAATGTCTCTCTTTTTCATTAAATTTCTTAGAAATGTAGGCCAGGGGGTGTAACGCATTGTCCGGTCCCTTTTGCAGAATCGGCCCCCCCATAGCCACATCTGAAGCATCAACATGAATAACAAACTCTTTGGTTTCGTCAGGGTGGGCTAGGATGGGTTCAGAGGTAAAAAGCCGTTTTAACTCATCAAACGCCCTCTGACACTCTGTGTCCCAATGCAACCTTTCCCCAGGCTTCCCAGCCTCTGGTCCTTTCCCCTTGGTTTTTAACAGTTCCGTTAAGGGCAAAGTGATAGTGGCAAAGTCTTTCAAGAAGGTTCTATAGAAGTTGCAAAATCCTAACAGGCTTTGTAGCTGTTTACGGGTGCGAGGGGCTTCCCACTGCACTACCGCCTCTACTTTAGCTGGATCCATCTCTAATCCCTGCTGGGAGATTCAATAGCCCAGGAAGTCAATCTCAGTGCGGTGGAATTCACACTTGGAGAGCTTAGCATATAACCAGTGCTCCAGAAACATTGCTAGCACCTCCCGCACTAGTTTCACATGTGATTGCTTATCAGGGGAATAAATCAAGATATAATCTAAGTAACAGAGCACCCCCTTGAACAGGTATTTGTGTAAGACTTCATTGATTAGGCTCATAAAAACTCCAGGTGCGCCAGCCAATCCGAACGGCATCACCAGGTATTCGAATTGACCAAGGGGAGTGTTGAACGCAGTCTTAAACTCATCCCCTTCTCTTATGCGCACACGAAAGTAAGCATCCTGTAAATCCAACTTCAAAAAGATTCTCCCCTTAGCCGCTTCCACCAATAGATCCTTAATTGGGAGGGGGTAGGCATTCGAAGCCGACACTGCATTTAGCCCCTGATAGTCCATACACAGTCTCAGCCCCCCATCTTTCTTTTTCCGGAATAACACAGGGGCAGCAAACAGGGATTTGGCAGGACGAATGAAACCTCTCTCTAAGTTGTTATCCAAAAACTTCTGGAGCTCGTCTCTTTTAGCCGGGCTCATGGAATATAGCTTCCCCTTGGGCAACTTCTCCCCCTGCAGTAGTTCAATTGCACAGTCTGTGAGTCAATGGGGGGGAAGCTCGTCTGCTTCAGTTTCACTGAACACATCAGCCAAGTCTCTATATTCCATTGGGATCTTGACCAGAGTTAGTGACAAGGCAGCAGGGGGAGGGGGAGAAGGGGGCCGTGAGCCCCAAGCTGGGTCCCATTTATGTTGCGCACACTTGGGATCGATCCAGGATATCTTCCCCTCGCTCCACTTTATGTAGGGGGTCATGTGAGCTAAGCCAGGGGCTCCCCAACACCATGGGAAACTGGGTATTTGGGGTGATTACAAAAGCCCTCTTTTCCCAGTGCTCTCCCGTCCCCACAATTAACAGTTCAGTCTCTGCCACACACTCCTCCTTCATCTCTGATCCATCCATTTGGGTGAACCGCAACGGCTCCCCCAGGGGGTTTACTTTGGGCCCCAATCCCTCCACTACTAAAGGGCTTATCAAGTCTCTGGCACACCCCGAGTCTATAAGGGCTCACACCCGGACATGGGTCCCTGTGCCTGGGACCATCACAGTCACGACCATATATAGCAAGGGACCAGGGATGCTCACTGGTGGCGGTGCATCGGGTTGAGGGATGTGCAGCTCTGCACCTTTTACTGCAGGTCGTTGAAGTTTCCCGCCAACGGCATTGCAACCAGCTCCAGCTCTCCCTGCGTCGTCCCATTGCCCGTTGCCCCTTCCAGCTGTAATGCCCAGGGTTTAAACGATGATTTACCGGAATGGGGTGTCCCCCCCCAGGGGGGTCGAAGTCTTCGGGGTCTTGGTCCCCCCTCGAGGGCACGCCGAGGTGAAATGGCCGCTCTCCCCACATTTCATGCACAGCCCTTGCTTGAAACGGGAGTCACGCAGTTCCTGTAGAGCCGTCTTAAACTTTGACTTCAGGGCGGATTTAGCCAGGTGAGGGGTGGATGCTCCCAGTTTGATCAGGGTGAAGCGCTCCTCCACATCCGTGTCAGTATACTGTAATGTATTAGACGCAAGATGACAGCTACTGGAATGTAGATGGTAATGATCTAAACTGACAGATGCTGGATCACATGATCGGAGTCATGTGGGCTTGAGTTGAATCAGCCACAGTGAGTCAGCACTGTGTCCTTATTGGATGAACTATGTATATATTGACTGCTTGTATTCTACTAGTTCTTCTCTCTTATGTTGGATTGCCAAGCGGAGCATTCTGTCAGTCTGTACAGCCTTTATGAACTATTTTCTTTTATAAATAAATTCACTGTAAATATTTGCACCAGACAACTTGCTGTCATTGTAGCCTCATTCTACGCTTGATACGACACACCGTCAGGGTTATGGGCCCAGCACTCTTCCACTGCGCTATAGTGGCAAGCAGCGGAGGTAGTCAGTGCTGAGCTGTGGAAGTTTTGCCTGAAAGGTTGGTGAACTTCGGTGGCAGCAGAAACAGTGGATGTCTGCAGATGGAATTAAGGCAGAGGCAGAGGCAAGCGGCAACTTATCTTTCTTCGGCACGGAGGAGATAGAGGATATCGCCCAACTGTTTAAGCACAGTGACTCGGAGGAGTCGGAGGACGACATCCAGCCATTTGACCAAGAGAAGCAGAGTGAGTACAGCATGGCTTTAGCAGCAGCTGCTGTGTTTGTGGAGAAACTGACCTATAAAAATTATTCAGTATGGTCTCTCCGGATGAAACATTTCCTTGTTAAGGAAGGGCTCTGGACATATGTTTCAGCTCCCCCAAATGCTCCTACAGCAGAGGAGGTGACAAAGATTGAGAAGGCACTTGCTTTGATTGTGCTTAGTGTATCAGACAAACAATTAGTTTATGTTTCCGGCAAAGACACTGCAAAGGCAGCATGGGATAGTCTTGCAGCTGTCTACGTCCAAAGAACTTCTGGCAGTATTGTCTCTTTAATGAGAAGGATGTATAAAACTGTCATGACTGAAAAACAGCCGGTGAGAGAGCATTTGAATTCGCTCACAGAATGTTTTCAGCTCCTAGCGGAAAGAGGTAAAGAAATCCTCGAGGAAGATAAAGTTTACATCATCTTGTGTTAGTTGTCATCACGTTATGATCCACTTGTGTCGGTTTTGGAAAACCTTGATCCTGCGGCCTTAACTATGGATTACCTGTGTGGAAGATTGCTTCAGCAGGACGACAAGCTGAGTCAGCGTCGGCAGGAAATTGGAGCCAGCTCATCTGGGAATCATGCCAGCAACTCCGGGAGTGGAGCCAGCTCTTCTGGGAATCGAGCCAGCCACAGCAGGTGTCCAGCTGCAGTGTCGGAAGGTGATTTTTCACAGTTGCCAGCCCAGCAAACTTTTGCCTTAAAAACGCGCAGATGTTTTAAATGTGGGTCGACTCGGCATATCCAGAAATATTGCAACCAGGGAAAGCATCCAGCCACCAACGTACTCAAGGATGGAGGCGGGACTACATCTAGAGATGTGGCTAAGCTTCAAGCAACTTTGGTGACGGCAAATGAGAACTGTGTTCCAGACATTTGGGTCCTTGACTCTGGAGCATCTCAGCATTTTGCTCATGATAAGAACTTGCTGTCTGATATGCAGCCAGCTAACCTGGACCATGTAAGTCTGGCAGATGGGGCACCAGCAGCAGTGGATGGGCAAGGGAAGGCATTCTTTCCTAGTCTAAATTATGCGTTTAATAATGTGTTGTGTGTCCCTAGTTTGGAGCATAATTTGCTCAGTGTCAATGCGTTGACTAAAGCAGGGTTCACTGTGATATTTGACAAGGTGCAATGTGCTATAAGCAGGGGAAAAATGTTCTTGCTCAGGGAAAAGTACAGAATGGTGTTTATGTTCTTGAAAATGAGTCTGGGCAAGTTCAGTCTGTTTTAAGCAACAACCCATTACATAATGAGTGCATCCATATTTATCACACAAGATTAGGGCACATGTCATTTGACACATTAAGTAAAACTTTTGCTTGCTTAGGAGAAAACAAGCTCAAAAAATGTCAAACCTACCTTGATTGTGATGTGTGTAAATGTAGTAAATCACAGGCTTATCCTGTGGTGAAGGCCAGTGGCAGAGTTTCACAAAGACCCCTAGAATTGGTACATGCTGATGTTATTGGTCCATATCCAGGCAGTGTGTCAGGTAAAAAATATGGTCTTTTGATTGTGGATGATTTCTCACGTTTCTGTTGGGCTTATCCATTAGATAAGAAATCCCAGGTGTGTGAAACTATTAAGAAATGAGCTAGAAGCGTGCAGAAGCAATTAAATCAAGAAGTGGTGTTTTTTCAAACTGATCTCGGGGGTGAGTTTATGTCTCAAGACTTGAAAAACTGGTTTAAATCCCAGGGAATTAAACACAGAATTGCAAACACAGCAACTCCCCAGGAGAATGGGATTGCTGAAAGGAGGGCAGGAATTATACAAACAGTAATGCACTCCATGCTAAATGATTCTGGTTTGCCAAAGTATTTGTGGGCAGAATGTTTAAGGTGTGCCACTTATACAGTAAACAGAGTGTTTTGTAAAGCTATTAATGATATTCCTTTCAAAGCCCTTTATGGGAAAGAACCATCTTTACAGCACATGAGGGTGTTTGGTTCCAAGGCTTGGGTCAACATTCCACTGAAGCAGAGGCATAAGGGTGGTCCTAGAGCTCGTAAGCTCACGTTTGTAGGATATCAAACTGGAATGAAAGCATACAGATTTATTGATGATAAAAACATGTTAGTTTTCAGTAGATCTGCCAAGTTCTGTGAACATGCAAATTGGTCAAAAATTCATTCAAATGAGATTCCAGAACATGTCATGTTACCTGTGTCAGAAAGTGCTGAAGGTGATCAGGAGATTAGACAGGAGGATTCTTCTGAAACACAAGTATCTAGTCCAGATCAGGATTCTAGACAGATACCAAGGGTTTCCAGCAGGTCAACAAAGGGAATACCGCCCCAGAGGTATGGCATTAATTTTGTAAGTGTAAAAGTGCCAAACAATTACGCTGAGGTGTTATCTACAGAACAGCCGGAGCAGCGAAATGCGTGGCTCAAAGCCATGGAGGCGGAGTATGAGTCACTAAAATCTCATAAGGTATTCTCAAATGATGTTTTACCAAAAGGATTGGGTTGCAGCAAAACGTGTTCTAAAATATTTAAAGGGAACAGCGTCTCAAACGCTTGTGTAAAATGTGAATAAAAATGATGAATGTATTTATGCATACTGTGATGCCAGTTGGGGGGACAGACCAGATTTAAAGTCTACCTTGGGTTATACTATTTATGTTTATGGTGCCTTAGTAGGATGGAAGTCAATTAAGCAGACGCATGTGGCCACCAGCTCGTGTGAGTCAGAGTTTTCTGCAATTAGTGATGTAGTGATACAGCTGGAGTGGTTCCACCAACTGCTACAAGATTTCAACATGCAAAGCAAGCTACCAATAAATGTTCTCTGTGATAGTTCTGCAGCGAAACAATTAGCGCAGAGTCAGGGAGTGAAAACAAGGAGCAAACACATAGGCATAAGGTACCAAAATGTAAGAACTGCTGTGAGTAAAAATTTCATTAGTTTACAGCAATGTATGTCAGATGAAAATGTTGCTGACATGTTCACCAAATGTTTGTGTGCAAACCCATTCAATGTATTAAAATGTAAGTTAAGCATTTATTAAGCTGCATCTTGGGAGGCGTGTCAGTATACTGTAATGTATTAGATGCAAGATGACAGCCACTGGAATATAGATGGTAATGATCTAAACTGACAGATGCTGGATCACATGATTGGAGTCATGTGGGCTTGAGTTGCATCAGCCACAGTGAGTCAGCACTGTGTCCTGATTGGATGAACTATGTATATATTGACTGCTTGTATTCTACTAGTTCTTCTCTCTTATGTTGGATTGCCAAGCGGAGCATTCTGTCAGTCTGTACAGCATTTATGAACTATTTTCTTTTATAAATAAATTCACTGTAAATATTTGCACCAGACAACTTGCTGTCATTGTAGCCTCATTCTACGCTTGATACGACACACCGTCAATCCGCTGCCACCCGCATCCATGCCGCGAGGGACCCCGGCCGGTCGTTCCTGAGGATCGTTTCGTAGATCTCGGAGCTCAGCCCTTCCCGGTACTTCTCGATGAATAGGTCTTGCGACCACCCCTGCACCTTTGCGGTAATTCTGCGAAATTGATCGGTGTACTCCCTCACGGAAGAGCGGCCTTGGACCAGTTTGCGCAGTTGGTTCCGAGCCTTCTCTTCCCCCAGGGGGTCCTCATAGTGCTGCCGTAGGGCCCACATGAAATTGTTTACAGTTTGTAGCTCAGGGCCTGGGGGGTTATGCAGACTCACGTACCAATCACTGGTGGTGTCCCTCAGCTTGGAGCCGATGTACCCCACTCTCTCGCGTTCCATCGGGTAGAGGTGGCCCCAGGCCGCCAGGAACCGCTCAATCTCGATTATGAAGAATCGGAGCTTTTTGGGGTCCCCATCGAACATTGCCGTCAGGGGGTCGTTAGGGGCTTGCTGGAGCATTTGATCTCCCGGGTAGGGGGCCACAGGGCCAGGTTGGGGGGCCCGCAGGAGGTACCACTGGGGGTGCAGGTGCCACAGGAGCAGCACCCGCTCCCCCCGGCACTTGCCCTGTAGGCTGTATCCTGGCCCCGGCCCTGGTCCCACTCCTCCCCCAGCCCCAGCTCCTGCTCCCACTGCTACTGCGCCCATCAGCTGCTGTTGCATCTCCAGCACGGCTTCCCTCAGCTCCACCGCTATGCGATCGTGCATCTCCCCAAACCTCCGGTCCAACATCTGGCTGAGGTCTTCCGTGCCCGGATCAGGACCCCTTGGCAGGAACTGCTCCTCATGGGGAAGGCTCAGCTGCCAGTCATCTGGTCAATGGGGAGGGAACCTCTCCTCATCCTGGAAACCCGGTCGACCAAAGTCCAATTGGTCACCACCAAAGTGTACTCGGGCCCCTTTCTGATCATGGATCCATGACTCGGAAGGAGTAGTTCCAAACGTGGCCCACGAGTACCGCGGGGAGGGTGGCCAATCCCCCCCTGCTCCCGGCCATGGGAGCATGGGTATGTCCAGGCCAGTTGTCCTCGGTACCACTGGCTCGCACGGTTCGCTGGGAGCAGTGGTGACCGGGATTTCTTCAGTGGTAATGGGGATGGTCCCATCATCTGACATGGCCAGGTATGAGAGGTCCCATTAATGGGATCTCTAACAATCTGTGAGGCTTCTGAGTCGAATCAATAAGCCAGACCATTTAGTGAAATAAAAGTTCCTTTATTCTTAATGATGGTTCAGGTACTCAATGTTTGTTAGAGATACATTGGCATAGACAACAGGGATTGATATACCCCTCACTTCAGGTGACAGTAGGCAGAGAGCCAATCAGGATAAACAGAAAAAAGCGCGCAACTATCCCAAACCGTTTGTTCCCATCGAAAAGGCGCCAAAGCACTAAAATCCCCCCCCCGCCCCTTTGTGACCTCTACTTGCGAATTGCAGACCAGACACCTGGAAGAAAACAGCTCCACAGTCCCCAAGGTTATAAAAGCAAGATAAAACATTCTAAGCGCTGGGGAAAAGAAAGGAGACAGGAAGAGATAACCGGGCTTGTTTATGTGACGCGATGGAATGTAGCAAGCCACCCTCCCAGGAAAGAATTGACACTTTAGCAAGACTAGCAATAAACTTCAAAGGGGAGCAAATGTACATGACTGCAGGCAAAACGTAACACTGAATGGCAGGCATCCTGACAGCTTCTAGGAATGTGCTTCTCCTTGTCTACGGATTTTCAGCTTGTATTAATAACCTCCAAATTAAGACCTAAGTTTATGGAGATGCGAAGAGTGGGGAGAATAAGGTAAGTAATATTCTACCCGGTGACTCAGTAAGGGTTCTTCTCTGGACTCCCGGTGCTCTACCCAATGGGTGCCGATTTCTGGATCCCTGACAAGCAAAGGGAGGCCGTGGGTACTCTGTGCTTGCTTTCCTTCAGTTATTTATAGCGACAGACGAAAGGAGAAGAGAGCAAGACTTCTGAAAGTCTCTCATTTGTCCAAAGTATTTTTATCCATGTTATCTTTTATTAAATCCTTATAACAAGATGAACCAGATTGTTCCCATTCATTTGACTATGATTCTCACCTGCAGCTATAATACATGACATAATACATAATCCTTATGAGGGTCAGCTAATAAAAATATTATTAATTTGTTTAATTGTTAACACATCAAAAGCCGTCCTTTTAAGAGGACATAGATCAAGAAAACTCTAAAAATCTGAAAGTGTAGTGTTACAAAATAAGCATGGTATTCTATCTAAATTGTATACCTAGTTAGAATTAGAGGAGGAGGCAGTCAAAAGCCATTAGACTTGGCATGGTTGCTTAGGATACATATTAAAGCAGGATGTTTGGAGGTGTATGTACTTGGAATGAACTTCAAAGGAATTTCAAAGGGAGATTAGAAAGAGAGACTGCTGAATTGCAGCTGATCATGAAGCTCAAGACAATGCAAACTCCTGGACTGAATTGAGACTTTTCGTCTTAAACACAGGAAACACACACACACACACACTCTCTCTCTGGCATGCTCTCTCTGGCTCTTTCCCTCCCTCTCTGTCACTGAAAAAGAAAAAGTGTGCTTGCACACAAAAGAGCCAGTTTGGTGTAGTGGTTAAGTGCATGGACTTAACCACTGGTTAAGTCCATGCTGGATGACCTTGGGCAAGCCATAGTTCTGGCACAGCTGTTCCCTCAAGGACAGCTCAGGAAAGAGCTCTCAGTCCCACCTACCTCACAGGGTATCTGTTGTGGGGAGGGGGAGGGAAAAGAGTTTGTAAACTGCTCTGAGACTTCAAGTGAAGGGTGGAATATAAATCCAATCTCTTCTTCTTTTTCTAATACATCGAATAAAATGTTGCTGGTCTTCTTAAAAGTCCTACAAGACACCATTTCCCCCCTCCCTCCCCAGAGTCAATTGCTCTCAGGCTGGATTTGTTATCCACCTTTTTGTTTTCTTTTTTTTTTGAAACTTTATTTGTGAGATTTTCAAATTGTATATAATTCAGCTTAAATTATTTTATATACCAAGCGTTGTTAAGTCAATTACATAAAGAAAAGGAAAATTTAAGGCAATAACATTTTTCACAATTTGGATTTTAACGAATTCACCCACACCTACCATTCTTGTCAACAATGAGTAACATCCTGTTCCTCTTTATTTTTTTAGTCTGATTGACAATAAATCAACAATATGAAAAGTCTTGGCCACTTATTCTTGTTTATCTTCAGATATATCTTCAAATATAAGGTTCCTAACTATCAGCCAGAATTTGCTTGCCTGTTTACACCACCACCACAAATGAAAATAATTACCTACATTTAAGTAATTTCATTATTTCTAAAGAGGCTTGCCAATTGCTGATCACCACATCTTTTTTCCCTTACATGCCCTGGGATATCTTTTAAAGTAATAATTTCAAAATCTTGAATAGTCAATGGCCGAGGACAGACTGGCAATGTAAAGCGGGGCAGCCTCGCGTCGGAAGTGGAAGAAAAGAGCCCGTTCAGACATGCGCATCTGTCCCTTGGCTCCATTTCGCACTTACCCGTCTCCCAGTCGCTTTCCATCCGCTTTAACAGGACACCGGGTAAAACCGGTGTTCAGGGGCCATCCTCCGCATGCCTCCCGCTTCCAAATAGTGTGAACTGGAAGAAGCGGGAGGCATCCGGAGGCGGCAGTGTGAACGCGCCGGCACAAAGTGCGCATGTGCGAAACACATCAAAGGGAAAACAAAAAAAAAGCGCAACGGCGCACGCGAGCTGTGCGCGCCGGCTCCGCGGCAGTCTGAACGCTCCATATCGGCACCACTGCGCATTGCTCTGGCCAGTATGAACGGCCAGCTCCGTGGAGTTTCCCCCCCGCACCAGTTCCCTCCACTTTGCCCCCGCTTTACATTGCCAGTCTGTCCTCAGCCAATGTATCGCTTTTGACCTTATCCAGTATTTTGTCTCTCATTACTCTTTTTACAAATCTAGTGTGTACCTCTCTTGGAGTCTTAGTTTTCCTTGATAGGGCTGAATTTCCTCTAATTACAGATTCTATCTCAGTCTCCAATTTTTCCTTTAAATCCAGTTGCACAATAGCTGTTAAAGCCTCAATCCTTGTTAATAGGGGGCTTTCTAAAGGGTCATACTTCTCTTTCCACTCCTGTAATTGAGAGTCAACCTCATCCACTTTTGATTCATTTCTATTTGATGCCTCATTCAATTTGATGATTTCTTGCTTACTTTCCAGTGTTTGGTTTTTAAATTCATCTATTTGGAGTACGATATGTTGGGTGAAGTTATCCAATTTTAATTGTAAAGGTTCTATGGCTTTAGTGATCAGATTAGATAGACTGGTCTGGACAATTTGATTCATTGCCTCAATAATACTGTCATGTATCTGGGCATTAAATTCTTTAGCTCCCAGTTGAGCTAAATTTGAAGCCATTGTCTTGCCTTGGCCTGGAGAGGAGTTGGTTAAACCCAAACCTTTTTTAGGGCCAATTGACATCTTAGGAATCAGAAGTCAGTTCAGCTATTACAGTTCTTAATTAATTATTTGCTTATACCCCCCTAATTAGTTAATCAGTGTCACCCCCCCAAAACCAAGACAATCACATAGACAATTAATTATAATAATACGATATAGAATTCATCAAAATTTCAAAAGTCAAAAATCATAAGGTACCAAACATATTAATTAACCTCTATGATCAACTTGTACAATTAATTATGGTAAAGCAGTTAGATCACCCCAATCTTATAATTATGTGTCTCAGACACCCTAATGGTCTCTGGAAAAACTGATCAGTTATCATACCCCCCAGTTAAAAAATTTTTTTTTAATACAACTCTTAATTAATTTTAAAACATCCGCTCATGGCCTCCAGTTATATAATTCCCCTCCAATCAAGATAATGATTTCTACAGTTAATTGTAATGGAACAAAATTAATTCATCCACGCTCTAGAGATCATAAGGCAGCCAACTCCTAAATTAATCACAGAAAAAAATTTCCAGCTGTTCTCCTATAGTTGATTTTCTCCCACTTCATTTTCCCCGGCTGTCAGTCCTCCTTGAGCATCCAGGAAGAAAACAGGTACCCATCCTTCACATTAGGCTTAATTTAGACCAATCCAATCAAGCGTAGAGATACCACACACCGATCCAAGTTACGTTATCCACTTTGGAGAGCTTATCTAAAGCGTAGAAATAAATGATAACCAAAGCCACTCAAATGGGCTCTCAGCCCGGGAAGTCAAAAAGCAAACACAAATGAAAAAGTGCATAAATTGTGGAGAGGAGAGTATAAAAGACGTTAGGAACCAGGTTTCTCCGTCACTCTTTCTCTCGGTAATCCACTCAATGTCCTTGCTCTGCTTGCCCAAGCCCTTCCACAGCGTTGTCTCCAGACCAACGTCCAAACTTCTCAACGCCGACGCAGATAAATGGATAAAAGAAAAAAAAAAAGGAAAGGAGCACAAAAATGGAATGATAGAGAGGTGCTTACACAGTTCTGGTTTCTCACACCTTGTAGAAAGAAGTTATATACTTAATCTCCACCAGACCAGCAACTGGCTCACCAGACCAGCAACTTTTAACAGCTCACTGCCTGCAAACTAACAACGCCCCATAGGGTAAGCCGCTAGCTGCTGCTTCTCAACGGAGGTTGAGACTTCTTGTCCCCGCTTCTTGCTTCGGTCATAGGGGCATTCAGGGAACGCGGGCCGCCGCCCACTTCCACTGCATCCCCAAAGACCCTGCCTAGGTCCTCCTCCAGAGGTCCTAGCAAAGAATGTGCAAACGCATACACTCCTTGAAGTGGGCGAGGAATTCAGCGAGAGTAGCCAGCGGAGCTACCACTGCTTGCTGCCGCTGTCACTGGATCCGGAACTCAGTCCTCCTCCATCCACCTTTTTTCTTTAATGCTGAAAGATTCCTGGTGATCAT
This sequence comes from Lepidodactylus listeri, assembly GCA_029233225.1. NCBI lineage: Eukaryota > Metazoa > Chordata > Lepidosauria > Squamata > Gekkonidae > Lepidodactylus > Lepidodactylus listeri. Next base: position 114,288,556 of record JARCFY010000009.1, on the reverse strand, counting down.
GATATTTACAGCAGGCATTGTGTAAGTGGGATCAGAACAGTTTACAGATTATTGGTATACTAATGCTATTGGTATACCAATAGCATTATTGGTTTCAAAATGAACAAAACACATATAGAAAAATACCAGATGACATATCTGTTGTTAGCTCTGTGGATGGTGATATGGGGCAGATTTTATGGGAGGAGATTAAGTATATAATTTTTGATACAGTTAGTCTGGCAGTTAATGAGGCTTTTTTCCCCAATAAATTTTATTAACTTTATTAAAAAAGCTACCACCCAGAACAGAGCCTTCTCAGTGGCGGCCCCCTACTGGTGGAACGAGCTCCCGGAAGACATCAGGGCCCTGTGGGACCTTTTGCAGTTCCGCAGGGCCTGCAAGACGGAGCTCTTACGCCAGGCTTTTGGGGCCGCCGCTGGGGGAAATGGCCACTGATAGATGGCCAGAGAAGTACACAGGCCCGGGATAACAGTTAGTGGTAGCCTCCAGACTGGGGGGGAGCTGTCGTTGCCCTGGTGTTGGTATTTAAATTGCCACCAATTATATTGTAATTTGCCGCCAATTAAAATTGGAATTGTACTGTTTTTAATGTACTAATTTATATTGTTTATATTGATTTTAATGTTGTGACTCGCCTAGAGCCGGTTATGTTGGTCAGGCGGGATATAAATCTAAATAAATAAATAAATAAATAAAAAAGAGATTAATACAACATAACCAAAATCATGACAATATCAGGGTAAGTATCACATAACTGTTTTTCCTACATCACTCTTATTTAGACTAATTAACAATAATTATTTACCTAAAAATATAACAAGTTTTCATAGAAAGGATTTTTCGGAACTATCTTACATTCTGTCAAATAGTTTATAACAGGAAACTAAGTCTCTTGGAACAATTTCTGACTTTTAACAGTGTCTTTAACTCCAGATATTCCAGTAACTTGGCTATGAACAAAGTGTTCCCAGAGTTTATTTTGCCAGCAAGATAAAGAGGGAACTTTCTCATTTTTCCAATATTGTGCAATGGTTATTCTTGCTACCGTTATAAGTATTGATGCTTGATTTTTGGTACTCTTCTTTTCAATAGGAATCAATCCTGCCTCTAAGATTATTGACTCAAGAGATGGAGTTAAAGTTATCCCAGTAATCAAGAACATTTGTGCCAATATGTCTTTCCAAAATATTTGGATTTGTGGACAATACCACCAGCAATGAGCGTAATCACCCAGTTGTCCCCATTTCTTCCAGCATCTAGCTGGGATTTTAAAGTTAAAGCGGTGGAGAACTGAAGGAGTAAAATACCATCTACTTAATACCTTAAATGTATTAAAACGAATACTAAATACTTTAGAAATATTATTAGGCTGTGACCAAATTGTATTCCATGTTTCATCTGAAAATATCTTACTGCAATCTAAGTGCCATTGTTTTTGCATAGGCAGTACCACCAGCTTACTCTGTTTAACAGAGTTTATAAAACTTAGAAATCAAACCTTTTAACTCTCCTTGCTGATTTTGTAAAATAACTTCAAAGTCTCTTAAGGGCTTTGAGAATACTTCTTGGGACCTAATTTTCTATAAAACATTGTTAATTTGTAAAAACCAAAACCAAGGGATTTCCTCCCCCCCTCCATTTGTGTTCTAGTATCTCCTTTTGTCAGAATCTGCTAATTCAGACATTATATTAGTCAGGCTTCCATTATGTTATTCAATATGTATGCCTTTCTTTCCTATGTAACTGTCATGTATTGGGACTCCATGTAACTGTAATGTACTGATGCTTGTCCAGACCGGGAGGGTGACACCAGTGAATTATGTGAACAAGGAGGCCTCACATCCCTGCCTCCGCATTCCAGCTGCTCCGGCAGGAACTTCAAGGGAGGATGCCTCTCATCTCTTATCACATGCAAAAACCTTGAGGCCATTGATTGTTATGTGAACTGGTAACATCTGAGGGGTCTGGTTTGGGAGAGGAAATTTACTGCTTAACACCTCACTCTTTTTCCTGTGAGAACCAAACGGTCAGGACACCTCTTTGCCCGCCAATTTTCCCTTAAGGGGATTGGCTACCTATGGGTAATTCAAACTCCTTGGAATGGTATAATAGACCCGCTTGTATAATCTGTCTCATCTCTGACAATAATCCGAGACGCTGTACTAATGTAGAGATTGGAAATAAAGAACTGTGGTTAACCAACCAAGATCTGATCCTTGACTACTTTGAGCAGAACTCTCACAGATTGTCAGAGATCTGTGACTGGGACTTAGCCGTTCCTGACCATGTCAGACGACGACACGGTCCCTATCCCTACACCCGAAGATGTCCCCGCCACCCCGACGGACCAGGGGAACGGTGGTGGAGGCGGCGGAGGGGCCCCAGAAGTGCCGGTGACTACGATTCAGGGGGCTCACTACATCCCGCGCCTACCTCCTCGTCAGAGCGGGACCCCCAAGTACGCTTGGAGCCAGTTCGGTCGTGGGACCGTGGATTCGTGGGTGCACGACCGGAAGGGGGCACGGGTTTCGTTCCCTGGCGATCCGCTCGATCGAGGGAGACCGAGCTACCTGGGAGACGACTGCGAGCCGATCTACAGAGGAGAACCGCGTCGCCCGCCCATAGAAGGAGAGAGGACCGGTCCGCATGGGCCCGATCCGTACCGGGGGGATCAGATGCCCCAACTGGACCAGATGATGGGAGATCTACGGCTCCAACTCACCGCAGAGCTACGAGAATTGGCCCTCGATCTCCAGCACCAATTCCGCGACGCTATGAGGGTCATGCAAGGGGCCCTCCCCGGCCCGGGGACGGGAGTTCAGCAGCCGCCGGCAGCTCCTGGAGGAGTCCCGATTCAGCCCCAGGCGCCCGTGCAGCCGGTGCAGCCGGCCCCGCCGGTCGTTCCTCCACAGGTGCCAGGTCCCACCCCAGCACCGGTCCCGGCGCCGGCCGGCCCAATCGCACGCCCAGCCCCATCCGACCCTCTGACGACTACTTTCGATGGGGACCCCGAGAAGCTGCGTTTCTTCCTGTTGGAGATAGAGCGGTTCCTGGACAGCTGGGGTCATCTCTATCCCACAGAGAGGGAGCGGATTGGCTACATCGGGTCCAAGCTGAAAGACACCGCCAGCGATTGGTATGTGAGCCTGCACGATGCCCCCGGACCTGAGCTGCGTTTGTTGAACAACTTCATGTGGGCCCTTCGACATCAATATGAGGACCCTCTGGGCAAGGAAAAGGCCCGGAACCAACTACGGAAGTTGTTCCAGGGGAGATCCACAGTGAGGGATTACACCGACAAGTTCCGGCGCATCGCGGCCAAAATCCACGGCTGGCCAGAGGAACTCTTCATGGAGAAGTACTGGGAGGGTCTTAACCCGGAAATCTACGAGACGGTGTTGCTGGGGGGCCGCCCGGGAACGTTGGCTACATGGATGAGGGCAGCAATCGACATGGAAGAAAGATTTACCCTAATTAAGATGGGAACATCGGCTACGGCGGCCAGCAAAGCAGCGCCGAGAGCGAAACCGCGGCCCAGCGTACAAGACATCCGAGATGCCAGGTTTCAACAAGGGCTGTGCATGAAATGTGGGGAGAGTGGCCACTTTGCCTCAACGTGTCCGAGAGGGGGAGGGAAGGGGCCGAAGACCTCGACGCCGGTGGCGGGGAGCACTCCTAGCCGAGGGAAGACCCCGATCAAACCCAGGGCGTTGCAACTGGAAGGAGCCATGAGCGAACAAGGGGAGCTGGAGCTGATGGAAACGCAGATGTCGGGAAACTCCAACGGCCTGCAGTGAGCGGCGCAGAGCTGCAGGTCCCCCGCCAAGAAGCGCCATCTCCGGTGAGCATCCCTGGCCCCCTATTATATATGGTAGTGACCATAGTGACCCCGGGATCGGGCACCCACATGAGGGTCCGCGCTTTAATTGACTCTGGGTGTGCTCGGGACTTAATTAGCCCTTTGGTGGTGGAAGGGTTGGGACCAAAAGTTACCCCGCTGGCAGAGCCCTTAAAATTCACCCAAATGGATGGGTCGGAAATGAAAGAAGAGTGCATAGCGGAGACCGAGGGCCTGATTCTGGGGACAGGGGAACATTGGGAGAAGCGAGCCTTCGTCATCACCCCAAATGCACAATTTCCCATGGTGTTGGGAAGCCCCTGGCTCAGTTCGCACGACCCCTACATCAAGTGGAGTGAAGGGAAGATCTCCTGGGTGGATGACCGGTGCCTAACGCACAAATGGGACTTGCAATGGGGCCCAGGACCGCCAACTCCTCCTCCCCAACCCACCGCGCTCGCCCTTACCCCCACCCGGGTGCCCAAGGAGTATAGAGACTTACTGGAGGTATTCAGCGAGACCGAGGCAGATGAGTTACCCCCCCACCGGTTGTCGGATTGTGCCATCGAACTGCTCCCGGGTGAGAAACTCCCTAAGGGGAAGCTTTATTCCATGAGTCCTTTAGAGCGAGAGGAACTGCGCAAGTTTCTGGACAAAAACTTGGCGCGCGGCTTCATCCGGCCAGCCAAGTCCCCTTTTGCCGCCCCTGTTTTATTTCGGAAAAAGAAAGACGGGGGGCTGAGACTGTGCACAGACTATAGGGGGCTGAACGCTGTCTCCACTACTAACGCCTACCCCCTCCCCTTAATAAAAGACTTATTGACCGAAGCGGCTAAGGGGAAGATGTTTACCAAGCTGGACCTGCGAGATGCCTACTTCAGGGTGCGCATAAGGGAGGGGGATGAACCCAAGACTGCCTTTAACACCCCCCTGGGACAATTTGAATATCTGGTGATGCCGTTCGGCTTAAGTGGCGCGCCTGGGGTCTTTATGAGCTTGATAAATGAAGTATTACACAAGCACCTGTTTAAGGGGGTGTTATGTTACATAGATGATATCTTGATCTATTCTACTGATAAGAAAGAGCATGTGAAATTAGTCCGAGAAGTCCTTTCTACCTTGCTAAAAAACCAGCTGTACGTTAAGTTATCGAAGTGTGAGTTCCATCGTGAGTCAGTAGACTTCCTGGGCTATCGCATTTCTCAGAGGGGGCTGGAAATGGACCCAGCCAAAGTGGAGGCGGTGGTGCAGTGGGAGGCTCCGCGAACAAGGAAACAATTACAGAGCCTGTTAGGATTTTGTAACTTCTATCGAACCTTCATAAAAGACTTTGCGACGGTCACTCTCCCGCTAACAGATTTGCTGAAAACTAAGGGGAGGGGGCCAGAGGCTGGAAAGCCAGGGGAAAGGATTGCTTGGAACGGGGAGTGCCAGAGGGCGTTCGAAACCTTAAAAACCCTCTTCACTTCGGAGCCCATCTTAGCCCACCCAGACGAGACCAAAGAGTTTATAATCCATGTAGATGCGTCCGATGTAGCCATGGGGGGGGGGCCATACTACAAAGCGGGCCGGATGAGAAGTTACACCCCCTGGCTTACATCTTGAAAAAATTTAATGACACTGAGAGGAATTGGTCTGTTTGGGACAAGGAAGCTGCGGCTATTAGATTGGCGCTCACTACGTGGCGGCATTGGCTGGAGGGAGCGCAAACCCCATTCGAGATTTGGACTGATCATAAAAACCTGGAAGCGTTGCGCACGCAGAGATCCCTCAATGCAAAGCAACTGCGGTGGGCAGACTTCTTCTCCAAATTTAATTTTGTACTAAAACATTTCCCTGGGAAGGCTAACTCCTTGGCAGACGCACTCTCCAGATTGCCTCAACACGAGAGTGTAAAGGAAGATGTGTTTGATTCCATGTTCTCCCCCCAGCAATTAGGAGGGGCAGTAGTCACTCGGAGCCAACTCAAGAAAACTCAGTTGGACATCGGGGCATGTAATTGGGGGGGAGACTATGCTCCCGAGGAAGTGGAAGAATTGGAGGCTTTAGAGGAATGCTCAAAAAGAGAAAACCAGTGCTGGTTCCATGGAGACAAACTGGTGGTGCCACTGAGCAAACGTAAAGATGTATTGTTGACATGCCACTCTTCCAAACTAGCAGGGCATTTCGGATTCCTAAAGACGCTTAATTTAATTCAATGTCAGTTTTGGTGGCCGCGCATGCGCCGAGATGTTTCCGATTTCGTCTCGGCTTGCCAAACTTGCTTAATGTGCAAAAAGCGGGGGGGAAAGGTTCCGGGACTGTTGCACCCTTTACCCACCCCTTCTCGCCCTTGGGAGGCAATAGCTATGGACTTCATCACTAATCTACCACCCTCAAAAGGGAAGACGGTTATTTGGGTGGTGGTAGACACGTTTTCAAAGCAAGCTCATTTCACCCCCTTCAAGCAATTGCCCACGGCCAAGGGAATGGCCAAAGCTTTCTTTAACCATGTGATAAAATTACACGCTTTCCCGAAGAGGGTGGTATCCGACAGGGGCAGTCAATTCGTTGCCAACTTCTGGCGGGAGCTCCTGAAAATGATGGACATAGAACCGGCACTGAGTTCGGGTTACCACCCAGAAACCGATGGGCAATCCGAACGAACTAATCAAATCTTGGAGCAATTTTTAAGATGCTACACCAATTATCATCAAGACAACTGGGTGGAGTTGTTGCCATTTGCGGAATATAGTTACAACAATGCTGTGCATTCTTCCACGGGAGTCTCACCTTTTATGGCGGTGGGAGGTTTTGAAGGGAAACCATTGCCTACCATTGAAAATGAACCCAATGCTTCCCCCTCGGACTTTAAAAGTTGGTGGACAACCTTGCAGGACTCCTGGCCATTGATAGCCAAAGCACTGGACCAGGCAAAAGAGGATTACAAAAAATATGCTGATCGGGGCCGAGCTGCAGGCTGGGATCTCCAGCCTGGGGATTCTGTCTATCTCTCCACGAAAAATATACATGGCTTGCAGCCCAGCAGGAAACTGGGATGGAAATATGTAGGGCCATACAAAGTGTTGCGTAAGATATCGGATGTGTCTTTTGAACTGGAATTGCCTAAATCACTGAGTTCTGTGCACCCTGTTTTTCATTTCAGCCTACTGAAGAAGGATCCTGGGCCGAATGCATGGCATCCAGTTCCTCCAGCTCCTCCTCCACTGATGAAGGAGGGGGCCCCTCATTTCGAGATAACTGAAATCCTTGATTCCAAAATGCGGAGAGGCCGATTATATTACTTAGTTAGATGGCTTGATTTCGGCCCGGAACACAATGAATGGATTCGCTCAGAAAATGTTCACGCTCCCAAACTGGTGAAACTGTTCCACAAAATGTTTCCTGATAAAGCTAGGTGAAGATAATTATGAGGAGGCCAGTGTGTCAGAATCTGCTAATTCAGACATTATATTAGTCAGGCTTCCATTATGTTATTCAATATGTATGCCTTTCTTTCCTATGTAACTGTCATGTATTGGGACTCCATGTAACTGTAATGTACTGATGCTTGTCCAGACCGGGAGGGTGACACCAGTGAATTATGTGAACAAGGAGGCCTCACATCCCTGCCTCCGCATTCCAGCTGCTCCGGCAGGAACTTCAAGGGAGGATGCCTCTCATCTCTTATCACATGCAAAAACCTTGAGGCCATTGATTGTTATGTGAACTGGTAACATCTGAGGGGTCTGGTTTAGGAGAGGAAATTTACTGCTTAACACCTCACTCTTTTTCCTGTGAGAACCAAACGGTCAGGACACCTCTTTGCCCGCCAATTTTCCCTTAAGGGGATTGGCTACCTATGGGTAATTCAAACTCCTTGGAATGGTATAATAGACCCGCTTGTATAATCTGTCTCATCTCTGACAATAATCCGAGACGCTGTACTAATGTAGAGATTGGAAATAAAGAACTGTGGTTAACCAACCAAGATCTGATCCTTGACTACTTTGAGCAGAACTCTCACACCTTTGTACATATATTACCCTTGTCCACAAAGTCACATAACCGGCGTATACCTGCAGTTTCCCAACTTGCATAATATCTTTTCTCTTTGCCAGGAACATACCATTCATGGTTAATGTATATTGATAATTGGGAAATTTTTGGTAGTAATAAATCATTGTTCTTAGTCCAGATATTTAGGGAATTTCTTAGAAATTCATTCTGTATGCTATTAATTTGTACAACTTTGGGAGGTTTACAATATAATTCTGGCAAAGAAAATTCTCCCATTTCTGTTTCTTCTATTGATTGCCAGATAAGTTTAGATGGTGTACTAAGTAGTCTAACGACATTAGAGAGAAGAGCTGCCTCATAATAAAGTCGCAAATGTGGAAAATCTAGTCCCCCCTCTCTAGCTATGCGTCTTAGTGTACTGAAACCTATCCTGTTTTCTAAAATTCCAAAAAAAAACCATTTAGGTGTTTTTGCCAATTAGTTAGGTCTTTTCTACTGATAAAGCCGGTATTGCTCTAAATAAAAAAATTATTTGGGCAAAATAAAACTCTTAATAAGGTTAAGTTTATCTGCCCAGGAGTAACCCTGTTTATGCCTCTGTTTTGCTTGCCTCTGAGTATCTTGAACTAAATCATAAAAGTTACATCGTACTAAGTCTTTTAAATCATTTGGGATTATAACACCCAGACATCTCCAAATTGAAAAATTCCATCTATATGGAAGCACTTCCTGTAGCTTTTTTTATCAGAGAGTTCTTAAGGCAGATAGGGATAATCTTAGATTTGTCTAAATTTATTTTCAGTCCTGTAATAAAATGTACTTCTTGGAAAACTTCTTGCAATGCAATTAATGAACTTTCTGGATTTGACAAAATATATTAAAAGATCGTCTGCATACAAGAAGAAGAAGAAGAGAAGAAGAGATTGGATTTATATCCCGCCCTCCACTCACTTGGAGTCTCAGAGCGGCTTACAAACTCCTTTCCCTTCCCCTCCCCACAACAGACACCCTGTGAGGTAGGTGGGGCTGAGAGAGCTCTTTCCCAAGCTGGCCTTGAGAGAACAGCTGGTACAGAGCTATGGCTTGCCCAAGGTCATCCAGCCAGGTGCAAGTGGAGGAGTGGGGAATCAAACCCGGTTCTCACAGATTAGAGTCCATGCACTTAACCACTACACCAAACTGGCTCCCACACCAAATTGGCTCCCAAACTAACTGGCTCCCATACAAACTAATAGTATGAACCTGTTGGCCAGTCTGAATACCAACTATTTTGGGATGAGCTCTGATAGCACTGGCTAAGGGTTCGATTGCTAAAGGAAATAATAAAGGAGACATAAATGCCTCTGTGCATTTTAAACAAGTTGCTTAGCATATTTCCAATATGAACTTTGGCCATAGGGTTTGTATAGATAGAATTTATAGCATTTAAAAAAGGTTGTCCAAAGCCCATTGAAATTAAAAGTCTTTTCAGGTACCTAATATCAACACTGTCAAAGGCCTTCTCCAGGTCAACAATTAACAATATAGCTTCTTGTCTATTAGTTTTACAAAATGAAATAATATCTAATGTTCTGTGAATATTATCAATCATAGAACCATTTGGAATAAACCCAGTTTGGTCTGGGTTTATATAATCAGATATTATCTTTCTAAGTCATAGCCAGTATTGTAGAAAAAAATTTGCATCACAATTCAACAAGGCTATAGGCCTGTACGATGCTGGTAATTCTCTATCTTTATTTTCTTTTGGAATAGTGATTATAGTTAATGAGGCTTTTGAAGCTTTTAACTTAAGCCAACTTAAGAAGACATCTGCACCAACTCAAACTGTAACCAAGATGGGAAAATTCCAATGCCAAACTGACCAAGACCAAGATACAGATCATGACTACAAGCAACTGGATGCATCACAGAAGTCTGTACATAGAAGAATATAACAGTATCAGTAAAGACAGACAAGTGCTGAACTCTTCCAAGTTGTAAAGGAAATAGCATTGCAGAGAGAAGACAAAAAAGGACCTTTGGAATCAACAGTTACTTCAAAAATGGAATATAGATGGCAAATTCCAAAAGAAAATATCTCTACATTCAAGGATGAGAGACACAAAATTAAGACTTTACTGGAAAGAAAGAATCAGAAAAAGAAGAAGAAAATAAAGCCTTATAAATAAATGTATGTCAGTGAGTGATTTGGTATGCATAACAGACCAAGAGTGGCTAGGGAATATTAAATTTTTGGTGCACGTGTAAAATGCTAGGGAAATATGTAATGGTTAACCCATCCAACAACTTTCTCCTGCTAATGCAAATGTCTCTGTACCTTTCAGTCTAAATTTCCTAGCTCTGTGTTGTTGTTGTGTGTGCTTCAATTTTATTTTATTTTAATAAATTTCCTAGTAAAGAAAACATTTCATTAAGATCTGGTCTCTCCGTCTATTTCTGGAACTCTGGAATCAGTGGGACTCCTGTATACATAGGTTATTGTTCCCTTATACGCCTATTGCCATTTAATAACTATAATTCCCCAAGCTATTATTAAGAAATAAGGCAATTTGGCTAACAGATGCATGGGGTGGAGTCCTGACAAAGTCCCATTCTGCATCTAGCATTTGCTCCATTGTTTGACCAAACTCACACTGGAACAGAAAAAGATGCAGCTCACAACCACATTCAAATACCCTGGGCCAATGGTTTTCTGACTGCAAAGTCATCCCTGAATGGTCATAAACAGCGATAAATCGATGCAGACAGTACCATAAAACTGAGAGATCAAATGAAGTGAAAGCAGCATGCAGTCTAGACACTGCCATAAAATCCGACAATCAAGAAGAAGAGATTGGATTTATACCCTACCCTTCACTTAGAGTCCCAGAGTGGCTTCCAAACTCCTTTCCCTTCCTCTCCCCACAACAGACACCCTGTGAGGTAGGTGGGGCTGAGAGAGCTCTGACAGAACTACCCTTGAGAGAATAGCTCTGACAGAATTATGGCTTGCCTAGGGTCATCCAGCAGCTGCAAGTGGAGGAGTGGGGAATCAAACCCAGTTCTCCCAGATTAGAGTCCACGCTCCTTACCACTATACCAAACTGGCTCTCAAACAAAGTGAAAGCGGCATGCAGTGCAGAGGGGGATTTCTGTTCCAACGTGGGTTTGGTAAAACAGCGGAGCAAATGCTAGATGCGGGATGGGCCAAAGAGAAAATTTTCTCCCTCTCCCAAAATATCAGAACTTGACAGCATTCAGTGAAGCTGATGGGCAGTAGGCTCAGGACAAACAAAAGGAAATACTACTTTACACAGAGAGTGATTAAAAGGTGGAATTTGCTTCCAGAGGATGAAGTGATGGCCACAGGAATAAGCAGATTTAAAAGGGGATTAGATAGGTTCATGGAGGATAAGCCTGTCAATAGATACTAGTCACGGTGACTGAGGGGAACCTCCACATTCAGAGGCACTACACCTCTGAATCCCAGAGCCAGGAAGCAACATCAGGGGAAGGCCTCAACGTCTATGCCCTGTTGTTGGCCCTCCAGAGGAACGGGTTGGCCACTTTGAGAGACAGGATGGTGGACTAGATGGACAATTAGTCTGATCCAGCAGGGCTCTTCTTATGCTGTTATAATTTACATACTGTAAGTCCTTTTTTAGTGGCAAGGAAAATTCTGAAGAACAAGAGCTGAAAAAGCAACGTTACAGGCCCATTCCACCAAAACTCCTCAGCTGCTTTAATGAGTAATGCTACAGTCAAGGGGACAACTTACAATCACCAAGATCTAAGGCTACAACCAGGCATTATTCTCAGACCTTGCCTAGTGCCATAAACAGCAGCCCTTCTCTCACTCACTAATATTTAGTATGACTAAACGGGTAACATGATGTCATCATGTTGCATGAAGGGTAAGGAAGCTCATGTTACACATATTCCAGTGGAGAGGAGGTGGGATTGCAGTAGCCAGCCACACAATGGCCCCGATGTCCAGCTTAATGGCACTATTTGGGAGAGGATAACTTGTGGAATTTTAACACTAATCCTTTTCATTTGTCTGCGACTCCGGATTTTCTCTGTGTTCGAGTCAAGGCAATTTAAGTCCACGGCAAAACAGTGTCCAAATAACCCAGGGCCAACAGCAGGCTGAAACCTGACTGACCACTGAAGGGAGGTAATGTAATGCAGAACGGGCGGGGAAGACAGAATAAAAAGATGGTTGAACTCGATTTTAGTGAATATTGGGGGAAAAAAACCTAGTGCAGAATTGCTTGGAGGACACTGCGGTAAACATGGATTAAAAGGAGAGTGCAGAAAGGGCCACTGTCAGTATTCACTAATCCCCTTTAACTTAATCCAAGGGCCTTTTATCTTTCCAAGGAGAAAACAAGAATAAGATACAACAAATTTAGAGTCCAATGGCACCTTTAAGGCCAACAAAGGTTTATTCAAGGTATGAGCTTTTATGTGCACACACACTTTATGAAATACGTTAGAATGGCAGGCAAGGTTCAGTCTTATTGCCGGAGAATGAACAGCAAATTAACATGCAACATGATGATGATCAAGATATGCAAAGTGACACTAAATAACAAGTTAAGGTTATAGGGTCAACAATTGTAAAGCAATAAATATGTCAAACTAGCAGAGAAATGTCTAAAGGTGTCTTTTCTAATTGTGGGAAGTAACTGGAAATCTTCCTTCTCTCCTGTCAGGCATGGAGGACACTTAACATGACCTCCCCCTCCAAAAATGTTGTTATGTCAGCAGACATCCTAACATCCCTTCCATACATTCAGTATATTCTAATTTACTATTCTGAAAAAGAAATACACTAAAATACATTAAAATACAGAGTATTTATAGGTATACAGGACACTGGCTTTTTATCTCATTGCATATGCTAACTCATTCAGTCCTCACAGATTTATTCTCAACAAGAAGGGGCAACTGAGTTTCCTCTTTCAAGGGGACAGTGGGAACATACCGGGTCCCCTACTGTCTGGAACAGCACAGCTTTTTATTAGATCCTTGATGCAGCTGGATAGTCTTTTCCTTCACTTTGTCTTCTTGTTCTTTTAAAATCCTAGAAAGAAACAAAACAAATGATTTGCTAGATCAGACCAATCGTCCATCTTATCCTGCATTCTGTCTGCAACCACAACCAGCCACACTCCTCTGGGGAACTCAGAAACAAGGGTGTGTGAGTTATAGCAATTCCTGTTTTTTTTTGTCTCCAGTATTCAGAGGAATATTTATGTATTCAGTATTCAGAGGATATTTATAAATAATATTTCCTCTAAATGTCAAATTGTCTTTAATTTATTCTTCCACAGAGGTTCCTGATCCTTTCTAGAAAGCCAGTAAAGCTATTGCCAATTAGGGCCTTGTGGTATGTAAGTCTCTAAATTAATTACAAAAAGAAGTAGCAAAAGAAAGAAGATTGGAAATACTCACCAGTGCATGCAAAGCATTCCTCACAAATGACAGTTAAATGCATTCTATATGGGATGCACATCAGGGTGTCAGCTAGGCTGCCATAAAGAAGGTGGGGGCAGGGAGGCTGGCTGCCATAAAGAAGGTGGGGGTGAGGAAGTTGACACTGGTATGCTAACTTTCAATTCTCCTCTAGCATTTGTCTGTTTTTACAAGGTCTCTGGTTTCTCTTGTGAGTTTCCCGCAGGGAACTAGGGGCCGTTATTTTCAGCATGAAGGTAACCTGGCATTCATTGGCTTGTAGCCATCTGATGACCCAAGTTTGAACCCCATATAAAATCCCATTTTCCTCTGGAGTCTTAACACAGATAGTGTTTAGAGTAATGTAGTAACCTGACCAATAAACCGATCCTGTTCAAGGAATGTTGCTGAGTGCTGATTACTGGGGACTCTGACAGAGTGTTAAGACTCCTCGTTCCTGGACCATGCTCCACACCCCGAATCTCAACATGAGTGTGGGGAATGGTGGAAACCAGCCAGTCACGGAGGCAGAGATTCCCATCATGACAGCGAGCGAGTTCCCTGCAATGGGAGCACAGACATCAGTTCCAGATCAAGGACCGGTGGGGGGTGCTCGGCCCCGAGGGAGAGACTAGTACTCATGAGCACACCTCTCTACTGCTCTGAGGGAGTCGTGGATGCTGACTCCGTGGGTGGCTGTACCAAGCCGCTATGACCAAGTTATTCCCCAGCCATCCAGAGTCGCTGGACCGGGGTGGAGGTGGCGAAGTCGAAGCACTGGTTGAGTGCATGGGAACAGCTTGTAGGAGCAAGTGCAGTAAGAGGGTTTTGAACTAATGATTAGATTACCCCAAATGATTGTGGATGTGGTGCGTGATGAACTGAGGCAACAGGCTTCCCTCCCCAGCCAGAGATGCCCGCGGCACCGGCAGGGCCGCTAGCCGGGCAACCAGGAGCACCTCCTGCGCAGCCTAAGGCACCAGCTGGGTCACCTGGGTTCCCAGGGGGGCTGGGGCAACCGGCTCAACCCCCTGGCTCCTGGGGTCCCTGGACTGCAACAACCCAAGGAGCTACTTGAAGCTACGTTCAAAGGGGCCCCTGAAAAGTTGGCAAGTGCGCAGATTCCTGAGAGACTGGGGCCATCTGTTTCTGGATGATGAGCACCATGTTGAGTTCATCAGCATGAAGCTGACGGACTGGGCGGCAGACTGGCACGTGGGTCTGCACAAGATCCAGGGTCCCGAGCTATGGGATGTACAAGCCTTCATGTGGGCATTGTGAAGGCAGTATGAAGACCTGCTGGCAGGCGAGAAGGCGAGGGCACACCTCCGTACCTTGAAGCAAGGCACAGTGTGTGAGTACTCAGAAGAGTTCAAAATGATCGCAGCAGAGATCCAGGGGTGGCCAGAGCCCATGCTGATGGAGCACTTCCAGACGGGGCTCAGTCACCAGATTCTCGACATGGTTCTACATAATGAGCAGCCCCTCACCCTGGCCACCTGGATGCAAGAAGCAGATCATGTGGAGAACCACCTGCAGATGATCAAGATGTGGGCCCTGCGGGCGTACCCTAAAACCCCGGAGGTCCCCCAGAAGACAACCCAGCCCAGAGGAAAAGATCCAATTAAAGAACAGTGGATGCAGCAAGGGCTTTCTCTCCAGTGTGGCGAGGCCAGCCATTTTGCGGCAGCCTGCCCAACAAGCGCAGCTCCAACCCCTCTGAAAGCTGGAGAGAAGAAAACCATGGAGACCCCCACGCAAGCGAGCAGTGGGAAGGAGAAGTTCCTGAAGGTGCTGTAGCTGGGAGTGCAGTTGGAAGGCACCTCGTCAAGCGGTGAGGAAACACAAGAGCCATAGGGAAAAGGCCAGGACCTGTTGTAAAGGGCGCAAAACAACAGGTCCGAGAGCCACCTATGGTAAGCAATTCTGACCCCATCCTGTTTGTGACTGTGACTATTTTAAACAGAGACATGGGCACGCAAATCCGAGTCAGGGCATTGATCGACTTGGGCTGTGTGAAAGACATAATTACATAGCTTGTCTCTCATTACAGGGCTAGGGGCCCCAGTCCAAAGACTACCAGAGCCATTAGTTTTTGTTCAGATGGACAGCTCCTCGATGCAAGAGCCATGTAAATATCAGACAGACCCCTTGCTCATGGGGGTCGGAGCACATTGGGAACACTGCTCTTGTGATTAATCCCAATGCCCGGTTCCCAATGGTATTGGGCAGCCCTTGGCTGTGTGGGCACAATCCTTATATTCAGTGGAGTAAAAAGGGTGGTGCATTTTGTTGATCCGGGGTGTAAAGCCCATGTGGGTGTTAATCCGAGGTATAAAGCCCAAATGGGGTGAGTCTCCTCCAGCAGAACCAATGATTGCTTGTCTAGCAGAGGAGAAAGTGGGTGGGGATCCCCCGTGAATATGAGGACTTAGCTGAAGTCTTTGGGGAGGTGGAAGCAGACGAACTAACCCCCCACCGGAATTGTGACTGTGCTATTGAACTATTGCTGGGGCACAAGTTACCGAAAGGGAAGTTGTATTCCATGAGCCCTGCAGAGAAGGGGGAGCTGCAAAAGTTCATTGACAAAAACTTGGCATGAAGTTTCATCCGCCTCACCGCCTCCCCTTATGCAGCTCCCATTCTCTTCCAGAAAAAGAAGGATGGCAGGCTCAGGTTGTGTACAGATTATCGGGGGCTCAACACAGTGTCAACTACCAATGCTTACCCCCTCCCTCTGATCAAGGACTTGTTGGCAGAGGCTTACAAGGGAAAGATCTTCACTAAGCTAGATCTGCGGGATGCTTACTTTAGAGTGCACATAAGGGAGGGGGATGAATCTTAAACGGCTTTCAACACACCCCTGGGGCAATTTGAATACCTTGTTATGCCTTTTGGCCTCCAGGGGGCACCTGGAGTTTTTATGAATCTGATCAATGAAGTCTTGCACAAGCACTTATTTCAGGGGGCCTTGGTGTATTTAGATGACATTCTTCTGTACTCCCCTGATAAGGAATCACATGTCAAACTGGTGCGAGAGGTCCTCCAAACCCTCCTGCAGCATAGGCTATTTGCTAAGCTGTCTAAATGCGAGATTCATAAGGAGGAAGTAGATTTCCTAGGCTACCGCATCTCCCATAGGGGCTTAGAGATGGATCCAGAGAAGGTGGCGGATGTGGTGGGGTGGGAGGCACCCACTACCTGGCGTCATCTCCAATTGTTCTTAGGTTTTTGCAATTTCTATAGAAACTTCATCTCCAATTTTGCCCAGGTTGCCCTCCCCCTCACTGACTTGCTGAAAACAAAGGGGAAGGGTGTGGATAGTACAAAGCCTGGGACCAAGTTAAACTGGACTGAGGAATGCCAGCAAGCATTCGAGATACTTAAAAAGCTATTCACTTCAGAGCTGGTGCTCACCCACCCCGATGAGAATAAAAAAATCATTGTCCAAGTGGATGCGTCGGACATCGCCATGGGGGGCCCATCTTGCAGGAGGGGGCAGATGGGCGGCTCCACCCCCTCACTTACATCTCTAAGAAATTCAACACTACTGAGCGCAATTGGTCGGTGTGAGACAAGGAGGCTGCAGCTATTAAATTGGCGTTGTCAACATGGCGTTATTGGCTGGAGGGGGCGCGGGTGGTGTTTGAGGTTGGACTGATCATAAGAACTTAGAGGCACTGCGCAGCCCCCGGAGTCTCAATGCTAAACAGCTCCGATGGGCAGAGTTTTTCTTCAAATCCGTTTCACCGTCCACCATCTCCCGGGGAAATCAAACTTTCTGGCCGATGCCCTGTCATGCCTGCCTTAGCATGCAAGTCAGAGGGAAGAGGTAATTGACTCTATGTTCACTCCCTTGCAGTTGGGAGGGGTGGTCCTGATTCGCAGTCAGGCGAAGGTGAGGGGGGAGAAGGCAGTGAATCCATGGAGTACCAAAGTGAATCCATGGAGAGGGTGTGTCTGACAAAGACTGGGAGGAACTTGCCTCCACTCCGGGATTGGAAGAACATGAGGACAGCTGTTGGTATAAGGGGTCCAAAGTATTCATGCCTGTTTTTATGAGGGGGGAGGTGATGCGCTGGGGCCACGAATCCAAACTGGCTGGACACTTTGGGTTTCTGAAGACTTTGCATTTGCTGCAGTGCCAGTTCTTGTGGCTGCATATGAGGGTGGACATTTCCCAATATGTTACTTCATGCCACACCTGTCTCATGTGTAAAAGGCGAGGTGGGAAACCTCCTGGATTGTTGAAACCTTTGGAAACCCCCTCCAGACCTTGGGAAGTGATTTCGATGGATTTTGTTACTGACTTGCCTCCCAGTAAGGGAAAGACTGTGATTTGAGTGGTGGTGGATTTGTTCTCGAAGCAAGCACACTTTATTCCCTTCAAGCAGCTGCCCACTGCTAAGGCTTTAGCAAAGATGTTTATGCACCACATGGTTAAACTCCACTGTTTTCCGAGGAAGGTAATCTCAGACAGAGGAATGCAATTTATTGCCAAATTTTGGAAAGAATTTTTCCACCTGTTAGACACTAAACAAGGACTTAGTAGTGCTTACCACCCAGAAACTGATGGCCAAACAGAGAGAATTAATCAAACACTGGAACAATTTCTCAGGTGTTTTACCAATTGTCACCAGGATGATTGGGTGGATTTGTTGCCTTATGCACAATACAGCTACAATAACTTGGTGCATTCTTCCACAGGGGTGTCCCTGTTTATGGCTTTGTATGGTTATGAAGGGGCCCCCCTCCCTGTGATGCTTGAGGACACCCCTGCAAAGGGGGGGGGGGACTTGCATGATTGGTGGTGAGGACTGCAGGATCAATGACCAGTGATTCATGAGGCACTTGATAAGGCCAAAGCAGATTACAAAGCTCAGGCTGACAAGCACCGGGCTGAACCATAAAACATTAATCCAGACGACTGTGTGTATTTGTCCACAAAAAACTTAAAGGGGCTGCAACCCAGTAGGAAACTGGACTGGCGTTATGTGGGGCCTTTTCCTGTAGTGCATAAAATCAATGAAGTGACTGTTGAATTGGCCCTGCCTAAGTCTCTTAAGGGCATTCATCCAATGCCGAATGCATGGCGTCCTTGTCCTCCTGCTCCCCACCTCTGATTCTGAATGACGAGCCGCATCAAGAGGTGGCAGATTCTGGACTCTAAACTATGGCATGGCCATCTATTCCACTTGGTTAGGTGGAAGGATTTTGGTCCTGAAGAAAATGAATGGGTCCAGGATTGCCATGTCAATGCCTCTAAGTTGTTGTGTGCTTTCCATTCTTTATACCCTTTGAAGCCGGGGGGAGGCTCTTTAGGGGGGCAGAATGTCAGCTAGGCTGCCATAAAGAAGGTGGGGGGTGAGGAAGTTGACACTGGTATGCTAACTTTCGATTCTCTAGCATTTGTCTTTGTTTTGACAAGGTCTCTGGTTTCTCTTGTGAATTTCCCGCTGGGAGCTAGGGGCCGTTATTTTCAGCGCGAAGGTAACCTGGCATTCATTGGCTTGTAGCCATATGACAACCCAAGTTTGAACCCCGTATAAAATCCCATTCCCGCTTTTCCTCTGGAGTTTTAACACAGATAGTGTTTAGAGTAATGTAGTAACCTGACCAATAAACTGATCCTGTTTAAGGAACGCTGTTGAGTGCAGATTACTAGGGACTCTGACACAGGGCTATAAAGAGGTATTTATGCCACCAAAAAGTCACAACCCCACAGACAACCAGAGGCTACTTCTGATGCAGTTTCCCAACAGAAGCTCCCTTCCTTCCAGTGCTTGAGCTCCTCCACATCGAGTCTTTTCTACACAGCTGCTAGCATGCTGTCATCCATCAATCTCCAACACACATTCCAAAGTATCTGTGATCATAAAATCCTGCCTAACTTTGTTATCTAATTGCACTTCCAGCCAGTGTTCCCTCTAAACTGAGTTAGAGTAAGCTAGCTCAGTTTTTTAGCTCACAGATTTTTGTCTTCACTCCGGAAGGATGGCTCCAGAGCAAACTAATTTATGCAGTAGCCAAATTACTCACAACTTTAATGCCAGTAGCTCACAAAGTAGAATTTTTGCTCACAGGACTCCACAGCTTAGAGGGAGCATTGCTTCCAGCATTTAGGCATAAGAAGGCCAACAACAGAAAAATCACAAACACAGACTATTGTATATGTTACAGAAAAATTGGCCCCCAAATTTTGGTGCATCAGATTTTCTAATATTGTCACAGTTCACAGTGTATCAGCAACACTTCTCTTCTTACCTTGCCAAATGAAATACAGACTCACAGATGTTGTGACCAGACAAGGCACTGCATTCATAGAAAATTAAATTATAATCCTAGAAAGAGAATGGGGGAAAGATTGCTTACATTAGTGTTCCACCAAGAGACAATGGAAAATTGCAGAAATAAAGACGAGGAGTGGAGTAATCTTGGACCACAGAAAGAGTCATCACCCTTAGTGGCTAAGCACATTTAAAAACTTTGGATTTTATACCTGCATTTCTTGAGGAACTCTTTTTTTGTATAAGGAACAGTGATTCTTCTGGAGAGGCCCTGCTCCATCCTTGTAAATAGGGTTGCCAACCCCAGGTTTGGAAATTCCTGGATATTTTGGGGGTGGAGCCAGTGGAAGGCAGGATTTGGGGAGGGGAGAGGCCTCATCAGTGTGGCGCTGGGGGAGTCTGTAAGAATTCTTTTAAGTGTAGCCTCTTTCACAGTCTCTCTGAGAATCTCTTGCCTGCCTAGTTAACTTCTGACAGGCTTGTGCTGTCATTTATTTCTGAGTGGCAATTCCCTTATGAAGAAGAAAAAGAGAAGAAGAGAATGGATTTATACGCTGTCCTTCACTACCCGAAGGAGTCTCAGAGCAGCTTACAATCTCTTTTCCCTTCCCCTCCCCACAACAGACACCCTGTGTGGTAGGTGGGGCCGAGAGAGCGCTTTCGAGAAGTGCTCTTGAGAGAACAGCTCTGAAAGAACTTGTAACTGACCCAAGGTCACACGAACAGCTGCATGTGGAGGAGTGAGGAGTCAAACCAGATTCTCCCAGACTGGAGTCTGTGCTCCTAACCACTACACCAAACTGGCTCTGAATTATCTGAATTCTTCGAGGCTTTGATGATTATTTTTACATTCTTGTGGTTGCATTCATTGCCTTTAACTTTCAGATTTGTTATATCTTTTCTATTTATATTTATTTCAGACCTATTCATATGTGAGAACCATCTGATCTCTCTGTATATGACTGGCTTGTCACATTAATCTCTGTGTAGGTAGGTGTTGGTAAGTGATGTAATGACATTAAGTTTACATCAATTTCATTTCCTTAGTTGTTGTTGTTCAGTTGCACAGTCGAGTTCAACTCTTCGCGACCCCATGGACCACATCATGCCAGGCCCTCCTGTCTGCTGTCGTGCTTTGGAGTTTGCCTAATTTCCTGTTCGTTGCATCAATAACACTGTCCAGCCATTTCGTCCTTTGCCGTCCCCTTCTTCTTTGACCTTCAGTCTTTCCCAGCATCAGGGTTTTCTCCAGTGAGTGCTCCCTTCTCATTTGGTGGCCAAAGTATTTGAGCTTCAGCTTCAGTATTTGGCCTTCCAGGGAACAGTCAGGGTTGATTTCTTCTAGGACTGACTGATTTGATCTCCTTGCAGTCCAAGGGACTCTCAAGAGTCTTCTCCAGCACCAGAATTCGAAAGCATCTATTCTTCGGCACTCAGCCTTCCTTACAGTCCAACTCTCGCAGGCATACATTACTACTGGGAATACCATTGCTTTGCCCATATGGACTTTTGTTGGCAGGGTGATGTCTCTACTTTTTATTATGCTGTCTAGGTTTGCCATCATTTTCCTCCCAAGGAGCAGGCGTCTTTTAATTTCATAGCAGCAGTCACCATCTGCCGTGATCTTGAATCCCAGGAACATGAAGTCTGTCACTGCTTCCATCAGTTCCCATTCTATTTGCCAAGGAGTGATGGGGCCGGATGTTATGATCTTAGTTTTTATGATACTGTGTTTCAAGCCAACTTTTGCACTCTCCTCTTTCATCCTCAGCAAGAGGCTATTTAGGTCCTCTTCACTTTCTGCCATTAGAGTGGTATCATTTGCATATCTGAGGTTGTTGATGTTTTTTCCGGCAATCTTAATTTCGGTTTGGGATTCATCCAGGTCGGCATTTCACATGATATACTCTGCATATAAATTAAATGAGCAGGGTGACAATATACATCCTTGTTGTACTCCTTTTCCTTTTCTTAGTTACAGTGTTGCAAACATATTACGTTTATTGTAGACCCAGTTTAAATAATCTGACATATAAATTCAAGACTTGAAGATCTGTGATTGAAATAGGAGGATAACTGGACGCCTGTCATCTGCCTTATCAATTGCTGGTCTTGTCCCCGCTGTCGGTTCTGTCTACCTCCAACATTAATTTTGCAACTCTTTTGAGTTTATTTTGTGTATTTTTGTATTAGCCCTTTTCATTGGTTTTTTGTACGGATATTTGTTACTACTTATAATAGACTACTGCACAATTTGGGGTCTATATTATAATTTATTTTTATACATACACTTACATGCAATATTACTGTTTGTCAGCTAATGCTGCAATCTCCTGCCTGGGAGGTGGGATGAGTGAACCCTTGACGTCGGGTCTGTGGAATGTTATGTTATACTTCTCATGGCATGTTTATCGCTCTCTGAGCTTCTCTGACCTTGGGAGATGGCTGGTGTCTGCCCATGTATCTCTTCTCCTGTCTGACTCTATTTCTTCCTGCTTTTCCCCTGGGAACTGTAAACCAGTATTTTGAGCGCCTTTTCTTTCCCTTGGTGATTGGTTGCAATTCCTTAGCAGACCCCCTTTTGAATTCTGTATAATTTTTCTGCTTGAGACTGTGTCAGCCATTACTAACACAAGAAGTGCAGATGACCACAACAGACCTTTCTCAATAAAGACTTCCTTCTCTAGGACACTTGTTGTTGACTGACTCTGTGGGACTCTCACACTATTATTTTAATGTTATATGAGAATTGAATTTTACAGGATATTTTGTTTCTACCTGTTAACATTGTGTTTCCACCATAATTTACTACTCTCCACACTGTGGTCCATTTTTGTTTGCTTTGTAGTTACGTTGTTGTTGTTGTTGTTGTTGCTATTGTTATAATATTTATTAATCACCCTATCCCAGCATATGCCAGGCTCTGGGCGGTGTACAAGAAAGGGATGATGCCATAGAACAGAATACAAATTTTAAAATCCAATGCAATTAATAAGAGTAAAACCAGAATAAAATCCCAGATGGCAATTTACAGTTTTCTATTCCCATTCTGGACTACCTAGCTATATGGTGGGGGGCATACATACAGGAAGGAGAGGGAAAGGGGGAAGGAGGGAAGGGTGCCAGCCAGCGTAACCAACCATTATACTGTCCTCAACCAAAAGCCTGGCGGAACATCTCTGCCTTACCGACCCTGCGGAATTGCCCAAGGCCCTGCAGGGTTCCCCACCTGGAGACTGGCAATCCTAGTTGTAAAACACCCACCTTTCTGAAATACTGCAGAAGGAAGCAGATTCTCTCCTACCAGAAGCCACCAGAAAGAGATAGGTTGGAAGGACTTGTAGGATTTACTTATCCTTTCTTTATCCCTTTCTCCAGAAAGCTGGTTTTTGGCAGGAGGAACAGCAGTCCCTGGCTTTATTTGAATCAGCAGTACATCACTCCCACTTGGCAGCAGACGTGTTTGGGGAGACAGCAGCAGCTGCCCAATGAATTTGCAGCTTTTAAAAAAGCCCTTCCTCTCTGGGAATGCAGAACAGGGCAAGAGCATTCTGCAGCTGCACACAGCCTCCCTGTGACAGGGGATTCTGCTCCCTTATTCCAAACCAGATAGAGGACTCCATTCCCTCATCACCAGAAACCAAATGAGAACCAGCGTTATATCTATGTAGGCCAGGTGGGTTAACTATCAGGGACATTATTCTATACCTGGAAGGACAATGAGAAAACAAGTCCTCTTTTCACTGGTAGCATTGCAACATCAAACCTATTGTCTGAAGAAAGCACATGTCGGCCCATGGCTCATATTCCACGGGGTACTAGTAACTCTAGTAGCTCCAGATCACAGAATGGCAACAGTCATTGACTAAATTGTTGTACGAGTAGTTCCTAAATTATTGTACAAGTAGTAACCAATGAGCAAAGAAGGATTTCAATTTTTAATTTGAAATCTCATATAAGTTATTTAACGACAATATGTTCAGCGTGCCTTTGTGAGAGCCCAGCAGAGTCAATCAGCAACTAGTGTTCTTAAACAAGAAAACTTCATTGAAGAAGGGTCTTAATAGTCATCCACACGTCTTGTGTTAGTAATAGCATGTATTCATTAGATCAGAATAGATATACACTATTCAAAAGGTTGATTCATGGCTACGCCTCCAATCATAGGGGAGATAAAAAGGTGCTAAAAATATTGGCTAATTGTTCCCAGAGTAAAAAGCGGGAATGAAGAGTACTGGACTCAGGAGACCAGGAATGGTGAAATCATGAAGCCTTTATTGAGTGATTCAGTATGCCCAGTAGATGGTCAGAACAAGCATGCTTCCAGGGCTCCAGGGCCCTTATTATATGCTGGCCGGAGCCACACCTCTGGCCGCACCCAAAAGACCTGATTGGGGCTTAACATATGCGCATGTTTGTCATAGGTTCCCTGGAGAAGCCTGTGATTGCATTGGCTCCTTAGGGAGAACCTAGGCCCCACATTGGTGGAGGCTTTCAATCCAGACACCTATTGTTCCTCCAGATTCAAGCTTCCCTCTCTGCCTGACCATGTGCTCTGGCCATGCGGCGGGTGCCATTACCTGGGAGCACATGGCAGGCTGGTTGCTACACAGAGCATACTACATTACACCCCTCCCCCCATAGTCCGGACTGTCCCTTGGCAAACATAGTCTCTGAGGTGTGTGGGATGTTTTCGTTCTCTGGTCGAGCAGCACGGGGGTCGCCGGAGCCGCCAGTGTAGGGAGTGGAGATTCAGGGATATCTGCCTCGGGCTGAGCCAGGTCTGGTACCGGTGCAGGGACAGCGACTGGAGTGATGTCCAGGTGGCCGGCTTCTGTGGGGTCCTCCTGCAGAGTCTCGGCCGGTCGTGGGGCGGGTGGATCGTCTGTCTTGGGTACCTCGGGTTCCGCATCTGGGAAGTCCAGCCCTGGATCATCCGCAGAGAAGGTGTGCAGGTGGTGGCGAAGTTGGTCCACGTGGCGCCTGCATCGTTGTCCTTCCTTGCCCGCGACTTCATAGGAGAGGGGACCGGTGATGTGGATAATTCACCCCAGCAACCACAGGGGGCCCCAGGCATAGTTGCAGACATAGACTGGGTCCTCTGGCGTGAACCCTCTGGGAGCTTTGGGCACGTTGGGTTCTTTGGAGGTGGCTGGCGCTCGATCGGGGTGGAGCCGGTCAAGCTGGGTTGTCAGCCAGCGGCCCATGAGAAGCTCTGTGGGGCTGCGACTGGTAGCCGAGTGAGGGGTGCTGCGCTGGCCGAATAGGAAAGCCATTAACTTAAACCCCAGATCCCCCTGGTCCATGTGCCTCAGCGCCTTCTTAGTGGTGTGGACCATTCGCTCTGCTTGGCCGTTTGTGGCCGGGTGAAAAGGGGCAGATCTTGCGTGCCAGATGCCATGGAGCTCCACAAAGCGCTGGAATTCTGCGGAGGTGAAAGCCGTGCTGTTGTCCGAGACGATGGTGTCCGGCAGGCCGTGGGTGGCAAAGATGCGCCACATTGCTTGAATGGTGGCTTCAGAGGAGGTGGCGCACACAGGAATGACTTCCAGCCACTTGCTGTAGCTGTCGACTAGAATAAAGAAAAGCTGCCTGCAAAGTCCACGTGGAGCCAGGACCAGGGGCGTTGGGTGGACTCCCAGGGGCAGATGGGAGCGTGTGGAGGGTCCGGACGGGTCTCTTGGCACTTTTCACAGCGGCGGACCCGGTCCTCTATCTCCTTGTCAAGGCCTGGCCACCAGATGTAGCTCCGGGGCAGGGCCTTCATTCATACCACCCCAGGTTGGTGCTCATGCAGAGCGGTCAGCACTCGCGGGCGGAGGGGTTCCAGAATCACTACCCTTGAGCCCTAGAGTAAGCACCCCTTGTGGGTGGAGAGTTCTGCATGCTGGATTAAGAAGGCCTCGAACTCAGGGTCCGGATTCTTGGGCCACCCCCTTCCCACCCAGTCAGAGACCCGAGAGAGTTGACAGTCCCGGGCCGTGCGCCGGGCCACGTCCCATACCTGAAGCGGCTGGTCCGGCAGGTCCTCGAGCAGAGTGACGTGGTAAGCCGGAGCTGGGTCGGGGTCGCAGGAGGGCAGCAGAAGGTGGCTGAGTGCATCTGCATGGCCCATGGCCTTTCCCAGGCGATGCACCAAGTCATAGTCGTACCCCGCGAGGAAGATCGACCATCGGAGGACTCGCGGGGACAACATTTGTGGCGTGTGGTGATCCGGGGCGAGGAGGCCCAGAAGAGGTTTGTGGTCCGTGGCGACTGTGAACTTGCGCCCGTACAAGTAAGTATGGAACTTTTTGACCCCGGCCATGATCGCAAGTGCCTCCTTGTCTATCTGAGCATCGTTCCTTTCGGCTGGGGCTAGGGTCCGGGAGTAATATGCGACCGGGACCTCCCGGCCATCCAGCAGTTTGTGACCCAAAACTGCCCCCACCCCATAAGGAGATGTGTCACAGGCCAATACGATGGGCAGAGCTTCGTTGAAGTGGGCGAGGACCACATTGGACATTAGGAGGTCCTTGATGCCCTGGAAGGCCACCGCCTGGCGGGGACTCCAAGTCCAGGTGGCACTTTTGTCCAGGAGCCTGTTTAAGGGCTCAGCTACCGCCGCCTTGTGGGGAAGGAAGGCGTGGTAGAAGTTGATGAGTCCCAGAAAAGACTGCAGCTCAGCCTTGGACTTGGGGGCTGGGGCATCGGAGATGGCCTTCACCTTGTCCTTAGTGGGGTGAATTCCGTGGGCGTCCACCTTGAAGCTGAGGAAATCCACCGCAGGCACCCCGAGGAGGCACTTCTCACGTTTCACCTTCAGGCCGGCGTCCTGGAATCGCTGGAGGACAGAGCGTAGGCGGGCCGAGAAAGTCTCGACGTCCGGAGCCGCGATCAGGACATCGTCGAAAAAGGGCTGCACCCCTGAAAGACCTTTTAACAAACAATCCATTAACTCTTGAAAGATCCCGGGGGCTACGCTGACCCCGAACTGGAGGCGCTTTACCTTAAACGCCCCCTTGTGTGTCACAATGGTCTGTGCTTCTGTTTCATCGTTGACCGGCAGCTGCTGGTAGACCTGGGCCAGGTCTAGTTTCCCAAACACTCGCGCCCCAGCCAGGGAGGCCAACACGTGGCTGATGACCGGGACTGGGTAGGCATGGGCCTGAAGTGCCTTATTGATGGTGCACTTATAGTCCGTGCAGATGTGGATGTCCCCGTTTGCCTTCACTGGCATCACAATTGAGGTCTCCCATCGGGCGTGGGACACTGGTTCTAGTACACCCTGGGCGACCAACTTATCAAGCTCCTGCTCGATCTTGGGCCGCACTGCGAGCAGTGGATGGCGGACCGGTATGCACATGGGCTGGACCGTGAAGTCAAGGTCCAGGGTGATGGGTGGCCCCGTATAGGAACCCAGTGCCCCGTCGAAAACCACTGGGAATTCCTCACAGATGTCGGCAAAATCTGTGGGCCGCAGGGTGTGTACCCCGGTGATGCCCAGCCCTAGGGGCTGGAACCAGGAGAGTCCCAGCAGGCTTGTGAGGTTTCCCGCCACCACCAGGAGGCCCAAGCGTCCCGTAAAGTTCTTAAATTGGACCCAGAACTTGCCCAAACCCCTTATCGGTATCGGGTTCTTCTGAAAGTCCCGCAGGGTTCGGCCCTGGACTTTCCGAAGTCGGGGGCCCCCCATGGGGCAGAGCCTGTGGAGGGTGGACTCCGAGATTATGGAGTAGGACAACCCGTTGTCTACTTCCATTTGGCAGGGGGTCCCCTCAATCAAAACTGAGACCTTAATTTTGTTGGGGGTGTCGAGGGGCAAATTCATTACCTGCTGTGTCTTGTGGTGGTGGTGGCGGGTTGCTGCTGTCTGGAGGAGTTCGGCGGACTCCTGGTGCGCAGCTTGGGTGCAGCAGTTGGAGCGGGTGCGGCAGGCCCAGGCGATGTGGCCCTTCTTGCCACATGACCGGCACTCTGCTTCCCGGAAATGGCAGGTCCAGCGGTCATGCTGATCGCCACAGCTAACACACGTGGAATGTTTGGAGTGTGGCATCGCTGAGCGGGAAGCCTTCTCACCCGAGTTGTGGGACCCCTGTCCCGGAGGCCAGTGTTGTACTTGGAGTGTCTCGTCTACCTCAGAAACATCGGAGTCTGCAGCAGCCTCGGTCTGGTGGGCGGCTGCGGATATGCCTAGCTTCTCCTGCTGAGAGACCTCAAAGGTGCAAGCCGTGGTTAGCATCTTGTCCAGGGTGGCTGTGGAGGTGGCCATCAGCTTCTTTTGAAGCTTGGGTCGCAGACCCCACACAGGAACGCGGAGTATAGCGTGTCCTCTACAGCCACGAACTCGCACCCCACCAGGAGATGGCGGAGGGCCGCCAGGTAATTGGAGGCAGACTCACCCTTCTGCTGCAGCCGGTGGAAGAACTTCACCCGCTGCGTGTTCTTGGAGGGTCTCGGCGAGAAGTGGTTCCTTAGGAGCACCATGATGTCGTCGTACGTGGCCTCCGCTGGGGTACGAGGGGAAAGCAGGCTGTGGAGTAACTTCAGCTTCTATAGCCTGCAGGAGGCCATGATCCAGGATTTCATCTTCCCGGCACCCGTGATGTCCTGTGCGTCAAAGTAGGATGTGAGCTGGTCCGTCCAGGCTTCCCAGTCTTCGGGGCAGGCTGGATCGAATGGGTGGGTGATTCCCGGAGCAGTGGCCATTCTGGGATGTGCAGCAGTGCGTTGAGCGAGATCCTCAGGAGCCGATGGCGGTGCGGTGGCGCTGGAGCCAAGCAGGGCCGGTGGCTGACGGATCTGGTCTGGGCTCGATGCGGTGCTGGTGTCGGCCAAGGAGTCGCTCATAGGGATCCCAGCCTCATCACCAGTGAAGAGTATGGGACTCAGGAGACCAAGAATGGTGAAATTATGAAGCCTTTATTGAGTGATTCAGCATGCCCAGTAGATGGTCAGAAGAAGCATGCTTCCAGGGCTCCAGGGCCCTCATTATATGCTGCTGGAGCCACACCTCCGGCCGCACCCAAAAGACCTGATAGGGGCTTAACATATGCGCATGTTTGTCATAGGTTCCCTGGAGGAGCCTTTGATTGCATTGGCTCTCTAGGGAGAACCTAGGCCCCACATTGGTGGAGGCTTTCAATCCGGATGTCTATTGTTCCTCCAGATTCAAGCTCCCCTCTCTGCCTGACCGTGTGCTCTGGCCATGCGGCGGGCGCCATTACCTGGGAGCACATGGCAGGCTGGTTGCTTCACAGAGCATACTACATTACAGGGAACAAGACAGTTCTTCACCTGAAATGAAACAGCAGCTGGTATACAGACATCCAAGGTCAGCAAAGCAGGCAAGGCGATAAGTGTTTCATGAGAACAAGGGAGGAATACACTCCATAGACATGAGGCCTTCCCGGGTAGGAACCACCTCCCGCCCAGGGGATGGCAGCATTAGCTGACAGTCCTTCCTTCATACATGACTGCCTTGACCCATGCAGAAAGGGGGATATAAATTTATTGATTTAGAAATTTGTTATGCCACCTCTCCAGAAATAATAAAAACAAAACATTATATGATATTAACTGAAATCCAGTATAAAAACATAGATAATAAAAACAGATAATTGAGAGCTTAAAATAAATTTCTAGACTAAAACAGTGCCTTAGTTTTTTGATAAATATCTGTGTGTATACTGTACCTTGGCTAGATGCTCTCCTGATCCGTTGGGGACTTCCCGTTCTTTTTCATTATCAGTTTTATTACCAAGCAAAAGGACAGGAATGTTCTCCCCTGTTGCCTCCTAAGACAACAAGGAACACTGAATATTGATTCTCAGAATATATGAAAAATATTAACAGGATACCAGGAGACAATGAATCAATACACAGAGATAGATCAAGTTTTAGATAGAGGAAAAGGAGTAAAGGATTCATGCTATTCAGATCAGGACAGTTACCATGATGCCCTTTTTGAGAACTCTGCCAGAAATCCCCCCCCCCATATTTTTAATAATAAATAGTAACAAAATGGCATCTTATTTTAACTGGAGTAATGTAGTATTGTCACAAGATTTCCAGTTAGACATCTCTACACTGAATCGGGAATGGATTTTAATTATAATTTTTTGATTATATTTTTATTTTATTTACTTACTTTATTAATACCCCACTTTTCTCCACCCACAGGAGCTTTCACCTCTCCACTTTATCTAGGTGTTAATTATAACAACTATAACTATTTTAATTACTAGAAGTGCATTGTGATTGGGAACACAGTACAGAACAGAAGCAGTTCTTTAGGCATCATCTTAGAAGCTTCTAATCATCATTATCAATGACATAATGTAACCTTTGTTCTTGTTTGGGAGGTTTGCTTTGGGCCAATGTGGTTGCCAACAACTTTTTTATCTTTGAGAATACCTGAATTCCCATGATAACAAGAGAGATCTGTCAACTGGAAGATAACAGCTCTGGAAACAGACTACACCACATGGTAATGCTTCCCAGTTTAGTTTCCATTGATTTTATGCACCAATGAAAATTTATCTGAGGGGGTGACATGATCGAGGTTTATAAGATTACTCATGGGATAGAGCAAGTAGAGAAGGAGGTACTTTTCTCCCTTTCTCACAATACAAGAACTTGTGGGCACTCCATGAAAGTAATGAGCAGTGGGTTTAGAACAGATAAAAGTACTTCTTCACCCAAAGAGTGATTAACACGTGGAATTCATTGCCACAGGAAGTGGTGGCGGCTACAAGCATGGACAACTTCAAGAGGGAATTAGATAAACGTATGGAGCAGAGGTTCATCAGTGGCTATTAGCCACAAGGTATAGATAGGAACTCTCAGTCTGGGGCAAGTGATGCTCTGTATTTTTGGTGCTTGGAGGGGGAGCAATAGTGGGAGGGCTTCTAGTGCCCTGGCCCCACTGCTGGACCTCCTGATGGTACCTGGTATTTTTGGCCACTGTGTGACAGAGTGTTGGACTGGATGGGCCATTGGCCTGATCCAACATGGGCTTCTCTTCTGTTCTTAACATGGTTGATACAAGGACTACCAAATTCTGCCTCTGATCTGCGTATCATACTTGGTGTTACAGAAATATTTGGACTGCTGCTGGTTTTTGTATTTTCACTGGTAGAACTCCATTTTTTACTTCTTTCTCCAAGAATGCCAGAGGTGCAACCTGACACCAGCACCTTAAACCTGCATACCTGATGCTGACAGGACAATGTTTTAAGATCATGACCTGAGTCATAACCCTCCACCCTTTTATTTTGGTAATATCCAGCCTTGTCCCCACAGGGAGATCTTTGAGCAGCCAAGAGTTAGAATAAACTTCAGGAGTTTCTTTAGGAACAGTCAAACTAAGAGGTGCTGGATATCAAGAACTAGTAACTACACAAAGTATTCCAAAAGTGTTACCTTTTTTAAGCATGACAAGTTTGTTTTGGAATGAAAGATATTATCATTAGTTAAGTAAATAATCTGCTACTGTTTTTATAGCTCTGGTAACTAGCATGAAAACAAATACTAATTGTTACTACTACTAATAAATTAGTATTAATAAAATTCGTACTTTTCTGCATTCTGAAAATGTATTGCACACACAACCCATAAGTGGCTTGACTGAGTTGCAGTTGTGTCAGAACCGTTCCTCTCTAAAACAAATGAGTGACACCAACGACCTAATGAGTCTGGGCCCAAAGTGTTGCTAAAAGTCTTGGAAATGTTTGAAATGCCATTACGTTCAGATAGGTCCTCTCTGAGAACTAAAGTTTAGTGGAGTATTTCCTAGTGCAGCCTGGCTGTTCCCGTGTGGGGAGACTCATTAGGCCATCTCATTGGTTTGTTTATATTGTTAAACATTTTTTAAAAAAAATTCCAGGCATAATTAATTTGACTCTTGTTTATAGGTAGCACTGCTGTTTTATTTTTCTATTGCTGATGGTGCTGGTACTTAGATTTGTTTTGTGTTGTTATAATTTATTGCTAATACCCTTTATGGTCATTGGACAAGAAGTTAACAAATACAAACAGGACTATTTTGGGGCAGGAATGCACAGGAATAGAGTTCCGGCTGGCTTCTGAGTTGGCCACGCCTACAACCAAAACCTCTGGCATGCATGACTACAGAACATGCAAATGTTAAAATGTCATCTTTCCCTCTGGGGAGCCCCTGGGGATTTCCTTGTCAATTTCACTCCCTGCCATTCAGCTGAGAATGAAATTGACAAGGAAAAGCCTCTCTCTGCCTTCCCTTCTCTAGCTGACATGTCGCAGCTGGAAAAGGGCAGGCAGGGAACGCAGGCACGTTGAAAATGCCTTTCTTTCCTTCTCCGAACTCTCCCTCCCCCAGTTCGGGGAGGATGAGAGAAAGGCATTTAACCATCCCCCCCACACTTCTGCAATAGCAGAGAGGCTCAGGGAAGAAAGGGGCATGTGTGCATGCCTGCCTGCCTTCCTTTCCCCAGCCCGTCCGCCACAGAGAAGCTCAGGGGGGCACAGAGGCAAGCTTCCATGCCTGCCCTGTGCTTTCCCAGCCCCCTGCCTAATATGCTAGTGAGCTGCACTGTCAGGATGTGGCCTATTATGCTAATGAGTTTCAGCAGTTGGGTGTGGCCTATTATACTAATGAGTTCCTGCTGGGCTTTTTCTACAAAAAAAAGCCCTGAATATAAGTATAAAGGTGGGAAAGTATAATAAAAAGAGGAATGGCAGGCTCTCCAACTCTAATTCTGAATCTTCACAAGCTTTTAACTAGTTCTAATATTTCTTAACCAGACAGACATGCACGGTAAAAAAAATAGTGGTTTTATTTACCTTACATTATATGGAATCAGTGTAGAGCAGTGGTTCGAATGTTGGGGAAATCACTCTCTCAGCCTAACCTACTCCATAGATAGATTCAGGTGGGTAGCCATGTTGGTATGTATCTAAAGAAGTGTGCATGCACACGAAAGCTTACACCCAGAACTAAAATTTGTTGATCTTAAGAGGTTCCACTGGACTTAAACTTTGTTCTACTACTCCATAGAGTTAGTGCAAGGACAGAGTGAAGAAAGGAACAACCATGTATGCTTCCTTGACTTCTTTGGGCTATAAATGGGACAAAAATGGCAGAGGGTATATAATGCATCCGTTTCCTGCTTTCTTCTCTGGAGGTGAGACTGTACAAGAAGACTCAAGATACATCTAGGCTGCATTGTATTCACAACGCATTCATCTTACCTCAATGCTCACCAACCACTGCTTCACAGCTATGAATGTGCTCCTTGCTGTTATGTCATACATCACAATCATACCATCAGCTTTCCGGAAGAACTGCTTGGCAATGCTATGATACCTGCAAATCATAACCTCTTAATAGAGTTTTATATGTTTATATATTTTAAAAAAATAAGGTCCTACCTTTCTACCAGCCTACAAACTTCATAAGATTGTACTATGTACAATGACAATAAAGTATATTATTATTATTATTATTATAAGATCAAATGCACTAAATTAGCAATATAACAAAATAAGTTAAAAAAAGTAGCACCATATAATACAGCAGACAAGAGTAACTGTCCTGCTGTGAAATGCTTTCTACATTCAAATAACTCTGCATTTGGGCAGAAGCTCAACATAACACAAAAACTGTTTTGCTATTTTGGGCCCAATGTATTGAGAAGCTCATTGAACTGGATGGGAAGAGCATCTCACATTTATTGTTCTTATTCAGTTCCCATTCTTTGCTTCTAGTCCTTTTCAGACCTGTGGTTAAACCCTTAGGAATTTAATCTTGGTTTATTCCACAAGTACATTTCCCAGTGTCTGCTGTCTGTCCTATAGACTGAGCCTATTAGTGTCCAACTGTCATTACTTTGAGTTTGAAGATGTAAGGTAAACAGAAATCTCTCCTTATCTATAACTGAGTAGTGGGGTGGCACTTTCTGAACATTCCACATGCTCCTAAATCAGTTGGCTCCATGATGTGTCAGTCAGAAGCTGTCCCTATTCACTGGCTGCGTTGCCTGAGTCCTGCCCACAGAAGAGGCACCCACCAAAACTTTCCTCAGAAGATGGTTGCTTTGCTCTGGTGAACACAGCTACTGTCTTTGCTCTCCTCACCAGACGATGATTGATTCCCTCACGGGACAAAACCCACCATCTTTAGTCTCCAAGCCAAGTTTGCTGAGGCAACACTTTCCAGAACGGGGGGAAAACCCCACTAAGTAAACAGCTGTCAGCATAGTGGAGGCGGGGGGAACCAGCCCAAGTTATAAAAAAAAAAGCCAGTGAATACACACAGAAGCAGAGACAGAGGATGGGGCCAGACACACAGAAAACAGGAAGCCAAAAACCTGAGGCATGCTGCAAAGCACAAATACAGACACAGTCACAGACAGATCTACGTTGGTGTGCACAAAAGGAGGAGTACAGGAACAAGTGGCTGAAGTGGAGAATGGCATATACATTAAAAAAAATACAGAGAGTTTGCAACACTGGGATAAAACCTGCAAGTGGGGGGAACCTTTAACCACACCCAGAGTGGGAAAACCAATTACAAAGAGAGAGGCAAATCGACAGAAATAGACATCCAGAGATATAGTTAAGCGAAAAAAGGAAGGAAAAAACCAGGATCCCAGGTCACAACTTGGCTGTTTGCCAAAATCCATGAAAAGGACACTTGCTGTTTTGAGTACAGTTGTATTGTATAAAAGAGGTGTCACTCATGGAACTCATATGCCCAAACTCCTCTTCATCATTCTGAGAGAATTTTGTCACAGCCACTCACTTTCAACTCAACTTCCCTTGAGACCTGTTCTATAACAGGGTGGACAGTGTGACCATGACCACATTGAATGACAGGGATGTCCAACATGAAATGACTTTGGAGACTGCCCAATTGTAGAAATTACTCCACAGAGCCCTGTGTGCTGCATTTTCTGGCCCACACTGTGACCTAGGACACCAGTTACTGTGTAACATAAGGTATGTGAGACTTTACTTCCACATTTGTGCCTTTCTATTACATACTGCTAATATGTACTTAACCTGCTTCCAGCTGATGCATTCATTACACATCACATCTTTCTAGAGCCCATTGTATTGCTTTTACAACAGGCTTTACTGCTAGTGTTTTAAATAACCAAGCAAGCAAGCAAGTTTTATGATGCTCCTTCTGTAGTCTTTGATCCTGTGAAGCTTGTGTCCTTCTGACCTCAAGACACTAATTATTGTTGTTGTTGTTGTTGTCGTGTCACCATCAATTTATTTTCTGCACTCCCTGCAAGCAGGCTCAGGGAGGATTACAGGTCACATAAGACATGACAATAAAACAATAAAATATCATAAATTACAAAGTTAGAAATTTAAAAATTAAAAACAATAATAAAACCAGCATAAAGCATTGGCTTGGTAATGATGCTATGATGTAGTTCTTTTGAGTGGTGCTGGTGGC
The DNA here is from genome assembly GCA_029233225.1 of Lepidodactylus listeri. Lineage (NCBI taxonomy): Eukaryota > Metazoa > Chordata > Lepidosauria > Squamata > Gekkonidae > Lepidodactylus > Lepidodactylus listeri. Next base: position 114,253,560 of record JARCFY010000009.1, on the reverse strand, counting down.
ACTGGCCACCGGCCACAAGGCCAGAGCTGCTGGTAGGGGAGGCTGAAATATGGAAGAATGTGGGCGCCCACTGCTTCAGCTAAAAGCCCGGTGGAGCAGCTCTGTCTTACAGGCCCTGTGGAATTGCAATAGATCCCGCAGGGCCCTGATCTCAATTGGTAGCTTGTTCCACCAGGCTGAGCCCATGGCTGAAAAGGCCCTGGCCCTAGCTGAGGCTAGTCAAAACTACCACTTTCATTCTGGCATCTAGAATGAAAGGGTTCATTCTAAAAGAACATGCCTTCTGGATGCCTGAATTCAAGAATCCCAGGGTGGCTCTTCTAGATACACCTTCTAGATGACCATGACATAAGGAAAAGCGGGCATTTCCTCACCTTTCTTGCCCAGCAGTATCCCAGAGCTGCAACGCTACCTGACTATTATCCACTGCCATTGTTTTCACTCTGTAATCCACACCTAGGAAGGAAATACAGGACAAATTTTCCCACTGCTGTGTACTTGGTTTAATTTAAGGATACCCATTTAGGAGAATGCACAGCTTTCTAATATGACACCAAAGCATGTCTGCATGATTTGTAACTCACCAAGCTGAATGCAACTCTCCAGGCAAGTATTATACTCTGCCAGGTGTTTAAAAAGTACCTTCCTGTGCCATTTTTGCAGTCCCACAGAAAATTCATCAAGCCCTTCGTGGACTGCCATACAGAACTGAGGAACTGCATTTAAGTTGGTGTATCACAAGCTGCAATATTCTCCACTGATGTATCTTTCACAGTTATGCTGCTTCACTGTGTATTTATAACCTTCAGTGTTTTAATTATTTACTGTAAAACATATTTACCTAGAAAGGAAGACCACCACCCTTTTAAAAAAAGGCTACATACACAAAGTATTTTATTACCAGACATACCTGTTATTTGCATGTGAATTTAATCTGACCCCCTATTCCTCTTGACCATTTCTGAGAAACAAACTTACCATTTCTTACATATAAATAGGGTAATTGGAGAGCTGTCTCCAAAGGTGCACATGGTCAGGGTGGAATATATGCTGGGGGCTATGCATATTTTGCATTTAAAAAAAATCTGTATCAATGTAACCCTAGAACTGGATTCTGAAATCTGTTTTAAAAATGCAGATTAAATATATTTTGATGATTCTGTGTAATCAGTGTAATCCTAAACAGAGTTATACCCTTCTAAACCCACTGAAGTCAATGTGCTTAATAAGGTGCAGTGTTGCTAAGGATTCCACTATGAGTCTGATCCAACAGGGCTTATGCTGCTATTTCTATATCTGAAGGAAACATTTAAGTTACTTGATGGTCTGGGAGGGGTGGTGGTGGTTAAGGAAAAAGCAAAACTAGGACAAACCTCCATAAAAAGAGAAAAACAGGGAGTACAAAAGAACTTGAGGTTTAACAAAATGAAAATGGGTGTATTGTGGAAATCAAAATTAGAAAGCCTCTTCCCCCATATAATAACAAATATTGTAATTTGTCAGCAAAGCTGAGAGCAATACCATCAGGAACCTGGACTCTGTCAGTTCTCTTTTGCCGATGTGACCGGCAAAGACTTGACAGAAGGAGTAAGGGCCAAAGCAGAGTCAAGAAGACTAAAGTAATGACTGCTATAGAATTATACAACTTTAAAGTTGACAGTGACAAAACTCTAATTATTAAAGATTTTCTATTCCTTGGCTCCATCATCAACCAAAAGGGAGACTACAACCAAGAAATCTATGTATGGAAATACTATGTATGGAAGTGAAAGCTGGACAGTGAAGAATGCTGACAGAAAGAAAATTGATTCATTTGCTCACCAAAAGACAAATACGTGGGTTCTATCAAATCAAGACTGAATTCTCTCTAGGAGCTATAACGACTAAAATGAGGCTATTTGACAAGACAAGGCTCACTGGAAAAGACAATAATGCTAGGAAAAGTTGAATGCAGTAAGAAAAGAGGAAGACCCAACATGAGATGCACTGGTGGACCTCCTGGTGGCACCTGCAATTTTTGGCCACTTTATGACAGAGTGTTGGACTAGGTGGGCCATTGGCCTGATCCAACATTGGCTACTCTTATGTTCTTATGATCAAACTGGATCAGCCTGTTAGGCCAGCAGCACTGGTTCTTTAAGACATGACTTCCTGTTCCTGAAAGTTATTTCTGATATGGAACAATCAAGAATAGATTTAAAGCCAGCATATCTCTGAATAAATCTTTAAACCAAATAAACTGTGGAGAGTGTCTTAACTGGGGATCTGGCATATTGTCAGGAATACTATATTACTCTTCACCTGTATCTCTACCCTGATCAGAATGGGGGACAGTGAGGAAGATTCTGGGTTGGGTGAGAGTGGCAGGTCTGAACCCAAGATCCCTGCACACAACCCCACCAAGAAGGGCCCCCCGGCATAGATAAGTCTATGGGCACCAAGTCAAAGAAGCACGTCCTCTTCAAACACCCCAAGCCTGACCTCTGGGAAGACCCGCCATGGTTGGCAAGCACTCAGGGAAACCTGAGCCCAAATTGACTGGGAGAAGTGCCGAGCATCCTGCACCTTCCATGATGACCCCGAACTGGGGAAGATGAGAGAGGAGTGGGAAGAAGACTTGGGAGCTGAGCGAGGACCATCCAGCGTTCGCTTGGAGGTAAAGGAGCTGAAGAAAGGGCTCCTGAACCTCCCAAAACTAGTAAAAATGTTGATGGAGGCTGACGAGTCAGAGGAGGAAGTGGTTGAGAGTGAACCAGAGTGACCTCCTGCCCCACAGACCCGAGCCCAAGCAAGAGCGGCTGCATGATGCATTAGAGGTGATGTTCGATGGCAGCCCTGGGAAGTTAGCATTCTTCAACATCCAGGTGTGTAAGATGCTCTGCGAGTGGGGTCACACCTTCACCTCGGACGAGCAGTGAGTCGACTATGTGGGGTCCCAGCTCCAAGAGAGAGAAGCAGACTGGTTCCAGGATATTGATGCATTCATGCAGGCCTTATGCCACCAGTTCAAGGACCCGCTCAAGCTCAAGAAAGCCCATACTCGCCTAAGGGGCCTACGCCAAGGCCTGAGGTTGGTTCAAGAGTACTTGGATGAGTTCAAAGCTACAGCTGCCAAGTTGCAGGGTTGGCCAGAAGAAGTACTGATCAAGTTCTACCATGCCAGCCTGAATACAGTAATCTTGGAGAAGGTGCTGGCCCAAGACAACCCCTTGACACTGTCAGGTTGGATCCAGGTAGCCTGCGAGGCAGAGAACTTCCACAACTTTGTGCGGCTCTATCAGTATAAAAAGCCTGCGAGAGGGGCCTGAACACAGTGGACCATTCGGGGTAGAGAACTGCTACCCAGTGGGGATCAGGAAAATCAGCTGCAGAAGGGTCTCTGCCTGCGCTGTATGAAAGCTAGGCACTTCGTGGCGGAGTGCCAAAAGCTTAAGGGTGAGGAGCGAGACCAGAGGACCATCTATTATTTATTTTATTTATTTATTATTTCAGTTTTTATCCCGCCCTCCCCACCGAAGCAGGCTCAGGAGGGCAGGGAGGGTGGGAAAGAAGGCCAAACCACCCAGGAAAAGACCAAAAGTCTCCGAGAGCCCTGCAAGCCGCAGAGTATGTGACCTCAGAGAGTCCCTCTACCAGCAGATCCACCCCAAAAATCTCCAAGGATCAGGGGAAAGGCCAGGACCTGCTGTAAGAGGCACCACTCAGCAGGTCCAAAAGTCCCCAGTGTGAGAATCGATGAGATCCTCTACCTCCATTTTTTTGTGATTGTTACAAAATAGTAACCCTCCGGAGGGGACCCAGTTGTGGGTCAGAGCCCTCATAGACTCTGGGTGCTCCCGAGACTTGATAAGCCCCACCTTAGTTACGGGATTGGGGGTGAAAGTCTGTACGTTAGAGGAGCTGGTAGTGTTCTCCCAGATGAATGGTACTACCATGCAAGCTTGTAATTATGAGACTGTAAAGCTGCCTATGGGGGTGGCAGAACATTGGGCAATGCAGTCTTTTGTGGTACACTTGATGGCTAGCTTTCCCACGGTGCTAGGAAAACTTATTGTCTTATCGACTTATCGTCTCCCTTCATGTCAGGGTTGTGTGTGGGGTTCTCAAGTTCAGACCTGTCGCCCGCCCCAGAGTCTTCATCTCCATCTCCCATACCAGCAGGGGTGGGGATGTGGGTGAAGAGTAATGTAGGATTCCTGACAATATGTTAGATCCCCAGTTAAGACACTCTCCACAGTTTCTTCGCTTAAAAGGTTTATTCAGAGATATGCTCACTCAGGACTGATGGTTTGGCAGGAATACCACAAGTGTGCCAAAACCCCAATATTATAGAAAAGGTTCAAAGCACCCCACTCCCCATTCCCATACATCACATGCGGTCATTGTGTTACTATGCCAACCAGGGGTCCTTTCATAAAAAAAGAGGTGCAGGAGCTCATTAGCATAACTTATTTGCATATGCCACACCCCCTGACATCACCGGAAGTGTCAGAAGGTCACACACCCCTGACATCACTGGAAGTGTGTCAGAAGGCAATACCCACGCTCAGGCTCCACCCCAAAAATCTCCAAGGTATTTCCCAACTCAGAGCTGGCAAGCCTATCTAATGGCAAAGGAAGGAAGGAAGGAAGAAGGAGGGAGGAAAGGAGAAAAAAGGAAGGAAAGGAACAGGAAAGAAGGAAGGAAGGTAGGTGGGGGGAGACAGAGAGAGAAGGAAGGAAGGAAGGAAGGAAGGAAAGAAGGAAAGAAAGAAAGAAAGAAAGAAAGAAAGAAAGAAAGAAAGAAAGAAAGAGGAAGGTAGGTAGGTAGGTAGGTAGGTAGGTAGGTAGGTAGGGGGAGAGAAGAGAGGAAGAAAGGAAGGCAGATAGACAGATAGACAGACAGACAGACAAAGGTAGGTAGGTAGGGGGGAGAGAGAGAGAAGGAAGACAGACAGACAGAGGAAGGTAGGTAGGTAGGTAGGTGGGAGAGAGAGAGAAGGAAGGAAGACAGACAGAGGAAGGTAGGTAGGTAGGTAGGGGGAAAGAGAGAGAAGGAAGGAAGACAGACAGACAGAGGAAGGTAGGTAGGTAGGTAGGTGGGAGAGAGAGAGAAGGAAGGAAGACAGACAGACAGAGGAAGGTAGGTTGGTAGGTAGGTATGTAGGTGGGGGAGAGAGAGAGAAGGAAGGAAGGAAGGAAGGAACAGGAAGGTAGGTAGGTAGGGGGGAGAGAGAGAGAAGGAAGGAAGGAAGGAAGCAACAGGAAGGTAAGTAGGTGGGGGGAGAGAGAGAGAAGGAAGGAAGACAGGCAGACAAGGTGTTTCCCTCCCCCCCCTTGCTTGGGCCCCAGTGGCTTAAAGCCACTCAGGCCCAGCTCTTCCCTTACTACCTCCCCCCCCCCCACGACCCAGGAATGGTGAGGAGGGGGAGGGCTGGGGGCTTGTCCCTGGCCCAGCACCTTGCTGCGGGCCAGGGAGGGAGATGGGGTGGGTGGGCTTGCTGGGGGCTTCTCCCTGGCCCGGCGGCGTGCCCGCTGGCCAGGGAGGGAGATGGGGTGGGTGGGCGGGTTGGAGGCTTCTCCCTGGCCTGGCGGCGTGCCCGCTGGCCAGGGAGGGAGATGGGGTGGGTGGGCTTGCTGGGGGCTTCTCCCTGGCCCGGCGGCGTGCCCGCTGGCCAGGGAGGGAGATGGGGTGGGTGGGCTTGCTGGGGGCTTCTCCCTGGCCCGGCGGCATGCCCGCTGGCCAGGGAGGGAGATGGGGTGGGTGGGCTTGCTGGGGGCTTCTCCCTGGCCTGGCGCGAGCCGCGGGCCAGAGAGGGAGATGGGGGGGGGGGCTGGAGCCTTCTCCCTGGCCCGGCGCTAGCCGCGGGCCAGGGAGGGAGATGGGGGGACTGGAGCCTTCTCCCTGGCCTGGCACGAGCCGCGGGCCAGGGAGGGAGATCGGGGGGGCGGAGCCTTCTCCTTGGCCCAGCGGCGAGCCACGGGCCAGGGAGGGAGATCGGGGGGGCCCTGGAGGCTGCTTCCTGGCATGGCGGCACGCTGGGCCAGGAAGGGGGGACGAGGCGGCAGGGCAGACTCGCGAGTGCCGAGGAGGCCGCAACGGGCCGGGGAAAATGAGCTGGGGGGCGAGGCTTGATTATGTGCCCGCCCCCCGCCGACTCTCTCCCGGAGCGTCGCTCCGGCGCGCCCCGGCCCCAACGGAGCCCTGATGCCAACCATGAAAGATATATAGTTGCTATCTACTATGCCAAGCAGAGAAAGTCTCCGAGGTCATTCTCATGAGAAGCCATGGGGCACATCTTGAGAGGAAAAGTTATGGCTACAAGTTACTAGCAAGCATCCCCCATACTCCCCCCATAGAAATGTCCCATCCTCCTAAAGCATGGCAAGGTGAACTGTTGAGCTAGGAAAAAGAAACAAAAGTTAACGAAAAGAGACAATGGTCAAACTGGAACCTTGACATTGATCCAACAAACTTTTACTAAAGCCAAGGAGGATTACAAATGTTATGCTGACAAAGGTTGGGCCCCAGAATGGGACTTGCACCCAGGGGACTCTGTGTACATTTCCAAGAAAAATCTCAGAGGCTTGCAACCTGGGAAAAAAACTGGGGTGGAAATACCTGGGGCCTTTAAGGTTGTGAAACTTATTAATAAAGTGACTGTGGAAGTGGACTTGCCCAAGAACTCAAATCACATCCATCCTGTTTTCATTTCAGTCTACTAAAGAAGGATCTGGGACCCTTGAAATGGAGACCTCATCCTGCAGCTCCCCCTCCCTGATCATGGATGGGGAATTCCACCAGGAGGTGGAGGAAATATTAGATTCTAAAGTCAAATGGGGACATTTGTACTATCTCATCAAATGGTGGGACTTTGACTGGTCACAATGAATGGGTGTGAGAAGACCATGTTAAGGCTCCTAAGTTGGTGTGGGTTTTCCATAAACAACATCCCCTCAAACCAGGGGAGTGAGGGGCCTTTGAGAGTAACTTTGTTTGAGAGTCTGGCATTGGCTTGCCCAACCCCCAGAGGGGTTTCCCTGTCTCTTCTCTTTTGGTACATTGCAACACAATGATTGTTTAAGGCAGGGGTGGGCAAATTGCGGCCCGGGGGCCACATGCGGCCCGCCACAGAGTTTTTTGCGGCCCGCCAAGACAGTTAGCCACTGTCAGCACCTGAGGAGCTGCAGCTTGAACTTATTGACATGCAGTCAGGTCACACTGTGAAAGAAATGTTTAATGCTGTGACATTAGTTGACTTTTACAAATCTTTGTCTGCTGAAAAATTTCCATGTATGAAGAAATTTGCTGGGAAAATGTTCTCTATATTTGGGTCTACATATATTTGTGAGCAAAGTTTTTCTTGCATGAAGAGCAACAAGAGTAAATATAGACATTAACAGACATTTGACAGACATTAACTTGCAGGCTGTGATGAGAATCTCAACAAGCAATCTCACTCCTGAGTTCAAAAAAATTGTAGAAAAGTGTGATAGGGTACATTTGTCTCATTAAACTGATTCTAAAATTAAATGTGCTTGCAGCTATAGGTGATATAAAATTAGCACAATAAATAAATTGAATAAAACGACCACTGTTTTATTTAATTTATATTTATTGATTTTTGTGATACAATTTATACCTTTTCTGAAATGCAAAGTTAACTAACGAATGCAATCATTTTAAAAGGTGCGGCCCTCTGCTAACCTCCGCTCCCACAAAGTGGCCCCCGAGCCAAAACAACTGCCCACCCCTGGTTTAAGGAATTACCTGCTGAGAAGGCCAGTACTCCCAGCTACCTTTCCTGCATTGCTGTTCTAAAGCTCCACCAAGTGCCTGCATCTCCCACTACCCAGTGCCTGGTTACCAAGGGAATGGCTTATGACACTTGTGCACTCCCAGGGAAAAAGAAATTGAGCAACTGATCACCTCCCTTCACTAGGCTCCCATTTTAGATAGGATGTTCAAAAGGTGAAGGTCTACCAGCATTCATAGCACAAAACAATTTTATTAGAAGTAAAACATCCATACATATACTCTCTGCATAGCAATTGATTCAGCAAGGAATACAAAAGAAAGGTGTAAACACACAATTCCTCTGTCCCTCACTCTGTACATGCCCTAGCTGATCTTATTCTAAGCTAGGCTCTTAGAAGTTACTGTTTTCTACAAGATGGCCATTACCTTGGAGCCAGCCCTTTGTTGCCCTACATAGCAATGAAGGCCATCAAGCTGGAGCTCAGGTGTGACAGCTCCTTCCTCCACATGAATTCGGTCAGAATAGACCCACCAAAATAGACCCCTCTCCCTCTCTGGCAAAATTTTATCTCTTCAGTTTTCCCACCCCCTTGAGAGTCAAAGAATCCTTTCCTGAAATCTACAGGAAGATACAATCTGGCTTCTCACATGAACACTCATGAAGCTGCCTTATACTGAATCAGACCATCAGTCTATCAAGGTCAGATGGACAGCTGCTATCCAAGGTCTCAGGTGGAGGTCTTTCATGTCACCTATGGCCTGGTCCTTTTAACTTGAGATGCCAGGGACTGAACATGGGACCTTCTGCATGCAAAGCAGAGGCTCTTCCTCTGAGCCCATCACATGTCAAAGTCTCTGGCTGCGGTCACAGTTTGTGGCAATATAGTGGTGTTACCTGAGCAGAATAAATGGGCCCCTCCAAACAAGGACATCTGCCTCCCATGACACAGTTGTTGGCAGCCCATGCTGTTCCACAGTGGAAGCAGAATAAACAGATACTGTAGAAAGTCCAGTATTAACAGATTGTTCGTGGATCCCTCTGGGTTTTCCAATGTCTGAACTCTCCTGCAGCGAAAGGAACCCAGAAGGGATGTCTGAACTTGCAGATCTTTTTATGCGCATCCATCTGCCTGAATTTAAATAAAACCCACCCTTACAGCTTGTCCCATGGTTGAAGCACAACACTAATGTGGATGCTCCCTTACAGGATGGCTACACAGGTAACCCGCCACAAACCAGTACAATTTGAGGCACCACCATATTGCAGAAAGTTGCCAGTGTGACCGCAGCCTTAGAGTCTCTTCTAGGTTTCTGATTCTAGTCAAGGTGTCTCTGGCTACAGTATCCATTAACAATTGCAAAGTTTTGATGGTTGGTACTTGAGTGGTACTTGAAAGCAACTGACTACTAGGAGAGAGAAAAAAACTTTAAAAACTTTAAAAGGTGCAGTTGTGTCAAGCCCAAATCCCAAAATAAAAAGGTTACACAGTGACAGCAATCCCATATTCTTTTCTGGGAGTAAGCCTGCTGAACACAGTGGGGGTTACTTCTATACAAACATTCATAGGATCAGGCTGTAAGTTATAAAAACTGGGGACTGTGTGGAGCAAGTCTGTAATCTACAGTGACTATCCAAAATGTGGTAACAAAATGTTCACAATCCGAGACAAATTTCACAAGTGTCCCATAAACGGATGTATTACAAGAGGGAAGAATTAGTGGGGGAAGGAAGATCTCATTTCCCACAATCCCCAGCTGGCCTCTGCTTCCTCTCTTCTTGCTCACCCACCTCCTCTCCCCTTGTATCTGTCTCTCCCTCCCTCATTGACAAAACTTTCTTGCTCCTTCCCCCAATGCTCCATCTTTTCCTTTCTCTCCCTCCCCATAGCCACTCTTTACATTTTTAAATGTTAAAAAAATATCAGTAAACATTTTTTCCCCCGATTTGTGATGTGTGTGCAGGCTCACACGTAGCTTCTCCATTAGGGGAGCTTAAACTAACTAACTATCATCATCAGGATCATTGGATTTTTCTGCAAACCAAGGGACTCAACTCAAGATTATAGAAATATTTCTGTACTTGGCCACTATGTGGAGATTTTTTAAATATATCCATACTCTGAGGCCAAGTTCAAAATTAGCTATATGATTTCCCACTTTTGGGCTCATTGTTCACTTTTAGGTAGCTGCCAACATACCTTTTCTTAGACATGTCTCTTTTTAGACATTCAAAACCTTTCTCTGGGAATGCTAACAGTTATCAGATTCTGACAATTACCATCCGTGTGTGTGTGTGTTTGTGTGTGTGTGTGCGCACACCTTGCCTGTGTCTCCTTGAACTTACCTACAGTAGCAGCAGTGCTTGGAGAAAAACGATCTTCACAGAACCGCCTCAGAAAGGAAGTCTTCCCCACGCTTGAGTCACCCACAAGGACAACCTTGAATAGACGATCTGGGGCAGGATGTGGTTGCTTCTCCTTTAAGAAAGGGTGAATGTTGGCTGTTCAGTCAGTCTGTGACACGTTTTCTAGAGATTTTGTGTAACACCAGTTTTATTAAAGTTGTGCAGCAGACAGCTATTGGTAAACAGATGCTCAAAGTGTGTGAACTGCCAGAATGAGGAAAAGATTTGAAATTTCTTTCGGGCAGATACACCATGACTTGCATGTCCTGTATCTTCCTTAAAAACTAATAAAATGCATTGTGAAAAAATATTTTAATGAGCCATAGCCTTTTGATAAAGAAATAAAATGTCTCTCTGATTCCAGGTACTTGGCTTCATTTTGTTTATAAACCCATCTTTTAACTGCATGCCTTTGCTGATAGTATCTTAAAATACTGCATGCCTTTGCTGATAGTATCTTAAAATACCAATGCATGCCTTTGCTGATAGTATCTTAAAATACCAATGCAACCCCCAGGTAAGGATGCAAACCAACAGTTCCCCAACGTGTGGGTCCTGATGCACAAGTGGATCACAGAGTCTGTGCACAAGGGACCCTGCCTCTTGCAGTTTTATTGATTTGCTCATGCTCTGTTTTTTTAAGTGGGTCACAATATCAGGTAAACACAATATCAAGTAAACCGTTTGGGGACCAATACTGTAAACCACAAAGATAAACGGGAAGCATGGAACAATGGCTTCTGACACTAGCATCTGAAATATGTTTCTCTAGGAGATATGGAACTCCTCAGTGGAGGGCCCCCCTTAGGCTTCCACGAACTGCCCAATTCAGAATATTAATTTCCAGTCTGTGTATTAAATGTATGTATTTAATTGTCACTTAAAGCTGCTTAAGTCCTGCTGTGCTTTATTTTACCACTCTCTCTATTGGGAATGCCTGGATTCCAGGGTCAGAACCAGTTCTCTGCTGAGCTCCACTCCAAGCCCTATTCCTAAGATCTAGGGTTTTTTTTAAAAAGTAAGTTTTATTACAGGCGCGATCATACGCACATATTAGCCACGGGAGAGGGACGATTCACTGATGGATCAAGCTGGTGTGATCACACCAGCACATTTGGGAGCTGTCCCAGAACCATTGGCGAGCCGTGGCAAACCGATTTGATCCACTGGAGAACTGGAGTAAAAAACTACCAGAGAAACTCCAGTATCAAATGGTTTGCTGCAGCTCACAGCCAGAGTTTCCCCATGTGATCGCGTCAGCGCGGAAGTGTGATGTTGCAGATAGCATGATCACACGCTATCCCGATGCAACACTGTTCCCCCCCTTCTCCGTGTGCGCATCATTGAAAGCCCTTAACGGTGGGGAAGCAATTCATCCATCCCCCGTTTAAGCACCTCGGAAACCAACCACAAAAAACCCCCACTCGCCTGTGGTTGTGTCTGATCACGCGGCGGCAATTTGCCCCAGCAGGTCCACAGACCTGTGTGATCATGCAACTGCGAGGCAAATTGCTCTGGGGCAAAAAAGCCTCACTTCCCCTCCGGATTATCTCACTTGTGTGGCCACGACCTGAGTTTCACATACAAAGAAAACACACAAACAACAACAAAACAACAAAACTGGGGAAAGTTTGACATTGTCACAATGTCTGCTTGTTACTTCTAACACTCTCTAGGATAATTAGTTTATCTAAAATCAGTACAAGTTTTTTGTCATATTGCAAAAGAAAATACAAAATCATGTTGTCTCTAACTCCATACAAGTCAAAGAATAATATGTAAATTGCATCTCTCTTTTGACCCCATGATCTATAAGTTCTCTATGTTGTTATATTTTAACAAATAAAGAGGAATTCATCTATCTATACTATTTAGTAAGTTTTTATTTTTATTTCTTCCCTCACTAAAAGCTGTACCATAAATAATATAAACCTTGATATTAGTAGTTGAGCCAACAAATCTAAAGTTGGTAAAAATAAAATGAAAACCTTTTATATATGGTCTCTAATATTATATGTGGGGATCAACCCAAGTTTAAACTTCTTTAAGGCTTGATAATGTCATTATATAAAAATCTGCCCTCCATTTATCAAGCCTCCATTTTTAGATCATTAAAAGATATGGGGTATTCTCAATACAGGTTAAGGTCTCAAGAAATCCTTAAAAAGTCTCCCTAATTGTCCGATTTAATTTTTTCTCTTCTTGTTATTTTTAATCTTCTGGTTTCTGGCAATAAGTCTCGAAGTTTTAATACGATGTCTTTTATCTGCATGTATGTTAAAGTTCTCCCAAAAATAACGATTTCTAGTTTCCAAGTTTCAGAAATTTCAATTGAAACAATCTTTTTTGTTCCCATAAAGCCAGTCCATAGGTAAAAGTTTAGAGATTAGCTCAGTCAAGTATGATCCCAAAAGAATCAGACCATGAACGTTATTCCACTCAAAAGATGAAACTGAGTTGCAATTTCAAATGTTGAGTTTCTGGGATTGTCAAAAACAAAGAAATTGCATTTATTTCAGAGGCCTCATAGAGAGTGTTTCTTTGGTAGGGTCTGAGTTGTTCATTCAAAGAAGCCTTCAGTTTCAAAAAGGACCATTTATTTCTGTAGGAACTTCCAAATTGACTGTCAATAGCCAAGATTCCCTCAACACAGTCCAGTATCTTTTCTTCCTCTTGTTCCTCATCGATTGTTGCCTGCTGGCCCTCTTCCTCAAGAGTAGTCTGCTGGTTGAAATATATATTTCCAAGTTGATCCGACTGAAAACTTCCATGAAGTGCTGTTCTAACTGCCATTTGAAAAATCTTCCAAAAATCCTTTACTGAGAGTTGAATAAAATCAGGATCCATAAATATTGGGTCTGTAAGTAAAGTCCCTGAAGAAATTTGCAGTATCTGAATCATGCATTTTCCAGGAGTATGCTCATACAAGAGACTCACTGAAGTGTTTTCAAGACTGCTGTTTCAAGGTTAGGTTGTGAAGTCATACAGAAACAACACTGTAGAAGGAGTTATCAGTTGTTTAAGAACACAAAGTTAAAGCGAAACCAAACAAACTCTTATCTTTCACAACAGAGTTATTATGGGAGGAGAGAGGGAGAATCCATTTTAGTTTCCAAGTTTCAGAAATTTCAACTGAAACAATCTTTTTTGTTCCCATAAAGCCAGTCCATAGGTAAAAGTTTAGAGATTAGCTCAGTCCAGTATGATCCCAAAAGAATCAGACCATGAAGGTTATTCCACCCAAAAGATGGAAAAGTATTTAAAGATATTCCAAAGTCTTCAAGAAGAGAGAACCATAAAAACTCCAGTATCCAAGGTAAGTGAATTGCGTATTCAGTCAGTTCAGAAAATAGGCAAATCCACAAGTGTGACACGTAAAGGGGAAAGTATTTCAAAATTCAAAGACTCTGTTCCTTTAAGGAACCCACCAGATCGTTTTTAAGAGTCTGAATGGTCTTTGAGAAGCTGCTTAGGGGAGAGGGGGATGGGGAAATTCCTCCTCTCTTGTGATGGTAATTTAAGATTTAAAGAGCTGTAATGTATTCAATGGCGACCGCCATGCGGTCGGAGCAACGCATGTGGCTGGGCTAGAGACCAGAGCTTTGATCTGGTAAACAACAGACTGGCCTGATCATAATTCCAACCAATGGTGCGCGTAGGATCCGACGGAGGACCTATAGCGTACAACTGCGGGAAACTGACCCTATCCGGCTTATCGGGTGAGGCCAGGGGCGCAGGAAAAGTGTGTATACAAGCAGGCCCCCAGACCTCCATCCAGCATGTTCATCTGACCACCTAAATAAACTTATGAGCTGATTTCACTGCAATACATCTCTGACTCCAGTACTTTATAAGAGCTCAAAAAAAAAAAAAAAAAAAGCTCAGAGAATCTACAAATTGCTTTGCGGGTAGGAGTACTCACAAGGTTTGCTTTAGTTGAGAGTGCAGAAGTAGAAAGAAGGTAGCCCCGGCATCTCAGGGGAGCTACAGCTTTGCCTCTGTGAAACTGTCATGGAGGCTCTTGACGATCTCATCCGTCGGAGCAAAACTGGGCTACAACTCGCTGTTGCCACATGCGATGAACTTGTTTCAAGCTGCTTGGATTGGGTCCCTCTCCGGGGGAACCCAAGGTACTGGAGAGCCCTCCAGACTCCTAAAGAGTCCATCAGTTCAGGCACCACATCGGGAGAGATTCCCGTGTGCGTCTGATCTTGCTGCAGTGGTACCTGGAAGCCCCTAAGATCTAGTTTTAAAGGCTGACACAGTGACACAGCAGCCACAATACACTGCCTTCCTGCATTCTCTCAGCACTGATACTTAAACCCCAAGGGGCTTTTCAACACAGGTGTTGTTCCAAGCACAGGCAAGGCTTACTGTTGCCATCTCCATGGGAAACTCAGAAGTGATCAGCAAGTACGCTTTGGGGGGCAAGCCTAACTAGTTTGCCACTCCTGTCGGTTCCATGCTATCCTTCGGAACCGTCAATGATCTGGGGGACTCCTTAGCTGCCATTGGTAACCCCACCCGAGTCACTCTTATGTAACATCATTCACAGCAAACGTAGTGTCATATGTGAATTCAGTGTTGGTTCAGATATCAAACTGTGTTACAACTTGCTGACCTTGCACCTTTACAGCTTCTCATGCTGCTCAACCTTGCAGGGTTCTAATGAGGATTAAAAGGGGGGGAAGAAAAAAAAGAAGTTTGAGTCCAGGTTAAGAAGTAGGATAGACTTCTTACCACTCTTTTTAAAGGACAGCATATGTTTTTTCTTCTCCAAACAACTGCCCCAATAGACAAGGTGTCTGACGTGCAAACTATAATTAATGGTTCTTGTTCCATCCTCTGCTACAATCCCTTAATGATTATATGCTTGATTCCGTGGGTCATCTATATTGTTCCTGTTGGCCTCCAGGTCAAATAGCGCTTACTCTTATTTTAACCAGTGTAGAGTATTAATGCTCTAAAATGAACCCGGATGTGATGCAGTTTTTTTCTATACTGCACTTTCCCATTAGTTCATGAATCAACAGGTCACTATGACCTTTATAAACACAGGTTGCTTACCTGTAATTGGAGATCTTCGAGTGGTCATCTGTGCATTCACACCTCTGGGATAAAGTGCGCCTGCGCCGATCCCGATCGGTAATCTTCAAAGCCAAACGGATTTTCGCGCCAACTCCCCGGTCACGTGCACGCCCCACTGCGCATGACCCGGGGAGAGGCATGAGGATCCTGCCAGTTCCTTCTGACCGCTGCCAACAGTCCCCAAGAGAAAGAGGGAAGACCGAAAGCAGAGGGGAAGGAGGGCGGGTGGTGTGAATGCACAGATGACCACTCGAAGATCTCCAATTACAGGTAAGCAACCTGTATCTCTTCTTCGTGGTCTCTGTGCATCACACCTCTGGGAGAATAGCGAGCAATAAACACACCACCTACGACGGGGGGCGATTCATCGCCCGAGGCGGAGGAGGCTGAAGACTCTGGTATCGATCTGACGGAGGGCTCTGATGGCGACAGCGGGGTCAAGCTTGACGGGTCCTGTGACGGGTGAAGAGGGGGACGATCGGCATCGAATGGAGGATGTGTCGGAATCGGTGTCGGTCTCGGGGCCGGAGGATCTCGGCATCGAGAGACTCTGGACGATGTCGATTCGGGAGAATACCATTGCCATTGCCATTGCGATGGCGGAGGGTAGGAGCCATAGAGGTATCTCCACTGTCGAGTGTCCCACGGTGCCGGAGAGTACGGAGGACGCCAGTCTCGATCCACTCTCGGTGCCGGGGGTTGGTCCATCCCAGGCTCAGGGCTGTCTCGAGGGACCTGGGTCAGGTCAACGTCGAGATCGGAATCTGTCAACTGGATGGGTCGTGGCATCGGGGAGGTTGAACTGCCCCTGGATCACTCGCGACTGGGAGGGTCAAGCTGCACGGGCCCAAGCTGGGCCAAGTCAGGCACAGGATGCATCGACGGAGCACTAGGAGTCTTCCTGTGCTTCAGCTTGCCCTTCTCCTCTTTGCCCTCTCTGCGTTTCTTTGCAGGAGTATCTGGCAAACGGAGTGGTTGTTTCGGTGCCGATTTCTCGGTACCGTTGTTGCTCCGCGTCAGAGATGATGCTGGGGCCGTTGGCACCGATGGCGAGGCTCCCGAAACGTCGGCCGAAGACATGACCGGAGACAATGCGGATTTCAGTAGAGCCACTCGAAGTCTGGCCGCTCGATTCTTGAGGGTCTGCTTCGAGAAAGCGGCACAGCTGGAGCAAGAGTCAACTCGATGAGACTCACCCAAGCACACCAAGCAAAGCGAGTGCTTGTCCAGGGGTGCTATCTTACTGCCGCACTTCAGACAGCGTTTGAAGAACCCCCACCGCTGGGCCATAGGCCGAGCGGGAGGTAACAGAAGGGAAGTCCAAAAACAAGTCCGAGTCACAGTCCGTAGTCAAAAAACAGGAGAGAAATCAGTCCGAAAGGCTTTCCAAGAGAAAGAGAAAGTAAACTACCGACCGAAGTGGAGAGGGGATCCTCACAACGCGGCGGTCAGAAGAGAAGTGGCGGGATCCTCGTGCTTCTCCCTGGGTCATGCGCAGTGGGGCGTGCACGTGACCAGGGAGTTGGCACGAAAATCTGTTTGGCTTTGAAGATTACCGATCGGGATCGGCACAGGCGCACTTTATCCCAGAGTTGTGATGCACAGAGACCACGAAGAAGATCTGTTCCATTTCAACATATCTTAATGCACTGTGGCTCACAGCTTATGTTGGTGATTTGCATGATAAATCTGTTCCTTTAACTTGGATCAATCATGTTACCCTATCCTAGTCCATGCTAGGTGTTAATAAAAACAAAACAAACAAGCAACCCCCCCCCCCCGAATAAAGCAAAAAGCAGGGGTCCTTTTGAGCAGGAGCTCGGGGAAGCACAGCTCCGGGAGTTGGTGCCAGCCCCCCCCCCCTCCATGGGGGAATGCCTGCTTGTGTCATGGCTGCAGCAAAATGACCCCGTCCCCTGGAAAGGTCCTTGTTCCTCCGACCAGCCTTCTGAAGGCTTCAGCCACCACTGAAGCTATCCTCCCAGAATAGTGGTATTTCTGTGGCCTGGATTAGTAGCTGTCCCCTCTCTGCCAGCTTTCTTTCTTTCTTTCTTTCTTTCTTTCTTTCTTTCTTTCTTTCTTTCTTTCTTTCTTTCTTTCTTTCTTTCTCTCTTTCTCTCTCTCTCTCTCTCTCTCTCTCTCTCCTTTCTTGCCTTCTGACATACTTCTGGTGATGTCAGGTGATGTAGCATATGCAAATAAGTTATGCTAATGAGTTATGCTAATGAGCTCCTGCACCTCTTTTTCTACGAAATGACCCCTGGCAAAAAGTAAATGACCTCACAGATGCTGTGAATTCTGCTGTCCAGTCGGACAACACTCTGGGGGCAATTAACAGGCTTGTTGTCAGATCCCTGAGTCAAGTTTCTTTCCCGCCTTCACTTAATGTGATGTCTCAGGGTTCTGCATACCTTTTGTCCATGTACAAGAAGCCAAGTTCCATCCTTGGCATCTCCTACTGACAAAGTCTCTGGTGATCAAGATCCTTTCATCCCTGCTGCTCTTTTGTCCACCAGGGTTCCTGCAATTCTGTGCGCACCTATGTCACTTGGTGGACTTAGATCCAACCATTTGGATCTGGTTTTAGTACAGATGTTCCACAGAGTTAAAGGAGGCACTGTAATTATGTTTTAACTGATTACCAGACTCCGGTTCCCTGGTATTCTGACTGGAGGTCTGGGCTACTTGGCATGGCCCCCACAAGATGACATTTCAGGCCCTGGCCTTTGTGCTTCATTCCTGACAATAACTCCTGTCACTGAAGAATGCACTTCTAATCCCTCGCAAAGACAACCTGTCTCTGTGCCTTTTTCTCTGCCTGTATTGCTGTGCAGATTGCTCTGCAGACTGCACAAGTTTTTTTTCCCTGGTGGCACATTGTGGCCATCCTTTCTCTAGCCACATCACACCGCTTTTCACTGCCTTCATTATCATGGTGCAGATCCGCTTATTCTCACTCCTGCTGACGAATTAATACTTTGATCAGCTCCTTTCCTGCATTGTAGCAGTAGCCTCCCACATTCCTGAGTGGCAAACACCACTCTTGCAGTACCAGACCTGGCACCTCTTAAGTGGGGAGGAGAGTCTCTACGGAAGCTGCAGCAAGATTTGGACCCTGCTTCTTTTGCTGTCGAATATGTTTTTGGCAACTAGCTTGAACAAAAACTCTCTAATCTTTTCCTTGTTGGATTACTAAGCATGCTACAAAACAGGGTATAACCCCTTGTTTTATCTTTGGCACTTCCATAGTGCTTCATTTATGATAGGATTCTAACTTATACCCTCTCCCCACCTGAAGTTTTGAAAGGTGATGCCCTGCTGGGATCCCCTACCAAGGGTTGTCTATCACTCCTCATGTAACACATAGTCAGTGTCCCCACACAGCCTGTCCTTGTGGGTCAGTTGATGCTATTGCACTGTCTTGAGTGCATGGCTCTTTGCTACCACTCTACAGGGGTCATTTAGTAGAAAACACGGTGCAGGAGCTCATTAGCACACCTATTGATTAGCATAACTCAATTGCAAATGCCACGCCCCCTGACATCACCAGAAGTCTCTCAGAAGGGGAAGCAAAAGGGGGGGACATCTTCAAAAGCCTCCCCTTCCCTCCCCCACCTGGCCAAGGCGGGGGGGAAGTGAAGAGAGAAGGGAAGGGGAGGCTTTTGAAGACCCCCCCCCTTTGCTTCCCTAGCCGGCCTGCCAAGGCGGCAGGGGGAAGCGAAGAGAGAAGGGGTTTAAACTTCTCTCAAGAGTTGCACCGGCAGTGGTGATCTTTCCATTATATTCTATGGCCCCATTATACTCTATGGTCCCATAGAATACAATAGAAAGATTGCCACTGCCAGCACGACTCTAGAGAGAAGGGCAGGCCACCTAGGGAAGGGAAGGGAAAGGGAGGCTTGTGCTTCGACAGCCAAGGAGTGGGCACAAATGGCGGTGGCAGCAAGCCCTGCCCCCAGCGGGACTGCAGAGGAAGCGAATCCGCCACTGCTGGTGTGACTCTTGAGAGAAGGGGTTTAAACTTTAAACCCCTTCTCACTTCGCTTCCTCTGCAGGCCCACTGGGAGCTGGGGGTGGGGCTTGCCACCACTGCCATCTGTGCCTGCTCATGGGCTGGTGGAGCACCACTGTGCCTCACTCCGGCCCCAAATGACCCCTGCCACTCTATGTATGATGGCTCTTTTCAACAGAATGCTCTTTTTTCTCTGTCACGTTCCTCCATGTATTTTAGTAGGTTCACTTGCATAGAGCTTACTGCTCTGGTATAAGACAATTCTCGGTAAAGGTCAATTTGTGCCACTAAACAACTATTGACAAACTGTTGTGGTTTCCTTCTGAGAGCTTCACACCCACCTCCTTCACTCAGTGATCTTGTTAATCTTCCCATGTGGGACTGCACAGAAGCCACGATGATGAAAACGAAGTTGCACTTACCTGTAACCATTGTTCATGGAGTGGTCTTCTGTGCAGGCACACATCCCTCCCTCCTGCCCCGCTGTGAACTCTCCAGAACTAACTGAGGGAGTAGCACCCCTCCTCCTGGTCATGGGAGCGTTTTGGTGGGAAAGCACCAGAAGGAGGAGGGGTGCTCCTAGTCTACTAGAAAGCTTGGAAATCTTTTCCGTGGCTGGCCTGCAACTGCGCATTCTCCATGTGTGCCTGCACAGAAGACCACTTGATGAACAAAAGTTACAGATAAGTGCAACCTTGTTTTCTTCAGGAAAGAAGAAAACAGACCACTAGGGCAGCTCAGTCAGAAAGGGAAAGAAAAATGGAGGGAAAGTCTTGCCTCTGAGGGAGGGAAGTGGACGTAGACAGTCGTCATATTTGGTGGCAGTGTCACAATACAAAAATAAAACCCACAATTAGTTTGTTCCACCATAAATGCAAATTATAAGAAAATGTTTTATAAATTTGTGAGGAATTGCCACAGAATTCCTAGACCTAGACAAGCACATAGGGGTGAGAGAGAGGAAACATCTGTTGAGGAAAATCCTAGTTGGGAGGTAGAAATTATGAGAATGAAAATTGAACTGGTGAAAATAGAGAAGAAGAAGAGAGGAAGAGATTGGATTTATACCCAGCCCTTCACCCAGAGTCTCAGAGCAGCTTACAAACGCCTTCCCTTCCTCTCCCCACAAGAAACACCCTGTGAGGTAGGCGGGACTGAGAGAGCTCTCTTGAGGACTGCCCTTGAGAGAATAGCTCTAAAAGAACTTGTAACTGACCCAAAGTCACCCAGCAGGTGCATGTGGAGGAGCAGGGAATCAAACCCGATTCTCCATATTAGAGGCCACTGCTCTTAACCACTACACCAAACTGAGGAAAGATTTAATAATTATAAAAGTGGAAAAGAATTTAGAACTCCCAGTCCAGGCACTGGGTTGTTATCATTATTATTGTGTTGGTGGGACATCTAATAGCCCCTTGTAAAGGCTACTTTGTTACATGGCAAAACTTTTTAATGTCAGCAACATCAATTCCAGCGATCCCAGTACTTCTCATCCAGCACCACTACCCTGCTTTTATCCTGGGTAAAGTTGCAAGGGATTAGACTGCTTACTGATTCACTTTGCCCTTGTTCTTTAAAAGATATCAAATCCACCATTCGCATTATACTTTACTGTCCCTTTTATAAGGACATTCGATCTCATTTTATTACTTCATTTTTAGATGGTAAGTGCTGGCATTCTGATTACTCAGTTATTCACTTTCTTCTGTTTACTTCTAATTGTGAAACAATGGAGGCTGTTGCAAAATTTTTACATTATGCAATCAGAAGATGTGATTTGGATAGCCAAAATGCAAGTGATTGATGTATCTTGGTATTTTGCTGTTTCCCCATAATGTTTTGTGCTCTCAGTGCCAATAAATGTTTGTGTTGTGTTGTGTGTGTACTAAAGGATTGCTGTGATATGAAGCTTTTATGAGCTAGAGCCCACTTCATCAGATGTAAGAAGTGTATCCTGCATGGGTTGACATATATAAATATGTGTAAATATAAATCTGCAAAATTAGACACACACCTATAGAAAGTGATGTTGAGGGGCTCAGGCTGTGCAAATTGAAAAGATGTGGAGGAGGGCACTTTTGCAGGGACAGCTTATCTGGAAAGAGGGAGGCAAACTGCTCCTGTTTCTTTTACACAATTATGATGTCTTCTATGGATATGAGGGGCCTGCCCCGATCGCTGTGCCCATAATATTTAACAATAGTTTGAATACTCGCTAATCATTTCTTCCACCCGCCAAAAGGGTTTCCGCAATACTTGATGAAGCAACAGCAATAGCTATCATCCTTTTTTTTAAAAAATTAGTGAACTGTACGCAAAATCAGATTTATGAAGAATACCATGCCCAGTCTTTCTCCCCGATGGGGACCCAAAGCTGCTTTGTTCTCCTGTCCTCCATTTTATCCTCACAACAACCCTGTTACATAGGTCTGGCTGAGAGCGTGTCACCCAGCAACCTTGCAAGGAAGATTGGTTATCTGAGTCACATGACAGGTTTTTTATTGAGAAGATAACCTGGTTCAGGGTCCAGCGGCACCTTTAAGACCAACAAAGCTCATACCTTGAATAAACCTTTGTTGGTCTTAAAGGTGCCACTGGACTCTAAATTTGTTCTACTGCTTCAGACCAACACGGCTGACTACCTGGATCTGGTTCAGGTTATGCCAATACCCTTCATTTTTGGCCAGTTTTCAAACATGCAGCATTATTTTCTGGGGAGTCATGCCTGCCACAAACAGAGACCTTTTGCTTCCATTGCAAATATCACAGGGTGGGGGAAATGTCTTGCGATAAAACTGGTCCAGAATATTCCCACGCCTTTCATTTTTTGGCCCTGGAATTCCCACAATCATCCTGCAGCTGGCCCAGCCTGAGAGATCAGAACATTTGACTGTAACACAGTGCTTGACGGTAGACTACGGATTGTTTCATATGTTCCAGGTGGTAGCTGGAATCATGAAGGTATGTTCATTTTTTGGATTACCTTGCACTGGAACAATAAAGTGCAACCATATGTTCCCTTTCTTGAGGATTCTGAAGAATCATATCACAAGCACATATAACACTGGCAGATGTAATCCTGAATAGAGATCTTTTTAAAAAGTTGGGGGTGTTTTATTGTTGTAAATAATTAATTTCAGCATTTCATCTTTTAAGACACCTCCCCATATACATGCAAATGTCTAAGATATATACAGATGAAAAAGAATTCAAAACTGCTGTAATGATTCTCATTAAATAGTTATGGTTTGGATAGTGAGAACTGGGAATGGGAAATAGACGTGTGTATTTGGTATCATAATACATTGTGATTTAATATCTAGTACTTAAGATACTGATCCTTTCATTCTTTTTTGGTTGATAATTGAATGTCTCTTTAAAACGACCAATTTTTCTCCACAGTGGGGAAGAGAGGGCTGTGAAAATGGGAACATACTGCTCCTCGTCTTCACAGGACACTGAAGCCGGGTAGGAACACTGGGTGTGTGTTTGTGCAAGGGGTGCACCTTCCAGCCTGATGAGCCAGAGCAACTTCTGCAGCAGGCACTGACTGTGGGGAACGCACAGAGGCCACAAAGACGAACCATTTCCTCCTAATGACCCAGTACGTGTGGAAGGACGTAACTGCAGGCTCCAGAACCAGACACCTCAGCAGTATGTTAGCATGTAATAACTGGGACTGATGCTTTATAACATCAGAGTACTAAAAATTACAAGATCAGTTAAATATACTCCCACCAGAATAATTTTTAGTGGAGAGATCTGAAAATATATCATTCAAACAGTTTCAAACCTAACACGTTTGCAAAAGCAAAAAACCCAAACCCAAAACCCATATTATTCTGTTCCTTACATTTTCCAGTGCTTCTGTCCCCACTGGCTGTTCTCGGGGAGAAGAAGAAGGGTCAGAAGATGTCTTTATTTGGATTCTGTCCATTTCTGTTTCTGGTGATACATTTTCTTCTTCTTCTGACCACTGAGCTAACTGCCCATCTCCAGGCCTATCAAGAAGCTGTGGCAGATGATCTTCTTCAATTGATATTATCCTTTGGAGATACTTTTTTCTAGTCAGTCGTTCATCATTAGTAGAGTCAGACTCTAATGAAATATGTCCATTCAAGCCAAAGGAATTTTTTCTTCTTGAGAAGCTGCATGTATCATCTTCTTCTGAAGGCTCGCTAGAAATTATTAAAAAAAAAGATTATCAAGTATTGCATAATGCTGAACACAATGGAATTCTTAATGTTGAATAAAAATCTCAGATTTGAAATTTGAGTTCATATTTTGAATGTGAAATTTGAGTTCATATTTTGAATGTGAAATTTGAATTTAGAATGTGATATTTTAAGTATGAAATATAAGCCATGAATGTTACATCTTTGGTTGGATCAGTTTTGCTTTGCTCAGTTTCAGTATCAGTCCCTGTCCCACATAACTTCTGTAGATTTAAAGTAAGCCAGGATCTCCCCTGACTAGTCCATCAGTTGCTGAAACTGCTAGATGCTAGGTGGGGTATAAATGCAAATAGATAAATAATAATAGATAAAAATGAAGGGAGTACTTCTGCCTCACAGGCCATGTAACTCATCAGTTAGCACACCCTACATCTTTGAGGTGTTCTAACCATTACTGTCTCTATGGCATATGGTTGCCTGCCTTCTCCAGCAAACAGTGCTATCCAGGAATTTGCCCCAAGTCTACTTGCCTTTACGGGAGCATTCTCAGACATGGTAGCCCTTCTCTGATTCATTGGGGAAGTACACCTATTCAACAGTGATCAAGGGCGTAGACTTTCCAATTTCCTGGGGCGGGGGCTAGGGCTGGGCCAGAGACATTACAGGCCATTGTCTCTGGGGGAGGCTCAGCATGTCCTGGAAAAGTTCAGGGGGGGGGGGGCTCCAGCTCCCCAGCTAGGGCTGCCAAGTCCAACTTGGGAAATATCTGGGGACTTTGGGGGTGGAGCCAGGAGACTTTGGGGGTGGAGCCAGGAGAAAGGAAGTGACATCATTTTGTGATGTCACATCCTGTGATGTTGCTTCCACATGCTGACACATGAACTCATGAAGTTTCCTAATCCTGAATCAGGCCATTGGTCCATCAAGGTCAGTATTGACTACTCAGACTGGTAGTGGCTCTCCAGGGTCTCAGGCTGAGATCTTTAATGTCACCTATTACCTGATCCTTTTTTAGCTGAAGAGGCTGATACCTCCTGCATGTCAAGCAGATGCTCTATCACTGAGCAACGGCCCTACTGAATCCTTCCTCATCTCGGCAGAATATGAAGCCCTAAGTGCTACACAAGTGCTAAATATGATTTTCATATCATAAGAACAGGAGAGAAGCCACAGTGGATCAGCCCATCCAGTACAGCCCATCCAGTACAACACTCTGTGTCACAACAGTGGCCAAAAATACCAGGTGCCCTCAGGAGGTCCAGCAGCGGGGCCAGAACTCCAGAAGCCCTCCCATTGTTGCCCCCAAGCACCAAGAATGCAGAGCATCACTGCCCCAGACAAAGGGTTCCATTTAGACCTTGTGGCTATAATAGCCACTGATAGACCTCTGCTGGATGGGGACAGAGAGAGAGAGAGAGAGAGAGACAGACAGACAGACAGACAGACAGACAGTCAGCTTTTTCACTTACTCTTGCCCAATTCCCAGGCTTTATTTCTGGCCCTTGTTTCACCCAGCTGTTGTCCATGTAAGTCCCATAACTTCTCCCACCCCCCTCCAGCATAGGCTTTTTGGTGGCTAAAGAGGACCTTTGTCCTCCCCTTTTCGCCAGCAGAAAAGCTAGTTGGATCCATCCCTAACTTAAAATACCGGTTACTTGATGTACAAATGCTTTTAAAAATGCAGATTTTTACTGCTGGAGGGGGGGGGGGGGACATGGTTGAAAGAAACAGC
Organism: Lepidodactylus listeri; assembly: GCA_029233225.1. NCBI lineage: Eukaryota > Metazoa > Chordata > Lepidosauria > Squamata > Gekkonidae > Lepidodactylus > Lepidodactylus listeri. The sequence continues at coordinate 114,228,411 of JARCFY010000009.1, read as the reverse complement.
AAATTGGCATAAAAATGAGGAATCCCAACTTTTATTTGCAGAAGGGAAATGAGGATTGGGGGGACCCAAACAGTCACGACAAGACATTTTAAACAATCCCACTCCCAGACCTTCTACAGGCAACCTCTCCTTGTGATGTTTACCTCTTTGGAAGTGACAGTTTATTCCTTTGACAAAACCACAGTGGACAGACAGACAGAAAAAAGAAAGAGGGGGAGGGGGAGAGACAGAGAAGGAAAAGAGCTCGCAGACACCAACTTACCCCAGCAGTTTACTCAGTAGCAACCTTGCACGGAAGCCCTTCAGTAGAAAGAGCTTAGTCCCTCCTTAATCTCTGGGCGGGGCTGTCTTGCTCGATCAGCTCTTAAAGGGGAAATTTCCCTTTTAAGAAGTTCAAGAGGCCAGCAGGGCAGGCTCCGAGGTTCCCCTGCTGGCAGCCATTTTGTCCCCCCGGTGGCCAATTTTGGAAAAGCGGGGGAAAGCTTTAAAAATCGGTGTTTCCCCCGCTCTACCGGGGGACTTGGCAGTCCTATCCCCAGCCCCCCTGAAGTTGACGCCTATGACAGTGATGGGTCACTCACCTCTAGATTCTGGGCATCAGAAACATAACCTCCAGCTCCTATACTCTAAAGCTGCCCTTCTTACCTACAATAGAGGAATCTCAGAAACCCCCCCCCCCCCAGCAATTTCCCTTGTAAACTGCATCCTCCTTATGAAGAAGTACCACTGAAATCTTCTAGACCAGGGATCCTCAAACTGCGGCCCGCGGGCCACATGCGGCCCGCCAAGGGCATTTTTCTGGCCCACCGGGTGTGCTGCCAGGGGTCCGTTGGAGGGGGAGCTCACCGGAGTGCCGCTTCGGGAGTGACGAGCCTGGGGGGAGGACACATGATCAAGCCCCCCCTCCCCCCAGTCAGCCAGGAGGAGGCAGAAGGAAGAGGGTAAGTGTGTAAGGGCAGGCGCTCCAGCCAGCCCCAAGTTCCCTAGCCAGCTCAGAGGCCTCTGAGCCAGCTAGGAGACCTGCGCCAGTGCTGGGCGCCCAGGAGCCAGGTGGGGATGTTTTCTGGGGGGGGGGGGGGTGGGAAGCAGCGGCGGCAGGCGCTCCGGCTGGCCCCAAGTCCCCTAGCCGGCTCAGAGGCCTCTGAGCCAGCTAGGGGACCTGCGCCAGTCCCAGGAGCTGGGTGGGGATGTTTTCCGGGGGGGGAGCGGCGGTGGCAGGCGCTCCGGCCGGCCCCAAGTTCTCTAGCCGGCTCAGAGCTAGGAGACCTGCGCCAGTCCTGGGCGCCCAGGAGCCGGGTGGGGATGTTTTCCGGGGGAGGGGTGGGTGGGAAGCAGCCATCGGTGTAGACTTCAGGGGGCTGGGGAGCTGGGCCCCCCTCCCAAACTTTTCTGCAGGGTACTGAGCCTCCCCCAGGGAGGCTTCAATCCTTCCCGGTAGGAAGCGTCCTCTGACCTCCCAGGAGGAGGAGGCAAGGACCGAATGCAGCTCTTGGAGCCCTCTCCTAGGACTCTCGAGGCTTGCCACCCCCCCCATCCCCCTCCTGCTTTGAAAGCAGTGGGTTTTTCCTTTCCGAGAGCAGCCAGGGCCAGTTCACTATTGGCTACGCCTCGCCCCCAGCAGTCCTCAGTTGGGCCAGGATGAGCTGGGGGTAGCACGTGCTGCTGCTTCTTGCTGCTGCCGCAGCCGGGAACCAAAAGGGTAAGCCCCACTTGCCTTGAGAGGCTTGCATCTTCTTCCTTAGAGCAGTGGCTGTTTGCAGAGGTGGCTTTGTGTGTTTTGAGGCAGTAGACAAAGCCCTTCCCTGACTCTGCTGGCAGCACTTGCAAAGGCTTGAACTTCCCAAGTTCTTATGCAAAATCTCTATGTTACAATCAGCAAATAAATAGTTAATAGGTTTTCTATCCATTGGAAGTGTCAGGGAAACCCCTCCCCCCTAGCAAGTTCCACTTGCTTTTATGCAGACACTGACCTTATTAGAGTGAAGGGTTGTTCCAAACACTAATGGGGGGGGGGGCACAGAAATCTTGTGAAAACTGCAGCTGGGGGAATGGAAGATGTTCTAAGCTTAACGGTTGCTGTGGTGTGGTTGGAACATCTCTACAGTTAAAGGTTCAGTTGGGAATTTTGGGTTGGGTTGTTTCTTAAAATGTGTATGTGTGTGTTTTGTGTTTTTGTGTTTTGTGTTTTGCTCTTCGGAAATAATCCATGCCCCAGCTGCCTCGCTCTGCTCTCTGGCTCCCACATTGCCTCCCCCCTCCCTCCCTCTTGTCTACAACTCAAAAGTTTGTCAGGGCTCTTGCAGATGGCTGGAGCCAGCTTGTTTGGGTGGGGGGCAGAGAAACACCAAGTGAGAAAAAAGCAGGCAAGGCAAAACAGTCCCGCTGCATGAACACACATCAACCTAGCCCTGTATATCGCCAAAATGCTTTCCTTCACCTCTGCCTCGCTTCTCTACACCACCATATTTCTAAGCCAGGAGAATCTCCTTCTCTCTGCCCCTAATGAAGGAGGCTGGGAAGCAGCAGGAACAGCTCCTCTCTCCAAAAATAGAAAAGAACAGTGATGGGGAGAAAGAGGGAAAGGAAGGAGCTTCAGGGGAAAAGAGTAGAGTTGGGGTCCAGTGGAGTGGCTGATAGGAGCTGCAGGAGTCTGGGGAGGTCAGCGACCTTAGGAGAATGATATGCTGCAGAAGCCTTCAGAAGGACTCCGGACCCCAACTGGAGGTTGGCAACCCTAGTGGAGGTAGTGATGGTTAAATGGCTTTCCAAGGCTATCAGATATTCCTGGAGGGGAGGATCCATCAGTGGCTACTTAATATGTTGACTCAGGGAACCCTTCATCAATGCTCCCTAAATATTGTATTTGTTCCCATTTTGTTTTTTTACTTCAAAATGTGCAGTGTGCATAGGAATTTGTTCATAGGGTTTTTTTTAAACTATAGTCCGGCCCTCCAACGGTCTGAGGGACAGTAAACTGGCCCCCTGTTTAAAAAGTTTGAGGACCCCTGTTCTAGACAGATGGCCAGATGAGTGATTATTGCACGGGCCTAGCTGGCTTCTACTGAATACTTTCTTCCTGCCTTGAGTTGTACAACTTATCACCCAAAGAACATTAAGAAACTCTTCTGATATTTAAAATAAGTTTATGGAATGTTGGCTATGTTCATAATGCTCTGGAATGATAAGACTATAGAGGGAAATTCTCCTTATGTTTTCTATGAGCTATTTTGAACAATCTCTGAGTGATATTGGCATTTATATTTTGAGGAATTACAGAATCATTGTTATTAAAACTCATTGTTTACTTATTAAATAGCAAGAACAGCTATAAGGTTGTTTTGTTGGTTATAATGATAGGACCATGTTAATATTTTATTGGTATCTATATGAGTAAACAAATCAAGATGCATTGTTTAAATTATAACAATTCTGTGAGCTAAAATATTATTTGTACACTGCTTGTCTCAGTGAATTATGAATTAATGTATTCTTTATAGCCCATGTGTATTGTTGAATCAGTGCTATATATTACTCAGTTCAGTTCAAAGTTTATTTTGATATGAGATCGGTAATAATAAGGATAAGGATGAAAATAATAAAAGAAAACAAAAACTTTCTGGCTCTCCCATTAACTGTGCTGTGCGCTCCATCAGCCATTGGCCCATCAACCACCAGTCAAGAGTACTCGCATGCCATGGCTGGGTGCTGGGTATGTTCCTCTCTCCCACCCACTGCCAGCTTGACACTCTTCCCTGTCAGAATAAACTGCCAAAACAGCTGTCTCTCTTGATGAAGATGCTTCTCCTGCTTGGCTCCTCCTACTGGCTGGCTGGCTACTGAGGTGGGCCACCGGCCATCAAACCATTCTCTTCTCCTCCTGCTGTGGAGCTCACTTTCCCCTCAGTGGCTGTTGCTAGGCAACCAAACTTTTTTCTGTCACAAAAAAAGTGGGGGAAGGAGGCCCTTTCCAGGCCTACTTTGGCCATTGTGGGGAACTCATTGGGGCCAGACCTGACTAGGATTGCCAGCTCCAGGTTGGGAAATTCCTGGATATTTTGTGGTGGAGTCTACAGAAGTCAGAATTTGGGGAGGGGAGAGGCCTCAGCTGAATAGAATACCACAGAGTCCACCCTTCAAGGCACTTATTTTCTCCAGGGGGAGAGATCTGTTGTCTGGAGTTCAACTTTTTAAACCTATCAACTCCCAAACAACCTACTACCTGGGCAGAAAGTTTGCAAACTGATGCAAAGGTTGAATCTGACACTCAATCAACCAAGAAAGATCACATATTGATACCTTTGGCTCAAGGTCCAAAAATACAATTAAATTCCTAACGTGGAATATGTATTACTTAAAGAAATCACTATTTTGTATATATTTATGTTTCTAAAGAAATTTTAAAAAAAGACTTACCTCTTTAGTGAAACTTTGGCCTCCACATAATTCCCGATGATTGAACCTGACCTTTGTTTCCTGTTGGCAGTCGGAACACTCTTCCTGCATTTCTAGAGAAATATTTTATTGATATGTATGAGTGAGGGAGCATTCCTAAGCAGCAGTACTCAGAAGTAAGTCCCATGTTATTTGAAGAAGAAGAAGAGATTGGATTTATACCTCTCAGAGTGGCTTACAAACTCCTTTCCCTTCCCCTCCCCTCAACAGACACTCTGTGAGGTAGGTGGGGCTGACAGAGCTCTGACAGAACTATGGCTTGCCCAAGGTCTTCCAGCAGCTGCAAGTGGAGAGACAACCACCTGTCAGGTGTAGGAGGTGTGTGTGTGTGTTTGAAGCCATGGGGAGGCTGGGCCAGCAGCATTACTGCACCTCACAGGTGGTTGTTGGCCACTCCTGATTTCCTCAACTGTCATTAGCTGTCTGCAGTCTCCTGTAACTGTTGACTTTTTTTACCTCAGTACACTGAGCTCTGCAGCTGACCAATCAGAGAGTGGGGGGTGCAAGTAGGCAGCAGCCTGGCAGCCTCATAGTCAGCTCCCTGGGGGGAGCACATTTTGATCAAGGTTTACAAGATTATGCATGGGATAAAGCAGGTAGAGAAAGAAGTACTTTTCTGCCTTTCTCACAATACAAGAACTCATGGGCACTCAATGAAATTGCTGAGCAGTCGGGTACAAATGGATAAAAAGAAGTACTTCACCCATGTGTGATTAACACATGGAATTCACTGCCACAGGAGGTGGTGGTAGCTACAAGCATGTTCAGCTTCAAGAGGGAATTGGATAAACATATGGAGCAGAGGTCCATCAGTGGCTATTAGCCACAAGGAACTCTCTGTCTGGGGCAAGTGATGCTCTGTATTCTTGGTGCTTGAAGGGGGGGGGGGGGGGGAAACAGTGGGAGGGCTTCTAGTATCCTGGCCCCACTGCTGGACCTCCTGATGGCAATTGGTATTTTTCGCCACTGTGTGACAGAGTGTTGGACTGGATGGGCCATTGACCTGATTCAACATTGACTTCTCTCTTATGTAATATTCTTGTTGACAAAGTGGAAAAATGTGGTTTGGATCCTATTACTGTTAGGTGAATCTGTAACTGGTTGCCAGGTCACACCCAAAGAGTGCTTGTCAATGGTTCCCCATCCTCTTGGAGAGGAGTGACAAGTGGAGTGCCTCAGGGATCTGTCCTGGGACCAGTTTTGCTCAACATCTTTATCAGTGATTTGGATGAAGGTGTAGAGTGAATGCTTATTAAATTTGCAGATAACACTAAATTGCGGGGGGGGGGGTGTAGCAAATACGGTAGAGGACAGAGTCAGGATACAGGATGATCTTGACAGGCTGGAAAACTGGGCTAAAAGAAATTTAATGAATTTCTATGGGAATAAAAGTAAAGTTCTGCATTTAGGTAGGAAAAATCAAATGCATAATGATAGGATGGGGGAGACTTGTCTTGGCAGTAGTATGTGTGAAAAGGATCTAGGGGTCTTAGTAGACCACACACTGAACATGAGTCAGCAGTGTGATGTGGTAGCTAAAAAGGCAAATGCCATTTTGGGCTGTATCAACAGAAGTGTAGTGTTCAGATCACATGAAGTGATGGTATCGCTTTGCTCTGGTTAGACCTCACCTAGAGTATTGTGTTAGATTTGTGCTCTACGGGTTATGAAAAGGCCAAGTCTATGGCGAAACAGAGAATACTGGATATCTCAAGACAACATGATTTAAATATGATAGAGAAATGGCAAGTCCTCTTGCCTCCAGATAACAGAGTAATTCCTATGCCTTACCTTCCCGTTTATTAAATCAGGACTACAGAAGAATGTTTACACTAATGTGCTGGGATGTACTCCCCTCTGCAGTCCTAGAAGGGAAATTTAACAAGACTCCTTATGAAGAAAGAATATTTACCTGTTGTGCAGATAGTATTGAGTCTGTAGAACATGTAATTTTTTACTGTAAAGCGTATAATAACATCTGCGAGTCTCTTCCTTTCCCCAAGATATTCCCCCTCTCTCGAAGGCAAAGAATCTGCATTTTAAGTAATTTGCTATTGGATAGCCGAGCAGAAGTTACCTATCGGGTGGCTAGGTTTGGATGGCTTGCCCTAAGAATTAGAAAATCTATAGTAGCTCAAAAAAAGGAGATTTAAGATCAAGTTTTATTAAACCATTATGGTTTTTATGGTGTTTTTGTAATAACCAGTCTTAAAATTTTGTTCCTACTTTAATGTGACATCTTTTACCCATATAACAAAATGTCATCGGTTTATGTTTTGGTCAATGACCGTGAATAAAACTTATCTATCTACCTCGAGTATTGTGTTCAGTTTTGGGCACCACAATTTAAGAAGGATATAGACCAGGCTGGAACGTGTCCAAAGGAGAGCAACAAAGATGGTGAGGGAACTGGAGACCAAGTCCTGTGAGGAAAGGTTGAAGGAGCTGGGTATGTTTAGCCTGGAGAGGAGATGACTGAGAGGTGATAGGATAACCATCTTCAAGTACTTGAAGAGCTGTCATATAGAGGATGGTGCAGAATTTTTTTCTGTAGCCCCAGAAAGTTAGACCAGAACCAACGGGTTGAAATTCCATCAGAAGAGTTTTTGGCTAAACATTAGGAAGAACTTCCTGACAGTTAGAGCGGTTCCTCAGTAGAACAGGCTTTCTCGGGAGATGTTGGGCTCTCCTTCTTTGGAGGTTTTCAGACAGAGGCTAGATGGCCATTTGACAGCAATGCTGATTCCGTGAACTTCGGCGGATCATGAGAGGGAGGGCAGGAAGGGTTGCATCAGTGCTTGGTTCTTGTGGCCCTTTCTTACACATGCTGGAAATGCTGAGTGGTGGGGACAGGAAGCCATTTTTCTCCAGGCCAGTTTGGCCAGTGATCCTGGAGGTGGGTGGGGATTTGCCATCTTCTGGGAATGAAGCAGGGATCACTGTGGGTGTGGAGGGGGAGGTATTTGTGAATTTCCTGCATTGTGCAGAGGGTTGGACTAGATGACCCTGGAGGTCCCTTCCAACTCTATGATTCTAAGCCAGCTGCAACTTGATGGCACTTTACACCACCAGCAATTCTCTCCAAAGTGGTGTAAAGAATAAGAATAAATGCAAAATAAATAATATTTTTTATAATTTCCATCTTTATTAATTCAAATAAACAGTAAAGAAACAAACAAACAAACATGGAGATTCCCTCTGAATATACATCCTTCACTACCAACGTGGGTCTATCTGATTGTATTTCTGATCGGAAATGTATATTTGTTTATGCATATAGTAATGGTGTCAGGGGGCCCTGACAAAACCCTCATTGTTTGCTTTGATGTAATGAAATACTGTATGTCTCCCCCTCTGTCTGCATCCCCGGCCCTCCCTTGTCACCTTGAAATGTATTGCTTTTAGATGTTCTGGACAATGTAACCATTTAAGTCAGGAGAATGGCGACCCCATATCATTGCTCGTCACTGACAAACAAATAGCATTTCCTCCCTTGCATTCCCTCCTCCCTTTTCCTGGGACTGTGAATGTCTTATCTTGTTGTGAGAACCTTGAAGGTTTGTTGTTGCAACCCAGAGCCATTTGTTATGCACAGGTTTCACACATCTGGGTCAGCCAGTTCAAGAAGGGAATTTTTATAACTTTAGCACCTCATCTTCCTGTGGGAATCCAAATGGCTCGATCCCTTAGCCAGCGGTTTTTATTCTGAATGTGATTGGTTTCAGGTGGGGTTTTCAAATGAATGGGAGGGTATATTAACTCTGACTGTCCTCTACCTGGTATCTCTAACAAACACCCGAGAACCTGTCAAGCAGTATTAAGACTAATAAAGAACTCTGTTTTCATCAACAAAGGTCTGATCTTTTACTGTAAGTACAGAAGCCTCACAGATTGTTAGAGATCTGTGTTTGGGACTTTTATCGTACCTGACCATGTCAGATGACGATACTATTCCCGTAACTCAAGACGAACCAGTGGTGCCGGTAGACAGTGGACCCGCTGGGCCAGCAGAGAAGCCAGTGACCACGGCGCAGGGCGCTCACTATATCCCGCGCCCAACACAGCAGCCACCCTTCACTGGCTTCTCTGGCTTCACCCTTCACTGGCTCCGGTACCCATGGGTGCACAATCGGAAGGGGTCCCGTGTGTGGGTTGGCGGGGACTATACAGAACTGGGGCGCCCAAGCTTGTGGGAAGACGACCGAGAGTGCTTGGGAGGCGACTGGCGATTCCCGATGCTGGACGAGGAGCGAGGCGCCCCCTATGGCCCTGATCCGGGGAGCGAGGATCTGGGTTGCAGTCTAGACAGAAGAATGGGAGAAATGAGGATCCAGATCACCGCGGAACTAAGAGAGGTAATGATGGACATGCAGCAGCAACTGCGAGATGCCATTGCTGCGGTTCAGGTCCCGGGGCAGCCACCAGCTGGGGGAGTGGGTGGAGGAGTTCCGGCAGGTGGGGCACCTCCTCAACAGGCCCCGCCGGTAGGACTCCCGGCCGGGGGTCCTCAGCAGCTGGTCCCCGCTCCTTCCCCCGGGCCGGCAGATTGGCTGATCCGCCAAGCCCCCAATGACCAGCTGACCACGACTTTCGACGGAGACCCCGAAAAGCTCCGTTTCTTCATTATCGAGATCGAGAGGTTTTTAGAGGCGTGGGGCCATCTCTACCCTACCGAGCGAGATTGAGTGGGCTACATCGGATCCAAGCTGCGAGACACCGCCAGTGATTGGTATGTAAGCCTGCATAACCCCCCTGGGCCCGAGTTACGCACTGTCAATAATTTTATGTGGGCCCTCAGGCAGCACTATGAGGATTCCCTGGGGGAGGAGAAGGCAAGAAACCAACTGCGGAAGCTGACCCAGGGGCAGGCCTCGGTGAGGGAATACACTGACTGATTCCGGCGGATAGCGGCCAAGGTGCAAGGCTGGTCCCAAGACCTCTTCATCGAAAAGAATAGAGAGGGCCTGCACCCCGAGATTTACAAGACCATCCTGAGAGGAGGGAGACCGGGATCCCTTGCCGCGTGGATGAGAGCAGCGGCTGACATGGAGGAAAGATTCACCCTGATCAAGCTGGGAACCTCCACAGCCACCCAACCTAAGGCCCCTCAGAAGATGAAAGGGAAACCAAGCATCCAGGAGCTACGAGACAGCCGTTTCAAGCAAGGGCTTTGTATGAGATGTGGGGAAAGTGGCCACTTCACCTCCGCCTGCCCTTGCAGCAGCGGGAAAAGCCCCAAGACCTCCACCCCGGTGGGTGGAGGTACCCCAAGCTGTGGCAAAACTCCGTTCAAACCCTGGGCATTACAGCTGGAAGGGGCAGCGAGCGAACAAGGGGAGCTGGAGCTGATTGAGGCACAGCCGTCGGGAAACTTCAGCGACCTGCAGTAGGTGGTGCAGAGCTGCAGGTCCCCTCACCCAACACGCCATCTCCGGTGAGCATCCCCGGCCCTTTACTTTACATGGTAGTGACAGTAATAGCCCCTGGCACCGGGACCCACGTAAGGGTGCGGGCCTTGATTGACTCGGGGTGCACTAGAGACTTGATAAGCCCCTTGGTGGTAGATGGACTGGCCCCTAAAGTCACCCCTTTGGGGGAGCCACTCATGTTCACGCAGATGGACGGGTCCGAGATGAAAGAAGCATGTGTGGCAGAGACTGAACTGTTGATTTTGGGGATGGGGGAGCACTGGGAAAAGAGGACTTTTGTCATCACCCCGAATACCCAATTCCCCATGGTGCTAGAAAGCCCGTGGCTAAGCTCCCACGACCCCTACGTGAAATGGAGTGAGGGGAAGATCTCGTGGGTGGACGAAAAGTGTAACCACCATAAGTGGGACCCTGAGTGGGGACCGGGGGCCCCCGTTCCCCTACGGGCAGCCACCCTCACCCTAGCGCCCTCCCAGATCCCCAAGGAGTACTGGGACTTGGCCGAGGTGTTTAGTGAGATGGAAGCGGATGAGCTCCCCCCTCACTGCCTGTCTGACTGTGCGATTGAGTTGCTGCCTGGGGAAAAACTTCCAAAAGGAAAATTATACTCCATGAGCCCCGCGGAGCGAGAGGAACTGCGGAAGTTCCTAGACAAGAACTTAGAACGGGGTTTCATCCGCCCAGCCAAATCCCCCTTTGCAGCCCCAGTCTTATTTCGAAAAAAGAAAGACGGGGGGCTGAGACTGTGCACGGACTATCGTGGGCTAAATGCGGTATCGGCTTCCAATGCCTACCCCCTCTCGCTCATCAAAGACTTGTTGGCAGAGGCCGCTAAAGGAAAGATTTTTACTAAATTGGATTTACAGGATGCGTATTTCCGAGTGCGCATAAGGGAGGGGGACGAATATAAGACTGCTTTTAACACCCCCTTGGGTCAGTTCAAATACCTGGTGATGCCATTCGGCTTAAGTGGCGCACCAGGAGTTTTTATGAGTCTGATAAACGAAGTGTTACACAAGCATTTGTTTAATGGAGTGTTATGTTAGTTAGATGATATCTTGATTTATTCCGCTGATAAGGGGTCACATGTCAAATTGGTGCGGGAGGTGCTGGACACACTGTTAAGGAATCAGCTGTATGCAAAACTGTCTAAATGCGAGTTCAATCGCGCAGAGGTAGACTTTCTGGGATATCGAATCTCCCAGAGGGGCTTAGAGATGGACCCCACCAAAATAGAGGCAGTTGTCCAGTGGGAGGCCCCTAGAACTCGTAAACAGTTGCAAAGCCTCTTGGGATTTTGTAATTTCTACCGCACGTTTCTCAAAGACTTTGCTACGGTCACCCTGCCCCTCACCAAACTCCTGAAAACCAAAGGGAAGGGGCCGGAAGCCGGGAAGCCAGGGGAAAAAATAGTGTGGACCGAGGCGTGCCAATTAGCATTTGAAACATTGAAAAAACTGTTCACCTCGGAGCCCATTCTAGCCCACCCTGATGAGACTAAGGAATTCGTAATCCATGTAGACGCCGCCGATGTGGCCATGGGGGCGGCGATACTCGAAAAGGGGCCTGACAATAAATTACACCCCCTGGCATACATTTCAAAAAAATTTAATGAGACGGAAAGAAACTGGTCAGTGTGGGACAAAGAAGCCCCTGCCATCCGTTTAGCTTTAACCACCTAGAGGCACTGGCTAGAAGGGGCGCAAACCCCGTTTGAAATCTGGACCGATCACAAAAACTTGGAGGCACTGCGAACGCAGCGAACCCTTAATGCCAAACAGCTCAGGTGGGCTGATTTCTTCTCCAAGTTTAACTTTGTGCTAAAGCACTTCCCCGGGAAAGCGAATTCCTTAGCAGATGCTCTGTCCCGATTACCCCAGCACGAGTCCCAGAGGGAAGAAGTGTTTGATTCAATGTTTTCGCAACAACAACTGGGAGGGGCTGTCACTACTAGGAGTCAAAGTAAAAGCGCACCTGTTCAGTCCTGGAGTGATAAATGTGCTGGAGAGTATTCAAAAGAGGAAGCTGAGGAGTTGGAAGGAATAGACGAATGTACTTTGCACATAGACAAATGCTGGTATCATGGGACGAAACTAGTCGTGCCTCAGCCGCTCCGTAGAGACGTGCTAGTAACCTGCCACTCTTCCAAATTGGCAGGACATTTCAGATTCTTAAAGACTCTTAACTTGGTACAGCGGCAATTCTGGTGGCCGCGCATGCGCAAAGATGTCTTGGACTTTGTGACAGCTTGTCAAGTGTGTTTAATGTGCAAAAGGAGGGGGGGAAAGACTCCTGGACTGTTACACCCCTTGCCTACCCCCTCCAGGCCTTGGGAGGCTGTATCTATGGACTTTATCACTAACCTCCCTCCCTCCAAAGGGAAAACGGTTATTTGGGTAGTGGTGGACATGTTCTTCAAGCAGGCTCACTTTGTTCCCTTTAAGCAACTCCCCACTGCTAAAGGCATGGCTAAGACATTCTTTAATCATGTGATCAAATTACATGCTTTTCCTAAGCGTGTGGTATCCGACCGTGGGAGCCAATTCGTTGCCAACTTCTGGCGGGAGCTTTTAAAAGTGATGGACATTGAGCCTGCCATGAGTTCTGGTTACCATCCAGAGACCAATGGACAATCCGAATGAATTAATCAAATCCTGGAACAGTTCTTAAGGTGCTACACTAACTACCATCAAGACAATTGGGTGGAGTTGCTGCCATTCGCTGAGTATAGTTATAACAATACAGTTCATTCATCGACTGGAGTGTCTCCTTTCATGGCTGTGGGAGGTTTTGAGGGGAAACCCTTACCCACTGTGGATAACTCGGGTGAAAACTCACCCTCTGACTTTACACAATGGTGGACTAAGTTACAGGACTCTTGGCCATTGATTGCTAAAGCCTTGGATAAGGCAAAAGCTGATTACAAAAAATACGCTGATAAAGGCCGAGCAGAAGATTGGGACCTTCAGCCAGGAGACTCAGTTTATCTTTCCACAAAAAACATTCATGGACTACAACCCAGCAGGAAATTGGGCTGGAAATATGTTGGCCCTTATAAAGTATTAAGGAAAATATCTGATGTGTCCTTTGAGCTTGAACTGCCCAAGTCACTGAGTTCTGTGCATCCTGTTTTTCATTTCAGCCTGCTGAAGAAGAATCCTGGGCCGAATGCATGGCACCCAACACCTCCGATTCCTCCTCCGCTGATGAAGGAGGGGGACACTCACTTTGAAATTTCTGAAATCCTTGATTCTAAAATGCGTAGGGGCTGCTTGCTATATCTAGTTAAGTGGGTAGATTTGGGCCCTGAACTAAATGAATGGGTCCTTTCTGAGAATGTTCATGCTCCTAAGTTGATTAAAGCTTTCCATAAACGCTTTCCTGATAAGCCGGGGTAGAATGTATTATGAAGGAGGCAGGGTGTCAGGGGGCCCTGACAAAACCCTAATTGTTTGCTTTGATGTAATGAAATACTGTATGTCTCCCTCTCTGTCTGCATCCCCGGCCCTCCCTTGTCACCTTGAAATGTATTGCTTTTAGATGTTCTGGACAATGTAACCATTTAAGTTGGGAGAATGGTGACCCCATATCATTGCTCATCACTGACAAACAAATGGCATTTCCTCCCTTGCATTCCCTCCTCCCTTTTCCTGGGACTGTGAATGTCTTATCTTGTTGTGAGAACCTTGAAGGTTTGTTGTTGCAACCCAGAGCCATTTGTTATGCACAGGTTTCACACATCTGGGTCAGCCAGTTCAAGAAGGGAATTTTTATAACTTTAGCACCTCATCTTCCTGTGGGAATCCAAACGGCTCGATCCCTTAGCCCACGGTTTTTATTCTGAATGTGATTGGTTTCAGGTGGGGTTTTCAAACGAACGGGAGGGTATATTAACTCTGACTGTCCTCTACCTGGTATCTCTAACAAACACCCGAGAACCTGTCAAGCAGTATTAAGATTAATAAAGAACTCTGTTTTCATCAACAAAGGTCTGATCTTTTACTGTAAGTACAGAAGCCCCACAAATGGCCGCTAGGGCTTGTATTTGCTAGTAGGTGGAAGAAAGAAGAAATACCAACTAAAAAGGACACTATCAACAAATTGATGGATGTAGCCAAAATGGACCACCTGACAATCAACCTTCAAGGAAGAGGAGAGAGCACTTTTCAAAATGTTTGGTCAAGATTTTATATCTGGTTGGAAAAAAAAATACTTAACCATAACCAAAATAAATAAAATTTTACAGCTCATGAGAATGGAACATTTAGTTGATTGGTGAAGGATTTTTCCCTGGTGGTCTCCGCATGCACTGCAATGGAACAACCCTAGCAATGACAGCAACAGGGCTGGGGAAAAAACATGTTGTGTAGCAGAGGGAGCAGCACAGAAGAAAACAGCAGCATTGTACCACTGCAACACTTTGTTCCTCTTAAGATCTGGCTTCTTGCACCCACATGATATTTCGCTCACTCCCTTGGCAGGCAGTGTAATTTGGCACATTGCAGATAGATCCATTGAAAAAAAAACAGCAAGCAACAGCAGCTTTTTAAAAGGGGTGGTGGTGTTTGTTTTTTTACTATCCTTACTTGGCCTGCAAATGATGTTGAATATCTCCCCTATCTGATTTTGATTTCTCCAAAATAGCTGAAATATTCCTTTGGGTATTATTTATTTACTTTATTTATACCCTGCCTGTTTCTTCAACTGGGACCCAAAATAACTTACATTGTTTTCCTCTCCTCTCCTTTTTATTCACACAAGAACCCTTTGAAGTAGATTAATTGAGAGTGTGTGATTGGTTCTAGGTCTCCGAGTTAGCTTCTATGACAGAGTGGGGGTTCAGACCTGGGTCTCCCAAACCATGACTCTCTAACCACTACACAAATTGGATATGCCTTTCCCGTTCCTGGAAAAATTGTTTGTGCTTAAAGTTGTGAGATTCTCAAGTCTGTAAGTTAATACTGTATTAAATTAAAGGCATGGTAAAGTAAACCTTCCTATGCAATCTGGGGCCCAAAAGAAAAATGGCTGCCAACTACAGTGACCTGTTAAAGCACAGCCAGTGATTCTTTTAAAAAGACCTAAAAATTGACAGTACATGCATCCCTAAATATGTTTGCAACCATGCTCTTGGGAAGCTGGTATTCATTTCAATTATCAGGACAACTTTGTATGGATTATGTCCTATGCATACCGGCTGTCTATATCTGCAAGGAAGCTTCCCTTTCTTTGAAATGCCAGTTTTTGCCACATCTGGGGTCTCAGTGGAAAGTGCAGACTCTCCAAGACAGAATGGGGCATGCTGGTGTTTTGGCGCAAGACTGTGGGGGGAGGGAAGGAAAGAAAACAGCAGTGACTAAGGAGGCAAGTGGTAGCAGGGCTCTTTTTGGGCCAGAACGCACCAGAACAAGGTTCTGGCTGGCGTCCAAGCCCACCCCTCCCCTCCCCGCCGGTGGGAAAGGGCCCCGCGCTCCAGATCTCCACCTAGAGATCGAGTGTGAAGCCTGGCCTCCCGGCTCTTTGCACTCAAAGGGAGCTTTCCCTTTAAGTGCAAAGAGCCGGTGGGAAAAAAACCTGTGTTCTGGATCTCCGCACAGAGATGGAGCATGGGGCGTGGCTGTCTGCAACTGGCTTGCCACCGCCCCGACATGGTTTGCTGCACCTACACTCTCCCTGCTCCCAGTAAGTGCCTCCCCCCATCTCTTTTCTTTCTTTCTTTCTTTCTTTCTTTCCCCCTCCCTCTCTTTTTTCTTTGTCTCTTTCTCTTCCTTCCTCCCTTCCTCTCTTTCCCCCCTCCCCCTACCTTCCTTCCTTCCTTCCCTCCCTCCTTCCTTCCTTCCTTCTTGTTTCATTTTGTTCTTTGTGTTTTTATTTTAAAAAATTATTGGAAAAGGTGAGGGATGTAAAAAAGCAGAGAGCCCAAGAAATGCTGGTTTTGACAATATCTTTAATTTTTGAGAATCTCTTTAGTTTTCTCATGGCATCTTCTGTTTAAGAAAAGTAAGTTTGAAGCCTGAGTGTAACTAATTCATTGTTGTGTTTTGTTGGGAATGGCTTGCAAATATATGTGTGTCTAAAGTCTGTATTAAAGTTGTTTGGTGCTAACTGCCATGCAAGAGAAAACATCTGAAAAAGTAGCTTCATTGTTGTGTGTGTTGGCAGAACACTTGACTGTTGCATGGGGGACTTTGGGGGACATCTGCAGAGAAATAAAGTTGTAACTAAAAATGAGCATGGTCAGCAGCAGGAGATTGCCGGTTTTGTGAAATTTAAGAAGTGGGCAGAGTTTCTGAAGATGATTGTCCCTCTTCTCCTGCCACTGGGCTGACATCTGCCTTTAATGGGCCAGCAAAGTTGATGTTCTTAAACCTACTAATATGAGAGATTTCTTCTTCTGAGGAGTTGACTTCCAATGATTGGTGATCTTGTGATGGTAGTGATACTTTTATGTGGTAAAGACCACCTGTTCACAGGATCATTTTACCTTTGGGACGGTCTCTGCATGGTAACGACTCCACTGGTACATAATTGCTTGTAAAAAATATTATAGTGTAATAATCCAGGTGGGTAGCCGAGTTGGTCTGAAGCCGCAGAACGAAGTTGGAGTCCAAAGTTTCATCCAAGGTATAAGCTTTTGTGTGCATGCACACTTCTTCCATCTGAAGAAGTGTGGGTGGCACATGAAATCATATACCTTGAATAAAAGTTTGTACCTTGAATAAAATAGTCCACAAACTACTTCCATGCAGTGCATCCACAAACCTAGAGTTGTTCTGCCAGTGAACTAGGGTTGCCAACTCCAGGTTGAGGAAATCTTTGGAGATTTGGGAGTGGAGCCTGAGGAGGTGGGGTTTGGGGGAAGGAGGAACCTAAGCAAGGCATAATGCTATGGACTCCACTTTCCAAAGCAGCCATTGACCTGATCTCTGTAGTTTGGAGCTCAGTTGTAATTGCAGGAGATCTCCAGACTCCACCTGTAGGTTGGCAACCCTAAAAATTCATATTCAGCATACTAGTTCTGCAGGTGTGAGGCTTCTAAATGGGAATAAATAAGCCAGGCTCTTGATGAAAGCAAAAGTCCTTTTATTTCTTAATGATCCTTCAGGTACACGTTGTTTGTCAGAGATAACCAGTTACAAGCAGCAGGGATTAATATACCGTATACAAAAAGGTAAGGGCAAGTGAAGAACCAATCAGAGCCAACTAAAATAAGCGCGAAAACCCTAACCGTTATGTTCCCACAAAAAAGGCGCAAAAGCACTAACCCCCCCCCCCAGCCCCTCTATGAACTCTACTTGCAGTTCACAGGCCAGGCATCTGGCCTGAATCAGTTCAGAAGTCTTCAAGGTTACAAAAGCAAGATTAGCTGTCCCAGACACCAGAGAGAGAAGGGGAGGCGACTCGGAGAAGATAGCCAGAATGTTTATATGACGTGGGAGTATGCTGCAAGCCACCCTCCCGGGGGAAAGAAAGAGACATAGTATTTATGGTAGGCAATAAACTCAAGGCTGGCAGTAAATTACTGATAGAGACCCAGAACAAGAGACAATTCATGGCAGAGGATCTGACAGCAGGAAGGCAAGCTGATTTCCATGGGAACCTAACCTTTAGGAACTGATTCCAATCCAGTGTGGGAATAATTGTTGGACTTAAGATATTGGTTCAGGCAAGATTTTGTATAGATGGGACAGAAAATAATGTTTTTATTGGTTTTGTCAAAACCGTTTTGACAACAAACAAGGTAAACAGAATAAGAAGCAAAAGGTGGGTGTGGCTGGATGACCACACTTCTGGTAACATTGGGTGTGGCCTAATATGCTAATGAGATGTGCTGTTGGGTGTGGCCTAATATGCTAATGAGTTCCTGCTGGGCTTTTTCTACAAATAGAGCCCTGAGTGGTAGTATTGTGGCTATCTGCACAATAAAGTTAAATAATCTGAAATATTGTTTCAGATAACGCTTCCCTCCCCCAACCATTATTCAGAGCCTGCTGTACACCCCACTGTGCCGCCATGTACAACCAACAAAGTAGAGGTCAGAATCTTCAAAATAGGTATGATGTGACAGTGCATTTTTGGAGAGGGGGGTTGCACACAAACTGCAGAGTATCTTAATTGCAGTCCCAACACAGTTCCTGGACTAATGAATTGAAATAAGAGATGGAGTTTCATGGTACAAGTAAATGCTGAGCATACCCATGATCAGAAAAAAACTAGACAACTGAAGTGGAATTTGGTTACCTGCAAACAGATGTCACGTTCATCTTTTAGATACTTGTTCCTCTCTCTGTAGGGTGAAATCGAGACATAAGTTATATTTGTCCCCCAGTTGTTTGGGTTTTTTCCTTGATAAAATTACTGTCAATGGCTTGAGATAATGATTTTTATCTTTGAGATAATGATTTTTAAAAGAGGACTAATGTGCGGCAATGGGCAGCTGAAGCTCTTCATAGCATGAAGGTAAATAATATCAGCTGGTAAATAACATCCTATTTGGTCTATTAAAGGGACAGGAGATTTTTTTTCTCAGGCAGTTGGCAACCCGAGTGCACATGTGTGCAAACTACACATGCACGGATACTAATACACCATTACACAAAGGAACGGTATGATCCACCATCTGACATGCTGTAGCAACTGGTGAAACATATCTGATTGTCATATATAATAACATATTACGGAACAATCGAGGGAAACCCTGAGCTCCTTGCAGAAAGGGCAGCATACAAATGTGATTGATTGACAGACAGCAGTTACATTTTCTAGTGTATGTTTAGCCAAAAGAACAAACTCTCCCATTGTTTTTAAGTGACATGACCAGATGCAGAATTACAGTGCCCTACCCAGAGATGTCCCCAGGTTTTTCCGCCCACTAGGCAAGGATACATTCTGGGCCCCCCCTTGCGGGGCGGGATGGGACAGGGGCAGGAACTGGAGCCACAGCAGGCAGGCTGAGAGGGCAAGCTGCAAATGCATGTGGGGGGCGGGATCGCTCGAGGGGAGGGGGAGGGAGCCTGTGCCAGGCTGCAAAAGGAGCTCCAAAGAGACTGTGGGGGTGGTAGAGGGCAAGCAGCACTTTTCTCTTTCTGTCTGGGGGCCTGCAAAGAGGGGAGTCTCTTGCCGGGGAGCCGGCAAGGGAGGCTTCCTGTGCGGGGCAAGGAGGGGACAAGGCCAGCCAGAATGGCATCCTCGTCAAGCTGTTACCCTAGGCGATGGTCTAAAATTTAACAATAACAGGCTGGCCCTGGCCCTACTTTCCTTTCACCATCCACCTTGTAACTGCTAATGAGATAACAAATGCTGATGAATGTGTTTGACTTGCATTTGTTCAAAGTAGTAACTATGAAAAAGTCTGATGCGGAACAAGAATTTTTTAAAAGAAAACTGAGTTGGTCTTCAAAGCCAGTGCAGGGCAGATTATTTTACAGGACACGAACACAGCATGCCGCAGCCTGAAAACAGGGATGTTCCAACCGTTACTCTCGGAATGAGAAAGGGGATCTTTTAAATACATAACAAGGCTCCTGTTGGCCTGCGTGAAATGTTGGAGAGTATGGCAGTGCTGCACATATTGTCACCATTTAATACATGATGGAAAAATATTTTTCTTTCCCCATATTAAAGATATGGCTGCTGCCCTTGCTCATCATGGGCATTATTAATTTTTACCATCTGTGATACACACACACACACACACACAGTCATGGATGAGAAGCTGTTTATCGTAAGAAAACATCCACCTCTATGCAAACCCCGCCACAAACAGCCTTCAGTTAGATTCAGGAAGGGAGGCAGAGGGGTATACAGGGAGAACCAGAGGGAGACGAAATGAGAGTCAGGAGGGGCTCGAGCGCTCCATATGGCTCGGTTGTCACCAAAGAGACAAGGTGGGTTGATTTTAATGTCCTGGCTTGGAGCCCTTAACCATCAGTGGTGCAAAACACTACAGTTTTGGTGGAAGCAGAGAAGCCAAGCCCCAAGAAAAGATTGGTCCCACACAGCTCATCCCAGCTGGGAGGCAAAAGTTAACACAGAGTCTGTTTGGAGATAAGCCGTGTCAAAGGATGGGCGAACAGGAGGGAGCACAGGAATGTGCCATGACAGGAGAACAGGCTTTGTTTATTTCCTGCCACTTTATGCCCATTCTTCAGAGGAAAAATGCCTCAGTATGGGAATGGTGTTCTGATACTGTATGCTGCAGGTTGAAGAAGAACACATTTCCCAGCTGTCATTTCCCACCCATCCTGTGCGGTACAGTTCAAACATGAAACTGATATAAATCAGCCACCCAAAAGCTATCTGCTTTCATCAATTATTCCGCCTTCTCCCTCTTTCAGCCACAGACATGGAACTCCACTTCTCTCTCTTTTCCTCCAAATCCTTCCACAGAATGAACATGTGCTCTTACCTTAAAAAATCCAGCTGCTTCAGAAGGCCTGATTTCTCCCGCTGCAAAGCTTCTGTCACTCTGTAAACCTCTCTAGAGGGAGAAAATTATGCACCATCAAACTCCACTTATAGTATTACTTAGATTCAGTGGAGTCACTGTGTTGGTCTGAAGCAGTAGAATGAATTTAGAGTCCAGTGGGGCACCTTTAAGACCAACGGAGTTTTATTCACAGGTATGAGCTTTTGTGTGCACACACACTTCTTCAGATACAATGAAATGGAATTTACCAGTCCATATGTATCGGCAGGAGGTGAGCTGTAAATTAAAGGTAAGGTAAAGGTTTCCCTTGCTCGAAAACCAGTCGAATCTGAGTCTAGGGGATGGTGCTCATCTCCATTTCCAAGCCAAAGAGCCAGCATTGTCCAAGGACTTCTCCGTAGTCATGTGGCCAGCATGACTAATCACTGAGGCACACAGAATGCTTCCCAACCTTCCCACCGAAGCAGTACCTATTTATTTACTTGCAATTTCTTACTTTCGAACTGCTAGGTTGGGAGGAGCTGGGGCCAGACACGGGAGCTCATTCCATCACACAGCACTTGGGTCTTGAACTACCAAGCTACCGACCTTCCAGTCTGCAACTCAGTGTCTTAACCTCTGAGCCACCGTGGCCCACTTGAGCAGTAAATTAGTATCCAACATAATGAAGATATTTATCAGATACAGGAATAACAAGCTTAGTTCATATGAACAAAGTTTGAATCCAGTGGCACCTTTAAGACCAACTAAGTTTTATCCACGGTACAGTGGAAAGAACCTCCTCAACCATTGGGGGTTGTTGTCAGGAAGGGCCATTCAGAGTCAAGACGCATAAGTATTAAGTGATAATAGCTAATTGGATGTAAAAAAGATATATGAATGGCAGTAAATTAGCATACAAATATGAGAGTTAACAAACAAATGTGGGAACAGCACATACAAGACAAGTAAAGTTCAATTCTGGGTACAAGCAAGAACTGAGACTTAGTATGTCCTGGAGGGCATATCCCAGGTGCTCATCCTGCTTAAGTTTTCAAAAGAGCTCTCTCAGCCCTGCCTACCTCATAGGGTGTCTGTTGTGGGGAGGGGGAGGGAAAGGAGTTTGTAAGCTGCTCTGAGAATCCTTCAAGTAGTGAAAGGCGGGATATATATCCAATTTCTTCTCTTCTTCTCTCATAATGAGCTGGTTTGCCAGCTTGATTCCTTACCAGGTTCCTCAGCCCTTTTCACTAGCACTGATATCAGCCACTGGCTCCACCAATCTCACAGGGTGTCTGTTGTGGGGAGGGGAAGGGAAAGCAGTCTGTAAGACGCTCTGAGACTCCTTCAGGTAGTGATGGGCATTGTATAAATCCAATCTCCTCCTCCTCTTCTTCTTCTTGTGCCCAGGGGTCATGGGCCTGATTGGCGTGGATCTCTTCTGTCAGAATCAGGCTGCAGAGACTGAAGGTGGCAGGAATCCGAGCCAGAGTTGGGGGTCTGAATACAGGAGCTGAAGGTGGATGCAAGGCACACACAGATGCGACTCATTGTTTCCACAAGAGCCCAGTCCCGAGTGGGAGCTATATAGGCCTTCGGCTGGGCTTCCCATGGCAGCAGCACCTTCCTGCTAGTACTCAGGACTCTGCACCACAGGCGTCAACTACACGGGGGTTCGGAGGCGCAGGCCACAGCTGAAATTTTCCAGGAGGGACTGAGCCCCCCTGGGCGAAACCTGCCCGCCCCCTGGGCGAAACCTGCCCGCCACCGCAACTCCCCACTGTCCAGGCCCCCGGCAAGAAGCCGCTGCCACAAGAGCCTTCCCCCCCCCCCGTCCAGCTCCCACTCCTCCCTCCCCGGGGGTGATCCAGGCAAATGCCCAGCATGATGATGTCACTCTATAGATTTCAGGGCGATTGCTAGAGCGTCACCCTGGCAACATACCCAGCGTGATGATGTCACTTCCGGGTGACGTCATCATGCTGGGCATTTGCCCGGATTGCCCCTGGGGAGGGAGGAGTGGGTGTGGGGGAGCTGGGCAGGGGGGAGAGGCTCTTGCGGCGGCAGCAGCTTCTTGCTGGGGGCCTGGATGGTGGGGAGAGGGGTGCGGGGGAGCCAGGAGGGGGAGGGGCTCTTGCGGCAGCAGAGGTGGTGACAATGGTAAGACTTGGCAGCCCTACTCTCTCTCTCTCTTTTCCCCTCCCCCCTCCTTCCCCCCTCTCTGGCCCAGCCCCCGCTCCCCCGGAAACTGGAAAGTCTACGCCTTGTTCTGCGCTCGCCTTCCCTGCCAGCGTGCATCTCAGTAGCCCCCACTCTGGCTTGGATTCCTGGCTTCCTGACCCCTGCTTCGGATGACCCCTCTTTCAGACTCACAATTTGGCTCTCACTCTGACTTTCCTGGCAACGACCTCGGACCGGACTTGACTCTGGCCTCTCAGCCCCAGCCCAGCCTGTGACAGAGGTCTCCAAGCAGGTCATCCAGTTCTTCTGAGGAGGAAGCTTCAAGGGAGCATTGGTCCCAGAAGAAGAAACATCATCACAAGTGTCGCAGGGCAAATTGATCACCCAGGAGACATGAGGCATCCAGCAAAGTGTTGTCTGGTGAGTACTCCTCTGGTTTTGATTCAGCTCACAATTCAGGCAATTGTTGGTTTACAGACGCTTGCATCCCAGGTGTTCTTAATTGGGCCATCAAAAGGAGGGGAAAGAGTGGTGGTGCCTCACAGCTGTCTGGGCCCGATTTACCCTCTGGCTCCCCATCTGGATTAAGCACTTTCAAAGATTTTGAAATTTCTCTCCCCCCCGGGAAACCGCCACACCTCCCCGGGCCTTTCTGAGGCCTGCCAGCCGCTGCTGCCAGTGCCTCTCCCCCGCCCCCTGCCCTGGCCACTCCTTCCCTCTCCCTCCTTCTTTTCCGGGTGAAATGCCCGGTGTGGTGGCGTCACCCGGAAGTGACGCCATTACGCTGGGCATGTTGCCAGGGCGACACTCTGGCAACTGCCCTGAAACTCTATGGTGCCATAGAGTTTCAGAGCGATTGCTAGAGCATCGCCTAGCAATGTGCCCAGCGTGATGGCATCACTTCCGGGTGACGCCACCACACCGGGCATTTCACCCGGAAAAGAAGGAGGGAGAGGGAAGGATGGAGGAGTGGCCAGGCCGGGGTGGGGGGAGAGAGTCACCGGCTGCAGAGGCTGCCGGGCCTCAGAAGGGCCTGGGGAGGCACAGTGGCGGGGGCTACGTTTTCCCGAGGGAGGCTGAGCCCCCCCCCCCAGGAAATTTCAGGGGTGGCTCGAGCCTTCGAGCCCCCCCGTAGTCTGCACCTATGGGCATGGGCTTTAGCAGGCAAAATAGCTGCCACTGAATATGACGAGGCTTTTAGAAAGTGTGTTTTAAACAGGCAGCACACCAGGTGGGACTTACTGAATGATGAGAGGCTGGCTCTTTTATCAGGCGCAGGCCTGATTCTGCCAGAGGCACGAAGGATAGTTCTGGATGCAATGGGGGCCACAAGGTCTGCTGGGAGCACAACCAGGGGAAAAACCAGCAATACACAGTGTAAATTTGACCACAACTGTGGTAGTTGTTTTGGTCCTCCTCCTCCTAGGCCTTCTTGCCTTCGCATCAGCTCTGCTCAGCAGCCGTTTCATGTGGGCTGACCCTCCAGCGGCAGCAGTAGGAAGGAGGGCAGGTACAGCTCCATGTCTGCTGGAACTTCCAATCCTACAAAATAACCCCCCAACCTTTGTTGACCTAGGATGTGGCCTAGCCTATACCCTGGTCCCCTTCACCAGTTGCTCTGTAGGTACTCTAACCAAGGTGCTGCCACTTTCCTTTGGGAGGCATTTGCCCAAGGCTTCTGTATCCCCTTCACTGGTCCCCACATCCCCTTCAAACTGGGAACCCTAAAATCAGCATGGGAAATGCCTGAGATGGTTGCAGCTAAAGTGGCTAAAGAGTGCACTGTGGAGAACCCTTTGCTTCACCTTCCCTTCCAAGCCTGAAGGTGTCCCAATCAGGGGTGGTTCCCAAGAAAACACCGGGCAGATGTGGGCTGATTCAGCACCTCTCTTACCCTGAGAGACAGTCCATTAGTGGGGCTATTCGACAGGAATGTTGCTTGGTGAGACATGCTCCCTTTGACCATGCAGCAAACATAATCCAGTCTTGTGGCCCGGGATCGATCATGGCCAAATGTGACATTCAGTCTGCCTTCTGGGTCTTGCCGGTTCACCCCAGTGATCATTGCTTTATTGGGTTTCAAGCAGAATGACAAGTGGTATGTTGGTATGGCTATGCCCATGGGTTGCTCTGTGGCTTGCACTGAGTTCAAAACCCTTTGTTCCTTTTTGGAATGGGCCACTGAAGACTGTACTGGTTCCCCCCACATCACCCATTCCTTGAATGACTTCCTGTCTGCAGGTCCAGCAGGGAGCCCTGCTTCTGCCACTCACTCTGCAGCTTTTCAGGCTTTGGCTCAGGAACTAGGGGTCCCCTTAGCCCAAGACAAAACAGAGAGTCCCGACATGTGTCTGGTCTATTTGGGTATTTTGCTGGACTCTACAGCTGGAACTTCCAGTCTACCTGAGAATAAACTGGCTGCCCTGCATGCCCTTAGAACTCCTGTGTTGTCATGTAGCAAATGTACCATGAGGGAAATTCAGGCCCTGCACTCCTTTTGAATTGGCACAGCTACATCGGCAGCACAGTTGGGCTTGTCTGCTGACCGCATTCAGTCTATTGGCTGCTGGAGATCAACAGCTGATTTATCTTATATCTGCCCTCAAGAAGGGTCCATTTCTCATGTATCTTCTTTTTAGTTCTCTCAGAATGCTGGAGGATTGCTTGGATTGTAGACCACAGCATCGTGCACTGGGCGAGCGGTTACACATCATCTTCAGGATGGGGAGTCTCATTGGGCTGAGGATTCGTTGGCTGGGACACAGGGGAATGCATTGGAACTCCTTCTTGCCAACTGTTCAATATGCTGTGGTTTCCTCAGGCCCTCCTGATGCCCTCGTGATTCAGCTGGGGGAAATGATCTGCCTGAGTGAAAAGAAATCGACCTTGCCATTGCATTTGGAGAGGGCACCAGCGATGCAGCTCCAGGCTTTCCTAGAGGAAGCTAATATCCTGGATCCCTTGCAGTCTGATTTTCGCCCTACCCATGGGACAGAGATGGTGTTGGTCGTCTTGGTGGATGAGCTCCAGAGACACCTGGATCGAGGCGGATCGGTGCTGCTGATACTTTTCAACCAGTCAGTGGTGTTTCATATGGTTGACAATGTTGACCCACCGCCTCACTGATGTATGGATAAGGGGGCTTGCTTTGCAATGGCTGGCCTTTCTCCAAGGTCAGGGATAGAGGGTGGCGCTTGAAGGGGGGGATTATCTCAGCGACACCCGCTGGGATGCGGTGTGCCACAGGGAGTGATTCTCTCCCCAATGCTGTTTAATATCTACATGTGCCCCCCTTGCCCAGATTATCTGGAGGTATGAGCTGGGTTGTCCCCAATATGCTCTAACTGCTGATGGATGGCCCCCTGGGCTCTGCCTCAGAAAATCTGGAAAGGGCATTACAACTTGCTGTTAGACCCTCTGACTAAAGGGTACCAGCTGAGGCAACAGTATCTATGCTGGAGTAAACGTTGTTAGTCTTCAAGATGCCATTGGACTTCAGTTTTATCTAAAAGTTACTGTTACTCACATTTCTTTTTCTTCCTGCAGTTTTTTTGCCTCATCCTGCAGCATCTGCAACTGCTGTTGAGCAATAATTAACTCCTGGGCTGTTCTCTCCACATCCTTGTGAAGCTCTTGGTTTGTGAGCTTCAGCCTGGTATTCTCCACTTTGGTCTCATGCTTATCATCGTGGAGCTCTTTACACTGTCTCTCCAACTGAGAGGAAGAAGAAACACAGGTTATAAAAGTCAATTGTATTGCCTTGTTAGATATAAACACAAATATGCAAAGTTCGCCAGTGGTAGCTCAGGAGAGGATGCTTCCAGGGTTGTCCCTTGTGGTGCTCCAGTTCTGTGTCAGTCATACAGAAAACACTAGTGAGAAAATTAAAGGAATTTCCAGATGAGATTTCCATGTTATGTGCTCCAAGGGGGAAGTGGTTAGTTATTTATTCACTATATTTCTCATTGTTCAAAGTAGTTTATAATGAAAGAAAATTACCTTTCCCTTCTCCCCACACCATTTCCAATATTATTCATAGAATCGTAGAGTTGGAAGGGACCTCCAGGGTCATCTAGTCCAACCCCTGCACAATGCAGGAAATTTAAAAATACCTCCCCCTCCACACATCCAGTGACTCCTGTTCCACATGAAGAAGATGATGAAAAACTTCCAGGATCTCCAGCCAAGCTGGCCTGGGGAAAAATTGCTTCCCAAAGTGGTGATCAGCATTTCCCTGGGTGGGAAAGAAAGGGCCACAAGAACTAAACACTGAGGCAATCCTTCCTGCCCTCCTTCTCATGTATTGCCGAATTCACAAAATCAGCATTGCTGTCAGATGGCCATCTAGCCTCTGTTTGAAAATCTCCAAAAAAGGAGAGCCCACCACCTCCCGAGAATGCCTGTTCCACTGAGGAACTGCTCTAATTGTCAGGAAGTTCTTCTGGTCTGACCTTCTGGGGCTACAGAAAACAACTCTGCACCATCCTCTATATGGCAGCCCTTTGAGTACTTGAAGATGGTTATCATATCCCCTCTCAGGCATCTCCTCTCCAGGCTAAACATACCCAGCTCCTTCAACCTTTCCTCACAGGACTTGGTCTCCAGATCCCTCACCATCTTTGTTGCCCTCCTCTGGACATGTTCCAGCCTGGTCTATATCCTTCTTAAATTGTGGTGCCCAAAACTGAACACAATACTCGAGGTAGATAGATAAGTTTTATTCACGGTCACTGACCAAAACATAAACCGATGACATTTTGTTATATGGGTAAAAGATGTCACATTAAAGTAGGAACAAAATTTTAAGACTGGTTATTACAAAAACACCATAAAAACCATAATGGTTTAATAAAACTTGATCTTAAATCTCCTTTTTTTGAGCTACTATAGATTTTCTAATTCTTAGGGCAAGCCATCCAGACCTGGTGTTTGTCTCTGTGTCTCTGTGATGTCTCTGTGTTTTCTGCATTTTGCTTTCGATTCCTTTGTTCTTGCAGACCCTCGCCAGTGCCCCTTATCTGTCTCCTTCCCCCCTCCCTTTTTGCCAGCTATAAATGTCACTTTGAAGTATGTTGGTTATTCTGGTTTATGTTACAATGTCTAGGCGGGAGATGGCGACCCACATTCCTAGGCGTCATCTCTAAACAAATGGTGGTTACTCTCTTGCATTCCCTCCTCCCTTCTTCCTGGGCCAGTGTATGTTATCTTGTTATTGAAACCTTGAAGAGTGCTTTATGGCTGGGTGTCTGGAGATGTTGTGCCTTGGTTCACACATGTGGGTCACTCAGATCAAGAGGGGAATTTATAACTTTCTCACCTTGCTGTGGGAACCTCAACGGCCCTTTCTACTTTTCCCGTGTTCACCCTCCTGCCCTGATTGGCTTAGGTCCGGGGTTCAATTGAAAGCCTGAGAGTATATTAGTACTGTCTGTATTCCATTAAGCATCTCTAACAAACATTCGAGAACCTGTTTGCAGTATTTGAACAATAAAGAACTTTGCTTCAACAACAAAGGTCTGATCTCTTGCTGTCTATACAGAAGCCTCACACCTAGCCACAATAGTCTAGGTGAGGTCTTACCAGAGCAGAGCAAAGTGATACCATCACTTCACATGATCTAGATACTATACTTCTGTTGATACAGCCCAAAACAGCATTTGCCTTTTTAACTACCACATCACACTGCTGACTCATGTTTGGTGTATAGTCTACTAAGACCCCTAGATCCTTTTCGCACATACTACTGCTGTGAGATTGTGCCAATAGATGTAGTCCACAACAGGTCTCCTGAAACAGCAAGTCCTTTATTTGCAGAAAAGATCTTGTTGGTCAAATACACTTCTTCTGTTAGTAATGCCCAAGCATAGTAATACAACTACAATTATACTTGATATGAAATAAGCCCCCTCGACTTCCACCAATCAGTTGGGAGAATTATTGGTGCCCAAATATACTGGCCCACTGTTCCCAAGGAAAGCATGGTAAATTAGGTTCCCAGGCAAAGACACTGTTAGGATTTGTGGGGTGGATGTTCCCAAGAGTAAAATCAAGCAAAGGAGCAATTTGCACCTGTGAATAATATAACATGTAGCAGGAGGGTTTCAGCTCAAGGCCATGAGGTAGCGAGAAGCGAAAGAGAGATAAGAGGGAAGAAAAGCTAATAAGCAGCAAGCATGCGCAGAGCGAGCAAAAGGCGCATTCCTGTGGTGGGAGTCACTCTACCGATGCTATCTCCCATCTGGGACCTAGAGGAGTAGGTATGGAACTCAAAACAAAGGCAATGTTAGTTGACCATCAGAATAGGTAATAGAAACCTTAGGCAGTGGTAACTGACATGAATACAACAGAATAATTGATAATAACAGTCCACAGGAATCATTGGCAGTGCTAACTGACAACTGCCAAGACAACTCTCCCCCACCCTATAATTATGTATTTGATTTTTCCTACCTAAATGCAGAACTTTACATTTATCCCCATTGAAATTCATTTTCTTTGTTTTAGCCCAGTTTTCCAGCCTGTCAAAATTTTCCTGTATCCTGACTCTGTCTTCAACCATATTTGCTAACCCTCCCACAACTGAGTATCTGCAAATTTGATAAGCATTTCCTCTAATCCTTCATCCAAATCATAAAGATGTTGAACAAAACAGGTCCCAGGACAGATTCACAAAAATGCAGCTTGCACAACCTCTCCTGGATAAATTGTTATCAGCGCCATCTGCTTTTATTTGACTGTGATTATGTTAAATTGTTTTAATAATTAATTATGGTAGTGTTTTTAACTAGTTGTTATCCACCTTGAGCCTTGCGATGCAGGGCAGGGTGGGCTAGAAGTCTAATAAAATAAATAAATAAATAAATAAATGAGTCACAAAAAGAAACATCTTTTAATTTTGTGTGTGCAGCAACTGTTCATTATGCATATATTTTTATTTACATACGCAATGGTAAGGGGACATCACACTCATTCAATGGAATTACCATCCATCTGTATATCATTGGGCCTCATTTGCCCAGATCAATGCCTCAGGTTGTGAAAACCAAGAACAGAAGCATTTCTAGCCAGTCATCAATGTACAATGCTGGCAAAAGAGAGGCTCCACCATTTACTTATAATATAGAGGTAGACAGCAAGACATTGTTCCGCCCTGCTTTGCAGAAGAATCTCATATGGTTTCTGGCAACCATGTCAAACTGTTGGCCAGCAAGGCACTGCTATGTGCTCTTATGGATTCTAATATTCATAAGTTCGAACTTGGGTTGCTGTGCTGCAAGGGCTACAGGCATTCTCCATTGCGGGGAGAAGCTCCAGTCCACTCCAGGAGGCTGGCACCCATGATAGTTCACCAAGACAGAGACAAAGACTCCTTTTACAATGAGGTTTCTTTCTGTCACATCACGCTGGTCAACCCCTGCCCCCTCCAACATACCTGCACGGATTATGCTTAGTGAGGTTACCTGGCAACTAATCATCCACCCATCAACTGGCCGGCTAGGGCCATTAAGAGACAATAGCATGGCACCAGTGAGTCATCGGACTTTGCCCAGGTGTCAGTTCCTGTCTAGCTCATAGTTCTGCAATATTGGCCATCCCTCTGCATCCCCTCCTCTTTTTACCTTGACCAATAATAAGGATTGAAGGGATGGACCACCTGAAAGGTGTGTCAAGGGGATGTGGTTAGTGCTGCCCGCCCCCAAGACCACCTAATAAAAGACCTTGCACAGCAGGCAATCAGCCTCTTGAGCTTCCACTATCTGCTTTACCCCCCCCCCCCCATGTCCAGCTTGCTATCCCACTACCTTGCCTCCATCTTTAATCCCTGGTTTGCGCAGCCAGGAAGAAGCGTGTATCTGCAGGTTTAGATCACGCTCCCCATTTTTCCTTTCCAATCCCTCTAATCTTCTGTTGGAACAAGGATCCATCTCCAGGATAGGTAAAGTATCACCCATCAATGAAACTCCTGCTAATGCAACAGTGCTATTTTCTATCTAAATTTCCTTTCCTGTGTGTTTGTGTGTGAGATTCTGTTTTATGTGTGCTTGAACAACATCATTCAGTAAACAGCATTTAATTTGCCATCTGCCTCACGTGTCTTTTTCCCAGAGAACTCCCGAGAGGGGTGGGACCCTGGTATAGTTGGCTGTAACCCGGTTATTTGCCAGTTGCTACTTTTAAAACCAGAGCAATTTGGCTAACAAAACCATGAAGACTAATCAACATGCAGCTGGACAGACTTTAACGTACTTGTCCATGATGATGTCACAGTTGTGCAAAACAATATTGGCTCCTGAAATATCAACTATTTATGAATCTATAAATAGACTTCCCCTGCATCCAAAGAAGCATGCTTGCACACAAAAGCTTATGCCTTGAATTAAACTTGGTTGATCTTAAAGGTGCCACTGGACTCAAACTTTGTTCTGGTTGAATCCAATGAGCCATGATCAGGCTGCTTTGACTAGCTTCTCCACTGGTGTAGTAGCCCCTCCATGTGGCCAGGGATCTCCTTAAATCTCATGGAACTGAAGAAACTGCATATCTGGAATTCAAGAATATGCATTTGGAAGTAAGCTGGGAGAAGAGGCGAGCACGGAGCGCTTCCGAGTGGAGGTCCAGGGAGAAGTTGAAGAGCTCTGGAAGGGCATCCAGATGCTGATCCAGGAGCTCATGGTGAAAGAGCAAGGGAGAAGAGGAGGAGGAAGAACTGGCGCAGGTATGAGACTTCCTGGATGAATTCACCCCACACAAAGGATCTTGAATAAGACTTTCTTTATTGGGGGATTTTCTTCAGGGTACACTTGTTGAGTTAGTAATGGGGTTGGATAATAATGCTAGGATAGATATAGTGACTGGCATACAAACCCCCCCAATCCCCACCCAGGGATAAATCCCGTGTAAAATAGTTCCCAGGCTAAAGAGTGGGAAGACGGTAATAGATGGCACCTGCAACAGAAGTTAAAAACATAAACCATGTCTATGTGAAGCTACCAGTAACCTTGAATAGAGATAACAACCCTGTGAAACTAGCAAGCGGATAATAACTCCCGTGAAGCCAGCAAGCAAGGAGGAGGGAGTACATTCCAGCTGGGGCACGAGGGAAGGAGTAGAATCGTCTCATTTAGTTCAGTAAATCCCATCTCCCACCCGGGAAAGTGGCAGGCATACCTGACAGCAGGTGCCACCTCCATCACCCCCAGGCGGTCTCGCAGCTCCACCTGCCCTGGTACTGAGACCACAGTGCCCCAAAGAAGCTTTGGAGGCAACTTTCAATGGCACCCCACGGAAGCTGGTATTCTTCGCAATCCAGGTGAGGAAGTTTCTTTGGGAGTGGGGTCATACTTTCACATCAGACAAGCACGGAGTAGCCTATGTGGGAGCCCGGCTGCGAGATCATGCAGCAGTCTGGTTCATGGGGCTATACAATGTGGGAGCCCCGGAGCTACATGACATCGATGCGTTCGACATCGAGAGCCAGTTTGGTGTAGTGGTTAAGTGCACGGACTCTAATCTGGGAGAACCGGGTTTGATTCCCCACTCCTCCACTTGCACCTGGCTGGATGACCTTGGGCAAGCCATAGCTCTGTACCAGCTGTTCCCTCAAGGACAGCTTGGGAAAGAGCTCTCTCAGCCCCACCTACCTCATAGGGTGTCTGTTGTGGGGAGGGGAAGGGAAAAGGAGTTTGTAAGCCGCTCTGAGACTCCCTTGGGGAGTGGAGGGCGGGGTATAAATCCAATCTCTTCTCTTCTTCTTCTTCTTCTTCATGCAGGCCCTGTGGTGGCTGTATGAAGACCCACTAGAACTGGAGAGAGCCTGCACCC
Source organism: Lepidodactylus listeri (assembly GCA_029233225.1). Classification (NCBI taxonomy): domain Eukaryota; kingdom Metazoa; phylum Chordata; class Lepidosauria; order Squamata; family Gekkonidae; genus Lepidodactylus; species Lepidodactylus listeri. The sequence continues at coordinate 114,196,119 of JARCFY010000009.1, read as the reverse complement.
GAATCCGGGGAATGAAGCAAAGCTCTTGCACAGTCCATGAGTACTCAGATGAGTTCAAGACCGACACTGCCAAGCTGCAAGACTGGCCCAAGGAGGTGATCATCGAGTTCTACAGTGGGGCCTCAACCCTACCATCCTGGAGAAGGCACTGGCCCAAGACAACCCCCTTACTCTGAATGGCTGGATCCAAGTGGCCTGTGAAGCCAAGAACTGCCACAACCTAGTCCGCATGTACTACCCAAAGACTCCAGGTAAGGGGCAAGGGGGGTCTGGGACTTTGCCTATGGTGCAGCGCTCTGAGTCACTTTGCAGCTGCCTGCCCAAAAGTGAAAAGCCCTGAGAGATCAAAGAAAGAAGAGGCTAAGGGGAAAAGACCAAAGACACCGGGGAAGAAGTTCTAGACATCCAAAGTCCTACAATCAGGATACCAAGATGTACTGGAAGGCACCTCTTCCAGAGATGGAGAGGAGCTCAACTGGCGGGAAAAGGCCAGGATCTGCTGTGAAGAGTGCCAGCCAGCAGGTCTGACAGCTGGTGGCGTAAGATACAGTGAGACCCCATTCCCCCATCTTTCACTTGACTGTTACAGTGATAAACTCAGAGGGGGGACGCACACATCTGAGTATGGGCCTTGATTGATTCGGGCTGCACCGGGGACATGATTAACCCAGCCATTGTTACGGGCTTGGGTGCTAGGGTGCATAAGCTAAAAGAGCTCATAGTACTTTCTCAAATGGATGGGACTCCAATGAGGGGGGAAGCATGCTGCTACCGTACTGTGCCCCTGCCGGTGGGGGTAGCCTCACACTAGGAACTGTGATGGTTTGTGGTTAACCCCACAGTCAAGTTCCCTATGGTACTCAGAAGCCCTTTAAAGTAAAGTTTTAAAAATCTGAGCGAGGATCTACTCAATGGGATCAACTATTGGAAAAGAAAATGAAATGCCTTGCGGGTTGCCACCTTCTGCCGCCACCACCCTGGACTTAGGGTCTCTTGAGAAGGCCGAGGGTACCCTCCCAAGCCCAACCAAAGGCCCCCTTTTAAACTGAGAAACATGAGGCGTGATGACCAGGCAGAGAACACTTGAACAACAGGGTTCATTTAAACAATACTGGGGCAGGGAAAACAAGACGAGGTGCATTCAAATCAATAACAGTGGTAAACTAAAATGAATCTAACGTGACTAACTGGTTGTCCTTAACTGGGGCTACTTAAGGGCGACAGCCTCTTATATACCAGGCCTCCTGCCTGTTCTCACTCCATCCCACTGAGGGACTTCTTCTCTCTCCCAGCCCAGACTCTGTCTGAGGAGGAAAGGCCGCAGCAGAGAGAAAAAGAATGCTTTTGTCAGTTACACGCCTAGAGTTCCGTCCCCTCACATATCCCCCGAGCTCCCATTGGCTAACACCACCGCCAAGCATCATGGGAATTGTAGGCTGACAGCCCTCTACCCCCCCCCCCCCCCGGTCTCTCCTGGGCTTAGGCCGCACTATGCCTGTCTCCTAGCCCAGCACATATCATGACACCCCCTCCCACCAGACCAAATCATGAGCTCCAGCCTTCAGGAACCCCACTGATGAGGGCTGCATACCAGTGATCTGTGCTGGTTCTGTCATTTACTTAAACACAACAATAATAAAACAGTAAATTGTATTCTGATCAACATTAAAATAATACGTCAGGTTAATTCATTGCAGGTCCTCCTGGGTCAAAGTTCTTCTCTAATGTCTCATCCACAGTAGTGGCAAGGCTGTCGCTGAGAGTAAGTTGTGCTGGCTCCAAGGTATGCCTGGCTACTATATCCTGTACTGCATACAGTCCTCTTTGTCTCAAATAGTCTGAATTTAACACCTGAAGTTCATGAAAAAGCTCGAGTAGAAAATGAGGGCGAAACTCGTTTTCAGATATCAATGTAGAGCTACTTCAGAATATATGGTGCCGCTCAAAGCTTCAAACATAGAAAGATCACTGCCTGTTTCTGATGTTTCTGGGCATGCATTTCTGGTAGACTGCTGCAGTATTCTCCTATCACGTACTGAGGACATTTCTGATGATCTACTATTTTCTTAGTTGTTCCCTATTCTTTTTACTGAATAGTTTCGCTTGGACAGCTTCTTCCTTCAGAGTTGAGTGTCTGTTCCTATTGCTCTTGTAAGATTCACAGGTACTGGAAACGCTGGCACTTTCATAACCTTTAGTCTTAGGCCTGATTTTAAAGTGGGAAGTACTCCTTCTCTTATTCTTTAACTTAGGCGTTTTGTCTTTGTAAGCCATACTGGCCTGTGCAGATGCTTTCCTAGGTTTGACTGTTTCTGACACAGTAGTAGGATCCACTGGATCTGGTATGCTACTGAAGCTCTCTAGAGGTTCTTCATCACATTCTCTTCTCCTGCTGATGTCAGGTTGACTGTTGTGATTACCATTAATGGAATTTTGTACTGGCACCACAAACTCAGTCTTGAGGAATAACTGGCTCTCTTTTTCTCCACCTGGATGGTCATTTACCCAAGTCAGTCTGCTGTTCTCCACTTCCTCTCCAGGCTGCTTCACTCCTCTTATCTTTTCTGCTCCATCAGTGGAACTACTTTCAAAGGGCTTTGGAAATGTCATATTTTCAGTTTTCCCAGTAGTGTTATGTTCCAGGGGTAGTTGCTGATGCTGTTGTTCACTGGTTTGAGCAACATCGTTGTGCAGAGAGTCACCCAAACCAGATGGAAACATGGAACCAAAGTCGATATGGACTTCTTTCAGGCTGGCTTCTTCCTCTTGACCCTTCTGGAATGCGATCAGAGTCACTGGAGGAGACTCTATTACTGCTGACTCTGCAACAGGGTCTGGAGAAGTTGCTGGGGTGTGCTCACCTGGCTGCTGCTTCTCAGACTGACGAGTTAACACTCCTATGTAGACATTGGTTTGCCAGCTGGGTTCCTCAGGAACATTTTCAAAGTCTTTTAAGAACTGCAGGTAGACATCTTCCTCTGGATTGGCCTCCTTTTCTGCCAGTTCAGATTCATGGACTCTAGGTTCCACAGTCATATGCTCCACTAAATCTTCCCCCACAAACATGGCTACCGGGGTATAATCGTGCACAACTACCTTCCATGATCCACTCCAGCCTTCGTAGCTGATCGGTAACTGGGCCACAGGGAGCATGATCCCTTCTGCTTCGTGCAGATGCCTTACATGCCTCTTTTCTCTTGGGAGGAGGTACTTGGGATTGATTAGCGAACAATGCACTGTAGTTAGGCGGGAACCAGTATCTCGCCAGGCTGCTACTTCTTGGGCATCCACCCGGACCTTCTTCCGGCGGCACTGGAGAATATACTCCGGATCTAACGCAGGAGGAATGGCTTGGTTGGTTTCCAGCATCATGTGGTACATGCTGGTTCCATCCTTAGGGCACTGCTTCTGGATGTGACCTAATTGGCTACAGGCAAAACACTGGGGCACTTTCCTCTCCTCATGTGGTGACTTCACCCCTGTATTTGAGGGAACATTCCACTGCTGTTGTGATGGCTCTTCTTCCACCTCTGACAGTTTACCAGACTGAGGTGGGGACTTAGGAGACTCCCTCTTACCTCAGTCATGAGGGTTGCTGTACCTTGGGCCTCCGTAGGCTTCAACCAGTCTTTCGGCCCACTGTCCTGCTTCCTGGAGAGTGGAAGGACTCATGTCCACAAGGGGGAGCCTAATATGCTCTGAAAGAAGAGTCAGAAATCTGTCGATGCACACCAGGGCCTTGATGTCATCCAGGGTCTTGGCCTCAGCAACCACTACCCATAAATCATAGGCTCTTCCCAGCCTATGTATCAGCTGTGGGTAAGGCTCTTTACCTTCCAGCCTGATCTCCTTAAAGCGCTTTCAGGTCCCTTCTTTGGTGAATCCCACTCTCTCATGCACTCTTTATGTGAAGATTTTATCATTCATCCTTGCCTCACCTTCCATCTGGCCAGACACTGAAGCCAGGACTCCATGCAGCTGCAGTCTCAGGTTTTCCATGTACCATTCTTTGGAAACCTTGTCGTCTATGTAGACCTGTTCAAGGTTCTGAAGGAAGGCCTCAATGTCATCCCCTTCCTGATACAGATTTCCTTCTATCCCCTTGTACATCAGCATCTGGAGGAAGTGAAGGTGACCCTTTTTCCAACTTTGCCATTTCAAGCTCATGCACCATTTTCATTTTTTTAGGTCTATTTGCGCTGCCCTCTCTCTCTCTCTCTTCCTTCTCTCTCTCTCTCTTCCTTCAGCATTCTCTCCCATTCCAGCTCTCTCTGGGCTGCCTTGTCCTCTTTCTCAAGTTCCATCTGCTTAATTTGCAGCTGGAGACACAAGACGTCTTCACTTGTGGTTGCCATCTCTCTGTCTGCTTTCTCCTGAGACATCTGATTAGCAGCCCCTGCTCTGATCTTGCTTCTAGGCCCACGTGTGTCCTCTGGCTTCTGTCTCCCAGAATGGAGAAACATACACTGCCTAACTCTAGCCTCTCTGTCCAGTTGACCTGATATCTAGGAATAAATAAAACCCCTTTATAAAACTGTTATTAGACCTTTCTTGGTCTAACTGGCACCTTAAAAAAAATGTGGCTTCCTAAAGCCAGACAGGGAAGGAGAGAGAGAAAAAATCTTTTAGCAAATAAACCAATTATGCTCTGCCTCTCCAGGTCAACATCTGGCACATTCTATCACTAAAGCCACCCTGTCATGACCCCTTGCGGGTTGCCACCTTCTGCTGCCACCACCCTGGACTTAGGGTCTCTTGAGAAAGCCCAGGGTACCCTCCCAAGCCCAACCAAATGCCCGGAACAGATCATGACAGCCTAGGAATAACAAATGATATGATTAAGAATTCAGAAACTTAATACATTGTAAGACAAATTTAAAAATATGTAAGGAAGTTGGATGTTACAAGTACGTCTATTAGGGTGCGCAGGGTATGTTTGACACTCCATCTGGGAATTGCCCTCCCAATGCAACTGCTGAAATATTTTTATCAACTGACAGTCCCAAAACTAAGAAGAGCTTTTACTTTGGCAAGACTGAACATCCTTCCCTCTGTGGTTTTGGAGGGCAGATATAATAGAGTGTCATACTCTAATAGAACAGGCAGATGCCCATGTGATACAATCGAAACCATCGAACATATGAAGAAGAAGAGAAGAAGAAGAGATTAGATTTATACCCCGTCCTTCACTCACTTGGAGTCTCAGAGCAGCTTACAAACTCCTTTCCCTTCCCCTCCCCACAACAGACACCCTGTGAGGTAGGTGGGGCTGAGAGAGGTCTTTCCCAAGCTGTCCTTGAGAGAACAGCTGGTACAGAGCTATGGCTTGCCCAAGGCCATCAACCCAGGTGCAAGTGGAGGAGTGGGGAATCAAACCCGGTTCTCCCAGATTACAGTCCGTGCATTTAACCACTACACCAAACTGGCTCCCATATGATTATGGAGTGTGACCTATATTCAACGTGTTGAGGGCTAATTTAGTCACCCCTTTACTTAAAGACATGGAATTGCTAAATGTGCAAGCCCAGGTGTCATGGCTACTATCAGATACAAATGATCACGTCATACTCTCAGTGGCAAAATTAATAGGTACAATAATCAAATATAAGTAATAATACTGAGTAAGGTCTTTAAAAAAAATTGTTCTAACTTCTGCTTAAGTTGATAGTTATATGAGCTAGACAATAGACAATATATATTTTCATGAAATTTTATTAAGACACATTGTTGCTGAAAGAAATCTACAAGATAAACCAATCTCTCACAGTAAATAATTGAGTCTCTTAGAATTTAAGCTTCAATTATACTCTGTTGCCTGTTCAAGATATTCTAATTTTCTTTTAAAGAACTAGTTACCTCAACTCATCGTCCCCTGCCCTATTCCTGATCCAACTGTGCCTGTTGAATAAAATCAACCTTTTTGTTTCCACTTTTGTTACTTCGTGTCAAGTGCCATTTCCAAAGGGTTATATAAGAGGACTCCTGCTGAGTTACAATAAAACTCTGGACGATGAGGTCCAATGGTGCCTTGAGCAGCTGCACCACCACATTGCTCCTGCTTATGTCTTGGCTTTGATACACACATTCTGTCTGGAGGACTGTAACTGAGAAGTGCAACGGGCTGATTTCCTCAAAACATCAGGAGGGAGGACTTCCAGTTTCCGCAATCCTGATGACGGGCGCATCTCCGGCGAGCTCTGAGAGATGCGGCCCAAGCCCCGTGATCAGGAGGGGTGCCAAATGATGTCCCCCCCGGAGCTGTTGTAGGGGGCTCCTAGCCTGAGGCACGAGGAGAGCCTCTCCCAAGGTGGCAACTGAGGGATCAAGGCTCCTCTTTGCCTCTATAGGTCCTACTGCCATGGCACCTGATGGCATCCAAAGGTGCACACTGGACACCTGCAAGAGACTGAGACCGAGGCAACTTGAAAAGTTACTTACCTGAAGACGCATGGCAAGATCTGTGAGTTCCTGAGTTTGATTCTCTGGTCCCAACTTGAAACGGAAAGAACAGGGGTTTAAATGCCCCCCCCCCTAAACTGGGCAATTCTTTGATCTTTGGGACTTAATTTGCTGAAATTGCTGGATTCTAAGCAAGTGATTACAAATCTACTGTAAGCATTTAATTAAGCGGACTCTTTCAAACTTTTTAATAACTTTCTTGAACTATAAACAATAACAATGACTGGACGGGGGGGAGAAAATGGCGACGAGACCCAAGCCTTCCCCTAAGACTACATCAGCACTTCCAGCATCTAAGTCTGAAGCAAGTACTGACTTTCCTGCGTTGTTAGCTACGGCATTGCATCCTCTGATGGAACAGCTGACTACTGTCAACTCTAAACTGGATACTCTTCAAAAGCAGATAACTAATGCCAATACTAAATTGATGGAAAAAGTCAAAGCCAAGACAGAAGCTGTTAAACAAAGACTGGATGTGGTAGAAAAAGAGAGAGCCTCAGATAAAGATTATCTTTTGAGGCTGCAAATGGAAAGGTCAACATTTTTCTTAAGATTCCAAGGAGTCCCAGAACAAAAAGATGAGAATCTGAAACAACTATTAAGTGAAGCACTGGGTCCAATGACAGGTTCTCAGGCTAAATTACTACAAAGCGACATGGATATGGTTTATAGAACCTATCCTGAATTTTTGAAGAAAAAGAACCTGCCAGGCGAGATTTTGGTGAGATTCTCTAAGGAATCTACTAGAGATGTGGTGCTCAAGGCCACTAATAGGACAACCTTGAAAATCAAAGATGAAGAAATTAAAGTCTTAAAGACATTCCATATAAGATCAGGAAGAAGAGGAAACCCTACAAAAATTTAACCATTTTTCTGCAAGCAAGTGCTACCATATACAGATGGATTACTCCTGAGGGCTTGATTTTCAACTACAAAGATAAGAAGCAAAAGATTGACTCTACTGCAAAGGCAAGGAAATTTTTGGAGCAACAACTGGATAGAAAAGAGAAAACATCCACAGAGGAGGAACTGGAACAACAAGAAAGCATATATGGATTCGAAGATACAGAATCTTCAGCGAGTAACAAGTCTGAGGAAGAAGGCTCTGAAGCTGAAAAAGGAGCAGCAGCTCCAAACCCCCGGAAAGCTAAATAAAACTTTGTTAAAAGAAGCGAAAAGAAAAAAGAAAGAATAATCAACGTTACTTTGAAAGTTTGATTTTTGCTTATGTACTCACTTGACTTATGTATTCATTTGACTTAAATTTTTAGAATATGCAGCTATTTATTTCACTTAAATTTTAGGGTATGTTGCTATTTAGAAAGCTATGATATGCCTTGATATATTAACCATTTTCTTGAACAAATGAAGCAATATATTTTACCTAATTGTAACAACTTGGTCCCTGTATAGGTAGGGGTAGATTAGTCTTTTTAGTTATAGTTTGTTTGTAGTATGTAGAAAATTAAAAAAAAAACCATCAGGAGGGAGAATATTAAAACCTGCAACTTCGCTGAAAGACTCTCTCTCCTCTGATTAAAAAAAAAGCAAAGCAATTCTTATGGGCAAGAAAAAGCAACAAAGAATCTACTCAGGACACAGCTCTCTGGCGAAATCAGCAGAACAACTTCGCTTGGATGACCTCATCTTATGGACAGAGGTAACAAATGATCTTGAAAATTTTGCTTCCCCAAATGAGTGTGCAGCTTTAGAGACAGAGCACAATGCTCAGGCATCACAGGAGAGTCTCTCTGCTCCATCCTCAGGAGCCCTTCGAAATGAAAGGGCCATGCTGCTACAAACCTCCCCACGCTGCTAAGAGGCTGTTCAGTCAGAGTGGTGAACAGTGTTTTGGTGGGAAAATCTGCCTCACAGAAGAGGAGGAGGGGTCCATCTTAGCTTCCTTACCAAGAATACCAAATGACCTGGCAGCCCCTATGCCCAAGTATAGATAGTGACAAATCTCTCACCCAATGTCAAATTTTGCCAGGAAATCAGTGTTCTTTCCACATTATAATGTTCACATACCCTTTTCTGTTTCTGAGCCAGTTGTTCCAGTTCCTGTTCTTTCACTACAAGTTTATGCTTCATATCCTGACTTCGTGATTGAAATCTTTCAGTGTCCTGCAAAATTATAAAGATTAGCCTTTAAGAAGAGAAGAACATTAATTCTACTCCTCAGAAAAGAAGACTAAGAAATAACTAAGAAAACAAAAGGCAATTTTTAGCAGTGCATACAAAATGCCAAAAATGTTTACTAGTGTATGTAGTGAATGCTCCATCAAAAAAAATTAAAGTTTATCTCAACAGCACTATATGAACACATCCCCCCCCCCGCCAACACACACAGTGAGGATGGGTTGGCTACTTACCAACCACCCTATCTACCTTCTGGAGATAGCTCTGCTTCAAGAGGCAAGAGATGGTGCTGCTTGAATATGAGTCCCTCATCTCAAATCAGATGCCCAGAGGTAGCAGCACAGCTCCTAGCTACAATGGTGGATTTAATTTTTTTAATCATTGACTTTTATGCACTCTGTTTCCAGCTCCATCTAGTTAACAAAACTGATTTCCAATTTTCAAAGGCCTGATCTGGCCATGCTGATTCATGCTTATGTCATCTTGAAGCTAGATTACTAAGACATGCTCTATATGGGGCTGCCCTGGAAGATGTTCTGGAAACTGCACCCGTTGCAAAATGTGGCTAACCCTTAGTTATCAGGAGCTAGCCAGCAGGACCTAGTCACAACTGTTCTGAGATCCCTTCACTGGTTGCTGATTAATTTCCTGGTCCTGTTAAAGGTGTTAGTGCTTACTATTAAAGCCCTTCATGATTTTGGTGACTGCCTCTAACTGCATGTTCTCATGTGGCCACTTCAGTCTTTCCAGCAGTACCCCCTTGTCTCAACTATGTTCAGCAGTGCTCCAGATGTGTGCTTTTTCACTGTCTGCCCCAGGCCTGTGAAACACCTTCCCATAAGAGAGCACACAGGTGCTTCTACCCTACTTCTGGCTTTCCAGCAAAGCTGTAAGGCAGCTATTCTGGGGAGAGTGTTGGGGGCGGCCTGGATAGACAGTTCTCTGGCTGTTTAGATCCAATTGATCCACATGTTGGGAATGGAACAGAATTCTATATCATGACATCAAGACATTCTGCATTTCCCTAGTTCTACTTCATATTACAGGCTGCCACCGACAGAAAAAGCAGTACACTGTGATGTTACAACCCAAAGTGAGTTTAGAATAATATCTAGTTTGGCTTTTAGGCAAGCAACTCTGTCCTCATCTTTAGTCTCCCATCTGCAATATGGGGATAAAAATACTGGCCTACTATACAAGGTCACTGTAAACATTACAACCTATGTTAAGTGTTTGAACACTCAAGAAATACTATATAAATGCTAACTATTGAAGTTGTTATTTGCAACTGCTAGGAAATCCAGTGAAAATTTCATAGCTACAACATTGTAGGAACCAAAGGTTTATGACGTATTCCTAAACAGATGGCCATTCTAGTTACCAACACATTTCCAGACTGAAGGTCAGCTGAGTGACTTAGATTAAGTGGGAGGGGATGTGGAGTTTGTTAATTTTATTTTTCTTCCCCCTTGGCCACACACCACTGTGGTCCTACATATTCTTATCTATTACCTTGATATTTACTTTTTCTGATGGAAAAAGCAATGATCTTTCTCTGCTGGAGAAACAATGGATGGAATGGAGTTACAAGATCCAATCCATAGTTCCTTAATAAACATTTTCATCTTTAGTTCTACATTGGTCTCTGTGTCTGGCTAATCCTACAGCTACTAGCAGAATTCTTTACCAAGCTACCAAGATATAAGAAGAAAGGGTATATTACCTTTTAAAGGTAAATGGTGGCAGCAGTTCTCCTTTGGTGGAAGTCTTTCTTTCTCAAAGCAAGACTTATCAGAAGAAGTCATAGAATCCCAAAAGTTAAGGAGGTCATACGGTTCAGCCCATAGGAATATATAACAGGGCATTTGATACATCAATGGCCTGGAAGGCTGAATGATGAACTGTGGGGGAGCTCTCTAGGCAGTTACAAGACCCAGAAGCAGAAATTAGTCCGTCTGAGTATCTGTCTCTCTGGTTGCCCCCTTTCTTGACTGCACTGATGGGACCATAATCCTAATCAGATTTAAAGCATAATTTGTTGCTCTAAGTGGGACCTGAAATGGGATGCTTTATGTAGCCAGGTGAGCACTACATCTTTTGGTCTTGTTGTCTTCTGTATCCCTGAAGTCCTGGCAATGATAATGGGAAACACAGAAACAGACAAGCCCAGTTGGGCTGTACCTTCTTTCCCAATGCTGCCTGTTCACTGGTGGGGTACTTCCTCCAGCATGATGGCCTCAAGGCCATGATTCCCCAGGGTTTTTGTGCATGGTGTGGTCTGTCGATGCATGGGGAATTCTTCCTCCTCTGAGGATGTATTCTGATGCTGGGCTTGGGAAGGTCCAAATAACTGAATGGTGCTATAAGTTAAGGTGGGAGAATTCCCAACACATGACTTCTGTTTTTCAGCAGCAAACATGCTTTGCCACCTACTGAGCTCAGTTCACCAATTCCAAGTTAAACATATGCTTCAAACATTTTAAAGCATTATATAAACACTAATGGTTGTTTTTGCTGTTACGGATGGTAGCCCTAAAGCAATCCATAACAAATGTTACAAATGATAGAGGATTACATTCCTAGTAACCATATTACAAAATACTTACTTTCAGGAGGAATTTTTCTTTCTCATTTTTGATCTGCTGTTCCATTTCTTCATACAGGTAGTGAATTTCTTCATCATAGGCAGCAATTTTCCTAATCAGAAACAGAAAAGTGTATCAAATTGCAGGTACATTGCCTCCAATTGCCTCCCTGTTACTATGTATGGGTGTGAAAGTTAGTTTCTTCATTAATAGAGGTGACAGGGAGAAAATTGACTCATTTGAAATGTGGTGTTGGAGGAGAGCTTTACAGAACCATGGATCACCAAAAAGATAAATTAGCAGGTTCTCTATCAAATCAAGCCTGAACTCTCCCTAGAAGCCATAATGGCCAAACAGAGGCAACCATACTTTGGTCACATTATGAGAAAACGAGTTACTGGAAAAGACAATAAAGCTAGGAAAAGTTGAAGGCAGCAGGAAAGGGAAAAGACCCAACATGAAATGAACTCAATAAAGGAAGTCACGAGGGCTCTCGGTTTGCAAGGCCTGAGCAAGGATGTTGACCAGTAGGTTGTTCTGGAGGCTGTTTACGCACAGGGTCACTGTAATTCAGAAGTGACTTGACAGCACTTTACAAAATTGTTGCCAAAATTATTTACATTTAAATGCACACAAAAATCCTGAAAACAAGTGTGCCCCAAAATTTCTGTTTTTCCACTGCAAAAATTAAAAAAAATCTTCATGCTTTTTGAGTCTGAAAAGCCTTGCCTTGAGATGCATTCCACTCATTCTAAAAAAATAATAATAATAATCATAGGAGTTAATTTTTCAGAACTCCCCCTATTTTTTCAAATTGGAAAAAAGTCCTTAAAAATGTTTATCCTACCCAATTTTTAATATTATTTATTTTATTATTTATTTAATTTTATTTCTATCCTGCCCTTACTACATGTGGGCTCAGGCCAGGCTACAACATATAAAAGTCGCAACGATAAAACCAACTCTAATACTATAAAATCACTAACACTTAAAACAAGATGACATTCTGAAAAACCATTTCCTAGTGTCCTGGCATGGGGTAACAACTGGGAGAAGAGAGGCCAGAGCTTACTGAAAAATTTTCCTGATGGTACAGTTCATTGCCTCCCAGCACAGGCATTACAGTCCAGTGAGCCACCAATCCACAGCAAATTATGGGAGGAGGGGTCAGATGGTATTTGACGTTCGCTGTCTCACCCAAAAGCCTGGTGGAAAAGCTCCGTCTTGCAGGCCCTGTGGAACTGTAAAAGATCTCGCAGGGCCCTGATCTGTATTGGGCCCTGGTTGAGGCTAGATGGACATCTTTTGGGCTGGGGACCTCCAGTAAGTGCTGGTCTAATGAGAGCAAGGCCTGTCGGGGCACATATGGGGATAGGCAGTCCCGCAGATATGTCAGTCCCGGGCCGCTAAGGGCCTTAAAGATTAGAGCCAACACCTTGAAACAGATCTGGAATTATATCATCAGCCAATGCACTGATGCAGCACCAGCTGAATGGGTGCCAATGGAGACATCACAGTCAGCACGCGTGCTGTCGCATTCTGCACTAGCTGCAACTTCCAGATCAAGTACAAGGGTGGACTGGCATAGAGTGAGTTACAATAGTCCAGTCTAGAAGTGATCGTTGCATAGGTCACTGTAGCTAAGTCGCGGGTGGAGAGGTATGAATCAGTTGCTGCACTTGCTGCAGATGGAAAAAAGCGGACTTGGCAACCGCGGTGACCTGGGTCTCCATAGATAGTGAGGCATCTAGTATCACTCCTAGGATCTGAACTCTTGGCACTGGTGTCGATGATGCCCCATCCAGTGCTGGGAGCTGGATTTCCATATCCTGTCCTCCACAGCTCAGATATAGGACCCTCATCTTTGCTGGATTTAACTTCAGCCGGCTCTGTTGTAAACAACCATTCACAGCCCCCAGACTCTGTCCAAAATATCTGGGGCCGAGTCCGGCTGGCCATCCATTAACAGATAGAGCTGGATGTCATCAGCATATTGATGACACCCCAGCCCAACCCCCCCCCCCCCGGGATTAACTGGGCAAGGGGGCACATATGAGTTTGTATGAGCACCCCAACCTGACAGTGAGGTGTCAGTGATTTCTGGTATGATGGGGTGAAACAAAAGCCCAGACAAGAGATTTTGGGGAAGAGTCCGCCGGAACAGGGAACATAATACATGTCTTGGGGCATTTCACTTTCTGGACTGGGGATGACGGAGTACATTGAATACCCTTAGAATCCACTGGTGCAAGATATGTGTGTGTGTGTGTGTGTGTGTGTGTGTGTGTGTGTGTGTGTATTGTTGAGCTTATGGGACTATGGCTGTGGTGGAGGCCACTATTCCCAGGAGCCTTTGGAAGAATATGACAAGTTGAAGTCATAGGCAACTGCAACCATATACACCTAGACATATGGCTTGGGCTCTGTCTGGGGGTGGAAAGGTCTTTGCCGGAGTGGAACTGCTCCTATGAAGGACATTCTAGTCTGGATTTTTTGAAGGTGGTTTGTAAGCTGAGTCCCACTGAATCCCTCCAGAATTAATTGGACATCTTATTGTAATTTTACCATGGAGTCTGCTACAATCAACCAACTGTCTAGGTAGGGGTAGATGTCGTACCTTAACCTGCACAGCTAAGCTACCACCACTACTACTGCCTTGGTAAATACTCTGGGGGCTGTTGCTAGTCCAAATGGTAGGACAATGTATTGCAGAAAGAGACTGCCTCATTGGAAGCAGAGGTATTTTTGGAAGTCTGGCCAGAGCTTTACATGGAAATAGGTGTCTAATAAATCTAAGGTCATAAACCACGCGCCCCGATATAGTAGAGGAAGGACATCTGAGATGGATAATATTCTGAACTTTTTAATTAACAAAAACTCCTCAGGTTGAGTATTGGTCTCACACACACCCTAGCTTTCCCACCAGACAGTACCTTGAGTAGTAGCCTGTGTAGTACCTTGAGTAGTAGCCTCTTTTGTGGGTACTTTTGTAATCACCTTTTTGGCCAGCAGAGCCTCTACTTCTACTAGAAGTTGAGATGAAGGCTTTGGTAGTTGGGGGTAGAGGGAGAGTGACTTGGGAGTTTCGAGGAACTCTATGGCATAACCTTTTGAAACAAAAGGTCAGGACTCATTGATCTTGACAAACTTCTCCCTGTGTGATACAGGAAAGATTTTGTTCCAGGTGTAGTCTGTGATTGTCAAGTGTGATTGCTTGGGAAGGTAAGATTGTTTTAGGGAATGAGATTTGGATTTTTCTGTCTGCTATGGGAATCTTCTCCAAGAGTGAGCAGTAGGAGGAGTACAAGATTTTTGGAGAGGCCTATCTGAGGAATCCATTTGTGGAAGATGTAGCCCTCTGCATCTATAGTAGTTACAATAAGGCCTAAAGTATGTTCTGGGCTTTTGCAGGTACGGAGCAGTGGGGATGGAGGTCTAATGTTTAGCCATGAATTTGTCTCCCCTCAGTTCAGTGGGGACCTCACCAGGCTTATTACTAATTGTTCAATCCTGTCTTCTACTCTGGCACAAGTTTCACTCAGTAGAGTTGTGGAATGAAGCCAGGAGTGGCATCAGAGTGATATCACTGTGGCCAGGCTATGAGCCACGCATGCTTGGCAGAGGAGATTTGGTGTTTGGATAGCTTCAGTGCCTCTAGCGCCAAGAGCTTTGTGAGTTTGTGCTTGTTCTCTGGTAGGAGTTCTAAATGGGGGAAACTCCATCCCACAGGAACAGTTAGTTTCTGGCCATTGTGCACTGGTATTTGGCAATTTTGAATGCCAGGGCAGAGGAGGCATAAATCTTTCAGCCTACTCCATCAAGTTTGCAACCTCCCTGTTGACAGGGGACAAGTGTTGAGTGCCCTTGTTTTCCCCATGGATTAAGCTGGCCACTAGGGAGTTGGCTGTGAGCTGTTGGAATAGGAAAGGACAGCCTTCTTACGTGGTCCTATATTGGTTCTTGATTCTGCAGCTGATGGTGGTAGAGAGGCAGGTTTGAGCCAGGGCCCTGTTTTCACTTCTAACAATCCTCCTTGACTGGCTTATGGAACTGGGATTTCTGGCCCTGGGGGGCGGGGGTGGGCATAGGCGACAGTGCCATACAAATCAGTTGCACACTATAGATCCTAAAATCTTCACTTGGAGAGTATATGGATGGTTCTGGAAGCTGGTCCTATGGGATAGTTCGAAGGCTAAATCAAAATTAAGTTCATTATAAAGTGACTGTCATTGTAGTAGGACTGAAAAAACTGATATTGGCTCCATTGGAGAGTAACCCATATGAGAATGTACAGGTACTATGATGATGAACTTACAGTTCTGTGTCCTCTGACATGCTAGGCTTTACCCTTCATCCCGATCAGAAGCACAAGGGAGGCAGTCACTCTGGTACTTTCCCCCCCCAGTGCCATTTTAACTTCTCGGTCTGGCCATGTTCAGTATTAACTGACAACATTTGATCAGTCAGTCAATCAAGGCTGGTTTGAACATTATTAGTGGGAAAGTGGGGTAGTAATAAATGGAATGTTGACCCTATTCATGATTTTGTGAAGAAGGAAAATGACATGTTACAAGAAAAAACAGGTTGCCTACCTGTAACTGATGAACTTCGAGTGGTCATCTGTGCATTCACACCATTGGGTTTATGCGCCTGCGCCGAAACTCATCAGTATCTAGAAAGCTAAATGGATTTTCGTGCCCAGCGCCACCGGGCATGTGCGGGGCCGCTCCGCGCATGCCCAGAAGAGCCAGGCGCGGACATCCCGCCAGTTCCTTCTGACCGCTGCAACCAGAACGATGGAGAGATCCGCCTGGCCACAGAGGGGAAGGAGGGCGGGAGGTGTGAATGCACAGATGACCACTCGAAGATCATCAGTTACAGGTAGGCAACCTGTTTATCTTCAACGTGGTCTCTGTGCTTCACACCATTGGGAGATTAGCAAGCAAGTCCTACCTGGAGGTGGGTGCAGGCAGGCAGTCAGCGAGAGGCAGTCAAAAGGATGAGTCTGCCCATGGCCGTACGGCCAGAAGCCCTAGTGTCTAGGGTGTAATGACGTATGAAGGTGTTAGGTGAGGCCCAGGTGGCAGCTCTGCAGATGTCCAACAGTGCAGTGCCCTTTAGGAAGGCTGTCGAAGTGGAGACAGCTCTAGTCGAATGAGCCTTCAGCGGGCCTGGTAACGGAGTTTGCGCTAACTTGTAGCAGAGTGAGATTAGCTCAACTATCCATCGAGAGAGCCTACGTGAGGTGATTTGTGTGCCCATCCTGCTGTGGGCATAGGAGACCAACAGGAGGGGGGACCGTCTGGTCGCCTTGGTCTGCTGTAAATAGAAAAGGATGGCTCGCTTAACATCAAGCGAGTGAAGCAGGCATTCTTCCTCTGAGGTATAGTTGGGGAAGAAATCAGGAAGGAAGACTTCGGAGTGCAGATGAAATTCTGAGAGGACCTTGGGCAAAAAGGAGATGTCTGGGAGGAGGCGCACCCCATTTGGTAAGAAGGAAAGGTAAGGTGCATCGTGCCTAAATGCCAGGATTTCACCTACTCTTCAAGCAGAGATGATAGCTATCAAAAAGGCTGTCTTCCACGCTAGTAGTCTGAGATGACAAGTGGAAAGTGGCTCAAACAGCTTCCTCATCAACTGGCGTAGCACCAGAGGTAGGTCCCACAAGGGAACCGGAGGCTTTACAGGAGGGGAGAGGTGAAACAGACCCCAAAGGAAGCGTTTGGAGAGAGGGTGGTCAAATACCGTGAAATTCTCCACTGTGTTGTGGAACGCCGAGATGGCCGCCAAATACACTCTGATGGAGGAGTGGGACAAGCCTGAGTCCGCTAAAGATAAGAGGAAATCGAAGATACGTTCCAAGCCCACGGAGGTGGGGGAGAGATCATGGGGCCTGAGGAACCCTGTGAATCTGGACCACTTGTATGCGTACGACGTGTGAGTAGATGGTTTCCTGGAATTCAGGAGGACGTTGGCTACTCTGGATGAGAACCGGGGGGAAAACGTCTCCACGCCATCAGTTTCAGATGGGTGCAGAAGCGGGGAGTCTGTGATGCTGAAGAAGTGCGGGTCTGGAGGGAGGTCAATGAAGTGTCCCTGTGCCAGAGATAACAGTAGGGAGAACCAAGGTTGACAAGGCCACCAGGGAGCAATGAGGATGCAGTTCGCTTCTTCTGCCTGTATTTTCCACATGACCCATGTAAGAAGTGGAAGGGGAGGAAAGAGGTACAGGAATCTGTTCCCCCACAGGAGGAGGCCGTCCCCTAAGGAGTCGGGGTCTGTGCCTCCCCGCGAGCAGAACCGGATGCACTTCGAGTTGCTCTTGGTCACGAACACATCGATCTCCGGGGTGCCCCAACGATGGAATATAGGGAGGAGATGCTTGTCTGAAAGTTCCCATTTGTGAGGGGAGACTAGGCCCCGGCTCAGTAAATCTGCTTGGGTGTTTTGGCAGCCTGGAATGTGTGTGGCTCAAAGGTAAATGCAGTGCTTGAGACACCAGGTGCACAGTTGGAGGGCGAGGGTGCATAGAGACCTGGATACTGTGCCGCCCTGCCGGTTGATATAGGTGACAGCAGTCATATTGTCCGAGAGGATCGCGACGCAATGGCCCTGGATGATTGTCTGGAAGGTCCGGAGGGCAAAGAATACAGCCAGAAGCTCCAGGAAGTTTATGTGTTTGGAGCGGAGGGAGGTCTCCCATGGACTTCCTGCAGTGTGTCCCAGCAGGTGCGCTCCCCATCCCCATAGAGAGGTGTCTGAGGTGAGTGTTAGGGTAGGGTAGGGGAGGTGGAAGGGAGCTCCTTGGAGTAGGTTCCTGTCCCTCATCCACCATTTGAGAGAACACTGAACTTCGTGAGGGGGGTTGAGGCTGGTAGACTGAGCGTCTAGGTTTGGTCAGAAGACACTGAGAAACCAGATCTGGAGTGGACGCATCCTTAGTTTCGCCAGAGGGATGACCGAGGTTGTGGCTGCCATGAGTCCCAGAAGATGCTGGAGCAGTAAGGCTGAGGTGGTGGGTTGAATAGCCACCTGATGAGCGAGTGATGCAATCGGGGATGCTCTGTCTTTCGGGAGGAACACTGTCAAGCAGGTTGAGTTGAGAACTGCCCCAATGAACTGAGCGCACTGGGACGGTCGGAGGTGCGACTTTTCCTCGTTGATTCTGAGGCCCAGGTCTGCCAGCAGAGCACGAGTATGAGCAATGTGGGTTAGTAGTATGTCCAGTGAGTCTGCCACCAGCAGCCAGTCATCTATATACGGGAAGATGGTAATTCCTTGGAGACGAAGGTAGGCGACCACCACCACCATGGTCTTGGTGAACACCCGTGGCGCGGCAGAAAGGCCGAAGGGGAGGACCTTGTACTGAAATTGCCTGCCTCCTATAGCGAAGCGTAGAAACTTCCGGTGCCGATGAGCTATGGTAATGTGGAAATAGGCATCCTGGAGGTCCAGAGTTGCCATCCAGGAATGCTTTCGAAGAAGAGGCAGGAAAGAACGGAGGGTGACCATACGGAAGCGCTTGTAGCATACAAATGTGTTGAGGTTCCTTAGGTCCAGAATGGGTCTTGTTCCTCCGTCCCGCTTTGGGATCTGGAAGTAGCGGGAGAAGGAGCCCTGTCCCTGGTGTTGTGTCAGGACCAGCTCTATGGCGTCCTTTTGGAGTAAGGTGGTGACCTTGGCTAGGAGCGCGGGTGTTGGTGGGGTGGCTACAAACACATGAGGTGGCATTTGATTCAGTTCTATGTGGTAGCCTGTGGATATGATAGAGAGCACCCAATTGTCCGATGTGACCCCGTGCCAAATGTCGATGAAGGGTGCTAGGCGTGTGGGCTGGGGGGGAGGAGCGAGAGAGTCAAAGGCCCTGTTTGGGGGGCCGAGGAAATTTGTGGCGGCCTGCCTGTTGGCCCGTGGTGGATCGCTGCTTGGGAACATAGGGGTGTCTTTGTTGAGTAGGCGAGGGATGCGTGCGCCAGGTGCGCTCAGGGGAATTCCTGGCAGATGGACGTCTAGACCATGGTTTTGACCATGTGCGGGGTTTGTAAGGCCTCGCCATGGAACCTGACACTCCAAGGGTCCTTGAAGCCTTAATACTTTTATCCAGGTCTTGGAGCACTGTGTCCGTTGTAGAGTGGAAGAGTCCCTGGCCATCGAAGGGAAGATCCTCAATTAGTGACCTAGTATCTTGTAGGAGAGATGTCGTAGCCAAGAGTGTCTTCGCAGCACTATGGCTGACGACATAGTTTTGGAAGAAGCGTCCAGCGCGTGCTTAGCCGAATTCACTTGCTGTTTGGCTAATAATAAACCTTCCTTTTGAATTTTCTTACTGCTAGCTGCTTGTCTTCCGGGAGACTGTGGATCAAATCTGAAATCTGCTCCCAGAGTGCATACTGATAATGGCCCATACAGGCCAAATAGTTGCTTGTTTTGATACCCAGGGCACCAGCGGAGTAGAATCGCCTACCAAAGGTGTCCAGGCAGCGGCTCTCCCTGTCTGGAGGGGTAGAATGGGTCTTCTTTGACTGTGTTGAGGAATTGACCACCATAGAGTTGGGCTTAGGATGAGTTAGTAAGAACTCAACCCCTGATTCTTGTAGGCGATACATGTGGTCTAATCGACGAGAAGACACCGGTGCTGAGGATGGTTTGTCCCACTGAGACTTTGTAGCCTGTAGTAGGAGTGATGACATCGAAAGGGCAATTGATGGAGATGTATCCATCTGCACGATGTCGAATACTGGGTCGGAGATGACCTGTGGTGGTTGAGCTATCAGGATTCCCAGCGAAAGTGCCATGCGGTTAATGAGGTCCCCATACGAAGACACGTCTTCTGATGGCGAGATGGGAAGGTTGTCCGATGTATAAGGCTTAGGGAAGGGCCAATCTGGAGAGCTGTGGGTAGCAGAGCCTTCGCCATCGGTGTCAGTATCGGAGGACTCCGACGGTGGTATGGGAGGAATAGCTCTGTCCGGCTGGGGTTGCGGTGTGGATGTTGGCTGTCTCGGTATCGGTATCAGTATTGGTGCCGGGGGCGGTCTCCGGTGTGTGTCCGGCATTGGTCTCCATAGAGGCGATGGAGAGCGATGTCTTCGATGGTCTTGACAGCGACCGTCCATCTCGGGAGGTTGAGGAACCGCGTCCGTATAGTGGCAGCATCTCTGTGACCGTGATCAATATCGAGGCGGATGGTCCCAAGCCGAGCAGGATGGGGATAGCCATGGTAACGTAGTGGAGAGTGGGTATGCTCCATAGGGGTAGTATCGAAGGTGGTCCCACTGTTGATAATCATAGTGAGGCGGAGAACTCGGGCGACCTCACCGGTCTGGAGGATCCTCTGGTCAGGATGGGGGTCGAGGTGGAGAACGTGCATCTGAGTCCTCATGAGGGCTATCAAAGTCGGGTGGATGTGACTGGTCTGTGCCGACTGGGGATGCCGAGCGTCTGGAGTCGGAGTGAGAGGAACCGGCCTGCGAGCATTCCCGAGGCAGAGAGATGTAATCTGCGCCTAAGAACTCCTGAGTCTCTAGGACCGTCTCCGGAAAGTTGGGGCCCGGCAGCCTTAGTGGAGAATCCAGAAGGTGGATGATCTCTGGAGGCAGTGGCGGTCGGGATGGATCGGAAGGCGCACTTTCCAATACTGCCATCGACACCGGTGGTCTGGTGTCGGGATCAGGACGTCCCATAGCCTCGCCCTTACTGCGGGACTTACTGGCCGGGTGTTGTTTCCTCTTGTCCGACTTGTCCTTCTTCTTCTTCTTTTTGTGGGCGTTGAAGAAGAGGAGTGCGTCAACTTGGTCCGCTTAGCCGGTTGATGGCCTAGATCAGCGGCCGCTTTTGGTACTGGTGGTTTCGATGCCGCGGTCAACATCGGGGTCGACGTCAATGTTGAGGGTATTGCGGAGGAGTCCATAGAGGCAGAAGGAGCCGATGCAGGACGAAGTGCCGATTCAAGTAATGTGACCTTAAGATGAGCCGCTCTGTTTTTACGAGTCTGGTTCGAAAACTTGGAGCAATGAACACAAGACTCGGGGCGGTGGGACTCGCCCAGGCACAGGATACAAAGCGAATGCCCGTCGGGGGCCGCAAGTTTGCTCCCGCACGAGTTGCAGCGCTTGAATATGGGAATGTTCCTCAGACCCACCATGGACTGAATGGGAATGCCGCCAAGCTTGTATGAAATAGTATTTTAATGTTTAATGTATGATTTTAATATTGATATGTTATTTTAAAAATGTTGTGAGCCGCTCTGAGCCTGCCTTTTGGTGGAGAGAGCGGGATATAAATTTAAGAAATAAATAAATAAATAATTGAAGCAACCCCAACACTGAGCCATGCAGCGGGGGCTCAAGTTCCAGAAGGGGAGCGTGGGGGGGGGACTCACTGAGCCCCAAAGGGCTGATGGAGCTTCGAAAGGGCAATCGGATGTCCGTTAAGCCTAAAAATAGTCAAGTCCAGTCCAAATGAAGTCCAAATAAACCCTGAATCCATAAAGATGAAGCTTTCCAAAGTTATCGACGAACCGACGAGAGAGGCTGTTAGCCGAGCGGCGGTCAGAAGAGAACTGGCGGGATGTCCACGCCCGGCTCTTCTGGGCATGCGCGGCGCAGCCCTGCGCATGCCCGGTGGCGCTGGGCGCGAAAATCTGTTTAGCTTTCTAGATACCAATGAGTTTTGGCGCAGGCACAGAAACCCAATGGTGTGAAGCACAGAGACCACGTCGAAGATCAAGATACTTCTTCAATTGCTAAAAGTCAATTCTTTACTTAAAAGACCTATTAACTGAGAACGATCCATTTGATCCCTAAGGGAGCTACTTAACTAACAGAATCTTTGTACATTTAAGTGACAGCAAAGAGCATACAATCCACCTGAGGAGCTGCCACATGGACATGATAAAAAGAAGCACTAACTTTCTCAGGGCAGACTCCAATTCATTCTTCTCATGGTTGGCTTCTTGAAGCTGAGAGAAAACTCTTGCTAGGAATTCCTCAAAACTGGAAAGTAAATGGGGCTCATCTTTCCTCAGCTTTGACCAGAGTTTCTTCACATCATTCTCACTTACAAAAGAAAAGAAAATAATTGTTATGTGCTACAGTTTCCAGGCTGCAATAGCATCTAGTGTTATGACTGCCTGTATCACAAAAATCACCTTCGTATTCCTGTTGCAGACATGAATGCTCTGTGCATGGGTTTTTGATTTACAGACCTGTATACCATCAGGGTGTAGTGGTTTGACTAGGATCTGGGAAACCGAGGCTCAAATTCCTCTTCGGCCATGGAAGTTTACTGGATAACCTTGGGCCAATCACTTTCTCTCAGCCTAACTGACCCCATAGCATTACTGTTGTGAGGAAAAAATATAGGCAAGAAGACTGATGTGTCAGCTACTTTGGGTGTCCCATGGGGAGAAAAATGGGGTCCAAGTAGCTAAACACACAGCTTGCCAGGGGTTTCTCCTCATGGATTTATTGAGTGCTGCATAGTACTGAGTGTTCACTTAGGTCAGAAAGCTCACTCGCCTGTGGTGCTTCCTGAGTGAGAGAGAAAAGGGCAGTGCTTTCAGCCCACCGGCTCCCACATTACAGGATGTGGCTCCCACATTAAGAATTACAGGAAGCAAAAGAAAGAAAAAAAATACTGTTTTAAAACAAACCTTCAGCCCTCTAGTAACTTTTTTGCACATATAGAACTTAAAATTTGGACAGGGCTTATTCAACAAAGAGGGGTGGGAAATCAAAGTAGGGAAACATATACCCTGATGCTCCAATGTATGCAATCCAATTGGAGACAGAACCAGAATGGGAAGTGCCTCTCTGCCCATTTCCCTCTCTTAAACCTTGCAAAAGTCTCTCTCAGCCCTTTCTGCACATTGGCTGGCTCTCTGGGGTGCTGCGGCAGATCTACCGAGCCTGCTCTCCAGGCTCTGTGCTCTGGCATGGAACAGAACTTCTCCTCAGAACACTCCCAAGGATGGGCAAGGTGGACAAAATCCACAGCTTCTAGGAGCTTCATGTCCAATGCTCCCACCACAGCCTCAATGGGGCAAGTGTCTGGGATCCTAAAACACCCCAGAGTAGGATCCTTCAGCCTCTGTGGGTGAACCATTTTAACTAGGCCCCCTCTCTTCCAAGGTGTTGGACCACATTCACCCTTGCGGAGCAACTCCAGGTCTTCTTGAATGATGCTGCTACCTGGGACCCATTCCAATCCGGCTTTTGCCCTGGCCATGGGACAGAGACTACACTGGTCACCCCACAGATGACCTCCGGAGACATCTGGATCGAGGCAGGTCGGCACTGCTGTTGCCTTTTGATCTAACAGCAGTGTTTGACATGGTTGATTATGATCTTCTGACCCACCCCCTCGCTGATACTGAGAGATGCCTTCAATTGCTCTCCTCCTTTCTTTATGGTCAGGGACAGAGGGTAGCGCTTGGGGAGGAGCTGTCCCAGTGGTACCCACTTGAATGCGGTATGCTGCAGGAGGCAATCCTCTTCCCGATGTTGTTTAACACCCCCTCACCCAGTTGATTCGATGGTATGCACCCCCTCACCCAGTTGATTCGATGGTATGGGCTGGGTTATCATCAATATGCTAATGATATCCAGCTCTATCTGTTGATGGATGGCCAGCCGGACTCTGCCCCAGAGGTGTTAGCTAGGGCATTACAGGCTGTGGCGGATTGGCTCAAGCAAAGACAACTGAAACTCAATCCAAAGAAGATGGAGGTCCTGTACCTGGGTCATGGGGATTTGGGAATGAGAATCCGGCTCCCAACCCTGTGCCTTTGGTGCCGGCACAGAGGGTGAAGAGTCCAGGGGTTACCTTGGATCCCTCCCTTTCTACGGAGGACCGGGTTGCCACCGTTGCTAGATTGGCCTTCTATCATCTTCGGCTGGTCAAGAAACTGGTTCCCTATCTCACTTCTCAGGACCTAGCTACAGTGATCCATGCAATGGTCACTTCCAGGCTTGATTATTGTAACTCGCTCTACACAGGGCTTGACTCGGAACTTGACTCAGAAACTGCAGCTGGTGCAGAATGCAGTTGACCAAACATACAAAAGCAACCTTGAAGAATGTAAACAAAATCTGGTTTTTGAAAAATAATTATGGTGATATAAAGCTATCATGCAAAGTGCAATTAAAGTACAAAGTGCGTAATTATATTAAAAGACTTCCACTAGTTTCCAAGAATTGACAAGTGCATGGAAACTAGTAGAAGTCCCACAAGCCTTATGAAGACTAGCAGCTTGATAAAGATATCTATCCGAAACAGTCCTGTTGTGTAGTACTAACCTTGATGTCTTCATGCTCTGAGGGACTTATCTTTGGTTGTTAAAGAGAATGATCAATTGGGCACAAAACTTGGGCCACAATATTAACTTAGAACAGTGGGACAAAATTTGGAAAACTAATATGAAGTATACTAAAGCAATACCATTTAAAGAAATCCTATACAAAAAGTTTTATAGGTGGCATTTAACTCCAGATAGACTAGCTAAATATTATCCCAACACATCAAACTGTGAGACTTCTGAACTAACAATACTAGATCAGACCTTTGGGTTAAAGCAAAGTTCTTTATTTCTAATACTGGAACAGGTACTCTATGTTTGTTAGAGATACAGGAAAAGAAATAACATGGGTTAATATACCTTCAGGCATAGGTGCTTGAACATAATTGGCCAATCAGAATGAATACAGAAAAGCGGGAAAAAATGGCAACCGTTTGTTCTCACCAAAAGGTGGGAAAGTTATAAAAATTCCCTCCTTGCCCTGAGTGACCCAGATGTGCGAACTCTAGGCTAAACATTTGGTCAGCGACAATTAAACAGTCTCCAAGTTGAAACAACTTTGATAAAATACTTCAAGCCTGAAAGGGGAGGAGGAGTGAACAGGATGAGATAGCTTCAGTTGTTTATGTGACGACCAAGAACGTGGCAGGCCATCCTCCCGGGAAGAAAGTAACATTAAGCAGGACAGCTATTTCTACTTCAAGGCAAGCAATAAAACATTTGGTAACAAAGAAACAGAAAGTAACAGCAGAACAACCAAACTATTGTCAGATTCTGACACAAACAGATGCTGAAAGTGCAGGAAAAAAGTTGGATCTTTTTTCCACGCCTGGTGGACATGTAAAAAAAGTCAAAAATATTGGATAGATATACATAGAATTCTACAAGAAATCCTCGGTCTTAGGATACCATGGCAGCCAGAATTGTTTTTACTAAATATTATACCTGAAGAATATCAGAGAATGGACTGTTATATGGTAATGCATATAGTAACCGCAGCTAGAATTTTATATGCTAGATTTTGGAAAAGAAAAGAGGTGCCATCAAGGGAAGAACTGATTGATAAACTATTTGAAACAGCAGAAATGGATAGACTTACTATGCTTTTGCAAGGGAGAGTTATACCAATATTTGAGAAAACATGGGATAGACTCTATGTATGGTATGAAAACTTAATTAAGAAATAAAAATGTTAAGGTATAGATATAATTTTTGTAATTATATATATTTAAAATGTCTGAAAGGAAAAGAAATGTGGAGTTAGGTTCTATTTTTTTTAAACGGGTATAAATTTTATTGTACATATGCAAGGATGTTATAGTGATATGTAACTAATGTTGTGATAGCTGTAAAAACCAATAAAAATTTAATTATAAAAAAAAGAGATTTTTTTTTCTGTTCCTACAGCATAAAGAAGATTGTTTATAGGCTTGGTCCCTTCAAGATTGTATTTCAGCAGGGTTTATGTCCCGCTCGTAATTGTATGTCTTTTAATGTAATTACGCACTTAAGTGCTTTATTTGCATGTTGCATGATAGCTTATCTTATATCACTATAAATATTTTGCAAAAAAATGGTTTTTGTTTACATTCTTCAAGGTTGCTTTTGTATGTTTGGTCGATTCTATTATTGGCAACCTTCTCCTGTTTCAAAATATCTTTATCGAGCCGTTAGTCTTCATAACACTTGTTTGCTCCTTGATGCAGAGTGCAGCGGCACACGCGCTGATGGCAAGGCCTGTGCGGGCACTCACATTCCACCGGTGCTCCACCAACTGCACTGGCTGCCTGTAGAGTACTGGATCCAGTTCAGGGTTCTAGTGCTGACTTTTAAAGCCCTGTGCAGCCAGGGACCCGCATACCTCAGAGACCGCCTCTCCCTGTATGTGCCCTGCCTTGCACTCTGCTGACCAACACCTCCTGGTGGTCCCTGGCCTGAAGGACGTCCGGCTAGCCTCGACCAGGGCCAGGGCCTTTTCTGCCCTGGCCACAGCCTGGTGGAACAAGCTCCCACCTGAGATCAGGGCCCTGCGGGATTTCTTACAGGTCTGCAGGGCCTGCAAGATGGAGCTGTCCCGCCAGGCTTTCAGTTAGGGCAGCAGGCGTCCAGATTCCCCTCTTGCCCCCCTGCCCCTGCCGACAGCTGGCCAAGTGGTTCGCGGCTTGATACTCCTCAACCGCGCTCAGAGGGCTTCCACCCAAGAGTCACTATCGAGGCAACTTTTACTCTGGTTTTTGTCTGAAATTCTGAAATTTTTAAACTTTAAATTTTAAAATGTAATTGTTTGAATTATATATATTGTTTCTCTGTCATGATATTTTAAGTGACCTTGTAAGCTGCCCTGAGTAAACTCGCAGGGAGGGCAGGATATAAATCAAAGAAATAAAATAAAGAAAAATAAATAAAATAAATAGCAGTCAGACCATGGTTCAGGCTTGGGATGCCATCCTCCAGGTGGGGCTTGGGGATCCCCCAGAATTACAGCTCATCTCCAGACTACAGAGACCTGTAGTTCCCCTGGAGAAAATGGATGCTTTGGAGGGTGGACTCTGGCATTGTACCCCACTGAGGTCCCAGTCCTCCCCAAGCTCCATCCCCAAATCCCAAGGAGTTTCCCAACCTGGATCTGGCAACCCTACCGCCCATCTCCTGATGGTGACTGGGGGGGACCTGGCAACCCTAATTCAGGCTGATCTCCAACCCTGAAACCAGTTTTCCTTTAAACACTGTGCAAAAAATTATGTCCAATTTTAGAGAGGCCTCAGACAGCCAAAGAAGCTATAAACAGGGATGAGGAAGATCCAGAAAAATGCAGTTTGGTTCGTGGAGTACCCAGTTTGTGAAATACAAACTGACATGAACTTTTAGGCACCATACAAACTGGTTTGTGACAAACTAGAATACCCCCCCTCATGTGCTAGAGACCCCATACTTGCAGGGGATCTCTGACTGACTCTCCTCTACCTGCCTTCCAGGTTTGGTGAGGATTTGATTTATGGGGTCTGAGTTATCCCCCCCCCCCCCAAGAAGATGCCTCCAGGAAAGTGCTTTCTGGGGAAATGACAGATGCAGGTTCAGGGGTATATAGAATGGACCTTGTACAAGCTAGAGGCATCAAACTTGCAGGGGGCCTCCCTCATTGCTCTTCTATATGCCCTCCAAGTTATGTGCACATTGGACTTAGGGGGTCTGAGTTATGCCCCCCCCAAAGAAGATGCCCCCAGGAAAGTGCTTTTGGGGAAAATGTAAGGTACAGCTTCAAAAGTGCTTAACTAGTGTCAGAATCTGACAATAGCATGCTTGTTTTTCTGTGCCTCTGATCTATATTGAAGCCAATTGTTATTTACTGCTTGCCTTGAAGTATATTATCTGCTCTGCTAAATGTAACTGTCCCTAGGCGGGAGGATGGTGTGCCACATTCCTGAACGTCACATAAACAACTGGGACTATCGTATCCGTTCACTCCCACTAACCTTAGAGACTCAAAGCATTTTATCTTGCTATTCTAACCTTGGAGACTCTCGGATTGTTTCTAACCAAATGTTTAGCCTATCGTTCACACATTTGGGTCGCACAGGGCAGGAAGGGAATTTTTATTACTTTCCCACCTCTTCGGTGAGAACCAAACGGTTGCCATGTTTTCCCGCTTTTTGGAACTTGCTCTGATTGGTCCAATGCTTATATTCAACTGTGCCTGATAGTATATTAACCCATGTTACCTGCTGTCATGTATCTCTAACAAACATCGAAAACCTGAACCATTATTGGAATAAAAGAACTTTGCTTTAATCAAAGGTCTGGTCTGATAGTGTCAGCTCAGAAGCCTCACACTAGTTCCTTAACGGACTGGACTTGGAAGGTTCCTATTGGAGATCAGCTTTTAGCAGTGTCCAACCTTTCTTGTGGGATCACACAGTCCTAAGTGTTATCCTCCATGTTACTTCATCTCCATGTAAAGCCCTTATGAAAAATCATTTGTATTTTGGGAATATCATATGTATTTGGGAATATCAATATGCTGATAACACCCAGCTCTACATTTCTGTATCCAAATTGCCTGATGACAGTGTAGAGAACCTGAGTTACTACCTGTTTGCTGTGGTTGAGGGTAAACAAGTTGAAACTGAATCCTGAGAAGGCAAAGTTGATGCTAGTTAGGAAGGCTGAAGTCTTGAATGACATTGTGCTTACATTTGATCGGGTCCACCTGACATGCACTGAGGTTATGCTGGATCTAGCATTATTACTGAAGAAGTAAGTTAATGATACTGCAAAAAATGCTTTCTTCCGTCTTCACTCGGCCGAGACGATTGTTCTTTACCTTGGCCTGGCTGAGCCAGTCACAGCCCATGGTGATCTTGAGGACAAACTACTTCAGTGCCCTCCACACAGGGGAGCCCTCTCCATAGACAATTCAGAGACTCCACTTGATATAGAACACTGCAGTGCAGTTACTGTCTGGAGCTAGGCTTTAATGATGCGTTTCTTGTTAGTTTAAATGGTTTTTAAGATGTGATTTTTCTTACGCATGTCTTCATTTGTACTTTGGTGGTCCTTATGGCCACAAAAAGGCATGGTATAAATTTTGTAACATAAATAAATACTTGAAATGCTAGGTCCTTTTATGTGTACACATCCTGTTTATACAGGAGAGCATCAGAAATATGATACTGCCAATATAGGCTAAATAGTACAACCTAGCAAGACCTGCATCACATGATTTTCTTGGCACTTTGATGTTTTGCTACAGTACTTACTCTTCTAAGACCTTATTAGCACCAAGCTTCTCCATAAGATTTGAAAACTGATGGTCTTCATCTTCCTCCTCATTGCTCTCCTTACCGTTTCCTGTCCATTTGGACTGATACATGTTTTCAGTTCCACAGTCTTGCATTTCAGAAACTGATACCTTTTGCCCAAACAAAAACTGGCCTGCAAATAAGAACAGATTAAGAGAGTGATCCTAAGCATGTCTACTTGGAATCCTACTAAAATATTTATCACCCAAAACCATTGCAAAAAAATAAATATAGCATAAGAGAGAAAAGTGAACAATAAAACTACAAACAAACTAAGTTTTAAAAAAGTGAAAATGTTGCTACAAGAGCAGAAAGAGGAGCAGAATTTAGTAACACTTATTATTAATTGTACTGCTAATTTCAGTTAAGTCCAGGAGGAATTAATTGGCCAATGGAAACAGAGACAAGAATTAACAAATAGGTTTCAGGGATGTTAATTAGTCAAGGGTCTTCCACTTTTGGAAAGGAAAGGATTAGGGAGAGTTGTAGGAATATGAAAGAAACTGTCTAACTTGGACTCTCGTTTGCCATGTCTTTTGGGGAATTGGGGCCTGAAGGGAGGAAATTTTAGAGGGAGTGGTGTGAGAGTGTCTATTGTCGTGGGGATGTAACTCTTCCGAAGCAGCCTCCCTTCTCCAGGGACGACCTTGGTTAGAGTCTGTGCTTGCTACGCTGTCAAAGATAACATCAGGGTACAATTTACAGGTGGGGGGTGTAGAGAGTGCAAAAGCTAGGTGGAATCATTGTGATGTGTGATTGGTGGGCATCGAACTGTCTATAACGAAAGGGTTTCGTGCCAGAACTTTAGTTCTGCTTCAACAAGAGTCTTAACTTGGAACATCTTTATTTCTCAATAAACAAATCACTGCAAAGAGGGTGTTGTTGAGAGTAACTTTGTCCAAGAGTCTGACAGAAATGCAGACTCTCAAAACTGATCTACAAATAAAACATTCTGCATAATTATTTGCTTTGGTTGCTAATTACAAAGAGCAAATTCATTACACAGCCTGTAAGAAATTTAATTTTCCACAAGCTCTGCTCCATGCATCTCTGATCATGCAAAGCAACAGACATCATATGTGTTTGGTCAGCAGGAGCACAGATTGCAGTGCAGTGGCTGGTGAATACTCTGGAGCGTGGCGGAGCTCCCTGCGCTTTGCCCTTGCAGGGGAGGGGGCGGTGCTGGCATGCCACAGTACTAGAATGTCTCTGAGTGTGCGCCCCCACACTGTTTATACTTACTGCTAGCCACTGGCATGGGATGCAGGGCTGTAGAGGTACATGGGGGGGGGGGGGGAAAGAGAGATATTTACAGTGGTCCCAGGTTTTTTAAAAATACTTTTATTGCTCCTCTATACCTACATCCAACTAAAAACACTACAATACCTAAAAAACTAAAAACCTACTCTACCCTAAGGTATACAGAAGTCAGAACTATATTCTGGTATGTTATTCTTGCTATAAACTGTTCAAGAAAATGTTAATAAATACAGGCTTCACAATGTTAATAATTCTATCTTAAAAGCTTAAGAGATACATGGATGGCTAAAATTCAAAATGGGATACATAAACATATATGACTTTCAACAAAAACAGCTTATTTTTCTTTGTGCTTTCTCTTCTTCTTCTTTCCTCTCTGGGGTTTTGGTGCTGCCGCTCCCAAAGCTGAATCTGACCCTTCTTCTGAGCTTTTACTTCCAGATGCATCCGAGCTTTCCAGTCCATAAATGCTCTCTTGAAGATCTAAAGAGTCCTTTGTTGAAGCTTTATCTTTTCCTTCTTTGCAATACACCAAAAATTTCTTTACCTTTGCAGCTGAATCAATTCTTTGCTTCTTGTCTTTGAAGTTGAAAACCACACCTCCAGGAATGAGCCACCGAAACATCTGTTTGAAGAAATGTAGTTAAAATTTCGTAGGATTTCCTCTTCTTCCTGATTTCAAATGGAATGTCCTTTAACACTTTAATGTCCTCTTCTTGGATCTTCAGGGCATTTCTGTTTGTGGCCTTGAGCACCACGTCTCTAGTTGATTTTTTGGAAAACCTCACCATAACTTCTCCAGGCAGATTTTTCTTCTTTACAAATTCAGGATAGGTCCTATAGTCCATATCCAGATCGCTTTGTAGTTGATCCGCTTGAAAATCTGTCATTGGAGCCAAAGCATCACTCAGGATCTTTTTAAGGTTTTCCCCTTTTGTTCAGGAATGCCTTGAAATCTCAAAAAGAAAGATCTCTCCATCTGAAGTTTCAAAAGATTATTTTGGTCAGAAATCCTTTCTTTTTTCATCGTGTCCAGTCTTAAATCAGTCTTTTCTACTATGGTTTTAACTTCTGCCATTGCTTTAGCTGTCTAGTCAGACTTCTTGATAAATCTGCAACTTGTTGCTGCAAAGAATCCAGCTTAAAATTCATATCATTCAGTTGAGCCACTTTGGTATAGTGGTTAAGTGCGCGGACTCTAATCTGGGAGAACCGGGTTTGATTCCCCACTCCTCCACTTGCACCTGGCTGGATGACCGTGGGCAAGCCATAGCTCTGTACCAGCTGTTCCCTCAAGGACAGCTTGGGAAAGAGCTCTGTCAGCTCCACCTACCTCACAGGGTGTCTGTTGTGGGGAGGGGAAGGGAAAGGAGTTTGTAAGCCGCTCTGAGACTCCCTTGGGGAGTAGAGGGTGGGGTATAAATCCAGTCTCTTCTTCTTCTTCTTCTTGATCCATCAGAGGGTGCAAAGCTGCAGTTAAGTCTGTACTGGTCTCAGACTTTGTAACCGGAAGCGTAGATATAGGTCTAGGTTCCCCCGCCATCTTTTCTCCCCGTCCAGTCATTGCTTTTTGTTTACATTAACGGAAAATTCCCAAAAGTTAGTCAGAAGTCTCTCTTTTTCAGTTATACAAGCTAGATTAATCCCATTTGTTCTTCAGCCACTCCACAAGCAATGCAGATTCTCTGGGGCGCTGTTTCTTTAAGAGGAGGGGAGGGGGGATTTAACCCCCCTTCGCTTGGAGCTTGGAGCTCACATCAGAGAATCTTCGCATGGATCATTCACTTACAGTTTCGCCGTGTGTTCCAGGTAAGCGAATATTTTCTTGCTGCCTGCTGACTCCTGCAGCTGTCTGGTGTGCGCTCATGTGTGCCCAGAGGCTCTGTGACGGCTGAACCTACAGAGGCAAAGGGGAGCCTCGATCCCAAGATCGCCATCTCCGGAAGAGGCTACCACTCACGCCTCAGGCAGGGTCCCCCTACGAGGCTCCCTGGGGGTCCAAAACCCCTTCAAACCACCAAGTCCAGGTTGTGTCTCCCAGAGCTGCGGGAGATCATGCCCGCCATTGAGCTAGCCAAAACTGGAAATACAGTGGTCCCCATTTGAGGCCTGCCTATGTGGGATACATTGCCCTTACTCCCCAAAGTTAGGGGGAGTGAGGCTTTCTCTTGGGCTTCTGTGTTCTCAGTGTGCATGACATGAGGCTAGAGCAATATAGCCCCATGTCACACCCCTTAGCACCTGAGCTCTGAATGTCCTGGCTGGGGTATATATGGTGTCTGGGATAACTATCATTGGCTGCAGGATTAAATGGTGTCATAAACTGTGCTTGCATGTGGGGCAGGTGGTGGTGATAGAGCACTCAGGTTTTTTTTTTTGCATGGGAGTCTACAGTTTTGAGGTAGAATCATAGAATCACAGAGTTGGAAGGGGCCATACAGGCCATCTAGTCCACCCCCCTGCTCATTGCAGAAACAGCCTAGAGCTTCCTGACAAATGTTTGTCCAGCCACTGCTTAAAGATTGTCTGGGGGGGGGGGGGGCTCCTAGGCAGCTGATTCCACTGCTGCACAACACTTACTGTAAAAAGGGTTTCCTAATATCCAGCCGGTACCTTCCCGCCCTTAATTTAAACCCATTATTGCTAGTCCTATCCAGTGTTCCCTCTAAGTTGAGTTAGTGTGAGTTAGCTCACAGTTTTTTAGCTTCCAGCCCACACATCTTTGTCTTCGCTCAAAGGATGGCTCCAGAACAAACTAATTCATGCAGTAGCCAAATGGCTTGCTCACAACTTTAATGCCAGTAGCTCAGAAAGTAGAAA
Source organism: Lepidodactylus listeri (assembly GCA_029233225.1). Classification (NCBI taxonomy): domain Eukaryota; kingdom Metazoa; phylum Chordata; class Lepidosauria; order Squamata; family Gekkonidae; genus Lepidodactylus; species Lepidodactylus listeri. The sequence continues at coordinate 114,162,760 of JARCFY010000009.1, read as the reverse complement.
TTTGCTCACAAGACTCCACAGCTTAGAGGGAGCATTGGTCCTATCCTCAGCTCCCTGCCCTCCTCTAAGGGACAGCCCTTCATATACTTCAAGAGAGCAATCATGTCCCCCCTCAACCTCCTCTTCTCCAGACTGAACATTCCCAAGTCCCTCAGGCTTTCCTCATAGGGTTTCTTGGTCTCCAGGCCCCCCCATCCTCATAACTCTTCTCCGTACCTGCTCCATTCTGTCCATATCCTTTTTAAAGTGAGGCCTCCAGAACTGCACACAGTACTCCAGGTGTGGCCTGACCAATACAGTGCACAGTGGGACTATGACATCTTGTAATTTAGATGCATAAGGGCTTTTGGTGGTATAATGTTAAAATGACATAAAAAGGGCTAGAGAGGCTTTGGGAGCTGACAAAGTCCTATTCTGCTCTCACCTATTTTCTAACACTGCCTAATTCTATACCTGCATAGTTGTCAGGTCTTGAACAGAACTCATGCCCAACCGCACCCACTTGGCAGTGATTTGTTTATTGAGAGATAAGAAAGTTTCAAGCATAGACAATTCTGTGTCAGAACTGGCTCCCTTGGCGCCAGTTCCCATATTATGTCTCATTCGAACAAATCCCCCCCCCGCAGTGTTCAGTCCAATCACACCCTGACATCCAGCCCACCCAAATCTACTGTGCACCCTTCTGCCCTCCTCCAACACCTGCAAGCATCCAATTACATTATCTACCCGTGTCTGGTACCCAAGGTCAAGCTCGTATACATCCCACAATGGGGAGGCCCCACATAGACGAAGTTACAAGCCAGCACAACTCCCAGCAAAGCGATTCTATGCACACACTCACACACTCCCCTCCAGTTCCCGGCAGGAAAAAAATATGGCATTGGTACAAAGATCAGAGCAGACAGAGGAAAATACATGGCAAACGAGGGCCAAGTTTGACAATAGCATAAGGTCAGGTGAAAGGTTTTTGGAGTGCTGTTTGCATTTCAGAACTTACTGAATCCTGAAGTGAATTCCTCTGGAGTAAGTGAACCATTCCCATCTGCATCCAGAGTATCAAATACTTTCTCCAGCTCTTCTAAGCTAAGGGGTAATTCTCCATGAAGTCTCTGAAACAGCAAATAATTATCTGGTTATACAATTTTTCTATATAAATAATGTGAAACTCAAAATAGAGATCAAGGCAGAGATTGAAATTATTAAGAGTGCTTTTTAAAATAGTCAGTCTAAAAGTATAGCTTCTATATACAGATAACTTGATGATAACTGTTTTTACTGATGAATAAATCTGTCTCTGCCCACTCCTAATGACCTCCTCCTCCTCCATCATCATCATCATTGTAATCACTCAGAGTGGCTTACAGTCTCCTTCCCTTCCTCTCCCCACAACAGACACCCTGTGAGGTAGGAGGGCTGAGAGAGCTCTGACAGAAACTGCTCTTGAGAGAACAGCTTTGAGAGAACTGTGACTGACCCAAGGTCACCCAGCTGGCTGCATGTGGGAGAGTGGGGAATGAAACCTGGTTCTCCAGATTAGAGTCCGCCCTTCTTAACCACTACACCAAACTGGCTCTCATCTTGGAAGCAACCCTCTCATTAGTTTGAGAGCCAGTTTGGTGTGAGAGCCAGTTTGGTGTAGTGGTTAAGTGCGCGGACTCTAATCTGGGAGAACCGGATTTGATTCCCCACTCCTTCACTTGCAGCTGCTGGATGGCCTTGGGCAAGCCATAGTTCTGGCAGAGCTGTTCTTTCAAGGACAGTTGTCTCAGAGCTCTCTCAGCCCCAGCTACCTCACAGGGTGCCAGTTGTAGGGAGGGGAAGGGAAAGGAGTTTGTAAGCCGCTCTGAGACTCCAACTGAGTGAAGGGCGGGGTATAAATCCAATCTCTTCTTCTTCAGACTGCTTGGTACTTGGTGTGCTTTCCCAGCTCTTCTTTCACTGTGTTCTACAGAGGCTAGAGATGCATGCTGATACCACCACCTCCAGACACTACCATTCCACAGGCACATCTGGCCTGGCCATGTTGGCAAGAACAAGAGAATAGCACACAGGTTTGCTCTCTTCATTTCTGGCATCTCACCCTGCATATAGACTGAAGCTGTATGCATAAAATATATATGCAGGATTTGCTTAACTCCTACGTCCTTTTCTCTCAAAAAGGACCAAAGAATCACAGATAATGTGCATACTGTGTGTATATTTATACTTGCAAATACCCAGCTCAAATATGACATCATTTATACAGTGGTGGGCACACACATTTCACAAACACAGACCAACTTTTTAACAATTCAGTGGCAGGAAAAATATCTGCACTGACTCTTTGATGCAGTCTATGCATAACAGATGGAGATTCTGTGCTGAGGGACAAAGGGAAGATCTCTAATTCAAAAATAGCAAAGATGATCTAGTATCCAAGTAACACACAGCTCTATTTCTCCCTGGCATTCCTGGACAAACTCGAGGAGGAGGAGAAGAAGGGGAGGAGATTGGATTTATGCCCTGCCATTCATTTGGAGTCTCAGAACAGCTTACAATCTCCTTTCCCTTCTCCTCCCCACAATAGACACCCTGTGAGGCAGGTGGGACTGAGAGAGCTCTTTCCAGATCTGTCCTTGAGAGAACAGCTCTGACAGAACTATGGCTTGCCCAAGGTCATCCAGCAGCTGCAAGTGGAGGCGTGGGGAATCAAACCTGGTTCTCCCAGATTAGAGTCGACGCAGTTAACCACTACACCAAACTGGCTCCTAGAGAAAGTAATGGGATGGAAGATGGCCAATAGCAGATGTCAGTCTAGACAAGACTCAGGTGCTCTTGATTATTAATCGATCTACTCAAGGAATGTGTGATCAGCTTGACTGATTCCACAGTGTCAAGTTTCCCTGCGCCTGCACTTCTATTCATCCACTGCTTTCCCTGGTTTCCACAGATGATTTCGCCCTCCCTGGTGCAAAAATGCAGTTTGCCATGGAGAATCGGAATCCCATTTCTGGGAAGTTTTTCCAATCCCAGCATTGAACTTGTGCCAACCTAGTGGGGAAATATTTGCTCATCCAGTGTTTTTCAGCTCTAGGTCCACCCTCCTCTCCACATTCACATGTTCTACCCACCAAGCTCAGGTTACCGCAGAACAGTTTCCAGTTAATTAGCTTGTTTCCAATTCTAAAGGCTTTTCTGCTGTTCACTATAGCAGATAGGTGCTTTAAGCTAACATTCTACAACACTATCTAGTAACCAGAAGGATGTATGATTGAATCTTAATGTTACAGGCTGGGGTGCCAGTCAAAGGGAGTCCAGAGTAGGCCAAGATCAGAAGCCAAGAAGATAGTGCAAAGTCCAAAGCTAAGCCAGGGTCAGGAGCCAGAAACACAAAGCCAAGTCCAAAATCACAAACCAGAAACATATTCCAAAGCCATGCTGGTGTCAGGAGCCAGGAACACAGAGCCAAGTCCAAAGCCAGGGGGTCTAAAGGTCTAGATGCAAGAGCTGAGGCAAACTGGATGTAAGGCAGCACAAAGCTGACTCGTTGCTTCCACAAAGAGACTGCCCAGAGTGTGGAGTTAAATGCTGCTTCCAATTAGCCAGCTGCAGGATCACCCAGGCTCCTGTTAAAATTCTGGGCTAGCTGAGTGTCTTCCCTGTAGCCTGGACTCTTGTCGTCTGCTAAGTTTGTCGCCACTTGAATTTGGAAGACCACTGAGCTGGAAATTGTTAGACCTTTGTGTGTACTCATTAGTATGTCATCTTAAGTAATTAATGAAACATTGCCAGTATCTTATGATGATTTTATTTAATTGAACTGTTTTTAGATGATTGTATGTGATTTTAATTGTCATTTATGTACCAATTACTATAAGCCGCCCTGAGCCCGCTTTGCGGGGAAGGCAGGGTACAAATTCAATAAATAAATAAAATTAATTTCTATTTTTTAATCAGTGTTTCTTTTTAAGTATATATATATGTATTTCAAGGGGCTGCAGTGGCTCAAGTGGTTAAGACGCTGAACTGCAGACCAGAAGATCAGTAGTTCAGCAGTTTGAGACCCAAGTGCTACATGCTGGAGTGAGCTCCCGTCTCTGGTCCCAGCTCCTGCCAACCTAGCAATTTGAAAGCAAGAAATTGCAAGTAGATAAATAGGTACCACTTTGGTGGGAAGGTAACAGCATTCTGTGTGCCTCGGGGTGTCTAGTCATGTTGACCACATGACCATGGAAAAAGTCTTCGGGCACCACTGGCTCTTCAGCTTGGAAACAGAGATGAGAACCATATCCCTAGAATCAGATTCAACTGGCTTTCGAGCAAGGGAAACCTTTACCTATATGTATTTCATTCTGATTTTTAATTTGTTTTAAGATGTGTTTGTATACTTCTCTGTTTTTAGTGGTTAACTGTCTTGGTGGCCCTGGCTGGGCTGAAAGGCAGGATACAAATCTTCATAACCATCGTAATAATGGAGCAGGTGATCCTTAAGGGTATTGAAGTGCACTCTGTGTGAGAATGTCCTTGAAGACTGTCTGGAAAATTAAGCTGGTCCAAAATACAGTGACCAGACTGCTGTTAGGGTTTGGATACAGGTATCACATCACCTTTGTAGAGCACTATGTTTTTTTTAAATGTAGGTATAATTGGATTTGAAAAATACCAATACTGCTGTAGTATTCAGTCAGTAAATATTCAGAAATACCGAATATATTCGGGTCCATTATACCATATAGAGCCATTATAGTCAATGGCAAATCTCCTAGTATATATTCAGTGGTTGGGTGTGAGGGGGTTTGAGGTAGAAGCACCAAATTTGCAATGTAGTGCCGGAGTCTCTCCCCAAAAGAACCCCCATATTTAAGAAAGATTGGACCAGGGGGTCAAATTCTATGGGCACCCAAAGAAGGTGCCCCCATTCTCCATTGTTTCCTATGGGGGGGATAGCAAGGCATACAAGCCCAGCAGAATGTTCCAGAGAATCTCTGCAGTAGAAAACTGAGTGTGTGTGTAGGGGGCATGTTTGCAGGGCCAGCAGCAGAACCAGTGCCACTGTGGCAGTGCCAAAACCCAACAGGACTAAGGTCAAATCTGAGAATCTCTGAATTACAAATGGGGGGGGGGGATTTCTGCAAGGACAGCAGAACCAGTGGAATGTACTAGTGCCCAGCAGCAGAACCCAGTGCCAACCTATTATTTATTTCTTTATTTCTTTATTACATTTATATCCCGCCTTGCCAGCGAACCGGCTCAAGGCGGCTAACAGTCATAAAACACCATAAGGTTTACAATATAAAATCAACGTTTAAAACTAACACACATTCTACATAATATACTACAACAACAGATGGCGACTTCAATCATCCAGAGTTCTCATGGTGTATAGTGGCAGCATAGGGGTGCAACCGGCAAGATCAGGGCGATGTCCAATTCTCCCCCCGGTGGCGGCTCCTAGTTGAATGCCTGGCGGAAGAGCTCCATCTTGCAGGCCCTGCGGAATTGCAATAAGTCCCACAGGGCCCTGATGTCATCCGGGAGCTCATTCCACCAGTAAGGAGCCACCACCGAGAAAGCCCTGGCCCTGGTACAGGCCAGCTAAGCGTCTTTCGGACCAGGGAGAGTCAGGCGATGTTGAGTGCCTGACCTCAGTGCCCTCTGGGGCCTATATGGGGAAAGGAGGTCCCTCAAGTAGGCAGGCCCCTGACCATATAGAGCTTTAAAGGTTAACACCAGCACCTTGAACCGGATCCGGTATGCTATAGGCAGCCAGTGCAGTGACTGCAGCACAGGCCGGATGTGGACCCGCAAGGAGAGACCCATCAACAGCCTGGCCGCAGCATTCTGCACCAGCTGCAGCTTCTGGATCTGAGACAAGGGCAGCCCCATGTAGAGAGCGTTACAGTGATCAAGTCGAGAGGTGACCATAGCATGGATCACTGTGGCTAGGTCTTCACGTTCAAGGAAGGGGGCCAACTGCCTGATCAGCCGAAGATGATAAAAGGCTGCCTTGGCAGTGGCTGCTACCTGGGCCTCCATTGTCAGGGAGGGATCCAGGAGCACACCCAAACTCCTGACCCTTGGCGCTGGCACCAAAGGCGCCCCACCGAAGGACGGTAGTGGGAGCCCCATCCCCGACCCGGTCCGACCCAGACACCGGACCTCCGTCTTCAATGGATTCAATTTCAGGCGACTCAGTCTAAGCCAGTCCGCAACCTCCTGAAGCGCCCGGCCCAGGTCATCTGGGCTAGAGTCGGAATGGCCACCCAGCAACAGATGAGCTGGGTGTCATCTGCATATTGATGACACCCTAGCCCATGCCTCCGGACAATCTGGGCAAGGGGGCGCATATAGATGTTAAATAACATCGGGGACAGAACCGCCCCTTGAGGTACACCACACACCAGTGGGTGCCTCTGGGAGGCCTGTTCCCCGAGCGCCACCCTCTGTCCCCGATCCTGAAGAAAGGAGGCAAGCCATTGTAAAGCCAACCCCCGTAACCCCACATCGGCAAGGCGGCGGATCAGCAACTGGTGGTCGACCATATCAAATGTAGCTGACAGATCTAACAGCACCAGTGCCGCCGTACCGCCTCGATCCAGATGTCTCCGGAGGTCATCCGTGAGGGCGACCAGAACCGACTCCGTCCCATGACCCGGCCGGAAGCCAGACTGAAACGGATCTAGCATGGAGGTGTCATCCATGAAGCTCTGCAACTGAATCGCCACCGCCCTCTCCAATACCTTGCCCAAATAGGGTAGGTTGGACACCGGCTGATAGTTGGCCATTACGGCCGGGTCCAGAGATGGTTTTTTGAGGAGGAGGCAGACCATCGCAACCTTGAGTGCCCCCGAGAACAGTCCTTCCAGAAAGGACTTGTTAATAATCTCCCGAAGCGCACCTCGCAACCCCTCGTGGCATGCTTTTATAAGCCACGAAGGGCACGGATCAAGACTACACGAGGTTGGGCGTACAGTTAAGAGCAACCTGTCGACCTCCTCTAGGCTGAGGGGACTGAAATGATCCAAGATGGAACCTGAAGACGTGCATGGAACCTCAAGTTCACACACTGTCTCAACTGTGGCCGGGAGATCACGGCGGAGTAGCAAGATTTTATCTGCAAAATAGCTCGCAAATGCCTCACAGCCGATTTCCAATTCCCTAACATTTGGTGTGCTCTGCGGCAACTCGGTTAAAGTCCTAATAGTTCTAAATAATTGTGCCGGGCGAGAGCTTGCAGATGCAACCTCTGCCACATAGAACTATCTCTTAGCGGCCTTGATTGCCATCTCATAGGATCTCATAAACGTCCTATAGGATGTTCTTAATGCTTCGTCGCAAGATCGCCGCCACCGTCTCTCTAGCCGTCTGAGTCCTCGCTTCATCTGCCTCAGCTCCTCTGTGAACCAGGCAGCTAGCTTAGAGCGAAGGCGCAGAGGGTGTTGGGGAGCAATCTCATCGATGGCCGCCGAAAGCCGGACATGCCAGTCATCGACCCGCTCATCTAATGAGTCACCGGGAGGCATGGGATCCCGCAGTGCCATCAGAAACCGCTGAGGGTCCATCAGGCTCTGTGGGCGAGCTAAAATTCGCTCGCCGCCCAAACAGAGTTGGGGAGACACCTTCAGACGGGCCTTCAGGGCATAGTGGTCAGACCATGGCACTGCCACAGCAGTCAACTGATCCACCGTAACCCCCGCCGCGAAGATCAAGTCGAGCGTGTGCCCAGCCTGGTGTGTAGGAGCCTTTACAAATTGGGTGAGCCCTAGTGCCGCCATGGAAGACACCAGATCCCTTGCCGGAATAGAGGCCACATCGTCGACGTGGACATTGAAGTCCCCCAAGACTATCAGCCTTGGGTGTTCCAAGGCCCAGCCCGACACCGCCTCCACCAGCGAGGACAGGCTATTGGCTGGTGCACTGGGCGGCCGGTACACCAGCCAGATAGCCAAGCTCTCCCCAGCTTCCCACACCAGGCCCGAACACTCTATGCCCGCGAGCCTCAGCGGCGGGAGTGCCCTGTAGGAGTAAGCCTCCCGAATGAGCAGTGCCACTCCTCCTCCCCGGCCCTCAGTCCGTGATTGGTGAAGGACCGAGAACCCAGGCGGAGCTAACTGAGAGAGAGCCACTGTCTCTCCCTCTCACACCCAGGTCTCGGTCACGCACGCCAGGTCCGCCCCTTGTTCAAGCAGGAAATCCTGCAAGGTAGCAGTCTTGTTGTTAATGGACCTGGCGTTGCACAATACCAATGACGGAGTAGGGTTCTTCCCAGCCCCCCTGCCGGCACCAAAGGCGCCCCACCGAAGGACGGTAGTGGGGCGCCTTTGGTGCCGGCAGGGGGGCTGGGAAGTGCCCAGCAGCAGAACCCAGTGCCATTGTGGCAAATACCAGCTCAACAGGACTGATGTCAAGAACAGAATCACAATGTGAGTGAGGGGGAGGGGGGTTGCAAGGAGAGCAGAACCAGTGCAATAGTGCCCAGCAGCACAACCCAGTGCCAATTTGGCAGCAGTGCAAAACCAACAGAACTAACCAATGTCACACCAGAAAATCCCAGCAGGGTTTTGTTTTTTGTTTTTTTTAAAGAAAGGGCAGTAGAAGCCCAGTAGAACACTCAAAAGTGCAGGGTGGGTAGGCACTTTTTGTAGCCCCCTGAACCAAGGTCAGCCCAGTAATGCTTTGTTTTCTTCCAAGGGCAAACCCAGGAAAACGTTACAGACCATTTCCCCAGGGAAGGCCTCAGAAAGTGAGAGGGAAGGGGTTGTGTGTCCACTGAGATCCTCCTCTCTCAGCAGGAGCAGAACACACCAGAACTGCCACTGCCTCAGTGGAGGAGCCTTCGCCTGGGTGCTGCAGCTGCCCTCCTGCACAGGCTCTCCCTTTCCCACCTCCCACCCCTGCAAAGAAGAATGCTTAAATAAGCTATGTTAGTCATGGTGCTCCTGTGAGTTCTGCTGGTTTCTGTTTGGTACACAGATCTCACCATCCTACTCCACCCCTTTCATCTCTATCAAGATGAAAAACAGTTTTTGTGCTGATGTTTTAATTTCAGCATGCAATTTGGGATTTGGGGCAGCTGGTGGTGACTCCGTGAGTGAACTTACGAGCACCCCACCTTCAACATCGCCCTGTGCTGCGGTGCTGCCAGGGTTCTGTAGAGGTATTTTGGTGCAGGTGGGATTCAGAATGGCAGCGGGGAGATTGGTGGGGCATTTCTGTGCCAATCCAACTGGTTAATGGCCCTGCCACTTCTCTCTAGTCCTCTGTTTTAATTTTGGGAAGATCATTTCACCCCAACTTCCCAACACAGACTGAGAGAGGATGTGCCTGAAGTATATGCTCACTTCAGTCACCCTCAAAGTCCAGGGCCGGGTAGCCAAACAGTGGCAACCTTCAGGAAGACCAACTGCCCAACTGTCCGGGAAGCAGGCATGAACAATGCGGGCTGACAATGTCGCCCTCATGGGAGAAAACCCGCTCACTCTGTACACTTGTCGGAGGGCATGAGAGGAGCCTCTGGGCCATGGCAGAGAGGTCCGGCCAGACCCACTCCTTCGTGGCCCAGTAGCTCAGGAGACAGGTGGGTTGCGACCTTTAGAACTCCACAAGGTACTCCCTCACCATTGCAGCCACTGTGTCCTGTCTCATGTGCCTACCAGTCCCAGAGAGGCCAAACATCCACCCAATGTCTGCCATCTCATGGTGGTAGCCATGGGGGGGTACACTGCCTAGTGGGGGTGGGTGGGGGATAAACAGCAGCAGAGCTGGTTTTGCCCCCCACTTCCTCAGCTTGTGTCAACATGCCGCTCTTGGCCCACATGTGCTCAGCTCGCTGGGTGAGCTTGTCTCTCCAGCAATTGAACTCATTGGCCCACTTGGTGATCCTGCCCTTGATGCATGGGTCACACATGGTCACCAACATATAGACCTTCTGCTGTGTGAGAGGCTGAAGGTGGGCCTCAAGTCCATTTTGTAGTCTTTTCACCAGCATGCACACTGCTGGAACCACATCTGCACATCCTGCAGCTGGCTCCAGAAATGAGGCCAAGTCCTCAGGAGCCACGTGGATCATGGGGGTGACCAGAGCAAGACTTGCCATGTCAGATGAGAGTGTCTCTGTGTAGCTCTTAGCAAGCCTAAGAACTCTCACAGTGTGAGAGATGGTCAACCACTCCTTGTGGGTGAGCCAGCTCTCTTCCCAAAAGACCCCGGTCTCAGAGAACAGGGCAGTCAGGGCTCTCTCCTGCTCCACCAAGTGCTTGTGCATGGCACAGGTGGAGGTCCAATGAGTGCTCTCATCACTGAACAGGTGGTGCACTGGCACACCTGTCAGTGTCCGCTTCTCGCGCAGCAGAAGGATGTCCTTTGTACTGCAGGAGAAGTGACCCCGTGATGTGATGGCATTTCTGGAGGAGATGCCTGAACTCATGGGTCCCAGCGTCCAAACTGGGATTCTCTGCAGAACCCAGCCCCAAGGCATCTTAACCACCAGGTGGAGAAGGTGAACCATGCAGTAAATGCGCTTGAGGCCCAATGCCTCTGCCACTGCCCTCATGTTCACGCCACCATTGGTCACCACGAAGCTCATAGAGAGGTCCCTGCCTACCCATGCCACTAACTGTTGCTCAATGGTAGGTTTCATATATATATATGTGTGTGTATGTGTTTGTGTGTATGTGTGTGTGTGTGTATACACACACACACACACATATATATATATTGTTTTTTAAATACAATACAATGATATTTAAAATGAAAAAAGAACATCAAAATAAACAAAATCCAACCATTTATAACACTACAAACAGAAAATCAATGTAAAAATAACAGGTAACTTAGCTATTGAATAAACTTGTACACTCTTTAAATGTACATAAGTGAGAGAAGGCATTAGCTTAGCCTCAGTCAATACAGTGAAATAACCTCAAATAATTGTTTTGAATAGAGTGCTTTGGTACATTCTTATTTATAAGAGTTGCTTCTATAAACCGTAACCATTTTGAAAAAAAGATAGAGTGGGAGTGATAATTGTTATTAGAGGGTAATGAAGTCACTATTTTTCCCATAGCATAAAATTCCCATATTTTAACATACTGTAAGCCAGCAAGGTGCTTTTGCACTCTTATGAATGACAAATTCATAAGTGATAAATGGACTGTTGCTAATTGTGTGAGAGGAACTAGGAGGAATAACCAAGGAGAAAAACCAGCTACAAATCACTACAGCAAATGCTTGAGACAGCGGTTCCCGAGGTTCATAGTTGTCAACTATGGGGGGGCTCGAGCCACCCCCGAAATTTTCCCGGGGGGACTGAGCCCCCCCTGGCAAAATGGAGTGCCTGCCACCGCACCTCCCTGGGCCCTTCCTAGGCCCGCCCGCCACCACTGCCTCTCTCCCCCCTGCCTGGCCACTCCTGCCTCCTTCCCTCTCCCTCCCTCCATCCGGGGGCCAGCTGGGCAAATGCCCAGTGTGATGGCATCACCAGGAAGTGATGCTATCACGCTGGGCACATTGCCGGGGCGATGCTCTAGCAATCGCCCCGAAACTCTGGCCCCCGGACAGAGGAAGGGAGGCAGGAATGGCCAGGTGGGGGTGTGTGGCGGCGGTGGCGGCATGGGTCTGGCGTGTGCGCGCTTTGCGCACATGCACACAAGAGCCCCCGCCCCTCTTGGGGATTTTAAAATTCTACGCCCCTGCCGAGGCCAACTCCAGGAGGCTTCTCTTAACACACAAAGACACTTACACAGGAAATGGCCATCTTGTCATTTTGGCTAAAGACGTGCTCGCAGACTCCATTACAGTACATGTTCTCTACACTTGACCAGCTAAAAAACGGTTTGGCTGCCCAGAGAGGTTAATCCCATCTACCAGACAATGCTCCTAGCCGATGATGTCAGCTTCCGGCCCCAGGTATTCCTCTGACCATGCTAGGTAGAATCTAACATTGCCCAACCCCCCTTCTCCTACTGGAGAAGAGCTAGTGGGTGGACCAGCAAGGGGTGGTCTCAGGATAGGCATCTGGCCAAGCCTGCCCCCAGGGACCACCCCCCAATAAAAGATAGCTCCCAGCAGCCAGCTCGCTCTCTTGCTTCGCTGATCTCCTGCCCTCCCTTACCTTCAAGACTCTTGGTCTGCATAGCCAAGGGCCTACACGTGCTGCTGCTGTTTCAGCACATGTGCTCCCCCTCCCAGCTTTCTCCCAGCCTATCATTTATTTTTCCAGAAGGACTATACCAACTACAGGAGAGGTAAATATTGCCTTCTACAGGAAACCAACAATCTCCTGATCATGCAAATGTCTCTTAATCTCTCTAATTTCCTAGAATCTGTATAAGTGTGTGTGTGATTCTGTATTGTTTGAATGAGATATGATTTCTTAGTAAAGAAACACTGTTTTATCATTTAATTCAGTCTCTGTGTCTACTCTTTGGTTTGTCTGGAAAGAGCGCAGCCTCTGTATACACAGGTGATGATCTGTTTTTGCCTATTGCCAGTTTATTTAAAGTTCATAATTCCCCAATATTAATAACTAATTAAGGCAACTGGGCTAACAATACAATTGATGTTGTGTCAAGAGAACAGAACTCTTCCAATTGGCTGCTATGGTAGCCTTAGCTGCCATCAATAATGTAGATATTAATTCTTTTTGTATATTGGAGATACATATACCATCCCATAAATCAAGTAAAACTAGTTCCGGAGAGCTTATTTACTTAAGTCCCACCTTAGATTCTTTAGATCAGGGGTGTCAAACTCATTTGTTATGAGGGCCGGATCTGACATAAATGAGACCTTGTTGGGCTGGACCATGTGGGTCATAAAATGTAATACCAGGTAGCAGAGATATAAACTTTATAAAGGACACAAACACAAAGGGATTTTTTAACTTAAAATAAAAACATGCTTAAAACATTAGCACCCTTGCAATATTTTGTTTATTTAACAGTATCTGATAACTGACACCTCTTGCTCTGGATTATTGCATCAAAATGTCTGTGCTACTACAATCTTGAGTATGTTGTTCAGGTGTGTATCTGTAAGCTGCAAACCTACTTTTGATTTATTGACATTCACCACAGACATCTCATGCTCAGAGTTGTGAGTCTAGGACCCAGGGGAAAACATAAAATGGCTGAGCAACTGAGAGAGTCTGGTGAAGCAAGCTATGATGCAGCAGCATCAATAGAACTGGAAGCAGGAGATGGCCAGTTCCAGTGTGGGCCTGATAGAAGCCCTCTGGGGACCTAATCCGGCCCCCTAACCACATGTTTAACACCCCTGCTTTAGATGATACCTTTCCTGGGGCCAGGAGAATTAAATGGTCAGACCAATTATCCACTGATCTGGCTCAGGTTCTGACAAATGATGCTCTGTGGTCCTGGCATCAGACATTACTGCAGTATGGTGGTGATTCTATCAAATTTTTGAAGAGATTATCAACTCATTAAAACCCATGGTCTCAAACAACAGACCTCTAAAATTTAAATCATCTTATAGCAGTGGGTGGTTTGACCAGGAATGTAAATTGGCCAGAAAGAGTTAAGTAAATGTACACACTTAACTCATTACTGCAAAGACAAAACATCTGTAGCACAATTGATTTTTTAAAGATCTAAATACAAAAGTCTCCTCAAACAAAAAAAAAACCCTTGACCATGCCAAGCATTTGTGGCATGAATTAGCCCTGGCAGTTATGAAGAAAAGAGAGATGAGCTTTTGGGAAATACAGGTTGCTTACCTGTAATTGGAGATCTTCGAGTGGTCATCTGTGCATTCACACCTCTGGGATTAAGTGTGCCTGCGCTGATCCTGATTGGTAATCTTCAAAGCCTAACGGATTTTCGCGCCAGCTCCCCGGTCACATGCACGTCCCACTGCGCATGACCCGGGGAGGGGCACAAGGATCCCGCCAGTTCCTTCTGACCGCTGCTAACAGCCCCCAAGGAAAAAATGAGGGAGACTGAAAGCAGAGGGGAAGAAGGGCGGGTGGTGTGAATGCACAGATGACCACTTGAAGATCTCCAATTACAGGTAAGCAACCTGTGTATCTTCTTCGTGGTCTCTGTGCATCACACCTCTGGGAGAATAGCGAGCAATAAACACACCACATACCTGGAGGTGGGTGCTGGAGATCTCACATCTGAGCTGCTTGCAAAACTGCACGGCCCACCACAGTACGTTGATGGACATGGACATCTAGGGCGTAGTGTTTCACGAACATCTGAGGAGATGCCCACATCGCAGCATTGCAGATGTCTCCCAGGGGAATGCCCTTGAGGAATGCCGTGGAAGCAGCCACGGCTCGAGTGGAGTGTGCCCGGAGGGACGCCGGCAATGGCCTCTTGGCCAGGAGGTAGGCAAGTTTTATCGTCTCTACTATCCACTTTGAGAGTCTCTGAGACGACAGTTTCTGTCCCTGCCTGGGCAAGGTATAGGAGACAAAGAGAGCCGGAGACTTGCGAAATGGTTTTGTCTGGTGCAAGTAAAAAGAAAGAGCTCTCTTGACATCAAGAGTGTGTAAACTGTGTTGTGTCGGGTCCTGGGGATCAGGAAAAAACACAGGTAACGTGATGTCCGCCCCTATGTGAAAGTCTGAGACTATTTTGGGCAGGAAGGCGACATCGGGAGCCAGGGTAACGGCATCATGGTGGAAAGTGAGGTACGGTGGGTCGCAACGAAGCACCGAGAGCTCACTCACATGCCAAGCGGACATGATGGCTACCAAAAACGCAACCTTCCACGAAAGGAGTTGAAGGCTGCAGGAAGCCATGGGTTCAAAGGGTTTGCCCATTAACTTGGTGCCCGTACTGGTGGGTAGAGGCGACGCATTCCCTTGAGGAATTGTTTTGTAGTAGGGTGGGAAAACACTGAGTAGCCTTCGATCTCAGGATGGTTGACTGAGATGGCTGACAGGCAGACCCGTATAGATGAATGGCACAATCCTCTATCCGAGCAGGACAAAAGAAAACCAAAAATGTCATTAAGAGTAGCAGGGACAGAAGGCCGTCCTACCGAGGCCAGAAAAGCTAGAAATCTATTCCATTTTGCTGCATAGGAACGACGTGTGGATAGTTTGCGTGAGTTCAAGAGGACTTGTGTAATGCGCGAATCTATTCCTGAGGTTGAAGTAGCCAGGCTGTCAGCTTCAACTTAGGCATGTCGTGGTGCAGCAGCTGACCCCCGTACATCCAGAGTAGGTCTGGGTGCGTCGGGAGGTGGAGATAGACTCCTAGGGAGAGACGGAGAAGTGTGGGGAACCAAGGTTGCCTCGGCCACCACGGTGTGATGAGAATCGCCCATGGTCGCTCTGACATCAGTTTGTGTACCACTCGTGGTATCAGGGGGATCGGGGGGAATAGATACAGCTGTCTCCCTGCCCACTGGAGAAGGAGACCGTCCCCAAGGGAGGTCAGGTCCGCGCCAGCTCTGGAGCAGAGATGGCACTTCCTGTTCTCCCGAGAGGTGAACACATCCACTGAGGGGTGCCCCCAGCGATCGAAGATCGGGGTCAGGTAGAGGGGGTTTAATTCCCACTCTTGTAGGGATGCTCCTCCCCTGCTCATGAAGTCTGCTTGTGCGTTGAGCAGTCTGGGGAGGTGATTTGCTATGAGGTGAATGCCGATGGATTGACACTCGTCCCAAAGCTCGATAGCTAAGCGGCAGAGTCCACAGGAGACCGTCCCACCCTGACGGTTGATATAACACATGCTGGTCGTGTTGTCCGTTAGAACAGCCACCGTCTTTCCTGACAGGGATTGGCGGAAAGATCTCACGGCATAGAGAACTGCCAGCAGTTCCAGGAAGTTGATATGATTGTGGGCCACAGCAGGATCCCACTTGCCGCCCACACCGACACCATCCAAGTGAGCTCCCCAGCCCCATAGGGAGGCATCTGTGGTGATGGTCACCGAGGGAGTCGGAAGGGTGCACCCAACTGTAGGTTCTGGGGCACAAGGCACCAAGTCAGGGTTTCCAGGACCTGATCTGAGAGTCGAAAATGTTTGGAGAGGGAGTGAATACTGGGACAGAAGCATCTCAGGAACCAAAGTTGTAATGGTCTCATCCGCAACTTGGCGAACGGGATCACCGCCGTGGTTGCGGCCATCAGGCCTAACAGGCGGAGTATTTGTCTGGCTGTGGCCTCCTTGTCCTCCTGGATAGATTGGTGGAGGGAGACTATGTCCGCTGCCCTGTTGGGGGGAAGAAAAGCCCTGCACTGCAGGTCCAGAATGGCCCCGATGAACTGCACTTGTCTGGAGGGAGTGAGCATGGACTTTTTGAGATTTATTGTTAACCCTAGTGAATCTAGGGTATGAAGGGTTACTGAGATGTGGTTCTGTAGAGTTGTCGCTGAGGGCGCAACCAGTAACCAGTCGTCCAGTTACGGGTAAAGGTGGATACCCTGAAGCTGGAGATGGGCCTCCACTACTGCCATGAGTTTTATGAAGACACAAGGAGCCGTAGAAAGGCCAAAAGGTAGAGCCTTGTATTGGAAGTGACGCGGACCGACCGCAAAGCGTAGGAACGGTCTGTGAGACGGATAAATTGTCACATGGAAGTATGCATCCTTTAAGTCCAGCGTCACCATCCACACGTTGGCTTCTAGCAGTGGTAGAATGGTCTGGAGGGTGGTCATGCGGAACTTCTTGTAAGTGATGAATGCATTAAGGTTCCAAAGATCTAGTATGGGACGGAGTCCGCCATCATTTTTCGGCACTGTGAAGTAGCGAGAGTAAAAACCCTGCTGGAGGTGGTCTATGGGTACCGGCTCTATGGTATCCTTGGACAGGAGGGCTTCGACTTCTGATGACAGGGTGTCGGAGGGAGGGGTGACTACGAAGTAGGAGTCCTGTGGTATCTGGAAGAATTCTATCCGGCAGCCCTCTGCTACTACGGAGAGGGCCCATTTGTCTGACGTTATGAGTTGCCATGTGGGTAGGAAGGGTGACAGACGGGTGGTAGGACTGGAGCGGATGCGGGAGTCAAAGACCCTGCTTGTTCGGTTTGGGAGGTTTGGACTTGGAGGTGGAAGCGGTTGGAAAACGTGGCTTGTGGCCATAAGGTTTCTGCTGATAAGCAGAGGAAGAAGGTCTTTGCCATTGGGGTTCAGTGGGAGATCGCTGTGGCTGCTTTTTACACCAGGATCTTTGCCAGGTTTTCTGTTTCTGCTGTCTCGGTTGGGAAACGCCTAGGTTACGAGATGTTTTTATGCTCTTGTACAGGTTGTGGAGAACTGTGTCCATTGTGGAACTGAACAGGCCTTCACCTTCAAAGGGAAGATCTTCCACCAAGGATTTAGTGTCGTGTGGAAGAGAAGTCGACCTCAACCAGGCATGGCGTCTAAGGGCAACTGCTGAAGTGAGCGTCTTGGAAGTGACATCTGCAGCATGCTTGGATGCATTGAGCTGGTGTTTTGCCAAGACCATGCCTTCCTTCTGGATCTTCCTGGCTAGACGCTGTTTATCCTCAGGAAGATGGGCCAGAAGCGGTGTCATCTGCTCCCATAGGGAGTATTGATACCTGCTCATACAGGCTGTATAGTTCGCAGTTTTTATGCCCAATGCACCTGCTGAATAAAAATGTCTCCCAAAAGAATCCAGTTTCTGTCCCTCTTTGTCAAGGGGGGAGGAATGTCCGCTACGGCCCCTAGCAGAGGGGGTCACAACAACTGAATTGGGTTTGGGGTGTATGAACAAAAAATTCTGCTCCAGGTTCTTGGAGCCTGTACATATGATCCAGTCTCTTACTAGAGATTGGAGTTGAGGAAGGGTGTCCCCAAGATACTTTGGCAGTGTTCATGAGCACCGAGATAAGCGGTAAGGCTACTGCGGTAGATGTATCCATCTGCACGATGTCGAAGATGGCATCGGTAGCGGTAGGGGTTGGTTGAACCGTCGGTAGGGCCAAGGAATGGGCCATTCTTTTGATGAGCTCCCCGTATGATTTCACATCTTCGGAAGGGGAAATCGGTAGGTTGTCGGCAACATCGGGGGATGGCGACGGGTGGGTGGGAGATTCATCTTCGGAAGCGGAAGAATTCAGTATTGACCATTCGGAGTGCTCAGAAGGCGACATAGGGGTCGACGGGTCCGGTTGAAAGGGAGGGAGATCGACATTGGGCGGGGTTTGTGTCGGTACCGGCATCGGCATCAGCATCAGCATCAGTTTCGGCATCGGTGGCGGAGTAGGTCTCGGAGCCGGAGGATCTCTGCATCGGGAGACTCTGGATGACGTCGACTGGCAGTCCCATTCTGACGGATACCACTGCGGTGGTGGAGGGTAGGAGGAACCGTATAGGTATCGCCACTGTCGAACGTCCCACGGTACCGAGGAGGAGGGGAGACACCAGTCTCGCTCACTTCTCGGCGTCGGTGACGGATTGGGCCTGGTCTCGGGGCTACTTCGAGGGATTTGGGTCAACTCGATGTCGGGTTCCGAATCCGTCAGTTGGATGGGTCGCGGCATCGGGGAGGGGGAACTACCCCGGGATTGCTCACGCCCTGGAGGGTCAAGCTGTGGAGACCTGCGCTGGGTCACATCGGATGCAGGATGCGTCGACGGAGCACTAGAGGCTTTCTTGTGCTTTTGCGTGCCCTTTTCCTCCTTTGCCCTCTCTGCGTTTCTTTGCAGGAGTGTGCGGCAGAGGGAGGGGTCATTTCGGTGCCGATTTCTCGGTACCGATGGTGCTCCTTGTCGGAGACGATGCCGGGCCCGTTGGGGCCGAAGGTGATGCTCCCGAAGCGTCGGCTGCAGACATCTTCGGGGATAACGCTGCTTCCAAGAGTGCCACTCTCAACCTGGCCGCTCGGTTCTTGCGGGTTTGTTTGGAGAAGGCAACGCAGCTCGAACACGAGTCCACGCGGTGTGACTCGCCCAAGCACAGGAGGCAAAGAGAGTGCTTGTCCGGAGGTGCTATCTTACTTCCACAGTCAAGACAGTGTTTAAAGAAGCCCCACTGCTGGGCCATAGGCCGAGCAGGGAGTGAACGAGGGAAAGTCCAAAGCGAGTCCAAAAAACAGTCCGTAGGTCGAAAAGGAAAGAAATCAGTCCGAAAGGCTTTTCCAACTGGAAAACGAAAGTTAACTACCAACCGAAGCGGAGAGGGGATCCTCACGACGCGACGGTCAGAAGAGAACTGGTGGGATCCTCGTGCCCCTCCCCAGGTCATGCACAGTGGGACGTGCACGTGACCAGGGAGCTGGCGCGAAAATCCGTTAGGCTTTGAAGATTACCGATCGGGATTGGCGCAGGCGCACTTAATCCCAGAGGTGTGATGCACAGAGACCACGAAGAAGATCTTGTCTTCTTTGGGTTTGGCAAACCTCCCTTTCAACTCAAAGCTCAAATCTCAGGAAAGGACTGGCGTACACATTTTAGTAAAATTTCTGGAGTGTCTTCATCCCCACCTCTGACTGATGGTTTACAGAGGCAGGTTTCCCCCCCTGAATTTTCTGCACTACCTGATTGGCCCCCTGTTACTGAATCTGAGGTTAAAGGTCTCATCACTTCTTTAGCTGTAGGAAAATCTCCAGAGGAGGATTTTATTCCTCCAGAAATGTTTAAGTCTTTTCCTGATTGGTGGTCACCAGTGCTTGCCAAGGTTTTTGCCCAGATCAATGAAACAGGCATCTTCCCTTCTGGATAGAAGATGAGCATTGTCATTCCAATCCATAAGAAAGGTGATAAGGCTGGTCAGGGATTAATGGCCCCATTAAAGCCCTTTTTGTAGCTTTTTTGGACCGCTGCATTTGACTCCATAGGTAGAAATTGCCTCTGGAAGAAGCTAGCCAACACTAATATAGATAAATGCTTGCTGTTTCTTCTTCAGGAATTACATGCAGATATTGCTGCTAAGTTTAGAGTGGGCACTTCAGTTTCCCTGACAAATGATATCCCAGTCCTTAGGGGGGTTAAGCGGGGATGTGTTCTTGCCCCCCTGCTTTTCAACCTGTACATAAATGATATAGTTCATAGGCTCTCGGGACCGGAGTTTGTTGCTCCCTCGTTTGGTCATCAGAAGATTTCAATTTTATTACATGCAGATGACATGGTTTTAATTTCTCTTACCCAAACTGGACTAAAAAGGCTGCTATACCAACTTGGTGAATACTGTAAAGAGGAGGCTCTTAATATAAATTATAACAAGACCAAGTTTATAGTCTTAAGAAAATGGCCCAGAAAGTTTTCTTGGAGTATCCATGGAACAGCTATTGAGCAACGCAGCTCTTTTAAATATTTGGGAGTGAACTTCAGTGAGACCTTAAATTGGAAAATACATTTGGATACTGTTAAAGTTTCTACCAAAAAAAAATAGGCGCAATTCTGAGATTTTTGTCACACCAAAGGTGGATTCCTTGTAAATCCAGCAGTAAAACTATTTACTCATAAGGCAATCCCCCATCTTCTTTATGGCATAGAGGTCTGGGGATGGAAGGACCACATAATCTACAGCCTGGAATCAATTCAGAACTTATTTTTTAGACAACTCCTTGCCTTGCCCAAAGGGACCCCTGCAGCTCTAATGAGGGCTGGACTTGGTTTGTCCTCAGTTAGGGCTCGCATCCACCTTGCCTTACTCAGATCCTGGAATAAAGGTAATACTGCCTCTACCAACATATTTAGCAAACAATGCTTTCAGCGAATGTCACACAGAGATACACTCTGGTCGACTTGTTACAACAACATACTTGCCTACTACTCTATTCAGACCATTTGTTGGGGGTTCTCAATATTGGAACTAACTCATGAAACTGGATCTACAAATGTGATGTTTTATTGGACAGTTTTACAATCTCCAGGTCTAAATTCTCCCCTCGCTTTAAGTTATTCAAAAGAGACCATGATACTTAATATCCTTACTTAATAAATATTACATCTCAAAATCTCAGAAAGGCACTTGCTTCCTTGTTTCCAGACAATGTTGACGGCTCTACTCACGGGGAGATACTCCCAAATACCATTGGCCTCACATTCCTGTATATGCGGTGCCTCAGTCCCAGAGGACATTCTTCACTATTTACTATTTTGTCCTATGTATACAGCAGTTAGATCCAAATTTCTTGAAAATCTACTAACAGGACAAAAATTTTCCTCTGACATTGAAAAGCTGGTCTTTCTATTATAGGACACTGATCTGCTCGTTAGTTACAAAGGCTGAGGACAGACTGGCAATCTGGAGCGGGATGAATGCGGAGGCAACTGCTGCGGGGGGAAAACTCCCCGGAGCTGGCCGTTCACACTGGCCAGTGTATTGCGCAAAGATGCTGTTACGGAGCGTTCAGACTGCTGCAGATGGGCCCCACGTGGGCCGGCCTCTGCAGCTCGTGATAAGGCTGTTTCGGCAATTTGTGCATGTGCGCATGCGCGCTCATGCACAAACTGGCAAAATGCTGCGTTCACACTGCCGCCTCTGCTTGCCTCCCGCCTTCTTCTGGTTCACACTGCCTGGAAGCGGGAGGCAAGCGCAAGACAGCCTCCGGACACCGGTTTCTCCCGGTGTCCTTCTAAAGCACAAGAAACCCGGCTTCAAAGCGAGTAAGTGCGGAAGGGAGCCGAGGAACAGCTGCGCATGTCTGAACGGGCTCCCTTCCCCCGCTTCCCAAGCGGAACTGTCCCGGGGCAGATTGCCAGTCTGTCCTCAGCCAAAGTGTCTCTTTTTGCCTTGGCCACCAAAAAAAATCAGGGCCAAGACTGCAGCTTCAGAAAGCTAACCTTTTTATGACCTTTTTATGGCTAACTGGGTCTTCTATTTTTACAATTTTACTGTTTATAACTGGTCCGTATTTATTTGTGCGAAGACTCTCTTTATTGGTGTTTTACTTATGTATGATTAGAATTATCTTCTTTTTACTACCTTAATTCTGTACCGTGATGGCTTTGGCTGTATACACAATAAAATTCTGGATTCTGATAGTTGAGATGTTGTCCACCATGTGCAGCTCGTCAAGTACCTCGGTGGGCAGCAGAGCCCAGCAACAGCCTGCCTAATACTAGTAGGTTCCCCACCCTCACCAGATTGCTGGGTTGCCACCAGTATGCGGTCAGCAAGAGATACCCATTGTGTGCCTGTGCAGAGGTCCAGATATCAGATGGGCACAGTTTCCCCGCAAGTGTGGGGCAACTGTGCCTTCACATGGTTCCTGGCAGCCCTGTACAATGAGGGCAACACAGTCCTGCTCAGTGTGGTGTGAGCAGGGAGCATTTACCAGAGACAGGCATCCTGCAGCATCCGGTGGAAAGCAGAGCCTTCAGCTATGGAGGAGGCCACCTACAGCAACTATTTTGGCAAGGAGGCTAGTGACCCTCCTACTTCCCCAGCACCCTACAGCCAACCTCACCAAGCCTCTCTTTCAGAGCTGCTTGGCATCCCTTCCCTATCATTGAAAGCTCAGGGACAGTACTGGAGGTGGCTACAGGACAACTCACCACCTGGCTGGCTGGCTGGCTGGCTGGTGGTGGCTGCCTGTGCAACCCAGCAGCAGCAGCAGCCTCCTCCACCCCCCCACCCACCAAGCCTTGTGGTCCTTCTTCAGATGGTTCTGCAAGCCGGTATCTGAGAGATGATTGCAGTCTTTCCCTCAACTGATCCGGGTCCTACACAGTTGGCCCTGTGTAAAGCAGGGATTCTCTGTCAGCTGGAAGTGCTTCCAGACTTTGGAGGTGTAGGGGCACCCATGCTGACCAGCAGCTGCAGGCACCCCTGGAATTGCCTCCTGTGAAGAGCTCAGGGCAGACTCAGGGTTTTAGGGAGGCAGGAGGAAGAGATGCCTGAGGGTGGGAAATGGGTTGAGATGGCAGCACCTTGGGGTGCACCCCCATCTCTTCTTCTTGTGCCACCTCCGAACTCCGCTCCTGTTCCTCCTCTGAAGGCCTACTGGACTCCGGAAGAACCAGAGCAGTGGGCGGGGCATCCAGCCTCCAGAAATCTTTTGGTCACTGGGGTGAGCTCCAAAGCCAGAGCCCTCTCAGCCCCAAGCCTCACCCCAAAAGACAGCTCATGCTGTTCCTCCTCATGCTTCTGAGCCTCAGCAAAAACAACTGGTGGAGGGGCTGCCAGAGCACCTGCCCAGTGCCAGCAAGGGATGCCTCAGCAGCAACCTCAATGAAGAGGGCCTTGTGTGGCCTCTTCATTACACCACTCTGGCTAGAGTTTGGAGTGGTGGAAGGTGGCTGTGGTGCTGCCCCCTGTACAGGTGGGGGAAAGCTGCAGCCCTCCCCCCTCCTCTAGTCTTCTCCTTAGCCTTGCCCCCAGGACCCCACTGTGTCCCCTTCCTGCCTCTCATTGTGTTAGCCACGGGCCAAATTCTTTCGAACTTGTGTGGAAGGTATTATGTACCTAACTACCTGCACTACAACCTGAATCTAACAGAGACTGACACCTTTTTATGAACCCTCCCACCCAAAAACTAGGGCTTTGTCTTTCAAAAGAGCCTAACCTACCCTTGCTTCAGTTTTGGTTTTCTTTCTTTGTTGAATTTGGGCTGCTGTTGTTTTTGTTTTTTAGAACGAGTGACTTCCTACTGATATCCTGACTGTGGTTTGAGAAGCTATCCTTGAGATGGAATAGCAAACCTTTTAAAATGTTTAAGGCTCTTTAGTAAACTTCTCCTGACTAGATTCTATTGGAACAAGAATGATTTCCTCTATGGCAATGCTGGAGCTCCCTCCTGAAAACTGGAAAGCTGCAGGACAACTTAAAGGGAAGTAATTTGTCTAATAATTTGCCTGCCTTCACTGAAGCTCAGAGTGCCACACAAACCTTGTCTCTTTTAATAACTAGCACTGGCCTAGTTAGGGAGGGACTAAAGCCCTATGCTGAAATTTATTTTAAAGTGTTTAAAAGTTTAAACAACTCCCCAAGCAGACCCTTATTACTAAAAGCCTATTTAGCAGCAACTAAATATTGTATTCAATAGCCCTAAATTGAAACCAGAAGGACACACAGAGAACAGTGAACCTCAACACCCCTCCCCCAAAAAACAACCTTCTAAAAATTAAAGGGAAAAATGCAGGGGGAGGGGGGAATATTTATTTATTTATTTATTTAATTTATTGAGATTTATATCCCGCCCTCCCCGCTATATGGCGGCTCAGGGCGGCTCACAACGAAACACACAGTAGCAAAAAGTATCTTAAAACATTAAAACATATAAAACAGCATAGCACCATACAGATGGCGTGTCTCTTGGGGGGGAAGATGGGTGAAAGAACTTAAGCAATAGCCAAACCAGAAGGAAGGCTTCCCCACTCAGTCCCCAGGCCCACACAACAACAAAATTCCACAAAAATAACTGCAAGCTTCAAAAAATAAAGAGTAAAACCTGAATGGACCCAAAGGTAAACAAAAAAAGCTTACTTGTCCTACAACCACCAGGCCCAAACAACAAGTAACTAGATAAAACTCCAAAGCCCACCAAAGTGCAAACTGCAAAAGCTGCCCTGAGTCGGCCTTGGCTGGGAGGGCAGGGTAGAAATTTAATAAATCAAATCAATCAAATCAAACCACAAACCAGTCTATAACCTACCTAAAGAGAACCACGAAAAGGCCTGAGCTGTGGCCCTAGGCCAGGCAGGCCTCACCCCCACCACCCCAGAACCCCCCTAACAAAGCCCAAAGAAGAACTAATAGTAAAATAAGAAAAGTTTTTAAAAACTGTTGTTATAAGTCAAACCAGTTGCTGTCTTCAGTCTTCTCCAGGCAGGCAGGTAGGAATGGTTCTGATCTGAAGTCTACAGTCCCTCAGGCAGCAGAGAGAGTCAGGCTCAGAGCAGCAGCTGAACCAAAATCCAACCACACAATCTCCAAACCTCTCTCAGCAATGGAGTCTAGCTCACCCAGATCATTGCTTTTATGCTCTCTGTCCATGCACAGAAGAATTTCAAAAAAGACCAAACTTCTGTGACTGGCTAAAGAGCAGTGTTTCCCCTAACCTGAAATCCAATTGGCCAAGTTGCTACTGCTCCTTACCCCCTCCCTCCTGTTCCCTGGGAAACAGGCAGGGAAAAAAGGGTAGTTAGCTGGAGAGTTCAGTGAATTTCACATTTGAAGGCAGCAACAACCTTGCAAAGTTGCAAACCTGCAATGCAATGCAATTGCAAATTTTGAGAGTCCTACAGAGTCAGTCAACAAAAAGTGTCCTTAAACAGGAATGTTCTGAGAAAGGTCTGCTATGGTCATCTGCACTTCTTATGTTATTAAAGGCTGACACAGCCCCAAGCAGGACAATTATACAGAATTCAAAAGGGGGTCTGGTAATACATTGGAACCAATCATCATGTCAGAGAAAAGGCACTTAAAATACTGGTTTACAGTTCCCAGGGAAAAAGCGGGAAGAATCAGAGCCAGACAGTAAAAAGATACATGGAGAGGCACTAACAGTCTCCCAAGGTCGGAGCAGCTCCCAGCATGAAAAGCATGGCATGAGAAGTATAACATAACATTCCACAGACCTGACGTCAAGGGTTCACTCATCCCACTTCCCGGGCAGGAGATGGCAGCATTAGCTGACACAAATGCATTGCATTGATTGGCTCTAAGCTCCCCCTAAGGGGCTTTTGCCATTGGCTTGCAAAGATCCCCCTTTCCCCTCCCTCTTGTTGCCCTGGAAACCAGAGCAAATGGCAGGAAAGAGCTAGAAATTGAAGGTAAGTATATCCCTTTAAAGTTTAAACCTCTCCAGAGCTGCTATTAGGTATTGCCGGAAAAAGCCAAATAAAAGCTGGATAATTTTGGCTTTTTTCAGTATAGATAATACCTGTAGCTGAAAAGATTCTCCAATTTGAATTCTGCTTAAAATACAAAAAAAACCCCCAAAACCGGTAAGATATTTTTTGGGAGGGGAGGTTGGTACGGATAAACCAAATGCACACCCCTACTGCACTGGCTGCCTGTTACTAGGCAAAGTTCAAAGTGCTGCTGCTTACTTTTACAGCTCTACGTAACTTGGAGCTGGGGCCCTTGACTTCTCTCATCCTGTCCTTTTCATCCACTGAGAACTATATCCAAAGCTCTGCTCTCTGTGCTTCATCCATGGAAGTGAAGCAAGTGACGACAACCAATGAGAGGGCATTCTCAGTGGTGGCCCTGCAGCTGTTAAATGTCCTTCACCTAGTGCCCACTTTATTGGCTTTTAGGTGCAAAACATTTATTTTCATTCAACCTATTAGTTTTAACATGTTTTCATCTTCCTCAACATTTTTAACAATGCTTTACAGTCTGTCCTCTGGCATGAATTATTTTATGCTGCTGTTTTTATTGATATTATTTTAACACTGAAATAGTTTTACCACTGAGAATATTTATATCTCACTTTTAGCTTATAGCCAAAGATGTCTACACATTTCTTTAAAGACAAGCCAAGATTTGTTATTGAACTTCGTCTAAAAGAAAAAATTCAAGGTGTATGCAGGTTCCAGCTCACAAAAAACATCAGAAGAAATTTGAGTTAAGCAAAACAGATATTTGATAAGATCAGCAAAATGCCTTCGTGGGGAACTCTACACAACAGTAGTTGGGACCGACAAAAATTTATTTCAGGTAAGATCAAGCTGTGCCTAAATCTCTCAAAAACAGTGTTCTTGGAAGTGCATAAAGAGTGTGATGGAAAAACTCTTCCTTCGCTGGGAAAATAGGATAGAACTTTGGAGCAGAGTTGCCACTGAGGTTCACTTGAAGTAAAATTTCAAGGTGAATTTGTGTTGTTTTACCTGCATGTTACGACGAGTTATGAACCCTTTGCCTTCCACATCACAAACCCGAAAGAATTCCTGTGCTTTTGTGAAAATGTTCAGCTGAACTCCTGAGTCTTCATTCTCTACTTTGCTCTTTGCTTGTGGCCCAGGGGAAGTAGAGTGTCTATTCATCTTCACCGTTGTAATCACGGAATCATCTGAGAAAGCTGCCATTTAGTTGAACATTCTGGACAAAAATCTGAGTATGAAAGGAAGAGCACGTAAGAACCCCTCTCAACTTTGCACTTTGTAATCTCTTAAACCACCTCCTCTTTAATTAAGACAAATTAAAGAACACTAAAAAAACATACAATCTCTTCAGTTAATTAACTACATGATTCACATGCAAAGGGAAATGAATGGGAAGGTAGGTGTCAGCTGCACATCGAATTTTTTATTTTCGTCTGGGTGTGCTAGCACTGGCTCGGAGATAAACATAGTCTTAAGAGCCTCAAATGCCCTTTGGCATTCATGGGTCCAATCTAAGCAAGATGGGTCCAATCTAAGCAATTTACACTTCACCATTTCCCGGGGAAATTGAATTCACTTGCCGATGTGCTCTCCCACTTACCTCAGCATGACAGCATCCGAGATGAGGTCATTGACTCTATGTTCACTCCAGCCCAGCTGGAGGGGGGGTTGTGACTAAAAGTAAAAGCCAAGCCGCTGAGACCCCGCCAATCATTAATTGGCAAGAAAAATGTGCCCAAGCTTATTCTGACAAGGATGAATCAGAAATTCAGGGGGCCCCAAAAATTGTACAGGGGCCCGATGCTTGTTGGTACAAAAGAGACAAACTGGTGCTTTCCCTCGACCTTTGAAGGGAGGCGATGTACTTGGCTCACAATTCTAAATTGTCAGGTCACTGGGTATTTAAAGACACTGCATTTGTTGCAACGCCAGTTCTGGTGGCCACACATGCATGGGGATGTATCAACTTATGTCAAACCTTCTTAATGTGCAAGCATGGGGGGGGAACCCCGGGCCTTCTAAAACCATTAGAAAACCCCAGTAGACCATGGGAAGTGATCTCCATGGACTTCATTACAGATCTGCCCCCCAGTAAGGGAAAAATGGTATCTGGGTGGTGATGGATCTGTTCACAAAACAGGCCCATTTTATTCCATTCAAGCGAATACCCACCGCAAAGGCGTTCAATATGATTAAATTACACTCCATCCCACGCAAGGTGGAGCAAGCGCTCAGCAGTGCCTATCACCCAGAGACTGATGGCCAAACCGAAAGAGTCAATCAAGTTGTTGAGCAATTCTTACAATGTTTTTCAAACTTTCAACAAGATAATTGGGTTGACTTATTGCCATTTGCGGAGTACAGCTACAACAATGCCGTTAATTCATTTACAGGCATCTCTTCCTTTATGGCATCCTGTGGATATGAAGGGATGCCCTGGCCGCACCTGGGTCCTATTGTCATGGGAGGGACTCTCAAGACTGGTGGAAAGCCTTACAGGACTCTTGGCCGTTGATAACAAAGACATTGGATAAAGCCAAAATGGATTGTAAAAAACAAGCGGACAAAGAGAGGGTGCCTGGGTGGGATTTGCAACCCAGGGACTTGGTGTATTTGTTGACCAAAAACATCAAAGGTCTTCAGCCCAGTCGCAAGTTGGGCTGGAAATATGTGGGCCCGTTTAAGGTACTTCGAAAAATCAATGAGGTGACTGTTGAACTTGAACTGCCTAAGTCATTGAAATCCTTGCATCCTGTTTTCCATTTCAGCTTACTGAAATGGAACCCTGGTCCAAATATCTGGTGGCCCCAGCAACCGATTCCTCCTCTGATGATGATGAATAGTGAACCTCACTATGAAATTGTGCAAATTTTGGACTCTAAGTTTAAATGGGGTCACTTGTTTTATTTAGTGCACTGGAAGGACTTTGGGCCTTAGGATAATGAGTGGGTTGCTGTTGAAAATGTTAACACTCCTGCATTGCTTTGTGTCTTCCACAAATTATACCTGCTAAAGCCTGGTGGGGCAGGGGAGCTTTAGGGGGGCAGAATGTCAGCTAATGCTGCCATTTCATGCCCGAGAGGTGGGATGCGTGCCCCTTATGACGTCGGGAGTATGGAATGTTATGTTATACTTCTCATGGCTTGCTTATCGCTTTCTGCACCATTCTGACCCTGGAAGACTGCTGGTGCCTGCCTATATAATGTTTCTTTTGTCTGCCTCTGGTTCTTCCCGCTTTTTCCTTGGGAACCTTGAGCCAGTATTTGAGCACCTTTTTATTTGATTGTATGATTGGTTACAAGCCATCGCTAGACCCCTTTTGAATTCTGTATAACTATCTTACTTGGGGTCGTGCCAGCCATTACTGAGACAATGAAGTGCAGATGACCAAAGCAGACCTTTCTCAATAAAGCATTCCTGTTTAAGGACACTTGTTGATGACTGACTCTGTAGGACTCTCACAGAAGGTGCAGGAAGTAGGATGTAGCCACTGTGAGGAAACAGGACCATCACCTAGAGCAACTAGGAGGGTGGGAGTGGTAAAAAATTCTGTCTCTGGATTAGATCCAGCAAGTTTTTTGCTTGTTCTTGGCCAATTCGCCTCCTTAATGTGGCCCCTGTGGCCCGCTATGCAGGTCCCATGATCCCCGGGAAAGTGTTTTTGGTGATCAAAGGATGACCTTCCTTGGTGAACTTCCTGTTTTTCACAAGCAGGAAAACTGGTTGGATCCAACCCTTTATTTTGCAGTGGAACCCACCTGTGGATGTGTGTGTGTGGTGTCTCCAGGAAAGAAGTGGAATAACGGGATCAAGGAAGAGAAGGGGTGGGGATGAAAAAGGGAAAGGGCTCAGGAAAAGGGGCTAGAAGAAGAGGGAGGGAGGGAGGGAGAGAGAAAAAAGCGGCACAAGGCCCAGGAGCAAAAGGAGAAAGACAGTGGTTGGCCAGCAGGGGAGGACAGATGTAGCAGCGGGAACTCTGAATGAGCAGAGGAGAATGTGCAAAAGAGCTAAAAAAGTAGGCAAGTCGGTTGAGAGTGAGGATGATTGGGAGAGAGAAAGAGAGAGGGCAAGGGAGAAGGAGGGAGAGAGAATAAGAGAGAGAAAGGAAGGTTACCTGATTCTTGTAGCATGAGCACAGTCTCAAGTTTTGAAAGGGGTGGAGAAATAAGAAGGGATTGTGGATTTTTCCTTTTGTAGTGGTGGTGATTCCCTGGAATCGGAAATGCAGTCTGAAAGCAAGTCATTTTATTCTTAAAGTTTCCACACATTTGTGGCAGGGTTTCAGGGTCTTTAAGTTATTCTGAAGGTGATGCTAATAGGGTAGGACCATAGGAGATGGAATTATCTCATTGATTAAGGAACTGACTAGGTTACCAGGCAGGTTTGTATTGTGAGATGGGGAAGGAATGTAGGCTCATTGTCCTACAAACACGAGTTGTTTAGCTTGGCCTAGGTGTTGGCCAATCCCACGGAGTCACAAAACAAGCCCCCCCCTTTTTTGTAATTTTTTATTCAAGTTTCCATTTTTTCCAAAATATTCATATCTTTAAACACATATTATATTTAACTTAGAGTAGACAACCAGTATTTTAACTTCCCTTTTACCCCTCCCTTATCTTACATTGTATCTATAATTATACCAATCATAAAATTGTTTCCAAGTTCTAGTAAATACACATTCCTGTTTGTTATTTAACCTCGATGTCAAATTATCCATTTCGGCTACCTCATACATTTTTTTTATATATTCCTCCAAAGTATTTATTTATTTATTTTGGGATTTTTATCCCGCCCTCCCCGCAAGCGGGCTCAGGGCAGCTTACATGGGCTGACGGCCTAATCAAACATTAAAACCTATAAAATCAATAAAACATTCACAATACATACAATTAATACATTTAAAAGCTTCCATAAATACTACTTCAGATGGCGACTTGATGGCAGGCTCAGCCCCCCTCCCCTCCGCGCCAGGGCCATACAGGACCAGGGTCATCACAGATGTTAAAGTGATGGGTGGTATCACCGGTGGCGGCTCCTATTCGAAAGCCTGGCAGAAGAGCTCCGTCTTACAGGCCCTGCGGAACTGCATCAGATCCCGCAGGGCCCTGATATCCTCTGGGAGCTCGTTCCACCAGACAGGAGCCGCCACCGAAAATGCCCTGGTCCTTGTTCTGACAAGCTTGGCATCCTTGGGGCCCAGGACACACAGTCGATGTTCTGATCCCGACCGTAGTGCTCTCTGGGGTATGTACGGAGAAAGGCGGTCCCTAAGGTATGTTGGACCCTGGCCATATAGAGCTTTATAGGTAAGAACCAGCACTTTGAAGCGAACTCGGTATGCTATAGGCAGCCAGTGCAGTGCTGCCAGCACAGGCCCGATGTGGTCCTGCCTTGCCAGACCCATCAGCAGCCTGGCCGCGGCGTTCTGCACGAGCTGCAGCTTCCGAATTTGCACCAAAGGCAGCCCCATGTAGAGAGCGTTACAGTAGTCTAGCCTCGAGGTGACCGTCGCATGGATCACTGTGGCTAGGTCACCCGGTCGAGGTAGGGAACCAACTGCCTCGCCAGCCTCAGATGGTAAAAGGCCGACTTAGCAGTGGCTGCTACCTGGGCCTCCATTGATAAGGAGGGCTCCAGGAGCACTCCCAAACTCTAACCCTCGACACAGGCACCAACGGCGCCCTGTCGAAGCTCGGGAGCGGGACCCCCCACCCCAGGCCGCAGCGCCCCAGGCACAGGACCTCCGCCTTCGCCGGGTTCAATTTCAGCCTGCTTGATCTGAGCCAGTCAGCCACGGCGTGCAATGCCCGGTCTAGGTCGTCTGGGCCGAAGTCTGACCGGCCGCCCAACATCAGATAGAGCTGGGTGTCATCCGCATACTGGTGACATCCCAGCCCAAACCTCCGGACAATCTGGGCAAGGGGGCACATATAGATGTTAAACAGCATCAGGGAGAACACTGCCCCCTGCGGCACACCACAGTCAAGTGGGTGCCTCAAGGACTGCTGCTCCCCTAGCACCACCCTTTGTCCCTGACCTTGGAGAAATGAGACGAGCCATTGCAAGGCCCGCCCCCTTATCCCCACATCGGCAAGGCGGCAGGACAGCAGCTGATGATCAACCGTGTCGAACGCGGCCGACAGGTCGAGCAACAGCAACACCGCCCCACCACCCTGATCCAGATGTCGTCGGAGGTCGTCAGTTAGGGCAACCAGAGCAGTCTCCGTCCCGTATCCCGGGCGAAAGCCAGACTGAAAGGGTTCAAGAACCGAAGCGTCATCCAGGTACCTCTGTAACTGTAACGCCACCGCCCTCTCTATTAATTTGCCCAAATAGGGCAAATTGGACACCGGCCTATAATTTGCCAAATCTGCCAGGTCCAGATGAACCTTTTTTAGGAGTGGGCGGACCATCGCTTCCTTGAGAGCCCCCGGGAATTTCCCTTCCAAAAGGGAGGTAATTATTTCCCGGGCGGTACCTCGTAGCCGCTCGTGGCCTGTTCTTATAAGCCAGGAGGGGCACGGATCAAGGATGCACATGGTTGGGCGAACAGTCAAGAGCAGTCTGTCAACTACCTCTAGATCAAGCAGGTCGAACCCATCTAACCCCGGAAACGAAGACGTGCAAGGGGCCTCGAGTTCACTCACTGTATCATTTGTGGCAGGGAGGTCCCGGCGGAGCGACAAGACTTTCTCCACAAAATAGCTCGCAAATGCCTCACAGCCAATTTCCAATTCCCTAGCATTTATTCTGCCACCCGGCAGTACTGTTAACGATTGAATTGTCCTAAATAATTGGGCTGGGCGTGAGCTAGCGGATGCAATCTCAGCAGCGAAGAACTCTTTCTTCGCTGCCTTGGTTGCCATCTCATAGGCTTTCATAAACGTCCTATAAGATGTTCTTGATGCTTCGTCGCGAGCGCGACGCCACCGTCTCTCTAGCCGTCTTAGCTCCCGCTTCATTTGGCGTAACCCCTGGGTATACCAGGGGGCCAGTCTGCTGCGGGGGCGGAGAGGGCACCTGGGAACGATCTCATCGATAGCTGTAGCGAGCCGGTTGTGCCAATCTTCAACCAGCTCATCCAATGAGCCACCAGGGGGCATCGGTTCCCGCAAGGCCATCTGAAACTGCCCAGGGTCCATTTGGCTTCGCGGGCGAGCCAAAATAGGCTCACCGCCTAGGGGGCGGGGTGGGAAGTTCAGACGGGCCCCCAGGGCAAAGTGGTCCGACCATGGCACTACCGCAGTTGTAATTCGGTCCACTACCACCCCCGTGGCAAAGATCAGATCGAGCGTATGTCCGGCCCGGTGTGTAGGGGCCGAGATGTACTGAGAGAGTCCTAGTGTCGCCATGGATGACACCAGGTCCATCCCCCGGTCAGAGGCTGCGTCATCGGCATGGACGTTGAAGTTGCCCAAAACCATGAGTTTAGGGTACTCCAACGCCCAGCCTGATACAGCCTCCAGCAGGGATGGCAGGCTGCTGGCTGGTGCATTAGGTGGTCGGTACACCAGCCATACAGCCAGACTCTCTTCAGCCTCCCACACCAGACCAACACATTCAATGCCCGTGATCTCTACGGCCGGGAGCGCCCTGAAGGAGTAAACCTCCCGTATGAAAATCGCAACCCCACCCCCCCGTCTGCGATTGGTGAAGGACCGCGAAACCTGGGGGGGCCATTTGGGAGAGCACAACCGTCTCCCCCTCCCGCACCCAGGTCTCAGTCACGCACGCCAGGTCAGCCTTCTGGCCCACTAGGAAATCCTGGAGGGCCATGATCTTGTTGGAGTTTTTTCCATCTTCCAATATTTTGCAAATAGCAAACGTGCCGCTGTAATACCATGTATAGTCAGTTTCTTTTGTTCTTTTACAATTCCTCCCGGTATAATATTTAGTAAGTATAGTTCTGGTTTCAGTGGGATTTCAATCGACATTATGTCTTGAAGTATTTCCTGAATCATCTCCCAGAAAGCCTTTGCTTTTGGGCATGTCCACCACATGTGATAGTATGAACCTGTATTTGTTTTGCATTTCCAACATACATTTACATTTTTCTTGGAATATTTAGAAAGCCTCTCTGGTGGAATGTGCCACCTGTAAAACATTTTCCATACATTTTCTTTGTAAGTACAAGCTCTTGTGATCTTAAAAATTTCTTTCCATATTTTGGACCAACTATCCAAATCAATATTATGGCCTATATCTCGAGCCCACGTAACCATGTTAGGTTTCACCCACTCATTTTGCATTTCATATTCCAAGAGATAGCCATATATCTTCTTAATTATCCTATCTTCCGGTATTAACCATACCTTATCTAACTCCGTATAATCTTTACTAAAACCTTGTTTTTTTATCGATATTGTATCTTGACATTAATTGTTGAGTTCCCACCATGTTAGATTTAATCCTTGTTCCCTCAATATTTCATTTGATTTAAGCTCTAACTTGGCATCTAAAAGTTCTCCATAACTTATCTTTTTTTCCTGCATTATCAGTGTAGGCTTTATAAAGGCCTCTAAAGGGGATGTCCATTTCGGTATTTTCCTATAATGTTTGTATTTTATCTCTTTTCATATTTTCAGTAATGCCCCTCTTATTGCATGATTTCTAAAAAAATTATTTCCCCCCCCCCGTACCATAGTATTTTATGCCATCCTACTTGCAGGTCATGACCTTCTAAATTTAATAATCTATGATTTCCTAACTCAACCCAATCTCTTAACCAGATCATACCCGCAGCTACGCAGTAATTGTACCAAATCGGTAAACCAAGACCTCCCCTAGTCACTTTGTCTTGTAAATACTTTAACTTAATTCTGGGTCTCCTTGACTGCCATATAAATTTTGAAACATTTTTCGTTAACTCTTTAAAAAAGGTTTGGTTTTTTAAAATTGGTATGGATTGAAATAGAAAGATTAAACGTGGTAGGATGTTCATTTTGATTAATGCAACTCGGCCCATAAGAGATAGTTGTAATCTTTCCCATATTTCAAGATCTTTTTGAATTTCAGTCAATACTTTCAAGTAGTTTTCCTTATAAAGTGAGCTACATCTGTTTGTGATATTAATTCCCAAATATCTCACTTTTTTTACTATCTTTATTTTAGTTATTTCTTTTAATTGGTTTTCATTTTCCTTTGTACAATTTTTGGTTATCATTTTCGTTTTTGTTTTGTTTATTTTATACCCTGATAGTTGACCATATTCTTCCAATATGTATAAAAGCTTACCCATGGAATTGAGTGGGTCTTCGACAATGAATACCACATCATCAGCAAAAGCCAAGATTTTAAAAATTTCTCCCTTTGTCCTTAATCCTTTGATTCCACTTTCTGCTCTAACCACCTCACACATAGTCTCCAACACAAAAATGAAAAGAAGTGGGGAAAGAGGGCAGCCTTGCCTAACCCCTTTTCCTATTGGAAATGTCTCAGATGTAGTACCATTAAAAGTAACCTTTGCCACTTGTTTGTCATATATTGTTTCCACCAATCTACAAAATTTTCCATTATTATTCCAGTGCCTTAACTGGTATAGCATAAAGTCCCAATTTAGCTTATCAAAAGCCTTTTCGGCATCCATGAAACAGAATACTGCCTGCTTATCTGGATGAACTTCGTAATATTCCAAACTATTTAGAACCAACCTTATGTTTTGCCTTAGATGTCTGTTTGGCAGAAAACCAGACTGATCACTTTGTATTGTCTCTAATAATACTTTTTTGAATCTATTTGCTAATATTGTTGTGTAAACTTTATAGTCTGAGTTTAGCAACAAAATTGGTCTATAGTTTTTAATCTCTGTTAAATCTACAGCTTGTTTCGGGATCAGGGTTATTAGTGCTTCTCTCCAAGTTGTAAGCATCTCTCCTTTTTCATAAATTTGCTGCATCGTATTTTGTAAAGGGCCTATTATCTGTTCCTGAAATATTCGATAAAATTCCACGGGGATCCCATCTGGACCTGGTGCTTTTTTAGATTTTAATTTACGAATTGCTTCTATTATTTCTATTTTTGAGATAGGGTCATTTATTAGTTTTTTCTGTTCCTCAGAGAATTTTTTCCCTACATGTTTCCCAAAGTAAAGATCCATCTGTGATTTTGCAATATCTTCTCGTTTATACAACTCTTTGTAAAAAATTTCTATAATTTTTTTTCTGGTCTTTTGTATTTGTATGCTCTTTACCTTGATTATCTCTTAATGATTTAATATATCTATTTGCTTTTTCTTTTTTTTGGTTTATACGCTAACCATCGTGTGGGTTTATTTGCGTTATCAAAAGTGAATTGTTTAGCATATAACAGTTTCTTCGCTAATTCCTCCGCCATTTCACAATTTAACTTATGTTGTAATTTTTGTAGAGTATCTTTACTTTTAGTATCCAAAGGGTTTTCTTTCAGTTTTTTTCCTTCCACTTTAATTTGTTGGGTTAAATTGAAATAGTTTAATCTCTGTTTCTTTCTAAGCCAACACTCTTGGCTTATCATTCTACCTCTGAGGAAGGCTTTAAAGGTATCCCACACTACCTGAATACTAGTTTCAGAACAAATATTTCTTGTAAAGAAATCTTCAAATTCCTCTTTACACTTTTTAACAACATTTTCGTCATTTAGCATCCACGCTTTCATTGACCACCTACTCACCTTCGGTGCATCATGTAATGTTAATACAACTGGGCTATGGTCGGCAAAAGTCATCGGGAGTATTTCTACTTCCATGACATCACCCAGCATTGTAGAAGATAACCAAATCATGTCTAAGCGCGACCACGCCTTATGCCTGTGTGAGTAAAAGGTAAAATCTTTTTTATCCCAATTTTTAAGTCTCCATGAGTCCACAATATTAAATTCCTCAACCACTTGGGCAAAGGACCTCAATAATGTATTACTCTTATAGTATTTAGGATTTGCAGATTTCTTGTCTAAATTAACATTCACAACCGCATTGAAGTCTCCAGCTATAAGCAATTCATCAAATACTTTGGTTTGGGGCATAAACATTCACCACTAATGCCACCTTATTTT
This sequence comes from Lepidodactylus listeri, assembly GCA_029233225.1. Taxonomy (NCBI): domain Eukaryota; kingdom Metazoa; phylum Chordata; class Lepidosauria; order Squamata; family Gekkonidae; genus Lepidodactylus; species Lepidodactylus listeri. The sequence continues at coordinate 114,126,055 of JARCFY010000009.1, read as the reverse complement.
GTCTCCTAATTTTTATAGCTAAAATTCGTCCTTCCTCCTCTTCATATACTATTTCCGGAAATAACTCTTGTTTAGCATAAGTTGCCACCCCAGCTTTTTTCTTTAATTTGTCTGCTGCAACAAAGTTTTGGCCTAGTTTTCTTGAAATCAGTAGGTGTTTATCTTTTTGTTTAATATGCGTTTCCTGAATACACACAATATCAACATTCAATTTTGCAATTTGCAAAAAGATTTTTTTTCTTTTCTGTGATGAGTTTAATCCGTTCACATTAATGGACACTAATTTAAGCACTTTTCTAGTCATGACTTATATTTTTACTTTCTTCCTTTCTCAGTTGTAGTCTTGTTATAACTCTCCCTGTAGGATATTTCCTTGATTTTTTCCCTTTCTCTGATTTTTGTTTGTCCTTCCCTTTTATTGTTTCCCCTTCTCGTGCTGTATCCTCCTCCTCTGATTCGGAGGATCCCTCCTCAAATACACCTAATTCTCTACCGAATTTCCTTACAAAGTCATCCATTTTGAATATTGAAGTTGTTATACTTTGACCCTTTATAATAAAAAGATAGGCCCTCGGGTGTCAACCACCTATAGGCTATGTCATTTGTCCTTAAGGCTAAAACCAGAGATTGATAGTCATGCCTCTTCTGCCTCACCCGCCAGGGTGTGTCTCTTAAAATTCGGATCTCATTTCCTTGCACCATCAGGGGTTCAATCTTAGTTATTTCTAGTATTTTTTCTCTTACAGACCATCTATAAAATTTCATATGCACTTCTCGTGGCAGGCTATTTCGTTTCCCAAAAGCAGTATTTCTCCTAAATACAGATTCTATGTCATTAGTCAACATCTCTGATGATTCTAACCCCATTCACTCATGCAGCATAGTTGTCATTGTTTCCCTGAGATCCTCCTCTTTTTTTTCTGGGACATTTTGAAATCTCAATATTATTGCTGACTTTTCTGACTCAAGCAATATCAATGAATTTTCCAATGAAATACATTTTGAATTTAAATCCTCCAGCTGTTGATCAACAACCTCTAATTTTCCCTCTGTTACAATATTTGCTTTCTTCAACTCTGTTATATCCTGTTTGTTTTCTAGCATCTGCGTTTTAATTTCATTCAATTGAGCAGATAATTGCTGTGTAGACCTTTCTAGTTTTTCTTGTAGTGGCTCTAATGCTTTTGCTATTAAACTAGGTATTGTGTTTTGGATTACTTGATTCATCACCTCTGTAATGTTTTCATTTATCTGTATATTTATATCCTTTACACTTGGTTGGTTCGCTCCCGATGTTCCTGATATAGACATTTTCCTTGATCCTGTAGCCATTCTACTTTCTAGGGGTTGCAATAAATTATCTAAGTACTGTCAATCCCACTTCAATATGTGGTTAATATACACTTTCTGCTTTCCACTTTGTACTGGTTCTTACTATTATCTCTAAGCCTTTCTAAATACTATTTGAACTATCTATGTACTATTTATTTTCTATTCTATACTACACTATTCTATACTAATCTACTCTTAACTATTCTATTCTTGACTATTCTTAACTACTCTTTGACTCTTTACTATTTTATACTATTCTTTACTATTCTGTTATTTCTCTAAGTCTATTCTGCTCTTAACTACTCTACTCTTAACTACTCTTATCCTATAATATTTTGTGTTATTTTATTTTTCAACTCTACACTCTATATTATTCTGTTCTATTAGAAAGTGAAGTAAAGCAAAACAAAACAAAACAAAACAAAAAAGTAGCAGTTCAGACTTTTGCTTTACAGTCTATTTTTCCCCCGCTTTGTTTTCTCAATCCACCTTCGCTCCATGTCTGGCTATCTTCATCCTTCTCCCCTCATTGCCCCCCCATTGTTAATTAGCTGTTGCTTTCACTTGTCCATCTGTTTCACTAACGATACGAACTGCAGCGGTATTTTGATCCAAATGGCAAAAGGCAAACGCCAGGTTGCTATCTTCCGGGTGCACTCCCAGTCACTCCTAGTTGCTAGCTGAGCGATCGACCCCTGCACTTCCGCTCTTTTCTTCCTCCACCGGAGAATAAGACCAGCAACAGTCTCAAATAGTATTTATTTATAGTATTTCAAGTCCTTCTGGTCTTTTTCTTCCTTTGCAATTTTTTTCTTTATCTTCTTTCTCTTTCCCTTATCGAGGTGAGTCGGAGCTAAACGCCGCTCCTTTTCTTGGCGATCGACTCGCCATGCCTCTCCACCTCGCCCAGACTTTCTCAGACTTGGAAAGGTTCCCTCCGTGAAAGTATAGGAGGTATTGTTAACGTCTTTTATCTTTATATGTTGTTATATGTTGTAAATATTTTGTAAATAGGTTTGTTATCTAGTTGTTACCGGAGCTTGGGGCTTTGCTTTTCCAGTTGCCTCCTCCTTGGTTCTCTGATAGCGTCTGTGCTTCGGTGCTTGCCACGAAGCTTGTCCCTTCCTCTTGTTTTAGCTAGCCAGGTTGGTGAGTTTGACCACCGTCACTACACTCACCCCCCCCCCCCAGCGATGGCTTTACATTCGGGCACTCTTCAGGAGCCTTATGGGGTACAAACCCCCTAAAGTTGGAAGGGAATTCTGCATTGGGTTTGGAGCGATGCTCCGCGTCCCCTGCAGCCGGCGCGACCGGAACCGGAACTGTCAAAACAAGCCCCTTGATTAAGGGGTGTGATAGTTCCTCACACAGACCTGCCTGGGTCCTCATGAAATGATGTTTAAATGTCATAGGTTTCCTGGCTGCATGCAACTAGGGGAGTTTTGTATGATGGGCAAGTTTGATGAGGAGCAGCAGATAATCCCAGAGACAAAGCTTCTTGAGAAAGGACACACAAGTAAACATCCTGTGCAAGTTCAGCAACAGGGCAAGGAATTATATTTCTTGGTGCTGGAATTTGCACAATTTCAAGTAACTCCTCTGTTCTAAGCCTTAACAGCTTTAATAGCCAAATCAGCCATAAAAGTAGAAGGCTGGCAGGAGGGGGGTATCTTTTACAAAGAGTGCCACACACAATTATTTGCCACAGGACAAAAATCATGGGTTTATGTTTGTTAAATGCTTATGCTTGTTGCCCTTGGTTCTCAGGGAAAAGATTAGCTCCCTTGAGGCTAGGTTTGCCAGACTGGAGAAACTGACAGAAATAAAATGGTATGAGGACGAGACCTTTGGGGCCTGTTACTAATGTTTAACTCCCATGCTAACAGTTCATCTGCTGTCATGGAGATTGTGCAGGAGGTTGGACTAGATTACCCTTAAGGTCCCTTCCAGCTCTTGTGTTTCTGTCACGGTCTCGAGGTAGGTAGGCAAAGAGTAGGAGGCTCAAAGCATAGATGAGAAAGTGGCGCTAGGAGGAAGGGTTTCAGTTTATTGGGCACTGAGGAACCTTCTGGGATGAGCCTGTAATGATTTCATGTTTTGGTGTGTGTGTCCCTTTAAATGTTTAGTGTGGCTGCAGTACTGTAGGGAGGGTGACAGAGGGAGACAAGTGTGATGTGGTTGGCTGATGACCAAGAGAGTGGGAGGGGAGAGGTTCGGAGAGGAGTCCGGGTGTGTTTGTGTTTTATGACAGAATTCTGCTGTGTGTCTTGGGAGAGAGACGAGTGTGGAAGAAGTTTGAAGAGAGTGTGTGGAATTTAGTCTGTGTAACTAAGAAAGTAGATTCTATCCTGCGTGGATAAAACAGACTAACCAGTGTGGCTACAGATGTCAGAGTGGAATTTGGAGTTTGAGAGACTGGGTTTGTAGCTCCAAGCATTACCAGTTATATTTACAAGTTCCTTTCTTCAGCAACTGTTCAAAATAACCAGCTACCTATTTTGTTCTTTATTCAATAAATCAATTTCTGTTTAAATTTATCCTAGAAATCAGTACAGTACTTCCTCAGGGCCACATAGTCCTCTGAAGTGCCCAGACACTAGGTCATACTACCAAAAGAGAGAGAGATTTGGAATTTTAAATTCCTGGTGGCCGCAAGAAAACTACCAAGTTTATGTATGCAGGTTATGATGTAAAGTAAAAGCAGTCGTCCCCCCCACCCCAAAAAGCGAGAACCTCACAGAGCCAGACCTGAAAGGGAACTGAGCTGCTCTGCTCAATATCAAAAAGGTAGCACAGCAGATTTTAAACTAACTCTTGGGGGGGGGGGACTGACAGGAGCTGGGGAGCCTCCCGTTCTAGACTACGTATCCCAAAGGGACAGTGTGGTGAACACTCAGGGTAATATTGGTGGGAGCAGACAAGAAGTTGAAAATGAGAGCAGGGCAGGGAAGAGGGGCAGCATGAGGAAACTTAAGTGCCCAGGGAGGAGAGGATTTTTAGAGATGGAAACAAAGTAGAGATGTCAGTGCCAGAAGCCTCTGAACGTTGTAACAGGGGAGCTCTGCAAAAAGAGGCTAAGAGAAGAGGAGTGCTTGCCAGAGTTTCAGAAACTTAGTGGAAAGGGGGAAATCAATGGGACACTTCTATTTCATTGTATAAAAGGTAACAAGAGATGAAGATCTAGGACTACTAAGCAAATTGAAAGTCTTTGGGTCCAGATGGGTCCTGAAAGGCTTTGTGTCCAGTCTTGGGGTTATTAAGGAACTCAAATGTGAAATTGTTGATCTTTAATGGTAGCTGTAGCCCTAAACCTGAGTAGCCCAGGCTAGCCAGATCTGGTCAGATCTCAGAAGCTAATCAGGGTTGGCCCTGGTTAGTAAATGGATGAGAAACCTCCAAGGAATACCAGGGTCAAGATGCGGAGGCAGGCAATGGTAAATCATTTTTGGACATCTCTTGCCTTGAAAACCCCATGGAGTCTCCATAAGTCAGCTGTGACTTTACAGCACTTTCCACCACAGTGGTAGCTGTATCACTAACCTTTCTTGCTGTGTCTGCAAGCTGAGGATTCAAGCACTTTTCAACTGTCAATGAACCTTGTTTGCTTAGAGTTATTTTCATCTTAGACAATGAATTGAAACAGTTACAGAAAAGTTAGATTAATTGCTTTTTTATTTTATTAAAATTTTGTTAAAAACAAATGATCTATACATAAATATAAAATTACGTAAGATACACTGCCAATCTAAGCCCCTTACATCCTGCCTCCATGGGCACAGAAAACTGATGATTTAAATTCTATTTCAATTATACAATAGCCAGTTCTGTTCTTTGTATTGCTCTTGACCATAGAAGGTTACTCTATGTCTTTCTCTATTTTTCCAATAAGTGATTAATTTCACTAAAGTGTAGATCTCCTTTATTTTCTTTTTAAATGAATTTTATTAAGATTTTACAGAAAATACACAGAAAATGGAATTAAGAAAGAACTAAAAAGGGGGGAGGGGGGAAGAAGGGAATATATTTTGATTTTCATCTACAACTGGTACAGTTTAATTTTCTATTCACTCTCTCTACAGATACATAAAAGAAAAAGCCCTTTTTATCTTTAATTAGTTTCTCATCTTATTCTTCAAACCCATAAATCATCCATTCTCCCCCCCCCCTCCGTTTCATGCAAAAGAGTCCATCAGGTGTTTCCAGTTAGCTATAAAGGTAGTTAATGTCTTTTCTTTAATCAAAGAAGTAAAGCCATCTCCACGAGTTCCATCGTCTTCACCATCCATTCTTCTATTGTAGGTATTACTGAAGATTTCCATTTCTGAGCATAATAGTCCTGCCACCATTGTCATAAACAAAAATAAAGTTCTGTGTGTTCTTTCTAATTGACCATCAATTAATCCCAACAAAAAGCCTCTGGTTTCAATTGTATATAAGTCTTAAAAAATTTCTGAATAACAGCATGTATTTGTATCCAAAATTTTCTGGCTTTATTACATGTCCACCATAAGTGATAAAATGTTCCTTCCTACTACTCACATTTCCAACACTTATTCAGAATATTTTTATACATTTTAGCTAATTTTTCTGCAGACATATACCACTGATACATCATTTTATTAAAATTTATTTTAAATTAATACTTAATGTAAATTTAAGACCCTTTGACCACATATTTTGCTATTGTTCCAACTGTATTTTATATCCAAAAATTTTAACCCATTTTACTATACAGTCTTTAATTTGTTCCTCTGTCTAGGCTTTTATTTATTCCATATTCTCAAAATGGCACGTCTAATAAAATGATTTTTAAAATCAACATTGACCTTCACTTTATCATACCACAAATAGGCATGCCACTTATGATGGACTCCTGTATCTCCCCAACTGTCTGGCAGATTTTTCCTCCCAAATCTCCAGTTCCCTCCAGTGACTGAGTTGCCCTACAGTAACGTGTGTAACTTCTCTCTTGATATAAACTTGAAACTGTCCCACCCTTTGTTTAGATATTGGTTGAGGCTTTAGACCCAGTACAGGAACTTGATGGAAAGACGGGAGCTGTCCTGTTTTATAAACCCTTGTGAAATGGCACTTGAGGCAGACTAACTTTGAAGAAAAGAATCAAGAAAAGAATCAAAAGAATCAAATCATTATTAAACAGGCAGGAAATACATGCATAATAGGAATAGTCAAGGTTTTGAAACTGCTGAGGTAAAAACTTTCTAATATATACAGAGCTGAATTCTTAGAACACTCAAGAGAGTGTATCTGTAGTTTTGTTTCAAGGTTTTCTAGTTCTTTCTTTGAGAGGTACTTTGTTTAATATATTTGAGCACTAACACAATTCTTATTAATGTTTCTAGATTTCTCCTTTTGGACTTCTATGTTTTCCTTTAGATACTACAGCTTTTCACTAACTCATAAGGCATCTAAGCCCTTTATCACAGACCAGGGTTCTCTTCCCAACCCTTTTCACTGTCAGGAAGTGACAGTGTCCCTAAGAAGTCACAACTTCTTTTACTATTTGGCATGTATGGGAGTCCACTAACTACCCAGACCTTCTGCCATTTCATCTGAATACCTTACACTTACAGCATTTCATCTGAATGGGGGGAGGTGTCCAGTGGAGTGCCACAGGGCTCAGTTCTGGGACTGGTGCTTTTGCATATTTTTATAAATTATCTGGATGAGAGTGTGGAGGGACTACTCATTAAATTTGCAGATGACACCAAATTGGAAGGAGCAGCAAACACACCAGCAGATAGAATTCAATGAGATCTGAACACACTGGAAAAGTGGTCGGATGTGAACAAGATGCAGTGTTCTACATCTGGGTAACAAAAATGAGGAACATGCATACAGGATGGGGGATATGCTTCTGAGTAGCAGTTTGCATGTGAACAAGATCTTGGGGTGAGGGTGGACTGAAAGTTAACTATGAGCAGCCAGTGTGATGCAGCGTCAAAAAAGGCTAATGCGATCTTGGGGTGAAGCATAACATCCAAATCGCAAGATGTGATAGCCCTGCTGTACACTGCATTGGTCAGGCCGCACCTGGAGTATTGTGTACAGTTCTGGAGGCCTCACTTTAAAAAGGATGTGGACAGAATGGAGCGGGTGCAGAGGAGAGCGATGAGGATGATCAGGGGCCTGGAGACCAAGAAGCCCCACGAGGAAGGGCTGAGGGACTTCTTGGGAATGTTCAGTCTGGAGAACATGAGGCTGAGGGGGGACATGATTGCTCTCTTGAAGTATCTGAAGCGCTGTCACTTATTATTTATTATTTATTTTTCAGATTTATATCCCGCCCTCCCCATGAATGGGCTCAGGGCGGCTTACACTGGCACAAGGCAAATTCAGTACATTAAAACAAATAAAATCACCTAAAAATAAATAACATAATTTACCATAAAATGCTTCCAGATATCTTATATTTACATGGTTACCCAGTGGTGGGTCCGAGCCCCCCTGCCACCAGGACTGGGTTACACTAGAGCCAGCTACATCACAGGTATCATTCGTGATGGGTGGTATCACTGATGGCGGCTCCTATTCAAAGGCCTGCAGAAGAGCTCCATCTTGCAGGCCCTGTGGAACCGCATTAAGTCCTGCAGGGCCCTGATCTCCTCCAGGAGCTCATTCCACCAGACAGAAGCCGCCACCGAAAAGGCCCTCATCCTAGTTCTGGCAAGCCTGATGTCCCTAGGACCCAGGACACAGAGTCGATGGCATGACCCGGACCGAAGTGCCCACTGGGGTATATACAGAGAAAGGTGGTCTCTTAGGTATGTTGGACCCTGGTCATATAGAGCTTTATAGGAAAGAACCTTGAAGCGAACTTGGTATGCTATAGGCAACCAGTGCAGCGCCGCCAGCACAGGCCGAAAATGGTCCCGCCTTGCGAGACCCATCAACAGCCTGGCCGCGGCATTCTGCACCAGCTGCAGCTTCCGGGTTTGCACCAAGGGTAGCCCCATGTAGAGAGTGTTACAGTAGTCCAACCTTGAGGTGACCGTCGCATGGATCACTGTGGCCAGGTCATCACGGTCCAGGTAGGGGACCAACTGCCGCGCCAGCCAAAGATGATAAAAGGCCGACTTGGCAGTGGCTGCTACCTGGGCCTCCATTGGCACTAATCCTATGCTACTCTAGCTGACCTCCCAGGAGGGCAGGGAGCTGTTCCTGTTGGCAGTAGAGGATACGACTCGCAATCATGGGTTTAAATTAAGGGCAGGGAGGTACCAGCTGGATATTAGTAAAAAAAAATTACAGTAAGAGTTGTGCAACAGTGGAATCAGCTGCCTAGGAAGGTGGTGAGCTCCCCCTCATTGGCAGTCTTCAAGCAGCAGCTGGACAAACACTTGTCAGGGATGTTCTAGGCGGATCCTGCATTGAGCAGGGGGTTGGACTAGATAGCCTGTATGGCCCCTTCCAACTCTGTGATTCTATTATTCTCCCTCAGAGCAGTTTTAATATATTTAAGACAATGGGGTTTCTCTTCTCTCTGTAGAAGTACTTTTCTGACTATTGCCTGTCAGAAAACACTGACTCCCAAATGCCTCTTCCCTCAGAAGTCAAACCCTTTGGCTACTGATTGAGACATTAGTTTTCAGACCGGGACCAAAAGTGTCTCAAATGGTGAAAGACCTCTTTCCCCTCCAGATCAGCTGTTTTATTTCCTCTCTCAGCTGATGTTGGCTAGTCAGATAGTGAGCAGAACAGCCAATTACATAAACTCTTCTCTCCAGGGAAGATTAACTCATGAACTCCCTGACTCTCTGACACAAGCAGCATTTTTTTAAAGCCTGATTTTCTGTGCGATCCATTTCACCACCCAAATCCTAAATCATGACCTTCCAGCTCCAACAATCATTCATTTCTTAAGAAAAGCCATTCCTTCAACCACAACAAGCAAAAAGCAGCAAAGTATACTTTCAGATCAGTTAAACTCCTCCTTTTTATGCATCTTGTAATACTTTACATTTAATACACTTTTTTCCCTTGCCACACAAATTTAGAAATGTCTTTTTGACACTGTTTTAACAGTATATCAGTTGTCAAAACTGATATTGTTTGAAAAAGAAATTATATCCTAGGTAAGACATTCATCTTAACCGCCACTATTCTTGCCATCAACAATTGCAATTTATACCATATTAACAGATCTTTTTAAACTTTTTTCCATGTTTGAACATAATTATTTTGAAACAACATTCAATTCATGCTTGTCAAAGTAATACCCAAATGCTTTACCTTCTCCTCCAAATTAAAACCTGTTTTATTCATCAATTCAGTTTGATTTTGTGAATTTATATTTTTTGTCAAGATCTTTGTTTTTTTATTATTAATCTTAAAACCTGCTAACTCACCAAATTCTTTTAATTTAGTCTTCAGCAAGTCTTTAAAGTCCCTTTAAAGGATCTTCTAAAATTAATATCAAATCACCTGCAAATACTCTTAACTTATAAGTCTCTTTTTAAATCTTTATCCCCTTCAATCTTTTTCTCTTGTCTCAGATCTTTATTCAATATTTCAAGAACTAAAATAAACAGGAGTGGAGACAGTGGACACCCTTGTATCTTTTTGTATGACACATGGTTTAGTTAAATCTCCAATAATAATTTTTGCAGACTGAGAAGTATAGATCAATTTCACTCATTTTATAACATTTTCTCCAAAGTTCGTATCTTCGAAGACTCTAACAAACAAAATCCAGCTCAAGTTGTCAAATGTCCAAAAAAATCAATGTGGCTTGTTTTTCATTATGCCTCTCTAAGTATTCTAAAATGTTTAATACAGTCCTAACATTGCTGTCTGCAACACTGCCTCAATCTCAGTATATAATAATTAGGCAGTGCAGTTTACTTCTCGCTCTGGTATTTGGGCAAAAACTCTATGGTAGACACATCACTGTGATGTCAGCCAGGCCCGGGTCATTTGGGGGGTAAGTCCCCCCACCCGCCAGCCAGCTGATCAGTGGCAGGGCAGTGGGGTCTAGCTGTGCCTAATGGCACTGGTGGGGGACCCCCGCAACCCTAATACATACTTCAACTGCACTGGCATAAAGACAAACATAATCCAGCCTGGGACCCAGCTAGGGCCCATGAAAGTCCTAATGCGGTCATGCTGACAAAGTAACACTTATGTCAGATTCGTCCCTTGTAACAAATGAGTTTGACACCTTTGGTTTAAGGCTTTCCAGGACTGGTGGGCGCCTGTTTTAGCCACCCTATTTACTCATATAGATAGGTCTGAAAGGTTCCCTCTGGAATAGGCCTCTTCTATTGTGGTTCCAATTTATAAGAAAGAGGAACGTACCAATCCAGCTAACTATAGACCAATAAGCCAGCTGGATGTAATAGGAAGGCTTTATGCAAGACATCTCCTATTGAAGCTGGAGACATGGGTAACTGAAAGTAACTTGTTAGCACCAGAGCAAATCAGATTTAGGCAGGGACATTACACTCTGGACCATTACCTTCTGCTGCAACATCTTATCAATAAATATTCAAATGGATCATCTAGGCAACTATACAATTTATGGAGAAAATTAATATGAATATAGATAGGCTGCTAGAGTGTATGAAAGGCCTTTATATCAACACCAGTTTAAAGATCAGATTAGGTTTCAACGGCCAATTGTCAAGCTCAGTTAAAACCACAAAGGGGTCTGCCAAGGCTGTATTTTGGTCCCGCTGCATTTTAATCTATACATAAATAATATGGTAGAATTCCTGTCAGGTCATCATTTCTTTCCAGTCAAAGTAGGCGGAGCGACCATTTCAATTCTGCTCTATGCGGCTCACATAGTGCTAATTTTCTAAACTCAAATTGGTCTTAGAAGGCTGTTGAGACAGTTCAGCTTCAGCTGTAAAAAAAACCCTACTTAATGTTAATTATGATAAAACCAAGATTATGGTTTTTAGCAGAAGACTGCACTATCAAAAATGGACAATGAACGAGAAGCCGTTAGAACAGGTATCTAGCAAAATATTTAGAGGTGAAGTTTTATCAGTCTTGTTAGAGGTGATGGTTTCATTGGAAAAAAGTATAAAAAGTTATTAAGAATCAAGAAATACAAGCTGAAAGGGAAGCATGCTGTCTCCTCACAAACCAATACTTCTGAATTATTTAGGCATGCGGTGCAAGGTGCCTTAAGTAGCAATCCAAATTCCTGGATTGCTGTGTTGCAGTTTGTATATGGCAGAAACATAACCCATTTTAATTATTACAGAAGCTTTGACACCAGAACTGCTGTATGACCACTAAAGGACAGAATCATAGAATCACAGAGTTGGAAGGGGCCATACAGGCCGTCTAGTCCAACCCCCTGCTCTGTACCAGCTGTTCTCTCAAGGACAGCTTGGGAAAGAGCTCTCTCAGCCCCACCTACCTCACAGGGTGTCTCTTGTGGGGAGGGGAAGGGAAAGGAGTTTGTAAGCTGCTCTGAGACTCCAAGCGAGTGAAGGGCGGGGTATAAATCCAATCTCTTCTGCTGCTGCTGCTGCTGCTGCCAACCGGAACAGCTCCCTGCCCTCCTCTAAGGGACAGCCTTTCAAATACTTCAAGGGACCAATTCTGTCCCCCTCCACCTCCTCTTCTCCAGACTAAACATTCCCAAGTCCCTCAGCCTTTCCTCACAGGGCTTCTTGGTCTCCAGACTCCCAGTCATCCTCATTGCTCTTCTCTGCACGCACTCCATTCTGTCCAAATCCTTTTTGAAGTGAGGCCTCCAGAACTGCACACAGTACTCCAGGAGCGGCTTGACCAATGCAGTGTACAGTGGGACTGTGACATCTTGTGTTTGGATGTTATGCCTCTGTTGATACACCCCAAGATTGCATTAGCCTTTTTTGTTGCCGCATCACACTGGCTGCTCATATTTAACTTTTGGTCCAGCCTTACCCCAAGATCTTGTTCACACACACTGCTACTCAGAAGTGTATCCCCCATCCAGTATGCATGTTCCTCATTTTTGTTACCCAGATGTAGAACTTGGCACTTATCTCTGTTAATGTTCTGGATGCCCCAGAACAGCCTCTGAGTAGTACTGGAGAAGCTGAAGGGCTTTTAGCCAACTGAAATTAAGGACGGCCCCTGGTCCAGATGACATAACCTTCATAATGAACAGTGATAGATTTTCTATCTCAGCTTTACTGTTGTACAATCTGGCGAAGGACTGGGCAGTAGTCGAGCAGACCTTGTTCACCTTTTACTTTGGATCTAAATGTACCAAAAGTATAGGGCAGCTTTTACATTAGTCTGTTGCAATGTTTTGCCATTGGCAATCTGTGAGGGTCGTTGCAAGCACATACCTTCAAACGACTATGCTCTTGTTGTACAGAGGTAATAGAGGCTGTCCTGTGTGCTGCTGTTCTGAGATTATTATAAAAGCATTAGAGATGACGTAGCCACTCCACTCTTGGCTGTCCCACCAGGCCATTCGGCAGAACAGCTAGTTACTCTCCATTTGCTTGCTTGCTTGCTGGGGAGAATGTGCCTATCCTTGAAAAAGTGTATCTTGTACACTGAGACTAGATCCTGGTTGTTGAAAGGACAGGCACAAACCTAACATATATGATTCATAAATTTCATGTTATTGACTTTGTCACTGAAAGGTCTGTGGATGGCATAATAAACTTTGTTGGTGTTGCTAGTATGACTGCAGTTTTGCTGCTCTCATTCTGTTTTTTCAATACAGAAAGATCCTATATTCTCTTAAGATTGGAGAATTTGTTTCATCATTTTAAAAAAAAAAATACGAAACACACAACAGGACTTTGCATTCACTTTTTTCCACAGGCTGGACAACACAGACTCAAGAAATAATATTTTCCCTTCCCATTATTTTTTCCCTGGCCTAGTATATACATCACACAAATATCTGATCCTATTTGTATAAAACAGAAAACACAGGCTCACCCAAGCCAAACAAGGAAACAGAGTAATCTGTAAGATCCTGATCCTCAGACATGCTGCACAGCAAATAATTGCTTAGGGTGAGGTTGTGTCAACTCACGGAAGTCTCTGGGCACATTCACTCCGTCTTGATGTTGCTGAGATCTCATCTTGCTCTGGGGCTGAGCATTCAGAAGCCATTCCTGGGCTCTGGGGCTCTTAGCAACATGCCATCCAGTGGGCACAGAACGTGCACAGCCACGACACCACGAGATAGTGCAGGCAACCCAAAAGCAGCAACTGCTGCTGTCATTGTCTTTTGCACCCCCTGTCTGGGGGAATGAATATGCACCCTCAGCTGGAACAGCCACAGACACTGATTCATAGGTTTGCCAACCTCCAGATCTGGGGTCATAACTGATTTCCGAGCAACGGAGAACAGTTCAACTGGAGAAAATAGCCACTTTGGAAGCTGAACTCTATAGCATTATAGCAGCCCCAAACCCTGCCCTTCTCACACTCCACCCCCCCCCCCCCCATATCCAGGTATTTCCCAACACTGAGATGTCAACCCTACTCTTTCACCTTTCTCCTCTGGTTAGGACTGCACTGCTGATTCTAGGGCCCTGACTGCTCACACAAGTATGTGAAAGAACAAAGTTTGAGTCCAGGGGCACCTTTAAGACCCACAAAGTTTTAATCAAGTTATAAGCTTTCATGTGCATGCGTGAATGCTTCAGGTGCAAGGGAAGCATGTGAGGGAAGCAGCTCTTTGACACTGACTGCCCTTTGACTCTCTGGCAGAAGAGGAGGAGCCATGACCTCCATTTGAGAAGGTGGCATACATGCCAGGGAAGGAGGAGAGACGGCCAGTCCCAATCCTGCCAAAGGAGGCCCAGTGCCACCACTTAGAGAGAAGGGGCAGGCTGATCAGTATAAGCCAATCAAGAACGTGATCCAAAAGATGATTCTCGAAGAAGAGCAAGACTTTCCCCTCCCATCTGAGTGTGGCTAAGTCAGATCGCTTTGATATTCAAAGGTGGGATTTCAAACTTTTCATCATGGCTTGGGGACAGCAGAAGAATGATGTGGATATGGAACTCTCCCCATCTTATTCTTTAAGGTAAGACTTGGATCAAGAAACAGGCTCTTGCTTGCAGATATCATGGGGTTTCAGCAGCTGCCTAATTATGCCTACACCTGAAGGAGTACTCTGGTTGTGGCCCTTGTCCACAAGATGTTTAGGAACTCACGCCTGCCTATCATGTTCATGGGTTGTTTGGGGAAACATTAGTGGAATATCAGTATAGCCAAGGGAAACACAGCTGCTACCAAAAGTGAAAGAGTGCTTTTAAATGTTCACAGGTGTTATATAACGGTAGAATCCAGGAAGCCTACTCTGCACACCGCAGATGCCAATGGTGCAATTCTATACATGTTCAGAAAACACAAAGGATAGAATGTTTGGCACATCAGAACATACGTAGAGCCCTGCTAGATCAGACCAGTCACCCATCTAGTCCAGCATCCCATCTCACACAGTGGCCAACCAGTTATTCTGGAGGGCTAACAACAGCATGAGGCGGCGGCCTTTCCCTAAAGTTGCCTCCTGGCTGCTCTGAATGTGGAGGCACTTTATGTGCTTATGTGCCCAGCACTATGTTGTTTTTTCTGTTGTACAGAATTGCACCACACATGGAGCACTTGCAATATGAATGTGCAGAGTAGCCTTCCTGGAATCTACCATTATATAACACCTGAACAGGACCCCTGATCATCCTCGTCGCTCTCCTCTGCACCGTCTCCTTTCTGTCCACATCCTTTTTGAAGTGAGGCCTACAGAACTGCACATAGGACTCCAGGTGCAGCCGGACCAATGTGGTGTACAACGGGACTATCACATCTTGCAATTTGGATGTTATGCCTCTGTTGATAATCTCCAGTTAAAGGGCTCAGGTAATAGGTGACGTGAAAGGCCTTGAATTTAGACCCTGCAGAGCCACTGCAGGTCTGAGTAGACAATATCGACCTTGATGGACCAAATGGTCTGATTCAGTATGTCAGCTTCATGTGTTCGTATGGTATCTATTTGGCTTGATAGTTAAAATATAAATATAGACAGGACACAGGCTTGATTTCCCAGAGCTATTTTGGGACTCCCAATATGTGTAACAGGGCAGTTATGAGTCTTGATGTGGAGACAGATTCTTTAGCAGTGATGCAAGGATCATGGTGATCACATTTCAGCTATTTGTTACAGAGACCCATCCTTGAGGCATGCCTCTTTAATATCTGAAGACGCATGTATGAGCAATGGAAAAGTCATAATACAAGAAATTACCTGTGCGGGATTGTGTGTGTGTGTTAGCTGGAGACAACATCAGCATTAATCAAACAAAATATCTGTAACACAGATTGCCAGAGTAAAACATCCATACATACAAACTATGGTGTGCAGATCTTGCTCATCTTTAAATTACAATGTAAACTTTCCAGTACCTAAGAAGTGTGCAACTATTTAAAATTTTTAACTGCATCAAAATTTAGGAAATCTTTTAAATTATGGCCTTTGTCCTGCTGGTGCTGGGGTACCGTATAAAGGTATTAGAGATATAATAATTACTTTATTCATGGCTACTGTACCAGGCCATTCAGCATAAGACTCAGTTATCCTTTTTTCTTGCTGGGGACAATGTAGAGATTACTGAAAGAGCAGCTTTTAAAAATATAGCCACTGAGACTACATCCCGGATGTTTAAGGGATTGTGTCAACCAAACATGCACGACTGTTTGTGTTACTGAATGCTCTGAGTTACTGACTGCGTAATAAAGAAAATAGATACAGTGCAGTGAACGGTACATGTTATACCCATTCCCTTGCTTTATTTTTCAATTTATTAAAATTTTATACCTTTCCTCTTGGCTGATAATCACAGTAAATCTCCATGATGAACCACTGATACATGGTAGGCAATGAAATGAATAGCACATGGAATTCTCTCTCTCTCTGTCTCTGGCTTTCTTAGGGCAGTAGGAAGGTTTGCATGCACTGAGATAATTTTATTGCTGCTTTTTTTGGTAAGTTTTAGTAAATATTATGCTGGTTTGATGTTTTTATTTTTCATTGATAATGTGATTTTAATATTTCTGTGAGTTGACTAGAGACTTATTATGAGTTGACTTATTATGAGGACTTACTCTCCATGGGATAGAGCAGGTAGAGAAAGAAGTACTTTTTCTCTCTTTCTCACAATACAAGAATGCATGGGCACTCCATGAAATTGCTGAGCAGTCGGGTTAGAATGGATAAAAGGAAGTACTTCTTCACCCAAAGAGTGATTAACACGTGGAATTCACTGCCACAGGAGGTGGCGGCGACTACAAGCATGGACGGCTTCAAGAGGGAATTAGGTAAACATGTGGAGCAGAAGTCTATAAGTGGCTATTAGCCTAGGGTTGCCAGCCTCCAGGTGGGGCCTGGGGATCTTCCACTTTTACAACTGATCCCCAGCTGACAGAGATCAGCTCCCCTGGAGAAAATGGCTGCTTTGAAGGGTGGACTCTATGGCATTGTACTATGCGGAGGCCCCTCCCCTCCCCAAACCCCGCCCTCTTCTGGCCACACTCCCAAAGTCTCCAGGTATTTTCCAACCCAGACGTGGCAACCCTATATTAGCCCCAAGGTATAGATAGGATCTCTCAGTCTGGGGCAAGTGATGCACTGTATTCTTGGTGGGGGGGCAGGGGGCAACAGTGGGAGAGCTTCTAGTGTCCTGGCCCCACTGGTGGAGCTCCTGATGGCATGTGGTGTTTTTGGCCACTGTGTGACAGAGTGTTGGAATGGATGGGCCACTGGCCTGATCCAACATTGGCTTCTCTTATGTTCTTATGAGAGTATTGGGGCTATAAGGTAGGATATGTCTGAACAAATTTCTATATGATCAGTTGCTATATTAAGTGACCTCAAGAGCCACCATGATTAAAAATAAATAATCATGCCTGTTTTAGAGGAGGGTCCACTTATCAGGGTTTAATGTATAGGATACAAGTACCAACATTCAGAATTCTAATGTGTTGAATACTATTAAGTATTGAGTCAGGAGGCGATGAATCCAACGCAGGCTTTTATTCTAAACATCGTTCAACTCAAAGACAGCTCTGACAAGAGCGGCACTTAACTTATACTGTTCCAACACATAACTATATACATAGTAACTAAGGGTATGAAATCTGATTGGAACTAAGCAGGGCTCTTTGATTGGTTCCTAGGATTGGTTTAAGGACCAATAGGAAGTCTTTATTCAGCAGCCAATAAGATTGAGGGAGCTAGAACACCAGAGCCCTAATGCTGCAATGTAAAACAATATAAGAGAACATAACACTCCTCCCCCCCTTAGTTCAGATAACATAGTCTTTCAGGAACATGGGGGGGTGCCTGGTCCGACGGGACTGCCGTGGCAATGGCAGACTCAACAGTCCGGGGACTCCGAGCGGGCCGCTGTGAACTGCGGCAATGGCGGACTCAAGTGGGAGCACTCTGCTGAGTCTGGGAGCTCCAAGTGCCTGGGGGTAAGTCCCACCTCCGGCAGCGACTCAGCAGACTGTCTCTGAGGAATGTCCCAGGCAGGAGGTGGCACAGGAATGTTTTCTGGTGGGCGGCTCTCCCGGGTGCCGACATCCTGCTGGACCAGGAGAGCTCCCAAGCCAGTCGCAGGAACTGGGGTGTGGTGCAAACTTTCTGGCGCTTGGAGATGCTGCTCAGGCTCCAGAGCTGGGGGGCGCTGTACCCGCTCATCCTGTGCTGGCCAATGACATGCTGCCCGATGCGATGGGGTTGCGGTGGACATCTGGTGCCAGGTCAGGGTGGATGCATGGTGGACAGCTGATGGCCCATGAGGAGCTCTGCTGGCGACTTCCCAGTGGTGGCATGCAGCGAGGAGTGTTGGTGGAGCAGGAAGCTAGCTAGGTTGGCTGAGAAGTTCCCATCCCCCAGCCTGTGGAGTGAATCTTTTGCAGTCCTTACCACCCACTCCGCCTGACCATTCGTCTCAGGGTGGAACGGCACTGATGTGACATGCTGGATGACCATCCAGGAACCTCTGGAACTCGGTGGATGTAAACTGAGTTCCGTTGTCAGACACGAGGAGGTCCAGCAGGCCGAAGGAGGCAAAAAGGCGGTCCAGGCAGCGGGCAATGACGGTCGACATCATGGAGGTGACTGGGAAGACCTCCAGCCACTTTGAGTAGGCGTCCACAACGATAAGGAGCGTGCAGCCTTGAAAAGGCCCAGCAAAGTCCACGTGAATGCGAGACCATGGCCCCTTGGCTTCTCCCATGGGTGGACTGGAACATCGGGGGCTGCTGGCCAAGACTCCTGGCATGGCTGACAAGTACGGACCCACCTCTCGATTTGCTGGTCCAGGCCGGGCCACCAGACATAACTCCAGGCGACAGCTTTCATTTTTACAATGCCCGGGTGGTCGATGTGCAAAGCATCCAGCACTCGTTGTCGAAGTGGGGGAGGGACGATGACTCGGTTTCCCCACAGCAGACAGCCCTTACTTACTGACAGCTCTGCTGACCGTGACTGAAACGGCTGGAACTCGACCTCGAGTGGCCCCGTCAGCCATCCCCTCCACACATAGTGGCAGACTCGGCTGAGCGTTCGGTCCCTGTTGGTGTGGCATGCTATGTCAGCAACAGAGAGTGGGGATTGTGGCAGCTCTTCAAGGAGCAGTGTCTCTTGGATTGGAGTCTCAGGCGGCCCTGGCGATGGTAGTGGCAAACGACTGAGGGCGTCTGCGTGCCCAATGGTCTTACTGGGCCTGTGAAGGAAGCGGAAAGAGTAGGCTGAGAGCAGGACTGCCCAACGCATCATCCGCGGCGACAAGATTTGTGGGGTTTGACGGTCGGCTGTGAAAATGCCGAGCAGCAGCTTGTGGTCGGTGATGATTTCAAACTCATGCCCACAGATGAAATTGTGGAACTTTTTTATGGCCGCAATGATCGCTAGTGCCTCTCTGTCTATCTGGGCATAGTTTCTTTTGGCAGCAGATAAAGTCCTGGAATAAAAAGAAATACAGGCCTCCCAGCTGGAGGAAGAACAGTGGCTAAGTACGGCCCCGATTCCATAAAGTGACACGTCACAGGCTAAGATGAGGGGCTACTTTTTGTCGTAATGGACAAGAACAGCATCTGAGGTGAGGAGAGCCTTGATAAGCAGTGTTTTCTTGGCAACCCCATGCCCACGAAGCCAATTTGTCTAGGAGGCGATGGAGCAGTTCGGCAAGAGCTGCCTTGTTGGGCAAAAAGGCATGATAAAAGTTTAGGAGCCCTAAAAAGGACTGCAGCTCTTCCTTCAACTTCAGAGGGGGCACATTGCGGATCGCAGCAACCTTGTCCGGAGCAGGGTGGATGCCGTCTGCATCCAGAAGATAGCCTAGGAATTGAAAGGCAGGGACAAAAAACTCACACTTCTCCTTCTTGAGCCGTAGGCCGACGTTTTGTAAGCCACGCAGGACTTTTTGCACTCGGGTTGCTAGTTCAAGTTCAGAGGTCCCTGTAATTAAAATGTCATCAAAGTAGGGCACAACACCGGGCAAACCTCGCAGAAGACACTCCATCAATTCTTGGAAAATGCCGGGGGTGACGCTTACCCCAAATTGTAGCCGGTTTACCTTAAAGGCACCTTGGTGCATTACAATAGTCTGTGCCTCGGCCGAGGCTGTGTCTACAGGTAGTTGCTGATACGCCTGGGCTAGGTTGATCTTTGTGAACACATGGCCCCCGGAGACTGAGGCTAGGAGATGGCTTACCACAGGAACTGGGTATGCATGCAGCTGCAGGGCCCTATTGATGGTGCATTTGTAGTCAGCGCACAGGCAGACAGAACCATCAGGCTTGAGCAGGGTGACGATGGGTGTCTCCCACTTGGCATCTGGAACCGGTTCTAGGATACCCTGGGCCAGCAGCTTGTCGATCTACTCGTTGATTTTAGGCTTGAAAGCAATGGGGCAGCGTCTGGGCTTGAGGTGTATGGGCTGTACAGCAGGATCCAGGTTAAACGAGACTGGTGGACCTTTGTAGCAGCCTAGCTCTGCTCTGAACACATTGGGAAACTCTTCCTCAAAGTCTATAAGGGGCTGCTGACCAACTTGATTTACGCCGACAATGTCGATGCCCAGGGCAGCAAACCAGTCCAAGCCTATAAAACTTGTATGGTGATCTTCCACCACGAGTAGATTCAGACGGCCAGTGAATTTCTTGTATCTAACTTGGACTGTGGCAATGCCGACGACTGGAACTCAGTCCCTTTGGAAGTTGAACAGTTGAAGAGGGCACTTTTGAAGGCAGCGTGCAGAGAAATGCGGGGAAGACTTGTTGGAAGGTGCTCCATGAGATGATAGACAGCGTGGACCCAGAGTCTACTTCCATCTGGCACACCCGACCTTCAATGAAGACAGTGGCTTTGATCTTCAGACACGGATGCAAACCTTGGTGAATGTAGAAGCGGTTGGTGTAGTCTTCGGACACACTTGCTTCACTGCTGTACTTGGGTCTTGGCTTGAACGACCTTGATGACCTGGAACGATACGAGCGGCTGGAGGCATTAGCAGACCCTCGCGTACGCTGGGAATCCTCTGGAACACCACATCCTTGTGACAAATGGCAGACTTTGGCGAGGTGGCCCACTTTACCACACGCACAACAGATGGCATCATGAAATTGACAGTCTCTCCACGCAACCAGCACAGCATTTCCTTCGTGGGCTTTTTTGGCGTGGGCTTTTTTGAGAGCACTGCAGCCTCTGATTGGTCCTTGCCCTGTAGAATCTGACGCCTCAAATTGGTAGTCCCAGACATCATCAGAGTCAGCAGTACTGCCATGGTGTACAGTGTCAGCACGGCATGATGAGTGGCCTTGGGGACCCAATCACTGTTCCAACACATAACTATATACATTGTAACTAAGGATACGAAATCTGATTAGACCTAAGCAGGGCTCTTTGATTGATTCCTAGGATTGGCTTAAGGACCAATAGGAAATCTTTATTCAGCAGCCAATAAGATTGAGGGAGCTAAAACACCAGAGCCCTAATGCTGCAATGTAAAACAACGTAAGAGAACATAACAAATACAAACTCAACATTCTGAATTTGGCCAGGGTATGGTATTCAGATGCAATTTTCTCACTCACAACTTGCTTTTAGTAATTTCTTAAATTTGGAATGATTTTTTTAAACTGAATTATGCTTTCCCCATTAAATGGGCAATTGTATACATTGTTTATAAAATGCAGTAATTTGGCAATAGTCTGTGGTACATTGTGTACAGATAATTCTTGAAGTCCTTAAACTGAAACTGGCTGTACTTGTTTCCTGCATTGCTCGGGAGAGAGCAGTGTTTTGGTGTCTGTCATCTCTGAGTTATTTTGAAATAGCCAGTGTTTGGCATGAGGAATAGATAAATAACATAAATAAATAAAATTGTGAGTGAGTGCAGGGTTTGTTTGCAGTCTACATCCTATAAATATGGCTTGCGATAGTTTAAGCTTTTAAAAAATTAATACACTAGATAGTTGTAGCTCTTTTGTCTTATGTGTAAATGAAACTTGTATTCTTGTGGTGACAAGGCATGGGGTTGCTTTTAGTCAGGTGCAGGGGAAAGTGCTGGGAACCACTACAACCCAGTGTGAAGGGGAGGGACAGGGTTTTTCCCACCACCCAGTGAGCTCAGGGAAGCTCACACCTAACAGAGGCCTGCCTGGGAGGGCCAGGTTTAAAGGAGCCAAAAGTGTGAGGCTTCAGGTGTCTGTATACCAATGCTCAAAGAAGAAGGAAGAGCTTGGGCAAGAAGAAGGAAGAGCTTGAGATTCTAATGCAGACTGAGGGATATGATTCAGTAGGCATTACAGAGACTTGGTGGGATGATTCCCAGGACTGGAATGTAATAGTGGATGGATAGGAGTTGTTCAAGAAAAACCGAAAGGGTCGAAGAGGAGGTGGAGTGTTGCTCTATGTGAGGAGAGGGTTTGTTTGTCAAGAAATACTGGAGGGGGAGGGCGACAGCTCAGTGGAAAGTCTCTGGGTGAGGATAAGAGAAGGAAGGACAAACGGTATTGTGGATGGAGTCTGCTACAGACCTCCTGACCAGGATGAAGAGGTGGATGCTGCCCTCCTTGACCAGCTTGACAGGGTATCCAAACAATATGACCTGGTAGTTATGGGTAACTTCAACTTCCCCGATGTGTGCTGGGAGACAAACTCTGCAAAGTGTCCACAGTCATGCAAATTCCTGACCTGTCTGGATGACAACTTCCTTCATCAAATGGTGGAGGAAGCTAATGAGGAGCTCAGCCATACCCGACTTAATACTGACCAACTGTCAGAGTCCCCAGATATCAGAAACCAACAACATTCCTTAAACAGGATCAGTTTATTGATTACAGTATTCTGGATTGCTCCAAACACTTCTCGTGTTAAGACTGCCGTTACAAAGGAGGGAAGGGGTAGATATACCAGGTTCAAACAAGGGTCATCTGGTGGATACAAGCCAATACGCAGCAAGTTACATTCGTGCTAAAACTAACAGCTTTTAGTTCCCAGCGGGAAAGCAGTGAGCGTCTCTATAGTCTCCAAGGTCAAGCCTTGTCAGTGTGGGAGATAAAGAGTCCAGGAGAATCGAAACTTAGAATACCAGAGACCTAGGCAGAGAGCAACCCCCCCCCACTCTCTACGGCAACATGGCTGACACCAACAGGCAAGAGATGGCAGATGGGGTGAAAGTGGTGGGGTCCTTAGGGGGAGGTGACCCTGTCCTGCTAGAATTCCTTTTGCTGTGGGGGACCAAGGAAGTTCGTAGCCACACGTGTACGTTAGATTTCAGCAGGGCAGATTTTAATAAATTCAGGGGCATGATGAGAGTCATCCCATGGGCAAGACTGCTGGAAGGGAAGGGAGCAAGTGAAGGGTGGGCTCTCCCAAAACAAGAGCTCTTGCAAGCTCAAGCCATCACTATTCCAATACTAAGGAAACATGATAGGGGATCCAAGAAGAGAACTGTGTGATGTGCTAAGGGAGAAAAAGGAAATGTTCAAGAAATGGAGGCAGACATACCTCTAAAGAAGAGTATCTGCACCATAGGTCAGCCATCAGAAAGACCAAAGCTCACAGTGAGCTAAAGATGGACAGGGAGACTCACTACAACAAGAAAATCTTCAGATATGTGAGGAGCAAACACAAGCGAAAAGAAGTGATGGGCCCACTGTTGGGTGTTAATGGAGAAACTTTCACAGAGGACAGAGAAAAAGCAGAAAGGCTCAATGCCTATTTTGCCTCAGTTTTTTCCTTGAAGAAGAGAACAGGCTCATAGACAGAGAGGTAGTTGAGAAGCACCTGGCTGCACTGAATGAAGACAAATCCCCGATCCCCGGCCCAGATGGTATGCACCCAAGAGGGCTCAAAGAACTTTCCAGAGGGGTTGCAAAGCCTTTGTCCATCATCTTCCAGACCTCTTGGAGGACAGAAGATGTGCCTCAAGACTGGAAGAGGGCAGATGTTATCCCAATTTTCAAAAAAGAGAGGAGGGATGACCCCGGAAACTGCAGGCTGGTCAGTCTGACTTCTGTCCCAGGGAAGATACTGGAGCAGATTTTAAAGGGATCCGTCTGCAAGAATCTAAAGGACAATGTGGTGATCTGGGGAAGTCAGCACAGATTTGTCCCCAACTGGTCCAGCCAGACCAACCTCATTTCTTTCTTTTCAAGTGACAAGCTTACTGGATCGAGAAAATGCTGTTGATGGTGTTTACCTGGACTTCAGTAAAGCTTTTGACAGGGTGTCAGAATCTGCTGATTCAGACATAGTATTTCTAGTTCTTACAGTTGTGCTTTCTACTTCTCTCCTGTTATATCCTATTGCTATGTATGTATCTTCTGTTGCCATGTATGTATTACAAATGTATGTTTGCAGATGCCATGTTGTAGTGCCTAACCAGGCCTGGGTTTTGTAACTGTTGAAGCGGGAGGGTGACACCTGCAATGTATGGGAACAATGGGCCTCTCACACCACTGCCTCCGCATTCCATCGGCCCCGGCTGGGACTTCAAGGGAGGATGCGTCTCATCTCTTATCACATGCAAAAGCCTTGAGGCCATTGATTGTTATGTGAACTGGTAACATCTGAAGGGTCTGGTTGGGAAGGGAATTTACTGCTTGACACCTCACTTTCTTTCCTGTGGGAAACAAACGGTCAGAGGCCCTTTTTGCCCGCCGTTTTTCCCCTATAGTGATTGGCTACCTATGGGTAATTCAAACTCCTTGGAAAGGTATAATAGACCTGCCTGTATTATCTGTCTCATCTCTGACAATAATCCGAGAAGCTGTACTAATGTAGAGATTGGAAATAAAGAACTCTGGTTTACCAACCAAGATCTGATCCTTGACTACTTTGAGCAGAACTCTCACACAGGGTTCCCCATGATGTTCTGATGGGTAAACTAAAGGACTGTGGACTGAAATCTAAGTTAGTTAGGTGGATAGGGAACTGGTTGGAGAACTGCACTCCAAGAGTAGTTGTCAACAGCATTTCATCTGAATGGAGGGAGGTGTCCAGTGGCGTGCCACAGGGCTCGGTTCTCGGCCAGTTACTTTTCAATATTTTTATAAATGATCTGGATGAGGATGTGGAGGGGCTACTCATTAAGTTTGCAAATGACACCAAATTGGGAGGAGCAGTGAACACACCTGAAGATAGAGAGAGAATTCAATGAGATATGAACAAACTTGAAAAGTGGGCGGATGTGAACAAGATGCAATTTTACAAGGATAAGTGCTGAGTTCTACATCTGAGTAACAAAAATGCGGAACATGCATACTGGATGGGGGAGACACTCCTGGGTAGCAGTGTGTGCGTGAAGAAGATCTTGGGGTAAGGGTGGACTGTAAGTTAAATGTGAGCAGCTAGTGTGATGCAGTAACATCCAAACTGCAAGATGTGATAGTCCAGCTGTACACTGCATTGGTCAGGTTGCACCTGGTGTATTGTGTGCAGTTCTGGAGGCCTCACTTCAAAAAGGATGTGGACAGAATGGAGCGCATGCAGAGGAGAGTGACGAGGATGATCGGGAGTCTGGAGACCAAGAAGCCCAATGAGGAAAGGCTGAGGGACTTGGGAATGTTTAGTCTGGAGAAGAGGAGGTTGAGGGGGGACAGGACTGTATCTGAAGGGCTGTCATTTAGAGGAGGGCAGGGAGCTGTTTCTGTTGACAGCAGAGGAGAGGACTCACAAGAATGGGTTTAAATTTAGGGCGGAAAGGTAACCGGCTGGATATTAGGAAAAACTTTTTTATAGTAAGAGTTGTGCAACAGTGGAATTGGCTGCCTAGGGTGAGCTCCCCCTCACTGGCAGTCTTTAAGCAGCATCTGGACAACACTTGTCAGGGATGCTCTAGTCTAGGCTGATCCCTTCCAACTCTGTGATTTTATGATTCTACCTTATGAGACGGTCATACATGATCGCACGCTGCAATGCGTTTCCAACAGCCTAGATGAAGGGCCGTTTTCTCAGGACCCCTCTGGACCAGCGCCGTTGTGACTGCCCTTTGACAGAACTTGACTTGGCATGTCATGTTTTCTTCTGTTGACCAAAACATGCAGCAGCAAGAGAAAGATTCCTAAGAAAATGGCTGTTGAAATATTAATCTTTTCCTGATGCAGCAAGATTAAGACTACTTCTGAGCAGCCTCTGCCAACATTGCATCGTGGATGTGGCAAATTTTTGTTTTACTGTTTTTTAAAACTCTTATTATTATTATTTTATTTTTATGCTGTATGGCCTATGGGCTATTAAACCAAAATAAAGTTCAACTTTTGATTCTACCTTATCATTCTTACAGTCCCTTTGGCAGCAGCTGTTTCAAGATATGACACACCTGAGAAACACCAACCCAATTTGCCCAATTCCCTGAAACATAAGGCAGGTGCCATATTAGGCAACAGTGCTTAGACAAGCCATGGGTAGATGTCAAAAAGCCACATGTGGCTCCCAAGCCACTGAGTGAATACCACAATTATATACAACTAGGAAGAAGAAGAAAAGAGATTGCATTTATACCCCGCCGTTCACTACCCAAGGGAGTCTCAGAGCAGCTTACAAACTCCTTTCCCTTCCCTTGGGCTCATTTCATAACCGGAGCTCCTGTGCATATTAGGCCACACCCACCTGATGTAGCCAATCCTCCAAGAGCTTACAGTAGCCCCTGTAAGAAGAGCTCTGTAAGCTCTCGGAGGATTGGCTACATTAGGGGTGTGTGGCCTAATATGCAAAGGAGCTCCTGCTATGAAATGAGCCCTGCCTTTCCCCTCCCCACAACAGACACCCTGTGAGGTGGGTGGAGCTGAGAGAGCTCTTTCCCAAGCTGTCCTTGAGAGAACAGCTGGTAGAGCTATGACTTGCCCAGGATCATCCAACAGGTGCAAGTGGAGGAGTGGGCAATCAAACCTGGTTCTCCCAAATTAGAGTCCGCACACTTAACCACGACACCAAACTGGCTCTCAGAATAAGGCCCATTGTGGAAATAAATACAACAGGCTCTAGAAAGAGGCTCTGGGCGGGTGCCCTGGCCTTGGGCACTCAGCGTCAATTTGCTGTGGCAACCTCAGCAGGGTATAATGACACAGAACCCACCATTTTTTCCAGAGGAACTGATCTCTGCCATCTGAAGAGCAGTTGTAATTCTGAGTGATCTCCAGCCCTCATCTTGAGATTGGGAACAATGGTTCCCCAGGAGGAAATGGCAGGTTTGGAGAGTGGAGTCTATGGCCCTGTACCTGTCTGAAGTCCCACACCTCCTCAAACCCCACCCTCTCCAGGCTCCACCCCTCAAATCTCCAGGAATTTTCCAAACCGGAGTTGGCAACTCTATCTCCTTCCCAGCCAACCATCAACGTACTGTTATTTAACCCTGTGACTTCAGGTTTCAATCTCCTCCCCCCTCCCTGCAGCCTCTATCTAGGAAAAGTACAGTTTTTCTCCACAGTGGGGACCAAAGCAGCTCACATCATTCTCCTCTCCCCCTTTCGATCTGCACAACAACTCTGTGAGGTAGGTTAGGCTGAAAATCTGTGAGTGGTCTGAAACCACCCAATCAGCTTCCACAGCAAGAACCTAGGTCTCCCCGTGGAGAAAAAAACTTCTTTGGAGGGTAGACTCTGCTCTGAAGCGCTAACTGCTACGTCACACTGGCTGACATAGGGCGGCCACCTCAGCAGGGTATAATGACACAGAGTCCACCATTTTCTCCAGGGGAACTGATCTCTACCATCTGGAGAGCAGTTGTAATTCTGAGTGATCTCCAGCCCTCACCTGGAGATTGTTCCTCCTGGAGAACTATTGTTGCCAATCTTCCTCCACAGTGGGGACCAAAGCAGTTTACATCATTCTTCTCTCCCCTTTTGATCTGTACAACAACCCTTTAAGGTAGGTTAGGCTGAAAGTCTGTGACTGGTCCAAAATCACCCACTCAGTTTCCACAGCAAGGACCCAGGTCTCCCCCTGGAGAAAATAACTGCTTTGGAGGGTGGACTCTATCGCATTCTATTCAGCTGAAGTCTCTCCCCTCCCCAGACTCTAGCTTCTGTAGACTTCACCACAAAATCTCCAGGTCTGGCCCCAATGAGTTCCCCGCAAAGGCCAAAGTAGGTTTGGAAAGGGCCTCCTGCCTTTGCCTTTTTATTGACAGAACCAAGCTTGGTTGCCTAACAACAGCCATTGAGGGGAAAGTGTGAAGCTTCTGAGCTGACACTATCAGACCAGACCTTTGTTAAAAGCAAAGTTCTTTATTTCCAATAATGGTTCAGGTTCTCGATGTTTGTTAGAGATACAAGACAGCAAGCAACAGGGATTAATATACCTTCAGTCACAGTTGAATACAGGTAATGGACCAATCAGAATGGATACAAAGAAGCGGGAAAAAGTGGCAACCGTTTGGTTCTCACAGGAGAGTGGGAAAGTAATAAAAATTCCCTTCCTGCCCTGTGTGACCCAAATGTGTGAACGATAGGCTAAACATTTGGTTAGAAACACTCCAAGAGTCTCCAAGGTTAAAACAGCAAGATAAAATACTTTGAGCCTCAAAGGCTAGGGGGAGTGGACGGATGCGATAGTCTCAGTTGTTTATGTGACGTTCAGGAATGCGACAAGCCACCCTCCCGGGGAGAAGACAGTTACATTCAGCAGGCAGATAATACACTTCAAGGAAAGCAGTAAATAACACATGGCTACAATATAGATCACAGAACCAGAAAGACAAGCATACTATTGTCAGATCGTGACAAAAATGAGCCACTGTCAGCCATGCTGCCATTGTGGAGGGGGGAAGGATGGTGGCGCCTGGGTGAATGCCTGTATTTCTTGGTATTTTAACTTTCACTTCTTGCTGTCTGTTTTAGCTCTCTGCCTAGCTCTGACCTTGATGTCTAGTTGCTCTCGTTCCCCTGGGAAGCTGTAGTTGTTAGTTTGGGCGCACTTGCTTGCTTTTTATGACTGGCTCTCATCCATCAGGGGTTTCTCTTTGAATTCTGTATAACTATCCTGCTTCCACCAGGAGAGTCATTCCTGACACAAAATTTATGCACAGATGACCTGCTTTTACTGATCTCAATAAACTAGATCCTGATTAGGGAACGTTGTTGGGACTGATTGCTGTGGGACTCTGACAGCCACACAGCAGTTTTGGCAGTTTATTTAGACAGGGAATGGCAGTTGGCGGGAGAGAGGAGTGGACCCAGCACCCAGCCAGTTGACGGGCCAATGGCTGATGGAGCGCACAGCACAGCCAATGAGAGAGCCAATATGCTTGGCTTTTATATATATATTAATGGGCTCACATTCTAGGACCAAATTACCTCTGAACAGGGTTGCCAATAGCCTGGAGGAAAATGTCCTGTCCCGTTAATAGAAGTATGAGGTAGGGAAATGGAAAGGAACAGCTGAAGCTTTCACAGTATAAAGGTAGATAACATCACCTGGTAAATAACATTCCAAGGGATAGGGCATCCCCATAATATGGATGTCTCCAATATTTGTTTTATTTACTCTATCGATATCCTGCCTTTCTCCCCAAAGTAGCTTATATCATTTTCATTTCCTCCATTTTATCCTCACAATAGGGGTAGGTTAGGCTGAGATTGTGTAATTGGCCTAAGTCACCCAGTGAGCTTCCGTGGCAGAGTGGGGATTCAAACCTGGATTCTCTAGATCCTAATCCAACACTTTAATCACTATACTATGCTAGCTCTCACCATAATATGGGTAACTGGGTGCTGATTCAGTGGTTGGCAGGTGAAAAGGCTTTCTACCACATTTGTGATGTCCTAATTAATCCTGGGCCAATGCAGTATTCCTCAACTTCATTGTTTTGCCTTTTTTCCATGTCTAGATGGCTCTCATGAATTTTCTGCAGCATCTCCCTGTGGAGGCTGCTGATCACTGTGCATTCAAGTCTACAATTCCAGTAGCCTCTAGTGTTCAGATCATAAGTATCTTTAGTATTTGGCTACTGACTTCTCACAGACTGAATCAGAGTCAGCAGTGCTGGATCTTTATCAATTTTTTCCCTTTAATATGTTGCAATGTTTTGTCTCTGGAAGTGAAACAATGGTTATATCCACACAAGCTTTCATTTCATTCTCCAAACTCTATTTTCTGTTTCCACTGTTGGGGAGGAAATGCCCTGTAAAAATTTGCTATTGCAAGCAGAAATCTAATTTATGTGGTTGATTATCATTCTTTGGATCCATAATGTACTGTCATTCAGTGGTCTGCTCAAATAAAGCTATCAGGGACTTATGATCTGTTTCCACAGTCATTGCCTGTCCATAATGTACTGCTTCAATATTTCGCAAACAAAGAATATACTGAATAACTGTTTCTCAAATTGTGTGGACCTGGTTTCTGCATCAGGGAGTAATTTGGATGCATATGCCACTATTTGCCATCACTTTTTTTGTGCGAGATCTGCACCCAATCTGGTTTGTAGGGTAACTGCTGAAGTTTGGATGGGTCTCCTTGGGGTGCAGAAATTTAACACTACTTGCTGTATCAGGTATTACTTTAAGAATTCTCTGGATTCCTCCTTTTCTGCATTTATTTTTCTGTTCAGTTTAATTCATTTACTTTCTGCAGCTGTTGTGGAGAAATCAGAGATAAATTTTCAAATTCACCATTCCTGAAAGCCACTGAAAACCTTTCTGTGACTGCAGCTGTGGCATCTGTCAGGAGTGCCTCTGAGGACCTGCCTCCTGCGAACCTAAGTGAGGTGGAGGATCAGCTCCCAGCTCCAGAGGAGCCTCCACCTGAACCAGATGAGGCACAGGCAAGCACTTCCCAGGGTGTTACCCCAGCACCAGCAGCAGCTGAGCCACAGCCAAGCTCAAGCCCTCCTGATTCACCTCCTCGGTGGAACAGGACAAGACTTAGCGGCTTGGAGAAAAGACGCATGCATGCGTGGTCACAGATCACTCAGTTTTAGAAGGAGCCGGGACCTCTCTGCCAGCTGCTAACAAGCACAGGAAGTGGCTGAGTATTTAGGCGCAGCACAGAGACTACCAACTTGCGCTAGCAACAAGTCATTTAGGCTAAGCTCTGCACCCGCTCGGCTTGCACTAGCTAACCTGATTCTGGACCCTCTGGCTTGTGACTCCGACTCTGTCTGACTTCGGCTTTTGTTGACTCCTTGAACTGGTTTGCTTGTGAGTTTCCCTTTCTGACCCTGGCTTGGACTGACTCTGCTTTTTGCTTCGTGTTTTGGACTTGATAACTCGTTCCTGATTTGGCTTGACCTTGGACAGTCCTGAACTTCGGCTTGACTCCTGACCCACTGGCACCCAGCCTGTGACAGATTGCTAACACCCCCAAACTCACTCCACCTCGATGGATGCAGACGTAGTGGACTGCAGCTTATGGACATCGCTCACCAAGTCCAACAGCTGACGCAGTTGATCATGCAGCTCCAGCAGCAGCCACAGCCACCCGCCGTCGTTCTGCCTAAATGACCGGTAAGCCCCCCAGAAAAGCTCCAGTGCTCTTCGTAAAGAAGAAGAGTGGAGAGCTGAGGCTGTGCAACAACTTCCGGGAACTAAACAAGATCACTATCCGCGACCAGTATCCCTTGCCACTGATTCCAGAGCTCCTGGACCGGCTGAAGGGGGCTCAGATATATATCAAACTTGACCTCCGAGGAGCCTATAACCTGGTACGAATCCAGGTAGGCGACAAGTGGAAAACTGCGTTTGGCACCCACTATGGGCAATATGAGTACCTCGTGATGCCATTCAGCCTTACCAATGTGCCAGCCGTCTTCCAACGCTTCATGAACGATGTGTTCCAGGACCTGCTAGACCAGTTTTTGATAATCTATTTAGATGATCTATTGATTTATTCAAACAACAAGGCTCAGCACATTGAGCATGTGCGTCAAGTTTTGCAATGCTTGTGCTCCCATGGCCTCTACGCTAAATTAGAAAAATGTGCCTTCCATTTGTCTTTGGTGGAGTTCCTTGGGCACATAGTGTCACCAAAGGGAATCCTCATGGACCCCAAGAAGGTAGAGACCATCCTAACGTGGCAGAATCTGCAAAATCACAAGGACATTAAACACCTCCTCGGTTTTGCAAACTACTACTGCGAATTCATATCTGGATATGCGGTGTTAACCACGCCTCGCACCAAGCTTCTCCGACCCAAGGAATTGTTTTGCTGGACCCCGGAGGCCTTCAAGCTTTTGCCACACTAAAGACCTGTTTTGCTACTGGTCCACTTCTACGGTACCTAGACCCTGAGCTGCCTTTCAAAGTAGAGGCCGATGCCTCCAGCGTGGCCCTCAGAGCCATTTTATCTCAGTGCAATGACCCATCCCAGCCTCTTCAGCCCTGCGCATACTACTCATGCCAACTGACAGCAGCCCAGTGGAATTACACCATCTGGGAGAGAGAGTTGCTTGCCATCAAGACAGCCTTTGAAGTCTGGAGACATCACCTGGAGGGAGCACACCACCCAGTCCAAGGCCACACTGACCATTGCAACCTGGAGCACCTCCAGGCCACTCGAAATCGGAATCAGAGACGAATCCACTGGGCTTTGTTCTTCTCCAGGTTTCACTTCAAAATCACATACATCCACCATGCCCAAAACCAAAGAGCAGACGCCCTGTCATGCAAACCAGAATATGCACCGTCCATGACCGAGAAAATGCCTGCTACATCAATTTTGCCACCCTCAGTCTTTGCCGTGACCACCACCACTTCCGCCCCGCTCACTGAGGACATTCGGGACAGTCAGGCTTCAGACTCTTGGGTGCAGCAACACTTGCTAGAACTTCAACAAGGACCGGCAGCAGACTTTACCATACGTGAAGGACTGTTGCTGCACTGCGACCGCTTGTACGTGCCACCGGGACCTCTGCGGTCACAGGTGCTCCGCTTGTTGCATGACGTTCTGCCCACTGGGCATTTTGGACTTCACAAAACCCTGCACTTGCTCACAAGGGAGTTTTGGTGGCCCTGAGTTCGCTCAGACATGAGCCAGTACGTCACCTTGTGCAAAGTCTGCAGACGTGCCAAGGACATTCCCTGCCAAACCATCCGGGTTACTGCAACCATTACCTACACCTGCAGGGCCGTGGGACACCATCTCGATGGAATTTATCTCAGAACTTCCCCAGTCTCACGGCCATACCTGCATTCTGGTGGTGGTGGATCTATTTTTGAAAATGGCACATTTCATCCCCTGTCCTAAACTCCCATCAGCCCAAGAGACCGCCCACCTGTACATTCAGAACATTTTCCAGCTACATGGTCTCCCAGCCCATGTGATTTCAGACCGCGGACCCCAGTTCTCATCCCAGTTCTGGCAAGCCCTGCACTCTGGCCTGGGAACCCAGGTACATCTGTCCACTGCCAATCACCCACAAACTGATGGCCAGATCGAGCGCACTAATGCTACCTTAGAGCAGTATTTAAGGTATTACACCTGCTACCAGCAGGACAATTGGGCCTGCTGGCAGTGGCAGAATTTGCATACAACAATGCCATCCATTCTTCCACACAAACCACCCCCTTCGCCGCCTTTTACGGGTACCACCCTCGCTACTTCTTTGGCAGTACGCCCACCGACCGAGGTTACCACTGCCAATGCACACCTGCAAGAACTCCACGCTCTACAGGCCCTGCTAAAGGACCAACTTCAGCAGGCCAAGGACGCATACAAGCGCGCTGCTGATTGAAAACAGCAAGAAGGACCTCCGTTACGGGTAGAACACATCTGGTTGTCGACCCGGTATCTGCGGCGACCAGGGCGGTCCCCCAAGCTGGATGCCAGATTCATCGGACCCTACCCCATTGAAGCCCAGATTAACCCCGTCGCTTTCCAGCTCCAGTTACTGGCGCACCTGCAGATCCACCCCGAGTTTCACCACTCCCTGCTGGTCCTCCGGACTCCCTGCATCCTACGCCTACTGCACCACTACCACCTGTACTCGTGGATAA
Source organism: Lepidodactylus listeri (assembly GCA_029233225.1). Taxonomy (NCBI): domain Eukaryota; kingdom Metazoa; phylum Chordata; class Lepidosauria; order Squamata; family Gekkonidae; genus Lepidodactylus; species Lepidodactylus listeri. The sequence goes on along the minus strand of JARCFY010000009.1, from coordinate 114,092,284 downwards.
CCAGGAGGAGTACGAGGCTCGACAGATACTGGACTTGTGACTCCATCACGGCACAATCCAGTATTTGGTGGATTGGGAGGGCTATGGGCCCGAGAATCGGTCCTGGGAACCAGTGCGCCATCTCCATTCCCTGGACCTCATCCGCCATATGGACCATACGGACTACCCAACCAAACTCGGCCCTTTGGACGGGGGGGCCTGGGGGGGATAGTGTCAGGAGTGCCTCTGAGGACCTGCCTGCTGCGGACCTAAGTGAGGTGGAGGATCAGCTCCCAGCTCCAGAGGAGCCTCCACCTGAACCAGATGATGCACAGGCAAGCACCTCCCAGGCTGGTTGGAGGAACAAGGACCTTTCCATGGGATGGAGTCATTTTGCTGCAGCCATGACACAAGCAGGCATTCCCCTGTGGGGGGGGGGGGCTGGCACCAACTCCCGGAGCTGAGCTCCCCCGAGCTCCTGCTCGAAATGACCCCTGGATAAAACTATGCTAACAAGTCACTTAACAATTAGTGTATGGCTGTGTGATTGGTATCTGGTATGACTCATAAATAGAAGAAATGATCTAGGCCAGCCAGTGAGCTTTTTAATTGCAGCCCTCCATTTTTAAAACAATCTAAATTGGATAATTACCTGCAGCAGCATATGTTAGATAAAGTGGACAAGTGAATAGGGCTTTGTAGCCCTATCTCACCCTTGAATCATTATGCATTTTATGCAATGAGAAAGATATTTCAAATCTGCCTCATAAATGCACTGATGACTAATTTAGTATATGTGCTGCCCAAGTGAACACATTGATGACTAACTTTTCTCAGAGGAAATTAGTGATGAGGTCCAAAACTCTTTCTTTGGATTGTCTCACTGTATTAAGGAGAAAACTGTGTTTGATCTTGGATTTTGTGGGTACACAATGCCTGCTAATTAGTAAACTGGCTGAAAAGTTATTCCTGAGTCTATCAGAGATTAATGCAACTATGGACAAGATTAAATCTAAAATGGCCAATATGCAGGGTATTCTTACAACTTTTTTAGAACAGAAGTCTTTTCAAAAGCATACCTTGGATAAAATCGATAGCTGCTCAAAGAATTCACCCTGTGGTCACAATAGATTGAAAGGGAACAAAGAGATTTTTATGTTGTCGAAGGCTTTCATGGATGGAGTTCATTAGCTGCAGATTTTCTGGGCTGTAGGGCCGTGGTTTTGGCATTGTAGTACCTGATGTTTTGCCAGCAACTGTGACTGGCATCCTCAGATGTATAACACAGAAAGATCTAGTACTCTCTGTGTCAATGTAAGAAGAAAAATGATAGGCAGGTAATTTATATCTACTCAGGAAGGTGGAGTAGGGCTGAGTCATTATTTTGTAGGAGTTTCCCAGGCTGTGACATGCTAATGGAGGAGATTTCCTGAGGAGGTTCTTTTGCATATGGATTGGATGTTGAAATTCTAATCTTATCTGTAGTGCTGTTGTACGATGTAGAACATTTTGTGTTTTTCAGGACTGGAAACCATGCCCTATTTATTTTTAAACTCTCTTCTTTCCGGTTGACATTGTGTTTATGTTTATGAATTTCAATGGCTTCCCTGTGTAATCTGACATGGTAATTGGATGTGTTGTCCAGCATGAAAGTGACATCATCACAATGGGGACATCACTCAGCGACACTCTGGTTTAAGGGGGAAATTCTATCATTTTACCAGAGTTTTACCCTCTTTTGCCCTCAAACCAGAGCGTCATGTGGTGACATCCCTGACGTGATGACTTCATTTACATGTGACATCAATGCATCAAGGATGTCACCACACAACATCCCTGCTGGGGACGGGGCTTTCCCCGCTGGCCACCTGCCCAGCAGCAGGCAGAAGTCTGAAAAATTGAAGGAACCCTCGCCCAGACTGCGGGTCTGGCAATCCTAAACAACTGTGATTGGTTACATATTAATATTATTGGCTCTCCTGGATAATATTCTACTGCTTTTTGTGGGGTCCCTCCCAGAAAGTGATAATTAACCATTTATGCTTCACATTTACTGAAATTTTTTTTGATAGTGAGATAATGGGCATTTTACCAATAGCTCAAGTTGAAATTACAGCAAATTTTTAATTGAAATGGACCCCCATACCTCAATCTGAAATACAACAGGTGCTAAATAGTGAATTATTTCTTAAACTTCAGCACAGAATCCTTGCAGCTCAAGACCTTGATACCACATTGGTTCTATATGATATCTTGATTAAATCCTTGAAGCCTTTCTTCATTAAGACTGTAAGGATTTTAAATGAAAGGCAGTGAACTAATAACACCTGGGTCGATAGCGAATGCCTGAATAAGAAGAAGGAGTTTAGACATGTTCTTAAAATGTAGGTCTGAAATAATGGTTTAACAAAATATTTTTAAAAATTCTGTAATAGTTATAAACAGCTTATTAGGAGGGGGAAATTTGCTTCACAAAAAGAGTGATGTCAGGAACTTGCCTTGGCATTGGTCCAGAAGGATATAGAAAATTTTGATGTCTTCCTGAAAATTCAGATGGAAGGGTCCACTGTGAATAAGATTCTTTTATATATGTAAAGACAGCTGGGAAGAACACTTCAAGTTATTTAATTATTCCAAGCAGGGGGGTTCATATAGCTGAAACTACCATGACATATTCATCAAGGTTATCACCAATGCTTCCTCTAAGCTGTGGAGTCTTGTGAGCAAAACTTCTACTTGGTGAGCTACTGGCATTAAAGTCATGAGTGAGCAATTTTGGCTACTGCATAAATTAGTCTGCTCTGGAGCCATCCTTCCTGAGCTGAGACAAAAATGTGTGAGCCAGAGGCTAAAAAAACTGTGAGCTAGCTCACACTAACTCAGCTTAGAGGGAACACTGTCACCTGCTTGTCCTCCTGTCACTTCTAACAAAATACAATCCCTAATATCAGCAATTTAGAAGGCTCCTGGGGAAAATGTTATTCCCTACAATACACTTAAAGTCTTTCAGGACTGGTTGGCACTAGTTCTAGCTAATCTGTTCACTCATAGGGACAGAACTGGAAAGTTCACCCAGGAATGGACCTCTTCCATTATTGTACCCACCTATAGGAAGAAGGGGGACAGACATAACAACATAAGAGAAGCCAATGTTGGATCAGGCCAGTGGCCCATCCAGTCCAACACTCTGTCACACAGTGGCCAAAAACACCAGGTGCCCTCAGAAGGTCCAGCAGTGGTGGCAGGACACCAGAAGCCCTCCCACTGTTGCCCCCCGTCAAGCACCAAGAATATAGAGCATTACTTGCCCCAGACTGAGAGTTCCTATCTATACTTTGTGGCTAATAGCTACTGATGGACCTCTGCTCCATATGTTTATCTAATTCCCTCTTGAAGCCATCCATGCTTGTAGCCACCTCCTCCTCCTGTGGCAGTGAATTCCACATGTTAATCACTCTTTGGGTGAAGAAGTACTTTGGGTGAAGACAAATACATCTAACTATAGGCCAATAAGTTGTTCTGGGAAAACTCTATGCAAAACACCTCCTATAAAAGCTAGAAGAATGGTTGTTGAAAAAAACTTGCTGGTTCCAGAACAAACTAGATTTAGGTTAGGACATTCAACTTTAGATCATTGTTTCTCGTTACAACATCTTGTTAATAAATATGTGAATGGACTACCTAGGCAAGTATATGTTACATTCATTGATCTTAAAGTTGCTTTTGATTCTATCCCAAGACAGCACCTCTGGGGTAAATTAAGCAGTCTGAATATTGATAGCAGGCTACTGGAGCATATTAAAGGCCTCTGTACTAATACCACTCTAAGACTGGGTATCCATGGCCAATTGCTTAACCCAGTTGTAACTTCAAAAGGAGTGTACCAGGGTTGTATACTGGCCCCTTTGCTTTATAATTTATATATGAATTATATTGTTGAACTACCAGGAGCATAATTTTTCCTAGTCAGGCTTGGTGGGAAGGCTATTTCAATATTCCCTTATGCTGATGATGATACTCTACTTCTATCCCATAAGCAAGTTGGCCTCAGAAGGTTACTAAAGCAGTTTATTCTTTATTGTAGAAGTAATTTATTAAATGTAAACTATGATAAAACAAAGATCATGGTTTTCAGTAGTAGAAGAAGAAGAGATTGGATTTATACCCCGCCCTTCACTCACTTGGAGTCTCAGAGCGGCTTACAAACTCCTTTCCCTTCCCCTCCCCACAACAGACACCCTGTGAGGTAGGTGGGGCTGAGAGAGCTTTTTCCCAAGCTGTCCTTGAGGGAACAGCTGGTACAGAGCTATGGCTTGCCCAAGGTCATCCAGCCAGGTGCAAGTGGAGGAGTGGGGAATCAAACCCAGTTCTCCCAGATTAGAGTCCGCGCACTTAACCACTACACCAAACTGGCTCAGTAGAAGGACTCATCTCCATAAGTGGACAATGGATGGGAATCCACTAGAGCAGTTGACTTCTTTATCAAGGGTTAATGTTTCACAGTTCCGGCTCTTGGTCAACAGATACTGAGTGTGCCAAGCAGAATTGTGGAAAGCTCTTGTTCAGCAGCCTCAAATTTTATAGAACAAGAGAAGAATGTTTGGTGTCCCCTGTACTGGAAATTTATAAAACAAAAGTTCTCCCTCAGTTGTTGTATGGAGGACCAATTTGAGGGTTTGGAAATTTACAGCCACTAAAAGTTATTCAAAACAAATTTGCTAGCATTTTTACTAGCAGTTCCTAATTCAGCTGTACCAGTTATAATTAGATCTGAGTTGTCCTTGCTCTCAATATTGACTAGTTCCATAAAGTCACTATTAATTTTGGGATGAATTTTTTTATATATATTCACCTCTGGGATTCTTAACTTTGGCTTATGATGAGATGAACGCTAACTCATGGAGAGGTAATATACTGAATGTAGTGGCCAAACTTGGATTCTCTGAGGAATATATAATTTCTTTCTTTGCAGCTAAATATTCAATAAAACAAAGATGGTTGGATATAAGTGTCTGAGTGGACACTGGACTAGTAGGTACTCTGAAAACTGCCCCTCTTTATAAGCAGTTCCCCCCTTCTTTTAATCCTCTCAGCCTATTTTACCAATTTTATCAAATTTTGAGTATAAAAAAGTCTTTACTAAGATCCCATATAATGAGCCAGTGTGGCCTTGCAACCATACATCCATGGAGGACTTGACTCATGATTTTTTGGTGCCCAAAGATTTTCAGCAGATTGTGAAAGATATCTTGGGGACATTGCACTGCCATGCTCAAGGAGGTCATGTCAGAATAAACTAGTGATATTACTTGCAGATAGAGACAAATGGGCAACACTACAATTGGTAAAAGTTTGTGGCTCAGGTTATAAAGATACAGTCAAAATGCTCTCATGCAACTTTGGTCTATGAATAGTTCATGGGCTTTACCCTGGATCATTCCTTTTTACTATAGGAATAGTAAGCTATTGTTAATTCTCCTTCTTTTAGCTATAAAAATAATGTTTTAAATGCTTATTATGTATTTCAAATCTTTTAATGGATATTTTATGGGTTTTACTTGATACTGTGATTGTCTTATCTATTTGTCTATCTAGTACTGCTCATATAGCAATAGCCTTGAGCAGAAAATAAAATTATAAAATAATTACTTAGTGTTATTCTGCTGTTTAATTATTGCCCCCATAAATTTTGCCATGGAGAGTAACAAAATCATTTTTATCTGATAATAACAACGCCACCTGTGCCCTCACATTATCAGATGCGTCAGGGGGCATTTTGTTATTTTTAAGTAAAGAAGTAATTAATCTGGCCCTCAGCTCATTAAATATAAGACATTCCATAATCACATATTCAATTGTTTCAATTTTATCATGTGAGCATCTACATGTTCTATCTGAATATAGCATTTTTTTATATCTACCCTCCAAAACAGCCAATGGAAGGGTATTCATTCTTCCCAGAGCTTTGGTATTGTTAAATGATAAAAATATTTTGGCAGTTGCAATGGGAGGGGTATACCCAAATAAGAGGCTGAACATACTGTACGGGCCCTGTGATATGTACTATTGGTACTGAGTTTCTTTATATGCATTTTAATTCACCTTGTTATTTCTGTGGTCTTTACTATATCATTTGTTATTAGTAAACATTTCAATTTCTTTTCCAACAGATGATCCCAACGGCTAATATGCACATCTGTCAAGTAGGCCCACCCTCGGATTTTAAGATTTTAATTTTCAAGAGGAATGCTTTTATCCATGCCTTAGCCTCCATTGACTGTTCACCAAGTTCAGCTCTCAATGCTATGCCCGAAACACATCTAGGAGTAGCCAATAAGCATTGAAAGAAATCATACTGAATATGGTCCGTTCTCTCAGAGACAGCATCAATTCAAATTTCTGCACCATATAAAAACTGGTTTGTGACCTTAGCATTATATACCTTTAAAGCTGAGGGGACAAATTCACCTCCTGCTGTACAAAAATATTTTACAATTGTCCTCCCGACTTTCAAAGCAGCATTTCTCATCAGGTCCAAGTGCGGCTTCCATGTAAGAAGTGCATTGAAATAAATTCCCAAGTATTTAAATTGATTAACCTGTTCCATAGATTGGCCTGCTATATTCCAGCTAAAAATGTTCTCTCTTTTCCTTTTACTGAATACTAAAACCTTAGATTTTGCTACATTAATAGACAGACCTTCATGATTACAGTAGTCCTCAATTTTTTAAATGTTTACAAAGCCCTCAACTGATCTGGACATTAGCACTGCATTGTCTGCATATAAAAGAATTGGAATTTTGCATTTGGATAAATATGGGAGATGGAAATCAATCCTCAAAAGGCAATAATTGTTAATATATCATTAATCATTAATATATATTGTTAATATATAAATTTAACAATAGGGGTGCAAGAATACATCCCTGTTTAACACCTTTTTTCTAAGGAGAGTACCCCAGATAACTGGCCCAGTTCCCCACACCTGATCTGGGCGGTTGGACAGATATATAGTGTCAGATTCATGTACAAACTTACTCCCAACAACACTAACTTGGCAGTGATTTGTTTATTGAGAGATAAAGAGGTTTCAAGCTAAAACTATCTGTGTCAGAACTGGCTCCTTCGGGTATATTTCCTGTCTTATTTATATCTGCAAAAACTAACACCAGAATCTGTGCCCACCAGTTTGAGTCAATTTTAAACAGTTCCGCTGGTATTAGTTCAAGGCCAGGTGCTTTCCCCTTTTCTTGTTCCTTAATCAAGGTCTTAATTTTACTGGGCAGTACTGGGGGCCATTCTTTTGTTTCTGGTGGCAGTTTTGGTCTACTGTCCAGGATATCTCCATTTTTATTTGCAAAAACAGTAGTAAAAACAGCTGCTGAAATGTGGCAAGGTATAGGAAACCATGTATTTAATCCTTTTTTTGCTGTTGAGGTCCAGAAAAGTTTGTCCTTTTTTGTTTTTACAGTCCAGAATAAACATTCCCATTCATTTTTCTGAGCCTCAGACTTCTTTTCAGTAATTTTTTGTATTCTCTTTTCAATTTCAAAATACTTCGCAATACCTCTATTCTATTCCAGTTTTTAAACTATGTAAGCTCCTAATTGTCCTTTTAATTGCCTTTCAATATCATTAGAGCTGCCAAGTCCCCCCAGGAGGTGGGGATTCCCCCACTAAAGGGGTCCCCAATCCACCGGTCTGGATTTGGCCGGTGGGGGGAACCCCACCCCCAAAGTGGCCCGATCTGGCTGACTGCCCACGCTGCACACACACAAGGCTCCCAGAGCAGGAGCGGGACTCCCCCACTCCTGCTGTTAAGTTACTTGGCAACCCTAAGTATCATACCAGTTATTTCTACCTGGTATGCCCTGTCTCTTGTGCTTAACTCCATCTGTTAACAGGACTGGCTGGAAAAAATCAGTTAATTCAGTAAGAAAGTCCACGATTCCCATGCTCTTAATTGCATGGGAGCCTCTATGGATAGATTTTATCACACTCATTTGTGCTTTCACTTTCTCTTCTGTAGCTTCACACTAGGGCTGCCAAGTCAGCCCGGGGGCCAGGGGATCCCCCGCTACAGGGGTTCCCGATCCGCCGGCCAGCATTTGGCCGGCGGGGGAAACCCTGCCCCCGAAGTCGTCCAGCCTGGACAACCTTCCCTCACGTAATGACATCACCCGGAAGTGACGTCAGCACATTGGGGGCGTTGCCAGGGCGACGCTCGGGCAATCGCCCCAAAACTCTATGATACCATAGAGTTTTGGGGCGATTGCCAGAGCGTCGCCCTGGCAACGCCCCCAACGTGCTGACGTCACTTCTGGTGACGTCAGCCGGCGCGTGCGCTTTGAGCGCACACCGATGAAGCTCCCGGCTGGCAGAGGACTCCCTCCCACCGGTAAGCTCGAGGGACTTGGCAACCCTGCTTCACACCATCTTAGTGGTCTTAGATTGTTATGTGTCTGGGCTAAGGCTGTTTTCATTACTGAGGGTGCAGAATGACAAGTGTGTAAACGTAATAATAAATGAACAGGATAATGGTCACCACCCAAATAATCTATTACTTCCAAAGTTTCAGTTATTACTTCCAAAGTTTTACTTCCAAAGTTTACTTCAGTTATTACTTCCAAAGTTTCAGAGAGCCAGTCTGGTGTAGTGGTTAAGTGCGCGGACTCTAATCTGGGAGAACCGGGTTTGATTCCCCACTCCTCCACTTGCACCTGGCTGGATGACCTTGGGCAAGCCATAGCTCTGTACCAGCTGTTCCCTCAAGGACAGCTTGGGAAAGAGTTCTCTCAGCCCCACCTACTTCACAGGGTGTCTGTTGTGGGGAGGGGAGGGGAAAGGAGTTTGTAAGCCGCTCTGAGACTCTTGAGTGAGTGAAGGGCGGGATATAAATCTAATCTCTTCCTCTTCTTCTTATTTTGAAAAGATCAGCAGAAGAAACAAAATAATCCACCACACTTGACCCTTTATGATTTATACATGTATAGTCTCCTTGCTCATCAAACTGGGTACGTGACTGTCTCATCTCGTTTTTCTTGTTTTCCTGTGGCTTTAAGTAATGCAATAAAACAAACTAATTAGTAAAACACATTTATTCCTGTTCCATTTTAAGTTTGCAATCGTTCTAGCATTTAAGAGTGCCCAAATTACTGATCATAAAGTCTTCTTTAGTTGTGCTCCAAATGATATCATCATCCACACATGTGCCCATCCCACTACTGTTTTCATGTAGACTTCTGAGGCAGATGTGATACCAAACAACAAGAAGAAAGATCCATATCATCAAAATGGAGAATTCTGTTAACTTCAATTGCCAAAATCCCAAAAAAGCATAGAGCTTACTAATAAAATAAAATAAAATAGATATTTGCAAATTGGGCCATTACCTCCTTTTCATTTAGCAGTTCTACCTCTTTTAATTGCTTTATTGAAATATTTATAGCTATTATGCTTCTTCTCTAGAGTCTGTTGGGTCTTCATTTAAAAAAAAATACATATAAGTCCTCCATCCTTTTTAGCTCAAGTTTAAGTTTGCCCCAAGGAGCAAACAGCACTTTCCTGCAAGCATGGATAAGAGGAGGCACTAATTTACTAATATGAATGGATTGTTGACCTGGCAAACAGCCCAGCCCTACAAACAAATACTGGCATTCTTCTATGAACGTAAGAGCTCTGACAGATCAGACTATCCAGTCCAGCATCCTGTTTCACATGATGGCCAGCCAGCTGCCCTGGAGGGCCAATGAACATGGTCTAGAAGAACATCAATAATTACCAGCACTGTATTATGATTTTATAATTGTTTTACCTGCAACTATGTTTTAATGTAATTATCTATTTTTATGTGAGCCGCCCTGAGCCAGCTTCGACCAGGATAAAAATTTGAAAAATAAATTAATTAAGTAAAATGGGCCCCCATGTGGAATCTAGGACTGGGCTTGAGGTTTATGACCTCTGAATATGGATGTTCATTTTACTCACCCTGGCTAGTAGCCATTGATAGATCTATCCTCTGTTCATTTATGTAACCCCCTTTAAAAACCATTTATACTCATGGCAATCACTATATCCACAGGCCGTGAATTCCACAATTTAATTATGTATAAAGTGCCACCAAGTCACAGCTGACTTATGGTGATCCCAACAAGGGGCGTTCAAAACAAGCAGAGGTGGTTTGCCATTGCCCTCCTCTGCAGAGCCTTTGGTGGTAGTCTACCTTCCAAGTACTGTCACCTTCCCTCCCATGATTTCTTTGGGATTTCTTTTTCCTGTCCTGTATCTATTGCCCATTAACTTCATTGAGTGCCACAAAGTTTTAATATTATGTGAAGGGGGGGAATCTCTCGATTCACTTTCTCCATCCAATGCGTAATTTTATAAACCTCTATCACATCCCTGCCTAGAGGTCTTTTCTCTAAATTAAGAAGTCACAGGCTTTTCAGCTTTTCCTCAAAGGAAATGTGCTCCAACTCTTAATCATCTTTGTTGCCCTCTTCCGTGTTTTTTCCAGCTCTTCAAAGTCTTTTTAAGATATGATGACCAGAAATGTATACAATATTCCAAATGTGGACACATCATGGCTGTATACAAAGGCATTACAATATTAGCTGTTTTATTCTCAGTACGTTTCCTAATAATTTTCAACATGCTATCCACTACAACCTGAAGAACTCTTTCATTATTCGTCTCAGCCAGCTCAAAATTCAGCGGTATATGTTCAGAATTTGTTTGCTCCAGTGTGCCCCACCCAGCCCTAGATTAACCATTAAGCAAAATAAGCACGTGCTTAGGGCACCAAGGAAAGGGGAGCACCCTGAAGATGAGATATTTTTCTCAGTCATTCCTTCTGTTATGGCTATTCGCAAGAAATAAGAGGTAGTGGAACCCCTAGCACAAGGGGGAGGGGGGGGCGGGCAGCAGGAGCAACTGTACAACAAGACAAGCTGGATGTGGTTCTCTAAGTATAGAAGCAGGTTTGTTAGACCAGATTAAGGACTTGATCAAAGACTTTGCAATTTTAAAAAGTAGAAGAAAACTTTTTAAAGTATAAAGTTATAAGTAGGCAACAATAAGCATTATTTTGCATTTTTAGATCCATGTATATTGAAATGCTGTATAACTTCAAGGTTAGAAAGCAATGGAATAAAATATGTTTTGTTTCATATAAATGATATTTCTCCATTAGAATATCTTTTTTAAAAAATTGTCCACCAACATTGATTTCTGTAGAAAGAGGATTTTCAAAATTGAAAAGTATGCTCTCAAGATCACATAATTTCAGTAGAGATAATATCAGATCATATTTTGCCGTATAATCTTTGGGAGGGTGATTAAAAATAATTCCAATAATTTGTTGTATTTGCATTTCCCCTTTATAACAATTTTATTAAAATGCATTAAAAAGTGTTAAAAATTAGCATTTTTTGTTGCCCTTGTTATGTAAATAATTTGCGTATGTTGCTTACTGCTATTTAGTATTAAATAAATATTTTCTTTTAAAAAGTTTATATTCAATATAATTGCAGGGTCTGGCCTGGAAGAAAACTGAATTTTTAATCTCTTATTTCACCTTCAGCATTTATTGACTCTCAGTGTCTTGTCAGTTATGCAATGGAAGGGCTGAGAGCAGTGTTCCCTCTAAGCTGAAAGTGTGTGAGCTAGCTCAGTTTTTTAGCCTCTGGCTCACACATTTTTCACCCTAGCTCAGGAAAGATGGCTCCAGAGCAAACTAATTTATGCAGTAGCCAAACTGCTCACTCACAGCTTTAATGCCAGTAGCTCTCAGGAAGTAGAATTTCTGCTCACAAGACACTCCATGGCTGAGAGGGAGCATTGGCCGAGAGGCACCATTGCTGGGTTGCGTTTTAGGGCATTAGTTGGCCTTACTCTGGCCGTGGCATCACCTTATACTTAACAGCACTGAGCTTCATTTATCAAGCTGTTGCCCACTTGCTCCGTTTAGAGATATCCTGTAGATCTTACAGTCCACTTCGCTTTCCACCATCCTAAATATCGTCTGGTAACATCTGCAAACTTGGCCACTACACTGCTCACTCACAATTCCTAATCCTTGTGGGACCCTGCTGCTCACTTCTCTTCCATTGTGAGAAGTGCCCGTTTATTACAACTTTCTGCTTCCTGTTGTTTAAGTACTTTTTAATACATAACGGGACATGCCCTCTTCCCCCATGACTACTAAGCTTAAATTCTCAGGAATTCTCAGTGAGGCACCTTGTACCTTTTCTGCCTTGTGCGTTTTGGAAGCATAAGCGTATAACGTCTATGAGATCACCTTTATCTACACACTTGTTAACTTGCTCAACGAACTCTACCGTACTGGTGAGGCAGGACTTCCCTCTGCAGAAGCTATGCTTATTTTCTTTCAGTCCTACGGCGGCATGTCCTTCTGATGACTTGCCCTAGGACTGCATAACCTTAGTTTGTTCTAGAACATGTGCAAGATATTTTTGCTGCTGTTTACATTAAAGCTGTTCTAAGCCATTCCTCTCTCTGTGGACCCAGAAATATTACATCTATAATTATAAAAATGGAAAGATAACCCCCAAATGCTCTTACAATATACTGCCCTTTTACACTTAAATCCAAGAACAGTCTTTCTGACTTTGTTGCAAATCTCTCCCACTAAAACCTTCTTGCCCCTTTCTCCTAAAACGGCCCCCTGGTCTCAAGTGGCGTGTCGATTCTGTTGGCATCTTCAACAGGCAAAACTTAAACCACGTTCCTTAAATGCTCGCTCTCTTGCCTTCAGAAGGCCCCACTGGGTCTTCAACACAGGAAAGTGGTTAAGCTATTGCAGTGCAAGATAGAGAGGAAGTGGAAACAGAGACACACGTCAGTCTCTCCAACAGAATTGTTTAACTGTCTGTCAGTTTATTCCTTCAAAGAACTTTGGATGCTCAGTATTGATTAGACATCACCCGGCCTGCTTTCTGCCCAGCTGCCTGTATTTAAAAAAAACAACTTACCCCTCTCAGTTCCCTAAGAGACAAATGGGTGTCCCAGGGCCGCCTTGCCTGTATGAGCTCTCACAGCTGCATCTAACTACAAGTCTTGAGTTGGTTCTCCGGCTAGCTGTGTGCCGAGGAGGAAGGAAGAGCAAACGGGAGGGGGATGGAGCACTGCCTAGCCAGCATATGGTTCCAACAGGTACAGGGGAGGCTGTGGGCAGGGCGAGAGCAAGTCTAACTCGTTCTTCCTCATCAAGTTTTATCAATGCATGTGTACAGTTTTGTCTCAGGGTGCTTTCGATTTATATCCTGCTATTTTGATCTTCTAGTAAGAGCAGTTAAACCGTGGCAGCTTTTCTTAGGGTTGCTTTTCATGTTATATTTTTAGGGTATACCTACATACAACTACAAAATACAACACACAAATTTTTAAAAATGCACATTTAGAAACACACACAGATCAGATGGACAGGCCCCTTGGGGTGCAATCACACACACTAAATAACGCACTTTCAATCCACTTTTAATTCACTTTCCAACTGGATTTTATTGTGTGAACTGGCAAAATCAAGGTGGAAAGTGCACTGAAAGTGGATTGAAAGAGCATTATTTAGTGTGTGTGATTGCTGCCTTGGAGAGCCAAAATTAGCTTTAGCTCCCTGTCAAGCCTTTGTTACATCCTAGACTATCTTATTTTTAAAGGTGGCTAAAGAATTCTGGCTCTTGGCCCTTGTTAGGAGACAACCAGACGGGATTTTGGCCACTTTAAACAATTAAGTGTTTTAAATTTCAGCAAAATAGCAAATACATATACAGAAACCCAGCAAAACAAGGACTGTAAATCAACATACCAAGGCAGCCAGAAAGTGTAGCACACCCTCTCTTTCTTCATTTCCGCTCCTGTTCCCCAGCTAGACAGACAGAGCAGCCTTCCACAAGCATTGCCCCAAATTCTTCCAGCCTAGTTTCAGGTGCCCCGCATTTTAAAAGACACATAGACAAAGGACCCAAAACACTGCCCTACTCAAGGCCAACTGAGACATGGGGCAGGTGATCAGGAACAGGCTGTCCAGCAGCTGGCTATTGCAGGGAGCCACCAAGTCCACCCTCCCCACCAAGTCCACCCCCCCCACACACACACACAAACACTATGACCCTGCTCTAAAACAGATATTATAACAAAGCACTTGGCTTTCTGTTACTGTGAATAGAATAATAATTGCTACCTGGAAATAAGCACCATTGAACTGCAGTCTCTCTCAATCAGCACGAAACTGCAAAAATACTTTAAAAATATTTCTATGAACCCAAAATGACAAGGCAGGATGCTTAATGGGGGGAGGGGATTGGGGAGGTGTAAGAAGTCCGTTTCATCAGCCAGGGAGAGGAGGCAGGCGAGCCAAGTCTTCCTGCACCTGCACTAATTCTAGAAAGTGATTTTAAATTGCTACCCACCGACCGCATCAATATATTATTCCAGATAAATACAGTAAAACTGTGAGATATTAAGTTTAGTTGTATGAGTCATGACGTGTTTTTGTTAGTTGTTTAAAAGTTTTTTCTTAGGGATTGTTAGATAATATCTTTCTTCTATATTGTTCACTGTTGTGTTGTTGTTGTGTTGTTGTCTTTTTTCATAAAAAATAATAAAATTGTTAATTGCAAAAAAAAAAAAAAGTGATTTTAGTTCCCAGATGCTGAAATCCAACTAGCTCCAGCTCTTTCATCCCATCCCCATCACTCTTGCTGCTGCTGCTACCTCCTTAAAGCAGAAAAAAGAAAGCAGGAAGAAGAAGAACAGGAGGAGGAGATTGGATTTATACCCTGCCCTTCACTACCTGGAGTCTCAAAGTGGTTTACAATCTCCTTCCCCTTCCCACAAGACACTTTTGAGGTAGGTGGGGCTGAGAAAGCTCTCTCAAGGACTGCCCTTGAGAGAACAGCTCTGAGAGAGCCATGACTGCCCCAAGGTCACACCAGCAGCTGCATGTGGAGGAATGAGGAATCAAACCCAGTTGTCCCAGATTAGAGTCCGCACTCCTAACCACTATACCAAACTGGAGAGAAGGAGCAGACTGGAAATTGAAATTACCCTGGGAATAATTTCCCAAGTGGCCCAAACCATTGTCCTCATCAGGTTGAAGGTACAGATCCTTAATAGATCAAAAAATACAGAATTAATCAGATCTTTGAGAGCAATCCTAAACAGGTATCCTTGGAAGTAAGACCCACTGTATTAAATGGGGCTTACCCCCAGTTTCCTGTTTCTCTTGCATATGAACTTTTTAAAATTTAACATGTAATATTAGTTAACTACAAGGTATCATAACCCTGTAGCATGCACTGTGATGGAAATTACAACTGCTCTTCTTCCTTACTAACAAACATTTCCCCATGTGTGTTCAATGTCTGCAGACTGAGAATTCAGTTTACGCATCTGATGAAATAGATTCTAACCGTGAAAGCTGGAACTACAGTACATGTTATTTTTTTCTATGGTGGTACAAGATTCCTTTTTGGTTTTGTCACAACAGACTAACATGGATACCCCTCTAGAATCTGTATTTTCTAGTTACTCAGTTTGTGCAAAGATCTTACTAGGACTTAGCCTAAAAGTTTGTTTTTGGCACGGGCTGAGTTTTGGAAGAAAAATACATCTGCGCATACATAGAAGGCCTTTCCCTCAGCAGTAAAAATTGCAGCCTCTTTTCTTCCCCCTCCCTTCAGTAGCATATTTAAAGATGCAGAGAAAGCAGCGGGCTCAAAAAAACCCTGTAAAAATGAGGACAGGTTAAATACATACTTTTCATAAAAATAAAATAAGAGGCTTGTTGGATCACACCATCTAATCCAATGTCCTATTTCCCACACTAGCCAGCCAGCCAGCCAGATGCTTCTGGGAATCCCATCAGCATGGATTAAAGCCAACAGCTACCTCAAATAGTTGTCCCCCCCAAATGGCATTCAAAAGTATACTGCCTCGGAACATGGAGGTTCTATTTGGTCATCATATCTAATGGCCACGCATGGACATTTCCACCTCCATGAATCTCTCTAATTCCCTTTTAAAATGTCCTAAACCAGCTGATTTCACCCCATAGTAGCTTATTTGATTAATTAATTATGCAGCATATGATATAAACAGAAACTAAGGCATTCAACTAAGGCATCCACTATCCCACAATTATAACCTCTAACTGTCAGGTGGCCTGACAAAAGCTTCATTGTGTTTGCTTTCATTTTCTCTGATCAAATGAATTGCAGCCTGTCTCCCTCTCTGTCTACTCCCCCTCCCCTCCTTGTCACCTTGAAGTATATTGCTTTTAGAAGTCCTGCACAATGTTACTGTCTTCGGCTGGAGAATGGCGACCCTGCATTCCTCCACGTCACCAAGAACAAATGGCCTTTCCTCCCATGTATCCCTCCTCCCTTTTTCCGGGCCAGTGAATGTCTTATCTTATTGTGAAAACCTTGAAGGTCTGTTATTGTCCTCCAAGCCGGTTGTTATGCATGGGTTTCACACATCTGGGTCACCCAGATCAAGAAGGGAATTTTTACAACTTTCTCACCTCACCTTCCTGTGGGAATCCAAACGGCTCGATCTCTGCTCCCGCGTTTTCTATTCTAATTTCTGATTGGTTTAATGTTGGGGTTCAAACGATGGGAAGGGTATATTAACTCTGACTGTTTTCTACTTGGTATCTCTAACAAACATTCGAGAACCTGTCAAACAGTATTAAGAATAATAAAGAACTTTGCTTCATCAACAAAGGTCTGATCTTTTGCTGTTAGCGCAGAAGCCTCACAGATTGTTAGAGATCTGTGTTTGGGACTTTGTCGTACCTGACCATGTCAGATGATGATACTATTCCCGTAACTTCGGAAGAATTGGTAGTGCCGACGGAGAGTGGACCTACGGGACCAGGGGAACGACCAGTGACTACGGCGCAAGGTGCTTACCATATCCCACGCACGGGACTTGTTTCGCAGCAACCGCCGTTCACCCCCTGGTACTCATGGTCCACGTTCGGCCACGGCACTTCTGAGTCGTGGGTCCACAACCGGAAGGGGTCTCGCGTGTGGTTTGGCGGAGACCGCACAGAGTTGGGTCGCCCAAGCCTGTTGGAAGACGACCGAGACTACCTGGGAGGCGACTGGAGGTACCCGCTCCCAGACGAGGAGCGCGGCGCTCCTTGTGGCCCCGATCCTATGGGCGAGGATATGGGGCACATGTTGGATCGGAGAATGGGAGAGATGAAGGACCGCATAACCGCAGAGCTGCGAGAGGTAATGCTCTATATGCAGCAGCAACTACGGGATGTCGTTGCAGTAGTGCAGATTCCGGTGCAACCGCCGGCGGGCGGAGCAGGTGCGGTGGTACCCCCCCGGTGGAGTGCCATCCCAGCAAGTTCCGTCTGGGGGACCCCAGGGCGGAGGTCCCCCCCAGCAAGTCCCCGCTCAGCCCGTGCCAGGAGATCGATTAATTCACCAAGCTCCCACCGACCCACTGACTGCCACTTTTGATGGGGACCCCGAGAAGCTCCGGTTCTTCATCATTGAAATCGAGAGGTTCCTAGAGGCGTGGGGTCATTTGTATCCTACAGAGAGGGATCGAGTGGGCTACATCGGCTCTAAACTACGGGACACAGCTAGCGACTGGTATGTAAGCCTGCACAACCCCCCTGGGCCCGAGCTACGCACTGTTAATAATTTTATGTGGGCCCTCCGGCAGCACTACGAGGATCCCCTGGGGGAGGAGAAGGCGAGGAACCAACTGCGGAAGTTGGTGCAGGGGCGGTCCTCGGTGAGGGAGTACACCAATCACTTCAGGCAGATCGCGGCCAAGGTGCAAGGCTGGTCCCAAGACCTATTCATAGAAAAGTATCGAGAGGGCCTGCACCCCAAAATCTACAAGACCATCCTGAGGGGCGGGAGACCCACCTCCCTAGCTGCATGGATGAGAGCGGCGGCAGATGTGGAGGAACGGTTCACCTTAATCAAACTGGGAACCCCTGCAACCTCCCAGACCAAGGCCCCTCTGAAGATCAAGGGGAAGATGAGTTTCCAGGAGCTACGAGACAGTCGCTTCAAGCAAGGGCTATGTATGCGATTCGGGGAGAGTGGCCACTTCGCTTCTGCCTGCCCCCGTAACAGCGGAAAAGCACCCAAGACCTCCACCCCGGTGGGGGGAAGCACCCCGAGCCGCGGCAAGACTCCGTTTAAGCCCTGGGCATTACAGCTGGAAGGGGCAACGTGCGAGCAAGGAGAGTTGGAGTTGGTCGAGGCTCAGCCGTCGGGAAACTTCAGCGACCTGCAGTAGGCGGCGCAGAGCTGCAGGTCCCCCCTCCCTGCGCGCCATCTCCAGTGAGCATCCCCGGCCCTTTACTTTACATGGTAGTGACTGTAATAGCCCCAGGCACGGGAACCCACGTACGGGTGCGTGCCCTAATTGACTCGGGGTGTGCTAAAGACTTAATAAGCCCATTGGTGGTGGATGGGTTGGCCCCTAAAGTGACCCCCTTGGGGGAGCCACTCACGTTCACCCAGATGGACGGTTCCGAGATGAAGGAGGAGTGTGTGGCAGAGACTGAACTATTGGTTTTGGGGACGGGGGAACATTGGGAAAAAAGGGCTTTTGTCATCACCCTGAACACCCAATTCCCCATGGTGTTGGGTAGCCCATGGTTGAGCTCCCACGACCCTTATGTGAAATGGAGTGAGGGGGAAATCTCGTGGGTAGACGAAAAGTGTAGCCACCATAAGTGGGACCCCGAATGGGGGCCTGGGCCCCCCGCTCCCCTCCAGGTGGCGGCACTAACGCTAGTGCCGTTGCAGGTCCCTAGGGAGTACCGAGACTTATCCGAGGTGTTCAGTGAAACGGAGGCAGACGAATTACCCGCCCACCGGTTGTCCAATTGTGCCATTGAATTGCTACCGGGAGAAAAACTTCCGAAGGGAAAATTATACTCTATGAGCCCCACAGAGCGGGAGGAGCTCCGGAAGTTCCTAGACAAAAACTTGGAGTGGGGTTTCATACGTCCGGCCAAATCCCCTTTTGCAGCCCCCGTTTTATTCGGGAAAAAGAAAGATGGGGGTCTGAGACTATGCACAGACTATCGTGGGCTAAACGCTGTTTCTGCTTCGAATGCTTACCCCCTCCCGCTAATCAAGGACTTACTGGCGGAAGCGGCTAAAGGGAAAATATTCACTAAATTAGACTTGCGGGACGCTTACTTTCGAGTGTGCATCAGGGAGGGGGATGAATATAAGACTGCCTTTAATACGCCACTGGGCCAGTTCGAGTACTTGGTGATGCCATTCGGCTTAAGTGGCGCTCCGGGAGTTTTTATGAGTTTGATCAACGAAGTGTTGCACAAGCATTTGTTCAAAGGGGTGCTCGGTTATCTTGATGATATCTTGATTTATTCTACTGATAAGACTTCGCACATGAAGCTGGTGAGAGAAGTACTGGCCACACTGTTAAAAAAACAGCTCTACGCAAAACTGTCTAAATGCAAGTTTAATCGAACCGAGGTGGATTTTCTGGGATATAGGATCTCCCAGAAAGGGCTTGAGATGGACCCCGCCAAAATAGAGGCGGTGGTGCAATGGGAGGCCCCTCGGACTCACAAGCAATTACAAAGTCTCCTGGGGTTTTGCAACTTTTACCGCGCCTTCCTCAAAGATTTTGCCACTGTCACCCTGCCCCTCACAGAACTTTTGAAAACAAAAGGGAGGGGGCCCGAGGCAGGGAAGCCGGGAGAAAAAATAGAATGGACCGAGGCATGCCAAACGGCATTTGAAAAGTTTAAAAAGTTATTTACCTCGAAACCTATTTTAGCCCACCCTGATGAGACCCGGGAATTCGTGATCCATTCGTGATTCAGATGTAGCCATAGGGGGGGCGATACTCCAAAAGGGGCCTGATAATAGACTGCACCCCTTGGCTTATATCTCCAAGAAATTTAATGAAACTGAGAGGCATTGGTCAGTGTGGGACAAGGAAGCAGCTGCAATTCGCTTAGCCCTAACCACCTGGAGGCACTGGCTAGAAGGGGCACAGACCCCCTTTGAGATTTGGACTGATCACAAGAACCTCGAGGCGTTGCGGACGCAACGGTCTCTCAACGCAAAGCAGCTCAGGTGGGCTGATTTTTTCTCAAAATTTAACTTTGTGCTGAAACATTTCCCTGGGAAAGCAAATTCCTTAGCAGATGCTCTGTCCAGATTGCCCCAACATGAATCTCAGAGGGAAGAGGTTTTTGATTCCATGTTCTCGCCCCAGCAATTGGGGGGGGCGTCACAACCCGGAGCCAGAGCAAAAGTACACTCGTCCCGTCATGGGTTGAGAAGTGTGCAGGGGAATATTCTAAAGAGGAAGCAGACGAATTGGCGGGGATAGAGGAGTGTTCTTTACACCAGGACAATTGCTGGTATCATGGGACCAAGCTAGTAGTGCCCCAACCGCTCCGAAGAGACATTCTAGTAACTTGTCACTCCTCCAAGTTATCCAGGCATTTCGGATTTCTAAAGACTCTAAACCTGGTGCAGCGTCAGTTTTGGTGGCCTCGCATGCGCAAAGACGTCTCGGACTTCATCACTGCTTGCCAAGTGTGTTTGGTGTGCAAGCGGAGGAGGGGGGAGGTTCCCGGACTTCTGCGCCCTTTGCCCACCCCCTCCAGGCCCTGGGAGGCTGTTTCCATGGATTTCATTACCAACTTGCCACCCTCCAAAGGGAAAACAGTCATTTGGGTGGTGGTGGACATGTTTTCCAAACAGGCTCATTTCGTCCCTTTTAAGCAGCTTCCAACAGCTAAGGGTCTAGCTAAGACATTTTTTAACCACGTGATAAAGTTACATGCTTTTCCCAAACCCGTGGTTTCCGACAGAGGGAGCCAGTTCGTTGCCAACTTCTGGCGGGAGCTTTTGCAAATGATGGACATCGAACCTGCCTTGAGTTCAGGTTATCATCCAGAGACCAATGGACAGTCCGAACGAGTTAATCAAATATTGGAACAGTTTTTAAGATGTTACACAAACTACCACCAGGACATTTGGGTGGATTTGTTACCATTTGCAGAGTTTAGCTATAATAATGCAGTGCATTCGTCTACTGGGGTTTCGCCATTCATGGCAGTGGGGGGGTTCGAGGGAAAGCCCTTACCTACAGTAAACGAGTCATCGGAGACCCCCCTCTCTGACTTTAAGCAGTGGTGGGCTAAACTGCAAGATTCCTGGCCTCTGATTGCTAAGACTTTGGATAAAGCTAAGGCTGACTACAAAAAATACACCGATAGGGGGCGTGCAGAAGGCTGGGACCTTCAGCCAGGAGACTCTGTCTACCTCTCCACCAAAAACATTCATGGACTCCAACCCAGCAGGAAATTGGGCTGGAAATATGTAGGCCCCTATAAAGTGTTAAGGAAAATATCAGATGTGTCATTTGAACTCGAATTGCCTAAATCACTGAGCTCTGTACATCCTGTCTTTCATTTCAGCCTGCTGAAGAAGGATCCTGGGCCGAATGCATGGCACCCAGTACCTCCGACTCCTCCTCCGCTGATGAAGGAGGGGGATCCTCACTTTGAAATCTCCGAAATTCTTGATTCTAAAATGCGTAGGGGCCGCTTACTGTATCTAGTTAAGTGGGTAGATTTTGGCCCAGAACTAAATGAATGGGTCATTGCTGAAAATGTTCATGCTCCTAGATTAGTTAAAGCTTTTCATAAACGTTTTCCTGATAAGCCAGGATAGAATGTATTTTGGAGACGGCAGGGTGTCAGGTGGCCTGACAAGAGCTTCATTGTATTTGCTTTCATTTTCTCTGATCAAATGAATTGCAGCCTGTCTCCCTCTCTGTCTACTCCCCCTCCCCTCCTTGTCACCTTGAAGTATATTGCTTTTAGAAGTCCTGCACAATGTTACTGTCTTCGGCTGGAGAATGGCGACCCTGCATTCCTCCACGTCACCAAGAACAAATGGCCTTTCCTCCCATGTATCCCTCCTCCCTTTTTCTGGGCCAGTGAATGTCTTATCTTATTGTGAAAACCTTGAAGGTCTGTTATTGTCCTCCAAGCCGGTTGTTATGCATGGGTTTCACACATCTGGGTCACCCAGATCAAGAAGGGAATTTTTACAACTTTCTCACCTCACCTTCCTGTGGGAATCCAAACGGCTCGATCCCTGCTCCCGCGTTTTCTATTCTAATTTCTGATTGGTTTAATGTTGGGGTTCAAACGATGGGAAGGGTATATTAACTCTGACTGTTTTCTACTTGGTATCTCTAACAAACATTCGAGAACCTGTCAAACAGTATTAAGAATAATAAAGAACTTTGTTTCATCAACAAAGGTCTGATCTTTTGCTGTTAGCGCAGAAGCCTCACACTAACACAGATTAATACAGATAACAATGCATGTAAAGTTTATGAGGGGGTTCATCCTTTCACTGCTTTGATTGATCCTTGGGAAATATTATCTTGACACAGAGGTTTTCTGTTCAACTATTAAGTATGTTTCAACTCCCCTCCTCAAACCTCACCCTCTCCAGGCTCCACCCCTCAAATCTCCAGGAATTTCCCAATCTGGAGTTGGCACTCCTATCTCTTTCCTAGCTGTTATCTGCCCTCTGATTTCAGTTTTCCATCTCCTCCCCCCTTCCTCCTGGAGAGCAGCTGTAATTCTGAGTGACCTCAAGCCCTCACCTGGAGATTGGCAGCAATGGTTCCCATGAGGGATTGACTGGTTTGGAGGGTGAAGTCTATGACACTGTACCTGTCTGAGATCCCATCCCTCCTCAAACCTCACCCTCTCCATGCTCCATCCCTCACATCTCCAGGAATTTCTCCAGGTCCCACCTGAAGATTGGCAATCCTAGGGGAAAGTCAGCCACACAGCAGGGGGTTGAAGAGAATGGTTTGATGGCCACTGGCCCACCTCATTAGCCAGCCAGCCATGGCAGGGCCAAGCAGGAGAGACAGCCATTTTCGCAGTTTATTCTGACAGGAAAGTGGCCAAGCTGGCAGTGGGTGTGGGAGGGGGTTACGCTAAAAGTCTGTGACTGGTCCAAAATCACCCAGTCAGCTTCCACAGCAAGAACCTGGGTCTGGCAGACCCTGCTCTGAAGCGCTGACTGCTATGTCTAGGGTAGCCAACCTTCAGGTGGAGTCTGAAGATTGCCGGGTATCACAACTGAACTCCAGACAACAGATCTCTCTGTCCCCCTGGAGAAAATAACTGCTTTGGATGCTGGCCTCTATGGCATTCTGTTCAGCTGAGGCCTCTCCCCTCCCCAAACTCTGGCTTCCTTAGACACAGAATATCCAGGAATTTCCCAACATGGATACCGTTTTTCTCCCCAATGGGGACTCAAAGCAGATTACAAATTGTGCTCCCTTCTTTAGAATGGGGAAATAGCACAGAAGTAAAAGGCTAATCCCCCTCCTCAACTCTGCATCTGCAAAGAAATTAGCAATCTAAAGTGACTGTTTAAGCCAGTGTACTACAGTGCTAACAGTGTCAGACTCAGACATAGGAGACCCAAGTTCAAATCCCCATTCTACCATAGAAGCTTGCTGAGTGACCTTACCAGTCACACACTCACAGCCCAACCTACCTCACAGTGCTGTTGTAAGGAATGGAGGAAAACAGTGTAATGTAAGCTGCTTTGGGTCCTCACTGGGCAGAAAGCTAGTTTGGCCCAGCTGCATAATCACAGGTGCTTAAAAAGGCACTAAATAGGCAAGAGAGTAGATAAGAATAAGAAAGTCCTAGTTTTAGGGATGTCAACCTCCAGATGGGGCCAGGAGATCTCCTGAAATTACAACTGATCTCTAGATTACTAAAACCAGTTATCCTAGAGAAACTGGCTGCTTTCAAGGTGGACTCTATGGCATTATACCCCTCTGAGGTCTCACCTCTCCTCAAACTCCACTTCCCCATCTCCACCCCCAAATCTCCAGGAATTCCCCAACCTGGAGCTGGCAACTACACCTGGTTTGAATGCGGCCTCTGAGATGCAGGGCTCCAAGAACCACATTTGCATCCCGCCCTACCTCCAGGGAGATCAGAGCAGCTCTCCTCTACTTCATTTTAACCTCATATCAGAGTGAGGTAGGTCAGGCTGAGAGAAGCACATTCCATTAGGATTGCCATACTGTTAGGGACTTCTTAATCTTAACAACCAACAATTTAACACTTAACATACCTTTCCTCTAAGTGTTCATTTACATACTATGCTGATATAGTCTTGTTAACATTACAAGGGAAGTCACAAAAATCCATATTTTGGATTACACACTCCTTTCACATCAATGTAAACTGATCATTTTGTTGAAGTTGATCAAATAGTGCTCTGCTCGTTTGTAATTAAAGAAACCAAACAAGGATAAATCCCTGCTCCATCTCCATCTAGAGGAAGGGAAGGAGATTGTAAACTGCTCTGAGACTCTGAGTGAAGGGGGGGGGGATAACTCCGTTGCAAATCCCCCTCTCCCCTTTGTCTTTCTAATCCTTTTTAACAGTCTTGTTTAAATGCTTCTCAGCTATATTTCAACAGGCATTTCAAAAACAAAAGAACTTACTTGCAGAGTATCTTCTTGTAGTTTATGCAGAGTCACTTAGTGTAGAAGAATGCTTAGTTTCAGTTCTTAAATATCCGGTAGTCACAACTTGGTGCCAATATGGCGATTGCATCAGCTGGGGCTTCAGTCTCTGCTATGCAAGCCTCTTTCATTTCAGACCCATCCATCTGAGTGAAGCACAGAGGCTCAGATAGTGTGTTAACAACAACTGAGGGGTTGACTTTGGGTCACTTGCCAGATGTTCTGGTGTGATTACAGCCTTAAAGTCCGCATGGCATTCGTGCCTATCATGCGGCTAATTCTGCGTGTGATTGGGGCCATAAATGCTTAAGGGGATGGAATGCTTTCCTATGAAGAATGGTTAAAGAGGTTAGGGCTCTTTCGCTTGGGGACTGGGGATCACTGGGAGCAGAGAGCCTTTGTCATCACCCCCCACGCACAATTCCCTATGGTACTGGGAAGCCCGTGGTTGGGAGCTCATGATCCCTATGTCAAGTGGAGTGAAGGGAAGATTACATGGGTCGATCCCAAATGCACACAGCACAAATGGAATCCCGGCTGGGGTTTGGGACCTCCCTCCACCCCCTTCACTTGTTTGGTCCCAGAGGACTTAAACAAAATCCCTCTGGAGTACCGAGACCTGGCTGAGGTGTTCAGTGAAACAGAGGCTGATGAACTTCCCCCCCATAGGCTTACTGATTGTGCTATAGAACTGTTACCTGGGGAGAAGTTACCAAAGGGAAAGTTATATTCTATGAGTCCCACAGAGAGAGATGAACTGCGGAAGTTTTTGGATAAAAATCTAGAGCGGGGTTTCATTCGGCCAGCGAAATCTCCTTTTGCCGCCCCTGTTCTGTTCCAGAAAAAGGACAGTGGCTTACAGCTTTGCACGGACTGTAGGGGATTGAATGCCGTTTCTGCCTCCAATGCTTACCCCTTACCCCTGATCAAAGACTTGTTGGCAGAGGCAGCTAAGGGGAAGATCTTTTCCAAACTGGATTTACGGGAAGCCTATTTCCGAGTGCGCATCAAAGAGGGGGATGAATATAAGACTGCCTTTAATACCCCCCTGGGGCAATTCGAATATCGGGTTATGCCCTTCGGATTGGCTGGAGCTCCAGGAGTTTTTATGAGCCTAATTAATGAGGTGTTGCACAAGCACTTATTTAAGGGGGTTCTCTGTTATCTAGATGATATCATTGTTTATTCCCAAGATAAACCTTCCCACGTTAAATTGATGAGGGAAGTGTTGTCCACCCTCATGAACCACAAGCTCTTTGCTAAACTGTCAAAATGTGAGTTTCACTGTACTGAAATTGATTTTTTGGGTTACCGGATTTCCCCCAGGGGTTTAGAGATGGACCCTGCCAAGGTGGACGCAGTAGTCACGTGGGAAGCCCCCCGTACACACAAACAGCTTCAAAGCCTATTAGGATTTTGCAACTTTTACAGAACATTTTTAAAAGACTTTGCCACAGTCACCCTTCCCTTAACTGACCTGTTAAAAACAAAGGGAAAGGGTCCTGAAGCTGGCAAGCCGGGTGAGCGCCTGAACTGGTCGCCTGGATGTCAAGCAGCCTTTGACAAGCTCAAAAAACTTTTTACTTCAGAGCTCATCCTGGCGCACCCAGATGAGACTTGGGAGTTCATTGTACATGTTGATGCTTCTGATGTGGCCATGGGGGGGGGCAATTCTGCAAAAAGGAGAGGATGAGAAGCTGCACCCTTTGGCGTATGTCTCCAAAAAATTTAATGAGACTGAAAGACACTGGTCCGTGTGAGACAAAGAGGCAGCCGCCATCCGCTTAGCTTTGTCCACCTGGAGACATTGGTTAGAGGGGGTGCAGACGCCGTTTGAGATCTGGACTGATCATAAAAACCTGGAGGCGCTGCAGACCCGTAGAACTTTGAACGCCAAACAACTCCGGTGGGCTGATTTCTTTTCCAAGTTCAATTTTAAACTGCGGCATTTTGCTGGAACATCTAACCCTTTAGCAGATGCATTGTGAAGGCTTCCCCAGCATGAATCTAAGAGGGAAGAAGTGTTCAATTCCATGTTCTTGCCTGAGCAACTTAGTGGGGCTGCTGTCACCCGAAGCCAAAAGCAGCCGTCCGCCATGGCTCCCTCCTCTGAGTGGATTACAAAATGCACAATGGAGTATTCCCAGCAGGATCGGGATGAATGGTGTGGGGAGGAGGGTTTGGAACATAAGCCTGATGGGTGCTGGTATAAAGGCTCGAAACTGGTGGTGCCCAATTCTCTTAAGACTCTCCGTTTTAAATGCTTGCCATGAATCTAAGCTCTCTGGACATTTTGGGTACCTGAAAACGTTGAACTTACTTCAGAGGCAGTTTTGGTGGCCGCGGATGCGTAAACATGTCTCAGACTATGTAACTTCTTGCCAAACCTGCCTAATGTGCAAAAAACGAGGGGGAAAGCCTCCGGGTCTCTTACAACCCCTTCCCACCCCCTCCCGGCCTTGGGAGGACATTTCCATGGACCTCATTACTGATCTACCACCCAGCAAAGGGAGAACTGTAATCTGGGTAGTAGTGGACTTATTTTCCAAGCAGGCACACTTTGTTCCATTCAAGAAATTGCCCACAGCTAAGGGTTTAGCCAAAGTGTTCTTTAATCACGTGGTGAAATTTCATTCTTTTCCTAGACGTGTAATTTCTGATAGGGGAAGTCAGTTCATTGCCACCTTTTGGCGGGAGCTTTTACAGATTATGGGCATTGAACCCGCCCTCAGTTCTGCTTATCACCCAGAGACTGATGGACAATCTGAACGAACTAATCAGATCCTGGAACAATTTTTGAGGTGTTACTCAAACTACCACCAAGATAACTGGGTGGATTTGCTCCCTTTTGCTGAGTACAGCTACAATAATTCAGCGCACTCTTCTACTGGTGTGTCCCCTTTCCTAGCGGTGGGGGGGTATGAAGGTAACCCACTGCCTAATATCCTACCCCCCAGTGACAGCTCACCCTCTCCTTTTGAATCTTGGTGGACTAAGCTGCAAGACTCTTGGCCCCTTATTGCAAAAACGTTAGATCGGGCTAAAGCGGATTACAAAAAATATGTGGACTGGAATAGGGCTCCTGGTTGGGAGTTGGAGCCTAGAGACTCTGTTTATGTGTCTACAAAAAACATTTGCAGCTTACAGCAGAGCCGGAAATTAGGATGGAAATTCGTCAGCCCTTTTAAGGTCCTGCGCAAAATTTCTCCTGTGTCTTTTGAACTTGAATTGCCTAAGTCACTGAACTCTGTTCATCCTGTGTTCCATTACAGCCTGTTGAAGAAAAGCCCTGGGCCAAACTCCTGGCATCCGGAGATTCCAGCACCTCCTCCTCTGATGAAGGACGGGGAGCCGCATTTTGAGATTTCCAGCATTTTGGACTCTAAACTCAAATGAGGACATTTGTTTTACCTTGTGAACTGGGTAGATTTTGGCCCTAAATGTAATGAGTGGGTGGCGGCTGATCATGTTCATGCTCCTCAGTTGATTCGTGTCTTTCATAAACGTTACCCTTCTAAACCTGGTGGGGGTTGATTTTGGGAGGAGCAGGATGTCAGGTTCCCTGTCATGTTTTGCGTCCCCTTGTCAGTCCCTGTTGCAGGTCCCGGCGGGAGATCGGCATCAACTTCCGTTCTGGCAGTTCCCCCCCTCACCCCTCCTTCATCAGTATGAGCTCAGATATTTTGTTAGACTCATGTTATCTCTGTTGCTGCACTTGTAACCTTGGGCAACTGGGCCTCCGCTCTTCCAGGTGTCTTTTGCGGGGGAATGCATGTAGATTACACACACAGGGCCGGGGAATTTAGCTCTGCTTACACGCCTTTTTTCCTGCGAAAGTAACGGTAGCACATTTTGGCGCTTGATATTTTTATTCTCATTGGCACCCGCGCTTTTACCCTTGTTTGAATACAGTATATCAATTCCTCCCCTTCTGTATCTGGTATCACTAACAACGCAAGTGTTTCCTGAAAGACCATTAAGAATATTTTGATTTGAAATACAAGGCCTGATTTATTGGATCTAATCAGAAGCCTCACATCTGGACCTCCTCACAGTCCTCTCGGGTTCTCACTGCCCTGAACAATTTAGTGCCATCCACAAACTTAGCCACTTCACTGCTTACTCCCAACTTCAAGTCATTAACAAGCAAGTTAAAAAGTACCAGACCTAGTACCAAGCCCTGCAGTACCCCACTGCTTACCACCTTCCACTGTGAAAACTGCCCATTTATACTCACTCTTTGTTTCCTGTTAATTAACCAGCTTTTAATCCACAAAAGGATTTGTCCTCTTATCTCATGACTTGTCCTCTTATCCCATCCCATATAGGTTGGACTTTTTTGACAAACTTAACTTTATGCTGGGTAGAATCCCATGGTGAGAAATACTTAAGGAGTTCAAGAGGGGTGGGAGTTTCTTAAAAAGAGAGTTAAGAATGAGCTTAGGCTAGCGAGAGATGCTTAAAACAAAAAAAAAGGTTCTTTTCTTAAGTTCAAAGTAAGAAAACGAACAAGGACATGGTAGGCCCATTGCGGGGATATTAAAGTGAAACTGTAACAGGTGATGAAGAGGGAGCAGAACTGCTCAATTCCTACTTTTCCTCAGTCTTCTCGGCAAAAAGAGAACATATGATGAGGGAAGGAGTTGCGGCCTAGGATCAGCATAGGGGTGGTACATAAACACCTAGTTTCTTTAAATAAAACAAAGTCCTCAGGGCCAGTTTAACTGCATTCAAGGGTACTAAAAGAATTTCTGAACCTCTGTCTATTATTTTTGAGAATTCTTGGAGAACAGGTGAGGTGCCATAAGACTGGAGGCGGGCAAATGTCTCCATCTTCAAGAAGCAGGGAAAGGAAGATCCTGGTAACTACCAACCTGTCAGCTTGACATCTATACCTGGGAAAGTTTTAGAACAAATCATCAAATAGACAGACCTTGAGCATTTAGAAAGAACCGCTGTGATTACTAAGAGCCAGCATGGATTTCTCAAGAACAAGTCATGTCAGACTAACCTTATCTCTTTTTTTGAGAAAACTACTACCTTGCTGGATGAGGGGAATGCTGTAGACATAGTTCATCTTGATTTCAGTAAGACTTTTGATAAGGTTCCACATAATATTCTTGTTGACAAATTGGTAAAATGTAGTTTGGGTCCTATGACTGTTAGGTGGATCTGTAACTGGTTGACAGATCGTACCCAAAGAGTGCTTGTTAATGGTTCCTCATCCTCTTGGATAGGAGTGACAAGTGAAGTGCCTCAGGGATCTGCCCTGGAACCTGTTTTGTTCAACATTTTTATAAATGATTTCGATGAAGGAATACAGGGAATACTTATTAAATTTGCAGATGATACTAAATTGGGAAGGGTAGCAAATACAGTAGAAGACAGAGTCAGGATACAGGATGATCTTGACAGGCTGGAAAACTGGGCTACAACAAATAAAATGAATTTCAATGAAATAAATGTAAAATTCTGCATTCCAAACTGTTCCAGGGAATTCTGTAGTTCCTCAGAGGAGGTAACTAATGGAGGACAAACGTCTCTGAAAGACAACTTGCCAACCATGTGCAGCTACAGGGGGTGTGTTTGCACACAGCAACAGTTCACACAACAGGAACAGCAACAGTTCACATAATTGTGTGAACTGACAGTGAAACCATGGAACATGCTCCAGAATCTTTGCAGTGTGGGTAGACAGAGGTTCCACAGCAGATAAAGCAGTGTGGATAGATTTTCCTAAAGTCAGAAAGTTTTTAAACCACTGCTCAAGACTGGATAAAACTGTTCCAGGGCTGTTTCTCTTCAGTCTGCAGGTAGGGGATTGTACAAAAGGAGTGCTCCTCCAGAGTATTTTAACAATATCCCCTTCTCCTTGGCATGTTCTGGAACAATTCTGCCATTTGTTGAATGATTTGCCTAGAACTAGAGTGGCCAATGTTTTTGGTGACCAGTATCTTCTCCAGACAGCTATGGGGAAAGCAAAATGCATTTTGCTATCCAGTCAGATCTGGTCACAAATGGTCAATGAAGTTGGAGCTCTCTGGTTCCAGGGGCTTCACAACTATCAAGCACATATGCTCTGTAAATTATCATATTATATACAAAATAATAAAATTTGGAATGTCTGCTTTTCTTTCAGTTCAAAAACATTTTTCTTTTCAACCCCCCCCCCAAAAAAACTTAATATGGCCATGTAAAATGGTTCAGGACCAGATGCAGCTCACAGGTTATAGAGTTGACCCCTCCAGCCATTATCCTCAATGCGGTAGTGCTCATGGGTGCTACGCTGCCTGCTGATGTATTTTACAGTGCCCATTTCTCTCTTCCCTAGAACCAAATAGCCAGTCCAGGCTTTCTTCCACTTCAGTGCAACAGGAGGTACTTCAGAAGAATTGAGAAAGCATACTAGCACTTTATGTAATTTGTTGTTTATGTGAATGTTATTGTATTTATTGTGTTTTATTGTTCATCACATTTAAATTGCTGTACGCCACCTTGAGCCAGTTTGCCTGGCAAGGCAGGATATAAATTGAAAGTAATAAATAAATATCGTTGTGTATATACATAGAGACCATTCAGAAACAGCTGCTTCCACCATAGGAGAATGGCTTGGAGCCTCCCAGTGTATTGTGTTACTGGTCCTAGCCCTCCACGGCAGCCCATCTGTGAAGGCATCCGCTACCTGTTCTCAAAATCCCAAAAGTATCCAGAGGCTCAACACACTTGGGGATCCCTGGTCTAGAGTCTCTAACTTTGTTTGGCTGTGGCTTCTGTTTGGAGAACTAAGAGTCAGACATCATGCAAAACCTTGATTTAATTAAACTGACTTTGTCTTGGACTGTGGTTACTCAGAGTTCATCAAACCGGGATTGGAAATCAGAATCTGAAGTTGGCTTATTAACCAACCAGTCTTAACTATAGTTTTGTGTGGTTTGAATACAAATCAGGATTTGAGTAATTTCTATGAGATGAATCTTGGCATCACAAACTAACCATAATTCACATAAAGCAGAGTTTCATGTTATGTCTGAACTTAGCCTCTGAACAGCACTCGTTATTTTTCCTTTTTTGGAAAGAATGGGATTTTATTTCATGCTATTTGGTGTGTTCTAAAGAAAAATTACTTGTTCATTTTCATTTTTTTTAAGTCACTGATAGCATAAGATGACATAGGGTCAGTTTTTCAAGAACAGATAAAGGGAAACTAACCCAATTTTGGAACGATGCCAGTGGCTCAAAGATCTTTCACCCTGCTGACCTATAGGCTGCCCTCCAATTGTATTAAAGACACTTAAGTTTCCTTTTGCACAGTTGTTATGTTGCAGTAGAATTAGGAGACGAGTTGAAGTGCTGCAACATGACAGACCAGGCTCCTCCCACTAATAAATATCTTTTCTCAACATCTCAAGTCAGATAATTATACTTAACAAATGTGGTTTTACTTCTTCAGTTTTAAAAAACTGACATAAGAAAGCAGTGGGTCACCCTTCCTTTCAGTACAACAAGTACAGAAATAAGGTAAGGAAAAAGGTAAAGGTTTAATCTTTCAAGAGAAATCTCTTGACAGCCATGCACCGTCATGAAAATAAGAATCGGAGTAATATTTGCAATTTTGAATATACAAAACTAAAGATTTATAATTTGTAAATTCCATAAATACATCAAATATTGCAATTTTATATATTGTGAGTCATAAATGATGCATTTTATGTTGTTAAAGCAATAAAATTAGTTTAGGTTTCTTAGGAAAATATTTCAATTTTCCCAAAAATCTGTGTTTTTCCCCTCATTGTCAAAATTTCTGGAAATGTTACATCTGTAGACCCAGTCAGTTGATTCATCTGTACCATGGTTTGGTGCCAGCAGAATGAGCCCTCCTATGGGCAAGGGTTGTGGCTCAGTGGCAGAGAATCTGCTCTGCTTGCAGAAGGGTTCATCTCCAGATTAAAGGACCAGGTGGTGGGTGATGGGAAAGACCTCCTTCTGCCTGAGACCCCGGAGACCCACTGCCAGTTCTGACCTTGGTGGACTGGTTCAGTAGAAGGCAGCTTCCCCTGTGTGTTCATAGGCTCATTTCTGTGCATCCTCTCCCCCCTCATGCCCCAGTTAAATTCGCTACTTCAAGTCAGAGAACTCCACACCAAACAGAAAGTAGCTAATTTAATCTGAACCAGCCGACTATGATCTGCACATAGGGTTGCCAGCTCCAGGTTGGGAAATACCTGGAGAAGATTTTGGTGGTGGAGGGTTTGGGTTTGGGTTTGGGGAGGGGAGGGGCTTCAGTGGGGCTTAATGCCACAGAGTCCACCTTCCAAAGCCACCATTTTCTCCAGGTGAACAGATTTCTATCGCCTAGAGGTCAGTGGTAATAGCAGATCTCTAGCCACCCCCTGGAGGCTGGCAACCCTATCTGCAACTCTTGGCACACCAACTTCAGTCAGTGGCCTGCAAACCTTGTTTACAAGGCAAGTATAACCCACAGGTTGCCATTTCAGGTAGAATGGCAACCCTGCTACAAAGTACAAAGCAACAGAGTGAATTAGATTTCATGAAGGGAGGAGGGAAGCATGGGAGCACAAGCCTCATTCCCACAGCACTGCACCATGGCAAAATGTGTGAACATGTTATCCCAGACATTCTAGTGGTAGAGGACACACACAGAGCTCCTCATTCCAGCAGCTGCTCCACTTCATCCACATGGGCTAGTTAAACCTGATGAGACTCAAAGGTATTGAAATTAATTCAGTTAATTCCAGCGATATCACCAATGCTAACTCTACTCCTGGAAAGGAAAGTACAAGGTACCGTTTACTCAGGATACAGAGGCATAAGAGAAGAATGGATTGCTTATCAAGCAGGTAGGCTAATAATCCCGTATTGTTAGCTACAATTGCAAGAAAGTGTTGGGAGTTCTTAACACAGATAAAAGCAGATGCCCCGTGGCACCTTAAAATTACAAGATTTCATTGTGGCATAAACTGTTGCAGACCATCAGACATACAGTGTGTTTACAGTTGGTGGACACAAAGATGATACATGCACGCACACACATACAATAAAGAACGAGCAGGTCAAAAGTCAACAAAATACAAGCGTTACCATCTAAAATGTCTTTGCAAGGCTCAATTATACACAATTATTAGGACTTGAAACAACTACTGATGAAGGTGAAAGCAGAACGTGCCAAAGCAGGATTACAACTGTACAGGATTAGAAAAGTAATGAATGCTGGGGAATGATGCAACTTTAAGGCTGACTATGAAGAAATTGATATGGTTAAAGACTGTCTGTCCCTTGGCTCCATCATCAACCAAAAGAGAGACTGCAACCTAGAAATCAGAAGACTGAAACTGGGGAGGGCAGCCATGAAGGAACTAGAAAAGATCCTTGGAATGTCAGGATGTCACTGGGAACCAAGATCAAGTTAATTCATGCCGTAGCATTCCCCATTACTATGTATGGATGTGAAAGTTGGACAAGGAAGAAAGTTGATGGGATGAAAATTTATTCATTTGAAATGTGGTGTTGGAGGAGAATTTTACGGATACTGGGAACCACCAGAAAGACAAACAGGTGGGTTCCAGATCAAATCAAGCCTGAACAATCTGTTGAGGTTAAAATGACTACTTTGGTTACAGGATGAGAAGACAAGACTCAGTAATGCTTGGGAAAGTTGGAAAAAAGGGAGACCAAACATAAGATTAACTGAGTCAATCGAGGAAGCCACAAAGGCCCCCAGTCTGCAAAGTCTGAGCAAGGCTGCCAAGGATGGGATGTTCTGGAGGTCATCATTAATTCACATAAACTGTTGCCATAAACTGAAAGTGATTTAACAGCACTTCACATACACACACACACCTGTCAGCTAAACGCTGCCATTCCCGGGCGGGAGGTGGATTCCCACACGCCTTCACGTCACGGCCCCTCACCCCCACCTTTGGAATGTATCTCGCTTTTCACAGCCTGAGTTTTATCTATTGCACCTCCCTAACCTTGGAGACGGAGAACTTTCTCAACAGTTTAGCTGCTTTGCATTTGCAGGTGTTTATTGTAACGTTTTCCCACTTTTAGCCTGAGAACAAAACGTCTAGCATATCTGAATGTATTTTTTCTGCTCCAGGATTGGAGGGCCCCCTCTGCATACCCAGTTTGAATGCACTATAACTGTAACCCCTCAACTCCTTTCTTTCATTACTGACTCAAGAACATGCAGACGACTATTTGATCCACTGGAATAAAGAACTTTATGGTTAAGAACTTTGTTGACAGTTTGAAATCTCTTAGACTCTCACAGAGAGTCAGTAATCCTTTCTTTGGAGTGATCTCCCCATTCCTGAAATGGCAGAAGACGGGGAAGAACCTCCTACAACTCAGGGCTCAGAACTACTGATATCCACAGCCAAGGAACCGTTGCTGGTGCCTTCATGCAGTTGGGTGGATACTAGACCGAGAGGCCCTCGTCAGTCACGGGCAGTCTTTGGGTCTGAGACTACTGAGATTTGGACTCCTCGGCAGGGGCCAAGTAGGAGTCTGGTTATGGTGGCCGACCTCTGGGAGGGGTATCAGCCCCAAGAACGTGCGCCACCCCGGGACTCGGGTCGGCCTCAAGATCCAGAGTTCGCAGATGTGTGGGCGGAGATGGACTGGTGTTTCGACCTCATCCAACAACAGTTGGAACAACAAATGACCACCCTCCTGGAGGGACTCTTGGGAGCGATTCAGCTGCTGTTTGATGAAATCCAGGGTGCAGGAGGGGTTGCTGGCAGCAGAGGAGCCGGGGCAGGCACGGGGCCACAACAACCAGCTCAACCAGCCCCCGCGGGAGTACCTCCCATTCCAGCCCCAGCACCTCCCGCGGGCCCCATGCCAGTGCCCGGGATGGACAGGCACCCCATTCCCGAGCTGCTGGGTGCGACGTTCAATGGGAACCCAGCCAAGCTACAGTTTTTCATCACTGATGCTGGCAGGTTCCTACAAACATAGGGCCATCTATTTATCACAGAAGGGGATCAAGTGGGCTACACTGGGTCCAGGCTCCGGGAAGAAGCAGCGGATTGGTATGTAAGCCAGCCTGAATCGGAACGCACTGACCCGCAGACAATACGAAGACCCAATGAGCGAGGAGAAGGCTCATAACCAGATCCGGTGGCTGACCCAAGGGAAAGATTCGGTGAGGGAATACATGGTGGCATTTAAATGCCATGTTGCCAGGATCTGGGGGTGGCCCGAAGAAGTCTTTGTGGAGCAATACTGTCAGAGGTTAAACGTGGACTTATACAAGACTATTTTATGGAATGTTAACCCCACCACATTGGCGGCATGGATACGAGCTGCAGAAGAGGCCGAAGCCCCGTTTACCCTCATCAAGATGCGGGCTCCAGGGGAGACCCGACCATCTACTGCCTCGATGACCCCCCCTTGACCAAAGATGAAACCGCCCCTGAAGGATCTATGAGATTTTTGCATGAAGAAGGGGTTGTATATGCGCTGTGGGGAGACCGGGCACTTCGCCTCCATGTGCCCAGCCACCTCCCCCCAAGAGGCCCAAGCCACACCAGTGCCAACTACGAAGCAACTGAAAGGACCCCAAGCCATGAAACCACGAGCCCTACAACTAGATACGTCAGGACAAGGTAGCAGTGGTGGAGCCTCCCCAGCCAGCGGGAAACGCCAAGGACCTGCTCTAGACGGCACGATGCAGCAGGTCCCCATGCCAGCAGCACCAAAAGCGGTGAGCTCCCCTGCCCCCCTTCTCTACGTAGTTGTGACTTTAATCAACCCAAGCTCAGACACCCAAATGCGGGTCCGAGCTTTAATAGACTCCGTGTGTTCTCGAGACTTAATAAGCCCAATGGTGGTAGATGGACTTGGGGTGGGGATGAACTCCCTAGACAAACCTTTAACTTTCACCCAGAAATGAAAGAACCTTGCCTGTTCAAAACAAAACCTTTGCAGGAAGGCATAGGGGAGCATTGGGAACAAAGAGCCTTTGTCATTACCCCCCCACTCAATTTCCCATGGTGCTGGGGAGTCCCTGGCTAAGCAATCACAACTCTCACATCAAGTGGAGTGAGGGGAGGATATGTTGGGTGGCCCCGGATTGTACGAAGCATACCTGGCAGAACGACTGGGGGCCTCCTGTGACCTTAACCCTGGCATGCCTTGCAAAAAGGGAACTTTTATCCATACCTACTGCATACCAGGATTTAGCGGAGGTGTTCGGCGAGGTCAAAGCAGATGAACTACCCCCCCATTGTAACACCGATTGTGCTATTGAACTATTACCAGGATGTAAACTCCCAAAGGGGAAACTATATTCCATGAGCCCAAGCAAAAAGGGAGAACTCCATTCATTCATTGATAAAAAAAACCTCCAACGAGGTTTTATCAGACTGGCTAAGTCCCCATTTGCAGCCCCTGTATTATTCCGGAAGAAGAAAGACGGGGGTTTAAGACTGCACTGACTATAGGGGTTTAAACGCAGTGTCCACCTCAAATGCTTACCCCCTCCCCTTAATCAAAGACCTGCTAATGGAGGCGTCCAAAGGCAAAAAAAATTCAAAATTGGACCTCCGTGATGCATACTTCCAGGTGCGCATAAAGAGGGGGACAAATATAAGACAGCGTTTAATACCCTCCTAGGGCAATTCGAATATCTCGTTATGCCATTCGGACTTCAGGGCGCTCCAGGCGTCTTTATGAACCCAATTAATGAGGTCCTACACAAACATTTATTGAAAGGGGTCTTATGTTATTTTGACGACATTCTGTTATACTCCCAGGATGAGACTTCCCATGTCCAACTAGTCCGCGAAGTACCGGCTACTGTAAAAGACAATAAGTTATTTGCTAAGCTGTCCAAGTGCGAATTCCACAAAACTGAAATAGACTTTTTGGGGTACCTTATATCCCCATGGGGCTTGGAAATGGACCCCTCAAAAATAGCTGCGGTAGCCGAGTGAGAGGTGCCCCAGACTCGGACGCAACTTCAAAGTTTGTTATGATTCACCAACGTTTACAGATCATTTATTGACAACTTTGCTACATATAGCCTCCCCTTAACTAACCTCCTCAAAACAAAGGGGAAGGGACCCAAGTCCACAAAACCGGGAGCCTGGCTCGACTGGTCTGGACTCCAGACTGCCAGGTAGTGTTCACTGTTCACATCTGAACCCATCCTAGCACACCCTGATGAAAATAAACTTTTTGTAGTACAAGTAGATGTCTCTGATGCAGCAATGGGGGGAATCTTGCAGGAAGGGGCTGATGGACAATTGCACCCCTTAGCATACGTGCCAAAGAAATTTGGGGACACCAAGAAGAACTGGGCGGTCTGGGACAAGGAGGCGGCGGCTATCTGCTTAGCTCTCACTACTTGGAGGCATTGGTTGGAAGGGGCCAGAGTACCTTTCGAGGTATGGACAGACCATAAGAACCTTGAGGCTCTTGGACTCAGCATACGCTAAACGCAAAACAACTGTGCTGGGCTGATTTCTTTTCAAAATTCAACTTTACCCTCCGCCATTTCCCGGGGAAATCTAACTCACTGGCAGATGCACTATCCCGTTTTCCCCAATATGACTGCCACTGGGACATGGTTATCGAATGTATGTTTACTCCAGAGCAATGGGGGGGGGGGAGTCATGACATGCAGCCAAGCCAAAGAGAAAAAGGACAATAGCCCCTGATGGAAAAGATTAATAATAAGTTATGCCAAACAGAGATCTTTCCAAGGTCTACTAATTTCAGTGAAAAATGGTATTCTTTTTATGAGTATGTCATATTAAATAACATATTACCCCGAAACCGGTTTTACAGAAACCTGATTCTCCTATAAATCTAATCACTTTCATAAATCTAATCACTTTTTCTAGATTTCTTATTAATCTTATGTCTACTATGTCTTTGGGCTATCAATATGTAATAGTTACTATATATATGTATTAGTGATGAGTAACAATTTGTAAAAATTAGATAAATAAGGGTGACTTAGATTAATATATACATTATATACCTGAAAAGTATTATGCTCAGCTGTTTATTATGCTTGCCTGTTCAAACTTGAAATGTAAGTTTATGTTATTTACCTTCTTTGTAAGTTCACTTTGAATTCATCAATGAAACTGTGTGTGTGTGTGTGTATATATATATATATATATATAAAGAATGGACTGTTAAATTTGCTCAAGCTTATGAGGAAGGGGAGCAGGCAGAATTTTGGAAAGATGAAACCATGAAACAGAGCCCCGAGCAGTGCTGGTTCCACAACGGCAAACTAGTGGTGCCCAAAGCATTGCGGCGGGAGGTAATGCATGCCCCCCATGAGTCCAAGCTATCTGGCCATTTTGGTTACCTTAAAACTTTGAACTTGTTGCAAAGTTTTGGTGGCCACGCATGAGACAGGAAGTGTCCGATTATGTTTCAGAATGCCAAATATGTTTAATGTGCAAATCTAGGGGGGGAAGACCCCTGGACTACTCCAACCACTCGAAACCCCCAATAGACCTTGGGAAACTATTTCAATGGATTTTATAACTGATCTACCCCCCAGCAAAGGAAAGACAGACACATTTTCCAAGCAAGCCCATTTTCCCCATTCAAGCAACTCCCTACGGCTAAAGCCTTGGCAAAAGCTTTTCTTTCCCATATTATCAAATTGCACAGAATCCCGCGGAAGGTAATCTCCGACCACGGTTCTCAGATTGTTGCCAACTGCTGGCAAGAGCTTTTAAATGTCATGGGACTAGAACCTGCATTAAGCAGTGCTTGTCATCCAGAGACCAATGGCCAATCGGAACGTGTTAATCAAATCCTTGAACAATTTTTGCGCTGCTATACTATCAACAAGATGACTGGGCTGATTTACTCCCTTTTGCAGAATACAGTTACAATAACTCAGTACACTCATCCACTGGAATTTCTCCCTTCATGGCAACCGCAGGCTATGAAGGAGTTCCACTGCCATCCTTGAGGCCAGCCACTCCAGGTCCTAGTGGCCTCACCCAGTGGTGGAATTCACTTCGAGAATCGTGGCCTCTCATAGCTAAGACTTTGGAAAAAGCTAAATCAGATTACAAAAGACATGCTGATAAGGGGAGGGGCCCCGGGTGGGGACTACTTCCAGGGGACTCGGTATATGTCCCTACAAAGAATAGCAAAGGTCTCTAATCCAGTTGTAAATTGGGGTGGAAATTCATAGGCCCATTTAAAGTCAAGAAAAAAATCAACAAAGTGACTTTTGAACTTGAGTTGCCTAAATCACTGAAAAAGGTCCATCCAGTTTTCCATTACAGCCTCCTGAAAAAAGATCCTGGGCTGAGCGAGTGGAGGATCCGACATCCAGTTCCTCCTCCTCTAATGGGGGGGGGGGGGGGGGGTGAGACTCACTTTGAAGTGGACCAAATCCTTAACTCCAAAATAAAAAGAGGTCGCTTATGGTATCTGATTCATTGGAAGGATTTTGGTCCTGAATGTAATAAATGGGTTGAGTCTATGCATGTAAATGCTCCTGCAAAGCTTCATGCCTTCCATAAATTGTATCCATTAAAACCAGGGGGTTAAAAAGATCGGGGGGGGGCAGTATGTCAGCTAAATGCTGCCATTCCCGGGCGGGAGGTGGATTCCCACACATCTTCACGTCACGGCCCCTCACCCCCACCTTTGGAATGTATCTCAATTCTCACAGCCTGAGTTTTATCTATCACGCCTCCCTAACCTTGGAGACTGAGAACTTTCTCAACAGTTTAGCTGCTTTGCATTTGCAGGTGTTTATTGTAACTTTTTCCTGCTTTTAGCCTGAGAACAAAACGTCTAGCATATCTGAATGTATTTTTTCTGCTCCAGGATTGGAGGGCCCCCTCTGCATACCCAGTTTGAATGCACTACAACTGTAACCCCTCAACCCCTTTCTTTCATTACTGACTCAAGAATGTGCAGATGACTATTTGATCCACTGGAATAAAGAACTTTATGGTTAAGAACTTTGTTGATAGTTTGAAGTCTCTTAAGACTCTCACAACACGCAGACATGCAAGAACAGTTTTCATTCACAACAGTAATAAGCAGTAACAATCTTCCTAGTCGCACCCAATTAAATGATAGTGTGAGAGGAATCTAATGCCTGATGAGACAGTGTCAAGGTTTTAATGAATTCTGCTTTAACAGTTTAATGCTGGGATCTCCCAATTCTTCAGTAAAAAGACCTTCAAGATCAGGAGCAGCATGTCCTGGCAGTGCAAAGCATTGCCTCCTAGTCCCAGCCTGGGAAGGCGCTCCAGAAGGAGGTAATGATCAGTGCTAGTAAAAAAAACTCCG
Organism: Lepidodactylus listeri; assembly: GCA_029233225.1. Taxonomy (NCBI): domain Eukaryota; kingdom Metazoa; phylum Chordata; class Lepidosauria; order Squamata; family Gekkonidae; genus Lepidodactylus; species Lepidodactylus listeri. Next base: position 114,051,415 of record JARCFY010000009.1, on the reverse strand, counting down.
AGAGGTACAAGAGAATCAGCAGAATCACACCCTCTGTCCATCTCCTAGCACAGTCAACCCACCAGGGCAACCAGTCCCATAACCTGCCCCAAAACCAGACTGGCAAGGATCCAAACGATCTACTTCATCCACAAATGCTTGAAGCTGTCCAGGAGTCACTCTTTCAGTCACCTTGTTTAATAGAACATTTGGGACTGGTCGATCCTTATCGAAATCTCCTGGGTCCAGGGCAGGCTTCTTTATGAGTGAATACACCACAGGCTGTTTCAAAGCTGGGTCTACACCCCCCCCCCAGGTGGCATTAACTACCCCTCAGATCCAGACCCCACCCTGGCGTATTTAACTAGCCAAAAAGAGCAAGGGTCATACAAGCAGGTGGCAAGCCTCAAACCTCTGAGAATCCTGTCCACATAACCCAAGATTGAATATCCTAAAGATCCTGGCACCATCTGACTGTTGTCTAAAAGGGAGGAAAGGCCTGCCACCCAAGGACTGTGAGAAAGCAGAATGGTCCTGGGTAAGGTATATCTTGGAATGGTTTTCGCTGGGTACAGTCTCAACACGCAGCACTTTGTCACCAGCTATTTTGAACATGTAGCAGTTCCTCTACTGGCTTATCTTTTTAGTTTCTTAATTGGGTAGGTTTTTTAATGTCTGATGTAAATCCCTCAAATATGTATTCGTGTCCAAAGAGCCGGTACAAATGTGGTTGTATCAAAGTTCTTAGATGTGCTCTTGGATTGTGCAGTATGACAAATGCCTCATAAAGGCGCCATTATGTGATCGTGTGGTGTGCTCTGCCTGCTGTATGTCCACTGGGTAGTGTACCATGGCATCCAGAAAGCAAGCCTGCTTTGTGGAACTACTCAAGCCTATGTTGATGATGTGACTGAAGTTGTAGTAGTCCTGGTGGAAGATTTAAACAGCTTACTTCCTGTGGTTCTCGGTGATCATGAATAGATATGGGGCATTTGCAGACAGGAGCGAAGGAAGCATTGTTTAAAGTCAACCACAAATATGTTGCCATGCTGTGAACCCTCGCATGAGCACTGGAGGGTACACCAGGCTGGGGGGTGATTGCTTATCACGGCCCAGTCTTGACTGCTTGGACAGGTACTTGTGTCCAGAGGTGCAAAGGAAGCTTCCTTTTATTTCAGTTTCCCTGATACAAATCTCCTTTGGAGAACCAACTCACCTCCCAGGAAATTCCCTTCCATTTTCATGGCTGAGCTTATTGAGATATAGATCAGAATGTATGAGGTAGCAAGCAGTTACTATAGATATGTTTGATCTAACTGTCAAACCTAGCTGTCAGAATAGTAATGATGTAGTTACAGACAGGTGCTTCTACCAGGTGTTGCTCATTCTGGTCTTGTTAGTCTTGTTAAGGATTACATCAATTTACTAGGGATTGGCTAATGTTTAGCATAATAGCTGTCTGCTTAGTAAGCTGTGGGGGGTTTTCAGCTCTCAGAGACTAAGGCCAAGCATGCTGTTGAATGACTTGGCAAATATATGTATATATTCACCTTTATATAAACTCTCTGCACTTTCATACCTCCAGCTCCTTATTTCCGCAAACCCAATAGAGCTCCCTTCCTCCAGCTCCCCCTCCCCTCGCCCAACCCAGGTTTCTCAGGGTGGCCATTCTTAAGGAGCGGTCTCCATTTCAGCTGTAAAGGCTCTACAACTGTGGAGGCCCAGCTGTTTGGAGCTTGGCCACACCTGGGCTACAGACCTCTGGGGCAGCTCCTGTGGGGAGGGAACCCCTTGATCTTGGACAATTTTTCCCCCAGGAAGCACTTCTCCCATCTTGGATGCCTCTGGCGTTGCCGAGCTGGGGCTGTCACACCGTGGGATAACTCTATCATGGCATTCTACCTAGAGAGCACTTCATGCACTCCATTGCCTATTAACCCCCTTATTCACAGTCTCCCTCTATCCAACGTACAGAAGCATTTGCCACCTGAGGATAAAGTGGGCTCTAGCCCATGGCATTTTTTGCCGCAAAACACTGACTGGTTTTAAAGGTGACACAACATTCTTTTTTATTTTTGCTCTAACAGACTAACACACTTACCACTCTGGAATTTGTTACAAAGAAATGACAAATTACGTCTAGAGGTTACAATTCTACTGCAGTCTTTCCTGACTCTGTAAGGCATGTCAATTTAATGTTTTACCTAAAAAATGTTTACCAATTGTGGAATAAGCTAACAAAACCATTTATCTGGGATTATCAATTCCTATTTTGCAGAATCATTCCCAAGGTCACCAGTGGAATGTAATGCAGTGTACCATCAGTGATGTCTACACTCCTCCTAGTATTTGGGAAACTAAATAATATGAAGGGTGGAGCCAGCCACACCTCTGTCTTAACTTGATGCTACACGTTTACCTGCTAAATAACTTTTATTTTCTTTACAATAAGTAATGGGCCACCAGTAGAAAGGGGGGATAAATGCAACAGATCCACACACACACCCCAAAGTCTCAGCTGAACTCTATTAAATATTCTGGATAGATCTGGTTTGCATCAAAGATAACAAAAATCTTCGGATTCCATGTGTTGTCCACACAACTGTCATACAGATTTACAAAGCTCCCATCTTTTGAAGGTGGCCTCACATATTTTGAGTCCCCAGTAATATAGTCTCCAGTCAATACACGAGCAAGGAACATCACTTTATGCTTCCTGAACATATGAAGTTGCAGATCAACACCATGAATCTGAAACGTACTGCTGTGCTTCATGTCATCTTTGCAGAAGCGGCTTGAATATGATGCATCCCTAGCAAAATATGTCCCTACAGAAAGAAAGAGGTGCTTCAGCACAGTCTAGTAACATATCTGTTCCATTTACTCAGGGCAGAGTCTAAGCACAGGAGGAATAATATGGGGCTACTGCTGGAAACAACCACCCTGCATCGTCCTCCCTTCTCCTCCCCGCCTGCCTGCATTCGGAGGCTCACATGACGTCCTCGTGGCCCAACCAACCACCCAGAGGCTGCCAGGAGGAGGAGGGAAATGCACAGCTTCACAGTACCCTCTCCCTGGGTTTCCGTCATTGGTAGCCAGGGGCATTTAAGACACTCTCCACTCTCTACATTACACTGCTTTGTTGTCTTCTAATTTTGTAATCCAGCTTTACGACATCGCATAGCACGGCATTGTTCTACAATCCTGCAACTCCTGTGTTACAGTCTGAATTACGCTTTTGTGCTACATTCTTTAGTTTACTTCCACTGGATAAATATTATACTGTGCGCTATGTACATTACTTTTAGTTGTTTACTAGTTGTAATCCGCCTTAACCTCACTGAAAAAGACAGACTATAAATAAAGTAAGTAAATAAGCACAAACTTCAGGGGAAGGGAGAGAGAAAAGTCAACATGCAGTTATTCTTCTCTATTCTTCATTGTCTCCAAGAGCCAATAATGCCTTGTGCTGGGATTTGCTGTGCCCCAGTGAGCTCTCCAGCTGACATTATGGTCAGGAGGAAGTTACCCAACTTCATCATTCTGTCCTACATTCAAACCACATGCCGTCCACAAGGGAGCCCACTCTACCACTGGAGCAAGTATCGAATAGGTAGGCACAGTAATAGGCAATGTGGCATAAAAATAAGCTGAGGGGGGAGGGGGGTCTGGAAGCCTGCATGCATTAAGCCCTTTCCAGGGGCTCCACTGCTCAGATGTGAACATTCTAACAGCATACAGAGGCCCCACCGTGCAAGCACAGTGCCACTTACCATGAATCTTCCTTTCTCGGTGGTTCACTGTGTGGGACAGTCCTTACATTGGGGTAAGCTCCTCCCTCAGTTGCAGGGTCGGCTTCAAGCTTTGATCTGGGCGGGGAGGGGCTTATCCCCTGTAGGCTCTCCAGTCGACTCAAGCCCACAGCTCCCCGTCCATAACTATTAGAAGGAATAACATTCCTCCATACTGGAGTAACTTGACAACAACATAGTGAATCATAACATTTCAACCATAAGAACCATAGGTTCCCTCCCACTGAACTTGTAGGAGATGGTGAACCTTTACTTCAAAGTCTGCACCCGCTTAGCTCCCCTATGGTACCCCTGGGGTCATGCAACATTCCCTGTACATCAGAGAAGTTCCACCCAGAAAACACACCGGGCGGGCAGGACTGTCCCACTCCTGAACCACCGAGAAAGGAAGATTCACAGTAAGTGAAAAGAACCTTCTGTTCTTCAGTGGTTCAGTGTGTGGGACAGTCCTTACATTGGGATGTAACAAAGCTGTATGCCCCTAGGGAGGGACAAGAGACTTCCCCGATTACAGGGTGTGCTGCAGCACCCTGCGACCAAAGGCTGCTTCTGCTGAAGCTAATTTATCCACTGTAATGCTTGGTGAATGAGTGGACCGATTTCCAAGTGGCCGCCTTGCAGATTGTTTCCAGAGAGGGAAACAGGCGATAGGCCACAGAAGCCGCAGCCCCCCTTAAGGGGGATCTAGGCCATTGGCCCTGTATGCCAGGATTATACATCCCTTAATCCATCTGCTAAGAGTAGGAGAGGAAACCTGTTCCCACATGGAAGACTTCCTAAAGGATACAAACAGTGTGTCTGATTTTCTCCAATCCCTAGTCCTGTCAATATAGAAGCTAAGAGCTCTTTTGACATCTAGACGATGCCATTCCCTTTCCTTCTCATGTTTGGGATTAGGGCAGAAAGTCGGTAGAATCACCTCCTCTGCTCTATGAAAAGCAGAGTTAACCTTGGGTATGAAGTCTGGGTCTAGTCTAGGGACCACTTTGTTGCTATGAAAGATGCATAGTTCCCTATTAACTGACAGGGTTCTCAACTCTGACACACTCCGTGTCCAGGTGATACCTACCAGGAACAGGGTTTTAAAGGTCAGTTCCTTCATTGGACAAGATGCCATAGGTTCAAAGGGGTGTTTACAGAGGGCTCTCAGCACGATACTCAGGTTCCATGTGGGGAATCGATGAATCGTGGGGGAATTTAGCAGCCTCACCCCCCTCAGGAAACGTTTCACATGAGGATGTAATAGGAGAGACTTCCCATGTCTTACCCCTTGGACCGCTGAGATGGCTGAGACCTGTCTCTTTAATGTGCTAGTGCTTAGGCCCTTGTCTAAGCCATCCTGCAGAAAACACAGAATGACTCTAACTGACGCCTTAAGGGGCTCAACGTTCTTAGTCTCACATCAGGAATGGAACACCTGCCAGGTAGAATTATAAGTCCTGTTAGTGGATTTCTTTCTGGACGCTAGCATGGTAGTCACTACCTCATCTGTGTACCCAGCCCCCTTTAACAGTTCCTGCTCAATCTCCAGGCTACGAGTTTGAGCATTTCTGGTCTGGGATGGCTTTTTGAGTCCTGTGTCAGGAGGTCCTCCTGCACTGGCAAAGGCCACAGTTCCACTATGGAGAGGCGTTTCAGTTCCTGGAACCACACCCTCAGTGGCCAGAAAGGAGCCACTAGTATCACTTCTGCTTTCTGCAGGCAGATTTGTTGAGCCACCCTCTGTAGGAGTGGAATGGGTGGGAACGCATATAGGAGTCCGGACGGCCACATGCAATTTAGTGCATCCGTTCCTATGGCCTGTTCATTTCATACTCTTGAGAAGAACTGCTGGACTTGTCGGTTGGATTCTGTTGCAAATAGATCCACTCTCACGGACCCGAATCTGGTTGATCTGGTTGAACACTGACTTGTTCAGCATCCACTCCAACTGGTCCACTCTTCTCCTGCTTAACCAGTCCGCTAACACATTTTCTTTTCCTGCCACATGGGTTGATTTTAGGGACAGGAGATGTTCCTCTGCCCAAGAGATCAGTTCACTGGCTTCCCTGTGGAGTTTCCGCACTTTGGTCCCTCCTTGCCTGTTCACATAGGACTTTGCGGTCATATTGTCCATTTGGACCAGAACATGCCATCCTGGCAAAAAACTGCTGAATCTGACTAGACCCAGGCGGATCGCTCTGAGTTCTAGTAGGTTGATGCTCTCCAAGGATTCTGCTGAGGACCACTCTCCCTGTGTCATCCGACCGTGTGAGTAGACTACCCACCCCGAAAGATTCGCATCTGTAGTCATTACCTGTCGTATCGGTTCCCTCAGGGCACAGCCCTGACTGAAGCGCAGAGGTTCCAGCCACCACCTCAGTTATTGGTGCGTCGTCACTGGAAGTTGAAGCAATTTGAAGCACTTGCGTGCTATTGCTTCTTGATGGGGTAGTAGAAATCTCTGTAGGGGCCTGGCATGGAATCGAGCCCACTGTATAATGTCCTGACAGGACACCAACATCCCTAAGAGTTTGGCAAGAACCATCAGCTCCGTCTTTGTCTTCTCTAGTACTTCCGATAACAGGGACCTGATTTTCACTTCCCTTTCCCGGGAAAGGAACACCCTGTCTTCCAGTATATCTATTTGTACTTCTAGATTAATTATTCTCTGAGCTGGTAGAAGAGTGCTCTTCTCCATGTTGATCACGAAACCGTGTTCCCTTAAGGTACGGATCATGAATTGTGTTGCCTGTATGCTCTGCTGGAAAGATGGGGCTTTGATCAGCACGTCGTCTAATTAGGGGAACAGTTCCCTTGTAGTCTGAGGTAAGCCACCAAAGTCACCAGAACTTTGGTGAAGACCCTCAGTGAGGATTTTAAGCCAAAGGGGAGAGCTTTGTATTGGAAATGCCGTCTCCTGTAGGCAAATCGGAGAAATTTCCGATGGGCATCGTGAACGAGTATGAGGAGGTATGCCTCTGACAGGTCTATTGACATCAGAAATTCCTCCTTTTGTATGGCTAGCAGGATGGACCATAGGGTCTCCATCCTGAATTTCCTCGTTCGAATGTGCTTGTTCAGCCACTTCAGGTCTAAAATAGCTTGCGTGTCTCCATTTTTCTTTGGAACTGTGAAGAACACAGAGTAAATACCCTGCAGCCACTGGGAGGTTGGTACCCTCTCTATGGCGCCGATGTCTAGATGACGAATGGCTTGTTGTGTTGGCTGATGTTTGAGTGGGTTGTGATGTTTTGCGATCTGAACAAAGTGATCTTGAGGACTGGACTGGAGGTCCAGTTTGTACCCGTGGGTGGCAATGTCCAGGGCCCACTGGTCAGTGACGGTTTTGTGCCACTGGCTGAAGGATTGCAGTCTTCCAGTCCCCAAGACATTCTCTGGGCTTGCACAGTCATGCAGTGTGACCCCTTTTTATGTTTCTTGTTGGAGTTCTGCTCTCCTTTGCTGGCAAAAAAAGGTTTTTTTGTTATTTGTCCTATTTTGCCACTTCCCTTTGAAGGATCTAGAGTAGGAGGGCTTCTGTCCTCTCTTCTGCTCACAAAAGGGCTGAAATCTCTTCCGGGGTTTTCCATCCCTCTTTTTTGATGGAAGGACATTTTTCTTATCTTTGTCCTCAATCAAATATCTGTCCAGGCCATCTCCAAATAATTGCCTCCCTTTAAAGGGGACAGCTGCCACCTTTGCTGAGGAGTCAACGTCCCAGTGGCGAAGCCAGTTATTTCTGCATGCAGACACGCTGCTAGCGAGTGCCCGTGCTGACAGCTGAAAGGCGTCTAGTGTTGCGTCTGCTGAAAAAGCTATTGCCAGTGCAATCTTCTTCGTCTTTTAGATCCTTAGGAAGGTTGCTTTCAGCGAGGCCAGGTTTTCTGCCCAGTCACACACTGCTCTAGCGAATAGAGAGCCTGCTGTGGATGCCTTCAGCGAATGGGAAGAAGCTTCAAAGTTCCTGTGAAGTGCCTGTTCGATGCGTCTATCGCAGTGGTCTTTTGGCATCCCATCTGCATCCGTTGGTAACACAGAAAAGACTAGAGACAGGATCATCTACTACTGATAACTTCAGCTTTTTTATTGCATCGGGCATTAAAGAATAAAATTTTGAGAAAAGCTGGTGGTTTGCCTTGGGCTTAGCAGGGTGTTCCCATTCAGCCTTCGTATTAAAAAAGGATGCTGGAAGGGGAATCCCTGGTTGTGACACAGACAATTTTGGCATCAGTTTACCTGATCCCATTTGAAACTCAGAACCTTGTTCTATCTTTTCCTTAGGCTTAGTGGAAAGGTCTTGGGTCCTCAAAACCTTAGGTAAGAGTCGGGAATAGAGTTCCTGTGGAAAGAGCCTGGACTGGACAGATGGTATCACTTCCACTTCTTCCTCTGGGAGTTCTCCTTCCTCTTTCTCTGAAGGAGGTGCTGAAGACTCTGAGTCAACTCCCTCATCCCCCTTGAGGGGACTGCGCTCTCTGGGCAAGGGTCTGGAATGCTTTCCATGCTTAGGCCGAGGAGGGGAACTAGCGGTGTTAGGGGAAACGTCTTCCCTATTGTGCCTGGATCTCTTTACTGCCCTCCCCCTTTCTGATGCAGATCCAGGAGAGTCAGACCCTTGCAGGGTTTCCTTTATAATATCTTTGATTTCCTTTCTCATTTCTGACCTGAACCAGTTTAATAGTTCAGCCTTGGCCACCTCCCCAGAGTTCATCTCAGCTGACTCCACAGATTCCTGAGCTGCTAAAGACACAGACATTCTAGGAAGGTCCCAACTACTGAGGTAGCTTTCCTTGTCCCGAGGGCTGCCTTTGACTGATTCAGCCATGCTGCCTGCAGGGGAAGGGAAAGTGAAAGTACTATCAGGCAAGTTAGGGGACTAAAAAATGGCTGTTGCCATTGTTGTTTCCCCCCCCCCCCCAAAAAAAAAACTCCATCTTGGAGATGCTGGGTTTGGCTTGCGCTGGGTCCCCCCCCCCCCCCCGCCCGTCTTCCCAGTCATCGTGGAGGAATGGGAGAAGAAGGGAAATTCCCCCCCTTCAGGGACTTCGTCCCCCCCCCCCTTTTAGGGCATTTCAATGAAGAAATGGCTGTTCTAGGCGGGGGTTGACTCGCCACCTCTGAGACACGTAGCAGGCTCTGCTCTCATCCGTAGAGCCGGTTGCTGCATCTGCGGTCTTCCAACAGTCAGGGAGGTGGCCGAATAGTTGGCTGCGTCCCACCGTCGATATGCCAACTCCACAGCACCCCTGGCGATTGGCAAAGGGGTAGGCCCTCCGCCCATGGGGCGGGTAAGGCTGGCGGAAGTCTGCCTCGGGTCCTTGGAGCACCACAGCAGCCAGGGGCCTCCTGACGCCAATGCTCCTCTGCCACCAATCACAGCACTCGTTCATGCCACAGCTCGATCTTTCTCTTCCTTCTTCTTTTTTCTTATTTTCTTTTCACAGAGCTCAAGAGCTCTGCTGAAGCACGTCCTGCTCTGCTGCAGGGCCAGCAAGAACTGGAGAGCCTACAGGGGATAAGCCCCTCCCTGCTTGAAGCCGATCCTGCAACTGAGGGAGGAGCTTATGCCAATGTAAGGACTGTCCCGCACACTGAACCACTGGAGAACAGTCCTGAGAACACAGTAGGGGTGAATTGCAGCAGTCCTTAACCTTTATGGCAACAAGGAAACCTCTGAAAACATGTTAAATTGGCAGCACAATTGACCTCAAAAAGTTAACTGCAACATTTGCCTAGAACAGCTAAAAATGCTCCTCTAAGTAATAGCTGGAAGCTGTTTATTAGATGAATCTCTGTAAAGTCAATGCATCCTTCTGGAAGAATCTCAGGCTTTCAAACTATGAGATGGACCTATCCTGATAAAAGAGGTCAGCTTCTCAGTGACCTCTTCCAGCCTTTCCTGCATACCAGACTGAACTAGGAATAACAGCAGCATGGATGGCTATGTGGGAATTCTTTCAAGCACATGCAAAAGCACACAAAAGCACCACTGTTGTAAAGAGGCTTGAGTGACCATGTCAGGGCCCATAGTCTATGCCCTCTGGTCACAATCTTCTCCCATCCAGAACACTAACAATGGCACTTATGCAAGTGAAACAAAAGGAAGTCCATAAACCTTGCTATGTGGGATCAAAGCAAAGGCCCGCATAGTCCCACCATTTTCTGCCACAGTGGCCAACCAGACCTCCCCACCCAGAAGATCAAAAGCAGGACACAACAGAGTTACCCCTATCCTTTAGCCACCAGAGGTATAATACCTTCTCTGCGTGCACTGCATGGACCACTTCCATGAATATGCCATGGAGGGAACATTGTCCCAGTTACCCAAAGGTCTGTCCCAGGAATTGAAGTGTCCCCAGTTCTGGATGGGGCACATCCAGACTCCCCCTAAATGACCGGGGGTGCTCCTGGACCTGGGCCTCCTGTTGGATAATCAGGCAACAGTGGTGGCCAGGAGTACTTCTCACCAGCCTTGGCTCGTGAGCCAACTGCAGCCTTTCCGGGGTAAAAAAGATCTGGCTGCTGTAGTATGTGCCCTGGTAACATCTACTGCAATGCATTCTATGGGGGTCTGCCCTTGAAGAGTGTCTGGAAGCTGAACTGGCACAGAATACTGTAGCCGGAACGCTGACTGAAGTGGATGAAGTGGGGCCCACATCACTCCAGTCATGTCCCACCTAACACCAGCTCCTAATTTGCTTCTGGACCCAATGCTGATATCAACCTTTAAAGGCCCTATATGGCTTGGGGGCAGCATATCTTAAGGACAGCATTACTACCATCTAAACCTCCTACCGCCATCTTTGGAGTCCTTGTCTGGAGTGCCACCAGTGTCTGAGACTATATAGGTGACAACCCAAGAAAGGGCTTTTTCTGTCATGCCACCAAAATTATGCAATTTCTGTCCCAGGGATATTTGTCTGTCTCCCTCTACCATGGTCTTCTACCAGCAAGTAAAGATATTTGTTTGTTTGTTTCTTTTGGTGTTACTTTAATGACCCTGTTTGTTTTAATTTGCTGTTTTACATATGTGTATTGTTCTTAATGTTGATGTTAACGTCTCTTTAACTGTTCACCACCTTGATAGTGCTGACTGGGCAGAAAAGTGGGACACAAATGTTATAAATAAATCAATTAAAATTATGTGAAAAAAACCAATTTAAATGGATAACTCATCCAGCCTTTTACCTTTTCCATAAACAGCAGCATGCATGCCATTGACTCTCCAATCGAAGTTATGAATGCAGATGGCTTCCACAAATTCGCCACTAGTGCCATGAAACAACATATGTTCATTAATGAAAGAGACACCTCTTTTCTTCTTTAACTGATTCTTTTTCCTGCAGTGAACAGGATTACAAAGAAATTGTCAAGGAAACATAACACCAAAATAGTATAACGCAAGAGCAAAATCAAAGAGTAGCAGAGGAGGCTTCCTGACAGATCCATCACATATTCAACTTCAACAGAATGTGATGATAAGAGTCCTAAGAAACTATACTGCCTGAAGCTGCCAGTAGAGGGCCACCGTTCTCAATGCAGGGAAAAGATATGCTGAATCCCATTGTATTTGCCTTCCACCCATAGGGAGGTTTTTTTATTAATGTTTTTATATAGGGAACAACATACCTGACCCACCTGCGGTCTGCAGGGTTATAATCCACTTTCTACCACCCCAAACTGTTGAACATATAGATCTGGCTTTATGACTCATTAAAATGAAAACCTTAAACTCAGAAGACATGGCTTGGGCACACAATGTTTCAGATATCCTTGAAGGTAATGAATTGTGCAATCCAATGTATTTACTCCAGTCTAAATGCATGAATTTCAGTGGGACTGAATGAATTATTCTGCATAGGATTGCACTGCACATTGACTCCTCAACTGTAACATTCCTGTCAAAGGGAGAAACACACATTGTTGCTTAGTAGATGGATTTGCTGCAAAGATCCACCCCTGGCCAGGGAGCTAAATAAATCAGTGATGAAAAAGGTTACTTTAAGCCCAAATATAGTGACTTCAAAAGGCTTTACACACACACATTCAGGCTTATATCCAGAAACTTGCCTGGCTGCCTATGGCACAAAGTAGTAGAGATGCTTTACCTTTATTCCCCCAAATATTTATCTATGATTTAGAGCAGTGATGTTTTCTCAGTGGCTCTTTAACATGCCACTTGTGGCTCTTCTGAGCAGTTTCCCAACATGGCACTGGGGAGTGAGCAAGGCACCTTTGGTGGACAGGGGGTTCCCACCTTGAAACGATCGCTGCTGGAGGAACAGGTAAGCCTTGTGTGGCTCTTTTGGATGGTGGCAAATGCAATGGGGCTCCTTGTGGGCAGCAGAATGAATGCCACTGATTGAGGGGACTTAGTTGCATTCCTATAACCCAGTTCATCAATTAGTTAAGACAGTTGCAAGGCCTGTAAATCAGGAACTTGCAACTCACTGGCACAGATCTTTTAAAAAAAACTCTCTCATGCTTTCGTGGCATGCACACATTCAGAACACACAACTAGAAATGCTGGTGATGGGGGTGCCAGAGGAGGAAGAGCTCTGCATGAACAGCCACCAACGACAAACCACGGGGGGGGGGGGGGGCACATGCCTCAAGGCCTGACTAAGAAGCAAACCCCCTGCCATGGGGAACGAAACAGCCACTGCTGTAATGCCCTTGAAGAAGGACACCATGTGGCTTCATTTGGAATACTGGGTGCCATTCTGCTTGGCATATATGTAAAAGGATATTGTCGAGCTGGAAGAAGTGCAGCAGAGAGCAACCAAGATAATTAAGTGATTGGACTGATTAAAATGTGGAAGTCTCAGCCAGAGAATGTAGTGATGCCCCTGTATAAATCGATGGTGCGACCTCATTTGGAGTACTGTGTACAGTTTTGGTCGCCACACCTCAAGAAAGATATTATAGCATTGGAAAAGTGCAGAAAAGGGCAACTAGAATGATAAAAGGGTTGGAACACTTTCCCTGTGAAGAAAGGTTGAAGCGCTTGGGGCTCTTTAGCTTGGAGAAACAACAGCTGAGGGGTGAAATGATCGAGGTTTATGAGATTATGCATGGGATAGAGCAGGTTGAGAAAGAAGTACTTTTCTCCCTTTCTCACAATACAAGAACTCGCGGGCACTCCATGAAATTGCTGAGCAGTCAGGTTAGAACAGATAAAAGGAAGTCCTTCTTCACCCAAAGAGTGATTAACACATGGAATTCACTGCCACAGGAGGTGGCGGCAGCGGCTACAAGCATGGACAGCTTCAAGAGGGAATTAGATAAACACAAGAAGGGGGGACCCCCACTACTTGCGGGGGGGGAGAGAAGGAGCTCCACGTCGAGGAGGATGAACCCGCAGGTGAGCCTTCTTCCCCGCCCCCCGTCCCCGACGGTGAGGCCCAGGCCCACCAATTCTTCTCCCCCCTCATGGGCACTGGCGGTGAGGCCTGAGTGGCTCTCAGCCACCAGGCTCGCTGATCTCCCGGCCCCCATGGGCACCAGTGGCAAGGCCTGAACATTCTCTGTGTATGCACAGGGAATGCTCTTTTACTTTTGGAGGGGGGTGTAAATATCCCAAAAGTTTTTTTAAAAAGTTTTAGGATTTTTCTGCACCCCTGGAGAGTCCCCCAAGTGTGCAGAAAAATCTCTTCCCCCCCCCCCCCCCCAGTGTCCCTGATATGTGGATTTAGATATCTGCACACAGGGGGCGCCTTGGCTATTAGATATATAGATATGGAGCAGAGACCCATCAGTGGCTATTAGCCACAAGGTATAGATGGGAACTCTCAGTCTGGGGCAAGTGATGCTCTGTATTCTTGGTCCTTGGGGAGTGTGAGACTATCCGGGATGCAACCACACCAAGCAAAGGGTTCTTAAACAAGATCTTCTTTATTGGAGGGTGATCTTCAGGGTACACGTGTTGAGTTAGTAATGGGATGGAGGAATTGTGTTAGTGCAATTATAGGAAAATCAAATCACACTGTCATACATAAAACCCCAATCAGTGGCAAGGGAAAAGGCGCCTAAAACAGTTACTTAGTTTCTTCCCAGACTAAAAGCGGGAAAGGAAAATTGGTTTGCACCTGTAGGAAACAATATGTGATTCAAAACAAGTCTGTGTGGAGTAGCAAGCAACCCAAGGACAGAGATAACAGAGCGCTGAAGCTGCGGAAGCTGGGAAGAGGAGTACATTCCGTGGGGGGAGGGAGCTGGCTCGCCTTACTGCGTAAATCCCAACTCCCGCCCTGAACTATGGCAGTGTCAACTGATGGGGGCAACAGTGGGAGGGGGCTTCCGGTGTCCTGGCCCCACTGCTGGATCTCCTGGGGGCACCTGGTAGTTTTGGCCCCTGTGTGACACAGAGTGTTGGACTGGAGGGGCCACTGGCCTGATCCAGCACTGGCTTCTCTGATGTTCTTATGATGGGCCCAAGCACAGATGGCTTTCAAAAGGGGATTAAATACACTCACGGAGGATAGGTCTATTGGTGGCTGCTGGCCACGGTGGCTGGAAAGAACCTCTGCTTTCAGGCGCAGGGAAACCTCTGAACTCCAGTGCTGCCTGGCAAGAACAGCAGCGGGTGTCAGCCTCTGTGCTGTCTGTCCGAACCTCCAGGGCGACTGGCTGGCCACTGGGCAGAACACCGGGCTGGGCTGGGTGGACTGCTAGTCCAGCCCAGCAGGCAGGCAGGACACCAGCACGCTCGTACATCAAGTTAAACCTTAGAAAGGCGAACTCTTCAATAAGGTACTATTAAACACAATGGGTACATTAATTGGTACCAACATTATTTACATTTAAACAAAAAAACCTTGAAAATGTTGTGTATGTCTACAGTATAGAAGGGATGTTCATTACCTAATGATCTGGATGGCCAAAACTAGCCTGATATTCTAAGAACTCAGAAGCAATCTCATCCCTGCACAGTACTTGGATGGGAGACCACCCAAGAATTTCAGGATTGCTCGAGACTCGAGTGCTGCGTGCCAGAGTGAGCTCCCGTCTCTGGCCCCAGCTCCTGCCAGCCTAGCAGTCTGAAAGCAAGAAATTGCAAGTAGATAAATAGGTACCGCTTTGGTGGGAAGGTGACAGCATTCCATATGCCTCGGCGTCTAGTCATGCCGACCACATGACCACAGGAAAAAAGTCTTCGGACAGCGCTGGCTCTTTGGCTTGAAAACGGAGATGAGCACTGCATCCCTAGAGTCAGATTCAGCCAGCTTCCGAGCAAGGGAAACCTTCACCTTTAGGGAGACACAGGTAACAGCAAACCACCTCTGTTCATTTCTTACTCTGAAAAACCTACATGGCTGCCGTAAGTCGGCTGCAACTTGACGGCCCCAGTGCTGGAGAAGGTCTTCGGAATGGAACAAACTGGGAAGGAGCTCTGGGGGTCCTGGGCTGTCAGGACAGTTGTGCTCTAGCAAGGAGAAGGTGTGAGCTTCTTGGGGCTCACCATCCCTGAGACCACTGCTAGTGTGATCAACCACACTGGCTATATGAGATGGGGTGTGGCTTGTGATACTCTTTTTTTGTGATACTTTTTTTGCCTTGTGAAGTTCAGGAAATCCTGAAGTTAGAACTGTTCACATTGCTCATGACATACAGAATGCCAACTTACTATTTTGACTTCTTATATATTCTGTTGTGCTGGAAATTAGTGCTACGAGAATTAAGTGACAACTTTGGATAAAAGACCCAGGGACAAAGACAGGGAAACCTGTCTGAGGACCATGATGGGGGAATCTGGAAGGAATTGAAACATTTCTTTCTTGTACCTTATTTATACCTCATCTTTCTCCCCAGTGCCACTTACGTCAATCTCCTCTTCCTCCGTTTTCGTAACACAAGCTCTGTGGAGGGAGCCGGGCTTTGGGACTGGCCCAGAGTCACTCGGCAGGCTCCCATGGCGGGGTGCAGATTCCAGCCTGGGACTCCCAGATCTCAGCCTGACTCTTGGGCCACTTCACCACGCTGTCTCTCCTGCTTAAGAGCTCTCCTGTTAAAGAGCCCATGCGAAGAGAATGCTCTGGGAACTCTGCACGGCCCAGCAGCTGAGAGGTGCTGAGGCCTTGCCGCCAATGCCGGGGGGAATTGGCGGCCCGGCAGCTGAGAGCTGCTTGGGCCTCACCGTCGGTGCCGGGGGTGGAAATCGGCAGCCTGGCAGCTGAGAGCTGCTCAGGCCTGCCAGTGCCCATGGGGGGAGGGAGAAAATCGGTGGGCCTGGCGGCTAGAAGCCTCAGGCCTCACCGTCGGTGCGGGGGGCATGGGGGAGAAGGATTGGCGGGCCCAGGCCTCACCGTGGGTGCCAGGGTAGGGAAGACTCTCCTGCAGCTGCTGTCTCCGCTCTGTGAGCTCCTTCTCCCCCCCCCCCCCCCCCCCCGTATCACAGGTCCCGCCTCTTGTCTATATATCTAATAGCCAAGTGCCCCTGTGCGTATATCTAAATCCGCACATCGGGGGCACTTGGGGGGGCAGAGAGATTTTCCTGCATACTTGGGGGACTCCCCAGGTGTGCAGAAAAATCCTAAAAGTTTAAAAAATGATATGGGGGATATTTAAATCCCCCCAAAAGTAAGAGTGTGTTCCCTGCACATGCACAGAGAACACCCACCACTCAGGCCTCGCTGCCAGTGCCGCGGGGGGGGGGGGGGGGGGGGGGGGACTGGCGGGCCCAGGCCTCGCCGTCGGAACTGGGGAGTATATTGGCAGGCCTGGTGGCCCAGAGCCACACAGGCCTCGCTGTTGGTGAAGGGGAGGGAAGGATTGGCGGTCCGGGCCTCGCCGTTGTTGCCCGGGGGGGAGAAGGCTTACCTGTGGCTGCTTCCTCCTCCTCCTCCATGTGGAACTCCTTCTCCCTCCCCCCCCCGAGTGTGATGGTCCTGCCTCCTGTCTATATACTAATAGCCATGTGTGGCCCCTATCTGCGAATAACTAAATCTGCGGATCAGGTCCACATGGACACCAAAGAGATCTTTCTGCAAACTTGGGGAACCCCTAGGTTCGCAGAAAAATCCCAAATCTTAACAAAAACATATTGGGGGGGGGGGGTTAAATCCCCCCTGCTGCAAATTAAGAAGCATCTGCACATTTGCAGACAACACACTTACCAATGGAACTGGGGGTGGCCTCCCCAGCAGGAAATCACTCCAGGCCCAGCTGCCATCATGGAGGAAACCAGGAACGGCCCCTTTCTCAGCCTCGGATGCCAGGAGAGGCTCTGGGCTCAACTGCAGAGCACTCCAGGAGCCACTCCAGGGGCCTGGCCAAAGGGTCAGAAGACACCAGGAGATACTCCAGTTTCAGAGCGGCTCCCAGGCACCGTTTCTCTTGCTGCTGGGCCCGGGGGGGGGGGGGGGGGCGGAACAGCTATGGCGGGTGGGATTCCCCTCTGCAAGTCTACCCTCCCCCCACTGAGCCTTAAGGGGAGGAGGAATCTCCCCCCCCCCCCGAGTACTGCTTGTCCCCACTTGTCTACATACTATTAGCAACGTGCAGCCCCCATCTGTAGGTATCTAAATCTGTGGAAAGGGGCAATATGAACACTAAAAAGATTTTTCTGCAAACCTGGGAGACCCCTTAAGTTTGCAGGAAAATCTTAAATCTTCAAAAAAAAAAAACCACTTCAACAGTTGGAGGAGGCCAGGAGCCATGATGGGTCCAGCAAAAGCAGCAGTGCAGCTTGGGGCGTGGTGATGGGCCCGGTGGGGGTGGCTGCCACGCAACCTGGGAGCTGTTCTAGGCTTGGCAGCACAGCCAGGGAGCACGGGGACCTCACTAGGTCTGGCAGTAGCTGCCAAAAAATCCAAGAGCCGTTCTGGTCCGATGGCAGCACAGCAGACCCCAGGGCACCGTGCCGGGCCCGGCAGCAGTGGCACAGCCCAGGGAGAGCACAGGGCCTGCTCTGGGCCCAGCAATGGCTGCCGAACAGCCTGGGGCTCCGTGCCGGGCCCGGCAGTAGCTGCCAGAGAGTCTGGGTGGCACTCCGGACTCAGCAAGGCAGGGAGATGGGAATCCCCCCTCCCCCCCCCCCCCCCATGAGTGTCCACTTGTCAATACATCTAGTTCTCAACAGGGCCAAATTTGTGGATGCTCAAGTCCAGAGACTGGAACTATGAAGAGACAAGACAGATCATTCTACAAACCTGAAAACTGCCTCAGGTATGCAATCTTTAAAAAAATTATATTGCAAGGTTAAAAGCCCCCCAAACAATAGACGCTGCACCTGTAGTTTTAAGAAACAAATGCCTTCACTGGATGTTACTAGGCAACTACACAGTATTGTCAGCCTTTCAGCCTTGGGTTCTCTCAGTAAAAGCAGGGGTAAGGGGCAGGGCCCTTTCCAGGACCAGGTCTGACAGGAACCACTGGGCAGCTAGATACTATGAGACTTGCAAGACATACAGGTTGCTTACCTGTAATTGGAGATCTTCGAGTGGTCATCTGTGCATTCACGCCTCTGGGATATAGTGCTCCTGTGCCGATCCCGGTCGGTAATCTTCAAAGCCTAACGGATTTTCGCGCCAGCTCCCCAGTCACATGCAAGTCCCACTGCGCATGACCCGGGGAGAGGCACGAGGATCCTGCCAGTTCCTTCTGACCGCTGCTAACAGCCCCCAAGAAAAAAATGAGGGAGACCGAAAGCAGAGGGAAAGGAGGGCGGGTGGTGTGAATGCACAGATGACCACTCGAAGATCTCCAATTACAGGTAAGCAACCTGTATATCTTCTTCGTGGTCTCTGTGCATCACACCTCTGGGAGAATAGCGAGCAATAAACACACCACATACCTGGAGGTGGGTGCTGGAGGTCTCACACCTGAGCTGCTTGCAGAACTGCATGGCCCACCACAGAGCGTTGATGGACACGGACATCTAGGGCGTAGTCCATCAACGCCCAAGTAGCAGCATTGCAGATGTCTCCCAGGGGAATGCCCTTGAGGAACGCCGTGGAAGCAGCCACAGCTCGAGTGGAGTGTGCCCGGAGGGACGCCGGTAACGGCTTTTTGGCCAAAAGGTAGGCAAGTTTTATCGTCTCTACGATCCATTTTGAGAGTCTTTGAGACAACAGTTTCTGTCCCTGTTTGGGCAAGGCATAGGCGACGAAGAGAGCTGGAGACTTGCGAAATGGTTTCGTCCGATGCAAGTAAAAGGAAAGGGCTCTCTTGACGTTGAGTGAGTGTAAACTGCGTTGCGTCGGGTCCTGAGGATCAGGAAAAAACACTGGCAACGTAATGTCCGCCCCGATGTGAAAATCCGAGACTACCTTGGGTAGGAAGGCGACATCGGGAGCCAGGGTAACAGCATCATGATAAAATGTGAGGTAAGGTGGATCGCAACGAAGCGCCGACAGCTCACTCACACGCCGAGCGGAAGTGATGGCTACCAAAAAAGCAACTTTCCAAGAAAGAAGTTGAAGACTGCAGGAAGCCATAGGTTCAAAGGGTTTGCCCATTAACTTGGTAAGGACCAGGGGGAGATCCCATGCAGGGACCGGTGCCCGTACTGGTGGGTAGAGGCGACGCATTCCCTTGAGGAATTGCTTCGTGGTTGGGTGAGAAAACACTGAGTAGCCGTCAACCTTAGGATGGTTGACCGAAATGGCTGACAGATAAACACGGAGAGATGAGTGGCACAGTCCTCTATCCTTACATGATAAAAGGAAACCAAAAATATAATTGAGAGTAGCGGGGACGGAGGGTTGTCCTACCGAGGCCAGGAAGGATAGAAATTTATTCCACTTTGCCGCATATGAGCGATGCGTGGAGAGTTTGCGGGAGTTCAAGAGAACTTGTTCAATACATGTGTCTATTCCTGGGGTTGGATCAGCCAAGCTGTCAGTTTTAACCTGGGCACATCGTGGTGAAGCACCTGGCCCCCGTACATCCAGAGCAGGTCTGGATCCGTCGGGAGGTGGAGATACACTCCTAGAGAGAGACGGTGGAGCGTGGGGAACCAAGGTTGCCACGGCCACCACGGTGTGATGAGATTCGCCCATGGACATTCTGATAACAACTTGTGCACCACCCGTGGGATCAGAGGGATCGGGGGGAATAGGTACAGATGTCTCCCCATCCACTGGAGGAGGAGACCGTCCCCGAGGGAGGTTGGATCCGTGCTGGCTCTGGAACAGAAAAGAGGGCACTTCCTGTTCTCTCGAGAGGCGAACACGTCCACGGAGGGGTGTCCCCAACGATTGAAGATTGGGGTCAGATAGAGGGGGTTCAGTTCCCACTCGTGTAGGGATGCTCCTCCCCTGCTCAGGAAGTCTGCTTGGGCATTGAGCAGCCCGGGGAGGTGAGTTGCTACGAGGTGAATGTCGAGGGACTGACACTCGTCCCAGAGCTTGATAGCTAAGCGGCAGAGTCCACGGGAGACCGTCCCACCCTGACGGTTGATGTAGTACATGGTAGTCGTATTGTCCGTGAGAACAGCCACCGTCTTTCCCGACAAAGATTGGCGGAAGGATCTCACCGCATAAAGAACTGCCAGTAGTTCTAAGAAATTGATATGGTTGTGGGCCACAGCAGGGTCCCACTTGCCGCCTACACCGACACCATCTAGGTGAGCTCTCCAACCCCATAGGGAGGCATCTGTGGTAATGGTCGCTGAAGGGGGCGAGAGCCGAAAAGGTGCGCCCGACTGTAGGTTCTGTGGCACAAGCCACCATGCCAGGGTTTCCAGGACCGAGTCCGAGAGTCGGAAGCGTTTGGAGAGGGGGTGAATGCTGGGACGAAAGTGTCTCAGGAACCAAAGTTGCAGTGGTCTCATCCGCAACTTGGCAAACGGGATCACCGCCGTGGTTGCGGCCATCAGTCCTAGTAGACAGAGTATTTGTCTGGCTGTGGCCTCCTTGTCCTCACGGATGGATTGGAGGAGAGAGACTATGTCTGTTGCCCTGTTGTGGGGCAGAAAGGCCCTGCACTGCAGGGAGTCCAGGATGGCTCCGATAAACTGCACCCGTCTGGAAGGAGTGAGCATGGACTTTTTTAGATTTATTGTCAACCCTAGGGAATCTAGGGTGTGGAGGGTCACTGAGATGTGGCTCTGTAGAGTTGTCGCGGATGGCGCAATCAGTAGCCAGTCATCCAGATACGGGTAAAGGTGGACACCTTGAAGCCGGAGATGGGCCGCCACTACTGCCATGAGTTTCGTGAACACACGAGGTGCCGTAGAAAGGCCAAAAGATAGAGCCTTGTATTGGAAGTGACGCGGACCGACCGCAAAGTGGAGGAATGGTCTGTGTGAAGGATGGATCGTCACATGAAAGTATGCGTCCTTCAAATCCAGCGTCACCATCCACACGTTGGCTTCTAGTAACGGAAGGATAGTCTGTAGGGTGGTCATGCGGAACTTCTTGTAGGTGACAAAGGCATTGAGGTTCCGAAGGTCTAGTATGGGACGGAGTCCGCCATCCTTCTTTGGTACCGTGAAATAGCGGGAGTAGAAACCCTGATGAAGGTGGGCTATGGGCAGTGTTCCCTCTAAGCTGAGTTAGTGTGAGCTAGCTCACAGTTTTTTAGCCTCCGGCTCACACATTTTTGTCTTAGCTCAGGAAGGATGGCTCCAGAGCAAACTAATTTATGCAGAAGCCAAATTGCTCGCTCACAACTTTACTGCCAGTAGCTCATAAAGTAGACTTTTTGCTCACAAGAATCCAGAGTTTAGAGGGAGCATTGGCTACGGGTACCGGCTCTATGGCATCCTTGGACAGGAGGGCTTCGACTTCTGACGACAGGGTGTCGGAGGGAGGGGTGACAACAAAGTAAGAGGTCTGAGGTGTCTGGAAGAATTTTATCTGGTAGCCCTCTGCTATTACAGAGAGGGCCCATTTGTCTGAGGTTATGAGTTGCCATGCGGGTAGGAAGGGTGACAGACGGGTGGGAGGACTGGAGCGGATGCAGAAGTCAAAGACTCTGCTTGTTCGGCTTAGGGGGTTTCGACTTGGAAGCGGAAGTGGTCGGAAAACAGGGCTTGTGGCCGTACGGCTTCTGTTGATAGGCGGAAGAGGAAGGTCTTTGCCACTGGGGTTCAGTGGGAGACCGCTGTGGCTGTTTCTTAGACCAGGATCTTTGCCATGTCTTCTGTTTTTGTTGTCTCGGCTGTGAAACTCCCAGGTTACGAGACGTTTTCATGCTCTTATCCAGTTCATGTAGAACTGTATCAGTTGTGGAGCTGAACAGGCCTTCACCCTCAAAGGGGAGGTCTTCTACCAAGGATTTTGTGTCTTGGGGAAGAGAAGTCGACCTCAGCCAGACGTGGCGTCTAAGGGCGACCGCTGAGGTGAGCGTCTTGGCAGTTACATCTGCAGCATGCTTGGATGCATTGGGTTGGTGTTTTGCCAAGACCATGCCTTCCTTCTGGATCTTCCTGGCTAGACGCTGTTTGTCCTCAGGAAGATGGACCAGAAGAGGTGTCATCTGCTCCCATAGTGAGTATTGATACCTGCTCATACAGGCCGTGTAATTTGCAGTTTTTATGCCCAATGCACCTGCCGAATAAAAACGTCTCCCAAAAGAGTCCAGTTTCCGTCCTTCCTTGTCAAGGGGGGAAGAATGTCCACTGCGGCCTTTGGCGGAGGGGGTCACAATGACCGAGTTGGGTTTGGGATGTGTAAACAAAAATTCTGCTCCAGGTTCTTGGAGCTTATACATATGATCCAGTCTCTTACTAGAGATTGGAGTCGAAGAGGGGTGTCCCCAGGACTCCTTAGCGGTGTTCATGAGTACCAAAATAAGCGGTAAGGCTACTGCAGTAGAGGTATCCATTTGCACGATGTCGAAGATGGCATCGGTAGCGGTAGGGGTCGGCTGGATCGTTGCTAGGGCTAGTGAGTGAGCCATTCTCTTGATGAGCTCCCTGTACGATTTCACATCCTCGGAAGGGGAAATCGGTAAGTTGTCAGCGACATTGTGGGATGGCGACGGGTGGGTGGGTGATTCGTTATCCAAGGCGGAAGATGCGAAGGAGTCCGGTATCGACCGTTCGGAATGTTCGGAAGGTGACATGGGAGTCAGGCTCGACGGGTCTGGTTGGAAGGGAGGGAGATCGACATCGGGAGGGGTTTGTGTCGGCATCGACATCGGTGTCGGCATCGACATCGGTGGCGGAGTTGGTCTCGAAGCCGGAGGGTCACGGCATCGGGAGACTCTGGATGACGTCGACTGATGGTCCCATTTCGTCGGATACCACTGCGGCGGTGGAGGGTAGGAGCCGTAAAGGTACCTCCATTGCCGAACGTCCCACGGCACCGAAGAAGACGGAAGACGCCAGTCCTGATCACTTCTCGGTGTCAGTAATGGATCGGGCCTGACCTCGGGACTACTTCGAGGGACCTGGGTCAGGTCGATGTCGGGGTCCCAGTCCATAAGTTGGATGGGTCGTGGCATCGGGGAGGCAGAGCTGCCCCGAGATCGCTCAAGCCCAGAAGGGTCAAGCTGTGGAGACCTGAGCTGGGTCACGTCCGGCGCGGGGTGCGTCGGCGGAGCACTAGGAGCCTTCCTGTGCTTCAGCTTGCCCTTCTCCTCCTTGCCCTCTCTGCGTTTCTTTGCAGGAGTGGGTGGCAGAGGGAGTGGTCGCTTCGGTGCCGATTTCTCGGTACCGGTGGTGCTCCTTACCGGAGACGATGCCGGAGCCGTCAGAGCCGATGGCGATGCTCCTGAAGCGTCGGCAGAAGACATCTTCGGGGATAGCGCTGCTTCTAAGAGAGCCACTCTCAGCCTAGCCGCTCGGTTTTTGCGGGTTTGTTTTGAGAAGGCAGCGCAGCTGGAACAAGAGTCCACACGGTGTGACTCGCCCAAGCACAATAAGCAAAGAGAGTGCTTGTCCGGAGGTGCTATCTTTCTACCACACTTAAGACCGCATTTAAAGAAGCCCCACCGCTGGGCCATAGGCCAAGCGGGGAGAAGACGAGGAAAGTCCAAAAGCGAGTCCAAATACAGTCCGTGGGTCGAAAAAGGAGAAAAATCAGTCCGAAAAGGCTTTTCCAATGGAAAACGAAAGTAGACTACCGACCGAAGCGGAGAGGGGATCCTCACGATGCGGCGGTCAGAAGAGAACTGGCGGGATCCTCGTGCCTCTCCCCGGGTCATGCGCAGTGGGACGTGCACATGACCGGGGAGCTGGCGCGAAAATCCATTAGGCTTTGAAGATTACCGATCGGGATCGGCGCAGGCACACTATATCCCAGAGGTGTGATGCAGAGAGACCACGAAGATCTGGCTGCTCACTAGTATTCAACAGCAGCCACCCCACAAAGGCCACTGTGGTATAGTGGTTAGAGTTTCAAACAAGGATCTGGAAAATCCAGGTTCAAATCTCTAGACTGCCACAGAAGCTGGCTGGATGATTCGAGGTCAGTCACACACTCAGCCTCAACTATCTCACAAGTTTGTTATGAGGATAAAATGGAGAAGAGAATGATGTAGGCTGCTCTGGGTTCCTATTGTGGAGAAAGGTGGGGCATGAATGAAGTAAATAGATAATAGACATAGGTGGATATGGGGGGGGGGCAGGTTGGTTGGTTAGTAGGAAGGAGGGAGGGGAGCGGGGAATGTGAGGATATGGGGGCTGCCAGGAGGAGAACAAGGGGAAATAGTGTGAGGGAAAGGATCCAAGGGCAAGCTAGGTGCCCTTCACAAGTCCTTGCTGGTTCCCCATCTGCACCTGGCCTGGCACCCAGCAGTACACAACTCTGCCAGGGTGCAGATAAAGGTAGCTTTGCTGTGGAGTGAGGAGGAGAAGAAAGCAGGGAAATTAAAAATAGGGGGTTTCAGGGAAGGGGAAAAAATGAAAGAGTGGGGGAGGAGAAAATAAGTTGTCCCTGAAAGCCTTGGGGATACTCCCCATGTAAATTTCTGAAAAACATGGCTTTTTGGAACGGAATTAATTATGGCAGAAGATACACTCGGCTAAGAGCAGGATTGGTCTAAGTAGTTCATTCAGGTACCTGAGTTTGTGTTACAGTGAAGCTCTTATCCTGTTGACTGCACCCCCAGAGAAGGGAGATTTGCAGCATTGTAGGAGTAGTGTAGATGGAGAGCAATGGTTGCTGAGGTTATTAACAGCAAGCAACAATAACTAAACTGGACAGGAATAAAATGAAAGACAGTTTAAGACAAGACAACCTGACCCCACTGGTCAGCCTGATTGTGCAAAACCTCAGCTGTGCCTTCGGGGGGGACAACGGGGGGGACTCTTCCCAGGCCGGGTTTTAACTGGGGACCTCAAGCATGCAGAGCCTGCGCTGCTCCACAGCTCAAGGCCTTGCCCTAATGTCCTGGTATACGATGACTCTGGTTGCCATGGCCAATGGAGGATCCCTCATAATCCAAGATGAGAGTCCTTTTAGGTGCACCCAAGTTGGCTGGATGATTGAAAGACTATTCTGCAGTGCTGGAGTTGCAGGATCCAGTCCTGCCTCCACCTCCTGTTTAGCAGCCAATAAGATTGCTGCTGACCCAAAAGATGAGCTTAGCCTTATCCTTTTCCTCCTCTGGTGAGCACCAGTTTCCCACATCTGTTTGTTTATATTTAGAAATGTATACCCTGCTTTCATCCCAGAGGGGACCCAAAGCAATTTACATCACCATCCTCGCCTCCTCCCCTCACAACAATCCTGTGAGGTAGGCTAGGTTGAGAGAGAGAGAGAGAGAGAGAGATGTCTAAGGTCACCCAGCAAGTTACCATGGCAGAGTGGGGATTTCAACTTGAGTCTCCTAAATCCTAGTCTGACACTCCCTCCACCATGCTGGCTGTATTCGTCTTGCCAGGAGTTCTCTCTTCTCCTAGAGGTATTGTTCTCCCAGTAGGCCCTAAACACTTCTTTGGGAGAGGCTGCGAGTTTCCTCTAAGACTTCCTCTCTCAGATAATCTGTGGAGGTGACAGAGATATGTGCACGATGCCTCTTCCCCTTTCCAGTGAGCCTGCTTCTCACTGGCAGGGAATCCGGTACGATGGCACTCACAGGACCTCTGCTGCTTGCCTCGCAGTCCTTTGAGTGGGCTGTGCTGGACTATGCCATCCATGTCCCAGTGTGTCTGTGTGGAAGCGCGCACACACAGTGGAGCCCAGTGGAGCCCACTGTGTGTGGACTGGCTCTTTCCATGTACATGCGGTGTTGTCAGCATTCTGCTCTGAGATTGGCAGCCAGTGCTATTTGTATGGTCCCAGTTGTTGTAGTTTTTAAAGTAATTCCCCCCCGCCGGTTATTTCTCCAAGGGCAAAACACAGTGAGCTTCCTACAGCTACACCATAACAGGACCATAAAACTGCTTTGCCAACTGCACTAAAGCAATATCCTAGAGGAGTGGGGGAGGTGTCAACCTGTCCAGCATTATTGCATGCAAGGAGAAAATAAAAAGGCTGCACCAGTCACTAAGAGATTAAAAATAAGGCCAAGCAAAGTAAAAATATATTAGTGTAAATTCCCTACACATTTTGCCAACAGGCTTCTTCAGGGGAATGTTAAGTCTTGCAGTTTCTTTTCAGCAACCGTACAAGAGAAAATCCAGCACAAGCCTCAGCTGCCTGCTCCCTCGGGGACTCCAGCTCTAGATGGTCTTCGCATCTTGCTCTCTCTGTGCAGCTGCTGTGACTTGTAGCATCAAAGGGCTTTGTCTTCTTGCCCGGAGCCACCTGTCAAGTCCCAGCCTACAGGTTACCACGAACGTATGGCTGCCCCTGCCCGGCACTACTTTGGTTGAAGAGCCCCTGTGACACTCTCACAAGTAGCCTCTTCCCATCCCACGCAGCTGAGCTGGCTGCAGCTCGGGAGGGCAGAGGGCAAGGCAGACCAGAAGGACATTCTGTGAAGTGCCACCTTCAGTGATGCCAGCGGGGAGGTGGGGAGGAGACAAGTAAACAGCAGGCAATGTGGTGGTGGGACACAGCTGACTCAGGTGACCCCCTGGAGTCTTCAAGCTCAGAGGTGGTTTGCCATTGTCAGCCTCCATGTCTTGACCCTGGTATTCCTTGTAGGTCTTCCATCCAAATACTAGCCAGGACCAAATACTAGCCCTGCTTGGCTTCCAAGATCTGACAAGATCAGGCTAGTCTGGGCTATCCAGCTCAATTTACTGAACAGGCATTTTATGCCCCAAAACTTAGACAAATGTAAATAAGAATAGGCTTTTCAAAGCATGCAATGATTCCATTTAGGGTGTTTTGCTCAAAAATCACACTGGAAACTGCCTTACCTGCAAAAAAATTCCCACAAGTCTAGATTCTGAATTCTTTGTATTCTTTTAATCCGACTTCCTTCCATTGTTTTCCCAAAAAGACTAGCAACTTCTTTATACTCGTTTGTCTGCTTTTGCAAAGGAATAAGCTGAAAGAGAAACATCAGGAAATCTTCACTGAAGTCCATTAATGGTTCTTTCCAACATACTCAACAGATTCTGCTAAAGGCTTACCTGGTAAGGTTCTTCAGAGTTTACATTTTCCCAGTGTGAAGGTATAGGGATTGACTGGTTTTCACAGACGTAACTTTAAATACAAAAGAAGAAATAAGCACACCACCACTTCCTATTAAACATTCACTTCCAATATTACAGAGACATCTAAATGAAATCTAGACTGAAACTAATGTTCTGCTTCAATAAATAAGTTTAAATTAAGGCTATATGTAAGAGCTGCTGGCACATCCTTGGAACTGTGTTCTTTTAAACTATTTATAGCATTTCCCGGGGGGGGGGGGGGAATCAGTGAGAACCATCCAGTAACTGCAGTTTTCACATGCACCAGGAACCAGTGCTGCAAGAGTGCCATCTAGAAGCAATGCAAACCCTTCCCCTTCTCTACTCAAATGACCTCCCAGTGGAACAGGAGCCTCCAGATGCACAGCCAACACCACAGCCAACTCACTGCACACTGTGGCCTTTAGAGCTCACAACACAGTAGTATGGGCTACAAGATGGGGGCAGGGGGGGACAGAGAAGAGGGAAGGGCTGCAGCAGGATATGACAACAGTTGCTACAGTCCTTAGCTAGGTGGGCCACCCTGTCCCACCACAGACAGAAGAGCCAGTGTAAGTTCAGGTCTTGTCATGGGGGGGGGGGGGTAGAGGATGAGGAATAGGGCACATTTGAGAGGAAAAGAAAAAGGTTTCCCTGGGGAAAGAATGGGGGACCGTGGGCTCTTATAAAAGGCAGCAACTTGAAAGAAACATGACCGAAACCTGGTGGGATGACTCCCATGGCTGGAATGTAGCCAGGCACTGGACAGGAGGGAGGTCTGAAGAGAGAGAGAGAGAGAGATCAAAAGCATGCATGCCTGTGCAGAAATCCAAGAGGGGGAATGTGTGGAGACTTTGCTCACAGCCAATCTGGGGAGGGAGCATTCTTGGTAGCACAGCTTTGCCCCAGGGCTTAGCTGGGAAGGGGGACTGCCAAGGCGGGGGGGGGGGTGACTGTTGTCGTGGTGGAGCTCCTGTGCAGAGAGGAAGGGGAAGAGGTGGGGCTGGGTCAGCAAGGAGCCACCTGGGGATGGGGCATACAGCTGGCAGCTCAACTGCTGCCGTGCCCCTTAACGCTGCCCCCACCTTCTCCTGACCCTGTGCGGAGGCAGCCTTGAACACCCAGAGAAGTGTCCCAAAACAGACTGGAAAGTAACGTCTGCCTTGTTTTTTAAAAAGCAAGACTGAAGCTAGCCAAGTAGTTCAACTAGTGATTCAAAGACAAATTAGAAGAAAATCCCATTAGATTTATTGACCTAGTCTTATGAGGTAAAGCTCCTTTGCTTGCTTGCATAACAATCCAAGGATGGAGTGAAGCAAGGAGAGAGCGTGTGCTGTTATGTGCTGTTGTTCAGCTCCCACTGAATGGGACTGACGCAAGGGAGCTTGCTGGTGGATTGTGTCCAGAGGTGTAAAGCAGACTTCGGAACTACTGGAACTATTCTCAGTGGTAATCACTCCAGAGGGGAAGCCATGTTACTCTGCGGCAACAAAACCAAACAGATGCCCAGTGGCACCTTACAGACTGATCATGAATTCAGGGCTGTGGCTTAGTGGAAAAGCCGGTTTCAGTCCCCAGCAGCATCTCCAGCTAAAAGGCCCAGGTGGTGGGTGATGTGAAAGACCTCGGCCTGAGTCTCAGGAGAGGGGCTGCCAGTCCGAGTAGATGTTACTGACCTTGATGGCCCAAAGGTCTGATTCAGGACAAGGCCGCTTCATGTGTGTCTATTTCAGCAGAAGCCTTCAGCAGAGCTCATGCCTCTAGGGAACGGAGCACTGACTCACAAAAGCGTATGCTGGAATAAATGTATTGATCTGTTAAAGTGGCACTGTTTTATTTTATTTTCAGTGGTGCAAAACAAAGGGTAAATAGTTTTCCCTTCTCAGATATTTAATATGTTGTACTAAGATATTGCAAGATGTCTGCATCTGGATCTGGTCCTATACAAAGCATGAACCTGACATGCCAAACCATGAAGTCGAGTTTCCCCAGGCCTGCTATCTTTTGCACTGCAATAGATGTGCTAAGAAAGGAAAGCTCAATTCACTCTACCTGAAAGCAGTGATGGAAAACGGAGCTCGTTTTATGGGACGTTGTTTTCCACTTGTTAGGTTAGTCTGTGTCATACCTGTGTATCAAATCAAGGTTAGTCAAGGCCTGGAAAACAGACCACACTTTGTCAAAGACGGCTTTTCAGAGCTGTACCATACAAAAGTTATTACCCCCAAATTATGCTAAATATTTGTTGAAAAACCTGTCAATTAAAGCTAAATTGCACCTATCTCTATAAATTTACCTGCCGCCATAAAAAACTGGAGAATTAAGGAACACTACAAAAAACACTCCATTTCAGTTTGTTACCACCTTATTGTCACCAATGATATGCTGCATTCTGTCCTTCCCTAATGCAACACATATGGCCCCTTTCCTTCAGAGCACAGGTTCCCAGCTAGTCTTCCATGATCCAAGCAGTTGCTCAGCTTCGTCATGATCAGTGCGTCATACACCTGTAAGACCACCCCAAGTCAACAGATACATTCTACCACTTATTGTCTCCCATCCACTTTAGCCCTTTTCATCTTAACTGCACAGCTTCACCTTAACCAGCATTGTGGAGCACAGTTAGAGCATCAACTAGGATCTGAGCGACCCCAGTTTGAATCCCCACTCTGCCATGGAGGCTTGCTGGGCAATCTTGGGCCAGTTACCAGAGGTAAAACTACCCAATTTGGCTTTGACTGTAGACGTCATGCATTTCCTTAAGTTTACCTCCAAAATTCTTGATACACAAGGTTTTGGGTGTGAGACTTCTGATGAGATCCAATAAGCCAGACCTTGTATTGCAAAATACAATCTTTATTTCTTAATGGTCTTTCAGGAAACACTTGCGTTGTTAGTGATACCACATACAGAATGGGAGGAACTGATATACTGTATTCAGACAGGAGCAAAAGAGCGGGTACCAATTAGAAAAGAAATATTAAGCGCCAAAATGTGCTACCGTTGCTTTCTCAGAGAAAAAGGCGAGTAAGCCGAGCTAAATTCCCATCCCCGACCCTGTGTGTAATCTACATGCATTCCCACGCAAAAGACACCTGGAAAAGCAGAGGCCCAGTTGCCCAAGGTTACAAGCGTAGCAACAGAGATAACAGGAGTCTACCAAAACAGATGAGTTCACTCTGAGGAAGGAGGGGTGAGGAGGGGGGGGGGCCCAAAGGAGGGAAGCCAATGCTGATCTCCCGTCGGGACCTGAAACAGGGACTGAGAAAAAAAAGGAAGCAAACATGACAGGGAACCTGGCATCGGGTTGCAGCGCTGCCAGGAGCCAGGACTCACCCCTAAGCTCCGCTGCCTTCTCGCTTTCTTTAGAGGAGTTTCGGCGGCTCCCGAACTCTGCTGCACTCCCCGGAGGGGGATGCAGTTGCAGGGGACTTGATCTAAGCTCCTCACCTGTGGTGACAGGTGGGCTGGAAGCCTTGGAATGTCCCAAGCAAGAAGTGAAGAAGACCACTCATGGCAGCTATGAGTGCTTAGCTGTTGCTACCCGACTAAGGAGGACTCAGAACTCTGGACCTCATCTACAACATCGATGAAACTTTTGTAATTTCAGTGGAGAAACAACATTTGTTTTTCCTTGGTCACAGGAACTAGGAGCAACCTGACACCAAGGGTACCACTTTATATCTACTTGCCTGCCTGCATTAACACAGGAATGAGGGCAAGAATAGATCTTAAAAGTCATGGCCTGAAACATCTCCCCACCCACCCCCACCTCTTTTTTATTTTCTAATATCCAGATTGATGCAAAGTTCTAGTGAACTGGAAAGCCTGCACATTCTTTTACGTCATCAGGCCTTAAGTGTGTTGTTCTTTAAATGCTGTCTATTCTAGAAATGAAGATTCTTGTTTGTCAAAATGAGCATCGTGGATTTCTGTTTGAAGTTTTGTTAATGTTAGATAAGTTGTGTGATTTTTATGGTCTGGATCCAGACTAAACTGGCAGTCTTTCACCAATTCCACCTTCCCACTGCAGGGCCCCTCTTGTCACTCTGGTCTACCCCACCTGTACAAAATTCAGTGTGCTCTCTTGTTTAGCTGGAGCTGCTGGAGCTCCTACTGACATGTGTCAGCTGTGCCAGCAATTAACAAGGAGAGGAACAGAAAAGGGTTTGGGCGTTTCTGTGCAAGCAGGCCAGAGAACCATGCTGTCTCTGTGAGGATGCAAGGTTCTGCAGCAGGCATATTGCTCAGGGTGTAAGAGATACTACAGAAACAGGCAGGGCTATTTTTGGGCAGGAACGCACAGGAACAGAGTTCCGGCTGACTTCCAAGTTGGCCACACCTACAGCCTCCCCCACCCAGGTTCCCCAGGCACCTCGCAAGCTGTGGGGCGCCTGGAGAAGCCAAGCCAATCCAAGGAGGGAAAGCAGTTTAAACTGCTTCCCCTCCTCGGGTTCCCCAGGCACCTCGCAAGCCGTGGGGCACCTGGGAAGCCGATCCTGGAAGGGAGCTGTGCTGTCGGGGGCATGGCCTAATATGCTAATGAGTTTCTGCTGTTGGGTGTGGCCTATTATGCTAATGAATTCCTGCTGGGCTTTTTCTATAAAAACCACCTTGGAAACAGGAATATAAAGACAAGTAGTTAGAATGGCAGACAAGTTTACAATGAAAAGTAACAGCCAACTTTATTATAAAGAATGGCGAAAATTATTCCACGGGTGTAAATGTCTCATGAATCGGAATGGGAGTGATGAGGGAACAGAAGTGTCCAGGATTGCTTATGTGGAATTGTAAACATACTGCACTCAACAAACATGGAAAATGGAAAAGGGCATAGTCAACAACAAAAGAGTAGAGCCAAAGGGGAGGGTCCAAATGGAAGGAGGTGTGCTTAGAAAAGAGAGGAGCTGGATCAAAGGGGGGAAGGAACCCAGTCATACTCTGTTGCCCAGGGCCCACCAACACCCGGAACAAGTCCTGGTTGGTTGGGAAGATAAAGCGGCGGAGAGGAGAATGGTTCTGTGAACTGCTTTGGTCCTCACTGGGGGAACAAAGCTGGGAATAAATGTCTAAATAAATCTTTACCAGCGGGGGGGGGGGGGGGGGGGAAGTAAATAAACTTTTGTGTTCCCTCTTGTGTGATATAGGCATTCATTTTTTAGTTAAGAAAAACAGGATAAAATAAGGGGTTTTTTTAGATGCAGCAAAAGGCTTAGCTGCGTTAACAATCACAAACATCAAGTGAACCACCACAGTACCAGCGAGATCCTCCCAATCATGCCAGTTTTGCTTTAGCCTTTCAACGTTGGTTGCTGACAACCTCCCACAACTAGGTTTGCCACAAGAAACCTGTAAAACTATAAATAGACATATACCTGAAAAGTCTAATCTGTAGGTAAATTTTGCAGTTGTGAAGCAAACAGAGTCCTGTGGATTCATTTTGAAGCTCCTTTCAATGTCTTCTGAGCTAACTGAACAGTGAGTACTGGAATCAGTCTTCAAAATAAACAGACAACACATTTGCAAAGATTTTGTACTAGGGACTTAGCCCGTAAATAACATTTTAGCATACTACACATATTTTATCACAGTACTTCTTCCAACAACCTTGTAGGGTAGGACAACAACGGTACTGCCCTCTTGCAGAGGAGGGAGACAGAGATACTCATTCAATGCCACTTCTTGAGAGCGGAGGTGAGTTCATGTCCAGTTTTGCTATATATGCCCTGCACCAGTCTCTTTCTCAGCCTCTGCTCCAAGGGAAAACCCACCCCTACTCTGAAATTTCCCAAATTAACTTTGATTAAACAGTTTGCATAATTTATTCAACACTATATTTGAACTGATGTGACAAGGACAAAATGAAAAGAATAAGGGCACAGAAACACCAGTGGAAATGACACAAAAACTTTTTGCAAGGAGGTGAACTGCAAAAAGAAGGGGAAAGAATGGAGCAAAGGACCCTAAAAAGCTGCCCCTGACTAGTGGATGTCTTGCTGAAAAGCGAAATTTGACTAAAGTAATCAAGCACTGGCCTGACCTGGATGGCCCAGTCTAGCCCCATCCCATCAGACCTCGGAAGCTCAGCAGAGTCGGCCTTGGTCGGTACATGGATGGGAGACCACCAAGAAAGCCCAAGGTTGCTACACAGAGGCAGGCAATGGTGAACTACCTCTGACCGTATCTTGCCTTGAAAACCCCATGAGGGGTTGCCAGCGGTGGTTTGATGGCCAAAAAAGAAAAAAAAGACAAACAGCTAATGAGGAGTTGAATGTTTTCTTCCAACTGTTATATATTAGAAGAAGTCCCTACAACCTGTAACCTCCCATGTGGAATATGCAGCCCACTAGCAACCACGCACTATGGCTCACCAGTAGCTCTGCAATAAAGCATCCAGGTTTCTGGCTTGAACTGCAAATGTGCTTGAGTTGCCTGCTGCTCCCTTTTGAGAACACACTTGGAAACCCGCATTGGGTTAACATGGCTTTGCTGAAAGGCCTGACTGAAAAACTGTAGTTGCTAAAATGCCGAGCCCAGATTCCTCATATCTACCACAGAGTGCTTCACACTTCAAACCCTGTGGCCACTGAGATATTTACATGCATGCTCAGAACCTATGAAGAGAAGCTTAATGGCCCCAGGAAAAATGGATTCCAGCCCAGTCCTATTCACCAGAGACCTTGGGCTAGATGTTGCTCCCTGCCAAGCATACGTTCAGTGACAAACTGGGCTGCCTACTGTGTTTTTTGCTTTAGGCAAGTTTTTTAGCCTCACTCACCCACCAGGTGCAAATCTGGAATACTGATGAATTGTAAGGATGAGGTAACAGAATGTTGAATGGGATATTCTATTCACATATTTAATTGAATACCTCAAACATGTGCCATTTCCCACATTCAGCCAAGTAAAACCATCCCCACTGGGTGTCGGATGTATCCATCTCTTCAAGGTGACTTGCCGCATTTTGAGGGAATTCATCACCACCTTGAAACATTTCCTGAAATCGGAAGAACACTTCATGAGTATAATTCTAATAATGTAAAACTTCTACTTGTCTGCAGTTTTAAACATTTTAATATTTTCTATGTTGCAAAAGAGATGCAAAGTTCCTGCATAGTCCTTAGAACCTATGCCAGGGGTGGCCAACCTGTGGCTCGGGAGCCACATGCAGCTCTTTCACACATATCGTGCGGCTCCTGGCAGGGCGGCTGGGGAAGCAAAGGAGAGGCATGCTTTTCCTTCCTTCCTTCCCTCCTCCCTCCCATCTATTTGCTTTCCTAGTTTCTCTCTCTCTTTCTTTCCACTTCTTTAATTCTTTCTTTCCATCTCTCTCTTTTTCTCTCTCTCTCTCAATATCATTAGCAAACAAGTAATATCATTATCAATAACCAGTTTTCCTCGTTTGTTTTTATTTTTGGCAGTTCCATTTAACGTTAATAAAAAGCAAATTTGCATATTTTTAAAAATAAAAACGTGTGTGTGATATTTGTTCCTGTCTTGCGGCTCTCAGACATCTGACGTTTATTCTATGTGGCTCTTACGTTAAGCAAGGTTGGCCACCCCTGACCTATGCCATAGAGAGAAAAGCAGATATGAACTTTTAAGGGCCATGGGAATGGCAAGCAGAACCACATTACCTAAAATACAGAGAAGAGATTTATTAACTCCATGTATAAAAAGTCACAACCACACCCCTTTCCCTTAGCATGAGCCTTACTTTTCTTAGGCAAAAGTTACACATTCCAACAAATGATAGGCTACCTTTCAAAAACACAATCCACTGTCATGTTCCTTTTCCTCTTGTTCCAATTTCCTGACATAGTTACAATGTTCAGGCCACAGAAGCCAATGATGTGTAGCAGGGGACAGGAAAACACACACCATAACAATGTCAAACACAGGTTAAGCTAAACTAGTGTGAGATTGTCCCAAAAGATGCAGTCTGCAACAAGTCGTCTTAACCAGAAAGTCTTTTATTTGCAAAGAGGTTCTTATTGGAATGGTTACACTTTTCCTGTTAGTAATGACTTTATTGTAAACAAACATTTAGTATTATACTAAGCAACTGGAATCCCCCCTCACTGCATCTACACCAATCATAAAATGTAAAAGTTATTCCAGCCCCCTGAACAGGTTTCACACAGAAATGGCAGCAAGCAGATTATTATGCTTTTTGTTCCCAGGGAACTTCTACTAAATGTTTGTGATAGCAGCTGCAAAAAGAATAACATGGTAAGGGAGGATTTATCCCAGACCTTGAGCAAGCTGGGAGTGTAGCAGGCAAAAACGGGGCATGATAAGAAAGTCAGACAGCGAAACAGCACATGAGCACATTCCAGCAGGTGGGGTCACCATTCGAGTGCCAGCCCCCGGGCGGGAGATGGCAGCATAGCTGACATTCTGCCCTCTCCAAAGAATCCCCCCTACCCCTTAGGTTTTACCGGGTACAGTCTGTGGAAGGCAGGAATTTTGGCAGGAGCATGGACAGAAGGAGCTTCAACCCATTCATTTTCTTCAGGACCAAAATGCAACTACTTTATAAAATAAAACAATCAACCCCTTTTTAATTTGGAGTCCAAAATTTGGTCTATTTCATAATGAGGCTCATCATTTTTCATCAGAGGAGGAGAGGAAGGAGGGTCTCCACTGATTTGATCCCGGGTCTTTCTTCAACAGACTGTAATGGAACAAATCTTAGTGATTTCGGCAACTTAAATTCAAATGTCACATCGTTAATGCACCTGACCACTGGAAAAGGACCCACATACTTCCACCCTAATTTCCTACTAGGCTGCAGCCCTTTAAAGTTTTTGGTGGACAGGTAGACCAAGTCCCCGGTGGAAAGTTCGCATCCCAGCGTTCTGCCCTTGTCTGCATGCTTCTTGTAGTCTGCCTTGGCAGCTTCTAAGGTTTTTGCAATTAGTGGCCAAGATTCTTGGAGAGAGTTCCACCAGCTAGCAAATTCAGTGGATGGGTTTGCAGCCGGTGCTAAACTTGGTAAAGGAACTACTTCAAAACCCCCTACAGCCATGAAGAAGGAAACTCCGGTTGAAAAGTGTACAGCATTATTGTAACTATATTCCACAAAGGGTAAGAGATCTACCCAATCATCTTCTTGATAGTTGGTATAACATCTCAAATACTATTCAAGAATTTGATTAACTCGGATTTCCGGTGGCTGGCGTGGTAATGGCGGCCGCATCTCCCCGCACTGAGGGAGATGTGTGCCGCTCTCGGTGGGAAGGAAGGGGCTTCTGACAGGTGCCGAGCCCCCAGGGACCCTAGTGAAGGGAACCTGTCTGGGGTGCTTGGAGTTTGCCTCTCCCGGAAGTGGCGACCGCGGGATCGAGGCATCTCTTTACCCCTATAGATTCCCCCCACCAGAGAAGCCCTCGGGCTACAAAGCGCTGCTGTGAAGCTGCAAGACGGACTGCTCGCAGAGGCGATGGCTAAATAGCTACGCAATGGACTAAAGCGTGAGTCTCCGTTAATTTAGGAATTAAAGCGTTTGGGGTGAGGGAGGGAGGTATTACCCACCCACCCACCCACCCTTCACTGGCGTTGTTTACCTTAAGACGGAAGACTTTCCCACCGTCTTGCTGTGAAAGTAAAAGTGTCTAGACGGTGTTGAATTGCTGGATCGTGCAGAAGAAAAAGAGAGCTTCCAGATGATGTAAATTTGAAGAATAGAAATTGTTTTTTCATGGTGTCCCTTATCTAACTGTAAACAATAAGATGAAACGAAAGAAGATGACGGGGAGACGCCCCCCACCCAGAGTCGGAGGAAACCTTCCGGGATCAAAGAGCGAAACTACTGATTCAAACGTGGCATTTTCAGCGCTATTGCGGCCCCTAGTGGATCAACTAACTGCAATCAATTCTAAGCTGGACTCCATGCAGAGGCAAATTACAGAGTCAAATAAGAATTCTCAGGAGCTGAAACAGGAGTTCTCAGACTTTAAAACTGTTGTGCATAAGCAGGATTCAAGATTGGCAAAACTGGAAAAAGACAGAGCCTCACAAGGAGACTATGTTTTAAAACTTCAGATGGATCGTTCTAATTTTTTCTTGAGGTTTCAAAATGTACCAGAACAAAAGGGAGAGAACTTAACCAAGCTGTTGAGTGAAGCATTGGCCCCAGTGGCAGGTTTGGAAGCAGAAAAAATACAAAGCGATATGGATATGTCCTATAGGACATACCCAGAATTTATTAAGAAGAAAAACCTGCCAGGGGAAGTAATGGTTAGATTCTCCAAAAGATCAACCAGGGATATGGTGTTAAAAGCCACCAATAGAACGTCTTTGAAAGTTCAAGAAGAGGAAATCAAAGTATTGAAAGACATTCCGTTTGAAATAAGAAAGAGAAGAAAGGCATATAGAAATTTGACTTTGTGGTTACAATCTGAATCGATTTCCTATCGCTGGCAAGTTCCGGAAGGCCTCCAGTTCAGCTATAAAGATAAAAAATATAAAATTGACAGTGTGGAACAAGCAAAGAAATTCCTGGATGAACACAAAAAGAAGGAAGCGGAAGTTGCACAAGAAGATTCACTGGCATTGCAGGAGAGTATGTATGGCTTTGATGACTCAGGGAGTAGTGAAACATCGAGTGGGAACTCTGACTCTGAAAAAGGGGCAGCTGCCCCAAAAGCTAAAAGTAAAAGGCAGAAGAAAAGAAGAGAACCAAAGAAAAAATAATGCTGTTACTGTATAAACTTATTTACACATCATGTATTAATATAAACGTAGTGTAAAAATCTTTTAATCGGTTTGCGAGACAGGAATTTCAACATGTTATAATTGTATCAGCAAAAATTTTTATTGTAAGAGTGGATCCAAGTACTAAAACCGCTTCTTAGATATTTTAACTGTATACATTATGTAACAAATTGTCCATCTTGTATACCTTAGGGTAGTTTAGTTTTTCTTTTTGTAGTTTTTAGTATAGGTGTAGGGAAAAAATCAATAAAAAATATTATATAAAAAAAGAATTTGATTAACTCTTTCGGTTTGGCCATCAGTCTCTGGATAATAAGCGCTGCTCATGGCGGGTTCAATGCCCTTAATCTATAATAACTCCCGCCAGAAGTTGGCAACAAATTGAGAGCCGAGATCGGAGACCACTTTCCATGGAATTCCGTGGAATTTAATCACCTGATTCAAGAAAGCTTTAGCCAAAGACTTAGCAGTAGGTAATTTTTTAAACGGGACAAAATGAGCCTGTTTGGAAAAAGTGTCCACCACCACCCAGATCACTGATTTCCCTTGGCTGGGAGGAAGGTCTGTTATAAAATCCATAGAAATGGTCTCCCAGGGTCAGCTGGGGGTCTCTAAGGGGTGCAAGAGTCCCGGCAGTTCCTCCCCCCTTTGTTTTCCCATGAGACAGATCTGGTAAGAAGACACATAAGTCGATACATCCCCTCTCATCCGAGGCCACCAAAATTGTCTCTGCAGTAAATTTTAACGTTTTCAAGTAGCCAAAATGTCCAGACAACTTAGATTCATGAGCAGCGTGCATGACATTCCCCCGTAACGAAGCTGGGACTACTAGTTTTGTTCTCTTAAACCAGCAATTGTCTGGGCCCCGGGTTAAGGCAGGGAGCGTCTGGAATTCACCATTTTCAGCATCTGTGTATGATTTAGCAAATTTTACAATCCACTCTGACGGCTCAGGAGCCTCTATGGTTTTCTTCTGGCTCTGAGTCACAACAAACCCCGCCCCCCCCCAACTGTGTTGGCGTGAACATAGTCTCTACTACCTCGTCTTTTCATAAATCATGTTGAGGTAGTTGGGAGAGGGCATCGGCTAAAGAGTTGGATTTTCCCAGAAAATGGCGTAAAACAAAATTGAACTTAGAAAAAAAATCTGCCCATCTGAGTTGCTTTGCATATAAAGTCCTCTGAGTGCGTAAAGCTTCAAGATTTTTATGATCAGTCCAGATTTCAAATGGGAGTCTAGGCCTCTCTAGCCAATGCCTCCATGTTGTTAGAGTCAGGAGGATAGCGGCGTCTTTCTTATCCCAAACAGCCCAATTGCACTCAGTGTCCCCAAATTTCTTTGAGACATATGCTAAAGGGTGGAGTTCGCCATCAGACCCTTCTTGCAAAATTGCTCTCCCCATTGCTGCATCGAAAGCATCCACCTGCACAATATTTTTTTTATTTTCATCAGGGTATGCTAGAATGGGCTCTGAAGTAAATAACTGTTTCAGCCCATCAAAAGCTTGCTGACACTCTGGGGTCCAATGTAGCCGGGCACTCGGCTTCGTTGCATCAGTCCCCTTCCCCTTAGTTTTTAACAGATCAGTAAGAGCCAAGCTATACTGGGCGAAGTTATTGACGAATGAGCGGTAAAAATTGGCGAATCCTAAGAAACTTTGTAATTGTCTCCTGGTACGAGGGAATTCCCAGCCCACCACCGCGGCTATTATAGCTGGATCCATTTCCAAGTCCGGGGGGAAATGCGATAGCCCAAGAAGTCAATTTCAGTCTTAAGAAAATCGCACTTGGAAAGTTTGGCAAAAAATTTATTATCCAGTAGTGTAGCCAACACTTCCCTTACCAGTTTAATATGTGATTGTTCATCCGGTGAGTACAACAAAATATCATCTAGAAAACAAAGAACTCCTTTGAATGGGTGCTTATGAAGCACCTCATTAATTAAGTTCCTGAAGACCCCTGGAGCCCCCTGAAGGCATAACGAGGTACTCAAATTGCCCCAAGAGGGTATTAAAAGCAGTCTTGTATTCATCCCCCTCCCGGATGCATACTCTACAGTAGGCATTCATTGTAAAGAATACAAGGCAGTCTTGTATTCACCCCCCAACCCCATGCCACAAATTGAGTTTGGAAAAAATCTTCCCCTTGGAAACTTCATTTAAGAGATCCTTAATCAAGGGGAGGGAGTAGGCGCTGGAAGTCGACACCGCATTCAGGCCCCGATAATCCATGCATAATCGCAGCCCTCCGTCTTTCTTTTTCCGGAAAAGTACAGGGGCTGCAAAAGGTGAAGCTGCCGGGCGGATGAAACCACGCTCCAAGTTTTTATCAATAAACTTGCGCAGTTCCAGTTTCTCATCGGGAGACATGGAATACAACTTCCCCTTGGGCAACTTATGTCCGGGTAAAAGTTCAATTGCACAATTGGTATTCTGGTGGGGGTGAAGCTCGTCAGCTTCCATTTCTTCAAAAACCTTTGCTAAATCCCTGTATGCGGGAGGTATGGATAAAAGTTCCTCATGAGCTAGGCAAACAGGAACAAGATCCGGCCAACTGCCCAATCCTCATTCCATAGGTGCTCTTTACACGCGGGAGATACCCAGGTGATCTTCCCTTCGCTCCAAGTAATGTACGGGTCATGTGTCCTTAACCATGGGCTCCCTAAGACCATAGGGAACTGGGCATGAGGTGTGATTACAGAAGTCCATTCTTCCCAGTGGTCCCCTGTACCTAATATAATGGGTTCAGTCTCAAAGGTACAGGGCTCTTTCATTTTGGAGCCATCCACTGGAGCCATTTTGGAGCCATCCCGTAAGGGCTCTTCCAACATATTCACCCCCAACCCCATGCCACCCACCACTATAGGGCTAATTAAGTCTCTGGCACACCCCAAATCAATGAGAGCCCTGACTCTCATTTGCGTGCCTAGATGGGGGTGCATAACAGTCATTAGAATATAAAGTAGAGGTCCGGGAGAGCTCACTGTTTTGGGCACTGTGGGAAGAGGGACCTGCTGCATCACGCCATTCAGAGCAGGTCCTGATCGTTTCCCTGTGGCTTAGCAGGTTCCATCTCCTGGGGCTTCTCAGGAAAGCATGATTCCACAATTTGTAGCGCTTGCGGAGCGCTTCGTTTTCGGCCGGGTAGGTGGGGAGGGGGAAAACCCCATTCCCCTAGGGGTGGAGGCTGGACATGCTGAAGTGAAATGGCCCGGCTCCCCACCTCCGTGCACAGCCCCTTTTTCATACAGAACTCCCAAAGAGCAGAAGGCAGGAGTGGCTTGGGCTTGGCTGGCGTGGGCCCCAGGGTGGAACTCTTCGGGCCACTAGGAGGATGTCGCATGCAGATCAGGGTGAAATGGGCCTCAGCTTCCTCCGCAGCCCGAATCCATGCCGGGAGAGTAGTGAGGTCGACATTTCTAAATATAGTCTCGTACAGTTCCATGTTGAGACCACGGCGATACTACTCTACAAATACCTCCTCTGGCCAGCCCCGAATCTTTGCCTCTAGGCCTTTGAAGGTGGCTGAGTACTCCCGAACCGACATCTTTCCCTGGGTTAAGGCTCGTACCTGGTTTTGTAGGATCTTCGTATTGCCTTCTTAGAGCCCACATAAACTCATCCACGCTGTCAAGTTCAGGACCCAGGGGGCTGTGTAGGCTCACATACCAGTCGGCTGCTTCTTCACGCAATCTGGACCCCAGGTAGCCTACCCAGTCACTGTCATCCCGAAACAGATGACCCCAATTCTGCATGCAGTGCCCCGCTTCGATGATAAAAAAACTGCAGCTTAGCGGGGTTCCCGTTGAAGGTGGCCCCCATCAGCTCATGTGGCACCGGGTGACGGTTGGCCAGGCTGCTGCCCTGGCAGCCCAACTGGCTGTGTGGGCGGTTACGCCAGGGCCTGCACTGGCTGAACCCCAACTCCTGCCGCTGTCAGCTGGCCTTGAACCACCTGTGCTACCACGTTAGGCAGGTCGGTGAGGAGCACGATCATCTTTCTCCACAGACCTCTCTGGATGGTGTCAAATCTCCGATCCATCTGTGCCCAGACTTCGCCTACTTGAAACTCCTCCATGGGTCTCCGATCCGTGCCTCGATATCCCGAATGATGAGCACCAGCCTCCCAGCGGGGGGTCCAGGCTTTGGTAGTTTGTAATCCAAATTGCGCCCAGGCTTGAGTTCCAGTACTCCGGGGTTTGACGTTAACCCAAGCACTGGTTATAGGCGGCACCGGCTCTTCCCCAGGCGGCATCTGGAGGTCCTGTTCAGTAGTCACTGGGATTTCAGAGCCATCATCTTCCATGGTGGGTACGATGGACAGGTCCCAGAAATGGGATTACTAACAGTCTGTGAGGTTGTCCCAAAAGATGCAGTCTGCAACAAGTCTTCTTAACCAGAAAGTCTTTTATTTGCAAAGAGGTTCTTATTGGAATGGTTACACTTTTCCTGTTAGTAATGACTTTATTGTAAACAAAGTTAGTATTATACTAAGCAACTAGAATCCCCCCTCGCTGCATCTACACCAATTATAAAACATAAAAAGTTGTTCCAGCCCCCTGAACAGGTTTCACACAGAAATGGCAGCAAGCAGATTATTGTGCTTTTTGTTCCCAGGGAACTTCTACTAAACGTTTTTGAGAGCAGCTGCAAAAAGAATAACATGGTAAGGGAGGATTTATCCCAGACCTTGAGCAAGCCGGGAGCGAAGCAAGCAAGTTGGGAGGGTAGCAGGCAAAAGCAGGGCGTGATAAGAAAGTCAGACAGCTAAACAGCACATGAGCACATTCCAACGGGTGGGGTCACCGTTCAAGTCCCAACCCCCGGGCAGGAGATGGCAGCATAGCTGACAACTAGCTGCTATCATGAGTAAGGGAAGAACGGGGTATGGGCCTGTCATTTTCTGAGCAACACATAATTCCACCCTGACTGCTCACCTTTCATGTCACCCTCCACATTACTGGGTCCACCACAGAAGAGGCCTGTGACCTAACTATTACAACCTAGACAATCCTAAGAGTTGGCACTTTAAAGAGAGGGCTTGAGCATGGAGATGAATGTATAGGAGGGCCATGGGCTGTAAAGGGCTTTAAAAACAAGCACTTTCCCTGACCTGGATAGTCCAGGTAAGCCTGATCTCGTCAGATCTCAAAAACTAAGCAGGGTCAACTCTGGGAAGTATTTGGATGGGAGACCTCCTTGGAATACCAGCAGTCAGGAGATGGGAGCAGGCTTTATTCAGCCTATGAACATATGGGGGAAAAACAACCAACCAACCAACCAACCCCCCCCCCAGCACTTTGAACTGGGCCTGGAAGTCAACAGGTAACCAGTGCAATTGACACAGCACTGGAGTTAAACATTTTGAATACAAAGGCACACATTTCACATGCTGAAAAGCCTTGGTTAATTCCTGGCATCTCCTCATAAAAAGGCTGGAATTCCTGCTTGAGTCCTTGCAGACTTGCCACTTCTGCACCGTCATTTTTGTCCCTCGTTTGCCCCTATTGCTTGG
This sequence comes from Lepidodactylus listeri, assembly GCA_029233225.1. Lineage (NCBI taxonomy): Eukaryota > Metazoa > Chordata > Lepidosauria > Squamata > Gekkonidae > Lepidodactylus > Lepidodactylus listeri. The sequence continues at coordinate 114,007,951 of JARCFY010000009.1, read as the reverse complement.
GGGGGGTGTCCCCCCCCCCCTTCCACATGTGTTTTGTTCCCTCTGGGACTATTAGAGAAAGCAAAAGACACTGGGGGGGTGGGGTGGGGAAACCCTGAAGCAATAGGAACCAACGGAGTGACAAACATGACAGTGCAGAAGTGGCCCTTAAGAAGCCATGTGGCGTGGGCAGTACTGGAGGGACTAATGGTCTTCCTTGTTCCCTTTTACTACTTGTGGTGAAAGACATAGTTTCCATGAAGGCTGAAGGTGGTATGAAGAGGAACTAAAGCCTGAGCTTCTTTCTTATGACCCAGGGTTTTTCAGATTACTCAGACAACACCTGGAAACCTTTACCTTTACCTTAAAGATTCTCTCAAGACAGAAATGCAACATAAAAACACCTTTAAGACACAACTCACCAATCAAGAGTGAATCTCTATCACTTCTCTATCCAAGCCTGATCTCATCAGATCTTGGAAGCTAAGCAGGGCTGGCACTGGTTAGTATTTGAATGGAAGACCTCCAAGGAAAACCAGGGTCATGACAGGGAAGCAGGCCATAGCAAACCACCTCTGAACGTCTCTTGCCTTGGAAACCCCACCAGGGGTCGCCATAAGTTGGCTGCAACTTGACGGTGCTTTCCACCACCACCACCACCACCACCAATATTTGGACACTGAACATCGGCACCCAGTTTCTCAAAATTTGTTTTCTGAACTGCTTGCAAGTTTTGCTCCAAATGTTCTTCATGAACAAGGTTTCATATAAACCGCTGACAAATTCTACTTAGAAGAATACTAGCACCTTGGACTGCCTGAACAAGTGCACAGATGGTTTCCAATACAGTCAAGTTTTTCTTCTATAAAGAAGAATGGGTAAATCGTTTTGCTGTTAAGAGTATGACCTGTAACATATGTCAGTGCAACAGGGTGGCCCATGGGCTAGGCAAGGATTTCTCTAGACTTCAGGGACTCCCTAGTTAATTGTTTTCATTTAAAACACACACACACTTCCCAGAATTACAAGAGCTGATCCAGTGCAACGTTGCAAGACATTAATTGTGACATGCATTGGCGTGTTTAAAAAGGCAGAAACTGAATCCAGCCATGAAAGTATAATGGGGGAAGGGGAATTGGGGTTGGAAGTGACCACACCCCCACTTTCATCCCCCCCTCTTCCCGAAATCAAGGGGGCCATCTATATATAATATCTATCTATATCTCTATATCTACCTACGAAGCACCGGCTCCCCGCGGGTCGCCTTCCTCGCCTCGCCCCTGTCCGGAGTCCTCAGGCCGTCCAGGGCTCTATCCTGGGGGGGGAGGGGGTCCAGGAGGAAGCCCGTGATGAACCCCCGACCTGCCGGGGCGCCCCCTCCTCCACACGCTCGTCCCGGAGCCCGGGCAGGAGGAGCCGGGGAGGGACAGGCCGAGCGGCACGCGGTCTCTCTGGGGCAACTCGCCCAGGGCCAGGCCCGGGGGGGCGGGGCGGGGCGGGGGCCACCGGCTGGCCACGTCGACGCAGCAGGACGCCCCCCCCCCCCAAGGACGCGCGGGGCACACAGGTGCCCCCCTCCCCCCCCGTCAGCGCAGCGCAGCGCGACGGAAGCGGCAAAACACGCGGCGCCGGCTGGCGCCCCAAGGCCGGAAGACCCCCCCCCCCCGTTCGAATCCCCGCCGCGAGCCTGCGCAGAGCATGTCCGCAGAGGAACAGAAAGCGGCCCGAGGCTGGGTCTGAGCCTGCGCAGCGCACTCCGCCCTCGTGACGGCACAGCGGAGCGCCCCCCGCCTTCAGGGGCCCGGAACCCACACGCCCCTGGCTGCGCGGGAGCGGAGAGGGGGCGGGGCGAGCCAGGCAGCCGGCCGGCCCGGGGGGGGGGGCGAGCGGGCGAAAGCGCGGGGTCGGATCGCCTCAGAGGTGCCGCCGCGGCCACACGCACGCGCACAATCGCAGAGGCGAAACCCTCCGCGGCCGCCGGAGCCCTTCCCCCTTCGGCCCCGCGCGTGAGCCGCCTGACTCCAGTCGGGAAGGGGCTGGCTGGGTGCGCGCGCGCGCCGCCCGACTCGCCCACCTGGTCTGCGACAGAGGAAGCACTCCGCCCCCCACCCACTCCCAGCACCCGGAGCACAGACTGGACCAGAACCACCACCCCCCCCCCCCCCCCCGCCTTGCGGCGCAGCCGTGGGTGAAAAGACCGCGTGACTCTCGGGTGGCGGCGGCGCGGACCCTCCTCCTCAGGAAGGCGTGGGGGTTTGGTAGGGAAACAAAATGAAACCGCCTTCATATTATAGATCAGGTCTTTGTGTCAGTTTCAGTCCCTTTATTGGCATAGGTAAGAGTATACTGAGAGAGACCTCCCTACAGAGTCCTGGCATGTCTGAAGTCTATAAGAAGCATCACAAAAGTCTTGCATCTGCCACTTCATGGCTCCAGGGTGGTGGACAGATGTAGTTCCAAACCATGGAGACGTCAGGAGCTAAGGGTCACCCCAAACACACCATCAGACCACAGACCAAATCCATAGCTGCAGACTGCAGTGCAAAAATCAGGGATCCATCGCTTGCTGTTGTGGCAACAGCACAAAAACGCGGTTATGAAGTAGGCATCCTCAGGATTTTCGCCTTGGCTCACAGCATCGTGTCCACATGGATTGCACCACAAAAATCATGGATCCAGCTCCTAATGGTGAAACACTTTAGCCCAAAACCAGAACCATCCCAAGATGAAGGTACTTGGACACCAGGATCAGGAAAACCTGATTTTTAATGGTACTAGTCTTGGCCTGAATAAAAGTCTTCAGAATCAAATTGCCAAGCCCCATTTTCATTTGGGGCCGGTCTTTTAAACTAAGGGGGTGGGGAGTTACAGAGGAGAGTTAGTGTCATTTTTGTACATTAAACGTCATTCTCATAAGCAAAGTATTCAGTTACATTCTTGCGCATGTCATTTACAATCAGAACAACAGGAATGTCTACTCCAAGCAATGTTGCAATACAGTGAAAGTTCCCACAGCTTCTCATGGCTAAAACTATCCTTTGTAGTAGCAAGCAGTAGCGGGTAGAACAATGAGCGTTTGTTTGTTTCTTCGCTCAAGCGTATGTGTCCAATGTAACAACAGAGAATTGTGTACATGCGTTTCTGTCCTTGCGGTTTTAGCTTGTTAGCTAGCTATTGCTCATTAGTATGGCTTTTTGAATTTTCTTCCTTCAGTGGTCCTCCCATAATGCAAAAAGGCATGGATCCAAGACAAGGATCCCCATGCATTCATGTGATTTTAAATGGAAACAAAACCACCACCATATTGTAGGTCATGTGTTAGCCTACAGGTAGTACCACAAAAATCACACATCCACCACCTCATGGTGCCACCATGGTTGAAAAACGTAATTCCAATCCATGGATCCTCGGGATTTTTGCTTTGGACCACCCTAAACCCACCATCAAATCACATATGTCCATAGTCACCGAGTGAACCACAAAAATAAGGGATTTACTGCTTCATGGCTATGCCACAGTGCAAAACCACGGTCTGCAGAACATCCATTCTCCTGATGGATCCTCAGGATTTTTGCACTGGGTCAAACCAAACTCATCATCAAATCAGATATTCTGTCCATAGCCACAGACTGCGCCAGAAAAATCATGGTTCCACTGCTTTGTGGCACCACCCTGGCACAAAAACATGGTTCTAAAGCATGGGTCTTCATGAATTTGTGTGATCTGTACGTTGAAACAAAATAAAAGCACTGTCATATCGTAGATCATCTCATAGTCTGTAAGACAGCTCCACAAAAATCACACATCCATCACATCATGGCACAAAAACAGAGTTCCAAACCACAGGTACTCATGGATCCTCAGGATTTTTGCAGGATTTTGAGAGCTAGCATTGTGTGGTGGTTAAGAGTAGCCAACTCTAACCTGAAGATCCAGGTTTGATTCCTGACTCCTCCACATGAAGCCTGCTGGGTGAGCCAGTCACATGTCTCTCAGAACTTTCACAGCCCCAACTACCTCACAGGGTGTCTGTTGTGGGAACAGAAACGGAATGTGATTGTAAGCCACTTTGAGACTTCTTTGTTGGCAGAGTTTAAATATGCATAGGAAGTGGAGCACTAACTAGTTGTTACAGATTTCCTGGGCTGTATGGCCAAGGGCTTTGCATTGTAGTACCTGATGTTTCGCCAGCAGCTGTGATTGGCATACTCAGAGGTTTCTCTCCTTATGTATAATTGAGTAGTGGAGTGGCACTTTCTGAACATTCCACACACCCCTAAATCAGTTGGCTCCATGATGTGTCAGTCAGAAACTGTCCCTATCCACTGGTTGCGTTGCCTGAGTCCCACCCACAGAAACAGCGCTCACCAAAACTTTCCTCAGGAGACAGTTGCTTTGCTCCACTGAACACAACTACTGTCTTCGCTCTCCTTGCAGACAATAATTGATTCCCTCACAAGGCAAAACCAACGAGGCAACACTTTCCAGGGGGAGAGAAAGATCTGTTGTCTGGAGTTCAGGTGTGATACTCGGTGATCTTCAGGCTCCATCTGGAGGTTGGCTACCCTAGGCGTAGCAGTTAGCGCTTCTGAGCAGGGACTGTCAGACCCAAATTCTTGCTGTGGAAGCTGACTGGGTGATTTTAGACCAGCCACAGACTTTCAACGTAACCCCCTCCCCCACCCACTGCCAGCTTGGCCACTTTCCTGTCAGAAAAAACTGTGAAAACGGCTTTCTCTCTTGCTTAGCTCCACCATGGCTGGCTAATGAGGTGGGCCAGCGGCCATCAAACCATTCTCTTCAACCCCCTGCTGTGCAGCTGACTTTCCCCTAGGGTCGCCAATCTCCAGGTGGGACCTGGAGATCTACTGCTGTTACAATTGATCTCCAGATGACAGAGATCAGTTCCCCTGGAGAAAATGGCTGGAGGGTAGACCCTACGGCATTATACCCTGCTGAGTCTTCCCCCCCCAAAATGCTGCCCTCTACAGGATTCACCCCCCAAATCTCCAGGTATTTCCCTACTCAGAGCTGGCAACCCTACTTTCCCCTCACTGCCTGTTGCTAGGCTACCAAGCTTGGTTCTGTCAGTAAAAGGCCCTTGCCACACCTATTTTGGCCTTTGGGAAAAAACTCATTGGGGCCAGTCCTGACAGGGTTGCCAACTCCAGGTGCGACATACCTGGAGATTTGAGGGATGGAGCCTGGAGAGGGTGAGGTTTGAGGAGGGGTGGGACCTCAGACAGGTACAATGCCATAAACTTCACCCTCCAAACCAGCCATTTCCTCCTGGGGAACCACTGTTGCCAATCTCCAGATGGGGGCTGGAGATCACTCTAGGAGGGAGGGGAAGGAGATGGAAAGCTGAAGTCAGATGGGCAAATAAAGGTAGGTTGATGGTTAGCTGGGAAGGAGATAGGGTTGCCAACTCCAGGTTGGGAAATTCCTGGAGATTTTTTAGAGGTGGAGCCTAGAGAAGGTGGAGTATGACGCACGGCCTTCTAATCTGCCGTTTTGTGGCATTCTCTGAGGAGACTGATCAGGCTCGACTTTAGTGTTTTGACCAGCTCCCTCCTCACTCTTACTCATCTCTTCAGGGTTTGTTTTAAATTGCTTTATACATAAGTTGAGGACTACTGCTAGATATCTTTGTCCTTGTTTTTAAGAGTCAGGCACTCAGGCTTTTTGGTTCAAAATACAACAGTACTTTATTTCCAGAACCAAACAGGGGATGGAGGATGTAAATACAGTGGACACTTTATTTCTGTATAGACTGGCACGTTTGGCTTAGATGATACTTAGGCAGTAGGCTATATTGTTTGCTGTTTCCTTAACCATACATAAGCTCTCTCAACACCTTCCTCAGTACACTCTCCTGTCCTGCTTAGGGGTTAGCCTTTTGGCTTTGGCTTTCTGGCCCTTAAGTCCCATCTGGCCACCAACCAGCTGTCCAGACTCTGCCAGTCTTTGCCTCAGCCCTCCCTTAACCTCCTATCTCAGGTTCCTCAGGAGTGATGTATTTTAGGTTTGTGACCACTTATGTATTCTGATTTTACTAGTCTGTTCACTGTCCCGTGAACCAGACTATCCAGCACCCAGTTATCTGCTTTAACTGGTATTTTTGGCTGCTCACACAGAGCTACAGAGAGATACTCAGAATCCTCACAGAGCTACCAAGAGACTGTTCCCTCACAGACTCTCACTCTCCGCTCTCTCTCCCAACTGTCAGACCCAAACTGTCAGTTTTGCTCGTTAAGTGTCAGTCACTGAGTGTTCCAAGCCAAGTGGCCCCCTCCTCACTCAGTCATGTGACTCAGCAGTGTTACTTGTTGACAGGCTGCTGGTCCCAGATCTTTAATTCCGTCACATGGGGTTTGAGGAGGGGTGGGACCTCAGATAGGTACAATGCCATAGACTCCACCCTCCAAACCAGCCATTTTATCCTGGGGAACCATTTTTGCCAATCTCCAGGTGAGGGCTGGAGATCACTCAAAATTACAACTGCTCTTCAGGTAGCAGAGGTCAGTTCCTCTGGAGAAAATGGTGGACTCTGTGTCATTATACCCTGCTAAGGTTGCCACAGCAAATTGATGCTGAGTGCCCAAGGCCAGGGCACTCTCTCAGAGCCTCTCTCTAGAGCCCGTTGTATTTATTTCCACAACCGGCCTTATTCCTAGTAATATAGAAAGACAGAGTACTCTCTGTGTCAATGTGTCTCATTTAACTTGGAAGTCTCAACGTAAGTCTATGTTGGCACCAGCAGCCCACGCTAGTGCAGCAATAAGGCATTTTTTCTATAGGAAAGGTGGACAATATCTTCTGGCAGCAATTACAACTTTCCACACTAAGGTACTGTCTCAACTACCATATGGACTATACCACTATATCAATCAACCTATCAATCAGTGTTTTTATTGCATTAGCAAAAAAAAAACATCACAGCAACAATACAGAGTAAAAGCAGATGTCCAGCTATAAAATTTAAAAAATAATAATCGGACATTTTCACAGAAATATATCTAATAACAAGAAAGGGAGACCATACAGTCCACAGACCAATGGCAAGTGACCCAGAGCAGTGCAGTCATGGGTCAGGCATACTTTGGTCGACACCGCCCCCCCCCCCCCGCCCCCGTCGATCGTCTTTTTATCCTTTCTGATGGCAGCAAATATGTTCGGGAAAGTAATGAATCTGTGCCTGTATGCCAATCATATGACTAATTTCTCCTGACCCAACCTTCCTGGGAAGCTGGATGTTATGGTTTGCAAAAACCTACTATGTTCCGCCTCATATTTTGGACACTGGAATGTGACATGGGACAAGTCCTCAATAAAGTTTGATCAGAGGAATAGACTCTTTTCCCATTAAAACCACCTTCCAAGACTGCGAGCAGTAAAGTATCTAAGCATGCCTTGGTAAAGGCCTCTCTGTACTTGCAGCTCCTAATATCAGTAAGGCACACTGAAAGATAGATTCAGGTCAGTTGCCATGTTTGTCTGAAGCAGCAGAACAAAGTTTGAGTCCAGTCAGGCACCTTTGAGATCAATAAACTTTTGTTGGTCTCAAAGGTGCCACTGGACTCAAACTTTGTTCTGTGCGCTGGAAGAGTCATGGGAGAGGGAGATAGCAGCCTATAAAGTATAGTTGTTCTCGAAGTGATTAGTAGACCTACATCAGTTTGAGCCCTCTGGTCTAACGGTCTTTGTTTTATGAGTAGTTTGACTGCATAAAATCCAATGGTCCTCAAGTATCCTACTGAGAAGTCAAGGCTAGCCACTAATGTCAGTATAAAACTGTGCCATGAGTTACCCTTCATCTTTCCATATGCCAAAATCAAAAGACCAGGGGAATGTGCAACTCCACACTCACACCCCCAACCTAAGGAATTCCCCTTCCCCCAGAGTCCATGGCAAACCAAGCGGAGCAAGGTTTGACATATATATATATCTAGAGAGAGAGATGCCAAATGGCTTTGTGATACACCTGAGCCCACTTGTGGGGAGGGTGGAATATAAGTTCAGTAAATGAATGAATAAATAAATGAATGGACATCATATGCAAGTGGATAATGAATTTTGGGTGATGCAATCCAAAAAGTCCTGTGGATTTGTGGATTTATCTGTGCTTCAGAACTACATTTTTGGGCTGTGGCAATGGCAAGCAGTGGAGCCATGATTTTTGTCTTGCAGTCTCCAGGTATGTGATCTGATGTTGAGTTTGGGGTGAACTAATGCAAAAATCCTGAGGATCCATGAGAATCTGTGCTTTAGAACATTTTTGTGCCATTGTGGTGCCACAAAGTGGTGGATGCTTGATTTTTGTGGGGCTGCCTATCCAAAGTATGAGAGTGGTTTTATTTTGTTTCATTGTAAAATCATATAAATTCATGAGGATCTGATCAAAATCATCAAGATCCGACTTTTACCCAGGCCTGCAAATATACACGTAAGGCAGAGTCTCAAAGTCTAAAAACTCCCAAGCATTATTAGTAACACAGAAGGATCATAGATTCAGGTGGATCACCGCGTTGGTCTGAAGCAACAGAACAAAGTTTGACTCCAGTCAGGGGCGTAGACTTTTTAAATCCCCCCGGGGGGGGGGGGGCTCTCTCGTGCGCGCGCGCTTGGGACCATCTCCCCGCCGCTCTCCACCCCCCCCCCCCGCCCCAGGGAGCTGCCGCCGCCGCTTCCCTCCCCCGGGCCGTGCCTGCCCGCCCGCCCGCCACGCTCCCTGCCCCCCTCCCTCCCTCTTCCCGCTCACCTCTATTCCGGTCAGCACCCTCCCCAATAAAACCAATTTCCCCAGGCGCATTCTCTCCCCCCCCCCCCGTAGTTGACGCCCATGATTCCAGTGGCACCTTTAAGACCAACAAAGTTTCATTCAAGGTAGGTGCTTTCCTGTGCAAGGCACACTTTCTCAGTCTGTATCTGAGAAAGTGTTCTTGCATACGAAACCTCATCATACCTGGAGTAAAACTTTGTTGGTCTTAAAGGTGCCACTGACTGTACTCAAACTTTGTCCTACAGAAGAAAGGAGGACCATGTCAAATGTACCAGGTTACAATAGCCTATGTAAATATTTAAAATCTTGATGGTCTGCTATCTAAAAGTCTGCAGGGACATTTTACTTTGCAGTAAATATAGCAATCCAAATTTGGGGAACTATCCGAGGATCCTGAAGATGTTTTGGGAGGAGCGCACCACTGACCCACCCTGGGTGGCGCAGTTCTGGAAAGCCTCCGATGCCCTCTGCTTGGAGGGTGGAAGGGAGAGACGCCCTCGGGCGATTCGCAGACTTTCCACGCCTAATCCATGTGTCTTCTGCAGTATGGTGCTCGCAGCTGAATTCCGTCACCGCCGGGCGCCGCTGGGCTGGCTCAGCGAGGAGAGTCCTGGCCCGACTGCCCTTGACCCCCGCCCCCCCCCCCCCCCCCAAGAAGCACGGCGCGCCTACGGCGCGCCCTCGACCCGGAGCAGCAAGCGTCACCACATTCACTCGCTCGCCGCCGCTGGGGGGCTGCCGGGGGGTCAAGGGCTGCTTCGCCTGGCTCCAAACGAGGCCGCCGTTGGCCAGGCCAGGCCGCGGGGCTTGCCGCTGCCTTGGGGGGGGGGGGGGGAGGGACTGCCGCTGCCCTTGGCAGGCTCTTCGCGGGAGGGGGGCATTCCGGGGCTTGGCTGCGGCCCCTCCTCCCTCCCTCCGTCAGTCCGCGCGCGGGGGTTCTGCAGCACCGCCCTGGGCTCTGGCGGTGGGGGAAGGGGGGTCCGGTCCCGAGCCCAGGCCGGGAGCTGCGCCGCCTCCGAAGGCAGCGGCCGGGATGGGCGCCTGGGGCTGCTGGGGGGTGGATGGCCCGGTAGTTTCCCCGCAGCGGAGCCCCGCCGTGTCCCAAGCGCAAGAGGCCGGGAAGCCGCTGCGGGCGCGCAGAGAAGCTGGCGGTGGAGGCCGGGGCGGGGGGAGGGAGCCCGGAGCCCGCCCGCCCTCTCTCTCTCCAGGCTGCGGGTATCTGTTTCCGTCGCCACCCTTCCCTCTGACACACGCACACACCCGCCGCCGCCGGGGAGAAGCCGGGGAACCGGAATGTTCGCATGTCTGGCATTCCGCTCGAAATGCCACAGCTGATGCGTGGAAGGCAGGTTTCGGAGGGAGCGAGGGACTGAAAGGAGTGACCCGGTTGCCCGGGAGCGAGGGACCCAGGCAGGGCGCTTGGTGCTGCTGCTGGTGCTGCTGCCCGGTTGGCGGAAAGAACCCTTCTGCCTGTCCCTTCAAAGCCGAGGGCCGGGGTGGGGGGGAGTCGCCTCCTTTGGAGAGACTCTCCTGGCTTCTCTTTGTCCTTGGCGATCTTGTCATCTTTTGGCAACACCAGGCGGGTGAGTCTGCACAGTGGTACGTTTTCAGTGGGGGTTGGCTATTCTCCACCAGAACAGAAAAGGCATCTCTTGAAGGCTGGAGATTTCTGTGCTGTGTTTCTTTGCTCTTTGTTTCTTGGTTCAGTATTAGCATATCAGAAATTTGCACAATGCAGTGGTGGTGGTGGTGGTGGTGGTGGTGTGTGTGCGTGGGGGAGATGGGCGTCAACTACGGGGGGGCTCGAGGGCTCGAGCCTCCCCCGAAATTTCCTGGGGGGGGCTCAGACTCCCCCGGCAAAATGGAGTGCTCGCCGGTGGCGGCGCTGCTGCTCCTGCTCCTCATTCTGCTGCTGCTGCTGCTACCACCACCGGGCTCGAGGCGGCCAGCCAGCCAGCCGGCGAATCGTCGTCGTCGTCACTCTTCCACCTCACTCACGCTCGCCGGAGGCCGGCCTGCCCGCCGCCTGCCTGCTTGTCCAGTCATCCTCTCAGCGCCGGCGCCGCCACAGCAGCCGCGCCGCCTCGGAGTCCCTCTGCTGGGGGGGAGGGGGGATTTCTGAGGGAGAGTTTTTTTATTTGATTTTTTTTTTTAAGCAGCCACTCCTCACGAGGCGGCGGAGGGAGAAGGGGTGGTGTCGGGGAGACCGCCTCAGGCGCGCGTCTCTCTCTCTCTCGTTCTCCCTCGTCCCGGTGGCCAGTCAGCTGGCCAGCTGGCCGTCGCTCCTTCCCCCCCACCCCCGGCCTGCCCTCCTGCCTCCCTGGGGCCGGGGGGGGGAGGAGCAGAGGGGACATGGTCCCGCGCGCACGCACGAGAAAGCCCCTCCCCCCGGAGATTTGGAAACTCTACACCCCTGGGGGGGGATATACATAGGCAGGGGTCCGTTGGAGCAGGAGCGCACAGGAGCGCAGCTCTGGGAGTGAGAAGCCCAGGGGGCAGGCACATGACCAAGCCCCGCCCCCTCCTCAGCTTCCCCAAGCAGTGCAGAGGCACAGCGCCCTGGGGAAAGCCCTGCTAGGGTCTTTATTGTTTTTAATGTTTTGTTTTAATATTGATAATTTTATCATTATTCCTTTTATGACTCTGTGCTGTTTTTCCAGAGACTTGCTCAAGGTGGCATATACATTTTCTAAGTATACCATTTTTTATCTGGGCACATGGCACATAAGTACTGGAGAAATTTCACCAACCCTTCAGCAGCTTCCACCCCATCAGTTTGGTGTAGTGGTCAGGAGTTGGACTCTAATCTGGGAGAACCAGGTTTGATTCCCCACTCCTCCACATGCAGCTGCTGGTGTGACCTTGGGCCAGTCACAAGTTCTCTCAGAGCTGTTCTCTCATGAGCAGTTCTCAAAAGACCTCTCTCAGCCCCACCTACCTCACAGGGTGTCTTGTGGGGAGGGGAAGGGAAAGGGATGGGCGGTGCACATGTCCTGGGTATCTCAAGTCTACTTGAAACCTAGTGGTTTCAAGGGAGCAGGAAGAGAAGGAGGGTGTGTTCTTTACGCTTATTTTTATTGCACAAAGTATTGGATGGGGAAGGGAATGGAGGAAGAGCAGATCAGTTTCACTCACCTGTGGAGTGGAGCCTGAGGGGTGGGTGTTGCCTTCTGACACGCTTCCGGTATGTTAGGGGGTGTGGCATATGCAAATGAGTTATGCTAATGAGCTCCTGCACCTCTTTTTCTACAAAATGACCCCTGTACATAGGCCTATTGTGACATTTCTGAAGAAAGGCAGACAGCTGGATTGCAAGACCCCATGTCTCACTCATTCCACATCTGTTGCAGAACCAGGAGGGAACTTTTGGTATTAGGGCTGTACCTGTGAAATTATGACAAAGTATAGTGTGTCTCTGAATGTACGTGGAGCACCTTCATGAGTAATCACAGCTCATTTAGGCTAGGGAATGAACTTCCAGGTCAGATTATCTTTCTTTTCGGCAGGCTTGAGCTTTGTCAGTTCTCATTTTAAGTTTATGTTATGGGCTTTCTCACAGCAAAATTTCAGGCACAAAAGTGATTTCCAGGATTATTTCTACGCCCGCCACTGAGAACCAAGGAGAAATATATAGGATTTCTTTGTGTGCATACCTTCAGCCCACCCCCCCCCCACCCCTTAGATGAAACTGAGCAAAAGGTAGAGGTCCCATCATCTATGTGACCCTTCCTGGAGGGACAGAAATAGTTTGGCAGTCTGCACAATCTCTTGAGAGTCTCGAGCATCACTGAAATCTCCATAGGGTTGATTCCATTTTCCAAACAGAAAAGACAAAGACAGATTGCTCAGCAAGTTCATTTACTTTTCTGTACTTGGAGAACATTCACTTTGTTTTGATTTTATGCTATTCTCACTGCAACTCTTTTCATTTCTATTTTACCACAAAAGCTTCCTTCAGTGTTAAACAAACCACAAAACATGGATGCCACCCTTCAGTTACCACAAAGCTGAAACCAAGCCGGAGTGTGTGCGCGTGTGTGACTGGCCACGGGTCTCCCAGCAAGCTGAATTCAGACCTTGGTCTGCAGACCATACTCTGAGATTCTAACCACCGCCCTGGCTGTACCCAGACACTGAGGGTTTTCTGTGCTGCTCTCCTTCACAGTGGCAACAGAGCAGCCACGAGATAGCTTGAGCCATGCACATTCTTGCTGTGCTTCTTTCCTTTTGTACCCTTAGAAGCTCATTGATCCACAAATCTTGAGCAGCAGAAAACACTTATTCCTTATTTCTTAGATGTAAGGGCTAAAGGGATTGAGACAAATTTTGCAATTGCTAGAGTGATCTTGGGATCTTTATCACTGAGCAAAAGAGCCAGGGTTTCCGGAGTGTAGGAGGACAATTGATTGAATAAAGGCTTAATATAATAGTCACTCATAATCTCAAAAAATCTGCATTCCAGCAGGGTGTGAAAGGATGTGTCAATCCTGTTGAGGCCTGTCACACGAGTCGCTGGAGCTGGGCTTGCTGTCGCTGGACTCGCTTCCTGCGCCCCGTGCCACCACCTCGCAAGCTTCCTGCCCTCTGCAGCCAGATCCTCTCCGCATTGATCCTTGCCGCGGGGCCGGGGGAACACTGCGGCTCCGCCCTGGGCCTCCTCGACTCCTCTGCCCTCGTTTCTTAGCCGGCGCCGACGAGGGCCACAGGCTCCCGGCTTCCTTCGGCACCCTCCTGCACCCTGGTAAGTCTCGGAGCCGTGCCGGGGCATGTTGGGGCAGCTGCTGGGGGGTCGATGGGGCCTTGGAAGCCCGGGCGAGTCCCGCGATCGGGACATACCCCCCCTCTTGCGAGGGGCTGCAGGGTCTCTTCTGTCCCCTCGTGGAGTCGCGAGAGATAATCCGCCGCCAGGTGGTCCTTTCCCGCTCAGTGCTGTACTGTGAAGGAGAAAGGTAACAAGGCTAAGTACCAGTGCAAGATGCGGGGTTTCTTGTCCTTCATTCGCTCTAGCCACAGAAGGGGGGCGTGATCTACAACTAGCGTGAAGGGATTGTTGGTGAGGTAGAATTGTAAGGAACCCACCACCCACTTCACTGCCAATGCTTCCTTTTCTACGGTGGAATAGTTCCTTTCAGCCGCCTGCAATTTCCTACTGATAAAAATGATGGGTTGCTCTTCTCCGTCTCGTACTTGAGTTAACACCGCGCCTAGCCCGGTCCCCGAGGCATCCGTATGGAGGAAAAGGGGGGCACTAAAATCTGGGTTGTGCAATACCGGTTGTCTGGACAAGCTGGTACGGAGCGCCGTGAATGCCACGTGCTGCGCTTCCCCCCACTCCAGGGTATTCGGATGGGCCTTGCCGAGACAATCAAACAGCGGGCTAGCCACTGATGTGAAGTGGGGTATAAACCGGCTGTAGTAGCCCACAAAGCCCAAGAACTTCCTCAACTGCTGCTTCGTGCGTGGGGGTGGTTGGAGCTCCAATGCCGCGACTTTATCCGGCAGAGGCTTCAAACGACCATGCCCTACCAGGAACCCCAGGTACCGCAGCTCCTGGAAGCCGACATGGCTTTTCTTAGGGTTAGCCTTGAGCCCGGCCTGTTGGAGGGCCGACAAGACTAGCCTTAGATGGTGCAAGTGCGAGGGCCAATCCGGACTGAAAACAATGATGTCGTCGATATATGCCCTGGCGAATCCTTTGCACCAGGCCAACACTGTGTCCACCAGGCGTTGGAACGTGGCGGCTGCTCCCTGCAAGCCGAAGGGCATCCGTTTGAACTGGTAGAGCCCCCTAGGTGTTGCGAAGGCTGTCTTCTCTCGGTCTTTTTCTGCTACTGGTATCTGCCAGTAGCCTTTCGTTAGGTCTAAGGCCGATAGATAACGGGCAGTGCCTAACTGGTCAATCAATACGTTTGTCCTCGGCTTCGGGTAGGCATCGAAGGGAGACAACTTGTTGACCTCCCTGTAGTCAACACAGAACCTCACGGAGCCGTCAGGTTTTGGGACCAACACGATCGGACTGGGCCAGGCACTGAGAGCGGGTTCGATGACGTCGAGCACCAACATCTCCTCTACCTCTTTGTTCACCACCTCCCACAGCTTCCGGGGCAGGGGCCTCCACCGGGCTCGGGCCACGGCCCCAGGTCAGGTAGGGATCCGGTGAAGGGCCGCGTTGGTGTAACCCTGCTTGGAGGAGAAGAGGCCCGCTGCAGACTGTAGCACATCTCGGACTTCCTTTTGTTGCTGGGGCGACAAGGCTGCACTGAGAGTTGGTTCCTCCGGCTGCTGCGGCCCCGCCCCCCAGGGTAGCAGGCCATCAAATGGTTCACCCGGGTCGGCGATGTAGTCCAGTCGCTCTTGCAGCTGCCATACAAATTTCTCCCGCGGGCACTTCCTGCGGGGGCTCGGACCCCGCCCAAGTATTTTCTACCAGGCTCATTATCCCCTTAGGGGTCCGGACGTAGACCAATTTGAAGGGGGAGTAGCCCATGGAGGCCTGCAGAGTTTCACAGAGTGCAAAGAGAAGGGGGTCCACATACAAGTCCCAGGCCGAGGGCTTTTCTCGCGAGACGTTCTTCAGCATGCCCTTGAGCATTTGATTAAGCCGCTCCACCAATCCATTGGTTTGGGAGTGATGCACGGCGGTGAGGAGTGGCTTAATCTGTAACACGTGAAACACCCGCTGCAACAACTGGGCCGTGAACGGGGAGCCCCTATCCGTCAGGACTTCAGCGGGCAAGCCCACCTGGGCAAAGAAGCGAATCAAGACTCTAGCCACCATGGCGCTCTTCATGTTGGGCAGGGGAATGGCCTCCAGGTACCTAGTAGCATAGTCCATTAACACCGAGGTACTTGGCCCCCCCTGGTGGTCCGGGG
Source organism: Lepidodactylus listeri (assembly GCA_029233225.1). Taxonomy (NCBI): domain Eukaryota; kingdom Metazoa; phylum Chordata; class Lepidosauria; order Squamata; family Gekkonidae; genus Lepidodactylus; species Lepidodactylus listeri. The sequence continues at coordinate 113,992,317 of JARCFY010000009.1, read as the reverse complement.
CAGGGGCCCCACAAAGTCCATGGCTATCCTATCAAAGGGGGTCCCTATGATCGACATGGGGGAGAGCGGGGCCCGGGGGGCTGCGTGGTTGGACATCCTTTGGCAGATGTCACAAGACCGGCAGTGGAGTCTGATGTCCTGGGCCACCGAAGGCCAATAAAAATGCTCCAGGACCCTCTCCAGGGTGTTACGGTAGCCTTGGTGCCCGGCCCACAGATGGTCATGGGCCGCCTTGAGGACGGTCTTCTGGAAGGGGGCAGGGACTAATAGCTGTTGCCGTATCCCCACCCATCCCTTGGCCTCCCGAGTCCACACCCCGTGGTCACCACTATCCTGGGGAATCGCTGGCTACGCCTCTGATCCTTCACGAGGTCATCACTTACCGCCACCTGCTCCCGCACTGGGGCGAGACCGCCGTCATCCTCCTGGGCACGCAAGAAGCCCGGGTCTTGTTGCAGCCTGCGTCTCAGGCCCTCGGTGGGCCCCCTCTGCCCTGGGGCCGCCCCTCTCGCTTCTTGGGGAGGTCCGTCCTCAGTTGGATCCTCGTGGTCTTCCCCGAGGGCTACTCCCTCGGTGGGTCCCGCCCCAGCCCAATCCACCAGCTCCCGAAAGCCCGGAGCATCCCGGCCCAACAGCACTGGGAAGGGCAGGCTGGGCACCTTGGCCAGGGGAACTGCATGTTCCTGCCCCAAATAGTGCAGTGGGACCACGACCACTGGGCTCCGCTCCACGTGGCCATGAAAGCAGGTGATGGATGTGGTGCGGAGGGTGGGCACCTGCTGGGGGATAAGGTGCTGGCGAATCATCAATACGGAGCTGCCGCTATCCAACAGGGCCATCAGCAGCCGCCCTCCCATGTGGACCTGCACAGTCTAGGCGGAGGCCCGGAGTCCTCCGGCCGCTGCTTGCATCGCTGACTCTGCCCCGAGTGTCACGACAGAGCCTCTGGGTCGAGGCAGCATAAACACCAGCCCAAGCTGACAGTCAGAAGTTCACAGCAGGCAGGGAGTTAGCAGTTCTGAGAGCAGCGCGTTATCTCAAACAGTCCAGTGGTCAAACCATAAATCACCCTTATAGCCGAAGGGCAGAGCAGGGAGACGTCGTCACAAGAAATGCCAAGAGTCAGATAGCCGGAGAGAGCAACCGAAACAGAGCCAGAACGCCGAAGTCAAAGTCCACAAAGCAAAGTCCAGAGTCCAGAGTCAGAGGTCCGAGGTCCAAAGCCGGGTCAAGGGTCCACAGGAAAGCACGGAGACAGAAAGGTGTCCAGCAAGGGGGGTCTGTTAAAGACAGTAAATCTTTGCCAGCACAATTGGCTCTGAACAAGCCCTCTGTTTTTAACCTGTGCTGGCTGTCAGCAATTAGCAGCGTACCGGACGTGGCCCTACTGCTGCTAAAACTCTGGACTGATATCCCTCATTCTTCGTTGTCGTGCCGTACTTCGTCTCTCCTTTAATTCCTGCCGCCGTCTTTCACGGAGCCAACTAACAGGTGGGGGAGATCCAGGAGGGGATGAGCTTGGGCCAGGCAGAGCAGGTGGATCCTGCTGCTGGCTTGACTCCTCAGGACTTACGTCCAAGCCAGTTAAAGGAGCCTGGTCCTGGTCAGCAGGGGCTGGGTCAGGAGCAAGCATGACACCGAGGTTGCATTCCATAAGGGAACATTCCTGCCGGTAGTGGCCCCACTGCCCACACGTAAAGCAGGGGCCCGAGACCCCTCCCACTGAGGGGGCCGCTGGGGCCGGTGTTGGGCTGCTGGGTCCCCCGTGCCCCCTTTGGGCCCCTGGAAGGGGGCGGCCTGGCGCTCCCCCAGCCGGTATAGCCCGGGCTCCCGGATAACTTGCCCTTCCTGATGGCGGGGGGTTCGGGATCCCCCGGGAGAAACCTCCGTCCAGGCTATTTTTGGCTGCTGACCCTTTTCTGGAGCGTGGGGCCTCGGGGCGGCCCAGCCCCTCCCCCCACTCGGCTGCCATGAAGTTTTCCCACAATTTCTGTGCCTCCATAATCTTTGTAGGGTGCCAGCAGGCAACTCAGTGTCGGGCTTTTGGTGGTAGGATAAGTAACAGCTGCTCCACTACCACCATCTCCACTATCCGTCAGCCATCCTCCGAGGCGAGTCGCAACCAGTGAGTGGCAGCATCCTTCAAGGCGGCCAGGGTGGCCTGGGGGTGAGCTGTGGGGGACACCGAAAGAGAGCGGAACTTTTGGTGATGGGCCTCGGGGGTGAGCCCGTAGCTGTCGAGGATGGCCCCCTTCAATTTCTCATAGTCCGCCACCTCGCCTTTCTCCAGAGAGCGCATGGCAGCCTGAGCCTCGCCCGTTAAGTAGGGCTCGATGGCGAAGGCCCACTGTGCTTTTGGCCATTGAGCGGCTTCCGCCAGCCGCTCAAAGGCCTCCAGGAACGCTTCCACGTTGTCCTCTGGGCCTAACTTCGTCAACGAGGCCAGGGCCCACGGCCAAAGGGTCCCCGTGGGGCAGGGGTTTGGGCATTGCCAACCCCCCCTTGGGGTGAGAGGAGTTGCTGTAGGTCCCGGATCAGGGACACCTGGGTGGACTGCTGCTGCTGGGCTAACTCCCTCATCAACTGCGCCTGATGCTCCACGAGCCATTGCCCGAACTGCGTGAGAAGGGGTGGGTCCGTCCCGATGGAGCCCCTGGGAGTCCTTCAGCACGGCCCCCTTCCAGTGTGACCGGTGTTGCCTGACCCACTGGCACCAGGGGCCAGCGCGGGGTCCACCCCGCGGGAGTCGGGAGACGTGGCGGTGGGCGTGTCAGGGTCGGGGTTCTGCCCACATTCTCCACCACACTGTCACACGAGTCACTGGAGCTGGGCTCGCTGTTGCTGGACTCGCTTCCTGCACCCCGTGCCGCCACCTCGCGAGCTTCCTGCCCTCCGCAGCCAGAGCCTCAGATGTGGCGACCGGAGGGGGGGTTAAGTCACCACACCCACTCCAGCCGCCTTCTGGTGTGATATATGGCACCCTCTCTCTGTGGACCTTACTGGCATTCACCTCCAGGATTCTCCTCCCTGGCTCTGTTCGGCTGCTTCCCTTTTATCCCTCCTCCCTTCCCATGGCCCTTTGCCCTGCGTTCCCCCCTTGACGCTGAGGCTCCCTAGTGACTTCCGGGCCTGCCCGTTCTCCCCCTCCATTTCCGGGGCAGGGCGTATGAGCGCACTGCCATGCTCTTGCGCCGGGCCTGTGGCCCGGCGCAGCGCTCCCTGCATCCAGCTCTCCTCCTGCCCTCCCGCTGATGGGATTTAGGGATGTGGCCGTTCCGGGGCCGAGGACCCACTCTTGCCGCCCGCCTGGCCCTCGTCAGGTACGGCCCGCCCTGCCCCGCCTGCCTGGCCGACGGCCCCCCGGGACCCAGCACAGGCACGGCCGCGCTCTCCACATTGATCCCTGCCGCGGGGCCGGGGGAATGCTGCGGCTCTGCCCTGGGCCTCCTCGACTCCTTTGCCCTCCTGCACCCCGGTAAGTCTCGGAGCCGCGCCGGGGCGTGTTGGGGCAGCTGCTGGGGGGTCAATGGGGCCTTGGAAGCCCGGACGAGTCCCGCGATCGGGACAAGGCCACAAGGACAAATTCTGTCAGTGTAGGGCCTATTCAAAAATCCCCCTGACAAAACCATTGTAGGTATAATGTTCAGTCTTGCAGAGAAAAAAAGCTCTGCAATAATGTGGGATGGTAAGATAGTACATATATTGGGGGGGGGGGAGATTTTGGGTAAGAAAGACCAAAAAATAGGGGTGAGCATACTCTGCAGGCTCCCAGAATCAAACTACAATGGTCGATTCCCAGGACTTTTTGATCAGAGAAAATGCCTTGGTTTTGCCCATCTCAAAAATACCATCAATCAACACTCCAGCTTTCATTAGTTTCTCATCCAGGGCTTTCCTCCAAGTTGATATGTGGGTATCCCAATTTAAAGCAGCTAACTAACCATCTTCAGCCCAGTGCTGTTTCAATCTCAACCTGCTGTGCTCCAGCTATCTTGCATCTTCCCTCCCTGTTCATTCTGGGCAATTGGGATAAAAACTGCCTGCATATATTTTTATGTATCCACAATGAAAAACGAGAGCTTTTTTAAAAAAAAAATGAAAGCAGATAGAAGGTGTCAAGGATAAGAGCAAATCTGTAGCAAGTCTGCAACTACCCATCCATATGGCATGGAAACAAGCTTGGACATACAAACGAGGTGGGGGGGGGGAACCCCCCCCCCCCCCCCAAAAAAAAGATCACAGCAATGCAGCTTTGGGAAAGATGGGGAAAACCTGGAGTGTGGGACTGGCAAAAAATGACCATGGGGAAGCAGCCTAAGGAAAAGAAAATAAGAGGTGACTTTACCATTTTGTATGTTGTCCTGGTGGCTTTACAGTATCACAGCCAGCTGAAAGTTGCAGTTGTCTGGGTGCCAGCCAGACCTGAATCTAGTCGTTCTTGGCCTTGTTTATTGCTTGAAACCATTTTGACTCTGATGTCTATCTGTCCCTTGGAATCCACCTTTCTGATTTGGTTTAACTATTTTTTCATATTTAAAAGAAAGTCTCCTTCACTATTCTCATCACTGACCTTTTGGATAACTAATATATCTCAGTCTACCGAGTGCCAAGGCAACAGAATCATTTGGATAGTGCAGGAGTGATTGTTGCTTGGTTTATAGGTTTTCAATGACTAATTATTTGTACAGGCAGTGGAATGAAGAGAGAGACCAGCCATGATCTACAACTAGATTTAACTGATCCTTTGTGGTAACATTTCTTTGACTGCATCATGCATATGAACACTTACCACAAAAAATGGGATTGCAGTTTTGTAAGAGTTTTGTGGTCGATTCCTATGTATCTGAAGCAGGCCAAATTTATCTCACCATGACCAATTTGCAGGGTATTTTGTCCCAGCCTGTTCCAGTGTTGTTGAGGCTGTTAGCTCCCAGGGACTCCAGTCTTTGTGGTGGCTGGCCAGAGCTGCTGAGAAGGACTGGACTATTGTTTGGGAGAAGTAGTAAGGGTCTCTGTAACAGAAGACTGGATACCCAACAAGATGTTTGTTTGATCTCTAATTTTGATCATTTCTGTTTATTCTCTAGTAATGCATACTCAGGCAAGGTTCTCAAGCAGATGGTGTAACACAGGCCCAGAGGTTCCTGGATATTGTTCTAGTCTGGCTTCCATTTCAGTTTTAGAGCAGAAACTACAGTGGGCATTCCTGATTAATGATCTTTGCAAAGGGTTAGACTGGGGAAACATATATCACTGTTGGTTCTCCTGGGTTTCTCAGTGGCATTAACTATCTGGCCATTGTATCTTTATTAGTTGCCTACCCAAGTTGGTGTTGGATGGCCACATCTTGCAATAGTATTAGTTGTTCCTGGAGGCTGGCTCAGAGGAACAAAACATTGGACTTACCTGAAGGTTTCTTCTCTTCAGTGGGGCGAAGGCATCCAAACTGGTTAGGTCATACCTCCACTCACTCCAGGCAGGGCTATGCAAATTTGTGTATGCCTTCCTTGGACCCAGGGAGGGTGTCCTTCCAAACAGAGAATAGCCTAGCCCATAAGGTCATAGAACTCATTCCAAACAACCGTATTATAAACTAAAACAACCTCTTTATAGAAAAATAAGAATTTTCCTTTTGTCCACTTTTTGGGGGGTATTCTCTTAAACATCAATAGAATAAAGGTTCAGCAGTTCAAAGAACATATACACAGAGTATGTCTTCCCTCACATCACTCAGTATCAAACCCATTGGGAGGGAAAAAATGGATGCTTTCGCCCCACTGAAGAGAAGAAGTCCAATGTTTCGTTCTCTTTCAGTGGGGGAAGGCATCCAAACTGGTTATGTAACCAAGCTATACTGGGTGGGTGTACAACTGCAGAATTAAACTTTTAACACCTTCTGCAGCACCCTCCTCCCAAAGGCAGCCTCCACTGAATACTGTTGGTCTATCCTATAGTGCCTAACAAATGTGGTGAAGGAAGACCATGTGGCTGCCCTACAAATTTCTTCAATGGGAGCTCTAGTGTCAAAAGCAGCTGAGGTTGCAGCTGCCCCAGTGGAATGAGCTGTGATTCCAGCCGGAACCCTGAGCCCTTTCACTTCGTATGCTTCACAGATGCACCTCCAAATCCAGAAGGCTATGGTAGATTTTGATGCCTTTCTTCCCAGATTTTGAGACCCATATGACACAAACATTGAGTCTGATTGCCTAATAGATTTTCTCTTCCTTATATAGATGCAGAGAGCCCTCCTAACATCTAATTTATGCCACTGCCTTTCCTTCTTATGATTGGGCTTTTGACAAAACAATGGTAAAACTTTGTTGGTTCATGTGAAATGCTGAATTTACCTTTGGAATGAATGAAGGATCAGTTTTCAGAACCACCGCATCCTTCTGGAACAGACACAACTCACAGATAAAGCACCTATCTTGGAAACTCTCCTAGCTCATGCCACCAGGAAACTTTCCTAGCTCATGGCCACCAGGAAGACTACCTTCCATGATAGATGCTTAAGTTCTCCCTGGTTTAGAGGTTCAAAAGGAGCTCTTGTAAGTGCCTGTGACACTTTTGACAAGCTCCAAGAAGGAAATCTATGACGCACCGGAGGTGCTAATTGTGTTGTGCCCTTCAAATATCTCTTTATGAATTTGTCAGAGGCAATGTGCCCAAACTCCTTTTAAAAAGTACTGCTGTGATAGCAGCTACCTGCCTCCTCAGTGTATTAGGTCTTAGGCCCTTTTTCTACCTTGAGTGAAGGAACCTGATAACATCTTGTTTGGTCGGATTTAGGAAATCTACCCCCTGGTCAGTAGCCCATTTACAAAAAGCTCTCCATGTATAATTGTAAATGCGCCTAGTGGCCAGTCGCCTGGCCTGAAACATAATGTTAGTTATGTCCTCAGAAAGGCCTGTAGTCATCAGGTCCCTCCTTTCAGTTTCCATGCCATCAGTTTGAACCACTTGGGGTTTGGATGAACTATGGGTCCCTGCATTAGAAGATCTTTCTTTTCTGGCAGTCTCCAGGCTTCCCTGACTGACAGCTGCATCAGTTCAGAGAACCAAGGTCTCCTTGGCCAGAATGGAGCCACCAATATGACTTCCACTCCTTCCCTCCTGATTTTCTGCAAAACCCTGCTAAGAATTGAAGTTGGAGGGAAGGCGTAAAGAAGGCCCTTCGGCCAAGGCAGGGCATCCATGCCCTCCACCTCCTTGTTGTAAAAACAAGACAGGAATCTCCTTACTTTCCTGTTCCTCTGTGTTGCCAAAAAATCTCTTTGTTAGTTTCAGAAAAACCTGATCGTTTAAGGACCATTCTGCTTGGTCTATATCTTGCCGACTCAGCCAATCTGCTTGATGATTGAAAACTCCCTTTAAATGTTGAGCTCTGATGCTCTGCAAGTGTCTCTCTGCCCAACTGAGGATCTGTAATGACTCCTGATGTAGTCACAGTGCTTTCATGCCCCCTTGGTGGTTTATGTGCACCTTGGTAGTGATGTTGTTTGTTTGGATCAGGACCTCCTTGTTTTGCAACAGATCCTTGAATGCCCTGAGGGCAAGCTTCACTGCCCTTAGTTCCAATAGGTTTATGCTGTGCTGTACTACTTCTGGGTTCCACTTCCCTTGAACCACCTTTCCCATGCAGTGGGCTCCCCAGCCCCTGAGGCTCGCGTCTGTTGTTACTACTGTTTGAGTAGGTTGAATCACTGGAACTCCCTGCTTGAGATTCCTTATAAGCGTCCACCATTGTAGAGACTTCCTCAGTTTTACTTGGATAGGAATCAACTTGAATTTCTTTTCCCTGATCAGTCTCTGCTATGGCAACAGCATCCACTGTAGGATCCTGGCGTGTAGTCTGGTTCATGGAACGATCTCTGTAGTTGCAACAAAAAGTCCCAGCAGCTGAGCAAGCTTCATCACCTCCGCCTGAAAGGGTTTTAAAATGTCCCTTGTCAATTCTTGGATTTTTATTTGCCGTTCTGCAGGTAGGTACACCATTGCCTGTCTGGTGCATATTTGAGCACCAAGATGTATCAAGTTCTGTGATGGAAACAGCTTGCTCTTGGGTACATTTATTAGGAAGCCACGACTCCTTGGTATTTCCACCACTACCTGGGTGTCCTCCATGCTCTCTTTGCGATTTGGGGCTCTGATCAGAACGTCGCCCAAATATGGATAGACATGTATCTCCCTCTGTCTGAGTGCTGCTATCACAGCAATTAGGACCTTTGTAAAAACACGGGGAGATGATGACATGCCAAAAGGTAGTGCCTTGTACTGAAAATATTGGCCTTTGGACAAAATATTGGCCGTTGGACAAAAAAGATGACGACCAGGCACGGAGCCTAGTGCTCAAGGCTCCACGGCCAGAAGTGCTACATTCCCTCTGCACCCCAGTCAGCGAACCCAGGCCTCTCCAGCCTGCCCCCAGGTATGCTAGAACTGAGAGGGCATACTTACAGCTGCGCCCCCTCCCTCTTTCTGAAAGGGAGTGGTTGGCGCGGAGAAACAGCGGAGATGATAGAGACTGGCCTAGTGTGGAGTTCGCTGGCTGACGCTGCAGACTCAAGCAGAGGGCGCGGCGGCAACGGCAGCAAGGAGGAGCAAAGGCGGCAGCAAGGAGAGGAGGCGCAGTCGGCCAGGTTGCCGGGATGCCGGATGGTGTTGCTGCCAGGCAGTGGGCTGCCGGGCGAGAGCCGATCTGTTGGGCGTCAAGAACCAGCCTGCTGGGCGGGGCCGAGAGCCGGTCTGCTGGATGCCGCGGGAGCTGAAGCCGGGGCCAGGGCTAGTCCACCGGGTGGAGCTGGGCTGCCGGGCGATGAGGTGAGGAGGCACGGTCGGCCAGGTTGCCGGACGGTGTTGTTGCAGGGCGACGGGCCACCGGGTACGGCGGGGCGAAGAGTTGGCCTGTTGGGTGCCGCAGGAGCCAGAGCCGGGGCCAGTCTGCCGTGCGGAGTCATGATCAGATCTGCCGAGGGTGGAGGTCACGGTGGGTTGAGTGGAGTGGAGGACACGTGACATGGAGTGCCCATTCAGGAGATCGACTGGGCTCGGGCCAACCTGAGGGGCAGTGGCTGGGAACCCTTTGACAAGTGTGGCCACGGTGGATGGCTGAGTGACGACTGGGGAGCCCTTGTGAGTCACCCCTGCCCTCGGAGTTCGTCTGTACGTGCCTGGATGGCGAGGCCATCAATAGAGGCTGCAATAATTATCATTGGGGGCTGCAACAACAGGCCCCCAGCACTGCACTTTTTGCCAACACTGCTGCTGCGGCGAGGTAAGCCCCTGCTGCTTGGACTTCCAACAAAGCAGAGCAGAGCCCCCCCCCCCCCGTTTAGGGAAGAAGAGAAGCTTCCTCCCAAGAAGGATCATCAAAGAACCCGCTCTGAGGTAGACTTAGAAGGAAATAGCAAGCTAGTCTGGCCCTGCCAAAATTCAATCTATTGGCATCTGGCTTCTGCGGGGTCTGGAGGAGAGCCCTGGACAGGAGAGAGGGACTGGAAGTCTGAATCAACCACCAGTGGAAGACTAACGATCCTGCAGCTTTAGTTTTTGTGGGGCTGAATTGGGAACCTGATTGATGGGAAGAGTGGTTGGGGAGAAATTAGGGAACCTAATTAGTTAGTGGGGTGGGGTGGGGTTAGCTCTGGCCTTTATTGTTTTACTGGCCAGTGAAGGAAATTTGGCAGCGCCAATTTGGGGTAGCAGGATAGGTAGGGTGGGAACCACTGGGGACATCTGCGGCTAAGGCGGTGTGACGAGTGATTGCCCAGTGATCTGAGGCGTAAGCGGAGATCAGAGGGTAGCGATGCCTGGCCAACAGATTCCGGTGCTCCTGGGGAGGGGGAAGTTTAGCGGTGGGTCCAGGTATGAGCAGAAGGGAAGGATGTGGAGAAGCAGATGAGCTTGGCACCCTTCCAACCTGAGACCCATCCCAAAGGTGATTGGCAGTGGGGCTAGGATTGTAAACTCCCCTCCATCATTGGTGTTGTGCAATGCCAGATCCATAAATAATAAGTGCATGGTCCTTTGGGACTTCATGGCGGAACAGCAAGTGGACCTGGCTTGCGTGACCGAGACCTGGGTGTGGGAAGGGGAAACAGTAGCTCTGTCCCAGCTTGCCCCTCCTGGGTTTGCGGTCCTACACCAATCATGGACTCGGGGGTGGGGGGGAGGGGTGGCGATGCTCATTCGAGAGGCTTATTCCTTTAGAGCGCTCCCGCCGCAGAAGATTATGGGCTTAGAGTGTGTTGGCCTGGTGCTGGAGGCCGGGGAGAGTGCGGCAATTTGGCTAGTGTACCGACCGCCTAACACGTGTTCAATGTCCATGCTGATGACACGGCTTCAGTTCAGGTGTCGGACCTGACGTTGTCCATGGCGGCGTTGGGACTCACCCAGTTTGTGACGACCCCTACGCACCAGGCTGGGCTCGATTTGATTTTTGCAGTGGGGTGACGGTGGACCGATTACTGCTTTAGCAGTACCATGGTCAGACCACTATGCTCTGAGGGCTCGTCTGAGTGCTCCACCCCAACCCTGTTTAGGCGGTGAGTGTATTTTAGCTCGCCCTCGGAGCCTGATGGACCCAGGACAGTTCCTGGCGGCTCTGAGGTATCCGATGCCCCCTGGTGGCTCATTGGATGAGCTGGTGGAGGACTGGCATAGCCAACTCTCCACGGCCATCGACGAGATTGCTCCCAGGCGCCCTCTGCGTCCCCGTAGCAGGCTGGCTCTGTGGTTACCCAGGAGCTTCGGCTTATGAAACAGGAGCTCAGACGGTTAGAGAGACGGTGGCGCCGTGCTCGCAACGAAGAAACAAGAGCATCTTATAGGACGTTTATGAAAGCCTATGAGATGGCAACCAAGGCCGCTAAGAAGGTTTACTTTGCGCCCGAGGTGGCATTCGCTAGCTCATGCCCGGCACAATTATTTAGAATGATTCGGTCTATAACTGCTTTGCCTCGGGCAAACCAAATAGGAGGGAATTGGCGATTGGCTGTGAGGCTTTTGCGAGCTATTTTGCGGATAAAGTCTTGGTGCTTCGCCGCGACCTCCTCACCACAATTGAGACAATGAGCAAACTTGAGGCCCCTTGCACATCGGCGAGTACAGGTTTGGATTCCTTCAGCCCGCTCAGTCTAGATGAAGTTGACAGGTTGCTCTTGACTGTGCGCCCAACCACATGTATCCTTGATCCGTGCCCTTCCTGGCTCATGAAAGCAGGTCATGAGGGGTTACGAGGTGCACTGAGGGAGATTATCAACCAGTCCCTCTTGCATGGACAGTTCCCGAGTGCACTTAAGGAGGCGATGGTCCGCCCTCTCTTAAAGAAACCATCTCTGGACCCGGCCGAATTGGCCAACTATCAGCCGGTGTCCAATTTGCCGTATTTGGGCAAATTAATTGAGAGGGCGGTGGCAGCACAGTTACAGGGTTTCCTGGATGATGCTTCGGTGTTAGATCCCTTCCAGTCAGGCTTTCGCCCGGGGTTTGGAACGGAGACTGCTCTGGTTGCTCTGACAGGTGAGCTCCGGAGACATCTGGATCGGGGCGGCATGGCGGTTTTGCTGCTGCTTGACCTGTCGGCTGCGTTCGACACGGTCGATTATTGGCTGCTGACCCGTCGCCTCGCCGATGTGGGGATACAGGGGCTTGCTTTACAATGGCTTGCTTCTTTTCTCCAAGGTCGGGGACAGAGGGTGGCGCTCAGGGATCAGCAGTCCCAGAGGCATCTGCTGGAATGCGGGTTGCCTCAGGGGGCTGTTTTGTCCCCAATGCTTTTTAACATCTATATGCGCCCTCTTGCCCAGCTGATACGGAGAGAGGGGTTGGGATGCCATCAGTACGCTGATGATACCCAGCTCTGTTTGATGTTAGGCGGTCAGTCTGGCTCTGGACCAGATGATCTTGACTGGGCATTGCACGCTGTGGCTGGATGGCTCAGGCTGAGTAGGCTGAAGCTGAACCCAGCAAAGACGAAGGTCCTGTGCCTGGTCAGGGGCGGACCATGGTCGGGGCTCCTGCTTCCGGCATTCGACGGGGCGCCGTTGATGCCTGCGCCGTTGGTGAGGAGTTTGGGAGTGCTCCTGGACTCCTCCTTAACTATGGAGGCCCAGGTAGCAGCCGCTGCCAAATCGGCCTTTTTTCATCTGAGGCTGGTGCGGCAGTTGGTTCTGTTCCTGGACCGTACTGACCTGGCCACAGTGATCCACACAACGGTCACCTCAAGGCTAGACTATTGCAATGCTCTCTACATGGGGCTGCCCTTGTCGCTGATCCGGAGGCTGCAGCTGGTGCAGAATGCCGCAGCAAGGCTGCTGATGGGTCTTCCGAGACAGGAACACATCCGGCCTGCGCTGGTGGCACTGCACTGGCTGCCAATAGCATACCAAATCCGCTTCAAGGCTCTGGTGCTGATCTTTAAAGCCCTAAATGGCCTGGGTCCAACCTACCTGCGGGACCGTCTTTCCCCGTATGTACCCCAGAGAGCACTACGGTCTGGGGCCCAACATCGGCTGACTATACCTGGCCCCAGAGAAGCCAGGCTCGCTACCACAAGGGGGAGGGCTTTCTCAGTGGTGGCCCCGACCTGGTGGAATGAGCTCCTGGAGGAGATCAGGGCCCTGCGGGACCTGGTACAGTTCCGCAGGGCCTGCAAAACGGAGCTCTTCCGCCAGGCATATGAATAGGGGCCGCTACCCTTGCCTCCTGTCTGACCGCCGATTGTATTATCTGCCGCCAGGAAAATGGCACCGGTGTGATCAGATAGCCGCCATCTGAGTCTTTTAATCTGAGTCTTCTCATCTGAGGACTGTTGAGCACTTTAAATTGTTTTTAACTAAATGTTTTATATTGTTTTAAATATTTATAATGTTTAATGAATCCTGGCGCGCCAGGTCCTGTAAGCCGCTCTGAGCCTGTGAATGTGGGGACAGCGGCCTAGAAATCAAAATAAATAAATAAATAAATAAATAAAATTGAAGGCAAACCTGAGGAACTGTCTGGATTTTGGGTGAATAGGAATATGTAGGTAGGCCTCCTTGAGGTCCAGAGAGGTCAAAAAGTCTCCTTGATATATACCTTGCAAAATGGAGTGTAGGGACTCCATATGGAATTTCTGAAGGTATCCAAATACTGAGGTCTTTGAGATTCAGTATTGCTCACCAGTCCCCTGTTTTCTTGGGTACAAGTAATAAGGTGGAGTACTCTCCTTGGAAACGCCTATGAAGAGTCACAGTCTCTACTGCTCCGATTTCCATCAGGTGTTGTATGGCCTCCTGAAAGCGTAGAGCCCTTTTGGGATCTGCAGGTACCGGTGATGCAATGAAAACGACGAGGAATGTCCCTGAGCTGAATTTTGTAACCTTTCTGTATTATGGATAGTATCCAGCTGTCCAATGTGGTTCTTTGCCACTGCTGGAAAAAATCTGACAGCCGTCCCCCTATCCTGGCGTCATGCTGACTGCTTCCTTGCTTGGGGTGCTAGTGTCCTTTTGTCTTTGATAGGGGAATTGACGCTGATGTGTTCTACCTTGGAATCCAAGGTGTTGTCCTTCTCTAGAATCCTTAATGTCTCTACCTCTGTTTGAGGGACGAAAGGACTGAAGGACTGGAAATTCTTCCTTCTGAAATCCCTTTCTTTTTGTGATGCTGAGAATGGCATAGTTTTTTTCTTCTCCTTTGTTGCTACTAAGACTCTAGAGCTCCCTCCCCAAAGAGGAGTCTACCAGAAAATTTTCCTGTTGAAAGACTGGATTTTGTCAGAGACTCCACTTTCCATTGTTTAATCCAGAGATTACGTCTGATGACCATATTAGCTGCCTGAGCTCTCGCTGTGTATGGCCCATATAGTGTCGAGGTGGGACAGCATGAGGGGCGGGACACTTTGGGTCAATGGGAGTGCCAGTCCCAGGGTCAGATGCCTTCACACATTACAGCTAGGAAGCAGGGAAGGGCGGAATGGGAGAGCCCCATTCTCCTGCCCCCCTAACACAGACCCATGCCAAAGACAGGCACACAGTCACTGTCATTTGTTGTTCCTGCATGTCAGTCTGCCCCATGGCCAAGGCCCCCCCAAACCCCACCCCCTGAACACTTTGAGACTGCCCACTGCAGTGGCCATTGACTCAGGGAACCCTCATGATCCCCCACCCCTCAGCGCTACCAGCACAGATGCCCCCCCCCGAGTGCCACAGGACCCCCTTCCTGGAGCAGACACACAGGAGCCTCATCCATTCACTCATCTTATTAGTGACATCCCCTGTGGCTTACAGCATTCTCCTCTTCTCCACTGCACACTCACAACAACTCTGTGAGGCGGGTCAGGCTGAGGGTGTGCATCTGGCCCAAGGCCACCCACCTAGCTTCCATGTCACAAGTGAGGAATTTAATCTGAGTCTCCCAGATTAGGCTCATCCACCCAAAGCACCCTCTGGCCCATCCCCCCTTCACACAGCGGCCTGCGAGGTGAGCGAGGGAACCTGTCTGTGCAGCTGGCTCCCTGCTATGTATAACAGATGACTGCAACCAGTGGGACCTGCGAAACCCTCCCTGGCCACCCACAGCAGCTGAGAGCCCGTCCTCTGAGACATGTTCTTGGGAACATGAGGTAGTTGAGGCTGAAAGAACTGACTGACCTAAGGTCACCCAGCTGGCTGCATGTGGAGGAGTGGGGAATCAAACCCGGTTCTCCAGATTAGAGTCCACCACTCTTAACCACTATACCAAACTCCTGTCATGTAGTAGAAACCAAGCAGTGGACACAGAGTTGTGGGCCGTGACATAGACTTTATTGCACTGAAATCCATGGCAAGGCGTGAGGACTCTGTTCGCTTCCACCCTGGAGACTGAGGGTCCCTGGCATGGCATGCGGCTAAGTGGGATGACATCACAGGTGGAACTGGGAAGGGCTAGCAGGGTGCAATGCTCCACTCCACGAGGGCTGGAATAGTGGACTGAGCGAGGCTGGACCAGCAAAGTGAGCAGAGTGCACATGGGGTGGGTGGGACTTGCCATGCCCACAAGTCTTTCTGTTGAATCTCCACCTGCAAGACAGAAAAACCAAGCCATGGCAACCGACCACAAGTGCCATGCCAGCCTCAGCCATGGATGTCTTGTCCTGACAGGGTCTGCAAATGCAGCTCCGGGGGGGGGGCTCGCCACGAAGCCCCCCCCCAGCCACATAATGGAACCAGTCAACTCACACTCACCTGTCCTGTAGTGCAGTCCTCCTAGTTTGCTTGCAATCCATCTGCCACTGCCACGGCAACTGTAGCTCAAGCCTCTGATTCTGCAAGGGAATGAGTTAAAGGGACAGTTGTCAAGCTGGATTGCCACATGTAGCAGAGCAGCTGCCAACTCCCCTTCACAGACATGGTCTGTGGCCTGCTGAGGGTGGGAAATAGGCATCTGACAGAGCATCCCCCCTCCCAAGATCTCCTGGACAACTTTCCAGGGAACTTTTCCCCATGGCATATCAGGGGCCATGGCACTGGGCAGCCATGGCTTCTGATGCCCCACACACTCAATACAGGGCTTGAGTGCAGGAGACACTGTCATGGTATCCAGGCTGTACCAAGGGGAAGGGAGACCAGGTTTGGAGTCCTTGCCTGGTCAATGTGTAGTTGTCCCTGTGGGTCAAGCCTCCGAAGGTAGAGTAGCTGTTAGGGTTCTGAAATGGGAGAGGTCAGCCACAGAGTACAGACTTTGCTCTCCTCTTTGGATGTCAGCACAAAGTGCTCACCCTGTGGTGCAAAGGGCCGTCTCTGTGCTTCTGCCTGGTGCCTCACCGCTCGCTCTAAGTCTGTGCGGCAGGGAGCTCCGAGACAAAGTCCCATACCACTTGCCCTAATTACTGAGTTGTGTGTTGTCCTGTCAGAAGTATTTGTAGGAGGGGGCCCCCACGATTGGGTGCTGGGGAGGAGGCTTGGCTGCTGTGGGGAGGGGAGTGATTGGCCAAGCCTGTAGTTGGCATCCTGAGCTCTTCCCAGCCTAATGGATGGTGCCACAGTGGCTTGAGACACCTTGTTTTTTGAGATCCATGGGCGCCTACGGGCTATACTTGTTTTTGGTTGGCATAACTTTCTGTCTCTAGCAGGGGCATTCCCTAGTCGAAAAGGAACAGGGAGCCAACTAACTCTGGCCACGCCCCCAGAATCGCCTACAGCCACACCGGCACAGGGGCCTACACTTCAGTTGCAGCAATGGGCAGCTGTTGTGGCCCGCTGCCGGCGCCCACAAGCAATGGTATGGCACTGGGGGCCTGTGCCATTACACGTGGCATGCAGGTGTATCTTGGCATTATGCCAGTGTAAGGACTTATGCCAGTGTAAGGAGGTGTAAGGAGCTGTTAACTGCTGCACCCTGTGCTACCTTAGTACATGTATTTTAAATTCACCATCTGATTGGTAGGAAAAGCTGAAAGTTGAAATTATAAAACCAGTTTTGAATCAATGAAAGTGTATTTGAACAGAAGGAGTCTTATTTAGTCACAATAGCTATTTATTTATTTATTTATTTTTCGGATTTATATCCCGCCCTCCCTGCAAGCGGGCTCAGGGCGGCTCACACGGGCCCAACTGCTAATCAGTACATTAAAACCTATAAAATCAATTAAAACACATGCACAATAAATACAGCTAATACATATTAAATGCTTCCACAAGTATAGCATCTGATGGCCACCCAAAAGCAGGTCTGAGCCCCCCCCCGCCGCCGCCATTGCCAGGGTCGTGCCGGACCGTCCAGGGTTACGTCATGGATGGTTAGAATGATGGGTGGTGTCACCAGTGATGGCTCCTATTCAAAAGCCTGGCGGAAGAGCTCTGTCTTGCAGGCCCTGCAGAACTGTATTAAATCCCGCAGGGCTCTGATCTCCTCCAGGAGCTCATTCCACCAGATAGGAGCCGCCACCGAGAAAGCCCTGGTCCTTGTTCTGGCAAGCTTAGCATCCTTGGGGCCAGGGACGCACGGTCGATGTTCTGACCCTGACTGTAGCGCTCTCTGGGGCATGTACGGAGAAAGGCGGTCCCTAAGGTATGTTGGACCCTGGCCATATAGGGCTTTATAGGTAAGAACCAGCACTTTGAAGCGAACTCGGTATGCTATAGGCAGCCAGTGCAGTGCTGCCAGCACAGGTCCAATGTGGTCCTGTCTTGCAAGACCCATCAACAACCTGGCTGCACCAGCTGCAGTTTCCAGATTTGCACCAAAGGCAGCCCCATGTAGAAAGCGTCACAGTAGTCTAGCCTCGAAGTGAGGATCGCATGTGGCTAGGTCATCACGGTCGAGGTAGGGAACCAACTGCCTCGCCAGCCGTAGGTGGTAAAAGGCCGACTTGGCAGTGGCTGCTACCTGGGCCTCCATGGACAAGGAGGGCTCCAGGAGCACTCCCAGACTCCTAACCCTCAACGCAGGCATCAACGGTGCCCCGTCGAAGCTTGGGAGCAGGACCCCCTGCCCCAGGCCGCAACGACCCAGGCACAGGACCTCCGTCTTTGCCGGGTTCAATTTCAGCCTGCTTGATCTGAGCCAATCAGCCACAGCGTGCAATGCCCGGTCTAGATCGTCTGGGCCGGAGTCCGACCAGCTGCCCAACATCAGATAGAGCTGGGTGTCATCCGCATACTGGTGATATCCCAGCCCAAACCTCCGGACAATCTGGGCAAGGGGGCGCATATAGATATTAAACAACATCGGGGAGAGCACTGCCCCCTGTGGCACACCACAATCAAGTGGGTGCCTCATGGATTGCTGCTCCCCTAGCACCACCCTTTGTCCCCGACCTTGGAGAAATGAGACAAGCCATTGCAGGGCCCGCCCCCCTATCCCCACGTCAGCAAGGCGGCAGGACAGCAGCTGATGATCTACCGTCTACAGCTGACAGGTCAAGCAACAGTAACACCGCCCCACCGCCCTGATCCAGATGTCGCCGGAGGTCGTCAGTTAGAGCGACCAGGGCAGTCTCCATCCCATATCTCGGACGAAAGCCAGACTGAAAGGGGTCAAGGACCAAAGCGTCATCCAGATACCTCTGTAACTGTAACGCCACCGCCCTCTCTATTAATTTGCCCAAATAGGGCAAATTGGACACTGGCCTATAATTTGCCAATTCTGCCGGGTCCAGATGTGCATGTTTTAGGAGTGGGTGGACCATCGCTTCTTTGAGAGCCCCCGGGAATTTCCCTTCAGAGAGGGAGGTGTTAATAATTTCCCGGGCGGTACCTCGTAGCCCCTCGTGGCCTACTCTTATAAGCAAGGATGGGCACGGATCAAGGATGCATGTGGTTGGGCGAACAGTCAAGAGCAGTCTGTCAACTTCCTCTAGGTCAAGCTGGTCGAACCCATCTAACCCCAGAAACAAAGACGTGCAAGGGGCTTCGAGTTCACTCATTGTATCACTTGTGGCAGGGAGGTCCCGGCGGAGCAACAAGACTTTCTCCGCAAAATAGCTCGCAAATGCCTCACAGCCAGTGTCCAATTCCCTAGAATTTACTCTGCCACACGGCAGTACTGTTAGCGACCGAATTGTCCTAAATAATTGGGCTGGGCGTGAGCTTGCGGATGCAGTCTTGGCAGCAAAGAACTCAACAAAGATAGGTATGACTATAAGCATCTTTGGTTATCAAGTTAAACTGAAAACACCAAACTCATTAAACACAAGGTAGTAAATGTTGCCTATATTTTCACATTTAAATTATGAACATATCCTTGAAAATATGCTGTATATTTTACAGTGTGCATAGGAATTACTATTATCTAATGTTGTAGATTGTCTTACATAACATTTCCATGCTATATGTTTTAGTGAGTAAAATGTCTTAAAAAGCAGGATACTCCTAACAAAAGAAGAAAAATATTCTATAGGAATGCTTTCCAAAATGTCACAATTTGTCCATTAGAAAGTGCATGGAGAGAATTTGTCCCACAGAATTTTTCAGTTTTTACATATCTAGCCATGAGATTCAAGGCTTTGTTGCAGCTAGTGTACATCAAAGGTTGTGAATAATTTTTATTATTTTATTTTATTTGCATTATTTATAGTCTGTTGTCACTTGGACTCAAAAACAACAAAGGACAACGGCGTGAGAGAGCTGCTGTAACCAAAAATATTAAAAGTGGGCTGCACCTCAGAGGTTCCCAAATTATATAAAAGTTCCACCAATAAGAATTCACAAATATTGCTCTATTGAAAACAGTATAACATTGTAGTCAAATACGAAGTCAGTACCAATGAACTCACAAAATTTACAAAAGTATAGTTGCCAAATGACCAAATAGAATGTAATTAAGCCATCAAACTAACCAATAGCTGAGACATCCTATAAAATTGGGAATAATAACATTCAAAGATTACAGTAAAAGCGAGGAGCAATTGCATTCAGAGATAACAGCAGCAGCGATACAAGGTCCCCGTATAGTTCCTTGTTTCCACGAGAGTTCTTCTTCAGTCGCTGTGAAACACAAATATGAAAACAAAACATACAGTAAAATACAATGGATATCCTGTAAATGCTAATAAAACTTGAAATTTAAACACACTACAATGCAATGACTCACCTATTACAGTGAGAATGAATGTATGTTGAATGAAACAGTGAGAAAAACTTTTAAAGCCTCCCAAGGGTGATCTTTGGTGATAATCTACTGGTCTCCCGTCTGGGATAATACAAAAAATTATGAAATAGATGAGCACAGTGCAACACACTCTGTCGTTTGAATGTAGTATATTTATCAATGTTAGAAGAATATTGTCGAGGCCATTTCTTTTTTTTTTCTTTTTTTTATAATTTTATTTATATGAGTTTTTAAATTATACAATACATATGATATATAAGAATAAACAACGTTTACATATGTCCGAGCCTAACAACTTACTATTTACCTAACCATATATACATTCTAGACCAGGGGTGGGCAAATTGCGGCCCACGGGCCACATGCGGCCCGCCACAGAGTTTTTTGCGGCCCGCCAAGACATGAAGATTAACAAGAGTAAATATAGATGCTCTTTGACAGACATTAACTTGCAGGCTGTGATGAGAATCTCAACAAGCAATCTCACTCCTGATTTCAAAAAAATTGTAGAAAAGTGTGATAGGGTACATTTGTCTCATTAAACTGATTCTAAAATTAAATGTGCTTGCAGCTATAATGATATGAAATTAACACAATAAATAAATTGAATAAAACTACTACTATTTTATTTAATTTATATTTATTGATTTTTAGGATACAATGTATACCTTTTCTGAAATGCAAAGTTAAGTAATGAATGCAATCATTTTAGAAGGTGCGGCCCCCCGCTAACCTCCGCTCCCACAAAGTGGCCCCCAAGCCAAAACAATTGCCCACCCCTGTTCTAGACCATTTATCATCTTCTTCGTACTGTACTTCTTCCTCATTGCTTAGTTGTCTTTGACCCATTCGGTCACTTTCTGCAGCTTCTAATAATTTCTGTATAATTTCATCTCGTGTTGGCACATTTTCTGATTTCCATTTTTTTGCCCACAGGATTCGCGCTGTTGTTAATACATATATTATAAAAGATACATTTTTTTTCGACATATCTGATGGGAGCATATTTAACAAATAAACTTCTGGTTTCGAATCTAATTCAATTTCCATAATTTCACTAATCATTTTCTTTATCATCCTCCAAAATTTAAGTATTTTTCTACATTGCCACCACATATGGAAATATGTTCCTATTTCTGTTAAACATTTCCAGCATTTTTTATTGACATCACTATAACATTTCATTCGTCTATCCGGCGTCCAATGCCATCTGTGGAAAACTTTATAGATATTTTCTTTATAGGATGCTGCTCTTACCATTTTTATTGCTTTCCATATTTTTCCCCAGTCATCTGTCGGTATAGAGTAACCAAAATCCTGCATCCATGTTACCATTTCTTTACTAATTGGATCTTCTTGGACTTCTAAGTGTATTAAGAATCTATAGACTCTCTTAATTATTTTCTCATTCCCTGTTAATAATATCTTCTCAAAGTCGCTCAGTATTTTATTGATCCCTTTCTTTTTATCTATCTCAAATCTAGATTTTAACTGTAATCTTTGCCACCAAGATAAATCTAAATTATATTCTTTTTTTAGTTCTCCCTCCGTTTTGAGTTCTCCTTTACTATTTAGTAGTTCTTTATAGGTGAATACCTGTGTTTTAGTTATTAATGATGGTTTAATGAAGGCTTCTAACAGTGATACCCAACTAGGTATCTTTGAAAATTGGGTTCTTTTTATATTTTGCCAGATTTTTATAAGAGATGCTCTCAACATATGACGATGGAAATTCGAGTGGATCTTATCTTTACCATACCAAATATAGGCATGCCACCCCATATAGAGATCATGTCCTTCCAGTGTCAATATTCTCTCATTTGATAACATAACCCAGTCTTTAATCCATACCAAAGCTGCTGATTTATAATAATTTTCCCAATTTGGGACTGCAAGGCCTCCTGCCTCTTTGTTTTTTTGGAGAGTATTCCACTTTATTCTAGGTCTTTTTGAAAGCCATATGAAATCTATTACAATCTTATTAAGTTCTTTAAAAAAAGATGCTTTGAGTTTTAGGATTGGGATATTTTGCGCTAGAAATAGGAATTTTGGGAGTACATTCATTTTAACTGCCGCCATTCTACCTAACCATGATAGTTGTAAATTTCTCCATTTTGTCAAATCCTCTTTCACCTCTTTTACTAATTTCATATAGTTATCTTGTACCAAAGTACTCGTTTTGTTAGTAAAGATTATACCTAAGTATCTTACCTTTTTTACTATTTCCATGTTAGTATTTTCAGTAATTCCCTCTTCAATTTTTTTGGTACAATTTTTGGTTAATAGTTTAGTTTTGGCTATATTTATTTTCAATCCAGCTACTTCTCCGAAGCTTTTTAATGTCTCGAGTAAATAGGTTAATGATTTAAGTGGCTCCTCCATAATAAAGACTACATCGTCCGCGAAGGCACGCAGTTTATATTCATGACTTTTAATTTTTAAACCCTTAATTTCTCTGTTGTACCTAACTTGGTCAAGTAGAGTCTCCAATGCAAAAATAAACAGCAATGGAGATAGCGGACAGCCCTGTCTTGTTCCCTTCTGTATCTTGATATTCTCTGTAAGATCTCTGTTTACAATTATTTTAGCTGATTGGGTTCTATAAATCACTTCAACATTTGACAGAAAAGATGTTCCACATTGTGCTAATTCTAGCTTTTGTAGTAAAAATTCCCAAGAGAGATTGTCAAATGCCTTTTCCGCATCTAAGAACATTAAGAGTACTTCTTTTTCCGGATGTGATTCATAATATTCTAATATGTCTATAACCGTCCTGATGTTTTCTTTCATTTGTCTTCTAGGAAGAAAACCTGCTTGGTCTTCATAGATATACTCTCCTAATACTCTTTTAAACCTCTCTGCTAGAATACATGCGAAAATCTTATAGTCGGCATTTAGCAATGAGATTGGTCTATAGTTACCAATTTCATCTTTTTCTTTTTTGCCCTTTGGGATCAGAGTAATTGTCGCTTCACTCCATGAGTCTGGCATCTTTTTTTTCTCTCCTATGCTTTGGGTTAATTTTTTAAAAGGGGTTATTAGTTGATCTTTAAAGATCTTGTATATTTCCACTGGTAGCCCATCTGGACCTGGAGCTTTCCTGACCTTTTGTTTTCTAATTGCCTCCATGATGTCAGACATTGTTATTGGGTTATTCAAGATCCTTCTCTGTGCTTCACTAAAGGTTCTACCACCTTTTTCTTTTAAGTATCTATCTATTTGGGCCGGATGTTCTTTCCCTTCTCTATATAGTTCTCCATAAAATTCCTTCACAATTGTCTTCATATCTGAATTTAGGTATTTGTTTTCGCCTATCTTATTCTTGAGTGACAAAATTACTTTACTTTCTTTTTCCTTTCTTAGCCTATAAACCAACCATTTGGTTGGTTTGTTTGCTTCGTTAAAAAAGAACATCTTATTGTATTTTATATTTCGCGCTAACTCTTCTGTGATATTTAAGTTTATTTTATGTTGTAACAACTTTAATTTTATTCTATTTTTTTCTGTATTTTTTGCGTTTATTAAATCTATTTCTATTAGCTTAATTTGTTTTATTAATGAGTTATATTCTTGTCTTTCTTGTTTGGTTTTCCATGCTTGTTGACTTATTATCTTCCCCCTTAAGAAGGCTTTAAATGCATCCCACACAATGCTTTCTGATATTTCTGGTTGGCTATTTCTTATAAAAAAATCTTTAATCTCTACTTTTAAGTTTTCTACAAAATCTCGATCCCTCAAAATAGTTGTGTTCATACTCCATCTTTTAGTCTTTTGGGTGTCTTTTAATTTTATGAGTATTGGGTTGTGATCTGCATATGTTTGTGGAAGAATATCTGTATCTATTAGTTCCCGTACCATTGAGGTTGTTATCCACGCCATGTCAATTCTCGACCAGCTATTATGTCTGGTCGAGTAAAAGGTAAATCCTTTTTTAGTGGGGTTTCGTGTTCTCCAGGCATCTACTAAGTTGAAGTCCTCCGCTAATTTCAAAAATTCTTCTGATATTTGGCCTCCTTTCTTCCTTTTCCTACCTGTTACATTTAATCTGTCTAGTTTACTATCATATACCCCGTTAAAGTCTCCCACAATACATATGTTTCTAGATAATTTAGTACCTAAGACTGTATGTAGCTCTTCAAAAAAGCCTTTTTGTCCTTGACTGAGAGCGTAAATATTAATAATTAAAGTTTCGATCCCCTGCCTTTTAATCGTTACTGCTACTATTCTTCCATCCTCCGCTGCATAAAGCAGCTGGGGATTCAAATGTCGAAGCCATTTCTTAAAAACACAGAAACAACCTCTAAAACACTCAGTCACCAGGCAAATGGCCAAAGAGTAGCAAATTAGAAGCCACAACAAAATCATGACTGTTTGAAAATAATTCGAATTAGTATAATACCCCAAGTTAGAACAGCACATAGACTGCACTTGGTCAAATGAGCTGGTAAACTACAGCAGACCTCCCCAATAATCTGATAGTAAGAATAAAAAATCACGACCTTACACCTTCATCAAAAGGGAACCCATACTCCACAGTAAATCTGGCACAGCCTGCTGACAATTCAAAGGTGGGATGGTCTCAAATGAGGATATACAGCAGGGATGTAAATATGTTGCCAATGTATTGCAGGTGTTAACAATGACACAGCCAGTATCCCTTAAGCAACAAGTACCATCTATTAGAGAACCCAGTTTTACTAGACAAAAGTGACATCTAGTGGTATAATCAGTCATTACGTACGTTCAAATCATATTATCAGCATTAATACCGTAACAGTGCTCCTATAAACCATTTAACTGGTTGGATGTTCAAAATTCCTTATTACAACAGGAGGTTTTTTATATTCATAAATTGAGAATGCTTACACCTGAAGGCTTGAATTTATCCATGGACCTTTCTTCTTTTTTTTTGTAGATGGTTTATAGGAGCACTGCAAGGAGCTATCAGTGCACAGAGCATTACAGTAGTCTAGTCTGGATGTCACCATGGCATGGATCCAGGTGACAAGATCAGCTGTATCAAGAAAATGGACCATTTTACAGGCTAGGCTGAATAAGATCCAGTCTATTCCTTGTCTTGATGTTTATGCTGACCATTGTAGAAAAGCCAGGCTCATAACAATCCATTGCTGTTCCTACTGGACGTGGCTTGACAAGACCCTGTGTTGTGATTAGAAATGTAAAATGTCTGGAGGACATTCTGAAGCCATGGAACCCCCTCTTGTTTCCCAGAGAAAACAGAATTTTTGGCAACAGTTTAAATACATGAAATACTTACTGTCCTATCAAACCCAAACTAATTTTACTGCTTTAACAACAGAAAATGTATTATTTATAACTTTCCACATAAAGTTGCAATATTGAATATAGTAATGGAATTTAAAAGTCATAAATGCCTACAAGCAAAGTTGCAAACATACCCAATACTTGAGAGAAAACTGGAAGCTGATGCACCTTGAAGCATGAGGAAAGGTGAGATATAAATGTTTAATTAATAAACAAACCCTATGGTACCTTAGTTCCAGCTAGATGCTACCTTCTTCCTTTTGTGGCTAGTGGTTACAGAGAGCTCAGTTGTCAATGAAACTGTCAGAGTTTTCCTCTTTGGCTTGATGCAGTTTCTCCCCCAGCTCCTCCTGATCTCTCCCCCCCTCCAGCTGTACAGTAGGGCACTAAGCTACTTGTTACCCAGTCTGTGGGTATATTAGTCACAGTAGTTAGAGGGAGAGGTGACAGGAAGAGTCAGTTCAAAAGGACAACAGAAGGCATGAGAACAGTTGAGAGGCAATAAAAACCTTGTGTGGCCCCCTCATGGGCAGTTGCTCCTCTCATGAGGATTAGGTATTCTTCTATGTGCAGAAACACATCTTGGATTTTAGAGTTCTATATGCATACAGCATGCTCACCTTGTCTTTGAAAGCATT
Organism: Lepidodactylus listeri; assembly: GCA_029233225.1. Taxonomy (NCBI): domain Eukaryota; kingdom Metazoa; phylum Chordata; class Lepidosauria; order Squamata; family Gekkonidae; genus Lepidodactylus; species Lepidodactylus listeri. The sequence continues at coordinate 113,966,821 of JARCFY010000009.1, read as the reverse complement.
TAACTCATGTTAAAATATTTCATAGGGTTTTTTTTTCAGTACTCCCCAAAATTTCCAATTTTTCCATTCGAAAAATGGTCTTTGGGGGGAACCAGAAAAAACCTTTCCCACAACCTTTTTTATGTCCATCTCCCCCCCCCCCCCCCACTTCAGTAGTTGTATCTTTAGTGATGACGTGGGACTTCATACCAGTCTGGAGAACAGTTCAATATGTGGCTTCAAGAATAGCTTCATTTGGCTGAGCAGTGTCCAGTTGAACACACGCACAAAGTTTTCAGAATGTGCACCTTCCTGCAAACACTATGTGACTTTGCTTGAATTGGTCCTTTTAATTTGCTGGGTTTTATGCTCTCTGTGAGGTGGGCTTTTTTCAAATATTGGAATTGGAAAATATTCCAGATAACTTTCTGGATATTCATTCAATGCCCTCAATGGAGTATGATCTGATTTAGCATGTTTTTTTGACTTATGTTTAATAAACAAAACTTAAAAGTACCTCATGTTAATTTTATATGTTACTAGAAACAAATGCTTCAAAACAATCAAGGGTTGAACCCATAGTACCATTTAGTGCGGGGGTGTCAAACATAAGGCCCAGGATCCAGAACTGGCCCTCCCAGGGCTCTTATGTGGCCCATGAGCAACTAGTGCAAGGGAGGGACTGCTCGGGGGAGTGGGCAGAGCCACTTAGATTGTGGCTTTAGCATGGCAGGACAATCTTGCCTGCAGAGGTCAAGCAGCATGGGAGCATCTGCCCAGTGCTGCACCACCGACTCTCTAGTCACCCAAGTCGATTTTCCTTTGCACTCCCCTCCCAGCCCATGAGGCCTTGCAGTGAGGATACACCAACTGGGAGCTTACCAGCTGCTGTCTTTATATAGTTTATAGCTCCGGCGCCTGACATTATGTTTTACGGCACACACGGCCTGGCCCGACAGAGTGACATTTATGTCAGATCCAGCCCTCGTAACAATGGGTTTGACACCTCTGGTTTAGCGGGCCCAATTTCTTGTTCTCATGGAACAAGACTTTCCAGCCTCTGCCTTCCCACAGCACCCCGAAATGCACTTCCGAATCCTCCACAGGAACAGGATTTCAAGGGCATTTTGGGCTGCCACCAGAAGGAGAATCATTCTCTGTGGGCAGGAGATTGTGCCTGAAGAAAAATTAGTGTGGATCCAAGTGCAAGTGTGTTTAAATGTTATATGAAAAACACTTTCAAAGCTTTACATGGAAATTATTTTTAATGAAAAATTTTCAGCACCCCCCCCTCCAAGAACTGTGCATGATATGGATATGATTGTCCCCTTTAACTCTTTTGCATGGGAGTCACAGGGCCCTGCAATGTCATTAGCACTCTGTAGCATCAGTTACACCGCCTGCTGGTTCCAGATCAGATTGGTGGTTACAACATCCCTTCTGCAGTGTGAGAAGAGACGTATAAATAAGAATTTTAGCTTAGGTTTTGATTTGACTGGAACAGTCAGTCATGTAAATCCATGATTTTTGTTTGGATTATTATAATAGTCAGTCAAGTTTATTGTATGTGGCTATTGGCCATTACAAATTCAAAACATACTAACATTTTAAAATACAACATCCATCTTTAGTTATTCACCTTCACACTTAAAAATGCTAATTACCTTGAATTTTTAAAAAGCCAACATCCATCTCCAAAGATTCACAGGCAGATTCATGGGGGGGAGATGGTCCCGAAGATACGCAGGTCTCTGGCCACATAGGGCTTCAAAGGTTAAAACCATAACCTTGAACTAGATCTGGCACTCTGTTGGCAGCCAGTGCAGTTCGCCGAGCACCAGCTGAATATGAGCACCCGCAGAGGTGTCACGATCAGTAGTTGTGTTGCTGCATTCTGCACTCACTGCAGTTTCTGGGTCAGGGGCAACCCCATGTAGATCGAGTTACAGTAATCCAATCTGGAAGTGACCATTATCATCTTAGGTTGGTCAGACAGTTGGGTCCCTACCTTACCCCCTGGGACTTAGCTACAGTGAACCACCCAGCCATGGCCTGTAATACCCCATCCAAGGTCTCTGGAGTGGAGTCCATCTGTCCATGAACAGAGCTGGGTGTCATCGGCGTATTGATGACACCCCAGCCTGTACCCTTGGGCTAGCTGGGCGAGGGGGTGCATATAGATGTTAACATCAGGAACAGCATTGCTGCTTGTGGCACCCCACTTTCAAGTGAGTGTCACCAAGACAACCTCTCCCCAAGCACCACCCTTTGTCCCTGCCCATGAAGGAATGAGGAAAAGCATTTTAGGGCAGTCCCTCATATCCCAATGTTGGCAAGGCGGTGGGTCAACAGATTGTAATCGACTGTGTAGTCGGCTGCTATCAGATCGAGAAGCAACAGCAGCACTGACCTGCTTCAATCCAGGTGCCTCTGAAGGTCATCCATGAGGGTGACCAGTGCAGTCTCTGTCCCATCGCCAGGGCAAAAGCTAGACTGGAATGGGTCCAGGATGGAAGCATCTTCCAAGCAACCCTGTTCAGCCACCGCCCTCTCAACTACCTTGCCCAGGAACGGAATTTTCAACATTGGGCAGTAGTTGGCAAGGACCATCGGGTTCAGTTAGGGTTGCCAAGTCTGGGTTGGAAAATACTTGGGGATTTTGGGGGTGGAGCCTGGAGAAGGTGGGGTTTGGGGAGGGGAGGGGCCTCAGCATGGTACAATGCCATAGAGTCCATCCTTCAAAGCAGCCATTTTCTCCAGGGGAGCTGATCTATGTCAGCTGGAGATCAGTTGTAAAAGCGGGAGATCCCCAATCCCCACCTGGAGGCTGGCAGCCCTAGGTCCAGTGATTGATTGACTGTATCTCCCAGGGGAGTCTGAACGCCCTCCCAGCAGGCCTTAACCAGCCAAGATGGGTACGGATCAATGAGGCAAGTGGTGGACTTCACAGCTGCCAGGGTCTTACCAACTTCCTCCTGGGAGAGCTGCTACTACATCCATAGTTTCATTCAAATGATCAAAACAGAAGGAGGAGTTGGCTGGATCAGTTGAGACAGTGTTCCCTCTAAGTTGAGTGAGTGTGAGCTAGCTCACAGTTTTCTAGCCTCCGGCTCACCCATTTTTGTCTTAGCTCAGGAAAGGATGGCTCCAGAGCAAACTAATTGATGCAGTAGCCAAACCCCTCGCTCACAACTTTAAGGCCAGTAGCTCACAAAGTAGAATTCTTGCTCACAGGACTCCACAGCTTAGAGGGCGCATTGGTTGAGACATTTATTTTTGCATCATTGTTGTTGTTCTTGGTAGTAGTTGAGGAACAGTTCTGTTGGCCTGGGCATTTTCTGTTAGGTAGCAATGGGTAAATGATCTCATTCTTAAAAACACGAGTAAAAAAGATGCCTTTGGATGCCAAGTATTCCCTAGATCACAATAAAAGTTGTGGTATCCATGTTGATTCAAATTAAAGTATCACTCTTTGGGTTTGAAATCTGACACCCATAGCATCCACCTCATAGAGATCAGTCCGACTCATTGCCGCAGGAAATAGTGTTTGGAGGTACCTTCTAGATGATTGCACAGTATTCCATATAGGGCACCTTCCTCTAGAATTACTAATAGTCAAGCAAATTTTTTTTGAGATAAGAGTCAGTTTGCTATATTTCTTCTGCTCCTCAGAAGGTGAAAGCAGTTTGTTATATTCCTTTAGCTGAGATTTATAAGCAGGTGTAACTCCAACAGTGCTGCCATCAGGAAAAAGATAGATTAATGGATGTATCCCTTCCTGTTCCAAAGAACTCTCCTTAGGGGTCAGCTGCTTAATAATATGGGTCCCTTCCACACAAGCGGGATAATCTGGAGGGGAATCAAGGCTTTTTTGCCCCGGCGCAATTTGCCCTGCAGTTGCATGATCACACAGCTCTGTGGACCTGCCAGGACAAACTGCCATTACATGATCAGACGCAACTGTGGGCGAGTGTTTTTTTGTGTGTGTGTGTGGTGGGTTTCCGAGGCGCTTAAACGGGGGATCGATGCTTTGCTGGAAGAAAGGGGGGGAATGGATGCTTTGCTGGAAGAAAGGGGGGGAATGGATGCTTTGCTGGAAGAAGGGGGAATGGATGCTTTGCTGGAACAAAGGAAGGGGGGGATCGATGACTCGCTCCTCCACCCCTACGGACTTTGATGATGCACACATGGAATGGGGACAAAAACAACAGCGTGGCATTGGGATAGCATGTGATCACGCTATCCGTGACACCACACTTCTGTGCTGGCACGATCACATGGGGAAAGTCCGGCTGTGGGCCATGGCAAACCATTTGCTACCGGTCTTTCGCCAGTAGCTTTTTACCCCGCTTCTCTGCTGGATTAAATCAGTTTACCTCGGTTTGCCAACAGTTGTGGGATGCTTTCCAGATGTGGTGGTGTGATCGCACCAGTTTGATCCGTCGATGAAGCATTCCTCTAGCATGGCAAATAGGTGCGTGTGGAAGGGACCATGGTCTACTTTATTAGAAAGTAGTTCAGTTGGCTACAAATATAGTTAACTGTGGTAGCTACTAAATACAGGGATCCTTTTGTAAAAAAAGAGGTGAAGGAGCTCATTAGCATAACTTATTTGCATATGCCACACCCCCTGGTGTCACCGGAAGTGTGTCAGATGAAAGAAAGGGAGGGGGGAAGGAAGGAAAGGAACAGGAAGGTAGGTAGGTGGGGGAAGAGAGAGAAAAAAGGAAGAAAGGAAGGAAGAAACAGGAAGGAAGGAAAAAGAAGGAAGGAAGGAACAGGAAGGTAGGTAGGTGGGGGGGAGAGAGAGAAGAAAAGAAAGGAAGGGAGGAACAGGAAGGAAGGAACAGCTAGGTAGGTAGGTGGGGGAGAGAGAGAGAAGAAAAGGAAGGAAGGAAGGAACAGGAAGATAGAAAGGTAGGTGGGGGGAGAGAGAGAGAGAAGAGAAAGAAAGAAAGAAAGAAAGAAAGAAAGAAAGAAAGAAAGAAAGAAAGAAAGAAAGAAAGGGAGGGAGGGGGGAAGGAAGGAAGGAAGGAAAGGAACAGGAAGGTAGGTGGGGGGGAGAGAAGAAAGAGAGAGAGAGAGAGAAAGAAAGAAAGAAAGAAAGAAAGAAAGACAGACAGACAGACAAGGCGCTTCTCTCCCCCTCTTGGGCCGAGTGGCTGTCAGCCACTTGGCCCAGTGTTTCCCTTCCTTCCCCCCTCTTGCTTGGGCACTGGGGCCCAGCTTTTCCCTCCCTCCGTCCCGCCCCCTCCCGCTGGGGAATGGTGAGCGGGGAGGGATGGGGGCTTCTCCCCAGGCCAGCAGCCTGCCGTGGCCTGGGAAGAACGAGAGGGGGAGAGAGGGGGGCTGAGAGAGAGGGGGGATGTAGGGGGCTTCTCCCCGGACCAGTGGCCTGCCACGGCCCAGGAAGAGTGAGGGGGGAGGGATGGGGACTTCTCCCCAGGCCAGCGGCCTGCCGTGGCCTGGGAAGAGCAAGGGGGGAGGGATGGGGACTGAGTGAAAGGGGGGAGGGATGAGGGCTTCTCCCTGGACCGGCGGCCTGCTGCGGCCCAGGAAGAGCGAGAGGGGGGAGTGATGGGGGCTGAGTGAGAGGGGGGAGGGATGGGGGCTTCTCCCCAGCCAGCGGCCTGCCGCGGCCCGGGAAGAGCGAAAGGGGGGAGGAATGGGGGCTGAGTGAGAGGGGGGAGGGATGGGGGCTTCTCCCCAGACCGGCAGCCTGCCGCGGCCCGGGAAGAGTGAGGGGGGAGGGATGGGGGCTTCTCCCCAGGCCGGCAGCCTGCCACGGCCTGGAAAGAGCAAGAGGGGGGAGTGATGGGGGCTGAGTGAGAGGGGGGAGGGATGGGGGCTTCTCCCCAGCCAGCGGCCTGCCGTGGCCCGGGAAGAGCGAGAGGGGGGAGGGATGGGGGCTGAGTGAGAGGGGGGAGGGATGGGGGCTTCTCCCCAGACCGGCGGCCTGCCGCGGCCCGGGAAGAGTGATGTTAGCCGAATTGCTTTAATTTACGTTTAGCAATCAGCAAAATACACAGGTTCTTGCCAACTATACCAGGGTCCCACCCCTCCCGGGAGTTCTCAAGGAAAGAGGCACGTGAGGCAGTGTTCCAGTTAAATGTAGTTTACTGGATAATGTTATTCAAGCACACCAAAAACGTAATCACACACAGAATCACACAGGCCTAAGAAATAAAGACAGAAAATAGCACATTTGCATGAGCAGGTAATCGTTGGTGGGGAAAGCACAATACCTTAGATGCGTTGTCCGATGTCAGGCTGGATTGGATGGGGAGAGAAATAGAACGGCTATGGGGACACAAGGCTTGAACCTGCAAGACCACGTGGTTCTCTCTACTCCAGAGAGAGAAAATGGGGTAAAAGATGGAGGTAAGGGTTGGGTACAGAAAGCTGGACTGAAGGGTCAATAGAATGGATAGAGGGCGACGGCTCAAGAGGCCGAGTGACTCTCGGTTTGGACTTTTATTGGGGGGTCTTGGGGCGGGCTTATCAGGCCACATCCCACTAACACACCTACTAGGCGGTCCATCCCTTCTGGACCTTGGGATAGGTGTAAGGTGGACAAAGGTAGGAGGTCCATGGGGTGGTTACTACTGCAAGAGTATGATCTCATCTGGAGACAGGCACTGGGCCTGGGGTCCGATGACTCACCTGGCCACATCTATTGTAAGTCAATGACTTTGGCTGACGGGGTGGTGGCCCGAACATTAGTTGCTAAGCAACGGCTTTAGCATAACTATGCAGGTATGTTGGAGGGGGGCAGGGGATGGCCAGCATGTGGAAACAGAAAGAAACCTCATGGCAAGAGGAGTCCTTTGTCTCTGGTGAACTCATGTAAGGTGTCAGCCTCCTGGCGTGGGCTGGAGCTGGCTCCTATTATGAAGAAAGCCCATAGCCCTTCCATTTAAGGCAGCCCAAAGTTCAGGTTTATGAATATCGCAATTCATAAGAGCACTAGCAGTGCCTTGCTGGGCCAACAGTGAGGGGGAGGGATGGGGGCTTCTCCCCGGGCTGGCAGCCTGCCACGGCCTGGAAAGAGCAAGAGGGGGGAGGGATGGGGGCTGAGTGAAAGGGGGGAGGGATGGGGGCTTCTCCCCAGGCCGGCAGCCTGCCATGGCCTGGGAAGAGCAAGAGGGGGGAGGGATGGGGGCTGAGCGAGAGGGGGGAGGGATGGGGGCTTCTCCCCAGGCCGGCAGCCTGCCGGGGCCCGGGAAGAGCAAGAGGGAGGAGGGATGGGGGCTGAGTGAGAGGGGGGAGGGATGGGGGTTTCTCCCCAGCCAGCGGCCTGCCATGGCCCAGGAAGAGCAAGAGGGGGGAGGGATGGGGGCTTCTCCCTGGGTCGGTGGCCTGCCACGGCCCGGGTGTTAGGACTTTTGTCCAATAATCAAGAAAATTCAGAGTAATGAATCTTGCTTTTCTGGATAGAAGAGATTGCTTCTTTTAGTTTAAAAGAAGTTTATTACTAAAGGAAAAAGGTAAACGGGATTAGCTACAAATAAACAAAACATGCTTACTAAGCAGCATTGTGCTGCATCTGCTCACTAAGACATCCTGAAAGAGAGTGAGAGAGATTGCAAATGGAGGATCTCTCCTTCTTCTTGACCCCTGAAAGGAAACACCTGATATCAGTAACCAATTAGCAAGACAGTACACCTTCAGCTTTCCCGGGCTCAGAGTTAATTGGCCAGCTGCCAGGTATTACTTCCAGGCTAACAAAGGTAAACAAACAAGTTGCATAGGTTAACCCTATAATGACTGAATTTCTCAGGCCTTGCGTTACATGCTCATTTTTCCAACACCCCTTCTCAAGTCCTGAAATGCAAGTCATTATACATGCATACACAAAACATTATTCAACATTAGCATCAAGCATATTCAACATTTCACAAAGTCTTTCAAACTTGTCTTTGGTCAGTGGCTTAGTCAGGACATCAGCCACCATCTCTTCTGTATGACAATGCTTAATCTCTATCAACCTTTTCTGGTACAAATCTTTAACTAATGCATATTTAATACCTATAGATCTACTTCTAGCAGTTGTGCTCTCTTCCTTACATATTGCTATATAAGCTTGATTATCCTCTAACATAAGTATAGGTACAGGTTCAATTATTCCAAAATCTTTCAACATCTCAAAGATCCATTCAAGTCTGCTGCAGGCACTTGCTGCTGAAATGCACTCAGCTTCTGCTGTGGATTGCGCTACAACAGTCTGCTTTCTACTAGTCCAGTCTATCAGTCCATCTCCATAAAAGAATAGGTATCCACTGGTAGACTTGTAGTTGTTCATCTCTTCTCCCCAACTGGCATCCATGTAGCCGACTAGTCTTGGTTGTTCAGTTGGTGCAATTTTTAGTTTTAAGTCCATTGTTCCTCTTAGGTAATGTGCCATCTTCTTTATTGCGCTCCAATCATGATGATTTGGCGAACTTACTTTTCTACTTAGAAATCCAACTGCTGCTGTAATATCTGGACGCGTTGATTTGCTCAGGTACAAGAGCTTTCCGACAGCCTCTCTGTATCCTCCTATGTCCTTTAGTGGTGTGCCATCCTTCTTCAGATATCCAGGTTCAAGTGGAATTGTTGAAGCTTTGCAGTTCTTCATGCCAACAGATTCAATAAAGTCTATAATCTTTCTTTTCTGACATAAAAGAAAAGTTCCATCCTTGAGTCTCTCAATTTGCATTCCGAGATATTGCTGAACATCTCCTAGCTGTTTGACTTCCACTTCCTTATTCAGTCCATCAGCTATTGCTTTGATGTCTCCTCTGTTTTGACAAGCCACGATCATGTCGTCAACGTAAACAAGAACATACTGGTATTGTCCATTTCTGATTCTAGTGTACAGACAAGGTTCAGCTTTCCCTTGCTTGAAGCCTTGCTTCTTTAAAAGTTCAGTAAGTTTGTCATACCAGGCCTTTGCTCCTTGCTTTAGGCCATAGAGTCCTTTATTGAGTTTGTAGACTAAGTTTTCTTGACCTTTGACCTTGAAACCTTCAGGTTGTTCCATGTAGATTTCCTCAGATAGTTCTCCGTTGAGAAAAGCAGTCTTTACATCAAGATGCTCTACTATCATGTTCCTAGGTGCTGCAACACTTAGAAGTGTTCTGAATGTTGCTTGGTCAGTAATTGGAGCAAAAGTTTCAAAATAGTCAGTCCCATATTGCTGTGAGTAGCCTTTAGCTATTAGGCGTGCTTTGTATAGCTCCACAGTTCCATCTTCCTTGTGCTTTATTTTGAAGACCCATTTACATCCAACAGGCTTTCTGCCTTGAGGTAGTTGAGTGAGAGTCCAGGCCTCCTTTTCGCTAATGGATAGCAGCTCCTGTTCCATTGCTTCAAGCCATCTGCCTCTTTCATTCGCAGGTAAGTTGCAAACTTCCTTCCAGTTCTTGGGTTCCTTTGCAGGTTGCACAAGTTCACAAAATCCATACTTCATTGCAGATTTTCCCTTAGTGCTCCTTTCTGATCGCCTCACACCGGGTGTGGGTTCTGCTGTGGGTCCTGCCGTGGGTTCAGCCGCTTCCTCAGGTGTGGCCCCTGCTTCCCCTTCTGTTTCAGTAGTTTCCCCAGAAGGTGGACCTGCTGCTTCACTTGCCAGTTCCCCAGCCAGTTCACCAGCGGTCACTACAGGTAGCCAAGCAACGAACTCATCAGGTGCAGTCCCAGGCATCTTTGGATCAGCTGCAGTGGAAACACTAGGCAATACAGTCTCATCAATAAAAACAACATTGCGTTCCTCAACTGTGTGGGTTTGGGGATCGTATATCCTGTACCCTTTCCCACCAACAGGATAGCCTACTATAATTCCAGTTTGAGCTCGGGGATCAAGCTTTCCCCTTTTCCTTTGGTATGTGTGCATACCCTTTTGCGCCAAAAGCTTTGATATGCCTTAGACCAGGCTGTTTTCCATACCACGCCTGAAAAGGGGAGGTTCCAATAATCTTTGAGGGTAATCTGTTGTGTAAGTACACTGCTGTGTTCAGGGCTTCTGCCCATAAACCGCTTGGCAGTCCAGAATGCATTAGCATAGCTCTGCACATCCCTTGCAGTGTTCTGTTTAATCTCTCAGAAGCTCCATTTTGCTGGGGTGAATAAGCAATGGATACTTTATGTTGAATTCCTTGCTCTTGTAGAAATTGTTTGAATTCAGCATTACAATATTCACCACCTCCATCTGTGAGTAAGCTTTGAGGTGCTTTGCCAAATTTATTTTTAACAATAGCCACATAATTTTTAAATTTACGCAGTGTTTCATCCTTACTTCTCAGCATATACACATAAGTATTTTGTTTTATTCTCTGTGAAAGTCACAAAATATTTGCTCCCACCTAGGGATGCAGGTAATGGCCCAACAAGATCACTGTATACAGTTTCCAAAAATTTTTGATTGTGCGCTGGGGTTGTCCCAGAATAACTTGGGGGCATCTCCCTTTCCTCTGAGGCATGTCTCACATCTAGTTTCACTCTTTTCACAATGCACAACAGGTATTCCACATTGCTTTAACAACTGCTCAACAGATTTCAAATTTCTATGTCCCATTTTAATATGCCATGAATACATACATTTTTCATGTTTTCATTTAGCATCACTGGTAGTTTGGCAAATCTGATCATCAACAGTCTCAATTTCCTCATCACAAGCTACAAGATAATGAAAGCCATTTTTCTCTTCCACTTTAAATTCAAGCTCTCCATCCTTGGTAGAGACCTTACTTCCTTGCTCTGGTTTGAGCAGGACAATATGTTCAGTGTTCATGAGGCTTTTTGTTGAAATTAAGTTCTCAACAGCTTCAGGCACATAAGCTGTATTTCGCAATTCAACATCAATTAATTGATTATCTGTAGTATACAATTGTAATTTTACAGTTCCAACACCTTGTACATTCAATTAGCTTGGTAAATTCTTGGTTTGTTCTCAACATCCATGTCACTAAACCAGGCTTTTTCTCTACACACATGTGTGCAAGCGCCAGAATCGATTAAAAATATTTTCTTATCATCTGTGTTAAAATCATCAGTGATCCTAAAAGCATTGCCTTTGCTCTGTGTCTGTGCTGCAAACTTCTTTCCTCTGTGCTGTGCGTGTGAAACGTGACCTCTGCTCCTCCCATAATGGCTTTCCCTTCCACTGGCTGGTTCTTTGTTACTGGAACCATGTGCTCCTGTGGCTCTTTGTTCTTGGGGCTCATCATTAGGTGCATACTTAGAAGAGCAGTATTTTGCAAGATGATTTTTCCCACATATAAAACACTCTATTTTCCTTTTAAATCTCTGTCCATTCTTTAGGCTCAAAACAGACATCTCATCAGACAAACTTTCTTTCAAATTTCTAGAATCATATTCCTCAGTTAGTGCAGACAAAAGACCTTCTAAAGTCAGATCATCTTTCAGTCTAATCATACTGGTTACAGACTTATAGGAGCCAGGCAGACCCTTAAGAATTGAAGAAATCATATCTGTATCAGAGGGTGCTTCATTCAGGTCTTTAAGCTGTGTGTAGATGCCCATTAATTTGTCCATCTCTTTGGGAAGGCAGTCTCCCTCCTTCATCCTGAAATCAAAAATCTGTCCCTTGAGGGAGTAGATTTTACTCTTGCTGTGCTTATCAAATTTGCCTTTTAGGTGTTTAAACATCAATCGGGACGTGGCTAGCCCTCTTAATCCTGGTACCTCTGTGTAGGGAATACTCCCTAAAATCAGGGCTTTAGCAAAACCATCCATCATAAGAAATTGTGTCTTATCAGGGTCAGTTTCTGGAGGATTTTCAATTGTTAATACTTGAAGGGCATTGTGAGTCTGCAGGCAACTCTTCAAATACTCCTCCCACCACTGATAGTTAGCCTTTGTAAGTGAGATTTGGCATTTCCTGGGATGGGGCATTAAAAGCCATTTTGTTACTCACGTCCCTTTGGATTTGAGGTAGAAGCACAGGTTGAGTCTCTTCGCTGGAATCTGGCTCACTCATCTACTTCTCCAGGAGCTCACAGGGTTAATCTTCTCTCTACAGCAGCAGCACGAAATTCAAAAGCTCCTTTGCCTCGCCTTCCTTTGTTCTCCCAGCAGCAGAGTCTCTCCGGTACTCCAAGGCTCAGCTCCACTTACAGCAGGCAAAAATTAATCCAGTCAAAAAAAATCCTTTGCTCCTGGCAAACTGCAATCCAGCATAGGTTTTCCCCTGATCAGCAAGGAAACAGGGTTGGGCCTTTCTGGCTGCAAGATTGCTCTGAGAGCAGGAAGGAAAAAAAAGTGGTCGTTTTAAAAATTCAAGCCTCTATCTCTTATTTCCTATTTCTCTTTCTCAATCAATCCAGAAAGCTTTTAAGAGAAAAACCATCCTCTGCTTCCATTTGTTAGGACTTTTGTCCAATAATCAAGAAAATTCAGAGTAATGAATCTTGCTTTTCTGGAAAGAAGAGATTGCTTCTTTTAATTTAAAAGAAGTTTATTACTAAAGGAAAAAGGTAAACGGGATTAGCTGCAAATAAACAAAACATGCTTACTAAGCAGCATTGTGCTGCGTCTGCTCACTAAGACATCCTGATAGAGAGTGAGAGAGATTGCAAATGGAGGATCTCTCCTTCTTCTTGACCCCTGAAAGGAAACACCTGATATCAGTAACCAATTAGCAAGACAGTACACCTTCAGCTTTCCCGGGCTCAGAGTTAATTGGCCAGCTGCCAGGTATTACTTCCAGGCTAACAAAGGTAAACAAACAAGTTGCATAGGTTAACCCTATAATGACTGAATTTCTCAGGCCTTGCGTTACATGCTCATTTTTCCAACACCGGGAAGGGTGAGTGGGGGGGGGGAGGTTTTCCTCTGGCTTCGCGCTGAAGCGCGGGCCGGGGAAAGCGAGCTGCGGGGGGGAGGTTTTCCTCCAGCTCCATGCCAAAGTGTGGGCTGGGGAATGCGAGCAGGGGGTGGGGCTTGGTTATGTGCCTGCCCCCCGGGCTCCTCTCCCAGAGCAGCGCCCCGGTGCACCCCGGTCCCAACGGAGCTCTGACTAAATATATTACTTTAGAAAGTTCATTGCAGTCTGGCTTCAGATTGTTACTTTCAGTACTATTTGGAGGATTCAACTTGTCCACCTCGTCATCAGGATTAGTATCATTCATAGCATTATTAACTATGCTGTGAGAGTTAGTAGATTTTTGTGAAGATATAAGCAACTCAGAAGAATCATTGTCAATTAAAGCTTCAAAGTGATTGGACGTAGGCACTTGAATTGAGTAAGTCTCCTATTTTAGATTGTTTAGAGATTGGAAGTGGGGGAATTTTCATGTCCCTTGGTTGTTTGGAAAAGCCCATGTTAATTAACAGATATTTAGTAGATAGTGTCTGACAGCAGCTTTTAAAAAAACAGTGGAACAGTAAACAAGATGGCTAAGTATAGCCAACAAATGAATGGAAGGTCGAGTAAGTCTCCTATACCTCAAAGCAGCAACATTCCAGATGTGGCAATACTGTGGAGACAAAACTACTTCCAACAGCCCAGAGGGAAGAGTAACTACCAACTCCAGAGGTACCAGGCTTACAAATTCATTATCAAAGTAGGTAAGGTAACTTTCACTGGTCTAAACAATTAGCCCTCACAGCTTACTTTTGAGGCTTCACTGTTCCTCACTCACCTGCAAATTCCAGCTTGTAAAGATAAGATAAGATAAATAGCCACTGGAAATGAGGAGACAAGTCTGGAGAAAACTATTTTTCTTTCACAGACTTTGAGACAGCTGTGCTGTGTTGAATACTTGAAAGTGTTGGAAAATGAGTATGTAAGACAAGACCTGACCATTTCAGGCATTATAGGGTTAACCTATGCAACTTGTTGTTTCCTTAGGTTTAACCTGGAAGAGATACCTGGCAGCTAGCCAATTAACTCTAAGCCCGGAAAACCTAAAGGTGTTCTGTTCTGCTGATTGGTCAGTGATATCAGGTGTTTCCTTTCAGGGGTCAAGAAGAAGGAGAGATCCTCCATTGTAATCTCTCACTCTCTAGAAGGATGTCTTAGTGTGTAGACGGAGCACAATGCAGCTCCTTAGAAAGCATGTTTTGTTCATTTGTAGCTAATCCCGTTTCCCTTTATCCTTTAGTAATAAAGATTTTAAACTAGAGGAAGTAGTCTCTTCTTTCCAGAAAGCAAGATCCATATCTCTGAATTTTCTCTAATATTGCACAAAAGTTCTAACAGAAAGAAGGGGGGGGATAGCTAAAACCACCATATAAGCAGGAGCATTACACTCATACCTCTGCTCCTGAGTGTAACATACTAGATAGTAACTTAATGAGTTTCAGAGAAATACTTGTAAACTTCAGAACTAGTTCAAGGGTCCTGCTAGCTGCAGATCTTCCTTTCTGAGACAGAAATCTAAGTTGTGCTTCTGAGATCACTTTCCTGAAATTCAGGACTGCTTCCAAAGTTATTTCACTTCTGGAACAATTTCCAGCATTTGAATATTAGCATCAGGACAGATAATACTGTTGCCAAGTACTTCAATGCAGAAGCAAAAAGAATCCAAGGCCTTGCAAAAGCCCCAGTGATTCTCTTGCTGGACAGAGACACATCTGTCTTCACGGAGAGCAAATCATATTAGTGAGTCCAGAAAAATAGGCCAAGGTGAAATGATGCCCCATCAGAAGACTTCTGAACCTGACATTGTGCTTTGGTCAACTTTGGTCAATTAACCCTGGCTCAAGGTACACATGAGGAACACAGTGGGGATACTGCAAATATAGTGCTCAAAATTTTAGTCTGTATACTTTCAAAAAAATCTAAAGTTATCATACAAACATAACTGAGAGCCATGTAACAGCTGTGGAACAACCTTGGCCACAAAAATACAAATAGGAGAGGTTCTTAACATTTGTAGCTCGATGCCTGTTCAGTAAGGTTCCCGTTGATTGTCCATGTATGCTTGAATTTCTTTCTAGTAAAAAAAGTGATTTTAGGCTTGCTATAATTAATGGTCAGAAGTTCATTGTCATAGCAAAAGGCCTCAACAGGCAAGAGAGTTTGCTATCTCTGGAGATAGTGACATAGGTCCCAGTCCATTATGCAGACCCAAGATGCGTTTGCTTGGCTGTGCAGAGACTGAAATGCAGGCACCCTGGACTGCAGGAGTCTTGAAAGCTTTCTCTTGTGGCTGCCCCCTTTTTATTCTTGTGTCTTGGCCTCCTTTCTTCATAAATTGGCTGTTGAAGGGCAGATAAAGTTTATTTCAGATTGTCCCCAGAGGATTCAGGGTATTTTCGACATTAAAAATCATGGTTTCCATGAACTTGTTCCTAAAATATACATTTCTTAGATGGTTATAAAAGTTGGTTGATACATTGTCAAAGCTCTTCTCTAAACATGATCCAACCATTCAAAAATGGAGGGGGGGGGGGGGGTTTGATTGTACTTCCGTGTGGCTGTGGTAGCTATTTTAACAGATGCCAGTATGTACCATATAGATTAAAGATCAATATCCAGCAAAAAGCCTTTCAGATGACATAAGAGGATCCAAAGGGATTTCGTATCCCCAAATCTAATTCAATATATTAATTAGTATCCAAACAAAATTTAATGTTGGAACAATACCCAAATGTAACATCAGATCTGCTAAAGAAAAACAATACTTTCAACAACAGCTTGGGGCGTTTTGGCCACAGGGGCCCTCTAAAAAGGCAGTGACAGTTCAGTGACTGATGGCAGGGAACTTAAGGAGTGAGATATGAAGAAGAAGAAGAAGAAGAAGAAGAAGAGATTGGATTTATACCCCGCCCTCCACTCCCCAATGGAGTCTCAGAGCGGCTTACAAACTCCTTTCCCTTCCCCTCCCCACAACAGACACCCTGTGAGGTAGGTGGGGCTGAGAGAGCTCTTTCCCAAGCTGTCCTTGAGAGAACAGCTGGTACAGAGCTATGGCTTGCCCAAGGTAATCCAGCCAGATGCAAGTGGAGGAGTGGGGAATCAAACCCGGTTCTCCCAGATTAGAGTCCGCACACTTAACCACTACACCAAACTGGCTCTCAGGACAAGGGAGGGAGGCGAACAGCTGAGTTGCAAACTGGAGCTTGGTTCAGACAAAGGAAGGAAACCCTTTGCAGGCCTTTGTAAAGAACTCATTGGGACCAGTTCTGACTAGGGTTGCCAGCTCCAGATAGGGAGATTCCTGGAGATTTTCTGGTAGAGTCTCTGGAAGCCAGGGTTTGGGGAGGGGAGAGGCCTCAGCTGAACAGAATGCCATCAAGTCCACCTTCCAAAGCAGTTATTTTCTCTGGACAGGAGAGACCTGTTGTCTGGAGTTCAGTTGTGATACCTGGCGATCTTCAGGCACTACCTGGAGGCTGGGTACCCTAGGTGTGGCAATCAGTGCTTCAGAGCAGGGTCTGCTAGATCCAGGTTCTTACTGTAGAAACTGAGTAGGTGATTTTGAACCAGTCACAGACTTTCAGCCTAACCTACCTCACAGGATTGTTGTGCAAGTCAAAGGGGGGAGTGGAGAATGATGTAAGCTGCTTTGGTCCCCATTGCAGAGAAAGACCACTTTCCCTCCTAGGAAATTTATTTATTTAAATTTCTATCCCGCCCTCCCGGCCAAGGAAACCATTGCTGCCAATCTCCAGGTGAGGGCTGGAGATCACTCAGAATTACAGCTGCTCTCCAGAGGACATTGATCAGTTCCCATGGAGAAAATGGTGGACTCTGTGTCCTTATACCCTGCTGAGATGCCCCCTATGACAGCCAATGTGATGTGGCAGTCAGGGCTTCAGAGCACGGTAGAGGCTGCAGGTAGGGGGGGGAGATGGAAAGCTGAACAGTGAGGGGAAAATAAAGGTAGGTTGATGCTTGGCTGGGAAGGATATAGGGTTGCCAACTCCAGGTGGGGAATTCCTGGAGATTTGAGGGATGGAGCCTGGAGAGGGTGAGGTTTGAGGAGGGGTGGGGCCTCAGACAGGTAGAATGCCATGGACTCTGCCCTCCAAACCAGCTAGTCCCTCCTGGGGAACCACTGTTGCCAATCTCCAGGTGAGGGCTGGAGATCACTCAGAATTGCAACTGCTCTCCAGATGGCATTGATCAGTTCCCATGGAGAAAATGGTGGACTCTGTGTCCCTATACCCTGCTGAGTTTGCCACAGCAGATTGACATTGCGTGTCCAAGGCCTTGGCACTTTCCCAGAGCCGCTTTCTTGAGCCCGTTGTATTTATTTCCACAACAGGCCTTATTCCTAGTGTTATATATTGTTAAAACCTATGGTCAATACAATAAATGAAAACTGCTGCTGGTGTCCTTCTTTTAGAGAGAGGCCTTCACCCCACACCTGAGATACTGTAACTGGAGATCCTGGGAACTGAATCTGGTATGCAAAACATGTGCTCTGCTACTAAGCCACAAGCCCTCTCCAAGGAAAGTTCAAACTGTAAGCCACAATTCATGCTGCTAGTGGTAGCATAAAAATGTGGTGTAATAACTTTCTGTCCTTTTGGTCCAGTGCATGGGCCTCATGTGTCTCCAAGATTTTTTTTTTTTTGCCATCTATACAGCATCCTTCCGTTGGCACAAAGAGGTGTGCTTGCAATGGCTGCATTCAGAAGTGATTACTGGGATCCCTTGTGAGCTCCTGTTCTCTGCTTGTTGCCTTGCTAGCTGATGTGGGACAGCAGGTTGCTGTTCTCTCTTTGCCTTGACTTCCCCATGTTTGCCTTTTTGCTCTGTTAGAGCTGAGTAGACATTACCAGAGAGCTCAATTTCATTGGTTTTTGGAAACAAGCAATATTCTCTGTGGGACTCTGAAGCACATTTTCAGGTACCCGCCAACTTTAGTATCAAGTGAAGAACTTTTCAAAGTGTCTATTTAAATTTACCTGTGTGTTGACAGATAGAATGTCTGAAGGAAAACCTCATGCAGCAAGCCCAGGAAATGAAGAGGCTTCATTCTGTGTTGGTGAGTTGCACTTTCCCCTTTACCTTCACAGGCAAGCCCATTGTAACACCCCAAGAGCTGTGGCAAGTCAGCATGGACATTTGGCATTGTCTGGTGATGCCGAAGAGTGGGGAAAGTGACAAACTTCCCTTGGCAAGGCTCACACCACGTAGTGAGCACACCAGAGCTCCTAGCAACCCCTGTGACATCTGCCAGTCAATGAGAGGTATCCTGGTGATGCCCCGGGCACCAGCCAGCACTGTAGCTGAAGTAGCCACTGCCCCTTGTCATTAGGCTGGAATCACCCATGCCATGGATTCACCAAAGGAGAAGAAAAAGGCAACACAGCTTCCCCTATTGGTCTGAAGGCAGAGGCTTAAGTCCCCCCCCCCTTTCGTCAGTGGCACGCCTAGTTGCCCACCACTGCAGGAACACTAGGGGCAGCCACAGTAGAACACCCTCCCCTTTCTGATCCCAGCTGGGGTAGGATATCTGCCAGTCAGATACTGGAGCAGCACAGGGGAACACATACCTTCAGTGCCCACAAAAGTGTCCATCTAGCAACTGAGAAACATCAGTTTGATTCCGTGTGTGTGTGTGATGCTGGGAAAGCTTGCTTTTCCCCAGCAACAGGCCGAATGGCAGCAAAACAGAAGGTGGGGGTTGAATTGCATCCCAACCTCTTGAGCATGGTTCCCCAACCCGGCAGGGAAGAACAAGACAGAGCAGAGCTCATTAGGCACCCCCCTGCAGCCTTGACATCAGCACCAACAAGGGAGTATAAGTGGAAAGCTGCAGGTGTAGCATGCCCTAGGCACACCCCAGAGTCCTGAACCCAGCTTAGATTGTGCTGCATTAAACAATCACATGGCATGGTCCCCCTCAGGATGACTGGCTGGCTGGCTGGCTGGCTGCTGCAAATGGGCATCATTTGTTCAGGGGTTCCCCACATACTACTTTTCTTATCCACTCCCCAGTGACATGTACCCTCCAGCTGTTACTACCCACCCCCATCCCCCAGTGACGCAAGCTGCATGGTTCATCAGAGGCCAGCAGTGATATAGTAGACTGGGCAGCCAAGAGAACCTGCCTCCCCCATCCCAGAGCAAATGTAATCTGCAGTGCCCCTATAAAATAGTCAGCTGTAGAGCAATCCACACTTTTATTTAACTGTCTCAGGAAATTGGAACCATGTCAGGTGGGTGCACCTGCCAGCTCCTTTGTTTCAGTAAGGCTTCTGGGCCTTTGCAAACTGCACTGTCAGACCAGGTAGAGTTGTCCCAGTTGCTGTGTGCTGGTTGTGTTATAGGTTTGGCATTGCATTGCACATGGAGTCTGTCCTGGCTTCAGCTCCTGTTGGCTGCCTGCCTGCAAAGAATCAAAAGAGAAATAAAGAGTAGAGAGTAACGTTCAGCAGACAGAAAGTTGGCCTCAATTCTGCCCATGGTTCTCCTGCAGCGCTCCCCCCCCCCCCCCACACCTCTGGAGTTCCAGTGTGGTAAGATGCTCCTGTTGGGACACATGCTGTACCCTTTAAGACAGCATTGGGGAAGCTAGATTGGAACTGTGTCTGCCCTGTCTGCTAGGGCTGCTCCATGGGGCTCAGATCCTGAATGGTTGGGAGGCATCGTGGGAGGGTTGAAAACATAAGGAAGGCCTTGCTGAATCAGACCAGTGGTCCATCTAGTTCAGCATCCTGTCTCACACAGAGGCTAACCAGAGTTACTCTGGAGGGCCAACAACAGGCCTTCCCCTGATGTTGCCTCCCATCACTGGTTTTCAGAGGATTACAGCTTCTGAATGGGGAGATCTGCATGAGTCACCATGGCTAGCAGCCACTAATGGATCTATCCTTTGTGAATTTGTCTAATCCTGTTTTGAAGCCATCTATGTTTGCAACCATCACTATATCCTCTGATAGTGAATTACACATTTTAATCAGTAGTATAGTAAAGAAGTACTTCCTTTTGTCCATCCTAAATCTATTGCCTGCTTAACTGAGTGCTTCCTGAGTTCTGGTATTTTGGAAGAAAGAAAAAAGTTGTCTCCACTCTCTCTGCTCCATGTATAATTTTATGAATCTATGTCATGTCCCACCAGTCAACTTTATTTCTCCACTAGAAGTTCCAGTCTCTGTGCCCTATTGTCATAGGAAAGGTGCTTCCTTAATCATTTTAGCTGGCCTCTGTTGTACTTCTTCCAGCTCTGCAATGTCTTTTTTGAGACATGACAAACAAAACTGCACACTGTATTCCAAATGAGGCCACACTATAGATCTACAGGGGCAGTTTTACTTTCAATCCCTTTCCTAATGATCCCCAGCATGAAGTTTGCCTTTTTCACTGCTTTCGCACACGGAGTCAACATTTTCAGTAAGCTATCCAGAGGCTCTTTCCCTTGTTGTTCTTAGGCTGTTTTTACATCTGACTTTCCCGCTGGAATCATTCTAGTTCCAAAAAACCCTGCCCATACTTCTGTGCGGTGTGAAACCGTGCTGCCACTGAAATGTCCACATCTACTAATTGCCCTCCTGTGGTCAAGCTAGTATGCAACCGGCTTCATTCTGCTCTAAACAATTGTTGTTGATTAGTGCACTTAGACCCCCTGGAGTGAAATTTCACACCACTGTGAAATCAGCACAGGAAAAGACAGCAGTCAAACTACTTTAGAGGGGAGGTGTAAAATGACCCTTAGTTCCAAAGTGTTTCTCCAGTGGTTCCTAGAGTGCTGCAGCCTGGATGGTTGGGAGGAACGCCTCCTCCTGGACACACGCAGGTGGTGATCTTTTTCCTGACTGCAGTGAGAGGGGCTTCCTCTCCATTTCTCTCTCTCTCTCTCTCTCTCTCTCTCTCTCTCTCTCTCTCACACACACACACACACACACACACACACCCTTTATTGGCATAACAAGGAAAGATACAAAAAAAAAACAAACCCTGAGAGAGATTTGAGGGGGAAATAAAAACAGTCTACAGAAATTCTCCATTCCTCTCCATTTCCCAGTTCAGCCCTGTTTGCCAAGCAGACAGGGCATTGTGAGCCTGCTCTGCTGAGCAGCTCCAGTCCAAATTCCTTTTTAAGAACACAAGACCAGCCGATGCTGGATCAGGCCAACGGCCCATGCAATCCAACACTCTTTGTCACACAGTGGCCAAAAACACCAGGTGCCAGAACCTTTTAGTTTTGGTCTTTCCTAACTTCCTCCCACCTTAGTTGGCAGGGTATAACAACTTTGGCTGGGCCTCTGAGCCAGGCAGTGGCCTAGACTCTGCTGGAGGCTATCTGCCCTGTTCCAGTGTTTATCAGCAATGGGCAGTGAGAGAGAAAGCCAGCCTGCCCCTTGTGGGGACAACAGCAGCCTGGTCAACAACAGGCTATGGGGAGAACAGCAGCCTGGTTGACCCCAGAGATCATCTGTGAATCCATGGCATTGAAGACAGCTTTGGAGAAAGCCCTATGTTTATGATGGCTGGAGGCTCAGATGCTGCTCTCTCTGTATATGTGTTAAATGCCGTCACATCACTCCCAAATTATGGGGAGATTGGGTCTGCATTTGGCCCAATAAAATGCAATCCACTGGAGAAGGAAATGGCAACCCACTCCAGTATCTTTGCCAAGAAAACCCCATGGACAGTAACAAAAGGCTAAAAGATATGATGCCAGAAGATGAGCCCCTCCGGTTGGAAGGTGTCCAATATGCTACTGGGGAAGAGCAGAGGGCAAGTACAAGTAACCCCAGAAAGAGTGAAGCGGCTGGGCCAAAGTCAAAAGGACACTCAGCTGTGAATGTGTCTGACGGTGAAAGGAAAGTCCAATGCGGCAAAGAACAATACTGCATAGGAACCTGAAATGTAAGATCTATGAATCAAGGTAAGCTGGACGTGGTCAAAAATGAGATGGCAAGACTGAATATCGATATCTTGGGAATCAGTGAACTAAAGTGGATGGGAATGAGCAGATTTAACTCAGAGGACCATTATATCTACTACTGTGGCCATGAATCCTGTAGAAAAAATGGTGTGGCCTTTATAGTTAACAAGACAGTGGAAAAGGCAATAATGGGATACAATCTCAAAAACAACAGAATGACCTCAGTCCGAATCCAAGGCAAACCATTTATCATCACAGTAATCCAAGTCTATGCCCCAACCACTGACTCAGAAGAGGCTGAAGTGGACCAGTTCTATGAAGACCTACAACACCTCCTAGAACTAACACCAAAAAAAGATGTCCTTATCATCATAGGAGACTGGAATGCTAAAGTAGGAAGTCAAAAGGTAACTGGAATAACGGACAAGTTTAGCGTTGGAAAACAAAATGAAGCTGGGCAAAGGCTAACAGAGTTTTGTCAAGAGAACATGCTGGTCATAGCAAACCCCCTCTTCCTACAACCTAAGAGGTGACTCTACACATGGACATCACCAGATGGGCAACATCAAAATCAGATTGATTATATAATTTGCAGTCAAAGATGGAGAGGCTCTATAAAGTCAATAAAAACAAGACCTGGAGTTGACTGTGGCTCAGATCATGAGCTACTCATTGCAAAATTCAGGCTTAAACTGAAGAAAGTTGGGAAAACCACTAGGCCATTCAGGTTTGACCTAGATCATATCCCTTATGAATATACAGTGGAGGTGAAGAATAGGTTTAAGGGACTAAATGTCAGCTAATCCTGCCATCTCCTGGGCGGGAGTTGGTTCCCGTGTAGCTAAACCCCCGTCTTTGGAATGTTCTCACTGTTCTCAGCCTAGCAGCTAGCTTATTGCCTTCCATGCTTCCCTGACCTTGAGTGTCTGACTCCCAGCCACTTCTTGCGTTCAGGTGCAAACTGTAACTTTTCCCACTTATAGCCTGTGAACAAATGACCAGTATATTTTAGGTGCCTTTTTATCTTTCCTATGATTGGAGGCGCAATTAAGCTCTAACCTTTTGAATACTGTATATCTGCTCTGACTGTATGAATGGCCAGCATTACTAACACAAGATGTGTAAATGACTATTGGATCTGTTTGCAATAACGGACTTTCTGCTTAAGAACACCTGTTCTTTCTGCTTAAGAAGAGATCAGGAAGAGGTGGCAAGAATACATAGAAGAATTATACAAGAAGGATCTTAATGCCCTTGACAACCACGACGGTGTGATCGCTGACTTTGAGCCAAACATCTAGAAGGGAGGGGCCTGAATCGGCAAAACCTAATGTCCGTTTAGATTGGACCCCCAAATGCCAGAACGCTTTTGAATCTCTCAAGACCCTGTTCACATCTGAACCAATTCTAGCTCACCCAGATGAGAACAAAAAGTTCATTGTGTTTAACAAAAATACTTCACATCCAACTTATAATTTAGCTTAAATACGAAACGTTGTCTTCCCCTTCATTTCAGGGGCAAGTTTCCTCCTTTAAACCAAACCAAACATTTCAAAACAAACATTACAACGTTCAAACCATAGAATCTAACCAAAAATACCATTTTTGCCATGTTTCGTAGTATTTCTTATCCTCTTTCCCTTTTAATTTTATTGTTAACAAATCCATTTCTGCTACGTTAAAAAGTTTATCAATAAATTGTTGTCTATTTGGCACTTTTCCCAACTTCCAGTAGCTTTCATGTACTATACGTGCAGCTGTCACTGCATGTATCAGAAATTTTCTGTCGTCTTTAGAGTAGCAATCTGGTATAATGCATAAAAGAAATCATTTTGGATCCAACTCTATCTTAAATTGCATAATTTCTTCTAAAATATTCTTGATCATTAACCAGTATTGGCCCGCATATTCACACCGCCACCACATGTGGAAATAGGTGCCTACGTTCTTTTTACACTTCCAACATGTTGTTGAAATAGACGTGGAGAATTTAGCTAGTCTAGCTGGTGGTAAATGCCATCGGTAAAACATTTTAAACAAATTTTCTTTAAAAGAAACAGCTCTAGTAATTTTGATGTTAATAGACCATATTTTAAGCCATGACTCCAGATTGATATTTTGCCCTAGGTCTTTTGCCCATACAATCATATTCGGTTTGACCATCTCGTCCAGCATTTTGTCCTTTAAAAAGTATTTATATAAATGTTTGATAAGACCCTTTCCTATTCCCAACCAGATCTTATCCAAATCGTTTGGAGTCAAATAAAACCCTTTCTGATAATCGGCCTTATAACTAGATTTTAATTGTAGCTGTTCCCACCATGTTAAATTCATATTCATTTGCCTAAGGACCTCTGTATTCTTCAGATTACCTGTTGGGTCTAGTAAATCACTATATTTTGCTTTCTTTTCCTTCAGTAGAAGGGTTGGATGAATATGTGCTTCCAAAGGTGCGACCCATAGAGGTGTCTTTACATAGAATTTCCCCTTGATATCCAACCATACTTTAAATAAAACACCCCTTATAAAATGTTGTTTAAAATGTGCTCTGTCGCACCCGTACCAAAGATACCTATGCCACCCTGATACTAGATCATGTCCTTCTAGTGTTAAAGTTCTCATATCTTCTAGAAGCAACCAGTCCTTCATCCATACCATGGCGGACGCTCTAAAATATAACCGCCAATCTGGTAATCCCAATCCTCCTTGTTCTTTATTGTCTTGAAGGTCTTTTAATCTTATATGTGGCCTTTTGTTTTGCCAGACAAATTTTACAACTGCTTTCTCAATTTCCTTAAAAAATAGTTGGTTTTTGATTATAGGGAGATTTTGAAACAAAAAAATTACCTTAGGTAGTACGGACATTTTAACCGTGGCCACCCTTCCGTAGAAGGACAGCTGAATCTTAGACCTTGAATAAAATAGTCCTTAAATAAAATAGTTCTGCTGCTTCAGACCAACACGGCTACACACATGAATTATTACACTATAATACTTTTTACAAGCAATTATGTACCAGTGGAGTGGTTACCATGCAGAGTCTGTCCCACAGGTAAAATTATCCTGTGAACAGGTGGTCTTTACCACATAAAAGTATCACTACCATCA
The DNA here is from genome assembly GCA_029233225.1 of Lepidodactylus listeri. Classification (NCBI taxonomy): domain Eukaryota; kingdom Metazoa; phylum Chordata; class Lepidosauria; order Squamata; family Gekkonidae; genus Lepidodactylus; species Lepidodactylus listeri. Next base: position 113,941,943 of record JARCFY010000009.1, on the reverse strand, counting down.
CAAGATCACCAATCATTGGAACTCCTCAGAAGCGGAAATCTCTCTTATTAAGAGGTTTAAGAACATCAACTTTGCTGGCCCATTAAAGGCAGATGTCAATCCATTAGCAGGAGAAGAGGGACAATCATCTTCTTCAGAAACTCTGCCCACTTTTTTAAATGTCACAAAACAGGCAATCTCCAAAGTGTAGCTGACCATGCTCATTTTTAGTTACAACTCTGTTTCTCTGCAGATGTCCCCCAAAGATGTCCCCCATGCAACAGTCAAGTGTTCTGACAACACACACAACAATGAAGCTACTTTTTCAGATGTTTTCTCTTACATGGCAGTAAGCACCAAACCACTTTAATACAGACTTTAAACACACATATATTTGCAAGCCATTCCCAGCAAGACACAACAATGAACTCAGGCTTCAAAGTTACTTTTCTTAAGCAGAAGATGCCATGAGAAAACTAAAGAGATTCTCAAAAATTAAAGATATTGTCAAAACCAGCATTTCCTGGGCTCTCTGCTTTTTTACATCCCCCCCTTTTCAATTTTTTAAAATAAAAACAGAAAGAACGGAAGGAAGGAAGGAAGGAAGGAAGGAAGGAAGGAAGGAAGGAAGGAAGGAAGGAAGGAGTAGGTGGGGGAGAGAGAGAGGAAGGAAGGAAGGAAAAGGAAGGAAGGAAGGTAGACGAAGGAAGGAAGGAAGGAAGGAAGGAAGGAAGGAAGGAAGGAAGAGGTTGGTGAGGGGAGAGAGAGAAAGGAAGGAAGGAAAAGGAAGGAAGAAGGAAGGTAGACAGACAGACAAAGGAAGGAAGGTAGGTAGGTGGAGGAGAGAGAAAGGAAGGAGGGAGGGAGAGAGAGAAAGGAATAAAGAAAGGTGGGGGGGCAGAGAGAGAAAGACAGAAAGAAAGACAGAAAGAAAGGTGGGGGGGCAGAGAGAGAAAGACAGAAAGAAAGACAGAAAGAAAGGTGGGGGGGGCAGAGAGAGAGAGAGGGAAAAGAGAACAGAGAACTTACTGGAGCAGGGAAAGCCACGCGATGTCGGCAAGCCAAATGCAGAAAGCATAGCCCCTGTGCTTAATCTCTGGGCAGGGCTTTCTCCTGCTGGCTTTTTTTTGCTCTTAAAGGGAAAGCACCCAGTGGAGCCTATTCCTGCTGGCTCTCTGCAGGAACTTTCCCTTTAAGTATAAAAAGCTCAGGTCGGGCAGGGAGGGGGCGGGGCAGGCTCAGAGGCCAGCCGGAACGGCGTTCCTGCGCGTTCCTGCTGAAATCGAGCCCTGCTAAAACCTTTGATTGTGTGGATCACAACAAACTGTGGCAAGTCCTTAAAGAGATGGGAGTACCAGACCACCTAACTGGACATGGAACAACTGATAGGAAAAGGATTACAATAAACAGGGGTCATTTTGTAGAAAAAGAGGTGCAGGAGCTCATTAGCATAACTTATTTGCATATACCACACCCCCTGACATCACCGGAAGTATGTCAGAAAGAGAGAGAGAGAGAGAGAAAGAGAGAGAGAGAGAAAGAAAGAAAGAAAGAAAGAAAGAAAGAAAGAAAGAAAGAAAGAAAGAAAGAAAAGAGAAAGAAAGAGGACAGCTACTAATCCAAGTCTCAGAAATACCACTATTCTGGGAGGATAGCTTCAGTGGTGGCTGAAGCCTTCAGAAGGCTGGTCAGAGGAACAAGGACCTTTCCAGGGAATGGGGTCATTTTGCTGCAGCCATGACACAAGCAGGCATTTCCCCGTGGGGGGGGGGGGCTGGCACCAACTCCCGGAGCTGCGCTCCCCCGAGCTCCTGCTCGAAATGACCCCTGACAATAAGGATGTATATTGCCACCCTGCTTATTTAATTTATATGCAGAGTACATCATGTGAAATGCTGGCCTGGATGAATCACAAGCTGGAATTAAGATTGCCCGGGAAAAACATCATCAACTTCAGATATGCAGACGATACCACACTAATGGCAGAAAATGAAGAGGACCTCAAGAGCCTCTTGCTCAGAGTGATAGAGGAGAGTGCAAAAGTTGGCTTGAAACTCAGCATCAAAAAAACTAAGATCATGGCATCCGGCCCCATCACTTCTTGGTAAATAGAAGGGGAAGTCGTGGAAGCAGTGACAGACTTCATGTTTCTGGGATCCAAGATCACTGCAGATGGTGACTGTAGTCATGAAATTAAAAGATGCCTGCTCCTTGGGAGAAAAGCTATGGAAAATCTAGACAACATAATAAAAAGCAGAGACATCACCCTGCCAACAAAAGTCTGTATACTCAAAGCGATGGTATTCCCAGTAGTAATGTATGGCTGCGAGAGTTGGACCATAAGGAAGGCCGAGCGCCAAAGAATAGATGCATTCGAATTATGGTTCTGGAGAAGACTCTTGAGAGTCCCCTGGACTGCAAGGAGATCAGATCAGTCAATCCTAAGGGAAAACATAGAATCATAGAGATGGAAGGGGCCCTACAGACCATCTAGTCCAACCCCCTGCCCAATGCAGGACCAGTCTAAAGCATCTCTGACAAATATTCATCCATCAAACCTGACTGTTTGATCAAACAATCAAACCTGACTGTTCCCTGGAAGGACAGATACTGAAGTTGAAGCTCAAATATTTTGGCCACCAAATGAGAAGAGAGCACTCACTGGAGAAGACCCTGATGCTGGAAAAGATTGAAGGTAAAAGAAGAAGAGGATGGCAAAGGATGAGATGGTTAGATAGTGTAATTGATGTGACAAACCTGAAGTTGAGCAAACTCCAGAGGACAACAGAGGACAGGAGGGCCTGGTGTGATGCGGTCCATGGGGTCACAAAGAGTCAGACTCAACTTTGCAATTGAACAACAAAAATGGGAGCAGTAAGCCTGAGAAGTAGCCATGGGTGCCAAGCAAAATGGTCTGGTGGTGTGAGACTGTTCATTATTATTTTGAAGGGACTCTCTTGCATTGACCCCTGTTCTACCCCCATGCACCAGAAACCATTTGACTCTCATCGTGTGATCTCTACTGGTGAAATTCCTTACTTCGTTACATTTTACATAATAGATTTTTATCCTGCTTTTTCTCCAAGGAGCTCAGAGTGGTATAATCACACCATCCCCTCCAACTCTATGATTCTATGATTCTGTTTTATCGTCACAGCCCTTTGAAATAGGCAAAGCTGAGTTTGTGTGATTGGCCCATGTGATTAGCCAGAAAGGTTCATGGTAGAGCAGAGATTTGAACCTGGATTTCTCAAATCTCTCAGGTAATCAAAATGGTTTATCTGTAAAGAGGAGGGCAGGAGCTACCAAGTCTGCATAGAAAGTATCCAGAACTTGCTTATTTTTATTATCTAGATGGACTTAAGGAGCACTCCTAAGCAGTTCTACTCAAAAGTATGTCCCCTGCTGTTCAATACGGCTTACTCCCAAGAAGGTCTCCTTAGGAAAGCAGTTGTAGGGTTGGATAAGAATAAATTGCGATTTCCTCCAGTTTTCCCACCCCCCTCTCTGCTGCAGGCCTCTCTCATGTTATTCCTGAGGGTCCTCTATTCCCCAGGAGCAGTATTTGATGGAGCTACATGGGCTGCAGTGGAAGGAGGGAGGGAGGAGAGTTCCATTCTGTCACTGGGAAATTTCATTTGGATCCAGCTCAGTGGCTGCCTTCTTTTCTCATACATGCAATGTTCCTTTGAAAAATTCTCTTTAACTGCCACACTATGCTTTGGTTTTTCAACCATATGCCTAGTGATTCCTAAAAACTTTGGTTACACAACTGATTGCTAACAGATTTGAAGGGGCAGAGGGTCTCTTTATTAGTATATTTGCAAGGTGGGGTATCTGTAGTAATGAGAACAATTTCTATCTGTTATGAATGGGAACCAGCAGGGTCAGGAGTTGGGAAAAAATTGTTGTCTATCTCACATCTTCTGATAGTTCAGCAAATTGTCTGTGGGTTCTCTGCTGTGGGTTCAGTTTGTACATTCTTACAGTCGGGTTTTTCACTGGGGTCCAGTCAACTACTTGGGGTGAAATTGCTCATGATGCATATGTTCCCTCTACTCCCTGTCTACCTTCTGCACCCTCCTCAGGGTAGCACAGATTTGGAGAAGCGTCAGGATCTTCTAGCTGCAGAAAATTTGTGCCTAAAACAAGAGCAGAAGTTGTGTGAGGCAAAGCTGCAAGAGTTCAAGAAGCAGCCTATGAAATGTGAACACTACCAGGTAAAAAGCTTCTCCTTTCTGGTGGAGTTCTTGTAGGCAGCCCAGTTGCAATTGTGTTTGTTACATTTCTCCCTCTGTGTTTGCTGCTCAGGAGAATGAGAAATTGCAAGAAAAGCTGACCCAACTGAAACAAGAAACAGAAAACGTGAAAGGTCGTTTGTCTGAGCTGGACCTGGAAGTGGAGCAGAAAACCAATCGATTGGCTGAGGTTGAGCTGAGGTTGAAGGACTGTCTAGCAGAGAAAGCAGATGAGGAGGAAAGGCTCTGCCAGAGACTGCGGTATAGTCAGGAGACAATAGCCAACCTCAAAGCCCAACCTCAGCAGATCAAGGTGAGGTGGACCTTGGAGTGGTTGCAAATGAACTGTATGCAGCACTTTCTCAGGTCTGAACTAGACATGCCACTTGCCATGTGACCACTGCCAGTTAGTTCCCACAGGGGAACGTGTTTCCAAAACATTGATGCGATATGATTCAGATTGGGACTAGGGGAGGAAGGATGTCAGCTTTCCCCCCTAACATTTTCCTGAGCCAAAACATTTGCAGGGGGGTGTTATTAGCCCTGCGGGGGGTGCTCCAGAGGGAACTTGCAGAGGCGATATGACTGCCAGTCTCCATGCTGGTCACTTGGCAGTTGTCACATCTAGTATAGCTCTTAAAGTGGCCTAGAAGGCATAATTGAGTCACCCTTCATAATTGAGCCCTTAGATGAGCCTCAGACAGAAATCCTGATATTTTTGTAAGGTGGTTTGTTTTGTGTACTGGGTTCATGGCATAGATGAGACAGGCAACAACGTAGCTATCACTAGTTTATTGGTACACAAAGAGTAATGGTGTACTGGCCGCGAGGGGCCAACTATATACAGTAGCCTCGATTTCTCCCGGCCCTATCCCCGGGCCTGAATTTCCCGCCAGAGATCTTATTGGCGGGCTATATGTCGCTGCCGCCTTGCGGCTGTCAGCGGACATAACACCCCTTCGCTGGGCTGCCCTCGGTGAAGGGAATTACTCGCCTCCTCAGTTGGTCTACGTGTCTGCGCAGGATCTGTCCATCTTCCGTCGTGACCTCGTAGGAGACTGGCCCCGTGGGTCGAATGATTCTCCCGGCAAACCAGGTAGCACCCCTGCCAAAATTACGGGCGTACACGAAGTCTTCCAGAAAGAACCCCCAGGGAGCTTCCCTCTGCTCTACTTGGGTGCGTGCCTCAGGGGCATGGTCTGGGTGCAACCTGTCTAATGCGGTGGCTGGCCTCCTGCCCATCAGCAGCTCCGCTGGGCAGCAGCCACTGGTCTGGTTCGGTGTGGTGTGCTGAGCCAGAAGGAACCGAGCTATGCGGGCTTCCCAGTCACCCTCCGCAAGCCTCGTCAGGGCATCCTTAGTGGTCCTCACCATTTGCTCGGCCTGTCCATTTGTCGCAGGGTGGAACGGGGCGGACCGGATGTGCCTGATCAAGTTCCCTTGCAGAATTTCCTGGAATTCCTCCGACGTGAAGGCCGCCCCATTGTCTGAGACGATGGCGTCCGGTAGGCCGTGTGTCGCAGAGATCCGGCGGAGCGCCCGGATCGCAGCCTTGGATGACATCATGGATACGGGGCTGACCTCCAGCCATTTAGAGTAGGAGTCCACTGTCACAAGAAAAATCAGACCGTGAAAGGGGCCAGCAAAGTCAATGTGGAGTCTTGACCACGGCTTGCGGGTGGACTCCCACGCCTGGGTGGGTGCTGTCGGGGGGAGGGGTCTGGACTCCTGGCACTGGCAGCAGCGCTTGACCCATGCTTCAATCTCCCCATCCATGCCCGGCCACCACACGTAACTGCGCGCGAGAGCCTTCATTCGCACAACCCCTGGATGTGCCTCGTGCAAGGCTTTTAGGACACCCTGCTGCAGAGGGCTGGGAACTACCACCCTGTCCCCCCACAACAGGCACCCCTTGTGGGCAGAGAGTTCCTCTCGGCGAGCCAAGTAGGGGGTAAACTCTGGGCCACCCCCTCTGTACCCAGCCCAGAACTCGGGAAAGAACAGGATCCCAGGCTGTGCAACGCGTGACGTCAGCCGCCTGGAGGGGCCCGTCAGGGAGGTCCTACACCCGGAGGACATGGTGCGCCAGGGCCAGGTCCTCGTCCACTACGGGCAGAGGAAGGCGGCTCAATGCGTCCGCATGGCCCATGGCCTTGCCCAGGCAGTGCAGCAGGGTGTAGTCATATCCTGCCAGGAAGATGGACCAGTGGAGGACCCACGGGGAGAGCACCTGAGGTGTCTGGCGATCTGCTGCAAAGATCCCCAGGAGCGGCCTATGGTCCATTGCTATTGTGAAGTGGCGGCCATAGAGGAAGTTGTGGAACTTCTTCACGCCGGCCACAATTGCCAAACCCTCCCTGTTGATTTGCGCGTAGTTGCGTTCTGCGGAAGACAGGGTTTGGGAGTAGTAGGCCACTGGAACCTCGCGGCCATCCGGGAGCAGATGCGCGAGAACGGTGCCCACCCCATACGGGGAAGTGTCACAAGCAAGCACCACGGGCAAAGTCTTGTCAAAGTGCACAAGCACCTTGTTAGAAATCAGGAGCGCCTTCACCCCCTTGAAGGCCGCAGCCTGTCATGGGCCCCACGTCAAGGGGGCCTGCTTGTCGAGCAGCCGGTGCAGGGGTTCAGCTGCTGCTGCCTTGTGGGGGAGGAAGGCGTGGTAAAAGTTCAAGAGGCCTAAGAACGCCTGAAGCTCCGCCTTGGATGTCGGCGGCGGCACCTCGACGATGGCCTTAATTTTGTCCCTTGCTGGGTGCAACCCATCCGCATCGACCATGAAGCCCAAGAACTCGACAGATGGGACCCCAAGGAGGCACTTTTCCCACTTCACCTTGAGGCCCGCCTCAGCAAACCAGTGCAACACTGCGTGCAGACGGGAAGCGAAGTCGTCCGCCGTGGCCGCAGCGATCAGCACATCATCAAAGAACGGGGTGACCCCGGGGATCCCTTTAAGGGGAGTCCATTAGGTTCTGAAACAAGCCCGGTGCAACCTTCACCCCAAACTGCAGTCGCTTCACCTTAAAGGCTCCCCTGTGCGTGACAATGGTCTGAGCGGCAGCTTGTGCAAGATCTAGTTTCCTGAAGATCTGTGCCCCTGCCAGAGTGGCCAGGACGTGGCTCACCACCGGGACTGGATATGCGTGATCTTGTAGCGCCTTGTTCAATGTGCATTTTTAGTCCATGCAGATGCGGATCTCCATGTTCGGTTTCATTGGCGTCACAATGGGGGTTTCCCAGGGGGCATGGGACATGGGCTCCAGGATCCCTTGGGCCACCAGGCGGTCAAGTTCTGCTTCGATTTTAGGGCACAGGGCTACTGGAACCTTCCTGGATCGCATGCGAATGGGCGCAATCAGTGGGTCGAGTTGCAAGGAGACTGGGGGGCCCGTGTAACATCCCAAAGTCCACTCGAAAACATATGGGAATTGGCTGCACACGTCACCAAAGTCCCATGCGCAGCTCTTAATCCCCGCAACTGAGAACCCTAATGGCTCAAACCACGAGTGTTGCCAACGACTACTAGGAGGTCCAGGCAGCCGCTAAAGTCTTTGTGTTGGACTTGGAAGCTGCCAATGCCCTTGACAGGCACCCAATTGCGCTGGAAATCCATGAGGGTGACCGAGGACTTTTGCAGGTGGGGCCCCCCCGGACACAACCTTCCCAAGGTCTCTTCTGAAATTATGGAGAATGCCCCCGAGTCTACCTCCATGCCCCTGAGTCTACCTCCATGGTGCAGGGGGACCCCTCTATTTGCACAGTCACTTGGAATTTAGGGTCAGACGGGAGGCCAGGGAGTTTCAGTACCTGTTCTGCCGCCAGAAGGTAGAGGTCCTCTGTGTCCGCCTCCTCCTGCTCCTGGTGTGCCCGGACGGTCTGACAGCGAGGGGCCCGGCTCTGCGGAGCAGGCCCCTGCGAGCCTTTCACCCTGCAGACCCTCGCAATGTGGCCCGAGCGCCCGCAGCTCCTGCAGATCGCCTCTCTACACCTGTAAGACCCGCAGCTGGTGCACTCCCGTCAAGCCAACTCCGTCTTGGCTGTGGGGCGGCTCGCCATTTGCCCGGTCAGCTGAGTGCGATGGATTCCTTCCCCCTCGCTACCCTCAGAGCCCGTCGTGGGGGGGCAGCAACCACCCTGTAGCTGGATGAGGAGCCAGCCCCTGCAGGATGTGACCTCTCCCAGGCCGTCGCCTTTGCTAGAGCGGAGGCGAGGGTGCATTCCTCGTCCTCCATTATGCGACACCGCAGCTTCTCGTCTCGCAGGCCATACACGAGCTGGTTCCTCAGAACTTTATCCAGGAACGCTTTGAATTCACACTCCGCCGCACGCCACCAGAGCTCAGCCAGGTATGTAGCTGCAGACACTCGGGGCTGTTGCATCCTTTGTTGAAAGGCTATGTGCCTGGCGATCTCCGAGGGCCACGGGTTGAAATGATCTTGCAGCACTTTGATGACCTGATCGTAAGTCGCATCCCGGAGCCTTGTAGGTGCCAAGAGGTTTTTCGCAAGCTCGACTGTCTCGGTGCCGCATGATCCGGTGAGCAGCCCCTTCTTACACTCATCTTCGGTCACTTGTTGGTAGACCAGGATTGAATGTAGCCCTTTGACCCAGGCCTCCCAGTGGTGGGGCTTCGTGGGATCGAAGGGTGGAACGACTCCTGAAGCGGTCGGCATTGGCGCGCTGCGCAGTGGGGAAGCGTCTCCTCCGGTTGCCCTCGGTGGGGGCAGCGACGGCGGACATGTGCTTTCTCTGCAGCCACCACAGGCTCGCTCAACGGGATCCCACCTTCGTCGCCACTTTTGTGTACTGGGTTCACGGCATAGATGAGACAGGCAATGGCATAGCTATCACTAGTTTATTGGTACACAAAGAGTAATGGCGTACTGGCCGCGAGGGGCCAACTATATACAGTAGCCTCAACTTCTCCCAGCCCTATCCCCGGGCCTGAATTTCCCGCCAGAGATCTTATTGGCGGGCTATATGCTGCTGCCGCCTTGTGGCTGGCAGCGGACATAACAGTTTGGTTAGTTTGTGGGAATGACCTGTGATTTGCCAATGTAATCTTTCCTTTACACAGCTGTTGTGGTTCTGGAGCTTTGTTCTTGTCTGTCTTGCCTCACAGTATGTCGTCAGAACTGTGCAAGTGGAGTCTTGCAAGACCAAGCAGGCGCTCTCTGAAGCCGTGTCCCAGAACCAGTATTTGCAGGAGCAGGTGGGGATGCAGAGACAAGTGCTCAAAGAGATGGAGCAACAGTTACAGCTTTCTCAGAAGTCAACAGCCCAGCTCAGAGTGCAGGTGCGTAACCAAGCCTGTGCAGAAGATAGAAATAGGTGTAAAGGAGCTTGTTTCAGTTTCATTCATAAATGTTGCAGCTACAAATACTTAGAAATGATTGCTCTTTTTATTTATTTGTTTGCAACCCACTTTTCTCCCTAATGGAGACTCAGCTTACATCATTCCACTGTCCTACATTTTATCCTCACAGCAATCTTGTGAGGTAGGTTAGGCTGAGGGAGGCTGCAGTCAGACATGCCATTTCTTGCTGAGGGGAAGCACCCCTATTACCCCTGGAGAAATTTGTCTTGCAGTTGGGCGATCACACATCCCTTTGTGCTGCGGGCTCAGCCCATCACTGCGTGATCAGATGCCACATTTGGGTGAGGGGGGGGGGGTTGCCTTTTGTTTCCCATGTGCATAAATGAGGAATCGAACCCCCGCACGGAGGGTTCTCCATGGAGTATGCAGTTATGTGCATACTGCTAAGAGAGAGGGGAGAAGGCACCGAGTAGGGATGGAATGGGCAGGCTATCCTGATGGCTTGAGTGCGTGCTTAAGCGATCAGACAGGGGGAAGTCCATCCATGGCCCATAGGCAAGCATTAGAACCAGACTTTCCCTGGTATCTTTTAACTCCGCTTCTGTGGTGGGGTAGCATGGGTGCTGACGGCTGCAGGACGTTTCCCAGATGTTGCTGTCTAATAGTGCCCTTTAGATCTGTCAGGCATTTGCTGCTGAATCGGATCTAAAGGCACGTCTGACTGCAGCCAGGATTTGACTGACCTAAGGTCACAAAGAAAGCTTCCATGGCAGAGTGGGGATTTGAACCTGGGTCTCCTAGATCCAGTTTGGTGTAGTGGTTAAGTGCATGGACTCTAATCTGGGAGAACTGGGTTTTATTCCCTACTCCTCCACTTGCAGCTGCTGAATGACCCTGGGCAAGCCACAGTTCTGTCAGAGCTGTTCTCTCAAGGACAGTTGCCTCAGAGCTCTCTCAGCCCCACCTATTCACAGGGTGTCTGTTGTGGGGAGGGGAGGGAAAGGAGTTTGTAAGCCTCTCTGAGACTCCGAGTGAAGGGCGGGGTATAAATCCAATCTCTTTTTCTAATGTGACACTTTAACCCTTACGCCACACTAATTTTCATGATGCTTCTGGCTCTCCACCCCATTCCTTTATTTTCTGTTTTTGGTTGTAATTGGTTTCCTGTTTGTTTTTAATAATGGTTTAATGTTGCTGTTATTTTTTATTTATAATTGATATGCTTGTTGTTTGTACTTTTGTTTTAGAATGGGTTGTTTTAATTGATTGTGATTGTAAGTTGCCTCATGCACTTATGGTGGAGAAGTGACTAACATGTCAGAATTACTTAAATGCTTGTTTTGGGGAGCTGCTTAATTTTTTCTAGAACTTCGGGAGCTACCAGTCTCAAATTGGCTTCTTGGTGGGTGGAGCCATTCACAAAACAGCTGCTTTTATCAAAATTACAGTCTGCAGGGTATGTGTCAGAGCAGGTCTGCAGGGTATGTGTGGAGAAACCTTTAGTTGGACCAACCACCCCAAATTGTAACTTTGGCTGCAGGGGGGAAATTTACAGTTATCTCTTGTTTTCCTTGGAAGAGGCAAATAGCGGCTTTGATGGAGGAAGCACCATGCCCATTCCCTGTCATGTATGCATGACAGGGAGGAGGAGGGAAGACACTGGTGCTGTTGTTTTCCCATCCAGAGCAAAGATGCATTTATGTGCCTCCTTTTCCTTTAAAAGAGAAGCTGCTGCAGTAGCTTGCAAGGGAAGGATAAGAAACCAGTTGCAGCAGCACTGGAAGAGGGGCAGAGAGCTACTTTTAATTGCTTGGAGAGGGGACTGAAAATAAAGTAATTTTTTTTAAATGTTGCATTGGGGATTTTTTTCCTGATTATTTTCAAAAAGCTTCCATTAAAGAAGCTCAGGTGTACAAGCTTCTAGTTTCCAGTTATGCCCGGTTTTCACCCTTTAAATTACATTATTTTCCTTGGACTACCTCCTCCGCCAAAGCAGCGAGCGTATCATGCGCTCATCACTCAGTGAAGACCCTTTCAGAGGGTAGCCGTGCTGGTCTGCGGCAGAACGGCTTGATCCAAGTCCAGTGGCACCGCAGAGGCCAACAAAGTTTTGCAGGGGGGTGGGTTATAAGCTTCCAAGGGTCAAAGAGAGTTTGCCCTCAAGAGCTCATATACCCTGAAAATCTTGTTGGTCTCTGCGGTGCAACTGGACTTGGATCTAGCTTGTCCCTTGACGTCGCGGGGGCATTTCCCTCAAGCATGACTGACTTGGCCTGCCCAGAGGTCATCTGCAGTCTGTTCCTAAATTCTTTCCAAACTGTGTAGGAGAGACTATTGGGAGTAAGGGAAGACAGAGGAATTTCATTGTGGCCCATTTTCTAGGTTATGATGTATGAGTCTGAGCTAGAACGAGCTCATGAACAAATGCTGGAGGAAATGCAGACCATGGAAGAAGATAAGAACAAAGCCATTGAAGAGGCTTTTGCACAAGCACAAATAGAAATGAAAGCAGTGCACGAGAACCTGGCAGGTGAATGGATATTGCTCTGAGGACCTGACGGAATAGCAGTTGGGGTGGGACACCTTCATGAAAAATCAGAGCTTCCAACTGGTTGAACATATTTCACTGGGGTTTGTAGAATTTCAACTTTATGTTAGAGATACGTTGAAGTTTCCTTTTCCCCTGTTATGGCTTTTTCAAGGAAGGAAAATTGTCTATGGTAATGGAAAAGGGAGTTTTCTCTGCATGGATCTATGATCTTTACACTTCTTTGTAGGAGTGCGGAAAAATCTTCTTATGCTCCAACCAGCTCTTCGAACTCTCACTAATGATTACAATGACCTCAAGCAACAAGTCAGAGAATTCCCTGTTCTGCTTAAAGAAGCCTTCCAGAATGCCAAAGCAGAGGTCAGAAAAATCTCAAAAGTGATCTGTACAGTTTAAGGATAGTGTTTTGGGTCAGTAGTGTGGAGTTGAACCTCTCCTTTCCATTGTTAGGCTTCTCATAACTAATTAGTACCTCAGTGGAAGACAGCTGTTTAGATAGCCAGGTGTGAAGGTGGGTACAACACCTGATATCTGTGAGCAGTGTTGCCCCAGAATCTTTTGTTCTCTCTTGAAGGTTGGGCAGGCCATTGAAGAGGTGAACCGCACAAACCAGGAGCTGCTAAGAAAATACCGCAGGGAACTGCAGCTCCGGAAAAAGTGTCACAATGAACTTGTGCGATTGAGAGGTCTGTGCCATTTCTTTGGTGGTAGTGCAGAGATCTTGGTGAAGGGCTTTGAGACCTAGTTGCCAGCTGCAATGAATTGGGGGACTTTGGGATTGGAAACATGGTTTGCAACATACACTGGCTCAGATAATTTTGCTGTTGGCTCTCTAAGAAAGGCAGAATTTGTAAATAGGCCACTTCACAGAAAGCAGGCTTTGATCTGGAATGACTCAGATGCCATCTGGAAGAGGGTTCTTATTGGCTGAAATGGTCTTTCCAAAGGAGTTGGAGGGTCAGGAAACCAGTTGCTTTCAAATGTATAAACTTCTCTAATTTCCTTTTGAAGGAAATATTCGAGTATTTGGCCGTGTCAGGCCAATAACTAAGGAGGATGGAGAAGGTCCAAAGGCTGCCAATGCAGTGACTTTCAGTTCTGACGATGATGCTGTTTTGCAGCTCATGCACAAAGGGAAGCAGGTATCATTTGAACTGGACAAGGTTTTCCCTCCAGAAGCAACACAGGAAGATGTAAGTATTGCCACAGTATTCTGGGGCTTGCAGGTTAGGGTTGCAAAATCTCCTGCTATGTATGAAGGTGGTGACTATGGCTTGAATCACAGTGGTTCTTAACTGGATAGGAATTTCTGCTGGGGTGTGTGTATGTAGGCTTCTTCTTTACCTGAAGTCAAAGAAGACAGGTTGCCAGAGCTGCTTCTCCACCTACTTCCTCACCCTACTTGCTTAAACAAATTCTGGTGTTTGTCAAGTCCTGAGAGGGATTGATTGGACTGACAGTCTCATTAACACATATCCAGAGAGCCAGTTTGGCAGTAGAGGGAATCACTTTGCTGGTATCTTATGCAGGCTTTGTTTTCAAAAGATCTTCCAGGAAGTTCAAGCCCTGATTACATCATGCATTGACGGTTACAACGTTTGTATTTTTGCCTATGGACAGACTGGTGCGGGGAAGACCTACACAATGGAGGTGAGCATCGTATCCTTTTCTTTTACAAGCTGACAGTCTGCAGTTTCTGGAGCACAACTGAAATGTTTGTGCTAGGAATCATGGGATCAAGCCAAACCAGAAAAGACTGAGGAAAAAAAAAACTCCTAGAAACAAATACCATCTAAATAGATTAAGGATCCATTAATAAGTGAACAATGTGTCTGTAATCTGTAGGACATTCCTGGTAAATTATAAACAACCAAATACTTTTCAATGTGTAGTCTTCATCAGAGGTCAGTATAAAAAATTCATAAATACAATTCCTTCAAGAAAGATGAATGCAGTACAGAACTAAAATATCAAAATGTTGATAAACTGTCAGTATCTTATTGAACGATGCCCAGGCATTCTTTACAGCTTAAAGTTCCCATGCTTCTGTCATTCTGAAAACAATATAAAATAGAATTGTTCAAGAGGGCCTTTTTATAAAGGTGATATTGTAATGGAAGGGTTCAGGAAGGCCCTTTTTATAAAAGGAACAGGACTGTGGACTCTACCACTGCATGGTGTACATTATCTGTTTGCTGTATGTATTATTCTGCTCTTGCTGCATGGCTTTCTTGTTTTGTAATACCATTTTCCACATTGTCTGACATATCATGTCAAATATTTTTGCTTTGTTTTTAATTTAAGAACGTAAGAACATAAGAAAAGCCAATGTTGGATCAGGCCAATGGCCCATCCAGTCCAACATTCTGTTACACAGTGGCCAAAAACACCAGGTGCCCTCAGAAGGTCCAGCAGTGGGGGCAGGAATCCCTCCCACTGTTGCCCCCCCCCCCCCCAAAACACCAAGACTACAGAGAATCACTTGCCCCAGACTGAGAGTTCCTATCTATACTTTGTGGCTAATAGCCACTGATGGACTTCTGCTCCATATGTTTATCTAATTCCCTCTTGAAGCCGTCCATGCTTGTAGCCGCCACCACCTTCTGTGGTGAATTCCACATCTTAATCACACTTTTTAATCACACCTTTTATCTGTTCTAACCCAACTGCTCAGCAATTTCATGGAGTGCTCACAAGTTCTTGTATTGTGAGAAAGGGAGAAAAGGACTTCTTTCTCTACCTGCTCTATCCCATGCATAATCTTGTAAACCTCGATCATGTCACCCCTCAGCCATCATTTCTCCAAGCTAAAGAGCCCCAAGTGCTTTAACCTTTCTTCATAGGGGAACTGTTCCAACCCTTTTATCATTCTAGTTGCCCTTTTCTGCACTTGTTCCAATGCTATAATATTCTTTCTGAGGTGTGGTGGCCAGAACTGTGCACAGTATTCCAAATGAAGTCACATCATCGATTTATGCAGGGGCATTATGATACTGGCTGATTTGTTTTCAATTCCCTTCCTAATAGTCCCCATTATAACAGCCTTAGTTTTCAGCAAGTCAGTCATGAGGAGCAAGACCTAAGCAAAGTTGGGGATGAAAGGGCGGTAGAAGTTGGCAAATGATTGTAACTGTCTCCGGGTACGTGGGGTTTCCCATCCTACCACGTCTTGGATTTTCTTAGGGTTCATCCCTAGCCCCTCCTTTGTGATGCAGTACCCCAAAAAGCCCATTTCATCTTTATGGAACTCGTATTTCGGAGTTTAGCATAGAGGTGATTGTCATACAAAGCAGTCAGGACTTCCCTTACCAATTTCACATGGGAGGGCAAGTCTTGTGAATAAATTAACATGTCATCCAGATAACCCCCCCCCCCCCCGAACAGGCTTGTGCAGGACCTCATTGATCAAGTTCATAAACACTTCCAGGGGCCCCTCCAATCCAAACAGCATGACCAGGTACTCGAACTGTCCCAGAGGAGTGTTAAATGCTGTTTTATGCTCATCCCCCTCCCTTATGCACACACAGAAATAAGCATCTTAGGTCCAGTTTGGTGAAGATTTTTCCTCGGGATGCTTCTGCCAACAGGTTTTTAATGAGAGGAAGAGGATAAGTGTTGGATGCCAACACTGCATCCAAACCGCTGTAGTCCATGCACAACCTGAGGCACCGGTCTTTCTTTTCCCTAAACAGCACAGGCACGACGAAGGGGGAGGTGGCTGGCCAAATGAAACCCTGGCTCAAGTTCTTGTCTATGAACCTCTGCAGCTCCTCCTTCTCTGCAGGGCTCATGGCATATAGTTTCCCTTTTGGCAGCTTGTGCCTTGGCAATATTTCGATAGCACAGTCAGTCTTATGGTGGGAAGGTAATTCATCCGCCTCCCCCTCCTCAAATACCCAGGCCAAGTCTCTGTATTCCTGGGGGATAGCATTCAGTTCGTCTCATGTCAAACAGTCCCATTCAGGCGTGGGCTGGGGCTCCTCCCACCACTCAGCCCTCCATTTATGTTCCTTACACCTAGGATCTAGGAACGTGAGAGTCTTTACACTCCATTGCATGTCAGGGTCATGGGCTTGCAACCATGGACTGCCCAGCACCATGGGGAACCAGGCAGATGGGTGCACTACGAAGGACCTCATCTCCTAATGCTCTGACACCTCCACTGGCAACTGCACTGTACAATAATGGCACGCTTGCATTGGAGTGCCATCCATTTGGGAAAACACTACCACCTCTTTTAGGGGGTGCTCTTTAGCCCCCAGCCCCATAACTATGGCTGGACTTAATAAGTCTCTAGTACACCCAGAGTCTATGAGGGCCCGGACCCGAACTTGGGTTCCCTCCTTGAGGTTTAAAACGGTAACAGTTACAAAAAAGGGGGGGAGGAAGAGGATCTCCCTGATTTTTGCACCAGGGAATTTCAGACCTGCTGTTTGGCACCCTTCACAGCAGCTCCCAGTCTTTTCCCACCCCCTGAGGCTTCTCAGAGTTGCTCAAAGAGATGCTTTCTGAGGTGTGGTAGTCCACAACTTGAAGAGCTTTGGGGGATTTTGGCCTCTTCCCTGTAGGTTTGGCTTTCGTTTTCTTGCAGTCGTCTCAGCATTCTCTCTCCTCGCTGTGGGGTCTCATGCACTCAGCTGTGAAGTGGCCTGCCTTCTTGCATCACACACACAAGCCCTTCTGCAGTCGCTGCTCCTGATCCCCACTGGGTAGCAGTCCTCCAGTGTTTTTCAACCTTTTTCGAGCTAAGGCACATTTCTTTCATTGAAAAAATCCCACGGCACACCTGACAATATCTCACGGCACATTGGTTGAAAAACACTGAAATACAAGATAAATGGGTCATTAGTTGCCTCAGCTCAAGTATTAACTATGACAGTATTACAAATACACGTAATAGCCACTCAACTTGAAATCGTAAGTTACAGATCCAAAGTGTAATGGCTCCTTCCCATAACATTGACCTGAGTTTCAGAAGAAATATAATGTGGATGTATTTTAATACTGCGATTCTGCTAAAGTTTTTCAAATAGAGAGTTTAAACTCTTACTCTTATGTGAACGGCATTCCGCTGACCATAAGTGATTTGAAGAGAAACACAGTACACCCATTCTTCGCTGAGGGACAGTTACTGATTTGAACCCCACCCTGACAGAAACAGCTAGCTGTTACCATCAAACATATTCATGTTTACTGGAATGTCTTGGTGCAAATCACCCCCCCCCCCCACACACACACACACAACCCAGGAGCCAGGCACTGGAAGAAACCAGCTTACTCTGCTGGAGGAGTGAATGCCCTTGGTACCGAATGTTCCTGTCCTCTGTATTAACATCCATAGGTCTAGCATGACTCTGATTCAGCACACGAGTCCTCCTCATTCATTTAAAACCATCTGCCATGTGCGAGCCTGCCTCCGGCCCCCACGAACTGGATGCCGCTCGAGTCCGCCGCCTCGCCCTGCTCATTCTCCAACACGCAGGCGGGCATCACCCAACTGCCGCCGACGACACATGGCTTGGAGGCGGCCAACATCAGTGCCAGGGCCAGAGATGGAAAAAGAGCAGCCATGAAGCGGGACCCGCGGAGGCCCACCTCCACCTTCCAGGCTGAGAGGCCATGCAAAAGAAGACAGCCCTCACCTGGAAAGGCTCAGCTTCCCCCTCCAAGGCTCATGGGGGGGCGGCGCAGACGAGCCAGGGCGTTGGCTCCATCACGGCCAAGCGGAGGCTGTGACGGCGGGGCCCGTGGGGGGCGCCGTGCATCTCCTGAGGAGGACCCCCCTTCTCCTCCTCTTCCCCCCCCCAGCCACTCACCACTTTCATGGCCACGGCCATGTCGTTGTATCTCTCCGCCTGCTCAGCCAGGCGGGCTCGCTGCAGCAGCTGCTCCCGGTCGCTCATGGCTGCTGCCTCCGTCGTGGTGCTGGCAGGTCAGGTGGGCGAAAAGACAGAGCCCCTCGGCACTCTCCCTCCCTCCTTCGAGTCCTCGCAAGGCCAAGGGGAACTGCGCCTCAACGGCGGCTCCCTCCTACCTCAGGCCGGCCACAGAGCATGCGAGCGGAATCAGCGAGAGCGCGCCACTGTTCTTTCTCGCATGCGCAAATGCGTCCCGGAAGGTCAGCCCGGAAGGCACATTTCTTTCATTGAAAAAATCCTGCGGCACACCTGACAATATCTCGCGGCACACCAGTGTGCCACGGCACAGTGGTTGAAAAACACTGCTCTATGTCATGAGTGCTGCTGAGGATACAGCTCCAGCAGAGCCCACACCTGACTCCATTGAAACCTCGAAGCCTGCCGAGATACCCCTGCCGCCCGTCTCAGCAATGGGAGGAGAGGAGCAACACCCAGCAACCAGCCCTCCCGACTCACCTACACAGGTGGTACACCTCCAAAACCAGCTCCATCAAGACTTAGCATCCCAGTGAAAGGAGGCATGCCTGTGCAGCAGGCAGTCCCTCAGCCCTGAGTTCTAACAGAAGCCGGGGTGCACACATGGAGCACTAACTGACAACAGCACCTGTGGGGTATTTAGCTGTTCCTCTGATGCTAGTTCCACATGCCAGCAACTAGTCAGCTTGACAACACTCTGCACCTCTCCTCACCTGTGTTTCTGACTCCTGACCAATGCTCCCTCTAAGCTGCGGAGTCTTGTGAGCAAAAATTCTACTTTGTGAGCTACTGGTATTAAAGTTGTGAGCGAGCGATTTGCCTACTATGGAAATTAGTTTGCTTTGGAGCCATCCTTCCTGAGCTAAGACAAAAATGGGTGAGCCGGAGGCTAAAAAACTGTGAGCTAGCTCACACTAACTCAGCTTAGAGGGAACACTGCTCCTGACCCATATTAAATGACTATGCTCTCAGTTTGTACCTTGGACTCTGTTTGCTCAGCTCCTGCTTGATACCTATTGGCTTCGACCTCGGACTGGACGTGGACTTTCGCTCCCTCTCACTCTGCCAGTACGTCCCCCAGCCTGTGACACTCTACCTTGAGTTACCTTTTGGTTCCCTGTTCCGCATCCTGGCGTCTTATACTGGTACAGCTTCACCAGGTTATGTCGGTTTTTCAGCTTCAAAAGCTACTTGGATCCTCCTGCCAATGGCAGGAGATCATCTTGGGCTAGTGCCTTCTCCAAGATCACAGTATTCAGCTTGGCCTGGTAAAATTCGATCAGGACCTCCTTGGGCCACCCCTGCAGCTTGGCAACAGTGGCTTTGAACTCATCATAGTAGTCCTGTACTAACTGAGTCCCTTGGCACAAGGCTCATAAGTGGGTATGGGCCTTCTCCAACTCCAGTGGGTCTTTGAACTGGTGACGTAGAGCTTGCATGAATGTGTCTATGTCCCATAGCTCTGGGGCAACAATGTTGTAGAGCCCCACAAACTGGTCTGAAACCTGCTGTCGGAGTCTGGACCCCACCTAGTCCACCCGTTGCTCATCAGAGGTGAAGGTGTGGCCCCACTCCTGGAGCATCTTTCTTACCTGGATCGTGAAGAATGCCAGCTTCCCAGGGCTACCATCAAAAGTAGCTTCCAGGGCATCCCAGGGCCATTCCTGTTTGGGATCCGGTCTCCTAGGGGGAGGGGGCCTCGCTGGCTCATCTTTGGCTCCCTTGTCTTCTGACTCTTTAGAGTCTTCTTTCACCATCAGCTCCTTCACCAACTTGGTAAGGTTCTTGACCAGGAATTGGAGGTTTTCCTTCAGCTCTTTTACCTCCGCTCGGGGGCCTGTTTGGCCTTGATCACCTTCGGCTTTCTCTTCCCACTCTTCTCTCACCTTGCCCAGCCAGGGGTTCTCGAGTTCGGACCTGGTGCTCACACTTGCCCTGGCTTCTTCATCTCCATTCCCCATGCCTGCGAGGGTTGGGGTTTCAGGTAAGAGCAATGCAGGAGTTCTTTTTTAGTTCTGACACTCTGTCAGGTTAATACACTCTCCACACTTCTCCTTGCCAGTGATAGAAGTTTATTAGAGATATGCTTACATCAGGAAATTTGCTTTGTGTCAGAACTAAAAAAGGGCATGCAAATAGCCTCTAATACAGATAATTCAAACTATAGTCCCACACCCTCTTGCATACATCATTACTCAGCCCAACCATCACTATAGTAACCCTGACAAATATATGGCACCTTATCTATCCCGAGCCTGGCAGAGAAGACTCCAAGGCCAGCTCCCTTGGGAACCAGCAGTGGGGCACAGCTTGAGGAAATGTTACAGCTACTACAAGCATCCACTCAAAACATCCATATGCTCCCCTTAGGAATTCTGTCCTCCTATACAAGCAGTGTAAGCAGTGTAAGCACTGCAAGCAGTGAAGTGTAACAAGGTGAAATGAAACTTAAGCTTGACATATTATCAATGAAAATAATATATATGTGTATTTCTATCTGAAAATTAATAAAATATTAATAAAATATTGTTACCAAAAATAATTAGGTGGTTAGTTTTGCCATTATTGCACATTTAGCAAGTTTATTTTCCCATTCTTCTAAATATGGACAGATGTCTAGTTTCCATTTTGCTGTGTTAATGGTTGCTAGCCGCTGTCACCATGAATATCTCTTCTAAAATCTTTGGTTATTTGTTAGGCAGAACACCTAATAGCATGTTCTTTTTTATATATATATATAAGTTTTTATTGATTTTTTCTATAACTACATCTACTCGCTAATTTCTAAGCTACATTTACCTTATACAGAGAGTGCTTTATCATTTGCTTAATGCTACCATATAATATATATTAATTATGAAGCATTTTAAACCTTGGTTAGTTTTCAATTAGAGTTGTTACTGCTGACATTAAGAAATAACAAAAAAGCTATTTGACAGACAATACCACCCTAGAGGAATGCTTAATTATGCAAAATATATGGAATACATAAGTGCAATTTTCAATAAAACAATTCAGTTCTTATTTCTTCTTTCGTCCTCTTCTTGTCTTTACAGTCTCTTCTTGTACTTTTGGAGCTGCTGCTCCTTTTTCCGAGTCAGAAACTTCTTCTTCACTCTTGGAGCTGTCAAAACCGTAAATACTTTCTTGCGAAGCCAGTGAACCATCTGAGTCTCCCTCATTTTTCTTTTCTTTGCTTTTTTCCAGAAATTTTTTCGCCTGTTGGACAGAGTCAATCTTATACTTTTTGTCTTTGATGCTGAAGCTTAGTCCTTCCGGAACATTCCACCGATAGATAATGGATTCAGACTGTAACCAAGATGTCAATTTCCCATAGGCTTTCCTTCTTTTCCTTATCTCGAATGGAATATCTTTCATCACTTTAACTTCTTCTCCTTTGATCTTCAGAACCGCTTTATTTGTGGTTCTAAGCACCACATCCCTTGTTGATTTTTTGGAGAACCTTATCATAATCTCACCAGGTAGGCTTTTCTTTTTAGTATAATCTGGATAGGTTCTGTAAACCATATCCATGTCGCTTTTTAATTCCGCTGCTTTTAAGCCTGTTACTGGTTCAAGCGCTTCACTTAGCAGATTTTTAAGGTCTTCTCCTTTATTCTCTGGCACATTCTGAAGTCTTAGGAAAAAATTCGATCTTTCCATCTGTAGTTTCAAGAGCTGATCAGAGTGGAGGGCCTTTTCTTTTTCCGCTTTTTGTAGCCTTGAATCCTGATTTTTTACTGAAGTCTTTACTTCCAGAAGTTCTCGCTGCAGCTTCTCTGTAGTTTTATTCGACTCCTTTAGTTCCAGCTGCATTTTATCCATCTTGACGTTGAGAGCTGTCATTTGGTCCACTAGAGGTCGCAATAACGAGGAGAACACAGTGCTCATCTCTGTGGTATCAACCTTTGAACTCGGAGCTGTACTTCCTAGTTTGGGGGAAGGTTTCGTTTTCCCCGCCATTGTTGAGGCTGTGCTTTTTGTTGATAGTTAGATAAGATGAACGAAAAAAGCAAATTCTCCGACTGCGCTTATGACTTTTTAAAGTCTATATCCTCTAAAGCGTGATGCTGCCATCCAGCAAGCCAAACGTACTATTTTTCATGCAGTAACGCCACGTAAAGAGTCTCGTAAGTACGCCGGTCTCGAGAGGGGGGGGGGTTTCACTCCACCCGCCCGCTGTGCTGTTTGTTTTACTTCGGACTCACATTTAATCCATGCGTAACTGTAGTTCAAGCCTCATAGCTTCGCACTCTCTGCTGCTTCACGGATTTGCGCTTTCAGCCATACGGCTCCCGCAGCGGGGGAACCTATGGGGGTGATGAAAAGGGACCTCGATCCCCCGGTCACCACCGTAGGGAGAGATCCCCTTCGTGCCACCCCAGGCAGAGCCCCCTCACTGGGGTCTCTGGGGGCTCGGCACCTGTCCAGAGCCCCTTCTTCCCGCTGGGTACGGATCGCGCTCCCCGCAGTTGCAGAGGAGCGCGTCCGCCATTATCGCAAGTCTTGCCGGAAGTCACCTAATAGCATGTTCTTGACTTCCATTGGGAATTTAAACTTTAAAATATTCTGTGTTTTTTGGTGTATTTCCTTTCAATATCTTTTTGCTTTTTTACAAGTCCACCACATATGAAAGAAAGTTCCATCTATGTCTTGACATTTCCAGCATTTTCCTTCATAGTTTTTTCTCAATATCTTTTGGAGTTATATATCATCTGAAAAACATTTTGTACCAATTTTCTCTTAGTGTCTGGCTGACTGTAAATTTGATATCTTTCCCCCATAATCATTCCCATTGTTGCATAAATATCTGTTTTGTAAAGTTTTGTATCGACTTATTCATGCATTTTTTCACTTGTTCATCTTCTGTTTCTAACTGAAGTAAATCTTGTATATCCATCATAGTAAATGCTCTTTTTGTTATAATCAGCTGTTCAAATTCAGTTGCATCTCTTAAAACTCCACCTTCAATGCTCATGATCTCCTTTAGTCTTGAGACTAATTGATAATATAGCAGCCATTGAATGTTTACATCATCATCTTTAATATCATGCTAAGAGTTGATTTTCCCTATCTATAAAATGTTCTTTAAATGGCACTTAAAGCCAGAGAGACTATCTAAATACTCTCAAGTGGTTACTAACATTTGTTGGAAATGTAAGAAAAATTCAGGTTCTTACTTTCATATGTGGTGGCTTTGTGAGAAAGCAAACAAGTATTGGTCAATGATACACTCCTTACTTCAAGATATAATTAACTCTAATATACCATTCAAACCCGAATTATACTTACTTAATATAATACCAGAAGCATATAAGAAAATAGACAGACAGATATTATTGCATGGTGTTACAGCAGCCAGAATGTTATATGTGAGATACTGGAAGCTAGACAAAACTCCGGATAGACAGGAATTTCTGCAAAAACTTTTTGATGTGGTTGAGATGAATAAATTAACCAATTCTCTAAAAGGTAAAGGGGACAAAATCTTTAACATTGTTTGGGTTAAATTATATGTTTCATTGGAATTAAAGTCATAACTGTATATTTTTATAAGTTAAGTAAAGAATTGTTTTTGTTTAGAGCTGTTTATGGACTAAAATAGAATAATATGGGATACCCCTTTTTTTGTAATTTAGAATGCTTCTTCTATACGTATCAGCACGGATATTACTATTTAAAATATATAAATAAACTACAGAAAAAAGAGAGTTGATTTTCCCTGAGTGTTTATAATCATGTCATGAGGGGCTCAATAAATTCCAGTGTGACTTCTTTCTTGTGTTATGATCTTTTTTAGTCAATTTCTTAATCCATGCATAATTGTGTAGGTCTTCATCAATATCTGAAGGCTTCTTTCATAAATTTCTTGCTCAAACTAACATGTTTTCTGAATCAGTATAATAAAATACTGCTGGGATCTTCTGTCTCTTTGACAGATCTGTTGCATTAAGGAGTCTCCTGCTGCTCCTGGGCATCCCCCAGCCTCATTAAAACCCAATTTTATCTGGACCAATCAGAACCAGATTAAGACGTCCGGCTAAGGCTAATGCCAATATTTTTATTCAGCTCAATCTTTTACTTTCTTATAAATCTAAGTAATATTAGCCATGGCCCAAATTCGTGATTCAGCATTATGCTCCCTCCTTCCTCCCATGACAGGTAAAGAGCATCTGATTGCTTCCTGGTTTCGGAAGCCTTCTGAATTTGGTTTGCCATGATATCTGAATATAGGTGTCTGGATGAAGAGTACTGGACTCAGGAGACCAGGAACAGTGAAATCATGAAGACTTTATTGAGTGATTCAGCATGCCCAGTAGATGGTCAGAACAAGCATGCTTCCAGGGCTCCAGGGCCCTCATTATATGCTGGCCGGAGCCACACCTCCGGCAGCACCCAAAAGACCTGATAGGGGCTTAACATATGCGCATGTTTGTCATAGGTTCCCTGGAGGAGCCTTTGGCCGCATTGGCTCCCCAGGGAGAACCTAAGTCCCACATTGGTGGAGGCTTTCAATCCGGATTGTTCCTCCAGATTCAAGCTCCCCTCTCTGCCTGACCATGTGCTCTCGCCATGCAGCGGGCACCATTACCTGGGAGCACATGGCAGGCTAGTTGCTACACAGAGCATACTACATTACACCCCTCCCCCCATAGTCTGGACTGTCCCTTGGCAAACATAGTCTCTGAGGTGTGCGGGACGTTTCCGTTCTCTGGTCAAGCGGCACGGGGTCGCCAGAGCCACCGGTGTAGGGAGCGGAGATTCGGGGATATCTGCCTCAGGCTGAGCCGGGTCTGGTACCGTGCAGGGACAGCGACTGGAGTGATGTCCGGGTGGCCGGCTTCTGTGGAGTCCTCCTGCAGAGTCTTGGCCAGTCATGGGGCGGGCGGATCGTCTGTCTTGGGAACCTCGGGTTCCGCATCTGGGAAGTCCAGTCCTGGATCATCCGCAGAGAAGGCATGCAGGCGGCGGCGAAGTTGGTCCATGTGGCGCCTCCACCGTTGTCCTTCCTCGCCTGCAACTTCATAGGAGAGGGGACCGGTGATGCGGATAATCCACCCCGCAACCACAGGGGGCCCTGAGCATAGTTGCGGACGTAGACCGGGTCCGCTGGCATGAACCCTCTGGGAGCTTTGGGGATGTTGGGTTCTTTGGAGGTGGCCGGCGCCCGATCGGGGTGGAGCCGGTCGAGCTGGGTTGTCAGCCGATGGCCCATGAGCAGCTCTGCGGGGCTGCAACCGGTAGCCGAGTGAGGGGTGGTGCGCTGGCCGAATAGGAAAGCCATTAACTTAAACCCCAGATCCCCCTGGTCCATGCGCCTCAGCGCCTCCTTAGTGGTGCAGACCATTCGCTCTGCTTGGCCGTTCGTGGCCAGGTGAAAAGGAGCAGATCTCACGTGCCGAATGCCATGGAGCTCCACAAAGTGCTGGAATTCCGCGGAGGTGAAAGCCGTGCTGTTATCCGAGACAATGGTGTCTGGCAGGCCATGGGTGGCAAAGATGTGCCACATTGCTCAAATGGCGGCTTCAGAGGAGGTGGTGCGCACAGGAACGACTTCCAGCCACTTGCTGTAGCTGTCGACTAGAATAAAGAAAAACTGCCCCTGTACCAGGCCCGCAAAGTCCACGTGGAGCCGGGACCAGGGGCGTTGGGTGGACTCCCAGGGGCAGACAGGAGCGTGTGGAGGGTCCAGATGGGTCTCTTGGCACTTTTCATAGTGGCGGACCCGGTCCTCTATCTCCTTGTCAAGGCCTGGCCACCAGACGTAGCTCCGGGCCAGGGCCTTCATTCGTACTACCCCAGGGTGGTGCTCATGCAGAGCGGTCAGCACTCATGGGCAGAGGGGTTCCAGAATCACTACCTTCGAGCCCCAGAGTAAGCACCCCTTGTGGGTGGAGAGTTCTGTGCGCCAGATTGAGAAGGCAGCAAACTCAGGGTCCGGATTCTTGGGCCACCCCCTTCCCACCCAGTCGGAGACCCGGGAGAGTTGACGGTCCCGGGCCGTGCGCCGGGCCACGTCCCATACCTGAAGCAGCCGGTCTGGCAGGTCCTTGAGCAGAGCGATGTGGTAAGCCAGAGCTGGGTCGGGGTCGCAGGAGGGCAGCGGAAGGTGGCTGAGTACATCCGCATGGCCCATGGCCTTTCCCGGGCGATGCACCAAGTCATAGTCATATCCCGCGAGGAAGATCGACCATCGGAGGACTTGCGGGGACATTTGTGGCGTGCGGCGATCCGGGGCGAGGAGGCCCAGAAGAGGTTCGTGGTCCGTGGCGACCGTGAACTTGCGCCCGTACAAGTAAGTATGGAACTTTTTGACCCCGGCCACGATCGCAAGTGCCTCCTTGTCTATCTGAGCATAGTTCGTTTCGGCCGGGGCTAGGGTCCGAGAGTAATATGCGACCGGGACCTCCCGGCCGTCTGGCAGTTTGTGACCCAAAACTGCCCTCACTCCATAAGGAGATGTGTCACAGGCCAATACGACGGGCAGGGCTTCGTCGAAGTGGGCGAGGACCGCAATGGACATTAGGAGGTCCTTAATGCCCTGGAAGGCTGCCGCCTGGCAGGGACCCCAAGTCCAGGTGGCGCTTTTGTCCAGGAGCCTGTGTAAGGGCTCAGCTACTGCCACCTTGTGGGGAAGGAAGGCGTGGTAGAAGTTGATGAGTCCCAGAAAAGACTGCAGCTCAGCCTTGGAC
The DNA here is from genome assembly GCA_029233225.1 of Lepidodactylus listeri. Lineage (NCBI taxonomy): Eukaryota > Metazoa > Chordata > Lepidosauria > Squamata > Gekkonidae > Lepidodactylus > Lepidodactylus listeri. The sequence goes on along the minus strand of JARCFY010000009.1, from coordinate 113,915,274 downwards.
TTGGGGGCCGGGGCATCGGAGATGGCCTTCACCTTGTCCTTAGTGGGGTGAATTCTGTGGGCGTCCACCTTGAAACGGAGAAAATCCACCACAGGCACCCCAAGGAGGCACTTCTCGCGTTTCACCTTCAGGCCAGCGTCCTGGAATCGCTGGAGGACAGAGCGTAGGCGGGCCGAGAAAGCCTTGACGTCCGGAGCCGTGATCAGGACGTTGTCGAAAAGGGCTGCACCCCTGGAAGACCTTTTAACAAACGGTCCATTAACTCTTGAAAGATCCCAGGGCTATGCTGACCCCGAACTGGAGGCGCTTTACCTTAAACGCCCCCTTGTGTGTCACAATGGTCTGTGCTTCTGCTGTGGCATCGTCGACCGGCAGCTGCTGGTAGGCCTGGGCCAGATCTAGTTTCCCAAACACTCGTGCCCCAGCCAGGGAGGCCAACACGTGGCTGATGACCGGGACTGGGTAGGCATGGGCCTGAAGTGCCTTATTGATGGTGCACTTATAATCCGTGCAGATGCGGATGTCCCTGTTTGCCTTCATTGGCGTCACAATCGGGGTCTCCCATCGGGTGTGGGACACTGGTTCTAGTACACCCTGGGTGACCAACTTATCAAGCTCACACTCGATCTTGGGCTGCACTGCGAGCGGCGGATGGCGGACCGGTATGCACACAGGCCGGACCACAGGGTCAAGGTCCAAGGTGATGGGTGGCCCCTTATAGGAGCCCAGTGCCCCATCGAAAACCGCGGGAAATTCCTCACAGAAGTCGGCAAAATCTGTGGGCCGCAGGCTGTGTACCCCGGTGACGCCCAGCCCTAGGGGCTGGAACCAGGAGAGTCCCAGCAGGCTTGTGAGGTTTCCCGCCACCACCAGGAGGCCCAAGCGTCCCGTAAAGTTCTTAATTTGGACCTGGAACTTGCCCAACCCCCTTATCGGTATCGGGTTCTTCTGAAAGTCCCGCAGGGTTAGGCCCTGGACTTTCTAAAGTCTGGGCCCCATGGTGGGGCAGAGCCTGCGGAGGGTGGACTCCAAGATTATGGAGTAGGATGACCCAGTGTCTACTTCCATTTGGCAGGGGGTCCCCTCAATCAAAACTGAGACCTTAATTTTGTTGGGGGTGTCGGGGGGCAAGTTCATTACCTGCTGTGTCTTGCGGTGGTGGTGGCGGGCTGCTGCTGTCTGGAGGAGTTCGGCGGACTCCTGGTGCGCGGCTTGGGTGCGGCAGTTGGAGCGGGTGTGGCAGGTCGGGCGATGTGGCCCTTCTTGCCACATGACCTGCACTCTGCTTCCCGGAAATGGCAGGTCCAGCGGTCATGCTGATCGCCACAGCTATCGCACGTGGAATGTTTGGAGTGTGACGTCACTGAGGGGAAGCCTTCTCACCCGAGTTGCGGGACCCCTGTCCCGGAGGCCGGCATCGTACCTGGAGTGTCTCATCATCCTCCGAAACGTCGGAGTCTGCAGCAGCCTCGGTCTGGTGGGCGGCTGCGGATGGGCCTAGCTTCTCCTGCTGAGAGACCTCAAAGGTGCAAGCCATGGTTAGCATCTTGTCCAGGGTGGCTGTGGAGTTGGCCATCAGCTTCCTTTGAGGCTTGGGGTCGCGGACCCCACACAGGAACGCAGAGTATAGCGTGTCCTCTACGGCCACAAACTCGCACCCCACCAGGAGATGGCGGAGGGCCGCCAGGTAATTGGAGGCAGACTCACCCTTCTGCTGCAGCCGGCGGAAGAACTTCACCCACTGCGTGTTCTTGGAGGGTCTCGGCAAGAAGTGGTTCCTTAGGAGCACCATGATGTCGTCGTACGTGGCCTCCCCTGGGGTATGAGGGGAAAGCAGGCTGCGGAGTAACTTCAGCGTCTTTACCCCGCAGGAGGCCATGAGCCAGGACTATTTCTTCCTGGCATCCGTGATGTCCTGTGCATCGAAGTAGGATGTGAGCTGGTCCGTCCAGGCTTCCCAGGCTTCGGGGCAGGCTGGATCGAATGGGTGGGTGGTTCCCGGAGCGGTGGCCATTCTGGGATGTGCAGCAGTGTGTTGAGCGAGATCCTCGGGAGCCGATGGCGGTGTGGTGGCGCTGGAGCCAAGCAGGGCCGGTGGCTGACGGATCTGGTCTGGGCTCGATGCGGTGCTGGTGTCCGCCAAGGAGTCGCTCAGCGGGATCCCATCCTCGTCACCAGTGAAGAGTACTGGACTCAGGAGACCAGGAAAAGTGAAATCATGAAGCCTTTATTGAGTGATTCAGCATGCCCAGTAGATGGTCAGAACAAGCATGCTTCCAGGGCTCCAGGGCCCTCATTATATGCTGGCCGGAGCCACACCTCCAGCCACACCCAAAAGACCTGATAGGGGCTTAACATATGCACATGTTTGTCATAGGTTCCCTGGAGGAGCCTTTGGCCGCATTGGCTCCCCAGGGAGAACCTAGGTCCCACATTGGTGGAGGCTTTCAATCCGGATGGCTATTGTTCCTCCAGATTCAAGCTCCCCTCTCTGCCTGACCATGTGCTCTGGCCATGCGGCGGGCACCATTACCTGGGAGCACATGGCAGGCTGGTTGCTACACAGAGCATACTACATTAAACTGGATAAGCTGTATTTTGTTTCCTTCCCACTAACCAGAAATTTAAACTGGGAACCCTGGCCTCTGAGAAAAAAACAAGCTCCAGTTTACCCAAGTGCTTAAATTTGGGGATCTTAACAAACTAGACTTCGAAGGCTTCCCAAACCAAGAGATTTTCAACAGTGCTCTGCATGTGACTAGGGAAAAGAAGTATTCAAGTATGGAAAATAATATACATCAAAATACAGTTTTGCTGTGACATTTGAATTAAGTTTAAGTTGAGTCTTGAGACTGCAGTAGGACAAAAATAACTTTTGGAGGTATCAGTAGAAAAGAGCAAGAGTCCTTAAAGACTAAAAAAAATTATGGCAAGGAAAGATCCCCTTCTGCCTTACACTGCTTTTGGGGTTGTTTGTCTATTGTAACACTCTTTCTTGCAGTACCAGAAAAGACGGTCTGTAGTGTCTGGTCGCAAGAAGGTCCATTTAAGTCTATGCTGGGCTGGCCCTCGTTGTCTGGCCTTGAGAACATATGCATGAAATTGTCAAGTTGTTTCTCAATCTATTCCAATCTATCATAGACGACTGCCACTGTTTTAGCTATTAGCTCTGTGTATTTGCTCTAAGTGTTTTCAGCAACTTCAGCATTTTCACCTTGCAGTGAGTGACTGAGAATCTCTCCCATCTCCTTATTGGTGTTGATGTTATCAGCCAGCAGAGCATAATAATTAGCGAGTGGTATGGAAAGTAACGAGGGATTACTAGATACAAAATACTCTCCTACTTTTGTCTGGTTTTGAGCTGGAGCTGAGGTGTTATGTCTTCTAAGTCATGTGGTTGTTTCCTGGTATGCATTTCCAAGTTGTTACACAGTCAGTTTTTCCAGCTGTCCCCAATTAGGGCAAGTTTTCTCTATTTTCTTATCTCTATCCACGCTTCAGCCTTGACCCTATTACTCATCAGTCACTCAGGCTTGCAGTTCTCCTTGAAGGAAGGTAAAAAGAAATCCATTAGAAGAAAAACTATGCCCCTGTGGTGATGGGAAAATAGAAACATTACAACATGTTATGTTCAACTGTAAGATGTATAATCAGATATGTGAAGTTACATAATGCCCATATTTCTAGCTTACCCACAGAGACATAGAGCTATATTTCTTTTCATAATGCTCTCTGACAAGAACCAGGATGTAACATAAAAGGTTGCTAAATATGGATGGATGGCATTGAAGTGTAGAAGATCTCTAACCAACAACTAGTATATAGAGGGATCTTCCTAATTTAGTCATTTATGAGAATTATAACTATATTTGAGAGCCAGTTTGGTGTAGTGGTTAAGTGCGCGGACTCTAATCTGGGAGAACCGGGTTTGATTCCCCACTCCTCCACTTGCACCTGCTGGATGACCTTGGGCAAGCCTTAGTTCTGTACCAGCTGTTCTCTCAAAGACAGCTTGGGAAAGAGCTCTCTCAGCCCCACCTACCTCACAGGGTGCCTGTTGTGGGGAGGGGAAGGGAAAGGAGTTTGTAAGCCGCTCTGAGACTCCAAGTGAGTGAAGGGTGGGATATAAATCCAATCTCTTCTCCTTCTTCTTCTTCTTCTCTTAACATTGAAATTTATTTTATGATTGTAAAACTTTTAGTATATTATGTTGTTTTATATATTTTATCTATCTTTTTGTATCATTTTTATTAAGTATGAAACAAAAACAATACATTGAATAAAACCAGTGTGAAAAACAAACAATACCTAACAATAACTAACACCAGAGTGATAAAACAAATCCCTTCCAATACTATAATTACAACAACTAAACTTACCTAAGAAACTACACAAATACTCTTATATTTTCTAAAAGCCTTCTTTAAAAATAAAGTAGCTCACGAAAGAAAAGATTGGATGACATAATTTCCTTTTCTTGAAGAAACTGTATGATCCAGACAATTGAAACCAGACAATTTGAACACTGCAGACCCGAGGGTTGGTCTAATTTTCCTAAAACAAAATGAGTCCATATAGCATTGTACCAGTCCATTAAAGAGGGACCTGTTGCCTTTCTCCATTTCCTTGCTATTTCTATCTTAGCAATCAACACTAGAGTTGCTATCATGGTTTGTTTCGATTTATTTAAGTGACTCAATTGGTCTATTTCCAGAAGAATTACTTCAGGTTGTCAAGGTATTGCTGTATCTGAGATTTCTTCTATTTGTGGGAGTACCTGATTCCAGAATTTCTTAATCACAGACCTGTTGGACTTTAGTTGTAGATGAACTAATGAACTCCAGCTGCGAAAGCCTTCAACAACCTTTTGGACTGTTTCAGCTGCCTTGCCAGCAGCCAAAAACGGTAGCAAGTTACAGGACTGTTGTTTCTACCAATTGTTAGCTGTGTAAGACCAGACTTGTTGGCCTGGGCCCAGGTTTCTCACATTGGGTATGAGAGACCATAGTGGATTGGTTGGGGGGAAGGGGAGGAGACACACGTAAGAAATACTGTATTATGGAGTAAGCTACCACCAGCTTTTTAAATGGATTTTAAAAGTGATGAGAAACCATTCTTCTCTGCTGCTTGTTGATAAGGACATGGAAGAAGCTTTCAGTCCTCTGTACTTTTTTTATCAGGTGCTGGGTACAGACAGAAGTGGAGGGCAGTGGCCTTCATATTCTGCTTACAAGCACCTTGGAAGAGTCTTGCTGGCCCCTGCCAGAAGCAAAATGTTGGCTGGTCTTTGCTCTGGTGCAGCATAGCTGGTGGACAGCTGAATCCATAAGGAGTCTGACATTCCCTCTTCCCAGTATCATCACATGAGCCTCATGCTCTGTGGCATATTTTCATCTCTGTGCTCTGTTTGTCATCTTCCTCACTAGGGAATTCCTGAGAACCCAGGAATCAATCAGCGGGCTCTTAAACTTCTCTTTTCAGAAGTGCAAGCAAAAGCTTCAGCCTGGGACTATAAAATCACAGTCAGTGTGGCAGAGATATACAATGAAAGTCTCAGGTAATGGAATTACTCCAATGGACTGCTGAGTCCATCAAGTTTGGTGGTGATGGGACTTCCTTTTTCTTTTGTTATTAATTAACAAGAAGGACACACAGTATGGTAGATACAATTCAAACAAAACACTGAAAAGAGTCTATTTAGAATCAATGCATAAACATTTTATATAATAACCTGTTGTGAAAAATACAAAATAATTTTAAAACACCTTTTACAAAGCATGTATAGTACTCTTACATTCAATCTTGCAATAGCCAAACACAGTGTATTATAAAGTCTACAATACTGTTATTGTCAGGGGTCATTTGGGGCTGAAGCGAGGCGGAACAGCACTCCGCCAGCCCAGGAGTGGGTACTAGGGCAGCCACGGGCCAAATCAGATTCTCTGATCTGATTCAGCCCGCTGCCGAATTGCCGCCAAAATGCAGTGGTGGCTTTAAAAGTGGATGGAGGGGAGGTGGTTTGAGGGAGAAGCTCCAAACTTACAGGGTAGCTGTTGGATCCTCTCCCGCAAATACCCACCAAGTTTCAAGAAGATTGGAGCAGGGGGTCCAATTCTACAGGCCCCCAATCAGGTTGCCCCCATTCCCTCCATTGTTCTCTATGGTGGGAAAAAAGTAACATTTTTTCCCACCATAGAGAACAATGGAGGGGATGGGGCAACCTGTTTGGGGGCCCGTAGAATTGGACCCCCTGGTCTAATCTTCTTGAAACTTGGTAGGTATTTCGGGGAGAGGCCCCAGCAGCTACCCTGTAAGTTTGGAGCTAATATGTTCTAGAAATATAATTTAACTAGGAATAAGTAATAGATTTTAGACCCTGATATTTACACTTCCATCTCCCTTTTATGACCGTGGAGGTGTCTGCCATGTATTAGTCAAACTGATACAAATCTAACAAGTCTTTGAGGTCCTGTAAGACACCTGTTTACTTTGGCATCAGCTTTAAGAGTGCCATTGTCACACCAGTGGGGCAGACTCTCTACCCTTATTTGTGGAGACTGAAGTATCTTTGGCAAAGCTTGTCAATATGATAACCTCAGAGTGGCTTCTGCCCTCCATACATATTAACAAGTTTATTGTGTTTTCAGGTCCTATGAGAGGTCTGTACTTTTTTTTTGCCTGCCATTCAGTCCTGTTAGATTAGCAACTGTGTGTGCAGGTTTTTCCCCAGTACGGCTTTTCCAGGGTATGGTCTGAAGATCACTAAGGAAACCCCCTCCCTCTGGAATCACCAAAATCCTAATAACTCTGTCTGCGATCAGCAGAGGTGCTTTCCCATGTTTCCCATGTGACTACTGCCCCACCCCAGAACTACTGAAAATGGAAATTTGTGGCAAGGGAACAAATCTTCCTTTCTGAGACCAGCTCCTTGTCTGTTTTCAGCAGGCAAAGTATCTCTTTAGTTTCCTTCAGTGTGTTCAGATGTCTTTATTTTAGCTCTTTCTCCATACTTCTTGGCCTCTTTCTCCACTTGGATCTGGTACTCTCTCCCAGATCTTGGTCGGTCAGTGAGGATATCTCTGTTTCAATTCTCAAAAGCTGTGCTTTATTTTCATTCCTTTGGATCTGCAAGAGACCATCTCTTTTGGTTTTTATTGCCTAGGCTGTGCCAAGAATTGATCAGTCCCCTGACAGACATTTTAAACATTAAACACAAAGGACCAAATTTTTTAAAAAGTGGAAACAGTAACAGATCTATGTGAACTGTGTTGTTTCTAGCATCTCTCTCTGACCCAAGAAATGCAGATAGCTATCCTTCTCTGATTGTATGCACAGAATATAGTATATAGTCATTTCAGAAGTTCTGGAAATAAACTGTAGAGTTAAAACCAACTCAGTAGCTGAGTGCCCGAAAAACCCATGGTAGTTGGTCATAATGGTTGCTGTTTACCCAGGAACACATGAAGCTGTCGGTCTATCAAGGTCGGTTTTATCTACTCAGACTGACAACAGCTCTTCATGGTTTCAGGCAGAGGTCTTTCACTTCACCTACCACCTGATCCTTTTAGCTGGGGATGCCAGAGATTGAACCTGGGACTTTCTGCATGCCAAACAGATGATCTATCGCTGAGCCACAGACTCCCTACCCTTGTATACAAAGTTGACTCCATCTGTGGGTAGCTGCACCCTCAACCAGATAAAGTAACTAAGAGTCTTGTGACACCTCAAGGACTAACAAATATATTGTGGCATAAGCTTATGCATGAGCACATCTGCCAAAACGAATCCATTTTCTGTTGTTTTGGCTGCTCTAGACTAACCTGACTAGCCCTTTGGATTTCAGCAGCATAGTTCCGTTGTGGCTTTTGGTTGAGGCAAGAGATTGGCTCTGTGAGTCTCCTTTCTTATTTCACTCTTCCAGTTAATCATTCTCTGTCCACTGCCCAGCCACTTTAATGTTATTTGGTGTCTCAGTAGTTGAGCCCTCATGGTTTGTCAGGCAAGAAGGATGAAAATACTTCCCTCTGACTCTCTTCGATCCCACTTGCAAGAACATACATATATATATATATATATATATATATATATATATATATATATATGTATATATATATACATACTAGGAATAAGGCCCGTTGTGGAAATAAATACAACGGGCTCTAGAAAGAGGCTCTGGGAGAGTGCCCCAACCTTGGGCAGTCAGCGTCAATTTGCTGTGGCGACCTTAGCAGGGTATAATGACACAGAGTCCACCATTTTCTCCAGGGGAAGATCTCTGCCATCTGAAGAGCAGTTGTAATTTAGCGTGATCTCCATCCCTCCCCTGGAGATTGGCAACAATGGGTCTAGCAGATCCTCCTTACCGGCTTGTAATAAACTGGTACAGTGACAGCTGTTTCAGACAGCCCTTCCCCTACCATTTTGGAACCGTCTTCAGAGTGGTTTGCCATTTCAGACTGCCGGGGTTTTTTTCAAGCCTCTTCACCACACACACACACACAAACACACACACACACACACACACACACACGCACAAATGCCTAGGGCAGCCAACCTCCAGATGGAGCATGAAGATCGCCAGGTATCACAACTGAACTCCAGACAACAGATCCTCCCCCCTTCCTTGGAGAAAATGACTGCTTTGGAGGGTGGCCTCTATGGCATTCTGTTCAGCTGGCCCCAATGAGTTTTCTCCCAAGGCCAACATAGGTGTGGATAGGGGCTTTCAGAGAAGCAAGCTTGGTTGCCTAGCAACGGGCACTGAGGGGATAGTTGCTGGCTCTGATGATGGAATAGGGTTCCCAACTTCCAGGTGGGGCCTGGGGATCTCCCGCTTTTACAATGGATCGCCAGCTGACAGAGATCAGCTCCCCTGGAGAATATGGCTGCTTTGGAGGGTGGACTCTATGGCATTGTACCATGCTGAGGCCTCTCCCCTCCCCAAACCCCACCCTCTCCTGGATCCACCCCCAAAGTATCCAGGGATTTCCCAACCTAGACCTGGCAACCCTATGATGGAAATACCTGAAGATTTGGGGGGTGGATCCTTTGGTGGGCAGCATTTTTTTGGGGGGAGGATGGAAGGACTCAGCAAGCTATAATGCCATAAGGTCTACCCTCCAAAGCAGCCGTTTTCTCCAGGGAAACTGATCTCTGTCATCTGGAGATCAATAACAGCGGGAGATCTCCAGGTCCCACCTGGAGATTGGCAAACCTAGGGGGGAAATCAGCTGCACTGCAGGGGGTTGAAGGGAATAGTTTGATAGTTGCTGGCCCACCTCATTAGCCAGCCAGCCATGGTGGAGCTAAGCAGGAGAAATTGCCTGAGGAATTTCACGCAGCCAATATGTTCTGTTTCAGGAACTCTTCAGTAACGGTTTCTGTCAGACATTTTACACAGAACCGTATTTGTACTGGTTCCCTAACGGAACATATTGGCCCTTTCACACAGAAACATGCCTCTCCCGTTGGGGAAGCGTTCCTGAGCCGATTTACCTTGAAACCTTCTCCCACGCGTTCTTCAGTTCTTTGTACTAGTCCTGAAGTGCTGCTGTGTGAAATGCCCCCTGTTTCTGACAGTTTATTCTGACAGTTTATCCTGGGCACGCTGGCAGTGTGCGGGGGAGGGGGTTATGCTGCTAGTCCATTGTCTTTTCACTGACAGAAGCAGGCCACTGAGGGGACAGTTAGACTCACCTGGCAGTGGGCAGAGGAGAAGAGTGGACCCAACACCCAGTCAGTCCTTCCCCTTCGCTGGCTCCCTCCAGACTGAGGCCAGGATGCTGGCAAGTGGCTCTGTGGGCGGGCCTGAGGCAAAGCAGGGAGAGAATGCAGCCAATGGCCAGGGACCCCTTTTGAGTGGCAGTCCATCCAGCCTACTGATTTTGGCGCCCCTTGGAATCTTGAGAACGGCTTTATATAATAGGAAAGATATATATATAGGAAATAGGAAAGATATATATATATATATATGGCTCTGCAATATTGAGCAGGTTTGAGAGTTTCTTGCATCTCTCTCTGACCTAGTACGTACATATAAATATGTTCATAAAGCTACCCTTTTATAGAGTGATGACTTTGCTGGCTTCACTGGGGATTATTCATTGCCCCCCCTGTCTCTCTCTTTCAGAGACTTGCTCAGAAAGGTGCCTCAGGAGAAGCTGGACATCAAACTGTGCCCAGATGGCAGTGGACAGCTCTATGTACCAGGCATGACTGAGTTTCCTGTACATTGCTTGGAGGATATTAATAAGGTTAGAAAGGAGGAGGTACTCCCTACTGACAGCAAAGAAAGGCCCACAACTGAGGTTCTGGTTTGTGGTCTTACAGACTAGACATGATGGCTGTAGCCTGGACTGGCTTCTTTTAATAAATTTGATGTTACTCAGAAGAAAGAGTAAATGAAGAGTTCCATGTGTGTCAGTGTGATTGAGTACCATATGTCATTGTGTCACAAGCTAACTCTGCAGGTACTCTGAAACTTGGATTAGATTTTATTGTACCCACTCTTTGTTCCTATTTCTTGGGGGGCTGTAGTTGGTGTTGTTTTCATTTACTGTAGGTTTTAAGAACCTTCATTGATACTTAAGTGTCAGGAGAGTCTGGTTGAAAAGGAAATGATCCGCTAAGAGTTGCCTAGTGCTTGGGATACATGTTTGAGAAGGAACCCATCAAGAGATGGGTTGCTCCATTTGCCAAGGGAGTGAATGAAACCAGCTCTCTGACTTTCTCCTAGGTCTTTGAATTTGGACACGTCAACCGAGCTACTAAATGCACCTACCTAAATGAGCGCAGCTCACGGTCTCATGCCCTGCTAATTGTCACAGTGAGGGGAGTAAACTACAGCACTGGAATACAAACAACAGGTTGGTATCTCAAGTAGGCTAGAGATGGGTGGAAATCCCTTAAAGCTTTGCTCTACTAACCCACAAGGCAATGGGAAGACTGGCTCATGCAGACAGCTTGATCTCACCAGAGGGTTTTAGAGGAATTGTAGTTATTGTGGCTCCAGTGAACTGTCTTGTCTCTCTGTGCCCAGTAATGCTTTGTTCTCTTCTAGGAAAGCTGAATTTGGTAGACCTGGCAGGTTCTGAGCGGGTGGGAAAGTCTGGTGCAGAGGGGAACAGGCTGCGTGAGGCTCAGTACATCAACAAATCACTCCTTGCATTGGGAGACGTGATCTATGCCCTGCGTTCTCGCCAAGGCCACGTACCATTCCGCAACTCCAAACTGACTTATCTCCTGCAGGACTCTCTCAGTGGTGACAGCAAGACGCTCATGATGGTCCACGTAAGTGTTGGGCCATGAGGAATGTGGGATCTTGCAACTGACACAGAACAAATTGTAGAACTGAGAACTTGGAGAGATACTGAATGTGTTATTCCTTTGAGGGTCTACAGAAATAAGTATTCGATCTGAAACATTCCACTCTTTGGCACCCTTTGGTTGACCTGGGGCTTTTCTGAATAACCTATAAGAAATCTGAGTGCTTTCTCACTTTTCCCAGGCTTTCAGAAGTGCAATGTTTTGTACTTAACATGATGTAATACTGTCTGTTCATTTTGCAACTGCCAGATAGACTTCTGTGCCAAGAGTCTCACAGGAACCAACTGGATGTTATCTAATATCTAATAGCTGACTTGGTTCCATCTGCAGTTATTCTGGCAGTCATCAAATTCTACCATGTTTCAGTGCTGCCTCAGTGAAATATATCTGGTTTTAAAAAATATTTCTATGCAATGGTTTTCTGTAAATACTGTTTTATGTTTTATGCTGCTGGTATATCATTGTAATAACTACTAAATCTGCAGATAGGGGACATGTAGAGTAAAGGGAGATTGTTTCCAACAAATTTGGGGGGATTGCACCCCAAATTTGCAGACAAATCTGAATTTTAAAGAAGTGTGTGTGGGAGGAATCATTCCAAAAAGCAGCATGCTGTCTGCACATGCATGGGAGATGAAAAGGGAACTGCCATTGCCTGAGCCAGATAGGCCAGAGGCAGCAGTGACACTGCAGGTGAGCAGGAGAGGGGAGAGTGAGAGGGACCATTGGTAGGCTCACAAAGAATTCATCAACTTCAGCACCTGTGAGAGGAAGTAGGTGGGAGCATGGGAAGGGAGGAAAAGTGCAACGTCAGTTACAATGACTAACTGGCAAGTACCAGCCAGTGAAGTCCCAAGCTGTTGCCTAGCAACTCCAGGTGCCGAAAGAGAGCCTAGTTGAATCTGAAGCACTTCTTTAGCACAGCTGCCAAGGTGGTGGCAGTTGCAGTGGCAGTCTATGGTGGGTGATAGACTGGTAAGTGGGGGAGGAGGAGCTCCAGTCACCACTGTCGCTACCGCTTCAGCCAGGCTAGAGGAAGCAGTAGCTGTGCAAGCTGGCAGTTAGCTGAGCAAGCGGCGGGGGAAGAAGACAGAGTGACTGAAAGAAGGGGTGGGAAGAAGAGAGAGTGAGACTGAGAAACGGATTGGAATACCTGTCTCTGAAGCCATCGAAGAAATCACTCCCCGACATCCTCTTTGCTCCCGTCCCAAACTAACCCCATTGTACACCATGGAGTTCAGGGGGATGAAATGGGAGCTTAGATGTCCAGAGCGAGTTTGGGTGACCATCTCATGACAAAGCCGCAAGAGCATCCTATAGGTTGTTTATGAAGTCCTTTGAAATGGCGGTGAAGACTGTTGAAAGAGAATTTTATGCTGAATCCATCGCATCAGCTAGCTCTCACCTTGCTCAGTTGTTTAGGATAATTAGTTCTTTAACCTCTCTTGATGAGAGAACTCAAAAGGTTAGGAATTCAGCCATTAGCTGTGAGCTTTTTAGTGGATACAGTGTTGTCTCTCTGCCATGACCTGCCTGCCAACATTGATACAGTACGTGAACTATGGCTGTCTTTGGACTCTGTATTTGACACTTTCAGCTGATTCTTGGGCTGATGTTGACAGGATTCTGGGTGCTGCTAAGCCAAACACCTGCCTCTTAGACCTGTGTCCATCATGGCTGGTGAAAGCCAGTGATGAGGGAATACGAGGCCCCTTGGTAGACATTATCAGTTTGTCACTTAGGGCGGCTTACAGGCCCATTGGCGTCATAAAACCATAAAAAAATAAAAACAATTTAAAATCATAAAACAATTCAGAAGTACAATATATATAAGATGGCAAAAGATTGTCCTGTCAGCCACAATAGGGGAGATCAGCAGCTGGTGTCTGGCTTTTTAGCACATAGTTCTTTAATATGGGCACAGATGTTAAAGCAGGTGACCAAGAATAGATTGTAGGGCATGGTGATTCGGCTTGATGGTGTAGTTTGGTTTAGTGGTTAAGTGCATGGACTCTTATCTGGGAGAACCGGGTTTGACTTCCCACTCCTCCACTTGCAGCTGCTGGATGACCTTGGGCAAGCCATAGTACTGTCAGAGCTGTCCTTGAAAAAAGCAGTTCTCTCAGAGCTCTCTCAGCCTCACCTACCTCACAGGGTGTCTGTTGTGGGAAGGGAAAGAAAAAGGAGTTTGTAAGCCGCTCTGATACTTCCGAGTGAAGGGCAGGGTATAAATCCAATCTCTTCTTCTTTGATTCCCCACTCCTCCACTTGCACCTGCTGGGTGACCTTGGGCAAGCTGTAGCTCTGTACCAGTTGTTCTCTCAAGGACAGTTGTCTCAGAGCTCTCTCAGCCCCATCTACCTCACAGGGTGTCTGCTGTGGGGAGGGGAAGTGGAAGGAATTTGTAAGCCACTCTGAGACTACAAGTGAAGGGTGGGATATAAATCCAATCTCTTCTCTTCTTCTTGATGGTAGGCCTTTTAGTGTGGCATCTCACTCAAACGCTTGGCAGAAGAGCTCATTCCACCAAAGTGGAGCTGCCACCAAAAAGGCCCTAGCCCTGATTGTGGCCAGCCTGGCATCTTTCATGCTGGGGAGGACAAGGAGGTTTTGCTAGCTTTTGTTGGGCTGACACCTGGAAGTCAGTCCACTCATTCACCAGGCATTACAGGATTGACAAGACGGTCTCAGCTGATGCTGCCTTTGGAAGAAGAGTCCTGCAGCATACCTTTTCAGGCTAGGAGCTGAGATTCTTTGCCTGCCTGGAGCATACTGCTTTTTTATGTCCCAGCAGTAGCGACTGCCACACCCTGGAGTACTGGAGAACAGAAGATTTTTTCACCATGAATCTTCCTTCTTGGTGGTCCTGGGGTGGGGCAGTCGCTTCCCATCCTAGAGTAGAATTTTCTCTCAAGTGGCTCTTGAGCCAGAGTAGGTATGCTGTTACAACCATATGGGGCTTCCTTGCTTCCTTTTCAGTTCTTGCCTATCTTAGAATGCTTCAACTTGTTCTCTGTGTGCTTTGTTGCCTTTGGGGGGGGGGATCATTTGTTTGAGGTCCATTTTTTTCATGTTTGATCTTTTTTGGAAGAGGGAATTGTACTGCTTCAGGATCAGACCGGGGCCTGGGAAAGAAGCCCCTCCCTGCCAGGAATTGCAAAGTTCAGTGACTCTGCCTGCCTTCAGGGAGGAGCTTCTTCCCAGAAGTAGAGACTGCTTGTGAGAGTCCTACAGAGTCAAGTCAACAACAAGTGTTCTAGAGAAGAAAGTCTTTATTGAGAAAGGTCTGTTGTGCTCATCTGCACTTCTTGTGTTAGCAATGGCTGACACAGCCCCAAGCAGGACAATTATACAGAATTCAAAAAGGGGTCTGGTAAGGAATTGCAACCAATCACCAAGGCAAAGAAAAGGTGCTCAAAATGCTGGTTTACAGTTCCCATGGAAAAAGTGGGAAGAAATAGAGTCAGACACGAGAAGAGATGCATGGGCAGGCACCAGCAGTCTCCCAAGGTCAGAGCAGCTTGAAGAGCGATAATCATAGATGTCAACTATGGGGGGGCTCGAGGGCTCGAGCCTCCCCCGAAATTTCCCGGGAAATGGAGCGCCCGCCACCGCCTCTCTCTTTCTCCCCCCCCCCGGCCTGGCTGCCTCCATCTCTCCCTCCCTCTGTCTGTCCAGGGGCCAGCTAAGCAAATGCCCAGCTGGTCCCTGGACAGAGGGAGGGATGGAAGCAGGAGTGGCCAGGCGGGGGAGAGGCAGCGGCGGAGACATGGCAGCGGGGCAGCGGCGGAGAGAGGCAGTGGCGGCAGGGACAGGCAAGAGCCCCCGCACACACAAGAGCTGCTGCTGCCACTGCCACCCCTCTCTCTCCCCCCCCGGCCTGGCTGCCTCCATCCCTCCCTCCCTCTGTCTGTCCAGGGGCCAGCTTAGCAAATGCCCAGCTGACCCCTGGACGGATGGAGGGAGGGATGGAAGCAGGAGTGGCCAGGTGGGGGGAGGCAGTGGCGGCAGGGACAAGATCCCAGCATGCGCGCATGCACGCAAGAGCCCCCGCCCCCCCTGGGAATTTAAAAACTCAACGCCCCTGGCGATAAGCACACCATGAGAAGTATAACATAACATTCCACAGACCCGACGTCAAGGGTTCACTCATCCCACCTCCCAGGCAGGAGATGGCAGCATTAGCTGACATTCTGCCTCCTCAAAGCTCCCCCCATCCCTCCAGGTTTCAGCGGGTACAATTTATGGAAGGCACAAAGCAATGCAGGAGCGTTAACATGTTCAGCAGCAACCCATTCATTTTCTTCTGGCCCAAAGTCTTTCCAGCACACTAGATAAAATAAGTGACTACGTTTAAACTTAGAGTCCAGAATTTGTGCAATCTCATAATGAGGTTCACCATTCAGAATCAGAGGAGGAGGAATTGGTTGCTGGGGCTGCCAGATATTCAGTCCGGGATCCCGTTTCAATAAGCTGATGTGGAAAACAGGATGCAAAGATTTCAGTGACTTAGGCAGTTCAAGTTCAACAGTCATCTCATTTATCTTTCGGAGCACTTTAAACAGCCCCACATATTTCCAGCCCAATTGGCAACTGGACTGCAGGCCCCTGGTGTTCTTGGTTGACAAATACACCAAATCCCCGGGCTGCAAATCCCACCCAGGTGCCCTCCCCTTGTCCGCCTGTTTTTTATAGTCCATTTTGGCTTTATCCAATGTCTTTGCTGTTAAGGGCCAAGAGTCCTGTAAAGCTTTCCACCAGTCTTGAGAGTCCCCCGACCCTAGTCCAACAGGGGTGAGTTGCGGCAGGGGGGTCCCTTCATATCCACAGGAAGCCATAAAGGGAGAGACACCCATAGAGGAATGAACCACATTATTATAACTGTACTCCACAAATGGCAATAATTCAACCCACTTATCTTGTTGATATTTTGAGAAACAGCATAAAAATGGTTCAACAACTTAATTGACTCTTTTGGTTTGGCCATCAGTCTCTGGGTGATAAGCACTGCTGAGTGCTTGCTCATCCCCCAATACTCACAATAACTCCTGCCAAAAGGTGGCAACAAACTGCAGTCTGTGGTCGGAGATTATTTTGCTTGGGATTGAGTGCAATTTGATGATATTACTCATAAACATTTTGGCCAATGCCTTTGCTGTGGGTATTTGCTTGAACAGAATGAAATGGGCTTGTTTCATAAACAAATCCACCACCACCCAGATCACCATTTCCCACTTGTTAGGGGGCAGATCTGTAATAAAGTCCATGGAGATCACCTCCCTAGGTAAGCTAGGGGTTTCTAACAATTTCAAGAGGCCAGGGGTCCCCCACCCAGCATTTACACATCAAACAGGTTTGGCAGGAGCTCACATAAAATGATACATCTCGATGGTTCCAGTTCCGGCTGTGATGGCTGCAGGAGGCGCGGGAGGTAGCTCCGCATCCCCAAACACAGAATTCCCGACTTCTTAGGGGGTACCCAGGCTGGGACCCTCCACAACAGCTCTTGGAGGGAGCTAGTGGCAAGGCTGTTGTTAGGGTGTGTGGGTCAAGCGGCGGCCTTGACTTGGCCAGGGCAAGAAGAGGGACAAGACGACTCAGGGTCTCTACTGAGGCTTGACTGTAGCTTTGAGCCGAAGGAGACAAACCGGAAAAAGAAGCCTGCATACAAGAGGCAAACTTTCTTTTTTCTCTTTCCTTTTTATATTAAGTTTAGTTGTTTACTTACTTTTGCTTCTTTAATTTTGGCACGGAACTCTGCGCTGCGTTGCCACGTCATAGGCTGGGTTCGGGTTGGTCGAGGCATACTAAGTCGAGTGCAGAGCGCAAGAGCCACTATAACGTCTTCTGTTTGGTGAGGAAACCGGACCTAAAACTGGCAGAAGCAGATTCGACATTTTTCATTTTCTTTCCTTTGTGATTATAAACAATAAACAAAACTCTAAGGGCATGAAATAAGAAGAAACTAGGAAGAAAACTGTACGAAACAGTAAAAGAGGAGGAAAAAATCGGAAGAAAAAAAACCCGCAACAGGGAGCTTCAAAAGGAAGAAAACTTTGCTACAGCAAAGAAACATGACAGGATGACACGGTGAGCGTTTAATGAGGTCTGATTGACTTTTACTCTCTTCCTGTTTGCGTTCACGTTGAAAGACCTGGAACAGGGTGTTGCCCCTGGAAAAGAAGATTGGAGTTTCGGGAAGGACATTTGGTTAAGAGGGGGGACATTTAAAAAAAAAAGTGGAGCACGGCTTATAAGGTTTTTTTTTTTAAAGAAAAAAATAACTGGCTACTAGAGTAGAGCGGGATAGAATTAGGTAAAAGGTAACATTATAGTAAGGAAAATTAGAATCTTTAGTAAGTAGTAAGTAATAATTATTAATAATTAATAATTAATTAATTATTAGTAATAGTAAGTAGTAATATTAGGGCTAAGTAAGTAGTAGTGAGTTAGAGACTGAGATTCTAGATAGGGATAGATAGGGATGGGCATAGAGTTAGAGTTAGATATAGAGATATAAGGAAATATAGGGATTGAGTGGTAAGGTGAAATAGATTTAAGAATTTAGGTTTAAGAGTTAAGGTTTAAGAATTAAGATAAGCCCATTTAAAAACTTAGAAAACTTAGAGAAAAAGAAAATAAAAAATAATTTAATTTAAAAACAAAAAGAGTGAAGGGAAAAAGAGAGGAGATGGCAAGCGGAAGTAGAAAAGGGTCAATTTCTGGACTACCAGGGACGAGCCAAACTGTCACTAAGGATTTAAATGCACAAATATTTGAATGTGTCACTGAAGCAATGAATCAAGTGGTACAAAATTTGCTACCCAACATGATTATTAATGCAATAGAGCCATTACAGGCCAAGATGGATTTGATTACACAACAACTAACAACTCAATTGGAGGATTTCAAAGCACAGATAGTAGAAAATAGGCAAGAAATAGCTAACTTAACTAGCAACTACAATACTATGGAAGGAAATTTTGCATTAGTAGAACAGCAGGTTGGTGAGCTTAATGCCAGGTGTGATTCCTTAGAAAACTCGCTCATGCAGTTGGAGATGGAAAAGTTGGCACAGATACTTAGGTTTCAAAATGTTCTGGAAATGAAAGAAGAAAATATTAAAGAATTTATGCTTACCAAGTTAAACGAATGGTTAAATCTGGATCCTCCTAATGATTTGGGTAATAAGATAGTGTTTATAGGTGGAATTCTGCCTTTGCCAGGCATACTAAGACCCCTAGGGAGGTCCATGTACGATTTCATAAAAGAGCCATTAGGGATAAGATATTGTACAACGTCAAAACTAACCCACTTATAATAGAAGGAACTGAGATACAAATTCTAAGAGACACCCCTTGGCGGGTAAGACAAAAAAGACAAGGCTATGCGATTTTAACATCTGCATTAAGGACAAACAAAATAACGTATAGGTGGGTGTCACCAGAGGGGATTTCCTTTTATTATAAAGGAAATCGGTATACCCTGACATCTTCCTTTAAAATGGAGGACTTTTTGAGGAAACACGGGAAGGACCTAGGTGTTCAAGATGAGGTTTTCACTGATTCAGAAGAGGAGGGGCAATTGGTGTCTGAAAGGGAGAAAGAGACCACTAAAAAGGCAAAGGACAAGAAATCTAGAAAATTGGACACTCATAGAATAATTACTAGATTACAAGTGAAAAAAGATGATGGAAAAAACAAAAATCAAGAATAGGAAGGTAAATAAAATGTTATCGATTAACGTAAATGGCATGAATAGCCCTCATAAAAGGAAGAAGTTTTTTTGCAAATTCAAAAGGTTCAAGAAACACATATTAAACATAAACGTAACTGGCATGAATAGCCCTCATAAAAGGAAGAAGTTTTTTTGCAAATTCAAAAGGTTCAAGAAACACATATTAAACATAAAGATAATCATTTACTAGAGGCTAAAAGATTAGGTATAAAGTTTGTAGCATCAAATAAATATTTTAAAAAAGGTGGGGTAGTAACATACGTTAACCTAGCATTAAATCCTGAACTGATATATGGGAGTAACAATGGTAGGATGTTAATTGTTAAGGTTCATAGAAGTGCAAGGTCTTTATTGATAGTTAATGTATATGCCCCTAACCAACAACAAGACAAATTTTTTAGTAAACTTCGAACCTTGTTAGCTAAACTTGAGTTTGATGACCTTTGTATCATCAGTGATTTTAATGCTGTCCCTGACAATAGAATGGATAGGAAAACAGTAGGCCTCAAAAAATCTAAAGATAATTAATTGTTGCGTACTTTTTCACAATTAGCTGAGGAGTTCTGCTTAATGGATACTTGGAGAGTTAAAAATGGTGAGCAAAAGGACTACACTTTTTATTCAGGCAGACATAAGTCGTGGTCTCGCATCGATATGATTTGGTCTTCCCTTTCATTATTAATGGATATCTCCGAGGTAGAAATATTACCAGCGACATATGCGGACCATAATCCGGTGGTTTTAACACTTAATGATCAACCTAGAATGGGTAGATGGTCAATGAAGTCTCAGTCCTTGAGGGATGTAACTTTTGTGAACGAATGCAGAACAGAATTTGATGAACTTTTTGCCAGAAATATTTGTCCAGAAATAAGTATACATACAGTTTGGGATGCGTTTAAGGCCTTTGTAAGAGGTAAAATGATTTCCCACGAAAGCTGGCAACGGAAACAACAAAAGGCTAAGTACCAAGACATATTGTTACAAATTAGGAAAGAGGAGGTTAGGTTGAAGGGGGACCCACAATGTAGTAGAGGTAGAGATAAAATGCGGATGTTGCAACATTTATTAAATTGTCTACTTTTAGACGAACTTGCTAAGAAAATCATATATGCCAAACAATGTATGTTTGAGAATGCAAATAAACCTAATAGATGGCTTGCCTATAAAATTAAAAAGGATAAAGCCAATAGATATATTAAAAATTTAAAGAATATACATGGTGATGACTGTACTTCAATTAATCAATTTAAAGAGATTATTGAAATGTTTTATAGAGAATTATATAAACAGGATCAGGTTAATATAAAGGAAATTGAAGCATACATAGATAAATTTATTAATAAAATTTTTTCCAAAGATCAAAAGAAACTACTAAATGGTACCATTACAACAATGGAAATAACCGAAGTAATTCAAAAACTAAAGATAAATAAGGCACCGGGCTCAGACGGTATTATTTCTGAATTTTACCGAATTTTTGAAAATAACATTACCCCTAATTTGAAAAAAGTAATACAGAATATTTACGACGGAGGGAAGATGCCCGATTCCTGGAAGGCAGCTCTAATAACTTTAATTCCGAAACAAGGTACTAACTTGGCTGATATTAAAAACTATCACCCGATTTCGTTGCTGAACATGGACTACAAAATTTATGCAGCAATCTTGGCCAATAGGCTTAAGAAAGTCTTGTCCCAAATGATTAAATTAGTCCAATCTGGTTTTCTACCACATAGACAACAGAACTATAATTTACGTATTATTTGGAACATTCTAGAATATTATGAGCAACATCCCAGCAAACAATTGGCACTTTGCTTTGTAGATGCCGAAAAGGCCTTTGACAAATTAAACTGGGATTTTATGTTACTTCAATTTAAAAAGTGGGATTGTGGACATAATTTTTTTATAATGATTAAAACGATATACCAAGAACAAAAAGCTAAGGTACTTGTTAATGGTGATTCCACACAAAGATGTCCTCTCTCTCCACTTTTGTTTATTTTTGTATTAGAAACACTATTGTAAGAGAGGAACACAGTATAAAAGGTTTAAAGTTAAAAGAAGAATCTTTTAAACGTTTGGCATTCACAGACGATTTGGTTTTTATTTTAGAAGATCCTTTGTGGTCTTCAGAAAAACTTCTGAATGTCCTTGACGATTTTGATCAGGTCGCTGGGTTTAAAGTAAATCAAAATAAAACAAAAATTTTAACTAAAAATTGTCCAAAAGAAATTGACATACTGTTGCAAAAAACGACCAAGTTTGAAGTGACTAAAAAAGTTAAATATTTAGGGATTATACTTTCAAATAAATGTAGTTCTTTGTATAAAGATAATTATGAAAATTTTAGTTGAGATTAAGAAAGATTTAGAAATGTGGAACACACTGCAAATTTCAATTTTAGGACGTATTGCTCTAACTAAGATGAATATTCTGCCGCGTCTCATGTTTCTCTTCCAAAATTTACCAATATTAAAAAACCAACTTTTCCCCCATGCTTTAAATATATTACATGTTTTATATGGCAAGCAAAAAAACCCAGGATCAAACTTAAATATTTACAAGATAAGGTAGAAAGAGGGGGTCTTGGCTTACCGGATTGGTATCTTTATTACACTGCTGCCGCGATGGTCTGGTTAAGGAATGGGCAAAACCTAAGAATGCGTGAATCTTGATTTTAGAAGGCCATGATTTGTTGGTAGGTTGGCATGCAGTATTTTGGTATAACCATAAAAATAAAAGTTTTAAATCACATGCTCTTAGGGGACCTTTATTAAAAATCTGGCTAGAAACGAAACCAAAATTTTATCATAAAATACTGAACTGGGTGTCGCCTTTAGAAGCTTTTATCAAACCGACACTTCTAACAAGAGAAAAAAATTGTGGTTACACAGATCTACTGGAAGATGATTTATCCTTGAAAAGCTTCGAAATGTTAAAATCACAAGGAATTCACCTATCTTGGTGGGAACAAATACAACTACATTCAAGATACAAAATAGACAAAAAAATGGGTTTTTACAGAGAATTGACAGATTTTGATAAAATGTGATTAATTACGGACGAAAAAAACATTCAAAAAATATATAAAAGCTTGTTAGAATATAAGACACAAGATCAGTGGATCAAGCCAAATATGATTAAGTGGGCTAGGTGTATTGGATACAATATTGATTTAGAAGCATGGGAAAGAGTTTGGAAAAGGAACATAAGGTTTACTAGAGCAAGCGCATTCAAAGAAATTTTTTATAAAATGTTTTATTTATGGCACTTCTCCCCTGATAAACTAGCCAGATTTTCAAAACGTGCTGGAAATGCAAACAGTGTACCAGTTCTTATTTCCACATGTGGTGGACTTGTTCTTTTGCTAAGAAGTTTTGGGTTTATGTTCAGAGAATTGTACAGGAGATAACTGAATGCAGGGTTCCGATGAAACCAGAGTTATTTTTGCTCAATGTACTTCCAAATGACTATAAATATGTTGATAAGAGAATGATAATTCATGTCATAACAGCGGCGAGATTGCTGTTTGCCAAATACTGGAAGTTGGATAGGATGCCTCAGGAGGAAGAATTTATAACAAAGTTACTGGACATTGCGGAGATGGACAATTTGACTTTGAGACTGAATAATATGCAGGAATTGTTTCAGCCAATGTGGGATAAATTTTATTATTGGTATAACGAACATTATTTAAAAGCATCTTAACTTTTGGCTCTACAAGCGGACATAACTGGGTCTTCCTTTTTTCTGTTATACATGGGGTTTTTTTGCTATGTTGGATCCTTTATATTGCAAAATTAAAATAAATATATATAAACAAAATTTATATTGAATTTTTTTTAAAAAAATAAAACAATACATCTCCACGCATGCATGGCCACCAGAATTGGCGTTGCAGCAAATGAAGCGTTTTCAAATATCCAAAGTGGCCCGACAGTTTAGACTCATGAACAGAGTACATAACTTTCCTCTGGAGAGAGAGGGGAACAGTTTATCATCTTTGTACCAACAAGCATCGGAGCCCTGCACCATGTCAGGGTCTCCCTGTATGTCAACAACAACAACAACAACAACAAATACCTTTTATTGGCATAAAATATTAAAAGCAGTTCCCATTAAGATAAAACAGTCCCAAAATTTATAAAAAAATAGTTAACCCTAAAACCATTACAGAGGTGTATCAGAGGAATCTTTAAATTCTAAAAGCCTTAAAATTAAATTTTACAGTTTTATTAAACTCAAAATGATCAGGAAGATTCTTTCGTTTTATAAGACCATGAAGAAACTTAGCAGTCAATTCAATAATCTCTGGATCTAAAGAAGTAAAGAGGTAATGTAGCTTAATTCCATCCGGTTGTCCTGCTACCTTACTAAGGGGAACTTCTAGAAATTTTGCTCGAATATCATTTAGCAA
Source organism: Lepidodactylus listeri (assembly GCA_029233225.1). NCBI lineage: Eukaryota > Metazoa > Chordata > Lepidosauria > Squamata > Gekkonidae > Lepidodactylus > Lepidodactylus listeri. The sequence continues at coordinate 113,891,789 of JARCFY010000009.1, read as the reverse complement.
TTTACAATGTAGGAGTGCATGCTCAACCGTTTCTAAATCTTTCTTATTGCATCTGCAGTACCTAAGTGCATAAGGAATTTTCTTATATCTCCCCTCAAGAATAGCAGATGGGAGAACATTGAACCGAGCCAGCAGATAAGCTCTGCATAATTGCGGTGAAGTCAGACAGAAAAAATATTGTGGCAGGGCGCCAGAGAGTGGATAAGCCTATCTTACTGAGGAGCACCTACCAGAGGCAAGAGCTCTGAGCTCTTGTAGTTCTATATCAATAAGTCTCTGCTTAAGCAGAGTGAAAACCTCAGGCTCTGATAAGTTGACAAAATCATTGAAATTAAAACCGATGGAATTAATTTTCTTTTCAGTAGCCAAGAGCCAGGCAGAGGGGTGAGAATCTTCCAGCATATAGGCAATAAGGCAATTGTGATTGCACCTAAAATGCAGACGCAGCCAGAATCTAAAGGTAAAGATCCACACCTTTGTCTCCAACCTTCTCTGATTAAGCTCCATGCAAATGGCAGCGTAGGAGACGCATGAAGGCAACCCCAGAATTTTCCTCAGGAAATTGAAGTTGTTCAACTGCTTTATTAAAAGCTGTAATCCAAATAGGGATGCCATAGAGGAGCTTTGCAATAGTTTGATGTACAAACACTTTTATAGCTGCTGGCACGTACTGATTACCCTTAGTGTAATAAAACCGCGTAAGTGCAAGCACACAACAGTTCGCAGCTTTAATTGCCTCTGTTCTGTGTGTTGCCCAGCTAAATTTGTGATGAAAGTTCACCCCCAGATATTTAAAGCTCTTGACCTGTACAATTGTTTTACCCCTTATACTCCAATTCTTAGGTTTCCAGGATCCCCCAAAAACCATAACTTTGGATTTTTCAAAATTCACTGAGAGACCATTTTGATCGCAATAGTCTAGGAAACACGCCAGCAATTTTTTCATCCCTACTTCAGAGCGGGAGAGAATGACAGCACCATCAGCATATAAAAGCAAGGGGACAGCTCGTCCACTCAAAAAAGGACAGTGACTATAGCCCGCAGATTCTTCCAAACAACCAGACAAATCATTAAGAAACAGATTAAAAAGAAGTGGAGCTAGGATACAACCCTGTTTAACCCCAATATTACTAATAATTTTGGGGGTTAGGGTACCTTCTCTAGAACCCCTAATTTGACAAGTTGTACCAGTATAGAGATTCCTAATCAAGAATAACAGTCTTAGATCCATCCCCAATTTCAATAGTTTCCTCCATAACAACTCCCTGGACACAGAGTCAAAAGCACCCTTCAAATCGAGGAAGGTAGCAAAAAGCTTGCTTCCCTTCCCTTTACGGTATTTATTCACTAGGTGGCTTAGGACTATACAATGGTCTAAGGTGGACTTCCCCTGACAGAAACCAGCTTGTTCAATTCCTAATATTCGATGCTCAGTGACCCATGCGTTAAGCTTAGTCGCCAAGTGTCTTGCATAGAGTTTCCCGATCGTAGAAAGAAGGCTAATCGGTCTATAGTTACTAGGCAGCTCCAAGTTACCTTTTTTAAAAATTGGCACTACTACAGTATTCATCCAAGCTTCAGGTATTTTTCCAGACCTATCTATAGCTGTAAAAAGAGCCGCCAAAAAGGGAGCCCACCATTCTGGAAGTGCTTTAATAGCTTCAGGGGGAATTGCATCCGGGCCTGGGGCCTTCCCCACCTTGATTTGCACAATTAATGCTTCCATATCCTCAACTTGTACAGGGGGCCATTCCGGGCAATCCTCTAACCTAATCTCAATATCATCACCCTCTATCACACTGGTGGCCGTAAAAACCCTCTGGAAGTGTTCGTACCAATCCTTATTCATAATTGGGGGATTCACAAGACTGTTTCTGCCAAGCGCCTCCGAAATCACGGCCCAAAATTTCTTTGAGTCCTTGCTAATAATAGCGTGCAACAGAGGCTCCCAACTATTCTGCCGAGCCACTTTTTGCTTTTCTCTATATAAATTACACAGGGATGCTCTCGCCTCAAAGTATTCTAAGGGTAGTTGACCTAAACAAAGTTTCCTATATGCCTGATAGATAGAGCGGACTTGGGCCTTTGCTTCATAGCATTCTCTGTCAAACCATGTCTCAAGTCGGCGGGGTTTATTGTAGCCAGATTGTTGGTGATGGGATGATAACAGCTCTACAAGTTGGGTTATAAGGGAATCATAAGCCTGAATCAAATCTGCAGTCCTGTTTGGTTCCTTAGCTAAATGTAAGAACGCTTCCAAGCGTCGAGGCTCCAGGACCTCAGCAGCCTTTCGGGCCATTTTCTCGGACCAGCAAATCCTAGGAATACTATGAGATAATTCCCTTGATTCATCCCCTTGAATCTCAAGATCTGCAGCAGTGAAGGTTAAATTAAGGGACAAGGCCAATGGGAAGTGATCACTCTCGGGCCAGCCAATCACAGAGAATGCTCTCACCTCTTCCCAAAGCGATAATGAGATCATTATAAAATCAATTACACTACTTCCCCAGGCCGAAGCATAAGTATAATCCCCAGGAGTATCAAAGGGAGGTAAGCCATTTAAAATAACTAGGTTGAATCTCAATGTGAGGTGGGCAAGCTGAATGCCCGCCTCATTAATTTGTGTGTCTTTGGAGCATCTTAGGTCGAAAAAGCATCCAGATGGTAGGTCGTCAATATTAATACCTATTTTGTCGGCCAATTCCGCCCCACTATGCCCTAGTCTTGCATTAAAATCTCCGACCAAGATAATTTCCCTGGATGGGACTTCCTGTTCTAAACGATCCAAGAACTCATTTAAACACTCCCACTGCTGAAGCAAAGCTTCCTTATTCACTGCCGGAGGCAAATAAACATTAACTATCACCAACGATTTTCCATAGCCATCTATACAGACCGCTTGAGCAAAATGTTTACATTCACATAGGGGTTGCACCTTAATATTAGAATTACTGGCCCATAGGATTGCCAGGCCAGCTTGGAATCTCCCAAACCGCTCCAGTCTAAAAGCCGGAACGGTACAAACCCTAAAACCTTCTAGAAATATATCCTCATGTGTCCATGTTTCTTGGAGTAAAATTAAATCAAATGAACTAAGAAAGTCTTTACAATTAGGATCTCCTACCTAGCTTGTTTTTCCAACCTGTGATATTCCATGAGAGGATCTTAAAACTAGCAGGTGCTAGGTATGTCAACTCGGTCTGCCTCAGTATGAGCTTGGGCACACTTCTCCTGCCAGACATTGACTCTGGTCCCTTCCCCTTTGTTTTCAGTAAGTCTGTAAGGAATAGGCTATATTGGGCGAAATTTTTGATGAATGTGCGGTAAAAATTTGCAAACCCTAAAAAACTCTGAAGTTGTCGGCGGGTTCTGGGGGGCTCCCAATCTACCATGGCCGCCACTTTAGCAGGGTCCATTTCTATACCCCAGGGAGATATGCAACATCCCCAAAAGTCAATTTCTGACTTGAGAAACTCACATTTGGACAGCTTAGTGAAAAGTTTATGTGCCCGAAGGGTGGTGAGAACTTTGTGCACCAATTTCACATGTGTCTCCCGATCCGGGGAGTATAAAAGGATATCATCTAAATAGCAGAGGACCCCTTTAAACAGGTGCTTGTGCAAAACTTCATTTATTAAATTCATAAAATCTCCGGGCACCCCTTGAAGTCTGAACAGCATCACCAGGTATTCAAACTGGCCCAGGGGTGTATTAAACACAGCCTTAACCCAATGCCAAGGGTTCACTTATCCCACCTCCCGGGCAAGAGATGGCAGCATTAGCTGACACTGCCCCACCCCAGGATCACCAAGAAGGAAGATTCATGGTAAGTGAGAAAAATCTTTCATTCTCCCTGTGTCATCCCAACAATGGATGTTGTTAACTTTGTTACAAGAGATTATTTGCCCCAGCATAACAGAAACAATATCCCATCTGAAAGGAATCAGATGCAACCCAAATACTGTTCAGGTGCTTTATTGCAGTTATACAGCAATGAAGATTTTAAGGCAACAAGGTTCATTTCTTTATTTTACCTTCTTGTTAGAGATTCCTCAACCCAAGAGGGTAAATTCTCCACTAGTTCCTCAGCTGAGAGGATAGTTCCAAAAAACCCCAAACCCCACAAATAAATTCTAAAAGATAGACTTTCCACTTGTTCCTCAACCAAGAAAACTAGTACCAAATCCCACCCACATAAATTCTAACACATCTTCCTTCAATCCATGATTACAATATGGTCATCAGGGGTCCTGCTTTAGGTGCTGTCAGAATCTGACATTTCCCGAGCGGGAGTTGGTTTCCCTGACCCAGTCTACGTCAACCGCTCCCATAGAGGGCTCATAACTGCTGTTGAAACTGTTATCTGCTTTACTGATGAATATGACCTTGGCTTGCTGTCTCTACCCTCCAGGTGCCTCTCTAACTGTTGCCTGGGAATTGCTGGGGAGGTTTCGGTGGGAGGTGGGAAGGAATGTGGGATGAGCAATCACACATTTGAGCGCGTTTTCCTTGGGAAGCTAAACGGACATGTTCCTTCTTTGGACGAAGTCCCGGCTTCCATGGCTACTGTGGTAACGACCACAGAAATGAATTTGGTGACACCTCCTTCTACACGGGGTATCACCTTCGAGAGACTGGTCAAGCCCAAGTATTCCTGGACTGCATTCGGAGGCACTACCTAAGAGACCTGGACTGCCGAGTGGCGAGGCTCCGGTGTGTGATTCGAAGATGAACGCCTTGGGGACTGGTGATTGAGTGTCCTGCATGTAACTGAAGCCCCATCCAGGTCAGCAGTCGCAGCTCACGCTGAGTTGTGGCAGCATATGGATCGGAGGTTTGCAGACATGAATGACCGGTTCACGTGGGAACTGCAAGAGGTCCTGGAGGAGGTGAGGGGCCTCCCAAGGGGGGTCCCACTGCAAGTGGCAGCCAGTAGAGATGCGGCCCTGGGGGCAGATGGCGGAGCACAGCAGCAGCCGCAACAGGCTCCGCCAGGGCCCGTTCCCCAACCGCCTGCCAGCCTTCCCCAGCCACCCATGGGACCTGATGTTCCCAGTTGGCGCGGGGGAGAGGATTTACCATCAAATACCAACAGAACCTCTTTCAGCTACTTTTGATGGGAATCCAGATAAACTGCGGGTTTTTGTCATTGAGATTGAATGGTTCCTGGACTCGTAGGGCCATGTCTACCCCACAGATCGCGAGAAGGTGGGTTATATTGGCTCATGGTTATGGGACACTGCAAATGACTGGTGTCACCAACCCTTCCGGGCCTGAACTGCAATCTGTGAATAATTTTGTGTGGGCATTACAGCAGCAGTACGAGGATCCCATGGGGGAGGAGAAGGCATGAAACCAACTACGGTGGCTGGTGCAAGGGTGCAACTCCGTGCATGAGTACACCGAGCAATTCAGGCGAGGTGCAGCCAGGGTGCATGGGTGGCCTGAAGTGGTGTTTATTGAATGATTCAGGGAGGGACTAAACCGGGAGATTCACAAGACTGTGTTGAGAAACGAATGACCCGGCTCCCTCGCAGCTTGGATGTGGGCAGTGGCTGATGTCGAGGAGCGATTCACCCTGATTTGTTTGGGGGCCCATGCTTCTCAACCTGCTGCCAAGGGACCTCCCAAGGCCAAAATGAAATCTGCTTTCCAGGAAATATGGGAGACGCGCATGAAGCAGGGGCTCTGCATGAGGTGCGGGGAAGCCGGCCACTTCGCCTCCAGCTGTCCAGCGGCCACCCCAAAGACCCTGAGAGTCACCCCGAGCACGCCGGCTGGGACACCAAGACCCCAGAAAGGCATCTACAAACCCTGGGCATTACAGCTGGAAGGGGCAATGAGAGACACCAATGCGGTGGAGGTCGTCCCAGAGCAGCCATCGGAAAACTTCAAGGATGTGCAGTAGGAGGCACACTGCCACAGGTCCCACCGTCGCCAGCGCCACCAGTGGTGAGCTCCCCTGGACCTCTACTTTATATGGTAGTGACTGTTGTAGATCCCAAAAAGGGAAGACACATTTGAATACGGGCTTTAATAGACTCTGGCTGTGCCCGTGACTTAATTAGACTTAATTGTGATTAAGGGGTTGGGGGCAACCATAGTCCCTCTGGGGGAGCCGCTCCATTTTACTCAAATGGACAGCTCAGAAATGAGGGAGCCGTGTGTAGCAGATACTGAACCCCTCATTTTGGGCTCTGGGGAACATTGGGAAAAAAGAACATTTGTAGTTACCCCTCACGCACAATTCCACATGGTGCTTGGAAGCCCCTGGTTGAGCGCCCATGACCCGTACATTAAATGGAGTGAGGGGAAGATTGCCTGGATTAACCCCCAGTGCTCCCAACACCAGTGGGATCCGGGATGGGGATCAGGTCCCCCAGAGGCACCACGGCATGTTTAGTTCAGGAGGAGTTAGACTCGATCCCCCAGGTATATTGGGACTTGAGCGAGGTGTTCAGCGAGACGGAAGCAGATGAACTCCCTCCCCATAGGGCCACTGACTGTGCTATCAAACTGTTGCCCAGGCAGAAACTACCCAAGGGGAAATTATACTCTATGAGGCTGGCTGCGCGTGCAGAGCTTTGCAAATTCCTGGATAAGAATCTGGCACGGGGCTTCATTAGGCCAGCTTCCTCTCCGTTTGCCGCTCCTGTTCTGTTCCGGAAAAAAAAGGACGGGGGCTTGAGACTGTGCACAGACTATAGGGGGATTGATGTGGTGTCATCTTCCAATGCCTACCCCCTTCCGTTGATCAAAGACCTGTTGGCAGAGGCCGCCAAAGGGAAAATCTTTTCGAAATTGGATTTGCGTGATGCATATTTCCGGGTGCGCATAAAAGAGGGGGATGAATACAAGACTGCTTTTAATACCCCTTTGGCCCAATTCAAATACCTCGTTATGCCCTTTGGCTTAAGTGGGGCTCCCGGAGTTTTTATGAGCTTAATAAATGAGGTGTTACACAAGCATTTATTCAAAGGGGCATTATGTTATCTAGATGACATCATTCTGTACTCACAGGACATGCTGTCCCATATCAAACTAGTCAGAGAGGTCCTCTCTACCTTGAAAGCACACAAACTGTATGCTAAGCTATCCAAATGTGAGTTCCACAAGACAGAAATCGACTTTTTGGGGTACTGTATCTCTCCTAAGGGTTTGGAGATGGACCCTGCTAAAATTGAGGCGGTGGTCTCTTGGGAAGCCCCTCACACCCATAGACACCTTCAGAGTTTTATCAGATTCTCCAGTTTTTACAGAATTTTCATCAAGGACTTTGCCAAAGTCAGTTTACCCCTCACAGACTTGTTAAAGACTAAAGGGCAGGGTCCCGAGGCTATTAAGCCAGGGGCACGGCTGCCATGGACTCCCGAGTGTCAAAGAGCGTTCAAGAAACTCAAGTCCCTATTCACTTCAGAACCCATCCTGGCCCAGCCCGATGAGTCCAAGGAGTTTACTATTCATGTCGATGCATCGGATGTCACCATGGAGGGGGGGGGCAATTTTACAAAGGGGGGAGGATGGGCGGTTGCATCCATTGACGTTCATCTCAAAGAAATTCAGTGAGGCAGAAAGAAACTCGTCTGTCTGGGACAAAGAGGCAGCCGCCATCAGATTGGCTCTGACCACCTGGAGACATTGGTTGGAGGGGGCACGGAAGCCATTCGAGGTGTGGACTGATCACAAAAATCTCGAGGCACTGTGCACCCGGACAGCCCTTAATGCCAAACAGCTCTGGTGGGCAGATTTCTTTTCCAAGTTTAACTTTACACTGCAGCACTTCCCCGGGGCTTCCAACTCACTCCCTGATGCTCTTTCCCGCCTCCTGCATCTCGACTCAAAATGGGAAGAGGTGTTTAATTTGATGTTTTCTCCAGCCCAATTGGGGGGGGGGGGTGACCCATAGCCAAGCCTGTAACGCACCGTCAGTTACCCCCAACGAGTGGGTAAGCAAATGTGCCGCAGAATATTCGCAGAAGGAGCAGGATTTATTTGACTCAGAGACATTGGCCATTAAAGAATCAGATGGGTGCTGGTATCGGGAGGGGAAACTCATTGTTCTGGAATCTTTGTGCCAAGCAGTGATGCATGTGAGCCATGAATCTAAGCTGTCGGGCCATTTTTTGGTTACTTAAAAACATTGCATTTACTTCAGAGGCAGTTCTGGTGGCCGCGCATGCGTGGAGATATGTCCGATTATGTCTCCTCTTGTCAAACTTGCTTAATGTGCAAAAAGTGGGGGAGGAACCCCCCTGGGCTGCTACAACCCCTCCCTACCCCTTCCCGGCCCTGGGAAGCCATTTCTATGGACTTTATCACTAATCTCCCGCGAAGCAAGGGAAAGACTGCGGTGTGGGTGGTAGTTGACTTATTTTCCAAGCAAGCACACTTCATCCCATTCAAGCAGTTGCCCACAGCCAAGGGGTTGGCCAAAGCATTTCTGTCTTATATAGTCAAATTACACAGTATCCCAAAAAAGGTGGTATCTGACAGGGGATCTCAATATGTTGCCAACTTCTGGAGGGAGCTCCTGGACATTATAGGGGTGGAACCTGCTCTAAATTCCGCTTATCATCCAGAGACAGATGGACAAATGGAAAGGGTTAATCAAATCCTGGAACAGTTCCTCCGTTGCTACACTAACTTTCATCAGGACAACAGGGTGGAGCTCCTCCCCTTCACAGAGTACAGTTACAACAATGCAGTTCACTCCTCCACTGGAGTGTCTCCTTTTATGGCTGTGAGGGGATTTGAGGGGGTTCCTCTCCCAGCATTGAGCCAGGCATTCTCGAAGTCTGGCTCATTTGGGGACTGGTGGAATTCTCTCCATGATTCCTGGCCTCTCATTGCAAAGACACTGGATAAAGCGAAAATGGATTACAAAAAATATGCGGACAAGGGGAGAACCCTGGGATGGGATCTTGAGCCAGGAGATTCTGTTTACGTGTCAACCAAGAATATACAAAGCTTACAGCCTAACCAGAAACTGGGCTGGAAATATGTGGTAACTTTTAAGGTGCTACGTAAAATCTCAAACATGTCTTTTGAACTTGAACTGCCCAAAGCATTAAATGCTGTGCACCCTGTGTTTCATTTCAGCCTTCTGAAGAGGGATCCTGGGCCAAACGCGTAGAAACCAGTTCGCCCTCGTCCTCCTACTCTGATGAAGGGGGGGGGGAGTATCTTTATGAAATTGCTCACATCTTGGACTCTAAGTTGAAGAGGGGTCGTCTCTACTACTTTGTCCAATGGGTAGATTTTGGACTTGAACATAATGAGTGGGTGGCTGGGGAAAATGTGCATGCTCCTAAACTGTTGTGTGACTTTCATGCTTTGTATCCCTTGAAACCTGGGGAGGGGCTTCTTGAAGCTGGCAGGATGTCAGAATCTGACATTTCCTGAGCGGGAGTTGGTTTCCCTGACCCAGTCTACATCACCCGCTCCCATAGAGGGCTCATAACTGCTGTTGAAACTGTTATCTGCTTTACTGATGAATATGACCTTGGCTTGCTGTCTCTGCCCTCCAAGTGCCTCTAACTGCAGCCTGGGAATTGCTGGGGAGGTTTCGGTGGGAGGTGGGAAGGAATGTGGGATGAGCAATCGCACATTTGGGCACGTTTTCCTTGGGAAGCTAAACAAACATGTAATGTGGCACCCTTTCTGACCAACCTGATTGGTGCCCCTCCTCCCCCTTCGCTTTTGAATAATGTATAACAGCCCTTTGCTCTGTATCACTGACACAAAACGATGGTCTGCCCTCTCTTGAAAAAGTCACATCTGGACCCGGCCGAATTGGCTAATTACCGACCGGTGTCCAATTTGCCCTATTTGGGCAAATTAATTGAGAAGGCGGTGGCATTACAGCTACAGGGTTACCTGGATGAAGCTTCGGTCCTTGACCCCTACCAGTCCGGCTTTCGCCCTGGTCATGGGACGGAGATGGCTCTGGTCGCTTTTACTGATGACCTCCGGAGACATCTGGATCGGGGTGGTGTGGCGGTGTTGCTGTTGCTTGACCTGTCGGCTGCGTTCGACACGGTCGATCATCAGCTGCTCACCCGCTGCCTCGCCGATGTGGGGATATGGGGATGGGCCTTACAGTGGCTCGTTTCCTTTCTCCAGGATTGGGGACAGAGGGTGGTGCTTGGGGAGCACCAATCCAGGAGGCACCCACTTGATTGTGGAGTGCCTCAGGGGGCGGTGCTTTCCCCAATGCTGTTTAACATCTATATGTGCCCCCTTGCCCAGATTGTCCGGAGGTATAGGCTGGGGTGTCACCAGTATGCTGATGACACCCAGCTCTATCTGATGTTGGGCGGACGGTCGGACTCCAACCCACTGGATCTGGACCAGGCATTGCACGCCGTAGCTGGTTGGCTTAGGCAGAGTCGGCTGAAATTGAACCCGGCAAAGATGGAGGTCCTGTGCTTGGGGCGGGGTGGTTTGGGGCGGGGGTCCCGCTCCCAAACTTTGACGGGGTGCCATTGGTGCCCGCGGTGGAGGTAAGGAGTTTGGGAGTGCTCCTGGATCCCTCCTTGACAATGGAGGCCCAGGTAGCAGCCACTGCCAAGTCAGCTTTTTATCATCTACAGCTGACACGGCAGTTGGTTCCCTTCCTCAACTGTGACGACCTGGCCACAGTGATCCATGCAACGGTAACCTCGAGGCTTGATCACTATAACGCCCTCTACATGGGGCTGCCCTTGGCGCAAATCCGGAGGCTTCAGCTGGTGCAGAATGCCACAGCCAGGCTGTTGATGGGTCTCACTAAGAGGGACCATGTCCAGCGTGTGCTAGTGGCACTGCACTAGCTGCCTATAGCGTACTGGGTTCGCTTCAAGGTTATGATGCTTACCTTCAAAGCCCTATATGGCCAGGGTCCAACATACCTGAGGGACCGCCTATCCCCATATATACCCCAGCAAGCACTTCAGTCGGGGGCCCAAAATCTACTCTGTATACCAGGCCCCAGGGAGGCCAGGCTTACTGGAACCAGAGCTAGGGCTTTTTCGGTGGTGGCTCCTGTCTGGTGGAATGAGCTCCCGGGTGAGATCAGGGCCCTGCGGGACCTTATGCAGTTCCACAGGGCCTGCAAGATGAGGTCTTCTGCCAGGCTTTCAAATAGGAGCCGCCACCATTGGCCCCACATCACGATTGCTATCTGGTGATCTGGGTTACCCTGATGGCTGCCGGTGAGGCTTCTGCTCAAAGTAGTCAAGGATCAGATCTTTGTTGATGAAACACAGTTCTTTATTTCCAATTTCTACATTGGTACAGGTCCTCGGATTATTGTCAGAGATAACGCATACGATAGAAGCAGGTCTAATATACTCTCCAGCACAATTTGAATTGCCCATAGGTAACCAATCAACAAGGGGGAAAAAAATGCGGGCAAAAGGTTCTCTGGCCGTTTGCTTCCCACAGGAAAGAAAGCTAGGTGTGAAGCAGTAAATTTCCCTTCCCAAACCAGACCCCTCAGATGTAACCATATTCACATAACAAATGCTTTCCCCAAGGCTTTCGCACGTTGATAAGAAATGGTCCCTGTCCTCCCCTGTCTTCCCAGCCGGGATGAATGGAATGCGGAGGCAGGAGTGTGAGAGGCCCATTGTTCCCATGCTTTGAAGTTGTCATTCTCCCGGGCAAACAGATACATAGACCAGGCCTGGTCAAAGCCAGAAACCTGGGGTCACATAGCATACATTCACAATGGTCAAGCAAATGGCAATAGGCATGATTACATAGTGGATATAGGAACAACTAATAGCAATAGGCATGATTACAAAATGGGTACAGGAACAGGTTATAATATATAGCATGAGATCCCAAAAATCCTTGTCTGAATCTGCAGATTCTGACACTGCCCAGGCCTGATGGCCATGGAAGGCCGTACTTGACCCTAAGCCATCTGTTTTTGTATTATAACTGGTAGCATTGGTTAACTGGAAGTTTATTGTAAATAGATTGTTTTGGGATTTTATAGAGGATTTTAAATGTTATTGTACTGTATGTTGCACTTTGTGCCATGTTAGCTGCCCTGAGCTCGCTTGTGGGGAGGGCGGGGTATAAAACAAAAGAATAAATAAATAAATAAATAAATAAAATGTGTTACCTACTATGGACCATTAAGAATAAAAAGGACTTTTAATTCCAGAAGGCCTGGCTTATTGGCTCTGTAAGGGTTTTCACAGGTGCATCCATCCATCATCTGAGGCTAGGTAGATGGCAACCCGAGGAAGGACTCCTTGGCTGTGACCCCAAAGTTATTCAGCTCTCTCCCCAGGGATAATTGGTTTCCTCCAGCAAGTGAAATCTTTCTGTTTTCTTTGTTGTTCTTTTGCTGATCCTCCTCCTCTTATTCATTGGTTATTGGTGTGCATATATTTTAAAAATTTCTGATGTTTTGACTGTTTGCCATCTTAGAGACCCTAAATTGGGAGGAAAAGTGGCATCAAAATGATTCAAATAAATGAATAATGACATTGGCATTTCCCCCTTGGTTCCAGGTATCTCCTGTTGAGAGGAACTCAAGTGAGACACTCTGCTCCCTCAAGTTTGCCGAGCGCGTTCGCTCTGTAGAACTGGGCCCAAGTTCTCGGAGGACAGAATTAGGCTCTTGGTCCAGTCAGGAGCACTTAGAGGTAATTGTCTCTCTTCTCTCCACCCCTCCTCAATATTCATATTGCTTTATGGTGCAGTTGGCTTTCTCTGGGCTTTCCCTGGTTTCACATTTGGCAATACAGGATTATTTTGGGAACTATTTCCTGCATACAAAATGTAAAGTCTGGACTGACAGAAAAGTCCACAAAGATGAGCCAGTCCTCTGAGCAGTGTTGGAAGGTGCTCATGAGCAAAAATGCATCTTGTATGGTGCCTCTCTCACCAGCAGGTCAGAAGAGAAGGCATGTTTCTAATTGTCCTCTTTAGTGCCTTTTTTTGAGCAGTGGTGTGATGTTTGTTGTGGTGTGTGCTTTTGTAGGTGCTAGCTTTCTTCATAATCAGCTGGTTCCTTGTTGGAAAAGTCAGTAGCCAGCTGTATTTGAAGCAGATCCTGCATATTACGTCCTAGCCAGGAGGGGTGGTTAACAACCACTTGCAACCTCTTCTGTTAATGGAAGACTGCAGTGTCATGAGCCTCAAGACTGCTGTTCATGGACCTGCTCTATAGATCCTTGTGTTTCTCAGAGCCTAGCTATGGTTGCAGTCACACATGTGAGATAAAGCGGGTGGGGGAGGAAGAGAGGCTGTTTCCTCTGGCAGAAGTTGACCCACAGTTGCACGATCACACAGTCTTTTGAAGCTGCGGGCACAGTCTGCCACTGTGTGATCAGACGCAACCACAGATGAGTTAGGATGTGGGGTTTTTTGCTGTTTGTCTCTGATGCGCTTAAACGAGGGATTGATGATTTGCACCTCAGCCCTGAGGGCTCCCTATGGAGTGTGTGATGATGTGCATACTGAGAAGGAGAAAAAACAATGGCATAGAGTTGGGATGGCCTGATCAGACCATCCTGATGCCATGAGAGCGTGCTGGAGCGATCAGACACAGGAAAGTCTGTGGCTCGTAGCAACCCATTTGCTACTGGACTTTCTGAGGTGTCTTAACTCTGCTTCTGCGGCGGAGCAAAATGGGTTGCCAACAGCTGCAGGGTGCTTCCCAGATGTTGTCTGATTGTGCTCATTTAATCCGCCCGGCATTCGCACCTATGTCGGGGCTAATTGTGCGTGTGATCACAGCCTATGTGTACCACGGCCTAGCTGCCTTGGAGCCTAAAGGCAGGCACTTCTTTGCTTGCCACCACCTCAAAAAAATCTTTTTTAAAAAAGACAGACTGTTGCAGGTCTGTGGTTAACCCTCCCCCTTTAGTGTATGTGGATGTGCCTGTGAGAAAAGGCCAAGGTCCCCTTTATCAGCCTGCATGGTCACATGGACTTAGCTTAGCTGCTGGCTCCTGGAAGAGTCCCCAGTCAAAGTATTAAATTTTGAAAGGTTTTTATTCTATGTTCACAGAAACATGGAAATCTAAAAAAGGCAATCTATAGAGAACAGAGGGAAAATATGGTTCTGAGGAACTAACAGTAACAAAATTTGCAGATATCTCTCCACTTGAAAGCCCCCCCCCCCCGGCCTTTGGACTTGACAAAATATGACAAGGTTTGCTTCCTTCTGAGTCTTGTTTCTAAGGGTTTTCAGAGTCAGGGCTTCCTTTAAATCACAAAGAGGGGTGCCAGTGGAAAACTCCTGCCAAAGGAGACTTTGACCAATTAATTTTTTTCCATAAGATCCTAGAATGCTTTATTTATGGCCCCCCCCCCAAGAGGAAGGAGTTCAGCACAGGCAGACTGGGAAGCTAAGATGACCCTTGGAAAAAAGCATCTAAGTGAAAGATGATGATCCTTGTAAATGTGTGTTTAGAGGGCTGAGGAGAAAGGAGAGGAGGAAACTTCAAGCAGCGGCAACTTCTTGCTGCAGGTTTATTTCTTCCACACAGTCCATTCATGCAGAAGGAATCACCTGTTCACCACTTCAGTGCTGGGCGAACAGCTCACAGGATGGCCAAGAGCCAATGTGGGCCCCAGACAAAGATTCCATCTGCCCTCCCCCCATATGGCCCTGATCCAGACCAAATATCATAACAGAACAAATCATTCAGCTGGCTGTTACCATGCATCTGAAATAATAAAAGGTTCCTCTAAGTCCTCCTCTTTGTCCATTTGTGGCAGGCATACCTCATCAGAAAATAAAACTAGGAATCTCAAATTGTCCACCAGCTTCAGGATGATCATGGGAGTTCCAAGGCCAAAAGTGAAAGGAACTGAAATATCCTGGCCCAGGTTATCTCCAGACACCCAGTGGAAGCTAAGCTTTGTGAGGCTTCTGCCCTAAGCAGTCAAAGATCAGACCTTTGTTGATGAAACAGAGTTCTTTATTTCTTAGTACTGCATGACAGGTTCTCGAATGTTTGTTAGAGGTACCATATACAAAACAGTCAGGGTTAATATACCCTCCAGTATAGTTTGAAACCCCGATATTCAACCAATCACAAAAAAGGAAAAAAGCGCGGTTAAAGATCTTAGCCGTTTTACTTCCCACAGGAAAGGTGAAGTGTGAAAGTTATAAATTTTCCCCTCTCGAATTAGGCACCACAGATGTGCCCGGCATATACATAACAAAGTGGCCTTTCAAGGACTTCTCACAGCGATAAGACAGTTCTGTGTCTCCTAGGGCAGGGAGAGGAGGAATGCATGGGGAGAAGAGGCCATTTGGTCTCGGGTGACGTGTAGGTGTGCGAGGTCGCCATTCTCCCGGATGAAGTGGTTACATTGACCAGACCTTCAAAGAGCAATATAACTCAGGGCAATAAAGGAAAGGGAGGAAACCTGAGACAGCTTGAGAGAGATAGCAAAGAGTTACAATTGCATCTGCACATAGCAAACTACACAATGCATAAAGAAAACTTTGTTAGGATCCTAGGATCCTGACACCCTGCCCCCTTCATAATACATTCTACCCCGGCTTATCAGGAAAATGTTTATGAAAAGCTTTAACTAATTTAGGAGCATGAACATTTTCAGAAAAGACCCATTCATTCAGTTCAGGGCCAAAGTCAACACACTTTACTAGATACAGTAAGCGGCCCCTACGCAATTTTGAATCTAGGATTTCTGAGATCTCAAAGTGAGGCGCCCCCTCCTTCATCAGCGGAGGAGGAATCGGAGGAGTTGGTTGCCACACATTCGGCCCAGGATTCTTCTTCAGCAGGCTGAAATGAAAAACAGGATTTATTTATTTATTTGTTTATTTGTTTGTTTGTTTGTTTCATTTATATCCCGCCTTGCCAGTTTTACAACCGGCTCAAGGCGGCTAACAACATATAAAACATAAAAACAGGTTTACAGATTAAAACATTTAAACATTTAAAACAGCACTAAATTAAATACCACAAGATGGCGACTTCCTAGTGCTCCGGTGGGTAACTGCAGTGGGGTGCGATCAACAGGGCCAGGGAGATGGTATAATCAGCTTTCTCCCCGGCGGCGGCCCCTATTTGAAAGCCTGGCGGAAGAGCTCCGTCTTACAGGCCCTGCGGAACTGCAACAAATCCCGCAGATCCCTGATGTTATCCGGGAGCTCATTCCACCAGTAAGGGGCCGCCACCGAGAAAGCCCTGGGATGCACAGAGCTCAGTGATTTAGGCAGTTCAAGTTCAAAAGACACATCAGAGATTTTGCGTAACACCTTGTAAGGTCCGACATATTTCCATCCCAATTTTCTTTTTTTTTCTTTTTTTTAAATAATACTTTATTAGTTTTTTAACAATATATAAAATTAAACATCCAAAAACAATATCCATAATAAATTTAGATGAGCCATTGTAACATCTGTTCTAATACAACCAATTGAAAAACTTGGACCAAATAAAAGTAGGGTCTGCATTACATTCCGAATTCACCAAATAACACAACTTATCTAGTTCAGCCCATTCTGTTAGTTTATCAACAATATCTTCTCTTCCCGGTAGCGAAGATGATTTCCACGCTTTTGCCCGTGTTATACGTGCCGCCGTAAGGATGTAAGTTGTTAATTTTATATCTACGCTTGACAAATTGTCTGCCAACATATTTAATAGAAAAGATTCTGGTTCCAACACCATATCAATACCCACAATTTCGCAAATCAGCTTTTTCACCATATTCCAAAATTTTCTCATTTCTATACATGCCCACCACATATGCTATAGTGTCCCCCGAATTTTCCCACAGGTCCAACATAGGTTTGATGCCGTTCCAAAACATTTATTCAATCTGTCTGGCGACCAGTGCCACCTATAAAACATTTTATATGTTTTCTTTGTAGCTTACTGTTTTTAAGAATTTGGTTGATTTCCAAATCTTTGACCAGTTATTAATCTCCACATTATGACCAAAGTCCTCCATCCATTTAATCATTACCATTTTAACCTCTTCATCTTGCATTTCAAATTGTAAAATTACTTCATACAATTTTTTGATTAGCTTGGAATCGTTTTTTAACCAGATCTCATCTAATTTAATCAAGTTACTACAGGAACCCAGCTTTTTATCCTCTCTAAATCTAGATTTAAGTTGATTGGCTTCCAACCATGTTAGATTAATATCCATCTCTTCCCGGATTTGTGTGTCTGATTTCAAATTTTCCTCTCTGTCTAATAATGCTTCATAATTTAGATTTTTATTGGTAGTCATTAAGGAGGGTTTAATAAAGGCTTCAAGAGGTGAAACCCATTTAGGTATCTTCGTATAAAATTTCTCTTTGATGCTCAACCAGTTCTTCATTAGCACTGCTCTAAGTGGCTGTGAACCCGTCACAATGTGCGAAGTTATTGAGGCTTTTAAAAGGCAGAAAAACAACAAATCACTGGGCCCTGATGGATTACCAGCTGAGTTCTATCGGATATTTGAAGACCAAATTTCCAATAGATTTAAAGATCTTATTAAAAATATCGGTGTAACTGGGACTATGCCAACATCTTGGATGGGTGTGATTATTACGCTGATTCCTAAAGGCTCAGAAAATTTAGATGTGATAGGAAACTATAGACCAATATCACTCTTAAATGCTGATTATAAAATATTTGCAAGCATTCTGGCAGAGAGATTTAAGAGGGTATTAAATCAAATTATTAGTAGAGACCAGGTGGGTTTCCTTCCAAAAAGACAATTGAGAGAAAATATGAGAACTCTAATCAACTCATTGGAATATTATGAGATACACTCAGAGAAAGCTGCCGCACTGATGTTTATGGACGCCGAGAAGGCGTTCGATAATCTTTCCTGGAAGTTCTTACTGCTCAAAATAAAAAACTCTAATCCGGGAGATAATTTTATGCAAATGATAGAAGCAATATATAAGACACAATTTGCAAAATTGATAATAAATGGGGATTTATCTCAAGAGTTTAGAATAGAAAGGGGAACTAGACAGGGATGCCCCCTCTCCCCGTTACTTTTTATCTACGCACTGGAATCCCTGTGTGAGCAGGTGAGAAACGATCAGGAAATTGTTGGGCTTCAATGTAAAGGCCAAAATATAAACTTTGTGCATACGCAGACGACCTTATGTTTATCCTTGAAAAACCTGAAACCTCATTAAGTAAATTATTAAAGGTAATTGAAGAATATGGTAAAGTAGCAGGTCTAAAAATTAACATACAAAAAACCAAGATAATCACGAAAAACTGTAATAAGGATCTAGAAAAAATAATCCAATCTATTTCCAAGATAAATATAGTCAAGAAGGTTAAATATTTAGGTATTATTTGTTCAAATAAGGTTAGCTCCTTAATAACGGATAATTATAAAAACTGGTTAAAAAAGATAAAACCGGATATTGATACGTGGAAAAACCTAAATCTGTCTTGGCTGGGGAAAGTAGCAGCTGTTAAGATGAATATTCTCCCAAAAGTTCTGTTTCTAGCTCAAACCATTCCTTTATTAGATAATAAGGCAAGTTTCTGTGGAGAACTCAATAAGATTATAAATCAATTCGTATGGCATACTGGAAAACCTAGGGTCAAGAAGAAAGTTCTCCAAGACAGTAAAGAGAGAGGGGGAATTGGTTTGCCCTCTTGGGAAATTTATGGTAGCGCTGCTGCTCTAGTATGGGTAAAGGAGTGGGTGAAATTGGATAATCCCAGAGTACTTGCTTTAGAAGGCCATGACTTATATATGGGATGGCACGCTTATCTCTGGTACGGTAAGCAAAAAATACATCGGAATTTCACCTCACATCCATCCCAATTTTCTACTGGGCTGGAGGCCATGAATGTTTTTTGTGGATAGGTACACTGAGTCTCCTGGCTGAAGGTCCCATCCTTCAGCACGCCCACGGTCTGCATACTTTTTGTAGTCCTCTTTGGCTTTGTCAAGAGTTTTTGCAATCAGAGGCCATGATTTCTGGAGGTTTGCCCACCATTGTGTGAAATCAGAGGGGGGGGGCTTCGGTTGACGCATCGATAGTCGGTAGGGGCTTTCCTTCAAAGCCCCCCACTGCCATAAATGGTGATACTCCTGTAGAGGAATGCACTGCATTGTTGTAGCTATATTCAGCGAATGGCAACAATTCCACCCAATTGTCCTGATGGTAGTTAGTATAGCACCTCAAGAACTGTTCCAATATTTGATTGATTTGTTCGGATTGGCCATCGGTCTCTGGATGGTAACCCGAACTCATGGCCGGCTCAATGTCCATCATTTTCAAAAGCTCCCGCCAGAAGTTGGCAACGAATTGACTGCCCCGGTCGGATACCACACGCTTGGGGAAGGCGTGTAATTTGATCACGTGGTTAAAAACGCCTTCGCTAAGCCCTTTGCGGTTGGCAGTTGTTTGAATGGGGCAAAGTGAGCTTGCTTAGAGAACATGTCTACCACCACCCAACTAACCGTTTTTCCTTTAGAGGGAGGCAGGTTAGTGATAAAATCCATAGACACCGCTTCCCATGGCCTGGAGGGGGTGGGCAGGGGATGCAACAAACCAGGAGTCTCCCCCCCCCCTCCGTTTACACATCAGACAAACTTGACAGGCAGTAACGAAATCGGAGACATCTTTACGCATGCGTGGCAACCAAAACTGCCGCTGTATCAAATTAAGAGTCTTTAGGAATCCAAAGTGCCCGGCCAGCTTAGAAGAGTGACAAGCCACTAAAACGTCTTTTCTGCGCACCTGAGGCACCACCAGTTTAGTCCCATGATACCAACATTTATCAGGGTGCAAGGAGCACTCCTCTATCCCACCTAGTTCGTCCGCTTCCTCGGTGGAATAGTCTCCCGCACATTTTTCACTCCATGATTCAACAGTTACAATTTTACTTTGGCTCCGGGTCGTGACTGCCCCCCCAACTGTTGTGGCGAGAACATGGAGTCAAACACCTCTTCCTTCTGGCTCTCGTGTTGGAGTAATCTGGATAGGGCATCTGCTAGGGAGTTTGCCTTCCCGGGGAAATGTTTCTGGACAAAATTGAATTTAGAGAAGAAGTCAGCCCACCGAAGTTGCTTAGCGTTGAGGGACCGCTGCATGCGCAATGCCTCAAGATTTTTATGATCGGTCCAAATTTCAAATGGAATTTGTGCCCCTTCCAGCCAATGCCTCCATGTGGTTAGGGCTAAGCGGATGGCTGCTGCTGCTTTATCCCATACCGACCAATTTCTCTCTGTTTCGTTAAACTTTTTTGAGATATATGCCAAGGGGTGCAATTTATTGTCATTTCCCTTTTGGAGGATGGCTCCCCCCATAGCTACATCTGAGGCATCCACATGAATTACAAATTCTTTGGTCTCATCGGGGTGGGCAAGGATTGGCTCTGATGCTTGTTGACACTCCTCAGACCAGGCTATTTTCTCCCCGGGTTTCCCTGCCTCTGGGCGCTTCCCCTTAGTTTTCAAGAGTTCAGTTAAGGGTAGGGTGACTGTGGCAAAGTCTTTCAAGAAGGTACGGTAGAAGTTGCAAAATCCCAAGAGGCTCTGTAATTGCTTCCTGGTTCGGGGTGCCTCCCAGTGCACCACCGCTTCCACCTTAGCTGGGTCCATTTCCAACCCCTTTTGAGAAATGCGGTACCCCAAAAAGTCTACGGCATCTCGGTTAAACTCACATTTTGACAACTTAGCATACAATTGATTTTTTAACAATGTAGTTAGCACTTCTCTGACCAGTTTTATGTGCGACGCCTTATCAGCAGGATAAATCAAGATATCAAGATATCATCTAAGTAACATAACACCCCCTTGAATAAATGCTTATGCAATACTTCATTGATCAGGCTCATAAAGACCCCCGGAGCACCACTTAAGCCAAATGGCATCACCAGGTATTCGAACTGGCCCAAAGGTGTGTTGAACGCAGTCTTATACTCATCCCCCTCCCTGATGCGCAGCCGAAAATAAGCATCTCGCAAATCCAACTTAGTAAACACTTTTCCTTTAGCGGCTTCCGCTAACAAGTCTTTGATGAGCGGGAGGGGGTAAGCGTTAGAGGCGGACACAGCATTCAAGCCTTGATAGTCAGTGCAAAGTCTCAAACCCAAATCTTTCTTTTTCCGGAATAGCACTGGGGCTGCAAAAGGGGATTTGGTGGGCCGGATGAAACCCCATTCCAAGTTCTTGTCTAGGAACTTCCTCAGCTCCTCCCGTTCGGCGGGGCTCATGGAATATAATTTACCCTTCAGCAGTTTTTCCCCTGGGAGCAGTTCAATAGCACAGTCCGACAAGCGGTAAGGGGGCAACTCATCCGCTTCCGTTTCACTAAACACCTCGGTTAAGTCTCGGTATTCCCTGGGCACCTGAGAGGGGGTTAACGTGAGTGCTGCCACTCGTAGAGGGGCAGGGGGTCCGGGTCCCCACTCTGTATCCCACTTGTGGTGGTTACACTTGTCATCCACCCACGAGATCTTCCCCTCACTCCATTTTACATAGGGGTCATGGGAGCTCAGCCACGAACTTCCTAGTACCATGGGGAATTGGGTATTTGGGGTTATAACGAAAGCCCTCTTTTCCCAGTGCTCCCCCATCCCCACTATTAACAGTTCAGTCTCTGCCACACACGCCTCCTTCATCTCAGAACCATCCATCTGTGTGAAAGTGAGTGGCTCCCCCAAGGGAGTGACTTTGGGTGCCAGCCCGTCCACCACCAAAGGGCTTATTAAGTCTCTAGCACACCCCGAGTCAATCAAGGCACGGACCCACACATGGGTCCCAGTGCCGGGGGCTATTACAGTCACTACCATGTAAAGTAAGAGGCCAGGGATGCTCACGGGAGATGGCGTGGTGGGGGAAGGGACCTGCAGCTTTGTGCCATTTACTGCAGGTCGTTGGAGTTTCCCAGCATCTGCACCTCAGTCAGCTCCAGCTCTCCTTGCTCGCTCGCTGCCCCTTCCAGCTGTAATGCCCGGGGTTTGAACGAGGTCTTGCCGCGACTCGGAGTGCTCCCAGCCACCGGGGTCGAGGTCTTGGGCACTTTTCCACTGCCTCGGGGGCAGGCGGAGGCGAAGTGGCCACTCTCCCCGCATCTCATGCAGAGCCCCTGCCTGAAGCGGTTGTCTCGGATCTCCTGGACACTCGGCTTCCCTTTCATCTTCTGTGTGGCTTTTGCTTGGGCTGTCGCGGAGGTCCCCAGCTTGATCAACGTAAATCGCTCCTCCGCATCAGCCGCTGCCCTCATCCAAGTTGCTAGGGATCCAGGCCGCCCACCCCTCAAAATAGTCTTGTAAATTTCGGGGTTCAGACCTTCTCGATACTTTTCGATGAACAGGTCTTGGGACCAGCCCTGCACCTTTGCCGCAATGCGCCAGAACCGGTCGGTGTATTCCCTCACGGAGGACCTCCCCTGCACCAACTTCTGCAGTTGATTTCTCGCCTTCTCCTCCCCCAGGGGATCCTCATAGTGTTGCCGGAGGGCCCACGTGAAATTATTTACGGATCGCAACTCGGGCCCCGGGGGGTTGTGCAGGCTGACATACCAGTCGCTGGCGGTGTCTCGGAGTTTGGAACCAATGTAGCCCACTCGATCCCGCTCGGTGGGGTAGAGGTGCCCCCACGCATCCAGGAACCTCTCGATCTCGATGAGGAAAAACTGGAGCTTCTCGGGGTCGCCATCGAAAGTAGCCATCAGGGGGTCGTTCGGGGCTTGACAAATCATTCACTCCACTGGGGCGGGGGCTGGGACCGGTACTGGGGCCGGCACGGGGGCCGGGACCTGCTGCAGGGTGCCCCCGGGAGGGACTCCCCCGGTGGAGCCTGCTGCGGGGCCGGCTGCGGAGGCGCTCCCCCACCCGGCACGCCGGGTCCCGCTCCCCCGCCTGGTGGCTGCATGGGTACCTGTATTGCAGCTAAGGCATCTCGAAGCTGGTACTGCATGTCCATCACCACCTCTCTCAGTTCCGCGGTTATTTGCAGCCGCATCTCCCCCATCCTCCGATCCAAGGCACGGCCCGAATCCTCTCCGTACAGGTCGCCCCCATAAGAAGTGCCTCTCCCCTCGTCCAGCAGCGGGAGTCGCCAGTCGCCCACAAGGTAGTCCCTCTCGTCCTCCAGGAGGCTTGGGCGACCTATGTCGGTGCGGTCCCCAGGGACCGAGACGCGTAACCCCTTCCGATCATGTACCCACGAGTCAACTGTCCCACGTCCGAATGAGGCCCATGAGTACCTCGGGGTTACGTATGGGTGGGGGATCGGCCGCGGAATGTAGTAAGCTCCTTGGGCTGTAGTCACCGGCTTCTTGGGCTCTCCGCTGCCGCCTCCCGCTCCGGCTCCCTGATCCCCAGGGGTCACCGGTTCCTCTTGGGTTACGGGAATAGGAATAGTACCGTCATCTGACATGGTCAGGAACGGCCAAGTCCCAAACACAGATCTCTAACAATCTGTGAGGCTTCTGCCCTAAGCAGTCAAAGATCAGACCTTTGTTGATGAAACAGAGTTCTTTATTTCTTAGTACTGCATGACAGGTTCTCGAATGTTTGTTAGAGATACCATATACAAAACAGTCAGGGTTAATATACCCTCCAGTATAGTTTGAAACCCCGATATTCAACCAATCACAAAAAAGGGGAAAAGCGCGGTTAAAGATCTTAGCCGTTTTACTTCCCACAGGAAAGGTGAAGTGTGAAAGTTATAAATTTTCCCCTCTCGAATTAGGCGCCACAGATGTGCCCGGCATATACATAACAAAGTGGCCTTTCAAGGACTTCTCACAGCGATAAGACAGTTCTGTGTCTCCTAGGGCAGGGAGAGGAGGAATGCATGGGGGGAAGAGGCCATTTGGTCTCGGGTGACGTGTAGGTGTGCGAGGTCGCCATTCTCCCGGATGAAGTGGTTACATTGACCAGACCTTCAAAGAGCAATATAACTCAGGGCAATAAAGGAAAGGGAGGAAACCTGAGATAGCTTGAGAGAGATAGCAAAGAGTTACAATTGCATCTGCACACAGCAAACTACACAATGCATAAAGAAAACTTTGTTAGGATCCTAGGATCCTGACACCCTTGTGTAGTGGTTAAAGTGTTGGACTAGGCACTGGGATTCCAAGGTTCAAAGCCTTACTTTGCCATGGAAGCTTACTGGGTGACCTTGGGCACATCACACGTACTCTCAGCCTGGCATACTTCACAGAATTGTTGTGATGATAAAATAGAGGCAAGGGAAAAGAAGAATAGGTTTTCTTACTCAACTTTTCTCTGCCTTAAGGAGTCTCAAATCACATTCCCTTCCTCTCCCTACTGGCTGGTGGGTTTAGCAGGATCTGAGAAGCAAATGTTATCCTCAGCCTCGTAGTAAACTTTGCAGAAAGGCCAAGCCCCAGAGTCAGGGAAACTGCTCTTTACTGTGCTCTGCCTTCCCTATGGCTGCATTCAGAAATGCATCAGAATGTTTTTAATGCATTCCATGAATGCAGCATGATTTGGGCCCCCTGAATTTTGTCCTCCCAGTCCCCCCTCTTAGAAGCCCAAGTCCCAGACACCTAGAAGGAGTAGCAGACCGCAGTCATGCTAAGTCCTTTCAGCCCCCACTGTTAATTCTTGTCCTTTGTTTTCCTGGCCTCACCCTGGGGCTGCTGCTGCCCACAGAGCAGAAATTCCCATGAGTCCACACATGGAGACTGAGGTGGACATGAGAGTCACTTGGAGGAACTTGAGGAGGCTGGTGGTGCACTGATTTCTACAATACATGCAAATTTGATGCTATTAAGAGTGGCTGCAAAAACTGTTTCTTTTGTGTTTTAGAGAGGGGAGGCAAGTTCACTTGTTTAAGCTGGAGGATCAGACCTCTGGCTTTGCTGACTGCTGCTCCTCAACATAACTGGCACTGCAGTAAACATGTGATTCTGCTGTGGGAGCTACTCAAGGCAGTGGTTGTATAGATAACCTCACTGGAATAACCAAGCAGCACTCAGACATAGAAGAACTCGCCTCCCTCAGCTCCTGAGGAGAGGAGAGAAACACGTCAGCGCTCACCCCCACCCCACACCCCTCCTTACTGTGGAGCCTGATCAGGAGCTGTAGCAAGAGACAGCTGCAAAGAGAAGTGGTCCTGCCAGCTGCAGTCCCACAGTTAGCTCTCCCACCCCCCGCCATCACTAGATGCACATCTTGCATATGCTGCCCGATGGCAATGAAGCTGCCACTGCTTCTCTTTGGTAGGCAGCAAGTTCTAAATAGAACTGGAAAGTACTGGAGTCAGGAGGCGAGTTGTAGGATGATCATAGCAAAGACTTTATTAAGTGAATCAGCATGTTCAAGAGATGGTCAGATCAAGCATGCTGCCAGGGCTCCAGGGCCCTGCTTATATGCCGGCCGGAGCCACACCTCTGGCCGCACCCAAAATACCTGATAGGGGCTTAGCATATGCGCATAGTTCTGATAGGGCCTTAAGTCTTAAATTGTAGTTCATAGGTCCCCCGCGGGAGACCTAGGCTGGCTATTGGTGGTCGTTTTGGATCCGACTGTCTATTGTTCTACCTGGCTGAAGCTCAGGTAGAATCGGGCCATGTGCTCTGACCGCATGGCGGTCGCCATTTCGTGACTAGTACACAACACCCCTCCCCCCATAGTTCAGTCCCACTCGGCAGACATAGTCCTGAAGGTACTCTGGCCGGCGACGTTCGCGGCCCGAGCGCCGAGGCATTGCAGGTCGCGGGGCCTCGGCAGGCCCTGGGATCGGGGTGCTCTCTTGGTTGCTTTCGGGAGCGCTGGGCCGCGGCTCGGCCAGCGCTCCGTCCACAGGCTGCTCCTCCGGTAGGGATTCTGAGGTTTCGTCCTCCAGATCAGGGTCCCATAGCTGGGTTGGTGATGGCACCGCGGGAAGTGCTGACTCGGGAACACTTGGTGTGTGGTCCGGAGTGCGCCGCCGGAGCTGATCGATGTGGCGCCGCCAGGTTGCTCCTTCTTCCATCCCGACCTCGTATGAGAGCGGGCTGGTTGCTCGGATGATCCATGCTGGGATCCACCCTGGGCCCCAGGCGTAGTTCCGGGCGTAGATGGGGTCCTCGGGCGCAAAACCTCGGGCGGCTGGCTGGAGCTCCATCCTCGTGTCGGCATCGATGGCGCAGTTGGGGTGGAGACAATCCAGTATGGTGCTGAGTCGCCGGCCCATCAACAACTCCGCTGGGCAGCAACCCGTTCCCGTGTGTGGGGTGTTGTGCTGGCTGAAAAGGAATTTGATTAGCTGCAGCTCCCAGTCACCGGTGTCCATCCTTTTTATGGCGTCTTTGGTTGTGTGAACCATCCGTTCTGCCTGTCCATTGGTTGCGGGGTGGAACAGTGCCAAGTGGATGTGCCGGATGCCGAACAGGTCTGTGAAGCGCTGGAACTCTCCCGACATGAAGGCCGTTCTGTTGTCCGTCACGAGCGAGTCTGGCACTCCGTGGGTGGCGAAGATGCGCCACAGGGCTCTGGTGGCCACCTCGGTCGAGGTAGACCGCACCGGGACTACCTCCAGCCACTTACTGTAGCTATCCACAACAATAAAGAACAACTGCCCCTAGACCGGTCCAGTGAAGTCGAGATGGAGCCGCGACCATGGTTTGTCAGTTGACTCCCAGGGCCGGACGGGGGCATGGGGAGGATCGGGCCGCGACTCTTGGCATTTGCTGCATTTGTGTACCCGATCCTCAATCTCCTTGTCTATGCCTGGCCACCACACGTAGCTGCGGGCCAAGGCTTTCATCCGGATGATTCTGGGGTGTGCCTCGTGGAGGGCTGCTAGTACCCTTGGGCGGAGCGGCTCGGGGATGACTACCCACGACCCCCAGAGCAAACACCCCTTATGGGTGGAGAGTTCATGTTTCCGAGCTGTGAAAGCGGCGAACTCCTGGCCCGGATGGTCAGGCCACCCCCTCCCCACCCAGTTGGAAACCCGGGAGAGGATGCGGTCCCACGCCGTGCGGCGGGCCACATCGGGTACCTGTACCGGGCGATCCGGAAGATCTTTGAGGAGGGCCACGTAGAATGCAGGAGCCGGGTCGGGGTCGCAGCCCGGGAGGGGCCAGCGGCTGAGGGCGTCGGTGTGGCCCATGGCTTTCCCGGGGCGGTGGATGAGGTCGTGCTGGTAACCTGCAAGAAAAATAGACCACCGCAGGACCCGGGGGGACAGCATCTGGGGCGTCTGGCGGTGTGGGGCGAGCAGCCCAAAAAGTGGCTTATGGTCCGTGGCAACCATAAGCGCCCGGCCGTAGAGGTAATCGTGGAATTTTTTTACCCCTGCCACGATTGCCAGAGCCTCCTTGTCTATTTGGGCGTAATTCCGCTCCGCCTTTGACAGTGTCCGGGAGTAGTAGGCCACGGGCACCTCCCTACCATTTGGCAGACGATGGCCCAGGACAGCCCCCACCCCGTATGGAGATGCGTCGCACGCAAGGACCACCAGCAAAGATTCATCGAAGTGTGCCAAGACTGCGTTAGACGCCAACAAGTCCTTAACTGCTGCGAAAGCCCTGTCGTGCCGTGGCCCCCAAGCCCATTTCACCCCTGTGTCCAGTAACCTATGGAGGGGCTCGGCGACCGCCGCCTTGTGTGGCAAGAACGCATGGTAGAAATTGAGGAGGCCCAAGAATGCCTGGAGCTCTGCTTTTGTCGTCGGGGTCGGCGCCTCCGTGATGGCTTTCACCTTCTCCTTGGTGGGGTGGATGCCCTGTGCGTCCACGTGGAACCCCAGGAAAGTTACTGAAGGTACTCCCAAGGTGCACTTGTCCTTTTGCACCTTGAGACCGGCATCCTGGAAACGCTGCAGAATGGCTTGTAAGCGTGTCTTGAAGGTGGCGACGTCCAGAGCCGCAATGAGGACGTTGTAAAAAAATGGCTTCATCCCTGGAATGCCTTTTAAAACAGAGTCCATTAGTTGCTGAAACAGACCAGGGGCAACGCTGACCCCAAACTGGAGCCTTTTCACTTTGAAAGCGCCCTTGTGTGTCGCTATGGTTTGAGCTTCCGCGGTTGCCTCATCTAGTGGGAGCTGTTGATAGGCTTGAGCCAAGTCCAGCTTCCCAAAGATCATGGCTCCCGCTAGGGATGCTAGCACATGGCTGATCACTGGTACCGGGTACGAGTGGTCCTGTAATGCCCGATTCAGAGTACATTTGTAGTCCACGCAGATGCGGACCTCCCCATTAGACTTCAACTGGGTCACTATAGGGGTTTCCCATTTTGCATGGGGAACTGGCTCCAGCAAGCTTTGAGCCATGAGTTTGTCTAGTTCCACCTCCACCTTGGGCCGCATTCCTAAAGCCGGCCACCGGGCTGGCACCCGGATCGGGCGTACGGCCGGATCCAGGTCCAGGGAGACTGGAGGACCCCGGTAGGAACCAAGGGTGCCGTCAAAAACGGCCGGGAATTCCGCGCAGACTGAGTCGTAATTTGCTAACTCTACTTTGTGAACCCCCGTCATGCCCACCCCCAAGGGCTTAAACCAAGCGCGCCCCAGCAGACTGTTGAGGTCCCGCTCCACCACTAGTAGGTCGAGGGATTTGCATACGCCCTGGTATTGCACCTGGACCTGCGCCAGCCCCTTGATGGCGACCAGGTTTTTCTGAAAGTCCCGGAGCACGAGGGCAGTTGGCCGGCGCAGCCGGGGGCTCCGCTGCGGAAACAGTTTTTTAAAAGTGGCCGCTGAGACTATGGAGTAGGCAGACCCGGAATCAACCTCCATGCAACAGGGGGTGCCCCCGATCCGCAGGTTGACCTGGATTGCTGCAGGGAGGGGCTCTCATAGTTGGAGTACCTGGGTGGCCGAAGAGGTTCTGTCAACTGCCTCGTAGCGGGCGGTGGAGGCCGCGGAGGATTGTCACGCATTCCGGGAGCAGCAGGCCCTGGCGATGTGCCCCGTCTTCCCGCACATTCTGCAAACGGCATCTCAGAAACGGCAGGAGCGTCTCTCATGGGGATCCCCGCAGCTAGCGCACGTCGGGGGCAGCCTGCTGGGGTTGGAAGAAGCGGAGGCATCGGCGGTCGTGGTGTGCCGGGCACGGCCTCGAGACTCACCCTTCTGTGCACGCTGGCGTAGCTGGTGGACGTCTTCGTCCTCATCTCTCAGACCCAGAGGAGGCGATGCGGTGGACCTTGGACGCCTGCTTGTCCTTGTAGGTCGTCTCGAACGCGACGGCAGCCTGCAGCACCTTCTCGAGGGTTGGCTCGGGGGTGGCGATAAGCCGGCGGCAGAGCTTGGCTTCTCTTACCCCTGCCACGAAGCTGCCTAGCAGGTTGTCCTCCACATTCTTAAACTCACACCCAAATGCCAGGCGGCTGAGGTCGGCCAGGAACGTGGCGGCATTCTCTCCCGGTTGCTGCTTCCGTTTGAGGAACTGGACCCGGAACGCCAACATGGATGGTTTTGGCGCAAAGTAGTTCCTGAGCAGCTTCTTGAGGTCGTCGTAGGAGACGTCCAGCAGGTCTCGGGGTGCTATGATATTCTGCGCGATGTGCATTGTCTCGATGCCCATTAGCCAGGACCTCTTCAGGGTGGCCTCGGTGACTCCGTGCACGGTCAGGAGGAACTCGAGCTGCCTGACCAATGCATCCCAGTGCTCGGGCTTGGAGGTGTCGAATGGAGGGATGTTTCCCGGTGCGGCAGCCATGTTTGCCGAGGCAGGAGCAAGGTTGCGAGCGATGTCCTCTGGGGCTTGTTGAGCCAGCGGCTCGGTGCTCGGAGCTCCACTGCTCGGCGCGGCTGATGAGTCACTCATCGGGATCCCACCTTCGTCACCAGTGGAAAGTACTGGAGTCGGGAGGCGAGTTGTAGGATGATCATGGCAAAGACTTTATTAAGTGAATCAGCATGTTCAAGAGATGGTCAGATCAAGCATGCTGCCAGGGCTCCAAGGCCCTGCTTATATGCCGGCCGGAGCCACACCTCTGGCTGCACCCAAAATACCTGATAGGGGCTTAGCATATGCGCATAGTTCTGATAGGGCCTTAAGTCTTAAGTTGTAGTTCATAGGTCCCCCGTGGAAGACCTAGGCTGGCTATTGGTGGTCGTTTTGGATCCGACTGTCTATTGTTCTACCTGGCTGAAGCTCAGGTAGAATCGGGCCATGTGCTCTGACCGCATGGCGGTCGCCATTTCGTGACTAGTACACAACAAGAACTTTCCCCAACAACCTAGAGTGGTGGTGGGATGGGCCCTGTGAGGTGAGTTATATTCAGAACTTGCTGCCACAGCAAGCAGCTTTGCTTTAACAGCCCATGCAAGCTTAGAGCCTCAGTAAGGGAGGGGAGAAGCTTTCACTCCACCCAGTTCTTCTTCCTCCCTGGATGCCAGTCCTGCTGCCTGTGAGACTACCCAGGATGCAACCACACCAAGCAAAGGGCTCTTAAACAAGATCTTCTTTATTGGAGGGTTATCTTCGAGGTACATGTGTTGAGTTAGTAATGGAGTGAAGGAATTGTGTTAGTGCAATTATAGGAAAATCAAATCATACTGTCATAATCCCCAATCAGTGGCAAGGGAAAAGACACCTAAAACAGTTACTTAGTTTTCTTCCCAGACTAAAAGCGGGAAAGGAAAATCGGTTTGCACCTGTAGGAAACAATATGTGATTCAAAACAAGTCTGTGTGAAGTAGCAAGCAACCCAAGGACAGAGATAACAGAGTGCTGAAGCTGCAGAAGCTGGGAAGAGGAGTACATTCCATCGAGGGGAGGGAGCTGGCTCGCCTTGCTCTGTAAATCCGAACTCCCGCCCTGGATTGTGGCAGTGTCAACTGACACACTGCCCTCTCAAAAACCCCTCTTAACCCCCAGGTTTTAGTGGGTGCAGTTTATGGAAGGCACAGATTTTTGCAGAAGCGTTAACGTGCCTAGAGTCAACCCATTCATTATGCTCAGGACCAAAATCTTTCCAGCTAATAAGATAGAAAAGGCAACCCTGCTTAAATTTGGAGTCTATTATCTGGTCAGTTTTGTAATGGGGCTCACCCCCCTCATCAGAGGTGGAGGAATTGGACGATGAGGTCTCCACGAATTTGATCCAGGGTCCTTCTTCAGGAGGCTAAAATGGAAAACAGGGTGGACATTTCTTAAAGATTTAGGGAATTCTAGTTTAAAAGTAACATCATTTATTTTCCTAAGCGCTTTGAACGGCCCCACATATTTCCAACCTAATTTTCGACTGGGTTGAAGTCCTTTGATGTTCTTAGTGGATAAGTAGACCGACTCCCCCACCTGTAAGTCCCAGCCTTTCCCTCTGTTTTTGTCCGCATATTTTTTATAGTTCTGCTTAGCAGCTTCCAAAGTTTTAGCTATTAATGGCCACGAGTCCCGAAGCAAGTTCCACCATTCAGCCAGGTGGCTAGGGCTTGGGGAGGCGGCTTCCGGGGCTGGTAGAGGGACCCCTTCGTATCCCCCTGTGGCCATGAAAGGTGAAACGCCTGTGGAGAAATGTACAGCATTATTATAGCTATATTCAACGAAAGGTAGTAGATCCACCCAGTCATCCTGTTGGTAATTAGTGTAGCACTGAAGAAACTGCTCTAACAGCTGATTAATCCTTTCAGTTTGTCCATCAGTCTCTGGGTGATAGGCGCTGCTTAAGGCAGGTTCCACCTCCAGGATTTCCAGGAGCTCCCGCCAAAAGTTGGCAACAAACTGAGACCCCCTCTCGGAGACCACCTTCTTAGGAATGCCGTGTAGGCGAACAACATTAGCCATGAAACTTTTAGCAATGTTTTTGGCTGTCGGGAGGTGTTTGAAGGGGATAAAATGAGCTTGTTTCGAGAATAAGTCTACAACAACCCAAATAACAGTTTTTCCTTTACTCGGGGGTAGGTCAGTGATAAAGTCCATGGAAATTGCTTCCCAAGGTCGGGCTGGGGTCTCCAGAGGCTGCAATAGACCCGGAGATTTCCTTCCCCATTTCTTGCATGTGATGCATGTCTGGCAAGTGGAGACATAGTCAGAAACATCCTGCCGCATGCGAGGCCACTAAAATTACTATCGTAATCTACCTTCTTCTCTCTGGGGACACCTGCCATTCCTGACAATGTCGGAAGACGGTGGAGAACCCCCTGTAACCTCAGGGGACACGGTGATCCCGGTATCAACGGAGGAAGAACCCGTGTCCCCTCGTACCACCATGTGGGTGGACTGCAGACCTAGGGGTCCCAGGTACTCAAGGACTCAATTTGGGACTCAACCAGTTGAGACCTGGACCCCCTCCATATTCCGTCGGGGGGAGGGAGCTGGCTTGCCTTGCTCTGTAAATCCCAATTCCCGCCCTGGATTGTGGCATTGTCAACTGACACTCCCTCGCTCTCACACCCTGGGACCTTAGCCTGCCATCTTTTCCTTGGTGCCTATTGGCAAAATTTAAATTTTAAATATTATATAATAAGTCTTGCTTGGGCTACTGTTGCAGGCTCCTTTTGGCATGGTATACTGGCTATTCCTAATCTCTTCAGGACTCCTGGAGGGGCTAGGTGATTTTAGCCAAGTCCTCATTCAACACCCTGTTCTAGGGGACTGCACCATCACATACATGATCCCATCTGTCAGCTGATTGGCTGAGGGAGTGGAGGGCTGGCAGCAGCTTGTGTACTGAAAGGGAGAGGAGCAGGAATAAATGTGTTCTCGGTGATCAGACTCTGAAGCTGCCTGTGGGTGCTCAGGGGAAGGCTTTCTTTGCTGGTGAGTTCAATGGCCAGTTAGACTAGGGTCTATTTCTTTAACCCCTTTTGGGTTTCACTCACTCTAAGGATAAAGCCTGCCTTGACTTCTGAAGGCAAGTGGGTTTTTAAAAAAGGTTTCATACATAAAGTGCAACAACAACTGGATCAAAACAAGTTTTGGAAAACCCAGATTATGTTTTCACAAACTGCAAGAGATGTCTGAAACATTTTTTTAAAATCCACTAAATGGCAAGGGACATTGGTATATTGGTGTCAGACTAAGGAAATCCTCCATTGATTCCCCCTCCACCTACTCTGATTTATAGTATTCTGTGGCAAATGGTCTATGTGAGACCAAATAGCAATTCCCACCTGGAACAACAGTGTGCTGTGTTCATCACTCTGAAATGGAGTTTTGAGCCTTAGTGCAAACTTGGAAGTGGACAGGCCGCTTATTTCTGAAACATAGGAATCCATTCATAACAAACTTCCAGCAGCTTCTCTTCAGATACTTTTGGCTTCTTGAGTTGTGTTGATTTGGTTTGTCCTCTTCCTGTTATCAAATTCTTCTATGGCAACTCATTATTGTTTTTCTTAGTCCCCATTTCCTCTGGGTATTCTTTCTCTAGACAGACTCGTCAGTCTCAGCGCAACCCTGCGTTCGATCACAATCTTCCCCTTGGACAGGGCAAGCAAGCTCACTCCGTTCAAGGCTCCAGACATCAGGTAAGAGCCTTTCTATTTAGCTCAGAGGTGTCAAACTCATTTGTTATGAGGGCCGGAACTGACATAAATTTCACTTTGTTGGGCCGGGCCATACATGCTATAAAATGTAACACGAGGTACCAGAGATATAAACCTTATAAAGATTATTTCAGATGATGAATGGCAATAGCAGGCATAATAGGATTAGGTGTGATATGCAGAGGGGAAGTAGGTGTGGCGATTTCAGCATTGGTAATGAGACAGGAAACCTAGGTCTCAGTTCCATCCAGGAGGATTCAGTCCAGGAGGATGCAAAGAACAAACGGACATAAGTCCGTCATTAGAAACCACAACATTCAATTGCTGACCTAAGAGTAGCAGTGCTCTTACAAAGGAATTTCAAAGGGAGATTAGAAAGAGACTGCTGAATTGCATCCTCCTAGACTGGACTGAGACTTAGTTTTCCTGTCTCATTACCAATGTGTGCTGTTATACTGTTATCATTTGGCATCTGAAATCACTCCACTCTCCAAGATATAAGGACCAATCCAAGTGTTCTAATTCCTAAGCAGGGTCTTTTTGAAAGAAAATAAGTCCAGCAAGAAACAGAGAAATCCATTTTTAAAAAAACCCCACAACTTTTCAGAATAAGCCAAAATAATTTACTCAGCGTAAATTATGCTTGTCAGAAGAATCCATCCACCCACCCACCCTTCCTCCCTCCCAAGAAGTCTGCTTGCACACAAAAGCTTATACCCACTCTGGAGAAGAAAGCAGAAGTGATCTCTCTCTCTCGCTCTCTCTCTCAGTGTGTGTGAGGGGGGGCGGGCAGGCAGGCTTATCTTTTTATCTCTCTGTCACAAAGCAGCCACGAGGCTCTATCTATCTATCTCTCTGTGTGAGAGAGACAGAGAGAGAGAGAGAGGGAGGGGGGAGGCAAGAGGTAGGAAACAGGAAGCAAAGAGCCACTGAGAGAGCTGTGGGGAAAGCAAGCTAGGGTGTGGTTGCAGCAGCAGCCCTGGGAAAGAAAGCAGGAGAAGGAAGTTGCTCCTGCTCGAAATAACCCCTGTGAATAAGGGACAACTAAATAAAACAGGGGTTAAACACAATCCTCCCTGGATCGGCTGGGATCTATATTGATGGTGCCCCGCCCCTTGGTAGGGTCCCTCTTTTCCCGCACTTTTTGGTCTTAGGGCAGCTGGGAACTGTAGGCCAGCAGATGAGAAAGCCCCATTCAACCCAGTGAGTGATACTCCTGCAGGCTTCTCTCTGGAACGGTGTCAGGTTCTGACAAGGTTCTGTCTGCATTTTACAATGATGTCTCTGTGCTTTTGCATTTTGCTTTTGATTCTTTTGTTCTAGCAGACCCTGCCAGCTGCCCCTTATCTGTATCATTCTCTCCCCCCCCCCCCCGCTAGCTACAAAGCTTGCTTTGAAGTATAAAGGCTACTCTGGTTAATGTTGCTATGCCTGGGCGGGAGATGGCGACCGAAATTCCTAAGTGTCATCTCTAAACAAATGGTAACTACTCCCTTGTATTCCCTCCTCCCTTTTTCCCGAGCGTATGGGTGTTATCTTGTTATTGAAACCTTAAAGAGTTCTTTATGGCCGGACGCCTGGAAGACTGTTGTACCTAGGCTCACACATGTGGGTCACTCAGATCAAGAGGGGAATTTATAACTTTCTCACCTTCTGTGGGAATCTCAACGGTCCCTGCTCTTTTTCCCGCATTTACCCTCTTGCCCAGATTGGCTCAGGTCTGGGGTTCAATTGAAAGTCTGAGAGTATAATAGTACTGTCTGTATTCCATTAAGCATCTCTAACAAACATTCGAGAACCTGTTTGCAGTATTGGAAATAAAGAGCTTTGCTTCATCAACAAAGGTCTGATCTTTTGCTGTTCATTCAGAAGCCTCACAAACTACAGCTCAATTGAACCTTATGGGGGAACATTTATAAGACAGCAGCCGTCTTATAAACACAGGTAACTGCCATTTTGTTTCACCTACTAACAGCCACTGAGGCAGGGGTCATTTCGAGCAGGAGCTTGGGGGAGCGCAGCTCCGGAAGTTGGTGCCAGCCCCCCCCCCCATGGGGGAATGCCTGCTTGTGTCATGGCTGCAGCAAAATGACCCTGTCCCCTGGAAAGGTCCTTGTTCCTCCGACCAGCCTTCTGAAGGCTTCAGCCACTACTGAAGCTATCCTCCCAGTATAGTGGTATTTCTGAGGCTTGGATTAGTAGCTGTCCCCTCTCTGCCAGCTCTCTTTCTCTCTCTCTTCTTTCTTTCTTGCCTTCTGACATACTTCTAGTGATGTCAGGTGATGTAGCATATGCAAATAAGTTATGCTAATGAGTTATGCTAATGAGCTCCTGCACCTCTTTTTCTATGAAATGACCCCTGCACTGAGGTAACAGTTGAAACTTATGGGGGAACATTTTAAACAAACCACAGGCAGCAGCCATCTTATAAACACAGGTAACTGCCATTTCATTTCACCTACCAACAGCCACTGAGGTAACAGTTAATCCCCCCACAGGAAGGAAGCTGGAGAAGTGTCTTCGTCAAGAGAGAAAGCCATCTGACAGGAATTCTGGCAGGGCACAGAGGCTGAAGGAGTGGGCGGGGAAGAGGAGCAGACCCAGCCAATGTCATGCGAGTATTCACAGCCAGTGGATAGGGACAACTTCTGATTGACAGGCCAGGGGACCAAAGGCTGGGGTGGCATGTGGAATCTTCATGAGGGTGCCACCACCATGCAGAGAATTATTATATAGAGAGATGATGTGGCCAAGCTGCAACAGTTTGAACAAGAACCTGAACCCATGCAAAATAATGCAGGAAAGCTTATGTTTAAATTATCTTATGTTTTATTTTTTTAATTATGCCTTATTTTTAAATTACATCTTAGTATCAGGGTCTGAGACACAGAAATTATTTGTTACAACATGCCTTGAAGGCCACTGTGAGTATAAATGTGGGATATAAATGTTTTTCAACAAACAATTCATGTGGATTATAAATGTTTTCAACAAGCAATGAATCCCCCTCCCCACAAGGTTTCATCTATTTTGGGGGCTGAAGTCCACAACTGCGGCATGCAATTTCTGGATGAGGAAGGTGGTGGTGGGTGGCATGTTATGTTGGGGTCCAGATGAAGTTCCTGGACTTTGAACTGGCTTGTGTGTTTCTGAAGCCTCTGTTGGCATGAGGACACCACTGGTTACTAACCAGCTTGGTTTTGGTACTCCTCCAAGAGGGAGAAAAAGGAGTGGCATCACTGAGTGGAGACTTGAGACAGCCAAAGGGTTTCCAGTCCAGACTCCAATCCTGCACAACTACAAATAAGTTTGCTAATCTACTGGAGAAAAGTACCACTGGTTAACCATTGTGATGATGATTTCTTTCAGAATTTATTTTTTATTTACACCCCACTGCGTCTCAGACCCAGCGGTGGCCCAAAGTGGCATTCGACTGGGTGCATGTGATTGGCCCAAGCTTCCTTGGCAGAGTGGAGATTTGAACCTGGGTCCTCCAGATCCTAGTCTGGTGCTCTAACAACTACACCACACTAGCTGTCAATAAGAATCAATCTCACTGAAAAGATGTAACTTTTAGTACACAGGAAGCGCCACAATTTTGATGTGATTTGGTGATTTAAATCCTTTTGCCACCTTTTAATGAAACTGTTCTGTGGTTTATAAAGCAGATCTAGCAAAATATAATGTGCGTGTAGGGGACCCACAAGGATTTGCAAAGGGCATTAGATTTTCCCCTCCTCCACTTATTTCCCTTCCGTTGCAGCCCCCATAGCCTCTCCCCCTTTTCCTGCTTCCTTGTCTTCCTCCCTCCCTCACACCAGCCAGCCTACCTTCCCTTATCTGCCCTTCTGTAGTCAGCTTTCCCTTTCTCTGGCAGCCTATATCTGGGGGGAAATACGACTCAGTCGTGCAGAGGAGAGACTGCAAGGACTTGTGTTATGTACCATGGTTAAATCAGGATGCTTGCCATGTGCTCTGGTAATGGCGACCGCATTGCAGTCAGAGCACATGGCCAGGACAGCGGCCTGAGCTTGGAACCTAAAAACAATAGCACACTAGGATCCTGGTGGTTCCCCTATCAGTGTGAGGCTTCTGTACTATCAGCAAAAGATCAGACCTTTGTAATCAAACAGAGTTCTTTATTTCTAATACTGGAACAGGGTCTCGATGTTTGTTAGAGATACAGAATAAAGATGACTTGGGTTAATATACCTTCAGGCATAGGTGCTTGAACATAAACCTCCAATCAGAATACATACAAAACGCGGGAAGAGAAATGGCGACAGTTTGTTCCCACCAAAGGTGGGAAAGTTATAAAAATTCCCCTCTTGCCCCGAGTGACCCAGATGTGAGAACTCTAGGCAAAACATTTGGCCAGTGACAATAAAATAACTTTCAAGGCTGTACCCACTGTGATAACACACTCGGAGCCTCGAACAAGAGGGGGAGGGAACCTGGGCTAGATAGCTGCAGTTGTTTATGTGATGCATTGGAATGCAAGAGGCCATCCTCCCAGGGAAAGAATAACACTAAACAGGACAGCAATTTCTACTTCAAGGCAAGCAATAAAACATTTGGGTGATAGCAAGGCACAAAGAAACAGAAAGTAACATTCAGGAAAACATAGAACAAGCAAGCTATTGTCAGATCCTGACAATCAGAGGCTCAGAATATTCAAATGTACCAACCAAAGTCTCTGGTAGGAAGGGTATCCTATCACACTGTATGGGCGAGGTCAGGGGTGAGGCTTCCCTGTGCATATAAGCAGACCCCCGGCCCACTGTAGGGATCCCTTAAGCTGAACCATCTAATAAAAGAGCTATACTTGAAATCACTCCACCGGCCTCCTGACTCCAGTACTTTTCAACTTGCAGGGTGGGGCACTTCATTTTCCTATGTGTCCACTTCCCCTAACTATTTCTTCTTTCCTTCCTTTTGGCAATGCTCATATCAAGGGGCGTAGAGTTTAAAAACTCCCGGGGGGGCGGGGGCTCTTCCGTGCGCACGCCGGGACCATGTCCCCGCCGCCGCCAACTCCCCCCTCCGCCTGACCACTCCTGCTTCCGTCCCTCCATCCGTCCAGGGGGCAGCTGGGCATTTGCTTAGCTGGCCCCTGGACAGATGGAGGGAGGGTCGGAGTGGCCGGGTGGGGGGGGAGAGAGATGGCGGCGGTGGCCCTAGGAAGGGCCGAGGGAGGTGCGGTGGAGGGTGCACCGTTTTCCGGGGGGGCTCAGTCCCCCCGGGAAATTTTGGGGGTGGCTCGACCCCTCGAGCCCCCCGGTAGTTGACGCCTATGCTCATATCCTCACCTTTCCTTGCTTCCTTCTTCCCTTCCCTTCCCACCCACCAACCAAACTACCTTATCTGACCCCATCGTCAGCTTTATTTATTATTTCATCTATACCCATCCTTTCTGTAAAGTGGGGATCCAAAGCAGTTTACATCATTCTGTTTGCTTCCATTTTATCCTCACACCAATCCTGTAAGATATGTTAGATTGTCAGTGGGTGTGATCACACGAGCAGTTTGGCCCGACATAGCCAACCCCCATCTGGATTAAATGGGCGCAGTCACACAGCCACATTGTCAGGCATTTCCCAGGCATACTGACCCCATTGTAAGGTGCCTTGGAGCCAAGTTAAAAAGGCACCACATCATCTGAACGCAGGGGAGCATGCACAAAATGGATTGGTGGTCTGGACCTGCAGATCTGTTTCCGTCATGGGGTGGGTGTTTTTTTGAAGTTTTTGCTTATGCGCCCATGTGCATTCCTTGGGGGACTCCCCAGATGTGCAGAAAAATCCTAAAAGTTTAAAAAACTATATGGGGGATATTTAAATCCCCAAAAAGTTAAAGAGCGTTCCCTGCGCATGAGCAGGGAACACAGTTAGAACAATGCCTCACCTCCGCTGCGGGCGGAGGGAGAGGGCTTGGCGGACCCAGCGGTTGGAGCTGCGCGGGCCTTGCCATCACTGGGGGGGAGAGCTGGGCAGGGGAGAAGGCTCGCCTGCAGCTGCTTCCTCCTCTGCATAGAGCTCCCCCCCCCCACGTGAGAATCATGGGTCCCTCCTTCTTGTTTATTCTATCTTGCTTAATAAAAAGAATAACTTCTTATCTCAATAAAATATTCCGTGGTGTCTCTATGGCTTACGGACTTCAAGACTTTACAGATTTTCCAGGAACTATATGAGCCCACCCTATAATGAATGAATGTTAAGGTGGACTATGGAATTATAATACAACAGGAGTGTGACCCATTGAATATTTTTGGGACTGAAGAGTACTGGACTCAGGAGACCAGGAACGGTGAAATCATAAAGCCTTTATTGAGTGATTCAACATGCCCAGTAGATGGTCAGAACAAGCATGATTCCAGGGCTCCAGGGCCCTCATTATATGCACCCAAAAGACCTGATAGGGGCTTAACATATGCGCATGTTTGTCATAGGTTCCCTGGAGAAGACTTTGATTGCATTGGCTCCCCAGGGAGAACCTAGGTCCCACATTGGTGGAGGCTTTCAATCCGGATGTCTATTGTTCCTCCAGATTCGAGCTCCCCTCTCTGCCTGACCACGTGCTCTCGCCATGCGGCAGGCGCCATTATCTGGGAGCACATGGCAGGCTGGTTGCTACACAGAGCATACTACATTACACCCCTCCCTCCATAGTCTGGACTGTCCCTTTGCAAACATAGTCTCTGAGGTGTGCGGGACGTTTCCGTTCTCTGGTCGAGCAGCGCGGGGTCGCTGGAGCCACCGGTGTAGGGAGCAGAGATTTGGGGATATCTGCCTCGAGCTGAGCTGGGTCTGGTACCGATGCAGGGATGGCAACTGGAGTGATGTCTGGGTAGCCGGCTTCTGTGGGATCCTCCTGCAGAGTCTCGGCCGGTCGTGGGGCAGATCGTCTGTCTCGGGTACCTCGGGTTCCGCATCTGGGAAGTCCAGCCCTGGATCGTCCGTGGAGAAGATGTGCAGGTGGTGGTGAAGTTAGTCCATGTGGCACCTCCACCATTGTCCTTCCTCGCCTGCGACTTCATAGGAGAGGGGACCGGTGACGTGGATAATCCGCCCTGGCAACCACAGGGCCCCCCGGGCATAGTTGCAGACGTAGACTGGGTCCTCTGGCGCGAACCCTATGGGAGCTTTGGGGACGTTGGGTTCTTTGGAGGTGGCCGGCGCCCGATCGGGGTGGAGCCAGTTGAGCTCGGTTGTCAGCCGGTGGCCCATGAGCAGCTCTGCGGGGCTGCGACTGGTAGCCGAGTGAGGGGTGGTGCACTGGCTGAATAGGAAAGCCATTAACTTAAACCCCAGATCCCCCTGGTCCATGCGCCTCAGCGCCTCCTTAGTGGTGCGGACCATTTGCTCTGCTTGGCCGTTCGTGGCCGGGTGAAAACGGGTGGATCTCACGTGCCAGATGCCATGGAGCTCCACAAAGTGCTGGAATTCTGCGGAGGTGAAAGCCATGCCGTTGTCCGAGACGATGGTGTGGGTGGCAAAGATGCGCCACATTGCTCGAATGGCGGCTTCAGAGGAGGTGGCACGCACAGGAACGACTTCCAGCCACTTGCTTTAGCTGTTGACTAGAATAAAGAAAAGCTGCCCCTGTACCGGGCCTGCAAAGTCCATGTGGAGCCGGGACCAGGGGTATTGGGTGGACTCCCAGGGGCGGACAGGAGCATGTGGAGGGTCTGGACGGGTCTCTTGGCACTTTTCGCAGCAGCGGACCCGGTCCTCTATCTCCTTGTCAAGGCCTGGCCACCAGACATAGCTCCGGGCCACGGCCTTCATTCGTACTACCCCAGGGTGGTGCTCATGCAGAGCAGTCAGCACTCGCGGGCGGAGGGTTCTGGAATCACAACCCTCAAGCCCCAGAGTAAGCACCCCTTGTGGGTGGAGAGCTCTGCGCGCCGGATTGAGAAGGCCACGAACTCAGGGTCCGGATTCTTGGGCCACCCCCTTCCCACCCAGTCGGAGACCCGGGAGAGTTGATGGTCCCGGGCCGTGCGCCAGGCCACGTCCCATACCTGAAGCGGCCGGTCTGGCAGGTCCTCGAGCAGAACGACGTGGTAAGCCGGAGCAGGGTCAGAGTCAAAGGAGGGCAGCGGAAGACGGCTGAGTGCATCCGCATGGCCCATGGCCTTTCCCGGGCGATGCACCATCATAGTCGTACCCCGCGAGGAAGATCGACCATCGGAGGACTCGCGGGGACAACATTTGTGGCGTGCGGCGATCCGGGGCGAGGAGGCCCAGAAGAGGTTTGTGGTCCATGGCGACCGTGGACTTGCGCCCGTACAAGTAAGTATGGAACTTTTTGACCCCGGCCTCGATCGCAAGTGCCTCTTTATCTATCTGAGCATAGTTCCTTTTGGCCAGGGCTAGGGTCCGGGAGTAATATGCGACCGGGACCTCCCGGCCGGCCGGCAGTTTGTGACCCAAAACTACCCCCACCCCATAAGGAGATGCGTCACAGGCCAATACGACGGGCAGGGCTTCGTCGAAGTGGGCGAGGACCGCATTGGACATTAGGAGGTCCTTGATGCCCTGGAAGGCCGCCACCTGGTGGGGACCCCAAGTCCAGATGGCGCTTTTGTCCAGGAGCCTGTGTAAGGGCTCAGCTACCACCGCCTTGTGGGGAAGGAAGGCGTGGTAGAAGTTGATGAGTCCCAGAAAAGACTGCAGCTCAGCCTTGGACTTGGGGGCCAGGGCATCAGAGATGGCCTTCACCTTGTCCTTAGTGGGGTGAATTCCGTGGGCGTCCACCTTGAAGCCAAGGAAATCCACTGCAGGCACCCCGAGGAGGCACTTCTCGCATTTCACTTTCAGGCCGGCGTCCTGGAATCGCTGGAGGACAGAGCGTAGGCGGGCCGAGAAAGTCTTGATGTCCGGAGCCGCGATCAGGACATCGTCAAAAAAGGGCTGCACCCCTGGAAGACCTTTTAACAAACGGTCCATTAACTCTTGAAAGATCCCAGGGCTACGCTGACCCCGAACTGGAGGCACTTTACCTTAAACGCCCCCTTGTGTGTCACAATGGTCTGTGCTTCTGCTGTGGCATCATCGACTGGCAGCTGCTGGTAGGCCTGGGCCAGGTCTAGTTTCCCAAACACTCGTGCCCCAGCCAGGGAGGCCAACACGTGGCTGATGATCGGGACTGGGTAGGCATGGGCCTGAAGTGCCTTATTGATGGTGCACTTATAGGCCACACAGATGCGGATGTCCCTGTTTGCCTTCATTGGCGTCACAATCGGGGTCTCCCATCGGGCGTGGGACACTGGTTCTAGTACACCCTGGGCGACCAACTTATCAAGCTCCCGCTCGATCTTGGGCCGCACTGTGAGCGGCGGATGGCAGACTGGTATGCGCACGGGCCAGACCATGGGGTCAAGGTCCAGGGTGATAGGTGGCCCCTTATAGGAGCCCAGTGCCCCATCGAAAACCGCGGGGATTTCCTCACAGATGTCGGCAAAATCTGTGGGCCACAGGCTGTGTACCCTGGTGACGCCCAGCCCTAGGGGCTCGAACCAGGA
Organism: Lepidodactylus listeri; assembly: GCA_029233225.1. NCBI lineage: Eukaryota > Metazoa > Chordata > Lepidosauria > Squamata > Gekkonidae > Lepidodactylus > Lepidodactylus listeri. Next base: position 113,848,900 of record JARCFY010000009.1, on the reverse strand, counting down.
GAGTCCCAGCAGGCTTGTGAGGTTGCCCACCATCACCAGGAGGCCCAAGCGTCCCGTAAAGTTCTTAAATTGGACCCGGAACTTGCCCAACCCCCTTATCGGTATCAGGTTTTTCTGAAAGTCCTGCAGGGTTAGGCCCTGGACTTTCCGAAGTCGCCCCCCCCCCCCCCCCGGTTGGGCAGAGCCTGCAAAGGGTGGACTCCGAGATTAGGGAGTAGGACGACCCGGTGTCTACTTCCATTTGGCAGGGGGTCCCCTCAATCAAAACTGAGACCTTAATTTTGTTGGGGGTGTCGGGGGGCAAGTTCATTACCTGCTGTGTCTTGCGGTGGTGGTGGTGGGCTGCTGCTGTCTGGAGGAGTTCAGCGGACTCCTGGTGCACAGCTTGGTTGCGACGGTTGGAGCGGGTGTGGCAGGCCCGGGCAATGTGGCCCTTCTTGCCACATGACCGGCACTCTGCTTCCCGGAAACGGCAGGTCCGGCGGTCATGCTGATCGCCACAGCTAGTGCACGTGGAATGTTTGGAGTGTGGCGTCGCTGAGCAGGAAGCCTTCTCACCCAAGTTGCGGGACCCCTGTCCCGGAGGCCGGCGTTGTACCTGGAGTGTCTCGTCATCCTTGGAAACGTTGGAGTCTGCAGCAGCCTCGGTCTGGTGGGCGGCTGCAGATGTGCCTAGCTTCTCCTGCTGAGAGACCTCAAAGGCGCAAGCTGTGGTTAGCATCTTGTCCAGGGTGGCTGTGGAGGTGGCCATCAGCTTCCTTTGAAGCTTGGGGTCACAGACTCCACACAGGAACGCGGAGTATAGCGTGTCCTCTACGGCCACAAACTCGCACCCCACCAGGAGATGGCGGAGGGCTGCCAGGTAATTGGAGGCAGACTCACCCTTCTGCTGCAGCCGGTGGAAGAACTTCACCCGCTGCGTGTTCTTGGAGGGTCTCGGCGAGAAGTGGTTCCTTAGGAGCACCATGATGTCGTCATACGTGGCCTCCGCTGGGGTACGAGGGGAAAGCAGGCTGCAGAGTAACTTTAGCGTCTTTACCCCGCAGGAGGCCATGAGCCAGGACTTCTTCTTCCCGGCATCCGTGATGTCCAGTGCGTTGAAGTAAGATGTGAGCCACACCTTCGGCCGCACCCAAAAGACCTGATAGGGGCTTAACATATGCGCATGTTTGTCATAGGTTCCCTGGAGGAGCCTTTGATTGCATTGGCTCCCCAGGGAGAACCTAGGTCCCACATTGGTGGAGGCTTTCAATCCGGATGTCTATTGTTCCTCCAGATTCAAGCTCCCTTCTCTGCCTGACCATGTGCTCTGGCCATGCGGTGGGCGCCATTACCTGGGAGCACATGGCAGGCTGGTTGCTACACAGAGCATACTACATTACAGGGACTAACTTGCAAGAATATGGTTATTGTTATATTAAAACATTTCTGTTATATCCAGGGGTCTGACACATAGATTGGTTCATTTTCAGGTGGATGGTGGAGTGAAAGTCATTGGATGCCTGGTGGAATATTTCCAGGGCTTCTTTACCATGTGTCCAGACAATAAAAATGTCATCATTATAATAAAAATGTCATCAGTGTAAGAGAGGTGTGTGTGGGTGGGAGTTTAGGAAGTGTTGCTCCAAGTCAGCCACCATCAGCATACTGTGGGGTCATGCGGGAGCCCATGGCTAAAAGAACAAATTGTCACCAGATCTAAAATGGTGTGGGTGAGAGCAAAATGGCACTGTTTGGTGGCAAAGTCAGCTGTGTTGTTGTCAGAGATCATGTTCCTTGTAATTCATCTCTGTATGGGGTGTTGGTATACAGAGATATTGCATCCATAGTGGTTAAAATAGTATTCTCTAGAAGGTTGCTCAAAGATTGTATTTTCACCAGAAAGTCTGTAGTGTAACAAACATAACTCGGAGCATTGATGGCATAGGGTCTTAGAACAGAGTCCATGTATCCAGATACCTCCATGGTGACAGTGCTTATGCCAGAGACAACGGGGCGTCCTGGGTTGCTGGGTTTGTGTATTTTGAGTAGAAGATAAAAGGTTCCTGGTCAAGGTTCCTGTGGTGTGTGAAATGATTTGTTCCTGAATGTGCAGGGGTAATTCCTTTATAACCTTGTTTAGTTCTTTTTTGTATTCCTGTGTGGGGTCTGAATCCAGTTGTTTGTAAAAAGCAGTCTTTGGCCGTTGCCTCTGAGCCTCCTGGATGTGGTCTGATCTATTCATGACAACAACGGCTCCACCTTTCTCTGCCTCTTTGTTCCTGAGACTGTCTATGGTTGAGATTCTTCTGTATGTGATGTTTGCATCAGTTTTGACCCTATGGCTAAAGCATTCTGTGCAGAGATCCAGTGTGGCATTGCAACCATCAGGAGGAGACTCTTCTTTTGTAGTGTTGTTTTGATAACATGTGGTTTTTAGTATTTTAGTTCATTGGTGGGTTGGAGGGATGGTAACTGTTCTCCAGTAGATTGTGTGATGCTGCCTGTTCTTTCTTGTTGTGTTCTTGCATATATTGAAAGTACTCTTTCAGGCATAGACAATGCAAAAGGCTTCCAGGGCCCCACAGAACTGTATCATCTGAGTGGATTTGGTGAGGCAGAATGAAAATCCATCTGCAAGCATTGATTCCTCTGAGGGGACCGAGTCTGTGCTGTGACAGGTTGACAACGTTCCTGGAGGGATTCTTGTTAAGATTAGCAGCCTGCGAGTCAGAGAGTTTTTTATTTTTGTTGTTGCTGTTGTTTCAGCAACTCCAATTGAGAGCAATAGATGGCTTGTTTTTTCTCATAGAAATTTGCCAAGCAGGTTGATTCCTTGTAGAAATATCCAGTTCAGAGAGTTTGTCCTTGATCTGGGGCAGTGATGCACTGTATTATTGATGCTTGGAAAGCAATAGTGGGGTTCTGGCCCCACTGGCGGAGCTCCTGATGGCACCTGGGTTTTGGCCACTGTGTGACACAGAGTGTTGGACTGGATGGGCCTATGGCCTGATCCAACACTTTAGTCCAGGAATCCCCAAACCTTTTTGAGTCTGGGGACACCTTTGGAATTCTGCCTTGAAATGGTGGGTGCAACCACAACATGGCTTCCAAAGGAGGTGCAGCTGAAGCAAGTTAACCCAGAAAATACAGGATCTCCCAAGGTTGAAGACACATGGACACCAGGATCAGGAGAAGTTGATTTTAATGACGTCAGACTCGGCCTTAATAAAAGTATTCCAAAAGCAAGTGCCGAGCCTCGATTCTACTGAGGCTTGGCTTTTCATACTAAGGGGTGGGAGCTTACAGAAGAGAAGGGGTTAGTGTCATTTGTGTACATTTTAAGCAATTTTCATAAGCAAAGCGTTCAAGTACAATTCTGCACATGTCTATCATCGGCAAGCAAACAGGAATGTTCATCTCTAATAATGTAGCAAGCTGTTAGAATTCCTACGGTCTCCAAATTTTAGGCTATCTCAAACAGTAGCGAGCAAAACAATGGGTGCTTGTGTGCCTTTGCGCTCTTACGCATGCGTTTCAAGTAACATCAGAGAATCGTGTGCTTTCGGCCTTGTGGTTTCGTAGCTGGCTAACTAATAGTGGTTCTGAACAGTGGTTCATATTAATGGCTTTTAAATTCTATTCCTTCACAGCCAGCCACAAAATGGCAGTCAAAGCCCACTTTCAGTCAAACATTTGAAGACTGTAGTGCTGTAGTGGCATCTACTGCCAAAGTAATGTTTTTAAAAATCTGCACAGCCAATCAAATCTCCAATGGCCAGTCAAAAGCCTTACTGAATAAAACCCCACCTGGCCCCACCCACTTTCTAAAAACTCTAGGTGGACACCAGGAAAAATGTAAGTAGGCACAGAGGTGCCTGTTGGAGACCATCCTTTTTGTAAGCAAAAAAGTCTCTAAATGTTTTCCATAACCATCCCATCAATGTTTAGACTTGCAGCCTGGCAAGATTTCTGTAAACCATTCAAGCAGAGCAAGATTCACTCTCTTGAGAGGGCATCCCAGTCTCAAACACCATGCAAACATCTGTTCTTCAAAATGGGGGCCAAGTTCACCCTGCTAAATTTGTGTGTGTTTGTGTGTGTGTGTGTGTGTGTGTGTGTGTGTAAGTGCTGTCGAGTAGCTTCCAACTTATGGCAACCCTATGAATTAATGACTTCTAATGCATCATCTCATTAACTGCTTTTCTCAGATCTTGCAAAATGAGGGCCTTTGTGGCTTCCTTTATTGAGTCAATTGATCTCACATTGGGTCTTTCTCCTTTTCCACGGTGTTCAACTTTTCCAGTGTCTCTTGTCTTCTCATAATGTGACCAAAGTACAATAGCCTCAGTCATTTTTGCTTCTAGGGAGAGTTTAGGCTCTCCACATTTCAAATGAATCAAGTTTCTTCCTATCAACTTTTTACATTGCCCAACTTTCACACCCATACATAGTACTGGGGGATACTGTGTCATTCTTGGTATTGTGATTGTGATTGCCAGTGACACCCTTATACTACAAAATCTTTTCTAGTTTGTCACATTTCAAAATGGAAATTTCTTAAGGCCTAAAATTGTTGATGGTTGGTGAAACGCTCTCAAAGTACTTTGCTTTTTAATTTTTATTATAGGATTTTTAAAAAACAGAAAACAAGGAAACAGGAAAAAAAGAAAAAAGAAAAAAGAAAAAAAAAGAAATTGATAGAACATAGCAATGAAACTTTCAAAAAGTCATGCAAAAAGTAAATAAGAGGTTTCCAGTTAGCCATGTATGTAAATATAGCCTTTCTCTAATCAAATAAGTGACTTCTCTGCCAGTTCCAGCATTTCCATCAACCATTCTTCTATGGAGATAGATCAAGATGGGTAGCCATGTTAGTCTCTCTGTAGTAGTAGAAAAGAGCAAGAGTCCAGTAGCACCCCAAAGACTAACTAAATATATGGCAGGGTATGAGCTTTTGTGAAGAAGAAATGAGCAGTGACTCACAAAAACTCATACTGGACTCTTTTTTAAATTTTATTTTTATTCAACTTTTATACAACATCAAGTGGCAGTAGTCAAAACCCATATTAATCAACAATCCATAATAGAAGAAAAGAAAAGATAAAAGGAAAAGGAAAGAAGAGAACAATGGCAGTTCCAAAAAGCAAAACAGCAACAACAACACAAAACGGCATTTTCTATTCACAGCTAACAACATTGGCCTATTTGGTTAGTGCAGTATACTTAACATTGCTAGTAAAATGCAAACTTCAGGTATTTATCCGGCACCTTATATTTAACATTTCTTACAGCAGTTTCATATGTAAAAAAGGAGAACCATCTATCCATAAAAGTGTTGGATCTGCCTGGAGCCTGGATTAAGGTTATCTGTGAGGCCAGTTTATCTGAAACCACCACATCCCAACACTTTGCAATCCATTGGGTTACAGTCAGTGCTTTCGGTTGGTTCCAGTATTGAGCTATCAAAGATTTAGCGGCTGAGACAAACAATGTGAGAAATTCAGCATTCTGTCTAGTTAAATTCAAGGCTGGCCAGTAGTTGAGCAAAACTGATTCTGGGGTGTTTGGGATGATGTGTCCATCAATTTTTCCAATTTCTTTAATGATTTGTTCCCAAAACTTAAATATGGGTTTGCAGCCCCACCAACAGTGAAGAAATTATCCTTACTGATTACAGCCTTTCCAACAATTTGGCTTTGATTTGAATTTACAGGTACTTCAAAAGAAATAGACAAGCTGACATCTCTATTAGTACAGCCTGGGAAGCATTCAAAGCCTTTTTGAGGGGATGGTTTATAAATCAAGAGGTATGGAGAAAGAAACAAAAGAAGAAACAGTATGAAAACTTGGTTTCATTGATTAGAAAAGAAGAAACTAATATGAAGAAAGGAAGAGATTCAGAAGAGATAAGAATAAAGCTAAAAACTTTACAACATCAAATGACTCTCTTATTAATGCAAGAAATGGCAAGGAAAATAGAATATGCAGTATTATTTTGATAATGCAAATAAGCCAACAGGATGGCTGGCTTATAAGTTAAGAAAAGAAAAAGAGAAGAAAATGATTAAAACTTTACAGAATGAAAAAGGTGAGGAGAAAAATGATATACAAAATATTTTTAAAAATTGTAGAAGATTTTTATAAAAAGTTATACCGACAAGAACAACAAGATGAGTGGACAATCAGTGAATACTTAGGTAAACAAAATGAGAAGTTTAACCTAAACCAGAAAAATATATTGAATGAACCAATATCGATCAGTGAAGTAATAGAAGCTATCAAAAAAACAGAAAAAGAATAAAACTCCTGGCCCAGATGGTATACCTGTGGAGGTTGACGGTATGTTGGCGCCGCAAAAATAGCAGAGTGACTCTGTTTCTTATATACAGAGTATTTACATTTATTTACAACTGGACAACTGGAATATATACACAGACTTTCAGTAGCAATCTCTGGAATAAAACGGACAGAGTGCTACGCAGACAAGTGTACCCTCAGAGAGAGCAAAGAACAAAGAACACTCCCAAATATATACTTGCATCTGCCAATCAGATTACAGTGCTAGGATAGCTGAGTCATGCAGAAAACTGATGCAATCTTGTCACATGACCTTTCCTAGCTGTCAGACTAGATCAGAATGATCTGACACATGTTCCCATGACAGAATGATATCTTGCCAGTAATATGAGCAAATACTGTCAGAGGCAGGGCTCCGTTGGGGCCGGAGCGAAGCGGAGCGACGCTCCGCCAGTGAAGACACTGGGGGGCGGGCACATTACTAAGCCCCGCCCCCAGCAGGGCCGCCGCTGGGTTGGACCCCCACCCCCGCTCAATGTCCCCGAGCCGGCGGCAGGCCGCTGGCCGGGGAAAAAAGCCTCCCCCCCAGCTCTCCCTTCCCAGGCTGCGGCAAGCGCTGCCCAAGAAGAAGCCCCCATACCTCCCCCCCCACTCTAGCCCCCGTCCCTTTCCCCAGCTCTCCCTTCCCGGGCTGCGGCAAGCACCGCCACCCGGGAAAAAGCCCCCATCCCTCCCCCCGCTCAAGCCCCCGTCCCTCTCCCCAGCTCTCCCTACCCGGGCCGCGGCAAGTCCCTCCCCCTCGCTCAAGCCCCAGTCCCTCCCCCCCTGTGAGAGTTCTGCTCAAAGTAGTCAAGGATCAGATCTTGGTTGGTAAACCAGAGTTCTTTATTTCCAATCTCTACATTAATACAGCTTCTCGGATTATTGTCAGAGATGAGACAGATAATACAGGCAGGTCTATTATACCTTTCCAAAGAGTTTGAATTACCCATAGGTAGCCAATCACTATAGGGGAAAAACGGCGGGCAAAAAGGGGCTCTGACCGTTTGTTTCCCACAGGAAAGAAAGTGAGGTGTCAAGCAGTAAATTTCCTTCCCAACCAGACCCTTCAGATGTTACCAGTTCACATAACAATCAATGGCCTCAAGGCTTTTGCATGTGATAAGAGATGAGACGCATCCTCCCTTGAAGTCCCAGCCGGGGCCGATGGAATGCGGAGGCCGTGGTGTGAGAGGCCCACTGTTCCCATACATTGCAGGTGTCACCCTCCCGCTTCAATAGTTACAAAACCCAGGCCTGGTTAGGCACTACAACATGGCATCTGCAAGCATACATGTGTAATACATACATAGCAACAGTAAATACATACATGGCAATAGGATATAAGAGGAGAAAAGGAAAAAGCACAACTATAAGAGCTAGAAATACTATGTCTGAATTAGCAGATTCTGACACACTGGCCTCCCAATAAACACCTTCACCCGGGCTTGTCAGGAGATTTTTTATGGAAAGCCCTAATCAATTTAGGAGCATGCACATGTTCAGAACGGACCCACTCATTATGCTCGGGGCCAAAATCAAGCCATTTAACTAGATAATATAAGCGGCCTCTACGCATTTTAGAATCAAGAATATCAGATATTTCAAAATGGGGTGCCTCCCCCTTCATCAGTGGAGGAGGTACCGGAGGAACTGGATGCCACGCATTCGGCCCAGGATCCTTCTTCAGTAAGCTGAAATGAAAAACAGGGTGCACAGAACTCAGTGATTTGGGCAATTCTAGTTCAAAAGACACATCCGAAATTTTACGCAGCACCTTATAGGGGCCTACATATTTCCAACCCAATTTTCTGCTTGGTTGCAAGCCATGTATATTTTTTGTGGAGAGATACACAGAGTCCCCAGGCTGAAGGTCCCAACCCACAGCTCGGCCACGATCCGCATACTTTTTGTAGTCCTCTTTTGCTTGGTCTAGAGCCTTGGCTATCAGTGGCCACGATTCCTGTAAGGTCGCCCACCAACGCTTAAAGTCTGTGGGGGAGGCATCGGAGGCATTTTCGATCGTAGGTAAAGGCTTCCCCTCAAAACCTCCCACCGCCATGAAGGGGGAGACGCCGGTCGAGGAGTGCACTGCAGTATTATAGCTATATTATGCAAACGGCAACAAGTCCACCCAATTGTCTTGGTGGTAGTTGGCGTAACACCTCAGGAATTGTTCCAGGATCTGATTAGTTCGTTCGGACTGTCCATCGGTTTCTGGGTGGTAACCCGAACTTAGGGCAGGCTCTATGTCCATAAGCTTTAGAAGCTCCCGCCAGAAGTTGGCAACGAATTGGCTACCTCTGTCGGATACCACCCGCTTAGGAAAAGCATGTAATTTAATCACCTGGTTGAAAAAAGCCTTGGCCATCCCCTTTGCCGTTGGTAATTGTTTGAAAGGGGTGAAATGGGCTTGCTTAGAAAACGTGTCTACCACCACCCAAATTACAGTTTTCCCTTTTGAGGGTGGTAGATTAGTAATAAAGTCCATAGCTATCGCTTCCCAGGGGCGAGAAGGGGTAGGTAAGGGGTGTAGGAGCCCCGGGACTTCCCCCCCCCTCTTTTTACACATCAAGCAGGTCTGGCAAGCAGAGACGAAATCTGAGACATCCCGGCGCATGCGCGGCCACCAAAACTGACGTTGAATTAAGTTGAGCGTTTTCAGAAACCCAAAATGCCCAGCCAGTTTGGAAGAGAGACAGGCCAATAAAATATCTTTTCGCTTACTTCGGGGCACCACCAACTTATCTCCATGGTGCCAGCATTGATCCTCAGTCAGGGAACACTCAGCTATTGTTTCTAACTCCTCGATTTCCTCGGGTGAATATTCACTTCCCCAATTACACGCCTCCACCTCCACCTTAGCTCGTTTGCTTTGACTTCTGGTGGTCACCGCACCTCCCAGCTGCTGGGGGGAAAACATGGAGTCGAACACCTCTTCCTTCATGCTTTCGTGTTGGGGCAATCGGGAGAGTGCGTCCGCTAATGAGTTGGCCTTTCCAGGAAAATGTTTCAACACAAAGTTAAATTTTGAGAAAAAATCAGCCCAGCGGAGCTGCTTTGCATTCAGAGATCTCTGAGTGCGCAACGCTTCCAGGTTTTTATGATCAGTCCAAATTTCAAACGGGGTTTGCGCCCCCTCCAGCCAATGCCGCCACGTAGTGAGAGCTAGCCTGATAGCCGCGGCTTCTTTGTCCCACACTGACCAATTTCTCTCCGTCTCAGTAAATTTCTTGGAAATATACGCGAGGGGGTGTAATTCTCCGTCCGAACCCCTCTGCAAAACGGCCCCCCATAGCCACATCCGACGCATCGACATGAACTATAAATTCCTTAGTCTCGTCAGGGTGAGCCAAAATGGGCTCGGAGGTAAACAGGGTTTTCAGGGTTTCGAAGGCCTTCTGGCAGTCCCCATTCCAGGCAATTTTCTCCCCGGGCTTCCCTGCCTCCGAACCCCTCCCCTTGGTTTTTAGCAAGTCTGTTAGGGGAAGGGTAACCGTGGCAAAGTCCTTTATGAAGGTCCGATAGAAGTTACAAAATCCTAATAGGCTTTGGAGCTGCTTCCTCGTGCGGGGGGCTTCCCACTGGACCACCGCCTCCACTTTAGCTGGGTCCATCTCTAAACCCCTCTGCGAGATGCGATAGCCTAGGAAGTCTACTGACTCTCGATGAAACTCGCATTTAGATAGTTTGGCATACAGTTGGTTTTTTAACAGGGTGGAAAGGACCTCCCGGACTAATTTCACGTGCTCTTTCTTATCAGTAGAGTAGATCAAGATATCATCTAAGTAACATAACACCCCCTTGAATAAATGCTTGTGCAACACTTCATTGATTAAGCTCATAAAGACCCCCGGAGCGCCACTCAAACCGAACGGCATCACCAGGTATTCAAACTGTCCCAGCGGTGTGTTAAAAGCGGTCTTGAATTCATCCCCCTCCCTTATGCGCACCCAGAAATAAGCGTCTCGGAGATCCAGCTTAGTAAACACTTTTCCTTTGGCTGCCTCGGTTAGTAAGTCTTTTATTAGGGGGAGGGGGTAGGCGTTGGAAGCAGAGACCGCGTTCAACCCTCTGTAGTCTGTGCACAACCGTAATCCCCCGTCTTTCTTTTTCCGGAACAAAACGGGGGCGGCGAAGGGGGATTTAGCAGGGCGGATGAAACCGCGCTCCAAGTTCTTGTCTAGGAATTTCCTTAGCTCTTCCCGCTCTAGAGGGCTCATGGAGTAAAGCTTTCCTTTGGGAAGTTTTCCGCCTGGGATCAGCTCTATGGCACAATCTGACAGTCTGTGGGGGGGCAGCTCGTCTGCCTCGGTCTCGCTGAAAACCTCCAGCAGGTCTCTGTATTCCCTGGGAACTGCGGAGGGTGCGAGGGTGAGGGCGGCCGCCCGGAGGGGTAGCGGTGGTCCCGGTCCCCACTCTGGGTCCCACTTGTGAGTCTGGCATTTGTCGTCCACCCAGGAGATCTTTCCCTCACTCCACTTGATGTAGGGATCGTGCGAGCTCAGCCAGGGACTCCCCAATACCATGGGGAATTGGGTGTTTGGGGTGATGACAAAGGCTCGTTTCTCCCAGTGCTCCCCCGTCCCCAAAATCAAACCCTCAGTCTCGGCCACGCACGCCTCTTTCATCTCTGAGCCATCCATTTGTGTGAACTTGAGTGGCTCACCCAGCGGGGTGACTTTCGGCCCCAACCCTTCCACCACTAAAGGGCTAATTAAGTCTCGGGTGCACCCAGAGTCAATTAGGGAACGGACCCGGACGTGGGTTCCCGTCCCCGGGGTCATGACAGTCACTACCATATATAACAAGGGGCCAGGGATGCTCACCGGAGATGGTGCATCTTGGCGGAGGACCTGCAGTTCTGCGCTGCTCACTGCAGGCCGTTGGAGTTTCCCGACATCTGCGCTTCCGTCAGTTCCAGCTCCCCTTGCTCGCTTGCTGCCCCTTCCAGCTGCAAGGCCCGGGGTTTGAAAGGAGGTTTCCCTCTACTGGGGGTGCTCCCGGCCATTGGGGTAGAGGTCTTCGGGCCCTTCCCTCCTCCCCTGGGACACACCGAGGCGAAGTGGCCGCTCTCCCCACATCTCATGCATAGCCCTTGTCGAAACCGGGCATCCCGGATATCTTGCACGTTGGGCTTCGGTTTTGCTTTCGGCATCGCTTTGCTTGTAGCTGCAGATGACGTTCCCATTTTGATGAGGGTGAAGCGCTCCTCCACATCTGCGGCTGCCCTCATCCAGGTGGCCAGCGTTCCTGGCCGGCCCCCTAATAGGACGGCCTCGTACACCTCGGGGTTGAGACCCTCACGATACTTCTCTATGAAGAGGTCTTGGGGCCAGCCGCGGATCTTGGCTGCGATGCGCCGGAACTTGTCGGTGTAGTCCCTCACCGTGGACCTCCCCTGGGTCAGCTTCCGCAGTTGGTTTCGGGCTTTCTCTTCCCCCAGGGGATCTTCGTATTGGTGTCGAAGGGCCCACATGAAGTTGTTCAGCGAATGCAGCTCAGGGCCGGGGGCATCGTGCAGGCTCACATACCAGTCGCTGGCGGTGTCCTTCAGTTTGGACCCTATGTAGCCAATCCGCTCCCTCTCGGTGGGGTAGAGGTGCCCCCAGCTGTCCAGGAACCGCTCGATCTCCAACAGGAAAAACCGCAACTTCTCGGGGTCCCCATCGAAAGTAGCCGTCAACGGGTCGGCGGGGGCCGGGCGAACGATCGGCCCTGCCGGCACCAGAACGGGTGCGGGGATGGGGGCCGGCCCCGGTTGAGGAACAACTGGCGGGGCCTGTTGCGGTGGCCTCGGCTGCACGGGTGGCGGCACTTGAGCCGGAACTCCTCCGGGAGGCACCGGCGGCTGCTGGACTCCTGTCGCTGGGGCTGGTAGCGCTTCTTGCATAGCCCTCATGGCGTCCCGGAACTGGTACTGGAGATCGAGGGCCAACTCTCGTAGTTCGGTGGTAAGTTGGAATCGCAAATCTCCCATCATCCGGTCGAGGGATTGCATCTGGTCTTCTCGGTACGGATCGGGCCCATACGGTCCGGTCCTCTCTCCTTCCATGGACTGGCGATGCGGATCTCCCCCATAGATCGGCTCACGCTTGTCTCCCAGGTAGCTCGGCCTCCCACGGTCGAGTTGATCTCCCTGGAATGAGACCCGTGCCCCCTTCCGATCGTGCACCCAGGAATCGACGGTCCCGCGACTGAACTGACTCCAGGCGTACTTCGGGGTCACACTCTGAAGAGGAGGTAGGCGCGGGATGTAGGGAGCCCCTTGGATCGTAGTCACCGGTACTTCGGGTTCCCCTCCGCCGCCTCCACCACCGGCCCCCTGGTCCCCCGGGGTGGTTGGTGTATCTTCGGGGGTAGTAGGGATGGGAGTGGTGCCGTCGTCTGACATGGTCAGGAACAGCTAAGTCCCAGTCACAGATCTCTGACAATCTGTGAGAGTTCTGCTCAAAGTAGTCAAGGATCAGATCTTGGTTGGTAAACCAAAGTTCTTTATTTCCAATCTCTACGTTAGTACAGCTTCTCGGATTATTGTCAGAGATGAGACAGATAATACAGGCAGGTCTATTATACCTTTCCAAAGAGTTTGAATTACCCATAGGTAGCCAATCACTATAGGGGAAAAACGGCGGGCAAAAAGGGGCTCTGACCGTTTGTTTCCCACAGGAAAGAAAGTGAGGTGTCAAGCAGTAAATTTCCTTCCCAACCAGACCCTTCAGATGTTACCAGTTCACATAACAATCAATGGCCTCAAGGCTTTTGCATGTGATAAGAGATGAGACGCATCCTCCCTTGAAGTCCCAGCCGGGGCCGATGGAATGCGGAGGCCATGGTGTGAGAGGCCCACTGTTCCCATACATTGCAGGTGTCACCCTCCCGCTTCAATAGTTACAAAACCCAGGCCTGGTTAGGCACTACAACATGGCATCTGCAAGCATACATGTGTAATACATACATAGCAACAGTAAATACATACATGGCAATAGGATATAAGAGGAGAAAAGGAAGAAGCACAACTATAAGAGCTAGAAATACTATGTCTGAATTAGCAGATTCTGACACCCCCCCACTCAAGCCCCATCCCTCCCCCTCGCTCAAGCCCCCATTCCTTTCTCCAGTTCTCCCTTCCCGGGCTGCAGCAAGCGCCGTCACCCGGGGAAAAAGCCCCTGTCCCTCCCCCTCGCTCAAGCCCCAGTCCCTCCGCCCCCGCTCAAGCCCCCATCCCTTTCCCCAGCTCTCCCATCCCGGGCCGTGGCAAGCCGCCCGGGAAGAAGCCCCTGTCCCTCCCCCTCGCTCAAGCCCCAGTTCCTCCCCCCCTGCTCAAGCCCCCATCCCTTTCCCCAGCTCTCCCATCCCGCGCTGTGGCAAGCCGCCCGGGAAGAAGCCCCTGTCCCTCCCCCCTGCTCAAGCCCCCTGTCCCTTTCCCCAGCTCTCCCTTCCCTCGTTCAAGCCCCCGTCCCTTTCCCCAGCTCTCCCATCCCGGGCTGTGGCAAGCCGCCCGGGAAGAAGCCCCTGTCCCTCCCCCTCGCTCAAGCCCCAGTCCCTCCCCCCTGCTCAAGCCCCCCATCCCTTTCCCCAGCTCTCCCTTCCCTCGTTCAAGCCCCCGTCCCTTTCCCCAGCTCTCCCATCCCGGGCCGTGGCAAGCGCCCGCCGCCCAGGAAGAAGCCCCTGTCCCTCACCCTCGCTCAAGCCCCAGTCCCTCCCCCCCCGCTCAAGCCCCCGCCCCTCTCCCCAGCTCTCCCTTCCCGGGCCGCGGCAAGTGCCGCATCCCCGGGAAGAAGCCCCGTCCCTCCCCCTCGCTCAAGCCCCAGTCCCTCCCCCCTGCTCAAGCCCCCCATCCCTTTCCCCAGCTCTCCCTTCCCTCGTTCAAGCCCCCGTCCCTTTCCCCAGCTCTCCCATCCCGGGCCGTGGCAAGCGCCCGCCGCCCAGGAAGAAGCCCCTGTCCCTCACCCTCGCTCAAGCCCCAGTCCCTCCCCCCCCCGCTCAAGCCCCCGCCCCTCTCCCCAGCTCTCCCTTCCCGGGCCGCGGCAAGCGCCGCATCCCCGGGAAGAAGCCCCATCCCTCCCCCTCGCTCAAGCCCCAGTCCCTCCCCCCCCGCTCAAGCCCCCATCCCTCCCCCTCGCTCAAGCCCCTCGTCCCTTTCCCCAGCTCTCCCTTCCCTCATTCAAGCCCCCGTCCCTTTCCCCAGCTCTCCCATCCCAGGCCGTGGCAAGCGCCCGCCGCCCGGGAAGAAGCCCCTGTCCCTCCCCCTTGCTCAAGCCCCAGTCCCTCCCCCCTGCTCAAGCCCCCATCCCTTTCCCCAGCTCTCCCTTCCCGGGCCACGCAAGCGCCGCCGCCCGGGAAGAAGCCCCCATCCCTCCCCCTCGCTCAAGCCCCCTTCCCTTTCCCCAGCTCTCCCCTCCCGGGCCATGGCAAGTTAGTGGAATTTGATGTCTTTGGCAGTCGGTTCAGTTAGTGCTGTTGGAGGGATTACTACGAATCCCCGGCAGTGATCAGTCCCTTGCTGTGATCTCTTGTGTGTTATTGGTTACAGCAACCTGTAGGACACTTTTTTCCTCTTGAAGCTGGGAACTACAAAGGACCAGTTTCTTCCAGGAAATCTGTTTGCCTGTACAAAATTGGAGGGGGAGGGGGGCTGCAGGCATTTGCCTTGTGCTTCAAGGGAAATGTATTCCTCAGCTGGTGCCTCTAAAGAGCCCAGCTATTGAGTTGAGGCTCCTGGCAAAAGTACTGATACTGTGGTCTCCTTGTGACATGAACCAGGGGCACTGCAATTCAAAAGGGCAAGTAGGGCTTTTTGACTTCAGGCCAGCATGCTAGTTTGAAATGACAGAATTAAAAAAAAAAAAAAAACACATGCCGCTGGGGAAGAAGCCCCCCCTCCCCCCCTCTCCCTTCCCGGGCTGAGTGGCTGACAGGGAGAAGCACCTAGTCTGTCTCTTTGTATTCCTTCCTTCCTTCCTTCCTTCCTATCTTTCTTGTCTCTCTCTCCCCCCACCTACCTACCTACCAACCTACCTACCTTCCTGTTCCTTCCTTCCTTCCTTCCTTTTTTCTTCTCTCTCTCTCCCCCACCTACCTACCTTCCTTCCTGTTGCTTTCCTCTCTCCCTCCCTCCCTTTCTTTCTTTCTTAATTTCTTTCTGCCCCACCTACCTACCTACCTTCCTCTTCCTTCCTTCCTTCCTTTTTTCTTCTCTCTCTCCCCCACCTACCTACCTTCCTGTTCCTTTCCTCCCTCCCTCCCTTTCTTTCTTTCTTTCTTAATTTCTTTCTGCCCCACCTACCTACCTACCTTCCTGTTCCTTCCTTCCTTTTTTCTTCTCTCTCTCTCCCCACCTACCTACCTTCCTGTTCCTTTCCTCCCTCCCTCCCTCCCTTTCTTTCTTTCTTTCTTTCTTTCTTAATTTCTTTCTGCCCCACCTACCTACCTACCTACCTTCCTCTTCCTTCCTTTCTTCCTTCCTTCCTTCCTTTCTTCTCTCTCTCCCCCACCTACCTACCTTCCTTCCTGTTCCTTTCGTTCCTTCCCCCCTCCCTCCCTTCCTTTCTTCTAACACACTTCCAGTGATGTCAGGGGTGTGTGGCCTTCTGACACTTCCGGTGACGTCAGGGGGTGTGGCATATGCAAATAAGTTATGCTAATGAGCTCCTGCACCTCTTTTTTTACTAAAGGACCCCTGGTCAGAGGTATATCAAAAATTTGAAGATCAAATAATGTTACCACTAAAAGAATTAATTCAGAGAATAACTAAAACAGGAGAAGTACCTGAAACTTGGAAACAAGCTCTAATAACATTAATACATAAACCAAACACTAAAGAGGAAGAAATTAAAAATTATAGACCAAAATCGTTACTAAATGTGGATTATAAAATATTTAATACAATAATAGCTACAAGGATGAAAAAAGTGTTAATACAAGTGATCCATCAAGATCAGGTGGGTTTTCTCCCTAAAAGACAAATGAAGAAGAACATAAGGACGGTAGTAAATGTATTAGAATATCATGAAGCACATCTGGAAAAACAGATGGTATTAGTATTTCTTGATGCAGAAAAGGCATTTGATAGTGTAAACTGGAAATTTCTATTACAAAAATTGGAGTCATGGGATTGTGGCAACAACTTTTTTTTTTTTTGTAAAAAAAATTTTATTTTTCAAAACATTAAAATTAATACATTTATCTTATACAAATCCTTTTTCCCCATATTATATAACAATTTGTTCTATTTGTATAATCTTGTTTTTATCTTGTATTGGCGGCTTCCCACCACATCTGAAGCATAACACATTTTCCACTTTATCCAAAATAGTAATACTTATATCTATGTTTACATTTCTGGTAACGGTCATATATCTTAAAAATACTTATATACTAATTCTTACTTTCTATATTCTTATATAATTCTAAAATAAAAAACAACTTCACTATCTTATTATCCTTAATACATTCATATACTCTAATTCTATTGCTTTATGTTATTATAACCATGTATAAATGTAATTTTTCATGTCCCAGTATTTTTCAACATATTCTTTCAAATCTTTCCAATCTTCTAAAAAGGTCTCTGAGTACAGGTCATTCAACTTTCTAGTCCATTTATCCATTTCAGCCATATATAACAATTTTTTCAACCATTCCCACACATCTGGTATTTTTTCATTTTTCCAATTTTGTGCATACACCATTCTTGCTGTTGTTATCATATACCATATTATTGTCCTTTTCTTTACATTTATCTCTTCTAGTTTAAGTCCAAGCAATAACATTTCAGGCAGCTTCTTAAATGTACATTTCAAAAAATTTTCCATTTCTGCATGTATTATAGACCAGTAAGTCTTTGCTTTATCACAAGTCCACCACATATGATAAAAAGAACCTTCTTTCTTTTTACATTTCCAACATTTGTTAGACATATTCTGATTAATATTTGCAATTTTTCTTGGTGTCATATACCACCTGTACATCATTTTAAAACAATTTTCTTTTAAGTTATAACATGTAGATATACCCATAGCATTTTTCCATAAAAATTCCCAAGATTCCATTTCAATGTCTTTGTTAAAGTTTATTGCCCATTTTACCATTTGTTCTTTTACCATTTCATCAGCGTTAAACCATTTTAACAAAATTTTATACATTTTAGAGATCATTTTTTTCCCACCTTCCTCCCAAACTTGTTCTATTTCATTATTTTTTTCTCTAAAACTGGATTTTTTATCACATCTATACATGTCATATATTTGTCTATATCTTAACCAACCATAATCAAAGTCCATCTGATGCTGCTCCTTCAATATAAAGTCTTTACTATGTCTTGTTAATAAGTCTCTATACTTCAACCAATCTTGTCCTTTGTGACGTGATACTGGATTTAAAACTTCTGCGGGTACAATCCACATAGGTATCTCTTCTGGAAAAAAGTTTTTATATCTTGTCCACGTATCGATTAATGTTCTTCTCAAATAATGATGCTTAAACATATTGTCCATTTTTGTTTTACCATAATACAAATATGCGTGCCACCCAAACCTACAGTCATGACCTTCCAGGGACAATAACTTTCTATCTTGTAACATAGTCCATGTCCCTACCCAAGTCAAACATACTGCATCATGATATAGCCTTAAGTTTGGTAACTGGAACCCATCTCTCTCTTTAGCATCACACATTATTTTCATCTTAATTCTTGGTTTTTTCCCTCCCCACACAAACTTAGTCAATTCCTTCTGCCAGCATTTGAATGTTTTTACATCTTTCACAATCGGAATAGTTTGAAACAGAAACATTATTCTTGGTAGCACATTCATTTTAACCACTGCAATTCTACCCAACAGTGACAAATTTAATACATTCCACCTTTTAATATCTTGCATAATTTGCTGCCATAGTTTCTCATAATTATTCTTATACAAATCAATGTTTTTCATTGTTAGGTTTACACCTAGATATTTTGTCTTTTTCACCACTTCACTTTCTATAAGGTTTTGTAATTCAATTTGCTTATTATTTGACATATTTTTACACATCACTTTTGATTTGTTCTTATTTACATAAAACCCAGCCAAATCACCAAACTCTTACTCTCTGCAACAAATATGGTAGTGTAGTCATAGGGTCTTCGGCTATAAACATCACGTCGTCTGCAAAGGCTCTATATTTAAAAGAAAAACCTTTTATTGTTAAGCCTTTAATTTCTTTATCTTCTTTCAGATTTAGTAGCAAGACTTCCAAAATCCAAATAAATAGCAACGGCGAAAGTGGGCATCCTTGTCGTGTTCCTTTTTCCACTTTAAAGTAATCCGTTTTTTCAGTATTAATTATTAAAGAGGATTTCTGTTCACTATATATTGACTTAATAAGATTAAGCATATAGTCTCCAATTTCAAGATGTTCCAGCACTTCAAACATAAAATCCCAATTTAGATTGTCAAACGCTTTCTCTGCGTCTAAAAAAAGAAAGCCCACTTCCTTCTCCGGATGTTTATCATAGTACTCTATAGCATCCATTACTACTCTTAAGTTGTCTCTTATTTGGCGATTAGGTAAAAATCCTGCTTGTTCTGTCTGTATAGTCTCTTTAAGATGTTCCTTAAGCCTATCAGCTATAATCTTGGCAAAAATCTTATAGTCATTGTTTAACAAAGAAATTGGTCTATAATTTTTAACATCGGTTAAATCTTGACTTTCTTTCAGAATGAGTGAGATGGTTGCTTCTTTCCAAGTCTCCGGGACCTCACCTATTACTCCTATGTCATTCATTAATAGCAATAACACTGGTGAGATCGATTCCTGTAACGATTTATAAAACTTAACTGTAAATCCATCTGATCCAGGTGCTTTCCCTAGCTTTGAGTCATTTATTGCATTTTTAATCTCTTGTAATGATATTGGGCTGTTAAGTAGTTCTTTGATTTTCTCTGTTGGTTTTGGTAATTTTAATGACTGTAGGTATTCTTTAATCCTTTTTCTGTCTTTATTTTCCTTCTTAAAAAGCTTTGCATAGTATTTAAAAAATTCTCTTTTTATTCCCTTATTATCTATTATCTCAATATTGTCCCGTATCACTTTAGTAATAAATTTATTTTCACGTTTTTTCTTTAATTACCATGCTAAATACTTTCCAGGTTTGTTTGCACCTTCAAATGCTTTTTGTTGCAATTTTTTCAGGTTCCAGTAAGTCTCTTGATTCAAAATAGCTTTTACTTGGTCTTGTAACATCCAAATTTCTTTTTGCAGTCTCTTTTTTCCTGGTCTGTTCTTCAGTTCCTTTTCTTTTACTTTAATGGCTTGTACAATGTTTTCATATTGTTCTCTTTTCTTTTTATTGTCTTTAGCATTCAGTGATATCAATAATCCTCTCATCACTGCTTTGTACGCATCCCACACAGTTTGGATTTTTACTTCTTTTTGTATGTTCGCTTGGAAATATAAATCTGTCTCTTCATGTAATTTTTTAACTATTTCTTGGTTGTCTAATAAGTCTTCATTTATTCTCCATCTCCCTTGTCTTTTTGTCTGCCCAGAGGTCCATAGACAAGGATTATGGTCTGAGATTATTCTAGGTAGAATTTCAATTTTTTTTGTCTTAAATGTTAGATTAGTAGACATCCAGATCATATCAATTCTTGAATGTGAATCATGCCTATTAGAGTAAAAAGTATAGTCTTTCCCTTGTGGGTTAACCTTCCTCCAAATATCCTCCAGCTTTTCCTGTTTTATCAATTCAAAAAAATTTTTTGGAAGTTTCCCTAGTGTGTCGTCTTTTCTTTTTGAGCACCTATCTATTTTATTATTCACAGTCCCATTAAAGTCTCCCAACATCATGATTTGATCATAGTTTACACTGTCCAGTTCCATTTGTAGTTCTTTAAAAAAAATTTCTTTAGCTCCGTTGGGGGCGTAAATATTCACAATCAAAGTCTTCTGTCCATGTAAAAAAATTTCAATAGCTAACTATCTTCCTTCTTTATCTTTAAATATTAGTTTGGGTTCCAAGTCTTTTTTGACATATGTTACAACTCCATTCTTTTTATTACTTGCCAATGAAAAAAATTCTTCTCCCAACTTTTTTCTTATTAAATATTTGTAGTCTTGTTTCTTAAGATGGGCTTCTTGTATACAAATTATATTGCATTTTTGTTTTTCCAGCCAGTGACCTACCATTCTACGTTTTTGGGGTGAATTAAGTCCATTTACATTCCATGAAAGTACTTTATAATCCATCTTGTTGTAGTCTTAAATATCACCAAATTCTTCCTTGTTCTCACCAACAAAGGCGTACATTTCTGCTGAATTTTTAATCACTATTCTATTGTTACCATAATAAAAACTCAGTCCTTGTGGTATTTCCCAACGAAATCTTATTTTTTTCTCTTTCAGTTTGTCTGTCAGACGCTTGAATTTTTTCCTGTCTTGCAGAATTGCTCTGGGCAGTTCTTCCATTATGATAACTTTCTTTCCACCTATTTCAAAGGAGTCTGTAAAACATTTCTTGTAGATTTGTTCTTTTGTCCTCTTCATTGTAAATTGAACTACTATGTCCCTTGGTATATTTTTGTCTCTTGCGTACGTAGAATTGACTCTGTAAACAAGATCCATATGTTCTTTAACAGCTTCTTCCTCCTCTTGTAAAAAATCTGCTAATGCTTCTTGCATTCTTGTAAAAATATCTTCACCTAATTTTTCCTCTATACCTCTAAATCTCAGATGGTTTTGCATGTCTCTATAGTGCATCATCTTTTCCATTTTGTCATTATCCTTTGTTGTTTTTTTAGTATTTTCTTCCAGTTCTTTTACTTTGGTTTCTATGTCTTGTGTTCTAGTGGTTAACTTTTGTAATTCGGATTTTAAATCTATAAAAATTTTATCTGCTTGTGCAGCTATGGCATTTATTTTAATATTTACTTCTCCAATTGTGCTTGCCATTTTTGCATTTACCTCCCCTATTGCATCCAGCATTTTTTTCCCCATTGCTTCCATAACAGCTAACAGTTCTCTCTCTTTTTTTGCTGCCATTGTAGGGGAGGACCATGTAGCTGCTCTCGATCTCAGTCCGCGGTCCGTCTTGTCACTTTAAAAAAGATCGATTTTTTCTTGTTTTCCAAATCAGTCACCAATTAGTGTATTCAGACAAGCATGTCTTGCCAGTTCAAATTCCACTTGTTTTAGCCTTCTAAGTTATGTAGTTTTTGAAATATTAATGTTTAAAAATTTTATAAATCCAAAATGGCAGGCGCAACTCCTCTATGGTTCGTGTCAAAGGTTACAGTCTATTTACCTTGCTTCTGGCTTGCCGTAGTTTCCTTTTGTCCCTTCCTCTTGCTTACTTGTCTGCTCTCCGCACGTCACTTCCTGTTGTAGTCCTTTTGGTCCAGCAGTTTTTACAGTCCCCTTTGCTCTCTTCCGGTTCTTCTCTGTTTCCCTTCTTGTCTGCTCCTCAAGCCGTCACTTCCTGTCTCAATCCTCACAGCTTGGTCTCGTGATGCTTGGTTCCCTCCTCCCCTCTTTGTCTCGCGATGCTTGGCTCCCCCTCCCGACTCTTCTTAACTGCAGGAATGTTAAACAACTTGTTTTTTTGGCTTTTTAAGTTCAAATTCAGCTTTTTAACGTTTCAAAACTGCACTCATCCAATCTGCAACAGTCTATTGCTTCACCAGATCTGCTTTTTGTCTTTCAAAACGCGGTAATGGTAAGGCAAAAACTTTTTTTCCGTTACCTTATGTTGTTACTTCGCTTCAGATGTGGTCCCAATGTTTAAACTTTGTCTTCTTTGTTAAGGAATCAGGGGAATTGGAGATTTTATGCTGATTTAATCAGCTCAGCTCGGCTCCTTAGAGATACTTGCAGGAATCTTATTCGGCTGCAGTGCTCAAGGTGTTGCAAAAGTCTCCTCCGAGACTTTTACTTCACCGAGCTTGCTCAAACCTGGATTATATTGCTTGCTAGTCCTCACACTACCTGTGTGAGGTTGTGTCAGGTGGATTTATCCACCCAAGCTGTCAAGAAGAGCCGCTGTTCGCCTTGCGCACTTGCAAAGCGTGTCAGACCTCCATTCCTCCAACCGGAAAACCCCCCTGTGGCAACAACTTTTTGACAACAATACAGTCAATATATAAAACTCAGTATGCAAAGATAATAGTAAATGGGGAATTAACCAAGGAGATAGAAATACAAAAAGGCACAAGACAGGGATGCCCATTATCCCCACTGTTATTTATATTTGTGCTTGAAACATTGAATGATGTGATAAGAAATGATATACAGATACAGGGATTGAGGATTAAAGGTGATGAATATGTTACAGGCATTTGCCAATGATTTGGCATTCATTTTGGAAGACCCAATAATATCAATTGTGCACCTTATAAAAATAATACAAGAGTATGGATATGTGGCTGAATTTAAGATTAATTAAAAAAAACAAATATAACAAAAAATTGTACTTTACAACAGATAGATACTATACAAAAAGTATCAAATATAGAAGTTGTAAAGAAAGTAAAATATTTAGGAATAGTATTGTCTAACAGAAACACTACACTTTTAGAAGATAACTATACTAAATTACAAAAGGAGATCCAAAGAGATTTAGAAAAATGGAATGATCTGAAATTATCGTTGATGAGGGAAATTGCAGTAATAAAGATGAATATTTTGCCTAGATTTTTATTTCTAATACAAAATTTACCCTTACTAAGAAATATGAAACAAGTGGAAGAGCTTGAAAAAACCTGCAGTAAATTTATTTGGAATAATAAAAGACCAAGAATTAGGTTAAAAACAATGCAAGATAAAGAAGAAAGAGGTGGATTTAACCTTCCGAATTGGGGTCTTTATTATAAGGCAGCTGCATTGGTGTGGATACGGGAATGGATATTGTTGGAAAATATAAGATTGTTAAATCTAGAA
Source organism: Lepidodactylus listeri (assembly GCA_029233225.1). NCBI lineage: Eukaryota > Metazoa > Chordata > Lepidosauria > Squamata > Gekkonidae > Lepidodactylus > Lepidodactylus listeri. The sequence goes on along the minus strand of JARCFY010000009.1, from coordinate 113,825,665 downwards.
GGTCATGACCTCCCAATGGGATGGCATGCGTATATATGGTACAAAAAAGAAAATGTACATTCTGTGTTTCATCAACATATGATAAGAGGGACATTAATAAAAATATGGAAACAAAAGGAAAATTTTACAATAAAATTCCTAAATGGGTATCACCACTGGAGGCGTTTATAAAACCCTCATTAATTACAGAAGTAAAAAGAGAAACGTATGACACATTATTGGATAAAAACAATGAACTGAAAGTTGAAGAAAATGCTCTTTGGGAAAAGTTAAGATTAACATGGTGGGAAAAGATTCAAATTAAGAGTAGATATATTAAAGATAATAAACAGCTTTTATAAGGAAAAAATGAACTTGATAAAATTTGGCTGTCTTCAAGCAATAAACTAATTCAGAAATTATACAATTTATTTTTGGAGGAACTAATGTTGGATGAACAGGTTAAAAATACTATGGTTTGTTGGATGCAGGATTTTGGGTATACAATAGACATAGATCAATGGTCTAAAACCTGGAAAGCATTAAAATTCATGAGAGCTACGTCATACAAGGAAAATATTTATAAAGTGTTCTATAGATGGCATTGGACGCCAGATAGATTGGCAAAATGTTATCCTAATGTAGCTAATACTTGTTGGAAATGTAAAAGAAGTGTGGGGATGTACTATCATATATGGTGGAAATGTGATAAAATAAGAAAGTATTGGCATAAAATACAGAAAATTATATACGAAATAACTAATGTTGATATACAATTGATACCTGAAATATTTTTACTAAATATGTTCCCAGGAGACTATAAGAAAGATGATGTATATTTGATAACTTATATATTGACATCTACAAGAATTTTAATAGCGGAAGTCTGGAAATCTAATTTTTTGCCGTCAAGAGAGGAATTAATACAAAAAGTTTTGGAAGTAGCTGAAATGGATAGATTAAACATTTTGTTACAAGGAAAAAATCTTGATGTATACACTACAACATGGCATATATGTATAAATGTATAAATGGTTATAAATATATAATATATAAATGGCTAGATCAAAAAAAGAAAAAATAGACCCAAACATATGTATATTTGAGTTTACAATGTTGTATATAGAAACTTGATAAATAAATGTCTTAAAAAAACTGCAAGTCTACAAAATATACTCAAGGTGGTATTTAACACCACAGCGCCTATACCTCTGTAAATTCAAATCTAAATAACAAGGTTCTAGTAGCTGTTTATGGCTTATATAGATAGACAAAACTATACCTTACAATCCTAAGAACAGTGTGCATAGATCATATTTCCCACAGTTAACAAATCCACAACAATATTTGGGGACTGGAAAATACAGGCAAAATTACTTCAAGGTCTTTATATTTTGCTTTTTCTGATGTAATGCCTAGAAAAACAAAACTTAATCCTCTATTCCCTATTAAGATTTACACTAAAACTATAACTCAGTGGCTGCCTGTTGAGGATTACTGATCTACTTTAAATTTGTTATAGAATTCATACCTATCACCCTATACCTGAGCTTATCAAAACAAAAACAAAAAAAATGCTTAATCAGGCTATGTAACTTAGAAAATGAGATTCCTGAGGTTGCTACAATAGGCTTCTGCAAGTTACATAGCCTAAAGAAATGAGGTATTGACATAGAAATATCATAGTGAGGTTTTCACAGTTTCACAAACCACCAATGCCAGCATTTTGCAGCAGGTATGGAGTAAGGAAGTAAGCGAAGGCTCATCGTCTCAGGTTTTCAAGAGTTCTCCCTCTTCTGCTTTAGTAAGTTTGATCCCCAGTGAGTTAAGGAGAGCTTTCCCTGTGATTCTGTCCGATGCCTGATACTGAAGACTGTTCTTAAAGACTTGGATATTTGATGTGGGCGTCCACCGAAAATGCACTTTTGCTTCGTTCAGCTTTGTTGAAATCAGCCTCAGGGATCTTCTTTGTTCTAGGGTCTCCAGGGCCAGGTCTAGCAGGATGGTTATTTTTTGTTCTTGGAAGTAGAGAGCTTTCCTCTCTCTAGCAGCCCTTAAAACCTTCTCTCTCGTACGTTGGTATAAAAATTGAACAAGGATGTCTCTTGGTCTGCCCTGTCTTGCAGTAGCCAGGGGACCCAGTGTGAGAGTCCTGCTCAAAGTAGTCAAGGATCAGATCTCGGTTGGTTAACCACAGTTCTTTATTACCTATTCCTACATTAGTACAGCATCTCGGGTTATTGTCAGAGATGAGACAAATAATACAAGCGGATCTATTATACCATTCCAAGGAGTTTGAATTACCCATAGGTAGCCAATCCCCTCAAGGGAAAATTGGCGGGCAAAAAGGTGTCTTGACCGTTTGGTTCACACAGGAAAAAAGTGAGGTGTTAAGCAGTAAATTTCCCTTCTCAAACCAGACCCCTCAGTTCACATAACAATTCATGGCTCCAAGGTTCTTTAGCATAAGATAAGAGATGAGAGCCGTCCTCCCCTTGAAGTTACTGCCAAGCAGCTGGAATGCGGAGGCAGGGATGAGAGGCCTCCTTGTTCTCACCCTTAAGGGTTGTCACCCTCCCGACCAAAACAGGATTAATACAGGTCCAATACATAATGGTTATAAGGTTACATAGTATGCATGCAAGATTATATTGACTGAATTGACAGATTCTGACACCCTGCCCTCCCCATAATTCTCTTCACCTAGCTTTCTCAGGGAACATTTTATGAAACAGTTTAGTCAACTTGGGGGCATGAACATGTTCAGAACGAATCCATTCATTGTGCTCCGGGCCGAAATCTAACCATCTAACTAAGTAATACAAGTGGCCCCTTTTTATCTTGGAGTCAAGGATTTCAGTTATCTCGTAGTGTGGACTCCCCTCCTTCATCAGTGGAGGAGGAGCTGGAGGAACTGGATGCCATGCATTCGGCCCAGGATCTTTCTTCAGCAGGCTGAAATGAAACACAGGGTGCACAGAACTCAGTGATTTAGGCAGTTCCAGTTCAAAGGATACATCAGAGATTTTACGTAGCACTTTATAAGGTCCAACATATTTCCATCCCAATTTTCTGCTGGGCTGCAGCCCATGGATATTTTTAGTAGAGAGATAAACGGAGTCCCCGGGTTGAAGATCCCATCCCGGTGCTCGCCCTCGGTCAGCATATTTCTTGTAGTCCTCTTTGGCATGGTCCAGGGCCTTCCCAATTAATGGCCAGGAGTCCTGGAGGCCGGACCACCAACTCTTAAACTCCGAAGGGGGGGTCTGGGGGTCCTCCTTAAGGGTAGGGAGTGGTTTCCCTTCAAAGCCTCCCACTGCCAGGAAAGGTGAAACCCCAGTGGAGGAATGCACTGCATTATTGTAGCTATATTCTGCAAAGGGCAGCAATTCCACCCAATTATCCTGGTGGTAATTTGTGTAACATCTTAGGAATTGCTCAAGAATTTGATTAGTTCGCTCGGATTGGCCGTCGGTCTCTGGATGGTAACCCGAACTTAAGGCAGGTTCTATGTCCATTAGTTTCAAAAGCTCCCGCCAGAAGGTGGCAACGAACTGACTTCCGCGGTCAGATACCACCCTCTTCGGAAAAGCATGTAATTTTATCACGTGGTTGAAGAAAGCTTTAGCCATCCCTTTGGCTGTGGGCAATTGCTTGAAGGGGGTGAAATGGGCTTGTTTAGAAAAAGTGTCAACTACTACCCAAATCACAGTTTTTCCCTTGGAGGGGGGCAAATTGGTGATAAAATCCATGGCTATGTCTTCCCAGGGTCTTGAAGCAGTGGGTAGGGGGTGCAACAATCCTGAGACTTTTCCCCCCCGTTTTTTACACATTAAACAGGTTTGGCATGCCGAGACGAAGTCCGAGACATCTCGGCGCATGCGCGGCCACCAGAACTGACGCTGGATCAAATTAAGTGTCTTTAGGAAACCGAAGTGCCCGGCTAGCTTTGAGGAGTGACAATTTAGCAAGATTTCCTTGCGTTTGGTCTTAGGCACCACTAGTTTGTCCCCATGTAGCCAACAATGGTCCTCTCTTTTGGAACACTCTCCCACAGTTTCCAATTCCTCTATTTCTTCGGGAGCATACTCCCCCCCCCCACTGGCAGTTCCCTGTGGTTAGCTCGGCTTTCTTTGTTTTGCTCCGGGTGACAACCACCCCTCCCAGCTGCTGGGGGGAGAACATGGAATCGAATACCTCTTCTTTCACACTCTCATGTTGGGGCAATCTGGACAATGCGTCTGCCAGGGAGTTAGCCTTCCCAGGAAAATGTTTTAACACAAAGTTAAATTTGGAAAAGAAGTCAGCCCAGCGCAGCTGCTTGGCATTGAGGGACCGCTGAGTGCGCAAAGCCTCTAGGTTCTTATGATCAGTCCATATTTCGAACGGAGTTTGCGCTCCTTCCAACCAGTGGCGCCACGTAGTGAGCGCTAACCTAATGGCCGCGGCTTCCTTGTCCCACACCGACCAATTCCTTTCTGTTTCGTTAAACTTTTTTGAAATGTAAGCCAAGGGGTGCAGTTTCCCCTCCGAGTCACTTTGTAAAATGGCCCCCCCCATGGCTACATCCGAGGCATCGACATGGATTATAAAGTCTTTTGTCTCATCCGGGTGGGCCAGAATGGGCTCAGAGGTAAAAAGAGTTTTTAAAGCCTCAAACGCCTTCTGACACTCCCCATTCCACGCCAGTTTCTCTCCTGGCTTTCCTGCCTCGGGCCCCCTCCCCTTGGTTTTCAGCAAGTCCGTTAAGGGAAGGGTGACTTTAGCAGTCTTTGATGAAGGTCCGGTAAAAGTTACAAAATCCTAAGAGGCTCTGCAACTGCTTTCTCGTTCGCGGAGCCTCCCATTGCACCACCGCCTCCACTTTCCCCGGGTCCATTTCCAACCCCTTCTGAGAAATGCGGTAGCCCAGGAAGTCCACGGACTCACGGTGAAACTCGCACTTAGACAGTTTCACAAAAAGCTGGTTTTTCAGTAAAGTTGAAAGAATGTCCCTGACCAAAGTCACATGCTCATTCTTATCAGTAGAATAGATCAAGATATCATCTATGTAACATAACACGCCCTTAAAAAGATGCTTGTGCAACACTTCATTGATTAAACTCATAAAGACCCCGGGCGCGCCACTTAAGCCGAACGGCATCACTAGGTATTCAAATTGCCCCAAGGGGGTGTTAAAGGCAGTCTTAGATTCATCCCCTTCCCTTATGCGCACCCTGAAGTAGGCATCTCGTAGATCCAACTTGGTAAAAATCTTCCCCTTGGCCGCCTCCGCCAAGAGGTCCTTTATTAACGGGAGGGGGTAGGCATTAGAGGTGGAGACTGCATTTAGCCCCCGGTAGTCAGTGCACAGTCGTAAGCCTCCATCCTTTTTCTTTCGGAACAGCACGGGCGCCGCGAAGGGGGACTTGGCGGGGCGGATAAACCCCCTTGCCAGATTTTTGTCCAAGAACTTCCGCAGTTCTTCCCGTTCCGCCGGGCTCATGGAATATAATTTACCCTTCGGGAGTTTCTCTCCTGGGAGGAGCTCTATGGCACAGTCCGACAGTCGATGGGGGGGCAACTCGTCCGCCTCGGTCTCACTGAACACTTCTAGCAAGTCTCTATACTCTTTAGGCACCATGGCAGGGGCGAGGGCGAGTGCGGGCGCGGGGGGAGGCGGGCTCGGAGGTCCAGGGCCCCATCCGGGGTCCCACCGGTGGCTCTGGCAGCGTTCGTCTACCCACGAAATCTTCCCCTCGCTCCATTTTATGTAAGGGTCGTGCGCCCCGAGCCAAGGGCTGCCCAACACCATAGGGAACTGGGCGTTCGGGGTGATGACAAAAGCTCGCTTCTCCCAATGCTCCCCCGTTCCCAAAATCAAGCTCTCAGTCTCTGCTATGCACTCCTCCTTCATTTCCGACCCATCCATCTGGGTAAACTTCAGGGGTTCTGCTAACGGGGTGACTTTGGGTCCCAACCCCTCCACTACCAGGGGGCTGATTAGATCTCGCGCGCACCCAGAGTCAATTAGAGCGCGAACCCTCATGTGGGTACCTGATCCAGGGGTCACCACCGTCACTACCATATATAACAGGGGGCCAGGGATGCTCACCGGAGATGGCGCTTCTTGGCGGGGGACCTGCAGCTCTGCGCCGCTCACTGCAGGCCGTTGGAGTTTCCCGACATCTGCGCTTCCATCAGCTCCAGCTCTCCCTGGTCGCTCGCCACCCCTTCCAGCTGTAAAGCCCGGGGCTTCATTGGAGTTTTCCCCCGAGTAGGGGTGCTCCCCGCTCCGGGAGTTGAGGTCTTCGGGCCCTTCCCTCCTCCTCTGGGACAAGCGGAGGCGAAGTGGCCACTCTCCCCACACTTCATACACAACCCCTGTCGAAACCTCGCATCACGGACGTCTTGCACATTGGATCGGGGCTTCGCTCGGGGACCTGCTTTGCTGGCTGCCGTCGCGGACGCTCCCATCTTAATTAGGGCGAAGCGTTCCTCCATGTCGGTGGCAGCTCTCATCCAGGTGTTCAGTGTGCCCGGGCGACCCCCTAACAGCACTGTCTCGTAGATTTCCGGGTTCAGGCCCTCCCAATACTTCTCCATGAAGAGTTCCTCCGGCCACCCATGGATCTTGGCAGCGATGCGCCGGAACTTGTCAGTGTATTCCCTCACTGACGACCTCCCCTGAAACAGCTTTCTCAGTTGATTTCTGGCTTTTTCCTCACCCAGGGGGTCCTCGAACTGATGCCGGAGGGCCCACATAAAATTGTTCAGGGAGCGCAACTCAGGGCCAGGGTTGTCGTGCAGGCTCACATACCAATCGCTGGCGGTGTCTTTCAGCTTGGACCCGATGTAGCCAATTCGATCTTTCTCGGTAGGGTAGAGGTGACCCCAACTGTCCAGGAATCTCCCGATCTCCAGCGTGAAGAAACGCAGCTTCTCGGGGTCCCCATCGAAAGTAGTCGTCAAAGGGTCGGAAGGGGGTGGGCGAGCGGCCGGCGCGGCCGGGACTGGGGCCGGCGCGGGAACGGGCCCCGGAACTGGAGCTGGGACGACCGGCGGGGCTGGTTGCGCCGGTAGAGCGGGTGCCTGCGGCTGAGCCGGAACCCCTCCGGGTGCCTGCGGCTGTGGTGGGGCTCCGACTCCTTGACCGAGGAGGGCGCCTTGCATCGCCACCATAGCGTCGCGAAATTGGTGCTGGAGATCGAGGGCCAACTCGCGGAGCTCAGCGGTGAGTTGAAGCCGTAGGTCTCCCATCATCTGATCCAGCGGGACCGTCTGCTCCTCGCGATACGGATCGGGCCCATACAGATCCAGTCCCTCCTCTTCGGGAGGCGGGCGACGCAGCCCTCCACGGTAGATCGGCTCGCGGTCGTCTCCGAGGTAGCTCGGTCTCCCTCGATCGGGCTGGTCTCCGGTGAGCGAAACTCTCACCCCTTTCCTGTCGTGCACCCACGAACTCACGGGTCGGCCCCCGAAGTGGCTCCATGCGTACTGGGGGGTCACGTTCTGATGGGTAATCGGGCGGCGCGGAATGTAGTAAGCCCCCTGGCTCGTGGTCACCGGCACCTCGGGACCTCCTCCGCCGCCACCACCCCCGTTCCCCGGATCCGCCGGGGTAACGGGAACCTCCTCTGGAGTAGTAGGTTTGAGGGGGACAAGGTCGTCTTCTGACATGGTCAGGAACGGTTGAGTCCCAATCACAGATCTCTGACAATCTGTGAGAGTCCTGCTCAAAGTAGTCAAGGATCAGATCTCGGTTGGTTAACCACAGTTCTTTATTACCTATTCCTACATTAGTACAGCATCTCGGGTTATTGTCAGAGATAAGACAAATAATACAAGCGGGTCTATTATACCATTCCAAGGAGTTTGAATTACCCATAGGTAGCCAATCCCCTCAAGGGAAAATTGGCGGGCAAAAAGGTGTCTTGACCGTTTGGTTCACACAGGAAAAAAGTGAGGTGTTAAGCAGTAAATTTCCCTTCTCAAACCAGACCCCTCAGTTCACATAACAATTCATGGCTCCAAGGTTCTTTAGCATAAGATAAGAGATGAGAGCCGTCCTCCCCTTGAAGTTACTGCCGGGGCAGCTGGAATGCGGAGGCAGGGATGAGAGGCCTCCTTGTTCTCACCCTTAAGGGTTGTCACCCTCCCGACCAAAACAGGATTAATACAGGTCCAATACATAATGGTTATAAGGTTACATAGTATGCATGCAAGATTATATTGACTGAATTGACAGATTCTGACACCCAGACACTGCACACGGACTATGATTGGAGTGATTCCTTTCTCTAGTCCTAGGGCCAGAGCCAGCCATTTAGACACAAACGCTGCAAGGTGACCATTATTCTCCGCCCCCTCTTCAAACCCGCGTAGTTTCAAATTATTCTGCCGCCATTTACTTTCAAGAACAGCTAGACGATTTACAGTAGCATTTTCCGTTGCTTGCAGAGTTCTTCCTGCAGTGTAAGTGCTATTTCAGAGGCGCTCTCTGCCACTTTCGAAGCTTCTTTGGTTTCTCTCTGCACCTCAGAAAGAGGTGGTTTGTACTGGTTGCAATAGTTCTGTTATCAGCTTCAAGATGGATTGAAGAATATCCTCTCAGAGCATGCGGAGATCATTTCTGGTGATTGGAGCCTCCTCCTCTCCTGCCGGTGAGTTAGCTGCTGCCATTGTCTGTGGCTCGGCGCTCGCTGCAGGCGAGGGGGTTGGGGAGCTGCCTGCTGGGAAGAATGATTTTACCAAAGCTTTCTCAGCCCAGGTATTGTCAGGCTTTAATCCTGTCGTTTTCCAGAGGTTTTTTCTTGGCATTGATGAGAGGTAGGGAGAGATCAATTCAATTTGGGGGAGAAAGGTCCGTGAGCTCTGCTCTCAAGCGTCTGCCATACACCGCAGGCTTCCATACTGGACTCTTGTTCTTTTCCATCCTTCTACTGTGAGTATTATCGAAGTGTTCCAATTCTGTACATATAATAGTCTCACTTTACTTTTTTTTAAAGGTAAACCAATAATAGATGGAGGGGTCCTCAGCTGGAGCTGCTTGGTATTGTTAAATATCATGTCATATTATGAGCTTGAAGTTCTATACAGTGGAAGTTGTATGGGATGACATGTTATGCATGCAGTGGACATTTATTTCAGAAGATGTTGAGGACATACACTGAGTGTTCAGTGTTCTCCACCCCGTTCCACTCATTTTCTCCCTCTTTTTTTAGGGAAATTGAAGCCGGTACCTGTGTGACAGACGAACTGACCAGAGAAATGGCTTGTCCAAGAAAAGTTGAAGAATGCTTTCTGAGAGACTGCCCATGTCAAATGCCACTGAGATGGACTTTGATTACTGCTGCCACTGTGACGGACTGTGATTACTGCTGCAGTTAACACAAAATTTTGGCATAGTGAAGGTTCTCTGTCAGCACACTCACTCGTTAATAGTATGATGCCTCTCCATGATGCTCCCATCTTGGCTAGCAGTGGATGGTCTGGGCTTGAATAGAACTGGACTTAAGCAGATAGTCATTAACAAGACTCAGTTTTGTCACCGTACTAAAGTGGAGGGCTCATGCCAATCATAGAAGCAGCAAAATCAGATCACTTGCAGTAGCTAGGTTTTCTACATACTCTTAACATTCTTTAGATATACAAAAAAAATTGAAGTAACTAAAAGAAAAGGTGGGCACAACATCTTGATATTCCAGGATGCCCAGAATATTGGGAGCTAACATGAGTCAGTTCAAAGGGCAGGGGTAATTGGCCTTTTCATGGAGTCTTGGATGATGTGACTTTGGGGGGAGGTAGGGCTGTCCAAATAAAGGTAAAGGTATCCCTTGCTCGAAAGCCAGTCAAATCTGACTCTAGGGGGCAGTGCTCATCTCCATTTCCAAGCCGAAGAGCCAGCACTGTCAAAAGACTTTTCCGTGGTCATGTAGCTGGCATGACTAAATGCTGAGGCACATGGAACGCTGTTACCTTCCCACCTTTTTATCTACTTGCAAATTCTTACTTTTGAACTGCTAGGTTGGCAGGAACTGAGGCTAGAGATGGGAGTTCACACTGTCATCTGGCACTTGGGTCTTGAACTGCCAAGCTACTGACCTTCCGGTCCACAGCTCAGTGTCTTAACCTCTGAACCACCACAGCTCTCTGAAATTCCTTATAGGAATTATAGGCCTCTTAATTTTGTGCATGTATTTTTTAAGAGATGCTTTCCATGCCTTTTTTGTGCTTGACTTTGATTTTAAATAAATAAATGCAACAAGATGGTAGGTTCAGTACATGAGTATGCCTGGGTCTAGAAAGTTCTTGTCTTCTTCCACTGTCTCACCTTTATCTGTTCTTGCCCCATAATTAGTTACACCCATGTCAAACTTGAACCTCGTTTGCCATGTATTCTTGCATTGTATGTGGTTGTATGCCTATCATCCTGTTTGTTCTGTTTGGGAGAGGGGCAAGCATGTGAGTGTGTGTTTGTGTGAAATCTGCTTGGCTGAGATTAGGGCTCGCTCACTGGTGACTGCAACTATGAAAGGCCTCCCTTCACTGGGGAAGTATGCTTGCTGTGACCTTAGGTACCAGCAGGGCTCTTCTTGTAGAAAAAGCCCAGCAGGAACTCATTAGCATATTAGGCCATACCCCTGACAGCACAGCTCATTAACATATTAGGCCACACCCAGTGTTCCCAGAAGTGTGGTCATCCAGCCACATCCACCTTTTGCTTCTTATTCTGTTTACCTTGTTGTCAAAACAGTTTTGACAAAACCAATAAAAACATTATTTTCTGTCCCATCTATACAAAACCTTGCCTGAACCAATATCTTATGTCCAACAATTATTCCCACACTGGATTGGAATCAATTCCTAAGGGTTAGGTTCCCATGGAAATCAGGTTGCCTTCCTGCAGAACTAGTACGCTGAATATGATTTTTTAGGGTTGCCAACCTACAGGTGGGGTCTGGAGATCTCCTGGAATTACAACTGAGCTCCAAACTACAGTGATCAGGTCAATGGCTGCTTTGGAAAGTAGAGTCCATGGCATTATGCCTTGCTTAGGTCCCTCCTTCCCCTAAACTGCACCCTCCACTCCCAAATCTCCAGGGATTTCCTCAACCTGGAGTTGGCAACCCTAGTTCACTGGCAGAACAACGCTAGGAGCCAGTTTGGTGTAGTGGTTAAGTGTGTGGACTCTATTCTGGGAGAACCGGGTTTGATTCCCCACTCCCCCCTTGCACCTGCTGGATGACCTTGGGCAAGCCATAGCTCTGTACCAGCTGTTGTCTCAGAGCTCTCTCAGCCCCACCTACCTCACAGGGTGTCTGTTGTGGGGAGGGGGAGGGAAAGGAGTTTGAAAGACGCTCTGAGACTCCCTTGGGTAGTGAAGGGCGGGGTATAAATCCAATCTCTTCTTCTAGGTTTGTGGATACACTGGATGGGAGTAGTTTGTGGACTATTTTATTCAAGGTACAAAATTTTATTCAAGGTATAAGATTTCATGTGCCACCCACACTTCTTCAGATGGAAGACGTGTGCATGCACACAAAAGCTTATACCTTGGATGGAACTTTGGACTCCAACTTTGTTCTGCTGCTTCAGACCAACACGGCTACCCACCTGAATTATTACACTATAATACTTTTTACAAGCAATTATGTACCAGTGGAGTGGTTACCATGCAGAGTCTGTCCCACAGGTAAAATTATCCTGTGAACAGGTGGTCTTTACCACATAAAAGTATCACTACCATCACAAGATCACCAATCGTTGGAACTCCTCAGAAGCGGAAATCTCTCTTATTAAGAGGTTTAAGAACATCAACTTTGCTGGCCCATTAAAAGCAGATGTCAATCCATTGGCAGGAGAAGAGGGACAATCATCTTCTTCAGAAACTCTGCCCACTTTTTTAAATGTCACAAAACAGGCAATCTCCAAAGTGCAGCTGACCATGCCCATTTTTAGTTACAACTCTGTTTCTCTGCAGATGTCCCCCAAAGTGCCCCACAACAGTCAAATGTTCTGACAACACACACAACAATGAAGCTACTTTTTCAGATGTTTTCTCTTACATGGCAGTAAGCACCAAACCACTTTAGTACAGACTTTAAACACAAACATATTTGCAAGCCATTCCCACCAAGACACAACAATGAACTCAGGCTTCAGAGTTACTTTTCTTAAGCAGAAAATGCCATGAGAAAACTAAAGAGATTCTCAAAAATTAAAGATATTGTCAAAACCAGCATTTCCTGGGCTCTCTGCTTTTTTACATCCCCCCCTTTTCAATTTTTTTAAATAAAAACAGAAAGAATGGAAGGAAGGAAGGAAGGAAGGAAGGAAGGGGTAGGTGGGGGGAGAGAGAGAGAAAGGAAGGAAGGAAAAGGAAGGAAGGAAGACAGAGGAAGGAAGGAAGGAAGGAAGGAAAAGGAAGGAAGGAAGAGGTTGGTGAGGGGAGAGAGAGAAAGGAAGGAAGGAAGGAAGAAGGAAGGAAGGTAGACAGACAGAGAAAGGAAGGCAGGAAGGTAGGTAGGTGGAGGAGAGAGAAAGGAAGGGGGAGGGAGAGAGAGAAAGAGAAAGGAATAAAGAAAGGTGGGGCCAGAGAGAGAAAGACAGAAAGAAAGACAGAAAGAAAGGTGGGGGGGCAGAGAGAGAGAGAGAGAGAGAGAGGGAAAAGAGAACAGAGAACTTACTGGAGCAGGGAAAGCCACACGACGTCAGCAAGCCAAATGCAGAAAGCCTAGCCCCTGTACTTAATCTCTGGGCGGGGCTTTCTCCTGCTGGCTTTTTTTGCTCTTAAAGGGAAAGCACCCTGGGTGGAGCTTATTCCTGCTGGCTCTCTGCAGGAACTTTCCCTTTAAGTGTAAAAAGCTCAGGCCGGGCAGGGAGGGGGCGGGGCAGGCTCGGAGGCCAGCCGGAACGGCGTTCCTGCGCGTTCCTGCTGAAATCGAGCCCTGGGTACCAGACACTGCTAGATAGAGCGATGCTAGGCTTCCAGGTGCTGGGGGGAGGGTTAACGGTGCACAGTAGATGTTGGCAGGCTGAATGAGTTGGTGTGATTGGACAGGTCACAAAGAGGGGGCCGTTTGAATTATGTATAACATCAGAACTGGCACCAATGGAGCCAGCTCTGACACAGATCATCTTAAGCTTGAATCATCTCGATCTCTCAATAAACAAATCACTGCCAAGAGAGTGTTGTTGGGAGTCAGTTTGTTCAAGAGTTTGACATAGTGTCATAACTCTTTTCTTCTCTTTACCCGATGCACCACTGTTGTGATGAGCGAAGGAGACGAGGGCACTGGGACTGGAACAGTTGCAATCTGCTGAAGATGTATCATCCCAAACCAGCAGCAAAAGCACTGGGGGGTGAAGCAAGGGGCCAACGAACCTGAAGCCAGGGCTTAGTGAGCAACCGGGAGCAATGAATGTGACAAGGTTTGTGCCTGAAATGCGGGGTCCCTGGGCATTTTGCTGCCAGCTGTCCTGAGGTGAAGAGCCCCAGCAGGGGAAAGAGGGAAGATTGCAAGAGCTTGAAGAAAAGGCCTAAGCCACTTGGGAGTTGCCCCAAGCCACCTAAAGCCCCCCAGTCAGGAGGAGGTGAGGAGCTAGAGAGCATTGTGTCTACCAAAGAGGAGCTGCAACAGCCAGCAGTAAAAGGCTGGAACCTGCTGTGCAGGGCACTAAGTGGCAGGTCTGAGAGTCTCCGGTGCCAGAATTGGTGAGATCCTCTCCCCCCCCCCTTTTTACATGACTGTGACTGTGACCAATCCTGCCCTACACACCCACAAACTTGCCCGTGCTTTCTCATTGACTCAGGGTTTACCTGAGACTTAATCAGCCTGGCACTGCAGACAGGTCTAGGGGCTAAGTTGCGAGAGCTGGAGGAGCCTCTGGTGTTCTCCCAAATGGACATGATGCCCATGAAGGTGGAACCTTTCCTGTATCACACGGCCCACTTACCTGTGGAAGTGGAATCTCACTGGGAACTAAGATCTTTCGTGGTAAACCTCTCAGCTAAATTCCCCATGGTGCTGGGAAGCTCATGGCTTTGGGCACATGATCCCTTCATCCAGTGTAGTGAGGGGGCTTGCAATTGTTGGACCTCTGGTGTAAAGCCCACAAGTGGAACCTGGAGTGTGGGGGGGAAACCACATCCCATGCCTGAGGGACTGAGCCTGGCCTGGGAAAATGTTCAGCAGATCCCCCCTGGATACAGAGATTTGACCAGGGTGTTTGAAGAGGGAGAGGCGGATGAGCTGCCCCCTCACTGGAACACCAACCGTGCTATCGAGATCTTGCCTGGCCATAAAATACCCAAGGGGAAACTCTATTCCATAAAGGAGTGCAATATCTTTTGTTATATAAATAGATGATACTTAGAATTTTGGGATATATGTTTCTAAGTATTTATGTGATAATTAATGATGGTGAATTATTTACAAGGGAAAAAATTAATTAAAAAACATATAAACAAAACAATATTTGAAAATTACTTGAGATACTTTGTAATTATCTATAGCATAGTATTTGCTGATTTCTAGTATTTCCTTCTTACCGTGGGTCCTTTTTTGGTTTTGTGAACCAGGAAAACTTTCAGCAGATCCCCCCTGAATACATAGACTTGACCAGGGTGTTTGAAGAGGGAGAGGCGGATGAGCTGCCCCGCCACTGAGATCTTGCCTGGCCATAAAATACCCAAGGGTAAACTCTATTCCATGAGCCCAGCCAAAAAAGAGGAACTGCAGAAGTTTATTGATAAGAACCTGGCCCGGGGGTTTATTTGACCGATGGCTTCACCTTTTGCCATTCCAGTGCTCTTTTGGAAGAAAAAAGATGGGGGGGGGGCGCTAAGACTGTGTACAGACTACTGGGGCCTGAATGCTGTGTCTAGGTTCAGCGCCTACCCCCTCCCATTATTAAAGGATCTACTGGCTGAGGCTGCTTGGGGCTGCATTTTCACAAAGTTGGACTTGAGGGATGCTTACTTCCAAATGTGCATCTGAGAGGGGGATGAATATTAGACTGCTTTCAATACCCCCCAGGGTCAATTTGAGTACCTAATCATGCTGTTTGGGCTGGCTGCCCCTCCCCCGAGTATTTATGAACTTGATCAATGAAGTGTTTCACAAACATTTGTTTAAGGGGGTGTTAGTTTATCTGGATGACATCTTGATATATACCCCTGATAAGGACATACATGTGTGCCTGGTTATAGAACTACTGAAAGCCCTCTACCAGAACTGCTTATTTGTGAAACTGTCCAAGTGCGAGTTCCATAGGGAGGAGTTGGACTTTCTGGGATATAGGATATCCAGGAAGGGGGTAGGCATGAACCCCCACAAAATCCAAGATGTGTTGGTATGGGACCCCCCCAGACAAGGCGGCAACTACAGGCTTTCTTGGGGTTTGCCAATTTCTACTGTACCTTCATCCCCAATTTCACCCAGATTGCCCTCCCCCTCATGGACTTGTTGAAAATGAAAGGGAAGGCAAAAAGCTGGGCAGTAGATTACCATGGACTCTGGGAAGCCAGCAGGCATTTGACCAGCTAAAAGTATTGTTCACTTCAGAGCCCATTTTAAATCACCCGGATGTAAATAAGCCCTTTGTGGTACAGGCGGACGCCTCTGATGTGGCCATGGGGGGGGGGGCGATCTTACAGAGGAGGGAGGACGGGAAACTGCACCCCCTTGCCTATGTGTCGAGAAAGTTCTCAGAGACTGAGAGGAATTGGGTGGTCTGGGACAACGAAGCTGCCACCGTCAAGCTAGCCCTCACCACTTGGGAGGCACTGGCTAGGGTGCCTTTCGAGGTAAAACCTGGGGGCATTATGCACCACCACCACTCTGGTGCCTTAGTGCCAAACAACTGCGCTGGGCAGAGTTTTTTTTACCAAGTTTTGATTCATGCTCCAGCACCTTCCAGGGAAGTCCAGCTTTCTAGCTGATGCCCTCTCACACTTTCTTCAGCATGCCAGCCAATGAGAGGAAGTCATTGACTCTATGTTCACTCATATCCAGTTTGGGGGAGGGGTGCTAACATGTAGTCGAGCAAAAGAAGGTGGGTCCCTGAGCCGTGGGTGGAGAAATTTAAGGTGGCCTTCACTGACACTGCCAAGGAGGAGGTAGACATAAATGACACACTTGTGCAAGGGGATAACGGCTGCTGCTATTGCCAAAACAAACTGTTTGTGCTGTGCTCCATACGGGGAGAAATCCTATTGTTGGGACATGACAATAGACTTGCTGGACATTTACATCTTATACAAAGACAGTTCTGGTGGCACATATGCAGGGAGATATATCTCAATACGTGGGTTCATACCAAGTGTGCCTGATGGGGAAACGGTGGGCTGGGAAACCCTGCAGACTATTACAACCTGTCAAAACCCCTGAAAGTCAGTGGGCCATCATTTCTATGGACTTCATAATGGACTTGCCCCACATTAAAGGGAGGGCTGTGATTTGGGTGGTGGTTGATTTGTTTTCGAAACAAGTGCATTTCATCCCCTGTAAACAACTACCCTCCACCAAGAAACTTGCTCAGTTATTTATACAGCACGTGGTGAGGCTGCACTCAGTACCCCAGAAGGTAATCTCCAACAGGGGGACCCAGTTCGTGGCTGCCTTTTGGAGGGAATCATTAAAGCTTCTGGGAATAGAGCAGGGGCTCAGTAGTTTACCACCCAGAAACTGATGGCCAAACGGAAAGGGCCAACCCAGTCCTGGAGCAGTTTCTAAGGTGTTTTACCAACTATCAACAAGACAATTGGCTGGACTTGCTCCCCTATGCAGAGTACAGCTACAATAACTCTGTTCACAGTTCCATGGGGACCACCCCCTTCAAAATAGTGCACGGGTATGGGGGGCCTATTGGAACAAAACCCACTGGGCCTGGGGACTTGCATGCTTGGTGGTCAGAGCTAGCTCAGCAATGGACAGTTACCCAACAGACCCTGACCAAGGCCCAAGAGCCCAGGCAGATAAAAGGTGGGGTCCTGAATGGGACATCAACCTTGGGGATTCAGTATACCTCTCCACCAAAAACTTGAGAGGGGTACAACCAGGGAAGAAGTTAGGCTGGAAGTATGTTGGACCTTTTAAAGTGCTGAGAGTTATCAACAAGGTGGCTGTTGAACTGGACTCATCTAAGAACATACAACACATCCTGTTTTCCATTTCAGTCTGCTGAAGAAGGATCCTGGACCTTCAAAATGGAGACTGCGACCTCTAGAACCCCCTGCCCTGATGGTGAATGAAAAACCCCACCAGGTGGTGGAGGAAATTCTGGACTCTACATTGAAATGGGGCCACCTCTACTATCTCATTAAGTGGCAAGACTTTGACCCCAGTCATAATGAATGGTTCTGTTGCATACTGAGTTTGACGAATGGACAAGCAGGACGGTAGCATAGTGATCAGCTTAGTTTATTGTACACAACAGAACAGAGAAATACTGGCCAAAGTGGCCAACTATACACAGGCCCCTGAGACACACCCAAGTCCCATTGGAGGGTTTGAATCTCCCGCCAAAGTCCCTATTGATGCATACTTGGAGGTTCAGGCTCCAAGGCTCCTATTGTTCACCAGAGCCAAGATCTGTCTGTCCATCGCTGGTGCCAACTGGCAGTCAGAGGACATAACAGGTTCTGAAAGGACCATGTCAGAGCCCCTCAGTTAATTAAAGCCTTTCATAAAGCGCTTCCAGATGCTGGGGGGAGGGTTAACAGGGCACGGTAGATGTTGGCAGGCTGAATGAGTTGGTGTGATTGGATGGGTCACAAAGGAAGAGCCATTTGATTTCCGGTCGGGGAGAAATGGAAGTCTGAAGCACCCGATAAATGCACCGGGTGTATAGCTGCTCTTTTTGACAGTTCAGGTGCCTAATGCATTCAACGCAGCCCTCCCCAGGCAGGGGGGGGACCAGCAAGCATCTATAATCCAAGAGAGAGTTGAGATCGGAGGAAGATAAGCCTCGGAGGAGGCTTTTTCTTCCGCCTTGACCTCCTCTCCCAGAGCGGATTTCTGCAAGCAACTCTAGAGAGCTGACTGGGCTGGAATTCCAGCATAAAACTTCTACATCCCTTTCCTTAACAAAGGAAGATCAAGTTTAAATTAAGGAACCTCAACTGCACCAAAATATCAACAAAAGGTAACAGAAAAACTTTTACTTACCGTTACCGTGGATGTAAAATAGAGGGAAACAACTGGATAAGTAGAGAAAGCATTTAAGAACAGACTGAGTCCTTTTCTGCTTGTAAAAGAGCTGGATTTGAAGGAAAAATTGCCTAAAAAACATCTTGTTTAACATTCCTGAGGTTTTAAAAGAGGGGCGGCCGAGTGAGAAAGATTGAAATATCGCGAGAGCCGCACAAACGGAGATCAACAGGAACTGATGTTTGAGCAGGAACAGGAGAGGAGGAGACACGGGAGAACTACGGCAACTGTGAAGCATTCTTTTTAAAAACAAGGAAGTAAGAGCGACTTGTGACACCCACCATTTGAATGGAAACTAAAGACACATGCCATTCTGAGTGGAAACTAAAGACGTCCGCCATTTGAGTGGAAACTAAAACTTTAAATTTGGATATTTCAAAGACTAAATTACATTGAATGGCGAAAATAACATAGCATGACTCAGCTTTTTAAGACGTATTGACTGACTTTGGGATTGTATAAATTGGAGAACATTAAAAAATTGGGTTTTTTTAAAGTGAAAGAACTACAGCAACTGGGAAGCATTTTTTTAAAGAACAAGGAAGTAAGAGTGATTTGTGACACCCGCCATTTGAGTGGAACTTAAAGACGCATGTCATTCTGAGTGGATTTTAAAGACACCCGCCATTTGAGTGGAAACTAACGACACATGCCATTCTGAGTGGAAACTAAAGACGTCCACTATTTGAGTGGAAACTAAAACTTTAAATTTGGATATTTCAAAGACTAAACTACATTGAACGGCGAAAATAACATAGCGTGACTCAGCTTTTTAAGACGTATTGACTGACTTTAGGATTGTATAAATTGGAGAACATTAAAAAATTGGTTTGTTTTTTTTTAAGTGAAAGAACAGAGCCTGAACAGAGAAGGCGAGCTGCTTCCTGGTCATCTCCTAAGATGACGACTAAAAAAGATAAAGAGGTAGCAGCTCTAATAGAGGCAATGGAAAAAAGGATGATGGAAGCCCTAAATGAACTTGGGAAACAGAATCAAGAATTAGATAAGAAAATAAATGGCATAGCAGAACAAGTAGATAAGAACTTTGGAGAATTGAAGACAGAATTTCAAAGTTTGGCTAAGAAATCAAAGGAGATGGGAACTAAAATGCTGGCTATGGAAGAGAATATTCAAAAGGTAACTAAAGAAAATGATAAAGTGGAAACAATGATGATTTACAGAGATATGCAAACTCACTTAAGATTTAGAGGGATTGAAGAAAAACTAGGAGAAGACATCTTTACAAAGATTATCGAGGCGTTGACTACGTATCTTCAAGATGAAGAAGAGGACCTGAATACAATATTGATCTGGTTTACAGAGTAAATTCAGAATATGCCAGCAAAAAGAATTTACCAAGAGATGTGGTAGTACAATTTACTACCAAGAGAGTACGAGAGTTGATCTACAGAAAATGCTTTAAGGATCCCTTTGAAGTTGAAGGAACTAAAGTAATTGTTATGAAAGAGCTCCCTAGAGCTATGCTACAAGATAGAAAAAAAATTAAACGTTTGACAGATAAGCTTAAACAGCAGAATTACAGATTTCGATGGGAAGTTCCTCAAGGTTTAAGTTTTATCCACCAAAGCACTCGGGTCTTGATCAAAAATACAGAAGAGATGTTTTCGTTTTTGGCAAATAACAGAGAGGAATTTGGGGACATTTAATTCTGAGCCAATATGGATTACAAATTACTTTCATGGAATGTAAATGGACTTAATTCACCTAACAAACGTAGACTTGTAGGTCATTGGTTAGAAAAACAGAAGTGTAATGTGATTTGCTTACAAAAAGTGCATATTAAAAAACAAGACTGTAAATATTTAACTAGAAAAAAACTGGGAGAAGAATTCTCTTCCTTAGCCAATATAAAGAAAAAAGGTGTGGTAACTTACGTCAAGAAAGAACTAGAGCCAAAAGAAATTTTCAAAGACAATGAAGGAAGATACCTTGCAACAGAAATAACTCTGCATGGGGAAAAACCTTTGATAGTGAATATTTATGCACCCAATGGAGCAAAAGAAAAGTTTTTTAAAAATTTAATTGCGGAATTAGATAAAATTGATTATGAACAAGTAATTTTGGCAGGTGACTTCAATGGAACAGTAAATAATAGAATGGATAGACTTTCAAAAAGTAAAGATGAAGTACTTTGAAAATTACCAAAGGTCTTTTTTGCATTGGCTAAACAGGAAAATTTGGAAGACATATGGAGAAAATTGAATCCAAGAACTAAAGATTATACTTTTTACTCTAATAGACATGACTCACATTCAAGAATAGATATGATATGGATGATGACAAATTTAACGTTAAAAACAAAGAAAACAGAAATTTTACCTAAGCTTATTTCTGACCACAACCCTGTAATATGGAATTTAGGACAGGGGAAAAAACAGTGGAGATGGAGAATAAATGAAGATCTCTTGGAAAACCAGGAAGTAATAAATACGATACAAGAAGAGACAAAGACGTACTTTCAAATAAATCTGCACAAAGAAACAAAACCACAAGTTGTATGGGATGCATACAAAGCTGTAATGCGAGGTACATTGATATCCATAAATAATAGAGAAAACAAAAGAAGAAAAGAACAGCAGGATAATATTACGCAAGCAATCAACGTAAAAGAGAAGGAACTAAAGAAAAGACCGGGGAAGAAAAAATTGCAAAAAGAAATATGGATGTTACAAGATCAGTTAAAGGCTATTTTGAATCAGGAAATATACTGGAATTTAAAGAAATTACAACAAAAATCCTTTGAAGGTGCAAATAAACCAGGGAAATATTTAGCATGGCAGTTAAAAAAAAGACGAGAAAATAAAATTATTGGTAAAATTGTGACAGATAAAAAGGAAATAATGGACTTGAAGGGAATAAAAAGAGAATTTTTTAAATACTATGCCAAACTTTTTCAGAAGGAATCAATAGATCAAACTAAAATTATAAAATATTTGCAATCACTGAAATTACCAAAACCAACTGAAAAAATAAAAGAAATGATGAATACTCCTATTTTACTCCAGGAAATACAGGAGGCCATTGAAAGTTCTAAATTAGGGAAAGCACCAGGTCCGGATGGATTCTCAGTTAAGTTTTATAAAAAAATTAAAGAGACTCTTTTACCAGTTTTGGTACTTTTGATGAATGAAATTGGAACTTCAGGTGAAGTCCCGGAATCATGGAAGGAAGCAACCATATCACTTATTCCAAAGGAAGGACAGGATTTATCGAATGTAAAAAATTATAGACCAATCTCGCTGTTAAACAACGATTATAAAATTTTTGCCAAAATTATTGCAGAGAGACTGAAAGAACATCTTAAGGAAACAATACAAAAAGAACAAGCAGGTTCCTAACTGACAAATAAAGGATAATTTGAGAGTAGTTTTAGATGCAATTGAATACTACGATAAACATCCGGAAAAAGAGGGGTTTTTTTTCTTTTTGGATGCGGAAAAAGCCTTTGATAATTTAAACTGGGATTTCCTATTTGCTGTTTTGGAGAAATTACAGATAGGTGATTTTATTTTGAATATGATTAAGTCAATTTATAAGGAACAAAAATCAGCAATTATAATCAACAATAAGACTGAATATTTTAAAATTCAAAAAGGAACCAGACAAGGTTGCCCACTTTCACCACTATTATTTATTTGGACACTTGAAGTTCTACTTTGGAATATAAAGGAAGATAAAGAAATTAAAGGATTAATGACTAAAGGATTCTCTTTTAAGTATAGAGCCTTTGCTGATGATGTAATATTTATAGCAGAAGAACCTATGACTACGTTGCCGCTTTTGCTTCAGAAGATTAAAGATTTTGGTGATTTAGCAGGTTTTTATGTAAACAGAAGAAAATCAAAAGTGATGTGTAAAAATTTGTCGAGTAAAAAGCAGTTAGAACTACAAAAAGGTATAGAATGTGAGGTGGTGAAGGAAACAAAGTATTTGGGTATTGAGTTGACTATGAAAAATATTGATTTGTTTAAAAATAATTATGAAAAGTTATGGTTGCAAATTACGCAAGATATTAAAAAATGGAATACTTTAAATTTATCATTGCTGGGAAGAATTGCCACAGTAAAAATGAATGTTTTACCAAGATTAATGTTTTTGTTTCAGACAATACCAATTGTGAAAGACCTAAAAGCTTTTAAGACATGGCAAAAAGAGCTTTCAGAATTTGTGTGGGCTGGGAAAAAACCAAGAATAAAAATGAAAATATTGTGTGATGCTAAAGAAAGAGGTGGTTTTCAACTCCCTAATCTAAAATTATATCATGATGCGGTATGTTTGACATGGTTAGAATCTTGGATTGTTTTACAAGATAGAAAACTATTAGCTTTGGAAGGTCATGATTGTAGATTTGGCTGGCACGCATATTTGTACTATAATAAAATAAAAATGGATAATATGTTTAAACATCACTATGTAAGAAGAACACTAATGGACACTTGGATGAGATATAAGAATTTTTTTCCAGATGAAATACCTATGTGGATAGTACCAGCGGAAGTGATAAAACCTTTTTCAAACTTTAAAGGACAAGACTGGCTGAAATATAAAGACTTGTTAAAAATGGGAAATGGAGAATTTGTATTGAAGGAAGAGAATAAATTGGACTTTGAGTATGGGTGGTTGCGGTATAGACAAATATTTGATCTTTATAAAAGTGATAAAAAGATGGTTTTAGAGATAAAAATAATGAGATTGAACAGGTGTGAGAGGAAGGAGGGGAAAAATTGATTTCTAAAATGTATAAAATTTTGTTGAAATGGTACAATGCAGATGAAGTTGTAAAGGAACAAATGGTAAAATGGGCGATTAATATGAATAAGGAAATAGAAATGTCATCGTGGGAATTTTTGTGGAAAAACGCTATGAGTATTTCTACTTGTCATAATTTAAAAGAGAATTGCTTTAAAATGATTTATAGGTGGTATATGACCCCGAAAAAAATAGCAAATATTAATCAAAGACTGTCAAATAAATGTTGGAAATGTAAACAGAAAGAAGGTTCTTTTTACCATATGTGGTGGACTTGTGATAAAGCCAAAGCTTTTTGGTGTATGATTCATGCTGAAATGGGGAAAAAAATTAAATGTACTTTTAAGAAATTGCCTGAAATGTTGATGCTTGGACTTAAACTAGAAGATATAAATGTAAGTTAAAGGACATTAATATGGTATATGGTGACAACAGCAAGGTTGGTTTATGCTCAGAACTGGAAATGTGAGAAAACTCCCGAGTTATGGGAATGGTTGAGAAAATTGTTATATATGGCCGAAATGGACAAGTGGACTAGAAAATTGAACAATCGAGACTCAGAGACTTTCTTAGAAGAATGGAAAGATTTGAAAGACTATTTAGAACAATATTGGGACATGAAAAATAACATTTTTACACTGTCTAACTTCTGAAGGGGAATATAGGGAATGTTTGTAAGCAGTCTGGAAACAATGATATTTGTATGTGATGTAAGGTTATTATTATAAATATGATATTACACACTATAAGTAGAAATGTTACCTGTAAGAGATAATACTTATAAATTTTGTTAATTACAATGAATGGAATAATGGTGCAGGGGGGGTGGGAAACCACAAGTTTATTATATAATCAAGATACAGTTATACATGAATTATTGTTGAGATAACATTGATAACAATGTGTAAGATAAAGAAAGAGAGCAAAAATAAAGAGTTTGTTAAAAAACAAAACAAAGGAAGAGCCATTTGAATTATGTATAACACCAGACACAGATCACCTTAAGCTTGAAACATCTTTATCTCTCAATAAACAAATCACTGCCAGGAAAGTGTTGTTGGGAGTAGGTTTGTTCAAGAGTCTGACAACCAAACAGTGATTTCCTTTTGCTTCACACATTTTGATTCTAGATTTTTTTTTCTTCATCAGGAATTTTTCCTCTACAGAAAACTGTTCTGGGGAAAGGATCATTAATATATATGGATAAC
Source organism: Lepidodactylus listeri (assembly GCA_029233225.1). Classification (NCBI taxonomy): domain Eukaryota; kingdom Metazoa; phylum Chordata; class Lepidosauria; order Squamata; family Gekkonidae; genus Lepidodactylus; species Lepidodactylus listeri. The sequence goes on along the minus strand of JARCFY010000009.1, from coordinate 113,801,514 downwards.
ACAGAATTATTGGTTGGTTTCCGTTTTTTATCTGGTATTTTTATTATGCTGTTCCCAATATGGATTTCCTATCAAAATCCATAGGAAATGCTGTTGAAAGAAAGAGACTCGCTGAAGCAGAAGACTGATGCTGGACTCATGGACCTTTTCTTTCTCACCAAAGGAAGGCCAATGGAGAAACAACTAAAATTCTGTGTGAAAAATACTCAAATACAGAGTATAAATAATACTTCTGTATAAAATAAGAAATTATACAGTTACGAAAAAAATATAAAGTGAACTTATGTCTGTGAAGAAAGTAAGGCTACAAAATATTTAGGCTCCTGGACAGCCTGCCAAGTAGTGAATCTTATGTCTGTTACCAAAAGACTGGGTTTTCTCTCTGAGGTTTCAGTGAGTCTCTCATCAATAGGGGCAGAAGGATTCCCAATGTGCCACTTCCTGATTTGTCAAGGGTATTAAAGGTCAGTTCCTAAACACTGTCATTGGGCTTAGTTTATATCAATGAGATTGAGGGACTGAAACATAAGCTTTAATTATGTGGCAGGGGAGTTTAAGAAGTTTGTGAAGGGTTAGCTGCTGTGGGAACCATCAGGAAACTGAAAAAGAGAACAGTTGAAGAACAGAACTGTAGAGAACGCTTCATCTACTCCCAGGGGCCATCATTCATCCCTCGGCCAGTCATTCCAGTCCCAGAACACTCCTGCTACTTCCAGGGCCTGTCATTCCACTCTGCGGAATTTCATTCCAGTCCCAGAACCCTTCTGCTACCCCCAGGGGCTTTCATTTCATTATGGTGACTCTCATGCCAGTCTCAGAACACATCTCCTACACCCAGGGACTGTCATTCCACTCTGGGACCTTTCATTCCAGTCACAGAACACATCTCTTACCCCAAGGAGCTATCATTTCACACTGGGGGCTGTCATTCCTGTCCCAGAACATGTCTCCTACTTCCATGGGCTGTCATTCCACTCTGGGGATTGTCAGTACAGTGCAAGCCAATTTGGTGTAGTGGTTAAGAGTGCAGACACTAATCTGGGAGAACTGGGTTTGTTCACCTGCTCCTTCACATGAAGCTGCTGGTGTGACCTTGGGTCAATCACAAGTTCTTTCACAGCTGTGCTCTCACGAGCAGTTTGCCAAAGAGCTCTCTCAGTCTACCTCACAGGGTGTCGGTTGTGGGGAGGGGAAGGGAAGGGAAGGGAAGGGAAAGGAAAGAATGCCACTTTTAGACTCCAAGTGAAGGATGGGGTACAAATCCAGTTACTTCTCTCTTCTTCTTCCAAAACACAACAGCTACCTGAAGGGCCTGTCATTGTATATGGGGCCTGTCATTCCAGTCCCAGAATGCTTCTGCTACTCCTGGGGGCTGTCATTGCACTCTAGGGGCTGTCATTTGTCAGAATCTGTCAATTCAGCCAATGTATTCTTGCATGCATGCCTTTAGCTGTCCTATGTATCTAGAGTTTATTAGAACCTATGTAACCATTATGCATTATGTATTGGAACCTATGTATTAATCCTGTCTTGGTCGGGAGGGTGACAACCATGATTTGTGAGAACAAGGAGGCCTCTCATCTCTGCCTCCGCATTCCAGCTGCCCCGGCAGTAACTTCAAGGGGAGGATGCCTCTCATCTCTTATCTCATGCAAAAGAACCTTGGAGCCATGAATTGTTATGTGAACTCGCTACATCTGAGGGGTCTGGTTTGAGAAGGGAAATTTACTGCTTAACACCTCACTTTTTTCCTGTGTGAACCAAACGGTCAAGCCACCTTTTAGCCCGCCAATTTTCCCTTAAGGGGATTGGCTATCTATGGGTAATTCAAACTCCTTGGAATGGTATAATAGACCCGCTTGTATTATTTGTCTCATCTCTGACAATAACCCGAGATGCTGCACGAATGTAGGAATAGGTAATAAAGAACTGTGGTTAACCAACCAAGATCTGATCCTTGACTACTTTGAGCAGAACTCTCACAGATTGTCAGAGATCTGTGATTGGGACTCAGCCGTTCCTGACCATGTCAGACGACGACGCGGTCCCCCTCAAGCCTACTACTCCAGAAGAGACTCCCGCTACCCCGGCAGATCCGGGGAACGGGGGTGGTGGCGGCGGAGGAGGTCCCGAAGTGCCGGTGACCACGAGCCAGGGGGCTTACTACATCCCGCGCCGCCCGGTTCCTCATCAGAGCGTGACCCCCAAGTACGCATGGAGCCACTTCGGTCCGCGCACCGTGGATTCGTGGGTGCACGACCGGAAAGGGGTGAGGGTTTCGCTCACCGGAGACCAGCTCGATCGAGGGAGACCGAGCTACCTAGGAGACGACCGCGAGCCGATCTATCGTGGAGGGCCGCGTCACCCGCCTCTCGAAGGAGAGGGGATGGATCTATATGGGCCCGATCCGTATCGCGAGGAGCAGACGGTCCCGTTGGATCAGATGATGGGAGATCTGCGGCTTCAACTCACCGCCGAGCTCCGCGAGTTGGCCCTCGATCTCCAGCACCAATTTCGCGATGCTATGAGGGCAGTGCAAGGAGCCCTCCCCGGTCAAGGGGTAGGAGCCCCACTACAACCGCCGGCGCCCGGAGGGGTTCCGGTCCAGCCGCAGGCGCCCGCTCTCCCGGCGCAGCCAGTCCAGCCGGTCGTCCCGGTTCCAGCGCCAGGGCCCGTTCCAGTGCCTGCCCCGGTCCCGGCCGCGCCGGCCGCCCGCCCAGCCCCCTCCGACCCTTTGACGACCACTTTCGATGGGGACCCGGAGAAGCTACGTTTCTTCATGCTGGAGATAGGGAGATTCCTGGACAGTTGGGGCCACCTCTATCCCACCGAGAAAGAACGGATTGGTTACATCGGGTCCAAGCTGAAAGACACTGCCAGCGACTGGTATGTGAGCCTGCACGACAACCCCGGGCCTGAATTGCGTTCCCTGAACAACTTCATGTGGGCCCTCCGCCATCAGTTCGAGGACCCCCTGGGTGAAGAAAAGGCGCGCAATCAACTAAGAAAGCTGTTCCAGGGGAGATCGTCGGTGAGGGACTACACTGACAAGTTCAGGCGCATCGCGGCCAAGATCCATGGGTGGCCGGAGGAGCTATTCATGGAGAAGTATTGGGAGGGCCTGAATCCGGAGATCTACGAGACCGTGCTGTTGGGGGGCCGCCCGGGCACCCTGAACACCTGGATGAGAGCAGCCATCGACATGGAGGAGCGATTCGCCCTGATCAAGATGGGAGCGTCGGTAACGGGGGCCAGCAAAGCAGCCCCCAGAGCAAAGCCCCGATCCAGTGTGCAAGATGTCCGAGATGCGAGGTTTCGACAAGGGCTGTGTATGAAGTGTGGGGAGAGTGGCCATTTCGCCTCCGCTTGCCCGAGAGGAGGGGGGAAAGGCCCGAAGACCTCAACCCCCGGAGCGGGGAGCACCCCTAGCCGTGGAGAAACACCAATGAAACCCCGGGCGTTGCAGCTGGAAGGGGTTGCCAGTGACCAGGGAGAGCTGGAGCTGATGGAAACGCAGATGTCGGGAAACTCCAACGGCCTGCAGTGAGCGGCGCAGAGCTGCAGGTCCCCCGCCAAGAAGCGCCATCTCCGGTGAGCATCCCCGGCCCCCTGTTATATATGGTAGTGACGGTGGTGACCCCTGGATCGGGTACCCACATGCGGGTTCGCGCTTTAATTGACTCTGGGTGTGCGCGAGACCTGATCAGCCCCCTAGTAGTGGAAGGGCTGGGACCCAAAGTCACCCCGTTATTGGAACCCCTAAAGTTCACTCAGATGGATGGGTCGGAGATGAAGGAGGAATGCATAGCAGAGACTGAGAGCTTGATTTTGGGGACGGGGGAGCACTGGGAGAAGCGGGCTTTCGTCATCACCCCAAACGCCCAGTTCCCTATGGTGTTGGGCAGCCCGTGGCTCGGGGCGCACGACCCCTACATAAAATGGAGTGAAGGGAAAATTTCGTGGGTGGACGAACGCTGCCAGAGCCATAGGTGGGATCCAGGATGGGGACCCGGACCTCCGACCCCTCCTCTCCCGGCCCCCGCGCTCGCTCTCACCCCTACCATGGTGCCTAAAGAGTATAGAGACTTGCTGGAAGTGTTCAGCGAGACTGAGGCGGATGAGTTGCCCCCCCATTGACTGTCGGACTGTGCCATAGAACTCCTCCCAGGAGAAAAACTCCCAAAAGGGAAATTATACTCCATGAGCCCGTTGGAACGGGAAGAGTTGCGAAAGTTCTTGGACAAAAATCTAGCACGGGGGTTCATCCGCCCAGCCAAATCCCCCTTTGCGGCACCAGTGCTGTTCCGAAAGAAAAAGGATGGGGGCTTACGACTATGCACTGACTACCGGGGGTTGAATGCAGTCTCCACCACGAACGCCTACCCCCTCCCGTTAATAAAGGACCTCTTGGCGGAAGCGGCCAAGGGGAGGATTTTTACCAAGTTGGATCTACGAGATGCCTATTTCAGGGTGCGCATCAGGGAAGGGGATGAATCTAAGACTGCCTTTAATACCCCCTTGGGGCAATTTGAATACCTAGTGATGCCGTTCGGCTTAAGTGGCGCGCCCGGGGTCTTTATGAGTTTAATCAACGAAGTGTTGCACAAGCATCTATTTAAGGGCGTGTTATGTTACATAGATGATATCTTGATCTATTCTACTGATAAGAAGGCGCATGTGACTTTGGTTAGGGAAGTTCTCTCAACCTTACTAAAAAACCAGCTATATGTGAAACTGTCTAAGTGTGAGTTTCACCGTGAGTCTGTGGACTTCCTGGGCTACCGCATTTCTCAGAAGGGGTTGGAAATGGACCCGGGGAAGGTGGAGGCTGTGGTGCAATGGGAGGCTCCGCGAACGAGAAAGCAATTGCAGAGCCTCTTGGGATTTTGTAATTTTTACCGAACCTTCATCAAGGACTTTGCCAAAGTCACTCTCCCCTTAACGGACTTATTAAAAACAAAGGGGAAGGGGCCCGAGGCCGGGAAGCCAGGAGAAAAGTTGGCTTGGAACGGGGAGTGTCAGAGGGCGTTTGAGACTTTAAAGACTCTTTTCACTTCAGAGCCCATTCTAGCACACCCTGACGAAACGAAGGATTTTATAATTCATGTAGATGCCTCTGATGTAGCCATGGGGGGGGCCATTTTACAAAGGGACTCGGAAGGGAAGTTGCACCCCTTGGCTTACATTTCGAAAAAATTTAACGAGACGGAAAGGAATTGGTCGGTGTGGGACAAGGAAGCCGCAGCCATTAGGTTAGCGCTCACTACGTGGCGCCATTGGCTGGAAGGAGCGCAGACTCCGTTTGAAATCTGGACTGATCATAAGAATCTGGAGGCGTTGCGCACTCAGCGGTCCCTCAACGCTAAGCAACTGCGATGGGCTGATTTCTTTTCCAAGTTTAACTTTGTACTTAAACATTTTCCTGGGAAGGCTAACTCCTTGGCAGACGCATTGTCCAGGTTGCCCCAACATGAGAGTGTAAAGGAAGAGGTGTTTGATTCCATGTTCTCCCCCCAACAACTAGGAGGGGTGGTAGTCACCCGGAGCCAAGCAAAGAAGGCAGAGTTGGACACTGGGAAATGCAATTGGGGGGGGGATTATGCTCCTGAAGAGATAGAGGAACTGGAGGCTTTGGAGGAATGTTCCAAGAGGGAGGACCACTGTTGGCTACATGGGGACAAACTAGTGGTGCCTAAGGCCAAGCGCAAGGAAATCTTGTTAAACTGCCACTCATCAAAGCTAGCTGGGCACTTCGGTTTCCTAAAGACTCTTAATTTGATCCAGCGTCAGTTCTGGTGGCCGCGCATGCGCCGAGACGTCTCAGACTTCGTCTCGGCATGTCAGACCTGTTTAATGTGCAAAAAACGGGGGGGGGGAAAGTCCCGGGATTATTGCACCCCCTACCCACCGCGTCAAGACCCTGGGAAGCTATAGCCATGGATTTTATCACTAATTTGCCCCCCTCTAAGGGAAAAACAGTGATTTGGGTGGTGGTGGACACTTTCTCAAAGCAAGCACATTTCACCCCCTTCAAGCAATTGCCCACAGCCAAAGGGATGGCCAAAGCTTTCTTCAATCACGTGATCAAATTACACGCTTTTCCGAAGAGAGTGGTTTCTGACCGCGGGAGTCAGTTCGTTGCCACCTTCTGGCGGGAGCTTTTGAAACTAATGGATATAGAACCCGCCCTAAGCTCGGGTTACCACCCAGAGACCGACGGCCAATCCGAACGAACTAATCAAATTCTAGAGCAATTCCTGAGATGTTACACAAATTATCACCAGGATAACTGGGTGGAATTGCTGCCATTTGCAGAATATAGCTACAATAATGCAGTGCACTCATCCACAGGAGTTTCCCCTTTCATGGCAGTGGGGGGTTTCGAAGGGAAACCATTGCCTACTATTGAGGAGGCCCCTCAAGCCCCCCCCTCGGATTTCAAAAAGTGGTGGTCCAGTCTCCAAGACTCCTGGCCATTAATAGGCAAAGCATTGGACCATGCCAAAGAGGACTACAAAAAATATGCGGATCGAGGGCGAGCACCGGGATGGGATCTTCAGCCCGGGGACTCTGTCTATCTCTCTACCAAAAATATCCATGGGCTGCAGCCCAGCAGGAAACTGGGATGGAAATATGTTGGACCTTATAAAGTGCTACGCAAAATCTCTGATGTGTCTTTTGAACTGGAACTGCCTAAATCACTAAGTTCTGTGCACCCTGTGTTTCATTTCAGCCTGTTGAAGAAAGATCCTGGGCCGAACGCTTGGCATCCAGTTCCTCCAGTTCCTCCTCCACTGATGAAGGAGGGGAGTCCTCACTTCGAGATAACTGAAATCCTTGACTCCAAGATGCGAAGAGGCCGATTATATTACTTAGTTAGATGGTTAGATTTCGGCCCAGAACACAATGAATGGATTCGCTCAGAACATGTTCATGCTCCTAAACTGACTAAACTGTTTCATAAAATGTTCCCTGATAAAGCTAGGTGAAGAGAATTATGGGGAGGGCAGGGTGTCAGAATCTGTCAATTCAGCCAATGTATTCTTGCATGCATGCCTTTAGCTGTCCTATGTATCTAGAGTTTATTAGAACCTATGTAACCATTATGCATTATGTATTGGAACCTATGTATTAATCCTGTCTTGGTCGGGAGGGTGACAACCATGATTTGTGAGAACAAGGAGGCCTCTCATCTCTGCCTCCGCATTCCAGCTGCCCCGGCAGTAACTTCAAGGGGAGGATGCCTCTCATCTCTTATCTCATGCAAAAGAACCTTGGAGCCATGAATTGTTATGTGAACTCGCTACATCTGAGGGGTCTGGTTTGAGAAGGGAAATTTACTGCTTAACACCTCACTTTTTTCCTGTGTGAACCAAACGGTCAAGCCACCTTTTAGCCCGCCAATTTTCCCTTAAGGGGATTGGCTATCTATGGGTAATTCAAACTCCTTGGAATGGTATAATAGACCCGCTTGTATTATTTGTCTCATCTCTGACAATAACCCGAGATGCTGCACGAATGTAGGAATAGGTAATAAAGAACTGTGGTTAACCAACCAAGATCTGATCCTTGACTACTTTGAGCAGAACTCTCCCAGAACACATCTACCACCCACAGGGACTGTCATTCCACTCTTGGGGCTGTCAATCCAGTCCCAAAACACATCTGCTTTCTGCAGGGACTTCAATAAAGTCTGGGGCCTGTCATTCCAGTCCCAGAACACTTATGCTACTTACAGGGGCTTTCATTCCACTCTGGGGCCTGTGATTCCAGTCTCAGAACACATCTGCTACTCCCAGTGGCTGTTATTCCACTCTGGGGCCTTTAATTCCAGTCCCAGAACTCATCTCCTACCCCAAGGAGCAGTGCCTGAGGTTTGGAGCCCCAGGACACTTTGCCGCCACCTTCCCCATGATAGGAGCCCCAGAGGGGTGAAGAAAGAGGAATGAAAAGGATTGAAGAGGACCAAAGCCCTGGGAGCCAGCACTAAGATGAACAATGCTCTCTGTCAGAGTCCCACAGATACAGTCCCAACAACGTTACTTAACTAGAAGTAGTTTATTGAGAAAGTAGTAGGTCATCAGTACACACTGTGTCAGTAATGGCAAGTGAACCTGGAAAGTACTGGAGTCGGGAGGCGAGTTGTAGGATGATCATAGCAAAGACTTTATTAAGTGAATCAGCATGTTCAGGAGATGGTCAGATCAAGCATGCTGCCAGGGCTCCAGGGCCCTGCTTATATGCCGGCCGGAGCTCCACCTCTGGCTGCACCCAAAATACCTGATAGGGGCTTAGCATATGCGCATAGGGGCTTAGGTCTTAAGTTGTAGTTCATAGGTCCCCCGCGGAAGACCTAGGCTGGCTATTGGTGGTCGTTTTGGATCCGACTGTCTATTGTTCTACCTGGCTGAAGCTCAGGTAGAATCGGGCCATGTGCTCTGACCGCATGGCGGTCGCCATTTCGTGACTAGTACACAACACCCCTCCCCCCATAGTTCGGTCCCACTCGGCAGACATAGTCCTGAAGGTACTCTGGCCGGCGACATTCGCGGCCCGAGCGCCGGGGCATTGCAGGTCGCGGGGCCTCGGCAGGCTCTGGGATCGGGGTGCTCTCTTGGTTGCTTTCGGGAGCGCTGGGCCGCGGCTCAGCCGGCACTCCGTCCACGGGCTGCTCCTCCGGTAGGGATTCTGAGGTTTCGTCCTCCAGATCAGGGTCCCATAACTGGGTTGGTGATGGCGCCGCGGGAAGTGCTGACTCGGGAACACTTGGTGTGTGGTCCGGAGTGCGCCGCCAGAGCTGATCGATGTGGCGCCGCCAGGTTGCTCCTTCTTCCATCCCGACCTCGTATGAGAGCGGGCCAGTTTCTCGGATAATCCATGCCGGGATCCACCCTGGGCCCCGGGCGTAGTTCCGGGCGTAGACGGGGTCCTCGGGCGCGAAACCTCGGGCAGCTGGCTGGAGCTCCGTCCTCGTGTCGGCATCGATGGCGCGGTCAAGGTGGAGACAATCCAGTATGGTGCCAAGTCGCCGGCCCATTAACAACTCCGCTGGGCGGCGACCTGTTCCCGTGTGTGGGGTGTTGTGCTGGCTGAAAAGGAATTTGATTAGCTGCAGCTCCCAGTCACCGGTGTCCATCCTTTTTATGGCGTCTTTGGTTGTGCGAACCATCCGTTCTGCCTGTCCATTGGTTGCGGGGTGGAACGGTGCCGAGCGGATGTGCCGGATGCCGAACAGGTCTGTGAAGCGCTGGAACTCTCCCGACGTGAAGGCCGTTCCATTGTCCGTCACGAGCGAGTCTGGCACTCCGTGGGTGGCGAAGATACACCACAGGGCTCTGGTGGCCGCCTCGGTCGAGGTAGACCGCACCGGGACTACCTCCAGCCACTTACTGTAGCTATCCACAACAATAAAGAACAACTGCCCCTGGACCGGCCCAGCGAAGTCGAGATGGAGCCACGACCATGGTTTGTCAGTTGACTCCCAGGGCCGGACGGGGGCATGGGGAGGATCGGGCCGCAACTCTTGGCATTTGCTGCATTTGTGTACCCGATCCTCAATCTCCTTGTCTTTCATTCGGACGATTCCGGGGTGTGCCTCGTGGAGGGCTGCTAGTACCCTCAGGCGGAGCGGCTCGGGAATGACTACCCTCGACCCCCAGAGCAAACACCCCTTGTGGGTGGAGAGTTCATGTTTCCGAGCTGTGAAAGCGGCGAACTCCTGGCCCAGATGGTCGGGCCACCCCCTCCCCACCCAGTCGGAAACCCGGGAGAGGACGCGGTCCCGCGCCATGCGGTGGGCCACGTCGGGTACCTGTACCGGGCGATCCGGAAGATCTTCAAGGAGGGCCACGTAGAATGCAGGAGCCGGGTTGGGGTCGCAGCCCGGGAGGGGCCAGCGGCTGAGGGCATCGGCGTGGCCCATGGCTTTCCCGGGGCGGTGGATGAGGTCGTACTGGTAACCTGCAAGAAAAATAGACCACCGCAGGACCCGAGGGGACAGCATCTGGGGCATCTGGCGGTGTGGGGCGAGCAGCCCAAGAAGCGGCTTATGGTCCATGGCGACTGTAAACGCCTGGCCGTAGAGGTAATCGTGGAACTTTTTCACCCCTGCCACGATTGCCAGAGCCTCCTTGTCTATTTCGGCGTAATTCCACTCTGCCTTTGACACTGTCCGGGAGTAGTAGGCCACAGGCACCTCCCTACCATTTGGCAGACGATGGCCCAGGACAGCCCCCACCCCTTATGGAGATGCATCGCACGCAAGGACCACCGGCAAAGACTCGTCGAAGTGTGCCAAGACCGCGTTAGACGCCAACAAGTCCTTAACTGCTGCAAAAGCCCTGTTGTGCCGCGGCCCCCAAGCCCATTTCGCCCCTGTGTCCAGTAACCTATGGAGGGGCTCGGCGACTGCCGCCTTGTGTGGGAAGAACGCATGGTAGAAATTGAGGAGGCCCAAGAATGCCTGGAGCTCTGCTTTTGTCGTCGGGGTCGGCGCCTCCGTGATGGCTTTCACCTTCTCCTTGGTGTGGTGGATGCCCTGTGCGTCCACGTAGAACCCCAGGAATGTTACTGAAGGTACTCCCAAGGTGCACTTGTCCTTTTGCACCTTGAGACCAGCGTCCTGGAAACGCTGCAGAACGGCTTGTAAGCGTGTCTTGAAGGTGGCGACGTCCGGAGCCGCGATGAGGACGTCGTAAAAAAATGGCTTCACCCCTGGAATGCCTTTTAAAACAGAGTCCATTAGTTGCTGAAACAGACATGGGGCAACGCTGACCCCAAACTGGAGCCTTTTCACTTTGAAAGCGCCCTTGTGTGTCGCTATGGTTTGAGCTTCCGCGGTTGCCTCGTCTAGTGGGAGCTGTTGATAGGCTTGAGCCAAGTCCAGCTTCCCAAAGATCGTGGCTCCCGCTAGGGATGCTAGCACATGGCTGATCACTGGTACGAGTGGTCCTGTAATGCCCGATTCAGAGTACATTTGTAGTCCGCGCAGATGCGGACCTCCCCATTAGACTTCAACAGGATCACTATAGGGGTTTCCCATTTTGCATGGGGAACTGGCTCCAGCACGCCTTGAGCCACGAATTTGTCTAGTTCTGCCTCCACCTTGGGCCGCATTCCTAAAGCTGGCCACCGGGCTGGCACCCGGATCGGGCATATGGCCGGATCCAGGTCCAGGGAGACTGGAGGACCCCGGTAGGAACCGAGGGTGCCGTCAAAAACGGCCGGGAATTCCGTGCAGACTGAGTCGTATTCTGCTAACTCTACTTTGTGAACCCCCGACATGCCCACCCCCAAGGGCTTGAACCAAGCACGCCCCAGCAGACTGTTGAGGTCCCGCTCCACCACTAGTAGGTCGAGGGATTTGCATACGCCCTGGTATTGCACCTGGACCTGCGCCAGCCCCTTGATGGCGACCGGGTTTTTCTGAAAGTCCCGGAGCACGAGGGCAGTTGGCCGGCACAGCCGGGGGCTCCGCTGCGGAAACAGTTTTTTAAAAGTGGCCGCTGAGACTATGGAGTAGGCAGACCCGGAATCAACCTGCATGCAACAGGGGGTGCCCCCAATCCGCAGGTTGACCTGGATCGCTGTGGGGAGGGGCTCTCGTAGTTGGAGTCCTGGGTGGCCGAAGAGGTGCTATCAACTGCCTCGTAGCGGGCGGTGGAGGCCGCGGAGGACTGTCGCGCATTCCGGGAGCAGCAGGCCCTGGCGATGTGCCCCGTCTTCCCGCACATTCTGCAAATGGCATCTCGGAAACGGCAGGAGCGTCTCTCGTGGGGGTCCCCGCAGCTAGCGCACATCGGGGGCAGCCTGCTGGGGTTGGAAGAAGCAGAGGCGGCGGCGGCCGTGGTGTGCCGGGCGCGGCCTCGAGACTCATCCTTCTGTGCGCACTGGCGTAGCTGGTGGACGTCTTCGTCTTCATCTGTCTCAGACCCGGAGGAGGCGATGCGGTGGACCTTGGACGCCTGCTTGTCCTTGTAGGTCATCTCAAATGCGACAGCAGCCTGCAGCACCTTCTCAAGGGTTGGCTCGGGGGTGGTGATAAGCCGGCGGCGGAGCTTGGCTTCTCTTACCCCTGCCACGAAGCTGCCTAGCAGGTTGTCCTCCACATCCTTAAACTCACACCCGAATGCCAGGTGCCTGAGGTCGGCCAGGAACGTGGCGGCATTCTCTCCCGGTTGCTGGTTCCGTTCGAGGAACTGGACCCGGAACACCAACATGGATGGTTTTGGCGCGAAGTAGTTCCCGAGCAGTTTCTTGAGGTCATTGTAGGAGACGTCCAGCAGGGTGCTATGATATTCTGCGCGATGTGCATTGTCTCAATGCCGCAGTGGCCCATTAGCCAGGCCCTCTTCAGGGTGGCCTCGGTGACTCCGTGCACGGTCAGGAGGAACTCGAGCTGCCTTACCAATGCGTCCCAGTGCTCGGGCTTGGAGGTGTCGAATGGAGGGATGTTTCCCGCTGTGGCAGCCATGTTTGCCGATGCAGGAACAAGGTTGCGAGTGATGTCCTCTGGGGCTTGTTGAGCCGGCGGCCCGGTGCTCGGAGCTCCACTGCTCGGTGCGGCTGATGAGTCGCTCATCGGGATCCCACCTTCGTCGCCAGTGGAAAGTACTGGAGTCGGGAGGCGAGTTGTAGGATGATCATAGCAAAGACTTTATTAAGTGAATCAGCATGTTCAGGAGATGGTCAGATCAAGCATGCTGCCAGGGCTCCAGGGCCCTGCTTATATGCCGGCCGGAGCCACACCTCTGGCTGCACCCAAAATACCTGATAGGGGCTTAGCATATGCACATAGTTCTGATAGGGCCTTAAGTCTTAAGTTGTAGTTCATAGGTCCCCCGCGGAAGACCTAGGCTGGCTATTGGTGGTCGTTTTGGATCCGACTGTCTATTGTTCTACCTGGCTGAAGCTCAGGTAGAATCAGGCCATGTGCTCTGACCGCATGGCGGTCGCCATTTCGTGACTAGTACACAACAGAACCCCAGGAAAGGACAGTTATACAGAATTCAAGAGAAATCCCGCCAATAATAAACCAATCACATAAAACTAGCAGAGCGCCTAAATTAACGACTACAGGTTCCCAAGGGAAGAAGCGGCACCAGACACCAATGTCAGAGCCAGGCAGCAAGCGATAAGGCAGCTAGTAGAGAAACGAAACCTATCATTCCACTCAGCCTATGTAGTGAACAAGGAGACGGCAACTCCCGCATGGGAGGAATGGCAGCACTAGCTGACACTCTCCAGTTGGGGGAGTAGGAGGAGCTGGAAGGCACCTCATCCAGTAAAGATGAACAATGACAGCCAGCGGGGAAAGTCCGGGACCTGCTGTGAGGGGTGCTGAATGGCAGGTCCGAAAGTCTTCCATGCCAGAATTGGTGAGAACCCCTTCCTCCCCCCCTTTTTATGTGACTGTGACTTTGGTCAACCCCACGGCAGGGATGCACGTCAGGGTGCGGGCCCTTATTGACTCTGGGTGCAATAGCTGGCAAACCCCACCCCCCTGCACGCTCCGAATGCACGCAAAAGCGCACTGGCCGTTGCCGCCTCCACGAGCGACGCGGAGGCAAAGGAGCCCCGATCGGGCGCCACGGCGTCGCCAGGTGCCCGGGAGCTCAATAGTTTTCTGCCAGATGGATGGGATGCCCATGAAAAGGGAGCCCTGTAGGTCCCACAGAGTTCACTTGCCGGTGGGGGTGGGCTCCCACTGGAAACGGCGGTCCTTCATTGTGAAATTCGCAGCTAAGTTCCCGATGACGTTGGGAAGCCCCGAGCTCCTAGCCCTTGATCCTTACATCCAATGGAGTGCTGTAGCCTTGTGATTTCTAGACCCCTGGTGCAAAAAACACACCTGGACTCCAGAGTGGGGGGAGAAGCCATGGCTGGTGCCAGAGCGAGTATGCCTGGCTAGAGAGGAACTGAACCTGATCCCCCTGGAGCATAGAGATTTGGCAAGGGTGTTTGAAGAGGGGGAGGCAGATGAACTGCCCCTTCACTGAAAGACTGACTGTGCCATCAAAATCTTACTGGGTCACAAAATGCCCAAGGGCAAGCTTTATTCCATGAGCTTGGCAGAGAAAGAGGAATTACGGAAATTTATCAACAAAAACCTGGCCAGAAGGTTCATCAGGCTGCTGGCCTTGCCTTTTGCTGCTCCAGTTCTTTTTCGGAAAAAGAAGGGGGGGTTGAGACTGTGTGCAGATTACTGGAGCCTGAATGCAGTGTCTATGTCCAACACCTAACCCCTCCCCCTGATCAAAGACTTACTGGGTAAGGCAGCACAGGGTCATATCTTCACCAAACTGGATTTGAGAGATGCCTACTTCCACATACGCATCAGGGAAGGGGATGGACACAAAACTGCTTTTAACACCCCGTTGGGCCAGTCTGGAGGTCGCCAGGTTCTGATGCACAAATCTGTGTCCTGTGTGACTCCTTTGCCAAACTGGAATCACACAGTTGGAGTCCAGCAAGTTAGATGAATATCTGTTGAATGAATTCATAACAGGGAATAGAGGGTTTATGAGTGCCTTAGCACTCCAGCAATTCCAAAGCTGTATTCTGCCATAACCAGGAAGGGCAGAAGGTCTTATACCCCAAATGACATCACATATAGTTTACAAATTAAAGGGTCTCTAATTGGTACCAGGAAGTTAACATCATACAAGCATAATTTGACTCAGTGTGTCTCTCAGTGGAGTCAATAATTTCACTTGTCAGTAATTTCACTTGTGGTGTCAGTAATTTCACTTGTTTATCTTGTCTTCAGAACACTGGGTGACTTCCTGGGCTCGTATATGGAGAGCTTGTTGATAAGGGGTTCTGAATCACACTAAACTTCGCACTTGGTGGCCTTGCAACTTCTAAATAGCATTCCATTTTTATTGCATCCTAATTCCTTCTATAGAGGCTTTCTATTCAAAAAGTGCAATTATAAAATATATATTCTGTTGTAAGTTTCTCTAATCAGAATCTTCTTGGTTACATACCAGGATCTGGGTCTATTATGATTAACAGGGGTCATTTCATAGAAGAAGAAGAAGAAGAAGAAGAGAAGAAGAAGAGATTGGATTTATACCCCGCCCTCCAATCCCCAAGGGAGTCTCAGAGCGGTTTACAAACTCCTTTTCCCTTCCCCTCCCCACAACAGACACCCTGTGAGGTAGGTGGGGCTGAGAGAGCTCTTTCCCAAGCTGTCCTTGAGGGAACAGCTGGTACAGAGCTATGGCTTGCCCAAGGTCATCCAGCAGGTGCAAGTGGAGGAATGGGGAATCAAACCCGGTTCTCCCAGATTAGAGTCCGCGCACTTAACCACTACACCAGACTGGCTCTCCTAGAAAAAGAGGTGCAGGAGCTCATTAGCATAACTCATTTGCATATGCCACACCCCCTAACATACCGGAAGTGTGTCAGAAGGCAACACCCACCCCTCAGGCTCCACTCCACAGGTGAGTGAAACTGACCTGCACTGCCTCCATTCCCTTCCCCATCCAATATTTTGTGCAATAAAAATAAGCGTAAAGAACACACCCTCATTCTCTTCCTTCTCCCTTGAAACCACTAGGTTTCAAGTAGACTTGAGATACCCAGGACATGTGCACCACCCAACCCTTTCCCTTCCCCTCCCCACAACAAGACACCCTGTGAGGTAGGTGGGGCTGAGAGAGGTCTTTTGAGAACTGCTCATGAGAGAACAGCTCTGAGAGAACTTGTGACTGACATGTGGAGGAGTGGGGAATCAAACCTGGTTCTTCCAGATTACAGTCCAACTCCTGACCACTACACCAAACTGATGGGGTGGAAGCTGCTGAGGGGTTGGTAAAATTTCTCCAGTACTTATGTGCCATGTGCCCAGATAAAAAATGGTATACTTAGAAAATTTATATGCCACCTTATATGCAAGTCTCTGGAAAAGCAGCACAGAGTCATAAAAGGAACAATGATAAAATTATCAATATTAAAACAAAACATTAAAAACAATAAAGACCCTAGCAGGGCTTTCCATGGGGCGCTGCGCCTCTGCACTGCTCGGGGAAGCCGAGGAGGGGGTGGGGCTTGGTCATGTGCCCGCCCCCTGGGCTCCTCACTCCCGGAGCTGTGCTCCTGTGCGCTCCCGCTCCAACAGACCCCTGATGATTAAACTTTTGAAGGCACAGTGACAGCTCTGTCTCTCTCTCTCTGTCTCTCTCTGTATCTATCTATATCTATCTATCTATCATCTATCTATCTATCTATCTATCTATCTATCTGAGAAAGTGTCAGAAATCACATTCAAAAATCACATTCTTTTCCCCTTGCCCTATAGACTGGCAGGGGTCCCGTGATTTTTATTTTTTTTCCAAAGGGGAGAAGGGAGGCCAGGTCTACTCATTCTATTTGCAATGGAGAGAATGGAGGCCAGGTCTTCTCCCATTTGGTCCAATGGTGAACCAGGAGGCCTGGTCTACTCCCGTGATTTTTTTCCCCCAAAGGGGGGGAAGGCATACTCACGCCGTTTGCAATGGGGAGAATGGAGGCCAGGTCTACTCCCATCATTTCCAATGGGGATAACGGAGGCCAGGTCTACTCCCATTCGGTCCAATGGGGAACTGGGAGGCCTGCTCTATGCCCGTGATCCCCACCCCCCAAAATGGGAGAATGGAGACCAGGTCTACTCGCTCCGTTAGCAATGGGAAGAATGGAGGCCAGGTCGACTCCCATATGGTCCAAAGGGGAGAAGGGAGGCCACGTCTACTCATGCTGTTTGCAGTGGGGAGAATAGAGGCGAGGTCCACACCCATTCAGTCCAGTGGGGAACAGGGGGCCTGGTCTACTCCCAGCGGGTTTTTCCCCCTCCCGCAAAGGGGAGAAGGGAGGGCATGTCTACTCGCGCCGTTTGCAATGGGGAGAACGGAGGCCGGGTCTACTCCCATTCAGTCCAATGGGGAACCGGGAGGCCTGGTCTAGGCCCATGATTCCCCCCCCCCAAAAAAGAAGAGGATGGAGGCCAGGTCTACTCACACCATTTGCAATGGGGAGAACAGAGGCCAGGTCTACTTCCATTCAGTTCAATGGGGAACTGGGAGGCCTGGTCTACTCCCATAATTTTTTCCTTCCCGAAGGGGAGAATGGAGGCCAGTTCTACTCCCATTTGGTCCAATGGGGAACTGGAAGGCCTGGTCTACTCCCATGATTCCCCCCCCATAGGAGAATGGAGGTCAGGTGTACTCATGCCATTAGCAATAGGGAGGCCTGGTCTACTCCTGTGATTTCCCCCCCCAAAAAAGGGGTGAAAGGCAGCTAGGTCTACTCGTGCTGATTGCAATGGGGAGAATGGAGGCCAGTTCTACTCCCTTTTGGTCCAATGGGGAACCGGGAGACATGGTCTACTCTTGTGATTTCCCCCCTAAAAGGGTGAAAGGCGCATTCCTTTACCAAAATGTTGGGAGTAGACCCGGCCTCCCTTCTTCCCATTGGAAATGGTGTGAGTAGATCTGGCCTCCATATTTCCCTTGGGGGGGGGAAGGAACACAAAAAAAGACAGGAGTAGACCTGGCCTCCCTTCTCCCCTTTCAAAAAAAATCATGGGAGTAGACCAGGCCTCCCGGTTCCCCATTGGACTGAAGGGAGTAGAACGGGCCTTCATTCTCCCCATTGCAAATGGTGTGAATAGACCTAGCCGCCTTTCACCCCTTTTTTGGGGGGAAATCAGAGGAGTAGACGAGGCCTCCCGGTTCCCCATTGGACCGAAAGGCAGTAGACCTGGCCTCCGTTCTCCCCATTGCAAATGGTGTGAGTAGAGCTGGCCTCCCTTCTCCCCTTTGGAAAAAAATAAAAATCACAGGCATAGACCAGGCCTCCCGGTTCCCCATTGGACCGAATGGGAATAGACCTGGCCTCTGTTCTCCCCATTGGAAACGGAACGAGTAGACCTGGCCTCCCTTCTCCCCTTTGGGGAAGGGGGAAAAAATCCCCGGTGGGAGTAGACCAGGCCCCTGGTTCCCTACTGGACCGAATGGGTGTGGACCTGGCATCCGTTCTCCCCATTGCAAACAGTGCGAGTAGACGTGCCCTCCCTTCTCCCCTTTGGACTGTATGGGAGTCAACCTGGCCTCCGTTCTCCCCATTGCTAATTTTTTTGGGGGGAATTACGTGCGTAGACCAGGTCTCCCGGTTCCGCATTGGACCAAATGGGAGTAAACCTGGCCTCTGTTCTCCCCATTGCAAATGGCACGAGTAGACCTGGCCTCCCTTTTCCCCTGTGGGGAAAAAAATATAAATCACGGGAGTAGATGAGGCCTCCTAGTTCCCTGTTGGACCGAATGGGAGTAGACCTGGCCTCCATTATCCCCATTGGAAATGACAGGAGTGGACCTGGCCTCCCTTCTCGTTATTGGAAATGGCCAGAGTAAACCTGGCCTCCATTCTCTCAATTGCAAATGGTGGGAATAGACCTAGCCAACTTTTACCCCTTTGGGGGGAAAAAATTACGGGAGTAGAACAAGCCTCCCAGTTCCCCATTGAACCAAATGGCAGTAGACCTGGCCTCCGTTCTACCCATTGCAAATGGCACGAGTAGACCTGGCCTCCCTTCACCCCTTAGGGAAAAAACCAATTCACAGGAGTACACCAGGACTCCCGGATCCCAATTGGACTGAATGGCGGTAGACTTGGCCTCCGTTCTCCCCATTGCTAAACGAGTGTGTAGATGGAGGCCAGGTTTACTATAAAGGGAGCGCAGCGGAGGCCAGGTCTACTCCCTCAGAACGGTGGCCAGGTCTACTCCCAAAATTTTGGTAAAGGAATGAATGGAGGCCAGGTCTACTCTGATTCGATATAATGTGGACCCAGGAGGCCAGGTCTACTCCCGTTTGTTTTTTTAAGTGCAGAATGGAGACCAGGTCTACTCCCATTTGGTCCAATAGGGATCCGAGAGGTGAGGTGTACTCCCGTTTTTGTTTTTTTTTTTTTCTAAGTGTAGAATGGAGGCCAGGTCTATTCCCTTTCGGTCCAAAGGGGACCCGGGAGGCCTGATCTACTGCCATTATTTTTTTAAAAAAGTACAGAACGGAGGCCAGGTCTTATCCCATTTGGTTCAATGGGGACCTGGGAGTCCTGGTCCACTACCGTTTGTTTTTTAAGTTCAGAACGGGGGCCAGGTCTACTCTCATTCGGTCCAAAGGGGACCCTGGAGGCCAGGTCTACTCCCATTTTCATTTTTTAAAGTACAGAACGGAGGCCAGGTCTACTCCCTTTCGGTCCAATGGGGACCTGGGAGGCCAGGTCTACTCCCATTTTTTTCTGTGTAGAACAGAGGCCAGGTCTACTCCCTTTGGGGCCAATAGGGACCCAGGAGGCCAGGTCTACTCCCTTTTTTTATTTTAAAAAAAAGCAAAATGGAGGCCAGATCTACTGGGGGGGGGGGCGCGCTGTGGAGGCCAGGTCTACTCCCATAATTTTGGTAAAGCAATGAATGGAGGACAGGTCTACTCCCATTCAGTCCAATGGGGACCCAGAAGGCCTGGTCTACTCTCCTTTTTTTTTTTAGTGCAGAACAGAGGCCAGGTCTTCTCCCATTCGGTCCAATGGGGACCCGGGAGGCCAGGTCTACTCCCATTTGTTTGTTTTTGAATTGCAGAACAGAGGCCAGGTCTACTCCCATTCAGGCCAATGAAAACCCAGAAGGCCTGGTCTATCCCTTTTTTTTTAGAATGGAGGCCAGGTCTACTCCCAGTTGGTCCAATGGGGACCCGAGAGGCCTGGTCTACTCCCATTCCCCCCCCCAAGTGCTGGACAGAGGCCAGGTCTACTCCCATTCAGTCCAATGGGGACCTCGGAGGCCATGTCTACTTTCTTCCCCCCCTCCAGTGCCGAACGGAGACCAGGTCTACTCCCATTCGGTCCAAAGTGAACCTGGGAGGCCAGGTCTTCTCCCATTTTTTTTTAAAGTTCTGAACGGAGGCCAGGTCTATTCCCTTTGGTCCAATTGGGACTACGGAGGCCAAATCTACTCCCAATTTTTTTTAAATGCCGGACAGAGGCCAGGTATACTCCCATTCTGTCCAATGGGGACCTTGGAGGCCATATCTACTCCTGTTTTTTTTTTTTTTTTTTTAAGTGCCAAATAGAGGCCAGGTCTATTCCCATTCAGTCCAATGGGGACCTGGGAGGCCAGGTCTTCTCCCAGGGGCAGTGCTCATCTCTGTTTCCGAAGAACCAGTGCTGTCCGAAGATATTTCTAGGAGTGTTAAAGGTTAAGGTTTCCCTTGCTCGAAAGCCAGGGGGCAGTGTTCATCTCTGTTTCCGAAGAGCCAGCGCTGTCCAAAGACATTTCTGTGGTCATGTGGCTGGCATGAGTAGGTGCTAAGGCGCACAGATTGCTGTTATCTTCCCACCGAAGTGGTGACTATTTATCTGCTTGCAATTAATTCTCTTCTACTCCTGTGATTTTTTTTTCAAAGTGTTGAATGGAGGCAGATTTGCACATGCTTCTTAAACATGACCTAATGGAAACCCTCCCAGACTCTTGTCTTAGTTAAAGGTCAATTTTTCCCTTGCTTGAAAGCCAGGGGGGCAGTGCTCACCTCTGTTTCTGAAGAGCCAGCACTGTCCAAAGACATTTCTGGGAGGGTTACATTGGTACAGAATTTTTATGTCGTTCACAAAGCCGGGCGGCTTCCGGTGGCGGCGTCCGAACGCCGCGTGGCTCCCCCGCCCAGCGCGCGTTCACACCCGCCAGAAGCGGGTGGAACACGTGCCGCAGCAGCTGGGACACCACTTTGAAGTGGTGCCTGGCTGCTGCGGGAGGAGCACGGTGCCGGACGCAATGCGTCCGGGCCGCCTCCTCCGGGCAGATGCAGCAGTCTGAACAGCCGCTCTACCTCCGCTTTTAAAGTGGAGGCAGAGCGGGCCAGACTGCCAGTCTGTCCTCGGCCACAGACTCTGCTACAGGGAGTCCATATGTTACTGTAGAACCCATCAGTAAATAAAAATCTGGAGGCACACTCCCCCCTGCAATAATGCCAACAGCTTTAGGAAGGAGTTGAGTGAAGCTGCCAGTACTGAGTCTTTTCGAATTTTCAAACGAATAGAGTTACCAGATCCCCCTTTTTTTTGTGTGGAAACTTTTTCACTGGCTTTGCTTCACAGCTAGAAGCCGATTTCTAAATTGTGTCACTGGAAAATTGCCTGTGCGCTAGAGAGGTACTAAGTTCTTGCCATGGTCTTCACGCTGCCAGAGTTTCAAAGCTTTGTGCTGAGGCCATCTCTAAGCGAACTGAATTTAAAATGGATGCATGTGGCATGTGACTTTCAAGCAGCAGCATATGGAATATGTGCATGTACCTAAACAGATGTTACATGGTATCCCCATAACATTTTGACATCTGTCTTCTTTTGCCATCTTCTCTTTGTATTTTCAAGCAGAAAACGGTCACTCCTGCCTTTTGAATTGGCACAATTTGTTTCTTGTGTGTCTTCTGCTGTATAGCTGCTTTGCAGAAGGTGAAGAAGACTGAAAGGAATGTGGAGCAGAGGCACTCTGGGGCAAAAACACCTTTAGAAGTTGGTTTTCCTTACTTAGGGGAGTTCTATTACAATAAAGTTTAAGAATCACTGCTGAAGTGAAATCTAGTTTCCTTTTCTTTGGGGTTTTTTTTCTGCTGTTATTCACTGCAAATTCTTCATTCTAAACCACCTGTAACTGTGTAGAACTGACATGGCTTCCTTTCTCTCATCAGCTTCAGACCGAGATACTCACGGCTGGCGAAAAACAACGGATAGCCCAGTGGGAGGAATTTCTGAAGGAACAGCACGGCCTAAAAGTAGTTGTGGATGAAGAGCATGCCAAAGCTATGGAACGCCTTAAAAAACAGTATGCCATAATGGACAAGGACCTGACCAAGCGCACTCTTTGAGTGCTCTTGTCTTGCAGCAAGACAGTTCCCCTTCTGCAGTGCTCACCTGGTTCCAACATTTCACCATCACAGAATTGCCAACCCAGTATCTCAGTTCAGACAACACAGCAGCAGTATCAAGAACTTTTTAAAAATCTGCGTAGTTTTTTTTAAAACGTAAGGAGTGTGCACTACCAATATTCTGCCCCAACAAACGAGGTTAGTTTGAGTGTATCGACTTGAATTATCTATCTTTCCAGTATAACTGATTTTTCATGTCATGCAGTCATTATAATGAGATCTGTATTGTAAGAGTGCAGACTGGAGGGAGATGGACATGAATTTGGCTTGGGAGAGAAGACAGAGCTTTTGCGATAAGAGATGATAAACAGGCTTGTTGTGTGAAGCGCATTGTGAAAATTAAGCTGTGAAGACCTCTGGATGCCACCAAGTGATGGAATTAAATAGTCTTGGGTTGATAACTTATAGTGTTTATGCTTGCAGGTTGATTACTGAGAGAGCCAGAAGGTCTTTTGGAAAAAACAGTGTTTCTGTCACAGCTTGTTGATGTTCAGTAAAGAACAAAGTATTTTTAAAAAATCAATTCTTTTTATCATATTTGTTTGTCCATCTGATATGCAAGAAGTATCCACCACATTGAGTCCACCTGAAATCTGTAGGAGTCAATTCAGCCTTGTGAGGAAGGAGACCCTCATCTTTTGTGAACACTGCAGATCTTCTCAGTTAGCCTTTTGTAATCGAACTTCAACTAAGAAAAAAAGAAAAAAGCATCAATACAGGATGAGAGTTGGAGCAAGCTAAACAGGAGACAGGAAGATCAAGTGTTACTTTAACTGCCAGGCAGTGTGTAAAATAGGAACATGTAAAACAGAATTGCTCACTGTCTGTCTTACAGATAGGCCAACAATAGTTGCCTGTGTGAATGTATGGCCTGGTGTCAAGGCTCCATCCCAGCAGCCTGTTGATAATGTAATTAAAGCAAGCAGAGGAGAGGGAAAAGGTATTTGTGATTTCTTTCAATAATACCGCACTTCTGTCAAGCTCTGCCATCCACTGCCATAAGTCCAACAGCTTCATCAATCATCAACAGGTGCCTGGGCTGAAAAGACCACTTGCCAACATCAAAGCATGCTGGAACATTGCTAATTCTCTTGTGGATTGAGGGGGGTGGTTAAGATGGCTTTAAAACATTTCACAGATGGGAGGGGGAAAAGAAAATTTGTACTGAAGGATTTAGCAGTATGGACAGAACCATCTTGTTAAAAAATGGGGAAGTTTATCCCCAGGAATATGCTTCGCCCAAGCTCACCAAGCAAGCTCTTGTGGCAAAGTGGGGTTTCAGTCCAGAGTCTCCCAGGTCCTATGTGGACACTCTAACCACTACACAAACTGCCTTTAAGGTGTGAATCGGTCCTTTCTCTACAAAATGGAGTGTAAGGGAATAAGAATCTGTACCAGTACACACACAGCAGCCCTATTCATGCTGTTTATAGAATCAGGTGCTTCGTGTTCAACAATTGCAAAAGACATCTTGGTGCACTGATTGGTGCTCGGTTACAATTCATGCTTTGTCATGCTACGTAGCAAAATGAACAAGGGCAAACTTTTTCCTCGTATGCTGAATCAAATGAATCTGAAATCTATGATTTCATGGCTTTTATTCAAAGGATGTTTTTTTTTTCTTTTCTGTTTATTGCTTCTTTAAGACTATATCCAAAAAGAAGTAAAGGTAGAAAGGGAATTAGAACTACAACTCTCAAGTCGGGAGTCCACAGAGGCTGTGGGGCATTAGCAAGGAGTCAGTTGAAGTGTTAATCATTTAAATTATTACATGGGGGTTGGGAGGAAAGGGAAGTCCTGGACATCTCCCTGAATTACAATTGTTTTTCATACTACAGAGATCAGTCCCCATGGAGAAAATGGTTGTTTTGGAAAGTGAGCTCTATAGTAGTATACCTAACTGCAGTCCTTCAACAAACCTGGCCCTCCCCTAAGTATTGCCAAACTACAGGTGACACCTGGAGATCTCCAGCTATTACAATTCATCTCAGGATGACCAAGATCAGTTCTGGAGAAAATGGCTGCTTTGGGCAGTGGACTCCATGGCATTATACCCTACTGAGGTCCCTCCCCACCCCATACCCTGCCCTCCCCAGGCTCTACCCCTCAATCTACAGGTATTTCCCAACCCAGAGTTGGCAATCCTGTAACTGGCTATGGAAGCGCTTTCCAGACCCTTGGAACTCAGAAAACATAGCACAGGAGGAGGTGCTTTTTTTTTACCTTAGCTGCCACTGCATAGCCCCAAATCAACATAAGTCAGGGGCAATGCTCCCTCTAAGCAGTGGAGTCCTGTGAGCAAAAATTCTAATTTGTGAGCTACTGGCATTAAATTGTGAGCAAGCAATTTGGCTACTGCATAAATCAGTTTGCTCTGGACCCATGCTTCCTGAGCTAGGACAAAAACGTGTGAGCCAGAGGCTAAAAAACTATGAGTTAGCTCACACTAACTCAGCTTAGAGGGAACACTGGTCAGGGGCAAGGCTCCCTCTAAGCTGTGGAGTCTTATGAGCAAAAATTCTACTTTGTGAGCTACTGGCATTAAAATTGTGAGTGAGCCATTTGGCTACTGCATAAATTAGTTTGCTCTGGAGCCATCCTTCCTGAGCTAAGACAAAAAATTGTGAGCTAGAGGCTAAAAAACTGTGAGCTAGCTCACACTAACTGAGCTTAGGGGGAACACTGGTCAGGGGTGGAGGGAACCATACCTGTTACCATGCGGCTCTTCTCCCATACTACCCACTTGGGGCAGCAAAATGACTTGAGAGCTAAGCAGAAGGAAATTGTTATGTATTGTGTTATATGGATTGCCTGAATTGTAGAATGAGCCTGAGCTTCAGTCACAAGGTCCATAGACCATAATTCCATAATTTTGGTGTCATGAGCAAGAAAGCCCTTTCTCGGGCTGTTACCTACAGACAACTGTTACCTCAGACAACAGGAGCACCTGAAAGACAGCTTGGTTGGGTACTTCCTTAAACAAATGGTTGTTCTTTAGTGCAATGGTTCTTAAGGAAGCTTGTAGAATGAGGGTACAACTGACATAGGCTTTCCCATGCCTCACTGAAACAGATCTTGTAGGGATGTGCAGAGAGGTGTATTGTACCCCCTTGGTGTGTGTGTGTGTGTGTGTTTGCAATATACAAATATAATCACCCATCATGATTAGGAGTATCAGCACCTTTCATGAGTGAATGGTATGGACTTGAAATGTTCTATTTCTCTTATAGTTATACTCAGAACAAAACTTTATTCCATTCCCTTTGCCATATTAACAAACTTTGGTAGGAATCCTGTTTAATTGATACCTGAGTTTTATTATTCGCACTAATCACATGAAAACCCACCCCCACCCCCACCCCCAAAATTACACTGGCATAAGAGAAACAGACCAGGAATACATTTTGAGAAATGGGTGATACACAAAGATTCACAAGGATTACATATAAAAACAAAAAAGGGGCACATTTACATCCCTAATCATAAAATGAGTCCTCCCACAGCAAAGACCAAGTTTATTCAGGCATAATTATTCACCCTAACCATAACACTAAACCAAGCCGTAACCCTACCCTAACCCCAAACCTATCCCTAGCCGAACCCTAACCCTAGACCTAGACCTAGCCCTAAACCTAAACCTAGACTTGCTGTAGCCCTAGCCTTAATCCAAAACCTAACCCTAACCCTAGTGTTAACCTTAGCTCTAACCCTAGCCCTAACCCTAACCCTAATCCTAACCCTAGCCTAACCCTAACACTAACCCTAGACCTATCCCGATCCCTAACCATAACCCTAGACTTGCCCTAGCCCTAACCCTCACCTTCACCCTAACCCTAACCCAAGCTCTAACCCTAATCTTAACCCTAACCCGAAAACTAGACCTAGCTCTACCCCTACCCCTAAACCTAAACCTAGCCTTAACCCTAGCCTACCCTAAGCACTATCCCTAACCCTAACTTTAGCCCTAGCCCTAACCTTAACCCTAACCCTAGTCTTGCCCTAGGCCTAGGCCTAGCCATAGTCTTAACCCTAACTCTAACCCTAACCCTGGATGTGCCCTAGCCCTAACCCTAGCCTAACCCTAACCCTAACCCTAGCATTACCCTAACCAAGACCCTAGCCCTAACCCGAGCTCTAAACCTTACCCTAACCCTAGCCCTAGCCCTAACCCTATACCTAACCCTAAACCTAAACATAACCCTAAACATCATCCTAAATGTAACCTTAACCCTAACCCTAACCCTAGTCATGCCCAAGTCCTAGGCCTAGCCATAGTCTTAACCCTAACTCTAACCCTAACCCTGGATGTGCCCTAGCCCTAACCCTAGCCTAACCCTAACCCTATCCCCATCCCTAACCATAACTTTAGCCCTAACCCTATCCCTAAACCTAGCCTATCCCTAACCCTAGCATTACCCTAACCAAGACCCTAGCCCTAACCCGAGCTCTAAACCTTACCCTAACCCTAGCCCTAACACTAACCCTAGCCCTAACCCTAAAAGCAACCTGAGGCGAACCGTAATCCTAACTGTAACCCTAACCCTAGCTATAGCTCAAGCCCTAACCCTAACTCTTTACTTCTCCTAGCCCTAACCCTAACCAAAGCCCTAAAGTTAAATTTAACCCTAAACCTAACCCTAACCATAGTTTAACCCAAATCCTAACCCTAACCTTAGCCTAACCCTAACCCTAGCCCTAACTGTAACCTAAACCCTAACCTTAACCCTAACCCTAGGCCAAGGCCTAGCTGTAGTACAAAACCTAACCCTAACTCTAAAATGAACCATGGACTTGCCCTTGCCCTAGCCCTCACCCAAACCCTAGCCTAACCCTAACCCTAACACTAACCCAAGCCCTAGCCCTATTGAAAACTTTAACTTTAACCCTAGCCCTAATCCTAACACTAACACTAACAATAAACCTAACCCTAACCCTATTCCTAAACCTAGCCCTAACCCTAACCCTAACCCTACCCTCACCCTAGGCCTAACCCTAACCCTAACCCTAGTCATGCCCAAGTCCTAGGCCTAGCCATAGTCCTAACCCTAACTCTAACTCTAACACTAACCTGAGACTTGCCCTAGCCCTAGCCCTAGCCCTAACCTTAACCCTAACTTTAGCCCTAGCCCTAGCCCTAGCCATAACCCTTTCCATAGCCTAACCCTAGCCCTAACCATAACACTAAAACCTAGACCTAACCCTGACCGTAACCTTAACCCAAGCCTGACTCTAACCCTAAAGATAACCCTAGCCTTACACTAACCCTAACACTAGCCCTAACCCTAACACTAACCCTAACACTAAACCTGGACTTGCCTTAGCCCTAGCCCTAACCCTAGTCGAACCCTAAACCTAAACCTAGCCCTAGCTCTAGCCCTAGCCCTAACCCTAACCCTAGCCCTAGCACTAACCCTAACCCTAACCTTACCCTAGCCCAAAGCCTAATCCCAGCCCTAACCCTAATCTGAACCCTAACCTGAACCCTAGACTTACCCTAACCCTAACCCTAACCCTAGCCATAACCTAACCCTGACCCTAACTTTAACCCTATCCTAACCCTAACCAGAAATCTAACCCTTACTATAGGTTTAGCTCTAGCTCAAACCCAAACCCTAACCCTCACTCATGACTTCCTCTAGCCCTAACCCTAACCCTAAACTTAATCCTAGCCCGAACTCAAAACCCTGGCCCTAGCCCTAGCCCTAACTCTAGCCTAATTCTAAAACTAACCCTAAAATTAAATCTATCCCTACCCCAGGACTAGCCCTAGCCTAGCCCAAGCCCCAGCCCTAACCCTAACCCTAACCCAAGCCCTAACCATAACCATAAACCTAACCCTAGCCCCAAACATAACCCTAACCCTGGATATGCCCTAGCCCTAACCCTAGCCTAACCCTATCCCCATCCCTAACCCTAACTTTAGCCCTAACCCTATCCCTAAACCTAGCCTATCCCTATCCCCATCCCTAACCCTAACTTTAGCCCTAACCCTATCCCTAAACCTAGCCTATCCCAAACCCTAACCCTAGCATTACCCTAACCAAGACCCTAGCCCTAACCCGAGCTCTAAACCTTACCCTAACCCTAGCCCTAGCCCTAACCCTATACCTAACCCTAAACCTAAACATAACCCTAAACATCATCCTAAATGTAACCTTAACCCTAACCCTAGCCTAATCCTAGCCCTAACCTTAACCCTAACCCTAGCCATAGTCCTAACCCTAACTCTAACCCTGGATTTGCCCTAGCCCTAGCCATAACCCTAGCCTAACCCTAACCCTAACCCTAATCCTATCCCTAACCCTAACTTTAGCCCTAAACCTATCCCTAAACCTAGCCTATCCCTAACCCTAACCCTAGCATTACCCTAACCCAGACCCTAGCCCTAGCTCTAAACTTTACCTTAACCCTAACCCTACCCCTAACCCTAACCCTATCCCTAGCCCTATACCTAACCCAGCCCTAAACCTAAACATAACCCTAAACGTAACCCTAAATGTAACCTTAACCCTAGCCCTAATGCTAACCCTAACCTTATGCCTAGCCCTAACCCTAGCCCTAACCCTAGCCCTAACCCTAACCCTAGCCTAACCCTAACCCTACATTGAGCTCTAACCCTAACCCTAACACTTGACTTGCCCTAGCACTAACTCTACCCCTATCCCTAACCTAAGTCCCCACCTTAACCCTAACCCTAGACTTGAAGTAGCCCTAGCCCTAACACTAACCCTAACCCTGGACTTGCCATAGCCCAAGCCCTAACCCTAACCCTAACCTAACCCTAACCCTAAGCCTAGCCTGATCCCTAACCCTGACCCTAGCCATAGCCATAATCCTAACCCTAGCCTAACCTTAGCCCAATCCCTAACCCTAACCATAACAATAAACCTAGCCCAAACCCTAACCCTAACCCTGGACTTGCCATAGCCCAAACCCTAACCCTAGTTTTAAGCCTAACCCTAACCCTAAACCTAGCACTAATCCTAACCCTAACCCTTATCCTAACCCTAGCCCTAACCCACAACATTACTCTAACCCTACCCCTACCCCTAGACCTAGACATAGCCCTAACCTTAGCCCTAACACTAACCCTAGCCCTAACCCTAAAAGCAACCGAGGCGAACCGTAATCCTAACTGTAACCCTAACCCTAGCTATAGCTCAAGCCCTAACCCTAACTCTTTACTTCTCCTAGCCCTAACCCTAACCAAAGCCCTAAAGTTAAATTTAACCCTAAACCTAACCCTAACCATAGTTTAACCCAAATCCTAACCCTAACCTTAGCCTAACCCTAACCCTAGCCCTAACTGTAACCTAAACCCTAACCTTAACCCTAACCCTAGGCCAAGGCCTAGCTGTAGTCCAAATCCTAACCCTAACTCTAAAATGAACCATGGACTTGCCCTTGCCCTAGCCCTCACCCAAACCCTAGCCTAACCCTAACCCTAACACTAACCCAAGCCCTAGCCCTATTGAAAACTTTAACTTTAACCCTAGCCCTAATCCTAACACTAACCCTAACAATAAACCTAACCCTAACCCTATTCCTAAACCTAGCCCTAACCCTAACCCTACCCTCACCCTAGGCCTAACCCTAACCCTAACCCTAGTCATGCCCAAGTCCTAGGCCTAGCCATAGTCCTAACCCTAACTCTAACTCTAACACTAACCTGAGACTTGCCCTAGCCCTAGCCCTAGCCCTAACCTTAACCCTAACTTTAGCCCTAGCCCTAGCCCTAGCCGTAACCCTTTCCATAGCCTAACCCTAGCCCTAACCATAACACTAAAACCTAGACCTAACCCTGACCGTAACCTTAACCCAAGCCTGACTCTAACCCTAAAGATAACCCTAGCCTTACACTAACCCTAACACTAACCCTAACACTAAACCTGGACTTGCCTTAGCCCTAGCCCTAGCCCCAGTCCCAGCCCTAACCCTAGCCCTAACCCTAGCCAAACCCTAAACCTAAACCTAGCCCTAGCTCTAGCCCTAGCCCTAACCCTAACCCTAGCCCTAGCCCTAACCCTAACCTTACCCTAGCCCGAAGCCTAATCCCAGCCCTAACCCTAATCTGAACCCTAACCTGAACCCTAGACTTACCCTAACCCTAACCCTAGCCATAACCTAACCCTGACCCTAACTTTAACCCTATCCTAACCCTAACCAGAAATCTAACCCTTACTATAGGTTTAGCTCTAGCTCAAACCCAAACCCTAACCCTCACTCATGACTTCCTCTAGCCCTTACCCTAACCCTAAACTTAACCCTAGCCCGAACTCAAAACCCTGGCCCTAGCCCTAACCCTAACTCTAGCCTAATTCTAAAACTAACCCTAAAATTAAATCTATCCCTACCCCAGGACTAGCCCTAGCCTAGCCCAAGCCCCAGCCCTAACCCTAACCCTAACCCAAGCCCTAACCATAACCATAAACCTAACCCTAGCCCCAAACATAACCCTAACCTTAGCCCTAGCCCTAACCCTAGCCCTACCCCAAGATGTGGCCCTAGCAATAACTCAAACCTTAACCCTAACCCTAGCTCTAACACTAAAACTAACCCTAGCCCTAACCCTTACCCTAGCCTAACCCTACCTCTACCCCTACCCCTAAACTTAATCCTAACCCTAACTGTAATGCTAGCCTAGCCCTAACCCTAGCCCTAACCCTAGCCCTAACCCTCACCCTTCACTAGCCCAAACCCTAATCCCAGCCCTAACCCTAACCCTACCCTAGTCTGAACCCTAATCCCAGCCCTAACCCTAATCTGAACCCTAACCCTAACCTTAATGCTGGATTGATACCCCTAACCCTAACCCTAACCCTAACCCTAACTTTAACCCTATCCTAACCCTAACCCTAGCCCTAACTTTAACCCAAACCGTAACTTATACCTTAACCCTAACCCTAGCCCTAACCATAACTCTAACCCTAACCCTAGCCATAACCATAACCATAATCCTAACCCTAACTTTAACCCTTTCCTAACCCTAACCCGAAATCTAACCCTAACTATAGGTTTAGCTCTAGCTCACACCCAAACTATAACCCTAACCATAACACTAACCCTAACCCTAGTCCTAGCCCTAATGCTATACTTAAACCTAGCCCTAACCCTAGCCTAATTCTAAAACTAACCTTAAAATTAAAACTATCCCTAACCCTGAACTTGCCTTACCCTAGCCCTAACCCTAACGCTAACCCAAGCCCTAACACTTACACTAACCCTAGCCATAACCTTAGCCCTAGCCCAAAAGCTAACCCTAACTCTAGCCATAGCCCTACCCCTACCCCTACCCCATATCCCTAACTCTATCCCTACCCCTACCCCTACCCCCACCCTAAGCCTAGCCCTAGCCCTAACCGTAACCCTAACCCTAACCTTAGCCCTAGCCCTAACCCTAACCCTAGCCTGAGCCCTAAACCTAACCCTAACCCTAGCCTAATTCTAAAACTAACCCTAACATTAACACTATCCCTAACCCCGGACTTCTCCTACCCCAACCCTAACCCTAATCATTTTTTTCTAAATAATTTTTATTAACTTTTCAGTTTTTTTAACAACCATAAACATAAACAACGATGATAAACATGTGTAAATAAAATGTTTGTAACAACTTCAACTACAGCAACAAAATGCAGTGTTTACATGGTATTAATTACTTCATAGTATAACTGTGGTACAGGAAAGTTAGTAATAATATCATTGTTAAAAGCCAACTCCAAGAAAGGAACCCATTTTGTACAAAAATCAGAGTATTTAAAAGGATCTTTTCTATATGAAATTTTATCAGAGATTTTATCTAATGCATAGAATTCCCATATCTTTGAGAACCATGAAGTAATTATAAGAGTATTGGTAGATTTCCAATTCCTAGCTATAACCACTTTTGGCGCTGTTATAAGGATAGAAATAAGGTCCCTAGTTATTTTGGGTATTGCGTGATCCCTCCATAAATCTAAAAGAAAAATTTCGGGGCGGAGTGGGGGTTTGTGTCCTGTAATGTTATTAATAAACATAATGATTTTTTTCCAAAAAATTTGGACGTCTCGACAGGACCACCAGCAGTGAATAAATATGCCTTCCTCACCACAGTTTCTCCAACAAAGAGGTGAGTATTGATTGTTGATTTTGTGGAGTCAAGATGGGGTAAGGTACCACCGTGTTAATAATTTATATGCTTGTATTTGGATATTTAGAGAATGTGATTTTAATGATGGAGAAGTCCAAATATCTTCCCAATTGGCTGGCGTCAAAGTAAAATTACAGTCAGACTGCCACTGGGCTTGTAGATTAACTTTCTTTCAGTATATTGTAGATATATGAAATATAGCCCTTGAATGAAGTTTGATGAGTTTGAAGAAGGCATTCGAAGGGGGTAAGTGGTCTCAGGATTGGAGGATGTAATCAAAGAAGACACTAGATGTTTGACCTGCACATATTCGAACCATGGGAGCGTGCAGTTGTATTTTTGTTCCAAGAAATTCTTGTCAGCCATTTTGTCATTTATTATTAATGTATGTAGTGTAGTGAGGTTATTATCCTTCCACACCTTGTAAGAATCAAGGGACTTAGCTGGTTTAAACCAAGATTGGTTCAGAAATGTCAACATTGGTGAGGTCGACGGTGCCAAAATGGGTTGTTTTCTGTCCCATGCGTGGAAGCAATTTGGAAAAAGCATATTTTCTGCAATTGTTTTGGGCCTGTTGGTTTTTGTTTCCCATAAAAGAGAATAACAAGGGATTGAGTTTAAATACGATTCTTCAATACATTTCCAGTCTGCATGGTATAAGGGATTACATAATTTGGGTAGACCAAGTAACGTAGCAGCCTCATGGTAAGCCAGAAGATCTGGTAGACCAAGACCACCTAGTTTAGATTGTCTCTTTCTAAGGAAATCCGATGTAATGATGAATTCCATATGAAACGCATTATTTGACTTTGCCACAGTTTGAAAGTATCCTTTGGGATCCGTATAGGGATAGTCCGAAATAAGAAAAGAAATTTAGGGAATATAAAGGTTTTAACAATTTGTATCCTTTTGATCCAGGGTGAAAGGGCTATCAGTTTACGTTCATGGTGGTCCGCAATAAGCATTTTCAGAGGCAAGTAGTTATATTTGAACAAGTCCGTCAAATTAAGAGGGATAAGAATTCTGAGATACGGCCATGTTTTAGTGACCCAGGTAAAGTCATAGTGTTTTTTAATAATATTACTATGATATCTAGACAAACAAATAGGGTATAGTAGTGTCTTAGAGGCATTAATCCTTAGTCCAGATACTGTCCCAAAGTCTTGTAGTGATGACTAAAGAGCTGGTAGAGTCTGGAGTGGGTCGGTAGCATAGATAGCAATGTCATCAGCAAACAGGCTGAGTTTGTATTGCCTGTCGTCTAGCTGTACCCCATGTATCCGTGGATGAGTCCATATAGTTTGAGCAAGTGGCTCTATAGCAATGGCAAAAAGTAAGGGAGAGAGGGGGCATCCCTGTCTCGTGCCTCGTGCTAAATCAAAATATTTTGAAGTTTGTCCATTGATGAGGAGTCTTGCTTCCGGCGCGGTATAAAGAGAGCGGATTGTTCTAGTAAAGTTTGGTCCGAATCCAAAGGAGTTTAAGACAGCCAGTAGGTAACGAGGTTCCACAGTATCAAATGCTTTTTCGATATCCAATGATAGGCAGAAAGAAGAGTTAACTTGTTTGGTCTTGCAGAGATGGATGAGGTTTAAAGTCTTCCTGGTGTTGTCAGAAATATCTCGGTGAAGGATAAAGCCTATTTGGTCAGGATGAATTAAGGAAGAGATGAATTTGTTGAGACGTCTCGCAAGGGTGGCAGTGAATATTTTGTACTCTGTATTTAGAAGGGATATGGGTCGATAGGATCCAGGGTTGGTAGTATCGCGGCCCTTCTTTGGAATGACTACAATGTTGGCTTGTTGCCAAGTAGGGGGCATGATGCCTTCTAGCAAGGCTTGATTGCAGGTAGAAGTAAGGTGCGGAGCCAAAGTGGAGTTAAATTTTTTATAAAATTCGGACATAAATCCATCATTGCCTGGTGATTTATTATTTTTGAGGGTCTTGATAGTTTCCAAGATTTTGGCATCTGTGATTGGGCAGTCCAAATATTTCTTTTGTTGTAAGGTGAGAGACTTAGAGAGAGGATGTTCGGTTAGATAGGCCGAAATGGTAGAGGGATCCGGGTTGTCAGACGAGTATAATTTTTGATAAAAAGTGTGAAAAGCCTGGAGAATATCGTTGTTAGTAAAACAGAGGTTATCTTTCGGATAGCGTATAGAAGCAATATAGTTCTGAGCACGTTTTCTCTTTATCTTCAAGGCCAGAAGCTTAACAGACTGGGGATCCTTGAGCCAATAGTGCTGTTTAAGGTAATTGATGTTCTTCTGTATTTGTGAGGTTTCAAGAGCCTCCAACTTTTTCCTTTCTATTAAAAGCTTCTTGTATGTTTTCTTCCGACCGTATTTTCGAAATTGTTCTTCAAGTGATGTTATTGTGTCAAGTAGAGTTTGTTTCAGCTGATTTTGTCATTTTTTGCAGGATGCAGCGGCTGTGATTAGTTTGCCGCGGATAACAGCCTTGAAAGCATCCCATGTTATGTGTCGTGAGACACCACAAGAGGCATTTAGGAGGAAATATTCTTTAATGCTTTCGTCAAGTCCTTCTGTGACAGAATGTGACAATAAAAGGTTATTGTTTAATCGCCAGTTGAATTGTCAAGTATTTTGTTCATCTTCAGATTTAACAACACTCTACCCAAGAATGGTTGGACCAAACACGAGGTCCGATATCCACAGACATGAATGAGTTGCTGAGAGTAATTGAGGATAAAAGAAGATCAATCCTTGTGTGAATTTGGTGTTTGGGGGAGTAGTAGGTGAAGTCTTTCTCAGTCTGGTGCAGAGTGCGCCAAATATCACAAAGGTGAAAGTCTTTCAAAAGCATAGAGAGTTGAGTACGTGAAGCATTAGGGTGTAGCTGTTGTTGATTGCATTTATGCCTTGGGGAAGATCTGTCCAGTGTAGAATCTATAATAAAATTGAAGTCTCCTCCAATGACATATGGGTTAGAACTGAAAGTCTCTAGTTTACTTAAAGTTTCTCTTAAGAATGGTATTTGACGTGAGTTAGGTGCGTACAGAGAAACTAAGGTAATGGGCTTTCCACAAAGAGAACCTTCAATAAAAATAAATCTGCCCTATGGATCTAATTTGGTCTTTCCAGGTATGAAATGTACTTTTTTACTAATTAAAACTGCCACCCCTCTGGATTTTGATGATCCCGGCGCTAAAAGTTGATGGGAGAAATATTGAGAAGTAAAGATTTTGTCTTGCTTTTTATTCAGATGTGTTTCTTGCAAGAAAATTATGTCTGGTTTTCTGGACATTAAAGCAAACAGGACTCTTTTGCACTTAATAATATTATTTAAACCACAGCAATTATAAGAAAGAAATTTAGTTTCTGGTGAGTCAGACATCAGGATCGTTGTGGATTAATGTGGATTAGATTGACCATCAGTTGCCTGCTAATAGACTTCAGATAGTTAAAAAAGTAGTTTCCAAATTGTAGATCAAAAGTAACGGTATTAATCCTGTTATCAAAAGGCGGTAAAGCCAGTAGAGGGACATAACACATAGGTATCCATAAAGCAAAAGTAGACAATGCCATAAAAGCCTCAAAAGTGTGTATGCGTATATGGTTCTGTTTTTGTATGCTTGAAGAACATTTTACAATAAACATCATTCAAACGGACCACTCCGCCTCAGTGCCTATTTTCTGGGAACTCCTGGAAGGGGCGGGACCTTGGTATAGTTGGCAAAGAACCCGATATTTTGCCAATTGCTAAACTAAAGCAATTTGGCTAACACTAGTCCTAACCCAAACCCTAACTCATACCTTAACCCTAACCCTAGCCCTAACCCTAAACATAACCCTAGCCCTAAACCTAACTGTAACCCTAAATTTAATCCTAACCCTAACTGTAACACTAGCCAAGCCCTAACCCTTAACCTAACCTTAATCCTACCCAAGCCCAAACCCTACTCCCAGCCCTAATCCTAAACGTAGCATAACCCTAAACTTAGACCTACCCTAAACCTAACCCTAACCCTAGACTTAACCCTACCCAAGCCTGAACCCTACTCCCAGCCCTAACCCTAACTCATAACTTAACCCTAACCCTAACCCTAGCCTAACCCTAACTAGACTTAACCCTACCCAAGCCCGAACCCTAATCCCAGCCCTAACCCTAACCATACCCTAACCCTAACCCTAACCCTAACCCTAGACTTACCCTAACCCTGGATTTGCCCTAGCCTAGCCCTAACTCTAACCCTAGCCCTAACCCTCACACTAACCCTAGCCATAACCCTAACCCTAGCCCTAAACCTAACCCTAATCCAAGCCCTAGCCCTAGCTCTAGCTGTATCCCAAGAACTAGCCCTAACCCTAACCCTAACCCTAACTCATACCTTAACCCTGACCCTAGCCCTAAACCTAGCCTAACCCTAACTGTAACACTAGCCAAGACCTAACCCTAACCTTAACCCTAACCCAAGCCCTAACCTTACCCTAATACTAGACTTACCCTAACCCTAGCCCTAACCCTAACTTTAACCCTAACCCTAACTCATACCTTAACCCTAACCCTAACCATAACCCTAACCCTAACTTTAACCCTATCCTAACCCTAACCCAAAATCTAACCCTATCTATAGGTTTAGCTCTAGCTCACACCCAAACCATAACCCTAGCCCTAACCCTAGCCCTAACCCTAAACATAACCCAAGCCTGAGCCCTAAACCTAACCCTAACCCTAGCCTAATTCTAAAACTAACCCTAACATTAACACTATCCCTAACCCTGGACTTGCCCTACCCTAGCCCTAGCCATAACACTAACCCTAGCCCTAACCCTGACAGTCTGATGACGCCGCAAAAATAGCAGAGTGACTCTGTTTCATATATACAGAGTATTTACATTTATTTACACTGAACAACTGGAACTATATACAGTACTTTTAGTAGCAATTTCTGGGTTCAACCGGACAGAGTGCTACGCAGACAGCTGTACTCCACGAGAGAGCAAAGAGCAATGAACTGTCTGCAATATATACTAGTACCAACCAATCAGGTTGCACCTCTGATAGCTGAGTCATGATGAGTGTGTGCAAAAATCCAATATCATTCTGGTCATATGACTTCCCCAGCTGTCAAACTAGATCAGCAGGATCTAACACATGGTCCATGACTCACTGATATCTTGTCAGCAATTGAACTAAATGCTGTCACGCCTCCCAAGATTCAGTTAGTCATGGGTAACATTTTGCACAGTTTTACAAATCTTTCTCAGGGTAAATTCTTCGTAAACAAATCTGCTACATTGTCAGTAGATGTACATTGCATCAAAGAAACAAATCCTTTACATATAGCTGTTCTTACATTTTGATACCTTACAATTATATGTTTACTTCTTGTATGCACACCTTGATTATTTGCAAGTTGTCTGGCTGACGAACTATCACTGTAGACAGATACTGGCAATTTACAATCTACATTTAAATCAAGAAGTAATTGGTAAAACCATTCAATTTGAACTACACAATCACTTATTGATGAGAACTCTGCTTCACAGGAACTTGTAGCCACATGAGTTTGCTTTATAGATTTCCAGGCAACCAAAGCCCCAAACATATAAACAGCAAAACCAGAAGTAGATTTGCCATCACTTCTCTCTCCCCAGCTAGCATCACAGTAAGCAGAAAGTGGTTGATCATTTGGCACATTAAGCAAAAGTTTGTGATGTAATGTTCCTTTAAGATACTTCAAAACTCTTTTTGCTGCAAGCCAGTCATTTTGCGAGGGATTTGAACATTTTTGTGTTAGCCAATGAACAGCTGTGCATATATCTGGACGACTACAATAACTAAGATACAACAAAGATCCAATTAATGACTGATATAACCCCTTGTCAGCAAAAACATTCACATCAGTTTCCTTACAATAACCTGTAGTCATAGGGGTGTCCACACTGTGTGCCTCAGACATATTAAATTTCTCTAACAGCTGAACAATTTTACTTTCTTGACTCAGTTCAAATATACCATCAACATTTCTGGAGATCTGGACTCCCAAATAGTTCTGAATGGCGCCCAAATCCTTTATTTTAAATTGTGACTGTATAGCCTCTGTGAACCAACTCAGTTGCGCTGCACTGTGGTAAAGAAAACAAATATCATCCACAAACACTAAAACAAAACATTGCTGCCCGTCAATAGTGATACTGTACAAACATGAATCAGCCACACTTTGTTTAAACCCAAGTTTTGTTAATGCCTTGCATAAACACTCTCCCCAGAGATGAGCACTTTGACGCAACCCATAAAGACCTTTGTGCAGTCTTAAAACAACATTTGGGTCATCACATTCAAAACCAGGTATTTGTTTTAGATATAGTTCTTCCTCCAATGGCGCATTGAGGTAAGCTGTTTCAACGTCAAAATGGTTAACGTTCATTCCGCGCTTTGTAGCCAGAACAAGTGCTGCCTTCACACTCTCCATTCTCACTGTGGGAGAAAAACATTCATTAAAATCACTCCCTTCTCTTTGTAGAAAACCTTGCGCTACTAAACGGGCCTTGTACTTTAAATTTCCATCACTGGAAGATTTGACCTTGAATAACCAGTGACATCCAAGTGGCCTCTTATCAGCTGGCAACTGTGAATGAGAAAACACTTTGTAATTAATCAAAGCATTATATTCAGCTTGCATAGCATCCAGCCAAGCACGTTTCTCCTTCCCTTGTAGAGCCAAAACATCAGAATAGTTATCTGGAACATAAACATGATTAATTCCATAACGCTGCGGTGGTACACCCTTAGTAGCACGACTGGACACTCTAATTGATTGCTGTTGCGCACTCTGCTCAGTTTCAGACGACGACCTGCTAGGAGACAAAACTTCCTGCTTAACTTCTTGTTCATTTCCAGCATGTTGTACAGCTTGGTCAGTTTGAGTCAAAGGTAGCAACACTTTAGAAGGTAACTCATTAGAATGAATTCTAGACCAGTTGGCATTTTCACAAAAATTTGCTGACCTGCTATATTTAAGCAAATTATTCTTATTAGCAAAACGATAAGATTTCATTCCTGGCTGATAACCTATAAAGGTTAACTTCTCAGCTCTAGGTTTCCCTTTTCGCCTCAGGCTTAATGGAATATTGACCCATGCTTTTGTCCCAAAGGTTCTTAAATGCTCTATGTTAGGCTGTTTCCCATAAAGCACTGAATAGGGAATATCATCAATTGCTTTGGTCCACAATCTGTTCAAAGAATAGCAGCAGTACTTTATAGCCTCTCCCCAAAAAGAAAAGGGTAAGTTGGCATCAGCTAATACAGAATGAACCATGGTTTGCAATGTACCTCCTTTTCGCTCAGCCACACCATTTTCTTGAGGAGTAGCAACATTTGACACTCTGTGCTTAATTCCCTGTGATTTAAACCATTTAGTTAATTCATCTGACATAAATTCGCCTCCCATGTCGGACTGAAAAGCACAAATAGGACGTTTCAACTGTCTTTGAACACTAGCAGCCCATTGTTTAATAGTGGCACACACTTCAGACTTTTTCTCTAGTGGATATGTCCACACAAAGCGAGAAAAATCATCCACCAGAATCAATGAAAATCTTTTACCAGACACACTATTTGGAAATGGCCCAATGACATCTGCATGAATTAAAGCAAGTGGTTCATGTGTCTCTCTGCCACTTATTTTGGCAACTGGATATGCCTGTGATTTAGATTGCTTGCATATCTCACATTCCAGAAAATTATCACATTTTTTAACATTTATTTTTCCCAAACAAGCAAGTGTCTTACTCAAAGTGTGAAAACTTGTATGGGCACACCGTCTATGGAGTAAATGAATGCAATTTGGGTGCAAATCCTTGTCATTGAGCACTGATTGTGCCTTAATACACTCATTACTTAGCACATAAACATCATCTTGCAATTTTCCAACAGACACAAGCTGATTTCCCTTATGAATTGTGCAACTTTTCTTTTCAAACGTTACTTTAAACCCTGCCTCATCCAAAGCACTAATACTTAGCAGGTTGTTCTCTAAATCTGGCACACAGAGAACTTCATTAAATTTATAATTGAGATTAGGAAAATAGACACTGCCCACACACGTTACAGCAGCTGCGCTCCCGTCAGCAAGACAAACTTTGTTTAACTCAGTAGCCTGCATATCTGTTAATAAACTTTTGTCTTTTACAAAAACCCTTGAGGCTCCAGAATCAATAATCCATTTGATATTGTTCTCAGCACTGTCAATAGTCACCAATGTGATTTGCTGCTTGAGTGCGCTGGAAGACTTTTCTCGGCCACCAGCAAAAACATCTCTTTCAGCTCGCCTCCATTCCTTCGTACACTGTTTAGCCAGATGTTGAGTAGAATTACACTTGAAACACCGCTTCTGCCTAGAAGCTGGTATCTTGTTGGGACCTGTTCCAGGTCTGGGAATGCTGCCAGCAAAGACACTGCTATCTCCCTTGGAACTGTTCCCAGGATGGCAGCCTGCCAACTCATTACTTTGCGATCGAGTCTCGTGGTCAAGCAATCTTCCAATTACATAATCCAACTTCAATTGATCATGATCAACACTTTCAAGAGCATTAATTAATCCATTTGTCAGAATCTGCCAATTCAGCCAGTGTATTCTTGCATGCATGTCTTTAACTATCCTATGTATCTAAAGTATATTTGAACCTATGTAACCGTAATGCATTATTCCTGTCTTGGTCGGGAGGGTGACAACCATGATTTGCGAGAACAAGGAGGCCTCACATCTCTGCCTCCGCATTCCAGCTGCTCCGGCAGTAACTTCAAGGGGAGGATGCTTCTCATCTCTTATCAAATGCAAAAGAACCTTGGAGCCATTGATTGTTATGTGAACTCACAACATCTGAGGGGTCTGGTTTGGGAAAGGAAATTTACTGCTTAACACCTCACTTTTTTCCTGTGAGAACCAAACGGTCAAGACACCTTTTAGCCCGCCAATTTTCCCTTAAGGGGATTGGCTATCTATGGGTAATTCAAACTCCTTGGAATGGTATAATAGACCCGCTTGTATTATTTGTCTCATCTCTGACAATAATCCGAGATGCTGTACTAATGTAGGAATAGGTAATAAAGAACTGTGGTTAACCAACCAAGATCTGATCCTTGACTACTTTGAGCAGAACTCTCACAGATTGTCAGAGATCTGTGATTGGGACTCGGCCGTTCCTGACCATGTCAGACGACGACGCGGTCCCCCTCAACCCTACTACTCCCGAAGAGACTCCCGTTACCCCGAAGGATCCGGGGAACGGGGGCGGTGGCGGCGGAGGAGGTCCCGAAGTGCCGGTGACCACGAGCCAGGGGGCTCACTACATCCCGCGCCTGATTCCTCACCAGAGCGTGACCCCCAAGTACGCCTGGAACAAATTCGGTCGTCGGACCGTGGATTCGTGGGTACACGATCGGAAAGGGGTGCGGGTTTCGCTGACCGGAGACCAGCTCGATCGAGGGAGACCGAGCTACCTCGGGGACGACCGCGAGCCGATCTACCGTGGAGGGCCCCGTCGCCCGCCTTTCGAAGGAGAGGGGACAGGTCCGTATGGGCCCGATCCGTATGGAGAAGAGCAGATAGCCCCCTTGGAGCAGATGATGGGAGAGTTGCGGCTTCAACTCACCGCCGAGCTCCGCGAGTTGGCCCTCGATCTCCAGCACCAATTTCGAGACGCTATGAGGGCAGTGCAAGGAGCTCTCCCCGGTCAAGGGGTAGGAGCCCCACAACAACCAGCGGCGCCCGGAGGGGTTCCGGTTCAGCCACAGGCGCCCGCTCTGCCGGCACAACCAGTCCAGCCGGTCGTTCCGGTTCCGGCGCCAGGGCCCGTTCCAGTACCTGCCCCGGCCCCGGCCGCCCCGGTCGCCCGCCCAGCCCCCTCCGACCCTTTGACGACCACTTTCGATGGGGACCCGGAGAAGCTACGTTTCTTCATGCTGGAGATAGAGAGATTCCTGGACAGCTGGGGCCACCTCTATCCCACCGAGAGAGAACGGATTGGCTACATCGGGTCCAAGCTGAAAGACACTGCCAGCGACTGGTATGTGAGCCTGCACGACACCCCAGGACCTGAGTTGCGTTCCCTGAACAACTTCATGTGGGCCCTCCGTCATCAGTTCGAGGACCCCCTGGGCGAGGAAAAGGCCCGTAATCAGCTAAGAAAGCTGTTCCAGGGGAGATCGTCGGTGAGGGACTACACTGACAAGTTCAGGTGCATCGCGGCTAAGATCCACGGATGGCCGGAGGAGCTATTCATGGAGAAGTATTGGGAGGGCCTGAATCCGGAGATCTACGAAACCGTGCTGTTGGGGGGCCGCCCGGGCACTTTGGCCACCTGGATGAGAGCTGCCATCGACATGGAGGAGCGGTTCGCCCTGATCAAGATGGGAGCGTCGGTGACGGCGGCCAGCAAAGCAGCCCCTAGAGCGAAGCCCCGATCAAGTGTGCAAGACGTCCGAGATGCGAGATTTCGACAAGGGTTGTGCATGAAGTGTGGGGAGAGTGGCCATTTCGCCTCCGCCTGCCCAAGAGGGGGGGGGAAAGGCCCGAAGACCTCAACCCCCGGAGCGGGGAGCACCCCTAGCCGTGGAAAAACACCAATGAAACCCCGGGCGTTGCAGCTGGAAGGAGCTGCCAGTGACCAGGGGGAGCTGGAGCTGATGGAGACGCAGATGTCGGGAAACTCCAATGGCCTGCAGTGAGCGGCGCAGAGCTGCAGGTCCCTCGCCAAGAAGCGCCATCTCCGGTGAGCATCCCCGGCCCCCTATTATATATGGTAGTGACTGTGGTGACCCCTGGATCAGGTACCCACATGCGGGTACGCGCTTTAATTGACTCTGGGTGTGCGCGAGACCTGATCAGCCCCTTGGTGGTGGAAGGGCTGGGACCAAAAGTCACCCCGCTGTTGGAACCCCTAAAGTTCACTCAAATGGATGGGTCGGAGATGAAGGAGGAGTGCATAGCAGAGACTGAGAGCTTAATTTTGGGGACGGGGGAACACTGGGAGAAGCGGGCTTTTGTCATCACCCCAAACGCCCAGTTCCCTATGGTGTTGGGCAGCCCTTGGCTCGGGGCGCACGACCCTTACATTAAATGGAGCGAAGGGAAGATCTCGTGGGTGGACGAACGCTGCCTTAACCATAGATGGGACCCAGAGTGGGGACCGGGACCTCCGACCCCTCCTCCCCCGGTCCCCGCGCTCGCTCTCACCCCTACCATGGTGCCCAAAGAGTATAGAGATTTGCTGGAAGTGTTCAGCGAGACTGAGGCGGACGAGTTGCCCCCCCATCGACTGTCAGATTGTGCCATAGAACTACTCCCAGGAGAAAAACTCCCAAAAGGGAAATTATACTCAATGAGCCCGTTGGAGCGGGAAGAGTTGCGAAAGTTCTTGGACAAAAATTTAGCGCGGGGTTTCATCCGCCCAGCCAAATCCCCCTTTGCGGCGCCGGTGCTGTTCCGAAAGAAAAAGGATGGGGGTTTACGACTATGCACTGACTACCGGGGGCTGAATGCGGTCTCCACTACCAACGCTTACCCCCTCCCGTTAATAAAGGACCTCTTAGCGGAAGCTGCTAAGGGGAAGATTTTTACCAAATTGGATTTACGAGATGCCTATTTCAGGGTGCGCATCAGGGAAGGGGATGAATCCAAGACTGCCTTTAATACCCCCTTGGGGCAATTTGAATATCTAGTGATGCCGTTCGGCTTAAGTGGCGCGCCCGGGGTCTTTATGAGTTTAATCAACGAAGTGTTGCACAAGCACCTATTTAAGGGCGTGTTATGTTACATAGATGATATCTTGATCTATTCTACTGATAAGAAGGCACATGTGAATTTAGTCAGGGAAGTCCTCGCTACCTTACTAAAAAACCAGCTATATGTGAAACTGTCTAAGTGTGAGTTCCACCGTGAGTCCGTGGACTTCCTGGGCTACCGCATCTCTCAGAAGGGTTTGGAAATGGACCCGGGGAAGGTGGAGGCTGTGGTGCAATGGGAGGCTCCGCGAACGAGAAAGCAATTGCAGAGCCTCTTAGGATTTTGTAATTTTTACCGAACCTTCATCAAGGACTTTGCTAAAGTCACTCTCCCCTTAACGGACTTGTTAAAAACGAAGGGGAGAGGGCCCGAGGCCGGGAAGCCAGGAGAAAAGTTAGCTTGGAACGAG
The DNA here is from genome assembly GCA_029233225.1 of Lepidodactylus listeri. Taxonomy (NCBI): domain Eukaryota; kingdom Metazoa; phylum Chordata; class Lepidosauria; order Squamata; family Gekkonidae; genus Lepidodactylus; species Lepidodactylus listeri. Next base: position 113,757,271 of record JARCFY010000009.1, on the reverse strand, counting down.
GAGTGTCAGAGGGCGTTTGAGACTTTAAAGACTCTTTTTACTTCAGAGCCCATTCTAGCGCACCCTGACGAAACCAAGGAATTTATAATCCATGTAGACGCGTCTGATGTAGCCATGGGGGGGGCCATATTACAAAGTGGCCCGGAAGGGAAATTGCACCCGCTGGCTTATATTTCGAAAAAGTTTAATGAAACGGAAAGGAATTGGTCGGTTTGGGACAAAGAAGCCGCAGCCATTAGGTTAGCGCTCACTACGTGGCGGCATTGGTTGGAAGGTGCGCAGACTCCGTTCGAAATATGGACTGATCATAAGAATCTGGAGGCGCTGCGCACTCAGCGGTCCCTCAACGCCAAGCAGCTGCGATGGGCCGATTTCTTTTCTAAGTTTAACTTTGTGCTTAAACATTTTCCTGGGAAAGCTAACTCCTTGGCAGACGCGTTGTCCAGGTTGCCCCAACATGAAAGTGTCAAGGAAGAGGTGTTTGACTCCATGTTCTCCCCCCAACAGTTAGGAGGGGCAGTGGTCACCCGGAGCCAAGCCAAAAAGGCCCAGCTGGACATTGGGAAATGTGATTGGGGGGGGGGGATTATGCTCCTGAGGAGATAGAGGAATTGGAAGCTTTGGAGGAATGTTCTAAGAGAGAGGATCAATGTTGGCTGCATGGAGACAAACTAGTGGTGCCGAAGGCCAAACGCAAAGAAATATTGTTAATCTGCCACTCTTCCAAGCTAGCCGGGCACTTTGGTTTTCTAAAAACTCTTAATTTGATCCAGCGTCAATTCTGGTGGCCGCGCATGCGCCGAGACGTCTCCGACTTCGTCTCGGCTTGCCAGACCTGTTTAATGTGCAAAAAGCGGGGGGGAAAAGTTCCGGGATTGTTGCACCCCCTACCCACCCCGTCAAGACCCTGGGAAGCCATAGCCATGGACTTTATCACCAATTTGCCCCCCTCTAAGGGAAAAACAGTTATTTGGGTGGTGGTAGACACATTCTCGAAGCAAGCGCATTTCACCCCTTTCAAGCAATTGCCCACCGCTAAAGGGATGGCCAAAGCTTTTTTCAATCACGTGATTAAATTACACGCTTTTCCGAAGAGAGTGGTATCCAACCGCGGTAGTCAGTTCGTTGCCACCTTCTGGCGGGAGCTCCTGAAAATGATGGACATAGAACCCGCCCTGAGCTCGGGTTACCACCCAGAGACCGATGGCCAATCCGAATGAACTAATCAAATTTTGGAGCAATTTCTGAGATGTTACACTAATTATCACCAAGACAACTGGGTGGAATTGCTGCCGTTTGCGGAATATAGTTACAACAATGCAGTGCACTCTTCCACGGGAGTCTCCCCTTTCATGGCAGTGGGGGGTTTCGAGGGGAAACCATTGCCTACTATTGAAGATGTCCCCCAAGCTTCCCCATCGGATTTTAAAAGGTGGTGGTCCAGTCTCCAGGACTCATGGCCACTAATAGGCAAAGCATTGGACCATGCCAAAGAGGATTACAAAAAATATGCTGATCGAGGGCGAGCACCAGGATGGGAACTTCAACCCGGGGACTCTGTCTATCTCTCTACTAAAAATATCCATGGGTTGCAGCCCAGCAGAAAGCTAGGATGGAAATATGTTGGACCCTATAAAGTGCTACGCAAAATATCTGATGTGTCTTTTGAACTAGAACTGCCTAAATCACTGAGTTCTGTGCACCCTGTGTTTCATTTCAGCCTATTGAAGAAAGATCCTGGGCCGAATGCTTGGCATCCAGCTCCTCCAGTTCCTCCTCCACTGATGAAGGAGGGGGGCCCTCACTTCGAGATAACTGAAATCCTCGATTCCAAGATGCGAAGAGGCCGATTATATTACTTAGTTAGATGGCTAGATTTCGGCCCGGAACACAACGAGTGGATTCGCTCAGAACATGTTCATGCTCCTAAACTAACCAAACTGTTTCATAAAATGTTCCCTGATAAAGCTAGGTGAAGAGAATTATGAGGAGGGCAGGGTGTCAGAATCTGCCAATTCAGCCAGTGTATTCTTGCATGCATGTCTTTAACTATCCTATGTATCTAAAGTATATTTGAACCTATGTAACCGTAATGCATTATTCCTGTCTTGGTCGGGAGGGTGACAACCATGATTTGCGAGAACAAGGAGGCCTCACATCTCTGCCTCCGCATTCCAGCTGCTCCGGCAGTAACTTCAAGGGGAGGATGCTTCTCATCTCTTATCAAATGCAAAAGAACCTTGGAGCCATTGATTGTTATGTGAACTCGCAACATCTGAGGGGTCTGGTTTGGGAAAGGAAATTTACTGCTTAACACCTCACTTTTTTCCTGTGAGAACCAAACGGTCAAGACACCTTTTAGCCCACCAATTTTCCCTTAAGGGGATTGGCTATCTATGGGTAATTCAAACTCCTTGGAATGGTATAATAGACCCGCTTGTATTATTTGTCTCATCTCTGACAATAATCCGAGATGCTGTACTAATGTAGGAATAGGTAATAAAGAACTGTGGTTAACCAACCAAGATCTGATCCTTGACTACTTTGAGCAGAACTCTCACACCATTATACTGTCCCGGCAAAGAACTCAATAAGATGTAAACTTGGTCATCCTCAGCCACCTCTTTTCCACGAACAGCAAGAGCCTGAAAGCATTCTGTTAAGGCATCAAGGTGAGACCGGACTGTTTGGTTTGGCAGCATGACAGTTCTGTACATTCGTCTGGTCAGTGCAATTAACGAAGCTGCTGACTTATGCACATGAACTGTTTTTAAAGCATCCCACGCTTCCTTTGCCGTGGTTTGATTTGCAACATGCAAAATCTGCTGGTCAGACAATCTCAGCACAAGTATTGCCAAGGCTTTTTCGTCTTTAGCTGTCTCTTCTGCAGTTGGAGCAGCAGGGGGTGCAGTCACACATGTCCACAGACCCTCCTTTTTAAGAAAATGCTGCATCCGCAGAGACCAAATAGGATAGTTCTCATTTGTGAGTTTGTCCACAAGTAAAGCAGTAGAAGCCAGAGCCATATTGTACTCACTGTACAGATCCTGTTGACCAGTCCTGGGCAATGCCTCCAGCTCCTCCGACCCCTCAGATTCCTCAGACTCACCTGAGTCAGGTTTAGGTACACTGTCCTCTTCAAAAGACTGTTACTCCAGTTCCTTGTCCAGGTTGCTGCTGCTTCCAGAGGGTGTCAAGTCCCAACTAGACCGACCCTCCACAGCTCAGCAGTCGTGCTGGGCCCATAACCCTGACGGTCTGATGACGCCGCAAAAATAGCAGAGTGACTCTGTTTCATATATACAGAGTATTTACATTTATTTACACTGAACAACTGGAACTATATACAGTACTTTTAGTAGCAATTTCTGGGTTCAACCGGACAGAGTGCTACGCAGACAGCTGTACTCCACGAGAGAGCAAAGAGCAATGAACTGTCTGCAATATATACTAGTACCAACCAATCAGGTTGCACCTCTGATAGCTGAGTCATGATGAGTGTGTGCAAAAATCCAATATCATTCTGGTCATATGACTTCCCCAGCTGTCAAACTAGATCAGCAGGATCTAACACATGGTCCATGACTCACTGATATCTTGTCAGCAATTGAACTAAATGCTGTCAAACCCTAGCCCAACCCTAACCCTAGCCCTAAACCTAACTTCGCAGGGAGAGTGGCTTAGAAATCAAATAAATAAATAAATAGCCCTAGTCCTAACCCTATGCTTATCCCTAAAACTAACCCTAGCCCTAACCCTAATCCTACCCCTTGATTAATCCTAGCACTAACGATAACCCTAACCATAACACTAAACCTAACCCTAACCCTAATCCTAGCCTAACCCTAGCCATAGCCCTTACTCTAACCCTAGCCTAACCCTAGTTCTAACCCTAACCATAACACTACACCTAGACCTAACCCTGACCATAACCTTAACCCAAATCTTATTTATTTATTTAGATTTATATCCCGCCCTCCCCGCCAAATTGCAGGCTCAGGGTGACTAACAACAGGTAACAATACACATTAATATTTAAAACATTAAAACATATAAAATTTAAAAAACCTAATACAGATGGCGGTTCTTCAGTATAGAGCATCAGAGTAGCGCCTAGATGTTAGCCATAAAAGATGGTCACACATACTGGCGGAGAAAATCGGGGCCAGGGCCCAAGATGGAGCTATTGGCAGCCCCTACTTATAGGCCTGGTGGAAGAACTCCGTTTTACAGGCCCTGCAGAACTGTAAAAGGTCCCGCAGTGCCCTGATGTTATCTGGGAGCTCATTTCACAAGCGCAGGGCAGCCACCGAAAAGGCCCTGGTCCTAGTAACCGCCAGGCGGGCCTCCTTTGGCCCCGGGAGGACCAAACGGTTTTGGGAACCAGACCGAAGTGCTCGCTGGGAAACATATGGGAAGAGGCGGTCCCTCAAGTAGATAGGGTTAGTCTTACTCTAACCCTAACGACAACCCTAGCTTTACACTAACTCAAACACTATCCCTAACCCTAACCCTAACCCTAACACTAAACCTGGACTTGCCCTAGCCCAAACTTTAGCTGTAACCCTAACCCTAACCTAGCCCTAGCCCAAGCCCTAGCCCTAACCCTAAATTTAGCCATAGCCCTAACCCTAACCCTAGCCTAACCCAAGCCCTAACCCTAACCTTAACCATAACACTACACCTAGACCTAACCCTGACCACAACCTTAACCCAAGCCTCACTCTAACTCTAATGATAACCCTAGCCTTACACTACCCTAACCCTAACATTAGTCCTAACACGAAACCTGGACTTGCCCTAGCCCTAGCCCAACCCTAACCCTAACCCTAGCCCTAGCCCTAACCCTAACTTTACCCTAGCCCTAACCCTATCCCTAAATCTAGCCCTAAAAGTAAACCAAGCAATAACCCTAATCCTACCCCTAGCCAAATCCTAGCCATAATGATAACCATAACCATAACACTAAACTTAGCCCTAACACTAAACCTAGCCTAACCCTAACCCTAACCCTAGACTTACCCTATGTGAGACTTCTGAATAGATCCAATAAGTCAGGCCTTGTGGTCTGTAACACCAGGATCTGTAACCGGGAAAGTTACAAGGAAACAAAACATGACAAGAACCTGACATCCTGCCCCTCCCAAAACCAACCCCCACCAGGTTTAGCAGGATAACATTTATGAAAAGCATGAATTAAACGGGAAGCATGAACATGATAAGCCGCCACCCACTCATTGCATTCAGGACCAAAATCCACCCACTTAACCAGATAAAACAAACATCCACGTTTGAGTTTAGAGTCCAAAATGCTGGATATTTCAAAAAGCGTCTCCCCCTCCTTCATCAGAGGAGGAGGAGCTGGAGTCTCCGGACACCAGGAATTCGGCCCAGGATTTTTCTTCAACAAGCTATAATGGAAAACAGGATGAACAGAGTTCAGCGATTTAGGTAATTCCAACTCAAAAGACACAGGAGAGATTTTACGCAAGACTTTAAAAGGCCCTATGTATTTCCACCCTAATTTTCGACTCAGCTGCAAACCGCGGATGTTTTTAGTAGACACATAGACAGAGTCTCCAGGCTCCAACTCCCAACCAGGAGCCCTGTTCCGGTCCACGTATTTTTTGTAGTCCGTTTTGGCACGATTCAGCATCTTAGCAATAAGGGGCCATGATTCCTGCAGTTTCGCCCACCAGGATTCAAAAGGAGAAGGCGAACTGACTGTGGGGGGTGGAACATTGGGCAATGGGTTGCCTTCATACCCCCCCACCGCCAGAAATGGAGACACACCAGTGGATGAATGCACAGCATTATTATAACTGTATTCAGCAAAAGGGAGCAAATCCACCCAATCGTCTTGGTGATAATTTGAATAGCACCTCAAAAACTGTTCAAGGATTTGATTTGTTTGTTCGGACTGTCCATCACTCTCTGGGTGGTAAGCAGAACTGAGAGCTGGCTCAATGCCCATAGTTTGTAAAAGCTCCCACCAGAAGGTGGCAACGAACTGACTGCCATGATCTGAAATTATGCGCCTCGGAAAAGAATGTAGCTTGATCACGTGATTAAAAAATACTTTGGCTAAACCCTTAGCTGTGGGCAATTTTTTGAATGGGCCTGTTTGGAAAATAATGGGCCTGTTTGGAAAATAAGTCCACTACCACCCAAATCACAGCCCTTCCCTTGCTGGGTGGTAGGTCAGTAATGAAATCCATGGAGATGTCTTCCCACGGCCGGGAGGGAGTGGGCAGAGGTTGCAATAGATCCGGAGGCTTTCCTGTTCGTTTTTTGCACATTAGACAGGTTTGGCAGGAAGTTACATAGTCTGAGACATGTTTGCGCATACGCGGCCACCAAAACTGCCTCTGAAGCAAATTTAATGTTTTCAAATAACCAAAGTGTCCAGAAAGCTTAGATTCATGACAAGCATTTAAAACAGACAGTCTAAGAGAATTAGGCACCACCAATTTTGAGCCTTTATACCAACAACCATCAGGCTTTTGCTCCACACCCTCCTCCCCAGTCCATTCATCCCGATCCTGCTGAGAATATTCCAGTGCACATTTTGTAATCCACTCAGAAGAGGGAGCCATGGCGGCTGGCTGCTTTTGGCTTCTAGTGACAACAACTCCGCTAAGTTGCTCCAGCGAGAACATGGAATCAAACACTTCTTCCCTCTTGGAATTATGTTGGGGGAGCCTGGACAACGCGTCTGCTAGGAAATTAGATGCTCCCGGAAAATGTTATAGTTTAAAATTGAATTTGGAAAAGAAATCAGCCCAACGGAGCTGTTTTGCATTTAAAGTCCTATGGGTGCGCAGCGCCTCTAGGTTTTTATGATCTGTCCAAACTTCAAAAGGTGTCCGCGCCCCCTCTAACCAATGCCTCCAGGTAGACAATGCGAGACGGATAGCTGCTGCCTCTTTGTCCCACACTGACCAGTGTCTTTCAGTCTCATTAAATTTTTTGGAGACATATGCTAAAGGGTGCAACTTCCCATCAGTGTTCCCTCTAAGCTGAGTTAGTGTGAGCTAGCTCACAGTTTTTTAGCCTCCAGCTCACAGATTTTTGTCTTAGCTCAGCAAGGATGGCACCAGACCAAACTAATTTATGCATTAGCCAGATTGCTCACTCACAACTTTATTGCCAGTAGCTCACAAAGTAAAATTTTTGCTCACGAGACTCCACAGCTTAGAGGGAACATTGCTTCCCATCCTCCCCTTTCTGCAAAATCCCCCCCCATGGCCACATCCGAAGCATCAACATGTACAATGAACTCTCAAGTCTCATCTGGATGAGCCAGAATAGGTTCTGAAGTAAAAAGTTTTTTAGCTTGACAAAGGCGGCTTGACACTCAGCTGACCAGTGTAAGCATTCACCTGGCTTGCCAGCCTCAGGACCTTTCCCTTTGGTTTTTAATACCTCAGTTAAGGGTGGGGTGACTGTTGCAAAGTCTTTTAAAAACGTTCTGTAAAAGTTGCAAAATCCCAATAGGCTTTGGAGTTGTTTACGTGTGCGTGGGGTTTCCCAGGAAATTACTGCTTCCACCTTGGCTGGGTCCCTCTCCAATCCCCTTGGGGAAATGCGGTAACCCAAGAAGTCAATTTCAGTACAATTGAACTCACATTTTGACAGTTTGGCAAACAGTTTATGTTTCATGAGGGTGGACAACACTTCCCTCATCAATTTAACATGGGAAGGTTTATCTGGTGAATAGACAATGATGTCATCAAGTTAACAAAGCACCCCATTAAATAAATGCTTGTGCAACACTTCATTTATAAGGCTCATAAAAACTCCGGGACCTCCAGTCAAACCAAGTGGCATAACCCGGTATTCGAATTGCCCCAGTGGGGTGTTAAAGGCAGTCTTATATTCATCCCCCTCTTTGATGCACACTCGAAAATAGGCTTCCCATAGATCCAGTTTGGAAAAAATCTTCCCCTTAGCCGCCTCTGCCAACAAGTCTTTGATCAGTGGTAAGGGATAAGCGTTGGAGGCGGAAACTGCATTCAATCCCCTATAGTTTGTGCAAAGCCGTAAGCAACCATCCTTTTTTTTCCGGAACAGCACAGGGGCCGCAAAAGGGGATTTAGCTGGTCAAATGAAACCCCGCTCAAGGTTTTTATCCAAAAATTTCCGCAGTTCCTCCCTCTCTGCTGGCCCCATAGAATATAGCTTTCCCTTGGGTAACTTCTCCCCAGGTAACAGTTCTATAGCACAGTCAGTCAGTCTATGGGGGGGAAGTTCATCAGCCTCTGTTTCACTAAACACCTCAGCCAGGTCTCTGTACTCTGGAGGGATTTTGTTCACATCCTCGGAGACCAGGCAAACAAAGGGGGTGGAGGTGAGGTCCTGAACCCCAGCCGGGGTTCCATTTATGTTCTGTGCATTTGGGATTGACCCATGTAATCTTGCCTTCATTCCACTTAACATAAGGGTCATGAGCCCCCAACCAAGGGCTTCCCAATACCATGGGGAACTGGGCGTGGGGGGTGATAACAAAGGCTTTCTGCTCCCAGTGATCCCCAGTCCCCAAAATCAAAGGCTCAGTCTCTGCTATGCAAGCCTCCTTCATTTCAGACCCATCCATCTGAGTGAAACGCAGAGGCTCAGACAGTGTGTTTACCTTTGGGCCCAATCCCTCCACCACTAAGGGACTAATTAAGTCTCAAGCATACTCTGAGTCAATAAGAGCTCACACCCTGACGTGCATGCCACTTCCAGGGGCAATAACAGTCACAACCATATAGACCAAAGGTCCAGGACTGCTCACTGTTGGCGGTGCGGCCGGAGGGGGGACCTGCAACTCCGTGCCTCCTACTGCAGGTCTGTGAAGTTTCCCGACGGCTGGGTTGTCACAGCTTCCAAAGTGGAATTCTCATCCTCCGAGGTTGCCCCTTCCAGCTGTAGTGCCCAGGGTTTAAAACCTCCCTTCGTGGGTTTTGGTGTTCCTCCAGGAGTCGGCTGGGAAGTCTTGGATACTTTCGGAGCTCCCAGGGGACAGGACGATGCAAAGTGGCCACTCTCCCTACACCGCATGCAAAGCCCTTGCTTAAACCAAGCATCACGAAGCTCTTGAACAGCAGTTTTATTTACAAACAATCTGTGAGACTTGTGAATAGATTCAATAAGTCAGGCCTTGTGGTTCAAAACAAAGTCTTTATTTCTTAATGGTCTTTCAGGAACACTTGCTCTGTTTGTGATAACGCATGCAGTAGGGAGGGGATTCATATACTGTATTCAAACAGGAACAAAAGCATAGGTACCAATCAGAAGGAGAATAATCAAGCGCCAAAACTCTACCGTTACTTTCTCAGGGAAGAAAAGGCGTGCAAGCTGAACCTAAATTCCCATTCTGACCCTGTGTGAAAACTACTTGCAGGCCCCCGCATAAGACACATGGAAAAGCAGAGCCCAGTTGCCCAAGGTTACCAGAGGAATCAACATACATAATATAAGTCTAGCAAAACACATGAGCTCACCCAGAGGAAGGAGGAGTGGAAAGGGGGGAAGGAGGGGGAACTGAGCCATCAGAGCAGGAACTGATGCCGAGCTCCCACCGGGATCTGTACCCGGGAAATTTACAAGGAAACAAAACATGACAGGAACCTGACATCCTAACCCTAACTCATACCTTAACCCTAGCCCTAACCCTAACCCTAACCCTAAATTTAATCCTAACCCTAACCCAAACCTAGCCCAAACCTAACCCTACCCTTAACCCTAGCCCTAGCCCAAACCCTAACCCCAGTCCTAACCCTAAACATACACTAGCCCGAACTCTGATTCCAGCCTGAACCCTAACCCTACTCCTAACCCAAACCCTAGCCCTAACGCTAACCCTAGCCACAACCCTAACCCTAACTTTAACCCTAGCCTGACCCTAACCCAAACCCTAACTACAGGTTTAGCTCTAGCTCAAACCCAAACCCTAACCCTAGCCAATACCAAACCCTAACCCAAGACCTAGCCCAAGACCTAGCCCTAATTCCAGCCCTAACCCTAAACCTGAGCCCTAGCCCAAGCCCAAGCCCTAACTCTAACCCTAACTTTAACCCTAAACCTAGCCCTAACCCTAATCTTAACCCTTTCCCTTCCCCTGTCAGAATCTGGCAATTCAGACAATGTATTCTTGCATGCATTCTATGTATCCTATGTAACCTTTATGCATTATGTATTGGACCTTTCTTTTAATCCTGTTTTGGTCGGGAGGGTGACAACCCTTAAGGGTGAGAACAAGGAGGCCTCTCATCTCTGCCTCCGCATTCCAGCTGCCCCGGCAGTAACTTCAAGGGGAGGATGGCTCTCATCTCTTATCTCATGCAAAAGAACCTTGGAGCCATGAATTGTTATGTGAACGGAGGGGTCTGGTTAGAGAAGGGAAATTTACTGCTTAACACCTCACTTTTTTCCTGTGTGAACCAAATGGTCAAGACACCTTTTAGCCCGCCAATTTTCCCTTAAGGGGATTGGCTACCTATGGGTAATTCAAACTCCTTGGAATGGTATAATAGACCCGCTTGTATTATTTGTCTCATCTCTGACAATAACCCGAGATGCTGTACCAATGTAGGAATAGGTAATAAAGAACTGTGGTTAACCAACCAAGATCTGATCCTTGACTACTTTGAGCAGAACTCTCACAGATTGTCAGAGATCCGTGATTGGGACTCAGCCGTTCCTGACCATGTCAGAAGACGACGCGGTCCCCCTCAACCCTACTACTCCAGAAGAGACTCCCGTTACCCCGGCGGATCCGGGGAACGGGGGTGGTGGCGGCGGAGGAGGTCCCGAAGTGCCGGTGACCACGAGCCAGGGGGCTTACTACATTCCGCGCCGCCCGGTTACTCATCAGAGCGTGACCCCCAAGTACGCATGGAGCCACTTCGGTCAGCGTACCGTGAGTTCGTGGGTGCACGACCGGAAAGGGGTGAGAGTTTCGCTCACCGGAGACCAGCCCGATCGAGGGAGACCGAGCTACCTAGGAGACGACCGCGAGCCGATCTATCGTGGAGGGCCGCGTCGCCCGCCTCTCGAAGAAGAGGGGATGGATCTGTATGGGCCCGATCCGTATCGCGAGGAGCAGACGGTCCCTTTGGATCAGATGATGGGAGACCTGTGTCTTCAACTCACCGCCGAGCTCCGCGAGTTGGCCCTCGATCTCCAGCACCAATTTCGCGATGCTATGATGGCCATGCAAGGAGCCCTCCCCGGTCAAGGGGTCGGAGTCCCACTACAGCCACCGGCGCCCGGAGGGGTTCCGGTTCAACCGCAGGCGCCCGCTCTACCGGCGCAACCAGCCCAGCCGGTCGTCCCAGTTCCAGCTCCAGGGCCCGTCCCAGCGCCCTCCGCGCCGGCCGCCCGCCCAGCCCCCTCCGACCCTTTGACGACTACTTTCGATGGGGACCCAGAGAAGCTACGTTTCTTCATGCTGGAGATCGGGAGATTCCTGGACAGTTGGGGCCACCTCTACCCCACCGAGAAAGAACGGATTGGCTACATCGGGTCCAAGCTGAAAGACACTGCCAGCGACTGGTATGTGAGCCTGCACGACAACCCCGGACCTGAACTGCGCTCCCTGAACAACTTCATGTGGGCCCTCCGGCATCAGTTCGAAGACCCCCTGGGTGAGGAAAAAGCCCGTAATCAACTAAGAAAGCTGTTCCAGGGAAGGTCGTCAGTGAGGGACTACACTGACAAGTTCCGGCGCATCGCAGCAAAGATCCATGGGTGGCCGGAGGAACTATTCATGGAAAAGTATTGGGAGGGCCTGAACCCGGAAATCTACGAGACCGTGCTGTTAGGGGGTCGCCCTGGCACCCTGAACACCTGGATGAGAGCAGCCATCGACATGGAGGAGCGATTCGCCCTAATTAAGATGGGAGCGTCCGCGACGGCGGCCAGCAAAGCAGCCCCCCGAGTAAAGCCCCGATCCAGTGTGCAAGATGTCCGAGATGCGAGGTTTCGACAGGGGTTGTGTATGAAGTGTGGGGAGAGTGGCCACTTCGCCTCCGCTTGCCCAAGAGGAGGGGGGAAGGGCCCGAAGACCTCAACCCCCGGGGCGGGAAGCACCCCTAGCCGTGGAAAAACACCAATGAAACCTCGGGCGTTGCAGCTGGAAGGAGTAGCGAGTGACCAGGGAGAGCTGGAGCTGATGGAAGCGCAGATGTCGGGAAACTCCAACGGCCTGCAGTGAGCGGCGCAGAGCTGCAGGTCCCCCGCCAAGAAGCGCCATCTCCGGTGAGCATCCCCGGCCCCCTGTTATATATGGTAGTGACGGTGGTGACCCCCGGATCGGGTACCCACATGCGGGTTCGCGCTTTAATTGACTCTGGGTGTGCGTGAGACCTGATCAGCCCCCTAGTAGTGGAGGGGCTGGGACCCAGAATCACCCCTTTATTGGAACCCCTGAAGTTTACCCAGATGGATGGGTCGGAGATGAAGGAGGAGTGCATAGCAGAGACTGAAAGCTTGATTCTGGGAACAGGGGAGCACTGGGAGAAGCGAGCTTTCGTCATCACCCCAAATGCCCAGTTCCCTATGGTGTTGGGCAGCCCTTGGCTCGGGGCGCACGACCCTTACATAAAATGGAGCGAGGGGAAGATTTCGTGGGTGGACGAACGCTGCCAGAGCCACCAGTGGGACCCGGGATGGGGGCCTGGACCTCCGACCCCGCCTCCCCCGGCTCCCGCACTCGCCCTCACCCCTACCATGGTGCCTAAGGAGTATAGAGACTTGCTGGAAGTGTTCAGCGAGACCGAGGCGGATGAGTTGCCCCCCCATCGACTGTCGGACTGTGCTATAGAACTCCTCCCAGGAGAGAAACTCCCAAAAGGGAAATTATACTCCATGAGCCCATTGGAACGGGAAGAACTGCGGAAGTTCTTGGACAAAAATTTGGCAAGGGGGTTCATCCGCCCAGCCAAGTCCCCCTTCGCGGCGCCCGTGCTGTTCCGAAAGAAAAAGGATGGGGGCTTACGGCTATGCACTGACTACCGGGGGTTGAATGCAGTCTCCACCACGAATGCCTACCCCCTCCCATTAATAAAGGACCTCTTGGCGGAGGCGGCCAAGGGAAAGATTTTTACTAAATTGGATCTACGAGATGCCTACTTCAGGGTGCGCATCAGGGAAGGGGATGAATCTAAGACTGCCTTTAACACCCCCTTGGGGCAATTTGAATATCTAGTGATGCCGTTCGGCTTAAGTGGCGCGCCCGGGGTCTTTATGAGTTTAATAAATGAAGTGTTGCACAAGCATCTATTTAAGGGCGTGTTATGTTACATAGATGATATCTTGATCTATTCTACTGATAAGAGTGCGCATGTGACTTTGGTCAGGGACGTTCTCTCAACCTTACTGAAAAACCAGCTTTATGTGAAACTGTCTAAGTGTGAGTTTCACCGTGAGTCCGTGGACTTCCTGGGCTACCGCATTTCTCAGAAGGGGTTGGAAATGGACCCGGGGAAGGTGGAGGCAGTGGTGCAATGGGAGGCTCCGCGAACAAGAAAGCAATTGCAGAGCCTCTTAGGATTTTGTAACTTTTACCGAACCTTCATCAAAGACTTTGCCAAAGTCACTCTTCCCTTAACGGACTTGTTAAAAACCAAGGGGAGGGGGCCCGAGGCCGGGAAGCCAGGAGAGAAATTGGCGTGGAATGGGGAATGTCAGAGGGCGTTTGAGACTTTAAAAACCCTTTTCACTTCCGAACCCATTCTGGCGCACCCGGATGAAACGAAAGAATTTATAATTCATGTAGATGCCTCTGATGTAGCCATGGGGGGGGCCATTTTACAAAGTGACTCGGAAGGAAAACTGCACCCCTTGGCTTACATTTCAAAAAAATTTAACAAAACGGAAAGAAATTGGTCGGTGTGGGACAAGGAAGCCGCAGCCATTAGGTTAGCGCTCACTACGTGGCGCCACTGGCTGGAGGGAGCGCAAACTCCGTTTGAAATATGGACTGATCATAAGAACCTGGAGGCGTTGCGCACTCAACGGTCCCTCAATGCAAAGCAGCTGCGATGGGCTGATTTCTTTTCCAAGTTTAACTTCGTGCTTAAACATTTTCCTGGGAAGGCTAACTCCCTGGCAGACGCGTTGTCCAGATTACCCCAACATGAGAGTGTGAAAGAAGAGGTGTTTGATTCCATGTTCTCCCCCCAACAGCTGGGAGGGGTGGTAGTCACCCGGAGCCAAGCAAAGAAAGCCGAACTCAACACGGGGAAGTGCCAGTGGGGGGGGGGAGTATGCTCCGGAAGAGATAGAGGAACTGGAAGCTTTGGAGGAATGTTCCAAGAGAGAGGACCACTGTTGGCTACATGGGGACAAATTAGTGGTGCCTAAGACCAAGCGCAAGGAAATCTTGCTAAATTGCCACTCCTCAAAACTAGCCGGGCACTTCGGTTTCCTAAAGACACTTAATTTGATCCAGCGTCAGTTCTGGTGGCCGCGCATGCGCCGAGACGTCTCAGACTTCGTCTCGGCATGCCAAACCTGTTTAATGTGTAAAAAACGGGGGGGGAAAGTCCCAGGATTGTTGCACCCCCTTCCCACCGCGTCAAGACCCTGGGAAGACATAGCCATGGACTTTATCACCAATTTGCCCCCCTCCAAAGGGAAAACAGTGATTTGGGTGGTGGTAGACACTTTTTCTAAACAAGCACATTTCACCCCCTTCAAGCAATTGCCCACAGCCAAAGGAATGGCTAAAGCTTTCTTCAACCACGTGATCAAATTACATGCTTTTCCGAAGAGGGTGGTTTCTGACCGCGGAAGTCAGTTCGTTGCCACCTTCTGGCGGGAGCTTTTGAAATTAATGGACATAGAACCTGCCTTAAGCTCGGGTTACCACCCAGAGACCGACGGCCAATCCGAACGAACTAATCAAATTCTAGAGCAATTCCTAAGATGCTACACGAATTATCACCAGGACAATTGGGTGGAATTGCTGCCATTTGCAGAATATAGTTACAATAATGCAGTGCATTCATCCACAGGAGTCTCACCTTTCATGGCAGTGGGAGGTTTTGAAGGAAAACCACTTCCTACTATTAAGGAGGACCCTCAAGCCCCCCCCTCGGATTTTAAAAATTGGTGGTCCAGCCTCCAAGACTCATGGCCATTAATAGGGAAAGCCTTGGACCATGCCAAAGAGGACTACAAGAAATATGCTGACCGAGGGCGGGCACCGGGTTGGGATCTTCAGCCCGGGGACTCTGTTTATCTCTCTACTAAGAATATCCATGGGTTGCAGCCCAGCAGAAAGCTGGGATGGAAATATGTTGGACCTTATAAAGTACTACGTAAAATCTCTGATGTGTCCTTTGAACTGGAACTGCCTAAATCACTGAGTTCTGTGCACCCTGTGTTTCATTTCAGCCTGCTGAAGAAAGATCCTGGGCCGAATGCATGGCATCCAGTTCCTCCAGTTCCTCCTCCACTGATGAAGGAGGGGAGTCCTCACTTCGAGATAACTGAGATCCTTGACTCCAAAATGCGAAGGGGCCACTTGTATTATTTAGTTAGATGGTTGGATTTCGGCCCGGAGCACAATGAATGGATTCGTTCAGAACATGTTCATGCACCCAAGCTGACTAAACTATTTCATAAAATGTTCCCTGATAAAGCTAGGTGAAGAGAATTATGGGGAGGGCAGGGTGTCAGAATCTGGCAATTCAGACAATGTATTCTTGCATGCATTCTATGTATCCTATGTAACCTTTATGCATTATGTATTGGACCTTTCTTTTAATCCTGTTTTGGTCGGGAGGGTGACAACCCTTAAGGGTGAGAACAAGGAGGCCTCTCATCTCTGCCTCCGCATTCCAGCTGCCCCGGCAGTAACTTCAAGGGGAGGATGGCTCTCATCTCTTATCTCATGCAAAAGAACCTTGGAGCCATGAATTGTTATGTGAACGGAGGGGTCTGGTTAGAGAAGGGAAATTTACTGCTTAACACCTCACTTTTTTCCTGTGTGAACCAAACGGTCAAGACACCTTTTAGCCCGCCAATTTTCCCTTAAGGGGATTGGCTACCTATGGGTAATTCAAACTCCTTGGAATGGTATAATAGACCCGCTTGTATTATTTGTCTCATCTCTGACAATAACCCGAGATGCTGTACCAATGTAGGAATAGGTAATAAAGAACTGTGGTTAACCAACCAAGATCTGATCCTTGACTACTTTGAGCAGAACTCTCACAGATTGTCAGAGATCCGTGATTGGTAAACTTAACCCTAACCCTAACCGTAACCCTAACCCTAGCCCTAGCCATAACCCGAACCCTAGCCCTAACCATAACCCTAAAACAAACCCTAAAACTAGTGCTAGCCTATCCCTAACCCTAACTATAGCCCTAGCATTAGCCCTAGCTCTAACAGTAACCCTAACCCTAACACAAACCCTAACCCTAGCCCTAGCTCTCACCCTAACCCTAACCCTAAACCAGCACGAGATGTAGCCCTAGCCCTAGCCCAAACCATAACTCTAACCCTAGCTGTAGCTCTAGCCCTAACCCTATGAGTAACCGTTATCCAAAACCTTGCCCAAACCCTAGCCCTAACCCTAACGCTAACCCTAACCCTGGACTTAGCTTTACCCCTATCTTTTACCCTAGTACAAGCCCTAGCCCTAACCCTAAACCTAACCATAACCCTAGCCCTAACCTTAATCCAGACTCTAAACCTAATAGTACCCTAACCCTAAATCTAACACTAGCCCTAAACATAACCCTAACCCTAGGCCTAACCCTAGGCCTAACCCTAGCTGTAACCCAAACCCAAAACCTTACCTTTACCCTAGACCTAAAATTAGCCCTAACACAAACCCTAACCCTAGCCCTAGCCCTAAATTTAACCCTAGGCCTAACCCTAACCCTAACTCTAGCTGTAACCCTTACAAGTACCCTAGCCCTAACTTTAGCCCACATCTGAACCCAAGACATAGCCCTAGCAAAAGCCCTAGCCCTAACCGTAACCCAACCCTACACCTAACTCTTGCCCTAAACCCTAACCTAACCCTAACCCAAACTGTAAACATAACCCTAGCCCTAACCCAAAAGCTAACCCTAACCCTAGCCCAAACCCTAACCCTAACCCAAGCCCTAACCCTAACTCTAAGATTCAAATTAACACTAACCCTAGACCTAGCCTTAACCCTAGCCCTAGCCCTAGCCCTAACCCTAACCAAAACCCTAACACTAACCCTAGCCCTAGCCATACCCTAACCCTAACCCTAACTGTAAACCTAGCCATACCCCTAGCCCCAGCCCAAGCCCTAAACCTAGCCCTAACCCTAACCCTAACCCAAGCCCAAGCCCTAACCCTCACCCTAACCCAAACCCAAACCCAAACCCTAACCCTAAACCAGCACAAGATGTAGCCCTAGCCCTACTCCAAACCATAACTCTAACCCTAGCTGTAGCCCTAGCCATAACCCTAACCCTAAGAGTAACCGTAATCCTAACCCTTGCCCTTACCCTAGCCCAAACCCTAACCCTAACGCTAACTGTGGACATAGCCCTAGCCCTATCTTTTACCCTAGCACAAGCCCTAACCCTAACTGTAACCCTAGCCCTAACCTTAACCCAAACCCTACACTGAACTACAGCCCTACCCCTTGCCCTAACCCAAACCGTAACCATAACCCAAGCCCTAGCCCTATCTCTAAATCTAACCCTAGCCAGTCATAAACCTAACCCTAATCCTAACCCTAACCCTAATCCTAACACTAGGCCTAACCCTAAACCTAACCCTAGCCGTAACCCTAACCCTAAAAGTAACCGTAATCCTAACCCTTGAATTTACCCTTGCCCTAACCCTAACGCTAAACCTAACCCTGGACATAGCCCTAGCCCTATCTTTTACCCTAGCACAAGCCCTAGCCCTAACACTAACCATAACCATAACCCAAGCCCTAGCCCTATCTCTAAATCTAACCCTAGCCCTAGCCATAAACCTAACCCTAATCCTAACCCTAACCCTAGGCCTAAACCTAACCCTAGCCATAACCCGAGCCCTAACCCTTACCTTTACCCTAGTCCTAAATTTAGCCCTAACCCTAACTGTAGCCCTAGCCCTAACTTTAACTCTAGGCCTAACCCTATCTCTAGCCCTAACCCTTACCATTACCCTAGCCCTAACTTAAGCCCACTCCCTAACCCTAGACGTAGACCTAGCCCGAGCACAATCTGTAGCCCTAACCCTACTGTAACCCAGGCCCTAACCTTAACCCAACCCTACAACTAACTCTAGCTCTAACCCTTACCCAAACCCTAACCCAAACCCAAACACTAACCATAAACCTAGCCCTAACCCCAAACCTAGCCCTAGCCCTAGCCCTAAACCTAACTGTAACCCTAACCCTAATCCTATCCTAACTCAAACCCTTACTATACCCCTAGCCCTAACCCTAGCCCTAAGCCTAGGCCTAACCCTAACTCTAGCCCTAACCTGAGCCCTAAACCTTACCTTTACCCTAGCCCTATCTTTAGCCCTAACACAAACCCTAACCCTAACCCTAGCACTAACACTAACCCAAGACCTAGCCCTAGCCCTAGCTCAAACCCTAACACTAATCCTAGCCCTAGCCCAAACCCTAACACTAAAAGTAGTCCTACCCAAACCCTAACCCTATCCCTATTTGTAACCCTAGCCCTAGCCCTAGCCCTAAACCTAACCCTTGACCAAAACCTAATCCTAGCCATAAAACTAGTCTTAGCCCTAACCCTAACCCTACCCTAGGCCTAACACTAACCCTAACCCTAGCCCTAGCCCTAGCCCTAACCCTAATTATAGCCATAGCCCTAGTTGTAACACTAAACCTACCACAAACCCAAACACTAGCCCAAGCCCCAGACCTAACCTTAGCCCTAGTCCTAACCCTATAACTAAAACTAATCCTAGACCTAGCCCTAACCATAACCCTATCCCTATCCCTATCCCAAACCCTTCTCCAAGCCCCAGCCCTAGGCCTAACCATGACCCTAAGCCTAACCCTAACACTAACCCTAGCTCTAACCCTAACCCTAACACTAACCCTAACCCTAACCCAAACCCAAACCCTAACACTAAACATAGTCCTACCCTAATCCTAACCCTAGCCCTATTTGTAACCCTAGCCCTAGCCCAAAACCTAGCCCTAGCCCTAAACCTAACCCTAACCCTAGCCATAAACCTAGTCCTAGTCCTAACCCAAACCAAACCCAAGCCCTAACTCTAACCCTAACCCTACCATTAGCCCTAAAACTAAACCTACCCAAAACCTAACCATAACCATAACCCTAACCCTGATCCCCGACCCTAACCTGTGTCCTAACCCCAACCCCAACCCTAGCCCAACCCTTACCCTAACCCTAGCCCTAACCTGAACCCTACACATACCCCTTGCCCAAGCCCTAGCCGTAACCCAAACCCTAACACTAACAGTAACACTAACCGAAGACCTAACCCTAACCCTATCTCTAACCCAAAACCTAACCCTAACCCAAGCCCTAACCCTAACCCCAAACCTAACACTAACCCTAACCCTAATCTAAGACATAAACCTAGTCCTAGCCCTAACCCAAACCCTAGTCCTAACTCTAACCCTAACTTTAGCCTGAACACTAACCCTGCACAAAACCTAATCCTAACCCTAACCCAAGCCCTAACCCTAATCCTAAACCTAACACTAACCCTAGACCTAGACCTAGCTCTAACCCGAACCCTAACACTAACCCTAGCCCTAAACCTAACCCTAACCCTAATTGAAACCCTAGCCATAGCCCTAACCCTGGCCCTAGCCCTAACCCTAATATAAACCACAAACCTAGTCCTAACCCAAACCGTAGCCCTAACTTTAGCCTTAACACTAACCCTGCAAAAAACCTAACTCTAACCCTAATCCTAAACCTAGCCCTAGCCCTAACCGTAACCCGATCCCTATCCCTTACCCTAGCCCTGGCCCTAGCCCTACTCCTAACCCGAACCCTAGGCCTAACCCTAACTCTAACCCTAACACTTACCATTACCCTAGCCCTAACTTTAGCCCTAAAACAAACCCTAGCCCTAGCCCTAGCCCTAGCCCAAACCCTAACCCTAACCCTAACCATAGCCCTAGTCCTAACACTAACAGTAACACTAACCGAAGACCTAACCCTAACCCTATCTCTAGCCCAAAACCTAACCCTAACCCAAGCCCTAACCCTAACCCTACTCCCAAACCTAACACTAACCCTAGCCCTAACACTAACCCTAGCCCTAACCCTAACCCTAATCTGAGCCATAAACCTAATCCTAGCCCTAACCCAAACCCTAGTTTTAGACCTAGACCTAACTAACCCTAACCCTAACCCTGGCCCTGGCCCAAACCCTAACCCTGGCCCTAGCCCTAACGCTAATCTAAGGCATAAACCTAGTCCTAGCCCTAACCCAAACCCTAGCCCTAGAGCTAACTCTAACCCTAACCCTAACCCTAACTTTAGCCTTAACACTAACCCTGAACAAAACCTAACCCTAACCCTAGCCATAGCCCAAACCCTAGCCCTAGCCCAAACCCTAGCCCTAACTTTAGCTGTAAAACAAACCCTAACCCTTGTCCTAACCCTTGCCCTAACCCTAGCCCTAACTCTAGCCCTAACCCTAGACCTAATCCTAACCCAAACCCTAAGCCAAAAGCTAACCCTAGCCCAAGCCCTAACCCTAATCCCAGCCCTAACACAAACCCTAGCCCAAGCCGTAACCCTAAACCTAACCCTAACTTTAACCCTAAAACTAGCACTAGCCCTAACACTAATCCGAAGCCTTACCCTTACCCTAGCCCTAGACAACCCTAACCCTAACGGTAAACTTAATGCTAACCCTAACCCTAACCCTAGCCCTAGACATAACCCAAACCCTAGTCCAAACCATCACTATAAAATGAGCCCTAAAACAAGCGCTAGTCTATCCCTAACTCTAACCCTAACCCTGGACATAGCCCTAGCCCTATCTTTTACCCTACCACAAGCCCTAGCCCTAACCCTTAACCGTAACCCTAGCCCTAACCTTAACCCAAACCCTACACCTAACAGTAGACCTAGCCCTTGCCCTAACCCTAAATCTAAACCTAGCCCTAGCCCTAAACATAACCCGAATCATAACCCTAAACCTAGGCCTAACACTAACCCTAGGCCTAACCCTAAACCCAACAATAGCTGTAACCCGAACCCAAACCCTTACCTTTATCCTAGACCTAAAATTAGCCCTAGTACAAACCCTAACCCTAGCCCTAACTTTAACCCTAGGCCTAACCCTAACCCTTACCATTACCCTAGCCCTAACTGTAGCTGACATCTGAACCCTAGACATAGCCCTCGACATAGCACAAGCCCTAGCCCTAATCCTAACCATAGCCCTAACCTTAACCCAACCCTAAACCTAAATCTAGCCCTAACCCTTACCCTAACCCTAACCCAAACCAAAAGCATAACCCTAGCCCTAACCCAAAAGCTAACACTAACCCTAACCCTAGCTCTAACCCTAACCCTAGCTATAGCCCTAACCCAAACCCAAACCCAAACCCCTAAACCTAACCCTTAACCCTAACCCCAACCCCAACCCTAACCCACGGAAATGTCCCTAGCAATCTGGTTCTAAATACGTTTACCCGGAGTTAAATCCCACTGACATGAGCAGAAACCATTTCCATGTAATTATATTTAAGACAGATGGTTAAAAAAGCAGTTTAGCACAGAACTAGTATCTCCCTTAAAACATTAGTACGATGTGAGTAACCAGTTCTGAATAAGGACCTCAGAATGGTCCCTTCCTTGAAATGTTGCGTGTATCGTAGAAGACGGAGATTTCTCTATCTAAACACTCTGCTGACTGGTCTCAATGTGGATAACGAAACTGGGGCAACAGAGGGGTCCACAAACACTGCAGGAGTGTTTTACATAGTTGGGATATGTGGAAAAATATGACTTGGTAAACTAAATTAACTTTGAAAATTAAACTGGTCTCACAAGAGTAGAAAATGCCCTGTATGAGATGGGATGCTGAGAGACAGCTTGAAAATGCGTGGGTGAGAAGAATCAGTCTAATGAGGCCCATGAAAAGAGGAATAAATTACGAGGGTTGGGAATGAGTTCCAAATTGTTCCCCACTCACATGGTTCCTCCCTAGCTCCCATCTTGTTTGCATCTAATTACAATAACCTAAAGAAAAGTCTCTTTATACCCTCGACCGCAGCAAAGTCACAGCTCAACTGAAAAATGAATCTGGGTACCGGATTATACTGCAGAAATGACATATGATTTATAGCTGTGAATGCTAACCAGCTAGCAGGCTACCAACAGCTGCTTTGCTATTGGCAGCCCTGGAACGCTTTTAACATGTACAGTGACAGTCACAGGAAGAGCCCTTACTTTTGTCAGGTACTCCACTTTCATGTTGTCTACCATCAATTTCTTCTGGGAAAGCTCTATTTTCAGCAACTGGAGGTGATGAAGCAGCTCCTTCTGTTCTATCAGCTGCCTGGTAATTTTGATGGTGCCTTCCCATTCTTCCGAGGAGGAGATATCATCAGTTGGCCGTGTAGTCTCCAGACTAATATCTTCAGACTCCAAGGAGCTGGAAACATTAAAATTTTTAGGTTCTCTGGAATTCTTCTGTGAAATTCTTGTGCTGGGGTTGAAAGATTTTTCAGGTTCTCGTTCAGACACTTGGAAAAATAAAGAGAGCTGGTATAAGCAAAATAATTTTGCATAATATTTAATCTTGCTTTGTTTCAAGTCTGAAACATGAGAAGCATACAACTTAATTCAAAACCAAGTATCCTGGCTAGTATTATGCAAGTGGTCTTCAAAATGTGTGTATTGAAATTATGAGACTACGTGCTGTGATGAGGGTATTGACTAGTATTTGCCAAATATTCACTGGACAGCCAGCCCTGTATCATGAAACACATTGCTCATTATAGTTTCTAATTCTTACACCTAAGTCTGGTTTCCGCTTTTCTCCTTTCAAACTAATGCATTCCAAAAGCTTCATACACTAAGGAAGTACATTTCTGCCCTGACCTGGATAGCCCAGGCAAGCCCAATCTCATCAGATCTTGGAAGCTAAGCAGGGTCAACTCTGGCAAGTACTTGGATGGGAGACCTTCCTGAAATACCAGAGGCAGGAGTGGACTTTATTCAGCTACCTCTCTGACTATCCTACAGGCTCCCAGTAGGGGCAGTCACCAGAGGTCGCCATGACTTCCAGCTGCACACACACTCACATAAAACAATACCAAAAAAAGAAAGAACAAAAGAAAATGTATTTCTGTCCTCAATCTCATTGCTCATATTCCTGGACTGCAATTTATGTTTACTACTAACCCTACACAAAATTCAAAAGTGGTGAAAAGAAATACAAAGACCATTCATAACAGGAGTAATTGCTAATAACTACCTTAGTAAACATAGGGAGACTGCATTAACATCTAAATGAAACTAGAATCCAGGGGCTCCTGCAAGACTTACAAAGTTTATTCTAGCATAAACTTTCATGAGTCAGAGCCAGGGCTGTCAATCCCCAGATGGTGCCTGGATTTTAAGTCCAGTGGCACCTTTAAGACCGACAAAGCTTAATTCTGGGTATAAGTATTCATGTGCATGCACACGCCTTCAGATACAGTGACAAATGTATGTGTGCACGCACAGAAAAGCTTATGCCTAGAATTAAACCTTGTTGGTCTTAAAGGTACCACTAGACTCAAACACAAATAGTTATTACTGGACGTAACTAATTTGTATGCAAATACAAAAGGACTCTGTTTTTTATGGGGGGGACACTCAGTTTTGCATTTGGGTAGAACAAAGTTTGAGTCCAGTGGTACCTTTAAGACCAACAAAGTTTAATTCTGGGTATAACTTTCCTGTGCATGGACACTTCTTCAAATGCATGTATCTGAAAAAAATGTGCATGCACACAAAAGCTTATATCCAGAATTGAACTTTGCTAGTCTTAAAGATACCCCTGGACTCCAACAGAAATATTTATTATTAGACATAACTGTAATTTGTAGGCGAATGCAAAATGGCTCTCTTTTTTTACAGGGAAAAAGCCCAATCTTGCATTTGAGTAGAACGAAGTTTGAGTCCAGTGGTACCTTTTACACTAACAAAGTTTCAGCTTTCGTGTGCATGCACACATACAATTGCATCTGATGAAGTGTGTATGCACAGAAGAGCTTATATCCAAAATTAAATTTTGCTGGTTTTAAAGGTACCACTGGACTCAAACAGAAATAATTACGGGACACAACTGAAATTTGTAAACGAATGCAAAACGACTCTCTTTCATGGGGGGGGAGCCCAATCTCACATTTGAGTAGAACAAAGGTCGAGCCCAGTGGGCACCTCTAAGACCAACAAAGTTTGATTCGTGACCTTTCCAGACACCTCTTCAGAGACGCACACGCACACACATGGAAGCTGATACCAGCTAGCATTAAACTTTGGTGGTCTGAAAGTTGCCACTTTGTCCCGTTGCTTCAGACCCACACGGTCACCCGCACGGACCTTGCATTTGGGTAGAGCTTTATCTACTGGAGGCTCCCCCGCCTCCCCCCCCGCGAAAGGACGAGGACTGCAGACACCTCGAGACCACAGGAGCCTCAAACAGGCAGACGCATGCGCGTGTTCGTCCCCCCCCAGCGAAGAAACTCTGTTACCATAGCAATGAAACCGATGCCGCAGATGGGGTCACTCGAACACTTACGATGGGGGGGGAACAACTCCCTCTAATTTCCACCGACCCCTCACATGGCGTGGCGTACACTCGGGAACCAGAAGTTTAAACCAAGGCGACCGGGGCACACCTTTCTATCTTAAACTCCAATATTATCACAGCTCACTAAAGCAATATTGCATCCAAAAAGCATTAATCAAATACTCAAGTGCCATCAAGAGGCCCATCTGGAAATAAAGAGGACTCTTCTTCTTTGGTCAGCTGAACTCCTAAAGTTTTTAAAAGAGTGATGCCCGATGCTTTATCTGATGCAGTAAGTTGGGAGCCGTTCTTGTAGACAATAACATCAGATGTTGGGCTCCATCTGAACCTTATTTTGGCTGCAAATAGCTTGGAGGTAACAAGCTTCAGGGATCTTCTTTTCTCTAAAGTCTCTGAAGAAAGGTCTAATAATACCAATATTTTTTCCCTTCATACAGAAGGGATCCTTTAAGTCTCGCCTCTTTAAGCACTCTGTCTCTAGATCTCTGATAAATGAAAGTAGCAATCACATCCCTGGGACGACTTCTAGTGGCTCTAGCTAAAGGCCCTACTCTGTAGGCCCTGGTTATGGCAGGGGCAATTCCATCCTCCATCTTGAGAGCTTGGGCCAGCCATGAAGAAATACATGAAGCCAAGTCAGCATTTTCCTCAATGCCCTCCTCCAGCCCACGAAATTTTAAGTTAGACATTCTCCATCGATTTTCCAAGGAGACTAACCTGCTGGTTGTTGTGTTTTCAGTGGACTGTAGATTTCTGACTTCATCCTGCAGCGTTAGTGCTAGCTCTGAAGCATTCTCGGCCTGTTTAGAGGCTTCTTTTAACTCCTTGGTTAAATCATTGAGCTTAGAGTGCACCGGTTGTAATAGTTCTGCCACTGACATTGTCACTAGTTGGTGCAAGTCTTTCCAAAGCTCTATCAGGTCTTTTCTAGAGAGCGGAGAGTCGTCTTCTGGAGCGTCGTGTCTTTCAATAGGAGAGCCCGATGCCATTTTAGTTGGAGTGGAGATTTGCACGTCGTGGAGGCCCGGTGTCTTTTCAGGCAGAAAATATGTGTCCACGGTCACCGGAGTCGCTGCGGAAGGTCTGGGCTTGTTCTTAGACGTTCTGCCCATATTTTAGAATCGAAGTGTGGTGGTAAAAGTTGAGTTTTTAGTCGTTTTCTGGAGCGGGGATCAGGAGCCGAATCACCAGACGTCCACCATCTTGTGTCGTCGGTCCGCCCCCCCCGGGGCACACCTTTCTATCTCTACAGAAGCCGATTGGGCATCATCTGTCGTGTAAAGCGATACCCCCCCTTTCGCTCTACGGCCGGGACCTCACCAAACGTGCGCCGGCGGCCGTGGTGCATTGTGGGAGGCGGTGGGGTGCCGGGGGCCTGTGGCGTGGAAGGACGCTGACCTCGCGCACCTTCCTGAAGTGGACCCGGTCCGGCGCCATGCGGAAGATCATGCGCGAGCACTACCTGCGCGATGACATCTCCTGCTGCATAGCCGCCTGTCTGCTCTGCGGCGGGGGAGGGGGAGCAGCTCGGCGCCAGCCGGCCGGCCCTGCCTGGAAACCCAGCCCGGCGGCGCCACCAGTAGCCTCTGCCCGGGGCCCCACTACCTCCTGCTGGACACCAGCCTCTTGCTGCACCAGGTACACGCCTCTTGGGACGGTCTGAGAAGGACAGGGCTGGACTCTTGGAATTAGTAGGAGCACCAGTACAATAGACTGGGGGTGTTAAGTTAATGAGAGTTGAATGTCATGGCTTGCTTTGTATGGACAACTAAGTGTTAATCTTGAGAAGCTCTCATCAGTATTGTGAATGTTGATATAAAATAAAATGATGTTAAAGAAAGGCGGAAAGAATGATAATAGTAATAATTGGTAACAACAACAATAAAACAGCATTTGTGTCCAGTGGCTTCTTTTAAGACCAACAAAGCTTAGTTCTGGGTTTAAGCTTTTCTGTGTGTAAACTTTTTCAGATACCTTGAAATGGAAGTTACAAGTCCATACACATAGCTAAAGGGTGAGCAGCAAATTAGCATACAACATAATGAAGATGTTTTAACAGATGCAAGGACGAAACAGGAATAACAAGCTAAGTTTATGTGTTCACCTTTTGTTTGGTTTTAATTTGGGGGGCGGGGGAGACACGGTGAAGGAAATGTTTCCTTCAGTGTTTAGTATTGTCTTCAGGGGAGGAGAAGGGAGGTGATTGTAAGCCACTTTGAAACTCCTCAAAGTAGAGAAAAGCAGGACATGAAAACCAACTCTCCTTCTTGTGCTACCTCAGAAAGTCTAACATATATGTATTTTCTCTTGCATACCTCCATGCTTGAGAGGAGATGGCTGGAGTGTTAACAGCTGGGTCTCAGTTAATTATTCTCAACAATTAAGGAGGATACATTTACACATCTGTTTCCAATTTTGATAGATTTATTTGCTTCACCATGTCCCCCTCTCCCCGGGAATTAAATCCAAACAAAAGGTGACCCTATAAACTTAGCTTGTGATTCCTGTTTCATCCTTGCATCTATTAAAACATCTTCATTTTGTTGTATGCTAATTTGCTGCTCACTCTCTAGCTATATGTATGGACCAGAAAGTTCTATTTCAGTGTATCTGAAGAAGTGTGTGTGCTCAACAAAAGCTCATATCTTGAATAAAACTTGGTTGGTCTTAAAGGTGCCATTTGACTCGATCTTTGTTCTGCTGCTTCAGACCAACGTGGCTACCCCACTTGAATCTGTCTTCGCTGGGAGAATAGTCTTCCTGGAGTCATCCCCACTGAATAAAAACCTTGGCTGATTTCTGTGCACACCTGCAGAGAATTGCTTCTTTCACCTGCAGCTTATATACTGCAGGCTTAGGGTTGCCAGCCCTGGGTTTGGAGATACCTGGACATTTGAAAACAGAGCTGGGTGTGTGTGTGTCCGGACTGGGGTCCACCTTCCAGAGCACCTTTTTTCTTTCTCCAGGAGAACTGAAAGAAATGCTTTAAAGAAACGTAATTTATGTAGTCTGGAAATCAGTTGTAATTCTAGGAGATCTCCAGTCCCCATGGGAGGTGGGCAACCATGACTGCAGCCCCTCCCCCAACTGCAATTGAAAAATGGCTGGTGTTGTTCAGAGCCACTTTTGGATGGGTGGGAGAAATCCCTTTTTGCCTTGTCAAGATTATGAACCAGGAGAAAAATCTTAAAACGCAAGGGTAAGGTTAGGGAATCTGTCTGGTAAAAGGAATAAAACTAGCTTGTGATGAGACAGATTAAAAAGTATCTAGGTACTGTGTTAAAAACCTATTTCTGAGGCTAATACAAAGAGGACGCTCCAATAAAATATGTATTATAGTCTCAGTTTTCCCCAAGAACAATCACAAAGGCAGTCTGAGTAAAGAGTCTTTTTTCCCTTCATAACAGGCCTGGACTGTGCATTCAATCGAGGTAATAAGAAAGCTCTAAAATAGTTTGGGGCAGTTAGATGAAAAGCATAGGAAGGCAGCAGTTTTGGTGGAAGAATACTAAAAAAAATACGGAAAAGCAAACCCTGTGGGCTGGAGTCCATGTGCTCAAGTAATCCCTTTCTTGGATATTCTTCTTGACATGGGCCTTAACAACTGTGGGTTCATTTCAGGGCTTAGGAGAGCTTTGTGTTAAGACCAAGAGGTTTTATGAGAATCTGCTTTTAATAAAGATAGGTCTCCAGAGTTACTATGGAACACTTTAAGGTACAAACTGAAGGCCAGTTGCCAAACTAAACCAAACCCCTTTTGCAGCAGGGAGAGTGCATCTGGACTCACACTTATGTTATATAGAGTGTTTGGGGAAAAAGGGGAAGCGTGGTCTATTCCCGTTTTGGGTTTTTTGCAATCGGTTTACCATTTTGTTTGAAAAGACATCCTTCCCCAATGAGGTCACCATTCCTCATTTTTGCAAGAACTCTTTTGCATGTTATTTGCTAGTTGTGGCACATGCAAAGAGTTCTCAATAAGGATTTCTCTAACCTGTCCATCTGGGAGTCTGAATCTAACAGTACCCCTTCTGCCACAACAGATCTCCCATCAGCTACACATAGTGTTTCTCTTTCCCCCCCTCCGTTTAGAGTTTCAAAAAAGTACCTGTGTGCATTCACGTGCATTGGACATGCACCATCTAAGAACCATATATGATGTTTGGTTGCATCTCAAGTTAATATGAAACTTCTTAAGGGGTGGCTGATTTTCCCCTTTGATTTGCCTTGGGGGGAAGATTCTACTATCTGAATTATCTTTTTACGCTCTGTTTGAGTTTCCCCATCTTTATCTTTTAAAGCCTGTATTTGTCTCGAAGCTTGTTTTTCTTTAACTCTCCATGAGAGTCGTTTTCGTGTTTTGGGAGATCTTTTCCAGTGTTGTTTGACATATAGAAGGTCTTTTTGAATTTTTTTTGAGATTAAGGTTTCCAAAAAATTTCTCTCAGCCAATAGTTGCTGCATTATTGTTTTGCTCCCTGTGGCTTTGTGTTGTGCTTCTAAAGTCTTTATCCTATTCTGCAGAGTATTAATGATTCTATCTTTTTCTTTTTTCAGGTGAGATGCCGTGGAGATAAAATGTCCTCTCAGCACAGATTTTAATGCATCCCAGTTATTCTGATGTGAAGTGTCTTCTGCCTTATTTAATTCTAAGAAGTTTTTAATGTTCAAACTCATTTGTTGTTGTATATCTGGTTTTAATAAAAGTGATTTATTGAGTACCCATTTATGGCTTTTTGTCCTTTGTGGTGATTTTTTGATTTTACAGGCTACAGGGGCATGATCTGACCAAACGTTGATTTCTATATCTGACTCTATTGTTTTTGCGATCAACTTTTTTAGATGTTAATATAAAATCAATTCTCATGTAAGAATTAAACCGGGAAAAGTAATAGGTTTGATTCTTTACGTTATGGAGGCATTATCCTCCAGATATCAAAAAGTCCATATTTCCTTAGTGTCTTTTGAAGATCTGTTTCAGTGTGTAGATTTAATGTTTTCTTCATCTTTGGTTTTGACTTGTCCACTTGTAAGTCTAAAACGTAATTAAAATCTTCCCCTAGAACTATATCTCCTTCCTGAAATATTCTTAGGAGTTCTAACGTTTCCTTTATAAATTGCACCGGGTTGGCATTTGGAGCATATATTGACCCTGATGTAATAGTTTGTCCTTCTAGTGTGCCTTTTACAAAAATATACCTGCTGTGTTGGTCTTTGAACGTTGCCAATCCTCCAGGGGGCACCCAAAGAAGGAATTTGGTCCCTGTGTTAAGCAGGAGCTGGGTAGCAGGAGACCAGAGGCTGAGCCTCAGTTTGAGAAGGGGTGTCAGGAGTCTGTCCCTCCTGGCAGGAGGACCCCAAAAGGACAGTGGTGGCAGCAGTATCCTAGTGGGAAGAAGAGGAATAGCACCCTCCAGAAATTGGCTTAAGCCAAGGAGGAGGCTGGCAGAACACGGTCTGTAAGTACAAACAGGCCTGTTCTGTCACACACCACTACAACATTGATGGAAACATCAGCCACATTGCTGCACTGCCCTTCTTATGCTGACAGACCACAGCATCAATGATTTCCCACCATAAGAAACTGCCAGACAAAAGAGAAAAGTCACTCCTGAACAACAGTCCCAGAAAAAAGCTACAAAGGCCACATACAACCATGGCAGTTGTGCAAACCGCAAGAGGCCTGCAAGCTTTAGAAGGCACACATAGGGCCCAAGACAACCTGTACAAGATCTGCCTTTTAATCCGCTGACAGCAGTCCTCTCCTGCACCTCATTCAACCCATACTTGCACCCAGTGGAACACCATGTCTCACACAGTGTGACTGTATCGTCCAGCTCCTTGACAAGCAAAAAAACAAAACACAACACAACAACTTCAGAATGCCAATGGAAAACATGTAAGCACTTTGAAGTGTATGCCTCTCAGCACTGATGAAGACAAACTCCACCATTCCATTCGCCGTTACCTTACCTCACCAATGAGCATGCACTCCCAGCGCACAGCCGCTGACCACTGGACTAACTCAGTGAATTCTGTGCACTCATTCACATTGTCTATAAAATACCCTGTGACAGACAGTTCTCCACTGGCTGTTCCAAAAGTGCTATAAGGGTTGGGGTTAGGGTTGGGGTTAGGTTTGGTTTAGGATTAGCTTTGGGTTGGGGTTTGGGTTCGGTTTGGTTTAGGATTAGCTTTGGGTTGGGGTTAGAGTTAGAGTTGGGGTTAGTGTTGGGATTAATTTTAGGTTTTGGTTAGGGTTAGTGTTGGGGTTAGGTTAGGTTAGGGTTAAGGTTGGAGTTAGGGTTGGGTGAGGGTTAAGGTTGGGGTTAGGTTGGGGTTAGGATTAGAGTTGGGGTTGGGATTAGGAGTTAGGGTTGGGTGAGGGTTAAGGTTGGGGGTAGGTTTGGTTTAGGGTTAGAGTTGGGGTTGGGATTAGGGTTAAGGTTAAAGTTGGGGTTAGGTTTACAGTTGGGATTGGGGTTAGGGTTGAAGTTAGGTTTGGTTTAGGGTTGGGTTGGGGTTAGGGTTATAATTAGGGTTGGGGTCAGGGTTGAAGTTAGGATTAGGGTTGGGGTTAGTGTTGGGATTAGTTTTAGGTTTTGGTTAGGGTTGGAGTTAGGGTTAGAGTTGGGGTTAGGGTTAGGTTTAGGTAAAGGTTTGGGTAAGGGTTAGAGTTGGGGTTGGTTAAGGGTTGGGGTTAGGGTTGGTTTGGTTTAGGATTGGTTTGGGTTGGGGTTAGGGTTTTACTGACAGAAGCAGGCCACTGTGGGGACAGTTAGACCCACCTGGCAGTGGGTGGAGGAGAAGAGTGGACCCAGCACCCAGTCCGTCCCCTTCACCGGCTCCCTCCAGACTGAGGCCGAGGTACTGGCCGGTGGCTCTATGGGGGGGGCTGAGGCAATGCAGCGAGGGAATGCAGCCGGAGGCCAGGTCTACTCCAGTTTCCCCCCGCAGTACCAAATGGAGGCCAGATCTACTCCCATTCAGTCCAATGGGGACCCGGGAGGCCTGGTCTATGACCGTTTTGGGTTCCCCCCCCCCAAGTGCAGAATGGAGGCCAGGTCTACTCCCATTAAGTCCAATGGGGACCCAGGAGGCCTGGTCTACTACCATTTTGTATTATTTTTTAAGCGCAGAACGGAGGCCATGTCTACTCCCTTTTTTTTTCTAACTGCAGTGAAGGGTGGGGTGTAAATCCAATTTCTTCTTCTTCCTCCTCCTCTTCCTCTTTCTCCCACTGTTTAAGTGCTCAGCTTAGAGCAGGGTTCCACGACCTTTTTGGCTCATTCCTGGGGAGGCCAATTTTTGGGCTTGGAGGGTCTGCTTTCTGGAGGGGGGCAAAGAAGCAAAAGAGACTCCTTGAACCTGGGCTGGCATCAGCAGATGCTGGGGGGGCAGCTTCGAGGTTCCACTGCCCCGATCCCCACCCATGCACCTCCCCTGCCACCTGCCACCTGCCAGTACCCATGCCCCCAGCTGCCCCGAGTCATTGAGGAAGGGCATGTGGGTGGTGCTCCTGGCGGCAAAGGATGGTGCTGCCAGGGAATGAGTGTGCAGGGAAGTGGGGTACCTCAGCACATGGGGTGGAAGGGCTTGCAGGGGGAGAAGGATGCCCAGGGAAGTGGGGGACATACCGGTGTGGTGTTGTGTTGTGGAAAAGAGGGCAGAAGGGGAGCTCTGGCGGGAGGGGAGATAGGGGCCCCTGGGTACTGTCTGTCCAGGGCCCCCCAAAATCTGAAACTGGCCCTGCTTTGATGCCTCTGTGTGTGTGTGTGTGTGTGTGTGTGTGTGCATGCATGCCGCACTCTCCCTCCTCCAGACTCTATTACCTGTACAACAAGAAACGGATCAGTGTCTCAGCGGCCTCCAAGCTCCTGGTCAACATGCTGTTGGGGGGGATGGGCCTTTCCATGGGCAGCATGCTTTGTGGCTGGGACAAAAAGGTGCCGGCCTCATGGGGGGAGGGGGTCTGCTGGACATGGAGGGAGGAGCATGTGAGCGGAATGATGCTCAAAACATGGGTCACCATAAAGGGTGTTGGGTGTTCAGCTGCTGCAGTGAGCAGCTGGTGGGGGGAGACCGTGGGGAGCCTGAGGCCCTTCGCTTGCTCCTCCCCAAGACTGGTGAGGTTGGGCATTTCAGGGCCTTAAGATGAGCAAGGGGCTCCCCCTTAGAAGGGCAACCCCAGATCCCACATAGGCACCCTCTCTTCCCAGGACATTCCCATCCTCTTGTAGGCAGAAGCTTCATGCAGTTAATAGCTGTGTGGTAGGCTGAAATCCAACAGGGGTGACCTTTTGTCAGGAGGAGCTGCCGACAGCAGAGATGCAGCTACTGAAGGGAAGAATCTCTGTCCCCACAGAGGAGGGCAGTTCTGGTTTGGGGGCTGGACCACCTATTGCTCCCTCCGGAAAAGTGTGACCCAACCCATAACCCCCGGAGTTATGTGTGACCCCCGGAGGACCCAGCAGGCCAAGGGCGTGTGCTAAGCTGCGGAATTGCGATCCACGGGACCAGGAGTTGGAGCTCGGAGTTCCCAGGTCTTGGTCGGGCATTTCGGCTTGGCTCGGGGCTGTTCGGGAGGCCTCGGTAGGACTCGGAGCAGCTCGGCTCAGGGCTGTTCGGGAGGCCTCGGAAGGATACGGAGCGGCTCGGAAGGCCCCGGGAGGAATTTGGAAGGCTGCGGGGGGGCCGGAAGGACTCGGAGCGGCTCGAAGGGCCTAGGAGCGACTTGGAGGCCGTGGGGGCGCTCGGGGTATCCTGAGCATGCCATAAGGACTCTCATTCGGTCCTGGGGCGTTGAGCCCGAAGTTGGGGCCAAGCGTTGGGAGTGGGCTTCGGGGCGACTGGTGGCAGGAGGCGTGCCCTGTGGGTGAGTGTAACATCTAGCTCTGGGACTGTCTGGGTCGGTTTGGGTCCGGCACTGATAATGCCGGGGCCAAGGACAGTCTGGGACGGCTACCCCAGGGAGCGGAGAAGCGACGGAGGCCTGGCCGGGAGTCCATCGATGGAGAACAGGGCCCTGGGTGGAGTTGCGGAGGCATTGAAGAACGGGATACACCGAGCCCACCAGGGACTTTTAACATCAGTGTTTTTAGGACCCCTGCGGGGGAAGGACTGGGTTTTTCCATCCAGCAGTGTTATTTGGATGTTTTAGGCTAGGTATAGATAGGGTGATTTAGTTTTAGTGTTAGACCTACTCTATGTTGATTTAATTAGCTTATAGCTAGGAGAGTAATTTTAGACTTGCTGCCCAAAATTTATTGGGGCAGTAATGAAGGGAGGTCAGGGTGGGTAATAATTTGAGAATTAGGAAGTGTTAATCTATACAATATTAACCTGCTAGAATTGGGGCATATATATTTTCTTAGCAGGGAGTGGCTTGGGTTGGAGTGGGCAGCACTGGGGTGGGACCTTTTACCAGGCAGCTGACGGCGTCGATTTGGCCTGTGACTGGCAGTGCGCTGTGTGAAGGCCATCGGCGCCGATGACTTCTGGACTGGGGATTCCAGTGCTTCTGGGGCAGGGGAAATATAGCGGTGGGAGCAGATGGGTTGTGAAGGGAAGGAGGCAGAGAATCGGTGAAGCTCAGCCTCCTTCCAGCCTGTGGCCCATCCCAAGAGTGGCGGGCAGGGAGGCTGGGAAGGACCATCCTCCGTCATTGATGTTGTGCAACGCCAGGTCTAGACAATAACAAGACTGCTACCTTGCAGGAATTCCTGCTGGAACAAGGTGCTGACCTGGCGTGCGTGACCAAGACTTGGGTGTGAGAGGGGGGAGACAGTGGCTTTCTCCCAGTTGGCTCCACCCGGGTTCTCGGTCCTCCACCAATCACGGACTGATGGCCGGGGAGGAGGAGTGGCACTGCTCATTCGGGAGGCTTACTCCTTTAGGGCACTCCCGCCATTGAAGTTGGTGGGCATAGAATGTTTGGGCCTGGTGTGGGAAGCTGGGGAGAGGTTGGCTGTCTGGCTGGTGTACCGGTCGCCCAACGCACCAGCCGACAGCCTGTCCTCGCTGGTGAAGGCGGTGTTGGGCTGGGCCTTGGAGTCCATGCCAACGATGCGGCCTCTGCTCCGGCAAGGGAGCTGGTGTCTTCCATGGCGACACTAGGGCTCTCCCAATTTGTAATGGTTCCTACGCACCAGGCCGGACATACGCTCGACCTGATTTTCGTGGCGGGGGTTACGGTGGGCCAGTTGACTGCCACGGCAGTGCCATGGTCTGACCACTATGCCCTGAAGGCTCGTCTGATGGTGTCGCCCCAACTCCGTTTGGGCAGCGAGTGGATTTTAGCTCGCCCGCGGAGCCTGATGGACCCTCAGCGGTTTCTGACGGCTTTGCGGGATCCCATGCCTCCCAGTGACTCATTAGATGGACTGGTCGAGGACTGGCATGGCCGGCTCTTGGTGGCCATCGATGAGATTGCTCCCCGACGCCCTCTGTGCCCTCGCTCGAAGCTGGCCCCCTGGTTTACCGGGGAGCTGAGGCTGATGAAACAGGGTCTCAGACGGCTAGAGAGACGGTGGTGGCGTTTTCATGACGAAGCATCAAGAACATCTTATAGGACGTTTATGAGATCCTATGAGATGGCAATCAAGGCCGCTAAGAAACAATTCTATGCAGCTGAGGTTGCATCTGCTAGCTCTCACCCGGCACAATTATTTAGAACCATTAGGTCATTAACTGAAGTGCCACAGAGCACCTTAAAAGATAGAGAATTGGAAATTGGCTGTGAGGCATTTGCGAGCTATTTTGCAGATAAAATCTTGCTACTCTGCCGTGAACTCCCGGCCACAGTTGAGACAGTGTGTGAACTTGAGGCTCCATGCACGTCTTCAGGTTTAATCCTGGATCATTTCAGTCCCCTCAGTCTTGAGGAGGTTGACAGGTTGCTCTTGACTGTACATCCAGCCTCGTGCAGCCTTGATCCGTGCCCCTCGTGGCTTATAAAAGCTTGCCATGAGGGGTTGCGCGATACGCTCCGGGAGATTATCAACAAGTCCTTTTTAGAAGGACTGTTCCCGGAGGCACTCAAGGTTGTGATGGTCTGTCCTCTCCTTAAAAAACCATCTCTGGACCCGGCTGTTTTGGCCAACTATCGGCCAAACCTACCCTATTTGGGTAAGGTATTAGAGAGGGCGGTGGCGATTCAGTTACAGAGCTTCATGGATGACACCTCCATGCTGGACCCGTTTCAGTCTGGCTTCTGACCAGGTCATGGGATGGAGTCGGTTCTGGTCACCCTCACGGATGACCTCCGAAGACATCTGGATCGAGGCGGTATGGCAGCACTGGTGTTGTTAGATCTGTCGGCGGCATTTGATGTCGTCGACCACCAGTTGCTGATCCACCGCCTCACCAATGCGGGGGCGCGCTTTACAATGGCTTGCCTCCTTTCTCCAAGATCGGGGACAGAGGGTTGCACTCGGGGAACAGACCTCCCAGAGGCACCCACTGGTGTGTGGTGTTCCTCAAGGGGCAGTCCTATCCCCAATGTTATTTAACATTTATATGCGCTCCTTTGCCCAGATTGTCCGGAGGCACGGGCTGGGGTGTCATCAATATGCCGATGACACCCAGCTCTATCTGTTGTTGGGCGGCCGGTCTGGCTCCACCCCAGATGACCTGGAACGGGTGCTGCAGGAGGTTGCGGGCTGGCTTAGACTGAGCCGACTGAAATTGAATCCTCTGAAGACGGAGGTCCTGTGCTTGAGTCGGACCGGAACGGGGTTAGGGCATCCACTTCCGTCCTTCGGTGGGGCGCCATTGGTGCCAGCTCTGAGGGTCAGGAGTTTGGGTGTGCTCCTGGACTCCTCCTTGATGATGGAGGCCCAGGTAGCAGCCACTGCCAAAGCAGCCTTTTTTCACCTACAGCTGACTAAACAGTTGGCCCCCTTCCTCGAACGTGAAGACCTAGCTACAGTGATCCATGCTATGGTCACCTCACATCTTGACCACTGTAACACTCTCTACTTGGGGCTGCCCTTGTCCCAGATCCAGAGGCTGAAGCTGGTGCAGAATGCTGCGGCCAGGTTGTTGATAGGTCTCTCTTTGTGGGACCACATCCGGCCTGTGCTGCAGTGGCTGCACTGGCTGCCTATAGCATACCGGATCAGGTTCAAGGTGCTGGTGTTAACCTTTAAAGCCCTTTATGGTCAGGGGCCCACCTACTTGAGGGACCACCTTTCCCCATATAGGCCCCAGAGGCTACTGAGGTCTGGCACCCAAAATCGCCTGACTTGCCCCGGTCCAAAAGAGGCCCGGTTGACTTGTACCAGGGCCAGGGCTTTCTCGGTGGTGGCTCCTTACTGGTGGAATGAGCTCCCGGATGACATCAGGGCGCTGCGGGATTTGTTGCAGTTCCACAGGGCCTGTAAGACGGAGCTCTTCCGCCAGGCTTTCAAATAGGAGCCGCCATCGGGGAGAAAGCTGACTATACCATCTCTCTGGCCCTGTTGATCGCACCCTGCTGCCTTTACCCACCGGAGTGCTAGGAAGTCGCCATCTTGTGGAACCGTAATGTAGTGTTGTTTTAAATGTTTTAAATGTTTTATATTGTAAACTTGTTTTATGCTGTTTTATGTTGTTAGCCGCCTTGAGCCGGTTGAAAAACTGGCAAGGCGGGATATAAATGGAACAAATAAATAAATAAATAACATGTCACACAAGCAGGGTGGCGTGGGTGAGGCGCAGAAAAGAGCTGCAGAGGAGGGAGCCAGAGACTGCTTGAGCAAGCGAGCCAAACTTCGTTCTTCAAAGGAATGTACTAGGTCATTAACAATAAGACAGAGGGTGAAAATTCCTTCCTGGCCTCAGGTCAGACGCAAGAGTATAACTTGTGTTGGGATCCTTCTAAAAGGAAATTTGGGGAAACGGCTGGGGTTCATCTCTAAGCCCAGGAGCACATTGCTGTTTTTGGTGTGGGCCTGTTCTAGTTCTGCACATTTCACCGGTGTACAGGAGAGGACTGCAATATACTTGTCTGCCAGGCCATAGCCTTTGTAGACATATGTTTTTAGGATGCTTAAAATTGACTGAGAGATCGTGGAAGACTAGGAATCCAGGGTCTCTCTTCAAGAATGTGGAAAGAATTATATAAAGGAGGGATATTACTGGATTAAGGGGTTGAGGGAGAATGAAATGACTTCTTAGCTTTTGAGGAGAAGACTGGCGAAGCAAGAAGGGGGCACAGTCTACTGGGGGGGCACGGTCTACTGGGCACTAAAGTTTTAGCATTCCCTTTCCTTCGTCTGCAGGGACCAGGCCTTTACTACATAGATGACGATGGTGTATGCCTATCAGGCCCCCTCTTTTCCACAGGAAGTGGAAACTCTTATGCTTATGGGGTGCTGGACAGTGGATACCAACCCGACCTCAGCGTGGAAGAGGCCTACGACCTGGGCAAACAGGCCATCTTTTAAGCCACCCACCGTGACTCCTACTGTGGAGGCGTGGTGAACAGTAAGTTTTTCTGGCCTCTGCCCTTGAACTGCCCTGGCTCTTTCAATGTCACCCATCTCAGTCCTGTAAGCATGTGGCTGCTTTGTGAGAGCCGGCTTTACTTTTGCACATTTTACACTGATGGTGTGGTGTCTCCCAGTGTATCACATGAAGGAAGACGGCTGGATCCGGGTTGGATGCACCAACGTCGTTATGCTGCTCGACCAGTACGCAGAGGCCAAGAAATTAGATGTGACGGGCCAAGAACCGTACATGCCGGAGTTTCTTTGACACTCAGGGCTGAAGGGGAAAAGGGACGAGGGCCTCATGACAATAAAGAGACCTTGAAAGTTTGTTTTCTCGGACTTCGGTTTGTTATTTTGGAAGTTTGTTGCAATCATTTGGGAGGCTCAGTCAGAAACACTCAAGCCTGATTCAATTTCAGGAGCATCTTAGAGGCCAAAAAGATTTTCAGGGTTATCAGCATTTGGGAGTCCAAGCTCCCTTTCTCAGGTATAAGACAGGAGCATGTAAATCTTCAGTGGCTAAATTCTGACACAATTCCACTTCCACCTCCAGCAACACAGGTCTTCAGTGCCCATCCAAAAAACTGTCAGGTTCTGACAAGGTTCTGTCTGCATTTTACAATGATGTCTCTATGCTTTTGCATTTTGCTTTCGATTCTTTTGTTCTAGCAGACCCTGCCCCTTATCTGTATCATTCTCTTCCCACCCCCCTGCTAGCTACAAAGCTTGCTTTGAAGTATAAAGGCTACTCTGGTTAATGTTGCTATGCCTGGGTGGGAGATGGCGATCGAAATTCCTAAGTGTCATCTCTAAACAAATGGTAACTACTCCCTTGTATTCCCTCCTCCCTTTTTCCCGAGCATATGGGTGTTGTTATTGAAACCTTGAAGAGTTCTTTATGGCCGGACGCCTGGAAGAATGTTGTGCCTAGGCTCACACATGTGGGTCACTCAGATCAAGAGGGGAATTTATAACTTTCTCACCTTCTGTGGGAATCTCAACGGTCCCTGCTCTTTTTCCCGCATTCACCCTCTTGCCCTGATTGGCTCAGGTCTGGGGTTCAATTGAAAGTCTGAAATAGTACTGTCTGTATTCCATTAAGCATCTCTAACAAACATTCGAGAACCTGTTTGCAGTATTGGAAATAAAGAGCTTTGCTTCATCAACAAAGGTCTGATCTTTTGCTGTTCATACAGAAGCCTCACAGAGTGTTAGAGATCTGTTTTTGGGACTTTCTCATTCCTGACCATGTCAGATGATGAGACCATTCCCGTAACATCAGTGAAAGATACTGTGCCAGCGGAGAGTGTGCCAACTGGTCCGGCGAACCTGGTGACCACAGCTCAGGGAGCCTACCAGATCCCACGTACGGGACTAGGGCTACACTGGCCACCGGTGTCACCCTGATATTCATGGTCCAATTTTGGCCATGGGACTTGCGAGTCATGGATCCACGACAGGAAGGGATCCCGAGTGCTGTTCAGTGGGGACTGCACAGAGTTTGGCAGGCCCAGCCTTATCAAGGAAGAGCGGGGTTTTCCTCGGGGCCCGGATGATTGGCGTAACTGTTTCCCGGATGAGGAGCATGGGATGCCATGCAGTCCTGATCCTGCGGGCGAGGATCTGGGATGAGTGCTAGACCAAAGGTTTGGCGAGATGCAAGACCGCATAAGAGTGGAGCTGCGGGAGGCCATATTCGATATACAGCAACAACTGCAAGATGTAGTGGCTGCATTGCCGGGCCCGGCACCGGGACCCCCTCAGGGAAGGGGGGGCCCGGTCCTGGCTCCTGGACCCACGGGCAGTGTGCCACCCCAACAAGTGCCTCATATTGACCCGCCCACTGGACCCCCCCCGCAACCAGCACCTGGGGGTCCGGTAGCCCTGGATCGGATGATTCGACAGGCACCTACCGACCCACTGACAGCCACTTTCGACGGAGATCCGGAGAAGCTCCGGTTTTTTATCATCAAGATCGAGAGGTTCCTGGCAGCTTGGGGCCATCTATACCCTACCAAGAGGGACCGGGTTGGGTACATCGGTTCGAAACTCCGGGACACTGCGAGCGACTGGTATGTCAGCCTGCACAACCCCCCTGGGCCAGAGCTACGTACCATTGATAATTTTATGTGGGCCCTGCGGCAACATTATGAGGACCCTCTGGGGGAAGAGAAAGCCTGGAACCAGCTCTGGAAACTGGTGCAGGGAAGGTCCTCGGTGAGAGAGTACACCGACCACTTCCGGTGCATTTCAGCCAAAGTGCAGGGCTTGTCCGAAGACCTGTTTGTGGAGAAGTATTGAGAGGGGCTGCATCCCGAAATATACGAGACCGTGCTGAGGGGAGGATGACCCATGTCGCTGGCTGCTTGGATGAGGGCCGTGGCAGACGTGGAAGAGTGGTTCACCCTGCTAAAGCTAGGGGCTTCAACAGCAGCCCAGCCGAAGGCGCCCCAGAAGGCGAAGGGGAAGACAGGGTTCCAGGAGCTACGGGATATCCTCTTCAAGCAAGGGCTCTGCATCAAGTGTAGGGAGAGTGGCCACTTCGCATCCTCCTGCCCCCGAGGTGGCACAAAGGCACCCAAGACCTCCACCCTGATGGGAGCCACCCCTCGCTCCAGAAAAGTATCGTTTAAACCCCGGGCTCTACAGCTGGAAGGGGCAACTTGTGAGCAGGGCGAGTTGAAGCTGGTCGAGGCACAGCCGTCGGGAAACTTCAGTGACCTGCAGTAGGAGGTGCAGAGCTGCAGGTCCCCCCATCCAGCGCGCCATCCCCGGTGAGCATCCCTGGCCCTTTACTTTATATGGTTGTGACTGTAATTGTCCCTCGCATGGGAACCCATGTGCGGGTGCGGGTGCTAATAGACTCGGGGTGTGCCAGAGACTTAATTAACCCCCTAGTAGTGGATGGACTGGCCCCAGAAGTAAAACCGCTGGGGGAACCCCTCACCTTCACCCAGATGGACGGTTCAGAGATGAAGGAGGTGTGTGTGGCCGAAACAGAACTTTTAGTGGTGGGCACGGGGGAGCATTGGGAATCACGGGCTTTTGTTATCACCCCAAATACTCAGTTCCCCATGGTGCTGGGCAGCCCCTGGTTAAGTTCTCATGACCCTTACATAAAATGGAGTGAGGGAAAGATCTCCTGGGTTGACAAAAAGTGCACTCATCATAAGTGGGACCCTGGTTGAGGATCGGGTCCACCAGTCCCCCTTAAGGCAGCGGCTCTGGCTCTAATGCCGGTGCAGATTCCCCGGGAGTATAGGGACCTGGCAGAAGTGTTCAGTGAATCTGAGGCGGATGAACTACCACCCCACCGCCTCTCTGATTGCGCCATCGAGCTGCTGCCTGGGGAAAAATTACCCAAGGGAAAATTATACTCCATGAACCCGGCCGAGCGAGAAAAACTGAGAAAGTTTTAAGACAAAAACTTGGGGCGTGGTTTTATCCATCCCGCCAAATCCCCTTTTGCTGCCCCAGTGCTTTTCAGGAAAAAGAAAGACGGGGGTTTGCGGCTGTGCACGGATT
This sequence comes from Lepidodactylus listeri, assembly GCA_029233225.1. Taxonomy (NCBI): domain Eukaryota; kingdom Metazoa; phylum Chordata; class Lepidosauria; order Squamata; family Gekkonidae; genus Lepidodactylus; species Lepidodactylus listeri. The sequence continues at coordinate 113,715,530 of JARCFY010000009.1, read as the reverse complement.
ATCGTGGACTGAATGCTGTGTCTGCTTTGAATGCCTACCCCCTCCTGCTCATCAAGGATTTGTTGGCGGAAGCGGCCAAAGGGAAAATTTTCACAAAACTAGACTTGCGGGATGCATACTTTCGGGTGCACATCAGGGAGGGGGACGAGTACAAGATGGCGTTCAACACCCCTTTGGGACAGTTCGAGTACATGGTGATGCCATTCGGCTTGAGTGGCGCGCTGGGAGTTTTTATGAGCCTAATCAACGAAGTGTTGCATAAGCATCTATTTAAGGGGGTGCTCTGTTATCTAGATGATATCTTGATTTATTCCCCTGATAAGCAATCCCATGTAAAGCTGGTAAGAGAAGTGTTGGCCACGTTGCTGGAAAACCAGCTTTACGCCAAGCTGTCTAAGTGCGAGTTCCACCAACTGGAAGTCGATTTTCTGGGTTACTGAATCTCTCAACGCGGGCTGGAAATGGACCCAGCCAAGGTAGAAGCGGTGGTGCAGTGGGAGGCACCCCGCACTCGAAAGCAGTTGCAGAGTCTGTTGGGATTTTGTAATTTCTACTGCACCTTCCTCAAAGACTTTGCGACAGTCACTCTTCCCCTCACCAAACTCTTGAAAATGAAAGGGAGGGGCCCGGAGGCTGGGAAGCCTGGGGAGCGGATAGGGTGGAATGAAGAGTGTCAAATGGCTTTTGAAAGGCTTAAGAAACTGTTTACCTCGGAGCCTATCCTAGCCCTTCCAGATGAAACTAAAGAATTTGTAATTCATGTGGATGCCTCTGATGTAGCCATGGGAGGGGCGATTTTGCAAAAGGGAGCAGACAATGCCTTGCACCCTTTGGCATACATTTCAAAAAAATTCAATGAGACAGAGAGACACTGGTCCGTATGGGACAAAGAGGCTGCGGCCATACGGCTGGCTCTAACTACTTGGAGGCATTGGCTAGAGGGAGCCCAAGCGCCATTTGAAATCTGGACTGATCATAAGAACTTGGAGGCGTTGCGGACCCAGAGATCTCTCAATGCCAAGCAGCTGGGCCGATTTTTTCTCGAAGTTCAACTTTGTGCATAAACACTTCCCTGGGAAGGCAAACTCCTTAGCAGATGCATTATCCCGTTTGCCCCAACACGAATCCCAGTGAGAGGAAGTGTTTGACTCTATGTTCTCCCCCCAACAATTGGGGGGGCAGTGACTACACGGAGTCAGAGCAAAACCGCCCTCGAGCCCCCTAACCCCCCTCCCGCCAACCCAGAACCTTCAACCAGGACAAATAGATGTGCCAAGGAGTATGCGGAGGGGGAAACAGAGGAGTGGGAGGGGGATAGCGAATGTTCCCTCCACCCTAATAACTGTTGGTACCATGGGAACAAGCTAATAGTACCTCAGGCACTCCGAGGAGAGGTTCTCAAGACCTGCCATACGTCCAAACTATCGGGAGACTTCGGATTTCTAAAGACTCTTAATTTGGTTCAGAGACAATTTTGGTGGCCGCGCATGCGCAAGGATGTGTCAGACTATGTAACTGCTTGTCAAGTTTGCCTTATGAGTAAGCGCAGAGGTGGTAAGATCCCTAGGTTGTTGCATCCGCTGCCAACTCCCAGCAGACCCTGGGAGAGTGTGTCTATAGACTTTATCACTGGGCTCCCGCCCTCCAAAGGCAAGACGGTCATATGGGTAGTTGTAGACATATTTTCTAAGCAAGCCCATTTTGTCCCTTTCAAGCAGCTGCCCACAGCAAAAGGGCTGGCCAAGACCTTTTTCAACCACGTGATTAAATTACATGCTTTTCCCAAGAGGGTAATATCCGACAGGAGCAGCCAGTTCGTTGCCAACTTCTGGCAGGAGCTTCTGAAGGTGATGGACATTGAACCCGCTCTAAGTTCGGGTTATCATCCAGAGACCGATGGACAGTCCAAACGAGTGAATCAGATTTTGGAACAGTTCCTGAGATGTTACACTAATTTTCACCAGGATAATTGGGTGGACCTGTTACCTTTTGCTGAATACAGTTACAACAATTCAGTGCATTCCTCCACTGGAGTATCTCCCTTCATGGCTGTCGGGGGTTTTGAGGGAAAACCTCTCCCCACTATCGAGGACCCTAGTGAACTCTCTTCACCTGATTTCTCTCAGTGGTGGGCTAAATTCCAAGAGTCATGGCCCCTAATAGCTAAGACATTGGACAAAGCAAAGACGGACTATAAAAAATAGGCTGATAAGAGCCAAGCAGAGGGGTGGGAGTTACAACCTGGGGATTCGGTCTATCTTTCCACAAAAAACATCCATGGACTCCAGCCTAGTAGAAAAATGGGGTGGAAATACGTCGGACCCTATAAAGTGTTAAGAAAAATCTCAGATGTTGCTTTTGAACTTGATTTGCCTAAATCACTGAGCTCTGGACATCCTGTTTTTCATTTCAGCTTGCTGAAGAAGGATCCTGGGCCGAATGCGTGGCACCCAGTACGTCCGATTCCTCCTCCGCTGATGAAAGAGGGGGAACAACACTTTGAAATCTCTGAAGTGTTAAACTCTAAAATGAAAAGGGGAAAATTGATGTATCTTGTCAAATGGGTTAATTTGGGGCCAGAACTGAACGAGTGGGTGTGGGCTGAAAATGTTCATGCTCCTAAACTTGTTAAAGCTTTTCATAAACATTTCCCTGATAAGCCGGGATAAGATGTATTTTAGAGGGAGTAGGGTGTCAGGTTCTGACAAGGTTCTGTCTGCATTTTACAATGATGTCTCTATGCTTTTGCATTTTGGAATGGGGAGTGCCAGAAGGCGTTCGAAACCCTAAAAACCCTTTTTACCTCCGAGCCCATTTTGGCTCACCCTGATGAAACTAAGGAGTTTATAATCCACGTAGATGCATCCGATGTGGCTATGGGGGGGGCCATCTTACAGAGGGGGTCAGACGGAGAATTACACCCCCTCGCCTACATTTCAAAATAATTTAATGAGACGGAACGAAACTGGTCAGTTTGGGACAAAGAAGCCGCGGCTATCCGGCTAGCCCTCACTACGTGGCGGCACTGGCTGGAGGGGGCGCAAACCCCATTCGAAATTTGGACCGATCATAAAAACCTTGAAGCGTTGCGTACTCAGAGATCCCTGAATGCGAAACAGCTCCACTGGGCCGATTTCTTCTCAAAATTTAACTTTGTATTGAAACATTTCCCTGGGAAAGCCAACTCATTAGCAGACGCACTCTCCCGATTGCCCCAACACGAGAGCCTGAAAGAAGAGGTGTTCGACTCCATGTTTCCCCCCCAGCAGCTGGGAGGGGCGGTGACCACCAGGAGTCAAAGTAAACGAGTTACCGTGGAAGCCGAGTCGTGCGACTGGGGAGGGGAGTATTCACCCGAGGAAATCGAGGAATTAGAGGCGGTGGCCGAATGCTCCCTGAGCGAGAATAAATGTTGGTACCATGGGGATAAATTGGTGGTACCCCGAAGTAAACGGAAGGATATCTTACTGACTTGTCACTCCTCCAAGCTGGCTGGACATTTTGGGTTTCTGAAAACGCTTAACTTGATCCAGCGACAGTTCTGGTGGCCGCGCATGCGCCGAGATGTCTCAGACTTTGTCTCTGCCTGTCAGACCTGCTTGATGTGTAAAAAGAGGGGGGGAAGTCCCGGGACTCCTGCACCCCCTACCTACCCCTTCTCGCCCTTGGGAGGCGATAGCTATGGACTTTATTACTAACCTACCACCCTCGAAGGGAAAGACTGTAATCTGGGTGGTGGTAGACACGTTTTCTAAGCAAGCCCATTTCACCCCTTTCAAACAACTGCCAACGGCAAAAGGGATGGCCAAAGCTTTCTTCAACCACGTGATTAAACTACATGCTTTTCCTAAGCGGGTGGTATCCGACAGGGGTAGCCAGTTCGTTGCCAACTTCTGGCGGGAGCTTTTGAAGCTTATGGATATAGAGCCTGCCCTGAGCTCGGGTTACCACCCAGAGACCGATGGACAGTCCGAACGAACTAATCAGATCCTTGAACAGTTTTTAAGGTGCTACACCAATTACCACCAAGACAATTGGGTGGACTTGTTGCCATTCGCAGAATATAGCTACAATAATGCAGTGCACTCCTCTACCGGCGTCTCCCCCTTCATGGCAGTGGGAGGTTTCGAGGGAAAGCCTCTGCCTACAATCGAAAATGCCTCCGATGCTTCCCCCACAGACTTTAAACGATGGTGGGCGACCTTACAGGAATCGTGGCCACTAATAGCCAAGACTTTAGACCAAGCCAAAGAGGATTACAAAAAATATGCAGATCATGGTCAAGCTGAGGGTTGGGATCTCCAACCTGGGGACTCTGTTTATCTTTCCACAAAAAATATCCACGGCTTGCAACCCAGCAGGAAATTGGGATGGAAATATGTGGGACCCTATAAGGTGTTGCGCAAAATTTCGGATGTGTCATTTGAACTAGAATTGCCCAAATCACTGAGTTCTGTGCATCCTGTTTTTCATTTCAGCTTTCTGAAGAAGGATCCTGGGCCGAATGTGTGGCATCCAATTCCTCCGGTACCTCCTCCACTGATGAAGGGGGAGGCACCCCATTTTGAAATATCAGATATTCTTGATTCTAAGATGCGTAGGGGCCGCTTATATTATCTAGTCAGATGGCTTGACTTTGGCCCAGAGCACAATGAGTGGGTTCGTTCTGAACATGTGCATGCTCCTAAACTAGTTAGAGCTTTTCATAAAAGGTCTCCTGACAAGCCCGGGTAGGGTTGTTTATCGGGGGGCCAGTGTGTCAGAATCTGCTGATTCAGACAAAGTATTTCTAGTTCTTACAGTTATGCATTCTGTCTAATTTTCACTAATTTTCATATTATACCCTGTTGCCATGTATGTATTACAGATATATGCTTTTAGACGCCATGTTTTAGTGCCTAACCAGGCCTGGGTTTTGTAACTATTACAGCGGGAGGGTGACACCTGCAATGTATGGGAACAATGGGCCTCTCACACTGCTGCCTCCGCATTCCATTGGTCCCGGCTGGGACTTCAAGGGAGGATGCGTCTCATCTCTTATCAACATGCAAAAGCCTTGAGGCCATTGATTGTTATGTGAACTGGTAACATCTGAAGGGTCTGGTTGGGAAGGGAATTTACAGCTTAACACCTCACTTTCTTTCCTGTGGGAAGCAAACGGCCAGAGCCCCTTTTTGCCCGCCGTTTTTCCCCTGTAGTGATTGGCTACCTATGGGTAATTCAAACTCCTTGGAAAGGTATAATAGACCTGCCTGTATCATCTGTGTTATCTCTGACAATAATCCGAGAAGCTGTACTAATGTAGAGATTGGAAATAAAGAACTGTGGTTTACCAACCAAGATCTGATCCTTGACTACTTTGAGCAGAACTCTCACAGGATTAGGGTTACGGTTACGGTTAGGTTTAGGGCTAGGGTTAGGTTTTGGGTTAGGGTAGGGCTAGGGTTATGGTTATTCTTATGGTTAGGGTAGGGCTAGGGTTATGGTTATTCTTATGGTTAGGGTTTGGGTTAGGTTTAACATTTGGGTAAGGGTTAGGGCTAGAGTTAGGTGTAGGGTTGGATTAAGGTTAGGGCTAGGGTTATGGTTAGGGTTAGGGCTAGGGTTTGTGCTAGGGCTATATCTTGGGTTAGGATGTGGGCGAAAGTTAGGGCTAGGGTAATGGTAAGAGTTAGGGCTAGAGTTAGGGTTAAGGTTAGGTCTAGAGTTAAAGTTAGGGCTAGGGCTAGGGTTAGGGTTTGGGTTGGTGTTAGGGCTAAATTTAGGTCTAAGGTAAAGGTGAGGGTTTGGGCTCAGGTTACGGGTTAGGTTAGATTTAGGGTTAGGCCTAGGTTTAGGGTTGGGTTTAGGGCTAGGGTTAGATTTAGGACTAGGGCTAAGGCTAGGGTTATGGTTAGGTTTTGGGTTATGGCTAGGGTTATGGCAAGGGTTAGGGCTATAGTTAGGTGTAGGATTTGGGTTAAGATTAGGACTAGGGTTAGGGTTTTGGTTGGGGTAGGGCTAGGGTTAGGGTTTGGGTTAAAGTTAGGGTTAGGGCTAGGGTTTGGGCTCGGGCCTGGGCTCAGGCTCGGGCCTGGGTTTTTGATATGGTTAGGGTTAGTGTTAGAGCTAGGGCTAATGCTAGGGCTATGGCTATAATTAGGGTTAGGGATAGGCTAGCGCTAGTTTTAGGGTTCGTTTTAGGGTTATGGTTAGGGTTCGAGTTATGTCTAGGGCTAGACTTAGGGTTACGGTTAGGGTTAAATTTACCATTGGGTTAGGGTTGTCTAGGGTTAGGGTTAGGGCTAGGGCTAGGGTTAGGGTTAAACTTAGGGTTAGGGCTTGGGTTTGGGCTAGGGCTAGGGCTTGGGTTAGGGTTAGGGCTGGGATTAAGGCTAAGGCTTGGGCTCGGGTTAGGGTTAGGTTTTGGTTTAGGATTTGGGCTATATTTAGGCGTTAGGGTTAGGGTTAGGGCTAGGGCTAGAGTTAGAGCTATGGTTAGGGTTAGGGTTTGGGTTCAGGTTAGCGCTAGGGCTAGGGTAAGGTTTTAGGTTAGGGCTAGGGTTATGCTTATGGTTAGGGTTAGGGTTTGGGTTAGGGTTTGGGTTAGGGTTAGGGTTTGGGTAAGCTTTAGGGCTAGAGTTAGGTAAAGGGTGGGGTTAAGGTTAGGGTTACAGTTACGGTTAGGGCTAGGGCTTGTGCTAGGTCTAGGGCGATGTCTAGGGTTGGGATGTGGGTGAAAGTTAGGGCTAGGGTAATGGTAAGGATTAGGGCTAGAGTTAGGGTTAAGATTAGGCCTAGAGTTAAAGTTAGGGTTAGGGCTAGGATTTGTGTTAGGGTTAAATTTAGGTCTAGGGTAAAGGTAAGGGTTTGGGCTTGGGTTTGGGCTAGGGTTAGGTTTAGGTCTAGGGCTATGGTTAGGGCTAGGGTTACAGTTAGGGCTAGGGTTAGGGTTAGGGCTAGGGCTAGGTTTAGTGTTAGGATTTGGGTTAGGGTTAGGGCTATAGATAGAGCTAGGGTAAAGGTAAGTGTTAGGGCTCGGTTTAGGGCTAGAGTTAGGGTTAGGCCTAGGGTTAGGGCTAGGGTTAGGGTTAGATTTTGGGCTAGGGCTAGGGTTATAGTAAGGGCTAGGGTTAGCGTTAGGGTTACAGTTAGGTTTAGGGATAGGGATAGGTTTAGGTTTTTGGTTAGGGCTAGGTTTATGGTTAGGGTTTGGGTTAGGGTTAGGATTTGAGTAAGGGTTAGAGCTAGAGTTAGGTGTAGGGTTGGATTAAGTTTAGGGCTAGGGTTATGGTAGGGTTAGGGCTAGGGCTTGTGCTAGGTCTAGGTCTAGGTCTAGGTCTTCAGTTAGGGTTTGGGCTAATGTTAGGGCTAGGGTAATGATAAAGGTTAGGGCTAGGGTTAGGCCTAGGGTTAGGCCTAGGGTTAAAGTTAGGGCTAGGGCTAGGGCTAGGGCTAGGGTTAGGGCTAGGGCTAGGGCTAGGGATATGGTTTGTGTTAGGGCTAAATTTAGGTCTAGGGTAAAGGTAAGGGTTAGGGCTTGGGTTACGTCTAGGGTTAGGTTTAGGCCAAGGGTTAGGTTTATGCCTAGGGTTAGGATTAGGGTTAGGTTTATAGCTAGGGCTAGGGTTAGATTTTGGGCTAGGGCTAGGGTTTGTTTTAGGGTTAGGGCATGGTCCAAGGCTATATTTAGGTGTAGCTTTTGGGTTAAGGTTAGGACTAGGATTATGGTTAGTGTTAGGGCTAGGGCTAGGTCTTGTACTCAGGTAAAATATAGGGCTAGGGCTATGTCCAGGGTTAGGATTATCATTAGGGTTTGGGCTAGGGTTAGGGCAAGGGTTAGGATTACAGTTACTCTTAGGGTTAGGGCTATGGCTACAGCTAGGGTTAAGGTTAGGGTTAGGGTTAGGGCTGGGGCTAGGTCTAGGGTTTGTGTTAGGTTTAGGGTTTATGTTAGAGCTAGGGCTACGGCTACAGTTATTATTAGGGTTAGGGTTATGGTTAGGCCTAGGGCTAGGCTAGGGGCAATTTTAGGGTTAGTGTTAGGTTTATGTTTATGTTTAGGGCTAGGGTTAGGGTTACAGTTTGGGTTAGGGCTAGGGCTACATGTAGGGGCAGTTTAGGGTTAGGGCTAGGGTTAGGATGAGAGTTAGGATGAGGGTTAGGGTTAGGGTTAGGTGTAGGGCTAGGGCTAGCGTTAGGGTTACTGCTAGGGTTAGTGTTAGTGTTAGGGTTAGGCCTACGGCTAGGGTTAGTGTTAGGTTTTATGCCGGGTTAGTGTTAGTGCTAAATTTAGGGTTAGGGTTAGGGTTAGGGTTAGGGTTAGGGTTAGGGTTAGGGTTAGGTCTAGGTCTAGGGTTAGGGTTAGGGTTAGGGCTAGGATTATGGCTTTTATTAGGGTAAGGGCTAGGGTTAGGGTTAGGGCTAGGGTTACAGCTAGGGCTAGGGTTATAGTAAGGGCTAGGGGTAGGGTTTGGATTAGGGTTATGGTTAGGTTAAGTGCTGGGCTAGGGTTAGGTTTTGGGTTAGGGCTAGGGTTATGGTTGTGGTTATGGTTAGGGTTTGGGTTAGGGTTTGGGTAACGGTTAGTGCTAGAGTTAGGTGTAGGGTTGGGTTAAGGTTAGGCCGAAGGTTACCATTAGGGTTAGGGCTAGGGCTTTTTCTAGGGCTAGGGCTATGTCTAGGTTTAGGATGTGGGCAAAAGTTAGGGCGAGGGTAATGGTAAGGGTTAGGGCTAGAGTTAGGGTTAGGGTTCTGCCTCGGGTTAAAGTTAGGGCTAGGGCTAGGGTTAGGGTTTGTGTAAGGGCTAAATTTAGGTCTATGGCAGGGGTGGGCAATTGTTTTGGCTCGGGGGCCACTTTGTGGGACTGGAGGTTAGCTGAGGGCCACAGCTTTTAAAATGATTGCATTCATTAGTTAACTTTGCATTTCAGAAAAGGTATAAATTGTATAATAAAAATCAATAAATATAAATTAAATAAAATAGCGGTCGTTTTATTCAATTTATTTATTGTGCTAATTTCATATCATCTATAGCTGCAAGCACATTTAATTTTAGAATCAGTTTAATGAGACAAATGTACCCTATCACACTTTTCTACAATTTTTTTGAAATCAGGAGTGAGATTGCTTGTTGAGATTCTCATCACAGCCTGCAAGTTAATGTCTGTCAAAGAGCATCTATAATAATAACAATGCTTTTCTCTGCTCCGGGCTTCTCTGCATCCCGGGCCCAACGGAGGCCTGACTGAAACAACGTGGCCGATTGTCTTGGCGGGCCGCAAAAAACTATCTGGCGGGCCACATGTAACCCGCGGGCTGCAATTTGCCCTCCCCTGGTCTATGGTAAAGGTAAGGGTTTGGGCTCGGGTCATGGCTACGGTTAGGTTTAGGGTTATGCCTAGGATTAGTGTTAGGCCTAGGGTTAGGGTTAGGGTTGGGATTAGGGTTAGGTTTAGGGCTAGGGCTAGGGTTAGATTTAGGGCTAGGGTTATGGTTAGGGTTTGGGTTATGGTTAGGGTTAGGGCAAGGGCTAGGGCTATTTTTAGGTGTAGGGTTTGGGTTAAGGTTAGGGCTAGGGTTATGGTTAGGGTTAGGGCTATGGCTAGGGCTTGTGCTCAGGTAAAATATAGGGCTAGAGCTATGGCCAGGGTTAGCGTTAGGCTTAGGGCTAGGGTTAGGGCAAGGGTTAGGATTACGGTTACTCTTAGGGTTAGGGCTAGGGCTACAGCTAGGGTTAGGATTATGGATTGGGCTAGGGCTATGTCTCATGCTGGCTTAGGGTTAAGGTTAGGGTGAGGGTGAGGGTTAGGGCTATTGCTAGTGTTAGTGCTAGGGCTAGGGCTACCGTTAGGGTTTGTGTTAGGGTTAGGGTTAGTGTTAGAGCTAGGGCTAGGGCTAATGCTAGGGCTACGGCTATAATTAGGGTTAGGGTTAGGGCTAGGCTACCACTAGTTTTAGGGTTTATTTTAAGGTTATGGTTAGGGCTAGGGTTTGGGATCGGGTTATGTCTAGGGCTAGGGTTAGGGTTAAGTTTACCATTAGGGTTAGGGTTGTCTAGGGTTAGGGTAAGGGTAAGGGTTAGGATTAGGGTTAGGGCTAGAGTTAGGGTCAAAGTAAGGGTTAGGGTTAGGGCTTGGGCTAGGGCTAGGGTTTGGGTTAGGGCTGGGATTAGGGCTTGGGCTTGGGCTTGGTTTAGGGTATGGCTTACGATTTGTGTTAGGGCTAAATTTAGGGCTAGTGGAAGGGTAAGGGTTAGGGCTAGAGTTAGGGTTAGGGCTATGGTTAGGGTTAGGGTTATGGCTGGTGCTAGGGCTAGGGCTAGGGTTAGGGTTAGGTTTAGGACTAGGGCTAGGGTTAGGGTTTGTGTTAGGGCTAAAGTTAAGGCTAGGGTAAAGGTAAGCATTACAGCTAGAATTAGGGTTAGGGTTAGGCCTAGGGTTAGGGCTAAAGCTAGGGTTAGGGTTAGGTTTTGTGCAGGGTTAGGGTTAGAGTAAGGTCTAGGGTTAGGGTTAGGGCTAGGGCTAGGGCTAGTGTTCCGGTTAGGTTTTGGTTTAGTTTTAGGGTTAGGGCTAGGGCTAGGGTTAGTGTTAGTGTTTGGATTAAGGTTAGGGTTAGGTTTAGGGCTAGGTCTAGGGTTTATTTTAGTTTTAGGGTTAGGGTTAGGGTTAGAGTTAGGGCTAGGGCTAAGGTTAGGTCTGGGGCTTGGGCTAGTGTTTGGGTTTGTGTTAGGTTTAGTGTTAGAGCTAGGGCTAGGGCTAGGTTTAGGGTTTGGGTTAGGTTTTGGGCAGGTTTAGTGTTAGGGCTAATGGTAGGGTTAGTGTTAGTGTTTGGATTAAGGTTAGGGTTAGGTTTAGGGCTAGGTCTAGGGTTTGTTTTAGTTTTAGGGTTAGGGTTAGGGTTAGAGTTAGGGCTAGGGCTAAGGTTAGGTCTGGGGCTTGGGCTAGTGTTTGTGTTAGGTTTAGTGTTAGAGCTAGGGCTAGGGGTAGGGTTAGGGTTAGGACTAGGTTTATGGCTAGGGTTAGGGTTAGGTTTAGGGCTAGGGCTAGGGCTAGGGCTACTAATAGGGCTAGGGTTAGGATTAGGGTAGGACTGTGTTTAGGGTTTGGGTTAGGGCTAGGGTTAGGGTTAGAGCTAGGGTTAGGGTTAGGCCTAGGGTTAGGGTTAGGCCTAGGCCTAGGGCTTGGACAAGGGTTAGGGCTAAGGATAGGGTTACGGTTAGGGCTTGGGTTAGGTTTTGTGCAGGGTTAGGTTTAGGGTCAGGGCTAGGGCTTGGGTTATGGTTATGGTTAGTTTTAGTTTTAGGGTTAAGGCTAGGGCTTGGGCTTGGGCTTGGGCTAGGGCTAGGGTTAGTGTTAGGGTTTGGGTTAGGGTTAGGGCTAGGGTTAGGTTTACATTTAGGGCTAGGTCTAGGGTTAGTTTTAGTTTTAGTTTTAGGGTTAGGGTTAGGGCTAGGGCTAAGGTTAGGTCTGGGGCTTGGGCTAGTGTTTGTGTTTGTGTTAGGTTTAGTGTTAGAGCTAGGGCTACAGCTATAATTAGGGTTAGAGTTAGGGCTAGGTTTATGGTTAGGGTTAGGTTTTGGGTAGGCTTAGTGTTAGGGCTAATGGTCGGGTTAGGGTTAGGGTTAGTGTTAGGCCTTGGGTAGGGTTAGGGTTAGTGTTAGGACTAGGTTTATGGCTAGGATTAGGTTTAGGTCAAGGGTTAGGTTTAGGGCTAGGGTTAGAGTTACAAATAGGGCTAGGGTTAGAGTTAGGGTAGGACTACGTTTAGTGTTAGGTTTTGGGTTAGGGCTAGGGTTAGTGTTAGGGTTACAGTTAGAGCTAGGGCTAGGGTTAGGGTTAGGGCTATGTCTTGGGTTAGTGTTAGCGTTTGGGTTAGTGTTAGTGCTAGGGTTAGGGTTTGTGTTAGGGCTAGAGATGGGGCTATGGTAAAGGTAAGGTTTAGGGCTCGGGTTCGGGCTAGAGTTAGGGTTATGCCTAGGCTTAGGGCTAGGGCTAGGGGTATATTAAGGCTTGGGTTAGGGTAGGATTAGGGTTATGGTTAGGTTTAGAGATAGGGCTTTTAGTAATATTGGGGTTAAACAGGGTTGTATCCTAGCTCCGCTTCTTTTTAATCTGTTTCTCAATGATTTGTCTGGTTGTTTGGAAGAATCTGCAGGCTATAGTCACTGTCCTTTTTTGAGTGGACGAGCTGTCCTCTTGCTTTTATATGCTGATGATGCTATCATTCTCTCCCACTTCGAAGTAGGGATGAAAAAATTGTTGGCGTGTTTCCTAGACTATTGCGATCAAAATGGTCTCTCAGTGAATTTTGAAAAATCCAAAGTTATGGTTTTTGGGGGACCCTGGAAACCTAAGAATTGGAGTATAAGGGGTAAAACAATTGTACAGATCAAGAGCTTTAAATATCTGGGGGTGAACTTTCATCACAAATTTAGCTGGGCAACACACAGAAGAGAGGCAATTAAAGCTGTAAACTGTTGTGTGCTTGCACTTATGCGGTTTTATTACTGTAAGGGTAATCAGTACGTGCCAGCAGCTATAAAAGTATTTGTACATCAAACTATTGCAAAGCTCCTCTATGGCACTGTTTTTCAACCACTGTGCCGCGGCACACTGGTGTGCCGCGAGATATTGTCAGGTGTGCCGTGGGAAATTATCCAATTTGTGTGCCTGTGCGGTCTCGCATCTGGCAGAGTAATCATGTAGTACTCTTCCATACCAGTAGGTGGCAGCAGCAGCAGGTAGCTAATTGCCTTGTGCTTGGAGACAAGCGAATTAGTGATGCATGGATGCAGTGACAGGTGGCGTTGACGGTGGCATTGTGGATAGCAGGATGACGGTGAAAGTGATGGATAAATATTTGAAGAGGAAAAATGCTGACTATGAACTGGACCCTGGACAAAATCCGGACCCAGATGAAGTCCCTAGTATGAGTGGAGGTCAAAAAAAAGCAAAGACGGTGACGTCTAGCAAAGTTTCTGGCGCGAGGCAATACAACGAAAGCTATCTTTCATTTGGATTTACTTTTACGCGTGAACACACGGAGAAACAAGCAACTTTCATGAGAAAAACCGCAAAGGAAAATGAGACAGCCCTTAAAGCTGGCTACCACGTCACTGAACTTGTGGCTAAATCAAAAAAGTCCCACACTGTGGCAGAGCAATTAATACTTCCTGCCTGCAAAGCCATTGTAAATGAGATGCTCGGACCCGAAGCGGCTAAAGAAATAGCCAAAGTCCCTCTCTCAGATATCACAATTTCCAGACGTATTGATGAAGAAGAAGAAGAAGAAGAGATTGGACTTATACCCCGCCCTCCACTCCCCAAGGGAGTCTCAGAGCGGCTTACAAACTCCTTTTCCCTTCCCCTCCCCACAACAGACACCCTGTGAGGTAGGTGGGGCTGAGAGAGCTCTTTCCCAAGCTGTCCTTGAGAGAACAGCTGGTACAGAGCTATGGCTTGCCCAAGGTCATCCAGCCAGGTGCAAGTGGAGGAGTGGGGAATCAAACCGGGTTCTCCCAGATTAGAGTCTGTGCACTTAACCACTACACCAGATGAGATGTCTGCAGACATTGAAAGTGTGGTTTTGGACAAGATCCGTATCAGTAATAAATTTGCATTGCAACTTGATGAGTCTACTGATATAAGTGGGCATGCTCTTAGCCAATGTGCATTTTGTGGATGGAGACACAATCAGAGAAAACTTTCTATTTTGCAAGGCTTTGCCAGGAAAAACAACAGGAGAGGAAATTTTTCGGGTCACATCAGAATATCTGGAAAAAGGAGGACTTAAGTGGGAAAACGGCACGAGTGTCTGCACTGATGGAGCTGCAGCCATGGTCGGGCAGACCAAAGGCTTTGTAAGCAGAGTGAAGGAAAAAAACCCAGATGTGATCATTATGCACTGTTTTTTACACTGCGAAACCCTCGTAGCCAAGACTTTACCAGCAGACCTCGTTCCTGTGTTGGATGATGTTGTGCACATGGTAAACTTTGTGAAGTCACGACCTGTGAAAAGTCGCATATTTGCGGCTTTGTGTGAGGAAATGGGAGCGGAGCATAAAGCCTTGCTGTTTCATACGGAGGTCCGATGGTTGTCGCGTGGCAAGGTGCTGGCCCGTGTGTATGAGCTGCGAGAGGAACTTAAAGTGTTTCTGACAAATGAGGGGTCCGATTACGCAAAGCTACTTGCAAGTGATGAGTGGTGTGCAAAGCTGGCATACCTGGCAGATATTTTTCATCATCTGAATGAACTGAACACACGAATGCAAGGCTGAAATGAAAACCTGCTTACAAGTACAGACAAAATAAATGGATTCCGTTCGAAGGTGCAACATGGCAGCAACATGTGGAAAGTGGCAATCTTGAAATGTTCCCACTCACCAATAAATGGCAAGATGTTAATACTGCTGCACTGTGTGAGATAATAGTTAAACATTTGAAAACTCTTGAGGAGAAGATGTCATTTTATTTCTCTTCAGCCTCCACGGAGTGCCTTGACTGGGTTAGGGACCCATTCAGCTCAGCATCAGCTGTTGGAAAGGACATGACTTTACAGGAGCAGGAGGAACTAACTGAACTGAGACAAGATCGTGGTCTCAAGCTAAGCTTTGCTGATCTACCTTTGGACAGTTTTTGGTTGGCAGCTGCCAAGGAGTTCCCCATGCTGGCCAACAAAGCTATTTTGACATTGCTCCCATTTTCCACAACATATCTGTGTGAGGTGAGCTTTTCAAGCCTGACTGCTGTAAAAACTAAAAACAGAGAAAGACTGAGAGCTGTGGAGATAGAGCTTCGTGTATGTCTTTCATCGATTCCTGCCAGGATATCAGCTCTGTGTTCATCCAAACAGGCCCAGGTTTCACATTGAGTGAGTATAAATATGAAAGATTATAAAATACTTTTTCTTTGTGTTTATTTGATTCCTATGCAAGACGTTATAATATAACGTCATTCTTCAATGTTTAAAAAACGCTTATATTAACAATATAACGCTTATATTGTTAATATAAGCTTTTTTTCACATTTTCAGCTGGTGGTGTGCCGCAGGATTTTTTCAATGAAAGAAATGTGCCTTAGCTTGAAAAAGGTTGAAAAACACTGCTCTATGGCATCCCTATATGGATTACAGCTTTTAATAAAGCAGTTGAACAACTTCAATCCAATTTCCTGAAGAAAATTCTGGGGTTGCCTTCATGCGTCTCCTACGCTGCCATTTGCCTGGAGCTTAACCAGAGAAGGTTGGAGACAAAGGTGTGGATCTTTACCTTTAGATTCTGGCTGCGTCTGCATTTCAGGTGCAATCACAATAGCCTTATTTCCTATATGCTGGAAGATTCTCACCCCTCTGCCTGGCTCTTGGCTATTGAAAAGAAAATTAATTCCATCGGTTTTAATTTGAATGATTTTGTCACCTTATCAGAGCCTGAGGTTTTCACTCTGCTTAAGTAGAGACTTATTGATATAGAACTACAAGAGCTCAGAGCCCTTGCCTCTGGTAGGTGCTCCTCAGTAAGATGGGCTTATCCACTCTCTGGTGCCCTGCCGCAATATTTTTTCTGTCTGACTTCACCGCAATTATGCAGAGCTTATCTGCTGGCTCGGTTCAATGTTCTCCCATCTGCTATTCTTGAGGGGAGGTATAAGAAAATTCCTTATGCACTTAGGTACTGTGGATGCAATAAGAAAAAATTAGAAATGGTTGAGCATGCACTCTTACATTGCTAAATGATATTCGAGCAAAATTTCTAGAAGTTCCCCTTAGTAAGGTAGCAGGACAACTGGACAGAATTAAGCTACATTACCTCCTTACTTCTCTAGATTCAGAGATTATTGAACTGACTGCTAAATTTCTTCATGGTCTTATAAAACGGAAGAATCTTCCTGATCATTTTAATTGAGTTTAATAAAACTGTAAAATTTAATTTTAAGGCTTTTAGAATTTAAAGATTCCTATGATATGGCTGAATTTATCCCGTTATAATTTAAGTTTATAAATTTGATACACCTCGGTAATGGTTTTAGGGTTAATTATATTTTTTTACACATTTTGGGACTGTTTTATCTTAATGTGAACTGCTTTTAATATTTTATGCCAATAAAAGGTATTTGTTGTTGTTGTTGATAGGGCTAGGGTTAGGTTTTGGGTTAGGGCTAGGTATATGGTTAAGGTTTGGGTTTGGGTAAGGGTTAGGGCTAGAGTTAGGTGTAGGGTTGGGTTAAGGTTAGGGGCTGGCTTACAGTAGGGTTAGGGCTATGGCTTGTGCTAGGGCTAGGTCTACGTCTAGGGTTGGGATGTGGGCTTAAGTTAGGGCTAGGGTAATGGTAAGGGTTAGGGCTAGAGTTAGGGCTAGGGTTAGGCCTAGGGTTAAAGTTAGGGTTAGGGCTAGGGCTATAGTTAGGGTTAGGGCTAGAGGTCGGGTTAGGGTTAGGGCTAAATTTAGGTCAAGGGTAAAGGTAAGGGTTAGGGCTCAGGTTATGCCTAGGGTTAGGTTTAGGGTTAGGTCTAGGGTTAGGATTAGGATTAGGGTTACGATTAGGGTTAGAGTTAGGTTTATGGCTAGGGCTAGGGTTAGATTTAGGGCTTGGGTTATGGTTATGTTTTGGGTTTGGGTTAGGGCAAGGGCTAGGGCTGTAGTTAGGTGTAGGGTTTGGGTTAAGGTTAGGGCTAGGGTTACGGTTAGTGTTAGGGCTAGGGCTAGGGCTTGTGCTAGGGTAAAAGATAGGGCTAGGGCTATGTCCAGGGTTAGGGTTAGCATTAGGGTTAGGGCAAGGGTTAGGATTACGGTTACTCTTAGGTTTACGGCTAGGGCTACATCTAGGGTTAGAGTTATGGTTTGGAGTAGGGCTAGGGCTACATTTTGAGCTGGTTTAAGGTTAGGGTTAGAGTTGGGGTTTGGGTTAGGGTTAGGGTTAGGTTTAGGGTGAGGGTTAGGGATAGGGATAGGGATAGGGTTAGGGTTAGGGTTAGGATTAGGATTAGGATTAGGATTAGGATTAGGGTTAGGGCTAGGGCCAGGGCTAGGGGTAGGGCTAGGTTTAGGGCTGGGGCTAGGGCTGGGGCTAGGTTTAGGGTTTGTGTTAGGGTTAGTGTTCGTGTTAGAGCTAGGGCTAGGGCTATGGGTATAATTAGGTTTAGGGTTAGGCCTAGGGCTAGGCTAGTGCTAGTTTTAGGGTTAGTGTTAGGTTTATGTTTAGGGCTAGGGTTATAGTTACGGTTTGGGCTAGGGCTAGGGCTACGTGTAGTGCCGGTTTAGGGTTAGGGCTAGGGTTAGGTGTCAGAATCTGACAATAGTTTGGTTGTTCTGCTGTTACTTTCTGTTTCTTTGTTACCAAAAGTTTTATTGCTTGCCTTGAAGTAGAAATAGCTGTCCTGCTTAATGTTACTTTCTTCCTGGGAGGATGGCCTGCCACATTCTTGGTCGTCACATAAACAACTGAAGCTATCTCATCCTGTTCACTCCTCCTCCCCTTTCAGGCTTGAAGTATTTTATCAAAGTTGTTTCAACCTTGAAGACTGTTTAATTGTCGCTGACCAAATGTTTAGCCTAGAGTTCGCACATCTGGGTCACTCAGGGCAAGGAGGGAATTTTTATAACTTTCCCACCTTTTGGTGAGAACAAACGGTTGCCATTTCCCCCCGCTTTTCTGTATTCATTCTGATTGGCCAATTATGTTCAAGCACCTATGCCTGAAGGTATATTAACCCATGTTATTTCTTTTCCTGTATCTCTAACAAACATCGAGTACCTGTTCCAGTATTAGAAATAAAGAACTTTGCTTTAACCCAAAGGTCTGATCTAGTATTGTTAGTTCAGAAGTCTCACATTAGGGTTAGGGATAGGGTTAGGGTTAGGGCTAGGGCTAGGGCTTGGGCAAGGGGTATGTGTAGGGTTAGGGCTAGAGTTAGGGCATGGGTTAGGATTAGGGTTACTGTTAGGGTTAGTGTTAGGGTTAGGGCTAGGGCTAGGTCTCGGTCTCGGTCTCGGGCTAGTTTTAGGGTTAGTGTTAGGGCTTGGGTTAGGGTTAGGGTTAGGTCTAGGGCTATGGCTAGGGTTAGGTTTAGGGTTACTGTTTGGGTTAGTGTTAGTGTTAGGGCTAGGGGTAAATTTAGGTCTGGGGCTTGAGCTAGTGTTTGGGTTTGTGTTAGAGTTGGGTTAGTGTTAGAGCTAGGGCTAGGGCTACTGCTATAATTAGGGTTAGGATTAGAGTAGGGGTAGGGCTAGGGCTAGGTTTAGGGTTAGGGTTAGATTTTGTGTAGGGTTAGTGTTAGGACTAAAGTTAGGGTTAGGGTTAGAGTTAAGGCTAGGGTTAGGGTTAGGGCTAGGACTAGCTTTATGGCTAGGATTAGGGTTATGGCTAGGGCTAGGGCTAGGTTTAGGGCTAGTGCTAGGGTTAGGGTTTGTGTTAGGGCTAAAGTTAGGGCTAGGGTAAAGGTAAGCATTAGGGCTAGAGTTAGGGTTAGGTCTAGGGTTAGGCCTAGGCCTAGGATTAGGGTTAGGTTTTGTGCAGGGTTAGGTTTAGAGTTAGATCTAGGTCTAGGATTAGGGTTAGGGCTAGGACTAGGTTTATGGCTTGGATTAGGGTTAGGGCTAAGGCTCAGGTTAGGGCTCGGGCTAGGGTTAGGGTTAGGGCTAAGGCTAGGGCTAGGGCTAGGGCTAGGGTTAGGGTTAGGGTTAGGTTTAGTTTTAGGGTTAGGGCTAGGGCTAGGGCTAGGGCTAGGGCTAGGGCTAGGGCTAGGGTTAGTGTTAGGGTTTGGGCTAGGGCTAGGGTTGGATTAGGTTTAGGGCTAGGTCTAGGGTTAGTTTTAGGGTTAGGGTTAGGGTTAGGGCTAAGGTTAGGTCTGGGGCTAGTGTTTTGGTTTGTGTTAGGTTTAGTGTTAGAGCTAGGGCTGCCGCTATAATTAAGGTTAGGGTTAGGGATAGGGTTAGGATTTGGGTTATGTTTGGGGTAGGGTTAGTGTTAGGGCTAATGGTTGGGTTAGGGTTAGGGTTAGGGTTAGAGTTAGGGCTAGGGCTAGAGTTAGGTAAGGGCTAGGACTAGGTTTATGGCTAGTATTAGGTTTAGGTCAAGGGTTAGGTTTAGGTCTAGGGCTAGGGTAAGGGCTAAGGCTACGGTTACAAATAGGGCTAGGGTTAGGGTTAGGGCTAGGATTATGTTTAGTGTTAGGGTTAGGGTTAGGGTTAGGGTTAGGGTTAGGGCTAGGTTTAGGTTTAGGGTTAGGGCTAGGGTTAGGTTTAGCGTTAGGGTTAGAGCTAGGGCTTGGGCTAGGGTTAGGTTTAGGGTTAGGGCTAGGTCTTGGGTTAGGGTTAGAATTTGGGTTAGTGTTAGGGCTAGGGTTAGGGCTTGTTTTAGGGCTAAAGATAGGGCTAGGGTAAAGGTAAAGGTTTTGGGTTTGGGTTTGGGTTAGGGCTAGAGTTAGGGTTAGGCCTAGGGTTAGGGCTAGGTTTAGGGTTAGGTTTTTGGCTAGGGCTAGGGTTATAGTAAGGGCTAGGGTTAGGGTTACAATTAGAGTTATGGTTAGGTTTAGGGCTTGGGCTAGGGTTTGTTTTTGGGTAACGGCTACGTTTATAGTTAGGGTTTGGGTTAGGGTTTGGGTTTTGTTACGGGTTAGGGCTAGAGTTAGGTGTAGGGTTGAGTTAAGGTTATGGGTAGGGTTAGGGCTACAGCTTGTGCTAGGGCTAGGGCTAGGTCTATTTCTAGGGTTACGGTGTGGGCTAAAGTTAGGGTGAGGGTAATGGTAAGGGTTAGAGCTAAAGTTAGGGTTAGGCCTAGGGTTAAAGTTAGGGTTAGGGCTAGGGCTTGGGTTATGGTTAGGGCTGGGGTTAGGGCTGGGGTTAGGGTTTGTGTTATGGTTAAATTTAGGTCTAGGTAAAAGGTAAGGGTTAGGGCTCTTGTTACGGCTAGGGTTAGGGTTAAGCCTAGGCTTAGGGTTAGGTTTAGGGTTAGGTTTATGGCTAGGGCTAGGGTTAGATTTAGGGCTAGGGTTATGGTTACAGTTTGGGTTAGGGTTAGGGCAAGGGCTAGGGCTGTAGTTAGGTGTAGGGTTTGGGTTAAGGTTAGGGGTAGGGTTATGGTTAGTGTTAGGGCTAGGGCTAGGGCTAGGGCTTGTGCTAGGGTAAAAGATAGGGCTAGGGCTATGTCCAGGGTAAGGGTTAGCGTTAGGGTTAGGGTTAGGGCAAGGGTTAGGATTACATTTACTCTTAGGGTTATGGTTAGGGCTAGGGCTACATCTAGGGTTAGGGTTATGGTTTGGGGTAGGGCTAGGGCTATATCTCATGCTGGCTTAGCATTAGGGTTAGGGTTAGGGTTAGGATTAGGGTTAGGGTTAGGGTTAGGGTTAGGGTTAGGGTTAGGGTTAGGGTTAGGGTTAGGGTTAGGGTTAGGGCTAGGGCTATGGTTAGGGTTAGGTTTAGGGGTAGGGGTAGGGGTAGGGCTAGGTTTAGGGATGGGGCTTGGGCTAGGGCTAGGTTTAGGGTTTGTGTTAGGGTTAGGGTTCATGTTACAGCTAGGGCTATGGCTAGGGCTGCAGGTATAATTAGAGTTAGGGTTATGATTAAACCTAGGGCTAGGCTAGGGCTAATTTTAGGGTTAGTGTTAAGTTTATGTTTAGGGCTAGGGTTAGGGTTATGGTTCTGGCTAGGGCTAGGGCTACGTGTAGTGCCGGTTTAGGGTTAGGGCTAGGGTTAGGATGAGAGTTAGGATGTGGGTTATGTTTAGGGTTAGGGCTAGGGCTAGTGTTAGGGTTACTGTTAGGGTTAGTGTTAGTGTTAGGGGTAGGGGTAGGTCTCGGGCTAGTTTTAGGGTTAGTGTTAGGGTTAGGGCTTGGGTTTGGGTTAGGGTTAGGTCTAGGGCTATGGCTAGGTTTAGGGTTTGGGTTAGGTCTTGGGTTAGTTTTAGGGTTAGGGCTTGGGCTAGGGGTATGTATAGGGTTTGGGTTAGTTCTTGGGTTAGTGTTAGGGCAAGGGTTAGGATTAGGGTTACTGTTAGTGTTAAGTTTAGGGTTAGGGCTTGGGCTAGTGTTTAGGTTTGTGTTAGGGTTGGGTTAGTGTTAGAGCTAGGTCTATGGCTACTGCTATAATTAGGGTTAGGATTAGGGTTAGGGCTAGGTTTGGGGTTAGGGTTAGGTTTTGTGTAGGGTTAGTGTTAGGGCTAAAGTTAGGGTTAGGGTTAGAGTTAGGGCTACGGTTAGGGTTAGGGTTAGAGTTAGGGCTAGGGCTAGAGTTAGGGCTAGGACTAGCTTTATGGCTAGGACTAGGGTAGGGTTAGGGCTAGGCCTTGGCTTACAGTTAGGGTTAGGGTTAGGGTTAGGGTAGAGTTAGGTTTAGGGTTAGGGCTAGGGCTAGGGTTAGTTTTCGGGTTAGGGCTAGGGTTAGTGTTAGGGTTTTTGTTCAGGTTAGGGCTAGGGCTGGGGTTAGGGTTAAGTTAGGGTTAGGTTAGGGTTAGGCCTAGGGCTAGGTGTTAGGATTAGGGTTTTGGGTTAGGGTTTAGGGTTAGGGTTATGGTAAAGGTTATGGTTAGGGTTAGGGCTAGGGCAAGGTCTAGGTCTAGCGGAAGTCCAGGGTTTGAGTTTGTGTTAGGGTTAGGGCTAGAGCCAGAGCTACTGGAAGTCTCGGTTTAGGGTTAGGGATAGGGATAGGATTAGAGGTAGGCTTATGTTTAGGGCTAGGGTAAGGGTTCGGACTAGGTTTAGTGCTAGTTTGAGAGTTAGTGTTAGGACTAGGGTTACGGTTAGGGTTAGTCTTAGGTTAGGGGTAAAATTTTGGTTCGGCTATGGTTAGGGTTAGGGTTTGGTTTTGGGCTAGGTTTAGGGCTAGGTTTAGGGCTGGGGTTAGGGCTGGGTTTAGTTTTATGGTTAGGGTTAGGGTAAGGGTTAGGGGTCAGGGCTAGGGATAGGGTTAGTGTTAGGGCTAGGGTTAGGGTTAGAGTTAGGGCTAGGGTTAGAGTTATGGCTTGGTCTAGGTCTAGGGCAAGTCCAGGGTTAGGGATAATGTTAATGTTAGGTTTAGTGTTAGGCTTAGGCTAGTTTTAGCATTAGGGTTATGGTTATGGTTAGGGTTAGGGTAAGGGCTGGGGTTAGGGTTAGAGGTAGAGCAAGTCAAGAGTTAGGGTTAGGGTTAAGGATAGAGCTAAAGCTAGGGTTAGGGTTAGGCTAGAGTTAAGGTTATGATTATGGTTAGGGTTGGTTTTACGGTTGGGATTGTGAGGCTTCTGCTCAAAGTAGTCAAGGATCAGATTTTTGTTGATGAAACACAGTTCTTTATTTCCAATTTCTACATTGGTACAGGTCCTCGGATTATTGTCAGAGATAACGTATACAATAGAAGCAGGTCTAATATACCCTCCCGTACAATTTGAATTGCCCATAGGTAACCAATCAACAGGGGGGAAAAACCGAGGGCAAAAGGTTCCCTGGCCGTTTGCTTCCCACAGGAAAGAAGGTGAGGTGTGAAGCAGTAAATTTCCCTTCCCAAACCAGACCTCTCAGATGTAACCATCTTCACATAACAAATGCTTTCCCCAAGGCTTTCGCACGTTGATAAGAACTGGTCCCTGTCCTCCCAGCAGGGAGGAAAGGAATGCGGAGGCAGGAGGGTGAGAGGCCCATTGTTCTCATGCTTCGAAGTCGCCACTCTCCCAGGCAAACAGTTACATAGACCAGATCTGGTCAGAGCCATAAATCCAGGGGCACAGAATATACACTCACAGTGGTCAAGCTAATAAGCAATAGGTATGATTACATAGTTAATACAGGAACAGGTTTGCAAAGCATAGCAAAGTCAGGTTACAATATATAGCACGAATTCCCAGAAACCCTTGCTAGAATCTGCAGATTCTGACAGGATTAGGATTGGGGTAGGGTTAGGGTTAGGATAGGGGTGGGGTTAGGGTTGGTGTTACAGTTAGGGTTAGGGTTATTTTCTGTCCCATCTATACAATACCTTGCCTGGAACTCCTCATTGGAACTCCTCAGAAGCAGAAATCTCTCTTATTAGGAGGTTTAAGAACATCAACTTTGCTGGCCCATTAAAGGTAGATGCCAGTCCAGTGGCAAAAGAAGAGGGACAATAATCTTCTTCAGAAACTCTGCCCACTTTTTAAAATTTCAAAAAACAGGCAATTTCCAAAGTGCAGCTGACCATGCTCATTTTTAGTTACAACCCTGTTTCTCTGCAGATGTCCCCCAAAGTGCCCCATGCAACAGTCAAGTGTTCTGCCAACACATACAACAATGAAGCTACTTTTTCAGATGTTTTCCCTTACATGGCAGTAAGCACCAAACCACTTTAATACAGACTTTAGACACACATATATTTGCAAGCCATTCCCAACAAGACACAATGAACTCAGGCTTCAAACTTACTTTTCTTAAGCAGAAGATGCCATGAGAAAACTAAAGAGATTCTCAAAAATTAAAGATATTGTCAAAACTAGCATTTCTTGGGCTCTCTGCTTTTTTACATCACCCCCCTTTTCAATAATTTTTTAATAAAAACAGAAAGAACAGGAAGGAAGGAAGGAAGGAAGGAAGGAAGGAAGGAAGGAAGGAAGGAAGGAAGGAAGGAAGGAAGGAAGAGATAGGTGGGGGAGAGAGAAAGGAAGGAAAAGGAAGGAAGAAAGAAGTAAGGAAGGTAGACAGAGGAAGGAAGGAAGGTAGGTAGGTAGGTGGAGGAGAGAGAGAAAGGAAGGGGGGAGGGAGAGAGAGAAAGAGAAAGAGAAAGGAAGAAAGAAAGGTGGGGACAAAGAGAGAGAGAGAGAGAGAGACTGACAGACAGAAAGAAAGGGGGGAAGAGAGAGAGAAGGAGAAGAGATGGGGAGGCACTTACTGAAGCAGGGAAAGCCAGGCGATGTCGGCAAGCCAAATGCAGATAGCCTACCCCTGTGCTTAATCTCTGGGCGGGGCTTTCTCCTGCTGGCTGTTTGCTCTTAAAGGGAAAGCACTGGGTGGAGCTTTTTCCTGCCAGCTCTCTGCAGGAACTTTCCCTTTAAGTGTAAACAGCTCAGGCTGGGTAGGGAGGGGGTGGGGCAAGCTGGGACGCCAGCCGGAACGGCGTTCCTGTGCGTTCCTGCTGAAATTGAACACTGTGTATGCTAATTTGCTGCTGGTAACTTCCATTTCAAGATATCTGAAAAAGTTTACACACAGAAAAGCTTAAACCGAGAACTAAACTTTGTTGGTCTTAAAGAAGCCACTGGAAACAAATGCTGTTTTATTGTTGTTGTTACCAATTATTACTATTATCATTATTTTCCCCTTTCTTTAACATAATTTTATTTTATATAAACATTCAAAATACTGATGAGAGCTTCTCAAGATTAACACTTAGTTGTCCATACAAAGCAAGCCATGACATTCAACTCTCATTAACTTAACACCACAAGTCTATTCTACTAGTGCTCCTACTAATTCCAAGAGTCTAGCCCTGTCCGTCTCAGACCGTCCCAAGAGGCGCGTACCTGGTGCAGCAAGAGGTTGGTGTCCGGCAGGAGGTAGTGGGGCTCCGGGCAGAGGCTACTGGTGGCACTGCTGGGCTGGGTTTCCAGGCAGGGCTGGCTGACCGGCACTGCACTGCTCCCCCTCCCCCACTGCAGAGCGGACAGGCGGCCACGCCACAGGAGATGTCATCGCACAGGTAGTGCTCGCGCACAATCTTCCGCACGGCGCCGGACCGGGTCCGCTTCAGGAAGGTGCGCGAGGTCAGCGTCCTTCCACGCCACAGGCCCCTGGCGCCCCACCACATCCCACAATGCATTGCAGCCGCTGGTGCACTTTTGGTGAGGTCCCGGCCGTAGAGCGAAAGGGGGGATCGCTTTACTCGACAGATGACGCCCAGTCGGCTTCTGTAGAGATAGAAAGGTGTGCCCCGATCGCCTTTGTTTAAACTTCTGGTTCCCGAGTGTACGCCGCGCCATGTGAGGGGCCTGCAGAAATGAGAGGGAGTTGTTCCCCCCCATAAGTGTTCGTTTCCAAGTTTCCTCGCATGTTCCGTGTGCCTGCTTGCTTTTGCGCACATGGATGCTGAGAAAGCGGAGGGGGACATTTTGGGTTAAATCATCTTATTTTATTTTATGTGTTTGTCTCTGGCTTTTGTACCCACGTATATGGGAAGTGGGGGGAGGTAGGATTCTTTATGGCGTTAAACAGAATGGCTCGCCTTCTCTGCAATTTTGGCCGATGCAGTAAAAGCGGAATTCCCCCAATGCAGTGAGTGGAGCAGCCACATTCCCAAGAGGCTGAGAAACCCCAAAGCATTGGCGGCTTTTGGTTCGGTGCCGGAAGTTTATATCTTTCTCCCCCCCACTTCTATATTCACGTCATGACCCCCTTCCTGGCACCCCGTGCGAAAGGGCGGGAGAGCGAGAAGAGAAGCATCTCAAGCATCCCCGTCTGCGGCATCAGTTTCATTGCTATGGTAACAGAGTTTCTTCGCTGAGGGGGGGGACGAACACGTGCATGCGCGGCTGCCAGTTTGAGGCTCTTGTGGTCTGGGGGCGTCTGCGGTCCTCGTCTCTTCGTGGGGGTGAGGCGGGGGAGCTGGTGGAGCCTCCAGTAGACGAAGCTCTACCCAAATGCAAGGTCCGTGCGGGTGACCGTGTGGGTCTGAAGCAACGGGACAAAGTGGCAGCTTTCAGACCACCAAAGTTTAATGCTAGCCGGTATCAGCTTCCATGTGCATGCGTGTGCGTCTCTGAAGAGGTATGCGTGCACAGGAAAGGTCACAACTTGAATCAAACTTTGTTGGTCTTAGAGGTGCCCACTGGGCTCGACCTTTGTTCTACTCAAATGTGAGATTGGGCTCCCCCCCCCATGAAAGAGAGTTGTTTTGCATTCATTTACAAATTTCACTTGTGTCCTATAATTATTTCTGTTTGAGTCCAGTGGTACCTTTAAAACCAGCAAAATTTAATTTTGGATATAAGCTCTTCTGTGCATACACACTTCATCAGATGCAATTGTATGTGTGCATGCACACGAAAGCTGAAACTTTGTTAGTGTAAAAGGTACCACTGGACTCAAACTTCGTTCTACTCAAATGCAAGATTGGGATTTTTCTCTGTAAAAAAAGAGAGCCATTTTGCATTCGCCTACAAATTACAGTTATGTCCAATAATAAATATTTCTGTTGGAGTCCAGGAGTATCTTTAAGACTAGCAAAGTTCAATTCTGGATATAAGCTTTTGTGTGCATGCACATTTTTTTCAGATACATGCATTTGAAGAAGTGTCCGTGCACAGGAAAGTTTATACCCAGAATTAAACTTTGTTGGTCTTAAAGGTACCACTGGACTCAAACTTTGTTCTACCCAAATGCAAAACTGAGTCCCCCCCCATAAAAAACAGAGGCCTTTTGTATTTGCATACAAATTAGTTACGTCCAGTAATAATTATTTGTGTTTGAGTCTAGTGGTACCTTTAAGACCAACAAGGTTTAATTCTAGGCATAAGTTTTCCTGTGTGTGCACACATACATTTGTCACTGTATCTGAAGGCGTGTGCATGCACATGAACACTTATACCCAGAATTAAGCTTTGTCAGTCTTAAAGGTGCCACTGGACTTAAAATTTGTTCTTTTGCTTCAGACCAACATGACGACCCACCTGAATTTCCCCCCCTGTGTATAATGTTTTTGCAGGGGTTGTCTTAAATCCCTTTGTCTTCCTTCTGAGTAAAGACAGTATAATTCTGGAGTCAGTGTTTGTGATTGTAAAAGTAGCTGTCCGTGTCTGTCTGGTAGCAAAATTAAAATAAGTCTGTTGTGTTCCCTCAGGACAATTTTTACCTTTGCACAAGCTGTTGTAGACTAGTGCCCACTTCTTCCGATTCAAGGAGGATCTTCACTAAGCAGGCAATATTATAGGATGCTGCAAAAAAAAAAAAAGATTAAAACCACTTCTTGTACCACTTCTTTTGCAGAGAAAATTAAAGCCAGAAGTGCCTCTTCTATGTTACAGGTCTCCATTGCCTTTGTTAACTGTCTCTTGTATCTGCTGATCTCCCTGCCCTTGACTTCAGATTTTGACACACACACACTCCCATGCTGAGTGAACTGACTGATCTTTGGACTGGAGTTTGTTTTGAACCAGCTTCTATTGTTGCCAACTTTGGCTTGGGGAACTCCTGGAGGTTTGGAGGTGGAGCCTGGGAAGGTCAAGGTTGGAGGGGGGTGGGAGACTTCAGCCCAGTATAATGCCATACAGTCCACCCTCCAAAGTAGCCATTTTCTCCAGGGGAAGTGATCTCTGCAGTCTGGAGACAAGTGATAATTCTTGAGATAAATCCAGGCACCATCTGGGGATTGACAGCCCTGGCTCTGACTCATGAAAGCTTATGCTAGAATAAACTTTGTAAGTATTGCAGGAGCCCCTGGATTCTAGTTTCATTGAGATGTTAATGCAGTCTCCCTATGTTTACTAAGGTAGTTATCAGCAATTACTGCTGTTATGAATGGTCTTTGTATTTCTTTTCACCACTTTTGAATTTTGTGTAGGGTTAGTAGTAAACATAAATTGCAGTCCAGGAATATGAGCAATGAGATTGAGGACAGAAATACATTTTCTTTTGTTCTTCCTTTTTTTGGTATTGTTTTATGTGAGTGTGTGTGCAGGTGGAAGTCATGGCGACCTCTGGTGACTGCCCCTACTGGGAGCCTGTAGGATAGTCAGAGAGGTAGCTGAATAAAGTCCACTCCTGCCTCTGGTATTTCAGGAAGGTCTCCCATCCAAGTACTTGCCAGAGTTGACCCTGCTTAGCTTCCAAGATCTGATGAGATTGGGCTTGCCTGGGCTATCCAGGTACATTCCTTAGTGTATGAAGCTTTTGGAATGCATTAGTTTGCAAGGAGAAAAGCAGAAACCAGACTTAGGTGTAAGAATTAGAAACTATAATGAGCAATGTGTTTCATGATATGGGGCTGGCTGTCCAGTGAATATTTGGCAAATACTAGTCAATACCCTCATCACAGCACGTAGTCTCATAATTTCAATACGCACATTTTGAAGACCACTTGCATAATACTAGCCAGGATACTTGGTTTTGAATTAAGTTGTATGCTTCTCATGTTTCAGACTTGAAACAAAGCAAGATTAAATATTATGCAAAAATTATTTTGCTTATACCAGCTCTCTTTATTTTTCCAAGTGTCTGAACGACAACCTGAAAAATCTTTCAACCCCAGCACAAGAATGTCACAGAAGAATTCCAGAGAACCTAGAAATTTTAATGTTTCCAGCTCCTTGGAGTCTGAATATATTAGTTTGCAGACTACACGGCCAACTGATGATATCTCCTCCTCGGAAGAATGGGAAGGCACCATTAAAATTACCAGGCAGCTGATAGAACAGAAGGAGCTGCTTCATCACCTCCAGTTGCTGAAAATAGAGCTTTCCCAGAAGAAATTAATGGTAGACAACATGAAAGTGGAGTACCTGACAAAAGTAAGGGCTCTTCCTGTGACTGTCACTGCACATGTTAAAAGCGCTCCAGGGCTGCCAATAGCAAAGCAGCTGTTGGTAGTGTGCTAGCTGGTTAGCATTCACAGCTATAAGTCATATATCATTTCTGCAATATAATCTGGTACCCAGATTCATTTTTCAGTTGAGCTGTGACTTTGCTGCGGTCGAGGGTATAAAGAGATTTTTCTTTAGGTTATTGTAATTAGATGCAAACAAGATGGGAGCTAGGGAGGAACCATGTGAGTGGGGAACAATTTGGAACTCATTCCCAACCCTCGTGATTTATTCCTCCTTTCATGGGCCTCATTAGACTGATTCTTCTCACCCACGCATTTTCAAGGTGTCTCTCAGCATCCCATCTCATACAGGGCATTTTCTACTCTTGTGAGACCAGTTTAATTTTCAAAGTTAATTTAGTTTACCAAGTCATATTTTTCCACATATCCCAACTATGTAAAAACTCCTGCAGTGTTTGTGGACCCCTCTGTTGCCCCAGTTTCGTTATCCACATTGAGACCAGTCAGCAGAGTGTTTAGATAGAGAAATCTCTGTCTTCTACAATACATGCAACATTTCAAGGAAGGGACTATTCTGAGGTCCTTATTCAGAATTGGTTACTCACATCGTACTAATGTTTTAAGGGAGATACTAGTTCTGTGCTAAACTGCTTTTTTAACCATCTGTCTTAAATATAATTACATGGAAATGGTTTCCACTCATGTCAGTGAGATTTAATTCCGGGTAAACGTATTTAGAACCAGACTGCTAGGGACATTTCCGAGGATTAGGGTTAGGGTTGGGGTTAGGGTTAGGGTTAGGGTTAAGGGTTAGGGTTAGGGTTTTGGGCTTGGGTTAGGGTTTAGGGTTCGGGCTAGAGCTAGGGTTAGGGTTAGCTTTTGGGTTAGGGCTAGCTTTTGGATTTGGGCTAGGGTTATGTTTACGATTTGGATTAGGGTTAGGGCTAGAGTTAGGTTTAGGGTTGGGTTAAGGTTAGGGCTAGGGCTACGGTTAGGATTAGGGCTAGGGCTTGTGCTACGTCTAGGACTATGTCTAGGGTTCAGATGTTGGCTACAGTTAGGGCTAGGGTAATGGTAAGGGTTAGGGCTAGAGTTAGGGTTAGGGTTCGGCCTAGGGTTAAAGTTAGGGCTAGGGTTAGGGTTAGGGTTTGTACTAGGGCTAATTTTAGATCTAGGGTAAAG
The DNA here is from genome assembly GCA_029233225.1 of Lepidodactylus listeri. Taxonomy (NCBI): domain Eukaryota; kingdom Metazoa; phylum Chordata; class Lepidosauria; order Squamata; family Gekkonidae; genus Lepidodactylus; species Lepidodactylus listeri. Next base: position 113,685,898 of record JARCFY010000009.1, on the reverse strand, counting down.
GTAAGGGTTTGGGTTTGGGTTACAGCTAGTGTTGGGTTTAGGGTTAGGCCTAGGGTTAGTGTTAGGTATAGGTTTAGGGTTAGGATTAGGGTTATGTTTAGGGCTAGGGCTAGGTTTAGATTTAGGGTTCGTTTTATGGTTATGGTTTGGACTAGGGTTTGGGTTAGGGCTAGTGCTAGTTTTAGGGTTAAAGTTAGGTTTAGGGTTAGGGCTTGGGCTTAGGCTAGGGTTAGGCCTGGGAATAGGGTTAGGGCTAGGGTTAGGGCTAGGGTTAGCTCTTGGCTTAGGGTTTGCATTAGGGCTAAATTTAGGGCTAGTTTAAGGGTTAGGGTTAGGGCTAGAGTTAGGGCTAGGGCTATGGTTAGGGCTAGGGCTAGGGTTAGGGATAGGGTTGGTGTTAGTGTTAGGGTTAGGTGTAGGGTTGGGTTAAGGTTAGGGCTAGGGCTACGGTTAGGATTAGGATTAGGGCTAGGGTTTGTGCTAGGGCTAGGGCTATGTCAAGGGTTCAGATGTCGGCTACAGTTAGGGCTAGGGTAATGGTAAGGGTTAGGGCTAGAGTTAGGGTTAGGGTTGTGCCTAGGGTTAAAGTTAGGGCTAGGGTTAGGGTTTGTACTAGGGCTAATTTTAGATCTAGGGTAAAGGTAAGGGTTTGGTTTCGGGTTACAGCTAGGGTTAGGTTTAGGGTTAGGCCTAGGGTTAGGGTTAGTCCTAGGTTTAGGATTAGGGTTAGTTTTAGGACTAGGGCTAGGGTTAGATTTAGGGTTAGGGCAAGGGCTAGGGCTACTCTTATGTGTAGGGTTTGGATTAAAGTTAGGGCTAGGGTAATGGTTCGGGTTAGGGCTATGGCTAGGGCTTGTGCCACAGTAAAAGATAGGGCTAGGGCTATGTCCAGGGTTAGGGTTAGCATTAGGGTTAGGGATAGACTCGCGCTTGTTTTAGGGTTCGTTTTATGGTTATGGTTTGGACTAGGGTTTGGGCTTGGGTTATGTCTAGGGCTAGGGTTACGGTTAGTGTTAGTGTTAAGTTTACCGTTGGGGTTTGGGATGTCTAGGGTTAGGGTAAGGGTAAGGCTTCAGATTAGTGTTAGGGCTAGTGCTAGTCTTAGGGTTAAAGTTAGGGTTAGGTTTAGGGTTAGGGCTTGGGCTTGGGCTAGGGTTTGTGTTAGGGCTGGGATTAGGGATAGGGCTTGGGATAGGGATAGGGTTAGCTTTTGGCTTAGGGTTTGGGTAAGGCTAGGGCTATGGTTAGGGTTAGGGCTAGGGTTAGGGCTAGGGTTAGGGTTAGGCCTAGGGTTAGGAGTAGGGCTAGGGCCAGCGCTAGGGTAAGGGTTAGGAATAGGGCTAGGGTTATGGTTAGGGCTAGGGCTAGGGTTTGGTTTTGTGTAGGGTTTGTGTTAAGGCTAAAGTTAGAGCTAGGGTTTGGGTTAGGGCTAGGACGGTTTATGGCTTATATTAGGGTTAGGGCTAGGGCCAGGGTTAGGGTTAGGGCTATGGCTAGGGTTTCAATTAGGGTTAGGGCTAGGGTTAGTGTTAGGGTTTGGGTTAGGGTTAGTGCTAGGGTTAAAGTTAGGGCTAGGGTAAAGGTAAGGGTTAGGGCTTGGGTTACGGCTAGGGATAGGTTTAGGGTTAGGCCTAGGGTTAGGGTTAGGATTAGGGTTATGGCTAGGGCTAGGGTTAGATTTAGGGCTAGGGCTGAGGTTATGGTTATGGTTTGGGTTAGGGTTAGGGCTAGGGTTAGGGCAAGGGTTAGGATTACGGTTACTCTTAGGGTTAGGGTTACAGCTAGGGCTACATCTAGGGTTAGGGTTATGGTTTGGAGTAGGGCTAGGGCTACATCTCATGCTAGTTCAGGGTTAGGGTTAGGGTTTGGGTTAGGATTAGGGTTAGGGTCAGTGTTAGGGCTTTGGCTAGGGTTAGGTTTAGGGCTAGGGTTAGGGTTAAGGCTAGGTCTCTGGTTAGTTTTTGTTTTAATATTAGGGTTAGGGTTAGGGTTAGGGCTAGGGCTAGGGCTAGGGCTAGGGCTAGGGCTAGGGTTAGGGTTAGGGTTTGGGCTAGAGCTAGGGTTAGGGATAGGGTTAGCTTTTGGGTTAGGGCTAGGGTTATGTTTACAGTTTGGGTTAGGGTTAGGGTAAGGGTTAGGGCTAGAGTTAGGTGTAGGGTTGGGTTATGGTTAGGGCTAGCGCTTTTGCTAGGGCTAGGGCTATGTCTAGGGTTCGGATGTGGGCTAAAGTTAGGGCTAGGGTAATGGTAAGGGTTATGGCTAGAGTTATGGTTAGGCCTAGGTTTAAATTTAGGGCTAGGGTTAGGGTTTGTGTTGGGGCTAATTTTAGGTCTAGGGTAAAGGTAAGGGTTTGGGTTACAGCTAGGGTTAGGTTTAGGGTTAGGCCTAGGGTTAGGGTTATGTTTAGTGCTAGGATTAGATTTAGGGTTAGGGCAAGGGCTAGGGTACTGTTAGGTATAGGGTCTGGGTTAAGGTTAGGGCTAGGGTTAGGGATAGGGCTTGTACTAGGGTAAAAGATAGGGCTAGAGCTATGTCCAGGGTTATGGTTAGCATTAGGTTTAGGGCTTGGGTTTGGGCAAGGGTTAGGATAACGGTTACTCATAGGGTTAGGGCTAGAGGTACAGCTAGGGTTAGAGTTATGGTTTGGGCTAGGGCTAGGGCTACGTCTCATGCTGGCTTAGGGTTAGGGTGAGGGTGAGGGTTAGGGCTAGGGTTAGGGTTTGTGTTAGGGTTACTGTTAGAGCTAGGTCTTTGGCAAGGGGTATGTGTAGGGATAGGGTTAGGATTAGGGTTAGGGCAAGGGTTAGGATTAGGGTTTCTGATAGTGTTAGTTTTATGGTTAGGGCTAGGGCTAAGGTTAGTTCTCGGGCGTGGGCTAGTTTTTGGGTTTGTTTTATTTTTAGGGTTAGAGCTAGGGCTACGGGTACGGCTATAATTACGGTTACGATTAGGGCTAGGTTTAGGGTTAGAGTTAGGTTTTGGGTAGGGTTAGTGTTAGGGCTAAAGGTAGGGTTAGGATTAGGGTTAGGGTTAGGGTTAGGGTTAGAGTTAGAGTTAGGGCTAGGGCTAGGACTAGGTTTATGGCTAGGATTAGATTTAGGTTGAGGGGTAGATTTAGGTGCAGGGCTAGGGCTAGGGCTAGGGCTAGGCTTACAGTTAGGGCTAGGTTTAGGGTTAGGGCTAGGGCTAGGTTTAGTGTTAGGATTTGGGTTAGGATTTGGGCTAGGGTTTGGGCTAGTGTTAGGTTTTGAGTTAGGGTTAGTGATAGGGCTAGGGTTAGGGTTAGAGCTAGGTCTAGGGTTTGTGTTAGGGTTTCAGTTAGTGTTAGTGCTAGGGCTAGGCTTAGGTTTAGGGTTATAGCTATGTCTATGATTAGTGTTAGGATTTGGGTTAGGGTTACAGTTAGGGCTAGGGTTATTGTAAGGTTTCATGTTAGGGCTAGGGCTAGGGTTAGGTTTACGTTTAGGGTTAGGTCTATGGTTCATGTTAGGGTTAGGGTTAGGGCTTGGGCAAGGGGTATTTTTAGGGTTAGGGTTAGGGCTAGGATTAGGGCAAGGGTTAGGATTAGGTTTACTGTTAGGGTTAGTGTTCGTGTTAGGGCTAGGGCTATGGTTTGGTCTCGGGCTCAGGTTCAGCCTTGTCTTTGGGTTTGTGTTGGGGTTAGGGTTAGTATTAATGCTAGGCCTTGGCTTAGGGCTATGGCTATAATTAGGCTTTGGGTTAGGGATAGGGCTAGGGTTGGGGTTAGGGTTGGTTTTTGGGTAGAGTTAGTGTTTGGGCTAACGTTAGGATTAGGGATAGGGCTAAAGATAGGGCTAGGGTAAAGGTAAGGGTTTGGGCTCAGGTTAGGGCTAGAGTTAAGGTTAGGCCTAGGGTTAGGGCTAGGGCTAGGGCTAGGGTTAGGGCTAGGGCTAGGGTTAGGATTAGGTTTAGGGCTAGGGTTAGGTTTTTGGTTAGGGCTAGGGATATGGTTATGGTTTGGGTTAGGGTTAGTGTAAGGGTTATAGTTAGGTGTAGGGTTTGGGTTAAGATTAGGGCTAGGGTTATGGTTAGGGTTAGGGCTATGGCTTGTGCTTGTGCTAGGGTAAAAGATAGGCTAGGGCTATGTCCATGGTTAGGGTTAGTGTTAGGGCTAGGACTAGGGCAATGGTTAGGATAACGGTTACTTGTAGGATTAGGGCTAGGGTTATGGTTATGGTTTGGGCTAGGGCTAGGGCTACGTCTCATGCTGGTTTAGGGTTAGGGTGAGGGTGAGGGCTATGGCTAGGGATAGGGTTAGGGTTTGTGTTACGGTTAGGGTTAGTGTTAGAGCTAGGGCTAATGCTAGGGATAGGGCTATAGTTAGAGTTAGGGATAGGCTAGCACTAGTTTTAAAGTTCATTTTAGGGTTATGGTTAGGGCTAGGGTTTTGGTTTGGGTTATGTCTAGGGCTAGGGTTATGGTTAGGGTTAAGTTTACCATTAGGGTTAGTGTTGTCTAGGGTTAGGGGAAGGGGAAGGATTAGAATTAGGTTTAGGGCTAGGGTTAGGGTTAAAGTTAGGGTTGGGCTTGGGCTTGGGCTAGGGTTAGGGTTAGGGCTGGAATTAGGGCTAGGGCTTGGGTTTGGGTTAGGGTTTGTGTTAGGGCTAAATTTAGGGCTAGTGTAAGGGTAAGGGTTAGGGCTACAGTTAGGGCTAGGGCTATGGTTAGGGTTAGGGCTAGGGTCAGGTTTAGGGTTTAGGCTAGGGCTAGGGTTAGGGTTTGTGTCAGGGCTAAAGTTAGGGGTAGGGTATCAGTAAGTGTTAGGGCTAGAGTTAGGGTTAGTGTTAGGACTAGGGTTAGGGCTAGGGTTAGGGCTAAGGCAATGGTTAGGGATAGGGTTAGGGTTAGGGTTACGGTTACGGTTAGGTTTCCTGCAGGGTTAACATTAGGGCTAAAGTTAGGATTATTGTTAGGGTTAGAGTTAGGTCTAGGTCTAGGGTTTGGGTAGGGCTAGGACTAGGTTTATGGCTCGGATTAGGGTTAGGGCTAGGGCTCGAGTTAGGGTTAGGGCTAGGACTAGGGCTAGGGTTACAGTTAGGGTTATGGTTAGGGTTAGTGCTAGGGCTATGGCTATGGCTTGGGTTAGTGTTAGGTTTTGGGTTAGGGTTTGGTCTAGGGCTATGGCTAGGGTTAGGGCTTGGTTTAGGATTAGGGTTTGGCCTAGAGCTAGGGTTAGGGTTAGGTCTTTGGTTAGTGTTAGTGTTAGTTTTAGGGTTAGGGTTAAGGCAAGGGGTATGTGTAGGGTAAGGTTAAGATTTGGGGCTAGGGGTAGGGTTAGGGCAAGGGTTAGAATTAGGGTTTCTGTTAGGGTTAGTGTTACGTTTAGGGCTAGGGCTAAGGTTAGCTCGGGGCTTGAAGTTGTTTTTGGGTTTTTGTTAGGGTTACTATTAGAGCTAGGGCTATGGCTCTAATTAGGGTTAGGGTTAGGGCTAGGTTTATGGTTAGGGCTAGGTTTTGGATAGGGTTGGTGTTAGGGTTAGGGTTAGTTTGGTGTAGTTGTTAAGTGCACGGACTCTAATCTGGGAGAACCGGGTTTGATTCCCCACTCCTCCACTTGCAACTGGCTGGATGACCTTGGGCAAGCCATAGCTCTGTACCAGTTATTCTCTCAAGGACAACTTGGGAAGGAGCTCTCTCAGCCTCACCTACCTCACAGGGTGTCTGTTGTGGGGAGGGGAAGGGAAAGGAGTTTGTAAGCCACTCTGAGACTCCAAGTGAGTGATGGGCGGGGTATAAATCCAATCTCTTCTTCTTCTTCTCTTCTACGGCTAGGGCTACGGCTCTAATTAGGGTTACGGTTAGGGCAAGAGCTAGGTTTATGGTTAGGATTAGGTTTTCGGTAGGATTAGTGTTAGGGCTAAATGTAGGGTTAGAGTTAGGGTTTGGGTTAGGGTTAGAGTTAGGGCTAGGGTTAGGGTTAGGGTTATGGCTAGGTCTAGGGTTAGTGTTAGAGTTTGGGTTAGTGTTAGGGCTAGGGTTAGGTTTAGAGTTACGGCTAGGTCTATGGTTAGTGTTAGGGTTTGGGTTAGGGTTACAGTTTGGGCTAGGGTTATGGTAACGTTTAGGGTTAGGGCTAGGGTTAGGGTTACAGTTTGGGCTAGGGTTATGGTAATGTTTAGGGTTAGGGCTAGGGTTAGGGTTAGGTCTAAGGTTAGTGTTAGGGCTTGGGCAAGGGGTATGTGTAGGGTTAGGGTTCGGGTTAGGGCTAGGGCTTGGGTTTGGTCTGGGGCTTGGGTTCAGCCTAGTCTTTAGGTGTTTGTTGGGGTTATTGTTAGTGTTAAAGCTAGGCCTAGGCTTAGGGCTATGGCTGTAATTTGGCTTAGAGTTAGGGTTAGGGCTAGGTTTTGAGTTAGTGTTAGTGTTAGTGTTAGGGTTAGAGGTAGGGCTAGGGTTAGGGTTAGGTCTAGGGTTAGTTTTAGAGTTTGGCTTAGTGTTAGGGCTAGAGTTAGGTTTAGGGTTATGGCTAGATCTATGGTTAGTGTTAGTGTTAGGGTTAGGGTTACACTTAGGGCTAGGGTTATGGTAAGGTTTATGGTTAGGGCTAGGGCTAGGGCTAGGGTTAGATTTATGGTTAGGGTTAGGTCTAAAGTTAGTGTAAGTTTTAGCGTTAGGGCTACACTTAGGGCTAGGGTTATGGTAAGGTTTACGGTTAGGGCTAGGACTAGGGCTAGGGTTAGGGTTTGGGTTAGTGTTTGGGCTAGTGCTACGGTTTGGTCTGGGGCTCAGGTTCAGCCTAGTCTTTGCCTGTGTGTTGGGGTTAGGGTTAGTGTTAAACCTAGGCCTAGGCTTTGGGCTATGGCTATAATTAGGGTTTGGGTTAGGGTTAGGGCTAAGTCTAGGGTTAGGGTTAGTTTTTTGGTAGGGTTAGTTTTAGGGCTAAAGTTAGGGTTAGGGTTAGGGCTAGGGTTAGGGCTAGGGTAAGGCTAGGGTTAGGGTAAGGGTTATGGCTAGTTCTAGGGTTAGTGTTAGAGTTTGGCTAGGGTTAGGTTTAGAGTTATAGCTAGGTGTATGGTTAGTGTTAGTGTTAGTGTTAGGGTTACAGTTAGGGCTAGGGTTATGGTAACATTTAGGGTTAGGGCTAGGGCCAGGGTTAGCTTTAGGGTTAGGGTTAGGGTTAGGGCTTGGCCTTGGGCAAGGGTATGTGTAGAGTTAGGGCTAGGGTTAGGGCAAGGGTTAGGATTAGGTTTACTGTTAGGGTTAGTGTTCATGTTAGGGTTAGGGCTAGGGCTTGGGTTTGGTCTGGAGCTCGGGTTGAGCCTAGTCTTTGGGTGTGTGTTGGTGTTAGGGTTAGTGTTAGTGTTAAACCTAGACCTAGGCTTAGGGCTATGGCTATAATGAGGGTTAGGGTTAGGGCTAAGTCTAGGGCTAGGTTTTGAATTAGGGTTAGGGTTAGGGTTAGAGCTAGGGCTAGGGTTAGGGTTGGGTCTAGGTCTAGGGTTAGTTTTAGAGTTTGGGTTAGTGTTAGGGCTAGGGCTAGTGGTTTCTGTAGGGTTAGGGTTATGTTTAGGCTGAGGATTAGGATTAGGTTTACTGTTAGGGTTAGGGTTAAGGTTAGGTGTAGGGTTTGGTCTGGGGCTTGAGCTCAGCCTAGTCTTTGGGTTTGTGTTTGCATTAGGGTTAGTGTTCAAGCTAGACCTAGGCTTAGGGCTATGGCTATAATTAGGGTTTGGGTTAGGGTTAGGTCTAAGGCTAAGGTTAGGGTTAGGGCTATGGTTAGGGCTAAACTTTGGATTAGGGTTAGGGCTAGGGTTAGGGTTTGTGTTAGGGCTAAAGATAGGGCTAGGGTAAAGGTATGGGTTAAGGCTCAGGTTAGGGCTGGAGTTAGGGTTAGGCCTAGGGTTAGGTTTAGGGCTAGGTTTAGGGCTAGGCCCAGGGTTGTAGTAAGGGCTAGGGTTAGGATTAGGGTTACAGTTAGGTTTAGGGCTAGGGCTAGGGCTATGGTTAGGTTTTGGGTTAGGTCTAGGGTTATGGTTAGGGTTTGGGTAAGGGTTAGGATATGGGTAAGGGTTAGAGCTAGAGTTAGGTGTAGGGTTGGGTTAGGGTTAGGATTAGGTCTAGGGTTAGGGTAAGGTTTAGTGCTAGGGCTAGGGTTAGGGTTAGGATTAGGGTTAGGATTAGGATTAGGGTTTGTGCTAGGGCTAGTTCTATGTCTAGGGTTAGGGTGTGGGCTAAAGTTAGGGCTAGGGTAATGGTAAGGGTTAGGGCTAGAGTTAGGGTTCGGCCTAGGGTTAAAGTTGGGGATAGGGTTAGAGTTAGGGTTTGTGTTAGGGCTAAATTTAGGTCTAGGGTAAAGGTGAGGGTTAGGGCTCGCATTATGGCTAGGGTTAGGTTTAGGGTTAGCTCTAGGTTTAGGGTTAGGCCTAGGGTTAGGGTTAGGTTTTGGGCTAGGGCTAGGGTTAGATTTAGGGATAGGGCTCCAGCAAGGGCTAGGGCTAAGGTTATGATTAGGGTTTTGGTTAGGGTTTGGGTTACGGTTAGGGCAAGGTCTAGGGCTTTAGTTAGGTGTAGGGTTTGGGTTAAGGTTAGGGCTAGGATTACGGTTAGGGTTAGGGCTAGGGCTAGGTGATGTGCTAGGGTAAAAGATAGGGCTAGGGCTCTGTCCAGGGTTAGGGTTAGTGTTAGGGCTAGGGTTAGGGCTATAGCTAGGGTTAGAGTTAGGACTAGGGTTACGGCTAGGGTTCAGTATAGGGTTAGGGCTACATCAAGGGTTAGTTATAGAGTTTCGGTTAGGGTTAGGGTTAGGGTTAGGGTTAGGGTTAGGGCTAGGGCTAGGGTTAGGGTTAGGGTTAGGTCTAAAGTTAGTGTTCATGTTAGGTTTAGAGCTAGGGCTAGGGTTAGTTTTAAGGTTAGAGCTAGGGCTAGGGTTAGTCTTAGGGTTTTGGTTCGGGTCAGGGCTAGTGCTTGGGCTAGGGTTAAGGGTTAGGGTTAAGGGCTAGGGTTAGGGTTCGGGGTTTGGGTTTGGGTTTTGTGTTAGGGTTAGGGGTTAAGGTTAGTGTTAGGGGAAGGTTAGGGGTAGGGTTGGTTAGGTTAGGTTAGGGTTAGGGCTAGGGTTAGGTTTAGGGTTAGGGTTCGGTTTTGGGTTAGGGTTAGTGTTCATGTTAGGGCTAGGGTTTTGTCTGGGGCTTGGGCTCAGCCTAGTCATTGGGTTTGTGTTGGGGTTAGGGTTGGTGTTAAAGCTAGGCCTCGGCTTAGGGCTGTGGCTATAATTTGGGTTTGGGTTAGGGTTAGGGCTAAGGTTAGGGTTAGAATTAGGGTTAGTTTTTGAGTAGGGTTAGTGTTAGGGCTAAAGTTAGGATCAGGGTTAGGATTAGGGCTAGGGCTAAGGCTAGGGCTAGGGTTAGGGTTTGTGTTAGGGCTAAAGATAGGACTAGGATAAAGGTAAGGGTTAGGGCTTGGGTTAGGGTTAGCGCTTGGGCTAGGGCTAGGGTTAAGGGTTAGGGTTCGGGGTTAGGGTTAGGGATTAGGCTTTTGTGTTAGTGTTAGGGGTTAAGGTTACTGTTAGGGGAAGTTTAGGGTTAGGTTAGGGTTAGGGTGAAGGCTAGGGTTAGGTTTTGGGTAAGGGTTACGGTTAGGGTTAGGGTTTGAGCTAGGGCTAGGGCTAGGGTTAGGGTTAGGGTTAGGTTTATGGTTAGGGTTAGGTTTTGGTTTAGGGTTAGTGTTTGTGTTAGGGCTAGGATTTTTTTCTGGGGCTTGGGCTCAGCCTAGTCATTGGGTTTGTGTTGGGGTTAGTTTTAATGTTAAAGCTAGGGCTCGGCTTAGGGCTATGGCTATAATTTCGGTTTGGATTAGGGTTAGGGCTAAGGTTAGGGTTAGGGTTAGTTTTTGGGTAGGGTTAGTGTTAGGGCTAAAGTTAGGATCAGGGTTAGGGTCAGGAATAGGGTTAGGATTAGGGCTAGGGCTAAGGTTAGGGCTAGGGCTAGGGTTAAGGTTTGTGTTAGGGTTAAAGATAGGACTAGGGTAAAGGTAAGGGTTAGGGCTCGGATTAGGGCTAGAGTTGGGGGTAGGCCTAGGTTTAGGGCTAGGGTTAGATTTAGGTTTAGTGCTAGGGCTAGGCTTAGGGCTAGGCCTAGGGTTATAGTAAGGGCTAGGGTTAGTTTTAGGATTTGGGTTACGGTTAGGTTTAGTGCTAGGGCTAGGGTTAGGTTTTGGGTTAGGGCTAGGGTTATATTTAGGGTTTGAGTAAGGGTTAGGGCTAGTTTTAGGTGTAGGGTTGGGTTAAGTTTAGGGCTATGGTTATGGTAGGGTTAAGGCTAGGGCTTGTGCTAGGGCTAGGTCTATCTAGGGTTAGGGGGTGGGGTAACGTTAGGGCTAGAAAAATGGTAAGGGTTAGGGCTAGAGTTAGGTTTAGGGTTAAGCCTAGCTTTAAAGTTAGGGCTAGGGTTAGGGTTAGGACTAGGGTTAGGGTTTGTGTTAGGGCTAAATTTAGGTCTAGGGTTAGGGCTTGGGTTTCAGCTAGGGTTAGGTTTAGTGTCAGGCCTAGGGTTAGGGTTCGGATTAGGGTTAGGTTTTGGACTACGGCTAGGGCTAGATTTAGCGATAGGGCGAGGGCTAGGGTTAGGGTTAAAGTTTGGGTTAGGGTTAGGGCAAGGTCTAGGGCTATAGTTAGGTATAGGCTTTGGGTTAAGGTTAGGGCTCGGATTACGGTAAGGGTTAGGGCTTCTGCTAGGATAAAAGATAGGGTTAGGGTTACGGATAGTGTTAGGATTAGGGTTAGGGATAGGCTAGGGCTATGTCCAGGGTTAGGGATAGTGTTAGGATTAGGGCTAGGGTTAGGGCTACGGTTACAGTTAGGGCTAGGGTTAGGTTTAGGGTTAGGGTTTAGAGTTAGGGGTTAGTATTTAGGGTTTAGGGTTAGGTGTTAGTGTTTGGGTAAATTTAGTGTTAGGTTAGGTTAGGGTTAGATGTTAGGGTTAGGGTTAGGGCAGGGGTGGGCAATTGTTTTGGCTCGGGGACCACTTTGTGTGAGCGGAGATTAGCGGAGGGCCGCACCTTTTAAAATGATTGCAGTCATTAGTTAACTTTGCATTTCAGAAACAGTATAAATTGTATCATAAAAATCAATAAATATAAATTAAATAAAATAGTGGTAGTTTTATTCAATTTATTTATTGTTCTAATTTCATATCATCTATAGCTGCAAACACATTTAATTTTAGAATCAGTTTAATGAGACAAATGTACCACATGGCCGACTGTCTTGGCGGGCCGCAAAAAACTCTGTGGCGGGCCGCATGTGGCCCCGGGCCGCAATTTGCCCACCCTGGGTTAGGGTTTTGGGTTTGGGTTAGGGGTTAGGGTTAGGGGTTAGGGTTAGGGGTCAGGGTTTAGGGTTGGCAGTTAGGGTTTAGGTTTAGGGTTAGGGTTAGGTTTTGGGTTAGGGCTAGGGTTAGGGTTAGGTTATAATGTTAGTTGTTCCGTTGCCTAATTTAGGCCCAGCAGCGGAGGGGTCTAGTGATTTTGCTACTTGGTGGAATTCACTATGTGAGTCTTGGCCTTTGATTGCAAAAACGTTGGAAGAAGCCAAAGCGGACTATAAGAAATATGCTGATAAGGGGAGGGCCCCAGGATGGGATGGCTGCAGGATGGGATCCCCAGGCTGGGATCTCTCCCCTGGAGACTCTGTCTATGTGTCAACTAAAAATATTAAAGGACCCCAACCTAGTCGAAAATTGGGCTGGAAATACGTGGGGCCTTTCCCTGTTATAAGGTGCATTAACTAAGTGACATTTGAACTTAAACTCCTCAAATCATTGAAATTTGTGCACCCTGTTTTTCATTACAGCTTACTGAAGAAAGATCCTGGGCCGAACAAATGGAGACCTTCCTCCTCCTCCTCTGATGAAGAGCAATGAACCTCATTATGTGATTGATCAAATCTTGGACTCTAAACTAAAGCAGGGGCATTTGTTTTATCTTATCAAATGGTTGCATTTTGGTCCTGAAGAAAATGAATGGGTTGAGGCCTCTCATGTGCGTGGCTCCTGAAAAAATTTGGGCTTTCCATAAACTGTACCCTTTGAAACCTGGGAGGGGAGGGGATGTTTTATCAGGAGGGGAGAATGTCAGTTAGCACTGCCATGATTTCCTGGTGATTGTCATTCTCAATGATACTGTTGCATTACCAAGGTACCTATTGTCAGTTAGCCCTGCCAATGTCTCCTGCTGTTTATTATTCTCAATGGTATTATTCTCTTCTGCAATTGTGTTATTCATTGACGCCTGAGAGGTCTATCGACTATTCTGATGATTAATTAACATTGCCTTTGTTTCAAGTTGCAAACCGACTCCTCTAGGTCCCGGACAGGAGCTGGAATCTGTAGAGTGACTCCCACTGCAGGAATGCATTTCTTGCTCGCTCTGCGCATGCTTACTGCTCATTAACTTTTCTTTATTCTTATCTGTCTTTCGCTTCTCCCTAGCTCATGGCCTTCAGCTGAAAGCCTCCTGCTATGTGTTATATTATTCACAGGTGCTATGTGATCCTTTGCTTGCTTTTCCTTGGGAACATCCACCCCACAAACCCCAACAGGGTTTTGCCTGGGAACCTACTTTACTACGCTTCCCTTGGGAACAGTGGGCCAGTATATTTGGGCGCCAATATTTCTCCCAATTGATTGGTGGATATTGAGGGGGGCTTATTTCATATCAAGTATAATTGTAGTTGTATTCATACTAATAGAAGAAGTGTGTTTGACCAACAAGATCTTTTCTGCAAATAAAGGACTTTCTGTTTAAGGAGACCTGTTGTGCACTACATCTATTGGGACAATCTCACAGTATCATGCTTTTATATTGTTGATTAGATGTACAATGAAATAAAGCCATGCTCTGTGTAGGTAGAGTATCTATTACTTCTTACTGGAAGGACACTAACATACCTACTATACAGACTTGGTTTAGCAAATTGTGGGACTTACATGTGATGGAAACTATCAGTGAGAAAATTGATTTTCTATCCAAGCCAAATTTCATTACTCCTGCATGGGATCATTGGTTATAATTTACCCCGAAAGGTGACAGTTATTATTTATAAAGCCATGCAGGCAGAGTATGTATTGCTTCTTACTGGAAGGACACTAACGTACCTACCATACACACTTGGTTTAGCAAATTGTGGGACTTACATGTGATGGAATGAATCACTGACAAAATTGCTAACTGCTCAGTAACACCTAATACAACCTTTTTTGATGCGAAAAGGTTGCACATAGTGCCGCTCAGTGGGATTCCTTGGGAGTAACTCTGCACAGGGCTGCGTTCCCCTGGGAATCCCAACCTGTTTTGATGCAAAATGGTTTCCGATATTTGATTTTCTATCTAAGCCAAATTTCATTACTCCTGCATGGGAACGTTTCCATCACTGGTTATAACTTACCCCGAAAGGCGACAATTATTTTTTATAACATAATGTATTAGAATTCACAATCAAATGTATTTCTTGTAGTTGTATTCACTGATTTCTCATGTCTAAGACCTCAACGTTAGATATCACTCATTGTTCACCCAAAATCAATTTTTGACTATTGTATGTCTTGCATTCGATGTTATTGCTCTTACAGTTGATATCTCATGCTTTCATATTGTTGAGTAGATATACAATGAAATAAAGCCACGCTTTATGCAGCTAGAGTAGCTATTGCTTCTTAAGGAAAGGAAACTAACGTACGTATCGTACACACTCGATTTAGCAAATTGTGTATGTTTATAACTTCATAATTGTTATAACTCGATAATTGTTTATAACTTCATCTATTAGAATTCACAATCAAATGCATTTCTTGCATTTTTATTCACTGATTAGTCTTTTCTAAGACCTGTTTGTTAGATGACAGTTAGATTTTTAGGTTTTACACAGGGTTGTCAATACAATGAGAATTATCACTCATTGTACAACCAAAATCAATTATTGATTCTTGAATGTCTTGCATTCAATCTTATTGCCTTTACAATTTATATATCATGCTTTTATATCGTTTACTAGATGTACAATGAAATAAAGCCATGATTTCTGCAGCTAGAGTACCTATTGCTTCTTAAGGGAAGGACACTACCATACACGCTTGGTTTAGCAAATTGTGGGACTTACATGTGATGGAAAGAATCACTGACAAAATTGCTAACAACTCAATAACCCCTAATACAACCTTTTATTTATTTATATTTATTTATTTTTCGCATTTATATCCCGCCCTCCCAGCAAGCGGGCTCAGTAACTGCTCAGTAACACCTAATACAACATTATTTGATGTGAAAATGTTCCACAGAATGCCACTTAGCGGGATTCCTCAGGAGTAACTCCACAGAGGGCTGCGCTCCCCTGGGAATCCCAAATATATTTGGATGCAAAATGGTTTCCGATACTTGATTTTCTACCTAAGCCAAATTTCACTACTCCTGCATGGGAACGTTTCCAAGATTGGTTATAACTTACCGTGAAAGGCGACAGACATTATTTATAACTTCATCTGTTACAATTCACAATCAAATGCATTTCTTGAATTTGTATTCACTGATTACTCTTTTCTAAAACCTGTTTTTTAGATGAAAGTTAAATTTTTAGTTTTTACGAAGGCTTGCCAATACGGTGAGAGTTATCACTCGTTGTACAACCAAAATCAATTTTTGATCCTTGTATGTCTTGCATTCAATATTATTGCTCTTACAGTTGATATATCATGCTTTTATATTGTTGAGTATTTATACGATGAAATAAAGCCATGCTCTATGCATCTAGAGTATCTATTGCTTCATACTGGAAGGACACTAACCATACACTCTTGGTTTATCAAATTGTGGGACTTACATGTGATGGAAAGTAGCACTGACAAAATTGCTAACTGCTCAATAACCCCTAATACAACCTTTTTTGATGCAAAAAAGTTCCCCATAATGCTGCTCAGTGGGATTCCTTGGGAGTAACTCCACACAGGGCTGCGCTCTGCAGGGAATCCCAAGCATGTTTTGATGCTAAATGGTTTCCAATACTTGATTTTCTATCTAAACAAAATTCATTAATCTTGCATGGGAACGTTTCCAAGATTGGTTATAAAGTTATAACCAATTGGTTATAAAGTTATAATGGGGTAAGTACCCCGAAAGGCAACAGTCATTATTTATAACATTATGTATTAGAATTCACAATCAAATGTATTTCTTATAGTTGTATTCACTGATTATTCATTTCTAAGACCTGTTTGTTAGATATCACTTATTGTTCACCCAAAATCAATTTCTGACTATTGTATGTCTTGCATTTGATGTTATTGCTCTTACAGTTGGTATCTCATGCTTTCATATTTTTGAGTAAGATATACAAAGAAATAAAGCCATGCTCTATGCAGCCAGAGTATGTATTACTTCTTAAGGGAAGGACACTAACATACCTACCATACATACTTGGTTTAGCAAATTGTGGGACTTACATGTAATGGAAATAATCACTGACAAAATTGCTAACTGCTCAATAACCCCTAATACAACCTTTTTGGATGTGCAAAGGTTGCACATAATGCCACTCAGTGGGCTTCCTCAGGAGTAACTCCACACAGGGCTGTGCTCCCCGGGAAGTTCCGGGCTTTTCAGCCTTCTCAGAAGACGGGGCAGTTGGGTTGAAAAAAAGGGGAAATGAATCCAAAGTGGGACCCACGGGGGGGGGGGCGGTGCTTTTGAGTGGGTCTGGCTTCCTCCCAGGATACTTAATTTTCTATTTAAGCAAAATTTCATTACTCCATCATGGGAACGTTTCCAAGACTTACCCCTAAAGGTGACAGTCATTATTTATAACATAATTTGAGACAATTCACAATCAAATGTATTTCTTGAATATGTATTCATTGATTACTCTTTTCTAAGACCTGTTTGTTAGATGATAGTTAGCTAGGGTTAGGGTTAGCTAAGGTTAGGTTAGCATTATGACTAGGGTTAGTGTTAGTGTTAAACACAGCTAATGTTACGGTTAAGGTTAGCTTGGGTTAGGGTTAATGATAGCTAATTTAAATTTAGGGTTAGGGTTAGGGCTAGGGCTACAACTAGGGTTAGTGTTAGGGCTAGTTTTAGGGTTAGGGCTAGTGTTAGGGTTAAGGCTAGTGTTAGGGTTAGGGCTAGGGCTAGTGTTAGGTTTAGGGTTTGGGTTAGGTCTCATGTTAGGGTTTGCATTAGCTTTAGGGTTAAGGAGAGGGTTAGGTTTAGGGCTAGTGTTAGGGCTATGACTAGTGTTAGGGTTAGGGCTAGAGCTAGTGTTAGGGTTAGGGCTGGGGCTGTGTCTAGGGTTAGGGTTAGGGCTTGGGCTAGTGTTAGGGCTAGGGTTAGGGCTAAGGCTAGGGCTTGAGCTAGGTCTAGGGTTAGTTTTAGGGTTAGGGCTAGGGCTAGGGCGAAGGCAAGGGCTGTGGCTATGGCTGGGGTTAGGGTTTGTGTTAGGGTTAGGATTAGTGTTAGGGCTAGGACTTGGGCTACAGCTATAATTAGGAATAGGGTTAGAGCTAGGGCTAGGGCAGGGCTAGATTTAGAGTTAGTGTTAGGGTTACAATTACAGCTAGGGTTAGCGTTAGGGTAAGGGTTATGGCTAGGGCTTGTGCTAGGGCTAGGGTTAGTGTTAGGGTTAGGGCTAGGGCTATGGTTAGGTGTAAGGGTAGGGGTAGGGTTAGGGTTTGTTTTAGGGTTTGCGTTAGAGCTAGGGTTAGGGCTACAACTATAATTTGGTTTAGGATTAGGGTTAGGGTTAGGGCTAGGGCTAGGACTAGGGCTAGGGCTAGGGCTAGGGCTAGGACTAGGGCTAGGGCTAGGTTTAGGGTTAGGAATAGGGTTAGGGTTAGAGCTAGGGATAGGGTTAGGGTTTGTGTTAGGGCTAAAGTTAGGGCTTGGGTAAAGGTAGGCGTTAGGGCTAGAGTTAGGGTTAGGATTAGGTCTAGGGTAAGGTTTAGGACTAGGGCTTTGTCTAGGGCTTGGACTAGGACTAGGGCAAGGGTTAGGGATAGGGTTAGGTTTAGGGTTAGGGCTAGGGTTTGTGTTAGGGCTAAAGTTAGGGCTAGGGTAAATGTAAGCGTTAGGGCTAGAGTTAGAGTTAGGGTTAGGGTAAGGGTTATGGTTATGGCTAGGGCTATCTAGGATTAGAGTTTTGGTTAGGGGAAGGGTGAGAGTTAGGTTTAGGGTTAGGGCTACGATTGGGGTTAAAGTTGGGGTTAGGGTTACGCTTATGGTTAGGGCTTGGGGTAGTTTTAGGGTTAGGGATAGGGATAGGCTTAGGGCTAAGGCTAGGGCTATGCTAGGGCTAGGGTTAGGTTTAGGGGTAGGGTTAGGTTTAGGGCTAGGGCAAGGGTTAGGATTAGGGTTTGTATTAGGTTTAGGATTAGTGTTAGAGCTAGGGCTGGGGCTTGGGCTACAGCTATAATTAAGGTTAGGGTTAGGGCTAGGCTAGGGCTAGTTTTAGGGTTAGTGTTAGGGTTACGGTTAGGGCTAAGTTTAGGGTTAATGTAAGGGTTTAGGTTATAGTTAGGGCTAGGGCTAGGGTTACAGTTATGGTTAAGTTTAGGGTTATGGTTATCTAGGGTTAGGGTTTGGGTTAAAGTAAGGGTAAGGGTAAGGGTCAGGGCTAGGGCTAGGGTTAGCGTCAGGGCAAGGGCTAGAGTTAGGGTTAAAGTTAGGGTTAGCACTAAAGTTAGGGTTAGGGTTAGGGCTAGGGCTAGGGTTAGGTTTTGGGTTAGTGTTAGGGTTTCGGGTTAGGGTTTGGGTTAGGGCTAGGTTAGGGTTTCGGGTTAGGGCTTGGGCAAGTGGTATGTGTAGGGTTAGGGTTAGGATTAGGGTTAGGGCATGGGTTAGGATTAGGATTAGGATTACAGTTAGGGTTAGTGCTCGGGTTAGGGCTATGGCTCGGGTTAGGGTTTTGGCTAGGTTTAGGGCTACGTCTAATGCTGGGTTTGGGTTACGGCTGAGGTTAGGGTTAGGGTTTATGTTAGGGCTAGGGTTAGGGCTAGGTTTACAGTTAGGGCTAGGACTAGGTTTATGGCTAGGATTAGGGTTAGGGTTTGTGTTAGGGTTAGGGTTAGTTTTTGGGTAAGGGTTAGGGCTATGGGTAGGGTGAGGGTTTCGGCTCGGTTTAGGGGTATGTCTAGTGCTGGGTTAGGGTGAGGGCTAGTTTTAGGGGTTTCGTTAAGGCTAGAGCTAGGGTTAGGGTTTGGGTTAAAGTTAGGGTTAGGGTTACGGGTAGGGCTAGGGCTAGGGCTAGGCTGGGGCTAGGGTTAGGGCTGTGGCTAGGGCTAAGGCTAAGGTTTTTGTTACGTCTAATGCTAGGGCTAAGGCTATAATTAGGGTTAGGGTTAGGGATAGGCTAGCGCTAGCTTTAGGGTTCTTTTTAGGGTTATGGTTAGGGTTTGGGTTTTGTCTAGGGCTAGAATTAGGGTTACAGTTAGGGTTAAGTTTACCATTAGGGTTAGGGGTTTCTAGGGTTAGGGTAAGGGTAAGGGTTCAGATTAGGGCTAGGGCTAGGGCCAGGGTTAGCGTTTGGGTTAGGGCTTGGGCTTGGGTTAGGGTTAGCTTTTTGCTTAGGGTTTGTGTTAGGGCTAAATTTAGGGGTAGTGTAAGGGTTAGGGTTAGAGTTTGGGCTAGGGCTAGGGCTAGGGCTAGCGTTAGGGTTAGGGCTTGGGCTGGGGTTAGGGTTTGTGAGAGTTCTGCTCAAAGTAGTCAAGGATCAGATCTTGGTTGGTTAACCAAAGTTCTTTATTTCCAATCTCTACATTAGTACAGCTTCTCGGATTATTGTCAGGGATGAAACAGATAATACAAGCAGGTCTATTATACCATTCCAAGGAGTTTGAATTACCCATAGGTAGCCAATCACTATAGGGGAAAATTGGCGGGCAAAAAGGAATTCTGACCGTTTGGTTCTCACAGGAAAGAAAGTGAGGTGTCAAGCTGTAAATTTCCTTTCCCAAACCAGACCCCTCAGATGTTACCAGTTCACATAACAATCAATGGCCTCAAGGCTTTTGCATGTGATAAGAGATGAGAGGTATCCTCCCTTGAAGTCCCAGCCGGGGCGGATGGAATGCGGAGGCAGGGATGTGAGAGGCCTTCTTGTTCTCATACATTACAGATGTCACCCTCCCACTTTAAAAACTCCAGGCCTGGTCAAGCAGTATAACATGGCAGTTACAAACACAGAATAAAACATAGAGTAACATAGAGGGTACAGGCATGATTACTATGATGTCTGAATTAGCAGATTCTGACACACTGGCCTCCCAATAAATACCTTCACCTGGGCTTATCAGGAAACTTTTTATGAAAAGCTCTAACTAGTTTGGGAGCATGCACATTTTCAGAGTGAATCCACTCATTGTGTTCGGGACCAAAATCAAGCCATCTAACTAAATAATATAAGCGGCCCCTACGCATCTTAGAATCGAGAATGTCAGTTATCTCGAAATGAGGTGCCCCCCCCTTCATCAGTGGAGGAGGAACTGGAGGAACTGGATGCCATGCATTCGGCCCAGGATCTTTCTTCAGTAAGCTGAAATGAAAAACAGGATGCACAGAGCTCAGTGATTTAGGCAGCTCTAATTCAAAAGACACATCTGAAATTTTTCGCAACACTTTGTAGGGCCCCACATATTTCCATCCCAGTTTTCGACTGGGTTGCAAGCCATGTATATTTTTTGTTGAAAGATAAACAGAGTCCCCAGGCTGGAGATCTCAGCCCACCGCTCGGCCCCGATCCGCATATTTTTTGTAGTCCTCTTTCGCTTGGTCTAGCGCTTTGGCTATTAGTGGCCATGATTCTTGTAATGTCGCCCACCAACTCCTGAAATCCGTTGGGGAAGCATCGGGCACATTTTCAATGGTAGGCAAAGGTTTTCCCTCAAAACCTCCCACGGCCATGAAGGGGGAGACGCCGGTGGAAGAATGCACTGCATTGTTATAGCTATATTCTGCAAACGGCAATAAGTCCACCCAATTGTCTTGGTGGTAGTTGGTGTAGCACCTTAAGAACTGTTCCAGGATTTGATTAGTTCGCTCGGACTGTCCATCGGTTTCTGGATGGTAACCCGAGCTTAGTGCCGGCTCTATGTCCATTAGTTTTAAAAGCTCCCGCCAGAAGTTGGCAACAAATTGACTGCCTCTGTCGGATACCACCCGCTTAGGAAAAGCGTGTAATTTAATCACCTGGTTGAAAAAAGCTTTAGCCATCCCTTTTGCCGTGGGTAGTTGTTTGAAGGGGGTGAAATGGGCTTGCTTTGAAAATGTGTCTACCACCACCCAAATTACAGTTTTCCCCTTCGAGGGCGGTAGATTAGTAATGAAGTCCATAGCTATCGCCTCCCAAGGGCGGGAAGGGGTAGGCAAAGGATGCAAGAGTCCTGGAACCTTTCCTCCCCTCTTTTTGCACATTAAGCAAGTTTGGCAGGCCGAGACGAAGTCGGAAACATCCCGGCGCATGCGCGGCCACCAAAACTGACGTTGAATTAAGTTAAGCGTCTTTAGAAACCCAAAGTGTCCAGCCAGTTTGGAAGAATGGCATGCCAATAAAACGTCTTTACGCTTGCTTTGAGGCACCACCAATTTATCTCCATGGTACCAACACTGATTTTCTCTCCTCGAACATTCAGCTAGTGTCTCCAGTTCCTCGACTTCCTCGGGAGAATACTCCCCCCCCCCAATCGCACGCCTCAGTGTCTACTGGAGTTCGTTTGTGCTGACTTCTGGTAGTGACCGCCCCTCCCAGCTGCTGGGGGGAGAACATGGAGTCGAACACCTCTTCTTTCAAGCTCTCATGTTGGGGCAACCGGGAGAGTGCGTCTGCTAAAGAGTTGGCCTTTCCGGGGAAGTGTTTTAACACAAAATTAAATTTTGAAAAGAAATCAGCCCACCGAAGCTGCTTCGCATTTAGTGATCTCTGCGTGCGCAGCGCTTCCAGGTTTTTATGATCAGTCCAAATTTCAAATGGGGTTTGCGCCCCCTCTAGCCAATGCCGCCACGTAGTGAGAGCTAGCCGGATAGCCGCGGCTTCCTTGTCCCACACTGACCAGTTTCTTTCCGTGTCATTAAATTTTTTGGAAATGTATGCTAGGGGGTGTAGCTTCCCATCCGGCCCTTGTTGTAGAACGGCCCCCCCCATTGCCACATCGGAAGCGTCTACATGGACTATGAACTCTTTGGTTTCATCTGGGTGGGCTAAAATGGGTTCAGAAGTAAAAAGGGTTTTCAGCGTCTTGAACACCCTTTGGCACTCCCCATTCCAGGCGATCCTCTCCCCAGGTTTCCCGGCTTCCGAGCCCCTTCCCTTGGTTTTCAGCAAATCTGTCAGGGGGAGGGTAACTGTTGCAAAGTCTTTTATGAAAGTTCGATAAAAATTACAAAATCCCAATAGACTCTGCAATTGCTTTCTTGTTCGGGGGGCTTCCCACTGGACCACCGCCTCCACTTTTGCTGGGTCCATTTCTAAACCCCTCTGTGAAATGCGATACCCTAGGAAGTCCACTGACTCACGGTGGAACTCGCACTTTGACAATTTAACATACAGTTGGTTTTTCAGCAAGGTGGAAAGGACTTCCCAGACTAATTTCACGTGCTCTTTCTTATCAGCAGAGTAGATCAAGATATCATCTATATAACATAACACCCCCTTGAATAAATGCTTGTGTAACACTTCATTTATCAAACTCATAAAGACCCCAGGAGCGCCACTTAAGCCGAACGGCATCACCAGGTATTCAAACTGTCCCAATGGAGTATTGAAGGCAGTCTTGAACTCGTCCCCCTCCCTTATGCGCACCCGGAAATAAGCATCCCGGAGATCTAGCTTAGTGAACACTTTTCCCTTGGCCGCTTCAGTCAATAAGTCTTTTATTAATGGGAGGGGGTAGGCGTTAGAAGTGGAGACCGCATTTAGTCCCCTGTAGTCCGTGCACAAGCGCAGCCCCCCGTCTTTCTTTTTCCGGAACAAAACGGGGGCGGCGAAGGGGGATTTCGCAGGGCGGATGAAGCCTCGCTCCAAATTCTTGTCTAGAAACTTTCGTAGCTCCTCCCGCTCTAGGGGGCTCATAGAGTAAAGTTTTCCTTTGGGGAGTTTCTCGCCCGGGAGCAGTTCTATGGCACAGTCTGACAGTCTGTGGGGGGGTAGCTCGTCCGCCTCGGTCTCACTGAAGACCTCCATCAGGTCTCTATACTCCCGGGGGACCGTGGAGGGGGCGAGGGTGAGGGCAGCCAGTCTGGGAGGAGGGTTTGGTGGTCCCGGTCCCCACTCAGAGTCCCATTTGTGCGTCAGGCACCTGTCGTCCACCCAGGAGATTTTCCCTTCACTCCATTTGATGTAGGGGTCGTGCGAGCTCAGCCAGGGGCTCCCCAGTACCATGGGGAACTGGGCATTTGGGGTGATGACAAAAGCTCGCTTCTCCCAATGCTCCCCGGTTCCCAAAATCAGGCCCTCAGTTTCAGCTACACACTCTTCTTTCATTTCTGACCCATCCATTTGTGTGAATTTTAGGGGCTCGGCCAGCGGGGTGACTTTCGGCCCCAACCCTTCCACCACTAAAGGGCTAATTAAGTCCCGAGCACACCCAGAGTCAATTAGGGCGCGGACCCTCATGTGAGTGCCCGTTCCCGGGGTCATTACAGTCACTACCATATATAACAGGGGGCCGGGGATGCTCACCGGAGATGGCGCTTCTTGGCTGGGGACCTGCAGTTCTGCGCCGCTCACTGCAGGCCGTTGGAGTTTCCCGACATCTGCGTTTCCATCAGCTCCAACTCCCCTTGTTCGCTCGTGGCTCCTTCCAGTTGCAGTGCCCGGGGCTTGAGTGGGGTTTTCCCTCTGCTAGGAGTGCTCCCAACCACCAGGGTGGAAGTCTTCGGTCCCTTTCCTCCTCCCCTGGGGCACGCTGAGGCGAAGTGGCCACTCTTCCCGCATTTCATGCACAACCCTTGTCGGAAGCGGGCATCTCTGATGTCTTGCACACTGGGCTTTGGCTTCGCTCTCGGCACGACTTTGCTGGCAGCTGTAGCCAACGTCCCTATCTTGATGAGGGTGAATCTTTCCTCCATGTCTGCGGCTGCCCGCATCCAGGTGGCCAACGTCCCCGGTCAACCCCCCAGTAGGACGGTTTCATATATTTCGGGATTGAGACCCTCTCGGTACTTTTCTATGAAAAGTTCCTCGGGCCAGCCGTGAATCTTGGCAGCGATGCGCCGGAACTTATCGGTGTAGTCCCTCACCGTGGACCTCCCCTGGAACAGCTTCCGCAGTTGGTTCCGGGCCTTTTCTTCCCCCAGGGGGTCCTCGTATTGGTGTCGGAGGGCCCACATGAAGTTGTTCAGCGAACGTAGCTCAGGGCCGGGGGCATCGTGCAGGCTCACATACCAATCGCTGGCGGTGTCCTTCAACTTGGACCCTATGTAGCCAATCCGCTCCCTCTCGGTGGGATAGAGGTGACCCCAGCTGTCCAGGAACCGCTCGATCTCCAACAGGAAGAAACGCAGCTTCTCGGGGTCCCCATCGAAAGTAGCCGTCAGAGGGTCGGAGGGGGCTGGGCGAACGATCGGCCCTGCCGGCACCGGGGCCGGCGCTGGGGCGGGACCGGGCACCTGTGGAGGGACGACTGGTGGAGCCGGCGGTGGCGGCGGCCTCGGCTGCACGGGCACCTGTGGCTGAGCTGGAACTCCTCCAGGAGCCGCCGGCGGCTGCTGGACTCCCGTCGTGGGGGCTGGAAGAGCCTCTTGCATGACCCTCATGGCATCTCGGAATTGGTACTGGAGATCGAGGGCCAATTCTCGTAGTTTGGCGGTGAGTTGGAGCCGTAAATCTCCCATCATCCGGTGTAGGGATGGCATCTGGTCTCCCCGGTACGGATCGGGCCCATACGGGCCGGTCCTCTCTCCTTCCATGGACGGGCGACGCGGATCTCCTCCGTAGATCTGCTTGCGGTCTTCTCCCAGGTAGCTCGGCCTCCCTCGATCAAGTTGGTCGCCTGGGAACGAAACCCGTGCCCCTTTCCGGTCGTGCACCCAAGAATCCACGGTCCCACGACCGAACTGACTCCAGGCGTACTTTGGGGTCACGCTCTGAAGAGGAGGTAGGCGCGGGATGTAGTGAGCCCCCTGAATCGCAGTCACCGGTACTTCGGGCTCCCCTCCGCCGCCTCCACCACCGTTCCCCTGGTCCACCGGGGTGGTGGGTGTATCTTCGGGAGTAGTAGGGATGGGGACCGTGTCGTCGTCTGACATGGTCAGGAACGGCTAAGTCCCAGTCACAGATCTCTGACAATCTGTGAGAGTTCTGCTCAAAGTAGTCAAGGATCAGATCTTGGTTGGTTAACCAAAGTTCTTTATTTCCAATCTCTACATTAGTACAGCTTCTCGGATTATTGTCAGAGATGAAACAGATAATACAAGCAGGTCTATTATACCATTCCAAGGAGTTTGAATTACCCATAGGTAGCCAATCACTATAGGGGAAAATTGGCGGGCAAAAAGGAATTCTGACCGTTTGGTTCTCACAGGAAAGAAAGTGAGGTGTCAAGCTGTAAATTTCCTTTCCCAAACCAGACCCCTCAGATGTTACCAGTTCACATAACAATCAATGGCCTCAAGGCTTTTGCATGTGATAAGAGATGAGAGGTATCCTCCCTTGAAGTCCCAGCCGGGGCGGATGGAATGCGGAGGCAGGGATGTGAGAGGCCTTCTTGTTCTCATACATTACAGATGTCACCCTCCCACTTTAAAAACTCCAGGCCTGGTCAAGCAGTATAACATGGCAGTTACAAACACAGAATAAAACATAGAGTAACATAGAGGGTACAGGCATGATTACTATGATGTCTGAATTAGCAGATTCTGACAGGGTTAGGGCTAGGGTAAAGGTAAGCATTAGGGCTAGAGTTAGGGTTACATCTAGGGTTAGGGTTAGGACTAGGGCTAGCACTAGGGCAAGGATTAGGGATAGGGTTAGGGCTAGGGCTAGGGGGGTTAAAGTTAGGGTTAGGGTTCGGGTTAGGGTGAGGGCTAGGGCTAGGGCTATGGCTAGGGCAAGGGTAGGGTTAGGGGCTTTGTTAGGGTTAGGATTAGGGTTAGAGCTAGGGCTAATACTAGGGCTATGGGTATAATTAGGGTTTGGGTTAGGGATAGGCTACCACTAGTTTTAGGGTTTGTTTTATGGTTACGGTTAGGACTAGTGTTTGGGTTCAGGTTATGTCTAGGGCTAGGGTTATGGTTATGGGTTAGTGTTAAATTTACCATTAGGGTTAGGGATTTCTAGGGTTAGGGTAAGGGTTTGGATTAGGGTTAGGGCTAGTGCTAGTTTTAGGGTTAAAGTTAGGGTTAGGGCTTGGGTTTGAACTAGGGTTAGGGTTAGGGCTAGGGCTAGGGTTACGGTTAGTGTTAGGTTTAGGGCTAGGTGTAGGGTTAGGGCTAGGGTTAGTGTTAGGGTTTGGTTTCAAATTAGGGTTAGGGTTAGGGCTTGGGTTAGGCTTACAGTTAGGGTTAGGGTTAGGTTTTGTGCAGGGTTAGTCTTAAGGGTAAAGTTAGGGTTAGGGCTAGGTTTATGGCTTAGATTAGGGTTCGGACTTGGGCTAGGGTTAGTGTTAGGGCTAGTGTTAGGGCAAGGGCTAGGGTTAGGGCTAAGGCTAGGGCTTGAGCTAGGTCTAGGTCTAGGGTTAGGGTTAGTTCTAGGGTTTGGGCTAGGGCGAAGGCTAGGGCTGTGGGTATGGCTAGGGTTAGGGTTTGTGTTAGGGTTAGGATTAGTGTTAGGGCTACGGCTTGGGCTACAGCTAGAATTAGGGTTAGGATTAGAGCTAGGCCTAGGGTAGGGCTAGATTTAGAATTAGTGTTAGGGTTACGGCTAGGTTTAGCGTTAGGGTAAGGGTAAGGATTAGGGCTAGGGTTAAGGTTAGGGCTAGGGCTAGGTTCCGTTAGGTTTATAATGTTTATAATGTTAATCATTAGGTTAGGTTTATAATGTTCAATACATATACAATGAAATAAAGCCATCTTCTATGCAGCTAGAGTATCGATTTCTTTTTACTGGAACAACGTTAATCTACCTATCATGTACAGTTGGTTTACCAAATTGTGGGACTACATGTGATGAAAAGAATCACTGACAAAATTGCTCACTGCTCAATAATCCCCAATACAACCATTTTTGATGCAAAAGGTACCCCATAATGCCGCTCAGTGGGATTCCTCGGGAGTAACTCCAAAAGTCATTAGTCTATATTCTGCGAAAGGCAATAAGTCCACTCAGTCATCTTGTTGAAAATTAGTATAGCAACGCAAATACTAATTAACTCTGATTATATCTGATTAACTCTTTCGGTTTGTCCATCCATCTCTGGATGATAAGCGTTGCTTAAGGCTGCGTCGACTCCCAGGACCTGCAAAAGCTCCCGCCAGAAGTTGGCAATGAATTGCGAGCCGCGGTCGGATATTACCTTCTTTGGAATACTATGCAGCCTAATCACATGGTTAACAAAAGCTTTAGCAGTAGGCAATTTCTTTTGAGGAACAAAATGAGCTTGCTTAGAGAAAGTGTCCACCACCACCCACACTACAGTCTTTCCTTTGCTAGACGGCAAATCAGTAATAAAGTCCATTGAAATAGTTTCCCAAGGACGGCTAGGGGTTTCCAAAGCCTGCAATAATCCTGGGGGTTTCCCACCCCGAGATTTTCCCATTAAGCAAGTTTGACAAGAGGAGACATAAATAGAGGCATCTCTTCTCATACGCAGCCACCAAAACTGTCCTTGTAAGAGGTTCAAAGTTTTTAAGTAGCCAAAATGTCCCGACAGCTTAGACTCGTGAGCTGCATGCATGATTTCTCTATGCAGCGTTAAAGGAACCACAATTTTCTGTTCCTTAAACCAGCAGTCTTCAGGACTTTGTACAAGGGAAGGCAGGGTTTTAAACTCTTTGTTTTCCTCATCAGAGTATTCTTGGGCGAATTTTATAATCCAGTCAGCTACTGCCGACGTCACCCCGTTTGGTTTGACTTCTAGTTGGCACTGCCCCCCCACATTGTGCTGGTGTGAACATAGTCTCTATCACCTCATCTTTCCAAGAAACATGTTGGGGAAGGTGAGAGAGAGCATCAGCCAATGAATTTGACCTCCCAGGGAAATGGCGAAGGGTGAAGTTAAATTTAGAGAAAAAATCAGCCCATCTGAGCTGTTTCGCATTAAGGGAGCATTGAGTATGTAATGCTTCTAAGTTCTTGTGATCAGTCCATCTTTCAAATGGTTGGCACGCCCCCTCCAACCAGTGCCACCAGGTAGTGAGGGCTAAACAGATTGCGGCGGCTTCCTTGTCCCATACCGCCCAGTTCCGTTCTGAGTCCCCCAATTTTTAGAGACGTAGGCTAACAGGTGCAACTTTCCATCAGTCCCTTCTTGTAGGATTGCCCCCCCCATGGCGGCATCGGATGCATCCACCTGCACTACAAACTTTTTATTTTCATCTGGATGCGCCAAAATGGGTTCAGAGATAAAAAGATGTTTCAAAGCATCAAAAGCCAGTTGACACTCAGGTGTCCAACTTAACCAAGCGCCGGGCTTCGCAGCCTCCGGCCCCTTTCCTTTCCTTTTTAATAAGTCAATGAGGGGAAGGCTGTATTTGGTGAAGTTGCTGATGTAACTTCAATAAAAATTGGCAAATCCTAAGAAACTCTGTAATTGGCGTCTAGTGCGGGAGGGTTCCCACCCTACTACTGCCGAGACTTTCGCCAGATCCATCACCAAACCCCGGGGTGAAATGCGGTAGCTCAAGAAGTCTATTTCAGTTTTATGGAAGTCGCATTTAGAGAGTTTAGCAAAGTTTATTGTCTCTGAGTGTGGAAAACACTTCTCTCACCAATTTAACATGCGATTCCATGTCCAAGGAATAGAGCAAGATATCATCAAGATAGCATAGGACCCCCTTGAATAGGTGCTTGTGTAAAACTTAATTTATTAAGTTCATAAAAATGCCTGGGGCCCCCTGAAGGCTGAAGGGCATCACCAGGTACTCAAACTGCCCCAGTGGGGTATTAAAGGCAGTCTTATATTCATCCCCATCCCTGATGCGCACTCGGAAGTAAGCATCCCGGAGGTCCAGTTTCGAAAAAAAAATCCCTTTACTGGCCTCATTGAGCAAGTTTTTTATCAACAGGAGTAGGCATTTGAAGTAGACAGTGCATTTAAGCCTCGATAGTCTGTACACAAACGCAGCCCCCCATCTTTTTTCTTCCGAAAAAGTATTGGTGCAACAAATGGGGAAGTGGCCGGCCAAATAAAACCTTGCTCGAGGTTTTTATCTATGAAGTTAAGAAGTTCAACTTATTCCTGGGGTGACATAGAGTATAATTTCCCTTTGGGTAGTTTATGCCCAGGTAACAGTTCAATCACACAGTCACTGTTTCGATGGGGGGGGGGGGGAAGCTCATCAGCCTCAGATTCCTCGAAAACTTCCGCTAAATCCCTGTATGCGGCAGGTATAGATAAAAGTTCCTCATGTGCCAAACACGCGCTCTCGATGCCAGGCCAAATGCCCCACTCGGCTTTCCACAGATGCTCTTTGCAAGAGGGAGAAACCCAGGTAATCTGTCCCTCACTCCAGAGGATGTAGGGGTCATGCGTCCCTAACCAGGGACTTCCTAATACCATGGGGAATTGTGCATGAGGGGTGATTACAAAAGCTTGCTTCTCCCAATGTTCTCCCCTGCCAATTATTATCAGTTCAGTCTCAAAAGCACAGGGTTCTTTCATCTCAGAGACATCCATTTGGGTAAAACGTAAAGGCTCCTCGAGAGTGTTCACCCCCAACCCCAGTCCATCCACAACAATTGGGCTAATCAAGTCTCTAGCACTCCCTGAATCAATAAGGGCTCAAACACGCATCTGTGTGCCTAGATGTGGATTCACTACAGTCATTAAAATATAAAGAAGGGGCCCGGGGGAGCTCACCGTTTGAGGCACTGTAGATTGCAGGACCTGCTGCGTTGCGGTGTTCAGAGCAGGTCCTTCTCGTTTCCCTGCAGCTGAGCAGTAATCCCTTCCTCTGGTTTCTCTAGGAAGCAGGATTCCGCAATCTGGAGCACCAGTGGCTTCAGGGTAGATGTTTTCTTTGGTTTGGGACATGCCAGTGGGGAAGATGGGGCTCCTCTCTTGGGAGAGGCAGCTGGACACGCTGAGGTGAAATGGCCTCACTCCCCACATCTGGTGCATAATCCCTTTCTCATGCAGAATTCTCTGAGGTCTCTCACGGGTGGCTTGGTCTTTGGCTTAAAAGGGGTGGTCGATGGGGCAGCGCTCCAAGGGGTGCTAGACGGGTGTCACATGCGGATCAAAGTGAAGTGCGCCTCTGCTTCTTCAGCCGCTCTGATCCAACCATTTAGAGTGGTCAGGTTGACTTTTCTGAGTATAGTCTCATATAGTTCCCCATTTAAGCCCCTGCGGTACTGCTCTACAAACACCTCTTCTGGCCAACCCCTGATTTTAGCTTCTAAGCATTTGAAAGCAGCTGTATACTTATGAATCGACATCTTCCCTTGCAAGAGATTGCACACCTGGTTCCAGGCCTTCTCTACGCTCATCAGCTCTTCATATTGGCGGCGTAGGGCCCACATGAATTCCTCCACACTATCCAACTCAGGACCCGGGGGATTGAGGAGGCTCCTGTACCAGTCAGCCACTTCGTCTCACAGTCGAGAACCATCATCCTGGAACAGGTGGCCCCAGTTCTGCATACAACGTCCCGCTTCAATGATGAAGAACTGTAGCTTTGTGGGGTTACCGTCAAAGGAGGCCCCCATCAACTCATGCGACACAAGCTGGTGATCCACTGGCTGTGCCAGAGCTGGAACGGGCGGGGTGGCTGGTCCCTGTGGGACAACAGGCTGGGCTGGTGGTTGCACTGGTGGCAGTACCACTGCCGGTGGTGCTCCGGCTCCAGCTCCAGCCCCAGCCCCCGCTAGCTGCCCCTGAACCATCTGTGCCACAACGTTCGGGAGATCGGTCAGCAGTGCAGCCATCTCCCATTGAAGGCATCTCTGGATCATGTCGAACCTACGATCCATCTGCACCCACACCTCAGCCATCTGGAAGTCATCTAGGGTTCTCCGCTCCACGCCTCATACCCCGGACTGCCTTGCCCTGGTTTCCCACCAAACAGACTACGTCTCGGTAGTCTGTGGTCCAAATTGAGCCCAGGATTGGGCTCCTCCACTCCATCTGGAATGAACAGTTACCCCGCTAGTAGTCATGGGTCGAACCGGCTCCTCCTCAGTAGGAGCCGGTATCTCCAATTCGGTAGTAGGGATTTCAGTGCCATTGTCATCCATGACGGACACAATGGACTGGTCCCAGAGTGAAGATTACTAACATTCTGTGAGATTGTCCAAATAGATGTAGTCCAACAGAAAGTCCTTTATTTGCAGAAAAGATCTTGTTGGTCAAATACACTTCTTCTGTTAGTAATGCTCAAGCATAGGAATACAACTACAATTATACTTGATATGAAACAAGCCCCCCTCAATATCCACCAATCAATTGGGAGAATTATTGGCACCCAAATGTACCAGCCCACTGTTCCCAAGGAAAGCGCGGTAAAGTAGGTTCCCAGGCAAAACACTGTTGGGGTTTGTGGGGCGAATGTTCCCAAGGAAAACCCGTTCGCGGGGAGGGCGGGGTATAAATTGAAAAAATAAATAAATAAATAAATAATAAGGAAAAGCAAGCAAAGGATCACATAGCACCTGTGAATAATACAACACATAGCAGGAGGCTTTCAGCTGAAGGCCATGAGCTAGGGAGAAGCGAAAGACAGATAATAATAAAGAAAAGTTAATGAGCAGTAAGCATGTGCAGAGGGAGCAAGAAATGCATTCCTGCGGTGGGAGTCACTCTACAGATGCCAG
This sequence comes from Lepidodactylus listeri, assembly GCA_029233225.1. Lineage (NCBI taxonomy): Eukaryota > Metazoa > Chordata > Lepidosauria > Squamata > Gekkonidae > Lepidodactylus > Lepidodactylus listeri. The sequence goes on along the minus strand of JARCFY010000009.1, from coordinate 113,655,003 downwards.
CTGTCAGATTCTATTCTATATGCACACTGATTTCTTTCAATTGTTACTAAATCTTTCTTTCTTTCACTGAATCTGACAATGATATATGTTGCTGAAGATTGCTCTGGTTGTCACTTTCGTTTTCTTTGTAGTTGCTATCACCCATATGGTTTATTGCCTCCCTCTGTGTCAATTGCCTGTCTGCTTAATGTTACTTCTTCAGGCGGGAGGATGGGTTCCTGCATACCAACGCATCACATAAACAAAAGCTATCTTGTTCCTGTTCCCTCCCTCTCTCACTCCAGGCTCCCAGGACACTATCTGGCTGTTTATAGCCTTGAAGGTTATTTTATTGTCATTGCTTGAATGTTTTGCCTAGGACTTAGCACATCTGGGTCATACAGGCCAAAAGGGGAATGTTTATGCCTTTCTCACCTACGGTGGGAACAAACGGGCTCCATGTTTTCCCGCATTTTAGTTGTATGCTGATCGGTAGGAAATGTTTAAGCATTCATGCTTGTAGGTATATTAACCCCAAGCCTTCTTTGTTCTGTATCTCTAACAAACATCGAGACCTGTTCCAGTATCTGAATAAAGGACTATGTTTTAACAACAAAGGCCTGATCATTTGCTGATAGTACAGAAGCCTCACAGATTGTTAGAGATCTGGCTTTTTGGTCCTCCCGTACCTGGCCATGTCAGATGACAGGAATAACCACCAAACTCCGTTGGAAGTCCTGGTCACCACGGCTCCTGCTGGGCCAGCGGAGCAACCGATGCAGGTGACCACCATGGCCCAAGAGTCGGGCCAGCCCCCTTGCACGGGGGCTTGGATTACTTTGCTGCCGGCCTCCCCTAGATGCTCTTGGGCTACTTTTTGGGGGAGGCACTTCCGAAACGTGGATCCATGATCAGAAGGGGGCCAGAGTGCGCTTCAGTGGCGACCGATTGGATTTCGGCCACCCGAGCGTACTGGAGGAGGATCGCTACCCTCCGAGAGGTTCGGGGGCCTGGGGGTTCAGCTTCCAGGATGAAGAGCGACTGCTGCCCCGGGGCCCCGATCCATCTGGAGGAGATCTGGACCGGGTCCTGGACTGAAGACTGGACGAGATGCACGACCGTCTCGCGGTGGACCTGCGTGAGGCCGTGCTAGAAATGCAGCAGAACCTGATGGGGGCCCTTGCCGCAGGTGTGATCCCGCTCCCTGGGCAGCCTCAGGGGGGGTGGGGGTCCCACTGGGGCACCCCCGGCACAACCTACAGGGAGTGCTGGGGGAGCTCCAGCCCAGCCTGCTGGGCTTGTGGGTTCTCTGGCTGGGGGAGCACCCCCACCCCGGTGATCCCTATGCCGGCAGGAGGATTGGTGAGGCAGGTGCCCAACGACCCAGTGATGGCAACGTTCGATGGGGACCCCGAGAAGCTCTGGTTTTTCATCATCAAAATCGAGCGGTTCCTAGCATCCTGGGGCCACCTCTACCCGACGGAGAGAGACCGGGTGGGCTACATCGGGTCCAAACTGTGAGACACCGCGAGTGACTGGTATGTGAGCCTGCACAACCCCCTGGGGCCTGAATTGCAGTCCGTGGATAACTTCATGTGGGCCCTCCGCCAACACTACTAGGACCCGCTGGGAGAAGCAAAAGCCCGGAACCAACTGCACAAGCTAACCTAGGGGCGAGGCACGGTGAGGGACTACACCGACCGCTTCTGGCGCATCGTGGCGAAAGTCCAGGGGTGGTCTGAAGACCTGTTTGTGGAGAAATACAGAGAGGGACTGAGCCATGAGATCTACGAGATGATCCTGAGGAGCGGCCGACCCGTTTCCCTGGCAGCTTGGATGCGAACCATGGCTGACGTGGAAGAGCGCTTCACCCTGATCAAGTTGGGAACTTCAGCTACTCACCCTCCCAAGACCCCCCAGAAAGCAGAGGGAAAGTCGGTGTTCCAGAAATTACGTGATGGCCGGTTCAAGCAAGGGCTATGTATGAAATGCGGAGAGAGTAACCACTTCGCCTCAGCGTGTCCCCGTGGAGGAGCGAAGATCCCGAAGACCTCCACCCCGCTGGGCGGAGGGACCCCCCAACCTCCAAGACACCATTTAAACCCCGGGCCTTACAGCTGGAAGGGGCAACGTGTGAGCAGGGAGAGTTGGAGCTGATTGAGACCCAGCCGTTGGGAAACTTCAACGACCTGCAGTAGCCGATGCAGAGCTGCAGGTCCCAGCCCCCGACGCACCATCGCCGGTGAGCATCCCCAGTCCTTTGCTTTACATGGTAGTGACTGTAACGGTGCCAAGCACCGGAACCCACATGCGGGTTCATGCCCTCATAGACTCAGGGTGTGCCAGAGACTTAATTAGCCCCTTAGTGGTGGAGGGATTGGGACCCAAAGGGACAGCCCTGAAAGAACCCTTACGGTTCACCCAAACGGATGGTTCTGAGATGAAGGAGGCGTGTGTGGCAGAGACTGAACCTTTGGTGGTGGGGACGGGAACTCACTGGGAGGAAAGGGCTTTCGTGATCACTCCTAATACCCAATTCCCCATGGTGCTGGGTAGCCCAGGGTTGAGCTCCCATGACCCGTACATCAAGTGGAGTGATGGGAAAATATCCTGGGTCAACCCCAAATGTTCCAAGCACACATGGGTTTCCAAATGGGGAAAAGAGCCTCCTGGCTCCTCAAAGCCGGCGGCACTAGCATTAGCACCGGGTCCGGTCCCCCCGGAATATAGAGACTTAAAAGATGTGTTCAGCGAAACCAAAGCTGATGAACTGCCTCCCCACTGCCTCTTACTGACTGTGCTATTGAACTGCTCCCGGGGGAGAAGTTACCGAAAGAGAAATTATACTCCATGAGCCCCTCTGAGAGAGAGGAGATGCGGAAATTTTTGGATAAAAACTTAGAGCGAGGATTTATCTGCCCGGCCAAGTCCCCTTTTGCAGCCCCCGTCCTTTTCCGGAAAAAGAAAGATGGAGGTTTGAGACTTTGTACGGACTATAGAGGCTTGAATGCAGTGTCCGCATCCAACGCCTACCCCCTCCCCTTAATCAAAGACTTGTTGGCGGAAGCGGCCAAGGGATGGATTTTCACAAAACTGGACTTGAGAGACGTGTACTTTCGGGTGCGCATCAGGGAGTGGGACGAATTTAAAACAGCGTTCAATACCCCGCTGGGGCAGTTCGAATATTTGGTGATGCCCTTCGGTTTAAGTGGCGCTCCTGGCGTTTTTATGAGTTTAATCAATGAAGTGTTGCACAAGCATTTGTTTAACGGGGTGCTCTGTTATCTTGATGATATCTTGATTTATTCAGCTGATAAGGCATCCCACGTGACGTTAGTAAGAGCAGTGTTACAGACATTGTTAGAGCACCAGTTGTATGCTAAGCTGTCCAAGTGTGAGTTCCACAAAAGGGAGGTGGATTTCCTGGGCTACCGCATTTCTCAAAAGGGACTGGAAATGGACCCTGCTAAGGTAGAAGCGGTCGTGCAGTGGGAAGCCCCCCGCACTAGGATGCAGCTACAGAGCCTGTTGGGGTTTTGCAACTTTTATCGTACCTTCTTGAAAGACTTTGCAACCATTACCCTGCCGCTCACCAAACTGTTGAAAACCAAAGGGAGGGGCCCCAAAGCGGGAAAACCGGGGGAGAGACTGTCTTGGACCCCCAGGGTGCCAAAGGGCGTTCAATGAGTTAAAGCAGCTGTTCACTTCAGAGCCCATTCTGGCCCACCCAGATGAGACTAAAGAGTTTGTAATACATGTGGATGCTTCTGATGTGGCGATGGGGGGGCGATCCTACAACGAGACGCTAATGAGGTGTTGCACCCCCTCGCCTATATTTCAAAGAAATTTACTGAGACTGAGAGACATTGGTCAGTGTGGGACAAGGAGGCTGCCGCTATCAAACTAGCCCTCTCCACTTGGAGGCATTGGCTAGAGGGAGCGCAAAAGCCATTTGAGATCTGGACTGACCACAAAAACTTAGAGGCTTTGCGCACGCAACGTTCTTTGAATGCGAAACAGCTCCGGTGGGCCGATTTCTTTTCTAAATTCAATTTTGTCCTAAAACACTTCCCTGGGAAAGCTAATTCGTTAGCAGACGCCTTGTCCCGGTTACCCCAGCACGAATCCCAGAGGGAAGAGGTGTTCGACTCCATGTTCTCTCCCCAACAGTTGGGGGGGGGGCGGTGGTCACACAGAGCCAGAATAAAACGTCCCCTGAGCCCAGGTCATGGGTCGATAAATGTGGGGGGGCATACTCGGACGAGGAGGTCAAAGAATGGGAGGGAGATGCAGAGAATACTAAAGATATTGATGGCTGCTGGTATCATGGCTCGAAACTAATTGTGCCCCTCTCTTTGCGGAAGGAAATCCTGTTGTCATGTCATGAATCGAAATTGTCTGGGCATTTCGGTTTTTTAAAGACTCTGAATCTTATTCAAAGAAAATTTTGGTGGCTACGAATGCACAAAGATGTGTCAGATTATGTTACCTCTTGCCAGGTGTGCTTAATGTGCAAAGGGAGGGGAGGGAAAGTCCCGGGTTTGCTGCAGCCTCTCCCTACTCCTTCTTGGCCTTGGGAAACTGTGTTCATGGACTTTATTACTAGCCTTCCCCCCTCCAAAGGGAAAACGGTTGTTTGGGTGGTGGTTGATCTGTTTTCCAAGCAAGCACATTTTGTCCCGTTTAAGCAACTTCCCACGGCAAGAAGCCTGGCTAAGACATTTTTTAATCACGTGATCAAGCTGCATACTTTTCCTAAGCGCATAGTATCCTACAGGGGGAGCCAGTTTGTTGCCAACTTCTGGCGGGAGCTTTTGAGGACCCTGGCCATTGAACACGCTCTTAGTTCAGGTTACCACCCAGAGACCGATGGACAGTCCGAATGAGTTAATCAAATCTTAGAGCAATTTCTTCATTGTTACACAAATGATCATCAAGACAATTGGGTGGACTTGCTCCCGTTTGCTGAGTATAGCTACAATAATGCAGTGCATTCCTCTACAGGGGTTTCCCCTTTCATGGCTGTGGGGGGTTTTGAGGGAAAACCACTGCCTTCCTTGCCTGGCATGGACACCACTAAAGACTCGGACTTTGGCCAGTGGTGGTCGAGGTTACAGGAGTCCTGGCCCCTCATTGAAAAAATTTGGAAAAAGCTAAAGCGGATTACAAAAAATATGCTGATAAGGGAAGGGCTGAAGGTTGGGACCTAAATGTGAGGCTTCTGCTCAAAGTAGTCAAGGATCAGATCTTTGTTGATGAAACACAGTTCTTTATTTCCAATTTCTACATTGGTACAGGTCCTCGGATTGTTGTCAGAGATAACGCATACAATAGAAGCAGGTCTAATATACTCTCCAGCACAATTTGAATTGCCCATAGGTAACCAATCAACAAGGGGGGAAAACCGCGGGCAAAAGGTTCTTTGGCCGTTTGCTTCCCACAGGAAAGAAAGCAAGGTGTGAAGCAGTAAATCTCCCTTCCCAAACCAGACCCCTCAGATGTAACCATATTCACATAACAAATGCCTTCCCCAAGGCCTTCGCACGTTGATAAGAAATGGTCCCTGTCCTCCCCTGTCTTCCCAGCCGGGATGAATGGAATGCGGAGGCAGGAGTGTGAGAGGCCCATTGTTCCCATGCTTTGAAGTTGTCATTCTCCCGGGCAAATAGATACATAGACCAGGCCTGGTCAAAGCCATAAACCTGGGGTCACATAATATACATTCACAATGGTCAAACAAATGGCAATAGGCATGATTATATAGTGGGCATAGGAACAGTTAATAGCAATAGGCATGAATACAAAATGGGTACAGGCATGAATACAAAATGGGTTACAATATATAGCATGAGATCCCAAAAATCCTTGTCTGAATCCACAGATTCTGACACTAAAGCCCGGAGATTCTGTATATCTTTCTACTAAGAACATTCATGGCTTTCTACTAAGAACATTCATGGCCTAGCAGGAAACTGGGATGGAAATATGTTGGACCTTATAAAGTGTTAAGGAAAATTTCTGAAGTCTCGTTTGAACTTGAACTGCCTAAATCACTGAGCTCTGTGCATCCTGTCTTTCATTACAGCCTCCTGAAGAAGAATCCTGGGCAGAATGCATGGCGCCCGGATCCTCTGATTCCTCCTCCTCTGATGAAGGAAGGAGAACCTCATTTCGAGATTTCTGAAATATTGGACTCTAAAATTCGTAGGGGTCGGGTCTACTATCTTGTTAAGTGGGTAGATTTCGGCCCTGAGCTAAATGAATGGGTCCTTGCTGATAACATCCAGGCTCCTAAGTTAGTCCGTTCCTTTCATAAGCATCTCCCTGATAAACCGGGGGGGGGAGTCTAGTTTCGAGGGGGCAGAATGTCAGATTCTATTCTATATGCACACTGATTTCTTTCAATTGTTACTAAATGTTTCTTTCTTTCACTGAATCTGACAATGATATATGTTGCTGAAGAATGCTCTGATTGTTACTTTCGTTTTCTTTGTAGTTGCTATCACCCATATGGTTTATTGCCTCCATCTGTGTCAATTGCCTGTCCGCTTAATGTTACTTCTTTAGGCAGGAGGATGGGTTCCTGCATACCAACGCGTCACATAAACAAAAGCTATCTTGTTCCTGTTCCCTCCCTCTCTCACTCCAGGCTCCCAGGACACTATCTGGCTGCTTATAGCCTTGAAGGTTATTTTATTGTCGTTGCTTGAATGTTTTGCCTAGGACTTAGCACATCTGGGTCATACAGGCCAAAAGGGGAATGTTTATGCCTTTCTCACCTACAGTGGGAACAAACGGGCTCCATGTTTTCCCGCATTTTAGTTGTATGCTGATCGGTAGGAAAAGTTTAAGCATTCATGCTTGTAGGTATATTAACCCCAAGCCTTCTTTGTTCTGTATCTCTAACAAACATCGAGACCTGTTCCAGTATCTGAATAAAGGACTATATTTTAACAACAAAGGCCTGATCATTAGCTGATAGTACAGAAGCCTCACACCAGCTCCCATCTGGCACCTAGATGAGTCGGTTTGCAACTTGAAACAAAGGCGATGTTAATTAATCATCAGGATAGTCGATAGACCTCTCAGGCCTCAATGAATAACACAATTGCAGAAGAGAATAATACCATTGAGAATAATAAACAGCAGGAGACATTGGCAGGGCTAACTGACAATAGGTACCTTGGTAATGCAACAGTATCATTGAGAATGACAATCACCAGGAAACCATGGCAGTGCTAACTGACAGATATATCAACTGTAAGAGCAATAACATCAAATGCAAGACATACAATAGTGAAAAATTGATTTTGGGTGAACAATGAGTGATGTCTAACATAGAGGTCTTAGACATGAGAAATCAGTGAATACAATTACAATACATTTGATTGTGAATTCTAATACATTATGTTATAAATAATAACTGTCGCCTTTTGGGGTAAGTTATACCCAATGATGGAAACGTTCCCATGCAGGAGTAATGAAATTTGGCTTGGATAGAAAATCAAGTATCGAAAACCAATTTGCATCCAAACATATTTGGGATTCCCAGGGGAGTGCAGCCCTCTATGGAGTTACTCCCGAGGAATCCCACTGAGCGGCATTATGGGGCACCTTTTGCATCAAAAAAGATTGTATTAGGGGTTATTGAGCTATTAGCAAATTTGTCAGTGATTCTTTCCATCACATGTAAGTCCCACAATTTGGTAAACCAAGTGTATATGGTAGTTGCCTTCCAGTAAGAAGCAATCAATACTCTACCTGCATAGAGCAGGCCTTAATTTCATTGAATATATACTCATCAATATAAAAGCATGATATAAACTGAAGGAGCAATAACACTGAATGCAAGACATACATTAATCAAATATTGATTTTGGTTGTAGAAGGAGTGATAATTGTCACTGTATTGGTAACACTTTGTAAAACCTAGAGATATAATTTGCATCTAAGCAACAAGTCTTAGAAAAGAGTGATCAATGTATACAACACAAGAAATACATTTGATTGTGAATTCTAATAGATTGTTATGAATAATAACTTTCGGATTTATTCCCAAGGAATCCCACTGAGCAGCATTATGGGGCACCTTTTTGCATCCAAAAAGATTGTTATAGGGGTTATTGAGCAGTTATCAATTTTGTCAGTGGTTCTTTCCATCACATGTAAGTCCCACAATTTGCTAAGCCAAGTTAGTGTCCCTCCAGTAAGAACCAATCGATACTATAGCTGAATAGAGCATGACTGTATTTCATTGTATATATACTTAATAATATAACAGCATGATATATCAACTTTAAGGGCAATAACATTGAATGCAAGACATACAATAATCAGATTGATTTTAGTTGTAAATTGAGTGATAATTGCCACTGCATTGGTAACACTTTGTAAAACCTAGAAATATAACTGTCATTTAACCAACAGGTCATAGAAAAGAGTGATCAATGAACACAAGAAATACATTTGATTGTGAATACTCATTGTTATCACGAATGACTTTCAGAGTTACTCCCGAGGAATCCCACTGAGTGGGATTGTATTCACTGATTACTATTTTCTATGATCTGTAGGTTAGATGACAGTGATATTTCTAGGTTTTACAAAGTGATAACAATAAAATGACAGTTATCACTCCTTGTACAACCAAATTCAAAATCTGATGAATGTATGTCTTCCATTCAATGTTATTTCTCTTACAGTTGATATATCATGCTTTTATATGGTTAAGTACATATACAATGAAATGAAGCCATATTCTATACAGCTAGAGTATCGATTTCTTTTTACTGGGAGGATGCTAAGGTACGTAGCATGTACTTTGGTTTACCAAATTGTGGGACTTACATGTGATGGATAGATTCACTAAGAAAATTGCTAACTGCTCAAGAACCCCTAATACAACCTTTTTTGATGCAAAAGGTGCCCCATAATGCCGCTCAGTGGGATTGCTCAGGAGTAACGCCGAAAGTCATTTTTTCTATCGATTAGAATTTACAATCAAATGTATTTCTAGTATAGTATCCATTGATTACTCTTTTCTATGATCTGTTGGTTAGATGACAGTGATATTTCTAGGTTTTACAAAGTGATATCAATACAGTTTCAGTTATCACTCCTTGTACAACTAAATTCAAAATTTGATGAATGTATGTCTTGCATTCAATGTTATTGCTCTTACAGTTGATATACCATGCTTTTATATAGTTGAGTACATATACAATGAAATGAAGCCACGTTCTATACAGCTAGAGTATCGATTTCTTTTTACTGGGAGGATGCTAAGTTACCTAGCATGTACTTTGGTTTACCAAATTGTGGGACTTACATGTGATGGATAGATTCACTAAGAAAATTGCTAACTGCTCAAGAACCCCTAATACAACCTTTTTTTTATTTAAGTTTTTGTTTTAATTTCTGATAGCATATAAGGGCTGAGGACAGACTGGCAGTCTCGGCCGTTCTGCCTCCGCTTCAAAAGCGGAAGCAGAGTGGCTGTTCAGACGGCCGCATGTGCCCTGAGGAGGCGGCCCGGATGCATTGCATTCGGCGCTTCGCTCCTTCCGCAGCAGCCGAGCACCACTTCAAAGTGGTGCTCGGCTGCTGCAGCGCGCGTTCCACCCGCTGGAGCGGGTGTGAATGTGCGCTGGAAGGGGGAGCCGCACGGCATCCGCACGCTGCCGTAGGAAGCCGCCCGCAGTCTGAACGCTGTGGGCGGCTTCCTTCTGGCGGCATGCGAACGCCGCACTGCGGGGGGAAATCCCCCCGCTTTAGTCTGCCGCGCCGCGGAGGCACGGCAGACTACCAGTCTGTCTTCAGCCAAGGATAATACAAAATCCAATGAATGGTGTATGACATTGCAATATTAAGAACATTCAAAAACAAATTATGAACAGCAAGAAAAACTTCTGGTAACTAGAAATTATGAATTAACATTGCTAATCAAGAAATGATATACCAATGTAGTAATTCATTCAGTTGGCAGCTAATCAAGGCAAGCGAGTGAATATGATATTGATGTTTAGAACAATGAGAACTTGTAAACAACATCTGAGCCATCTGAAATCAAAATATTGAAAACTTATGTCTGAGGTTTAAAGTAACAATAGTATGTAAATAACGAAGCTTCATACATTAAGGACCTCCCAAAGGAAAGGAAAGAAAAAAAGGAGAAAGAGAAAAAGAGAAAGAGGGAAAAAGGAGACGAGTGCTCACAACCAGTTTTGGTAAGTGGACCAGCATTGTGATATGACTTCCATTTCTGATAAGAATTTCAGTATTGGATCCCACTTTGACATGGAAGTTGTTTTTTGTTTTTTGTTTTATAAATTTTTATTGATTTTTCCCTATAACTACAACTATAACGCTACAATCTAAGCTACATATACCTTATACAGAGAGTACTTTATCATTTGCTTAATACTACCTTATTACATAATATAATTATGAAGCATTTAGAGCCTTGGATAAATTTCAATTACTTGTTACTGCTACTATAAAAAATATCAAAACTATTTGGCAGGCACGCCCACCTAGAGAAATATGGTTAAGTAAACAATTTATAATACATAAGTGCAATGCTTAATAACACAGTTTAATCACTATTTCTTCTTTCGTCCTCTTCTTGTCTTAACAGTCTCAACTACTTTTGGAGCTGCAGCTCCTTTTTCTGAGTCAGACACTTCTTCTTCACTCTTTGAGCTATCAAATCCATACATGCTTTCTTGCGAGGCCAGTGAACCATCTGAGTCTCTCCCAGTTTTCTGCTCTTTGTTTTTTTCCAGAATTTTTTTTGCTTGTTGAACAGAGTCAATCTTATACTTCTTATCTTTGATGCTGAAGCATAGTCCTTCTGGAGTATTCCAACGATAGATGATAGACTCAGACTGGAGCCAAGATGTCAATTTTCCATAGGCCTTCCTTCTTTTCCTTATTTCAAATGGGATATCCTTCATCACTTTTACTTCTTCTCCCAGGATCTTCAGAGCTGCTTTGTTTGTGGTCCTAAGCACCACGTCTCTTGTAGATTTTTTGGAGAACCTTATCATAATTTCACCAGGCAGGCTTTTCTTTTTAGTATAATCTGGATAGGTTCTGTAAACCATATCCATATCGCTTTTTATATCCGCTGCTTTCATGCCTGTCACTGGTTCAAGTGCTTCACTTAGCAAATTTTTAAGGTCTTCTCCTGTGTTTTCTGGCACATTCTGAAGTCTTAGGAAAAAATTCGATCTTTCCATTTGTAATTTCAAAAGCTGATCATGGTGGAAGGCCTTTTCCTTCTCTGCCTTTTGTAGTCTTGCGTCTTGGTTTTTTACTGAAGTTTTTACTTCCAGAAGTTCTCGCTGCAGCTTCTCTGTAGATTTATTCGACTCTTTTAGTTCTAGCTGCATTTTGTCCATCTTAACGTTGAGAGCTGTCATTTGGTCCACTAGAGGTCACAATAACGAGGAGAACACCGCACTCATCTCTGTGGTATCAACCTTTGAACTCAGAGCTGTACTTCCTAGTTTGGGGGAAGGTTTCGGTTTCCCCGTCATTGTTGAGGCTACGCTCCTTGTTTATAGATAGATAAGATGAACGAAAGGAGCAAATTTTCAAACAGCACTTATGTCCTTCTAAAGTTTATATCTCCAAGTGAGCGATGCTACCATCTAGCAAGGCGGATGGGCTTTTATTCCTGCAGTAACGCCACGTAAAGAGTCTCGTAAGTACGCTAGTCCCGGAGAGGGGTGGGTGGGTTTCACTCCTCCCGCCGTCTTCCCGCTGTGTTCTGCTTTTCTTACTTCAGACTCACGTTTTCTCCATGCGTAACTGTCAGTTCCAGCCTCATTGCTTCGCACTCTCTGCTGCTTCACAGATTTGCGCTTTCAGCCATACGGCTCCCACGGCGGGGGAACCTATGGGGGTGATGAAAAGGGATCTCGATCCCTCGGTCGCCACCATAGGGAGAGATCCCCTTCATGCCACCCCAGGCAGAGCCCCCTCACTGGGGTCTCTGGGGGCTCGGCACCAGTCCAGAGCCCCTTCTTCCCGCCGGGTACGGATCGCGCTCCCCGCAGTTGTGGAGGAGAGCGTCCGCCATTATCGTAAGTCTTGCCGGAAGTCGACATGAAAGTTGTTTTGATTGGTCGTACCGAGAAAATATTTACTTTATTTGTGACACTTTCCATTAAGAATTTGTCCCAAAGCTTTATATACCATGTTTGCATTGAGGGTGGTTCAGGATTTTTCCAAAATGTGGCAATCGTTGTTCGGGCAGCAAAAAGCATAGTATCCAGTGTTTTTTTCATTTTGTGTGTAGCGATAGATTGAGGCCATATGTCTAAAAATAAAGATTCTGGGCAGAGTGTGATATCTACATTTATAACTTTGTTGATTGTGTCTTTGATGTGTGTCCAGAATTGTTGTATGATATCACACTGCCACCAGCAATGAGCAAAGGTACCCAGTTGTTTGCATCCTTTCCAACATAAAGGGAAGCTGGAAGGCAGAATGTAAGATAGTTTTTGAGGCGTGAGGTACCATCTGGTCAGGATTTTTAGTTTCTGAAAATCATATTGTAAGGAAACCGGAATATAAGATTTGGAAGTCCAAATGTCAAGCCAATTCTGATTGTCTAGTTCTAAAGTGCAATCTTTTTGCCACATCTTTTGGTATGGCAAGGTTTTAGTTGTGTCATCTGTAAGTAAAGTGCTATATAACACTGAGATTAATCCTTTATTGTTATGTTCAAACAATTGTATAATGATTTCTAGGTCCGTTTGTTTGCATTTCAGAATTGAGGCTACCTTAGATTGGTTACAGAAGTGTTGCAGTGAAAGATATAAAAACCAAGGAATAGATCCTTGAAACTTTTGCTCCAATTCTGTTTTTGTAAGTATTCCATTTTTATGAGTAATATCACAAATTCTGGATAGATTGGCTTTTTTCCATTTTGTCCTGAATGCTTCGTCTGTCATTTGAAGAAACCACAGTTGGTGTGTATACCCTGAAAGCCTAGAAGTTTCTGGAAGATATTTCTTTCGTGACGTTCTCCATAATTGTAGCATTGGAGATATAAAAGGGTAGTAACCCTGTAAGTTTAGAGATGGGTTTAGAGACCCAAATTAGGGAATCTAGTGTGCATGGTAAAATCATGTCTTGACTTAATAAAATCCAATCCAAGTCGGCATTATTTCTAAGAATTTTTATCATGCTGGCTAAAAGTGTAGCTTTATTGTAAATAACTAAGTCAGGGAATCCAAATCCACCTTTTGATCATGGTCGCTTGAGATCTGGAAAGGTAATTCTGGCTTTTTCCCCATTCCATAGGAATTTCCATAGGGTGGATTGCCATTTTTTCAAATAAGAATTTGGAATTGAAATTTATTTATTTATTTATTTATTTATTTATTTATTTATTTAGATTTATACCCCGCCTGACCAACATAGCAGCTCTAGGCGGCTCACAACATTAAAATCAATATAAATAATATAAATTAATACATTAAAATACAATACAGTTACAATTACAGTTTCAATTGGCGGCAAATTACAAATATAATCATTGGCGATCTGAAATACTAACACCAGGGCAACGACAGCTTTCCCGTCCAGGAGGCTACCACATACTGTTGTCCCGGGCCTGTGTACTTCCCTGGCCATCCATCAATGGCCAATTCCCCCAGAGGCGGCCCCAAAAGCCTGGCAGAAGAGCTCCGTCTTGCAGGCCCTGCGGAACTGCAGAAGGTCCCACAGGGCCCTGGTGTCTTCCGGGAGCTCATTCCACCAGTAGGGGGCCACCACTGAGAAGGCTCTGTTCCGAGTGGTAGCCAGCCTGGCCTCTCTCAGGCCAGGAAGGGTCAGGCAATGTTGCGTGCCTGACCGTAGTGCTCTCTGGGGTATATATGGGGAAAGGCGGTCCCTTAGGTAAGCAGGCCCCTGGCCATAAAGGGCTTTAAAGGTTAGAACCAGCACCTTGAACCGGATCCGGTATGCTATAGGCAGCCAATGCAGTGCCCTCAGCACAGGCTGGACATGGTCCCTCGTAGAGAGGCCCATCAACAGCCTGGCTGCGGCATTCTGCACTAGCTGCAGCCGCCGGAGCTGGGACAAGGGCAGCCCCATGTAGAGAGCGTTGCAATAATCAAGTCTCGAGGTGACCATTGCGTGGATCACTGTAGCCAGGTCATTGCGTTCAAGGAAGGGAACCAACTGCCTAATCAGCCTCAGATGGTAGAAGGGTGCCTTGGCAGTGGCCGCTACCTGGGCCTCCATAGTCAAGGAGGCATCCAGGAGCACCCCCAGACTCTGAACCCTCGGGGCTGGCACCAATGGAGCCCCCCCGAAGGCCGGTAATGGGGTCCCCACCCCCGAACCGCTCTGACTCAGGCACAGGACCTCCGTCTTCGTTGGATTCAATTTCTGTCGGCTCAGCCTAAGCCAACCTGCCACGTCCTGAAGCACCCACTCCAGGTCCTCTGGGGTGGCTCCAGACTGGCCACCCAACAACAGAGACAGCTGGGTGTCATCTGCATACTGATGACAACCCAGTCTGTGCCTCCGGGCAATCTGGGCAAGAGGGCGCATATAGATGTTAAACAGCATCGGGGATAGGACTGCCCCCTGAGGCACACCACATACCAGTGGGTGCCTCTGGGACGTCCGCTCCCCTAGCACCACTCTTTGTCCCCGATCTTGGAGGAAGGAGACAAGCCACTGTAAGGCAAGCCCCTGAACCCCCGTATCAGCGAGGCGGTGGGCCAGTAACTGGTGGTCGACCATGTCAAACGCGGCCGACAGATCTAACAACACCAGCACCGCCGTAATGCCCCGATCCAGATGTCACCGGAGGTCATCCGTGAGGGCGACCAGTGCTGTCTCCGTCCCATGGCCCGGTCGGAAGCCGGACTGAAACGGGTCTAGCACAGAAGTGTCATCCAGAAAGCCCTGCAACTGAATCGCCACCGCTCTCTCCAAAATCTTGCCCAAAAAGGGCAAGTTGGAAACCGGCCGATAGTTGGCCAATTCGGTCGGATCCAGTGATGGTTTTTTCAGGAGAGGGCGGACCATCGCTTCCTTGAGTGCCCCAGGGAACAGTCCCTCAGCGAAGGACTTGTTCACAATCTCCCTGAGGACACCTCGCAACCCCTTACGGCCAGCTCTTACAAGCCAAGAAGGGCATGGATCAAGGCTGCATGTGGTTGGGCGTACAGTTGAGAGCAGACTGTCAACTTCTTCAAGGCTGAGTGGACGAAAATAATCCAGAATGGAACTAGAAGACGTGCATGGAGCCTCGAGTTCGGTCATTGTTTCAACTGTGGCTGGGAGATCACGGTGGAGCCGCAAGATTTTATCTGCAAAATAGCTCGCAAAAGCCTCACAGCCTATATCCAATTCCCTATCATTTGATCTGCCCTGTGGCAGCTCTATTAAAGACCGAATAGTTCTAAATAATTGTGCCGGGCGTGAGCTAGCAGATGCAATCGTGGCTGCGTAGAACTCTCTCTTCGCGGCTTTGACTGCCACCTCATAAGATCTCATAAACGTCCTATAAGATGTTCTTGATGCTTCATCGTGGGCACGCCGCCACCGTCTCTCTAGTCGTCTGAGGCCTCGCTTCATCTGCCGCAACTCCCCAGTATACCAGGGAGCCCACTTGGAGCAGGGACGCAGAGGACGCCTGGGAGCGATCTCCTCGATGGCTGACCAGAGCCGGCTATGCCAGTCCTCGACCAGCTCATCTAACGAGCCACCAGGGGGCATGGGGTCCCGCAAAGCCATCAGAAGCCGCTGTGGGTCCATCCGACTCTGCGGGTGAACCAAAATAGGCTCGCCGCACACACGGGGTCTGAGTGGAATGTTCAGACGGGCCTTCAGGGCATGGTGGTCTGACCATGGTACTGCCATAGCAGTAATCGGACTCACCGAAACCCCCGCCGTGAAGATCAAGTCAAGTGTGTGCCCGGCCTGATGTGTGGGCACTGTTACATGTTGGGTGAGTCCTAGTGCCGCCATGGCCGACACCAGGTCCAAAATGGGGATTGTTCTAAATATAAAAAGATATTTGGGCAATAGAAAAGATTTTATTAGGTGAAAACGTTCCATCCATAAAGGATTCAATTTTGACCATTTTGTAATTAAGTTGCAGACTTCAGTATGGATGCTATTATGATTTAAGTGAATAAGTTTAGAAATGTCAGCATTGAGATGTATTCCTAAGTAACTCAGGTGTGTTATAATCCACTCAAAATCAAAAATTTCCTGAAGGTGCTTGCAATCCTCTGGGCTGATATTTATTGGGAGAAGTTGTGACTTAGAGTTATTAATACATAAGCCTGATATGACTCCAAATTCCTTCAATGTCGTGAGTAAAGCTGGAATTGATAATGTAGGTTGTGTTATATAAAGCAGCATGTCATCTGCAAACAGCATTATTTTATGTTCTGTTTCATTAACCTTTACTCCCTTAATGTGAGGGTTTGACCAAATTGCTTGAGCCAGTGGTTCCACTGCCATGGCAAAGAGCAGTGGGGAAAGAGGGCAGCCTTGCCTAGTCCCTCTTCCCAGAAGCAGCGTCTTTGATTTGCAGCCATTCACTTTGATGTTTGTTGTTGGTTTTTCATACAGACTTTCAATTGTCCTAAGAAACTTGGGGCCAAATCCCATACGCCTGAGAGTTGAAAATAGATATGGGAATGAGACCAAATCGAAGGCCTTTTCCACATCTAGCAAAAGAAGAGACATTGGTATGTTCTGTTTTTTACAATAATGTAGTATATTGAGTGTTTTGAATGTATTATCTGCCAAATCTCTATTTGGGATGAATCCCACCTGATTGGGGTGAATATATTTTGGGATAAAGGAATTTATACGTCTAATATGGATGTGAGTAACTTCATGTCTTGGTTGAGAAGAGATATTGGGCGGTAGGATTTAGCCAATTGTGGGTCTCTCCCTGGTTTTGGGATGACCGTTGTTGTCACCTGCCTCCAAGATGGTGGAATTTCTCCTGAATTCAAGACATGGTTAAATGCATTTGTGAGGGGTTGAAGTAGCTGTGTTGTGAATGTCTTATAGTACTCCGCTGGTAGACCATCTGGTCCTGGTATCTTGCCGTTCTTTAGTGCTTTAATTGCCTGCAATACTTCCTCAGATGAGATGGATTCCTCCATCAGAGTTTTATGGTGTTAGCAAAGTTCAGTATGTATTGGGAATTTGGAAAGTGTCTCTTGAAAGATTTCCTCCTTCACTGGTTGGGCTGTATACAACTTGGAGTAGAAGTCTTCCAAGATGGTCATGATGTGATTTGAATTTGTGACTACTTGGTTTGTGTTTGATTTGACTGCTTTGATCCGATTTTGTTTTCTACTTTCTTTTTTCACCTTGTGTGAGAGTAATTTTAAGTTTTTAGATGATTTTATCCAGTATTTTTGTTTGGTAAAAATTAATTGTTTTTTAATTGTGGATGTGTCTATCAATATCAAGTTTTTCCTTTCCAAGTTCTTTCAGAACACGTTGGGAGCCTGTCTCTTTATGTTTTTTTTTCTAGGTCTCGAATCTTGTTTAAAGTGTCTGTAAGTAACAATTGTTTATTTTTTTTCAGTTGAGCTGCTTTGGAAATGAGCTTCCCTCTCAATGTCGGCTTCATAGCATCCCAACAGGTTGTTGGGGAAACTTCATCATTATCATTTTCCTTGAAATATTGGATAATTTCTTGTGCTATTTCTGATCTAAATTCTATGTTGTTTAATAAAGAAGTGTTTAAATTCCATTGTGTGGATTTTTTGGATTGGTCAAAAGCCGAAAATACACATTTAAGCCAGGCATGATCTGACCACTGGAATGGCCCAATTTGAGATGTGATTACTCTGTCCAGGAGAGATTTGGAAATCAAAATCAGATCAATTCTGGAATAGGTGTTATGACAGTCTGAGAAGAATGTATAATCTTTTTCTAGAGGGTGTAAGAGTCTCCAAATATCTGTTAACTCATGATCTGTGATTAATTTAGCCAGTTTGGTGAAACGTGGCATTTGTTTTGAATTAGTTGAGTTATGGTGTGATTTGTCTAGTGTTTAATCTATAACAAGATTAAAGTAACCTCCCAAGATAACATCACCTTCAGAAAAATCATGAAGCTCTTGTAATGCATGCTCTAAGAAAGGTACCTGACCATCATTTGGTGCATAAAGGGTAGCCAAGGTAGTCATTCTGCCTTCCAGACATCCCTTGATGAATAAGAATCTGCCCGCTGGATCCTGTTTTTTTGCTGTGAGATCAAATCTGACATGTTGCCCAAGAAGAATTGCCACCCCACGGGACTTCGAGGAACCTGCAGCTGAGAACTGAAAGTGAAATTTTTTAGTGTTAAAAATTATAGAATCCTCACACTTGATATGTGTTTCCTGTAGGAAGACAATAGAAGGGTTAAGCTTTAAGAGGTTGGTGAGCACTTGTCTTCTTTTCAAGACATTATTTAATCCGTTCACATTGGTTGAAATAATAATAAAATCATTAGACATATTGAAAAGCTTTCAGTTGTCAATCTGGAAGTGAAGGTATAGATAACAGAAGGCACAAAAGGTATTATTCAGTTCAGTATTATAACACTGCTGCCAAATGAAGGTTATCTTAGTGTTTCTTATTTTACTAAGGATTAAATTCAAAAATTTATCTCATATATCAAGTTTAAACAGAACTTGTATTTTCTTGTATTTTCTTATAGTTAACTATGAAGCAGTAAAATAGTAAAACAATACCAACTTTCACCACACGAGTGCGCTAGTGTAGTGGAAACATCAAGTATATAACAGAGCTATATATACTTTGGCCTTTGGGTTCAAGAAATAAAAATATAATTTTCCTAAGTATCTACAGAAGTTTAGATAAATGATAAACCTTAATACTAACCAGTTAGCGTCAGCAATGAAAGAAACCCTTACATTGTTGTAAAAAAAGAAAACCAACAACTTCTACAATGTGATTAGAAATGTAAATATTGATTCCTAACTAAGTCCCAACAGTATCTGGGAATATTCTATTATATTCAAGAAATATATGAAATGTTTTGGTGAAGTAAAAACAAGTAATTAATTATCGTATGATTAGAGTTATTTTTTCTGTATTATAATTAATGTTCTATAATTTATTAAGGATACAAGTTAATTAATAGCTTATTTTGTAACAATTAATTTACTAATACAAGATATAAAATTAAGTTGGCTCTAATATCTCCCGGAAAAGCTTTTGGTACCCGGGAGGCTGGGGAATAAAATATAGGCCTCTCTTCTTCCCAGCTCTGAATTTCTAGAGCCAAACACTTTTTTATAAAAAGGACTCTGGAAAACCTCCCTCGTTCCCCCCTCCCTTATTATCAATATAGCAAACATTTTGAAAACACTCATGAACATCAATAGCAAAGATCCTATGTGACTTATAAATTAAAACATCATAAGGAAGTGTAATATTAATCTGAAGTATCTAATAACATTTCTAAATAAATAAACTATTATGAACAAACCACAATAAGAATTCATTTATAAGTAGAAGTGCCCGAAGAAGTCTTCCAAGTAAAGTCTGCATGTCTTTATGTGGTCGTTGTTATCTGTTCTTTTTCTCTGTGTGGCAGCCTAGACTCTTGTGGTGGTGGTGAGGGAGAGAGACATCTCTTGTATGACCGCTTGTTAAGATCCATCAGAATTTCAATATCTATTGTTCTCAGTAGTGCTAATCCATCTTCTATATTAGAGAATTTGTGCGTTTTGCCCTTATAGTTCACTTGTAGGACTAGTGGTGAAAACCATGAGTACTTTATATCAGCTTCCATAAGTTGTCTTGTGACAGGTTTCATTTCCCGCCTTTTTTGAATGGCCTCTTTAGGGAGATCGGGGAAGATTTCTATATCAAATCCATTATAGTTGAGATGGCCGCGCTGTCTTGCCACATTTAGAATTCGCTTTCGGTACCTCAGGTCTAATAAAGTTATCATGATGTCCCTTGAGGGCCTAGTTTTCAATATGTTCAGGGAGCCAAGCCGATAAGCCAGGGGTCCTCAAACTTTTTAAACAGGGGGCCAGTTCACTGTCCCTCAGACTGTTGGAGGGCCGGACTATAGTTTTAAAAAAAAAAACTATGAACAAATTCCTATGCACACTGCACATATCTTATTTTGAAGTAAAAAACCAAAATGGGAACAAATACAATATTTAAAATGAAGAACAAGTAAAGTTAAATCAACAAATTTACCAGTATTTCAATGGGAACTATGGGCCTGCTTTTGGCTGATGAGATGGTCAGTGTCCGGTTCCATATTTGTCACTGCTAGTCGTAACAAGTGATGCAAGTGTGCATCAGTTAGTCTAGATCTGGATGGAGATTTCAGATGTTATTTTGCGGGTAGGGAAGGCGCACCGGGGGGGGGGGCGCGCAAGCAAGGCACCCTTGACGGGGCTGTTTTCTTTCCCTCTCCGTAGAAACAAAGAACTCGGCATCCTCACAAACTTTTTAAGGCAGCAAGCCCCCAGCTGCTTCTCCCTGAAACTCCACTACTGCAGGCATCATGATGGGAAAGAGAAACCTCTCTCTCTCTCTCCCCCTCCGATTCCCAGCAGCACAAAAAGCCTTGAAAAAGACCCCCGCCTGGCTCTTGGGACTGGCGCAGGTCTCCTAGCCGGCTGAGAGGCCTCTCAGCCGGCTAGGAGACTTGGGGCCAGTCGGAGCGCCTGCCACCCCACACTTACCCTCTTCCAGTCTTCCTTTTGCCTCCTCCTGGCTGACTGGAAGCAGGGGGGGCGGGGCTTTATCATGTGGCCCGGGACGAGTCGGCTGCAATTTTTCCGCTGCTTTGTGTGCTGCTGGGAATTGGAGGACAGGCAGCGGCATACCTGGCGGGCCAGAAAAATGCCCTTGGCGGGCTGCATGTGGGCCCCGGGCCGTAGTTTGAGGACTCCTGCAATAAGCCTTCACAATGACTGGTGAGATATCATCCTCAGTTCCTATCTGCTGCAGGAGCCATTTTGAGAGGTGAATTGTTAAATCCTCCTTTCCTTCTACTTTTTCACCCACCCCTCGTAATTTCAGATTATTTTGGCGTGTCGTTAAATCTAGTCTCATTGTTTTTTTTGCCAAAATATCTTCTGTTAATTGCAGTGTCCCGATATTATTTTGGTTTGTAATACTGTTATTCATGGCTCCCTCAGCTATTTTTTTTTGTTTCAGATAGGCTCTGTTGCATCAAGTCTAATTGGTCATAGACCGGTTTGAACATTTTTGACATTTGGTTGACAAAGTTCTTCTCTAAATTAGCTAGCGCTTTGTTAAATTCCGCAGAAGTTACCGTAGTCGTCGCCGCGTCTCCTGCGCTGGTCCCGGTCGCCATTTTGGGTGGCGTCGTCGTCAGCAGGCTTGTGGAGTAAAAAGAGGCAGATTTCTTCACTGTTAGGTCTCAATTAGGTTTTGTTTTCTTGTAAGTAGTTGCAGCTTTATTTTATTCTTAGGTCCCCATGCAGCAAGTAAGGATCAGAGTGCTTTTCAGTTGTTTAATTCACTTGTAAGGAGGAGGGAAGGTGGAGCTCACAGTTTAGGCAGCCATTTCCTTCGAACGCCCCCTGGAGTCCTCACCAATACAAACTTTTTTGATGCAAAAGGTGCCCCATAATACCGCTCAGTGGGATTCCTCGGGTGTAACGCTGAAAGTCATTTTTTGTAACAATCGATTAGAATTTACAATCAAATGTATTTCTTGTATAGTATTCATTGATTACTCTTTTCAATGATCTGTTGGTTACATGACAGTGATATTTCTAGGTTTTACTAAGTGATATCAATACAGTGTCAGTTATTACTCCTTGTACAACCAAATTCAAAATCTGAGGAATGTATGTCTTGCATTCAATGTTATTGCTCTTACAGTTGATATATCATGCTTTTATATGATTGAGTACATATACAATGAAATGAAGCCACGTTCTAGGTTTTACAAAGTGATATCAATAAAATGACAGTTATCACTCCTTGTACAACCAAATTCAAAATCTGATGAATGTATGTCTTGCATTCAATGTTATTGCTCTTACAGTTGATATATCATGCTTTTATATGGTTGAGTACATATACAATGAAATGAAGCCATGTTCTATATAGCTAGAGTAGTGATTTCTTTTTACTGGGAGGATGCTAAGGTACCTAGCATTTACTTTGGTTTACCAAATTGTGGGGCTCACATGTGATGGATAGATTCACTAAGAAAATTGCTAACTGCTCAAGAACCCCTAATACAACCTTTTTTGATGCAAAAGGTGCCCCATAATACCGCTCAGTGGGATTCTTCGGGTGTAACGCCGAAAGTCATTTTTGGTAACAATCGATTAGAATTTACAATCAAATGTATTTCTTGTATAGTATTAATTGATTACTCTTTTCTATGATCTGTTGGTTAGATGACAGTGATATTTCTAGGTTTTACAAAGTGATATCAATTTTTTAAAATAATTTTTATTCAATTTTTCAAAATAGAAACATGAGTGCAAATATCAAAGTGGCTTCAATTAAACTGATTTACAAATCATTCAAACATTCTTTAAACAACAACCGAAACTTACAAGAAAAATGAAAGAAATAAAAAATAAAATAAAAATAAACTTAGCACATGACCAAATGGTAACAAACGTAACACTGGAAGAGAAATTATACCTCAAACTTAACATAGTGACTAATATTGGTTAATAAAGGAATAATAATGAGATTGCTGGCTTGTCGTGGTTCTTTCTAGCAAATAAGCAAGGTTATTTAAAATGGGGTGCCATCTACCATAAAAGGCCAACTTATCAGAAGATGGGTCTTGATTCGTAAGCCGTTCTGAAATTTTGTCCATTAAAAAGTTGTCCCAAATTCTGAAATACCAAAGTTTAATTGACAAATGAGACGCGTTTTTCCAGTTCTGGGCGATGATGGATTTCGCAACTGAAAGCAAAATAGTAATTAACTCTTTACTGTCTCTGGGAATGTGCATGTCTTTCCAATAGTTCAATAATATGAGTTCTGGTTTTTCCGGGAGAAGATAACCTGTTAAAAATTGTATTTGGGTTAAAATCTTTCGCCAAAAGGCTCGAACATCCGGACAATCCCACCAACAATGTAAATAATTTCCAATTCCTCCACAATCCCTCCAACATAAAGGTGAAAGTTGACTGTTAATCTTATGTAGCCTTAACGGCATTAAATACCATCTTGAAAGTATCTTAAAATTAAGTTGCTATATTTAAGGATTTTGTTTTAATAACATAAGAAGACCATACAGATTCCCAAAATGAATTAGGTAGATTTCCCCCTAAATCTTTGTGTCAATTCAGTGACAGTTACCACTCCTTGTACAACCAAATTCAAAATCTGATGAATGTATGTCTTGCATTCAATGTTATTGCTCTTACAGTTGACATATCATACTTTTATATGGTTGAGTACATATTCAATGTCAGCTTCCGGTCGGAGAAAATGGAGATTTGACACACCCTGTAAAAGCTCAGGGTGAACGGTGGTTCTTTCTGACAACTCGGGGGCTTTTAGCACCCGATGCAACCCTCCCCAGGCAGGGGAGTATCCAGCAAGCAACAAGACTCAAGAGAGAGTGAGATTGGTAGCAATAAATCTCGGAGGAGACTTGTTGTCACTTTGATCTCCTTTCCGAAGCGAGCTTTGCAAGAACTCTAGAGGGCTGACAGGGCTGATTTATTCAGCTTAAAATCTCCACTCCCCCGATTTCTTGACTGAAACAAGACAGATTTTAATTTATGACGCCTCACCCCTACCAGGAAAACATCTAAAGGTAACGAAACAAATTCTTTGCTTATCAGCATTGTGTCTGTAAGAGCAGGAAAACAGACAAATTAGCAGAGCAGAAACTGAAGAACAGACTGAGACTTTTTTTTGTTTTAAAAGAGCTGGATTTTAGCTAAAAACTGCCAGAAAAGTATTTGTTTACCATTCCTGTGGTCATGGAGGAGAGAGGAAGGAGGGCTTGGAGACATCGCGAGGTCTGCTTGGGCGAGAGAAAATAAGAAGACAACAGGAAGTGACGTCTGGCTGAGAGCAGAAAAGAAGAACAGAAAAGGAAGGGATCTGGGAGACTGCAACAGCAAAAGCACTTCCAGGTGAAAGAGAACCAGGAAGTTAGTTAGGTGACAAATACCACAGAGAAAAGACGTCCGCCATTTTGGGGAGGACTAAAACTTTAAAATTAAATATCTTGAAAAGTAAACACCCTAGAACGGCAAAAATAATGGCATCTGTTAAAGCTCTTTAAGACTGATTGATTGAGCCTAAAAACGCTGAAAGTAAAAGACACCAAAAATCGGCCTTTTTTAAAGGGCAAAAATGGAGGCTGAACAGAGAAAGCGGGCAGGGTCAGTGTCCAAGATGGCTCCTAAAAAAGATACTGAACTAATAGCAATGATAGGGGTGATGGACAAAAGGATGATAGAAGCTTTTAACGATCTTGGCCAGCAAAATCAACAATTGAGCCAGCAAAATCAACAATTGGAAAAGAAAATGAATGACCTAGCTGGACAAGTGGATAAAAATTTTGGAGATCTAAAGACTGAAATTCAAAATGTGGCAAAAAAATCGAAAGAGATGGAAAACAAAATGCTTGTGTTGGAAGAAAATATTCAAAGAGTGACAAAAGAGAACTACAGAGTGGAAACAATGATGGTATACAAAGAGATGCAAAAACACCTATGATTCAGAGGGATAGAAGAAAAGGTGGGTGAGAATATACACATAAGGATGACGGAAGCCTTGAGTGACTATTTGAAGGATGAGGAAGAGAATACAAAAGTTAACATAGACCTGGTTTACAGAGTTAATTCTGAGTATGCTAGAGGGAGAAATCTGCCAAGAGATGTGGTAGTACAATTCACCACTAAGAGGATAAGAGAGTCGATTTATAGAAAATGTTTTAAGAAACCTTTTGAAATGGATGGAGTTAAAGTAATTGTGATGAAAGAGCTCCCTAGAGCTATGTTGCAAGACAGGAAGAAATTCAAACGGCTGACAGATAAGTTGAAACAGAAAAACTACAGATACAGATGGGAAACTCCTGAAGGTGTAAGCTTCAACCACCAAAGTACAAGAGTGATAATTAAGAGTATGGAAGAGATGCTCTTTTTCTTGGCAAAAAATATTGAAGAATTTGGTGACATTTAACTCAACATCACTATGGATTACAAAGTACTTTCATGGAATGTAAATGGACTAAATTCACCCAATAAACGTAAGATAGTTGGACATTGGCTTGAAAAACAGAAATGCAATGTGATTTGCCTGCAAGAAGTACACGTTAAAAACAAGATTGTAAATATTTGATTAAGAAAAAATTGGGAGAAGAATTTTTTTCATTAGCAACAATTAAGAAAAAAGGAGTAGTAACATATGTCAAGAAAGAACTAGAGCCAAAAGAAAATTTTAAAGACAAAGAAGGTAGATATACTGCAACAGAGATAACTATGCATAACAGAAAAATGTTGATCCTGAATATCTATGTACCTAATGGAGCAAAAGAAAAGTTTTTAAGGACTTAATTGCAGAATTGGACCAAGTTAATTATGAACATTTAATTCTGATGGGTGATTTCAATGGAACTGTAAATAACAAAATAGACAGACGTTCAAAAAGTAAAGACGACACAATTGGAAAGCTACCTAAAGTCTTTTTTGCAATGGTTAAACAGGAAAGTTTGGAAGATGTGTGGAGGAAATGGCATCCTCGAGATAAAGACTATACTTTTTACTCCAATAGGCATGACTGACACTCAAGGATAGATATGATGTGGATTATGTCAGAATTAGTGCTAAAAACAAAAAAGACAGAAATTTTACCAAAGCTTATCTCTGACCATAATCCCTTGTTGTGGACTTTGAGACAGGGAGAAAAACCATGGAGATGGAGACTAACTGAAGAACTCTTGGATAATAATGAAATAACTAATAAAATACAAGAAGATACAAAAATCTATTTCCAAATGAATCTACACCAAGAAACCAAGCTACAAGTCGTATGGGATGCATATAAGGCTGTAATGTGTGGTTTACCAAATTGTGGGACTTACATGTGATTGATAGATTCACTAAGAAAATTGCTAACTGCTCAAGAACCCCTAATACAACCTTTTTTGATGCAAAAGGTGCCCCATAATGCCGCTCAGTGGGAAAGTCATTTTTTCTAACTACCGAAAGTCATTTTTTCTAACTATCGATTAGAATTTACAATCAAATGTATTTCTTGTATTGTATTCATTGATTACTCTTTTCTATGATCTGTTGGTTAGATGACAGTGATATTTCTAGGTTTTACAAAGTGATATCAATTCAGTGTCAGTTACCACTCCTTCTACAACCAAATTCAAAATCTGATGAATGTATGTCTTGCATTCAGTGTTATTGCTCTTACAGTTGATATATCATGCTTTTATATGGTTGAGTACATATACAATGAAATGAAGCCACGTTCTATATAGCTAGAGTAGTGATTTCTTTTTACTGGGAGGATGCTAAGGTACCTAGCATGTACTTTGGTTTACCAAATTGTGGGGCTCACATGTGATGGATAGATTCACTAAGAAAATTGCTAACTGCTCAAGAACCCCTAATACAACCTTTTTTGATGCAAAAGGTGCCCCATAATGCCACTCAGTGGGATTCCTTGGGAGTAACGCCGAAAGTCATTTTTGTAACAATAGATTAGAATTTACAATCAAATGTATTTCTTGTATTGTATTAATTGATTACTCTTTTCTATGATCTGTTGGTTACATGACAGTGATATTTCTAGTGATATGTCCTGCCCCTCCCAAAATCAACCCCCACCAGGTTTAGAAGGGTAACGTTTATGAATGGCATGAATCAACCGAGGAGCATGAACATGATCAGCCACTACCCACTCATTACATTCAGGACCAAAATCCACCCAGTTCACAACATAAAACAAACGTCCTCGTTTGAGTTTAGAGTCCAAAATGCTGGAAATCTCAAATTGCGACTCCCCCTCCTTCATCAGAGGAGGAGGTGCTGGAATCTCTGGACGCCAGGAATTCAGCCCAGGGCTTTTCTTTAACAGGTTGTAATGGAACAGAGGATGAACAGAGCTCAGTGACTTAGGCAATTCAAGTTCAAAAGACACAGGAGAAATCTTGCGCAGGACCTTAAAAGGGCCGACGTATTTCCATCCTAATTTCCGGCTCGGCTGTAAGCTGCAAATGTTTTTTGTAGATACATAGACAGAGTCTCCAGGCTCCAACTCCCAACCAGGAGCCCTATTCTGGTCTGTGGATTTTTTGTAATCCGCTTTAGCCCGATCTAACGTTTTTGCAATAAGGGGCCAAGAGTCTTGCAGCTTAGCCCACTGAGATTCAAAAGGAGAGGGTGAGCTGTCCCTGGGAGGTAGGATATTTGGCAGTGGGTTACCTTCATACCCCCCCACTGCTAGTAAAGGGGACACACCAGTAGAAGAGTGCACTGAATTATTGTAGCTTCATTCAGCAAAAGGGAGCAAATCCACCCAGTTATCTTGGTGGTAGTTTGAATAACACCTCAAAAATTGTTCCAGGATCTGATTAATTCATTCAGATTGTCCATCAGTCTCTGGGTGATAAGCAGAACTGAGGGCGGGTTCAATGCCCATAGTCTGTAAAAGCTCCTGCCAAAAGGTGGCAATGAACTGACTTCCCCTATCAGAAATTACACGTCTAGGAAAAGAATGTAGTTTCACCACGTGATTAAAGAACACTTTGGCTAAACCCTTAGCTGTGGGCAATTTCTTGAATGGAACAAAGTGTGCCTGCTTGGAAAATAAGTCCACTACTACCCAGATTATAGTTCTCCCTTTGCTGGGTGGTAGATCAGTAATAAAGTCCATGGAATGTCCTCCCAAGGCCGGGAGGGGGTGGGAAGGGGTTGTAAGAGACCCGGAGGCTTCCCCCCTCGTTTTTTGCACATTAGGCAGGTTTGGCAAGAAGTTACATAGTCTGAGATATGTTTACGCATCTGCGGCCACCAAAACTGCCTCTGAAGCAAGTTCAACGTTTTCAAGTACCCAAAATGTCCAGAGAGCTTAGATTCACGGCAAGCATTTAAAATGGATAGTCTAAGAGAATTGGGCACCACCAATTTCGAGCCTTTATACCAGCACCCATCGGGCTTATGTTCCAAACCCTCCTCCCCACGCCATTCATCCCAATCCTGCTGGGAATACTCCATAGCGCATTTTGTAATCCACTCAGAGGAGGGAGCCGTGGTGGACGGCTGCTTTTGGCTTTTGGTGACAACAGCCCCGCTCAGTTGCTCAGGCGAGAACATGGAATTGAACACTTCTTCCCTCTTAGATTCATGCTGGGGAAGCCTGGACAACGTGTCTGCTAAAAGGTTAGATGTTCCAGGGAAATACCACAGTTTAAAATTGAACTTGGAAAAAAAATCAGCCCACCGGAGTTGTTTAGCATTCAAAGTCCTACGGGTCCGCAGCACCTCCAGGTTTTTATGATCAGTCCAGATCTCAAACGGCGTCTGCACCCCCTCTAACCAATGCCTCCAGGTGGACAAGGCTAACCGGATGGCGACTGCCTCTTTGTCCCACACAGACCAGTGTCTTTCAATCTCATTAAATTTTTTGGAGACATACGCCAAAGGGTGTAGCTTCCCATCCTCCCCTTTTTGCAGAATTGCCTCCCCCCATGGCCACATCAGAAGCATCAACATGTACAATAAACTCCCAAGTCTCATCTGGGTGCGCCAGGATGGGCTCTGAAGTAAAAAAAATTTTGAGCTTGTCAAAGGCTGCTTGACACTCAGGCAACCAGTTTAGGTGCTCACCCGGCTTGCCAGCTTCAGGACCCTTTCCCTTTGTCTTTAACAGGTCAGTTAAGGGAAGGGTGACTGTGGCAAAGTCTTTTAAAAATGTTCTGTAAAAGTTGCAAAATCCCAATAGGCTTTGAAGCTGTTTGCGTGTACGGGGGGCTTCCCACATGACTACTGTGTCCACCTTGGCAGGATCCATCTCTAAACCCCTGGGGGAAATGTGGTACCCCAAAAAATCAATTTCAGTACAGTGAAACTCGCATTTTGACAGTTTAGCAAAGAGTTTGTGTTTCATGAGGGTGGACAACACTTCTCTCATCAATTTAACGTGGGAAGGTTTATCTTGGGAATAAACAATGATATCATCTAGATAACAGAGAACCCCCTTAAATAAGTGCTTGTGCAACACCTCATTAATTAGGCTCATAAAAACTCCTGGAGCTCCAGCCAATCCAAACTTTTTCTTGTGCACAGACAGCCCCCCAATCTCAAACAACTCTTCACTCACAATCATACAACATCTAATTTGAACATGGACACCAGGGCTTGCAATAAACCCAGATGCCAGTTTTGCTGCCACATACACCTAGACAACACTATCACTGGACCTAACAAGATTAACTACACCACCTCAGGCACATTCAGTTGCTTATCTTCTAATATTGTATATGCCATTAAATGCCAGCAGTGCCCTTCAGTTCTCTACATAGGGCAAACAGGTCAAACCATATGCCAAAGGATAAATGGACACAAATCAGACATCAAGAACCACAAAACTGAGAAACCTGCAGGAGAACATTTCAACCTCCCAGGGCACTCAGTGGGGGACCATGAAGTAGCTGTTTTACTGCTAAGGAATTTCAGAAACAGATTGATACAGGAAATTGTTGAATTACAAATTATCACAACACTCAGGACAATGGAACCCCCAGGGCTTAACAGATACATCGGCTTCTTATCTCACTACACATGCTAAGTCACTCAGTTCTTGCTTACACTCAGAATTAAACTTTGTTGGTTTTAAAGGTGCCACTGGACTCAAACTTAGTTCTCACATCTGTTTGTTAACTTTTTTATTATCTGTATGCAATTTGCAGCTGTTCACAGGACTTACCAACTGCTTTAATCCAGTCTTGGCTATACTTACAGAAAGGGAAGAATTGATATACTGTATTCAAATAATGGCGAAAACGCGGGTACCAATGAGAAAAGAATTATCAAGCGCCAAAATGTGCTACCGTTACTTTCTCAGGAAAAAAGGCGCGTAAGCGGAGCTAACTTCCCATCCCCGACCCTGTGTGCGTAATCTACATGCAGTCCCACGCACCTGGAAGAGCAGAGGCCCAGTTGCCCAAGGTTACAAGTGCAGCAACAGAGATAACAGGAGTCTAGCAAAATATCTGAGCTCATACTGAGGAAGGAGGGGTGAGGGGTGGTGGTGGGGGGATAAATGGACACAAATCAGACATCAAGAACCACAAAACTGAGAAACCTGCAGGAGAACATTTCAACCTCCCAGGGCACTCAGTGGGGGACCATGAAGTAGCTGTTTTACTGCTAAGGAATTTCAGAAACAGATTGATACAGGAAATTGTTGAATTACAAATTATCACAACACTCAGGACAATGGAACCCCCAGGGCTTAACAGATACATCGGCTTCTTATCTCACTACACATGCTAAGTCACTCAGTTCTTGCTTACACTCAGAATTAAACTTTGTTGGTTTTAAAGGTGCCACTGGACTCAAACTTAGTTCTCACATCTGTTTGTTAACTTTTTTATTATCTGTATGCAATTTGCAGCTGTTCACAGGTCTTACCAACTGCTTTAATCCAGTCTTGGCTATACTTACCACACAGTTATTTATGCATCTTGACAAGTAACACCCCACCACCACCATATGTAATGGTTGAGGAAGACTTGTTTCATTGTATCTGAAGAAGTGTGCATGCCCACAAAAGCTTATACTCAGAATTAAACTCTGTTGGTCTTAAAGGTGCCACTGGACTCGAACTTTGTTCTGCTGCTTCAGACCAACATGGCGCGACCCACCTGAATTTAAGCCTACATGTAAATGATCTGTGATGTGTTTAAGAGTTGGAGTTCATACACAAGGGTCCTTTGTCAGAGGTGGGTCAGTGCAAAAGGGCTGGCATCAGAGAGCGTGGAACTTGCTGCAAATATGAAAATCAGGCTTCTAGAGACTCAGGTTGACTTGCTTAATTGAGTGTGGTGCTGTTTTATATACAGAAACCAAAAGACCTAGCCTGAGTTTTATTGTTAATGTATTTATTAACCTATATTCATTCACCTAGATAGCCCTAACTTATCAGATCTCTCAGGCTACCCAGATCTCGAAAGCTAAGCAGGGTTGGCCCTGGTTAATATTTGGATGGAAGAACACCAAAGAAAAGCAGGGTTGCTACGCAGAGGCAGGCAATGGCAAACCACCTCTGAATGTCTCCGGCCTTGAAAAGCCTACAGAGTCACCATAAGCCAGCTGTGACTTGAGAACGCTTTCCACCACTGTTGATTTTGAACTGGTGTTTCTCCACTAAGTGTGGGTGATTTCTGATTTAAACGTTCCGATTAAAATGGTACCTGTGCTTGTATCTTGGGTCTGAGCTTTTACGATTATATTCTGTCATTGATAACAGTCTTCTAGACATTCTTAACTTTCTGGGGAAAGTAGCTTTTGTAGGTGAAATGGATTGTTTCAAGAAGCATGCACTGTTTTGTGTCATTTTGATTGGTCCTAATAAAAGGCCATGGTGGATCAGAGATTAAGACGCTGAGCTTCAGACCGGAAGGTTGGTAGTTCAGCAGTTTGAGACCTGAGTGCTGCATGATGGAGTGAGCTCCCATCTCTGGCCCCAGCTCCTGCCAACCTAGCAGTTCGAAAGCAAGAAATTGCAAGTAGATAAATAGGTACCACTTCGGTGGGAAGGTGACAGCGTTCCGTACGCTTCGGCATCTAGTCATGCCGGCCACTTGACTATGGGAAAAAGTCTTCAGACAGCACTGGCTCTTCGGCTTGGAAACGATGACCACTGCATCCCTAGAGTCGGATTCGACTGGCTTTTGAGCAAGGAAAACCCTTACCTTTAATAAAAGGTATTATTTATTTACTTAGTAAATACTAAGTATTTATATACTTCATTTCTATCCTGCCTTTCTCCCCAGTGGGGACCCATTATGTGAATTGTGGTTGTTTTTGGACCTTGTTCCAGAAAACCCTGAACACAAACAGCAGTTGAGCAGGAAGCGATGCTGGACTTGCAGGAGACCAACCAGGAAATGTCTTGGCCCCATGCCTTTCTCCGTTTCTTTTCAAAGGAGACCTAAAAACATCCGGTGATCTAAACAGAAAGGGATGGTGTGAGGAATGCAGGAGAAGCCTTTTGTGTTGCTGTTTTGACATGTAGGAGCTTAGAAATAGCTGAACTGGGGATCCTGAGAAACCTGGGAGGTGAGTGCTAGTGTCACCTTAAATAGAAATGCAAGTGTGATGTTGAACCATACAATAGTTCATGCAGAGGTTATATGGGTAGTACCTACGCATGAAGAGGAACATTTTGAAGGGGGTTGCAACAGGCTAACCAAGCAGTTTTTAGCCCGAGGCTATCCAGCCATGCTTATTGCTGGTGCATCTTTAAGAGCCCATAAGGTGAATCAATGTGATTTATTCATAGAGAGGGATCAAGTAACTGATAGTAGAACTAATGTACAATGTGCCTTGGAATACACTCCTCTTCCCAATTCCATTAAGCAAATTATTTACAAACACTGGCACATTTTGGATGACATCCTGGGCTGCCAAGCAAAACTGAGAATAGGCTTTAGGAGAACCAATCGTTTTTGCAACACTCTAGTACGGGCAGACGTACCCTCAGAGTCAAGAATGATTGGGGGTCCTGCGGGACATTTCCCCTGCGGAAGATGCTGTGTATGTTCTTTAGTTTGGAGAATGAACCACATTTATTTTGCAGACGTTCATTTTCATTATGATCTGAGAGGTTTGTTCACTTGCTTCACGAGGAGAGTCATTTATTTGGTCCATTGTGCTTGCAATTATGATTATGTAGGTTTATCAACTCAGTCTGTAAGAACTCGAATTATTGAGCATTGTTCTTGTATTAAACATAAACGCCTGGAGTCTCCACTGGTGCAACATTTCATCACCAAGGGGCACACTGATGGTGATCTGAAATTTGTAGTGCTGGAAACGTTCACGGCCAGCAGGTATAGGCGTCAACTATGGGGGGGCTCGAGCCACAACTGAAATTTCCCAAGAAAATGGAGCGCCTGCCGCTGCACATCCCTGGGCCCTTCCTAGGACCGCCGCCGCCTCTCTTTCTCTCTTCCCCCCCCCCCCCCAGCCTGGCTGCCTCCGTCCCTCCCTCCCTCCCTCCGTCCAGGGGCCAGCTAAGCAAATGCCCAGCTGGCCCCTGGATGGATGGAGGCATGGAAGCAGGAGTGGCCAGGCCGGGGGGGGGGAGGCAGCGGCAGCGGGGACATGGTCCCAGTGTGCAAAGTGCGCGCACACAAGCCCCCCCACCCCGATTTTAAAACTCGACACCCCTGCCAGCAGGTATCATAGAGTTAATGTTCAAAGGTGGTTGCACCAATGCAAGAGTTATTGGCTTTACCATTTACATACATACCACCCTTTTGGGCTAAATCAGGAACTCGAATATTCTAGTTTTTTATAATAGACATAGTTTGTGTTGGCCCCTTTAAACGTTACATGTTAGGCTGTATTGGTTTGGGCCAGGGGTGGGCAAATTGCGGCCCGGGGGCCACATGCAGCCCGCCACAGAGTTTTTTGCGGCCCGCCAAGAAGATTTCAGGACTTCAAGAAAATTGAGCCTAAATTCAATTTGCTCTCTTATCCCATCACTGCTGATACTGATACAGCACCTGAGGAGCTGCAGCTTGAATTTATTGACATGCAGTCAGATCACACTGTGAAAGAAATGTTTAATGCTGTGACATTAGTTGACTTTTACAAATCTTTGTCTGCTGAAAAAATTTCCATGTATGAAAAAATTTGCTGGGAAAATGTTCTCTATATTTGGGTCTACATATATTTGTGAGCAAAGTTTTTCTTGCATGAAGATCAACAAGAGCAAATATAGATGCTTTTTGACAGACATTAACTTGCAGGCTGTGATGAGAATCTCAACAAGCAATCTCACTCCTGATTTCAAAAAAATTGTAGAAAAGTGTGATAGGGTACATTTGTCTCATTAAACTGATTCTAAAATTAAATGTGCTTGCAGCTATAGATGATATGAAATTAGCACAATAAATAAATTGAATAAAATGACCACTCTTTTATTTAATTTATATTTATTGATTTTTATTATACAATTTATACCTTTTCTGAAATGCAAAGTTAACTAATGAATGCAATCATTTTAAAAGGTGCAGCCCTCCGCTAACCTCCGCTCCCACAAAGTGGCCCCCGAGCCAAAACAATTGCCCACCCCTGGTTTGGGCTATATAGGCATCCTCCTCTGTCATCCATATTGAGGCACACCTGGATGATTATGGCAGTGGAGTTAATTCTCCTTCAAATAATAATAGGTTGGCCCGTCTGTATAAGAATCGTTAGTAAGTGCTTATATTTTTGTATTTTTCTCAGATTCTCATACTATTGTATTTACTGTGTTACATGAGTAATTTGGGGTTTTGTATGTGTATTTCTGTTCAGAGTTATTGCTCCCTGAGTCTTTGGACTACAGTAAAGTGTTGCTACTGTAAACAGTTAATTAGGTATGTGGTATTGTGCATTTCAGTTTTGTAATACTGTTGTTGTAAAAACAGTTTGTGATTCTTGAATATTTCCTTATTTAGTCCCCTTGGAAGAAGGACCACGAAACGAAGCGTGCATATCTAGATTATTCGTTGCGCTGTGACTTCAATAGTACTCTACACTCTGTGTTGTGGCTGCACTTTTCTGTGCACTATGCGGTTGTTACTTTTTGTAACCTTTGTTCTTTTTGGATTATACTATACTCCATTGTAGATTGTTTAGTGTCCTTTGTGACACAGGTTTCATTTTGTTTCTCTGGACTATACCGTGTATTCCGCCTTGTTTGCTGCTTAGCTCATTAAACATCAGTTGTGTGAAGCTAAAAAGATAACTTCTATACTAATAAAATACAAAATCCATATATTTCTTAGGTAATTCATACAATTTTTTTGAATTTGATGTGACATACTCAAAAAAAGGAAAATTATTTTTCAACAAAGACATTTGTGGGTGTTTCCATTATAAGCATCTTGTCTGCAACTACTATATCCCAAATTTTGGAAACCCACTCCTTTTAGTGTAGGGATTTTGTTGAGTTTCCAGTTTTGGGCTACTAGCAATAAGGAGGCTAGTTCAGATTTTTGTTAAGTAAAAAAGTTAAGTAAAACTGACTCTGGTGAGTTAGGAAGAGTGTGTCCTATTATTTTTGTCACTTTAGCAAGTATAAGTTTCTAAAAACTAGTAATTCTGGGACAAGACCACCAACAATGAACTAATTTTCCAGTTTGACCAGAGCCCTTCCAGCAAGCGGGAGTGGGCTTGAACGGGCAGAGCTACAGGCGTTCAGGTGTAAGGTACCAACGAGCAAAAAGCTTAAAATTTTGGAGCTTCAAGTTCAAGGATTTAGTATTAAAAAGATATGAAGCCAATATATCAGACCATAGCCGATCTGTAAAAGCTGTTCCACAGTCTTTCTGCCAGGAAAGTTGAAGAGAAGTCTGCAACCAGAGTTTATGATTAAGCTGCTTATATAAAATTGTAACAATACTTTTAGACAAAAGTAGTATGATGAAAATGACAAATGATGCAACATTTCTTGTCATGGCATTTATTACTGGTGTAATAGGTAAATTAGCGGTTGATTTCAGAAAGGAGAAAAATCCCCTTTCTATGCCAATAGCACAGTCTCTCCCATTGCACAGATCCATGTGGGCAGCCCTGCTGGTCTTCTTCAGTGCACCGGCATCAGAAAGCTGATACCCGGAGGAAAACTTCATTGGCCTTAAAGGTGCCACCGGACTCAAATCTCGTTCTTATCTTATTGCATGAGAGAGATGCAAGCAGGAAAGGGGGGGGGGGGGAGATGCTGACCCATTAAATATACACCCCTCCAAGCTTACTAGAGAGGTGATCCAACCCCAGAGACATGAGGCAGCAGAAGGGGGGGGGGGTTAAGCCACAGCAAGCCTGGGGAACTCTCCTCCCCTGGAACCTGGTTCGATCCTCCCCCCCCCCCCGCCTCTTTTTTCCTTTGCTTGAAAGCAAAGGAGACAACTGGTTTGACGGGGGAAGTGGCCGGGGAAGGAGGCTTTCTTCTCAACCAGGGCGCGGCGTTTGCTCCGGGGGGGGGGGGGGACGACGTCGCAGGGCTAACAGCACCTGGGGGGGGGGGGATTTATGTCGGGAGGACGGCGGGGGAAGGGAACCTTAAGCACCTCCGCGGCCATCCCCCCCCCCCCCCCCGGAACTGACCGCCCACGACTACGAGAAGACGAGATTGCATTTATACTGCGCCCTTCACTAACCGAAGGCATCTCAGAGCGGCTAACAATCCACTTTCCCTTCCCCGCCCCACAGCGGACACCCTGGGAGGTAGGTGGGGCCGAGAGCGCTCTTTCGGAAACTTCTCCTGAGAGAACAGTTCCGAGAAAACTTGTGGCGGACCCAAGGTCACGCCAGCAGCTGCATGTGGAGGAAGAGTAGGGAATCAGACTCGGTTCTCCCAGATTAGAGTCCGCGCTCCTGCCCACCACCCCACACAGGCTCACAACTACTACTTGGGAGGAAAACGGGGGGGGGGGGGGGGGGGTTGCGGGGCGAAGTCCAAACTCCCCTCTGGTTCGGGGCCGACAGAGGAATCCCGAGCCCGCCGCTCCGTCCGAACTCGGGCGACACGGAGGCGCTCGACGTCCAGGGCGCGCTTAAGAGGCGAGAGAGGGGGGGCGGCCCTCCGTCCGTCCGTCCTCCTCGGGGAGGGGGGGGGGTCCGCAGCAGCAGCGGCGCCGCCGTTAATGGTCAACCGCCTGCTGGCCCCCCTCCGGCCGGGACAGGAAAAGGGCGGAGGCAGCCAGCGCCCGCGGCAGGGAGAGGCCCCGTCCCAGAAGCCGCCCGGACGACCCGCGCCCGCCCGCCCGCTCGCTCTCCCTCCAGGCAACCCGGGCGGGGCGAGGCGGCTTCTCGCTTGGGGGCGGGGGGGGGGGGGTTGGGGCTGCTGCTCTGGCGGCGGCGGCGGGGGAGAAGCCGGTTGGGAGGCGCGCGGGCCCCGCCTTCCTTCCCCCGCCGGGAGGGCACCAGGGGCGGGCGGCCCTTCGCTCTCGGGCGCCAACTGCCAGCCCGTGGGCCCGAAGGCACTTCGGGAAGGCCCCCGCCCCCCCAAGCCAGCCAGCCAGCCAGCCAGCCCCGGAGGCGGAGGGCGGCGAGGCGGCCCGGGCGGGAGGAAGGGGCTGCTGCTTCCGACGCGGGCGGCCTGGCCCAGGGCCGGGTGGGGTTTTTTGCGTGTGCTGGGCCGGGGGGGGGGGGGCAGGGGTCGCCGCCGCCCGGCCAATGTGTCGCCTCCTTTTCCTCCCCCCCCCCCCCCCCAGGGATGGAGCCCTCGCTCGTGGGCGCCCCTCCGTCCTCCTGCCGGGACTGCGAGGCGGCAGAGCTCCTGGGCCAGAGCGCCTCCCATGCCCGGCGGCAGCAGCAGAAGGGTAAGTGGCTTTCGGACGGCTTCGGAGGTCCTTGGCCCGGCCGCCGCCTCTGCCCCCCCGCCCCCCCTCCTGGATTCCAAGAGAGGCTTTCAGGGCACGTGTGTGTGTGTGTGGGGGGGGGGGGGTTCTCGGCAAGTCGCCCTTCCCTATTGGGGGCACAAACCTGGGGCACTGCCACCCCCCCCCCCCCCAGGACCAGGCAAAGGGCGGCGCCCGCCGGGGACGCGTGCCGGAGATGCAGCCGCCCGCCCCCGGGAGGCACACTTGTGGCGGCAGCAGCTGCCGGCTCTTCTGCTTTCCCCTCTCCTGGTGGGGCTGTGAGTGAGGGGGTCCCCTCTTGCCTCTCCTCTTGCCCATTCGCTAGTTTGGCCCCCCTAGACCGGGGCTGGAAGTCCAAAGGGAAGGGTGGCTGGCTTCATCACAGGAGGCTGAAGACAGTACCGGGGCCCAGAGTGTTTGCTTATCAGCTACTTTTCTCACCCAGCATTGAATTTATATACCGCTTCTGTTGGGCTGCCTTCTCCTAGTTGAGAACTGGGGAACTGATTTCACAGCAGTCTCAGTGAAGAAGGGTGTAATCGATTCCTAGTGTTTTCCCTACCCCAGGGGTGGGCAATTGTTTTGGCTCGGGGGCCACTTTGTGGAGGGGAGGTTAGCGGAGGGCCGCACCTTTTAAAATGATTGCATTCATTACTTAACTTTGCATTTCAGAAAAAATATAAATTGTATCATAAAAATCAATAAATATAAATTAAATAAAATAGTGGTCGTTTTATTCAATTTATTTATTGTGCTAATTTCATATCATCTATAGCTGCAAGCACATTTAATTTTAGAATCAGTTTAATGAGACAAATGTACCCTATCACACTTTTCTACAATTTTTTTGAAATCAGGAGTGAGATTGCTTGTTGAGATTCTCATCACAGCCTGCAAGTTAATGTCCGTCAAAGAGCATCTGTATTTACTCTTCTTAATCTTCATGTCTTGGCGGGCCGCAAAAAACTCTGTGGCGGGCCGCATGTGGCCCGCGGGCCGCCATTTGCCCACCCTTGCCCTACCCGAATCCTTTCCAGTGACCAAATAGCTCCTTCCCAATGGTAGTTCAGCAAATCACAGTGGCTACAACTTTGGGAACTCCCATCGGGCCCTGGAAGGGCCACAAGTGGCCCCCACCCCCTTCTGGTAGGGATGGCGCCATCATCCTAGCGAGTGTGGCTGCCCCCCCCCCCCCCCCCCCCGCATGCACTGTCAGAAGTGTCTATTGGAAATGTCAGGGGAAATGTCACACTGACAGTCAGTTAATCAGGCCTTACTCCAACGTGGCTTTAGCAGCCTAATACTAAAGAATAGGGATGTGTGTTTGCATCTGAACTAATCCACATTATGTTGTGGGTGCCAGAAAACTGGTCTGATTCGGGTCAGGTGGCTTCACAGGCCCCCAAATGTCTTATTTTTTAGTTCTGTCTCTGAAGCTAACCATGGAGAAACATAAAAGTGGACTTCCTGATGCTCAGCTGCAGGGATATCTGAGGGAGCGGCTTCGTCTTCTGGAGAACGATGACAGGAAAGCGAGGGCTGTGTTCAGGGTAAGTTGCTGGTGATCTCCTTACCCGGCTGCTAAGGAGGGAAGGGAAGAGGCAGCGCTCTTAACGACTGGGGCCACATGTCCTGCCCCAGCACTGT
Source organism: Lepidodactylus listeri (assembly GCA_029233225.1). Taxonomy (NCBI): domain Eukaryota; kingdom Metazoa; phylum Chordata; class Lepidosauria; order Squamata; family Gekkonidae; genus Lepidodactylus; species Lepidodactylus listeri. Next base: position 113,615,781 of record JARCFY010000009.1, on the reverse strand, counting down.
GCACCAGAGGAGGCTTCGGCACTGTCTGCAAGTGCAGCCCCCTGTGGAGTGTGCTGCAAGATCTGGATGAGATCAGAGCATGGAGAGCTGTGGCCAGATCCAGCTTCTCCTGGACAAGACAGAGGTGGCAGACCAGCTGCAGTGTGGCAAAGGGACCTGGTGCAGAAGAGCTGAGCCTCCACCTACAGGCATGGATGCAGTTGTGTTCCCGTGCAGTTGTGGCTAAAGCATAACCCTCACTATAATTTCCCACAGAATTTGAGATCTTAACACCCATCTGCACTATATTATCTAATTCTACTTTTAAAATATTGCCTATTTACACCAATGCCTCGGCGTTTAGATCAATATTTAATGGAATTAACTGCGTCTGCTGAACTATTTGGCATATTTTATTCAGCAATTCAGATCTACGCAAATATTGCACTGCTATAAAAGTCAAAATGAATGGGCTTAAAGCTTTTTTGATTTAGAACATTTCCCCTTTGTTGTGAAAAGGGGAAATTGTTAAATTGTACATATATGAGCCTTCTACATTAGACCAAAAGTAAATATTCTATGTAAAGGTTGCATACATGGATTAGCACTCCTCTTCACCTTAAAAAAAACCCTAGCTAAAAATACATTGCATTTTTAAAAATTTTTAAATATCAGCATGCAATTAATAAATGTTGAAGTTCTTTTTTTAAAAAATTGCTTTGTTGTACAAGGAAAAGAAAAACAACCTTGAAAAATACATTTACTTTCCAAACTATACTTGTGCTGTAACAGGATCCTGGCATCATTTCATAATGTTGTGACGAGAACAGGAAGCCAAACTCTCCCACATTTAAAAAAACTGGAATTTTGTTGGGGAAATGAAGGGAACATAAGAATGTAAGAGAAGCCAATGTTGGATCCAACATTCTGTGTCATACAGTGGCCAAAAACACCAGGTGCCCTCAGAAGGTCCAGCAGTGGGACCAGGACACTGGAAGCCCTCCCACTGTTGCCCCCTCCCCCCCACACCAAGAATACAGAGCATCCCTCGCCGCAGACTGAAAGTTCCTATCAGTACCTTGTGGCTAATAGTCACTGATGGACCTCTGCTCCATGTGTTTATTTAATTCCCTCATGAAGCCGTCCATGCTTGTAGCTGCCACCACCTGTGGCAGTGAATTCCATGTGATAATCACTCTTTGGGTGAAGAAGTACTTCCTTTTATCTGTTCTAACCCGGCTGCTCAGCAGTTTCATTGAGTGCCCCTGAGTTCTTGTATTGTGAGAAATGGAGAAAAGTACTTCTTTACCTGCTCTATCCCATGCATAATCTTATAAACCTTGATCATGTCACCCCTCAGCAGTCATTTCTCCAAGCTAAAGAGCCCCAAGCGCTTCAACCTTTCTTCACAGGGAAAGTGTTCCACCCCTTTTATCGTTCTAGTTATCCTTTTCTGCACTTTTTCCAATGTTGGAATATCTTTTTTGAGGTGTACACAGTACTCCAAATGAGGTCACACCATCGATTTATACAGGGGCATTATGATACTGGCTGATTTGTTTTCAGTTCCCTTCCTAATAATCCCCAGCATAGCATTGGCCTTTATTATTGCAGTCGCAGACTGTCTTGACATTTTCATTGAGTTATCTACTACAACTCCAAGATCTCTCTATTGGTCAGTCTCTGCCAATTCGGACCCCATCAATGTGTATTTATAGTTAGGATTTTTGGCTCCAATGTGCATCACTTTGCACTTGGCCACATTGAACTCCATTTGCCACGTTGACACCCACTCACCCATCCTCAACAGATCCCTTTGGAGTGCCTCACAATCCTCCCTGGTTCTCACCATCCTGAACAACTTCGTGTCATCTGCAAATTTAGCCACTTCACTGATTACTCCCAACTCCAGATCATTAATAAACAAGTTAAAAAGCATCGGACCGAGTACTGATCTCTGCAGTACCCCACTGCTTAGCACCCCCCCACTGAGAAAATTGCCTATTTATACTCTCTCTTTTAATTAGCCAGTTTTTGATCCACAAAAGGACTTGTCCTTTTATCCCATGACTATTGAGCTAACTTAGGAGCCTTTGATGAGGAACTTTATCCAAAGCTTTCTGGAAGTCAAGGTGAACAACATCTATTGGATCCCCCTTGTCCACATGTTCGTTGACTCCCTCAAAGAACACTAACAGGTTAGTGAGACAGGATCTTCCCTTGCAGAACCGTTGCTGAGTCTTCCTCAATAGATTTTGCCCATCAATGTGCCTTGTATTTTTTCCCCTTAATAACTGTTTCCACCAACTTACCCGGTGTTGACATCAGACAGACTGGCCTGTAATTTCCTGGATCTCCTCTGGAACGCTTTTTAAAGATGGGAGTGACATTCGCTACCTTCCAGTCCTCAGGAATGGAGGCAGATTTTAATGAAAGATTACATATTTTTGTCAGGAGATCCACAAGTTCACATTTGAGTTCTTTCAGAACTCTTGGATGTATGCCATCTGGGCCTGGTGATTTATCAGTTTTTAAGTTGTTTATCAGTTGTAGGACCTCCTGTCTCGTCACCTCAATCTGACTCAGGTCTTTCAGCACCCCTCCCGAAATCAGCAGTTCTGGAGTGCGCAAGCACTTCTCATCTTCCACAGTGAAGACAGAGGCAAAAAATGCATTCAGCTTCTCAGTAATTTCCCTATCATCCTTCAATACTCCTTTTACCCCTTGGTCATCCAAGGGCCCCACTGCCTTCCTGGCTGGTTTCCTACTTCCAATGTATTTGAAGAAAGTTTTATTGTTGGTCTTTATGAAAAGGAACCTTTTCATGGACTCCCATCCCTCCCCCCGGTGTCCACTGAGGAGGGAGAGAAGCCGGCCGGCCAGGATCCCAGTGGCATCGGGGTGGGGCGGTGGGGGACAGTTGTTCTCAACCAAAACTCAGTTTATTCCATTCCACAGAAAACACTTTTGTAGCATTTCAATATTTAACGTAGAATATTTCAACAGAAACCCAATACTTAAAATAGTATACTTGTATAAAACTCAGAACATTTTGGATGAGCCACTGAGGTCTCACATGGCTCATCCAAAAAGGCCAGTCCCTTACCATTAGTAACTCAGAGGTATATATCTTTCTTGGACCTATGGCTGCTGATGTACGTATCACGTAGGACTATCATGAATGTGAAACAGGCCGAACTAGAACTGAGTAGAACTGAACTAATGTACTGACCCAGATCCTTCCCCCTTGTCTCTATCTCTGGGGTCTGGAAGCTCACAGAAAGTCAGGGGGAGTCAAAGAAGCTAGTTTCAGATTTCCTACCCATTTCGATTCTGATAGTTGACATCACTAACTTCTGGAATGTATAAACATCTTCTAAGGCAAAAGGTGTGTACAGGGTTATCGGTACCAGAAGGCCACAGCACTTGGCAGAGTCCTGAAGCTTCCTGGGAAACAGAACCACAGATTCAACTATACTTTACTATAGAAATAAAAGTAACATGGCCCAAATTCCGTGACAAATTTGTCCTCTGAAGAAACATTTCCCCTTATCATACAGCTGCTCTCTACCTGACTTCCTTTGATAACCAGACCTGCTGCTGGAGCTGACTTCTCAGTTTTTACTTATGGAGGCTGTGGCTGTTTTTCCTCAGGGAAGGCATTTAGCTTAGAAAGCTGGAGGCTTAATATTCATTCAGCAATCACAAATATGACCAGAAATATAGGGGAACAGTTGCTGGCTTGGACTGAGAAGATAGCAGTGGATGTGCACAGATAAGGAGAACAAACCTGGCCTCTCAGGGAAGCCAGCCAAGGAGGGAGTCTAGAGGCCCAGAACAGAATAGCCCTGAAGATCAGGAAGAAGAATACAAAGTGGTAATAATTAAATGGCCTTGTGTAGCTATCTAACTTATTATCAATAGATACAATTTGTTTAGGCCCAGGTGCAGAAATTGCAAGAATGTCCCAGCTTGACAGAAAGGAATATACAATTCAAGGATATTTTGGGCTGAGGCCCAAATATATATATATATATATATATATATATATATATATATATATATATATATATATATATAAAATCTGTGAGGCTTCTGCCCTATGCAGTCAAGGATCAGACCTTTGTTGATTAAACAGAGTTCTTTATTCCCAATTACTACATTACAGGTCCTCGGATCATTGTTAGAGATAAGAAATACAATAGAAGCAGGATTAATATACCCTCCGGTACAATTTGAATTTCCCATAGGTAACCAATCACCAAGAGGGAAAAACCGCGGGCTAAAGGTCCTTTGACCATTTGCTTCCCACAGGAACAAGGGTGAGGTGTGAAGCTGTAAATTTCCCTTCTTAAACCAGGATCCCTTAGATGTATCCAATTTGGGCATAACAAATAACTTGCCAAGGTCTTCACACGCCGATAAGGAAAAGTCCGTGTCTCCGCCGGCAGGGAGGAAAGGAATGCAGAGGGGGAGAGGGGGGAGAGGCCGACTGTTCCCAGGTGTTGAAGTCGCCACCCTCCCGGACCAAATGGTTACATTGTCCAGACCCTTTGTCAGCCATAAAACACAAGACAATAAACCAGTGTCCTTAGTGACATGATACATGGCAAAAGAGATAACACATAGTTGCAGCTGAATTGCAAAAGCAGGTTACATAGGAGGGGATTATACAAAGTATGAAGGCAAACCTTTGTTAGAATCCTTAGATTCTGACAGAAACTTGTAATCATTATTTTTAAACAGGCTTTGTTAAGATAAAAGGTAGCAAGAATGGACTAGCTTTTTATATATTCTAAGAAGTTATTTTAAGTAAAGATAACGATATATGGTGTTTAAAATTATAAGATAATGTATTAGCCAGGAATGTGTACCCTTATCAAGTGGGACAGTTAGCTATTGTTAGGAGATGACTTTAAAATCCTATAAATAATAAGTTGTACTGATCAAGAGTTTCTTCTCAGAAGGGACATCACCTGCTTAGTTTTGCAGTAAGAAACTCTTCTGGACTCATGTAATTGCTCTCCTTTAATTATCTATGTAATAATGATGGATGGATAGTAAAGTGCCTTGTGGATTTAGCCTGTTAAGAATGCAATAATTATGCTTTAATAAAGGAGCTTAGAATGGAAGCAGAGACTCTCTAATGGTATTTATTTGTGTACTGTTCCTAGAACAAACCTATAGCATTACTGAGATGTACCTCTGGCTAGGAGTTAAATGATCTGCTATAGGAAAGCTAACTAGATGCCTGGGGTTTATTAAGTGCATGCCTATACCTGAATCAGGCCTGACCAGAGTCATCCAGAACATGGCCATAACTCACCCTCCCTTCTAGGAATTCTTAAAAAGGTAAATTTGAATCCTCATAATAACTTAACTGGTATGCAGTAGATTTTGTCTAAGTAAGTTAGGACAAGACTCCTGTTAGGTGTGAATTTTGGCAATGTCAGTTAGAAGAAAGAGAATCTGAACCTCACGAATAAGAGCCGTTAAGAACAAGTGGATGGTGTAAATGTCTCTAACTTAACAAGTTTATATCATTTCTCCCCTTTCCCAGTACTGGGTGAAATTATACTGCTTTCTGGGTAGATTTATTCTGCCCAATCTCTGAACAATGGGACACATTGGTCTAAAAGGATTTCCACACTGTGTGATAGAAGAAGGTTTTAAAACTTTATACGGCTGTGGGAGTTCTCACAGCTCTGTCTTACTAAGGGGGTAGGCTGGCATGCCACGGGCTCCGTCTGGCATGGTTCCTCTCGGCTGGCTGAAGACTAGGGCCGAGGCAGAAACACCAATGGGACCTTGATGGCTCAGCAGGGAATGAACAGACTCTGAGAGACTGTGGTGGGACAGGAGAGCTGCTTACAGGAGGTGGAAATTAAGGGGCAGCTGACTTTTAACTGGCCATTTCCGTGACTTTTCTGCTGCATGAATGAGTTTGTAAGCAGCTTTTCTTACACCAGTTTAAAGAGAATCCTAGAGCTATTGTAGCTTCTCCAGGTTAGTGAACACAGTTTGTGTGGCAGATTATGAATCCGAGCAGTTCAGCAAGTAAGGCTGTCTGTCTTTTGATGCCAGTCTGCTTTTTGAGATGTCCCTTCTTGTTCATTCCAGCCTGCCATCCTCAGGGGCATTGGAGCAATCTTTGTGGTTTAATTGCTTCTGTCATGTTTCTTTCTCTTTAATTATGCATGCAACTTCCTGGTTCTTTCCATAAAGACATACAAATGTTTCCCTCCCCTCCCTCTTGGTTAGGAGCTGTCTGCCCGGCTCTTGTCTGTCGACAGTGAGGAGTTCCTGATAGTGGTGGTGTTCTGGACCTTTGAAGAAATCTGGAAGTTTGGAACGTACTATTCCCTAGGTAAAGTATTCCTACCTATAGGAAAGTTCAGTAGGTTTTTTTATTTCTTTCTATCATCTATCTATCATTTATCTATTCCATATGTCTGGCAAATGCTAGATGTATTTTCAAAGCTACTTCCAAGTTAAGGGATTAATACATTTCATCGTTAATGATGGAATGAAATCCAAACTGTGTTGTATATCTGAGTGTAGGAATCCATCCTAAACCCAATTGGATCTAGTCTCCTCCAGGCTCCGGGTGGATCTCATTCAGCCCCAAGTGCTTCCGGGAGCTCTCTCTGTCACCCTCTTCTTTCCCCAAACTTGCTGGGTAGGGTGGCCATGGCCCCTGGGAACGGCCTTTCGCACTTGGACTCCAGGCAGGTTACTCAATGTGAGTCAATGCAATCAGCAGATGGGACATTCAGTGAACAGCGCAGTAGGATTAGGGTTGTAGGAGCATAATTGGTCCAAGTGACTTCGTGGTTCATTTAGTACCGTGCAGCTCTGCTGCTCTGTGTGGTGGGGGCCACAGTGGAGGAGGCACAGGTGCTGCAGGCAGTTGGACCCCGCAGAAGGCCCTGCTGAGCTGGTAGAACGTAGGAGGAGGAGGAGGTGGAGGGGAGGTCTCACACAGGTGAGGGTCCAAGGGCTAGTCTTGTTACTCTGGCGTCGCTCCAGGTTGCCAGATCTGCTGTATCAGTGTCAGGGGCCCTCTTTTCGGCTAGGCTGAGTTGGAAGAAAGCCCTTTTGGCAACTGCATTAACTTGTTTCTCTAGTAAGGTTCCAGTGAGAAACATATTTTCTTCATCCTTCTGAAGATGTGAGCATTTGTGTGATGAGGGGAATGGAAGGCGGTTTTGTCACCCCCATTTTATCCTCACAACAACTCTGTGAGGTAGGTCAGGCTGAGAGAGTGTGACTGGCCCAAGGTCACCCAGCCAGCTTCCATAGCACAAGTGGGCATTTGAACCCGGGTCGCTCAGATACTAGTCTGACTCCTCATGCAAATTGGAACAAAAAAGTCTTAACTTTATATGCTAATGGCATCTGAACTGGCTGAGTGAGAAAGAGATCTTGGGGTTGCAGTGGACAGCTTGATGATGAAAATACCAGCTTGGTGTGTGCAGCAGTGGTAAAAAAGGGCAGCTGCATGACTGGGATTATTAGGGAAGGGTCTGGAAATAAAATGGCCGATATTGCAATGTCCTTTTACAGAGCTAAAGTGTGGCCTCATTTAGAATATGTGCATAGTTCTGGTCACTGTATCTCAAAAAAGATATTGCGGAGCTGGAAAAAATAGAAGGCAACCAAGATGACAGATGAGTTGAAGCACCTTTCCTAGGAGGAAAAGCTAAAGAGTCTGTTCCTTTTCAGTTAAGGGGCGGGGGGGAAGGATGCCTGAAGTTCATAAAATTACACATGAGGTGGAGAAGGAACTTTTTCTCCCTCTCCCTTAATATTAGAACTCAGGGGCACCCAATGAAACGGATGGGCAATTGATACAAGTCAGAGAAAAGAAAACACTTCTTTACTCTGAGTAATTAAATTGTGGAGTTCACTGCCACTGATGGCCACAGACATCAGTGTCTTTAAAAGGAGTTAGACAGATTCATGGAGGACAGGTACATCAGAGGCTACTAGCCGTGGTGTGTAAAGGGAAACTCCACATTCAAAGTCAGCAAACATCTGGATACCTGTACTAGGAGACAGCAGTGGGGGAGGCCTCAACCTCTATGTCCTCTTGGTTGGACCTCCACGGATGTTTGTTGTCCATGGTGTGAAACAGGTGCTGGACTAGAGGGACCTCACTGGTCCATCTTCTTCTTACGTCCTTTTGAGAGAACTGATCTAAATAGAGAAGTCCACTTAAACTTCCTGGTCAGCTGGTCTGGCCATATCATTCAGTGGGCAGCAAGAGTGTTGTTGAGACTGTGCGTGTACCTGTCATGCAGTTGGCTTCACAGATGGGGTGGTTTCACAGTTCTCAGGGCCAAACTACCTGATTGTTATGATTGAAGTTCCCCAGCCCAGCTCACTTTCCCTACAGCCACGTAGTGGCCGCCTCTCTCGGCACTACAAGATCCAACTTGGATGGGGGCCCTACTGCTAGAGGAGGAGGGACTCCAGCTGCCTTCCCCCCCCGGTACGCTTTCCCCAAGGGGAAATGGCCCAGGGAGTGGGTTTTACCCTATTGTGGGGCACTACACACAGCTGGACTTGTGGGAAGCCCAACCCAACTCACGGCCAGAGGGACTGTTTAGAATGAGAGCTGAATGGGGAATGAGGGGCTGACATTTAGACCCTTGGTTATATCGCCTGCCGGCTTTGCTGAGTTACTGTCATTGGAACAGGTTATGTTAAATGCTAGTTTTATAGTGGAAAATGTCTTTGACAGGCTTTTTAAAGCATTGCATGGAGAATCTGTTGCTTGATGACTGTTTCTGGCTTTTTACGCAAGAGGAGGAGGAGGAAGCAGCTGGAATTGGTGTCCATTTAGATGAAGAATGCCTTGGTGTGATATACAGGGACCTCTTAATTCAAGAGGGTAAGTGGGGCTGTGCTACTAAAATGCTAATTGTCTGGAAATAATTTTCACCATCTTTAATCTATTGAGCATTGTAAAGCTGCAGTCCTAAGAAACTGATGAAATGGGGCTTGTTTCTGCATAGCCCTGCTCAAGACTGTTCTCCAGCTATTCCTGTCCAAGGAATTCAGGTGGGCAGCCGTGCTGGTCTGAAGTAGCAGAACAAAGTTTGAGTCCAGCAGCACCTCTAAGACCAACAAAGTTTTATTCAAAGTGTAAGTTTCATATGCAAAGCACACTTCTTCAGACAAAAGGAATAAAACTCTAATCAGCTCTTCCTGGCAACAAGCCCTGCCCCCCCCCCCCCCCCGCATGTAGTATTTGTGGAAATCTGTTTCAGTGTATATGAAGAAAAGTGCACATGTTGAGTCTCTGTTGTCCCATGTACACAGAGTTGAACTTGGTTTGTCTTGGGCGTTACTGCTGGACTCTAGCTTCATTGTCACAATTTTTTGTTAACTCATAGAATCATAGAAGTACAGAGTTGGAAGGGCCATGCAGGTCATCTAGTCCAACCCCCTGTTTAATGCAGGATCAGCCTAGAGAGCATCCCTGACAAGTGTTTGTCCAGCCGCTGCTTGAGGACTGCCAGTGAGGGGGAGCTCTCTACCTTCCTAGGCAGATGATTCCACTGTTGCACAACTCTTACTGTAAAAAAAGTTTTCCCTAATATCCAGCTGGTACCTTCCCGCCCTTAATTTAAACCCATTATTGCAAGTCCTCTCCTCTGCTGCCAACAGGTACAGTTCCCTGCCTTCCCTAAGGGACAGCCCTTCAGATACTTCAAGAGAGCAATCCTGTCCCCCCTCAACTTCCTCTTCTCCAGACTGAACATTCCCAAGAAGTCTCTCAGCCTTTCCTCCTAGGGCTTCTTGGTCTCCAGGCCCCTGATCATCTTTGTTGCTCTTCTCTGCACACGCTCCTTTCTGTCCACACCCTTTGTGAAGTGAGACCTCCAGAACTGCACACAATACTCCTGGTGTGGCCTGACCAATGCAGTGTATGGCGGGACTATGACATCTTGTGGTTTGGATGTGATGCCTCTGTTGATACACCCCAAGATCGCATTAGCCCTTTTTGTCGCCACATCACACTGGCTGCTCATGTTTAACTTTTGGTCCCTCCTTATCCCAAGATCTTGCTCACACATACTGCTACTCAGAAGTTTATCCTCCATCGAGTATGCATATTCCTCCTTTTTTTTACCCAGATGTAGAACTCGGCACTTATCCTTGTTAAATTGCATCTTGTTCACATCTGCCCACTTTTCCAGCGTGGTCAGATCTCGTTGAATTCTATATCTATTATGCTTAATTTGTATGTTGGTCTTAAGACCGTAATAATAAACTAAACTATATCTTCTGGTGTGTTTGCTGCTCTTCCCAATTTGGTGTCATCTGCAAATTTAATGATTAGCCCCTCCACACCCTCATCCAGATCATTTGTAAAAATATTGAAAAGTCCAGAACCGAGCCCTGTGGCACCCCACTGGACATCTCCCTCCAGTCAGATGAAATGCCACTGACAACTACTCTCTGAGTGTGGTTCTCCAACCAGTTCCCTATCCACCTAACTAGCCTAGAGTCCAGTCCACAGTCCTTTAGTTTACTGATCAGAACATCATGGGGAACCCTGTCAGAAGCTTTACTGAAATCCAGGTAAACAACATCAACATCATTCCCTCGATCCTGTAAGCTTGTCATTTACCCTTGCATTTATGTGCTAATTTGCTGCCATCCATTGATCTTACTGGCCACCTGATGCAATTTCATCTCTGCAGATGCATCTTGGCTCCTTGGTGCAGATGCATCTTGGCTCCTGAGTGGCCCCTTGTAATGGCTGCCCCCCCTCTCCCCCCCCCCCCCCCCGTAAGTAACCCTTGAAGAGATTTTATTCCATTTGTCTGAAGAAGTGTGCTTTGCACATGAAAGCTTACACCTTGAATAAAACTTTGTTGGTCTTAAAGGTACCACTGAACTCAAACTTTGTTATCCAGGGAACTGATTGAAGAGCTTTTGAAATATTGTTGGATGTTCTATATTATTAGAATTACATTTCATATATATATATATATGTGCTGATCTGATAAAGCACTACATAACTGGCCTTTTTTTAAAAAAAAAATTGGGCGGTAGAATCTTAATAATGGTTTTACCTGGAATCATGTTATCAAAACTGCAAATCCCCCTTCTTGCAGGAGAAGTGGACCTGATAAACCTCACCTTCTGCTTGTAACATGCAAGGCAATTACTATAGAGATGTAACCTGTAGGGATGAGCACGAACCGGGAAAATGTGGTCTGGTTCTCCCCCATGGTCCCAGCTGTATTGGGCTCCCTTGTGCAGCCCCTTTAAACAGGGCTGCATAGGAAAGCCCAAAGCTGGGCCAGCAGGGAGACTTCTCTCTGCAGGTGCAGCTATATTGGGCTCCTTTGTGCAGCCCCTTTAAATGCAGCTGTGTAAAGCAACTGCACAAGACAGCCCAAAACAGCTGACAGGTGGGGAGACTGTTCCCAGCTGCACAACTTTTTTTCGGATTGTCTTCTGCAGTTCCTTTAAAGTTTAAAGGGGCTGCACAAGACAGCCTGAAACAGCTGACCGGCAGGAACATCTTTCCGCTGCTCAGCTGTTTTTGTAGCTTTCAGGGGGTACAGAAAGCAAAGGATTAAAGGGATTTAGAGTCCCTTTAAACCCCTGCTTTCTGCTCCATCTATGATCCGCCAAGAACGGCTTCAAAAGTTTGTGGAAGTTTTTGACTGTAGACCTGCCACAAACTTCTGTCCACAAATCTCAGGTAGGGCAAAATTCGTGATGAATTTTGTTTCGTGGTTCGGTCCATGCCCATCCCTAGTAACCTCTTCCTTTTGTCAGGACTCCTCTCCAAGAGTGCTTTGAGGAGAATCTTTTAGTTGAACCTTTTAGTATATTGTCTTAAGTGTATGTTTGTGAAACAAGGGTGGGTACAGACACAGCCCATCCGGTTAGATTTGTGGCATTAATATACGACTGGGTCAAAATTAGGCCTGGCTGGACCTGCTGCACCCAAAGAGCTCAGAGCTGTCCTGGCTTCTACCATCAGTAGGCACCTGGGCCCCATTTTCCCAAGTGGCAGGTGTTGAAATGTAATGTAAAGCATTTTTAAACACAACAAAACTTAGTACAATTCGTGTTTAAGTGTCTATACAAATGTTAGATCTGTTTTCTAACCCAGTTTTTTTCCCCCTTAAGGGGCCTTCTTTGTACGTCATCCTGAAAATGTTATAAGTGAGAGAAGAGCTTCATATTCTGGGGGCCGAATTTCCCAGCGGAACTGGGCTGAGAGAGCTTCTGAGGCAGTGGAGTGGGATGCCCTCCCGAGCCGCCTTCCTAGGCCCTTAGCGCCTTTTCATCAGTAGGTACCCAAGGGTCACTGCCAGTTCCACATGTTTATTAACAACCATTGAATGACTTCTGGAATAGTTTTGTTTCCCGCTGCTGGCCCCAATTATGTATCAGATGGGTAAGGAAAGCATTTGAAAGAGAGAGGGTCTTCCCTTTATTTGAACTGGAGGAGGGAAAGCAGCAGGAACTGCCTTCCATGGCCACAGAAAAGGAGGGTAAGGGGGCAGTTGCCACAGAGTTTCCAACCACATGCGACTTATTCCTTAGAAGACCCTAGAACTGGGCTTTGAAGCTCCCCTGTACTCCTGAAGTCAGAAACCACATCCTGAAGCTGTATAAGAAGCAGGAATGATTGGATTTCCCTGCCTTTTATTTCATTTTGAGTGCTACCTCTTTACGCATTGGGGCTTGTGCCAGCAGTCTTCTGGCAGCTTTCAAGGATCTCACGTTTGTCTTTGAACCTAAAGGGCATGCCCTGTTAGCACCAACTTCCCTCTGTTCCCGGGCACTACTCTTCTCAAGGGCACCCAAAGCAGTCCGTCTTTCTCTTTGGACCTTGAAGCCGGAGTAAACATGGGTCAAATCTGGCATCAGATTCCCAGAAATTTATTTAGTATGAAAGGGAAAGCAGAAAGAGAAGTGGGGAGAGAGAGGCAATTGAAAAAGAAGCAGGCGGTCCAGCAGAATATCATAGACACCCATAGGAAGATCAGGCACAGCCGAGTCCAACATAAAGTTGGTGTAGGGGAGAGGTGCTGCCTGAATGGGGAATAAAAGGGGAGAATGAAAAATATACTTTGTCCGGCAAGAAGAGGCGGGGAGGCCATGGTCTTGGACTCCTTGAAGATGGGGGCGGGTGGGCACGGTCCTTGAGCAAGACAGAGTCCTTGCCTGGTTCTAAGTTGATCTCCGACTCCTCTAAGGGTGGCCGAAGCCCAATTGCTGTGCAAAAAAGTCCTTCTGATACTTGTGGTCTGTTGGACTGTTGGAGTTTGAATGTGAGAGGGAAAAATCCAGTTTTTGCGGGGGCTGCTAAAAGGCTGGCCGGGCGGGCGGGGGGGATGGGGAACTAGACTGGGCGCCAGAGTTTCCAGGCCATGATCAAGAAGTCCCCCTCTTGGGTTGCCACCCTTCTAGTCACTGATGGTGGGGGGCCCCTGAAAGTGTCAGAATCTGTCAATTCAGCCAATGTATTCTTGCATGCATGCTATGTAACCTATGTAACATTTAATCATTATGTATTGGACCTTGTATGAATCCTGTCTTGGTCGGGAGGGTGACAACCCTTAAGGGTGAGAACAAGGAGGCCTCTCATCCCTGCCTCCGCAGGGATGACCAAAGTGGACTCGTCCCTGCCTCGGGGTGACCAAAGTGGACTGGTAGGTTTGTACGGGAGAATGTATGGGAGGCCCTTCAGGCATGCTGGCTCCACGTTTTATCTAGGGCTTCTTTGGAGGTCAACACCAGCACCTAGTATTGAGCCCGGAAACTAACTGGGCATCAGTGCAGGTGGAATGAGACTGAGGTGATAGTTCCTTCAACCCACTCCAATCAGCATGTTTGCTGCAGCACCCTGTGCCAGCCGTAGCATCCAGACACCCTTCCGGGGGGCGGGGGCAGCCCCATGCAGAGCTCCTTGCAGCAGGCTAGCCTGGATATGAGTAGGCCTTCGCAGCGCCGTGGCCAGATACTTGAAGGACAGCTGGCTCCCTCGGAGAACCTGGGGAAAGGTGTTTCTGGCCACTGCTGTGGCTGCCACCTGCTTGTCCAATAGGAGGCCACGGTGAGGAGGCTACCAGCCTGCTCCTCTGGGGAGAGAATGCAGGCCCATCCAGAGCAGGAATCACCTCAGTCCCTGGGCCAGTCCTTTTGGCCACCAGGAGCACTTCTGTCTTGTGAAGGTTCAGCTTCCATTTGCTGGCCTCACCCACCCCGGAAGTGCCTCCAGGCACTGTGTCAGGGCTCCCGCAGCCCCTCGGGGATCCACTGGAAGCACGAAGTAGGGCCGAGGGTTATCCGCACATTAGTGAGAAGAACCCAACCCAGATCTCCAGCCGACCTCACCCAGCCAGACTGGGAAGAACTGGAAAGCTTTGCAGTCATGGTTAGGACCTGTCAGTTCATTCTGCAGCTCCCCAAAGACAGTGTAATACCTCTGAACGTGCACCATATTACAGTTTAAGCAAAACGCACACAAGAAGTTTTTTCCTCTCCAGAAACTTGACTGTGACAGATTTGGTAGACGATTTGCAACAGTGTCCATATTGCTTTGAATTGATTCTGTCTTGTGATGAAATGGGAGATGTCTTGAATTTTTAGCACATCTCAGCTCCACCCCTTCTCATCCTGAAAAAAATATGCTTAATATTTGGCTGTTTGCCCTTCAGCTCAAGCCCTCTTTGCTTAGATTTTAGGAGAGTAAAGGTAAAGGTTTCCCTTGCTCGAAAGCCAGGCGAATACAACTGTAGGGGTGTGGTGCTCGTCTCAGTTTCCAAACCGAAGAGCCAGCACTGTCTGAAGACTTCTCCGTGGTCATGTGGCCGGCATGACTAGATGCGGAGGCACACGGAACGCTGTTACCTTCCCACCGAAGTGTTGCCTATTTGTCTACTTGCAATTTCTTGCTTTTGAACTTCTAGGTTGGCAGGAGCTCGGACCAGAGACGGGAGCTCACTCCATCATGCAGCACTCAGGTCTCGAACTGCCGAGCTACTGACCTTCCAGTCTGCAGTTCAGCATCTTAAACACTTGAGCCACTTATGCTTTAAAATATGCTTAATATTTGGCTGTTAACCCTTCAGCTCAAGCCCTCTTTGCTTAGATTTTAGGAGAGCCATGTGCTAAATCCGTCTCTCAAAGAATATTTTTACACAGCTCCCTTGCAAGTCTAAAGTAGCAGCAGCAGCCAGCTTTTCTGCAAATGTTGTCAACCCCCACAGGATCTTGGGCCACAAGCAAACTCAGAGGGAAGGGCCTATGTAAAAGGCTCACTGTGATAATTTGTGTGTGTGTGCACGCTCTCAAGGAAGGTATTTAAACACTGGAAAGCAATCTGTAAAGTTTGCCAGTATGAGAAATGTCGAAGGCTGAGAAGAATTCTGCACAGGATTGTTGCCCAGTTTACTCAAGAGTTTACAGTGAATGGAAAAGAAACCGTTTTGGTTTTGTGTTACGAACTTTTGATTTTAATTGCCACGTATGTGCTGAGCCTTGGGGGTTCTGCATCACCAAAACCCAGAATGAACACGCACCATAATTTTTTTCCAGCATTCCTTCATTGATGTAATATCACTGCTTTTAACAGGTACTCTTTATTTGCCTCCAGGCATTGACTGAATGCTGTAGTAGCTTGAAGTCTGAGGTGGTATCGGTTAGAATTGTCAGAACTGTTTATCATGGTTTCTGATTTTCCTTAACTTTTCGTTCTAGATGGTTTCTGAGAGCAAACACGGACTCTGCTGATTTTGCTAGGGAATCCCAGCTGGTTGGTCCCCATCAAATCGGTGAGTGCAGTTAGAGCAGAATCCCAGCTGGACATGGCTGGGTCAGAACCTCAGCTCCGTGGGGCTGCTCCACAAACCACATGTCCATGCTGCAAGTCCTTCGTGGCCTGTGGAGTAAATACACTCCCCCACAGAAATCCTCATCTAAAGAACGTGAAATGGCTCTGTGGCCTATGTTTTAACTTGCGAAGAATGGCCATGGGCAGTTTTATGTATTAGATCGTTATCCCATCCATCCATCCATCCATCCATCCTTCAAGGCGCTTGGGATAGCAGACACGCCAGCCCCTAGTTCATCATGGCAACACGACCCTGGGAGGTAGGCTGTTCTGGGAGAGAGCAAATGGCCCAGGGGTATCCAGAAAGCTTCAGGACTGATTTGATTTGAACTTGAGTCTCCTCGATGAGGTCTCTAACCACTAAGCAACACTGCCTTTCTCTGCCATTTTACCTTCTGACTTGTGAATGGCAAAGTGACAAAAATGATATGAATGATGTAGATGATCTCGTTTTGCTCTGCACTACATCCTTTCCATGCCGGAGTCAGACTTGCCAGTGCCGAGTTTTCTTTCTTCCTTGTTGGATGGTGCCAAAAAACAAATAAAAAGCAAAGAAAAGAAAGGGGGGGGGGGGAACTCAAACTAAAAAGTAGCTATGATCTGAGAGGGTCAAGCTAACAAGTAAATTATTATTAAAAAAACAGAGCCAGTTTGGTGTAGTGGCTAAGTGCGCAGACTGTAACCTGGGAAAACCGGGTTTGATTTCCCACTCCTCCACTTGAACCTGGCTGGATGACCTTGGGTAAGCCATAGCTCTGTACCAGCTGTTCTCTCAAGGACAGTTGTCTCAGAGCTCTCTCAGCTCCCACCCACCTCACAGGGTGTCTGTTGTGGGGAGGGGGAGGGAAAGGAGTTTGTAAGCCGCTCTGAGACTCCAAGTGAGCGATAAATCCAATCTCTTCTCTTCTATTTATTAGGGTGTACACAAAAATAAAACATAATGAGATTAAAAGAAACAGTCTAAATATCAGACTCTAAAAGCTTATTTCATTCAGAACCGTTTCGGCCCCTATGGGCTTTCCTCAGTGGTCAGTATTCCTTATTTTACAATTACGCACATCCATAAATACATGCATAAAGAATATTGTATATATACATATGTGACCAGGTGTTGCTTTCTGAGATTGTTGGAAAAAAAGGGAAAAGAAAAAATATATATTAACTGTATATAGTAAATATATGTAATAATACAATTTTTTTTTAAAAAAAAGAAATTTTTACTGGGATTACCTTAAATGCTATGCAGTTGCTACAGATTTGTATGATGGGCCTGAATAGTAGCTGTACAAATTCTCCAACTTATTCTAGATAAAAATAGAAATATAATTATTAAAGTTTAAAACTAGTTAAATTCTGGAATAATTTAGCCTGAAAATTATTAAAATTAGCCAACAAACCTGGTACCAAATGTCCCATTCATCAGGATGTGCATCACGTCCATCAAGGATCAATTAACAAACTGCTAACATTACATCCTTATATAGTAGAACCCAGGGATGATGCAGTCACCGACATGCATGGCACAATGCTATCACCAAGGAAGGGATTACAAGGTGGGAGGGGGTGAAGAGGAGAGAGAGAGAGAACTAGAAGGTGGGGGGGTGGGAGAAAAAACACAAGGTCAGCAACAGAATGACAGCTGTACATTTTTTCAAAGGCAGCAAGTCCAATCCACTTCTTCATTTAGTCCTTGAGGAGTTAATGTCTGGAGATGATGTATCCAAAATCTCATCTTTGGCTTGTGCTGGGCAATATGGTTTGTGATTTTATTTTTGTACATTTCGCACCACCTTGGGGAAGAAACCAAAATAATAAAGAAAGTGTGGCACGTGAATTTTTTGGAAGACAAAGAGAAGGGAAAATACCAGTCACGAGTCAGTATTGAAAGTGTAGCTGGCATAAAACAGTATTAGATAGATAGATATGTTATTCACGGTCATTGACCAAAACACATAAAACAGTATTGTCATTTTCCTCCTAACTGCATTTGGTTTTTTGTGTCTGCTAACCTTTTGGCATTGCCCACAACAGCAGGGTGGCCATTTGGTGTAAGTCAGAATGGAAACAGGCACACACAGAGTTCTTCACAGAATTGCTGCAATGTGGAAATTCCTTTCCTGCTGGCCTTATAGTAGCTGCCTCGGTATAAGCTGAGAAACGTGGTCTGTGTATGGTCAGACTTTTTGCCTCTTTTCCTCCATAAAGTACTGTGTGCATCAGTTCATAGCTGTGTGCCCCAAAATATCTGGCCATTGGTCACCCCTGCAGGGTGGGCCTCTGAGCAGGCCATTGTTTTCTGTCTGCCATACTGCAGAACGTAGGCATGCAGTTGGAGTGTTCATTGGAAAGCTAGTGGAGAAGAGCTTTGGAAGGAATGCAGGCATCTGTCTCCATGACAGAATCGTGCCTATCCTGGGAACCAGCCTGTGGGTGTTCAGAGGCTCTCTCCCCTGCAGAATGAAGATGCTTGCATTTATCAGTGGGGGGTGGGGAGTGCATGCACACCAGGACTCAGGGACCCACCATGGGCGAGTCTGGGATGTTTCAGTCCATGTCTTGTGCTCCCCTTATGTATCATATCAAGATACTTGGTTTCTGGAAGGAAGCACCCTAGACCTGCTTAGATTTTGCTTTCTGAGGGAAGGCTGCTGCGCTTGAATCCTGCTGTGGGAATGTGGATAAATGCACTTTTACTTTGGAGGTTTGAAAGGAGCAAAACCTTCACCTTGAGGTTTAAAATGTTTTTGGCTGTGGGCAGAGAGCAGGCAAGAGGGAGAAGTCAGTTCAATTACTTTCCCACCTCACCTCAGCCACCCTTTTAGAAATACTAATTGGTCTGTCTAGGAACAATGGGATGGTCCAGGCTCCCCCCCACCCTGCATCTATACAGGTGATATCTAGCAGGGAACAGAAATTTGGAGGACTTAAATGCTAGAAAGACTTCAGGAAAAATCTCCTGGAGGCTTCAGGAAAAGCTTCTTTGACCTGGCCTGACTTGGTCAGTGGGAGGAGAAAGAGAAATGATAGAACTCCCGTTGCAAGGTGGTTGAGCTCTCTTTTGTGCTGATTCCATTGAGGCAGATAGACAACACTTGTCTGTGGGAGGCAGCCATTGCCATGTGCTGGCGTGCACATCTGTAAGAGGCTTCTAGGTAAAGGAAACTCAGTAGAACATCTGTAACTTTCTAAGCTAAGGAGCCTGCCTTATGCTTAACATCTGCTTGGGCTTGTGTAGAGGGAGGGACACAGGAATTGCATTTTACCCTTTTCTTTTGAATCCCTTGCTCTGGTGCTCTGCTGAGTTGGCTTGTGAACATTTTCTTATTTAATAAATACTTTATAAATTTTGATACTGGTAGTGGTTGTCTGTACCATATTAGATTGCTGTCACTCAGCAGCAGCAGCAGCAAGCAAGGGCAGTCAGCTAGCGAGCAGCTACTCCCTCAGTGGTGCACTGAGTAATTTGTCCACATGGTAACTGGACACTGGATAGCAGGATAGCAGGAGATATAGAGGTGAGACTGGGAACAGGACAAGAAAGCTGGGAGCCCTGGCCAGCTCAGTGGGCAATTTGTATGAGGGCCAGGTGGTGGTGGCAGTTGAACAGAGAGAGAGAAAGAGAGAGAAGCCTCTCCAAGTGTTGGGAAAATCAGGTGGGTGGCATGTGCCAGGCAAAGACCGTGGGCAGCCACAGGGGCCCAGACAGCTTGGAAGGTGCAGCAGAATACGGCCTGCAGGTCAAGGCAGGACTATTCCGCCACAGCGACTATAGGTGATGAGACTTAATTGGAGAGAAATACCCTTTTTTCTTCTTCTTTATGGCTGGGTCACGCACCCCTCCCTGGTGTAGGAGCCTCCAGAGTGGGTCCGTGCTGGCTGGCATGTGGAGTCTTCTGTGTCGTGTCCGTTGGTGTAGCAGAGAGTGGCTTCGCTATTTTGTGGCACTTCAAACAGAGCCATTCTGCCCTTGCTCTATTGAACAACCTACTGTCTCTTCATTGTTCAGGTTTCAACAGTCACTTCTTTGTTTTTGTAGTTTCACAGTCCGATACAGGTAATTACTAACATTCAGCTCAACAGATGCTAAGAAACGGAGGCATTTGTTACCCAAGTCGTTGACCGTTTATTGGCTTGCTGTCAATTAGAGGTCTGTGTGCTGACATCATCTGTTTCCTGTATTTTCCAGGTCCTGATGTGGCTGTGGGATCTTCGGTAGCAGTTATTGGCCGTGCAAGTGATATGCCAGAGGAAATTGGCTTCCAGGAAGGAGACAGAATTGAAATTATTGGCTTCTTTATGAAAAGCATGCCATGGTTTGTGGGAAGACAGGAGCCTCTGGGCCAGATGGGTTTTGTACCAAGCACTCATGTCAAGCCGGATACCTTTGTGGAGTAAGTGTCAGAGGTGAAGGCCAGGCAAGGCAGGCAGATCCAGCCAGGAGCTGTTTCCTGTTGAGAGAGTCCCTCCACGACTCTGGCGCTGGAGGTCATGAACCGAAATCTCTCTTCCAAAAGTTTCTGCTGCCACCCGGTCAGTTAAATGCTTTATAATGGGATTGCGAGCGCAGGCTGTTTCGCAAGGCGGGGGCTGCCACGGGGAAGGCATGAGTGTGGCGGCAGCTGCCAACCGGGCCCATTTGCAGGGAGGCACCTTTAGAGGGCCCAGCTCAAGTGGAGCCGTTGTGGCGGAGCAGAGCAGCAGAGGCCGCCTTGCAGACGGGTGGGCCTCTATTCGAAAGCCTGGCGGAAGAGCTCCGTCTTGCTTGGCGGAAGAGCTCCGTCTTGAATTGCATGAGTCCTTGGTGGGAGCAGTAGTAGAAATATAACTCCGTTTTGGGTGCATATTGTCTGCTTTGTGGCTCTCGAGAACGGAAAACCTCCGCCTTTACTGAATCAGACTTTGCTCTGCCAGAGCCAGTGTTGTCCACTCAGACTGGCAGAGGTCCTTCACATCACCTGCCAGATCCCTTAACTGGAGATGTTGGGGATCGCACTTCTGCGTGCCGAACAGATGCTCCACCACTGAGCTATGGCCCCTTTAAGTAGCTGGGTTTTAATTAGTGTTTTTCCAAGTTCCTCACTGACTCAAGAAGTGGAAAGGCGGGAAGAGAGACAGCAAGTGGCCCCCCCTCAAGTTCTTTCCTGTGTTGCTGGAGGGGGAGTTTTCTGGGGCCCCCACTGGCCCTCCTTGTGCATGGCCTCCAGGACACCAAGGGCCTGCAGTCGGGTATTGCCAGCCTGATAGAGGGCCCAGCATTCTTGGGACTGGCAATATCCCGTGTGGTGAAAGGCGCTCCTCCTGATACTTCTGTGGGCTTGGGCTGAGTGGCCTCACTGCTGGTCCGCAGGCAGCACATCCACCCTGCAAATGGCCCCCGTGTCGATGGGCGGTAGACCTGGCCTCTGGACTAAATCACAGTCATAACAAAACATGTTAATGTGGACCAAGAATGAGGGACGAGAGTTGTCCTAACTCCTTGCCGTCTTGTGTGCTTCTCTCAGGTCCCCATGCCAGACTTTCTCTGAAGATGAGCATCCTTTCCCCCCCCAAGAGCAAGCCCTTTCAGAAGAGAATGTGATAGAACTCTTGAAGCAAACGTCACATGAGGATATCTGTAATGTGTACCGAATAGGTAAGCAGCTCTGACGTTCTATAGTTGCCTCTCTTTGTCTTCTGCATCCTCACCCCGCCCTTCTTCGGGGCCCCCTCATGGGGCATTGGGGGTGGTTCTCTCCACAGTGCCCTCAGAACAACCACTGTGAGGGAGCTGTAGGCCAAGCGGGTGAGTGCCTGGCCCAAGACCAACCAGCGGACGTGGGGACTGAGTGGCACCCTAGCTGGAGTTCTGTGCGGTTGAAACCACAAGTGACCTGGGGGAGGCCCAGCTAGGCTTAGATGGCCCCACAGGCACTGACCTGCAGTTCTGGTATTTTGTGTCCATGCTGAACAGAGGGGGTTGTCCAGTGTATTTTGACTTTATGAAACAAGAGACAAACAAGAGACTCTAATTTTGATTAGAGAAGCTAATTTGGTGCAGTGGTTAAGAGCCAGTTTGCTGTAGTGGTTAAGTGGTGGACTCTAATCTGGAGAACTGGGATTGATTCCCCACTCCTCCTTTACATGCAGCCAGCTGGGTGACCTTGGGTCAGTCACAGTTCTCTCAGAGCTGTTCTCTCAAAAGCAGCTCTCTCAGCCCCACCTGTCTCACAGGGTGTCTGTTGGGGGGAGAGGAAGGGAAGGTGATTGCGAGCCACTCTGAGACTCTGAGTGAAGGGTGGGGTTTAAGTCCAACTCTTCTTCTTCCTGTCCCTCTTCTTCTTTCTCCTCTTCTTCTAAAAGACCTGCAACGGTGAGTGTTTATGTGTGTGTGTGTCCCCGTGCTGTAGCAGCCCTCCTCCTCCTCCCCACTCGTGGTGCCTCTGAAGGTCCCCTGCCTCCTGGAGTTTAGAGGTAGCCCTGTATTCGTCCATTCCAGCATCCCTCAAGTATCAGTTGCACTTTATGCCAGCTTCGTTGCAGGCATAGCTACCCTGGTTGGTCAGTTGACTGGATCCTGCGCAGGATGGCCAAGAGCATGAAGGAGGGGCTGGAGAAGAGACCCCCCCCCACCTGATGCTTGGCCCACGTGCCTCAGGAGCCACGCCAACTTTCTGCTAAGAGTTGGCAAGGAACGACAAACACGCAGCTGCTCTGGTACTGCAGTGGAGAGGAGGGAAATGGCCCCCAATTTGGTATGTGGGTGTGACCTTTTAGCCTCCCAAAAATAATAAATTGGCAGTAATAATCTTTCTTTAAAGGGTGGAGAATAGCTGTGTCCCCAGGTCCTGGGGTAGGGGAATGGCAGTCTTTTCACAGTCTGGCAGGTGTTGCCCTTCCCCAGAAGTTGAAATATATGATCTGAGTGTCCCAGAGGATGCCAGCCTGTCTGGAAGTGAGCTTCTCCTGCGCAGAGAGGCTGTCAGGCCACGTAGCTCCATCCCACATCGCTGTTCCCCAGGAGTTTTTGATATTTCTTAGAAAGCAGCTAGATTTGAGTCCAGGAGCACCTCTGAGACCCAGAAGGGATTGTGGGGGGAGGAGCTTTCGGGAGCTGAAGCCACCTTCCTGGCCGAGAGAGCTTCCCTGGAACCCTCCAGAGCTTAGACACCCACCCCCACCCGGGCCCGACCCTGTGGGTCTCTGAGGAGCTCCTAGACTTGGATCTCGTGGCACGGCCCTCCTGCAGGCCGATGTGGCTGCTCTCTCAAATGGACTCCTCGGAAAGAGAAGCTTTAAGGTGCTCTCCTCCAGAATAGGCCCCCGAGAAAAGTTAATTCGGGGCTGTAAGCAGCAGAGACAGGCCCGAGGGGTCTTGGCATTTGCAGCGTAGACTCCAGGGGGGTCTCGTGGCTCTGCTGGCGGGGGTAGGAGGGGGACTGTGGCTTGCTAGGAAGTCCAGGCTTGCAGCTGCCGGTGTCCTGGCCGGGGAGCACACAGGCAGGCCTGAGCCCTTGCCTTCAGAATCAGTTGCCTTCAGCTTTAATCTCGTTGCGGAAATGTCAACCAGCCTGGCTGCCTGTGGCCCTGCAGTGATTCCCCCTCCCAGTATCGCAAAGTCTCTGGCTGCTGGCCTGGCTTCCAGGCCCTCTTCATCGCTCTGTGAGAGGGATCTCTGGCCTCGCCGTTGCGGCTCCTGTGTCCAGCAGGGGCTCTGGCCACTGCCACAGAGCCGCTGAGCAAGGGATCCACAGCTGGCACTTTTTCCGCCGGGAAGAATGGAAACTCCTCAGTAATCTTTTCTGTGAGACTGAGATGATGACCGTACAATGGCTGACCCACCACAAAAGTCTGCCCACTCTTCCCCCCACCTCCTTGTCACCCCACATTGGGGGGGAGGAGCAGGGGGCTGTTCCTCTAGCCTGGCATGACGGGGGCCCCACAAACGAAGGTTGCAGCAAATGGTTCCGGCTGGCAGGCATCCTGTGCTTGATGGCAGTGGTCTGTTCATGAGACACACCTTGGATCTCCTCTCCTTGCCAATATCTGACTCTAGCAGTCAGGGAACAACTTTGCGGTGGTGCAGCAGCAGCTGCTGTGTTTACAGCCTCGTTGCCTCCTGCAAGGTATGACTAAGGAGGAGCCAAGCAGCCCGCCAGGTGCTGTTGTTGTTCCCCTTCTCTGGGGCAGAATGCCTAGCCTTTAGAGTGTAAAGAGCTCCATTGATGGAAGGTCTGACTTCCATTTCTGAAAAGTACTGGAGTCGGGAGACCGGTAACAGTGAAAACAGCATTGTAGTTTATTGCGGTTCAAGATGGAACATTACAACCCTGGGCTCAGAACCCTCTTTTATGCCAGTCGGAGATAATCCCCTGACCTCGCCCTAATGTCCTGATAGGACCTTAAGATAGTGGTTACAGTTCATAGGTCCCCTGGGGGGAACCTAGGCTCATGATTGGCGGTCGTTTAGGATCCGACCGGCTATTGTTCTACCTGGCTGAAGCTCAGGTAGATTCAGGCCATGTGCGAATGTCCACGTGGCGGTTGCCATTACGTGAGCACATGGTGACCGCGATCTTGATACACAACAGTTTCATTGCTAAGGAGTTTGGCGGCTGCTGCTCTAGTTCTCTTGCAGTTGTGATCCTTCAGTCCTTACTGCACTCCAAACTCCTGTGTTGTCTCAAGTAGGTCGAGCCCCTCTTTTTGATCAACTCAGAGATCTGCTTGCAGGCAGAAGTGCCAACGCTTGGAATGGTGGCTGGGTAGCTGCTGACCGGCCCCTGAACTCTGGCTTCCTCCATCTTGGGAAAGCAGCGACATTGGGTGGGATCCTCTGCTGCTGCTCTTGGCAGCCAGCAGCCCTCCCCCCCCCCATTCCAGCCCTTCACAGCCAAGACCTTGATTGATTGATTTTCCTTACCTGTGTTGAGAATTACTTTGGAAGAGCGCAACTCTGAGCCGAGGAATTTGGAACGAAAAGGACCTGGGCTTCCTTAGCCGCAGGAGCTTCCTTAGCTGCCTCACAAAATATAAGCCCCCCTCCCCGGTCAAGGGAAAGAAATACTTCTGGCTGAGGAGAGTTCGTGCCTAGTGGGGAGGATAGCCTAGATTTTTATCAGTTTTTTTTCCTTTGTGTGGAAATGACTTTGGGGAGGGGGCAGCCATGGCAAAGCAATGCACTAATGCGGGTTCCTGAATTATTCCCAAATCTAGATAGAGTGCTTGTTTTCCCGGTTATCAAACACCCCCCAGAATAGGAAAGGGACAGAGGGAGATACCTCACATATGCAAGTTGCTCGCTGTGAAACATTTCGTGTGCTTGGAAATGTGATGTACAATAGATGTGGTGGTCAATGGGGAAGAGGACCACAAGAAAGCGGTACAAGAACCAAGAAAAATTTGTAGGAGGACGTTTTGGAGTGCTGGTGAGCAGTTTGCTGACTGCAGCTCACATGTAGCTTGAAAACTGAACTGTGAACATAAGAACATCAGAAGAGCCCTAGTGGATCAGATCAATGGTCCATCTAGCACAGCATCCTGTCTCACACAGTGGCCAACCAGTTCCTCTGGAATGGATGGCCAACAATAGGGCATAGAGGCTGAGGCCTTCCCCTAATGTTGCCTCCTGGCTCTGGGATTCAGAGGTCGACTGCCTCAGTCACTAGCCATTGATAGATTCATGGAGGATAAGTCTATCTAATCCCCTTTTAAAGCTGTTCATACCTGTGGCCTTCACTACATCCTCTGGCAGCAAATCCCACATTTGAATCACTCTCTATGGAAAGCAGTCTTTGCTTTAGTTCACCCTGAACCTTCCCTATGAGGAAAGGTTGAAGTGCTTGGGGCTCTTTAGCTTGGAGAAACGACGGCTGAGGGGTGACATGATCGAGGTTTATAAGATTATGCATGGGATAGAGCAGGTAGAGAAAGAAGTCATTTTCTCCCTTTCTCACAATACAAGAACTCGTGGGCACTCCATGAAATTGCTGAGCAGTCAGGTTAGAACAGGTAAAAGGAAGTACTTCTTCACCCAAAGAGTGATTAACGCATGGAATTCACTGCCACAGGAGGTGGTGGCGGCTAGAAGCATGGACGGCTTGAAGAGGGAATTGGAGAAACATATGGAGCAGAAGTCCATCAGTGGCTATTAGCCACAAAGTATAAGATAGGAACTCTCAGTCGGGGGCAAGTGATGCTCTGTATTCTTGGTGCTTGGGGGCGGGGGGCAACAGTGGGAGGGCTTCCTGCCCCCACTGCTGGACCTTCTGAGGGCGCCTGGTGTTTTTGGCCACTGTGTGACAGAGTGTTGGACCGGATGGGCCACTGGCCTGATCCAACATTGGCTTCTCTTAGGTTCTTACGTTCTTACTGCCCATCAGTTTCATTGAATGCCCTTGAGTTCTAGTATTTTGGGAGAGGGAGAAAAATTTCTCTTTGTCAACTCTCTCCACCCATGTGCTGGCATGTAGGCATGTAGAGAGCCAGTTTGGTGTAGTGGTTAAGTGCGCGGACTCTAATCTGGGAGAGCCGGGTTTGATTCCCCACTCCTCCACTTGCACCTGGCTGGATGACCTTGGGCAAGCCATAGCTCTGTACCAGCTGTTCTTTCAAGAACAATTGTCTCAGAGCTCTCTCAGCCCCCCCACCTACCTCATAGGGTGTCTGTTGTGGGGAGGGGAAGGGAAAGAAGTTTGTAAACCGCTCTGAGACTCCCTTGGGGAGTGGAGGGCGGAGTATAAATCCAATCTCCTCTCCTAGACACCTGTAATGTGTTTCCCTCTCCAGTAACGCTCACCTCCCTTGGCCCCTTAGTTACCACAAACGGCCCTCAGTTGCCATTGTGCCCTCACTCCCGAGTTCTAGTCTGCTCCTATCAATATTACCCTGAGTGTTATCCTTTTGGACCGACTTGTCCTGAAGTGGAGGCTTCCCCGCTTCTGTTGGTTCCCCCCTTCCGGAATCAGTTTAAAAGCTCCTCAGACACCTTTTTGACATTAATCACCAGCAGCCTGGTTCCCTTCTGGTTCAGGTGAAGCCTGAATCTTTTGTACAGGTTCGGCTTGTCCCAGAAAGTCCCCCAGGGCCTGACACATCTAAGCCCCTTTCTCCTGGCACCACTTTCTCATCCACGCACTGAGACCCCTGATCTGTGCCCGTCTAGCTGGCCTGGCACATGGAACCGGCAGCACTTCTGAGAATGCTTCCTTTGAGGTCCTGGCCTCTACCTTTCTGCCTAGTGAGCTAATTTTTCCCTCCAGGACCACCCAACTAGATCGCCCGGTGTCACTGGTGCCAACGTACACCAGGACTGCTGACTCCTCCCCAGCACTGTCTATCAGCCTATCTAGACAGCGCTTCACACCAGGCAGGCAAGTCACCATGTGGTCAAAATGCCCGTCACAGACCCCACTCTCTGTATTCCTAGAGATTGAAGCACCCACTGCCAGAAGCCCCCCCCCCCGCCCCCCGGGGTATCCCTGGTACAAGAGGATATTGGTCCGTCGGCCAAAGAAGGGCTCCTTCTAAGGGAGCACATCCCTCCTCCTCCTCAGACTGATGCCCTCTGACCTTGAGACCCTCACTCTCCACAACAGCAGAAATGCTGTCGGCACAGGAGTGGGACTGTTTTGGTAAGTCCCTGAGGGTCTCTTTCCCAAACCTCTCTCTCTGCCCCAGCTTCTCCAGGTGGACAACCATAGCCTCAAGGAAACAGACCTCCTCCCTGAGCGCCAAGAGCTCCATACAGCAAGCACACAGCCATACTTTCCACCTAGTGGGTAGATAACCGTACATGTGGCACTCTCTGCAAAACACTGACTAGCTCCCGCTCCCCTGCTGGCTTTCTACCTCCATAACTGGTTAGTGGTTTAAAGGTATCTAGAGTGATGTAGCATCCTCAGGCCTGATCCCTAGACCAAGAGTCCTTTGACTCTTGACCTTCAGCTTGTGCCTCTGCCTAGGAGGAGCCTTACAGTTCAGAGGCCCATAGCCTCCGCCTCCCAGCAGCAACAGCAGAGGGTGGGGCTTGCAGTTAGCCCCAGGCAAACAGACCTTGTTCAATGAGCAACAGACCTAGACAAAAACACCTTTCTCCAGAAGGCTACAAGGACCCACTCACCCTCAAACTCTGCCCTCTCACAAAGCAACCTCTGTTAATGTTCCCCAGTAATTTAGCAGTTTAGGAAAGGCAAAAAAACCCCACTCACCTTCCCAGCATCTCTCTCCTGGGTTCTGTCTCCCAGCCCAGCTGGCTCAGTTCTGTGGGTGTGCAAGCAAGTGGTGGGTGCTGGAAGTATGCTTGGGTAGCATGGGATGAAAGGCTTGGTCATGGGCACACGTAGAGCAAAGGCCCTAGACACTGACCAAAGTAAGAAGAAGAAGAGATTGGATTTATATCCCGCCCTTCACTACCCGAAGGAGTCTCAGAGTGGCTTACAAACTCTTTTCCCTTCCCCTCCCCAAAACAGACACCCTGTGAGGTAGGTGGGGCTGAGAGAGCTCTGACAGAACTGTCCTTGAGAGAACAGCTGGTACAGAGCTATGGCTTGCCCAAGGTCATCCAGCAGTTGCATGTGGAGGAGTGGGGAATCAAACCCGGTTCTCCCAGATTAGAGTCCGCGCACTTAACCACTACACCAAACTGGCTCATTCAAGTAAGTTGAATGAAAGGTATTACTTTTGCATGATAAAGTTGGTACAGTCCATTCTCTGCAAAATTTTGTTTGCCATAGATGAAACATGTGACTCATATATGCTTGAAATGTTTGTATTTTATCAGATGGACAAGAAGATACTGAATTTGAACAATCCATGAAGCAAGGTAAAATGTAGTGTGTGTATTTTAAACATTTTTTTCAGTCAAGTGAATGCATATTAAAAATTTCCTGTAGTTTTCCTATTTCTCTTGAGAGCAATTTTGGTCCTTCACTGAACAAGAGCTGCTTTGGGCCTACTTTAACTTTATTCAGTCTTAGAATCTGATCAGTTGTTGCTGTGCAAACTTGATTGGTATGGGAGAAAAACCTCAGGCTTATATGTGCTGCTTGGTCTGTGTGCCCCGGAAAAGCAGGGTGAAGAAAAGGGGCCCTCCATTTTGTGCAGGGATCCCCAAATGACTTCTGACCAGGCCCTGAGACTCAGAGCATTTATGTGAAAGTATCTCTTCTGGTCAGTAAACATGTGGCTGCCATGAGGACTTTGGGGTCAGATGTTCAACTGGAATTCTCTGTTGGGAAGTTGGTTACCAAATGTGTGCAGGCCTGGATAGATCGGGGCCATGGTGTGTGAGGAGAAGGAGCTTCCTCTCACCCCCCCAGTGCCATTTTACCCATTTGAAATTGCCCAATGGGCATTATTTACCCCATTCGAGATGCCTCTTGTGTAGCCATTGAACGTCTGGGTCCTAATTTTCCCCTGCAGGCCAACACTGACTGATAAGTAACACACACACAGATGGTGAGTAACTAGGGGTGTGCATTTGGCTATAGCTGAGCCGAAAAAATACCCGAAAAATACCTTGTTGCTATTTTTCGGGTATCACATGAGCCAAATACAGATCAGAGATCTGTATTCGGCTACTGGTATAGCTGAATCCGAAAAAGCCAAAATTATCTGGCTTTTTTCTGGTTCATTTTGCTATACTGAAACAAGATCTCATTTTCCCCTGCAGGCCAACACTGACTGATGAGTAACACACAAGGTCAGTCAGTTGTTGGGTTTAAATGCCTTTGTTTCCCTTCCCGAGATCGGGGAGGCAAGAAAAGGCATTTTAAACATGACTGGGTTCCCTGCCTGATCTTCTCCAGGTGTCCCATGGCTGCAGGGCACCTGGAGAAAATGAGGCAGGGAACCCAGGTATGTTTAAAATGCCTGCCCTTTGCTTCCCCAGCCAGCCCACCATGGTGGGTTGGCTGGGGAAGGGACCGGCAGGCATGCAAACATGCCCCCTTCCTTCCCTGAGCCTCTCCGCTTTTGTAGAGAAACTTGGGTAAGTGGGGGAGCATGTTTAAATGCCTTTTTTCCCCTTCCCCAGATCGGGGATGGAAGGAAAGGCATTTTAAAGCATGCCTGGGTTCCCTGCCTGATCTTCTCCAGGTGCCCTTCAGCTGCAGGGCACCTGGAGAAGATCAGGCAGGGAACCCAGGTATATTTAAAATGCCTGCCCTGTGCTTCCCCAGCCAGCCTGGCTTGGCAGTTGGCTGGGGAAGGGAAGGGCATGCATGCAAATATGCCCCTTCTTTCCCTGAGCTTCTCCGCTTCTGTGGAGAAACTCTGTGAAGTGGGGGGTGGCATGTTTAAATGCCTTTCTTTCCCTTCCTCAGATTGTGGAGGGAAAGAAGGGCATTTTAAACATGCCTGGGCTCCCTACCTGCCCTTCTTCAGCTACCATGTCAGCTAGAGAAGGGAAGGGAGAGAGCCCAGGCTTTTCCTTGTCAATTTCACTCAAGCTGAGGGGAGTGAAATTGACAAGGAAATCTGTAGGGGAGTCCCAGAGCCGCTTACAAACTCCCTTCCCTTCCCCTCCCCACAACAGACACCCTGTGAGTGGGGCTGAGAGAGCTCTTTCGGTGGGGCTGAGAGAGCTCTTTCGGGAACTATTCTTTCAAAAGCAGTTCTAACAGAACTATGGCTTGCCCAAGGTCATCCAGCAGCTGCAAGAAGAGGTGTGGGGAATCACACCCAGTTCTCCCAGATTAGAATCCATACACTTAACCACTACACCAAACTAGCATAATGAAGATGTTCAACAGATTCAGGGATCAAACATGAATAATATTCTGTATTTTATTGTTATTCTGCAGCAGCTTGCATAGCTACCTCCTTCTTCCTTTGGAGTTGCTCGACAATATCGTTAAGATAAAATAAAACAGAAGCAAAGCTAGAAATAGAGTGTGAAGGCCTTATGGAGCACATGAAAAAGGGAGGGGGTGTTGGGCTAGGTTGGCGTTAGAGTGAAGTTTTAGGACTTCAGAGAGGGAGGTCTGAGTCTGTTGTGTTCTGAGCTAGCCTCTTATATACTTTTCTCATTGATCAGAGGCAGCCCCTTTGTCCGTTGAGATATAAGAAGTGTTCCCTGCATCTCCCAATTAACCGGTTTTGGGAGAGATTCAGTCCCTTTCTTTTGGGAGAGTGGGAGGTATTTGTGAATTTCCTGCATTGTGCAGGGGGTTGGACTGGAGGACCCTTCCAACTCTATGATTCTTCAAGAAAGCTCCCTGTCAAATGTCCATCACATGAATACATGAAGCTGCCTTATACCGAATCAGGCCGTTGGTCCATCAGAGTCAGTATTGTCTACTCAGAATGGCAGAGGCTCTCCAGGGTCTCAGGCTGAGATCTTTCATCTTACCTCCTACCCAATCCTTTTAACTGGAGGTGCCCAGGATTGAACGTGGGACCTTCTGCATGCCAAGTGGATGCTCTGCCTGTGAGCCGCAGCCCCATCCTCTCTCTGCTATCACACAGATGTCTGTTCAAGGCTGCTGGTTCAGCTTAGCGGCTCCTTCAGCTCTCTGTGTAGCCATGACATGCCTCGTTAAGCAGACTTGCCTTCTCTTCTGCTGAGCCTTCACCAGAGCTCTGGCTCTGGGGGTCACGTGGCTGGGATGCTTCTGCATACAGAAGTTTCTCTTTGTCCCATAGCAGGCTCAGCTGTGGGTGGGTCATGTAAGTTTTCCCCAAGGTGGGGGATAGTGGCTCCCTGGGTCAGGGTCAGGAACGTGGCATGGGAGGAAAGCGGAAGCTCTTCCTCCTTGCATATAGGGAGCCAGTCTGAATCAGGCTTGTGCTCACCTGAGACTTCAGCTCCTGTCTGAGAACTCCCAGAGTCCATGTGGGGAATTTGTGGGCTTTCAAGTGTGTGAAGGGGCACCTGACTGACTGACCTTAGGCGTGGCAATG
Organism: Lepidodactylus listeri; assembly: GCA_029233225.1. NCBI lineage: Eukaryota > Metazoa > Chordata > Lepidosauria > Squamata > Gekkonidae > Lepidodactylus > Lepidodactylus listeri. Next base: position 113,584,046 of record JARCFY010000009.1, on the reverse strand, counting down.
GTGAGAGAAGGCTCTTTTCCCACAGAAAGGTGAGCCTTGTCCTGACATATTCCTGGTTTTCCTTGTGTTAATTTTCCAGTGTTCTCTTCATGTCGTGGCCTTTCTCTTTCTCAGGGATGTCACATTTGTCTCTTAACGGAAATGCCTGCACAGTGAAATACAAGGCGGAGCAGTTGCTAAGGAGAGTAAAAGACTTGTCTGCGGAAGGGAGAGCTGAAGGGGAGGAGCCGTTCTCTGCTCTGGACACGGAGGTGCCTTCTGGCTTACAGGAGCCGCCTTTCTGTATAGGCCAAGATGATAAAACTGGCTGGCCAGAAGTCTCTGATTCTTTGCTGCTGTTTCTGAACCGGAAAGGGTATGAGCCCACCTTCCAAAACCTGTATGACCTTTCGTTTTCCTTTCTCAAGACTTTATTTCATGGCTATGCCAGCGAGGAAGAACTGACAGATTACTTAGGCTCGGTGAGGGAAGCCGCAAAACGAGCCCGCCTGCCATGGGCCTTGGCCCGTCTGTGCTGTCTCTTGGGGAGGATGAGCGTCCGGAAGCTCAAACTGTCTCAAGCACGAGTTTATTTTGAAGAAGCCTTGGTAACTTTACAAGGAGACTTTAGAGACCTTTATCTCGTCACTACTCTTTATGCAAACCTGACCGGGATCTACCTGATGCAGAAGAACAAAGAGAAATGTGCTCGCCTTCTAGACAAGGCTGCTGCTCTGCTCATGGGAGTTCCCAACTACATCAGCAGCACAGCCATGGAGTCGGAGATTCTGAAGCATGCCTTAAAGAGAGCCATCCTCAGCTGCAGCTGGAGTGGAGAAGCCAGAGCCTGCTTCCTGCTAGCAAAGCATTATTTGAACTTTAAGCAAGGGGAAGAAGCACTGCCCTTCCTGGAGCGGCTGCAGCTTCTGAACGAAGGAGTGGGCTTCCAGGATAGCTCCTTGTCAGCAGACGGCTATTTTCTGCTCGGCCAGCTCTATGGTCAGAAGTGTTTGCCCCACCTGGTGCTCAGCTGTGCCCAGAAGGCCTCCTCTTGCAGCTCAGGTACTTTGCCTGAGTCTTTCAGAAGCATTGATCTCCTATTAAAACATGGTCCCCAAACTGTGGGGCAGACGCCTCCCGCCCAGATTGCTCTTTATCTCAGGCAGATGCTCCCCTTGCTAGACAGCAGCAGCAGCAGCAGCGAGCATGGGAAACTGCGTGGAGTCATCTGCTGCACCCTTTCTGTACTCTGCAGCCGTCACAAGCGGTACAGGAAAGCCATTGATTACATGGAGAGGGGACTGGATGAAAACGTACAGGCAAGCACCAAAGAAATAATTAACCACTTGGCTTTTCTCAGTTGGTTATACATTCTCAACAAGCAAAACATGGTAGCTGTGGATATTTTGAATGCTATAATTGAGTCTTCCCAGAGCAGCCGTCAGCAGTTGGGTGTTGCACATAACATGCTGGCCATTGCTTTGAAACGTCTGCATGACACCAAGCGAGCTGCGGAAAGGTATTATAAAGCCCTGCGCATTTCACAGGAGACCGGCATGATGCAGAATCAGGCAGTTGCTTTGGCCAACTTGGGGGTCCTTTGTTGGCATTCAGCTGCCAGAAGTCTTGGGAAATGCTTCTTCTTGAAAGCAATCAAGGTGTTCTCTGAACTGCCGAGTGTCGACTGGGGCAGAGGTTTTGCAGAAGTCCTCCTCCGACTAGGGTGCTGCTACACCAGTGGTGGCCTGTGTAAAGAAGAAGCCAGGTGTTGTTATGAATGGGCATTTTTGGTGGCCATGGAAACAGACCATTGGAAAGGTGAGTATATTCCCAGCCTCTCCAGACTAGATTTGGGTATATTTCTTTTCATTTGAGGGCCTTCTGACTCCTGAGAGGAGAAGCCTCTCCCTGTACTCAAAAATGTCAGGAAAGTGAATCGGCAGTGTTCTTCTTTCCCTTTCTTAAAACTGAGGTTATCTGTCCCCTTGAAGATTTCTCAGTTAGTTTTCTCAGTTGTTACTGTTTCAGTACTCCTCCCTCACATAATGAAGAGCACCACCAATTTGCTTTATTTGGTCATTGCACATGCTTTCTAGCTTTGGTACATGTGAACATGTAGCAACAAAAAAATCTGGGTCTCCTATTGTGTGTGCTGCCTCAGCGGAACGCACGTTATCACCCCCCACCCCCGCAAACACGTGACTGCATTCAGACTGACATAGGGAGTTGGCTTATATGATTGTGCCGTGGAAAACCAGGATGTTTTACCTTAGGAGGTGGCATTGATTAGCGAAATTCAGCAGGAAAAGGACGACAGAAAACAGACTTAAAGGTTTAAAAAGGAATATGGAGTTTATTGAGGGATTTAGTACAATAGTGTGGAAGCAAATACTAATTCAAAGCACAGATAAATAGTGCATTCCTCATCCTAACTAACCATACAACAGCAACAACCAAAAATCAACCAGAGCTACTTCAGTGTGGAGCAGGAGTTACTTTTAAGCTAAAGGGGTCAGTGTGAGGGAAATGGGGAACGAGACAGGGGGAGAATTGCAATCTGTTGGGACAGAGGTGTCCACTCTTCCAGATGGGAGACCTAAATAGCAGAGAGTGGCAAAGTGTTGACTCTCTGTGTGGTGCAGAATGGTTTGGGAAACAAAGGGAAATAAATGAAGATGGAGGGAGCATATACCTGCCCTTGTCTATGTAGAAATCACGATGGAAGAAGGGAGGATTCAGTGTGTGAAAGCTTGAGTTACAGCCAGGATCAGATTTCAGTGATTTCAGCAAGAGTAAGGAAGTAGACCAACCATGAGATTGGAATAACAGGTAGGGGGCTGAGAGTTGACTTTTATGAACCTTCAGTTGTACTGAGAAGGGGACAGTGTCTCTTCTGTGAAAGGACTGGGTTCTGGCTAGAAAATTTGAATCTTGTTATGTATTGACCATGCGGTCGCCATGTGCTCCCGTAATGGCGACCGCCATGTGGCCAGAGCACATGGCCAAGAAACTACCTGAGCTTCAGCCAGGTAGAACAAAGGCCAGGTGGATTCAAACCGGCCACCAATCATGTACCTAGGTTTCTCCCAGGGAACCTATGAAATGTAAATAGACTGATAATAGCCTATCAGGCCAGTGGGGTGAGGTCAGGGACCCTGACCAGCATAAAAGAAGGGCTTCGAGCCCTGGGTTGCATGCTTCATCCGGACCAGCAATAAAGATCTAGCTGTTTCACTGTTCCATGGACTCCCGACTCCAGTACTTATCAAATCTTATGGAAGGTTTGAATTTTAGGAAAGTGGAAGATAGAAATGTAAGCCAGCACAATGCTTTCTGAACTTTTATAGGGATCTATAAGAGTAAATGAGTGAACTATTTTGCTGACTGTGTGGGATGGACTCTTGGACGGGGTAACCAGAGGGAAAATGACTCTAAATGCAGAGGTTTAAAGTACCATTTTCTGAGGTTGCCACCTCCAGGCCAGGAGGTTTCTCCCAACACAAAGAGACTTACACAGGAAATAGCCTTCTTGGCATTTTAACCAGAGACTTGTCTTCACAAGACATCATCACAGCAGGCCAAAACCCCTCCCTTCCTGCAACATCCTCCCGTTTGGTACAACAAAGGATTCTCTCACAGAGATGCGAACACAGCAGGACATTTCCTGGAAGAACCGGTTTTGGCTGCCAAAAGGTCCTACCTTAATCTAAAAGACAATGCCCCCAGCCGATGATGTCAGCTTCCGGCCCTAGGTATCTCTCTGACCATCAGGTAGAATCAAATGCTGACCACTCCTCCTAGCCTCTCTTCCACTGGACAAGAGCTAGTGGGTGGATTCTCTAAGGGGTGGTCTCAAGACAGGCATCTGGCTAAGCCTGCCCCCCCCAGAGACCACCTCCCACCCCCACCCCGAATAAAGGAAAGTTCCCAGCACAATATCTTTCTCTTTTACATCGCCTGCTCCTTCTTGCATCACCCCCCCTCTCTCACCATGCTCTGACATGGCTCCTAATCCACAACCCCCCCCTTCCAATTTCCTATAAACTCATCTTATTTCTCAAGCAGGAATACACCAACTCTCTCTATGCAGGTGAATATAAAATGTCAAAGATTTCCTAATAATGCAACTGTCCCTTTTATTCTATCTGACTTCCTAGAACTGTATGAATGTGTGAACGTTCCTGTAACACTTGAATAAGCTACCTTTTATTCTTTAAGTAAAAGAAAACCTGATAACAGTCTCCTTGTCAATTCCTTGTTTTGTCTGGAAGAGACAGCAACCTCTGTATAAAATTGGTGCAGATCCCTTAATGCCTACTGCTGATTATTAAGAGCTAATATTCCCCAAATATTAATAACATAAAAGAACAGTCAGGCTAACAGAAAGGACTCCAAATATGAGCAAGATTTAAAAGTCTTGGGGAAAATCTGGAAGAGTCAGTCTGGGGTGGTCTAGTTACCTGCCCAAAATACCAACATGGGCTGGTTGAACAAATGACTAGGCAGGTTTTCAGGGCGCTTCCTGGGCTCTTAATTAAATGACCTGATTGTAGCAAGCCTGATTGTAAAAGGCCAGGTGGTGGCTGGTGGCTCTGCTCTTCCTTAAGGTTAATTGCAACAAGCCACATCACTAAGTAAAACACTAAATCACCGTGTATAATTTTACGATATTTATATCTTTTTAAATATTATGCTAAGTGTAAATTTTTAGAATATTTTTTGAGTGATTCATTAACAAGATTACAGCTTAAGCATTAACCATGAAGCTTGATAGGACATTCAGAATGGCATAACTCCCATGGTGATACTTACAGCCAGTAATGAGGTCTCATCTGAGGCTCACGGTCCGAATATAATACACTTGTTACAAAGGGAAAAAACAACACAAACAACAGCGCTCTAGTAACCCTTCCATTTGCGCACTCTTCATCGGGTTTGTCTGTTGTAGATCTTGAAGTACTGAAGGCAATGTGTTTCAAGATTCTTAGTACTATTATTTCATATACTCTGTTGGTGCCATGCTGTTGCGTTTAATTTCTGGTGACTGGGAATTGCCAATATTAAATTATGATATGACTAGGTCTACAATAACTTGCAATTAAAGTTTTTTTTGTTCTTTTTTTAACTGATATGGACCAAATAATCAAACTGAGGATCCTCCAAGCCAAAAATTGTAGCCTCTTAAGATCAGAACCCTGACTCAGACTGATTCCACAAAAGAAGTTGATCTTCGACGTGGTCTCTGGTTCACACCAGTGGGTTTCTGCGCCTGCGTCGAAACTTGTCGGTGTCTAAAAAGCTAACGGATTTTCGCGCCCAGCTCCACCGCGCACGCGCGGGGCGCCTACCGTGCATGCCCAGTGGAGCCGGGCGCGCACATCCCGCCAGTTCTCTTCTGACCGCCGCTCGGCTAACAGCCTCTTTCGTCGGTTCGTCAAAAACTTCCAAATCTCCAAAGCTCTTTACATATCTTTTTTTTTTTTTAATAAATTTTTATTGATTTTTCCCTATAACTACAACTATAACGCTACAACTATAACGCTACATATACCTTATACAGAGAGTACTTTATCATTTGCTTAATACTACCTTATTACATAATATAATTATGAAGCATTTAGAGCCTTGGATAAATTTCAATTACTTGTTACTGCTACTATAAAAAATATCAAAACTATTTGGCATGCACGCCCACCTAGAGAAATACGGTTAAGTAAACAATTTATAATACATAAGTGCAATGCTTAATAAAACAGTTTAATCACTATTTCTTCTTTCGTCCTCTTCTTGTCTTAACAGTCTCAACTACTTTTGGAGCTGCAGCTCCTTTTTCCGAGTCAGACACTTCTTCTTCACTCTTTGAGCTATCAAATCCATACATGCTTTCTTGCGAGGCCAGTGAACCATCTGAGTCTCTCCCAGTTTTCTGCTCTTTGCTTTTTTCCAGAAATTTTTTCGCTTATTGAACAGAGTCAATCTTATACTTCTTATCTTTGATGCTGAAGCATAGTCCTTCTGGAGTATTCCAACGATAGATGATAGACTCAGACTGGAGCCAAGATGTCAATTTTCCATAGGCTTTCCTTCTTTTCCTTATTTCAAATGGGATATCCTTCATCACTTTTACTTCTTCTCCCAGGATCTTCAGAGCTGTTTTGTTTGTGGTCCTAAGCACCACGTCTCTTGTAGATTTTTTGGAGAACCTTATCATAATTTCACCAGGCAGGCTTTTCTTTTTAGTATAATCTGGATAGGTTCTGTAAACCATATCCATATCGCTTTTTATATCCGCTGCTTTCATGCCTGTCACTGGTTCAAGTGCTTCACTTAGCAAATTTTTAAGGTCTTCTCCTGTGTTTTCTGGCACATTCTGAAGTCTTAGGAAAAAATTCGATCTTTCCATTTGTAATTTCAAAAGCTGATCGTGGTGGAAGGCCTTTTCCTTCTCTGCCTTTTGTAGTCTTGCGTCTTGGTTTTTTACTGAAGTTTTTACTTCCAGAAGTTCTCGCTGCAGCTTCTCTGTAGATTTATTCGACTCTTTTAGTTCTAGCTGCATTTTGTCCATCTTAACGTTGAGAGCTGTCATTTGGTCTACTAGAGGTCGCAATAACGAGGAGAACACCGCACTCATCTCCGTGGTATCAACCTTTGAACTCGGAGCTGTACTTCCTAGTTTGGGGAAAGGTTTCGGTTTCCCTGTCATTGTTGAGGCTACGCTCTTTGTTTATAGATAGATAAGAGGAACGAAAGGAGCAAATTTTCAAACAGCACTTATGTCCTTCTAAAGTTTATATCTCCAAGTGAACGATGCTGCCATCTAGCAAGGCGGATGGGCTTTTATTCCTGCAGTAATGCCACGTGAAGAGTCTCGTAAGTACGCTAGTCCCGGAGAGGGGGGTGGTGGGTTTCACTCCTCCCGCCGTCTTCCCGCTGTGTTCTGCTTTTCTTACTTCAGACTCACGTTTTCTCCATGCATAACTGTCAGTTCCAGCCTCATTGCTTCGCACTCTCTGCTGCTTCACGGATTTGCGCTTTCAGCCATACGGCTCCCACGGCGGGGGGACCTATGGGGGTGATGAAAAGGGATCTCGATCCCTCGGTCGCCACCGTAGGGAGAGATCCCCTTTGTGCCACCCCAGGCAGAGCCCCCTCACTGGGGTCTCTGGGGGCTCGGCACCAGTCCAGAGCCCCTTCTTCCCGCCGGGTACGGATCGCACTCCCCGCAATTGCGGAGGAGAGCATCCGCCATTATCGCAAGTCTTGCCGGAAGTCCCGCTCTTTACGGATCTTGACTCGCACTACTCCTTGGACTTCTCTTTGCCTTTCGGACGACGGCATTTTCAACGGAACTCCCTGGGCTTTCCGAGCTCCAGGAGCTTTTGCTCCTCTTCCCCGACCCGAAGCCCCCATTGCATGGCTCAGCGTTGGGGCTGTTTTAAATGCTGCACCTCCTGTGGCAGCAAACTTGCAGCCCCGGACGGACACTCCCTTTGCATCCTCTGCTTAGGTGAAGCCCACCGGCCGGAGTCTTGCGCGCATTGCGCAAAGTTTTCCAACCAGACCAGGAAAAACAGGGCGGCGCGTCTCAAAGTCGCGCTCCTAGAATCTGCTCTTCGACCATCAACTACCGCATCGATGGACTCCGCCCACCCCTCGACATCGGCGTCTGCTTCGACTCCGATGGTGACCTCGAAACCACCAATATCGAAGGCAGCCTCCAACATTGATCGTCGCCCACATAAAAGACCCCTGGTCCCTCACTCCTCTTCTTCGACACCTACAAAGAAAAAGAAGGACAAGTCTGAGAAGAGGAAGCAACGTCCAGCCAGTAAGTCCCGAGACAAGGGCAAGGCTCGTGCTCCGACTGAGCAGGACGTTAGACCTCCCATCCGGACAGCTTCTCCGAACACTGCTCGACCTCCGCCGCCACCGGAGATCATTCAGCTGCTGGACTCCCCACTCCGCCCACCGGGCCCTGAGCCACCCGAGACGGTCTTACAGACCCAGGAGTTTGCGGCAGCGGCATACCAGTCCCCGCATGGGCACCGCTCCCACTCGGCGGCGTCACATTCGGGATCGAGGCGCGCGGTATCACCGACAGGCTCGGAACGATCACACCCGGACTTTCACAGTCCACCTCGGGACGCTGAGGTTCCTTCTCCACCTCGACATCCGACGCGTCCTCGAGACTTCTCTCGGCCTCGGGATCCTCGACCTCGGGATCCACCCCGATCTCCACCCAGGCCTGATTACCGCCAATGGGACCCCCGAAGCTTCTACCCCTATGGCGCCTACCTCTCTCTGCAACGCTGCCATGGCTCTCGCCATCTCGCTCGGCATGGGAGTCGCAGAGGTATAGCTCTCGCTCCCCCAGGAGGCGTGACTACGATGCCCCACCGCACCAGACCATCGACATGGAGGATTGGCGTCGGGCCCGTCATCGCTCTAGGTCTCCAACCCCGCCAGTATGGACATCTACCCAGGGCCACCGGAGACATCCACCGGCTTCGACACCGGCCCCACCACCTCCACCACCTCCATTGCCGCCGCGTCCATCGATGTTGACGCTCCCAGCCCAGCCACACCATTCACCCCCCCTGGTACCCCCATCGATATCGGGGTCCTCCGAGACCGAATCCGATCCCGATGACGGTTCTATGGACAGCTCTCCGGATCGGCCGTCCCCCAAACCAGACACCTCACCGTCGGAAGATGTCTCTTCCTATGGAGACCTCATCAAAAGGATGGCCATGTCCCTAGGCATCCCCATCGCACAACCGCCTCCAGCAGTATCGGACCCAGTGTTCGACATAGTGCAAATGGACACATCGCCATCGGTGGCTCTCCCGCTCTCTACTGTCCTACTTCAGGCTACCAAATCGCAATGGGACAAGCCAGCCTCCGCTCCAGTCTCCACGCGTCGCCTGGACCACATGTATAGGCTCCAAGAAGACGGCATTGAGTTCCTCCTGACTCACCCAAAACCTAACTCTATGGTGGTCAGTTCATCCACCAGATCCAAACGTGCTCACTCGACTCCCCCAGACAGAGGAAGCTGCCGCCTTGACGCATTCGGCAGACGCTTTTACTCCGCTGGAGCCCTGGGTATCAAGACATCCAACTACCTCGCCTGCATGGGGGAGGTATCAGTATGCTTTATGGGAACAGATCTCTGCCCTTACCCAGGGCCTCCCAGAGGACAAGCGACTTGCGCTGCACAAGATTCAAAAGGAGGGCCTGCTCTTGGCAAAGCAGCAAGTCAACTCGGCCAAGCACAGTTTAGATGCCTCCTCCAAAACCATGTCTACAGCCGTAGCATTAAGGAGACACTCCTGGCTCCGCAACACCGCCCTGCAGCAGGACACCAGGACACTCATAGAAGACCTCCCATTTGATGGCCTGGGCCTCTTCCACTCGACCACGGACACAGTGCTCCAAGACCTTGACAAGAGCATTAAAGCGTCAAGGACCTTGGGAGTGTCTGCACCCTCTACGCGCCCCTTCAAACCGTGCACCTGGTCAAGACCCTGGTCACGTCGCTCTTCTGTTAGAGGTTCCCCGGAGCGTTCTTGGCGCCCACGGCCTTCACCGGCTCGGCAACGGCCACAATACCAGGCCAAAGGCCAACCACTTCACAACCTTCGGGTCACCAGAAATTCCCAAGGGGCCCCAAACAGGGCCTTTGACTCTTTCCCACCTTCTTCCCAAACCACGCGCCTAGCACCTTTCACCGAGGCGTGGCGCGAAATCACCTCAGACGAATGGGTCCTATCCATCATCACCTCCGGCTACCGCATAGAATTCCTTCAGCGACCATCCTACCGCAAATTCACGGCCACCCTTCCCACCCCGGCTCTCCACAAGGAGATCGCCACCCTCCTTCTCAAGGACGCAATCGAACCGGTTCCCCCAGATTATCGAGGAACGGGCTTCTTTTCACACTACTTCCAAATTCCCAAGAGAGACGGAGGCACGAGACCCATCCTCGACCTCCGCAATCTCAACACTTTCATCCAGTACAAACTGTTTCGGATGATCACCCTACGCTCCTTCCTCCCCCTCCTCCGCAGAGGCTCCTGGATGGCAACCCTCGACTTACAGGACGCCTATTTTCACATTACGATTGCTCAGCACCACCGGAAATTCCTCCGCTTCGCAGTTGGGAACAACCAATTCCAATACAAGGCCCTCCCCTTTGGCCTGGCCATGGTGCCCCGCGTGTTCACCAAGACCATGGTCACAGTGGTTGCCCACCTTCGCCTGCAGGGAATCTCTATATTCCCCTACATAGACGACTGGTTGCTGGTGGCAGACTCCCCAGGGATCTTGTCTCTTCACATAGCTCAGACCAGCGATCTCCTCACGCGACTGGGCCTCCAGGTCAACAAAGCGAAATCGCACCTATGCCCCTCGCAACGGGTCCAATTTATTGGAGCAGTCCTGGACTCCACATCCTTAACAGCTTTCCTGCCAGAGGACAGGGCTGCGGTCCTGGCGACGCTAGCAGAACAGATCAGGTCTCAACCCTCCACTTCCGCCTTCCTCATCCAACGTCTGCTAGGCCTCATGGCGGCCACCACCGCAGTCATCCCGGTAGCCAAGCTGCGCATGCGAACACTACAAATCTGGTTCCTAGGGGTCTTCCGTCCGAACTGAGACCCGCAGTCGGCTCTTTGAACACCCCCCTGCGAGTACGGAGCTCCCTACTATGGTAGACTCACTTCCCCAACCTCCTACAAGGAGCCCCCTTCCACGTCCCCTCACCCACAAGGACACTCACGACAGATGCCTCCCAATGGGGATGGGGCGCACATCTCTGTGGACACACTACCGGAGGCCCCTGGAACACCTGCCATCGCTCCAAACACATCAACTACTTGGAGCTCCTGGCGGTCTTCCATGCCCTACACACCTTCCGAGATCTCCTGCGGGGCCACTGCGTGGCCATCCTATCCGACAACACGACAACCGTTGCGTACATCAACCAGCAAGGAGGCACGGTGTCTCGATCGCTCTACCGCCTCTCCCTCCGACTGTGGAACTGGTGCCTCCTGCACAACATCTACCCCAGGGCCACGCACATCCCAGGCTGCGAGAACACCAAAGCCGACAGCCTGAGCAGAGGCCTCCTCTCCCCCCACGAATGGGAAATGTCGGACGTCCACCTACGCCCCATCTTCCAACGCTGGGGCAAGCCAGACATAGACGTCTTCGCCACCAGGACGAACACCAAATGCCGCCATTTTTGCTCCCGAGGAGGCATGCATCCGGAATCCCTAGGAGATGGCCTTCTCCTCCCATGGTCACAAGCATTCCTCTACATCTTCCCCCCACTTCCCCTACTCACACGGGTCATGGCAAAGATCCGAGCAGAACACGCAGACTGCATACTAATCGCGCCCTGGTGGCCGCGCCAGCCGTGGTTCTTCCCTCTGCTCCTCCTTGCCCAAGGTCACTTCATCCACCTTCCATCCGACCCGCTTCTCCTCAGCATCACTGGCTCACCGCTCCTGCACCACGATGTCCCACACCTGAAGCTGACGGTGTGGAGGATATTCCCCCAGGCTTCTCTCCAGGAGTGGCCAACGTCCTCCTGAACTCCAGGAAATTATCCACCAGGACATCATACGCCTACAAATGGTCTAAATTCCTTCACTTTCTCCGCTTAGACAACACCTCCCCTACCTCCGTAGGACTTCCACGCATCTTCGACTTCCTATTATCCTTGGCCGATTTGGGTCTGTCCCATTCTTCTATTAGGGTATACCTGGCGGCTATCTCCGCATTCCATGGCACGATAGACCGGTTCACAGTTGTTGCGCACCCACTTTCCAAGCACTTCCTTAAAGGTCTGCTACACCTCTATCCGCCGTCCAAGCCACCGGCACCCCTCTGGGACTTGCCACTGGTTCTGCGGCAGCTCACTAGAAAACCGTTTGAACCTCTGTCCTCTTGTGACCTCCGACTTTTGACCTGGAAAACTGCATTCCTAGTCGCCATCACCTCGGCCCGCCATGTTGGCGAGCTTCTTGCCTTCAGACACGATGCACCCTACCTCTCCTTTCCCCCAAATGGAGTTCGCCTACTCCCTGATATCTCTTTCCTACCGAAGATACTCTCCGAGTTTCACCTACACTCCGAGGTCTTCCTGCCGGACCTCTACCCCAACTACTCCTCGGAGGAGGAGCACTTACTACACACTCTTGATGTCAAGCGTTCTCTCCTCTTTTATCTCCAATGCACTAAGGCCACGAGATGATCTCCACGCCTCTTTGTGTCGTACGCCCCAGGCCGAATGGGCACACAAATCACATCGCGTAGACTCTCCCGATGGATAGTGCAACTCATTTCACTGTGCTGTGAACTGGCCCACACCCCGTTGCCGGGCCCCGTGAAAGCACACTCTACCAGAGCGATGGCCACCTCCACGGCCTTCCTAAAAGGTGTCGCCTTGTCGGACATCTGCAGGGCCGCCACCTGGGCGACCCCAAACACGTTTATCCGGCACTACGCCCTTGACACCCGAGCAGTGGACCGGGCAGCCATGGGCAGAACTATCCTGTCGACCGCCTCTCATTGACCTCTGGCCGGCACCCGCCTCCAGGTAAGACTGCTTGCTAATCTCCCACTGGTGTGAACCACAGAGACCACGTCGAAGATAAACAGGTTGCTTACCTGTAACTGATGATCTTCGAGAGGTCATCTGTGGATTCACACCTCCCGCCCACCTTCCCCTCTGCGGCCAGCCGGACCTCTGTCTCTGGTTGCAGCGGTCAGAAGGAACTGGCGGGATGTGCGCGCCCGGCTCCACTGGGCATGCGCGGTAGGCGCCCCGCGCTTGCGCGGTGGAGCTGGGCGCGAAAATCCGTTAGCTTTTTAGACACCGACGGGTTTCGACGCAGGCGCAGAAACCCACTGGTGTGAATCCACAGATGACCACTCGAAGATCATCAGTTACAGGTAAGCAACCTGTTTTTCCGCCCTCAGTCTCCCGTTTCCTGCATTGTACTGCTCAGTTTCCCACTATTCGCTGTGTGGCCACATTTTGACGGGGGAAATTGGGTGTGTCTTGGCAAGCACCATGGGTTAGCGTCTCACCTGTTCTCCGTTCTCCTGAGTCCTCCAGAGGGGGTTTCCCTGTGGCCATTAAGCCTCTGTTCCTTCTTTTCTGTAGGGCAATTCCAGGCTGTCCAGCATCTGTGCCAATTCTACAGTACAGTTTTTCCAGATGAAATTCAGTGTCTCCTTTACAATGAGTACCAGCTTTCTTTACTTAGGAAAATGCCTAACAAAGTCATGGAGGGGCAGGTGCTGGAAGCCATCAGCCGGCTGTATCTGTCTCTAGGCACTGAAAGGTGAGAGCCAGCCATTCTCAGATGTGATTTGTTCCACACTGAATGCTGCCCAATTTCACTGCTGTTTATCCTAAGCATGGTGTGTGTGTGGGGGGGGGGGGAGCTGCAGTTTATAGCGCTGGCTGTCCTGTTGACATGGGAGGGCCCAGGAGCCTGAGGGAGCCCCACAGGCTGTTTGCTGGAGTGAAGCATGGGAAGCTTTTTCTGCTTGATTTTCCCTGATGTCTGCGGAGCTGGAGAGGCCCAGCCTGCATATCATGTTGGATTTGGGGCTCCTGGATCTTGCAAATATTAATGGCATGCAGTGTCTGCCCTGAGAACAAACTGAAGGTCTCTTCCATGATGAGCTGCTCAAGCAGAGCTGCTCAAGCAGGCCCCTACTGCCTATGACACTTTCTGCAGTGTGGCTTTTTAGCGTAGCTGTGCTAATTTTCTTAGAATCATAGAGTTGGAAGGGATCTCCAGGGGTCATCTAGTCCATCCCCCTGCGCAATGCAGGAAATTCACAAATACCTCCCCCCCACACACCCAGTGATCGCTGTTCCATGCCTAGAAGATGACCCAACGCCCCCCCTCCAAGACCCCCAGCCAAATTGGCCTGGAGAAAAATTGCTTCCTGACCCCAAAGTGGCAATCAGCATTTCCTTGGGCGTGTAAGAAAGGGCCACAAGAACTAAGCACTTCCTGCCCTCGCTCTCATGATCTGCCTCAATTCACAGGATCCACATTGCTGTCAGATGGCCATCTAGTCTCTGTTTGAAAACCTCCAAAGGAGAGCCCGCCACCTCCCGAGGAAGCCTGTTCCACTGAGGAACTGCTCTAACTTTCAGGAAGTTGTTCCTAATGTTTAACCAAAAACTCTTCTGATTTAATTTCAACCCGATGGGCATGGTCTGACCTTCTGGGGCAACAGAAAACAACTCCACACCGTCCTCTACATGACAGCCCTTCAAGTACTTGAATATGGTGATCACATCACCTCTCAGTCGTCTCCTCTCCAGGCTAAACACACCCAGCTCCTTCAACCTTTCCTCACAGGACTTGGTCTCCAGACCTGTCACCATCTTCATTGCCCTCCTCTGGACATGCTCCAGCTTGTCCATATCCTTCTTAAATTGAGGTGCCCAGAACTGACCACAATACTCTAGGTGAGGTCTAACCAGAGCAGAGCAAAGTAATACCATCATTTCACATGATCTGGACACAATACTTCCGTTGATACAGCCCAAAATCGCATTTTCCTTTTTAGCTACCGCATCACACTGCTGATTCATGTTTAGTGTATGGTCTACCAAGACCCCTAAATCCTTTTTGCACATACTAGTTGAAGTTCCAGTTGAAGAGGGATTATAACTGTCGCTTTACAGTCCTGGAGTGCAAATGGACACCCACTGCTCACGAGAGAAGGGGTTGGGATACCAGGCCCCCCCCCCCCCAGTAACCCTCCGTTATTTGGCAGAGGGAAATCCTAAAATGATGCCATTTAAGACTGCGAATTTAAATGGAAAGTTACCTGCTAGCAAACTGTCTCACCTATCAGGTAGGAATTCTGAGTATAGACTGAGCAGGGGAAGTGCTGGTGGGTGCAGCTGTCACTCTCCCTTTTTCAAAAGCCTTGTGGGTGTGGCCTTCCCAAAGGCAGCAGGTCAGGGAAAGAGGGAGGGTGGGTGCCATTCTCCCCCCCCCCCCGTGGGAGTGAGATGTGCCAGAGAGAGGCTGCTGCAGTTTGCATGTTTGTGGTAGGAAGAGTGTGGTGTGCTTGCCCGTGGGTATGAGAGAAGTCGCATCCCTCAAGCCCTCTCTGTTTAAACAACGGGTAACTGTTTTCTACGTGATGAATTCTTGCACTCTTGTCATCCATTTATTGTGATTTCCATTACTTACTTAAGCGATCTCCTGTGTCTGTGTGTGACGTTGGCCATGGACTTGCTTGCCTTACCTGATGGGACCAAAAATCAAAAACTACCGTGCTAAAGACAATTAACAAAATATCACAAAAATATTTTTTAATTTTTAAATATGATATATATATATTTATAAATAATTTACTCTTTTTAAATAATTCACTATCACATTAATTATCACACCCCAAAAGTATAAATACCAAAATACCAAAGACCTGGAAACAGGAGGATATCTGGACCTCTGTTGGAGGAGGAAGAAGAACAAATACATTTTTGGACTTAAAGGAGTCCTCCTTCAAAAACACCTTTGTACTATTTAGGAGGACTGGAACTTATAGAGGGGTTGTGCAATATCTGCTGTTATATGTTATATTTTTGGATGGTATTTTGGGATTTATACTTTTGGGGTGTGATAATTAATGTGATAGTGAATTATTTAAAAAGAGTAAATTATTTATAAAAAGAATATATGTGTATGTGTGTGTGTATATATATATATACATAATAATTAAAAATTAAATATTTTTGTGATATTTTGTTAATTGTCTTTAGCACAGTAGTTTTGAATTTTGGTTTCTCTGTCCTACCGTGGGTCCTATTTTGGTTTTGTTACCTGATGGGACAGCAGCAGGGACCCTTCTCCAGAAACCTGGGGATGAAAAGAACAGCTATATTGTTGCCTAGGATAGTTGCTAAATAACTCCAAAGCATGGTGCATATGTGAACTGATACGTAGCTGCAGCAAAATACATCTTATTTATTTACTTCATTTATACCCTGCCTTTCCCCCTAGTGGCGACCTAAAGTGGCTTACAGTATTTTCCCCTTCTCCATTTTATTCTCAAAACCAACCCTGTGATGTAGGTTAGGCTGATTGTGTGACTGGCCCGAGGTCACCTGTTGAAGGCACACAACACGAGCGGGGATTTGAACCCGGGTCTCCCAGAGTCTAGTCTGACATCCTCACCACTGCAGGACACACCATAACGTCTACTTATTATTATGATTAATATTAATTAATAATAATAATACTTGTGCCCTCAGATCACAAAGTGACAGATGGTGGCAGCTACCCTCTCTCTCTCTCTCTCTCTGTGTAGGGCAAGCAGTAGCCAGATGGGCTCTGGGGAGGCTGGGAAGACAGGGTTTTCCATCTCTTCTGGGGACAGCCTGTGACTCTGACATAGACTGATTTCTTTAGGGCATACAGATCTGCTCTGGAATACACCAAACAAAGTCTTGGACTGTTCATTGATCTTCAGGCAAAAGTGAAGGAAGCACACGCCTGGCTTCAGGCTGGAAAAATATATTATATGTTGCGGCAGAATGAGCTAGTAGATCTTTATATTCAGGTAAGATTAATTATGTGTTTGGAATTAAATTGTGGTAGTGTGGATATTCTGAAGCACTGGAAATAACTGGATTAATTGAGGGTCACAGAGCTAAAATACATATTGTGTGTCTCAGGGATTTTACCTCCAATTGCTCTGGTTAAAGGAAAGTGGGAAACTAGCTATACTAAGAACCTTGACTATAAGGGCTCTATGATGGCCCCGTCCACTTCCCTTCCTCAGGAGCAAGATTTTCCCTCTGTTTTTTTTTCCTTTTACTGACTGAGCCGCCCTAGTAATGTGTTCTCTTCTTTGCTGAAGAACTCTGGCTGTCCCACCTTGTCACAGTACAATATTTTGGCTGTGTGCTCAGCCCAGGAGCCTGAGGGAAGGATTGGGAGCCCACTTTAACTTAAACAGCACTCGAGGCTGTGATAGATTGCACAGAAAAGCAGGCTTTTGAAAATGCTGCTTGTGTGAGAATTGGGGGAGTTCAAGCGTTAATCTATCCTGGAGAGAAGAGCTTATGTGATTGGCTGCTCTACTCACTCTCTGATTGGCTAGCGTCAGCTTAGAGAGGAAATAAAACAACTGATCTGGAGGGAAAAGAGATTCATTTGTCTTTTGATTTTGGTCTGCAATCTAACATGTGGATCAGTAGCCAGAGGGTTTGGCTTCTGGGAGAAGAGACTTTGGGAGTCAGTGATTTCTGACAGATAGTAATCAAAAAGGACCTTTAAAGAGAGAAGAAGAGAAACCCCATTGTCTTAAATATATTAGAACTACTCTAAGGGAGAATTTAGATTCTCAGTCAAGAAAGCTACAGATCAGCTTTATACAGACAGTGGATACTGGAGAAGGATTTGGCAGAAGGTCTAGGTAGTTAGAGAGAACTCCCATACAACCCAAATAGTAAAAGGAGTTATTGCTTCTTAGGGACAAGGAGAATAACTTCCTGCCAGTGAAAGGGGCTGGGAAGTGAACCCTGGTCTATGATAAAGTGGAGAAACTTAGACACCTCGGGAGTTAGTGAAAAGCTGTCATATCTTTTTTTTAAAAGCCCTAGATCTCTGGAGAAACCTGGAAGCACTGACAAAGCTATTCTCTAAGAAACTGTATTCAAGATTCTGTGTAACAGCTGAAATATGTAATAGGCGAAAACCTCTCACTGAAAAGAATGTGAAACTCAGAAATTAAGCTTCAACAACACTCTCTGTTGTTGTTCAAAACCCTCAATTCTGTATTATATTAGAAAGTTTTATCTCAGCAACATCTATACCTTGAATCCTCATATTTATGTATTTCCTGCTTGTTTAATGAAATATTCTGTTTTTGAAAATTAATCTGCCTCAAGTGCCATTTCACAATGGTTTATAAAACAGGACAACTCCCGTCTTTCCCTCAAGTGCCTGTACTGGGTCTAAAGCCTAAATCAATATCTGTGACAGGGTGGGACAGTTTAAGCTTCTAACAAAGAAGAAATACATGCTACTGGAGAGTGACAAAGGTACTGAGGGGAACTAAAATATTTTTTGGCAGGAAAATTCTGCCTGGGTATTGGGAAAGAGATGGGTCTGTCATATTTGGGGTTGTTCCTCTGTCTTTCCCTCAAGTTCCTGTACTGGGTCTAAAGCCTAAACAAATATCTGACAAAGGCGTTTTAAAATTAAAAAATAACAATATATTCAGGCCTATAGCTACCAGGGGGGTCCTAGTGGTGACACCTGCTCACGAATGTGCCCTGCCCTTGACTCTCCTGGTCCCCTCTCTTCTCCCCCGAGAGGCAGAGGGAGCCCTGGGGCTAGTTTTGGGCGCATAGCTCTCAGTTGCTGCCCTCCTGCAAGGCTGAGTGGCAAGGCTGGCTGGAAAGGCAAGATGAAGCAGGTGAGGATGAGCTTCCTACTTCCGCAGCCAGCTTCTCAAAGCCCCTCTCCCTCCACTCCAGCTGGAAGCAGGAAGACCCAACAAGGCCATGCAGGAGCAGGGAGGGAGAGGGGTGGCCAGCAGCCAGACTGCACACCTTGTGGTTGTCGGAGGGAGCCTGGGGCGTGTGGCCCGTCTTCCAGTGTGGCTTGCTGGCATGGCCCCTCTGCAGCCATCCAGCCCCGGCCCCTCTGGCCCTGATGATGTTCCCCACGTACAGGCCTCTGAGGTGGGTGAGTACCCAGGACAAGCGCATCAAAGCCAGGGAGTGTGAGGCTTCTGTACTATCAGTAACTATCAGTAACTGATAGTACTGTACTATCAGTAACAGATCAGACCTTTGAAGTTAAATCAGAGTTCTTTATTTCTATACTGGAACAGGTTCTCGATGTTTGTTAGAGATACAGAATAAAGAGGACCTGGGTTAATATACCTTCAGACATAGGTGCTTGAACATAAACCTCCAATCAGAATACACACAAAAACGCGGGAAGAAAATGGCAACTTTGGGAACTTTGGGAACAAACAGTTATAACAAACAGTTATAAAAATTCCCCTCTTGCCCTGAGTGACCCAGATGTGAGAACTCTAGGCAAAACATTTGGCCAGTGACAATAAAATAACTTCCAAGGTTGTACCCACTGTGATAACATACTCGAAGCCTGAAAGGCAGAGGAGGAGGGAACCAAAGCCAGATAGCTAGGGTTGTTTATGTGACGCATTGGAATGTGAGAGGCCATCCTCCCGGGGAAATAGTAACACTAAGCAGGACAGCAATTTCTACTTCAAGGCAAGCAATAAAACATTTGGGTGATAGCAAGGTACAAAGAAACCAAAAGTAACATTTCAGGAAGGCATAGAACAAGCAAGCAATTGTCAGATCCTGACAGGGAGAGTGGCTGGGCTCTCCCATGAAAGGGTCAAGGCACAGAGTCAAATCTTACTGTGAAAGTCCCCAAAAGTGCCCAAGGACACTTCCCGGGGAGTAAGCCCCATTAGGTAGCATGAGACTTATTTCTGAGAAGACTTGCTTAGCTCACCCAACCCCTCTCCAAGTGCTTACATCACTTCCAAAAGTGATGTAGTCAGGGTAGCCCCCCTGCTAAAAGTCTTCTAGCTGTGGGGCTGATTTTATTTAACATCGAGGGGAAAGGTCTGGTGAAATCAGGTGCTGAAAACTTTTGGGGTAATTAAATATAGATAATTCTGAGGTAAAACCAGTACATGCACAGACTTTAGCTCTTACATTTCAGGATTCTGAGAGTTTCTTAAGCTATTGACAGTTACTAAAATCTTTATGTTGAGAGGCTTTTGTTCCAGTGTTTTCTCCCAACTCTCTAGTGTACTTTCTTTGAGTATTCTTGCTGGCTGGGCGGGATATAAATCTAAATAAATAAATAAATATTCTCTGCCTCTTTTGGTTTCCAGAAGGCTGGTGCACTCTTTCCAGTACCCAAACCCCTTATCTTGAAACACCAGTACTCGTCTTAAGTTTTTAACTGACTTTTAAGGTTTCTGTAGGCAGTTTCTAATCACACCAGACCAGGGATCTCTGCACTCTTCAGAGCTACCTCGCTGTTTTGACTGGGTAGGGAAATTCTCCTCTTACTAGAAGATCTGTCCCCTTTTCCTTGGCCCAAATGACAGTCTTCGCCTACTTCCCAAACTTCCTTGCCAACTTTCCTAGTTCTCCATCTGTGTTACACTGCTCTCAGCGAAGGCTGAAATAAGACTCAACTCAGTCAAGGCAGGAATTTGACTTTCCTCACCATGCAGCTCTCAAGTCTAGGGATGAGCACGAACTGGGAAAATGGAGGTTCATCCTGGTTCATGGATTGTGGGGTCTCATGAACCGCAAAACTTCACAAACCTTCCCATTTACAAAACCGGTTCATTTCGTGAGGTCTGTGATGCAGTAGAGCACCTCCCCCATGGGCTAGAGACACCAAACTTGCAGCAGGTCTCCAGCTGACTCTCCTCTACCTTCCCTCCAAGTTTGGTGAGGATGGGATGTAGGTGGGCCAAGTTACAGCTCCCCGAAGCAGGTGCCCTCAGGAAAGTGCTCTCTGGGGAAATCACAGCCACAGTGTGATTCAGCAGTGTGTTGAATGGCCCTGCTGAAAGCTAGAGGCATCAAACTCACAGAGGACCTCCCTGGGAAGCACTCTTCCTGCCCTCCAAGTTGTGTGCAGATTGGCGGGGGGGGGGGGGCAAATAGTGCCCCCCCAAAGCAGGTGCCCCAGGAAAATGCACTCTGGGGAAATCACAGCATCTGCATGTTAAGGAGTGTGTCAGACCTCCTGCAAACTAGAGGCATCAAACTTGCAGTGGACTTCCTTGGAATGCTACGCTACAAGAGGAGAGGAGGTCTAGTGCAGGAGGTGGGTGGCAAGTTGGGAAACCAAGTTAATGGGCAGGTACAGCAAGGGCAGCTGGTGATGCCGAGCCCGGTGGACAGGTGCCCAGAGGTGCAGAAGTCGAGGATCTGCCTGAGTGAGCCGTTTTAATGGAGGGCAGCTGAGGCAGTTGTTAAATAGATACAATGTCTGCTGTTGCAGATTCAGGGAGAATCTCAACTATATATCTGAATTAATATTCTTAAGATTTTCTGGAAAAGTACCAAGTAGGAAAAGAATGGAAAATCTGTGAAGCAAATTCAAAGACTTGTGTAACATACTTTTTGGAGGGGGCTGGGAAATTTCATCACAGCTTCCTGAGGCAATCCAGATGGAAGCTGTGATTAGCATACTTGTGATCTTTGTGCAGGGAGATGAACACCAGAGTGCCTCACAGGCAGGGAAATGGGCCACTAAATGGCAAATTCTGTAGCACGTATCAGATTACTTACTTAACTGTTGTGCTCCAGTTGACAGTGAACTCACAAGGCATTATTGCCAAGCAGAGGGTAATAATGCCTTGTCTGAATCTGACCCACACAACAGTGGCAGCCAAAGGAGCTATTAATTCCTCAAGGAAGACAGTGCTGCTGAATGAAGAACCAGCTGAGTGTCTGCTGTGATACCGAACAAGGGGAAACAATAATATTCCTGTATAATCCAAGTATGTGACAGTGAGGAACTAAAGGATGCAGCTGCTACTAGCAACACTTCTAACTCTATGTGGCCTCTTTGTAGTGAAAGGGAATTAAAACAGTCACTGAATTGCATCATGTTTCTGTTTGAGATGGTTACTTCTGCGTTTTAATTGCTAATGTGTCTCTCTAGGTTGCCCAGAATGCTGCTGTCTGCACTCAGGATCCTAATTTAGAAATGGATTTATTTGAAGCTTCTGGAGACATATTTTTTAATGGAGACTGGGAAAGGGGAAAAGCAGTGTCCTTCTACAGGGTGGGTGTTCTTTCTTATTTTCTAATTCTTCACCATCCAGTTGCAGGGATTTTGATGAGACTGCAAACAACGAAACTCTCTAGTGCCCATTTGCTCACAGAACTGCCTATGCTGCCATTTGGTCTCAGCGGTTTAATGCAGTGAGCGCCGGCTCAGCCCCTGAAGGCTCAGGCAAAGAGGGCTGCCTTTGCCTAAAAGCTGGCGACTGAGAATTCCACCGGTGGAGCATCCCCAAAGGAGAAGCGAATAGATACCCACTTCCATTTCCAGGGCAGGGGCATCCAGAGTACATGGGATACGGGGATAACGTTTCCAGGAACTGTCAGAATAATGGATTGTGCACTTACATTCATTTTAGGACAAGGCTCTGCCACTTGCTATTCAGACCCGAAACAGAAACGCTGAACTCCGCCTCTGCAACAAGCTGGCGGGACTGCTGTTAACGCTAAAGGCCTATGAGGAATGCCTGGGATATGCACAAGCATCGCTAACGCTCAGTGTTGATTTAGGTAAATGCAGTGCTCATGAAGGCCTTCCTGGAGATCCTCTGTGTCACTTTGGACCTGTCCAGACATGTATATCCATGCTGAAAATGTGATAATGCTTGAAAGTTACTAAGGCTCTCCTCTTCTGTGATTTTTTTTCTCATCTGTGTGGTTATATGTCTGTTTTTTAATTCTAAATTTTGGAGCTTTTTTTCTAATTCCTGAAGTTTTAACTTTATATTTTACCTTGATTCTTTCATGCTCCTGATAACAGCATCTAAATATTTTTGACGGGATGCAGGGGAAGGGGCTGATGACTACACATTTTTTCTGGGGTCATGGTACCCATAGTTGGGAGGTGTGGCAGGTAGAACTCACGAGAATACCCCACACCAGCCAATCAAAGCAGTGCTCTAAGCCAGCCAATAGCAGCTGCAAATATTACTCCGGCAGCTGTCAACATATATTGAAGCAGGTCTTGTGAGGTTCTCTCTGTATTATCTGGTAGGATTCCCAGTGACACAGTCTTTGGTTTCATCAGGAATTTGGTTTTTAGAATATTTTGAATCTCTTCATATATATTTTTCCAGTATCTTTTCATCTTGATGCAAGTCCACCACATATGATAAAAGGTGCCATCTACTTCTTTACATTTCCAGTAAGCCCCTTTGTAATTCTTGTCCATCTTTGCAATATATTTTGGGGTGACGTACAATTGGTAAAACATTTTCTCTTAATGCTTGACTATCAGTAAATCTAGTACCTTTAGTCCATAGGTTTTCCCAACATTAATACTGTATTTCCACACTGAAATTTTGCATCCATTTAATCATGCAGGGTTTGACTTGTTCTCCTTCAGAATCATATCGAAGCAATAACTTGTACATTCGTCCTAATAAATGGTCTTTAGATTGTGAGAGAATCTTTTCAAAATCAGTAATTTCATTAATAACGCCTCTCTTAGTACAGATATCACCTTTTAATCTGGAAGCAATTTGAGAGTATATCCACCATTGTATCTCTTTTCCTTCTTCTTTAATCTCTTGCCATGTCTTGATGGCACCTTGCGGGTTTATCATATTGCCATAAGTTATTGTTTCTCCTTGTGTAATTGCCATAATAAGCATCTGTTGGTGACATTAGTAGTGGAATTGTAGGGCTGATTCTCTTTTGTAGTATTTCCCAAATTTTATATGAGTCTTATCTTGGGTTTTGTTTTTTGATGTAGCCACAAACCCACCATAGATGAAAATAAGTACCCAAGATCTTCGACGTGGTCTCTGTGCTTCACACCCATGGGTTTCTGCGCCTGCGCCGAAATTCATCGGTATCTGGAAAGCTTAACGGATTTTCCTGCCCAGGGCCTCCAGGCATGCACGGGCCCCACTGCGCATGCACAGAGGACCCGGACGCAGACATCCCGCCAGTTCTCTTCTGACCGCCGCGCGGCTAACAGCTCTTCGTCAGTTCTGAATAGCACACTTTGGAAAAGTCGTCTTCGTTTTTTGATTCGGACTGTTTATTGACCACTCTACGGATTATGGACTCAACTTGGTGACTCGGACTCCAAACTCGTTGAGGGAGGTAGCTTCGGGTAGTCTCTGCCTCCGGAGACGCCCCCCCCTCCCCTTCCCCCCTTGTATGGCTCAGCACTGGGGATGTTTCAAGCTCTGTACCTCTTGTGGTAGCAAACTTGCCGCTTCAGACGGGCACTCTCTTTGCATCTTTTGCCTTGGAGAATCCCATCAACCCGAAACGTGCACTCACTGCACACGGTTTTCTAACCAGATGAGGAAGAATCGCGCTGCTCAGCTCAAGGTTGCACTCCTAGAAGCGGCTCTGCAACCTCGTGGCAACACGTCGAACATGGAGTCCGCCGACTCTCCCTCCACCTCGGCACCGAGGTCCACGTCGATACCAACATTGAAGCCCACATCGACAGTCACATCCAAGCCTCCTATATCCAAGGCTTCTTCTGACTTGGGCACCACCTCGAAGCGTCCGGCACCCCCCCTCCTCCTCTTCTACCCCAACCAAGAAGAAGAAGAAGGATAAGGCAGAGAAACGCCTAAAGAAAGCCGCTGCCAGTAAGCCCCAATCCAAGGGCTTGGAGCAGGCTCGCTCCCCGCCAGTCGTGTCTGTACCGACTTCGAGAGCAGCACCGGAACAATCCTCCGCTCCAGTCGGGATTATACACCTTCTGGACTCCCCTATTCAGGAGGTCGACATCGATCTCCCTGATCAAATCTTGGACACTCAGAGATTCCCGGATGCAGGGTATACTGCGGACCCTATCAATCCGGCTCGATTGCACCGGGATTCCTCCCCGTCTCCATCCCAATCGGTGTTGTCTGACAGAGACCTGGACGTCCAGCACCCATCGGAACCGAGGTCTCCACGCCGACCGCAGGTCGACTATAGGACGGGAGAGTATTATGCCCGATACCATCCCATGTCGTATTCCCCAGCGCAGTGGGGTCACCACCCGACCTATCCATATGGAGTGTACTCGATGTAATCCACCATCCCTTGGCTCCCTCCGATGCAGTTGCCTGACCATCAGTGGTCCCATCGGTCTCGTTCCCCAGCTCACGCTCGACACACAGACCTTGCCAGACCGGCTCAGAAAGACCCTCGATACCGGGCCTTTGACAGACCACCTGAGGACACTCGATATCGAGATTTCCGGCATCCACGATCTCCATCACCTCCATGGAAGCCACGTCAAGGACACTCTCACACAGTGCAAGCGGCCCCACCTCCACCACTGATCCCGATTCCAATACAGTCTCAGGGCCAGGAGCTGGACCTTCCAGCCCCACAGACTTTGGACTCGGATTCATCTGACGGGGACTCGGAAGAGGATGCATCTTCCACGCACACATCTCCAGGGGTGCCCTTGTGAGAGTTCTGCTCAAAGTAGTCAAGGATCAGATCTTGGTTGGTTAACCACAGTTCTTTATTACCTATTCCTACATTAGTACAGCATTTCGGATTATTGTCAGAGATGAGACAAATAATACAAGCGGGTCTATTATACCATTCCAAGGAGTTTGAATTACCCATAGATAGCCAATCCCCTTAAGGGAAAATTGGCGGGCTAAAAGGTGTCTTGACCGTTTGGTTCTCACAGGAAAAAAGTGAGGTGTTAAGCAGTAAATTTCCTTTCCCAAACCAGACCCCTCAGATGTGGCGAGTTCACATAACAATCAATGGCTCCAAGGTTCTTTTGCATTTGATAAGAGATGAGAAGCATCCTCCCCTTGAAGTTACTGCCGGAGCAGCTGGAATGCGGAGGCAGAGATGTGAGGCCCCCTTGTTCTCGCAAATCATGGTTGTCACCCTCCCGACCAAGACAGGAATAATGCATTACGGTTACATAGGTTCAAATATACTTTAGATACATAGGATAGCTAAAGACATGCATGCAAAAATACATTGGCTGAATTGGCAGATTCTGACACCCTGCCCTCCTCATAATTCTCTTCACCTAGCTTTATCAGGGAACATTTTATGAAACAGTTTGGTTAGTTTAGGAGCATGAACATGTTCTGAGCGAATCCATTCATTGTGTTCCGGGCCGAAATCTAGCCATCTAACTAAGTAATATAATCGGCCTCTTCGCATCTTGGAATCAAGAATTTCAGTTATCTCGAAGTGAGGGCCCCCCTCCTTCATCAGTGGAGGAGGAACTGGAGGAGCTGGATGCCAAGCATTCGGCCCAGGATCTTTCTTCAACAGGCTGAAATGAAACACAGGGTGCACAGAACTCAGTGATTTAGGCAGTTCTAGTTCAAAAGACACATCAGATATTTTGCGTAGCACTTTATAGGGTCCAACATATTTCCATCCTAGCTTTCTGCTGGGCTGCAACCCATGGATATTTTTAGTCGAGAGATAGACAGAGTCCCCGGGTTGAAGGTCCCATCCTGGTGCTCGCCCGCGATCAGCATATTTTTTGTAATCCTCTTTGGCATGGTCCAATGCTTTGCCTATTAGAGGCCATGAGTCCTGGAGACTGGACCACCACCTTTTAAAATCCGAGGGGGGAGCTTGGGGGACATCTTCAATAGTAGGCAATGGTTTCCCCTCGAAACCCCCCACTGCCATGAAAGGGGAGACTCCCGTGGAAGAGTGCACTGCATTGTTGTAACTATATTCTGCAAACGGCAGCAGTTCCACCCAGTTATCTTGGTGATAATTAGTGTAACATCTCAGGAATTGCTCCAAAATTTGATTAGTTCGTTCGGATTGGCCATCGGTCTCTGGGTGGTAACCCGAGCTTAGGGCGGGTTCAATGTCCATCATTTTCAGGAGCTCCCGCCAGAAGTTGGCAACGAACTGACAACCGCGGTCGGAAACCACTCTCTTCGGAAAAGCGTGTAATTTAATCACGTGATTGAAAAAAGCTTTGGCCATCCCTTTGGCGGTGGGCAATTGCTTGAAAGGGGTGAAATGCGCTTGCTTCGAAAATGTGTCTACCACCACCCAAATAACTGTTTTTCCCTTAGAGGGGGATAAATTGGTGATAAAGTCCATGGCTATAGCTTCCCAGGGTCTTGACGGGGTGGGTAAGGGGTGCAACAATCCCGGAACTTCCCCCCCCCCCCCCGCTTTTTGCACATTAAACAGGTCTGGCAAGCCGAGACGAAATCGGAGACGTCTCGGCGCATGCGCGGCCACCAGAATTGACGCTGGATCAAATTAAGAGTTTTTAGGAAACCAAAGTGCCCGGCTAGCTTGGAAGAGTGGCAGGTTAACAATATTTCTTTGCGTTTGGCCTTCGGCACCACTAGTTTGTCTCCATGCAGCCAACATTGATCCTCTCTCTTAGAACATTCTTCCAATGCTTCCAATTCCTCTATCTCCTCAGGAGCATAATCCCCCCCCCAATCACATTTCCCAATGTCCAACTGGGCCTTTTTGGCTTGGCTCCGGGTGACCACCGCCCCTCCTAACTGTTGGGGGGAGAACATGGAGTCAAACACCTCTTCCTTGACACTTTCATGTTGGGGCAACCTGGACAACGCGTCTGCCAAGGAGTTAGCTTTCCCAGGAAAATGTTTAAGCACAAAGTTAAACTTAGAAAAGAAATCGGCCCATCGTAGCTGCTTGGCGTTGAGGGACCGCTGAGTGCGCAGCGCCTCCAGATTCTTATGATCAGTCCATATTTCGAACGGAGTCTGCGCACCTTCCAACCAATGCCGCCACGTAGTGAGCGCTAACCTAATGGCTGCGGCTTCTTTGTCCCAAACCGACCAATTCCTTTCTGTTTCATTAAATTTTTTCGAAATATAAGCCAGCGGGTG
Organism: Lepidodactylus listeri; assembly: GCA_029233225.1. NCBI lineage: Eukaryota > Metazoa > Chordata > Lepidosauria > Squamata > Gekkonidae > Lepidodactylus > Lepidodactylus listeri. The sequence continues at coordinate 113,556,413 of JARCFY010000009.1, read as the reverse complement.
CAATTTCCCTTCCGGGCCACTTTGTAATATGGCCCCCCCCATGGCTACATCCGACGCGTCTACATGGATTATAAATTCCTTGGTTTCGTCAGGGTGCGCTAGAATGGGCTCTGAAGTAAAAAGAGTCTTTAAAGTCTCAAACGCCCTCTGACACTCCCCGTTCCAAGCTAACTTTTCTCCTGGCTTCCCGGCCTCGGGCCCTCTCCCCTTTGTCTTTAACAAGTCCGTTAAGGGGAGAGTGACTTTAGCAAAGTCCTTGATGAAGGTTCGGTAAAAATTACAAAATCCTAAGAGGCTCTGCAATTGCTTTCTCGTTCGCGGAGCCTCCCATTGCACCACAGCCTCCACCTTCCCCGGGTCCATTTCCAAACCCTTCTGAGAGATGCGGTAGCCCAGGAAGTCTACGGACTCACGGTGGAACTCACACTTAGACAGTTTCACATACAGCTGGTTTTTCAGTAAGGTGGCGAGGACTTCCCTGACCAAAGTCACATGTGCCTTCTTATCAGTAGAATAGATCAAGATATCATCTATGTAACATAACACGCCTTTAAATAGGTGCTTGTGCAACACTTCGTTGATTAAACTCATAAAGACCCCGGGCGCGCCACTTAAGCCGAACGGCATCACTAGATATTCAAATTGCCCCAAGGGGGTATTAAAGGCAGTCTTGGATTCATCCCCTTCCCTGATGCGCACCCTGAAATAGGCATCCCGTAAATCCAACTTGGTAAAAATCTTCCCCTTAGCAGCTTCCGCTAAGAGGTCCTTTATTAACGGGAGGGGGTAAGCGTTGGTAGTGGAGACCGCATTCAGCCCCCGGTAGTCAATGCATAGTCGTAAACCCCCATCCTTTTTCTTTCGGAACAGCACCGGCGCCGCAAAGGGGGATTTGGCTGGGCGGATGAAACCCCGCGCTAAATTTTTGTCCAAGAACTTTCGCAACTCTTCCCGCTCCAACGGGCTCATGGAGTATAATTTCCCCTTTGGGAGTTTTTCTCCTGGGAGTAGTTCTATGGCACAATCCGACAGTCGATGGGGGGGCAACTCGTCCGCCTCAGTCTCGCTGAACACTTCCAGCAAATCTCTATACTCCTTGGGCACCATGATAGGGGTGAGAGCGAGCGCGGGGACCGGGGGAGGAGGGGTCGGAGGTCCCGGTCCCCACTCTGGGTCCCATCTATGTTTAAGGCAGCGTTCGTCCACCCACGAGATCTTCCCTTCGCTCCATTTAATATAAGGGTCGTGCGCCCCGAGCCAAGGGCTGCCCAACACCATGGGGAACTGGGCGTTTGGGGTGATGACAAAAGCCCGCTTCTCCCAGTGTTCCCCCGTCCCCAAAATTAAGCTCTCAGTCTCTGCTATGCATTCCTCCTTCATTTCCGACCCATCCATTTGAGTGAACTTTAGGGGTTCCAACAGCGGGGTGACTTTTGGTCCCAGCCCTTCCACCACCAAGGGGCTGATCAGGTCTCGCGCACACCCAGAGTCAATTAAAGCGCGTACCCGCATGTGGGTACCTGATCCAGGGGTCACTACAGTCACTACCATATATAATAGGGGGCCGGGGATGCTCACCGGAGATGGCGCTTCTTGGCGAGGGACCTGCAGCTCTGCGCCGCTCACTGCAGGCCGTTGGAGTTTCCCGACATCTGCGTCTCCATCAGCTCCAGCTCCCCCTGGTCACAGGCAGCTCCTTCCAGCTGCAACGCCCGGGGTTTCATTGGTGTTTTGCCACGGCTAGGGGTGCTCCCCGCTCCGGGGGTTGAGGTCTTCGGGCCTTTTCCCCCCCCTCTTGGGCAGGCGGAGGCGAAATGGCCACTCTCCCCACACTTCATGCACAACCCTTGTCGAAATCTCGCATCTCGGACGTCTTGCACACTGGATCGGGGCTTCGCTCTAGGGGCTGCTTTGCTGGCCGCCGTCACCGACGCTCCCATTTTTATCAGGGCGAACCGCTCCTCCATGTCGATGGCAGCTCTCATCCAGGTGGCCAAAGTGCCCGGGCGGCCCCCCAACAGCACGGTTTCGTAGATCCCCGGGTTCAGGCCCTCCCAATACTTCTCCATGAATAGCTCCTCCGGCCATCCGTGGATCTTGGCCGCGATGCGCCTGAACTTGTCAGTGTAGTCCCTCACCGACGATCTCCCCTGGAACAGCTTTCTTAGCTGATTACGGGCCTTTTCCTCACCCAGGGGGTCCTCGAACTGATGACGGAGGGCCCACATGAAATTGTTCAGGGAACGCAACTCAGGTCCTGGGGTGTCGTGCAGGCTCACGTACCAGTCGCTGGCAGTGTCTTTCAGCTTGGACCCGATGTAGCCAATCCGTTCTCTCTCGGTGGGATAGAGGTGGCCCCAACTGTCCAGGAATCTCTCTATCTCCAGCATGAAGAAACGTAACTTCTCCGGGTCCCCATCGAAAGTGGTCGTCAACGGGTCGGAGGGGGCTGGGCGGGCGACCGGAGCGGCCGGGGCCGGGGCAGGTACTGGAACGGGCCCTGGCGCCGGAACCGGAACGACCGGCTGGACTGGTTGTGCCGGCAGAGCGGGCGCCTGTGGCTGAACCGGAACCCCTCCGGGCGCCGCTGGTTGTAGTGGGGCTCCTATCCCTTGACCAGGGAGAGCTCCTTGCACTGCCGTCATAGCGTCTCGAAATTGGTGCTGGAGATCGAGGGCCAACTCGCGGAGCTCGGCGGTGAGTTGAAGCCGCAACTCTCCCATCATCTGATCCAAGGGGACCGTCTGCTCCTCGCGGTACGGATGGGGCCCATACGGACCCGTCCCCTCTCCTTCGAAAGGCGGGCGACGCGGCTCTCCACGGTAGATCGGCTCGCGGTCGTCTCCGAGGTAACTCGGTCTCCCTCGATCGAGCTGGTCTCCGGTGAGCGAAACCCTCACTCCTTTCCGGTCGTGCACCCACGAATCCACGGTCCGATGACCGAAATGGCTCCAGGCGTACTTGGGGGTCACGCTCTGATGAGGAACCCGGCGCGGGATATAGTGAGCCCCTTGGCTCGTGGTCACCGGCACTTCGGGACCTCCTCCGCCGCCACCACCCCCGTTCCCCGGATCCTTCGGGGTAACGGGAGTCTCTTCGGGAGTAGTAGGTTTGAGGGGGACCGCGTCGTCGTCTGACATGGTCAGGAACGGCTGAGTCCCAAACACAGATCTCTGACAATCTGTGAGAGTTCTGCTCAAAGTAGTCAAGGATCAGATCTTGGTTGGTTAACCACAGTTCTTTATTACCTATTCCTACATTAGTACAGCATTTCGGATTATTGTCAGAGATGAGACAAATAATACAAGCGGGTCTATTATACCATTCCAAGGAGTTTGAATTACCCATAGATAGCCAATCCCCTTAAGGGAAAATTGGCGGGCTAAAAGGTGTCTTGACCGTTTGGTTCTCACAGGAAAAAAGTGAGGTGTTAAGCAGTAAATTTCCTTTCCCAAACCAGACCCCTCAGATGTGGCGAGTTCACATAACAATCAATGGCTCCAAGGTTCTTTTGCATTTGATAAGAGATGAGAAGCATCCTCCCCTTGAAGTTACTGCCGGAGCAGCTGGAATGCGGAGGCAGAGATGTGAGGCCCCCTTGTTCTCGGAAATCATGGTTGTCACCCTCCCGACCAAGACAGGAATAATGCATTACGGTTACATAGGTTCAAATATACTTTAGATACATAGGATAGCTAAAGACATGCATGCAAAAATACATTGGCTGAATTGGCAGATTCTGACAGCCCTCCCCTAAGCCTGACATCACTGAAAATCACCCTATCTCCCCATTGGAGGATGTTGCATCCTACGGGGAGCTGGTGAAGCGTATGGCTCATTCTTTGGGAATTCCGATAGTGCAACCCACCCCAGTTGTATCGGATCCAGTCTTCGACATCGTGCAAAGAGACACTTCGGCATCGGTGGCGCTGCCCATGTTCTCCGTCTTACTCCAAGCTACGAAATCCCAATGGGAGAAGCCTGCATCGGCACTGATCTCTTCGCGTAGACTGGACCATATGCACCGTCTACAAGAAGCAGGAATGGAATTCCTCCTCAACCACCCCAAGCCGAATTCCATGGTGGTTTCCTTGGCTTCAAGGTCCAAGAGATCACACTCCACACCTCCTGATAGGGAAAGTTGGAAGCTGGATGCCTTCAGCAGAAGATTTTATTCCGCTGGCATCCTGGGACTAAAAACCACCAACTACCTAGCGTGCATGGGGCGCTATCAGTATGCTTTGTGGGAACAACTAACTGATTGCTTAAATTACCTCCCAGAGGAGAAAAGACTGGCCTTTAGACACATCCAGAAAGAAGCTTTGACCCTGGCTAAGCAGCAAATCAATTCGGCCAAGCATGCTCTCGATGCTGCCTCAAAGACCATGTCCTCTGCCGTGGCCCTCAGATGCCACTCCTGGCTCCGTACAACCAGCTTACAGCAGGATACTAGGTCCCTCATAGAAGACCTCCCCTTTGATGGCCAGGGGTTATTCCATGCCACCACTGATGCTGTGCTGCAAGACCTAGACAAGAGCATCAAGGCTTCCCGCACTCTCCACCCAGCCACCTTGCCTCTACAAGGGCCGCCAATGGTCAAGACCATGGTCTAGGAGACCCTCCTCCAGAACATCCCCAGACAGAACGTGGCGCCCGCGTCCATCCCCCACACATCAACGGCAAACCTATGCACCTAAACAGAAGTTTACTTCACCCCCACAGCAGGGCCATCAGAAGTTCGCCCGCCCGCCCAAGCAGGGGCTTTGACTTCCACCTCACTTCTCTCCTGTCTGACTCCCCACATATGGTCATGGACAACAATCACTACAGATGCCTGGGTTCTTTCGACCATAACCAAGGGGTATTTCATAGAACTGATTCAGACCCCCCCCCCTGTATTCGTCACCACCCCACCGTCACCGTCTCTTCTCCGGGAGGTGGACACTCTCCTGGCGAAGGATGCCATAGAGCGGGTTCCCACTCACCATCTAGGAAAAGGTTTCTTTTCCCGCTACTTCACCATCCCCAAAAGAGACGGCGGCACGAGGCCCATTCTACACCTGCGCGGCCTCAATCAATATGTCATCTACAAACGCTTTCGCATAGTCACTTTACACTCCATCCTGCCTCTCCTTCGCAGAAATTCCTGGATGGCGACCCTGGACCTTCAAGATGCCTACTTCCACCTAACGATCGCTCCGGCACACAGGAGGTTCCTGAGGCTCGCGGTAGGCCACAACCAGTATCAATACAAGGTCCTACCATTTGGCCTAGCCTCTGCACCACGAGTATTCACAAAGACTATGATAGCGGTAGTCGCCTATCTATGCTTCCAGGGCATAAAGGTTTTCCCATATATCGACGACTGGCTCATGGTGGCAGAGTCTCCTCAACACTCACATTTCACATATCCTCCAACTCCTCGCAGATCTTGGCCTCCAGGTGAACAGGGTGAAATCTCACCTTTCCCCTGCCCAGCGTATCCAGTTCATCGGGGCAATCCTGGACTCAACGTCCCTATGGGCTTACCTGCCCGAGGACAGAGCATCTCCTATCGCCTCCCTGGCTGCACAGATCAGGACTCAATCTTCAACCTCAGCACTAGCCATCCAGCGCCTCTTAGGCTTGATGGCAGCCACCACCTTGGTTTTGCCATTTGCGAAACTACGGATGAGACCCCTCCAAATTTGGTTCGTCACCCGTTTTCGACCACAAACCCAGGCTCAATCTACCCACCTCTGTCCCCCAACAGAGGTCAGAGACTCCCTTTCTTGGTGGATGAACTATGCCAACTTGTTCCAGGGAGCTCCGTTCCACCTCCCTTCACCAACTGTGACACTGACCACAGATGCCTCCCTGTGGGGTTGGGGAGCCCACCTATCGGGTCACTCCACCGGAGGCCCCTGGGACGTAGCCTTACACAAGAAGCATATCAACTTTCTAGAACTGATGGCTGTGGTTTTCGCCCTCCGGGCATTCTCACCACTCACAGAGTCCCAGTGTATTGCTATCCTCACAGACAACACTACAGTGGTGGCGTATATCAACAGGGCGGAATGGTGTCCCGTTTGCTGTGCAAGCTGACTGCAGCTCTGGAACTACTGCATTGCGAGGAATATTTTCCTAAGGGCTACCCACATCCCGGGAGCGCAAAACACCACAGCAGACCTGCTCAGCAGAGGCACAGCTCGTCCACACGATTGGGAGCTTTCCCCCAAGTACCTTCAACCCATCTAAGACCGCTGGGGGACCCCCGAAATAGATGTCTTCGCGAACCGCTCCAATTCGAAATGCAAGATGTTCTGCTCTCAGGGTGGCTTAGACCCAGCCTCGCTAGGTGACGGTCTTGTCTACCCCTGGACCACCGGATTCCTCTATCTGTTCCCCCCCACCGCTACTTCCCAGGGTCATGAGGAAGATTCTGCAGGACAAGCCCAATTGCATCCTCATTGCCCCTTGGTGGCCGAGGCAGCCGTGGTTTCCAGTGCTCCTTTCCCTGGCACAGGGCCACTACCTTCACCTCCCTCCCGACCCGAACTTACTGACCATAGCCGGGTCCCCACTGCGGCACCACAACGTGCCGCATCTCAAACTGACGGCATGGAAACTTTCCCTGCGTCCTTCACCAGAGTAGCTAACGTACTTCTGAACTCACGCAAACAATCTACTAGGCGCTCTTACGCTTACAAGTGGGCGTGTTTCTCTTCTTCCATACCATGAGACGTCTCACCTACCTCTGCAGGTTTAGCGGCCATTTTTGATTTTTTACTCTCTTTGGCAGATTTGGGGTTATCCCACTCCTCCCTAAGAGTCTACTTAGCGGCCATATCAGCATTTCACAACAGAGTGGACAATTTCGGTTTTTGCTCATCCCCTCTCCAGACGCTTCTTGAAGGGAATGCTACACCTCTACCCGCCGGCAAAACAGCCACTCCCTCTCTGGGATTTTCCACTAGTCCTACGACAACTTACCAGGAAGCCCTTCGAACCAATGTCAACTTGTGACCTTAATCTCTTGTCCTGGAAGACGGCCTTCTTGGTGGCCATCACTTCCTCGAGGAGAGTCGGAGAAATCAGAGCCTTTCGCCACGACCCTCCTTACCTCTCCTTTCTCCCCAAGGTCGTATCAGAGTTCCATCTGCAGACAGAGGTGTTTCTTCCTGATTTTTTCCCAAACTACTCTTCTGAGGAAGAATGCCTCCTCCACACCCTCGACGTCGAGGGCGCTTCTATTCTACCTGCATCAAACTAAGGCAGTTAGACGAACACCGCGCCTCTTCGTCTCTTACACGCCTGGATGTCAGGGGACGCCCATCACATCCCAGAGGCTTTCACGCTGGATCATGCAACTCATAAAACTGCTATGAGCTAGCGCATACTCCACTCCCAGGACCCCTACGAGCCCATTCCACCAGAGCAGTGGCAACATCAACGGTGTTCCTCAGAGGCACTGCGCTCACAGACATATGCAGAGCGGCCACTTGGGTCACGCCAAACACCTTTATAAAGCACTACGCTATCGATATTCGAGCATCATACCATATGGAGATGGGCAGGAGTATCCTGTCGATGGCATCTTGTTAGCAGCCTGTCTGCACCCTCCTCCGGTAAGTCACTGCTCGCTAATCTCCATGGGTGTGAAGCACAGAGACCACGTCGAAGATAGACAGGTTGCTTACCTGTAACTGATGATCTTCGAGTGGTCATCTGTGCATTCACACTGCCCGCCTGACCTTCCCCGCTGCTGCCAGGCTGCCGGATTTGCACCGGTGGCGGTGGCCAGAAGGAACTGGCGGGATGTCCGCGCCAGGGTCCTCTGGGCATGTGCAGTGGGGCTCACGCATGCCCGGAGGCCCTGGGCGGGAAAATCTGTTAAGCTTTCCAGATACCAATGAATTTCAGCGCAGGCACAGAAACCCATGGGTGTGAATGCACAGATGACCACTCGAAGATCATCAGTTACAGGTAAGCAACCTATCTTTTTTCTTACACTTCCAACAGACATTTGAAACAGAAGGCAAAAATTTTGACAACCTGGCAGGAGATAAGTGCCATTGATAAAACATTTTATAGATGTTTTCCTTATATGTAACAGTCTTAGTAATTTTCGAATTAGTAATCCACACTTTAGACCAGCTTTCAAGATCTATGTTATGACCCAAATCTCTTGCCCAGAGTATCATGGCTGGTTACACTGTCTCCTCATGCATTTTGAAAGTTAACAAAAGCTATAAATTTTCTTTATAAGATTCCTATCTGAAATCAACCAAACCTTATCCAGATCAGTAGGGACCCTATAGAACCCTTTAGCTGCGTCGATTTTAAATCTGCACTTCAGTTGGATACTCCCACCAAGAGAGAAAGATATTCTGTTTTTCTAACAAGCTCTGGGGTTTCAAATTATTATCCGCATCCAATAAATCAGCATGACCAATCATCTTATTTTTAGAAATAAGAGAGGGTTTAATAAAGGCCTCTAAGGGCGACACCCAACTTGGAATTTTAAACTAGAAAACAGGCTTAAGTTCCTCCCAGACCTTAAGGAGAGAGCTTCTAATTAGATGGTTTTTAAAATGAGCTCTTTCTTGGCCATACCATAGGTAGGCGTGCCAGCCAATTACTAGGTCATGACCTTCCAATCAAGAAGTTTTATATCTCGTAAAATAATCCAGTCTTTCAGCCTGGTCATTGCTGAGGCCTTGTAATACAGGTGTCAGTCTGGGAGGCCAAAACCACCCCTTTCATGGCTGTCTTGCATATCCTTTAGTCTAATATGCAGTTTCTTAGACTTCCAGACAAAGGCTGAAACAGTCTTTTCCAAGTCCCTAAAGAACTTCTGGTTTCTTAGTATTGGAATGGTCTGGAATAAAAAGTTTACCTGAGGAAGAATAGACATCTTGATTGCAGCAATCCTGCCGTAGAGAGAGATTTGCAAATTTTGCCAACTGTTTAGATCTGCCTTAATTTCAGACAGAAGTTTTTGATAATTATCCAGAAACAGTGAGCTACACTTATTAGTTAAGTTAATGCCTAAATATTTTACTCTTTTACTAACAACAAAACCAGTCCTTTCTTGTTGGCATTTTATCACTCCTTTAGAGCAGTTTTTGGTAAGGATGTTAGATTTTTTGGAGTTGATTCTGAGACCCATAACGTGACCATAAAGATTTAACATATTGAGCAAATAATTAATAGAGGTCAAAGGTTCTTCCAAAATAAAAAGGATATCATCAGCAAAGGCTTGGAGTTTAAAAGTCCCCTTTTTTATGCTAATGCCTTTAATATTCTGCTCTTCTCTAATTGCTTCATTCAAGATTTCAAGAGAAAAATAAAAAGAAGAGGGGAGAGTGGACAACCCTGTCTGGTGCCCTTCTGAATTGGAAATTTCTGCATAAAGTCACCATTAAACATCACCCTGGCTTCTTGATCCTCATAAATCTTCCTCACCATCCAATAAAACTGGTCACCACATTCCCAGCAGGCTAATAAGGATAACATAAAGTCCCAATTAATGTTATCAAACGCTTTCTCTGTATCAGTAAAAAGAAGCGCTAGCTGTTTTTCAGGGTGAGTTTCATAATACTCAAGCGTATTAAGAATAATTCTGACATTATGCCTTAACTGTCTCTGAGGTAGGAAACCTGCCTGGTTACGGTGTATCACCTGGGCTAATACACGCTTGAATCTAGTGGCAACTATGTTGGCATATAATTTATAATCCGCATTGAGTAGGGAAATAGGTCTATAATTTTTTATCTCGGATAAGTTAGTGTCTTTTTTAGGGATTAGAGTAATAAGCGCTTCTTTCCAAGAGTCTGGAAACCTTTTATTTTCATATATGTTTTGCATAGTATCCTTAAAGGGAAATGCTATTTGTTCACTAAAAATTCGATAAAATTTGGAAGGAATGCCGTCAGGCCCTGGTGCTTTCCCATTCTTAGACTTTTGGAGGGCTTCAACCAATTCACAGGATGAAATAGGATTATTCAATGATTTTTGCTGGTCAACAGAAAACTTCCCTTTCGCAAATTTCTCTAAATAAGATTCCATCTCCGTTTTATCAAAATCCCCTTGTCTATAAAGATCCTTGAAAAAGGCCTCGATGTCTTTCAAATCTTTAGTCAGGTAACAGTCCTCACCTCTATCATTCTTGAGGCTCTTTATATACCTATCAGCTCTGTCCTCCTTTAGTTTATAGGCCAACCATCTAGACAGCTTATTGGCGTTTTCAAAATAGGCCTGTTTAGCAAATAGGGGTTTTTTTTCAATTTCCTGGGAGAGAAAACGATTTAATAGATGTTGAGACCTCAGTAAATTAAGTTTAAACCGCACGGAGGAAAGGTTGCCTTTCAATAAACTCTCATCTTTATGGATTGCATTTACCAGTGATTGATACTGTTTCCTATCTTGTTTAGCTCTCCAACTTTGGAATCTAATTAGTCTCCCTCGAGCAAACGCTTTAAAGGCATCCCAAACAATAGCTATATTAGTTTCAGGTTGAATATTATGTTTGAAAAAAACCTTAAATTCCTCTTTACAGTCTTTAATAAAGTCACCACTATTTAGAAGCCATGTTTTCAAAGTCCATCGAGAGGGTTTGGGTGTGTCCTGCAAGGATAACAACCAATGGGTTGTAATCGGCAAAGGTGGGCAGCAAAATTTCAATTTCTATCAGATCAGCTAATAAAGATGTAGAAGTCCAAATCATGTCAATACACAACCAAGATTTATGTCGCGCTGAAAAGAAGGTAAAATCTCTTTTGGTGTTGTTCCTTGCCCTCCAAACATCTACCAACTTAAATTCTTCTACAAGGTTCTTCAAAGTTTGAGGTATTTCATTACCTCTATTCACTTTGGGGGGGGCAACTTTTCCTATTTAAACACCCATCTACCACAGCATTAAAATCCCCAACCAAACAGATATCATCACAGGGTGGGTCAATCAACAACTCTCTAAGATGATTAAAAAAAGGATCTTGGCCTTGATTGGGAGCATGGATGTTTATCACCAATAGTGACCTAGCTTGTCTCTGAATTTTGACGATCACAGTCCTCCCATCGTCTGAAGCAAAGACCAGTTCTGGAAACAACTCTTTTTTTTTCTTTGAAGGGTCCGCGGAAACAAATTGTTCACCTAATTTTTTATAAGCTAAAAATTTTCCATCATCCTTCCTGATGTGCATCTCTTGCAGACATACGATGTCACTTTTTAATTGAGAAAGCTGGAGGAAGACTCTCCTTCTCTTATGTGGACCGTTCAGACCATTGATGTTTACTGAAACTATTTTAAATTTCTTCTTGTCCATTGCTTTTGCTTCTGTACTCTTCCTTTCTAAGCTGGAGTCTTGTTGTCACTTTAGAGGGGGGAGGGTTTTTTTTACCCTGTCTTTGGCAGTCCTTATATGACCCTTGTCTTGAGCAGATGACTCTGGAGTTTCTTCCTCTGAACCACTTAAATCTTCGTTTTGCATTCCCAAATCTGGACCAAACTTTCTCAAAAATTCATTGGCTTTGAAGGTTGAAGTCAGGTTATATCTTTTACCTTTAAATATAAAAGTTATTCCTTCAGGAAAGAGCCATCTATGAACAATATCATTGGACCTCAAAAGACTTGCCAAGAGTTGATACTCACAGCTCTTTACCCTCACCCGCCAAGGGATATCCCTCAGAATTGGTATCTCCGTATCTAATATGGTAAAGGAAGTGGATCTTGCGAGGTCAAGGATCTTATCTCTGGTGGATCTTCTTAAAAATCTAACATGAACCTCTCTAGACGTTTTATTCCTTTTTGCCGCCGCCAAATTTCTTCTATAAACTAGCTCTATATCGTTTTCTAAGGCAGTAGTGTTATCGTGACCCAGAAATTTCGCTAGATTAGACACAATAATTTCTTTGATATTTTCTTCTCTATCTTCCGGTATATTCTGGAATCTGAGGTTAGAGGCTTTCTCCATTTCTAAGAAAAGAAGAGAATTTTCCATTCTCACACTTCACCTTAAGATCTTGCAATTGAAAATCTACGTCCTCTAGTTTAGTCTCGTTCTTGTTTGAAGCCATGGACAGATTAACCAGTTCTTGTTTATTCTCTAAGATCTGCTTTTTAATGTCTTCCAATTGGGAGGACATCTGCTGTGTAAAATGATCAAATTTGGCTTGCAAGGGCTCCAAAGCTTTTGCTATTGAATTAGGAAGACTATTTTGAATCGCATGGCTCATTACTTCAGCTATACTCTCTTGAATTTGTAAGGTAAGATCTTTAGCACTCATTTGAGAAATACTTGAAGTGACTGACTTAGTTTGGCCCGAAGACAGAACTGAGCCTTTCCTTTGTCCTGTGGACATTTTAATTGTACAAATTGAAGCTTATATAGAATAAGTAGAATAAGAAAATACAAAAAATTGAGCATAAACTGTGAGAGGGAGGTTAGCTTAGAGGTACCTCCACTTATCAATCCTAACACACACACACACACACACATATATATATATGTATATATATATATATATATAAATTTAGTCTTAACACACCTTACTGATAACCTATACTCCTAACCTAAGAAAAGACCGCATCACTTTAATTAATTAACCCCAACTCCCAAGTCTAACTGTCCCCCCTTAAAGCTAACCTAATCTAAATCCTAATTACCTAATACTTAACTGTAACTATGACTTTTTATTTATAACTTTAATAATATAATAATATAATTGTAATAATTGTAATATAAATTAAATTTCAAGAACCTAACCTATATAGCAATTAGCCTGGACAAGCTTAATAGAGCTTAATATTACAAACACAAAGAAAGGAAGTTTAGCCTTGTTTTCCCTTATTTTAATACTTAAATATATAGACCCTGGGGGGGGGTGCAAAAGAAGAAGAAGAAAACCTAGAAGGAACCCCTGGTGTTAAGTCTTAATTACCACAGGTTAAAAAAAAAACCGAATGAAGAGCAAATCTTCAAAGAGAAATAAACAAATGGGAAAACTCCCCCCTGAATTGGATGCTGTAGTCCTTCTGCACTGGGTTCCTCCATCCTGCTGCAAGTCCCTGTGGCCATTATGTGGCAGCCATGGTACACAGTTTAGACCAAAAGCTTGTAGTCCTGAGAAGTAGTCTAGTGCTTTTAGAAATATTTCATTCTTAGATTTCCCTGCTGGTTTTGCTTGCTTGCTTCCTTCGTTAGGGATGCAGTTGAGTGAAAGAGTGGCGTATCACCGTCTGGCTGTCATCCACCATCATCTGGGGCGCAGTGAGCTCGCCGAGCACTTCTACTTGAAAGCGCTGTCCCTCTGCCCTTCCCCGCTGGAGTACGACGAGGAGGCCGCATACTACATGCAGGTCTACCTCCTTCTAGGAGACATCATTTTCTACGAACTGAAGGTGAGATGCTGGAAAGGGACTGGTATTTGGATTCTGGTTTTGCTCAGGACAAAAGTGGGCTGAAATGTTTTAATAGTATAAATGAATCAATACTTGAACATGAACACTTCTTTTTCATCACTTGAAATTTAGAGTGTACAAGTGGAGACCCGCAAGAAACTTGTGGGGTGGTTATCCCATTCCTCACACCTTTGCTTCCTCCCTTCTCCCCCTACCTCTCTCACACTTTCTCCCTTCTGCCCCCCTTTCTTTCTCTCTCTCCTCCATTTATGTTACTTCCTCTTTCTTTCTGACCTGTCATCATTCTCTTTGTTTTTCTGCCTCCCCACCTCATCACTTTCTCTCTTTTTCTGCCCCCCGCTCCATCACTCTTTCTGCCCCCCCCACTCCATCACTCTCTCTTTCTGCCCCCATCACTGTCCCAGCCTCCTGCCTGCTTCCTCTACACTCACAGCAGCAGTGGCAGTGCTCTGGGAATCACAATGGATCTCCCAGCTGCAGAGATCAATTCACCTTAGGGCTGCCAGCTCCAGGCTGGAAAATTCCTGGAGATTTGGGGGTGTAGCCTTGGGACAGTGAGGCTTGGGGAGGCAAGCAGCCTCAGCAGCCCTCCAGAGCAGACATTTTATCCAGGGGAATTGATCTCTGTCACCTGGACAACAGTTGTAATTCTGGGTGCTCACCAGCCCTTCTCTGGAGGCTGGCAATGGTAGTTTAAGTGAAGGAAATGGCTGGTTTGGAGGGTGGAGTCTATAAAAACATAAGAACATAAGAAAAGTCTATGGCATTATACTGGTATGTAGTCCCTCCTCAGATCCCACCCTCGCCAGGCTCTGCCTCTCAAAAGTCCAGGAATTTCCCAACCTGGAGTTGGCAACCCTATTTCCTTCCTACCCAACAGCCAACCTACCTTTATCTGTCTTCAACTTTACATCTCCACCCCCCTCCCCCGCAGCCTCTACCTAGGAAAATTACAGTCTTTCTCCACAGTGGGGACTAAAGCAGCTTACATTATTATTTCCTCCTTGTTATCTGCACAACAACCCTGTGAGATTGGTTAGGCTGAAAGTATGTGATTGGTCCAAAATCTCCCAGTCAGCTTCCATCACAAGATGGGGTTCTGAACCTGGGTCTCGCAGATCCCAGTCTGAAGCTCTAACTGTTATATCACAATGGCTTTCATAGGGTGGGTGCTGATGAACAGTAGCAAAGCAGCTGGGCCTAATTAAGTCATGCAAATCAGGTGGTATCAAGTCACACAGAAGGTGCTGCCTACGGATGCCAGCCTCCAGGTGGGACGTGGGGATCCCCTGGAATTACTGCTCATCGCCGGACTACAGAGATAACTTTCCATGGAGAAAATGGATGCTTCGGAGGGTGGAGTTTATGGCATTGTTCCTCACTGAGGTCCCTGTCCTCCCCAGGCTCTACCCCCAAATCTCCAGGAGTTTCCCAGCCTGAATCTGGATCTGCTGCTGTTGGCCGGGGTGGGGGTACTTGGCAACCCTAGACTGCTGCCAGTAAAAACCCTGCCTTTTACAGAAACCATTAGAAGCCTCCCCCTCCCCCGAACATTCTAATCTCTCATAGCTGATGCCTGGAGTGGATGCCATTTCAAAAGGTATTGGGGGGAATTCAACAGTCCCTGAAGTTTTTTTTTTTAACTTTTTGGATTTTTCTGCAGACTGAGGAAAGCCCCTGACTATGTAGGAAAAGCTGTTGGGGGAGAGTGAGCTCTCTTTTGGCAGATATAAATATCCACACAGAAAAAAACCCTCTGGGAATTAGTATATAGATATTATTAACGAAAGGGTCTCAGGCTTATACTGTAACAGTAGGTGGCTGGTTCCATTAGCCGACATTAAAAAAGACTTGTGAGGGCAACCTTAAAAATGAATGGAACCAATAACTTTGTTCACCTGGTGGAAGGCTAGTCAGGTGACAATTTTCTGCAGATACCAGCAGTTTCTTTTCAATGTATTTCAGTTCCAGAGCCAGCCTGGGCAGTGAGAGCAGTAGGACTTACCAACTTCAGATTGGTCAAATACTTAAAAAAACAACAACAGAAGAACAACAGTGATGAGTTCAAGGAGGATGTGGAGATGTTTTATTTTTAGCCTCTTGATTTGTGGCTACTGAGGAATGAGGTGGGCTTTAGGTTGGGGGGGTGATTTAGATTGGGGGTTTGAGGAGGGGAGAGACTTTATTCTGAGGCTCTAACCACATGTTCTAGTTAAAAAAACACAAAATGTTTAACATTTATTTATTTGGTGCATTTAATGTATGTATATCCCACCTTTAATTTTAAAATTCCAAAGCTGGCTAGGAGCTGCTTCCTACTCTTTCATGGCAATCCAGGTATCCCACTGGTGTTGCAGGCGGCAAACACAGAAAACGTTCACAAGAGATGCCTAAAAAGTTCTCCTTCAGTCTTTTATTTTTCGAACTATGCTTTTATACTGAAACTTGATCTAAGTTCCCAGGGTAAGATAGGATTAAAAATAATTCTATATGGAATGGAATGTGGAAATGGGGCAAATAGTGGTGATGAGGGAGGAATTTCTATAACTTACTGACAAATTGCAGACTATAAGAGATCATCAGGACCAGATGGAATCCATCCTAGAGTTTTTAACTAGCTCAAATGTGAAACTGCTGATCTTCTAACTAGGATATGTAACGTGTCCCTAAGATCTGCTTCTATACTGAAGGATTAGAGAATGGCAAATGTAACACACATTTTAAAATAAGTTTCTGGGAAATTACAGGCCAGTAACCATAATAACTGTTGCAGGTAAACTCAGGGGTCCTTTTGTAAAAAAAGAGGTGCAGGAGCTCATTAGCATAACTCATTTGCATATGCCACACCCGCTGACGTCACCGGAAGTGTCAAAAGGCCACACATCCCTGACGTCATGGGCAGTGTGTCAGAAGGCAAGACGGGAGGGAGGGAGGGGGAAGGAAGGAAGGAAGGGGGGAGAGAGGGAGGAAGGGGGGAAGGAAGGAACAGGAAGGTAGGTAGGTAGTTGGGGGGGAGAGAGAGAAGAAAGGAAGGAAGGAAGGGGGGAGAGAGGGAGGAAGGGGGGGAAGGAAGGAACAGGAAGGTAGGTAGGTAGTTGGGGAGAGAGAGAGAAGGAAGGAAGGAAGGAAGGGGGGAGAGAGGGAGGAAGGGGGGAAGGAAGGAACAGGAAGGTAGGTAGGTAGTTGGGGGGGAGAGAGAGAAGAAAAGGAAGGAAGGAAGGAAGGAAGGGGGGAAGGAAGGAACAGGAAGATAGGTAGGTAGTTGGGGGGGAGAGAGAGAAGAAAGGAAGGAAGGAAGGGGGAGAGAGGGAGGAAGGGGGGAAGGAAGGAACAGGAAGGTAGGTAGGTAGTTGGGGGGGGAGAGAGAAGGAAGGAAGGAAGGGGAGAGGGAGGGAGGAAGGGAGAGGGGAAGGAAGGAACAGGTAGGTAGATGGGGGGAGAGAGGGAAGGAAGGGAGGGGCGCTTCTCCCCCCCACTGGGGCTGGCATTTCCCCCCCCCCTTGCTTGGGCCTGAGTGGCGTTAAGCCACTCAGGCCCGGCTTCTCCCTCCCTTGGGCCCGGGGAACTGTTGAGTGGGGGAGGGAGGGGGGGTTCTGGGGGTGACTGGGGGAGGGAGAGTTTTTTTCCCGGGACCGGCGGCCAGCCGCGGCCCCTGGGAAGGCGACTGGGGGAGGGAGAGTTTTTTTCCCGGGTCCGGCGGCCAGCCGCGGCCCCTGGGAAGGCGACCGGGGGAGGGAGGGGTTTTTTTCCCGGGGCCGGCGGCCAGCCGCGGCCCCTGGGAAGGCGACCGGGGGAGGGAGGGGTTTTTCCCCCGGGGCCGGCGGCCAGCCGCGGCCACTGGGAAGGCGACCGGGGGAGGGAGGGGTTTTTTTCCGGGGCCGGCGGTCAGCCGCGGCCCCAGAGAAGGCGACTAGGGGCGGGACGGGGCCCGCCTGGCCCGCCCCCCGCCCCGTTCTCTCCCGGAGCGGCGCTCCGGCTCGCTCCGGCCCCAACGGAGCCCTGGGTAAACTTATGGAAAGCATTATTAAAGATAAAATTATCAAGCATATAGAAGGGCAAACCCTGCTGAATAAAAACCAACATGGCTTCTGCAAAGTTAAGTCCTGTCTCACCAACCTTTTAGAGTTCTTTGAAAACGTCGTTAAGCATGTGGACAGGAATAAGCCAGTACACGTTGTTTACTTGGGTTTCCAAAGGGCTTTTGGCAAACTCCCTCATCAAAGACTGCTGAGCAACCTTTGGTGTCATGGGGTAAGAGAACAAGTTATCTTGTGGATTTGAAATTGGCTCAAAAAACAGGAAGCAGAGAGTAGGAATAAATGGTCGGTTCTCTCAGTAGAGGGATGTGAACAGCAGAGCCCTTCAGGGATCTGTATTGGGACTAATGCTTTTCAACTTGCTCATAAGTGACCTGGAATAAGGGGTGAGGAATGAGGTGTCCAAGTCTGCAGATGACTCCAGAGTATTTAGGGTGGTTAAGACAGAAATGGATTGAGAAGAGCTCCAAAAGGATCTCTCCAAAGTTGGGGAATGGGCATTAAAATGGCAAAATGAGATTCAGTATGAACAAGAAGTGTAAAGTTATGCAAAAAATCACCCCCCCCCCCCCAAATCCCAACTTCAAATCTATAGCTATCTATATCTGTATATACACCTTTGATATTTGGACTGGTTTTAGAAGGTTTTAGGAGTGTTGTAACTCTTTTGTAAGCCGCCCTGAGCCTGCTTCGGCGGGGAGGGCGGGGTATAAATTAGATAGATAGACACAGGACCTTTTTTCAGGGGGAACGTGCCAGGACAGAGTTCCGGAACCTCTTCAACAAAATTCTTTTAAAAATGTTTAACAGTTCATGAGTTTTCAGTGTACAAACTGAAAACTTCATTCTCCTCTTGAGAGTTCCGACACCTCTTTTTCCAGAAAAAAAGCCCTGGACAGACAGACAGACGCACACACTGATGGGATCTGAGCTGGCAGAGACAGACAAAAAAGGGACCTTGGGGTGGATAGCTTGATGAAAATGTTGACCCAGTGTGCAGCTCCTGTGAAAAAGGCAAAATCCATGCTGGCTATAACTGAGAACAGAGAATCAAACTGCCGCAATCATACTACTACATTTGGTGCCACCACACTTGGGGTACTGTGTATAGTTCCGAACAAGCACACTGTAGAACTTGGGGAAAGTGCAAAAAAGAGCAACCACAATGATCACGGGGCCACAGCAACTAACTCTGTGAGGACGACTGGTTAAAATGCTTTGGTTAATGCCCATTAAAATGTTTTTTTTTAAAAAGGTAAAGGGAGACATGGTAGAGGTCTGTAACATTACGCAATGTGTGGATAGAGTGGACAGAGAGAGAGAAGTGTTTCTCCCTCTCCCATAATACCAGACTCTCTCCCATGATACTAGATGGCTGTGGGTCATCCACAGAAGCTGACGGGTAGGAGATTCAGGACAGGCAAAAGGAAGCACCTCTTCACACAGGGCATAGGTCAGTTGTGGAACTTGCTGCCACAGGGTGTGGTGATGCCTGCCAACTCGGAAGGCTTTAAAAGGAGGTGGGCAAATTAATGGAGGATGGGGCTCCTGCCATGATGGCTACTAGTCACAGTGGACATCTGTCCCTTCCAGAGGCCACATGCTTCTTTGAATCAGTCGCTGGGGAGGATGGGCGGGAGATGGTGTTGCTTGTCGGCTTCCCAGAGCTGGTGGGTCATTGTGTGAACAGAAAGCTGGACTTGATGGACCTTTGGTTTGAGCCAGCATGAATGTTCTTATGGAAGTGGAAGAACTGGCAACTAAGAGTTTCCTGAGGGCCACAGCAAAAGGCCCTTTCCCATCCCGATGGTGACTGCCCATAGAATTCTATGCTAGCCTCCTGGTGTCTCTTCCTTCCCTCTCCTGCAAGCTCTGATAGTTCCCATCTTCTTTTGCTCTTTCAGGATCCTTTTGATGCCTCCGGGTACTACAACATGGCCCTTGCGGCAGCCATGGAACTGGGCAACAAGAAAGCTCAGCTGAAGATCTACACAAGGCTAGCAATAATCTACCACAACTTCCTGGTGGACCGTGAGGTCTCTCTTTCTTACTATCAGAAGGCCAGAGCCTTTGCAACAGAGCTCAACATTCACAGGATCAATCTAGCCCCGGTGAGAGCAGCACGGGCGCTAGTGAAGAATGTCAAGTGAGACTCTGGCAATACAACTGGTGCCCAGGCAGAGGGCCCTAGGGGGTCTGCTCATATACGGTGTGACGCATGGGCTACTTGCATTCCACAAACAACATTCCATTTTTTAAACTGAGAAGATGTGATTCTGCAAAAGTCTCCAAAGATTCACTCGTG
This sequence comes from Lepidodactylus listeri, assembly GCA_029233225.1. Taxonomy (NCBI): domain Eukaryota; kingdom Metazoa; phylum Chordata; class Lepidosauria; order Squamata; family Gekkonidae; genus Lepidodactylus; species Lepidodactylus listeri. The sequence goes on along the minus strand of JARCFY010000009.1, from coordinate 113,536,669 downwards.
TGCGCTTTAATAAAATGAGTGTGAAGAGTGAGGTGGTTAAGAAAAAGCTGCATCTTCCAAGCAGATTTTAAAACAAATTGAGTGCTCATATAAGAAGATTATTGAAATGTAATTTACCTGCCGGATTTAACAAGCAATAAACATGCTATCTATGAAAGCTTAAGATTTTCTTGTTTGAAACTTAACACCAACAAGCCCCCTGCAAGGTTGGGGGAGGTGCTGCCCAGCCCTCCAGTCCTGAGGTAAGACTGGAGAGACCGTGCCTGGCCTTGTCCACTGAGGGGGAGGCAACAGTACCTAGCTGTCAGACCCCCGATCAAGTTACTCTCAGCAACTCTCTCTTTGGCAGTGATAAGTTTAGTGAGATGTATACATGGTCCAGAACATCACATGTTAGAACTGAAGCATTTTTGGTGGGCACATCCTTAATATAGGTAATTCCAACAAAAGTCCCTTCCTTCCCCAGGCATATGTCACACACACACCATGCCTAGCGTTGCCATCTCAACCAAGGGGAAAAATATATGGTTTGGTTATCTACTGCTCAAGCTGGTACCAGAAAGCTTCAAGGACACCTTTCCCTGGGAAAGGGAGAGGAGGCATGACTTGCAAAGAAACTTACAGCTGCTAGAAGCAAAGGTCCCATTCTCTCACTCACCCCCCCTCCCCACAGGAATTCCCTCCCCCCAATAACTATGTCAACCCAAAGCAAGCAACAGCGAAGCAAGGTTTGACACTAGCACATCTTCTCTACCCAAGACAGTGGGGAGGCAGCACCCCACTTTGCCTCCCTGAGCCTTGCGTGAAACCAGGGAAGCAGCACCAAGCCTGCCTGAGGGTGGGAAATGGCCCCTGGCCCACTTAAGCCCCAAGGCAGGGGCAAGGGAAAGAGAGTAGCATCCAGCCAACGGGTGAAGGCAGGCTATCTTTTCCTTCCTCCTCTCTTTGGGAGGGTGGGACAGGGCAGGCAGACAGCCTCTTCCTCTCTTCCTCCTCCTCTGGGTGGAATGGGGCCGGGGTGGGTGGGGCGAGGGACCTTTCCAGCCTTTTTCATTCCCAGTCTGCTTCTGCTCAGTTCCCCCTCCCTTAGGAGGAGAAATGTGTCATCTGCCTTTGTGGAGAAAGGTGGTACAGAAATGGATAAATAAATATACCTTAAAAAAATGTGGGGGGGGGGGGAGCGAAGGAAGCCAAGAGGATAGAGTGTAGGGGGGAAACTGAAGATTGGGGGCAGATAAAGCTACTGGTGAGTGGAAGGAGAGGAGCTGGTTAGCTGGTGAGTGGAAGGAGAGGAGGAGGGAAGGAAAGGAGTGAGACTACGGGAGCTTTCAGGGAAAGGAAAGCAGGGGAGGGCAAACATATTTTGACAAGTGAATGGCCTTTTTAAAAAATATGTTTTTATTAAAAGTTTTTCATACATATATTAAAAAAGAACAAGAAGGAATTTAAACAATAGAAAAAGAATAAAGTGGAGAAACAAGACAGATCTTTCTATAAACCTGAACAAAACCCTGGGTTTACAGAAAAATGGAAAATCTTTTAAAACAAAACCAGGGAAGGGGTTAAAATAAACCCCAAGATGATTAAAGCGCCAGTTTGGTGTAGTGGTTAAGTGACCGGACTGTAATCTGGGAGAACCGGGTTTGATTCCCCACTCCTCCACTTGCACCTGGCTGGATGACCTTGGGCAAGCCATAGCTCTGTACCAGCTGTTCCCTCAAGGACAGCTTGGGAAAGAGTTCTCTCAGCCCCACCTACCTCACAGGGTGTCTGTTGTGGGGAGGGGAAGGGAAAAGGAGTTTGTAAACCGCTCTGAGACTCCCTTGGGGAGTGGAGGGCGGGATATAAATCCAATCTCTTCTTCTTCTTCTTCTTCAAGGAGTGCTTGTGGCTTTAAGGATTTGATGCCCTCAGTAAGCAACCACAACAGAATTGCCAGCTTGGTTTCTATTGGTGTGTTATGTATTGAGCCTGAACTTACTTGCAAAAGGACTTCAGTTGGGACGCATAAGCGAACAAAGTACTTCGACTGTTCCACTCACTCAAAGCTCAGGGTGAGCAGGGTCGAACACAACAATGATTCCCGGAACGGCAGCCATGACCATGGAGCAATGCGAGGCACAGAAATATACTGGGTTCAGATGCATAGAATGATCAGTTCATAGTTTATTAGTGATTACAGCCAGGAGAAAAGAAGCCCGGTATTTATGCCTGAAAAGGATTACACCCAAAACACACCCCACTCCCAATGATAGGCTATTTACACTCTATTGTTTCCCCCGTTTCCTCTAGGATCCCTGTCTCCCTACTGGCCCATTCTAGGCTCCTAGCGATCTATTGTTATGCATCCCAAGCAAAGTCGTTTTGCAAGTCAGTTCAGGCTCAATACATAACACAGTGAAAGGCTGGAGGAGAGAGCAGAGCCTTTGCCTGGGCTGTTTTGGGCTCTGAGGGAGGACTCATTGCTGCCCTGGGTGGCTGGCTGGGTGGACCTGCCGATTCAGTCATGCAGTGAAAGGGCTTCTTTGAGCCACAAGCGGCGCCACTTGCCTGCAGAGAGGAGCCCAAGCACTCAGCATGGCCTGTCTGCTTGGGGCCTCCTCTGGCTGCCCTGCCCCGGCCTCCAGCCCAGAGACTAGCATGCATCCCTTCCAACTGTGCTCTGCCAGCTTCTCTCTGCAACTGGGCTTAATATACACAGCAGGTGTCACTCTGGAAGGGATACCCTTCTGCCCCTGAGTGGTTTCAGAGCTTTAAGTGCCTGCTTCTTGAGGCGGCCCTGGCCCCCAGTTCTGACACCTCCCACCCCTTTGCCATGGCAGCCTTTCATGGGAATGCAGGCAACCTGGCCTTGCTCAGGGAACAAAAAGCATGGCTTACCGGATGGCTTGTCAGCCACTTTGGTATGTAGACATGATGCTCTGGCTGTGTCAGCGCCTCCACATTATTTGCCTCACTTCCATATCATCTGAACACGAAAGGAACTCACCGACTTGTGCACCGGGTTCTTCCTTTGGATGCATCCAGTCATCACAATGGTGGTGTCAATTATACGGCTCAGCTGGCTAGGCCAAAGGCAAAAATAACACCATCTCCCAATGAATGGCTATGAAAACAGAAGGGTCCCCCCCCTCCATCCCCAGGAGACATTTGGTCCCAGGCATGCTGCATTTGTGAGGATGTCTTAGCAATCGTCCCCTTCTGACTCTGCCACAAGTGCCTCCCCACCCCGTGCTCTCTTCAGACTTTCAGGCCAGTTTTCTGCCATTCTCCTCCTCCTCCTCTCCTGCTGGGCTCAATGTCATTCCTTTGTTATTGCAGCTCCTGACTTTCCGAGGATCTGGAATGGGAGTTCAGGAATGACAGGCAGGCTGCCCTGGCCTAGGGCTAACAGGTCCGCCATTGAACAGACAGCAGACCTTCAGGTTCTTGGATGCTGGGATGCAAGTCCAGGGAGGGCTGAGCTCAGAGGCCAGAGGTCTACCACCTGCCAAACCCTTGTCAGTGAAGCCAGGTGTCCAAGCCCAGTTCCCTGTGGCCCAGCTCCCCTGTGGGTGGCTGGAGGCACACGTCTGGCACATGCACAACCGCAGAGGGCATTCCCTGCCTAAAGGGCTAAAGCAGCGGTTCTCAACCTTGGGTCGGGACCCCTTTTGGGGTCGAACAACCATTTCACTGGGGTCGCCGGCTGGCATCCAAGCCCCTCCCCTTCCCACCCCTCCCTCACCAAAAGCCCTGCTCCGTTCACCCAGAAGTCCGAGCAGAGCACGCCGTAGCTTTCCTACAGTGTGTGTGGGGGGGGGGGGGGGGGGTAGAGCACGCCATAGCTTTCCTACAAAGTGTGTGTGGGGGTGGGGCGGGGTTTCAGAGTCCTCCATCTAAAAGTTTTGCTCCTCCAGGTTGCACAACTTCTGCGTCTTCTGGTAAGTTTTTGTGTTGTAAATGTAGAAATCCTTGGGGAACAGGGTGAGATCCCTCCTCCAGTGGCCACCCCCCCTTTTATTTTGAACACCAAAGTAGAAAGAAAGGCGGAGTGTGTGTGTGTGTGTGTGTATGGACAGAGAGAGAAAGAGAGAGGAGTAGAAAAAACTGTGGATTAAAAACAATATATATCTTTAATCAGGCTTCTTACTATTTTCAGTGCCCAAAAAGTTGAAGCAAAAATGTGGTTTCCGTTTCCCCCTCCTGCTCCAACAGCAAAGTTTGATTCCAACCCAGCTCTCCTCTCCACTCCCCCACCCCCAGTCCTTTTTGAATTTCTACAGCTTTTCCATTCTTTGTTACTTCTTAGTTTTTATTTTTAAAAAGAAAGAAATCATTTTTTTTCTGTTTCTGACTGCTCATGCCAGAAAGAGATGTACTAAAAGGAAGGACAGGATTGCCCATTGGAAACAATGGGAAACACTTGAAGGCCCATTGGAAATAATGGGAGCCAGGAATGCCAGTTGATTTGCATGGGCTCCACTGGAATACATTACAGTACAAATAGAGTTGCAAAGAAAATGTGGAATGGATTTTCCATTAGGGTCTCTGGGCCCATATAGACTACTCTGGGACTGGAATGACAGGCCCCAGCTTGGAATGATAGCCCTGGAGGTAGCAGAAGCCTTCTGGGACTCGAATGACAGGCCCCATAGTGGAATGACAGGGCCTGGGGGTAGCAGGAGAGTTCTGGGACTTGAATGAAAGACCATGAAGTGGAATGACAGCCACTGGGGGTAGCAGGAGTATTCTGGGAATGGAATGACAGGCCCCAGAGTGGAATGACAGCCACTGGGGGTAGCAGGAGAGTTTTGTGACTAGAATGAGAGACCATGGAGTGGAATGACAGCCCCTGCTGGTAGCAGGAGTGTTCTGTGATTAGAATGAGAGGCCACGAGAGTGGAATGACAGCCCCTGGGGGCAGCAGGAGTATTCTGGGAATGGAATGACAGGCCCCGGAGTGGAATGACAGCCACTGGGGGTAGCAGGAGAGCCCAGGAAAGGCGGCAAAAGCTGCCCCCACCCACCTACCTTCCTTCCCCCCTCTCCCCCCTTTCTCTCTCTCTCTCTCTTCCCCCTTTCTCTCTCTCTCTCTCCCCCCCACCTACCTTCATTTTCTCTTGGCATCTTCTGTTGAAGAAAAGTAAGTCTGAGGCCTGAGTGTTTGTTGTGTCTTGTTGGGAATAGCTTGCAAATATATGTGTGTCTAAAGTCTGTATTAAAGTGGTTTGGTGCTAACTGCCATGCAAGAGAAAACATCTGAAAAAATAGCTTCATTGTTGTGTGTGTTGGCAGAATTTTATGGTTGGGGGTCACCACAACATGAGGAACTGTATTAAAGGGTCGCGGCATTAGAAAGGTTGAGAACCACTGGGCTAAAGGAACAAAGCCTGTAAGCGTGCCTTGACCCTCATCAGGTTTCATAGCAGCTGCAAATGAAGAGAGAATCTGACCCTTTCCAAGAGGAATGTGAAAGCCACCATTTTGTTTTAGATTGCTTTTGAAAAGTACGGTGTTCTCGGCGCCATGGATGAGTGAGACAGCATAGTGATCAGATCTTTAGTTTATTGGTACAACAAACATGCTTAACCGGCCAAAGTGGCCAACTTAACCGGCAAAAGTGGCCAATATACACACCCAGGACACATCACTGGTCCCACCTACAGTCCTATTGGGGGGTTTGAATTTCCCACCTAGATCTTATCGGAGGACTGGAGGAACCCTAGGATCCTTGTGTCACAGCAGAGCTGAAAAGACAGGTCGTAAAGCAAGCCCAGGGTATGGCTGATAGAGCAATCAGAGGAGCGTCGAAACAAGTCCCAATCCCCAAGCACAGCCGTGGTCAAAATGTACCAGAGGTCATAGTCCATAAATCAAGCCGAAGCCAGTGAAACGCAGATCCGAAGCCGTTGTCAAGGAAACGATGAGGGTCAAAAGCCGGGGTCCAGAATCAAGACACAGAGGTCGAAAGTCCAAGAAGCAAACCAGGTCGAATGTCAGAAAGTCAAACAGGATCTGATCCAAGGTACACGCAGAGTTTATGGTCCTGCCAACGAAGTTGCCAGCACAAAATGCTCATGGCCAGAAGCCCTGTTAAGTAGTGCTCTGGCTTATTAGCCACAGCACCTCTGTGTGAAGTCCTGGCTGCTGCTAGAACTCAGGGCTTATCGACCGCCGGCCCTGCATACGTGCTGCCTTGCGTCGTCTGTTTAGATCTTGACACCTCCATTCTCGGAGCCGGCTGACAGGTAGAGGTGATTCTGGTGGTGAACTGCTCGGGCCAGGCACTGCCTGATCAGCCTCAGGTGGGTCTTGCTGCGTACTTGGCTGTGGATCCTCTTCAGGACTTACAGTTTCTTCAGTTAAAGGAGCCAAGTCCTCCTGTCCTCGGCTATCAGGCACTGGGTCTGGGGCCAAGTCAGGGGCAGGCATGACACCTTGGCCCCTATTGTTCTAGGAGCCAAGCTCTGGGCTACCCTCCCTGGCGCCTGGTGGCGATCAGCAGACACAACACCCCTCCCCCAGTAGTTTTCACACTACCTATGGTACATAGTCCTTCAAATATGCCAGGGGCCGGCATTCCCGGTGGGAGCGTCTAGGTGCTGGGACCAGGGGGTCCTGGACTTTGGGAGGGGAGCTTGCTCCAGGATCCGGTGTTTCCTGTGGCTCGTTGGTAGCCTCTGGTGCAGGAATGGGGGATTCTTCGTCCAACTCCACACTAGAGGGCTGGGAGTCTTCGGCTGTGTCCTCTCAGGGAAGGTTGCAGGGTGGCGCCCTGAGCGATGGTCTCCCAGGGGTCCCCGCAGGCCCTGGATCTGCAGAGGCGGGGATTTGTCATCAGTGCAGTTGGTCCATATGTTTCCTCAGGACCTGGCCACCCTCTGTGGAGATCTCATAGGAGACCGGTCCAGTGAGGCGGATGATCCTCCCTGCCAACCACTGAGGTCCCCTCCCATAGTTGCACACACGGGTCATTTCGTAAAAAAAGAGGTGCAGGAGCTCATTAGCATAACTCATTTGCATAATTCATTTGCATATGCCACACCCCCTAACATACGGGAAGTGTGTCAGAAGGCAACACCCACCCCTCAGGCTCCACTCCACAGGTGAGTGAAACTGACCTGCTCTTCCTCCATTCCCTTCCCCATCCAATACTTTGTGCAATAGAAATAAGTGTAAAGAACACACCCTCATTCTCTTCCTGCTTCCTTGAAACCACCAGGTTTCAAGTAGACTTGAGATACCCAGGACATGTGCACCACCCATCCCTTTCCCTTCCCCTCCCCACAACAAGACACCCTGTGAGGTAGGTGGGGCTGAGAGAGGTCTTTTGAGAACTGCTCATGAGAGAACTGCTCTGAGAGAACTTGTGACTGGCCCAAGGTCACACCAGCAGCTGCATGTGGAGGAGTGGGGAATCAAACCCGGTTCTCCCAGATTAGAGTCCAACTCCTGACCACTACACCAAACTGATGGGGTGGAAGCTGCTGAAGGTTGGTGAAATTTCTCCAGTACTTATGTGCCATGTGCCCAGATAAAAAATGGTATACTTAGAAAATGTATATGCCACCTTGAGCAAGTCTCTGGAAAAGCAGCACACAGTCATAAAAGGAACAATGATAAAATAATCAATATTAAAACAAAACATTAGAAACAATAAAGACCCTAGCAGGGCTTTCCCCAGGGCGCTGCGCCTCTGCACTGCTTGGGGAAGCCGAGGAGGGGGCGGGGCTTGGTCATGTGCTCGCTCCCTGGGCTCCTCACTCCCGGAGCTGCGCTCCTGTGCGCTCCTGCTCCAACGGACCCCTGGTTGCACAGGAAGATGGGATCCTCTGGGAAGAATCCCCTTGGAGCTTCCACCTGGTCGGTCAGTTGCCGTGACTCTGGGGCCCTATCCAGGAGCAGTTGGTCTAGGAGTACCATCGGTCATTGGCCCATCAATAGTTCCGCAGGACTGCTGCTGCTGACAGGGTTTGGGGGGGGTGTTGGGTCAGCAAAAATTGGGCTATCTGTAACTCCCAATCTCCATCTGTAAGGCGGCTTAGGGCTTCCTTCACAGTTTGCACCATGTGTTCTGCCTGCCCATTGGTGGTGGGGTAGAAGGGTGCTGACCTAACGTGATAGATGAGATTGCTGTTGAGGAATGCCCGGAATTTGTCCGATGTGAAGGCTGTCCCATTGTCGGATACGATTGTATCTGGTAGTCCGTGGATCACAAACAGGTGGTGCAGGGCTTGGATGACGACTTTGGAGGATGCCGTGGAGACGGGGTTACCTCTAACCATTTAGAGTATGAGTCCATGGTCACCATGAATAGCAGTCCATGGAATGGCCCCGCAAAATCGATATCGAGCCTAGACCACGGCGTCCAAGTTGATTTTCATGCTTGTGTGGGTGCCCTTAGTGGGTTGGGACGGACCTCTTGACACGCCTTACACTCTTTCACCCATGCTTCGATCTCCACATCGATTTTTGGCCACCACATGTAGCTCTGGCCCAAAGCTTTCATGCGGACAATCCTGGGATGGGCCTCATGGAAGGCGGCAAGGACATGGTGCCTCAGAGCCTCAGGAACCACCACCTGGTCCCCCCAGAACAGACACCCCTTGTAAGCAGAGAGTTCGTTTTGGCGAGCAGTGAAGGGAGTGAATTCGGGCCCCGCAGCTGCCGTAGGCCACCCCTGGTGTACCCACCCCAGAACCCTGGAGATTACCGGATCCAGAACCAAACAGCAGGCCACATCTGCTGCCTGCAGAGGTTGAGCTGGAAGGTTGCCCAGGAGGAGGACACGGTGTGCTGGGTTGGGCTCAATTGTAGGCAAAAGTAAACGGCTGAGGGCATTCGCATGGCCCATAACCTTTCCGGGCCAGTGTTGTAGCTGATAATTGTAGCCCACCAAGAATATCAACCATCTGAGGACTTGCTGGGACAGGACTTTTGAGGTCTGCTTGTCCGCAGCAAAGAGCCCCAGGAGCGGCCTACGGTCGGTGACAACTGTGAAAGGCCTCCTGTATAAGAAGTCGTGAAACTTCTTGACCCCTGCAACGATCGCCAGCCCCTCCTGATCTATTTGGGCACAATTCCGCTCGGCCGCCGACAAGGTCTGGGAGTAGTAGGTGACCGGCACCTCCCGACCTTCTGGAAGTTGGTGCCCCAGTAGAAGAAGAAGAAGAGATTGGATTTATACCCCGCCCTCCACTCCCCAAGGGAGTCTCAGAGCGGCTTACAAACTCCTTTTCCCTTCCCCTCCCCACAACAGACACCCTGTGAGGTAGGTGGGGCTGAGAGAGCTCTTTCCCAAGCTGTCCTTGAGGGAACAGCTGGTTCAGAGCTATGGCTTGCCCAAGGTCATCCAGCAGGTGCAAGTGGAGGAGTGGGGAATCAAACCCGGTTCTCCCAGATTAGAGTCTGCACACTTAACCACTACACCAGTACTGCCCCCACACCATAGGGAGAGGCGTCACACACCAACACCACCGGCAGGGACTCATCAAAATGAGTGAGAACCGAGTTGGAGATCAAGAGTGCTTTTACAGCCTTTAATGCTCCAGCTTGCCAGGGCCCCCAGACCCAGAGGGCTTTTTTGTCCAGCAAATGATGTAAAAGCTCTGCAACAGCCACCTTGTGGGGGAGGAAGGCGTGATAAAAGTTCAGAAATCCGAGGAACGCCTGCAGTTCCGCTTTGGACTTGGGGGCTGGAGCCTCCATGATTGCCTGGATTTTATCCCAGGCAGGGCGGAGTCTGTCTGCGTCAACGGTGAAGCCCAGGAAGTCCACCCGATCCACCCTGAGAAGACACTTCTCCCATTTCACATTTAGGCCTGCGCCTTGGAATCGACTGAGGACAATGCGCAACTGGGCCTCGAACTCCTCCTGAGTTGCCATGGCAATCATCACATAATCAAAGAATGGTATGACCCCGGGAATCCCTTTCAAGAGAGAGTCCATGAAGTTCTAGAAGATTCCCGGGGCCATGCTCACCCCAAACTGTACTTTTTACTTTGAATGCCCCCCTGTGAGTCACAATTTGGCCATGGCTATTGCCTCATCAACTGGTAACTGTTGGTATGCTTGGGCAAGGTCTAGTTTGCCGAAAACTTTTGCCCCTGCCAAAGTGGCTAGCACATGGCTCACTACTGGTACCACATATGCATGATCCAGTAAGGCCTGGTTTAATGAGCATTTGTAATCCGCGCAGATGCGGATATTGCCATTCGGTTTTACCGGCATTACAATGGGGGTCTCCCAAATGGCGGGGGACACGGGTTCCAGGACTCCCTGTGCCACCAAATGGTCCAACTCAGCATCGATCTTCGGCTAAAGTGCGAACGGGACATTCCGAGCTTGCATGCGGATCAACCTGATGCTGGGGTCGAGCTGAAGAGACACAGGGGGCCCAGTATAGTGGCCCAGGGATCTGTTGAAGACAGACGGAAACTCCCGGCAGACGGCACTACAGTCCCTCTTGGCACAGGTACTGATACCCTCTATGGTAATTCTGAGGGGGGCTAACCAGCCCAGGAGACTAACCAAATTCCCTTCTACAACAAGGCTCAGGTAGTCATCAAACCCCTAGTATTAGACTCTGAACCACCCCTCACTGGTATGGAGTTTCATTGGAAATCTACCAGTTTCACGTTGGAGGGTTTCAGACAACGCCCCCTCCCCCCAGGACACAGTTTTTGCAGCGTTTCCACCAATATGATGGTGGCTGCGGAGCCGGAGTCTAACTCCATGGTGCAGGGGGACCCCTCTATCTCAACCCAGACCTGAATCTTAGGGACGGTAGTCTGTCTGGGGAGTCTTAATACCTGTTGTGGCGAGTCCTCTGCAATGAAGTAGAGGTCCTCCGAAGTCGCATCTGCCTCTCGGTGCATCATAGCCCGGGATCCCTGCAAGCAACAGGCGTGGGTGATGCGTCCCTGCTTCCCACAGGACCGGCAAATGGCATCACGGAAATGGCAAGATTTCCATTCGTGTGCCTCTCAGCAGCTGGCACAGGGTGCTGGGGTGTGGGCCATCACGGGTGGTGCTGGTGGGTGATGCTCCCACCGGCCAGGGCAGCGAGCCTGTCTTACATCATCCTCATCTGAAAGGTCAGAGGTGGAAGCCATTGAAGCCTGATGCATGGATGATGGAGTCTTGGTGCGACCTCTCGAACACTGTGGTCACGTGGAGTGCTGTCTCTAGTTTTAAGTCAAAGGTTCAGATACGCTTGCGGCGGAGTTTGTGGTCCTGGACACCCCAGACAAATTGAGTGAGGATGGATGTCCTCGATCTCCTGGAACTCAGTCTATAGTTAACTGGCGGAGTTCAACCATGTATACCGTGGCCGACTCTCCAGACTTCTGTTGGCGCGCCCACAAATCCATTCACTTCGCCATCTTGGTCGGCTTTGGCATGAAATAACTTGTGAGAGCTTTTGTGATGTCCTCGTAGGTTGCCTCGGCCAGCTTCTTGGGGGCGAGCAAGCCTTGTGCTAAATGGATGGAAGTGACTCCGCATATGCTTAGCAGCAGCGCCCTTTTCTTAGCCTCGTCTGTAACTTTTTGGTAACAGAAGAAGTTGGTTAGCTACTCTACCCAGGCCTCCCAGAACTCAGGGTGAGCGGGGTTGAACGCCTCAATGTGTCCTGGAGCGGCGGCCATGACTCTGGAGCGGTGCATGGTGGCTGTCCTGTGGCTCAGGTGGCAGTGCCTGGGGGCTCTGGAGCCTGGCGGTGCATGGTGGCTGGAGGACTGGTGCTCGATGTGATGGTAGAGTCGGAGTTGCTCATCGGAATCCCATCCTCGTCGCCAGTGAAAAGTAGAGTTCTTGGTGCCACAGCATGGATGAGTGAGACAGTGTAGTGATCAGCTCTTTAGTTTATTGGTACAACAAGCATGCTTAACCGGCTGAAGTGGCCACCCCTGGTCCCACCTACAGTCCTACTGGGGGGTTTGAATTTCCCGCCTAGATCTTATTGGAGGACTGGAGGAACCCTAGGATCCTTGGCCCCTATTGTTCTAGGAGCCAAGCTCTGGGCTACTCTCACTGGCACCTGGTGGCGGACAGTGGACACAACACTTTCTAACTTTTTGAGACCCCTTTGGTGCCAATGCCAGGAGAGCAGCAGGGTCTGGATGGGCCACACACATCTTTCATGGATGCAAAGGAGACAGCGGGAACCCCAAGAACCCCAGGGAGCTGAAGGCCTGACTTTGTGGGGGAGGTCTGCTGGTGCCGCCTCCTTTGGGACGAGGTCTTGGCCTGCCTCCTCCCGAATCCCACCTTCAACTTACAAAGGAGAGAAAAGGAAGAGATGAGCCAAGCTGGATTTGAGCCAACTTTGTCAGAAATCTGGCCGACTTCTCTCCCAAACGAAGGGCATGATATTTCAGAGCAAAAACCCCCCAAACCCTTTCCCTGTGGAGGTTTGTTAGAGTGGCTTAGCAGAGGGACCTGCTTCGAGAAGGCTGAAGCCTGCAGGAACAGGTTACTCATACCTAGAACCAAAGGTTTGAGTTATGAACAAAGTGAGAAATACTTCACAGTCTGCTTTTTGGCAGATGTTCGCTTTTCAATGGCTGGACTTTAACCCTGTAATGGTCCAAGTTCTAAGAACCTAGTAAATGTGAAATTCTGCTTGGTGGGTTTATGCAATGATGTAAAATGATCACCCCATTGTATCAACTGTGCATTTCTTGTGGAAGTTTGGGGGGGGGGGTGGCCTTTTCCCACCTCAGTCAGAGAGAGGCCTGTAAGAGCAAACCCACCAGCAAGCGCAGTGCAGACAGCCCAGCGAGCGTAAACAAGCGACAGGCTACAGGAAATGGCATCGCAATGAGGTCAGAGGCTGAACGTGCAACTGCCTCGAGCACACTGCAGCTCCAAGTGTGTGTGTGTGGGAGGGGGAGCTGAGTGGGAGGGCTGCTCCCCCCCCCCACTGCAAAGGCAGGGGCTATTCTGTGTCTAGAGGGCAGGGAGGGCTGCCGCTGCCTCTCTCCAAAGTGGATGCACAGGGATGGAGGAGGGGGTTGTTTCGGAGTCTGTTGTACTTTGTATGTTTTAAATGTGAAATTGCGAGCACTCTGGAGCCGAGGGGGGGAGGGGGGAATAAATATCTCCTGCTGGGGAGATAAACAGGAGATTAAAAATCAGATAATAAATTCCAAATGCAACTGCACCACAGATTTATATACAGTAACGCTGGCCATTTCATCTTGTCAGACCCGAGTCAATGAGTTCCCAACACCAGTCATTTCAAAGAATACAGTTTATTGAGACACTGAAGAACTTCAGGTGCTTAACGTAACTTTGGTAGATCTACGTAACTTTGGTTAACGTAACTTTGGTAGATCTACGGTAAACTGGCGTGAAGCAAGCAATTACAGGCAAAGCATACATCGTAGGGATGGCTCAGGGCCAATCAGGGGACAGGCAGGAGCCCGCCAGAATAACGGACACTGGTCCACAGGGAAAAGATAATACCGGGCACAACAGACATTCAAGGCTACTCCTGCAGGACAGTTGAGATAACAGGATGGCCGAGAACAGAAGCGTAAAATTCCAAACTACCTCCAGCCCCATGACAGCTAAGCCGAGAACATGGCGAGGCCTGACACACATCCATTCTTCTTTTCCCTAAGAGGCCCTAATGCACACTTAGATTTTTTTCTCCCATGCCATTCGCTCACAGGACATTTTCACCTACCAGAGGCTCCCCCCGTCTCATTCCCCATCAGTCGATGCCCGTCCCCACCCAATCACGGCAGTCAGAATTCCCGGTCCCCCTCCCCACATGCCTCATTTTATGGCCAGTGACTCTTTATTGGTAGTCAGGCTGCTCCCAGCGCACCGTCCAGCCTGGTCAGAGGTAAAGAATGCTGGCCAGAAGAGGTGCCGTGTCGCCACGCTCCGCTCACAGCTCAGATGAACTAACAGGCAACCTCAGCCCTTCTGGAAGTGGGAGCAGAAGGGGGACTCTAAAATCCCCTGCAACAGCCTGAGGCCAGCGTGGCCAGGAAAGGCCTTCCGAGGGCAGTGGTGGTTTTATTCCGCTGACCTGGGAGACAAAAAAGTCAGGCTTGCTCTCCCCCGTAGCAAGCTGGAGGCCGTTGCATTGGTTTAATCAGTAAACACTGACTGAAGTTGACGGCCGGGCCTGGGAGAGGCAGAGAATCAGGCGGGCCCCTCCCGGCCCTTCTTCCTTCAAGGGTGACCTGGACACCTCAGCTCACCCACCCTTTTGGACTTCTAGACAAACTGCTTGGGTATTCACCATCCTGCATATTTTGGCGTTCTCAAATTCCCAATTAGGGAGGTGAAGGCCCATAAAAATTGTAATTCCCCTCCCTTTTTCTAAGTCACTTTGGGCCCCTCCAGTCCCTAGAAACGCTTAATCAAGTGTGGTGCCTTCTGGGGGGCAGCAAGGGGTGGGCAGAGGTGGACCCCTGCACTGGGAAGGTGGAGTGCAAACAACGACCCCTTCATTTGCGGGAGAGGGCTCTGGAGCCAACCCACAGAAGCTGGTTCTTTCAGCTGGTGGGCCACAGCTGGGACCCTCTGACTGCTGCTCCTCTCATCCCTTGGTAATATCAGAGCCTTGGAAGGAGAATTTGGCCTCCTGTGAGCATGCAGGCTGGCCATGCAGTTCTGAAAACATGCCTGGGGGTGGGGGTGTCATCCCATAACTGCACATTGTGGTCTCAGCCACTCAGGCTAGAAAGGCTTCTGACCAGCCTGCCTCTGGCTGAAGGGGCCCCGAAGTGACTCCTCTGGACCAAAGGCGTCCTTCCCTTCCCTCCCCCACAACACTAATGTCGGGAAAGGGACAGACGGACGTCTTCTGGACCGTAGCTGCCGGCCCTTCCCACCCTGAACCTCTCGGCCATCGGACTCGGTGGCTGCCTCTTTCGGAAAAGTCATGAGAGGCAAACAGACTACTAACCCCTCCCCCACGCCACCCCACCCCCGGGGAGGGGTGTGTGCTCTCGCCCTGCCTGCTTCCCCTTCGTCTTCTGAAGCCTCCTGCAAAGAACTATCCAGGCAAACTGCGCAGGTGTCGTCTCGCCTGGGAAACCTGGCTGGCGGCGCCTCACAGGCCTTTGCCAATGGAGCCGTGCAGTGCGAGCCGCGGGGCGGCCTGGTTCCCCCACCCCCCGGCCTGGCCACGGGGTGGGGGGGGGGGGTCGAGGCTGGGGACCTCCCGGAGATTCCGGGGTGGGGGTGGAGGGGTGCCGCCCGGGAAGGACAGGGCCCTGGGCGTGGAGGCGCGCCTCCCTCCCTCCTCGGGGCACAGGGAGAGCCTGGTCCAGACCCGGGGGGCGGGAAGCGTGCCGTCCTTGCCAGCCCGCTGGCCCGGCCTGCTCACCTGCGGGCGGCGGAGCGCTCGGGCCAAAGCAGCGAACGGCCCTGACTGCCACGACCGCTGCCTGGGGGCTTTCCGCGGGCGCCCCTGGCTCGTCCCCAGCCTTCCCGTCTGTCAAACGGGCCCCCTCTCCGGGGCCGCAGCCGGGCGCACGGCCACTCGCTCCGGCTTCTGGCGCAGGCGGAGGGGGGGGGGGGACGCGAGGATCCGCCCCCGCCCCCCCCCGCCGAGGGCCCTCTGTTGTGTGCCCCGCCTCCGGGTAACCGTGGCGACGGGGGGGGGGGGGAAGGGGAGGGGGCGGTGCGTCCCCAGCCCTCCCTCCCTTTCCCCTCCGTCTGCGCGGAGCCAAGGCGGCCGCTAGCGCCGCCTCCGGGTGGGCGCGGCGGCGGCGGCGGCGGCGGCCGAGTGAGTGAGTGTGCCGCGCTGGCGCGGGGCCGCCGTCGGCTTGGGCGGCGAGGCTGTGCCGGGCCGGCCATGAGGGTGCTGCTGCTGCTGGTGGTGCTGCTGGCGGCGGCGGCGCGGGGCGGGCAGTGCCCGGCGCGCTGCGACGTGTCCCGCTGCCCGAGCCCCGGCTGCCCCAGCGGCTACGTGCCCGACGGCTGCAACTGCTGCCTGGTGTGCGCGGGCGGCGAGGGCGAGGCGTGCGGGCGGCCCGAGGACCCGCCGTGCGGGGACAGCCTCCAGTGCCGCTTCCCGGCCGCCGGCCGGACCCCCGGCGCCTGCCAGTGCGAGCTCAGCGCGCCCGTCTGCGGCACCGACGGCCGCAGCTATGCCAACCGTTGCCGCCTGCAGGCCGCCGGCCGCCGCGCTCTGCAGCAGGGGCTCCCCGCCGTCCAGCAGGCCCCCGCCGGAGCTTGCCGAGCCGGTAAGAGCCAGCGCCGCCTCGACGGCTTCGCTTCCCGCCAGGGCATTCGCCAGGCACCGGGGGGCGGCGGGCGGGGGGAGCCTCCGGCGCATCCTGGCCGCCCTTCGAGGAAGGAGGGTGGGGAGGGCAAGTTGCGGGGCTTCCAGAGCCGCCAAACGGCGTTCGCCTGGGAGGACGGCGGATTCGGCAGGACCCATCCAGACGTCCCAGCCAAATCGGGACTCCGGGGAGGGGGGGTGTCAAAACCCAAACGTCTGGATCTGCCCCTCTCTCCGTCCAGAATCTGGACCCGGGACGGTGCGGGAGGAAGACGGCGCGACAGCCTTTCGCTTTGGCAGCTTGTCTGGAGCCAGCGTGGCAACGCCGGTCGCTTCCCCTGGCGGCGGCAGAAGCATCAGCATCAGCAGCGCCTGCCTTCCCCGCTGCACGAACGAGGACCGCTCCGAAGGGGGGGGGGGAGGGGGGGAGGGAGAGGAAGATGCCGCGGGCTTTTTTCGGGGGGGGGGGGAGAGGAGAAACACATGCCCTGGCGGGAAGGTCACGGGCTGGGTCATGGCTGGGTCATGGCTGACTCAGTGGCCGTGGTGTGGCTGACTCAGGACGCAGCCAGCAGATGTGTCATCATGGAGGTTGTAAGCAGTGCTCAACAAAAAAAGAACGGTGGGTCGTTGAAAAGACGCTGCTGCGGGGAGGTGAGGAGATTTCTATACAGATCAGTAGATTGTCTGGCCCATCTGCCCGGGTCTGCCTTTTAGGGGGAACAGAGGTCGTTTGTTCTCAGTTTATACCAAGAATTGTTGCAAACTGGTTGTATTTTCCAGTCATCTCCCCATTGTGTCTTTATCTTATTCCATACATGATTTGTGTCATAAAAAAGCAAAACAAATTCCAAAGTCCCTGTCAAAATTCTGTTGAAAAACCTCAGGGTTGCTTTCATTTTATCCTCCACTCTTTGCTCCATTAGTTACTTCTCGATCACTTGCAGTGACAGCATCAAGTCAGAAATGCTCCCTTCTTCAGTGCTTGGGAGGGGGGGGGAAGCCATGATGGTCTGAAGCAACAGAACAGAGTTGGAGTCCAGTGGCCCCTTTGAGGCCAACGGAGTTTAATTCTGGGAACAAGCTTTTGTGTGCACCAGCCTCTACCCAGAATGAAACTTTGTTGGTCTTAAAGGTACCACTGGACACAGACTTTGTTCTTTGCTGTTTGTGAGTGAAAGGCTTTGATTACTGCTTTTCTCCTTTCAGTCAAAACAGATGCTCATTCATGTTTTGCTTTTCTAGTCCATGACCACGGCTCCCTCTGGCCTGGAGTCTCTTCTCCAAGGGCTCTGGTGTCCCAGAGTCATCTTGGGGGGGGGGGGGGTCCAAGTTTGTGAGTCGGGCTACAGGAGTCAAGATTTAGTGACACAGGGTTAACTGTTTGTTGTGTTTTATATCTCACCCTTGCTCCAAGGGTTTTTTCTCACAACAATCCTGTGAGGGAGGCGAGGCTGAGGGAGTGACCAAATGGGCTTCATGGCTAGGTGTTTTCCAGCAACCACTGTGTATCGTAGCAGCTGGCTGTGCAACTGGACATCTCGCTTTGAATGCACACAGCCATCATGTGGCTGTAGTCCCGCCCACAATTGCTTGGGGAGAAGTCCAGCAAAACATAGTGAGACACATGTCTGAGCAAACATGGGCTGGATCAGGCGGTAAGACGGTAAATCTGTTTAGACTTGCTGGCCTTGATGTGGCTTTCTGCCAAGGAAACGGATGTAAGGACCGGCTGTCCCATCTGCTGTTACGCATCTGCTCCACTTCCCAAAGGTCTCCTGCGCCTGGCTTTCTGTGTTTCTGTCAGACAGAGGGGGCCTGGCTCTGCGGTGAGCCAGCAGGAAAGAGTGAGCTGGGAAAACAAGCACTTGGGGGGGGGGGGTTCTCTTCTGACTTGATTTCATCTAGTTGCAGACAGTTTCAAAGCATTTATTTTGGATTTCTGTGGGTGCCAAGAGAAATCTTATTTGTGATTTTGCTGTAAAAAGACAGCTACACAGCTAAGTCATGAAAATATCTGTTTCTGTTTTGAAAGGAGTGGTTGCATCTGAGTCATGCTGAGGGAGGATCTTCAGTTCAGGGGAGAGAAGCTCCACTTGGCTTTGCATTAAGTTAACAACAGGCTGTGCTTATGGGGGTGCGAATGGTGGCTGAATGCAGATAAGAGACCCCTAAAACAATCCATAGCTTTTAAAAAAACCCAAACAGGTGGCCTTTGTGTGTGGGGGCTAAGTGCTATCAAGGTGCTTCTGACTTATGGCAACCCTGTGCATTTGTGGCCTCCAAAACACCCTCTCGTTAAGGGCCTTGCTGAGGCCTTGCAAACGGAGGGCCTTCGTGGCTTCCTTTACAGGGTCAGTCCATCTCAGTGTGGAGTAGTGGTTAAGAGCGATGGACTCCAATCTGGAGAACTGGGTTTGATTTCCCACTCCTCTACATGCAGCCAGCTGGGTGACCTTGGGTCAGTCCCAGTTCTCTCAGAGCTGTTCTCTCAAGGGCAGTTCTCTCAGAGCTCTTTCAGCCCCACCTACCTACCTCTGTTATGGGGAGAGGAAGGGAAGGAGATTGTAAGCCACTCTGAGACTCTGTCGGGTAGTGAAGGGCAGAGTTTAAAAACCAACTCTTCTTCTCTTCCTCTTTTCCTACTGCCTTCAACTTTTTCTAGCATTATTGTCTTTTCCATTGACTCTTGTGTTTTCATGATGTGACCAAAGTGCAATAGCCTCAGTTCTGTCATTTTAGTTTCTTGGGACAGTTCAGGCTTGATTTGATCTAGAACCACTGACTTGTCTTTCTGGTGGTACACGGTATCCATAAAACCCTCCTCCAATACCACATACAAGAAGAATGAACTTTCTTCCTGTCAGCTGTCTTCCGTGTCCAAGTTTCATAGCCACACCTAGTAGTGGGGAATACTCTGGCTGGCGTGAACTGTCTTGACCTTGGTTGCCAGTGACATATCCTCCTTACCCTCGAGGGTCTCCCCTAGCTCCTTCGTGGCTGTCCTTCCGAGTCTCCGTCCCCTTCTGACTTCTTGGTTGGAGTCTCCCTTTTGGTTGCCAGTGGAGCCAAGGAACAGAAACTCTTGAACAATTCCAGTTTCTTCATTGGCTCGACCTTCACGCTGTGTAGACTGAGGGTTTAAAATTGCAAGGGCTGTTGAGGAGAAGAGGCACATGGCAGTGGGAGGGCTCAAGGGGGATGCCAGCACACCTGTGTCGGTAACGTGTTCAAAACAGTGTTTTTTGTTCTGTGGCATGGAAACTGGGAAACCCTGAGAAACCCCTGCCCCAGGGAAAATACAGAAATTTGGGGAGATATTGAAATACATTCCAGTTCTTACATTATTAATGAACATAAACTTCTTTTACTCCTTTAAGAACACAAAGGGCAACTTCGTTAGTAGGGTTTGTCATGTTTGACTTTATCCATCTACGTTTAACTTTACTGTTGAAATGAGCTTTGACTGACGAAAGCTTATCTCCTGGAACATGTTGTTGGTCTTTAAGGTGCTGCTGGACTCAATTTTTGTCATATTTAAGAAATTTATAAAGTGGTGTAGGCCTTGGCCTGGATGGCCCAGATCTTGGAAGATCAGCAGGGCCAGCCCGGGATGGGGGGGGGAGCACCAAGGAAGTCCAGGGCGGCTGCGCAGAGGCAGGCAATGGCAAACCACCTCTGCTCATCTCTTGCCTTGGAAGCCCTTCTGCAGCTGGGCAGCAGTGTCCAGCAGTGTCCACCACTGGATCATGTCCTTGTATTCAAAGAAAACTGCAACTATACCCAACACTAACCAGAGAAGGAGGCCTGACATATATACCTTTGGTTTTGCAAATTAGAAAGTAGAAGGAAATAAAGTTAAAAATTGAATTTGGCATATATTTTGTAATAAGCAAAAGAAAGTTTGTAATAAGCAAAAGAAAAACAGTCAAGAGTACTAAGGCAATCAGTCTTGGTTATAAACACAATTAACGTTGACCTCACTGGAGGTCATATGACCCGGAAGAGTATTCTCATGTAGCCGCCTTGTCATTCTGATTGTGGACAAGTTAATAAAGCTGATGTGGGGCATCAAGGAAAACTTCATGGCACTTGTGTGTCTGTTGCACAACGTCTGCAGCTCCAGAAGACTTCAGATGGGCCCCTGGAGCATCCCCTGCCCCGTGAGCCCACAGTCAGTGGTGAGCAGCTGATCTGAACTCAAGGGCTTCTGGGCCATCTGCTCCAGCCTCAGGGAGCCCTTGAGTGGCGAAGGCTATTCGCAGAGTGCTCATTGGGGTTTCTGTGTCCCGCCCCCCGCCCAGCGTCAGCCCTCATCTCCGGAGGCCCCTGGAAGTCCTCTCGAGGCTTAAGGCCGCCTGTCCAGCCAGTCGAGTCTTTATCCCACCCCTAACTCTCCCTCCTCTTTTATTATCCAAGTCACTGCCTCACTCTGTTTAGTGAAGCTTGTTCGTGCAGAGTAATTTGCCTGCGTGTTCACTGTGTGAGTAGAAGTAAGTGGGGGCAGTTCCTGGGTCTTTGGTGATGAGCTGGGACTCTTGGGTGGGTGAACATAAGATGCTGGAGGAAGGTATTTGTGGGAGGAAATAAAATCTGTCCCAGACTATGAGAAAGACTGGTTGGGAGGGGGCATCTATAGCAGCTGCTGCAAACATCTGTGGCAGGAGGAAGGGAGAGGAGAGTCTTTGGGGTGGACCAAGGTTGGAATGGTGGGTGATGCTCCCCGGGGAGCGACTGCTGGAACACTTGGGTGTTTGACAGTTAAAATAAACACGTGTACAACTGGCATACACCTGTTTGTGAGAAAGAACCAATGCATATTTTCTTTCCAAAGGAAACGGGACCAGCACCAGGATAAATGTTGGGTTTATATCACACATTTTAATGTAACCTGAGAATTAGCTAACGATTAGCTAACAAAAACAATCACAGAGTGGGAAGAGTCCATACAGGCCATCTTTTCCAGCCCCCTGCTCAACGCAGGATCAGCCTAGAGAGCATCCCTGACAAGGGTTTGTCCAGTTGCTGCTTAAAGACTGCCAGGGAGGGGGAGCTCACCACCTCCCTAGGCAGCTGATGATTCCACTGTTGCACAACTCTTCCTTTCAAAAAGTTTTTTCCTACTATCCAGCCGGTACCTTCCTGCCCTTAATTTAAACCCATTCTTGTGAGTCCTCTCCTCTGCTGCCAACAGGAGCAGCTCCCTGCCCTCCTCTAAGGGACAGCCCTTCAGATACTTCAAGAGAGCAATCCTGTCCCCCCTCAGCCTCCTCTTCTCCAGACTGAGCATCCCCAAGTCCCTCAGCCTTTCCTCCTCGTAGGGCTTCTTGGTCTCTAGGCCTCTGATCATCCTTGTCGCTCTCCTTTGCACCCACTCCATTCTGTCCACCCCCTTTTGGAAGTGAGGCCTCCAGAACTGCACACAAGACTCCAGGTGTGGCCTGACTAACGCAGTGTACAGTGGGACTAGGACATCTTGCGATTTGGATGTTCTGCCTCTTGATACACTCCAAGCCCCTCCACACCCTCATCCAGATCATTTATAAAAATATTGAAAAGTACCGGGCCCAGAACCGAGTCCTGTGGCACCCCACTGGACACCTCCCTCCAGTCAGATGAAGTGCTGTTGACAACCTACAATGTACACTCTCTATTCTAGCACTTTTAATTTGTGAACAGGCCTTGTGTGTGTGTGTGTGGGGGGGCTTAAATCAACACAGAGAGTCTGGCCAGTGCCTGTGGGAGGGGAGGGGACTGGTGGCTGTTTCCTGTGGCAAGCACAGCCCCTGATGCCTGAGGAGGCAGTGCTCTGTTTTCCTGCCAATGCAGTACTTCTGGCCAATGGCAAGGAAGTTGGTGCTGTGCCAAGGCCTTTAGCTGGGTGCTGCCCTGCAGGCTGGAATACCTGCCAGGCATTTGCAGGGGAGGTGGGGGGAAAGGAAGGAGATGCTGAAACCAGAACTAAACGATAGGACTGCCAAATCCCAGGTGGGGCCTGGCCTTCTCCTGGAATTAGAGTGGCTCTGCAGGCTACAGAACCCAGTTCCTCAGTCCCCTTTGGAAAATGGACGCCAAGCATCACACCCTCGCCCAGCTCCCTCCCCTCTGCAGACTTTGCTCTCAGCAGGCACTGCCTCCCAGTCGTCAGAGATTTCCCAAGCTGGAGCTGGCAACCCTGCACCATTGCTCGCCAGCCCACTGGCCACACGTTGGTTTCACTTCACATTCCCAGTTGTTGTTTGGGAGTGTTCTAGAAGCCAAGCCTCTTGCTAGAAGGCCGAGCAGAGGCAATGGCCAACAGAACGTTTCAGCACACGTGCAGATTTGCCAACTGTCTCCCTCTCTGGAACAGAAGGACCTGGCCTCATGGGACTTTTATTTGGGGGTAGCGCTTTTTTCATGAGACTTCAGTAGGTTCAAATTACAGCTGCCAGGTATTTGAGGTGTTAGTAAAAAAGTACCGGTTCTGTAGAAGTTGTGCCGATCGTCTGTTGGCTTCCAGGGTCAATTCAAGGCCAAGCCCTTTGTGGCTCTGGCCAGAAGCACTTCTGGGCATGATGCCCCTGGTATATAATCCCCTCCCGCTCAAGATCTGGACATTATTGCAGTTTATACACCAGGCTGAACACCACTTCCAGGCATGCCCTCTTGGCTGTGGCCCCTGAGCTTTGCAATCGGTTGCCCAATGAGATCCAGAGGTTCCGAGCCCTTCTAGTGCCCAGGGGCATCCAAGAGGCGTTTCTGTTCCTTCAAGCCTTTGATGCGTGGAGGAGTGTGCCAGTCAACCATGGCTGCTTGGAGGAGTGTGCCAGTCAACCATGGCTGCTTGGTGGGTTCCTGGTTGCAGTTCTACTCACACTTCAAACTATGTTAAGTCCAGTGGCATTTTTAAGACCAGCAAAGTTTAATTCTGGGTACAAGCTTTTGTGTGCTTCAGACCAACATGGTTACCCACATGAATCTTTCAACTGTATTACTGATTTTAGAGTTTCATTCTTTCATTTTGTAATTTTCTTTGAGAACTACTATACACTTTCTACATCAATAATACAACAATTGCCACATGTGAGACACTGAAGCTGAGGACAGACTGGCAGTATAAAGCGGAAGGGAGGCGGGGCAAAGAGACCCAGGCCAAGTTGTGGCAGGGATTCCCGGTTGCACTGCACTGACCGATGCAGCAGCCTACCGGGGAGGAGGCGGAATGGAGTGGTTGCACTGCGGGGCGTCTCCTGGTGGTGGCACAGTTGCGCACAGCTATGGTCTACTCCACCAACCTGTGCATAGGCGCAGCCACAATTGGGGCAGGATCCCATGGCTGGGAGTTTTAACTTTGTGAGCCGGAAGCATCCCCACGGGTGGTTGTGCGCTCAAGCGCACAGCACACATGGGTGGTTATGCGCATTCCTGCCGGATCAGTGGGTTCACATTGCCAGCACTGCTTGATTGCAGCTTTTTTATGTCCACACTTCCAGGAAGCACGATCAACATGCCCTCCATGGCTTGTCTCGGCTTTCACCTGGTACTTTTTAAAAGCGGGATTGAATCATTAAAGGACGGGGTGAGTGCAGCAGGGGAATGCCAGACAGCTGTGGCTGTGTGAACCGGCCCACTTAATCCGCTTGAGAAAGGTGCCTGTTGTTAGGACTTTTGTCCAATAATCAAGAAAATTCAGAGTAATGAATCTTGCTTTTCTGGAAAGTAGAGATTGCTTCTTTTAGTTTAAAAGAAGTTTATTACTAAAGGGAAAAGGTAAATGGGATTAGCTACAAATAAACAAAACATGCTTACTAAGCAGCATGCTGCTGTGTCTGCACACTAAGACATCCTGATAGAGAGAGAGAGAGATTGCAAATGGAGGATCTCTCCTCCTTCTTGACCCCTGAAAGGAAACACCTGATATCATTGACCAATTAGCAAAACAGTACACCTTCAGCTTTCCCGGGCTTAGAGTTAATTGGCCAGCTGCCAGGTATTACTTCCAGGCTAACAAAGGTAAACAAACAATTTGCATAGGTTAACCCTATAATGACTGAATTTCTCAGGCCTTGCGTTACATGCTGATTTTTCCAACACCCCTTCTCAAGACCTGAAATGCAAGCCATTATACATGCATACACAAAACATTATTCAGCATTAGCATCAAGCATATTCAACATTCCACGAAGTCTTTCAAACTTGTCTTTGGTCAGTGGCTTAGTCAGGACATCAGCCACCATCTCTTCTGTACGACAATGCTTAATCTCTATCAACCTTTTCTGGTACAAATCTTTAACTAATGCACATTTAATACCTATAGATCTACTTCTAGCAGTCGTGCTCTCTTCCTTACATATAGTTATACAAGCTTGATTATTCTCTAACATAAGTATAGGTACAGGTTCAATTATTCCACAATCTTTCAACATCTCAAAGATCCATTCAAGTCTGCTGCAGGCACTTGCTGCTGAAATGCACTCAGCTTCTGCTGTGGATTGCGCTACAACAGTCCACTTCCTTATTCAGTCCATCAGCTATTGCTTTGATGTCTCCTCTGTTTTGACAAGCCACGATCAAGTCGTCAACGTAAACAAGAACATACTGGTATTGTCCATTTCTGATTCTAGTGTACAGACAAGGTTCAGCTTTCCCTTGCTTGAAGCCTTGCTTCTTTAAAAGTTCAGTAAGTTTGTCATACCAGGCTTTTGCTCCTTGCTTTAGGCCATAGAGTCCTTTATTGAGTTTGTAGACGTAGTTTTCTTGACTTTTGACCTTGAAACCTTCAGGTTGTTCCATGTAGATTTCTTCAGATAGTTCTCCATTGAGAAAAGCAGTCTTTACATCAAGATGTTCTACTATCATGTTCCTAGATGCTGCAACACTTAGAAGTGTTCTGAATGTTGCTTGGTCAGTAACTGGAGCAAACGTTTCAAAATAGTCAGTCCCATATTGCTGTGAGTAGCCTTTAGCTACTAGGCATGCTTTGTATAGCTCCACAGTTCCATCTTCCTTGTGCTTTATTTTGAAGACCCATTTACATCCAACAGGCTTTCTGCCTTGAGGTAGTTGAGTGAGGGTCCAGGCCTCTTTTTCGCTAATGGACAGCAGCTCCTGTTCCATTGCTTCAAGCCATCTGCCTCTTTCACTCGCAGGTAAGTTGCAAACTTCCTTCCAGTTCTTGGGTTCCTTTGCAGGTTGCACAAGTTCACAAAATCCATACTTCATTGGAGGTTGTCCCTTAGTGCTCCTTTCTGATTGCCTCACACTGGGTGTGGGTTCTGCTGTGGGTTCTGCCGTGGGTTCAGCCGCTTTCTCTGGCGTGGCCCCTGCTTCCCCTTCTGTTTCAGTAGTTTCCTCAGAAGGTGGACCTGCTGCTTCACTTGCCAGTTCCCCAGCCAGTTCACCAGCGGTCACTACAGGTAGCCAAGCAACAAACTCATCAGGTGCAGTCCCAGGCATCTTTGGATCAGCTGCAGTGGAAACACTAGGCAATACAGTCTCATCAATAAAAACAACATTGCGTTCCTCAACTGTGTGGGTTTGGGGATCGTGTATCCTGTACCCTTTCCCACCAACAGGATAGCCTGCTATAATTCCAGTTTGAGCTCGGGGATCAAGTTTTCCCCTCTTTTCCTTTGGTATGTGTGCATACCCTTTTGCGCCAAAAGCTTTGATATGCCTTAGACCAGGCTGTTTTCCATACCACGCCTGAAAAGGAGAGGTTCCAATAATCTTTGAGGGTAATCTGTTGTGTAAGTATACTGCTGTGTTCAGGGCTTCTGCCCATAAACGGTTTGGCAGTCCAGAATTCATTAGCATAGCTCTGCACATCCCTTGCAGTGTTCTGTTTAATCTCTCAGAAGCTCCATTTTGCTGGGGTGAATAAGCAATGGATACTTTATGTTGAATTCCTTGCTCTTGTAGAAATTGTTTGAATTCAGCATTACAATATTCACCACCTCCGTCTGTGAGTAAGCTTTGAGGTGCTTTGCCAAATTTATTTTTAACAATAGCCACATAATTTTTAAATCTACGCAGTGTTTCATCCTTACTTCTCAGCATATACACATAAGTGTATTTTGTTTTATTCTCTTTGAAAGTCACAAAATATTTGTTCCCACCTAGGGATGCATGTAAGGGCCCAACAAGATCACTGTATACAGTTTCCAAAAATTCTTGATTTTGCGCTGGAGTTTTCCCAGAATAACTTGGGGCGTCTCCCTTTGCTCTGAGGCATGTCTCACATCTAGTTTCACTCTTTTCACAATGCACAACAGGTATTCCACATTGCTTTAACAACTGCTCAACAGATTTCAAATTTCTATGTCCCATTTTAATATGCCATGAATACATACATTTTTCATGTTTACAAGCATCATCACAAGCATCCTTAGTCTGGCAAATCTGTTCCTTATCATCAACAGTCTCTATTTCCTCATCAGGATCAACATCAAAAGTTTCTGTCTCCTCATCATCACAAGCTACAAGGTAATGAAAGCCATTTTTCTCTTCCACTTTAAATTCAAGCTCTCCATCCTTGGTAGAGACCTTACTTCCTTGCTCTGGTTTGAGCATGACAATATGTCCAGTGTTCATGAGGCTTTTTGTTGAAATTAAGTTCTCAGCAGCTTCAGGCACATAAGCTGTATTTCGCAATTCAACATCAATTAATTTATTATCTGTAGTATACAATTGTAATTTTACAGTTCCAACACCTTATACATTCAATAATTCCCTGTTAGCTTGGTAAATTCTTGGTTTGTTCTCAACATCTATGTTACTAAACCAGGCTTTTTCTCTACACACATGTGTGCAAGCGCCAGAATCGATTAAAAATATTTTCTTATCATCTGTGTTAAAATCATCAGTGATCCTAAAAGCATTGCCTTTGCTCTGTGTCTGTGCTGCAAACTTCTTTCCTCTGTGCTGTGCGTGTGAAACGTGACCTCTGCTCCTCCCATAATGGCTTCCCCTTCCACTGGCTGGTTCTTTGTTACTAGAACCATGTGCTT
Source organism: Lepidodactylus listeri (assembly GCA_029233225.1). NCBI lineage: Eukaryota > Metazoa > Chordata > Lepidosauria > Squamata > Gekkonidae > Lepidodactylus > Lepidodactylus listeri. Next base: position 113,509,444 of record JARCFY010000009.1, on the reverse strand, counting down.
CTGTGGTTCTTTGTTCTTGGGGCTCATCATTAGGTGCATACTTAGAAGAGCAGTATTTTGCAAGATGATTTTTCCCACATATAAAACACTCTATTTTCTTTTTAAATTTCTGTCCATGCTTTAGGCTCAAAACAGACATCTCATCAGACAGACTGTCTTTCAAATTTCTAGAATCATATTCCTCAGTTAGTGCAGACAAAAGACCTTCTAAAGTCAGATCATCTTTCAGTCTAATCATACTGGTTACAGACTTATAGGAGCCAGGAAGACCCTTAAGAATTGAAGAAATCATATCTGTATCAGAGGGTGCTTCATTCAGGTCTTTAAGCTGTGTGTAAATGCCCATTAATTTGTCCATCTCTTTGGGAAGGCAGTCTCCCTCCTTCATCCTGAAATCAAAAATCTGTCCCTTGAGGGAATAGATTTTACTCTTGCTGTGCTTATCAAATTTGTCTTTTAGGTGTTTAATCATCAATCTGGACGTGGCTAGCCCTCTTAATCCTGGTACCTCTGTGTAGTAAATACTCCCTAAAATCAGGACTTTAGCAAAACCATCCATCATAAGGAATTGTGTTTTATCAGGGTCAGTTTCTGGAGGATTTTCAATTGTTAATACTTGAAGGGCATTGTGAGTCTGCAGGCGACTCTTCAAATACTCCTCCCACCACTAATAGTTAGATTTTGTAAGTCTGAGATTTGGCATTTCCTGGGATGGGGCATTAAAAGCCATTTTGTTACTCACGTCCCTTTGGATTTGAGGTAGAAGCACAGGTTGAGTCTCTTTGCTGGAATCTGGCTCACTCATCTACTTCTCCAGGAGCTCCCAGGGTTAATCTTTCCTCTCTCTGCAGCAGCAGCAGCGCGAAATTCAAAAGCTCCTTTGCCTCGCCTTCCTTTGTTCTCCCGGCAGCAGCGTCTCTCTGGTGCTCAAGGCTCAGCTCAGCTCCACTTACAGCAGGCAAAAATTAATCCAGTCAAAAAAGATCCTTTGCTCCTGGCAAACTACAATCCAGCATAGGTTTTCCCCTGATCAGCAAGGAAACAAGGTTGGGCCTTTCTGGCTGCAAGATTGCTCTGAGAGCAGGAAGGAAAAAAAGTGGTCGTTTTAAAAATCCAAGCCTCTAGCTCTTATTCCCTATTTCTCTTTCTCAATCAATCCAAAAAGCTTTTAAGAGAACCATCCTCTCTTGCTACCATTTGTTAGGACTTTTGTCCAATAATCAAGAAAATTCAGAGTAATGAATCTTGCTTTTCTGGAAAGAAGAGATTGCTTCTTTTAGTTTAAAAGAAGTTTATTACTAAAGGGAAAAGGTAAATGGGATTAGCTACAAATAAACAAAACATGCTTATTAAGCAGCATGCTGCTGTGTCTGCACACTAAGACATCCTGATAGAGAGTGAGAGAGATTGCAATGGAGGATCTCTCCTCCTTCTTGACCCCTGAAAGGAAACACCTGATATCATTGACCAATTAGCAAAACAGTACACCTTCAGCTTTCCCGGCTTAAATTGGCCAGCTACCAGGTATTACTTCCAGGCTAACAAAGGTAAACAAACAATTTGCATAGGTTAACCCTATAATGACTGAATTTCTCAGGCCTTGCGTTACAGGCTCATTTTTCCAACACCTGTATCCCACCAAACTGCTGGGCTGAATTCGGCCTGAGATGAGGAGATTGAAAAGTAGACTGAATCCCACATGGCACAATCCAAATATCTCAGCTTCAGGACATTAAGTCTGTCTTCTTTTCATGTGGCTTGTTCTGAAACCAGGATTCAGCTCACAGATGAGCATTCACATTGCGAGGTGATGAACCTGCCCATGTGAAATCTGAACAAGTCCCAGGGTCCACCTCAGACTGATTTTAAAAAGAGGACTTTGAGGTTGATGCTGACCATTCTGTGGCTGCTGCCAGAGCTGACTGAATTCTTGGGTGCGTGCCCTCGAGGTAGCCGGTAGTCCGTTTCCACTCAGTCCAGCCTGGACAACATTGGACAAAATCAACTTGGGCTTTCCGTTCTGTACTTCTGCTTTGTCTCTTTCTGGCTGCTAATGCTGGCAGCCCTCTGGGCAGAACGGCCATCAGGGCCCCTGCCAGGGAGAAACATAAGCTTGCCTTTGAAGCTGGTCGTATAGAAATAAGATTGACAGCCCAGCTAATTTCTGAGCTCTTAATGGTGTTTCCATTTCTCTTTGCTAGTATAGATCATCAACAGCCAAACAGCCCAAGGTTCAAGTTTAACTTCATCGCCGATGTGGTGGAGAAGATTGCCCCTGCGGTCGTGCACATAGAACTCTTTCTCAGGTAACTTTTGTGCCTTTTATTTGATTTATTCAGTTTATGTATTTGAACATTTGTACTCAACTTTCCTCCCCAATGGGACTCAGTGCAACTTACAACAACCTTCTCCTCGCCTCCGTTTTATCCTCACAACAATCTTGTGTGGTAGGTTAGGCTAAGAGAGTGTGGCTGGCCCAAGGTCACCGAGCAAACTTCCCTGGCAAGAGTGAGGATTTGAACCTGGGGCTCCCAGATCCTAAGGGGCTGCAGTGGCTCGAGTGGTTAAGCCGCTGAACTGCAGACCGGAAGGTCGGTAGCTCGGCAGTTTGAGACCTGAGTGCCGCATGACAGAGTGAGCTCCCGTCTCTGGCCTCAGCTCCTGCCATCCTAGCAGTTCGAAAGCAAGAAATTGCAAGTAGATAAATAGGGACCCACTTCGATGGGAAGGTGACAGTGTTCTGTGCACCTCGGGGTGTCTAGTCATGCCAGCCACATGACCACAGAGAAGTCTTTGGACAATGCTGGCTCTTTGGCTTGGAAATGGAGATGAGCACCACATCCCTAGAGTCGTATTCGACTGGCTTTTGAGCAAGGGAAACCTTTACCTTTACTTTACCTCCCAGATCCTAATGTAATACTCTAACTACTATGCCACACTGGTTGGATCAAGAGGATTGCAGATGTTTCCAGAAGATTGTCCACGTCCTTTCATGTGAATACATATCATTGACGTCAATGGGGGTGCTCCAGGGTTGCCTTCCGTTGCTGGCAGAGTCATATTTCTGTCTGCAGGTGTGAGAGTTCCGTGGGGCCTCGCAGGACACTTGGATTGAACTGTGGTTTAGACACCCAGACTGGAAAGGCAACACAGCCCAGTTTGCTCCGATGCCTGCCCTGGAGCATCACAAACTCCTGACCGAAGGCTGCCAAAACCAGGAAGCCTTCAGTTGTGCTCCGCTTGCCATATCCATGAGGGTTACAAACAGAGGTCCTTTCATAGAAAAAGAGGTGCAGGAGCTCATTAGCATACCTATTAGCATAACTCATTAGCATAACCTGTTGAATGTCAGTTTCAGCCCTATTATACCCTATGGGCCATTGAAGTCAATGGCAAAAACTCATAGGGTATATGAAGGGCTGGAGGGAAGGGGGTTTGAGGGAGAGGCTCCAAACTTGCAGGGTAGCTTCTGGGACCTCTCCCCCAAATACCCACTAAGTTTCAAGAAGATTGGACCATTGGGTCCAATTCTACAGGCCTCCAAACAGGTTGCCCCCATTCCCACCATTGTTCTCTATGGTGGGAAAAAAATAACATTTTTTCCCACCATAGAGAACAATGGAGGGGATGGGGCAACCTGTTTGAGGCCCTGTAGAATTAGACCCCCTGGTCCAATCTTCTTGAAACTTGGTGGGTATTTGGGGGAGAGGTCCCAGAAGCTACCCTGCAAGTTTGGGGCCTCTCCCTCAAACCCCCTTCCCTCCAGCTGCTTTTAAAGCTGCCACCGAATTTCAGCTGCAATTCGGCAGTGGGCCAAATCAGATCAGAGAATCTGATTTGGCCCGTGGCCTCCCTACTGCCCACTCCTGGGCTGGCGGAGTGGCGCTCCGCCTCGCTCCGGCCCCAAAGGACCCCTGGTTACAAACAAGCAGAAGTTAGTTGTGGCATTTGAATGCAGTCAGTGAACACACAGGCCTGAACATCCTTGATTCTGGCCCATACATAACTTGAGCCTACCGGCTTGTTTAGACCTGTACCGGATGTGTGTCTAGCTGATTTCTGGACAGAGACTCTCTTGGACCTGTGCTGATGTTCCAGGCCAAGTAAGGCCGGCTGTGGCATGACGGGAAGTGTACCAGATCTGTACCAAACATTTTCAGGAGTCCAGAGAACTGCCCCTCCCCCTGACCTTGCATGCAAGAATCTGCTGCTGACCTCTGGGGGGCTGGTGATCTTGTCAACATGCCTCACGCTGAGAAGTAGAAGAGTGGGTGGACTGAGAATCTGTGTGTGTGTGTGTGGGGGGGGTTATGCATTTTTACTTGTGCACAGAAGCAGTAGCTGCCCTTGCCTGTGAAGAGCAGAGGAGGGGCAAAAAGCAAGGCCATCCCTGAAGACTGTCTCTAGTGGGGAGGGATGTTGCTCAGTGGTAGAGCATTGGCCTTGCTTGCAGAATTAGAGAGGGAACAGGGTGGTAGCTTTAATGTCTGTCAAAATTAGAGGCAGTGTTTACTGCATCATGCACTGCTTCATATACTGGTTCTTATTTCATTGTTCTCTTGTTAGTAGTAAAAGGACCTACACTGCATATTAATGAGGGGGTGTGGCTTAACTGCTGGTCACATTGCATATTAATGAGGGGGCATGGCTTAACTGTCATCTACCTTGAATATTAATGAGGGGGCGTGGCGGAAGTGATGTCACCTTGCATACTTAATGAAGTGGGCGTGGCGGGCGTGACGTTACCAGGCATGACGTCAGCCTCCCCACCCCCTTGCCACGTCACTGGAAGTGACCCCTGACCCCATCACCAGATATCACCTGACCACCCCCAGTGGAAGTGACCCCTGACTCCCTCATTAATATGCAAGGTGACGTCACTTCCGCCACACCCCCTCATTAATATGCAAGGTATGTCCTTTTATTACTCTCGTTTCGTAATCCAGTTTTGTTGGATCATTAGCTGTATATATTATGCTAGCCACTTTTACATTGTTTTCCAATTTGGTAATCTGCCTGGAGTGTCCATGAGAAAGGCAGACTATAAATGAAGTAAGCAAGTAAATAAAAACAAGAGATGTAAAAGACATCAACCCAAGACCACAGTGGACCTCTGCCAGACAGGTGATGCTCCTGGCCTTGGTAGACCAAGAGTCTGACTGAGGAGAGTGCAGCTCCAGGCTCTTGTGGGAATCACCAATATGGATCTCAAATGTGCATGAACTTCCACAATGTGTCATGATGTTCTTCTTGTATTAACCTGTTTTAGCAGCTCTGTAGTTTTTCCTGCAGCTCTAGAGCCGGGGTGGGGTACGCCAGGCAGATGCCCGGCAGGGGGGCAGGGGCCGTTCTGCATCTGGGAAAGACCCCTGAGGTGCAAGTGGTACAGCTGGGGCTCAGCTTGCTCCTGGTGTCTCTGGCCAAATATAACGTTTATTCTCTCTCTCTCTCTCTCTCTCTCTTTCTTTTTGTTTGTTGGCACACAGGCTTGTTCACAGATGGTTGTTGTGGGTTTTCTAACCTCCGGCTGAAAGAATGGCCTGCCCCTGCTCTAGAAAAGAAGGCTTTTCTTCACTTGTGGGGCAGTGGTGGGATGCCAACGCTCCCATTTTCCTGCTTGCTGTGTGACTGAGGAATTTCTGGTTTTCTTGTACAGGCACCCCCTGTTTGGCCGCAACGTTCCCCTCTCCAGTGGCTCCGGCTTTATTATGTCTGACACGGGGCTGATTGTCACCAATGCCCACGTGGTGTCCAGCAGCAGCTCTGCAACTGGGCGGCAGCAGCTGAAAGTGCAGCTCCAGAGTGGGGACACCTACGAAGCGACCATCCAGGACATTGACAAGAAGTCAGACATCGCAACCATAAAGATAAAGCCACGGGTAAGGAGCTGGGAGGAAGCACGCTCAGTCTTGGCCAGAGGCTGTCTCCTTGGGTAGCGGGGGGGGGGGGGCTGGGCTTTTACATTTATTTATTAGGATGTTTATTTATTTGACTTATATCCCACCCTCCCCGCAAGCGGGCTCAGGGCGGCTCATATAGTTGGTACACAATGACCATTAAAACCACATAAAAATATTTAACGTCACTTTGTATATTTAAACATGGACAGTCTTTCTAACTTAAAGTAAACGTCTATTTGGAATGAACCTGTTTGCAGATGTAATTTCTGACGTGAGCACCTCAAACGTGTCTGCGAAAGAGTGAAACGCCAGTGGTGTTTGCACAGCTTTGCCAGGAGCCCAGAGCAGCTCCCCCTCTTTCCAGTCAGGGGCGGGCTTTCCTCGCATCAGGTGAGGTGCCATCCTCACACTGGGGGTTGCTTGCCCCTCTGACCAACAGCTGATCACGAGAGGTGGCAAAGGGTAATGCACAGCTCCCTTACTTCGGGTGGTGTAGCAGCCCTCTCCGTCTCCAAAACCAGTATCCACAATGATTCTTTGAAAATGGATCGAAGTTGAAGAATTACACAGTTTATTATCAAACTGTTATTAAAATAATATATATATGAAATACATCACAACTGAATATGCCACATAAAAATGCATTGCCTGATTTCTAAAATACAGTTGTTGGTACTGCTGTTCATTCTTTAACATTTGAATTATATGGTGGTGTCTGGTGAAGGCACGAAGAAGGAGCATTTGGATGGGAGGAACCAAACCCTCTGAAACTGAATGAAACTGGTGTCTGGATGTCCCATTCTCTAGAGCAGGGGTGTCAAAGATACGGCCCACAGGCTAGATGTTTATCTAATCCCCTCTTGAAGCCGTCCGTGCTTGTAGCCACCACCACCTCCTGTGGCAGTGAATTCCACGTGTTAATCACTCTTTGGGTGAAGAAGGACTTCCTTTTATCTGTTCTAACCCGACTGCTCAGCAATTTCATTGAGTGCCCCCGAGTTCTTATATTCGGCCAGCAAGCAACTGGTGCTGTTCTCAGCCTGTGAGGGAAAAGGGAATAAAAGCACCTCCTGGAGGTTTTGGAAGCAGGTTCTCTGTCATGCCCTCCCCTCAGCACCACCACTTCTGTGGGAATCGCAGGAGGGATGAGAACTGGGGGTGGGGATGTGGGAGAGCCAAGCTTTTGTGAGTTCCCCAGTAAATCAGTTGCTTTCACTGCTATGAAATAATGGCTTAATTGGGTTTGCCTGTGTCCTTAATAAAGTCTATATCTCTGGTACCTGGAATTACGTTTTATGGCACTCATGGCCTGGCCCGACAAAGCGTCCCTTCTGTCAGATCCGGCCCTTGTAACAGATGAGTTTGACACCTCTTTGTGTCCTCCTGCTCAGAGCATTTTCAGGACTGTTCTCTCTTTACAACCGCTCTGTGTCCTCTGCTAAGCTCAGTGGAGGCGACTCGACCAAGACCACCTGTGGGCATCATGCTCAGGCACAGCATCCAGACTCAGTCGCATGATTTGTGGCATCCCTGCTTCCGATCAGAGGAAGGTTTCCCCATGATCCCTGTTTGTTTGTTTTTGTGTGGGTGTTGTATTTTTCATATGTGTGTGTGCGCGTGTGCACCTGGAAATTGCCATGACCTCTGGTGACTGACCCCTACTTGAGGCCTGGAGAATATTCAGAGAGGTGGCTGAATAAAGCCCGCCCCCTCCTCCTGCCTCTGGTATTCCAAGGAGGTCTCCTATCCAAGTACATGCCAGAGTCAACCCTGCTCAGCTTCCGAGATCTGACGATATCAGGCTTGCCTGGGCTATCTAGGTCAGGGCCCATGATCCCTGTTTCCGATCCATCATTAGACTTGTCCTGCTCATGTTCATGTTTAGATCTGCTCAGATGTAAGCCATCTTCCCCTCCCCCCCCCCCCCCCCCAAATCTTGCAGAAAAAATTGCCTGTACTCCTCTTGGGCCAGTCTGGTGATCTGAGGCCGGGGGAGTTTGTTGTGGCCATGGGGAGCCCGTTTGCCCTGCAGAACACTGTGACCACGGGCATCGTCAGCACAGCACAGAGAGATGGCAAGGAGCTGGGCCTGCGGGATTCGGACATGGACTACGTCCAGACAGATGCCATTATCAACGTAAGTCAAAGCTCCGCTGCAGAAGTGGTTCTTCTAGATCTCACAGCTGCTTTCAGCACCATCTTCCATGGTGCTTTCTTAGGCTGTCAGGGGGAGAGGGGGACTGCTTCTACTCATCTGTCAGCCCCTAACAGCACTTGTGCGACCGGAGGGGGTGACAAATTTCCCTCTTATCCCCTGTGCTTTCCAGGGTCAGAGTCCCACAGCAATCAGTCCCAATAACGTTCCTTAATCAGGATCTAGTTTATTGAGATCAGTAAAAGCAGGTCATCTGTGCATAAATTTCGTGTCAAGAATGACTCTCCCGGCGGGAGCAGGGCAGTTATACAGAATTCAAAGAGAAACCCCTGATGGATGAGAGCCAATCATAAAAAGCAAGCAAGTGATCCCAAACTAACGACTACAGGTTCCCAGGGGAACGAGAGCAACCAGACACCAAGGTCAGAACTAGGCAGGGAGATAAAACCCACAGTGAGAATCAGAAGTTAAAATACCAAGAGATCTAGGCATTCACCCGCCTCCCCCCCTCCACAATGGCAGCATAGCTGACAGAGAGGTAATTTGAGGATTTAAAGGAAAGCCTCGCCTGTGTGCACGTGACATTCAACCCTTTCTCTCCTTTTCAACTGATTCAGTGGAGATGGTGGCAGGCCTGGGAAGTTGTCTGGAGACAGTAATAGATTGGACGAGGTCAGGGGTCATTTGGGGCCGGAACGGGGCACAAATGGTGGTGGCGGCAAGCTCCGCCCCCAGCTCCCCACCCCCCAGCTCCTTCTTGCTAGAGTCGCACGGCAGCAGCAGCACAATCTTTCCATTGTATTTTATGGCCCCATAGAATACAATGGAAAGATTGTGCCACCACTGCGGCACAACTCCAGAGTAAGGTGTGCAAAAAAAAAAAAAGGGCCCGATGCGGCCGCAGGGAACTGGAGCAAGCCAAGGGAGGGAGGGGGGTTTAAACTGCCTCCCCTTCCCTCCAGCAGCCAGCTTGCTCAGGCTCTCCACAGCTGCAGAGAACTGGAGCAAGCCAAGGGAAGGGGGGGGTTAAACCGTCCCCACTTCCCTCCAGCAGCCGGCTTGCTCGCCTTCCATCCAGCAGCCGGCAGCAGCCACTGCTGCACGACTCTTGAGAGAAGGGGTTTAAAGTTTAGCAGGCCGGCTAGGGAAGCAAAAAGGGGCGGGGGATCTTCAAAAGCCTCCCTTTCCCTCCCCTCCCCCAGCTGGCCTGCCAAGAGTTGTGATCTTTCCATGTCTGTCTCCCTGCCCCCCCTTCCCCCGAGCCTCTCTGCTTTTGCGGAGAAACTCGGGGGATGGGGGTGGGATTTAAATGCCTGGGTTCCCTGCCCGATCTTCTCTAGGTGTCCCGCAGCCGCAGGGCACCTGGAGAAGATCAGGCAGGAAACACATGTCTGCCTCCCTGCCCTCTGACACACTTCTGGTGCTGTCAGGGGGTGTGGCATATGCAAATAAGTTATGCTAATGACTAGTTATGCTAATTAGCTCCTGCACCTTTTTTTTAATGAAATGACCCCTGGAGGAGGCCAACAAACAGTCAGGGTGGCGGTACAACAGGACAGGGTTGTCTTCGTCTTAAAGAGTAGGTTCACAGTAGGGGACGGCTGTAGAAAAAGGTGCTGGTTTCTTATATAGGACACACCCCGCCCATGATAGGAGAATAATGAAATATAAAACACCTTTTTGAGATATGGCTTGCATTTTCTGGAATGGGCTTTAACATTTTCTGATCTTGGTTTTTGCAGTATGGGAACTCAGGAGGACCGTTGGTCAACTTGGTAAGAACTTACTGCATTTTGCATAACGTGATGAAATGGTTACCCTGTAAAGCAGAATTTCAGAAATAGTCTCAAACGGGCAGTCTTGGCCACTTCCCTTCAGTGTGGCTGCCCTTCCAGTGTGTGAATCAAGCAGCCATTGTTCACTTATCAGGGAGTGTGTGGCTTGTTTCAGATGTCACCAAATCAGAACAACAAATATTCATGTGCCATGAAAACCAAAGTGTGGGGAGGAGGATGGGAGCTGTGGCTGTTCCCTGGCTCCCTCTTGATTCCTGTCCAGTTCCTGGAAGTTTGTCTATTGCAGTTGCACCCACCACCAGAGTTCCCTCTAAGCCGAGTTAGTGTGAGCTAGCTCACAGTTTTTTACCCTCCGGCTCACACATTTTTGTCTTTGCTCAGGAAGGATGGCTCCAGAGCAAACTAATTTACGCAATAGCCAAATTGCTGGCTCGCAACTTTAATGCTGGTAACTGCCAACGTAGAATTTTTGCTCACAAGACTGGCCACTAGTGATCAGGTTTTCCGGAAAAACAGGAAATTTTTCCAGAAGATATTCCAATGCCATGAACAGATTGTGACCAGATTTAGCATGTTTATTTGGACTTATAAGTCCCTCTTGCCTCATTTTGTCTCTGTGGCCCCTGATGCCCGAGGGGTCCTCCCATCAGCTTCAGCCCTGCCTCCCTGCAGAATTGCCCTTTCCTTAGCGGTGAATTGTCAGGCATGCTGTCCTGAGCCCCTCGTGTGCCCCACTGACCCCACAGCACAGCAGATGAATGGTAAGCAAAGGCCAGGCTGCTGTTATCAAGGCTAAAAGCTAAAATGAAAACGCTAAATGCTTTTAAACTAACAAACAAAAATGTATGTCTTTTTTCAACAGGACGGGGAAGTGATTGGCATCAATACTTTAAAGGTGACTGCAGGAATTTCCTTTGCCATTCCATCTGATCGTATCTCCCAATTCCTCTCTGAGAAGAACAGCAAACAAAGTAAAGGTAAAATTTGTTAAGGAAGGGGGTTGGACTAGGCAGAATGGCTGCTGCAGGCAGAGTGCAGATGAATGGTGCTGTGCTGTCCCCATGCTCTTGGTTGGCCTGAAGTGCCTGCACAGAACTGCTTGCGGCACCAACCCTTTGCCCGGGCACAGGGGGCTGCCAGGGTGTGCTTCTGACCTCCCTCCTGCACTGAAGGGAAATGCTTCACGATGACTGTTATAGGACAGGTGTCAACAGTAGTTAAGATGTCACAGGAGAAAATGTTCATATTATTTCTAATTTGAAAAAGAGAAGCAAATGCTGTGACTATACCAGAAACCAAAATGGTGCTTGCATGTTAACGGAATCATCCATTGTTTTGCCCTTTTACCTGATGCCCAGCTTTGCTGCCGAACTTTTCCCCAGCCACCCCAGCCCCTTTTTGATAGAAATGTGCCCTCTCAGTTGGGACAGGAGCCCCTCTCAGCCCTATCGCTGTGGGGGAGACAACGGGGGCTTGTAGTTCCCCCTTTTGTTGTTTTGTGCCCTGCAAAAGGAGCGATGCCGTGAGACCCTCTGGAGCCTTCCCAGATCTCTTTGGTTTTAAAAATGCTCCAAGAAAAATACAAACAGTAGTATAAAACCTTTTGCTGGGGGGAGGGCTCTCAGTGGTGCTGACTGGCCTGAAGCTGTGATCCTGTTTTGCGCTGTTCCGGCCCACCTCTGGCAGCCACAATGCTGCCTTTGGCTCAGAAGGTGTTTTTCTCCTGTCTCCCCACAAAGGAGCTGGGGGACACCTTCAAGGGGAACGGATCTTTTGAAACAGATGTCTTTCACTGCAAAAAATATGGCTGACCCTCTGAATTTATAGTCGGTTCATTAAAAAATCAAATTGTTTTAAAAACATTACGCTAAACTGATAAACACAAAACACATAATCTTAGCTTCCAAAGGTCAGTCCTGTCTTTACGTTGCTTTTTGAAACTGGTGGGATAGACTTTTGCGGGTGTTAGGAGAACAGGAGATGGGGGAACCCCATGAGAACATAAGGACATAAGAGAAGCCAATGTTGGATCAGGCCAGTGGCCCATCCAGTCCGACACTCTGTGGCACACAGTGGCCAAAAACACCAGGTGCCCTCAGGAGGTCCAGCAGTGGGGCCAGGACACTAGAAGCTCTCCCACTGTTGCCCCCCCAAGCACTAAGAATACAGAGCATCTCTTGACCTAGACAGAGAGCTCCTATCTATACCTTGTGGCTAATAGCCACTGATGGACCTCTGCTCCAGATGTTTATCCAATTCCCTCTTGAAGCCGTCCATGCTTGCAGCCGCCACCACCTCCTGTGGCAGTGAATTCCACGTGTTAATCACTCTTTGGGTGAAGAAGTACTTCCTTTTATCTGTTCTATCCCGACTGCTCAGCAATTTCATGGAGTGCCCGCGAGTTCAGTTTCATGGAATGCCCCCCCCCCCACAGGTCCTCCAGCTGTGGTCATCTGATGGGCCATTTCTCCAGGAGGAGGAGAAGGGGGGTTGAAAGGGGTCCCTTGGAAGTCTTGTCAGTGAGGAATGCCCCCTGGGCTTGGTTCTAAAGGCCATCTCAGTTGTCACTTCTGGCAGGCATTTCCATGTGGAAGCTGTTTTACATGTGTAATGTAGTATGCTCTGTGTAGCAACCAGCCTGCCATGTGCTCCCAGGTAATGGCGCCCGCCGCATGGCCAGAGCACATGGTCAGGCAGAGAGGGGAGCTTGAATCTGGAGGAACAATAGACATCCGGATTGAAAGCCTCCACGAATGTGGGACCTAGGTTCTCCCTGGGGAGCCAATGCAATCAAAGGCTCCTCCAGGGAACCTATGACAAACATGCGCATATGTTAAGCCCCTATCAGGTCTTTTGGGTGCGGCCGGAGGTGTGGCTCCGGCCAGCATATAATGAGGGCCCTGGAGCCCTGGAAGCATGCTTGTTCTGACCATCTACTGGGCATGCTGAATCACTCCATAAAGGCTTCATGATTTTACCATTCCTGGTCTCCTGAGTCCAGTACTCTTCAACATGTGAACAATTTGCTTTGCGTCTGAAACATTTGCAGGCTGTCCTCAGCAGCCATGCAGACTAGCGGCCACTTCCACACGGTCGTTTTTGTCACTTGTTTGTCCCTGTTGCTTCAGCTCCCCCCCCCCCCCTTTCCACATGTGTTTTGCTCCCTCTGGGACTACTCAAGAGGGCAAAACACATTGGGGAGGGGGGGAACCCCGAAGCAACAGGGACACACAAGTGATGAAAATCAGAATGTGGAAGTGGCCAGAGGGGAAGAGAGATGCTTTACATTATCCACTCTGGCTATGCAATCAGTCAAGAAAGATCTTGCTTCCTTCCACCACGTGGAAACCCCAGTCTCCAGAGACAAGGTCTAGCCACGTTCATGGGAGGGGGGGGGAGCTGTAATGCCCAGCATCCTTTAGGAGTGGGCCAGGCGCCAGAGCTGCGCTGTTGAGGTCACAGGCAGGAAGAATAATTCAAGAACTGGAATGCTGTTATTTAAGAGAAAGAATTCAGACTTCCTCTTGAAGAGGCTACATAGATGTATAGAAGATTCCATTAGTTACGTTGTCTAAATATATGCAGGGCTTTTTTTGTAGAAAAAGCCCAGCAGGAACTCATTAGCACAATAGGCCACACCCAACAGCAGGAACTCATTAGCATATTAGGCCACACCCCTGACAGCTCCCTCCCAGGATCGGCTTCCCCAGGTGCCCCACGGCTTGCAGGGTGCATGAGGAACCCGAGGGAAGGAAGGCAGTTTCTGGATCGGCTTCCCCAGGGTCCTGCAGCTTGTGAGATGCCTGGGGAACCCGAGGGTGGGGGAGGCTGTAGGCGTGGCCAACTCGGAAGCCAGCCGGAACTCCGTTCCTGTGCTTTCCTGCCCAAATATAGCCCTGAATTATATATGAAACCTCCAGAGATCAGATTCTTGGCCCCTTTCATAAGCACCCTCCCCCTGTCCCCACCACACACACTGGAGGGTGGCCTTTCTGCAAAGCTCTGAGTGTGTTCAGAATCAGCTTTCGCCACTGGAGGCAGTCTTGTGGCTGCAAATGTCCAAGCTTCATTCCGGGCTTTCCACTCAGCCCTTCTTTTGGGGGGGGGGGGGGGGGTATTTTTGCATTTGTGTGTGCGTGGGGACCCATGCCTGGAAGTCATGGCAACCTCTGGCACCTCCTACTGGGGCATGGAAGAAGTTCAGAGAGGTGGCTGGATAGCCTGCCTCTAGCTTCCCGGCCCTGGTGTTCTCTGGAGGTCTCCCATCCAAGTCCTTGCCAGAGTCGGCCCTGCTTCACTTCCGAGATCTGAGGAGGTCGGGCTGTCCTGGGCTGTCCAGGTCAGGGCTGCTTAGCCCTTCTTGTTTTAGCCAAAGAGTGTGCCTACTGGGCTCAGAGGACAGTTCCCATCTTCTGCCCTACCTGGACAGAGTTCCTCCAGTGGGGCAGCTGCTGGCTCTTAGTCTGGGGTCAGGAGGGCGAGCTGGGGGCTGGGGGCAGTGTTGCCCAAGCGGGCTTTTTACAGTGGGCAGCTGAAGAGTGCTGACTAGAAAAAGCCAGTCTGGTGTAGTAGTTAAGTGTGCAGACTCTAATCTGGGAGAACTGGGTTTGATTCCCCACTCCTCCACTTGCACCTGGCTGGATGACCTTGGGCAAGCCATAGCTCTGGCAGAGCTGTTCTTGAAAAAGAGCAGTTTCTGTCAGAGCTCTCTCAGCCCCAGGGTGTCTGTTGTGGGGAGGGGAAGGGAAAGGAGTTTGTAAGCCGCTCTGAGACTCCCTTCTTCTTCTTCTTCTTCTTCTTCTTCTTCTTCTTCTTCTTCTAGGGGTGTGTGTTTGGCAAAAAAGAACATCCCCCACCCTCTGAACAATACCGTATTGGTATTTAAATGCCTTTTGCAAGCGCTGTCACCCAAATGGAGTCCCGCAAGTTCACCCAGAAGGCAGGTGACTCCGTTCATGCAGGGCTGCCTGCCAGGAGGGTGAACTCACCACTTGGGACTCCATTTGTGCAGCGTTGCTTGCAAAAGGCATTTTCACGCACCACTGCGCAAATGAAGTCCCAAGTGGTGAGTTCACCTGGAACGTGTTTAAACCTTCTGGTCTCCAAGCAGTGAGTTCCTGGTATTGGGATTTGGGAATATTGAGAAATACTGATATTTTTTGGGTTCAATATACCCAACCCTGAAAAATACCGGGGTTTTTTTGCACACCCCTCGTCCTGACCCATTGCTCTCAGAGACGGCCCAGGGTGGACAAAGACCTCCAGCATGCAGTTTGCTTTGCGTGGCTGTCTCTAATTCTGTTTCACCCTAACTTTGTTCTTCAGTTGAAAAGTTTCTTCACTAGGATTTCAATTTTTATTCCAGACGGGAAGAAAAGATTTATTGGCATAAGGATGCTGACGATAACCCCTGCGTAAGTCTCTCTTAATGTAAAACCCTGAGCTGCATTCCTCTGCTGAGCTGGCTGCCTCTGGCAAGGGGGGCGGGGGGCGGGCTGGATGCAGGTGACTCTTCTCACGTGGTCCTTTTTGTTAGAACGTGCTTTCAGAATAGCTCTTTATTTCAGAAACGCAACTATATACACAGACCCCAGCCCCAAAACACACCCACGACATACAAATACACCAGTAGAAAAATAGGCGCCTGCCTTATTTGCATGGGTGTTCCTTAGGCTGAGGTTACCTGATTGGTCGGTGCAGCAAGGGTGACCAATCCAAATGTAGCTGCAAGGAGCCTCTGAAACAATGGGTGTTTGCTCGAAGCTCACAATATGTAACACTTTTGCCCCTAATTAGCTTTCTCCTTCAATGTTCATGTGGATTTCACAGGTGTCTCTTTTGTTTTTGGAAAAAAAGAAAAAACAGTTAAGGATTCAAATGCCTGCTGGCCTGTCTGAAAAGCTCTGGAGGGAAGGAATTCCAAGGGGGGAACGATCACAGTCACTCTTAATTGCCTGTAGAGGAAGGTGCCCTTGTCTGACTGCAGGCATCATGATGGAAGAACGCCTGTGCATTCAAATTCTCCAGCAGCCAACACATTGCTCGCCTGAGCGCTGCTGTTGGGGAGGAGGGAGACTCAGGAGGGGCAGAGCTTTTCAGTGGGTCACTGCAGTCTTGGAGTAGGAGATGCCGGGGAGATCTCCAGCTGGTCACTTGGAGAACAACTTTGGATAAACAGACATTTTAAACTGAGAAGAACCTTGGGGGTGTGGGAGGGGGAGTAGCTACTGTACAGCTAGCTGAGTCCTTTGAAATCCAGACAACGGTGAGCCCCCAAAACATCCAGTTCCAGGGGCAAATTCATAGACTTATCTCACTGTTTGCAATACCTTCAAGGCCCGACAACTGCTAAAGATCACAGGAAACTCTGTGGAGAGCGTGGTTGGCCTAGTCCAACCCCCCCCCCCCCCCCCCACGGCCCATCGTGACCAGGGAGGTCTGTGATGCATTTGCAATGATTCACTTGTCCAGAATCCTGGCCTTGACCCTGAACAGAACCAGGGCCTGCTGTGAACCTGCTGGGAAGTTTGTAAGCCTGCCCCCCCACCCCGCCCACCATGTGGGATCGTAATTCAGCTTTCCTACTTGTTTTTCTGCCAGCAGTCCTTGGCTCTCTTCTTCAGGATGGTAGAATATGCTGGAGTTTGTTCTCAGGGAACCTGCAGAGAGTCCTCATCGGAGCAGGACAGGGATTCCCAAGGACAGGCCCCATTCTGTCAAGACTGCGGGACAGAACATCAGCAGGAGCAAGGAGGCCACGGTCTCTCCTCCGAGTGGCCTCTTTCTTCGTGGCTGGTTCTTTGCCCCCAAGCCCTGTCCACACAGCACTCTGCAGGAGACACATCCAGAATCATCTGGGGTCCAGTCTGCTGTCCAAGGTGCGATGAGAGACAGCCAGCCAGTGGCCCTCCTCCTGATCCAAGTCACGGGTAGCTGGTCTTTTGTTTCCCACCACCAAGTCTGCAGTGAACAGCTGAAGAGAGAAAGAGATACGCTGCTCTAACCCCACGGTGGGAAGGGATCAGGTCTTCTCTCATTCCCCCCCCCCCCCATCACACTGAGAAATCTTCATTCTCCCAATCATTCCTCCATCCTGCCTCACAAAAAAATCCCCCTGCCCACTTTTTCCCACTCCTCTCTTCCTGTTCACCCCCCGCCCTGCCCCCTGCCACGCTTTCTCCCTGCAGCATTGCCAAGGCCTTCCATTCTTGGGGTGTCTCCCCCCCACTTTGCTGTGATATAAATTTTCTTTTTAAAGCCCACCCATCTTCCCTTTCATCACTGTGAATATGTCAACACACCTAAGAGGCTTGCATTTGTTTAATGTTACCTGTGGAGCAAATTTCACACAATATTGGGAGCCAGTTTGGTGTAGTGGTTAGGAGTGCGGACTCTAATCTGAGAGAACTGAGTTCGATTCCCCACTCCTCCTCCACATGCAGCTGCTGGTGTGATCTTGGGTCAGTCACAAGTTCTGTCAGAGCTGTTCTGTCAAGAGCAGTCCTCAAGAGACTTCACAGGGTGTCTGTTGTGGGGAAGGGAAGGGAAATGAGTCTGTAAGCCGCTCTGAGATTCCTTCAGGTAGTGAAGGGTGGGGTGTAAATCCAATCTCCTCCTCCTCCTTCCTTGTAATGTTTTTTTCTTTTTTAAAAAAAGAATCTTGAGATAGAAATCTTTAAATTTTGTTATCTAGAAGAAAAAAAAGAATGTCTTGAGAGCAACAGCAATAGTAGCATTACTAATATTAAGACATCATAATATTTCTGTGCATTTTTTAGACTTGTGGAAGAACTGAAGTTTAACAATCCAGATTTTCCTGATGTCAGTAGTGGAATTTATGTACACGAAGTTGTTCCAAATTCACCATCTCACAGGTACGTTGCTGAGCTGAGCTGAGCTGCTCCAGGCAGAGGTCGGCAGCTTTTGAAGGGGCAAAAGAGGGAGGGGAGACGAGGCTGGGACTTGGCCAGACCATCAGCAGGGTTTTTTTGGGGGGGGGGGGGTGATTGGAACAAGGGACGAGAATAAGGCTGCTTTAGAAATGTGAGTATGAAACATTGGATGTTTCCAATGAAACATTGGAGAGCCAGTTTGGTGTAATGGTTAAGTGCGCGGACTCTAATCTGGGAGAACCGGGTTTGATTCCCCACTCCTCCACTTGCACCTGGCTGGATGACCTTGGGCAAGCCATAGCTCTGTACCAGCTGTTCTCTCAAGGACAGTTCTGTCAGAGCTCTCTCAGCCCCACCTACCTCACAGGGTGTCTGTTGTGGGGAGGGGAAGGGAAAGGAGTTTGTAAGCCGCTCTGAGACTCCATTGGGTAGTGAAAGGCGGGGTATAAATCCAATCTCTTCTCTTCTTCTCTTCTCTTCTAGTGCACAAGTTTAGGAATGCAATTGGATTGGAATAAAAGAGTGTGTGTGTGTTCCCATGTGGTGTGTTTCTAAACAATGCTTTGTGAGCAGGTTCTAGTGGAGCTGGAGGGCACCTGAGGGAGAGTTTGCCTTCAAACATTGTTATTTGTTTTAAAAATCCTGACAGGAGTGATTTCCAGTGTCGGGTAATTACAATAGGCAATTAAAGCACCAATGCAAAAAAACAAAAATAAAAACACTGCTTTAACTATTGTACAACCATTTAAGTCTGGAATCCCTTTGGATCAACTCCTGAATGGAAATGGTTGCATGACAGTTCCTGCAAGTTTCCTTTACAAGTTGAAGATCACTTTGGGCAGGTTGTAACTCAGCACTGAGCCATCGCATGGTATGTAGCGTGAAGCTTTTCTGCTGACCAGCCAGATGGCCAGAGATGGACGATCCGTGGCAGGTGGGTCCAGGAGGGGGCAGCACCTCGTGCTTTCAGGTGGACACGTGGATTATGAGAGAGCAAATGCTTAGTGGAGAACCACTGTCTTAGAGCACTTTGATTGGGTGGAGAGCTGGTTATTGTGTTACATGATTAAAATTCCCTCGTGCACAGTGGTCTGATCCTGCCTGTTCTCTTGGCCAGTCTTTGCCTCCTTTGTCTCACACACACTCTGGCTGAGGCCCATCCAGTTCTCTCAGCAAATAACTCTTAGACAAGGGCTGACCAGACAAGGGGTGTGCATTTAGCAAAACCGAACCCAAAAAATACCCGCAAAATACCTTATTAGTATTTTCCGGGTATTTCTTAAGCTGAATACAGATCACATATCTGTACTCAGCTACCAGCATAGCTGAGCCTGAAAAGGCTGATTTCTTTCTGGCTTCTATTCAGGTGTGTTCAGCTATATTGAGAGCCAGCCGCAGCCAAGGCCGTGCGGATCTCTCAGCTCCATCCCACCCCAGCTGATGTGTGGCACGGCTTTTGCAAGGTGCACTGCACAAGTTCACCTGCCTTCTAGGTGAACTCGCTGCTTGTGAGTTCATCCACATGGAGCTGCTTGTAAAAGTCCACCCCACGAATGGAGTCCCAAGCAGTATTCCCTCTAAGCTGAGTTAGTGTGAGGTAGCTCACAGTTTTTTAGCCTCCGGCTCACACATTTTTGTCATAGCTCAAGAAGGATGGCTCCAGAGCAAACTAATTTGTGCAGTAGCCAAATCGTTCGCTCACAACTTTAATGCCAGTAGCTCACAAAGTAGAATTTTTGCTCACAGGGCTCCGCAGCTTTGAGGGAGCATTGGTCCCAAGAAATACCAGGCAAGAAAAACTTCAGCTTAGCA
Source organism: Lepidodactylus listeri (assembly GCA_029233225.1). NCBI lineage: Eukaryota > Metazoa > Chordata > Lepidosauria > Squamata > Gekkonidae > Lepidodactylus > Lepidodactylus listeri. The sequence goes on along the minus strand of JARCFY010000009.1, from coordinate 113,489,889 downwards.
TCTCTGTCTGTCTCTCTTTTTCTCCAACCCAACGGCAGAGGTGGGATTAAGGACGGCGACATCATCGTTAAGGTGAATGGACGTCCGCTGATGACTTCTGCCGACTTGCAAGAGGCGGTGATGAACGAGTCGCCTCTCCTGCTCGAAGTCAGGAGGGGAAACGATGACCTGCTGTTTAACATAGAACCTGAAGTAGTGATGTAGACCAAGCTGAGGAAGATCGTTGTGATACAGTTAGACTCATTTATTCTGGAACATCAGATACCTCCTATGTACCTTCTGTGCTGGGTGGGGTGATCTCATTTCCTGAGCCATCGTTGTGCCAGACAGTCAACAATGAACAGTCTCTCAGCAGCTCAGTTTTTTAACTGGAGTCATAGCAGATATATCTGGAACAAGACAACACCTGTAGTTTTGCATTTGGAAGCAGCTCACAATGGACATTTGAAAGGCCAAAATCCCACCCCTGTGGTTTAGAAATTGTGGAATTATTTTTGCTCAATTAGGTCAGACACTAAGCAGCAAAATATTACTACAAAATGCTCTGTGGGGTGTGTCCATGAGTCCCTGCTTCAACTTTTGTGGGGATTTTACGCAGACTGCTGGCTTTTTGTGGTTTGTCAGTTTGTGGTTTAGTCAGTTTGGCCCAAAACTGCACTTCTGGAAACTTCCTTACATGTGAAATGGTTTATTCTCCCAATGAGTAAATGTTACATGTAAATTGATCTGTGCAATTACAAACGTGAAAAGGAAGAGAACAAGGATGTGTGGTTGTGTGTGTCACTGGAGAATGGTGTGTGTCTGTATAAAATACAGTATTTGTGTAAGTGCTGTAGTGTTTGTGGTAAAGGGAGAGTAAATGGGGTTAATAAGTGTGGTTGGAGAAAAACATTTTGAGTTCCTGCCTGTCAGCCTTCTTAGAATACAGTTGGATAGAAGCCCCCCCCCCCCCAATAAAAGCCTCTTCCACAATTGAGTTGGCACTATGGACGTACACATTTAAACCCCCAGCTTAATGTTTTGTTCTCCTGCCCTCTTAAACCGTCTCTGCTGACATTCCAGGGAGCTGCTTCAGGCGCAGTTAAGGGGGGGGGGGAGGTGACATGGCTGTTACGGGTCACATTGGGGTTGTGCCAGAAATCTTGCCAGGTTGGTGGCAAGCAGCTGGGCCAGCCACCCCATAGCCACCTGAAATCTTTTGCTTTTTGGGATTTCACTAGATAAAAACTAATTATTTCAAAGGTGTTTCTGAAACCAGGAATGCAAGAGATCTTATGGTCTTTCTTTTTTACACCGCCTGAGCTATTGCTCCGTAATGCTGTTTGGTTCACCTGGCCCTGACCGCAGGCTCTTGTTACATGGAGGTTATACAAAAGTGGAATGTAGTAAATGATTCTTATAGAATTATTGCCTGATATAATCACAAAGCAATGTGCAAAACAAAGCTGGAACTTTCAGAAAGTGCACAGATTTTGGGGTTCAGTTTTCTTTCATTGTATTGGAAAGCATTATTGTACAAATTGTATACATATGACGTGTACGGCAAGTTCCTACTGTACAAAGAATAAACTTTACACAGATAACATTTTGTTTTTAATCATGGTTTTTAATTTTTTCTTCCTAGTTAATTTTTTCTTCCTAGTACACATTAGAGATGTAAAATTTCCCAAAATGTTGAAACCACAGAAAGAAAGAAAACAGAATTTTGGGGGGAAATAGAAATATATGCAATATTTACTTTCTATCAAATGTAAATGTCTTCTACTGATTGAACAACATAAAACGTATAATTTATAATTTAGTTAGCTATTGGAATTTAAAAGTATGAGGTCTTGGTTTTCTATAAGAAAAGTGGCAATACCTGATGGGAAAGTTGTCAGCTGCTGCACTCTCTCCTGCCACAGCACGTGTACCTTTGGTGTTTGCCTTTGGTTTTGCCTTTGGTTGGTACCTTTGGTTTTTGGTTTCTGATAGGTAGGTAGGAAAAAGTAAACGTTGAAGGTAGAGAACAGATTCTGCAGTAAACAAAAGAAAGTGTATTATTTGGACAGTGTCAGCTAATGCTGCCATCTCCTGCTCGGGAGGTGGGATGAGTGATCCCTTGACGTCCGGTCTGTGGAATGTTATGTTATACTTCTCATGGCATGTTTATCGCTCTCTGAGCTTCTCTGACCTTGGGAGATGGCTGGTGTCTGCCCATGTATCTCTTCTCCTGTCTGACTCTATTTCTTCCCGCTTTTCCCCTGGGAACTGTAAACCAGTATTTTGAGCACCTTTTCTTTCCCTTGGTGATTGGTTGCAATTCCTTAGCAGACCCCTTTTTGAATTCTGTATAATTTTCCTGCTTGAGACTGTGTCAGCCATTACTAACACAAGAAGTGCAGATGACCACAACAGACCTTTCTCAATAAAGACTTCCTTTTCTAGGATACTTGTTGACTGACTCTGTAGCACTCTCACAGACAGTCGCAATAGGTAGGACTGCCAGCGTGTTTGGATATCGTGGTAAATTTATGACATTGAAAAGACTGAACTCTTTTAATAATGTACTATTAAAGATACCATAGCATTTTTGTTGCCAATTATTTAAACAAAAAAATCTTGAAAATATTGTATACTAGGGGCAAGGCCTGTTGCAGGCAACAATGCAACGGGCGCTAGCAAGAGGAAGAAAAAGAAGGAAGGAAGCAATTCTCTTCATCTCAACTTCTTTCCCTCTTCCTCTCAGCTATCCCCCTGCACCCTTGCTGTTCCCCTCCCAACAGAGCCTCTTTGTAGAGGCCGTTGCATTTATTAACTGAGTGGGTGTCGGAGTGCATCTCTCTTCCTTACTTACTCCCAAGTAAACAGGCTGTGCACACACATACACACACACATTATTAGGCCTAAAGCTGGGGCCAGCTCACCTATTTCCATTTTGTAGGCACCGCGAAAGGGCTTGCAGAGGGTCTCTCCCCCGTCGTCAATTTTGAAAGCAAATAAATGCTTCCTCCTGGCCTGAGCCCCACCGTCTGCAGATCTTCTGTCATCTCCCAAAGCTACAGAAATCCCCAGAGGTTGGTGCAGAGCGGTGGAGCCAGAGACTTGCTGCAAGCTAGCACTGAACTGATTTCCAGAACAAAGTTTGAGTCCAGCTGCACCTTTAAGACCCACAAAGTGTAACTGTAGGTAGCCTTTCATGGGCATCCACAGTGAACTGACTGCAAGCTTCTGGGTTGGATGTTTTCCTTTCATTTCCCTGCAAGCCCTTTCAATTGCAAAGCTGCTTCCCGTTTAACACCAGCTAATTAGTTATCCTGGCCCACCGCCTCTTGGAACTCCCAAATTGGGAGTTGTAGTTCTAATTCCCTTTGCTATGGTTGCAGTAAAGCCAGCAGAGAACTACAACTCCCAAAGTGCAATGCTCTGTGGGCGGGAGTGAGGCAATGCAGGGAGGGAATGCAGCCAGTGGGCAAGGACGCCGTTTTGAGTGGCAGTACTTGCAGCCAATTGATTTTGGCGCCCCATGGAATCTCGCCGCTTTGAAAACAGCTTTATATATAAGAGAGAGATCTCTACACTATGAAGAGTATTTTTTTCAGCTCAACCGTTTAAAGTAGCCTGCACCTGCTGACTCTAAAGTCTGAGCTGGTTGTCAAACTCAGGCCTGAAGACTCTGTGTCTTCAGTTTCTGTCTTGTTTCATTCAGCTGGGAATTGGGGGGGGGGGGGGGTAGATGAGTGTGTGTCGCTGCTTTGCTCTGAGCTGTGCTAGCCTGTGACTGCATGTAACTTGTGCCTCCCTCAGTGGGAAGAATGCATGCTTGACCTTGGAGTCCTAGACACGGCTTGATAATATAACCAAATTCTTGCAGGTGTTGGAGGAGGGCTAACGGTGCACCGTAGTTTTGGCAGGCTGGATGTAAAAGAGAAGAAGAAGAAGAAGAGATTGGATTTATACCTTGCCCTTCACTACCCAAGGGAGTCTCAGAGTGGCTTACAAACTCCCTTCCCCTCCCCACAACAGACATCCTGTGAGGTTGGTGGGGCTGAGATTGCTCTGACAGAAACTGCCCCTTTTCAAGAACAGCTGTGCCAGAACTATGGCTTGCCCAAGCAGCTGCAAGTGGAGGAGTGGGGAATCAAAACCAGCTCTCCCAGATTAAAGTCCGCGCACTTAATCACTACACCAAACTGGCTCAAAAGGGTGATTGGACTGGGCAGTGGGGGGGGGGGGTGTTGTTTGATTTATGTAGAATAAGGGAACTGGTGCCCAAGGCAATAGTTCTGACACAGTTTCATCTATGTGGCAGGAACTGCAAGCAGAGATTGCAGAGCTGTGCCAGGACACCCAGGCTACCACGGAGGGCTTGACAGGTGCCCTCCGGGATATGCTGCAGCAGGAGCTTTGCAGGTTGGGGTTGCAGGCAGGAGGAGCAGGCACACAAGAGGCCATTCCTCTAGTTGATGAGGCCCCTCTGGAACCACCCCCTCCGTGCCCTGGCCCTGCAGCCCCCAGAGATGCTCTTGAAGCTATGTTCGACGGGACCCCGGGAAAGCTGGCGTTCTTTGTGCTCCAGGTCTGGAAGTTCCTGAGGGAGTGGACCCACACTTTTGTGTCAGATGAACACTAGGTAGATTACCTGGGGTTGCGGCTGCGAGACCGAGCAGCTGATTGGTTTGTGGGACTGTATAATGTGGGGGCCCAGAGCTGAGAGATGTGGACGGTTTCATGATGGCCCTCCACTGACAGTATAAAGATCCGCTAGAACTGGAGCAAGCCAGGGCCCAGCTCTGAGGTTTGAAGCAAGGGAGCCAGTCCATCAGGGAATTCTCTGATGAGTTCAAGACAAATGCGGCCAAATTGCAGGGGTAGCTGGAGGAAGTGATCATCAAGTTCTACAGGGTGGGCCCAAACCACTCCATCTTGGATAAGGCTCTGAACCAAGAAAACCTCCTAACCCTGAACGGTTGGATTCAGGTAGCCTGTGAGGTGGAGAATCGCTGCAACCTCCTGAAGATGCACCACCCCAAACCGATGGTGAAGGTACCAGGCAGGGAGGCAAAGGCACAGCAAAGCTGGCTCCAGTGGTCCAGGAGCGACCGGGACCAGAGGCTGAGATGGGGTCCGTGCCTAAAATGTGGAGCCCCTGGGCATTTCACCACCAATTGCCCGCATGAGAGGAGCCCCAGCGGAGTCAAGAGAGAAGACTGCAAGGGAATGGAGAAGAGGACCGAGCCACCAGGGGGTAGCCCCAAGCCGCTGAGAGCCCCCCAGTCGGGAGGGAGAAAGGATCTGGAAAGTTTCTCATCCAGCGAGGAGGAACCTCAACAGCTGGCAGGAAAAGTCTGCTGTGAAGGGCACTAAATGGCAGGTCCGAAATTCCCCCGTGCCGGAATATGTGAGATCCTCTTCCCGTTTTACATGACTGTGACTGTAGTTAATCCCCTCCATATATGGGTGAGAAGAACTCTTATTGACTCAGGGTGTACCCAGGACTTAATTAGTCTGGCCCTAGTAACAGGGTTGGGGGCAAAGCTGTGAAAGCTGGAGGAGCCCTTGATTTTCTCCCAAATGGAAGGTACACCTATGAAGGGGGAAACCATTCATACACCACACGGCCCACTTGCCGGTGGGAGTAGGTTCTCATTGGGAACTGAGATCATTCATGGAGAACCCCTTGGCAAAGTTCCTGATGGTGTTGGGAAGTCCTGGCTTAGAGCACACAACTCCTACAATCATGACGTATGGGAGCCCTTATGTTCTTGGACCCACATTGAGAAATGCATAGCTGGAACCAATCTTCCCTCTAAGCTGTGGAGTCTTGTGAGCAAAAATTCTACTTTGTGAGCTACTGGCATTAAGGTGGTGAATGAATGATTTGGCTACGGCATAAATTAGTTTGCTTCGGAGCCATCCTTCCTGAGCTAAGACAAAATTGTGTGAGTCAAAGACTAAAAAACTGTGAGCTAGCTCACACTAACTCAGCTTAGAGGGACCACTGGCTGGAACCCGGAGTGTGTGTGGGGGGGGGGGGGGGAAGAGCCACAACCGGTGCCAAAGCGGGTGTGACTTGCCAGGGATGAACTTAATCAGACCCCCCAGAGTACAGAGACTTGATTAAAGTCTTTAAAGAGGAGGAGGTGGATGAACTTCCCCCTCACCGAAACACTGACTGTGCTATTGAAATCTTGCCTGGCCACAAAATGACCAAGGGCAAACTGTACTCCATGAGTTCAGCTGAAAAGGAAGAGTTGAGAAAGTTGATTGATAAAAATCTGGTCAGGGGGTTTATCCATTTGGCGGCCTCACCTTTTGCTGCCCTTGTGTTGTTCCACAAGAAAAAGGACGGTGTGTGTGTGTGTTTGAGACTGTGCACAGACTATTGAGGTCTGAATGCGGTGTCCATGTCCAGTGCTTACCCCCTCCCCTTAATTAAGGATTTATTGGCTGAGGCCATCTGTGGCTGCATCTTTACTAAATTGGATTTAAGAGATGCTTACTTTTGAGTACGCATCCGAGAGGAAGATGCGTACAAGACTGCCTTCGATACCCCGCTGGGCCAGTTTGAGTATCTTGTGATGCTGTTCAGGCTCCAAGGGACCCCAGGGATCTTCATGAACTTAATCAATTTTATAAACTACCTTGAACTTGTAGGGAAGGCATGGCTTTTAAATACATGGATAAAATCACCACAAAAAATAACCAGAGCAACAAGCAGGCACAGTGGCACCAACGTTCCTGGGAACTATTTTCCTGTGAAAATAAGTCTGCGTCCCACCCAGACCAAAACTACAAGGAACTCTTCAGATAAGATGGGTTTTGATTAATCCCTTAAGTTTTCTGAAGATTTTGTCTTTTTTTCCTTTTAATTCCCGAAGATTCTCACTTTGGCCTAGTTAGAATTGCCTACCAAAACTATACATTTAGGCCAAGACTGCCTCCTGCATTATTTTAAAATTTCCTCATGATTTTGAACGCACACCCCTCCCCTTCAATTAATCAAATGTTACACTCGGACACCCCCTTCCCTCTGTTTCATTTTTTCAAGCCTAAAAGAAAATGAATCTTTTGGTTCCAGACCTAGCTCTTTGCTCTATAAATGAGGGACAGAATCTAGTTCTGAAATATGTTTAGCCATAGCTTATTATAAGTGTGCAGCCCTGAAACACTCAGTCTGGGCGTAGGTCACGTGTCTTCCTTCCATGGATCACTTGGTCTGGATACTTTCTCTTTTTGTTTATTAGCTTCTATGACCAAAGGTCTTAAGCTTAGCCAAAACAAGTCAACCATCAAACATGGGCACACAGCATCAGCCCCAGGACACGAAACACACAATCAAAATTTACAATCAAAATAATCAAATCTAAAAGATCTAAAATGTTAAAACAGACGCCACTGATAAAAACTATAATTCATTGAAATAGATCATAATATCTAAGTGTTACGAATTCTGTTACAATCAGGTCAAGCCAGATTTTTGTTGCTTTACAGATAAAACTATCATTAAAAATCTTGTAACAAAATAAGTCGTTTTAGAATTAATATCTGCCAACAAGTAGGGGACCACCCAAAGTTCAGTAGGTAATCGGTGTTTGGTAAGAACTGGACTGATCCAAATCAATCTTGGAATCGACTGTTGGTGACAAAATAATAGAAGATGGCCCAGTGTTTCCACAACTCCAGTCTCACAATTACATAAACGATCCGAGTACGGAACTTGAGAAAAGCGACCTGTTAACTCAGCAGTGGGGAAAGAGTTAAGCCTAGCAAGAGTGAAAACACATCGTTAACTAGGTATTTTTAAGGATCTAGTATATGAAGGAAGAAACTCCTGAGGAGGAATACCTAAGGCAAGAGTGGAACATACATGTCTTGCTCGAGCTAAGGTACTAGCCCGATCAAGATTAATCAGCTTTATTCTAGTCTGCTTTAAGGCTTCCTGGTAAGTTAAATGATTCCATACTGTTGGGGGAAAGCCCAATAACTCAAGTCCAGCATCTAGATATCTTTCACAGCTGCTTTTGTGATTGTCCTCCTTTATCAAGCATAGAAGGCCAGCTTGGGCATATGGTACTGAATAGAGGACTCTGAGTCTCAGTTTGAAAGTTGCAATCCAGGCTCTAGACTCCAAGGAATGTTGGGCAAATTCCACTCTAAGTGCAGTTCCAGCCATGCATCTAGGATACTTAGACTCTTATCCTCAGGCCATGGTCACACGGCTCTTTAAATCCAGGAGCCCTCCCAGATTTAAAGGGGCCACGTTTTTTTTATTTTGAGTTGGGATGTATACACATCCCAACCCCAGCGGCAGCGGGCGGCGGTGGGCGGCGGCAGCGGATGGTGGAGGTGGCAGCGGCAGAAGAGGCGGGCGGTGGTGGAAGAGGTGTGCAGCAGAGGAGGAGGTGGTGGCGGCTGGCGGCAGTGGAGGAGGAAGAGGCAGCTGGCAGCAGCGGCCGGGGGAGGCACCCTTCCCCGAGCCCTGCCAGCCACCTGGTAAGTTTTGGGTTCCCTCCCTTTTGCACTTGGGCACTTGAGTGTCCAAGAGCCCAAGTGCAAAAGGGGGGGGGGGAAATGGAGGGACGTGATCTGGACAGCCCTCTTTTGCAATCATTGTGAGAAAGGGCTGTCCAAACAGGCTCTATTGTGGATTCTTTGCATGACCACCAGGAAAATAGTTGATTTTCCTAGGGTCCCAAAACGCAGGAGGAACCCACAATGGAGCCTGTTTCAGCACGGGACTAAACGCGGCCGGTGTGATCGGTCCCTTTAAATACAGGAGGAAACAGCACTTCATCCCGCATTAAAGGGCCGTGTGGCCGCAGCCTCAGATGGATAGGATAGATAGGAATTCTCTGTCTGGGGCCAGTGATGCTCTGTATTCTTGGTGCTTGGGGGGGGGCAACAGTGGGAGGGCTTCTAGTGTCCTGGCCCCACTGCTGGACCTCCTGAGGACACCTGGTGTTTTTGGCCACTGTGTGACATAGAGTGTTGGACTGGATGGGCCATTGGCCTGATCCAGCATTGGCTTCTCTTACTTTCTTATATTCTTAGAAACAGAGCCTTGTTGGATTTGTTTCAGTACATGGCTATACATAGCCATGTATGCCCTCGCCTGTCTTATCTCTTGTGCCCCCTCCTGAATGGAGTAGCTTGCACAGTGCTCGAAAATTTGGAGTGACTGGTTCCTGATGTGGACTTCTAGTGCTGGATGTTATTATTGTAAACTTTTGATATTATTTTAACCAACCAAAATTGCCAATTTTCTACTTCCACCATTTGTACTCTTACATGATAATTTTTTTTATAAATAAATGAAGAAAATCAGGATGGATGGAGTTCCTAAGGCTCATTCCCCAGAGGTGCCCTTTCTCCTCAGAACTATTAATCAGGGAAAATTTCCTCAGAAGTCTCACACATCCAGTGTTTCATTCATCCAAATTCTGTGGAACATTTACTCCTTACTAAAGAGTGGCTAGTGCCTTTAAAAAAAGGATTTTACATTCTTAGCTGTTGAGATAATATTCATGTAATCTTTTGATGGACCTCTCCCAAATTTAATATATGGTTAACAGATTAGCACTGCTGTGTTGCCAGGTATGACCCATTGCTCCCCCAGTTGCAAAGAAGAGACAGACAACAGGTTGGAATTAAACAAGGGCCACTTTATTAACTATTTACAGGAAATTGCAGCAACGGGGAAACTATGCAAGCACAGGAACAGACAAGGCAGGCGTCTTTCCTAGACACGGCCTCCTTGCCCTTAGCATGGGCGGGGCACCTAGCTCCAGTCTGAAGCTAGCCAATTCTGGCTCGTAACCGGCAGCCCAGCATACTGGCATCCCCCCCCAGGAGCGCCTACCCCTGAGACCACACGGAACTTCAGGGAGGAGCCTAGCCTGAGAGGTTCCCAGAGGAGGCACCCTTCACCTGCCCCGGACCGCACTGCCCTAGAGCGGTTCCTGATGACCTCCTGTTCCCAATCGGGTTATGCCATGAGGCGCTCACCAGTTCCATTTCTGCTTGCACAAACCTGCCAAGTGACCAACTATTTAACTCTTGCACCCATCTATGCCCTTAACCCCTATCACAGTGCAAGGTAGGCAAAAAACACCTCCCCCAAAATGGCCAATCAGGTGAAGGCATAAAAATTCCTACCTGGTCCCAATAGGCAACCAGCAAAAGCCTACACTGCCAACAGGGCGGGCGGGTGGGAGAGCATGTGGAGCAACTGGATAGGCAGGGGGCAAGGCGCCTGCCTTTAGCCGGCAAGCCACGCCCCCCTGCAATCCCCGTATGCGCGCGAAGGCGCTCCGGCCATTGCTGCCTCCCTCGACGACGTGGAGGCAAAGGAGCCCCTGATCGGGCGCCACGGCATAGCCGGGCGCCCGGGAGCTCGATTGCCCCCCCAGTTGCAAAGAAGAGACAGACAACAGGTTGGAATTAAACAAGGGCCACTTTATTAACTATTTACAGGAAATTGCAGCAACGGGGAAACTATGCAAGCACAGGAACAGACAAGGCAGGCGTCTTTCCTAGACACGGCCTCCTTGCCCTTAGAATGGGCTGGACACCTACCTCCGGTCTGAAGCCAGCCAATTCTGGCTTGTAACCGGCAGCCCAGCATACTGGCATCCCCCCCCCCCCCCCCAGGAGCGCCTACCCGAGACCACACGGAACTTCAGGGAGGAGCCTAGCCTGAGAGGTTCCCAGGGAGGAGGCACCCTTCACCTGCCCCGGACCGCACTGCCCTAGAGCGGTTCCTGATGACCTCCTGTTCCCAATCGGGTTATGCCATGAGGCGCTCACCAGTTCCATTTCTGCTTGCACAAACCTGCCACAGCCAAGGCCAAGCCTCTGCTTTGGCCTTTGCTACCCCCACTCAGCAACCGAGTGCCAACCGGATGCTGTGCTGCAAATCCGCTAAAAATATCCCGTTGCCCTTGTCGGATAGGTGCACCCCATCAGCCCTATACAGGTTGGGAAACTCGACCCGTATACTGGGGTGCGGCAAGAAGATACCCAACCCGACCTCTACAGCCTTCCTCATCTGGTTATTAGCCTTACGCCTGGCACGGTCGATAATCCTGGGGTCCTCCACATTACGCCACACAAGGCGTGGAAGGATAGCTGACCAAACAATCCGGATACCAGGCCACCTTGCTCTTATCCTAGCCAAGTCGGCCCTGGCTTGCAGCACAAGGGCGACGCCCTTGATAAGCCCCAAGTCATTACCGCCCAGGTGTATGACCAAGACATGGGGGGAAGCCCCCCCCTCTCTTCAAACAATAAGGGGAGGAGAGCAGGCCACCTCATGCCTCTCCTACCCAACCATTCTACCGTGGCCACCTCACTGAGGCCGAGCTGGGAGCCGAAGGCCATTCTCTTTGCACGATGCGCCGCCCAGAAGACCATGCTGTGGCCGCAGACAGTGACCCTTCGTCTTGTCCTGCGGCCTGCAGCACCTGTAAGAGGGGATCCATTACAAACCAAATTAACTAAATAACCTAACAGGCTTATAAAGTACTGGGCCTAACGTAACCTTTGTAACTATGGGATCTCCAACGCCCAACACCCTGAACTTCACTGGGGCAGTATCCCATGGCCGCAGCCGTTGATGCTGCTCCGATTCTAAATGAGTATGAACAAAAACGGACCGTGCCCAATCCGAGACGGACCAACGCTCTATGTGTCACAGTCCAAAATTGGAACTTCGTAAGGGGTGTGTGGTCCTTGTGCCGAAACAGGTACCCAGGGTCGTCACCCTGAAAACCGATGTAACGACTGAGAGCTGAAACCGGGCATAAACCCTGTTCGGAACAAGGCCCCAACTTAATGAGTACACCCTTACCACGCTGGTCAGTCTTAGATCTCCACAGATTGATCCTAACAGTGAAATCGATGATGGATACATCCCTGCGCTCAAGGTCCCTACCAGAGGCATCAGTGCGGGAACTAGCCACTAGCTCGCTTACCCTGAATGCCCCCAAATATGCGACCAGCGAAGCCGCATGAAATAACGATGCCTCATAGCTGTCACTGCAAAATAGAGGCCACAGACAATCCAGCCCACGCAGCACAGCAGGGGTCAAAGGTTCCCTGGTATCAACCCTCCTGCCGCTTTTCCGAGACCACCCTTCGAGCATCTTCCGAAGACGGAAATTGCCCGTGGAGTCTGCGTGGCCAGACGCCTTGCTAGCAAAGGCCAAGGCTGACAACTTGCCCCTAATAGTATGGGCTGACAAACCCTCCTTCCACAGTGACACGCAAAATTGCATTAGGTGTGTCACGGGGATGGGCCAAGTTTGTTTCAAACCAGCTTCAACCCTGAAGGCCAGGAACTGCTTACCCGCCTTCAAGTAAGCTTGTCGTGTGGAGGGGGTAAGGGCCATACTCATAGCCCTATCGGCTTCAGCCCTCCAATCTCCCACACCGCGTCAGGCATCTGCGCTGGAAACAGGTCGGCTTCTGGGGCCAGCTGACGAAATCTCGTCATCTGTTTGCGAGAAAGTGCATCAGCGACCCCATTGCTTACACCCTGGCTTTAAAATTTACATTGAGCCGTAAACACTGCAAAGTGAAAGCCCGAACCAGGGTCATAACCCTGGGGGATTTTGATGTCAGGGAATGAATTACATGCACGGTGGACTGGTTGTCACACCAGAAATGGACCGTCCGGTTCGCCAATTCACCGGGCCAGATCCAAACTGCTGCAACAATCAGAAAAAATTCCAGGAAGGTGAGGTCCTTGACCCAACCAGCCCAGAACCAGTCCTCGGGCCAGTCCCCGGCACACCAATGCCCTCTAAAGTACACCCCAGAGCCGGAGGAGCCGGCAGCGTCAGAAGCAATCTGCAATTCTGCCTCAAGTAGGAGCTCCTCCCGCCAAAGAGAAACCCCGTTGTATGAGTCCAAAAACTGCTCCCATACAAGCAGGTCCTCCTTCATCCCCCTGGTGACTCTGGTCCTGTGGTGTGGAAGATGGAGACCCTTCATGGACTCACAGAGCCTCCTCACGAAAGCCTGGCCGGGTGCCACAACCTTGCATGCAAAGTTGAGGTGGCCTACTAACTGCTGTAACTCCAGAAGGGTAACCTTAGTCAGTGATCTAGCTGAAGCGACCCTCGCTCTCAATACCTCTAATTTCTCCCAAGGTAACCTGCAGCATTGGCCAATAGTATCAATCTCTATCCCCAGAAATGTCAAGATAGCAGCTGGACCCTCCATTTTTTCTTGAGCTAGAGGAACCCCGAGCTCATCGGCAAGGACCTGAAAGCTGGACAGCAGGAATTGGCACTGGCCCGATGCCGGCCTTCCCACGAACAAAAAATCATCCAAGTAGTGAGCTGTAGTACCCAGCCCTGTCCTGAATCTCAAGGCCCATTCTAAAAAGGAACTGAACCTTTCGAAAGCAGCACAGGACACAGAACAGCCCATGGGAAGAGCCCGGTCCATGTAATACTTGCCCTCGAAGGCAAAGCCGAGGAGCTCAAAATCCTCAGGGTGGACAGGAAGAAGCCAAAATGCAGACTTAATGCCGCATTTAGCCAACTCCGCCCCGACTCCGCAAAGGTGGACAACCCGCAGGGCCTGATCAAATGAAGTATACTTGACTGAACATAACTCATGAGGTATCGCGTCATTCACAGACCTCCCCCGAGGGTAGGACAGGTGATGAATGAGTTGAAATTCCCCTGGTGCCTTCTTGGGCACTACCCCCAAGGGGGAAACTTTCAAATTACTCACTGGGGGCAAACTAAAGGGGCCCAGAACCCTGCCCTCTTTACACTCCTTAGCAATTTTTTCCCGTACCACATGTTCGAGCCCGCAAACGGATTTCAAATTAGGAGTGAAGTAGGGCGCTCTCAGCCCCTGAAAAGGTATCTGGAAACCAAATGAAAACCCCTCCCAGAGATAAATGCGGTCCAGAATGGGCGGGTAAAACTGCAACCACCTCCTCAACATCCCCAAATTAATTGGGCTAGGCCCCTTTGTCAAGGGGGGGGCAGAAGGTCCCCCCCTCCGCCGACCCCTTTTTCCTCCACCCCGATCTTTGGGTCTAGGGCAATCTGCAAAGGCATGAGGTCCGGAGCACAAAGGGCATTCGTGGCGAAAGGAGCAATTTTTTCTGCTGCAGGTTCCTTTAGAGGAAAACTCCCAGCAGAACGGACGGCGTTGCACTCCTGGCTCAAATTGATCGCGGGGACTAATCTGCACCTGAGATCTCTTCACTGAGTGGCCACTATGCGACCTCTCCCCTCCTGGCACTATACTAGGTGACATAATCTGAAGCCAGAGATTCGGATTAATTCTATCCCAGCGCATGGCCGGGTTCATAGCTGCCCTCATCCTAAATTCCTCATCATACAGAAGCCACACCGGACTTGGGAAATCCGTCAACGCTTTGTAAATGATGTCCAAATATTGGATCATTGACAAAGCCCTCCAAGGGTGATGGCGGACTATCACTGCCGCATAAATAAGGAATCCAGGAAGCCAATTAGCCCAGGTCCTATCCACTACCCGCCGTTTTAACCGCTCCTTCTCACGGTCGTCCAAATTGTCCCTATCCTTCTTTTCCATCTCCCTGTAAAGGAGGCTGAACACATCCACAAATTCTCCCCGAATTATTTTGTCTTTAGTAGCTGCAGACAGATGGTCACCTAGCGGCAAATCAGTGTCCCCGCTAGGCACTGCCCCAGGAGGAACCTGGGGAGATACCGGATAAGGAGAACCGGATGTTCCCATATTGCCTATGTTGTGAGGAAAAAGACCCCCTGCTTGCCACGAAGTAGTGGGCAATGTAGGGGCACAGGAAGTCCCATACGGTTGCCAACCAGGTGGCAAGTTGGTCAAGGAGGCAATGCCCTGCTGAGAAGGGCCCCACGGCCAACTAACAACCGTGCCTGTTGTGGCCAGATCCTTACCTCCCTGCCCTTGGTGAGGAGAGTAGAGAGCCACTTGTTGGTTCCCCATGCCCTGCCCAGGCAGCCCAGTGGATGTCCCTGCACCTGGATCCGAAGCGCCAGCATCCTTCTTATCCTCTAGGAATGCCAACCATGCCAACACCTGGGCCTGGAACGAGAAAAGAGACTCTCCACTGGCATTAGTAGACATAGACGGCAAACCCAAACCTTTTTCCAACGCCGCCAGCCGCAGAAGGATGGCAGCATTCACTGGATCTTCATCCTCTTCGTCAGACGGGATGGCCGGAGGAGGTCACGCCGGAGGCCTCTTGGGAACTGGCCGCTTGCCTTTGCCCTTCCCCGTCCCTTTGCCTGATGCCATAGCAACACGAACACAACTAGCAAAGAATAATAGGCCTTAATAACCGTGGCAAGAAAATGCCGCAAGAAAGCAATGTCACAGGAATCCAAATCCAACGACTAAACCCCAGAAATTCTGGCCCCCTAAGTGAAGGACAAGGGCCCAAAGAGCATACGCAAATTGGCCGCTGAGGCCAGGTCAAAAGACCTCTCTAAAATGGCCGCCGTATGTTGTAGGTAAATGCATCAGGAGACCAATCATAAAATGGCCGCTAGCCAAAGTTTTAGGGACCACAGAATGTACTCAAGATGGCTGCTGGGGCCAGGTAAAAAGACCTCTCTAAAATGGCCACCGTATGTGTTGAAGCAAATGCCCCAGGCGGCCTGTCAGGCCTAAGTAAGTTGGGACATGCTGTTCACTGCTCCCAGCCCAGACAGCCACTCAAACACCCCCCAGGCAGCACAGCCCCCTAGGCAGGCAGCCCCCGCAGCCCCACACTGAACTGGAGTGGGCTGTGGGGGGGGAAGGGGGGTGAACGCCGACTATGCCCAGTCCACCTGAAGAACGCCGAGGTCCCCGCCCCCGCAGCTACCGCCTGGTGCCTTCCTGCGCTGCCGCCCACACAGATGGCCCTACACCGACACCCCACACCTCCCCCAACGAGTGACAGAGAGGGGGGGTAAGGCAAGCGGCTCAGGACTCCACTTGCCGCTCACACGGTCCTAGCCGCTCTTACTAGGACCCCAACACCGTGGACCGCCAAATCACACTGCCGTGGCGTTTGCAGCCGCGCCGTGCAGTCCGTCGGCGGGGGGTGGCAAAGCACTCTCCGCCACCGCCGCCAATGCCACTCAAGCCCGGCCCACTAGGCCGAAAATGGGAGCTCCCTAGACATGTGCTCTCAATAGCAGAGCACGCGGAGCAACTGGATAGGCAGGGGGCAAGGCGCCTGCCTTTAGCCGGCAAGCCATGCCCCCCTGCAATCCCCGTATGCGCGCGAAGGCGCACCGGCCGTTGCTGCCTCCCTCGACGACGCGGAGGCAAAGGAGCCCCCAATCGGGCGCCACGGTGTAGCCGGGCGCCCGGGAGCTCGACTCTTTCAGTCAGGCAGAACACCCCAGCATTCTCAAGGCACTCAGCGTCAGGGAGCTCACATTTGGCAGCTAAAATTGGTTTTAATTATCAAAAACTATCCCAGCACAAGTGTAATAAGTGCACCCCACTCCAAGAATAAAACAAATATTTCCATTTTAAAACACTGAAAGAATCTTGCTGGACTAGGTGCATCTAGTCCAGCATCCTGCTTCCAACTGTGTCCAACCAAGAACTTCAGAACAGTTCAGAATGGAAAAAAAAGAGTCCAGTAGCACCTTAAAAACTAACAAAATTTGTGGCAGAGCATTAGTCTTTAAGGCATTAGACTTCAGGGTGCTCCTGGACTCCTGCTCTTTTCTGCTGCTACAGACAGACAGACACAGCTGCCCATCTTGCTCTATCTCCATGGAAGTTCAGAATGGAGTGGGTGAAGGTAGGAGCCATCTCCTGCTCTTGGCCCCCAGCAGCAGCAGCAATTTAGAATAAGCAAGCTGAAGCAGCTACAGGAACCCCACTGGCAAAGCCCTCACCTGAGAACAGAGGGAATCCCAAGGTGATCAGACAAGCAAGGGAAGCAGCCCCAGAGGACGAGAAAGAAGCAGACAATGGCGCAGAGCGACTGGCCACCTTTCCCTCAAGCAATATGTAACTATAATGGGGAAAATTATCTGGGATCAATAGATAATGGAGCAGAAATAATTGTGTAACATCTGGATTTTTTTTTATAATAATATTTTTATTTCCATTTTTCATACACCTCGTGAGTAGCGTATCAATAGAACTCCAATACAGTCACTTCTAAATTACAATAATATTACAATGCAAAAGAAAAAAAGTACAGCGAAAATTAAACCTCTTACATTAACCAACTTAATTTCAAAAAACTCTGAAATCTATGACCTCTTATATTATTTTGATTTTCCATAATCTTATCAAAGTTCTTTAGTATAGGGTGCCATCTTGCTAAGTAATTTGATTGCCCATTAATAAAATCATTGTGTGACAATGAGTCAGAGATTTTATCCATCAGCAGATAGTCCCATAACCTTAAATACCATTCTTTTACTGTCGGAGGCGAAATAGATTTCCATCTATGTGCGATTGTTGTCTTTGCTGCGGTTAGGAGAATCATTATCAGTTCTTTACATATCTTAGGTATCGATACTCCTTGCCAATAGTTTAACAATATTACCTCCACTGTATATGGGATATTATAGCCTGTCAGTTGGTATATTTCTTTAAGTATTGCTTGCCAAAAGGTCCTAATCACTACACAATCCCACCAGCAATGTTGATATGTCCCCACCCCTCCACAGTTCTTCCAACATTTTGATGCTATATTACTATTCATACAATTCAGTTTTCTTGGTGTTACATACCATCGTGTCATAACCTTAAAATTTTGTTCAAATATATTGATTATTTTTGATTTAAATATATATGCTGACCAAATTGATTGCCAATGTGGTGTGGTGAGGTTCATTTGATTGTCTAACAACCATGACTGTGCATAATTTGGTAAATTCTGAATTACATTCTCCAGCAGTAATTTATATATTTTAGATATCAGTCCTTTTTGCTTCCCTTCTAATTTGATAATATATTCTTCGAATGGTTTTAATTTATTAGACAAAGCTGTCCCGAGCGTTGGATTTTTTAACATATGTTTTAATTGATTATACTCCCACCAAGGTAATTCATTTTGAGCCTTCTCTTCCAACTCTTGTAATGATAAAATATGCCCCTCTTTTGTAATGTCACATAATCTAACTAGTTTTGTTCTTTTCCAGATTTTAAATGATCCCCTCTCGAAAGCTGGACGGAACCAACTCTGCCCACAAAAGGTTGAAGCCAGCGATGGATTCGAGGTAAGTTGTTTTCTCTTTGTATCCCAAACTCTTAACATTGGTTCCGTAAAGACTAATTCCAAAGCAGATTTGTGCTCTTGAGTTTCTGCCCAGATATACTCTAAGTAGTTCCTAGGGTAAAACCATATTTCCTCCAGGGCTAACCACTCTATAGATTCAGGTTCCCTAATAATTCGGGACAGCACTGCTAATTGTGAGGCCTGGTAGTAAAGTTTTAAGTCAGGCACTGCTAGACCACCCATTGCTTTAGGTCTTCTAAGTGCTTTAAACCCAATTCTGGGTGCTTTCTGACCCCATATAAATCTATTCCATATTCCTTGCCATTTATCCAAAGTATTAGGTGGAATATGTATTGGAAGTGTTCTAAATAAATATAACACTTTTGGGAACAAAAAGGTTTTTAAAATCTTAATTCTCTCCATCCATCCTACAGACTTCTGATGCCATTGGGCGCATTGCTCCTTTATACTCTGCATTAGTTCTGCATAGTTGACTTTAAATAGGTCCTTGAGATCTAATGGGATTTTTACCCCCAAATATTTCCAAACGCTTGAAGACCAACTATACGGAAATTTACGTGAGATATTACTCATTGTTGATTGCTTTAGATTAACTGGGTATAAAATAGTTTTAGAATGATTTACCTGTAAACCTGTGTAATTTGCATACTCCCCTAAAAATTGGTTTAAGCTTGGGAGGGATTGTTCAGGTTGTGTAATATAAAGTACTATGTCGTCTGCAAATAGACTTAACTTATAACTACTTTGATTTATTTCTAAACCCTTTATGGTTTCTGAATTCCTTATCCTAGTTGCTAATGGTTCAATTGCCAATGCGAATAATAGTGGTGACAGGGGGCATCCCTGTCTTGTCCCTCGTGTCAAGACAAAGTTTGATGTTAATTTGCCATTCACCATTATTTGAGCCACAGGTTTCAAATAAATAGCTTCCAAAGCTTTTTGAAACTTTTGTCCAAAGTTCATCTCCGCGACCAATGTTTTAAGAAAAAGCGGGTCGACCCTATCAAAGGCCTTCTCTATGTCTATAGAAATTACACATAATTCGACCTGCTTTTTGGTGGCGTATTGAATTATATTAATCGTTTTTCATACGTTGTCAGCTATGTCTCGCCCTAAAATAAATCCTGATTGATTCAAATGAACATAATTACTTATTATTGAATTAAGTCTCAAAGATAAAACTGTTACAAAAATCTTATAGTCACAATTAAGAAGTGATATGGGGCGATAAGATTTAACTGAAAGCAGGTCTTTACCCTCTTTGGGGAGGACTATAATTTTAGCCTCTTCCCAAGTCTGGGGCATAGTTCCTGCTTCTAAAATATGATTACATAGCTTCGTTAGTGGCTGGATTAACACCTCTTTAAAATTTTTATAGAACTCTATACTGTACCCGTCCCTACCCGGTGCTTTGTCTGTTTTCATTTTTGAAATCGCATTCTCAACTTCTTGCTCCGTGACTAACGCCTCCATTTTTTGTTTATGTTCTTCACTTACTTGTCTGACTAGTTTATTTTCATGCAGGTATGCTTGTATATTCTCCAAGGACGGATTCTCTGATCTATAAAGTTTCTCATAGTATCTTTGAAATACTTGTAGAATGTCATCTGAGTTGGTTATTATGGCTCCCTTTTCATCTTTTATACAAGGTACAGATCTCTGAGCCTGCTTTTCTCTTAATTTCCAGGCCAGCATTTTAATAGATTTTGGATGCCTTACCCAATATTTTTGCTTAAGGTATAACAAGTTTTTCTGGATCTTAGTGATTTCTAATGCTTCTAATTTTTTCCTCTCTAGCAACAATTCCTTATATACCTTTCTAGAACTTGTTGCTTTATGTTTAGTTTCTAAACTACTAATTTTCCTTAACAGGTCCTGATGGAGTTGATTTTTTTGTTTATTATGAAACGCTGTCATGGAAATAATCCTCCCTCTCACCACTGCCTTCATAGCATCCCAAAGAATTTCCTGGGAGACCTCACATTGATTGTTCAATTGAAAATATTCCTTGATTGATTCTTTAATTTCCTCCACCATTTTACTATGAAATAAAATATTATTGTTCAATGACCATTGTCCTGTCTTTTTTTCCTTACTACCCCAATTAAAACTACTTTCAATCCAGGCATGATCTGATAATGTTCGGAGACCTATACCCGACTTCTTCACTTCATTGACTAATGAGAGGGAAATCCAGATCATGTCAATCCTGGTGTATACTTTATGTCTGAACGAATAAAAAGTATAGTCCTTTACTCCTGGGTTTTGCAGTCGCCAAATATCTCTCAAATCATATTTCTCTAACAATGCTTGAATCCCTGTATTGCCATTTGATCTATTAATTTTTTGGGGGTCCTGTGGTCCCACATAAGATCTATCCCAGTACTTATGAAGGATGGAATTAAAGTCCCCCCCAATATAACATGCCCCCCCCTAAACACCTCTAAGTGTTCCAACAGATCTTGTATGAATTTTTCTTGACCCATATTGGGGGCATATAATGTTGCCAGGGTACACAAAACCCCATTAAGTTGCCCTTTTAAAAAGATGAACCTTCCCCTAGGATCTACAAGCTTATTGTGACATACAAAATTGGAATTTTTGGCAAACAAAATTGCTACTCCCTGTGATTTTGAACTTCCTGGTGCCGTGTACTGCTCTGAAAACCACTTTGCTTTGAAAATACTTTGATCTGGGTTTTTAATATGTGTCTCCTGCAAGAATAAAATTGTTGGTTTTAACCTTGCCAATGAGACAGACAACCTTTTAGCTTTGATTCTATTATTAAGCCCATGGCAATTCAAAGAAATAATCTTTATCTGGCTTTCATTCATTATTTAAAAAATTCATTTAGATTTTCCATTTGTCTCCCCATTCCTCTTGTCAATTTTAACCACTTATTTCTTAAATCTGTACAATTCCAATTCATTAAGTAATATTTCAAAGTCAACTAAATTCCATTTCAACTGCTTTAATGATCCGTGTGCCATTTCACCTTCACCCTACTGCCCCTTTACTAGTTAAAGGAGCAACCTTTTAAGCTGAGTCCCTCTATAGGAACTCTGCTTGTGGAAACTTCCACTTAAACAATTCCAAAAGAAAAAAAAATACTATGATTAATTAGACCCTATTGGGGGACTACAATTACCCTAAACAGAGACCCTCCTTCCCCGCTATTTATTAACATATTTATTTCCTAGAACCCATTTTAATTAATTAAGTCTTTGCTTTTGCTTTTGCTTGTGTGCTTTAGCCCTGTTCACTGGCGCTTCGGTATCAGAGTCCTCAGACCCCTCCGTTGATGAGTGGGAGGAACGCTCATATTCCAGCTCCAGCTGGTCTAGCAGATGGTATCCTGATTTCAAGTCTTTTGCTGTTATTCGGGTGCCCCGATAAATCCCCATTAATTCCGTTGCAGTAAGCCAGCGATATCTAACATTATTTGTTCTTAATGTCTCTGTAACATTCTGCATTGTCTTTCTGTGCTGAAGCGTTTCAAAAGAGAGATCCAATAAAACTGTAATCTTTAGATCTTGAAATTTAAGTCCTCCCTCTTCACGGGCCTTTTTAAGCACAGCACTTCTCTCTTCCAAATGAGAGAATGTAACAACAATGTCTCTGGCAAACTTTTCTGAGCGTTTAAGAGGACCCGCCCTATAAGCTGCTTCTATAGCCACAGTCTTGCTAAATTCTGGTGCTAGTGCTGTCTCGAGCCATTGCATTAAAAAAGGCTTCAGTCCCACGCTCTCCTCAGATTTCTTATTCATTCATAAGACATTCTTATTCAGATCTGAGGATCTTCAGGCGCTGAAGTATATTCCATTCACACATATGTGTCATGATCAGCATCCCAAGGTCAGTGAATGGCACTAGCTCATCCCCATGTGTTTGTTTCTCTGTGTGGTCCCATTTCAACGAACCACTTCCCAAATTGGACTCAGAATTACACAAAATAGCCAAACATAGCAAAGAAATCTCTATTTCCTCTAATTTCTAGGCTTACCAGTTTAACGTGGCGTCTCTAGTTCTCCCAAAATTACAACTCACCTCCAAACTACAGAAATCAATTCCCCTGGAGGAAATGGTAGTTTTAGAGTATGGACTCTATGGTATAAAATAGAAACAGAAGTCCTAGAGTGACTGCACCTGTATCTCCTATGGTATTGACCCCCCATTTCCCAGACCCAGTGCAGTGGCGATGTCACATGAGTGGTGGTCTTCACTCACAACATAGTGCCCACCAATCTGTTTTCTGTTGTACAATTCCTTCTTTCCTCCAAAGCAAAGAACCAGTCCTGGCTTTCCTTCATTTCTTTGGAGCAGTAGATGCTTCAGCAGAGCTCAGAGGGGAACACCTGTCTGTATGCATGGCTTACTCAGAAACAGCTGTTTGTATTACAGGAAGACCTCTCTCAGTATGCTGTGACTGAATCCCATACCAGCCATTTGGTGGTTGCATCTCCTCAATATCCTCAAAATTCCAAATCATCTTAAAGGGATCAATCTGCAAGCATCTAAAGGACAACTTGGCGATCCGGGGAAGTCAGCACAGATTTGTCTCCCAACAGGTCCTGCCAGACCAACCTCATTTCCTTCTTTGATCAAGTAACGAGCTTACTGGATCGAAGGAATGCTGTTGATGTTGTTAACCTGGATTTTTAGAAATGCTTTTGACAGGGTTCTCCATGATGTTCTGATGGGTAAACTAGAGGACTGTGGACTGGACTCTAGGATAGTTAGAACCGCATTCAAAGAGTAGCTGTCAGTGGCATTTCATCTGACTGGAGGGAGGTGTCCAGTGGAGTGCCACAGGGCTTGGTCCTGGGCTCAGTACTTTTCAATATTTTTACAAATGATCTGGATGAGGGTGTGAAGGGGCTACTCATTAAATTTGCAGATGACACCAAACTGGGAGGAGCAGCAAACACACTAGAAGATAGAGATAGAATTCAACAAGATCTGACCACACTGGAAAAGTGAGCGGATGTGAACAAGATGCAATTGAACAAGGATAAGTGCCGACAAAAAATGTGATCTTGGGGTGTATCAACAGAGGCATAACATCCAAATCACAAGATGTGGTCGTCCCGCTGTACACTGCACTGGTCAGGCTGCACCTGGCATACTGTCTGCAGTTCTGGAGGCCTCACTTCACAAAGGGTGTGGAGAGAAAGGAGCGTGTGCAGAGAAGAGCGATGAGGATGATCAGGGGCCTAGAGACCAAGAAGCCCTGTGAGGAAAGGCTGAGAGACTTCTTGGGAATGTTCAGTCTGGAGAAGAGGAGGCTGAGGGGGGACATGATTGCTCTCTTGAAGTATCTGAAGGGCTGTCCCTTAGAGGAGGGCAGGGAGCTGCTCCTGTTGGCAGCAGAGAAGAGGACTCGCAAGAATGGGTTTAAATTAAGGGCGGGAAGATACCAGCTGGATATCTGAAAAAACTTTTTACAGGAAGAGTTATTCAACGGTGGAATCAGCTGCTTTGGAAGGTGGTGAGCTCTCCCTCACTGGCAGTCTTTAAAGATTCCACAGTTAAGGATACATCTGCTCATCAATCTCAGTTTTGACATATTTATTTCCTTCACTATGTTTCCCCCCAGAATTAAACCCACATCCTACCCTCCTGAAAACATCAATTCAAGAGCAGGAATTTGCCTTATATAGTCAGCAGTGAAGAGAGATGAGAAGAATTCATTTAGCTTCTCAGCAATTGCTTTATCTTCCTTTAATTCCATTGTCATCCCATGATGCAACTGCCTCCTTATCCAGTTTCCTGCTCCTAATGTGTTTAAGGGATTCTTATTGTTGGCCTTTATGCTTTTGGTGATAGGTTTCCATTTCCTTTGTGCAAGTTTGTGTTGTTGCTTGTTTGCCTCCTTTGAGGTAAGACTTCCAGTTTCTGAAGGAAGCCTTTTTCATTCTAATAGCTTCCCTCACCCTGCTTGTTAGCCACGCTGGTGACTTTGTACTGCCTTTCCTGGCCCGTGGTATCCATTCTCAGGCTCCGAAGCCTCTGGGATTGAGGTTTTGAGCAACCCCCAAGCCTATTCAAGAGATCTGACCCTCCTGACTGTTCCTTTCAACTTCTTTTTTACTAGATTTCTCATCTCAGGCCCCGATTACACACAGAACTAGCCGCACAATAGACTTGAATGCCGTGCGGATTTTAAGGGCGTGATCACACCAGAACATCTGGCAAGCGTCCCACACCCATCGGCAACCCGTTTCTCTCCGCCGAAAAAGCAGAGTTAAAAGATACTAGGGAAAGTCCAGCATCAAACAGGTTTGCTATGGGCCACAGATGGACTTTCCCCGTGTGATCGCTCCAGCACGCACTCATGGCGTCGGGGATCGTCTGATCAGGCTATCCCAACACTATGCCGTTGCTTTTTCCCCCTTCTGAGTATGCACATCATTTAAAAAAATAATAATTTATTCAGTTTTTTTCCTTTTATACAGCAGTCAAGATAGGATACATATCAATCTCTTAATCAAAGCACACTTAAATTACTCCAACCATAAGTATAATTTGGACCATACATTCGTTGGATCAACTCTATTATCTATGTTCAGTAGATAACTTAATTTGTCCATTTCCGCCCAGTCCAATTTTATTAATTATTTCTTCTTTTCCTGGCAATGTAGCAGATTTCCAGTATTTAGCCCGTAATATACGAGCTGCAGTTAATATGCAAGCTAGTAACTTTTGTTCTGGTTTCACCAGTCCTTCCAGTAACATATTCAGCAAATAGATTTCAGGTTCCAAAGCAATTTCAAGATCCATAATTTCAAGTATCATACTCTTAATCATCAACCAAAATTTCTGTATATCTTTACATAGCCTCCACATATGAAAAAAAGTTCCAATACTGTTTCCATATACCCAACATGAATTGGAAACATTTTAAAAACATTTACTCAATCTATCTGGAGACCAGTACCAGCGATAGAAAAGTTTATAAATATTTTCTTTATAATTTACCACTTTCAAGTATTTTAATGATTTCCAGATTTTTGACCACCTATCTATCTCTACACTATATCCAAAATCTCTCATCTACTTTATCATAACTGGTTTTATTTCTTCTTCCTGCATGTCATAGTTTATAATTGCATCATATATTTTCTTTATTAACTTACTGTCATTATTTAACCAAATAGGATCCAACTCATTTAATTTCCTACAAAAACCAGTTTTTTTTATCTTCTCTATATCTAGATTGTAGTTGGATAGACTCCCACCATGTTAAGTGAATTCCTTCCTCATTTCTTAGCTGGTCTTCTGTTTTAAGATTTTCATCCTTATCTAATAATTTTTCATAACTCACCAATTTATTTTGGTTTAACAAAGATGGTTTAATGAAGGCCTCCAGTGGGGATACCCATTTTGGTATACACGAGTAAAATTGTTCCTTAATACCTGTCCAAGTTCTCATTAGTGCCACTCTAAGGGAGTGTGCCAAGAAATTAGAATGTATTTTTTGTTTGTTATACCATATGTAAGCATGCCAACCCATGTACAGATCATGACCTTCTAAGGCTAGCACTCTGATTTTCTAACTTTATCCAATCTCTTATCCATATTAAGGTTGCCACTTTCCCATATGTCTCCCAGTTTGGTAACCCAATTCCACCCCTCTTCTTTCTATCTTGTAATAATTTCCATTTAAACCTGGGGTTTTTTGAGTACCAAATAAATCTTCTTGTTAAATTGTTAATTTCCTTATAAAAAGTTGCTTTTTCATTTAACAGTGGGATTGTCTGTGCCAAAAATAGAAATGTAGGAAGAATATTTATTTTACTACTACTTTGCCAAGCCATGATAATTTTAAATCTTTCCATTTGTTTAAATCCTCTCTAACTTTATTTAGGAGATTTTTTATAATTATCCTCGATTAACGAACTAACTTTATTCGTACATATAACTCCTAGATACTATACTTTCCTCACCACTGAAATATTAAAAGATGACTGAATTTTCATATCTAACTCTTTAGAGCAGTTTTTTGTAATTAATTTAGTTTTCTGAAGATTAATTTTAAATCCTGCCACTTTTCCAAATTCATTTATTACTTCTAATAGTCTACCTATTGATCTTTCCGGGTTTTCCATAATGATGTGCATCATCATGTACTGCCATAGGAAGCCCTCAGGGCAGAGATGCATCAATCCCTCATTTAAGCACATCAGAAAAAAACAGCAACCCCCCCCCCCGACTCACCCACGATTGCGTCTGATCACGCAGTGGTGGGCTGTGCCCACAGCTTTGCAGAACTGTGTGATTGCGCAACTGTGGGTCAAATTGCTCCAGAGCAAATAGCCTCACTCCCCCCCCACCCCGGATTATCTTGCTCGTGTGACCAGGACCTTAGAGAAGTTTCCTCTTTTGAAGTCAAATATGACCATGTTTGAGTTCCCTGGTGCTTTCCCACATATATGTAAATTATATTTGATGCTGATTGTTGCTTGTAAAGACACTAAAAGCCAGAGGCCAGTTCAGGGCAGAGAAAGGGATGGGACTGCTGTTGGCTAGCAGCCTTCTGATTCTTTAGAGTGGATTTTTCTTCTTAACACTGAGAAAACTTTAAAAGGTTTTTAGGTGGAGTGGAATGTATATGGATGACACTGCTGCTGCATCAGATAAGATGCATGTGAGTTTAAACCCCCCCCCAAACAATTCTGACCCCAATTTTTTTTGTTAATGCACCTCTGAGCTTCCAGTTTACTTTGGTTCACCATGGTTACTAAGAACATAAGAACAGGGGCGTAGACTTTTGGAAATCCTGGGGGGGGTCCTTAGTGTGCGCACAAAGCGCGCACGCTTGCTGGGGCGATGTTCTCCTCCCCCCCCAGGAAACCGCCCTGCCTTCCTGGGCCCCTCCGAGGCCCACCAGCCACTGCTGCCGGTGCCTTTCTCCCCCCCCCCCCCCCACTACCCCTTCACTCTCCCTCTCCAGCAGCAGCGGCCGGGCCTCGGAAGGACCCGGGGAGGCACGGCGGCAGGTGCTCCGATTTCCCGGGAGTGGCTGAGCCCCCCCCCCCGGGAAATTTCAGGGGTGGCTCAAGCCCTCTAGCCCCCCTCGTACTCTACGCCTATGCATAAGAACATAAGAGAAGCCAATGTTGGATCAGGCCAATGGCCCATCCAGTCCAACACTCTGGGCGTTTTCTCACTAGCTTTCCCCCGTGGTTTACACCGAAGCTAGCACCGGAGCTTCTGGTCAGTTTCCCACCATTTGCTCCGTGCTCACAATTTCCTCCAGAGTGTTACTGCACTGCTCCGGAGCTTCCCTGGAGCAAGAAAATCCTGTTCCTAGCGGTGTTTTCTGTTTACTCCGGTGGAGAAGCCTAGATGAGAACACACCCACTCGCCCGCCCTCCATCTGGCCCACCCCGCGGTGGGCGTTTCTTGAATTTTTTTTTTAAACGAGCCCTCCTAACATTATATTAAAATAAGGAGGCAGGGAGGCAAGATCCCACCACAGGGACTGCGTTGGCGAGGTGGATTTGCCGTTTCTTGGTAGCAGGAGCCGGGCGCCATTGGCCCGAGAGCTCCCTGTGCTTGCTCCCAGGTAACTGCTGCCCTTTGTTTGGGCTTCCCTGGCAACAGCCCGTGCAGAGCTGGCGGTGGGTGCTTTCCTCTAGAAACCCGCGGAGAAGCCGTGGGAAGCAAGCAGGCGGGCTGGGGATGCAAGTCTTCCTTCCCGCTCCCTGTGTGTGGTCCTACGATCCTGAAGCATAACTTCCCTGCCTCTTTTTTTTTTTTAAGGCCCTTATAACATTATAACATCATAATGAAATTTTGATGCAGCAAGGGAAGACGGCACAATTGTTGTCTTTTTATAATACACACACGTTCACATCTATTATGGGGGGGGGAATGGATTTGCCATTTCTTGGTAGCATGAGCCGGGCACCATTGGCCCGAGAGCTCCCTGTGCTTGCAAATGAGCGCAGCCCTGTGTTTGGGCTGCTCCGGCAACAGCCCCTGCAGAGCTGGCGGTGGGTGCTTTCCTCCAGAAACCTGCAGAGAAACCTGCAAGCAAGCGGGCGGGCGGGGGACGCTTGCCTTCCTTTCCGCTCCCTGTGTGCGGTCCCATGATCCTGAAGCAACATTTCCCCCCCTCCTTTTTTTTTTTTTTTAAAAAAGGCCCTTATAACGTTATAACATCATAATGAAATTTTGATGCAGCAAGGGAAGACGGCACAATTGTTGTCTTTATATAATACACACACGTTCACATCTATTATGGGGGGGGGGGGTTTAATTTGCCGTTTCTTGGTAGCGTTCCATTGGCCATTTGGGAGCCGGGTGCCATTGGGCCCCAGCAGCAGCCCCTGCAGAGCAGGCTGTGCGCGCTTCTTTGCAGAAAAGTCACAGAAATGGGTTGAACTGTTTTCTAGGGGCTATAACTATTCCTGCAGAGCGGGGAGACTGGTCTGTGTGTCATGCTGCTCCTCCTCAGCTGCCGCCACCACCACCACCATTTATGTAATTTTTTTTTTTTACTTTACACGGGCCAGCTGACGCTATGTTGCCCATCCATTTTGTTGCCTTGATCGGGTTAAGCACATGACATTTCAGTTCACATCGGAGAATCCACCCATGGGGGGGGGTCCTCCAGTGACATTGGAAGTCTGTGTAGCCCGCCAATCATTTTGCACCAATCCAGAACGGTGGGAAAATTTGAATACTGAGGAGGGACTTGATGAATTCTGGGAAGAGGAAAGCGGGTGATGCACTGTCATCATTCCACTATGTTAGGGCTGCCAAGTCCAACTTGGGAAATATCTGAGGACTTTGGGGGTGGAGCCAGGAGACTTTGGGGGTGGAGCCAGGAGAAAGGAAGTGACATCATTTTGTGATGTCACATCCTGTGATGTTGCTTCCACATGCTTCCACATGAACTCATGAAGTTTCCTAATACTGAGCTTCTGCTGCTGCCTTGAGCTTTACAGGCTTGCAAGCAGCATTACTCAGACTGTGACTTTTATGCCACTGTTTTTTGTCGCTGAACAAGAGTCAGTGTTATGTAGCAGTCAAGTTTGTTTGGCTGGGATCTGGGAGAGCCTGGCTCAAAACCCTGCAGTGCCATGGAATCATTTTATTTAATACTGAATCAGGCCATTGGTCCATCAAGGTCAGTATTGACTACTCAGACTGGTAGTGGCTCTCCAGGGTCTCAGGCTGAGATCTTTAATGTCACCTATTACCTGATCCTTTTTTAGCTGAAGAGGCTGATACCTCCTGCATGTCAAGCAGATGCTCTATCACTGAGCAACGGCCCTACTGAATCCTTCCTCATCTCGGCAGAATATGAAGCACTAAGTGCTACACAAGTGCTAAATATGATTTTCATATCATAAGAACAGGAGAGAAGCCACAGTGGATCGGGCCAACAGCCCATCCAGTACAACACTCTGTGTCACACAGTGGCCAAAAATACCAGGTGCCCTCAGGAGGTCCAGCAGCGGGGCCAGAACTCCAGAAGCCCTCCCACTGTTGCCCCCCAAGCACCAAGAATGCAGAGCATCACTGCCCTAGACAAAGGGTTCCATTTAGACCTTGTGGCTAATAATAGCCACTGATAGACCTCTGCTGGATGGGGACAGAGAGAGAGAGAGACAGACAGACAGACAGAAAAAAGAAAGAAAGGGGGAGGGGGAGAGAGAGAGAGAAGGAAAAGAGCTGGCAGACCCCAGCAGCTTACCCCAAGCAGCTTACTCCAGCAGCAGGCCACATGCAAAAGTAGGCCCTTCAGCAGAAAGAGCCTCTCTGGGTGGGGCTCTCTTGCTCTCTCTTAAAGGGGAAATGTCTGTTGAGGCTTTTTACTGCAGGGCAGGCTTTCTGCAGACATTTCCCTTTTAAGAGGCCAGGGCAGGCTCCCACGTTTCCCTGCTGGCAGTCATTGCCTCCCCCGGTGGCCAATTTTGAAAAAGCAGGGGAAAGCTTTAAAAATCGGTGTTTCCCCCGCCCTACCGGGGGACTTGGCAGCCCTACACTATGTCGTTATAATGTTACCACACATGCGTTTTTTTAAAAAAAGGAAAAGCGGGGAACGAGGGAGGAGCAGGGGGGAGGGAAGGGGAGGGAAGGGGAGGGGAAATGGATGGGGCAGCAGCAGAAAGCCTCGCAGCAACCACTACTGTGAACAGAAAACTGCGGGGGGGAAAGAGGAGCTGATTGCTGTAGTGGAAAATTGGAGACGGTTGCTCAGGAGGAGTCTCACAGGGGGAAATGAGGAGGAAATGAGAGGCTAATGGCATGTGCGAAAACGCCCTCTGTGTCACACAGTGGCCAAAAATACCACGTGCCCTCAGGAGGTCCAGCAGTGGGGCTAGGACACTAGAAGGCATCCCACTGCATCATGGAAAAGTGCTGCAGGCATCGTTTTATCTGCTTGTTATATATTAGAACTTCATCCTCTGTGTGAGAGAAGTGGTAACCCTTTTTCTAATACGGCATTTTTGCTGTCTGCATTTTTTATCAGTATTTGCATTAGAAATAACTTATAATTCTAAAAATCCACCATGATTAATCATGGGGAATTTCCCAAGTGCTATCAGATGACTCCCATGGTTAGAAGCCCCATATCCTTTCCAGTTCTCTGAGGCCACTGTGGCATCTTACAGATCGTTGCTTTGTATTGTAAAAAAAATATTAACAGGGCTGCAACTCTTAATCAAATAACAATTCTGCATTCATTGTCCTGTCCCAGCATTATTCAGCTCAGATCAAGGAGAAAATCTCACTGAAATCAGGGGGACTGGGCTGAATGGTTGTAAGTGGGAGACGGCAAAGTCCCCGTATGCCTCTGGCCATACCACTGGTATTGTAATGGACTCCAGATGCACACTATGCCCATCTATGAGGGTTATGCCCTTTCTCACGCCATTCTGAAAAGGAAAAGGTTCAGATGCCCAATATATAGAGATGAAAATGACAGTGGTTTAATTAAGTTGTTGTCTGTGATTTATTTACACCCCAAACTAAAATATGCTGTAAGCAGAAACTTCAATAATGTTGGTGTTGACAGCTGGTCATACCAGCACAAACATTTAAGATCGAAGGGTTAATATGACCCACAGAACACAAATGAACCAAAGCCTCCGAGTGATGTGCAGGGGGTGGGTGGGTTGGGGAGCAATATGAGGTGGGAAATTTAAAAATAGGAACTTGGTTGAGAGGAAGAAGTTACTCCCAGCAAGGGGAGGAAGTGGAGGAGCTGACCTTTGATCAGGATTTAATATCACAGGATGTGACATCACATCACTGCTCACTTCCCTCTCCAATCTTAAAATCTCCAGTCAAGTTGTCAACCCCTGCAGTCATCTCCAGGTCAGCAGGAGCTGCTGACTTCAGTTGTAGCACCTGGCAAGGGAGACAAAGTGCCCAGACCTGGACTTAGACCATCACTGTTTTAAGGGACCTTTTTGACTAAGAGACAGGGCTCTGATACAAGGTGGGAAACAAGATGGAGGCAGTGTCAGACTCCTGGCCAAGGGACTCCCAACAACACTCTCTTTGGCAGTGATTTGTTGATTGAAATATCAGCATGATCCAAGTTAGAACAGTACTGTGTCAGAACTGAGATTTAGGTGGGAGAAATCAATGATATAGACAAAACATAGCCCCCTTTGAATTATCGAATTGCATCACCCAACCAATCCGCCTAGCTCTTGCATCTACTACCCCCCCACACACCTGGGAATATATGATCCCATTATCTACTATGGCAAGCTGGCACAGCATCGAGCTCAAAGTCATCACTCGAGAGGGAGGCAGCAGCTTCAGGAAGAATTACGATGCCTATCACAAACACAGTCACTCACTTCCCCCATAGGAATTTCCCTCCCACCATACCTATGGCAAACTAATGCTGAGTTTGACATTCTGCCCCCCCCCCCCCAAGCCCATTCAGCCTTCCAGCTTAAGGGAGTTGTGGTTATCAAAAGTGTGCACCAATTTTGCAGCCTTCACATGTTTAGATTCCACCCATTCATTATGACTCGGGTCAAAGTCTCTCCACTTAATCAGGTAGTACAGTCGCCCTTGTCTGAGTTTAGAATCTAGCACAGCTTCCACTTCTTGGTGGGCTTCTCCATCCACCATCAGAGGAAGAGGAGCCGGAGGATGAGGTTTCAACTTCGACAGTCCAGGATCCTTCTTCAACAGACTAAAATGGAAAACAGGGTCAACATGACATCAGCTCTTAGGTAGCTCAACCTCCAACAGTCACTTTGTTGATGAGATGCAATACTTTAATCGGGCCTATATATTTCCACTCGAGCTTTTTCCCAGGCTGCAACCCCCTGAGGTTTTTAGTGGATATGTACACTGAATCCCCAGGCTTCAAATCCCACTCAGGGCCCCTCCCTTTATTGACATAAGAAGAAGAGATGAAGAGATTAGATTTATACCCCGACCTTCACTTGTAGTCTCAGAGCGGCTTACAAACTCCTTTCCCTTCCCTTTCCCACAACAAACACCCTGTGAGGTAGGTGGGGCTGAGAGAGCTCTGAGACAATTGTCCTTGAGAGAACAGCTGGTACAGAGCTATGGCTTGCCCAAGGTCATCCAGCAGGTGCAAGTGGAGGAGTGGGGAATCAAACCCGGTTCTCCCAGATTAGAGTCTACGCACTTAACCACTACACCAAACTGGCTCGATAATGTTTGTAATCCTCCTTCGCCTTCATCAATGTCCACTGGAGGGCCTGCAACCCCTGGGTCACCTTGGTCCACCATATATGAACGTCTCTGGGGTCCCAACCCCCAAGTCCCAGGTGGGGAGGGGCCCCCCTTCGTATCCATGTACTGCTTTAAAGGGAGCCATGCTGACTGAGCTGTGCATCAAGTTGTTGTAGCTGTATTCTGCAAAAGGAAGTAAGTCCACCCAATCGTCTTGATGGTGACTTATGAAAAATCTCAAGAATTGCTCCAGTACCTGATTTGTCTGTTCTGTTTGCCTGTCTGTCTGAGGGTGGTAAGCACTGCTTAGTCCTTGTTCCGCCCCCAACAGTTTTAATAACTCTTTTCAAAAACTCTTTCTAAAAACTAGCCACGAACTGTGAACTAGTTGTGAGATTATCTTGCAGGGTAAGGCATGAAGTCTAATTATGTGCTGCATGAACATTTGGGCTAATTTCCTTGCGGTGGGCACTTGCTTGCAGGGGACAAAATGCGCTTGCTTTGAGAACAAATCCACCACCACCACCCGATCACAATCTTCCCATGACTTGGGGGTAGATCTGTGATGGAGTCCATGGATATGACAGACCAGGGCCGGTCAGGTGTCTCTAGTAGTTGCAACAGTCTTTCCCCTCTGTTTCTTGCCCATTAAACACATTTGGCAAGAGGCTACATATTTGAAATGTCTCCCCTCATGCAGGGCCACCAGAATTGTCTTTGCATTAGATTTAAAGTTTTCAGATCTCCATAATGCCCAGCCAGTTTGTTTTCATGCCCCATTGAGAGCATCTCCCCCCTCAAAGATTCAGGAAAGGACAGTTATTTTGGCAGTGCCAACAGCCATCCTCCCTCTGCGTCAATGTCCCCTCCTTCTTGACTGCAACTTTATCAGCGTCATTCAGAGCAGACTTGAATTTCTCCACCCAAGAACCCAGTCCCGCAGGAGCCTCCCCCTTTGCCTGGCTGCACGTCATCACTGCCTCTCCCAACTGGGAGGGCGTGGACATAGTATCCACCACCTCCTCCCACTGGCTGGCGTGTTGCAAGAGGTGGGACAGAGCGTCAGCCAGGAAGTTTGATTTTCCAGGAAAGTGTTTAAGGGTGAAACAAAACTTTGAAAAAAAAAACCCCACCCATCTCAACTGCTTTGTGTTTAGGCGCTGAGGGGCTTTGAGCATCTCTAGGTTTTAGTGATCTGTCCAAACCTTGAAAGGCACTCAAGCCCCCTCCAACTACTGCCTCCAGGTTGTCAATGCCAGCTTGATGGCGGTGGCCTCTTTATTTATTTATTATTTGCATTTATATCCCACCCATCCCGCGGGCGGGCTCAGAGTGGGTAACATCATTAGAAGAAAAACAATTTCAGTTTAAAATATTAAAACATAATAAAACATTATAACAATTAAAACAATGGGTACAGATTGAAACAGCATCAGTTGGCTATAAAGTTCTGGCCTGATAAAGGCCAGTTGTCGATGTTCAGTAGACAGGTGACAGACGGGTGACAGAGACCTCAGGGAAGCCATGTATAAGCACCCCTTGTCTCAGCCAAAGGCCTGGCAGAACAGCTCCGTCTTGCAGGCCCTGTGGAATTGAAGAAGATCCCGCAGGGCCCTGGTCTCAAAAGGGGAGCCTGTTCCACCAGGCTGGGGCCAAGACAGAGAAAGCCCTGGCCCTGGTTGAGGCAAGGCGGGCGTCCTTTGGGCCAGGGACCACCAGGAGGTGTTGATCTTTCGAGCGTAACGCTCTTTGAGGCGTATATGAGAAGAGGCGGTCCCTTAGATATGCTGGTCCCAGGCCGTATAAGGCTTTGAAGGTCAAAACCAGCACCTTGAAGCGAATCTGGTACTCAACGGGCAGCCAGTGCAGTTGGCAGAGCACATGCCTAATGTGAGCCTGCACAGGCGTTGACGTCAGCAGGTGTGCCGCCGCATCCCGCACCAGTTGCAATTTCTGGATCAGGTTCAAGGGTAAGCCTGCGCAGAGCGAGTTGCAGTAATCAAGCCTGGAAGTGACTATTGCATGGAATGTCACTAGGTCTGCAGGGGGGGGGGGAGATAGGGCTTCAGTGCCTGATCTGCCTTTATCCCACACGGCCCAGTTCCATTCAGTGCTTGAGAACTTTTTAGACACATAAGCTAAGGGGTGCAGCTTCCCATCCTCCCCCATCTGTAAAATCGCACCCCCCCATCACCACATTTTTATTTTATTTTATCTTTATTTTTATACCCCACATGCACCACAAATTGCTTAGTTTCACTGGGGTGGTGCAAAATGGGTTCGGATGTGAATAAAGTTTTCAGCCGGTCAAATGCTTGTTGACACTCCGGGGATCACTGCAAGCAGCTGCTTGGCTTTTAGCAGTCGGGTCTCTTCCCCTTTGTTTTCAGGAGATCAGTGAGGGGGGAGGGTGACCTGGGCGAAGTTGGGGATGAATGGCTGGTAGAAATTGGCAAATCCCAAGAAGGACTGTAGTTAGTGATGGAGTGGGGGTTCCCACCCCGAACAGGCGGTTCTCATAGAGAGCTCTCAGGACATCCCCTACTAACTTGACATTGGACGCTATCTTGTGAGTAGATATGATTTTTTTTTATGATGGTTCATATTTGAATTTGAAACATGGCTTGACTGTTTACCTTTTGTATTTTGAGTATTTGTTACTTGGTTATTTTTTATGCTTCACTAATTGTAGATTTTTGACTTGATAATCCTGTAAGATTTAACACAGAAGGTTGCTATTTTTTTGTGTTCTAATTTTTGTTTATTTTGTATTTTGATTGTTACTTAATATGTGTAATTAAAAAATTTTTTTTTAAAAAAGCGAATAGATCAAGAAATCATTCAGATAAACCAACACCCCTTTATATAGGTGCTTGTGTAACACTTAAATTGATTAGGTTCATAAATACCACAGGTGCTCCAGCCAAACCAAAGGGCATCACCAGTTATTCAAACTATCCCAAAGGGGTCTTGAACGCTGTCTTGTACTCGTCCCCTTCCCTGATGTGCACCTGGAAGTAAGTATCGTGTAAGTCTAATTTTGTAAAAATCCAACCCTGCGAGGCCTCAGCTAATAGGTCTTTGATTCAGGGGAGGGGGTATGCGTTTGACATAGACACTGCGTTCGACCCCTGATAGTCCATGCACAGTCTCAACCCACCGTCCTTTTTCTTGTGAAATAACATGGGCGCTGCAAAAGGGGAAGCCGCTGGCTGGATAAACCCCCTGCCAAAGGGAGCTATGGAAAATCGAAGACCCAGCAAGGAAGAGGACCGGCCAGTGGAGGTGATCAGGAGCTATGGATGTGGCTATGCCTGAAATGCGGGGGCCAAGGGCACTTCACGGCAAACTGCCCCGGGAGCAAGAGCCCCGAGAGGGGGAGCAAGGAGGACAAGGAGGGATTTGGCAGAATAATCAGAGAAAGTTTATTGAGAGGAATCAAAGCACAAGCAAGCCGTCACAGTACCATATTCAAGGACATGACAGAACCACACCATGAATAAGCCCACAAATACTGGTCCCACCGTCCCAGCCCTCAAACAGTACTGACCCTCAGAGTGCAGCATGCACCTGTACAGGACCAAACAACATGGTAAGTTTTTAACGAGTTGGGTACAGGTTCCCCAGACCTGACTCTGCTTCCCCACAGCCACACAGTGGCTGCACTGAATGGCTATTAAAAAATAACAGATACTATTTGGGCTCGGACTGCTACCACATGGGGAAGAATGGCCCCCCCCCAGCCATTTTCCTGTACCAAAACAGCATGGTGAGGGCGGGAGTTATTACCCTGTTTTTGCTGCCTGACATGCAGAGATGTGGAGCAGCAAAAGCAGGGAAATAACTCTCCCCTCCTGGCACTGTTCCGGTATGCGAAAAGGGATGGAGGAGGCAAGTGCCCTTCTTCCCTCCCCTCACAGTAGAGATCTGTTCTCAAAATGGGCTCCCCTTTATCTTTTAAGTGTCATTTCCTGCAGCTGCTGTATGAGTCTGGAACTTTCAACTTGGTTGGGTCTGGACCCAGTTCTTTAAAAAAACAACAACACCCAATCCTAGTCCAGTTTGGCCCTTAGAATAATCTCCTTCAGTTAAAGGTAGCACAACTTTCTGTTAAGGATGTGTGAGTCTAAACATTGTAATGGTGCCTAAAATCACCTTGCTTGGTTTGAAAAGTTTAGAACAACAGAGCTGGCTGCATCCAGCTGAGTGATTTCTCTCTGCTCCTTTCTTCTGGGGTAGCACTGCTCCTATTTGTCGACCAAGCTGGTGTCAGGATCTGACAAAAGCTTGCTTGTTCCATACTATGCTGAAAAGTTACTTTCTGTTCCTTTGTACTGCTGTGCTGAAAAGTTACTTTCTGTTTCTTTGTACCTTGCTATCACCTAAATGTTTTATTGCTTGCCTTGAAGTAGAAATTGCTGTCCTGCTTAGTGTTACTCTTTCCCTGAGAGGATGGCCTCTCCATTCCAATGCGTCACATAAACATCTGTAGCTATCTTGTCATGGCTCCCTCCCCCTCCCGTTTGAAGCTCCCAGCGTGTTATCAGAGTGGGTACAACCTTGGAAGTTATTTACTGTCACTGACCAAATGTTTTGCCTAGGAGTTCTCACATCTAGGTCGCTCAGGGCAAGAGGGGAATTTTTATAACTTTCTCACCTTTGGTGGGAACA
This sequence comes from Lepidodactylus listeri, assembly GCA_029233225.1. Taxonomy (NCBI): domain Eukaryota; kingdom Metazoa; phylum Chordata; class Lepidosauria; order Squamata; family Gekkonidae; genus Lepidodactylus; species Lepidodactylus listeri. The sequence goes on along the minus strand of JARCFY010000009.1, from coordinate 113,452,304 downwards.
AACGGTCGCCATGTCTTTTCCCGCATTTTGTGTGTATTCTGATTGGAGTACTTTGTTTAAGCATCTATGTCTGTAGGTATATTAACCCAAGCCATCTTTTATTCTGCATCTCTAACAAACATCGAGACCCTGTTCCAGTATTTGAAATAAAGAACTCTGTTTAACTACAAAGGTCTGATCTCTTGCTGATAGTACAGAAGCCTCACAGCTGGCTGGACGGTTCTATGTCAGTATTATCATTCAGTCCCGCCTAGGCCACCTCCTTTTATCTTGTAAGCACCCTCCAGAATCACTCTCAAGCAAGGGTTTGCTAGGGGGGCTCCCTGAGTTTCACAGAATAGGCAGGCTGGTTGCAGAGTGGTAGAGACAAAGGGAACAGAGTGGTGGAGGCAGTCCTTTCTGGACTGTACAGGAAACAAAAAATTATACCATTCATGAATATTTGAAACAAACCTTTTGTTTAATGGTGCTAATATTGATTCCACCATTTCTAATGATGAGACAAAACATATAAACTCTGCGAGCCAAACGTATCTAGCAGGTGGAAGATTTTTATTTTATAACGTATCATATTACAACGTTATTTCATTTAACAGAAATGAAACTTTTGATATTCTGAAAACAGCTGCTTGAGGCATTTGGTTAAGACATCTGCTTTCACTTAAACTAAAAATACAGACACAATGCAGAACACTGGAGAGGTTGTATAGAATTCAACATTTTCACTGCCATCAATTAAATATACTTTAAATGAAAGAATACAGAGTCAGTTGCCTTAGAGAGGCATAAACATGACAATCAAAATCTGAAACTTCTCATCTTATATGAACTCTGTGCGCCAAATCTGGGGATGACATAAACATTCCTGCTCAGTAACTGTAACAGGACCCTTCAGTGACTCTGACAGAAGTATTTAAAGGAATAACAACAGGGAATCCTGGTTAGCTTTGTGTGGACATAATTTTCCTTCTACTTGCTACAATTATTTTCCCACCTTGAGTTTCCTATTGAGTTACTGTTCAAAAAGCAGATGGTCAATTTCAGATGTTTGCTCTCATGAACAGAAAGGGAAGTAATATTCAAGCTTCAGAAGGATCTCGTTCCCACATGTCTTGAATAAACCACACAAGTGAGAACTGGGCAGGGACTGGCCTGTGCCGGGCCTGGTATGATTGCGTCATTGGCCCTGGGCATGGGCTTGGATGCGGTTTCAAAACTTTGTGCCATATAGCACTTCCTTCACAATAAATCCCGTCATTTGCAGCATTTAAAAAACATGATTCCTTTAGCTCATAATCCCAACCCTACCTTGGCCGTTCCTGTATACCGTTAAATTCACATTCTTGACCTCAGTCTACCCACGACAGGTTTATTGGCACAAAACTCTGCCCACCAGGATGCTCTCTCCAGCACTTTGCTGCCCTGGAGGACAGAGCTCCACAGATTCTTATACAGCTGCAAAGGAAACAGAGCAGCTTCTGTTAGAATGGCTGTCTTCAACCCTTCCCGACCCAGGACCCACTATTAACCCCAAATGGCAACTCAAAGAGGACTAACTTTGAACTGGTTCACTGTACACCTCTGCCTCTTTCTAAGGGAACCAGGTGGAAAAGAAGGGCGTTCCACCAATCAAGGTGGAAAAGGAGAGACACATGTGCTAAAATACCTTCTCTATGCAATTACTGAGAGAAAAGGAGTTCCATCCTCTTTTGCATCTGGTCACCATCTTCCCCACCAGAGCTTGGGGGTGGGGGGAGAGAGAGGGTGGGGGGAGAGGGAGGGTTGGGGGAGAGGGAGGGAGGAAGAGTTTTTACCTCTCCATCTGCTCGGCCAATGGGAGAGTTGAGAATAAAGTCAGGAGGCGCAACAACATCCACCAAGGCAACAGCTTCATCCTTCAGCTGTGCAGAAACAAAGAATGTAAATTGGAAACCACTTTGAGATTTCTGTGGTGACCAAAAAAGGACAGAGTCATTATGACAAAAACTGTTAGCTTGCAGCAGCTGAATCCTTTGGATTTGGGAAGCTTCAGTATCATGCCTACCTTTTGCTATTTCTTCCAAAGCTAAATTAATGACTTAATTTTGCAGGTTTCTACAGCTTATTTTACCCAAATGGTTTACATTTCTCACCTTTTATAACATCATGTGTAGTTTAAATCTTCATAATAACCAGTAGCAGATGCATGTCACAAACTCATCAATTATGATGTCCCCTAGCTGTGCAAAATTCCCCTACCTGGGGGGGGGGGGCACGTACCACCCCATGGCAAGGCAGAGGATAGCTCCTACTCCTTCTTGCAAAAGGAGCCCGAAAGGCTGCCCTTTACTTTTTGCTCACAGGAGTGAACGGCACCCTTCCATTCACTTACATACAAGAAACAAAAGGGATGCATGTTGCTGGTGAAGAGGAGAAACTGGCTTCCTCCCAGCCGTTGGGGGGGGGGGTCAAGCCAGTGGCCACCTGGACTTCTTACCCATCTTATGTTCAAATTCTTGATCAAGCCTGGAGATGCAAAAACCCAAGGGAAAGAAAGGGGGTGTGGTCTCACCTCAGACATCCCCCCCCCCCATTTTCTAGTGCAAAAAAAGGCACTTTGGGGAGTGCTGGAAAAAAAGTATTTTTATGAAATTACTATGAAGTATTTGTTTTGTTTGGAATGACTGAAATGCTTTTGAAGACAGTTTGATGAACAATGTGTAGTGTGAAAGTTTTAATGCAAGACGATCTATAAGAGAATAATTCCTGTGTATTTTCTAAACATATTCACCATCTTTTCAAAGATATGTTAATTTGAAGATGAATATTTCAATATTAACACATTATCCAAATATGCTGTTAGTCCCGTAATCAATGTGTCTTTCTGTCCAAATGATACTTTTGATATAAAACTTGTTTTCTGTTTCAACCTTTCTTTTTTCCTGTATCTCATATGCCAAAAATTTAGATATGTGTGCTAAGATAGTATAAGGTGCAGCCCTTTGCAGTTCACTGTAGTTCTGAGCATATTCAGTTTTGCTTGTATAAAATCAAAGCATTCGAAATTCCATAAATATGCCAAAAAGATAATTGCACAGTGGGGAACTGGCAAGACTTGCGGTGGGTACCTCACTTCCCCCTGTACTCCTCCATTTCCTCTTTCCCTCCTCCTGGCTACTGCAAGACTTACGGTGGGTACCTCACTTTCCCCTGTACCCATTTCCTCTTTCCCTCCTCCTGGCTATCCCCATACCCTCACCATTCCCCACTTCCTCCTCTCCTTACCACCCACCAGGTAACCTACCTTTTATTTGCCCCCCCCCTTCAGCTACATTTGTTCATTTTTTATCCAGGCCAGTTTGTCTGGAGATCCTGGAGGTCTTTTGTCATCTTCTGGGTGTGGCACAGCGGTCACTGTGTGTGTGTGTGTGTGGGTGGGTGGGGGGGAGGTATTTGTGACTTTCCTGCATTGTGCTGGGGGTTGGACTAGATGACCCTGGAGGCCCCTTCCAACTGTGATTCTATGGTTTACTGCATTTATTCTGCTTTTTCCCCAGTGGGGATCCAAAGCAACTTACATCATTCTCCTCTCCTCTATTTTATCCTCGTAACAACCCTGTGAAGTAGGTTAGGCTGAGAATATACAACTAGTATAAGGTCACCAAATGAGCTTCCTTGGCAATGTGGTTATTTGATCCTGGGTCTCCCAGTTCCTAGTCTGAAACCCTAAGTATGACGCCACTCTCGCTTTTGTGGAGTGGCTGCTGCAGTAAGCAGCCAGTCCTGGGTAAGTTATGCAAGTTGCATGGTATCAAGTCTTCCAGTGGTTGCTGCTGAGCATGGCCCTGACCAGTCCTCGCCTGAAGGCCAAAATAGTCCTGGAAAGAGCTCTGCCCCTTCCCCCTGCCTTTCACTGACAGAAACCACAGCTTGAAGACTGGCAACATGGTTGTGGGTGCCTAGCAACCTCAAAGGGTATTCATTTCTTAAACCAATGGTCCTCTTGTTTTGAGGTTCTTTAAAATTCTCCAATGCATTTTTTAAAAAAGATTTCAGCTTTTTCAGCAAACCTGTGGCTTTTTGCAGGTTTGTAAACAGATCCATATTGTCCGTTCATGGCTCCAGTCTTTGGGTTTAAGTTCCAACAGATGGGGCCAAGTTGAGAATTAGACATACTGATGATATGCTAAATTATGTATTTCAATTTTCTCCCAAATTTCAATTTAAAAACTTTTTCCCATTCTAAATTTCTGGAAACTTTATACCTCTAATCAAGCTTGAATGTGACAGAATATTGAAAAGTGGTTTAGATATCTTGCACTTTTCTTAAAATTTCAAAAAGAAAACTGCCTTGGGGACTTTTTAGTTGAAAGTTGGTCTAAAAATAAATTGCATAAAAAGCATTTTGGATGTAATAAATGAGGAATTTTGCTACATGCATTGACAATTCTAATACAAGAAACTGTTCAAGAACAACATATTTTTTTTGCATATTGATAAGGTTTCAGGACAAGGTGTCACATTTTGCACCTGGAAGTCATGGTGACCTCCGGGGGTCCGGAGGATATTCAGAGAGGTGGCTCAATAAAGCCTGCCCCCACCTCCTGACTGCTGGTATTCCTTGGAGGTCTCCCATCCAAGTTGCTGCCAGAGTCGACCCTGCTTAGCTTCTGAGATCTGATGAGATTGGGCTTTGCCTGGGCTATCCAAATCAGGGCCAAGTGCCATGTTTTTCGATATATAATAGGCGCAAGATATATGTGATGGATCAGTCAGCAGGATGTCTTGTTATCTGAGCTGGAAAAAGCAATTCCCTCCCACAACCCTTGACCCTCCTCCCTCCAAGTGCCTCTCCCGCCCAGCCATCTCGCCCTTCTGCAGGTGCTCTTCATACTGATCCAACTGGCAGTCATCTCAAATGGTCCCAGATGAGAAGAAATCATGAATAATGCTCCATGTTCACTGGAGGAGAGTGGCAGAAGGGGAGGGGAGAAATACGATGAGGAATGTCTTTGCCTGCTGTGCAACATCTTTCCTGAGAACTGCTCTCCCTCAACTGTCCTGGGCGTGGCCAGAGGCATCACCTGAGGGGCTCTCGGTCTCTTCCAGGGCTCACTGCCTGGGACCCCCCGTCAAGCCTGCCAAGGAATCCAGGGCCTGCCTGAGAGATGGGCTTGTTTCGCTTTTTTGTTTTGCTTGCTGTGTTCTGGCTTATTTATGTATTTTTGTAAGCTGCTTTGGGTCCCGTTTCGGAGAAAGTGGGATATAAATAGTTAAATAAACAAATAGATAAACTACATCCAGAGCTACAAAGAAAGTCTGAACACCTTGCCCCCCCCACCCCCGATGGAGCCTGGATAAGCACCCTAGCAAACTTCCAGATACAAATGCCACAGCAGGGGCCTTAGAGTCTGTCATTGATTCAGTATCTTAAGGACTAAGTTTGGAACATACCTTTGAGCAAAGCTCTAGAATTGCATCTTGCACAAGTCTACCCGCCTTCTCACCTGAAGCAAAGCCACCTGAAAAATATATACAGTAATAAGCACAGCTAAAGTCAAAAATTCTACAGGAAGAGTTTGTCGATGGACTACACTCAAGGCACTGGTACTCGCCTTTACTTTATTGGGCCAGGGCAGCTCAGAGAAGACAGTCTCCCCAATGAGCCTCTCAAGGCCAGGGGTGTCAAACATGCGGCCCGCAGGCTGGATCAGCCCCCCGGAGGGCTTCCATCAGGCTCACAAGGAACTGGCTTCTTCCTGCAGTTCTGCTGCTGCTGCTGCATCCTAGCTTGCTTTGTCAGACTCTCTCAATCGCTCAGGAGAGATAGATAGGCAAACTTCTGTTCCCTGCACTGGCTGAGGCTCCTCCCCCTCCCAGGGGGAGGGAGGGAACAAGTCAGAGCTTGCTTCCTGGCCAGGCTGCCTCAATCACACAGAAAGCAAAGGCAAGCCTTTCTTCCCCTCCATGGGCTGAGGCTCCTCCCCTAAGGGAGGGAGGGAGAGCCTGCTTTGCTTTGCTTGGCTGCTTCAATTGCATAGGAGAAATACAAAACACCTTTAAGACCAACGAAGTTTTACCCAAGGTATGAACTTTTGTGTGCCTTGCTACAGTGTGTGTGTTTTTGTTGGGCTCCTTATGCTGTGGCTCTCCTGGGTGCAACTGGGTTCCCTCCCCTTTTCACTGTATTCATGCCCTCATGATCCAGTCTTTCTCAGTAGGAAAGCAATGTGAACTATTTATAGGAGGAATAACACCAAGCCAGTGAGGTAGATAAGGCTGAGAGTGTGTGTCCAGACCAAGTTCACCAAGCACATTTCCTGTGGGGATTTTGAACTTAGATTTCTCAGACAGTAGGCTGATACTGACCACTTAGGAAGACTATAGTTTTGCAGACAAACACATAGCCCTCATTCTGTGTCATGGTGCCTTCTCATGTTCTTGACCAGCACACAAAGCAATTTATGTACAAAAGCCCACAATGCCCAGCCATTTCATATTTCCCCCTGGGTTCTAGGTTCAGAACTTCGAGATTTCTGTAATGAATGTCAGTAAATCAAAAGTAGGTTTGCAGCTTACAGATACGCACCTGAACAGCATACTCGAGATTGCAACAGCACAGACATTTTGATACAATGATTCAGAGCAAGAGGTGTCAGTTATCAGACACTGTTAAATAAACAAAGTATTGCAAGAGGGCTAACGTTTTAAGCATGTTTTTAATTTAAGTTAAAAAAATTAATTGTGTCTGTGTCCTTTATAAAGTTTATCTCTCCGCTACCTGGCATTACATTTTTTGAGACACATGGCCCTTCGAGAAAAAACATTTTTTCATTAAAAAACCAAAAATTCTGGGAAAACCAAAATATAAGCAAACCTAAATTTAATTTATGACTTTAAATGCAACATTTATAACTTAGCGCATGAGACTGTACTACTTGGCTGGAATGGAACAGTATGAATGTCCATTTTCTGTAAGAAAAAGTGGAAGTACACCCAATACTTGAGCAAGAGCTGGAATCTGGTTTACATTTTGCTACCATAGCACATGTATCTTTAATTTTTGCCACCTGAGGCAGGACTAGCAACGTATTTGGATATTTTTATGAAAACACTGAGCTCTTCAATAGACATTATAACATATTATACTGCCCTTCCTTCCCTTATCCTCACGCAGATATTTCCCACTGGGCTGTTGCCCTCCCCCTCCAGTATTTCCTGACAAATAAACCCTCTCCTCACAGAGAGTGCCACTCTGCCTCCTCTTCGACCCTTTCGGTTTTTCTTGATCAACTCCTATCCATCCACTACTACATTCCAGTCCTGTTTCAAGAGGGTCAACAGAACACGATCAGAAGAAGGCCTCCCTGAACAAGACTGACTTGCAAGCAGTGTTCCCCTAAGCTGAGTTAGTGTGAGCAAGCTCAGTTTTTTAGCCTCGGGCTCACAAGGTCAGTTTTTTAGCCTCGGGAAGGATGGCTCCAGAGCAAACTAATTTATGCAGTAGCCAAATCACCTGCTCATAATGCCGGTAGCTCACAAAGTAGGATTTTTGCTCACATGACTCCACAGCTTAGAGGGAGCATTGCTTGCAAGCCCTGCGGAAGCTCAGAAGGTCCAGCAGGGCTGAAACCTCATCCGGCAAGGCATTCCACTAGGACGGGGCCAAGGTGGAAAAGGCCCTTGTCCAGTTGGGAGCCAAGTAGACCTCTCGGGGGCCCGGTGGCACCAACAGTAAGTTGCATAGCTTCCCAGGAATGGTAAAAGAATCGAAGAAAAAGAATACTATAATAGTAGAAGAGGAATTATTCCATTCCTGTTTTGTTTTTTAAGTACTTGAATGGGTCCAGTGCATGTGGGACCTGACACTGTGCAGAGATCTGGCATCCTCCTCCTGGCCTGCTGGGATTCCTGTGAGGCAGGAAGTGGCAGGTGATGGTGGGTGCAAAATCTGACCTTCGTCTAGGGCCCCTTGTATCACTGTGGTGAGCAAAGGATCTGCAACCACAAGAGATGAACTGACTTCAAAGACTTGTGGTCTAGCTTTCCTTTGACCTAAAGAAGGCATACATCCAAGAGTTCTGAGAGAACTCAAATGTGAACCTGTGGATCTCCTGTCAAAAATATGTAATCTTTCCTTTTCCTTAAAATCTGCCTCCATTCCTGAGGACTGGAAGGTAGCGAATGTCATGCCTATCTTTAAAGTGGGTTCCAGAGGAGATCTGGGAAATTACAGGCCAGTCAGTCTGACGTCGATCCTGGGTAAGTTGGTGGAAACTGTTATTAAGGAAGCATAAACAGAGCATTGTGGCTAAATATGGATAGGATTTCTAAGACAGTTCACACTCAAAGATGATGAGTAAAATACATCTTTAATAACCAAACACAAATCCTAGAAAGCACAGGTGACAAACATAAGTTTTAGAAAGTAGACAGATAGCTTTAGGCAGGTTATTGATTCATTTATTATTTATATTTATATCCTGCCTTGCCGGACAAGCTGGCTCAAGGTGGCGAACTTAAAGATTAAAGAAATATGAAAAAGTATCTTGCTAACTAGCCTTATGTTTACAAAGCGCCTTATGCAGCCTCACAGAAGGGATCCTTCTGTGATGTCAGTGCCTTGACACACAACTCCCACCCAAGCGACTTCCCTGCAGCCCAGGAGTTCCTTTTTAACCCCACTGGGCATTAGGGGAGCAGACTCAATGCTTCAGCTAATCACTTCCAGACCCTGGGTAATGAAGGAGGTTAAGGAGCCAAGGGGGGGAAAAGCAGAAATGATCCATCACAGCCCTTAACAGCTTGGCTGCTATTCAGTTTCCTTAGGTTCACCCAGGGGCGTCGAGTTTTAAATTTCCGGGGGGGGGGGGGGCTCATGCACACGCGCAAAGTGTGCGTGCATGCTGGGACCATGTCCCCCCCACTGCTGCCTCCCCCCCCCAGGCCTGGCCACTCCTTCTTCCGTCCCGCCCTCCATCCGTCCAGGGGCCAGCTGGGCATTTGCTTAGTTGGCCCCTGGACGGACTGAGGGAGGGAGGGACGGAGGCAGCCAGGCCGGTGGGTGGGGGGGAAGAGGGAGAGAGAGAGAGAGGCGGCGGTGGCCTTAGGAAGGGCCCAGGGATTCGCGGCAGCGGGCGCTCCATTTTCCCGGGGGGGGGGAGCTCAGTCCCCCCCAGGAAATTTTGGGGGTGGCTCGAGCCCTCGAGCCCCCCCGTAGTTGATGCCTATGGGTTCACCCACGTCCATCTTGGTAGCAGCACCCTTCTTGAAGAACTCCTTCCCTTAGGAAAGCTGCCAGCCTTTAGGGAGCAAGCTTAGGCTTTTCTTCTTCCTTCAGACTGGGAGGATGAACACGGAACAGGCCAGTGATATCCTGAGAAAAGCGCAACATTTTCATGCGCTTGAAATCATAAGACACCAGCTTGCTTGTTAGTAATCTTACATCTGCAGGCCAGTTTCCAGACCCTTTGATATAGATTCTTTGATACACATTAAGAAAAGCTTTTATCATGATTCATATATCACATAACAAAAACCAGTCGCAAGGTGCTTTCAGTCCCACACCGCACTTTCAGAGTGGCCAACTGGATCACTGAGACGTTCCCAAGTGCCGTGCAGAAGTACCACCCCTCCCGCTGCCAGAGGCTTCGTGCTTCCGAGCTTAGAACTTCCATTAAGCAATCAAGGCTGGTCATTGTTAAGAGCCCCCTCTTCAATACAGTGGTCTTTTACCGCCAACAGCACTCACCACAACTCTGCCAACTGAACTGCAGAATGCACCCCCCCCCCAGTTTAGCAGAGGAAGGTGCTTTATTCTTACTTCCAGACAAGATGCCCATTCATACAATACAAGGCATAAGGAAAACAGAAGAACAGCTTCATGACCTTCAAAAATTAAATTTGGTATACAGGTAGGATGTTGACCTCACCTTGGTAAAGCACAGCCATGTGCTTACTTAAAGACCATAGTCCGTAGAGTGAGCACAGGCGCTTCAGGACTGGCTGAAGAGTAGCTGGGGTGTCGGCACCGTGGACATAGGCATGGTATCTTTGCAAAACTGTGTGTTCAATGAAAGCTATAGCTAAGGAACGACAGTAGTATACCTTGAAGAAAGGGAAAGCAAAATTCGAAGTGAATGAAAATACAGATGTGCTAATCTGCAGATAACTTTGAATTACAAGGGATATTTTATCCTCAGTGTAAAAGAAGCAATATCCCATGTGAAAAGCACCAGACATAATCCAAATATTGTTTAACTACTTTATTTTCAGCTACGCAAGAATGAAAATTTGAAGGTGACAAAGTTCATTCCTGCATTTCAACTTCTTATTACAGATTCCTCAACCCTAGAGGATAGATTCTCCAAAAACCAAGAAAAATCTAAAAGTTAAATTCTCTACTGTTCCTCTCAACCCAGGAGGATAAATTCTACCCCCAAACCCCCCACATAAATTCCACAAGGTATGTTCACCAAGGTATCCAAAAAGAACTAGTCCCCCAAACAGAAATTTCAATAAATTCTAACACATTTTACCTCAGAGTTGACTTTTCTTACCTCAGTGCTAACTCTATAATACCAAATTACAATAATCTCACCAGTTTCAAGAGCAATATGACAACAAAATGACTTGGCCCTAACTAGAGCAGAGATTTTACATTAGCCCTCTTCAGACTCACTCAGGAGATAGGAAATAACCTGAAAAATTGGGTCCACCTCCCATATGGCCTCATTAATCTGGTGATCCTGTCCCCAAAACCCCCATCAGAGCTAAGTAGTTATACCACCACTTTGGGATTTTACCGACTTCTTGTTGCAGGTCTTACATATGAAACTTGGCATGAACTCCACATGGACATTCAAAATTATGGGGAAACACCCAAATTCCATGTGGAAATGTTAATACCAGTTCCCTTAACCAGTGTCCTATTTCTGAATGTCAGGTCAGCTTCCCTCAAAGGTCTTTGATGAATCATTAAGTCTTGCCAAACAATCTATGCCTTGTATGAGTTATCTCAGACACAAAACTCCACAGAGGATTCCTTCAGAATCCCTTGACTGTGAAAATGAGGATTTAAGAAATAAACAGATATTTAGGGGACCGGTTTTCTGCAGAAAACATGCCGGTGGTGGTGGTGGTGCTTGAGTTCATAGGGTTCGTAAAAGGTGGTACCACACCAGCCCTCATGTCTCTGTTTCCTGAAACCCCTGCCTGATTTACTTCTTTGCTCTAGCTCTCAAACCTTCAGATTAATTGTTAAATCCTTTCAATACAAGTGACACTTTCTCTCAGGCAGAATTTTCACTCCAGTTAAATTTGTATAGTTGTATTAATTTAAAATGTTCCTTTTAAAATATTCAGTTTTCAATAGGAATCTTCCTTCATCCTTCTAGCAAAAAGTACTGGCCCCTTTTTGCCTCAGCTGTTTCCAGTAATTCTCTGACTTCTAACTGTCCCAGCTCCTGGAGTCCTGCCCAGGCAGCGAACGCACACTCTGACATCTCTGGGGTTTCTGCCCAACCATTATGACTCAGGCCACGACAGTCAGACAGAGAACAATTTCTCATGTCATGGTATGCAGGCATGAGGGCTTGAAATGCATATGATGAAATCTGTACGTCTAGCAAAAGGACACTGACAAACAAGGATCACAATAATCCACGGTGGTTAAAATGTGGAGTCTCCCCACCCTTTCCAGAGATGGTGGCTGAAGCTGCCTGGTAGTCAATCAGACCACCGGTCTACCAGGGTCAGTACTGTTGACTCACACTGGCAGCGGCTCTCCAGAGTTTCACATCACCTCCCCCCAGATTCTTTTAATTTAATTTGAGATGCCGGGGATTGAACCTGGGACCTCCTGCATGCCAAGCAGAGGCTCTTCCACTGAGCCACAGCCCCTCTTGACAGCTCTCCAGGGTTCCAAGTGGAGGTCTTTCCCATCACCTCCTGCCTGGTCCCGTTTACCCGGAGATGCCGGGATTGAACCTGGGCCTTCTGCATGCCGAGCAGAGGCTCTTCCACTGAGCCACGGCCATCTATAGACAGTTGCAGTTTTGAGGCACAGTATGCTCAGTGACGGCCACAGAGATCACACGAGGGGGGCTGTGTGCTGGCATATCAAGACCCACTTCCGCGCTCCTTGCCACATCCACTTTGCTAAGCCTGCATTACCTCAGAAAGACGGAGAGTTTCAGCCTCTGCCTGTCACATTTTCATCTTGCTTCTCCTACAGGAAGCTCAGGGCAGTGCATGCAGTTCCTCCTACCTCCGTTTTATCTTCACGGCGACCCTGCGAGAGAGACTGGCTCAGGAAGCTCCACGGCTGAGTGGAGGTTTGAACCCAAGTCTCCCTGTCCTCACCCAACACCCTGCTGGCCAGCTCTCAGCCGCCCCCCTCCCTCCGGCTGTCACCTTGTGCCTTTCAGCACCACCCATGCCCTTCCTCGGTCTCCTGCTGTTTCGCTGGCCCTGCCACCTTCTCATCATCCTTCTGCCCCACCTGCCTCAGCCCCTCAGTCCTTCGGCTAGACGCTTCTGCCACACCGTCTGCTGACTGGCTCCTCCCATGATTCCCAGTCCTCACCATCAGTTTGTTCTCTCCATCCAGGCTTTGGTATAGCTGACAATTTCTGAAGGAAATCCAAACGTTTTTCTGACGTTGTCCATTTCCAGTTCCCACTGCCCTCCTCATGTGGAACTGCCTTATACTGAATCGGGCCCTTGGTCCATCACAGTCAGAATTGTCTACTCAGACTGGCAGCAGATCTCTCTCCAGGGTCTCAGGCAGAGAAAGGTCTTTCCCATCACCTCCTGCCTGGTCCTTTCAACTGGAGATGCCGGGGATTGAACCTGGGACCTTCCACATGCAAAGCAGAGGCTCTTCCACTAAGCCACAGCCCCTCCTTCCTCATTTGCTGCCAGCATTACTCCCCTCCTCTGACTCACACCAACTTGAATAGCCCTCAGCTGTTCTTCCACCCCTGGATGCTGTTAAGCCTGCCTCTTATTCTATGCCACGTTCCACCATGCCGCCTCCTTCTAAAGATATCAGCCGCTCTCTCTCTGCCACCCTCCCCTCTGAGAAGAGCTCTGGGCAAGAAGCAAGGACTACTTGCAAATATCAGACACAGGAGCAAAGGGCCAGCCTGATAGTCTGGGGTAGCAGGAGTGGGAAATACAGGTTGCTTACCTGTAATTGGAGATCTTCGAGTGGTCATCTGTGCATCACACCTCTGGGATTAAGTGCGCCTGCGCCGATCCCGATTGGTAATCTTCAAAGCCTAACGGATTTTCGCGCCAGCTCCCCGGTCACGTGCACGTCCCACTGCGCATGACCCGGGGAGGCGCACGAGGATCCCGCCAGTTCCTTCTGACCACTGCTAACAGCCCCCAAGAAAAAAGTAAGGGAGACCGAAAGCAGGGGGGAAGGAGGGCAGGTGGTGTGAATGCACAGATGACCACTCGAAGATCTCCCATTACAGGTAAGCAACCTGTATATCTTCTTCGTGGTCTCTGTGCATCACACCTCTGGGAGAATAGCGAGCAATAAACACACCACATACCTGGAGGTGGTGCTGGAGGTCTCACATCTGAGCTGCTTGCAGAACTGCACAGCCCACCACAGTACGTTGATGGACGCGGACATCTAGGGCATAGTGTTTCACAAATGTGTGAGGAAACGCCCACGTTGCAGCATTGCAGATGTCTCCCAGGGGGATGCCCTTGAGGAATGCCGTGGAGGCAGCCACAGCTCGAGTGGAGTGTGCCCGGAGGGATGTTGGCAATGGCCTCTTGGCCAGGAGGTAGGCAAGTTTTATTGGCTCTACTATCCACTTTGAGAGTCTTTGCGACGACAATTTCTGTCCCTGCCTGGGCAAGGCATAGGAGATGAAGAGAGCCGGAGACTTGCGAAATGGTTTTGTCCGGTGCAAGTAAAAGGAAAGAGCTCTCTTGACGTCAAGAGTGTGTAAACTGCGTTGTGTCGGGTCCTGGGGATCAGGAAAAAACACAGGTAACGTGATGTCTGCCCCTACATGAAAGTCTGAGACTATTTTGGGCAGGAAGGCGACATCGGGAGCCAGGGTAATGGCCCCGTGGTGGAAAATGAGATATGGTGGGTCGCAACGAAGCGCCGAAAGCTCACTCACACGCCGAACGGACGTGATGGCTACCAAAAACGCAACCTTCCACGAAAGGAGTTGGAGGTTGCAGGAGGCCATGGGTTCAAAGGGTTTGCCCATTAACTTGGTAAGGACCAGGGGTAGGTCCCATGCCGGGACCGGTGTCCGTACTGGTGGATAGAGGCTACGCATTCCCTTGAGGAATTGTTTTGTAGTAGGGTGGGAAAACACTGAGTAACCTTCGATCTCAGGATGGTTGACCGAGATGGCCGACAGATAGACTCTTATAGAAGACTGGCACAGTCCTCTATCCGAGCAGGACAACAGAAAACCAAAAATGTCATTAAGGGTAGCAGGGACGGAAGGCCGCCCTGCCGAAATCAGAAAGGCTAGAAATTTATTCCATTTCGCTGCATAGGAGCGACGTGTGGACAGTTTGCGTGAGTTCAAGAGAACCTGTGCAATGCGTGACTCTATTCCTGAGGTTGAAGCATCCAAGCTGTCAGCTTCAGCATGTGACCTCCGTGCATCCAAAGTAGGTCTGGGTGCATCGGGAGGTGGAGGTAGACTCCTAGGGAGAGACGAAGAAGTGTGGGAAACCACGGTTGTCTCGGCCACCACGGTGTGATGAGAATCGCCCATGGTCGCTCTGACATCAGTTTGTGGACTACTTGTGGTATCAGGGGGATCGGGGGGAAGAGGTACAGCTGTCTCCCCGCCCACTGGAGAAGGAGACCGTCCCCGAGGGACGTCGGATCCGCGCCGGCTCTGGAGCAGAAGATATGGCACTTCTTGTTCTCCCGAGAGGCGAACACGTGCACTGAGGGGTGACCCCAGCGATCGAAGATCGGGGTCAGGTAAAGAGGGTTTAATTCCCACTCGTGTAGGGATGCTCCTCCCCTGCTCAGGAAGTCTGCTTGGGTGTTGAGCAGTCCTGGGAGGTGATTTGCTACGAGATGAATGCCGATGGATTGACACTCGTCCCAAAGCTTGATGGCTAGGCGGCAGAGTCCACGGGAGACCGTTCCACCCTGACGGTTGATATAATACATGGTGGTCGTGTTGTCTGTTAGAACAGCCACCGTCTTTCCCGACAGGGATTGGCGGAAGGACCTCACCGCATAGAGAACTGCTAGTAACTCCAGGAAGTTGATATGGTTGTGGGCCACAGCAGGATCCCACTTGCCGCCCACACCAACACCATCCAGGTGGGCTCCCCAGCCCCATAGGAAGGCATCTGTGGTGATGGTTGCCGAGGGGGGCGGGAGTCGGAAGGGTGCACCCGACTGTAGATTCTGGGGTGTAAGCCACCACATCAGGGTCTCCAGGACTTGGTCTGAGAGTCGGAAAGGTTTGGAGAGGGAGTGGATGCTGGGATGGAAGCGTCTCAGGAACCAAAGCTGTAATGGTCTCATCCGCAACTTGGCGAACGGGATCACTGCTGTGGTTGCGGCCATCAGGCCTAACAAGCGGAGTATCTGTCTGGCTGTAGCCTCCTTGTTCTCCCGGATAGATTGGAGGAGGGAGACTATGTCCGCTGCTCTGTTGGGGGGCAGAAAGGCTCTGCACTGCAGGGAGTCCAAAATGGCCCCGATGAACTGCACTCGTCTGGAGGGGGTGAGCATGGACTTTTTGATATTTATTGTTAGCCCTAGTGAGTCTAGGGTACGGAAGGTTACTGAAATTTGGTTCTGTAAAGTTGTTGCGGAGGGCGCAACCAGTAGCCAGTCGTCCAGATACGGGTAAAGGTGGACACCCTGAAGCCGGAGATGGGCCGCCACCACTGCCATGAGCTTCGTGAAAACACAAGGAGCCGTAGAAAGGCCAAAGGGTAGGGGCTTGTATTGGAAGTGACGCGGACCGACCGCGAAACGTAGGAACGGTCTGTGAGACGGATGAATCGTCACATGGAAGTATGCGTCCTTTAAATCCAGCGTCACCATCCACGCATTGGCTTCTAGTAGTGGTAGGATGGTCTGGAGGGTGGTCATGCGGAACTTCTTGTAAGTGATGAACGCATTGAGGTTCCGCAGGTCTAGTATAGGACGGAGTCCGCCATCCTTTTTCGGTACCGTGAAGTAATGAGAGTAAAACCCCCGCTGGAGGTGGTCTCCGGGTACCGGCTCTATGGCATCCTTGGACAGGAGGGCTTCGACTTCTGATGACAGGGTGTCAGAGGGAGGGGTGACTACAAAGTAGGAGTCCTGTGGTATCTGGAAGAATTCTATCCGGTAGCCCTCTGCTACTACAGAGAGGGCCCACTTGTCTGATGTTATGAGTTGCCATTCGGGTAGGAAGGGTGACAGATGGGTGGGAGGACCGGAGCGGATGCAGGAGTCAAAGACCCTGCTTGTTTGGTCTGGGGGGTTTGGATTTGGAGGCGGAAGCTGTTGGAAAACGCGGCTTGTGTCCATAGGGTTTCTGCTGGTACACCAAGGAGGAGGGTCTTTGCCATTGTGGTTCATTGGGAGATCTCTGTGGCTGCTTTTTCGACCAGGATCTTTGCCAAGTTTTCTGTTTCTGTTGTCTCGGTTGGGAGACACCTAGGTTACGTGATGTTTTTATGCTCTTGTCCAGGTCGTGGAGGACTGTGTCCGTTGTAGAGCTGAACAGGCCTTCGCCTTCAAAGGGAAGATCTTCCACCAAGGATTTTGTGTCATGTGGAAGAGACGTCGATCTCAACCAGGCATGCCGTCTAAGGGCAACTGCTGAAGTGAGTGTCTTGGAAGTGACATCTGCAACGTGTTTGGATGCGATGAGCTGGTGTTTTGCCAAGACCATGCCCTCTTTCTGGATCTTCCTGGCTAGATGCTGTTTGTCCTCAGGAAGGTGGGCCAGAAGCGGTGTCATCTGCTCCCATAGGGAGTATTGATATCTGCTCATGCATGCTGTATAGTTCGCAGTTTTTATGCCTAATGCCCCTGCTGAATAAAAACGTCTTCCAAACGAATCCAGTTTCCGTCCCTCTTTGTCAAGGGGGGAGGAATGTCCGCTACGGCCCCTAGCTGAGGGTGTCACTACGACCGAGTTGGGCTTGGGATGTATGAACAAAAATTCTGCTCCTGGTTCTTGGAGCCTGTACATATGATCCAGTCTCTTACTAGAGATTGGGGTTGATGAAGGGGGCCCCCAGGATTCCTTGGCGGTGCTCATGAGCACCGAGATCAGTGGTAAGGCTACTGCAGTAGATGTATCCATCTGCACGATGTCGAAGATGGCATCGGTAGCAGTAGGGGTTGGTTGAACTGTGGCAAGGGCCAAAGAGTGGGCCATTCTTTTGATGAGCTCCCCATATGATTTCACATCTTCAGAGGGGGAAATCGGTAAGTTGTCGGCAACATTGGGGGAACGAGACGGGTGGGTGGGAGACTCATCTTCGGAAGCGGAGGAAGCGGAAGAGTCCGGTATTGACCGTTTGGAGCATTCGGAAGGCGACATGGGGTTCGACGGGTCCGGTTGGTAGGGAGGGAGATCGACATCGGGTGGGGTTTGTGTCGGTACCGGCATCGGCATGGGAAAGTCCAAAGCGAATCCAAAAACAGTCCGAAGTCAAAAAAGGAGAGAAATCAGTCCGAAAGGCTTTTTCCAACTGGAAAAACGAAAGCTAACTACCGACCGAAGCCGAGAGGGGATCCTCACGACGTGGCGGTCAGAAGAGAACTGGCAGGATCCTCGTGCCCCTCCCCGGGTCATGCGCAGTGGGACGTGCACGTGACCGGGGAGCTGGCGCGAAAATCCGTTAGGCTTTGAAGATTACCGATCGGGATCAGCGCAGGCGCACTTAATCCCAGAGGTGTGATGCACAGAGACCACGAAGATCCAAAACGCTTGCAGTGGGAAAACTTGCACACAGCCCAGTGCCCCTGTCACTACAATGGTAGTATGTACTGATTTGGGGATTAACTGAGGACTGTCAGAACCAGCTTTATGCCACTGAAAAGGGTGTGTGTGTGTTTAAAAAGATTGAAACATGGAGAGAGGAGAGTTAGCCAGGAACTGCCAAGTTCCCTTCAGGTTTCTTAACCTTTCAGATGACCCCTAGAGCCCTTTTCAAATGCAGACCTCAGCCTGCCCTGATTGTGGTCTGGACAAGGTCAGCTTCCTACCTTGCTGGAGGGTCAGAGCAGGAGGATATTTGTGCAAAAAGGAAGGGCAGGGAAGAAAGAAAGAGAAGCAGAGACCAACAGCTGTGAGTTGGCTGAGGTAGCACAGGGGGGCTGTGGCGGTGCAGGATCTCTCTCTCTCTCTCTGTTACGTCTGTGGACTGCCACCAGGTGCCAGCGTCCTAAGCCAGAGTTTGGCTCCAGAGAACAACAGGGGCCAAGGATCCTGAGCAACCCGCAGTCAGGCAATAAGACCTCTGGTGGGAAATTCAAATCTGCCAATGGGACTGAGGGTATGTGTATCCCAGAGAAGGTGTATCTGTCTCTCTGGGATCTGATGCAGTTGGATCAGAACTGCTACTCAGTAGAAGTGCCACTTTGCTTCCATTTGTGCTTGACCTGTGCTTTGGGAAAGAGCTGTGGTTCAGTGGAACAGCCTCTGCTTTGCATGCAGCAGGTTCTTGGTTCAATCCCTGGCATCTCCACTTAAAAAAAAAAAAAGACCAAACAGTAGGTGATGTGAAAGACCTCTACCTGAGCTGCTGCGAATCTAAGGAGAAAATACTGACCTTATTGGACCAGTGGCTTGATTCAATATAAGGCAGTTTCTGGTGTGTGTACCTTTACTTTTGTGAATAAAGCAAATACTAAAAGAATGTCCTATGTCTCCAGCACTCTCCCCTCCAAAGGGAAAACAATCCAGGAAAAGAACTGCCCTCGGAACATCTCACCACTCATATCACACTACTGTGACTGTCAAATATCATCTGTAGATTTACTGGAGTATCTGCGAGGCGGAGGGGAGGGGGCAGGAGACTACAGGTCTCTTTCTACAGGCCAGAAGTGTAGTCCACGAAAAACTAAGTGAAACAAAATAAAACCCCAACTCATGGAATTAGAGAAGTTGTTTACCTGGCTGTTGTTCCGGGCCTCAAACTCAGTACAACCAGATTGTTCCTGGTCTCTCAGCTTTTGGAAACTCTCTTGGAGCAAGTAACAAACCAGCCACTTGTACGCTGCTAGAGGCACTGCAAAAACAACGTGTAGATGTTTATGGTGTTCACTGAGGTATCTGAAATCATCATAAAGCGAAGATCAAAGTATGCTGATGGTATGTAACAGAATCTGCATTCCTGTAGGACTTGCAGGCATCCTATGGAAACAATGTTCAAAAACTCAAACCTGAGCAACACATTTCCTTAAGCAGGTGGCTGTTCTCTCCCTGCTGAAATTATTCAAAAAGATAAGAGAAATGGAAGAAGACACACTACTGAATATGTCTGCGGAGAGCGATCTGTGTCAGCTAGGTTGTCATAACTAAATAGAGGGGAGAGAGGGAGATGAAAAGGAGAGGGGAGAGGGCTGAAATTGCTGTCATAAACTCTGGAATGTCGTCTTTGATGCTCTTCTAACATTTGCCCCTGTTTACATAAGATCTCGGGTTTCTCTGGTGAGTCTCCCGCCTGAATGTTGAAGCCGTTATTCTCAGTGCGAGGGTACCGGGGCACTCATTGGCTTGTAGCCAGCTGACACCCCAGTTTGAACTGTGTACATAATCCCGTCCCTGCCTCCCCGCTTTAGTCTGAACACAGAAGTGCTTAGGGAATGTCTTAGAAATACTGACTCCAATAAACTGAACCTACTTAAGGACCGTTGTTGAGTGCTGATTTACTAGGGAACCTAACAGAGTGTTCAGACTCCTCATCACTGGACTGCGCGCCCCATCCCGAATCTCAACATGAGCACGGGGAAAGGTGGAGACCAGCCAGTCTCCGAGGCGGAGGTGGCTGTCACCAAGGTGAGCAATGTCCCCTCGACAGGGGCGCAGACACCGGCTCTTGGGCAGGGGGCAGGAGGAGGTAATCAAACCCGGGAAAGAGATCTGTATTCGTGGGCACACCTTTCTACTGCACCGAGGGAATCGTGGATGCTAACTCCCCGAGTGGCCATGCCAAGCCGCTACAACCGGGCGCAGCCCAACCGTCTGGAGTCACTAGGCTGGGGTGAAGGAAATGAGGCGGAGGTGCTGGTTGAGCGCATGGGAAAGCACTTGTGGGAACAAGTGCAGGAAGAAATTTTTGAACTCATGATTAAATTACCACAGATGATCGCAGACGTGGTGAGGGGTGAACTGGGGCAACAGGCTCCCCTCCAACCAGAGGGGGTCACGGCACCTACAGGACGGCCAGACGGGCAGCTGAGAGCTCCCCCTACGCATCCTGAGGCCCCAGCCAGGACCCCTGGGGTTCCTGTGAGGCCAGAGCAACCGGCTGAAAACCCCAGTCCTGGGGTCCCCAGACTGCAAGAACCCAAGGAGTTGCTGGAAGCTACGTTTGATGGGGCCCCTGAAAAGTTAGCCTTCTTTTTACTGCAAGTGCACAGATTTCTAAGAGACTGGGGCCATCTATTTCCGGATGATGAACACCAGGTTGAGTTTGTCAGCGCAAAGCTGAGGGATCAAGCGGCAGACTGGTACGTGGGTTTGCATGAGATTCAAGGCCCCGAACTACGGGATGTGCAGGCTTTCATGTGGGCACTGAGGAGGCAGTATGAAGACCCGCTGGCCGGTGAGAGGGCAAGAGCGCACCCCCGCTCCTTGAAGCAAGGCAATCGCACGGTGCGCGAGTACTCGGAAGAGTTCAAGATGATGGCTGCAAAGATCCAAGGGTGACCAGAGCCCATGCTAATGGAACATTTCCAAACAGGGCTCAGCCACAAGATTCTTGATACGTTTTTGCGCAATGTGCAACCCCTCTCCTTGGCAGCCTGGATGTGAGAAGCAGATGATGGGGAGAACCGCCTGTAGATGATCAAGATGCGAGCTCTGCGGGCGTACCCTAAAACCCCAGGGGCTCTCCAGAAGACGACCCAGCCCAGAGGAAAAGACCACATCAAAGAGCAGTGGAGGCGGCAAGGGCTTTGACTTAAATGTGGGGAAGCCGGCCATTTCGCAGCTGCCTGCTCATCAGGCGCAACTTCAACCCCACCGAGAACTGGAGAGAAGGCAGACATGGAAACCCCGAAACGACCAAGCGGTGAGAAAGGGAAGTTCCCGAAAGCACTACGGCTGGGAGCATGACTGGAGGACACCTTGTCAAGCAGCGAGGAAGCACAAGAGCCATCGGGAAAAGGCTGGGACCTGCTGTAAGAGGCGCAAAACAACAGGTCCAAAAACCGCAGGCACCGCCTATGGTAAGTAGCTCTGACCCCATCCTGTTTGTGACTGTGACTATTTTAAACAGAGACCTGGGCACGCAGATTCAAGTCCGGGCGCTGATCGACTCGGGCTGCGCGAGAGACATAATCAGCCCATCCCTGGTTATGGGACTGGAGACCCCAGTCCAAAAACTTCCAGAGCCATTAGTTTTTGTTCAGATGGACGGCTCCCCTATGCAGGAGTTCTGCAAATACCGGATGGTCCCTGTGCTGCTGGGGGCGGGAGAACATTGGGAGCAACACTCTTTTGTGATTAACCCCAACACCCGGTTCCCGCTGGTATTAGGAAGCCTTTGGCTGTGTGCGCATGACCCTTACATCCAGTGGAGCAAGGGGGTGGTGCATTTTTTTGATCCAGGGTGCAAGTCCCATGTGTGGTCACCTGAGTGGGGTGAGTCTCCTCCTGCAGATCCAGTGACTGCTTGACTGATGGAGGAGGGTGTGGGGGGGGATCCCCCACGAGTATGAGGACTTGGCGGAGGTTTTTGGGGAGGTAGAAGCAGACGAACTCCCCCCCACACACACACTGGAATTGTGACTGTGCTATTGAACTGTTGCCGGGGCACAAGTTGCCTACGGGAAAGTTGTATTCCATGAGCCCGGCAGAGAAAGGGGAGTGTTGCAAGTTCATTGATAAAAACTTGGTGCGAGGCTTTATCTGTACCGCCTCCTCCCCTTACACAGCTCCTGTCCTCTTCCAAAAGAAGAAAGATGGCGGGCTCAGACTGTGTACAGATTACAGAGGGCTCAATGCAGTGTCTACTACCAATGCCTACCCCCTCCCACTGATCAAAAACTTGTTGGCTGAGGCTTCCAAAGGGAAAATGTTCACTAAGCTTGGTTTGCGGGATGCTTACTTTAGAGTGCACATAAGGGAGGGGGATGAACCTAAGACGGCATTCAACACACCCCTGGGGCAATTCGAATATGTTGTTATACCATTTGGCCTCCAGGGGGTGCCTGGAGTTTTTATGAACCTGAGCACTGAAGTGCTACACCAGCACTTATTCCAGGGGGCGCTAGTGTACTTAGATGACATTCTTCTGTATTCCCCTGACAGGGAATCGCATGTCAAATTGGTGAGGGAGGTTCTCCAGACCCTTCTGGAGCATAGGCTATTTATTCATTAAGCTGTCCAATTGTGATTTCCACAAGGAGGAAGTGGATTTCCTGGGCTATTGCATTTCCCCGAGAGGGTTGGAAATGGATCCTAAGAAAGTAGCAGATGTGGTGGGGTGGGAAGCGCCTACCACCCGACGCCAGCTCCAATCATTTATCGTATTCTGTCATTTTTATAGGGATTTCCTCTCTAATTTCACCCAGGTAACTCTCCGACTCACTGATTTGCTGAAAACAAAGGGGAAAGGTGTGGAGAGTACAAAACCTGGGGCAAAGTTAAACTGGACAGCTGAATGTCAGCAGGCATTTGAGATGCTTAAAAAGCTGTTCACTTCTAAGCCAGTGCTTGCCCACCCCGATGAGAATAAGAAATTCATTATCCAAGTGGACACGTCCGATGTCGTGATGGGAGGGGTTATCTTGCAAAAGGGGGTGGATGGGTGACTCCACCCCCTGGGTTACATTTCTAAGAAGTTCAACACTACAGAGCAAAATTGGTCAGTGTGGGACAAGGAAGCCGTGGCTATTAAATTAGCGTTGTCAACGTGGCATCATTGGTTGGAGGGGGCGCAGGTTGCATTTGAGATTTGGACTGACCATAAGAATCTAGAGGCACTGCACACACCCCGAAAGCGTCAACGCCAAACAGCTCAGGTGGGCGGAGTTTTTCTCCAAGTTCTGTTTTACCCTCCACCATCTCCCTGGGAAATCAAACTTTTTGGCTGATGCCCTGTCCCACCTTCCCCAAGACACAAGTCAGAGGGAAGACGTGATTGACTCTATGTTCACTCCCTCGCAATTGGGTGGGGTGGTACTGACCCGCAACCAGGTGAGAGCGGGGGGGGGGGAGGAGGTGCTTTCGTGGAACACCAGATTCAAGGATGCTGTGTTTGACGAAGACCGGGAGGAGCTCACCTCCTCGCAGGGGGAGGAAGAACACGAAGATGGCTGCTGGTATAAGGGGTTCAAAGAACTTCGTGCCCATTTCTTTTCTTTTTATAACATTTATTTATGAATTTAAAGTTAAAAAGTGACAAAAACAAACAAAAGTTCAATGGCTTATGTACCAGGCGCCGCTTCAACTAACACAATTAACATTTAGTGACAAAATCCAATTAATACATAATTAATACATAACTTATCCAAATGTCACTAATTCAATCATGAATTCAACCATTTATACCATTTGTTCCAATTTACAAAAAATAATTCATCCTCTCTGCCTTTGAGTCTATTTGTCATAAGATCCATTTCTGCAACATCAAAAATTTTGCAAATAACTTCTTGTTTATCAGGTATAGTTCCCAATTTCCAATGTTTAGCATAAACAATTCTAGCCGCCGTCAAACCATGTAAAAGAAAATAACTATCTTCTTTCGCAAAAATATCAGGGATAATGTTTAAAAGAAACATTTCTGGTTCTAATTGGAGCTTAATCTGAATTATATCTTGAAAGAGTTTTTTTTTTTACCAACAACCAATATTTACGTGCAACCAAACATGACCACCATACATGAAAGTATGTACCAACATTTTTCTTACATTTCCAACATGTATTCGAACTTAATAAGGAGAATTTAGCCAATCTGTCAGGGGAGTAATGCCATCTAAAAAACAATTTTATGGATATTCTCCTTATAGGTAACAGTCTTAAGTTATTTTGATGTTTGTCGTCCAGATTTTAGCACATGCATCCAAACTTATATTGTGTCCTAGATCCCGAGCCCACCTAATCATTGTGGGTTTAACCAGATTATCCACCATTTTATAGTTTAACAAATACCCATAGAGTTTTTTGATTAAATATTTATCTGTGTAACCAAATCTTATCTAACTCAATTTCCTTCAAATAAAATCCTTTATTTTTGTCAGTTTTGTACCTTGAATTGTGTTGAAGTGATTCCCACCATGACAAATAAACATTCTGCTGTTGCAACTCTATCATACTTTTAAGAATTTCCTCCTTATCTAGTAATTCACCATAGCAAACCATTTTTTCTTTTAATAGGAGAGAAGACCTAATAAAGGCTTCCAACGGAGAAACCCACAACGGTAATTTAAAATAAAACAGTTTTTTAAGTTCTTCCCAAATTTTATACAATGAGCATCTGACGTAATACTGCTTAAAATTGACTCTGTTTTGGCTATACCATAGATAGGCATGCCAGCCCATTACCAAGTCATGGCCTTCTAGTACCAAAGTTCTCACATCCCTTAATAGTAGCCAATCTTTTAGCCAAACCATTACGGAAGCCTTATAATAGAGCTGCCAATCTGGCAGACTAAAGCCACCTCGTTTTCCGGCATCCTGTAGATCTTTAAGTCTTATCTGTGGTTTTTTGGATTGCCAGATAAAACGAGAAATTATCCTTTTCAAGTCTCTAAAAAAGGTTTGATTTTTAAGTATTGGGATAGTCTGAAATAGAAAAATTACTCGAGGGAGTATAGACATTTTAATGGTAGAAATTCTACTATAAATTGAAAGTTGCATATTTTCCCATTTGTTGAGGTCTTCTTTTATATCAACCAAGAGTTTCCTAGAGTTGTCATTAAAGAGTGAGCTGCACCTGCTGGTTAACCCAACCCTGAGGTATTTGACTCGCTTAGATACCTTAAAACCAGTAGTCTCCTGAAGCTGCACTATCACTTCCTTTGGACAGTTTTTAGTTATTATTTTTGTTTTTTTAACATTTATTTTAAATCCTGCTACCCGACCGTAGTCATCCAAAGTAGAGAGCAACCGTGCAATTGAAGACATGGGCTCATCAAGTATAAACACAATATCATCAGCAAATGCCAACAATTTACATTTCTCTTTTTTCACAGATAATCCCTTGATTTCTTCATCAGCCCTAATCATGTCAGTTAAAGCTTCAAGTGTAAAAATGAAAATCAGAGGGGATAGGGGACAACCCTGCCTGGTGCCTTTTTGAACCGAGATCTTAGAGGTAAACTCCCCATTTATCAATACTTTAGCTTCCTGATCCTCATATATCTTCTTGACCATTAAAAAAAAATTGTCACCACACACCCAACCACGCAACAATGTTAGCATGAAATCCCACCTTATGTTGTCAAAAGCTTTCTCCGCATCGATAAAAAGTAAAGCAAGTTGTTTTTCAGAATGTAATTCATAATAATCTAATATATTTAAGATGTTTTGCACATTCTGGCGTAGCTGTCTTTGTGGAAGAAATCCTGCTTAGTCTCGGTGAATCAGTTATGTCAATACCTTCTTCATTCTGTGAGCCAAGACAGTAGCATAAATTTTATAGTCCACGTTTAATAGCGATATGGGCCTACAGTTCTTGATATCCGTCGGGTCGTTATCTTTCTTGGGGATTAAGGTAATTAGAGCCTCCTTCCAAGACTCTGGCATATGCTGTTTTTCATGTATGTTGTTCATCATTGTTCTAAGCGGCTGAACCAATTTGTCCTTAAAAGTGGTGTAAAATTCCAAAGGTAAGCCGTCAGGACCTGGTGCCTTCCCTTTTTTCAAATTCTGGAAAGCGTCTATTACTTCAAAAGTAGAAATGGGTTCATTAAGCATTCTTTTTTGATCTTCCGTGAATTTCCCTCTGATGAATTTTCCCAAGTCTAAGTCAGGAGCCAATGTATCCGCTCGTTTATAGAGATTTCCAAAGAAATCTTCAACTATTCTTTTCATGTCTTCCAATCTGTAACAGACCTCACCAACTTCATTTTTAAAGTTTTTAATATACCTGTTGTCTCTTTCTTTCCTAAGTCTGTACGCCAGCCATCTTGACGGCTTGTTGGCGTTTTCAAAAAATTGCTGTTTGGCATACATTTTTTTTTGCCACTTCTTGCGAAAGATGACAGTTCAAGAGATGACGAGATTTTGCTAAGCTATTATGTTCAGACTGGGGGTTAATTTTTAATCCAGCTTCATCTTTCTAAATTGTATCAATAAGTTTCACATAATTGTCTCTATCCTGCTTAGCGCACTATATTTGATATCTAATAATTCGGCCTCTTGCAAATGCTTTAAATGCATCCCAAACAACAGCAATACTTGTTTCAGGTAGTATATTCTGCTTAAAAAATGCCAGGAATTCTTTACAATCCTTACCAAAATTCTGATGAGATATCAACCATGTCTTTAGGGTCCATCTCGGATTTTTAGCTGACCGTTGCACTGATATCATCAGAGGATTGTGATCAGCAAAAGAGGGCAGCAAAATTTCGACATCCATCAGGTCTTTTAAAGTAAGCACAGACGCCCAAATCATATCAATGCGGGACCAAGACTTGTGTCTTGATGAAAAAAAAGTGAAGTCACATTTCTGTGGATTTTGGGCTCTCCAGATGTCAACTAACTGTAATTCTTCTGCTAATTTTAAAAATGAGGTTGGCATCTGATTGCCTTTACGCAATTTTGGCTTGGAGCTCTTCCTATTAACTTGTCAACCACAGCATTAAAATCACCCGTCACCAACATATCTTCACAAGACTGTTTCAATAATAACTCTCTAAGATGGTTAAAAAACAAATATTGATTCTGATTGGGAGCATAGATATTGGCCACTACTGTTGGTTTAGAGTCTCTAATAATTTTGACCATCACTATCCTTCCATCTTCTGAAGTGGCTATAAATTCAGGTTGTAACACTGATTTCTCAAAAATTGCAACTCCCTTTTTCTTCTTATCCGGGTCGGTTGCTGAAAAAACCTGTCCTAATTTTTTATATTCCAAAAGGTTTTCATCTTTCCGCCTAATATGTGTCTCTTGCAAACAAGTGATGTCCGGATTCAGCTTACTAAGTTGAAGTAGTGTTCTCTTCCTTTTCTGGGGGCCACTCAGGCCATTAACATTTAATGATACGATTTTAAGCATCTTCCTGGCCATCATTCTTGCTTTTGTAAACCTCTTCTTTCCTTAATTGGAGTCTTGTAGTCACACTCAATGGGGGATGTTTCTTTTGTTTTCTATCCTTTGAGCTTTTAAAAGTTGCTCTACCACGTTCTGGGTGGGATTCATCCTCTGACTCACTGCATTCTTCATCTTGAAACCCCAACTCTGGTCCAAATCTTATCAAAAATCATCAGCTTTAAATGTAGATGTCAGGACAAATCTTTTGCTCTTGTACATGAAGGAAATACCCTCCGGGAACTGCCATCCGTAAGGGATCTCATTTGTTCTCAGGATACTTGCTAGTTGTTGGTAACCACGCCTCTATTCTCTGACCTGCCAAGGAATATCCCGCAAAATCAAGACTTCTGATCCATGTATGTTTAGAGCAGAGCTTTTAGCCTTATCTAGAATCTTGTCTCTTGTTGACCTTTTGGAAAGTCTAATGTGAACCTACAATACTGTTATTTGGGTGGTGGTAGATTCTTTTTCGAAGCAGGCACATTTTGTTCCATTCAAACAGCTGCCCACTGCTAAGGCTTTAGCAAATATGTTTATGCACCACATTGCACTGTTTTCCGAGGAAGGTAATTTCGGACAGAGGATTGCAGTTTGTTTCCAAGTTCTGGAGAGAACTTTTGCTCCTGTTGGACATTGAACACGGACTCAGTACCACTTATCACCCAGAAACAGATGGCCAATCAGAGAGAATTAACCAAATGCTGGAGCAATTTCTCAGGTGCTTCACCAATTATCAACAGGCTGATTGGGTGGACTTGTTACTATATGCAGAATACAGCTACAACAACTCGGTGCATTCTTCCACTGGGGTCTCCCCTTTCATGGCTTTGCATGGTTACAAGGGGAGGCCCCTCCCCGTGATGTCTGATGACACCCCGGGGAATGGGGGGGACTTGCATGAGTGGTGGCGCGGTCTGCAGGACCAGTAGGGGGCGATTCACGAGGCCCTGGATAAAGCCAAAGCTGATTATAAAACTCAGGCTGATAAGCACCGGGCGGAGCCTTGGGACATAAATCCGGGTGATTGTGTGTATTTGTCCACCAAGAACTTAAAAGGGCTGCAACCCAGTAGAAAGCTGGGTTGGCATTATGTGGGTCCTTTCCCAGTTGTGCGTAAAATCAACAAAGTAACTGTTGAATTGGCCTTGCCTAAATCCCTTCTTCTGATCTTTCATTTCAGCCTCCTGAACCGGGATCCTGGACCGAATGCCTGGTGCCCTCAATCCCCAGCCCCCCCCACCTCTGATTCTGAATGGCGAACAACATCACAAGGTGGCTCGGATCCTGGACTCTAGGATACGGCGTGGCCGTCTTTTCTATTTGATTAAGTGGAAGGATTTCGGTCCTGAGGAAAATGAATGGGTCCAGGATTGTCATGTCGATGCCCCTGAATTATTACGTGCTTTCCACTACTTGTAACCTTTGAAGCCGGGGGGGGCCTCTTTAGGGGGGCAGCATGTCAGCTAGGCTATCATAACTAAATAGAAGGGAGAGAGGGAGATAAAAAGGAGGGGGGAGAGGGCTGAAATTGCTGTCGTAAACTCTGGAATGTCGCCTTTGATGCTCTCCTAACATTTGCTCCTGTTTACATAAGATCTTGGGTTTCTCTGGTGAGTCTCCCACCTGAATGTTGAAGCCGTTATTCTCAGTGCGAGGGTACCGGGGCACTCATGGGCTTGTAGCCAGCTGACACCCCAGTTTGAACTGTGTACATAATCCCATCCCCGCCTCCCCGCTTTAGTCTGAACACAGAAGTGCTTACAGAATGTCTTAGAAATACTGACTCCAATAAACTGAACCTACTTAAGGACTGTGGTTGAGTCCTGATTTACTAGGGAACCTGACAATCTGGCACCTCCTAGATGACGGTGGGATCTTCCAAGGCAATTAAGGGTTATGGGTTTTTTGAGCAACCTCCAGATGTCAATCTTCCTGTTCAAGTCATGACTCATAAAAAGTCTGACACAGATCACAGGATTCCAAAGCAGAAAAAGAACCCTTCCAGAAACAAGATGACAGACGTGTCGAGTACTTTAACTGGGAAGGCAAGCAAAGGAATAAAAAAATGTATACCATCTTTGCAACAAGTGCCAGACCACTTTTAAATTTAAATGTACGGATTCTCTACATTATGCTTGTGTATTTCTGTCAATAAAGGAATAATTGCTGTTGAAAAAGTGACACGCCCACGGCAGATCTATTTGGGCCCTTATGCCGGCTATGACTACCAAAGTGCTGGCATGAGCCAAAGGTTCCATACACCGCTGTGTACTCTGGAGCCAGTGTGCCCATTCTTCCCCTGCTGAGATCTTCCTAGGCCTCATTTAGGGAATGTCCCAGATCACCAACATTCCTCCACTTCGTCAGGAGGGTCGGGGGGGGGGGGGGGGGGAGCCGCATCTGTTCTAAAAAACAAGACCGCCTGGTTCCATCACTGAGCATCAAAACTCAGAGCAAGAGTCTGTTTGTTCATTCAGATTACTTTTAAGTACAAGCCACTGATTTGTGACTGATTTTGGAACATGGATATTTCTCACTGAAAGCTCAAGTGGCCGCCTTCCTGTTTCTCCACAATGACCACCAAGAGACAGTGAAGACTTCACTGCTACAAGCAGTGTCATGTTGGAGGTGGCAAGACACAGAACGTCACAGCCCCTCCTCCTCCAGAATGGGAAAGAGCATAGGGTTCGAACCCTGCATCTTTGACTCCAGCTCCAGCTTTGTCTCCTGGTCCAAGCCAAAGTGCTGGTGTTGACCTCTGAAGGCCTCAGCAGCCTTAGACCAGGAATCTATGACTGTGTGTGCCCATACAAATAGGCTCACAGCTTAAGATCTGCTGGACTGGCCTCTGCATGCTCACCCTGCAGGAGGTGAAATTGGTGGGCACCCACGACGGAGCCCAGCATGGAGGATTCCCAAGGCTTGGAACACCTCCCCCCCAAAAAGATGACCTTCTGGTGAGAACAGCTAAAACAGTTCTTTTTTGTAGGGCCAGATGATTTGTGTTGAGTTTTATTTTAGGGGCTTTGGTAGACTAACTGCTGTTGTACTTTGGACAGTCTTTTATACTGTTGCTGATTTTTAAGGTTTTTGGTTCCACTGGCCTGAGCCCTGTGGTTTCTCCCACTGTTTGTTTGTATTGATTTTGTGATTTGTTTTTATATTGATGTAAAACGTAATTGATATTTTTTCATATACTATAAGCTGTCTTGAGTACTTCTCAATGTTATCAGCCAGGAACTGCTGTCCTGTGGTGTCCTGGTGGGACCAGCACATGTCCTGTCCTGCCCAGTGTTCCCTCTAAGCTGAGTTAGTGTGAGCTAGTTCACAGTTCTTTAGCCTCCGGCTCACACATTTTTTTCAGCTCAGGAAGGAGGGCTCCAGAGCAAACCAATTTATGTAGCAGCCGAATCGCTCGCTGACAGTTTTAATGCCAGCAGCTCACACGAAGTAGAATTTTTGCTCACAAGACTCCACAGCTTAGAGGGAGCACGGCACCATAGTCCTAACCAATGCCAGGGAGCCCCCCTCTCCTTACTTTCCTCAGAATCCCCCCCCCCAAATAATTAAATCTTCTCCCCAATCCAATATTCCACCTACAGAGACGAGAGCAGTTCCAAAGTGTGCTGATATACCTTGGACGCCGTGATCTTCGCACCCCCCCCCCCCGACAGGCAGACTCATCAGGAATTGTGGGAGTCAAGGGAGAGATGAGACACCTCAGAAGGAACCTGTGGTGGTTCTCACTCAGAGGCTGCCTTCTCTTCCTGCCCCTCTGAGCAGCTGCTGAGCGAATATCTTGCAGGCATCAGTGAGGGACGAAGCCTCCAGCAAACTTGCACTTGGAACTGACTCGTCAGTCGTTTCTCCTCCAAGACAAAGGCTTTCGGAATCAGTTTTGTAATTTTGTCAATAATCATTAAATGTATATCAGAGCCTATGCCACTAACAAGGAATAATAGGTGGCACCAGCATAGCACTTGAGAACAGTCATCCTCTTGACCTGAATTAAACTCTGTTGGTCTTCAAGGTGCCTGACTGGACTCAGCCTTTGTTCTACTGCTTCAGACCAACCCAGCGACCCACCTGGGTCAGTCATCCTCTCAGTAATCCTTTCAACAGCCCTGTCAAGAATTATCATCCCGTATGGCCTGTGTAACTCCACCTTTGTCACATGCGGCTCCTTAGTTACCCTGAGTCCTGTGAGAGGACGGCATCAGGCCGTTCTCAAGGGAAGCTCATGCTTGTTAGCAGCCCTTCTCTTCAAAGCCCGAGTGGTTCCTTCTCACCACTGAGCGCCAGGCGCGTTTGGCCTGGCTCCTCCTAGTGTTTGGGACAGCTCAGTTAATGATTTCCTGACTGGTAGCCAGCATCTAGGGTAGAAGATGCCTAGCTTTAGCTATGCATGGGGTCTTGGATTCGGGCAAGTTCCGCAGTGCGTGCATGTGTGCGTGCTCGAGGCCCAGCTGATGGAAGCTTAGGCTGAATCTTCTGTAAGTCTGAGGCTTTGTTAAAAATCTCCTTGTAAGCAAACCTGGATCTTGGGAGTCGTTTCCATGGGACTGCCTCAGATCTGGAGCCCATCCTCATTGTGCAGCAGCACTGGGGACAAAGGCTGAACAAAGGGGGCCTGGACTGCGGAACTCCTGACTCAGCCTCCTGGCCACTCTGCTGCACCAGCCCTCCCGGACAAAGAGAGCCGAGGACTGGGCAAGCAATCACGGGGAGGGGAGACACAGCTCCACGGCAGCTCCTGGGCTTCTCGAGCCTCAGATGAGGCTCAGATTCACCACCACATCCCCACACAGGCTCCAAATGGATGAACTGGCATTTGGTTCTTCCCCACAAATGAGGATTAAATTGACCCTCAGAATCTTGGTGTGTGTGGGAGGGAGACAAATGCTCATTAACCCCCGTGCCTCAGGGGGCCTGGAGAACTGGCGCTTGACTCAAGGCTTCCCAATCTCTGACTGCTCAGTGAAACCCTCACCTCCAGCAGGACTTAGGCTGCGGTCACACAGGCCCCTTTAAATCCGGGAGCCCTCCCGGATTAAAGGGGCCACATTTTTCTAGCTCGGGTTGGGATGTCTACACATCCCAATCCCTGCGACGTCAGAAGCGGCGTCTGCCGCTGCGGAAGCAGCGGCAGCCGCGAAGAGGCAGCAAAGGAGGCGGCTGCAGCGGTGTCAGAAGCGGCGGCGGCCACGAAGAGGTGGCGAAGGAGGAGGCCATGGCGGCGTCAGAAGCGGCGGTGGAAGAGGCGGTGAAGGAGGTGGCCGCGGCGGCAGCAGAAGTGGCGGCGGGGGGAGAAGCAGCAAAGGACCCGCCAGCCACCTGGTAAGTTTTGGGGGTTTTTTCCCCCCTTTTACACTTGGGCGCTTGACTGCCCAAGCGCCCAAGTGTAAAAGGGGGGGGGGAATGGCCAACGGGACCATCTGGACAGCCCTGCTCTCGCAATGATTGCAAGAGAGGGCTGTCCAGATACCTCAAATGCGGGTTCCTCCCGCAACACCCGGGAAAACTGTCGATTTTCCCGGGGTTGGAAAATGCGGGAGGAACCCGCATTTGAGCCTGCTTCGGTGTGGGACTTTCTGCGGCCGTTGTAGATGGCCCCTTTAAATGTGGGAGGAAATAGCCCTTCCTCCCGCATTTAAGGGCCATGTGACCGCGGCCTTACTGGCTGGGCTCCAGACCAGCATTTCCATGGGCACAAGGACCTCCACCCTCAGAGCACTGTTTCCCCACCTTTTGCCTCTTGCAGCAGCCCCAGATGCCCCCCCATTCCTGTTGGAAGTCCTTGTAGTACCCACAGAAATGTTGGTCTGGTTCCAAGCCACCATATCCGGTCAGTGTGTCCTAATGACTGTCTGATGAAGTCTGCGTGCACACAAGAGCTTATACCCAGAATTAAACTTTGTTGGTCTTCAAAGTGCCACTGGACTCAAACTTTGTCCCTCTTCCATAACTCATGCTTTCAGGCATCTAGCATCAACAAAGGGATCTGTCTATATTTTGGCCTCACAACACTGTACTTCTTATAACTAATGTTGTCTGCACTGATGGATTAACTGTCACCAGCCCACCTAAATGTGTAATAAAATCTATATGTTTTGTTTTCAACTCATTAAAAATGTCTAAGGATGTAGTCCTAAACACATTAATTCCCATTGTTTAGACAATGGTGCATGACAGACTGTCTAAAGGTATTTCTTCTGTCCCATGACTACAAGCCAAAGGGATTCAAGCCCCAAGCCCAGTGACTGATGAGTAATTAAAGGGGTGTGGCCTCTCCCCTAGAAAGCAGATACTGCCAACTACAATACCCCAAAAGCAGCAAACACAAAAGTCTTGAAGAAAGAGCCCCCACTGAAAACAGAGGCATGTGAAATGGGAAGAGCAAAATGAACCAAGTTACCTGAAGCATCCATGCAGTCCTGAACATTTGACACCGTGAATTTCTGGCGAAGAATCTGGTCGTAGCCTTCCAAATAATCTAAAGAACCCAATGGTGATGTCATGGGACCTCTGTCTGAAACAGCAATGATAGGAAATCCAAATACCAATTCAGAGGGTGGTAAGATTCAAGCAGCAGCAACTTTGAAAGTCAATGAGAGGCAGAAACCTGCTCATCTGTGCATTCACTGAGACAACCTCCTCCTTGGAAGCTGTTTTCTCAGCAGGCTCAAGCACGCATTTCCCTTATAACTCCACATGCATATTTCAGGGGGGTTTCTTTCCTTTTCAGGAGAATGTCCTAAGGCCTACATTGGAAACCTTTAAAAATCCCACCTGCTTTTTTGAAACTTAAACATGACAGACATGACACAAGCTTCATGCTCCAATTACTGTTTATGATTTAAATCCATACAATGGGCTGAGAAAGTTGCCCCACAATCCTATCCTTCATTTGCACTGGCTTAACAAAGAGACGTCTCTGTGCACCAGCAGATCCAAGAGGTCCAAGGTTATGGCCTCATCAGGGGTCTCTGTCACCATCCTCTGGAGGTCACCCAACACATGATGTTGGGCTGTGGCAACCATGACACTGCCAGGATGGTGCTGCTGGCATGAGAGCCAAGCTGGGGGCTGGGGATGCAGCAGGGGAAGCAGCAGTGTGCTTGCTTAGACCTCAGGCCTGTTTCCAGCCAGCCTCCCACTGATCTCAAACACTCCAGCTCCCCCGCCTCCTTCCTCCCACACCGCTTCTGCAACCACTCAAAGGTTTCTAGATACTGTGAATGACTGTGCATTGGAAATGCAGGCCATTTTTTACAATGGAAAGCCCCCCCCCTGCCCCGAAGTCCAAAACAATCACATTTGTTTTCAAAAGAGGGGACTTTACATAAATGAGGGAACTTGTCAGAAGAAGTTAACAGAAAACCAAGAGAGCCAAATCCCTTCAGGATTCTTCAAAACTAGCTAAAACCACATTATATGAGGGCCAAATAGCATGCACCCACTAGTTAGGAAAGGTACCACCAAGTCTAAATGAGGATGCCTGAATGGCATGCAAGCAGTAACAGAATTTGAGGAGTGGATGGCCAAAAACATTAAGACAAACAATAAGCATTCTTTCAAATTGATCAGGGAGCTGGAAACCAGTGTTGGGACAGGGGAAGGCTGAGCCCTTGGATGGCAATGATCAAAAAGACTGCTTAAGGAAGACCGGGAAATGGCAGACAAAATATGAATGAATGTAAGCTGCCCTGAGCCTGCTTTGCGGGGAGGGCAGGGTAGAAATCAAACAATAAATAAATAAATAAATAAATATCACCCTTTGAGCAAAGGACTGTAAGGAAACAAATGTTACATCTATTTTTAAGAAGAAGCCCAGAGGGGATCCGGGAAATTGCAGATCAGTTAACCTAACATCTGTTCCCAGTAAATTACTAGAAACTGTTAACTAAAGACAGACTTTTTCAGCACATAAGAGGGACAAAGCCTACTGAGGGAAAATCAACATGGCTTCTGCAAAGTTTTGCCTCACCAAACTTTCTGAGTGCTTTGAGAAGGTAAACAATCATGTGGCGAAGGGTGACCTGGTGGTCATGACATACTTCCAAAAGTCCCTGATGAGCTGGCGTTCTGGCTAGAGTGTGGGACTAAGATCTGGGACACTCAGACTCAAATTCCCACTCTGCCACAGAAACTCACTGGGCCATTCATACACTTTCAGCCTAACCTACCTCACAAACTTGTTGAAAGGATAAAATGGAGGGAAGGAGAATGACAGAGGAGAAAGGTGGGGTGTGAATGAAATAAAGACTGATTAAGCTTAGCAGTCATGGGATAACAGGACATGTCCTCTTATGGATTCATGACAGGTTAAACAACAGAGACAGCAGGAATAAGTGGACACCTCTCCCCATGGAGGGAAGTGAGGAGTGGGGTGCCACACAGATTGATACCGGGGCTGGCGCTATTTAAAGCTTCTAATAAATTATCTGGAATTGAAGTGACTGTAGTGGCCAAGTTTGCAGAGAATGCTAAACTATGAAGGATGGTAAAAACCAAGGTAGACTGTAAAGACCTTCAGGAGGATCTCTCTAAATTGGGTGAGTGGGCGGTAATCAAAGTTCAGTGAGGAATGTGCAAGATGACGCACATGGGAACAACAAATCCTAACTTTAAACATATGCTGATGGGGTCCGAACTAGCAGGAACCGAGGGCGAAAGAGATCTTGGGATTGTAAAGGAAAAAGTTCAGAAGAGGGCAAATGAAGTGATTATGAGTTTGGAGAGCCTTTCATACAAGAAAAGGCTAAAGAGCCTGGGAGTTCCAGCTGAGAAAACAGACTACTAGCAGAGAACACAACAGAACAGTGACATCCACTCAGTGGCTCAGGAGCTTTTCAGAGCAGCATTC
Source organism: Lepidodactylus listeri (assembly GCA_029233225.1). Taxonomy (NCBI): domain Eukaryota; kingdom Metazoa; phylum Chordata; class Lepidosauria; order Squamata; family Gekkonidae; genus Lepidodactylus; species Lepidodactylus listeri. The sequence continues at coordinate 113,416,007 of JARCFY010000009.1, read as the reverse complement.
CCCAGCGTGGCACCTGCCCCATGTTTCAGGAAAGTGGGCCAGGCAGGGCTGGGGGCTGCAAGGTGGTCTGGGCCTGAAACAGACACCATGGCAGGGATTGGGGGATGAGTAGTGTGAGCACCTCTGAGCTGGGGGCCTCCCACATAAAGGGCCTCTCCTCTCCAGCAGCCCCTCCCCTCTCACCCCAGGGCCCTGGCAGCTGCCAAGGAGAGAGCAACATGGCTGCAGAGGAGAGAGCACAACCACCCTCACCTCTGCAGCAGCCACCCACAGAAAAAGCAAGCTGGCCACAAATGTGGATGGCCAATTGGCCGTGAATGTTGAACCACTGGCAAACGCCCATTGTGTACAGCCACTTGAGTGCGAGCTACTCTACTCCAAAGACTGCTGCTGCTGCTGTGGCCCTGCCCGGATCAGAACTCCAGACATATGAAATAGAACAACTACAGAAGTTTGACCGCAGCTGCTCCAATGGTCTTTGCCTCAGGGAGTGCAGTGCCCACCTCAAAGTGGGAGGGAGGCAGAGAACTGGAGGAGCACTGAGGTGCCACCACTCTCTCAGCGGCCCGCACTACATGCCTGGTCTGCTGCAGCTGCTGCTGGTCCCGACTGTCACTGTTCCTCCCTCAACTTCTCCCCAAGAGCCCTGCAACCAGGTCAAAGGCAAGGGCACCCCCCCCCCCCCAACTAACAGGGCAGAGCAGGCCACAAGCAAGGCCCAGAGCAAGACCACCACCACCACCAGTGTCCTGTGTGTGAAACCAGTTGTCCCTTTGTGGGGCTGCCACGCTGATTCTAGCCGGGATTCTGAACCTTTGCAAGTTCCCCACAGTTATACAGCAGTGAATTCATGTCTAGTGTAGAGAGGCATTGGTGGGGAAAGCTAGGAGGAGTCCCCTCTACTCCTTATCACAGGTGCTGTGGGGCCCTTGTGCCTGCTAGATTGTGTTCTGCATACACCGTGTGCTTGGGTGATGATATGGGGTCATGCCGCGCATTCACTGGTCCCCTCTGTGCACAGCTAGCGTGGAGACAGCACTGGCAGACTGGAGTCGAGTAAAATAAACACTGTGCTAGAGGTGAGCATTGATACGGTGGCCAGCACTCTCAGGCATTTATGTCCAAATGCCAAAACAACAATAAGTGACACCAGTCATCAATCACATTCAAAATTAAAAATTTCACACACAAGAGGGAAAATGCTGGCCTATTTCCAAGTGTATAACTATCTGCTGTACCTGACAGCTGATTCAAGTGTTTCATTTTCAGGATACATATTTATTACACACTTGAAAAATGTAGCAAGTCTGAGACAGAACAAATGTGTGATAGAGACGCATATTGCAGGGATGCTCTTGTTTAAATCCCAAAACTTGCTGGTATAAAGCAGCAGAATGAAATCCCAGCTGGAATTCTCCAAAAACATATCATGTACCTTGAAGCAAATTTGGCGTATAGAATGACTGAAGTATGGAAGGCTCTGATTGGCAGCTACCCTTTACTCTGCAAAAATGATTGCAGATGGTAACGTATGAACAATATGTTGAGTGTGAACATTTCAAATAGGCATTGGCACAAGAAAACCAGGACCAGGAATAGATCATTACTTGGCAATGGACCACCCATTAGCACTTCGGCTGAACAGCTGACAAGGAATGAACATTCTTTTTTTAAAAAAATGTGTGTGCGTGTGTGTGTGTTTTGTGTGCTTGCCTGGAAGTCATGGCAACTCCCGGCAATCCCTAAGGGGGGCCTGGACGTTCTTCTGCGTTCCCAGCCCTGCTATTCCTTGGAGGTCTCCCTTCCAAGTCCTTGCCAGGGTCAGCCCTGCTTAGCTTCCGAGATCTGATGAGGTCGGGCTTGCCTGGGCTCTCCAGGTGAGGGCAAGGAATGAGCATTCTGACACAGTCTGCCTTCCTCACATGGGCAGAGTCAGGATGGTGAGTGCAGTTCAGTGCAAAGAAAGCTCAACAGGGAGCCACAGTCCCCCCTGCAGCCATCAGATGGTCACATGATCACCTGCATGAAGCTGCTTTGGCGGATGAGCTCCACCCTCACCTGCCGACAGACCTCCTCGGCCTCCTGCTAGACTCACTGCCCCACTCACCTTGGCGTCTGGCATTCATCCAGCTAAGCAGGTAGTTGCTGGTTTGCTGCAGCAGGACATTATTGTCCCCTTCGTAGGTGCAGTTTGGGTCGTTGTCATCACGGATCTCACCGAGACGGTTCACTTGTGGGGAGGGAGGGAGGGAGGGAGAACACATGCAAACAACACAAAGCTTTTCAAGCTGTAGCCTGAGCAGATGGTGCACACGGTGCTGTTACAGGCAGGCCACCCTGCAAAGGCCCCGACTGCAACCTGCCCATGAAAGCTAAGCCCAGGAGAGAAGCAAGTTGGACAAAGCCCTTTGCTACCGCATACAGGAACACACATTCAGTTTTTAAATTTCTAGACTACATTTTGATCATACTTGGCAGTTCACAGTACAATTTTGAATGTATCCAAATCCACGGACTGGAGCCACATGGTACTCCCCAGGTTTGCAGAAAAAGCTGAAAATTGAAATATATATATACTAGGAGTAAAGCCCGTTGTGGAAAGAAATACAACGGGCTCTAGAAGAAAGTTCCAGGTGAGTGTCCCGGCTGTGGCTGGTGGAGCGGCGGAGGGAAGGGGGAAACAGAGGGAGGCAAGCCATGTTTATTTCCTCAAGTCCTTTTGCTGCCCCAAGTGGGGAGTATGGGAGGAGAGCTGCATGGTAACAGGTATGGTTCCCTCCACCCCTGACTTATGTTGATTTGGGGCTATGCCATGGCAGCTAAGGTAGAAAACCACCTCCTCCTTTGCCATGTCTTCTGGGTTCCAAGGGTCTGGAAAGCAGCTCCACAGCCAGTTACAGTGAGACCCCACTCAGAACTCTGGGTTGAGAAATACCTGTAGCCTGGGGTGGGAAGGGACCTCAACAGGGTATAGTGCCATAGAGTCCATTGCCCAAAGCAGGCATTCTCTCCAGGAGAACTGATCTTGGAGGTCTGCAGGTGCTGCCTGGAGGCTAGCAATACTAAGGAGAGGGCCAGACCTGTAGATTAGAGGGGTAAGCCTGGGGAGGGCAGGGTGTGGGGTGCGGAGGGATCTCAGCAGGGATGTGCTGTGGCTGTGGAACACGGTGATTTCTGGGAGATCTCCAGGCCCCAGAGGGAGATTGGCAACTCCAGTGACCATTGAGGGAAGATTGGGAGATGTATTTTGACAACTCCAGTGACCGTTTAAAGCAAAGTCTGGGAGATGTATTTACCTCAGGACCACATTCAGTGACCCAACAGCAACAGCAAACTGTTTAGAATGTTAGAGGGAAAGGCCAATCAGGCTGCATATGCAAATTGCCTCTGTTTTCCAACTGGCTTTTGGGGGGAGTGGAACAGCAAACTGTTTAGAATATTGGGGGCAAGACTCAGGCAAGCAGCCAATGGATAGGGACAGCTTGAGTGACACATCAGGCAGCCAACTGATTTTGGCGGGCATAGAATATTGCCATGCAAAAATTCAATTATATAATAAGGAGATACACACACACACACACCTCGGGGGTTTAAATCCCCCCCCCCCCCAAAAGCAGAAGCGTCCTCTGAGCAAGTGCAGAGAATGCACTTATGTCAAGAAGTTGGGACAGGGGAGCAGTGCTGGGTCCGGTGGCAACACCGCCCAGGAGCCCTGCTGGCAGCTGATCCAGCCCAGCCGTGGTGGTGGAGGATGCTGGCAGCTGCTCCAGCTCAGCAGCAGGGCTCAACAGGACGTAGCGGGGCCTGGAACTGTTTGGCAATTGGGGGGGATCCCCTCGTGATTCTCCCCCCACCCGAGCTGTAAGGAGGGAATCGGCAGCAGTGGGGGGGAAGGATTCCCCCTTGCAAGTATCACAGGTCTTTGATCCAGTGCAGAAAACTCTCAGGGATGTGGTCACTCTTGGATTGGGGGGGGGGGGGGAATCCACAGAAAAAGCCCTCCTTCATGTCCCAGCCAACCAAACTTTGATCGAGACTGGTTCCCTGAGGAAGGCCCCTTGTGCGGATCTCACGGTCAGGCAGAGACAGTTCTTTAGATAGAGAGAAGAGGAGAAGCGATTGGATTTATACCCCACCCTTCACTACCCAAGGGAGTCTCAGAGCGGCTTACAAACTCCTTTCCCTTCCCCTCCCCACAACAGACACCCTGTGAGGGAGGTGGGGCTGAGAGAGCTCTGACAGAAACTGCTCTTTCTCAAGAACAGCTGTGCCAGAACTACGGCTTGCCCAAGGTCATCCAGCAGCTGCAAGAGGAGGAGTGGGGAATCAAACCCGGTTCTCCCAGATTAGAGTCCACACACTTAACCACGACACCAGACTGGACCAGTACCCAAGCCATTCAGGGGTTTGAAGGTCAAAAGCAGCATCCTGTATTGGGCCTGGAAACAAACTGGAAGCCTGCACAGATGGCATAATATAGTCACAGCAGTGTGTCCTCATAATGATCCTCGATGCTGCTTTTGACCTTCAAATGTACCCCACACAGTTCTCAACCCACATCCAGAGATTCTGTTGCAGTCATCCACTCAGGATGTTACTAAGGCACAAGTGGCTGTGACCAGATTGACTTTCTCCAGGAATGGGCACAGCTGGTGAACAAGCCTGATTTGATAACTGGTGCTTTGGTACCCCAGGCAGTGGGCCTGACTGCTCAGGGGGAGTGAGACCCCACTCAGAGCTTCCTAGGTCAGCCCTTCCCCACACTCACAGAGCTTTCACCTTCTCTGGATTAATCCTTCACCAAATCCAGATACTGGTTTAGTACTTCTACTGCAACTTTGGATTTTGAGGGAAAGGAGACAGTTGTGTGTTAGGAAAGCACTATGTAAGACAGGACTTTGTAGGAGGGCCTTTCTATAAACTGGCTCATTGTTACTGGCTATTTGTGTTAAATATTTTTGTGATCTACGTTGAGTCTTCTTAAGAAAGGCAGACTACAAATGTTGGGGAGGGGGGGAATACTAATGACAGTGTATTCCAGATGTCTGGATGATCCCACCCAATGGCTTCGTGTAGATAGATGTTCAAGAGCACCGGGGTCAAGATCAGCATCTGCCCCAGGACCAAACCACAGTCCCCAAGGACCGCCTCCTGATACCTACTATGCAGAAAGGAACGGAGCCAATGAAGCACTGAACTTCTCAGGCCCATCACCACCTGGAGACTCAGAAGAACAACATAGCTGATGGTAATGAAAGCCACTGAGAGACGGAGGAAACCCCCCTGTCAACAGACTGGTACAGACACTCTAACAGAGTGACCATGGAGATTTTTGGGCCGTACCCAGGCCAGAAAAGGATCTAGATACTGAGTGTCACTCAGGAATATTAAGAGTTGTTCAGCCATACCCAGGCCTGTAGCCAGGATTCTGTGGCTTGTGGGGCAAAAATTTTCTGGCGGGGCTGCCATTATTTGCCATAATGAAGGGCATGCCCCTCTCCCTCCTCTCCTGCAAGATTTAAAGGGCCCTCCAGCTGATCAGCGGGCCACTGCTCCCCACCGATCAGCCGAAGGGCCTTTAAAAGCTTTGGGAAGAAGCGGGGGGGGGGGCTTTAAGGAAGGGGGCTGGCCCTTTAAGGAAGGGGACAGAGCCCCCAATAGCCCCACGGTACCTACAGGCCAGGCCATACCCTTCCACCCAACCTTCCTCCAAAGGAGACGGGATACTGGTCTCCAGATGTTCAGGTCCATGTCATCTACGGATTGTTTATTTAGCAAAGATCTATCACCTCCTTGAGCACTAATGGCATTATGTCCTCTTGTACAGCAGTTTGCAATGAATCTCGCCCACCTCATCAGTCTCTCTTGGCTGGTTTGGAAGGTGTGAGGGACAGGGATCCAGCAGACTAGTGGTGAACCTCATGGCTCCAAATAACCTGCCTGTGCCCTGAGGGTGAATTAACTGAATGAACCTGAAAAGCAGTCACCTCTGGAACATTCAGGACACCTGTTGTTAAAGTGGAGTCCCAGTGAGACTGGATGAGGGTGATTTTACTCATATAGTGCTTAACACACATCTTGTAATGATGCGCCACAGAAGAGTCCTGTGTTTGCTCCCACGAGCCAGCATGCAAATAGACTCTTAACCCCAAAAAGCATCATTTGGATGGCGCTTCATGGACATGAAGGTGGCAAAGAAGCATAGTTTCTTCACTGCCATCACAGCCACAGAACAGGTTTTCTAGCACACTCTAGACTATGTTCCTGTTGGGCTCAACCCAAGTTTTCCTCCACTGTCGCTCTAATTTTTGTCCCCTGCCCTTCCCATCTCTCAAATCACTTCTGAACCTTGGAGCAACACAGGACCCAGAACAAAGGAGAGGATATTCAAAAGCAGTTGTATTGATAACATGCCTGGCTTCCCAATGCAAGAATGCCACCATGTCTTCTATACAACTACCAGCCATGTCAGCAGAAGATTTCTCAAGTGCCTGAAGGAAACTATTGAGATCCAGCTTTCTAGGGGGAGGGTGTGGTGGACCACTCTACTCTGTTCTCCATTTCTGCAGAAGCCACGAGACGTGAACATGCATGAAGCTGCCTTCTACTGAATCAAACCACTGGTCCATCAAGGTCAGTATTGTCTATACAGACTGGCAGTGGCTCTCAAGGGTCTCAGGTGGAGGGCTTTCCCATCACTTTCTACTTGAGCCTTTTAACTGGAGATGCCAAGGATTGAAACTGGGACCTTCTGCATACAAAGCAGTTGCTCTACCGCTGTTCCATGCCCCTCCCCCCGACACCTTTAAGCAGCAGCTCACCAATTAAAACTCTGTGTCTAGATCTCTGGCTGTGCAGCTGATGAAACAAATTGACTTACTGGCCAAATAGCCATGACCCCCGCAGGCTTCTCGGCATTCTTGAGCTCCCTGTTGTGCGAACCAGGAGGACAGCGGCTTGCCTGAAGTAGACAAGGCATGTATCTCGCGCCCAAGTTCCGCCTGTTACACAAAGGAGTTAAAGAACACAGTAGTCAACATCCAAAGGCTCCTGGCCTAACAAAGGCCCTCTGCTGTATCAGAGGGTCTCCTGGCAAGGCGCTGCAGGCGGGTGGGTCTTGCAGGTCCCCAACAAAGCAGAGCAGGCTTTGCAGATCCAACCAGTAACCACCACTAGCCGTTCTTTCGGTTGGGGGTATTTACTTTCCTGTGAGGTGGAGCAAGACAAGGCAGGGTTATGACAGGCAGATGGCAGCAGCAGGGAAGCCTCGAAAGAAGCCGCACTCCCAAGTATAGACTCCAACCAGGACCTGACTACAAAAACTATCACAGCTGCTGGTTGCAACAGACCATTATTGGGGGTCATGAGCGTCAACTAAAAAATAAGTAGTATGTTGTCTATCATTTTCTAAAAAGACACTAAAGACACGGCTTAAGAAACACACTGTGTTCCTTCTGGGGTTCTATTCAGCTTGACAGCCATATGTTTTATCATTACAACAATCACTTAGTATGTACTTTTATTTAGGAAGCGTCCAAATAATCAATGTAAACTCTGATTTAAAGCAATGATTTAAATTGGTCTTTTTCACTGATAATTTAAATCACCTTGGTCGGAATCAATCCACACCTCACAACTTCAGTTAAACTGTGATCTGCCGAAACAGTCAGGGCAACCGATACTACACAACACAGCATGACTTAGAGAACACAGTCTGAGTCCGTGACACTTTTATGACCAACATAGTTTAATTCTGGGTAATTCTTTCGTGTGCACACATGACAAAGTATAATTCTGGGTGCATATGAAAGCACCTACTGTGAATAAAACTCTGTTGGCCTTCAAGGTGCCTGACAGGACTCAAACTTTGTCCTGCTGCTGCAGACCAACATGGCGACCCCACCTGAATTACAACAGAGTCCTGATCCCTGTGAGGTGAGAAATGCAGGCGCCTTGGCAAAGGTTCGTCTCCTCCCCACAAGCTGGGATTCTAGGCTGGGTTGTGAGGAGCAGGTAATCTGACTGACCCATGTGCCCGCTGCACTTGCACACCTCAGGGAACAGAAGGTTATGTCCAACCAGGAATCTTTGATTGTGCTTTTGCTATGAGACATGCATCACCCTGATAAACAAGCCATGTGGTGTTGCAGCAAACAGGAGTTTGGCATCATATCTGAGCGCAGCCTCAGTCTACGTTTGACACAAAACATTAACTAGGCAGAAGACTCTGTTAGTTGCTTAGATGACGTTTTCAAAAACAGGAATTATTTCAATTAAGAGTTCCCTGTCTCCTCAAGGAGGTCAGAAAGCTATCTTCACCTTCAGGAGAAATAAACAGTGTGCACACAGCGTGCACACAAAAACTTATACCCAGGATTAAATTGTTGGGTCTTCAAGGTGCCTGACTGGACTCAAACTTTGTTCTGCTGCTTCAGACCGACAGGGCGACCCCCCTGACTCTATCTTCACAGAACTGAGGGGAATCTGTGTCTCTCCCCCAAGGCTTCTCATGTGTCCGTCCGCTATTGAGAATGGGCCCAACTGTCATTAATGGGGCCAAACCAGATGTTACTGCAGGAAGTTAGCATTTCTGCACACCTTTTGTCAAAAAGGAAAATCCCATCTGACCCTGGGGTCTTTTCTTTTGGAAATATTCTGTTCCTACCCCTGTTCCTCTGTGCTAATAACTCAGCAATGGGGCTGCATTGCTGTCCCCCCTCCCCTGCCCCCACGACGAGGAGCCCAGGCAGTTCCAGCCTCCTGCCGCCACCACGCAGACCCGCGAGAGTGTGAAGCAGCTTGGCTTCTAGAAACCACCAGTGCATCCCAGTCTGGTGCTGGGGGAAGTCCCCACAGGTCCAGTTCTCACATTCTCTGACAGAAGCCAAGCTCCAGGGGCAGTTCAGAGGAAGGAAGGGGCCAGCGGTTACCATCCAGTGCCAGCTGATACCCATGATATTACAGCATCCTTTCAGGTAGCATCGCCCTCAGCTGGAATGACAGCTGTGGATCTGAGAGCAGCCCCCCCCCCCCCAACATCCACCTGTGGAACTTATAAACTATCCGTGGCTTTGTCAGGCAGAACAGATAGTTTGTTGGCTGTTGCCTTTATCTGCTCATCTTGTTGAGATAAGGGCCTTGTGGAAAAGCGGCCTCTGCCCCTTTGGACGCAGGAGCAGGAGCAGCTCCTATCTATGCCTCCCTACTACTGATTTACCTTAGATTGGGGGGGGGGGGGGAATGTATTCTTCCAGTAATTTCAGAAACCCCTAAGATGGGAAAAGGCAGTGTTTCTGATGCATATTCTTGTCAGCTAATGCTGCCATCTCCTGCCCGGGAGGTGGGATGAGTGAACCCTTGATGTTGGGTCTGTGGAATGTTATGTTATACTTCTCATGGCATGCTTATTACTCTTCGAGCTGCTCTGACCTTGGGAGACTGATGGTGTCTGCCCATGTATCTCTTCTCCTGTCTGACTCTAATTCTTCCCGCTTTTCCCCTGGGAACTGTAAACCAGTATTTTAAGCGCCTTTTCTCTGACGTGGTGATTGGTTGCAATGCATTACCAGACCCCTCTTTGAATTCTGTATAATTGTCCTGCTTGGGGCTGTGTCAGCCATTACTAACACAAAAAGTGCAGATGACCATAGCAGACCTTTCTCAATAACGCATTTCTGTTTAAGGACACTTGCTGGTGACTGACTCTGTAGGACCCTCACATTCTCTTCCATTGAAAGGTGACCATCCTCCCTGCTGAGAAGGGGGGTGGGGGATGGCGGAAGAATCTGAAGTTCCAGGCCATGAGTCCTCAAGGGATTCCTCTCCCATTCTTTCACTTCCATCATGGATCGGAGGGGGACATTAGGGACCTGAGAACCCGGGCAAGAAAGGGAGTGGGTAGATGAGGGAATTTTCAGGGCCTGGAAGCAGTCAGAAACCTTCAGCCCTGACAGCCACTGTGGCATCTCATGGTCTCCCATCTCAGAAGAACAGTGGCAGCTAGCACATGCTCTGAACACTCCACACGCCTTACACCTTGGCATGCTTGGATGCAGCTAGTGAAGGAGTGGGGACTTCTTCACACAAATAACATCTGAGAAGTCTCTCACCTGCCGTGGACTCTTGTCCTTCATCAGAAGGCCGATGTGGAATTCAATGAAGTTCATAAACAATGACTTGGAGAAATAGTCTAAGACATAGACAGCTGCTAAATAAGGAATCAACCGCCATTGCTGGAATAAAAATGGAGTTTGCATGAGGGAAAACTGGGAGATGGACATGAAAGAGTCCTCTTTCAAAACACACCAAGAATACAAGATCACCCTCCTAAACAGGCACACGTACCAAACACCCTCATAGCCTTGAATAAAACTTGCGAAAACTCTAATCTCCACCTCTATCCCAGTACATGCACATTACTTTGGATCCCTATGATCCAGTGGTTTAAAGCATGAGTGAGCATAGTTACTTAAAGATGAGTCTTAGTAAGTCTTGCTAATCAGTAATATGTCAGAAAAAATATTTGGACAGTAATCCACATTGATATCAAGATTCCTTCATACTGCTAAAGCATGAAAAATATTATTAGGCACTCATAATACTTAATACCAAGGAAGAAAAACAGCTTGTTGAACAGGGAGCCCTGCTGAGATAATTCTGTGTCTTCAGCCTTGAGAAGTACAGTCTTTTGGCCGTGGAAACTTCCCTCACCACCCCCTTTTCCAACCAAACAGCCACTTCTTGCTCATGATGAGACAGGCCCTTGCAGGTATTAAGAACTACAACCAGCAATAATGCTTGTCAGCCACCTCTGTAATGTGTCAAAGTCAAATTACTGTGCTAGAGAATAATATTTTAAGTTGACACTGGATCCTTAGTTTATGTTAGATGCTCATCAGGGGCTTTGACTGTTAACAGAAGTCTATTTTTTACCTGCATTTGATATTCAAGAACAGGTATCTCTTTCTCATCTGTTGGTCCAAATTGATGCCGAGTAGCTGAGAAACGAATTGCTATTGATACAGCAAGCTTTAAATTGACCACAGACATGGCTATAATCATAACTCTTCCGCTGGACAAAGCACCAAGGGAAGCCCCCAATCGCTGCTTGAGGTCCTAGGGAAACAAGGCCACACAAATGCAAAGGCTTTAATTTAAGGACTTTTTACCAGCTTTTTCCACCAACAACAATTTGCCAAAATAGGCAAAGTGAAGCTCAGTCTAGACAAGAGGTTTGGTTGGTCATTGAAGAGTCACCCTGTTTTAGAACTGGTTGCACTCCACCAAGGGACTGAACCTGGAGGTCTTGTTAAATCTCGGGCTGCAGCTGTCAGCAGTGTAGATTGTGTCTGTCGTGCACAGAACATTTCACCAGCTTTGGCAAACCCTTCCCCCCCTTTTTTTAAGGAGGAGGAGCTGCATGTGGAGGAGTGGGGAATCAAACCCAGTTCTCCCATATTAGAGTCCACGCTCCTAACCACTACACCAAACTGTGTGTGCACACGTGCAGCTGGAAGTCATGGTGACCTCTGGTGACTGACACATACTGGGGCCTGGAGGATATTCAGAGAGGTGGCTGAATAAAGCCTGCCCCCGCCTCTGGTATTCCAAGGAGGTCTCCCATCCAAGCACTTGCCACGGTCGACCCTGCTCAGCTTCCAAGATCGGGCTGGCCTGAGCTATCCAGGTCAGGGCTGGCCAACCCTTCCTTGAAGGCAAAATTTAGCCACAGTTGTCTGTTCTGTAACCACAGCCAAGTTAGAGTAGCATTATATGCCTTATGTGAGGGTGTCCAGTGGCAGCTGAAAGAGACAGGGCCTTTTTAGTTGTATCACCCAGATTATGGAATGCTTCTTCTTCCCTTATCTGTTTTGCTGAGTTTGGTAAACCAGTTTGGTGTAGTGGTTAGGAGCGCAGACTCTAATCTGGGAGTACCAGGTTTGATTCCCTACACCTTCAAATGCAGCTGCTGTCACAAGTTCTTTCAGAGCTGTTCTCTCATGAGTAGTTCTCGAAAGAGCTCTCTCAGCCCCACCTACCTCACAAGGTGTCTTGTTGTGGGGAGGGGAAGGAAATGGTAAGCCGATCTGAGACTACTTCGGGTAGTGAAGGGCGGGGTATAAATCCATCCATCTCCTCCTCCTCTTCTTTTGCTGTCAAGTGAAAATTTATTCAGGCATTTTGTAAGCTTTCTGGGGGAGTATTGCTGATCTTAGGAAGTCGTTTGTGTTTGATTTGTGGGGCTGTACTGTTTTATTGCCACTTGATTTTTGTTGCTGCCTTGCCTACTTTTATTATATTTTATCGCCACTGGTTTTCAAAGGGCTGCTGCTATGGATTTTAATTGTATTCTTATTTGCCTTTAGTTGTTAATTTCCGCAGAGTTTATACTTTCTAATGTGGTTTTTATATTTGTTTTAACATATTATGTGTGTGTGTGTGCGTGCGTGCACATGCACACACACACATATAATGTTTTATGGTTGCAAGCCACCTTGAAAGCCTGCATTGGCTAAAAAGTACCATTTCTTTCAAATAAATAATAACAATGGGTGACACAATGTTTGAACTTCCTAATCCTCATTTATTGTAACAACCCTCGACGGAAAATGCCCTAAACAGCTTGTGAGGAAGAAGTAAAAGGATTAGTGAATGAAAGGAATCCTGTTGAGACAGAGATTAAGTATGGACATGAAGCACACAGAGATTAATTAAGCACAACGCCTACCTTATATGCACTTGTGTATATTCCCTCTGCTGTGATATCTCCAGTTCGGTTCAGCAAGTTTTCCTTGGGTATCCTGACGTTGTGGAACATGGCAAACCTATAAAGAAAGAAAGGAATTCACTCAAGGACAACACATGGGGATCCAGGAGCCCTCTAATCCAAAGGCCCTATGCGGTTCCAAATGGCACTGCAGAATCCAATGCCCCCTGGCGGCTCGTTGGATGAGCTTGTGGAGGGCTGGTATTCCCGGCTCTCCGCGGTCATCGACGAGATCGCTCCCAGGCGCCCTCTGCACCCTCGCAATAGGCTAGCGCCCTGGTATACCCAGGAGCTGCAGCTTATGAAGCGAGAGTTACGACGGCTAGAGAGACGGTGGCATCGTGCTTGCGACGAAGCTACAAGAGCATCTTATAGGATGTTTATGAAAGCCTATGAGATGGCAACCAAGGCAGCAAAGAGAGATTTCTATGCTGCCTCGATGGCATCTGCTAGCTCATGCCCAGCCCAACTGTTTAGAATGATTCGGTCCTTAACAGTTCTGCCACAGGGCAAACCAAAAGCTAGGGAATCGGAAATAGGCTGTGAGGCATTTGCGAGCTATTTTGCGGATAAAGTCTTGATGCTCTGCCGCGACCTCCCCGCCACAATTGAAACAGTGAGTGAACTCGAGGCCCCTTGCACAGTTTCGATTCCAGGCTTAGATGGGTTTGGCCCGCTCAGCCTAGAGGAAGTTGACAGACTTCTCGTAACTGTGTGCCCAACCACGTGCATTCTTGACCCGTGCCTGTCTTGGCTGATTAAAGCTGGCCATGAGGGGCTGCGAGGTGCCGCCCGGGAAATTATTAACATGTCCCTCTCTGAGGGGCGGTTCCCGGGGGCACTCAAGGAGGCGATGGTTTGCCCTCTTCTGAAAAAATCACATCTGGAACCCGGCGGAATTGGCTAATTACCGACCAGTGTCCTATTTGGGCAAATTAATTGAGAGGGTGGTGGCGTTACAGTTGCAGAGTTATCTGGGTGACGCTTCGGTCTTAGACCCCTTCCAGTCCAGCTTTCGCCCGGGACATGGGACGGAGACAGCTCTGGTCGCCCTTACTGACGACCTCCGGAGACATCTGGATCGGGGCGGGGGGGCAGTGTTGCTGTTGCTTGACCTGTCGGCAGCGTTCGACATGGTCGACCATCAGCTGCTGATCCGCCGCCTCGCCAACATGGGGATACAGGGGCGGGCCTTGCAATGGCTCGTTTCCTTTCTCCAAGGTTGGGGACAAAGGGTGGTGCTCGGGGAGCAGCAATCTATGAGGCACCCGCTTGAATGCAGTGTGCCCCAGGGGGCAGTGCTCTCCCCGATGTTTTTTAACTTCTACATGCACCCCCTTGCCCAGATTGCCCGGAGGTATGGGCTGGGATGTCACCAGTATGCTGATGACACCCAGCTCTATCTGATGTTGGGCAGCCAGTCGGACTCCAGCCCATAAGATCTGGACTGGGCATTGCAATCCGTGGCTGGTTGGCTTAGGCTGAGCCAGCTGAAATTGAACCCGGCGAAAACGGAGGTCCTGTGTCTGGGTCGGAGCAGCCTGGGGCGGGGGGTCCCGCTCCCGAGCTTCAACGGGGTACCATTGGTGCCTGTGTCTGGGGTAAGGAGTTTGGGAGTGCTCCTGGATCCCTCCTTGATAATGGAGGCCCAGGTAGCAGCCACGGTCAAGTCAGCCTTTTACCATCTTCGGCTGGTGTGGCAATTGGTCCCCTTCTTCGACCACAATGACCTAGCTACAGTGATCCATGTGACAGTCACCTCAAGGCTGGAATACTGTAACGCTCTCTACATGGGGCTGCCCTTGGTGCAAATCCGGAAGCTGCAGCTGGTGCAGAATGCCGCAGCCAGGCTATTGATGGGCCTCACAAAGTGGGACCATATCCAACCTGTGCCAGCGGCACTGCACTGGTTGCCTACAGCATACTGGGTTCGCTTCAAGGTGCTAGTACTTACCTTTAAAGCCCTGTACGGCCAGGGTCCAACGTACCTGAGGGACTGCCTTTCCCCGTATATACCCCAGAGGGCACTTTGGTCAGGGTGTTAGCCAGCAAGGCACTTTTCTGTGCTCTTATGGATTTTCATATCCATAAGTTTGAACTCTGTGTTGCCAGCAATGGTAGGGCCTTGCGCTTTCTTCTTTACATAGGAGCCAGCTCCAGCCCAAGCCAGGAGGCTGACACCCCAAACAGTTCACCCAAGACAAAGATAAGGGATTCCTCTTGCCATGAGGTTTCCTTATGTCAGACATCCGCTGGTTAACCCCCACTCCCCCACTATACATCTGGATAGTTATGCTAACTAGACTGCCTAGCAACTAATGTGCCAGCCATCAGATACTTGGCTAAAACCATCAACTGACAATAGGTATGGCCAGGTGAGTCATCGGACCCCAGACTCAGTGTCTGTTTCCTGGTGAAGTCATACTTTTACAACACTGACCAAACCCCTGGACCTCCTCCCTTTGTTCACCTTTAACCTATAGCAAGGTCCAACAGGGACGGACCGCCTAGTAGGAGTGTTAGTGGGTTGTGGTCTGCAAAGCCTGCCCGAAGACCCCCCAATTAAAGTTCAAACCGAGAGTCACTCGGCCTCTTGAGCCGTCGCCCTCTATCTTACCTATTGACCCTTCAATCCAGCTTTCTGTCCCCAATCCTTGCCTCCATCTTTGAACCCCTTTTTCTCTCTTTGGACTCGCGATCCAGGAGAGCCACGTGGTCTTGCCGGTTCAAGTCTCGTGGCCCCATAGCTTTTATACCTTTCTTCCCCACATCCAACTCATCTTGATATCGGACAACGCATCTAAGGTAACGGGCTTTCCCCACCAACGAAACCTGCTCATGCAAAAGTGCTATTTTCTCTCTTTATTTTATTAGACCTGTAAGATTGTGTGTGATTACGATTTTTGTATGCTTGACTACATGATCCAGTAAACAACATTGAACTTGGAATCTGCCTCACGTGCCTCTTTCCTTGAGAACTCCCGGGAGGGGTGGGACCCTGGTATAGTTGGCAAGAACCCGTGTATTTTGCTGATTGCTAAACGTAAATTAAAGCAATTCGGCTAACAGAATTGGGGGCTCGTCCGGGATTGCCCTGAGGGTTAAACTTTGCGCCATAGTCGACAGGCGTGTCTTTAACCCACAGACGTAAGGGAAAAACCACTTCCGGAGCTCTTGGAGAGGCTGTATGATTGGTTTCTGTCTGCGTGCCTGGCTCTAGCGAGCAACCTATCGTGGGTGGCTTCCCCCTTCTCTTTCTCTCTCTTTGAACCCCAGGTCAAACTGTGTGACCGTCCGCGCGTCTATCTTGTGGGAAGGGATCTAAAGAAGACCAGAGTAGGGCGCTAGACCAGTTGCACCCACACTACATACACTACATACACCCGCTGAGTCCGAAAAGGAACTTTTTCTTTGAGCGCACCCTCGCTCCCCCTCCTTGCTTTACTTCGCTCGACGAAGTGAAATCAATTGATTTTGGTTAGGGGTCAGCCTGCTGAAACATATTGTTTCGAAACCCCGCTGGTTAATAGGTTATCCAGTGAGAGCTTGCGAGCCCAAAACCTTCATTTGGTTGTGTGGTTATCCTTAGGACAAGAGGTTTGGCCAACCCGTTCTTGAAACCCTCATATAAAGAGACTGGGTGTCTCCGAGACTGGGTGTCTCCTTATTGGGTTACGAGTAATCCCTGGGTATCGTGTGGGTGTGAGTCCCCGGCTCTAAAAACCGAATTAAGGCCGAGAGTGCCACGTTTAGGGTTAAAAGTAATCCCCGAGTGTCGAGAGAGGTGTGAGTCCCCGGCTCCAAAAACTAATTAAAGGCTGGGATAGCCTGTTCTGTGGTGCACTGGCCACCTCGAGCCAACAACTGTAACTTAAGAAGCCGATTAAGGCAGGGAAGGGAAATCCAGTTCCCTTTTCTCGCGCCCCTGTTGTAAGTGAAAACAGGAAAATCCCTACAAAGATGTTTCGTACCAAGGAGGACGAACCTAAGCTAGAAAAATGGCTGGTAAAGAAAGGCAAGTCTCCTTGGAAGGAAGGATCTTTTAAGGGCCCCAATCCATTAGAAATAGCCCAAAGCGCTTTCCAGAACTATTGCAAGACCCAAAAACCTGGTTCTACGGCTAAAGACATAGCCGCCAGCTGGGCTTTGTACACGGCTCTGCAGGACGCTGCAACCGTCATTAAACGTATGCAAGATGAGATTGATAAACAGGAGGTTAGGTATTTTGAAACCAAAGAAGAACTGAATGGAATAAAAAGCAAACATGAACAAGATCTCATAGACCAGAGAGAAAATTACGAGGAGTTAATGGAACAGAGACTAAGAGAGGTCGAGGTTGAGAGCCAGCAGTTACAAGCCGATAAATTAACCTTGACCCTAGAGAATCAAGGTTTAGCACTCAACATTCAAAAGGCTGAACAAAAAGCCGCAAAGGCTACAGCCAGGGCTGAGGAAGCAGAAAAAGCCCTAGAAAAGGCCAATGTAGCCCTGGTATCAGTACAACAAGGAGCAAAGTATTTGGCCCAAGAGAATATGATTAAGAGAGAGCAAGCCAATCATGATGCCTGCAAAAGAGAGATAGAGATTCTCAGACGACAATTGAAAGCCCAAAGAGCGGTGGTATCCGCAATCCACCCGGAGAGTTTAATTGACCTCTCCCACACCGAAGAGAATCCCAAAGCAGCTACAGAGGAGAATCCTGAGAACCATGTCCCCGTCCACCCTGTTAGCACCAAACAAATGGTCACTAGGACCGGCAACAGAACCACCACCCAAACCGTAACAGAAACTCAGCTATGGAAGCCCGATGAGGTTAAGGCCATCGCCGAGCAAGTAGGCTCTCTCACCAAGGATACTGCTATACAATGGATGATGCACATCCACACTATGTATGGCGGTGTCAATGGAGAGGATCTCTGCCAGCTCGCCAGGCGCTGTGCTTCAGGCACGGATCTAACAGCCATTAATTCAGCCATAGCTACCAACGGTATCGCAGCCGGTACTCGGATCCAATGGATGCAGAAGGTTTTGGAATATCTCCACCCGAACCGCAGCTTATCTGCACTGTTCATCCTAGAAAAGCAAGGGCAAGGAGAAGACCCAGAGGCTTATATGGCCAGGAAGCAGCTATTAGCCCAGTTGGCAGACACACTATACATTGACCCCGCCACTAATGAGCCCGAATTCGATGATGATGCGTTTAGACGAGCACTCATGCATGGCTTCAATGCCCAAACACAATTGGCTCTTAATATTCCAGACCCCACTAGGGGAACCTGGCCCAATATGGAACTCAAAATAAGACGGGTGGCTACCTTACTCAGAAGCACAGGAGTCACAAAGGCGGGAAAAGGATCTAAGAAACATAAAGATAAGGAAGAGGAAGAACCCATCCAAGCCATAACGTACGCCAATCACGGCCCACACTCTCAGTACCAACCTTCAGGTAGATATGATAACCGGAATGATAGGAACTATGATAGGAACAACGACAGGAACAACGATCGGAACTACGATCGGAACTATAAGAATGACCGCTATGACCGTAACAAATCTTGGCAGAGAGGCGGTAACAATAATTATAGAGGGAAAAGAGACTACAATAACAACAGAACCAACCCCGCGCAGGCATACATGCATCCATCTGCTCCACCACTTCCGGCTGACTATAACAACGGCCCCGACAATCAGTATAATCCTGCTCCTAGCTCAGGCAATTCACACCCAGCTGCCCAGCCGCTGATGCCCGATCCACAACCATATCACCAAAAGGTCAATAGGATGCCCCTCCAAATGGAGTAAGTCCATTCAGATGGCACCTTTGGATGGAGCTCAAGGAACGGGGATTTGAGATGGAGCGCTTCCATCTACAACCCGACTCGGTTCTCCTCCAGGCACTGACGGACTCGGCCAAGCAACAGGAACGGCCTCTCAACCCAGTGACGACCACCCTCACTCGCATTGAAGAGGAGAAAGGGAACCAAAGCTAGGGCTGCCCGGAGTCCCACAATCTCCCCAATGGCATAGTGGCTCCTTTGAAGCCCGACACATGGGGGAGACCGACTGTGAAAGCAGGGGTCGGGACTCCAGGGAACATGAAACCTGCTACACTCCTTGTAGATACGGGTGCATCCACAAATGTTCTCAAACCCCAATTGGCCCAAACAGGCCAGCCCTCTTCAGCTACCCTCTCTCTCTCAGGCTTTGCCGGAGGCAAGCACACTGCCACCATCTGGAATTCGATTCCCTTAACAGTGGGAAAGCTTTCCACACGTGTGTCTGCCTGCGACAACCAGGGCGAAGACGATGGCATTCTCGGGGCTCCATTTTTCCGAGACCATGGGCTCACAATTGATTTGGCTAATGGCTTCCTCTGGCAGATCCCGGGGGGGTCCTAGCGAAATCAATGCAGTCCATCGGTGTGCCGCCCTAAAGGCTCCTCTTCCCCTGGCTCCGCTGGAACCTAGTGACCCTTGGATCCAAGATTTCCCTGAAGTCTGGATCCAAGACAAGGCAGAGTGCGGCACCGTCCGTGATGCCTGTGTGTTAATAGAAGGAAAGGATCCACCTCCACAAAAACAATACAAATATCCCGCCGAAGCTGAAGCGGGAATAGCCAAAACCATTGAGGGGCTCCTCCAATGGGACGTCATCCTCCCAATGCAGTCCATCTGCAACGCTCCCCTCTGGCCTGTCCTTAAAGCAGACGGAGTGACCTGGAGAATGACACTGGATTTCAGAGCGCTAAACGCAGTGACTCCTCCAGTGGCCCCTGTGGTAGCAAAGTACCATGAGATCCTTGCGGCCATTGCAGCAGGATCGCGCTACTACAGTGTGATTGATTTGGCTAATGCGTTTCACTCCAACAAATTGCACGAGTCATGCTGGTATAAATTCGCTTTTACCTTCCGTGGCCAGCAATATGCCTTCAAACGCACACCTCAAGGTTTTCACTCCAGTCCTAGCATCTGTCATGCACACGTTGTGCGCATGTGGGAACACCTTAGAGCTACCTCTAAAGATCACGTGCTCTCTTACGTGGATGACATTCTTGTCCACGTCCCCACGGAAGAAGAGGTCACTGATGTAACCAGGGAAGTCATAAATCTTCTCAGGGAAGCAGGGTTCAAGGCTAGTAGGGACAAGGCCCAGCTAGTTCAAACGCGGGTCAAGTACCTCGGCCTGGCCCTGGGTCCCGACAGCAGGACTCCCGACGCCCAGCGCATGGAAGTCATTGCCAAGCTCCCTGCGCCTACCGATGTGCCCTCCTTAAGAGCTTTGCTAGGGACATTCAACTTCTCTAGGGATTTCATGGAAGGCTTTGCTGACAAAGCGCGCCCTCTGTACGCTCTCTTAAAGAGCAACACACCTTGGTTCTGGGGACCTGAACAACAATACGCCTTTGCCAGCCTTAAACAAAGTCTTGCCTCTGCTCCCGCTTTAGCGCACTCGGACCCTGACAAACCCTTCTACATCCAACTGGCACATTCTGAGAAAAGTATCGGTGCCACCCTTATACAGCATCATGCTGGCGCCCCAAGAGTGGTAGCATATGCCTCCCGCAATCTTTCCTCTGTGGAAATAAAGTTTACCCCATGCGAGAAAGTCTGTCTAGCCCTTGTCTGGAGCCTTACTCACTGGGAATTTATCATCGGAGGCGCGAAGGTCATAGTGCAAACCACTCACACACCCCTGAAGTACATTCTCTCAGGGAAGATTCAGGATGGCCAAGTGTCTAATGCCCGCATTGCCCAGTGGACGCTTGCACTGGTCAATAAGGGAGTAGACTACCGGAAAGAGCAGAAGGAGCCCCCTGCCCCGTACGGCCTCATCATAACTGGGGAAGAGCATGAGTGTCCTCTACCAGTGGTAGACCACATACCCTGGCCAGCCACATGGGGAGTGCCATTCGAAGAAGCCAAGCAGCTCGGTTTTCACTGCTGGTTCTGCGATGGCTCATCCTTCCATGTGACAGGGACCCCCTATACCGGTTATGGTGCCATCCCTACTCACGATGGTCACACTTTGCAGGAGTCTGTCCGCCCCCATTCCAGCCAAGCCGTGGAGGTCGCAGCCCTGCGAGCTGTTCTAGCCTTCGAGCCCCCAGACATTCCGGTCGCTGTGTTCACTGATTCAGACTGGACGGCCAAAGCCGCTATGGTGTGGCTCCCCCACTGGGAAAAACAGGATTGGGTAAATGCAGAAGGCAAACCGGTGGCCCACGTAACACTATGGAGAGATGTTGTACGACTCCTCCATAGTCATTCGGCGGAGACTCAAATCTCCCATATCAAGGGCCACCAGAAAAATCACTCTGAAATCGCCTACTGGAACGACCAGGCAGATCTTTTGGCCAAAGCCGCTGCACAAATACCCCTTCCCCAAGAACCGCCGGACCAACCTCTGCAGGCTGTCACTACACACAACCAACACAATAGACCGTCTATCCTACCAGTCTTTGTAGACCTTGGGGAGCTCCAGGCCAATGACGCAGATGTACAAGATCTCCTTTCCAAGGGCAAGGACCCTACAGGGAAATATTCCATAGAAGAACGGGATGGAGTAATCTGGGCGGTGGATCACACTGGGGCACGCCACTGGGTAGTTCCAGTAGAAGTACGGGCAGACCTGATCCAATTCGTTCACGAGCAGGGACATAGGGGAAAAGACCTTACTTTGGAGCGGGTGCGCGATGCAGGCTGGTGGCCAGGCATGAGACAAGACGTCGCCCAGTGGGTAGATAACTGTCTAGCCTGCGCCATGGTCAATGCGGACTCATCCGGTCCCAAAGCCCCTATTCAGCACCAACGCATAGAGGGACCCTGGGCGCGAGTTCAGATCGATTTCATTGGTCCCCTTCCCAAAACTAGCCGCGGCAACAGGCACTGCCTTACAGTAATTGATCCCTTCTCCAAGTGGGTCGAAGCCTTCCCCTGCCGGGACAACTCAGCCAGCACGGCCGCCAAACTTCTTTTTAATAACTTGTTTTCGCGCTGGGGCATCCCCCGAGTCCTGGACTCCGACCGCGGGCCTCATTTAATTGGAGAGGTCACTCAGGAGCTATGCAAGGCTCTGGGGATCACCCAAAGATTCCACATTGCAGCACACCCCCAATCTTCTGGCTCTATTGAACGGGCTAACCGTACCCTTAAGGAGGCGCTCATGAAAATGGTTAATTCCACGGGCAGGACTTGGGATGAAAAACTGCCCATCATTCTCATGGCTATCAGGGGAACCACGGCCTCACACGGCTATTCCCCACATATGGTCATGACTGGCAGGAAAATGCGCATGCCAGAAGCTTTTTGGCTACAGAGCGATGTCCCCTCGGACTTCGAACCTAAAGTGGCAAACGATGAGTGGGTCAGATCCCTCCTCACTGACATCCTGATTATACATCTCCAAGTAGCCAACATGCTTGGGGAAAGCCAGCTTGCAATAGACAAGAAATTGGGATGGGTCCGCAATCCCCAGGTTTGGGATCCAGGGCAGCAAGTGCTTTACCGCAAGTTTAGCCGGAAACAGCATGCTCTCATGGCCAAATGGGCTGGTCCGGTCCCCATCATTGATAGGGTCAGCCCTGCAGTGTACAAACTGGCAATCCCTCGGAAGCACGGCCAAACGTGGCACAAGTTTTTCCACTCCTCCCAACTCAAACTGTGGAAGGGCGAGCCGGTTCCGGTCCCACCTGATCTTCCTCCGGACCCCGGCGGCAACGGGAGCCCACTGGCTGCAGTTAAACATGGTCCTTTCCTTCCTACAGACGTGTTCGAACTCTTTCCTTTCTTCTCCCTTGGAGACACTTGTCTGTTCCACTAAGTGCTTCCCAATGGCTCAAGCCGCCATTTAGGAAGCAAGGGGGGGAGGGAATAGCAGAAGTTTAAGTCTAATAACCTCGTTCCAAGAACAAACGCCACGGTAACGTGCAGCAGTAACCGCACCGGGCTTGCATAAGTGCCAAGCGCACACCAATGAACGAAGAACCTATAAGCACCTTTAGCTAAAAGGGAACCATACTGTGACTACTTGGGTATGTCGACTGCAGTATGGAGTACAGGGATCTCACTCACACACCCCTCAAACATTATATTACAGAATGCATCCAGGAAGTTTCACCCCAGCAACAGACAAATGGGTAAGACCATTAAAAATTTTATTGTTATTATTATTGTCCTTGATTCATTTTACTTCGACAACACAAATAGCCAACCATACGGTAGTCTTGACCAGATGGAGATGCGTGGGAATCAACATGCCTTTTAGAATTTTTACCTGTGTAACAGGGCGGCATGACAGAGCAGTCACACTCACACCCATAGATCAATGTCCACCACAGCAGCTCACACATTGCATCCACAGCCGCACCGGAGAAAAGGTGACTCTATGCACCTCTGGGAAATATGCTATGGATGAAATGGAAGTGACCCTGTGCAAACAACCACAGGACAGAGTCAATACATCCACCATTGAATATACTGCTCCTACCCCCATCTCCCTCTACACTGACATAGCTGTAATATCAGCTGCCGTATGGGACACTGGCGATCCTTTAAAATTAATCATTTCCATTGGCTCCCGACATTTCCACAATGACACAGAGGTCCCGATAACGCTCACGGACCCATTCGGCGAAGACATAGACCTAGAGCCACTGGCATGGGGCAAGCTCAATTGGCATTTTAACTGCTCCGCGTTAAAGCAGCAAGGTCCCCCAGACTGGACCCTCCTTCTAAACACATCTGTCTGCCTCAATGCCACCGATACTGTAAATCTTACAGCTATCGGAACAACAACTCTGCAGCTCACCCATCAGGAAGGAAATTACACTTTAATGATTGGTGATGCAAATCACACACTCGATTTGGACCCACTCATCCAAAATGTAGACGCACTAGCTTCACTGACCTACCCGGTAGTGGGAGCACACACTTTAAAATTTAATCATCAGGAAACAGTTTTGATGCAGCCACAAATTTCAGTAAAAAGGGTCAATGTTAGCTTAGATGGGCTTGGCACCTCTTTCAGCCATGCCCTCTGTGACTCTTACTTACACACGACTCAGCAAGGTTGGGACAATTGGATCTTAATGTGGCGTAAAGGAGAGCTCTCTAGAAGAACTAAACGCGATCTTTCTGATTGGGTCGCACCCGTAGGAGCGGGCATGGCAGCCATAGATGCTGCAAACATAGAGGTGATAGCGAATAAAGCCTCCAAGGTTTCATTTGACATCTCTCAAATGAGCCTCCCTCTTACGCAATCATTGGATTCCCTTGCCCACGTGGAACGCTCCACCAACCCCCTGCTGGTTACTTGGGAACAAATCATGGAGAAAGATTTTAACAATCTCCTTGGTGGCATTCAGTCTTTACAAAACAATATTTCATTGGCTCTTGCTTGCACTCAAGCACAAACTCTTAATGTAGTCACTGCCATGACTATAATCAAACAAGCTATGGCTGGAGTTATACCCTTAGAAATAAGGGAATTGATTAAAGGAAATTTAACCGCCAGTGAAATCTCTCTCGAGCACTGGTGGTCGTTGGCAAACGCCTCTTTTGACGCTGTAACCCAGACCTTGCAATTGATTATAACCACAGTGACCGCTAAAGAAATTTTCCACATCTATCCAGTGGTTCCGCTGGGTATTCAAGTTAATTCGGACACAGTATTATACGCCAGGAATAGTGATCGATGGGCTAAAGTGAGCTCATCCAGCTGGCATATGATCAATCTAGACGGATGTACCCATAAGGAAAACTTAGGCTTCATCTGTGACGACGAAGCCCTAGAGAAACATCACCCATGCCTAGTTCCCAAGAAACACGCCATATCTCACTGCCAATTTGACGCGGTCAGCGAGACCGGGTCTACCATTATATACATAGGCAGAGCTTGTGTCTGTCTCAGAACAACCTGCGAACACATTCACATCAATACACTATACTACCAACAAATGCTGCCTGGAATAAACAGATGCTTCTGTAACATTACCTCCATCAGAGGGTGTGACTTTTATTTTGAAACCCCCATTTGGACACAACAAGAAATGGCCATATCCCCAGAATTGTATGACTCTATTGCTCCAGTGCCTTTGGGGTTAGGACTGGAAGCCTTACGGAAATTGCTCTCTCACCCGAACCTCCAAGAACGCCTGGCTCAGCTAAAGAAAGCTGGAGACAAAGCCGCCTTGAACGTTTCCCATAATGGCACCAGGATTAAGGAACTGGCTGTGGAAATTAAGGAGGCGGGAAAACACAGCTGGTGGGAATCGCTTCTTGGTTGGTCACCGACAACGACGGGATATTTAAATTTAATGCTCCACCCCATAGTCGTCATTTTGGCCTTCCAAATTATTTTAATTGTGGCGCTACTTACATTAACTTGTTGGGTGAGAAGACAAATCCACAAATTAGAAGCTCAATCTAAAACCACTGATTTCCAAGCCTTGATGCACGTTGCATCCAAGGTTTCGAATTCCTAACCCCACCTTCCCGACCTCTGGCATACCTTGACTGTTACCCTTCTTCTATGTTTGTATGTCTTCATCTGTTTCAGTTCCTTATGTGTGTTTATGTTTGTGTTTCTATTCTTTAACCATTATTGGGTGGGTCTTGCAGAAAAGACCCATTAGGTAGAAAAATTGGCCTTTAGCAGCAGTCTATCGAACCCAAGGGAGCATCAGCGAGACTACAAATGCAACCGAAGGAAAGCAGGTTCAGTCTCCTGCACATATTCGGAAAACCTCAATCATGCTGCCTTTCTGATTCCTCTGTAACATTGCTGAAACCAAAAAACCATATTGCCAAATCGCCAAGAAGCCAGCGGAGCTTTCTCAGGATGACTGAGATCCGTTGTGGCAGTATAGTCATGCTTTGAGGTCAGCGAGACGGAGCAGGCCAAGAAAGGGAGTGCAAATGTGCAGGTCCTACTGGAAAGCCAGTTGGAAAATGCAATCCTTTCAAAAGGTTAAGGCGAGCCACGATCTTTTTGCGTGTTCTCCCCCTGCAATGGCTTTTTCGCTCATAGGACATAAAATTTTTGGATCATCTTTCTCCTTTGGGTTCCCAATTTGAAACCTCCTAAAGTATTATTAATTTTGACATTGGCATTTTTCAAATAACAACTTATTAAACAAAGATTCGGTCTTAAGAAATTAAGATCCGGCGTGCTCTGCGGCATCTCCACTTTGCATACGCCCCTGCACGTGGATATTAAAAACTATTCTTCCCAAAACTTGTGCTATTACTTTTTTTATATTTTTCGATCGTTCTATAACTCAGTTTAATCCTTCTGAAGTCATCCATGCCCCGGACTTCCTTATTTTTAGTTTCGCTTTTGCAAAAATCTCCCACCCACGTTTTTCAAAGATATGTAGCCAGCATACACCTCCCTTTTTGTTTACTTCCAGCAACACCTTAGGATCACAACAAGCCTCTGCTTGTTCCTAAGATTTTTCCTTTTTCTATTCTTTGACCAGCATTGGGCGGGCCGAAGCCCTAACGAACCATGGGGAGTAATGAGAGAAAGAAAAGGGAGATAGGGGGTGGGAGGACCGAAAGCATTTCTTCATGGGAGATCAGAAGAGCCGAGGGCGCATCCAAAGATGCCGTCGACAAAAGCTCCGTAGTTGCATTTGTGGCTAGCACGAATGTGAAGCTTAGTAGGCGGCTTCCCCGGTGGTGCGTGTAGAAGTTGGGTTCGGAAGTTACTCCGATTCCCCCCCTCTCTCGCCCCATCTCCACCAGGCATGCAATCCTATCGCCACTCGAGGCAGCGACGGGTGCCTGGGGAAAGGCCCCAAGGTTAGCCCGCTCCAGCCGAAAGCTCTCCAGCCACCTATCACAGCATCTCTCTATGTTAGCGTGACCTCTTCCCCGACCATCTGCCCAAGCAATCCTCAGCCTGAAACACACAGCCGCCTCAGTGCGGGCCTCTTATTCGGTCTTTTTTGCTTTTTAAAATTTATTTCACTCATGATGTCCTCTTCTCCCAGCATGCCCTTGTTGCACAATCTGCATAACCTGTCAATCATCGTTCTTTTCTTTATTTCTTTTTACGGCCGTGAAGCCTCATCACCTTTTTCAAAAACTTTTTTTGTGCACGGTCTTGTTTTTGTCTTCGTCCCTTTGTTTGTGCACTCTACGGGCAAGAAACAAACCGTTTGTTTGCAAACCAAGTCTTCTGTTTGCAAAGCAAATCGTTTGCTTGCCAAAACATTTTTGTTTTTGTGCTTGCTTTTCTATTCTTTACCAGTGTTGGGAGGGCCGAAGCCCAGACGAACCGTGGGGAGTCATTAGTGAGCAGGACAACAAGAACAAGGGGGACATGGAAGCCCGAGAGACAGCTCAGGAGGAAGATATGGGACAAACAAATCCTTTGTCTCCCTCTGCTATGCAGCTCCTCCAAGCCATACTGCTTCGGAGGACATGCAGAGGTTGGGTTCGGAATTTAAATCCGGCCCATGCCCCCCTTCACCAGGCGTGCAAGCTCTCCCTGCACGAAGCAGTGGAGAGTGCCTGGGAAGGACTCCCGGTTAGCTCGAAGCCCCGGCCAAAACCTCTTGCCCCCTCTTTTTAACATCTTTCTATGTTAAAGGGAGATTTTCGCCAGCTCTCTCCCTGAAGTGCTTGCAAGCTAAAACGTATCCTCGCCCCAACACTGGTGTCCAATTCGACTGTTTTTGATTTTTAATAAATTTGTTCTTCTTGAAAAGTTTATGTTTCCCAGAATGCCTAAACAAATCCCTCATTTGCATATGCGACAGCCTCTAGCCCTAATGAATACAGCCAAGTCAACAGCATGCGACCTTCAAGGGTTCTGCCTAGTAACTAGTTGCCCAGTCCATTCCTTATTAGGTATGGGACGAGACCACTGGGAGTAGGTTTAGAGGGGAAGATTGTTCTATTTTTGTACTGTATTGGGGGAGGGCCCCCCGAAGGGAGCCCTCCAAGCTAAAACAGGTACGCAGCTAACGGCGTCCCCGCGGAGCCACCCGGCTCCAGATAAAAAGGCCAGAGTCAGCCGGACGCAACTTCCGAATCCAGCTTCTGCATGCCCTGCCTGTGAGTGTGTGCGTGTCTCTCTCAGCCACACATCTCACAAATACTCCCCAGGGTTCGGGAGGCGTGCCCGGAGACTCCGCCAACCCCGAAGGGTGAATACCTTGCCTGTGATTATTCCAGCCAGAACCCCAAGCTGATGTGTCTTTCATAATACAATGATTCCAGATGTATGACCTGTTTTGACCTTTCCCGTATTTCTTGAATGCCTTTAGACACTCTGCTTGCAAATTCACTAAGCTATGTTTTATTTTAACATCCTTTTTTCTTAATTTAAGTAGGTACCCATGATGCTTTTAGATAACAAGGGGGGGCGACTCCTCAATATGCAAACCGGTCTCCTCCTTCCCGGCCGAACTGACTCGTGTCCGTGCCGAGAAGTGACGAGCGCAGCAGAGAGCTTCATGAGCTATGGATCAAGACCCGAGTGGCCTCCGAAGAGCCGAAGATATACGAGTCCTGGTGTTCCGTTAGATACAATGTAAAGCGCGCCTCTCTCCTGTACAGAGACACCAGTAGCCCGGTTCCAGCAGAAAAGCCTTGCCGCTCAGGAGAGATGGACGAAGAATTGTTTGTAACCATTTTATTTCCTTGTGCATTCCTTGTGGATTGATACAAATGTGTGTACTTCCGCTATAAGTATTAATGTTTTATGTACAGATAATACCCTTATAAGGAATTTATAATGCTTTTATAAGGCTTTTTACCATGAATTTAAGATAAGGAATTCTTTTTAGAATTACTTTTAATATCTCAGTTAAGGATGTTTCTGCTATTTAGAGACTTAAATATTGCTACGTAGGCTCCCTTGGTGGTCGAATGCACAAAGCCTTGTTTTTATGTCCATCCCAGCAACAATTTGGCATTTTTATTGCGGTAGATTTTTGTCATCTTCTGTGTCCGTCCCTTGCCAACTATTTCTTCCAGGATCACCATCATGCAGTCTGTCTCCTTTTTCGTCATCGTATCGTCCAAATTCGGAGACCTTCACCTGACGCCTTCAGGTCTCTGAGGGGGGAAAATGTTAGCCAGCAAGGCACTTTTCTGTGCTCTTATGGATTTTCATATCCATAAGTTTGAACTCTGTGTTGCCAGCAATGGTAGGGCCTTGCGCTTTCTTCTTCACATAGGAGCCAGCTCCAGCCCAAGCCAGGAGGCTGACACCCCAAACAGTTCACCCAAGACAAAGATAAGGGATTCCTCTTGCCATGAGGTTTCCTTATGTCAGACATCCGCTGGTTAACCCCCACTCCCCCACTATACATCTGGATAGTTATGCTAACTAGACTGCCTAGCAACTAATGTGCCAGCCATCAGATACTTGGCTAAAACCATCAACTGACAATAGGTATGGCCAGGTGAGTCATCGGACCCCAGACTCAGTGTCTGTTTCCTGGTGAAGTCATACTTTTACAACACTGACCAAACCCCTGGACCTCCTCCCTTTGTTCACCTTTAACCTATAGCAAGGTCCAACAGGGACGGACCGCCTAGTAGGAGTGTTAGTGGGTTGTGGTCTGCAAAGCCTGCCCGAAGACCCCCCAATTAAAGTTCAAACCGAGAGTCACTCGGCCTCTTGAGCCGTCGCCCTCTATCTTACCTATTGACCCTTCAATCCAGCTTTCTGTACCCAATCCTTGCCTCCATCTTTGAACCCCTTTTTCTCTCTCTGGACTCGCGATCCAGGAGAACCACGTGGTCTTGCCGGTTCAAGTCTCGTGGCCCCATAGCTTTTATACCTTTCTTCCCCACATCCAACTCATCTTGACATCGGACAACGCATCTAAGGTAACGTGCTTTCCCCACCAACGAAACCTGCTCATGCAAAAGTGCTATTTTCTCTCTTTATTTTATTAGACCTGTAAGATTGTGTGTGTGATTACGATTTTTGTATGCTTGACTACATGATCCAGTAAACAACATTGAACTTGGAATCTGCCTCACGTGCCTCTTTCCTTGAGAACTCCCGGGAGGGGTGGGACCCTGGTATAGTTGGCAAGAACCCGTGTATTTTGCTGATTGCTAAACGTAAATTAAAGCAATTCGGCTAACAAGGGTTGCAACATTGACTCTGTGTCCCGGGCCCCAGGGAGGCCAGGCTCGCCGGAACCAGGGCCAGGGCCTTCTCGGTGGCGGCTCCTGTCTGGTGGAACGAGCTCCCGGAGACCAGGGCCCTGCGGGATCTTATGCAGTTCCGCGGGGCCTTGTCAGGGGGCCCTGACAAAACCCCCATTGTTTGCTTTGATGAAATGAAATGTTGCATGTCTCCCTCCCCGTCTGCTTCCCCGGCCCTCCCTTGTCACCTTGAAATGTATTGCTTTTAGATGTCCTGGACAATGTAACCATTTAAGTCGGGAGAATGGTGACCCCATATCATTGCACATCACTGACAAACAAATGGCATTTCCTCCCTTGCATTCCCTCCTCCCTTTTCCTGGGACAGTGAATGTCTTATCTTGTTGTGAGAACCTTGAAGGTCTGTTATTGCCACCCAAAGCCGTTTGTTATGCATGGGTTTCACACATCTGGGTCAGCTAGTTCAAGAAGGGAATTTTTATAACTTTAGCACCTCATCTTCCTGTGGGAATCCAAACGGCTCGATCCTTTCTCCCGCGTTTTTTATTCTGAATGTGATTGGTTTCAGGTGGGGGGTTCAAATGTACAGGAGGGTATATTAACCCTGACTGCCTTCTATCTGGTATCTCTAACAAACATTCGAGAACCTGTCAAGCAGTATTAAGACTAATAAAGAACTCTGTTTCATCAACAAAGGTCTGATCTTTTGCTGTTAGTACAGAAGCCTCACAGGCCTGCAAGATGGAGCTCTTCCGCCAGGCCTTTGATTAGAAGCCGCCACCCTCAGTACCTTCCCATCACAATAACATCAGTGATGAGGGCTGGCCCTGAACACAGCCCAGGCCTGATGGTCCTGAGAGCCTGGACCCAACTTTATAGGATGCCATCTTAATATTGAAGGTCACAACTGGAAGCACTTTACTGTAATTTATTGTAACTTATTTGAACTGTTTTATCACTGTTTTATATTATTTTTATTGTCTTTTAAATGTTTATTTTGTATGGGGTTGGCACTATGTGCCCTTGTTAGCTGCCCTGAGCCCGCTTGCGGGGAGGGCAGGGTATAAATTTGAAATAAATAAATAAATACATACATAAAATAAATAAAAAGCCGAAGACACAAAGGCGTTGCAGTCCCTCAGTATGCAGGTATTTAACCTGGCACCAACTCCACCAGTTCTACCAGAAAGTACGTTTGGATCAAGTGCTCTGCATGGCTCATAAGGGAGTAGAAGAACCAGAAGACTAGTCTTAACACGATGGGCAAGATTTATCTGTAAAGCATGTCCCATGGCAGTAGAAAACACCATCCTTCTTGTGGATCTGAGTGCAGAGAAATACAGAATGGACAAAGACAGAACAGGCCAGGAACAACTGGCAACCAGAGCACTTCAGCAATCAGAGAATAAGAAGAGGACCCACAAGGACTTGCGGGGGTAGGGGGAAGAATCTCATTTCCCCCCTTCACTGTTTCCTCTTTGTAATTAGTATGCTCTGTGTAGCAACCAGCCTGCCATGTGCTCCCAGGTAATGGCGCCCGCCGCATGGCCAGAGCACATGGTCAGGCAGAGAGGGGAGCTTGAATCTGGAGGAACAATAGCCATCCGGATTGAAAGCCTCCACGAATGTGGGACCTAGGTTCTCCCTGGGGAGCCAATGCAATCAAAGGCTCCTCCAGGGAACCTATGACAAACATGCGCATATGTTAAGCCCCTATCAGGTCTCTTGGGTGCGGCCGGAGGTGTGGCTCCGGCCAGCATATAATGAGGGCCCTGGAGCCCTGGAAGCATGCTTGTTCTGACCATCTACTGGGCATGCTGAATCACTCCATAAAGGCTTCATGATTTCACCGTTCCTGGTCTCCTGAGTCCAGTACTCTTCACTCTTTCTCTTCTCTGGCAGTCCCCATACCTTCTCTGCTTTTCCTACTTCTTCCTCTCCTTCCCAGCCCCTGCCCCACCTACCTTTATCTGCCCCCCCCTTCAGCTATATTTACTATTTGTTTACTTCATTTGTACCAAGCCTTTCTGCACAAAGCAGCTCACCTCATTAGCCTCACCTTCATTTTATCCTCACAACAACCCTATGAGATAAAATTAGGCTGAGACTGTTTAACTGACCCAAGACCACCCTGTGAGCTTCCACAGCAAAGTGAGGATTTGAACCTGGGTCTCCCAGATCGAGTCTGAAATTCTAACCACTGCACCACGCTGGCTCTCGTGGGTTATCTGCAGTGTTCGCTCTAAGCTTAGTGCGAGCTAGCTCACAGTTTTTTAGCCTCTGGCTCAGACATTTTTGTCTTCGTTCAGGAAGGATTGCTCCAGAGCATTCATTTATGCAGCAGACCAATCGCTCGCTCACAACTTTAATGCCAGTAGCTCACAAAGTGGAATTTTTGCTCACAAGACTCTGCAGCTTAGAGGGAGCATTGGTTGCCTGCTGTTGAACAGTAGCAAGCAGCCAGTCCTGCGTAAGTCATGCAATTCGTGTGTCAGCAAGTTGCTCAGTGGCCTCAGTGAGTCCCCTCTTAGAGTCTAAAAGAGCCCTGCCCAGCCCCCCTGCCTTTCCCTGACAGAAACCAAGGTTTGAAGGTTGGCAATAGGCTTGTGGTTCTCTAGAAACGGTCACTGATGGCATTAGGTTCTTAAAGCTATGGGCATTCTTCTATTATTTTGGACT
Source organism: Lepidodactylus listeri (assembly GCA_029233225.1). NCBI lineage: Eukaryota > Metazoa > Chordata > Lepidosauria > Squamata > Gekkonidae > Lepidodactylus > Lepidodactylus listeri. The sequence goes on along the minus strand of JARCFY010000009.1, from coordinate 113,383,427 downwards.
TAAAAAAAACCCCAGTGTGTGTGTGGCTGTGTGCATTAGATTTCAGATTTGTCTACAAACTTGTAGAAAAATCTGTCTTGTCTGTTCATGGCTCCAGTCTCTGGATTTAAGTATTCACAATTTCGGCCACGTTGAGAATTAGAGATACTGACAAGTGGGAACCCACAAGGAACTTGCAGGGTCTGGTGGTGGGACAGGACCCAGGTCAGGGAGCCTGGTGGTGATGACTGGGGAGACAGGAAGGAAGGAGAGACTGAGGGTGGAAGCAGCACTGCAGCCGTGAGGTGGGTGAGGAGGAGTCTCTGCATCAACTCGTACATCTCCAGGGCTGCTTTTCCCGGCCGTCTCTCCAGTCACAAGCTGACAGGGAAGTGCAGGGAGGGCACCTGGTGCAGCGGCTACAAAGGCATACAGGTGGGATGAGGAGGCCCCTTCTCACCCCCACCTCGGCTGCCCTCTTTAAACTTTCCTGCCCCGTGTAGATGGTGGGGAGAAACAGCGCTAGAAATGGGCAAGTGGGTGTGAAGAGCCCTCTTCGCCCCCCAACATATTCTTGTAAAGGTTTTGATGGACTCCGTTTCTGGGACTTAGAATACTATTGATTTCCCGTCTACTCCTGGTGACTTGTTTCTCCCAATTGCTCTCACTGCAGTTTTAACTTCATCTTCTAAGACACAGGTTTCTTCAAAAGCTTTTTCTTCGAATGAATCTGTCATCCTTTCACCTCTTCTGTACTGTTCTTCACTGCACTGTTTCCATCGTTCCATTATTTTGTCCTGTTTGGTTAATGTATTTCCATGTTGATCTTTCAGCATGCCTAACTGTGCTTTTAAATCCCCTCTGATTTCCTAGACCTTGCAGATCTTGTTCTGTTGTCTCTTATTCTTCCTCTGAAGGGGGGGGGGGGGTTCTCTTCTATTTCTTTACACTGGTTACTATATTTCTTTTTGTCTCTTATGTGCCAGCTGCTGGAATGCAACTGGCACACAGAGTTCTGCTTCTGTCACCTTTCACTTTAGCTTCTCATCTGTCTTTAGAAATTTTAAGAGTTTCCTCAATCATCCATCAAGGCTTTTCATTTCCTTTGGCTGCAGGAATAGTCTTGGCATTCATCCTTGATAATATCTCTGGTTTCAACCCATAGTTCTTCCAGTTCACGTTCACTTGAACTTAGTAATGCAAATCTGTTCTTTACATGGGCTTTAAACTCTCCAGGAATGTTGTTTTGATTGCATTTTGGCACTATGAATGTTTTGGTGTTTTTCTTCTGCTTTATTCTAATTTTCAATATTAACAATTCATGATCTGTACCATTATTAGGGATAATCTGTTTCTTCCTTCCAGTTCTTCAGCCTCATCTCCACTGCTTTAAGTTGTCCTAGTAGGAATCTTTGCTGACAGACTCCGTTATATTTTGTAATCTGCTTGCTGATTTACTGAATAGCTTAGGTTTTTTTAATGAATCTCTGCTGTTAGACTCAAATTTTATCTTTCAAATGTTACCATATTTTGTAACTGGCTTACTAATTCACTGAATAATTTTATTGTATTTGTAATCCACCTTGAGTTCACGTGAGAAAGGTGGATTATAAATGAAAATAAATGATTAAAATAACAATATCAGAAGCAGCATCAGCATCTGATATGACAGTATGATCAACTTCTGAAAACCTCCTGTCCCTCCAAAAGAAACAGTTTGCCCTGTCACAAATCACAGCAGTCCAGTGTGTACTAGAATCCTACAATTCCAACATGTTCATGCCAAAACATCTAGTTCCCTCCTACAATGTAGGCAAAGGCACTGAAGTGGCAAAGCCACTGAAGGTGCAGGAGTTCCCTCCAGATCATGTTTCAGTCTGCATGTCTGTTAATTAGCAGAAGAATTACTATTCACATTACCAAGAGATGCTGACCTGCTATTCCTGTAACTCATTCTTTATCTTTTCATTAACATATTAATTTTTATTGGTAATTAACAAGTGATACATAACTTTTATAAGAATCAAATGATGCTTAGCATACAATAGCATTCAAAAGGCTTCTGTATAGTATTGTGTAGGATTACATTAAACAAATATCACTAAAACTTATTCTCCCCCTACACTAGTGACAAAACAAGGGGGGGGATTGACTACAATATAAGAAAAAGAAAAAAACATTAATAATAACAATATCACCATATACCCCTCAGAACAAAGTTACTATATTTGTACTAATTTAACTAATTGTATAATCAATGGAGAGCAATTAAAGACATATAATTATTTTTTACCTCAAATTATTAAAACCTTCAAAATCCTGAAACTTTAGTTCTACAAAAGAAGACCATTTTTCTAGTAAACTAAATTGACGAGCTGGATCAGCTTTTTAATAATAATAAGCTGACCCAGCTTGTCAATTTAGTTTACTAGAAAAATGGTCTTCTTTTGTAGAACTAAAGTTTCAGAATTTTGAAGGTTTTAACAATTTGAGGGGAAAAAATCAATATATGTCTTTAATTGCTCTCCATTAATTACGCAATGAGTTAAATTAGTACAAATATAGTAAAATAGTTAAAACAAGTTAAATGAGTTAAAATAATCCTATAGTTTGAGATACCATTGGTGCACTGTAGGGGGGTCTCTCTCTTTCCACTTTATGGCTATATTTTTTGCCGCGGTAATCATAATTATGATTAATTCTTGCTTGACTTTAAGTACATTCTGATCTTCCCATAAATGTAAAAGAATAAGTTCTGGAGTCCCTTGAAATATACAATGTGTTATTTGCTTGACTTCCCTTTACAATTTGAGACCAAAAAGATCTAACCACTTAGCATAACCACCAGTTGTGAAAATATGAACCCTTTTCCACTCCGCATTTCCAACACAAAAAATACATATTACAGTTAGTATGTGATAATTGGATTGGAGTCAAATACTATCCGGAGAGAACTTTATAAGTTTCCAATTGTATATTTATCACTTTTGACATGTACTGGAGTGTTCCATATTAGTAACTACTGCTCTTCCAAAAAGTCTTGATGTAGACCTTTATGCCAAGCCAGTTGGTAATGATGTGGTTTTTGTAACTGATACCATATAGCAAGCCATATATTTTTGAAATCATACCTTTGATTGGTATTGTGTTATTAAAAAAGCAATTTTTCATAATCAGATAGTGAAGCTCGCAAAGTAGATTTAAAATTATGGTTTGTTATTAAATCAACTACCTGTAAATATTCATGCCAAGGTATTACTATGTTATGATCATATTCTAATTTAGACCTTGGTATGATATTTCCTTTAGATATAACATCTACGAAGCACGTAATTTTTGTATGTTTCCAATTCTTGAATGCTTCTTTTGCTTTTCCAGGGGGAAACCATTTTTGACCCACAACAGTCATTAATAACGATGTAGGTGGTGCTAAATATCTTTTGAGTTCTATTCCAAAATTTTATAGTTGCTTCTAGAAAAGGGTTTGATTTACATTTATATTGCTTTCCCCCTTTTTGCCATAAAAATTCCTGAAAAGAGTTTAGATAAATTATTTTCCTCTGTAGATTTTTATCCTGCCAAGTAAGATGTCCTGGTGTCAGGATCCCTGATCCTAACAATGTTTCTTTTATGCCTTACATGAATTATGCCAGCATAGCTCAATCACAATTGTAGCCGTTTGCCTTGTCTATATGCATTCCCTTGCTATCTTGCACCAAGCTGTCTCAGGTTTCCTCCCTTTTCTTTATTACTGTGAGTTATATTGCTTTGTGAAGGTCTGGTCAATGTAACAGTTCTGTCCAGGAGAGTGGCGTCCTCCAACGCTGACACGTCACCCGAGACCAAATGGCCTCGTTCCCTCCGACATTCCTCCGCTCCCCCGCCCTCCGGAACACGGCACCTCTTATCGTTGTGAGAAGGCCTTGGAATGCCTTTTGTTATGGATAGAGGGGGCACATCTGTGGCGCCTAATTCAAGAGAGGAAAATTTATAACTTTAACACCTCACCTTTTTTCCTGTGGGAAGTGAAACGGCCAAAGACCTGTAACCGCGCTTTTTCCCTTTTTTGTGATTGGTTGATTATCGGGGTTTCAAACTGTACCGGAGGGTATATTAACCCTAACTGTTTTGTATACGGTACCTCTAACAAACATGCGAGAACCTGTCATGCAGCACTAAGACAATAAAGAACTCTGTTTCAACAACAAAGGTCTGATCTTTGACTGCTTAGGGCAGAAGCCTCACAGATTGTTAGCTGAAGATTGTTAGCTTCAGCCAAAGACTTGTTGGCTGAAGCTGCAAAAGGGAAACTGTTCACCAAACTGGATTTGCGGGATGCTTATTTTCGGGTGCGCATTCGGGAGGGGGATGAATTTAAGACTGCCTTTAACACACCATTGGGACAGTTCGAATACCTGGTGATGCCATTCGGCTTAAGTGGCGCTCCGGGGTTTTTTATGAGCCTAATCAATGAAGTGTTGCATAAGTATCTATTCAAGGGGGTGTTATGTTACTTAGATGATATCTTGATTTATTCTGCTGATAAGGCGTCACATGTAAAACTGGTCAGGGAAGTACTGGCTACTCTGCTGAGGAACCAACTGTATGCTAAGTTGTCTAAGTGTGAGTTCAATCGAGAGGCAGTAGACTTCCTAGGGTACCGCATTTCCCAGAAAGGGTTGGAAATGGACCCGGCTAAGGTAGAAGCCGTGGTGCAGTGGGAGGCCCCCAAAACCAGAAAACAATTACAGAGCCTCTTGGGGTTTTGCAACTTCTACCGCACCTTTTTAAAAGACTTTGCTACCGTCACCCTGCCTCTGACAGAACTCTTGAAGACTAAGGGGAAGGGGCCCGAGGCAGGGAAGCCAGGGGAAAAAATTAATTGGTCCGCGGAATGCCAGAAGGCGTTCGAGACATTAAAAACCCTGTTCACCTCGGAACCGATCTTGGCTCACCCTGACGAAACTAAAGAATTTGTAATCCATGTAGACACCTCAGATGTGGCCATGGGTGGAGCCATCCTGCAGAAAGGATCCGACAATCGATTGCACCCATTGGCGTATATTTCCAAAAAATTTAACGAAACAGAGAGAAATTGGTCGGTGTGGGATAAGGAAGCGGCCGCCATCCGGCTGGCTCTCACGACTTGGAGGCACTGGCTAGAAGGTGCGCAGGTCCCGTTCGAGATTTGGACTGACCATAAAAATCTTGAGGCTTTGCGTACCCAAAGATCCCTCAATGCCAAGCAGCTTCGGTGGGCTGATTTCTTTTCCAAATTCAATTTTGTCCTAAAACACTTCCCCGGGAAAGCGAACTCCCTAGCAGACGCCCTATCCAGATTGCCCCAACACGAGAGTCAGAAGGAAGAGGTTTTTGACTCCATGTTTTCCCAGCAGCAGTTGGGGGGGGGGCGGTTACAACCCGAAGCCAGAGTAAAAGTGTGACCATGGAGTCTTGGAGTGAAAAATGTGCAGGAGATTATTCGGCAGGGGAAGTAGAGGAGTTGGGCGCGATTGAAGAATGCTCTTTACACACTGACAAGTGTTGGTATCATGGAACAAAGCTGGTGGTACCCCTATCCCGCTGCAGAGACATCCTAGTAGCCTAATTACACGCTTTTCCTAAACGCGTGGTATCCGACAGAGGCAGTCAATTCGTTGCCAACTTCTGGCGGGAGCTTTTGAAACTGATGGACATTGAACCTGCCCTGAGTTCGGGTTACCACCCAGAGACCGATGGACAGTCCGAACGAATCAATCAAATTTTGGAGCAGTTCTTGAGATGCTACACTAACTACCACCAGGATAACTGGGTGGACCTGTTGCCCTTTGCAGAATATAGTTACAACAATGCAGTGCATTCCTCCACAGGAGTATCACCCTTTATGGCAGTAGGGGGTTTTGAAGGGAAGCCATTGCCAACGATTGATGCCTCCGATGAGACCCCCCTTTCTGACTTTACCAAATGGTGGGCTGATCTACAGAAATCATGGCCCTTAATTGCAAAGACGTTAGATAAAGCAAAAGCGGACTATAAAAAGTATGCCGATCGCGGACGTGCTGAAGGTTGGGAGCTTCAGCCAGGGGACTCTGTGTATTTGTCTACCAAGAATATTCATGGCCTCCAACCCAGTAGGAAATTGGGGTGGAAATATGTGGGACCCTATAAGGTGTTGCGTAAAATCTCAGATGTATCTTTTGAGCTGGAACTGCCTAAATCACTGAGCTCTGTGCATCCTGTTTTTCATTTCAGCCTGTTGAAGAAGAATCCTGGGCCGAATGTGTGGCACCCAGCTCCTCCGACTCCTCCTCTGCTGATGAAGGAGGGGGCGCCTCACTTTGAAATCGCTGAAATCCTTGATTCAAAAATGCGTAGGGGCCATTTGATGTATTTAGTCAAATGGGTAGATTTCGTCCCTGAACTAAATGAATGGGTCTTTTCTGATAATGTGAATGCTCCTAAATTAGTTAAATCCTTTCATAAGCGCTATCCTGATAAGCCTGGATAGAATAGATTATGCAGGTGGCAGGGTGGCAGGATCCCTGATCCTAACTGTTTCTTTTATGCCTTACATGAATTATGCCAGCATAGCTCAATCACAATTGTAGCCGTTTGCCTTGTCTATATGCATTCCCTTGCTGTCTTGCACCAAGCTGTCTCAGGTTTCCTCCCTTTTCTTTATTACTGTGAGTTATATTGCTTTGTGAAGGTCTGGTCAATGTAACAGTTCTGTCCGGGAGAGTGGCGTCCTCCAACGCTGACACGTCACCCGAGACCAAATGGCCTCGTCCCCTCCGACATTCCTCCGCTCCCCCGCCCACCGGAACACGGCACCTCTTATCGCTGTGAGAAGGCCTTGGAATGCCTTTTGTTATGGATAGAGGGGGCACATCTGTGGCGCCTAATTCAAGAGAGGAAAATTTATAACTTTAACACCTCACCTTTTTTCCTGTGGGAAGTGAAACGGCCGAAGACCTGTAACTGCGCTTTTTCCCTTTTTTGTGATTGGTTGATTATCGGGGTTTCAAACTGTACCGGAGGGTATATTAACCCTAACTGTTTTGTATACGGTATCTCTAACAAACATTCGAGAACCTGTCATGCAGCACTAAGACAATAAAGAACTCTGTTTCAACAACAAAGGTCTGATTTTTGACTGCTTAGGGCAGAAGCCTCACACCTATACTGTTTTATAATATTTATCAAAATAACTGCCTCGTAATATAGTCTCAGATTGGGTACTGTTAGTCCTCCATCACGGTACAGTCTAGGCTGCGGTCACACGGCCCTTAAATGCGGGAGGAAGGGCTATTTCCTCCCGCATTTAAAGGGGTCCTCTACAACAGCCGCAGAAAGTCCCGCGCCAAAGCGGGCCCAAATGCGGATTCCTCCCACATTTTCTGACCCCGGGAAAATCGACAGTTTTCCTGGGAGTCGCGGGAGGAACCTGCATTTGAGGTATCTGGACAGCCCTCTCTCGCAATCATTGCAAGAGCAGGGCTGTCCAGATGGTCCTGTCAGCCATTTCCCCCCCCCCCCCCTTTTACACTTGGGCGCTTGGGCAGTCAAGCGCCCAAGTGTAAAAGGGGGACCCCCCCAAACTTACCAGGCGACTGCCAGGTCCTTTGCCGCCGCTTCTGCTGCTGGTGCGGCCGCCGGCGCCGCTTCTGCCACTGCCGGTGCCGCTTCTGCTGCTGCCACGGCCGCCTCTTCTGCGGCCGCCGCCACTGCTTCCACCACCACCGCTTCTGCTGCCACCTCCTCCTTTGCCGCCTCTTCTGCGGCTGCCTCTTCCGTGGCCGCCGCTTCTGCCACAGCAGGGGTTGGGATGTGTAGACATCCCAACCCACGGTAGAAAAATGTGGCCCCTTTAAATCTGGGAGTGCCCCTGGATTTAAAGGGGCCGTGTGACCGCAGCCTTAGATACTGAGTTAGAGCATAACCTGGGCTTTTTTATATTGCCATATAAATTTGTTTAATTCTTTTTGCCATTTGTTAATTAGATCCAATGGGATATAGATTGGTATAGCTCTAAAATAATAAAGCAGTTTTGGTAGCATTATGGATTTAACCAGATTAACTCTCTCTGTTGACACTAACTCATTCTCTTGCATAACCCTAGAGAACCTCTTATGATCTTCTGAGAGTGAGTCTAAGACGGCAACTATCTGTCCCTTGAGGACATTCTGCCACCAGTTATTCGGTCAGAATTTGAGTGACACAAAGATCTGGATGGATTTGGCTGTCAGAAAACATGACAGCAAGTCAAAGGACATGGCTCCGTGTCACAAATTTTGCAGGATCAAAAATTGCATCCATGTACCAGGAAACATCATTCACCACTGATTTGATGCTTACAGCTCAATGTTCTATATCCACATATCAGGTTGGATCCCACCTGGAATTTCCGAGGGCATGAGGGAGGGGGCAATTTCTTCTGGCATCTCCACCCTCCTGGAGGAGGTCTTACATTCCTCCATTAACAGCATTTGGAGGAACATTGGAGGCTGTGGAAGGGGAAAATCCGCAACAATCGCACCCCTTCCTGCACACACAGGAACCTAGGTGGGATCTAAGGCACTGCGAATTGCTGAGCCTGCAGTCAGGAGACCTCCACAACAACTGTTTTTCAGTTGTGACAACACACAAGGTACCACTATTGTGAAAATGCTTGAACAGCTGTAAAAGTGGACAGGAATTGACAGGAGCAGGGCACCAAGAAAACATTTTGAAATTCTGTCAAAAAACATTTTTAATCTGGATTCAGCATTAATCTTTCCACAATCCACCTCTATGACTGAAAAACCTAGCAGCTACTCAACAAAAGAGATCACGTTCAAGAGTCTACAGAACATTATGACATTATCACAAAAAGGTAAGTGTGCCACCTGCTGGAGAGCAAAAATAACTCAAAATCATCACAAGAGCTTTATCTCATTATAACAACAGTATTTAATAACAGGAGTCATCAAGAAATTTTCTTGTGTACACTGTCGTATGCGCCTGCAGCTGTCTGTATGTCTATGCATTCTTCCCCACTAAATCCCTTTAATCGCAGGCCGTCACAGAGCCCCTCTGTACACTGCCTTGGTCAGGCCACTCCTGGAGTACTGTGTGCAGCTCTGGAGGCCTCACTTCAAAAAGGATGCGGACAAAATCGAGAGGGTGCAGAGGAGAGCGACGAGGATGATCAGGGGTCTGGAGACTGAGCCCTACAAGGAAAGGCTAAGGGCCTCGGGAATGTTTAGTTTGGAGAAGAGGAGATTGGGGGGGGGGGACATGATTGCTCTCTTTAAATATTTGAAAGACTGTCATTTGGAGGAGGGCAGGGAGCTGTTCCAGTTGGCAGCAGAGGATAGGACCCGAAGCAACGGGTTCAAATTACACGCAAAGGTATCGGCTGGATATTAGGAAAAACCTTTTCACGGTCAGAGTGGTTCAAAGGTGGAATCAGCTGCCTAGGGAGGTGGTGAGCTCCCCTTCACTGGCCGCTTTCAAGAAGAGGCTGGATGAATATTTGTCAGAGATGCTCTAGGCTGGTCCTGCATTGGGCAGGGGGGTGGACTAGATGGCCTGCAAGGCCCCTTCCAACTCCCATGATTCTAGGATTCTCTCAAGCGGGATAGAAAAGGTGTATGCAGGAAGAAGCAGCCCTAAGAGCCCAGAGTGGCCTGATGTCATCAGAGCTCAGAAGCTGAGCCGAGGGGGTGTGGAACGGGAGGCCCCCAAGGGTGACAGGGGCTGCTGTGCAGAGGAAGGTGACGGCAGACCGCCACACCTTTTGCTCTCAGAATGCCATGAGGCGGACCTTCCAGGGGTCACCAGGGGCGGCTGCAACTCAGTGGCACACTTGGCATATAGAGAGAGGAGGAAAGGACGCATATAGGCAGAGAGAGCGCTTAAGGGTCAACATAGCTGCCCTAGGAAAACACAGCAAAATGTGAAGGTGGTTCAACAGTTTAAGGCTTCTTGGTTTTCCAGTAAAGCCAGAACATTTTATTTGACCACAGAAGCAAGATGATTTGTCCTATCAGGATTTGTTATTCATTATTTGTTGAAAATCAGAATGTCAGCAGAGTATGCTGAAGAATGGCTCAGTCACAGCAGTTTTAAAAAGCGAAGTCCAAGTTCTCCAAGCACACAACATTGTTTTTGCAGCTCCTTCCCCCAAACCTTCACATTTCCCTTTGAGATGATGAGTATACAACCCAAATGGATATACACTGTGTGCTCATAGAATCACAGATGGAAGGGACTTCCAAGGTCATCTAGTCCAACCCCCTGCACAATGTAGGAAATTCACAAATACCTCCCCCCCACACACACACCCAGTGACCCCTGTTCCACATCCAGAAGATGACAAAAAACCTCCAAGATCTCCAGCCAAACTGGCCTGGAGAAAAACTGCTTCCTGACCCCAAAGTGGCGATCAACACTTCCCTGGGCGTCTAAGAAAGGGCCACAAGAACTAAGCACTGATACAACCCTTCCTGCCCTCCCTCTCATGGTCTGCCTAATCCTATACAATCCCCATCCTATACAATCAGCATTGCTGTCAGATAGCCATCTAGCCTCTGTTTGAAAACCTCCAAAGAAGGAGAGCCCACTACCTCCCGAGGAAGCCTGTTCCACTGAGGAACCACTCTAACTCTCAGGAAGTTCTTCCTAATGTTTAGAAGAAGAAGAGATTGGATTTATACCCCGCCCTTCATTTGGAGTCTCAGAGCGGTTTACAAACTCCTTTCCCTTCCCTTCCCCACAACAGACACCCTGTGAGGTAGGTGGGGCTGAGAGAGCTCTGACAGAAACTGCTCTTTTTCAAGAACAGCTGTGCCAGAACTATGGCTTGCCCAAGGTCATCCAGCAGCTGGAAGTGGAAGAGTGGGGAATCAAACCCGGTTCTCCCAGATTAGAGTCCGCACACTTAACCACTGCACCAAACTGGCTCTCAGGCCAAAAACTCTTCTGATTTAATTTCGACCCACTGGTTCTGGTCCAACCTTCTGGGGCAACAGAAAACAACTCCTCACTATCCTTTAGATGACAGCCCTTCAAGTACTTCTCAGTTGTCTCCTCCCCAGGCTAAACATACCCAGCTCCTTCAACCTTTCCTCATAGGACTTGGTCTCCAGATCCCTCACCATCTTTGCTGCCCTCTTCTGGACACATTCCAGCTTCTCCATATCCTTTTTAAATTGTGGTGGCCCAAACTGAACACAATACTCTAGGTGAGGTCCAGTGTTCCCTCTAAGCTGAGTTAGTGTGAGCTAGCTCACAGTTTTTTAGCCTCCGGCTCATGCATTTTTGTCTTAGCTCAGGAAGGATGGCTCCAGAGCAAGCTAATGTATGCAGTAGCCAAATCACTCGCTCACAACTTTAATGCCAGTAGCTCACAAAGTAGAATTTTTGCTCATAAGACTCCACCGCTTAGAGGGAGCATTGGTGAGGTCTAACCAGAGCTGAGTAAAGCGTTACCATCATTTTGTGTGATCTGGACACCATACTTCTGTTGATACAGCCCAAAATTGCATTTGCCTTTTTAGCTACCACATCACACACGACTCATGTTCAGTGTATGGTCTACTAAGACCCCTAGATCCTTTTTGCACATACTGCTGCCAAGACAAGTCTCCCCCATCCTATAATTATGCGTTTGATTTTTCCTACCTAAATGCAGAACTTTGCATTTATCCCCATTGAAATTCATTTTTTCTGTTTTAGCCCAGTTTTCCAGCCTGTCAAGATCATCCTGTATCTTGACTCTGTCTTCTACCATATTTGCTACCCCTCCCAATTTAGTATCATCTGCAAATTTAATAAGCATTCCCTCTATCCTTTCATCCAAATCATTTATAAAGATGTTGAACAAAACAGGACTCAGGACAGATCCTTGAGGCACTTTGTTTGTCACTCCTCTCCAAGAGGATGAGGAACCATTCACAAGCACTCTTTGGGTGTGATTTGTCAGCAAGTTACAGATCCACCTAACAGTCATAGGATCCAAACCACATTTTATCAATTTGTCAGCAAGAATATTATGTGAAACCTTATCAAAAGCCTTACTGAATTCAAGATAAACTATATCCACAGTATTCCCTTGATCCAGCAAGGTAGTAACTTTCTCAAAAAAAGAGATAAGGTTAGTCTGACGTGAGTTGTTCTTAAGAAACCCATACTGGCTCTTAGTAATCACAGACAACCTTTCTAAATGCTCAAGGACTGTCTGACTGATTTGTTCTAAAACTCTCCCAGGTAGAGAGATGTCAAGCTGACGGGTCAGTAGTTACCCAGATCCTCCTTTTTCCCCTTCTTTTTTTTTTATTAACAAATTTTGATTTTATTACGTTCAAATACAGTACAGACAAAGAACACTGTAATCAGAACTGTAGACAAACAGTAATAGCAAAGTAGAAACATTAATTTAACAAACTATAACTCCCAAAATGTATCATAACAATAAACATCTCAGTTTGAAGTATATATAAACTGATAAGTATTTTTGTCAACTCTTAAGACAGCTAATTGGTTGGTACAATATTTTTGACTTAAAGTGCAGTCGAGTAATATTATGCAATACAATTTGTAAAAACAGTAGATGATGAACTGGTATACCATAATATAGATGTTAAAGATTGGTTGTTGTACAGGAGGATCTAATGAAGAGGAGACGGGTGCTCAAACCCATCTTTGGAAGTCAGCCCAGCTTTGTGGTACTATACCATCTGTAGTAAGAAACTCTAAGATCGGTTCCCATTTTTCCGTGAACTTTGAATTGATTGGGTTTACAGAGATTACATTCAATTTATTCGTGACACTTTCCATCAGGAATTGATCTCATAGTTTGTTGTGCCATATTTGCATCGATGAAGGTTCAGGATTTTCCCAGCAGGTAGCTATTGCCGTGCGTGCAGCAAAGAGCATAACATCTAGAGTCTGTTTTAACTTATGAGTGTGGACAGTTTGTGGCCAGATGTCTAAAAAAAGGTTTTCAGGACATATTTCAGTTTCAATGGAGGTGACCTTTTAACTGCATCTTTAATTTGCTCTCAAAATGTGTGGATTTTATCGCATTGCCACCAACAGTGCACATACGTACCAGGTTGTTGGCACCCTTTCCAGCACTTGGGTGAGAAAGTGGCTTTTATATGTGACAATTTCTGAGGAGTGAGGTACCATCTAGTTAAAATTTTGAATTTTTGGAGTTCCAATGGTAATGGAACCGGAAAGCCTATTTTTGTTGTCCAGATATTTGTCCAGAGTTGCTCTTCTAAGGGTAATGTACAATCTTTTTGCCAAGCTTTTAGGTAAGGAAGAGGTTTGTTTTGATTGTCTAGTAACAGAAGATGGTAAGTTGCCGAAATCAGACCTTTGTTGTGTCTTTTTCCCCTTCTTGAAGATGGGGACAACATTTGCCCACCTCTAGTCTCCTGGCACCTCACATGTTCTCCAAGAATTCTTAAAAATAATGGACAGAGGCTCAGAAATTAATTCCGCCAGTTCTTTTAGTACCCTTCATCTGGCCTCAAGGATTTAGTTTCATTTAAAGAAACAAGGCGTTTATGTATTACTCCTATGCTGATCCTAGGCTATGACTCCCTTCTCTCATCATGTCTTCTGCTTTTGCCATGTTAAGCACTGTTTCCCTTGCAAGAGAAGACTGAGACTGATTTCCCACAAGGCGCTGCTCTGGCGTCACTCTTCCCTTTCCCCCAACTGCATGTGTCAATTTCCCACTATTTGCTCCACGCCGCATTTTGACCCGCGGCTTCGCCCGATTTCCCCTGTGGCTTTGTGATCCTCAAAAAACAGGATCACAAAGCCGCGGGGGAAATTGGGCAAAGCTGCGGGTCAAAATGTGGCATGGGGCAAATAGTAGGAAATTGATCCACGCAATCGGGGGAAAGGGAAGAGCGACACCGGAGCAGTGCCTCGTGGGAAATCTGTCAGAGGGAAAGTAAGAATTGAGCAGTTATGCCCTCTCTTCATCACCTGTTACAATTTCATTTTCCTATCCCAATGGGCCTACCATGTCCTTGCTCTTTTTCTTGCTTTGAACCTAAGAAAAGAACCCTTTTTCGTTGTTTTTAGCATCTCTCGCTAGCCTAAGCTCCTACTGCGCTTTAGCTTTCCTAACTCTCCCTCGACAAGCACTGGTTATTTGTTTATATTCATACTTGGTTATAAGGCCCTCCTTCTACTTTCTAAATGAGTCTTTTTTATTTCTCAAGTCCTTAGCTTCTTTAGGCTCCTCCCATTTTCTCTTCTCACAGGAATCATTTGTGACTGTGCCTTCAGTATTTCACTTTTAAGAAACACCCATCCCTCTTGAACTTCCTTCTCCTTAAGTATTTCTGACCATGGGACTCTACCCAGCAAAACTTTAAGTTTGTCAAAATCTGCTTTCCTGAAGTCCAACCTATATGTCTGACTATGTATAGCTTTTACCTTCCCCAAGATAGTAAATTCCAAAATTACATGGTCACTATTAGCCAGGGTGCCCACTGCTTTCACCTCGTCAACCAGTTCTTCCCTGCTGGTAACCCTCTCCACTTTCTGGAAAACGAAGTTGGCAGCAAGATAAGTCAGGAATTTATTGGACCTTTCATTTTTAGCAGAGTTGGACTTCCAACAGATCTCCAGGTAATTGAAATCTCCCAAGACCACCATGTCCTGTCTCTTCGAGAACTTTGTAATCTGTAGTAGGAGTGTCTCATCTAAGTCCTCTGCCTGGCTTGGTGGTCTATAGCAGACACCCACCATAATGTCTCTATCATTTCTTACTCCTTTTATTTTTACCCAGAGCCTCTCCATTGGACTTTCATGCTCAGATTCACGTATTTCCTCACAAGTATATACCTCATATAATGTAACTCCTCCGCCTTTCCTTATCTGTCTGTCCCTTTGAAATAAGTTGTACCACTCAGTCCTAATGTTCCAATTGTGAGTGTCATCCCACCAAGTTGCAGTAATGCCTATTAGGTCATAGTCCCCTTCCAGTATTAGGACAAGTCCCTCCTGCTTGTTTCCCATACTCTGCGCATTAGTGTACAGACATCGGAATCCATATTTTATGCACCCTGAGGTTTTAATTTCTCTACTTATTTGTGAGTTAAGGTTACCTAGCATACATGCCACTCCCTGCAATTCTTTGGAGTTTTTATCTCCAGTTATTGGCATCATCCTGGGCTTTGCATTTTTGTCTCACTCCCCCACAGGACTTAGTTTAAAGTTCTCCTTATCAGATTTGTACAGCTGTTTCCAAACACATTTTTTCCTACCCTCGTGAGGTGCAAACCATCTCCCAATAGAAGAGTTTCATCTTGAAAGCGTAAGCCATGGTCCAAAAATCCAAACCTTTCCTGATGACACCATCTATGTAGCCAGATATTGATCTGAAGTATTCGTCTTTCCCTTCCTAAGCCACGGCCTTTGACAGGAAGAACTGACGAGAATACAACCTGCGCTCCCAATTCCTTTACCTTTTTACGTAGAGCCACATAGTCTCTTTTAATACGTTCTGGGCTGCGCCGGGCAGTATCATTTGTTCCCACATGGATGAGCAAGAAGGGATAATAATCCGTGGGCTTGATGAGTCTTCCTACCCTTTCCATCACATCCTGGATGTGTGTACCTGGTAGACAGCATACCTCTCAATACAACAAGTCTGGTGGGCACACTTTAGCTTCTACCCCTCTCAGCAGGGACTCCCCAATTACCAGCACACACCTTCTCCTGTACTGGGGAGCAAAAGCTTGAGTCCTCTCATCCACAGGGGTCTGAGAAATTTTCTTCAAGCTTCGTGGAGGCTGGGGGAGTGTCACTCGGGGCCTCGTTTGCCATGAATTACAGTGTATGGGACTGCAGCTGAAATTCTTAGGGGTGTATTTGTTTGTGTGTGTGTGGGGGGGGGGTGCGCATGGGAAAGGCTTACTGTAGAGGCTGAACAACTATTTCCAAGACGCATCCCTTCTCTGAGAAGAAGAGCAAATGACCTTGGCTAATGTCTCTGCTTGCACCGCTTTGATAGATAATGCAACCATAGTTTCGCAGGTGGGGGTTAGAGTGCGGGAAGCCTAGGCAGGCTGGATGTAGACTGTGATTGGACTGGACTATTGGGGGGCTTGTTTGAATCATGTATAACTTTGGATTTTGGCGCCAGAACTTTAGTTCTGACACAGTCTCAGCTTGAATCGTCTTTACTAATCAATAAACAAATCACTGCCAGGAGAGTGTTGTTGAGAGTAACTTTGTTCAAGAGTCTGACCGAGAGGAGCCCTTGTTCCAGTGGTTCAGAATTACTGTCTGTGGGGAAATCAAGGAACCGATTGTTTAGTAAAAGAGGCTCAGAATGTCTCTTGTGGGTTACTTTCTTCCATGTGCCCTCCTCCTGGGTTGGGTGCTCCTCCATTTGCTGAGATAGCTTTCCCTCCTCCAGGGGGTTGGACTAGATGACCCTGGAAGTCCCTTCCAACTCTATGATTCCTCCTGTTGCCCTCTCAGGAGTGCTTCATGCATTCTGTCCATGAAATCTTCACCTTCCCTTATAAACTTGAGTGTGGACAAGCATGCTTCAAGTCTCTGTATCTTCTCCCCCAGTATGGCTACCAACTTATACTTGCTGAAAATGTAATTGCTGTTACCCTTAGGTAAGAATACAAACATGCCACAGACTTTGCACATCACTGCCTCAGCTCCCTCACCAGCCATGCTACTGCAATCTATTTCAAAATTAGTTCAGTTTAACTGGCACTTCCTTGATAACTTCCCTGCCAAACTGCCTCTCAAGACTACTTGCGAAAGATTTGCAGAGGAACTGAAAAGCCCCATGGACCTGTTCCTGAAGTGGAACAAGGGCAGCCCAGCTGGTTTTCGTGGTAAGAAGCTGAAGACGACAACCCCAAACGCCCACAACAAAAAATCCCAGGTGTCAGCTGTCACATCACTCCAGTCCCCAACCATCCCTTCTGCCTGGGGACCAGAAATTCAGTCCAGGGGCTTTCCAGGCCCTGACACACCTGGCTGGCAGTCTCCACACTCCATCTGACTCATCCTCTGAGATGCTCTCTTGCCTCCAGCTGCCAGTTGCCCTCGCAGCAGTTTGAATTCCTACCTTTATCCCCCTTCATTTGGGGGCACCTTGAGTCCCCCACTGGTCCAGCCTTCAAGGCCAACACCACCTCACTCACATTAACATCTAGTGAGCCAGCCCCATGGGTGGTGGTGCCGCTTCTCCTCACTCCTTCAGTCTGGCCAGAGAGTGGCTGCTCTGCAGGACCGAAAAGGTCCAGTGGACTTCTGCAGAGGACTACAGCCAGACTAAGGCCAGGCAGGTGGAACCTGCTGCCCACCTGCTGCTGCATATGCTTGTGAAGGAGAGGCCCTTTCTTTGCACTGTGTGCACACTACACACAAAAGACACGGCCTGGGTGTTCACACATAACAAAAGACATGCTGCAGCATGTGCTCCATGGAAAAGAGGCAGAAAGATGTACTTCAACACAATCATTACCTGCCCCCTAGCTTCAGCTTCCCATCTCCTCCCCCCTCCCTCCTAGAGAGCAGTTGTAATTCTGAGTGATCTCCAGCCCCCACCTGGAGATTGGCAACAATGGTTCCCCATGAGGGACTGGTTGGCTTGGAGGGTGGAGTATATGGCATTGTACCTGTCTGAGGTCCCACCCCTCCTCCAACCTCACCGTCTCCAGGCTCCATCCCTCAAATCTCCAGGAATTTTCACCTGAAGTTGGCAACCCTATCTCCTTCCCAGCCAATCATCAACCTCACTCTTTTCCATCTCTCTCCCCCCCCGCATCCTCCACCATGCTCTGAAGCCCTGACTGCTATGTCACATTGGCTGTCATAGGGGGTCCATCTCAGCCTGGTATAAGGACACAGAGTCCACCATTTTCTCCAGGGGAACTGATCTCTGCCACCTGGAGATTGGCATCCATAGTTCCCCTGGAGGAAAAGTAGTCTCTCTCTGCAATGGGAACCAAAGCAGCTTACATCATTCTCCTCTCCCCCTTTTGACTTGCACAACAACGCTGTGAAGTAGGTTAGGCTTAAAGTCTGTGACTGGCCCCAAATCACCCACTCAGCAAGAACCTGGGTCTAGCAAATCCTGCTCTGAAGTACTGACTGCTATGCCTAGGGTAGCCAACCTCCAGGTGGAGCCTGAAGATCACCAGGTATTACAATTGAACTCCAGAGATTTTGGGGGTGGATCCTGTGGAGGGCAGCATTTTGGGGGGGGGGGGAATGGAAGGACTCAGAAGGGTATAATGAAATAGGATCTACCCTCCAAAGCAGCCATTTTCTCCAGGAGAACTGATCTCTGTCATCTGGAGATCAATTGTAACAGTGGGAGATTTCCAGGTCCCACCTTGAGATTGGCAACCCTAGGGGGAAAGTCAGCCACACAGCGGTAGGTTGAAGAGAATGGTTTGATGGTTGCTGGCCCACCTTATTAGCCAGCCAGCCAGCCAGCCAGCCAGCCATGGTGGAGCTAAGCAGGAGAGAGAGCCTGAGGAATTTCACACAGCCAATATGTTCCATTTCAGGAAGGTTTCTGTTGGGCATTTCACACAGAACTGTATTAGTACTGGTTCCCTAATGGAACATATTGGCCCTTTCACACAGAAATGTGCCTCTCCCATTGGGGAAGTGTTCCTGAGCCGGTTTACCTTGAAACCTCGTCCCAAGCATTCTTCAGTTCTTGTACTGGTCCTGAAGCACTACGTGGTGCTGTGTGAAATGCCCCCGTTTCACAGTTTATTCTGACAAGAAATTGGGCACGCTGTCAGTGTACAGGGATTATGCTGGAAGTCCATTGTCTTTTCACTGGCAGAAGCAGGCCACTGAGGGGATAATTAGACCCACCTGGCAGTGGGTGGAGGAGAAGAGTGGACCCAGCACCCAGTCCTTCCCCTTCGCTGGCTCCCTCCAGACTGAGGCCGAGACACTGGCTGGTGGCTCTGTGGGTGGGACTGAGGCAAAGCAGGGAGAGAATGCAGCCAGTAGCCAGGGACCCCCTTTTGAGCGGCAGTCCTTCCAGCCAACTGATTTTGGCGCCCCATGGAATCTTGCCACTTGAAAACGGCTTTATATAATAAGGAAAGATAATGAGTGCCTTTTACCAGAACAAACAGGTTTGTCAGTTCTGTCCATTCCTGGAAAAGCAGACCACACTTGGAAAACATTCAGCTGAAGCCATGACAAGTGGGGGCCTTGTGAAGGACTGTGGCAAGCTAATTTTCTTTCCCTGCTTACTGTTTTCTCTCCCTCCCTCTGGTACTGCTGCCCTCTGACACTCCTCCTTTGCCCCTCATTCCCTGCTTGAACTGCCCACCCACTTCTCCTTTCCCTCATCTTTCCCAGTATCAAAATGGAAAAAATGGAGGCCGAAATCTCATGATTGAGTCTGGCACAATACCAACCACTTTAAACTCCTGTTTTATTTTTCTCCATATCCACTTTCCCTCACCTTTTAAAAAATGTATAGTTTTTTCCACCTAGGTTTGCAACAGTTCTTAGCCTTGAACCAAATATTTATTGTTCACTGTTAAAACAAGTTATGAATAGTTGGTTCTATGCTCAGAAAAATCCTAGAAAAGAACAGTACAGATTCCCCCCCCCCCCATACTTCGCTTAGAAATATCACTACATGCTCAGTGGAATGCCAAGTTGTAGTTGGTTAAAAAAATAATAAACAGCCAATGCAGTAGAGGAGTGGTCTTTCATACACAAGACCCCCCTGTACACCCTGTGAAATACTGAATCTCTCAGATCTGGAATCTACAGAAGCTGTTTTCTTTCTCTTAAAAAAAAAATTTAAGACAATATTCCATTCTTCTCAATTAATTCTTGACTTCAATTCAGTTAATGTAGGAATGACATGTATGCTTACTTGTTCTTAACAACTATGACCTAAGCTAGTTTATTTTGCATATTGGTGATCACTGCTAATCCAATCATTTCAAGAAGACTGACTTTATATAAAGGTTTTAACTAAACCAACAAGTTACTATTGGCTGCAGAAGATAAGGTTTTTGCTTTGAATCTGGGAACAGAGGGATAAACTTCTGACTTCCCCTCAGATTCAGGTGGCTGGGTCCTGCAAAAGTGAAAGCGTGAGGGATCTTCATTTCCCTCCTCAGCAACATGATTTCTGGGGACCATCGGGTTGCTTTAACCTGGCCAGAGAGACTTGAGGTTTCATTTGGCTGTTTTAAGGGTATGACCTGTCACACGTCTATCTACTGACCATCTCAGGTGCATGGGCCTACCTGGCTGCTGTTCCCAGGGATATGGAACCATTTCCCTTCTAATTTCCATGTGCTGTTAATTAATTAATTAATTCAATTTATACCCCGCCCTCCATGCCGAGGCAAGCTCAGGGGGGCTTACATAAAAATTCCACATATAAATACAATTAAAACCAGTCATAAACAATCCAGTTATCAAATTATCGTGAAGTGCTAGAACAGTGGTCTAATAAAGTTAAGTCTTGTCTGTCCCGGACAGCCTTTGGAATTACGTGAGGCCCTGCAGTTTCTTCCACCAATGTCTTGTTTGGGCTACCCCTAGCTGGCTGCTATCTGCACATGTTGTTCAGGGTTTCAATTATTATTTCTATTAAATGTGACATCTGTTAGTATTAAATGGCATCCAATTTCTTCTGTTACATCATCTTGCTTGAAGAATATAGATGAGATAAAAATATTCTAAATAAATAGTGCTGAAGTCTAGAGAGTCTTCCTACTAGATTGGACTTGATTGCCATTAAGACACACCATCTACTTTAGGGACCTGATTGCCATTAAGACACCATCTACTTTATGATAAAATGAATGAAGGTCTTTGTTCAAGAGGGCTGCAGATGTGCCTCATAATGTTTGGACTACTATCTTGTTGACTTCAGCTGAAACAAGGAATGTTTGGGTACACTTACCCGTTATCCAGACCATTCTGTCCAAGCTTCCTACCGATATCGCCCACCAACACCCCAGGCATGGGAAGCAGGGTTTTTGGATCTCGAATCTGTAAAAAAAAAACCTCATTATATTCCTGCGATAGTTTTAATTTCTATGAAACATTTTCAAGCAGTTACTGAATATGCTGATGGTCTTGAATGTAAAACCATGTACATTTTAGCTATATATCTCATTCCAAACCTGACCCCAGACTGGTTCAAAAAAATGGACACAACTGGGACAGACTGGGGAAGGGAAAACCCCTGGGTTTCAAGATGAATCTGAAAGCGGAGAGATACTTTTCTAAATAAGAGGACAGCTGTAAAATGGGTGCAAGTCGAACACCTGCCAGGATTTCCTCAACAGCCCCACTTGCTGAGAGATGCCTGTGGATGACCGGAAAGGGGGGAAACAAGCTGACATTGGCTGCAAACCTAGGACTGTTCCCAATCTTGCAGTCAACCTTTGGCAACTGAAAGGGATCTGCAACACTTTGTTTATTAATATTAGTATTATGATCAATGGGACCTCTAAGAGCCATTCATGAGCAGGAACTGAAACCCAAGGTAAGGCTATGAGGAGGAGTTACACAGATAATGGTTGACTGTAAAGATGGGGACAGGCTTAACTGTCACTGGTTCTCACTGAGTTGTACAGGATGATAATAAGATTTAATACAAGAAAACAGGTTGAGAAGCAGCAAAAGCTGCTCCCTCCTCCAGACATGGTCCAGGGCCAGTCTCCACTCTAAAGGTGTTCGCCAACCGGCCTTCTTTGCTTTCCCCCACGCAAGTGAGTCACTGCCATTAACTCCTAGGTGGAACGTGGGGACAAAACTTGCCCCCAGCCCTTGACACAGGGCAGCTCAGCGTCTTCCAGGCAGAGAAATACCCACATGGCATGAAACCACTTGCTATACTCAGTGACTGCTCCACTGGGCCCACATTTTTCTGCTTAGCAGGAAAGGTGCGTATCCATGATATATATGCCCTTGTGCCCCCGCCCCCCCCCCAACTAGTCTTTCAGGCTGGAAAGTAACATATGATCTGGAACAAGTACCCTGTTCTCAGGTACCTGCTATCTCCCGGAGTTCATTCTCTAACCACAAACTCCAAAAGGCACATAGGGAGTGGACTGAGAAGGACAGCCAAAATTTAGAGAAGTCTGATACAGAACTGAGCGACCAGCAGCCCGGAGATGGGAATGAGCAGAAAGGAGTGCAGAGCAAGGGCCCCAGAGAACCTGAAGTTCCTAGACCTTTTCTGGCAGGCAGGAGAAACGTATGTCTGGAGAGAGTTCCAGTCTAGTTTAAATGCATGCTACCAACAGCATTCAATGGCCATAATGCTGCCATTCCACCTTTCCTTATGTGAATACACTTAATTTTAGATCACAAGTGATACAACATTAAAACATTCATAGTGTTTAACGGCATGTATAACACAAGGAGTCCAGGTTGACCCAAAATGTTTGTGGCTAAAGTTATGGACTGATGTTCCATGAAAGTAGCAGACCGGTTCCATTTTTGAGTTTGCAGTAAGCCAAGCATGAGATGGACGGGCACATCCACATACGGACGTCACACTTTGGCCCCCTGCCTGTCTCAGTCTCCTGTAAACCCCACATGTGCATGGGGGGGAATCAGCAAGGACTCCCCGCCAAGGCCGGCACCTTTCGTTTCCTCTCTGCACACACTGCACTAGTTTACACACCACACTATTTGAAGGACCACCGGCAAAAACAACCCAGGATCATAAGGAAAAATGTTTCTAGATTAGATCCTCCTCTGAAAAAGTGAAATTCCTGCCCCCTGAGGCCCGTAGGAAAGAGAGGGCCAAAGGAGGACGCTTTTGTTGGTGTGAGAACTCGGCACCTGGCCTCTTGCCAATTCTAGCTGCAGGCTGGGTGATCCATCTTTCAGGGAGGGGAAGATGCTCTAGCGTGGTGCCCACGGGCCCCATGGCACCCGCCAACACCTTTCTTGGTGCCCACCAAGGGCTTTCAGGAAGTGGGCATGGGCCAGGTGGGGCTTCAGATCGGCTGCACAGACTAGAAGAAGAAGAGAAGAAGAGATTGGATTTATACCCCGCCCTCCACTCCCCAAGGGAGTCTCAGAGCGGCTTCCAAACTCCTTTTCCCTCCCCCTCCCCACAACAGACACCCTGTGAGGTAGGTGGGGCTGAGAGAGCGCTTTCCCAAGCTGTCCTTGAGGGAACAGCTGGTACAGAGCTATGGCTTGCCCAAGGTCATCCAGCCAGGTGCAAGTGGAGGAGTGGGGAATCAAACCCGGTTCTCCCAGATTAGAGTCCGCGCACTTAACCACTACACCAAACTGACTAAAAGGCATGCGCTGTTCAGCACAGCTTCTGCCCAAACTGCCAGAGAGGTATTACTGGAGTCATATATTCCCTCGCTCCCTGACATCTGGCTCCGCCTCCTGTGGCAGCCATTTTGTGATTGTGTGCCCACAGCCCTGGGTCAGAATTCCAAAGGTGCTCACAGGCTCAAAAACGTTGGGGGTCCCTGAACTAGATCAAGACCAAGCAAACAGGTTCTGAGCCATTCCTCTTCTGTTTGGCAGGGACAGAGAGGAAGCTGCCAAACCCACTGTCAGACCCCTGAGTCAATCAGTTCCCAACACCAATCATTTCAAAGCATGCAGTTTATTGAGACATTGAAGAACTTCTGTTAGATTTAAGGTAATTTGGTGTGAAGCAAGCAATTATACTAAAAGTAAACAGCCCAGGGCCAATCAGGGGACAGACATGAGCCTGCCAGAATGACGGACACCGGTCCACAGGGGAAAGATGATACCGGGCAGAACAGACATTCAAGGCTACTCCTGCAGGACAGTTGAGATAACAGGAAACCTAAAACTCCAACATACCTCCATTCCCATGACAGCCTAGGCGACAAGATGGCGAGGGCTGACACCCACGCAGCTAGAAGGACTGTCTCTGGATAGCTGAAGAGTCAAGGATGGGCTTGCAATACTCTAAGCAAAGCAAGCTCAGCTCCAAAACCACCATAGCCTGTAACTTGCTCTCTATGTTCTGCAGAGCTTTAAAATCATTTTGTGTTTGTTGTTCTCTCCTCCATTTTATCGTCACAACAGCCCAGCTGTTAGGCCGTAATGATGGGCCCAAAGTCACCCAGCAAGCTTCTGGGGCGGGGGGGGGGGGGGGGGATTCAAAGTTGGCTCTCCCAGTTCTGAGTCTGACCCTCTTACCACTCCACCACACTGGCTCTCTTTCAGGGGGGTCAGTTTCAGCCGGACCGCATTTGCAGCCAGACCCTGTTTTAACCCGACATTTCAGAAACTGTTTTGCACAAGCAGAGAAATGCAGCAGGTCAAACACTATGGGAGGTCATTTGCCTGGAGCAGAGACGACGAAACCTCACTCAGGGAGGAATTTCAAGGGACCACAGCAATGGGACAACGTTCCACAGGTTAGACTCTTCCCTAATGGACAGGGCTTTAAGCCTGAAGCTCCAAGCAGGATGGGCTTGCAATGGTGGAAGAGGTCCTCAGTCCAGCAGAGCTGCTTCGGGGTTTCTGCAGAACGGCATTCGCCTAGATCAGGGATCCCCAACGTGTTAACAGCCCATGGGTGCCGCGGAGCCCACCAACAGCTTTCAGAAAGTTGGCGTGGCCGGGGGGGGCTTTTCTCAGCAAGACTTCTCACTGGCTTTGCAGATCTTTAAAAATGTTGCTCTGGCAGCAGTTGCCACTACAGCAGAAGAATCTTCACCGTGTGACTTAAGGCAAGCTGCGGCAGCCATTTTGTGGCTGGCTGGCTCCGCCTCCTGCAGCAGGCCATTTTGTAGTTGCGTCCACCGTGTTCCTGTGGTGCCCACAGACTCAAAGAGGTTGAATTCCCAGGGACCCATGCTCAAAGGATCTCAGTAAGCAACTTGGTTTTCTTTTGCTTATTCTGCAGGGTTTCACTTCTCCATAGATTTGTCCCACTGTCAGTTTTCTGTGTCCTTAGCAATAAAAGTTTAAACTTTGATACTTCTGACTGGGAAAGACTTTTTGAATTAATGACCTCACGTGCAGACACTGCAGCTTCTGCAGCCCCACAGACAAAGAAGAGGGAGCGGGGGATCGTTAACTTTTCTTACAACCATGATGGGTCTCGATTTAATTTTGGGAATTTATAAAAATAGTTTTAAGACATGTAGGATCTTAGAAGGGGGAGAAAATTAGAAAAACCAAAAGGAATATGTGAATGGTAAATGAGGTCAGTGGTTGTTACAAAGTAAAACTGGATAGCTAGTTATTACCGCTATGCCTGACCGGATCTGCATTTATGTGTACTAATGAAGTACACTTGTGTAAAAACAGGTTTGTGTGAAACAAGGCTGTTGTAAGCTAGATATTAGTTGAATAGTAATGAAGTGCACCTGTGTAGCACACCCACTAGGAGAACAAGCTGACTGTAACGCATGGGCAATCTGTACATAGAGAAAGATAAGGTAGATATGTCCAGAACAAGACATAATCTTTGTTTAGGTACATATAGGTACTAACTGAATGTATATCTGCTTTCCTACGCGAGTTGGCTATTTTTGTATCTGAACACAAGAATATAAAGCCATAGTCTTCTTTGGACAGTTTAGGAAAGAAGCTTGATTTCTTTCCTTCTTTATTTGCAAATAAAGCTGCTGATTCCTTCTAAGATTGGTCACTTCGTGTGTATTATTGAGATTGTACATACGGGGAACCCCACTGGGCTAACAGACGGCGACCACGAAGGAAAATACTGACTCACCTGATGTGCCTAGGGCAGTGACAGGTTGGTGAAAGCCTTTGTGTGTAACCAGTTGGACTGTAGTTGTCCATGAGTCTTGTCCTTCCAGGCGCCGGGTAGTGTTATGCCTCCCTTATATAGAACAAACCTGGAATGAACTAGGGTAGTCAGAGGACCTTATATTTTATTTTATTTATTTAATTCAATTTCTAAGCCACTCTCCCCGCACAGCAGGCTCAGCAGACCCCGAACAGCAGACCTGTCCTAATTTTATACAGTTAAACATTTTAAGTTTCTTTTGAAACTCTAGGCGGCAGGGTTGTAATTCCACTAATAAGTCCTCGGTATAAAGGGGCACATGGTTACTCTTGCAAAGATGGGTAATGGAAAATCAAAATGTTTTGGATTGTATTGTGACTAAGATGGTAAGCCCTGGGGAAGGGGTGATAGAGCACCCACCCCAGAGATTGATTACAGTCATTTGGCTAGAACAGTTATGGGTGTCAACTAAGCCTCTGTCTTAGCTGCCATGGGACTGGGGGAGGGAGGCCCACTCCCGGGATGGAATCTTGACTTTCGTTTCTTCAGTGCTCTCTTATCATGGAAACCGAAGCCTGTGACTTTGGTACCTAGCTGTAGCTTTCCTCTGGGAGCGGAGACCTGTTAAGATTCGGCAGGCTTTGCTTTGCGCCTTTATTGGCTCTAAGCCTCCAGGGGACACCCCCCCCAAAAAAAATTATCAATGGGCCTGTCTACACGAGCGTGATAAAACGGACGGGAAGCGTACCTGCGTTGCGTTGGTGCAAAAAGAGGCGTGTTAGTGCGATCCCACGGTACGTCACAGAATCGGACGGCCAACGTCGGTGCGCGATCATACAGCGTCGCTCATGCGTTCCAAGGGGGGGGGGAGAGACAGCGTGGTGCGATCATACGAACGGCCGTTGTAGAGGGCAAAAGACTTTCCATTGTTCCGTTTCTGCGTAAGACGCAGTCATGTGCATGCGTAGAATAGCGTCCGCGTAGACCTCTGAGCATGCGCACAACCGGTTCTTTTGCTTGCTCGACCGCAACCGCGGCAGTACCGCGGACAGCAGTGTTGAGACTATAGGGAGAACAGGATACGATCGCCACAGCTGACCATGGAAACTGAGGAAGAGCTTGTTGGGACAGCCGTCCTGGCTGCGTGTGAGGCTGTGCAGATCCTGAGCCAACGTCAGCGAGAACTGTGGCGTCAGGGGGAGATAATGAGACATGGCCTCAGGAGACAACGGACTGGCAGTTATGTGAGATGTGGCATCCGTCGTATAAGTCGCTCACGCTGGCGCAGGGAGAGTAGAGCACGGCATGTCGTGCAGCTTACCTACCTTGCGCAGCAGCTGCCACGCTGCCAGTGGTGGGTGTACCCCCGGTCTACAGAGTGGTGGACAACATTCATCACCCACGTCTGGGGAGAAGAAGAGTGGGTGAAGCACTTCAGAATGTCCAGGTGACGTGCAGAGTGGGGGCAGGCACGGGGGGGGGGGGAATGTGGTCTACAGACACACAGGGGTGGCAGAATGGCGCACCTGTCCATGGCAGCCCCGTACACTGTGTGGCACAGCCCTGTATATGGCAGGAGTCCGTAGGCACTGTATCTCAGGGCTACCTGAACCCCGCAGCCCGGGTCTGTGGTGGCAGTGGGACAGGAGAAGGGGGTGTGGGTATCATGACATGTTGTGCTGGAGACTGACACAGAGGCGATGTGGTATGTCCACAGGGCCACATTCACCTGGTTGGTGGACGGGCTGCGGGACAGATTCCAAAGGGAGACGACGGTGATGCGAGTTCCCACGCCAGTGGAGGAGCGTGTGGCAGTGGCTGTGTGGTGGATGGCCAACACCATGTCCTACAGAACTGTTGGCATGCAGTTTGGTCTTGCCCGATCCACCGTGGCGGCCATTGTCGCAGAGGTCACGCGTGCCATCACGGAGGAGCTGTATCGTCGAGTGGTGTACCTACGGAACCCAGAAAGGGTGAGTGCACAAGGACATGGAGGGCACCGTGCAGTCGCAAGGGGAGGGCGCCACGGGGAGACCCCACGAGGAATGCTTGGGACCAGGCAAGGACCTGTGTACACAATTTGCCCGTTACCTCGCCCACAGGTCATGCGAGCGTTTGCCGCCCGGGGCTTCCCGCAGTGCGTCGCCGCCATGGATGGATGCCATATCCGGACCACGATTCCCGTAGACCAGGCGGAGAACTATATGAATCGAAAGCACTACTGCTCAGTGCTGCTGCAAGGGACCGTCGATCATGCCACTCGGTTCGTGGATGCTGTGGTGGGCCATAGCAGCCAGAGCCATGACGTGCACGTGCTGCGCAGCTCCAACATCGTGGATGCCATGGATGCGGGCCAGTTTGTCCCCGGAAATCCCACCCGCACCACCGAGGGGGTTGAGGTGCCGCCACTGATCCTGGGGGATGCGGCTCATCCCCTGTGTCGGTGGCTGATGGTACCCTACAAAGGCCACACCACCCCCCGGCAGCGGCACTTCAATAAGGTGCATGCGCGAGTGCGCAATGTTGTGGAGCGTGCCTTTGGCCGCTTGAAGGCACGATGGCGGCATGGGCGTCAACTACGGGGGGGCTCGAGGGCTGAGCCCCCCCCGGGAAAATGGAGCGCCCGGTGGCCAGTCAGCTGGCCGTCGCCGCCTCTCCTTCCCCCCCACCCCCGGCCTGCCCTCCTGCCTCCCTAGGGTGGGGGGGAGGCATCTGCGCCACCCCCGCACGCCCCGAGCGCGAGGCAGAGCAGGAGCCGGGGACCCGCAAGGGTGACGCGCTGGCCGCCGGCGCCCGAGGTGAGCGGGGAGATGGAGGGAGGGGGCGGGGAGCGCGGCAGGCAGGCGGGCGGGCGGTCACGGCCCGGGGGAGGGAGGCGGCGGCGGCGGCTCCCCGGGGGGGGGAGCGGCGGGGACATGGTCCCGAGCGCGCGCCCCCCCCCCGGGGATTTAAAAAGTCTACGCCCCTGGATGGCGATATCTGCTCCTACAGGTGCCGCTGCAGCTGGATAACGTGAAGTATGCCGTGGCCGCCTGCGTGGTTCTGCACAACCTCTGCGAGGACCACAGCCACGAAGCTCCAGAAGCGCTAGAGGAGGGGGAGGAGAGGGACTTCGAGGAGGGCTGGGACGAGGCCAAGGAGAGGCGGCCACAGATGGACGTGGACGAAATGCAGGCAGCCGCGGGCCGGGCGGTGCGGGAGGCCCTAACCATGTGGTTCTGTCGACGTGTGGGGATCCCCTAGGTCCCCCTCCCTGCCAATGCAGTGGCGTACTCTGCTCCCTGTCCCTGGGGTGGTGTTGCAACAAGATTGTGGTGGAGTTGTGCCCTCCCTCAAATAAAGTGGCTTCCATCCAGATGACTCTTCGCTAGTCCGTCTCCTATTATGGGGAGAATGGAGGGCGGGAGACGGAAGTCATGGGGCCGTCACGCAGAGGGGAACGGGTATCGCATGGCATCTGTTCTATGGCATTCCCCCCCCCCCCGGTCCCAACACATGAGCTGTCAGGCGGGGTGGCCCCAGGTGGCCCCCCCTCGGAAGCACAGACAGCACGTTTGCAATGCACTGACGTCTATGCTACAGGGCCAGATGGAGGAGGGGCCCCCCAGGCTCTGTCAGCAAACCAGAGAGCTGGCCCCGGTGCCTGTCACCTCCTCTGGGAATGGGCACACACACAGTGGGAGGGTGGGCATCTGCTGACAAGTGTGTCCGGGAAACGGAGGGGCTGAAGTGCGTTCCTCCGCTGGCGCGAGGATGCAAAGCAGCGAACTGCCACCGGGGGTGCCCCGATCGAGGGTGCGATTCGGCGCCCACCTAATGAGCCGCACCGCCAGGGCATCAGCCAGTGTTCTGGATGCGTAGCGACGGCCACATGGTTCCCCCCTGCTCCGTGGGAACATCGCTGCATCCCCTTTGCAGACCGCTCACTTGCAGCGCCATGAGAGTGCGGAGGCCCGCCCATACAGACGTGTGGTTTTGAGGGAGTTCGGCTGCACGCCTCAGCTGTCTCCCGCCGCATCACACGTCCAAACAAGCGCCCTCCCGTAAACGTGCACCAGCAGCCAAATCCCCCCCCCCCCGTAGGTGCGAGGCTTAGTTCCTTTGCTTTTGCGGATCCCCGAGCGAACGCCAGACACCAGGGGGCGCGTGTCAACGCATGTGCAGAAAGCGGAGGCCTCCAAACTCTGGCAGCATGGCTTTTTCCTCTGTGGCTGCCAGAGGAGATTGAGTGCCTCTTGGAGGCACTCTACGAGCTCCAGGCAGGGTCCAGGGCCATGCCCCCGACCCATGAGGAAACCCTCTCCCTCTTCGAAGAGGCTGCCAGCCATCTAGCAGCCCAGGGGTTCCGGCGCTCGGCACAGCGGTGCCGGGCCAAGTTCAAGCGAGAGAAGGCGGCGTTCTTCGAGGCGTTGGAGGACTGGGATGGTCTCCCGCCTCAAGGACACCGCCCTCCCCGTTTTGGACTGCTCTGGAACCTCTGGGAGCAGGCTGGGCGGCCTGGATGGAGGTACCGGACGCCATACCATAAGTGCTGTCCCCCCCCTTTCCGTCGGCTCTCAGTTGGCCCCCCCATTGCTGTCATTTCACAGGGCGTTCGCGTGCGAAGAGGCAGACGATGGGGACCTCAGAGGTCAGGGCCATAGATCCGGGGAGGAGGGCCAGCATCACCCTGCAGCACATGGTGAGCATCGTGAAGGCATGTCCGCACAGGCTCCCAGCATGGGGCTGCCAGGTGCCATGACATGTGGGGTGCATGTGGTGGTGGGTTCCCCGTGTCGGGGGAGCGGACACTGCTGGTGGAGGGCGGCATGGCTGACATGGGCCCAGTGACCCTGGCCACTAGGTGGTCAGCACGGCTGGGGCCCGAACCCAGCTCTTGAGGGCTGCTATGGGCCTCTGCCTGCAGGGCCCGTGGTGGTGAGCTCCCCGGAAGCACATGCGGGGAGCGGGCGATCCGGGGACTCGGGTGAGTGCATACTGGACGCAGCCGTCGGCCGGGGTCCCGGGTGCGTGGGGGGGGCGCCACAGCACTCACACATGGGGCCGGTCCCTCAACTTTGCAGCAAGGTGGTGCAAGGGAGTGCACGCGCAAGCCCGGCACATGGAATGGGTGGATGAGGTTGGGTCAGGCACCACGCACACCTGGCAGCTGTCAGTCAACTGCAGGGCTAGATATGTGGGCACCGGCATCCTCGAACTCCTGTCTTTGGCCACCGCAGTAATTTCCCCTGGGGTTCCGACCCCCACCCTCGTTTCACTTGCAGGGGAGCCCATGCAGGCGGCTGCCACACCCATTGGAGCTGGACCAGTGGTCATCAGCTCCGCCCCTGAGACTGATGCAGGTAGGTCTGCGTATGCATGGGCCCCAGGGAACACACTCGCCCACTGGCAATATGGTCCTGACCCCCATCCTCTTCCCACAGCAGAGTGGACCCCATCTCCACCAGAGGCGGGACCTTCTTCCGGCACCAACTCGGAGTGGCTGGCCATCCTTGAGGGGCAGATGAAGAACGTAATCAACACCCATGAGTATACTACTTGGAATGTTCCAGGGACCGTGCCGTGGGTGGACTGTAGACAGTGGTGAGCGGCTGAGACTCCTGTCTGCAGCCACGGGATGGCAGCTCATCCACCAGCTGGATGTCCTTGTGGGCAGGCGCCCGGCCATGTGGCCACTGACACGACCCCCCTCCCTTGTTTTCCCTCAGTCGGTCGCTACAGATACAGGCTGTCCTACATTCAGCGGGGGATGCGGCAGCTGGAGAGGCTGCTGCACCAGATGTGCCTGGATGATGCCGTAGCAGCCCAGGAGGCAGAGGAGGCGTCTCCCGGGCCGTCCCCCCGCCGGCCACACCGCACCACATGACACCGGCCACGCAGGGTGGAGGAGTCCGACGACAAGCCGCCAGCCCTGGAAGGGGAGGAGGCGGACGAGGAGGGGGAGATGGAGGAGGCTGCGGACAAGGGGGCGGAAGCAGGACCACGGGGGGTGGCAGAGGTGGCAGCCGGAGCCACTATTCTCTTGGCCTCCTCTGCCGAGGAGGAGACAGAGGGGCCAGAACTGACTGGGCACGGCGCCCTGGAGGGTGAGGGGGGGGTTAGGGAGGGATACCGAGTCGGACAAGTGGGGGGGGGGTGTTCATGCATTGTTTTCTTGTATTGTTGTGTGTTTATTAAAGGTTGTTATATTTTTGCACAACTGTAGTACTGTCATACTCCCCCCCCCTCATTCCCCCCCCCCGGGAGGCCTTGGCTGGTCGCCATGTGGCAGTATCCCTATGATGCTCCTGGCTTCTGCTGTGCTCGCCCACGGCCTCGACCCCGGCCTACCTGGGTGGCCACGCCACTGGGGCCAGGCCGCTGCAGCTCTGTTGCCACAGCACGGGCTCACAAGGTGTCCCCTAGGGCAGAGACGACATCTGTCAGACGAGCCATTTCCGTGTTGGATGCCTCCATAGTGGCCTCCATCGCGGCCTGTGCTGCCGCTTGGGCGGCGTATGCTGCCTGATCTTGCTCACGGGCGGCCCGCATTTCGGCAATCAGCTCGTCATGCATCCGCCGGTCTTTTGCCATGGCTTCTCTGTTGTCTTCCCGAGCCTGGGTGGCTAGGTGCTCCCCAACACTCTAAGGTGGAGAGCCGCTTCTTCTTTGTCTTGCACAGGGCTGCTCTCTCTGCGGGGGTCAGGTCTCCCATGGTGACATCTGGCGGCAGACCTGTGGGAGTATGGCCAGTGAACACAAGATCCATCTACCTCACACCACCCAACTCAGCCCCACCCACACGCCAGAGTAGCCCATGACCCAGCCTATCACATGGTGTGACTCACGGTCAGGGTGGCGCCCGGAGGCCTCCATGGGTTCCTCCTCCTCCTCGTCCCCCTCCTCCTCCTCCTCTTCCATGTCCGCATCCGAGGCCAGCTCTCGTGTCCCTAGGAAGGAAACGGTCCCTTTACTAGTGGCCGGCGACGGCACTAGTGGATCGGTGTGCTATCTGAGGCCCACTGATGCCCTTCACCAACCTTGGCCTGGCGGCATGGGACTGTCCTCGTCAGCGTCATCATCCTCGTCGCTGCTGTCCGGCTGGGTCTGGCCCACTGACTCTGAACCTGTACGTGGAACAGACAGGGAGTCACCAGCCGTGGCTTACGGATCACAGCCCCCATGCGCCCCCTCTCCCGCTGGATGACAGACCGGCTTTCCTGCCGGGGGGGGGAGGGCCTCCCTTGTGGATGGCAGAGTGGATTCCATGACAGCTCCGTGGCTCCCCCTGGCACTCCACTCTGTGTGGTTGTCTGTCCCTGGAGGCACTCACCTGTCTGGCTGCTGGTCGATGCCAGGGACTCGGATGACTCCAACACGTCCTCTGCCGTGGGACGTCGGGTTGCCTCTTCTGATGAGGTACTCGGCCCCTGGGGAGCCCGGGGTCTCCGCCGCCGCCGGCCAAGGGTCTGGAGTACCATGCCGGGTCCACATCTCTGCTCTTATGCAGGATCCGGTGCAACTCCTCATAATAGGGGCACGTGATCTTGGGCTGGCCGGATTTTGAATTGTTAGCCACAACCTTTCGGTACTTGAGGCGCATGTCCTTAGTTTTGTGCCGACAAGCCTGAGCATCCCGGTCATGTCCCCTAGCCACTATGCCCGTGGCCACCTCGGCGAACACCTCAATGTTCCGCTGGGACTGTCTCAGGCTTCGCTGGACCCTGGCATCTCCCCATAACGCTAGGAGGTCCCTCACTTCTGGCCATGTCCACGAAGGGCCACGCACCTTGGCCATTGCACTGGTGGCTGTTGTGGATATGAGGATCTGGGGCAGAGGGAGGTGTGGGAAATGTGTCCCTGGCCCTTACCGATGTTTGTGGCTGCGTGGCGGCGCTCTCTGGCGCCCGTTCGGCCCCCCCCCTTGTGCGTTTCGGCGACTTTTCGTCACTGCGCATGCGCGGACCTCCGTACCTACGCATTTCACGCAGCTCCGAAAAAAACATCCGGCATTTACGTGAAAGTGCAACGATGGCCGGATGCATAGGTGCGCTGCGGCGATCCCACGCATGCCTGCTCCCGGCTTTTCCGGAAAGGACTTCTGTTTTAGCGGTCTCTTTTTGGAGCGCATCAACAAGCGTTCGTGACGTTAACATGCCGGGCACACGATGCTTCGCAGATGTGCTCGTCTGATCCCGTCTGCGCTGTCGCTTCATCGCACCGCTCTTGTCGTAAATGGGTGCGTATGATCGCGCCCTATAATTACCTGCTGCATGCGCTTTTGGTTAGTTCTAACATGGAATGTATGCACAGAAGACCTGCCATTACTGTACCCAATACACTTTACTCTTATTGAATGAAAGTTGTTGGGACTGATTGCTGCAGGAGTCTGACAATTGGATCATGATGAAAAGTGACCTATGGAAGGTACCTCTGGTTTTGTAACTGTGAAAGGCATCTTATAGAAGAATTATATTTGCATAAGATATGTTGCATATGTTTATCACAGAAATTAATGCAAGTGCTAGCTCTGTATGCTTTATATATGTCTGTAATTCCAACTATAATTGCTTTTTCTAAACAGATGTTAGTAACCCCAATCCCACTAGATATACAGCATAAAGAGCAACAGGAGAAGGTAAGAAGGGAAAACAGAGGGACGGGAAGATGAGTTAGGACCTAGTATACGGGAGGTTAGGGACCGTCCATTTTCTGAGATCATCTTTAGTGTGATGGCTCCTTCAGCACCTCCAATTACTTTGTCAAAGGAGAAAGGAGAAAGTCCAGAAATATCTACCTCTCCCCCATTTACCATAAGAACGGATTGGATAGCATACTTGAAAGCCAGGTCAGTAAAACAAGTAGTGTCTCCCCACCTTTAGAATGGCTTCAAGCTCTAAAATATACCTGAGATTGGAGAAGAAAGTGATCATTATTGGCTGCGCACACCTGGTAGCCGAAGGGAACCTGACTGCTTAGGATATTCAAGTTTTCCACTCCAGGAAGCTGCAGGACCTCAAGGAACTGCGTATGTATATGCCTCTTTTACTACTAATGATTTACATAATTGGAAGAGGGAAATGCCCTCCTTACGGGAGGACAGTGAAAAAGACTACAGAGAATTCATCACTATATTGGAAGGACACCAGCCTATGTGGCTAGATTGCCAACAGTTGTTAAAAACCCTCCTTACCCCTGAAGAAATGAGATTAGTGAAAAGGCTCACCATATACAAAGAGACTGAGCAGCGGGGAAGGAGGGAGGAACAATGCTATTGATGTTGATGGTTGGATACGGTTGGATACAGTTGTTCTACGGTTAGGAAAGAAACTTGACTTCCCCCCCCTCCTTTATTTGCAAATAAAGCTGTTGATTCCTTCCAGTACTGGTCACTTCGTGTTTATTATTGGGACTGTACGTACAGGGGACCCCATATTGGCCAGGTGCATGCCACAGGCTGACCTGGGGCAGTCTGGCCTTCGATAACTTTCAGGTTTTACCTTGGTTGATGGCAGAATGGAAACTCTCATGCGGATTTTCTCTGGGGTCAGAGAAACACGGGGATCTCTTGCATCGTGTACAGAATCCAGCTGTCCCCATCACGGCTTTTCCAACATTCTAGAAAGCCAACAGCATTTATCCATGCCTACCTGTACAACAAAAGAATGTAGTCCATGGCACCGGCCATCTGGGGTATGTAACTGGGCATAAACGACGGCATGCGTGGCATTCTTTCCCAAGTTACCGATCCAGAACTTGGCAGCTTCAAAATCAGGGGAGTGAATGACAAATTCCTACACAGTTGACAAAAAGTGTATGATTATTGCAAGATGTTTTACAGCCACTTGTAAAAGCACAACATGAAAGTAATCCAATGATGCCTCTATTTTACGATTTGAACTTATCAGATTCAAATATAATAAAATACTTGGACAGAAATCCTCAGAGTTAATCTTAATGCAAAAGAAATTTCAAGGAAATCAAGGCTGAAACCTGGCAGAAATTGCAATGTTGAAGAGGAACAAAGTATGAGTCCTGTAGCTTGTTTAAGACCAACGAAGTTTTATTCAACCCACCTGCCCTTTTAGCAAGGAACTGCCCGCTGGGAGGGTCAGGACTCCTAGCTTCCTTTCCAAGATCTGAAGCCTGGTCTCTCTGTCTCCTGCTACCCAGTGCCTGGTCACCACAGAGACCGTTTACTGCCTTTTGTGCCCCTGGAGGAATAGCTGCTTGCCAGCTGCCAGCCCTCCCCCTCCTGGCGCTCCTTTTAAAATAGTGTTTCCAAGACGGTGGAGGTCTATGCAGTACAGAAAACCACTCCCAGCATCCAAAGTTATAAAGTATTTACTTAAAAAAAAATTTCAAGCATATTTTTAGCACAGCACCAGATTTGAGGAAGGGAAACAAAAGAAATGGATAAAAACACTGTCCCTCTCACTATCCGTGCCCTAACAGATGTTACATTAGGACAGGCTCTTTAAACGTAGGACTTCTAGGTCCCTTCAGAGTCCCCATTACCTTGAAGCTTCCTCCTACTGTGTAAGTCAGCACATGGTGAAAAATGGCTACCTTCCCTGTGGAGGTGTCTGTGTGCGATCATGTCTTCAGCTTCTTCCTCCTGCAAGGTAGTTTTATTATATCTGTTTCCCCTTCCACTGACCAGGTCACACCAGGTCAAAGAAGCACTTCCTGGAGATCCTCAGGAATCTCCTTCCTGTAGACTATTTAGTATTCTAGCCCTCCAAATTTATGTTCTCTGCTTGAAGAAGGGGGGGAGAATTTCACTCACCCATTATCTCTCCTGCTAGATCCATTAGCATATGTATACAGGTAAGCTGGAAGGCCACTACATAACTCCCCCCCCCCACACACACACACACCTGTTCCCAGCCCAGAGGGGGGGAAAGTGTTAAAACGCAAAAGGGAAGGTTGTGCTCCTTGTCAACCTCCCAGGAGAAAATGCATTTCTTCACAATTGCTTTAAAATTTTCTTGGGTAGACATTCCAATTTTGGGAGATTTTTCTGTAGCCGCCCTTTCCCAAGATGGTGGGTATAGTTATTTCATGTAGGATGCTCATCTTGGTGTCAAAATTTATGTTTTTGAGGTCGATAAAGCCAAATACACTACATTAGTTGTAGAGAGAGCCATTTTTCCTGTAGTCACCTTTTTGCCAGATGGGGGATCTTTCTTTACATTCTAGTAGGATGCTCACATTGGTGTCAAACTGTACATTTTTGGGGTTGATAAAACTGAATATACTACTTATTCTGTTGTAAAGACAAAATAAAGTACTATTTTATAACAAAGTTTGAGTCGAGAGGCACCTTTAAGACCAACAAAGTTTTATTCTGGGCATAAGCTTTTGTGTGCATGCACACTTCTTCAGATACACTGAAACAGAAATCACCAACCATTACATATAGGTAGACGGTGGAGAGGGTGTTGCCAGGAAGGGCTAATTAGAGTCAAGATGCATAAGCAACTGAGCAATAAATATAGCTAAGACTGAATGAGACAGGTCCGAGAACTGAATGATGTTAGAAAGTGTAGTGAGATAAGA
Organism: Lepidodactylus listeri; assembly: GCA_029233225.1. Lineage (NCBI taxonomy): Eukaryota > Metazoa > Chordata > Lepidosauria > Squamata > Gekkonidae > Lepidodactylus > Lepidodactylus listeri. The sequence goes on along the minus strand of JARCFY010000009.1, from coordinate 113,346,142 downwards.
AACCAATATCTCTGTTAAGCCCTGGGGTTTCCATTGTCCTGAGTTTTGTAATAACTTTTAAGTCACAAAAACTGGGTTTTTAATAATAGTTTGTAATACTGGGACAAAATTCAGCAGGAGAATTGTTAAGATAATAACTCCTAAAAGCACAGAAAATTATTTATTCTGCTGCCTTAAATAACAGTATTTATTTAAAATATTTACTAGCTGCCTTTCTTCCTCAAGGCAACTTACAATAGACCACTGTGGACAGGCTGAGAAGTACAAAATTCTAAATTAATAAAACTTCAGTGAAACCATACCAAAAGAGAACATCAGTGATTTTAAACTAACCTGTGTAGAACTATCATATTTAGCTACAGTGCGCATATTCTTGGTATTGCTGCCATGGCTGAGTTCCGTCAGAGCAAAACATCCAAAATTCTGTAGGAAAACACACATGAAATTGAGTTTAACATGTGTTTAATCAAACAAGAATACCACAAGAATCTTTGGAGTCTTAAGGTTAGAGAAATGAAGGGTCTCCATTCAAAAAGAGTTTACAAAAATTAAAGCCGATCAAATCAATCACCAATTCTCATAAACAACTGAACACCAGACAAACCTCTTCCAAGAACTTAGTCATTTGTAAAGAAAGAAAGTCATTTGTAAAGAACTTAGTCATTTGTAAAGAAATCTGTAGAAGTTGCAACAAAGCAGACTTCTTCCTAAAATGTTTAGGAAGGCTATTCTACAATGAAGGCGCAGTCATGGAGAAAGACTGTAAACAGGCAGAGGCTGATGTAATCTGACAATAGGGGAGGATATCTAGACCCCTGGGCTGGATCCAGACTAAACTGGCAGTTTCCACTGATCCCCCCTTCCTGCTGCAGACCCCTCTCACATCCCCTGCCCCTCAGGAGAACAAGCACTTTGTGAAGACCAGTGGGCTGCAGTGGGAGGGGAGAGGCATAAAAGTTCCATTCTGCCACTGGAAAATGTAAACTGGATTGAAGTCCCTGATTGGAGGAATGGAGGTGCCACACTATGGGGAGAGACAGACCTTCAAGGATGTGAGTCCCCCAACAAGATGGGCCTTAAAGATAAGAACCAGCATCTGGAATTGAATCTGGAGACATACTGGCAGCTGGTTTCCAGGCATTATGCGCGGGACGGCCAGCACCAACACATCAGCAGACCACTGCACCTTGCGCCTACTGAGGTTTCACGAGGGCTTTCAAGGGCAACCACAGGCAGAGTGGGCTGCTCTAGATTAGCCTTGAGGTTGTTGTGCCCTGCATCAGTGTGGCCAGGGCAGCTGTTTCCAAGCGGGGGAGCTGCTTTCCACACAAGACAAAGAATCTGAAAAAAAAACTTTTAACAATGGAACCCATCTGCTTTTCTTATAGGAAGGCAGGAGGTAACCCAAACCCAAACTCTTAATCAACTCTGCCAGAGAAAGCGAAATCCAACCAACAGTAGGGAGTGTAACACTCTATAGGACACCGCCCCTATTGACTAGCATCTCCTCCACCTTGTCTAAATTCAGATTCCACTTGCTCACCCTCAACCACTGGTCCTCGGGGGTGCCCCAGGACAGGCCCCCGGAATCACTGCCCTCCCTCTCCCCTGGCCAAGCAAGACGAATCCAGCTGACCGCGCCCCAGCTTTTTATTTATTTATTGGACTTGTATCCCACCCTCCCTGCAAGCAGGCTTAGGGTGGGATACAACTATTAATACAATATACAATACAATTAAAACCACTTTAAAACGACTTTCGGTAGCTGGCGTTTTAATGGTGGGCGCTTCTCTCCGCTGTTGCAGGAGAGGTGACCCGCTCTCGGCAGGATAGAAGGGGTCCTGGACTGGAGCTGGACCACCAGGGACCCTAGAGAAGGGACCCTGCCTGGGGTGCTTGAAGGTAGCTTCTCCCGGCGGTGGCGACCGCGGGATCGAGGCTCCTTCTTACCCCTATAGGTTCACCTGCTGCAGAAGCCTTCAGGCTACTCAAAGCGTAGCCGTGAAGCTGCAGAAAATGCAGAGCGGAGAAGCGACGGGCTTTTAGATACGCAATGGTTAAATTGTGAGTCTCAAATGAACTTCTGAAATTGAAGCGTAGGGGTGGGTTGGAGGATCGGAATTCCCCCCTCCCCTGTAACTTACGGCTTGAGACTTTCCCACGCTCTTGCTGTTATTTTGGAAGCGCTGCATCAGTGCTGGAGTGCTGATCGCACAGAAGAAGAAGAAAGCTCTTTAAAGGCATTAGTGTGATAAATCGATATTATTTTCTTTGGGATCTCTTATCTAACTGTAAACAACTGAGAAAAGAAAGAAAAAAATGGTGGGGAGAAAACCCTCTCCGAAAATCAGAAGTTCTGTTCCTAGTTCAAAGGGTGAAATCACTGAACTGAATGTAGTTTTGTCAGCAGCACTGCGACCCCTGGTGGAGCAGCTGGCTTCAGTCAATATTAAACTAGATGCCATGCAAAAAGAAATCACAGAGTCTGGCAAGAGATCAAAGAAGCTGCAACAAGACATCCTGGAAGTGAAAACTGCAGTAGATAAAAATGACTCAAGACTGCAGAAAATGGAAAAAGAAAAAGCTCTTCAAAGAGATAATGTCTTAAAACTTCAGATGGACCGTTCAAACTTCTTGAGATTTCAGAACATTCCTGAACAAAAGGGAGAGAATCTTAAGAAAGTGCTATGTGAAGCATTGGCACTTATGACAGGTTGGGAAGCGGAGAAACTACAAAGCGTATGGATATGGCCTATAGGACCTATCCAGAATTTGTCAAGAAGAAAAACCTGCCAGGTGAGATCATGGTAAGATTCTCCAAGAGATCAACTAGAGATGTGGTGTTAAAAGCCACAAACAGAGCGGTTCTGAAGATCCAAGAAGAAGAAATCAAAGTTTTAAAGGATATTCCGTTTGAAATCAGGAAGAGAAGAAAAGCTTATAGGAGCTTGACTTTATGGTTGCAGTCAGAGACTATTCCCTATCGTTGGGACACCCCGGAGGGCTTGTTGTTCAGCTATAAAGATAAGAAATATAAAATTGACTCTATTGAAAAGATGAAAATATTTCTGGAAAAGAACAAGAAGAAGAAGGCAGAGACTGATCCAGAAGACTCACTAGCACAGCAGGAGAGTATGTATGGATTTGATGGCTCAGAAAGTGGAGAGGCTGAAGGAGAGGACTCAGACTCAGAGAAAGGGGCAGCCACCCCTAAGTACCAGGAAGAAGGCAAGAAGAAAAGAAGAGAACCAAAGAAAGAATAATGTTATAAATGTTTATGTTGTTATAACACACTATATCCTGTAGTTTATAAGTTTATGTTTTAAGTTGCTTCATCTTTTGTATGTGACTCAGGTGTCTAGCTTTTAAAATTAATTGTAAACAGCAGGAAGGACTTAATAGTTAATACCAAGAAGTATTGCTTTTCAGTTATTAATAATGTTGGCATTTTTAATATTTATGACCGCATTTCCTGTATACCTTAGGGTAGTCTAGTTTGTAGTTTTTAGTTTAGGTGTAGGGTTAAAAAAAATCAATAAAATCTTTTTTAAAAAACCACTTTAAAACAACAGATTAAACAGCACAAAATCATAAAATAGTGTATAAAAACTCATCAGCTGTCTCAGCGATTAAGATGGAACAGTGATTAAGATGGGTTCCCAGATGGCTATTCAAATCCAGGCCACTGATGGGAGGCCAGACAGAAGGGGGTGGGGAACGTCCACTGCCTCAACTAAAAGCCCGGTGGAAGAGCTCTGTCTTACAGGCCTTGCGGAATTGTAATAAGTCCCGCAAGGCCCTGATCTCATACGGGAGCTCATTCCACCGGGGGGGGGGGGGGAGCACCGAAAAAGCCCTGGCCCTAGTCAAGGCAAGTCGGACATTCCCGGGGCCGGGGACTACCAGAAGGTGTTGATTTGTAGACCTCAGTGCTTTATGGGTATACTCGAAGGTATGCTGGCCCCTGGCCGTATATGGCTTTAAAGGTAAGCATCAGCACTACGAAACAGATCTGGTATTCAACAGGCAGCCAGTGCAGTTCACACAGCACTGGGTGGATACGAGCTTGCACAGGCGTCAGGTGTCAACACCCATGCTGCCTCATTCTGCACTAGCTGCAACTTCTGGAGCAGAGTCAAGGGCAGCCCCATACAGAAAGAGTTACAATAATCCAGGCTGGAAGTGAGCATTGCATGGGCCACTGTAGCCAGGTCCCGGGGGGTGAGATATGGGGCCAGCTGCTGGATCTGCCTCAGATGGGAAAAGGCAGACCTGGCTGTGGCAGTGACCTGGGCCTCCAAAGAAAAGGAGGCATCCAGGAGCACCCTCAGACTCTTCACCCTCGACACTGGCACCAACAGAGCCCCATCAAAGGCTGGGAGCCTGATTCCCTGTCCCGATCCCCTGCAATTCAGGTGCAGGATCTCCGTCTACGATGGACTGAACTTCAGTTGGCTCTGTCACAACCATCCAGCCACAGCTTGTAACGCCCCATCCAGATCACCTGGGGCCAATTCCAGGCGGCCATCCATCGGGAGACAGAGCTGGGTGTCATCTGCATAGTGGTGACACCCCAGCCCATACCTCCAGATAATCTGAGTGAGGGGGCGCATATAGATATTAAACAGCATAGGAGAGACAATTGCTCCCTGTGGCATACCTGATTCCATTGGGTGTAGTTGGAATAACTCCCCCCCCCCCAGGACCACTCTGTCCCTGACCCTGGAAAAGGGAGGTCAGCTACTGCAAGATAAGCCCCCATATCCTAGCATTAGCAAGGTGGTGGGTTAACAATGATGGTCAACCATATCGAACGCTGCTGACAGATCAAGAAGTATCAGCAGTGCCAATCTGCCTCGATCCAGATGTCTCTGGAGATCATCCACCAGGGTGACCAACACCATCTCCATTCGATGAGCAGAGCGAAAGCTGGACTGGAAGGGATCCAGGACTTTAGCCTCATACAGGAAAACCTGAAGCTGCATTGCCACTGCCCTCTCTACTACCTTACCCAGGAACGTTAAGTTAGACACTGGGTGGTAGTTATTAAGGAACGTGGGGTCCAAAGAAGGCGGCGAACCACGGCCTCCTTCAATCCCCCTGGAAAGGTCCCCGTTAAAAGAGATGTTGATAATCTTCCTCAGGTGGCTCCGCACCTCATTGCCACAGGCTTTGACCAGCCACGATGGGCAGAGGTCCAGGGTGCATGAGGTAGGCTTCACAGCTGCCAGGGTTTTGTCAACTTCATCCTGGGAGAGCAGACTGACGTGGTCCAGAATTGGAACCAAAGATGGCCAATGGGCTTCCAGTTCTTTTATTGTGTTGAACGTGGTCAGAAGGTCGTGGCGGAGCGATGAGACTTTGTCTGCAAAATAGCTCGCAAACGCCTCACAGCCAATTGCCAATTCTAGCACTTGGCATGCCCAGTGGCAAAGTAGTCAATGACTGAGTAATTCTAAATAATTGGGCCAGGTGAGAGCTTGCAGATGCAATGGAGGTTGCATAGAAGTTTCTCTTCGCGGCCTTCACTGCTATCTCATAGGTTCTCATAAACGACCTATAAGATGCTCTTGTAGCTTCGTCACAAGCTTGCCGCCACCCTCTGTCTAGTTCTCTTAGCTCCCATTTCATCCGTCACAGCTCTGAGGTATACCACGGAGCTAGTTTGGTACAAGGGCGAAGGGGATGCTGGGGAGCAACTCCGTCGATGGCTTCAGAAAGATGGGTTTGCCAGTCTTCCACCAGTGCATCCAACAGGCTGCCAGAGGGAATTGATCCCGCAGAGCTTCCTGGAACCTACTGAAGTCCATTTGACTCTGTGGGTGAGCATAAATTCACTCACTGCCTAATCAGGGAAGGTTAGGGATACTCAGCTGGGCCTTCAGGGCAAGGTGGTCTGACCACCACCAGCAATCCGGTCCACCGTAATCCCTGATGCAAAGATAAGATCCAGCATGTGGCCTGCTTGATGTGTGGGAGTCGAAACAAACTGGGAGAGTCCCAGTGCCGCCATGGATGACACTAGGTCCATGGCCTGAGAGGAGAGCACATCATCCGTGTGGACAATGAAGTCTCCCAAGACCAAACGTCTGGGGTACTCCAAGGCCCCAGCTAGATACGGCCTTCAACAGGCCTGGCAGGGTGTTTGCTGGTGCGTTAGGCAGACGGTACACCAGCCAAATGGCCAGACTCTCCTCGACCTTCCACACCAGGCCCACACATTCAATGAGCTGGTGCAGGCAGCCATCACCACAAGTGGGTGGTCCACATGGGAGTGATGGGAGCCTGCTCTTTTTTGCCTTCTCCTCTCCCTCCGATGGGGGTGGGCCATGGGGAGTCAGAGCCTCACCAGCATGGGGCCCAGGGCAGCTGCCCCTGTTGCCCACTGACTAAGACCACCCCAGCTTGTTCACAACAGACAGAGAGGAGACTCTCTGAGAGAGGAGGCTGACATTCTAGAGGCTCAAATGGATACACAATTAGGGGACCATCAGCATCTCACTAAAACATTTCATATTCATATAAAGACACCATGAAAAAGTACCTCCATGTTCGCGTTTTGTTTAAGAAATTCTTCATGTCTTTCTGAGCCTGAACTCTCAATTGCACTTCTGAACACCTGAAAATATCAACATGAGGAAATTAACATGCAACTGTCAAAACCTGAAACTGTTAAAAGGTATTTATAACAAACTATGGACAGCAAAGGCCCTTTCATAATGGCCTCAGGATGAACTTACAGCTCAGCTAAATCAGCCCCCTTGCGAGAGAGAGAGAGAGAGAGAGAGAGAGAGAGAGAGAGAGAGAGAGAGAGAGCTCCCGACTGCTTTCTGAAGGGAGGAGTGCTGCCACACCTTAAAGACTAAGAAAACTGCAGGGCATGCCTTCATGGATCACAATGGAGTAAAATTCTGGTAGTCTTGAAGAAGTACTAGGACTCCTTTCCATTCTTGCTGCAACAGGCTAAGCCAGCTACCCCTCCAGAATTATCTCTGAAATAAGGTATGCACCCCTTTCAAAACAACAACAACTAAGCATTACTTCACCTGTGAAATATTCTCAAACAATAATTAATTTCTCCTTATGGATCATTTCTCTTGAGAAGATCTGTGCAAGGGTTCTCCACTACATGCATCGGGAACAGCAAAAAGCTTCCAGCTTTGTAGTATGATGTGTTTGTTGGGGGGGTTTCAAGGTGCAGGAAATTGCCTGCCCCCCCCCAAACATTCTATGGGCTGGACTGAGACTGGCAAGAGAGATTTCAGAGAGAGAGAGACAACCAAGACAGTGGTTTTACCCTAAAAACTATTTATTGAATCTTTAACACCATAATGCAGAAACTTTTAACCATATAACATTCTAGTATACAGCATACCAAATTAATCAAATATATCACATACCTAAATAGAGGAGTGGCCTGTAATTCTATATAGGATATATCCTGGTTGTTCTGTCAAGACCCACGCAGAGGGTGGTTGCCCAGAACAACACTGACCAAAAGAAAATCCAAGCGTTAAATGCCTTTTGCCACCTATAGAAATCAATGTAGCTGTCAATCAGACCTGTGACACATTGGACAAATTCCAGCCCCTCATGCACTGCAGACATGAACTTTGCCTGTTATTGTGAGGGCATGAAGCCCCAGACTATGCTGGCACCTTTTCAAGTGGCAAACTATATACCACCATAGGCCGGGAAGCTCTTAGCTCTTGAAGGATGATTCAAGGGTTCTGGAGGAGCCTGGAGCTAGTACCATGGACTCGGAAAACGTAAGCTATTCTTTCTAGCACAAAGTGCATAGGTGAATCCATTCTTGTTTGGAAATATACAGCATTTAGCCAGACTATAGAGCCTTATGGGATGCTAAACCAAAGACCTGACAGAATAGAGGCCAGGGCTAATTCAGAAATGGCTGAGGGAGAACAAGACCCAGTCGTATTTTAGAGTAAATTCCCCAACAGTATTTAAGACAAGAATTTTTGCCTCCTTCCTAGAGGATACAGCTTTTGTCTCGTGGGCCTACAAAAATGGCTGGTCTTTCAGACCTCTTGCAGTCCTCTAATGCTTTCCCCCAAATTATAGTCATTTCACGTATATAGTCAGAACTCAGGGATGCGAGGTACCCTGCTATGGCAGATGTCCCGCCAGTAACCTGCTCAGCGGAGTGGTAGGAGGGGGAAAAAAATCACCAGTATGGAGCGATGTCACTTCCAAGGAAAACCTGGAAGTGACGTCACATTGCTCGAAGACATCACTTCTGGCTCCCTTGGAAGTGAAATCATGCAGTGGCAGTGCCCACCCACACCCCTGCCACCCTGCCTACTAAAACTCCAGAAGATCTTTACCACCCAGAGATTTCTTGAAACATGCTTACTAGACTACTATGATGCACTGTGCATAGATCTTCCCTCAAAGTCAATCCAGAGACTCCAGTTGGTGCAGAATGCTGCAGCTTGGCTGTTACTGGTCACTAGACAGGGCATGCACATTACTCCTATTCTGCAGTCACTTCGTTGGCCACCCATCTGCTACCAGGCTCCATCTAAGGTTATGGCTATTGCATACAAAGCCCTGCATGGTCTTAGTCCCCCATTATCTAAAGTACCACCTCTCCCCTCTATGCTCCCCCATGACAGCTTTGCTCATCTGAATAGGGCCCTCTTGTCAACCCCGCCAGATACGTCTCTCTTGGTTGCCATGGGAGGCGAGGGGGAGATAGGTTTCGTTTCTGCTAGCTTTGCCACCTGCACCCTTGTCATCTCGTTGTGCTCTGCCATGTAACCTTGAGCTCCTCTTCTCCCTTGGTGTCATCTTTATGCTTGAGTGGGTGCTCATGAATTGAAACTGGCGGGACACTATGGTTATCTGAAAACACTGCACTTGGTTCAAAGACAGTTTTGGAGGCCCCACATGAGGTCGGACGTTTCCCAGTATGTGGGATCCTGCCAAATGTGCCTTATGGGGAAAAGGAGACCCGGTAAACCTCCTGGAACTTTGCGATCTCTCAAGGTCCCTGCTCGCCCCTGGAGTGTCTATCATTCAGTGGACTTTATTACTGTCAGAATCTGCCAATTCAGACAATATATTAGTCAGGCCTATGCTTAGTTTCTTGCATGCATGCCTTTTACTATCCTATGTATCTATCATGTATTGGGGTCTATGTAACCATGATCCATTATGCCTGTCCAGGCCGGGAGGGTGACAACAATGATTTGCGAGAACAAGGAGGCCTCACATCCCTGCCTCCGCATTCCAGCTGCTCCGGCAGGAACTTCAAGGGAGGATGCCTCTCATCTCTTATCACATGCAAAGAACCTTGGAGCCATTGATTGTTATGTGAACTCGAAACATCTGAGGGGTCTGGTTTGGGAGAGGAAATTTACTGCTTAACACCTCATTTTTTTCCTGTGAGAACCAAACGGTCAGGACACCTTTTAGCCCGCCAATTTTCCCTTAAGGGGATTGGCTATCTATGGGTAATTCAAACTCCTTGGAATGGTATAATAGACCCGCTTGTATAATTTGTCTCATCTCTGACAATAACCCGAGATGCTGTACTAATGTAGAAATTGGGAATAAAGAACTATGGTTAACCAACCAAGATCTGATCCTTGACTACTTTGAGCAGAACTCTCACAGATTGTCAGAGATCTCTGACTGGGACTTAGCCGTTCCTGACCATGTCAGACGACGACACGGTCCCCATCAACCCTACCCCCGAAGATGTTCCCGTTACCCCGAAGGACCAGGGGAACGGTGGTGGTGGCGGCGGAGGAGGCACCGAAGTGCCGGTGACTACGAGTCAGGGGGCTCACTACCTCCCGCGCCTACCTCCTCATCAGAGCGTGACCCCCAAGTACGCCTGGAGCCATTTCGGTCGTCGGACCGTGGATTCGTGGGTGCACGATCGGAAAGGGGCACGGGTTTCGTTCGCTGGAGACCCGCTCGATCGAGGGAGACCGAGCTACCTGGGAGACGACTGCGAGCCGATCTACCATGGAGAGCCGCGTCGCCCGCCGTTCGAAGGAGAGAGGACAGGTCCGTATGGGCCCGATCCGTACCGAGAGGAGCAGAGGCCCCACTTGGATCAGATGATGGGAGAGTTGCGACTCCAACTCACCGCAGAACTACGCGAATTGGCCCTCGATCTCCAGCACCAGTTTCGAGAAGCTATGAGGGTAGTGCAAGGAGCTCTCCCCGGTCAGGGGATAGGAGTTCAGCAACTGCCAGCGGCGCCCGGAGGGGTCCCGATTCAGCCTCAGGTGCCCGCTCTGCCGGCACAGCCAGTCCCGCCGGTCGTCCCGGTCCCGGTGCCGGGGCCCGCCCCAGCACCCGCCCCGGTCCCGGTCGCCCCAGCCGTCCGCCCAGCCCCCTCCGACCCTCTGACGACTACTTTCGATGGGGACCCGGAGAAGCTGCGTTTTTTCATGTTGGAGATAGAGAGGTTCCTGGACAGCTGGGGCCACCTCTATCCCACCGAGAGAGAACGGATTGGTTACATCGGTTCCAAGCTGAAAGACACCGCCAGCGATTGGTACGTGAGCCTGCACGACTCCCCAGGACCTGAGCTGCGTTCATTGAACAACTTCATGTGGGCCCTCCGTCATCAGTTTGAAGACCCCCTGGGTGAGGAAAAGGCCCGTAATCAACTGCGGAAGCTGTTCCAGGGGAGATCGACGGTGAGGGATTACACCGATAAGTTTCGGCGCATCGCGGCCAAGATCCACGGCTGGCCGGAAGAGCTCTTCATGGAAAAGTACTGGGAGGGCCTTAACCCGGAGATCTACGAGACCGTGCTGCTGGGGGGCCGCCCGGGCACGTTGGCCACCTGGATGAGAGCCGCGACCGACATGGAAGAAAGATTCACCTTGATCAAAATGGGGTCCTCGGCTACGGCGGCCAGCAAAGCAGCCCCGAGAGCGAAGCCACGGCCCAGCGTGCAAGACGTCCGAGATGCCCGGTTCCGGCAAGGGCTGTGCATGAAATGTGGGGAGAGTGGCCACTTCGCCTCAGCCTGCCCGAGAGGGGGAGGGAGAGGCCCGAAGACCTCGACGCCGGTAGCAGGGAGCACCCCTAGCCGCGGGAAAACACCGATTAAACCCCGGGCGTTGCAGCTGGAGGGAGCTACCAGTGATCAGGGGGAGCTGGAGCTGATGGAGACGCAGATGTCGGGAAACTCCAACGACCTGCAGTGAGCGGCGCAGAACTGCAGGTCCCCCGCCAAGAAGCGCCATCTCCGGTGAGCATCCCTGGCCCCCTATTATATATGGTAGTGACTGTGGTGACCCCTGGATCAGGTACCCACATGAGGGTCCGCGCATTAATTGACTCTGGGTGTGCGCGGGACTTGATTAGCCCATTAGTAGTGGAGGGGTTAGGACCCAAGGTTACCCCACTGGTGGAACCTCTAAAGTTTACTCAAATGGATGGGTCCGAGATGAAGGAGGAGTGCATAGCAGAGACTGAGAGCCTGATTGTGGGGACGGGGGAACATTGGGAGAAGCGAGCTTTTGTCATCACCCCAAATGCCCAGTTCCCTATGGTGTTGGGAAGTCCCTGGCTCAGTGCGCACGACCCCTATATTAAATGGAGCGAAGGGAAGATCTCTTGGGTAGACGAACGCTGCCTCACGCACAGATGGGACCTGGAGTGGGGACCCGGACCGCCGATCACTCCTCCCCCGGCCCCCGCGCTCGCCCTCACCCCCACCCTGGTGCCCAAAGAGTATAGAGACTTGTTGGAAGTATTCAGTGAGACCGAGGCGGATGAGCTACCCCCCCACCGACTGTCGGACTGTGCTATCGAGCTACTCCCAGGGGAGAAACTCCCGAAGGGGAAACTGTACTCCATGAGCCCTTTAGAACGGGAAGAGCTGCGAAAGTTCCTGGACAAAAATCTAGCGCGCGGCTTCATCCGCCCAGCCAAGTCCCCCTTTGCCGCGCCGGTGCTATTCAGGAAGAAAAAGGACGGGGGTTTACGATTATGCACCGACTATAGGGGACTGAATGCAGTCTCCACTACCAACGCTTACCCCCTCCCTTTAATAAAGGACCTGTTGGCGGAAGCCGCTAAGGGGAAGGTTTTTACCAAGCTGGATTTACGAGATGCCTATTTCAGGGTGCGCATCCGGGAGGGGGATGAATCCAAGACTGCTTTTAATACCCCCCTGGGACAATTCGAGTACCTAGTGATGCCGTTCGGCTTAAGTGGCGCGCCCGGGGTCTTTATGAGTTTAATTAATGAAGTGTTGCACAAGCACCTATTTAAAGGAGTGTTATGTTACATAGATGATATCTTGATCTATTCTACTGATAAGAAAGAGCATGTGAAATTAGTCAGGGAAGTCCTTGCCACCTTGCTGCGAAACCAGCTCTATGTTAAGTTATCCAAGTGTGAATTCCATCGTGAGTCAGTGGACTTCCTGGGCTATCGCATCTCTCAGAAGGGTCTGGAGATGGACCCAGCTAAGGTGGAGGCGGTGGTGCAATGGGAGGCTCCGCGAACGAGAAAACAATTGCAGAGCCTATTAGGATTTTGCAACTTCTACCGAACCTTCATAAAAGACTTTGCTAGGGTTACTCTCCCCTTAACGGACTTACTAAAAACTAATGGGAGGGGGCCCGAGGCGGGGAAGCCAGGAGAAAAGATTGCCTGGAACGGGGAGTGTCAGAGGGCATTTGAGACCTTAAAGACTCTTTTTACTTCTGAGCCCATCCTAGCACACCCTGATGAAACCAAAGAATTCATAATCCATGTAGATGCGTCTGATGTGGCCATGGGGGGGGCTATATTGCAAAGCGGGCCGGAAGGGAAATTACACCCCCTGGCTTACATTTCAAAAAAATTTAACGACACGGAGAGGAATTGGTCGGTTTGGGACAAAGAGGCAGCGGCCATTAGGTTGGCGCTCACTACGTGGCGGCATTGGTTGGAGGGCGCGCAAACCCCGTTCGAAATATGGACTGATCATAAAAATTTGGAGGCGCTGCGCACTCAGAGATCCCTCAACGCCAAACAACTGCGGTGGGCTGATTTTTTCTCCAAGTTTAACTTTGTGCTTAAGCATTTTCCTGGGAAGGCTAACTCCTTGGCAGACGCACTGTCCAGATTGCCCCAACATGAGAGTGTCAAGGAGGAGGTGTTTGATTCCATGTTCTCCCCCCAGCAATTAGGGGGGGCAGTAGTTACTCGGAGCCAAGCTAAGAAGGCGCAATTGGACATTGGGAAATGTGATTGGGGGGGGGGGATTATGCTCCCGAAGAGGTGGAAGAATTAGAGGCTTTGGAGGAATGCTCCAAGAGAGAAGATCAGTGTTGGCTTCATGGAGACAAACTAGTGGTGCCAAGGGTCAAACGTAAGGAGATATTGTTGACCTGCCACTCGTCTAAACTAGCAGGGCATTTTGGATTCCTAAAAACGCTTAATTTAATCCAGCGTCAATTCTGGTGGCCGCGCATGCGCCGAGACGTCTCCGACTTCGTCTCGGCTTGCCAAACTTGTTTAATGTGCAAGAAGCGGGGGGGGAAGGTTCCTGGACTGTTGCACCCGCTACCCACCCCTTCTCGCCCCTGGGAGGCCATAGCCATGGACTTTATCACCAATTTGCCCCCCTCCAAGGGGAAAACGGTTATTTGGGTGGTGGTAGACACGTTTTCAAAGCAAGCGCATTTCACCCCCTTCAAGCAATTGCCCACCGCCAAAGGGATGGCCAAAGCTTTCTTTAATCACGTGATAAAATTACACGCTTTTCCGAAGAGAGTGGTATCCGACAGGGGCAGTCAATTAGTTGCCAGCTTCTGGCGGGAGCTCCTGAAAATGATGGACATAGAACCAGCCCTGAGTTCGGGTTACCACCCAGAAACCGATGGCCAATCCGAACGAACTAATCAAATTTTGGAGCAGTTTTTAAGATGTTACACCAATTATCACCAAGACAATTGGGTGGAGTTATTGCCATTTGCAGAATATAGCTACAACAACGCAGTACACTCTTCCACGGGAGTCTCTCCCTTCATGGCAGTAGGAGGGTTTGAAGGGAAACCATTGCCTACCATTGAGAATGTTCCCAGTGCTTCCCCATCGGATTTTAAAAGTTGGTGGTCTAGCCTCCAAGACTCCTGGCCATTAATAGGCAAAGCACTGGACCAGGCAAAAGAGGATTATAAAAAATATGCTGACCGAGGACGAGCAGCAGGCTGGGATCTCCAACCCGGGGATTCTGTCTACCTCTCCACCAAGAATATCCATGGGTTGCAGCCCAGCAGAAAACTGGGATGGAAATATGTTGGACCCTATAAGGTGTTACGCAAAATATCGGATGTGTCTTTTGAACTGGAACTGCCTAAATCACTGAGTTCTGTACACCCTGTGTTTCATTTCAGCCTACTGAAGAAAGATCCTGGGCCGAATGCTTGGCATCCAGCTCCTCCAGTTCCTCCTCCACTGATGAAGGAGGGGGCCCCCCACTTCGAGATAACTGAAATCCTTGATTCCAAGATGCGGAGAGGCCGATTATATTACTTAGTTAGATGGTTGGATTTCGGCCCGGAACACAACGAATGGATTCGCTCAGAACATGTTCATGCTCCCAAACTGATGAAATTGTTTCATAAAATGTTTCCTGATAAAGCTAGGTGAAGTGAATTATGAGGAGGGCAGAGTGTCAGAATCTGCCAATTCAGACAATATATTAGTCAGGCCTATGCTTAGTTTCTTGCATGCATGCCTTTTACTATCCTATGTATCTATCATGTATTGGGGTCTATGTAACCATGATGTATTATGCCTGTCCAGGCCGGGAGGGTGACAACAATGATTTGCGAGAACAAGGAGGCCTCACATCCCTGCCTCCGCATTCCAGCTGCTCCGGCAGGAACTTCAAGGGAGGATGCCTCTCATCTCTTATCACATGCAAAGAACCTTGGAGCCATTGATTGTTATGTGAACTCGAAACATCTGAGGGGTCTGGTTTGGGAGAGGAAATTTACTGCTTAACACCTCATTTTTTTCCTGTGAGAACCAAACGGTCAGGACACCTTTTAGCCCGCCAATTTTCCCTTAAGGGGATTGGCTATCTATGGGTAATTCAAACTCCTTGGAATGGTATAATAGACCCGCTTGTATAATTTGTCTCATCTCTGACAATAACCCGAGATGCTGTACTAATGTAGAAATTGGGAATAAAGAACTATGGTTAACCAACCAAGATCTGATCCTTGACTACTTTGAGCAGAACTCTCACAATTACTGACTTACCCCCCAGTAAAGGCAAGACAGTTATCTGGGTGGTGGAGGACCTGTTTTCTAAACAGGCTCATTTCATCCCATGTAAGAAGCTCCCTACTGCCAAATCATTAGCTAAGGTCTTTATGAAGCATGTAATACAACCACATTCCTTGCCTGATAAGATAATATCTGACCGGGGGTCCCAGTTCGTTGCTAAATTTTGGAAAGAACTCCTTCAGGTGTTGGGAATCGAACAGGGGCTCAGCAGCACATATCACCCCAAGACGGATGGCCAAACTGAGAGTCAATCAAGTAGTAGAACAACTTCTCAGATGAACAAAATGATTGGGTGGAACGCCTTCCTTATGCAGAATACAGTTATAACAACTCAGCACACAGTTCCACTGGACTTTCTCCTTTTAAAGCTGTGCATGAGTACAAAGGAACCTCCCTTCCCACTATGCCGTCATCAAAGCCACCTACTGAGGACTTGGCCACCTGATGGCAGGATTTGGCTTCTCAGTGGTCCCTCATCCAAAAAACTCTAAGGCTAAAGAGGATTATAAAGTCCAAGCAGACGAAGGATGTGCCTCTGAATGGACTCTTCAACCAAGAGACACTGTTTATCTTTCCACCAAGAATTTGAGGGGTCTCCAGCCTTGGAAAAAACTGGGGTGGAAGTACATATAACCTTTCAAATTACTCAGAATTATCAATGAGGTTACTGTTGAACTTGACTTGCCCCAATCACTCAAGCATATCCACCCCATTTTTCATTTCAGAAAAAGGATCTGGGTCCGAACATGTGGAGACCATGTCCTGCACCTCTGATGATCAATGGTGAACCCCATTATGAAGTAATGAACTAAATTACGTCATAACCATTTGTTTTATCTGATTAAATGGAGATTTTAGGCCTTCCCATAATGAATGGGTCCGTTCTGATCATGTTGATGCCCCTTGATTAGTTTGTTCTTTTCATAAACGTTTTCCTCTCCAGCCTGCAGGGTAGGTCTTGGGGGGCGGGGAGTATGTCAACCCCGCCTGTTACATCTGTCTTGGTTGCCATGGGAGGTGAGGGGGAGATGGGAATATCTGGTTCATTTCTGTTAGCTTTGCCACCTGTACCCATGTTAGCTGGTTGTGCTTTGCCACGTAACTTGAGCTCCTCTTCTTCCCTGGTGTCATCTTTCTCCTGGGAATGAGACACCATTACTTTAGGTGGGCTTTTAGCCTAAAGGTGATTGGCCCCAGACCTTTGCAACATATCTTAATCATAGTATAATTGCTGCTTTGAGCGCTTTCAAATTAGTTCTAACACAAGTTGTAAAAGAGTCTGGAAACTGTCAATATCTCAGTAAACTTTTATTCTGCTGAATGACTTGTTGGGAACTGATTGCTCCCAGGCTTTGACACTTCTATGGGTGCTACCCTGCAAATGGCCTAAATCTACAACTATGCGTAGATGTGCACTCAATGTTATGGCCCCCATCTTGTGGAATGGTCTCCCTGGTGAGGTCAGGAAGGCTCCCATGCTACCGGCTTTTCACAGATTTAGGAAAGCTGAATTATTCAGGAGGGCTTTTTGTTCAGATAACAGGGCTGTGTATAACAATATGGTTCAGAGAAAGGCCTGAGAACTGTGGACTATACCACTATGTACAGTTTGTAGCATCTGTTGCTGTAAGTAGGTCCCTACTATGTAATCACTGCAATCGTTTAATGTGTCATGTTAATACTTTTGCTGTCCTTCACCTCTGGTTGGTTTTCCAGATCTCTACAAATCGACTGCCCGTCGCACTCTCTTTCGGATGGCCCACCCTGTTGACTGTACTGCTCTACTCTTTGTGATCCACCTTGAGACCCAGTGAGAAAGGCAGACTATAAATAACATAAATAAAATAAAAATGGTAAAAACCAGTTGATTTTAAGTTTTTAGTCTCTGATATTGATAAAGAACTCTGGAAAGCCCTGGTGAAGGTAGGAATGGAGGCACTCAAGATCTTTATCACTTGCTCCAATTCCTGCCTGCTTCCAGTCTTGTGTTCCCTAAACAATCCTGTTCCCTTACACACCAACTCCCGCATACACACTAAATATATGCCATTCTCTCTCATCCAAAGTAAAGCAGGAGACCACTAGCCCAACTGTGCCCTGAGTTCCAGTGTTACCCTACGGTGCAGCTGAAAGATCAAGGGAAACTGGGGGAGTCTTGATACAAAGTGAAAAGCTTATAAATGCTGTTTCCATGGTATGGAAGCTGTGGTCTCCCCCCCCACTCCCAAACCAACAATTTGCAGTAGGCTTTCTGGATCATGAGCGAAATCACATGCAACTGAAAGCCTTATGATCCTAGACTTGTGTCTGTGAAAATATACTTGTGTCCTGAAAACAGAAAGTAACAGGCAGAAAGTGGTTAGAAATCAAGCCCAGGGTGTGCCTTGGGACCCAACGGAAGACAGGCAGGGATGTACCTGGCACAGGCCAAAGGAGGAAATTGCAGAGAGATCATGCATATACCTCTTTACAGGGAAAGGCCAGAGAAGGACTGTAGAGAAGGGGAGACTAGCTATTCAAAATTACCATGGATTGCTGTGGTAGGAGATGAGCTCCCAACTTCATTTTGCTTAGATAGAGGCCTCTCTAGGAAATCTGCTCAGCAACAGATGGTGGCCTCTGTAGGGATCTAAGATTAGTTTCAATTCTTCACTTCATGTGAAATCACAGAAAGAACTTTCTGTTGTCTATTTAAGCAAAATGAGCAAATATAGATTCCTAAAGAGATGTTATGCTCCATTCAGGATTGCAGAGTTCCTTTCTTCCCTCCCTTTCTCCTTTACATGGCCCCCCCGCCCCCCCCCCAGACAAACTCTTTTACCAGAATCCCCTGGTGGCTCTCAGTAGTCCTTGATCCCTATACATGCTTCCCACTGAGGCTGGCTCATGGTCTGAGTTGCTGCTTCTTGCCTCTATCAACTGATTTCATCTTGCCCTTGTTCAAAAAGGCAGCAACCTGCACTGGATCTGACAAAAACTAACTGTAACTTAAGCCCGTCAAAACACATGAAGCTACCGTTAACTTGCCAGTCCCTGAAGCAAGACAGGCAGACAGCTTAGATAATAACTGGACATATAGTAGCTTGTCTTCCATTGTTACGTATTTCTGTGACATGATAAATGATTGGCTTACAAGTTGTTGACTTGTGATCCCCTTTTCAAACATTCAAGCAATTGTTTTAAGTTCAATTATCACGCAAACAAATAATGCATGGCCCTGACCTGGATAGCCCAGGCAAGCCCAATCTCATCAGATCTCGGAAGCTAGGCAGGGTCGACTCTGGGAGGTACCTGTATGGGAGACTTCCTTGGAATACCAGAGGCGGGAGGCAGGGGCAGACTTTATTCAGCCACTTCTCTGAATATCCTCCAGGCCCTCAGTAGAGGTAAGTCGCCAGAGGTCGCCATGACTTCCAAGTGCACACACAGTCAGTCACCAGAGGTTGCCATGACTTCCAGGCGCACACACACTCCAAGTGAACATATGAAAAATACACACAAAAAAAAACCCAAACCCCAAATAATGCATGGAGCTACTAGTGCTTCCCAATCAAGGGGTCATACATAGTGATTTTTCTAAAAGATAAAAAAGGAAGTACTGAGCTAGAGGACCTGAGTCTGCAACTACAGCTGTCCTGACTTTTATACCTGTATTGTCCTTACCTGGGAGTTGAGCAAGTATTTGGCTCCAAGTGACCAGTCATACATCCCCAGACAGGTAATCAGCACCATGATTTTTAATGGTTTCTCCAGGATATCTTCCAGCCTTAGAAAATCATATTCAAAAAGCCTCTTACAGCGGAGGAAGGTTAGCTCTCGATATTTCTCAAGGGATAATTCTTCTCCAGGGAGACGAGCAAAAAGTGGATCGTGTTCAAAAGCTGTGAATACTCGGCTCTTAGTGGATGATAAACAGCAACAGAATGGTTTAAAATACAAAAAGGCTTGTAAACAGCACAGAATGGTTTTAAATACAAAAAGGCTTGTAAACAGTTATACCTAAACTGGTATATTTATTTGATTGGGGTTTGTGTTTCTTACCATACAGTCCTAGGCTTGAGAGTTATGCCTGCCAGAAGGGACAGAATCTGGACTAAATTTCTGTAACACTGTAACTCCAAGTTACTAGGAAATAGTAACATCATAATAGTAGGAAATTTGTAACATCATAACTTCAATTTATAACGGCACAAATATAAGTTGGTCTTAACTAAACTGACATAAAAGGGAAGAAATGGGAGGGGATACGGTATTCACTCCAGCAGAGGATTAGGGGAGTGAGCACCTTAATCCATACCCTATGTTCCACCAGGGTAAAGTTTCACCTACCTCACTAGTGCAAAGTTATGATAATATTTTTTTTTAAACTAATATAATTATAAACCAATTGAAGCCACTTACTGCACATGCAGTTATGCTTACCTGTCCTAGCAAAGCAGCACACTCTGCCCAAGCAACTACTTTCACACACATGCACACACACACACATATATGAGACAGAATGGTGTATTGGTTAGAGTGTCATCGTTAGAGTGCTGGACTAAAAACTGGGAGAACCAGATTCGAATTCCTGTTCTGCCATGGAAGCTTGCTGAGTAACCAAGGGCCAATCATACTCTGTCTGCCTCACTTACCTCACAGGGTTGTTGTGAGGATACACTGAAAGAGCGAAAAACAATGTTGTACGTTGCTTTTAGCTCCCCAGCCTACAACAAGAAGCTTCAACAAATTTGTACCTATTTAAAGTGACTTGCTCGATATAAGGAACCAGAGGCCTTTCCATCAAAAGTTGGAAAAGTATGGAAACACACAACTGAGAAGTCATCTGGGCATGTGACCTCCCACTGGCCATGGTCTCCAGGAACAGCTATTACTTCTTCATGCATTTCACAGTGTCAGCTAACTGTGGGCTACCATATATTCCAGGTGGTGATACAATACAAGTCACTGTTTAAAACATTACCTTAAACTGAATCAGATCTTCATCCTCTATGAACAGTGCCATCTCCTTCCAATTGAAGGATGCTTTCTTCCGGTAAGTACAGAGCAGTCCCCTAGGTAAGTCCGGCAGCAGCAAAGCATTACAAGAGCTGACCGCTTTCAAATCACTGACCGACGGCATCTTGACGTGAAATAACTGTGCTGGAATTCAAAATACCAGAAATGTATTTGTATAAACAACTTTATGCCAGCCCACCACAGTCCAAGGAGGCATCCTAGGAGAGAGCAGAAACCCTGGGCCCTTACAGAAATTTTTTTTTTTAATTTTTAATTTTTTAGCAATTTTTTTCATTGAGAACAATTCAATAATTACTTGTGGTAACATACAAGAAAGGTATACATTTAACTTCCTATGTCTAATCATATAAAGACAATTCAAAAGAAACCTTTTACCATGAGCCTACTATTTGTAAATCTGCAACAATATTCTGGAATTACTAACCTATTGTCCATAACTATAACTCTACTCTATAACCTTACAGAAAATTTGACGATAGATTTAGGTGGGTAGCCATGTTGGCCTGAAGCAACTGAACAAAATTAGAGTCCAGGGGCACTTTTAAGGCCAACAGAGTTTCATTCAAGGCAAAAGCTTTCATGTTTTGACATTCACTGGTCCTCATCTTAGAGGCTTGAGAGCGACAGGAACTGGCCAGGTCACTGTGCATTCACGGTTATCCCAGATCGAGCCACTGGTGTGATACAGCATGGAGGGCTATTTCACACCTCATCCGTGCCAACTACCAGCTGTTGGGCCATGTGGTTCCATGTCTGCAGTGATGAGCATCTAGAATACCAGCCAGCCACACAGCACTGGATGGGGAGGGGGAGAAGCAGTTTCTGCTGCTAGTTCTCATTCTAGTAGGATTGCAAGGGGGTGGGATGTTACTGACACCACCAACTCAGAACAAGGAATAAAACTCTCACAGCCACCAGTAACATGGAACTTTAATCAGGTTTTTTTTAGAGACTGTCAGGCACCAACGTGTAATAAGAGGCAAGTAGTTATTATTATTAAATTAAATTTCTAGACCATCCTCCCCTGGAAACAGGGCTCAGGGCAGTGTACATCAAAATAAGGAACAATCATAAATTAAATACACAATTGGAAGCAATAAAATACAGTATATACAACAATTAGACTAATTAGATGATGTTAGAACTTCAACTTGTGCTGCTGCGGGGGGGGGGGGGGGGTGAAAAAGGGGAGTGCCAGAACAGATGTGCCAGACTAGATGGAAACTGTCGCTGTCCTCAGCAGAGCACCTGGCACAACGTCTCTGCTACCATTAGGCCAAGTTAGGCGACCGCCTAGGGCGCAGACCTCAGAGGAGTGCAGAAATGGACAATCAGTGCCCCTCCTTTTAATCAGTGCTTTTAATTTTCCCTGGAATTCATCTGTTTTTGATAACTGGTTAGGGGGGGGGGGACAAGTAGTTAGCCTTGCCTAGGGCACAAAAAAGCCTGGCACTGGCCCCGTCTCTGCCATTCAGGCCCTGTGGAACTGCATCCGGGGATCCCGCAGGGTGCAGATGTTGCTCAGCAGAGAGTTCCAGCAGGTTGGAGCCAGGGCGGAGAGTGCCCTGACTCGGGAGGACGGGGCTGTCTCTGGGGCCAGGGATCACCAGGAAGGCCTTATCTGCCGAGCGCAGTGCTGAAGGGTGGCGCGCGTGTGCGTTCTGCCATAGTTCACCAGCGCCTCCCCGCTCGGCTCCTGGGCGACCCCCCCGCTGAGGTCCGGAAGGGCATCTCTGCACATTTCTGCCCCCTCCCCCCTCCCCTCCCCCCCCCGGGCAAGGACCTCGGGGCCACGAGAAGCGCCAGCGGGATCCAGCCCTGGGACACCGGGGCGGGGGAGAGGGGGGGGCCCTTTCTGCGGAGCTCCCGGGCGAGAGCCCCCTCCTCCTCCGCCGCCGCCGCCGCCACCCGAACCGGGACGCGGCGCTCACGGAGAACGGCCGCCGGCAGCGACGGAAGGGCCAGCCCCTCCCCTACCCAAGGCAGGCAGGCAGGCAGGCAGCTCCTCTGAAGCAAGCATCCCCCTCCCCCCCTCCCCCGGGCGTAGAGCCAGCCGGGTCCCTCGGGGAGGGGGGGGAGGGGGAGACCTGCCCCCCCGGCTCCTCCCACCAACCAGAGCGGGGCTCCCCGGCGCCTCTCCCGCCCCCCCCCCCCGCGGGTTGCGCGGCAACAAGGCCAGCCCCCCCCCTCACCTGCCCGGCGCCGCCGGCGCCCTCCTCGCCCTGGCCCTCCTGGTCCCGGCTTCCTCTGTGGGGTCCCGGCTGCGGCTGGGGACGAAGGCCGCCTCTTCCCCGCCGCCGTCTCCTCCTCCCCGCCTCCGCCGGCCTCCCCTACAGGGCCGGCCGCGGACTCGCTTTCCCAGGCGCCCCGTCGCGCTGCCAGGCCAGCCGGCCCGGAACCGCGGGACTTGCGCTCGGCCGGATGTGACGCGCGCCGCCGCTGATTCCACCGCCGGCATGGAGCTCCTGGGGGAGGCCGCCGTGCGGGACCCGCTGCCGGCCCGGCTTCCCGGCGGCTTCTGGGCAGCCGTGTCTGTCTGGCTGGAGAAGCCCCAGGTGGCCAACAAGCGGCTCTGCGGCGCCCGCCTGGAGGGGGAGGAGGAGGCCCGGGCCCGGCCCCCCGGCGAGGGGGACGGGGAGGGCGGGGAGGGGTCGGCGCTGGACGCCGCCTGGGGGGCCCTGTGCAGCCGCTCCTGCCGCCGGGAGTGCCGGGCGCTCGGCCTCCTCTCCGCGGCGGTGGCGCCGCCCCTGGCCCGGCCCCAGCAGCAGGAGGAGGAGGAGGTGGTGGGGGTGCTGCTCCGCACGCTGCTGCCGAAGGGGGGCCTCCCCCCCGCCCGCGAGATGGTCGTCAAAGGTGAGCGGGGGGGGGGAGAGCCGGGGCCGGGGGCTCCCTTTGGGGCGGGGGCCCTTCTGAGGCGCAACTCCGTGCCCCGCGTGACACCCCCCTCCCCCCGGCCCAATCGGAATCCCGCGCAGCCGGAGGCCGGCGACTCAGATGGAGATCCGCTTGATGAATACGGGGCTGATGAGCGCTCCAGCGACTCCCAGGCTGCGCTCTGCCCTGACCAGGAAGGGCAGGAGGTCTTAACTAGGATCTGGGTCCATTATGATTAAACTTTTGAAGGCATAGTCACAGCTGAATATATCTATCAAGGAGAAAGTGTCAGAAACCACATTCAGAAATCACATTCTTTTTCCCTTGTCCTACAGTTCTCCCCACAGGAAAAGCGCCGTGATTTCAGGGTCCCAATCAGAAATGTTTACCACAAAACAGCCACCCACACACCAGGGCATAACAACAACCACCACCAAGAGGGCTGCTGGCAAGGCTGAGGGCAGGAATGCCCGCCCCCCCCCCCCCCCATGCGGCCTCAACTCCCATCAAGTTGGACTCTCTCTCTCCCCCGGGTTCCCCCCCCCCCCTGTTTTCCTCTGCCTGTGTTGAGGGCAGGCAGTGCCCGAGGCAGGAGCTGAGTGGCAGGAAAATTAGCTGGGGTTGCCAACAGACCTGGAGGGAAATGCCGTCTCTTTAAGAATGTGTGGGAAGGGATAGGTGACACTTTTCATTGCACGAAGGTAAATAAGCCTGTTAAAAGGACAGAAACTTCTCTCTCTCCAGGCACTTCGCTACCTTGCTGATGGCTGCCTGGGTCCTGCAGGAATCAGCTTGGCAGACAAGGACCAGTCCAAATTTGTTTGTGTTTCTCTGTCATTTTGAACTCTTCCATTCTTTGTAAGCCACTTTGGGTCCCTCTGCAGGAAAAAGCAGCCTAAACATTTTTACATGGTTTATTTAATCAGTCAGTGGGTTTATTTATTTATTTTTATTTATTTATTCTTTCGTTTTATACCCCGCCCTCCCTGTAAGCGGGCTCAGGGCGGCTAACATGGCACAAAGTGCAACATACAGTACAATAACA
This sequence comes from Lepidodactylus listeri, assembly GCA_029233225.1. NCBI lineage: Eukaryota > Metazoa > Chordata > Lepidosauria > Squamata > Gekkonidae > Lepidodactylus > Lepidodactylus listeri. Next base: position 113,321,922 of record JARCFY010000009.1, on the reverse strand, counting down.
TTTAAAATCCACTATGAAATCCTAAAACAATCTATTTACAGTAAAATTCCAGTTAACCAATGCTTCCAGTTATAATATAAAAACAGATGGCTTAGGGTCAAGTACAGCCTTCCATGGCCATCGGGCCTGGGCAACCACCAGGGTAACCCACGTCACCAGATAGCAATCATGTTGTGAGGCCAGCGGTGGCGGCTCCTATTTGAAAGCCTGGTGGAAGAGGGCCGTCTTGCAGGCCCTGCGGAACTGCATAAGGTCCCGCAGGGCCCTGATCTCGCCCGGGAGCTTATTCCACCAGATGGGCCACCACCGAAAAAGCCCTAGCCCTGGTTCCAGCAAGCCTGGCCTCCCTGGGGCCCGGTATACAGAGTAGATTTTGGGCCCCCGACCGAAGTGCTCGTTGGGGTATATATGGGGATAGGTGGTCCCTCAGGTATGTTGGACCCTGGCCATATAGGGCCTTGAAGGTAAGCACCATAACCTTGAAGCGAACCCGGTACACTATAGGCAGCCAGTGCAGTGCCGCTAGCACAGGCTAGACATGGTCCCTCTTAGTGAGGCCCATCAGCAGCCTGGCTGCGGCATTCTGTACCAGCTGAAACCTCCGGAATTGCGCCAAGGGCAGCCCCATGTAGAGAGCATTACAGTGATCCAACCTTGAGGTGACCGTTGCATGGATCACTGTGGCCAGGTCGTCGCGGTCGAGGAAGGGAACCAACTGCCGTGCCAGCCATAGATGATAAAAAGCTGACTTGGCAGTGGCTGCTACCTGGGCCTCCATTGTCAAGGAGGGGTCCAGGAGCACTCCCAAACTCCTTACCTCCGCCGCGGGCACCAATGGTACCCCGTCGAAGTTCGGGAGCGGGACCCCCCGCCCCAAACTGCCCCGACCCAAGCACAGGACCTCCGTCTTCACTGGGTTCAATTTCAGCCGACTCTGCCTAAGCCAACCAGCTACGGCGTGCAATGCCCAGTCCAGATCTTGCGGGTTGAAGTCCAACCGGCTGCCCACATCAGATAGAGCTGGGTGTCATCAGCGTACTGGTGACACCCCAGCCCATACCTCCGGACAGTCTGGGCAAGGGGACGCATATAGATGTTAAACAGCGTCGGGGAAAGCACCGCCCCCTGAGGCACTCCACAATCAAGTGGGTGCCTCCTGAATTGGTGCTCCCCAAGCACCACCCTCTGTCCCCGATCCTGGAGAAAGGAAACGAGCCACTGTAAGGCCCATCCCCATATCCCCACATTGGCGAGGCAGCGGGTGAGCAGCTGATGATCGACCGTGTTGAACGCAGCCGACAGGTCAAGCAACAGCAACACCGCCCCCCCGCCCCGATCCAGATGTCTCCGGAGGTCGTCAGTAAGAGCGACCAGAGCCGTCTCCGTTCCATGACCAGGGCAAAAGCCGGACTGGTAGGGGTCAAGGACCGAAGCTTCATCCAGGTACCCCTGTAGCTGTAACGCCATCGCCTTCTCAATTAATTTGCCCAAATAGGGCAAATTGGACACCGGTCGGTAATTAGCCAATTCGTTAGGATAGGGTTAGGAATTACTGGGTTTTACTAGATGACCTTAGGTCAGCCCTCTTCCCCTTCCAGACCTGTGCTGTATCATCTGCAAGGTGGGGATAAGAAGTAATAAAATTGACCTGCCCTATGGAGTGGTTGTTAGGATTACAACAGGATGAAGTAAAGAAGTGCTTAAAACATAAAATGTTTAACGAAAGGTGAGGGTTATAAAATTACTGTATTTATGCTTTCCTTTTCAATGTTAGCAACATGTGTAATCAAATTATTGTCAATCTTTACAGATGTCTTTAATGGGACTGTAACCTTTGTGCCATTGGAGCAAACCCATGAAGTAAAATGGAAGATCAAGAAGTGCAACATTTATCAAATTAAATTTGTGCATACAAAAGATAATGAATGGTGAGTTCTGGAAAAAGTCCCCATCCTGCCTTCTGTGGTTTTTCTTTTTTAAATTTTATTTAAATTTATCTAGCTCAAGATGGCGGCTGGCGTGGAGCTGTAAATGGAGCTCCTTCGAAGAAGGAAATTTTAGTGCGTCTTAATGCGCAATTGGGATTTTAATTGGATTTAATTCGGCTCTTATTATGCTAATAGTGGTAGGGAAGTAAGAGATAAGGAAAATAGGAGTTTAGACTGGTGAGAGTTGAGGAAACAACGAAGAAGGACGAGGCCGCTTACCCTGCTGTTCTCCTGCTTGCTTGGCCTTGATTGTGCGTCGATCGGGTTGTCCGACCCGCCCTGGACTGTGCTTCGGTCGGCTTGTTCAGCCCACCTTGGTCTTTGCTTCCTCTGGCTGCGTTGTGCCTGGCTGGGACGGGCTGTTGGCTTGGCAGTCTTGGTGCCGCCGGGCTGGTTTGAGCTGCCGGCGTCCCGGTGCCTCGGCTGACGTGGTGGGGCGTCTTCGGGCGGTGGGCCTCCGGGACCTGCCGCACTGCTGCATCTCCGGGGGCAGCTGTGTCGCCGCGTCCCCGGGGGCGGCTATGCTGTGTGCGGGTGAGCCTGTGTGTTTGAGCGCCCGCGGGGCCTGGGGCCTGCTGCGAGGACCCCGAAGTGCCAGAGGAGGTACCTGCGGTGCCTAGAGGACCCGTGGCCCCCCCCAGGTGGAGCCAAGGAGAGCCGGGAGGTGCCGGAGGGCGTGTGGTGATATTCTACGACTGGCACATCGGCGGATCTTCTTCGGGCCGCTGGGGCCCCTTCGGGTGGCGCCGGACGCTTTCGGGACGCTTCGGGAGACGCCGGACGCCTTCGGGCGCTGTCGAGAGCTGACGAGTACACCTGAGCGGAGTCGGAGGCTGGCGAGTGTCTTCTGGACTGTCCTTTGGGGGGGAGCCCAGCTTGATAAGTTAATGGACCCTCTCCTGACTTCGTCTGGACATTAAGGACTGGTGAGCCGGCCCGTGGCAGCGGAGGAAGCTGGAGATTCGGGATGTGGAGATGGAAGAAACATCTGGAGCTTTCTGTTGTGAGAGGACATTTTTTGCTCCTATGGGGGTTATTGCCAGGAGCAGGAAGAACAGCTGGAGTTTAGAGGCTGTGCCTTGGTTGTGTTCTTCCTCTCTTTTTAATTATTGGCATTTACGATTAAAATAAGAGTTAGTTAGTGCAGCGGCCCTAGAAACTTATTATTAATTTGTTCCTGCCCCTTAGTTATTTGTAGTTAGTTAGTATTAGGGAGGGGGGGGGGTCTGGGTGGGAAATTGTTGGATTAGCAGCATATCTACTGCTGTGCTGATGGGGCGCTGTGAATTGACATATGAGCCGAACTGGTGTGGTACCGTAGGTTAGCAGTATTAGACGCTCAAGAAGGGGGGGGGGCCTAGGGGGGCCTGTTCCAATGCTGCTGTGAGGGTGTCCTGCGATGGCCGAGACTTGTTTGGTAAAGGCCGTCAATGGGCGCCTGATCAGCGTAGGGATCCCGGTGCTCCTGGGGAGGGGGAGGTATGGCGGTGGGACCAGATGGAAAGAGGGAAGGGGACGGAGACATAGACGTGCTCGGTCTCCTTCCAATCTGTGTCCCATCCTAAAGGTAGCAGGTTGTAGGGCAAGGAAGCAGAACCCCGCTCCGACATTGGTGATGTGTAAGGCCAGGTCTATAAATAATAAGACCAGAACCCTCTGCGACTTTTTGTCGGAGCAGGATGTAGACCTGGCGTGCATGACCGAGACCTGGGTGCGTGAGGGAGAGACAGTTTCGCTCTCCCAATGGCACCACCTGGATACTCGGTCCTCCACCAATCTCGGACTCGGGTGGGGGGAGGCGTGGTGGTGTTCATTCGGGAGGGTTACACCTTCAGGGCGCTACCGTCGCAGAATCTTGCAGGCATGGAGTGTGTTGGCTTTGTCTGGGAGGCCTGGGAGAGTTTGGCTGGTGTACCGTCCACCCAACGCACCGGCAAACACCCTGCCATCCCTGCTGGAGGCCGTATCAGGCTGGGCGCTTGAACATCCTCGGCTGATAGTCCTGGGTGATTTCAACGTCCATGCCGAGGACGTGACCTCCACGCAGGCAATGGACCTAGTGTCGTCCATGGCGACACTGGGACTCTCCCAGTTTGTTACGACCCCTACGCACAGAGCCTGTCACACGCTTGACTTCATTTTCGCGGGAGGGGTAACGGTGGACTGGATTACGGCTACTGCGGTACCATGGTCGGACCACCAAGCCCTGAAGGCCCGGGTGAACCTGCTCCTTCAACCCTGTTTGGGTGGCGAGCAGATTTTAGCTCGCCCGCAGAGCCAAATGGATCCTATTCGATTCCAGGAAGCTCTGCAGGGTTCCTTGCCCTCTGGTGGCTCGTTGGATGAGCTGGTCGAAGACTGGCAACATCGTCTTTCGGCGCCCATCGACGAGATCGCCCCCCGGCGTCCTCTGCGGCCCCGTTCCCGACTCGGCCCATGGTATACGGGCGAGTTGAGGATAATGAAACGGGAACTCAGACGACTAGAGAGGCGGTGGCGGCGTGCTCCTGACGAAGCTGCAAGAACATCTTATAGGACGTTTATGAAAGTCTATGAGGTGGCTGTCAAAACTGCTAAAAAAGTTTTTTATGCAGCTGAGATAGCGTCTGCGAGTTCCCGCCCAGCCTAATTATTTAGGGCAATTCGGTCACTGATGACTCTGCTAGTGAGCAGACCAAACGATAGAGAATTGGATATTGACTGCGAGGCTTTTGGGAACTATTTCGCAGATAAAATCTTGTCGCTCCACCAAGACCTTCCCGCCACAGTTGATACAGTGGCAGAACTTGAGGCTCCAAGCCCGTCTTCTGGTCATATTTTGGATTACTTCAATCTGCTCTGTCTGGACGAAGTTGACAATCTGCTGTCGCTGGTCCGCCCAACCACCTGTAAGCTCGATCTGTGCCCATCATGGCTAATTAAAGCAAGCTATGAGGAGGTACGAGGGGCGCTTAGAGAAATTATCAACACATCCCTTGCAGAAGGGATGTTCTTTAGTGCCCTGAAAGAGGCAGTGGTACGCCCGCTTCTTAAAAAACCATCTTTAGACCTGGCCGAATTAGTCAACTACCGGCCAGTCTCCAATTTGCCATATTTGGGCAAACTAATCGAGAAGGTGGTGGCGGACCAGCTACAGAGCTTTTTGGAAGACACCTCTGTGTTAGATCCTTTCCAGTCCGGCTTTCGGCCAGGTCATGGGACGGAGACGGTGCTGGTCGCCCTTACGGATGACCTCCGAAGGCATCTGGATCGAGGTGGCACTGCGATACTGGTGTTGTTGGACCTGTCGGCGGCGTTCGACACAGTCAACCACCAGTTGCTGTGCTGTCGTTTCGCCGATATTGGAGTTCAGGGGTTAGCCTTACAGTGGCTTTCCTCGTTTCTCCAGGATCGGGGACAAAGGGTGGCGATAGGGGATCAACTCTCCCAAAGACATCCGCTGAATTGCGGTGTTCCGCAGGGAGCAGTTCTTTCCCTTATGTTATTTAACATCTTTATGCTCCCCGTTGCCCAGATTGCACAGAGGTTTGGGCTGGGTTGTCATCAATATGCAGATGATACCCAGCTCTATCTGTTATTGGGTGGTCAGTCCACCTCCAGCCCGGGTGATCTGGATCTGGCATTGTCGGCTGTGGCTGGATGGTTCAGACAGAGCCGAATGAAGTTGAATCCGACGAAGATGGAGATCCTATGCCTGAGTCGGAGCGGCCCAGGGTTGGGGATCCCTGTCCTGACCTTCGGGGGGGGGGGGTGTGCCGTTGGTGCCGTCAGTGGAGGTCAGGAGTTTGGGAGTGCTTCTGGACTCCGTGTTAACGATGGAGGCCCAGGTAGCAACCGCTGCGAGGTCAGCCTTTTATCATCTGCGGCTGATCAAGCAGCTGGTCCCCTTCCTTGAACGCAATGAACTGGCGACAGCGATCCATGCATTGGTCACCTCAAGATTGGACTACTGTAACGCCCTCTACATGGGGCTGCCCTTGTGCCAAATCCGGAAGCTGCAGCTAGTGCAGAATGCCGCGGCGCGGCTGTTGTTGGGCCTCCCTATGGGGGAGCATATACAGCCCGCCTTAAAGGCACTGCACTGGCTGCCAATAGCGTACCGGATAAGGTTCAAGGTGCTGGTGCTTACCTATAAAGCCCTATATGGCCTGGGACCTGTCTACCTGAAGGACCGCCTCTCTCCACATATTCCCCAGTGAGCACTACAGTCTGGGTCCCAACACCGTCTGGCCATCCCCGGACTGAAGGAGGCGCGGCTGGCTACAACACGGGCCAGGGCTTTTTCAGTGGCGGCCCCGTACTGGTGGAATGAGCTCCCGGAGAACATCAGGGCCCTGCGGGATCTGATGCAGTTCCTCAGGGCCTGTAAAACGGAGCTCTTCCACCAGGCCTTTGGGTAGGGGCCGCCCAAGGCAAACATCTCAGCCCTGGCCCGGTTCCATCTGCCAATCCGTCTGTTGGCACTGCCATCTGCCAGTCCGTCTGTTGGCACCGCCATCTGCCAGCCTGTGTGTGGTCACACAGAGACTTATGGGAATGCTTCTCGGACCCACCTGCGGGTTGAATTGGAATGCCGCCAATCTTGTATGGATAGTATTTTAATGTTTGATATGTTATTTTAATGTTGATGTGTTATTTTAATCAATGCTGTGAGCCGCTCTGAGCCTGCCTTTGGCGGAGAGAGCGGGATATAAATGTAATAAATAAATAAATAAATAAAATTTTTTAAAGCAACTACAGAAAGAAAAAAAGGGAATAGGGGAAGACCATAGGAAATATAATTACCAAAAACATAACATAAGGGCAATTTTACAGATATTGAGGAAATTCCTTGATCAGAATACATGTGTAAATAATTTTTTTTTAAAAGGCAAGCTGTGTTGGCGATGTCTGATCTACTCTCCCATTGGTCACTGGGGAAGCTGCCTTGGTGTTCTATTGGCCCGACCTGCTGGCTCCTCCGTTCTTACGCCCCACTGTTGATGCGTTGCACCTTGGGAGTTGTAGTTCTCAGCTGGCCTTACTGCCACCACAGCAAAGGGAATTAGAACTACAACTTCCATGTTGGGAGTCCCAAGAGGCCATGGGGCATTAGCAGGAAGTCAATTAAACTTTTAATCAGTTAAAGTGTTAAACAGGAAGCAGCTTTGGAATTGAAAGGGGTTGAAGGGAAAGGGAAGGCCTGGACATCTCTCTGAATTACAATTGATCTCCGGACTACAGAGATCAGTCCCCATGGAGAAAATGGTTGCTTTTGAGGGTGAGCTCTATGGCATTATACCTCAGAGAAGTCCTTTAACAAACCTGGCCCTTCCCTTAGTATTGCCAACCTCCCGGTGGCACCTGGGGATCTCCAAGATCAGCTCTCCTGGAGAAAATGGCTGCTTTGGGCAGTGGACTCTATGGCACTATACCCTGCTGAGGTCCCTCCCCACCTTAAACCCTGCCCTCCCCAGGCTCTGCCCCTCAAATCTACAGGTCTGGCCCTCAGCATTGCCAACCTCCAGGTGGCATCTAGTGGTGGCATTAAAGGTGATGTTGGGAGTACTTATTCGTATATTAAGTGACCACCAATTTTTCAGCAAGCTGTCTGTAATAACATGGCCAGTACTTCTCATAGCTTTTTAAGATGTTTTCCCAGTTGTCTTGATCCAAAGATGTTTATGTAAGCCATCAGACAAATCTGCTGCTTCCAGTCTCATCAGTCTTTCATTCAGATTTTTAATCCAGTCAGAAATCCAAATCAGGCAGGCTGCTTGATAATACAGCTTAATATTAGGGACTGTTAGACCTCCTCTTTTTCCTCTTCTTCTTGGAAAACTTTAAATCTGACCCTCAGTTTTTTGCTGTTCCGTGTGAATATGTTTATTTGTTTTTGCCAGTCTTGCCAGGTTTGTGGTATGGTTCTCTTTTCACTTATTTGGTTTATCACTTTTTGCAGCGGCAATAATAGTTCACCCTCCAAGCACTTATAGTACATTGTCGATAAACTGTCCGGGTCTGGTGTTTTATCTTTTTCAGTCTCTTCATTGCTTGTGATATCTCTTGTACTGTAATGTTTTGATTCAAAATATCATTATCTTTGGTAAATTTAGGTATGGATGTATCCTTTTTATATTCATCTTGTCTAGACTCAGTAAGTTTTTATTTCTTACAAAGTTGTGAGAAGGAGGAGATAAATTGTTCATGAATGTCTTTTTCTTGGTGAGAAATTTCATTTAACTTTTTCACTCCAGTTATGTGTTAGCTGAATTGCTTTAATTTACAATTAGCAATCAGCACAAATACACGGGATCTTAGCCAACTATACCAGCAGGGGTCATTTCATAGAAAAAGAGGTGCAGGAGCTCATTAGCACAACTCATTTGCATATGCCACACCCCCTAACATACCGGAAGTGTGTCAGAAGGCAACACCCACCCCTCAGGCTCCACTCCACAGGAGAGTGAAACTGACCTGCTCTCCCTCCATTCCCTTCCCCATCCAATACTTTGTGCAATAAAAATAACTGTAAAGAACACACCCTCATTCTCTTCCTGCTCCCTTGAAACCACCAGGTTACAAGTAGACTTGAGATACCCAGGACATGTGCACCACCTATCCCTTCCCCTTCCCCTCCCCACAACAAGACACCCTGTGAGGTAGGTGGGGCTGAGAGAGGTCTTTTGAGAACTGCTCATGAGAGAACAGCTCTGAGAGAACTTGTGACTGGCCCAAGGTCACACCAGCAGCTGCATGTGGAGGAGTGGGGAATCAAACCCAGTTCTCCCAGATTACAGTCCAACTCCTGACCACTACACCAAACTGATGGGGTGGAAGCTGCTGAAGGGTTGGTGAAATTTCTCCAGTACTTATGTGCCATGTACCCAGATTAAAAATGTTATACTTAGAAAATTTATATGCCACCTTGAGCAAGTCTCTGGAAAAGCAGCACACAGTCATAAAAGGAACAATGATAAAATTATCAATATTAAAACAAAACATTAAAACCAATAAAGACCCTAGCAGGGCTTTCCCCGGGGCACTGCGTCTCTGCACTGCTCGGGGAAGCCGAGGAGGGGGCGGGGCTTGGTCATGTGCTCGCCTCCTGGGCTTCTCACTCCCGGAGCTGCGCTCCCGCTCCAACGGACCCCTGTATACCAGGGTCCCACCCCTCCCGGGAGTTCTCAAGGAAAGAGGCACGTGAGGCAGATGGCAAATTAAAATGTTGTTTACTTAATAGCGTATCTCAAGCATACCAAAAATGTAATCACTCACACACTCACACAGGCCTAAGAAGTAACGACAGAAAATAGCACGTTTGCATGAGCAGGTAATCGTTGGTGGGGAAGCAGTGCCTTACCTTAGATGCGTTGTCCAAACGACAGCAGAATTGGATGGGGGAAAAATAGAAAGACACTGGGGACACGAGGCTCGAACCTGCGAGACTACGTGGTTCTCCTGGATCGCGATTCCAGAGAGAGAGGATTAAAGATGGAGGCAAGGGTTAGGTACAGCAAGCTGGACTGAAGAGGTATTTGAAAGCAGACAGGGGACGATGGCTCAAGAGACTGAATGCCTCTGTTCAGGGTCTTTTATTAGGGGGTCTTGGGGCGGGCTGATCAGGCCACATCCCACTAACACACCTTCTAGGCAGTCCGTCCCTCTTGGACCCTTTTAAAGGTGAACAAAAGGAGAAGGGCCAGGGGATGGACCATGTTGCAAAACTATGATCTCACCAGGAAGTGGACACCTGGGCTGGAGTCCGATGACTCACCTGGCCACATCTATTGTTAGTCAATGACTTTGGCCGACTGGGCGATGGCCCGAACCTTAGTTGCTAAGCAACTGCGTTAGCATAACTATGCAGGTATGTTGGAGGGGGCAGGGGTTGACCAGCGTGCTGAAACAGAAAGAAACCTCATGGCTTTGTCTCTGTCTCAGGTGAACTGTCTAGGGTGTCAGCCTCCTGGCATGGGCTGGAGCTGGCTCCTCATGAAGAAAGCACATGGCCCTTCCATTATAGGCAACCCAAAGTTCAGGCTTATGAATATCACAATTCATAAGAGCACTAAAAGTGCCTTGCTGGCCAACATATGGATCTTCTTTCACTTTCTGTTCTTAAAACAGTAAGCCAAATAATGCCCAGGCTTATTTGCTTGTTCAAAATATTTTTGTTTGGTAAATTTTAATTTTTTTCTGGATTTCCTCCAATTCTGTCAAGTTTAGCTGGTTTTTCAATTGTTTAATTTCCTTTTAAAACATTTTCTTTGAAGTTTTTATACGTTGATCTTCTAGTGGGTTTAATTCTTTTTGTTATTTTGGTAGTTCTTTCTGTTTTTTCTTTCTTTTTTTTAGAGGCTATCGCTATAAGGTTTCCTCTTATTAAAGCTTTACTCACCTCCCAGATCAATATCATTGATGCATCTTCTGTAACGTTTAGTTTAAAAAACTCTGCCAAATCTTTTTTGCACTTTTCTATTATATCCTTTTGAAGTAAGAGGGCATTGTTTAGTCTCCATCTTCTTTTTCCTGGTCTTCCTCCTTGCCATGATACCCATAATGGATTATGATCCACAAAAATCTTTTTAGAGTTGTTATTAAAGTTTTGGACATCCAAAGCATATCAGTTCTTGAGTTGGTTTGATGTCTGTCAGAAGAAAAGGTATATTTCTACATTTAGGATTAATTGCTCTCCAATCATCAATCAATTGCAACAGTTCCATGTACCGAATAACATTCTTGGGAAGTCTGCCCCCTTAGTCTTTTTGGATTTGTCCTTTTTAGGTTCCAGGACTCCATTCATGTCTCCAAAAAAATATTATTTCCCTTTCTTGAAAATCCAATAGCTTCTGGAAAAAACTTTTCTTTGGCATTATTGGAGCATATAAAGATACCAATGTGTTGATCTTGCCATCAGGAAGTCAGATTTTCAATATTTAAGTCTCTTCCATCCGCATCTTTCAAATCTTCTGTAACGTTGATTCTGTGGTTTGTTACGTAGATCGCAATCCCTTTCTTCTTCTCATTTGCAGAGGCCGCATTAACTTTTCCAGACTTTTTATTCTTAAGAACATGTTCATGTTGTTTATGTGGGTCTCTTCTAAGCAAATAATATCTGACGTTTGCTTTTTTAACAAGTTGAAAATTTTAGATCGTTTAGAGGGAAAGTTTAAGCCATTTTCTCTGATTTTTCTTTTGTAACATGCAATAAGCATGTTTTGTGAAAGTTTGTGTATTGCACTGTTTAGTTATAAGGTTGTCTACCTAAGCAATACTTCAGCTGTCTGGTTTTGAAGCAGATTGTATTTAAAAAAGAACTTGTTGGATTTGTTTAGTTCATTTACATTGTCTTTAAGGATAACTTGGTTTAAATGAAATTAATATTTAATAGAAACATAAAAGCAAAATTATCCTATATGAGGGCCATTATGTGAATGAAATCTTTTTATTATTTTTATTAGGATTAATATGCGAACCGCCTCTCTTGAAAACCCCAAGCGGTCACCATAAGTCAGCAGTGGTTTGATTGCAAAAAAAGAGAGAGAGAGAGAGAGAGAAAAGGCCATATGGGAGCTGCAGTTAAAGAAAGTGCTTGCCTAGGCAGTGTGCCTTTTATGGAAGAAACAAATAGGTGTTCTGAGTCTGGAAATGGTGCTGAGCTCAGTTTATTTTCTCTGGTGTGTTGCAATATATAATTAAGCTAGGGCTTAAATTCAAGGGACATGCAGACCTTTTGGCCCTTCTTCCTCCTCCTCCCCTCTCCCCAGGAACAAAGGGTGAGTTGGCGCATGCGCGTAAAGTCCTCCCAGCCATGCCATCTCACACCTGTTCCATCTTTGGTACCTACCAATCTTTCAGCATAATACATAACTAGGACTTTCGTGTCATGCGGGAGAGATATGGCACAGCTGCATGGAACTGTCTTAGGATGAGCTGCTCTGATTTATGTTTTTTGATGTTGTTTAAAGGTCTCTCTCAGTTTTATCACCATCTCCAGAAAACTATATTTCAGATGGAATTGTATACCCCAAGACAACGTGGCTTGGAAATGAACTGCTGAATAAACTGGCTAAGTGGTCCATGGAAACAAAAAAGTGTGAATTTAAGAATACCCTCTCTCTCATTTCTGTGGCTAGATATAACAACACTTACCAAAATTTAAAGGAAAAATACAAAGAAATCGTAAAGGTAAGCAGAATTATCTACTTAGATAAGAACTTTTATTTTGCCTTTCTCCTAAGAATAACTGTCAGTTATTTGCAATTCAAAGAAAGCTGTATTTAAAATTGAATGCTGTTTATATAAACCTTAGCAGTTATTGAAGACACGTTCTACATCACATCAGCTGGAGAGGTTGCAGGAAGTAGTGGGACAGACAGTACAGGGGAAAGCTTCTCTAGCTAACCGGTGGCCTCACTAGTATGGCCTCCACCCCCAATGTCTGGCTAGAGCGACTCTTCCCAGAACCCCTGGCAAGCGAAGAGGAAAAGGAAGGTCAGAAGCACCCCCTGCCTGTGGCGTAACCTAACATACCTTACCAGTGAGTTGGGTATTTAATTCCCCCAGAGGCCTGCAGGCGATGCCAGAAGAATGTCGCCCTCTGGTGCCACCCACAAGTGTGAACTGAAGGACAGACTGCCGACAGTTGTCATCAACACTTGTGGCTGAAAGGAATAGCCCATCCTACCCCTTTGTTGCAGGTGGCAAGTCATCCTGCATTTATCTTGTTCCTGCAGACGAGACTCTTTGCCGAGAGCAACTCTGACGCTTGCTGCCTTTGGCTTTCCTTTTTGCTCGTCTTTGAATTGGTTTGAGATTTGTGAAATACTCCCTTTTCCACCATACCTGGCGCTTATTTAGGAATTTAATATAAGAATCTTTGGACTTCCAAATTTTCACTATCTTTGTATTTATCTTTGAACTGAAGCGTCTAAATATTGTTCCATAAGATGAGATGGACTAGTGTAAATTTAAACTTTTTTCTTAGAAATAACAGTGGGAAACCAATAGCCTTAAGAAAAGAGATCATAAAGAAAAAAGAAGGGTGATTTAAGCAGTCCCAAGGAAAAAAATCTACTCCATCTTCAGGAGAAAAATATCCAACAAATATAGCACTTTCACTTGGAAGCATTAGAGATTTCTTAGTAAGCGAATTTGAGTTATTTGAGGGAGAGATACTAAAAAGATTTAGTAACCTGTGGCTGCATTGGATACCAAGGTAGACTCCATAAAAAAGAGAATACCATTTAAGGGGTGGGGGACCCTGAATTAATTCTGCACAGTCTTAACAGAAATTAAAGAACAGAGAGCATTGATTGATGGATGAAATTTGAGTTATTAGAAACAAAGTACCATCAACAAAGCTATCAGCCACCAGGATGATGATAAAAAGTAGAAGATAGAATAGAGAATTTAGGTAATTAAAGTAGGTGATCATCACTTAAGAGGTATTAGAGATTGCAGAGATTGTCCAGTTTAGAGATACACCACAGGCAAGTTTTTCTGTGGCAGCTGGAGAATTTGACTGTCCACCTGCACTCTCTTGACTGTGTCTGATATGGCTGCCCTGTGCAGGGCAGCACAGTCTTGTACCTGCGTGTGTGTGTGTGTTTAAAACTTTGAGTTGCAAACTTTCTGCCTTCAGGAACTTCTCTGTCAATTTTTTTGTGACAGAACTCCAGAACATCTGCTGCGGAAACCTTGACCAGTTGACAGAATTCTGGGGCATATTCTGGGATAGAAGCTCGGTTCTTGCAGGGCTGTAGGCCAGGCCTCTTGGCCTCATTGCTGAATGGAGAAAACTATGCTGAAGCTGCTTATTGCAGGCTAGCTCCTTCTTTGCGCTTTTGATGCTTCAAATGAAGCCCAGGGCTTTCTCAGTCATATTTTGGGAATGTTTAAAAATATGGTTTTATAATATAATTGTTGGTGCACTATTTCTAAGCTTTTTTATATATTTAATTTTGTTTATGTTGGAAGCTGCGTCAAGAAAGGAATGGTTGAGAAACTAGTGGGATTTAAATATTAGACCAGGGGTCATTTCGTAGAAAAAGTGGTGCAGGAGCTCATTAGCATAACTCATTAGCAAAACTTATTTGCATATGCTATACCACCTGACATCACTGGAAGTATGTCAGAAGGCAAGAAAGAAAGAAAGAGAGAGAAAGAGAGAAAGAAAGAGCTGGCAGAGAGGGGACAGCTGCTAATCCAAGACTCAGAAATACCACTACTCTGGGAGGAGAGCTTCAGTGGTGGCTGAAGCCTTCAGAAGGGTGGTCAGAGGAACAAGGACCTTTCCAGGGGACGGGGTCATTTTGCTGCAGCCATGACTCAAGCAGGCATTCCCCCGCGGGGGCAGGGGGCTGGCACCAACTCCCGGAGCTGCGCTCTCCTGAGCTCCTGCTCGAAATGACCTCTGGAAGTAACTGTCACTGGGAGCCAGTTCACATGCTGTAAAGCCCATGTAAGAGACAAGTAGACTTTCAACAGATGTCTGGGAGCTTTGTGTTTGGGACTTATTCGGCTTGGTTGCCACGGAGAGGGAGGAAGCTTGGAATGTTTGTTTTCGGTTCTCAGCCACTCCGTTATCTACACTGGCCTGCTTGGGTATCCTTGACTGTATGTTCTGCCCGGTATCAATTTTCTCTTGTGAACCAGTGTCCGTTATTTTGGTGGGCTCCTACCTGCTCCTGATTGGCCCTGAGCCATTAGTATGATGTAAGCTCTGAGTATAATTGCTTGCTTTGCGCCTTTTCTAATCAGTTCTAACAAAGATTATGTTATGCACCTGGATCCAGTCATTGTCTCAATAAACTGCATTTTTTTGAATGACTGGTGTTGGGAACTGATTTACTCAGGGGTCTGACAGCAGGGCTGATTCAGAGGAGGTTTAAAGACTCCTCCCTGCCCCCACCACACTGGGAACTACTGTTTGGCTTTGAGATGTGTAAATCAGCCCTGGGCTGCCGATGCATAGTAAGATCTCTGATCAAGTTTGCCCTAATTTTCTCAGACATTGCAAGGTTGTGGGGAATGAAGCCCAGTTTGCTTTGCTGCTTGTACAGTGGGCTGTCAAACCTTGCTCTTTGCTTGCTTCAGTTTGTCATGATTTAAGGGGGACGGAATTCCTGCGGGGAGAGGTATGAATGAATGAATGAATGAATGAGACCTTTTGCTTTTCAGCCATTACTTTCTTTTTTAAGTGCTTGCTTTCGTGTCCTCACGGAAGATTGTCCTTGAGGTAGCAACTGGTGTCAGCTGGGACAGAAGATAGCCCAGCTATGTGTCTTCACTCCCTGGTTGGAATGGCAGTGCTTGGCCTGTGTGTGACGTATGAATGGGGAAGGGGCTTTTTACCCATTTTACCTATATGAAGTATGTACCCCGCCAAAACGCTTCAGTTCTAACACAGGGATGTTCTGGATCATGCATACTTATCAATAAAGCTTATCACTGCCAAAGAGAGAGCTGTGGAGAGCAACTTGACCGGGGGTCTGACATGGACCACAGGCCCCTCTGCAGTCTATGGCTTGGAGTGCCTCTGGGAGCTTGTGTGGATAGCAGTAGTGGGAACTGTACCTCACAGCAAAAGGTGGAGGCTTTGCTGACGCTTTTAGAGTGAGCTCTGCATTAGGGAGCTTTATCTTCTATTTCATCTTACTCCTAGATCATTTTATCTGGATTTTTATATTCTGGTTTTATTTTGTTGTTTTACCTGACTCTTATCCCTTTTTAATTGGCTGTTATCTTTGCTTGAAATACGCCCAGAGGATGATTTGCTTTTCTCCTTCCCTCTCCTTGCAGGGGAGTGGCAGGCTAATTGATAAGCCAGACCGTCTATCTTTGCTCTTTGCCCCCTTGTTCAGTCTTGATACATTCAGGGTGGAAACTAGGAGGGAAGAAGGTTTTACTTAGTATATGTTTAGGAAGTATTCTGAGGAGCTTTTAG
The DNA here is from genome assembly GCA_029233225.1 of Lepidodactylus listeri. NCBI lineage: Eukaryota > Metazoa > Chordata > Lepidosauria > Squamata > Gekkonidae > Lepidodactylus > Lepidodactylus listeri. The sequence continues at coordinate 113,306,004 of JARCFY010000009.1, read as the reverse complement.
TTTTTAATTTTAATTAAAACTAGAGCTGATATGAGTCACAGGACATGAATCGTAAGAGAGGGTGTTCCTCTGAAGATAGTAATCCTGTAGTTAGTTAAAGTACATATTTATTTAGCTTTATTTTTGTTATTTTAATTGATTTTTATCCTTGTTTGTAATAAACTTGGCAATTGGTTCATTTTCTTTCTTTCTTTTTTAAATTTTTTATTGCATTTTTTTCCCTACACCTACACTAAAAACTACACACTATCCTACCCTAAGGTATACAGAAAATGCGTTCGTAATGCTAATAATACTAACATCATTAGTTACTGAAAAGCTAAATTATTTCTTGGCATACATTATTAATTCATTCTTGCTGTTTACAAACAAAAATTTAACGTTAGATCCCTGAACTACATACAGCAGAGGAAACAATCTAAATGATAAATTTTAAGATTACAAGGCTTGGTGTGTTATTACAGCAACAAAAAAAAACAGTTATAAAACTATTTCTCCTTTAATTCTCTTCCTTTCTTCTTGTCTTTCTTCTTTCTAGAGGCAGCCGCCCCTTTCTTAGAGTCCGAGTCTTCTCCATCTTCAATTTCTGAGCTTTCAAATCCATACATACTCTCCTGCTCTGCCAGTGAATCATCTGGTTCAGTCTCTGTTTTCTTCTTCTTGTGCTTTTCCAAAAACATTCTTGCTTGTTCAATGGAGTCAATTTTAAATTTCTTATCTTTGTAGCTGAACAACAGTCCCTCCGGAATGGCCCATCTATAAAAAATAGTCTCTGACTGCAACTATAAAGCCAAACTCCTATATGCTTTCCTTCTCTTTCTTATTTCAAATGGAATATCTTTTAAAACTTTAATTTCTTCTTCCTGTATCTTCAGAACCGTTCCATTCGTGGCTTTTAACACCACGTCTCTGGTTGATCTTTTTGAGAATCTCACCACAATTTCACCTGGCAGTTTCTTCTTTTTAACATATTCTGGATATGTCCTATAGGTCATATCCATATCGCTTTGAATTGTCGCTGCTTGCCATCCTGTCAAAGGTGCCAATGCATCACTTAATATTTTCTTAAGATTCTCTCCTTTTGACTCAGGAACATTCTGAAATCTCAAGAAGTAGTTTGATCGATCCATTTGAAGCTTTAATACGTTGTCACTTTGAAAAGATTTTTCTTTTTCAATTCTCTGCAGTCTTGAGTCATTTTTTTCAACCGCTATTTTGACATCCAGGAGTTCCTGCTGGAGCCTTTCCTGTTTTCTATTTGACTCTCTCATTTCAGTTTGCATCGTCTCCAGTTTAGTGTTGATTGAAGCCAGTTGGTCCACTAGGGGTCGCAGTGCCGCTGTCAATGCCGCATTCAGCTCAGTTCCACTTTTTAAAATAGGAAGTGAACTTCCGAGTCTTGGAGAAGCTCTCCCCGCCATTTCTTCCCGCAGTCGCTGATTGTTTACAGTTAGATAAGAGATCTCAAAGGGGACATTCTCGATTTATCACATCGATGCCTTTCGCAAGCTCTTCCTCTGCTCCATGCGATCCAGCACTCCAACGCATTTATAACGCCTCCAAAACAGCAACAAGACCATGGGAAAGTCTCCGAGTAAGTTATGAGGGAGGGGGTGGGGGGATCCGATCCTCCTAGCCCACCCCTTAATGCTTCATATCAAAAGATCAGGAGACTCACGATTCAGCCATTGCGTATCTGGTAGACCATCACCTCTCCGCTCTACATTTTTTGCAGCTTCACGGCAGCGCTTCCAGTAGCCTGAGGGCTTCCTCCGGCAGGCGAACCCCTAGGGGTAAAAAGGAGCCTCAATCCCGCGATCGCCACCGCAGGGAGAGGCTACCTTCAAGCACCCCAGGCAGGGACCCTTTCCTAGGCTCCCTGGGGGTCCGGCAGCAGTCCGGAACCCCTTCAACCTGCTGAGAGCGGGTTGCCTCTCCTGCACTTGCAGAGAGAAGCGCCCGCCATTAAAGCGCCTGAAACCGAAAGTCACAATTTGGTTCATTTTCTACTTCCCCCTCCCCACTTGAATGTCCAGGGGAGTGGCAGGCCATTCACTTCTGTTCTGCTCCTGTTATTTTCTGTTTTCTTCTGAGGTCCTGTTTGGTCTGGCTACGCTCAAAAGTGGAAAGAAGAAGGAGAAGAAGGCTTCTATCTAATATCTCCTTAGGACGCAGGAGGTGTTTGTCGAGTGTTTGCGTTTTACTCTGTCGAGTTTTCTTTATTTGATTTTAAATATCGCCAGAGCTGGTATGAGTTGCAAGAGAGAGTGCCCCTTTGAAGATAGTAGTCCTGTAGTTAGTAAAACGAGTAGGTTTGATCCAGATTGCTTAATTAATGAAAACATCTAATAAATTCAGTTTACTGCAGGCTCTAGAGAAAGGAAGATAGTATATGCGCTTTCCATGCTCAGAAAGATAAAGCTTCTGAGTTTCTTAATGAGGATTCTATAAACCCCCAAGGTAAGAGGGATGAAACTGCATCAGCGAATTCCTATCTGCTTGCAACACAATGTTGGTTGTTGAGACTCTCAAAAAAAAAATTATGAGAAATTCAACTTCTTTTTTTTGTAAAGAAATTTTTATTTTTCAAAAAAAAAACATCGAAAATAATACATTTAACCTTATACAAATCCCTTTTTCCATATTAAATAACATTTTGTTCTATTTGTACATTCTATTTTTATCTTGTTTTGGTGGTTTCCCACCACCTCTGAAGCATAACACATTTTCCATTTTATTCAAAATAGTAATACTTATATCTATGTTTCGTTTCTGGTAACGGTTATATAGCTTTAAAATACTTATACACCAATTCTTATTTTCTATACTCTTATGTATTTCTAAATAAAAACAGTTTCATTGTCTAATTTTAACTAAAACATTCATATAAGATATTTCTATTCCTTTATGCTATTATAACCATGTATAAATATAGTTTTTCATATCCCAATATTTTTCAACATATTCTTTCAAATCTTTCCAGTCTTCCAGAAAGGTCTCTGAGTAAAGATTATTCAATTTTCTAGTCCATTTATCCATTTCAGCCATATATAACAGTTTTTTCAACCATTCCCACACCTCTGGTATTTTTTCATTTTTCCAGTTTTGTGCATACACCATTCTTGCTGTTGTAATCATATACCATATTATTGTCCTTTTCTTTACATTTATCTCTTCTAGTTTAAGTCCTAGCAATAACATTTCAGGCAACTTCTTAAATGTACATTTCAAGATTTTTTCCATTTCTGCATGTATTTTTGACCAATAAGTCTTTGCTTTATCACAAGTCCACCACATATGATAAAAAGAACCTTCTTTCTTTTTACACTTCCAACATTTGTTAGACATATTTTGACCAATATTTGCAATTTTTTTTGGTGTCATATACCATCTATAGATCATTTTAAAACAATTTTCTTTTAAGTTATAACACGTAGATATACTCATAGCATTTTTCCATAAAAACTTCTTGACCTCTTGCATCCAGTGTATTATGGATAGTAACAAGTTTAAAGGAATTAGTCCCCAGGAAGATGAATTACAAAGAAGCCCAGAGTTGACTGGAGCTGGGAAATATAGTATACACGTGACAAGGGGGATTAATCCTTTTAACCTATATACCACTATAGTTGCGTTGAATGTTTTTCCTTTTTCAAGGGCGTATTATCAATTGGGGCAGTAAATGGGCACTGGGAAAACATCTAGGACAGGGGTGTCAAACGTGCGGCCCGCAGGCCAGATCAGGCCCCCGGAGGGCTTCTCTCAGGCCTTCAGTGGAACTGGCTGTCTCCTGCTTCCTCCTCCAGTGCTGCTGCTGCATCATCGTAGCTTGCCTTGCCAGACTCTCCTCAGTGGCTCAGGAGAGATAGACAGGCAAGCTTCTGTTCTCTGCACTGGCTGAGGCTCCTACCCCTCCCATGTTTTAAGCATGGTTTTAAGTTAAAAAAAACCCTTTGTGTTTGTGCCCTTTATAAAGTTTATATCTCCACTACCTGGCATTACATTTTATGACCCACATGGGCCGGCTCGACAAGGTCTCGTTTAGGTCAGGTCCGGCCCTCATAACAAATGAGCTTGACACCCCCGGCCTAGGAGTACTGCTAAATAGGCATCCTGTGACAATTGACCTGCGACATATTAATAGAATTTCAAGGCCCTGCCAAAATGGCTAAATTAGTTCTCTTTTTCTGCAGGGCTAATGTTTCCATCTTCAATACCAGCAAGGCAAGATTGGTGAAGGAAATATGACATCGTTGCACACAAATCATTCAAAGCGGAAGGTGGAGGCCCCTCCCCCCACTTTTGTTACGTTAGAACTAACCCTGTTGATTCTCTCACTCTTGGCTGTTGAGTGGGGTCCATATGTCCTTGAAAAAGTAGCCCTGCCCCAAGAAATAGACACAGCGGGCTGATTAAAACAAGGGAAAGGGTTTGTGAGTGAACTGAAGGGCTGGAATGTGTGAGACCAAGCAGGTTGTTTGTTTGCAATGGCCAGAGTCCAAGTGTCCTTTCACTTTAGGACTGTACCAGCTAAGAGGTTTCAGGTGATTGCAGCAACAACAGCTGGTATACCTTTTGCTAAGCTGTGGCAGCAGAAGGAAGTCCCTCATACGAAGGTCTTTTTAAAAAAAAAAAAAAAGGTGAAAGATTTTTATGTTTTCTGTGACTTACAGCTCCATGGATAAATTATGATGGTAGCAGAATAGATTAGCAAATAGAAGGAGGTGTTGCAAAGAATGGGAATCACCCTTTATAAGGCAACTAGTTTTAAGCAATGATGGGTTGAGTGTTAACTGTTTTTAAGCAGTGGGAAAGCTCCATCTCTAGTCTGCAGCCAAAAGGGGTGCATACAACCTCTTGTGCTGTCCTCAGCCTTCCAAGAAATGGAACCCATCTTTCTTGCAGGATCTTTTCCTCTCTTTTGGCTCCCCTGCCTCAGCTGAAAGTATATCCAGACTGGACTTGGACTTTGTTCAGATGTAAGAGCAAACTGGCCTATGCCAACTGGAATTCATAACTGAAACCATGACGTACAACCTATGGTTTGAACTGTGTGTGTCATTGTCCCACTTTGTCTTGGTCCCTCACCAACAGAGTCACTTCCCTCACTGAAAATGGAAAGTGGCAGCCCCTACCAGAGACCACCTCTGAGCTTGTAATCAACATCTATGGAATAATGCAGTGGCTGTATATTTGAGGAAACAAAATAGAGAAGCCCAGCTTGTGGTGCAGGTAGGGCTGCCAAGTCCCCCGCTTGGGCGGGGGAAACACCGATTTTTAGAGCTTACCTCCCGCTTTTCCAAAGATGGCCACCGGGGGGACAAAATGGCTGCCTTAAAAGGGAAATGTCTGCAGAGAGCCTGCCCTGCATTAAAAAGCCTCGCCAGACATTTCCCCTTTAAGAAGTCAGCAAGAGAGCTTCTTCCACAGCAAGAGAGCCCCGCCCAGAGATTAAGGAGGGACTGAAGGAGCTGCTTTTGCATGTGGCTGGCAAGGTGAGTTTCTCTTCCAGCTCTTTTCATTCTCTCTCCCTTTCTTTTTTCTGTCTGTCTGTCTGTCTCTCTCTCTGTCCCCATCCAGCAGAGGTCTATCAGTGGCTATTATAGCCACAAGGTCTAAATGGAAGTAAGTGCCTCTGCCAGTTTTTTCCCCTTCTCTCTCTCTCCCTCTTTCTTTTTTCTGTCTGTCTGTCTGTCTCTCTCTCTCTGTCCCCATCCAGCAGAGGTCTGTCAGTGGCTATTATTAGCCACAAGGTCTAAATGGAACCCTTTGGCTGGGGCAGTGATGCTCTGAATTCTTGGGGGGCAACAGTGGGAGGGAATTCTTGGGGGGCAACAGTGGGAGGGCTTCTGGAGTTTCTGGGCTTCTGGCCCCGCTGCTGGACCTCCTGAGGGCACCTGGTATTTTTGGCCACTGTTGTGACACAGAGTGTTGTACTGGATGGGCTGTACTGGATGGGCCGATCCACTGTGGCTTCTCTCCTGTTCTTATGATATGAAAATCATATTCAGCACTTGTGTAGCACTTAGTGCTTCATATTCTGCCGAGATGAGGAAGGATTCAGTAGGGCCGTTGCTCAGTGATAGAGCATCTGCTTCACATGCAGGAGGTATCAGCCTCTTCAGCTAAAAAAGGATCAGGTAATAGGTGACATTAAAGATCTCAGCCTGAGACCCTGGAGAGCCACTACCAGTCTGAGTAGTCAATACTGACCTTGATGGACCAATGGCCTGATTCAGTATTAGGAAACTCCATGAGTTCATGTGTCAGCATGTGGAAGCAACATCACAGGATGTGACATCACAAAATGATGTCACTTCCTTTCTCCTGGCTCCACCCCCAAAGTCTCCTGGCTCCACCCCCAAAGACCCCAGATATTTCCCAAGTTGGACTTGGCAGCCCTAGGTGCAGGTGTTAGCCAAATTGCCTTGATTCCTTAATCAATATTGGGGAATTATGAATATTAATAATTGGCAATAGGCATAAACGGATCACACCTTTGTATACAGAGGTTGGGCCCTTCCAGACAAACCAGAGAATAGACAAGGAGACTGATGTAATGATAAAGCAGTGTTTCTTTACTAACAAACTTATATCTCATTCAAACAATACAGAATCACACACAAACATACAGATTCTAGGAAATTAGAGAGATTAAGAGACAGGAGATTGTTGGTTTCCTGTAGAAGTCATATTTACCTCTCCAATAGCTGGTGTAGTCCTTCTGGGAAAATTAATAATAGGCTGGGAGAAAGATGGGGGGTGGGGAGCACATGTGCTGAACCAGCAGCAGCACGTGTAGGCCCTTGGCTGCGCAGACCAAGAGTCTTGAAGGTAAGGGAGGGCAGGAGATCAGCGAAGCAAGAGAGCTAGCTGGCTGCTGGGAGCTTTCTTTTATTGGGGGCTGGTCTCTGGGGGCAGGCTTGGCCAGATGCCTGTCCTGAGACCTCCCCTTGCTGGTCCACCCACTAGCTCTTGTCCAGGAGGAGAAGGGGGTTGGGCAATGTTAGATTCTACCTAGTGTGGTCAGAGAAATACCTGGGGCCGGAAGCTGATGTCATCGGCTAGTAGCATTGTGTTGTAGATGGGATTAACCTCTCTGGGCAGCCAAACCGGTTTTTAGCTGGTCAAGTCCATTGTTTCACTGGTCAAGGAATGTTGGGGGGGGAGGGTTGCAGCCTGCGATGTGTAGAGTTCCTGAGCACATGTCTTTAGCCAGAAACAAGATGGCTATTTTCTGTGTCAGTGTCTTTGTGTGTTAAGAGAAGCCTCCTGGAGTTGGCAACCTCGGGAACCGCTGTCTCAAGCATTTGCTGGAGTCATTTGCAGCTGGTTTTTCCTTGGTTATTCTTCCTAGTTTCTCTCACACAATTCGCAGTCCATTTATCACTTATGAAGTTATCATTCATAAGAGGGCAAAAGCACCTTGCTGGCTTACACAGGACAGCAAGTAGTGAGTTGTATGGCAGTGGGGCTGTTCTGTCTCATGTCTTATGCCAGCTGACTTCCAAGCCTTTAGGAAGTAATGGCCTGCCAGATCTGTCACTAGAGCTAGTTTGTGAAGCCTTCTTGAGATGTTTAGTGTTATCTCCCAACTGATGTCTTCTGTCTGGTGGTGAGGTGCACAGGATATTGCTGCTGCTCAGTCACTGAACGGACAGCTGTTGCACTGGGTGTTCCATTTTACTAAAGGTGGTGGGGGTTGAGAGGGAATACTTAATTGTACTGTGAACAGTTGCATCTACGGAGCATGTGTCATCAACGCAGGTGTTCATGCACCTGTTTCTGATAGGAGATAGCAGGTGAGGAGGGCTGAAAGTCTATCTTGCTTGCCTTTGTCATCACTATGAGGGTAGTGCCAGTATGTCATAGAAGGCATTGTTGTCTAGAGATCCCTGAATGGTGGCTGAGTATGGTGATGTCCTTTTTAAGAGCTTGACCTTGCACTGCGTATAGGTTCTGAAGTATCTGCCCTTGGACGTCTGCTGGGCCAGCCAATTATGTACTGTCTTATTCCTAATGTGAGACTGCAGATCATCAGTGGGGTTATTCAAGCCCAGCTCTATCAAGATCCTGTAGTTTTGCTGTCCTTGGTTTGGATGCCTACGTGCTGAGGGGATGCGGTCGCGATGCCTCTGTCATCACAGCTGTCCACAGAATACTGTTTCTTGGGTCGTTGAGTAGTAGCATAAGGCACCTGGAGCCATCGATGCAGAACAGTGATTAATGGAATGAAGACTTCTGAAAGAGTGACCAAGCCACAGGAGGATAATTTAGACTATGGCTTAAGGCATTGGCCTTCAAACCATGGACTGGGGAGCTGTAGAGACGTGCTGTGGAGATTGCACTCCATACCTCTTTCCCACACAGGCTCGGAGGGGCAGCAGGACATCCAGGCTCCATCTGTCGGTCGCACAGAGGATTCCACTGTAGCTCAGGCTGGTTCAGACACACACACACCCCTCTCCCCGCAAGCGCTCTCCTTTGCCTCTCTTCTCCCAGCCGGCCTTTTCCCAGCGCCTGCCAACTGGTTCTCCAGTGCTGTGCATGTTTGGCATGGAGCCCCCCTCCTCACCGGGGGGGTGACTTAACTCTGGTTCCTTGTCTTTATAACATGACTGCAGTGTTGTTACTTCCTGTCATCTGCTTAAAGGCTGCTTCCCATCTGGTTCTTGGGGAGAAATCTGAGGCTTGCTGATGACATTTGCAGGGTCTGGGGGCTTCCAAACACAGCCAGCACACCACTTCAGGTGAAAGCGGTTGTTTGTGAACCGGTGCCAGGGTCAAACCACTTCCTTGTAAGTGTTGGTTTGGGGGTGGCCATTTCCCCCTTGCAGAGGCGATGTCCATATTTATGCTTACCCGCGGAGGCTTACCCGCGGAGGAAACCTGATGGTTTCCAAAATGTTCTGTGGGATTTATCTGGACCAACTGGCAGTTCCCTCAATGAGCTGACTGAGATTTGGAATAGAGGTCTTCAGAAAGCTATCAATGCGATTGCTCCCTGATGCCCTCTGCACCCTCGTGTCTCTGTGGCTCTTTAGTATAATAAGAGTCTTAAGAAATTTTAAGAGGTTGCTCAGACAACTCGATCAGAATTGGCAACGAACTTGGGACGAAGCTGTGAGAACACACACTATACAGCCCAAATGAAGGCCCATGAGGTGGCACTGAAAGCAGAAAAAAGATTATTTCACAGCTTCTTTTGTGCCTGCTAGCTTACAACCAGCTGAGTTATTCAGATTGGTTCAGCAATTTATCACCTCTTTGGTGTGTCCTAAAACTGATATTGATTTGACTGTGATTCATTTGCAAACTTTTTTGCGGATAAAGTCTCTGAGCTCCACCTGGAGTTGGCTGCTGAATTTGCTAACAGCAGTGGGATGGGGCCTCGGTTTGCACCATCTGGTTCTTTTTTTGGACTCTTTTGGGCTGCTCACCCTTGAAGATATTGACAGGATCCTAACAGCTCTGAGGCCAACTACCTGCTCCTTGGATCCCCATCCCTTGTGGCTGGTAAAATCACGCTACGAAGTGGTAAGTGACCCTTTGAGACGGATTATTGATTTGTGTCTCTCACAGGGCTGTTTCCACACCTCCCTTAAGAAGGCAATTGTTAGACCTTTGCTGAAGAAACCCTCCTTAGATGAAAAGGAGCTGGCCAATGACCGCCCAGCGTCTAATCTGCCTTTTCTGGGGAAGGTAACTGAGTGAGCAGTGGCTGAGCAGCTCCAGGTTTCCCTGGATGAGACGTCTGCCCTGTACCCTTTTCAGTCGGGCTTCAGGCCGGGCTTTGGGACCAAGACAGCACTGGTCGCTTTGGTTGATGATCTCTGTTTACAGCTGGATAAATTTATTTATTTATTATTTCACATTTATATCCCGCCCTCCCCGCAAGCGGCATGCCGATGCTGTCGATCCTTCTGGATCTATCAGTGGCCTTCCCTACAGTTGACCATTTGGTCCTGATAGACTGCCTTGCCTCCCTGGGGGGGGGGGGCACTGCCGCCCTTAGTTGCTTCTCCTCATTCCCTCAGGGATGCGCTCGGAGGGTTGCTGTGGGGGGGGGAGGTATCTTCCTGACCAGCCCTGGATATATAGGTGCACCCTCTTGCCACGATCACCAGGAGGTTTTGAGTCGGGTGCCATCAATATGCTGGTGACACTCAGCTCTTCCTCCTGCTGGATAAGCAGCTGGCAGCAGGGCTCTCGGCACTATCCCAGTGCCTGGACGTGGTAGTCCAGTGGTTGAGAAGGAGCTGGCTGAAGTTGAATCCATCCAAGATGGAGGTCATGTGGCTGGGAGGGGCTGAGATGCCAGGGGCAGGGTCACTCCCAAGACTCAATGGTGTCTAGCTGACAGCTGTGGACTCTGTACAGAGCCTCAGGGTATGGTTGGAGTCTGTTCTATCGCTGGATAAACAAGTCTCCATGGTAGTGCAGTCAGTATTTTCCCACATGCGCCAGGCCCGCCAGCAGGCTCCTTATCTGTCTGGGTCGGACCTTGCCACATTGATCCCTGCAATGGTCAACTCCAGATTGGACTGCTGCAGTTCACTCTACATAGGGTTACCCTGGAAAATGCTTCAGAGAGTGCAGGTGGTCCAGAATGCAGTTGCCAGGTTGCTGACTGGAACATCATGGTCAGCTAATAGTACTCCAATTCTGCAGCAGCTGCACCGGCTACGTCAGTCTCCGGATCCAATTCGAGCTGTAGGTGTTCACCTTTACAGCCCTCAGTGGTCTGGGACTGCCTCTCGTGTTACAACCTCCCGTGCACCCTTCAGCCATCATCTAGGGGTGTCTTGCAGGTGCCCGGCCCCAGGATGGTTCGGTTGGCTGTCACTAGGGGAAGGGCCACCAGTCGTGGCTCTTGTCACGTGGCATGCACTCTCAGATGACACCCACGCCCTGCCAGACTTGTTTAGTTTCCGCAGGGCATGCAAGGCTGAATTGAATTGTTTAGGTTGGCCTTTGAAGGGTAAGCCATATGTTTGGGCTGTATTTATTAGTGGTATGGTGATAGTCACATATTCTAATAATTTAATATTTTAATGTTAATATTTAATATTTGTTATTTGTTTTTATGTTGTTTTTACCTTGTTGGTTTTAATGTTATAAGTCTCTGCGAGACCCTTTGGGTGAGTGGCGACTAAAACATCTAATAAATAAAATAAAAGTTAGCTTAGGGTGTGGGTTCCAAGAAAGATAACATCTAAGGATGCCCACTGCTTTTTTCCATGGGAGGGACCCCCTTCTAGCTTAGCAAAGTGGAATATCTCTTCTCCTCCCTCTTATAGAAAAAGCCAGTGCTTTCTCCCACCACCCCCAGTCGCTGCCTGAGTCTGGCATTGTAAAGGGTGGGGATTTGAAATTAGGTATAAACAAGCCGGTGGACCCGCGATACTCGCGGGGGGGGGAGGTGAGCCTCTCTCCCCTCCCTCCCCCCGTTCCCCCCTGAAAATTGGCGGCAGCGGCAAGAACCGCCGCTTGCTGAGGCACTCCCCCCTGGCCCGCTCTAGCTCGGGCCCGAGTGGCGTTAAGCCACTCGGCCCTGGCGTTTCCCTCCCTCCTGCCCCCTCCCCCGGCCCACTCACCCCCGGCTCCCAGGCCCGAGCAGCCAAGCACTGCTCGGGCCACCACTTCTCCCACCCTTCCCACCCCCTCCCCCCTTCCAGAGTCGGCGGCACAGCTAGACCTGAGGCTCGCTGCGCTGCCTCCCCCCCTCCCCCGTTTCTGAGCCGGTGGCTCGGCCGCAGACCCCCACCACCACCACCCGGCCGCTTGTCCGTTGCTTCCGCCGCCACCACTCAGGTAAGTCCAAACAGGATTTTTTACTTTTGGGGGGATTTGAGTATCCCCCCGAAATTTTTCTTAAGTTTTTAGATTTTTCTGCAGACGTGGGGACCGCCCCACGTCTGCAGAACAACCTCCTTGCCCCCCAGGTGCCCCCCGAGCAGATTTAGGTATCCGCACGGGGGGGCCCACTTGGGAATTAGATATATAGATGGCATAGCATGATACAGAGTTTATTTGCTGTTGTCACAATCCCTTTTTCTGACTGACTGAACTGAATGGCTGAATCAAATAGGTATACTGGTATACAGTAGGAAACCTTCCAGAGTTTTATTTAATGATTCTTGCTGTCAAATGTGTGCTGGAACTAAAGTTTTTATTCTTTCTGTCTTGGTTATGTTTTTGGAAAATGCTGTGTTTGCCCTATAACCAGACATGTGTCAAGAAACTGGCACAATTTACAAATAAATTTTATTTCCTCTCTCAGAAGGGGTTGAAAGATCGGTGTTTTTTTTAAAAAAGAGGCATGACACAGATAAACACATTTCATAATATGTATTCTCACTAATCTTTACATTGATATAATTATACTGTTATTGCTGCATTATGTATTTTTATTATCTTTGAAGGTCAATCGTCTAAGAAATGCACGGGGAATGTAATGAACTCCATTGCTTCTGTCTCTCTGTGCTGGGAGGAGGATGAAACCTGGGGGCAGAGTAGCTTATGACAAACGTGGAACAGAACCCACAGTTTATTGCGATTGTGGACCAGTGGTACAAAACCTATATAGGCAAAAATACTTACAGGAAAACATTACTATTACATTAAAAAAATAGCAAATATATTTTATTAAATCAGCACTGAACCAAAGTAGACTCTGGTGACTGCCCAGAATCTAGCAGCCCTGTCCCTGGTTCGAGGGTCAAGGTCTGCTAGAAGGAGGGAGGCGTGCCAGGAATGGTAAGCAGGTATCTGAGAGTGTCATGGAAGTGGGAGGGCAGCAGAACATGCTCAGCCATTTCAGTTTCCCTGTCTGCACCATGGCATTTCCTGAACTGGTCCAGTATTTGTGAAATTAGTAAATTAACCAAATAGTTTCACAGTACAAATTTCTTATTCCTAATAAGATGGTGATTTGCGGCAAGACTTATGTGGTCTTGAAGTGGTATTCTAAGACTTATGTGGTATTCCAAATCCTTTGCTTGGTTTCAGATGTAGCTTTTAAGTAACCGACGGCTATTAATCTTCTTGGAGAATATCCACTAGATTTTAATTTTTCTGTGCGGGGATTATGTATTCAAATAATTAAACATGTAAAACACATCGTCCTTTTCCGGATAAGGAGCAGAGAGAGCCGTAGGAGTGTGACTCATCCCCATCCAGTATTTCCTGACTTCTAGCAGGAATGCTGCCGGCTTAGTGGACAGTTCTGATGGCTTGCCAGGGCTTAACAGCTGACTTATACAACCCCTTGTGGAAGTTGAATGGAGTGCAACAGAGCTTGATCCGAGGAGGTGTGTGGTCTGCATGATCTAATTTCTCTCTGTAAATCAGAAAGGAGGGAGTAGGGACCTGTGGATTCACAACATGCCCTCCTGTGCCAGAAAAGGAATTTTGGAAAATGAGGTTGTTATCCCATATCCCATCCCAACCTAGAGAGGACGGCTGCAGTTTGAGATCCAGTGACTAAAAATAAATGTTTTCTATGGAGGAATGACTGAGTATGCAGTGTGTTGGTAAGTCAATAATTTGTAAGACTAACAATTAATTTCAGGTCTCTGTGCCTTGTTTATCTGCAGGTGTGGCCTGAAGTAACAGATCCTCAGAAGTTTGTATATGAAGATGTTGCTATAGCTGCATATCTGTTGGTAGGTGGTTTTTAAGCATCAGTTTAACAGAATACTTCTCATTAAAATATAGCTCAAATGTAGATGTATTAAAATTACTTGTCAAAAAAGTGAAATATGTCCACTTACTGTGATCATGCCACTGTAATAAGAACTCATTGCTTTCTGTGTCTTAAAAACTTGATACTGATTAATGTGTGCTCTTTGTCTTTACAATTCGGGTTTTGTTTTTTCTTAGATCCTTTGGGAAGATGAGAGAGCTGCAAGAGGCCTGTCCAGAAAACAGTCTTTTGTGGACCTTGGCTGTGGAAATGGTCTTCTGGTCCATATCCTAAGCAGCGAAGGGGTAACTTGCTTGGAGAAACTTCTCCTCTGTCTCTGGCTTTTGTGACAAGATGTGGGATAGTATGGGATTGCTGGCTCTGCATATCCCATTTCCCCCTTCTCCCCAGGTCCACGCTGGAGAAATATTCTGGCAGTGCCTGTAGTGATGACCGGTTTTCTTCTCCCATCTGTGCCAGTGCTTAACCCAAGAACCTCTTCTGGTTGTCAGGTCTCAACAATGGAGCATGTACTGCATTATATAAAATACCTTTTTTTAACTTCCATCCCTTTGCCCTGTCATAGTTTGACCCTGTAACAGAACAGAACAAAACTAGAATGAGAAAAGGGTTGGAACACTTTCCCTATGAAGAAAGGTTGAAGCGCTTGGGGCTCTTTAGCTTGGAGAAACGACGGCTGAGGGGTGACATGATCGAGGTTTGTAAGATTATGCATGGCATAGAGCAGGCAGAGAAAGAAGTGCTTTTCTCCCTTTCTCACAATACAAGAATTCGTGGGCACTCCATGAAATTGCTGAGCAGTCGGGTTAGGACAGATAAAAGGAAGTCCTTCTTCACCCAAAGTGTGATTAACACATGGAATTCACTGCCCCGGGAGGTGGTGGTGGCAACAAGCATGGACGGCTTCAAGAGGGATTTAGATAAACATATGTTGCAGAGGTCCATCAGTGGCTATTAGCCACAAGGTATAGATAGGAACTCTCATTCTGGGGCAAGTGATGCTCTGTATTCTTGGTGTTTGGGGGGAGGCCACAGTGGGAGGGCTTCCTGCCCCCACTACTTGACCTTCTGAGGGCACCTGGTGTTTTTGGCCACTGTGTGACAGAGTGTTGGACTGGATGGGCCACTGGCCAGATCCAACATTGGCTTCTCTTATGTTCTTACCCTGAACCTGGCTTTATTGGAATATTCTGTAGGACAAATTTCACTGTAGGCAGTTGATAGGACTTGGGGTGTGTGGGTGTGTGTGGAGAATCTGCTGTGTCCAAGAAGTGGGTGGTCTCCATGGGCCAGGCATAGTCTTCATCCCACCCATGATCCTGAACCTACATTCTGCTATATAAGTGAGTGGGTGCCGTTCACCTCATGGGGAAAAAGGAAGCGATGCACTTCGGGTGTGGGACATCCTTATGTGCTCCTCACCCCCCACCTCCAGTTAATAATAGCCAGAGCTCCTTTAAATAAGTACCTTATCAATCAAAGAAATCTAGCCTGCACCCTGGAATGAGAGTTAAGGACTCGAAGGGAAAAATGAAAGTATCAGCAAGCAGACCTGAGCCTGCCCGCAGCTCCCCTTTCAGGAGCGAGTTTGGCCACCCTCCCTGGGTTTTCATGGAAAGGACTGTATTTCAGAGAGCCGGTTGGAATTCTGCCCATTGTTTGTATTATTCTGGGTAAGATAAGTGTTTTTGAATTGTAAAGTATTATGAATATCATTTAACAAATAATGCTACATGAAATCTTTCAGCATTCTGGCAAAGGGATTGATGTTAGAAGAAGAAAAATATGGAACATGTATGGGCCCCAAACACACTTGGAGGTACTGTTTAAAAAAAGTGTTCTGTACAATGTTTTCCAACTTTTTATTGCTCAAACCTGTGTGGTTGGGTGGGTCTATTTTCTGCAAACACATTCTCTGAAATTAACTCCTATGACAACAAAACAAATGTTATTATGACCAAAAAAAATCAAAATGCAGTGTAGTATGTTATACAGGGCTGTACTGATGAAGTTGAAAATGTTTTCAGTACCGCCAGAAAACACTGAGACGGACCGGCCGAGCCCTTGAATGAGTGGAGGGCCCTTTTTGCTTGTGCAAAGGGGTGTTCAGGTCCAACGCATCTTAAGCAGCTTTCATTCTCTCTGAATTGACTTTGTTGCTAATAGTGGATAGGTCCTTATGTTTTCTCAGGGTCCTGCTTGAGGTGGCTTACAATTAAAAACCACAAAAAACCAAGCCTTTAGACATAAGTAGCATAGAAACTATCCATAAAACAGAGCAAACCATTAAAAAGAATATGATCTCTACCCCTAGTTAAAAGCCAGGTGTGAAAATATGTGTTTTAGCTTGGCACCTAAAAGACAGTAAAGCAGGTGTCAGGTGAGCCTCAAGGGGAGGGTGTTCCAAAGTCGAAGTGCCAGCACAGAAAAGGCCCTGTTTCTACTTGCTGCCTGCCTTGCATCTGAAAGAGCAGGGCTTGAGAGACTAACTTAACCGGTGGGCTGGGTAGCAGAGGAAGCATTGTGGCAAAGAGCCTCCAAAACTGTGAAAATAATTTAAATTCTTCAAATAAATAATGACTGTGTAGATGTGACAGAATATGAAAGAGGCAATGAAACTGCAGCTTAGTTGCATAGCCCTAAACTGAGTTTTGGTGGGCTCCCAGAGTCCTGCTGTGGACATTAATTTCTGGCATGACAAAGGACCACTTCCTTGTGACCACCTCGTATTTTTATTTCGTAAAAAGCTGAGTTAAGGAAGTACAAGAAATGTACTACCTTTAGAGAGTACACAGAGAGCAAACGTAGGCAACCGAGGCATTTGTGTAAGCTGCATATGGAAAGGCTAATTCTGACATGTTTGCTGAATTGGCACTGTATACTCATAACTTTGTAAGAAGTACTTGACTTATTGAGACTGCTGCGGACCCTGATTTAGTTATGATCTTTAAAAAGAATACTTTTCTGACCAGTTCCCTGTGAAATATGGAACTGCGTTTATTACTTAGAGCAGTAGTCTCCAACCATTTTGAGTATGAGGACCCCCTTTTTATGTCAATTTTTGTGGCCTTCCATGTGATAGTAGTTATGGTTAGGATCCCTTGATTAAGAAAATGATGAAGAGCTACTACAAATTAATTTTTAAAATGTTGCTGAATTCATATTTTATTAATTACAACAGCATCAGGATACATTTGACAAACAGCAATACATGCTCTTTATTTGGTCTACAGAAGGTGTATGTGCTTGCTTATTATACTGAGTCATTTAATGAGATGGCAGCTTTCAGAGGCTGGAGGCCTGGTTGAAGGGTAGAGGGTGTAGACCGGTGATTTGATAGACAATGTGTAAGAAAGCCTGATACGTTTATTTAGTTGGGGGGTGGGGGGAGGCACAAACCTGCCCAAGTTAGATGAGTTCTTGCAATAGCTGTGCTGCAATAGCTCTGCTGCAGAGGGCCCCAAGAGTAGCCAAGAAGGGCAGTGAACTAAGCACTCCTTGGGCCGGTGCCCTTCTCTGTCCCGGGAAACACTTTGCAGGATCTTTAGGAGTGGTGATTTGTTCAAGAAACAAACTTGGGTAAACATCTGGGCTGCAGGCCATAGAGTAGATAATGGTGTCACTATTTATTGGTGGAATATGTGGTGGTTGACTCTGCACCCCAGTAAACAATCCATTGGCTGCCACAGTTCCTCCTTCATAGCTTTGGTTTCGCAGGATGCTGCCCTTAATTTTTCAGACTGTGTTGCTTTAACTGTGGGAGGACCACATTTCAGCGTGTGGTTTGTGTGGCAATCTAGGTCCGTGGCCAGTGCCTGGTGCACCTGCTGGATGGTGCTGGGTGGCCTTCCTGCTCAGTCCTGTTTACCTGAGACATCTAGCACCGGCCCTGTCAAGTCTGTCCTCTTGAGCAGCGGTGAGCTGATTGCACAGCACTGTCCCAAGCTTCCTCCTGTGAAGGGGGAGTGGTGAGCAGCAATACTCCTTCTAAGCTGTGGAGTCTTGTGAGCAAAAATTCTGCTTTGTGAGCTACTGGCATTAAAATTGTGAGTGAGCGATTTGGCTGTCGCATAAATTAGGTTGCTCTGGAGCCATCCTTCCTGAGCTAAGACAAAAATGTGTGAGCTGGAGGCTAAAAAACTGTGAGCTAGCTCACACTAACTCAGCTTAGAGGGAACACTGGTGAGCAGGTGTCTGTCTTCATTACTGGGGTGGAGGAGGTCATCCTCTTCTTCACCCGTCTGAGTGCCACGGCTGTCTTTCAGCAACTCAGCCTCATGTCTAGTAAGCTTGATCTGCTTAGACATGACTGTAATGCTTATAACCAGAAGATACGGAATCCCTTACCCCTTTTGAATATACAGGGGAGAGATACTCTGATTACTTCTACAATAGACTGCCCATCTTCTTGTTTAAGAGCCTGTGCTACCCCAGCTGCCTACTCAGGGGCAATGGGCCACGTTGGAACTGGTTTTGCTGTGGCTGGCTGTGTAAGTCAAGGGATCTGAAATGGTGTTCTCTGTAAGTAAACTGCCATCCAGCGGTTGCAGCACCTTTCAAAAGCTTCTGCTGTAGTGTGAATTTTGACTGGTGATGGGAGTAAACTGTAGTTCCAAAATCTTTTCCCTTGAATCTGGCTATGAACTATTCTCAAAATGCACAGCTTGACTAAAATAAAGTATGAATAATATTGGCCATAATAGATTTCAACAGACTATACGAAAAGAAAACTTCAACAACATTTTAATTTGGTTTACCTGTTGTTACAGTTCCATCTTGTCTCTGTGTCTTGGGCATGTTTTATCCTCAAGCGTGTCTCACTTTCTTTTAGGAATGTGCAGTTAGTCCCAATGATCTGTATCCAGATGCTGACTGGTTAATTGGAAATCATTCTGATGAGCTGACTCCATGGATACCGGTAATAGCAGCCAGGTACTCTTTGCCAGACCAGAAAGGAAGGGGATCACTGTGACGTGGGGGTGAAGAGCCACGGGAATTCTTCATTTCCCCCCTAACAAATTATGTACTGTTCTATTAGCATGCATAGAATTATTTATTTATTTATTTATTATTTGTATTTATAGCCCACCCATCCTGCAAGCGGGCTCGGGGCAGGTTATATCATATTTGTAATACAATAAATACAATTAAAATTTTAAATACAATAATAAACATTAAAAACAATAATCACAGACCAACAGAATCAACTGGCTGTGAGAGGTAGCCTAGCATATTATTTGGCTTGGTAGATAGATGACAAGTTGCCAGACATTTTATTTGGCTTGGTAGGTGGGTGACAGAAACCTCAGGGAGTCCCTACACGGAATCCCGCTGCCTCAGCCAAAGGCCCAGCGGAACAGCTCTGTCTTGCAGGCCCTGCAGAATTGAAGAAGATCCCGCTGGGCCCTGATCTTGACAGGGAGCCTGTTCCATCAGGCGGGGGCCAGGGCAGAGAAAGCCCTGGCCCTGGTCAAGGCAAGGCGGACGTCTTTCAGGCCAGGGACCACCAGGAGATGCGGGTCCATAGAGCGTAACGCTCTTTGAGGCATGTACGGGAAAAGGCCATCCCTCAGATACATTGGTCCCAGGCTGTGCAAGGCTTTAAAGGTTATTACCAGCACTTTGAAATGAATCCAGAAGTCAACTAGCAACCAATGCAGTCGGTGGAGCACCTGCCGATTGTGAGCCTGCATAGGTTTCGATGTCAGGAGGCGCGCCGCTGCATTTTTCACCAGGTGTTATTTTCAGATCAGCCTCAAGGGTAAGCCTACGTAGAACGAATTGCAGTAATCAGGCTTGGAAGTGACCATTACATAATGAAAGTAGAACAAATAAGAAGGCTATGAAGTACACTATTTAAAACCGTACCAGCTGTTTAAAGGCGCAGTAGTGTGACCAGGGTTTGTATTTGAAGCTGCTGAGTTCATGAAAGCTGGTGGTAGAAAAGCAATGAGTGGTGAAAGCAATGAAACACCTTGTTTATTTATTTTATTTATTAAAACATTTGTATTCCACCCCTCCTCTTGGTTCAAGGTGGCTTACAATAATAGTTAAAACATCCGCAGCTAAAACCAAAGGTAAAATAACAATCCCCCCATCTCCCACCACCACCACCACCACATTGAGGAATGCCAAATGAAAGGAACAGTGCCTGAAAGGCCAAGGACAGTTTTGAATCCTTAGAATGAAATCCAGAGAAATGATTTATGCACTATAACAGGAACTCATGGGCACTCAATGAAATGAATGAGCTGTAGGCTTAGAACAGATGAAAGGAAGTCTGTCTTCACCCAAAGAGTAATTAACATGTGGAATTCACTGCTGCAGGAACTGGTGGCGGCTACAAGCATAGACAGCTTCAAGATGGGATGGGATAAACATATGGAGCAGAGGTGCATGAGTGGCTTTTAGCCACAAGATGTAGGTGGAACAGGCTGTCTGGGGCAAGTGATGCTCTGTCTTCTTGGTGCTTGGGCGGGGGGGGGGGGAGTGGTAGGGCTTCTGGAATTCTGGCCCCGTTGGTGGACCTCCTCATGGCACCTGGGTTTTGGCCATTGTGTGACACAGAGTGTTGGACTGGATGGGCCGTTGGCCTGATCCAACATTGGCTTCTCTTATGCTCTTAACCCATAGGGCTGAGTTTGTTTCAAAGGCTCTTCACCAAATACCTTGAGGAAAAAACTGTGGGAAGAACAAATAGAAGGGGCCAGTCACAGTCCCACCTCCCCCCACAAGGTGCCTGTTGGGGGCGAGGGGAAGGAAAGGTGATAGCCGTTTTGAGACGCTTTAGGATAGAGAAAAGCAGGGTATGAAGACCAACTTTTCTTTTTCTTCCACTGCTAGGTGCAGTCCCCTGATGGGCAGAGCCTTTTCCATTAATCGTATCTTGACAAAAATACTACAGAAATCTTGCAGAGAACTTTTAGTTCATTAATGACAAGTCTATGGAGGAAAGGAGAACCCCTACGTTGTGGGAAGAAAATGCCTTTCTAGACACATTTCCCATCACTCTTGTCTAGAAGCGTCCCTGGGGCCTTCGTTATCTGCACCTTACTTTTTGAGAGTCTTGTTCCCGGGGGTGGGGGTGGGGAGTTCCTTACCAGGAAAACCACCAAGGGAATTCCCCATGAGATGCCTCTGTGCAGCCCTCTCACCGGTTGCTGCTGTTGTGCTGTCTGCCTTCATACTTCTGCTTGTGGCACGAGAGAGTCTCTCCCCACGAGAGCCGACAAGTGGACCTTTGGCGGCACCCGTCATGCTGCAGGCTGTGTGTGCTTGGGGCTTCCCACAGGGATTGAAACCTGTGCTTTTTATGGCGCTGCTTTTTTAAAAAAAGAAAAAGGTTTGTAATGATGTGGAGAAAAGTCTTCCTCGTTCCTGTGACAAGGGACTGCACACAAAGAGATTTGTCATCGGGAGTTACTTAGAGCAAGTGAGGACCTTGGCTATCAGCGGCTGTGCTCTGATTTGATTCTTACTTTGTACTTCCTTTTTTCCTTCCAAATCAACTTTTATTCCTCTGCATTATAATTGGTTTTGGAAGTGTTAACAGCTGGGGCAGTCAGCCTTTGGATAGTTTCAGGGGGTGGCCACCTTGGTCTGCGGCAGAACAGCAAGATCTGAGTCCAGGAGCACCTCCGAGACCAGGAAGGTTTGGGAGGGTGGAAGCTTTGGGGGGCCAGAGCTCCCTTGGTCAGATGCCCAGATACAGTCTGGCGAAGGGAGCCTTGACTCGGGGGCGGGGGGGCCCTCCTCCCCTGAGAATCTGGTTGGTGTCTCTGAGGTGCTGCTGGCAGTCGGCTTTTGGAATGTCTGTCTTTGAACTCTTCCTGTGTGAAGCTCTGGCTCTGCGCCAGGACACCTCTGTGGTTAGCTGGGGCTGAGCGTCTGAGAAGAGCCTGGTGTGCCTCTCACAGGTCCTGGGCTCAGGCTCCTGGTGCCCGGAGGGGGGGGAAGCCAAGGGCACGTGTGTTGAAGTGGGGAGCGGCAGGGAGGTGCCGGAAAAAGACAGGTTGGTGGGTGGTCGACGTAACTTTATTCAGCAAATTGGCTTTCTTTGTCAAATGCCAAGGAAAACCCAGAAGAGTTCCATGAAAGCAACACATTGTCACTGCTTCTCTTGAATTTGGAAGTAATTTATAATAGAAATGTTGTTATTGTTACTTGCTTAATTTAGTTTGCCTCCTCTAAAATGTTGGACCTCAAGAAAATTGATGAGCATTGAGGGGAGAAAAACATATGGGATCAATCTGAGAATCTAGTGAAATCTTTATCACTGATGCCAAAGCCAGGAAGTGGAACAGTTTTTAGGTTGATGGGAATATTTGTCCATCCCCGCTGGGGGGAGTGTGCCTTCCCTAACACCTTGTCATGTTGCAGGTCTTCATATTCTTGTGGCTATTTTGTGCTGCCTTGCTGCTTTTTTGACTTCCATGGAAAGTATAACCGGAGGCAAAGTAAGAAGACCCAGTACAGAGAATATCTTGATTTTGTTACAGAAGTGGGAGTTGAATGTGGCTTCAGTGTTGAAGAAGATTGCCTTAGAATTCCCTCAACAAAAAGGGTAATTTCCATCGACATTCTTTTATGTAGTACACTCTAATTATCCTATGATGTCTGCGATGTTTGATGCAGGGCTACAGCAGAGATAAATTTCTGAAGCCATGACCATGACGGTTGCCATATTTCCAATCAGCAGAGTCCAAAGAGGGTGAAATTGCAGTGGCAATCCACAGTCTTGCTGTGTTGGTGGGAAGTTTCTTTTGCATCTGCCCTTTTCCCAGTAAAGGACTTCATTTCTGCGTATTGTTTTGGGTTTCCCTTGAAAAAATGGCAAGGGAAGGGAGAGCATATTTAGGTTAATTTCTCAATAACTACATCAAATGAGGATTTATATCTTAATATGTAAATAAATAAACTTGCTGGACTAAAACACACTAAACCTTGCTCATGGATGCACCTTGGAGTTCCCAACTCCTGCTGGAACTCTCAGCTCTGGAGGCTGTTCCCATTTTCTCATCTGCAGGCATACTTCTCTCCTCCCCCCTTTCTCTGTGGTTCCTTGTCATAGCCAGAGGCCAAAGATTAGTTGGGGTGGAGTTGCACGCCACTGAACATTGATGCTGAAGAAGGCTCAGGAGTTGGGTGCTCAAAGTCTAACTGGGATTCATGTTTAGAACAAGGAAATATTCTCCCGCGGGCCAGAGTGATTCACAGCTGGAGGAGGAGGTTACTGTCAGTTGAGCGTAGGCTAACTGCCATAAGCCTAGGTGACTGTCTTGCCATGATCAGTGAAGTTGCGGTGTTGTGTGTTGCAAGACTTCCTGAGTTGCCCTACTGCTTAATTCACAATGCTTTGTGTTCCAAGGTTTCATTTAACCTCTGTAGGTCCCGCCCGGGAGATAGCATCGGGAACCCGACTCCCACCTTTGGAATGCACGCCTCGCTCACTTTGCTTTGCTTTGCGCATGCTCATTACTCATTTGTTCGCTTTTCCCTTTTATCTCTAGCCTCCTTAGCTAATGACCTTGAACGAAAGTGCCTCCTGTTATGTGTTACAAGAATCACAGGTGTTATGTATTCCTTTTGCTTAGTTTCTCTGGGAACTTTTCCCCCCAAAACATTCAACAGTATTTCTCCCTGAGAACTCATTTTGCCGCGCTTTCCATGGGAATATTGGGCCAGTATATTTGGGCGCCAAGAATTCTCCCCATTGATTGGTAGAGGGTAGTTCAGCCATATTTCATACCAAGTATAATTGTGATTGCAGTTCCAAGCTTGAGCATTACTAACAGGAAAAGTGTTTGACCAACATGATCTTTTCTACAAATAAAGGACTTTCTGCTTAAGGAGACCTGTTGTGGACTCTATCTATTGTGACAATCTCACAGGTTACATTGGCCAGCAGTTGTGGGCCGCTTAAGCTAGAGGCTTGAGTCCGCTCTGCAGGGGTCTTTGGTGTGCCGGAGCTTGTACGATTTAGGCTCATAACCAGGTCTGGCAGCAGGAGTCTGGATGCCTGATGAGCACCTGCCAGGGCCCATAGCCCAGCAGAGGGGCCACCACCTTGAAGCCGTTGCGGCTTGCTGGATCTGCCATTTCCCCGTTGGAGGCATGTCTGAAGGCAGTGGGGAAAGCAACGTGCAAGAGAGGCCTTTTCACTGGGCACAGGAGAACTTTGCTTTTAGATGCTCCTGCATTGATTTAGGAGGGGAAATGGAACATGAGAGAGCCACACTCAACTCCCTCCAGAGTAGTTACAAGTCACAAGAGAAGGGAGCTGCATTGGAGGATAAAATGGACACTCAGCCCAAGGGTCCATAAGAAGCTGCAGCTGCCCCTGTGAATAAAGTGGGAGGGGGCGTATATCCATAGCAGGTTATTGTGTGCTGAAAAACCATTATCTAGGGGGTTGCTGTTGGTGATTGGTCACTGCAAACCTGTGAGTATGTGACCTTGAAAAACTTCTGGGTAGGCACACATTTTTGTTCTGGGTAATTAGTAATTTGTTTAGTGATCAGCATTAAAATTGGAGGAATTCTGTTGTTGCTCTTTTTAGGTGTGTTTAATTGGAAAGTCTAGAACGTATCTCACATCGCAAAGTACTACACTCGACGAGCAGCGAGCACGTTATATCAGCAGCCGCCAGTGCCACAGCATGACAGCGCCAAGTGAAGTGGAAGGGTGCCGTCAAAGTGAGAGTCAACCAGCTGCAAGCCATGCCCTGGGCCTAGCTGCTGGCAGAGAAGTACTGAAAAATATAGATGCGGAAGGAGCCTTAATATCTGGGTTTCAGCCTAGAGGGAAGGAACCAGTCCGTAACTGCACTGCTCTCCCTAAAGATTTTGTAGACAGTGTGGTCTTGGAAGTAGCAAACCTACTGCTAAGTGGAATCCAAGATTTATCTGGAACTTCAGATGCATGGAGTCGAGGAGGTAAGGGTTTGCTTAATGTACAAAATGACAGTGTGCCATGAATAAAAATTACATTATAGCCATTCCAAAGAGACTTGCATTTCTCAGACTTTGTACAACGATGATATCTAAAAGCATTTTAAATAAGCATCCTGAAGCTCTTACAGTGCAGTGCTGTAAACTGCACACACACTGAAAGTTTTCTCAACGTCTAAATCCACATAGCATGGAAGAGTGGGGTGATCTTGCATTGCCATGTGTATTGAGGAGGGAAGGGTACAGAGGAGTTGTGGGGTGCAGAGTGGGCTGCTTTGTGTAGGGCCAGTTTGGTATAGTGGTTAAGTGCGCGGACTCTAATCTGGGAGAACCGGGTTTGATTCCCCACTCCTCCACTTGCACCTGCTGGATGACCTTGGGCAAGCCATAGTTCTGGCACAGCTGCTCTTGAGAAAGAGCAGCTTCTGGCAGAGCTCTCTCAGCCCCACCTACCTCATAGGGTGCCTGTTGTGGGGAGGGGAATAGAAAGGAGTTTTTAAGCTGCTTGGAGACTCCCTTGGGTAGGGAAGGGTGGGGTATGAATCCAGTCTCTTCTTCTAGGGACGCACTGTTGGTCTCTGCTGGTCCCAAAAACAGAACCCTGGGCTGAACTTTGGGACAGTGTTGGCCTCTCTGGATGGGACCAGAGGATGGTGATCTTGTGAGCTCAAAAGTGTGGGAGAGGGGAGATCAGGAGTGGATTTCTGTAGAGGAGTCCAAAGTTCTGCGTTCCTTACATTGGCAGTGGAGATAAGGGAAATGCCTTGTTTCCAGAAAGACAAGAAGTCCTGGAATTTAAGCCTGTGTGACAATTGTGCCAAATCACTCGTGAGCCTGGATTTTTAATTGCAAATGTCTGGGAATAGAGTGAGGGAGTGAGCCATAATTGTTCAGTACTGAGGGGAAAGCCCTCTTTGCGTGCTCATAGTTTTCCTCACATATTTCACAACCTTGTTATTGCAAACAAATCCCAGCGCTTATCCCTGGTGAGCCTGCCACAAATTAAACCCGGGGCAATGTGCCATTTCCTCTGTGGTTTGGCCGTGGGGGCAGAGGGCTTCTTTTATTGTCAAGAAATGTATCAGTCCCTGCTTCCGGAGAACCAGGCATGTGAGAGGAACATATGGAGGGAAGAACACAGAGACATTCACACATGTCGATTCTGTAGGCACCCGTGCATTATTATTTATGTATGTATTTATTTAATTTCATTTATACCCTGCCCTATCCCACGAGCGGGACAGGCATGCTGGTCGACAGGGTGTGTTTGGCAGATCTGCTTCCTGGTGCCTTCTTCTGGCCCTTTGGTTGGTGAGGGAGCTGGAAGTGAAGAAGAGGCTGGGGAGAAAAATCAGACAGAACATGCCATAGAGCGCTTTTAGGGGCCAACAAGGCAGCAAAGCAGCATTCTTATTGATTGATGGATTTAATTTATACCCCACCCTACCCCCCAAATGGGCTCAGGGTAGCTTTGCTACCATTTTGTCTGCTGCATCTTGGCCAGCCGAACCATAGGGTGGTTTGGAATGTGATGTTTTGTAGCCATGTGCAGCGTGTTCTGAGCAACTGGGCAAGGTGTTCTGAGTGGGAAACGAGCTGTGATGATGGTGCCCAGTTATATGCTGACAAGATCTCTCTCATCCAGTCGAATGCCAGTTTAGGAATACAGCCGATGCTGGAGGTATCACTGAAACTTGTCAGAGTTCCATGGATACCTTTAAGGAGGTTGCCCTGACTGATGCTGACAGAGTTCTTGAGGTTGCTCAGGCCACTTCCCACACACTGGATCCTCGCCAAGTCAACACAGGCCAAAATACAGGCCAAGTTAATGTCTTGTGTAATGAAAATACATGTGGAATGAACATCTTGTGTATCATCTACTCGGACTCTAACACTATTAGTTATCTTAAGATGAATGATGTATGCTGAGATTTTATGTAGGTCATTAATTTTTAAAAATGTTTCTTTATGCTTCTGAATGGCCTGTTGGCTGTAGTAAAAGTGAACTGAACTCTCTTGAAGTTTTTTTCCAGCTTCATTCTAACTTGTCACTTCATTTTTTTGTAAAGTTCCCTTTTTTTATATCAAGTGTTGCATTTTTGGACTTCAGAGGTAATTTTCCTGCCTCTTAACATTCCAGGGGTCAATACAGGGCCTACATGTGTGTGAGAACAGTCAATGTGACTGCTGGGGCATCCACATCTGCATTTATTAAACACCTCAGGGTAGACACCATTGCCTCTGTTGATGGCAGATGTATGATCTTACAGCAAATAGTATAAACTGTAATTGGTGGCGGCAGCAGTTCCTTTCCAGGATGAGGAGCACAACTTTGTAGTATCCCCTCCAAAAGCCAGGATGCTTTCCTCACCTAAGAGAGAACTTATCACGAAAGTCCTTGTAGAGTGAAAGGCAAACAGGAGGTGGAGTTTATGAGAATCTTTTATGCCCTGTGGCTGCCCAGGTGAGGGTACACGCAGCAGGACACAGGGAGGAATACTGGCGCTCCGTTCCCAGGGGCCTGATTCTGAAAGTCTCATGTTGTTTTCTGCAGAGAGTCTCACCTTGAGTGAAATTGCAGCACATTTAAATGAGGACACTTTAAAAAGGCTGAGGAATGAATATGGAGGCCTGCAGACCTTGCTTAGGAACAGTCACCAAGTGTTTGAAGGTAATAACAAGAAAATCTTGCTGTTGTTTCCTCATCTGCGTAACAGAGATAACCGTGGCCTGCCTCCGTGAGTTGTTACTAACACAAACAAAGGGTGAAACTGGGAGGCATTCATGAATTATCGCAGGAATTGCTTTCTTTTGAAGGCCAACAGGCCTGTATGTCCTGAGTGGAATTTCGGCAGCAGACTAAAGCCCCCTTCCCCTCCCAATGAGGGGACCCCCCCCCCCCCAGAATGACCTGGGGGGATCAGAAGTCTGTTCCAGGAAGAAGGGGAAACTGGCCAAAATCACCTTCCCTTCTGCCCATGGAAATTTTAGATGCAATTCAAGCCAGGGCCTTGATAAGCCCTGGGCTGTCCTGTTTAGCTGACTCTCAGCTTGATATTTTTGCTGTAAAATGGGTTAGACCAGAAAAACAAACGTTGTGTTTTCGTTGAACGTGGCAAGGCAGAGCGTGACTGGCCAGATGCAGATCCCTTGAAGGATTCTCACTGAATTTTCTCCTTGGTATTTGACAGCACGGGCTTTCTCAGCGCTCATGCCTCCCACCCAGTTATCTCCCAGATACATTAGTTGGGGGGTGGGGGGGATAGGATTTTGTTAGCTTAAACTTTTATATTAGAAGAAGAAGAAGAGGAGATTGGATTTATACCCCGCCCTCCCCTCCCCAAGGGAGTCTCAGAGCAGCTTACAAACTCCTTTTCCCTTCCCCTCCCCACAACAGACACCCTGTGAGGGAGGTGGGGCTGAGAGAGCTCTGACAGAAACTGCTCTTTCTCAAGAACAGCTGTGCCAGAACTATGGCTTGCCCACGGTCATCCAGCCAGGTGCAAGTGGAGGAGTGGGGAATCAAACCCAGGTTCTCCCAGATTAGAGTCCGCGCACTTCACCACTACACCAGACTGGCTCTAGATAATTTAGGCGGCTTGCTGCTTACCAGAGCGCTGCACCCATGGCCCCTGGAGGCTGGACTGGTCCTCTGGTCACCCTGGGGGTGGGGAGGACCCTGCAGCCTTGCTCCGGTCCTGCCCCCAGAGGGACAGGCGTTTCTGGGTTTTCCTTAATTCTGACAGCGCTTTTCCTTGTTTCAACTTGAAATGACCGACCGGCCCCTTGCACAGGAGCATACCCTCTCTGCTCTTTATCTTGCTTTCTTTGGTTAGTTCATTTATCCCCTGCCCTTCTTCCCAGTGGGGACTGAAAGTGGCTGACGTTCTTCTCCCCTCCTCCATTCTTTCACAACCACCCTGCGGAGTAGGTCCAACGGAAAGAGTGACTGGCCCAAGACGCTTGGCAGACTTCCATGGCAGAGGAACGGATTTGAGTCTGGGTCTCCCTAATCCCACATTCTGGCCACTACAGAAAAGGTGGCTAAATGTGAATTAAGAGAATATTAAGTTTGTGCTGGCAGTGGGCTTCTTCTGAACAGTGAAGGGTTTTAAAAACAAACTGGCATTTTAATGAGCACAAGAACTTGTATAAGCCCCCCTCCTTCGTCTCCCCCCCCCCCCCCCCCCAAAAAAAAAGTCAAGGGAAAGAAATGCTTCCGGCTAAGGAGAATTCATGCCTAGTGGGGAGGACAGCCTAGATTTTCATCAGTTTTTTTTCCTTTGTGTGGAAATGACTTTGGGGAGGGGGCAGCCATGGCAAAGCAATGCGCTAATGCGGGTTCCTGAATTATTCCCAAATCTAGATAGTGTGCTTGTTTCCCCTGTTATCAAACACCCCCCAGAGTAGGTAAGGGACAGAGGGAGACACCTCACATATGCAAGTCGCTCGCTGTGAAACATGTCGTGTGCTTGGGAATGTGCCGTACAGCAGGCAGATGAGGGCAGGTGCCCATCCTCCTCCTCCAGCCCGAAGAGAGCCTAAGAGGAATGCTGCTGCTGCTGCTGCTCCGTAGGCAACTGGGCGTGAGGCTGCTCCTGCCTCGGCCTGGGAGCCCGACGCGTCCCTTGTGGTGGGGGCCGAAGGGGATGGCGGCGGCTCCTAGAGTGCCTCGGGTGTCTAGGCTGAGACTGGTGGAGAGGTGGAGAGTGCTGCCTGCACAGCAGGATGGAGTAACTGGTGATGCCCAGAGACTGAGCTGTTTGCTTGTTTCGCTTGATTTGTGCCAAAGTGTCCTCCTCGGTTTTGGATGAGAAGACAGTCGCCTTCAAAAAGTCGGTCCTCCTTCTTGATTCTCGTTTCTGGAGGAAGAGCTGTGGTTTTTAGCCATGCAAAGCAACGCAAGGTGACGTGTCTGTGGCTTGCCTTCCTGCGTTCATTTGTTGTTTGGACAGCTTGGTCACCTCAGCCTCATGCTTAGAAACACTTATCCTTGGTTAACAAATCAGTGCATACTGTCTTTCCTGGTAAAAGTTCATTTAAGAGAGCCATATAAACAATCAACATTTTGTTTTAATGAGCTCACAATCTGTCTGGCCCACATACATACTCTGAAATGTTAGCAACTCTACTACTGATTTTTGCAAAGAAAAAATAACATGTTAACATGCTCCAGTATTGATCTTGTGCGCAGATGATTAACGGAAGTCCAGAACTGGAAAATGTTTGTTTTGTGGGCATAGATGATGCTGGCAAGTACAGGTCACCTACTGCCCATTTTCCAAGTCTTGGGAACTTTTTAAATTGTTACAGCTGTATAGAAGTGCAGACAAATCCTTCATGGTCTTTAAATATTCGACATCTTTCCCCAGAGTGAGCCATAAGGCCGGCAGGGGTGGAAGAGGGTGGTGAGGCAGGAGAAGGGCTCCGGAAGGTGTGAGGGCAGAAGGTGCTGAATGGCCAGGAAAGACCAGGCCGGGAGCTCCGGACTCCTGTAGATTGTGAACTAATGTGTGATTCCCGTGTTAAGTGTTTGGGGGGGGGGGGGGTGAAATTGGTGCAATTTAGAAATGTGTCCCACTTCATACAGTTTGAGACCTCCAACTGTAATGCTTTGTTAATCCTGGCACGTCTCTGTCTTTCTAATAATGCAGTGCTCAGTGGAAGAGTTTGTATCCGTGACTGGAGAGAAGCGAAGCTGTCGAACAAAAAGAAGCCAGGCATGCAGGCTGAGCAAGGAGTTCCTTCTAAAGCCACAAAAACTCGTCTGTGTTGGTTTGACATGCACCATCCTCATGGCTGTCCTTTGACCTCTGAACGCTGTTCTTATGCTCATGGCACTGAGGAACTGAGGCCCCACCAGCATGTGCCAAAGAAAAGTCAGGCTAAGCACTAAGGAGCCGCTAGCAAAGGCGGAGGTGCTCCAGTGGACTCTGGGTTCCATAAAGAGGCCTCTCTCTCTCTCTCTCTCTCTTTCCCCCCACTAAAAGGAAACTCTCTTCATGCAAGAGAATGAAGAGGTTTTTTTGTGTAAGACAATGCTGATTTTTATTTGTTTATTAAAATGCAAATTTTATCTGCAGGTGTGTTCTCAAAATAGTTTCAGGAGTGGTTTTTTTCTCTCTTGTTTTGATGAACATGCAAATCCATGCTTATACTGAGGGAAAATCTTGCAGTAAAATGTGGTCTCTGTTGCCCCAGCAGGTCAGGCCAGAACCAATGTATTGAAATTGTATCAAAGACAGTAGGGAAAACTTCCTGACAGCTAGGGTGGTTCCTCAGTGGAACAGGCTTCCTCAGGAGGTGGTGGGCTCTCCTTCTGTGGAGGTTTTTAAGCAGATGGCCATCTGACAGCAATGCTGATCCTGTGAATTAAGGCAGATGGTGAGAGGAAGGGTAGGAAAGGATGAGTTGGGAATGGTTCTTATGGCTTTTTCTTACATGCCCAGGGTAATGCTGATCACCACTTTTGGGGTCAGGAAGGCATTTTCCTCCAGGCCAGATTGGCCCAGGGATCCTGGAGGTTTTTCACCTTCCTCTGGGCATAGGTCACCGGGGGGGGGGGGGGGCTGTTCATTGGGGGGGTTGGAGTAGGTGACCCTTGAGGTTCCTTCCCGCTCTTTGTCTCTGTGTGACAGGAGAAGGTCTTGCAGTGAGTCACTCCTTGTTGTCCTACATGGTGTGTTGTAGTATTAACTGCCTTGTGTCCACCCATTCCCTGTGCGCTGTTCAGGTGTTTCTTGGTCTGCAGCACGGCCATAGTATCGCCCATTCGTGAGAAGGGGGGAGGGGTCTTGTCTTGTAGCTCTGGATCCCTTTGGCAGCAGCCGTGGAGGAGCCCGTCTCCTGCTTGCTGGCCTCCCGGGTCTCTGCACTCAGCCAGGCGCTCCCCTTGGGCATCAGGAGCCTTCCAGACTTTCGGGAGGTGGTGCTGGGAGGTGTTCCGTTTGTAATGGTGTTTGTTCCACATTCAGAATCGTTTTTAGGGTTCTTCTGCAGGTTCTTTTAAGATGTTGAAACAGCCTGGGTGAAACTCCGAGGGGTGGCTTCTGTTTCCCTAGGCATGGTTCTGACTGGCATCACAAGCAGCCTTAGCAGTCACATGCAGGTTCCTGTTGGGGCGGGGGGGGGGGGAGTAGCATGGATGAATCTGGCTGTGGCTCTTTGGTCTCCGTTGACTGAGGGACTGCCCTGCGGTCACATCTGCCTGGGATGGGATTTACAGCAACACTTCCAGACAGACTGTCCTGGCTGCACCCAAATCTGCTACTGCGTCCGATTTTAAACAGGAAACTAATGCAAAAGACTTGTTTAAAATAAGCATAGCCACAAGGTAGGTGCTGGCAGGCAGAGGGTGAAGGCTGCATACTCAGGCGGCTTCTCTGACAGGGAAGGAATGGGTGTTCAGCCATGTTGGCTGCCTCCTTAGAGAGTTTTAAGCACTGCATTTCCCTTCTAGCCAAAATCTGGGTCCCCGTTCAGTGCCGGAGTCCTGCCATGCCGCTTGTTCTCAGCTGCCCCTCCTGGAACCCCTGAACAGCTCCTCTCAGTCCTCTTTACCTGTGAGTTCCCAAGGTGAGATTTGCACACAATTAACCAAACCTTTAAAATGAATTAAGGTTTATTAAGTTACTAAAAATACGTTGGCTATTCAGTACAGTCCTGTCAAGGTAATAACTAGAAAATAACAAAGGATCTTTTGCAGATGGCAAATCTCTTACAGCAGGAAAGCATCTGATCCATTGCAGCCAGTCATAACAAAGCACAGCACAGCTTAGCCTTGCACAGCAGAAGGACACCTTAGCATAACCATAGCATAGCTAGCATAACTCTTACTATCCTGTAACCACAATTCTAGCTCTTTGCCCCACAGAGTCAGGTGGTCTCTCTCATCCAATCAAAGACCTCCTCCTCAGGAACTTTCCAGAAGATGCTAGCTTCTGCTCCTAATTTCCCCCGTCCCATGGTATGAAACAATTAAGCACAGGTTCCTGTGATGCATCCAGTCACCACATTCCAGTGTCCGGCCTTGAAGGAGGGAAGGGTGGTGCTCACAAGAGCATTGAGATCACACAGGCACCTGTGAGCTCAGCTAGGCCTTAGAATAGTCATGTCAGCCCTGGCAAGGAAGTTCAGGTGCTTGATGTCACAGGTAGTGCCTTTAAAGAAATGTATCGTAGCATAAAGGGGGGGGGGGGAGAGAAAGAAAAACACATAGCTGTGAAAGTTTTCTTATGCCAGCAATATTCCCAAGGCTTCCAGTTTTTCTCTCAGAACTCCCTGGGTTTTTCTCTCTAAACTCTGGGCAGGAAGGCTGCTTGGTGTTCCTATGACATAGAGAAAAATTCTCCATAGACAGTTCGGCACAGCAAGGAGTTTAAGGGAGAGAAGATGAGGGGGAGCTGCACTGGCTCCTCCCTTGTATGAAGAACGAAACCAAGTAATAATTAAAATTCCACAAGAGTAAACTTCTGTGAGACTGTAGGGGTTGCCATCTTGAAAAAGATGTACCTTTTGATCTAACTGTCCTTCATTTCGCTGACCATAAAAAGCTAAATGTTAGAGTTAGAGTTGCTATCTAGCACTTGAGTAGAGAGTTTCTCTTTTTTAAAGCTGAAATCAGTTTTTCTGCTGGCTTCTGGGGGTGGGGCGGGGCGGAAATCCCCATAAGAGCTGCCAAAGAGCTTCAGTCTGGCCATGAGCACGTTTCTTCAGAAGCAAGGTCCCCCTGGGTTTATGAGGGCCAGGCGACTGTGGGTGGGACTCCAGCAGCCTCAAGCATATGGAGCAGCCACTGAGGAGGAAGGCAGAATGCCGCCGGGCCCCAGGGACTGCCGGCTGGGTTATGCTGAGGCCTGGAGCGGAGGCCCTGCCCGGCTGCCATTACCAGGCAGGGCTCGCTCTCTCTCTCAAGCAATGCTCCCTCTCAGCTGTGGAGTCTTGTGAGCAAAGAATTCCACTTTGTGAGTTACTGGCATTAAATTAGTCTGCTCTGGAGCCCTCCTTCCTCAGCTAAGACAAAAATGTGTGAGCCGGAGGCTAAAAAACTCTGGGCTAGCTCACACTAACTCAGCTGAGAGGGAACCCTGCTCTCAAGTGGACTGCAGTCCAGAGCAGCATCCCACAAAGGACCCCAAGTACCTTCCTCCTGCTCTGGGGGCCTGCCACTGAGCCGGCCAGCCCAGAAAAAGCTGTGTCAGAGCCAGCCTGGGACGCTCCCCCCCCCAACCCCCCAGTGTCTGACCAGCCATTCGGCCCTTGGTTTCTCAGTTCAGCCATGAAGCTCACTGGGTGACCTTGGGCCAGTGACTCTCACTCTAGTCTACCTCACAAGGCTGTTGTGAAGATTGTGTGCACTACCAAATGAAGCCATTCAAAAAAGGAAGACAGGCTTCATAAGGCGTTTCCAATTGTAATGTGTTCAGACTCCCTTTAGTAGTGTGGCTCACAAGACCTCCTATAGCACAGTGAGTGTCAAGGATGGATCTGAGATGAAATACTTTGATAACTTGCTTGGGACTTTAGACAGGAACACTTCCTGCGCAGAAGAATTCTACCAGTTTGTTACAGATTCTTCTGATACATTATGTAATAAAGATCTGTTTTTACCATTTATTTTGAGCTTTTTTTAATCTTAGCCATTGGTTAAAAGTTTGCCCCCCCCGCCCCCCGAGAAATTGAAAAAGTTTGTGCCCCTGGACGTCTGTGTCCTCAGTCCAAGTGGCCCCCCGAGCAGAGTGGGCACTGCAGGTACAGGAACACCCTGGCAGTGATACGATCAGATTTGCAGGACACTCCTCTAAGGACCCTTTCCCGGGAGTGAGTCCCAGTGAGTAGACCACAGTAAGGTTTGCTGTCTCAGAGAGCAGAATTTGGAGTCAAACCATCTTAATTCAGAGGCTGGTCCTGCTAGGCTCTGCTGTCATGTTGGAAGGGTACCCCAAAGGGACAAATCTTTTCAGCATATTTTCTTGGGTCATCCAGCGGATGCAAAAGCTACTCTGCAGAATCCTGCAAGGTTCCAGTAGCTCCCAAGCGATCTGTTGGAGACCCCTGGCCTAACTTCTTGTCTATTTCTCATAATTTCAATATTGCTTTAAAAAGTTCCATTTAACTGAATATTGGAACTGGTATACAAGATGACTGTTTAAGAAATGAATTCATTCACCACCACTGAATGATGTTGTTATATATTAAACAAAACAAATCCTGATCTGACATGGTAAATAAGGTTTTTTGCTTCAGAGTGTTATCACTAACACGACGGAGGACCAGGAGGGCCTGGCCGTGACCATGGGGTTGCGAAGAGTCGGACTCGACTGTGCCACTGAGCAACAGCATTATCACTAAGAAAACCACACCAGTGCTTCTGGGGCAGGGGAAATATAGCGGTGGGAGCAGGCAGGGATGTAAGGGAAGGAGGTGGAGAAACAGAGAAGCTCAGCCCCCTTCCATCCCATCCCAAGAGTGACAGGCAGTGGGGCTGGGAGGGACCCCCCTCCGTCACTGGTATTGTGTAATGCCAGGTCCATTAACAACAAAGCCGCAACGCTGCAGGATTTCCTGTCAGAGCAAGGCACAGACCTGGCATGTGTGACCAAGACCTGGGTGCGAGAAGGGGAGACAGTGGCTCTCTCCCAAGCAGCTCCACCCGGGTTCGCGGTCCTTTACCAATCACGGAGTGAAGGGCAGGAGGAGAAGTGGCGCTGTTCATCCGGGAGGCTTACTCCTACAGGGCGCTCCCGCCCCTAAGGCAGTCTGGTTGGTGTACTGGCCACCCATCGCTGGTTGAGGCCGTGTCTGGCTGGGCATTGGAGTACCCCAGGCTGATAGTCTTCAGTGCTATCTGAAACCCTCCGTGGTTTCAGATAGCACTGCAGGATCCCATGCCCCATGTAGATGTGCTTGTTGAGGACTGGCATGACCAGCTCTCGGCAGCCATCAATGAGATCACTTCCCAATGCCCTCTGTGCCCTCGCTCTAAGCTGGCTCCCTGGTTTACCGAGGAGCTGAGTCTGATGAAGCGAGGACTTAGACAGTTAGAGAGACGGTGGCGGCAAGCATGCAACGGAGCATCAAGAGCATCCTATAGGACGTTTATGAGATCCTATGAGGTGGTAGTCAAAGCCATGAAGAGACACTTCTATGCGGCCGAGGTTGCGTCTGCTAGCCCGGCACAATGATTTAGGACTATTCGGTCTTTAACTGAGCTGCCACAGGGAAGACAAAATGAGAGGGAATTGGATATTCGCTGTGCGGCTTTTGCGAGCTATTTTGCAGATAAAGTCCTGCTACTCTGCTGTGACCTCCTGTCCACAGTTGAGACAGTAAGTGAACTTGAGGCTCCATGCACGTCTTCCGGTTCTATTCTGGATCACTTCAGTCCGCTTAGCCTGGAGGAAGTTGACAGATTGCTCTCAACTGTATGCCCAACCACATGAGTCCTTGATCCGTGCCCCTCGTGGCTCATAAAAGCCATGAGGGGTTACGTGGTGCCCTCTGGGAGATTATCAACAAGTCCTTCGGGGAAGGGGCACTCAAGGATGTGATGGTCCGTCCCCTCCTGAAAAACCATCTCTGGACCTGGCCGTATTGGTCAACTACCGGACGGTGTCCAACTTGCCCTATTTGGGCAAAGTACTAGAGAGGGCAGCAGCGATTCAGTTGCAGAGCTTTATGGATGACACTTCCATGCTGGATCCGTTTCAGTCCAGCTTCTGACCCAGCCATGGGACGGAAACAGCACTGGTCGCCCTCACAGATGATCTCCGGAGACATCTGGATTGGGGTGGTACGGCGGCACTGGTGTTGTTAGATCTGTCGGCGGTGTTCAACATGGTCAACCACCAGTTGCTGACCCACTGTCTCGCCGACATGGGGATACAAGGGCTTGCCTTACAGTGGCTTGTCTCCTTTCTCCAGGATCGGGGACAGAGGGTTGCACTCGGGGAACAGACCACCCAGAGGTACCCACTGATATGTGGAGTGCCTCAAGGGGCGGTGTTGTCCCCGATGTTATTCAACATCTACATGCGCCCCCTTGCCCAGATTGCCTGGAGGCACAGGCTTGGGTGTCACCATATGCGGATGATACCCAGCTATATCTGCTGCTGGGCGGCCAGTCCGACTTTACCCCAGATGACCTGGAGCGGGCGCTTCAGGATGTGGCGGACTGGCTCAGACTGAGTAAACTGAAACTGAATCCAACGAAGACAGAGGTCCTATGCGTGAGTCGGAACGGGTTGGGGGTAGGGATCCCACTCCCAACCTTCGGTGGGGCGCCATTGGTACCAGCGCTGAGGGTTAGGAGCTTGGGAGTGCTCCTGGATGCCTTCCTAACAATGGAGGGCCAGGTAGCAGCCACTGCCAAGGCAGCCTTCTATCACCTATGGCTGATTAGGCAGTTGGTTCCCTTCCTCAAACATGAAGGCCTAGCCATAGGCGTCAACTACGGGGGGGCTCGAGGGCTTGAGCCACCCCTGAAATTTCCCGGGGGGGACTGAGCCCCCCCCCGGGAAAACGGTGCGCCCTCCGCCGCGCCTCCCCAGGCCCTTACTAGGGCCAGCGCTGCCGCCGTCTCTCTCTCCCCCCCGGCCACTCCGTCCCTCCCTCCGTCCGTCCAGGGGCCAGCTAAGCAAATGCCCAGCTGGCCCCTGGACAGACAGAGGGAGGGACGGAAGCAGGAGAGGTCAGGCGGGGGGGAGGCGGCAGCGGTGAAAACATGGTTCCGGCGGGCGGGCGCGCAAAGCGTGCGCACATGGAAGAGCTCCTGCCCCCCCCCCCGGATTTTGAAAACTTGATGCCCCTGGACCTAGCTACAGTGATCCACGCAATGGTCACCTCAAGATTGGACTACTGCAACGCTCTCTACATGGGGCTGCCCTTGTCTCAGATCTGGAAGCTGCAGCTAGTGCAGAACACTGTGGCCAGGCTGCTGATGGGTCTTTCTGTGCGGGACCACATCCAGCCTGTGCTGAGGTCCCTGCACTGGCTGCCTATAGCATACTGAATCAGGTTCAAGGTGCTGGTATTGACCTTTAAAGCCCTATATGGTCAGGGGCCTGCCTGCTTGAGGGACCACCTTTCCCCATATGTGCCCCAAAGGGCACTGAGGTCAAGCTCACGACACCGCTTGAATCTCCGCGGTCCAAGAGATGTTCGGCTGGCCAGGACCAGGGCCTTCTCAGTGGCAGCCCTATACTGGTGGAATGAGCTCCCGGATGACATCAGGGCCCTGTGGGACCTATTACAGT
Source organism: Lepidodactylus listeri (assembly GCA_029233225.1). Lineage (NCBI taxonomy): Eukaryota > Metazoa > Chordata > Lepidosauria > Squamata > Gekkonidae > Lepidodactylus > Lepidodactylus listeri. The sequence goes on along the minus strand of JARCFY010000009.1, from coordinate 113,268,094 downwards.
TCTGCAGGGCCTGCAAGATGGAGCTCTTCCGCCAGGCTTTTGCTTAGGAGCTGCCACTGGGGGGGGGGGGGGGGACTACGGCTTTCATCGTCCTGGAACCGCTGGTCAAGCCTTTGCTGTTGCTCTCACTGTGGGACTATGTTTTGCCGCCAGTATGTTGTGGTTTTATTTGTAACTGTTATGTTAGTAAACCATTAGTTTATGGTATTTTACTGTTGGTAGCCGCCTTGAGCTGGTTCGTCTGGAAAGGCGGGGTATAAATACAATAAATAAATAAACAAAACTTAAATTTCTTTGTCTTTAGCGATTCAGGACAAAATTTGACAACCTATAGGCCACCTCTTCTTGAGTGCAAGTGTAAATGGGTAGCCCTTTTGCACCCTGATCTGATCTTCGCTGTAAGTCCCCCACCTACCCACCCACCGTGCCATTTACAGGGTATCATTTACAGTTTGGGGTGAAGTGATTTTTCATTACTGCTGCCCCTCTGTCGGTCTGGGGATTGCAGCCTTCATTTTCTCAAATGTTTCTGGGGGTCAGGCTTCATATATTTTCCATTCTAGCTGACAAGGTCCATCTCTAAGCAATATTCAAGTGGAGGAATGTTTTAATAAAAACTTTATATGTGAAGTGCGTTGAGATTTTTCATGTAATATCCTCCCTGATATTCAAGCAATATTCAAGTGGAGGAATGTTTTAATAAAAACTTTATATGTGAAGTGCGTTGAGATTTTTTCATGTAATACCCTCCCTGATACTTTTATAGTAATGGCCTTAGCAGGGTAATGGCCTAGCTATGCTTCTGTAGAAGGAACGGTGCGTGTTTTCACTTCAGCACCAGTTCCCCAACATAATTTCCAGATGTGAAAACCCTTATGAAGACTGTCAACAAATTCCAGAGGGGCAGCCAATTCCAGTAAAAACTAAAGCTTGCCTTGTGGCACCTTGAAGATCCATTCTAAGCTTTGCTGTGGTGCCCCTCCTTTATTCTCACTGCATCTTTAGAGCACCAGACACCTGCCTCTCTGCCCAGATCACACACTTTCCACCTTCCTTGGGTTTCTAAAAGCAAACCCTGCCTAGCATGGCCATCTGAACAGTCCTGTGGGACCCAGGTTGCATCAGGCCTCACCAGGTGGGGCTGCAAAGAGTGCCAGGATGCAGCCAGAGGAATGGGGCTCACTTTGACTGCTCATGCTATTAAAAGTGGGGAGGTGGAACACCAAGGAGGCAGGAGAATGGCAGCAAAAGATGGGGGGAAGTGGTGCCAACCTGGGGGCCAGGGCGCAGCAGTCGTCTGCCTTCGTCTCCCAAGGGGACATGGCAGGGGCTGGGGAAGGGTCCAGTGGGCTGTGAGGCTGGGGCTTCCAGGCTGGCACCTTGGGAGCCAGCCATGAAGTGGGCAGGGGGAAAAAGCTGGTGATGGAGAAAGCAATGGCAGCCCAGGACAGCCCACAAGGACAGGCAGAGGAGAGCTGCAGCGCCAGAAGGTCTCTGATTGGCCATCCAGCAGCCGGACAACCGAGGCACGAAGGTGTGAGGGGAGCACAAGGGGGGAACTGCACAGCCAAATGGGATACAGGCACAGAGACCAAGCAAGATCTTTTTTTGGGGGGGGGGCTTCTCATGGTCAAGCAACTGGGACTCTGGGGCAGGAATGAGGGCTCATCATGGGGCAGTGACATGTCTGCTGTGGCAGCCAGTGGCTTCTCAGCTCATGTTACACCACATTGCTGTCCCAGGTCCATGACAGGACACCTGGGCTGGACACCTGGGGCAGGGGAGGATGCTGGAACAGGTCTCGCAATACTTGTTTGGCTGAGGATGGTAGCTGAGGATGTAGGGGACTGTTGTAAGGCACATCAGGGCTCCTCTTGCCTACCTCTGCCAGCCCTGTTGGAACTCCTTCAGGTCATCATGGAGACCTCCCACTGAACACAGGTGGACTTTGTAGGGCCTCTGCTCAGAACAGCATGAACTCAGAACTTCATTTTGGTCTTCGTGAACTGTGCAACTTGCTTTCCTAAGGCAGTGGTGCTCAGGACCATGAAGACCTCAGCAGTGGCTTAAGCGCTGGTGTCCTGTTTTTCATGGGGGGGGGGGGTGTTTCCCTGTGGAGATCCTCATAGATCGTCTCACCTGTTTCAGCAGTTGTTCCAGGCCCTAGGAGTGAGGCAAGGACTTCTGTGTACCATCCACAAACAAGACCGCCTGCTTGAAGGCTTTTACCAGACACTCAGATCTATGCTGCAAAATGCATGGGTGAAAATGGGAGAGTAGGATGTGATGCCAGCCCTGCTTGTGTTCACTGTACAAGGAATACCCCAGGATTCTACCCGGGTGGGACCATTCTGCTTGGCGTACAGATGTATGCCCTCAGGGCCTTTGGGAATACTCATGGAGGAGTGGGGAGGCCAATGCGGAGTGGAGTCCTGTGCCAGGGACCTGCAGGAAACTCCGCAAGTGGCTCTAGACGGGGCTCAGCAACACCTAACAGAGGCAAGGGAGGGGCAGAAGAAGCAGTATGCCATCCATGTGGGCAGAGTGGAGGGAAGAAACGCCACTGTTTTCCACAGCTGAAGAGGTTCCACAGAGAAACGGGAAATCCCACCCTGGGAAATCTCTTGAATTGTTAGTGGTTGGTTTAATATTTTCCTATGTTCTGACATAAACTTTGTGGTTGGAATGTCTTTTGAATATTCATAGAATCAGAGAGTTGGAAGGGATCTCTAGGGTCATCTAGTCCAACCCCCTGCACAATGCAGGAAATTCACAAATACCTCCCCCACACACCCCCAGTGACCCCTGCTCAATGCCCAGAAGATGACAAAAAACCTCCAGCCAAACTGGCCTGGGGAAAATGGCTTCCTGACCCCAATGTGGTGATCAGCATTTCCCTGGGCATGTAAGAAAGGGCCATGAGAACTAAGCACTGAGGCAACCCTTCCTGCCCTCCCCTCTCGTGATCTGCCGAAGTTTGCAGAATCAGCATTGCTGTCAGATGACCATCTAGCCTCTGTTTGAAAACCTCCAAAGAAAGAGAGCACACCACCTCCCGAGGAAGCCTGTCCCACTGAGGAACCGCTCTGTCAGGAAGTTCTTCCTAATGTTTAGCCAAAAACGCTTCTGATTTGATTTCAACCTGTTGGTTCTGGTCTGACCTGGGGCAACAGAAAACATCTCCACACCATCCTCAATATGATAGCCCTTCAAGTACTTGAAGATGGTTATTGTATCACCTCTCAGTCGTCTCCTCTCCAGGCTAAACACACCCAGCTCCTTCAACATTTCCTCATAGGCAGAGTTTAATAAACTCAGAGGTATGATGAGAATTGTTCCATGGGCAAGACTGCTGGAAGGGAAAGGAGCAAGTGAAGGGTGGGCTCTCCTAAAACAGGAGCTCTTGCAAGCTCAAGCTGTTGCTATTCCTACAAGAAGGAGATGGGATCCAAGAGGCCAATGTGGATGAACAGAGAACTCTGTGATGTGCTAAGGGAGAAAAAGGAAATGTTCAAGAAATGGAGGCAAGGACATACCTCTAAAGAAGAGTATCTGCGGGTTGCTAGGCACCGTAGGTCAGCCATCAGAATGGCCAAAGCTCGCAGTGAGCTAAAGAAGGACAGGGAGGCTCACTACAACAAGAAAATCTTTTTCAGATATGTGAGGAGCAAACACAAGATAAAAGCGGCGAGGGGACCACTGTTGGGTGAAAATGGAGAAACTCTGACAGAAGACAGAGAGAAAGCAGAAAGGCTCAATGCCTATTTTGCCTCAGTTTTTTCCCTGAAGAAGAAAACAGGCTCATCTAGAGATGGTAGTAGGCAAGTCACAGCATCTGGGCTGCTGGTAGACATGGACAGAGAGGTCGTTGAGAAGCACCTGGCTGCACTGAATGAGTACAAATTCCCCGGGCCAGATTGTATGCACCCAAGAGTGCTCAGAGGACTTTCTAGAGAGCTTGCCGAGCCTTTGGCCATCATCTTCCAGACCTCTCGGAGGACAGAAGATATGCCTCAAGACTGGAGGAGGGCAGATGTGATCCCAGTTTTCAAAAAAGGGAGGAGGGATGACCCAGGAAACTACAGGCTGATCAATCTGACCTGGGGCCAGTGCCAGGTTTTTTTTCAGACTAGGCGAGGCTACCTTCTGACCCTGCCCCGTGCGCCCACTTAAGCAGCGCCTGTCAGCTCTCCTCTCTTCCCCCCCATGGCCAGGAGAAAGGCGCTGCTTTAGTGTCTTGGACCTGAAAGATCCCTTACACTGAAGCAGCACCTGTCAGCTCTCCTCTCCTCCCCATCTCACCCCCACGGCCAGGAGAAAGGCGCTGCTTCAATATCTCGGATCTGAAAGATCTCAGACACTGAAGCAGCGCCTGTCAGGCTCTCCTCTCCTCCCCCCCCCCCCCCCGCCTCCCCTCCCACAGCAGCTAAGCCACAGCAACTGGCTGGGCGCCTCCATTTCCCATGTGCCCCCCAGGGGGGGCTCGCCTCTTTCCCGCCACCCACTTACCTTCGCTCCTGGTGGCAGCTGGATGGGCACAAATGGAAGGAGGAGAAGCCACAGCCGAACCAGCAAGGGAGTATGGGGCTGGCCCGCCACTCGCCTCGCCTCTCTGCCCTCTGGGCTGAGCAGGAGGCGCCAGACCAGGACTTTTGGCAAGGGGCAGCAAGAGGGCAGGGTGACAGGCCAACGTGGTAGCAGTGATCTTGTAAGGTGGTGCCCCTAAGCAACTGCCTAACCCCGTCTTATGGAAGTGCCAGCCCTGGTCTGACCTCTGTCCCAGAAGAGATACCAGAGCAGAATTTAAAGGGATCAGTTTGCTAGCATCTAAAGGACAACTTGGTAACAAAAATGAGGAACACGCATACTGGATGGGGGATACACTTCTGAGTAGCAGTGTGTGTAAACGACATCTTGGGGTAAAGGTGGACCAAAATTTAAATATGAGCAGCCAGTGTGATGCTGTGACAAAAAAGGCTAATGCGATCTTGGGGTGTATCAACAGAGGCATAACATCCAAATCACAAGATGTCATAGTCATGCTGTACACTGCATTGGTCAGGCCACACCTGGAGTATTGTGTGCAGTTCTGGAGGCCTCACTTCAAAAAGGGGGTGGACAGAATGGAGCAGGGACAGAGGAGAGTGACAAGGATGGGGGTGGACTGGAGACCAAGAAGCCCTCTGAGGAAAGGCTGAGAGACTTGGGAAGGTTCAGTCTGGAGAAAAGGAGGTTGAGGGGGGACATGATTGCTCTCTTGAAGTATTTGTAGGCCTGTCCCTTGGAGCAAGGTCATGCACAAGATCCTACAAGCTTGGCTTCAGCAGAACATAGATAGAGAATTGCCAGAAGTACAAGCTGGGTTTCGAAGAGGTAGAGAAGAAGAAGAAGAGATTGGATTTATATCCCGCCCTTCACTCACTTGGAGTCTCAGAGCGGCTTACAAACTCCTTTCCCTTCCCCTCCCCACAACAGGCACCCTGTGAGGTAGGTGGGGCTGAGAAAGCGCTTTCCTAAGCTGTCCTTGAGAGAACAGCTAGTACAGAGCTATGGCTTGCCCAAGGTCATCCAGCCAGGTGCAAGTGGAGGAGTGGGGAATCAAACCCGGTTCTCCCAGACTAGAGTCCGCACACTTAAGCACTACACCAAACTGGCTCTAGAGGAACTAGAGATCAACTTGCCAACATTCGCTGGATTATGGAGAAAGCAAGGGAGTACCAGAAAAACATCTACTTCTGCTTCATTGACTATGCTAAAGCCTTTGATTGTGTGGATCACAACAAACTATGGCAAGTCCTTAAAGAGATGGGAGTAAGAGACCACCTCACATGTCTCCTGAGAAACCTGTATAAGGGTCAAGAAGTGACAGTTAGAACTGGATATGGAACAACTGATTGATTTAGCATAGGAAAAGGAGTATGCCAAGGATGTATATTGTCACCCTGCTTATTTAATTTATATGAGAGTACATCATGCAAAATGCTGGCCTGGAAGAATCACAAGCCATAATTAAGATTGCTGGGAAAAACATCAACAACCTCAGATATGCAGATGATACCACTCTAATGGCAGGAAGTGAAGAGGACCTAAAGAGCCTCTTGCTGAAAGTGAAAGAGGAGAATGCAAAAGTTGGCTTGAAACTCAACATCAAAAAACTAAGATCATGGCATCTGGCCCCATTACTCCTTGGCTAATAGAAGGGGAAGTAGTGGAAACAGTGACAGAATTCATGTTCCTGGGATCCAAGATCACTGCAGATGGTGACTGTAGTCATGAAATTAAAAGATGCCTGCTCCTTGGGAGAAAACCTAGAAAGCGTAGAAAGCATAATAAACCTAGAAAGCATAATAAAAAGTAAAGACCCTGCCAACAAAAGTCCATATGGTCAAAGCAATGGTATTATCAGTAGTGATGTATGACTGTGAGAGTTGGACCATAAGGAAGGCCGGACACCAAAGAATAGATGCTTTTGAATTCTGGTGCTGGAGAAGACTCTTGAGAGTCCCTTGGACTGCAAGGAAATCAAATCAGTCAATCCTAAAAGAAACCAACACTGACTGTTCCCTGGAAGGCCAGATACTGAAGCTGAAGCTCAAATACTTTGGCCACCAAATGAGAAGGGAACACTCACAACTTTCGGTTTCAGGCGCTTTTATGGCGGGCGCTTCTCTTTGCAACTGCAGGAAAGGCGACCTGCTCTCGGCAGGTTGAAGGGGTTTCGGACTGTTGGCGGACCCCCAGGGAGCCTAGGAAAGGGTCCCTGCCTGGGGTGCTTGAAGGTAGCTTCTCCCTGCGGTGGCGATCGCGGGATTGAGGCTCCTTTTTACCCCTAGGGGTTCGCCTGCCGGAGGAAGCCCTCGGGCTACTGGAAGCGCTGCCGTGAAGCTGCAGAAAAGCTTCAAATGGTTCGATCAAACTACTTCTTGAGATTTCAGAACGTTCCTGCGTCAAAAGGAGAGAATCTTAAGAAAATATTAAGTGAAGCATTGGCACCTGTGACAGGATGGCAAGCAGCAACAATTCAAAGCAATATGGATATGACCAACAGGACATATCCAGAATATGTTAAAAAGAAGAAACTGCCAGGTGAAATTGTGGTGAGATTCTCAAAAAGATCAACCAGAGACGTGGTGTTAAAAGCCACGAATGGAACGGTTCTGAAGATACAGGAAGAAGAAATCAAAGTTTTAAAAGACATTCCATTTGAAATAAGAAAATGAAGGAAAGCGTATAGGAATTTGGCTTTATGGTTGCAGTCAGAGACTATTCCTTACAGATGGGCCATTCCGGAGGGACTGGTGTTCAGCTACAAAGATAAGAAATTTAAAATTGACTCCATCGAACAAGCAAGATTGTTTTTGGAAAAGCAGAAGAAGAAGAAAACAGAGACTGAACCAGACGATTCACTGGCAGAGCAGGAGAGTATGTATGGATTTGAAAGCTCAGAAATTGAAGATGGAGAAGACTCGGACTCTAAGAAAGGGGCGGCTGCCTCTAGAAAGAAGAAAGACAAGAAGAAAGGAAGAGAATCAAAGAAGAAATAGTTTTATAACTGTTTTTTTTTTGCTGTAATAACACACCAAGCCTTGTAATCTTAAAATTTATTATTTAGATTGTTTCCTCTGCTGTATGTGGTTCAAAGGTCTAACATTAAATTTTTGTTTTTAAACAGCAAGAATGAATTAACAATGTATGCCAAGAAATAATTTAGCTTTTCAGCAACTAATGATGTTAGTATTATTAGCATTACGAACGCATTTTCTGTATACCTTAGGGTAGGATAGTATGTAGTTTTTTAGTGTAGGTGTAGGGTAAAAAATGCAATAAAAATTTCACCAAAAAAAAGAGAATGGAACACTCACAAGAGAAGACCCTGATGCTGGGAAAGATTGAAGGTCAAAGAAGAAGGGGACGACAAAGGATGAGATGGTTAGACAGAGTTATCAATGTAACGAACATGAAGTTAAGCGAACTCCAGAGCACGACAGAAGACAGGAGGGCCTGGCGTGATGTGGTCCATGGGGTCGCAAAGAGTTGGACTCGACTGTGTGACTGAACAACAACAACACGTAGAGGAGGGCAGGGAGCTGTTCCTGTTGGCAGCGGAGGATAGAACTCGCAATAATGTGTTTAAATTAAGGGTGGGAAGGTACTGGCTGGATATTAGGAAAAACTTTTTTACAGTAAGAGTTCTGCAACAGTGGAGTCAGTTGCCTAGGGAGGTGGTGAGTTCCCCCTCACTGGCAGTCTTTAAGCAATGTCTGGACAAATGCTTGTCAGGGATACTCTAGGCTGATCCCGCATTGAGCAGGGGGTTGGACTAGATGGCCTGTATGGCCCCTTCCAACTCTGTGATTCTATGATTCTAGGACTTGGTCTCCAGACCCCTCACCATCTTCGTTGCCCTCCTCTGGACACGTTCCAGTTTATCTATATCTTTCTTAAACTGTGGTGCCCAAAACTGAACACAGTACTCTAGGGCCGATTCCGCACCAGCGCTTTGCTCCCCTTTCCACCCGGCTTGAATTGACCTGACTCTGCTAGCATGGTTCCACACCACAGAATTTTGCCCCGCGTCTTCATTTCCGCATTTGTCCTTGCCTCAGCTCTTGATCCCCCACCCTTCTTTCACCCAACCTTTTTTTTAACATAGGCAGGGTTGCATTGTAATGTTATAACGTCATGACGTCCTCACAATGCTCTCCTTCTGTTTGTACGGAACCCTCCCACTATGCTACAGGTATGCTCACACATGCGCACATTTCGGGTTTTTTTCTCATGTGTGGTTTTGTTGTGATGTAATAATGTTACAACATTGTCACTGGCCACGATGTTGAGGAAGGGAGGAGACAGTGGAATACCCCCACCGCCCTGAGGGATTTAGTTCTGTTCTGCAGTCTCAACTTAGAATAAAATAAAGAGATAACATTTATTGAAATGGAACAACAGCCCTACTAGTTCAACATCGCACTCAAGAGGGATCAGCAACCGCCCTCCGGTTGTTTTACTTTTTACTCTTTCTGCCTCTCAACTGCGGGAGTGTCCTTTTTTTAATGCACACTCATAAATAAAATGCTGCCAAAGTTATTGAAATGTCAAGCAGGCATTGACAGCACTGTAACATTGTTGTGTTGCAACAAAACACTGGCGAAATCAGTGGATGAGCAGCTGGAGACTTTACATTGCTTTATGTTGCTCCTCAATGCGTGGAGGTCCTCGTTGCGTTACATTGGAGTGTCGTTGTAACGCAACAAGAACCAGGGGGACAAAAAAAATGGAGGAGATGGGAAGGGGAGGGGAAGAAGAAAGAGGGGCATTGAAAGGGAGGAGCATTAAATCCCGATTCTGGAGTTCCCCACTGGAATGCCCCAACTTCACTCCCGTGGCAAAATAAAAAACCTGAAAATCCAGGAAACGGAAGATCCGGGGGGAACAAGGATTACGTTCGGGCCAAATGCAGACCTGGGGCAACATGTGGGGAATGTTTACTATGCCGCAGGTTTTTTCGGGGGTCCACACCGAAGAAACCACTGGTGTGGAATCAGCCTAGGTGAGGTCCAGTAAAGCGTTACCATCATTTCGCGTGATCTGGACACTATACTTCTGTTGATACAGCCCAAAATCGCATTTGCCTTTTTAGCTACCATATCACACTGCTGGCTCATGTTCAGTGTATGGTCTACTAAGACCCCTAGATCCTTTTCGCACATACTGCTGCCAAGACAAGTCTCCCCCATCCTATAATAATGCATTTGATTTTTCCTGCCTACATGCAGAACTTTACATTTATCCCTATTGAAATTCATTTTTTCTGTTTTAGCCCAGTTTTCCAGCCTGTCAAGATGATCCTGTATCCTGATTCTGTCTTGCTACCCCTCCCAATTTAGTATCATCTGTAAATTTAATAAGCATTCCCTCTATGTGTTCTATGTCTGTTTTTCTTTTAATATTCTCTTATTCCTTCTTCTGAAACAGACTTTTCCTTGTATAATCCTGAAAGAACATTGATAAATTGTTTATTTCTTTTTCTGTACATGTAATTTGATCCCCTTTCTTTATGCCTGTTATTACTCTTTTTTCTGTTTCCTTCCTGAAACAATATACCAAATATCTGCCATGTTCAAAATGTCTGTGTTTTAGAAATTTAAATTTTAGAAATTTAAATTTTTTCTGCACCTCTTCCACTAACTTCCACTAACCTCTTCCACTAATTTAAATTTTTTCTGCACCTCTTCCACTAACTAACTAACTTTTTTAAAAGATTGTTTTTTTGCTAACTTTTTTGGTTTATTTTATGTATTTATTTATATTTACATTTGTATCCTGCCCTTCCCGCCATTTGGCAGGCTCAGGGTGGCTAACAATACAGATAGATATACATTAAAATTCCAGTTAAAAACAGTCAATCAATATAAAACCATAGTTATATATAAGATGGTTAAGATTGTTTTTATGTTCTAGTTCTAATCTCTGGATTTTTTTCTATTTTCTTAGTTTGTTCTAATCTTTCTTGCTTTTTTGGTGGCAGCTGCTAGAAGAATTCCTCTGCTAAATGCTTTACTTGCTTCCCAAATTGTGGCTGAGGACATTCCTTCAGTATTATTTTGAAAAATTCTTACAGATATTTTAAACACTTATCTGCACTCACTTCGGCAGCTCATATACTAAGCACTTATTTTCCATATCTTTGTGCAATAAAACAGCATTGTTTAACCTCCATCTTCTTATAGGTTTTCTATTCCATTGCAAGTCTACTTATATGGGATTATGATCTGTAAAATGTCTTCAGTTGAATCTCTACTTTTTTAGATTTATTGTCAAACTTTTTGAAATCCAGCACACGTCTATTCTTGAGTAAGTTTGATGTCTGTTATGTATTGACCATGCGGTCGCCATGTGCTCACGTAATGGCGACCACCATGTGGCCAGAGCACATGGCCAAGAAACTACCTGAGCTTCAGTCAGGTAGAACAAAGGCCAGGTGGATCCAAACCGGCCACCAATCATGTACCTAGGTTTCTCTAAGGGAACTTATGAAATGTAAATAGACTGATAAGAGCCTATCAGGCCAGTTGGGTGAGGTCAGGGGATTGTCCCTGACCAGCATAAAAGAAGGGCTTCGAGCCCTGGGTTGCATGCTTCATCCGGACCAGCAATAAAGATCATGCTGTTTCACTGTTCTGTGGACTCCTGACTCCAATACTTATCAGTGGCGACGAAGGTGGGATCCCGATGAGCGACTCTCCAGCTGACCACAGCAGCATAGCGAGCTCCGGCCGCCGGCCGCAGGTATCTCCGAGCCCCAGAGCTCCAACGCCTTGCCACAAGCCGCTCCAAGCCCCGATCCTCCAGCTCCAGGCAGCACCGAGCTGCTACGCTCCCCGCACCGCTGCAAGCCCACGAGGACATTGCTCAACTCACCACTGCCGCTCCTGCTCTGGTAAATATGGCAAACGCTCCGGGACCAATTACCCCTTTTGAGACGTCTCGCCCAGAGACGTAGGAGTCCTGGCTCAAGATGCTGGGATGCACCTTCAAGGTCCGTGATATCACTGATGCAGACCTGAAGAGCGCCTGGCTCTTGAGCTCCGGAGGGGTGGAGGTCATGCGGGTGGCCCAGAACTTACTCGCCCTGCAAGACCCCACCGAGGTGTCTTATGATGTACTCACCAAGACCCTCGGCGATTACTTCGCCCCGAAGCCATCAAAGCTGGCCAGATGCTGGGAGTTCATACAGCGCCAGCAGCTGCCCGGGGAGTCAGCCGCCACCTTCCTGGCTGAACTCCGTCGACTAGCCATGGGCTGTGAATTCTGCCAAGTGGACGACCACGTGGAGACCGCCTTCATGGGAGGGGTCCGGGAGGCCAAGCTCCGCCGATGCCTCATCGCAATGTCGGATCCTACCTTGGAGAAGATCCTCCAAACAGCAGTGGCCTTCGAAACAATGCAAAAGGACAAGGCAGCCACCAAGGTCCACCAGGCGGCTGCTCCCGAACCCGACTCGAGCGAAGAAGAGGACGTCCACCGGATGCAACCATGTTCGAAGAAGGGTGAGCCCGGCGTCTCCAGGCCCAAGGGCCAGTGCCCCACATCTGTCTCTGTTCCCTCTTCTGCTTCCCTCAACAGGCAGGCCCCAACGTGCGCCAGCTGCGGGGACCACCACGACAGATGTACCTGCCGCTTCCATGATGCCGTATGCTGTGCCTGTGGGAAAGCAGGCCATCTCACCCGGGCCTGCTGCCTAAGGAACAACCACCATGCCCCAGCAGCGAACTTCGAAGAAGTGGGTAGTGTCGCTCCCACGGCCACGGTAATGAACTTGCCCCAGCCCCTCCCGGGCGCGATTTCCGTGTCCCTCCGAATAGAGGGAGTTCCCTGCTCTTCTATATTCTATTGTATCCTCCACAACGTTCAGCCACCTCTGCCCGAAGGGGGCACGCTGGCTACGGCTGCCAGCTGGGTTGGTCCTCCGGGACTTCCAGAAAAACCCAGTAACTATTAAGGGGCTAGCCAGGGTCTGGGTCCACTACCACACCTTTAACGGCCTGCTGGACCTTCTCGTGGTGGAGCACAATCTAACCAGTCTCCTAGGTCGCGCCTGGTTCAAGCCGCTTGGACTGCAGTGGACCGGAATACACCGCCTGGGCTCTACCGACTTCTCGGCTATCTGCGAAGAATTTCCTGCCGTTTTCAACGGCTCATTGGGCTGCTACAAAGGACCCCCGGTTTCCTTCGACCTAGACCCGGCAGTCCGGCCCATACGCGTGGCCGTCCGCCGCCCACCACTCCCCTTCCAACCCAAAGTGGAGGCAGAGCTAGAAAAGCTCGTAGCGCAAGGGGTGCTCGAGCCGGTCTCCCACACCAAGTGGGAGACTCCCATTGTGACCCCCTTGAAGGCTAACGGTGAAGTCCACATCTGCGCAGATTATAAATGTACTATTAATAAGGCGTGACAGGACCATGCGTACCCAGTACCGGTGGTCAGCCACGTTCTGGCCTCCCTTGCAGGAGCCAAAATATTTGGAAAACTCGACCTGGCCCAGGCCTATCAGCAGCTTCTCGTAGATGAGGCAACGGCCAAGGCACAGACGATTGTGACTCATAAGGGAGCGTTCAAAGTAAAACGGCTCCAATTTGGGGTCAGTGTAGCGCCAGGGATTTTTCAAAATCTAATGGATTCTCTCCTCAAAGATGTTCCAGGTGTGAAACCATTCTTCGACGATGTCCTCATCGCCGCCCCGGACGTCGACACGTTTGCAACTCGCCTGCGGATGGTGCTGCAACGGTTCCAGGATGCGGGTCTCAAGGTCCAAAAGGATAAGTGTACCCTGGGGGTCTCCTTGGTGACTTTCTTAGGTTTTGAGGTGACCGCGGACGGCATTCACTCGACCAAGGAGAAGGTAGCGGCGATTACAGGAGCGCCCCGCCCGTCTTCGAAGGCGGAACTGCAGGTGTTTTTGGGACTGTTGAACTTTTACCACGCCTTCCTTCCGCACAAGGCGGCTGTCGCCGAACCCCTGCATCGCCTCCTGGATGGGGGGGGGGGGGCTTGGGCCTGGGGCCCCAAGCATGACGCAGCCTTCCGGGCCATCAAAGACTTATTAGTTTCAAATGCAGTCCTGGCGCATTTCGATGAAAGGCTCCCTGTCATTCTGGCCTGTGACGCGTCTCCCTACGGCGTCGGGGCGGTCTTGGGGCACCGGCTTTCCAATGGCGAGGAGGTGCCGGTAGCCTACTACTCCAGGACCCTGTCGTCAGCAGAACGTAATTACGCCCAAATCAATACTTATCAATGTCTGTCTGAGAAAAGAGCCAAGTCTCTGCCCCTGGGGGGGTGCTCTGAAGGGGGCACATCCGGAGCTGGGGAAGGCTCCAAAAGACTGTGAGGCTGGGACACCCGGGCAGGTAGGCCCGGGAGCCAGCACGGGAGTGGGCAGGAAAGAGCCAGGGACAAAGAGGGCCATGGCAGCCCAGGACATCCCACAAAGCCCAAGAATAGGTGCAGGAGAGTTGCAGCACCACGAGGTACCTGGCAGCCCCCCCAGTGACAGGATGACTGAGGCACGAGGGTGTAAGGGGAGCACAAGGGGAGATGTGGGGTTATGCTCAAGCGACCGGGACTCCAGTCTGAGGCCATGGGTGTCTGTGACACATGGCTTGTCTTGGGGCTGCCTAAGAAATGGTTGTTTATGCTTTGGAAAAATCCAAATAACAGACAGACATGAGGATACTGTTACTTTAGGAAGAGGAAGAAAGTGCCATGCAAAGGGATTCTTTCTCCTTTGTTCTGCTGGCTCTCTTCTTCAGGCTCTGCTTGCTCTCTAGTCCTGCCTGCCTTTTTCCTGCCTACCAGAGAGGACGTGTTCTGTGGCTGTTTTTCTTTTAATATATTCCTTATGAGCGCAACAGCAACATATGGCAACTGACAGATCACTATTTTTTAAAAAGCCTTGAAAATGATTGGAATGAGTCAAGAAAAACCCAACTCTTGGTGAAGCTGGGGGAAATGGGCTAGAGGGATTCCCACCCTCCCCGGAAGCTCCCTCTGGCCCCCTCCAGACACCCTGACGAGGGGGGGAGGGCAAGAGGCCATGGCAGCCACCAGGCTGTGCCACTGTCCCCAGTCCCCCCCCAACATGCTCCTGGCTCAGGTTGGGCTGGGTGTGCTGCAGACATCTTTGCTCCTGGAAACGTTTTAGAGAGAAGACTGGCTTCCCAGCCTGGCTCATACACTCATAACTTGCACTTAGACCAATGGATAATTGATTAATTTCAAATAACCTTGAAATCTCAACATTTTATAAGCATAAAGTGCCTTTTGGCAAAAGCATTGAGGAAAATCCCTTAGAACAGTGTTTTTCAACCTTTTTCGAGCTAAGGCACATTTCTTTCATTGAAAAAATCCCGCGGCACACCTGACAATATCTCACGGCACAGTGGTTGAAAAACACTGAAATACAAGATAAACGGGTCATTAGTTGCCTCAGCTCAAGTATTAACTATGACAGTATTACAAATACACGTAATAGCCACTCAACTTGAAATCGTAAGTTAGAGATCCAAAGTGTAATGGCTCCTTCCCATAACATTGACCTGAGTTTCAGAAGAAATATAACGTGGATGTATTTTAATACTGCGATTCTGCTAAAGGTTTTCAAATAGAGAGTTTAAACTCTTACTCTTATGTGAATGGCATTTCGCTGACCAAAAGTGATTTGAAGAGAAACACAGTACACCCATTCTTCGCTGAGGGACAGTTACTGATTTGAACCCCACCCTGACAGAAACAGCTAGCTGTTACCTTCAAACATATTCATGTTTACTGGAATGTCTTGGTGCAAATCACCCCCCCCACACACACACACAACCCAGGAGCCAGGCACTGGAAGAAACCAGCTTACTCTGCTGGAGGAGTGAATGCCCTTGGTACCGAATGTTCCTGTCCTCTGTATTAACATCCACAGGTCTAGCATGACTCTGATTCAGCACACGAGTCCTCCTCATTCATTTAAAACCATCTGCCATGTGCGAGCCTGCTTCTGGCCCCCACGAACTGGATGCCGCTCGAGTCTGCTGCCTCGCCCTGCTCATTCTCTAACATGCAGGCGGGCATCACCCGACTGCCGCCGCTGACACACAGCTTGGAGGCGGCCAACATCAGCGCCAGGGCCAGAGACAGAAAAAGAGCAGCTGTGAAGCAGGACCCGCGGAGGCCCACCTCCACCTTCCGGGCTGAGAGGCCACGCAGAAGAAGACAGCCCTCACCTGGAAAGGCTCAGCTGCCCCCTCCGAGGCTTGGGGGGGGGCGGCGCAGACAAGCCAGGGCGTTGGCTCCATCGCGGCCAAACGGAGGCTGCGACGGCGGGGCCCGTAGGGGGCGCCGTGCGTCTCCTGAGGAGGACCCCCCTCCTCCTCCTCCTCCCCCCCAGCCACTCACCGCTTTCATGGCCGCGGCCATGTCGTCATATCTCTCCGCCTGCTCGGCCAGGCGGGCTCGCTGCAGCAGCTGCTCCCGGTCGCTCATGGCTGCTGCCTCCGTCGTGGCGCTGGCAGGTCGGGTGGGCGAACAGACAGAGCCCCTTGGCACTCTCCCTCCGTCCCTCGAGTCCTCGCAAGGCCAAGGGGAGCTGCGCCTCGACGGCGGCTCCCTCCTACCTCAGGCTGGCCACAGAGCGTGTGAGCGGAATCAGTGAGAGCGCGCCACTGTTCTTTCTCGCATGTGCAAACATGTCCCGGAAGGTCAGCCCGGAAGGCACATTTCTTTCATTGAAAAAATCCCGCAGCACACCTGACAATATCTCGCGGCACACCAGTGTGCTGCGGCACAGTGGTTGAAAAACACTGCCTTAGAATACTTGTACATTTTTGGCAGACTGTAGCCTGCCAAAGGAGGAACGAAGGGTATGTTCTGAGTGCCCAAAACCTGTCCTTTGACTCTAGCCTTTCCAGATCAAGGCACAACTGAAACGCTTTTAGAATTCAGCCCTGGGAAGCGGGGGCACACCATGTCCTTCTCCTGGTAGGTTCTGTGGGCCACTTTCCAAAGGGATTGGATGAGTCATCTTCATTTGTGAAGAACAGGATCTTCAGTCATGACAGTGGTGGGAGGGTGCCAATCTAGCGTGCCTTTTACGTGGCTGTTGCTCTCATGGCTGGAGGATGCAGCTGTTTCTCAGAGCTGCATAAAAACATGACAGAGAATATGGGGAGAGGAACGAAAACAGTCTACCTTACAGGTCTGATGTCAAAATCACGTTGTGGGGGGGAAGGTTGTTAACTAAATGAGACGCTGGGAGATTCTGATTGGCTCTCCCCAGGGTCTTTACGAGTCAGTTCCCCCTTCCCAGCTGCCCAGGGGCCCTGATTCCGTTCAACCCTAACCTGCCCCCACAGTGAGAATGGGCTTCCCCCCCCCACATGTTATTCACCCCGGAAGAGGGAGAAGCAGGAAGACAGAAATGATCCACCATTTTTTTACTCCATGTGTAATGGATGTTGCTGGTGTTTGTGCATTTTACTTTCAATTTATATTCATTTAGGAAGTCTGTCTTTGTTTTTGCTGTTTCTGTTATGATGCACATTCATTTTCATTATGACTTCATTTCCATTGATTTCAATGGGAAACACATTTTTGGCAGTAACTAGGGCTGCCAAGTCCTCCGGTAGGGCGGGGGAAACACCGATTTTTAAAGCTTACCCCCGCTTTTTCAAAATTGGCCACCGGGGGAGGCAATGGCTGCCAGCAGGGGAACGTCGGAGCCTGCCCTGGCCTCTCCCTGCCAGGCCTGAACTTCTTAAAAGGGAAATGTCTGCAGAGAGCCTGCCCTGCAGTAAAAAGCCTCAACAGACTTTTCCCCTTTAAGAGAGAGTGAGCAAGAGAGCCCTGCCCAGAGATTAAGGAGGGACTAGGCTCTTTCTACTGAAGGGCCTGCTTTTGCATGTGGCTTGCAAGGTTGCTGCTGGGGTAAGCTGCTGGGGTCTGCCGGCTCTTTTCCTTCTCTCTCTCTCCCCCTCCCCCTTTCTTTCTTTCTTCTGTCTGTCTGTCTGTCTGTCTGTCTGTCTGTCTGTCTGTCTGTCTCTCTCTCTGTCCCCATCCAGCAGAGGTCTATCAGTGGCTATTATTAGCCACGAGGTCTAAATGGAACCCTTTGTCTGGGGCAGTGATGCTCTGCATTCTTGGCACTTGGGGGGCAACAGTGGGAGGGCTTCTGGCCCCGCTGCTGGACATCCTGAGGGCACCTGGTATTTTTGGCCACTGTGTGACACAGAGTGTTGTACTGGATGGGCTGTTGGCCCAATCCACTGTGGCTTCTCTCCTGTTCTTATGATATGAAAATCATATTTAGCACTTGTGTAGCACTTAGTGCTTCATATTCTGCCGAGATGAGGAAGGATTCAGTAGGGTCGTTGCTCAGTGATAGAGCATCTGCTTGACATGCAGGAGGTATCAGCCTCTTCAGCTAAAAAAGGATCAGGTAATAGGTGACATTAAAGATCTCAGCCTGAGACCCTGGAGAGCCACTACCAGTCTGAGTAGTCAATACTGACCTTGATGGACCAATGGCCTGATTCAGTATTAGGAAAGTTCATGAGTTCATGTGTCAGTATGTGGAAGCAACATCATAGGATGTGACATCACAAAATGATGTCACTTCCTTTCTCCTGGCTCCACCCCCAAAGTCTCCTGGCTCCACCCCCAAAGTCCTCAGATATTTCCCAAGTTGGACTTGGCAGCCCTAGCAGTAACTGTTTTCTTCATCCAACTGGGAAGGAATTCTCAGGCATTGTTGTACTCATTGGTCATGGGATCCTGCCTGCCAGATTTCAGACAGATAAGAGAAAGGTCCCAGTTTTTGCTGGCAATGAATAGCAAACAAATCTCTGGCAGTGATCTTACACCCCCATCCCCACCCCCAATGCAGCTGAGGTGAAATTCCTCAGGGATTCTGCCCTCCACAGACCACTGAGCCTCCCTGCCAAATGGTTGGCCGACAGGAATGGCCTAGGCAGGATGTGGTCAGGAGAAGTGGAGGATTCGTCTCCCTCCGTCCCAAGTCAACCAGCTTGCCACACTGGCCCCTCCCGCTGGCTGTATGCCGGGCAACCGAAACCCCTGTACGAGATGCACAAAGCCCCGTGATCCCATTCACTGTACAAGGAGTGTTGTTATTATTATCTATTTAAGATGCTTCTGTCTGCTCCTTTTCTTTTCAAAAATGCTCTCTTTCCTCCGCCCCCTGACCTTCATGAACTCTTCACCAGACCGCCAAAATTATGGTTGCCAGATCCAGATTGGGAAACTCCTGGAGATTTAGGGCTGGGTTTGGGAAAAAGAGAGGCCTCAGCTGGGTACAATGCCACAGAGTCCACCTTCCAAGGCATCCATTTTCTCCAGGGGGAACTGGTCTCTGTAGTCTGGAGATGAGCTGTAATTCTGGGGGATCCCCAGGTCCCACCTAGAGGCTGGCATCCCTAGCCAAAATAATATTCCCAACAACAGTCATTCAGAAGAATAAAAGTTTATTGAGACATTGAAGGTATCGACTCTTTATGTACTGCGTTAGAACTGAGCCAAAAGTGCGCGAAGCTGCAATTATATAAGGGTTAAGATACATTCTAATGCCAATCACCTCTAAGCTAAAGGCCCACAGAAAATATGTGTAATATTTGTTCATGTCTTGCAACTCTCAGACATCTGATGTTTCTTCTGTGTGGCTCTTTTGTTAAGCTAGTTTGGCCACCCCTGAGCTAAATGGTCTGCAAGCGGCAAGCAGGCAAAAACAAAAGTGGACATTCTAGTCTCACCTCCCGTGGCAACTAGGCTCAGTGCAAGGAGGCATCTCATTCCCTTTCCTCTCCCCCCATTTCTTCTTTCCCTTTCCCAAAAGCCCCCCCCCCCCACTGTCTCTTCCCTTTCTGGTTTCCTTCTCTCCTTCTAGGGTTGCCAACCTCCATGTGGGGTCTGGAGATCTCTTGGAATCATAACAGATCTCTCAACTACAGAGATCAGTCCCCCTTAGGTTTGCCAGCTCCAGGAAAAATTCCTGGATATTCGGGGGGGGAGGATGGAGTCTTGGGAGGGAAGGGTTTGGGGAGAGAAGCAACCTCAGCAGGGTATAATGCCATACAGCCCCCCCCCCCCGCAGCCATTTTCTCCAGGGGACGTGATCTCTGTCATCTGAAAAGTAGTTGTAATTCCAGGTGATCTCCAGCCCCCAACTGGAGGTTGGCAACCCTAGTTCCCCTGCTGGAAATGGCTGCTTTGGAGGCTGGAGGCTGTGGCATTGTACCCCTCTGAAGCCCATCCCTTCTTCAAACCCCACCCTTTCAACTGTCCAACACCCAATTCTCTAGGTATTTCCTAACCTGGTGCTGGCAACCTATCTCCTTCCCACCCAACAGCCAACCTACCTTTATATGTCCCCCTAACCTTTTCCTTTCCCCTCCAGCAGCCTCTACCTAGGAAAATTATAGCCCAGTTGTGTGGTGCCGGCCACTGGGCCAGGCCTACTTGCATGGTTAGGGAACCCTCAAGGACTTGAGGGGGGCACCTCACTTTCCCCTGTATCCCCCTCCCCACACTCTTTCCTCTTTCCCTCCCTTTGGCAGTCCCCATATCCTCTCCCCTTTCTCTTGCCTCATTGACTGGTACCAGAGTTTGCAATAAACCCAGATGCCAACTTTACTGCCACATATACCCATCACAAAACTGAGAACCCTGTAGAACAGCCTCTCGGGGCACTTAATGGGGGACCTCCAAGTAGCTATTTTATTGCAAAGGAATTTCAGAAACAGACTGGAATGGGAGACTGCTGAATTACAAGTTATTACAACACTCCCCCGGGCTTAACAGCTCTATCAGCTTCTTCTCTCACTACTGTCAGTTAGCACTGCCATAGGTATGGGTGACTGTCTTGTCACGATCAATAAGGTTGCTGAACATATTACATGTGTTAATGCTTGCTGTTTTATCATCAGGGTTGATGATCTATTAACATTGCTTTGTGTTCCAAGGTTTTTCCCGACCCTTTTCGGTCCCGCTCGGGAGATAGCATCGGTGACCCGACTCCCACCTTTGGAATGCGAACCTTGCTTGCCTGCTTTGCTTTGCGCATGCTCATTACTCATTTGCTTTTCCTCCCCTCTTATCTCTAGCTGGCTATTCCTTAGCTAACGGCCTTGAACAGAAAAGCCTCCTGTTATGTGTTACAAGAATCACAGGTGTTATGTATTTCTTTGCTTAGTTTTCTCTGGGAACATCTTCTCCAAAAACCTTCAACAGTGTTTTTCCCTGGGAACCCACTTTGCCGCACTTTCTTTGGGAACAGTGGGCTAGTGTATTTGGGCGCCAGTTATTCTCACTATTGATTCGTAGATGGTAGACGGGCCATATTTCATATCAAGTATAATTGTAGTTGCGTTTCTAAGCTTGGGCATTACTAACAGGAAAAGTGTTTGACCAACATGATCTTTTCTACAAATAAAGGACTTTCTTCTTGAGACCTGTTGTGGACTATATCTATTGGCACATTCTCACAGACTGTTAGTAATCCTCACTGGGGCCAGTTCATTGTACCTGCTATGGATGATGATGGTGCTGAGATCCCTAAGACTGAACCGGAGGTACCAGTCACCACTGAAGAGGTGCCGGTACGCCCCGCCAGCACTAGCAGGGTGACTATTCGTTCCAGATGGAGTGGAGGGGCCCAATCCTGGGCTCAATTTGGACCCCGTACTACCGAAACCTGCTCTCCTCGATGAGACGGTGGGACCCGGCAGTTGGCGGCCCGAGGGACAGACCGGAGAGCCACAGATGACTCCCAGGTAGCCAAGATGTGGGTGCAAATGGATCACAGGTTCAATACAATCCAGAGATGACTGCAGCGAGAGATAATGGTGATGATGACCGACCTCCCGAACGTGGTGGCACAGGTCAAGAGCAACTAGTGGGGGCTGGAGTTGGAGCTGGCGCGCCGCCGGCAGTGGTACCGCCACCAGTGCAACCACCAGCCCAGCCTCCTGCACCCCTGGGGCCACCAGCTCCACCAGTCCCAGGTCCTGCGCAGCCAGTGGATTGGTGGCCAGTGCCACACGAACTGATGGGGCCACCTTTGATGGGAATCCCGCGAAGATACAATTCTTCATTATCGAGGTGGGCTGGTGTATGCAGAATTGGGGCCACCTGTTCCAAGATGAGGGTGACCATGTGGGCTACATCGGTTCCAGACTATGAGATGAAGCTGCCGATTGGTATGTGAGCCTCCACAACCCTCCTGGTCCTGAGTTGGATAATGTGGAAGAGTTCATGTGGGCCCTATGCCACCAATACAAAGACCCAATGAGTGAGGAGAAAGCCCGGAACCAGGTGCACAATCTCTTGCAAGGGAGATTGTCGGTTCGTGAGTATACTGTGGTGTTTAAACATTTGGAAGCCAAGATCAGGGGTTGGCCAGAAGAAGTCTTTGTAGAACAATACCGCAGGGGCTTAAGTGGGGAACTATATGAGACTATCTTAAGAAATGTCAATCCAACCACCCTAAATGGGTGGATCAGAGCTGCAGAGGAAGCTGAGGCGCTATTTACTTTGATCTGCATGAGACACCTGGCTAGCACCCCCAAGAGCCCTGCCCCATCGGCCACCCCTTTCAAGCCAAAGATCAAACCAGGCGTGAGAGACCTCAGAGAGTTTCGTATGAAGAAGGGATTATGCACCAGATGTGGGGAGTCGAGCCACTTTGCCTTGGCGTGCCCAACTGCTTCTCCCAAGGGCAGAGCACCTTCCTCCCCGCCAGCACGCCCCAAGCCAAAGAAAGCTTTTACTCCAAATCGTGGAATCCAGTTTCCCGGAGAAATCGGAGGATGAGACTGTGGACCAGCCGCAGGGAAACGACCAGGACCTGCTCTGAACGGCGCAACGCAGCAGGTCCCTCAAACCACAGTGCCTCAAATGGTGAGCTCTCCAGGGCCCCTTCTCTATATGTTAATGACTGTTCTGAATCCACATTTGGGCACGCAGATGTGGGTACGAGCCCTACAAATAAAGGACTTTCTTCTTAAGGAGACCTGTTGTGGACTATATCTATTGGCACATTCTCACAACTACACATGCTAAGTCACTCAGTTCTCACCTATACCCAGAAATTAAACTTCGTTGGTCTTAAAGGTGCCACAGGACTCAAACTCAGTTCTCACATCTGTTGCTGATTCCTTTGTTATCTGTAGTAGGAGTAAGGCCAGTTGTGGAGAGAAATACAAGGGGCTCTAGAAGGAAACTCCAGGTTAGAGTCCTGGCTGTGGCTGGTGGGGCAGCAGAGGGAAGGGGAAAACAGAGGGAGGTGAGGCATGATTATTTCCTTCTGTTTAGAAGAAGAAGAAGGAGTGGATTTATACCCCGCCCTTCACTACCCAAGGGAGTCTTGGAGTGGCTTACAGACTCCTTTCCCTTCCCCTCCCCACAACAGACACCCTGTGAGGTAGGTGGGGCTGAGAGAGCTCTGACAGAAACTGCTCTAGGTTGGGCAATACCTGTAGATTTGAGGGCTAGAGGCTGGGGAGGGCGGAGTTTGGGGTGCGGAGGGACTTCAGCAGGATTTAGTGCCATAGAGTCCACTGCCCAAAGCAGCCATTGTCTCCAGGAGAACTGATCTTCGTCATCTGGAGATCAGTTGTAATAGCTGGGAAATTTTCTGTAGGGGAAATGATGTGATGTGGCTGGGGAACATGGTGATTTCTGGAAGATCTCCAAGCCCCACAGGGAGACTGGCAACTCCAGTCAGGCCCATAGCTAACATGGGACCCATGGGGCCTGGTCCCCTAGCATTTCTTCTGTGCCCCTCCCTCCTGGGCTGCCCCCAAAGTACCTCAACTTGCTGCCTGTGCTGTGCTGTCTCCGACCTGACTGCCAGACAACTGAGCGTCTTGGCTGCTTCCCCACTGGCCCCGCTCCACTCCCAGCCAGTGACATCCAGAACAGCGATGGCGGCAAAGTTGGCGGCAGTTCCAGCAGCAGGAGATGCCTGGCTTGCTCAGTGGTGTGGTGGGTGGGCAGGTGGGCTTGCTGGGCTAGCCCGAGTGAGTGGGCTGGGGAGAGTGTCCTGCTGCCTCTTCCCACTCCCATTGTCAGATCTCTTTCTCCCCTCTTCCCTCCCAATCCCCCTCCTGGATGCTGCTGCCGCCCACTGCCTGCTTCTCCCTGCCTGGCTTCATAACTTGAGAGGTCTGCGGTGCCCCGGGGGAGAGAGGAAGCTGCGGCTGCTGGGCATTACTCCCCTCACTTGCCCTGGAGTCTGGCAGGGGTGTAGGGCTGCCTTAGAAGAAGCCTGGCTTCTAAGGAGTTTCACTAATTAACTTTGATGTAATTAACTGGTCCCCCCCCCCCCCCCAAATATCCCTAGCTACGAGGCTGACTCCAGTGACCGTTGAAAGGAAGACTGGGAGATGTATTTTACCTCAGGAGGACTCACTGAATGACTCCCAAAAGCAACAGCAAACTGTTTAGAATGTTAGAGGCAAAGGCCAATCAGGCTGCATATGCAAACGACCTCTGTGTTCTGACTGGCTATGGGAAGGGGAGAGGAACAGCAAACTGTTTAGAATGCTGGAGACGAGACTCAGGCAACACAGCCAGTGGATAGTGACAGCTTCTGAGTGACACATCAGGGAGCCAACTGAGCGTGTGGAATGTTCAGGAGAGTCCATGGCCAAAACACAATTATATATAAGGAGAGATGCCAAGTTGCTGCTATTCATATCTTACCAAATGTGTTATTCCAATCTTAGCTGTATTTATTGCTTTGTTACTTCTTGACTCTAATTAGCCCTTCCTGGAAACTAGCTCCTCCCCCATGTAACATTGGAGGAAATATATTTCAATGTATTTGAAGGAGTGTACATCTACACATGCTAAGTCTCTCACTTTGTACTTTGTTATTTTGAAAGTGCCACTGAACTCAAACTTTGTTCTCACACCCGTTTAACTCTTGTATTTGTATGCTAATTTACTGCCATTCACAGATCTTACCTTAATCCAGTCTCAGCTATAATTGCCCAGTTACTTAACTCTAATTAGTCCTTCCTGACACCTAACCCCTCCTTTGCTACCTATATGTTGAGGAAATTCTTTTTCACTGTATCTGAAGAAGTGTGCTTACATCATCTTCATCTCAATCACAAAATCTCCAGGAATTTTCCAGCCTCGAGGTGGCTATACTAGTTAGGCCTGGCCCCAATGAATTCTCCCTCAAAGGCCAAAGAACCCTGGGAAAGGACCCTGCCTCCTCCCCTTCTTTTACTGAGGAAAACCAAGTCTTGCATGCTTTGGTTGCCTAGCAATGGCCAGAGAGGGGCTTTTGTTTCTTAAAGCTACAGGAACTCCTTTTATCATTTCCCCCCATGTATGTTTTTTAAAATTCAGATTTTTCTGCAAGCCTGGGGCACTTTTCAGGTTTGTAAAAAGATTTGTCTTGTTCATTCATGGCTCCAATCACCAGATTTAAGTAACCTGAGATTTAGCCAAAGTCACTGTTTGAATATACAAGTAGGAACCCGCCAGGACCTGCAGGGGCATTTCGTTTCTCCCTCCCCCACGATTTCCTCTTTTCTTTCCCTGAAAGACCCCCTGGTTTCTCCCCCTTTCCTGCTCCCTTCTCTCCTTCCCACCAAACAGCCAACCAAACTTTATCTGTCCCTCTTTCTTCAGCTCCCCTTGCCCCAGCAGTGTCTACTTAGCAAAACTATGGCACAGTTGTGTGGTGCCAGCCACTGGGCCAGGCCCACTTGCAGGGCATGGAGCCCTCAAGTGCTTGTGGGGGGGGGCACATCCAAGGTTGCCAGGTCCCCTCATTTCTCCGGCAGGGGGATTTGGGGGGTGCTCCAGGAGTGGCCAGGGATGTCGCGTGATGTCCCCAATGTGATGACATCACCCGAAGTGACGTCATCGCGTCAGGGATGTCACGTGGGGACGCGCCGATATCTGGGTATTTTTTTGCTCTCAAACCATAGTTTTCCCAAATACCAGAGCATCCCTGCACAACATCCCCGATGGGATGATGACACTTCCAGGTGACGTCATCATGTCGGGGATGTCGTGCAGTGATGTGCCTGTTTAGGGGTGGGGTTTCTCCCACCAGCCAGCTGGTCCACAGCAAGAAGCCCCTGAAATTGGGGGATAATCCACCCGGACTTTCTCCTCTATCCCCCTCCCCACATTATTTCCCCTTTCCCTTTGACTGGCAATTCCCATATCCCCTCTCCTTCCCCTGCCTCATTCTTTTCTTCACAGGTTTCACCAACCTACCTTTTATCTCCCTCCCATCTTTATTTATATTTATGATTTATTTACTTCATTTGTACCTCTTCTTTCTCCATGGTGGGGACCAAAGCAGTTTACATCATTCTCCTCCTCTCCTGTTTATTCTCACAACAATCCAGTGAGGTAGGTTAGACTGAAAGTATGTGACTGATCCAGCATCACCTAGTGTGCTTTCCTGGCTGGGTCTCCCAGACTTTGCTTTGAAGTTCTAAGTACTACACCACACTGGCCCCAATTAGTCCTCCTTGAAAATACAAGAGTCCTGAAAAGGGCCCTGCCACCCTCCCCATGCTGTTTCCTGAGAGGAACCAAGCCTCTAATTCTGTGGTTGCCTAGCAACAGCCACTGAAGACTTCTGTATGTTAAAGCTACAGTTGCTCCTTTTCTCATACTGGAATGTCTTTTAATCCTCAAATGTTTTGGTGTGTTTTTTAAAAAAAAAGATTTTGTGGGTTTTTTGTTGTTGCAAACCTGGGGATCTTTTCAGGTTTGTAAAAAGATCTGTCTTGCCTGTTCACAGTTCCAGTCACTGGATTTGTCAGATCTGGCTGACTTCTAGTAGGATATGTTTAAGCGTGGGCCTGCGAGACCCCTGCACCGGGGGGGGGGGGGGGATTTCTACTGCCTGGTCCGTGTTGCTGCTGGCCCACTGCCACTTGTGGGCCCTGCCCCTGCTTCTGCTGGGCCTAGTTTGGCTCCTGGACTTCTCCTGACAACTGCTGGAGGAAGGTGTGTTCTCCGTGCTTGCACACAGTGCACCATTTTACTTTGGGAGGAATTAACGCCCCCCCCCCCGGTTTTGTTTTTTAAGATTTCAGCTTTTTCCTGCAAACTTGGAGGGGGTCAACCAACTTGGCCGAAAAGTCTGTTTTGGGTAAAGATTCAGGTGGGGTCGCCATGTTGGTCTGAAGCAACAGAACAAACTTTTGAGTCCAGAACAGGCACCTTTTGAGACCAGTGGAGTTTCATTCCGGGCATCAGCTTTCATGTGCACTGCACCCTTCCTCAGAGAGATTCAGGTGGGGTTGCCCTGTCGGTCTGCAGCAGCAGAACAAGGTGCGAGTCGAGGGGCACCTTTGAGACCAACATGAGTTTCATTCTGGGCATAAGCTCTTGGGTGTACACAACAAAAGCTTATACCCAGAATGGAACTTTTTTGGTCTTCCAGGCGCCCCTGGACTCAAAAGTCTGTTTTGAGGAAGTGTAGCTCCCAGCTACAGACTCAGGTCTCCGCAGATGGGCGGCGGGGGGGGGGGGGGGGGGGGGGGGGGGGGGGGGGGGGGGGGGGGGGGGGGGCTCGAGATGCTCTTTGAGGGCTGTTTCCGGGGAGCTCCGGGCTCTCTCTGCGCAGGGGCATTCAGGACACGGCACGAGGGCTTCCTTCCCTTTTACTTCTGCCAAGAACTCGGGGAAAAAAGACGCCTGGGAAGCAACGCCTCTCTCCTCTCCCTTCCCCTCCCCTCCCCCGGGTAAAAGTATGGGCCGGAGGGAAGGGGAGGGGGCGAACCAGGGCGTGAGCAGGCGAGCCCGGCGGGGGAGCGCCACAGGGGCCCCTGGCGCGCGTGGACACAGACGTGGCGGCCGGGCTTGGCGGGCTCCGGCCGAGGCCCCGTCTCTCCCGCCAGTCCCTCCCTCCGCCGCGAAGGGCTTCTGGAGACCGACCCCCCCCCCCGCTCCTGCCCTCTGGGCCTCCCCCCCCCCCCCGGCCTCCCCAGCTGCCTTCGCGCCGCTCTGCCGGAGGAGCTCGCCGGGCCGGCCGGCTGCCTGTCGCCTGCCACATCACGCCGCCGGCCCCGAGCGAGCGAGCGAGCGAGCGAGCGGCAGCATGCGCCCGGCGCTGGTGGCAGCGCTGCTGATCGGCAGCCTGGTGGCCTCGGCCCGCGCCCCCTGCGCGCCAGGTAAGCAGAAGGAGCCGCCGCCGCCCACGCTGCCCGGGAGCCCTGGGGGCGGGTGGGGAGCGGGGGAGAGCCCGGTGCCGCCGCCGTCTGCCAGTCCCGCCCGCCGGGATCGCGCCGCGGGAGGAGCGGCCGGGGCCCCGCAAGACCTGGCCTGGGCGCCCCCTCGGGCGGCCGGGAGGGGGAGCGGCGGCGGGAGGGGGAGCCGCACTCTTCTCATTCGGCGGCTGCCGGAGGGGCGGCGGATCCCAGCCCAGCGCGCCGCGGGGCTCCTTTCCCGCTCGCAGGCGGGCGGGCGGGCGGGCGGTGGGGGCCGGCGGCACGAGGGGCGGAGGGCGCCGTCCGTCGCGGCATCCGAGCAGCCCGGTGGGAAGGCCAGCCGTACTCGCCGCGTGGCGAGGCGGGGGGGCTGCTGGGGCTCCCCTGCGGGGCCTCTCTCCCTCCCCCCCGCCTGCTCGCCCCCTCTCCGCCGGCGCCTGGCCACGGGGGCCGGAGGGAGGGAGGGAGGGAGCGGGGGGTCGCAGGAGGAATCTCCGCTTCCAGGGCGCTGGCGGGCCCCCTCGGCGGGAGCAGGCCGACCCACAGGCCGTCCAGCAAGCCCTGGCGGGGCGAGGGGGGGGGGCTGCATTCGCCGGGACCTTCTTCCCCTGCAGCTGCTAAGGGGCCGGTCGGGAGGGGGGACCCACGACTGACCGAGGACCTGAATGGGGGGTGGGGGGGGGGGTCTGGCAGCAGCGGCGCCTCCTTCCGGGCTCGGAGAAGGGCGGGGGCTCCAGGGGGTTCGCCGAGGGGGGGGAAGAAGGGCTCTGGGGCACAACAGCCTTCGGGGCGGGCTGGGGAATGGCCGGGCCCGACTCTGGCCTCTGTCCAGGCGGCGGCCGCCCCCCCCCCCCCAAAACGCTCCACTTTCAACCCACTGGCAGTGCCCTCCCCAGCGGGGTTCTTCCTGAGTGGGGAGGGGAGTCTTTGGGCCCTAGAGACTCTTCGTGCCCCACCCAGCCACGAGCGAATAAAACGGGGCGGGGGGGGGAGGGCCGAGCTTCAAAATAAAGACTGGTCAAGCCATGTCCTCCCCAAAGGCCTCCTGTCTGGAAACCTGCTGGACCGGGGGTCAGGTAAAGGGCGACCCCGGGTGCTTAGAGTTTGAACAGGCCAGGCGAGGGACCGGGGACGGGACGACAAAGGGTCATTCAGCAGAAAAAAAAGGGTTTGGAAATACAGATGTGTGGATAACTCAGGTATGCAAACTCAGGTGGGCAGCCCTGTGGGTCTGAGGCCAGAGGCACCTTAGAGACCCACACTCCCTTTCATGCTGGGGGTCATCAGCTTTCCTGTCCTGACCAGACTTACTGCTCAGTTACTTCTGGACTCTAATTAGCCCTTGGGGCAACTAACGGCCCCAGGAGCAGTTTCAGTTGGGGAAACAGAAGGGGGAGGGGGTGAGTTTCCACCTCCTATTTGGGGATCCTGAAACAAAACAGGCAGTGTGTGTGTGTGTGTGTGTGTGTTTTTTTTAATGCCAACAGGCGGTTCAAGTGAGGGGGCCTAGCCCCACTCCATTTCTTCCAGCTTTTCTTCAAGCCTAGCTGACTTCTCAGATCAGAATCTGGGTGGAAGAAAACTGACTTCAAGCACCGGAGTCAGACAAGGAGGGGACACAGCTTCTGGCTTCATTTAAGAGCACCCCCCCCCCCCGAAGCGTTGCATGGGAGGTTTGTGTGGGAGAGGGTGCCGCTGGTAAGAACTGCACAGCCTCCGGAACCACCCCGTCTTTTTTGTCCAGAGAGATGGCTGGACCTTTCCTCCAGCTTGGGATCCCTGTTGCCTGTTGGGGCCATCTGCCTGCAGCCCAGGGTCACTCTTCAGGGTGTGACATGGAGGCGCGTCAAAGGCCTGCCCACCCAGGGACAGAGAGGTCTCTTCCGGGGCCTCTGGGCAGGGCAGGAGGGTGGCCTAGCCACTGCAGGAGGCCTCCTTGGAAGCCTTGGCACACTGTTATTGTCTGGGGTGCCATCTAGTGGCTGAAGGGCACAATTAACTTGCCTTGTTCTCAAAGCAGGTCCGATGCCCTTTCGCGCTGAGCTGAGGGTTACGGGCAGGGAGCAGATGAACATCCTCCTGACATGTTCTGTGGTGGCTGGAGACAGAGAGGCTACAGGCTGTCTGCATAGCTTCTGTGCAAACCAGAATGCGCTTGAGCCTGGCTTTATTTACTTAACCCATTTTGTGCCTCCTGTCCACCCAAACGGGTCCCCGAGGCGGCAAACGTTAAAACATTTCAACATTATAGAATAGCATTTAAAATGAAGTGGATAGGAAATAATCGAAGGGGGGGCAGTGACGGTTCCTGGGGGGGGGTATGCCAGACAAATCGAAAAGTCTTCCCTTGCTGGTGGAAGGCAGCAGTAGAGGGAGACGGCTTCCCAAGGGGGTGGGGTGGGGGCACCCAAAGCACAGCCTCCACAGATGACCGAACCGAGAGGGCAGGTTCACCTGGGAGGAGGCAGCCCTTCAGGTACGCTGGCCCCAGAATGATGCAAGCCACTTTGGGGCCCCCACTGGGGTGAAAGGCAAAATCTACATCACCCCCCCCCCCCTCCCCTCAGGTGAGCATTTTTCAAAATTTTCATTTTGTTGTTTGCTTAAAGCACAAATAAAACAGCGAGCCAGGAAATGGTGGGATTCTTATGGCAGATTCTGGTCGCTTCTTCCTGGAAGGACACTTGTCTGTTCGAAAAGTGCAGCCTTCGTGAGGCTTCCCAGGCACCGCAGGAGATGGTATTAGGCCTTCCGTGGAGTTCTCAGTAAAGGGAGACATTCCGAGATGTGACCCTCCTGTGGCTGGAAGTGGGACAGCTCATTCTCCCCCCTCCTTTCTCTGCATGGGTTTGAGGTAGGCAGATTGTGATTAATGGGTTGAGTCCCACCCTCCTCCTGGAGCAGCAGCCCCCCCCCCCCGCCCCTGAAATCCTGCTTCTGAGGGACCCCCTGGAGCACCAGGAGGGGGAGTCACGGGGCTTCCAGAGGAGGGGGGAGCTGACCCTCTCCCACAGGTGGGTCTTTGTGGTCTGGCTATGAAACACACCCGTCACTGTGAAGTGCGCAGAGTGATTGAGGCAAGGATGGGTTTTCTTTGCGAAGCAACACCAGCACAGGAGAGAGAATGTTGGGAAGGGAGTTGAGCCTGGCTGCTGTGGAAAAGCATTTGGATGGATCGTTTTAGGTGTTAAAAAATTCCATCTCATATCCTGCAGTACTTGCTGCAGACACTTGCCTACTTCTTTGATTTTTGTGTTTTGTTTCCTTTTGTTTTCAGGCCAGTGCCCGCCCCCAGCAGGAAATGAAGGTAAAGTTCATGTCCTTTTCCTTTTCTGCAATTGAGTGTCCGGCTCCTTTGAAGTCCCTCTGGATTTCCTTGCTGATTTGCTGGGCTAGAAAAAGTTGTGCGTCCTGCTTCTTTTGTGATCCACACATGCACAGGCCTCCAGCTCTGCTAACACTGGCTTGCCATGTTTAGAACCCGGGGCACCAGGTTTTCCTAACCACCTCCGCCACTACACAGATTTAGATGAGGGGGGTGAAGATGGCTCGTTAACCCTTAAGGGGAGCTGGACACGCGCACAGCAGGGCGCCACCCCCAGAGAACCCAGTCCGCTTGTGTGAGTCTGGCCGTGGGTCCTCCACAGCATTATGACAAAACCCAGCGCGGGGCATCCTTCCAAATCAAAAAGGCTTAGTCATAAAATTCTGGCAAGAAGAAAATGGAAGGAATATAAAACCAGTCTCACCAGCATACTGTCCCAGGTTAGGCGGCAAAGTCCAAAAAGCCATCCCTAGCTTCTGTAGCAGGGGCGGCTTCTTTGCTGTCAGACAGTGAATGACCATTAAACACACGTGGGGCTGCATCTTTGGAAGGGAGAATAAACTGTCCTCAGTGCATAAAGAATACTGAAAAAATAAGTGAAAATGAAGAACTTCCCCTTGCTGATGTTCTTGATGGGAGAGAAGGGGGAACCCCCCCCCCCAGCAAGTGAGATGAGGTATGGAGTGCTTTGAAAACAGCCTGTCACCCATGCAAACATTTAGAAGATAAGCGACGTAGAATTAATAAATACCCCTAATAGCAGCAGGGCTTCTGCCCCTTTAAGGGCTTTGTGGCAGGCAGAAATCCCACAGGTTCAGCCTCAAGCACGCCTGCATCCCTTGGATTTGCACCTGTTCTACAGCCTTTTAAAGGCACCAAAGGCTTCACCGATTGAATGCCAGCACTGTTGTCAGTAATGTTGAAGCAGATTCCCAATAAACTCTTGGTTGGCTTCCACTTCAGGTAGGGATGCTGACTCCAGGCTGGGAAATGCCTGGATATTTGGGGTGGAGACTGGGGAGTAAGCTTAGCAGGATACAGTGCCATCGACTCCCCACCCTCCAAAGAAGCCGTTTCCCCCAGATCTCTCTCATCTGGAGATCAGTTGTAATCGTGGGAGATCTTCAGGCCCCACCTGGGAGTTTGTACCCCTGGCTCCAGTTCTGATGCAGTGCAGACGTCCGATGTGTACCTTGTGTTGCTGTTTCAGGCACAATTAGGAACAAGCCCTGTTGAGGGCCGGACTTCCTGCTTTAGGACAGCTTGTCCTGTGAAGGTCCTGTGACGTCCCCCTTTCATTTTCTTTCCCCCCCCTTTATTTGCTTCATCTTTTAGCTGCTGAACTACCGTTGCTTCTTCTGACACCTCGCATCACCTGAATAACTGTCACGCCTTTAAATCCATTCAGAATGTTATTGTTTTGTATTTGTATTTTCTTTGCTGCCTTAGAGGAACCCCCCCCCCCCCCGGTGGTGGAACTTGAGGTGCAGAACTTCCTGGTGCTATTGGAGGATTTGTGACCCCTTTACATTGGGGGGTCTGAGGCCCCTCTTTCCCCCTCCCTTTAGGCCAGATGAGTGTAGGCCAGCAGAGAGGCGCAGACTTCCCACCCCAGGGAGCTAATTCAGCAGCAGCACTGCATAGATTGCTTTTGGAAAAAAGGCCCCTGTTTCGAAGGGATTTCAGCATTGCCACTGTTTGGTGGTGCCAGTTTGTACTGGCATCTTGGGGCGATGCCGCTGCTAGCCGTTTCGGGACCTTGGTTCCTGACTCCTGTGCCCCCAGGAAGGGCTCCGGGTTGCGAGGGTTGTGGGGCTGTAAGAAGAGTGAGAATGGCAGAAGTCCTTGCCTTCCATCAACGTACTCCTGTTATTTGGATGGGATGCTTGATTTAAAGGAATGGGATATACGGAGTGTAAAGAGAGCCCAAATAATAGTTTCAGCCAATTCCCCCCCCCCCCCCCAAGTCTCTAGGTCTTATGCCCTCTGGAGGAGCCTACAGGTCAAAGGACCGTACTTTTTCTAAAGACACAAGATTTTTACATCATTCTTTTCAGAGTCTGCTGGGGGTTTCAGTCTCTGGAATAATTCTGGTGTCCTCCGCAGAGACTGGCTCGCCCGGGCTCCTGGTAATTTCCCAGTGGATTAAACAGCAGTAGTCTTAGTACAGGTCCTTAGAAGACTCATTGCTCACTTCCCTCCCTGTGAAATTGGCCATTTACTCCGATCCTTTGTTGCCTGTTAAAATTCACAAGAGGTCTTATCCTCTTATTTGTGACTAAGTTTACCAAGGAGACTTTAGTGAGAAACTTCTGACTTTGGAAGGCAAAGAATATTATGGGCACTAGATCATCCCCAGCAGGCCGATGAGGGACAGGATTGTTTCCATTCTCCAAGAATAAGAAGGAACTGATGTGGGATGGTTCCCTTTGCTGGCTCTTCACAGGAAGGGGTGTTCTTCTGTATATTTAAGACTTCTAGCATGAATAATATTTTCTACCAGTAATCTAGATGCTCCTCCCCCTTTAAATTTGATGTTACATTGGCTATCAGCTCTCTAGTTAAGGATAGAGGTTTTAATTATTGTGCATATTTTTGTTCAGAGTTCTGCAATTTCACATTTGAGACTTTAAAGAAGCTCCAGATTTTTAGTCTATTTTGAAGTGTGTCTCTCGGTGTGTGTACATAGATATGGAGTAAATGCAGGCATATGGTATGGAGGCCTCTGGGCCTGCCTGGTCAGGCTCTTGGGGTCACTGAGCCCTCAGGAGTCCTCCTGTGAAGGTCCCAGTGGCCTCAGACACAGAGCGGATTAGGCTAAGAGTCACCCTACGCTTTCCATCTCTCCTTTTGGAGAGACCTCAGGCCATCTTCCTTGACCTTTTCCAGGGCCTCTTTCCCAAGGAGGCCTTGAAGCAGCCCAGGCTCAGTAACTCCCAGGAAGTGCTCGTGAAGGAGCTGAGGGGGGCGTGGACAAGTGTGCCAGCTAAGATGCCTTTCTGGCCAGCCCACAGGTTCTCCGTCTAGCTGGCAGCCAGGCAGGCCACTAGTCTCCAAAGGGTCTGTGTGGTATTAGCAGTGCAGCGGTGACCACACTGCTAGCACTGCACCCAGTATTGCCAGAGCTCTGCTGGCAAATGCTGGGAGATTTTGGGGGTGGTTCCCGAAGTTTCAGGGGGATGTCACTTCCTGGTGATGCTCTAGTAGTTCCCCCAGTCTCTATGGTAAAGACCATTGTGGAGCATCATGAGGGACGTGACATCACTTCTGGGTGGAGGTTTGAGTACGTGATGTCACTTCTGTGTGACTCTGTAGGAACCCGTCCAGTTTCTGCGGTATTCACAGTAGAGGTTGAGGAAATTCCTAGGGCATCACCATCTCCCAGCGGGCAAATGGCAAGCCCAGCCATGCCCAGCCCAGCTGGCACCATCCCAGACTAAGGTGGCAAGGGTGGAGCAACGTGGCTGTGTTAGCCAGCAAGGCACTTTTCTGTGCCCGCCAACCTGGTATATTGTGATAACTCTCTGGACAAACAATTTAGGAATAAATTAAATACACGCACTCTGTCACCTATTGTTTACTGTCAGATTCTTTTAATTTGAATCAGTGTGATTCTGGATCAAGAAACGTTTATGTAATTATCTCCCAATTTCTTGCAGCCACCTGTGTAGACATCAGCTTGGGCTCCTGCAGTGATGTATCTTATTCACAAACAATGTTCCCTAACTTGCTGGATCAGAAGTCCAGAGGAGTGATTGAATATAGCCCCGAATACATCCTGATGGGTGTCCTCCATAACTTGCTGCAGGGAGAATGCAATCCTGACCTGAGGCTCTTGGGCTGCTCCATTGTGGCCCCAAAGTGTGAAAGGGGCCACATCATTAAGCCTTGTCGCCATGTCTGTGAAGCCCTGAGAAAAAATTGCCTTCCTGCCTTTGATGCCATCGACATGGCTTGGCCTTACTTCTTGGACTGTGATCGCTTCTTTGTGAGTGACATAGAAGGATGCTTTGATCCCCTAGCGAAGCTGAGAGGTAAGAACAAACGACAGCTGAGTCCGTGCAGTGCAGATGCGCAGATCCCGTGAGTTTCAGGCCTGGCCAGCATGCCTGGACATTCATTCGTTCAAATATTTTACACTCCTGAGCAGTGTAACTGATTGTTAATCGAAAGGAATCGGACAATTACTGAAACTTTGGCGAAATTTTGGGCAGTGTGCTACTGCATTTGAAATACACAATGTCAAATATATAATAATAGTTGCCTAGTAGTCTCTGTTTTATGTGTTTCCTTTATTTTATTACGCATGACTGTATTTTTATAGAGTTTTATTTTTTATACCGGTTTATATATATACTGTCTTAAATTCAGCTATATGAATGTTATATTTTAGCATGTGCATTTTATGGCTTGTTGTCACCATAAATGCTTCATTCATTCATTCATTCATATCCCAGTCTTCTCCCCGCTGGAGCCCCCAAGTGGCTTGTAAAAATGCTGTTCAAGGAAGAACAACAAAAATTCAGTCCAACACTCGAGGGCTATAGCCAGCTGGACCACTTTACTCAGGTGCACAAGCTAAGAGCTGCTGGACCCACAACTCTGTCTCTTGCGCTCCTTGGACCCACATCTCTTTATCTCTTGCACTCCTTTGACCCACATCTCTCTGTCTCTTGCATTCCTTAGATACACGTGTTTTCAAATGAAGGAGTGATAAATATTGTTTAGGAACTTGAAAAACAAAGAGTTTTCAGTCTGCTTTGTTCACTTCACAGCTCTGTTAGGAGAGTTACTTCAAGAGTAAACATTCCAGGAACATAGCCAAAACGGTGTCAAGAACATTTGCATCAAGATTTTGTATTGTATCCATCCTATTACTTACTGGCTTTGCTTATATTAATGTGCTTCGCACAAGGATGAATGTTGTCTAGTTCTAAGTATAACTAAGTGTGTTAAAGTTATAGAAAAGTGATTTTCTTTGGCGAGCTTATTTTTTCCCCACCTGGAGGTTGGCAACCTGTTTGTCCTCCTACTGTCCCTCCCATCGCCCTTGCTGGCCCCAGGGAAATGGAAAAGGGAAGGCAGTGCAGGGAAATGGGGATGGGAAGCAGAGCGCAGCCACAGGCATTGCCCTCTGGACTCCAAAGAGAGTTGCCCTCCTAGTGACCCACTGAGTATTCTTTGCTTGGCTTTCATTAATTTACAAATGGACGTCTCAGACATCTAGTGGAAAACGTGATTCAAATGTACAACATTAACCATCTCTTTACAGTTTGGATGTCATGTTTGATTTAGATGGTCTTCTCATTTGAATTAATCCTTGACGAAATGATGTTCTCAGATTCTTCCATGGTCATCCTCAGGTGCATTAAAGAAAACCAATCAATTTAGTTAAAGGAACATGTTTACCTTACAGGAGAGACAGAATTTTTGGAAGATGCCTTGACTGAGTTGCCTACATCCATCCAGTTCATCCACCACTCTTATCCCCAAATGGTGAGAGAGCTGAAGAAGACGGCTTCCAGGTGCTCTCACGTGGCCCAGCTGTACAGCATTGGCCGAAGCTTCGAAGGGAAAGACCTCTTTGTGATTGAGTTTTCTGCTAGCCCTGGAAGACATGAGCTGTGTGAGTAATAAGTGTCATAAGAGTAACAAGTCCAAAGAGACATGAAGGTCATTCAGATTGTTTTAAATCCACACCCTGCATCATTTCCACAATAAACAGTTGTCCCCTGGAGTGGCTGTTCACTCCATGAGAGAAAAAAGGAGAGGTCCAGGACAAGTTGCAGGGGTGGTCATGTCCTTGCTCTGCCTGAGACCTTCTGTGGAGGGCTCTTGGAGGACACCCCATCAGTGGTCTGGCTTGGCCTCAGGCAGCTTCGTGCATCCACAGTCATCCAAATCCTGTCATCCCCCCCCCCCCCCGCCCCAGCTACCGGGTAACAAAAGTGGGAGGCACAGGCCGACCATGGAGCATGCAAGAGATTTCCCCAGCGAGAGCAGAGAGGCAGCAGAAGCTGCTGATCTGGAAGGTCCAGCTTAGACCTGCTGCTGCTGTGAAGGGGGTGGGGCTGTGAGGGGCTCCAGTTCCAGAGGGGCTCTTGGCAGGGTCCTGAGCAGAAAGGGCTCGGCCTGCCACTTTGCCAGGGAGGCACGGGACGGGTCGTCTGGCTCCTTGGGGGTGGGGAGCGCTCGGCTCGAGACTGGTGCTAATCCGAGGCTGGTGGCTCCCCCCAAGGGAGGGTTCTGCTGATGTCGCCATTGCTGCTGGGATTTGTGGCTTCTCTTCAGAAGGGCATCGGCAAGGAACCTGGTCCTGCTGGAAGGTGGGGTGGCACCTCCAGAGCTGGGCATGCCGAGGTCCACTCCTCACCTCACGCCATCCTTGTGAGTGGAGCACCGAGCTGCAGCTGCCTCCAGCTCCTGGAAACCCTGGGAAGAGCTCTCTTCAGATTCAGAGCATTCACAATGCCATGCTTCCCCCAAAGGAAGATGAACCTGAGTGTAAGAGGACCCCCCCCCCCTCTCTCTTTGCCCAGGGTCCCAGCAATGGAATCAGCCCTGAGAGCCAGCTGATGGGGTGGGGGCACACTCCTCTCTCTGCCCATTGTCTTTTTGCTGTCAAAAGGTGTGCGAATAGGGAGAAGAGTCCCGCCCCCCCCCCAAGAATGGCCCACCCTATCTAAAGCCAAGAGGACTGTCAAAATCACCCACCATTTGGGAGAATATGGTATTTACAAATAGGCTTAGTTGGATCTTGATTAGTAAATGTCTGACTTTTTAAGAGGCACAATAATCAATGAATGAATATTTGCCTCTGCCTTCTCCAGTTTGGAAATCGTCCAAATAAGAAAATCTATCCTGCTTTATTTCTTCACAGTTAAGCCAGAGTTTAAGTACATTGGCAACATGCATGGGAATGAAGTTGTGGGGAAAGAGTTGTTACTCTATCTTGCTCAGTACCTGTGCTCTGAATACCTTCTTGGAAATCCAAGGATCCAAACTTTGATAAACAACACACGGATTCACCTCCTCCCTTCCATGAATCCCGATGGGTATGAACTTGCGGCAGAAGAGGTACATTCCCCAGCAAGTTCAAGATAAAGTAGAATCTCATGAGTGGAAGAACCGTAAATGTAAATCCTAGAGGGTATTTTCATGAGTATTTTGTGAGATGGCCTTGGTGGAAGGGAGGGTCTGCTTTTCACAGAAGAAACTTCATAAGTTGGGGGAGGTGCTCCCAAGGCTTCTGGGATTCCTAAAGGAAGTGCTGGGATCAAAATGCCTCAGAGGCCTCCTTCTCTCCTGCGAGTCCAGCCAGATCATCCTCAGCGGCCCTTTCCTATGTCCCCCCTCCCCCCCCCCAATCAGAAGTAAAATGGCCCACAAAGGCCTTTTCTGCTGCCAGACGTCTTGGGCAAGAGGTGTTCCCTTTGCAGGCAGCAGTGTGTGGCTGTCTTTCTGGTGGGTCGCTGTGTTGGGCTGAAGCAGCAGAAGGAGTCTAGTCTAGTCTAGGCAGGCACCTTTCAGACCAACGAAGTTTCATTCACGGTAGGAGCTTTCAGGTGCAACGCCC
The DNA here is from genome assembly GCA_029233225.1 of Lepidodactylus listeri. Lineage (NCBI taxonomy): Eukaryota > Metazoa > Chordata > Lepidosauria > Squamata > Gekkonidae > Lepidodactylus > Lepidodactylus listeri. Next base: position 113,229,449 of record JARCFY010000009.1, on the reverse strand, counting down.
TGAATAAAACTTTGTTGGCCTGAAAGGTGCCCCTAGACTCAAACTTTGTCCTGTCTTTCTGGAGGCTTTGAAGGGCAGAACTGAATTATTTCAGAAAGTTTTTGGAGGGGGAGATATTACTGCTGTGTTTTCTTTGCATGGTGATTTGCTTCTTTGATGTGTGTATTTTAAATTGGTTGATTTTCAAGGGATGTTGTGATGCTAGGTTGTTTTTAAAAAATAAAATAAAATTCTCCCACCACCGCCAGTGAGGCTTCCAGTGGGCGTCTTGGCAGCCAAACCTCTCTTTCTCCAAACATTAACTCTGTCTTATCTGTATCATTATTTGTAACTCTTCACCACAAAAGGGAAACTCAGGAGAGTCAAATTACAAGAAGGTGCTTGGAAGCTATTTAAAACCACACTTACCAAGTCCCAGGGATAATGCATTCCCCAGGCTGGGAGAGAGACTGCAGAATGTAAAAGGATGCCTGCATGGTTAATGACCCAAGTCAATAAAGGCGTGAAAGGCAAAAAGTCTTCTTTTAGAAAGCAGAAGATTTATTCCAGTGGTGAGCGGAAGGGAGCACAGAGTCTAGCAAAAGAAGCATAAGTTAATAATTAGTCTCTATTAATTAGTTTTATCATGTTCTATTAGTTAATTAGTTAATAATTAATGAAAATGGAATTTGAGGAGCAGATTGCTAAAAACATCAAGGCAAATAATAAGCATTTCTTCAGGAGCAAGAAACCAGCCAGAGAGGCTGTGGGGTCTTTGGATGGCCACAAAATAAAAGGACTGCTAAGAGAAAATGGGGAGATAACAGAGAAGCTGAATGAATTCTGACCGTCTGTGTCCACTGTGGAAAGTGTAGGGCAAGAACCCACACTGCAGCCGCTCTTTGCAGGAAGGGGTTCTAAAGAACTGTGTCAAATTGAGGTGACGAGAAATGAAGTCCTAGACCTACTGAAGAAATTAAAAACCAGTAAATCTCTGGGTCCAGATGGCATACCCCTGAGTTCTTAGGGAACTCAAATGTGATTTTTTTGATCTAGTGACCAGTCTAAGAAAATTTTTAGAAAGAGATCTGGATATAGGGTTGCCAACTTCTGGGCAGTATAACCAAAAGAGGGCTCATGGGAGGAGCTTGTATCAAAACACAAACACGCCGTGAATATTTACAAACAAAAGTAGAAAGACTATATTAACTAAGACAATTTTAGCTATTCCTGTGGAACTTACACTTTTTTGAAGCACCTGTTCTCCTGAAGCATCTCATACAGAACTGGTGAACTTTATTTGGATTTTGTCTTTTGTATTAAGTACTGTTGGATCCTAACCCTTTAAGAAATTCTGTTTTGCATTGGAGAAATAGTTGAACTGTTAAGAATTGTTAAAATTGTCTTGGTTAATATATTCTTTCTACTTTGTTTGTAAATTATTCACGGAGTGTTTGTGTTTTGAGACAACCTCTGTGTGGGGGCTGGCGATCTCCTGGGATTACAACTGGCTCCAGGTGACCAAGATCAGCTCCCTTGGGGAAAATGGCTGCTTTTGGAACATGGGCTCTGTATGGCATTATGCACGACCGAGGCCCCTCCCTTCCCCCCGCCCTCCCCAGGCTCCACCCCCAAAATCTCCAGGTATTTCCCAACCCAGAGCTGGCAACCCTATCCAGATGGGAATTAGAAAGTTACAAGCCAGTTAACCTAATGTCTGTACAGGATAAATTAGTAGAACATGATAAAATTATTAAGCACACAGAAGAACAAAACCTCTTGAGACAGACTCAACATGGCTTCTGCAGAGGGGAGTCCTGCCTCACCAAAACTTTTGGAGTTCTTTGAGAAAGTGAACAAGCATGTCGCTAATGGAGGTCTGGTAGGCATTATACATTTGAACTTCCAAAAGCTTTTTGATGAGGTACCTCTCTAAAGACTCCTCTGTAAGCTTTGCAGTCATGGGATAACAGGACGGTTCTCTTATGGATTAAAAATTGCTTAAATAGCAGGAGTAGGAATAAATGGACAGTGCTCTCAATTAAGGAAAGTGGGCAGTGGAGTCCCACAAGGATTGGTATTGGGACTGGTGCTCTTCAGTCTGTTCATAAATGAGCTGGAACTAGAGGCCAAGAGGCACCCAGGTTTGCAGATGAAACAGAATGGTGAAAACTCTCTGTGAAGAGCTCCAGGAGGATCGTCACCAATTTTATTTATTTATTTGATTTATTTCTTGAATTTATATCCCGCTCTCCCCACCAAAGGCAGGCTCAGAGCGGCTATTGGGTGAGCGGGCAACAGTGTGGCAAATGAAGCTCAGTGTAAGTAGGTGTAAGGTGATGCACATTGGGAGAGAAAAAATCCCAACTTTAAGTATGGTCTTGATAGGATCTGCACTTGCTGGAACTGAGAGGGAAAGGGGCCCTGGGATCAGCTCCCTGAGAATGTTGATGCAGTGGTGAAAAAGGCTAACTCCATGCTGGGGATTATTATGAAAAGGACTGAGAAGAAAACAGACAATATTGTAATTCCGGTGTATGACTTCATTTGGGGTACTCTGTGCAGTTGTGATCACCATATCTCAAAAAAGACATCGCAGAGCTGGAAAAAATACAGAAGAGGGCCACCAAGATGATTAAGGGATTGGATCGCCATTCTCATGAGGAAATGTTAAAGAGTCTGGGATTTTTCAGTTTAGAAAAAAAGATAACTGAGAGGGGACAAGTATCAAATGACGCACGGGGCAGAGAGGGTGGGTAGACGCAATTTTTTCTCCCTCTCTCCAAATACTAGAATTCCTGTGTGCCCAGTGAGCAGTAGTTAATGAGTTAGCAATAGATTCAAGAGGGACAAAATGAAATACTTTATTTCTTTATGCAATGAGTGATTAAAATATGGAATTCACAACCACAAGCCAGGCTTTAAAAGGGGATGGGACAAATTCATGGAGGAGAGGCTGCTAGCCTTGGTGGCAAAAGGGACCAGCAGGCCTCAGAACACCAGTGCCAAAAAGCAACATCAGGGGAAGGTCTTGGCTTCTATGCCCTGTTGTTGGCCATCCATAACAACCAATTGCTTACCATGTGAGATAGAATGCTGGACTAGATGGAAAACTGGTCTTATCTAGCAGAGAGACCTTACATTCTTATGCTGTATGTTTGTGACTGTTCTGAATGCTTTTGCCACAAACTACTTTCAGTGCATTGATTTTGCTGTTGAGTTGGTTTTAAGAAACCTGTGGCCTTACTTGCTGCTTGTCAATGAAAGGGAGCATGTGCATCTGCCAGAATTGTGGACCTTGTCTTTTTGTTCAATGCTAACCAGGGAGCTGGCTACAATGGCTGGACAAATGGGAGACAAACAGCTCAGAATCTTGACCTTAATAGGAACTTCCCAGATTTGACGGCTGAAGCTTACAGACTGGCAAAGATCAGAGGGGCACGGACTGACCACCTCCCCATCCCAGAGTCTTACTGGTGGGGTAAGGTATGGATGTCTGAGCAACATCATATACCAGGGACACACTAGATGCTGGGAGCCAAAGTGAGACCCGTATTCAACCATGTCTACAAGATGAAGTGTAAAGCAGTACCATGTGTTTTATTATCTATAAATCTAATTCCCAAGGCGCCCCCTGCGTGGGCACCTGCAGGGCAGGGAGATTTTCCGACACACATGGGGGACTTCCCACATGTGCAAAAAAATCCTAAAAGTTAAAAAAACTTTTGGGGGGATATTTAAATCCCCCCAAAAGTAAAAGTGTTCCCTGTGCATGCGCAGAGAACACTTTGGCCGCTGGCGGGGGTGGGTGGGAGACGGCTCGGCAGGCCTTGGGCTTCGCTGCTGCTGCTTGAAAGGGGGAGGGGTGGGAGACGGCTCGGCGGGCCTCGCTGCCGCCGATCCTCTCCCCCCCTTCCCCGACTGCCAGGAAACGGGTCCGCCTTCCAAAGTGCTTCGGCAAGCAAAATAGTGAATGGTCCGGTCCGCCATCAGGAGCCCCACATGGGCCTGTCCCACTCCCATCCATATTGGTGCGAAGGTGACCTCCGCCCGTGCCCGGGTGCGCCGCCGGGGAAACTAGGCCCCTGGGCACTCGGAGGCTTCTCCTTCTGCCTGCCCTGTGGCAAGAGCACTGAATTCCCCTGACCCGGACATCTTGGGCCGGCAAGCGACCCGGCTTCTCACGGAACAGGGAAAAGAAGTGAGGCTGCAAGGCAGCCAGTTACCCACCTTCCTAACCACCTCGGGGGACGTGCTGTCGGTGCCGCCGTTCCCGGTCACCAGCCCATTCATCTCTGGAGCTGGGGGGGGGGAGGGGGGGATCGCCAGGGGGGGAATCATGGGGGGGAGGGGGGATTGCCGGGGGGGGGAATCATGGGGGGGATCCTCCCCTCCGCGAGTATCGCGGGTCTGCCTCTTGTTGCATATAACAGTCACTGCAGTTGTTGTGAGTGTGGTCAAGATGGGTAGCTGTGTCTGTAGAGAAAGAGTCCAGGAGCACCTTAAAGACTAACACAATTTGTGGCAGTGGTGGAGCTTTCATGAGTCACTGCCCACTGCTCGTATGCTGCTACAAATTTTGTTAGTCTTTAAGGTGCTACTGAACTCCTGCTCTTTCCTAATGTCATCACCCTGTATTAAAGAGACACCTCGTAGCTTCCTCTAGTGATCAGACAGTGCAGCCTTCATACTGGGTGCAGCCTTCATACTGGGTGTGATGTTCATATGTCTCGATGAGAGCTTCTTAAATGCTTGTTGTTTTTGAAAATGTTATTCAGGTAGCACCTGAGACGAAAGCTGTGATGAAGTGGTTGAAGTCCATCCCCTTTGTCCTTTCTGCAAGTCTCCATGGGGGTGATTTGGTTGTTTCTTACCCTTATGACTATTCAAGACATCCGCTGGAGGAGAAAATGTTCTCTCCGACCCCTGATGAGAAGGTAATGCCAAAGCGTCTAACTGATGAGACATTTAGCAGGGAAACAAAGACCAGTTGTGTTGCTCATGCACGCTGTTTCAGTATTTTAGAACAAGACCCTTTGTGCTTGGGAAGAAAATGGTCAAATCCTACTTGGTGTCTGAAAGGGTCCCGGTGAGCTGAAGTCGTCGTCAACAGAGGTAGCAAAAACGAGACCAGCTCTGAGTAAAATGAAAAGGGTGCCAGAAGGGGGCAGTGATGCCGTGTCTGTCAGAAGCAGCACTTCCCTCTTGCTTCCTTTGGGGGCCGCAGCTCTAAGCTGCTTTCTTTGGAAATCCATGGAATTTCCCAGCAAACATGCCTAGAACTAGACTCTTGAGTGTTTCCTCCCTCTGAGGACTTGATACGCATCACGGAACGTGCTTCCTTTCTCTTGTGCATTTTCTCGTGTTTAGATTGTGAATTAGAAGAGAAAGAGATCTGGATTTTTGGGTGACTATTTAAATCCTGATATTTATATATTGCAAGGTATCAAAATAGTGGTGAACTGTATTTAAAAGTGAGGAGTTGAACTGAATCCGCACCCAGAAAACAGGCGAGGATTGGTATTAGTTTTTAGTGACCAAGATCCCAAGCCAAATCTAAAGTCTCTTGGTGACTTTGAACCTGATATCAAACTGAATCGTAAAACACAAAAGGGGTATCTCATTCAAAATAAGTGGCTCAATAGTGAGGAGATAAGAACATAAGAGAAGCCAGTGCTGGATCAGGCCAGTGGCCCATCCAGTCCAACACTCCGTCACCCAGTGGCCAAAAAACACCAGGTGCCCTCAGGAGGTCCAGCAGTGGGGCCAGGACACTAAAAGCCCTCCCACTGTCCCCCCCCCCCCCCCCAAGCACCAAGAATACAGGGCATCACTTGCCCCAGACTGAGAATTCCTATCTATACCTTGTGGCTAATAGGCACTGATGGACATCTGCTCCAGATGTTTATCGAATTCCCTCTTGTAGCTGTCCATGCTTGTAGCCACCACCACCTCCTGTGGGCAGAGCTTTGGAGGAAAGGCGGGGGATGGTTCCTCCTGCTCCAGCTGTATTTGAAGCAACTCTGTTTGGCAGTGAGAAGAAGATGAGGAGCAAGAGAGACGGGGGGGGGGGGGGGGGCGAAGCCTGCAGGGCTGAGAACTTGCTGCCCTGGAGACGAGGTCAGGCTGGCCCCACCCAACAACTGTTGTCCATCATCAAGGCTGCGGTGGGGAGGATTCCTGAGCGGAGGGCTTCCCTGGCCCTGTGAGTCCTCCTTGGTGCTCCTCTGTCAGGTCTAAACAGGGCAGATTTATTCCCTTTCTTGTTAAGTTAGCGGGGCTTCTTGTAAGAAGAGGTCACGCTCTAAGGAGTTGGCAATTCTCCCTCTAAGCTGTGGAGTCTTCTGAGCAAAAATTCTACTTTGTGAGCCACTGGCATTAAAATTGTGAGTGAGTGATTTGGCTACTGCATAAATGAGTCTGCTCTGGAGCCATCTTTCCTGAGCCAAGACAAAAACTGGAGGCTAAAAAACTGAGCTAGCTCACGCTAACTCAGCTCAGAGGAAGCACTGGTTGGGGGTAGGGGAAAGGATGTTTTTAAAAGAAGGAAGGCTAACAGAAGGAGGACATTGTGAAAGGTGAGGCAAGGTGCTGTCTACTTTTTGTTTTTTAAAATTCAACATTCATTAAGTGATTGTTTTATTTTGTCTAAGGCCCCATTGGGTGGTTGGCCCAAAAGTTTATCTTTCACCTCTGACCAGTTTCTAAGGGGAAGCTTTCATCCTAAAATAGAATAATTGCATATTGCTCTTTCCTTTCCTTTTCTGTTGGCAAGTTCATGGTACAGAAGCCACTTTATTTGCTGGATGCAGTGCAGGCAAAGTAACATCCGTAAAACCCAAGCTGAGGCATGATCTTGATGAAGCTTCTGTTTCCAGGGAATTTTAAAGAAAGGAAAGAAGCACTGACTGTGTTCCTTGTTTGATTTCTGTCTCAGAGCAGTCTCCTCTTACAGTAGCTCAAGTCAGCTGGGGAGGCCACATGCAAAGCAGTGTGTGTCAAGTGCCGTTAGTTGCTTCCAGGACCTCCCATCATTAACAGGCTTGCATACTGAAGGCCCTGGCTTCCTTTATTATTGAGTCAATCCATCTCATGCGTGGTCTTCCTCTTTTCCTACTTCCTTCCACTTTTCCCAGTGTTATTGTCTTTCCCGGTGAGTCTTGTCCTCTCATGATGTGATCAAAGTGCAACAGCCTCAGTTTGGTCATTTTAGCTTCTAAGGAGAGTTCAGGCTTGATTTGATCTAGAACCCACTTACTTGATCTAGAACCCACTTATCCACATGGTATCTATAAAACTCTCCCTCCAATACCACATTTTGAATGAATCGGTCTTCTTCCTGCCAGCTTTCTTCGTTGCCCAACTTTCACACCAGTACGCAGTAATGACAAAACACCATGGTATGAATGATCTTGATCTTAGTCTCCAGTGATGCTCCCTCACACTTAGGGATCTTTTCTAGTTCCTCCCAAGTCTCAGTCTCCTGATTTCTTGGTTTCAGTCTGGTTGATGATTGAACCAAGGAACAAAATATTTAACAATTTCAATTTTTTTCACTGTCAATCTTAAAGTTGTTGATAAGATAAAATTGAGCTTTCCTTCCTATCCACTTTGCAAATAAAGTGATTTTATTGTTCACACAATGGCTGAGGACAGACTGGCAATCTGAAGCGGAGGCAAAGCGGAGGGAACTGGAGCAGGGGAAAAAACCCACGGAGCTGGCCGTTCACACTGGCCAGAGCAATGCGGATCAGCGGCGATACGGAGCATTCAGACTGCCACGGAGAGTTCAGACTGCCGCATAGCCAGCGCGCGCAGCTCGCGCGTGCCGCTGTACTTTTTTTGTTTTCCTTTGATGTTTTTCGCATATGCGCATATTCGCATATGCGCATATGCGCAAAACTTTTTGCCGGTGCGTTCACACTTCCTCCGGATGCCTCCCGCTTCTTCCAGTTCACACTGTTTGGAAGCGGGAGGCATGCGGAGGAAGGCCCCTGAACACCGGGAAAAACCGGTGTCCGGGTAAAGCGGAAGGAAAGCGACTGGGAGACGGGTAAGTATGCAACGGAGCCGACGGACAGATGCGCATGTCTGAACATGCTCCTTTCCTCCATTTGCGAAGCGTGCCTGCCCCGCTTTAGATTGCCAGTCTGTCCTCAGCCAATGTATCTCAACCAGTTCAAGTGTCTGCGCTAGGAACCAAACTGCTTTTTAAAGTTAGTGGCTGAACTGGAACTGAGCCCCACTTACCCCCACTTTTTCACAGTCTCATTTTTATTGTTACATGATAAATCCCAAGGCTGGAAACGGATGGCTGAGCTCCCTGCTAACCCAAGTGAAGCCCTGAAAGAATTAGATGTTAACCATTTGTCTGTTATCAGGTTTGACTTTTTGTCCCCTGGAAAAAAAAGTGCCCTCTGTCTGTCTCTGCAGCCTCTTGGCCCGCAGCCCAGATGCAGCAACGGTGAATGTGTGGTTCGTGCACTTCATCATAAGAACGTAAGAACATAGGAGAAGCCAATGTTGGATCAGGCCAGTGGCCCATCCAGTCCAACACTCGGTGTCACACAGTGGCCAAAAACACCAGGTGCCCTCAGGAGGTCCACCAGTGGGGCCAGGACACTGGAAGCCCTCCCACTGTTGCCCCCCCCCCCCCAAGCACCAAGAATACAGGGCATCACTTGCCCCAGACCGAGAGCTCCTATCTATACCTTGTGGCTAATAGCCACTGAGGGACCTCTGCTCCAGATGTTTATCCAATTCCCTCTTGAAGCCGTCCATGCTTGTAGCTGCTACCACCTCCTGTGGCAGTGAATTCCATGTGTTAATCACTCTTTGGGCGAAGAAGTACTTCCTTTTATTTGTTCCAACCCGACTGCTCAGCAATGTCATGGATTGCCCCCTGAGTTCGTGTATTGTGAGAAAAGGAGAAAAGTGCTTCTTTCTCTGCCTGCTCTATCCCATGCATAATCTTGTAAACTTTGATCATGTCACCCCCTCAGCCGTCGTTTCTCCAAGCTAAAGAGCCCCAAGCGGTTCAACCTTTCTTCATAGGGAAAGTGTTCCAACCCTTTTATCATCCTAGTTGCTCTCCTCTGCACTTTTTCCAATGCTATAATGTCTTTTTTGAGGTATGGTGACCAGAACTGTACACAGTACTCCAAATGAGGTCACACCATCGATTTATACAGGAGCATTATGCTTCCAGGCAGCATTTGATGGGGTTCTAGCACATGCGTTTAGAGTTAGCTGCAGGCCAATTTAAAATTATTCTTTATGCAGACAATCTTTTATTTTTTATTTTGCAAATTCAGTCTTCCATTACAATGTTAATGAACATTATAAATACTTTTCTTTTTATTTGTAATTTCTTTTTTATTGAGAGCATTAACATAAGCTAGTATATAGATTGTCAGTAGAAACATTCATTGTACAATAACTTCAAGGTGAAAAACTACAAATACAACCATAAGAAGTATGATATCCAAAGTTACAACTATGAGTGAGTAAAAGTATATTTAACAGCAACATTACCTAAAATAACAGCGTGAAAGCTCCAAAATCCGGATAGCCAAGTGTTAATTGATTGACAAAGGCATAGCAAGGTATTTGTCTTTTTAGTGCAAAGACATAGGCCGAGGACAGACTGGCAATCTGAAGCGGGGCAGGCACGCTTCGCAAACGGAGGAAAGGAGCCCGTTCAGACATGCGCATCTGCCCATCGGCTCCGTTGCGTACTTACCCGTCTCCCAGCCGCTTTCCTTCCGCTTTACCCGGACACCGGGTAAAACCGGTGTTCAGGGGCCTTCCTCCGCATGCCTCCCGCTTCCAAACAGTGTGAACTGGAAGAAGCGGGAGGCATCCGGAGGAAGTGTGAACACACGGCAAAAAGTTTTGCGCATATGTGCATATGCAAATATGCGCATATGCAAATGTGCGCATATGCGCATATGCGAAAAACATCAAAGAAAAACAAAAAAAAGTGCAGCGGCACGCGCGAGCCCCGCGCGCTGGCTATGCGGCAGTCTGAACTCTCCGTGGCAGTCTGAATGCTCCATATCGCCGCTGATCCGCATTGCTCTGGCCAGTGTGAATGGCCAGCTCCGTGAGTTTTTTCCCCCGCTCCAGTTCCCTCCGCTTTGCCTCCGCTTCAGATTGCCAGTCTGTCTTCGGCCATAGTTTAAGATAAAGCCACAATAAAGATAAAATATTAAGAAAAGTGCACTGCTATTTTGGGAAAAGTTATGTCCAGGAACTGTACACGTTTGATCTTTCATAGAGGAAACAAGTGCTCACAACCACTTCTGAAAGTCAGACCAACTAGGAGATACAAAGCCATCTTCAGTTAGAAACTCCAGTACTGGGTCCCATTTTGACATAAATGTAGAATCTGTTGGGGATATAGAAGCATTGTTCAGTTTATTTGCAACATAGTCCATGAGGAACTGATCCCACTCGGTGCCAGAGATGGATCATAGGGGGCTCAGGATAAATACTTTTCTTGATTTGCCTGGCTGTTTGATTAACTGGACAAAATCCAAATTGATGCCATTGAGTTGATCCCATTGGGAGACAGTGTGTCATGGTGTGTGTTTGCTGATGTATATTTTCTGTGGTGCCTAGATGTCATTACTTATCTTGGGATATTGATTCCTAGAGATATTAAGGACATGACTGTGCTCAATTTTAACAAGTTGATTGCTGATGTATCTGGCTTAGGAGAGATGGGTGGTTTTAAAACTGTCTTTATGGGGTAAAATAAATACAGTTAAAATGAATGTTATACCTTGGGTTATACATGAAATTCCTTTTCATATACCTTGTAGATGTATTCATAAAATTAATATTTTATTTCAAAAATTTATATGGGGTTCCTTACTACCTCAGATTTCTTTAACGAGGACGCAACTCCCATTTCATGTTGGAGGATTTTTTCCCCCTAATCTTAGTTTATATTTGTTAACTTGTACTAATTATTGGGATTGGTCCTCTCAGTTGGGCTGCTTAGGAGGCTTCTTGTCTGGTTCCTCTCTTTAAATGGAATGCACACTGGGGTCTGTTTGTGCCAAAATAGATCCCGCTCCTCCTGCAGTTTCTGCCATTAGAGAATTATGGTGCAAAAGGTCACAACAATATCAATTTGACCCATGTTCAGCTGCTAAATTAACATATTGGGCCAATCCAGATCTGAAAATTGGGAAGAAGTGTTTTGTATGGAAGGCTTGGACAGATAGGGGATTTTTATTTTGGACAAATTATTAGACTATAATGGTGAGTTTTTGTTATTTCCCAGTTGAGGTCTGGATCTGACTTGTCAGCCTTTGTTGAATTGCGATATTTACAATTGCAACATCTGTTGATATCTAAGTATGGCCCTGTGGGCACTAAATGTTTCAGAGTCTCTTTACTCCTGGAATCTCTCACTTAATTAATGCAGAAAACTAACCTACAATATCTGTTAATAAATACTTGATGTTGATTAATAAATATGATATTGAAAGTCTTAGGCACGAATGGAATAAGGAGCTTGATCGCCCTGTTTTGCCAAAGCAATGGGATATGACCTCAAACTTGATACCTGTGGTTTCTAGGAATCTCAAACTGTGACTCATTGAGCAAAAAATTATGTTTAGGATATATTGGATACCACAGCACCTTTTTGGTAAAGGATTACTTAAAGTGCCTAATAGTTAGGATTGTAATTTACAGGATTCATCTCTTAAACGTATGTTTTGGGCATATCCTTTTGAGGATTGAGGATTATATCAATTTAGTATTAGAATAGTCATTGATCTTTGAGGATGCCTATATACATTTCACCTATTTGCCTGGAGGCTGATAGTCAATGAAAATGGATCCCCCCCCCCGCTCTTATATTACAACACTGGAGAGATAAATGCCTACTTCCCTAATCCAGTTGACTTGAGGACCTTACAGCCCTATCAGTATTTGAACATGTACCTATGTAACTTTATCAATGTACAGATAACAATTATGAATGTATTTTTAGATATTTTTAAAACTTCTATAGGTGCAAATGTTTGGACATGACACCATTGGCTTTTTTCTGTTTGGTGTTTGTAATAATAGTAATAATACACATCAAAACACTGAGCTCTGAAGAAAACTATATAAATATCTTGGAATTTTGGAAGCTGACAACAGCAAACATACCCTTGTTAAGAAAAATACAACCAAAGAGTATTACCAAAAAAAGATATTGTGAACAAAATTAAATGGAGGCAACACGGTAAAAGCAATTAACACGTGGGCAGCCCCAGTTCTAAGATACACCGCTGGCATTATCAATTGGTAAACAAGCGGAATTAAGAGCAATAGATTGCAAAACTCACAAGATAATGACGATGCATCACTCGTTACACCCTAGAAGTGATGTTGATGGTCTTTACTTACCAAGAAATTTAGGTGGAAGAGGTGTCCTAAAAGTTAAGCAAGCAGTTGAAGAAAAAACGAACACTAAATGACCACACCAACCAAGCAAAGAGAAGCTTCTAGATGAAGTGTACAAGGCAGACTTATTTAAGGTTACAGAAATCAAAGATTAGAGAAAGGTTGAAATCAAAACTCACTTTGACAACTGGAAAGAAAAGCACTTGCATGGACAATATTTGAAAGACACAGAGAACAAAGTTGATAGTGAAAATACCTGGAAGTCGCTCCAAAATGGGCTCTTGAAGAAAGAAACGGAAGGACTCATTCTAGCTGCACAACAGCATGCAATCAAAATGAATAGTATGAAAGCCAAGATTCAGAAGACCAGTGATAACAGCAAAGGTTGACTTTGCAAGACAAAGGATGGAACAGTCGACTGCGTGGGCAGTGCCTGCAGTAAAATGGCTCAAGCTGACTATAAAGAACATCACGATAGAGCTGCAGCTGCAGTTCCCTCTAAGTTGCGCTAGGGGGAACTGGCACACAAAATTTTAACAGTCAGCTCAGAGAATTTCTGTTTCAGCCCGCAGATACTGCTTCAGCCCATTGGAGGATGGGGGCACCTCCTTCTGGGGCCCATATAATTGGACCCCTTGGTCCAATTCTTTTGAAACTTGGGGAGATTTTTGAGGAGAGGCACCAGTAGCTGTGCTGCAAATTTGGTGCCTCTACCTCAAACAACAGCCCCCCTGAGCCCCAGATACCCCATTATAGCTTATGTGGCCCATTGACTATAATGGTCTCTGTAGAAGAAAGAATTTTTTTTTACACACCCCTATTATGCTTTTCAGTATGATTTGTAAGTTGCCTTGAGTCAAAGGGAAAGTGGGAAATAAATATTTAAATACATAAGTAGTTTAGGTGGGTGGATAACATTTAAGCAACTTCCTGTTTTTAGGTTAGGCAGGGTTCTGACAGTGATTGTTCCTGAAGGAGTGAGCAGGGACTCATGAAAGCGCATACCTTGCCACATATTTTGTTAGTCTTTTAAGGTGCTACAGGACTCTTGCTCTTTTCTACTGTTCCTCCTCTGTTATACTTGGCCTGTAATGCTGGTTGTCATATTTCACTAAAAGAAACGAAGTAGAGTGCAAGGGCCAAGGAACCCCCCCCCCCCCAATGCTGGTATGTTTTCTAAGGCTCAGCGCAGGGTGATAGTCTGAGGCCAGGTCTACCAATATAGTGGGGAAATGTGGGTAGACATTCTCCAAACGCCAGGTCTACCAATATAGAATCACAGAATCAGAGTTGGAAGGGATCTCCAGGGTCATCTAGTCCAACTCCCTGCACAATGCAGGAAATTCACAAACACCTCCCCCCCCCACACCCAGTGACCCCTGTTCCTAGAAGATGACAAAAAGCCCCTTCCTCTCACGATCTGCTTAAGTTCACAGAATCAGCATTGCCATCTAGCCTCTGCTTGAAAACCTCCAAAGAAGGAGGAGAGCCCACCTCCTCCCCCCAAGGAAGCCTGTTCCAGTGAGGACCCACTCTGTCAGGAAGTTCTTCGTCATGTTTAGCTGAAAACTCTTCCAATTTAATTTCAACTCCTTGGTTCTTGTCTGATGTTCTGGGGCAAAAGGAAAGAACTCCGCACCATCCTTTAGATGACAGCCCTTCAACTACTTGAAGATGGTTATCCTATCACCTCTCAGTCATCTCCTCCCCAGGCTAAACATGCCCAGCTCCTTCAGCCTTTCCTCACAGGACTAGTTCTCTAGACCCCTCACCATCTTCATTGCCCTCCTCTGGACACGCTCCAACTTGTCTAGATCCTTCTTAAATTGTGGTGCGCAAAACTGACCACAGTAGTCTAGGTGAGGTCTAATCAGAGCAGAGTAAAGCTCTGTAAAGATTACTTCACATGATCACCTCACGTGATCACTTCACCAAAGCAGAGTAAAGATCACTTCACGTGATCTGGACACTATACTTCTGTTGATACAGCCCAAAATCACATTTGCCTTTTTAGCTACTGCATCATACTGCTGACTCATGTTCAGTGTATGGTCTACTAAGAAGAAGAAGAAAAGAGATTGGATTTATACCCCGCCCTTCACTCAGAGTCTCAGAGCAGTTTACAATTTCCTTTCCCTTCCCTTCCCCACAACAGACATCCTGTGAGGTAGGTGGGGCTGAGAGAGCACTTTCCAGAACTGTCCTTGAGAGGACAACTCTGGCAGAACTATGGCTTGCCCAAGGTCATCCAGCAGCTGCAAGTGGAGGAGTGGGGAATCAAACCTGGTTTTCCCAGATTAGAGTCCACACACTTAACCACCGCACCAAACTGGCTACTAAGACCCCTAGATCTTTTTTGCACATACTACTACTAAGACAAGTCTCCCCCATCCTATAATAATGCATTTGATTTTTCCTACCTAAATGCAGAACTTTACATTTATCCCCACTGAAATTTATTTTAATTTGTTTTGGCCCAGTTTTCCAGCCTGGGCTATAGTGGCCTGGGATGGGTAGACCTATTCTCTGGAGGAAGATTACCAATATAGTGGAAAGGGATGGGTGAAATTTGATTTGATTCTGTTTTCTTTTATGTTTAAATTATTCTTAAAGTATAGTTTAAATATAACTTAAAATAATTTGTTCTGAGATTTTTACAAGGTTATGGAAATAATCTTCTAAACTAATTTACATGATAGTCAAATGTAGACTCTCACAACTGCAATGCTACTAGTTTTTTTCCCCACTCACGAGGTAGAATTTCTGCTCACAGCACTGTGGAGCTTAGAGGGAACATTGGTGGCAGCTGTGTTGCCCTGGAATCGTTGCAAGAAGTGTGGCTTACCATCAGCCAGAAATTTATGGAAGCACAAACCAGAAAAGATCATGGAGAATGACTGAATGAATGAATGAAACAAAGATTCTTTGGGACTTCCGATTACAAACATCTAAAGCATAACACCCCTGATATCACAGTTGTTGAACAAATTATAAGGGTTTGGACTACTAACATTGCAATCCCAGGAGACAGCAGAATAGAAAAGAAAGAACAGGAAAAGTTAACGAAATACCAAGACCTACCAATAGAGTTACAGCGTCTCTGGGAGAAGAATGTTACTGTCTTGCCAGTTGTCATTGGAGCCCTTGGAGCAGTGCCTAGAGTCTCAAGAAACACCTGAACATTCTGGGCATTGAACAGATAACACCAGCTCAGCTTCAGAAGACAGTGTTGCTTGGAACAGCAAGAATCCTGTGAATTTACATCTGCAATTCCCAAGAACTTGGATACTTCTCTAGTTTCAGAACAACAACTAGCAGTCAGATATCTGAGTGTGACAATCCATCGTCATCATCATCATCAAAGAGCCAGCTGCAGGCGGCCTCCAGGACTTCTCTCGGCCTTCATGCAAGACCTCAGAGGGTGGTAAGAGAGTGGGCTGGACACTTACACATTCTCGCATGCAATTCCTGCATAAGGTGAAAATCGACCGCAGAATATAAAACCAAGGGAAGCTGCAGCCGTGTCAGCAAGGGCCCTGTACTCGGCCAGCATTGGCCACCATCCTGACCCGCCCTGACCCTCCGGGGCCCTGTGAGCTGCAGGGTTGCCTTGTCTTGCAGCTGCAGCCCCTCTGCTCCTGCTGCTCAAGTGCTCAGGGCCTCGTTGTCCCCACCTCATAATCTCTGTGGCATATCTACTCTTCCATGGCTCTGTGGCCTTTGCTGTTTTCTCCCAAGGAGACCCTTCGCCACCAGAATACTTTAGCCAGGCACATGCACAGTTTTTCAGATGTGGTTAGTGGAATATCTGTTGTCTGGTGCTACTGACATTAACACTGGGCTTTTACAAGGCATTTGTGCCTGGAGACAGAAAGTACCCTGGGATGAGCATTCCTTACTCCGGCTGGCGACCCGAGAGCAAGGAAGAACTGAGCCTCAGAACCCTTGGAAAGAGCAGGAGAGGTCACAAGTCAAAAGCTTTGGCCACTGGAATTTGTGGTTCTGCTAAAACAATTTGACTGTGGGGTAGCTTGGGCCCTGATTGGAGGCACGACTGATATCAAGCTACTTCCCATGCACACGTGTGTAACCAAGCCAAACCACCAGTGAGACACCGATTCTGATCTAGAGGACTAGGGAGGGGGTGGGGAGAGGCTAGTGGGACTGGATAGCCAGGCCAGCAGCTCCCTTGATCAGCACCAGAAGGGCAGACCCCTTGCCAGGACCAGACAGGGGCACCGGCAAGGGCAGGGAAACTGCACGCTCCGTCATCTTTCTGAGAAAGGGGAAGGGGGAATGTTATGTATTGGGATTGAATTATCCCTGATTGAATCACCCTAGAGACTGGCTGAGCTTGGAGCACAAGAACAATAGCCAACCAGGACTCCGGAGTAAACCAATCAAGTAGTAATGTTTTGTAAATAGCATATCACGGGGAGTGGGTGTGTATGGGGTGGAGTGTGTTGCATGCATATAAGCAGGGCTTTGGCCCTGCTACTGTTGTCTTGTTCTGGCTTAACTCACTTAATAAACTGTGAGCTGATCACTCTACGTGTCTGAACCAAGATGGCCACGCCGAGTGGAGCCTGATGCCAGATGCTTCACCAGACAATAGCAAATTTAGCAGTTCTTCTGGCTGCCGACCTCCACTGTAGTTTGGGAATGCGAGCGCAGAGTCCGAGTGCACACCAACTGAGATTTTCCCGGTCTCAACGGGGTGAGCGGGGTGAGGTCCCCTGGCGTTGTGCCGTGTCCGGGGTTGGCCTGGCTCCGGGCGCTTCAAGGGATGGCTCCTCAGACTCGCCAGGGGAGCACACCAGTGGCGGCTGGGTAAGCGGCGGCCACGGCCCCTCCTTGTCTCATCATCCTATTGTGGAGGCTGCTGCGGCCACCATGCTGGGTCTGCCCGCAGCTCGCTGAGGCGGCCGCGCCTACTTCTGTCCTCCATCCTCGACGGTATTCCTGTGGGTTCTTCCGCTGCCTGGAGCCGCAGCTTGTGGATACAGCTGTGCCCCTCCCCGCCCTCTGCTTTTGGCTGCTTTTATTGTTGGCTTTCTGGTCAGCTTCCCTATCAGCTTCTTGGCTGCTTGTGGCCACTGCGGTGCCTGTTTCCTAATGGCTGGAGCCAGACGGGAGCTGGGGGTCCCAGGAGAGGCTTCTCCCTCCAGCCAAAGAACACCTCAGTCAGGCTGCACATGGTCCCAACCAGCCGGCAGAGGGCGTGGCGGGAGCCAGGGTGGGAAGGAGAAGACTAGGACCGAAGACCGGGAGATGCCTGGAAACTCGGTGGGGGTAGTCAGACGCTGAGGAGGGCCCCAGGACCCAAACAAGAAGCACTGTTCGAGCATGTCGCCGGCAGGAGGAAGAGACCAGAGGCCCCTACACTGGAGAGCACAAGTGGAGTGGAGAAGGCAACAAGCAGCTACGAAGATCTGGAACTAGAAGGCTCTAGAGCAGGGGTGGGCAAATGGCGGCCCGTGGGCCACATGCGGCCCGCCACAGAGTTTTTTGCGGCCCGCCAAGACATGAAGATTAACAAGAGTAAATATAAATGCTCTTTGACAGACTTGCAGGCTGTGATGAGAATCTCAACAAGCAATCTCACTCCTGATTTCAAAAAAATTGTAGAAAAGTGTGATTGCGTACATTTGTCTCATTAAACTGATTCTAAAATTAAATGTGCTTGCAGCTATAGATGATATGAAATTAGCACAATAAATAAATTGAATAAAACGACCACTATTTTATTTAATTTATATTTATCGATTGAGTTTGGCGATTTGGCTGGTGTACCAACCGCGTAACACACTGGCCAGTAGCCCGCCGTCCCTGATGGAGGCTGTATCAAGCTGGGCACTGGAACACCCTAGACTGATAGTGTCCGTGCCGATGATGCGACCTCCACTCAGGCAACGGACCTGGTGTTGTCCATGGCGGCTCTGGGACTCTCCCAATATGTAACAACCCCCACTTACCGAGCAGGGCACACACTCAATCTGATCTTCACGGCAGGGGTTACAGTGGACTGGGTCACTTCTTCGGCAGTGCCATGGTTGGACCACCATGCCTTGGGGGCCCATCTGAATGTGCTGCCCCAACCCTGTTTAGGTGGCAAGCGTATTTTTGCTCGTCCAAAGAGCCAGATGGACCCAATGCGGCTTTGGACAGCTCTACGGGATCCAGTGTCCCCTGGCGGCTTGTTGGATGAGCTTGTGGAGAACATGGCATGGTCAACTCTCCACAGCCACCAACGAGATCGCTCCCCAGCGCCCTCTGTGCTCTTGCCCTTAGCTTGCTCCCTGGTTTACTTAGGGCCTGCGGCTTATGAAGCGAGAGCTACAATGGCTAGAGAGATGGTGGCGCCATGCTTGTGACGAAGCTACAAGAGCATCTTATGGGATATTTATGAGATCCTATGAGATGGCAGTCAAAGCCGCGAAGAGAGAGTACTTTGCGGCTACAATTGCATTCGCGAGCTCACGCTCAGCCCAGTTATTTAGAACGATTCGGACTATAACAGCTCTGCCACAGGGCAGGCCAAACTCCAGGGAATTGGATATTGCCTGTGAGGCTTTTGCCAGCTGTTTCACGGATAAAGTTTTGTCGCTCTACTGTGACCTCCCCACCACAATTGAAACAGTATGTGAGCTTGAGGCCCCGAGGACATCTTTGATTTCGGTTTTGGATCATTTCTTGATCCCTGTATCAAGCCTTGATCTGTGCCCTTCTTGGCTTATTAAAGCTGGCTATGAGGGGGTTCGAGGCACCCTAGGAGAGGTTATCAATAAGTCCCTCTCAGAGGGGTGATTGCCGGGGGTGCTCAAGGAAGCGATGGTCCGCCCTCTCTTGAAAAAACCATCTTTGGACCCGGCCGAATTGGTGAACTATTGGCCAGTTTCCAACTTGCCCTATTTGGGCAAGTTAATTGAGAGGGCGGTGGTGTTACAGCTACAGGGATTCCAGGATGACGCTTCCATATTAGATCCTTTCCAGTCCGGCTTTCACTTGGGACATGGGATGGAGATGGTGCTGGTCGCTTTTACTGATGACCTCCGGAGGCATCTGGACTGGGGCAGTTCGGCAGTGCTGGTGTTGCTCGACCTGTCGGCTGCGTTTGATACAATCGACCACCAGTTACTGATCTGCCACCTCACCAACATGGGTATTCAGGGGCTTGCCTTACAATGACTCTCTTCCTTCCTCCAAGGTTAGGGACAAAGGGTGGCACTAGGGGAACAGCAGTCCTTGAGGCACCCACTGGAGTGTGGAGTGTCTCAGGGCTGTGCTGTCCCCGATGCTCTTCAGCATCATTATGCGCCCCTTTGCCCAGATTGCCTAGAGGCATGGTACGCTGACGACACCCAGCTCTATCTGATGTTGGGCGGCCAGTCGGACTGCAGACCAGAAGACCTGGACCGGGCATTACAAGCCGTGGCTGGTTGGTTCAGGTTGAAGCTGAATCCGAAGCTGAATCCGACAAAGATGGAGGTCCTGTGCTTGGGTTGGAGTAGCTTGGGAGGAGGGCCCCTGCTCCTGACCTTCGGGGGGGGGGGGCGCCATTGGTGCCAGTGATGGAGGTTAGGAGTTTGGGAGTGCTCCTAGATCGCTCCTTAACAATGGAGGCCCAGGTAGCAGTCACTGCCAAGTCGGCCTTTTACCATCTTCGGTTGATTAGGCAGTTGGTACCCTTCCTCAGCCACAATGACCTAGCCATGGTGATCCATGTGACAAGTCACCTCAAGACTGGATTACTGTAACGCTCTCTACATGGGACTGCCCTTGCGGCAAATTCAGAAGCTGCAGCTAGTACAGAATGCCACAGCCAGGCTTTTGATGGGTCTACCTAGATGGGGGCACATCCGGCCTGCGCTGAAGGCACTGCACTAGCTGCTAATAGCATACTGAATTTGCTTCAAGGTACTGATACTTAACTTTAAAGCCCTATATGGCCAGGGTTCGACATACCTGAGGGACCGCCTTTCCCAACATATACCCCAGAGAGCACTGAAGTCGGGATCCCAGAATCAACTGACCCTTCCGGGCTCCAAGGACGCCAGACTCGCCACCGCTAGAGCCAGGGCCTTTTCAGTTGGCGGCTCCATACTGGTGGAATGAGCTCCTGGAGGAGATCAGGGCCCTGTGGGATCTTTTACAGTTCCGCAGGGCCTGCAAGACAGAGCTCTTCCACCAGGCTTTCCACTAAGGAGCTGCCCACACTACTACCAACGAGCCTGGCCAGCGGCCTAATGCTTGGCTTCACCGCTATGTCCAGGAAGATCACGAAATGGCAGATGGTTCAGTAATGGGAAGCTTCAGCCCACCATCTTATGCAATTAGACAACCATAGGAACAGCACTGGCACTTTGCTTGATTACTGTATCTGAAATTTGAATGTAATTATTATTTAAACTGATTTTATGTATTTTAATGGTCATTTGGAGACCAATTATGTAAGCCGCCCTGAGCCTGCTTGCAGGGAGGGCGGGGTATAAATTAAATTAATAAATAAAAAACAAATAAGCCCAGTATATTTCAGGGAAATAGGTGAAGGGCAGCTCTGTTTTTTCCTTTTCCTGTTTGTAACTCCCTTGAAACACCATCTCTCCCCCCCCCCCCCCGCTTTCTCCCTCTCTCCCCCATTTGTGGATATTGGCCAGGCAGGCAACGCTGGTCTTTGTGTTCACTGCAAAACAGAGGGGAGATGCCGCCTAATGCTTTCTGTGGCCGTGGATGCCATCGGGCATGAGGTTCTGGTGGTCCGGCTGAATGACTTGCCCAGCATCATGCGTCTGTCACCCGGGGGTACTTTCAAATCTGCAGGGCCCCCTCCTCGATGTCTGTGTTGTGGCCAAAGGGCAGGCTGGCGCTTCACGAGTTAGTGGCTCATTGGATTGCTTTTCTTCACGTGCTGTCTTTCTGCCACTGCACGTAAGGGCGTTTATAACGCAAAACAATCCCGGGGGGGGGGGGAGGATTGTAAGGGAAGAGGAAACGAGCAAACTCAGGAGCCATTTTGTAGACCAAGTGTGTAATTCTTGTATGGAAAAGCCAAGGAACGAGTCCCATGTGGATCAAAAATCTACCCAGAGGAAACTCCCGGGTTTGCGGGAAAATGCAGTTTGTTTTTAAAAAGTCGAGAATCTCTCCAAAACATCAAGAGTAGGGAAAATGGAGCTTGGGTGGCATTTCAGGTTTCAGTAGAAACCAGCCACTGATACCATGAAGAGGAACATAAGGAGGGAAGATGGAGCAAGTGGCAGTGGGCAGACGGGAGGGGAGCAAGCAGGTGGAATGAAATTTCTCCTCTCTTTGTGGTCTCTAAGTGACGAAGAAGAAGAAGAGAAGAGATTGGATTTATACCCCACCCTTCACTACCCAAGGGAGCCTCAGGGCAGCTTACAAACTCCTTTCCCTTCCCCTCCCCACAACAGACACCCTGTGAGGTGGGTGGCGCTAAGAGAGCTCTGACAGAAACTGCCCTTTTTCAAGAACAGCTCTGCCAGAACTGCGGCTTGCCCAAGGTCATCCAGCAGGTGTGAGTGGAGGAGTGGGGAATCAAACCCGGTTCTCCCAGCTTAGAGTCTGCGCACTTAACCACTACACCAAACTGGCTCTGAAAGTGTAATGTATGTGATGGCGACTGCCACGCACGTGGTTGGGCAGCTGCAACGCACACGGTTGGGCTGGCTGCCGGAGCTTCGATCCATCAGACAATAGCACGGCTGGATTGTAATTTAAAACAATCGTGCGCTTAGGATCTGATGGGGGTCCTATAGCAGCACACAACAGTGGAAAACGGAACCTATTGGCTGTATTGGGCGAGGCCGGGGGTGCGGCTAGAGTGGGAATATAAGCAGGCCCCGGACCTCCACCCAGCGTGTCCCTCTTGACCACTGAATAAACTGTGAGCTGATTTCACTACAAGGCGTCTCTGACTCCAGTACTTTACAGAAAGATATGTTGCTTACTTTATACAATTGAAAGCAATTCATCGTGTTCTTTTGTAGATGTTCAAGTTGCTGTCCAAAGCCTACGCAGAGGCACACCCTGTCATCTCAGACAAATCAAAAATGCGTTGTGGTGGAAATTTTGTGAAACGAGGAGGCATCATTAATGGCGCGGACTGGTACAGTTTTCCTGGAGGTAATCTTTTAAAGTGACTGTGAATCTCGGAAGTAAGTTGCAGTGGGTGATCTGAGACATTAGAAGAGAACAAAGCGCGACTGGGCGCTGTTTTACACAAGAGTGAATGACAAGAGGGACCCTTTGAAAAGTGGGTATGCAGCACAGTCTAAGCCAGGGGTCCTCAAACTACAGCCTGTGGGCCACATGCGGCCCGCCGAGGGCATTTTTCTGGCCCGCCGGGTGTGCCGCTGCCTATCCTCCAATTCCCAGCAGCACACAAAGCAGTGGAAAAATTGCAGCCGACTCATCCCGGGCCACATGACAAAGCCCCACCCCCCTGCTTCCAGTCAGCCAGGAAGAGGCAAAAGGAAGACTGGAAGAGGGTAAGTGTGGGGTGGCAGGCGCTCCAGCTGGCCCCAAGTCTCCTAGCCGGCTGAGAGACCTGCGCCAGTCCCAAGAGCCGAGCGGGGGTCTTTTTCGAGGCTTTTTGTGCTGCTGGGAATCGGAGGGGGAGAGAGAGAGAGAGAGAGGTTTCTCTTTCCCATCATGATGCCTGCAGTAGTGGAGTTTCAGGGAGAAGCAGCTGGGGGCTTGCTGCCTTAAAGAGTTTGTGAGGATGCCGAGTTCTTTGTTTCTTCGGAGAGGGAAAGAAAACAGCCCTGTCAAGGGTACCTTTTTAACTTTACTTGTTCTTCATTTTAAATATTGTATTTGTTCCCATTTTGTTTTTTTACTTCAAAATAAGATATGTGCAGTGTTGCATAGGAATTTGTTCATAGTTTTTTAAAAAAAAACTATAGTCCAGCTAGGGCTGCCAAGTCCCCCGGTAGGGCGGGGGAAACACCGATTTTAAATACTCACCCTCCGCTTTTCCAAAGTTGCCCACCGGGGGGACAAAATGGCTGCCTTAAAAGGGAAATGTCTGCAGAGAGCCTGCCCTGCAGTAAAAAGCCTCACCAGACATTTCCCCTTTAAGAAGTCAGCAAGAGAGCTTCCACAGCAAGAGAGGTCTGCCCAGAGATTGAGGGACTGAAGGAGCTGCTTTTGCATGTGGCTGGCAATGTTGCTGTAGTAAGTTTCTCTTCCAGCTCTTTTCCTTCTCTCTCCCTTTCTTTTTTCTGTCTGTCTGTCTGTCTGTCTCTCTCTCTCTCTGTCCCCATCCAGCAGAGGTCTGTCAGTGGCTATTATAGCCACAAGGTCTAAATGGAAGTAAGTGCCTCTGCCAGTTTTTTTCCTTCTCTCTCTCCCTTTCTTTCTTTTTTCTGTCTGTCTGTCTGTCTGTCTGTCTGTCTGTCTCTCTGTCCCCATCCAGCAGAGGTCTATCAGTGGCTATTATTAGCCACAAGGTCTAAATGGAACCCTTTGTCTGGGGCAGTGATGCTCTGAATTCTTGGTGCTTGGGGGGCAACAGTGGGAGGGCTTCTGGAGTTCTGGCCCCGCATGGACCTCCTGAGGGCACCTGGTATTTTTGGCCACTGTTGTGACACAGAGTGTTGTACTGGATGGGCTGTACTGGATGGGCCGATCCACTGTGGCTTCTCTCCTGTTCTTATGATATGAAAATCATATTTAGCACTTGTGTAGCACTTAGTGCTTCATATTCTGCCGAGATGAGGAAGGATTCAGTAGGGCCGTTGCTCAGTGATAGAGCATCTGCTTGACATGCAGGAGGTATCATTTTCTTCAGCTAAAAAAGGATCAGATAATAGGTGACATTAAAGATCTCAGCCTGAGACCCTGGAGAGCCACTACCAGTCTGAGTAGTCAATACTGACCTTGATGGACCAATGGCCTGATTCAGCATTAGGAAACTTCATGAGTTCATGTGTCAGCATGTGGAAGCAACATCACAGGATGTGACATCACAAAATGATGTCACTTCCTTTCTCCTGGCTCCACCCCCAAAGTATCCTGGCTCCACCCCCAAAGTCCCCAGATATTTCCCAAGTTGGACTTGGCAGCCCTAAGTCCAGCCCTCCAATGGTCTGAGGGACAGTGAACTGGCCCCCTGTTTAAAAAGTTTGAGGACCCCTGGTCTAAGCAAGCAGGGAGAAGAGACGCTGTGGTGAAAGGTGCTCACGCACACTGGTGCGAGTTGTGGACAGGGTAGGAGTGGGGTGCATCACCCCCACCTTGGGCACCGTTGCACCCGACGTAGGAAACAACAAACAAAAACGGGCCTTTAATTTGCGACATGGCATGTTCTATTCAAAGACTGATTTTGTTCTTGAAGATAAAAACTACTAGTGAAAATACCCCTCCCTTTCACACACACACAGACACTGTTTGCCTACTGAGGTGCCCACATGCAAACTAGCTGGGCCCCCCTGGTCCCTTCCCCACCTGGGAATGTTGCCACAAAATGGGACAAGGCTGTGAAGACAGGAGATCTGCACATGGCAGAGTGTTTCTCACTTACTGGATGTTGAGCTGCTGCAATCGCACATCTGCACCGCAGGGCTCATCTGGGCTTGACTAATGTGATGGATCCCTCTGGAAATGGGGACGAGAAAGTGCATCCCTGTTTGGGACACTAATTGCCCACGTCTTCGTTGCATGTGATGGAGATGGACCCGGGCCAGTTTGTCGGAACGTCAGCACGACTGTTCTGATTGTTCTATTTCACTGGATTAGTTATTTTCTCCCCCCCCAACAAAGGAGGTTGGTGTGTGTGTGTGTGTGTGTGTGTGTGTGTGTTATATGTGCCATGAAGCTGCTTCTGACTATGGCAATCCTGTGAATGAATGACCTCCCAGATGTCCTGCTATTGACAGCCTTGGTTAGGTCTTGCTCAGGAGATGATGTCACGGTCCATGTTCCTCCTATCTAGGGCTGTCAGCCTCCAGGTGGGGCCTCGATACATCTCAGAATTATGGCTGGAAAGTACTGGCGTTGGGAGACCGGAGGTAGTGATTTCAGCATAGCAAGGTTTATTTCATGGTCAGATGAGGCATGCCATATGGGGCTTCAAGCACTGCTTTTATGCTGGCCGGAACCACACCTCCGGCCATACCCAAATGACCTGATAGGGTCTTACATTTACATGAATTGTCATAGGTCCCCCGGGGAGAACCTAGGTTCCCTATTGGTGGCCACTTAGGATCCAGGTATCTATTGTTCCCCCAGACCAAAGCTCAGGTCGCTGCCTGACCGTGTGCTCAGGCCACATGGCGGTTGCCATTACAGGGGCACTGGCAGGCGACATTGTATAATAAAGCCCGGTACATTACAATGGCTGATCACTAGACTGCAGAGATCAGTTCCCCTGGAGGAAATGGCTGCTTTGGAGGGTGGAATCTGTGGCAGGGTCCCCTGCTGAGGTCTCTCCCCTCCCTCTTCAGGCCTCACCCCTCAGTCTCTCGGGATTTCCCAACCCAGAGCTGGCAATCCTGTGCCCAACAAAACGTGGCTGAAACCCTGGCTTCTGATTTGGATGGAAGCGTTTCTGGAGTGGGCTTAGGAATGGCTGCTTGGTGGCTGATTAAAAGTTTGTACTGGAACTGTATGAGAAGAGGACGACGTGCCTTGGGCTACCCCTGGCTGTGTGCTGTACAGACCTCCCATGTCTGGAAGTCTCTGTTGTGCTCTGGAGGCCCCTGGAGCAGGTGTCAAGAGGCCTTCTGGGAAAGCTCGCCCCTTCCCTCTTTTGCTCTGAGGCCTGCGTCACACAGAAGGAGCGATAATATTGCTACTCATTTGGCACAGTGGAGGTCTAGAGTGAATTGTAGGATTGATTTCAGATGCCCCAGTCCAGTTCAGAGTTTTGGCAGAGCAAATGGATTCATTGAACTGTCCACTGAAAATTGAATCCACATGTCCCTATTGACCCCCCCAAGGCCCGCCCCCCCAACTTCCTGCTAAGGCCCCATGACTTCCTAGGCATCCCAGCCCCCCCCCCCCCCACTCTCTGGGCTGCCCAGAGGACTTGGTGCCACTGCCCCTTCCCTTTCCCCGCCAGCTGGCAGCCCTGCAGGCCTTGCCCTCAAGGAACAGCTGCTGGGGAAAGCGGAGGAGGAGGGCCCCAGTGGGGAAGTTACTTTGACTTCTCCTGGTAGAGAATTGTTGGCAGCAGCATCAGGAAGCAATTTTTCTCCAGGCCAATTTGGCCAGGGATTCTGGGGTTTTTTTGTCATCTCCTGGGTGTGGAACAGTGGTGCTGCAGGTGTGGAGGGGGAGGTATTTGTGAATTTCCTGCATTGTGCAGGGGGTTGGACTAGATGACCCTAGAGGGTCAGTAGTCCCTCTAAGCTGAGTTAGTGTGAGCTAGGTCTCAGTTTTTAGCCTCCGGCTCACACATTTTTGTCTTCGCTCACGAAGAATGGTTCCAGAGTAAACTAATTTATGCAAGAGCCAAATCGCTCGCTCGCTCACCACTTGAATGCCAGGAGCTCACAAAGTAGAATTTTTGCTCACAAGACGCCACAGCTTAGAGGGAGCGTTGCTGGAGGGTCCTTCCAACTCTATGATTCTAGGAGCGGCTTTGGCTTCTCCGTCCCATCCATGGCTGGGCCTTCAGCTCCCTTTTACTCTCACCTGCCCGGCCCCCCCGACACCTAATGACACAGCCGCCCGCGTGGCATCCTCCTCTTGCCACCACTTCTCCTGACGAGGCAATCTTGGGGAAAGGAGGGGGTGCGAGGGAGTGAGCGCGGCCTGGGCTGCCTTGCTGGCTGGGGGGGGGGGGCGGTGGCTGGCTGGCTGGCTGGCTGGCTGGGGGCTCTCCAACCGGCATGCTGCTCCACCACCTTCCCTGCCTACAGAGCAAGTGAGTGAGTCAGCAGGGGGGGGGCAGGGGTTCAGACTGGGGAAGCGATCTCAGGGGGGAGGGGGAGAGGCCATCACTGTGCGGCTGGGCGAAAAGCAGCAGGGCACTTAATTTTACTAACTTTAATTAAATCAATTAGGTGCCCCCCGAGAAATTTAAAGGCCCCTCGAGAAAAGAAATCCTGGCTACAGGCCTGAACCCACCTTGTCCACTCCACACAGCTGATTAGAAAATCATTCTGTTCACATCTGCTGCTTTCTGTCCCATCTTCACACGAGCCCGCAAACAAACCACGTGAGGCTGAAAGGCATGTTTGAGGTTATGTCAAAGTTTCATGATCAGTATTGTCAGAATTAGCCTTGCATTAGCTCGCTAACGATTCCCCACAATTCTTCTTTCTAGGAATGGCGGATTTTAATTACCTTCACACAAACTGCTTTGAAATTACTATAGAGCTTGGATGTGAGAAGTTTCCTATGGAAGATGAACTCTATTCACTCTGGCATCAGAACAAAGAAGCCCTGGTGAAGTTCGTGGAAATGGTAGCGTGCCTCTCGTGGTCCACTGGGGCTGGTTCTGGGCAGCTTGTACACCAAGAACACCGCTTGCCTCTCTCCTAGGTGGCAATTCACAGAAGTGTCAGGACTCTCTTGGATGGCCTCCCCCCCCCCCCCCGCCAAAACGGTTAAGCTCCCCTCCCCTGGAAGGGCACGTTTCAGTTGGCGAACAGCAGAGTAGGGGAGACCCAAACCTGCTCCTCCCCATGCCCCATGGCCCTGATCCAAGTGCAGCTGTGCCGGAAAGTGGCATTTTTAAATCTCCCGTGCCTCCTCTTGTTTAGCATCCTGATGCCACATCCTCCTGGATGTGAAATGATAGTGGAGCATTCGGGAAAACAAGGTCCAGCTTCCTGCTGGCTGCTTGTGTTATCTTTCATCCCAAATCAAGGCTGATGGCCTCAGAGACCAGTTCCTCACCACAATGATGATGACTGGTAACAGCCAGGAGAGGTTGGGATGCTGGGGCTGAGCAGTATCATAAACAGGCCTGTGCAATTCGCCCAGCGCTACTTGGCAGGGCTGGTGCTTTGCAAGGGTATCAGAGTGCCTACAGATATTGTGCTGTTTGGATTCAACACAGCAAAACTGTCAGCAATAAACTGTTGCAAACTAGACAAAATCAAAATTCAGTGGAGGTTTTTGTTCCAGATCTACATCTTTTCTGGCACTGTTTTGCTTTCATGTTCTTCTCTAGCACGGTATTACTAAGAAGCAGTCCAGGTATGTTACTCAGTGCTAGGGACTGCCCAGTTGTGCCTCTGAAACCCTTTTTCTGTGGGGCCTCACTCTCTGCTGACCCTGCGCAGTCCCACCAAAGCAGCCTCCGTGTTCTCATGGCTAGCCAACAGCTGCTGATTGCCAAGTGGCCACGACCTCAGCAGTGAGGAGCAGAAGACGCTTTGCCAAGGCAGGAGCCAAAGTCTGGGCCTTGTTCCGAGGAGCCCACTTGTAACGGCGGTTTAATGTATTCAGGAGTAAACCCGACTCTCCGCACGGCCTTTATAGGGTTATTCTTTCCTGTGCAACCTCTTCTTATCGGTAACATCATCCTTCAGTACAAAATTCAATCCAGACCCATCAATTAATTTTGTTTTAAAGCTGATCCATTTTAGTGAAGCCAAATGGGGCTGGATTAAATCCATGCACATTATGCTTGAAGCTTGAAGGGAGAAAGACGCGAGTCAAGCAGCCATCTAATGAAGGCGCTTCTGATAAGGAGTTGAGCCTGCCAGAACTGATTCAGATATTTCTCTCCTTCTGACAAGGACCAGATTACTTGATGTTTTTGTAAGTCTGTACAACGAGCAAAGTATAAGCCCTTCTTTATCTTGTCACAAATGCCGGCTGTTATAATTGAGTTCATTTTGCAGATGTAATATTGCTTTCTGGCCATCTTTGTGTTGCACAGAACTGAGCAGTACAGGTAAGTATGGTATGAATCAGAAATCTGGCCCGTACCCATCCGATTGAGGCAAAACGAACTCAGCTGAGAACATATCCTCTTAGTGCTCCAGTCTGGCCGGCATGGAAGCTCAGTCGGACTCTTCTTGGTCAGAATTATCCACTGTTTCCCCCCCCCCCCCTTCTTCATGTGTAAAACTACAAATATATTAAAGTGGGCAGCCGTGTTGGTCTGAAGCAGCAGAACAAAGTTTGCGTCTAGTGGCACCTTTTAGATGAACAGAGTTTAATTCTGGGTAGAAGCTTTCGAAAGCTTGTACCCAGAATTAAGCTGTGTTGGGCTTAAAGGTGCCACTGGACTCAAACTTTGTTCTACAAATGTATTAAACATTGCCTTTTTTAAATGGCTAATCCAGAAGACATGTGGATGATCAGTAGTTTGTTTGTTTGTTTGTTTAAATAACTTTCCAGCGTGCTTGTAACAAAGCAGTATGCCCCTTTTGCACCTCTTTTGTGGTATCTGCTGGACTAGTGATGCTGCCAGGTTCTGGAAGTTGGAGGACAATTGTCAGAAATTTTTAAAAATGCCTTGTGGGAAATGAAACTGTACGAATGTGACCCTGGGGAGGAGGAAGGAGCAGCAGTGAGGACAAAGGGAATGTGGGGGTAAGGGACTGGTCTAAGGCCAGGACATCTGACATAGCCCCCCCCCCCCCCCCCCAGTGGGTGGTCAGAGTGTCGAGTGCTAGGGAGCAATTTTCGCCAGCTGCTAAAATGGCTTTCTTTTTCACTAGGTCCATAGTGGAATAAAAGGAAGGGTATCTGACAAATTTGGAAACGCAATCAAGAATGCCCGTATTTCAGTCAAAGGAATTCGTCACGACATCCTTACAGGTAATTGGATTGAAAAAGCATAGTAAAGAGTGAACATTACTTTGACTATGGTTGGAATATGGGTGTTTATTTTATGTGTATACACTGTGCCTCATCTAAAGCCCACACAAAGTTCAAACAGTTAAAAACACAGCAGAAAACGTAGACATCGCCAGCATTGTCAAAGAAATCGGAAATTTTTGGAAACTGAGGGTGCTGCAGTTTAGGATTACCCAACTTCCTGCCCATAGAGAGCTGTGGATGTGCATGTGTGGCTTTTCCTGTGACTTTAAGAATAAGAATATGTTTCCTCCAGCTGCTGACGGGGACTACTGGCGACTCCTGCCTCCAGGGACGTCGTATGTGGTCAGCGCCCAGGCTCGTGGCTATAGCAAAGTCCTCAAGAGGGTGACCTTGCCTACCAAGATGACCAAGGCTGGACGGGTAGACTTTGTTTTGCGCCCCCTGAATGGGAAACCCCGCCAAATATCCCACGATCTCATGAGAAGAGCACGAGAGCAGTTTGATCCTCTAGAGCACTTTGACCCTCATGCTCGGCACGTTCAGCCAGAGCGAAGAGAAAACGGAGAGCGGCCCTGGTGGTGGGCTTACTTCAGCTCTTTGAATAACCAGAAACCTCTGTGGCTGCTGAAAAACCACTAGACTCTTTTAAGGGGAAGAAACCTAACAGTCAGTTGCGTTTCCAGTACTACCTTGGATGTTAATGGAAGCATCTGAATTGAATTCATCTGTGAATATAATTTCATCTCACAGTTTTATTTTTCTGTACTTATTTGCATACGTATTAAATATTAAAATCAGCATTTTCTTAAAGATACAGATATTGTTTCCTTGTTCTGTGTTTTCCTCATGCTATTGAAGTTCACCACCAGATTTTAGGAGTTTAAGTATATGAAGAGAAATCTTTCTGATCCTTTAATGTGTTTTCATAAATGTCTTAACACATTCAATACTGTGAGCTGAAGCACCCTTTAGGAAAAACTGGGAAAGATTCCCTCCATACCGATTACTTCTGCATAACTTGCGTCATTAGTTTTCCCATCTGAAAAACCATCTCTTAATATCAGTGCTGATTTTTCAGGTAGCTTTCCTAGAGCTAGAAAATAAGAAAAAAATTAACTATAAGCCAATTGCTTACGTAGTCTAAAGGCCTTCAAGGTATAAGATGCATCTGCTAGAACTTGAAGGAAGCAAACGGGAGGTAGGAACCAACTCCCATCTTCAGCGAAGTCGGCCATCTCCTAGCATTTCTCATAAGTGCAGAACCAAGTGAGGAGATAGATTTTCAGGGCAAGGAAGGGATAGGGAACCGTTATTGGCTCACCTCCTCCCTAGGAGCCCGTGGATTTCCATGTAACATAGTTTCTGGTGTTACCTCCTCCTCCTTTGTTTTTTCACTTGCATGTAACTTGTGGGGAAGGGACTTTCTGCAGCCCTCAATAGCTACCTTCCACGACAAGAATCAGGTCAGACCTCCCCCCCCCCCCCCCGTACCACTTTGTTAGCAGTGCTCTTGATGGGACTGGGGTTGGCCAGTCCTGGTCAGGGGAATGGCAGGATGCCCCTTTTAACTCCCCCCCCCCCCTTTTGCTTTGCTGACCAAAAATACCCTCCCTGGAGCCTGTTCATCTTCCCATAAGCCCGTAATGGCATGAAGCATCCCTATAAATCCATAAGAAGGGAGAACATGTATTTATTTATTTAATTAGATTTATATCCCGCCTAGCCAGCGATTAGCCAGCTCAAGGTGGCTCACAACACTTCAATACAGCAACCAACACTATAACATAAAAACAGCTTAAAATCACATAAAACAGCAGAAACCCACAAACAAGTTGGTGGCCAACATTACATTCCAAAACACACAGCACAATAGTTAAATCTGACCCAAGCCAGGAGGCGGCACCAGTAGATTTCCCTGGCCAGAGAATAACTCGGCGCTTTCCAGTGGCCCCTTTCCCCCAGTGGCGGCTCCTAATTGAAGGCCTGGCGGAAGAGCTCCACTTTGCAGGCCCTGTGGAACTGCAGAAGGTCCCGCAGGGCCCTGATGTTATCCGGGAGCTCGTTCCACCAGTAAGGAGCCGCCACTGAGAAGGCCCTGGCCCTGGTGGTTGACAGCCTAGCCTCTCTGGGGCCAGGGAGGGTCAGGTGATGTTGGGTTCCCGACCTCAATGCTCTCTGGGGTGTATACGGGGAAAGGCGGTCCCTTAGGTAGGCAGGCCCCTAACCATATAGGGCTTTAAAGGTTAAAACCAGCACCTTCAACTGGATCTGGTATGCTATAGGCAGCCAGTGCAGCATCCTCAGCACAGGCTGGATATGGTCTTGCACCTAGAGACCCATCAGCAGCCTGGCCGCGGCATTGTGCACTAGTTGCAGCCTCCGAAGCTGGGACAAGGGCAGCCCTATGTAGAGAGCGTTGCAGTAATCCAGTCTCGAGGTGACCATAGCATGGATCACTGTCACCAGGTCATTGCATTCGCGGAAGGGAACCAACTGCCTAATCAGCTGCAGATGGTAAAAGGCTGCCTTGGCAGTGGCTGCTACCTGGGCCTCCATGGTTAAGGAGGCATCCAGGAGCACTCCCGAACTCCGGACCCTCAGCGCTGGCACCAATGTTGCCCCCCTGAAGGCTGGCAATGGGATCCCTACCCCCGGCCCGCTCCGACTCAGGCACAGGACCTCCGTCTTCATTGGATTCAATTTTAGTCGGCTCAGCCTGAGCCAGCCCGCCACATCCTGAAGCGCCCACTCCAGGTCAGCTGGGGTAGCCCTGGACCGGCCGCCCAACAACAGATAGAGCTGGGTGTCATCAGCGTACTGATAACAGCCCAGCCCATGCCTCTGGGCAATCTGGGCAAGAGGGCACATGTAGATGTTAAACAACATCGGGGATAGCACCGCCCCTTGTGGCACTCTGCACACCAGCGGGTGCCTCTGGGACATCTGCTCCTCCAGCGCCACTTTTTGTCCCGGACCTTGGAAGAACGAGGTGAGCCACTGCAAGGCAAGCCCCTGAACCCCCGTGTCGGCGAGGTGGTGGATCAGTAGCTGGTGGTCGACCGTGTCGAACGCGGCCAACAGATCTAACAGCACCAGCACCGCCGTACCGCCCCGATGCCAGCGGAGATCATCTGTGAGGGCGACCAGTGCCGTTTCCCCGGCCGGAAGCCAGACTGAAATGGGTCTAGCGCGGAAGTGTCATCCAGAAAGCTCTGCAACTGAATCGTCGCTGCCTTCTCCAAGACCTTGCCCAAATAGGGCAAGTTGGACACCGGCTGATAGTTGGCCAATTCAGTCGGGTCCAGTGATGGTTTTTTCAGAAGGGGGTGGACCATCGCTTCCTTGAGCGCCCCCGGGAACAGTCCCTCCTCAAAGAACTTGTTGATAATCTCCCTGAAGGCACCTCGCAACCCCTTGTGGCCAGCTTTTATGAGCCACGAGGGGCATGGATCAAGGCTGCATGAGGTTGGGCGTATAGTTGAGAGCAGCCTATCGACTTCCCCCAGGCTGAGTGGACCGAAATAATCCAGAATGGAACAAGAAGACGTGCATGGAGCCTCGAGTTCGGTAACTGTCTCAACTGTGGCGGGGAGGTCACAGCGGAGTAGCAAGGTTTTATCAGCAAAATACCTCGCAAAAGCCTCTCAGCCAATATCCAATTCCCTATCATTTGGTCTGCCCTGCGGCAGTTCTGTTAGCGACCGAATAGTTCTAAATAATTGTGCTGGGCGTGAGCTTGCAGATGCAATCTCCTCCGCGAATAATTGCCTCTTTGTGGCCTTGACTGCCACCTCACAGGTCCTCACAAGCGCCCTATAAGATGCTTTTGATGCTTCGTCGCGGGCACACTGCCACCGTCTCTCTAGTTATCTGAGTTCCCGTTTCATCTGCTGCAGCTCCCCAGAATACCAGGGAGCTCGCTTAGAACGAGGGCACAGAGGGCGTTGGGGAGCGATCTTGTCAATGGCTGCCGAAAGCCAGCATTGCCAGTCCTTGACCAGCTCATTCAATGAGCCGCCAGGGGGCATGGGATCCCGCAAAGCGATCAGGAACCGCTGAGGGTCCATAAGACTCCATGGGCGAGCCAAAATATGCTCGCCACCCACACAAGGTTTGAGTGGGACCTTCAGACGGGCCTTCAGGGCATGGTGGTCCGACCATGGAACTGCCAAAGCAGTAATCTGGTCCACCGTAACCTCCCCCCCCAAATCAAGTTGAGCATATGCCCGGCCTGGTGTGTGGACACCGTTACATATTGGGTGAGTCCCAGTGCCGCCATGGCCGACACCAAGTCCATCGCCGGCCCAGAGGCCGCATCGTCGGCATGGACGTTGAAGTCCCCCAAGACTATAAGCCTTGGGTACTCCAACGCCCAGCCAGCCACGGCCTCGACCAGAGATGACAGGCTAGTAGGTGGTGCATTGGGCGGCCGGTATACCACCCAAATAGCCAAACTCTCCCCAGTTTCCCACACCAGGCCAGAGTATTCTATGCCCGCAAGTTTCATTGGCGGGAGTGCCCTGTAGGAGTAAGCCTCCCGAATGAAGAGTGCCACTCCACCCCCCCGCCCCTCAGTTCGTGATTGGTGAAGGACCAAAAACCCAGGTGGAGCCATCTGGGAGAGAGCCACTGTCTCTCTGTCCTGCACCCAGGTCTTGGTCACATACGCCAGGTCTGCTCCCTGCTCGACCAAAAAGTCTAGCAGGGTGGAGGTCTTGTTGTTTATGGACCTGGCATTGCACAACACCAATGTTGGAGGGGGGTCAATCCCAGCCCCACTGACTGCCACCCTCGGGATGGGACACAGGCAGGAAGAGGGCCAAGCTTCTCTGTTTCTCCGCCCTCTTCCATTCATTATCCGCCTGGACCCACCACTATACTTTCCCCTCCCCAGGAGCACTGGTATCCCCAGACCTACCTCCCCCATCTGTGATGGCCTCCGTACTGTAATCCAGCACCCCCGGCTACCACATAGGTGGTGATCCACAGATGTCCCGCTGCGCTGAGCGATAGATCCACAATGTCCTGCCCAGTAGCCCAACTCAGCTATCCCCTACTACACACACTATCCTGGTACAATAACTAATAACAATAACTAACTAAACAGTACAAACCCCGGAACCTAGACTAGCTAAGATATAACTGACCCACCCTGACCTCCCCTCTTGAAACTTCCCCCCCACCTGCCGGCAAGAATGAACAGTATCTAATGAAGGGTGGGAAAACCCACTTCCAATAGGGTATAGTGGTGTTCCAGGCTGCAGATCATCCAGTCGCTCCTGACCCCCCAATCTTGCCACCGCACCGCCAGTCTCCTCCTGGGGGCTGCACAACCCACCAGGGTTTTAGTGACGGGGCAGATGCTTATGAGGGTGCCAAGGCAGTAGGAGTGTGCCTCCAAGCTTAAACTATGTCCGAGTGTACTACAGTGGATGGGAACAGCCACGACAGATGAACAACAATGGGCAGGGGCAGCCACCATGATCACCCAAGCCACCTCCACTGGCTGGCACAAGCTGCACCCGCAATACAGGCCACACGAGGGAGCCCCACAAGCAGCAGAGAGACCCACCAGCAGCCGCAGCAACAGTCGGGCACTCAGGCAGTCTCCCGCCCCCGGGATCCGCAGCACCAGCGGTGTCGATCAGTCCCCAATGGGAGCTCACAGCGACTCCCGGCATCAAAGGCCCCCGGCTGCGACGGGAGCAGGGCCCCCCTGTCCAGTGCTCGGCTCCTCGCTCTACTCCCCGCTCTTGATTCACAGTGGCCTGTACTGGGCCTCGCAGCTCCTGCACTCCGCCAGTGTCCTGCCCACTTATTCATAAATAAGAATCCAGAATCGATATGCTTAAATCTCAGGTATGAAAGTGGTTTGTCTTTCCTCCTTGTTTTGAAGGCTGGTGTGGGCTTGAAATCGGGCGCGGCAGAGGGTCAACCTGCTGCGCTGAATTCCTTAGAGAAAGAGTGGGAAAAACATGCAATAGACTAATTAAGACTTTCTTTCCAGTCACAAAGCCATTCTGTTCCTCTCCTCAGAATCTGTTTGATGCTTCTGAGAGCATCTCAGCTGTCTGTGAGGGATCGCTCACTTGCACAAAGGGTTTGGTTTAACTTCTGAATGGATTGCCAGAGACATTTTTGGAAACAAAGTGGATATGAAACTATTTAAATCATTCTTACCTAGTTCAGGAGTCCTTGAAGCCTACAAAGGGGCTCTGCCAACCTTCCAGGTATGTTCTGTCTTGGGGCAAGCCATCCCTTCTCTTGTTCCAGGGTTGGTGTGGTGGTTAGAGTGTTCGGCTAGGGTCTAGGAGAGACCCAGGTTTGAACCCCCACTTGTGCCATGGAAGCTCTCTGGGTGTCCCTGGGCCACTCATACTCTCAGCCTAACCTACTTCTCAGGGTTGTTTTGAGGATAAAATGGAGGAGAGAACAATGTAAGCTGCTTTGGGTCTCCATTGGGTAGAAAAGTAGGGTATAAATTAAGCACACAGATAGATAAATGAATAATGCCCCTCAGACAGCAAGGTCAAGGGGATCATCCTCTCCTCCTGGAGAAGCTGGGTCACAAGGCAAGCCTACGACAGGCTCAGCCAGGTCAGAGCATCATGTTGCAGCCCCCACATGACTTGTCTTGTGTCAGAGAACGGGATATATAGTGGAGGGCGTAGAGATGCAAAATTCCCAGAAATTTTGAAGCTCAGGACCCCCCCCCCCCCCGTTTTTTTCTGGGGGGTTTTCGGGGAAAATGGAAATTTTCAGAATTTTTTTTTAAAATGCTACATTAGCACTCCCCCCCCCCCCCAGACTGAAAGTCATTCTGTTATTTTAGGAGCATAAAATATGACTATGGGCAATTTTACTTGGCATGAAATTATCACAGCTAGCATATTAAAAATATAGTGTATCTACACAATTATTACTAACAGAATTTACTTTTTTATAATATTTATTTGTAATTGTAACAAATAGAGCAACAATCTCCTGAACTGTTTACTAGTTTATGTGGAAGAGACAAAAAAACCTCCACAAACAATTTTTAAAAATCCAGAAGCCTAGTGAAGCCTGAGTGCCAGTATACCCACCCACATGCAAAATCAAAACTGGAACCTTTTTCTTTTCTTGTGACAATAGCACTTCCTAAAGGAAGAAATGCATCTTGTTCTTGCATTGGAGAGTTCAGTTTGTAACCTAGGACTTGCTTGTCCACAGTGCACAGAAATTAGATTAATCTAATACCATACATATTTTTTAGAAATGATTTGGTAAATATTTGAATACCTTGTCTTAAAATATTTTATTCATCATGTTAAAATAAAACATTTCATAATCAATTTTTAACCCCATTTTTTTGAAAAAAAAAAACCAAAAAAGGCTTCAGGAAAAAATTGGAAAAAATCCATTTTTCCCCTGAATTTTTCAAGTTTTTTCCCGGGCCTTCACATCTTTAGGCGGGGGTCAGGATCCCTGGAGCCATGCAGTGATTTCAGCTCCATATCAATTTATTATTAAAACTCGGCAAGCTTCCGAAGCATAATTTAAGTGCATAGTTTTACACAAAGTTGTCTTCATGTGGTTCCTTACCATACAGGTGCGCAATGAAAACAGGCCTCTATTTCCAGTTTGTGTGAACTCATCCTTATGCCGAGTCTGGTTGTTACCGGCCAGTCAACACCTTGCCTCAAAGGAGAGCTAAGTGTGCCTAAGGAAGTGAGTTTTGGGCTTCAGCAGCAGAGACAGCTTTGCTGATTTCCTCTCAGGATAGGCTATGCTCAGAGCAGATACTGTTTTGAATAGTTAAGACCCACTGAGGAGGAGCTGCAGCAGCAGCCTTTAGGGGGCAGGCAGGCAGGCAGGCACTATCTGCGATTCAGACAAAAAGGACTCGGAGATAATAGGACCATGGGGCCCAGAAAGGCTTTAGGCGGCCAGGTCCTCCACAAGACACCACTGAGGCCCAAAGTCAAATCTAGGCAGATGTCAGAGACTTTCGTCCTGACGGCATGAACACAAGTTGCTAGAGCTGGTATACTGTTGAGACATGGGCAGTCTTCTCCACAGGTTGGTATGCTAAAGACTGACTTAATAGGTGTGGAGGCCAGAACTGTACGCAGCACTCCAAATGTGGCTGCAGCAGGGACTTGTAACAGGGCTTGACTGTACTTAACGGTTTTATTCTCAGCCTTTCTCCTTGTCAGATTCTTGAACAAACTTACTCCCAACAACACTCTCTTGGCAGTGATTTGTTTATTGAGAAGTAAAGATGTATCAAGCTAAGATGGTCCCGTGTCAGAACTGACCTTCTTGGTGCCAGTTCTGATATTATACACAATTCATATAGCCCCCCCTTGTGTCCCGTCCAATCACACTGTCCATTCAGCCCGCCAAATTTACTGTGCGCCGTTAATCCTCCTCCTGACACCTGTAAGCAGAGCGTTACGTTATCAAGCGGTGTCTAGCGCCCAAGGCCAAAGCAAGCACTCTTCCCTAGTGATTGGGAGGCTCCTTGCCACCACTGTACTCATTTTCCCTCCCCCCCAGATTTTTCCTGGCTACAGGCTTGGGGGAATGGAATGGTTGGCAGTCTCCCCCACACCAAAAGGAGCATTTGCCTCTTTAATCTTCTAAATCAAACACTAGAATTGATCCTACCTACTTTTATTTCTAAAACAAGTGTCCAAAATTTGAACCTGGTGTCTGGATTGAAGCCTCACATTCTGAGTTGAAGGCATTCCTGAGCGTTGGCTGTGATGAAGAGTACCCATGAAGTTTCCTAGGCTGTGGTCATGGCAAGCTGACTGTGATTTGTCCTTGCTGTAGATTTGATCAGGGATACTTTTTTGCGAGTTGGGATGATCACACATCCCTTGCCCAGCCGCTAGCATTGCGTGCTGAGACTCCAGGCACTGTCCAGACAGCCGCGCTGCCCAAGTGGCAGCACAGCACATTAAAAACAAAACTTTGTGCATGCACACACACGCTCGCGCACATGTATGTGCACACATGTACATGCGCAAAGATTTTTATTTATTTTTTAAAATATGCCACCCCGGACAAAATGAACTATTGAGCGCTGTTTTATGTTTGCTTGAGCATTCATGCATTTAATATATTCAGCACAGGAATGGTCATGCACACAAGGGTGAAAGCCGGGGGGGGGGGGGGGGAGGAGAACTACCACAAGAAGGACATACAGACGACCTAATTGCGATCATTGTGAGAGATGGCTGTCCAAATCGGCAAAATCACGGATTCAAAGCGCAAATACCCAGAAAGTACTAGGAAAACTTGCTAGGGAACCGGGAGGATTGTGCAAGTGAGCCTGCTTTGGTGCAGGAGGCAGATGTGGCTGTCTGATCAGCGATTTTAAATGCGTGAGAGAACAGCAGTGAAACCTGAACAAAATAACCATGTGACCACAGCCCTAATGAAGGGATGGCTCCGGGCTTTTTGAAAAGGAACTGGGGCAGTGAGTGCCACCGGACTGGGGAAGGATAAATGCACCAGGTTCAAAACAGCAGCACTACACGGAGGGAAAGGGCAAAAAAATGGGATGAGGGTTCAACCTGCTGGTCCTGGCTTGATTGGCACAAAAAGGGGGAGTGGTCTGCCTTTAAACACTTCCCAGAATTGCTCAGGCAAGGCACCTCCAATGGGGTGCTCTTTCTCCCAAGCAGCGTCCGGCCCTACTCTTGCTTCCTGCACAGTCACAGAGCAGCCAACCACTTGCACAGAGCATCAGAAAACGCATAGATCACCAGAAGGCCTGGGGGAGGGGGAGTCTGAGTACTGGTGAAATGCAAATTTGCTGAAGTAGAAATGCTAGCGAGGAAAGCCATCTGTACCCCAACCAACTGCATTTTAAAAAATAGGGAGCTATGCAAGCTTGTGTAAAAGATCACATCTTAAGTAAGAAACTCATACAAACCATATGAGCTTCTTCAGATTTCAGCTCACTAAAACGAATGCATATGGATGGGGTTTTCTCCAGCATGGAAGCAAAGAAGTCAACCGCAAGGTCGGAAGCAGGTCCATGTGGCCCCAAGATGTGGCTGAAAGGTGCCAGAAGGAAGCATCCCAGAAAAGCCAAAGGCCATGAGAAGTAGGGGGTCGCTCTGTTTGCCTCCAGCACTCCCAGGCAAAGCAAGCTGCCCATCTTGAATAGATTAGAAGTTTTTTTCTTGGATGCAAACATGGGTAGGTTAGCAGGAGAAAAATCACAAGGCATCAAGTGTGCTAATACCAACAGCATGGACTTATGCAATGCAGGGGTCTCTTCATGGAAATTCATGTGCAAAGTTAGCATAAAGTCAGAGGTCCTGCACACACTTGACCAAACAGCTACTTGCAGAAATCTCAGCTGGGCTGTTGGAGGTGCCTCTTCACTTTTCCGATTACAGTTTTCCTTACTTTATTTCTAGCAAAAATGTAAGTCCCTGAAATCCAGCATATATTGCATCTGAAAATGAATAAAGTTTAATAGCCCTAGACTTAGGTGGGTCGCTGTGTTGGTCTGAACCAGTAGAACAAAGTTGGGAGTCCAGTGGCACCTTTAAGACCAACTAAGTTTCATTCTGGGTATAAGCTTTTGTTTTGGGTATACAGCATGCACACTGAAGTTTATTCCGGGAATTAAACTTTGTTGTTCTAAAAGGTGCCACTGGACTTCAACTTCGTTAGCAACCTTAATCAGGGCATAAACGTACAGTGTAAAGCTCTGACCTGGGGAAAACTTTGCAGCTCTTTACCATCAATCATGATTTTCAAAATGCAAAGGAAAATCTAAAGCTGTAAGCTCAGACTCCACATAATGAATGGACTTCAATGGAGCATAGATAATTTGTTTGCTTTGCAATTATCTTCCATCAGTGGAGACAAATTGATTTGTGCAACATAATTGATGGGAACTGCAGCACAGATGATTGCCAGAATAGAAAGATAACATGGCTCGTTTCAGTTAAGTACCCGGGAATGTGCATTTATGCAAAAAGTACAAATTCTTCTCTTTCCATAAAGACCTGCAGGATTCGGACAAATGCAGGCTGTCGGGATCTCAGCTGGAATTTAGCAGTCTAAAAATTCTCTTATATCAAAGAGTGCGGTGAGTATTTATTTATTTATTTATTCAATTTATACCCCGCCCTCCCTGCCGGAGCAGGCTCAGGGTGGCTTACAGAAGGCTAAAACATAAGTAGACAGTTATAACATACATAAAACCATTATCAATCAATACTTAGGGATGGTGGCAACATTCACGTTAAAATGTTCTGCAGTCTGCCCTGCTTGTCAGCTCCTTGTATACCAGAAAGGGCTTTCTCAGCTGTGCCCCCTCCCCATCCCTGGCTGACTTATCCAGAAGGCCCAGTGCCGTGGGCCCATGATACTTTTAGGGGCCCGTGAAAATGTTTTAATTTCTTTCAAAATCAGAAGGAAAAAATAAAATTTTAGGGCCAACAAAAATGTATTACATTTTGCCTAAAACAGAAAAAAAGTTGAAGTATTTAAAGTTCTATCAAAAATATTCTTTAATATTGATACTGTTATGGCGGGAGGAGCCCACGGAGGCAACGTTTGGATGCAAGCACAGGTGGAGTAGCAGGAGAAAAATCACAAGGCATCAGGCGTGCGAATACCAACAGCATGGACTTATGCAGTGCAGAAGTTACCCCAGGAGGGGTTTCTTCATGAAAAAACATGTGCAAAGTTAGCATAGGGCCTACGAAAGTCCTACTGTGGCCCTGCCCCTACCCCCAGACCTTGAATGCCCTCCTCTCCACCCCCTACCCCCCACTCTCCGCAGCCTAGTTGGGAAGGGTGTTCCATCCAAAGAGCCTTTGAAAGGGGATGAATTCAGCACTGATAGTTGGCTTAATGATAGATGTACTTTTCGTAGAAAAGTGGGATAGTATAGGTAAAGGTAAGGGTTTCCCTTGCTCGAAAGCCAGTCGAATACGACTCTAGGGATGTGGTGCTCATCTCCGTTTCCAAGCCAGAGAGCCAGCGCTGTCCAAAGACGTTTCCGTGGTCATGTGGCCGGCATGACTAGATGCCAAGGTGCTCGGAATGCTGTCCCCTTCCCACCGAATTGCGACGTATTTATCTACTTGCAATTTCTTGCTTTCGAACCGCTAGGCAGGCAGGAGCTGGGGCCAGAGATGGGAGCTCACTCTGTCATGCAGCGCTCGGGTCTCAAACTGTTGAACTACTGGCCTTCCGGTCTGCAGTTCAGCATCTTAACCACTTGAGCCACTGCAGCCCCTTAATATGTAATAATTATATACAATACAGTAAATAAAGGTTCCTCCTCTCCAGCTTTCCAAGAGCTCTCCTTCAATGTTGTCCAGCCAGTAGGAGCTAAATTTTTCATTCCCTGCCTCCAGTTTAAAGGGGCAGAAGTCCCGCTGGGCAGGGCAGCTGAGGCCCCAAGTCTGGAGTGGGCAGCTGCTGTCCAGTGAGCAGTTACGTGTTGTGCCTGCCAGCCCTTCCTGCACTGAGGGCATTATCCTTCCGGAGCCCTCCACTGAACCACTGCACAAGCATCCGCGGGGGACTCTAGCTTCCTCCATCGTGGCTGGTATAGAGCGAACCTGGAACCCTGGGTCTGAGATCCTACAATGGTGTGACAGAACTTTTAAAATCCAGTTTGAGTCCAGTGGCACCTTTAAGACCAACAGTGTTTTATTGAAGGTATAAGCTTCCATGGGCAAGCACACTTCTTCAGATACCTGTGTCTGTACACGCTTGCACACAAAAACTAATACCGTTAATAAAACTTTGTTGGTCTTAACGGTGCCACTGGACTCAAATTTTGTTCGGCTGCTTCAGACCAAGATGGCAACCCACCTTTTAAATGCAGATTGCAATCCTGAAAGTTAAGGTGAATGTTTAACCCATATGCTAGTCCCCAGCGGGCACCCTGTATAAAGCTGCAGCCACTCTGGGGCTCTTACGGGTACTCCTGGTGTGCACACAGTTTTCTTACTCTTCCCTGAGGATCTACCAAATTAATTCCCTAAATTTGCCATATTTGTAACCAAACTAAAAAAGTGGGATCTGCTCCAAAGACATCTCTCTGTAACATGTTCTTCCAACAGCTCCTTTCATAAATGGTATTTTTTTTAGCTGTCACAGAGATCTGCTTATTTTCCAGTGTTTCCAGTCCTGTCTTATTTTCTAGCCCCTATCTTAAAGTGACTGCACAGGAACTGCCCTGGAACTGTGTTGCATGAGGTTATTTCTGAGACTT
Source organism: Lepidodactylus listeri (assembly GCA_029233225.1). Lineage (NCBI taxonomy): Eukaryota > Metazoa > Chordata > Lepidosauria > Squamata > Gekkonidae > Lepidodactylus > Lepidodactylus listeri. The sequence goes on along the minus strand of JARCFY010000009.1, from coordinate 113,186,065 downwards.
GCCATGCAGTTGCCAACCGCCATGTGGGGCCTGGAGAGCTCCTGGAATTATAAGTGATCTCCATACAACAAGGATCAGTTCCCCCGGAAAAAATGGCAGCTTTGGAGGGTAGGATCTACGGCATTATGCCCTGATGAGGCCCCCCCCCTCCAAACTCCGCCCTCCTTAGGTTCCACCCCCAAATTTCCAGGAATTTCCCAGCCCAGAGTTGGCAGCCCTGGCCTGGATAGGAAAACAGCCGGGTGCACTGCTGATTGGCATCTGGGGTGATGCCATAGCTTCATGGTATTGATAATGCTGTCAGGTTTGCAGATATAAAAAACCCAGAGTTAAATAACTCACTCAGAGACTTTTTTGTATTTCTTTATGCAAACGTAAAGGTCTGGATAGAGGGAAATGGTAATGCCGAGTTCAAACACATTTGACTGGGCTAATATTTTAGGTAAACAAATCATTCTGAGACCTGATCAAAGAGCAACTCCTAAGGTCTTTTGGTGTGGGGAAGAAAATTGGAGGAAGAAGGACCCAGGTTGGAAGCTGTAGACAATTGGACTTTGGCCTGACTTGCTGACTTTGCCAGGAGGAGTACCCCACCCCTGCTACCATGATGGGAGGAGGGTCAAAGGGTACCAATTAGTTGGAAAGGCTAAGAAACTTATAAGCAGTTGTTCACAGCTGTCATTCCAAATTAGCACAGAGCCACTGGCTGGTAGGCAAAATGGTCAGTGCTGCATTTGCCAGTTGATGGGTTCTGTTTGCTGATTCACAACAATGAATAATTTGTATATTATCTACCTCTACTGGGCTGTTATAACTTATGTCGGACTTGACTAGTGAAATTTATTCTAATGATTTCTGTAATTCTATGACATTGGAGGAGTTACTTAACCTCTTCATTGCTCAGTGGGGAAACCGTTTTTTTACGAGACAAAATGATCTCCTGGAATTATAACTGATCTCCATACGACAAGGATCAGTTCCCCCAGAAAAAAATTGATGCTTTGGAGGGTGGAATCTGTGGCGTTTATACCCCTGATGAGGTCCCTCGCCTCCCCAAACTCCACTCTGAATGTAAATCATTTTTGCAGCTTCAGTTCTGAATACTTCTGTATCTAAAAGATCTGCTCTCACTGAATTTTTAAATGTTCACATAAAGTTCACTCTTTTGACTGACACAATATCACAGATCCCAAATAGTCACATAGTACCTAAAGTAAATGCAATTGGAACCCTGCCAGATACATTTGTATTTACTATTAGTTTTTCGTAGCATTATAAGATTAGCAATAAAATATATTTTAAAAGCAAATTCTGAGATAATAGGTATTTTTAGGCCAGTTTCTAAATAACTCGCTGGCTGCTCAGTTATTTGATTTTACCCTGTGATGAGGGTGTGAGGTGGGAGTTAGCCCTCAGACTTCCACAAATAAATAACACACAAAGCACACTGGGATTTTTATGAAGTTTTGTATAGTCTCACAAAATAAAAAAACTGTTACAGTTCCTCCTGCTATTTCTCAACTCCCTGCTGGTCACCACGTGCCTCAAGAAAATGCTATCTCAGGTAGGTTTATAACCTAGGGCCACACCTGACTGCAACAACTAAGTTACACACCAGGCCCAGGTGTAACTTCACAGTTCCCCAGGCGGGGAAAGGTCACTGTGCTGCCCCCAGTCAGCGTTAACTGTAGGTAATAGGAGTTTAGTACAACTGCTGTGTACCTTTAACTGCAGTTGCCCATGGGAATTGTAGTCCTAAGCTAGGTATCCCAAAAGCTTCTCTCTGACCGGCTTATCCAGAGTAATTTCCTGAGCTCAGAGGCGCGCAGGTAGGAGCTTATGGCTCTTTTCCTGCCTTTGTCTTATTCTTGCTGCAAGGAGAGGGGAAAGCCATCTCTTTCCTCACCTCAGCGATAGACGATTTGAATTACAAAGATGTAACTTTCCACCCAGCTCAGCTAAGGTCGGAGTACATGATCTAACTGAATGCTTGTGAAGTTGAATAAAGATGATTCAAGTTTATATATTGCTGTGAGCTGGTCACTATCTAGAAGGCACTTGTTCAAACACAGCCAAGTGCACCAAAGTCCTGCTATCCCTTCAGACTAAGGATGTCAGGAAGCTGTCCTTGTGTACCACTGCCTGGAGTGGTGGTGGGAGAAATAAGTCAGTGTTGTCTGTTGCCTGAAGTGATATAAAGTAGCTCTAGGAATCACTGGAAACTCTATGGTAAAACCACAGAATATCCAGTGAATCCTAGAACCACCATACATCACATCTGACTTTTCCATGGAAGTGACTTAGCAATTTGCACAACATTGTGGCCTCCAAATCCCCACCCTGAACCTCCCGCCTGGCAACCCCCTACCTCAGACTTTTGACTGGCCCTGCAGCTAGAGCGATCCATTCTCCAGTGGTCCTGGCAATGGGGCAGTCCTTATACCTGGGATCCTAGCTCCTCCTCTGAAGGCAGGGCCGGCCGACCAGTTTTGGTCCCTGAGAGGAGGGGCTTGATCTCCAATTTCCCAGTCTGTCCGGCCCTGCCTTCGAAGCTGGTCGACGGTGCTGTTTAGCACGAAGCTTCTCAAGCGGCATAGTGGGGAACAAAGGCCAGGACTCCAGGTACAGCCGGCGTAATCCCTACTGGCTGGCCGGATCGGTCAAAACGTGGAAGGACTTCCCCGCACCTCCCCCGGCTTCTTGGCTACGCCAGAGAAACTGGCGCTGACGAGTGCATTAAACAGGAGGGAGCACAGTATGCACAGGGGCGGCTCTCCCCCCCCCCCCCCCGCAGAGCCCTTCAACGGAGTCCGAGCCGGGGAGCAGCCAGAGAGAGCCATGGTAAACGTGAGCCTCCTGGCCAATGGGTCCTGACCTCTTCCCTCCCTTCAGGAACGGAGTGAGGGATCCGTATGGAGCTGCAGGTCGGGACCCTCACCCATTTCATCAGGGCTTGCTGCCGGACCTCTTCTGAATCGTGGTAAGAGAGAGCGGGGCCAGGGGGGAGAGCTCCTGCTGTTTTTCCCCCACCCCAGCAACTACAGTGTGGCAAGGACCCTCCATGAGGATATCCTCTGCTTCTCGCCCCTCCATCTCTCCCCCCAGTTCAACCCCCCCAGGGGTTCAGGCCGGGGAGCCCGCGGGACTCCTATTTAATTCAAGGGGCTGCATGCCCCAAGCGCTCAAGCGCCCAAGGGTCTGGGGGTAACGGAGGGACCTCTAGGGACCCATTTATCCCCCCCCCCTTTTTGTTGCCTTTTCGTCCTCACAACCAGGACTTTGTCCTAGGCGGGGGAGAAGCAGCTTGGCCTGCCATGCAGATTTTTTGGCAGGAAACGGCCATTTTGCGTGGGGGAGACTAGTGGCCCTTTTTCTACTTTCACTTTTCTAGATACACAAGATGGCTGCTGGCTCTAGAGAATTCACCATGGATGCAAAAACTTGTGACTTTTCCTTGGACTCTTCACCAGAGCATCAGGAAATGCAAAGGGAGGAACTCCAGTCGGGCTCCTCTGAGGCCGTTCCTAATTTAGATCTTTTAGCATGGTTAAAATCAGAAATGCTAAAGGAGTTCTCTAATCTGTGGCAGGCCTCGCATTCTAGGGGTACCCCTGATTCTTCCTCCGAAAGAGGCAGAAGGCCTCATAGGGGCTCTGGTCAACGGAAGAGGAAAACCAGTGGGTCCCCCTCTTCTCCCAAAACCTCTAAAAGGAAAAGGGCAGTAGATCATAGGGAGCATAGTCCCCTCTTAAGCGAACATGGGGAGGATTCTGATTCAGTGGTCACTGTATCCCATTCAGAGGATGGGGAACTGTCTTCAGAGAAAGCAGAGGTTATACCCACTGCCCAGTATAGGCTGTTCCCTCAGGACACTTATAGTAAGTTGCTACCAAAAGTACTAAGGAAGTTAGAACTTTCTTACACCCCTAAACAGGTGGAGGAAGAAAATGCTGATTTCCCAGCAGGCTCGGATCAAACCCTTCCTAAAGCAGGAACAAAGCTTGTGGGAGTCCCCCTGCCGGCTACCTTTTACTCCTTGGTTAAGGCTGAGTGAGAACGTCCAGCCAAACCCAAGTCTAATAACCTGTTTGCCAAATTCTATTCTCTAATGCCTGAAGCAGGAAGAAAAATTAAATTCCCAGTGGTGGATGGTCCAATCTGGCATCCACCTCCATCCTCCCTATGGATGAAGAAGGCTTCCCAAGGGACTATAGTGATAAAAGGATTGAACAGGCTCTACGTAGAGACTTTGAGGCCTCTTCCAATTCCCTTAGAGCTTCAGTCACGGGCTCACTTTTTTCCAGGGCTGCTTATGCCTGGGCCTCTGACTTGGCAAAGGCAAACAGTGGCCTTCCAAAAGAGCTAAAGGATGAACTCAAGAAGATAGCTCTGGCTGTGGCTTTCGCTGCTGATGCCTCCTTGGATGTGGTGCAACAGGCCGCAAGGGGTTATGGCCTCAAGCGTTACCATGTGTAGGAACACATGGCTGCACAATTGGGATGTGGACCCCTCAGCCAGAGCTAAAGTTGCAGCAGTTCCCTTCAAGGGTGCCAACCTCTTTGGGGCGGCCTGGAGCGATACCTTGTCAAAGACAAGGATAAGAAAAAAGTCCTGCCCTCCAAGAGGAGAGAGGGAAAAACAAAATGACGATTCCAGTCCTTTCGGGACGCCAGATGAGACAGTAAGCCGACCTTCAACAGAAGTTTCAAGGTCAAATGGCAACTCAAACCAAGGGACAGCAGATCCTCCTTTCCCAACAAGCAAGGTCAGCAGTCCAAAGGACCCAAGAAAGGCAACACGGCATGACTATGCCAGACAGAACCTCAGTGTGGGCATAGGAGGATGCCTTACCCTCTTTTCCTCCCACTGGATCCAAACAATATCTGACAAGTGGGTATTGGACACAGTTTCGGATAGTTACTCCTTGGAGTTCCATACGCCCCCAACAGATCATTTCTTGGAAATCCCCAAAAGTCGAATTGCCAAAAAACACCGGGAGTTAATGGGAGCAATCCAACACTTATTGGACATAGTAGCCATAGAACATGTTCCCTGACAAGACAGGAAGCTAGGGGTGTACTTGGTGTTCTTCATGGTCCCCAAAAAGAACGAGGACGTCTGGGCCTTCCTGGACTCAAAACGGTTAAACAGGAAGGTCCTGACCAAAAGATTCAAGATGGAAATGCTGAAATCAATCGTGTCAGCCATCCAAAAGGGAGATTTCCTGTGCTCCATCGACCTGGCCGAGGCATATCTACATATCCCAATCAAGACATCCCACTGCAGGTTCCTATGGTTCGCCTACAATGGGCAGCACTACCAATACCAAGCTCTGCCTTTTGGGTTGCAATCCTCACCAAGAAACTTTACAAAAGTGTTATTGACCATCCTAGCACACCTCAGGATGCAGGGAGTTTCCTTATTCCCCTATCTTGACGACATTCTGATCAAGGCTCCCTCTCACGAGCAGTGCCTACACTCCCTACATCTTACGATGAAGGTACTCCAAGAACGTGGCTTTGTTCTAAACTTAGGCAAGAGCAATCTTCAGCCCTCACGCATGATCATTCACCTGGGAACCAAGATCGACACGACCCGGGACAGAGTCTTCCTGACAATGGAGAGAGAGGAGAAGATAAGTCATCTGCTGAACCAGGTGCTGTCTCAGAAAAAAGTGGAAATAATGACACTGACTCAATTGCTAGGCATGCTGGTATCTTGCCAGGAGGTGGTGCCATGGGCAGGATTCCATGATCACCCTCTTCAGAGATTTCTTCTTCCTTACCAAGCAGTGATCACTCGCAATGGCAAGCTAAAGCTAACCTTACCCCCTTCAGTATCAATGGAACTACAGTGGTGGATAACGTCGCCACACTTGAAGAAGGGCATACTGTTGCGGGAGCCACACAGAGTAGTAGTCACCACAGATGCCAGTCTTCTGGGATGGGGAGCCCACATGGAAGGAAAAATGACTCAAGGATTTGGTCCAAAAGGGAAACCAGACGGAGTATCAACTTTCTGGAACTCAGAACCATCTGTCTGGCACTAGAACAGTTCTGGAATCACCTGGAACATCGTCACATGCTGATCTGCACAGACAACACAACAGCCAAGGCCTATGTCAACAGGCAAGGGGGGACGCGGTTCAAGTCCTTACACGAAGAGGTGACACTCTTGATTCGATGGGCGGAAAGTCACCTCCTTTCCATAAAAGCGATTCATGTAGCAGGCAAAGACAATATAGTTGCAGATTGGCTGAGTTGAATAACCTTAGACCAATCGAAATGGACCTTATGCAGGGAAGTTTTTCTGCAAATCTGCCAACGCTTCGGGAAAGTGAATGTCGACTTGTTCGCCACAGAGGACAATGCGCAGATAGGCAGATTCATGACCAGAGTAAAAAACCCAAGAGCAGCAGGAACAGATGCCCTGAGCAGTGAATGGCCAAGGACCTTGCTTTACACCTTCCCCCCCTTTCAGCTCATTCAGAAAGTGATCCAAAAGACCATAGAACAGCGGGCAGCAATCATCCTAATAGCCCCCTACTGGCCAAGATGAGCCTGGTTCCAGGACTTGAGGAGGCTCGCCATAGCAGAGTGGCGATTCCCCTTGAGGCCAGACCTTCTGAGTCAGGGAACAGTTTTCCATCCATGACACGAGATGCTCAACCTGACTGCCTGGAGGTTGAAAGGCTCCAGCGAACATCCCAGGGGTTTTCTAAAGGGGTGGTGGACACTATGTTAGCATCCCGCAAGAGTTCCACAAATAGGGTATACAATAATACCTGGAAGGTTTTTTGTTCCTGGTGCACCAAAAACGGGTTAGATCCCCTCAAGGCTCTGGTGGGGGAGGTCCTGGCCTTCTTGCAACAGGGACTGGAACAAGGCCTTAGCACCAGTACCCTAAAATGACAGGTGGCTGCCCTTTCAGCAGTATGGGGGGTCAGAAAGGGAAAATCCCTTTCACTGCATCCCCACATCATCCCCACATCCTGAGGGGAACTACGCTCCTGAACCTGCCTCCGGCCCATTGTTTCCCTACCAGGAACCTTAATGTGGTCCTTAGAGCTTTAAGCAAACCTTCCTTCGAACCCATGTCTTCCTGTAGCCTTAGGTTTATTTCTTTCGAAACGGCCTTTTTGGTCAGAATCACATCTGCTAGATGCGTGTCGGAGTTGGTGGCCCTATCCACTGATAGAAACTTATGTGTTTTTCATTCTAATAGGGTAGTGCTTAGGCCAGACCCTGCATTTATACCTAAGGTAAATTCTGTTTTCCATAGGTCCGAGGATATAGTTTTACCTACGTTCTGTCCTAATCCTAAACACCAGAAGGAGAAAGAACTACACTGTTTGGACATCCACAGGGCACTTCGTTTTTACCTGGACAGAACAAAACAGTTTCGATCCTCTGATGCCTTGTTCATGTCATTCCGGAAGTCATCTCAAGGGGGGAGGATTTCCCCTGCCACCTTAGGCAGGTGGTTATGGGGATGTATTATTGAGGTCTATAAGGCCCAGGGTCTACAGCCACCCCAGGCAATCATAGCCCATTTCCTGAGGGGGACGGCCACGACAGCAGCTTACAGAGCTTTTCCTTCCATGGAGGTCGTCTGCAAGGCGGCCACATGGAAATCTCTGCATTCATTTACCAAGCACTACCGGATTGATAAACTAACCTCGGCGGAGGCAGCATTCGGTAGACGGGTACTGCAACATGCTCTTTAGACCAGGAAGCTCCGGTCCCGCCCTGGGAGATATTGCTATTTTAAGTCCCAGGTGTACGGACTGCCCCACTGCCAGGACCACTGGAGAACGGAAGTTTTTATTCACTTACCGTGAAGCTTCCTTCTCGGTAGTCCTGGAGTGGGGCAGTCCTGTCCGCCCTGACAGGGCGGAGTCTTCCACGGTCTGGGAGCATGGTGTAATGTCTGTCAGTGACAATCAGTTTTTTGCATTTTCTGAGGGTTTCTGTTCTTATCAGAGTATATAGAGTAGTGAGACCCGTTGAGTTAGGGGGTTCCCTTCTCTCCAGGTTCTCACCCACCGTTGTGGGGAAGTGTTGGTTATATGTTTTTCAGGATTGGTCCGGGGAGTTCAAGGCTTGGACTGTGACTGGGAAATTGGAGATCAAGCCCCTCCTCTCAGGGACCAAAAATGGTCAGCTGGCCCTGCCTTCGGAGGAGGCGCTAGGATCCCAGGTGTAAGGACTGCCCCACTCCAGGACCACCAAGAAGGAAGCTTCACGGTAAGTGAATAAAATCTTCCGTTTCCACCCTCAAAACTTCACTTCTGACTTAGTCTTATTGTGCATGCACAGCTTACTGCAGCTTTTCATAGTAGTTGAGTTGTGAAGCTTTGATTCAGATAGTGTGCTTGTGTTTCGCACCATTCTTTTCTCTCCTTTTTTGGGGTGTGTTTGTTTAGTTTTCTGAATTGTAGTGTATTTATTCTGAAGCTAAAGCAAAAAAGCAGACTTAATTGGGGTGGGGACATCACTTGTGGGGGTGGTGGATGAAGGGTTGTTTTGTTTTTTGTTTTGCTTTGTGCAATTGCTGTATCACAGCTGCAGAGTAGCATCAGGTTACAACCTTCCATTTGAATTCCTGTGGTTTGGTGTTTGCGCATGCGCTTTGGCATTAGTTCGCTGAGCTAAGCACAGCTGTGCAGTGACACAAAATTTAAAAGGTTGCTGATTGGTCACTTTGGCTTTGATTTTTTTTGCAAATAGGATCTCCATTTCTCCTCAAGATTCTCTCATTTGCACTTACTTGCTGGTTGCCATTTTGGTAGCGCATTAAAGGTTCTCTGCGTTTTGATTGCTTCCCTTCCTCCAGATGGATCCTGAGCAATTTCTGATAGCAACAATGCATTTGATGCTTCTTTTGATGAGAAACTTTCAGAATCGGCTGTATGTTGACATTCGTAGAATGTGAGTAAGACTAGGAACATTATATGAAGCCACGTGTATGGCCAGAACAAGAGCAAGAGTAAGATGGGCAGCACTGCTGGATGGTACAGTGCCACAGTCCTATGTGGTGCGGATGCACTGGCATGCTCTTGCTGGTGTGTCTGTACCCCAGCATTTCTAGATATACCCAAGAAGCAAGGACTGGTGGGAGAATTTCATGGTGGCACAAAGGCATGACGAGCAATGGCTCAATCATTTCTGGATGACCGGCTGTTCAGAGGTTTCCAAAGGTAGTAGTAGCCCTGGGTTTTTCCTCACTCTCCATTTGCTCATTAAACACATCTGGCATGAGGTTACATAATTAGAAATTTTCCCACGCATCTTTGGCCACCAGAATTGCTTCTGTAATCAAATTTAAAGTCTTTAAAAATCCATAATGTCCAGCCAGTTTTTTATCATGCCCCACCAACAGTATCTCCCTCCTCAATGCTTCTGGAACAAATAGTTTGTTTTGCCAATACCAGCACCCATCTTCCATTTGTTTAAAAGATCCTTATCCTTGTCTGAAAAAGCAGACTTAAATATCTTCGACGTGGTCTCTGTGCTTCACATCCATGGGTTTTCGCACCTGCGCTGAAATCCATCGGTATCTGAAAAGCTAACGGATTTTCCCACCCAGCGCCTCTGGGCATGCATGTGGCCCCACCGCGCATGCCCAGTGGCGCCAGGCTCCAGCATCCCACCAGTTCTCTTCTGACCGCCGCGCAAGCTAGTAGCTATTCGTCGGTTCGGAAAACTCTCGGAAAGCACCTCTTTCAACGGATTGAACTTCTTCTTGACTCACGGACTGAATTTGACTTCCCTACTGTCTCACGGATTGGCTTTGTCTTTCGGACTCTCTCTTTGGAGACGAGAGGTATCTTGGGGTCCTCCCCTTGGCCCCCCCTCGCCTCTCCTTGACCGCCTCTGCATGCTCAGCGCTGGGGGTGCTTCAAACGCTGTAGTTCTTGCGGAAGCAAACTCGCGGCCCCAGACGGTCACTTGCTCTGCATCCTGTGCCTCGGCGAAGTGCACCGGCTGGAGTCTTGCGTTCACTGCTTGAAGTTTTCGAACCAAACCCGAAAAAACCAAGCAGCGTTGCCCTTCTTGAGCAGGCTCTCCATCCTACAGGCAGCACAGCGAAATCAGGCCAGATGGATTTAGCAGAGCTCCCCTCCACTTTGACGTCGAAATCCGCATCAGCCTCGATACCGAAATCGACGTCGACCGTTACTTTGAGACCCCCGACTACTAAGGCGGCTTCCGACTTGGGCACAGCTACCAAACGCCCAGCACCGCCACCGTCGTCTTCTACTCCGACCAAGAAGAAGAAGAAGAACAAATCAGAGCGTCGTCCTAAAAAGGCCACTTCTGATAAATCCTGAGCAAAGGGTCAGGAGTCGGCCTATGTTCCCACAGAGACCTCGGTACCGACACCGAGAGGAACGTTGAATCAGCCGGTGGCTCAGGCGGGAATCATTCCTCTCCTCGACTCCCCCATACAGGAGCTCGATGCGGACCTCCCCGAGGACATCTTAGATATGCAGGCTTTCCCTGACATCGACTACCCTCACACGGTGTCTTCTTGGCATGCTTCATCCCCATTGCCTTCACACTCGGCGGCATCAGTCAGAGACTCGATGCAACGCTTCTATACCGACAGGCGCCAACCCGTCGGACACGGTTCACTGGCCAGGTCTCCATGTCGACTCCCTTCTGAGCACCGACCTCGAGAATACTTCACCACATACCACCCTGCTTCGTATGTACCAGCACCATGGGATCAGTGTCAACCTTATCCATATGGAGCATACCCTCCACCTTCCATGCCATGGCTCTCCTCGGCGTATCACTCCATGGACCATCCACAGTCCCATCGATCTCGATCTCCAGCTTATTCACGGCCAGCGGAAGTGCTTTCAAAAGCTCCGGAGGATGCTCCTTGGTATCGAGACTTCCGTCGCCCGAGATCGCCATCGCCGCCTTGGTGGCTACATAAAGGGCACTCCCATCAACACCAGGAGATTCAACCACTGCTGGTTAGGACAGTACCGACTCCACCACCTTTGGAGCGTCCCGATGTGGAACTCCCGACCTTGCCACCCCAAGACTCCGACTCCACCGAAGGAGATTCTGATGTGGATGTGTCCTCTACTCATAGCTCCCCGAAGATCCCCTCCCCGAAGCAGGGAACTTCAGACAACCTTCCCATCTCGCCGTCAGAGGACCTGACTTCATATGGAGAGCTGGTTAAGTGGATGGCTCACTCCTTAGGGATTCCTATCGTGCAACCCACACTGGTGGTCTCCGATCCCGTCTTCAGTGTTGTCCAATGGGACACGTCGACATCGGTCGCCTTGCCAATGTTTTCCATCTTACTACAGGCCACTAAATCTCAGTGGGACAAGCCCTCATTGGCACCAGTGTCGTCGCGAAGACTGGACCACATGTATCGATTGCAGGAATCGGGAATAGAGTTTATTTTAAACCACCCTAAACCCAACACTCTCATGGTCTTTTCGTCATCCAGATCAAAGAAAACCCACTCCACTCTTCCTGACAGAGAAAGCAGGAAGTTAGATGCCTTCGGCAGGAGATTTTACTCAGCTGGTGCTCTCGGTCTGAAGACGAGAAATTATTTGGCATGCATGGGAAGGTATCAATATGCTCTTTGGGAGCAGATTGCAGACTGTGCAGCCTACCTTCCAGAGGATAAACGACTCGTATTCAGACAAATTCAAAAGGAAGGTCTGCTCCTGGCTAAACAACAGATAAACTCAGCAAAGCATGCACAAGACACCGCCTCTAAAACGATGTCTTCAGCCGTGGCCCTTAGACAACACTCTTGGCTTCATACCACCTCCCTGCAGTACGATACCTGCTCGCTTGTCGAGGACTTACCCTTTGATGGGCAAGGATTATTCCATGCCACCACTGATGCGATTTTACAAGATCTAGACAAGAGCATCAAGGCCTTGTGCACTCTGGGAGTCTCGACCCAGCCACCTCGCCAGTACAAGCAGTGCCAGTGGCCCAGACCATGGCCCAGACGACCCGCTTCCAGAACGTCGCCGGAATGCACCTGGCATCCACAACCATCTCCCACGCACCAGCGACCATCATACACTTCCAAACAGAAGTTCACTACCATCCACCAACCTGGACATCAAAAATTCACTCATCTGGCCAAACAGCCTTTGACTTTCCGCTGCAGCTTCCTCCCCTCACCCATCTAGCCCCCTACATCCAGGCTTGGCAGAACATTTCGGACGCTTGGGTGTTGTCCATCATCTCCAGGGGCTACCTCATAGAACTGGTCCAGCCCCCCCAGCAGTATTCCTCAGTACTCCCCCTTCGCCGGCACTTCTACAGGAGGTCTCCGTCCTCTTGGCAAAGGATGCCATAGAACCGGTTCCCCCCCAACAAGGAAAGGGATTCTTCTCCCGGTACTTCACCATTCTGAAAAGAGATGGAGGAACCAGGCCCATTCTAGACCTCCGTGGCCTCAACCACTATGTCACCTACAAATGCTTCCGAAAGGTCACTCTTCAATTCATCATGCCACTTCTGCGCAGACACTCATGGATGGCAACTTTGGATCTCCAAGACGCCTACTTCCATATCTCCATCGCTCCCGAGCACAGGAAGTTTCTGCGTTTTGCCATAGGCCACACCCAACTCCAATACAAGGTTCTACCATTCGGACTGGCCTCGGCCCCAAGAATATTCACCAAAACAATTATTGTAGTGGTAGCCTTTCTATGTCTTCAGGGCATAAAGATCTTCCCGTACATAGAAGACTGGCTACTGGTGGCAGACTCGCGGACCCTTCTCCTGGATCACATCGAGAGTACCCTCTGCCTCCTCACGGATCTGGGCCTTCAGCTGAACCGGGACAAATCCCATCTCATCCCCACCCAACATGTCCAATTCACTGGAGCAGTCCTGGACTCACAGGTGTTGGTGGCGTATCTTCCACAGGACAGGGCGTCTCCTATTGTGCATCTAGCAGAACAAGTCAGGACTCAGCCCGTATCCTCGGTGCTCTCTATACAGTGCCTCCTAGGCTTAATGGCAGCCACCACCGCCATGCTCCCCTTCGCAAAACTGCAGATGAGACCGCTCCAGCTTTGGTTTGTGGCCACCTTCCACCCTCAGATCGAGTCACACTCTGCCCGCCTATGGCCTCCTGCCCACGTCAGAGAATCCCTCTTGTGGTGGACAAGCCACCCCAACCTGTTCCAGGGAGCACCATTTCACCTCCCCTCACCCACCCTAACGCTAACCACCGATGCGTCACACTGGGGTTGGGGAGCGCACATAGTGGGACACACCACGGGAGGTCCTTGGGACTCATCCCTGAAGGCGAAACACATCAACTTCTTAGAACTGATGGCCGTGGCCTTCGCCCTACAGGCATTCCTGCCACTGCTAGAAAACAGGTGCGTAGTGATTCTGTCGGACAACACCACTGTTGTAGCGTACATCAACAGGCAGGGCAGGATAGTATCTCGGTCACTTTGCAAACTGACCCAACGACTCTGGCACTTCTGCATTGGCAAGAACATTTATCTCCAAGCAACTCACATTCCAGGTGTTCTCAATACCAAAGCGGACCTTCTCAGCAGAGGACGGGTACAGCCACATGACTGGGAACTCTCCCCGAAGTACCTCAGGACAGTATTCGATCGTTGGGGGACCCCAGACATCGACGTTTTTGCAGACCGGAACAATACAAAATGCCCACACTTCTGCTCACAAGGCGGGAAGGACCCGGCCTCACTGGGCGATGGTCTGCTTTACCCTTGGTCACAGGACTACCTATATCTCTTTCCCCCTCTCCTGCTGCTCCCCAGGGTCGTGAAGAAAATTCTTCACGAGCAAGTGAACTGTATTCTCATCACCCCATGGTGGCCGAGACAACCGTGGTTTCTGGTTCTTCTGTCTCTAGCACAAGACCAATACCTCCCCTTTCCTTCTGACGCGGACGTGCTGAACATTGCCGGAACTCCGCTTCGTTATCACGATGTCCCCCACCTCAAATTAACAGCATGGAGACTTTCCCTGAAACCTTCTCCAGTAGAGTAGCTAATGTCCTCTTAAATTCTTGCACACTCTACATGACGTTCCTATGCTCACAAGTGGGCTCGTTTCTTTACCTTTTTAGAGGCACGGCACCTATCACCAACCTCGGCAGGCTTCCCATCTATCTTCGATTTCCTGCTCTCCTTGGCTGACACCGGATTGTCGCACTCCTCGATCCGTGTATACTTGGCAGCCATCTCAGCCTTTCACAATCATATTGACAGTTTCACAGTTTTTGCCCATTCCCTCTCCAAGCATTTTCCAAAGGGGATGCTACACCTCTACCCTCCAGTTAAAGCTCCAACCCCACTATGGGATCTCCCACTGGTACTACGACAGTTAACCAGGAAGCCATTTGAGCCCTTAGCGACGTGCAACCTGAACCTTCTATCGTGGAAAACGGCCTTCCTGGTGGCCATTACCTCGGCACGAAGGGTAGGAGAAATCCGAGCGTTCAGACATGACGAACCTTATCTCTCATTCCTCCCTACGGGTGTTCGTCTGCTTCCCGACATATCCTTCCTCCCCAAGGTATTGTCGGAATTTCACCTACATTCTGAAGTGTTTCTCTCAGACTTCTTCCCGAACTATTCCTCGGAACAGGAGCGCCTTCTACACACACTAGACGTCGAAAGAGCACTCCTCTTTTATCTTCACCGTACCCGGGTGACCGTACCCGGTCTCTGTCTCGTACGCAACTGCATGTCAAGGGACACCCATCACATCCCAGAGACTCTCCTGTTGGATAGTAGAACTCATTAAGCTGTGCTATCAGCTAGCCCGTACCCCAGTACCAGGCTCCCTCCAGGCGCACTCCACAAGGGCTATGGCAGCTTCAACAGCGTTCCTCAAGGGCACCACACTTTCAGACATACGCAGGGCGGCCACCTGGGCTATGCCAAACACCTTTATTAGACATTATGCCCTTGACACAAGAGCATCACACTGCACTGCTATGGGAAGAAGTATCCTGCCGACCATTTCTCAGTGACAGCCTGCTGCACCCTCCTCCGGGTAAGTCACTGCTCACTAATCACCCATGGGTGTGAGGCACAGAGACCATGTCAAAGATAAACAGGTTGTTTACCTGTAACTGATGATCTTCGAGTGGTCATCTGTGCATTCACACCGCCCGCCCTACCTTCCCTGCTGCTGCCAGGCTGTCTCTCTCTCTCATCTTGGTGACGGTGGCCAGAAGGAACTGGTGGGATGCTGGAGCCCGGCGCCACTGGGCATGAGCGGTGGGGCCACGCGCATGCCCAGAGGCGCTGGGCAGGAAAATCCATTAGCTTTCCAGATACCAATGGATTTCGGTGCAGGCGTGAAAACCCATGGGTGTGAATGCACAAATGACCACTCGAAGATCATCAGTTACAGGTAAGCAACCTGTTTTTCTCTGTCCAGGATGCCACCTCTGCCTGCTGCGCCCCTTTTGCCTTGCTATGTGTCACCACCGTCCCCTCCCCCCCAATTGGCGGGTGTAAACATGTGAGACTTCTGAACTAACAATACTAGATCAGACTTTTGGATTAAAGCAAAGTTCTTTATTTCTAATACTGGAACAGGTACTCGATGTTTGTTAGAGATACAGGAATAGAAATAACATGGGTTAATATATTTTCAGGCAGAGGTGCATAAACATAAAGGGCCAATCAGGATGAATACAGAAAAGCGGGGAAAAATGGCAACTGTTGGTTCTCACCAAAAGGTGGGAAAGTTATAAAAATTCCCCTCTTGCCCTGAGTGACCCAGATGTGTGAACTCCAGGCCAAACAATTGGTCAGCAACAATAAAACAGCCTCCAAGGTTGCAATAACTTTGATAACATATTTCAAGCCTGGAGAGGGGAGGAGTAGTAGACAGGATGAGATAGCGCACGTTGTTTATGTGACGACCAAGAATGTGGCAGGCCATCCTCCCGGGAAGAAAGTAACATTAAACAGGACAGAGACATCTACATCAAAGCCAGCAATAAAGCAATTGGTTACAGAGTGGCACAAAGAAACAGAAAGTAACATCAGAACAAGCACTCTATTGTCAGATTCTGACACCCTGCTCTCCCCAAGACTAGCCCCCCCCAGGTTTATCAGGAAAACATTTGTGAAAAGAACGAAGTAGTTTAGGAGCATGCATATTATCAGCAAGGACCCATTCGTTAAGTTCAGGGCCAAAATCCACCCATTGGACAAGATAGAACAAACGACCCCTGCGCAACTTAGAGTCCAATATGTCAGAGATTTCAAACTGTTATTCCCCCTCCTTCATCAGAGGAGGAGGAGTCGGAGGATCTGGGTGCCATGCATTCTGCCCAGGATTCTTCTTCAATAAGCTGTAATGAAAAACAGGATGCACAGAACTCAATTATTTGAGCAATTCCAATTCAAAAGACACCTCAGAGATTTTTCTCAACATTTTATAAGGTCCCACATATTTCCAGCCCAATTTTCTACTAGGCTGTAAACCATGAATGTTCTTAGTAGAAAGGTAGACAGAATCTCCAGGTTTTAAGTCCCATCTTTCAGCCCTTCCCCGTCTGCATATTTTTTGTAATTGGCTTTAGCCTTGTCTAGTGTTTTGGCTATCAAGGGCCAGGACTTCTGAAGCTCTGCCCACCACTGGGTAAAGTCCGAATCTTTAGCATCATCAGGATTAGTCAGAGAAGGCAACGGCTTTCCTTCGAATCCCCCCACGGCCATGAAGGGGGAGACACCGGTGGAAGAATGCACTGCATTATTGTAACTATACTCTGCAAAGGGGAGCAACTCCACCCAATTATCTTGGTGATAGTTAGTATAGCATCTCAAAAATTGTTCCAATATCTGAGCTCCCAGGTGCCTGGCAAAGCCCTGGCTCCCAGGGGCTGCTTTGCCGCCTCGCCGGATTGCGAGGCAGCAACAGACGCGCTGTCGCGTGTCCCGGAGCAGGCGGGGGGCGGGGCTTGCTCTATAAGAGCCTGCGCCCCGCTCCCGCCTTGGCCTTTGCTCTGCGTGCTCGGCTTTAGGTAGCACACAGTGGAGAGTTGTCCTCGGGCCTACCTTTGAGGAGCCCAGAGGACTGCGACGGAGACGGGATCGGTGGTGCGGCGGCGTGACTCGGGACGGGCTTCGCCTCGCCTGCCGTCCCCCCTTGTCCCGTGCACGGTCGAGGCGGCGGCGGCTCGGTTCGTGGCACCCCCCGTTCCTGTTTGTTGCTGCGATCCCTGGGGCAGCGGGGCCGTTGGTGGACGTAAGCCCTGAGGGCCTGCTTTGCTCCCCCCTCCCTTGCGGGGAGCGCCTCCTGGACTCTGGGGGCTCGGCCGGGATTCGCGATCTGGGCGGCCAGCGCGGTCGCAGCTCCCCCTCCCCCCGTGGCTGACCCGTTTGTGGCTCCTGTAGGGGTGCGGCGGCGGCGGCAGTCCAGAGGCGCGTCGGGCCCTTCTGCCGGGAGCGACGAGGCCCGTTGGCTCTGCAGCCCTCCTCGTGTCTTGTGGCAGCGGTTGGCGACGGAGGTTGGGGCATTGTGCGTGTATCCACCCCCCGGTCTGTTTGGGCTGCGGTGCGGTTCCCGGCTCCTTATGGGCGGCAGCGGTGTTCCCGACGGCCCGAGCCTCACAGCGTCATTTTTTCTGGCCTTGTCTGCCCGGCCCCCTGCTGGCTCACTCCTTCTTTGCTCCCTCCCCTGTTTACTGGGCAGTTGCGGGGTTTTTTGGGTGGTTTCCCAGCCCCTCTAGGGGTGGATCGACCGAGCAATCTTCAGGGATTTCATTTGTAGATCTGGCCCCCCCCCATATGCTTGAATATTTTGGCAAGGTGGTGGCCATTTTAGGCTGTAGGGCAACTGAGCCTCGGCGGCCATTTTAGGGGTGCTCTGCCATTGTAGGCGGACATTTTATGCTGGGGTGGCCTATTTAGAAGCCTACGGCGTGCCGGCTGTATTTGTCCCCTGGGGCATTGAGGCTTCAGTGGGGGAAACATTCAAAGCGCGCAGGCCGGAGGGGAATTTTTCCTTCGTGCCTCAGTCTCCCTGGCATTTTTCTCTTGCCTTGGGGTAACTTGCATTGCCGGTGCTTCATTGCTGGCAGCCATTTGGTTTATTAATCAGGCCTTGGATTCCCTGGGCCCCTGCTTGGCGGCCATCTTAGGTGGGGCAAGGGCCTAGTAACTTAGGGCAGCCATTTGGAGAGTGTCTGCTGCCTTCGGTGGCCACCATTTTATATAAGCTGTTGTCGGCCATTTTCTCTCTGGTATTAGGCGGTAAATTGTTTTTGAAATAAATTATCAGTATCTATTTACATAACAGGTTCAATGGCTCCTAAGAAGGGACAAGGAAAAGGTAAGGGGAAGCATCCTGCTCCCAAAAGGCCTCCAGCTCAGCCGGATCCGGTTCTCCCACCTGACGACGATGACGTTGAGGACACGGTGAATGTGGCTATTTTGCAGCGTCTTGCGGCTCTGGAAAGGGAATGTGGCGTGCAGCATAGCGACATTGCGGCTGGAGGGGGAGCTAACCTCTCTTTTCAAGCTCAGGTTCTTGCTCGTCTGGCCTTTTTGGAAGACAGGAAGGAGGCTGCCGCATTTGAAAAAGAGGGGAGGAGTCATCCTTGAGGCCTGGGTGAAGCTCGGGGAGCCAGCAGATGGCGTTGTATTCGGCTCCTTTGGAGCAGGGAAGTAAGGAGGCTGGGGGTGTTGGGCCCTGGTTTTCAGGGTTCTGCTGTAGCTCACACTGTTCTTTCTCCTTGGCCATATCCTTCACCTAATGCTCCATCTTTTTCAGCTTGGGGTTCCCCTGCGCCAAGTGCAGGATACCCTGGCTGGGGTGGTTTGTCTTATGACTCCGTGCCACCTGGAGCTATACCAAGCGGGGATACAGATTTACCACTTGGAGATCATTTGTCTTCCACCACGAGGGAAAAAATCATTAGAGGAGAGTATGTAGATGTCTTTGGTCTTCTCTATCGTGAGATGGAGAAGATGGACATAGACAATTTGGAGGACCATGAAAAAGAATGTTTAAAGCGGCGGGTGGTAGATAGGACTTGGGCCAACTGGTTTCCTGGCTACCTTATTTACACTGCCGTCATAGTGCGACACCAGCTGTGGAGGGCATCAGTGATGATTCAGTATCTGGACATCGTTTATAAAGCCTATGTGGACTACCCAAGCCCGGCTTGGTTGCAGTATGATGAAGAGTTCAGGCAAAGGGCTGCCATGAACCCAGCCATGCGTTGGGATAAACTTCATCCCAGTTTATGGCTTCAGATTATGTCCCCTAACCGGTCAGCATGGGGTGAGCGGTCGCACAGAGGCCACTCCATTAAGAAGGCTAATGTGCAGTCAGGTCCCCGCATTCAGGTGGGGCAGGCGGTTCAGCGACGCCTGCTTTGCTAAGAGTTTACCTCCCAGGGGACCTGTAGCCGGAAATCTTGTTCCTTCCGGCACGAGTGCCCACTCTGCGCCGGGCCCCATGCATTGTCCCATTGTCCTCTTCCAAAGGGTCGGGGTGGTGGTAAGGGGGGAAAGTGCCCTGGAGGCAAAGGGAAATTCTTCCCCCCTTCTGACAAAGGGACCCAGCCCGATTAATTTGGAGGTTTTGGGGCATTGGCTAAGCATTTATCCCAGGGCTTTAGATCAGGCTTACCTCTTGCAGGGTTTTACTTTTGGGTTTCGAATTCCTTTTCAGGGAACTAGGGCTCCTTATTTAGGGCCGAATTTGAAGTCGGTCCTAGGTATGGAGCATGTGGTTTGTGAAAAGATAGATAAGGAGTGCAGGGAAGGTAGGGTCCTCGGTCCATTTAATTCACCCTCAGTTGCTAACCTAAGAGTTTCCCCATTGGGAATTGTGCCTAAGAAGGCACCAGGGGAATTTAGCCTCATTCATCACCTCTCTTACCCCCATGGGGAGTCGGTGAATGATGCCATACCCGGGGAGTTATGTTCCGTTAAATATACTTCCTTCGATCAGGACATACGGGTAGTTCGCCTCTGTGGTAGGGGGGCTGAATTGGCAAAGTGCGACATAAAGTCAGCCTTCCGCCTACTCCCTGTCCATCCAGAGGACTTTGAGCTGCTTGGATTTGCCTTTGAGGGTTTTACATGGACCGGGCCTTGCCCATGGGCTGCTCCATGTCCTGTTCTGCTTTCGAGAGGTTCAGTTCCTTTTTGGAATGGGCAGGCAAGATTCAGGATGGAGCTTCGTAGCACCGCCCATTATCTCGATGACTTCCTTTTGGTGGGCAGGCAAGGGTCCGGCCAGTGCCGCTTTTTGCTGTCCAGTTTTATTGAGCTAGCTCGGGAGCTAGGAGTCCTGCTCGCTCAGGAAAAAACTGAGGGCCCGACAACGACTTTAATCTTTCTGGGTATAGAGATAGATACTGTTGGGCAATGTTGTCGGTTGCCCCTGGCTAAATTGGAGGCATTACAAAAACGGTTGGCAGAGACGAGGTCGCTCTCTAAGATTACCCTGTTGGAACTGCAACAGTTGGTGGGCCACCTCAATTTTGCCTGCAGGGTTGTTGCACCCGGCCGACCTTTCCTAAGGAGGCTTTGTGAGTCCATGGGGGCCCTCCATCTTCCACACCACAGGATCAGAGTCACCAGGGGGATGCGGGATGACCTTCTTGTATGGCTACAATTTTTAGCTACGTACAACGGGGTATCCCTTTGGCGTGAGGAACTCCTGCTTGAGGCTGAGCTGCAGATTGCATCTGACGCTGCAGGCTCCTCTGGCTTCGGGGTTTACTTTAGAGGGCATTGGTGCGCAGGGGACTGGCCAGCGGATTGGTTTCAGGCAGGTTGGGTCAAGGACCTCACCTTCCTGGAATTTTTTCCGATTGTTACCGCAGTTTGGATTTGGTCCGATGACCTTGCTAACCGGACCGTCCATTTTTGGTGCGACAACCAGTCCACTGTGCATGTAATTAACACACGTCAAAGTCTCCCAGGGTTATGGCTCTGGTCCGGGCCTTCACTCTACAATGTCTGCAGAGAAACATTGCGTTTAGGGCCCGACATGTGCCTGGGGTCGATAATGGGGTGGCTAACGCTCTGTCTTGCAAACAGATGCAGAGATTTTGCCAGCTGGCTCCAGAAGCCGACCTGCTCCCAACACCCATGCCAGTCGAGGTGTGGCAGATTGGAGGGTTGAGGCCGACAGGGCGATGAGCCTTGCCCTTGCCCCTTCCACCCGAAGTGCTTACATGAAGGCAGGTAAGCAATTCATGACCTTCAGGGAGGAAGTTGGCCTCAAGCAGGTCTGGCCTATTCCGGTGTCACACTTAATGCAGTTTTGTGTGACACTTAGGAATAAGGGTTTGGCTCCGCACACTATTCGTAGTAAGCTTTCCTCGTTGGCATTCGCCAGTAAGGCTTCTGGCTTTGAGGACGCAACAGGCGACTTCCATATTAGGAAGATGCTCGAGGGTTGGACCCGGGAGACCGGCAGGTCTGCCGACACTAGGGAACCCCTGACCCCGGCTGTATTGCGGGGGCTGGAGCCACAGTGGCTCGTATGTTGTAGTGACGGCTATGAGGCCGAGCTATTCCATGCGGCTTTGCTGATTGCCTTTTTTGGGGCACTTAGGATTAGTGAACTGGTGGCAGGCTCTCGCAAAGATGTCTCTGGTGCGGCCCTGGAGCGTAGAGATGTGTCCATTATTAATTACCAGTTACGATTAGGCTGCGGAGGTCAAAGACTGACCAGAGGGGCAAGGGGTCCTTCATTAAATTGGACAGGTGCTTGGAGGCCAGGTTGTGTCCAGTCACCGCCATGGGTCGCTATTTGGCCCTTCGGGGTGATGCTCCCGGTTATCTGTTTCAGCATATGGACAGCACCCCTCTTACCAAATTCCAGTTTTCGTCCGTTATGCAGAGGGCTTTGGTCCAGCTTGGTTTAGGCGGGGTGCGTTTCGGCACGCACTCTTTTAGGATTGGGGCTGTTTCAACTGCCTCTGCCCTGGGTTACCGTGCAGCGTTGGAAGTCCCATTGTTACAAGGGCTATGTTAGGCCCTGCAATGTTTAAGCCAGCCTATCTTCTTGTCGGTTCCACCATTAATGTAGCTCTTTTTACAGGCTCTGCGGGATGCCAGGAGAGACAGAAGGTCACGATCTGCGGCCACAGTATGGTTTTCTGGGCTGCTCATTGGGCTCAGAGGACGTCCGTCGGCTCCCAGCTTGGCCTCAGCGAAATGGCAACGGTTGAGTGGCTAGCTAGGAGGGGTATGAGATGGCCCACGCTTCTGCCTCTGTTGTTTAGAGAGAGGCGGGGGCCTCCCCCTCATGTTCTAGTCATACACCTGGGGGGCAACGACTTGGGTCTGATCAAGGGTGTGGCCCTGGTGTTGCAGGCCAAGGCGGACCTGGCGAAGGTAAGAGCCAGGTGGCCCGGTGTAAAGATTGTGTGGTCGGCCATGCTCCCCCGCCTGAGATGGCGGCATACCGAAGACCCCAGGTGTATGGACAGGGCTAGGCGTAACGCCAACAGCCAGATTAGGTCAGCCATGGAGTCGGGGTTGGGACTGTATTTGCAACACCCCAGTATATGGACTCAATGTCCGGATCTGTATAGACCTGATGGGGTTCACCTTTCTGACAAGGGTAACGAGATATTTTTAGCGGACTTGCAGCACGGGGTCCGATTGGCACTTGGTTGCTGAGTGGGATGCAAGGGCCAAAGCAGAGGCTTGGCCTTGCCCGTGGCAGGTTGTGCAAGCAAGAAAATGGAACTGGTGAGTGCCTCACAGCATATCACTTTTGGGAACAGGTGATCTTCAGGATCTGCCCTAGGGCCTTGCGGTCTGGGGTAGTGAATGGGGATCGCCTCTGGGAACCTCTCAGGCTAGGCTCCTCCCTGTTGGTCTGTGCAGCCGCAGGGGTAGGTGCTCCTGGGAGGGAGAGCCAGCATGCTGGGCTGCCGGTTACGAGCCAGAAGTATCTGGCTTCAGACCGGAGCTAGGAGCTTATCAAGGGCAAGGAGGCCGTGTCAGGGAGTGATGCCTGCCTTGCCTGTTCCAGAGCTTGCTTAGTTTTGCCCGTTGCTGCAATGTTCTGTTTAAATAGTTAATAAAGTGGCCCTTGTTTTACTCCAAACTATTGTCTGTCTCGTTATTCCGGCTGGGGTGGCAACTGATTAACGCGTTTGGACTGTCCATCGGTCTCTGGATGATAACCAGAACTTAATGCTGGTTCAATGTCCATCACTTTTAATAGCTCGCGCCAGAAGTTGGCAACGAACTGGCTCCCCCTATCGGATACCACATGCTTAGGAAAAGAATGCAATTTGATCATGTGATTGAAAAACGTTGTGGCGAGGCTTTTGGCCGTGGGCAACTTTTTGAACGGAACAAAATGTGCCTGCTTAGAAAACATGTCCACAACGACCCAAACAACCGTTTTGCCTTTAGAGGGGGGACGATTAGTAATAAAGTCCATTGAAATATTTTCCCAAGGTCTAGAGGGGGTAGGGAGAGGCTGCAACAGTCCAGGAACCTTCCCCCCCCCCCCGCGCTTACACATCAGACACACTTGGCACGAAGTCACATAATCCGACATGTCTTTTCTTAGGTGAGGCCACCAAAATTGTCTCTGCACCAGGTTCAGAGTCTTAAGGAATCCGAAATGCCTGGAGAGTTTCGACTCATGGCAAGAATTTAACACCTCCCTCCGGAGCGAAGTAGGCACAATCAATTTGGAGCCATGATACCAACAACTCTCTAGGGACTTAGTATTTTCATGATCCTCACCCCATTCCTTTACTTCTTCTTCCGTGTACTCGTTTACACATTTTACAGTCCCAAGAGGGGGTCTGGGAGGGGATTTTGCTTTGGCTCCGAGTTACCACCACTCCTCCCAGTTGCTGCGGGGAGAACATGGAGTCAAACACTTCCTCCCTCTGGGACTCGTGCTGGGGCAACCGGGACAATGCGTCTGCGAGAGAATTAGCCTTCCCAGGGAGTGTTTGAGCACAAAGTTGAATTTTGAAAAGAAGTCCGCTTGGCGTTTAGTGATCTCTGTGTGCCCAACGCTTCCAAATTTTTATGGTCCGTCCAAATTTCGAACGGCTTTTGTGCCCCCTCCAGCCAATGCCGCCAAGTGGAAAGGGCCAATTTAATAGCGTCAGCCTCCTTGTCCCTTACTGACCAATGTCTCTCGATCTCAGTGAATTTTTTCGAAATGTAGGCCAAGGGGTGTAAAGCGCCATCAGAGCCCTTTTGTAGTATCACCCCCCCCATCGCCACATCGGAGGCATCTACATGAATTATAAATCCCTTAGTCTTGTCTGGGTGGGCGAGAATAGGCTCGGAGGTGAATAGCCTTTTCAGTTCATCAAACACCCCTTGGCATTGGGAGGTCCAGCACAGTTTCTCCTCGGGTTTACCCACCTCTGGGCCCTTCCCTTTACTTTTCAACAGTTCCGTAAGGGGTAGGGTAATCGTGGCAAAGTCTTTTTAAAAAGTTCTATAAAAGTTGCAAAATCCTAATAGGCTCTGGAGCTGCTGCCAGGTCCTCGAGGCCTCCCACTGTACCACTGCTTCCACCTTAGCAGGGTCCATTTCTAGCCCTTGCTGGGAAATGCGATAGCCTAAGAAGTCCACCTCCATTCGGTGAAACTCACACTTAGACAGCTTGGCATAAAGCTGGTGTTCTAAGAGAGTCTCCAGTACCTCACGCACTAGTTTCACATGTGATTCCTTATCAGCCGAATAAATCAAGATAACAGAGCACCCCTTTGAACAAATGCTTATGTAGTATTTCGTTGATTAAACTCATGAAAACTCCGGGAGCGCCACTTAAGCTGAACAGCATTACAAGATATTCAAACTGTCCCAAAGGGGTGTTAAAGGCACCTGCCCCGCCGCCATCTTGGGGCAGCGTGGGCACCGGTGCCCTGACAGCTGCAATAGCGGCCATAATCTGCTGCTGCATTCCTAGCACAACCTCCCACAGCTCCACAGCTATGCGGTTGTGCATTTTGCCAAACCTCCAGTCTAGCGCTTGGTTCAGATCCTCTCCCATAGGATTGGGCCCTCTGGGCAGTCTGCGCTCCTCGTCTGGGAAGCTGTACCGCCAATCGCCCTGGCCTAGCGAGTGACCCCGCTCTTCATCCAGGAAACTCGGGCGGCTGAACTCCGAGCGGTCTCCGCTGAACCGCACTCGAGCCCCTTTCTGGTCGTGTATCCATGACTTGGAAGTGCCGGCCACGAACGTGGACCATGAGTAGTGAGGCGAGGCAGGCGGCCAGCCCAGCCCTGCCCCGGTTCGCGGGAGCTGGAACAAGTCCTGACTTGTGGTCACCAGTACCGCTTGTTCTGTGGGCCCGCTTGCCGTGGACACCAGAATCTCTCCTGGTGTTACAGGAATGGTCTCATCATCTGACATGGTCAGGTATAAGAAAATCCCAAAGCAAAGGGATCTCTAACCATCTGTGAGACTTCTGAACTAACAATACTAGATCAGACTTTTGGATTAAAGCAAAGTTCTTTATTTCTAATACTGGAACAGGTACTCAATGTTTGTTAGAGATACAGGAATAGAAATAACATGGGTTAATATACCTTCAGGCAGAGGTGCATAAACATAAAGGGCCAATCAGGATGAACACAGAAAAGCGGGGGGGAATGGCAATCGTTGGTTCTCACCAAAAGGTGGGAAAGTTATAAAAATTCCCTTCTTGCCCTGAGTGACCCAGATGTGCGAACTCCAGGCCAAACATTTGGTCAGCAACAATAAAACAGCCTCCAAGGTTGCAATAACTTTGATAACATATTTCAAGCCTGGAGAGGGGAGGAGTAGTAGACAGGATGAGATAGCTCACGTTGTTTATGTGACGACCAAGAATGTGGCAGGCCATCCTCCCGGGAAGAAAGTAACATTAAACAGGGCAGAGACATCTACATCAAAGCCAGCAATAAAGCAATTGGCTACAGAGTGGCACAAAGAAACAGAAAGTAACATCAGAACAAGCACTCTATTGTCAGATTCTGACAAAACATCGTGTCAGTCACCTCCTCCCTCTGACTAGTGTGTTGGGGGAGGTGAGGCAAAGCGTTGCATTCTCTGGGAGGTGTTTGCAGGTGAAATGGAATTTAGAGAAAAACACCCATCTTAACTGTTTGGCGTTTAGCCGTCTTGGGGCTCTGAGGGCTTCCAAGTTTTTATGATCAGTCCAGACTTCAAACGGAATCTGAGCCCCCTCCAGCCAGTGCTTTCATGTAGTCAAAGCTAATCTAATGGCTGCCACTTCCTTATCCCACACTGCCCAGTTTCTCTCTGCACTGGAGAACTTTTTTGATACATAAGCTAAAGGGTGCAATTTCCCATCGTCCCCTTTCTGTAAGATTGCCCCCTCTCCCATTGCCACATTGGATGCATCCACATGTACTACAAATTGTTTGGTCTTATCAGGGTGTTGTAACACCGGTTCTGAGGGGGAATAATGTTTTTAACCCCTTAAAAGCTTGCTGGCATTTGTGGGACCAATCCAGCTGGCTGCTCACCTTTTTTCACCCTGGCCCTTTCCCCTTGGGTGTTTAAGGGGTAGTGCCATCTGGGCAAAATTTGGGATGAAAGTACGGTAGAAATTGGCATTCCTGAGGAATGATTATGTTTGTTGCCTAGTCCATGGGGAGCTCCCACCCCACTACAGCTTGGATCTTTTTAGATCCATGTCTAAGCCCTTCACAGAAATGCGATGCCCCCAAAAGTTCAGCTCTTCTTTATGGAATTCACACTTGGAAAATTTGGCAAACAAGTGGTTCTCATAAAGGGCTTTCAGCACATCTCGCACCAATTTTATATGTAACTCCTTATCTTTTGAATATATTAAGACATCATCCTGAAAAACTAGGACCCCTTTGTACAGATGCTTGTGCAACACTTCATAGATTAAATTCATAAACACTTCTGGTGCCCCAGCCAGTCCAAATGGCATGACTAGGTACTTGAACTGCCCCAACGGGGTGTTGAAAGCAGTCTTATACTCATCTCCCTCACTGATGTGTACTCTAAAATATGCATCTCTTAGGTCCAGTTTAGAAAAAATCCGACCTTGTGAGGCCTCAGACAGCAGGTTTTTGATGAGTGGGAGAGGGTAAGCGTTCAACATGGATTCTGCATTCAACCCTCAGTAATCTGTGCACAGTCTCAGCCCTCTGTCTTTCTTTTTCCTAAATAACCCTGGGGCAGCACAAGGGGAGGTGGCTGGTTGGATGAATCCCAGAGCCAGATTCTTGTCAATGAACCACTGCAGTTCCTCTTTCTCAGCTGGACTCATTGAATACAGTTTCCCTATAGGTAGTTTGTGGCCTGGCAGTAGTTCAATAGCACAGTCAGTTTTGTGGTGGGGAGGTAACTCATCCGCTTCCCGCTCCTCAACCACCCGAGCTAAGTCTCTGTATTCTGATGGGATGAGGTTCAACTCGTCTCACACGAGACAGACTCGCTTGGCCACCGGCTGTGGCTCCCTTCCCCATTCAGGATGCCATAGGTGCTCTTGGCACTGAGAGTCAAGAAAAGTCAGAGTCCTGGTACTCCATTGTATGTAGGGGTCTTGTGCCTTGAGCCATGGGCTCCCAAGGACCATGGGGAACTTTGCAGACAGGTTCATTATGAAAGATCTCATTTCCCAATGGGCTGATATCCCCTTGGGTAGATGAACAGTGCGATGCTGACAGGCTTGCATAGGGGTCCCATCCATCTGGGTAAATAGTATGAATTCCCTCAGTTTATGTACCTTAGCCCCCAACCCAGTCACTATGGATGGGCTAATTAGGTCCTGAGTGCACCCAGAGTCTATTAAGGCCCTTTGGGGTTGATTATAGTTAAGTAGAAGAGGAAGGAGGAGGATCTCACTGATTCTTGTGCCATGCTCTCTTGGACCTGCTGGCTGGCGCTCTTCATAGCAGGTCATGGCCTTTTCCCGTTTGCTGAGGTGACTCACTCCCATTTGATGAGGTCTCTTCCAAGGTGTTTTGGGCCTTGGCTTGTAATGCCTTGGGTGTCTTGGGATATTTATTCAGGGTCTTTGGTTTCCTCTCTTTAATTCCTTTGAATTGTTCTCCTTTTGAGCTCTTCGCACCTGGGCAGCTTGCAGCGAAATAACCAGGTTTTCCACACCGCAGACACAACCCCATTCGCTCTTGATCTCTTTCAGGTGTAGGGCCTTTACCTTGGCTCGGCTCAACCCCCCCCCCCCATGTTTTTCCAGGGTGTTTCTTTGCTGGTACATCCGCACTAGATTGTGCTGGTTTTCTGCTTCGCAAGCTACTTGGATCCAGCCACTCAAAGTTAGGAGGTTGTCTTGGGCCAGCACCTTCTCTAAAATGGTGGTGTTAAGGCTGGCGTGGTAGAATTCAATGAGGACTTTTTCAGGCCACCCCTGGACTTTGGCAGCCTAGGTTTTGAAGTCATCCGAGTATTCTTGTACTGACCGACTCCCTTGCCTCAATCCCCGGAGTTGGGTATGGGCCTTCTCCAGATCGAGTGGGTCTTCATACTGTTGGCGTAGGACTTGCATGAAGGCATCAACATCATGCAGCTCTGGTGCCCCGACATTGTAGAGCCCCATGAACCAGTCAGCAGCATGATCTCATAGTCGGGATTCCACTTAGTCCACTCAGTGCTCATCAAACACAAAAGTGTGTTCCCACTCTCGCAGGAATTTGCGCACCTGGATGATGAAGAAGTCTAGCTTCCCAGGGCTGCTGTCGAAAGTTGCTTCCAAGGCATCATGGGGTTGCTCCCTCTCTGGTCTGGGAGCCATCAGGGGACTTTTCAAATGGGTTGTCACCGCCGCCACTGCAGGTTCCCCTTCTTCGGACTCCTCTGGTTCCTTCTCCATCAATTCTTTTACCACCTTCGGGAGGTTTTTGATGAGAAATTGGAGCCCCTCTGTTAACTCTCTCGCCTTGTCTCGCAGTGCAGTGTGGCTCTGGTCAACGGAGGCCTCCTCTTCACACTCTTCCATCAGTCTCATTCATTTTGGGTCATCGTGGCAAGTATGCAATGTTCGTCTCTTCTACCAGTTTGGGCACCCCTACACTCCTCTGCACCCTGGACTGCTTAGAAGTCAGGCAGGCTCTTCCCATCGGTCACTGTTCTCCCTCCTGCTCTTCACTTTGAAGAATACTTGCTTCTTAGGTTTGGTGCCTGTGGTTTTCTCTTCATGTTTTTGATCAGGATTGGTGGCTGGGTTCTCGATTTCTGAGCTGGTACCCACTCTCGCCCCAGCACCTCCGCATTCATCTGCCATCATGGTGGTGGGGCAACAGTCAGAGAGTAAAGGAGTTCTAATACTCTGTCAGACTTCTGGTCAAGGTACTCTCAACAACTCTCTTTAGCAAAAGATTTGTTTATTGAGAAAAGTAAGCAAGTTCCAGGTCCAAGCATCTCTGTAAGAGCTAAAGGTTTCTGGCAAATACCCAATTAATACAGACGATTCAAAAGGACCCCTCCCCTATAGCAGGACAAACGTACACGTCACAGTCATCGTATCTAACGATGACATCTAAACCGCCCCCCCCCCAATGCAGTATCTCACTATCTATAAAGCAATCAAGCACCAAAAGGTTTCCAGGCCTCCTCTAGGGAGGAGGAGTTGACATCCTGAGCCCATTCGCGGGGAGGGCGGGATATAAATTTGAAAAATAGAAAATAGAAATCCTTGGGAAAGTTACTGAGAGCAAATGGTTCACATATACACTTACCAGTCCCCTCCCCGGAGGAATTTCCCTTCTACCATTTGTTATGTCAAACAGAGCTGGGTGTGAGGTTTGACAGGATTCCCACATTGCACTAGCACCATTAATGGAACACACCTCCCCATTCGTTCTCCTGCAGGGAGGGTGGATGAGTGTGGAAACTATAAGAAATGCTCATCCATCCTGTTGCAGCGCACCATAGACTACCAGAAGATTCTTAGATACAGAGGTTGATTATAGCAGGAAGAATCATGATGCCTTGATGTTCACCATGGATACTGATGTGTTTGTTCCTGGGAACTCAGTCCTCACTCTGGAAGGCCTTAGTGTCCCAGCCCATATTGTTGCTGATAAGGTGTGAAAGAAACTTTAACTACACCTTGTTCTATGCATGGTATGTTGTGGGGTGTCCTTTTCACACGCTAAAAGCTCAGTGGAGGTGCCTTACTGCATCACTCCAAGTTTCCGAGGAAGATGTAACAGCTCTGGTTACAGCCTGTTTTGTCCGCCACAGTATTTGCAAGGAAAGGGGGCATGGACCAGCCCTTTTCTAACACAAGGATTCCAAACCACTGGTAGTGCACAACAGTGTTCCCTCTAAGCTCCACAGTGTTGTGAGCAAAAATTCTACCTTGTTCGTGAAACAAGCTTGTAGCATTAAAGTTGTGAGTCTACATTCAACTATTGCATAAATTAGTTTTTTAGATTATTTCCATAACCTTGTAAAAATCTCAGAATGAATTCTTTTAAACTATAAACTATATTTTAAGCATAATTTAAATATTACAAGAGAAAAGAGAATCAAGTCAAATTTCATTACAGAAAATGTCCTCTATGGAGGCAGACCAGGCCTCCCCACCCATTTCCACTATATTGGTAGACCTGGCTTTTGGAGAACAGGTCTACTCACCCATTTCCACTATATTGGTAGACCTGGCCTCTGGAGAACAGGTCTACCCACCCATTTCCACTGTACTGGTAGATCTGGCCCCTGGAGAACAGGTCTACCCACCCCTTCTGAACATAAGAGAAGCCAATGTTGGATCAGGCCAATGGCCCATCCAGTCCAGGGGCCATCAGGAGGTCTACTAGTGCCCCCCCCCCCCAAGCACCAAGAATACAGAGCATCACTTGCCCCAAAGTGAGAATTCCTATCTATACCTTGTGGCTAATAGCCACTGATGGACCTCTGCTCCGTATGTTTATCCAGTTCCCTCTTGAAGTCAGCCATGCTTGTAGCTGCAACCACTTCCTGTGGCAGTGAATTCCATGTGTGAATCACTCTTTGGGTGAAGAAATGCTTCCTTATATCTGTTCTAACCAGACTGCTCAGCAATTTCATTGAGTGCCCACAAGTTCTTGTTGTGAGATTGTCCCAATAGATATAGTCTACAACAGGTCTCCTTAAGCAGAAAGTCCTTTATTTGTAGAAAAGATCATGTTGGTCAAACACTTTTCCTGTTAGTAATGCTCAAGCTTGGAGTTGCAATTACAGACATACTTGGTATGAAATATGGTCTAACTACCCTCTACCGATCAATAAAGAGAATTCTTGGTTCCCAAATATACTGGTCCAATATTCCCATGGAAAGTGCGGCAAAATGAGTTCTCAGGGAGAAATACTCTTGAATATTTTTGGGGGGGGGAAAGTTCCCAAAGAAACTAAGCAAAAGGAATACATAACACCTGTGATTCTTGTAACACATAACAGGAGGCACTTTCGTTCAAGGTCGTTAGCTAAGGAGGCTAGAGATAAAAGGGAAAAGAAAGCAAATGAGTAATGAGCATGCACAAAGCAAAGCGAGCGAGGCGTGCATTCCAAAGGTGGGAGTCGGGTTCCCGATGCTATCTCCCGGGCGGGACCTACAGAGATTAAACGAAACCTTGGAACACAAAGCATTGTGAATTAAGCAGTAAACGTCAATGCAACTCAGGAAGTGTTGCAACATGTAACACAGCAACTTCATTGATCATGGCAAGACAGTCACCCAGGCTTATGGCAGTTAGCCTATGCTCAACTAACACTTGTATTGTGAGAAAAGGAGAAAAGTACTTCTTTCTTGACCTGCTCTATCCCATGCATAATCTTATAAACCTTGATCATGTCACCCCTCAGCCATCATTTCTCCAAGCTAAAGACCCCCAAATGCTTTAACCTTTCTTCATAGGGAAAGTGTTCCAACCCTTTTATCATTCTAGTTGCCCTTTTCTGCACTTTTTCCAATGCTATAATATCCTTTTTGAAGTGTGGTGATGTGAGACTTCTGAATAGATCCAATAAGTCAGGCCTTGTGGTTCAAAACAAAGTCTTTATTTCTTAATGGTCTTTCAGGAACACTTGCTTTGTTTGTGATAACATATGCAGTGATGAGGGGATTCATATACTGTATTCAAACAGGAACGAAAGCATAGGTACCAATCAGAAGGAGAATGTTCAGGCGCCAAAAATCTACCGTTACTTTCTCAGGGAAAAATAGGTGCGCAAGCTGAAGCTAAATCCCCACTATGATCCTGTGTGGAACTACTTGCCGGCCCCCGCATAAGACACCTGGAGAAGCAGAGCCCAGTTGCCCAAGGTTACAATAGGAATCAACATAGATAATAGAAGTCTAGCAAAACACATGAGCTCACCCAGAGGAGGGGGGAGTGGAAAGGAGGGGAAGGAGGGGGAACTGATTCATCAGAGTAGGAACTGACGCCAAGGTCCCGCCGGGATCTGTAACCGGGGAAGTTACAAGGAAACAAAACATGACAGGAACCTGACATCCTGCCCCTCCCAAAACCAACCCCCACCAGGTTTAGCAGGATAATGTTTATGAAAAGCACGAATTAAACGGGGAGCATGAACATGATCAGCCGCCACTCACTCATTGCATTCAGGACCAAAATCCACCCACTTAACCAGATAAAACAAACATCCACATTTGAGTTTAGAGTCCAAAATGCTGGATATTTCAAAATGCGGCTCTCCCTCCTTCATCAGAGGAGGAGGAGCTGGAGTCTCCGGACGCCAGGAATTCGGCCCAGGATTTTTCTTTAACAAGCTGTAATGGAAAACAGGATGAACAGAGTTCAGCGATTTAGGCAATTCCAACTCAAAAGACACAGGAGAGATTTTACACAAGACCTTTAAAGGCCCTATGTATTTCCACCCTAATTTCCAGCTCGGCTGCAAACCACAGATGTTTTTAGTAGATACATAGACAGAGTCTCCAGGCTCCAACTCCCAGCCAGGAGCCCTGTTCCGGTCCACGTATTTTTTGTAATCCGCTTTGGCACGATTCAGTGTCTTAGCAATAAGGGGCCATGATTCCTGCAGTTTCACCCACCAGGATTCAAAAGGAGAAGGCGAACTGACTGTGGGGGGTGGAACATTGGGCAATGGGTTGCCTTCATACCCCCCCACCGCCAGAAACGGAGACACACCAGTGGATGAATGCACAGCATTGTTGTACCTGTATTCAGCAAAAGGGAGCAAATCCACCCAATCGTCTTGGTGATAGCACCTCAGAAACTGTTCAAGGATTTGATTTGTTCGTTCGGACTGTCCATCGCTCTCTGGGTGGTAAGCAGAACTGAGAGCTGGCTCAATGCCCATAGTTTGTAAAAGCTCCCGCCAGAAGGTGGCAACGAACTGCCACGATCCGAAATTATGTGCCTTGGAAAAGAATGTAGTTTGTTCACATGATTAAAAAATACTTTAGCTAAACCCTTAGCTGTGGGCAATTTTTTGAATGGGAC
This sequence comes from Lepidodactylus listeri, assembly GCA_029233225.1. NCBI lineage: Eukaryota > Metazoa > Chordata > Lepidosauria > Squamata > Gekkonidae > Lepidodactylus > Lepidodactylus listeri. The sequence goes on along the minus strand of JARCFY010000009.1, from coordinate 113,152,620 downwards.
AAAATGTGCCTGTTTGGAAAATGAGTCCACTACCACCCAAATCACAGTCTTTCCCTTGCTGGGTGGTAGGTCAGTAATGAAATCCATGGAGATGTCCTCCCACAGCCGGGAGGGAGTGGGCAGAGGTTGCAACAGACCCCGAGGCTTTCCTGTTCGTTTTTTGCACATTAGACAGGTTTGGCAGGAAGTTACATAGTCTGAAACATGTTTGCGCATCCGCGGCCACCAAAACTGCCTCTGAAGCAAATTTAACGTTTCCAAATAACCAAAGTGTCCAGAAAGCTTAGATTCATGACAAGCATTTAAAACAGACAGTCTAAGAGAATTAGGCACCACCAATTTTGAGCCTTTATACCAATAACCATCAGGCTTTTGTTCCACACCCTCCTCCCCAGTCCATTCATCCCGATCCTGTTGAGAATACTCCAGTGCACATTTTGTAATCCACTCAGAAGAGGGAGCCGTGGCGGCTGGCTGCTTTTGGCTTCTAGTGACAGCAGCTCCGCTAAGTTGCTCCAGTGAGAACATGGAATCAAACACTTCTTCCCTCTTGGAATTATGTTGGGGGAGCCTGGACAACATGTCTGCTAGGAAATTAGATGCTCGTAGTTTAAATGTCGTAGTTTAAAATTGAATTTGGAAAAGAAATCAGCCCAACGGAGTTGTTTTGCATTCAAAGTTCTACGGGTGCGCAGCGCCTCCAGGTTTTTATGATCTGTCCAAACTTCAAAAGGCATCCGCGCCCCTTCTAACCAATGCCTCCAGGTAGACAATGTGAGACGGATAGCTGCTGCCTCTTTGTCCCACACTGACCAGTGTCTTTCTGTCTCATTAAATTTTTTGGAGACATATGCTAAAGGGTGCAACTTCCCTCCTCCCCTCTCTGTAAAATCGGCCCCCCCATGGCCACATCCAAAGCATCAACATGTACAATGAACTTTCGGGTCTCGTCTGGATGAGCCAGAATAGATTCTGAGGTAAAAAGTTTTTTTTAGCTTGACAAAGGCGGCTTGACACTCAGCTGACCAGTGTAAGCGTTCACCCGGCTTGCCAGCCTCAGGACTTTTCCCTTTGGTTTTTAATAGCTCGGTTAAGGGAAGGGTGATTGTTGCAAAGTCTTTTAAAAATGTTCTATAAAAGTTGCAAAATCACAATAGGCTGTGGAGTTGTTTACGTGTGCATGGGGCTTCCCAGGAAATTACTGCTTCCACCTTGGCTGGGTCCATCTCCAACCCCCTTGGGGAAATGTGGTAACCAAGAAGTCAATTTCAGTACAATGGAACTCACATTTTGACAGTTTGGCAAACAGTTTATGTTCCATGAGGGTGGACAACACTTCCCTCATCAATTTAACATGGGAAGGTTTATCTGGTGAATAGAGAAGGATGTCATCAAGATAACAAAGCACCCAATTAAATAAATGCTTGTGTAACACTTCATTTATGAGGCTCATAAAAACTCCGGGACCTCCAGTCAAACCAAATGGCATGACCCGGTATTCGAATTGCCCCAGTGGGGTGTTAAAGGCAGTCTTATATTCATCCCCTTCTTTGATGCGCACTCGAAAATAGGCTTCACGTAAATCCAATTAAGAAAAAATCTTCCCCTTAGCCACCTCTGCCAACAAGTCTTTTATCAGTGGTAAGGGATAAGCATTGGAGGCGGAAACTGCATTCAATCCCCTATAGTCCGTGCAAAGCCGTAAAACCACAGTCCTTTTTTTTCCGGAACAGCACAGGGGCCGCAAAAGGGGATTTAGCTGGCCGAATGAAACCCCTCTCAAGGTTTTTATCCCAAAATTTCCGCAGTTCCTCCCTCTCGGCTGGCCCCATAGAATATAGCTTTCCCTTGGGTAACTTCTCCCCAGGTAACAGTTCGATAGCACAGTCAGTCAGTCTATGGGGGGAAGTTCATCAGCCTCTGTTTCACTAAACACCTCAGCCAGGTCTCTGTATTCCGGAGGGATTTTGTTCACGTCCTCGGAGACCAGGCAAGCAAAGGGGGTGGAGGGAGGTCCTGAACCCCAGCTGGGGTTCCATTTATGTTCTGTGCATTTGGGATCGACCCATGTAATCTTGCCTTTACTCCACTTAACATAAGGGTCATGAGCCCCCAACCACAGGCTTCCCAATACCATGGGGAACTGGGCGTGAGGGGTGATAACAAAAGCTCTCTGCTCCCAGTGATCCCCAGTCCCCAAAATCAAAGGTTCAGTCTCTGCTATGCAAGCCTCTTTCATTTCAGACCCATCCATCTGAGTGAAACGCAGAGGCTCAGACAGTGTGTGTACTTTTGGGCCCAATCCCTCCACCACTAGTGGACTAATTAAGTCTCGAGCACACCCTGAGTCAATAAGAGCTCGCACCCTGACGTGCGTGCCACTTTCAGGGGCAATAACAGTCACAACCACATAGAGCTGGGAGTTTTTATGAGCCTAATCAACGAAGTGCTACATAAGCACCTGTTTAAGGGTGTGCTCTGTTATCTAGATGATATCTTGATTTATTCCACTGATAAGCGATCCCATGTGAAACTAGTGAGAGAAGTGTTGGCTACGTTGCTGGAAAACCAGCTCTACACCAAACTGTCTAAATGCGAGTTCCACCAGCCAGAAGTCGATTTCCTGGGCTACCGAATCTCGCAGCGTGGGCTGGAAATGGACCCGGCCAAGATAGAAGCGGTGGTGCAGTGGGATTTTGTAACTTCTACCGCACCTTCCTCAAAGACTTTATGACAGTTACCCTACCCCTCACTGAACTCTTGAAAACAAAAGGGAGGGGACCAGAGGCAGGGAAGCCTGGGGAATGCATAGGGTGGAATGGAGAGTGTCAAGCTGCTTTTGAGAAGCTTAAAAGACTGTTCACGTCTGAGCCCATTCTAGCCCACCTGGACGAAACCAGAGTTTGTGATTCATGTTGATGCCTCTGATGTAGCCATGGGAGGGGCGATCTTACAAAAGGGTCCCGACAATGTCTTACACCCTTTGGCGTACATTTCAAAAAAGTTTAACAAAACCGAGAGGCATTGGTCGGTGTGGGATAAAGAGGCAGCGGCCATACGGTTGGCTCTAACCACATGGCGGCATTGGCTAGAGGGAGCGCAAACGCCGTTTGAAATCTGGACTGATCACAAAAACTTGGAGGCTTTGCGGACTCAGAGGTCTCTCAATGCCAAACAGCTCCGTTGGGCTGATTTCTTCTCGAAATTCAACTTTGTATTGAAACACTTCCCTGGGAAAGCCAATTCCTTAGCAGATGCATTGTCCCGCTTACCCCAACACAAATCCCAGCGAGAGGAGGTGTTTGATTCTATGTTTTCACCCCAACAATTGGGGGGAGCAGTGACCACGTGGAGCCAGAGTAAGACTGCCCTCGAGCTCCCTTCGCGTACACCCATCCTAGAGACCCCAACCTGGACAGAAAGGTGTGCAGAGAAATACACTGGGGGAGAAATAGAGGAGTGGGGGGGGATAGTGAATGTTCTATCCACCAGAATAAATGCTGGTACCACAGGACCAAACTGATAGTGCTCCAAGCCCTACGGGGAGAAGTGCTCAAATCTTGCCACACCTCTAAACTGTCGGGACACTTTGGATTCCTAAAAACCCTCAATTTGGTTCAAAGGCAGTTTTGGTGGCCGCGCATGCGCAAGGATGTGTCAGACTTTGTGACGGCATGTCAAGTGTGCCTTATGAGTAAACGCAGGGGTGGAAAGATCCCGGGACTGCTGCATCCTTTACCGATCCCCAGTAGACCCTGGGAGAGTGTGTCTATGGATTTTATCACTGGGCTCCCACCCTCTAGGGGCAAAACAGTCATCTGGGTGGTTGTGGACATGTTTTCTAAGCAAGCCCATTTTGTCCCTTTCAAACAGCTGCCTACGGCAAAGGGACTGGCTAAAACTTTCTTCAATCACATGATTAAATTACATGCTTTTCCCAGGAGGGTAGTATCCAACCGGGGTAGCCAATTCGTTGCCAACTTCTGGCGGGAGCTTCTCAAGGTGATGGACATTGAACCCGTGTTGAGTTCGGGTTATCATCCAGAGACTGATGTACAGTCCGAACGAGTTAATCAGATCCTGGAACAATTTCTGAGATGTTACACCAATTATCATCAGGATAATTGGGTGGACTTGTTGCCTTTTGCAGAATACAGCTATAATAATTCAGTGCACTCCTCCACTGGAATATCTCCATTTATGGCAGTAGGGGGGTTTGAAGGAAAGCCTCTCCCCACCATCGATGACTCTAGTGAAACCCCCTCGACTGACTTTTCCCAGTGGTGGGCTAAGCTGCAAGAATCCTGGCCTCTGATAGCTAAGACGCTGGACAAAGCAAAAGCAGACTATAAAAAATATGCTGATATGGGTCGGGCCGAGGGGTGGGACTTGAAACCTGCTGACTCAGTCTATCTTTCCACGAAAAACATCAATGGACTCCAGCCCAGCAGGAAGCTGGGGTGGAAATATGTTGGATCTTATAAAGTATTAAGGAAAATTTCAGATATTGCTTTTGAACTTGAATTACCTAAATCACTGAGTTCTGTACATCCCGTTTTTTATTTCAGCCTGCTGAAGAAGGATCCTGGGCCGAATGCATGGCACCCAGTACTTCCGACTCCTCCTCCGCTGATGAAGGAGGGGGAACAACACTTTGAAATCTCTGAGGTGTTAGACTCCAAAATGAAAAGGGGGAAACTACTGTATCTAGTAAAATGGGTTGATTTTGGACCGGAATTAAATGAGTGGGTCTGGGCCAAAAATGTTCATGCCCCTAAACTTGTTAAAGCTTTTCATAAACGTTTCCCTGATAAGCCGGGATAAGATGTATTTTAGAGGGAGTAGGGTGTCAGGATCTGACAATGATGTCCCTGTATTTTTGCATTTTACAATGATGTCTCTGTGCTTTTTGTGTTTTGCTTTCGATTCCTTTGTTCTAGGAGACTCTTGCCAGCACCCCTTATCTGTCTCCTTCATCCCCCCTCCTATAGCTATAAATGTTACTTTGAAGTAGGGGGTTTACTCTGGTTAATGTTGCAATGTCTGGGCGGGAGATGGCGACCCAAATTCCTAGGTGTCATCTCTAAACAAATGGTGAGTACTCCCTTGCATTCTCTCCTCCCTTTTTCTGGGTCTGTGTATGTTATCTTGTTATTGAAACCTTGAAGCGTTGTTTATGGCCAGTGCTTAGAGAATGTTGTGCCTAGGTTCACACATGTGGGTCACTCAGATCAAGAGGGGAATTTATAACTTTCTCACCTTGCTGTGGGAACCTCAACGGTCCTTTCTACTTTTCCCGCATTCACCCTCTTGCCCTGATTGGCTTAGGCACGGGGTTCAATTGAAAACCTGAGAGTATAATAGTACTGTCTGTATTCCATTAAGCATCTCTAACAAACACCCGAGAACCTGTTTGCAGTATTGGAACAATAAAGAACTCTGCGTCAACAACAAAGGTCTGGTTTCTTGCTGTCAACACAGGAGCCTCACACCTGACAGGTGACCAGAATTGTACACAGTATTCCAAATGAGGTTGCACCCTCGAATTATACAGGGGCATTATGATACTGGCTGATCTGTTTTTAATTTCCTTCCTAATAATCCCCAGAATAGCGTTGGCCTTTTTTATTGCAGTCACACACTGTTTCGATCTTTTCTTTGAGTTATCTACTACGACTCCAAGATCACTTTCTTGGTCAGTCTCTGCCAATTTGGACCACATCAACATGGATATATAGTTAGGATTTTTGCCCCCAATATGCATATTGTTTACTACATTGGTAGACCAGGCCTCTAGAAAACAGGTCTAACCTTCCCTTTCTAGTATATTGATAGACCTGGCCTCAGACTATTGCCCTGCGCTGAGCCTTAGTAAACATACCAGCACTTGGAGGGGGGAGATTCTTGCAGTCTACTTTTTTAAAAAAGTGAAATGTGACAACGAGCATAACAGAGGTGGAACAATCACTGTCAGAACCCTGTCTAACCTAACAAACAGGAAGTTGCTTAAATGTTATCAACCTGCCCAAACTACTTATTTATCCAAATATTTATATCCCACTTTTCCTGTGACTCAAGGCAGCTTAAAAATCATACTGAAAAGCATAATACATGTGATATATATATATATATATTTCCATCTCCATTATAGCCTATGGGGACCATTATAGTCAAAGGGCCCCATAGGTTATAATGGAGAATTGATCTGGTGCTCGGGGGGGCCCTGTTTTTTGAGGTTGAGGCACCAGATTTGTAGCATAGCTGCTGGTGCCTCTCTCAAACCCCCCCCCCCAAGTTTTAAAAAGATTAGATTGGGGGTCAAATTCTATGGGCCCCTGAAGGAAGTGCCTCCATCCTCCATTGTTTCCAATGGAGGGAAAATGTCTTCGTGTGAGCAGAAGCTAAAATCCCTGAGCTGGCAGCTAAAATTTTGTGTGCCAGCATCCCCTAGCAGAGCTTAAAGGGAACTCTGGTGCACAACCATGGAGATGTGGAGTATGATCTCAATGACAGGTGCCATGTACTTAAAGGAAAGACTGTGGGAGATGTTGTTGTGAACTTCATATTTGCCAATCAGTGCTACTTAATGGGGGTCGGGGTAGCTACTTAATAGGGGTGTCCCTTTTCATTAATATGTAAACAGTTCCATACATTTCAAATGTTCCATTCAGCACTGCTTGTGTTTAGGTACAGGCACCACTGAAAAGAGGTGTTGGTGTGTGTGTGTGTGTGTGTGTGTGTGTGTGATCTATGTTGTGTGTTCCTTATCATTCATAAATAAACCATTTCATTATTTTCAACTGTTGTTTAGGTGCAGACACTGCTAAAAGGGGGTGTTAGTGTGTCTGGGGGTTGTTTTCTGTGATGTGTGTTTCTTTATGTTCATTAGTAAAACTTTCAGAACTTAAAACTCTTGTTAAACTCATCATGAACTGGGTCTTGGTGCAGGCAACGCTGAAATTTGGCCCTGGGGGGGGGGCGGTGCTTTAACACTAGTTCGCTGAAGAAGGCAAAACTATTCTAAGGGTGTGTTGCGATGGGCAGCTAATCCCACCATTGGCCCGGCTGTAATTTAATCTAGATCTTTTTTATTCAGTGTTGCATGACCAGACAGCTCCCCCGTGAATCGCTTTACCGCGCGTGACTCTGCGTTGGATTTTTTAGATGGCATCCACCATAAGAAGCCATGCGGTCAACTTTTTTTTTAAAAAAAAAATCCTGTTTGCACACATGCAAACTCCTGAGGAAGACTACTGTGGAAATGAGTTTAAACCGGGTGCTCATTGTAATATTGTAATTGTGTAATATTGTCAAGTTAAGCAGGTTGAACAAATTGCTATTTTGGATAAGTAATATAAATTTTATCAAATGTCATGTGTATCGCAGTGTGATTTGTTTGGTTTTCTTGTTTGATACCTGTGACCCCCGCTTTTCAACTTGTTATCCACCATAAGAAGCCATGCGGTCGACTTTTTTTATAAAAAAAAATCCTGTTTGCACACATGTGCGTGCACCTCACCATATGTGGACTTAAATGGTAAAAGCACCACCAGCAGTATTGTAAAGTAGTATGTTCTGTGTAGCAATCAGCCTGCCATGTGCTCCCAGGTAATGGCGCCCGCCGCATGGCCAGAGCACATGGTCAGGCAGAGAGGGGAGCTTGAATCTGGAGGAACAATAGACATCTGGATTCAAAGCCTCCACCAATGTGGGACCTAAGGCTGAGGACAGACTGGCAATCTAAAGCGGAGGGAACTGGAGCGGGGGAAAAACCCCACAGAGCTGGCCGTTCACACTGGCCAGAGCAATGCGGATCAGCGGCAATACGGAGCGTTCAGACTGCCACGGAGCGTTCAGACTGCCACGTAGCCAGCGCGCGCGGCTTGCGCGTGCCGCTGCACTTTTTTTTTTGTTTTCCTTTGATGTGTTTCGCATGTGCGCACAGTTCACACTGTTTGGAAGCGGGAGGCATGCGGAGGAAGGCCCCTGAACACCGGGTAAAACCGGTGTCCTGTTAAAGCGGAAGGAAAGCGACTGGGAGACGGGTAAGTACGAAATGGAACCGATGGACAGATGCGCATGTCTGAACGTGCTCCTTTCTTCCGTTTGCGAAGCGTGCCTGCCCCGCTTTAGATTGCCAGTCTGTCCTCGGCCTAAGTTCTCCAATGTGGCCAAAGGCTCCTCCAGGGAACCTATGACAAACATGCGCATATGTAAAGCCCCTATCAAGTCTTTTGGGTGTGGTTGGAGGTGTGGCTCCGGCCAGCATAGAATGGAGCCCTGGAAGCATGCTTGATCTGACCATCTACTGGGCATGCTGAATCACTCAATAAAGGCTTCATGATTTCACCATTCCTGGTCTCCCGAGTCCAGTACTCTCTCTCTTTTTTTTATAATACTTTATTCTTTTATTTTTACACCATCAACACAAACACTTTCATTGTATAACAAAATAAGAAGATAGACCAGAGTTGTATATAGCCGACAGAGTTAACAAACTTGGGTTTGTTTTGATTTCTCATACCAGTTATAAAACATTTCCCATGAAGTTTTAAAGGCTTGGTCCTGTTTATTTTTTAGCTTTAAAGTTAAATTATCCATCTCCGCTGTTTCCAGTAACTTTTCTAGATATTCGTCAGGGCCCGGCGTTCTGTCTGTTTCCCAATATTTGGCGTATAGCAATCTTGAAGCAGTTATGCCATATAACATTATTTTTTTAACACTTCCCCCAAACTCACTAGGAATCATGCTCAATAAAAATATTTCAGGTTTCTTTGGAATTTTTGTCTGGGTTATTTCCTGAAGGAGTCGCTGAATTAAAGACCAAAATTTGGAAGCATGCCTGCACATCCACCACATGTGGTAATATGAGCCCACATTTTGTTTACACTTCCAACAGGACTTCGAAACAGCCTTGGAAAACTTAGCCAATCTGTCCGGTGGATGGTGCCACATGTAAATATTTTTATATATATTCTCTCTATATGTTATTGCTCTTGTTATTTTAAAGTTTCTTTTCCAGAGTTGTGACCATGCGTCTAATTCTATCTTATGCCCTATCACTTGTGCCCACTTAACCATAGTTGGTTTCACCCATTCATCCGTCATTTTATATTCCAATAAACAATTATAGACTTTCTTTATCACTTTTGTTTCCGTATACAACCACACTTTATCTAATTCAATTGGTGTATTAGAAAAACCTCTCTTTTTATCCATACCAAACCTTGATTTTAACTGAATTATTTCCCACCAGGTTAGGTCAATACCTTGGCTCTTCAACTGCTCACATGTTTTCAGTTCCAATTTCCTATCCAGAAGTTCTTCATAACTTTTAATTTTCCCTTGTGTTTTCAGTGTTGGTAAACTGAAAGCTTCCAATGGCGATACCCATTTTGGAATTTCCACATAAAATTTTGGTCTGATTTCTTCCCAAATTTTTAATAGTGGTCCTCTAAGAGCATGCTGTCTAAAAATTTTATTTTTTGTCCATACCAAAAAACCGTGTGCCACCCAACCTGAAGGTCGTGACCCTCTAGCTTCAAAATTCTTAAATTGTCTAATTTCGCCCAATCCCTTAGCCACAACATTCCTGATGCTAAATAATAGGAATACCAGTCAGGTAGGCCAAAGCCTCCCCGTTCAACTTTATCTTGCAGATATTTAAGTTTAATTCGAGGTTCCCCCCCCCCCCCCAAATATATCTTGATATTAGTTTCTCCAACTCTTTAAAAAAGCTTTGGAAGTACTTGAAAAATAAAGTTAAGTCTTGGTAATATGTTCATTTTGGTCAGAGATATTCGCCCCATAAACAAAATTTGCATTTTTGTCCAACAGGCCAAGTCTTTTTTAATCTCTGTTAATAACTTTAGATAATTATCTTTGTACAAGGAGTATCTATTTGTAAAGAAAACCCCCAAATACTTAACTTTTTTAGCTATTTCAAAACCTGACTTTTCTTGGAGAAGACGTTCTACCTCCCTTGTACAGTTTTTAGTTATAATTTTAGGGTTTTTTGCATTTATTTTAAGACCTGTGACTTGACCATATTTTCCAAGGATTTCTAGCAATTTTCTTATTGATACAAGTGGGTTTTCCAATATAAATGCCATGTCGTCAGCAAAAGCCAACAATTTAAAGGTTTCACCTTTAAGATTCAATCCTATAATGGATTTCTCTTCACGAATTATGTCACACAATGTTTCTAAAGAAAATATAAAAAGCAAAGGTGAAAGAGGACAGCCCTGCCTAACTCCTTTTTGTATGGGAAACCTCTTTGTACAGTCTCCATTAACTATCGCTGTTGCTTCTTGTTGTTGGTAGATGTTCCTTATCATCTGAAAAAATTTCTCACCACAGTCCCAATATTTAAGTTGAGACAGCATGAACTCCCAATTTAACTTGTCAAATGCTTTCTCTGTGTCGAGAAAGCAAAACGCCAATTGTTTATCCGAATGGCTCTCATAATACTCTAGCACATTTAGGACAATACGAATATTATGTCGTAGTTGTCTTCGGGGTAAAAAGCCGGATTGATCACTTTGAATTGTCTGGACTAACACTTTTTAAAACCTGTTTGCTAAAATTGTTGCGTAAATTTTGTAGTCCACATTCAACAAAGAAATGGGCCTATAATTCTTAATATCTAAACGGTTAGTTCCCTCCTTAGGAATTAACGTTATTTTTGCTTCTTTCCATGAATATGGTATCTCCCCCCCTTCGTATATATCTTGTATTGTTCTTTTAAAAAATGGAGTGATTTGCTCCTTGAATTTCTTATAGAGTTTGGCTGGGAGCCCATCTGGGCCTGGAGATTTTAACATCTTCATCTTTTTGATAGCCTCTGTTATTTCCATTATTGTTATAGGGTCGTTTAAGATTTTTTTTTGCCCTTCCTTAAACTTTTTTTTAACATGTTCCTTTAAGTATACCTCAATCTCCTCTTTGTTTTTCCCCTCCTGCTTATAAAGGTCTCTATAAAATGCCTCGATGATTTCCTTAATTCCCTGTACTTTAGCACATATTTCTCCTTTTTTGTCCCACAATGCTTTTATGTACCTATCCGATCTCTCTCTTTTTAATTTATAAGAAAGCCATCTCGAAGCTTTGTTAGCTTTTTCAAATAAAAATTGCTTGGCAAAAATCATATTCTTTGCAAGTTCGTCGTTTAACATACAATTTAAAGAGTGTTGTAGTTCCCTTAGCTTATCCCTACTTCCTGTTTTAAGAGCATCTTGCTTTATGGTGTCTTCCTCCTTTTTAATTTTAGCCGTTAACTCTAAGTATTTAGCTTTTTGTTGTTTTTGCATCCAGCTTTCCTGGCTAATCAATTTACCTCTAATATATGCTTTGAAAGCGTCCCATACTGTGTGCATATTCAAATCAGGAGATATATTTTGTTTTAAAAAGTCAACTATATCTAATTTACAATTACTAATAAATTGATCATCCTTCAAAAACCAGAGACGCATTGACCATGATGTTCTTTTAGGGGACTCTGTAAGTGTTAACACTGGACTATGGTCGGCAAAAGTTGCCGGAAGTATTTCCACGTCCTGAATGTCCCTTAGCATGGTTATAGAGGACCAAAACATGTCTATGCGTGACCAAGATTTATGTCTATTGGAGAAATAGGTATAGTCTCTTTTACTTCCATTTTTTACCCTCCAAGCATCCACAACGGAAAATTCTTCTGCCAACTGTATTAATGTTTTGGGTACTTAATTTCCCCTAGCTATCTTCCCTGTAATTGTTTTTCTATCTATTGTAACATCAGAAACAGCATTAAAATCTCCAACAAGGCATAAATCGTCAAAAGAATATTTAGCTAATTGCAAACTCAATTTTTCAAAAAATAGTTCTTGCCTTTGATTGGGTACATATATATTAGCCACTAACAATGATCTTGATTGCCTATACACTTTGACCATTATTATTCGACCATCCTCAGCCTCAAACAGGAGTTCAGGTTGTAGATGTTTCTTTGCATATATCATGACCCCACATTTTTTCTTTGCTTTATCTGTTGCTGCAAACTTTAATCCCAGCTTTTTACATTCCAAAAGGTGTTCGTCTCTTCGTTTAATATGAGTCTCTTGGAGGCAAATGATATCTGCCTTCAATTTCTGTAATTGTAGAAAGATTTTTTTCCTTTTCTGTGGAATGTTCAAGCCGTTAACATTAATGGATACAATCCTAGACATTTTCCTGTCCATCATTTTTATCCTTCCCATCCTCCTTTCTCGCTTGTAGTCTCGTCACTACTCGCGAAAAGTTAAATTTCCTAGACTTTCTTGATTTACTCATTTTTGTATCTATTTTTCCATTTCCCTCCTTTTCCTGGGGATCGCTTTCTGAATCACTACTTCCCTCCCCTGTAATTCCTAGGTCTTTCCCTTTTTTCCTTAAAAAGTCATCCAGTTTATGCTCTGATGTTAAACTATATCTTGTACCCATGAAGTAAAAGGAGATTCCCTTGGGTAGCAACCATTTGTAAGCTATTTCATTTTTCCTTAATGCAGTTGCTAATACTTTATGAGAGGGCGTGTCTTTACGTTTTCTAAAATACTTTCCCTTATACTTCTTTTATAAAACCTAATATGGACCTCTCTAGGTTTTTGTTACGTTTCACATATTTCTTCTGAACACCATCTCTACTTCATTATTTAAATCATATGCAACATCTAGTCCCAACCATTCCTTTAACGACGTCACCATTATCTCTCTAATATCCTCTGTCTTACTTTCTGGTACATTTTGAAATCTGAGCATAAACGCAGACTTTTCCATTTCCAGTGACATAAGCGAACTCTCTAGAGATTCACATTTCTCATTAAGTTCTACCATCTGTTGATCAACCATTTCTATTTTTTCTTCAGTCAGACTATTGGCTTTTTGCAAATTCACTATATCTTGTTTGTTCTCTAAAATCTGCTTTTTAAAATCAGCCATTTGATTTGTTAGCTGAAGGGTGATCTGGTCCAGTTTCTCCTGTATGGGTTCCATTGCTTTAGCAATCATGCTGGGTGGTGTGTTCTGAACTACTTAGTTCATAGCTTCTGTAATACTTTAGCAAATTTGCATATTGATATCTTTAGTGCTTGAGCCAGCAGAACCAGAAATAGACATTTTCCTCCCACCCGAAGCTATGATTAACTAACAATGTTATCCAGTTGTTCCCCAGGTGCCTCCAAAATATATTTCTTTGGAAGGACCACTAATAAATTTTTTTGGGAGGACCAATAATTATTGCAGAATTATTACAAAATTAATCATTGCATCCTACTTATTTTACTTACTTACTCAAATATTAGTATTACTTATACTATGTCCAGCTACCTTACTACACTGCTACCTCTACTATTTAACTATTACTACACTCTCTAACTTACTAGTCTTACCTATTCTAACTATTCTTGCTTATTCTTAACTACTTTCTTATTCTATCTATTCCTAATTATTCCTAAGATATATTCTTACCTACTCTTAATTTGTTTACTATTCTATCTACTCTATCTATTCCTAATTATTCCTAAGATATACCTACTCTTAGACCTTAACCAAAACTAAGAGGCCAAGCAAAATTGTTTTCTTCATTTATATAAGATTTGAATACTATGCTATGGTATTCCACTGGCCACCATATCCTAATCTTGAAGAATTTTATAACAACTTTATCTCCCTTATAATTAGGTAGTTAGATTACTTTTCTTACTCAACTAGTGCTCTCAACAAGTAATCAAATGAACTCAAATAAATCAAAATAAAAGGGAACTCCAACCAAGAGATGGTACCAGCTAAGACCATACAATAGATATTCTCAAGCCGTTAGCAACTAGTACTCTTAAAAGAGCGAACAGTCTTTTGTTTTCAGTTCTTCCGTTGTTTCTTCCCTATTTCTTCTTCTTTTCACTACTTCGTTCTTCCTTACCCCCCTCTATACACTCTGAGTCCAACCTCTTTCAAGGCAACAGCACTGGGGGGGGGGGGGGAAGGTGGGGAAACCAACAGACTAGATGCAAGTCCACCACCACTTTACACCGCTCGTCAGTCACACTCTCTGGGAGCTTTGCTACCAGCCACACCTGCACTCTCAACACGACAAAAAACGTAGCCGTGAACTCTTGCAGCTCTGTCTCCTTTTCCTTTTTAACACAGCTGTTTTTTACTGGCCAACTGATTTTGAAGGCAAACTGTCATGAAATTGTGCAAAGTTTGCCAACACCCGACGATTTTTCCCTTTGGTGTCAAATCCTTCTTCAGCCGCTCCTAAGCTCTGCAGTCGACTGGTTCAGTCTGGCAGTCTAGCAGAGCCACCCACACTGACCACGCCCTTCAAACAAACTCTGGGCACAAACAAATTAAGTCCAGTAACAGAGCAATGCAAAACACTAAAGAAAAGAAAGAGTAGCCAATCGCACGTATGGCTGTCAGTATAATATTCCTTCTCCGGTCCCCTCTTCCTTCAGTTCAAGGTACGCTGCTATTATTTTCAATGCTAACTGCTGAGTTTCTTGTCTTCTCTCTCGTGCATCAGCCCCTTTCTGGGTTAGGAAACGGGGCCGCCACCCCTTTTTTCCTTCCCCAGCCGATAGCCCTGCTCCAATACTCCCTCCAGGAGTTTTTTGGTGGGGGGCCTAAAATTAGAACCCTCCCTGTAGAAAGAAGAATTCTGCAGGCATGTGGAGCTCGTCTCTCACACCCTACAGTCGCAGCAGCCGGAACCAGAACCCCCAAGTCCAGAACTCTTCAGGTATCTTCCTCAAGGTACCATTTCAGTTAACAAAGTGCATAAATATCACAGGACCTTCAGAAACATTAAATTGTCCTGATTGAGCGGTGATTGCATGACGTCGCATGTTTAAGTGGTTATGCGCTCATCGCTAAGAATTTTTTAAAACGGCCTTTTGGGATGGTCTGGAGACCATCCCTACAGGCTGATTTCGCGCTGGTGGAATGACCAGCCGGTGGAAAGTCCGCCATTGGTCTGTCGGCCAGCTTAGGACTGGACTTTCACTACTATCTTTTAAGTACGGTTCCCTAACGGGGATTGTCGGGCTGATTGTGGAAACAGCATGATTCCCATATGTTGCAGTCTGGATGTGCCCTTTAAATCCACCAGGCATTTGTGCCTGGCGTGGCTTAAACGAGTCATATGAACACGAGTTAAAAGTCACTGCCAAATGGCATACATAGACAATATCAGGGGGGATGGAATAGGGTTGGAAAGAACAAAAAACTATGTGACAGGGGAATGCAAAATGGTGGACTTTGCCAATGTGGTGTTGATGGTGGGTGGGTAGTTTGCCTGTCAATGGTATGCTGCCTCTGTCCCCTAATGGAGTGTTGAGCTGGCCCTCCAGAGGAAATGTCTGTGTGATGTCTCCCATGGTCAAAAATAGTATTGCTGATGCTGTGTGTGCGTGTGTGTGGTTGCTGCCACTTTCTCCACAATGTTGCACCTTACAGATTTACAGGGGGAAGCTAAGAATTCCAGTAAGAGCAATCCTGTGTTGAGAATGCAGTCCTGCACTGAGACCAACTGAACACTCCAGTGATTACTGTTGTAAAAATGCAAAAAGTTTTGGAAAGGGAATAAATGGCTCCCTTTGCCCATGTCAGGGGAGGGGAGGCATTCATAGAGGGCTGTTGGGCTGCTGATGGATGGAACCAGGGGTCATTAGCATAACTCATTGGCATAACTCATTTGCATATGCCACACCCCCTAATACCAGAAGTGTGTCAGAAGGGAACACCCACCCCTCAGGCTCCACTCCACAGGTGAGTGAAACTGACTTGCGCTTCCTCCATTCCCTTCCCCATTCAATACTTTGTGCAATAAAAATAAGCGTAAAGAACACACGCTTATTCTCTTCCTGCTTCCTTGAAACCACCAGGTTTCAAGTAGACTTGAGATACTCAGGACATATGCACCACCCATCCCTTCCCCTTCCCCTCCCCACAACAAGACACCCTGTGAGGTAGGTGAGGCTGAGAGAGGTCTTTTGAGAACTGCTCATGAGAGAACAGCTCTGAGAGAACTTGTGACTGGCCCAAGGTCACACCAGCAACTGCATGTGGAGGAGTGGGGAATCAAACCCAGTTCTCCTAGATTAGAGTCCAACTCCTGACCGCTACACCAAACTGATAAGGTGGAAGCTGCTGAAGGGTTGGTGAAATTTCTCCAGTACTTATGTGCCATGTGCCCAGATAAAAAATGGTATACTTAGAAAATTTATATGCCACCTTGAGCAAGTCTCTGGAAAAGCAGCACACAGTCATAAAAGGAACAATGATAAAATTATCAATATTAAAACAAAACATTAAAAACAATAAAGACCCTAGCAGGGCTTTCTCCGGGGCGCTGTGCCTTTGCACTGCTCAGGGAAGCCGAGGAGGGGGTGGGACTTGGTCATGTGCCTGCCCCCTGGGCTCCTCACTCCCAGAGCTGTGCTCCTGTGCGCTCCCGCTCCAATGGACCCCTGGATGGAACTAATGTGTTGTGTGTGGCTTATGCTTTCAGTGGTGTGCAGAAGGGGGGGGCAATGGTGGGGAGAACTCTAGGAGTGCAGGTGGAGACTGCACATTTTCAGTGCCAGAAATCTTTCTGGGACATTTCCTGGTGGAGTGGGACATTTATTTAGCTGGAACGTTGCAGTCCTCAAATCACCATCTCCTCCATAACCATTTTAAAGCGATCGCAGCAGCTATTGCTAGAGCAGCCCTTATCCATTTCAGTACCCTGAAGGCCTTTCAGCAGCTCTGACTTGTAACCAATTTCAGGGGTTCCAGGAGAGAGGGAAAGTGATCGGCTTACTCAAAACTGAATATCACAGGAGACCACCTTTTTGTAAGGGCGTGCTTGACTGCTTGGTTGTTCATTCACTCAGCATGCCTTCCCAGAGGAGAGGAACGTTTTGGCAGCACAATGACGTCCAGAGAATGCTGAACTTTATTGAGCGCTGCAGACATGCTGAGCAGTTTGTGGACATCACCCACCTGCAGAACCACACCATTTATGTTGTCATTGCAAGGGAGCCCCCCCCCCCCTGTGGGAGGCTACGGGCACACATCTGAGCAGTGCCACTCAAAGTGACTACAGAGATCAGTTCCCCCCTGCAGAAAATGGATGTTTTGGAGAGTTGTGCTATGGCATTGTAGACCACTGAGGTCCCCGTCAACTCCAGACTCCACCCTCAAATCTCCAGTAGTTTACCAACCTGGAGCGGGCAACCCTAACCTCCCCCCACAATCCCCCAAAGGGGGCACTGTGGGAACAGGCAACATCAACCCTACAGCATCGTTTTTGTTGACATGATGCAGGAAGGGACTGAACCTCCCTCTCATAGGTCTTCTCCTGACCACCACCACCCCCATCTTCCCCTGCACCTGGTGGAGCATGAACGCTGTTTGCCCAGTGCTGCTTTTCCGTGCAGGGCTTCTGCTTATGACACACAGTGCTGTGGCACGCCTTCCTTGGCATGCCTCTCCTTACAAACAGCCTTTGTGCCAGACTTCAGGGCCTTCTGGGGAGATGGCACCCCAAAACAGGCCACAAGAGCAGCCCTTGGAACTGCCTCCCTTGCCAGGGGCTGCAGCCAGCACCAGTGAGGGTCGCAAAGCTCCCTCAAAGCTGGGGAGTCTTGTGAGCAAAAAAAATCACTTTGTGAGCTGCTGGCATTAAAGTTGTGAGCGAGCGATTTGGCTCCTGCATAAATTAGTTGGCTCTAGAGCCATCCCTTTTTGAGCTAAGACAAAAATGTGTGAGCTGGAGGCTAAAAAACTGAGCTAGCTAACTCAGCTTAGAGGGAACACTGGGGGAACCCTGGAAGACATCCGGTCCTTGGCAACTTGCTGCCTACATACAAGAGTTTCTTCAGTAATTGAATTAGGATTGTTGATGTTTTCTATGAAAAGAAATAACCACTGCTTTCCCTTCCTAACACACACACACAGGAGGAAGAAGAAGAGGAGGAGGAGGATTTATACCACACCCTTCACTCGGAGACTCAGAGTGGCTCACACTCACCTTTCCTTCCTCTTCCCCCAACAGACACCCTGTGAGGCAGGTGGGGCTGAGAGCTGCTCTTGAGAGAAACAGCTCTGTGACTTATCCACGGTCACCCAGCTGGCTGCATGTGGAGGAGGAGTGGGGAATCAAACTCCAGATTAGAGTCCGCCACTCTTGACCACTACAGCAAATGATCAGTGATGTGTCAGATCCACAGGCTAGAACAGGACATGAGGCACATGAAATAACACATGGGCCTCCAGTAGAGGCTTTTGTTTGGGGGAGATGTTTTTGTAAACAGTTGTAAATGGTTGGTAATTTGTTCTGTTTTCTGCTTTTGTTGTATTGTGTTGTCCTTGGTGGGTGTAGGAGGGGGGCTAGAGGGGGGCTTAATATGTTATGTTAACATATTAATGTACTTTCAAATTGTTTTGTAATAAAAAATATTTCTACAAACTGATAATGTAGTTGTTAAAGCATAACTATAAAGTTAACCTAATCAGCAACCCACCATTGTTTGCAGTAGAGAACAGCAGGAGCTATCAATGTGCAAGTTGTGGAGGGAAAGGAACATAAATATCAAACATTAGCAGATAAAACCCTGGACTCACCACAACATGGCTATGAGGGAATTCTCTGGGGTGTGACTGGCTGCTGGGAAAAATGGGAGTCACACTATCTCAAAATATGTGGGAACATGTATCATCACTCCAACGGCCACTGCACATTGGATAAAAGGTTAGTGAACAGTAGTACGAAATCATGCCCACAAAGTGAACAACTCACAACATTACCTATGTGTGATTGGCCAAGTCTTAAGTCCTATCAGATGCATTTAATAAAATCATTACAAGGATATAGTAGAGCAAACTGCGTTACAGAAATTACAGAAACTGAACAACCAAGAGGTGGCCATTTCACTAGTCTCCTATGGCTAAATTTTCACTGCAGGAGGGGGGGAGTGTCCTGGGGATTTAAACTCTTGATTAGAGTTCTATTACCAGGCTCATACATCAAAACTACAGGGGAAAATTAAAAATGGTGATTGAATGGCAGTGGAGGAGGGGAGACAGTGGAAGGTGGTTGGCTGGGTGGCATGACTTTGATGTGGGCAGGGGAGGAGGTGTCAAGGGGCAGCAAAGGGCTGGGGGGGTGGAAGCTGATGAAATCACTCTGCTCTTGGATTCGCTTTGACTTGGAAGCAAACAAAAAAAAAAGCCACAAAAGTGCTCTCAGAAAATGGGGGAGAAGAATGTCCCAAGGAGCCGAAGAAGCAGGGGGAAAGGCTCAGCAAGAGCAGACATGTGGAGGAGTAGCTCCTCCAGAGGCTGCTTATCCTAAAGTTTGTCTTCTAAAAACCAACTAGAAAATTCAGCCTGAGAAGTCTGAATGTGCAAGAATCTTGCCCCGGGTGGCAAATCCGTTTGGCAGATGGTTGCCACAGGCTGGGGTCTGCTTTCAAAGCAGAAAATTTTAAGGATGCTCTGCTACATAGGATTATGCAGACAACCAGCAGCTGAACCTTGGAGAACCGCCCAGAGTCTATAACACCAACAAACTCGCTTTAATTGGATACAACTTATTAACCGAAGCTAAGTATCTTTGTTTCTTACTCTGGACGAGAGGGATTAAAGCTTAGAGTCTATTAAATAAAACAAAATAGCTTCCCATTTCTCGAAAGGCACAGATAGAACAAGAGTAAAAAGGCCATTTAAAAAGAGAAAGCCCATGGAGGGGGGGAGATAGCTAAAGTTATAAGCGGGAGGGAGTTACTGGACAGAAGTTTAAGATATTCTATAATGAATTAGAAAGTCAGCAAAATTGGTACTAACCTTTTCTTTTCGGGCTCTTTAAATTTCAAGCTGGAGTGCGCAGGAGCAGGAGTAAGGTGAAGCTGGTGAGGCCCGAGGGTTGACTCGGGAGAAGGAAAAAAGAAGCACAATGCTCGAGGAGAGTGGGAACAGTGCCAGAGCAGAGCTACGGAGAGCAGAAAGCCAAGTTAATGGGGGAGCAGACCAGCGCAGTGGCGAGAGGTGCAATGAGATGGCCGTAGCAAAAGTGAACACAGAAGAAGAGGAAGAACATTTGTATGACAAATGAAAACAAGGATAAGATAATGGTGATTAGTTTGGCAAAAGCTCTATAAGAAGGTGGAGACTGGAGTAAGAATGTGAAAAAAGCACTGAGAAAGAAAGAAGCTGTAAAGGCTTTTAGAATCAAGAGATAGACGAAAGAGTGTGAGAACTGTTATAAAGACTGGAGAGGAAAATAGGATTAAAATAAATTAACAGCCAATCATTAATAGATTGTTATTTGTGCAAAGACTTAAACAAGGTTTATTTACAATAATTGTAGAAGGATATAGTTGTAATTTGGCTCAAGTCACATATTATTTATTTGTTACTGTTTCTATTATTGTGGTTCAAAGAGCAATTGCTTTTCTTTTTGAGGGGACGCAATAGTGGGAGGGTGATACACAGTGTGTTATATTGTTTTGTTGGTCTTAGTGATCATGTTTATACAAGTGAAACTTAGTGATCATATTTATACAAGGAGAATACTTGATAAGGATGGCTTCTGGTTCAGGACCAGGTAGAAAATCTTCCCTCCCCTCCCCAGGAACACAAGCCCAATCTAAATCCCTTATACCTACTATACTACAAATTTCATTAAATGACCTAAAAGTAATGATTCAGAAGCGGTAGCGCAAACAGTGAAGGAGACTGTGGAAAATACTACAATTATTAAAGACTGAAATTGAGCCTATACAGATGAAAATGGACCAGATATTTACTGAGATGGAGGAAATTAAAAAACATAGCTGAGAATAGACAAGAAATTATAAAAATTGCCAACAACGATTGTGACGAAATGGAACTTAAAGGGGCAGAGTAGAATGCCTGGAAAGTCACATGACTTGAAAAGGTGGGGGCCCAAGGGCTTGGAACTCACTGTTGATAGACATAACTGTCGGAGTGGTCAGTTAGGAATGGACAGTGAGAGAACTGTGAGGTGGAGAGGGAGTCCAGCCTGGGACGTCAGAGAGAGCAGAAGGGCAGTCTGTGTCCCTCAGTGAGAAGTGCTCAGTGAGAAGTGCTGAGGTGTCTGACTTGCCA
Source organism: Lepidodactylus listeri (assembly GCA_029233225.1). Taxonomy (NCBI): domain Eukaryota; kingdom Metazoa; phylum Chordata; class Lepidosauria; order Squamata; family Gekkonidae; genus Lepidodactylus; species Lepidodactylus listeri. The sequence goes on along the minus strand of JARCFY010000009.1, from coordinate 113,131,494 downwards.
GAGTGGGAGCAGACAAGTGAACTTAAGAATACACACAAACGCTATTCAGTACTGTCAACCAAAGAATCCTGACTGAAAGGGAGATTAGTGAGGCTGAGGGGCAGGATGGTCAAGAGCCAACTGGGGCTAGTGTGAGACCGGGGTGCCAAGCCAAGAAACTGTACATCTCCAAGCAGCAGGACAGGAGGGTGAAGTCTGAGTGTTTAGCGAGTGTGTGCAAAGTGTATCAAAATATACCATCTGCAACAAAGTAACAACGAGTCTAAAACAGTAAAGCTTAATGTGACATCAGAAACAGTAACATCGTGACAATATAAGCAATCTTCACAATATCCCTCCACTTATACTCAATTGTACCAATAAAGTTGTATTCAGTAAGAGAAAAGCTGTGGTGCCTTTTGAAAAGGGATTTCAGACCAAAGTACACAGGGTCCCAAATATTTACCTCAGATACTAAACGCAGAGACCAAATATCAACAAACCCCGAAGAGACTATATTGTAAAACTGTAGCTACTTTAATTGGAGGAAACTGGTCAGCGGGTTTATTATTATTTAGGGAGAGGCTGATCCAGGTTACATCAGGGACCCCGTCACAAAAAGTAGGACAGGAGATCCGCTCGCTCGCTGTCGGTCAGAGTTAGGGGACTGGTTGGTAAATAGGTGAGGGGTCGACTATGTTATAACGATTAAAAAGTGGAGGGAAAAATAATGGAAATAGACGAAGAGCTACAGGAGCTTAAAATCAAAAGTGAAAGAATGGAGGACTCCCTAATTACATTGGAGATGGATAAAGCAGCTACAGTGATTAGATGTCAAAACATTCCAGAATCTTTGGGGAAAAACTTGAAAGAAGAAATGGCACAATTGATTGCAGAGAAACTAGAGTTGGGAACCAAGGAAGAAATGGAAAAGGAAATAGAATCTATCTATAGAAAAAATACAGCTTATGCTAAAAGGAACAAAACCCCAAGAGAGGTGCATATAAAATTTAATAAAAGGGACATGCATGACAAAATACTAAGAATGACATATGACAAAAAAATTATTGAGCAAGCCGAAATTAGATTTCTAAAAGAAACACTATGGAGGGTAAGAGAAAGGAGACAAAACTATGAAGTTTTGACTAACCTCCTGAGAAAGAACAAAATTTTCTATAGATGGCTGACACTGGAAGGGGTCTTATTCACTTACCTTGGGAAAAGGTACAACTTGAACTCTGTATATAAAGCAGAAGAATTGCTAGAAAAACAAGGTCACAACTTAGGTTGGCAAGGGGATGAAGATCTGATGTCAGAAGAAGGTATAGTAGAAGATGATGAAGAAACTAACATAGACACTGCAAAAAACAAGAATTGAAAAGAAAAAAGAAAATGGAAAGGACACCATCACAGATCACAATGAGGTTCCAATACAGAACTAAAGAAAAGATAAATATAGATAAAAATAAAAATGGGGAACCCAAGAGTTAAGATCCTGTCGGTTAATGTAAATGGCCCACAAAAGAGAAATAAGATGTTCCATCAATTAAAAAAGTTAAATACCAATATTATTTGTATCCAAGAAACTCACATTAAAAAAAAAGATTAGAAGTATTTAATAGCTAAGAAATTAGGTAATCTTTTTTCAGCTTCAGATGGGAAGGGGAAAAAAAGAGGGGTAGAAATGTATGCAAAAGAGTCCTTGTATCCCAAATTGCAATTTAAATTGGATAATGGACAAATTCTAGCAATTTCAGTTTGGAATCAAAATTAAAAAATGTTGATAGTGAACATATATGCCCCTAACCAAAATCAAGATAATTTTTTTGTTCAACTACATCAATTATTGACAACAAACACAATTGAGGATATCTGTATAATAGGTGATTTTAATGCAGTATTCCAACCCGATTTGGATAGGAAGAATTATAATAATGTGAAAAAGAAAATGGGAAACAGTCTACCAAAATCCTTTTTATTAATAGCAGAAGAATTTACGCTAATAGATGCTTGGAGAGTGAGAAATCCGGAGAAAAAAGAATTTATGTTCTACTCAGCAAGACATCATACATGGTCCAGAATAGACATGGTTGGGACATCAATCTCTAAATTGCTGGATGTTTGTGAAGTGGACATATTGCCAAACACATTCACAGATCATAGTCCAGTAATGCTATCTCTGCAAACAACACAAAAAAACCCAGATGGACCATGAATATGAATATGCTAAAAGACCATGAGATAGTAGAAAAAACAAAAATAGAAATCAAAGATTTTTTTCAATAACAATATTAAACCTGAGACACGGATTGAAACAGTGTGGGATTTGTTCAAAGCTTATATACGAGGGTGATTTATGAGCCAGGGGGCCTGGAAAAGAAAACAAGAAAGAAAGAAATATGAAGATTTAAAAAACCAAATTATGGAACAATAAATGAAAATAAAAAAGGGCCTCAAAATTAGGGAAAAAATTAAATTAACAACTTTGCAACACCAATTAAACCTATTGTTAACTGAAGAGATGGCGGCAAAATTAGAACATACTAGACATTTTTTCTTTGAGAATGCAAATAAACCTTCACAATGGTTAGCATATAAACTCAAAAAAGAAAGAGAAAAAAGAATAATTAAATCACTTAAGAATGAGGAAAAAATAGAGAAATTTGCACTACAAGATCTAAAGATTATAGTAGAAAACTATTACACAAACCTTTATAAACAAATGGACGTTGATAAACAGGATAGGGAGGAATAGTTGCATAAATGGAATAAAAAGAAATTTCAGAAAGATCAAATCACCCAACTTAATGAGCCAATTACTATGTATGAAATAACAGATGCCATAAAAATTGCAAAGAAGAAAAAAACGCCAGGTCCGGACAGTTTCCCTTCAGCCCTCTATCAAATTTTTGAAGAACAATTGGCACTGCCCTTCAAAAATGTACTACAAAAGATTAAGACAACAGGAAAACTCCCTGAAACATGGAAGGAAACACTGATAACACTAATACATAAACCCAATACCGATACATCAGAAATTAAGAATTATAGGCTAATGTCGTTACTAAATACAGATTATAAATTGTTTGCTAATATATTAGCAAATAGATTTTAAAAAGTACTAGGTCAAGTGATACACCAAGATCAAGCAGGGTTTCTACCGAAAAGACAGATTAGAAATAATATCAGAACTATAATCAACATCTTAGAATATTTTGAAATGCAAACTAGTAAACAAATGGCGCTGATGTTTCTTGACGCAGAAAAAGCTTTTGACAGCATCAATTGGGTATTTATGTTAAAAAAATTAGAGGCATGGGATTGTGGTTTAGACGTTTTTACAATGATAAAAGCAATATATAACACACAACAGGCAAAAATAGTAATAAATAGTGACACAACACAGAACATCAATATTCAGAAGGGCACCAGACAAGGGTGTCTGCTATCACCACTTTTATTCATTTTTACATTAGAAACGTTGGCAGATAGAGTAAGAGAGAATGATCAAATAAAAGGCCTAAAGATTCAAGGGGAGTCTTTCAAACTGCAAGCATTCGCAGATGACTTGGCATTCATAATAGAAGATCCAATTGATACACTCCCAGTCTTATTATTTGAAATTCAAGAATATGGTAAAAGAGCTGGCCTAAAAATTAATTCACAAAAAACAAAAATCCTCTCCAAAAACTGCACAGAAATACAAGCACAAAGAATACAAGAAGTTGCAAATATAGAGTTAGTAAAAAAAATGGTACGATATTTGGGAATAATATTAACAAACAAGTCAGCTGCATAGTACAAAAATAATTATAAAACATTCTTATCAGAAGTTAAAAAAGATCTAGATAAGTGGTATAATTTGAATCTGTCACTAATGGGAAGGGTTGCGGCAATTAAAATCAATATTTTGCCTAGGTTCATATTTTTGTCACAAAACCTGCCAATTATCAAAACACTTCATTTCTTTAATGAGCTGGATCAAATTACTAGAAAATTTATTTGGAAATCTAGAAAAGCAAGAATTAAATGGAAAATACTGCAAGATAAACAAGATAGAGGAGGTTTGGCCATACCTAATTGGCAATTATACTACACAGCAACAGCTTTAGGTTGGATATGTGATTGGGTAACATTAGCAGATACAAGAATTTTAAAATTAAAGGGCTTTGATTTGAAGATGGGCTGGCACGCGTACATATGGTATGAGAAAGAGAAAATGCACAGAAACTTTCATGAACACTGTATAATAGGCCCTCTTATAAAAATTTGGATGAATTTAAAGAAGAAATTTTATATTACAGTCCCGAAATGGGTATCACCGCTGGAGGCATTTGTCAGACCAACGTTGCTTACAAAAAGTAATAAAAAAACCTATGAAAAATTATTAGAAAAGAACAATGAATTAAAATCAGATAAGTCATTATGAAAACAAGGAATACAACTGACATGGTGGGAGAAGATTCAATTAAAGACAAGATTTTCAGAAGATAAAAAAAATAGGATTTGATAGAAGTCAAAATGAACTAGATAAAATATGGTGACCCTCAGGAAACAAACTAACTCAAAAACTTTACAAGTGGTTGATTAATGATTATTTGCAGGATGAAACAATCAAAGTTCCTATGATTGCTTGGATGAAAGACTTTGGCCGAGGACAGACTGGCAATCTGCCCCGCTCTGCCTCCGCTTCTAAAGTTGCACTTCTAAAGCGGAGGCAGAGGGGGTGTTCAGATTGCTGCATCTGCCCCCCGTCGTCAGCGCGGACTCACCCGTCCGCGAGGCGCCGTCCGTCTGCTTCAGCCGGAGACCACTTTCAACAGGTCTCCGGCTCTCCGGCCGCGCATCCCTGCCGCTTCCTGGCAGAGTGGATGCGTCGGCAGCATGCCGGAAGCGGGGGCGGAAGTCTGAACCTCCCCGCCTCCTCCCCGGGACATCGCAGCCAGTGCAAACGAGCCGCACCGGGCTGCTTTTCCCGCGGGGCTTTTGGCCCCGCGTCTGTCCCGGGGCAGATCTGCAGTCTGTCCTCGGCCTTTGGTCATCCTTCAGCAACAGATGATTGGCCTAAAATATGGAAATCTGCAAAAGTCTTGAGGTCTATTCCCTATAAAAAATATTTTTAAAATGTTTCATAGGTGGCACTGGACCCTGGACAAGATAGCTAAATGTTATCCGAACATGTCTAAGAATTGTTAGAAATGTAAGACGAATATAGGAGCTTTCTTTCATATATGGTGAAAATGCGTCAAGGTGCAGAAATGCTGGGAAAATGTTCACAAAATGATTTTAGAAATATTTAATGTAAACCTACCAATTAAACCCGAGATATTTCTACTAAATATAGTACCAGACAGTCTTAAAGATGAGAAAAGGATAATTTCATATACTATAATGGCAACTAGAATTTTATTTGCTAAATATTGGAAAACTGAAAAAATACCATCTACAGAAGAAATAATTCATAAATTGCTAGAGTTGGCAGAAATGGACAAACTGCAGGCAAACTTGTTAAATTTAAATGAAGACATTCATTACAAAAGATGGAATAGAGTGTATAAATGGATTAATCACAAAATGTAATACTAGACTCTAAAATATAGAACTGTACTAAAATGGAATTTTTTGAAATGTAAGTTATAGATAATGCAATGAAGGACTGGAATTTATAGTTACTGTAAGATGGAAAACCTAATAAAATATGGAAGGGGAAAAAAAGAAAACATGGGGGGGAAAGCGAACAGAAAACAAAGCAAGCACTAAAGGGAGGAAAACATATGCATGGGGGGGGGGGGGGAGCCTGAAAGACACGTATGCTGAAAGCAACAGAAAATGCACATGCACCATAGGCCTTAGTTCCCCCTCCCCGCAGTCAGCTCTTAACTCTTCCCCAATACTGCACTCCAGAGCACTGCTCTGATTAGTTCCTGTGTCTCTGGGGTAGTTTTCTACGCTCTGCTCATCACAGTGGGTTTCAAGAAGTTGAACATCTGATACTGAGCAAGAAGTTGTTTTCATTGGCTAGGTCATTTACATTTTATGGATGGGCATTAATTCACAACTGTGAATTTAAAAGAAAAACTGGCTTTCTATAATTGCAAGAAATTTTTCTTGGCATTACTAATAGTAAACGTGACTGGTTTAATCAAAGAGTTTTGCTGAAATGCCAGAGCAAACCCGGCAACAAGCTGACATCACTTCCAGGTGCCTGGGGAGTGACATCAGCACACTGGGACGCTGCTGACATCCCCACTGTTCCCTGCCCTTCCCCCCTCTGCTGGGAAAAGGCTGCTGGCAGCAGGGCATCCCACATCCCAGCAGGGAAACAGCAGCCCTGGGGAGGGCAGAGTTTGGGGAAGGGGGAGAGCTCAGGAGGGATTTGATGCCAGAGTTTGATGCTGCCATTTTCTCCAGGGAAACTGATTTCTGTAGTCTGGAAATCAGTTGTTGTCCAGGGAGAACTCCAGGCCACATCTCTGGCAGCCCTCGGATAATGAGAACGATGCACAGTTATGTCGAATTCAAATGTAATCAAGAACGCATAGAAACTGTTCACAATAGCAGTAATTGGTGGCACGGCAGATTGACAAGACACCAGGAGGGAAGGAGGGTGAACAGCAGCTGAAAATCAGTTAAGGGCTGGGGAAGAAGTCCGGCTGCTCCAGTCTCTGAGAGCTGAAAGAATGCCAAAGCAGAGATTTTGTGAGGGGGTGGTATTTTCAAATTCTCCCCCCCCCCCCGTAATTCTTTGTAGGCCCCCAGCATGCTTTCTAGATGAGGCAAGGTGGGCCATACAAAGCAGCTTTGTCCTAAGCTTGGTTTGGTGTAGTGATTAAGTGTGTGGAGTTTAATCTGGGAGAATCGGGTTTGATTCCCCACTCCTCCACTTGCAGCTGCTGGATGACCTTGGGCAAGCCATAGTTCTGGCACAGCTGTTCTTGAGAAAGAACAGTTTCTGTCAGAGCTCTCTCAGCCCCAGCTACCTCACAGGGTGTCTGTTGTGGGGAGGGGAAGGGAAAGGAGTTTGTAAGCCGCTCTAGGACTCCCTTGGGTACTGAAGGGTCGGGTATAAATCCACTCTCTTCTTCTTCTCTAAGTACATTTGCTCAAAGGTGTCTCATTAATTTCAACGGGACTTACTGTCAGGTAAAGAAAACTGGAAGTGAGAGGAAAATTCTGCTGAGGCTTGCCTCCAAAAATGCCTCAAAGAATGTGGAGCAGTTAGTTGAAGTTAATTGAGCATTTGTCCATGTTGAAAGGCATGGTTATTAAATCAATCAGAGAACCATAAAAACCCTTTCTGGCAGTTTACCGCAAGGCAGCCTGAAAGGGAATGTGGGGGGGGGGGGGGAGGGTTTGGGTTTGTTGGGGGAGCAGGCAGGTGAGGGGACAGCTGTGGTGTGAGTCTGAGGGAGTCTGAGTGCTTTGTCCGTTTGTCTCCAGAGGCATGTCTTACATGTGACACTTGACCATTACTGTTGCCTGACCATTGGATTCTGCACAATTGTGTCTGAAATGAAGCAAACAACAGGAGCAAAATGTCCCAAAAGGTATCTCAGGGAGGTCAAACCCCAGAGGCCAGATAGGGATAAATAGCGGAATGCCTGGCAGCCGACAGAATGTCAGTGATATTTTTTTCTCCCTCGGGGTGTTTTCTTTATTAAATTTGCCTTTCTTGTAACGAGGCAGTTCCCTGCCTCCACTTGTCAATTCCATGGGGAGAGGCAGCTGATGAGCAGGCGGAGCAAAACGTAAACAACCTCGAGATAGAAAGAAGTTCCTTAAAAAAGACATTTCCCATTTTGTTTGGAAGGGATTCCCAACCTCTGTGGTTTGCTATATGGCTGTGTTTGCTGCGGGGCCCCTTCTTATCCTGCAGGTGCTGCTGCTGCTGCTTTACAATCAGCGGGAAGGCAGCATTCAAATGAAGGTCCCCCAGACTGCCCTCAACAACAGGGCGCAGGCCCCACTTCTCCAGGGGCGGCTTCTGCTCCACAGCTTGACTGGCTTTCTTTGGTCAGTTAATGTATCCAGAGGAGGTTGGGGTTGGTGGTTGGGTTTTTTTAGTTACTTTCCTTTCTGAAGCTGAAGATATGACTCGTTTTTTAATTTCATGGTTGCCATCTCAAAATTTCAAATTTATGATAATGCAAAATAGGAGCAAAATGATCAGTCACTTTGGGAGAAATGGGGGAAACCACTCCCCCATTCCAGAAATAAAAACCAGTTGCATTAAATACTGATTCAGGAATACCTAGGGTTGCCAGCATCCAGGTGGTGCCTGGATTATAACTGACAACTCCAGATAAAAGAGATCAGTTTCCCTGGAGAAAATGGCAGCTTTGAAAGGTGAAATCCCTCCTCTCCCTAGGTCCCACCACCCTCCCCAGGCTCCACCCTCAAAACTCACAGGCAGAACTGGCAAGCCTAGGAATACCACTGGGAGTGAATAGGCCATGACTAATAAACTGAAAAGCAACCTATCTTCCTAATGGTGCTTTCTCCTAATGATGGTCCCCCCCCCCACTTCTCTTAGTCTTTTGTGCACATGCTGCAGGCATTCTTTGAATCTCCCTTTACCACTTCTTGATGTTAAGGGAAAATTACACTCATCCTGCTTATCTGTGTTCACCTAGACCTTGACAGAACACTGAAAGCTCCTCTGCTCCACATTATATTGTTTCTCTCGATGATAATAATAGTCCAGCGTATGGCCTTAAGGGGCAACATCTGCTATTTCCCAGTCACCAGATTTATGTCATCTTTTCTCCCTCAGCAGTATCCTTGACCACATCAAAAATGTGATTTTTGATATATTTCAGATGTATCTTTCCTCAGGGTCCTAAACCTCAGCCCTTACCCTGACTTAGTATCATCAGGTGCTTTGAAATTAGTAGAGGTGTGCACTAGAAAAACGTTTTTGTTTCCATTCCATATCATAATTTAAGAAAGGAAAGGCATATCAGTTTTAAAAATTCTCAGAAATGCTGTCAAATTATTAAAGCTTGTCAGGTTTCATTTCAATTTTCATTAAGATTAAGTTGGATGTCTGTCCCGTTGTTTCCTGTTTGTGAAAAATGGCAGATTTCCCTGAGAGGACTTATTTCCACTAAATGGTGTCAAAATATAAGGGAACCCCCTCCCCCCGGCTCACCCTGTTGTCTGAAGACTCCCCAGGTCTCAAGGGAATTGGGCAACGGGGTCCAATTTTACACTGCCTTGAATAAGGTGCCCCCCCAGGCATCCTTGGGAAATGGTGCAAAAATGGCTGCCAGTTTCTTGGAGTGGCTTTTTAAAACCAAACTCAGTAACTGCAATTAAAAAGGATCCCTTCCAGAGTGTCTGTCTAGTGAGGTGCCCACCTGACCAGACAATTGCACTGCAGAGGAAAGGGAGCCAACCTGTTCAGGCCTAAGCAATGAAAAATGGGATGTTATCCCAAAGCATGGTTGAGGCTGCAAGAAGATGGGAAACAGGTAACCCATTAACTGAAGGCAACTAGAAAAGGAGAAGGAGGAGAAGGGGAAGGAAAAGACAGACAGACAGACAGAAAGAAAGAAAGAAAGGTTCCACAATGAAAAAGAAGACACAAACTTCTCAGGAGCACAAACAAAAAAAGGAAATGCAGAAGATCAAAACAAACCCGCTATTAAACTGCATGGAACCCAAAACAGCAACAAAACAATCCCTCTCCTAAACTCCTCCCCAGTGACCAAATGTGGCCCCCTGCTTACTAATCCCTGGGGGAAAGTATGGTTGCCAACCTCCACCTGGAGATCTCCTGCTATTACAATTGATCTCCAGCCAACCAAGATCAGTTCCCCTGGATAAAATGGTTGCTCTGGAGAGTGGACTCTGCGGCATTGTACATGTTGAGGTCCCTCCCCTCCCCAAACCCCTCCCCTCTCCAGGCTCCACCTCCAACATTTCCAGCTTTCCCCCAACCTTAGGAGAAAGAACAGAGGACAGGCTAGCTACTGGTACGACTTAATTAACTGACTGATGAAAGACCCGTTTGTTGAGAAGGGCCATCCCGGCAGGATCTGGCCAGCTGGGGTCCAGCCTGGTCCCAGCAAGGCATCTCTTCCGAGTCGCAAGGAGGGCACACAGGCCATGCCCACGTGGTGCCCAATGGCCAGCATTAGGGATGTCTGCAGTTTAAAATTTCCCACCACTCCAAGAAAGACTGTGATTGGCCAAGGCAACTCTCCTCGTTGGTTGCAGGGATAAGATTGCCTGGAAGAATGGCTGTTTCCTGGGGAATGGGGAGAAGCTGTCAGGAGGGGCCACCTGGCCTGGCCCCCCTGTCTGGCCAGCTCCTTAGGGGAGCAACGGAGGACCCCCGTGACACCACTGGAGACCGTGCTCATGCCTGCACCACGTGGCTGAGCCCGCATCCAACCAAAGGAGCAGCTGGCCCACAAGGTGCCTGGTACTGACGGAAGCCACACAAGCAACCTGCTCCAAGATTCAACGGCAGGCCAGTGCCCCTTCCCCACCAGCCAGCTTGAGACATGCCAGCGGGAAGTCACCCAGGACTGCGACAACAGCTTGACTGAGGGGAGGTGGGATGGGTCTACTTGGGGGCAAGTGGAGGCTTGGCTGGACCCATGGGCCACCTGTTGGAGGGCGGGGCACACCCAGTTAATGGAAATAAAGGAAGGAAGCAGCAGACAGACCAGGGAGGAAGAGACGGGCTTAAGTGAACCAGGGCATGGTGTGAAGGACGCTGATGGGGGATGAAGGGAAGCTGCATGCTGAACATAAGGCTGGGACCCTGAACCCGTCAATGTGAATACAGGACCCTACAATAAGCCCTGGCAGGGCAGCCGCCAGTGAGGTAACTGGATGGCCAACCCGCCTGTCTGAGGTTCTGATGCTGAATCCGCCTTCCAGGTGGTGCTGCGCCCTACAGCGGAGGCCCCCTCCCTGACTCCATGGACCGGGACCTGACCGAAACATTAAGCAAAAAGGGGCGGGCGGGCTCCATTATACTCCATTATACTCCTGACGTTAATTTTATTATGCAAATTAATATATTAATTTGCAATGTTAAAAGATTTGGGAGTAGTTCAGGGAAGGCTTTGACTGCCTTGGATACAGCCGACCTGATCTACTTTTATGGCTGTCAGTATCTAGCTGCCCACCCCTTGAAATTGTTAGGACTTTTGTCCAGTAATCAAGAATATTCAGGGTAATGGATCTTGCTTTTCTGGAAAGAAGAGATTGCTTCTTTTAGTTTAAAAGAAACTTTATTACTAAAGGGAAAAGGGAAACGGGATTAGCTACAAATAAACAAAACATGCTTCCTAAGCAGCATGCTGCTGCGTCTGCACACTAAGACATCCTACTAGAGAGTGAGAGAGATTACAATGGAGGATCTCTCCTTCTTCTTGACCCCTGAAAGGAAACACCTGATATCAGTAACCAATTAGCACAATAGTAAACCTCTAGGTTTCCCGGGCTTAGAATTAATTGGTCAGTCACCAGGTATCACTTCCAGGCTAACAAAGGTAAACAAACAAGTTGCATAGGTTAACCCTATAATGACTGAAATTCTCAGGCCTTGTGTTACATACTCATTTCTCCAACACCCCTTCTCAAGATCTGAAATGCAAGTCATTATACATGCATAAACAAAACATTATTCAACATTAGCATCAAGCATATTCAACATTTCACGAAGTCTTTCAAACTTGTCTTTGTTTAGTGGCTTGGTCAGGATATCAGCCACCATCTCTTCTGTACGACAATGCTTAATCTCTATCAGCCTTTTCTGGTACAAATCTTTAACTAATGCACATTTAATACCTATAGATCTACTTCTAGCAGTCGTGCTCTCTTCCTTACATATAGTTGTACAAGCTTGATTATCCTCTAACATAAGTATAGGTATAGGTTCAATTATTCCAAAATCTTTCAACATCTCAAAGATCCATTCAAGTCTGCTGCAGGCACTTGCTGCTGAAATGCACTCAGCTTCTGCTGTGGATTGCGCTACAACAGTCTGCTTTCTACTAGTCCAGTCTATCAGTCCATCTCCATAAAAGAATAGGTATCCACTGGTAGACTTGTAGTTGTTCATCTCTTCTCCCCAACTGGCATCCATGTAACCGACTAGTCTTGGTTGTTCAGTTGGTGCAATCTTCAGTTTTAAGTCCATTGTTCCTCTTAGGTAACGTGCCATCTTTATTGCACTCCAATCATGATGATTTGGCGAACTTACTTTTCTACTTAGAAATCCAACTGCCGCTGTAATATCTGGACGCGTTGATTTGCTCAGGTACAAGAGCTTTCCGACAGCCTCTCTGTATCCTCCTATGTCCTTTAGTGGTGTGCCGTCCTTCTCCTTCAGATATCCAGGTTCAAGTGGGATTGTTGAAGCTTTGCAGATCTTCATGCCAACAGATTCTATAAAGTCCATAATCTTTCTTTTCTGGCATAAAAGAAAAGTTCCATCCTTGAGTCTCTCAATTTGCATTCCGAGATATTGCTGAACATCTTCTAGCTGTTTGACTTCCACTTCCTTATTCAGTCCATCAGCTATTGCTTTGATGTCTCCTCTGTTTTGACAAGCCACGATCAAGTCGTCAACGTAAACAAGAACATACTGGTATTGTCCATTTCTGATTCTAGTGTACAGACAAGGTTCAGCTTTCCCTTGCTTGAAGCCTTGCTTCTTTAAAAGTTGAGTAAGTTTGTCATACCAGGCCTTTGCTCCTTGCTTTAGGCCATAGAGTCCTTTATTGAGTTTGTAGACTGTTTTCTTGACCTTTGACCTTGAAACCTTCAGGTTGTTCCATGTAGATTTCTTCAGATAGTTCTCCATTGAGAAAAGCAGTCTTTACATCAAGATGCTCTACTATCATGTTCCTAGATGCTGCAACACTTAGAAGTGTTCTGAATGTTGCTTGGTCAGTAACTGGAGCAAAAGTTTCAAAATAGTCAGTCCCATATTGCTGTGAGTAGCCTTTAGCTAATAGGCGTGCTTTGTATAGCTCCACAGTTCCATCTTCCTCAACATCCAACAGGCTTTCTGCCTTGAGGTAGTTGAGTGAGAGTCCAGGCCTCTTTTTTGCTAATGGACAGCAGCTCCTGTTCCATTGCTTCAAGCCATCTGCCTCTTTCACTCGCAGGTAAGTTGCAAACTTCCTTCCAGTTCTTGGGTTCCTTTGCAGGCTGCACAAGTTCACAAAATCCATACCTCATTGCAGGTTTTCCCTTAGTGCTCCTTTCTGATCGCCTCACACTGGGTGTGGGTTCTGCTGTGGGTTCTGCCATGGGTTCAGCTGCTTTCTCTGCTTCCCCTTCTGTTTCAGTAGTTTCCTCAGAAGGTGGACCTGCTGCTTCACTTGCCAGTTCCCCAGCCAGTTCCCCAGCGGTCACTACAGGTAGCCAAGCAACGAACTCATCAGGTGCAGTCCCAGGCATCTTTGGATCAGCTGCAGTGGAAACACTAGGCAATACAGTCTCACCAACAAAAACAACATTGCGTTCTTCAACTGTATGGGTTTGGGGATCGTATATCCTGTACCCTTTCCCACCAACAGGATAGCCTACAATAAGTCCAGTTTGAGCTCGGGGATCAAGTTTTCCCCTCTTTTCTTTTGGTATGTGTGTATACCCTTTTACGCCAAAAACTTTGATATGCCTTAGACCAGGCTGTTTCCCAAACCAGGCCTGAAAAGGAGAGGTTCCAATAATCTTTGAGGGTAATCTGTTGTGTAAGTACACTGCTCTGTTCAGGGCTTCTGCCCATAAACTGTTTGGCAGTCCAGAATGCATTAGCATAGCTCTGCACATCCCTTGCAGTGTTCTATTTAATCTCTCAGAAGCTCCATTTTGCTGGGGTGAATAGGCAATGGATACTTTATGTTGAATTCCTTGCTCTTGTAGAAATTGTTTGAATTCAGCATTACAATATTCACCACCTCCATCTGTGAGTAAGCTTTGAGGTGTTTTGCCAAATTTATTTTTAACAATAGCCACATAATTTTTAAATCTACGCAGTGTTTCATCCTTACTTCTCAGCATATACACATAAGTGTATTTTGTTTTATTCTCTGTGAAAGTCACAAAATATTTGCTCCCACCTAGGGATGCAGGTAAGGGCCCAACAAGATCACTGTATACAGTTTCCAGAAATTCTTGATTTTGCGCTGGAGTTTTCCCAGAATAACTTGGGGCATCTCCCTTTGCTCTGAGACATGTCTCACATCTAGTTTCACTCTTTTCACAATGCACAACAGGTATTCCACATTGCTTTAACAACTGCTCAACAGATTTCAAATTTCTATGTTCCATTTTAATATGCCATGAATACATACATTTTTCATGTTTACATTTAGCATCACTGGTAGTTTGGCAAATCTGTTCCTTATCATCAACAGTCTCAATTTCCTCATCACAAGCTACAAGGTAATGAAAGCCATTTTTCTCTTCCACTTTAAATTCAAGCTCTCCATCCTTGGTAGAGACCTTGCTTCCTTGCTCTGTTTTGAGCAGTACAATATGTCCAGTGTTCATAAGGCTTTTTGTTGAAATTAAGTTCTCAACAGCTTCAGGCACATAAGCTGTATTTCGCAATTCAACATCAATTATTTGATTATCTGTAGTATACAATTGTAATTTTACAGTTCCAACACCTTGTACAGTCAATAATTCCCTGTTAGCTTGGTAAATTCTTGGTTTGTTTTCAACATCTATGTTACTAAACCAGCCTTTTTCTCTACACACATGTGTGCATGCGCCAGAATCGATTAAAAATATTTTCTTATCATCTGTGTTAAAATCATCAGTGATCCTAAAAGCATTGCCTTTGCTCTGTGTCTGTGCTGCAAACTTCTTTCCTCTGTGCTGTGTGTGTGAAACGTGACCTCTGCTCCTCCCATAATGGCTTCCCCTTCCACTGGCTTGTTCTTTGTTAGTGGAACCATGTGCTCCTGTGGCTCTTTGTTCTTGGGTCTCATCATTAGGTGCATACTTAGAAGAGCAGTATTTTGCAAGATGATTTTTCCCACATATAAAACACTCTATTTTTCTTTTAAATTTCTTTCCATGCTTTAGGCTCAAAACAGACATCTCATCAGACAAACTTTCTTTCAAATTTCTAGAATCATATTCCTCAGTTAGTGCAGACAAAAGACCTTCTAAAGTCAGATCATCTTTCAGTCTAATCATACTGGTTACAGACTTATAGGAGCCAGGAAGACCCTTAAGAATTGAAGAAATCATATCTGTATCAGAGGGTGCTTCATTCAGGTATTTAAGCTGTGTGTAAATGCCCATTAATTTGTCCAGCTCTTTGGGAAGGCAGTCTCCCTCCTTCATCCTGAAATCAAAAATCTGTCCCTTGAGGGAATAGATTTTACCCTTGCTGTGCTTATCAAATTTTGCCTTTAGGTGTTTAATCATCAATCTGGACATGGCTAGCCCTCTTAATCCTGGTACCTCTGTGTAGTGAATACTCCCCAAAATCAGGGCTTTAGCAAAACCATTCATCATAAGGAATTGTGTCTTATCAGGGTCAGTTTCTGGAGGATTTTCAATTGTTAATACTTGAAGGGCATTGTGAGTCTGCAGACGACTCTTCAAATACTCCTCCCACCACTGATAGTTAGCCTTTGTAAGTCTGAGATTTGGCATTTCCTGGGATGGGGCATTAAAAGCCATTTTGTTACTCACATCCCTTTGGATTTGAGGTAGAAGCACAGGTTGAGCAGGGGAAGTCTTTGGTGGTGTTTTGGACTCTTTGCTGGAATCTGGCTCACTCATCTACTTCTCCAGGAGCTCACAGGGTTAATCTTTCCTCTCTCTGCAGCAGCAGCATGAATTTCAAAAGGCTCCTTTGCCTCGCCTTCCTTTCCTTTGTTCTCCCGGCAGCGTCTCTCTGGTGCTCCAGGCTCAGCTCCACTTACAGCAGGTAAAAATTAATCCAGTCAAAAAAAGATCCTTTGCTCCTGGCAAACTGCAATCCAGCATAGGTTTTCCCCTGATCAACAAGGAAACAGAGTTGGGCCTTTCTGGCTGCAAGATTGCTCTGAGAGCAGGAAGAAAAAAAAGTTGGTCATTTTAAAAATCCAAGCCTCTAGCTCTTATTCCCTATTTCTCTTTCTCAATCAATCCAGAAAGCTTTTAGGAGAACCATCCTCTGCTACCATTTGTTAGGACTTTTGTCCAATAATCAAGAATATTCAGGGTAATGGATCTTGCTTTTCTGGAAAGAAGAGATTGCTTCTTTTAGTTTAAAAGAAACTTTATTACTAAAGGAAAAAGGGAAACAGGATTAGCTACAAATAAACAAAACATGCTTCCTAAGCAGCATGCTGCTGCGTCTGCACACTAAGACATCCTACTAGAGAGTGAGAGAGATTACAATGGAGGATCTCTCCTTCTTCTTGACCCCTGAAAGGAAACACCTGATATCAGTAACCAATTAGCACAATAGTAAACCTCTAGGTTTCCCGGGCTTAGAATTAATTGGTCAGTCACCAGGTATCACTTCCAGGCTAACAAAGGTAAACAAACAAGTTGCATAGGTTAACCCTATAATGACTGAAATTCTCAGGCCTTGTGTTACATACTCATTTCTCCAACAGAAATCACTCCTTGAAGTGCACACCAGGCATCCCCCTCCCCTTGTCCACACTCACAGAGACCAGAGCAGACCTGACTGAGCCAGCACCAGGAGGAATCTGGGTCAGGCACCTTCTCTCAGCCACCCAAGACACAGAAGTCTGGCAGCCCTGGATGCCCTCTGGCCCTGGCACTGTGGGGGGTATCTGGCCCTTCTGAGGCTGTGGCACCTCTGGAATGTCAAGGCAGGGTGGGAGGCACAACTGCAAAATGGCTGCCACAGGAGGTGGAGCTAAGTACATATACACAAGAGAAAAGGGTTGGGGCAGGACCAGGGTAATGTATGCAATGGCTGTCCCCATGTGCTCCTTGTAATGGCGACCGCCACATGGCCAAATGCACATGGCCAGGCCAGCTACCTGAGCTTGGGTCAGGATGAACAATAGCTGGCCTGATCATAATTTGCCACCAATCTAGTGCATGGAATCTTCTAGGGAACCTATGATTTGTAACCGCAATCTTAAGGTCCTATCGGGACAATTGGGCGACGCTGGAGGGCCCCTGAGCCTGGGTTGTCATGCTTTATCTTGACCAGCTAATAAACATGCTTGCTGATTTCACTTCACTGCATCTCAAACTCCAGTACTTTGCAACCAGTTTTAGATTCTGGGGAGCCCTGGGCAGAGAGAATTCCCGGGGCTCCCTCCTCTCAGCTTACCACCAGCCCCCCCATCCCTCTCTTCCAACCCGCTGTCCCTGCATCCTTCCTCCATCTCCCTTCAATCTCAATAAATTCATGAGCCCTCTTACTGCCCACTCTCACAGATGTCTGCCCCGCCCACTCTCACAGATGTCTGCCCCGCCCACTCTCACAGATGTCTGCCCCGCCCACAATTTATTTATTTATTTATTTGGATTTATATCCCGCCTGACCAACATAAGCGGCTCTAGGCGGCTTCCCTTCCCAGGCAAGGGAAGCCTCTTCCCAGGCAATGTTGGGCTGTTCCTCTGGCTGGGAGCATGGATGGCCGAGTTTTTCTAAGCAAGTGGGCAGGGGGAGGGTGAAGCACGTGGTGGGTGCCTGGAAAACTGCCTGAGGCTGTCAGGGCACCCACAAGTACCATGTTGAGAACCTCTGGGCTCTATATGGACTTCACCCTCAGGCCCTGTATCATCAGCACCCCCAGTTACTTATGTGGCACTACTGACTTCCTAAGGAAGCTACAGTCCTTTGACTGTCTCTTGGAAAGCACCACAACATTCCTTACAAAGATGGACCATGATCCCCGTGACTTGCTGCAGCAGCCCTTGCTGCCAAATGCTGCTTCCACCTCATAACCAGAACTTGCCTTCCTTCCAGCTACAGCGCAAAGTATGCTAAGCAACCCACTGTTTGCAGCCAAGCACACAACGAAAAAGGCTACCTTTTTTTTTTTTGACAAAATGAAAGATGGGAATTCAGAGATGGTGGCCACAAATCACTAGGTTCTATTGGTGTGGGCCTGTTTGGGCACTTGAAAGAT
Organism: Lepidodactylus listeri; assembly: GCA_029233225.1. Taxonomy (NCBI): domain Eukaryota; kingdom Metazoa; phylum Chordata; class Lepidosauria; order Squamata; family Gekkonidae; genus Lepidodactylus; species Lepidodactylus listeri. The sequence continues at coordinate 113,113,420 of JARCFY010000009.1, read as the reverse complement.
ATGGGAGGGGACAACAAGACAGATCCTGCTGTGTTCAGGGCCTGGGTCCTCCTCATGGCATTTTTAAATGGCCCAAATTCACCTCTCAAATGGGTCATTGTCCATGGGTCCAGTCTGTGGATGCCATATTGTCAGTGTTTGTTGGAGGGAACATTCTCCTCTGGATTACAAATTCTTTGCACACACACGCTTTGGAAATTGACCACTGTTGTTCCAGCCCCCCCCCCCCCCCGATCTACACTGGTTTAAAAGCAAGAACAGTCTTTGAGGTTATAATTAGCCTTATCCACTCCCTGGTGGTTTAGCTGTGGAACTGGCTTTGAGCGTACAACCCCTGCCAAATTAACAGTGGTATAATCCAACACTGTAGCCAACAGATGACAATATAGCACACTGAAATGGTGCCAGTGGGATATGCCCAATGGGATATCCCCTGCCCTGCAAAGGTGGAGGAATACCATAGGTACTCATTCCTATTCCTGTGGGTCATTCCAATCCACATCCTATTCTAAAGTTTCCAAGTCTGCTGGCTTCTGCCTTTTAATTCTTATGCTATATTGTCATTCACCAGAAGATGAATACTTTCTCCCCACCCTTCACCAGAGCCTGGAGGAGACACTCCCCAGGGGAGTTCACTTGTTGGAAACTCCTGTGCATCACCATGACAAAGTGGCAGCCTCTTATATCAGAAACCACTCTTTAGCTGTCATCCCGAGCACAGGGCATGATCCATCATCTACAGCCACACCTGGTGATACAGCTACCGTTTCTTGGAGTCATCGCTCAAGGCTTTATGGCAAGAATCTCTAAACTGCAATAAGGAGTTGGGAGCACCTTCTGTCACATTGAGGAAAGGCTAAGTCTGGGCCTTTTCAGGTTTAAAAGAAAGGCAACTAAAGGGTGGGGGAAATGGTAGAGGTTTGCAACATTATGCGTGGTCTGGAGAAAGTGGGGTAGAGAGAACTCCCCCCCCCCGTAACACACCAGCCATACCATTAGGGGCTCATTCACTTGGTCATTCTCCAACACAGTACTTGCATATCATAGGTCAACAATGACCTTCACGGCTGCATAGGAATAACAGTTACTGTGCAAAAGAATAAATGGACATAAATTTGATATTAAAACGCCAATATTTTAAAAAGTGCAAGAACAACCCCCCAGGACACAGGGTATCCTAAAAGTCACCATTCTTCAAAAACAGGACTTGAAAGGGACACTATAGTGAAAAATTACTGCATTAGAATTCATAAATTGGGGCAATTCTATTAACCAGAGCTTAACCAGAGCAAAGAATGATTACTCCAGGCCAGAATGGTCAGAGTGTGGGACTAAGACCCGGGAGACCCAGAATCCAATCCTTGCTCTGCCATGGGGGCCAGCTGCGTGGCCTGGGGCCAGCCACACACACTCTCTCAGCCTAGCCAGCCACAGGGGGCTGTGGCTGTCAGGATACAATGGGAGTGGGAAGTGCTGGAAGCCGCTGGGGGCCCCACTGGAGGAAAATGCTAGGTGTAAATTGTAAGCAAGTAAGTAAGAATAGATGCTTTCGAATTGTGGTGCTGGAGAAGAGTCTTGAGAGTCCCTTGGATCAAATCAGTCAGTCCTAAAAGAAATCAACCCTGACTGTTCCAGGGAAGGCCAGATACTGAAGCTGAAGCTCAAATACTTTGGCCACCAAATGAGAAGGGAGCACTCACTGGAGAAGACCCTGATGCTGGGCAAGATTGAAGGTCAAAGAAGAAGGGGACGGCAAAGGATGAGATGGTTGGACAGTGTCAGTGATGCAATGAACATGAAACTAAGCAAACTCCGGAACACGATGGAAGACAGGAGGGCCTGGTGTGATGTGGTCCATGGGGTCACAAAGATTCAGACTCGACTGTGTGACTGAACAACAACAACAACAAAGTAAGTAAGGCATAAAACGGCTGAACCAATTTGATTGTTTTATTAAGTGTTGTGAGTGGCCAAGGGCATAGACTTTCCAGTTTCTGGGGGGGGGGCATGGGCCAGAGGTCGCTATGCTAGGTCCTTAAAAGAGCCCAGTGACATCATAGGGAGGAGCCGGTGACATCACAGGAAGGGGCCTCCATTACCACTATCTATGGAGGTGGGGCCACAAGAGATTTAGGGAGGACTCCCCAGAGATTGGGGGCGGGGGTGGGCACACTGGGCACCCCCCAGACAATGCCCCTGGGTTTTTGAAATTCACTTTCAGGATAGTCACTTTGAGATTTGCAAATTTACATACCAAGTGCATAAGACGAACAAACGGTCACAAATTTGACCGTAAGGAAGGCAAGACAGAAAACCTGTTGGGGAATATTTTAGAAGTGTTCCTGGACTTACATTTACAGGAGTCTTGTTTCTGCCTCATTCATAAGGGTGACTTTGTACTGAAATTTACTAAATCATGGCATCACAGATGCCTTCGTTTGAGAAATGCATGGCTGAAGTCTCTGAGCCAGGGCAGAATACCAAACAGTTGCTGTGCACTCAATTTCTGCGCAATGCACAGAGTTCAGAGTAGCAGCAATCTTCTCACTTCAAAGTGAGACTGCTTAAAAACTCCACCTTAAGAACACAGACACTCAAAACAAATTATTACTAAAAAAAATCACATCATTACGTGTATGGGAAATGACAGCATTCCTGTGCATGTTTAATTTCTGCTCTTTAGGTTCGACTTGCAAAACACATTTGGCTTCAACAAACAGCTGAAATACAACTTTAACTTCTAATCAACAATGCAAACTGTTTATTTATTTACATTTTTTAAAATTACAGCAAAGTCAAACATTCTCCCAATCTCCTATTACCCCTTTTCCTGCTCCCACAAGCATCCTCTCCTGCCACATCGCACCTGTCCTTCCCAATTTCCCTTCACCTCCCCACAGCACTGTAACTGGCAACTTTTTGCTGGGGGGGGGGCAGCCATTATATGTCTGTATGTAGCTATGTGCATTCTCCCCCCCCCCCGCGTGCTGGTGTGGATGGGGTCGATCGGCTAACTGCAAGCCAGTGTACTTCAGAGCTGCAAAGTGCACAGCTGGGATCCTCCACCTTGTCCTGCACAATGACTTCCTTGCAAGGTGCATGGAGGATTTGCCCGGCCCCACCCACAGTTTTGCAGTGGTGCTGTCTTGGGTGACTGTAATGTACCCTGCTACATGTCTGGACATGTTCGCCAGGCGCTCCTGTAATGGCAATTGATACTATCCAGGAGCGCATGGCTGAGACACAAACCTGAGCTTCAGTCCCAGAAGAACAATAGACCCTAGGATCCTGACTGTCCCCCTATCAGAGGCTTAGGATATTCAATTTGTCCTATAATAGCCTCTGGTAGGAACCTAATCCCTGTTTACCCAATCCCCCATGGGGGTGAGGTCAGGGGTACGGCTTACCTGTAAATATAAGCCAGGGGTGGCCAACCTGTGGCTCGGGAGCCACATGCGGCTCTTTCACATATATTGTGCGGCTCCTGGCAGGGCGGCTGGGGAAGCAAAGGGGAGGCATGCTTTTTCTCTCTTTCTCCCTTCCTTCCTTCCTTCCTTCCCTCCTCCCTCCCATCTATTTGCTTTCCTAGTTTCTCTCTCTCTTTCTTTCCACTTCTTTAATTCTTTCTTTCCATCTCTCTCAATATCATTAGCAAACAAGTAATATCATTATCAATAACTGGTTTTCCTCGTTTGTTTTTATTTTTGGCAGTCCCATTTAACATTAATAAAAAGCAAATTTGCATATTTTAAAAAATAAAAATGTGTGTGTGATATTTGTTCCTGTCTTGTGGCTCTCAGACATCTGACGTTTATTCTATGTGGCTCTTAACGTTAAGCAAGGTTGGCCACCCCTGATATAAGCGGGCCCCCACCACCACCGTCCCTCAAGCTTCCACTGACCACCTAATAAAAAGAGCTTTGTTTGAAATCACTCCATGGCCTCCCGAGTCCAGTATATTTCAGTGACCCTGCTGGTGCCCACTCCCGGTGGCTGCCAATGCTCCCTTTAAGCTGTGGAGTCTTGGAGTCTTGTGAGCAAAAATTCTGCTTTGTGAGCTACTGGCACTAAAGTTGTGAGTGACTGATTTGGTTACTGTGTAAATTAGTTTTCTCTGGAGCCATCCTTCCTGAGCTAAGACAAAAATGCGTGAGCTGGAGGCTAAAAAACTGAGCTAGCTCACACTAACTCAGCTTAGAGGGAACACTGGTGGCTGCTGAGAAGGATGCCCCGAGCAGTGCCTCTGGCACAGCCTGCCTCACCCTCCTCCCGGCGATCCTGCCTCCCTTCCCCAGCCGCTCCCATTAGTGGCTCAGGGGGGGGGGGATGACTCCTTTGATTGTGCTTCTCCTTCCTTCCTTCTCCCTCCACTCCAGGCACTGGTGAGGCCGCTTGTCAGTCACACTAACATACACACACACACACCTCCCCCAGTGTGTAGGATCACCTCTTCCTTCTGCAAATACAGAGAGTCACCTGCCATTCCCTGACTGCAGAACTCTGAAGAACAACTCCCTCTTAAGTTTGACCAGGAGATGGTCTTGCAAGATTGGACCTGCGATCCTATGTGTGACTCTCCAGCCGAACCGAGCAGCCCCGCACCAAGCACCGATCCGCTGGCTCTAGGCACCACCGAGCTCCAGCGCTCCAAGGCCCCACTGCAAGCCCACGAGGACACTGCTCACCATGCCGTTCCTGCTCTGGTAATTATGGCTGACGCTCTGGGACCAAAACCCCCTTTCGACATGTCTCGTCCAAAGACTTGGGAGGCATGGATCAAGCAGCTGGGCTGCATCTTCATCATCCGGGGCATCACCGATGCGGACATGAAGCGAGCCTGGCTCTTGAGCGCTTGTGGGGTGGACGCAATGTGGGTCACCCAGAGCCTGCTCGCCCCACAAGATCCCCTCGAGGCGCCTTACGACGTCCTAACCCAGGCTCTCAGGGATTACTTCACCCCCAAACCCTCCAAAATGGCCCTGCACCTGGACTTCATCCGGCGCCAACAGCAGCCCAGAGAATCAGCTGCAACATTCCTGGCTGACCACTGCCGTATGGCAGTGGGCTGTGAGTTCCGCCATGTGGACGACCATGTGGAGACAGCGTTCATGGAGGGAGTATGAGAAACCAAGTTATGGCGCCGGCTGATAGTGCTTCCCGAGCCAACCCTGGAGAAGATGCAACGAACAGCCTTGGTTTTCGAGGCAACTCTGAAGGACAAGCTGGCCACCAAGGTCCATCGCACTGCTACCTCCGGGTCCGAATCTTTTGAGGATGAGGACACCCACTGGCTCCAGCAGCACTCGCAGAAGGGTGAGTCCAGCTCCTCCCAGGCCCGCTCCCGGCACCTGGCTGCGGGCCATCCTCCAGCGATTCCAGGACGCCGGCCTAAAGGTGCGCAAGGACAAATGCACCTTGCGTGTCCCATCTGTGACATTCCTGGGCTTCACCATCGACACCCAGGGCATCCACCCCACCCCAGAGAAGGTAGCAGCCATCACGGAGGCACCCACACCCATGTCGAAGGCAGAGCTACAGGCCTTCCTGGGACTCCTGAACTTTTACCATGCCTTCCTCCCCCACAAGGCGGCGGTCGCTGAACCCCTACATAGGTTGCTGGACAAGGGGGCCAAATGGGTTTGGGGGCCGCAACAAGCGACAGTGTTCCAAGCAGTGAAAGACTTGTTAGTTTCTAATGCTGCCCTGGCCCACTTTGACGAGTCCTTGTAGGTCATTCTGACGTGTGACGCGTCTCCTTATAGGGTGGGGGCGGTCCTGGGCTGTCGACTTCCCAACGGGCGGGAGGTACCAGTGGCATACTATTCCAGAACATTGTCATCGGCAGAGCAAAACTACACCTGGATCGACAAAGAAGCCCTGGCCATCGTTGCAGGGGTGAAAAAATTTCATGACTACCTTTACGGTAGGGCATTTACAGTGGCCACAGACCACAAACCGCTCCTGGGACTCCTCGCTCCCCACCACCAGACCCTGCACATGCTGTCCCCGTGGGTCCTGCAGTGGTCAATTTTCCTTGCAGGTTACCAGTACAAGCTGGTGCACTGCCCCAGAAAGGCCATAGGCCACGCCGATGCCCTTAGCCGCCTCCCGCTGTCTTCCTGTGACCTGCTCCCGCTTTCCATGTTGCGCTCGTTGAGGACCTCCCGGACTGGCCTGTCCAGGTATTCAACGTGGCCCGTCATACGGCCCAAGACCGAGTCCTCTCCCAGATCTCGGACTGGGTGGGGAGGGGGTGGCCCAACCATCTGAGCCCTGATTTTGCCACTTTCACAGTAAGGTGGCATGAACTGTCCACCCACAAGGGGTGCTTACTATGGGGCACGAGGGGGGTAATCCCAGGGCTGCTTCACTCGAAGGTCCTAGCAGCCCTCCACGAGTCCCATCCCAGAACTGTCCAGATGAAAGCCCTGGCCCGCAGCTATGTGTGGTGGCCAGGCATGGACAAGGAAATTGAGGACCGGGTGCACTGGTGCAGCAAATGTCAAGAGTTGCACCCTGATCCTCCTCACGCCCCCATCTGGCCCTGGGAGTCGACCGGCAAGCCCTGGTCTCAACTCCACCTGGACTTTGCAGGGCCAGTCCAGGGCCAGTTGTTTTTAATCATTGTACAGCTACAGCAAGTGGCTGGAGGTAGTCCCGGTGTGGGCTACCTCGACCGAAGTGGCTGTCCGAGCTCTGTGGTGCATCTTCGCCACCCATGGGTTGCCCGACACCCTTGTTACGGACAATGGGACAGCCTTCACATCCGGGGAGTTCCAGTGCTTCATGGACTTTTTCTGTATCTGGCACATCCGCTCAGCACCCTTCCATCCCACAACCAGCGGACAGGCAGAACGGATGGTGAGGACAACCAAGGACACCCTTAAGCAGATGGAACAAAGGGATTGGGAGCTCCAGCTGATTAAGTTCCTATTCGGCCAATGGAACACCCCACACACCGGGACGGGATGCCAACCTGCAGAGCTACTGATGGGTTGATGCCTCGGCTCCCTGCTGGATCACCTCCACCTGGACCACGCCATCAGTGGCGATGCCAAGCACGAGTCCCGGCCAGCAGCACAAGGTTTCTCCCCCGAGGATCCCGTCTATGCATGGAACTACACCAGAGGTCCGGCATGGGTCCCTGAAAAGATCGTCCGTGGAACCGGGCCGCTCTCCTACGAGGTCTTCACAGACAACGGAGCGGTGTGGTGGTGCCATATCAACCAGCTCCGGTGGCATCTCCCAAGCAATGCACCCAATGTCCCTGAGACTACGGCTCCCACCGAGCCGGTCCTAACCCCGCTCTAGGAATCTGACCCAGACGCGGAACCTGCAGAACCCCTACCTCTAGATTGTCCCAATTAGCCCATGCTGCCCAAGCCGCTACCAGACATTCCTGCAAGCAGCCCCAGGCAGCCACCAGCGACCCCACTCCCTGAACCGAGCAGCGCCTCACGGCTGGCAACTCCCTGGCACTCGGGACGCAAGCGTCGCTGGCCAGAGTACTTGAAGGGGTGAACTAGACTATGGGGGTAGGGGTGTTGTGTATCAGGACCGCGGTCGCCAGGGACTCTCATAATGGTGACCGCCACGTGGTCATCACACATGGCCAGAATCTACCTGAGCTTTGGCCAGGTAGAACAATAGCCGGTCGGATCCTAAACCACTGCCAATCAGGAGCCTAGGTTTCCCCCAGGGGACCTATGAACTGTAACTACTATCTTAAGGTCCTAATAGGACATTGGGGCGAGGTCGGGGGATTATCTCCGACCGGCATAAAAGAGGGTTCTGAGCCCGGGGTTTCTCATGTTCAATCTTTTTTTTTTTTATTGATTTTATCAACTATATCTACAAACTACAATGCTAATTTCTAAGCTAAATTACCTTATACAGAAAATGCTGTGAAAAATATTCATTTTTAACAAATTAATAAACTTGAAAAACACAAATACTCTTGGTATAACTGATTACTTATGATACTGCTTCTATAGTTTACACAAACTGATTGGCTGGTACACATAGTATTGAAGAATGCTTATTACTTCCATTTACATTCTCATATAGTGCGTCACATTTAACAACAATGCAAAATTTATTTCTTCTTCGGTCCTCTTCTTGTCTTTTTAGTCTCTTTACTGGATTTGGGAGCAGCCGCTCCCTTTTCCGAGTCCGACACGTCTTCTTCGCTTTCTGAGCTATCAAAGCTGTACATACTTTCCTGCAGTGCTAGCGAATCATCTGAATCTCTCTCTTTTTTCTTTTTCTTGCTTTTTTCCAAAAAGGTTTTCGCTTGTTCAACAGAGTCAATCTTATATTTCTTGTCCTTATAGTGAAAAACAGTCCCTCTGGAGTATTCCATCGATATACAATTGACTCAGACTGAAGCCAAGTAGTCAAACTTCTATAGGCTCTTCTTCTTTTTCTTATTTCAAATTGGATATCCTTTAAGACCTTGATCTCTTCTTCCTGGATCTTCAGTGATGTTCTGTTTGTGGCTTTTAAAACCACATCTCTTGTTGATCTTTTGGAGAATCTTATCATAATTTCACCTGGCAGGTTTTTCTTTTTAACAAATTCTGGATAGGTCCTGTAGACTAAATCCATATCGCTTAATATTTCTTCCATTTTCAAACCTGTCACCGGTGCTAGTGCTTCACTCACTAGTTTTTTAAGATCCTCCCCTTTTTTCTCAGGAACATTCTGAAGTCGCAGGAAATAGTTTGGACGTTCCGTCTGAAGTTTCAAGACATTATCACATTGGAAAGCCTTTTCTTTCTCGATTTTTTGTAGTCTTGAGTCATGCTTACTTGTAGTCGCTTTAACTTCCAAGAGATCTTGTTGCAGCTTTTCTGTTCGTTTGCCAGACTCTTTTATTTCTTTCTGCATTGAGTCCATTTTAGCATTGAGAGAAGTCATCTGATCCACCAGGGGTCGCAGCATCGCTGAAAGCATTGAGCTCATCTCTGTGGTATTGCCCTTTGAACTCGGTATTCCGCTTCCTGTTTTAGGGGAGGGTTTTGGTCTCCCCGTCATTGTTGCTGTTTCGCTTTTGTTTACAGTTAGATAAGACGGACCGTAGAAAGAGCTATCTTTATCGCACTAAAGTCATTTAAAAGATTTTTTCTTCATACATGCGATCCAGCCCTCCAGCATTTCCAAAACGCTTCTAATACTGCAGTAAAGCCGTGGGAAAGTCTCAAACGCTTCGGTAAGGGGGGGGAACGCGATCCACCCATTCCGTCCCAGCCGCTTTATTTACAGTCTTTGCTTGAGACTCACAGTTTTCACCATTGCGTATCAGGGAGTTTAGCTGTTTCTCCATCCGGCATTTTCTGCTGCTTCTCAGTCGCGCTTACGCAGCCTGAAGGCTTCCTCGGCAGGGGAACCTACGGGGATGATGAAGGGGGCCTCGATCCTGCGGTCGCCACCGTCAGGAGAGGCTCCCCCTCGTGCCACCCCAGGCAGAGCCCCTTTGCTAGGGTCTCTGGGGGTTCGGCACCAGTCCGAAGCCCCTTCACCCTGCTGGGCATGGAGTGCCTCTCCCACACAAGCGGAGAGAGGCGTCTGCCATTGAGCGCGTCTCTTCTGGAAGTCTCTCATGTTCCATCTTGACCCACAATAAACCACTATGCTGATTTCACTGTTACTGGCCTCCTGACTCCAATACTTTCCACCCTGTTTTGCCAACAGGCATGTAGTGGGGCTTGGGTAGAGAAGGTGAGATTCGGGTTTGGGCCCCCAGAAGAAATGCTAGGGGGCTGGGCCCCATGAGCCCCAAGTTAGCTGTGGGCCTGCCTCCCCACCCCAATAGTTGGCATGTGTTGGTGTGATTAGTGGCCCAAAGCCTCTACAGACTGCCTCATCAAAGTACAACCCACTTGGTAAGATGTAACAGTTCAAAAAAACCTGTACTTAAATGACACTGAATGTGTTTGTTCTAACTGATGTTCTTTGAATGAACATTAAGATCAATTTCCTGGGAGATCTGTTTATGTCCATGAAGAATTATAGAATCATAGACTCACACAGAGTGGGAAGGGGCCCGATTACCCTCGTCGCTCTCCCCTGCAACCGCTCCATTCCATCCACATCCTTTTTGAAGTGAGGCCTCCAGAACTGCACACAGTACTCCATGTGTGGCCTGACCAATGCAGTGTACAGTGGGACTATGACATCTTGTGATTTGGATGTGATGCCTCTGTTGATACACCCCAAGATCGTATTAGCCTTTTTTGTCGCTGCATCACACTGGCTGCTTATAAACCTTGTTATGACTTTTACTTCCTCTAGATAGTCAAGTTCGACCATTTTCTCAGCGCTCCGCCAGGGCCGTGGCCGATCCCATCCAGTATTCCTAATTTTTATTATCCAGATGTCGAACTCGGCATTTATCCTTGTTAAATTGCATCTTGTTCACCATCCACCCACTTTTCCAGCATGTTCATATCCTGCTGAATTCTATCTGTTTGCCACTCCTCCCAATTTGGTGTCATCTGCAGACTTCATGCGTAGCCCCTCCACACCCTCATCCAAATCATTTTAAATTATTTATTTGTTTAGATTTTTATTCCCCCCTCCCTGCTGAGGCAGGCTCTGGGTGGTTCACATTAATAATTATAATATATTAAAACATAGGTGTAAACACAGTACCCATCATAAAATTCAGGAACATAGACAATCACAGTAAAAAATAAAGTGCAGGTAAGGTGCTGGTGGTGGTAACGATGGCATCCCAGTAGACCATAATAAGATGGTATAAGTATAGCTACAGTCAGTGTCCAATGCAGTCAGCCCAGATGCTGTGACTTGCCTTCTACCATCTCTAGATGAGCCTGTTTTCTTCTGGGAAGCTGTAGATGTTGATATATAAAGGGCTTTAGCCAGGGCTTTTTTTGTAGATAAAGCCCAGCAGGAACTCATTAGCATAATAGGCCACACCCAACAGCAGAAACTCATGAACATAATAGGCCACACCCAACAGCAGAAACTCATTAGCATATTAGGACACACCACTGACAGCACAGCTTTTTAGCATATTAGGCCACACCCCCATGTTACCAGAAGAGTGGTTGTCCAGCCACACCCACCTTTTGCTTCTTATTCTGTTTACCTTGTTTGTTGTCAAAACCCAGGGCTTTTTTTTGTAGCAGGAATTAATTTGCATGTTAGGCCACATACCCCTAATGTAGCCAATCCTAATGAGTTTCTGCTGTTGGGTGTGGCCTAGTATGCTAATGAGTTTCTGCTGAGTGTGGCCAATTCAGGAGCCAGCTGGAACTCCGTTCCTGTGCATTCCTGCCCATAAATAGCCCTGCCCTTAGCTATTATTGGTAGCGGCTCCTAATTGAAGGCCTGGTGGAAGAGCTTTGTTTTATAGGCCTTGCGGAACTGTAAAAGGTCCCACAGGGCCCTGATGTTTTCTGGGAGCTCACTCCACCAGTGTGGAGCCGCCACTGAAAAGGCCCTGACCCTGGTAGAGGCCAGTCCAGCATCTTTTGGTCCCAGGGAGGGCCAGACAACATTGTGACCCTGACCTCAGTGCTCTCTGGGGAACATGCGGGGAAATATTGAAAAGTACTGGGCCAAGAACTGAAATCCAGGTAAAGAACATCAACAGCATTCCCTCGATCCAGTAAGCTTGTCACTCGATCAAGGAAGGAAATGAGATTGGTCTGGCAGGACCTGTAGGGGACAAATCCATGCTGACTTCCCCAGATCACCAAGTTGTCCTTTAGATACTTGCAGATTGATCCTTGTAAAATCTGCTCCAGTACCTTTCCTGGGACAGAGGTCAGACTGACTGGCCTATAGTTTCCTGGGTCATCCCTCCTCCCTTTTTTGAAAACTGGGATCACATCTGCCCTCCTCCAGTCTTGAGGCATATCTTCTGTCCTCCGAGAGGTCTGGAAGATGATGGCCAAAGGCTCAGCAAGCTCTCTAGAAAGTCCTCTGAGCACTCTTGGGTGCATACAATCTGGCCCGGGGAATTTGTACTTATTCAGTGCAGCCAGGTGCTTCTCAACGACCTCTCTGTCCATGTCAACCAGCAGCCCAGATGCTGTGACTTGCCTACTACCATCTCTAGATGAGCCTGTTTTCTTCTTCAGGGAAAAAACTGAGGCAAAATAGGCATTGAGCCTTTCTGCTTTCTCTCTGTCCTCTGTCAGAGTTTCTCCATTTTCACCCAACAGTGGTCCCATCGCCACTTTTATCTTGTGTTTGCTCCTCATATATCTGAAAAAGATTTTCTTGTTGTAGTGAGCCTCCCTGTCCTTCTTTAGCTCACTGTGAGCTTTGCCCTCTCTGACGACTGACCTACAGTGCCTACCAACCCGCAGATACTCTTCTTTAGAGGTATGTCCTTGCCTCCATTTCTTGAACATTTCCTTTTTCTCCCTTAGCACATCACAGAGTTCTCTGTTCATCCACACTGGCCTCTTGGATCCCATCTCCTTCTTGTAGGAATAGCAACAGCTTGAGCTTGCAAGAGCTCCTGTTTTAGGAGAGCCCACCCTTCACTTGCTCCTTTCCCTTCCAGCAGTCTTACCCATGGAATGACTCTCATCATACCTCTTGAGTTTATTTAAGTCTGCCCTGCTGAAATCTAATGTACACATGTGGCTACGAACTTCCTTGATCCCCCAAAGCAAAAGGAATTCAAGGAGGATGTGGTCACTTTCCCCTAAGGTCCCCACCACCTTCACCCCATCTACCATCTCTTGCCTGTTGGTCAATATTAAGCTGACCATTCCCGAGCCCCTCATAGTTTCCACCAGTGAAGGACAGCCAGAAAGGCGGGCCAGTGCTCAGCTTCACCAGTGAATTTTCCATGTTTTTAGTGGACATGAGAGGGCATTCCTAAGCAGAATTACACCCCATTGCACCAGTGGGTTTAGAAGGGTGTGACACTGTTTAATATTGCACTCCAATTTAACCAAACCGCTGCTTGGAGCCAAGTTGCTTGCAGTGTGCCTAGAAAGAGAGCCTTTTCTTTGAATGTTCCAAGCTTCACCAGAAGCCACATGTGAGAACAAGAACATTATGATAAAAATGAAGAAAGAGAAACCCTAGCACTGTGGACCTTTGTTACATGTAATCCACTACCAGGTTTTGTTCTCAGCATTAACAGCTAAAGCTCAAGGAGATATATTATTAGTATAGATGACAGCCAAAGTGATGTTGCCCCCATGTTCCATTATCATTCTGTACAAAATCAATATCAAAACAATACAAGTCTAGACATATAAATGTCAAACTATTTAACAACAAGCAGTTAGAGCAGGAAAAAACACTTAAATCGCAACAGAAGTCGTCTGATAGCTCTTAAAGTAGCTTACCAGAATTTTATGTAAGATAAAAACAGTTAACTAAGCATGTAGAGCAGAGCCCGGGGGGCTTATGGCTGAGGAGGGTACATCCAAGGGAACATCCACGCTCTTCTTGACTGTGGCTGTCAGGTTGCAAAAGTTAGCTATTTTGTCAGAAGGGGAAAAGTCGCTTTAATCTGACTATTTTTTTCTTTCTTTCTTAGGTTTAGGTTACCTAGTCAAATGATCACATATGAAAACTAGGATATTCATCTCTCAGAGAGAGAGCTGAAGTTACTCACACCACTTCCCTTTTATCTTGACATTGATTCATACTGTATTTCTTGGAAAACTGGAAAAAAACCCCAACAAAGCTGATTTCACATTGTTGGTGCAAAGTTAAGGGGCCAGTCAGCACCATTGTCTTCGAGACAGTAAAGTCAGAGCAAGTTCCTCCATCTGCTTGTGTTTCAGCTCATTGCACAGAAACAGGTTCCATCTCCCCACAATGATAGCAATAACATAGGAAGATAAAGTATCGCAAGGTTATTTACCTGTATGGTATTTTGTTATGACTGGTGAAATAAGCATTGTTAGGTATAAATGAGTTTATTCTAAGCGACTTACTCTCAGCCATTACTTCTTATTTTGATTGATCAAAGTTATCTGCAGCAGAATCTGTATCAGTATAGAAAGCGTTGTTGTTGTTGTTGTTGTTAATTTCATTTCTATACCGCCTATAGCTGGAGCTCTCTGGGCAGTTTACAATAAGTATAAAAACAATATAATACACTAGGTAAAACATTAAGAATTAAAAATTAATTTAAGATTTTTTATGTGTTATGAAAATTAAAATTATTTTGGGGAAAAAATTAAAATAATAAGAAAACTATTAAAAGCTTAAGGTAAAGGTAAAGGTTTCCCTTGCTCGAAAGCCAGTCGAATACGACTTTAGGGATGTGGTGCTCATCTCCATTTCCAAGCTGAAGAGCCAGTGCTGTCCGAAGATGCTTCCATGGTCATGTGGCCGCGAAGTAGCCGTTCAGCGCCTTGATGAGGTCATTGTAGGGGACCTCCTTGAGGGGATGTGTGAATACCAGGCTCTGGGTGACACGGAGCGTGTCCATGCTGCAAGTGCTCAGTAGCCAGGCTCGCTTCATTCCCTGTGTACTTCGAAGATGAATCCCAGTTGCACAGCCCAGGCTTCCCATTTCTTGGGGTGTGCAGGATCAAATGATTTGTCCTGAAGCATCGGCCATGATGACTCGTGGAGCAGTGGGGCAGTGAGTGTTATCCTCTGGAGCGGTTGGCAGTGCCGGATGGCACTGGAGCCGAGCGGTGCCAGTTGCTGATGGATCGGAGCTCATTGCGGGGTGGGAGTCGGCTGGAGAGTCGCTCATCGGGATCCCACTTTCATCACCAGTGCAAAGTACTGGAGTTGGAGGCGTGTTGGAGTGAAATCAGCAAGCATGTTTATTAGTGGTCCCGATGAAGCGTCCCAACCAGGGTTCAGAGCCCTCTTTTATTCTGGCCAGAGCCACACCTCCGACCTCACCCAAATGTCCCCATAGGACCTTAAGATTGTGGTTACAGATCATAGGTTCCCTAGAGGATCCTAAGCACTAGATTGGTGGTGAGTTATGATCCAGCTAGTTATTGTTCTTCCTGACCGAAGCTCAGGTAGCTGGCCTGGCCATGTGTGTTTGGCCCCGTGGCGGTCACCATTACAGGGAGCCAATGGCGACCCCCATTGCATACATTACAATTCTCAACAAGACTGTGCTGCCCAGACAGCTCTAACTGTAGGTAGTTTAGTAAAACTGCTGTGTATCTTTAAGTGCAGTTGCCCCTGGGAATTGTAGTCCTTAGCTAGGTATCCCGAAAGCATCCCTCTGACTGGCTCATCAAGAGTAATTTCCTGAGCTCAGAGGCGTGAAGATAGGAGTTTTATTGTTCTTTTCTGTCTTCTTTGTCTATCTTTACCACAAGAAGAAGGCTTCTCACCACAGCAATAGAAGCTTTGAATCACAAAGATGTAACTTTTCTACCCTGCTATCAGCTAAGGTCGTGAGTACATGATCTACTGAATTCATGTGAAGTTGAATAAAGATGGTTTAAGTCTATACAGTGGCTGTGCGTTGATCACATCCTAGAAAGCATTCAGCTCAAACGGAGCTAAGTGCTGGACAGGAACAAAGAAGGACTATACATACTCTGTATTTTACTGTATTTCTTTTTCAGAATAGTATATTAGAATACTGAATGTAATACAAGGAATATTGGAATGTTTGTTGACATACCACTGCACCCACCTCAAAAAAGAAAGGAAAAAATGCTGTTAAGTTACCTCAATGCCTGAAAGGAGATGAAGGGGGAGTCTCAGTTTACTTCCCACAATTAGGAAAGATGCCTTTACACACTTATCCCCTATTTTGACATATTTATTGCTTGGCTGTCCTTTCCCCCTTAATTAAATCAAAACAACTGTTTACCTTATAACCTTAGATTGTTATTTAGTTTTGTCTTTGCATATCTTAAAACATCTTCATGTTGCATGTTAATTTGCTGTTCAGCCTCTGTCTTGAACTTTACCTTCCTTCCAATGTTTTTGACAAAGGGTGCATCTACACATGAAAGCTCATACCTTGAATAAACCTTTGTTGGTCTTAAAGGCGCCACTGGACTCTAAATTTGTTCTATTGGAAGAGAATATCTGCTTTTCTGGAGAATGGTTTGAATCAGAACAAAAAGCATTGCATTCAAAACCCTTAAAGAGACCAGAAGTTGATTATCCACACTAGAACTTCCTAGAACTTCTGCAAATATTCCCAACTTCTGCTTGCCTAGAGCTTTGTAGACATAATAAATATTTTAAACTGCACTGTTATATGACAAAAATTTATTTCCAGGGACAGTCTATTGCACTGCACTGTTATCTGCTGTAGTGAAGATAAGGTAAAATTTTAATCACTCATAAATCATATAGATATTCTGTCATTTAAGTATGTGGGACATGAACATTTTTAAAACACTCTTTTTAATTAAATAAAAAGCAGGTTTTTAATTTTTCCATCTGTTTTTCCTTCGACATAGTAATGGAGCTCATGTGATAACTTCAATAGGATAAATGCTAGTTTAAATTATCTGTAGAACAAAGTTTGAGTCCAGTGAGGGCACCTGTAAGACCAACAGAGTTTTGTTCAAGTTATGAGCTTTCGTGTGCACACACACTTCTTCAGATACAATGAAATGGAAATTACCAGTCCATACATATAGGTAGAGGGTGAGCAGTAAATTAGCACACAACATAATGAAGATGTTTAACAGATTCAAGGATCAAACAGGAATAATAAGCTTATGGTCACCATTTGTGTGGGCTTAATTCAGGGGTAGAACACAGTGAAGGAAATAACTATGTCAGAATTTGAGACTGATGGGCAGATGTATCTTTAATTGTGGCAGGGTCTCAGCATTCCATCTCAGCATCTGCTTACTACCGTTCCACAGGGCCTGTAAAATGGAGCTGTTCCTCCAGGCCTTTGGCTAAGGTGGCGGGTGCCCACTAAAATCTCACCTTCCCCCCTGCTGAAGTTTACCATCTCTACGTGGCCCAGATCAAGAAGATTCTAGCGACCAAATGACACCGGTTTGAAATCCATGTGTATGAATAGTGTGACCTGTTTTTAATCTATGATGCTTTAAACTGTTTTAATTATTCTGTAAATTATATTGATATGTATTGAAATTTTCATGATATGTTTTAGATTTGCTCTGTGATCCGCCCTGAGCCCGCTTGCGGGGAGGGCGGGATATAAATTGAAACAAACAATCTGTCTTTGACCTTTAAGCCATTATTAAAATGTTAAAGCAATTTATGCTGTTAAAGTATATTGAACAAAATACATGACAATCATTCTCACAGCACGTGAAGCCGTTCTGATGATCTTTAAAGATAGTAGATGGTATTTATGATAACAGCTCAAAGCACCTTCATATCACAGCTGCGGAGAGGCTTAATGTGGCAGCAACTGTCAGAACAGATCAGCACATGCTTTTCAGGCCGCTTTGGTTGCCATAATCCAGCCCCTGCAAAAAGTGACCTCATGGGCCGCCAATGCGCCTCTTGCTCTTGTTCCGTTTGGTTAATTTAAGAAAATCCAGACTCATGATAATGACCAAGCAGGACAAAAGCTAATTAACAAAGGAGCACAATGAAGGCTAGTGAGTGAGACTAGGTCAGCTTTCTAGGGGAGCCTGCTCTCTCTCTCTCTCTCTCTCACACACACACACACACACACACGTGCATGCACACACACACATTTTGCCTCTGTCTACTAAAAGTGCTTTTCAAGAGATGGGATGAAAAATTTATGTTAATGGAAAAATCAGCATAACTATTACATCTCCTCTGCAATCTGAAAGTCATTGGTAGTTCATAAACTAGGGAGAAACAGCATGTTTTTATTTATTTATTTACATTCTTTATAGCCTGCCTTTCTCACAGGGACTTGAGGCGGATTACACAAGGTAAGCCAGGACAATCACAAAAAATGAGACATTCAGCGACCAATGTATTAGGATTTTAGACGTCTGGAACCACCAGAAAGAACTGAAACACAGCATAAGTATTCACATGACACATTAAGCAGTACTGAAATTACACAAATAGGATCCTCCTTGCAATAAGTTGCACACAGCAGTATATAGACCACAGTCCCTGACCATTTATCCAAGCATGTTTGCAGAACCCTTTTGTGCCGTGCAACTCTGTGACAGGCCCAGAAAAGCCCTCTTGAATAGTCGTTTTGCATAGTTTGGGGAGAGCCAGGAAAGGTGGAGCTCTACATGACAGCATTGTAAAATACGATTCCTCCTTGGGATACAGACTTGCTCACAAACTCAGGACAGCTCACTTGGATCTCTGAAATCTGCATGTTCTTGCGTTTCTTCTAGCCTGTTCTCCGCCTTCCTGTCTGTGCTATCTGCCTGCCGGAGATGTTTCTTCTGAGCTTCACAATGGCCTCCTCACAATGTCTCACTTCTGATTCCACACTCCCCCCCCCCCCCCAGTGCTTTTACTGATTTCTGTGTCACCTTAGAAAGGTGTGAAACAAACCAGAGTAGTGGTTCTTAACCCTTGTGATACTTATTGAATTTATTTTTTTTCATTTATTTTTTTATATCCCACCCTCCCCCGCAAGTGTTCTTCTCCTCTGCCTGTTCTTCTTACCTTTCTGCATTCTGACACTACAGGACAGACCTGTAGATACATCTTGCTCCTTGCAGATCCATGGGGGTGGGGGGGTGGGGGAGATTCCCAGATTGGAAAAAGAGAGGTATCTCATTCATTTAAGTAGATCACACACATACGCATATAGAACATGTAGCCCTCCTCAATGCCTCCACACCACACTTCCAGCTGCTGTGAAGTGAAGCACCTTCCCCACCATTCCCTCCAGAATGAGGATTAGATATATGACAAGGGAGGGCCTGCAAGATTCATGGGGTGGGAATCTGATCCTCCTCCCCCACTTCACTTGCCTGCTGACCCCAAGCACGGCTGCCCATACAAGCTGGAGTGGAATCCAGTTGTACAGAGAGGCTTGCTGTTGTGTACTAATGGCGACCACTCATGCGGTCAGAGATCTCGCACGTGGTCGGGCTACTACCAGAGCTTCGCTTCGGTAGACAATAGCCCATGTGGATCCTAATTTGGACCAATGAGCCACCCAGGATTCATAAAGGGACCTATGGACAAAGGTGCAGTGTAATTGACCGTATCATGGGGATTGGGTGAGGCCAGGTTTGTGGTTTAGATTGGCATTTAAGCAGACCCCCAAGCCCTGCTCAGTAGTCTTGTTTTGAACCATCTAATAAATTTATGAGCTGATTTCACTTCAACGCGTCTCTGTACCCAGTACTTTATTCTGGTGATGAAGGTGGGATCCCGATGAGCGGCACTGACTCCGACTCCAGCACTGCACTGAGCACCAATCCTCCAGCACCCGAGCACTGCCAGGTTCCAGTGCCACCTGGCATTGCTGACTGCCCCACAGGACAATGCTCGCCACATTGCTCCAGAGTCATGGCTGCCACTCCGGGACAGATCTCTACCTTCAACCCAGCTCACCCTGAGCTGTGGGAAGCCTGGGTTGAACAGCTGACATACTTCTTCCTGGTCCAGGAAGCAAGAAGAAAGCGTGGCTCCTCAGCACATGGGGTCGCAACCATCCAATTGGTGCAAAGCCTCATCACACCAAAGAAACTTGAAGATGTCTCCTTCGACAAGTTGGTGACAGCACTCACTATTTTGCGTCAAACCCCTCAAAGACGGTGATGAGAATGGACTTCTACACACGCTCACAGAAGTCCGGGGAGTCAGTTGTGGACTTCATGGCTGACCTTCACTGGCTGACGGTGAGTTGCAAATTTCCTTCAATAAAGGACACCCTGTTAAACCACTTCATTTGGGGTGTCTGTGAGCCAAAACTCCGCTGCAAGCTTGAGGCAGTCGAGGACCCTAAGCTCGATTCGGCATTTAAAACGGCCACTGCTTTTGAGAAAGCTCAGAGAGACCACCAGAGCTCCACGGCTACGTCACACCGCATGGTCGCTACCTCTGGCTCTGAGGCATCTGATGAGGAGGACGTCCTCCAGGTCCGCCACCCTGATCGCCAAGGACCACCATGAGCTGCAGCCATGTCGGTACTGGCCAACATATGTCCCAGCACTTTGTCATCGTGTGCCAGTTGTGGGGAAACCCACGAGCGCCGGAACTGTCAGTTCTGAGAGGTGATCTGCTGATCCTGCAGCAAGATGGGACACATCGCCCAGACCTGCCATTCCCGAGGTCCCCAATGGACACCAGCCGCACATCAGGAGTTGCTGATCTACATGACCAGGTAATGAACTTGCCCTGGGCCACCCCCAACAAAATTCACATAATGGTGTTAGTGGAGGGGTCCCCCTGTAACTTGGAACTGGACACTGGGTCCTTGTTTTCCATTATCTCAGCGGACACTTTGCAAAAGTTATGTCCAAGGGTGGGCCCCCGGTTAATGAAGCCCAAAGGCCTTATGTTTCAGGACTTCCAGAAAAACCCCGTGGCCATCAAGGGGTGGTGCAAGTTCTGGATGCAATATAAAGACTTTGATGGACTGCTTGACTTGTTGGTCCCCAGCTTATTGGGACTTTCTTGGGTCGGCCCCTTGGGATTTCGGTTGACCGCTGTGAACCACCTCCGCGGCACAGACTTTCAGTCAATCTGTGATGAATTCCCGGCCATTTTTTATGGCGCATTGGGCAAATATATGGGTTCCCCAGTGTCCCTGGATCTTGAACCTATGGTCTGGCCAATCTGCATGATGGCCCGACGACCCCTACTAGCGGTCTGTCCCCAAATCAACAGGGAGTTAGACCAGCTAGTTGAACAAGGGGTGCTAGAGCCAGTCCCACACGCTCAGTGGAAGACCCCCATTGTAACCCCAAGAAAGCCAAATGGGGATGTTAGGATTTGTACAGGCTATAAGTGCACAATTAACAAGGCCCTCCAAGACCATGCTTATCCGGTGCCCATAATTAGTCATGTCCTAGCTTCACTGGTGGGGGCAAAGATTTTTGGGAAGCTGGACCTTGCGCAGGCATACCAGCAGCTCCCAGTGGACAATGCCACCGTCGAAGCCCAAACAATTGTAACTCATAGGGGAGCGTTCAAGATGCGGCGCTTCCAATTTGGGATGTCAACCCGGGGATTTTTCAGAATCTTATGGGCTGTTTACTTAAAGGTATTCCCGGGGTCCAGCCTTTCTTCGACATTGTTCTGATTGCAGCCTTAGACACCAAGACCTTCGTGGCCCAGTTGCAATCTGTTTTGCAACACTTCAACAACGTGGGCCTGAAGGTTAAATGGGAGAAATGCCTGCTGGGGGTTCCATTGCTGGAGTTCCTAGGGTTTGCAGTTGATGCTCAGGGCATCCACCCCACTCCAGACAAGGTCCATGCCATTGCCGAGGCCCCTGCACTGTCATCAAAAGCGAAGCTCCAAGCGTTTTTGGGGCTCCTCAACTTTTACCATTCCTTCTTCCACCACAAAGTGGTGGCTGAACCCCTCCATTGCCTCCTCGACAAACAGGCCCTGTGGGCCTGGGGCCCCGGCCACACCATGGCATTTCAAGCCGTCAAGGATTTATTGACATCACATACTGTCCTGGTGCATTTTGATGAGACTCTCCCTGTGCTTCTCGCATGTGACGCATCGCCATACAACGTGGGGGCAGTCCTGGGGCACTGCCTAGCAGACGGGAGGGAGGACCCAATCACTAACTATTCCTGCACCCTTTCTGCGGCGGAGCACAATTATGCACAAATTGACAAAGAGACCCTGGCAATTGGGGCTGGAATAAAAAAAATTCCACAATTACCTCTGTGGCCGCCCCTTCACTGTCATGTCAGACCACAAGCCTCTCCCGGGTCTGCTTGCACCTGACCATCAACCCCCCCCAGATGCTGTCCCCCCAGGTGCTCTGCTGGTCCATCTTTATGGCTGGATACCAGTATGAGTTGGTCCACTGCCCCGGGAAAGCCATAAACTACGCAGATACCCTCAGCCACCTGCCGCTTCCATCCTGTGACCCAGACCCAGCTCCTGCTCACCACATCACCCTACTAGAAGACCTGCCAGATTGGCCCATCCAGGTGAAGGACACCTCCTGGCTTACTGCACAGGATTGCATCTTGTCATGGGTCTTGGACTGGGTGGGAAGGGGCTGGCCCAGCAGTCCAGGGCTGGAATTTGCCATCTATTCATCCTGGTGTGACAGACTATCAGTACATGAGGGGTGTGTGCTCTGGAGCAGCCGAGTGGTGGTGCCTGAGCCGCTTCACAAACCAGTACTGACTGCTCTGCATGAGACACACCCCGGCATCATCTGGATGAAAGCCCTGGCCCAGAGCTACATATGGTGGCTAGACTGAGACATTAAGGAGCTGGTAAAGCACTGCCAGAAATGCCAGGAGTCATGCCCAGACCCACCTCAGGCACCAGTGCGACCCTGGGAGTCATCATACAAGCCATGGGCCCAGCTACACTTGGACTTTGCGGGTCATTTCCAGGGTCAACTGTTCTTCATCCTGGTGGACACTTACACAAAATGGCTAGAGGTGATTCTGGTGTCCTCCATTTCCTTGAAAGCAGCCATCCAAGTGATGTGGCAGATCTTCAGTTTCCACGGCATCCCGGACACTCTTGTGATGAACAACAGCTCAGCTTTCATGTTGGAAGAGCTCCAACAGTTCATGGAGTACTACAGGATCTGGCATGTATGCTCAGCCCCATTCCACCCAGCTACAAATGGCCAGGCCAAGTGCATGGTGTGCACGACAAAGGAAGCCCTGCGCCACATGGACAATGGTGACTGGAACTATAAATTTGCAGCGTTCCTGTTTGGTCAACTGACAACACTGCACACTGCAACCGGGCACAGTTCAGCGGAACTGTTAATGGGGAGGCAGCTGATAACCCGGTTGGACCACCTACACCCAGACTGTGCCCCAGAACACAGCATGGACCGGGAGCAACAGGAGGCTCTCCAAGGGTTCTTCTTGGGTGACCCCATCTATGCCAAAAACTTTGTGGGGGTCCCCCCTGGCTCCCAGGCTGGGTAGTTCAGGTAACTGGGTCCCTTTCCTATGTGGTCTCCGGAGACAACAGCCAAATGTGGAGCGGCACATTGACCAGCTGTGCCACCATCTCCTGCCCGCTGACCCTGACACAACAGGGGAGAGTGATGAGGAAGTGCTAGCCCCAGAGCAGGAGGAGAAGAGTGAACAAGAGTCCTCTGCACCTACCACCCCCGGGCCCAACACACCGGGAGAGGTAATAACCGACAACCCACCAGCACTGGTCCCGACAGGCAGTCCAGACCCTTCCCCCAAACCAGTGGAGGCCATCCCTGCACAGGCCATCACAGAGCCAGTACTATGCTGGAGTACTACCTAAGAGACTTTGTATGCTAGGGAAGGTCCGAACTATGGGGAGAGGGGTGTTGTGTACTAATGGCGACTGCTCATGCAGTCAGAGATCTCGCACATTGTCGGGCTACTACCGGAACTTTGCTTCGGCAGACAATAGCTCATGCGGATCCTAATTTGGACCAATAAGCCACCCAGGATTCGTAAAGGGACCTATGGTCAAAGTTGCAGTGTAATTGACCCTATCATGGGGATTGGGTGAGGCTGGGGGTGTGGTTTAGACTGGCATTTAAGCAGACCCCTGAGCCCTGCTCAGTAATCTTGTTTTTTTATATAACTTTTAAAATTAATTTTCTACAAACTATAAAAAAATATCCCTACAGTTACAAAACTATCCCTAATTAAAGCAAAGAATATAAATCGTTTTAAAATATATATAAATGAAATTCCCCATATAGCAAAATACAAAATACTGAAATATGATAATAGGTTTCAAGTGATACTGGCTATGCATATGTGGATTCAAGCATGTGGCAAAATAAATTTCTTAAACTTTCAAGTTGTACATAAAGCTATTTCTCCCTGCTCCCTCTTCTTTTTGGTTTAGCAGGTTCCCTTTGGACTGTCAGTTGTTTAGGGGCAGCTGCCCCCTTTGCTGAATCAGTGTCCTCTGAAGAACTACTTGATGAGCTTTCCAAATAATGTATGATGCCTTCTTCCTCTTCTTCCTCTACTGTCTTCTTTTCTTTTGTTAGTCCTTGTTGCAGATCTAGAAAAGTCTCTGCACTTTTAGGAGATGTGATCTTTTCTTTTTTCTCCTTATAGTTGAATACCAAACCCTCCGGGAAAATCCAACTATAAGGGGTGGAGTTCTTTTGCAGGAATTTTGTCAAATTTTTATATTGCTGCGTTCTTTTTCTTATCTCAAATGGAATGTCTTTCAAGACTCTGATTTCCACAACTTTGATTTTTAGGATTTTCCTGTTAGTGACCTTGAGCACCACGTCTCTTGTTGTTCTCTTAGAGAATTTCACCACAGTTTCTCCAGGCAGGGTTTTCTTCTTCACAAAATCAGGATATCCATTTTGCTTTGTAAATAATCCACTTGTAAACCTGTTTTTGGAGTCAAAGCTTCACTTAAGATTTCTTTCAAATTCTTCGACTTCTGTTCTGGATCACCTTGAAATCATAGAACATAAGATGCTTTTTCCATTTGCAGCCTCAAAAGTTGGTCTCTGTCAGTTGCTCTTTCTTTCTCCACTACTTGTAGTCTTTGATTCAATATTTTTGTTTTGGTTTCAGCTGATTTTGCTGATTTAACCACCTCTTCCATTTTAGCATTAGATTCTTTAATCTCTTTCTGGAGTGCATCAATACTTTGGTTCATTGTAGTCATCTGATCTAGTAGAGGGCGCAAGGCTACTGACAACATGTTTGGAAAGTCTATGGAAGCTTCCTGTTTAGGAACAGGAAGAGAAGGAGCTGTAGCTTTTGGAGAGGGTTTCCCTCTGAGCACCATTTTTTCTCCTCTGCCAGTCATTGTTTACTTCTCAGAGGAGTTAAAGTCTTTGGAAAGTTTTTTTTTTTTAAAAAATGCCATTTTAAGGGACTTCCAGAAGAGACGTGCTAATGGCAGACGCCTCTCTCTGCATATGCGGGAGAGGCGATCCGTGCCCAGTAGGGTGAAGGGGTTCTGGACGGGTGCCGAACCCCCAGAGACCCTAGCGAAGGGGCTCTGCCTGGGGTGGCACGAGTGGGAGACTCTCCTGATGGTGGCGACCACAGGATTGAGACCCCCCCCTCCTCACCCCCGTAGGTTCCCCTGCTGAGGAAGCCTTCGGGCTGCATAAGCGTGACCGAGAAGCAGCAGAAAATGCTTGGCAGAGAAGCAATTAACACACCTGATACGCAATGGTGAAAACCGTGAGTTGCAAAATCTAACGGCAAATAAAGCGACGGGGAGGGAAAGGGAGGATCGTATTCCCTCCCTCTCCTTACCGAAGCGGCTGAGACTTTCCCACGGCATTACTGCAACTATAAAAGCATTTGAAAAATGCTGGAGGGCGGGATCGCATACACGGAGAAAAGACCTTTTGAGAGACATTAGTGCGACTACAATTGTTTCTTCTATGGTCCTTCTTATCTAAGTGTAAATAAAAGCGAAAGTGCAACAATGATGGGGCGGCCAAAACCCTCCCCTAAACTAGGAAGCGGTCCTCCGAGTTCAAAGGGCAATACCACAGAGATGAGCTCAATGTTTTCAGCATTGCTGCGGCTGCTGGTGGACCAGATGACTACTCTCAACAGCAAAATGGACTTAATGCAAAATGAACTGAAAGAATCAGGTAAACGAACAGAAAAGCCACAACAGGATCTCTTGGAAGTTAAGGCGACAACTAGTAAGCATGATTCAAGACTACAAAAAATTGAAAAAAAAAGGCTTTTCAATGTGATAATGTATTGAAATTGCGGATGGAACGCTCAAGTTACTTCCTTCGACTTCAGAATGTTCCTGAAAAAAAAGGGGAGGATCTTAAAAAGCTAGTGAGTGAAGCTCTGGCACCAGTGACAGGTTTAAAAGCGGAAGAAATAATAAGCGATATGGATTTGGTTTATCGGACCTATCCTGAATTAGTAAAAAAGAAAAACCTGCCAGGTGAAATTATGATAAGATTCTCCAAAAGATCAACAAGAGACTCATGGAAAGAAGCACTAATAGCTTTAATACCGAAACAGGGCTCTAATCTATTAGAAATAAAAAATTATCGCCCGATTGCCCTACTTAACATAGATTATAAAACTTACGCCTCGATTTTAGCTAATAGATTTAAGAAAGTTTTATCACAAACGATCAAAGTAGATCAAGCTGGATTCCTACCACATAGACAGCAAACGCATAATATGCGAATTATACTAGATATTCTAGAGTACTACGAACAGCACTCGGAAAAAGGCATGGTGTTGTGTTTCATAGACGCGGAAAAGGCCTTCGATAAATTAAATTGGGATTTCATGTTATTACAACTTAAAAAATGGGAATGCGGGGAAAATTTTTTTTCCAATGATTCAAAAGATATACCAAATACAAGAAGCCAAGGTACTTTTTAACGGTGAGCAGACTTCAGCGATCCCAATACAAAAGGGAGTGAGACAAGGATGTCCTCTCTCTCCACTTCTGTTTATTTTTGTCTTAGAGACCCTTTGTGACCGTGTAAGGGAAGATCAAGCTGTAAAGGGCCTAACGATAAGAGGAGAAAGCTACAAAGTATTGGCATTCGCTGATGACATGGTCTTCATCATAGAAGACCCACTGATCTCATTTATAAGGCTTTTGCATATTCTCCGAAACTTTGGACAACTAGCAGGTCTCAGGGTCAATGTGAGTAAAACCAAGATTCTAACAAAAAACTGTACTAAACAGGAAGATACTTCAATTCAAAAACTGACAAATTTTGAAGTGACCAAGAAAGTTAAATATCTAGGGATAACACTTTCCAATAAATGTAGCTCCTTATACAACGATAATTATGAAAAATTACTGACAGAGATAAAGAAAGATCTGGAAAAATGGTCAAATCTACAAATTTCATTTTTAGGACGCATAGCTTTGATTAAGATGAACATCCTACCATGTCTCCTATTTCTTTTCCGTAACATACCGATCTTAAGAAACCAAATATTTTTTCATACTCTGGGAAAATATATTGCAGACGAGGAAGCCAAGGGTGAGACTCAAATATTTACAGGATTCCCAGAAATGAGGCGGTTTAGGTTTACCCGATTGATATCTTTACTACTCAGCAGCAGCAATGGTCTGGGTAAGAGATTGGGCTGATCTTAAAAATACAAGAATACTGAATTTGGAAGGACATGACAACCAGGTAGGATGGCACGCAATTGTCTGGTATGGTCAAAAAAATAAAGATTTTAGCAGACATGCGATTAGGGGCCCACTACTAAAAATATGGGAAGAAACAAAAAAAAATTCTATTTGAAAATTCCAAGTTGGGTTTCACCACTAGAAGCTTTTATTAAACCCACTCTGATGTTAGAGGAAAAGACCTGTGGATATAAAAACCTTTTACAGGGAGACTTAAATTTGAAGAACAATGAAAGATTAAAATTAAGTGGAATTAACTTATTTATTTATTTATTTGTTCAATTTATACCCCGCCTAGCCAGCGAACCGGCTCTACTTAACTTAACATGGTGGGAACAAATTCAATTCATGGTGGGAACAAATTCAATTAAAATCAAGATTTAATATAGACAAAAAGACAGGATTTTATAGTGTTTTGACTGATTTTGATAAAACTTGGTTGGTGACAGAAGAAAAATGTATACAAAAAATGTATAAAAACCTGCAGGAATACAAGATGCAAGATGAGTGGGTAAAGACGAATATGATCAAATGGGCACAATACTTAGGCCATAATATACAGATGGATGAGTGGGAAAAAATATGGAAAAGGAACATCAAGTATACAAGGGCCACAGCATTTAGGGAAAACTTTTATAAAATGTTTTATTTGTGGTATATAACCCCTGAAAAACTGGCAAGATTTTCTAAATCCAATTTGAATACGTGTTGGAAATGTAAAAAATGTAAAGGCTCATATATGCATATGTGGTGGACTTGTCCTCAAGCACGAAAGTATTGGATATGTATTCAGAAAATAATTCAGGAGATTATAAAATGTACGATGCCATTAATTCCAGAATTATTCCTGCTTAACATAATATCTGACGAATATACAAATACTGACAGGAGACTGATAATCCACGCTACAGCGGCGGCAAGGATGCTATTCGCGAAATACTGGAAGACAGATAAGACACCAAAAGAGGAAGAATTTGTTTATAAAATGTTTGACACAGCAGAAATGGACAATTTAACCTTAAGGTTAAAAAATAAGCAGGAGTCATTTAAACCAATATGGGATAAATTTTATTGTTGGTATGATGACAGTTACAGAAAGATATTATCGCAATAAGTAAGCGACAATACGGTTATTAATTGATGAACAACCGGTTTTGTTTTCCTTTGTGTAATATACAAATTTTGGCATGATTAGCAAGTCATTCAAAAATAAATAAAAAATTTGCACCACGAACAAGAGATGTGGTTTTAAAAGCCACCAACAGAACAACGCTGAAGATCCAGGAGGTAGACATCAAGGTATTAAAGGACATTCCATTTGAAATAAGAAAAAGAAGAAAAGCCTACAGAAGTTTAACTACCTGGCTTCAGTCTGAATCAATTATATACCGATGGAATACTCCGGAGGGACTGTGTTTCAGCTATCAAGAAAAGAATGTTAAAATTGACTCTGTTGATCAAGCGAAAGCTTTTTTGGAAAAATGCAAGAAAAAGAAAAAAGAGAGAGACTCAGACGATTCGCTAGCACAGCAGGAAAGTATATATGGCTTGGATAGCTCAGAAAGCGAAGAAGAAAACTCAGACTCGGAGAAGGGAGCTGCAGCTCCCAAACTTATGGAAGAGACTAAAAAGAAAAGAAGAGGACAAAAGAAGAAATAAACTTTGTATTGTTGTTAAATGTTGAGCATTAAGTATATGTTAATGGAAAATAAGCGTGCTCCAAAGTTATGTGTACCAGCAAATCAGCTATGTGATTTTTAGAAGCAGTAACATATGTAACTAGTTAAACCAAGATTTTTTGTTTCTCAAACTGACTAATCTACTAAAAATGATTATTTTAATCAGCATTTTCTGTATAAGGTAATTTAGTATAGAATTTAGCGTATAGATGTAGAAATAGATGTAAAATCAATAAAAAAATTTATATATATAAAAAAAGCCATTTTAAGAAGGATTCCACACTACTTGAACCCCATATGCAGTGCCAGTGGTCCCAGCCCTCCACTTTTCAGTCTTTTTTAAAAAGAAAGGAGGGGGGGGACTTTCCCTCCCCCTTCACCACTTTGTTTCGGGGCTACTGGATGCCTGTTAGTCCTATTGAGTGGACCCGCTGACTCACATTTCATTCAAGGCTGCACCACAAGTAGGGGTATTATCATTTCTTCACTGCATTCTTCACTTGCCAAGCCGGTGTGCCACTTTAAGTGCCAAAGGCTCCACAGCGATGGAAACTTACAGGGCAAAAAGGCACCTCAATCCTTTGGCTGTCTCTGTGAGACTTCTGAAGAGAACCAATAAGTCAGGCCTCGTATGAAAACAAAATCCTTTATTGTCTTAATGGTCTTTCAGGAATACGTTCTTTGTTAGTGATACCAGATAGATGAGGCTAGGACCTCTTATACAGTATTCAAAAGGCACTGGATTGACAGGCACCAATCAGTGTAAAACCATGAAGCGCGAAAACCTGTAACCATTATGTTCTCATGAAAAAGGTGTGCAAGCGAAGCATAACTCCCGCCCCATGCCCCTTAGTGCACTCTACTTGCATTCCCACACATAGACACCTGGAAGAACCCAGAGCGAGACAGCTCAAGGCTAACAGTTCAGCGGCAGAGATAAGCAGAGCTGGCAAAACAAATTAGCTACACAGAGATAGGAGGGGGCAGGGGAGACAGGGGAAGGGATCTAGACACCAATTGCCCGACTGGAGGACCTGTAAAGAAAAAGGGGATTCTCTTGAACCCCAGGCTGGGAGCCCCCTACAAGGGCTCCGGGGGAGCGGAATCCAGCCAGTACCCCTCCTGTTCGCGGAGGTTGCGAGCCGCTCCATGTGGATCTCCCCTGGAGTGCGCCTGCCATTAAGCCGCCAAAACTGGAAGTCAGTAGTCTTGTTTTGAACCATCCAATAAACTTATGAGCTTATTTCACTTCAACGCGTCTCTGAATCCAGTACTTTATACTTGCCTACTTTTAAATGAAGACAGTGGTTCTCAAAGCATTAGCCATACTTGTGGGGTTATGTCAGAATCTGACAATAGCCTGCTTGTTCTATGGTTGCTCTAATGTTACTTTCTGTTTCTTTGTGCCTCACTATCACCAAATGCTTTATTGCTTCCCTTGAAGTAAAAACAACTGTCCTGCTTAGTGTTACTTTTTCCCGGGAGGGTGGCCTGACACATTCCTAGTCGTCACATAAATAACTGAAGCTATCTCGTCCTGTTCACTCCCCCTCCCCTTTGAGGCTCGGAGTATGTTATCAAAGTTGTTACAACCTTGGAGGCTAGTTTATTGTCGCTGACCAAATGTTTTGCCTAGGGTTCGCACATCTGGGTCACTTAGGGCAAGAAGGGAATTTTTATAACTTTCCCACCTTTGGTGGGAACAAAACGGTTGCCATTTTCTTCCCGCGTTTTTGTATGTACTCTGATTGGATGTTTATATGCAAGCACCTATGCCTGAAGGTATATTAACCCATGTCATCTTTTTTCTGTATCTTTAACAAACATCGAGTACCTGTTCCAGTATTAGAAATAAAGAGCTTTGCTTTAACCCAAAGGTCTGATCGATTGCTGTTAGTACAGAAGCCTCACAGGTTATGGTGGGAAATATGAGTGATTATTATTTAGTATAGCTTATTGCTATACTGTGCGGACTACCCCTAAAGTGGGAGCGGAATTGGACGGGTGCACTGAGCAGCATCTAATATTTGACAGTTGGTGTGTGGGAAGCCAGGGCATCGGATTCCCCCAAAGCTGGTTGGACAGATGGCGGCAGCCGAGGCTTATGTGCAAAGGCTGCCAACGGACAGATGACCAGCCATGGGATCCCGGTGCTCCTGGAGATGGGGAGGTATGGCAGTGGGACCAGACGGAAGTGGAAGGGAAGGGAATGGAGATGTAGACGAGCTCGGTCCCCTTCCATTCTGTGTCCCATCCTGAAGGTGGTAGGTTGTGGGGCCAGGAAGGAGAACCCCACTCCGACATTGGTGTTGTGCAATGCCAGGTCCATCAATAATAAGACCAGAACCCTGCATGACTTTGTGTCGGAGCAGGAGGTGGACTTGGCGTGCATGACCAAGTAAATCAGCACTCAACAACGGTCCTTAAGTAGATTCAGTTTATTGGAGTCAGTATTTCTAAGACATTCCCTAAGCACTTCTGTGTTCAGACTAAAGTGGGGAGGCGGGGACAGGATTATGTACACAGTTCAAACTGGGGTGTCAGCTGGCTACAAGCCAATGAGTGCCCCGGTACCCTTGTGCTGAGAATAACGGCTTCAACATTCAGGTGGGAGACTCACCAGAGAAACCCGAGATCTTATGTAAACAGGGGCAAATGTTAGGAGAGCATCAAAGGCGACATTCCAGAGTTTACAACAGCAATTTCAGCCCTCTCCCCCCTCCTTTTCATCTCCCTCTCTTACCTCCATTTAGTTATGACAGCCTAGCTGACATACTGCCCCCCTAAAGAGGCCCCCCTCCCGGCTTTGAAGGGTACAAGGAGTGGAAAGCACGTAATAATTCAGGGGCATCGACATGACAATCCTGGACCCATTCATTTTCCTCAGGACCGAAATCATTCCACTTAATCAAATAGAAAAGATGGCCATGCCATATCCTAGAGTCCAGGATCTGAGCCACCTCGTGATGCTGTTCGCCATTCAGAATCAGAGGTGGGGGGGGCTGGGGAACGAGGGTGTGAGGCATTCGGTCCAGGATCCCGCTTCAGGAGGCTGAAATGAAAAATTGGATGAATGCCCCGAAGGGATTTAGGCAAGGCCAATTCAACAGTCACTTTGTTGATTTTACGCACAACTGGGAAAGGACCCACATAACGCCAACCCAGCTTTCTACTGGGTTGCAGCCCTTTTAAGTTCTTGGTGGACAAATACACACAATCACCCGGATTTATGTCCCAAGGCTCCGCCTGGTGCTTATCAGCCTTAGTTTTATAATCAGCTTTGGCTTTATCCAGGGCCTCACGAATCACCCCCCACTGGTCCTGCAGACTGCGCCACCACTCGCACAAGTCCCCCCCATTCCCTGGGGTGTCATCAAACATCATGGGGAGGGGCCTCCCTTCGTAACCATACAAAGCCATGAAAGGGAAGAGCCCAGTGGAAGAATGCACTGAGTTGTTGTAGCTGTATTCTGCATACAGTAACAAGTCCACCCAATCATCCTGTTGATAATTGGTGAAGCACCTGAGAAATTGCTCCAGTGTTTGGTTAATTCTCTCTGATTGGCCATCCGTTTCTGGGTGATAAGCGGTACTGAGTCCATGTTCAATGTCCAGCAGGAGCAAAAGTTCTTTCCAGAACTTGGCAACAAACTGCGATCCTCTGTCCGAAATTACCTTTCTCGGAAAACAGTGCAGTTTAACTATGTGGTGTATAAACATCTTTGCTAAAGCCTTAGCAGTGGGCAGCTGTTTGAATGGAACAAAATGTACCCGCTTTGAAAAAAGAATCTACCACTACCCAAATAACAGTATTGCCCTTGCTGGGGGCAAGTCAGTGATGAAATTCATCGAAATCACCTCCCATGGCCTAGATGGGGTTTCCAAAAATTTCAACAGGCCAGGGGGTTTACCCCCTCATTGTTTGCACATGAGACAGGTAGGGCATGAGGTAACATATTGGGAAATGTCTGCCCTCATATGCGGCCACCAGAACTGGCATTGCAGTAAATGCAAAGGTTTCAAAAACCCAAAATGTCCAGCTAGTTTTGATTCATGGCCCCAGCGCATCACCTCCCCAGGCATAGAAATGGGCACAAAGACTTTGGACCCCTTATACCAGCAGCCATCTTCATGTTCTTCCACCGCCTGCGAGGAGGTGAGCTCCTCCTGGTCTTCGTCAGATACAGCATCCTTGAATCTGGTGTTCCACGAAAGCACCTCCTTCTCCCCCCCGCTCTCACCTGGTTGCGGGTCAGTACCACCCCACCCAATTGCGAGGGAGTGAACATAGAGTCAATCACATCTTCCCTCTGGCTTGCATGTTGGGGGAGGCGGGACAGGGCATCAGCCAAAAAGTTTGATTTCCCAGGGAGATGGTGGAGGGTAAAACGGAACTTGGAGAAAAACTCCGCCCACCTGAGCTGTTTGGTGTTGAGGCTTTGAGGGGTGCACAGTGCCTCTAGATTCTTATGGTCAGTCCAAACCTCAAATGCAACCCACGCCCCCTCCAACCAATGACGCCACATTGACAAAGCTAATTTAATAGCCGCGGCTTCTTTGTCCCACACTGACCAATTTTGCTCTGTAGTGTTGAACTTCTTAGAAATGTAAGCCAGGGGGTGGAGTCGCCCATCCACCCCCTCTTGCAAGATAGCCCCTCCCATCGCAACATCGGACACATCCACTTGGACAATGAATTTCTTATTCTCATCTGGGTGGGCAAGCACTGGCTCAGAAGTGAACAGCTTTTTAAGCATCTCAAATGCCTGACATTTAGCCATCCAGTTTAACTTTGCCCCGGGTTTTGTACTCTCCACACCTTTCCCCTTTGTTTTCAGCAAATCAGTGAGTCAGAGAGTTACCTGGGTGAAATTAGAGAGGAAATCCCTATAAAAATTACAGAATCCGATAAATGATTGGAGCTGGCATCGGGTGGTAGGTGCTTCCCACCCCACCACATCTGCTACTTTCTTAGGATCCATTTCCAACTCTCTCTGGGAAATGCAATAGCCCAGGAAATCCACTTCTTTCTTGTGGAAATCGCATTTGGACAGCTTAACGAATAGCCTACACTCCAGAAGGGTCTGGAGAACCTCCCTCACCTATTTGACATGCGATTCCCTGTCAGAGGAATACAAAAGAATGTCATCTCTAAGTACACTAGCGCCCCCTGGAATAAGTGCTGGTGTAGCACTTCATTGATCAGGTTCATAAAAACTCCAGGCGCTTCCTGGAGGCCAAATGGCATAACAAGTTATTCGAATTGCCCCAGGGGTGTGTTGAATGCCGTCTTAGGCTCATCCCCCTCCCTTATGCACACTCTAAAGTAAGCATCCTCAAATCAAGCTTAGTGAAAATTTTCCCTTTGGAAGCCTCAGCCAACAAGTCTTTGATCAGGGGGAGGGGGTAGGCATTGGTAGTAGACACTGCATTGAGCCCTCTGTAATCTGTACACAATCTGAGCCTGCCATACTTCTTCCAGAAGAGGACAGGAGCTGCGTAAGGGGAGGAGGCAGGACAGATAAAGCCTCACACCAAGTTTTTATCAATGAACTTGCATAGCTCCCCTTTCTCTGCCAGGCTCATGGAATACAACTTTCCCTTAAGCAACTTGTGCCCCGGCAACAGTTCAATAGCACAGTCACAATTCAGGTGTGAGGGGGAGTTTGTCTGCTTCCACCTCCCCAAAAACCTCTGCCAAGTCCTCATACTCGTGGGGGATCCCCCCACACCCTCCTCCATCAGGCAAGCAATCACTGGATCTGCAGGAGACTCACCCCACTCAGGTGACCACACATGGGACTTGCACCCTGGATCAACAAAACACACCACCCCCTTGCTCCACTGGATGTAAGGGTCATGCACACACAGCCAAAGGCTTCCTAACACCAGTGGGAACCAGGCATTGGGGTTAATCACAAAAGAGCGGTGCTCCCAATGTTCTCCCGCCCCCAGCAGCACAGGGACCGTTTGGTATTTGCAGGACTCCTGCATAGGGGAGCCGTCCATCTGAACAAAAACTATTGGCTCTGGAAGTTTTTGGACTGGGGTCCCCAGCCCCGTAACCAGGGATGGGCTCATTATGTCTCTCGCACAGCCCGAGTCGATCAGCACGCGGACTCAAATCTGCGTGCCCAGGTCTCTGCTTAAAATAGTCACAGTCACAAACAGGATGGGGTCAGAGCTGCTTACCATAGGTGGTGCCTGCGGTTTTCAGACCTGTTGTTTTGCGCCTCTTACAGCAGGTCCCAGCCTTTTCCCGATGGCTCTTGTGCTTCCTCGCTGCTTGATGAAATGTCCTCCAGTCCCACTCCCAGCCGTAGTGCTTTCGGGAACTTCCCTTTCTCACTGCTTGGTCATTTTGGGGTTTCCGTGTCTGCCTTCTCTCCAGTTCTCAGAGGGTGGAAGTTGTGCCTGACGAGCAGGCAGCCGCAAAATGGCCGGCTTCCCCACATTTAAGTCAAAGCCCTTGCCGCCTCCACTGCTCTCTGATGTGGTCTTTTCCTCTGGGCTGGGTCGTCTTCTGGTGAGCCCCCGTGGTTTTAGCGTACGCCTGTGGAGCTTGCATCTTGATCATCTGCAGGCGTTTCTCTGCATCATCTGCTTCTCGCATCCAGGCCACCAAAGAGACGGTTTGTACATTGCACAAAACTGTATCAAGAATCTCGTGACTGAGCCCTGTTTGGAAATATTCCATTAGCATGGGCTGTGGCCACCCTTGGATCTTTTCAGCGATCATCTTGAACTCTTCCGAGTACTCGCGCACCGTGCAATTGGCTTGCTTCAAGGAGCGGAGGTGCGCTCTTGCCTTCTCGCTGGCCAGTTGGTCTTCATACTGCCTCCTCAGTGTCCACATGAAAGCCTGCACATCCTGTAGTTTGGGGCCTTGGACCTCATGCAAACCCACGTACCAGTCTGCTGTTCGATTCCTCAGCTTTGCGCCGACAAACTCAACCCGGTGTTCATCATCCGGACATAGATGGCCCCAGTCTCTTAAAAATCTGTGCACTTGCAGTAAAAAGAAGGCTAACTTTTCAGGGGCCCTGTCAAACGTAGCTTACAGCAACTCCTTGGGTTGTTGCAGTCTGGGGACCCCAGGACTGGGGTTTTGAGCCGGTTGCTCTGGCCTCACAGGAACTTCAGGGGTCCCGACTGGGGCCTCAGGATGCATAGGGGGAGCTCTCGGCTGTGACCCCCTCTGGTTGGAGGGGAGCCTGTTGCCTTAGTTCACCCCTCACCGCGTCTGCGATCATCTGTGGTAATTTAATTGTGAGTTCAAAAATCTCTTCCTGCACTCGTTCCCACAAGTGCGTTCCCATGCGCTTGACCAGTGCCTCCACCTCATTTCCTCCGCCCCAGCCCAGTGACTCAGGATGGTTGGGCTGTGCCCAGTCGTAGCGGCTTGGCGTGGCCACTCGAGGAGTTAGCATCCACGATTCCCTCGGCGCAGAGAAAGGTGCACCCACGAATACAGATCTCTTCCCCAGGTTCAAGTACCTCCTCCCGCCCCCCGCCCAAGAGCTGGTGTCTGCATCCCTGTCGAGGGGACATCGCTCTGAGACTGGCTGGTCTCTGCCATGCTCATGTTGAGATTCGGGATGGGGCACACAGTCCAGGGATGAGGAGTCTGAGCACTCTGTCAGGTTCCCTAGTAAATCAGCACTCAACAACGGTCCTTAAGTAGGTTCAGTTTATTGGAGTCAGTATTTCTAAGACATTCCCTAAGCACTTCTGTGTTCAGACTAAAGTGGGGAGGCGGGGACAGGATTATGTACACAGTTCAAACTGGGGTGTCAGCTGGCTACAAGCCAATGAGTGCCCCGGTACCCTTGTGCTGAGAATAACGGCTTCAACATTCAGGTGGGAGACTCACCAGTGAAACCCGAGATCTTATGTAAACAGGGGCAAATGTTAGGAGAGCATCAAAGGCGACATTCCAGAGTTTACAACAGCAATTTCAGCCCTCTCCCCCCTCCTTTTCATCTCCCTCTCTTCCCTCCATTTAGTTATGACAGTCTAGCTGACAACTAGGTAAGAGAAGGGGAGACTGCGTGTCTCTCCCAAATGGCTCCCCCAGGTTTTTCGGTCCTTAACCAATCCTGGACTTGGGGGGGGGAGGTGTGGCACTGCTCATTTGGGAGAGTTATACCTTCAGGGTGCTCCCACCACCAAATCTTATGGGCATAGATTGTGTCAGCTTTGTCTGGGATGCCGGGGAGAGTTTGGCTGTCTGGTTGGTGTACCGACCACCCAACGCACCAGCAAGCAGCCTGCCATCCCTGCTGGAGGCCGTATCAGGCTGGGCGCTTGAGCACTCTCGACTTTTAGTCTTGGGTGACTTCAACATCCATGCCGAGGACATGGCCTCCATGCAGGCAATGGACCTGGTGTTGTCCATGGTGGCACTAGGACTCACCCAGTTACAGCCCCTACACACAGAGCTGGTCACACACTCGACTTGATTTTTGTGGCAGGGGTTAATATGGACCGGATTACAACTATGGTCAGACCGTGGTCGGACCACCAGGCTCTGAAGGCCCAGGTGAACATATTGCTCCAACCCTGTTTGGGTGGCGAGCATATTTTAGCTCACCCACGAAGCCTAATGGATCCCTTGCAATTCCAAACAGCTCTGCGGGATCTGAGGCCCCCTGGCGGCTCGTTGGATGAGCAAGTCAAAGACTGGCAACATCGTTTTTCCACAGCCATCGATGAGATCGCTCCCTGGCGTCCTCTACGCCCCCGCTCATGGTCCGCCCCATGGTATACATGGGAGCTGAGGGTGATGAAGCGGGAACTCAGACGACTAGAGAGATGGTGGCGTCGAGCTCCTGACGAAACAGCAAGAGCATCTTATAGGGCGTTTATGAATTCCTATGAGATGGCTGTCAAGGCTGTGAAAAAAGCTTTGTATGCAGCTGAGATAGCATCTGCGAGTTCCCGCCCAGCCCAATTATTTATGAGAATTCGGTCGTTGACGATGCTGCCGAAGTGCAGAACAAATGATAGGGAATTGGAATTGGCTATGATAGGAATTGGCTGTTAGGCTTTTGGGAACTATTGGAAATGATAGGGAATTGGCTGTTAGGCTTTTGGGAACTATTTTGCGGATAAAGTCCTGTCGCTCCGCCGGGATCTCCTTGCCACAGTTGATACAGTAGCAGAACCTGAGGCTCCAAGCATGTCTTCTGGTCATATTTTGGATTATTTCAATCCACTCTGCCTAGAGGAGGCCAACAAATTGCTCCTATCGGTCCACCCAACCACCTGTAGTCTCAATCCATGCCCATCATGGCTAATTAAAGCAAGCCATGAGGGGGTACGAGGGGCGCTAAGGGAAGTTATCGACACATCCCATGCAAAAGGGTGTTCCCTAGTGCCCTTAAGGAGGCTGTTGTATGCCCCCTTTTGAAAAAGCCATAATTGGATCCGGCCGAATTAGCCAACTATCGGCCGTTTTCCAATTTACCCTATTTGGGTAAATTGATCGAGAAGGCGGTAGCAGACCAATTGCAGAGCTTTTTGGATGATGTCCCCATATTAGATCCCTTCCAGTCTGGGTTTCGCCCAGGCCATGGGACAGAGACTGTGCTGGTTGCCCTCACAGACGACCTCTGGAGGCATCTGGATTCGGGTGGTATGGCGGTACTGATGTTGTTAGACCTGTCAGCAGCATTCGACACAGTTGGCCATCAGTTACTAACTCACCGCCTCACCGACATTGGGATCCAGGGGTTGGCCTTACAGTGGCTTTCCTCATTTCTCCAAGACCGGGGACAGAGGGTGGCAGTTGGGGAACAGCTCTCCCAAAGACATCCACTGGTTTGCAGAGTGCCACAGGGAGCAGTACTTTCCCCAGTGTTGTTTAATATCTACATGTGCCCCCTCACCCAGATTGCCCAGAGGCATGGGCTGGGTTGTCATCAATATGCTGACGATACCAGCTCTATCTGTGGTTGGGTGGCCAGTCGGACCCTAGTCTGGATGATCTGGATCTGGCGCTGAAGGCTGTGGCTGGTTGGCTTAGGCAGAGTTGATTGAAATTGAATCCAATGAAGATGGAGGTTTTATGCCTGAGTTGGAGTGGACCAGGGAGGGGGATCCCTCTCCTGACCTTCAATGGGGCACCATTGGTGCCAGCGTCGGAGGTTAGGAGTTTGGGAGTGCTCCTGGACCCCTCGTTAACGATGGAGGCCCAGGTAGCAGCCACTGCAAGGTCGGCCTTCTACCATCTGCGGCTGATCAAGCAGTTAATTCCCTTCCTTGAACGCAAAGACCTGGCTACAGTGATCCACGCTTTGGTCACCTCAAGATTGGATTACTGTAACGCTCTCTACATGGGGCTGCCCTTGTCCCAAATCTGGAAGCTGCAGCTGGAGCAGAATGCTGCGGTGAGGCTAGTGATGGGCCTGCCTATGCGGGAGCACATCCAGCCTGCCTTAAAAGCACTGCACTGGCTGACTATAGCATACCGGATAAGGTTCAAGGTGCTGGTACTTACCTATTAAGCCCTATATGGCCAGGGACCTATCTACCTGAGGGACCGTCTCTCCCCTTAAGTACCCCAGCAAGTGTTGTAGTCGGGGTCCCAAAATCGCCTGGTTGTCCCGGGGCTGAGGGAGGCCCAGTTGGTGGTTACAAGGGCCTGGGCTTTTTCAGTGGTGGCCCCGCACTGGTGGAATAAGCTTCCAGAGAACATCAGGGCCCTGCGGGACCTTCTATAGTTCTGCAGGGCCTGCAAGACAGAGCTCTTCCACCAGGCCTTCAGGTAGGGGCTGCCCCGCCTGGCCCATTAGTGGAACCCGCCAACCTAGACCATCTAGCACTGACTAGAACTGGTTACCATCTATGACACTGCTCAGATATGGTCAACAAAGTTTATACCATCTTGCAGTGTGATTTATTGTGTATTGTAAGTTTCATGTTTTTATGGTTTTAATGTGTAATTAATTTGTTGGTAGCCGCCCTGAGCCTGCCATAAGGTGGGGAGGGCGGGGTATGAATCACAAAAATAAATAAATAAATAAATATTTAGATGCAGAATTCACTGGGACATGATTTAATCCATATTTAGAAGTGTCTTTATCTTCCCTATGGTCCCTATAATTTCCTTGTGTATATGTACTCTGATAATTCAAGAGCTTCTTGAACCTACATACCACCAGGATCGCTGTGAGGCTTCTGAATAAACAGCAACAGATCAGACCTTTGTTGATTCAAAGTTCTTTATTGTCTAGTACTGCAAACAGGTTCTCAATGTTTGTTAGAGATACTTAGTGACAAGCAGGCAGGGTTAATATACTTTCAGGTTTTAATTGAACCCCGGCTTTGGGCCAATCAGAATAAAAAGGGAGAACGCGGTAACAGAAAGGGGACCGTTGAAGTTCCCACAGCAAGGTGAGAAAGTTATAAATTCCCTTCTTGATCTGAGTGACCCACATGTGTGAAGCTCAGCACAACATCCCAGGCAAGCGGCCATAAATAAGCGCCCAAGGTCTTCACAACAAGATAACACACTTTGGCCCGGAACAAGGGAGGAGGGAATGAAAGGGAGTGAAGACCATTTGTTTTCGTATGACACTTAGGAATGTTGGTTGCCATTCTCCTGCCTAGAAATTGTAACAAAACCCAGAACATCCAATATACTTCAAAGTGACATTTACACCCGCCAAATGGGGTGGGGGGATAAGACAGATAAGGGATACAGTCAAAGGGTCTGCCAGAACAAAGAAAACGAAAGTAAAGTACAGAGATGCTATTGTCAGTTCCTGACACCCAGCTGTTCCCAAAATACATTCTACCCCGGCTTATCAGGAAAACGTTTATGAAAAGCTTTAACAAGTTTAGGAGCATGAACATTTTCAGCAACGACCCACTCATTTAATTCTGGTCCAAAATCTACCCACTTAACTAAATACAGCAAACGACCCCTCCGCATTTTAGAATCCAAAATATCAGAAATTTCAAAGTGTTATTCCCTCTCCTTCATCAGCGGAGGAGGAGTCGGAGGTACTGGGTGCCATGGATCCTTCAGCCCAGGATCCTTCTTCAGCAAGCTGAAATGAAAAACAGGATGTACAGAACTCAGTGATTTAGGTAAATCCAGTTCAAAGGAAACATCTGAGATCTTTCTTAGTACTTTATAGGGTCCAACATATTTCCATCCCAATTTCCTGCTGGGTTGGAGTCCGTGAATATTTTTTGTGGAGAGATAAACAGAGTCACCTGGCTGGAAATCCCACCCTTCGGCCTGACCTTTGTCGGCATATTTTTTATAGTCAGCTTTTGCTTTGTCCAGAGTCTTAGCTATTAAAGGCCAGGACTCCTGCAATTTGGCCCACTATTGGGAGAAGTGGGTCGGGGAAGGTTCAGTCGAGTCATTTAGCATGGGGAGCCATTTTCCCTCAAACCCCCCCACAGCCATAAAGGGGGATACCCCCATAGATGAATGCACTGCATTGTTGTAGCTGTATTCTGTAAAAGGCAACAAATCCACCCAATTGTCCTGATGATAATTTGTATAACATCTCAGGAACTGTTCCAATATTTGATTGACACGTTCAGACTGTCCATCGGTCTCTGGATGATAACCCGAGCTTAGCACGGGTTCAATGTCCATCACCTGGAGAAGCTCCTGCTAAAAGTTGGCAACGAATTGGCTCCCCCTATTGGATACTACCCTCCTGGGGAAAGCATGTAGTTTAATCACGTGGTTAAAGAAAGTCTTGGCCAGCCCCTTGGTAGGTAGCTGCTTAAAGGGGGCAAAATAAGCCTGCTTAGAAAACATGTCCACCACCACCCAAATGACTGTTTTGCCCCGCGAAGGTGGGAGACCCGTGATAAAGTCCATAGACACAATTTACCAGGGTCTGGATGGGGTGGGTAAAGGGTGTAGCAGTCTGGGGTTTTCCCCCCCTCTGCGCTTGCACATAAGGCACACCTGGCAAGCAGTTACATAGTCTGACACATCTTTGCGCATGCGTGGCCACCAAAACTGTCTTTGAATCAAATTTAGAGTTTTCAGAAATCCAAAATGCCCAGACAATTTGGAAGTATGGCAGGATATTAACACTTCCTTACGTAGGTTTCGGGGCACAATCACTTTGGACCCGTGATACCAGCACTTGTCGTCGTGAAGGGAGCATTCATTGATTGTGCTCCACTCCTCCGTTTCTTCCTTAGTGTACTCCCCTGCACACCTCTCCGTCCAGGGTGGAAGCTCAGCTGTGGCTTTGCTTTGATTCCGTGTTGTCACTGCCCCCCCAATTGCTGAGGCGAGAACATAGAGTCAAACACTTCCTCCCTTTGGGACTCGTGTTGGGGTAACCGGGACAATGCGTCTGCTAGGGAATTGGCTTTCCCAGGGAAATGCTTCAACACAAAGTTAAATTTTGAAAAGAAATCAGCCCATCTGAGCTGCTTGGTGTTCAGAGATCTTTGAGTCCACAAAGCCTCCAGGTTTTTATGATCTGTCCAAATTTCGAAGGGCTTTTGTGCCCCCTCTAACCAATGCCTCCAGGTAGTCAGTGCCAATCGGATAGCGGCTGCCTCTTTGTCCCACACTGACCTGTGTCTCTCTGTCTCATTAAATTTCTTTGAGATGTACGCCAAGGGGTGTAAAGCATTATCTGCTCCCTCCTGCAAGATCGCCCCCCCCGGCCACATTGGAGGCGTCTACGTGGATTACAAACTCTTTGGTCTCGTCCGGGTGGGCTAAAATGGGTTCGGAAGTGAACAGTCTCTTTAGCTTCTCAAAAGCGGCTTGGCATGCTTCCGTCCACCCCAAACGCTCCCCAGGTTTTCCTGCCTTGGGTCCCTTCCCCTTAGTTTTTAACTGTTCCGTAAGAGGTAGGGTGACTGTGGCAAAGTCTTTGAGGAAGGTGCGGTAGAAGTTACAAAATCCTAACAGACCCTGCAATTGTTTACGAGTATGGGGGGCTTCCCACTGTACCACCACCTCCACTTTGGCTGGGTCCATCTCCAGCCCACGCTGTGAGATTCAGTAGCCCAAGAAGTCAACTTCGGTCTGGTGGAACTCACATTTAGACAACTTGGCATAGAGGTGGTTTTCTAGCAGTGTGGTCAGTACTTCCCTCACCAACCCCACGTGAGATTGCTTATCAGCGGAATAAATCAAGATATCATCTATATAGCAGAGCACCCCCTTAAACAGATGCTTGTGCAACACTTCATTGATTAGACTCATAAAAACTCCCGGTGCGCCACTCAAGCCGAATGGCATCACCAGATACTCGAACTGTCCCAGGGGGGTGTTAAACGCAGTCTTGTATTCGTCTCCCTCCCTAATGCGCACCCGGAAATATGCATCTCGCAAATCCAGTTTTGTAAAGATTTTCCCCTTAGTTGCCTCCGCCAGCAAATCCTTGATCAGGGGGAGGGGGTAGGCGTTTGAGGCAGACACTGCGTTCAAGCCCCGATAGTCTGTGCACAGTCTCAGGCCCCCATCTTTCTTTTTCCTAAACAACACCGGGGCTGCGAAGGGGGATTTGGCGGGGCGTATGAAGCCGCGCCCCAAGTTCTTGTCTAGGAACTTCCTCAGTTCCTCTCGCTCGGCTGGGCTCATGGAGTATAATTTTCCCTTGGGTAGCTTTTCCCCCGGCAACAATTCGATGGCGCAGTCAGAGAGGCGATGGGGTGGCAATTCATCCGCCTCGGATTCACTGAACACTGCAGCCAAGTCTCTATATTGCTGGGGAATTTGTGCCGGCACCAGCGTCAAGGCCGCTGCCTTGATTGAAGTGGGTGGTCCCGGCCCCCAGCCAGGGTCCCATGTATGGTGGGTGCATTTCTCATCTACCCAGGAGATCTTCCCCTCACTCCATTTTATGTAG
This sequence comes from Lepidodactylus listeri, assembly GCA_029233225.1. Taxonomy (NCBI): domain Eukaryota; kingdom Metazoa; phylum Chordata; class Lepidosauria; order Squamata; family Gekkonidae; genus Lepidodactylus; species Lepidodactylus listeri. The sequence goes on along the minus strand of JARCFY010000009.1, from coordinate 113,069,730 downwards.
GGGTCATGGGAACTCAACCACAGGCTGCCCAGCACCATGGGGAACTGGGTATTTGGGGTGATGACAAAAGCCCTTTCCCCCCAATGCTCCCCCGACCCCACCACCAAGAGTTCAGTCTCTGCCACACAAGCCTATTTAATCTCCAAACTGTCTATTTGAGTAAAGGTGAGGGGTTCTCCCAGGGGGTTTACTTTGGGGGCCAACCCGTCCACCACCAAGGGACTTATTAAGTCTCTGGCACACCCCGAGTCTATCAAAGCACACACCCTCACATGGGTTCCCATGCTAGGGACCACCACAGTCACGACCATGTAAAGTAAAGGGCCAGGGATGCTCACCGGGGATGGCGCATCGGATGGGGGGACCTGCAGCTCTGCGCCTCCTACTGCAGGTCGTTGAAGTTTCCCGACGGCTGTGTCTCAACCAGCTCCAACTCACCCTGCTCGCATGTTGCCCCTTCCAGCTGTAGAGCCCGGGGTTTAAATGACACCTTGCCGGGACAAGGGGTTCCTCCCCCCACTGGGGTGGAGGTCTTGGGTGCTTCCATGCTGCTCTGGGGGCAGGAGGATGCAAAGTGGCCACTCTCCCCACACTTGATGCAAAGCCCTTGCTTGAACCGAATATCCCACAGCTCTTGGAACGTCAACTTCCCCTTCGCTTTCTGGGGAGCTTTCGGTTGAGTCGTTGCAGCGGCTCCCAGCTTAATTAGGGTGAAGCGCTCCTCCACATCGGCTGCTGCCCTCATCCAGGCGGCTAGCGATAGGGGTCGACCGCCTCTCAGGATGGTTTTGTAAATTTCTGGATGCAGTCCCTCTCGATACTTTTCCACGAAGAGGTCTTCGGACCACCCCTGCACTTTGGCTGCTATACGCCTGAAGTGGTCGGTGTACTCTCTGACCGAGGATTGCCCCTGAACCAACTTCCGGAGTTGGTTCCGGGCTTTCTCCTCCTCCAGCGGGTCTTCATAATGCTGCCACAGGGCCCACATAAAATTATCGACAGTACGTAATTTGGGGCCCGGGGGGTTGTGCAGGCTTACATACCAATCGCTTGCGGTGTCTCATAGTTTCGAACCGATGTAGCCTACCCGGTCTTTCTCAGTGGGATACAGGTGTCCCCAAGTGGCCAGGAACCTCTCGATCTCTATGATGAAGAATCAAAGCTTCTCCGGGTCGCCGTCGAAGGTGGCTGTCAGCGGGTTGGCTGGGGCTTGCCGGATCATACAGTCTGGGCCCAAGGGTACCAGGGGCGCGGGCTGTTGGGGGACCCCCACTGGTTGGCCAGCGGGGGGTACCTGCTGCGGTGTTGTTCCTCCCGCTGGTCCAGGAACTGGGGGTGCTTCCCCCTCCTGGAGGGGGAGCCGGTATGGGGGCTTGTATGGTGGCCATAACATCCTGCACCTGCTGCTGCATGTCGAGCATGACCTCCCGTAGTTCCACGGTGATGCGTTCTTGCATCTCGCCGAACCTCCGGTCCGGCACGCATCCCAAATCCTCGTTCCCGGTATCGGGACCACATGGCATCCCACACTCTTCGTCCGGAAAGCGGTAACGCCAATCGTCCTGGCCCCTCGAGAAACCTCGTTCCTCCTCCATCGGGCTGGGATGCCCAAACTCCGTGCAATCCCCACTGAAACGCATGCAAGACCCTTCCTGTCGTGGATCCATGACTCGGAGGTCCCCTGGCCAAAGTTGGACCACAAGTACCTTGGCGAGACGGGTGGCCAGTGCAGCCCCAGCCCAGGGCGCGGGATCTGGTAAGCTCCCTGGGTGGTTGTCACCAGTACTGACGAACTGGTGGCTCTGCTCTCCACTGGCACCGTGACTTCCCCTGATGTTACGGGAATAGTCTCATCATCTGACATGGTCAGGAACGAGAAAGTCCCAAGCACAGATCTCTAACAATCTGTGAGGCTTCTGAATAAACAGCAACAGATCAGACCTTTGTTGATTCAAAGTTCTTTATTGTCTAGTACTGCAAACAGGTTCTCAATGTTTGTTAGAGATACTTAGTGACAAGCAGGCAAGGTTAATATACTTTCAGGTTTTAATTCAACCCCGGCTTTGGGCCAATCAGAATAAAAAGGGAGAACGTGGGAACAGAAAGGGGACCGTTGAAGTTCCCACAGCAAGGTGAGAAAGTTATAAATTCCCTTCTTGATCTGAGTGACCCACATGTGTGAAGCTAGGCACAACATCCCAGGCAAGCGGCCATAAATAAGCGCCCAAGGTCTTCACAACAAGATAACATACTTTGGCCCGGAACAAGGGAGGAGGGAATGAAAGGGAGTGAAGACCATTTGTTTTCGTATGACACTTAGGAATGTTGATCGCCATTCTCCCGCCTAGAAATTGTAACAAAACCCAGAACATCCAATATACTTCAAAGTGACATTTACAGCCGCCAAATGGGGTGGGGGAATAAGACAGATAAGGGATACAGTCAAAGGGTCTGCCAGAACAAAGAAAATGAAAGTAAAGTACAGAGACGCTATTGTCAGTTCCTGACAATTGCCTCCTCTGGCATAGGTGTCAGCTATGGGGGGGCTCGGGGGCTCAGGCCACCCCTGAAGTTTCCTGGGGGGACTGAGCCCCCCTGGCAAAATGGGGCACCCGCCCACCGGCCTGCTGCCACTGTGCCTCCCCACCTCCCTTGTTCGGCAGATGATGTCCCCGCTGCTGCTGCTGCTGCCACAAGAGCCTCCTCCCCTTCCGGCCTGCCTGCCTGCCTGGCTGGCTGGCCAGCCAGCCGGCTGGCTCCCCTGAACCCACTGGCTCCCTCCCTCCCTCCCGGGGCCCCAGCATGATGATGTCACCCAGAAGTGACATCATCACGCCGGGCACGTTGCGAGGGCGACGCTCTAGCAATCACCCCAAAACTCTATGGCACCATAGAGTTTTGAGGTGATTGCCAGAGCATCACCCCGGCAACGTGCCCGGCGTGATGATGTCACTTCCAAATGACATCATCACTCTGGGGCCCTGGGAGGGAAGGAGGGAGGGGAGGGAGCCAGTGGGTTCAGGGAAGGCAGCCGGCCGGGCTGGGAGGCTCTTGCGGCGGTGGCAGCAGGGACATTGTCCCAGCGTGTGTGCGTATGAAGTGTGCATGCACAAGAGCCCCCGCCCCCCCCCAGTAAGTTAAAAAGTCTATGCCCCTGTCCTCTGGTATATCCCTCAAAGAGCATTATGCTCCACCAAGAACAACTTACTGGCGATCCCCAGCCCAAAAGACATCCAGCTGTCCTTGACTAGGTCCAGGGCCTTTTTAGTCCTGGCCAATGCCTGGTGGAAGTCTCTACCAAATAACATCAGTGCCCTGAGGGACCTGATGCAGTTCTGTAGGGCTTGTAAGGCAGAGATGTTCCACCAGGTTTTTGGTTGAGGACAGTGATGGATGGGTACCACCTTGGCTGGCATTCCCTCTCCCTCCCTTTCCTCCCCTGTCCAGCTCTGTTTCCCTTACCCCTTTTTGGAAGCTGTGACAAAGTCTAGAATCTGACAACTCCAGGGGTTATTTAGTAAAAAAAAAGAGGTGCAAGAGCTTATTAGCATACCTATTAGCATAACTCATTAGAATATGCCATGCCCCCTGACCTAACCAGAAGTGTGTCAGAAAGGGAAGCAAAAGGGGGGCATCTTTAAAAGCCTCCCTTTCCCTTTCCCTTTCCCAGCTGGCCTGCCAAGGCAGGGGGGGGAGCAAAGTGAGAAGGGCCCCATAGAATACAATGGAAAGATCGTGCTGCCACTGCCACGCAACTCTAAACAGAAGGGGTTTAAACTTTAAACCCCTTCTGGCTTTGCTTCCTCCACAGGCCCGCTGGGGGAGGGGCTTGCCACCACTGCCATTTGTGGCCATTAGGGATGTGCAAATAAAAAAAATTGGCCTGATTCAGGTTGGGCCAAATCAGGTTGCATCTGTTCCGGCTGCTGAATGACCCCTGCATGACCATTCTGCATGCTGAATGACCCCCACATTGGCAATGCAAGCCAATTCGGGAGTCATTTGGCTGGCCGAATGTCAGTTTCAGCCCCATTATATGTGATACTTCTGCTCAAAGTAGTCAAGAATCAGATCTTTGTTGATGAAACACAGTTCTTTATTTCCAATCTCTACATTAGTACAGGTTCTCGGATTATTGTCAGAGATAACGCATATGACAGAAGCAGGTCTATTATACCTTTCAGAACAGTTTGAATTGCCCATAGGTAACCAATCACTAAAGGGGAAAAACGGCGGGTAAAAAGGGTCTCTGGCCGTTTGCTTCCCACAGGAAAGAAAGTGAGGTGTTAAGTTGTAAATTTCCCTTCCCAAACCAGACCCCTTAGATGTAACCAGTTCACATAACAATCGTTGGCCTCAAGGCTTTCGCACGTTGATAAGAGATGGGACCTGTCCTCCCTTGCCATCCCAGCCGGGATGAATGGAATGCGGAGGCAGGAGTGTGAGAGGCCCATTGTTCCCATACTTTGAAGTTGTCATCCTCCTGGGCTGACAGTTACACAAACCAGGCCTGGTCAGGGTCATAAACCTGGGGTCATATAGCTTACATACATACTGGCCAAAGTGAGGGTTACATAGTAGGCGGGGGCAACTATATAGCCGGTGCTATAGAACAACACAAAGCAACAGAAATCATAGCAGCAAGCAGTAGAAAAGCAATAGAAAACTTTGTCTGAATCAGCAGATTCTGACATTATACCCTATGGGCCATTGAAGTCAATGGCAAAAACTTATAGGGTATGTGAGGGGCTGGAGGAGAGGGGGTTTGAGGGAGAGGCTCCAAACTTTTAGGGTAGCTGCTGGGGTCTCTCCCCAAAATACCCAATATGTTTCAAGAAGTTTGGACCACAGGGTTCAATTTTACGGGTCTCCAAACAGGTTGCCCCGTCCCCTCCATTGTTCTCTATGGTGGGAACAATGGAGGGAATGGGGGCAACCTGTTTGGGGGTCTGTAGAATTGGACCCCCTGGTCCAATCTTCTTGAAACTTGGTGGGTATTTGAGGGAGAGCCTCCAGCAGCTACCCTTTAAGTTTGGAGCATCTCCCTTAAACCCCCTCCCCTCCAGCTGCTTTTTAAGCTGCTGCCAAATTTTGGCGGCAATTTGGCAGCTGGCCAAATCAGATCAGAGAATCTGATTTGGCCTGTGGCTGCCCTAGTGCCCATTCCTGGGCTGGTGGAGCACAGCTCCACCTTACTCCAGCCCCAAATGACCCCTGCTTTTATTAATCTGTTTCACTGCTGGGAACTGTTTTTATTGATGTATTTTATCATTGTTGTCCATCACTCAGAGCCCTGAGCACTCAGGGACAGAGCAGTTCATAAATCTGAATTATAAATAAATAAGCAAACAAACAAACAAGGGTTAACGTGAATGATGATGGGCCTGTCCTGACCTGCAGGTGTTGCTAACTGGGTTTTTTTTTTTTGGCCTGCAAGCTTCTTATCATCTTCAGAGCCAAAGATGGAAACTGTTTAGGTAACTTCTCATGGGAACCTGTGATCAGTGATGGGAGGGGGGAGACTGGGAGAGGTGATGCAGTCTTCTAGAGGTTTCTCTTGGAGACTCGTTCTGATTGAATGTCATCCTTGCTTGACTTGATGGGCCAAAAATTATAACTTGAACTGTGGCCTGAGAAGGGGGAAACTAGCTGAGAGTTTCATGGACTATGGGCCAAGTTATACACTTCCTGCAATTGGTAGAAGTGTAGACAATGCTATTGGAGGCCTTCCTAACAAAGTTAAGGTTGGTACCACTTAATGCAGCTCTGTACAGTGTTAGGTAGTTGCAGTTAGCTTTGTTATTTTCTGTTCTCTATGGACAAAAGTCAGTCCTAGCTATAGCCAATTTTCACGCACTAAGGGAGGGCAATTTATTCCAGCAGCCCTTTTTTCCAGGCTAAAACTCCCCCCCCATCTTATTTTGTTCCTTTAGAATGAGTACAATTAAAGTTCTTGAGAACAATTCTTCAGTTACCCAGATGGGTCACAAATGCAAATCTGAGACTGGAGACAGGCATGATTAAAGTATTGGCTAGGGTGTGCCTAGCCTTCGTCAATCAATGGTTAAAATTAAACCTTGCCCCTAAGGGGCTAGGTGTCAGGATCCAAGGATCCTAACAAAGTTTTCTTTATGCATTGTATAACTTGCTATGTGCAGATGCAGTTGTAACTGTTTGCTATCTCTCTCAAGCTGTCTCAGGTTTCCTCCCCTTCCTTTATTGCCCTGAGTTATATTGCTCTTGGAAGGTCTGGTCAATGTAACCATTTCATCCGGGAGAATGGCGACCTCACATACTTACACGTCACCCGAGACCAAATGGCCTCCCCCCCCCCATGCATTCCTCCTCTCCTTGCCATCGGAGACACGGAACTGCCTTATCGCTGTGAGAAGTCCTTGAAAGGCCACTTTGTTATGTATATGCCTAACACATCTGGGGCGCCTAATTCAAGAAGGGAAAATTTATAACTTTCTCACTTCACCTTTCCTGTGGGAAGTAAAACGGCTAAGATCTTTTAACTGCGCTTTTTTTCCTTTTTGTGATTGGTTGAATATCGGGGTTTCAAACTGCACTGGAGGGTATATTAACCCTGACTATGTTGTATGTGGCATCGCTAACAAACATTTGAGAACCTGTCATGCAGTATTAAGAAATAAAGAACTCTGTTTCATCAACAAAGGTCTGATCTTTGACTGCTTAGGGCAGAAGCCTCACAGTAGTCCCCCTTATTCTTAGTGACAGCTTTCAATCTGCATGGGAAAAGGCAATAATTGATCACTCAGCAAACATGGGATTTTCTCCACACTAGATTTTGAAAATTTTATTTTATTTTATTTTATTTTTTGTATTTATACCCCGCTCTCCCCGCAAGCGGGCTCAGAGCGGCTAACAAGGGCTAAGAAGCCATACGTATCATAACAATTTTAAAACAGGTTAAAAACAGTAACAACAATAAAACTACGTTGTACAACAACATAACTACATTCCTAAACTATCGTCCCAATTTAAAGTGCTTCTGATCTCATCAAGATGGCATCCTTTCAAGTAGGGGAACTTCCAGCCAGCGGTATCAGTCTGGACTGCCTTCGGGCCAGTTTCCATGCAAATGATCTTCCAATGTTACAGTGACAGCGGCGGCTCCTAACCAAAGGCCTGGCGGAAGAGCTCCGTATTGCAGGCCCTGCGGAACTGCATTAGGGACTTGAGCTCCAGGAAAATGGGACTTGAGCAAGCAAAAGTTTTGATAAAGCAAAGGGTCTTAGAAATCAAATGGCAGTGTGATGTGGTGAGGTCACCAGCCTTTCTAGCTTCACAACAAGTCAGATATACAGCCGCCCCAGTGGAATACCTATCTCAGCTGGACATCCCAAGCCATCAGAAGGCATTCACTGGATGGCCAGCCCTCCCAGCAGCAGTAGTAGTGGGGCAACATAAAAAGATTCCTTTGAAAAAGATTATGTCCCTGTGGCAGTGGTAAGATAGAAACAACAGAACATGTCCTCCTTTACTGCCCTTTTAATCAAATTAATTGCTCAAAGTTTATCTCCCCCCTGCTCAACAGATACCCTGGGTGTTCAGATCCGGGATATGTTAAAATGTTGCTCCTGGGAGAAAACCTGCAGGTGATTGCACTTTGTGTGAAATTCTGTGCAGCAGCCTACAATACTCGACTGAACATTCAAGAAAGTAAGAAAACATAAAGCACGACATAAGCCAATAATAAATATATATAAATTTTATAACGTTTAAGTCTTAAAAGTTAAAATCCTTTAAGTGTACTAGTTCTGCAGGAAGGCAAGCTGATTTCCATGGGAACCTACCCTTTAGGAATTGATTCCAATCCAGTGTGGGAATAATTGTTGGACATAAGATATTGGTTCAGGCAAGATTTTGTATAGATGGGACAGAAAATAATGTTTTTATTGGTTTTGTCAAAACCGTTTTGACAACAAACCAGGTAAACAGAATAAGAAGCAAAAGGTGGGTGTGGCTGGATGACCACACTTCTGGTAACATGAGGTGTGGCCTAATATGCTAATGAGCTGCAGTCAGGGGTGTGGCCTAATATGCTAATGAGTTCCTGCTGGGCTTTTTCTACAAAAAGAGCCCTGGTCTCTTATTTGTATTGTACTTATTTATTTATTCATTTATTTATTTATTTATTTATCGGATTTATATCCCGCCCTCCCCGCAAGCAGGCTCAGGGTGGCTTACAAGGGCCCAAGGCCTAATCATTACATTAAAACCTATAAAATCAATTAAAACACATTCATAATAAATACTGTAATACATATTAAACGCTTCCACAGTTTTTGCATCTGATGGCAACACAAGGCCCCCCCCGCCACCATTGCCAGGCCGTACCAGACCAGGGTACATCATAGATGATTAAAATGATGGATGGTATCACCGGTATCACTGGTATCACCGGTGGCGGCTCCTATTCGAAAGCCTGGCGGAAGAGCTCCGTCTTACAAGCCCTGCAGAACTACATTAAATCCCACAGGGCCCTGAACTTCTCCGGGAGCTCATTCCACCAGATAGGAGCTGCCACCAAGAAAGCCCTGGTCCTTGTTCTGGCAAGCCTGGCGTCCTTGGGGCCAGGGACACACAGTCGATGTTCTGACCCCGACCATAGTGCTTTCTGGGGTACGTACGGAGAAAGGTGGTTCCTAAGGTATGTTGGACCCTGGCCATATAGGGCTTTATAGGTAAGAACCAGCACTTTGAAGCGAACTCGGTATGCTATAGGCAGCCAGTGCAGCACCGCCAGCACAGGCCTGATGTGGTCCTGTCTTGCAAGACCCATCAACAGCCTGGCCATGGCATTCTGCACCAGCTGCAGCTTCCGGATTTGCACCAAAGGCAGCCCCATGTAAAGAGCGTTACAGTAGTCTAGCCTCGAGGTGACCGTCACATGGATCACTGTGGCCAGCTCATCACGGTCGAGGTAGGGAACCAACTGCCTTGCCAGCCGTAGGTGATAAAACGCCAACTTGGCAGTGGCTGCTACCTGGGCCTCCATTGACAAGGAGGGCTCCAGGAGCACTCCCAAACTCCTAACCCTCGACGCAGGCATCAGCGGTGCCCCATTGAAGCTCGGGAGCGGGACCCCCCACCCCCAGGCCACAACGACCCAGGCACAGGACCTCCGTCTTCGCCGGGTTCAATTTCAGCCTGCTTGATCTGAGCCAATCAGCCACAGCGTGCAATGCCCTGTCTAGATCGTCTGGGCCGGAGTCCGACCGGCTGCCCAACATCAGATAGAGCTGGGTGTCATCCGCGTACTGGTGACATCCCAGCCCAAACCTCCGGACAATCTGGGCAAGGGGGCACATATAGATATTAAACAGCATCGGGGAGAGCACTGCCCCCTGCGGCATACCACAATCAAGTGGGTGCCTCGAGGATTGCTGCTCCCCTAGCACCACCCTTTGTCCCCGACCTTGGAGAAATGAGATGAACCATTGCAAGGCCTGCCCCCCTATCCCCACGTCAGCAAGGCAGCAGGACAGCAGCTGATGATCTACCGTGTCGAATGCAGCCGACAGGTCAAGCAACAGCAACACCGCCCCACTGCCCTGATCCAGATGTCATTGGAGGTCGTCAGTTCGAGCGACCAGGGCAGTCTCCGTCCCATATCCCGGGCAGAAGCCGGACTGAAAGGGGTCAAGGACCGAAGCGTCATCCAGGTACCTGTGTAACTGTAATGCCACCGCCCTCTCAATTAATTTGCCCAAATAGGGCAAATTGGACACCAGCCTATAATTTGCCAATTCTGCTGGGTCCAGATGTACCTTTTTTAGGAGTGGGCAGACCATCGCTTCCTTGAGAGCCCCCAGGAATATCCCTTCAGAGAGGGAAGTGTTAATAATTTCCTGGGCGGAACCTCGTAGCCCCTCGTGGCCTGCTCTTATGAGCCAGGACGGGCACGGATCAAGGAAGCACGTGGTTGGGCGAACAGTCAAGTACTGTTAACAACCGAATTGTCCTAAATAATTGGGCTGGGCGTGAGCTAGCGGATGCAATCTCGGCAGCAAAGAACTCTTTCTTTGCTGCCTTTGTTGCCATCTCATAGGCTTTCATAAACATCCTATAGGATGTTCTTGACGCTTTGTCATGAGCGCACCGCCACCGTCTCTCTAGTCGTCTTAGCTCCCGTTTCATTTGGCGTAACTCCTGGGTATACCAGGGGGCCAATCTGTTGCGAGGGCGAAGAGGGTGCCTGGGAGCGATCTTGTCGATAGCTATAGCGAGCTGGTTGTGCCATCCTCAACCAGCTCATCCAACGAGCCGCCAGGGAGCATCGGTTCCCGCAGAGCCATCTGGAACCGCCCAGGGTCCATTTGGCTCCACAGGTGAGCCAAAATAGGCTCGCTGCCTAGGGGCCGGGGTGGGAAGTTCAGATGGGCAAAGTGGTCCGACTATGGCACTGCCGAAGTAGTAATTCGGTCCACTACAACCCCCAAATTGAGCGTGTGTCCGGCCCGGTGTGTAGGGGCTGAGATGTACTGAGAGAGTCCTAGTGCCGCCATGGATGACACCAGATCCATCCCCCGGCTGGAGGCCGTATCCTTGGCATGGACGTTGAAGTCACCCAAAACCATAAGGTTAGGGTACTCCAGCGCCCAGCCTGATACGGCCTCCAGTAGGGATGGCAGTCTGCTGGTTGGAGCATTAGGCAGTCAGTACACCAGCCATACAGCCAAACTCTCTTCAGCCTCCCACACCAGTCCGACACATTCTATGCCTGTGATCTCCACCGACAGGAGTGCCCTGAAGGAGTAAGCCTCCCGTATGAAAATTGCGACCCCCCCCGCCCCCCTGTCCATAATTGGTGGAGGACCGCAAAACCGGGGGGGGCATTTGGGAGAGTGCTACTGTCTCCCCCTCCCGCACCCAAGTCTCGGTCACACACGCCAGGTCAGCCTTCTGGTCCACCAGGAAATCCCGGAGGACCATGGCCTTGTTGTTTATTGACCTGGCGTTGCACAACACCAATGACGGAGGGGGGTTCCTAGCCCCACTGCCAACAACCGTCGGGATGAGTAGCAGGCTGGAAGGGCATCGAGCTTGTATTTGTACTTGTATTTACTGAGATTTGTTTATCTCTTGGAGTGTATCATCATCTATTGAAGGAGTGGGGTACCGCAGGGATCAGTACTGGGTCCGATGCTTTTTAACTTGTTAATTAATGATTTGGAATTGGGAGTAAGCAGTAAAGTGGCTAAATTTGCAAATGACACAAAATTGTTCAGGGTGGTGAAAACCAGAGAGGGTTGTGAGGCACTCCAAAGGGATCTGTCGAGGATGGGTGAGTGGACGTCAACGTGGCAAATGGGGTTCAGTGTGGCCAAGTGCAAAGTGATGCACATTGGGGCCAAAAATCCTAACTATAAATACACGTTGATGGGGTCTGAACTGGCAGACACTGACGAAGAGAGAAATCTTGGAGTTGTAGTAGATAACTCACTGAAAATGTCGAGACAGTGTGTGACTGCAATGAAAAAAGGCCAACACTATGCTGGAGATTATTAGGAAGGGAATTGAAAATTGATCAGCAAGTATCATAATGCCCCTGTATAAATCACTGGTGTGAACTCATTTGGAATACTGTGTACAATTCTGGTCACCACACCTCAAAAAGGATATTCTAGCACTGGAGAAAGTGCAGAAAAGGGCAACTAGAATGATCAAAGGGTTGGAACACTTTCCCTAGGAAGAAAGGTTGAAACGCTTGGGGCTTTTTAGCTTGGAGAAACGACAGCTGAGGGGTGACATGATCGAGGTTTACAAAGTTATGCATGGGATAGAGCAGGTCGAGAAAGAAGTACTTTTCTCCCTTTCTCACAATACAAGAACTCGTGGGCACTCCATGAAATTGCTGAGCAATCAGGTTAGAACAGATAATAGGAAGTACTTTTTCACCCAAAGAGGAATTAACATGTGGAATTCACTGCCATAGGAAGTGCATGGATGGCTTCAAGAGGGAGTTGGAGAAACATATGGAGCAGAGGTCCATCAGTGGCTATTAGCTACAAAGTATAGATAGGAACTCTCATTCTGGGGCAAGTTATGCTCTGTATTCTTGGTGCTTGGGGGGGGGGGGAACAGTGGGACCGATTTCACACAGACCACTTGCCTATCATTCTCTCCAGAGTTTCCCCTCCAAGTTTTCCCCGGAGCATTTTTGTCAATTTCGCACTTGGAGCTGCAGCTCCTCATCTGCCCCACATTTTCCATTTCTCATTACTGGGTGGTCTGGGGCTGCTACGAGGCTTCCTGCTGCTGCCCCCTCACACTCCCCTCTCATTCCCCTCCCAGCCCCTCCCTCTTCTCCTCCCATCTCCCTCCGCACCCTCTGGCCTCCATCCTCCATCCACCATGCTGCAGGCAACAGAAGCAGCAGCAGCAGCACTCGGGGCACTGGATGCGAGCGCGATCCAGGGGGTGGGGAGGGGGGATTGGCCTCCCATCTCCCTCCGCACACTCTGGCCACCATCCTCCATCCACAATGCCATCAGCAGCGGCAGCAGCACTCAGGGCACTGGATGCGAGCGTGAGCCAGGGGGTGGGGAGGGGGGAATCACAGTTCCTTCCGGGCTTCTTCTCCAGTGGTGGTGGCGGAACTTGGTGGTGGCAGCCGAGGAGGAGCGGCGGCAGCAATGGCAGCCTGGTCACCTCGCTTCGCACCTGGCTGCAGCACACTGAATCGGAACCCAGAAGAAAAAGTTCCCCCCACCACAAAAATACATAATAAATCATTGTGGTATTTATACAAAGAAAACAATGGTGCGGTCTTCCTTCGCTGCATCACTGTTTTGATATTTCGATATAATGTAATGAGGGTTTCTTTTTTTTTAAAAAAAGGGAGGACAGTCCAGCCTCAGGCTGGGAGGAGTACACCCAGAGTGTGGGCGGGGTGGAAGAATCGCCAGGGGGTGGGGAGGGGGGACTAGCCTCTCATCTCCCTCCCGCACACTCTGGCTGCCCTCTTCCACCCACCATGCTGCTGGCAGCAGGAGCAGCAGCACTCGGGGCACTGGATGTGAGCGTGAGCCAGGGGGTGGGGAGTGGGGGAATGGCCTCCCATCTCCCTCCAACATGCTCTGGCCACTGTCCTCCATCAAGCATGCTGCTGGCAGCAGGAGCAGCAGCAGCAGCACTCAGGGCACTGGATGTGAGCGTGAGCCAGGGGGTGGGGATGGGGGAATGGCCTCCCATCTCCCTCCCACATGCTCTGGCCACCATACTCCATCCACCATGCCGTCGGTAGCAGCAGCAGCAGCAGCAGCACTCGGGGTGCTGGATGCGAGCACAAGCCAGGGAGTGGGGAGGGGGGACTGGCCTCCCATCTCCTTCCACATGCTCTGGCCACCGTCCTCCATCCAGCATGCCACTGGCAGCAGGAGCAGCAGCAGCAGCACTCAGGGCTCTGGATGCGAGCGCGAGCCAGGGGGTGGGGAGGAGGGAATGGCCTCCCGTCTCCCTCCCACATGCTCTGGTTGCTGTTCTCCATCCACCATGCTGCCGGCAGCAGAAGTAGCAGCAGCAGCACTTGAGGCACTGGATGCGAGCGCAAGCCAAGGGGTGGGGAGGGGGGAATTGTGATTCCTTCCGAGCTTCTTCTCCAGTGGCGGTGGCGGCACTTGGCGGCGGCAGCCGAGGAGGAGCGGTGGCAACGGCAGCCCAGTTACCTCACCCTGCACCTGGCTGCAGCACGCTGAATTGGAACCCAGAAGAAAAAGTTCCCCCCACCACAAAAATACATAATAAATAAATGTGAACATGTTTATTATACAAAGAAAACAATGGTGCGGTCTTCCTTTGCTGCATCACTATTTCGATATTTCAGTATAACGTAATGAGGGTTTGTTTTTTTAAAAAAAGAGAAGACAGTCCAGCCTCAGGCCGGGAGGAGTGCACCCAGAGAGCAGGTAGAGCAGAAGAATCGCATCCCTGGCCTGCCTGCCTGCTCGCCACCACTCCCCCATGGGTGCTGGGAGGGGCTGCGGCCAGGGCACCCTGGACACAGGGCAGCAGTCATCCGCCCACCCAGGGGCTCTTGAGCCAATGACGCCCAGCTCCTGCTCCTGAGAAACCCAGCAAATCCTCCTCACTGACTCACTTCTTGCTTTGCTGCTTCACCATTTCGAACTAACATAAGGAGGGGTTCTTTTCTTTTCTTTTTTTTTTAAAAGGAAGAAACTCCCACCATGGGGCATGCCAGAAGGAAGGCGAGCGAGTGGCCGTGTTTTCATTTCGGCTTCTCCCCGGAGCAAACAGGAAAATCCTCTAAAAACGGGATCTGTTTGCTCCGGGGAACTTCGGTGCAGCATGACGATACTCCAGAGCAAAACGTGAGCCCGGAGCAACTGGTGTGAAATTGACCAGAAGCTCCGGGGCAAGCATGAGGACAAACCAGGGGCAAACGCTAGTGTGAAATCAGGGAGAGCTTCTGGTGTTCTGGCCCCACTGGTGGACCTCCTGAGGGCACCTGGTGTTTTTGGCCACTGTGTGATGCAGAGTGTTGGACTGGATGAGCCATTGGCCTGATCCAACACTGGCTTCTTTTATGTTCTTATGCCACAATTACTTCTTCCCACTGCAGACTCCCCCCATCCTTCTTCAGGGGCCCTTATTGCCCATGAGTAGGATCATGTAGATATTGTAAGCTGCTGCAGTGTGAGAGGGAAGGCAGGACAGTTGTGTTCCACTCATGGGAAATTTAGTTGGGATCCAGCCCATGAAGAACAGAAGACCAGCAACCCAGTGTTAAGAGAAAATTAAGAAGAGAATGGTCAACACAAAAAACCCAAAGGCAGCATAAAATTATGGAAGAGGGGGATCAGATAAAGGCAAAACAAGAATGATGGTGTCTTTGTACAACAGTTGGTTCTAAGTAATCCTCTGTCAGCAAAGCAACTCTTAATCATCAGATGGAAGACACTCAGCTATGTTGTGCTTTTCAGGGTCTCCTATGCCTACTCAATCTGCTTGTCATTCTGTATAACCACAAGATAGTTCTTCCAGTTTGGGAAACACCAGTCCTTTCATCAGCTCATGAGCCTGGCAGAACTTAATTTCTTGTTATTGAAGGGAAAGGTTCCTGTCTCTGAAAGTCAATAGATCTTCACATAAACTCCCTACCAATTTGTAGCCGAGCTTTACATCCCTGAATGCAATGAAGCTGGGTAAGAATACCCTAATAGTGAAGAGTTGAGTGTTAGAGCCTCCAAGCAGGAGGAATCACCCTGTCACACTGGGATAACTGGAGAGACAAAATCAGAGCAGAGCGCATCCCCACATTGAGCTTGGGGGCAGCAAAGTGCAAGCATGCGTGGGATACGCAGCTGATCATTCCCTGGGAAGCCGCTGAGTGGGGATTGGTGCAGAAGGTGTGGGAAAGCTCCCTCTCCACCCTCACTTGGACAGCCACTTATTTCATGTGAATTGGGCAATGAACCATAGAAGCAACCATGGCATGATGTCTTCGGATGGTTTGGTAGATTGAAGCTGATGGTTAATCTGTTATATTGCTGAAGCTATCAAAGCAGCAACGCACCATGTTTCAAAGCACTTTTTAAAAAATAATCACTGTGAAGTTTCTGCAGTAAAAGAAAAATGCCCTTTGTTAGGCCATGATAATGCATTTAGTAACAAGAAAGCTGTCTATGAAACAATTATTGCATCTTATTTGGCATGAATTTATTTAATTCTTGGTTGTTATTGTTATAGACCACACGGCCAGGGGGAGCACACAGGGGCTTCTGCTCTCCCTGCCTAAAAGCCAGCAGGCGCCTGGCCTCAGCAACCCGTTCTCTTCTAGGATGTGACGGCTAGACCACTGTGTGACATGTATGAGGCTGCCGGTGAAAAGGGTTTGGAAATTTCGCATAGTCAGAAATGAGCTGGAAGGTTGTTAGCAGGTGTTAATTGTAAAATCGCCCTCTTGAGCCCTCCCTTTGACTCTTCCCAGCATGGCCAGGAGGGCTCCTTCCACTGGCAATTGCCACTGACCTTGTGCCCTTGTTGAAGAAACCCTGCAAGACTAACAGGTTTGTAACACTCATCTAGGCAGAAGAAAGTCTAGTAAAACTGAGCCAAAACCTGTTGGGTGCTGGACAGTTTATATTATCTCTTTTGTCTGTCCCTCATTTCCCTTCATGCAATCATAAGGACAAAATAAGCTCCCATGGTTTTGTACATGGTTTGAAATGCACAGGAAATTTTAACTGAGTAATAAAATATATTTTTACTTCACTGGAACCATTGGTCTTGGCCTTATTTTTTTATCTTTTAGTGATTGGTGCGGCTCTTTTATTTTCTCCTTGGGTCGCAGTATTCTCTCTTTGGATGAGTGTTTGGGCATATAGGTAAGTGGTAAGTGCAGTCAGTAGAAGAAGAAGAGAAGAGATTGGATTTATACCCCACCCTTCACTACCCAAGGGAGTCTCAGAGCGGCTTACAAACTCCTTTCCCTTCCCTTTCCCACAATAGACACCCTGTGAGGTAGGTGGGGCTGAGAGAACTCTGACAGAAACTGCTCTTTTTAAAGAACAGCTGTGCCAGAACTATGGCTTGCCCAAGGTCATCCAGCAGCTGCAAGTGGAGGAGTGGGGAATCAAACCCGGTCCTCCCAGATTAGAGTCCTTGCACTTAACCACTACACCAAGTCTGTACATGCCAGACTTCTTAAAAAAACCCCACACACTGTAGTAACTAAACATGGATTCTGCATAAACCAAACCAAACACAGATAAATGAGAATTAATCACAGCACAGCAAGAGGTGCTGCAGATTATGAAAAACAACCCCCAAAGAGTATATTTTACTAACCCTCTGCGTTCCTCCCCTGAGAAATGGGCTCAAGGCAGCAGAAATTTAACAAATTTAACAAAGTCTTCCCCTCAGCCTTGGCACAGACTTCAGGTGTGTTCTCCTGTTCCTCTCCCTTGGCACACTTTGCCAAGCTAATAGTTTTAACCCTTTGGTTCCAGTTTAAAAGGGTCTTTGTGGAACCTATTAGAACCTATTAGAACTCTGTGGATCTGACTATCCTATTCCCACCAAGACCCAACTGGCCAATGATTTCCCTGTTGAGATATGAAAGTGTTATGATGCCTAAATTGGAATTTAAAAACATGCACCTGGCAGGAAATGATCATAAAGGTAAAAAAAACCCCATGACTATAATCCCAGAAACGCGAGCAATCTTGCGCAGGGAAAGGCTTTGAGGGAGGCCTTAGCCACCTATATGTTCTGCAGTAGAGCACATCAGAACAACTAACAATGAGTACAGTGGTAGTACATCTTTATTATCCAGTCGAAGTAGTTTAAGCACAGTAGCAGTGATATGTAATTTGATTAGCTATCGCCAGTAATGTATCAAACTTTGAGCCGGTTCGCTGGCAAGGCGAGATATAAATATAATAAATTAAAAAAATAAAATAAATAAATGTATAATATTTGGCAAAGTTGTTATGAACCATTGTTGTGAATCTGGAATGTTTTGCCCATCTAACCATGGGCTTTGGGGAATAAAGGCTGGGGTCTTCATGATGCCGAGTTAATTTCCCCCCCACAATCTTTTAATTATCATGAAAACAAATAGATGTGGACTGTAATCCTGCACGCCCGACAGCAACCCAACCCTAAGTTTAGAAAACGATTCTAGGCAATCGATTTCAAAAAATTTCTAGATTTGAGCACATGCCAAGAAGGGAACACCTTTTGAGTAGCCAACCATAGAATATGACAATGGCCTATCGAATTGCGCACTTCATGTTGCACATAGTCAAATTCCACCTAGCGAAATAAGGTGTTCATGCAGTTTTGTCTTGATAAGAAATTAACCCAATGCATCCCCAACACCAATCACCAAGAATAATATACCTAGGTTGCCCTAGAACAAATTTCACCAATAAAACTTTTCAAATCAGATCCAATACTGGACCATAATAAGTGCATTCCACTCGGAATTGATGCTGTTCACACCTGCAGCCAACACTACCTCCACCTTTGCTGTGGCCTGTTAAATGCAACCCCCACATCAAGTAAAAGCAGGCGCTGGAGTCGCTCTTTCGATAGACCGTGGGTGTTTTGGTGGTGGATGGGATGGTTTAACTGTGAGATAATGTCAAGCCCCCCCCCTCTTTAGGCTCCCATTTTCACAAACAGCAGGAGGAGTGCCAATGCCCAGGAGGGAAGGATCTCTGGTCTTGACTAGACTAGTTTCTCTGGGTGGGTGTATGGTAAGGGATGCATATCTAGGGGGAGGGACAAGTGGAGCCACAGAGTGAAGCTAGCACAGCACAAAACCCATGGAGAATGTCCATGATGACGGGTGGCCCACGATACACCAGGGGGAAGGGGTTGTACAATGCTGCCTCAGCTTCTGTCATGGAACACCAAACAACCATGAGCAGTGAAAGCATTTCCCCGACCTGCCACCCCAGGCTTTCACCATAGGGTAGCCACCCTCCAGGTGGTAGCCATAGATCGCCTTGGAGGCCCCACCCTCCTTCTGCCCCACTATGATTCAGAACAGGTGCACTACCCAACGCAAGCGCCCATCTGCTTTTCCGTCTCCTCCATGGCCAGCACGGCAAGTGCCCATTGTTGACAGTTAATCTCCAGCACTAAGATCAGCAAGATCTGTATGACAGCTATCTGTCAGTTGGTAGCTGTGTAGAACTAGTCTAAACTGGTTATGGCTGGCACTGCTGAAGGGTCAGACATAATGACTCAGCACGAAGCTGATTGGTCAGTACATGTATATAAGAAATTGTACAGTACTAATGTGTGTCCATTCTCTGATGTCATGGTGCTGGCGAAGCAGTTTGTTCCTGTAAATAAAATCCTGTATATAGTTCACCACATAACGGTGTTAGTGTGGTTGCTGTGAGGAGTTCCAGGAGTGAAGTGCTGGTGAGGACTGGGAAAGCTGGGGTGCTGAAAGTAGCAGGAGTGGCTGCAAGGGGCTGGAGTGGCTGAAGGGGTGCTAAAGACGTGCTGCGCAACAGGGTTATGGGCCCAGCCTGACGGAGCACCAGCCCAGCCTGCCGGAGAATCAGCCCTGCCTGACGTGGAGATTCAGCCCAGCCTGAAGGAGACCCAGTTCAGTGGAGAATCAGCTCTGCATTCTGCAAACGCCAGTGAGCCATGCTGAGAGTGTGTGTGCAAGCTGTGAAACAAGGAGCTGTGGGCTGACAGTTGCTGACTTCTTCCAGGAGTGGGGGAGTGTGACTTGCCCGGACAAGCCTTGGCAGTGGTGAGACACACCGAGAGAGGAGATAACAGATCCAGCTTGTGAGTGTTGGGGGAGCGGAGAGAAATTATGGCTCTTGTGCCGACTACACAGGTGGTGGACAAGCTGACTTCCACAAACTATGATATGCGGGCATTTCAGATGAAACACTATCTTATCAGAGAGGGCCTCTGGCTGTATGATAATAATAATAATAATAATAATAATAATAATAATAATAATAATAATAATAATAATAATATACTTTATTGTCATTGTACATAGTACAATGAAATTAAAAAGTACCATCATTCAGTGACTCACAACATATAATCATGCGCACTCACACAGACATTCATGACTGCTTCTCCCTTGTGATTTACATAGCAACCAAACCACTGTTTCAGGGCAATAATAGCTCTCGAGTAAAAACTGTTTTTTAGTCTATTTGTCCTTGTTTTGATTGTCCTATATCTTCTGCCCGAAGGCAGCAGTTCAAACAAGGAATATGCAGGATGTGACAAATCCTGTAGGATGTTCTTCACTTTTTTCAGACATCGAGAACTATACAGTTCCTCCAGAAGTGGGAGAGGACAGCCAATTATCTTCTGGGCTGTGGTGATGACTCTCTGGAGTGCTTTCCTATCTGCAACCGTACAACTAGCAAACCAGGCACAGATACAGTATATTAAAATGCTCTCTATTGAGCAACGATAGAAAGACATCAATATTTTCTCATTCAAATTATTTTTCTTTAAAAGTCTGAGAAAATAAAGCCTCTGCTGGGCCTTCTTCACCAGAGCAGTGGTATTTGCACTCCAGGTCAGATTTTGTTCAATAGTCACTCCCAAAAACTTGAAAGTAGCCACCCTTTCCACACATTCTCCACCAATAAACAGTGGCTTAATGTCCGTTTTGTTCCTCCTGTAGTCCACTACCAATTCCTTGGTCTTGGTGGTATTAAGAATCAGATTATTTTCCCTACACCACACACAAAGCCGTTCCACCTCATCCCGATAAGCAGACTCATCATTCCCGGAGATGAGCCCCACCACAGTGGTGTCATCAGCAAACTTGATGATAGTATTGCTGGGGTGAGTGGGGATACAGTCCTGCGTATAGAGGGTATAGAGCAGGGGACTCAACACACAGCCTTGTGGGGAGCTGGTGTTAAGGGTAAGGGCTGTGGACATATGAGACCCTATTCTAACCCTCTGAGGGCGGGCTGTCAGGAAGTCCAAGATCCAGGAACATATGGAGCTGGAAAGTCCAAGGCCCTCCAATTTGGGCACTAATCTATGTGGGAGGATGGTATTGAAGGCAGAACTAAAATCCACAAACAACAGCCTCACATAACTCCCCGGCTGCTCCAGATGTGACAGAGCAGTATGGAGAGTTGTAGTGATAGCATCCTCTGTGGATCTATTTGCCTTGTATGCAAACTGGTGACTATCCAGTGTGGATGGAAGGCATGAAACAATATGACTCCGTACCAATTTCTCAAAACACTTCATCACAACCGGAGTGAGTGCAACTGGTCTATAATCCTTTAAGCTACTGACTGTGGATTTTTTGGGCAGGGGAACAATAATTGAGGACTTTAGGCAAGACAGAATGATAGACTGGTGTAAGGACCGGTTAAAGATCTTAGTGAGAACCCCCGCCAACTGGTCTGCACATTCTTTCAACACCCATCCAGTAATGCCATCAGGTCCAGCTGCCTTCCTCGGATTCACAGACCTCAGCGTACGCCTCACCTCATGCTCTTCCACCCTGAGGGAGGGGCCACCATGGACTGATGGCTGTAATGTTGCTGTCCCCGGTGACTCCACTTCAAAACGGGCAAAGAAGAGGTTAAGCTCCTCCGCCAATGAAGGATCTCCATCCACGGCAGCAAAAGTTGGTTTGTAATTAGTTATATTCTGGATCCCTTGCCATACCTGCTGCATATCATTTGTGTTGAAATTATCCTCAATCCTCTGCCTATAGTCCAACTTAGCCTGTCGAATACCTCTCTTCAGGTTAGCTCTGGCAGAGCTATAAAGGATCGTGTCTCCAGACCTAAGGGCCATGTTCCTCTCCCTCAATAGTCGCTGTACCTCTCTCGTCATCCAGGGTTTTTGATTAGGATAGACCCAGATGCACTTATCCACAGTAACACTGTCTATGCAGTGTTTAATATAGCCCAGGACTGCTGCTGTATATTCCTCCAGGTCTTGATGATCAAAAACATCCCAGTTGGTTCTCTCAAAGCAGTCTTGCAGCTGATGGGAAGTGCCCTCAGGCCAGATTTTCACCATCCTTCTTTTTACAGGAGCTTGTGACCTGAGGGTAGTATATGTTGGTACTAGGAACAAGGACATGTGGTCCGACTGGCCCAAGTGTGGAAGCTGCATTGCTCTGTAACCATGTTTTATGTTAGAATAGACCTTATCTAAGGTCTTATCTCCTCGGGTGGCACATTTCACATGCTGGTAAAACTTAGGGAGCACAGTTTTTAATTCAGTGTGGTTAAAATCCCCAGCAATGATATGCACTGCCTCAGGATATTTGTCTTGATTGCTAGTTGTGATGCTGTGCAAGCGACCTAGTGCTGAATTTGCATTAGCATCCGGTGGTATGTAAACAGCAGTTATCATAATAGCAGTGAACTCTCTCGGAAGGTAAACAGGTCTGCATTTAACAGTCATATACTCCAAATCCAGTTCCTGTGGGAGACGTGCCGAAGGTTGAGCGGGCGCTGGCAAGCATAGTTTTGGCTGTAAGTGATGACCAATTAATTCATATTTCATCCTCTGCCAATGCTAAAGAGGCATGGGACTCACTTAAAGCAGTGTATGTGCAAAAATCTGCTGGCACAATAATGTCTCTGACTCGCCGCTTGTACAGAAAAGTCCAAGGGCCTAATGAATCAATCAGAGAGCATGTAAATGCTTTGACTGAGCTTTATCAGCAGCTGGAACAACGCGGCAAAGTGATTTCTGCTGAAGACAGATGTTATTTGCTTTTGAGTTCCTTATCTCCTGTGTTTGACATATTAATCACTTCACTTGAAGGATTGCAGCCTGATCAGCTAACTCTTCAGTTGATCATAGGACGTGCTTTAGAATATGAAGCAAAACTAAAGTCTCAACATTCCTCAGTAGCCATGCAGCGTACTCAGACGGTGGAGTCAGCTGGCAGCAGCAGCAGCAGCAGCAGCAGGGATGTGAGGATTGAATGTGAGGAACCGGTCAAGGCTCTGCGTGTTAGGAAATGTTTCGTTTGTGGTTCAACTTCTCATCTGAAAAAATCCTGTCCTTCGCAGCAAAAAAAGATAAAAAACATTGGGCGCTCAGACATGTTGTCGGGCCGTCCCAATGCATCTCTTGTTGTTACAGGTGACACAGAAAACCAGGCATGGATTCTTGACAATGGGGCTATCCATATAATCTGCAAAAGCCCTGAAATGTTAAGGAATCCACAGGAGGCTCAGCAACATCATGTAAGTCTGGCTGACGGTCATGCAGCAGATGTGGCTTGCCGGGGTGAACTAACTTTACCAGTTCTTAATCACACCTTCCAGAATGTGCTCTGTGTACCCTCCCTTAAGAGCAATCTGCTTAGTGTTTTGACACTGGACCGTGCTAAGTTTGAAGTAACTTTTGGGAAGGAACTGTGTGTTATTAAGAAAGGAGGGAGGGAAGTGGCAAAAGCAAGCTTGAGAAATGGAGTGTATGTACTAGATAACTCTGTTACTGCAGCAACAGCTAGTGTACCTGGTAACAAAATCCCACATAACTCATGTTTACATTTATTACATCGCCGGTTGGGGCATGCCTTGTTTCATGCAATTAACAAGACTCTTGCTTTGATAGGTAGAGAAGGGATAAATGATTGTTATATGTTTCTAGACTGTCAGGTTTGCAAGCAGGTCAAATCACAGACTTTCCCTGTAGCTCGCAGCAGTGAGAGGGAGTCTACTCATGCTTTAGAATTGGTGCATGTAGATCTTTTGGGACCATTTCCACCCAGTATATCAGATAACTGGTATGCATTGGTTATTACTGATGATTTTTCCAAATATTCTTGGGTGTATATTTTGAAAAACAAGTCTGATACATTTGAATCTCTGAAATATTGGTACAAAAGGGTCAAGAATCAATTGGGTAATTTAAAATCACTGCAATCTGACATGGGAGCAGAGTTCATGTCAAACAAAATGAAACAATGGTTACTCAAGTTAGGGGTAAAGCACCGTGTAGCAAATGTGGCCACTCCACAGGAAAATGGTGTGGCAGAAAGAAAAATGCTACTTTACAAACCATCATGTATGCAATGCTTGCTGATGCTCAGTTACCTAAGCAGTTTTGGGCTGAAAGTTTAAAATATGCTGTGTATGTGTCTAATAGAACCTGGTCAAGGGTGATAGACAACATTCCATTTGCATTGCTCTATGGAAAAATGCCAAAATTAAATTATCTGCACGTGTTTGGTTCCAAAGCGTGGGTGAATATACCTTTGAATCAGCACAGGAAAGGTGGTGCTAGATCAAAACAAATGACTTTCTTAGGATGTCAGTCTGGTATGAAAGCATATAGGTTTTCAAATGATCATCACCAAGTCAGTTTTAGCAGGTCTGTCAATTTCACTGAAGGCAAGAATTGGCACAGAATACATGCTAACTCATTACCAGAGCAGGCAGTGTTGCCAATAACAGGTGATTCAGAAAATGCTTCTAGTCCTGAACCTAGTGTTTCTTCTCAACTTATTGCTTCAGGAGGTATTAAGTCTGAACCTAGTATACCTAGGAGGTCTGAGAGAAGCAACAAAGGGATTCCTCCACAAAGATATGGTTTTGAGACACAAGTGGCTAACTTTGTCTGTGCAAAAGAACCTTCATGTTACAATGATGTTACTCAAATGCCTGAAGGTGAAAAACAAGCTTGGTTGCAAGCTATGCAAACTGAATATGATTCTCTTTGTCAAAATAATGTGTTTGAATTGTCTGAATTGCCAGAAGGGAAAAAGATTATCGGATGCAGGTGGTTATATAAGCTGAAACCTGTGCAGGGTGGGATGCCTCAAAGGAAAGCCAGACTAGTGGCTCAGGGATTTTCTCAAGTGTTTGGGGAAGATTTTGATGAGACATTCGCACCAACTGTAAAAAGCAATACTTTGAATGTGGCTCTGACAAAGGCAGGAATAGAGGGGATGCTAGTTCAACATTTTGACTTCACAACAGCCTATCTCAGTGCTGATTTGGATGAGCAGCTATACATGCAACAAATTCCCGGTTTTGTGGATAAAAATGCTAACCTTGTACTGAAATTGAAGAAGGGTTTATATGGTCTTAAGCAGAGTGGTCATCTCTGGAACTTATGTCTTACTACAACTCTAACAAACATGGGATTTAAATAGAGTGTTGCAGATCCCTGTATGTTTAGTAAGGTAATCAATGGAAAACAAAATTTTACAGTTGTTGGAGAAATATAACATGTTGAATGCTAACTCTGTGTCTACTCCAATGTCTACTGGTTATGCTAGGGAGCCAGAAGATAAAAGTTTTGATCAAAAGGGATTGTATCAATCACTGATAGGATCTTTAACATATTTGACAACATGGTCTCATCCGGATATCAGTCATGCAGTTCATGTTCTTTGTCATAAGAGTGCCAAACCTTGTAAGCGTGACTGGAATGCTGCTAAAAGAATTCTAAGATACCTGAAAGGAACCTTGAAGTGTAAGTTAATGTTGAAAGGGAACAATACTCAACAAGTTCTAGCTTACAGTGGTTCCAATTGGGGTACTAATCAGGATGCCAAGTTAACAACTGGTTATGTGATATTTGTGAATGGATCTTTGGTGATATGGAAGTCTGTAAAACAATGTTTTGTAGCAACAAGTACCTGTGAATCTGAATTTGCGGCTATCAATGAATGTGTTATTCAGCTAGAGTGGTTACAACAATTATTAACTGATTTTGATGTGAAATGTAACATGCCCATGATTGTAAAATGTGATAACACAGCAGCTGAATTATTAGCTGACTAATAATGGTTGTGGGGAATAAAACAAAGCATGGAGAGGATGAGAAGTCAGTGTAGTGAAATTATGCACAGTCTTGGATGTTGGGGGGCATGGTTTATCCCAATGGACAGTGGCAAGTTTTTGCCCCAGAAACTGGGCAACCTAGGGATTGGGAAGCGTACCACAGAGTAACATGCTCTAGCATAATTATCTCCCTTGTCACCAAAGCTCCAGGAATCTCTGATTCTTGACCTTGCAATCACACCAGCCTGTGTTAACTTTTGATGTAATGTAAAGGTTTATCAAGGAGACTTGGCTCAACAGTTATGTTGAGAATGTAATTGCCTTTTTTGATTATATGAGTCCCAGAACTAAATGTTTAATTTCAGAATGGACATCGCTGTAGATTCTTATCAAATAGGAAATGTTTTAAGCATACATATAAATACCTCTTATAGTAAACAATAAAAATCATATCTCTATAAGCGATAGTAATGATTCAACTGTAAATTTGAATAAACCAGAAAATATCCCTTCACCACCCACCTGCCAAACACGACCATCTACAAAAATCGTGAATTGAAAACAGCCTTTAATCATTAGGGAATATAACATTGGTTGTTAAAAATACTACTTTTTATTCATTGACCATAAAGAGAACGTCCTATTAATCATGAAAACATCTAGTGGCTATTTCCAAAGAATTCATTATAAAACACGGGGAGCACATATTCAAATAGTATTGGAAATTTTCCATTAAAAATTTATATTGTGTTATATTCAAGAATGAGTGACGGGATCCTCAAATGTCCTGCCTCCTTGGGTTTTTGTCAGTGTTAGCGTGCCTAGACTGGTTAGCATGACTGACCGGCACGGCACAATGGGAAACACGGCACATTTGTTGTTGACTCTCAACCGGCATTGGAGGTAATATTTCTGGGCTTTGCGCAAGCGGAGGAATCGTTGACTCTATTCTGGTTTGTTTATTCCTCATCAGATTGTTAAGGACCTCGATTGTGGGCATCATGATTTCAGTGTTCTTTCCCATGGCCTCCTTGAAGCTCTCACAATCCAGACTAGCTTCCGAAATCAAGATCTGGAAATGCTTCTCATCAGCTTCAACCCAATACTGGAACCTGGACGATGTCAGTTCTCGATCACATACACACTCAGCTAGGATCTTCTCCGCACTATCAGTTAGAGCAGCAACACTTCTCTTCCTTTTTTGCATACTTTCTAGTCAATCGGTGGGAGACAAATCCTCATTTTGGTCGTTTAAATGGGGAGTAATGCAAACTAGGTAGAGGTGAAGGAAAAAAATACAGTTTATGAGTGAAAATTAACAAGCCAACTCTACTTGATTTCTGGAGATGCATAAGCGCTAATATGTCCTGTCACCTAATTTTGTAATCAAACAGGCCAGAATGGCATTCACCAAATAATTAAAACGTCATTATCAATT
Organism: Lepidodactylus listeri; assembly: GCA_029233225.1. Taxonomy (NCBI): domain Eukaryota; kingdom Metazoa; phylum Chordata; class Lepidosauria; order Squamata; family Gekkonidae; genus Lepidodactylus; species Lepidodactylus listeri. Next base: position 113,043,009 of record JARCFY010000009.1, on the reverse strand, counting down.
GAGAGACCACATCAAATCAAGATTACTTGACTTATAATGTAAAAAAAAATAAGAATAAAGAGTAGAGATGAAACAAATAAATATGCATTGACCTCACTGGCTATAATTGCAAAAGTCCTGCAAGGCATTGGGTAGGACAGATCATCATACTCACTGTAATTGGCGGCATCACCCCATGGCATATCTGCCTGTCTTGTCTCAGCGGCAGAGTTAGTGGGTACATCAACAAAAAGAATGGGCTGACTGTCCTCCAGGTAAGCATTGTCCTCCTCAGTGCTCTCTGAAAATGAGTTAAAATATCAGCTATGTTAAAAAATTAAACACATTCAACACAACAGCTCCCATGCAACAGCAGATTGGTTTTAATAAGTGCCATAGATGTTTGTTTGGAACAATGGGCAAATTGACCGTAAGATTGCAGAACAACCGCCAGAAAAAATAAACACAGAAAAACACATGGAACGGTGGACTGTGTTCAATTAAATAGATGATACTAAAGAGTGGGCTGCGAGTGTAGGTCACCTCAATTCTTAAACCCCTACCAGAAATCTGAACTTGCTCTTGCAGGCAATTTGGATTAAGCCAAGGCAGGTAGAAACCCGAAAATGGACAATGGAACAATGGACAATGGAGCAAAATCATTCACCCTCTATCAATACCCGTCAGTACCCACCTATTTCTCTAGCAGCATGCTCCAAGTTTCCGGTTGCCCAATAAAAGTACCACTGTCAGGCGTGAACATCTCTTCAGATTCTGGTGGCATTAGGCAGACATTATCATCATCCTCAACAACCACACGCATGGCTGTGCTCCTCAAAACTTGCAACACGCCACAACTCGGGTTGCCTCAGAATATTCTGTGCAGCTGTTCATAAAAAGGACATTTCCTGGGACCATTTCCAGATATCCTGTTATGAGCAAGGGACTTCTTATAATCCTGCAGAAGAGACTTCTTCTTATTTCTACATTCCATGGCCATTCTCCGGTGTCCTCTTAATGACATCTCATGGGCAACCCCTTCCCAAATGTCTAAATTTCTACAGAATTTCTTCAAATCCTCCTGCACCTTATGCTCTCCCCAAATGGCAATGAGATCCAGTGTTTCCCGTTGCCTCCAAATGCTGCCACGGATAAAGGCATTGGTGGCAACGGGACTATCCATTCTGGGTCGCAAAACAAACTGGAAGAGGGTACAGATGCTTGAACAGACATAGCAAGATTGGTGAAAGGTCATGATATGTGATACTTCGAGAAGAATAGAATAGGCGGGTTGAAGACAAAGGTGGGATATGTGACAGGGTGATTCATGAACCAATGGATAGTAGAGGAGGAACCTGGATGGGGTAGACCCAGCCCCTGTAGGAAAACAACCTTTTTGGGTGGGGAAAAAGCTCAGATGTGGTGGCCGTCCATCATATGTCGTGAAAAATGGTCGGATGGTTGGGCATACAGTGTCCGTGAGCTTCCCAAAAGAGGAAGTGGGCAGAACAGAACAGTAGGGGAAGGGAAATTTTTTTTAGAAAACAAACATGAAGGTTAATATTTTTTTAAAGACGCAAAAATTAAATACAGAAACCAGGATTTGAACTCACAAACATTGGCGGACTTATAAAAAGGAAGCTTTAACAGACTGAGCCAACCTATCAATCAAGTCAACTTGAGAGAGAAAGGCAAATACAGAACACAGCATCAAAACCTGTCGATCTGGGCAAGCACATTGCAGATCGCAACAGATGGATATAATAGGTTCAATACACCCCAGAAAAAGGTGAGTCATAATGGAAAAAAAGTGACAGGAAAACATCCATCAACACATTAGCGAACAAGCCAATTGAAGTACAATGGGGAGATAAACGGTAAAATGTCGCATGGAAAAGCACCAAAGGAGGAAGGGGGAGGAACATGAGAGAACTAGCGATGAAGGACAGGGAAAATAAAAAAAATGTGTATCTTCTACGAGCCCCCCAAAATTAGGACGTGTGGTCAGAACAATGGTGGGAGATGGGGGGCACTGATGGGTGAGTGAGGAGAGGGACACTGTGCATGACCGCTGTGAGCATGTCAATTATGCGTTGCGCCACCTGGTGTAATTGTCGAGGAGTTAGCTGAGAAATGTCTACATGTGAACAAAACTAGAAAGAAACCATTCCTCAGGCTCAGGAGTGGTAAAATTCAGGATCTGTTTAAACGAGTGTAATGCTAGCTTGACCACAAGAGGGCAATTAGCAAATATAGATGGTGATTTTTAAACTAGAAGCAGTATGGTTTGAAAATAGAAACAGGTATAGATGGGTTTTTTTGGAACTAGAATGATTCCAGCAGGAAAGTCTGATGTAAATTCGACCTTAGACAGTTTTAGGCAAATGGCCATTTGGAGCTATCAGGAGGCTTCCTGTTCTCAAAGGCATTTGTCATTCTAAACCTGCTTGCCTACAGAAATATGCCTGACACATTTTCTCCTGTGAACATGTCACTCTTGGGGGCCAGTCTTCCAGCTTGCATCTTGGGCAGTGCAAAGACCTGGTGTTAAACTATAAAGTCTTCTACAACTCTGATCTGGCTGTCTAAAGGAACACCTCCCCCCCCCCCCCAATCTCTATGTTCTCCTGCCTTTGATTGCTCAAGGCCCTCATTGTGGGGGTGTCCCGATCTTGGAAGCTTTCCCCTGGGGCCATTTAAAATAATAGTTAGATGCCAAGCAAATAACAATCTGTTCTTTTATGTTTTAAATGGCACTTTAAAAATATTTTCTACCTGTTCTTGCAGCAGGTTTTTAATTCTGTGGTTGCTAGTCTTATATATGTCTTTTGATTTTATTGTATTTTTATTTTTAAAATTGTGTTTTTATATTCTGTCTTGCAGGTTGCTTTAAGACTTTATGCTGGCAGGCAAGAGTTAAATCTTCTAATTAATTAGTTAAAATCGGCTTCAGTGTCAACATAGATTAGAAAAGGAGGGCAGGATCTTTTTTGTGCATCAGCCTTACTTAAGAGGAGGAATGCAGATGTTCATTTAGTGGAGAATCCCCCCATGTAGTCAAGCAAGGGAAACCTTTACCTTTACAAGCATTTGCCCAGGGGCTAAACTACAGCCCTAGAGAAAGGCCAAGACAGCTGTCCAAGGAGCTTCTGAGTGCTTCTCTGCCATGTCATCAAGAAGACCTCCTACAGTCTAAAGAACTGCTAGATCACATCCAGAAAGGCATTCTCTGTGCATTGGATAAAGAACCAGTTAATCATTTTAATTGATTGTAGCCTCATCCATTAAGGTAGTGGCATTTTCCCCAGTGTTCCCCAGTGTATCATCCTGAAGCCTAGACACTCGATCAGTGGAAGGAGAAGCTGATGAAGATCCCTTCCATGAACCTACTCTACTCACCAAAGTTCTGGAGTCAACCCAGTTAATTGTGATGTTCCCAGTAGATGTTTTCCCTCCTTGTAGGATCAATAGCTCTGGGTTGGGAAATGCCTGGAGAAGGGCAGAGTTTGGGGAGGGGAAGCACCACAGCAGAGATGTGATGCCATGGAGAGCCCACCACCCTCTAAAGCAGCCCTTTTCTCCAGGGGAAGTGACCTCTGTCATCTGGGGATCAGTTGTAATACTGGGATATCTCCATGCCGCAGCTGGAAGTTGGCAACCCTACCTCTCTCTGACAAAACATTTTTTTTTCATTTTAATTCATTTTAATTTAATTTCATTTTAATTTAATTTCATTTTAATTAAGAGAGATACTTAGCTATATTTTTTTTCCAAAGGACATGACCACCTGGTGCTTTTTGTATGCAAAAAAATTTTGTATGCAAAAAAATAATCTCCATAAAGTAAAAATAAATGTTACTGAGGAAATTCAGTAAAGTTGTAATAATATCCACATGCACAATGAACGTTTCTGGCATTTTTGGTGTATCTATTTCCTTTTGAACTAGTTAGAAAAAATTGATTCAAGGTGGAGAATTTGTAAGCATTTATGATTGATGGAGTTAAGACAATGGTGTGTCATGTATACGCTTTCAGTGAACAAATATGCTTTCATGTACAGGCACCAATCAGACAACTGACAGGCCTGTCACAGCTAGTGCTAAACTTGTTCTAAAATAATGTGTCTTTCAACAATTGCATTTCCCCTCAGGATTAAGGAAACAGAAAGTTTTCGAAAGACTATCAGCATCTGTAAATGCAGGCAGTGGGGGGATTCATCTAAGACCCTGCTAGAATGATATCTCGCAGGTGCCTGAAAGATGGCAAGATTAAATTGAAGCATCCGTTGGGATATTATAATCACCAAATACACCAGCAAATGAATGTTTGCCATTAAAAGTAATCTTTTTGTCTTGAAGCAGGAAATAGATTTTGTGATTGTGTAATGAATGCCTGCAAATGGATATGTCATTGACTTATTTACATATTCATTAAATTTAGCAGCAAGTTACCAATGGAAGAAGATCCTTCTGGAGGCAACTGGATCTCTCCTTTCCCCTGCAATCATAACTGGAGTTAGCTATATCACACTGAGTCACAGAAGGGAAGGGACCTCCAGGGTCATCTAGTCCACCCCCCTGCACAATGCAGGAAATTCACAAACCCAGTGGTCCCTGCTCCATGCCCAGAAGATGGCAGAAAACCCCTCCATGATCCCTGGCCAAACTGGCCTGGAGAAAAATTGCTTCCTGACCCCACAGTGGTGATTGGCATTTCCCTGGGTTTGTAAGAAAGGGCCATGAGAACTAAGCACTGATGCAACCCTTCCTGCCCTCCCTCTCATGGTCTGCCTAAGTACACAGAATCTGTATTGCTGTCAGATGGCCATCTAGCCTCTGAAAACTTCCAAAGTAGGAGAGACCACCACCGCCAAAGGAAGATTGTTCCACTGAGGAACCACTCTAATTGTCAGGAAGTTCTTCCTAATGTTTAGCCCAAAACTATGATTCTATGAAATACTTCAAGAGAGCAATCATGTCCTCCCTCAGCCTCTCTTCTCCAGACTGAACATTCCCAAGTCCCTCAGCCTTTACTCAGAGGGCTTCTTGGTCTCCATGCCCTGATCATCCTCATTACTCTCCTCTGCACCCGCTCCATTCTGTCCATATACTTTTTGAAGTGAGGCCTCCAGAACTGCACACAATACTCCAGGTGTGGCCGAACCAATACAGTGTACAGCAGGACCATCACATCTTGCAATTTGGATGTTATGCCTCTGTTGATACACCTCAAGATCACATTAGCCTTTTTTGTCACCACATCGCACTGGCTAGTCATATTTAACTTATGGTCCACACGTACCCCAAGATCTTGTTCACACACACTGCTACTCAGAAATGTATCCCCCATCCAGTGTGCGTGTTCCTCATTTTTGTTACCCAGATGTAGAACTAGGCACTTATCCTTGTTAAATTGTTCACATCTGCCCACTTTTCCAGCATGGTCAGATCTTGTTGAATTCTATATCTTCTGGTGTGTTTGCTGCTCCTCCCAATTTAGTGTCATCTGCAAATTTAATGAGTAGCCCCTCTACACCCTCATCCAGATCATTTTTAAAATTATTGAAAAGTACCGGGCCCAGAACTGAGCCCTGTGGCACCCCACTGGGCACCTCCCTCCAGTCAGATGAAACACCATAGACAACTACTCTCTGGCCATGTCCACACTGTCACTTTTGATGCTCATTTCTCCCTATTGCTTTGGGTCCCCCCCCCTTTTCACATGTGTTTTGCTCCCTCTGGGACTACTAGAGAGAGCAAAACACATTTTTGGGGGGGGGGGAACCTGAAGCAATAGGGAAAAATGAGTGACAAAAGTGACAGTGTGGACGTGGCCTCTGAGTACAGTTCTCCAACCAGTTCCCTATTGACCTGACTATCCTAGAGTCCAGTCCTCTAGTTTACCCATCAGAACTTCATTGGGAATCCTGTCAGAAGCTTTACTGAAATCCAGGTAAACAGTATCAAAAGCATTCCCTCAATCCACTAAGCTCATCACTTGATCAAAGAAGGAAATGAGGTTGGTCTGGCAGGACCTGTTGGGGACAAATCTGTGCTGACTTCCCTGGATCACTGAGTTGTCCTTTAGATGCTTGTAGATCGATCTCTATCTTCTACCCTTCTCATTAGGGAATCCCCAATTACCAGCACACACTTTCTCCTATACTGGGGAGCAGAAGCTCGAGTCCTCTCATCTGTGGGGCCCTGAGAAATTTCCTTCAAGCTTCCGGGAGGCTGGATGAGTAGCCCTTGTTTCAGTGGTCCAGAATCAATATCTATGGGGAGCTCTTGGAACCGATTGCTTAGCAACAGAGGCTCAAGAATGTCTCCTGGTTTTCCTGCTCCTGTGGGTTAAATACTTCCATGTGCCCTCCTCCTGTGTTGGGTTTTTCTCCATTTGCTGAGATACCTTTCCTTCTACCTCCTGTTGCCCTCTCAAGAGGGCTTCATGCATTCTGTCCATGAAATCTTCATCTTCCCTTAAAAACTGGAGTGTGGACAAGCGTGCCTCAAGTCCCTTTGTCTTCTCCTCCAGTAGGGCTACCAATTTACACTTGCTGATTCCTGAGCAGTACTAGATAGATAGATAGAAGAAGAGAGAAGAGATTGGATTTATACCCCGCCCTTCACTCGAAGTCTCAGAGCGGCTTACAAACTCCTTTCCCTCCCCACAACAGACACCCTGTGAGGTAGGTGGGGCTGAAAGAGCTCTTTCCAGAACTGCTCTTTCAAGAACAACTCTGACAGAACTATGGCTTGCCCAAGGTCATCCAGCAGCTGCAAGTGGAGGAGTGGGGAATCAAACCTGGCTCTCCCAGATTAGAGTCCGTGCTCTTAACCACTACACCAAACTGGCTCTCAGATGGATAGAATTGTAATCACTGTTACCCTCAGGTAAGAATATGAACATGCTACAGATCTTGCATGTCACTGCCTCAGCTCCCTCACCGGCCATGTTGTTGAGATCCATTGCAGAAGTGATTCAGTTTTTCTTGCACTTCCCTGATAACTCTCCTGCCAAACTGCCTCTCAAGACTACCTCTGAAAGGCTTGCAGAAGCAAAAAGTTTTAATACGTATACTTAACATCGCCCATTCTCTCCACCAATAAAGTCAAGTCAGTTGACTTCATTGGCGGGGGAGGGGAATGGGCAATGCTGAGCTGGGTAAGGGGCAGGGTGCCGCCTTTGCATGAGCGAAAGGAGAATCCTTTCCACCACTGAGTGGCCCCACTTTCCTGCTGCTTCTTTCAACATGTTTTTGAACACAGGCAGGAGGCATAGAGCTGCTCTGTTATATGCACAGTAGTGCCAGATTCTTCCAAAATGGAGCACACATGCACACACAAATGACAGCTCTAAAGGGGCACATGACCCAACTAGTAGACCAAAAGGTAGATCCCCACTTGTTAATCTTGCTAAAGAAATTACACACAGATACAATTTGTCAGGTAAAATACTCTTCGAAACGCCACTTAACTAGGAAGATACCTGTTTTTAAAGGAATTAAACAAGGGTGTGTGTTGGCACCATATCTTTTAAATCTCTTTTTAAATGATCTACCACAATTTTTAAAAATCTATAAATGGGCGTCCACCCAAGCGAAATGATCTCCTAATTCCATTATTATTGTATGCCGATGATACAACTATTCTTTCCCACACAAGAGTGGGATTACAGAGATATTTGAAAGCTTTGGATAACTATTGTCATTTAAATTCACTTAAAAATAATTTTAAGATTGATCCATTTGTACACTTTATTCCAATTTTTCCAAAAAAATTTATCTGCTTTGTTAAGCCAAACCACACTCAAACTATCCATTTCTGCCACTTTGAACAATTTAAATTTCAAGTCTTCTTCTGTTGGGATTAAATCTGATTTCCAGTTCTTTGCAATCAGGATTCTTCTTGTTGTGAGAATACACGTCATTACATATCTATCTACTTTTAAAGTTTCTGGAAATAAAAATAAAAAAGATAAAAAGATTGGATTTTACAGGAAATTAAGCGAACTAGACACTATTTGGCTAAACAGTAATGATAAACTAATTTAAAAAATTTATAAATTTCTTATTGATTGGGAAATGCAGGATGAAACAATTAAAAGTGTTATGATAACCTGGATGAAAGATTTAGGATATAGTGTATCAACTGAGCAATGGTCTAAGATATGGAGAGGGGTAAAATACACGAAAGCAGTGAATTTTAAAGAAAATATATATAAAGTCTTCTATCGCTGGTATTGGCCACCTGATAAATTAAGTAAATGTTATTCAAATGTGTCGAATCGCTGTTGGATTTGTAATAAGAGTGTGGGAACTTTCATTTATGGTGGGTGTGTAAGGAGATGCAAAAGTTTTGGTATGATATTAGGGGAATGCTTAAGGAAATCTTAGATTTGGAGGTAGCATGGGACCCAGAGATATATTTGTTAAATATGGTTCCGGAAGGAATGCTACAAGAAGATCATAAACTGTTAGTTTCAATTTTGATTGCAGCTCGAATAATCAGAGCTAAATACTGGAAATCCTTGAAAGTGCCCGGAAAAGAAGAGATAATTGATAAGTTGGTAGAGCTGGCTGAACTGGATAAATTAAGTTATTTGATGAATATGGACAAATGTAGAGATTCAACAAATATATGGGCCAAGTTTTATACTTGGTTAGATCAATCTAAAGGCTCATAACCATGTACTGATAGGACTGTAACTTTTACTTTGGTGGAAAATGAATAAAGTATTTCAAAAGAAGAATAGAGCTCTTCTCTTCTGCAGATATATATTTTCTTAATAAGACGTTGATCTCATATGTTGTGCTGCTACCCATATTTTAGAACATGCCTCAGTCTCTATCGTGTGGCCTATATCCTCCATCCATGATATCATCGGTGCTTTGATTGTTTTGTCTACCATATAATCCATAATCAACCAGTTATAAAGCTTCTGAATCAGTTTGTCACTGGACGACAACCAAATCTTATCTAATTCATTTAGGTTATCATAAAAGCTTAATTTTTTATCCACTTGAAACCTTGAATTTAATTGCAGTTTTTCCCACCATGACAATTTGATTTTTTGTTTTAATAGTATTTCTTCTGTTTTCAATTCATTTTTTATTCAACAATTTTTCATAACATTCCTTATTATTCTCTGTTAGTAGAGTGGGTCTAATAAAAGCTTCCAATGGGGAAACCCATTTTGGGGTTTTAATATATGACTTATCTCTTACTTCTTTCCAAATTTTAATTAGGGCACTTCTTGTAATATGGTCATGAAAGCTAGAATGAATTTGATCTTTCCCATACCATATATAGGCATGCCAGCCCATTGCTCACGGCATATCCCGATTGGGAACAAGAGGTCATCAGGAGCCACCCTAGGGCCTTGCGGTCTGGGGAGGTGAATGGTGATCGCCTCTGGGAACCTCTCAGACTAGGCTCCTCCCCGAAGGTCTGTGCAGCCTCAGGGGTAGGCGCCCCTGGGAGGGGACACCAGTATGCTGGGCTACCGGTTACGAGCCAGAATCTGACTGGGTCAAGACTGGGGCTAGGTTACCCACCCATTTCAAGGGCAAGGAGGCTGTGTCTGGGAATGACGCCTGCCTTGCCTGTTCCAGCGCTTGCTTAGTTTGCCCGTTGCTGCATGTTCTGTTTAAATAGTTAATAAAGTGGCCCTTGTTTGATTCCAAACTGTTGTCTGTCTCGTTATTCATGTTGGGGTGGCAACCAGCTTAACAATGCTGCCGTGTAATACAGATACCAATTTGGAATAGCCAAGCCTCCTCTATCTTTTCTATCTTGCAGGTTCTTCCATTTGATTCTCGCTCTTTTGTGTTGCCATATAAATTGTCTACAAAGTTTGTCTAAATCCAGAAAATATTTAGCCTTTTTAATAACTGGCAGATTTTGCGCTAAGAACAGAAATCTTGGTAGGATGTTCATTTTAATCGTCGCTATTCTTCCCATTAGCGATAACTGGAGTTTATCCCACTTCAACAAATCATACTTAATTTCTCTTAGCAATGTCATGTAGTTGTCTTCAAATAACTTTGATGTATTGTTAGTTATGGTTATTCCCAGATATTTTACCTTTTCTTTTACCTCCATTAAAGATATTTCACTAAATTTTTGAATCTGAGATTGTGTGCAATTTTTAGTTAAGTTTTTAGTTTTCAAAAAGTTAACTTTTAAGCCAGCCACTCTACCATATTCCTGAATATCTGTTAACAGATAAGGAAGGACTTTCATTGGTTCCTCTAATATAAAGACTAGGTCATCAGCAAAAGCTTGTAATTTAAAGCTCCCTCCTCTAATCCGGAGCCCTGTTATTCTTTCATTATCTCTCATTTGATCCGTCAAGGTTTCCAAAATAAAGATGAACAACAATGGACATAGTGGACATCCTTGTCTAATTCCTTTCTGAATTTCTATGCTTTGAGTGGTGTCTCCATTTATAAAAATCCTGGCCTTTTGTGTTTTATAAATTGCGCTAAGTATTGAAAAAAAATTCTCCACAATCCCATACTTTGAACTTTTGTAACATAAATGACCAGCTGACATTATCAAAAGCTTTTTCTGCATCCAGAAATATTAAAGCCATTTCTTTATCTGGGTGATGTTCATAGTATTCCAGAACATTTATTATTGTTATGACATTGTTTCTGATTTGTCTTCTAGGAAGAAATCTGGCCTGATCTTGATGAACTATTTGTGATAGTACCTTTTTCAACCTGTTCGCCAAGATGTTAGCAAAGAGTTTATAATCTGAATTTAATAAAGATATGGGTCTATAATTTTTGATTTCTGTCGGATCTGTATTCGGTTTATAGATCAAGGTTATCAATGCATCTTTCCATGTATCTGGTAAATTTCCTGTAGTTTTGATTTTTTGTAAGACTTCTTTGAAGATTGGAGTAATTTGTTCTTCAACCAGTTGATATATTTTGGAAGGTAGACCATCTGGGCCTGGAGTTTTCTTTTTTGCATGTTTAATTACCTCTACGATTTCCCACGATGCAACTGGATCATTTAATAATAATTTCTGGTCAGCTGTGAATTTCTTTGTATTCCATTTACCAAGGTAATCTTGGATGTTCCTCTGATCTTGATTGGGTTGGTAATATAGGGTACTATAAAAATTTTCTACAATTCTTTTAAGTTCTTGCAAATCAAAGTGTTCTACCCCTCTTTTATCTTTAAGTGAATTAACAATACGCTTTTCCTTTTTCAGCTTATAAACCAGCCATCTAGTTATCTTGTTGGCATTTTCAAAGTAATATTGTTTAGTGTATTCCAATTTCTTTGCCAATTCCTGTGAAAGCAATAAGTTCATTTGGTGTTATAATGATGCTCCTCTAAATTTCAGTTTTTCTGTCACATTTGATCTTTTCATATTATTCTCTTGTTTACTAATTTCTTTCCTCAAAGTTTCATAATGTCTTCTTTCTTGTTTCTTCTTCCAGGCTCCCTGGCTCATAAACCAGCCTCTTATAAAGGCTTTAAACGTATCCCACACTATTTCAATAGGTGTTTCTGGTTTGATATTGTCTTTGAATAAATTTGTAATTTCTTTCCTTATTTTTTCCAAAAAGACCTGATCTCTTAATAAATATAAATTCAATGACCACCTAGATCTTTTCTGTGCATCACTCAAAGATAGCATTAGAGGGCTATGATCTGCAAAAGTGTTAGGAAGGATTTCCACCTCCCTTATTTTCTGAGTCAATGTACTTGATACCCAAACCATTCTATTCTCAACCATGAATTATATCTTGCCAAGAAATATGTAAAGTCTTTTTTATAAGGATTCCTTACTCTCCAGGCATCAACTAAACTAAGTTCGTCTGCTGTTTGAAGAAATGAATGTGGTAATTTCCCCCCCAGATTTATTCTTTTTCATTTTGGGGTTTCTTCTATCTACATTATAGTTGAATACTGCATTTATTTTTTTTTGAATAATAATTTTATTATATGAATAAACACGTCAAGTGAGTTAAAAATACTCAAACAGTATAACAGTATAACAATATGGACCATACAATGTAAGAGGTGAGAAAGAAAAAAACTAAAGCATGAAAGCAAAGCGCAATACATAAAAAGCATTTTTGTAGTACTTAAGTAAAGTTAAACTGAATACATTAAGGTTTCAACGATCAATCTATATGTTTAAAGATTAGAAGGCAGCTAGGAAATGCATAAAAACTTGTGAGCCCCAAAGGTATTTCAAATGATCTCAAAAACCAAATACTTATACAGAAAAACATTACCATAACCATGATTCATCTAGGATTTTGGGAATATTTTCTTGTTTTTTAAGATAATCCAAAATGGAATGCCAAATTGAATAAAACAGTGAGGGTGCTGAAGGATTTTCATATCGCATAAGATTATCCGAGAGTTTAGCCATTATGTATAAATCCCACAATTTCTTATGCCAATGTGAAAGAGTGGGTATCACTGCCGATTTCCAGTTAGCGGCAATGACAGTTTTTGCTGCAAATAATCATATAGAGACTTCTTCAGTGATGACCTTAGATGATTATTGTTCAGCCCAGCTGTTCAAAAACAGATGCTCTGGAGAAAGCTGTAGGTTCACACCATTTATAGATTCTATGCGGCACAAAATGTTTTTCCAAAAAGGAATGATTTTAGGGCAATTCAGCCAATTTCCCCGTATTCTTTCCAACGATATGGTTTGAACTTTGAATGTATTCATGAAAGCTTTTGCGGGGTCATATACCAGTGTGCAAGGATCTTGAAAGTTTGTAGTTTCATGGGTATAATCTTGGAACTGAATGGTGGAGAAGACCAAAGGCTCAACCATGAGTCATTTGCTGCATTGTTTATTCCATTTTGCTGCATTGTTTATTCCATTTTGCTTGGTATGAGAGGACCTCTAGTGCCATCTAGTGATTGTATAATCTTATGCAGTCTGGATATTAGGCCTTTCTGAGATATATTCGCTATCCGTAATATCGATTCAAGTGGAGTGAGAGGTTGCTTGAGAATCTCTGTGATATTTATATTGTGGCACATATTTCTGACTTGGAAATATTGGAACCAATATATGGTGGACCCTAGTTTTGTCTCTAGATCATTCTTGGCCAGTACAGTGCAATTTGATGTGAGATCTTGGAGTGACTGAATAGAGAATTGTTTCCAGTTACTATAAGCTCTGTTGTTGATGCCTGGCATGTACCAGGGTTGATTTAGGAATGGCTGTAATCTAGAAATTTTGGGCATTAATTTGGTGCGTAAGCGATCCCAAGTCACTAGAGCTGCTGAAATTATCTGATTGTGTTTAAATGTTTTTGGCCTATATGACGCAGGTTGCCATAAGCATTCATGTACATCATAAGGTACGGTATGGTGTGCATACAACTGGGCCTGATCCGAGGTGTTCTCAGAAGTAAGCAGTTTTACTATCTGGGATAGATGTATAGCCTTATAATAATTAGTTATTTGGGAAGTTTATCCCTCCCAGTTTGTAACTCCTGTATAGTGTTGCAGATTTAATTCTATGGTACTTATAAGACCAAAAAATTTTTAAAATCATGTTTTGCCAATTATGTAAGATTTTAGTTGGAATCTGAGGCTGCGGACAGACTTAAGTTCTGCCGTGCCTCCGCGGTGCAACAGAACAAGGCGGGGGGAATTGCCCCACCGCGTGGCATTCACATGCCACCACAAGGAAGCCGCCCGCAGCATCCAGACTGCGGGCGGCGCCTGGCGGCGGCGTGCAAACACCACGCGGCTCCCCCGGCTGGCACACATTCACACCCACCAGAAGCAGGTGGAATGTGTGCCGCAGCACCAGGACACCACTTGCGTCCGGGCCACCTCCTCCGGGCAGATGTGGCAGTCTGGACTGCTGCTCTGCCTCCGCTTTTAAAGCGGAGGCAGAGCAGGCCAGATTGCCAGTCTGTCCTCAGCCTGAGTAAGTATTGTGCAGAAAATATAAATAATTTTGGATAAGATAAAGGATTTAATCAAATTTAGCCTGTCCATCCAGTTCAGATTTAATTTGTGCCATTTTTATAAGTCGGACTTAAGTTCATTTTCCAGCATCTTGTGGTTGTATTTGAGAACATCAGAGAGTGTTGAGGTATTTTGATCCCTAAGTATTGTATGTAGTTAGGTGCCCAAGAAAAGGAGAAGTCCCTTTAGATCTGTTGGATAGTGTAGTTAGTCAGATTGAGTGGGAGGATTAATGACTTAGATATGTTAAATTTGAGCCCAGTGATAGCTCCAAAGTGAGAGAGATGGCTTTGGACAGCGTGAAGTGATGCAGCTGGATGTGATAGAAATAGTAGCATGTCATCTGCAAAGAGGGAGATTTTAAATTCTTTGTTATGCATCTTAATGCCTTTTATGTTGCAGCCAGAGCGAATTATGTTTGCTAAGGGCTCTATACAGATTGCGAAAAGGAGTGGGGATAGCAGGCATCCTTGCCTTGTGCCCCTTTGCAGATGGAACAGTTCAGTTATTTGATTATTTACTCTAATTTGAGCCACGGGGTCAGCATATATGGCAGATATCGCCAATTGAAATTTTGGGCCGAATCCCATTAAATCAATTAGTTTCTTAAGATAATTTTTTTCTATCGAATCAAAGGCCTTCTCTATATCTAAGGCTAAAAATATTGTTTGTAGTTTCTGAGAGTTGCAAAATTGTAAAATTGATAAGGCTTTATGAGTGTTGTTTGCGATGTCTCTATTTAGTATAAAACCAATCTGGTCTTGGTTTATGTATTTGGCAATGAAAGAATTAAGCCTATGTGCCAGAATTGATGTAAATATTTTGAAGTCAGTGTTTAATAAAGAGATTGGCCTGTATGAAGCCGGTAGTTCAGTATTTTTGTCTGATTTGGGCAGGAGTATGATTGCTGCTTTGTTCTATGACGGAGACAATGTTCCTTTGTTTAATATGTGATTGCATGCTTCAGAAAGAGGGGTGGCCACTAGAAGAGGGGTTTTTTTTGTAAAATTCGGGTGTGAACCCATCGGGACCTGGAGTTTTGGCTGGTTTGAGTCATTTTATAGCATCAGTGATGTCTTGTGTGCTAATTGGAGTTTCCATCATCTCCTTGTGTACGTCATTTGTTGTGTATTGGATGTGATAGAAAGAATGAATCAATTTCTTCCTTAGTCACTCCATTGGTGCTATATAACTTCTTGTAAAATTCCAATAAAATATGTTTGATGTCTGTTGTATTGTAGTGTGGCTTGCCAAGATTGTTTTTTAATGAGGTTATTGTCCTAGACTGTTGTTGTTGTTTGATCTTATGCGAAAGAAATCACAGTGACCTAGGAGTGAAGGCCCAGCCCCTCTGTTTAGTGGAAAATATATTCTTTTGTATTGATGACATTTCCAGAAGTTCCAATTTCTTGCGTTCTTTTAGTAGGTGTTGATATATTTTCTTATTCCCATTTTTTTGGGTTTATCTTCTAAAATTAGTATGTTGCTTTGTATGTCTAATCTCTCTTTCTGTTTCTGCTTTTTAAGGAAGGAAGCTAAGGAAATCACTTGGCCACAAAGTACAGGCTTCAAGGCGTCCCAAAGCATGCCTGGGTCAACTGAATCTGTGGAGTTGTCTTTAAGATAGTTTTGGATTCCTTGTTATGTCATCAACTATGGATTGTTGCAATAATAAAGAACTATTAAATGACCAAGTCCTGTGTGGTATTTCATTCCTAGTAATTAGGTTACAGGCCACCCAACTGTGGTCCGACCATAACTGTGTTCCTATGGTGGTAGAGTGTGTAGAAGTGACTAAAGATGTAGATAGTAGGATATAGTCGATGCCAGTGTATGTTGTGTGTCTATTGGAAAAGAAAGTATAGTCTCTTTCTTTTGGATGCATATGATGCCCTATATCTGTCAAATTGAAAGAGTTTATAATGTCCTCCAGTTTTGTTTTCTTGCTCCTGAGTTTGGAAGTGTCTGATTGGAATGATGATTTGTCAAGAGAACCATCCATTATATAGTTGAAGTCACTTCCCAGTATTATTTCTCCTTCTCGGAAGTTTTCCAATAAGTGTAGGGTGGTTTCAATGAAGGAGAGTTGGTCAGTATTGGAAGCGTATATAGATGCCAGGGTGACTGGCTTTCTATCTAGTGTGCCTTTGACAAATATAAATCTCCCTTTTGGGTCTTTCTTAGATTTATGAAGTATGAAATTGCAATCTTTTGCTATCAGAATAGCTGTGCCACGAGACTTAGATGAACCTTTGGCTAAGAGCTGATATTTGAAATGTTTTGTTTTGAACAGAGGGGCTCTGTCATCCTTAATGTGAGTCTCTTGGAGGAATACAATGTCTGAATTTAATTTTAAAATTTGACTCTGGATTCTCTTATGTTTGATGATATTGTTCAGCCCTCTCACGTTGTAAGAGATGATTTGGACCGAAGTAGACATAGTGATGAAGCGTAGTCACAAGATTACCTAGATATACAGAAGGAAAGTATTAAAAACGTTATAGAAACGATAAACTTTCTGTTTAGGATTTTGAGATTGTACTCAAGAGAAACCTCCACTAGGACTTTGTCGAAATTAATACTATATGTTTTATGGGAAAATTGAGAGTTTGAAGGAATTAGATGATACTCGGCTTATGTGAGTTGTAACAGTTTCAAAGTTGGCAGTAGTAAGTTTTATAAGAGAACTAAGCCACACAAGTGTCACTTGGTACAATCAGCAGAATCAGTGACTTAGGGTAGGTAGTACTGGAGGTCTGTAGTGTATGCAAGTGTATAGTAGCAATTAAGAGATCACTGAGATTTGTTGTTATGAGAAAACACTCAGCGTGTAAGTTTTAATGTTGTGGGTTTGGGTTGCCAAGAACTTCCCAAGGGTCACTGGGTACAAGCTGCAGAACCAGTGACCTTGGGAAGAAATGGAAATTCTTGCCCTTACCTGTGGAGAAGTGTGGGTTTGGAAATCTGTAACCTCGTAGGGCTGATTGTAAAACACTATAGCTGTATAGAACTTGACTGTGGAAATAATGAGTATACAAGGATTGATTAAGGGCCACTGGGTACAAGTTGCAGAACCAATGGTTTAGGGTAGATAGTACTTGGAGGCCTATGTTGTAGGCAAATGTATAGTAGAAAGTATAAGAACACTGAGAATTGTTGTTATAAGAAAACACACTGTGAGTAGGCTTTACTGTTGGGGTACTGAACTGTCAGGGTTTTCCCAGGGGCCACTGGGTACAAACTGCAGAACCAGTGACCCGGGAAAGAAAAAAAAGGTAAATATCGCCCCTTACTTTGGATAAGCGTGGGGTTGGGAGCCTGTAACCTCACAGGGATTTTTGCCAAAATAAAACACTAATTAGGTATAGACCTTGACTGTAGAAATAGTGAGGTTCCAGGGGATGCTTATGAGCTACTGGGTACATGCTGCAGAACCAGTGGCTTTGAGAGAAGGTATAATTTGTGTGGATTGGTTGTGATTTTACAGTGCCTTAAATTGGATGATATATATTGCCCAGTCAGAGACAGTAATACATCTATGGGAAACACACAATTTGTTGACTCACAATATTGGAAGTGTATGATTTGTTTTTTGTATAGTCAGAGTAGTAGAAACCTTTAGTAAATTGTTATCAGTTCTAGTACTAAGCAAGAACAAAAATATAATTTCAAGTATGATATTTGTAAATTAAAAGGTAAAAACAAAGTTAAAATAAAGCTTATAAGCAGGAAGGATTCTCTATACCCCTGCAAGTAGAAAACTTACAGGAGGCTGGGCTGTTTCTCACTCTTTACCGTCCAGCTTTCACCAGAGAATCTTATCTAGTAGACTGACTTAATAACCCCCCTCCCCCCATACCCCCACCCCCGAATAAAGCATGGGAAAAAAACAGCTTAAGTCTGGATATCAACCATAATTCTATTTAAAGAGCAGCAACAATAGAACCAATATTAATTGTTGAAATAAGCAAGGAGATATATCAAGAAAGTGTCCCTGAGACTAAACAAATGCCGTTCTGGATACAGAGGTTGTTTCCCCGTATCTAAATGGCAGGCGCAATTAGATCAGCGCAAAGAAAAACAAACCACATTAGAAGAGCATAAGTCCCCTGGTAATTTTAACAGCGTTAACCTAGCTCAGGCATCAGAAGTCTCCATTGCCTTAACTTAAAGTAAACATTTTAATCTAAAGAATTGAACCTTAAGGAAATAAACAAACACTAAACAGGCAAACCCAAGAGGATCGTCAGTGTTCCTTCAGCAGAGAGCGGTGGCTGCCATTTTAAATAGGAGCTTGTTTCATACTCAAGGCTGTCTGGAGCCACGTGGCGTAGCAGCAAATTAACTTTTAAAGCTGTACCAACACATCAAGATTAAACAAGAATCAGCTGGACAGTTGAATGAAGATGTATGTTCAAATTGGGTCATCATTAGGATCTTGGTTTTCATTAGAAGATTGTGAGGATGAGCGCTGTTTCCTCTTGCTGGAAGCAGTAGAGAGTTCCATAGGATGAGGCTGTTCAAATAGAAGCATGCTCGTATGCCTTCCTCTTTCATCGAAATCTTGTGCTGTTTGCCTTTAAAATAAAATTGTAGAACAATAGGCGAGATCCAAGTATATCAGATGTTTTCTTCTAGAAGCTTGCTTGTCAGAGTCTTCAGCTCTCTATGTTTTATAAGAGCCTCTTTTGGTAAGTCTGGGAAGATTTCTATTTTCTTTGTGTTGTATTTTAGCGGCCCGTTTTGCCTGGAAGTTAGCAGGACTAACTTTTTATATCTGTAGTTGAGGAATGTTACTATTATGTCCCTTGTTGGTCTTGTTTTAAGTATGGATGTTGGACCTGCTCGGTAAGCCTTGGTGATTATAGGAGAAATATCACCTTCTGGAGGAACTTCTTGTTTCAGCCATTTGGAGAGGGGTGTTAGAAGGTCTCCGTGAATATTGCATTATAATCTCCTACTATACAAATGTCCTCAAAGGTTATATTTGTTAGAAGTTCCTGGAGGTTTGCATAAAATTGTTCTTGATTCTGATTAGGTGCATATATATTAACTATTAAATTTTTTCTATTTTGTTTTACAATAGAAATTGCAATTATATGGCCATCTTCTGTTTGGAATTGCAGTTCTGGTGCCAGTTTTTCCTTAACATAAATTGCTACACCTTTCTTCTTTTTCTTTAAATCCAAGGCAGCAAACAACTTTCCTAGTTTCTTTGCTAGTAGATATTTTTCTTCTTCTTTCTTAATATGAGTTTTCTGAATGCAGATCACCTCTGCTTTCAATTTTTTAAGCTGGTAAAATATTCTAGATATCTTCTGTGGGCTGTTAAGCCTGTTCACATTTACTGACAGTATGTTAATTTTACAACAAATACCTTTTATTGGCATAAAAGTATGTTAATTTTACTCTCCATCCTTCTTACTGATACTATCCTTTTCTTTTGCCCTGTACTGGAATCTTGTAAGGATATGCGAGGGGATCCTTTCTACTTTCTACTTTCTTTTTCTCTTTTTTTATTTTTAGGGTCCATTTCTTCCATTGTTGGTTCAGTAGTTTCTGTAGGTTCTTCCAAGTTCTCTTCTTCTGACGAAACTTCTTTTTGTTGCCAGCCCATATCCTTTCCATATTTATCCAGGAAGTTCTCAACTTTAAAGATAGAGTCTAGATTGTACCTTTTCTCTAAATATGTAAAGGCCACTCCTTCAGGGTAAAGCCATCAAAACGCAATGTCATTGGATCTTAAAAGGTTAATCAGTTCAGTATAATTGCATCTTTTTTTCGTACCCTCCATGGGGTGTCCTTCAAGAACTTGATTTCTGATTGACCTAACATTACTTTCCTTGTATATGATGCTTGTAGGATTTTATCTCTCATCTCCTTCCTGCAAAATTTAATATGGACCTCCCTCAGCATCCTGTTTCTTTTGGCAAATGCTGATTTTTTTCTGTAGATTGAATTTATTTCTCTTCCTACTTCTTCTTCTGGACCTATCTCCAGTTGTTGCACTATAAATTGCACCACTTCTTCTTCCTCTGGAATGTTTTGGCATCTAATCATCAGGGCTGCCTTGTCCAACTCTAGAGCTATCAGTGATTCTTCCATTTTATCATTTTTGTTTTTAAGTTCTTGGAAGTCTTCATCTAGGTCTCTTATCTTAGCCTCTACCTTTAGATTAGTTTTAGTGATTTTTTAAATCTCTTGTTTATATTCCATTATTTGCTTTTTGATTTCTTCTGTTTCTGGATAAATTTGTTTTGTGATCTCTTCCATTTTTGTACATATTGGGTCCAATTCAGCTTTTTTCGCAGTAAAAGTTTTTATTATTTTTTCCCCATTATTTTTAAATGCAATTGGCTTTTATACATATTCCATTCTCTATAAAATTGCATAGTTAGCTAGAAAGATATAATCATTAAATGACTTCCCACCCCACCTGCACCTTCATATATATCAACTGGTAAACATATATTTAAAAGTATTTGCCTCCTAAGGTAACATTTTGAAGGTCCAATTCAGCTTTTAATAATGTTGGAAGTGTATTTTCTACAGACTCCTTCACTGAGTCTTGTATTAACGATTTCAAATCTTTCAAAGAAACTTGGACAATACCACTTGTGTTTGCTTTCAACTTGGCGATTGTACCTGGGGAGGGGAGTGAGGATTTTCTGGGTTGACCTGATCCTGAAGCCATCTTACAAAATACCATCTACTTTGAATACATACAAATTTGAATTTTCAACAGTATAGGATTGATCTAAGTTGTTTTATAACAGTATAGATGTCTAGGGAAAACCCCTTAACTATTTACAGGCACTTTGATTTTGAGCAATTTCCCCTAAGTAGCTTGTTGTGAGGCTTCTGAGTTGAATAAATTAAGTCAGGCCTTTGATGAAAGCAAAAGTCCTTTTATTTCTTAATGATGGTTCAGGTACTCAATGTTTGTTAGAGATAACTGGTTACAGGCAACAGGGATTAATATACCATACACAGCAAGGTAAAGGCAGGTGAAGAGCCAATCAGGGCTAACATAAAAAAGCACGAAAAACCCCAACCGTTAATTCTCACAGAAAAGGCACAAAAGCACTAACACCCCCCCCCCCATGCCCCTTAGTGAACTCTACTTGCAATTCACAGGCCAGGCACCTGGCTAAAATCAGTTCAGCAATTCTCCAAGGTTACAAAAGCAAGATAAGTCATTCGAGACGCCAAAGAGAAAAAAGGGAGGAGGCTAGGGAAGATAGCCAGACTGTTTATGTGACGTGGTGGAATGCGGCAAGCCATCCTCCCAGGGAACGAAAAAGACACATTAAGCAGGACAGGCAATAAACCTCAAGGCTGGCAGTAAATTACTGATAGAGACCTAGAACTAGGGACAATTAATGGCAGAGGATCTGACACTTGTTCCTTCTCTGATTCACTAAACAGAATGTATTTAATAAGTTATATATATCTCTCTTTAACTTTCTCTACGTTTATATCCTTAGTAGCTTTTTATTCTTGTATTACTTGACACCAATTTTCTTTTTCCTCCTATTATTGTCCTGTATTCACCCCTTCTATCTCTCACTCATCGGCCTCTCTACTGTCAACTATTTCCTCTAAGTTCAGATACTTTGCTTGCTATCTCTTTACTGTATGTCACACTAATCTGCCTGTTTCACGTCAGTTCTTTAAATTTAGTGGCTTTCCTTTCTCTCTTTCTCTCTCTTCTATACGTAGGTTTCTCTTCCCCCCCTTTCAGTTCCATGTGATCACGTCTCTCCGCCTCTTCTTGGTCTCTTCTAAATTACGTCGGCATGTCAGCGCTTCTCGTTGTTCTCTCCATCTGCACGTCCTCTCCACATCACCACGTCCGTCACTCTTTCCTCCGTCCTTCTAAGCTCCTCCCTCGTTCCTCCCAAGTTCGCACTTTCTTCTCCCGCGTCATCCCACTGCTGCCGCTATGCCATGCCCCACACTCAACACAGAAATGCCGAGAGAAGAGAGGAGAAAAATGGAACAAAACCGCAAGGTTAGCAATTCAAATATACCCCTCTCTTCTCTATCGCTAGCTCTTCCAGTTATTTAATTGAGCAAGTTATTTTTCATGGCCAGTTTGGTCTTTTACTAAACCTCTCCAAGGTGGAAGGCAACAGCTTCTAGTGCCCTTCAGTTCTCCCCCCCCCCAACCAGAGAAGACAACATGAATAGGCACTTATCTTTTAGTTTCCACTAGGATACTTAGTCAAGCTAGTGGCTTGTTTGTAGTTCCCGGATTGGGTGGATCATTTTTGAGAATCAACTCATTGCCCGCTCCATCTTGGATGTTGCTCAGCATCCCTGCAGTTCCTTGCTCTGGAGCATTCCCCAGCCGACACAAGCGATAGCCAAACGCTTGAGTCCTGGAATAAACTTCTTGCTTAAGTTCTCCAACACAATGTTTGAAGTTGGAAAGTTATTAGGAAAGCTGCAGGAAAGGCAGAGGGGGACGGAGCTCAGCGCCACCCATCTGCCTTCATCAATCCTCAGACCAGAAGTCTTGTCGGGCAGGATTATAGATAAGCTCAAACACATAGGAATTGCAAAGGAAGACCTCTTCCTATCTGATGAATCCTATATTTTTAGACTAATTAAACAGAGGCTCTTTGATTTAGAACTTACTGAAATTATGTCTTGTCCAATATTATACATGCTGGCCTGCAGTGCTCAGTCTTGTTCAACCCATTGGAAAAATGGCCAACTATTTATGTGATCTTGAAAGCCCCCAACAATGGAGAGCATTTATGTTGGCTAGGATGAACTCCTTTCCTTCAAACGTGGTTTATGGCAGATTCCTCCAAATCCCATATAGTGAGAGAGTCTGTCCTTGTGGGGCAAACTACCCAGATTCCATCCAACATATATTGCTAGACTGTCAGCTATATTCTAATCCTCAGAGGGAACTGTTTGGTAATCTTTCTCTCCCTCCCTGTAACCTGGTGAATCGGATTGACTATCACCGCCTACTTAAAGATAATGAAATAGATATCATGAGGGCTGTTAGTAAATTCCTGGAGAGGTCTATTAAAATTTATGTGGAACATGTCTCGCTATGAATTCTATATATACATATTAGTCTATTGTTCTTAATCTTGAACTGTACATTTTGCTTGTCCCTATTTTTGTACTATCTTTGAGTATGCCAATAAAAGGTATGATGACGATGATGATGATGATGACAGCTCTAAAGGGGTTTTGATTAGTTATCCACATGCACATTCCTAGTCCTCACTGGGACTGTAGGATGAGGGGAAGAATGCCAAGGCACCTTTGGATTTGGGCAGTGAGGAGTTAAACTCTCACTAAAAAATTAAGCGCCTAAAGGCCCTCAGGTTAAATTGCCTTAGTAGTCTCCAAAATGCAAGAAACATTTTAGTAGGTGAACCAATGACATTGTGAACTCAGAAAAATCCCACCAGTGTGAACCTTACACGTCCTTTTAGGACTTTTGTCCAATAATCAGAAAAATCAGAGTAATGAATCTTGCTTTTCTGGAAAGAAGAGATTGCTTCTTTTGGTTTAAAAGAAGTTTATTACTAAAGGGAAAAGGTAAACGGGATTAGCTACAAATAAACAAAACATGCTTTCTAAGGAGCTGCATTGTGCTCCGTCTTCACACTAAGACATACTGATAGAGAGTGAGAGATTGTAATGGAGGATCTCTCCTTCTTCTTGACCCCTGAAAGGAAACACCTGATATCATTTACCAATTAGCAAGACAGTACACCTTTAGTTTTCCCGGGTCTACAGTCAATTGGCCAGCTGCCAGGTATTACTTCCAGGCTAACATAGGTAAACAAACAAGTTGCATAGTTAACCCTATAATGACTGAATTTCTCAGGCCTTGCATTACATGCTCATTTCTCCAACACCCCTTCTCAAGACCTGAAATGCAAGTCATTATACATGCATACACAAAACATTATTGAACATTAGCATCAAGCATATTCAACATTTCACGAAGTCTTTCAAACTTGTCTTTGGTCAGTGGCTTAGTCAGAATATCAGCCACCATCTCTTCTGTACAACAATGCTTAATCTCTATCAACCTTTTCTGGTACAAATCTTTAACTAATGCACATTTAATACCAATAGATCTACTTCTAGCAGTCGTGCTCTCTTCCTTACATATAGTTGTACAAGCTTGATTATCCTCTAACATAAGTATAGGTACAGGTTCAATTATTCCAAAATCTTTCAACATCTCAAAGATCCATTCAAGTCTGCTGCAGGCACTTGCTGCTGAAATGCACTCAGCTTCTGCTGTGGATTGTGCTACAACAGTCTGTTTTCTACTAGTCCAGTCTATCAGTCCATCTCCATAAAAGAATAGGTATCCACTGGTAGACTTGTAGTTGTTCATCTCTTCTCCCCAACTGGCATCCATGTAGCCAACTAGTCTTGGTTGTTCAGTTGGTGCAATTTTCAGTTTTAAGTCCATTGTTCCTCTTAGGTAACGTGCCATCTTCTTTACTGCGCTCCAATCATGATGATTTGGCGAACTTACTTTTCTGCTTAGAAATCCAACTGCCGCTGTAATATCTGGACGCGTTGATTTGCTCAGGTACAAGAGCTTTCCGACAGCCTCTCTGTATCCTCCTATGTCCTTTAGTGGTGTGCCGTCCTTCTCCTTCAGATATCCAGGTTCAAGTGGGATTGTTGAAGCTTTGCAGTTCTTCATGCCAACAGATTCTATAAAGTCCATAATCTTTCTTTTCTGGCATAAAAGAAAAGTTCCATCCTTGAGTCTCTCAATTTGCATTCTGAGGTATTGTCGAACATCTCCTAGCTGTTTGACTTCCACTTCCTTATTCAGTCCATCAGCTATTGCTTTGATGTCTCCTCTGTTTTGACAAGCCACGATCAAGTCGTCAACATAAACAAGAACATACTGGTATTGTCCATTTCTGATTCTAGTGTACAGACAAGGTTCAGCTTTCCCTTGCTTGAAGCCTTGCTTCTTTAAAAGTTCAGTAAGTTTGTCATACCAGGCCTTTGCGCCTTGCTTTAGGCCATAGAGTCCTTTATTAAGTTTGTAGACGTAGTTTTCTTGACCTTTGACCTTGAAACCTTCAGGTTGTTCCATGTAGATCTCCTCAGATACTTCTCCATTGAGAAAAGCAGTCTTTACATCAACATGCTCTACTATCATGTTCCTAGATGCTGCAACACTTAGAAGTGTTCTGAATGTTGCTTGGTCAGTAACTGGAGCAAATGTTTCAAGGGGAAGCAGGGGCCACACCAGAGGAAGCGGCTGAACCCACGGCAGAACCCACAGCAGAACCCACACCTGGTGTGAGGCGATCAGAAAGGAGCACTAAGGGACAACCTCCAATGAAGTATGGATTTTGTGAACTTGTGCAACCTGCAAAGAAACCCAAGAACTGGAAGGAAGTTTGCAACTTACCTGCGAGTGAAAGAGGCAGATGGCTTGAAGCAATGGAACAGGAGCTGCTATCCATTAGCGAAAAAGAGGCCTGGACTCTCACTCAACTACCTCAAGGCAGAAACCCTGTTGGATGTAAATGGGTATTCAAAATAGTCAGTCCCATATTGCTGTGAGTAGCCTTTAGCTACTAGGCGTGCTTTGTATAGCTCCACAGTTCCATCTTCCTTGTGCTTTATTTTGAAGACCTTTATTTAGAAGACCTTGCTTCCTTGCTCTGGTTTGAGCACTACAATATGGCCAGTATTCATAAGGCTTTTTGTTGAAATTAAGTTCTCAACAGCTTCAGGCACATAAGCTGTATTTCGCAATTCAACTTCAATTAATTGATTATCTGTAGTGGACAATCGCAATTTTACAGTCCCAACGCCTTGTACATTCAATAATTGCCTGTTAGCTTGGTAAATTCTTGGTTTGTTTTCAACATCTATGTTACTAAACCAGGCTTTTTCTCTACACACATGTGTACAAGCGCCAGAATCGATTAAAAATATTTTCTTATCATCTGTGTTAAAATCATCAGTGATCCTAAAAGCATTGCCTTTGCTCTGTGTCTGTGCTGCAAACTTCTTTCCTCTGTGCTGTGTGTGTGAAACGTGACCTCTGCTCCTCCCATAATGGCTTCCCTTTCCACTGGCTGGTTCTTTGTTACTGGAACCATGTGCTCCTGTGGCTCTTTGTTCTTGGGGCTCATTATTAGGTGCATACTTAGAAGAGCAGTACTTTGCAAGATGATTTTTCCCACATATAAAACACTCTATTTTCCTTTTAAATCTCTGTCCATGCTTTAGACTCAAAACAGACATCTCATCAGACAAACTTTCTTTCAAATTTCTAGAATCATATTCCTCAGTTAGTGCAGACAAAAGACCTTCTAAAGTCAGATCATCTTTCAGTCTAATCATACTGGTTACAGACTTATAGGAGCTAGGCAGACCCTTAAGAATTGAAGAAATCATATCTGTATCAGAGGGTGCTTCATTCAGGTCTTTAAGCTGTGTGTAAATGCCCATTAATTTGTCCATCTCTTTGGGAAGGCAGTCTCCCTCCTTCATCCTGAAATCAAAAATCTTTCCCTTGAGGGAATAGATTTTACTCTTGCTGTGTTTATCAAATTTGTCTTTTAGCTTTTGAAGCATCAATCTGGACGTGGCTAGCCCTCTTAATCCTGGTACCTCTGTGTAGGGAATACTCCCTAAAATCAGGGCTTTAGCAAAACCATCCATCATAAGGAATTGTGTCTTATCAGGGTCAGTTTCTGGAGGATTTTCAGTTGTTAATACTTGAAGGGCATTGTGAGTCTGCTGGCGACTCTTCAAATACTCCTCCCACCACTGATAGTTAGCCTTTGTAAGTCTGAGATTTGGCATTTCCTGGGATGGGGCATTAAAAGCCATTTTTTTTTTACTCACGTCCCTTTGGATTTGAGGTAGAAGCACAGGTTCTGGCTCACTCATCTACTTCTCCAGGAGCTGGCAGGGTTAATCTTTCCTTTCTCTGCAGCAGAAGCAGCAGCACAAAGTTCAAAAGCTTCTTTGCCTCGCCTTCCTTTGTTCTCCCGGCAGCATTGTCTCTCCAGTGCTCCAAGGCTCAGCTCCACTTACAGCAGGCAAAAATTAATCCAGTCAAAAAAAAACCTTTGCTCCTGGCAAACTACAATCCAGCATAGGTTTTCCCCTGATCAGCAAGGAAACAGGGTTGGGCCTTTCTGGCTGCAAGATTGCTCTGAGAGCAGGAAGGAAAAAAAGTCGTCGTTTTAAAAATCCAAGCCTCTAGCTCTTATTCCCTATTTCTCTTTCTCAATCAATCCAGAAAGCTTTTAAGAGAAGAACCATCTTTTAAGAACCATCCTCTGCTACCATTTGTTAGGACTTTTGTCCAATAATCAGAAAAATCAGAGTAATGAATCTTGCTTTTCTGGAAAGAAGAGATTGCTTTTTTTGGTTTAAAAGAAGTTTATTACTAAAGGGAAAAGGTAAACGGGATTAGCTACAAATAAACAAAACATGCTTTCTAAGGAGCTGCATTGTGCTCCGTCTTCACACTAAGACATACTGATAGAGAGTGAGAGATTGTAATGGAGGATCTCTCCTTCTTCTTGACCCCTGAAAGGAAACACCTGATATCATTTACCAATTAGCAAGACAGTACACCTTTAGTTTTCCCGGGTCTACAGTCAATTGGCCAGCTGCCAGGTATTACTTCCAGGCTAACATAGGTAAACAAACAAGTTGCATAGTTAACCCTATAATGACTGAATTTCTCAGGCCTTGCATTACATGCTCCACTTTTAAGTGTCCCAAGTATACAAAACTATCCTTCAACAAGGAGAAAAGCTGTAAAATGAAATCAGGCGGCTGCAGGTAGTTATTGCTGGTTTATTATTAAAGCATTATTTATTGAAAGCGTTTATTGAAAGCAATTTGTAGTGGGTAAGTGTTGGTTTGATTATACCCAAGAGGGCTGTCTTCTCTATGAAATCTGAGGTCTCCAAAAGTGAAACAATCAGGCTGAAATCTCAGGTATGCTTAGCACATGTTTTTTATCCTGCCCATGCCCCAAGGAGCTCAAGGTGTCATGCATAGTTCTGCGCTCACCCACTTAATCCTCACAGCAACCCTATGAGGTAGTTGAGGCTTCAAGACAGAGTGGGGCCAGGAACCTGAGTTGCCCACATCCTAGCTGGACGCTCTTCGCTGCTGCCCCACACTGGCTTGCTCAAGATTTGGTGACTCAGCACTTCACAACAGGCAGCTGAATCTGTAGAAACTCACTCTCACCTGTAAGATCCAACTGGTCGTGCCTGTGTGAACCAACTCATGGGGGGAAGGGGTGCCAGGTTTTTTTGCACACTAAGCGAGGCTACTTTCTCCCCCCCCCCCCGGGCACCCACCAATTTTCAAACGTAAATGCATTTTAGGAAGAATAAAAAACACAAAATTTGATATTGCTAATTTCTTTTTTTTAAATTGTGAGAACAAGTAATACAATCTCTTATTTTCTTTCTCAAGCAGACAAATACAAATCACAAAGCATTTTGGAAAATCCTGTTAATTGTGATGTTGAAATTTAAGTCTCTTTAATGTTTCCATTTCAGGCACATCAGAATCTCATTTTTCATGCCTTTTCTTTAGCAAATTTTATCACCAATTCCTTCAGGTCAAGCACTGATGCTTTAGCATGTTCAATTGAAATAGTTGCCAAACCAAGCAGTCTCTTTTGCAGCATTGTCAAGCGTATGTGTTTTTATAAGTTTGAGTTTTGAAAAAAAAATCTAATATAATAAAAACAAACAATTCAGTTATTGTATGGCGGGAGGGAGACAAGGCTGTGATGTGTCAAACTAGTTGAGAGGCTATGAGATCCATGACTGGAACTCTTTCTTTCCTCTCATATTTTTTTAAATAGTGGCCACAGCTTGGATGGAGAGGATTGGTAACCGGGCCAGGAAAGAGGTGGGGGAGAAATGGTCTAATTCAGGGGTGGGCAAATTGTGGCCCACTGGCCACATGCGGCCCGCCACAGAGTTTTTTGCGGCCCGCCAAGACAGTCAGCCACGTGGTTTCAGTCAGGCCTCCATTGGGCCCGGAGCGCAGAGAAGTGAAGTGGTGTCCAGGGGGTGGGCACATTACCAAGCCCCACCCCCTGCTCCCAGCAGCCCTGTTGGGTGACGAGGAGGCATAAAAAGGAAGGTAAGTTACGTTTTCTCCCCCCATCCTCCTCTTCCCAGGGCCGCAGAGCTCCGGGGAAGCCCTGCCCGCCCCCACCCTCACCTTCCCTGGGCCGTGCCAAAGCACAGCACTCCGGAGAAGCCCTGCACACTCCCACCCTCACCTTCTCTGGGTTGCATGGAGGTGCAGCAGGCAGGCTGCTGCTTTCGGTGGTCTCTCTCTCTGTCCCTGTCTCTCTCTCTCTCTGACTGTCTCTGTGTACCTCTGCAATGAATGAATGCAATCATTTTAAAAGGTGTGGCCCTCCGCTAACCTCCGCTCCCACAAAGTGGCCCCCGAGCCAAAACAATTGCCCACCCCTGGTCTAATTGTAGCCTTTAGCCTCCACAGGCTGTTTTCATGGTCCTCCTCTTCCTTACTGTCCTGCCATTTGACCCACCGAGGGAAATTACAGCGGTTATCCTAAAGACACCTCCCTAATATTTCCTTCCCAGTGGGGCAACCAGTAGGCGGGAAAGAACCCTAACTCCCTTGATCCAAATCAATTTGGGAAAACAGGAAGGAGAGGGGGAATGGAACCCCTTCCCAGCCCCAGCTCTGTGAGCATGTCATATGTGTAGTTTGACTGGCTAAGAGACCAAAGAAAGTGTGCTGTTACAGCCTGCTGTGAAGCAGGGAGAGGCGGGAAGCAAAGGAGCAGCAGGTGCCCATGCCGGCTGCATGCACCTTCTCCCAGGTGGACAGTGGGTGTTGATGCTGCCGCTGAGATGCGCTGAAGCAGCAGCGGCAGCAGTGCTGTTGTCGATGCTCTCTCATCATTTGCCAGCCCAGCCGTGAGAGCATCTCTCTCTCTCCCTTTCACCCTGTGTGTGTGTGTACAACGCGGCTCCTCCTTTTCCTCCTCTTCATCACCCCCTTCCCTCACAGGAAGGGGAGGTTAAGCTGTGAGTGCTTCCCCTCTGTTATGTATTGACCATGCGGCCGCCATGTGCTCCAGCAATGGTGACCGCCATGTGGCCAGAGCACATGGCCAAGAAACCACTTGAGCTTCAGCCAGGTAGAACAAAGGCCAGGTGGATTCAAACCAGCCACCAATCATGTACCTAGGTTTCTCCCCAGGAACCTATGAGATGTAGATAGGCTATTATACTTCTATCAGGCCAGTTGGGTGAGGTCAGGGGATTATCCCTGACCAGCATAAAAGGAGGGCTTCGAGCCCTGAGTTGTATGCTTCATCCAGACCAGCAATAAAGATCTAGCTGTTTCACTATTCCATGGATTCCTGACTCCAATACTTATCAGTGGCGAGGAGGATGGGATCCTGATGAGCGACTCTCCTGCCAACCACAGCAGCACAGCGAGCTCCGTCCACCAGCCGCAGGCATCTCCGAGCTCCAGCGCTCCAACGCCTCGCTGCAAGCTGCTCTGAGCCCCGATACTCCGGCACTAGCCAGCACCGAGCCTCAGCGCTCCCCGGCACCGCCGCAAGACATGAGGACATCGCTCAAACAGCCGCCGTCGCTCCTGCTCTGGTAAATATGGCAAATGCTCCGAGACCAATTACCCCTTTTGATATGTCTCGCCCAGAGACGTGGGAGTCCTGGCTCAAGACGCTGGGTTGCGCCTTTAAGGTCCGCAGAATCACAGATGCGGACCTGAAGAGCGCCTGGCTCTTGAGTTCCAGAGGGGTGGAGGTCATGCGGGTGGCCCAGAACCTACTCGCCCCGCAAGACCCCACCGAGGTGTCTTACAACATGCTCACCAAGACCCTTGGCGATTACTTTGCCCCGAAGCCATCAAAACTGGCCAGGCGCTGGGAGTTCATACAGCGCCAGCAGCAGTCGGGGGAGTTGGCCACCACTTTCCTGGCTGAACTCCGTCGACTAGCTGTGGGCTGCGAATTCCGCCACGTGGATGACCACGTGGACTTCGCCTTCATGGGAGGGGTCCGGGAAGCCAAGCTCTGCCGGCGCCTCATCGCAATGCTGGAACCTACCTTGGAAAAGATGCTCCAAATGGCAGAAGCCTTTGAGACAATGCAGAAGGACAAGGCAGCCTCCAAAGTCCACCAGGCGGCCCCTCCCGAACCCGACGCGAGCGAAGAAGAGGATGTCCACCGGATGCAACCACGCTCGAAGAAGGGTGAGCCCAGCGTCCCCAGGCCCAAGGGCCGGCGCCCAGCATCTGTCTCTGTCCCCTCTTCTGCTTCCCTCAAAAGGCAGGCCCCAACATGCGCCAGCTGCGGGGACCCCCATGACAGACGTACATGCTGCTTCTGTGATGCCGTCTGCCATGCCTGCAGGAAAGCAGGACATCTCGCCTGGGCCTGCCGCCTAAGGAACAGCCACCGTGCCCCAGCAGCGAACTTCAAAGAAGTGGGTAGTGGCGTACCTGCGGCCACGGTAATGAACTTGCCCCAGCCCATCCCGGGCACGATTTCCTTGTCCCTCCGAATAGAGGGAGTTCCTTGCTCCATGGAACTGGACTCACGGTCCGCATATTCAATTGTGTCCGTAGCTACGTTTAGCAGCCTCTGCCTGAAGGGGGCACGCTGGCTACGGCTGCCGGCTGGGTTGGTCCTCCGGGACTTCCAGAAAAACCCAGTGACTATTAAGGGGCTAGCCAGGGTCCGGGTCCAGTACCACGCCTTTAATGGCCTGCTGGACCTTCTCGTGGTGGAGCGCAATCTAACCAGTCTCCTAGGTCGCGCCTGGTTCAAGCCGCTCAGAGTGCAGTGGACCAGAATACACCGCATGGGCTCTACCGACTTCTCGTCCATCTGCGAGGAATTTCCCACCGTTTTCGACGGCTCATTGGGCTGCTACAAAGGACCCCCGGTTTCCTTCGACCTGGACCCGGCAGTCCGGCCCATCTGCATGGCCGTCTGCTGGTCACCGCTCGCCTTCCAGCCCAAAGTGGAGGCGGAGCTGGAAAAGCTCGTGGCACAAGGGGTGCTTGAGCCGGTCTCCCACGCCATTGTGACCCCCCTCAAGGCAAACGGGGAAGTCCGCATCTGCGCAGACTATAAATGTACTATTAATAAGGCGTTACAGGACCACGCGTACCCAGTACCAGTGGTCAGCCACGTCCTGGCCTCTGTCACGGGAGCCAAAATATTTGGAAAACTCAACCTGGCCCAGGCCTATCAGCAGCTTCCTGTAGACGAGGCAACGGCCAAGG
Organism: Lepidodactylus listeri; assembly: GCA_029233225.1. Taxonomy (NCBI): domain Eukaryota; kingdom Metazoa; phylum Chordata; class Lepidosauria; order Squamata; family Gekkonidae; genus Lepidodactylus; species Lepidodactylus listeri. The sequence goes on along the minus strand of JARCFY010000009.1, from coordinate 113,010,739 downwards.
CACAGATGATTGTGACTCATAAGGGAGCGTTCAAAGTGAAATGGCTCCAGTTCAGGGTCAGCGTAGTGCCAGGGATTTTTCAAAATCTAATGGACTCTCTCCTTAAAGATGTTCCAGGTGTGAAACCATTCTTCAACGATGTCCTCATCGCTGCCCCGGACGTCGACACCTTTGCAGCACGCCTACGGATGGTGCTGCAACGGTTTCAGGACGCGGGTCTCAAGGTCCAAAAAGATAAGTGTGCCCTGGGGGTCTCCTCGGTGACCTTCTTGGGTTTCGAAGTGACCGCGGACGGCATTCACCCGACAAAGGAGAAGGTAGCGGCGATTACAGGAGCACCCCGTCCATCTTTGAAGGCGGAACTACAGGAGTTCTTGGGACTTTTGAACTTTTACCACGCCTTCCTTCCGCAACAGGCAGCTGTCACCAAACCCCTGCATCACCTCCTGGACAAGGGAGCGGCTTGGGCCTGGGGTCCCAAGCATGACGCAGCCTTCCGGGCCGTCAAGGACTTATTGGTTTCAAATGCGGTCCTGGCGCATTTCGATGAGAGGCTCCCTGTCATTCTGGCCTGCGACATGTCTCCCTATGGCGTTGGGGCAGTCTTGGGGCACCTGCTACCCAATGGCAAGGAGGTGCCGGTAGCCTATTACTCCAGGATCCTGTTGTCGGCAGAACGTAATTATGCCCAAATCGACAAGGAGGCCCTTGCGATTGTAGCCGGCGTAAAGAAATTCCATGATTACCTGTACGGGCGGTCGTTCACCGTGGCTACGGATCATAAACCCCTGCTGGGTCTCCTTGCCCCCCACCGGCAGACCCCTCACATGCTGTCCCCGCGGGTCCTGCGGTGGTCAATTTTTTTGTCAGGCTACTCCTACAACTTGGTGCATCGCCCAGGCAAGGTGATGGGACACGCTGATGCCCTCAGCTGGCTTCCCCTCCCGTCCTGCGACCCGGCTCTGGCTCCAGCCTTCCACATAGCACTCCTGGAGGACCTACCAGAGTGCCCCGTGCAGGTATCGGATGTGGCCTGTCGCACGCGGCAGGACCGCATCCTTTCCCGTGTCTCGGACTGGGTGGGAAGGGGGTGGCTGAAGAAACCGGGTCTGGAGTTTGCCGCTTTCACGGCATGAAGGCACGAACTCTCAGCCCACAAGGGGTGCCTGCTATGGGGATCTAGAGTGGTGATCCCTGGGCCTCTGCGGCCCCGAGTTCTAGAGGCACTACACGAGGCCCACCCGGGAATAGTACGTATGAAAGCCCTGGCCCGTAGTTACATGTGGTGGCCAGGCCTGTACAAAGTCATTGAGGGGCAGGTCCAGAAATGTACCAAATGCCAAGAGTCATGGCCAGACCCACCACATGCTCCCGTCCAAGCCTGGGAATCCACTAACAAGCCCTGGTCCCGTCTACACCTAGACTTTGCGGGACCGGTCCAGGGCCGGTTGTTTCTTATCATTGTAGACAGCTACAGCAAGTGGCTTGAGGTGGTCCCGGTAGCTTCAACCTCCACCAACGCAGCCTTACGAAGTCTCTGGCCGGTCTTCGCGACACACGGGATGCCTGACACTCTCGTAACCGACAACGGGACCGCATTCACCTCCGGCGAGTTCCAACAGTTCGTGGAGGCCTGCGGTCTGCACCACATCCGCTCCACACCATTTCACCCTGCGACCAATGGCCAGGCTGAGTGCATGGTGAGAACAACGAAGGAGGCTTTATAGAGAATGGAGCACGGCGACTGGGAACAGCAGCTGTATAAGTTCCTGTTCAGCCAATGGAACACACCCCACTCAGGGACCGGGCATCGACCAGCTGAACTTCTGATGGGAAGATGACTGGGAACCGTCCTGGACCGCCTACATCCCGACCGAGCAATCAATGGAGCCCCGACAATGGAGGACCAGCAAGCCGCACGAGGGTTCGCTCCTGAAGACCCCATATACGCTAAGAACTATGCGCAGTGTCTGACATGGCTCCCCACGAGGATCATTTGAGTCACCGGGCCTTATTCCTACGAGGTCCTCACGGAAGATGGAGTAGTCTGAAAATTGCACATCGACCAGATTCGATGCCGTACACAGAACCACAATGCTACCCAGGCCCCCAAACTGCCTGCACCAACAAACCGTGACGTCGACACAACTCCGGCAGCAGCACCAGACCCTGATCCAAAGACTGCGGAGATGCCGCTCGTGCCCACAGATGAAGCAGCTGCGCCATCCACGCCTGAACAACCCCCGAGCAGACCAGCCCCGCTAGCAGAACAACTACCCGCACCGCAACCTGCCAACACAAGAAACATGCCCTGCCTTACAACCCCCCGGCGCTCTGGGCGTGAGTGCAGACACCCGGACTATCTCCAAGACTATGTGTGCAGAGGGGTTCTGGACCATGGGGGGAGGGGTGTTATGTATTGACCATGCGACCGCCATGTGGCCAGAGCACATGGCCAAGAAACTACCTGAGCTTCAGCCAGGTAGAACAAAGGCCAGGTGGATTCAAACCGGCCACCAATCATGTACCTAGGTTTCTCCCCAGGAACCTATGAGATGTAGATAGAAGTATAATAGCCTATCAGGTCAGTTGGGTGAGGTCAGGGAATTATCCCTGACCAGCATAAAAGGAGGGCTTCGAGCCCTGAGTTGTATGCTTCATCCGAACCAGCAATAAAGATCTAGCTGTTTCACTATTCCATGGACTCCTGACTCCAATACTTATCACCCTCCATCTTCAGCACTGGCACCTGCTCTGGGGCAAAGCAGTGCAGAAGTGTAGGGCAGGTTGCTCCAGGCCTGAGCAGCCATGGCTTTTCCTCCTATGCAGAGAGGGGCGAGAGAAAAAGCTGCCTTCCCTCCATGCACACGCCTCCCCCTCCCCCTCCACAGCCATCTCCTCCCCCTCCTCCTCACATTCCCACATGTGTGTATGTGTAGTGTGAGGGCGCTTCCCCCCTGCCTCCCCTCTGCCCCACCTCTAGCCATGTCCATGGCAGTGGCATTGCTAGTTGTCTCTCCATTGCACCACCTATTCCTCTCCCCCCAGTGCTGCTGCCCCCAGTGGCTGTTGCCGGGCTCCAGGAAAGTAGCTTGATGGTGAGGGGGGGGCAGGGGGGTTCATTGGCAGGCCAGCGTCCGTTTGAAGGTGGTGCTCTAGGCGACTGCCTAACTTTCCTATATGTACACACCGGCCCTGGGACCTGAGCATGCCAACGAGGCCTGAATCAAAGAGCAGTATCTGTTCCTTCATCAGCTTTTGATCTCAGCTTTTGAAAAATGTGAAATCTAAACATTTCAAAGCCTACTTGCAGCATTTAGTTCCCTGCTTTATTTTGTACTTTATTTACCCATTAGTACTTTGTTCAATTTTATATGTCATGCCCTGGAATGAACATGGTTACAGCTTCTACAAGAATAGCTATACTTAGCAATTAAGAATTAAGTAGCGTTTTAAAGTGTTCAAAGCACATTCATCACATTTCTCCTTCCAGGGATCCCTCGAACCCCCTTGGGTAGCAGTCACTATTCTTATTGCCAAGGAGAGGTTGAAAGGAGATGCTTAAGCAACAGAAAAACATTCAACCATCTGCAGAAATTTATGTGCAGTAAATAATCGTTTGTGAATATGCCCAGCTTGGATTTCCACTAGCTATCCTCTAATTGCTATCACTGATTTCCAAGTACTAGGAAGACTCCATGTTTCCCCTAGTGGCATTTTGCTTCAATTTTTCATGTACAAGCTTTTCCTTGAGTCTCTGCTTAGTAAATATTAATTTACCCTCAATTACTAATGACAAGTGAAAGAAATTCTTGCATTCATCTGGGCCATTGCCTTAGGATACACATTTGTCCTTCAAAGCATTCAACCTTTCAACAATTAGAACTAATAGTTACTTGAGGCTATAGACTTAGAAACGTGGCTTCTCTTCCCCAATGCTGCTGTCTTGCAAAAAGCAGTCTTGATGGTTACACAAGCTCTGGATTTCCATTTAAGATAAAATGAAGGAATTAAACATGATTGTGTCCCCTTTGGTAAGTTCCTGCCTCCCCCATTTCCCACCATGCCTGGCAACCCTATGCCGTCAGAGGAAATTAATTACATGGTTTTAATACAGTCATGTGAGGGTCACATATACAAGATAGCCACACCCAAGTCACCCCTAATCTTTTTTTTTCTGAAAGTGCTTTAGTAAGAATCTTACAAATCATATTTTATCTTTTAAATTTAAGATTTGATAAGAGATGACGTGTATGCTTTTCCATTCCTGATTTCATTGGCATATGCAAGTGGGTTTTTTGTACCATTGTGATTCTTTTATATTTAATCAAGAGTCATAAAATAAATCTTAAAAGGTAACCTTGAGTGACTTTTGTCTGGGATGCAAGTTTTTCACTTGGTACTTAGAAAAAATGAAGTTCTGGCCTCTCTTCAGCCAGAGGGCTGCTGACCTGTTAGAGATGGGCTATTGGAGAGAAGAATCCTCCCAGCCCAGCCCTGTGGTTGGTGGTTAATGCCACTGCCACTGTGATGGAATGAAGGGTTAATTCCTCACAGAATCTGAGAACCTTTGAGTGACAGGCTGACAGCCAGTTTGGTGTTGTGGTCAAGAGTGGTGGACTCAAGGAGCATCTTCAAACTGACTTACAACAATCTCACTGGCTTTCCATTTGGAACTCTCCTGTGAACACATCCAGGGTCTTTAACACTCAATGCAATCTTTTAAAATTATCAACAGGTAGTATTTCACACACAGACACCCAAAACTGAATCATTATAGCCCCCTCTGCTGGAAAAATTGTGGTTCCATTGGCACTTTTTCCCATTGTTGGTGGGAACGTCAGTCATTCAACAGTCTTGGCATGAAACTATGTCTTAGATCAGTAAAATTACATCGCATTCACTCCCAGTTGTACCAGAACTTTTACTTTTAAACTTATGGGATTCCTCGGTGACACACATGAAGATCTAACCTCCATTCTTATCACCGCTGCCAGACTTAACGATTGCAACAGCCTGGAAATCCTCCGCAGCACCAGTTTTGTCTGCCTGGTATGACAAGACATGGGATCAATTTGTAATGAACAAGATCTCCAACTTCATGGACCAAGCACAAACTGGCTCCACTAAGGTCTACAATAAAGTTGTTCTTACTTGGGCTCCAGTTTTACATTTCATGGCAGAACATGATCTTCTCTAATCTGAGTTACCACACATGGCTTCACTTCTAACACATCCTTTGTTCTGACTTTCTGTTGGGACTCCTCTTGTTGAACAGAGCTTTAGTTAATTGATCAATTGGCTAATTTGTAAACAAGTTTTAGCATACTTGTTCATTTATCTTATTGTATCTTATTCCTGCTAGATTGGCTTCTCAGAATACTTTATGTTAACAGACAATACCTGCTGACTTTCATATCCTACAGTAGTTATGGATTATTTGCCTTACTGATTCCTGTTGCTTTGTTACATCGTTGATTATTGTATTATGACTTTGACTTCAATAAAACCTTTTTTTGGGGGGGGGGAGATTGGTGGACTCTAATCTGAAGATTTGGGCTTGATTCCCCACTCCTCCACATGAAGCCAGCTGGGTGATCTTGAGTCAGTCACAGTTCTCTCAGAACTCTCTCAGCTCCACCTACCTCAAAGGGTGCCTGTTGTGGGGAGGGAAAGGAGTTTGTAAGCAGCTCTGAGACTCCGAGTGAAGGGCGGGGTATAAATGCAATCTTTTCCTTCTCCTCCTCCTCCTCCTCCAGAGTTGACTGAAACTGAATCCATCAAAGACAGAGGTCCTGTGCCTGAGCCGCAGGGGTAGATGGAGTTGGGAATCCAGCTTCCAACCCTTGGTGGGGTGTCATTAACACCAGCACCGATGGTGAGGAGCCCGGATATTATCTTGGATGCTTCATTTACAATGGAGGCCCAAGTCACAAATGTTTTCAGAACAGGGTTTTACCATCTTTGGCAGGATAGGCAACTGGCTCCCCCCCTCCCCTTGACTTAACCACTGTGATCCATGCAATGGTCATCTCCAGACTAGACTACTGTAATTCACTGTACACGGGGCCGCCCTTGAAATTGACCCAGAAACTTCAGCTGGTTCAAAATGCAGTTGTGTGTGTGTGTCCTTACTGGGACATCCCAAAAAGCACACGTACAACCAGTGCTCCATCAGCTGTATTGGCTCCCAGTTGAGTACTGGATCAAGTTCAAGGTTATGGTATTAACCTTTAAAGCCCTGTGTAGTCTGGGACCAACATATCTGCTGGACATCTTGCAGTACCCCCCCCCCCTGCAGAGCATTACCCCCCCCTGCAGAGCATATGGTCAGGGGCCTGCCTACTTGAGGGACCGCCTTTCCCCATATATGCCCCAGAGGGCACTGAGGTCAGGCACACAACATCGCCTGACTCTCCCCGGTCCGAAAGATGCTTGGCTGGCCTGTACCAGGGCCAGGGCTTTCTCGGTGGCGGCCCCATACTGGTGGAATGAGCTCCCAGATGACATCAGGGCCCTGCAGGACTTATTACAGTTTAACTGTTTAAATTGTTGAGAATTACTGTTGTTTAATCATTGCTGTGACCCACCCTGAGCCCTGCTGTGCAAGGGGAGGGCAGGATATAAATCCAGATAATCAAACAAATCAAAGTAAGATATTGTGAGGCTTCTGACACTATCAGACCAGACCTTTGTTTGAATCAAAGTTCTTTTATTTCTAATAATTGTTCAGGTTCTCGATGTTTGTTAGAGATACATGACAGCAGGTAGTCTGGGTTAATATACCTTCAGGCATAGTTGAATACAGGCAGTTGATCAATCAGGTGAGGTACAAAGAAGCGGGAAAATATGGCAACCATTTGGTTCTCACAGAATAGGTGGGAAAGTAATAAAAATTCCCTTCCTGCCCTGTGCGACCCAAATGTGTGAACGATAGGCTAAACATTTGGTTAGAAACAACCCGAGAGCCTCCAAGGTTAGAATAGCAAGATAAAATGCCTCGAGCCTCAAAGGCTGGTGGGAGTGAATGGATACGATAGTTCCAGTTGTTTATGTGATGTTCAGGAATGTAGCACGCCATCCTCCCGGCAAGGGACAGTTACATTTAGCAGAGCAGATAATATACTTCAAGGCAAGCAGTAAATAACACATGGCTACAATAGAGATCACAGGATCACAGGCATAGGAAAACAAGCATACTATTGTCAGATTCTGACAGATATATCACTGCCACTGAGGCTAGTTTTTAAATTGTCTTATATTGTTTTACACATTTTCTAAATAAGTAGATTAGATGCCTGTCATGGCAGGCTATGTTAGGTCTTTCCTGGTGCCCTTTTAGGGGGGCCTGCTGGGCCCTAATAATGCCACCAGTCCATACAGGCTGCAGCTGATTTCCAGGTGTTCCCTGGATCAGAACTGGCTCAGCTACAAAGCCACTGCAAGTATCTGGTGAAAGTCCGGTATCAAACAGTTTGCTGTGGCCCGCAGCTGGACCTTCCCCATGTGATCGTGCCAGCGTGGAAGTGTGATGTCACAGATAGCGTGATTACACACTATCCTGATGCCACATGGGGTTTTTTGTCCCCCTTCTCCATGTGCGCATCATCAAACGCCTGTAGGGGGAAAGGAGCAATCCATCGATGCCCCCCCATCTAAGCAAATCATTGATTCCCCCTTCCCCCCTTGCAGCGATTCATCAATCCGCCGTTTAAGCACCTCAGAAACCCACCGCAAAAAAAACCCCACTCACCCGTGGTTGCGTCTGATCATGCAGTGGCGGTTTGCCTCGGCAGGTCCATGGAGCTGTGTGATCATGCAACTGTGGGGAAAATTGCAAAAAAGCCTTGATTCCCCTCTGGATTATCTCGCTTGTGTGGAAGGGACCTATAGGTCCCATTCACATGTGCCAGATAATGCGGGGGGGGGGGGGAAGCAAAGCTATTTGCTCTGTAGTAATTTGACCCACCACTGCATGATCCAACATAATGGCGGGTGAATAGGGTTTTTTCCTTTGCCGCATGTTTCCGGTGTGTTTTATCAAGGGATCACTGATGCAATGGAAGCGCGCTGGAGTGATCACACAGGAACTTCTGTCTGTGGCCTGGTATTTTTTAACTCTGCTTCTTTGGTGGAGTGCAACAGGTTGCCAGCAGGAGTGGGATGCTTGCCAGATGTTCTCCTGTGATCGTGCCCTTAAAATCCACCCAGCATTCGTGGCTATCACGTGGCTAATTCTTCATGTGACCAGGCTCTACAGTCTGTCTCGGGCCCAATCTGCATCTAGCATTTGCTCCACCGTTTTACCAAACCCACGCTGGAAGAGAAATTCCCCTCTGCATTGCATGCCACTTTCATTTTGATTGATTGACGGATTTTATGGCAGTGTCCAGACTGCATGCCGCTTTCACTTCATTTGATCTCTCAGTTTTAGTTACAGTCTGCATAGATTTATGGCCATTTTATGGCCATTTAGGGGTGACTCTGCAGTCAGTACGGTGTTGTCCTGGGGTATTTTAATGTGGTTTTGAGCCGCATCTTTTCCTGTTCCAGTGTGGGTTTGGTAAAACAATGGAGCAAATGATAGATGCAGAATGGGCCCTTGCAAGGACTCCTTGTGGCAGCAGCACTGACTCAGGAGGTTAGTTTCTGGAAGAAGGAGGAGAGACTGGTATCTCCATGCAGGGAGGGAATTCCAGCCACAGGGGAAAGCAGCTTGGTTTGCAGGTTTATTCAGTTCTGCATGGGTGAAATGTCAAACTGTTCTTTGACTCTTTAGATACCATTTCAACATAAGTAGAGTCAGGGAATAAGAAAGCATTGACCTTATTATGTCACTGCTCTGCCTAATGAATAAATTGAAATTCCTATCAAGAAAATAAGAATATGTGCTTCCTACCCAAATGATAATTCAGACTATTTCATAAGGTTTCATTCACTGGAAAACAAGAATTCAAGTCAAGAACTTAAGCTGCAAAGGGGCAATTACCGCAGCTGAATATTTGTTTCAAAGCAGGGCAGAAGTAAACGGATGTGTCACTTTGAGCTAATGTGATAGGAAGCTAGTTTGCTCTGTCAGAACAAGAAAAGTCCTGCAAGCCTTATGCCATGGCCACAGGCACTTGGGCACCTCCCTTGAAATCAATCACAGATTGGCGTGAAGAAGAGCAGAGCTCCGGAGCCGCTCCAAAACAATGGAATGGCAGCGGAGAATAATGAAAGCCACTTGTAAGTCCACACATAGGCTGTCTAGACAGCACCTCCTGTGCTTTGATCACTGATAAAACAGCCTAAGTGTTACCAGCACCCTTTCTGGGTTCTGTTTATGGGCAGTCATTGGGGCCCAGCGACTGCCTCCATTTCAGACCGTCTCATCTGCTTGCAATCAAATAAAAAGAAAAAATGATGGGAATTTAAGAAAGAACATTCTAGATATGACATGCTTGTTTTTTTCTGGAACTTGTACACCTCCAGACTAAGGGAGAAAAACAGAACATTGTGAATGTTCATTATTTAGGCAATGATAATTACTGTTTGCTTCAGATACATGCTGAGACACAATCTATCCAGACTGAAAAGTACTGGACTCGGGAGGCCGGTGAAGTGATTTCAAGCATAGCTCAGTTTATTAGATGGTTCAGCTCAAGGGATCCCTACGGCGGGCCGGGGGTCGACTTTTATGCACAGGGAAGCCTCGCCTCCGACCTCACCCATACGGCATGATAGGATACCCTTCCCGCCAGAGACTTTGGGTTGGTACATTTGAATATTCTGAGCCTCTGATAGGGGAACAACCAGGATTCTAGTGTGCTATTGTTTGCTGACCTCAAGCTCAGGCCGCTTACCTGGCCATGTGCTCAGACCGCATGGCGGTCGCCATTACCTGAGCACATGGCAGCGTTAGGGTACAAACAGAGACATAGCCCAAAATGCTTAGATTTAAGTACAGAACATAACACAGACATAATCCAATACTCTTATGGGTCAGTTTTTAGGACTTGGGTTGAAAAATTTTAAATACAAGTTGGGTTGCTTCCTGACATTAATAGAACAATTCTGAAGACTAGGCTTAGTAGTAGTTACACACTGGTGTAACTTCAGTGTAGCATATCTGGTATCCTGCACACTCCCCACAGCATCACTGGAATAATAAGCAATCTCACTTTTAACCATAGAGAATATCCTAACATCATGTCAAAAGGTGTTATTGTCTGCTATTGAAGAAAACTCATAAAGCTTTTATTACTCAAGAACATGGCAGCCTATTTGTTAACTGGAGCGTTCTGTTTTAAAAATATAAAAGCAGTGCTGAAACACACTGGCTACTTGATTGTCTCTCGACTCAGTTAAGATGCTGGTTTTTACATTTAACACCCTGCATGACCTGGGGACCACATATCCCTTTTGAACCAGGGATGCTCAGTTAAATGCTGCAGTTTGACTCATGCCCTGTTCAGTGGTCACAATTACTCAGCAGATCATTCAGTTGGTTATTGGGCTACATGTGTCCGTTTGCACAATTACAGACTAGTTTTCTTGCAGCTCCTGTTCTTCACCATCACCTATAGGCCACACCTGCTGTACACAGCTATTAGAGGGCACATAGACAAAAGGAAGAAGATATGTTCTGTATTCAGACGTATAACTTTGGTGTCTTTATTTGTCTTCTGATACTATCATTTGGTATCTGCCCATGAACCTAGGTGTATTAATCTTATGATTAGTTGTTGCAATCAGGTATGCTTAAAACTAAGATTTTCCCCACACACCCCCCTAAAAAAGACAAAGAACCCCCTCCCAAATAGATTGCATGCACAGTTTTAATTCTGTCCATTGACAGGCAGACTTCTAGCTGTTGTCTCCCAACCATTCTCACCATGTTTGATTTCTCCTTCTCTTCTGACTCCTTCCCATTCAGTTTAACATTTTCCCCATTTAAAAAACAATTTCTTACATTGACCCATCCAACACTTCCCAGACCCCATCTATGTCCCTTCTACTGTTTGCCACCAAATGCCTGGAGTGTTCAGTTTATTTATCTGATAAAATATTTATACCCAGTTTTTCAATTTTCAGTAGCTGCCATGATGGGACCAAGCAAGACTCCTGCCGGAGGGCATCCCATAATTTGTACACAAAAGAAAAGAGGCTTCTGACACTGGTGGTCAAGGTTCCCTCTAATTTTCCCCCCTACTGAGCAGAGCAGTTCACATCCTGAGCAGAAGAGAACTGCTGTCATCTTGGAACAGTCCATGGGCAGTGCGGGGTCCTGCCATTGCTCCAGACTGAGCGGGACTCACACACTCAGCTGTGAGGGAAGGCTGCTTGTGGTCTCCCTCTGTGCCTCTTGAAGAGGAAGGGTGCAAAGCAGAGACTCTGAGGCTGACTCACCTTTTCACGTAGGTTCATATGGGAGGACATGGCCTTTAAAATGTCTTGGCTTTAAAGGTTAATATCAGCACTTTGCACTGGGTCACGAAACTGGAAGACAATGAAGTTGCTTCAAAATTAACTACTGTTAATATTCTGGCAGCGGCATTTTGCATGGCCCATACTTTCCAAGTACACTTCAAATACAGCCCCCACATGTTAAAATAATCTAACTGGATGTCTCTGAGGCATGAATAAAAGTGCATGAATAGCAGTGGTTGGGTCAGTCTTCAGAAAAAGCCTCCCTCACATACCAGTGCTATAAATCATGTCCTCTTGTGCCTTATAAATCCAACTCTTCTTGACCCCCTACAATCTGGCTGCCATCCTCTCTCCGCAGAAATGTCCCTTACCAAAATCACTTTTCCACATCTCCAGGACTGTACTGTGTCATTCTGCTTAACATCTTTGCTCTGTTTGATGCTTTTTGACGCTTTTGATACTTTCCCGGTCTCCTACTTATCCTAAACCTCCACAACTGTGTTCTCAGTTACTTTTCTTCCTCTCTGTCTCATTCCCAATTTTCACAGTTCTTCATACCTTTCCCCCTCTGTGTTGGGGGTCTCTCAAACATCTTAGCCCTGTGGGTGGGGGGAACATCATCTAAATGATGAAGACAAGGATGACTGAGGACACTTACTTCAGTGGTCTGTAGAATAAGACCCTTTGTCCAATTCACTTTAAACCTGGGGGTCTTTAGTGGGGAAGATGGATAAGATTCCCTGAAATTTCAGTAGCATTTGCTTAAAAAAACAGCCACTCCAGAAACCCAATTTTATTTCCTCATAGGAAATACTGCAGTGAATTTCCAATATTAATGAAAAGGAAAACTTTTCCCTATAGTAGTTTATGAAACAGTATCAGTAATTCTCCCAAAATTGAGGGGAAACGATCACTAAGTCTTTCCAGTCTCCAGGTCTTTCCCAGTGGGTGGCAAATGGCAGCATTGGCTGGAAAATGGTGGACGCCTAAAGCCAGTTCCTTCCTAGACCTCTTTCTGTCCACTCCCCTTGGCCAAAGATAATTGCTTGATTGGCCATGGGCAGTTCTCTTGATCCCTCCCTGGGATTTGATTGGTTATAAGAGCTGTCTCCCTTTCCCTCCCACCTGTTTCCCAGCAGCCAGTAAAACCAACAAAAAAGGAATTGCAGGCAGGCTGCATATGACGAAGCCACCAGCAGTGCCAGCTCCTCCAGCAGCTGCTGCAGCAACAAGATGTGCTTGCTCAGCCTGAGCAGCACCGAGGCTGATGCCAAGGAGGGATCCAAGGGTGAGGCTGGTAGTAGTGGTGTAGGGTAGCTGTCAGACCCCTGAGTCAATCAGTTCCCAGTACCACCCACTTCAAAGAATGCAGTTTATTGAGACATTGAACAACATCAGGTGATTAACATACTTTGTTAGATCTAAAGCAAATTGGTGCAAAGCAAGCAATTATAGGTAAAGCATACTTCATAGGTATGGCCCAGGGCCAATCAGGGGACAGGCAGGAGCCCGCCAGAATAACAGACACTGGTTCACAGGGGAAAGATGATACCGGGCAGAACAGACATTCAAGAGATAGAGATAACAGATGGCCGAGAATAGAAACCTAAAATTCCAAACTACCTCCATCCCCCATGACAGCCAAGCCAATAACATGGCGAGGCCTGACATTCTGCCTCCTCAAAGATGTCACCCCCCCCCCCAGCTTCAAAGGAAAATGTTTATGAAATGCTCAGACAAGTATAGGTGCACGAACACGTTCACTTTGCATCCACTCCTGATGCAAAGGGTCAAAATCCTTCCACCGGACAAGGTAGTAAAGGCTTGTGCTTCAGCTTAGCATCTAAGATTTCTTGAACCACATGGTGTGGCTCACCATTCAACATCAGAGGTGGAGGGGCTGCTGGTCAGGGTCTCCACTTGTTGGGCCCGTGGTCCCAATTTAGTAAGATGAAATGAAACACAGGATGAATGGCCCTAAGATTTTTATGCAATGAAAGTTCAACAGTCACAGCATTGATTTTTTTTTTTACAACAGGGAACAGACCCACGTATTTCCAACCTAATTTCCTCCTTGGCTAGAGGCCATGGAGATTTTGGAAAGATATACAAGGTCCCCAGGTTGCAAGTCCCATTCAGGAATGCACCCCCTGTCAGCATACTTTTTGTAATCCTCTTTGGCTTTAGTCAATGTTTTTTTGAATTGAGTCCCATTGGTTGGCGAGTCCACTCCACCAAGCCTCCAGGTCTCCCTTGCCAGGAGAATCAGTCTCGATGGTAGGGATAGGGACTCCTTCATACCCATACACAGTTTTGAAAGGGGATAGTCCAGTGGAACTGTGGGTTGAGTTGTTATAACTCTATTCCGCATAGGAGAGGAGCTCAGCCCAATCACCTTGCTGGTAATTAGTAAAACACTGGAGGAATTGCTCCACCACCTGGTTCACCCATTCCATTTATCCATCAGTCTCGGGGTGGTGGGCACTACTGAGACCTCTTTCCACATCCAATATTTGCAGGCCTTCCAAAACTTAGCCACAAACTGAGATCTGTAGTCAGATATTATTTTACATGGGATCGAATGCAATCTGACAATATGGTGCATAAACAATTTGGCCAATGCCTTGGCCAATGATAGTTGTTTACAAGGTATAAAATGAGCCTGATTAGAGAACATCCACTATTACCCAAATCATCATCTTCCCTTTACTAGGAGGGAGATCTGTGATAAAGTCCATAGAGATCACTTCCCAAGGTCTGCTGGGAGTTTCAGGTGGCTGTAGGTTCCCAACGGCGTTTAGCCATCAGACAGGTTTGGCACGCCCCCATGTACTGTGAAACATCTCCATGCATCTGTGGCCACCAAAATGGCTTTTTCAGAAGGCTGAGAGCCTTTAAGAACCCAAAGTGTCCAGCCAATTTAGATTCATGACAAAAATGCAACACTTCCCCCCCTGAGACTCTGGGCACATACAGATGGTTATCCTGGTACCACCAACCATTTTCCTTTTGGAGGAGGGAGGGCTCTGTAGAAATTTCCTCCCGATTCTCTTCCATGAGAGCTGTTTTGAATTTATTAAGCCAAGGCTATGCCTCTGGGGTGGAGCCCGCTTTTGCTTGGCTACCACTGCCCCACCTAACGGGGAGGGCATGAACATAGAATCCACTACCTCCTCCCGTTGACTGGCATGTTGTGGTAGGCGGGACAGTACATCAGCCAGGAAGTTTGATTTCCCTGGGAGGTGCTGGAGGAAGAATCAAAACTTAGAGAAATACACCGCCCACCTCAACTGTTTAGTGTTGAGGATCTGAGGGGCACATAGTGCCTTGAGATTTTTATGATCAGTCCAAACCTCGACTGGCACCCTTGCCCCCTCCAACCAGTGTCACCAAGTAGTCAATGCTAGTTTGATAGAAACAGCGTTATTTTCCTCCTCTGGTGGCCACCATTAGTAGGTGGTCTTCCACCCTAAATTAAAATCAGTGTTTATTCTTACCGCAGGTGGGAGGGGGGCGGGTATTAAGAAGGGAGGTCAGGGTGGTTGAGGGATTTTAATTAGCAAATTTAGGCTAGTGAGCAGGCACTGCGAATTCATCACTTAGGGCAGCAACTTTAGTGACCATCGACCTATTGTGGTTGGCCAGGGGCACTTTTGTCAGTGCAGAGGCCACCCGATGGGGGAGAGCGGGCTAAGGATACCAGTGCTCCTGGGGAGGGGAAGGAATAGCGGTGGGACTAGGCAATTAAAGAAGGGAAGGGGGCGGAGAAATAGAGAAGCTCGGCCTCCTTCCAGCCTTTGTCCCATCCTGAGGGTGGCAGGCAGTGGGGCTGGGATTAAACCCCCTCCGACATTGGTGTTATGTAATGCCAGGTCTATAAAGAACAAGACCTCTACTCTGCGAGACTTTCTGTCTGAGCATGAGGCTGACCTGGCTTGCATGACCGAGACCTGGGTGCGAGATGGGGAGACAGTGGCTCTCTCCCAAATGGCTCCACCTGGGTTTGCGGTCCTTCACCAATCACGGACTGAGGGGTGGGGGGGTGGAGTGGCGTTATTCATTCGGGAGGCTTTCTCCTACAGGGTGCTCCCGCCGCTGAGACTTGCGGGCATAGAGTGCTCTGGCCTGGTGTGGGAAGCTGGGGAGAGTTTGGCTATTTGGGTGGTGTACCGTCCGCCCAATGCACCACCCTCTAGCCTGCCATCTCTGGTCGAGGCCGTTTCTGGCTGGGCGTTGGAGCACCCTCAACTTATAGTCTTGGGTGACTTCAACGTCTATGCTGATGAGGCGGCTTCTGGCCTGGCGATGGACCTGGTGTCGGCCATGGCGGCACTAGGACTCACCCAACATGTAACGGTGCCCACACATCAGGCCGGGCACACGCTCGACTTGATTTTCGCGGTGGGGGTTTCGGTGAGTCTGATTACTGCTATGGCAGTACCATGGTCAGACCACCATGCCCTAAAGGCCCGTCTGAACATACCACTCAGACCTCGTGTGGGCGGCGAGCCTATTTTGGTTCGCCCGTGGAGTCGAATGGACCCACTGTGGTTTCTGATGGCTTTGCGGGACCCCATGCCCCCTGGCGACTTGTTAGATGAGCTGGTCGAGGATTGGCATAGCCGGCTCTGGTCAGCCATCAAGGAGATCGCTCCCAGGTGTCCTCTGCGCCCCCACTCCAAGTGGGCTCCCTGGTATACCGGGGAGCTGCGGCAGATGAAGCGAGGCCTCAGATGACTAAAAAGACGGTGGCGGCGTGCTCACAATGAAGCATCAAGAACATCTTATAGGATGTTTATGAGATCTTATGAGGTGGCAGTCAAAGCCGCAAAGAGACAGTTCTACGCGGCCACGATTGCATCTGCTAGCTCACGCCCGGCACAATTATTTAGAACTATTCGGTCCTTAACAGAGCTGCCACAGGGCAGATCAAATGATAGGGAATTGGATATAGGCTGTGAGGCTTTTGCGAGCTATTTTGCAGATAAAATCTTGCAGCTCCACCGTGATCTCCCAGCCACAGTTGAAACAGTGAGCGAACTCGAGGCTCCATGCACGTCTTCTAGTTCTATTCTGGATTATTTCAGTCCACTCAGCCTTGAAGAAGTTGACAGTCTGCTCTCAACTGTACGCCCAACCACATGCAGCCTTGATCCGTGCCCTTCATGGCTTGTAAGAGCTGGCCATGAGGGGTTGCGAGGTGTCCTCAGGGAGATTGTGAACAAGTCCTTCGCTGAGGGACTGTTCCCTGGGGCACTCAAGGAAGCGATGGTCCACCCTCTCCTGAAAAAATCATCACTGGACCCGGCTGAATTGGCTAATTATCGGCCGGTTTCCAACTTGCCCTTTTTGGGCAAGATTTTGGAGAGAGCGGCGGCGATTCAGTTGCAGGGCTTTCTGGATGACACTTCTGTGCTAGACCCGTTTCAGTCCAGCTTCTGGCCGGGCCATGGGACGTAGACAGCACTGGTCGCCCTCACAGATGACCTCCGGCGACATCTGGATCGGGGCAGTACAGCGGTACTGGTGTTGTTAGATCTGTTGGCTGCGTTTGACATGGTCGACCACCAGTTACTGGCCCACCGCCTCGCCAATAGAAGGTTCAGTGGCTTGCCTTACAGTGGCTTGTCTCCTTCCTCCAAGATCGGGGACAGAGAGTGGTGCTGGGGGAGCAGACATCCCAGAGGCACCCACTGGTATGTGGTGTGCCTCAGGGGGCAGTGCTATCCCCGATGCTGTTTTACATCTATATGCGCCCTCTCGCCCAGATTGCCCGGAGGCACAGACTGGGTTGTCATCAGTATGCAGATGACACCCAGCTGTATCTGTTGTTGGGTGGCCAGTCTGGAGCCTCCCCAGAGAACCTGGAGCGGGCGCTTCAGGACGTGGCGGGCTGGCTTAGGTTAAGTCGATTGAAATTGAATCCAACAAAGATAGAGGTCCTGTGCCTGAGTCAGAGCGGTTCGGGGGTAGGGACCCCGTTACCAGCCTTCGGGGGGGCTCCATTGGTGCCAGCCCCGAGGGTTCAGAGTTTGGGAGTGCTCCTGTTTGCCTCCTTGACTATGGAGGCCCAGGTAGCGGCCACTGCCAAGGCAGCCTTTTACCATCTGAGGCTGATTAGGCAGTTGGTTCCCTTCCTTGAACACAATGACCTGGCAACAGTGATCCACGCAATGGTCACCTTGAGACTTGACTACTGTAACGCTCTCTACATGGGGCTGCCCTTGTCCCAGCTCTGGCAGCTGCAGCTAGTGCAGAATGCGGCGGCCAGGCTGCTGATGGGTCTCTCTGTGAGCGACCATGTCCGGCCTGTGCTGAGGGCACTGCACTGGCTGCCTATAGCATACCGGATCCGGTTCAAGGTACTGGTTTTAACCTTTAAAGCCCTTTATGGCCAGGGGCCTGCCTACCTAAGGGACTGCCTTTCCCCGTACATACCCCAGAGAGCACTGCGGTCAGGCACGCAACATTGCCTGGCCCTTCCTGGCGTGAGAGAGGCCAGGCTGGCTACCACCAGGAATAGAGCCTTCTCAGTATTGGCCCCCCACTGGTGGAATGAGCTCCCGGAAGATATCAGGGCCCTGTGGGACCTTTTGCAGTTCCGCAGGGCCTGCAAGATGGAACTCTTCCACCAGGCTTTTGGGGCCGCCGCAGGGGGAAATGGCCACCATTAGGTGGCCAGAGAAGCACATTGGCCCGGTATAACAGCTGGTGGTAGCCTCCTGGCTGTGGGGAGTAGTTGTTGCCCTGGTGTTGGTATTTGAAATTGCCACCAATTGTATTTGTAACTGCCGCCAATTGTATTGTATTTTATTGTATTAATTATATTTGTTTGTATTGATTTTAATGTTGTGAGCTGCCTAGAGCCGCTTGTGCTGGTCAGGCGGGATATAAATCTAAATAAATAAATAAATCTAAATAAATAAATAGCAGCTGTCTCCTTTTCCCATACAGCCCAGTTATGTTCAGTGGAATTAAATTTCTTTGAGACATAAGCCAAGGGGTGAAGTTTCCCATCCTCCCCGTTTTGCAGAATGCCCCACAATAGCTACATCTGAGGCATCAACTTGGATTACAAATGGCTTATTTTCATCTGGATGATGCAAAATAGGCTCAGAGGTGAACAAATCTTTAAGCTGCTGGAAAAGGTTGGTGCTCCCTGCTGATCAGCTGAAGCCCTTTAAATTGGACAGGAAGGGAGGGAGAGGGGTGGCTGTGGGTTGCCACTCTTGGGGGCGGGGCTTGGGGCATCCCCACCCCCAGAACACCCCCTCAAATACATGGTCCAGATTTTATGCATGGCTGGAGAACTATATAAACTGAACTTAAGCAGACCTCTATACTTTATTTACAACTAGAGTCATTCTATTACATAAACAAAGACTGTAGACTACTTAATTTACATTTTTTAGTTCAACTTACTACATTCTTGTTTATTCATGAACTGAAATTCAGATATTATGAGAAACTTTGTTAAACTTTTTCTTAGATACTTTGTCCTCCACACATTTTATGTAATTTCTGTGTTTGTATGTCTTGTTTGTCTGTTTGTCAGAAATGAAAATTTTATTATTAAAAAAAATCTCCCCCCAGAGAGACAAGGGGGCCTGCCAACCCCATGGTGGTGGTGGAGGAAGAGGTGCCAGTTGGCTCCTCCCTGTCCCGCGTGTTCACCATGGGGGTGGTGGTGATGGCTCCCCCAGAGCCCCGCTCATTCCATGTCATTAGCTTCCTCCTCATGTTAGCCAAATTGCCTTAGTCTAATAATAAATGCAGGGAATTATGAGTATAAAATGGCAATAGGCATTAAATATAGGATCAGACCTGTGTATACTAGAGCTAGAATTCTCAAGAACAGACACAGAGGCTAGATTACTAAAGCAGAGATTTCTTTTCTGAAGGATTCTTAAACATACAAACATAAAAGCAAGCATTCACACGCACAATACAGAACTAAGAAAGCAGAGGTGATTGATAGGTAATAGCGGGGTCAGTTATGGGGTGATGCTACCTGTCCAGATGTGCAGAGGTCCATGAAGAAGGGATTATGGCCTAAACCCAGGTGGACTGCCAGTTGGCATGAGGGCATAGGCATACCTTCTGAGGCCATGTGCCTGATGGTTAAAGGCACTGGAAAACAATGCAAATCAATGGAAGGCCTGTGAGGCTTCTGTACTTACAGCAAAAGATCAGACCTTTGCTGATGAAAACAGAGTTCTTTATTAGTCTTAATACTGCTTGACAGGTTCTCGAATGTTTGTTAGAGATACCAGGTACAGGACAGTCAGAGTTAATATACCCTCCCGTTCATTTGAAAACCCCACCTGAAACCAATCACATTCGGAATAAAAACTGCGGGCTAAGGGATCGAGCCGTTTGGATTCCCACAGGAAGATGAGGTGCTAAACTTATAAAAATTCCCTTCTTGAACTGGCTGACCCAGATGTGTGAAACTTGTGCATAACAAATGGCTCTGGGTTGCAACAACAAAACCTTCAAGGTCCTCACAACAAGATAAGACATTCATAGTCCCAGGAAAAGGGAGGAGGGAATGCAAGGGAGGAAATGCCATTTGTTTGTCAGTGACGTGCAATGATATGGGGTCGCCATTCTCCCGACTTAAATGGTTACATTGTCCAGGACATCTAAAAGCAATACATTTCAAGGTGACGGGGGAGGGCCGGGGATGGAGAAAGAGAGGGAGACATACAGTATTTCTCAGTACATCAAAGCAAACAATGAGGGTTTTGTCAGGGCTCCCTGACACCCTGCCTCCTTCATAATACCTTCTACCCCAGCTTATCAGGAAAGCGTTTATGGAAAGCTTTAATCAACTTAGGAGCATGAACATTTTCAGAAAGGACCCATTCATTTAGTTCAGGGCCAAAATCTACCCACTTAACTAGATATAGCAAGCGGCCCCTACGCATTTTAGAATCAAGGATTTCAGAAATTTCAAAGTGAGTGTCCCCCTCCTTCATCAGCGGAGGAGGAATCGGAGGTGTTGGGTGCCATGCATTCGGCCCAGGATTCTTCTTCAGCAGGCTGAAATGAAAAACAGGATGCACAGAACTCAGTGACTTAGGCAGTTCAAGCTCAAAGGACACATCAGATATTTTCCTCAATACTTTATAAGGGCCCACAAATTTCCAGCCCAATTTCCTGCTGGGTTGGAGTCCATGAATGTTTTTTGTGGAAAGATAAACTGAGTCTCCTGGCTGAAGGTCCCAACCTTCTGCTCTGCCTTTATCAGAGTATTTTTTGTAATCAGCTTTTGCCTTATCCAAAGCTTTAGCAATCAATGGCCAAGAGTCCTGCAACTTAGTCCACCATTGTGAAAAGTCAGAGAGGGAGTTTTCACCCGAGTTATCCATAGTGGGGGGGAGGGCCGGGGATGGAGACAGAGAGGGAGACATACAGTATTTCAGTACATCAAAGCAAACAATGAGGGTTTTGTCAGGGCCCCCTGACAGGCCTTGGGGGCTGATCTCAGGTGAGAGCAATAGATTACCTAGGCCAATGATGAGTCCCAGGGGTGCATGGCATCAGGATGGGCAAGGCCTAGATATGGCCAATGAGCTTCCAGAGGGGGCAGAGTCTGGATTAACCATAGAAGCCTGGTGACTGTACTCGGGCTAGCTGAATGGATTTTATGACCATTGATGGTTCTGCCAAGGCAGTTGAATAGGTTTCCAGCTACAGACAAAAGATGGGAGATGGGTCCCTGATTAGTGTCAGGAAGGATTGTTAATAATTTGAATGTTTGATTGGTTTATCTCAGTATCCTGAGGGATGGAGCAAGGAAGGACAAGTATCACACATAGACATGGGAACCACACAAAAGGGCTGGGTGAGGTTCTGGAGATAGAAGGACTATTTGCCAGTTGGCCTCTGAATAGCCTTAGTAATGTAGATACTACATCTGGTGGAACCCATTGTTATTCCATTTGCATATCTCTGCTGGGTGGAGGGGGGAGACTGGAGGTTTGCTCTGAGGTTTGTCTTGTTTGTCACCTGAATACGGAGACCCTGTTTCCAGAGCTATGATTTGCTCTGTGTTTCAGGACCACGAGTGTCTTCCTTGACCTGAGTTTTGTGGGTCTCCGGTTCAGGTTAGAAAGTGGGGTGCCCCTTGCTATTGGGGCTACCCAAGAGTAAAAGCACCTTTGGCAACACTCAGCCCACTTTGCTGCAGCAGCTCCTCATCAGTTCACCCAACCCCTGGCTTAGGTGCTTTTGAAGCAGTGAAGCCAGGGTTGGCAAGGCTGGGAGGGTCCAGCCATGAAGCTGCGGTTGGGCAGGCTGGGGGGGTATCCCTCAGAATTTTCGTGGGTTTCCTCTTGTATACTTATAAAAACAGTTTAATTGGTGTAATAGCAACAGCATGTTTCATGACAAATGCCAAGCCCTGTAAGCACCTCCCTGTGTTTTGGCAATCCTTGTTGTTGTTGTTGTTGTTGGGGGGGGCGGGGGGATACTTCTGACTGAGGGAAAGAAATACTGCCTGAATTCTGATGTGGATTCAGGCTGTCATGGAACTGAAGCTGGATGGCTCCATAACACCGCGATCATGTCAGCAGCAGAAGTGGCACAATGGATAACAGAGGAGCATCTGGGAGAGCCAGTTGCAGATCTCCATTCTGCATTGGAAGCTTGGTGACCTTTGGCCCAGGGTAGGTTTCCTCCCAGCTTTCCCCCGTCCCACTCAGCAATCTAAGGCTCTGCCCATTGGTGACAGCTGATTGGTACATCACTCAACGAAGGGCAGGAGAGCCCCCTCTCCATCACACCTACCCCACCGTGGCTGATTCTGCACTAGCTTTTCCCTTCATTGTTCTAGCAAACCCATGTTGGAACAGAAATTCCCCTCTGCACTGCATGCCACTTCCACTTCCTTTGATCATTGGGTTTTATGGTAGCCTCCCCACTGGCCATTTTTGCTTCCTTTGATTGTTGGATTTTATTGTATGAGGCATTTGAATGTGGTTTTGAGCTGCGCTTTATCCTTCCAATTGAGAAAATGTGCAGCAAATGCTAGATGCCGAATCACCCACAGTGTTACTGGGTGATTCTGCATATAGCATTCACTCCACATTTTCTCAACTGGGAGGAAAAAGTGCCGCTCAAAACCACCTTCAGATACCTCAGGGCAACGCGGTACTGACTGCAAAGTCACCCCTGAATGGCCATAGATTTATGCAGAAGGTACCATAAAATCCAATGATCAAAGAGAGTGAAAGCAGCATGCAATATAAACAAACTTGTGGACAAGGGGGACCCAATAGATGTTGTTTACCTTGACTTCCAGAAAGCTTTTGATAAAGTTTCTCATCAAAGGCTCCTAAGTAAGCTCAATAGTCACGGAATAAAAGGGCAAGTCCTTTTGTGGATCAAAAACTGGCTAATTAAAAGGAAACAGAGAGTGAATATAAATGGGCAATTTTCTCAGTGGAGGGAGGTAAGCAGTGGGGTACCGCAGGGATCAGTACTCTGGCCAGTTCGCTGGAAAGGCGGGATAGAAATGCAAAAAAATAAATAAAATAAATAAATACTCGGTCCGATGCTTTTTAACTTCTTTATTAATGATTTGGAGTTGGGAGTAAGCAGTGAAGTGGCTAAATTTGCAGATGACATGAAGTTGTTCAGGGTGGTGAGAACCGGGGAGGATTGTGAGGCACTCCAAATGGATCTGTCGAGGATGGGCGAGTGGGCATCAACATGGCAAATGGGGTTTAATGTGACCAAGTGCAAAGTGATGCACATTGGAGCCAAAAATCCTAACTATAAATATACGTTGATGGGGTCCGAACTGGCAGAGATTGACCAAGAGAGAGATCTTGGAGTCATAGTAGATAACTCAATTAAAATGTCAAGACAGTGTGCGACTGCAATGAAAAAGGCCAACGCTATGCTGGGGGTTATTAGGAAGGGAATTGAAAACAAATCAGCCAGGATCATAATGCCCCTGTATAAATCAATGGTGTAACCTCATTTGGTGTAACCTCATACTGTGTACAGTTCTGGTCGCCACACCTCAAAAAAGATATTATAGTATTGGGAAAAGTGCAGAAAAGGGCAACTAGAATGATAAAAGGGTTGGAACACTTTTCCTATGAAGAAAGGTTGAAGCGCTTGGGGCTCTTTGTTCATCATATTAGAAATACGTTTCAATTTAATGGGGTTATTTAATCCACGGCAGTTCCAAGTAATTGTTTTATAATAATGAGTCATTATAACTACTGCAAACTATACAATTTTATTAAACTAACTAAAACCTAACTCTATCTACTTCCTATTAATAACTATTCAACTTTAAATATAAAACAAAAATATTGTTCACCCTATTAAGGGTTAGGCACTAGTGTTTCCCCCACCTATAAATGAAGGAAATTGGGAGGTATTTCACACTCACTTTCTAGTTACCCTACAAACCAAAACTGGGGGATAATTTTATATAACAATTACAACTATGGAGGTTTCCTCCCTCCTCTCTCCTATATAAAAATGGTGAATTAATCTATATTGACTTGTTTAAGTATTCTATAAACAACTCCTAACAAAGTATTATATCTAAATGGTCATATAGTGCTACCTAGAGTATCCACTTATAACCTGTCCCAAATATACTAGTCTTTCCAATACCATCTTCTACTATTTTATACTAAAAATAAAATATAATAAATTAAATATTATCATAAGTTATTAAACTACAGGTTTTAACTTATTTAGTCTAGTCCATAAATATATAAATTATCACATTTTTAAACTAAAAATGATATAAGTATCGATATGTAATAACTCTTGCAATAAACTTTTAAAACACAAACAAATAATAAAATTTTCAAATTGTTATAACTCTTACAATACAACATTTTCTATTTCCCTTTGAAATATGATCCTCAAACTGTAATACCTCTTACAGTAACATCTACTATTATTTTACTTTATAATACTATTTATTAAATAATATATATATATATATATAATAAAATAAAATAAAATTAATTTAAATTATCATATAATA
Organism: Lepidodactylus listeri; assembly: GCA_029233225.1. NCBI lineage: Eukaryota > Metazoa > Chordata > Lepidosauria > Squamata > Gekkonidae > Lepidodactylus > Lepidodactylus listeri. Next base: position 112,986,303 of record JARCFY010000009.1, on the reverse strand, counting down.
TTTTACTTTATTATTATTATTTTTAAAACTTAAATATGATATAATTATCAATCTGTAATAACTCTTACGATAAACTCTTTACCAATAACCATATAATCAAACTGTAATAACTCTTACAGTTCACCTTTTAACTTTATCCCATTTTATAAAAACACCATTTAAAATTAAAGTAAAATAAATCACTCTATTTATAACAATAAATTAAAATAAAAATAAATAAAAATTACAATTTATCTCAATTGTTTTTTCACAATCTTAAATCTATAATTATAATAACATAATATAACAACTATTTATTTTTACTCTTAAAACTAGGTGCGTTTCTTTGGTACACTATATATAACATAGCAATGTAAAAAAACAATCAAATTATCAAGCCAATCTTCTTACAAGCTGAAATCAGTCATCTGTGTCAATTGATAGGCCCAAAATTTTAAGAAGCGCTTTTCCTGATTTTTGATCTTTGACTTGGTGTTGAATTCCATCTTTGAAGACCAGGATATCTGAGATGGGGCTCCAACGAAATCTGACTTTAGCTTGAAAAAGCGTTGTAGCAAAGACCTTTAAGTTCTTTCTTTTTTCCAGGGCTTCAGCCGAGAGATCTAAAAGAACGAGCACTTTTTCCCCATTATAGGTGAGGGAACCCTTATAACGTGCATCTTTCAAGATTTTGTCATGGCATCTGGGGTAAAGAAATTGAGCCAACACATCCCGAGGCCTTTCTTTGCTGGCTCTCGAAAAAGGCCCGAGACGGTACGCGCGCAAAATGGCGGGGGCTACTCCTTCCTCTAGGTCGAGAGATTGTGCCAACCAATTTGAAATGAAAGAGGCTAAGTCTACATTTTTTTCGGCCCCCTCCTCCAGCCTTCTAAATTTTAAGTTGTGTTGTCTCCAATGGTTTTCAATGACTAGGATTCTGTCTAATAAATTTGTCTCTGTTGAGCGGAGTTTTTTTACCTCATCCTGAAGTTGTTGGGTTTACTCCGAAGTCGTCTCCGCGAGTGTAGAGGTGTCTTTTATTTCGTTAGCTAAATCAGTAAGTTGGGTATGAATAGGTTGAATCGCTTCAGCAACAGCTGTTGTAACCGATTGGTGTAGCCATTCCCGGATTTCTTTAAAGTCGCACCTTGTCAAGGGTGCATTATCGTCATCCTCGCTAACCAGAGCCGCTGGAGTCGTAGGACTAGTTGCCGCCGCCATCTTAGAGTTCAGTAAGTTGTTCAGGCCGGTTCTTTCTGAGGCTTTTCCCGGCGTGAAAAACTGTTGCACCGAAGTGCTGTCGAGTTGTTTTGGTGGGACTTTAAGTTTAGTATTTTTGCCCATTGTTCAGAAGCAAGTCGAGGTAGTTGAAGGCTGTATTTCAGGCAGTTTTAGGAGAGAGGAGTAGGAGCTCTTCTAAATTGCGTCCGCCATATGCAAGTGACGCTCCGCCCCCCCCCCCCCCCGCTTGGGGCTCTTTAGCTTGGAGAAATGTTGGCTGATCAAGGTTTATAAGATTATACATGGGATAGAGCAGGTAGAGAAAGAAGTCCTTTTCTCCCTTTCTCACAATACTCATGGGCACTCCATGAAATTGCTGAGCAGTCGGGTTAGAAAAGATAAAAGGAAGTACTTCTTCACCCAAAGAGTGATTAACACATGGAATTCACTGCCACAGGAGGTGGTGGCAGCTACAAGCATGGACAGCTTCAACAGGGAATTAGATAAACATATGGAGCAAAGGTCCATCGGTAGCTATTAACCACAAAGTGTAGATAGGAACTCTCAGTCTGGGGCAAGTGATGCACTGTATTCTTGGTGCTTGAGGGGGCAACAGTGGGAGGGCTTCTAGTGTCCTGGCCCCACTGGCAGACCTCCTGGTGGCACCTGGTGTCTTTGGCACTGTGTGACAGAGTGTTGGACTGGATGGGCCACTGGCCTGATCCAACATTGGCTTCTCTTATGTTCTTAATGCAGAGGGGAATTTCTGTTCTGAGGTGGGTTTCGTAAAACAGTGGAGGGAAAAGCCAGTGCAGAACCAGCCATGGTGAGTATAAAACGGAGGAGAGGAGAAGGATGCAAGCTGCTTTAGGTCCCCACTGAGGAGAAAGGTGTGGCATAAATTAAGTAAATAAATAAATACTTTGTAAACAATAATGACAATGGTCAACAATTCACAAATTCATTCAAATTTTGTAAACTACTTTGAGAAACGATTCAGAAGGGCATCTTCCACGAAATAAAAAGATTTAAATCGCACATTTAAATTGCACGATTTTGAAGTAGAAAATGATCTGAGAGGGAAAGGGTTAACAACTTCTGGCCATCCTCTCTTCCTCCACTCCAATGCACAGCCTGTTTTTAAAAAGCACACCAAAAGGAGGAGGAGGAGGAAGAGAGCTCTGAGCAAAGTGCTGCTTGAGCCAGACAAGCTGAATAGGATCAGGCAGTCAGCCCTGTTGGTCTGAAGCAGCAGAACAAATGTCCAGTGGCACTTTTAAACTGTTGTTGGTCTTAAAGGTACCACTGGACTCTAAAGCTGAATGGGAGTGAGAGGAGAGGAGACATCTCCCATCCTTGGTGCGGTTTGGTAGTTTTAGACTTTGTTGTCTTTGGGGATGCATCTCTCCCCTGCCCCCGCTTCCAGGAGAAAGCTACAGCTGGCTTTTGCAGACTCCCTACTGGCCCTGCAAGGCAGGGCCCTGGACTTCCGGTCCTGAATCTGATGGCAGGTTAAGGTACAAGGCACACTGGATTGCTCAGTCTCTTCCACCCATTTCATTAGTTACGTGAAAATTCAGGCTGAGGCAGTATCAGCCACCATTGACTCCTCCTGCTGTGGGACTCTTAGTTCTGCATGAGTCAGCTTTCTTTGAAGAAGCTGCTGTTCCTGCTGAGCCACGTTCCTCACATTTTTCTTGCATACTGATTCATATCTAGTGGTCAAACCTACTCTGGGGGGGGAGGGGGAATGCCTGAATTGTCTTTATTTTTTCCTTCTTGTGTTATATAGTTCATTATGGATTTTCACAACATTATTTTTTTTAAAAAAAAAATCAGAAAATGAAGCTCTGGCTTGATAAAACGATGCAAACATGTTTTCCCTCTTGCTGGGCTGACAGTGAAAGTGTAGCAGCTGTGATCCAAACACCATGCTGGATGAGCAGCAAATCCTGCAGTGCAGAATTGTTCCTGTAAACGTGAAGTGATTTGAAAAGACCTGACAGGCGAGAACAGCAAGCCCCGAAGTCATGTAAAATGCAAGAGGAATACCACTTTATGGAGGTTTCACGAAGGCTCTAAAAACAGAAAATAGCAAGCCAGCTAACAAAGCTGCTTTGGCATTAATCACACACACCCCTCTTTAAAATAAACAGTAGGATCCTAAGACTCTGCATCTTAAGAACTCAAACATGGTTTTATTTTCTAGCATTTGTAACATGCAGACTAAAACAAATATTAAAAAGGCATTCACAAGTCAGCACTTGTTAGGGATGGGAAGCATCTATGTTGCTTCCACCAGGGGAGAATTAAAAAGACTCTGTTGAGCACATCCCACTAAAGAATATATGTTCTGGTGTCCATCTTTGAGATTAGTAAAATGCTTTTTCATATACTGTTGGCAATCCTGAAACTGTTCACTTCATCTGCAGCATTACTTCTGGCTCCTTGTGCATATATCATTGAAGATAACGAGATAAACCTATAGCTCCTTAGAGATACCATACTTTGACTCTTATTCCAAAGTCCTCTGTATTTGATGGTAGCATTTCTGTTAATGGCAGAGTTAAAGCATAAAGTTAAAAATATTGAAATGAAGAAAAGCAAAAAGGTGCCAGTGTGAACAATTTTGGCCCATTACGGCCAGTCTAAGTACTTGGGTCATGGTTCTGAGATTTCTACCAAGTTCCATACTAAATGAACAAATTAGTGGGGGCATCACACACTCCAAGACTGTCAACTTCACCCGCCATATCGAGCTGGGTTGCCATGGGAATGCAAGGGGGGAAAGAATCCTCACTTTTGCTTTTGGCCGCTTTGCTGTTGCTTCTTATTATCTTACTCTGCTTAGACAAATAACCTTGAGTGCTAGCTGAGACTGGCATCATCTTTCCTCTGGGAACTGTGGGCCGTTATTTTGGCGGGCCTCTACCTTAGGTGTGATTGGCCCTGTGCCATTAGGGTCCTGCTTGAATCAGGTTCTAACACAGAAGTGTTAAGAGTCTGGATCCTATCACTGTCTCAATAAACTTTTTATTATTTTGAATGACTGTTGTTGGGAACAGATTTCTCCAGGAGTCTGACTTCATTCAGTTAACTATACTGGTGGTATACCATGTGGATGCACAAGTCCAAATTTACTTGGTATGGTAAAAAAAATACACAAGTCAATACAAGTGCACTTTCACAGGCTTCACAATCCCCTCTTTGGTCAGGGTCAACTGTTAGGGAAATGCTGATCGACAGGTGGGCTTTGCAAGCTAAGTGGCTCAGAAATATTCATACCACAATTGAGAGAAGTTTGCTTGCTCTTTTGTGACTCAAATTTTATTTATTTCTTAGTTCCTTGTGGTTCTTTGTGCAAAATGGGTTTGGCCTCTTTTAAAGAACCAGAATGATTCGCCTTGTGTGTTGTGTGTGTGTGCAGTGACCACCAAAATGATCTATCATTAAAAGCCCTGCTCAGATCATACAAACTAAAGGCCAATTTTCATTCTACTTTCATCTAAATCTATTCCAGCTTTCCATATGATATGTTCTGCATAGAGACTGAAGAGACAGGGAGATAAAATACATCCTTTGCCAATTGGAAACCATTCTGTGTCTCCATATTCTGTCCTAACAGTAGCCTCTTGCCCAGAGTATAGGTTGTGCATCAAAACAATCAGATGCTGTGGGCCACCCATTTCCTTTAAAGCCAACCATAGCTTTTCATGATCCACATAATCAAGAGCTTTTTCATAATCTATGAAACACAAGCGGATTTCCTTCTGAAATTCTCTCATATGCTCCAGTAAACAATGTAAATTTGCAGTATGATCTCTAGGGCCTCTTCCTTTTCTGAATCCAGCTTGAACATCTGGTATTTCATGTTCGATATACAATAGCAGCCTTTGCTGTAAGATTTTGAGCATCCCTTTACTCATGTGTGTGAGAGTCCTACAGAGTCAGTCACAATTAGCATCCTTAAAGAAGGTGATCTTTATTGGGAAAGGTCTGCTATGGTCATCTACATGTTCTATGTCAGTAATGGTTAGAACAGTTCCCAGGCAGGGCAATTATACAGAATTCAAAGAGGGTCTCAAAGAAGAATGCAACCAATCACATAAATCAGGAAAAAGGTGCCCCAAATAGAAAAAAGCAAGAAGATACATTGCCAGACACTAACAGGCTACCAAGGTCAGAGCCAGGCAGTGAGCGATAAGCAAGCTGTGAGAATCGAAACGGAACATTCCAAGGACCCTACATCACAGGGTGACTCATGCCACCTCCTGGGGCATGGGCAGGGGATGGCAGCCTTAGCTGACAATGTGGGAAATTAATGTGTTGGTCTGATAGTTGCTGCAGTCTTTGATGTCTCCTTTTTTGGAATTGAAATGGAGCATTTCCAGTCTGTGGGCCATTGTTTTGTTTTCCACATTTGTTTGCATATTCTTGTCAAGAGTTTGATGGACTCTGTTTCTGTGGCTTGAAATAGCTCTGTTGATATCCCATTTACTCCTGGTGATTTGTTCCTCCCAATTGGTTTGAGTGCAGCTTTCACATCACTTTCTAAAATTGCATGTTCTTCTTCAAAAGATTCTTCTGGGAAGGAATCTGTCACCCTTTTGTCTCTTCTGTATAGTTCTTCAGTGTACTGTTCCCATTTTTTTATTTTACCCTGTTCAGTTAATGTATTTCCTTGTTGATCTTTCAGCATGCCTGTGATTTAAATTTCCCTTTGAATTCTTGGATCTTGTAGAACAGATCTTTTGTCCTTCTTTTATTGCTGTTTGCTCCTAGTTCTTTACACTGGTTATTATAATAGTTCTCTTTGTCTCTATGTGTCAGAATCTGCTGATTCAGACATTGTATCTTGCTGCTTACAGCCATGTTTTACTTTGTGTTTGCTGCTTTGCTTTTCATAGTACTGTATGTATGCTAGCTGCCCTCATGAACACCTGTCATGTACCCCTCATTCTGGCCAGTATGTATTAGCATGTATGTAGAATGTGTAACCCCAGGTTTATGACCCTGACCGGCCTGGTTTGTGTAACTGTCAAGCAGGAGGATGTCAACTTCAAAGCATGGGAACAATGGGCCTCTCACACTCCTACCTCCGCATTCCATTCATCTCGGCTGAGACTCCAAGGGAGGACAAGTCTCATCTCTTATCAATGTGCGAAAGCCTCGTGGCCATGGATTGTTATGTGAACTGGTAACATCTGAAGGGTCTGGTTTGGAAGGGGAAATTTACAACTTGACACCTCACTTTCTTTCCTGTGGGAAGCAAATGGCCAGAGCCCCTTTTTGCCCGCCGTTTTTCCCTTGTAGTGATTGGCTACCTATGGGTAATTCAAACTGCTTAGAAAGGTATAATAGACCCGCTTTTGCCATCTGTGTTATCTCTGACAATAATCCGAGAAGCTGTACTAATGTAGAGATTGGAAATAAAGAGCTGTGTTTCATCAACAAAGATCTGATCCTTGACTACTTTGAGCAGAACTCTCACAGATTGTCAGAGATCTGTGACTGGGACTTGGCCATTCCTGACCATGTCGGACGACGGTACTCTTCCCATCCCTACTACCCCGGAAGACACACCGACCACCCCTGGGGACCAGGGAGCCGGTGGTGGAGGCAGCGGAGGGGAGCCCGAAGTGCCAGTGACTACGATTCAAGGGGCTCACTACATTCCGCGCCCACCTCCTCTTCAGAGCGGGATCCCGAGGTACTCATGGAGCAATTTCGGTCATGGGACCGTGGACTCCTGGGTGCACGATCGGAAAGGGGCCCGAGTCTCGGTCCAGGGAGACCACCTCGACCGCGGGAAGCCGAGTTTCCTGGGCGACAAACGCGACACTACCTACGCCGGAGATTCGCGTCTCCAGGCCCTGGACGGAGAGAGAATGGGACCCTACGGGCCCGATCCCTACCGAGAAGACCAGACTCAAGCCCTCGATCGGATGATGGGAGATTTGCGGTTCCAGCTTACCACCGAGTTGCGAGAGCTGGCCCTCGATCTCCAATATCAGTTCCGGGACGCCCTCACGGCTATGCAAGTGGCTCAGCCGGCGCCAGCCGTGGTCGGAGTCCAGCAGCCGGTGGTGCCTCCCGGGGGAGTCCCCGCCCCGGTGCAACCGCCCGCACAGCAGCCAGTGGCGCCGCAGGTCCCCCCTGCCGTTCCTCGCCCAGTGCCCGCACCTCCACCTGCGCCGGGTCCCATGCCGGCAGGGCCAGTGGTTCGCCCGGCCCCCACCGACCCGTTGACAGCTACTTTCGATGGGGACCCCGAGAAGCTGCGCTTCTTCCTGCTGGAGATCGAGCGGTTCCTAGACACCTGGGGACATCTCTACCCCACCGAGAGGGACCGGATTGGCTACATCGGGTCCAAGCTGAAGGACACCGCCAGCGATTGGTATGTGAGCCTGCACAATGCCCCAGGGCCTGAGCTGCGTTCGCTGAACAACTTTATGTGGGCCCTCCGACACCACTATGAGGACCCCTTGGGAGAAGAAAAAGCCCGGAACCAACTACGGAGGCTGACCCAAGGGCGGTCCTCGGTGAGGGACTACACTGACAAGTTCCGGTGCATCTCAGCCAAGATTTGCGGCTGGATGCAGGACCTGCTCATGGAGAAGTATCGGGAGGGGCTGAGTTACGCGGTGTACGAGGCGATCCTGTGAGCGGGAAGGCCAGGGTCGTTGGGCGCTTGGATGAGGGCAGCCGTGGACATGGAAGAGCGCTTCACCCTCATCAAGATGGGAGCTTCATCGATGGCCCCAAGCAAGGCAACGCAGAAGGCAAAGACCAAGCCCAACATGCAAGAAGTCCGAGATGCTCGTTTCAAACAGGGGCTCTGCATGAGATGCGGGGAGAGCAGCCACTTCGCCTCAGCGTGCCCGAAGGGAGGGGGAAAGATCCCGAAGACCTCCACCCCGGTAGCCGGGAGCACTCCCAGTCGAGGGAAGACCTCGTTCAAACCCCGGGCTCTGCAGCTGGAAGGGGCAGCGAGCGAGCAAGGAGAGCTGGAGCTGACGGAAGCGCAGATGTTGGGAAACTCCAACAGCCTGCAGTGAGCGGCGCAGAACTGCAGGTCCCCCGCCATGACGCACCATCTCCGGTGAGCATCCCCGGCCCCTTGTTGTATATGGTAGTGACTGTAATGACCCCCGGGACTGGGACCCACGTCCGAGTCCGCGCCCTAATTGACTCTGGGTGTGCTAGAGACTTGATTAGCCCACTGGTGGTGGAGGGGCTGGGACCCAAAGTCACCCCGTTGGGGGAGCCACTCAAATTCACGCAAATGAACGGTTCAGAGATGAAGGAGGCGTGCGTGGCAGAGACTGAGGGACTTATTGTGGGCACGGGGGAGCATTGGGAGAAGAGAGCCTTCATCATCACCCCAAACACCCAATTTCCCATGGTGCTGGGGAGCCCCTGGCTAAGCTCCCACGATCCCTATATTAAATGGAGTGAAGGGAAAATCTCCTGGGTGGACGACAAGTGCCAGGGCCATAAGTGGGATGCTGGGTGGGGACCAGGACCTCCGATGCCGCTCCAGCCGGCGGCCCTCACCCTAGTGCCCTCAACTGTCCCCCGGGAGTATCGTGACCTACTGGAAGTGTTCAGTGAGACCGAGGCGGACGAATTACCCCCCCACCGACTGTTGGATTGTGCCATAGAGCTGATCCCGGGCGAGAAACTCCCCAAAGGAAAGCTCTACTCGATGAGCCCCCCGGAGCAGGAGGAGCTAAGGAAGTTCCTAGACAAGAACTTGGAGCGCGGGTTCATTCGCCCTGCTAAATCCCCCTTCGCGGCCCCCGTTCTGTTCCGGAAAAAGAAAGATGGGGGGTTGCGGTTGTGCACGGACTACAGAGGATTAAATGCGGTGTCTGCTTCCAACGCTTACCCCCTCCCCCTTATTAAAGACTTGTTGACGGAGGCGGCAAAAGGAAAAGTGTTCACTAAACTAGATCTCAGAGATGCTTATTTCCGGGTGCGCATAAGGGAGGGGGATGAGTTCAAGACTGCCTTTAACACCCCGTTGGGACAGTTCGAATACCTGGTAATGCCATTTGGTTTGAGTGGCGCGCCAGGGGTCTTTATGAGCTTGATAAACGAAGTGTTGCACAAGCATTTATTTAAGGGGGTGTTATGTTACTTAGATGATATCTTGATCTACTCTACTGATAAGAAAGAACACGTGAAATTGGTCTGGGAAGTCCTCTCCATCTTGTTAAAAAATCAGTTGTATGCGAAGCTGTCTAAATGCGAGTTCCATCAAGATTCCGTGGACTTTTTGGGGTACCGCATTTCGCAGAAGGGGCTAGAGATGGACCCAGCTAAGGTAGAGGCGGTGGTCCAATGGGAAGCCCCCAAAATGAGGAAACAGCTCCAGAGCCTATTAGGATTTTGCAATTTCTACCGCACCTTCATAAACGACTTTGCCACTGTCACCCTCCCGTTGACTGAGTTGCTAAAAACAAAGGGGAGGGGCCCGGAAGCGGGAAAGCCCGGGGAGAGAATTGCCTGGAATGGGGAATGCCAGAAGGCGTTCGAGACTCTTAAGACTCTCTTTACCTCCGAACCCATTCTAGCCCACCCGGACGAAACTAAGGAATTTGTAATCCATGTAGATGCGTCTGATGTGGCTATGGGGGGGCCATTTTGCAACAAGGTTCAGATGGGAAGTTGCACCCCCTTGCTTACATCTCGAAAAAATTTAATGAAACGGAAAGGAACTGGTCAGTCTGGGATAAAGAAGCTGCAGCTATCCGGCTAGCCCTCACTACGTGGCGGCATTGGCTGGAGGGGGCGCAAACCCCTTTCGAAATATGGACAGACCACAAAAATCTAGAAGCGCTGCGCACCCAGAGGTCCCTGAACGCAAAGCAACTCCGTTGGGCGGATTTTTTCTCAAAATTTAATTTTGTGCTCAAACACCTCCCTGGGAAAGCCAATTCGTTAGCCGACGCGCTCTCCCGTTTGCCCCAGCATGAGAGTTTAAAGGAGGAGGTATTTGATTCTATGTTCTCCCCCCAGCAATTGGGAGGAGCAGTGATCACCCGGAGCCAAAGTAAACAAACAACAGTGGAGTCGGAGGCGTGCGATTGGGGGGGGGGGACTATTCACCAGAAGAAATTGAGGAGTTGGAGGCACTGGCAGACTGCTCCCCCAGGGAAAATAAGTGCTGGTATCATGGAGACAAATTGGTGGTGCCCCGAAGCAGGAGGAAGGACATATTACTAGCCTGCCACTCCTCTAAATTGGCAGGTCACTTTGGATTTCTAAAAACACTCAATTTGGTTCAGAGACAATTCTGGTGGCCACGCATGCGCAGGGATGTTTCGGACTTTGTCTCTGCCTGCCAGACCTGCTTGATGTGCAAAAGGAGGGGGGGGGGAAAGTCCCGGGACTCCTGCACCCTCTACCCACTCCCTCTCGCCCTTGGGAGGCAATAGCTATGGACTTCATTACAAATCTGCCACCCTCAAAGGGAAAGACTGTAATTTGGGTGGTGGTAGACATGTTTTCTAAGCAAGCCCATTTCACTCCTTTCAAGCAGCTGCCTACAGCTAAAGGGATGGCCAAGGCTTTTTTCAACCACGTGATCAAATTACACGCTTTTCCCAAACGCGTGGTATCCGATAGGGGCAGTCAGTTCGTTGCCAACTTCTGGCGGGAGCTCCTGAAGTTTATGGACATAGAGCCTGCTCTAAGCTCTGGTTACCATCCAGAGACCGATGGGCAGTCCGAACGAACTAATCAAATTCTGGAACAATTTTTGAGGTGTTATACTAACTACCACCAGGACAATTGGGTGGAGTTGCTGCCATTCGCGGAATATAGCTACAACAATGCAGTGCATTCTTCTATGGGCGTTTCCCCATTTATGGCGGTGGGAGGCTTTGAGGGAAAACCTTTGCCCACATTGGAAAATGCCTCGGATGCTTCCCCCACATACTTTAAACGATGGTGGGCGACCCTGCAAGAGTCGTGGCCTCTAATAGCCAAAACACTTGATCAAGCCAAAGAGGATTACAAAAAATATGCAGATCGTGGTCGGGCCGAGGGTTGGGACCTCCAGCCTGGAGACTCTGTTTACCTTTCTACCAAGAACATACATGGCCTGCAACCCAGCAGGAAATTGGGGTGGAAATTTGTGGGCCCGTACAAGGTGTTGCGCAAAATCTCTGATGTGTCTTTTGAATTAGAGTTGCCCAAATCACTGAGTTCTTTGCATCCTGTTTTTCATTTCAGCTTACTGAAGAAGAATCCTGGGCCGAATACATGGCATCCAGTTCCTCCGACACCTCCTCCACTGATGAAGGGGGAGGCACCCCATTTTGAAATTTCTGAGATTCTTGATTCTAAGCTGCGTAGGGGCCACTTATATTACTTAGTTAGATGGCTTGACTTTGGTCCAGAACAAAACGAATGGGTTCGCTCTGAAAATGTGCATGCTCCTAAACTAGTTAAAGCTTTCCATAAAAGGTTCCCAGACAAGCCCGGATAGATTTATTTTTGGGGTGCCAGAGTGTCAGAATCTGCTGATTCAGACATTGTATCTTGCTGCTTACAGCCATGTTTTACTTTGTGTTTGCTGCTTTGCTTTTCATAGTACTGTATGTATGCTAGCTGCCCTCATGAACACCTGTCATGTACCCCTCATTCTGGCCAGTATGTATTAGCATGTATGTAGAATGTGTAACCCCAGGTTTATGACCCTGACCGGCCTGGTTTGTGTAACTGTCAAGCAGGAGGATGTCAACTTCAAAGCATGGGAACAATGGGCCTCTCACACTCCTACCTCCGCATTCCATTCATCTCGGCTGAGACTCCAAGGGAGGACAAGTCTCATCTCTTATCAATGTGCGAAAGCCTCGAGGCCATGGATTGTTATGTGAACTGGTAACATCTGAAGGGTCTGGTTTGGAAGGGGAAATTTACAACTTGACACCTCACTTTCTTTCCTGTGGGAAGCAAACGGCCAGAGCCCCTTTTTGCCCACCGTTTTTCCCTTGTAGTGATTGGCTACCTATGGGTAATTCAAACTGCTTAGAAAGGTATAATAGACCCGCTTTTGCCATCTGTGTTATCTCTGACAATAATCCGAGAAGCTGTACTAATGTAGAGATTGGAAATAAAGAGCTGTGTTTCATCAACAAAGATCTGATCCTTGACTACTTTGAGCAGAACTCTCACATATGTGCCAGTTGCTGGAATGCTGCATTTAGACTTCTGGTTCCATTTCTGTCACCTTTCACTTTTATTTCTCATCTATCTTTAGCAATTTAAGAAGTTTCTTTAGACATCCAAGGCTTTTCATTTATTTTGGCTACAGAAATAGTCTTTGTGCATTCTTCCTTGATAATATCTTTGGTTTCAACCCATAGTTCTTCTGGTTCACATTCACGTGAACTTAGTTGTACAAATCTGTTCTTTGCATAGTCTTTAAACTTTTTAGGAATGACAGCCGCCATTTCCTTTGTTTTTGTTTCCCTACTATTCCTACTTTTCAAGGGCTTTTTTTAAAAGGCTATTTGCTATAGTGGTATAGTGTTATAGAAATTACTGATCTTTCTAAAAAGCCTTCATAAACCCTCTGGAGGTTTAGCAGGCAAAATGACAGCCACAAGCAGCTGACTGAAAGAAAATGTCACTGATGTGGGCAGGACCTTTGAAATTTATTGTTATGTATTGACCATGTGGTCGCCATGTGCTCCCATAATGGCGACCGCATGGCCAGAGCACATGGCCAGAGCATGGCCAGAGCACATGGCCAAGAAACTACCTGAGCTTCAGCCAGGTAGAACAAAGGCCAGGTGGATTCAAACCGGCCACCAATCATGTACCTAGGTTTCTCCCAGGGAACCTATGAAATGTAAATAGACTTCTAATAGCCTATCAGGCCAGTTGGATGAGGTCAGGGGATTGTCCCTGACCAGCATAAAAGGAGGGCTTCGAGCTCTGGGTTGTATGCTTCATCTGGACCGGCAATAAAGATCTAGCTGTTTCACTATTCCATGGACTCCCGACTCCAATACTTATCAGTGGCGATGAGGATGGGATCCCGATGAGCGACTCTCCAGCCGACCACAGCAGCACAGCGAGCTCCGTCCCACCGGCCGCAGGAATCTCTGAGCTCCAGCGCTCCAACGCCTCGCCGCAAGCCACTCTGAGCCCGATCCTCCGGCACTAGCCAGCGCCGAGCCTCAGCGCTCCCTGGCACCGCCGCAAGACACGAGGACATCACTCAAACAGCCGCTGCCGCTCCTGCTCTGGTAAATATGGCAAACGCTCCAGGACCAATTACCCCTTTCGATACATCTCGCCCCGAGACGTGGGAGTCCTGGCACAAGACACTGGGTTGCACTTTTAAGGTCAGCGGAATCACAGATGCGGACCTGAAGAGCACCTGGCTCTTGAGTTCCAGAGGAGTGGAGGTCATGCTGGTGGCCCAGAACCTACTCGCCCCGCAAGACCCCACCAAGGTGTCTTACGACATGCTCACCAAGACCCTCGGCGATTACTTCGCCCTGAAGCCATCAAAACTGGCCAGGCACTGGGAGTTCATACAGCGCCAGCAGCAGCCGGGGGAGTTGGCCGCCACTTTCCTGGCTGAACTCCGTCGACTAGCCGTGGGCTGCGAATTCTGCCATGTGGATGACCACGTGGAAACCGCCTTCATGGGAGGGGTCCGGGAAGCCAAGCTCCACCGGCGCCTCATCGCAATGCTGGAACCTACCTTGGAAAAGATGCTCCAAACGGCAGCAGCCTTCGAGACAATGCAAAAGGACAAGGCAGCCACCAAAGTCCACCAGGCGGCTCCTGTCAAACCCTACTCAAGCGAAGAAGAGGACGTCCACCGGATGCAACCACGCTCGAAGAAGGGTGAGCCCAGCATTGTCAGGATCATAAGATCCTAACAGGGTTTTCATTGTGCTTTCTGTTACTTGCTATCGCTCAGTAAGAAATGTAACCATAGCTATCACCTCATGTCTTCCCCCCTGCCTATTACTGCTTTGAGATATATTGCTTTTTGAAGGTCTGGTCAATGTAACTCTTTCACCCGGGAGAATGGCGACCCCACATATTCGCACGTCACCAGAGAACAAATGGTCTTTCCTCCCTTGCATTCCCTCCCACCGCTTCCTGGGACACAGAACTGTCTTATCTTGTTGTGAAGACCTTGAAAGGATATTATGGCCGCCAGAGCTGCTTTGTTATGCATGGGTTTCACACATCTGGGTCGCTCAGTTCAAGAAGGGAATTTTTATAACTTTCGCACCTCACCTTTCCTGTGGGAAGTAAAACGGCTCGGGTCCTTTTGCCCGCGTTTTTCTCTTTCTTGTGATTGGTTGAATGTCTGGGTTCAAACTGAACTGGAGGGTATATTAACTCTGACTGTATGTTATGTGGCATCTCTAACAAACATTCGAGAACCTGTCAAGCAGTATTAAGAAATAAAGAACTCTGTTTCATCAACAAAGGTCTGATCTTTTGCTGTTAAGTACAGAAGCTTCACAGATTGTTAGAGATCTGTGTTTGGGACTTTGTCGTACCTGACCATGTCAGATGACGATACTATTCCCGTAACCCCAGACAATCCCGTGGTCCCGGACGATTCGGGAGCGGGAGCTGGAGCCGGAGGTACCGTGCCATCTGAGAAGCCGGTGACTACAGGCCAGGGCGCCTACTACCTCCCGTGGCCAGCACAGCAACCTTCATTTACCCCGAGGTATTCCTGGGCCACGTTTGGACGTGGGACAGTCGACTCGTGGGTGCATGATCGAAAGGGGTCTCACGTATGGGTCCCTGGGGACCGTACAGAAGTAGGTCGCCCAAGTTTCTGGGAGGATGACTGAGAGTGCGTCGGGGGCGACTGGCGGTTCCTGCTGCCGGACGAGGAGCGAGGTGCTCCCTATGGACCCAACCTGATGGTCAAAGACTTGAGCCGCAACCTGGACCGGAGGATGGGAGAGTTGCGGGTCCAAATCACCGTGGAGCTGAGAGAGGTGATGATGGATATGCAGCAGCAGCTCCGAGATGCCATTGCTGTGGTGCAGGTACAGGGGCAGCCGCCAGCCAGAGGAGCGGGGGGAGGAGTGCCGGCAGGTGGGGCACCTCCGCAACAAGTCCCAACGGGGGGAGCCCCAGCCGGGGGCGCCCCATAGCCGGTTCCAGCCCCCATCCCCATGCCGGCAGATCAGATGATCCGCCAAGCCCCCAACGACCCCCTGACGGCAACTTTCGATGGCAACCCCGAGAAGCTCTGCTTTTTCATCATCGAAATCGAAAGGTTCCTAGAGGCTTGGGGCCATCTCTACCCCACCGAGCGGGACCGCGTAGGCTACATCGGATCCAAACTGTGGGACACCGCCAGTGATTGGTATGTAAGCCTGCACAATCCCCCGGGGCCCGAGCTATGCACTGTCAATAATTTCATGTGGGCCCTCCGGCAGCACTATGAGGATCCCCTGGGGGAGGAGAAGGCGAGAAACCAATTACAGAAGTTGGTGCAGGGGAGGTCCTCAGTGCGGGAATACACTGACTGGTTCTGGCGGATAGCAGCCAAAGTGCAAGGCTGGTCCCAAGACCTTTTTATCGAGAAGGCCTACACCCCGAAATTTACGAAACTATTTTGAGGGGTGGGAGGCCCGGATCACGGGCAGCGTGGATGAGAGCCGCCGCCGACGTGGAGGAGCACTTCACCCTGATCAAGCTGGTGACCTCCGCAACTGCTCAACCCAAGGCCCCCCAGAAGATGAAAGGGAAGCTGAACATGCAGGAGATACGAGATAACCGCTTCAAACAAGGGCTCTGTATGAGATAGGGGAGAGTGGCCACTTTGCGTCCGCTTGCCCTCATTGTGGGGAAAAGGCTCCCAAGACATTGACCCCGTGAGTGGGAGCACCCCAAGCCGCGGCAAGACATCGTTGAAACAGTTTCAAGAACTGGGGGCTTGGAACTACAAAAAAAAATTAAATACCTGGGAATAAACTTAACAAATAGATGCAGTTCCTTGAGAGAAGATAATTACATGGAACTTTTGAAAGATATTAGAAAGGACTTGGAAAGTGGAATAAACTCCAATTATCCTTGATGGGAAGAATAGCTACAATTAAGATGAATGTACTACCAAGATTAATCTTTCTGTTTCAAACAATCCTGAATCTCCAAAATCAAAAATATTTTAAAGAACTAGAAAAAATCACTACCCAATTTATTTGGCAAAATAAAAGACCAAGAATAAGGCTCAAAGCACTACAAGATGCTAAAGAGAGAGCTGGCTTTGCCCTACCAGACTGGTTGCTATATTATAAAGCTGCGACCTTGACTTGGGTAAAAGACTGGATCACTCTAGAGCAGGGGTGTTGAACTCATTTGTTATGAGGGCCGGATCTGTCATAAATGAGACCTTGTTGGGCTGGACCATGTGTGTCATAATGTAATGCCAGGTAGTGGAGATAGAAACTTTATAAAGGACACAAACACAAAGATTTTTTTAACTTAAATAAAAACATGTTTAAAACATTAGCACTCTTGCAATATTTTGTTTATTTAACAGTATCTGATTACTGACACCTCTTGCCCTGAATTATTGCATCAAAATGTCTGTGTAGCATAGCTTCATCTTTGAGATATCCTGGCTGCTCCTCGTACGGAATTTGAGAGTCTAATAGAAGGCTCATCTTCTGGGAAGAAAAATTTGATCATTAAAATCTATGATATCCTCCTGCAGCTCAACAAACCCAAATTGCTGCCTTATCAGTACTTGTGGCATTGTGACTGTACTACCATCTTTACAGAGGATCAATGGTCCAAATTTGATCTACTTCCCTTTCACATCTAAAAGCGGTGATGATCAAAATGCAAAATTTTAAGACCCTGACCAGGTGGTATCTAACACCTCATAAACTGTCACTTATTTCTCCCTCAAAATTGCTGCTATGTTGGAGAGACTGTGGAGTAATGGGCTCTTACATCCATTGCTGGATGGAATGTGACAAAATTAAAACTTTCTGGAAAGATGTACTCAATCAAATTAGTTTGATAACTGGACATGCAATACTTTTGACCCCGGAAGTGATCCTTCGAATTTTTTCGTCTGATTCTTCTATTCCTTATTCTCATAAGAATCTCATTTTAAGTCTAATAATGGTGGCTAAAACGGCAATTGCACAGACCTGGAAATCAAATCAACAACCTTCAAGATCTCTCTGGCTAATGAGTTTCCAGTCGGAGGAATGGAGGTCTGACATGCTTTGCAAGTGCGCAAGGCAGACAGCGGCTCTTATTGACAGCTCAGGTGGATCAATCCACCTGACACAACCTCACACAGGTAGTGTGAGGACTAGCAAGCAATATAATCCAGGTTTGAGCAAGCTCGGTGAAGGAAAAGTCTCGAAGGAGACTTTTACAACACCTTGAGCACCGCAGCCGAAGAAGATTCCCGCAAGTATCTCTAAGGAGCCAAGCTGAGCTGATCCAATCAGCATAAAATCTCCAATTCCTCTGATTCCTTAACAAAGAAGACAAAGTTTAAACGTTGGGACCACATCGGAAGCGAAGTAACAACATAAGGTAACAGAAAATTTTTTTTTGCTTTACTATTACCGCGTTTTGAAAGACGAAAAGCAGATCTGGTGAAGCAATAGACTGTTGCAGATTGGACGAGTGCAGTTTTGAAACGTTAAAAAGCTGAATTTGAACTTAAAAAGCCAAAAAAACAAGTTGTTTAACATTCCTGTGGTTAAGAAGAGTCGGGAGGGGAAGCCAAGCATCGCGAGACAAAGAGGGGAGGAGGGAACCAAGCATCGCGAGATCAAGCTGTGAGGATTGAGACAGGAAGTGACGGCTTGAGGAGCAGACAAGAAGGGAAACGGAGAAGAACCAGAAGGGAGTAAAGGGGACTGTAAAAACTGCCGGACTAAAAGGACTACAACAGGAAGTGACGTGCGGAGAGCAGACAAGTAAGCAAGAAGAAGGGATAAAAGGAAACTACGGCAAGCCAGAAGCAAGGTAAAAAGACTATAACCTTTGACACAAACCATAGAGAAGTTGCGCCCGCCATTTTGGATTTATAAAATTTTTAAACAGTAATATCTCATAAACTATATAACTTAGAAGGCTGAAACCAACGAAATTTGACTTGGCAAGACTAGCTTGTGTGATCACATTAATTGGTGTTGGATTTGGAAGATAAAATAAAATCGATCTTTTTTAAAGAGACAAGATGGACCGCAGACTAAGATCGAGAGCAGCTACATGGTCCTCTCCTACAATGGCAGCAAAAAAAGAAAAAGAACTATTAGCTGTTATGGAAGCAATGGAAAAAAATGTTAGATGCTATAGGAGAGGTAAATGTTAAAATGAATGGTATAGCTGCACAAGCAGACAAAAATTTTATAGACTTAAAAGCAGAATTTCAAAAATTAACCACAAGAACACAAGACATTGAAATTAAAGTTAAAGAACTGGAAGAAAGTACTCAAAAGACAATGAGAGACAATGACAGGATGGAAAAGATGATGCATTATAAAGACATGCAAAACCATTTGAGATTCAGAGGGACTGAGGAAAAATTGAATGAAGACATTTTTATAAGAATGCAAGAAGCATTAGCAGATTTTTTACAAGAACAGGAAGAGGTTGTTAAAGAACACATGGACCTTGTTTATAGAGTCAACTCTACATACGCAAGAGATAAAAATATACCAAGAGATGTGGTTGTCCAATTTACAATGAAAAGGACAAAAGAACAAATCTACAAGAAGTGTTTTACTGATCCTTTTGAAATAGATGGAAAGAAAATCATAGTAATGAAAGAACTGCCTAGAGCAATACTGCAAGAAAGGAAAAAATTCAAGCGTCTGACGGATAAATTGAAAGAGAAAAAAATTAGATTCCGCTGGGAAATACCTCAAGGATTAAGCTTTTACTATGGCAGCACCAGAGAAGTGATTAAAAGCACAGGAGAAATGTATGCATTTCTTGGAGAGAATAAAGATGACCTTGGTGATATTTAAGAATACATCAAGATGGATTACAAAGTACTTACATGGAATGTAAATGGACTTAACTCACCCCAAAAACGTAGAATGGTAGGGCATTGGCTGGAGAAACAAAAATGTAGTGTAATTTATGTACAAGAAGCTCATCTTAAAAAACAAGACCACAAATATTTAATAAGGAAAAAATTGGGAGAAGAATTTTATTCCTTAGCAAGCAATAAAAAGAATGGTGTTGTAACATATGTCAAAAAAGATTTGGAACCTAAAGTAATATTTAAAGACAAAGAAGGAAGATATTTAGCTATTGAAATCTCACTACAAGGACAGAAAACTTTGATTGTGAATATTTACGCCCCAAATGGAGCCAAAGAATTTTTTTTTAAAGAATTACAAGTGGAAATGGATAACGTAAATTATGATCAAATTATGATGTTGGGGGACTTTAATGGAACTGTGAATAACAAATTAGACAGGCGCTCTAAGAGAAAGGATGAGGCATTAGGGAAGCTTCCTAAAAAATTTTTTGAACTGATAAAACAAGAGAAGCTGGAAGATATTTGGAGGAAAGCTAACCCACAAGGAAAAGATTTCACTTTTTATTCTAACAGACATGACTCGCATTCAAGAATTGACATGATTTGGATGACTACTAATTTAACGTTTAAGACAAGAAAAGTGGAAATTCTACCCAGAATAATTTCAGATCATAATCCGTGCTTATGGACTGCTGGCCAGGTAAAAAAACAAAAGAGATGGAGAATAAATGAGGACTTATTAGATAACCAAGAAATAGTTAAAAAATTACAGGAAGAAACAGACCTATACTTCCAAGCAAATATACAGAAAGAAGTAAAAATTCAAACCGTATGGGACGCATATAAAGCAGTGATGAGAGGACTATTGATATCATTAAATGCTAAAGATAATAAAAAGAAAAGAGAACAATATGAAAATATCGTACAAGCCATTAAAATAAAAGAAGAAGAACTGAAGAGTAGACCAGGGAAAAAGAAACTGCAAAAGGAAATCTGGATGCTACAAGACCAAGCAAAAGCTATTTTGAACGAAGAGACGTACTGGAACTTAAAAAAACTCCAACAAAAGGCATTTGAAGGTGCAAATAAACCCGGAAAATATTTAGCATGGCAATTAAAGAAAAAACGTGAAAACAAATTTATCACTAAAGTGATAAGAGATAACATTGAGATAATAGACAACAAAGGAATAAAGAGAGAATTTTTTAAATATTATGCAAAACTTTTTAAGAAGGAAAACAAAGACAGAAGAAAGATTAAAGAATACCTGCAAACATTAAAGTTACCAAAACCAACAGAGAAAATTAAAGAACTATTTAACAATCCAGTATCACTACAAGAGATTAAAAATGCAATAAATGACTCAAAATTAGGAAAAGCACCTGGACCAGATGGATTTACAGCGAAGTTTTATAAAACGCTACAGGAGTCGATCTCACCAGTGTTACTGCTATTAATGAATGATATAGGAGTCACTGGTGTGGTCCCAGAAACTTGGAAAGATGCAACCATCTCACTTATCCCGAAAGAAAATCAAGACTTAACTAATGTTAAGAATTACAGACCGATTTCTCTACTAAATAACGATTATAAGATCTTTGCTAAGATTATAGCTGACAGACTAAAAGAACATCTTAAAGAAACTATACAAATAGAACAAGCAGGGTTCTTACCTAATCGCCAAATAAGGGACAATCTAAGAGTAGTAGTGGATGCTATAGAATACTATGATAAACATCCTGAAAAGGAAGTGGGGTTTTTCTTTTTAGATGCGGAAAAAGCGTTTGATAATTTAAATTGGGACTTTATGTTTGAGGTTCTAGAACATCTTGAAATTGGTGAATATATGCTTAACCTCATTAAATCAATATATAAAGAACAGAAATCCTCTTTAATAATTAACACTGAAAAGACAGACGATTTTAAAGTCGAAAAAGGAACAAGACAAGGATGCCCACTTTCGCCGTTGCTATTTATTTGGATTCTAGAAGTTCTACTAATAAATGTGAAGGAAGATAAAGATATTAAAGGCTTAACAACCAAAGGTTTTTCTTTCAAATATAGGGCCTTTGCAGATGATGTGATGTTTATAGTGGAAGACCCTATGACTACACTACCATATTTGTTACAGAAAGTAAAAGAGTTTGGTGACTTGGCTGGATTTTATGTAAATAAGAACAAATCGAAAGTGATGTGTAAAAATATGTCAAATAACAAACAAACTGAGTTACAAAATCTTATAGAATGTGAGGTGGTGAAAAAGACAAAATATCTAGGTGTGAACCTAACAATGAAAAGTATTGATCTTTATAAAAATAACTATGAGAAATTATGGCTGCAAATTATGCAAGATATTAAAAAGTGGAATGTATTAAATTTGTCATTGTTGGGTAGAATTGCAGTGGTTAAGATGAATGTATTACCACGATTAATGTTTCTGTTTCAAACTATTCCAATTGTGAAAGATGTAAAAACATTCAAATGCTGGCAGAAGGAATTGTCTAAGTTTGTATGGGGAGGGAAAAAACCAAGAATCAAGATGAAAATAATGTGTGATGCTAAAGATAGAGGTGGGTTCCAGTTACCAAACTTAAGGCTATATAATGATGCAATATGTTTGACTTGGGTAGGGACATGGACTATGTTACAAGATAGAAAGTTATTGTCCCTGGAAGGTCATGACTGTAGGTTTGGGTGGCATGCATATTTGTATTATGGTAAAGCAAAAATGGACAATATGTTTAAACATCATTATTTAAGAAGAACGTTAATGGATACATGGACAAGATATAAAAACTTTTTTCCAGAAGAGATACCTATGTGGATTGTACCCGCAGAAGCTTTAAATCCAGTATCACATCACAAAGGACAAGATTGGTTGAAGTACAGAGACTTATTAACAAGACATGGTAAAGACTTTATAATGAAGGAGCAGCATCAGATGGACTTTGATTATGGTTGGTTAAGATATAGACAAATATATGACATGTACAGAAGTGATAAAAAATCCGGTTTTAGAGAAAAAAATAATGAAATAGAACAAGTTTGGGAGGAAGGTGGGAAAAAAATGATCTCTAAAATGTATAAAATTTTGTTAAAATGGTTTAACGCTGATGAAATGGTAAAAGAACAAATGGTAAAATGGGTGATAAACTTTAACAAAGATATTGAAATGGAATCTTGGGAATTTTTATGGAAAAATGCTATGGGTATATCTACATGTTATAACTTAAAAGAAAACTGTTTTAAAATGATGTACAGATGGTATATGACACCAAAGAAAATTGCGAACATTAACCAGAATATGTCTAACAAATGTTGGAAATGTAAAAAGAAAGAAGGTTCTTTTTATCATATGTGGTGGACTTGTGATAAAGCAAAGATTTATTGGTCTATAATACATGCAGAAATGGAAATTTTTTTGAAATGTACATTTAAGAAGTTGCCTGAAATGTTATTGCTTGGACTTAAACTAGAAGAGATAAATGTAAAGAAAAGGACAATAATATGGTATATGATAACAACAGCAAGAATGGTGTATGCACAAAATTGGAAAAATGAAAAAATACCAGATGTGTGGGAATGGGTGAAAAAATTGTTATATATGGCTGAAATGGATAAATGGACTAGAAAGTTGAATGACCTGTACTCAGAGACCTTTTTAGAAGATTGGAAAGATTTGAAAGAATATGTTGAAAAATACTGGGACATGAAAAATTACATCTATACATGGTTATAATAACATAAAGCAATAGAACTAGAGTATATGAATGTATTAAGGATAATTAGATAATGAAGTTGTTTTTATTTTAGAATTATATAAGAATATAGAAAGTAAGAATTAGTATATAAGTATTTTTAAGATATATGACTGTTACCAGAAATGTAAACATAGATATAAGTATTACTATTTTGGATAAAGTGGAAAATGTGTTATGCTTCAGATGTGGTGGGAAACCGCCAATACAAGATAAAAACAAGATTATACAAATAGAGTAAAATGTTATATAATATGGAAAAAAAGGATTTTTATAAGATAAATGTATTAATTTTTAATGTTTTGAAAAATAAATTTTTTTTACAAAAAAAAAAAGATCTCTCTGGCTAACAAAAGTGTGGGATCAGTTCCTAATGGAGAAGATCACCAATAAACTTTGCCAAATGGGAATTTCCCCCTAAACTACCAATTTTGTAGAAAAATGGTACCCTTTTTATGAGTTCACCACATCGAATAACATCCTGCCTCAGAATTGATTTTATAGAGACCTCGTAGTAATCTAAAACTATCTGATATCTTTTCTTTTTACAGTCTTCTTTCTGATGTTCTGCCTACTTTGTATATAAGGGGGTTATTTGGAGCATTTACTCTCTATTTGTAACAGCAATATGTGGTCACATATAATGTTCAAGCAAACAAGGGGGAATAGTCTAACTTCGTCAATGATTACTAGACAACTGTTGTTAATTTGAACGTTTATTCACTCTTTAATAAATGTTTTCAATGTTTACTTCTTTGCACTGTTCAATCTGATTTTTTCAATAAAAATCATTTTTTAAAAAGTCTGTGTAGTAGCAATCTTGAGTATGCTGTTCAGGTGTGTATCTGTAAGCCGCAAACCTACTTTTGATTTATTGACATTCACCACAGAAATCCCATGCTCAGGGTTCTGAATCTAGGACCCAGGGGAAAATGGCTGAGCAATCAAGAGAGTCTGGCAAAGCAAGTTATGATGCAGCAGCAACAACAGAACTGGAAGCAGGAGATGGCCAGTTCTAGTATGGGCTTGTTAGAAGCCCTTCGGGGGCCTGATCTGGCCCCTGGGCCACATGTTTGACACCCCTGCTCTAGAGGATACATGACTTCTGAAAATAGAAGGCCATGACATACATCTAGGTTGGCACACCTTTGTATGGTACGGAAAAGGAAGTACTAATAAATATTTTCAACAACATTTTATTAGAACAGCCCTTCTAAAAATTTGGGAACAAGAAAGGAAGAATTTCTACATTAAAACACCAAGATGGGTGGCTCCATTAGAAGCATTCACAAACCCCAACATATACCAAGGGAAAAAAACCTTAAGATATGAAGATTTATTGAATAATAAAAACCAGCTTAAACCAATAGAAAACCTATCTTGGTGTCAGATTCTCTGCCATGAATGTATTGTCTGCCATGAATTTACTGTCTGTCATGAATACTGTGGTTCTTTCTTTAGCCGGGAGGATGGCTTGCTACTTACTCCCACGTCATACAACACTCTCGCTATCTCCCCCTCGCCTCCGCCTCCTGTCTCTTTCATCCCGGCGTCTCAGGACGACTAATCTTGCTTGGTAACCTTGAAGACTTCTAAAACTGATTTAGGCCAGGTGCCTGGCCTGTGAAATGAAACCAGAGTTCACAAAGGGGCGGTGGGGTGTGTGTGTGTGTAGAGCTTCCGTGCCTTTTTTCTGTGAGAACCAAACGGTTAAGGATTTCGCGCTCATTTTATTTTACTCTGATTGGTGCTTCACCTGCTCTTACCTTTTGAATACTGTATATGAATCCCTGCTGCCTGTAGTCTACTATCACTGACAAACAATGTGTTCCTGAATGACCATTAAAAAATAAAAGGATTTTTTGCTTTCATCAAGGCCTGGCTTATTTGGTTTACTCAGAAGCCTCACAGATCATCACAGACTGACAGTGACCCTGAAAAGCTCCAGTTCTTCCTGATTGAGATCGAAAGGTTCCTGGACTCCTGGGGGCATCTCTACCCTTCCGAGCGTGAAAGAGTGGGGTACATCGGATCGAAACTGAGAGACATAGCCAGCGACTGGTATGTAAGTCTGCATAACCCTCCCGGTCCTGAGTTAAGAACTGTTAACAATTTCATGTGGGCCCTCAGGCAGCACTACAAAGATCCTTTAGGTGAGGAGAAGGCTCGGAACCAACTACGCAAACTGGTTCAGGGTCGCTCCTCCGTGAGGGAGTATACTGCCCAATTCCGTAGAATAGCTACCAAGGTGCAGGGCTGGTCGCAAGACCTGTTCATCAAGACATACCGGGAGGGATTGAATTTGGAGATCTACGAGACCATCCTCCGAAATGATTGACCGGGATCCCTGGCGGCATGGATGCGGGCAGTGGCAGATGTGGAGGAGTGCTTTACCCTGATCAAACTGGGGACCTCCACACCCCATATGGCCAAACCCACCCTGAAGTCAAAATTCAAAACAGCCTTACAAGAATTGTGTGATTCCTGTTTCAAACAAGGACTATGCATGAAATGTGGTGAGAGTGGCCATTTTGCCTCAGCGTGTCCTTGGGGAGGACCCAAGACACTTAAAACTTCGACTCCTCTGACTGGAGGACCCTCCAGGTCGGGCAAGTCTTCGTTTAAACTCCGGGCATTACAGCTGGAAGGGGCAACGGACGAGTCTACTTCGCAGGAAGTGTTGGAGCTGGTTGCTGCACAGCTGGCGGGAAACTTCAAAGACCTGCAGTAAAAGGCGCACAGCTGCAGGTCTCTCCTCCTGATGCACCACCAACAGTGAGCATCCCTGGCCCATTACTTTATATGGTCGTGACTGTTATAGTTCCCAGCACGGGGACTCACGTTCGGGTGTGCACGGGACTTAATCAGCCCTTTAGTAGTAGAGGGACTGGGACCCAGGGTGAACTCACTTGGGGAACCCCTACGATTTACCCAGATGGATGGTTCGGAAATGAAAGAGGTGTGTGTAGCAGAGACTGAACTGTTAATTGTAGGAACAGGGGACCACTGGGAGAAGAGGGCTTTTGTAATCACCCCCAATACCCAGTTCAGGCAGAGGTGCATAAATATAAGGAACCAATCAGGATGAATACAGAAAAGCAGAAAAGAATGGAAACCGTTGATTCTTGCCAACAGGTGAGAAAGTTATAAAAATTCCCTTCTTGCCCTGAGTGACCCAGATGTGCGAACTCTAGGCTAAACATTTGGTCAGCAACAATTAAACAGTTGGCAAGGTTGAAACAACTTTGATAAAATACTTCTAGCTTGAAAGGGGAGAGGGGATGGACAGGATGAGATAGCTTCAGTTCTTTAGGTGACGACCAAGAGGGTGGCAGCCCCTCTTCCCGGGAAGAAAGTAACATTAAGCAGGGCAGCTATTCCTACTTCAAGGCAAGCAATAAAACAATTGGTTACAGTGTGGCACAAAGAAACAGAAAGTAACAGCAAGACAGTCTAACAGCAAGACAACCATACTATTGTCAGATTCTGATACCAGATTCTGACAGTGGGGCCCCCTTCGTTCCCTGTAGCGGCCGCAGTGTCCCAGATGGGGTGTAAGATTCCAGCAGAGTATCGGGATTTGGTGGATGTGTTTAGCGCGATGGAAGCGGATGAACTCCCCCCCCATAGACTCACTGACTGTGCAATCGAACTATTACCGGGGGAGAAGTTGCCTAAAGGGAAATTATACTCGATGAGCCCGGCAGAGTGCGATGAGCTTCGTAAGTTCCTGGACAAGAATTTGGAGAGAGGGTTCATCAGCCCGGCCAAGTCCCCGTTTGCTGCCCCTGTTTTGTTCCGGAAAAAAAAGGACGGGGGTTGAGACTGTGTCCAGACTATAGGGGTTTGAATGCCATTTCTGCCTCTAATGCTTACCCCTTACCCTTGATCAAGGACTTGTTGGCAGAAGCTGCCAAGGGAAAGATTTTTTCTAAGTTGGACTTACGAGATGCATATTTTCGGGTGCGCATAAGGGAAGGGGATGAATATAAGACTGCCTTCAATACACCCCTTGGCCAATTTGAATACCTCGTTATGCCATTTAGATTGGCTGGCGCTCCTGGAGTTTTTATGAGTCTAATTAATGAGGTGCTTCATAAACATCTGTTCAAAGGAGTAATTTGTTACTTAAATGATATCTTGATTTATTCCCCTGATAAGTGGTCACACGTTAAGTTGGTGCGGGAAGTGCTGGCAACGCTTAGGGAGCACCAGTTATATGCTAAGCTTTCCAAGTGTGAGTTTCACCACACTGAGATTGACTTTTTGGGCTATTGGATCTCCCAGCAAGGGTTAGAAATGGATCTGGCTAAAGTAGAAGCGGTGGTGCAATGGGAGCCCCCCCGTACCCAAAGCCTATTGGGATTTTGTAACTTCTATAGAATGTTCCTGAAAGACTTTACCACCATCACCCTACCCCTCACAGAACTTTTGAAAACTAAGGGAAAGGGTCCGGAGGCAGGGAAGCCTGGAGAACGGTTGTGCTGGACTGAGGAGTGTCAGAGCGCTTTTAATGCATTAAAACGTTTGTTCACATCAGAGCCTATTTTAGCCCATCCAGATGAAACTAAGGAGTTTGTGATTCATGTTGATGCCTCAGATGTGGCTATGGGGGGAGCGATCCTGCAGAAAGGTGAAGACAATGTCTTACACCCACTGGCCTACATTTCGAAAAAGTTCAACGAGACTGAGCGACACTGGTCGGTGTGGGATAAAGAAGCTGTGGCTATCCGGCTAGCTCTTTCCACTTGGCGGCATTGGCTAGAAGGTGCGCAAAAGCCGTTTGAGATTTGGACTGACCATAAAAACTTGGAAGCTTTACGCACCCGGAGGTCATTAAAAGCCAAGCAACTCCGGTGGGCTGACTTCTTTTCCAAGTTTAATTTCATGCTAAAGCACTTCCCAGGCAAGGCAAATTCCTTAGCAGACACTTTGTCAAGATTGCCCCAGCACGAGTCCAGGAGAGATGAAGTGTTCAATTCCATGTTTTCCCCCCAGCAATTAGGCGGGGTGGTAACTACCCATAGCCAAAGTAAGACCACTACTACTCCCTCCCAGTGGATTACAAAATGTGCTCTGAAGTATTCAGAGGAGGATGTAAAGGACTGTGAGAATGACAGCGAGGCAGAGAAGCAGGCTGATGGCTGTTGGTATCATGGATCTAAATTAATTGTGCCCAGATCCCTCCATAAAGATATTCTCCTAGCCTGTCACGAGTCCAAACTATTGGGTCATTTTGGATTTCTAAAGATTTTGAACTTAGTCCAGAGGCAGTTCTGGTGGCCCCGCATGCATAAAGATGTGTCTGACTATGTCATGTCATGCCAGGTGTGCTTAATGTGTAAAAAGCGAGGAGGGAAACCACCTGGACTTCTGCACCCCTTTGCCTACACCCTCTAGACATTGGGAGGACATTTCTATGGACTTTATAACAAATCTTCCACCCAGCAAAGGGAGAACGGTCATCTGGGTTGTTGTGGACTTATTTTCCAAACAGGCACACTTTGTTCCTTTTAAGAAATTGCCTACTGCTAAGAGCCTGGCGAAAGTTTTCTTCTCTCACGTGATCAGGCTCCATGCTTTTCCTAAGTGAATAATCTACGATAGGGGGAGCCAGTTCGTTGCCAACTTTTGGCAGGAGCTTCTCCAGGTGATGGACATAGAGCCTGCCTTAAGTTCTGGTTACCATTCAGAAACTGATGGCCAAGCCGAATGAATTAATCAGATCCTGGAATAATTCCTTCGTTGCTACACTAATTATCATCAGGATAATTGGGTGGAGCTCCTCCCTTTTGCAGAGTACAGCTACAATAATGCAGTGCACTCGTCTACTAGTGTTTCTCCTTTTATGGCTGCAGGGGGGGTTGAGGGAAACCCTCTACCTTCGTTGCCCTCTCCTGGGGAGGCCCCACCGACCGAGTTCTCCCAATGGTGGTCCTCCCGGCAAGCTTCCTGGCCCCTCATTGCTAAAACTTTGGACCGGGCTAAAGCAGACTATAAAAAATATGCGGATCGGGGCCATGCTGAGGGATGGGATTAACAATCTGGAGATTCTGTGTATCTGTCGACAAAGAACATTCATGGGTTACAGCCCAGCAGGAAATTGGGGTGGAAATATGTTGGCCCCTATAAAGTACTGCGAAAAATATCCTCTGTGTTGTTTGAACTTGAACTGCCCAAATCATTGAGTTCTGTGCATCCTGTTTTTCATTACAGCTTGTTGAAGAAGAATCCTGGGCCGAACGCATGGAGACCCAATCCTCCTCCTCCTCTGATGAAGGAGGGGAAACAGCATTTTGACATTTTGGATGTCTTGGACTCTAAACTGAAACAGGGGCGACTGTATTATCTTGTTCAGTGGGTGGATTTTGGGCCAGAGCAGAATGAGTGGGTTGCGGCTGAACATGTCCATGCTCCTAAATTAATTTGTGCATTCCACAAGCGTTTTCCTGATAAACCAGGAGGGAGATGATTTTGGGGAGGGCAGGATGTCAGATTCTCTGCCATGAATTTATTGTCTGCCATGAATTTATTGTCTGCCATGAATTTACTGTCTGTCATGAATACTGTGGTTCTTTCTTTAGCCGGGAGGATGGCTTGCTACTTACTCCCATGTCATACAGCACTCTCGCTATCTCCCCCTCACCTCCACCTCCTGTCTCTTTCATCCTGGCTGGCCTGTGAAATGCAACCAGAGTTCACAAAGGGGCCATGGGGGGTGTAGTGCTTCCGTGCCTTTTTTCTTTGAGAACCAAACGGTTAGGGGTTTCACACTCATTTTATTTTACTCTGATTGGTGCTTCACCTGCTTTTACCTTTTGAATACTGTAGATGAATCCCTGCTGCCTGTAGTCTACTATCACTGACAAACAACGTGTTCCTGAATGACAATTAAGAAATAAAAGGACTTTTTGCTTTCATCAAGGCCTGGCTTATTTGGTTTACTCAGAAGCCTCACACTTGGTAGCAAAAGACACAACTTGAATCTAGATACAGTAAAGACAAATTGTTAAGCTTCTATGATAAATCTTCAGAACTGGATAAGATATTCTTATGTACAGAAGAAAAACTTATTAAAAAACTTTACACTTTTCTTTTAGACTTTAAGATGCAGGATGAAATGATTAAAAATGTTATGGTTAAATGGGCACAAAATCTAGGTCATAATATTGATATAGATAAATGGTTACAAATATGGAAAAAACATAAAAATTACAAAAGCAATTTCATACAAAGAAAAAATATATAAGATGTTTTACGGATGGTATATTACACTTAATAAGTTAGCAAAGTTTGATCCTAAATGTTCAAATATATGTTGGAAAAGTCAAAATAAGGTTGGATCTTTTTACCATATGTGGTGGCTTTGTGACAAAGCTAAAAAATATGGGGCCCCAGTCACACGAGCGAGATAATCCAGGGGAGAAGTGAGGGTATTTGATCTGGAGTAATTTGACCCACAGTTGCACAGTCACACAGGTCTGCGAAACTGTGGGCACAGCCCACCACTGCATGATCAGTTGCAATCACGGGTGAGTGAGGGGGATTGCCTTTTTCCCCATTGCGCTTCAACAGGGGATTGATGAATCGCATCTCCACCCTGAGGGCTTCCTATGACAGTATGCAATGATGCACATACTGAGAAGGGGAGGAAACAACGGCATGGCGTCAGGATAGCCTGATCAGGCTATCCCCGATGTCATGAGTGCACGCTGGAGCTATCACACGGGGAAAGTCTGTCTGTGGCCCATAGCAACCCATTTGATACTGGATTTTCACTAGTGTTTTTTAAATCTGCTTCTCCGGCGGAGCAAAATGGCTTGCCAATGGGTGCGGGACACTTGCCAGATGTTCTCTTGTGATCATGCCCGTAAAATCCATCTGGGAGTTGTGCCTATCATGCAGCTAATTCTTTGTGTGATCGAGGCCTGGTTCTGAAATTCATGAAATGCTTCAAAAGATTTTGACATGTACTATCCCTTTGGTACCTGAAATATTTTTGTTAGATATACTACCCAAAAACTGTAAAAAAGATGATTTTTATCTTATACTATGTATTGCTACAATGGCCAGAATTTTATATGCTAAATATTGGAGAAAAGTAGAAATACCTACGAAAGAAGAACTTGTAAACAAAATCTTGGAAAAAACAGATATGGACAAATTGATTTTAATTTTGAAAGATTGACCAGATTCTACATTTGAAAACACTTGGAAAAGATTATATACCTGGTATGAAGAACACTTTAAGTAATCAATACAGAACTCAAAATTGCTATGGTCATTTATGGAAATAATATATTAAGCTTTTCTTTTTTCTGTAGTATTAATTTAACTATATACAGTGAATCATGCGAAATACTACAATCGGGCAGTTGACTATGTAAAAGAAATCTTTGAATGGCTGACAGATTACTGTCAGGTTCCCTGTCATGTTTGCTTCCTTTTCTCAGTCCCTTTTGCAGGTCCCGGCAGGAGAGCAGCATTGACTTCCCTCCCAACAGCTTCCCCCCCTCACCCATCCTTCATCGGAGTGAACTCATTTGTTTTGCTAGACTTCAGTTATCTCTGTTGCTGCACTTGTAACCTTGGGCAACTGGAGCTCCGCTTTTCCAGGTGTCTTTTGCGTGGGAATGCATGTAGATTACACACAGGGTCGGGGATGGGAATTTAGCTCAGTTTACGCGCCTTTTTTCTCTGCAAAAGTAACGGTAGCACATTTTGGCGCTTGATATTTTTATTCTGATTGGTACCTGACTTTTTACTCCTGTTTGAATACAGTATATCAGTTCCTCACATTCTGTACGTGGTATCACTAACAACGCAAGTGTTTCCTGAAAGACCATTAAGAAATAAAGACTTTGTTTCACATTACAAGGCCTGGCTTATTGGTTCTCATCAGAAGTCTCACAGATTGTTAGTGATCCTTCCAATCGGGAAGGAGTGAATCCCATTCCTGGATATGTCAGATGATGGGTCCCTCGTTCCTACCTCAACCCCCGAGACGCCGGTATCCACCGCACCTGTGGAGCCGGTGACCACTAACTATAATTCCTATGCTCCCCTCAGTCGGGGGGGGGAGCCTCAGGTGGTATAGCTCCCCCACCAAGGTATTCCTGGTCAAGCTTTGGTGGGGGTACCCTGGAGTCCTGGGTCCATGACAGACAGGGATCACGTGTGCGGTTTTCGGATGAGGAAAGGGAGTCTTGGAGACTGAATTTGGTCCCCGACGAACAGGAACCCTTTCGGCCATCAGAGAGAGGCACGGACGACCTCTGGCAGCAGATGGACCGGAGATTTGACGAGATGCACGACTGGCTGGTGATCGAACTACACGAGGTGCTACTTAAAATGCAGCAGGCCATGCTGGGAGCAGCTGCGGGAGCAGTCCCTCCAGCAGGAGCCGGAGGGGCCAGAGAAGCACCGGCCCAGCAGCAGGATGGTGGAGCGGGACCTGCGCAGCAACCTCCCATGGGTCCGCAGCAGGCACCAGCGGCTCCAGCGCAGCCACCCCCACATCCCACGGACCGGTTGTATCGGCAGCCTCCTAATGATACCCTGACAGCCACTTTTGATGGGGATCCCAACAAGCTCCGGTTTTTCATCATTGAGATTGAGCCGTTTCTGGGGACCTGAGGCCACCTGTACCGTACCGAACGTGAAAGGGTAGATTACATCGGATCGAAGCTGCGGGACACTGCAAGTGACTGGTACATAAGTTTGCACAACCCCCCAGGTCCCGAATTGCAATCAGTAAATGACTTTATGTGGACCCTCCGGCAGCACTACAAGGATCCCTTGGGGGAGGAGAAAGCCCGGAACCAGCTGCGGAAGCTGGTTCAGGGCTGATCCTCTGTAAGGGAATACACTGCCCAGTTCCGTAGAATAGCTGCGAAAGTGCATGGCTGGGGCCAAGATCTATTCATCGAGAAGTACTGGGAGAAGAAGAAGAAGAAGAAGAGATCGGATTTATACCCCGCCCTCCACTCCCGAAGGGAGTCTCAGAGCGGCTTACAAACTCCTTTTCCCTTCCCCTCCCCACAACAGACACCCTGTGAGGTAGGTGGGGCTGAGAGAGCTCTTTCCCAAGCTGTCCTTGAGGGCACAGCTGTACAGAGCTATGGCTTGCCCAAGGTCATCCAGCCAGGTGCAAGTGGAGGAGTGGGGAATCAAACCCGGTTCTCCCAGATTAGAGTCCGCGCACTTAACCACTACAGCAAACCACTACACCAAGGAGGGGCTGAACCACAAGATTTACGAGATTGTTGCGAAATGATCGGCCTGGCTCCTTGGCGGCTTGGATGAGAGCAGCAGCTGATGTGGAGGAGAGATTTACGCTGATTAAGTTGAGTTCGCAGCCCTCCCACTCCACCGCTAAACCTTCAACAAAGTCCAAGTTTAAATCCGCCATCCAGGAGCTCCGAGATGCCCGTTTTAAGCAAGGACTATGCATGCGATGTGGGGAGAGTGGGCACTTCGCCTCCTCCTGTCCCTTGGGGACCCCAAAATCTCCCAAGACCCCCCTGATGACTCCAGGAGGGACGCCATGACCACTTAATGGTACTTTCAAACCCTGGGCATTACAGCTGGAAGGGGCACCAAATGAAGGAGAGAGTGCGACACTGGAAGCAGTGGCTGCTCAGCCGTCAGGAAACTTCCCAGACCTGCAGTAGGAGGCGTGGAGCTGCAGGTCCCCCCTCCGGCCGCGCCGCCAATGGTGAGCAGTCCTGGGCCTTTGTTCTATATCAGTGGTTCCCAACCTTTCTAATGCTGCGACCCTTTAATACAGTTCCTCATGTTGTGGTGACCCCCAACCATAAAATTCTGCCAACACACACAACAATGAAGCTACTTTTTCAGATGTTTTCTCTTGCATGGCAATTAGCACCAAACAACTTTAATACAGACTTTACACGCACATATATTTGCAAGCTATTCCCAACAAGACACAACAAACACTCAGGCTTCAGACTTACTTTTCTTCAACAGAAGATGCCATGAGAAAATGAAGGTAGGTGGGCGGGAGAGGCTGTTGCAGGAAGAGGGGGAGAGAGAGAGAGAGAAAGGGGGAAGAGAGAGAGAGAAAGGGGGGAAGGAAGGTAGGTGGGGGGTGGCTTTTGCTGCTTTTCCTGGGCTCTGCGCCTTGGCATGGAGCCCAGGGAAGTTGGGGGGAGGCTTTTGCTGCCTTTCCTGGGCTCTCCTGCTACCCCCAGTGGCTGTCATTCCACTCTCGTGGTCTCTCATTCTAGTCACAGAACACTCCTGCTACCCCCAGTGGCTCTCATTCCACTCTGGGGCCTGTCATTCCATTCCCAGAATACTCCTGCTGCCCCCAGGGGCTGTCATTCCACTCTCGTGGTCTCTTGTTCTAGTCACAGAACAGTCCTGCTACCCCCAATGGCTGTCATTCCACTCTGGGGCCTGTCATTCCATTCCCAGAATACTCCAGCTACCCCCAGGGGCTGTCATTCCACTCTCATGGTCTCTCATTCCAGTCCCAGAACTCTCCTGCTACCCCCAGGCCCTGTCATTCCACTCTGGGGCCTGTCATTCCAGTCCCAGAAGGCTTCTGCTACCCCTTGGGGCTATCATTCCAAGCTGGGGCCTGTCAGTCCCAGAGTAGTCTATATGGGCCCAGAGACCCTAACGGAAAATCCATTCCACATTTTCTTTGCAACTCTACTTGTACTGTAATGTATTACAGTGGAGCCCATGCAAATCGATTGGCATTCCTGGCTCCCATTATTTCCAGTGGGCCTTCAAGTGTTTCCCATTGTTTCCAATGGGCAATCCTGTCCTTCCTTTTAGTACATCTCTTTCTGGCATGAGCAGTCAGAAACAGAAAAAAAATGATTTCTTTCTTTTTAATAATAAAAGCTAAGAAGTAACAAAGAATGGAAAAGCTGGAGAAATTCAAAAAGGTGGGGGAGTGGAGAGGAGAGCTGGGTTGGAATCAAACTTTGCTGTTGGAGCAGGAGGGGGAAACGGAAGCCACATTTTTGCTTCAACTTTTTGGGCACTGAAAATAGTAAGAAGCCTGATTAAAGATATATATTGTTTTTAATCCACAGTTTTTTCTACTCCTCTCTCTTTCTCTCTCTGTCCATACACACACTCTCCACCTTTCTTTCTACTTTGGTGTTCAAAATAAAAGGGAGGGGGGGCGGCCACCGGAGGAGGGATCTCACCCTGTTCCCCAAGGATTTCTACATTTACAACACAAAAGCTTACCAGAAGATGCAGAAGTTGTGCAACCTGGAGGAGCAAAACTTTTAGATAGAGGACTCTGAAACCCTGCCCCCCCCCACACACTCTGTAGGAAAGCTACGGTGCTCTGCTCGGATTTCTGGGTGAGCGGAGCAGGGCTTTTAGTGAGGGAGGGGTGGGAAGGGGAGGGGCTCGGATGCCAGCCGGTGACCCCAGTAAAATGGTTGTTCGACCCCAAATGGGGTCCCGACCCCAAGGTTGAGAACCGCTGCTCTATATGGTTGTGACTGTTATTGCTCCTGGAAGTGGCACTCACGTCAGAGTGCGAGCTCTTATTGACTCAGGGTGTGCCAGAGAGTTAATTAGCCCCTTGGTAGTAGAGGGATTAGGACCTAAGATGAACATGCTGAGGGAACCTTTGCGGTTCACCCAAATGGATGGGTCTGAAATGAAAGAGGCTTGTGTAGCAGAGACTGAGCCGTTAATTGTGGGCACAGGGGATCACTGGGAACAGAGAGCTTTTGTCATCACCCCTCACGCCCAGTTCCCCATGGTGTTGGGAAGTCCATGGTTGGGAACCCATGATCCTTATATCAAATGGAGTGAAAGGAAAATTATATGGGTCGATCCCAAATGCACACAACATAAGTGGAATCCCGGCTGGGGTTCCGGACCCCCCTCCACCCCTTTCGCTTGCCTGGTCTCAGAGGACTTAAGCAAAATTCCTCTGGAGTACCGAGACCTAGCTGACGTGTTTAGTGAAACAGAGGCAGATGAGCTCCCCCCCCCCCCAGACTCACTGACTGTGCCATAGAACTGCTTCCTGGGGAGAAGTTGCCAAAGGGGAAATTGTATTCCACGAGTCCCACGGAAAGAGCTGAACTGCGGAAGTTTTTGGATAAAAATTTGGAACGGGTTTTATTCGCCCAGCAAAATCCCCATTGGCCGCTCCAGTTCTTTTCCGGAAAAAAAAGGACGGGGGCTTGCGGCTTTGTACTGACTATAGGGGTTTGAATGCCATTTCCGCCTCCAATGCCTACCCTTTGCCGCTGATAAAAGACTTATTGGCAGAGGCGGCCAAAGGGAAGATTTTTTCCAAACTGGATTTACGGGAAGCTTATTTTTGAGTGCACATCAAGGAGGGTGATGAATATAAGACTGCCTTTAATACCCCCCTGGGGCAGTTCGAATACCTGGTTATGCTCTTCGGATTGGCTGGAGCTCCCAGGGTTTTTATGAGTCTAATTAATGAGGTATTACACAAGCATTTATTTAAGGGGGTGTGTCATGCCAGAGATACTGACTTACAGAATCATTCCTGATAGGAGCCTGTAAGTGTAATCAGAATCAGTACGTTCTGTAATCCAAGTATATGGGAAACAGCTGGGTCAAGGCAGCAATCCTTAATTAGCCTAGGACGGGGATTGGGGAAGCTAAGAATAAGAATCCAGTCCTAGAGGCAGAAGGAATCTCTTCTTATTCATCCATGAACTTAGCTGAATACGCACACGTCCACGCGTTTGAAGGAGCAAGGAAACCGGAGCGTCTTTTTTTTTTTTTGTAAAATTTTTTTATTTTTCAAAACATTAAAATTAATACATTTATCTTATACAAATCCTTTTTTCCATATTATATAACATTTTGTTCTATTTGTATAATCTTATTTTTATCTTGTATTGGCGGTTTCCCACCACATCTGAAGCATAACACATTTCCCACTTTATCCAAAATAGTAATACTTATATCTATTTTTACATTTCTGGTAATGGTCATATATCTTAAAAATACTTATATACTAATTCTTACTTTCTATATTCTTATATAATTCTAAAATAAAAAACAACTTCATTATCTAATTATCCTTAATACATTCATATACTCTAATTCTATTGCTTTATGTTATTATAACCATGTATAGATGTAATTTTTCATGTCCCAGTATTTTTCAACATATTCTTTCAAATCTTTCCAATCTTCTAAAAAGGTCTCTGAGTACAGGTCATTCAACTTTCTAGTCCATTTATCCATTTCAGCCATATATAACAATTTTTTCACCCATTCCCACACATCTGGTATTTTTTCATTTTTCCAATTTTGTGCATACACCATTCTTGCTGTTGTTATCATATACCATATTATTGTCCTTTTCTTTACATTTATCTCTTCTAGTTTAAGTCCAAGCAATAACATTTCAGGCAACTTCTTAAATGTACATTTCAAAAAATTTTCCATTTCTGCATGTATTATAGACCAATAAGTCTTTGCTTTATCACAAGTCCACCACATATGATAAAAAGAACCTTCTTTCTTTTTACATTTCCAACATTTGTTAGACATATTCTGATTAATATTTGCAATTTTCTTTGGTGTCATATACCATCTGTACATCATTTTAAAACAATTTTCTTTTAGGTTATAACATGTAGATATACCCATAGCATTTTTCCATAAAAATTCCCAAGATTCCATTTCAATGTCTTTGTTAAAGTTTATCGCCCATTTTACCATTTGTTCTTTTACCATTTCATCAGCGTTAAACCATTTTAACAAAATTTTATACATTTTAGAGATCATTTTTTCCCACCTTCCTCCCAAACTTGTTCTATTTCATTATTTTTTTCTCTAAAACCGGATTTTTTATCACTTCTATACATGTCATATATTTGTCTATATCTTAACCAACCATAATCAAAGTCCATCTGATGCTGCTCCTTCAATATAAAGTCTTTACCATGTCTTGTTAATAAGTCTCTATACTTCAACCAATCTTGTCCTTTGTGACATGATACTGGATTTAAAACTTCTGCGGGTACAATCCACATAGGTATCTCTTCTGGAAAAAAGTTTTTATATCTTGTCCATGTATCCATTAGCGTTCTTCTCAAATAATGATGTTTAAACATATTGTCCATTTTTGTTTTACCGTAATACAAATACACGTGCCACCCAAACCTACAGTCATGGCCTTCCAGGGACAATAACTTTCTATCTTGTAACATAGTCCATGTCCCTACCCAAGTCAAACATATTGCATCATGATATAGCCTTAAGTTTGGTAACTGGAACCCACCTCTATCTTTAGCATCACACATTATTTTCATCTTGATTCTTGGTTTTTTCCCTCCCCATACAAACTTAGACAATTCCTTCTGCCAGCATTTGAATGTTTTTACATCTTTCACAATTGGAATAGTTTGAAACAGAAACATTAATCGTGGTAGCACATTCATCTTAACCACCGCAATTCTACCCAACAATGACAAATTTAATACATTCCACTTTTTAATATCTTGCATAATTTGCAGCCATAATTTCTCATAGTTATTTTTATAAAGATCAATACTTTTCATTGTTAGGTTCACACCTAGATATTTTGTCTTTTTCACCACCTCACATTCTATAAGATTTTGTAACTCAGTTTGTTTGTTATTTGACATATTTTTACACATCACTTTTGATTTGTTCTTATTTACATAAAATCCAGCCAAGTCACCAAACTCTTTTACTCTCTGTAACAGATATGGTAGTGTAGTCCTAGGGTCTTCCACTATAAACATCACATCATCTGCAAAGGCCCTATATTCAAATCTTTTTTGACATATGTTACAACACCATTCTTTTTATTGCTTGCTAAGGAATAAAATTCTTCTCCCAATTTTTTCCTTATTAAATATTTGTGGTCTTGTTTTTTAAGATGAGCTTCTTGTATACAAATTACACTACATTTTTGTTTCTCCAGCCAATGCCCTACCATTCTACGTTTTTGGGGTGAATTAAGTCCATTTACATTCCATGTAAGTACTTTGTAATCCATCTTGATATATTCTTAAATATCACCAAGGTCATCTTTATTCTCTCCAAGAAATGCGTACATTTCTCCTGTGCTTTTAATCACTTCTCTGGTGCTGCCATAGTAAAAGCTTAATCCTTGAGGTATTTCCCAACGGAATCTAATTTTTTTCTCCTTCAATTTATCCGTCAGACGCTTGAATTTTTTCCTTTCTTGCAGTATTGCTCTAGGCAGTTCTTTCATTACTATAATTTTCTTTCCATCTATTTCAAAAGGATCAGTAAAACACTTCTTGTAGATTTCTTCTTTTGTCCTTTTCATTGTAAACTGGACTACCACATCTCTTGGTATATTTTTATCTCTTGCGTATGTAGAATTGACTCTATAAACAAGATCCATGTGTTCTCTAACAACCTCTTCCTGTTCTTGTAAAAAATCTGCTAATGCTTCTTGCATTCTTGTAAAAATGTCTTCACTCAATTTTTCCTCAATCCCTCTAAATCTCAAATGGTTTTGCATGTCTTTATAATGCATCATCTTTTCCATCCTGTCATTGTCTCTCATTGTCTTTTGAGTACTTTCTTCCAGTTCTTTTACTTTAGTTTCAATGTCTTGTGTTCTTGTGGTTAATTTTTGAAATTCTGCTTTTAAGTCTATGAAGTTTTTATCTGCTTGTGCAGCTATGCCATTCATTTTAACATTTACCTCTCCTATAGCGTCTAACATTTTTTTTCCCATTGCTTCCATAACAGCTAGTAGTTCTTTTTCTTTTTTTGCTGTCATTGTAGGAGAGGACCATGTAGCTGCTCTCGATCTTAGTCCGCGGTCCGTCTTGTCTCTTTAAAAAAGATCGATTTTATTTTATTTTCCAAATCAAACACCGATTAATGTGATCACACAAGCTAGTCTTGCCAAGTCAAATTTTGTTGGTTTCAGCCTTCTAAGTTATATAGTTTATGAGATATTACTGTTTAAAAATTTTATAAATCCAAAATGGCGGGCGCAACTTCTCTATGGTTTGTGTCAAAGGTTATAGTCTTTTTACCTTGCTTCTGGCTTGCCGTAGTTTCCTTTTGTCCCTTCCTCTTGCTTACTTGTCTGCTCTCCGCACGTCACTTCCTGTTGTAATCCTTTTGGTCTGGCAGTTTTTACAGTCCCCTTTGCTCTCTTCTGGTTCTTCTCCGTTTCCCTTCTTGTCTGCTCCTCAAGCCGTCACTTCCTGTCTCAATCCTCACAGCTTGGTCTCACGATGCTTGGTTCCCTCCTCCCCTCTTTGTCCCGCGATGCTTGGCTCCCCCTCCCGACTCTTCTTAACCGCAGGAATGTTAAACAACTTGTTTTTTTGGCTTTTGAAGTTCATATTCAGCTTTTTAACGTTTCAAAACTGCACTCATCCAATCTGCAACAGTCTATTGCTTCACCAGATCTGCTTTTCCTCTTTCAAAACGCAGTAATGGTAAGGCAAAAACTTTTTTTCCGTTACCTTATGTTGTTACTTTGCTTCAGATGTGGTCCCAACGTTTAAACTTTGTCTTCTTTGTTAAGGAATCAGGGGAATTGGAGATTTTATGCTGATTTAATCAGCTCGGCTCGGCTCGGCTCCTTAGAGATTCTTGCAGGAATCTTCTTCGGCTGCAGTGCTCAAGGTGTTGTAAAAGTCTCCTCTGAGACTTTTCCTTCACCAAGCTTGCTCAAACCTGGATTATATTGCTTGCTAGTCCTCACACTACCTGTGTGAGGTTGCATCAGGTGGATTTGTCCACCCAAGCTGTCAAGAACAGCCGCCGTCTGCCTTGCGCACTTGCAAAGCGTGTCAGACCTCCATTCCTCCGACCAGAAACTCCCAGGAAACCGGAGCTTCTGACAGCTTGACGAATGCCAGGAAGGCTGCACGAGGCCGTGAGGGAGCCAGAGGTTGCGGCAAGAATCTTCCTGAACTGCTCGTCGTGAGGTATTGTCCGGGTGCAGGGACTGCTCGCATTATAGCAAGTATCTGCAAGCAAGTAAGTCTGGGCTGTGCAGAAGAAACAAAGGAAATTCCTTGGACGGTTGGAACCAGGCTGGTGGCAACAAGCTTTGGGAGGCGTGGCCCAAGTTGTAAACCAAGCCCAAGGCTAAACACCAGGCAAAAGGGAATTGCATTTCCAGGAAGCAAGAACCTCTCACTGTATGTCTGTAGTTAGCTAGATAAGTAGGGTTTTGTCTATTGTCTGTTTTATCCCAAACTCCCCCTATTTGTTTTATCTCCTTAATAAACTGTATGTTTTATGAGCTGGGAGTCTGAAGAAGTTTTTGGGTAGTAGAAACTTGTGCCCTTCCCACTCTCCTAAACAGACCTCATTAGTTCAATGAAGATCCTGTAATATTGGGACTTAAGAATTTGCCTGTGATAGGGTGCTCTGTTATCTAGATGATATCATTGTTTATTCCCAAGATAAAACTTCCCATATAAAATTGATGAGAGAAGTGCTAACCACCCTCATGAATCACAAGTTATTCGCCAAACTGTCTAAATGCGAGTTCCACTGCACTGAGAGGGACTTTTTGGGGTACCGCATCTCCCCTAAAGGCTTGGAGATGGACCCTGCCAAAGTGGAGGCAGTGGTAACGTGGGAAGCCCCCTGTACATGCAAATAACTTCAAAGCCTATTGGGATTTTGCAATTTTTACAGAACATTTCTAAAAGACTTTGCTACAGTCACCCTACCCCTAACTGACTTGCTGAAGACAAAGGGGAAAGGGCCCAAGGCTGGTAAGCCAGGTGAGCAGCTGAATTGGTCAAGTGAATGTCAGGCGGCTTTTGAGAAATTAAAAAAACTTTTTACCTCGGAGCCCATCCTGGCGCACCCCGACGAAACTCAAGAATTCATTGTACATGTTGATGCTTCTGATGTGGCTATGGGGCAATTCTACAGAAGGGGGAAGACGGCAAGCTGCACACTTTAGCGTATGTCTCTAAGAAATTCACCGAGACGGAGAGACACTGGTCAGTGTGGGACAAAGAAGCAGCCGCAATTCATTTAGCTTTTTTTAAAAAAAAGATTTTATTGATTTTTCAAACTACCCTATCACCTATCAAAAAAAAACATGACTAAAATCTAACCTACTCATATAATGACAGGAGTCCAGATAATTATTAGTCTATGCTTAACAAAACTTTCTAAAAAGAATAGTTATACAATTCAGGCTATATCTTATTCTTTTCTAATTTCTGTTCAGATTATATATATAAAAAAAGCTTTGAGATTCAGTGATTGTTTAAACAAAACAATCAAACTTTAGAAAGATACATAACAACTTGTTTAAAGCTATTTCTTCTTTGGTTTTTCTTTCTTCTGTGTCTTCTTCTTCACCTTTTCCGGGATCTTGGGACCTGCAGCTCCTAGTTCAGACTCCGAATCACCTTCTTCAAGTCCCAAACTTTCTGAAGATGAATTTACTAGTCCATAAATGCTTTCTTGCTGGTCCAGTGAGTCCTCTGATGAAGATCCTTTTTCTTTATTGTCTTCTCTCTTCTTACAGTAAACCAGAAAAGCATCTGCCTTGGCTACCGTGTCTATCTTCTCCTTCTTGTCTTTAAAGGTGAATGTTAGGCCTTCCGGATGGATCCAACGATAAGAAATATTAGCAGATTGTAACCAAACAGTCAATTTTTTATAAGCCTTTCTCTTCTTCCTGATCTCATACGGAATGTCCTTTAGCACCTTAATTTCTTGCTCTTGGATTTTCAGGGTGACTTTATTGATGGTTTTGAGAACCACATCTCTTGTAGATCTCTTAGAGAATCTCACCATTACTTCCCCAGGCAGGTTTTTTTTCTTCACAAATTCTGGATATGTTCTATAGATCATATCCATGTCGCTTTGAAGATCTTCCGCTTTTATCCTTGTCACTGGGTCTAGTGTTTCACTGAGTAACTTTTTAAGATTCTCTCCTTGTTGTTCAGGAACACCCTGAAATCCCAAACAATAATTAGAACGCTCCAATTGCATAGTTAATAAGGCATTTCTGTCAGATGATCGTTCCTTCTCAATTTTGGACAATCTTAAATCATGCTTCTCTGTTTTGGTCTTAACATCCAACAAGTCCTTTCCCACTCTTTCAGATCTCTTGTTAGCCTTTGCAACTTCTTTTTGTAATGTATCTAATTTCTGGTTGACTGTACACAGTTAATCCATTAGGGGGCGCATAGCTGCTGTTATTGCCAAATTAAGCACTGTTGTTTCGCCTTTTGAACTAGGAAGAGATTTGGGTGGTAGTGGATTTGTTTTCCAAGCAGGCACATTTTGTCCCGTTTAAGCAACTGCCCACAGCTAAGGGGTTGGCTAAGGTGTTCTTGAACCACGTGGTGAAACTCCATTCTTTTCCTAGATGTGTGGTATCCGATAGGGGGAGCCAGTTCGTTGCCAACTTCTGGCAGGAGCTTTTGCAAACCATGGACATTGAACCCGCACTTAGTTCAGTTTATCACCCAGAGACTGATGGACAGTCCGAGCGAACTAATCAAATCCTAGAGCAATTTTTGCACTGTTATTCTAATTACCACCAGGACAAATGGGTAGATTTGCTCCCTTTTGCTGAATATAGCTACAATAATTCAGGGCATTCTTCCACAGGGGTGTCCCCCTTTATGGCAGTAGGGGGGTATGAAGGAAATCCATTGCCAAATGTCACACCCCACACCGATAATCCACCTTCCCCATTTGAGTCATGGTGGGCTACTTTACAGGAATCTTGGCTTCTCATAACTAAGACATTGGATCGAGCTAAAGCGGATTACAAAAAATATGCGGACCAGAATAGGACTCCTGGGTGGGATTTGGAGCCTGGGGACTCTGTTTATGTTTCCACAAAAAATATTCGAGGTTTGCAGCCCAGCCGAAAATTAGGATGGAAATACGTTGGTCCCTTCAAAGTCCTGCGGAAAATTTCTCCTGTGTCTTTTGAACTGGAACTGCCTAAATCATTGAACTCTGTTCATCCTGTTTTTCATTACAGCTTGCTGAAGAAAAGCCCTGGGCCGAATTCCTGGCATCCGGAGATTCCAGTTCCTCCTCCTCTGATGAAGGAGGGGGAGCTGCATTTTGAGATTTCCAGCATTTTGGACTCTAAACTCAAACTGGGACGTTTGTTTTACCTTGTGAACTGGGTGGATTTCGGTCCTGAGTGTAATGAGTGGGTGGCTGCTGACCATGTTCATATTCGTGCCTTCCATAAATGTTATCCTTCTAAACCCGGTGGGGGGTGATTTTGGGAGGGGCAGGATGTCAGGTTCCCTGTCATGTTTACTTCCTTTTCTCAGTCTCTTTTGCAGGTCCCGGTGGGAGAGCGGCATCAGCTTCCCTCCCGACAGCTTCCCCCCCCTCCTCATCCCTCCTTCCTCGGAGTGAACTCGTTTGTTTTGCTAGACTTCAGTTATCTCTGTTGCTGCACTTGTAACCTTGGGCAACTGGAGCTCCGCTTTTCCAGGTGTCTTTTGCATGGGAATGCATGTAGATTACACACAGGGTCGGGGATGGGAATTTAGCTCCGTTTACGTGCCTTTTTTCTCTGAGAAAGTAACGGTAGCACATTTTGGCGCTTGATATTTTTATTCTGATTGGT
This sequence comes from Lepidodactylus listeri, assembly GCA_029233225.1. NCBI lineage: Eukaryota > Metazoa > Chordata > Lepidosauria > Squamata > Gekkonidae > Lepidodactylus > Lepidodactylus listeri. The sequence goes on along the minus strand of JARCFY010000009.1, from coordinate 112,941,710 downwards.
ACCTGATTTTTTACTCCAGTTTGAATACAGTATATCAGTTCCTCACATTCTGTACGTGGTATCACTAACAATGCAAGTGTTTGTCTATGGGAAAGGACTCCCATGGACAAAGGTGATGATCTTGAGTACCCACCTCTTGCTAGCTAATTTCCCAACAATCCATCAATTAATTAGACCAGTTAGGGTAACAATGTTACAACTGGAAGATGCTTGGAGGATATAAAATCCAAATCCTAGAGACTATACTTTCTTTTCTGACAGACATCAAACATATTTAAGGACTGATATATGCTGGATATCAAAAAACTTAATTATTAAACTAGAGAGTGCAAAAATACAACCCAAAACATTTGCAGATCACAATCCGTTAGTAGTAACTTGGCAACAAAACAGAGGCAGAAGGGGAGGATGGAGATTAAACGACAATCTTTTATTACAAGAAGACAGTAAAAATGGTTGCTATTGTCATATGTTTACCATTTACGATATCATTGTTTACTATTTTTTATGTTCATTCTTTCTTTTCGTTTTCTTTTTATGTAATTTTAATTTGTGGTATGGTTTTTATTTTCTTTTTTCTGTTCTGTTTATATTTGTAAAAATAATGTTCTGTATTTAAATAAAGAATTTATACACTGCCTTAAACGACCTATGCTTATGGCCCACACAAAGTAGCTTAGTCCTTAACCCTGGCTGGCTCCACCCACTTTCAACCTAGTGACAGTCAGACCTCAAGGCCTCTGTTGGACCCGACATACTTCCTTGGCTCCAGTTTTCATTTTGGGGGAAAGTGAGTGTTTTATTTTGCTTTCCAGTTACATTTCCCTAATTTTCATCCCCCATAACCTGAAAACTATAAGGCATAGTGTAGGAAATTTTTATTCCCACAAGTGACTTTGACATGTAAGATAAACCAGTACAGCAACTTTAATCAAAATCTGAGATGTAGTGGTTAATTTTTTTTAAAAAATGTGGTGATCTGCCGTGGAATGACCTCACTGAAGAAGAAAACAGCAGTTGCCCAGACCTCCTTGCCTGGTGGGAAGGGGCTCACTGTATGGCCCATTCTCAAGGGCTCCACCCCACCACCCTCTTCTCTGCAGGGTTGCCAGCCTCCAGGTGGGGCCTGGGGATCTCCCACTTTTACAACTGATCCCCAGCTGACAGATCAGTTTCCCTGGAGAAAATGGCTGCTTTGGAGGGTGGACTCTATGGCACTGTACTATGCTGAGGCTCCTCCCCTCCCCAAACCCCGCCCTCTCCTGGCTCCACCCCCAAAGTCCCCAGGTATTTTCCAAGCAAGACCTGGCAACCCTACTTCTCCGCCATTTGAGCCTGGAGGTCCTTGCAAGGGCAGCACGGCCCTTTGGACCTTGCTGGATGTTGTCCTATTGCTGCTGGCTGCAAAGAGGCCCCCATAATAGTTCAAGCTTTAGGGCCCCCAAAATGTAGATCTGCCCCTGGTGGTAACTAGGTTAAAATTATGTGTCCCAGCCAAGCTTCTTCTTTGACTGTCTAGAGACCTGTGCTGCTGATCTGTTCTTCAAAAACAACATTCAAATAAATCAGTCTTCTTTGTTATTTACATACATCACCTGCCTTGGTGATCTCTGGGTTTTTGTTGCTCACCACAAAGCTTACCTCACGGCAGCCAGGCCAAAGCCTTTACACTTGCTGCCCTAAGGACATCTTGCAACTGAAGGGAAGGGTTACAAATCTGGTCCCCCAAAATTAAGAGGCTGCGTGGGAAGAAAGGGCCTGTCATATCTTCATTTGCAATAAATAGAGTATGGCTTTGAGCCGAGAAAACGATTTTTAAATAATTGTTGATCATTATAGTGGCTATCTTGTATACCTTAAAAAAAAAACAATTCAAGAGGAATAGTAGCTGGGTGCTTGTTGTTTGTCAGATGGCAGTTCAGTGTGTGTTTCTCCTCTGGGCAACACAAGAACACCCTGTTGAATGGAAAGGGTAAGCCGCAATGCAGCAGCTGTGGAGAAGGGCACACAAAAGGCTCCCAGCTAATCACCCTGATGGAAGTCACTTCCTGACACCAAGGATCCCTGGGACAATCATTAAGAGTCAGGTTTCCACCAAAGAGCAGTCTAACCAGAAGGGGTTGTAAATCAATAGGCAACATTTTTATCCCAGATTTGGAATTAATTATTCTATGTTGAACATGGTTCTTTATACTAAATGCCTCCATTAACCCTTGATTCCTATGAACCCCATTCAAATATGGCTATCTAGTACTATTTAAATTAGTTAAAGGAAAAACATTTAAACACTCTAAAATGGTATTTTCGTATGAGAAGTCTGCTATTTATGGTGAAAATTAATGAGCAAAATGATTATTAATGATCATTTTGTTTCAGTCTTTGTGAGTTCATTTCTAACCCTCAAGCTGCATACTAACATAAACACCATCTTACCAGCGTAGCAGTGAAAATACGCATGCAAAACAACATTCTCCAAAAATTATTTGGTACAACTTGGGTAGAACACTTAGATTTGTTGGTGTATAGTTGTATGGTACTGTGGAATATGGCGCTTTAGTGTGGCTCAGCAGCTCCCATGTCCACAAACTTAATGTCCAACTCAACTCAGCAATGAGAACCATCAGCGGATGTATTAAACCCACTCGGAACTGTTGGCTACCCATGTTGTGCCACATTGCTCCCCCACATCTCTGAAGACAAGATGCTCTTCTTCGTGAATATAGAAAAATAACTGAAAACAGAGAGTTGCCCATCCACAAAGACATGGCTGACATGAGCCTATCCAGATGAAGATCCCGACCTCCAGCAATAAGATCTGCAAAAATCCTGCAATCACAAAATTTCAATCAAGGGAATAAAAGGTTGTGAACATGGAGGCCTTGGAAAGCAGCAAAAACCCAAGTTGCTCTTGGCACAGAAAACACCTTGGGCATTTGTACTTGCTGCTGCCAGTTTTCACCATGGACTCCTCTGAACATTCCACATGCTCCAAAATCAGTTGGCTCCCTGATGTATCACTTAGGAGCTGTCCCTGTCTACTGGCTGTGAGTACTTGCATGCTATTGGCTGGGTGCTGGGTCTGCTCCTCTTCCCCACCCACTACATCAGCCACTGTGCCCTGTCAGAATTTCTGACAGATGGCTTTCTCTCTTGATGAAGACACTTCTCCTGCTTCCCTCCTGTGTGGGACTAACTGTTACCTCAGTGGCTGTTGGTAGGTGTAACAAAATGGCAGTTACCTGTGTTTGTAGATGGCTGCTGTCTGTGGTAAAATGTTCCCCCATAAGGTTCAATTGAGCTGTAATTCCAGAGAGGGGCCTACAGGTATATCACTCACTGCGTTGAATGGGGCTTCCTCATCTTCTGGCCCACAGTTCCCAGCTGCCCCAAGGCCAAAAAGTGCAGGAAAAGAGGGTGATGTGGCAGTCAGGGCTTCAGTGCCCTCCAAACCAGCGATTCCCTCTTGGGAATCTGTTGCCAATCCCAGGTGAGGGCTGGAGATCACTAAGAGATACAATTGCTCTCAAGATGGCATTGATCAGTCCCCCTGGATAAAATGGCGGACTCTGTCCTTATACCCTGTTGGGGTGCCCCCCCCCCCCATGACAGCCAATGTGACATGGCAGTCAGGGCTTCAGAGCACGGTAGAGGCTGCTGTTTGGGGGGGTAGATGGAAAGCTGAACAGTGAGGGGGAAATAAAGCTAGGTTGATGCTTGGCTGGGAAGGAGATAGGGTTGCCAACTCCAGGTGGGGAATTTCTGGATATTTGAGGGGTGGAGCCTGGAGAGGGTGAGGTTTGAGGAGGGGTGGGACCTCAGACAAGTACAATGCCATAGACTCTGCCCTCCAAACCAGCTATTCCCTCTTGGGAATAGTTTTGCCATAAAGGGCAAGCTAACCTAGCTCACAGAGCTGTTGTGAGGACAGAATGGAGAAGGATGAACCATGTACGCCCTCTGAACCCCTGGGATCACTGAAAGGATAAAAATTAGACAGACAGACAGATTTTAAACATTTTCAAATGTAGAACACATGAAACTTTGTAATAATGAGCATAGCAACCCAGGAGGTGGGGTGGGACCAATCCCCACTCAGACATGAAGCCTCTCTCTGACAGGGTTGGGAAGAAACACATGTAATAAATTGAAAATAAAACTGCAGAGGAGAAAAACACGAGATCTTTGAAGGAAAGGTAGGATTATAATAGGTGAGAGGAATTAAGAGTCTGATTATTTTTGTTAAATTTCAAAGATGAAAGTGTTTCAATTATTGTTTGAAAATGCATTTTTGCCTGAAACAGATGTCATAAAAATAGGAACACTTCAGCTGCAGAGCAGGAGCTGCATGCTGGGCTACTCTGGTAACACGCTGACAAATGAATGTGAAAAGGACCGAGCCTATTCTTTAAAATCAATAGCACACAACGGGGAAAGAGAAATGTGATCCTAATGGACAGAGAGAATTCAGATGCCAAACCGAAGGGTAAAAGATCGTGCCAATATGACCATGCAGGGTCAAGGCATTTCACAGCAGGCCAAATGTTAATGGAAACAGATTAACTGTGCAAAACCACAGTTAAATGTTGCTTAGTGTTTATAGTCTGGAACAAATTATCGTTCTGTCTTTGGTGCCCTCAAAGCAGACTGATATAAAGGATGACTTAACTTTCAGGTAACACTTTGCTGAAGCCAACTTCTCCCCATCATCAGCAGCAGGGCTGGCTCAAGCTGAAGACCCACCTTGCACCCTTCTCTTATGGCACCCCAGCAACAGCATCTTGGGCCCCAGGTAACAGCAACATTGGCCACCTTGGCAGGATCCCAGGTACTGGGTGGTATGGGAGAAGTGGCCCTGATATTCAATAGCACTCCACTAAATCCCTGCAGTTCCATGGTCATACTGAAAACTCTTCAGATTGCCCCTCAACTTAGTCACTCCGTGGACTTTATGAACTTGGACAGCAAGTGAGGCAGTATGGATACTCAGAGGAGGTTTCAGTAGGTTGACATGGCATTTTGACAGGAAGCTAATTTGTACACCTCAAGGCATTCAGGTGATGTGAAATTTGCAAGGCACAAAGTTCCCACTGAAGAAGGTTATAATATCTAGCCCAAATATAGACTGCTGAAATTTGAACCTGCTACCCCTCAGATATAACTAGCAAGTAGGGGCCAATTGTACATCTCTTTTTGGCTTCTTTGATAGAATGATAATGTCGAGTTGTTTATGTCATGTTCTTTAAACTGAGTAGCAGTGTGTGTGAACAAGATCTTGGGAGTAAGGGTGGATTGAAAGCTAAATACGAGCAGACAGTGTGATGCAGTGACAAAAAGGGCTAATGCAGTCTTGTGGTTTTTCAACAGAGGTGTTCCGTCCTGCACTTGGCTGCGTTTGCAGCAGCCAAGCACTTTCTGGATAGTAATTAACTCACAGCAATATATAAACCTGAATCATCTTTATTTCAACGTTGCATGCATTGCAGTACTCACGACCTTAGCTGAGCTGGTAGAAAAGTTACATCTTTGAAAATTCAAATCGTCTCTTGCTGAGGTAAGAAAAGAGATGGCTTTCTCCTCGTTGCAGTAAGAAAATAAGACAAAGAAATGGGAAGAGGAGCAATAAAGCAATAAAACTTCTAAAACTATGTGCCTCTGAGCTCAGGAAATGAATTTTCAGCCAGTCAGAGGGATGCTTAGCTGGGGAACTACAATTCCCAGACTGCTGCTGCTTAAAGATACACACAGCAGCTTCACTAAACTATGGTTAATGCTGACTGGGGGCAGCACACTCCCCGCCGTGCACAAGAGGCATCACATCCAAATCGTAAGATGTCATAGTCCCGCTGTACACTGCATTGGTCAGGCCGCACCTGGAGTATTGTGGGCAGTTTTGGAGGCCTCACTTAAAAAAGGAATGTGGACAGAATGGAGTGCGTGCAGAGAAGAGCAACAAGGATGATTGGGGGCCTGGTGACCAAGCCCTATGAGGAAACTTGGGGATCTTCAGTCTGGAGAAGAGGAGGTTGAGGGGGGACATGATGGCTTTCTTGAAGTATCGGAAGGGCTGTCCCTTAGAGGAGGGCAGGGAGCTGTTCCTGTTGGCAGCAGAGGAGAGGACTTGCAAGAATGGGTTTAAATTAAGGGTGGGAAGGTACCAGATGGATATTAGGAAAAACTTTTTGACAGGAAGAGTTGTGCAACAGTGGAATCATCAGCTGCCTAGGGAGGTGGTGAGCTCCCCCTCCCTGGCAATCTTTAAGTAGCGGCTGGACAAACCGTTGTCAGGGATGCTCTGGGCTGATCCTGTGTTGAGCAGGGGGTGGGACTAGATGGCTGTAGGGCCCCTTCCAACTCTGTGTGATTCTATGTATTCAAATATTGTTTGAATATTTTTTTAAATTTTTTTAAATTGATTTTACCACCTATATCTACAAATACAACACTAATTTCTAAGCTAAATTACCTTATACAGAGAATGCTGTGTAAAATATTCAACTTTAACAAATTAATAAACTTGAAAAACAAAAATTCTCTTGGTTTAACTAATTGCTTATGATGCTGCTTCTATAGATGACAAAAACTGGTTGGCTGGTACACATATCATTGAAGAACGCTTACTACTTCCATTTACATTCTCATATAGTGCGCAAACATTTAACAACAATGTAAAATTTATTTCTTCTTTGGTCCTCTTCTTGTCTTTTTAGTCTCTTTACTGGATTTAGGAGCAGCCGCTCCCTTTTCCGAATCCGACACTTCTTCGCTTTCTGAGCCATCAAAGCCGTACATACTTTCCTGCGATGCTAGCGAATCGTCTGAATCTCCCTCCTTTTTCTTTTTTCCAGAAAAGTTTTCGCTTGTTCAACAGAGTCAGTCTTATAGTTCTTGCCTTTATAGCTGAAAAACAGTCCCTCTGGAGTATTCCAACGGTATACAATTGACTCAGACTGAAGCCAGGTAGTCAAACTTCTATAGGCTTTTCTTCTTTTTCTTATTTCAAATGGAATATCCTTTAAGACCTTGATCTCCTCCTCCTGGATCTTCAGCGTTGTTCTATTTGTGGCTTTTAAAACCACATCCCTTGTTGATCTTTTGGAGAATCTTATCATGATTTCACCTGGCAGGTTTTTCTTTTTAACAAATTCTGAATAGGTCCTGTAGACCAAATCCATGTCGCTTAATATTTCTTCCACTTTCAAGCCTGCCACCGGTGCTAAAGCCTCGCTCACCAGCTTTTTAAGATCCTCCCCTTTTTTCTCAGGAACATTCTGAAGTCTCAGGAAATAGTTTGAGTGTTCCATCTGTAGTTTCAAGACATTATCACATTGGAAAGCCTTTTCTTTCTCGATTTTTTGTAGTCTTGAGTCATGCTTACTTGTAATCGCTTTAACTTCCAAGAGATCCTGTTGCAGCTTTTCTGTTCGTTTGCCAGACTCTTTCATTTCTTTCTGCATTGAGTCCATTTTAGCATTGAGAGTAGTCATCTGATCCACCAGGGGTTGCAGCATCGCTGAAAGCATTGAGCTCATCTCTGTGGTATTGCCCTTTGAACTCGGAACTCCGCTTCCTGGTTTAGGGGAGGGTCTTTGTCTCCCCGTCATTGTTGCTGTTTCGCTTTTGTTTACAGTTAGATAAGACGGACCGTAGAGAAAGCTATCTTTATCACACTAATGTCGTTTAAAAGAATTTTTCTTCATGCATGCGATCCAGCCCTCCAGCATTTCCAGAACGCTTCTGGTACTGCAGTAACGCCGTGGGAAAGTCTCGGTACGCTTCGTTATGGGGGGGACGCGATCCACCCATTCCATCCCAGCCGCTTTATTTACAGTCTTTGTTTGAGACTCACGGTTTTCACCATTGCGTATCAGGAGGGTTAGTTATTTCTCCGCCAAGCATTCTCTGCTGCGTCTCGGTCACGCTTATGTAGCCCAAAGGCTTCCTCGGCAGGGGAACCTATGGGGGTGTTGAAGGGGGCCTCGATCCTGCGGTCGCCACCGTCAGGAGAGGCTCCCCCTTGTGCCACCCCAGGCAGAGCCCCTTCGCTAGGGTCTCTGGGGGTTTGGCACCTGTCTGAAGCCCCTTCACCCTGCTGGGCACGGATTGCCTCTCCCGCATAAGCAGAGGGAGGCGTCTGCCATTGAGCGCTTCTCTTCTGGAAGTCCCAAATATTGTTTGAATATTGATATCATGCCTTTCCTCATGGCTCAAGGCAGCTTTGACAGAACAACTGCATACTACACCTATAATTGCTTGCTGGATCTACCCTTTTAAGGTGATTGTTCAAAAGAGATGGACAAACAGGGAAAGCATCTACTCTACAAGAAGCATGAGAAATGATGAGTGTTTCACAGTGTTTCACAGCCAACAGATTTACCTGATGAGGAAGATGAAGAGGTTTCTAATTTGGGAGCCTGTGAAAGATGGCACACTTGATAAAGGATAGCAGAAGTCTAGTCAGTCAGATCAGCAACCTCCTCCCTCTGACTCCACGGGAGCCTTTCCCACATCCTCCCCTGCTCTTGGGCAGAGGGAGTGGTTGCAGCCCGAGCTGTGAGTGTGTGGCTGCGAGCCAGGCCAAAACAATGAAGACAGCACATATGAGAGGAACAATAGGCCACAACGTTATTGATTACAGCTGCAGAGATCTGGCTTCGCATGGGGCAGTAAATCCTGGCACTGGGCCAGTTTGGTGTAGTGGTTAAGTGCACGGACTCTAATCTGGGAGAACCGGGTTTGATTCCCCACTCCTCCACTTGCAGCTGCTGGATTACTTTGGGCAAGCCATAGTTCTGTCAGAGCTGTTCTTGAAAAAGAGCAGTTTCTGTCAGAGCTCTCCCAGCCCCACCTACCTCACTGGGTGTCTGTTGTGGGGAGTTTGTAAGCTGCTCTGAAATTCCTTTGGGTAGTGAAGGATGGGGTATAAATCCAATCTCCTCCTCCTTCTCCTCCTCTTCTGCCTGCCTGCCGCCCTATGAAATCCCTGCCCCTCAGCCTACTGGCTGAGAGGAAAATCCTGGGCTGGCAGAGAAATGGGAAGCACCTGGGTCACTGCGTGTTCCTTTGCCACCAGGGGGCAAGAAGAGTCCAGCAGCCCCTGAGCTGGGCATGCTTCCCTAAGCCTCCACCCCCAAAGGCTCTTAAGGGGACTCCCAACTGGGATGATGGGCACACAGGCCCAATCTCCGCCAAAGTGAATTCCGCCTAATGCCCAGAACTGCCTCTAGAGCAGTGTTTTTCAACCTTTTTCGAGCTAAGGCACATTTCTTTCATTGAAAAAATCCTGCGGCACACCTGACAATATCTCACGGCACATTGGTTGAAAAACACTGAAATACAAGATAAATGGGTCATTAGTTGCCTCAGCTCAAGTATTAACTATGACAGTATTACAAATACACGTAATAGCCACTCAACTTGAAATCGTAAGTTACAGATCCAAAGTGTAATGGCTCCTTCCCATAACATTGACCTGAGTTTCAGAAGAAATATAATGTGGATGTATTTTAATACTGCGATTCTGCTAAAGTTTTTCAAATAGAGAGTTTAAACTCTTACTCTTATGTGAACGGCATTCCGCTGACCATAAGTGATTTGAAGAGAAACATAGTACACCCATTCTTCGCTGAGGGACAGTTACTGATTTGAACCCCACCCTGACAGAAACAGCTAGCTGTTACCATCAAACATATTCATGTTTACTGGAATGTCTTGGTGCAAATCACCCCCCCCCCCCACACACACACAACCCAGGAGCCAGGCACTGGAAGAAACCAGCTTACTCTGCTGGAGGAGTGAATGCCCTTGGTACCGAATGTTCCTGTCATCTGTATTAACATCCACAGGTCTAGCATGAATCTGATTCAGCACACGAGTCCTCCTTATTCATTTAAAACCATCTGCCATGTGCGAGCCTGCCTCCGGCCCCCACGAACTGGATGCCGCTCGAGTCCGCCGCCTCGCCCTGCTCATTCTCCAACATGCAGGCGGGCATCACCCAACTGCCGCCGCCGACACATGGCTTGGAGGTGGCCAACATCAGTGCCAGGGCCAGAGATGGAAAAAGAGCAGCCATGAAGCGGGACCCACCTCCACCTTCCGGGCTGAGAGGCCATGCAGAAGAAGACAGCCCTCACCTGGAAAGGCTCAGCTGCCCCCTCCGAGGCTCGTGGGGGGGCGGCGCGGACTAGCCAGGGCGTTGGCTCCATCACGGCCAAGCAGAGGCTGTGAAGGTGGGGCCCGTGGGGGGCGCCGTGCATCTCCTGAGGAGGACCCCCCTTCTCCTCCTCCCCCCCAGCCACTCACCGCTTTTATGGCCACGGCCATGTCATCATATCTCTCCGCCTGCTCGGCCAGGCGGGCTCGCTGCAGCAGCTGCTCCCAGTCGCTCATGGCTGCTGCCTCCGTCGTGGCGCTGGCAGGTCGGGTGGGCGAACAGACAGAGCCCCTCGGCACTCTCCCTCCCTCCCTCAAGTCTTTGCAAGGCCAAGGGGAACTGTGCCTCAACGGCAGCTCCCTCCTACCTCAGGCCGGCCACAGAGCATGCGAGCGGAATCAGTGAGAGCGTGCCACTGTTCTTTCTCGCATGCGCAAACGCATCCTGGAAGGTCAGCCTGGAAGGCACATTTCTTTCATTGAAAAAATCCCACGGCACACCTGACAATATCTCGCGGCACACCAGTGTGCCACGGCACAGTGGTTGAAAAACACTGCTCTAGAGGCAGTGAAACGCTTGGCTCCCAACAAATTTACTACAGCTGCAACCACTCCCAAAGACCTCAATACAGCCTGTGCAGTCACATGTCCTGCCCCCCAGTCCAAGAGGTGAACACCGTCCAGCCTCAAGAGAGCCTCCTGCCTGAACAAGATGCCTGGGCACTGGATCAGCTGGCCTAAGAACATAAGAGAAGCCAATGTTGGATCAGGCTAATGGCCCATCTAGTCCAACACTCTGCCACACAGTGGCCAAAAATACCAAGTGCCATCAGGAGGTCCACCTATGGGGCCAGGACACTAGAAGCCCTCCCACTGTTGCCCCCGCTCAAGCATCCCCTGCTGTAACCGCAAAATTGTCTGCTGCTTTGATGACCTTCCTCCTGGCCATGTGTACCTTCTCAGAGTCACAGGAACTGCACCATGTGCAGGAAGCCCTGCAAGCTGAGGTGTGCCTCCCTTTTAAGTATTGAGCAGGAGGCGATGAATTCAAACAAACAGGCTTTTATTCAGTGACATTGTTCAGCTCAAAAGACAGCTCTATGAGAGCAGCACTTTCATTTATACTGTTCCAACACATAACTTTCAACAATGTAACGATATACAAGCAATACTATTGGACCCAAGCAGGGCTCAGCAATTGGGTATCTAGATTGGCTTCAGGACCAATGGGAGTCTTTATTAATCAGCCAATAGGAATTGGAGCTTTAGGATACCAGAGTCCTTTTCAAGCTATTACTGCTTCATATTCTAAACAAACACAACACTCCTCCCCCCTAAGTTCAAACAACAAAGTCCATTAGGTGCGGGGACGGTCGCCTGGTCCATCAGGACTGGCACGGCAAGGATGAACCCAATGGAAAAGGTCCCCTTAAATCTGGGGACTCCATACGGGCCAGCATGAGGGAGTGGTCCATAAAGTCTGGGAGCTCCGAGAGTTCTGGGGCATGACCCAGCTCCGGCAGGGGGCCTACCTCGTTCCGAGTTGGCAGTGGCTCGGCAGACTGTTCCCTTGGGATGTCCCGGGCTGGAGTTGGCAGAGGGTTGCCCTCTGTCAGGCGAATCCCCCAGGCGCCAGTGTCTTGCTGTGCTGGGAGATCTCCTAGGCCAGCCTCAGGAACCAGGGTGCGTTGCAAATGTTGTCCCGATGCAGGAACTGGGGAGCGTGGCAAGCGTTGCTCCGGCTCAGGAACTGGGGTGCATTGCAAGCGTTGTTCTGGCTCAGGAACTGGAGAGCGTTGCAACTGATCCTCCGGCGCTGGCCACCGGCGTCACAGCTGGGCCAGATGTCTGTGACAGACCTGCCCCATGTCATCCCTCACCTCGTACGATATAGGGCCTGTTGAGCACACAACGACTTCTGGAACCCAGTGCAGACCTGCCCCATAGTTCCAGGCGTACACCACGTCTCCTGGTGCAAAAGATCAAGTGGACCCTGTGGCAATAGGGTCGCGGTGGATGTCCGGCGCCAGGTCGGGGTGAAGGCAGCTCAGGCGGGTGGACAGCTGGCAGCCCATAAGCAGCTCCGCCAGCGACTTCCTGGTGGTGTGTGGTGAGGAGTGCTGCTGCAACAAGAACCCGGCGAGCTTGGCTGGGAAATTCCCCTCACCCATCCTGCGGAGCGAGTCCTTGACTGTTCGCACCATTCACTCGGCCTGACTGTTCGTCTCGGGGTGGAAAGGAGCCAAGGTGATGTGCCGGATACCCCGCTCGTCCAGGAAGGTCTGGAACTCTGCAGAGGTGAATTGAGTTCCATTGTCGGACATAAGGAGGTCCGGCAGGCCGAAGGTGGAGAAGAGACAGTCTAGGCAGCGGGCAATGATGGCTGATGTCATGGAGGTGACAGGGATGACCTTCAACCACTTGGAATACGCATCCACGATAATCAAGAGTGTGCGGCCCTGGAAGGGCCCAGCAAAGTCCACGTGAATGCAGGACCACGGGCCCCTCAGCTTCTCCCATGGATGAACAGGAACCTTTGGAGCTGCTGGCCTCGACTCCTGGCACGGCTGACACGTCCGGACCCACCGCTCAATCTGCTGATCCATGCTGGGCCACCAAACATAGCTCCTAGCGATGGCCTTCATCTTAACGATGCCCGGGTGCCCTTCATGCAAGGCGTCCAGCACCCATTGGCGAAGTGGGGGAGGGACGATGACTCTGTTTCCCCACAACAGGCATCCCTTGTTTACCGACAGCTCAGACAATCTCGACAGGAATGGCTGGAATTCGGCATCGAGTGTCCCCCATGGCCACCCTCTCCACACATGGTTGTAGACTCAGCTGAGTGTTCGATCCCAGCCGGTGTGGAATGCTACGTCGGCAACAGAGAGCGGAGGCTGCGGCACCTCCTTGATCAGCAAAACTTCCTGGAGTGGGGCTTCGGGCGGTCCTAAAGACAGAAGCGGCAGACGGCTAAGGGTGTCAGCGTGCCCGATGCTCTTGTCGGGCCTGTGGAGGAGGCAGAAGGAGTAGGCGGATAGAAGAACTGCCCAGCGCATCATCCGGGGGGACAGAATCTGGGGGGTTTGATGGTCGGCCGTGAAGATGCCAAGCAGCAGCTTGTGGTTGGTGATGATTTCAAATTCCCGCCCATAGATGAAATTGTGAAATTTCTTCACTGCAGTGATGATTGCTAGTGCCTCTCAATCTATCTGGGCGTAGTTTCTCTCAGCGGGGGATAACGTTCTGGAATAGAAAGCAATAGGGGCCTCCCGGCCAGATGACAACCGGTGACTGAGCACGGCCCCGATCCTGTAAGGTGATGCATTACATGCTAGGACGAGGGGCTTCTTCTCATCATAGTGCATGAGGACGGCATCGGAGGCAAGGAGGGCTTTGACGGCTTGGAAGGAGGCGTTTTCCCGGCGACCCCATGCCCATGGAGCTGACTTGTCCAGTAAACAATGGAGTGGTTCTGCAAGAGCTGCTTTGTTGGGCAAGAAGGCATGATAAAAGTTCAATAGTCCTAAGAAGGACTGCAGCTCTTTCTTAGACTTCGGAGGGATTGCAGCAACCTTGTCCGGAGCAGGAATTGAAGGGTAGGGATGAAGAATTGCATTTCTCAACGTCCTGTAGCTGACGAAGGACCTCTCGCACCCAAGTAGCCAGTTCAAGATCAGAGGCCCTGGCAATTAAGACGTCATCGAAAAAGGGCATGACGCCAGGCAGACCCCGAAGAAGGCGCTCCATAAGTTCTTGAAAAATGCCGGAGGCAATGCTTACCCTGAACTGCAGCCGGTTTACTTTAAAAGCACCTTGGTGCGTCACGATAGTATGTGCCTCGGCTGTGGCTGCATCTACCAGCAACTGCTGATATGGCTGGGCGAGGTCGATCTTGGCAAACACCCAGCCCCCAGAGACCGAGGCTAGAAGGTGGCTCACCACAGGAACCGGGTATGTGTGCGGCTGTAGGGCCCAGTTGATGGTGCACTTATAGTCAACGCGCAAATGGATGGAGCCATCGGGCTTGACGGGAGTGACGATAGGTGTCTCCCACTTGGCATTGGGAACTGGCTCAAGGATCTTGGGCTTGGAAGCGATGGGGCAGCGTCTGGGCTTGAGGCGGTACAGCAGGATCCAGGTTAAACGACACAGGTGGACCCTTGTAGCAGCCTAGCTCTGTCTTGAAAACCTCCGGAAACTCTGTCTCAAGGTCCATAAAAGGCTGCAGCTCGACTTGATTCACACCAACAATGTCTATGCCCAAGGCGGCGAACCAGTCCAGCCCTATCAGGCTTGTGCAGCGACCCTCTACCACAAGCAGGTTCAGACGGCCGGAGAATTTCTTATATTTGACCTGGACTGTGGCGATGCCGATGACTGGAACTCGGTTCCTCTGGAAGTCAAACAGCTGTAGGGTGCATCTCTGAAGGCGGTGAGCAGCGAATCGCGGGCAGACTTGTTGGAACGTGCTCCAAGAGACGATGGACAATGATGACCCAGAGTCTACCTCCATCTGGCACGCTCGACCTTCGATGAAGATGGTGGCTTTGATTTTCGGACACGGATGTAGCCCCTGGTGTATATATAGACAGTTGGTGTAGTCCTCGGACACGCTTGCTTCATTGCTGTACCTTTGTCTTTGCCCGGATGGCTGAGATGACTTGGAATGATATCATGGTCCTGAGACAAGTGACATACTTTGGCGAGGTGGCCCGCTTTCCCACACACATGACAGATGGCATCGTAGAACTGACAGTCTCTACGCACATGCGCACCTCCGCAACTGGCACAGCCATTTTTTCATACCCGATGGCTGATCAGCTCTTGCGGCATCTCCACGGTCCGCCTGGTCCAGAGCTTAATCACTCCTAGGATGTTGGACAATGCCAGCTACAAGGAACTCATCACAGCACTGACCACCTACTTGTGAGGATCATAGGATCCTAACAGGGTTTTCATTGTGCTTTCTGTTACTTGCTATCGCTCAGTAAGAAATGTAACCATAGCTATCTCCTCATGTCTTCCCCCCTGCCTGTAACTGCCTTGAGATATATTGCTTTTTGAAGGTCTGGTCAATGTAACTCTTTCATCCGGGAGAATGGCGACCCCACATATTTGCACGTCACCAGAGAACAAATGGCCTTTCCTCCCTTGCATTCCCTCCCACCGCTTCCTGGGACACAGAACTGTCTTATCTTGTTGTGAAGACCTTGAAAGGATATTATGGCCGCCAGAGCTGCTTTGTTATGCATGGGTTTCACACATCTGGGTCGCCCAGTTCAAGAGGGGACTTTTTATAACTTTCGCACCTCACCTTTCCTGTGGGAAGTAAAACGGCTCAGGTTCTTTTGCCCGCGTTTTTCTCTTTCTTGTGATTGGTTGAATGTCGGGGTTCAAACTGAACTGGAGGGTATATTAACTCTGACTGTATGTTATGTGGCATCTCTAACAAACATTCGAGAACCTGTCAAGCAGTATTAAGAAATAAAGAACTCTGTTTCATCAACAAAGGTCTGATCTTTTGCTGTTAAGTACAGAAGCCTCACAGATTGTTAGAGATCTGTGTTTGGGACTTTGTCGTACCTGACCATGTCAGATGACGATACTATTCCCGTAACCCCAGACAATCCCGTGGTCCCAGACGATTCGGGAGCGGGAGCTGGAGCAGGAGCCGGAGGTACCGTGCCATTGGAAAAGCCGGTGACTACAGGCCAGGGCGCTTACTACCTCCTGCGGCCAGCACAGCAACCTCCATTTACCCCAAGGTATTCCTGGGCCACGTTTGGACGTGAGACAGTCGACTCATGGGAGCACGATCGAAAGGGGTCTTGCGTATGGGTCCCCGGGGACCGTACAGAAGTAGGTCACCCAAGTTTCTGGGAGGACGACCGAGAGTGCGTAGAGGGTGACTGGCGGTTCCCACTGCCAGACGAGGAGCGAGGCGCTCCCTATGGACCCGACCTGACGGTCGAAGACTCAAGCCGCAACCTGGACCGGAGGATGGGAGAGTTGCGGGTCCAAATCACCGTGGAGCTGAGAGAAGTGATGATGGACATGCAGCAGCAGCTCCAAGATGCCATTGCTGCGGTGCAGGTACAGGGGCAGCCGCCAGCTGGAGGAGCGGGGGGAGGAGTGCCGGCAGGTGGGGCACCTCCGCAACAAGTCCCACCGGGGGAGCCCCAGCCGGGGGCGCCCCACAGCCGGTTCCAGTCCCCGTCCCCGCGCCGGCAGATTGGATGATCTGCCAAGCCCCCAACGACCCCCTGACGGCAACTTTCGATGGCGACCCCGAGAAGCTCTGCTTTTTCATCATCGAAATCGACAGGTTCCTAGAGGCTTGGGGCCATCTCTACCCTACCGAGCGGGACCGCGTAGGTTACATCAGATCCAAGCTGTGGGACACCACCAGTGATTGGTATGTAAGCCTGCACAACCCCCCCAGGGCCTGAGCTATGCACTGTCAATAATTTCATGTGGGCCCTCCGGCAGCACTATGAGGATCCCCTGGGGGAGGAGAAGGCGAGAAACCAATTACGGAAGTTGGTGCAGGGGAGGTCCTCAGTGCGGGAATACACTGACCAGTTCCGGCGGATAGTAGCCAAAGTGCAAGGCTGGTCCCAAGACCTTTTCATCAAGAAGTATCGAGAAGGCCTACACCCCGAAATTTACGAAACTATTTTGAGGGGTGGGAGGCCCGGATCACTGGCAGCGTGGATGAGAGCTGCCGCCGACGTGGAGGAGCACTTTCCCCTGATCAAGCTGGGAACCTCCGCAACCGCTCAACCCAAGGCCCCCCAGAAGATGAAAGGGAAACCGAACATCCAAGAGATACGAGACAACCGCTTCAAACAAGGGCTTTGCATGAGATGCGAGGAGAGTGGCCATTTCGCGTCCGCTTGCCCTCGTGGTGGGGGAAAGGCTCCCAAGACATCAACCCATGTGAATGGGAGCACCCCAAGCCACGGCAAGACATCGTTCAAACCCGGGCATTACAGCTGGAAGGGGCAGTGAGCGAGCAAGGAGAGCTGGAGCTGACTGAGGCACAGATGTCGGGAAACTCCAACGACCTGCAGTAAACGGCGCAGAGCTGCAGGTCCCTCTCCCCGACGTGCCATCTCCGGTGAGCATCCCCGGCCCCTTACTTTATATGGTAGTGACAGTAATAGCCCCTGGCACAGGGACCCATGTACGGGTGCGTGCCTTAATAGACTCGGGGTGTGCTAGAGACTTGATAAGCCCTTTGGTAGTGGATGGATTAGCCCCTAAAGTCACCCCCTTGGGGGAGCCACTCACCTTCACGCAGATGGACGGTTCTGAGATGAAGGAGGCGTGTGTGGCAGAGACTGAACTGTTGATTTTGGGAACGGGTGAGCACTGGGAAAAGAGGGCTTTTATTATTACCCCCAATTCCCCATGGTGCTAGGGAGCCCATGGTTAAGCTCCCACGACCCCTATGTAAAATGGAGTGAGGGGAAAATCTCGTGGGTGGATGACAAGTGTAATCACCACAAATGGGACCCGGAGTGGGGACCCGGGCCCCCTCTCCCCCTCCGAGCAGCCGCCCTCACCCTAGCGCCCTCCCAGGTTCCCCGCGAGTACAGAGACTTGATTGAGGTGTTCAGTGAGATGTAGGCGGATGAGTTACCCCCTCACCGCTTGTCCAATTGTGCCATTGAACTATTACCCGGGGAAAAACTGCCGAAAGGGAAACTATATTCCATGAGCCCCGCTGAGCGAGAGGAGCTGCGGAAGTTCCTAGACAAGAATTTAGAGCGAGGTTTCATCCACCCGACCAAGTCCCCTTTTGCAGCTCCTGTGCTGTTCCGGAAAAAGAAAGACGGGGGATTGAGACTATGCACTGACTATCGGGGGCTGAATGCTGTGTCCACTTCAAATGCTTACCCGCTCCCGCTCATCAAAGACTTGTTAGCGGAGGCTGCGAAGGGAAAGGTGTTTACCAAACTAGACTTGCGGGACGCTTATTTTCGGGTGCGCATCAGGGAGGGGGATGAATACAAGACTGCCTTCAACACACCACTGGGCCAGTTCGAATACTTGGTGATGCCATTCGGCTTAAGTGGCGCTCCGGGAGTTTTTATGAGTTTAATCAATGAAGTGTTGCATAAACATTTGTTCAAAGGGGTGTTATGTTACTTAGATGATATCTTGATTTATTCTGCTGATAAGGCGTCGCATGTGAAGCTAGTCAGGGAGGTATTAGCCCCAATTAACATTGTTAAAGAATCAGTTGTATGCCAAATTGTCTAAATGCGAATTTAACCAAACTGAAGTAGACTTTCTGGGGTATCGAATTTCTCAAAAGGGTTTGGAAATGGATCCCGCTAAAGTGGAGGCAGTAGTGCAGTGGGAGGCCCCCCGAACCCAAAAACAACTGCAGAGTCTCCTGGGGTTTTGTAACTTCTACCGCACCTTCCTCAAAGACTTTGCCACGGTCACCTTACCCTTAACTGAATTACTGAAAACGAAGGGAAAGGGACCCGAAGCGGGGAAGCCAGGAGAGAAAATAGTGTGGACCGAGGCGTGCCAACAAGCGTTTGAGACATTAAAAAGGCTGTTCACCTCGGAGCCCATTCTATCTCACCCCGATGAGTCTAAAGAATTTGTGATCCATGTAGACGCCTCCGATGTAGCCATGGGAGGGGCGATCCTCCAAAAGGGAGATGACAATAAGTTACATCCCTTGGCATATATCTCCAAAAAGTTTAATGAGACCTAAAGAAACTGGTCCGTTTGGGACAAGGAAGCAGCAGCCATCCGACTAGCTCTAACCACATGGAGACATTGGTTAGAGGGAGCGCAAATCCCGTTTGAAATTTGGACCGATCACAAAAACCTAGAGGCATTACGAACACAGCGGTCTCTCAATGCGAAGCAGCTTAGATGGGCTGATTTCTTTTCAAAATTCAATTTTGTACTAAAACACTTCCTTGGGAAAGCCAATTCCTTAGCAGACGCATTGTCCAGATTACCCCAACACGAGTCCCAGAGGGAAGAGGTGTTCGACTCCATGTTTTCACCACAACAGTTGGGGGGGGCAGTCACTACCCGAAGTCAAAGTAAGAGTGTGGCAGTTGAGTCATGGAGTGAGAGGTGTGCTGGAGAATATTCGAAAGAGGAAGCTGAGGAATTGGCTGGAATAGATGAATGCTCACTGCACTCTGATAAATGCTGGTATCATGGAACTAAATTAGTGGTGCCCCAGCCACTCCGTAGAGACATTTTAGTGACGTGCCACTCATCCAAATTGACTGGACATTTCGGCTGCCTAAAGACTCTTAACCTGGTGCAGCGACAGTTTTGGTGGCCGCGCATGCGCAAAGATGTTTCTGACTTCGTTACAGCTTGCCAAGTGTGCTTGATGTGTAAAAGGAGGGGGGGAAAGGCTCCTGGACTTTTGCACCCCCTGCCTACCCCCTCCAGACCCTGGGAAGCTGTATCCATGGACTTTATTACTAACCTACCACCCTCTAAGGGAAAAACAGTCATTTGGGTGGTGGTGGACATGTTTTCCAAGCAAGCTCACTTTGTCCCGTTTAAACAATTACCCACGGCAAAGGGCTTAGCTAAAACATTTTTCAACCACGTGATCAAACTACACGCTTTCCCCAAATGTGTAGTATCCGACAGGGGGAGCCAATTCGTTGCCAACTTCTGGCGGGAGCTCTTGAAAGTAATGGACATTGAACCAGCCATGAGCTCGGGGTATCATCCAGAGACCGATGGGCAATCTGAACGAATTAATCAAATATTGGAACAGTTCTTAAGATGCTACACGAACTACCACCAAGACAATTGGGTAGAACTGTTGCCATTTGCTGAGTACAGCTACAATAATGCAGTGCATTCATCCACGGGAGTATCACCATTCATGGCAGTGGGGGGGTTTGAGGGAAAACCTCTGCCGATGGTAGCTGATTCACCTGAAACCCCCCTCTCTGATTTTACAAGCTGGTGGGCCAACCTGCAGGACTCCTGGCCCTTGATTGCTAAGACTCTGGACAAGGCCAAAGAGGACTACAAGAAATATGCAGACAGAGGCCGTGCTGAGGGGTGGGACCTTCAACCAGGAGACTCAGTGTATCTTTCCACAAAAAATATCCACGGACTCCAGCCCAGCAGGAAATTGGGCTGGAAATATGTTGGTCCTTATAAAGTGTTAAGGAAAATCTCTGATGTTTCCTTTGAGCTTGAACTGCCTAAATCACTGAGCTCTGTGCATCCTGTTTTTCATTTCAGCCTGCTGAAGAAGAATCCTGGGCCGAATGCATGGCACCCCACACCTCCGATTCCTCCTCCGCTGATGAAGGAGGGGGCGCCTCACTTTGAAATCTCTGAAATCCTTGATTCAAAAATGCGTAGGGGCCGCTTGCTATATCTAGTAAAGTGGATAGATTTTGGCCCTGAACTAAATGAATGGGTCTTTGCTGAAAATGTCCATGCTCCTAGATTAGTTAAAGCTTTTCATAAACGCTTCCCTGATAAGCCGGGGTAGAATGTATTTTGAAGGGGGCAGGGTGTCAGGATCATAAGATCCTAACAGGGTTTTCATTGTGCTTTCTGTTACTTGCTATCGCTCAGTAAGAAATGTAACCATAGCTATCTCCTCATGTCTTCCCCCCTGCCTGTAACTGCCTTGAGATATATTGCTTTTTGAAGGTCTGGTCAATGTAACTTTCATCCGGGAGAATGGCGACCCCACATATTCGCACGTCACCAGAGAACAAATGGCCTTTCCTCCCTTGCATTCCCTCCCACCACTTCCTGGGACACAGAACTGTCTTATCTTGTTGTGAAGACCTTGAAAGGATATTATGGCCGCCAGAGCTGCTTTGTTATGCATGGGTTTCACACATCTGGGTCGCCCAGTTCAAGAGGGGACTTTTTATAACTTTCGCACCTCACCTTTCCTGTGGGAAGTAAAACGGCTCAGGTTCTTTTGCCCGCGTTTTTCTCTTTCTTGTGATTGGTTGAATGTCGGGGTTCAAACTGAACTGGAGGGTATATTAACTCTGACTGTATGTTATGTGGCATCTCTAACAAACATTCGAGAACCTGTCAAGCAGTATTAAGAAATAAAGAACTCTGTTTCATCAACAAAGGTCTGATCTTTTGCTGTTAAGTACAGAAGCCTCACAGATTGTTAGAGATCTGTGTTTGGGACTTTGTCGTACCTGACCATGTCAGATGACGATACTATTCCCGTAACCCCAGACAATCCCGTGGTCCCAGACGATTCGGGAGCGGGAGCTGGAGCAGGAGCCGGAGGTACCGTGCCATTGGAAAAGCCGGTGACTACAGGCCAAGGCGCTTACTACCTCCTGCGGCCAGCACAGCAACCTCCATTTACCCCAAGGTATTCCTGGGCCACGTTCGGACGTGGGACAGTCGACTCATGGGTGCACGATCGAAAGGGGTCTTGCGTATGGGTCCCCGGGGACCGTACAGAAGTAGGTCACCCAAGTTTCTGGGAGGACGACCGAGAGTGCATAGGGGGTGACTGGCGGTTCCTACTGCCAGACGAGGAGCGAGGCGCTCCCTATGGACCCGACCTGACGGTCGAAGACTCAAGCCGCAACCTGGACCGGAGGATGGGAGAGTTGCGGGTCCAAATCACCGTGGAGCTGAGAGAAGTGATGATGGACATGCAGCAGCAGCTCCAAGATGCCATTGCTGCGGTGCAGGTACAGGGGCAGCCGCCAGCTGGAGGAGCGGGGGGAGGAGTGCCGGCAGGTGGGGCACCTCCGCAACAAGTCCCACCGGGGGAGCCCCAGCCAGGGGCACCCCACAGCCGGTTCCAGTCCCCGTCCCCGCGCCGGCAGATTGGATGATCTGTCAAGCCCCCAACGACCCCCTGACGGCAACTTTCGATGGCGACCCCGAGAAGCTCTGCTTTTTCATCATCGAAATCGAAAGGTTCCTAGAGGCTTGGGGCCATCTCTACCCTACCGAGCGGGACCGCGTAGGTTACATCGGATCCAAGCTGCGGGACACCACCAGTGATTGGTATGTAAGCCTGCACAACCCCCCCAGGGCCTGAGCTATGCACTGTCAATAATTTCATGTGGGCCCTCCGGCAGCACTATGAGGATCCCCTGGGGGAGGAGAAGGCGAGAAACCAATTACGGAAGTTGGTGCAGGGGAGGTCCTCAGTGCGGGAATACACTGACCGGTTCCGGCGGATAGTAGCCAAAGTGCAAGGCTGGTCCCAAGACCTTTTCATCGAGAAGTATCGAGAAGGCCTACACCCCGAAATTTACGAAACTATTTTGAGGGGTGGGAGGCCCGGATCACTGGCAGCGTGGATGAGAGCCGCCGCCAACGTGGAGGAGCACTTTCCCCTGATCAAGCTGGGAACCTCCGCAACCGCTCAACCCAAGGCCCCCCAGAAGATGAAAGGGAAACCGAACATCCAAGAGATACGAGACAACCGCTTCAAACAAGGGCTTTGCATGAGATGCGAGGAGAGTGGCCACTTCGCGTCCGCTTGCCCTCGTGGTGGGGGAAAGGCTCCCAAGACATCAACCCATGTGAATGGGAGCACCCCAAGCCACGGCAAGACATCGTTCAAACCCGGGCATTACAGCTGGAAGGGGCAGTGAGCGAGCAAGGAGAGCTGGAGCTGACTGAGGCACAGATGTCAGGAAACTCCAACGACCTGCAGTAAACGGCGCAGAGCTGCAGGTCCCTCTCCCCGACGTGCCATCTCCGGTGAGCATCCCCGGCCCCTTACTTTATATGGTAGTGACAGTAATAGCCCCTGGCACAGGGACCCATGTACGGGTGCGTGCCTTAATAGACTCGGGGTGTGCTAGAGACTTGATAAGCCCTTTGGTAGTGGATGGATTAGCCCCTAAAGTCACCCCCTTGGGGGAGCCACTCACCTTCACGCAGATGGACGGTTCTGAGATGAAGGAGGCGTGTGTGGCAGAGACTGAACTGTTGATTTTGGGAACGGGTGAGCACTGGGAAAAGAGGGCTTTTATTATTACCCCCAATTCCCCATGGTGCTAGGGAGCCCATGGTTAAGCTCCCACGACCCCTATGTAAAATGGAGTGAGGGGAAAATCTCGTGGGTGGATGACAAGTGTAATCACCACAAATGGGACCCGGAGTGGGGACCCGGGCCCCCTCTCCCCCTCCGAGCAGCCGCCCTCACCCTAGCACCCTCCCAGGTTCCCCGCGAGTACAGAGACTTGATTGAGGTGTTCAGTGAGATGTAGGCGGATGAGTTACCCCCTCACCGCTTGTCCAATTGTGCCATTGAACTATTACCCGGGGAAAAACTGCCGAAAGGGAAACTATATTCCATGAGCCCCGCTGAGCGAGAGGAGCTGCGGAAGTTCCTAGACAAGAATTTAGAGCGAGGTTTCATCCACCCGACCAAGTCCCTTTTGCAGCTCCTGTGCTGTTCCGGAAAAAGAAAGACGGGGGATTGAGACTATGCACTGACTATCGGGGGCTGAATGCTGTGTCCACTTCAAATGCTTACCCGCTCCCGCTCATCAAAGACTTGTTAGCGGAGGCTGCGAAGGGAAAGGTGTTTACCAAACTAGACTTGCGGGACGCTTATTTTCGGGTGCGCATCAGGGAGGGGGATGAATACAAGACTGCCTTCAACACACCACTGGGCCAGTTCGAATACTTGGTGATGCCATTCGGCTTAAGTGGCGCTCCGGGAGTTTTTATGAGTTTAATCAATGAAGTGTTGCATAAACATTTGTTCAAAGGGGTGTTATGTTACTTAGATGATATCTTGATTTATTCTGCTGATAAGGCGTCGCATTGACTACTTCGTGCCAAAACCATCTAAGATGGTGCTGTGGATGGACTTCTGCTCCCACACACAGAAGACTGGTGAGTCAGCTGCTGACTACATGGCAGACCTCCAGCGGCTAGCCATCGGGTGCGAATTCCCCTCAGTTGAGAACACGCTTTTAACCCAGTTTGTCTGGGGGGTCTGCGAGCTGAAGCTCCGGCAGAAGCTCTGTTAGAAATATGTGCCTAGACCAAGACCCAACTTCCAGCAATTATAGGGTTAACTTGTTTATCCTAGTGTTTTGCATCTTGACCTGGAGAAGAAACCTGGGAGCTGACCAATTGATGTAAAGCCTGCGAAGCTACTAGACTATTGTATTTCTAATTGGTTGTTAATCCCATATATTTTTTATTATTATTATCAGTTGTTAAATAATACATTATTCCATTATTCATTTAAATAATTTTCCATTTTCCACTCCTTCCCTCTCCCCTCAGCCTAATCGTCCTCTTCCAGCCAGGAGCATAAGGCATGCATCTTCCACCGAACATCTTCTTTCTTCTCTTCTTTAATCCAATTCAGGTAGAGCGACCATTTCTTCTTAATCCTTGCTGTTCTATCCTCCCATGGCGAATCTTGTGTCAACATGGCTGCTATATCCGACTGGACAAAATCAAACATAATTATGCCAAGCTTCTCTTGTCCACTTACTTTTGTCTTTCCATCCTAATGCTATTACTGCTTTCCCAGCTAGTATTATTGCCTTCAATAGATCTTGACTATTCTTCTCTATTTTCTCACTACCTAGTGTACCTATGGTCATTAATTCAAAGTCTATGTCCAGCTTTACCTTGAAAAGCTTGTCTATTACTTCCAATATATCATTCCATAGTTTTTTAGCCTCTGGGCATTCCCACCACATATGGGCATACCACCCTTTCGCCCTTTTGCAGTGCTAGCAATTGGGACTTAAGCCTGGGAACATATTTGCTAGAATGGCCGGAGTTCTGTACCATTTAGTATAGAATTTTAATTCTAATTCTCTAAATTTATGCATTTTTATTCTCTTAATCCCTTCCATTAACTTTTCTGCTTTCTGCCTCGTTATTTTGGTTTCTGTACTCCATTTCCCTTGCAGCTGTCCTATACCCTCTTCTTTATCTGAGACCATTTTCTTATATATTGCTCCCACTATTCCTTTTTTAGATTTCCTCATTGGTTTATATATCTCTTCTACTGGTTCTTCTATATCCATATTATTGTTTTCTATTATTTTTTTTAATCTTGGTGTATAGGCCTGCTACTTTTAACCAATACTTTGTTCCTACTTTCGCTTCTATGATCCAAAGTGGCTTTAAGGTATTTGCTGTCAGCATATCTTGTAGTGTTCTGTACCCTTTTTGTTTAAGTAAATCCCACCATCCATGGTCTTCCCCCTCCTCTTCTAATGTTTTGAGTGGTGCCCATTTAGACGTCCTTGTTAACCACTTCGATTGCCACTTCCTCCAAACTGCTAAGGTACTCTCCCTAGTGTCAGGATCTGACAATGGTGTCTCTATACTTTCTGTACTTTGCTTTCGTTTCCTTTGTTTTAGCGGACCCCTCGCTTGTGCCCCTTATCTCTCAGTTTTGTGTAGTGGTTAAGTGTGCGGACTCTTATCTGGGAGAACCGGGTTTGATTTCCCACTCCTCCACTTGCACCTGGCTGGATGACTTTGGGCAAGCCATAGCTCTGTACCAGCTGTTCCCTCAAGGACAGCTTGGGAAAGAGTTCTCTCAGCCCCACCTACCTCACAGGGTGTCTGTTGTGGGGAGGGGAAGGGAAAAGGAGTTTGTAAGCCACTCTGAGACTCCAAGTGAGTGAAGGGCGGGGTATAAATCCAATCTCTTCTTCTTCTTCTTATTCCCCCTCCCTCCTGACAGCTATAAATGTCGCTTTGAAGTATATTAGTTGCTCTGGTTTATGTTACAATGTCTAGGCGGGAGATGGCGACCCGCATTCCTAGGCGTCATCTATAAACAAATGGTTGTTACTCCCTTGCATTCCCTCCTCCCTTTTTCCGGGCCAGCGTATGTTATCTTATTGTGAAGACCTTGAGCATTCTTTATGGCCGGGTGCCTGGAAATGTTGTGCCTAGATTCACACATGTGGGTCACTCAGATCAAGAAGGGAATTTATAACTTTCTCACCTTGCTGTGGGAACCTTAACGGTCCCCTGTCCTTTTCTCTGCGTTTACCCTCTTGTTCTGATTGGCTTAAGACCAGGGTTCAATTAAAACCTGAGGGTATATTAGCACTGTCTGTATTCCATTAAGCATCTCTAACAAACATTGAGAACCTGTTTGCAGCAATAAGCAATAAAGAACTTTAATTCAACAAAGGTCTGATCTGTTGCTGTCTATTCAGAAGCCTCACAGATTGTTAGAGATCTGTGTTTGGGACTTTCTCGTTCCTGACCATGTCAGATGACGAGACCATTCCTGTAACATCGGCGGAAGACACGGTGCCCATGGAGAGCAAACCCACCGGCCTGGCGAATCCGGTGACCACTGCCCAGGGAGCCTACCAGATCCCGTGTCCTGGGTTGGGGCTACATTGGCCACTGGTATCACCTAGGTATTCATGGTCCAACTTCGGTCACGGGACCTCCGAATCATGGATCCATGACAGGAAGGGATCCCGTGTGCATTTCAGTGGGGATCGCATGGAGTTTGGCCGACCCAGCCTGATAGAGGAGGAACGGGGTTTCTCCAGAGGCCAGGATGATCGGCATTACCGCTTTCTGGATGAAGAGCATGGGATGCCATGCGGTCCCGATCCTGTGGGCGAGGATCTGGGATGGGTGCTGGACCAGAGGTTCGGCGAGATGCAAGACCGCATCACAGTGGAGCTACGGGAGGCTGTGCTCGATATGCAGCAGCAAATGCGGGATGTTGTGGCTGCAATGCAAGCCCCCGTGCCGGCTCCCCCTCCAGGAGGGGGAATGCCCCCGGTTCCGGGACCAGGGGGTGGTGCGCCGCCCCAACAGGTACCCCCGGCAGGCCCTCCCACGGGACCCCCTCAGCAACCTGTACCTGTGGGGCCCGTGGGTCCAGATTGGATGATCCGGCAGGCCCCCACCGACCCGTTGACAGCCACATTCGACGGCGACCCGGAGAAGCTTCGATTCTTCATTATAGAGATCGAGAGGTTCCTGGCCGCTTGGGGACACCTGTATCCCACTGAGAGAGACCGGGTAGGCTACATCGGTTCAAAACTACGGGACACCGCGAGCGACTGGTATGTCAGCCTGCACAATTCCCCGGGCCCCGAACTACGTACTGACGATAACTTTATGTGGGCCCTGCGGCAGCACTATGAGGATCCCTTGGGGAGGAGAAAGCCCGGAATCAACTCCGGAAGTTGGTGCAGGAGAGATCCTCAGTGAGAGAGTACACCGACCGCTTCAGGCACATATCAGCAAAGGTGCAGGGTTGGTCCAAAGACCTTTTCGTAGAGAAGTACCAAGAGGGGCTACACCCAGAAATCTATGAGACCGTCCTGAGGGGTGGCTGGCCCATGTCGCTGGCCGCTTGGATGAGGGTAGCGGCAGACGTGGAGGAGCGTTTCACCCTGATCAAACTAGGAGCTCCTGCGACGGCTCAACCGAAAGCTCCCCAGAAGGTGAAGGGGAAGTCGGCTTTCCAAGAGCTGCGAGATATCCATTTTAAGCAGGGGCTCTGCATCAAGTGTGGGGAGGGTGGCCATTTCGCATCCTCCTGCCCCTGAGGCGGCACAAAAGCACCCAAGACCTCCACCCCTATGGGGGGCACCCCTCGTCCTGGCAAAGTGTCATTTAAACCCCGGGCTCTACAGCTGGAAGGGGCAACGTGCGAGCAGGGCGAGTTGGAGCTGGTCGAGGCACAGCCATCGGAAAACTTCAGCGACCTGCAGTAGGTGGCGCAGAGCTGCAGGTCCCCCCATCCGGCGTGCCATCCTCGGTGAGCATCCCTGGCCCTTTACTTTACATGGTCATGACTGTGGTTGTCCCCAGCACGGGAACCCATGTGCGGGTGCGTGCTTTGATAGACTCGGGGTGTGCCAGGGACTTAATAAGCCCCTTAGTTGTGTATGGACTGGCACCCAAGGTAAACCCCCTGGGGGAACCGCTCACCTTCACTCAGATGGACGGTTCAGAGATGAAGGAGGCGTGTGTGGCAGAGACTGAACTTCTGGTAGTGGGGACAGGGGAACACTGGGAGAAGAGGGCTTTTGTCATCACCCTGAATACTCAATTTCCCATGGTGCTGGGCAGCCCATGGTTGAGCTCCCATGACCCCTACATAAAATGGAGTGAGGGGGGAAATCTCGTGGATAGATGAGAGGTGCACCCATCATACCTGGGATCCTGGTTGGGCCCGGGTCCCCCCGTCCCCCTCAAGGCAGCGGCTCTGACACTGGTGCCAGCACAGATCCCCCAGGATTATAGAGACCTGGCGGAGGTGTTCAGTGAGTTGGAGGCAGACGAACTGCTGCCCCATCACCTCTCCGACTGCGCCATCGAGTTATTACCTGTGGAAAAGTTACCGAAGGGAAAGTTATACTCCATGAGCCCAGCCGAGCGGGATGAACTAAGAAAGTTTCTAGACAAGAACTTGGGGTGCGGCTTCATACGCCCTGCCAAGTCCCCTTTCGCTGCCCCAGTGCTATTTCGGAAAAAGAAAGATGGAGGCTTGAGACTGTGCACAGACTACCATGGTCTGAATGCGGTGTCCGCCTCCAACGCCTATCCCCTCCCTCTCATCAAGGACTTGCTGGCGGAGGTGGCCAAAGGGAAAATTTTCACAAAACTGGATTTGCGGGATGCCTATTTTCGTGTGTGCATTAGGGAGGGGGACGAATATAAAATGGCATTTAATACCCCTTTGGGACAGTTCGAATACCTGGTGTTGCCATTCGGCTTGAGTGGCGCGCCGGGAGTTTTTATGAGTTTAATCAGCGAAGTGTTGCATAAACATCTTTTTAAGGGGGTGCTCTGCTATCTAGATGATATCTTGATTTATTCTACTAATAAGCAATCTGTGGGATTGGTAAGAGAAGTGTTAACCACGCTGCTGGAGAACCAGCTTTATGCCAAGTTGTCTAAGTGCGAATTCCATCAGACCGAAGTAGGCTATCGAATCTCCCAGCGCGGGCTGGAGATGGACCCTGCTAAAGTAGAGGCAGTGGTACAGTGGGAGGCCCCCCGCCCCTGAAAACTACCGCAGAGTCTGTTGGGATTTTGTAATTTCTACCGCACATTCCTCAAGGACTTTGCCACAGTTACCCTACCCCTTACCAAACTGTTGAAAACCAAGGGGAAGGGACCCGATGCGGGGAAGCCTGGGGAGCGTTTGGGGTGGACTGGAGAGTGCCAAGCGGCTTTTGAAAAGCTTAAGAGACTGTTCACTTCTGAACCCATTCTAGCCCACCCAGATGAAACCAAGGAGTTTGTGATCCATGTAGATGCCTCAGATGTAGCCATGGGGGGGGGGGGGCGATTTTGCAAAAGGGCGCAGATAATGCCTTACACCCCTTGGCATATATCTCAAAAAAGTTTAATGAGACAGAGAGACACTGGTCAGTGTGGGACAAAGAGGCGGCTGCCATATGATTGGCCCTAACCACCTGGTGGCATTGGCTAGAGGGAGCGCAAAAGCCATTTGAGATCTGGACTGATCACAAAAACCTGGAGGCTTTGCGGACTCAGAGGTCTCTCAATGCTAAGCAGCTTCGGTGGGCCGATTTCTTCTCGAAATTTAACTTTGTATTGAAACACTTCCCTGGGAAAGCCAACTCCTTAGCAGATGCGTTGTCCCGATTGCCCCAACATGAATCCCAAAGGGAGGAAGTGTTTGACTCTATGTTCTCCCCTCAGCAATTGGGGGGGGGGGCAGTGATGATGCGGAGCCAGAACAAAACCACCCTCGAAGACTTATCCTGGATGGAGAGGTGCGCGGAGAAATACACTGAGGAGGAGGTAGAGGAGTGGAGCGGGATTAGTGAATGTTCAATCCGCAAAAATAAATGCTGGTATCACGGGTCCAAGCTGATAGTGCCCCAATCCTTAAGGGGAGAGGTGCTAGTGTCGTGTCACACGTCCAAGCTATCTGGGCACTTTGGATTTCTTAAAACTCTTAACCTAGTTCAGAGACAGTTCTGGTGGCCGCGCATGCATAAAGATGTGTCGGACTATGTAACTGCATGCCAAGTGTGCCTTATGTGTAAACGCAGGAGAGGCAAGACCCCTGGATTACTGCACCCTTTGCTGACCCCCTCTAGACCCTGGGAGATTGTGTCTATGGACTTCATCACGGGGCTTCTGCCTTCGCGGGGCAAGACGGTCATTTGGGTGGTCGTGGACATGTTCTCCAAGCAGGCTCATTTTGTCCCCTTTAAGCAGCTGCCGACTGCGAAGGGGCTGGCTAAGACTTCCTTTAACCACATGATTAAATTACACGCTTTCCCCAGGAGAGTAATATCCAATCGGGGAAGTCAGTTCGTTGCCAACTTCTGGCGGGAGCTTCTCAAGGTGATGGACATTGAACCCGCTCTAAGTTCGGGTTATCATCCAGAGACCAATGGACAGTCCGAACGAGTTAATCAACTTTTGGAACAATTCCTGAGATGTTACACAAATTATCATCAGAATAATTGGGTGGACTTGTTGCCCTTTGCTGAATATAGCTACAACAACACGATACACTCCTCTACGGGGGTGTCTCCATTCATGGTGGTAGGGGGGTTCGAAGGAAAGCCGCTACCCACTCTAGACAACTCAACTGACCCCCCCCCCCGACTGATTTTTCTCAATGGTGGACTAAGCTGCAGGAGTCTTGGCCCCTAATAGCGAAAACTCTCAATAAGGCAAAGGCTGACTGCAAGAAGTATGTGGATAGGGGTAGGTGGGACTTGCAGCCTGGTGACTCGGTCTACCTCTCCACGAAAAACATTCATGGACTCCACCCCAGTCGAAAGTTGGGATGGAAATATGTCGGACCTTATAAAGTATTGGAAAAAATCTCAGATGTTACTTTTAAACTTGATTTGCCTAAATCACTGAGTTCTGTGCATCCTGTTTTTCATTTCAGCTTGCTGAAGAAAGATCCTGGGCCGAATGCATGGCACCCAGGACCTCCGACTCCTCCTCCGCTGATGAAGGAGGGGGAACAACACTTTGAAATTTCTGATGTCTTAGATTCTAAAATGCGGAGGGGAAAATTACTGTATCTGGTCAAGTGGGTGGATTTTGGGCCTGAATTAAATGAGTGGGTCTTTGCTGAAAATGTTCATGCTCCTAAACTTGTTAAAGCTTTTCATAAACGCTTCCCTGATAAGCCAGGGTAGAAGGTATTTTAGGGAGAGCTGGGTGTCAGGATCTGACAATGGTGTCTCTATACTTTCTGTACTTTGCTTTCGTTTCCTTTGTTTTAGCGGACCCCTCGCTTGTGCCCCTTATCTGTCTTATTCCCCCTCCCTCCTGACAGCTATAAATGTCGCTTTGAAGTATATTAGTTGCTCTGGTTTATGTTACAATGTCTAGGCGGGAGATGGCGACCCGCATTCCTAGGCGTCATCTATAAACAAATGGTTGTTACTCCCTTGCATTCCCTCCTCCCTTTTTCCGGGCCAGCATATGTTATCTTATTGTGAAGACCTTGAGCGTTCTTTATGGCCGGGTGCCTGGAAATGTTGTGCCTAGATTCACACATGTGGGTCACTCAGATCAAGAAGGGAATTTATAACTTTCTCACCTTGCTGTGGGAACCTTAACGGTCCCCTGTCCTTTTCTCCGCGTTTACCCTCTTGTTCTGATTGGCTTAAGACCGGGGTTCAATTAAAACCTGAGGGTATATTAGCACTGTCTGTATTCCATTAAGCATCTCTAACAAACATTGAGAACCTGTTTGCAGCAATAAGCAATAAAGAATTTTAATTCAACAAAGGTCTGATCTGTTGCTGTCTATTCAGAAGCCTCACACCTAGGTCCTATTTTCCTTTTATAATCTTTGATCTGTTTGCCTGTGAATATACCAAATCTTCCTACTCCTTCATTCACCTCATTTTCGAATTTAACCCATTTCTGATCTTCTCCTTCCCCTATATCTAATAATGCTTTTAACTGGAAAGCTTCATAGTAACTTGCTATATCTGGTACCCCCATCCTAATTCTGAACTGTGATTATATACCAACTTTTTTGCAATTCTATATTTTTTGCTTCCAAAGATCCATTCTCTTATTTTTGTATTCCAAATGTCAATTTTTTGTTCGCTAAGTGTTAGTGGTAGTACTTGAAATAAATATAGCAGCTTTGGTATCCAAAACATCTTGACACTTCTAATTCTAGCTGTTATATTCAGAGTTTTCCTCTTCCACTCCTTCATTTCTCTCATTACCTTCTGCCACACTTTTTAATAATTTTTCTCCTCTATTTTATTCATGTTCCTATAGATTTCTATTCCCAAATATTTAAATTTTGTGGCACCCAATCCTATTTTAGTTAATCTATTAATTTCCTCCCTTTCCTCTCGATCCACATTACAATACATTATTTCCGATTTCCCTATGTTAATTCTTAATCCTGACAGCACTTCAAAGTCTTCTAATATGACTTTCATTTCTTTAATCCCTTCTTTGGGGTTAGTCATTATTATAATTATATCATCCGCAAATAGGTTTAGCTTCATCTCCTCTTTACCTATCTTACATCCCTCTATTCTTCCTGAATTCCTAATTCTTTCGGCCAATTGCTCCATTGCCATTATAAATAAAATTGGTGATAACAGGCATCCTTGTCTAACCCCTCTCGAAATTGGAAATTCCTCAGTATGTTTATTATTTACTCTAACTACCGCTGTTCCTTCTCTGTAGATTTCTTGAATTGTTCTAATATACGTTTGACCAAAGCCATATTCCTTCGTTGTGGACCACAAAAATTCATGAGACAGTGTATTGAATGCTTTATATACATCCAATTTAAGTAATGCTATCTTCTTGGACTGCCTATGGCATAGCACATTTAATATATTCCTTATGGGATGTGCGATGCTTCTTCCCTTCACAAACCCATACTGATCCTCCTTTATTATATGAGGAATTACATTCTTAAGCCTGTTTGCCATTATTTTGGCAAATATTTTATAATCCTGATTTAATAAGCTTATAGGCCTATATGAGCCCACCTCTTGGGGGTCTTTCTGAGCTTTCAATATTAAGGCTATCTCTGCTGTTCTCCAAGTATCAGGAGCTCTTCCTCCCTTCAGTATAGTATTAAACGGTATCTGAAACTCTGGGATTAGCGTTTCTTTCATCTACTTATAAAATTCTGCAGTAAAATCATCCAGACCCGGAGATTTCCCAGTTTTTAGCCCCTTTATTACCTCATCTATCTCTTGAGCTGTAATGTCAGCCTCTAGACTTTCCTTATCCTCATCCTTTAATCTTGAGCCTATTTGTTCCTCAAACTTCCCTACCTCTTTTTTCCCATATAAAGTTTTATAAAATTTTTTAAACATTTCTCTAATCTCCTTAGGGTTTTGTGTTATTTGTGTATTCATTCTAATACTTTTCACCCTTTGCTTTTCTTCCCTACCTTTTAAATAATTTGCCAATCGTCTACTTGAATTTATTGTGGTCCTCTGGAATTCATTCCTTACCATAGCTTGCTTCTTCCAGAGCGCCTTCGAATCCAGGAAATCTAATTCCCTCTTGAGTTCTTTAATTATGTTCTGTCTATTTTGGCAGAATTTCTTTATCTGATTTCTTTGTAATAATTCAAGTTCTTGTATTTTCCCCTTCCTATTAGAGTACCATTCTTTTTTTATTTCTTTTTTCCTCATCATACATTGTCCCCTAATCACTGCTTTAGCAGCATCCCAGAGGATATTTATGGCCACTGTGCCTCTGTTTTCTTGGAAATATAACTTTAGCTGCTTCACAATAGCCTTTTTATCCTTTTCCTTGGCCATAACTATATTGTTATACCTCCACATCCTTTTCGCGTGTTCCCTCTTGGTGTCTATCTCTATTGTTATTGGGGCATGATCTGAAATCCAAATTGGATGGGTTATTACACTTCTCAGTTCCCATCCATTTGCTCTTTTAATGATTATAAAGTCCAAACATGAAGCAGTTTTGTGCCTACTCGAAACATGTGTTGGCTTGGCACTTAAGCTTAAGGCTTCATGTGCCTCTATTAGATCCCATTTTTCCCACTTAATTATTTTATCTTTAGAGACATCAATATTAAAGTCTCCTGCCATAATCACTTCCCCCTCAATGAATTTCTGCATCTTTTTAAGTACTTTTATCCAGGGGTCCGTTGGGGCTGGAGCAAAGTGGAGCGCCGCTCCGCCAGTGAAGAGGCTGGGGGCGGGACTTCGTAATGGCTGCCGCTGGGTTGGACACCCTCCCACCCCACTTAATGTCCAAAAAATCCTCTCCTACCCCACCCTGCTCAATGTCCCCGAGCTGGTGGCAGGCCGCCGGCCGGGGAAAGAAACCCCCTCCCACCCACCCTCGCTCAATGTCCCCAGGCCAGCGGCAGGCCGCCAGCCAGGGGAAAAAATCCCTTTCCCCCAATGTCCCTGAGCCAGCGGCAGGCCGCCGGCCCGGGAAAAAAAACCTCTCCCACCCCCCCTTCAATGTTTGGCTGTAGCCTGCAGCTCTAAGAGGGTTAAAGCAGACGAGCTGTTTCCTAGAGGGGCCGATAGATGGAGGTAGTGGAAGAGCTGGCTTCTGAGAGGGGAAGGAGAACAGGGAGGGTTTCCGGGGGTGCAACACCCTTTGCAGCCGGCTCCTGGGGAGGTTTCCTCTTGAGTAAGTCGTCATCTCAGTCTTGGAAGAGAGACCATTCCGCTGTTGTGTGGCTGTCGTGTGACTTGGGTGTGTGTGTGTGGGGCTGCAAGGCAGGAATCTGAGTTCTGGAGGTCAGAATAAATCCTCAGCCGGGGAGGTTGGAGGGAGGCCCGGGAAGAAGCCCCAGGCGGGGATCACGGGGGGCAGGGGGGAATCCTTTGTGCCGAGGGGTTGCCCAAATACCTCGCCTTTTGGCCGGTGCTCCCCCCATCTGCAATTTTCCGGCGGGCTATTTATCATTCTTTTGTTTATTTCCATTAATAATAGTCCCCCCTCAATGTCCCCGAGCCACCTTCCACCCCGCCCTCTCAATGTCCCTGAGCTGGCCTGGGAAGGAGCCCCCACCCCCCCCTCACCATTCCTGGGTGGGGGGGGTGAGGGAGGGAGGAGGGAAAAGCTGGGCCCCAGTGCCCAAGCAAGAGGGGGGGGAGAAGCACCTTGTCTGTTTGTCTTTCTTTCTTTTCTTTCTTTCTTTCCTTCCTTCCTTCCTTTCTTTTCTTCTCTCTCTCCCCCCACCTACCTACCTACCTTCCTGTTCCTTTCCTCCCTCCCTCCCTCCCTCCCTCTTTCTCTTTCTTTCTTTCTTTCTTTCTTTCTTTCTTTCTTTCTTTCTTTCTTTCTTTCTTTCTTTCTTTCTTTCTTTCTTTCTTTCTTTCTCCCCCCACCTACCTACCTACCTTCCTGTTCCTTCCTTCCTTCCTTTTCTTCTCTCTCTCTCTCCCCCACCTACCTACCTACCTTCCCCTCCCTTCCTTCCTTCCTTCCTTCCTTTCTTATCTCTCTCCCCCACCTACCTACCTACCTACATTCCTTCCTGTTCCTTTCCTTTCCTTCCTTCCCCCCTCCCTCCCTCCCTCCCTTTCTTCTAACACACTTCCGGTGACGTCAGGGGTGTGGCCTTCTGACACTTCCGGTGACGTCAGGGTGTGTGGCATATGCAAATAAGTTATGCTAATGAGCTCCTGCACCTCTTTTTTTACGAAAGGACCCCTGCTTTTATCAAAAAAGGTTTCTGTCCCTTATTTGGGGCATAAATATTTATCAATGTTATTTTCCTATTTTGAAATGTAGCTTTGACCAAAAGGTACCTTCCCTCTCCATCTCTTAGCGCTTCTGTTACTTAATATCGTTCCTTCTATGAACCAGAATAGCCACCCCTCTCGCTTTTGCTGTGCTTCTCACTTCAGCTAATACTTCCCATTCCGGATGGTTAAATAGTGGGTTTTTATCCTTTTTTGCTTTATGTGTCTCTTGTAGACACATAATATCTGTGTCATGTTGTTTTGCAAATCTAATAAGTCTATACCTTTTGATGTCAGAACTCAGGCCATTGACGTTCAGTGAAAGCAACTTCAACAATTTACCCATAATCTTTTAGCTTAAGCTTCCTCTCTGCTCCCGGCTGGTTACTAGCTTTATTTATTTCCCCCCATGTTCCCCACCTCCCCAATCTTCCTCCCCCTCCCTCCTTCCCCTGGTATAGGGCTTGTTGCTGGGGAAAATACCTTATCCCCTTCTCTATACCTTAAGGTGTGCGCATCCCCCCCCTTCATTTATAATTATAGCATTTATTATAAAGACTTGACCTATGTATACTTCCCTTTTTCTGTATTTAAGTGAGCCTTCTCTGTTGTTTCTCCTGGCGTGTAGTAGCTCCTTCCTCCTCCTCTCCCTCCAGCGCTGGAATCTCCTCCATCTCTGCTGTTCCTGGGTCAATTCCAAACTTTTCTAATAGTCTTCTAATAGTCTTCATTACACTCCTCTTTTTTAAAGACTCTTGGCAAAAATCTTGTCTTATAAAGACCCTCTTCCCTCTAAATTTAAGTTCTTTGTTTTTCTTTAAAGCAAGGTATATCTGACTTTGTAGTTTCTTTCTTGCGAACTTAATTATAACAGGGCGCAGTCCCCCCCCCTTTCCCTTGTAATCTGTGAGCACGCTCCACCTGGTCCTCATCAAGCTCTATTCCCTGCTCAGATAACCGGTCTATAATGCATTTCTCTAATTGTTTAGGAGCAATATCTTCTGAAATGCCATATATAATTAAATTTGCCCTTCTACTCCTATCAGATAATTCCATAGTTTGTTTTTTAAGCTGTACGATGTCTTTATTTTCTCTTGCCAAAGTCTCTGCTTTTAAAGCCAGTTGTTTCACTCCCTTAACTTCTGCATGCAATGCACCCACCTCTTGCTTTACCTCATTAATCGCTGTTTTAATCTTCTCCTGGGAGTCAATCATTAAGCTTTGAAATTGTGCCAATTGTTCTGACAATCCTTTCACGGTTGTTGCCATTTCAGAGGGTCTCTTCAAAGCGTCCTTCTAGTTGTAAGCTCACAACAGCTTCTCTTCGTAATTAACCAGGAAGTTTTTCACTCCACGCTGTTCTCTAATTCCTTATCTCTATCTAGCTCGTTTTCCAGCACTTTTAAGAGTTGTTTACATTTGTTTTAAGTCATTTATCTTTCTTTCCGCGGAGGAGGGAAGGCGAAGGCTTCTTCCTGCTTAGAGCATGCACACCTCCCCCATTTCTAATTGGTTGTTGTTCCACAGGTAACTTGTCCTGGGGGTCAAGAAAAAGGAGAGATCCTCCATTGTGATCTTCTCACTCTGTTGTAGAATGTCTTAGAGTGTAGACCGGAGCAATGCTGCTCCTTAGAAAGCATGTTTTGTTTATTTCATAGGATTCCCATATTCCCTCCCTTTAGAAAATAAATACTTTTAAACTAAAAGAACCAGTCTCTTCTTTCCAGAAGCAAGATCCATAACTCTGAATTTTCTCTAATATTGGGCAAAAACACTAACACTTTTAACCCAGTTTGTCTGGGGGGGGGGGTCTGCGAGCTGAAGCTCTGGCGGAAGCTTGTGGCCACCGACAAACTGTGGCTGGACATGGCGTGCAAAACTGCAGCTGCGTTTGAAAAGGTGCAACAGGACCACCAGGGATCCACCATGCACTGCGTAGCGACTACCCACATCCCCGCCACAATGTCTGATGAGGAAGAGGACATCCTGCAGCTCCAAAGGCCAGACCGGAGGGGACAACCGAAACCAGCTGCTGCCTCACTGTAGGTCACCCCGAAGACCTCCGCATCCCCAAGGACGATGTGTGCCAGCTGCAGCGATCCCCACGACCGCCAGGCCTGCTGCTTTCATGACACAGCATGCCCTTCCTGTGGCAAGACAGGCCACATTGCCCGGGTTTGCCGTTCCTGGGCCTCCTGATGCTCCCAAGCTACACACCTTGAGTTGGCTGATCTACACTCCACATTGTCAACTCAGGTACTAAACTTGCCCCAACAAAATCTTCATTCCCGTGGTCACAGAGGGGTCCCCCTGCCAGATGGAATTGGACACAGGGTCTGCGTACTCCATTATTTCTGTGGATACCCTTAAGAGACTCTGCCCACCGGGGGGGGACTGCAAAAGCCACTGGGACTCAAGCTCTGGGATTTTCAGAAGAATCTGGTAGCAATCAAGGGGTGGGGAAGTTTCAGAGTCCAATTCAAGAACTTTTGCAGACAATTGGACCTCTTAGTGGTTGAAGGAAAGCGGTCTAGCCTGCTAGGACTATCATGGTTTGGGCCCCTAGAACTGGGAGTAACAGGCATAAACCAACTCAGCAGCGCAGACTTTCAGTCAGTCTGCGATGATTTTCCAGCTGTCTTCAACAGAAAACTCAGAGAATACATGGGCCCACCAGTAATGCTGGAACTGGACCCAGTCATACAGATGCTGGCCAGGCAACCTCCCCTAGTGGTCCAACCCAAAATAGACAAAGAGCTCGACTGGCTAGTTGAGCAAGGGGTCCTGGAGCCCATCCCGCATGGCAAATGGGAGACTCCTATAGTCACCCCCATGAAGCCAAACAGGGACATAGACATTTGTGCAGATTACAAATGCACCCTCAACCAGGCACTCCAGGACCATGTGTATCCAGTGCCGGTGGTGAGCCACATCCTTGCCTCCCTGGCAGGCGCAAGGATATTTAGAAAGCTGGATCTGGTGCAGGCCTATCAGCAGCTCCCAGTGGACGAGGCCACAGCAGAGGCCCAGACCATCGTCATGCACCGAGGAGCATTCAAGGTCCGGTGCCTCCAGTTCAGGGTCAGCGTCACCCCAGGGATATTTCAGGAGCTCATGGACACTTTGCTTAAAAGTATCCCCAGGGTCCAGCCATTTTTCAACCATGTTCTGATCACCACACCAGATGTCAAGACCTTCATGGCCCAGCTCTGCTCCATCCTCCTATGCTTCAGTGACACGGGCCTCAAGGTCAAGAAAGAAAAGTGTCAGCTGTGAGTTCCATCTGTCAAGTTTCTTGGCTTCGCCATGGTATGCCCAGGACATACACCCAACCGCCGACAAGATTCACACCATCATGGAGGCCCCCATACCAACTTCCAAATCGGAGCTATAGGCATTTTTAGGATGCTTAAACTTTTACCACACCTTCCTTCCCCACAAGGCGGCGGTAGCGGAGCCCCTCCACCGGCTCCTGGACACGAATGCCCATTGGTCCTGGGGTCCTTGCCACACAGCGGCATTCCGGGCTGTCAAGGGGCTGCTGACTTCCAACACAGTCCTGGCCCACTTTGATGAATCCCTCCC
Organism: Lepidodactylus listeri; assembly: GCA_029233225.1. NCBI lineage: Eukaryota > Metazoa > Chordata > Lepidosauria > Squamata > Gekkonidae > Lepidodactylus > Lepidodactylus listeri. The sequence goes on along the minus strand of JARCFY010000009.1, from coordinate 112,902,294 downwards.
AGTAATCCTTGCCTGCAATGCTTTATCCTACAGCATGGGGGCCATCCTGGGACACCACCTGATGGACGGGAGAGAGGTGCCCGTCACCTATTATTCCCGCACCTTGTCGGCAGCTGAGCACAACTACACACAAATAGACAAGGAAGCCCTGGCGATTGTAGCAGGTATTTAAAAATTCCATAATTACCTGTATGGCCGGCCCTTCACAGTGGTGACAGACCACAAGCCACTCCTGGGGCTCCAGGCTCCGGACCGTCAAACCCCCAGATGCTCTCACTCAGGGTGCTGCGCTGGTCCATCTTTCTGGCCAGCTACCAGTACGAGCTGGTCCACCACCCAGGGAAGGCCATGGGACATGCGGACACCCTCAGCTGCCTGCCACTCCCATCCTGTGACCCCGATCCTGCTCCAGTGCACCACATCGCTCTGCTGGAAGACCTGCCGGACCAGCCAGTTCAGGTAACTGAAGTCTCCCAGCTCACCGCCCGGGACTGCACCCTTTTCCGTGTTTTGGACTGGGTGGGAAGGGGGTGGCCCAGCACACCCAGGGCAGAATTGGCAGTTTTCATAGCCCGGTTGAACAAACTGTCAGCGCACAAGGGGTGTGTGCTATGGGGAGCAAGGGTGGTAATCCCTGGGCCGCTGCGCAAACGGATGCTGATCGTACTCCATGATACCCATCCGGGCATTGTCTGGATGAAGGCCCTGGCCTGGAGCTATGTGTGGTGGCCAGGACTAGATCGAGAGGTAGAAGAGCTGGTCCAAAAGTGCTGCAAATGCCAGGAATCATGGCCCAATCCGCCACAAGCACCATTGCACCCTTGGGAGTCAGCCCACAAGCCATGGAGTCAGCTCCACCTAGATTTTGTGGGGCCATTCCAGGACCAACTCTTTTTTATACTAGTAGGTAGCTACACCAAGTGGCTGGAGGTGGCACTTCCTCGCAGGTAGCCATCTGGGCCATGTGGTGCATTTTCAGCACACTTGGCATCCCCAACACCCTCGTGACTGGCAATGGCTCAGCCTTCATGTCAGGGGAGTTCCAGGTGTTTGTGGACTACTACGGCATCTGGCACATCTGCTCTACCCCGTTCCATCCAGCCACTAATGGTCAGGCCGAGCACATGGCGCACATGACCAAGGAAGCCCTGCGACACATGGACATGGACGACTGGAGCTACAGGCTTGCTGCATTCCTGTTTGGCCAATGAACAACACCCCACACCACAACTGGGTGCAGTCCTGCAGAACTGCTCATGGGTCGGTGGCTCACAACCAGACTGGACCGCCTGCATCCTGACCGCGCTCCAGAACACAGCACGGGCCTGGAACAGCAGACGGCTCCATGAGGGTTCTTCCCGGAGGACCTGGTCTACGTTAAGAACTATGCCAAAGGTCCGGCCTGGCTGCCAGGCTGAATAGTGTGTGTGACAGGGCCTCTATCCTACGAGGTCGCCAGGGAAGAAGGCCAGCTTTGGAAACGCCATGTGGACCAACTGCACCACCGGCTCCTGACCCCCGCAATGGACAGACCAGAGGAGAGCGAGGACAAGACCCCCACTCCCAAGCCTACAGATGAGGACATGGGTGAAACACCAGCAACAGAGTTTCATCAGCCTCACCCGACAGCTGACACTCACACCGCCCCATCTCCTACACCAGCCTCTGCGGGCAAACCAGATCCATCCCCGGAACCTGAGCTGCCTGCCGGAGACACAGCCATACGCCGCTTGACCAGGGAACGGTGAAGACCAACCTACCTCAAAGACTTTGTGTGTTAGGAGGGTCTGAACTATGGGTGGAGGGGTGTTGTGGTCTAACAGCGACTGCCATGCAGTCAGGCCATGCAGTCAGGCCATGTGGTCCAGGGCAAGCACATGGCCGGGCAAATACAGAGCTTCACTCCAGAACACAATAGACTGGCCGGATCGTAATTTAGACCTATCAGTCAGCCAGGATGCAAATAGGGACCAATGACCTGGGGAGACTTAACCGTATTAATTGTAATCAGAGTGTGTGGGCGAGGCCAGGGGCACGGTTTAGGTGTGCATATAAGCAGACCCCTGAGCCCAGCTCAGACCTGTGTTCCAGAACCTCCTAATAAACCATGAGCTGATTTCACTTGAAGGCATCTCTGGACTGAGTACTTTATAATTTTTGTTTCTTTTTTAAAAAAATACTTAGGTATAGAGGCAAATGTTAAAAATGTTCTACAGTTATTGGAAAACTGAAGCTACACAGAATTTTATAGTTTACTAGTAAAGAATTATGATTGTTATAAATTTACTGTCAGTTAATTTACTATCAGTTGGGAAGCCCAGTTAAAAGGAGAGGAGTAATTATATCTGTGAAGAAATGCATTTTTCCTTTGGAGGTTTGAAATGAGCAAAACCTTTACTCTGAGTTTATGCTGACACAGGAGTTCATGGGGTAGCCTTGATGTGGCTTACTCATTCCTCCAGGGCTGGGGAAAGAAGGTGGCCTTAGGAGAGAGGGTTTTACCCCAATGCCCTTTAGTGTGTGGGGTTCCCCAAGAGGCAATCCTCTATCCTATGTTGTTTAACATCTATATGCACCCTCTTGCCCAGCTGGTGTGGAGTTTCGGGCTGGGTTGTCATCAGTATGCTGATGACACCCAGCTGTATCTGTTGATGGATGTCCGGCCAGATGCCACCCCTTCAAATTTGGCTGAGGGACTGGAGGCTGTGGTTGGATGGTTGAAACAGAGCTATCTGAATCTGTCAAAGATGGAGGTCCTTTGGCTGGGCCAGGGCGACCCGAGGTCGGGATGCCAAGTCCCAGCTCTTGATGGAGCGCTGTTTACACTGGTACCAACCATCAAGAGCTTGGGTGTGCTTCTGGACACCTCCTTATCCATGGAGGCCCAGACTGCAAATGTTGCAAGACTGGTGTTCTTCAAACTATGCTGAGTCAGGCAACTGGCCCCCTTCCTGTCTCACTCTGACCTAGCCACAGTGATCCATGCAATGGTCACCTTGAGGCTGGATTATTGTAACTCACTCTATGCAGGGCTGCCTTTGAAGCTGACCTGGAAATTACAACTGGTCCAGAATGCAACAGCATGGGTATTCACAGGTACCCCAATGACAGCACACATTTGACCAGTGCTTTGCCAGCTGCACTGGCTCCAGGTTGAGTACCAGATCCACTTCAAGGTTTTGGTTCCTTCAAGACCCTAAACAGTCTGGGATCAACATACATGTGGGACTACTTCTCCTGGTATGTCCCCTAAAGAACTTTGCACTCAGAAGATCTGAACCTACTGGAGATCCCTGGTCTAAAAGATGTCTGACTGTTCTCAACCAAAGCCAGGACCTTTTTGGCCCTGGCTCCTGCTTGGTGGAACTCTCTGCCTTGTGACATCCACGCCCTGCGGGACCTAGTACAGTTCCACAAGGCATGCAAGACAGAGATGTTCTACTGGGCTTATGGTTGAGGACAGCAATGGCCTCCATCATATTTGGGCCATGATCCGCCCCCCCTCGAAGGAGAGAGAGTTATACTAAATGCTATCAATGATCTAGATTGTATTTTAATGGTTTTATTCTATTAATTGATTGACTATTATTATGTATGATCTAATTTATTGTATGTTTTAATTGTGGTGTACACCACTCTGAGCACTCTGGGGGGAGGGCAGTTTATAAATCAAATAAATAAATATTTTTCCCTCTCGAAGGCAGAGAATAGGCAGGAAAGGAGGAAGGCAGTTCAATTGCTTTCCAGACTTATTTCAGCCCACCTTCATACAAATGCTAATAAGTCTAGACAATGGGATGGTCAAGCTCCCCCCCTCAGAGCAGGGAACAGAGATTTGGAGGAATTAAATACTAGAGAGACTTCAGGAAGGAAAATTCTGAAGACTTCAGGAAAAGCTTCTCTGACCTGGCCTGACCTGGTCAGTGGGTGGGGGAAAGAGAGGTGATAAATCTCAGGGAGTCTCTGGGTGTGAAGTCCACCAGAGCAAGCAGAATTCTTAACTGAGGTCTGGAAGAGGCAGCCATTAACCATGTGCTGGGCTGAGGAGCTGAAGGAAATTTCAAGGTAACAGTAACTCCATAGAGATCTGAAAGTTCCTAAGTTAAGGAGCCTGTCCTATATTTTAACACCTGATAGTTTATGTATAGAGAGAGGGACAAAGGAATTGCATTTTACCCATTTCTTTTGAATCCCTTGCTCAGTCTGGTGCTGTGCTAAAAGTACGCTTGCGAACATTTTCTCTTTAATAAATACACTATAACTTTGGATGCTGGTAGTGGTTCTCTGTACCACATAAACTTCCACTGTCTTGGACATGCTATTTTGAAAGGAGTGCCAAGGGGAAGGCAAGCAGTTGGCAAGTGGCTATTGCTCCAGGGGTGCACAAGGCAGTAAACGGTTCCAGTGGTGATCAGGTGCTAGGCAGCTGGAGACACAGAGGCAAGGCCTCAGAATTTGGAAGGGAAGCTGGGAGTCCCGACTCTCAGAGCAGGAATTCCTACAAAGGTCAAGTGGTGGTGGCGGGTTACCAGAGAGAGAAAAGCCTCTCCAGGTGTTGGGAGATCTTTGGAGGGCAGGGTGGAACAGGGCCTGCAGGTGAGACTGGGCCTATTCCGCCACAATATCCATTAAGAAAGATAAACTGGGTATAATTTTTGAACAAGATTAGCATCATAGAAACCAAGCTGAAAGGATTTTGAAAGATCCTTAGTTTGGCTTGTATTGGATGCCACTAGATGCCTCAAAATCTCTTGCGCTGGCAAAAAACAAAACAACAAAAACAAAAGAACAAGCGAACAGAAAATCCTGACTTTGATTGCAGAGGAATATTTACAGCACTATCCTGAGGCCAGGAACCAAAAGTGCCTAGGGAGCCACCTTCAGCATATCTCAGAGCTACGTTGGCACAATCTGGAATTACTCACAGCCCTCACTATCCTTCTCTCTCAACAGACTCACCATCTACTGTGGTTTAACCGCAGCCTCCTGTACTTCCTTCTACCCCCTCCAAATTTCCACCACTGTTGCCCAGGTCATGTGCCATCACATCTAAATTTTAAAAATAATTTTTTAAAAGAGGCTTTTGGGGGCTCACCAATGTTTTCTTGTGCTTCCTCCAAAGTTTACTAGTTTTGCACCTGTTTGTTGTCCTCTGCTGTCTTTCTCTGACCTCTGCTTTGACATTAGCTCTAAAAAGTGTTCCTTTTGCTAGTTATGTTATGCCAGCCAATCAGGAATCATATAGCCAATGTGAAGACATCACAGTGCTACATAACCGAACAGATTTGGCAAGCACCAGTACAGCATAGCAAAACAGAGTATCAGCTCGGTTACCTTGGCAAAAAGCCAAAATGCACTTCTATTTAGAGTGAGAACAATGTGAGGAGCCAAAGATATTCCCATCTTGTTAAATCTGTGCACCTTTAGATGCCATGATATCACCAGGGGTCATTTCGAGCAGGAGCTCAGGGGAGCACAGCTCTGGGAGTTGGTGCCAGCTCCCCCCCCCCCCGTGGGGGAATGCCTGCTTGTGTCATGGCTGCAGCAAAATGACCCCGTCCACTGGAAAGGTCCTTGTTCCTCTGACCAGCTTTCTGAAGGCTTCAGCCACCACTGAAGCTATCCTCCCAGAATAGTGGTATTTCTGAGGCCTGGATTAGTAGCTGTCCCCTCTCTGCCATCTCTTTCTTTCTTTCTTTCTTTCTTTCTTTCTTTCTTTCTTTCTTTCTTTCTTTCTTTCTTTCTTTCTTTCTTTCTTTCTCTCTCTCTCTCTCTCTCTCTCTCTCTCTCTCTCTCTCTCTCCTTTCTTTCTTGCCTTCTGACATCCTTCTGGTGATGTCAGGTGGTGTAGCATATGCAAATAAGTTATGCTAATGAGTTATGCTAATGAGCTCCTGCATCTCTTTTTCTACAAAATGACCCCTAGATATCACTGTTATTTCTCCTTGCCCGTAAATGGTATCATACTTCATTGAAGAATCCTGCAAAAAGGCTTTACATAGGGCTTGAAACCATTTGCAAAAAAAAAGGCCCCCATTTTTTCAGCTACTCTGTCCTATTTATGGTCCTGCAAGGACAGCTTCTGGCTTCCAGTCTCTGTAGAGAAAGGAATGGAAGTTTGCATTCAGAATTCCAGAGAACCAAAACCTAAACGTGAACCTATCTTGCTTAGCACATTACATTGTGTTTCTTTTTTTATGTATCATTTTGACAAAAATCAGGTTCACTTATGGTAATCTAGCAGGTGAACCCAAGTCTGAATATTTGGCCTTGGGATCTGTGTAACATATTCCGGACAGATTTCAAATGGCCGTCAGTTTCGGTGCAAAATGCAGCAGCTGTGGATCCCCAAGTGTATCATCGTGAAGCTGATAGCCCATTTCAGAGTCTGCACTTTAATCAGCATGATGGGCACTTACCCTAGGCAAGCGGCAGCACTCCTGTTCCCTGCCACTGGAGTCCTAAGGGGCCACTTCATTTGGAGCCCTCGCCACTAAGGACTCCCCATCATCTCGCCTTGGCCAGGGCTGAGCTGTGATGTTCTGCTGTGCTTGCCATTTGAAAGCCCTGAAAGCCTTGTCACATCCCTCTAAGTCCCTGGGGGATCCAGCGGCAGGCTGAAGGATGCTACGTAAGGCATCATTTGTGTATTTGAACAGTACTTCATACCACCAGCTCACCAGAAAAACCCAAGCTACCCCCACCCCTATTTCCATTTAGCCTAGATTCATTTGTTAGAAGGTGGAACCCCCAGCCCCTGAGGAATTTTAAACCTTTCATTCCCCTCAGACTTCCCACAGTTCTTTTGCCAAAGCTGGTCCTCCAGATTCATCTTCTGGCAGCCATCCTCTCTGTCCCACCTGACAGAACACAATGGAAAGGAATGGGAGATGCAAACGTAATGCACTCATCAGATAAAGGGGGAAGAAAAGAGTGGACCCCATTGATTAGGAAAATGACCTCATAAATTAAAAATTTCAATTTGCAGTTTTTGAAGACCACAAGCAATAATGAAAATAGAGAATAAAATCAGCAGAGACAAGAAAAATGCATTATTTACCTCCTTTCACTATTATTCCCTGTTCTTTTCAGCCACATAGATTACTTGCAAATTATCAGTTATTACTTGTGTGGTCAATAATTACGCAGGACAGAGCCATCATCAATAATACATAGCAAACATCCATAATTTAAAACAGCCATCTACAAAATGATGCAGTTCAGCACCCAGGATGACTGAACAGAACAATGATGACACCAAGCTGGACTTCTATTTGCTCTTGCATGTCATGTGATCAAGAAGTATTGAATTATTTGCCAGAGCAAAGACCAGCAAGTCGCTCTTGAGTTGTAAGACAGCTTTGAAATTGCTACAGCTAGAGAGTGGCTCCCTGTCCCCTTCAGACACTTCCACATAAGCAGACTGTGGATGTAAAGTGACATGTTTGCCTCTGCTGAATTGATATTTGGGACCTCAATATAATAGTTCAGTTACATGTCGCTAACAGGTTCTCAGCATCTGGAATAAGATGTTGATCTTGAAATTATTGTATCAAAAATCTTTTTTTGACCTCCTTTATGTGTTTCAGTGAAAACAGAAATGCAGACAAACAAACCACTGCAGATCCCTACTATATAACTGATGTGAATTCATTTTGTCTGATTTGGGATTCTAGTGAGTGAAGGTGTCCTAAGGACTGATTACTTTAAAGCAGGGGTGGGCAATTGTTTTGGCTCGGGGGCCGCTTTGTGGGAGCGGAGGTTAGTGGAGGGCCGCACCTTTTAAAATGATTGCATTCATTAGTTAACTTTGCATTTCAGAAAAGGTATAAATTGTATCATAAAAATCAATAAATATAAATTCAATAAAATAATGGTAGTTTTATTCAATTTATTTATTGTGCTAATTTCATATCATCTATAGCTGCAAGCACATTTAATTTTAGAATCAGTTTAATGAGACAAATGTACCCTATCACACTTTTCTACAATTTTTTTGAAATCAGGAGTGAGATTGCTTGTTGAGATTCTCATCACAGCCTGCAAGTTAATGTCTGTCAAATGTCTGTTAATGTCTATATTTACTCTTGTTGATCTTCATGCAAGAGCAACTTTGCTCACAAATATATGTAGACCCAAATATAGAGAACTTTCCCAGCAAATTTCTTCATACATGGAAATTTTTCAGCAGACAAAGATTTGTAAAAGTCAACTAATGTCACAGCATTAAACATTTCTTTCACAGTGTGATCTGACTGCATGTCAGTAAGTTAAAGCTGCAGCTCCTCAGGTGCTGACAGTGGCCAACTGTCTTGGCGGGCTGCAAAAAACTCTGTGGCAGGCCGCATGTGGCCCCTGGGCCGCCATTTGCCCACCCCGCTTTAAAGCATCCTTAGGGGAGGGGCTCCAACTGTGCCCACACACTGTCACTGCCAAGAGCATCTCTCCTTTCTTTCTCCCCTTGTAATGCTTAGTAAGATGAAATTTGTGATGTGATGCTATAATGACCTTGCCTCTTTCTCTCCCTCAGAGGCAGAATTTCTCCTCTGTTTTTTCTCCCTTTCTGACTGAGCAGCCCTTTTGTCTAGTTTCTTCTTCTCCGAAGATGTATGGCTGTCCCACCCTGTCACAGTATAATATTTTGCTGTTGGCTCAGCCCAGGAACCTGAGAAGGAACAAGATCCCTTGTGACAAGACTGCCCAGTGTGGTTCTCTCAGCCTGCCAGTGTCAGATTCCTGCCAGCCACCTCCCCCTCCGGTGATGCCCATCCCGGCCGGAGGTTATGTCCGACACGTGCCTAATGATCCGGTGATGGCCACATTTGACGGAGGCCCCGAGAAGCTCCGGTTCTTCATCATCGAGATAGAGCGCTTCATGGCGTCCTGGGGCCACCTCTACCCGACGGAACGAGACCGGGTCGGCTACATCGGGTTCAAGCTAAGGGACACCGCGAGCGACTGGTACGTGAGTCTGCACAACCCCCCAGGCCCCGAACTGCTGTTGGTAGATAACTTCATGTGGGCCCTACGCCAGCATTATGAGGACCCACTGGGGGAAGAGAAAGCCCGGAACCAACTGTGCCGGCTGACGCAGGGGCGTGGAACCGTGAAGGACTATACTGATCGGTTCTGGTGCATAGCGGCAAAGGTTCAGGGATGGTCTGAAGACCTGTTTGTGGAAAAGAATCGAGAGGGGCTGAGCCATGAGGTCTACGAGACGATCCTGAGGGCGGGATGACCGACATCGCTGGCGGCCTGGATGCGAGCAGCGGCGAACGTAGAGGAGCGCTTCACCCTGATCAAGTTGAGAGCATCAGCGGCGCAAACCCCCAAGCCAACTCAGAAGGCAGATGGGAGGTCGGTGTTCCAGAAGCTACGTGACGCCCATTTCAAGCAGGGGCTGTGCATGCGGTGTGGGGAGAGTGGCCACATCACCTCAGCCTGTCCCCGAGGGGGAGCGAAAGCCCCGAAGACCTCCACCCCACTGGGGGATGGGACCCCCCGAGCTCCCAAGACACCGTTTAAACCCCAGGCATTACAGCTGGAAGGGGCGACAAGCGAGCAAGGAGAGCTGGAGCTGACCGAGTCCAAGCCATCGGGAAACTCCAATGACCTGCAGTAGCTGGCGCAGAGCTGCAGGTCCCTTCCCCCGATGTGCCATCACCGGTGAGCATCCCTGGCCCCTTGCTTTTCATGGTAGTGACTGTCTTAGTGCCCCGTACTGGAACCCACATGCGGGTTCGAGCCCTCATTGACTCAGGGTGTGCAAGAGACTTAATCAGCCCCTTAGTGGTGGAAGGGTTGGGATCCAAGGTAAACCCCCTGGAGGAGCCATTATGGTTTACACAGATGGATGGGTCAGAGATGAAAGAGGCCTGTGTAGCAGAGACTGAACTTTTGGTTGTGGGGACCAGGACTCATTGGGAAGAGAGGGCTTTTGTGATCACTCCAAACACCCAGTTTCCTATGGTATTGGGCAGCCCCTGGCTAAATTCCCACGACCCATACATCAAGTGGAGTGATGGGAAGATCTCTTGGGTCGACCCCAGATGTGTTAATCACAAATGGGAGCCCCACTGGGGAAAGGCTCTGCGGCCCCTGCAGCCCTGGCGGTATCGGTGAACCCCATTCCCCTGGAATATAGAGACTTGAGTGAGGTGTTCAGTGAGACCGAAGCTGACAGGTTGCCCCCCCCCCCACTGTCTCACGGACTGTGCTATCGAACTTTTACCCGGGGAGAAATTGCCAAAGGGGAAATTGTACTCCATGAGTCCCTCCGAGAGGGAGGAGTTGCGGGCATTCCTGGATAAAAACTTAGAGCGGGGTTTCATCCGCCCGGCCAAGTCCCCTTTTGTGGCCCCCGTACTGTTCCGGAAAAAGAAAGATGGAGGATTAAGATTGTGTACGGATTATAGGGGTCTGAATGTGGTGTCCGCCTCAAATGCCTACCCCCTCCCCTTGATCAAAGACCTATTGGCGGAAGCAGCCAAAGGGAAGATCTTCACTAAACTAGACCTCAGGGATGTGTACTTTCGGGTGCGCATCCGGGAAGGGGATGAATACAAGACGGCATTCAATACACCCCTGGGGCAATTCGAATACCTGGTGATGCCCTTCAGTTTGAGTGGCGCGCCAGGCATTTTTATGAGTCTGATCAATGAAGTGTTGCACAAGCATTTGTTCAAGGGGGTGCTCTGTTAACTTGATGATATCTTGATTTATTCAACTGATAAGGACTCTCATGTGAAGTTAGTCAGGGAGGTCCTAAGTACATTACTAGAACACCAGTTATATGCCAAGCTCTCCAAATGCGAGTTTCACCAAAGGGAGGTAGACTTCCTAGGCTATCACATTTCCCAAAAGGGGCTGGAGATGGACCCAGCCAAAGTGGAAGCGGTCGTGCAATGGGAAGCCCCACGCAATAGAAAGCAGCTTCAGAGTCTATTGGGATTTTGCAATTTTTACCGGACCTTCCTAAAAGACTTTGCCACTATTATCTTGCCACTCACTGAGCTGCTAAAAACCAAAGGGAGGGGTCCAGAAGCGGGGTAGCCGGGAGAAAAACTGTGCTGGACCCCCCAGTTCCAAGCTGCGTTCGATGAGTTAAAGAGACTGTTTACCTCCGAGCCCATCCTAGCCCACCCCGACGAGACTAGGGAATTTGTGATACATGTAGACGCTTCTGATGTAGCCATGGAGGGGGCGATCCTACAGAGGGACTCTAATGAGGTGTTACACCCCCTCGCCTATATTTCGAAAAAGTTCACAGAGACTGAGAGACATTGGTCTGTGTGGGACAAAGAAGCCACGGCCATTAAACTGGCCCTTTCCACTTGGCGACATTGGCTAGAAGGGGCGCAAAAGCCATTTGAGATATGGACTGACCATAAGAACTTAGAGGCGTTGCGCATGCAGCAGTCCTTGAATGCCAAACCGCTCCAGTGGGCTGATTTCTTTTCAAAATTTAATTTCGTTCTGAAGCACTTCCCCGGGAAATCAAACCCCTTAGCAGACGCATTATCACGCCTACCCAAACATGAGTCTCAGAGAGAAGAAGTGTTCAACTCAATGTTTTCTCCCCAGCAGTTTGGGGGGGGGGGGGTAGTCACGACGCGGAGCCAAAAAAGAGCGGCTCCGGAATCTGTGGCTTGGACTGAGAAATGTGGGGAAGCCTATACCAAAGAAGAGGTGAAGGAATGGGAGGGGGATAACGAGGCTACAAAAGCTTTAGATGGCTGTTGGTACCATGGTTCTAAATTGATTGTACCCCTCTCCCTCCGGAAGGAAATTTTACTGTCGTGCCATGAATCTAAATTGTCAGGCCCCTTCGGGTTTTTAAAAACACTCAACTTGGTACAACGTCAATTTTGGTGGCCTCGAATGCGTAAGGATGTGTCTGATTATGTTACTTCCTGTCAAGTGTGTCTAATGTGCAAACGGAGGGGGGGGGAAGTACCGGGATTGTTACAGCCGCTCCCTACCCCCTCTCGACCCTGGGAGACAGTATCTATGGATTTTATTACCAGTCTCCCGCCCTCCAAGGGTAAAACAGTCATTTGGGTGGTTGTGGACTTATTTTCTAAACAGGCTCACTTCGTCCCGTTTAAACAACTGCCCACAGCAAAAAGCCTGGCTAAAACGTTTTTCAATCACGTGATTAAGCTCCACACGTTTCCGAAGCGTGTAATATCTGATGGGGGAGCCAGTTCGTCGCCAACTTCTGGCGGGAGCTTTTGGGGCTCATGGACATTGAACCTGCACTCAGCTCGGGTTATCATCCCGAGACCAATGGACAATCCAAACGAGTTAATCAAATATTAGAACAGTTCCTCAGATGTTACACAAATTACCATCAAGACAATTGGGTAGACCTACTCCCCTTCGCTGAGTACAGCTATAACAATGCAGTGCATTCGTCTACTGGAGTATCGCCCTTCATGGCTGTAGGGGGTTTTGAGGGAAAACCTCTGCCATCTCTGCCCAGCACTGATGTGCCCAAACACTCGGACTTTGGTCAATGGTGGTCCAGATTGCAGGAGTCCTGGCCACTTATAGAAAAGACTTTGGAGAAAGCTAAAGCAGACTATAAAAAGTACGCCGACAGAGGGAGGGCTGAAGGTTGAGACTTGAAACCTGGTGATTCTATGTATCTCTCTACCAAAAATATACATGGCTTACAACCCAGTAGGAAACTGGGATGGAAATATGTTGGACCTTATAAAGTGCTAAGGAAAATTTCGGAGGTTTCTTTTGAATTGGAATTGCCTAAGTCACTAAGTGCTGTGCATCCTGTTTTTCATTTCAGCCTCCTGAAGAAGAATCCTGGGCCGAATGCATGGCACCCGGATCCTCCGACCCCTCCTCCTCTGATGAAGGGGGGGGAACCGCATTTTGAGATTTCAGAAATATTGGACTCTAAAATTCGCCGTGGCCGGGTTTTCTATTTGGTTAAATGGGTAGATTTCGGTCCTGAATTGAATGAATGGGTCCTCGCTGATAACGTTCATGCTCCTAAATTAGTCTGCTCCTTCCATCAACGCTTTCCTGATAAGCCGGGGGGGTGAAATTTAGTTTTGAGGGGGCAGGGTGTCAGATTCTGCTTCGCATACGGGGTCTTTTCATAATGTTTCTACAAGGTTTCTTATTAATTGAATCTGACATTGATGTATCTCTGTAAAGCTGCTCTGTTGCTTACTTTCGTTTTCTTTGTAGTGGGCGTTTGACCAGATGCTTTATTGCTCCTTTTGGTTTAGATTACTTGTCTGCTCAATGTTACAATTCAGGCGGGAACTTGGGTTCCCAATACCATGGTGTCACATAGTACAAAGCTATCTCCTTTACACTCCCATGTATTACCTCCCCCTTCTCCTACGAGTGCTATCTGCTGAATATAGCCTTGGGAATTATTTTATTGTTCTTCCTGCCTGTTTTGCCGGGGACCTGGCACTTCTAGGTCACACAGTTCGAGCTGGGAATTTTTATGTTCTCTCACCCCTGGGTGACAAAAGGTGAATCTGCCTTCCCGCAATTTTACTGAATGCTGATTGGTGATCAATGTTTATACTTTCATGTTTGCAGGTATAATAGTCCCCTGTTCTCTTTGTATGGTATCACTAACAAACATCGAGACCTGTACCAGTATCTGAATAAAGGACTATGTTTTAATCAACAAAGGCCTGATCATTTGCTGATAGCACAGAAGCCTCACAGCCAGTGGGTCCTGGCTTGTACATTGAGGACTGCTGAGTGGCCTGCAGATTCTCTAACCATCTGTCAATCCAGAGGCACAATTGAACAAGATCTTGGAGGCTTCTTGGTCAATCCACCTGAGTCAATTTGTCTAGCAATTCCTCAGAGAGCCCCTGTTGGAACTGGTCAGCCAGCACAACATCCCAGGGACAGTCCTGGGCCAGGAGACAGGATTCTGTCCAAAGCCCTCCAAAATGCACAAGAATCGCTATTTAAACCATAACCACAATTAACCCCCTGTTCCCCTCTGCCCCACTTTAAGGGGGGGGATGTTTCAGGCAGCCTCTTCCTCCTCCTCCTCCTCCTCCTCCTCCTCCTCCTCCTCCTCCTCTCCTGTGTCACTCATGCTTTGCCCTTTGTCTCTCAGGGAGGGCTTTGAGTGAAGGCACAGTGGATTGGTTCTTCTGTGGGTTTAAATAGGCTCTACAATACTGCCCCTCCTCCTCTCCCAGAAGCCTCAGGGGCCCTTCTGCCCCATCCCCTGTCACCCCTGGCAATTGTCCTAGCCCCTCGAGGACTTCCTAGCTGATGAGGTAGCCAGTTGCCCAGGTGACATCCATGCCTGCCAGATGGCACTGCTGAGCCAGCTACCCCCATCTCCCTGCAGCTCATCTCCAGGTGTCAGCTGACAGTCCATCAGAGGCCATGAGTACAGGAGCCGCTGAGCACTATCCTTGGGTGCTTTCTGGACAGGAGGTAGGACAAGGCCCCCCCCCGCCCCGCCCCATGCTCCCCTACAAGATATGTATCCCTCTACTTTCTCATTCATTTAGCTTAACATTGGGCTTATGGTGTAAGTCTGACAGAATCCATTTTCCCAGACACTTGGTACGTACAGTCTTAATGAATTAGGAGAGATCTGCAACTGACTACCTAAAGAAAGGGAATCCCCACTGAGCAAGAGATATACCACATCCCCCTCAGCCAAGATTTCTCTCTTTCTCACTCAGTCACACTCTTCTTCTCTCAGTAAAGTAAATTCACATGAGATTTTTTTTTTTGTAAAATCTTGTGGTATTATTACACTCCATGCAATGGGCAGTCTCTGTGCCAAATCTCAGGGGGTCAGAACAATTTTGTCTGCATGGTCTCTCCCCCCCCCCCAATGCCTTTTGATATTTTTCCATATAAAAATGTGATTCCCTGTTCATAGCATCTGAGGAAGTGAGCTCTGACTCACAAAAGCTCACGATGGAATAAATGTTAATCTTTAACATGCTGCTGGACTTGTTTTCTTTTGTGATGACAGAAGGACATGACTATGCCTCTGGAACTCTGCATGCACAAAATGGCTAATGCACAAGTGTAGTGCTGTATAAACAAGCTGTTCTTTTCAGTGGCAGAAAAGATCAGATGGGAGATTTGGTTTTCGTTCCACTGATATCTGAAAGATTTAATTCCAGAAAAGTACTGATTCTGCATTGAGCAGGGGGTTGGACTAGATGGCCTGTATGACCCCTTCCAACTGTGATTCTATGACTCTATGATATTTCCAGGATCGGTGCATTATTTTCACTGAAGTTATTGGTGTATAGTAGCCTAAGCGCTTGAGAATAATGTTCATAGAATATATATATATATAGGGGTCCTTTCATAGAAAAAGAGGTGCAGGAGCTCATTAGCATAACTCATTAGCATACCTCATTAGCATATGCCACGTCCCGTGACATCACCAGAAGTGTGTCATAACGGGAATGTCAGTTTCAGCCCCATTATACCCATTATACAATGGAGGGAATGGGGGCAACCTGTTTGGGGGCCCGTAGAATTAGACCCCCTGGTCCAATCTTCTTGAAACTTGGTGGGTATTTCGAGAAGAGGCCCCAGCAGCTACCCTGCAAGTTTGGAGCCTCTCCCTCAAATTCCCTCCCCTCCAGTTGCTTTTAAAGTTGCCACCAAATTTCAGCGGCAATTCGGCAGCCGGCTGAATCAGATTAGAGAATCTGATTTGGCCCACGGCTGCCCTAGTGGCCACTCCTGAGCTGGCGGAGCTTTGCTCTGCCTCGCTCTGGCCTCAACGGACCCCTGTATGTATGTATGTATGTATGTATGTGTGTATGTGTGTATGTATGTGTGTGTGTGTATATATATATATATATATATATATATATATATATATATTTCATTTTTATCCCGCCTATCCAGCGAACTGGCTCAAGGCAGCTAACAACCATAAAATACCATTAAATGGTTTACAAATTTAAAAATAAAACAACATCAACAATTAAACAACAAAACAGTATAAGCATGGTACTTGTAGTTGAATACTTGTTTGTGCAGCATACAGATGTCAGTAGCAAATGGAGACATTTCAGCAGGCACTTCTGCATGCAACCTGCACTTTCTATCCACACACACTAGTTCCAGAGCACTTCACAACAAGACTCCAGAAAGCAAAGCAACATTGCTCATTAAACTATTTTCAGCACTTTAAAGGAAAGTTGATTGAATGTCTTCTTAAGCTATTGCTCATCTCCTGGGGCTATTGAAGGGAAAAAACCCTGCGAGTGCTTAGAGTTTGCAAATGGGAAATGTGATGCTCAGACTCCAAAGTGAACAGTATCCGGTGTCTATAATTGCTATAAATGAAGCCAATCAATAGTATGTACAAAATACCATTATAATGGTCTATGGTCTTAGCCAGCTTTAAATGAATACAGATGGTGTGTCTTCATCAGGAGTACTTTGATCAGATGGAATATTACATAGATTTTTGTCCCTAACAAAGCTTGACTCAAAACAAGGCACAAAATGGACTGGGCCAGAAGGTCGTGTTAACCTTGTGGTTTTATAGCAAAGTGCAGCTGGAGACCAAAAAAGACCCATGTTTAGAACTTTGTTCATGGGCAGAGCCAGAAAGTCTGGCCACTATCTGTTATCCTAGCATTAGCAGCCAAAGGAAGAAGCGTTAATGGGAGCTTAAGGGGAAAAAATGGTAACCTAATATTAATGAACTGCCATGTCTGTCACTTCTGTGTTCATTAGTTTGATCAAACTGTCAAAACTTCAGGAGCCTGAATAATCGAAATAAACCTCTGAGATCCCATTTAAGAACAATATTGAGTCTGTTTGTGCATGCACCATCTCCGAAGTAGTCATTAATGTTTCATTTTACACTGCTGGGTCAGAGGCTGCTGTGCTGACAGGTGAGAATGAGTTGGAATCAAACAAATTCAATAATTAATGCATTAAATATTTGTGAAAGAAAAAACCAGATCTGATTTGTCATCTTTGGGGGAACCTGGAATATACCAAAGAGGCTGGGACGAATGCCCTGCTTTGCCATTGCCTTTAACCCACATTTTTTTATTTCTATCCACACTGAGCCTTCTTGTTCTTGTTTCAGATTTTTGGCAGCGGGGGCGGGGAGGATCTCTTTGGGTAAGATGCTGAGGAGAGGCCGTGGCCATATCTCCACACTTGGGACTTGTCAGAGCTCTAGAAAAAACACTGGCCATGGGACTTGAGCAGACACACTTTGGACCAGACTTGGACCTATTCCTCCGTGTCAAATTTCCCTGTGCCTGCACTTCCATTCATCCGCAGCTTTCCCTGGTTTCCGCAAATGATTTCGTCTTCCCAGGCATAAAAATGCACTTTCCCCCCTCTTCCCACGTGGCATCTGAATCCTGTTTCCAGAAAGTTTTTGTAAGCCCAGCATTGAACCCACGTCAACCTAGTGGGAAAATCTTTCTCATCTGGTGTTTTTCAACCCTAGCTCCACCCTCCTCTCCCTATTTGCATGTCCCACCCTCCAACCCCACATTACCACTGAACAGTTTCCAGTTAATTAGCTTATTGTTTCCATTTCTTTTCTTTGTTTTTTTTTAAATAGACTGAGGCATTCACATCATTACACTACTTATATTGTGTTCCAACATTCTCACTGCATGATTTTTTTTGTAAAGGATTTCACATTTTACTGTGAAGAACGTTGCACAAACCGGTGTAATGAAGTAAATCTCTCATGGGGAGGGAGGGATTTACTTATGTGCAGTCTTCCCTGAACATGCATGGGGACTCGCAATAAGCAAAGGAAACGCCATGGGAAAACCTCTACTGCACAAGTAGTGCTGCAGACTCGCAGCATTAAAACGGACTTTCTTTCAGAGCTTCAGAGTGTTAAGGATGTACTGCAGAAACTCTTGGGCAAATCTCCTCATTCCTGAGTTTCACTGAAACTGGTTACAACACAATCCCACATTATCTGATGCAGCACATAATAGGCCAAGAGGCTTATTGGCTTGCTGTGATTCAAATTTTCTTGTACAACAAGAACTTTATTCTAAGCAAAGAAGTCCTGGAGCTCAAGCCCACCTGCAACATGGTCATGGAGATCAGTGGTGGTGACGGCTATGCCACAGAGGCCCTATCTAGCCCCATATCTGGGTTCTGTGCCTCTGAAGGACTAGCTAAGGTAAAGGTAAAGGTTTCCCTTGCTCGAAAGCCAGTTGAATTCAACTCTAGGGGGTGATGCTCATCTCTATTTCCAAGCCGAAGGGCCAGCACTGTCCGAAGATGTTTCTGTGGTCATGTGGCCAGCATGACTAGATGCCGAGGCGCATAGGACACTGTTACCTTCCCACTGAAGCGGTACCTATTTATCTACTTGCAATTTCTTGCTTTTGAACTGCTAGGTTGGTAGGAGCTGGAGCCAGAGACAGGAGCTCACTCAGTCACACAGCACTTGGGTCTTGAACTTCTGAGCTACCGATCTTCTGGTCTGCAGTTCAGTGTCTTAATCATTGAGCCACCACGGCCCCCTGAAGGACCAGCTACAGAGCATTATAGAGCTCTAGCCAATGAGTCAGCAATATAATGCAATCTTAGGCTGCACTAACAGAACCACAGCACCCCCAAAATTGGAAAACAATAGTTATATGCTATTTTACTGTAACCAGACATCATCTGGAGCAGTGCTCCCTCTAAGCTGAGTTAGTGTGAGCTAGCTCACAGTTTTTTAGCCTCCAGCTCACATATTTTTCTTAGCTCAGGAAGGATGGCTCCAGGGCAAACTAATTTATGTAGTAGCCAAATTGCTGGCTCACAACTTTAATGCCAGTAGCTCACAAAGTAGAATTTTTGCTCACAAGACTCCACAGCTTAGAGGGAGCATGAAAAGTACTGGAGTCGGAGATGCAGTGAAGTGAAATCAGCAAATATTTAGGGTTCAGATGAAGCATGAGAAATGGAGGTCAGGGGGCCTGCTTATATTCACAGCTAAGCCACACCCCCGACCTTGTCCAAATGGTGTGATAGGTGTAGTTTCCCGCCAGTGACAATCATAAGCATGTTTGAATATTCAAAGCCTCTTATTGGGGGGGGGGGATTAGGATCCGGCCTGGCCATTGTTCTCCAGACTGAAGCTTGGGCCTTTTTTGGCCCTGTGTTCGGCGGTGGCCATGTGGCCATCGCCATTGCATACAATACACCCCTCCTCCCATAGTTCAGGTACCCCTTAGCACACATAGTCCCATAAGTAGGATAGTGGCCTGCACTCTCAACCCGAGCACCGTGGGGCTGCTGGTGAGGGGGGTGTTTCTGGCATTGTCATGACTGGCTCTGGAGGAAGGTCGGGCGTGGTTACTGTGGGACTGGGGTCTCATGGAGGAGCATGGTCGACAGGGTGCTTCATCTGCTCCGGTGGCTGCTCCGACAGCTGTCTCACCTCCAGTGTGTGTGGTGGGTCCTCAGCGGGGCCTTTGGGCATGTTGTCGTCTGGTGACAGGAGGCAGTGGCACAGCTGGTCGATGTGCCATTTCCATAGTGGTCCCTCCTCACCTGCGACCTTGTACGACACGGGTCCGGTCACTCAAGTGATGCGGCTGGGCAGCCATGTTGGATCGGCCGCATAGTTCCCAATGTAGATGGGGTCCTCTGGGAAGAACCCTTATGACACCTTTTGCTGCTTGGTGCTCCGGGGTCTGGTCCGGGTGGAGACGGTCCAGTCGTGTTGTGAGCCGCCATCCCATGAGGAGCTCTGCTGGGCTGCATCCTGTTGTGGTGTGAGGTGTTGTGCTCTGGCTGATGAGGAAAGCAGCTAACTTGTAGTGCCAGTCACCTTTGTCCATCCTGCGCAGCCCCTCTTTGGTAGTCTGGACCATGCGCTCCGCCTGGCCATTGGTTGCTGGGTGGAATGGAGCAGACCTCACATGGTGGATCCCGTAATACTCCACGAACTCATGGAACTCCTGTGAAGTAAATGCTGACCCATTGTCTGTTGCTAACGAGTCGGGGATGCCGTGGGAACTAAAGATTCACCACATGGCATGTATGGTGGCCTGGGCGGACATGGCCAATACTGGGACTACCTCCAGTCATTTTGTATAGCTGTCTACCAGGATGAAGAATAGCTGACCTTGGAAGGGGCCCACAAAGTCCAAATGGAGCCGGGCCCATGGCTTGTGGGAGGATTCCCAGGGTCTTATGGGTGCCTGAGGTGGCTCTGGGTGTTATTCCTGGCATGCCCAGCACTGTTTAACCCGGTCTTCTATCGCAGTGTCCAGCCCTGGCCCCCATACGTAGCAGCGGGCCAGGGCCTTCATACGCACAATGCTGGGGTGCATCTTGTGTAGGACCGTGAGCACACGTTCTCATAAAGGGGCGGGGATGACTACTGTGGAACCCCATAACAGACACCCCTTATGGGTGGAGAATTCCATCTGCCGGCATGTGAATGCGGCAAACTCTGGGCCAGGACTCAGCAGCCACCCCCTCCCCATCCAGTTGAGGACCTGTGACAGGATGCAGTCCCAGGCCGAGTGGCAGGCCACATCCATAACCTGTACAGGGTGGCTTGGAAGGTCCTCCAGGAGGGCGACGTGGTGCATAGGAGCAGGGTTGGGATCACAGGAGGGCAGCAGCAGGCGGCTGATCTGGAGTCCTGTGTCCAGTTCTGGCCCCACATTTTAAGAAGGATACTGACAAACTAGAAGACATCCAGGTGAGGGCAACCAGAATAATGAAGGGAGTGAAAACTCCAGCCCTGTGAGGAAAGGTTGAAAGAGCTGGAGACGTTTAACCTAGAGAAGAGAAAGCTAAGGAAAGACATGATCACTGTCCTCAGGTGTCTCAAGGGCTAGCATGGGGAAAATGGAGCAGGCTTGTAAAAAAGTTCATTTAAAAATCATTTAATGTAATTTTTTAACATCTCTATTAGGGCTGCCAAGTCCCCCGGTAGGGCGGGGGAAACACCGATTTTTAGTGCTTTTCCCCGCTTTTTCCAAGTTGGCCACCGGGGGGACAAAATGGCTACCTTAAAAGGGAAATGTCTGCAGAGAGCCTGCCCTGCAGTAAAAAGCCTCACCAGACATTTCCCCTTTAAGAAGTCAGCAAGAGAGCTTCCACAGCAAGAGAGGTCCGCCCAGAGATTAAGGAGGGACTGAAGGAGCTGCTTTTGCATGTGGCTGGCAAGGTAAGTTTCTCTTCCAGCTCCTTTCCTTCTCTCTCTCTCTTTCTTTTTTCTGTCTGTCTGTCTGTCTGTCTCTCTCTCTCTCTCTGTCCCCATCCAGCAGAGGTCTATCAGTGGCTATTATAGCCGCAAGGTCTAAATGGAAGTAAGTGCCTCTGCCAGTTTTTTTCCCTTCTCTCTCTCCCTCTTTCTTTTTTCTGTCTGTCTGTCTGTCTGTCTGTCTGTCTGTCTCTCTCTCTCTCTGTCCCCATCCAGCAGAGGTCTATCAGTGGCTATTATAGCCACAAGGTCTAAATGGAACCCTTTGTCTGGGGCAAGTGATGCTCTGCATTCTTGGTGCTTGGGGGGCAACAGTGGGAGGGCTTCTGGAGTTCTGGCCCCGCTGCTGGACCTCTTGAGGGCACCTGGTATTTTTGGCCACTGTTGTGACACAGAGTGTTGTACTGGATGGGCTGTACTGGATGGGCCGATCCACTGTGGCTTCTCTCCTGTTCTTATGATATGAAAATCATATTTAGCACTTGTGTAGCACTTAGTGCTTCATATTCTGCCAAGATGAGGAAGGATTCAGTAGGGCTGTTGCTCAGTGATAGAGCATCTGCTTGACATGCAGGAGGTATCAGCTTCTTCAGCTAAAAAAGGATCAGGTAATAGGTGACATTAAAGATCTCAGCCTGAGACCCTGGAGAGCCACTACCAGTCTGAGTAGTCAATACTGACCTTGATGGACCAATGGCCTGATTCAGTATTAGGAAACTTCATGAGTTCATGTGTCAGCATGTGGAAGCAACATCACAGGATGTGACATCACAAAATGATGTCACTTCCTTTCTCCTGGCTCCACCCCCAAAGTCTCCTGGCTCCACCCCCAAAGTCCCCAGATATTTCCCAAGTTGGACTTGGCAGCCCTAATCTCTATCCCCCTCCATTGTGGAGATATGCCTTTTTCCTTATATTTCTGCAAGGGAGGAGGGTAAAGACTTACTTTTTAAAAAAATGAAAGCTGGAAATTTAGAGGACCTGCTAAGCCTATTTTTACAAGCCTATTTTTTTAATATGGTGATACTTTAGTCCAGTTTTTTTTCTTAAAGATACTACTTGACTTCAGGGTGGAGGGAGGAGAGGGAGAACATAAGAACATAAGAGAAGCCAATGTTGGATCAGGCCAATGGCCCATCCAATCCAACACTCTGTCACACAGTGGCCAAAAATACCAGGTGCCCTCAGGAGGTCCAGCAGTGGAGCCAGGATACTAGAAGCCCCCTTCCACTGTCCCCCCCCCAAGCACCAAGAATACAGAGCATCACTTGCCCCAGAATGAGAGTTCCTATCTATACGTTGTGGCTAATAGCCACTGATGGACCTTTGCTCCATATCTATATATCTAATAGCAGTGCCCCTGTGCGTGCAGGTATCTAAATCCGCACACCAGGGGCACTTGGGGAGCAGAGAGATTTTTCTGCACACTTGGGGGACTCCCCAGGTGTGCAGAAAAATCCTAAAGTTAAAAAAAATATTTGGGGGATATTTAAATCCCCCCAAAACTAAAAGAGCATTCCCTGCGCATGTGCAGGGAACACAGAACAATGCCTCGCCTCTGCTGTGGGAGGAGGGAGAGGGCTTGGCGGGCCCAGTGGTTGGAGCCATGTGGGCCTCGCTGTCACTGGGGGGAGCTTGGTGGGCCCGGCGGCTGGGAGCCATGCGGACCTCGCCGTCACTGGCAGGGGGCACAGCGGGGAGAGCTGGGCAGGGGAGAAGGCTCACCTGCAGTGGCTTCCTCCTCTGTGTGGAGCTCCCCCCCGCGAGTATCACGGGTCTCCCTGTCTTGTTTTTTATCTAATTCCCTCTGATAAGAACATAAGATCAGGCCAATGACCCATCCAGTCCAACATTCTGTCGCACAGTGGCCAAACAGCCACTGATGGACCTCAGCTCCATATGTTTCTCCAATTCCCTCTTGAAGCTGTTTATGCTTGTAGCTGCCACCATCTCCTGTGGCAGTGAATTCCACATGTCAATCACTCTTTGGGTGAAGAAGTACTTCCTTTTATCCGTTCTAACCCAATTGCTCAGCTATTCCATGGAGTGCCCACAAGTTCTTGTATTGTGAGAAAGGGAGACAGGGAGTGTTTTGAACATGACAGTCCAGTTATCAAAAATTGGGCTGCACAGGGAAAACTGACAGAAACATTACCGACAAGAAAAGGGTGCCTCAAAATTGGCTTCCAGAAAAAGACTGGGGTAAAACTGGTCTCAGAAGAACTGGGAAAAAACATGGGTGAAACAAATGAACAAACAAAATGAAATGTAGTGAAAACTAAAGGCACAAAAATGCATGCAGAAACTAGAGGATAAACTGAAGCCATATGGGGCTAGAACTGATTGGGGGGGGATAGAAAAGCCTTGTTCTCTTCATTCACCATGGGCCCACCTCTGATGAAAGGGCTTTGGGTGAATCTGGGGTCAGCCCACCCCCAGACAGTCCTTTATTAAGATGGCCCAGGGAAGGCCAAGAAGGAAGGTATTGTTGCTCAGATGACTCCCAAGGTATTGTTGCTCAGAAGACACCCCCCCCCAGCCTCCCACATACTGGGGAGCAGCCATCCAGGAAGCTCCCCCCTTGTTCAAAAGTTTATTATGGTCATAAGACCAGCCACAATAGGTACAGATAAAAAGGACAGTTTATGAATTTTAAAATGGGTAAATACATAAAAGGTGAAAAACATGTGTGTATATATCAAAATAGTAAAAAACACACTCACTTCATTAATTTATTTCCCAGCAACTCACGTTTCCTTCGTCAAGTGATACCACTTTCTGAGTGCTATCACACAGACTTTTGCTACTGTGTATAATATAGTTTTCTGGCTATCATCTTTTTTTTTAGAATTTTTTTTTTAGAATTTTTTTATTTTATTTTCTACAAACTACAATAAATATTAAACTAAAATCTTTAAACTACCCTAAAGTATACAGAGACCAGGTTGTTACCATATAAACACTACAATTGCTTCAAAGATTTTCATGAAAGTAATTACTATATCAAGGTATCCTTAGCTTATTCTAACTATCAACCCTAAGCAATAACATAAATAGCTATATTTAAGACAAGTGAATACAAAATCAAAAAAGAAACAAACTTTCAGAATAACAATAAATGTTCTCTTCTTTCTTTCCGGTTCTTTTAACAAAGTCTTATTTGTCTTTCTGGGGTCTTGGAGCTCCTCCTCCTTTTTCTGCAATAGAGTCTTCCTCCTCAAATTTATTGCTTGCTGAGGAATCAGAACTTTCCAGCCCATATATGCTTTCTTGTAGTTCCGGTTCTTCCTCTGTGGATGTTTTTTTCTTTTCTCTCCGAATAATGTTCCAAATTTTTTTTGCCTTTTTGACAGAGTCAATTTTTTGCTTCTTTTCTTTGTAGCTAAAAGTCAAGCCTTCAGGAGTCATCCACCTGTACATGATAGATCTTGCTTGCAGAAACATAGTTAAATTCTTGTAGGGTTTCCTCTTCTTCCTGATTTCAAATGGAATGTCTTTCAAGACTTTAATTTCTTCACCTTTGATCTTCAAGGTTGTCCTGTTGGTGGCCTTGAACACCACATCTCTGGTAGATCTCTTGGAGAATTTCACCAAAATCTCTCCTGGCAGGTTCTTTTTCTTTAAAAATTCAGGATAGGTCCTATATACTATATCCATATGCTTTGTAGTATGTCAGCTTGCAGACCTGTCATTGGAGCCAATGCTTCACTTATCAGTTGCTTGAGATTCTCACCTTTCTGTTCTGGGAGATCTTGAAATCTTAGAAAGAATGTTGACCTTTCCATCTGCAGCCTCAAAAGATTATCCTTGTCTGAGGACCACTCTTTCTCTACCACATCCAGTCTTACTTTAATAGTTTCTGTCTTGGCTTTGGCTTTTTCTATTTCTTTAGCTGTTTGTTCAGACCTATTATTGGCATCAGTAATCTGCTTCTGTAAATTATCCAGTTTAGAATTCACAGTGGTCAGCTGCTCCAGAGGGCACAAAGCTGTAGCCAATACAGCAGAAAGATCAGTGCTTTCTTCAGTCTTAGCTGCCAGAAGTGCTGAAGTAGTCTTTGGGGAAGGCTTTGGTCTTGTCGCCATTTTCTCTCCCTCTCCAGTCATTATTGTTTGTTTACAGTTCCAGAATGTTATAGAAAAGTCACTAGAAAGTTTGCTTTAGTTGAAGCTGATAATAAAGATGCAGTCACTTGCTCAAAATTCAGCCATTCAGCAAGATAGCATCCCAAGATTAGATTAAAGAGTCATCCTATTTAAAGGGCAGGGGGGGGGGATTTAAACCGCCACTCTTCACTTCAAGTTAAGATCCGAGAATCTTTTTGGGAACTTACAAGTTTTGCGTTTTGGAGCCATGCGTCTTCAGGTAGGCACTTTTTTTTTCATTCTTGCTTCAACCATGGTCCTCCCAGCTGTCCAGTGTGTGCCTCTCTTTGCCATTGGGTGCCACTGCGGTGGGACCTATAGAGGCAGAGGAGAGCCTTGATCCCCAGGTCACCACCTTGGGAGAGGCTCTCCTTGTGCCTCAGGCTAGGAGCCCCCTAGAAGGGCTCCAGGGGTGTGTGAAATCCAGTTGGCACCCCTCCCAGTTGCCAGGCTCAGGTAGGATCCTCCAAAGCTCTCCAGGGATGCGCCCGCCATTGAGGTCGCCAAAACCAGAAGTCTTTTCTGGCTGTCATCTAATAGATATACCCAAAGGGTTTCAGGTCTAAAATCTATATAATATTGTGGTGGTTTGAATCTATGGAGTAATGGGATAATTAATTGTATCCTTTCTTCTTGATAAAATTCACAGTGCAAAAGTGTATGTGTGATAGAATCAACCACTTTAGTTGAACAGGGACAGCAACGCTGCTGCAAGGGCAGGTGAGAGAATTTGCCATGCAAAACTTCAGAAGGAAATGCATCCAACTGTGCTCTGAAAAAGACCCATCTGCATCTTTCATTTGTGGTATCTGAAAGGTATGGAGATACAGTTTAGCTCAGTCCTTTTCTTGGGCTTTTATCATTCAAAGGAAGTATTGCTTCATCATTTTGGGACTCTATATCAATTAGTCTTTGAATGATTATAGCTTTTGCATTGTTGAGTCCCTTATCAAATAGGGCTACTGGGTCCAGCTTCCTGCCTAAAAATGACATTAGGAGTACCTCTAGGTGCATTAAACTGAGATCTAAGAAATTTTGATTGGACTGTGACATCTGTCACCCCATTGATTGCTGGGGTTGATTCAGCTGATCTGGCTGGCTAGACAGGTGTCCCCTACCTCCCTCACCGCTCCATGTGCATCCCTCCCAAAGCTGTGTGCTTGGTCAAAGAGGACAGCCATCCCAGATAGAAGGAGTGTGCCATTCTTCAGTCAAGGGTATACAATAGCTGTGCTCCCCTGCTACAACCTCCAAACAGGCTCTCCCCTTCGTATCTTGCACCCTTGAAGTATTAGACAAGGGCAAACAACTGCTAGAGTCCTGCCCCCCCTCCATTTTGGAAAGCAGATTCTGTTCCCTTAAAAAGAACTTTAAAACTAGCCATTCATCCATTTTTGCTGTTTTCAAGATTTTGTTTATAATTTCCTCTTTCTTGGGTATTTCTGTTCTTCACCAATATTTAGCATACAATATTCTGGCAGTTGTAGCAATATACAATATAAGATAAAAGTAATCTCTTTTACAATTTTCAGGTAAAATACTCAACAAAAATATCTCTGGTTTCAAAGGAATAGTACATTTCAAAAAAAAAATTGGAGCATTTCATGGATCACAGCCCAGTATTTTTAGCTTTATCACATAACCACCACATATGATTAAAAAAATCCAACCTTGTTTTGACATTTCCAACAGATATTTGAACATTTAGGATTAAACTTTGCCAACTTATCAGGTGTAATATACCATCTATAAAACATCTTATATATTTTTTCTTTATATGAGATTGCTTCTGTGATTTTTATATTTTTTCCCCAAACCTGTAACCATTTATCTATGTCTCTGCTATGTCTCAAGGTAGACTGGAATCTACATTCAAAAATACCTAGAAAAGATTTTATAATTAGTATGAAGACTATTGTAAATAGATAACAAATATGCAAAAACTGTCAAGATCATACATGATATCAACAGGATAAGATTTGCAATCTTTTAACTAGTTTAATATTACAAGGTGAAACATTTGAAATATCATAATTAGGCAGAAGACTATTCAAAACTGTAATTTGATAACTGAGTGATTACCCCCATGTATGTTTTGTATGTATGTTTGTCTGTTTGTGTTATAGAAAAATAAAAAGTTTAACCCCCCCCCAAAACTAGCCATTCATGCAGAGGAAATAAAATGCCAGCCAAGCTCAGGAGAGCCCCAAGGTGCCTGTTGTCAAGGGCCTCTCTTGGATGCCTCATAATGACTCTTAACGCCACCTGGCCAGGGACTGTGAAGGATGCACTCCCCCACCCAGAGTCGTAAGCAGATCAATTGTGCCCAGAATGAAAGCAAGTGTCCTGCCTGGCCCCAAGAGGCAGGATCAGGGCTCATTTCATAGCAGGAGCTCCTTTGCACATTAGGCCACACACCCCTGATGTAGCCAATCCTCCAAGAGCTTACAGTAGCCCCTGTAAGAAGAGCTCTGTAAACTCTTGGAGGATTGGCTACATTAGGGGTGTGTGACCTAAGATGCAAAGGAGCTCCTGCTACGAAATGAGCCCTGGGCAGCACACTGAGTGTGCCCATTTCTACCACTGCCCAACCTGGCCATTTTAATTCAGTGAAGTTCTCCGCACATCCTGCCAGCCTCTCAGCAGCCCCTTGTAGCACCGGCAAGAACTAGACTCCCCCCCCCAAAAAAAATTCAAACCCCAATGGTCTAACAGACCAAAAGTATTAAAAGGCAAGGCCTCTGTTTCACTCAACAACCATCTCCCCCACAACAGCCTTCAAGGATTCCTAGACTACAACCGCCACCCCTCTTTTTGTTGGACAGGCAATGCATATTTTACACTGTCCCCTTTTATTCCCTATTCAGGCAGCAGTCTAGGATTAGATGGTGTACAGTCTTCCTCTGGGGGCATATGATATTCTCTTTTTTTAAATATGTACATGTGTGCATGCATGTGTGTGTGAGTGTGTGTGTGCACCTGGAAGTCATGGTGACCTCTGGCGACTGACTCCTACTGGGGGCCTGGAGGACATTCAGAGAGGTGGCTGAATAAAGCCTGCCCCTGCCTTCTGCATCTGGTATTCCAAGGAGGTCTCCCATCCAGGTACCTGCCAGAGTCAACCCTGCCTAGCTTCTGAGAGCTGATGAGATCGGGCTTGCCTGGGCTATCCAGGTCAGGGTGGTGTATATGATATTCTGATGGATCAAATGGCTTCTTTTAAAATAGCCCCTCTTTCTCCACTTCTCTTGATGCTATCCCTTTTATTCTAAATAAAAGTGTTTTGTCAAAATGTTCTATGCCTCCCATTGTTAAGAATACGGTGCCAGGTTCGACCCACGTATACTCGGGCTTTGAGGTCCCAGAAGAAACACAAACTGCTTTAGAAAAGTTGTACCTGTGTACAGAGAGCAGTTTGTGTCACAGTCTGCTGGGAGAGGCACTTGGCAAGAGAAAGAGAGGGAGCAGGGTAGAAAGGAACCCCCTCCTGGGCCTGTACGAGGCTCCTCTCCTCCAACTTGGCCAGGGGATCCTGGAAGGACACTGGAGGGCGCTGCTGTCCCAGACTCTATTCCGGCACTAGGCGAGCCTGACGCTCTAGCCACTGTCTTCACCCCATGCAGAATATTATCAACTTAACCATCTCTTTTCCTGGACTGAAAGAGTTGCCAGTCTTTCCTCAGTGGGGAGGTGCTCCAGCCCTCAGTCATCTTGGTTGTCTTGCTCTATACATTTCCCAGCTCTGCAATGTCTTGTTTGTGGTACAGCAACCAAAACTGCACACAGAAAAACCAATGAGGTCACACCAGAGCTCTAAAAAGTGTGTTACAATATTGGCTCTTTTATTTTCAATCTGTTCCTTAGTCATTTCTAGCATTCCTTCTTCATTGCTGCCCCACACATTGAGCTCTCACAACAACCCCAAGACCTCTCAGTCTAACACTTAGCCACCTCAGACACCGTCAGCCTATATTTAAAGGCATGGTCTTTATTTAAAGGCATTATTTTTTATTCCAGTGTGCACCACCTCACACTTTGAATGTCATTTGCCATGTTGTCCACTCATACAGTGTAGCGAGTTCAACTTGTCATTCTTCACAGTCCACCTTAGTTTTCCCCATCCTGAATAATGAAGTATTTTCTGCAGACTTGACTTTTACCCTGCTCACCCTCTATACCGTTTTAAAATGTTTTAACATATATTTTACTATTTTCCAGTTTCATATAATACAATCAAGCAGAAGAAAAGCATATCTAATTTATAATTCCATGAAGCAAACGGGCAGAGCAATCCTGAGGGCTGCCGAAGCGGATGGATCTGGCAGACTGTGGTGCTGCTAGACTATTCCCAGCTGTTACCCGAACTGCCTGTCTCCGCTAGATGGAGGAATTAGTGGGGAGACAAAGCTGGCAAAATGGGTGTAACAGGCGGGATATGACACCTGTGTGTACCAGGTACTGTTTCAAAGAGAGTAGCTCTCAAAATAATTGGGACTGAGTTGAAGGAAGGTTTTTTGTTGTTGTTGCTGTTTTGAAAAATACTGATTAAATGTAAAACATACACACAAAGCAACCAAATATGCAAAATGGAGGAGCTAAGAGACATAAAAGGAGTTTTGAGGTGATATTTACCATCCAGATGTGCAGAAGATGATGAATAACCAGTGTATCACGAACAAAGGGGGCCCAAACTGTGCATTTGGGGGTGCTACTCTACTAGGTGCCGTAGAGTGACACACGGAGTCATGGCTGGGCACCTGTTTTTATACCCTAGAGAAGGTGTCCTGTGGGGCAGAACTATGGGTCTAAAACAAAGGACTGAGAGGTTTCCCAAACTTATATCAAATAGATGTGATGGCACCCTATTGAGTAAGTCCTGAAATGTGCATAGGTTGATGGCTGATATTTATCCGATACTTCAAAGTTAATGGCTTTTGGTAAACTCAAAAAAATAGCCCAGGAAGAGGACCATAAATCTGCTTCCCAGAGAAATGTTTACATTTAAAAAGAAGTATGACCCAGGAAGGGAGCCATAAAGGACTGAAGTAGGTGTTTTGCAGAGAAATGTCGCCAAAAGGAAATTTACATGTGAGAGAGACAAAAGGAGCCTTTCAGAGAAAGAATATCTCCATATCGGGACTTGCTGGAATGCAGAGGATGTTGATACTTTGGGGGGGGGGGAGGCAGATTGCACATGGACAAGGCCTATGCCCTGTTTCAGCAGCCTCCAGGGTCCATTCTTTAGGCAAGCTCCTGTGTTCATATGTGTCCCCTTTTAGGACTGTCCACAGACTCAGGAGCAATGCTTTTAGGGGGACCCTGGGCTAGTTCAGAGGTGAGGGTGCCTGGAATAGGCTGCCCTCTGATGCAGGGTGTTCTGGTGGGATCACATAGTGGACATTTTATGGGGGAGGGGCAATGCACAGCCCCTGTCGTGAACAGATGGCATAATAAGCATGCTGGAGTCCATAGCAACCCCAGCAACATTCCCCAGTCATGCAACAGCAGTCAGTGATGCCCCTGTGACTGGCACACACAGGCGCAGCCAGCCACCAGCTGCCAATCTGGCCACTGCCCCCTGAAACCACTCCCATTCCCACTCAGAGAGCCAGCAGACAGGGAGGAAAGACCCCCGACAGTGGTACGCTTGAGCACATCTCTCTAAGCTGTGGAGTCTTGTGAGCAAAAATTCTACTTTGTGAGCTTCTGGCATGAAAGTTGTGAGCAAGCGATTTGGCAACTGCATAAATTAGTTTGCTCTGGAGCTATCCTTTCTGAGCTAAAATAAAAAACATGTGAGCCGGAGGCTAAAAAACTGTGAGCTAGCTCACACTAACTCAGCTTAGAGGGAACAGTGCCCCCAAGAGAGGCATGTGGTCCAAGAGACTTCTTCCCCAGCCCAGAGGGGACAGCCACCCTGTGGCAGATAAGACAGCCCCCTTCCCCAGCAACAGCCAGACTGGTTGCAAAATGCTGCTCACAGGCAAACTTCTCCGCTCCAAGCCATACTTCTAGGGGGTCAAAAGGGGTAAAATGTGCTCCCCCCATTGATTTCTATGTGGCTGCCAGGCTGCTGCCTCCTTGCACACCCCACTCTCTGACTGGTCAGCTGCAGAGCTCAGCATTCTGAGGTTTTTTAAAAAACCAGTTACAGGAGACTGCAGAGAGCTAACAGCAGTTGAGGAAATCAGGGATTGCCAACAAGCACCTGTGAGGTACAGTAATGCTGCTGGCCCAGCCTCTCTGATGGCGCTCAGCACACTCCCACTACGTCTTGCACCTGATAGGTGGTTGTCTGTGAATTTCTTCTCACTGCTCTGGTTTACATCACCACTCCCTCAGACCAGCTCCCCCTGACACCTCTCATCGCCCCCAAGAAAGCTCCTGGCAAACATCTAGCCAGATACACCAACACTACAAGAAGGAGGCAACTTAGGAATGCGGCAAAGTTCAAGAGGCTGCAGTTCCCCCTCAAGGTCTGCTTTGCTATGACCATCAACAAGTCCCAAGGCCAGACACTGAAGGTGGCAGGAATTGAATTAACAGACGACTGCTTCTCATGTGGACAGTTCTATGTTGCCTGCTGTGAGAGTTCTGCTCAAAGTAGTCAAGGATCAGATCTTGGTTGGTAAACCAGAGTTCTTTATTTCCAATCTCTACATTAGTACAGCTTCTCGGACTATTGTCAGAGATGAGACAGATAATACAGGCAGGTCTATTATACCTTTCCAAAGAGTTTGAATTACCCATAGGTAGCCAATCACTATAGGGGAAAAACGGCGGGCAAAAAGGGGCTCTGACCGTTTGTTTCCCACAGGAAAGAAAGTGAGGTGTCAAGCAGTACATTTCCTTCCCAACCAGACCCTTCAGATGTTACCAGTTCACATAACAATCAATGGCCTCAAGGCTTTTGCATGTGATAAGAGATGAGACGCATCCTCCCTTGAAGTCCCAGCCGGGGCCGATGGAATGCGGAGGCCGTGGTGTGAGAGGCCCACTGTTCCCATACATTGCAGGTGTCACCCTCCCACTTCAATAGTTACAAAACCCAGGCCTGGTTAGGCACTACAACATGGCATCTGCAAGCATACATGTGTAATACATACATAGCAACAGTAAATACATACATGGCAATAGGATATAAGAGGAGAAAAGGAAAAAGCACAACTATAAGAGCTAGAAATACTATGTCTGAATTAGCAGATTCTGACACCTGCTCCAGAGTGAGCTCACCAAGCAGCCTGGTGATCCTAGCACCTGAGGGCGGAACCACCCATGTAGTCTACAGAGAGGTCCTTCAGTAGAGAGAAAAAACAGTATGTATATCTCACTTTGTTTTTTACACTACAGTCTTCTCCATTAGAATTCCTACAACAAATGTTACATTTAAGACTTCACATCATCTGTATTATAACTGGATTTAAGGAACTTAAATACCCTAGTGAAACATGGGTATCAGGCTAGTAATGATATAAAATACATAACCAAGTTGATAAAGTGGGTATGCAGACCGATTGTCAGGATCTGACATTTCCCACTCGGGAGTTGGGATGTAACTGTGTCATGACGTGTTATCTCACCCCTCCCTATGGAATGTGTTCCTTTCCCTTGCTTGAGCCTCCGCTGCTTTCCCTGTCTTATCTATGGCCTCGGCTAACTCTTCTCACAGACTATGTTGCTAATTGGAATGTCTGAATTAGCAGATTCTGACACACTGGCCTCCCAATAAACACCTTCACCCAGGCTTGTGTCAGAATCTGTCAATTCAGTCAATGTAATCTTGCATGCATACTATGTAACCTCATAACCATTATGTATTGGACCTGTATTAATCCTGTTTTGGTCGGGAGGGTGACATCCCTTAAGGGTGAGAACAAGGAGGCCTCTCATCCCTGCCTCCGCATTCCAGCTGCCCCGGCAGTAACTTCAAGGGGAGGACGGCTCTCATCTCTTATCTATGCTAAAGAACCTTGGAGCCATGAATTGTTATGTGAACTGAGGGGTCTGGTTTGAGAGGGGAAATTTACTGCTTAACACCTTACTTTTTTCCTGTGTGAACCAAACGGTCAAGACACCTTTAGCCCGCCAATTTTCCCTTCAGGGGATTGGCTACCTATGGGTAATTCAAACTCCTTGGAATGGTATAATAGACCCGCTTGTATTATTTGTCTCATCTCTGACAATAACCCGAGATGCTGTACTAATGTAGGAATAGGTAATAAAGAACTGTGGTTAACCAACCGAGATCTGATCCTTGACTACTTTGAGCAGGACTCTCACAGCTTGTCAGGAGATTTTTTATGGAAAGCCCTAATCAATTTAGGAGCATGCACATGTTCAGAACGGACCCACTCATTTTGCTCGGGGCCAAAATCAAGCCATTTAACTAGATAATATAAGCGGCCTCTACGCATTTTAGAATCAAGAATATCAGATATTTCAAAATGGGGTGCCTCCCCCTTCATCAGTGGAGGAGGTACCGGAGGAACTGGATGCCACGCATTCGGCCCAGGATCCTTCTTCAGTAAGCTGAAATGAAAAACAGGGTGCACAGAACTCAGTGATTTGGGCAATTCTAGTTCAAAAGACACATCCGAAATTTTACGCAGCACCTTATAGGGGCCTACATATTTCCAACCCAATTTTCTGCTTGGTTGCAAGCCATGTATATTTTTTGTGGAGAGATACACAGAGTCCCCAGGCTGGAGGTCCCAACCCACAGCTCGGCCACGATCCGCATACTTTTTGTAGTCCTCTTTTGCTTGGTCTAGAGCCTTGGCTATCAGTGGCCACGATTCCTGTAAGGTCGCCCACCAACGCTTAAAGTCCGTGGGGGAGGCATCGGAGGCATTTTCGATCGTAGGTAAAGGCTTCCCCTCAAAACCTCCCACCGCCATGAAGGGGGAGACGCCGGTCGAGGAGTGCACTGCATTATTATAGCTATATTCTGCAAACGGCAACAAGTCCACCCAATTGTCTTGGTGGTAGTTGGTGTAACACCTCAGGAATTGTTCCAGGATCTGATTAGTTCGTTCGGACTGTCCATCGCTTTCTGGGTGGTAACCCGAACTTAGGGCAGGCTCTATGTCCATAAGCTTTAGAAGCTCCCGCCAGAAGTTGGCAACGAATTGGCTACCTCTGTCGGATACCACCCGCTTAGGAAAAGCATGTAATTTAATCACCTGGTTG
Source organism: Lepidodactylus listeri (assembly GCA_029233225.1). Classification (NCBI taxonomy): domain Eukaryota; kingdom Metazoa; phylum Chordata; class Lepidosauria; order Squamata; family Gekkonidae; genus Lepidodactylus; species Lepidodactylus listeri. The sequence goes on along the minus strand of JARCFY010000009.1, from coordinate 112,867,761 downwards.
AAAAAAGCCTTGGCCATCCCCTTTGCCGTTGGTAATTGTTTGAAAGGGGTGAAATGGGCTTGCTTAGAAAACGTGTCTACCACCACCCAAATTACAGTTTTCCCTTTTGAGGGTGGTAGATTAGTAATAAAGTCCATAGCTATCGCTTCCCAGGGGCGAGAAGGGGTAGGTAAAGGGTGTAGGAGCCCCGGGACTTCCCCCCCCTCTTTTTACACATCAAGCAGGTCTGGCAAGCAGAGACGAAATCTGAGACATCCCGGCGCATGCGCGGCCACCAAAACTGACGTTGAATTAAGTTGAGCGTTTTCAGAAACCCAAAATGCCCAGCCAGTTTGGAAGAGTGACAGGCCAATAAAATATCTTTTCGCTTACTTCGGGGCACCACCAACTTATCTCCATGGTGCCAGCATTGATCCTCAGTCAGGGAACACTCAGCTATTGTTTCTAACTCCTCGATTTCCTCGGGTGAATATTCCCTTCCCCAATTACACGCCTCCACCTCCACCTTAGCTCGTTTGCTTTGACTTCTGGTGGTCACTGCACCTCCCAGCTGCTGGGGGGAAAACATGGAATCGAACACCTCTTCCTTCATGCTTTCGTGTTGGGGCAATCGGGAGAGTGCGTCCGCTAATGAGTTGGCCTTTCCAGGAAAATGTTTCAACACAAAGTTAAATTTTGAGAAAAAATCAGCCCAGCGGAGCTGCTTTGCATTCAGAGATCTCTGAGTGTGCAACGCTTCCAGGTTTTTATGATCAGTCCAAATTTCAAACGGGGTTTGCGCCCCCTCCAGCCAATGCCGCCATGTAGTGAGAGCTAGCCTGATAGCCGCGGCTTCTTTGTCCCACACTGACCAATTTCTCTCCGTCTCAGTAAATTTCTTGGAAATATACGCGAGGGGGTGTAATTCTCCGTCCGAACCCCTCTGCAAAACGGCCCCCCCATAGCCACATCCGACGCATCGACATGAACTATAAATTCCTTAGTCTCGTCAGGGTGAGCCAAAATGGGCTCGGAGGTAAACAGGGTTTTCAGGGTTTCGAAGGCCTTCTGGCAGTCCCCATTCCAGGCAATTTTCTCCCCGGGCTTCCCTGCCTCCGAACCCCTCCCCTTGGTTTTTAGCAAGTCTGTTAGGGGAAGGGTAACCGTGGCAAAGTCCTTTATGAAGGTCCGATAGAAGTTACAAAATCCTAATAGGCTTTGGAGCTGCTTCCTCGTGCGGGGGGCTTCCCACTGGACCACCGCCTCCACTTTAGCTGGGTCCATCTCTAAACCCCTCTGCGAGATGCGATAGCCTAGGAAGTCTACTGACTCTCAATGAAACTCGCATTTAGATAGTTTGGCATACAGTTGGTTTTTTAACAGGGTGGAAAGGACCTCCCGGACTAATTTCACGTGCTCTTTCTTATCAGTAGAGTAGATCAAGATATCATCTAAGTAACATAACACCCCCTTGAATAAATGCTTGTGCAACACTTCATTGATTAAGCTCATAAAGACCCCCGGAGCGCCACTCAAACCGAACGGCATCACCAGGTATTCAAACTGTCCCAGCGGTGTGTTAAAAGCGGTCTTGAATTCATCCCCCTCCCTTATGCGCACCCGGAAATAAGCGTCTTGGAGATCCAGCTTAGTAAACACTTTTCCTTTGGCTGCCTCGGTTAGTAAGTCTTTTATTAGGGGGAGGGGGTAGGTGTTGGAAGCAGAGACTGCGTTCAACCCTCTGTAGTCTGTGCACAACCGTAATCCCCCGTCTTTCTTTTTCCGGAACAAAACGGGGGCGGCGAAGGGGGATTTAGCAGGGCGGATGAAACCGCGCTCCAAGTTCTTGTCTAGGAATTTCCTTAGCTCTTCCCGCTCTAGAGGGCTCATGGAGTAAAGCTTTCCTTTGGGAAGTTTTTCGCCTGGGATCAGCTCTATGGCACAATCTGACAGTCTGTGGGGGGGCAGCTCGTCCGCCTCGGTCTCGCTGAAAACCTCCAGCAGGTCTCTGTATTCCCTGGGAACTGCGGAGGGTGCGAGGGTGAGGGCGGCTGCCCGGAGGGGTAGCGGTGGTCCCGGTCCCCACTCTGGGTACCACTTGTGAGTCTGGCATTTGTCGTCCACCCAGGAGATCTTTCCCTCACTCCACTTGATGTAGGGATCGTGCGAGCTCAGCCAGGGACTCCCCAATACCATGGGGAATTGGGTGTTTGGGGTGATGACAAAGGCTCGTTTCTCCCAGTGCTTCCCCGTCCCCAAAATCAGACCCTCAGTCTCGGCCACGCACGCCTCTTTCATCTCCGAGCCATCCATTTGCATGAACTTGAGTGGCACACCCAGCGGGGTGACTTTCGGCCCCAACCCTTCCACCACTAAAGGGCTAATTAAGTCTCGGGCGCACCCAGAGTCAATTAGGGCACGGACCCGGACGTGGGTTCCCGTCCCCGGGGTCATGACAGTCACTACCATATATAACAAGGGGCCAGGGATGCTCACCGGAGATGGCGCATCTTGGCGGGGGACCTGCAGTTCTGCGCCGCTCACTGCAGGCCGTTGGAGTTTCCCGACATCTGCGCTTCCGTCAGTTCCAGCTCCCCTTGCTCGCTCGCTGCCCCTTCCAGCTGCAAGGCCCGGGGTTTGAAAGGAGGTTTCCCTCTACTGGGGATGCTCCCGGCCATTGGGGTAGAGGTCTTCGGGCCCTTCCCTCCTCCCCTGGGACACGCCGAGGCGAAGTGGCCGCTCTCCCCACATCTCATGCATAGCCCTTGTCGAAACCGGGCATCCCGGATATCTTGCACGTTGGGCTTAGGTTTTGCTTTCGGCATCGCTTTGCTTGTAGCTGCAGATGACGTTCCCATTTTGATGAGGGTGAAGCGCTCCTCCACATCTGCGGCTGCCCTCATCCAGGTGGCCAGCGTTCCTGGCCGGCCCCCTAATAGGACGGCCTCGTACACCTGTGAGAGTCCTGCTCAAAGTAGTCAAGGATCAGATCTCGGTTGGTTAACCACAGTTCTTTATTACCTATTCCTACATTAGTACAGCATCTCGGGTTATTGTCAGAGATGAGACAAATAATACAAGCGGGTCTATTATACCATTCCAAGGAGTTTGAATTACCCATAGGTAGCCAATCCCCTGAGGGGAAAATTGGCGGGCTAAAAGGTGTCTTGACCGTTTGGTTCACACAGGAAAAAAGTGAGGTGTTAAGCAGTAAATTTCCCCTCTCAAACCAGACCCCTCAGTTCACATAACAATTCATGGCTCCAAGGTTCTTTAGCATAGATAAGAGATGAGAGCCGTCCTCCCCTTGAAGTTACTGCCGGGGCAGCTGGAATGCGGAGGCAGGGATGTTCTCACCCTTAAGGGTTGTCACCCTCCCGACCAAAACAGGATTAATACAGGTCCAATACATAATGGTTATGAGGTTACATAGTATGCATGCAAGATTACATTGACTGAATTGACAGATTCTGACACCCTGCCCTCCCCATAATTCTCTTCACCTAGCTTTCTCAGGGAACATTTTATGAAACAGTTTAGTCAACTTGGGGGCATGAACATTTTCAGAACGAATCCATTCATTGTGCTCCGGGCCGAAATCCAACCATCTAACTAAGTAATACAAGTGGCCCCTTTTCATCTTGGAGTCAAGGATTTCAGTTATCTCGTAGTGTGGACTCCCCTCCTTCATCAGTGGAGGAGGAGCTGGAGGAACTGGATGCCATGCATTCGGCCCAGGATCTTTCTTCAGCAGGCTGAAATGAAACACAGGGTGCACAGAACTCAGTGATTTAGGCAGTTCCAGTTCAAAGGATACATCAGAGATTTTACGTAGCACTTTATAAGGTCCAACATATTTCCATCCCAATTTTCTGCTGGGCTGCAGCCCATGGATATTTTTAGTAGAGAGATACACGGAATCCCCGGGTTGAAGATCCCATCCCGGTGCTCGCCCTCGATCAGCATATTTCTTGTAGTCCTCTTTGGCATGGTCCAGGGCCTTCCCAATTAATGGCCAGGAGTCCTGGAGGCCGGACCACCAACTCTTAAAATCCGAGGGGGGGGTCTGGGGGTCCTCCTTAAGGGTAGGGAGTGGTTTACCTTCAAAGCCTCCCACTGCCATGAAAGGTGAAACCCCAGTGGAGGAATGCACTGCATTATTGTAGCTATATTCTGCAAAGGGCAGTAATTCCACCCAATTATCCTGGTGGTAATTTGTGTAACATCTTAGGAATTGCTCGAGAATTTGATTAGTTCGCTCGGATTGGCCGTCGGTTTCTGGATGGTAACCCGAGCTTAAGGCAGGTTCTATGTCCATTAATTTCAAAAGCTCCCGCCAGAAGGTGGCAACGAACTGACTTCCGCGGTCAGATACCACCCTCTTCGGAAAAGCATGTAATTTTATCACGTGGTTGAAGAAAGCTTTAGCCATCCCTTTGGCTGTGGGCAATTGCTTGAAGGGGGTGAAATGGGCTTGTTTAGAAAAAGTGTCAACCACTACCCAAATCACAGTTTTTCCCTTGGAGGGGGGCAAATTGGTGATAAAATCCATGGCTATGTCTTCCCAGGGTCTTGAAGCAGTGGGAAGGGGGTGCAACAATCCTGGGACTTTTCCCCCCCGTTTTTTACACATTAAACAGGTTTGGCATGCCGAGACGAAGTCCGAGACATCTCGGCGCATGCGCGGCCACCAGAATTGACGCTGGATCAAATTAAGTGTCTTTAGGAAACCGAAGTGCCCGGCTAGCTTTGAGGAGTGACAATTTAGCAAGATTTCCTTGCGTTTGGTCTTAGGCACCACTAGTTTGTCCCCATGTAGCCAACAATGGTCCTCTCTTTTGGAACACTCTCCCACGGTTTCCAATTCCTCTATTTCTTCGGGAGCATACTCCCCCCCCCACTGGCAGTTCCCTATGGTTAGCTCGGCTTTCTTTGTTTTGCTCCGGGTGACAACCGCCCCTCCCAACTGCTGGGGGGAGAACATGGAATCGAATACCTCTTCTTTCACACTCTCATGTTGGGGCAATCTGGACAATGCGTCTGCCAGGGAGTTAGCCTTCCCAGGAAAATGTTTTAACACAAAGTTAAATTTGGAAAAGAAGTCAGCCCAGCGCAGCTGCTTGGCGTTGAGGGACCGCTGCGTGCGCAAAGCCTCTAGGTTCTTATGATCAGTCCATATTTCGAACGGAGTTTGCGCTCCTTCCAACCAGTGGCGCCACGTAGTGAGCGCTAACCTAATGGCCGCGGCTTCCTTGTCCCACACCGACCAGTTCCTTTCTGTTTCGTTAAACTTTTTTGAAATGTAAGCCAAGGGGTGCAGTTTCCCCTCCGAGTCACTTTGTAAAATGGCCCCCCCCATGGCTACATCCGAGGCATCGACATGGATTATAAAGTCTTTTGTCTCATCCGGGTGGGCCAGAATGGGCTCAGAGGTAAAAAGAGTTTTTAAAGCCTCAAACGCCTTCTGGCACTCCCCATTCCACGCCAGTTTCTCTCCTGGCTTTCCTGCCTCGGGCCCCCTCCCCTTGGTTTTCAACAAGTCCGTTAAGGGAAGGGTGACCTTAGCAAAGTCCTTGATGAAGGTCCGGTAAAAGTTACAAAATCCTAAGAGGCTCTGCAACTGCTTTCTCGTTCGCGGAGCCTCCCATTGCACCACCGCCTCCACTTTCCCCGGGTCCATTTCCAACCCCTTCTGAGAAATGCGGTAGCCTAGGAAGTCCACGGACTCACGGTGAAACTCGCACTTAGACAGTTTCACAAAAAGCTGGTTTTTCAGTAAAGTTGAAAGAACGTCCCTGACCAAAGTCACATGCTCATTCTTATCAGTAGAATAGATCAAGATATCATCTATGTAACATAACACGCCCTTAAAAAGGTGCTTGTGCAACACTTCATTGATTAAACTCATAAAAACCCCGGGCGCGCCACTTAAGCCGAACGGCATCACTAGGTATTCAAATTGCCCCAAGGGGGTGTTAAAGGCAGTCTTAGATTCATCCCCTTCCCTTATGCGCACCCTGAAGTAGGCATCTCGTAGATCCAACTTGGTAAAAATCTTCCCCTTGGCCGCCTCCGCCAAGAGGTCCTTTATTAACGGGAGGGGGTAGGCATTAGAGGTGGAGACTGCATTTAGCCCCCTGTAGTCAGTGCACAGTCGTAAGCCTCCATCCTTTTTCTTTCGGAACAGCACGGGCGCCGCAAAGGGGGACTTGGCGGGGCGGATAAACCCCCTTGCCAGGTTTTTGTCCAAGAACTTCCGCAGTTCTTCCCGTTCCGCCGGGCTCATGGAATATAATTTACCCTTCGGGAGTTTCTCTCCTGGGAGGAGCTCTATGGCACAGTCCGACAGTCGATGGGGGGGCAGCTCGTCCGCCTCGGTCTCACTGAACACTTCTAGCAAGTCTCTATACTCTTTAGGCACCATGGCAGGGGCGAGGGCGAGTGCGGGCGCGGGGGGAGGCGGGCTCGGAGGTCCAGGGCCCCATCCGGGGTCCCACCGGTGGCTCTGGCAGCGTTCGTCTACCCACGAAATCTTCCCTTCGCTCCATTTTATGTAAGGGTCGTGCGCCCCGAGCCAAGGGCTGCCCAACACCATAGGGAACTGGGCGTTCGGGGTGATAACAAAAGCTCGCTTCTCCCAATGCTCCCCCGTTCCCAAAATCAAGCTCTCAGTCTCTGCTATGCACTCCTCCTTCATTTCCGACCCATCCATCTGGGTAAACTTCAGGGGTTCTGCTAACGGGGTGACTTTGGGTCCCAACCCCTCCACTACCAGGGGGCTGATTAGGTCTCGCGCGCACCCAGAGTCAATTAGAGCGCGAACCCTCATGTGGGTCCCTGATCCAGGGGTCACCACCGTCACTACCATATATAACAGGGGGCCAGGGATGCTCACCGGAGATGGCGCTTCTTGGCGGGGGACCTGCAGCTCTGCGCCGCTCACTGCAGGCCGTTGGAGTTTCCCGACATCTGTGCTTCCATCAGCTCCAGCTCTCCCTGGTCGCTCGCCACCCCTTCCAGCTGCAAAGCCCGGGGCTTCATTGGAGTTTTCCCTCGGGTGGGGGTGCTCCCCGCTCCGGGAGTTGAGGTCTTCGGGCCCTTCCCCCCTCCTCTGGGACAAGCGGAGGCGAAGTGGCCACTCTCCCCACACTTCATACACAACCCCTGTCGAAACCTCGCATCACGTACGTCTTGCACATTGGATCGGGGCTTCGCTCGGGGACCTGCTTTGCTGGCTGCCGTCGCGGACGCTCCCATCTTAATCAGGGCGAAGCGTTCCTCCATGTCGGTGGCAGCTCTCATCCAGGTGTTCAGTGTGCCCGGGCGACCCCCTAACAGCACTGTCTCGTAGATTTCCGGGTTCAGGCCCTCCCAATACTTCTCCATGAAGAGTTCCTCCGGCCACCCATGGATCTTGGCAGCGATGCGCCGGAACTTGTCAGTGTATTCCCTCACTGACGACCTCCCCTGAAATAGCTTCCTCAGTTGATTTCTGGCTTTTTCCTCACCCAGGGGGTCCTCGAACTGATGCCGGAGGGCCCACATAAAATTGTTCAGGGAGCGCAACTCAGGGCCAGGGTTGTCGTGCAGGCTCACATACCAATCGCTGGCGGTGTCTTTCAGCTTGGACCCGATGTAGCCGATGCGATCTTTCTCGGTAGGGTAGAGGTGACCCCAACTGTCCAGGAATCTCCCGATCTCCAGCGTGAAGAAACGCAGCTTCTCGGGGTCCCCATCGAAAGTAGTCGTCAAAGGGTCGGAAGGGGGTGGGTGAGCGGCCGGCGCGGCCGGGACTGGGGCCGGCACGGGAACGGGCCCCGGAACTGGAGCTGGGACGACCGGCGGGGCTGGTTGCGCCGGTAGAGCGGGCGCCTGCGGCTGAGCCGGAACCCCTCCGGGTGCCTGCGGCTGTGGTGGGGCTCCGACTCCTTGACCGAGGAGGGCGCCTTGCATCGCCACCATAGCGTCGCGAAATTGGTGCTGGAGATCGAGGGCCAACTCGCGGAGCTCGGCGGTGAGCTGAAGCCGTAGGTCTCCCATCATCTGATCCAGCGGGACCGTCTGCTCCTCGCGATACGGATCGGGCCCATACAGATCCAGTCCCTCCTCTTCGGGAGGCGGGCGACGCGGCCCTCCACGGTAGATCGGCTCGCGGTCGTCTCCGAGGTAGCTCGGTCTCCCTCGATCGGGCTGGTCTCCGGTGAGCGAAACTCTCACCCCTTTCCTGTCGTGCACCCACGAACTCACGGGTCGGCCCCCGAAGTGGCTCCATGCGTACTGGGGGGTCACATTCTGATGGGTAATCGGGCGGCGCGGAATGTAGTAAGCCCCCTGGCTCGTGGTCACCGGCACCTCGGGACCTCCGCCGCCGCCACCACCCCCGTTCCCCGGATCCGCCGGGGTAGCGGGAACCTCCTCTGGAGTAGTAGGTTTGAGGGGGACAAGGTCGTCTTCTGACATGGTCAGGAACGGTTGAGTCCCAATCACAGATCTCTGACAATCTGTGAGAGTCCTGCTCAAAGTAGTCAAGGATCAGATCTCGGTTGGTTAACCACAGTTCTTTATTACCTATTCCTACATTAGTACAGCATCTCGGGTTATTGTCAGAGATGAGACAAATAATACAAGCGGGTCTATTATACCATTCCAAGGAGTTTGAATTACCCATAGGTAGCCAATCCCCTGAGGGGAAAATTGGCGGGCTAAAAGGTGTCTTGACCGTTTGGTTCACACAGGAAAAAAGTGAGGTGTTAAGCAGTAAATTTCCCCTCTCAAACCAGACCCCTCAGTTCACATAACAATTCATGGCTCCAAGGTTCTTTAGCATAGATAAGAGATGAGAGCCGTCCTCCCCTTGAAGTTACTGCCGGGGCAGCTGGAATGCGGAGGCAGGGATGTTCTCACCCTTAAGGGTTGTCACCCTCCCGACCAAAACAGGATTAATACAGGTCCAATACATAATGGTTATGAGGTTACATAGTATGCATGCAAGATTACATTGACTGAATTGACAGATTCTGACAACACCTCGGGGTTGAGACCCTCACAATACTTCTCTATGAAGAGGTCTTGGGGCCAGCCGCGGATCTTGGCGGCGATGCACCGGAACTTGTCGATGTAGTCCCTCACCGTGGACCTCCCCTGGGTCAGCTTCCGCAGTTGGTTCCGGGCTTTCTCTTCCCCCAGGGGATCTTCGTATTGGTGTCGAAGGGCCCACATGAAGTTGTTCAGCGAACGCAGCTCAGGGCCGGGGGCATCGTGCAGGCTCACATACCAGTCGCTGGCGGTGTCCTTCAGTTTGGACCCTATGTAGCCAATCCGCTCCCTCTCGGTGGGGTAGAGGTGCCCCCAGCTGTCCAGGAACCGCTCGATCTCCAACAGGAAAAACCGCAACTTCTCGGGGTCCCCATCGAAAGTAGCCGTCAACGGGTCGGCGAGGGCCGGGCGAACGATCGGCCCTGCCGGCACTGGAATGGGTGCGGGGATGGGAGCCGGCCCCAGTTGAGGAACAACTGGCAGGGCCTGTTGCGGTGGCCTCGGCTGCACGGGTGGCGGCACTTGAGCCGGAAATCCTCCGGGAGGCACCGGCGGCTGCTGGACTCCTGTCGCGGGGGCTGGTAGAGCTTCTTGCATAGCCCTCATGGCATCCCGGAACTGGTACTGGAGATCGAGGGCCAACTCTCGTAGTTCGGTGGTAAGTTGGAATCGCAAATCTCCCATCATCCGGTCGAGGGATTCCATCTGGTCTTCTCGGTACGGATCGGGCCCATACGGTCCGGTCCTCTCTCCTTCCATGGACTGGCGACGCGGATCTCCCCCATAGATCGGCTCGCGCTCGTCTCCCAGGTAGCTCGGCCTCCCACGGTCGAGTTGATCTCCCTGGAATGAGACCCGTGCCCCCTTCCGATCGTGCACCCAGGAATCGATGGTCCCGCGACCGAACTGACTCCAGGCGTACTTCGGGGTCACACTCTGAAGAGGAGGTAGGCGTGGGATGTAGGGAGCCCCTTGGATCGTAGTCACCGGTACTTCGGGTTCCCCTCCGCCGCCTCCACCACCGGCCCCCTGGTCCCCCGGGGTGGTCGGTGTATCTTCGGGGGTAGTAGGGATGGGAGTGGTGCCGTCGTCTGACATGGTCAGGAACAGCTAAGTCCCAGTCACAGATCTCTGACAATCTGTGAGAGTTCTGCTCAAAGTAGTCAAGGATCAGATCTTGGTTGGTAAACCAGAGTTCTTTATTTCCAATCTCTACATTAGTACAGCTTCTCGGATTATTGTCAGAGATGAGACAGATAATACAGGCAGGTCTATTATACCTTTCCAAAGAGTTTGAATTACCCATAGGTAGCCAATCACTATAGGGGAAAAACGGCGGGCAAAAAGGGGCTCTGACCGTTTGTTTCCCACAGGAAAGAAAGTGAGGTGTCAAGCAGTACATTTCCTTCCCAACCAGACCCTTCAGATGTTACCAGTTCACATAACAATCAATGGCCTCAAGGCTTTTGCATGTGATAAGAGATGAGACGCATCCTCCCTTGAAGTCCCAGCCGGGGCCGATGGAATGCGGAGGCCGTGGTGTGAGAGGCCCACTGTTCCCATACATTGCAGGTGTCACCCTCCCGCTTCAATAGTTACAAAACCCAGGCCTGGTTAGGCACTACAACATGGCATCTGCAAGCATACATGTGTAATACATACATAGCAACAGTAAATACATACATGGCAATAGGATATAAGAGGAGATGTGCTGCTATCCACAGGTCTTACCAAATGCGTTATTCCAGTCTTAGCTGTATTTATTGCTCAGTTACTTATGCATCTTGACTCTAATTAGCCCTTCCTGGCAACTACCCCCCCCCACACACACACACATACCTATATGTAATATTTGCAGGAGTCTGTTTCAGTGTATCTGAAGGAGTGTGCATCTACACATGCTGAGACTTCTTGCTTGTACCCAGAACTGAACTTTGTTGGTATTGAAAGTGCCAATGTACTCAAACTCAGTTCTCACATCTGTTTGTTACCTCTTGTATTTGTATGCTGATTTGCTGCTATTCACAAACCTTACCAACTGCCTTAATCCAATCTCAGCTGTAATCACCCACTTACTTATGCACAGGGCTCCGTTGGAGCAGGAGCGCACAGGAGCACAGCTCAGGGAGTGAGGAGCCCAGGGGGCGGGCACATGACCAAGCCCCGCCCCCTCCTCAGCTTCCCCGAGCAGTGCAGAGGCGCAGCGCCCCGGGGAAAGCCCTGCTAGGGTCTTTATTGTTTTTAATGTTTTGTTGTAATATTGATAATTTTATCATTGTTCCTTTTATGACTGTGTGCTGCTTTTCCAGAGACTTGCTCAAGGTGGCATATAAACTTTCTAAGTATACCATTTTTTATCTGGGCACATGGCACATAAGTACTGGAGAAATTTCACCAACCCTTCAGCAGCTTCCACCCCATCAGTTTGGTGTAGTGGTCAGGAGTTGGACTCTAATCCGGGAGAACCAGGTTTGATTCCCCACTCCTCCACATGCAGCTGCTGGTGTGACCTTGGGCCAGTCACAAGTTCTCTCAGAGCTGTTCTCTCATGAGCAGTTCTCAAAAGACCTCTCTCAGCCCCACCTACCTCACAGGGTATCTTGTTGTGGGGAGGGGAAGGGGAAGGGATGGGTAGTGCACATGTCCTGGGTATCTCAAGTCTACTTGAAACCTGGTGGTTTCAAGGGAGCAGGAAGAGAATGAGAGTGTGTTCTTTACACTTATTTTTATTGCAGAAAGTATTGGATGGGGAAGGGAATGGAGGAAGAGCAGGTCAGTTTCACTCACCTGTGGAGTGGAGCCTGAGGGGTGGGTGTTGCCTTCTGACACACTTCCGGTATGTTAGGGGGTGTGGCATATGCAAATGAGTTATGCAAATGAGTTATGCTAATGAGCCCCTGCACCTCTTTTTCTACGAAATGACCCCTGCTTATGCATCTTGACTCTGACTAGCCATTCCTGACTAGTCTTCCTGACTAAAGAGCCAGTTTGGTGTAGTGGTTAAGTGTGCGAACTCTAATCTGGGAGAACTGGGTTTGATTCCCCACTCCTCCACTTGCACCTGCTGGATGACCTTGGGCAAGCCCTAGCTCTGTACCAGCTGTTCCCTCAAGGACAGTTGTCTCAGAGCTCTCTCAGCCCCCACCCACCACACAGGGTGTTTGTGGTGGGGAGGGGAAGGGAAAGGAGTTTGTAAGCCGCTCTGAGACTCCAAGTGAGTGAAGGGTGGGGTATAAATCCAATCTCTTCTTCTCTTCTTCTCTAGTTGCCACCTCCCCCACCCTCTCTCTACATATATGTAATGGTTGAAGAAGTTTTGTTTCTCTGTATCTAAAGAAGTGTGCCTGGACACTGGCTAGTTTAAAATCTCTTTTTGTTCCACGGTAAATTTTCCTTTATCAAATTTCGCTAAATAACTCTTAATACCTAATGTATCTTGCTCATTTTGTGAATATAGCTTTGCATAAAATTTCTGGGCAATATCTTTTAACTCATTTGTATCAAAACAAATCTCTCCTGTATCTCTTTTTAAGGACTTTATATACCTTTTGGCCCGTTTTTTTTTTCAATTTGTATGCTAACCAACGCGATACTTTGTTGGCATTTTCAAAATAGCTTTGTTTGGCAAAGCTTAACCTTTGTGCCGTCTCCTGCGTTAGATGACAATTCAATAAATGTTGGGATTTTTTTAGATTCATTCTATATCGGAAGCTATAAAGAAGATGAAAAAGGGCAAAGCCCCCGGCCCAGACAGTATTCCTATTGAATTTTATCAATGCTTCAAAGACCAGATAAGTGATTCATTGAAGTCAACTATACAAAATATAATTGAAGGGAAAAAAACTCCAGAAACATGGAAAGAGGCATTAATTTCCTTAATTCCAAAGAAAGAAACAGATAGTGATGACATTAAAAACTATAGGCCAATTTCACTTTTAAACGTAGACTACAAGATCTACACAAATATTTTGGCAAGTAGACTTAAGAAAGTGTTAACCCATACAATCTATAGGGATCAATCAGGTTTTCTCCCCCAAAGACAGATCCGCCATAATGTAAGAATCATTTTAGATATTTTGGAGGTTTTTGAAACTAGATCAGATAAACAATTAGCTCTTATTTTTTTAGACGCCGAGAAGGCATTTGATAATGTTAATTGGCAGTTTATTATGTTACAGTTAATGCATTGGGACTGTGGGGAAAAATTTTATAATATGGTCAATGCAATATACGATGAAGGGTTTTGATAAATGGTGAAGCTACAGAAAAATTTCAAATAACGAAAGGTACCAGGCAAGGATGCCCCTTATCCCCTATATTGTTTATTTTTGTAATAGAAACATTACTGCAGAGGATTAGGGAAGAAGAAGATGTTAAAGGACTAAAAATTAAAAGCCAACATTACAAAGTGCAAGCATTTGCAGACGATATGGTCTTCATCTTAGAAGACCCAATAGCCTCAATAGACAAGTTACTTACTGTACTACAAGAATTTGGTCAGTTGGCAGGCCTGAATATCAACGTGCAAAAGACAGTAATATTAACAAAAAAAACTGCACTGAAGAAACCAGGGAGCTTTTGAAACGAAAGACAGGCTTTGAAATAGTTAAAAAAGTTAAATATTTAGGAGTTAACTTGACGAGTAGGTGCAGCTCCTTGTTCGATGACAACTATAATATACTTCTTGCAGAGATCAGTAAAGACTTAAATAAATGGGGGAAGCTACAGCTTTCATTGTTGGGCAAAATTGCTGTAATTAAAATGAATATTCTCCCTAAAATATTATTTTTATTCCAGACCTTACCTATAATCAGAAACCAGAAACTTTTCCGTAAATTGGAAAAGTTGATGGCGGGTTTTATTTGGCAAAATAAAAAACCAAGGATCAGACTCAAGGATCTACAAGAAAGAACGGATAGAGGTGGTTTAGGACTCCCGGACTGGCAACTTTACTACAAAGCTGCTGCCTTTTTATGGATCAAAGACTGGGTAACTTTAAAAGACACTAGGGTTTTAAATTTAGAGGGTTTTGATTTGCCAATGGGGTGGTATGCTGGTTTTTGGTACACTCAAATAGGTTCTTCCTTTAAACAACATTTTATTAGAGGTGCACTTTTTAAAATATGGGAAGAGACTGGGCATAACTTCTATAGCAAGATCCCATACTGGGTATCACCTTGCGAAGCCTTTATTAGACCCGCGTTGTTGGAAGAAGGCAAGAAAATGTGTTATGGAGCTATTTTAGATAAAGAGAATAACCTAAGGCTGCAAGAGCTATCCCAACAGCAAAAAATTAGTTTAACTTGGTGGGAAACACTACAACTCAAAGATAGATATAATAAAGATAAAACAATAGGCTTCCACAAGGAACCAACCGCTTTTGATAAGGTTTGGCTGGAAACTAATAATAAAAATATTAAGAAAATTTACAACTTTTTATTAGAAGCAAAGATGATGGATGAAGCTGTAAAACCCACCATGATTTCATGGGCTAGAGACTTAGGACATACCATTGAGTTAGATGCTTGGTATAAAACCTGGTCTACAAATATTAAAATCACCAGATCAGTAGCTTTTAAAGAAAATCTATATAAGATGGTCTTCAAATGGTATTTAACACCAGAAAGACTTGCTAAGTATTCAAGAGTAGTGGTAAATGTTTGTTGGTGTGAGACTTCTGCTCAAAGTAGTCAAGGATCAGATCTTTGTTGATGAAACACAGTTCTTTATTTCCAATCTCTACATTGGTACAGGTTCTCGGATCATTGTCAGAGATAATGCATATGACAGAAGCAGGTCTATTATACCTTTCAGAACAATTTGAATTGCCCATAGGTAACCAATCACCAAAGGGGAAAAACGGCAGGCAAAAAGGGTCTCTGGCCATTTGCTTCCCACAGGAAAGAAAGTGAGGTGTTAAGTTGTAAATTTCCCTTCCCAAACCAGACCCCTTAGATGTAACCATATTCACATAACAAATGCTGGCCTCAAGGCTTTCGCACGTTGATAAGAAATGGTCTCTGTCCTCCCTTGGCATCCCAGCTGGGATGAATGGAATGCGGAGGCAGGAGTGTGAGAGGCCCATTGTTCCCATACTTTGAAGTTGTCATTCTCCCGGGCAAACAGTTACACAGACCAGGCCTGGTCAGAGTCATAAACCTGGGGTCACAGAGCTTACATTTATACTGGCCAAAGATAGGGTTACATGGTAGGCATAGGGGCAACTAGAAGCAAGAAGCATGGATACATAATGGGTGCAGATACAGGTTACCATAGACAGTACATAAGCAATGGAAATCATAGCAGAGAGCCCCAGAAAACCTTGTCTGAATCAGCAGATTCTGACCGTTGGAAATGTAAAAAGAATTCGGGGAGCTTCTTTCATATGTGGTGGCGGTGCGAAAAAGTGAAAAAATTTTGGGCAATGGTGCAAATCTTACTACAAGAGGTAATTAAGGAAAAATTATCACTGAAACCAGAGTCTTTTCTTCTTAATATGATTCCAGAAACTTATAAAAAAACGGATAAGTTTATTTTAATACACAGATTCACAGCCGCTAGAATCACATATGCAAGGTATTGGAAGACTACTAGAGTCCCAAGTAGTCAGGAATTTCTTCAAAAGTTTCTTGAAGTGATTGAAATGGATAAGTTGACTAGAACTTTAAAGGGTAAAGATGAAGAATCTTTTAAGATAGTTTGGGCTAAAGTTTATAATTCGTTAAATGAAAGAGCTAAGTAATTAAGTAAATGGGAACAAAAAAATTGTTATTAGAATGTTCTCTCTACTGAAAAATTATCGATAAATATTATGTATGTAAAGTGTGAAAATGAATAAAAACTATTTTTTTAAAAAAAGAAGTGTGCCTTGCAGGACTTCCGGAAGAGATGCGCCTAATGGCGGACGCCTCTCTCCGCTCAAGATAGAGATTTTAAAAAGGGGTCTGGTAAGGAATTACAATCAATCACCAAATCAAATAAAAGGCACTCAAAATACTGGTTTATGGTTCCCAGGAAAAAAGCGGGAAGAACAGGAGAAGAGATACATGGGCAGGCACCAGCAGTCTCTCAAGGTCAGAGCAGCTCGGAGAATGATAAACATGCCATGAGAAATATAACATAACATTCCACAGACCCAACATCAAGGGTTCACTCATCCCACCTCCCGGGCAGGAGATGGCAGCATTAGCTGATAATTGGTTAGAAAATTCCTGGAGATTTGGGACTTCTGGAAGAGATGCACCTAATGGCAGATGCCTCTCTCTGCTCTAGCGGGAGAGGCGGTCCATGCCTGGTGGGGAGAAGGGGCTCTGGACCGGTGCCGAGCCCCCAGAGACCTCAGTGAAGGAGCTCTGCCTGGGGTGGCACGAGAAGGGATTTCTCCTGATGGTGGCGACCGCGGGATCGAGGTCCCCCTCATCACCCCCATAGGTTCCCCCACCGCATAAGCCTTTATGGCTGCAAGCGCAAACCGAGAAGCAGCAGAGAATGCGAGGCGATGAAACTACAACCCTCCCGATACGCAAGGTGAAAACATGAGTCTCAAAGAAGGACTGTAAAATAAGCAGGGAGGGGGGTGGATGGAGTAAAAATCCCCCCCCTCCACTACCGAAGCGTACTTACGGGACTTTCCCACGGCGTTACTGAATGTGCAAAAGCGTTTGCAAGTTGCTGGAGGGCAGGATCGCATGCTTGAAGATAAAAGCTTTAAAACGATATAAGTGCCGTTAAGAAAATCACTTCTTCTATCCATCTTATCTAACTGTAAACAAGAGCGAAGAAGCAACAATGGCGGGGAAACTGAAACCTTCCCCGAAACTAGGAAGCGCTCCTCCGAGTTCAAAGGCCGATACCACAGAGATGAGCACAATGCTTTTCATGTTATTGCAACCCCTGGTGGACCAAATGACTTCTCTCAATGCAAAAATGGATACAATGCAAAAAGAGCTGAAAGAGTCAAACAAGAAAACAGAAAAACTGCAACAGGACCTCTTGGAGGTGAAAGCATCTACAAATAAGCAGGACTTAAGACTGCAAAAAATAGAGAAGGATAAGGCTATTCAACATGATACCCTGCTGATACAGATGGAACGTTCAAATTTTTTCCTACGACTTCAGAATGTTCCTGAAAAAAAAGGAGAAGATCTTAAAAAACTGTTAAGTGAAGCACTAGCGCCTTTAACAGGTTTGAAAGCAGAAGAAATAATAAGCGACATGGACTTGGTCTATAGGACCTACCCAGTATATATTAAAAAGAATAAACTGCCTGGCGAAATAATGATAAGATTCTCCAAAAAATCTACAAGAGATGTGGTGTTAAAAGCCACCAACAGAACAACACTGAAGATCCAGGAAGAAGAAATTAAAGTTTTGAAGGACATACCATTTGAAATAAGAAAAAGAAGAAAAGCCTACAAAAAATTAACGATACGGCTTCAGTTTGAGTCAATTGTATATCGTTGGAATACTCCAGAGGGACTAAGTTTCAGTTTCAAAGGCAAAGATTATAAAATTGACTCTGTTGAACAAGCAAATAAATTCCTCGAAAAAGGCAAAGAAAAGAAAGCAGAGAGAGACTCAGATGACTCACAAGTATCGCAAGAAAGTGTCTACGGCTTTGACAGCTCTAAAAGTGAAGAAGAAATATCGGACTCGGAAAAGGGAGCTGCTGCTCCCAAATCAAAGACTGAGACTAAAAAGACAAGAAGAGGACAGAAGAAGAAATGATTGTTACAATGTTTTAATAAGCTTGTGCATTATATAAGAATTTAAAATTTTTGTTAAGCGTTTCTTCAATAGCATGTGTACTAGCCAAACAGCTTTTGATTTACTGAAGTAACAAAGTATTTGAATAACTGAACCAAGGTTTATTTTGAGATGTTTCAGAATTTTTGTAACCTGATATAATTAAGCAATTTACACAGTATTCTCTGTATAAGATAATGTAGCTTAGTATGTAGCGTGATAGATGTAGAAATAGATAAAAATCAATAAAAAATTTATAAAAAAAAGAAGAAGTGTGCCTTGCACATGAAAGCTTATGCCTTGAATAAAACTTTGTTGGTCTTAAAGGTCCCTGACCGGACTCAGCTTTTGTCCAACTGATTGCCTTGTAGTTCCATGGATCCTTTGACATCTGCTACTTTCCAGTCATCTGGCACAGAGGCTGATTTTAGTGTTAGCAGATGAACAGCTTCACATTTGGGTTCTGTCATCCGGACAATGCCAGGATGGGTGTCATGGAGAGCGCTGAGGACTCGCTTACACAGCGGCTATGGAATGATTACTCTGTGCCCCAGAGAATGCACCCCTTGTGGGTGGACAGTTCATTCTGCCTGGCCGAGCATGTGGCAAATTCGGGCCCCAGCCCACGAGGCCACCCCCTCCCCACCCAGTCCAAGATGCGGGAGAGGGTGCGATCCCAGGCTGTGTGCCATGCGACATCCTTTACCTGGATGGGGCAGTCTGGCAGGTCACCGAGGAGCGTGACGTGGTGTCCCGGGGCTGGATCTGGGTCACACGACAGGAGTGGTAGATGGCTGAGGGCATCCACAGGCCTCATTGACTTGCCTGGGTGGTGTACCAGCTTGTACTGGTATCCAGCCAAGAAAATTGACCAGTGCAGGACATGGGGTGAAAGCATCTGGGGCGTCTGACGGTTGGGAGCGAGGAGGCCCAAGAGTGGCTTGTGATCCGTAGTGATGGTGAAGGGATAACTGTAAAGATAGTCATGAAGCTTCTTGACCCCCGCCACTATGGCCAACACCTCTTTGTCAATCTGTGTGTAATTGTGCTCAGCCATGGGAATAGTAAGTGACCGGGACCTCCTGCCCATCCATCAGCCGGTACCCCAAGATGGCCCCCACCCTGTACAGTGATGCGTCGCAAGCCAGCACCACCAGGAGTGACTCATCGAAGTGGGCCAGGACTGCATTTGAAGTAAGCAGATCCTTGACAGCCCAGAACACTGTGGCATGGCAGGGGGCCCACACTCATTTGGCGTGTTTGTCCAGCAGCCAATAGAGGGGCTCCACCACCGCAGCTTTGTGAGGGAGGAACACATGATAAAAATAGAGGAGGCCCAGGAACAACTGGAGCTCCACCTTTGAGGACGGTTGGCACCTCCGTGATTGCACGGACCTTTTCTGGAGTAGGGTGGATATCTTGCGTGTCCATGGTGAATCCCAGGAACTCGACCAATGGGGCCCTCAGCAGGCATTTTTTGTGCTTTACATTTAGGCTGGCGTTGTTGAAGTGCCGAAGGACTGAGTGGAGCCGGGAGCCGAAGGACGAGACGTCTGGTGCAGAGATCAAAACGTCGTTGAAGAAAGGAACACCCCTTGTGGTTCAGCGGGGTGATGATCAGAGTCCTCTGGAGCAGATGGCGATGTGGGGTACTGGAGCCATGCGGTGCCTGTTGCTGACAGAGTGGAGCTTGTTGCGGCGCTGGAGTCGGCTGGAGAGTTGCTCATTGGGATCCCACCTTCATTGCCAGTGCAAAGTACTGGAATCAGAGGCGCAGCATCAGTGAAATCAGTATAAGTAGTTTATTGTCGGAAGAGATTACATAAAAATGTGGGCTTGGGGGCCTGCTTATATAGGCAGTAAAGCCACACCCCCGACCTCACCCAAGGTGGCTAATAGGATCTGTTTCCCATGGCTGGGTGTGATAGGTCCCCTAGCGGGATCCTAAGCCCTCTATTGGGGGAAATTATGATCCGGCCATGCTATTGTCAGCCAGACCTGGCCATGTGCGCCGTGGTCACCATGTGGCTGGTACCATTGCATACATAACAAACTCTTGGGTGTATACCATCTCACGAACCAAAATGGCATCGCAGCGGGAGCACTGATTGTGAGCCTCCACATACAGTGAAGTTTATTCTACTGTTATCCTTGATATTATCTTCAATTGAGTAGGGAGGAATGACTGAACAGCATAATCTGTTCAGTTATAATTAGGGAGAACTGTATTGGTCCTTGGTTGAGAGTCAAATCATAGGAATAACATGGCAGTTTAAGTGACATAAAATGATGTAGAACAACGCTGAATGAAGGCTAAGACATCAGCCACAGGGTCTGTGGGCTGGAGACTTAGGAAAGTGAGAAAGTCCTACTGCCCTGTGAAGGCTGCCCAAGGGGACAACCATTGCCTCCCTTGCTGCTGCTCCGCTGCTCTGCTGCTCCTATGGCTGAGCTCCTGTTATTGGCTCTGCTCTGCTCACATGGCCTCAGGCAGGCCCGGGCAGCCGTGTGATCTTGGGGTGGGCAGCCCAGGCATCCTGGGTGGTACTAGGCAGCCTCAAATTGCCACCACTACCACCACCACCATAGGCCTTGTTGGATGGTCTGTGAGTGTTCCCAGAGGAGCAAATTTTGCCACATTGAGTGGCTGCGGAGTGTGGTTGGGGAGGCCCAGGTGACTCTTTCTGGTCAGCGTGGGTGGAGTCAAGGAGCTTCGGAGGCACTCAGAGAAACTTGGGCATACTTGGGAGGCCTCAGAACTCTCAGGTCTCTCTGCAAAGTGGTCTTTGTCTACCCCCGGGCTTACCATCATCAGCTACCCTTGGCCACCACCCCCGGATATTGATCTACACCAAGTTGAGTCCAGCTTGGCTCCAAAGACATTGGCTTCTGCTTCTGTGGTCCAGTTAGCGTGGTCTACTGAACTGCCACCAAATTTGCTGTCTGCTGTCGAACAGCTGCCTGCCAGATAGGAACTGTACACAGGCAGCTATGAGCCAGCATCAGAAAGTCTATTCTGGACACTCCAGAAGAATATCAACATCTGGTGCTGAACAGCCAACCGCTGCCTATTTTGATTATGGTGGTGAATATCAATTCCTTTTCTTCTGCTGTGATTCAACTCAAGAAGTTGATTGCCTTTAAGAGGAATTTATCCCTCCAGATAGTTTTAGAATTTTAGGATACTACAAACTGAATTATAGAATCCCAGAGTTGGAAGGGGCCATACAGGCCATCTAGTCCAATCCCCCTGCTCAATGCAGGATCAGCCTAGAGCATTGAGTGTTTGTTCAGATGCTGCTTAAAGACTTCCAGTGAGGGGGAGCTCACCACCTCCCCAGGCAGCTGACTCCACTGTTGCACAACTCTTACTGTAAAAAAGTTTTCCCTAATATCCATCCGGTACCTTCCCACCCTTAATTTAAACCTGTTATTGCAAGTCCTCTCCTCTGCTGCCAACAGGAACAGCTCCCTGCCCTCCTCCAAGTGACAGCCCTTCAAATACTTCAAGAGAGCAATCCTGTCCCCCCTCAACCTCCTCTTCTCCAGACTGAACATCCCCAAGAAGTCCCTCAGAGCTGTTTGTCATAGGGCTCAGTCTCCAGGCCCCCGATCATCCTCGTCACTCTCCTCTGCACCCACTCCATTCTGTCCACATCCTTTTTGAAGTGAGGCCTCCAGAACTGCACCTTCTCCTTCTTCTTCTTCTACAGATGATTTCCAGAGATTCTATGAGATTTACTATATAGGTAAACCAAGGAAACCTTAAAAAACAATCTTTATGGGCTCATAGGGCTCAGTCTCCAGGCCCCCGATCATCCTCGTCACTCTCCTCTGCACCCACTCCATTCTGTCCACATCCTTTTTGAAGTGAGGCCTCCAGAACTGCACCTTCTCCTTCTTCTTCTTCTACAGATGATTTCCAGAGATTCTATGAGATTTACTATATAGGTAAACCAAGGAAACCTTAAAAAACAATACTTTCCCCCCGTAAGACCTAATTGTTCCCCCCCCCCTTCTTTTGGACACCAGACCTTTACCTACATTTACATAGTCATGGTCCACAGAACTATCTTCATTAATTTCATTAGGGAAAATAATATGTGCAAAGTTAAATGAAAAATTAATAGAAGAGCTGAATTCAAACCAATGACTATAGAATTATAGCAGTAATATATTCATATTCTGGCACCCAGAGTATACATAGTGACTTACATTATCACTAATATCTTTCCTAATCATTGCATTTATTATGGCAATAGTATAGGCTGCCACATTATACATAGTATATAGTGATGTTTGTATAGTCACCCAAACACAGGCATTATTAAAATCCAAAAAAATAAATATTTATTTAAAATTACAGCTAGTCTGTAAGATATGAAGAGAAAGTCATATCTGTAACAACAGTAAATTGCTTAACAATGGCATTTTTCTTTGTTAAGTCATGTAACAAAGTCTCCTTCTTTCCCCAAACCAACAGCAATCAACACATGCAAAGATCAAATCACATTTTCCCTCTACAGAGATCAAACACAAAATGCAAAGCTCAAAGAGAGCCTTAATTTCCCAGTATATGTTATTATTAGCGGCTGCTGGTGTTCAAGAAAGTGCTCTAGGACATTTTTTCTGCTGAGGAGGAAGAAAGGAAGGAAGAAATAACAACCAATTATAAGCTAAGTTGTATTTACATGAAAGAACCTTTTTGTCGTATTCCTCAGTCTCTTGTTTGGGCTGTCAACAGCAATTTGATAAAGAACCATCCTGTCCCTGACCTGTTTTTTTTCCAGTGGTAACCCTATATTGTGTACCACAGAAACCAATGAAGGGGTAACATATTAAACTCTTTCTTTTTTTGTCCCCTTGCATGTTGCATTTACCATTTCAAATGCCTCAATGTCTCATAATTTAGCGAATGCTATTTTAGTTAGAAACGTTTAGAGTTTATTTGATCTGATTTCTCCCCTCCTCCAATACACACTTTGAGGGCCAAAGCTCATGATAACTGTTTTGTGGTGAGTGGTCAATTGTTACAAAATTCTAATTGGTTCTGGGTCAGTCCCTTTGAAATGACTGCTCTGCTCCAGTAATTTTTTCAATTAATTCTTGACAAGTGACAAAACTTTGGATCTTGTCAAAAATTATTGAGTTGTTTTTTGTTTAGGTTTTTTTTAACTAGGCACTAACAAGGAATAAGATGAGGTTGAATTACCCAAAAAATGCATACCTGTTTCACTAAGTGTTCTAGACTATTCAGCAAAGGTTCTACTAGAATAAGCCATACCTCTGTTTGCATCTACATTGTTGTAATACATGTATGTAAACAGGTTTTGTTTGGAGAGTTGCCACATGAAGCTTGAGTTTATCTGTTTGTCCATCTATATTGGACTATCACTACAAATGTAGGAAATGGAAGTTCATTTGTGTACATTAACAGGCATTTTAATTTAAATCAACTTCTTCATCTGCTCAGTCAACATAATACTGCAAAACAAACAAGTCTGGCCATATCGACATGGGGTTGGACCCCAAGAACTGTGTGTGGAGCATATCTTGTGAAAAGGGGCTTTCTGCATTTTCTGTCCTACTGTAGACCCGCTATGTTTCTGAGGTTGCATGGTCCCTTAATGCTGTGGGATGTGATAAGGAATGGGGAATCCACAGAAATTGGACACACACACACACACACATACAGATGCACTGCATAAGTTTATGTGTATTCCTCTCATGCAAATAATTCTCTGGATACTGTCCATTAACTGTCAGTTGTCATTTACTGACCTTTGCCCTCATTAAAAGAACAAGCACTGTATACCTATTTCAAACTATGCAAAGGCTGAGAGGGTCATATAACTGCTAATGGGAAGTCCAGAACTATGTTTTAAAAAGTGAATTAGAATTTTCTGATTGGAGTAAATATATGACCAAGTATCATTAACATACATAATTTGCATCCTTGCTTATTCGGCTTGATTTTTACTTCTTCCCCTCAAAAATATTCTTTCACAGATTTGGTGCTCAATTCTGTGACCTGCATGAATTATGCAAAGTAAGCAAATATGACTATCTCTTATTTTATCTCCTGTGCCTGGGTGAATCCCACTACATTGGGGCATGCAGCCATTGCCAGCACTTCACCCTTGAGGCCTGAAGTGATAGGTGTCTCACCTTAAGGTGGCCCTTTAGGAGAAGGCCTTGACCAGTTCCGGTATCCCTGCAGCCAAGCAATCTGCCACATGACACCAGTCATCCTGGCCCAAGTCTGTGTTCTCAATGCATTCAGTTCCATCCTTGGACCTACCTAGCCAGCAGTCCCAGTCAGTGGCTCCATCTGCCTCCCAATATAGTGCTTTGAAACTGCCTCTGAAGAAAGCTAAGGCTTAGTCTAAGCACCCAGACAAAGCACCTTCCTCACCTCACTCCAAAGACCTGAGTGGCTGAATGGGCCTGCTCTGGCCTGCAGGCCCTGTTCCACCCTGCCCTCCAAAGTTTTCCCAACACCTGGAGAGGCTTTTCTTTCTCTCACAGGTAGCCTGCTGCCACCACCTGACCTTTGTAAAGAACTACCCACTGGGAGGGTCAGGACTCCCAGCTTCCCTTCCAAGTTCTGAGGCCTTGCCTCTGTGTCTCCCACTGTCCAGTGCCTGGTCACCATGGGCACCGTTTACTGCCTAGTAGGCCTTTGGAGGAATAGCTGCTTGCCAACTGCCTGCCTTCCCCCTGGTGCTTCTTTTAAAATAGCAGGTCTGAGATGGTGGAGGTCTATGTGGTACAGAGAACCACTACCAGCGTCAAAAGTTATAAAGCATACTTTTAGCACAGCATCAGATTGAGCAAGGGATTCAAAAGAAATGGGTAAAATGCAATTCCTCTGTCCCTCTCTCTATACATCCCTTATCAGATGTTAAAATATATAGGTCAGGCTCCTTAACTTAGGATGTTGTGGCAAAATGTGCCTGCTCTGGCTTGCAGGCCCCATTCCACCCTGCCCTCCTAGGGGTTCCCAACTCCCTGGAGGGGCTTTCCTTTCTGCATCAATGGTAACTCGCTGCCACCACCTGCCCTTTACAAGGAATTGCCTGCTGGGAGGGTCAGGACTCCCAGCTCCCCTTTCCAAGTTCAGAGGCCTTGCCTCTGTGTCTCCCACTGGTCCTCAAAGAGATAGATTACTGCCTTGCATTACTCTGAGGAAATAGCCACTTGCCAATTGACTGTCAGGAACTGACAATAGCATCTTTGTACTTTGTTTTCATTTTCTCTGTTCTGGTGGACCCTTTGATTGTATCCCTTATCTGTCTTACACCCCTTCCCCTAGCTGTTGTAAATGTCACTTTGAAGTATATTGGTTGCTCTGGTTTATGTTACCATTTCTGGGTGGGAGAATGGTGACCCAAATTCCTAGGTGTCATCTGAAACAAATGGTCTACACTCCCATGCATTCCCCCTCCCTTGTGTCCGGGCCGGAGTATGTTATCTTGTTGTGAAGACCTTGGGCGCTTCTTTATGGCTGCTTGCCTGGAATGTTGTGCCTAGCTTCACACATGTGGGTCACTCAGATCAAGAAGGGAATTTATAACTTTCTCACCTTGCTGTGAGAACCTCAACGGTCCCCTTTCTTTTTCCCGCGTTCACCCTCTATTCCTGATTGGCCTAAGGCTGGGATTCAATTGAGACTGGAGAGTATATTAACACTGCCTGTATTTCATCAAGCATCTCTAACAAACATTGAGAACCTGTTTGCAGTATTAGACAATAAAGAACTTTGATTCAACAAAGGTCTGATCTCTTGCTGATTATTCAGAAGCCTCACAGATTGTTAGAGACCTGTGCTTGGGACTTTCTCGTTCCTGACCATGTCAGATGACGAGACTATTCCCGTAACATCGGCGGAAGACACAGTGCCCATGGAGAGCGGACCCACCGGGGCGGCGGTACCGGTGACAACCAACCAGGGAGCCTACCAGATCCCATGCCCTGGGGTGGGGTTGCACTGGCCCCCGGTCTCGCCAAGGTACTCATGGTCCAACTTCGGACACAGGACCTCTGAATCATGGATCCACGACAGGAAGGGATCCTGCATGCGTTTCAGTAGGGATCGCACGGAGTTTGGCCGTCCCAGCCTGATAGAGGAGGAACGGGGTTTCTCGAGAGGCCAGGACGATTGGCGTTACCGCTTTCCGGATGAAGAGTGTGGGATGCCATGCGGTCCCGATCCTGTGGGCGAGGATTTGGGACGAGTGCTGGACCGGAGGTTTGGCGAGATGCAAGACTGCATCATCGTGGAGCTACGGGAGGTTGTGCTAGACATGCAGCAGCAGATGCGGGATGTTGTGGCTGCCATGCAGGCCCCTGTGCCGGCTCCCCCTCCAGGGGGGGAGCACCCCCGGTTCCTGGGCCAGCGGGAGGAGAGCCGCCGCAACAGGTACCCCCAGCTGGCCCTCCAGCGGGGCCCCCTCAGCAACCCATACCCCTGGGGCCCGTGGGTCCAGATCATCTGATCTGGCAAGCCCCAACCGACCCGTTGACGGCCACGTTTGATGGTGACCCAGAGAAGCTTCGGTTCTTCATCATAGAGATCGAGAGATTTCTGGCTGCTTGGGGACATCTGTATCCCACCGAGAGAGACCGGGTAGGCTACATCGGTTTGAAGCTACAGGACACCACAAGCGACTGGTATGTAAGCCTGCACAAACCTCCGGGCCCCAAGTTACATACTATTGATAATTTTATGTGGCAGCATTATGTGGCAGCATTATGTGGCAGCATTATGAAGACCCGCTGGAGGAGGAGAAAGCCCGGAACCAACTCCGGAAGTTGGTGCAGGGGCGATCCTCGGTGAGAGAGTACACCGATCGCTTCAGGTGCATAGTGGCCATGGTGCAGGGTTGGTCTGAAGACCTCTTCATGGAAAAGTATCGAGAGGGGCTGCACCCAGAAATCTACGAGACCATCCTGAGGGGCGGCTGACCCATATCGCTGGCCGCTTGGATGAGGGCAGCAGCCGACGTGGAAGAGCACTTCACCCTGATTAAGCTGGGAGCCTCTGTGACAGCTCAACCAAAAGCTCCCCAGAAAGCGAAGGGGAAGTTGGTGTTCCAAGAGCTGCAGGATATTCGTTTCAAGCAAGGGCTCTGCATCAAGTGCGGGGAGAGTGGCCACTTTGCATCCTCCTGCCCCCAGAGCGGCACAAAAGCACCCAAGACCTCCACCCCAGTGGGGGGGACCCCTCATCCTGGCAAGATGTCGTTTAAACCCCGGGCACTACAGCTGGAAGGGGCAACATGCAAGCAGGGTGAGTTGGAGCTGGTCGAGGCACAGCCGTCGGGAAACTTCAGCGACCTGCAGTAGGAGGCGCAGAGCTGCAGGTCCCCCCATCTGGCATGCCATCCCTGGTGAGCATCCCTGGCCCTTTACTTTACATGGTCGTGGCTGTGGTTGTCCCTAGCACGGGAACCCACATGCGGGTGCGTGCTTTGAAAGACTCGGGGTGTGCCAGAGACTTAATAAGCCCATCAGTGGTGGACGGGTTGGCCCCCAAGGTAAACCCCCTGGGAGAACCTCTCACCTTCACTCAGATGGACGGTTCGGAGATGAAGGAGGCTTGTGTGGCAGAGACTGAACTCTTGGTGGTGGGGTCTGCGGAGCATTGGGAACAAAGGGCTTTTGTGATCACCCCGAATACACAGTTCCCTATGGTGTTGGGCAGCCCGTGGTTGAGTTCCCATGACCCCTGCATAAAAGGGAGTGAGGGGAAGATCTCATGGGTAGACGAGAAATGCACCCACCATACATGGGACCCGGGTTGGGGCCCGGGACCCCCCACCCCAATCAAGGCAGCGGCTTTGACACTGGCGCCGGCGCAAATCCCCCAAGAATACAGAGACCTGGCTGAGGTGTTCAATGAATCTGAGGCAAATGAACTGCCACCCCATTGCCTCTCTGACTGCGCCATCAAGTTGTTGCCGGGGGGGAAATTACCCAAGGGAAAATTATACTCCATGAGCCCAGCAGAGCGAGAGGAGCTGAGGAAGTTCCTCAACAAAAATTTGGGGCGCGGCTTCATACGCCCTGCCAAGTCCCCTTTCGCAGCCCCGGTGTTATTCCGAAAAAAGAAAGATGGGGGCTTGAGACTGTGCACAGATTATTGGGGCTTGAACGCAGTGTCTACCTCAAACGCCTACCCCCTCCCTCTGATCAAGGACTTGGTGGCGGAGGCAGCTAAGGGAAAAATCTTTACGAAGCTGGACTTACGAGATGCATACTTTCGGGTGCGCATTAGGGAGGGGGACGAGTATAAGACGGCATTTAACACACCCCTGGGACAGTTCGAGTATCTGGTGATGCCATTCGGCTTGAGTGGCGTGCCGGGAGTTTTTATGAGTCTAATCAATGAAGTGTTGCACAAGCATCTGTTTAAGGGGGTGCTCTGCTACTTAGATGATATCTTGATTTATTCCACTGATAAGCAGTCTCATGTGGGGTTGGTGAGGGAGGTGCTGACCACACTGCTGGAAAACCACCTCTATGCCAAATTGTCTAAATGCGAATTCCACCAGACCGAAGTTGACTTCTTGGGCTACCGAATCTTGCAACGCGGGCTGGAAATGGACCCCGCTAAAGTGGAGGCAGTGGTACAGTGGAAGGCCCCCCACACCCGTAAACAATTGCAGAGTCTATTAGGATTTTGTAACTTCTACCACACCTTCCTCAAGGACTTTGCCACGGTCACCTTACCTCTTACCGAACTCTTAAAGACTAAGGGGAAGGGACCGGAGGCGGGAAAACCTGGGGAGCGCTTGGGGTGGACTGAAGCGTGCCAAGCTGCTTTTGAGAAACTAAAGAGACTGTTCACTTTCGAGCCTATTTTAGCCCATCTGGATGAAACCAAAGAGTTTGTAATTCATGTAGATGCTTCCGATGTGGCCATGGGGGGGGGGGGGCGATTTTGCAGGAGGGTGCAGATAATGCCTTGCACCCCTTAACATACATCTCAAAGAAGTTTAATGAGACAGAGAGACACTGGTCAGTGTGGGACAAAGAGGCGGCAGCAATATGATTGGCACTGACCACATGGAGGCATTGGTTAGAGGGAGCGCAAAAGCCATTCAAAATTCGGACAGATCACAAAAATCTGGAGGCTTTGCGGACTCAAAGGTCTCTCAATGCCAAGCAACTCAGATGGGCCGATTTCTTTTCGAAATTTAACTTTGTGTTAAAGCATTTCCCTGGGAAAGCCAATTCCCTAGTAGACGCGTTATCCCGTTTACCCCAACACGAGTCCCAGAGGGAGGAAGTGTTTGACTCCATGTTCTCGCCTCAGCAATTGGGGGGGGGGCAGTGACAACGTGGAGTCAAAGCAAAGCCACTCCTGAGCTTCCGTCCTGGACTGAGAGGTGTGCAGGGGAATATACTAAGGAAGAAACAGAGGAGTGGAGTGGGATTGATGAATGCTCCCTTCATGACAACAAATGCTGGTATCACGGGTCCAAGGTAATAGTGCCCCAAAAGCGATATAAGGAAGTACTGATGACGTGCCACACTTCCAAGTTGTCTGGGCATTTTCAATTTCTTAAAACTCTAAACTTGATTCAGAGACAGTTCTGGTGGCCGCGCATGCGCAAGGATGTGTCCGACTACATAACTGCTTGCCAGGTGCGCCTTATGTGTAAGCGCAGGGGGGGGAACCCCCGGATTGCTACACCCTTTGCCCACCCCTTCCAGACCCTGGGAAATTGTGTCGATGGACTTCATCACGGGTCTCCCGCCTTCGCGGGGCAAAACGGTCATCTGGGTGGTCGTGGACATGTTTTCTGAGCAGGCTCATTTTTTCCCCTTCAAGCAGCTGCCTACAGCCAAAGGGCTGGCCAAGACTTTCTTTAACCACGTGATTAAGCTACATGCTTTCCCCAGGAGGGTGGTATCTGATAGGGGGAGCCAGTTCGTTGCCAACTTCTGGCAGGAGCTTCTCCAGGTGATGGACATCGAACCTGCGCTGAGCTCGGGTTATCATCCGGAGACCGATGGACAGTCCGAATGAGTTAATCAGATCTTGGAACAGTTCCTGCGATGTTACACAAATAACCATCAAGACAATTGGGTAGATTTATTACCCTTTGCAGAGTATAGCTACAATAATGCGGTGCATTCGTCTACTGGGGTATCTCCCTTTATGGCTGTAGGGGGGTTCGAGGGGAAACCGCTACCCATGCTAAACGACTCAACCGAACCCCCCCCCGACCGACTTTTCCCAATGGTGGGCCAAACTGAAAGAGTCCTGGCCCTTAATAGCTAAAACTCTGGATAAAGCAAAAGCTGACTATAAAAAATATGCAGACAAGGGTCGGGCCGAAGGGTGGGACTTACAGCCAGGTGATTCAGTCTACCTCTCCACGAAAAACATCCATGGACTCCAACCCAGCAGGAAATTGGGATGGAAATATGTTGGGCCTTATAAAGTACTAAGAAAGATCTTGGATGTTTCCTTTGAACTAGACTTGCCTAAATCACTAAGCTCTGTACATCCTGTTTTTCATTTCAGCTTGCTGAAGAAGGATCCTGGGCCGAATGCATGGCACCCAGTACCTCCGACTCCTCCTCCGCTGATGAAGGAGGGGGAACAACACTTTGAAATTTCTGATATCTTGGATTCTAAAATGCGTAGGGGCCGCTTGCTGTATCTAGTTAAGTGGGTAGATTTTGGGCCAGAATTAAATGAATGGGTCTTTGCTGAAAATGTTCATGCTCCTAAACTTGTTAAAGCTTTTCATAAACATTTTCCTGATAAGCCGGGGTAGAATGTATTTTGGGAAGAGCTGGGTGTCAGGAACTGACAATAGCATCTTTGTACTTTGCTTTCGTTTTCTCTGTTCTGGTGGACCCTTTGATTGTATCCCTTATCTGTCTTACTCCCCTTCCCCTAGCTGTTGTAAATGTCACTTTGAAGTATATTGGTTGCTCTGGTTTATGTTACCATTTCTGGGTGGGAGAATGGTGACCGAAATTCCTAGGCGTCATCTGAAACAAATGGTCTACACTCCCATGCATTCCCCCTCCCTTGTGTCCGGGCCAGAGTATGTTATCTTGTTGTGAAGACCTTGGGCACTTCTTTATGGCCGCTTGCCTGGAATGTTGTGCCTAGCTTCACACATGTGGGTCACTCAGATCAAGAAGGGAATTTATAACTTTCTCACCTTGCTGTGGGAACCTCAACGGTCCCCTTTCTTTTTCCCGCGTTCACCCTCTATTCCTGATTGGCCTAAGTCTGGGGTTCAATTGAGACTGGAGAGTATATTAACACTGCCTGTATTTCATCAAGCATCTCTAACAAACATTGAGAACCTGTTTGCAGTATTAGACAATAAAGAACTTTAATTCAACAAAGGTCTGATCTCTTGCTGATTATTCAGAAGTCTCACATTGACTGCCAACCCCCCCCCCCAGTGCTCCTTTTAAAATAGCGTGTCTGAGATGGTGGAGGTTTATGTAATACAAAGAACCACACCCAGCATCAAAAGTTAATTAGTATTTATTAAAAAGAAAATGTTTACAGGCATACTTTTAGCACCGCACCAGACTGAGCAACGAATACAAAGAACTTGGTCAAAACACAGATCTTCTGTCCCTCTCTCTAAACATGTCCTACTAAATGTTAAAATAGGACAGGCTCTTATTTATTTCATTAGGTTTCTATACTGCCCTCCCTGGAAGCGGGCTCAGGGTGGTCACAACAAAATTAATAAAAGTACATATAAATATAATACACAATCAAAAATCCTAATCCATAAAGCTGAACATCTGCATAGCACCATAATATAAATTCCTAACCCCTTCAATTTACATCAGCATGGGGGAAAAGGGGTGAAAAGCAGTTAAAAGCTGGCTAGATGTTAAAACCACAAAGAACCCCCTAGCTTAGGAAGTTACAAATCTCTTCCAAGTTTCCATTATCTTAAAGCATCCTTCAGCCCTTCAGACCTGCCACATGGCCAATGGCTGCCTTCCCAGCTAAGAGGTCTGCCTGCTCTTCTGAGCTCAGCACCCAAGAAAAATTGCTATTTCTGGTTGCACTGAGATTTTATCATCTCTGTCTCCCCTCCCACTTGACCCCTGGACAACCCAGGTCAGGGCGGCTTTTCCTGTTTTCCCCAGGAATCTACTTCCTCAGCCTCTCTAGACTTTGACACTTCCAAACCTCTGTTCCCTGCTTGGAGAGGGGGGATGAACTGGCCCTTCCCACTGTCTCTCCTGATAAAGCCATTAGCATTTGTAAGAAGCTGAGCCTGGAAAGCCATTGACAGATTTCTTCCTCTCCAGCCTACTCTCTGCCCAGAGAGAACCTTTTAAACTGCACAGTAGAAGCTTGCAGCTTGCCAGCTTCTCAGGAGAAAATGCATTTCATCACAGATGTTATAGATCTCTACAGAGTCACCATTACCTTGAAGTTTCCTTCAGCTGTCTAGGCCACCACATGATCAATGATTACCTCTGCTAAGAGTTCTGTCTGCTCTGATGGACCCAACAAGGAGACCTTCCTCCTTGCTCCCCTGAGTTTTGTCACCTGTCAGATACCTGAGTAAATCAGTTCCCAACACCAGTCATTCAAAAGAATAAGGTTTATTGAGACACTGATAGGTGTCAGCTAATGCTGACTGAATACCTTGGACTCTCACAATAGGATTCACCAGCATAATGTAAACTTTGTTAGAACTGATGAGAAAAGGTGCGAAGCAAACAATTGTACTCAAAGCATACATCATACTAATGGCTCTGGGCCAATCAGGAGCAGGTAGGAGCCCGTCAGAATAACGGTCACTGGTTCACAGGAGAAAATTGATACTAGGCAGAAAATACAGTCAAGGTTGCCCAAGCAGACCAGTGTAGATAACAGGGTGGCTGAGAACCGAAACCAGACAGTCCAGGCTGACTCCCTCTCCATGGCAACCAAGCCAAATAATGGCAAGATCTGACATTACCTCTCTTTTCCCCACCCAGTGATTAGGTCAGATTGGGTCAAAGAGGCTTTCCCTGAAGATCTCCAGTTTCTTCTTTCCTGAAACCTCTCTAGTATTTAATTCCTCCACATCTCTGTTCCCTGCTTGACCATATCATTGTTCTCAACCTATTAGCATTTGTATGAAGGTGGCTGCCTGTTCTTTGCCAAGAGAGATTTTTTTTTTAACTCAGAGTGAAGGTTTTGCTCTTTTCAAACCTCCAGAGGAAAAAATGCTTTTCTTCACAACCTGGAAACCAGATCTTTGATTCAGGCTGTATCCAAGGTTCTGATAATTTTAGAGGTGGAACCATCCTCATTGGCTCTGCTGCATATGCCTTCTCCACACCTTCAGGTACCGGAAGACTCTTTCTCTGAAGAGGAAATACTCTGGGCCCTACCTACATAATTGCCAGTTCCAGTCCAACTGACTGCTCACAGCATGTCCTCTCCAGTTCCATACCTGCCAGTTCTGTGACAACTATACCCATACATCCAATCACCTGCTTGTGGATCTGGATGGACGGAACCTTACCCATCCCAGGTTCCAACTGTGCCTCCGATTCCATTCCAGCACTCTGTTCATTGAGCATCTTCTGAGTAGGCACACATTCTCTCCCTCTTGCCCTGCTGTGAGTTCTCTCACCTATTATTGAGCTTCAGCAGCTCAGGAGAACTGAGGGGAAATGGTGCCATCTCCTCACAGCACACGTTGACTTCAGTGGGAAATGGCGTGTCTTGTGCTTGAGTAGAGTAGCACCTTTTCAGTCATATTGAGCTAGAAAGTTCTTTCTCCATGACCAGCCTGCTCATTCACAGTCACAGAGTGAGCCTGCACAGAAGATGCTCAACAAACAACAGTTACAGAGAAGTGCAACCCTGTTTTATTATTCAATCTGTTTATTAGAGGTGTGCATTCTGTAATTACCAAGCAAAAAATATACATGAAAATTGCTGTTTTGGGTTGTTACCATGGTTTTCTGGAACAATTACACAAATCTGGGACTCTTAGGCATTATAAAACACATGCGCGCACACACACAAATATTCCATGTAGTTTTTCATGTTTCGGTGCTTACCACCAGCAGCAGACAGCTTGTTTTTCTTTGATTCTTCAAATTTCCCAGGTAGCAGCTTGGGAACACAGCTTCTGGCTAGCACATTTTACTGCACTCCTTCTTCACTTGCTTCTTTTTTCCTCTCTATAAGTAGAAGTCCTGGGGGCAACTTGTTCAGGGTCCCATAGAATTGGACTCCATGGTCCAATTTGCTTGAAATGTGGAAGGTCTTTGGTGGACAAGCAGCACTAACAGCCCTGTAATTTTTGATATAATTTGGTTGAAAAACAGCCACTCCAGCCCCCCTTAAAAAGTTACCCATAGGTAATAATAACAGAACTGCAATTCTAGCTCACTCATTTATCTACAGGGTTGAACTTGGTTTGTCTTGGGGGCACCACTGGACTCTAGCTTCATTCTTACATCTTTTTATTAACTCTTGCATTTATGTACTAATTTGCTGCCATCCATGAACTTACCGGCTTACCAGCTACATATGTATCTTGGCTCTGAGTGGCTCCTCCGAACAGTAGCCCCCCCACACCCTCTTTTTTCCTGTAAGTAGCCCTTGAGGAGATTTTATTCCAATTCATCTGAAGAAGTATGCTTTGCACATAAAAGCTTACACTTCGAATAAAGCTTTGTTGGTCTTAAAGGTGCCACTGGACTCAAACCTTGTTAATTTGTTTTTACTTTGTGAAAGGAAACGAACAGCAGACCACAACAAGGAAGTATGGCAAATGCTAGGTTTTCCACAGAAAGGTAAAATTTTTGTCAGTCATTGTACGAGTAGAAAAATGAAATGAATGCAAACCGGTGTGTTTCTTTTAATGTTGGGGGCTGGCACCCTCTCCCCCTCATAGGAATCAGTGGGGAGGAGAGTGCCTGCAAAAGAGCATACCTTTGGGGGCCCTGGAGGAACTGCGGTGGAGTGGCTCAGCTCCTTCCTGACCAGAATCTCTCAGAAGGGAGTGCTGTAAATTCCATTTCCCTTGAGGCCTGCCTGGTGCCTTCCCTACTTTCCTTTAGGCTGGCTGCACCTCGTTTATTTATTTGCTCTGCCCTAGCTTGAGGACTGTTGAATGGCTGGTTGAATGGCTTGTTTTTAATGGTTTGTTTTTAAATGGTTTTATGGTTTTATTGTATTTAGTTGTGAACTGCCTCAAACATTTTTCTAAATAAATAAATTCTAAATAAATAAGTCTTCCACTGTACACCTTACAGGGTTTCACAAGGCTTGGTCTTAACACCTACACAAAACTATGGGAGAAGTTGTCTGGAGATCTGGGATGAGATGATTCTCAGTTCTCCTTTTCAGTGGAACCAGGTAAGGCAGTGGAAAGTTACATCTGGCATGATTTGGGTCAGGATTGCCCCGACCTGACTGTGATGTTTGCATGGATAAATGTTGTCAGGGAACAAAAGTTCCCAAGTGTCCCAGTGCCTGGGCTGATTCAGCTTGTAATCACAAGACATGGGGAGAAGGGGGCTTCAGCCTTTCTTTCCACACTATTTCCCCAAGCCAGAAAGACCTGGGGGTACTAGTTGCTCTTCTGTGTGCAACATTCCTTCCTTCATTTCTACTGTTGGACCACTGGAACACATTTGTGGAGCAGCTTTTAAAAACTATTTGGAAACATCAATTAGTTCAAAATGTGGATACTCATTTAAATAGCAATCTAAGGACACCATATTAGATTAGTGCCAAAGCAGCTGTGCTGGTTCCCAGTTTATTTCCAAGCACTATTTCAGATGCTGGCTCAAGTCTAAAACCTAAAAGTGCCTGAGGCAAGATTAATTAAAGAACATTTTACATTTGTGTAAGTCAGGAGTGGCTAAACTTGCATAACATAAGAGCAACACAGAATAAACATCAGATGTTTGAGAACCGCAAGACATGGACAAATATTACACACACGTTTTTGTTGGGAAATATGCAATTTTGCTTTTTATTAACATTAAACAAGAGTACCAAAACTAAAAACAAAAGGGTTTAAAAACAGATATTGATAATGATATTTATTTATCCAATGACATTTGTTTGCTAATGAAATTTATTTGTCTAAGACAGAGAGGAAGAGAGAGGTGGAAAGAGAGAGAGAAACAAAGAAAGCAAATAGATGGGGGAGGGAGGGGAAGGAAGGAGGGGAGAGAGAAAGGAAGGGAGAAAGAGAGAAAAAGAGAAGAAAGGTGGAAAGAAAGCAAATGGAGGGAGGGAGGGGAAAGAGAGAGAGAAACAAAGAAAGCAAATAGATGGGGAGGGAGGGAGGGAGGAAGGAAGAGATAGAAAGAAAGCAAATAGATGCGGAGGGAGGGGGAAGAAGGAAGAGAGAAAGAGAAAGGTAGAAAGAATGAAAGAGGTGGAAAGAAAAAAGGAGAGAAACAAAGAAAGCAAATAGATGAGGGAGGGAGAGGAAGGCAGGAAGAGAGAGAGAGGAAGAGAGGAAGGAAGGAAGGAAGGAAGAGAGAGAGAGGTGGAAAAAAAGAGGTGGAAAGAAAGCAAATACATGGTGAGGGAGGGAGAGGTGGAAAGAAAGCAACTTTAGTTTTTACTGTGTTCTCCACCCACCCATCCCCCATTCCTTCTCTGAGCCAAGCCAGTTGGCCAGTGTGGCGGGGCATGGAGAACACAGTTAACTTTAGATGGGGAGGAAGGGGAGAAAGAAAGGTAGAAAGACAGGTAGAAAGAAAGAAAGTGGAAAGAAAGCAAATAGATGGGGGAGGGAAAGGTGGCGAGAAAGCAACTTTAACTTTAAATGTGTCCTGAAGTGTCCCCCTCCCCCCCGCCCCATACTGGCTGGCTTGGCGAAGGGATTTAAAGAGACAGCGGCAGCGGGGAGGGAGTGAAAATGCATTTACAGTTAAAATTGCTTTCTTTCTCTGCTCTCCCACACACACACCTCAAGCCTATCCAGGTAGGGGAACACTGGCTGGGGAAGGGAAGACTGATTGGGAAGGCATGCCTCCCCTTTGCTTCCACAGCCACCCTGCCAGGAGCTGCACAATGTGTGTGAAAGAGACGCATGTGGCTCCTAAGCCACAGTTTGGCCACCTCTGGTGTAAGTCATGATGCTCAGCTGTCCTATAAATTGGCTGCCATTTCCCCAAGAAGTTCTTCTCTTACTCAGAACAGTGCCCAAGACTCTGTGCTTTCAGTCAGCAAACTAAGTACCCAATGCCAGTTATTTTGTAAGTGCTGACATTCTCTAATGTTCATGCTTTGTTCTCAGTGAAACTCTTGCCGATTACTGCAGAAGTATTCAATCATTAAAAAAGCATCTATTTACAGACATGAAGAATTAAACGAATTATACTGACACATTTAACCATAATTTCAAAGTTTAAAATCGTATGTGAGATGCACATATTTTCTTTACATAAAACCAATTGATTACACAGCACAGCAATAGGGTATACCATGTATGATCTTTCATACCCTGGCAATTTTATAAGCCAGAAGTGAACTCTTAAGCCGAGGACAGACTTGTAGTCTGCCGCGCCTCCGCGGCGTGGCAGACTAAGGCGGGGGAATTGCCCCCGCCGCACGGCTCCCCTCCCGGTGCGCGTTCACACCCACTGGAGGAGGGTGGAACGTGCGCCGCAGCAGCCAGGGCACCACTTTTAAGTGGTGCCCGGCTGCTGTGGGAGGAGCGCGGCGCCGGACGCGATGCGTCTAGGCAGCCTCCTCGGGGCAGATGCGGCCGTCTGAACAGCCGCTCTGCCTCCGCTTTTGAAGCGGAGGCAGAGCGGCTGAGACTGCCAGTCTGTCCTCGGCCCTAGAAAAGAACTAAATGTTTTAAAACAATTCCCAAAGCCAAACTGCGATTCATTGAAAGCGATGATATCAAGTGGAAGCGCTTTGTATCGACAGCATGCACACACGAGCATTATAAGACAGAAGAGACGGACCTTTTCTGAATGCCTGCTGAGAAAGCTTGGGACCTGTACGGTTAGTTCTGAGTCCTCGTTACTTTCAGTCCTCCAGGGAGCTCCAGCAATATGGTGAACCCCAATCCTTTCCTTCTGCTAAATACTGGCTTGTTCAAAATGTGCAAAGTAGTCTTAAATCAGTAAGATTTCTGTCATACAGAATTACTTGAAATATATGCTCATTTGTTCCAAGGCTAGAATGCTAAAATAAAGATTTCACTGAAGCTGTTTCAAATAGTTTACTTCTAAATTTGTAAACATACCCAGGTTGTGTATACTGTTTGGCATCTGAAGTTCTTCTTGGATGGTATGCAGCTCATAAATCCATCCATTGATCCTAACAGTTGACTTAGGTCATGAGCAAATGTCATAAAAGAGCAAGAATACATGAACTATGGATCATAATTCATGTCCAAACCTACCCATGTAGGAAAAATGTGGTGAAACTTAAATCCAGCACAGCCATCTGTTCATTTGACAGTGCAAACTGTAGCTTCTTTATATCTTTCAAGCAAAACAAAATTAATATTAACTAGATAATATTTGAAAGATGTTCTTTAAAATAACATATTTAAAATACATTCTTGTTTTAATGTATTTTTAAATGAAAAATATCCTTGGTCATAGACTTTAACTACAGAGATACCTGCTACAATACAGTGTGCATTTCAGTTGGGGGTGATTTCCTCATAAAAATTAATAAACTAAAAACCTTGTCATACCCCTATTTTATTGCACAGCATTTATTAATTGCACCAAATCATAATGGTCATGAAAAAATGTACAGAATTCCAAGCAGGTGGAAGCTTCATCCAGCTTGTCCCTGGAGATCAGACCTTTGAATGTGATTCGGCAAGAAATGGCAAATTGAGCAGAGATTTGGGAATAGCACTTAGACAGATCTCAGTTTTGTATGGAAAGTTTGGGCAGGGGGGGGGGGTATTTCTTTTCAATAACTTCCAGCTAACAGAACTTGAAGGGGTTCCTTTCGGGGATGGGGGTGGTTGATTTTAATTTCATTTTACTGTGTTGACATAAAATAAATACCAATTGCGGTAATATCAACATCATGAGAATCCCACTGATACGATGACTCAAGAGTATCCTCTTAACAATTAGTGCTCTGTTGTAAAGATAATCACTTCTCCATGCAGAGAGATAATCACTTCTCCATTGGTGGCTGCCCAGTGTTTTCATGGTAAGCCTCGTTGGGGGTGGAGAAAAGGCTAAACAATGTTAATTAATGACAAGAAAGGATATGGGGATCATTTGTACCCTACTCCTTTATAACAGGATCCGACCATACATTAACTTTATCAGTATCTCACATTCTGCCTTGAAATCTATATCTAAGAGGTGCCCAATGAAAAATGGTGACTGGAAAAAAAACCCACAGGTAAAAAGCTCACAGAAAAAATCCCACTGTCATAAATGCTTATGGGGGGGGAAAGCCCATGTGGAAAAATGCCCATGAGAAAAAAGCCCACATGGAAAAAAGCTTATGTGGAAAAAAGCCCATACATATAAAAGTCCACATGGAAAGAAGCCCACATTGAAAAATACAGGTATTAACTATAATTCTATATATATATATAGGAGATATAGGCTGAGGACAGACTGGCAATGTAAAGCGGGACAGCCCCGCGTTGGAAGTGGAAGAAGGGAGCGCGTTCAGACATGCGCATCTGTCCGTCGGCTCCATTTCGCACTTACCCGTCTCCCACTCGCTTTCCATCCACTTTAACAGGACACCGGGAGAAACCGGTGTCCAGGGGCCGTCTTGCACTTGCCTCCCGCTTCCAGGCAGTGTGAACCGGAAGAAGGCGGGAGGCAAGCGGAGGCGGCAGTGTGAACGCGGCGTTTTGCCAGTTTGCACATGAGCGCACATGCGCACATGCGCAAATTGCTGAAACAGCCCTATCATGAGCTGTGGAGGCTGGCCCATGTGGGGCCACTCCACAGCAGTCTGAACGCTCTGTATCGGCACCGTTGCGCAATACACCGGCCAGTGAGAACGGCCAGCCCCGGGGAGTTTTTCCCCCACAGCAGTTTCCTCCGCATTCATCTCGCTCCAGATTGCCAGTCTGTCCTCAGCCATATATAGATATATAGATATATAAAACTGTCTTTCACATTGGCCATTTCCAGCTCTCCCATTGGCTGTGCTATGTACTCCATCAGCCATTGGCCATTCAACCGCCACTCAAGAATACTCATGTGCCATTGGCTGGGTACTGGGTCTGCTCCTGTGGGACTAACTTATCTCTTAGTGGCTGGTGCTAGGTAACGAAGCTTGGTTCTGTCAGTAAAAAGACAAAGGAAGGAAACCCTTTCCAGGCCTTTGTGAGGAACTCATTGGGTCCAGTCCTGACTAGGGTTGCCAGCTCCATGTTGGGAAATTCCTGGATATTTTGTGATGGAGTCTACAGAAGCCAGAGTTTGGGGAGGTGAGAGGCCTCAGCTGAATAGAATGCCATAGAACCCACCCTCCAAAGCAGTTATTTTCTCCGGGGGTGGGAAGAGATCTGTAGTCTGGAGTTCAGTTGTGATACCTGGTGATCTTAAGTCTCCACCTGTAGGTTGGCTACCCTAGGCATGGCAGTTAGCACTTCAGAGCAGGGTTCTTGCTGTAGGTTGCTTGCTGTAGGTTCTTGCTGTAGAAGTTGAGAAGGTGATTTCGGACCAGTCACAGACTTTCAGCC
Organism: Lepidodactylus listeri; assembly: GCA_029233225.1. NCBI lineage: Eukaryota > Metazoa > Chordata > Lepidosauria > Squamata > Gekkonidae > Lepidodactylus > Lepidodactylus listeri. The sequence continues at coordinate 112,827,322 of JARCFY010000009.1, read as the reverse complement.
TAACCTGCCTCACAGGTTTGTTGTGCAGATCAAAAGGGGGAGAGGAGAATGATGTAATCAGCTTTGGTCTCCACTGTGGAGAAAGACTGTACTTTTCCTCCTGGGGAATCATTCCTGCCAATCTCCAGGTGAGGGCTGAAGATCGCTCAGAATTAAAACTGCTCTCCAGATGGCAGAGATCAGGGGCAGATAACAGTAGGTTGATGGTTGGCTGGGAAGGAGATAGGGTTGCCAACTCCAGGTTGGGAAATTCCTGGAGATTTGAGGGATGTAGCCTGGAGAGGATGGGGTTTGTGGAGGGGTGGGACCTCAGAGGTACATTGCCGTAGACACCACTCAGAATTAAAACTGCTCTCCAGATGGTAGAGATCAAGGCCAGATAACAGTAGGTTGATGATTGGTGTGAGAGTCCTACAGAGTCAGTCAACAACAAGTGTCCTAAAGAAGGAAGTCTTTATTGAGAAAGGTCTGTTGTGGTCATCTACACTTCCTGTGTTAGTAATGGCTGACACAGCCTCAAGCAGGACAATTATACAGAATTCAAAAAGGGGTCTGGTAAGGAATTGCAACCAATCACCAAACCAAATAAAAATACTGGTTTACGGTTCCCAGGAAAAAAGCAGGAAGAATTAGAGTCAGACAGGAGAAGAGATACATGGGCAGGCACCAGCAGTCTCTCAAGGTCAGAGCAGCTCAGAGAGCGATAAGCATGCCATGAGAAATATAACATAACAGTCCACAGACCTGACATCAAGGGTTCACTCATCCCACCTCCTGGGCAGGAGATGGCTAACATTCTGCCTCCCCAAAGCTCCCCCTGCCCCTCTCCAGGTTTCAGTGGGTATAATTTATGGAAGGCACAAAGCAATGCAGGAGCGTTAACATGTTCAGCAGCAACCCATTCATTTTCTTCCAGTCCAAAGACTTTCCAGAGAACTAGATAAAATAAGTGACCACGTTTAAGCTTAGAGTCCAGAATTTGCACAATCTCATAATGAGGTTCACCATTCAGAATCAGAGGAGGAGGAATTGGTTGCTGGGGCCACCAGATATTTGGTCCGGGGTCCTGTTTCAATAAGCTGAAATGGAAAACGGGATGCAAAGATTTCAGTGACTTAGGCAGTTTAAGTTCAACAGTCACCTCATTGATCTTTCAGAGTACCTTAAACAGTCCCACATATTTTCAACCCAATTGGTTACTGGGCTGCAGACCCCTGGTGTTCTTGGTTGACAAATACACCAAATCCCCAGGCTGTAAATCTCACCCAGTCGCCCTCCCCTTGTTCACTTGCTTTTTATAGTCCATCTTGGCTTTATCCAATGTTTTTGCTACTAAGGGCCAAGAGTCCTGTAACGCTTTCCACCAGTCTTGAGAGTCCCCCAACCCTAGTCCAACAAGGGTGAGTTGCGGAACGGGGGTGCCTTCATATCCACAGGAAGCCATAAAGGGAGAGACACCCATAGAAGAATGAACCGCATTATTATAACTATACTCCACAAATGGCAATAAATCAACAAATTATCTTGCTGATAATTCGAGAAACAACGTAAAAATTGTTTGAGAATTTGACTGACTCTTTTGGGTTGGCCATCAGTCTCTAGGTGATAAGTACTGCTGAGCGCTTGTTCCACCCCCAATACTCGCAATAACTCCCTCCAGAAGGTGGCAACGAACTGCGATCTGCAGTCGGAGATTATCTTGTGCGGGATTGAGCGCAGTTTGATATTACTCATAAACATTTTGCTGTGGGTATTTGCTTGAATGGAATGAAATGGGCTTGTTTTGTAAACAAATCTACCACCACCCAGATCACCATTTCCCCCTTGCTAGGGGGCAGATCTGTGATAAAGTCCATAGAGATAAAGTCCATAGAGCCAACCAAGGTTGGCTAGGGGTCTCTGACAGTTTCAAAAGACCAGGAGTTTCCCCCCTCAGTGTTTATACATCAAACAGGTTTGGCAGGAGCTCACATAAGATGATACATCTCCACGCATGCGTGGCCACCAGAATTGGCGTTGCAGTAAATGAAGCGTTTTCAAATACCCGAAGAGCCCGACAGTTTAGACTCATGAACAGAGTATATAACTTCCCTCCAGAGGGAGGGGGAAACAACCAGTTTATCACCTTTGTACCAACAAGCATTGGAGCCCTTCACCACATTGGGGTCTCCCTGTATGTCAACTCAGTATAAGCTTGGGCACACTTCTCCTGCCAGGCATTAATGGGAGGATTTTCAACCACCCAGCTTTTGCTCCTAGTGACCACCACCCCTCCCAGCTGGGCAGGAGTAAACATTGAGTCAGTAACCTCATCCTGGATGCTATCGTGTTGTGGGAGGTGGGAGAGGGCATCAGCGAGGGAGTTTGATTTCCCCAGGAAATGATGGAGCATAAATTGAAATTTCTAGAAAAATTCAGCCCACCAGAGTTGTTTGGCATTCAAAGTCCTATGAGTCTTAAGAGCCATGAGGTTTTTATGATCAGTCCAAACCTTGAATGGGGTGCATTCCTTTTCCAACCAGTGGCCCACATAGTCAGGGCCAGCCAAATGGCTACAGCCTCCTTATCCCAAACCGCCCAGTTACATTCAGTCTCCCTGAACTTTTGGGACATATAGGTGAGGGGGTGCAGCTTTCCATCATCCCCTTCTTGGAGGATTGCCCCCTCCCATGACCACATCTGATGCATCCACATGTATAATGATTTTTTTTATTTTTGTCAGGGTGTGCTAACACAGGCTCAGAGGTAAACATAATCTTAAGAGCCTCAAATGCCTTTTGGCACTCAGGGGTCCACTCGAGTCGTGTACCAGGTCGTGTAGACTCTAGGCCCTTCCTCTTTGTTTACAACAAGTCTGTGAGGGAGGAAAAGTCTGTGAGGGAAAGGCTATATTGGGCAAAATTCTTGGTGAACATGCAGTTAAAATTCGTGAACCCTAAGAAACTCTGAAGTTGTTAGCAGGTTTGGGGGGGCTCCCAATCTACCACGGCTGCCATCTTGACAGGGTCCATTTCTAAACCTCAGGGTTTAGAAGAAGAAGAAGAAGAAGAAGAGATTGGATTTATATCCCGCCCTTCACTCACTTAAGAGTCTCAGAGCGGCTTACAAACTCCTTTCCCTTCCCCTCCCCACAACAGACACCCTGTGAGGTAGGTGGGGCTGAGAGAGCTCTTTCCCAAGCTGTCCTTGAGGGAACAGCTGGCACAGAGCTATGGCTTGCCCAAGGTCATCCAGCCAGGTGCAAGTGGAGGAGTGGGGAATCAAACCCGGTTCTCCCAGATTAGAGTCCGCACACTTAACCACTGCACCAAACTGGCTCCAACCCCCAAAAACCCCCAAAACCCCCAAAACCCCAAAAGTCAGTTTCTGACTTGTGAAACTCACATTTGGACAGTTTAGCAAAATGTTTATGTGCCCGAAGGGTGGTGTGAACTTTGCGCACCAATTTCACATGAAACTCCTGATCTGGGGAGTATAAAAGGATATCATCTAGAGAGCAGAGGACCCCTTTAAACATATTCTTGTGCAACACTTCATTTATTAAATTCATAAAAACTCTGGGCGCCCCCTGAAGTCCAAACGGCATCACCCGGTATTTGAACTGGCTCAGGGGTGTATTGAACACAGTCTTATATTCATCCCCCTCCTGGATGCACATTCGGAAGTATGCGTCCCGGAGATCCAATTTGGAGAATATCTTTCCCTGGCCCACCTCCGCCAGGAGATCTTTAATTAAGGGAAGGGGGTATGCATTGGATGCCGAAACCACATTCAAACCCCTATAATCCATACACAGTCTTAGCCCTCCATCCTTCTTTTTCTGAAATGAAACAGGGGCTGCCAAAGGGGAGGTTGCAGGCTGGATGAAACCCCGCACCAAGTTCTTATCAATGAACTTGTGCAACTCCACCTTCTTCGTGGGGCTCATTGAATACAGTTTCCCTTTAGGCAGCTTGTGACCAGGCAGTAACTCAATAGCACAATCAGTATTTCTGTGAGGGGGTAACTCATCAGCCTCTGTTTCCTCAAACACCTCACTCAAGTCTCGATATTCCAAGGGGATAGTTTCAAATTCCTCCATAGCCATGCAGGCATCAAGGGGGGGTGAAGTGGGCGCTGGGCCCTACTCAGGTGGTTACGAAGTGCACCTTTCCTTCACTCCACACAATGTAGGGATCATGAGACACCAGCCAAGGGCTTCCTAATACCATGGGGAATTGAGCATAACACATGTCCTTTTTCCCCAATGCTCCCCTGTCCCAGTGATAAGTGGTTCAGTGTCATAATCACAGGGTTCTTTCATCTCTGAACCATCCATCTGGGTGAATAATAGAGGTTCGGCCAACCTCGTCACCCTAGCTCCCAGACCTGTGACTACTATTGGGCTAATAAGGTCTCTAGCACACCCTGAATCGATTAGGGCCTGCACCCTAACTTGGATTCCCAGGTCCGGGTTGACCACAGTAAGTATAACATAAAGGAGGGGGTGGGATTGCTCACCACTGGTGGCACCAGTTGTTCATGGACCTGCTGGGTAGCACTCTTTAGAGCAGGTCCCATCCGTTTCCCATCGGCTGAACGGTTTTCATAGCTGCAACCCAGTCCTGCTCCGGTTGAGCTTCAAGCTGCAGGGCCTGGGGCTTCAGGAGGTAAGATCCTTTTGTGCCAAGAGGGGTGGTGACTGGTGGAGTCAGAACTCTTTTTGGGGCTCCAACTGGGCAGGACAAAGCTGGCTTCTCCACAATGCAGGCAGAGCCCCTGCCTCATTCATAGATCCCGAAGATCTTGAAGGGGTTGCTTATGCTTGGGCTTGGCCAGTTTCCCGGCAGCTACTGGGGTTTTTGGGACTGGCTTCAGGACATGCATGTGGATCATCTGGAATCTGCCTTCTGCATCTTCCACTGCCCTCACCCAGGTGGTTCATGTTTCTGAGAACTGTCTCATAGATATCGTGATTAAGGCCCTGCCAATATTGCTCGATAAACACGGCTTCTGGCCACCCCTGTATCTTAGCCGCGAACCTCTTGAAAGCATCAGAGTACTCACGCACAGAGCTGGTCCCTTGCTGCAAGGCGCAGATCCATTTGCAAGCCTTTTCTTCTCCCATGGGGTCTTCGTACTGCCATTTCAGTGCCCACATAAACTCCTCAGTACTCCAGAGTTCAGGCCCTGGCATGTTGTGGAGGTTCACATACCAATCTGCTGCCCATTTCACATCCTCGACCCGATGTAGTCGACTCATTCTTCCTCAGATGGGAAGAGATGGCCCCAATTTTGGAGGAACCACCCAGTTTCTATCACAAAGAACTGAAGATTATCAGGGTTCCAATCAAATGTAGCATCTAATCATTCCTGGGACACAGGTCGTCGTGGTACTACTGGCCCTGGTGTGGCCGGTCTTGGGGGTGCCTCACCTGGTCCCGCAGTTGCTCTTTGTGACTGGGGAACCAGCTGTGGAGGAGGGGGGGTGACCTCCTTTCCCTCTTCCCCTTTGATCATGGCTGTGATCACTCTCGAGAGGTACAGAAACATCTCGATCATCTCTTTCTGCCTAATCTGTTGCATAGCCTCAAACCTCTGATCCATGTGAGCCCATAGCTCACTGGAAGGCCCCACTGCTTCCCTGGTGGGACCTGACACAGACGATACCATTGGGAGCTCATACCAACTCAGGGAAGACCCCCGCTGGGGTGTCGACCAGGTTTCCAATGGCATCATGGAGAACTGCATCCAGGAGTATTGGTTCTGGCTTGGTCTCTTGTAAACCCACCGGCTGGTGGTAGAAACCACTATCTCCTCGGGAATAGTCACTGGCCCCTCTGATGGTGCAGTAGTTATGGATATCTTTTCCTCACTATCCATTTCTGGGTGTGAGGCAAAATTCCAAGATAGAGATTTTAAAAAGGGGTCTGGTAAGGAATTACAATCAATCACCAAATCAAATAAAAGGCACTCAAAATACTGGTTTATGGTTCCCAGGAAAAAAGCGGGAAGAACAGGAGAAGAGATACATGGGCAGGCACCAGCAGCCTCTCAAGGTCAGAGCAGCTCGGAGAATGATAAACATGCCATGAGAAATATAACATAACATTCCACAGACCCAACATCAAGGGTTCACTCATCCCACCTCCCGGGCAGGAGATGGCAGCGTTAGCTGATAATTGGTTAGAAAATTCCTGGAGATTTGGAACTTCTGAAAGAGATGCACCTAATGGCAGATGCCTCTCTCCGCTCTAGCGAGAGAGGCGGTCCGTGCCTGGTGGGGAGAAGGGGCTCTGGACCGGTGCCGAGCCCCCAGAGACCTCAGTGAAGGAGCTCTGCCTGGGGTGGCACGAGAAGGGATCTCTCCTGATGGTGGCGACCGTGGGATCGAGGTCCCCCTCATCACCCCCGTAGGTTCCCCCACCGCGTAAGCCTTTATGGCTGCAAGCGCAAACCGAGAAGCAGCAGAGAATGCGAGGCAATGAAACTACAACCCTCCCGATACGCAAGGTGAAAACGTGGGTCTCAAAGAAGGACTGTAAAATAAGCGGGGAGGGGGGTGGACGGAGTAAAAATCCCCCCCTCCACTACTGAAGCGTACTTACGGGACTTTCCCATGGCGTTACTGAATGTGCAAAAGTGTTTGCAAGTTGCTGGAGGGCAGGATCGCATGCTTGAAGATAAAAGCTTTAAAACGATATAAGTGCCGTTAAGAAAATCACTTCTTCTATCCATCTTATCTAACTGTAAACAAGAGCGAAGAAGCAACAATGGCGGGGAAACTGAAACCTTTCCCGAAACTAGGAAGCGCTCCTCCGAGTTCAAAGGCTGATACCACAGAGATGAGCACAATGCTTTCTGCATTATTGCGACCCCTGGTGGACCAAATGACTACTCTCAATGCAAAAATGGATACAATGCAAAAGGAGCTGAAAGAGTCAAACAAGAAAACAGAAAAACTGCAACAGGACCTCTTGGAGGTGAAAGCATCTACAAATAAGCAGGACTTAAGACTGCAAAAAATAGAGAAGGATAAGGCTATTCAACATGATACCCTGCTGAAACTACAGATGGAACGTTCAAATTTTTTCCTACGACTTCAGAATGTTCCTGAAAAAAAAGGAGAAGATCTTAAAAAACTGTTAAGTGAAGCACTAGTGCCTCTAACAGGTTTGAAAGCAGAAGAAATAATAAGCGACATGAACTTGGTCTATAGGACCTACCCAGTATATATTAAAAAGAATAAACTGCCTGGCGAAATAATGATAAGATTCTCCAAAAAATCTACAAGAGATGTGGTGTTAAAAGCCACCAACAGAACAACACTGAAGATCCAGGAAGAAGAAATTAAAGTTTTGAAGGACATACCATTTGAAATAAGAAAAAGAAGAAAAACCTACAAAAAATTGATGATATGGCTTCAGTTTGAGTCAATTGTATATTGTTGGAATACCCCAGAGGGACTAAGTTTCAGTTTCAAAGGAAAATTGACTCTGTTGAACAAGCAAATAAATTCCTCGAAAAAGGCAAAGAAAAGAAAGCAGAGAGAGACTCAGATGACTCACAAGTATCGCAAGAAAGTATCTACGGCTTTGACAGCTCTAAAAGTGAAGAAGAAATATCGGACTCGGAAAAGGGAGCTGCTGCTCCCAAATCAAAGACTGAGACTAAAAAGACAAGAAGAGGACAGAAGAAGAAATGATTGTTACAATGTTTTAATAAGCTTGTGCATTATATAAGAATTTAAAAATTTTGTTAAGCGTTTCTTCAATAGCATGTGTACTAGCCAAACAGCTTTTGATTTACTGAAGTAACAAAGTATTTGAATAACTGAACCAAGGTTTATTTTGGGATGTTTCAGAATTTTTGTAACCTGATATAATTAAGCAATTTACACAGTATTCTCTGTATAAGATAATGTAGCTTAGTATGTAGTGTGATAGATGTAGAAATAGATAAAAATCAATAAAAAAATTTATTAAAAAAAAGAAAGAAAAAAAAGAAAATTCCTGGAGATTTGAGAGGTGGAGCCTGAAGACGGTGGGGTTTGAGGAGTGGTGGGACCTCAGACATGTACAGTGCCATAGACTCCACTTTCCAAACCAGCCATTTCCTCCTGGGAAACCATTGTTGCCATTTTCCAGGTGAGGGCTGGAGATTGCTCAGAATTAAAACTGCTATCCAGATGGCAGAGATCAGTTCCCCTAGAGAAAATGGCTACTTTGCAGGGTGGACTTGGAGTCATTATACCCTGTTGAGGTAGTTTGGGTTCCCGTTTGGAGGAGAAAGATGGTACTTTTCCTAGGTAGAGGCTCCAGGTGTGTGGGGGAGATGGAAAGCTGAAGTTAGAGGGGTAAATAAGGATATGTTGATGTTTGGCTGGGAAGGAGATAGGGTTGCTACCTCCAAGACAGGTACAATGCCATAGACTCTCCCCTCAAAACCAGCCATTCCCTCCTTGGGAACCATTGTTGCCAATCTCCACGGGAGGGCTAGACATCATTCAGAATTACAACTGCTCTTCAGATGGCATAGATAAGTTCCCCCTGGAGAAAACACTAAGCTCTGTGTCTCATTATACCCTGCTGAGGTCACCACAGCAAATTGACTTTGAGTGCCCAATGCCAGGGCACCCACCCAGAGCCTCTTTCTAGAGCCTGTTGTATTTATTTCCACAATGGACCTTGTTCCTAATTAAATAATAATTTTGCTATGTTATTAGTAAATTACTTCATTACTATACAAAAATGGCCTTAAGAATAGGGATTTAATGCTCTTGAGTGTAAAGGCTTGGAAGGGAAAATAAAAGCCCTGGGCCACGCCAGGTTCATCCTTTTATATCTCTGGTCCCATTGTGAAACTAAAAGATCATCCCCTCCCAACTGCAGATACTGATATGATCCAGCAGACTTCTTCTTATGTTAATTATGTTACTGTTATGTATCAATATCATGGTTGCCATGTGCTCATGTAATGGTGACCGCCACGTGGACATTCACACATGGCCCGAATCTATCTGAGCTTTGGCCAGGTAGAACAGTAGCCAGTCGGATCCTAAATAACTGCCAATCAGGACCTAGGTTTCCCCCCTGGGGACCTATGAACTGTAATCAGGACATTTGGGCGAGGTCGAAGGATTATCTCCGACCGGCATAGAAGAGGGCTCTGAGCCTGGGGTTTCTCATGTTCCATCTTGACCCGCAATAAACTACCATGCTGTTTTCACTGTTACCGGCCTCCCGACTTCAGTACTTTTCAGTTACCCAGCCTCCTCAGCTGCTGCCAGTGCCACTGCCTCCTTCTCTTTCTCTTTCCTAAATAGTAGAAGTAGTTAAGGCCTCATAGATCTATGAAGCTTCACTTAAGACAACAAAACCATAAGACAAGATTACATAACAAATAGCAACAGAAGTGGCAACCATGTCCTGTAGTGCTCTTAATTTCCTATTCCACAGCAGTCATTCCAGTGTGTGGCAATACTCCCTCTAAAGTGTGGAGTCTGTGAGCAAAAAATCTACATTGTGAGCTACTGGCTTTAAAGTTGTGAGTGAGCAATTTGGCTACTGCATAAATCAGTTTGCTGTGGAGCCATCCTTTCTGAGCTAAAACAAAAATCTGTGAGTTGGAATTGTTGACAAGATCTGGTTCCAGTCAGCTTGAGGACAGACTTGTGTGAGATCGCTCTGACCACATCTGTCAAACTTTTGTTTTTCTTTTAGGCTTTTGGGACTTCCTCACCCCTCTCCTGTAGGGAGAGAGGTGGTAGAGGGCTTTTGAACACTAGTGGCAGGGGGTGGCGACCCCCTCAAGCTGTAGTGTGCCCCAAGAACAGAGAAATTCAAAAGACCTCGACACAACACTTGCCGAGGAGAAGAGGGACCTGAGAACCACAGGAGTCTGGCAGTGTTTGGAAGAGGCAAGAATAAAAGCTAAGTAAAATTATTTTTCTGGCAGAAATAAAATACTAAACCGTAAAACTGAATTGAGGGGGTGAGAATTTAATTTAGTGGAATGTGATTATAAGTGCCAGAAAGGGTGTGGGAAAGGTTACCCTCTAGAACGAGCAGCTAGCTCAATAAGGAGACTGGGAGAGGGGAAGGTCTGAAGAAAAGGCAAGATAAATAAGAGAAGTTGCTGAAAAAGAATAATACATACTGCAGAAGGTTTTGTTCTTTTTTTTTCATCCTCCTGCTGCTGGAACAGTGGCTTAAGAAAAGGAAAAGGTACCTTTAAGAAGAAGGTGCGGCAAGCAATCCGAGACGCCAGGAGCAGCTGAGTCACGATCGCAGCTGAATCGGCTGGGAAAGGGGCGCGGAGCTGCTGACGCAAGAGACCGGTGCCGCAGAAGTGAGAACTGTAGTCAGCGTAAAGAGCATAAAGATCGGGAGAGATCAGCGTAAGACAACAGAGGTCGCCGGGATCAAGAGAGGTGTAGAGAAGAAGAATTACAGAGCAGACTACAGAGTGGGAGATATACGGAACATACGTAATTAACGTAAGACATACGGAACCAATGTAAAACATAAGGGACATATGCAATTAATGTAAGACTTTAATGTAAGACTTTAAAGGGACATAAAGAGATATAATACTGAGTGGGAACGTTTGAATAAGGGAGAAACTTGAAGTTTAAAAGAGCGGAAAGGTCTGTTGCTATAAGGGAGATTGAATATAATTGTGCTACCTGATGTTATAAAGGAGACTGAATATAACTGTGCTACTTGATGTTATAAGTAAATGTATATGTAAATGAAAAGATTTAAAGGGGTGGAAATATATTATAAGAGTGGAAGGAGGAAAACATAGATCAGAAACAATTTAAATAATTACAGAAATTGAAAACACATCAATATAACCCAGGTAAAAGAAAATAATTTCATTTCAATAATTAATTAATTGACTTAAATACGCAAAATTAAGAGGTTCAATAATAAATAAATAAATAAATCATAATAATTAAAACAATTAGCCTTTAAAATTATCTAATAAATTACCTTAAAAGACTAGTATAAATATTTATTAATTAATTGGTTACGTAATTTAATATTGACAAGAAACAATTAGATATTAAGTAATTAATTGGGTTCGTAATTTAACTTAGATAGGAAATAATTAATTAATTAGTTAGTTAATTATTCTATAAAAATTTATAAAACCCCAGTAGCAAAATAAATATATAAATTTAAAAAAAAGGGAGACACCAAGAACTAGCTGGTGAAGTCAACTCTATGGCATCTGGTGGAGGTAGTGGTAACAGAAAATCATCCATCCCATCACCAAATATAGCTAAAAACATGAGCCAACTCAAATCTACACCAACTAACATACCTCAGATGTCTACTAAAGATCTAAAAGCCATGATTGAAGAATCAGTCTTAGCAGTGATAAAGCAGACGATAGAAAACACGCTACCTGTATTAATCCAAAAAGAAATGGAGCCCATTCAAATGCTCCAGGCACAAATGGAAGAAATCTCAAGACAAGTTCAAGCGGAAACGAAAGAATTCAGGCAACAAATACTAGAAAACAAACAGGAAATACAAAAAATTGCAACCAGTCAACAACTAATGGCAACCAATCAGCAAAGGACAAACAGAAGAGTAACAGAGGTGGAATTAGAAGTACAAGAATTAAAAGCAAAAAATGAAAGAATGGAGGAAACGCTAATTAGTCTGGAGATGGAGAAGGCAGCATTAATTCTGCGCTGCCAGAACATCCCAGAAAAAATAGGTTCAAATCTAAAAGAAGAAATAGTGGACAACCTAGTGGAGCAACTTGAAGTGAGCTCCAAAGAAGAATTGGCAGCAGAAATAGAGGCAGTCTACCGAAGGAACTCTTCATATGCCAGAAAATACAATGTACCCCGGGAAGTCCACATTAAGTTTTTCAAAAGAGAAATGAAAGAGAAAATTTTGAGAGCTGCTAATGAAAACAGGGTGCAGATCCAAGGAGAAGAAATTAGACTTCTCAAAGAAATACCTTGGAGTGTACGAGAACGGCGGTTTAAATATCAAGATTTAACAGACCTCTTGAGAACTAGGAACGTAATATACAAATGGTTATACCCTGAAGGCATTTTCTTTGAATTTCAAAGCAAAAGACACAAAATTAATTCACTATTTAAACTAGAAAATTTTTTGGACACATACGGGGAAGATCTAGGATGGCAGAGAGACGAAGAAGAAGAAGAGGAGAAAAACGAAGAAAAGGACAGTGGAGAAGAAAATCCAACAGAACAAGAAAGGAAAAAAAGGGGAAAGGAAAAAAGGGAAAAAAAGAATAGAAGTTAAGGCATCGCAAATGCTGACACGCTTCCAATATAAGAACAAGGCGGAGGAAGAGAAAAGAAAAAATGGCGCACAACAAGACGCTTAAAATTCTCTCTATCAATGTGAATGGGCTGAATAGCCCACAAAAAAGGAGAAAAATATTCCACCAATCAGCTAAACTTCAGGCCGACATAGTGTGTATGCAAGAAACTCACATTTAAAAAAATGATATAAAATTTCTAAAAGCCAAAAAATTAGGTGAAGCCTTTGTATCATCAGATGGAAAAAAAGGGGGGGGGAGTAGTAATATTCGCCAAGGAACAACTAAACCCGCAACCACTTTACTCATCCAGGGATGGTAGAATAGTAGCGATTAAAATAATGAGACAAGGTACAGAAACTTTAATAATGAATATATATGCGCCAAACCAAAACCAAGAATCCTTCTTTGAGGAAGTACAGAAGATCTTGATTAATCAGAGTTCCAATAACATCTGTATAATAGGCGATTACAACGCAGTTTTTGATGTAAAAGTAGATAGAAGTAATTATAAGAAAAATAAGAGAAGTATGACACTACAAAAAAAATTTCTAGAAATTGCAGAAGAATTTAATTTAGTTGACATTTGGAGAGTTAGAAACCCAGATAAAAAAGATTTCACATATTATTCACCAAGGCATCAAACTTGGTCGAGAATTGATATGTCAGTGTCTTTAATAAAAGAGGTAACCGAAGCATAAATATTACCTGCTACTTTTGCTGATCATAACCCAATTTTAATCTCGTTAAAAGAAACTAAAAAGAAAAGCAGATGGTCATTTAACCTTAATATGTTAAATAGTTCAAATTTAGTAGAAAAAATTAAAATTGAAATGAAAGAATTTTTTAAAAGAAATACCCAGCAAGAAAATCCATTAGAGTGATTTGGGATGCATATAAAGCTTTTTTAAGAGGAATCCTAATTAGTCACCAGGCCTGGAAAGCCAAGCAAAATAAGTTAGAGTATGAATTTATGTGTAAAAAAATCAAATTGGAAGAAGATAATTTAAAGAAGGCTACAAACCAAGAAATAAGTAGATTAAAAATAAAAACTTTACAGCATAAGTTAAACTTAATGTTATCCCAGGAAATAGCAAAAAAAATTGAATTTACAAAGCAATACTTATTTGAAAACGCTAATAAGCCAACCAGATGGTTGGCTTACAAACTAAAAAAGGAAAGAGAGAAAAGAACAATCTTAACTTTAAAAGATGATAAGGGAGAAGAAAAATATTTATTACACGAACTTAAGCAAATAGCTGAAGATTACTATAAAGAACTATATAAACAAGACACCCAAAATACTGTCCAAATAAAAGAGTATTTAATAGAGAAAAATGGTTATCAATTTTCACAATATCAACAACACATATTAAATCAGAAGATTACAACCCAAGAAATTGTAGATGCAATTAAAAAACAAAAAAGCTCCAGGTCCAGATGGCTTGCTGAATGAGATATATAAAATCCTTGAAAATCAGATTAGTCTTCCATTTAAAACATTGATTGAAGCGACAGGTAAGACGGGAGAAATACCAGATACATGGAACAAAGCAGTCATAACTCTAATCCCTAAATCAGAAGGAGATAAAAAATCAATTAACAATTATAGGCCGATTTCACTTTTGAACTCAGATTACAAAATTTTTGCTAATATCCTAGCAACCAGATTAAAAAGGGTACTTTCTGAAGTTATTCACCAAGATCAAGCGGGTTTTTTACCAAAAAGGCAAATGAAAAACAACACGAGAACCCTTATTGACGCCCTTGAATACTATGAAATACATCCAGAGAAACAAGTAGCATTTATGTTTCTGGACACCGAGAAGGCGTTTGATAACCTATCATGGTCATTTTTATTACATAAATTGGAAAGCTGTAACTCAGGATCACTTTTTTATAAGATGATAAAAGCAATTTACAAAAACCAGCAGGCAAAGATTATAATTAATGGCGATCTAACACACGATATTCCAATACAAAAAGGTACGAGACAAGGGTGCCCTTTATCGCCATTGTTATTTATTTTTGCTTTAGAGTCCCTAAATGAACAAATTAGAGAAAATAAACAAATTAAAGGGTTAAAAATCAGAACATATGAATTTAAAGTTAGAGCTTTTGCCGATGACCTCTTATTCATCTTAGAAGACCCCATTAAATCAATACCCCCATTATTAAAGAAAATTATAGATTACGGTAAAACAGCAGGGCTAAAAATTAATTTAAAAAAAACTAAAATCCTTACCAAAAACTGCTCAGCTGAATTAATTAAAAAAATTCAAGAAATATCCAAAATGGAAGTGGTTAAAAAAGTGAAGTACTTAGGTATTTGGTTTACAAATAAAAACAGTGCCCTTATAGAAAATAACTATACAGCTTTCCTAACAGAAATCCAAAAATATTTAGATAAATGGAAAGATATACAGTTATCACTACTAGGTAGAATCGCAACAATCAAAATGAATGTCCTACCGAGATTCCTTTTTTTAGCGCAGAACATCCCAATTTTGAAAAAAGAGAAGTTTTTTTTACAGATCTTGATAGGATAACTAGATTCTTTATATGGTTTCCCAAAAAAGCAAGGATAAAATTAAAAATCCTACAAGATAGGAAAGATAGAGGAGGTTTCGAACTACCAAATTGGAAACTATACTACCGAGCCGCAGCTATGTTGTGGATTAAAGATTGGATACAATTAGAAAATACAAGAGGCTTGGTTTTGGAAGGCCATGATCTATTTATGGGGTGGCATGCCTACCTCTGGTATAATAAAGATAAAATTCACTCAAATTTTCAACAACACATATTAAGAGGAGCATTAATAAAAGTTTGGCAGGAAATTAAAAATATCTACTATCCTAAAACTCCAAAATGGATATCACCTCTAGAAGCCTATATTAAACCAACATTAATTAGCGAACATAATAAACTTGACTATAAAACATTATTAGATAACCTTAATAATTTAAACTTAAATGAAAACATGAGTCTATCTTGGTGGGAAAAACATCAATTGTTGTCTATTTATGAAACAGATAAGAAAATTGGGGTTATGGAAACAAAAACTGAGTTAGAGAATGTTTGGCTTATCACAACAGAGAAAAATATCAGAAAAATTTATAAATTGTTATTGATTGATGAAATGCATGATGAAACTGTTAAAAAATGTATGATTGACTGGATGAGGGATTTTGATCGTACAATTGACATAGACAATTGGACTAGAATTTGGAAAACATTAAAATTTTCATCTGCAGTAGCACATAAGGAAAATCTCTATAAAATGTTTCATAGATGGCATTGGTCGCCAGATAAGCTCTCTAAATGTTTTGCTAATAGTTCTAATTTATGTTGGAAGTGTAAGAGAAATGTTGGAACATATTACCACATGTGGTGGCGCTGTGAGAAAATACAAATATTCTGGAAAAAAGTTCAAAAACTTATATTGGGAATATTAAAGTTAAAGGTACCGTTAATACCCAAAATATTTCTACTAAATATGACACCTGATAACATAACTAAAGAGGAGACAATATTACTGGTCCATATACTTACAGCAGCAAGATTGAGTTGGGCAAGACTATGGAAAGGAGAAGAAACCCCAACAATAGAAGTGATAATAGATAGAGTGACGGAACTCGCAGAAATGGATAATTTAAGCCACATAATTAACCAAAAAGATAGAATGCATTTTCAAAAAATCTGGGGAAAATTCTATGATTGGTTAGAACAGAAGAAATGACTCCAAACAGGAAGATAGGGAAATGAAATGAATTTATTTTATAACTTTGTATAGGTGAACAACAAAATAACAAAAGAAAAGATTCTAATATTTCAATACGGTATATATATGTATGTATAAAACAAGGGTACTAAGAAAGTATATATTTTCTTTTGTATGGTATGGTTTGTTAATATATCATATGTTTGTTTATGATTAATATTTATACTTATACAAAAATAAAAAACTTTTTCTCAAAAAAAAATCTGTGAGCTGGAGGCTAAAAAACTGTGAGCTAGCTAGCTCATACTAACTCAGCTTAGAGGGAACACTGGTGTGTGGTCTCTATATGATGGACTGCAGAGGGACCTTGCTTGCCACAGACTAACACTAGCTAATGCACAGGCAGGTCGCCTAATAACATAGCAAGATCATTATTTAATTATACTTGATAAAATCACAACACAAATTGTTGCATGTGAATATAGGTAATACCTGTTCATTCTCATAAATGGAGATGAATGGCTATCCACAATTATAAATATCTATGGCACTTTACATGGTATTTTTCCATGCAGGCTTCTTTCCGTGTGGGCTTTTTTTTTCCATGTGGGCATTTTTCCACGTGGGCGTTTTTCATGTGAGCATTTATGACAGTGGGGGTTTTTTCTGTGGGCTTTTTTCCTGTGGGATTTCCCCCCTAGAACCATGAAAAACAGGAGGACAGTGTGATACCAAGAAGGTTCAATGAACTATCAAAATGTATCTGTTTATTCAACCAAGCCCCGAGCTCTAGACTTCTCATGGGTACCCAGAACTGCCTACTCATTTCCCAGAAGGCAGAAGCTCCATGCCTTCGTCTTATGCAAGACTGAGAAATGGATGGGGCTGCATGTGTGTGGGGGGGGGAGCCTCAAGGTGTGTGTCAGAGCTGCATGCCAACAGCAGATTCCAAACATATGGCTGCCACTCCTTTGTAACCCATTTGGCTATAACATTTGTGGGAGAAAAAAGAAGAAAATAAAAGAAAGTTTAATTTGTCAAAACATTTTAAACTAGGGATGGCCAAACTTCTGTGGGTTAAGATTGCCGCATAATGCCATTCGCAACTATGCCACTGATTTATTGACAGTCACATTGACTAATTGCCAAGCCATTCATCCGTGTTTGCTGGGTGACTGCATAACAGTACACACACACACACACAAGTCAGCTTTCATGCATGTAGTCTCTTCCAGTTCAGTGATGCTGCCGCACAGGCATAATTCTTTCCCCTGCTACCTATCTGGGCTTGGGTCCAGCATACTTGAAGGACTGCCTATTTCCATGTGAATCTACCCAACCACTCTGGTCACCTTTGAAGGCCTGCTTCAGGTGCTCCTGCTATCTCAGGCAAGGTGACTGGTAACTGGAGAAAGGGCCTTCTCGATCACAACAACAGAACTCTGGAACTCCCTTCCCAGGAAACCAGTTTGTCTCCCCCTGTCCTTTTTTCCCTCCAGTTGGTAAAGACTTTTTTGTTTCATTTGGTATTCCCTTACTAATTCTAATTTAGTCATTGTTTTCAACAAGTTTGGGAGGAGTTTGAGAGTTTGCCGCACCAGTGAATTAATCCTAGGGTGATTTTGCATTGGCTTTTTCCTCCGTTGTTTTACCAAACTCACATTGGAACAGAAATTTCCCTCTGCATTGCATGCTGCTTTCACTTTCTTTGATCGTCGGGTTTTATGGTACCTTCTGCATAGATTTATGGCCATTCAAAGGTGACTTCGCTGTCAGTATGAAGAAGAAGAAGAAGAAGAGAAGAAGAGATTGGATTTATATCCCACCCTTCACTCACTTGGAGTCTCAGAGCGGCTTACAAACTCCTTTCCCTTCCCCTCCCCACAACAGACACCCTGTGAGGTGGGTGGGGCTGAGAGAGCTCTGAGACAACTGTCCTTGAGAGAACAGCTGGTACAGAGCTATGGCTTGCCCAAGGTCATCCAGCAGGTGCAAGTGGAGGCGTGGGGAATCAAACCCGGTTCTCCCAGATTAGAGTCCGCGCACTTAACCACTACACCAAACTGGCATTGCCCCAGGGTATTTGAATGTGGTTTTGAGCTGCACCTTTGGTAAAACAACGGAGGGAAAAGCCAATGCGGAATCGCCCCTAGGATCAGATCACCAGAGTCACTACTTTTGATTATTGCAAATTTGCCTGTCAAACATGGGATGCAATCACACACACTAAATAATCCACTCTCAATTCACGTTCAGTGCACTTTCCAACTGTATTTTACTGTGTGAACAGGCAAAATCCGATTGGAAAGTGCATTGAAAGTGGATTGAAAGTGGATTTAGTGTGTGTGATCACGATAGGTTTAGATCTGGGTTCTCATCTGCCATGAGCTAATTAAGCAATCTTGGTCTGGAGACATTACAAATCTTACGAGGAAAGCAGGCAAACATGTCATATTCACCATCAGTCTCAAGCAGTTGTCAAGCATCTTTGCATCTGTGCAGCAGTTCTGAAGGGGTTTCATTTTCTTTTGCATGGCAGCCATTGTTTGTACCTTCACTGCAGGTGAAATCTGTACTCCTCTGTGGGTTCTGGATAGTTGAGTCAGGTAATTAAATTAAGCTGGGGGAGTACAAGCCCAATAAAGCTGTGCAAATATATGCATGTGCAAAATACATTTCAACGTTTTGCTTGGGCCTTCTGCATGCTGCGCAGATGCTGTACCACTGAGCCACATTCCCTAAAGCAGAAGAGGAACTAGGCTGTATGACTGACAGCATGCACCCATGAAATGCTGCTGATTGCACTGTACTGTACTGTACTGTTTGAATACAAGGAAAGTAACTCACCGGCCTGCTTGTGCCCAGGGACAGGGAGAAGGTCTCACAAGCACAGTTCAGTACATGGATGGGATAGTCAAGCCAGGAAGGCACAGAAAGTGCTATCAGAGCCAGCTGATCCCACTGTCATGGAATTAGGGCTGGACTGAGCCTCAGTCCTGTGCTAAACCTCTGATACTTCAATTTCTATAGCAATTAGCCTCTACAGTTGAATCTGTGGTTCTGTTTTCCAGGAGGCTTCAGGACTCTGCCAAGTGCTGGAGCCTTCTGGTACCGATAACCCTGTACACGACTTTGCCTCACATGACTTTTGCCTTCTCGGAATGTTTATACTTTGCAGAAGTCAGGAGTCACTATCAAATTCTAAATAGAGTATCTGAAGCTCGCTTCCTTGACTCTGAGTCAACCAAGCTTAACCGAGCTTTCCTTGACTTTCCTGATCCCAGAGACAGAAAGAAAGGGTTGGTTTTATTGTATACATCAGATATATGCCAAATTTGGGGGGCCTTTAAATAAGTCAGGGGGCACTGACATCACAAAATAGAAAAAACATTTTTTAAAAAAACCCTAAAACCTCACTTTTGCAGCATTTGGACTCTGCTTGCCTACGAGGGGAAGCAAGCTGCGTTTGGGGAAGGGGTGGTGATGGGGAGTCCTCCAGGTGGCCCAGATAGCTGAGAGTCCTCTGGGTGGCCCAGAGAGCCGGGGGCCTGGAGGCTGCATGGAAGTCAGGGGGCAGGCCACGAAATATCCCTATGTAGCTACAGGCCTGGAACCGTCTATTCAGGAGTCTTGAATCACTGATTTCTGTAACTGTAGTCTCTTTTAACTGTTTTTACCTCAGAACATTGAGATCCACAGCTGAGCAACCAGAGGGAGGTGGGTGCAAGCAGGCAGGTTTTACCTCAGAACTCTGAGCTACACTATTGACTGGGGGGGGGGGGCAAGGAGGCAACAGCTTGCCAGATACATGAAAAACAATTGAGGAAACACATTTTGCCCTTTTTTACCCCCGTAGGGGTTGTGTTTCTCAGAAATCTCTTCATAGTGGGATTTGACATCATGGTAGGAATGCACTCCCCTTACTTTGGGTTTCTTGGTGCATGGGTTTGGCCTGGGCGTTGAATTTTTGTGGGGGGAGGGGTGCAGGGCATACTTTTTAAAACAAAAATGTTTCTCATTTATGTTACATTTAAGAAGTGGTACATAACTAAGTATTCAAAACAACATCTGAGCAATCAAATATTAAGCAAGTTCATATTGTTGCCCTGCAAGGCACTTATGCGCTCTTATGGACCTAAAGTCCATAAGTGTTAATAATAGACTGTGTTGCTGAAAGTGTAAGAGGGACTGAGATGCAATATGACCAGATCACGATGCCAGCTATACATACACCAGCAGATGCCTGAGACCATGTGCCAGTGGTTCCCAAGGTCACCAGCTCCCAGAGACATCCCTTAACACAAATACTCACAGAGAAACAGCCACTCACCATTGTGGTTTGAACATGTGCTTCCAAACGCCATTAGAGAAGTTCTTCTTCATCATGCAGGCAAACTCCCCCCCACCTTCTTTGCTATGAAGGGACAAAAGATTCTTTCCTGCCTTCCGTAGACAATGGTCTTGGCCAGCCAGAAACTGGTTTTACAGCTCTGAGAGGAGTAAGCTCATCAACATCACAATAGAGCTAGCCGATAAGTCATTCCAACCCTCCAGGTATCTCTGTCACAATCCAGGTAGAGTGTAACATTGCCCAACCCCTTAAGCCCCATTCCTCTAGTGGACAGGACTTTTCAAGTGGACCATCAAGGGGTGGTCTCAAGGGAGGTGTCCAGTCAAGCCCTCCCCCAGAGCCCCCTAATAAAAGAGGACACCCAGCAATGTGTTCTCTCTCTAGCTTCTACTACCTCTTACCCTACCCTACCTTCATGGCTCTTGGTTGCGCAGCCAGAGTCTCCACATGTTGCTGCGGGTTTAGGACACGATCCCTAATCCCCTCATAGCCTCCCCTTATTTTTCCAGTGGGAATTCAACATCTCTCCGGACAGGTAATTATTGCCCTCGACGGATACCAACAATATTCCTGCTAATGCAAACATCTTTGCTCTATCTTTGTTTCTTCGGTTCTGTATAAGTGTGCGTGTTAATCTGTATTGTTTGTCTGAGTAAGAACCTTTCAGTAAAGAAACCATTTTATTACTGAAATCAGCCTCTCTGTTTATTTCTGGTGCTTCTGGAAGAGGTGGGACCTCTGAATATATTGGTGGTGACCCCATATTATTAATAAGCTATAATTCCCCTATATTAATGAGAAATCAAGGCAATTTGGCTAACAATATGAACCAATTTTCTAGAACCCACACTGTGAGAAGTTAAATAACCTAATACAGGAAACCACTTTAGTACACATTTGGGGAATGTTTCCATAGTGGGTGGGAGTATGGCTAAAGCCATTGGAGAGGCTGGGCCAGCAGCATCACTAAGGTGATCCTGCTGGGGTGGTCTCCCTGATGGATTAAAGTACCCTGCCCCTGCTCCTACACCTGACAAACACCCGCCTGTCTGGTGTAAGAGGTGGATTGTGTTTAAAGGCATCAGGGAGGCTGGGCCAGCAGCAGTTCTAAAGCAATCCTGTTGAGCAAGCTTCCCCATCGGGTTTAAGGACACTGCACCCCTTCCAACCCTTGACAGGCAGTTGTCTATGAGCTGTTGGAGAAGTAGCATGTCTGAAGGCATCAGGGAGGCTGGGCCAGCAGGATTGCTAAGGCAATACTGCTTGGGCAGCCTCCCTGGTGGCCTTCAACACTCTGCCCCTGAGCCTGACAGACAACCACCTGTCAGGTAGAGAAGGGGTGGGTGGGAGTGTGTCTAAAGCCACTGGGGAGGCTGGCCCAGCAGCATTGCTAAGGTGTTTCTGCTTGGGCAGCCTCCCTAATGGATTAAAGTACTCTGGCTCTGCTCCTACACCTGACTGACACCTGCCTGCCTGGTGTTGGGGGGAGTGTGTTTAAAGGCATCAGGAAGACTGGGCCAGCAGCAGCCCTAAGGCAATCTTGCTGAGCAAGCCTCCCCAATGGCTATAAGCATCCCACCTCCTCTCCTACACCTAACAGACAGCTGCCTGTCCAGTGTAGGAGGGGAAGGGGTATTGCAAGCCAATGTGGAGGCTGGGCCAGCAGGATCACTAAGGCGTTACTGCTGGGGCAGGCTCTCTGATGGCTTTAAGCACCCTGCACCCGCTGCTGCACCTGACATTCAGCCGCCTGTTGTAGGGAGGCATGTTTGAATCCATCAGAGAGGCTGGGCCAGCAACATTGCTGCACCTCACAGGTGGTTGGCCATTCCTGATTTCCTCAACTGTCATTAGCTCTCTGTAGTCTCCTGTAACTGTTTTTACCTCAGAACAGCTGACTAATCAGAGAGGGGGGGGGGTGCAAGGAGGCAGCAGCCTGGAAGCCACATAGGAAGCAATTGTGGGGCACATTTTACCCTTTTTGACCCCCTTAGGGATCAAATTTCTAAAATCCCTTCTTAGTGAGCATCTACGTCATGGTAGGAGTGCTCTCCCCAAATTTTGAGCTTCTAGGTCCAGGTGTTTGGCCTGGACATTGATTTTATGGTGAGGGGACTTTCTTTTATATAGATAGATATAAAAATACATATATTTATTTGTAAATAATTAAAAAAACATATAGGGGCCCAATTACACCTCATATAAAAATTCAAAAATCATACCCACTTTGCTCTTTGCTAAAGGGACAATTTTGCTAAAGACACTTTTGGCTTGAACTGAACAATCACTGAAAGGCACTTTCTGGACCAGAAATGATCATCAGTGAAATATCATTTGGCATATGATTGGATCTTGGGAGGTCTTGTTTATACTTTTATTCTATGCCTGGTAATTTCACTTTGGAACAATTCTTTTTTGGTCCATTTTGTATCCTCACTGTATAATTGTATTGTATTATGGTATAAGCCAATTTGTTCCTCATTGTGTTTGACCTCTGAAGAAGGCCTAAACATGCCAAAATGCATCAGGTCAAGTTTGGCCCTTGTGTATATGATTTTGGATTTTTTATGTTTAATTGGACCCCTATATGTTTTTTAATTCTTTACAAATAAATAAATAAATAAATAAATATATTAAGTTTTAATGGTTGGCCTCTACTCTGTTTGACTTACCTTTTAAAGGTTCTAAATATGCCACCAAAGTATCTTCTGACTTAAGAGTGTGCAATGGAATATACTGAGTTCTGGTTTAGAGCAAATGTCTCCCTGTCTCTTGATGCAGTTGGGAAGCCAGCTTCTCTCCCTCCCCAAAATGAACAGAGTGGAGATGGGAAGGCATGAAGAGGTTCCTGCACCCCTCATTTCCCCAACACCCACCCACAACAACCAGAGATGAACTGAGATTATTGATAGGAGTCAGTGCCTGCAGATGTAGCAGTGGCCTAAAGTCTGCCCGCTTGCAAAATTAAAATAATAGACCAGTTTCTCACCAGGCGCTGCTTCACTGTCGGTCTTCCCTTTGCCCCAATTGCATGCTTCAATTTCTCACTATTTGCCACGGGGCGCATTTTGACTAGCGGCTTCGCACGATTTCCCCCATGGCTTCAGTGATCCTGTTTTGGGGGGATCACTGAAGCTGCGGAGGAAATCAGGGGAAATTGGATGAAGCCGCGGGTCAAAATGCGCCCCACAGCAAATAGTGAGAAATTGAAGCACGCAATTGGGGCAAAGGGAAGACCAATGGCGAAGCAGCGCCTGGTGTGAAATCAGTCATAGTGATCTACATCACAGGACTAACAGCGACTATTACAAACCACTTTGCCTGCAGAAAGCACTGTGTTAATGACACATGTAGCATTTAGTATGTTGTCCTGTGAGAGTTTGTTAGCTTGTTCCAGGATATGAAGAAATAACTCAGTAATGGCACATATTTAGAATAAAGGCACCCAGGTCTGAGGCTGCAGTGCTTCATTTCTGTGTTAACAGATCATTATTTTCTTATTGGGTATTCAGGTAATTTCCATTCAACCATGTACGATAGCCTGCAGTTAGGTTCCTTCAGCACAAATAACACTTTAGAGTATGTGAATATACATTTGTCTAGAAATCCGTACACAAATCCTGGCTGCTTCTATGGAGAGTTCCCACACACACACACACAAACAGAGGCAGCAGCATGCCCCCCCACACACCGAAAAGGAGCTTCCAAGCAACATCATGGCCATTGTGAGAATGACTCATGGGGCTCCCAGAGTTTCCCCATTTGATCTGGATCCAAGAGAAATACCTGTTCTGGCTCAAGGGAGGAATTGTTGGGCGACCATGGGTGGAGAATCCATGTGGATGCTCTTCTAGTAGCCAATAGGGGGGTGGGACAAAGCTAAGACCAGGGGTGGCCAAACTTGCTTAACGTAAGAGCCACATAGAAGTAACATCAGGTGTCTGAGAGTCGCAAATCATGAACAAATATTACACATGTTTTTATTGGAAAATATGCAAATTTGCTTTTTATTAAGATTAATAAGACTGCCAGAAATAAAAACAAAAGGGGTAAAAACAGATATTGATAACAATATTTAAAGAGAGAAATGCTTCCTCCAAGCTGACCAGGGGGGTGGCGGGGCTTTGAGAATGCATTTAAAGTTAAAGTTGCTTTCTTTCTCTGCTCCCCACCCACCTCAAGGGAAGGGAAGACTGGGGAAGGGAAGGGAAGGGAAGGGAAGACTGGCTGGGGAAGGGAAGACTGTCTCCTCTTCACTTCCCCAGCTGCCCTGCTGGGAGCCGCACAACCTGTGTGAAAGAGCCGCATGTGGCTCCCGAGCCACAGTTTGACTATCCCTGGCTAAGACCCATCTCCAAAATGATGTATTTATGCTCCATATCCTCCCTTTTAGCCCTTTCAAGGGCTTCCCCCTCCTTCTCCCAGCTGAACTATGGTTCAGCTCTCTATCACAGCTAAGCCAGGAAGTTGAAAGTGAGAGGAAAGGAGGTGCCCATGTCATGGAGGCCCAGTGTGATTGTCATTGTGTCAGCGCTTCTACACTGATGGTGATGGAGGCAAAGGGGAAGGGGGGGGCAGCAACAGTACCAAGTGGCATGGGGAAGGCAAGGGCCAACAGTGTCCCTGCCCATTTCCACACTCCCCACCACCGCTGCTGCCACAGCTGAGGTGCATCTTCATAGCCCTGTGTGGTGGAAGCAGCCCCTGCGGAAAGGGCGAGTGGCGCGAGGCCCACATTGCAGGTGATGGTTGGGGGTAGAGGGAAGCAGAGAGAGGCCGACGGATGTATCGCCACCTCCAGAATTCAGGGCAGATTATGAACTTCCCACCACAGTCTTTCTCCCTACTTACTTACTTATTTAAAATATTTGCATGCCCTCCTTTCTCCCAGACATCTCAGGACCCAATTTGGTGGGAGATTATTTATTTAAAACATTTCTATGCAACCTTCCTGCCCCACCACACTGCTGCTCCCCTTGGCATCTTTAAATGGCCAGATTCAGTTTTAAATAGTATCAGCATCTACAGCTCAAATCTGTGGACACCATAGCATCTAGTTTGGCCACATATGAATAGAGTGGAGAGCTAGCTAATAGCAAACACCAAACCAAACAAGAAAGACATGGTGACTAATAGTAGGCATCCAATGGTATTTAATATCTGATGGGACTGGCGATACAGTTTCATATTTGATGCCTACCAAAATCAAAGCAATCAGGTCTCAAGCAATGCTCCCTCTAAGCTGTGGAATCTCGTGAGCAGAAATTCTACTTTGTGAGCTACTGGCATTAAAAGTTGTGAGCTACTGCATACATTAGTTTGCTCTAAAGCCACACTTCCTGAGCTAGGACAAAAATCTATGTGCCGGAGGCTAAAAAACTGTGACCTAGCTCACACTAACTCAGCTTAGAGGGAACACTGGTCTTAAGTGTTTGAATGTTAAATATATAATATTCAGAATGTGATTTGTAATCAAAATTCTAAAAGCAAAATTTGAAATTTGTGGAAATTTAAATTTTGCAAAATATTGATCTTAGCTATATGTAGCCTACGTTCTGGGCCTGTAAAGCCATTCTGGGCCTGTAAATGTATCAGGGTGTAACTTTTTTTTAATGTGTTCAATACTTATCATGTCAATGCTTATGCTATGTGTCTGTTCTTTCTGGTGGTTCCAGTCTTCTAATATCCAAATGCAGTAGTTACTGAATGTCCCATTTTGTTGATTGTTTTGACTCACTTTGGGTCATTTACCTTGAGTCCCTGTGAGAAAGGTGGACTATGGGCCCTTCCGCATTCTCATTTTGTCCCTATTGCTCTGGGTCCCCCTCCCCCCCCTTTTCCACATGTGTTTTGCTCCCTCTGGGACTACTAGAGAAAGCAAAACACATGGGGGGGAGGAACCCTGAAACAACAGGAACACACAAGGGATGCAGGAAAGCGCTATAAACAAACAAAACTAATTTTATTGGTTTCTAGGGCTTCTTCAAGTTTACAGTTGTTTATACTTTTAAACTGAAAAAACCATGTTTTGCTAACTGTTGAAATATCAGATTCCCCTCTCCCATTAGGGATGTCCATAAATGTGTGTGAACAAGAGAAAGTGTTCACACCACCAAACGAAAAGAAAACATGAGGAATTCCACCAAAAGCGTAATGACAACATATTTAATGACAACGCATTTAAGCTCTGTGTTGCTCCCCCCCCCAAGATATTCTTGTAGAGCGATATGCATCCTCTTCCTCTTCCAGTTTACCAAATGCCCCCAATGCACCTCCCTAGAGGAGCATTGTGACTTTCATTCTCTGAGGCTGAAAGACACATCTTCTGGGCAAGTCTGAGACCGGATCCCATGGGGCATAATTCAGAGGCCAAAAGCATCTCCAGTCGGAAGGGGTGAGGGACAGAGAGAAGAAAAGGGGAAATCCTGCATGGGTAATGGCCTCGGCTATAACAAAAAGTCACCTCGCCCTAGAAGGGCAAGTTTGGGAGGCACACACTGGACCATATTTAAAAGGTGGCACTTTTAAAAAGGGGGATGTAATGGAGGCTGCAGTCTTCAGTCCAGTTTCCTGGGAGTAAGCCCCAATGAGTTACATGGGGGTTGCTTCTGAGTAGGACTGTTCCCATAACATGTGACTGACATACAAATCTGTATTGACGTTATAATTTGCAACTTAGGTGAAGTGACAGATTTTTGCAGGATTCAAGCATCCAATCACTTATTTCTTCTTTTTTAAATAGTGTCAAATGAGTTTTAAGAGTTGAACCAAGCCTGGGCTTGTTAAGCCTTGTGAAGTTTTGAGCTGATTTCTGCGACTTTCTGCTCACAGGGTTCTCCTTGGGCTGAAATCAAAAGGCCCTCCCTGATCCCGGCGCGAAGGAGCGTTTTGGATCCTAAAAGCATCCTGGGTTTTGGAAAAGGACACTCACTCCACTGCCTGATCCTCACTCAGGCCGAGAGAGACAACAGAGTTCTCCACAGATCTGAAGGGGTGGCTTAGAATTCCTTTGTAATTTTTGTACTTAAAAATGATTTATCTGTTTCAAGTAATGTGCACTCTTCTCCTTTTTATCTTTCCCTCTGTTCCCCCCCTTCCCTTTAAGTTGTTTAAATGAATGGAAATGTAAAAGTTCTGAATTTTTGAACTGAATATGTAAGAGGGGGTGTGTGTGTGTGTGTGTGTGTTTAGACAGAGAACTCTTTCTTCCTCTCCCAAAATATTAGTCCTCCCAATGAGCACCCAGTGTAACTGATGGGTGAACAAATTTAGTATGAACAAATCCAAATACAGGATTGCTCCCTTGCTGTTTTGTTTTCACCATTAATCTACCATTTTGATCCAAGGCTAAATATACTTCCAGTTATCTGTTGTTCATTGCAATCACCACTTATTATTAATATGCTAGTTCTGTAACCAGAAAGGTATTTTATATTATACAGGCAGCGAAATCGCCCAAACCCGCTGAAGGGGAACAGTTCCAGATTCATTTAGCAGTCGGACATTCGACTGATTCAGCCTCCCCGCAAACCACCCCCCCCCCCCCAAGTATCTCTGATCCTAGCCAGGCCCTGCCAAGCAATGGGAACTAAACTATAAGAACGGAACAAGAAAAAAGAGCATTTCCCACTGATGCTCCCGGTCAAGAAAAATGGAACACGAACATTCTGTCACCCGGTGCTATACCGCGATTAGAGGAATACAGCGTGTTAATGCACCCCCCCCCCCCCCCCCCGGGACTTCCGACGCGGGCTGTGCAGCTTGGCAGCGAGCGAGCGCGTTTTAGAAAAGCGAAATCCCAAAGACCTGTCCGGCAAGTGCGGGCTGCAAGCAAATGCCAGTCGCCAAAAATCCGCTCCCGGTCGCCCTTCTCTTTTTCGCGCTTCGGTTTCACCAGACTGCGTCGCTTTCCCAGCGAGCGTGTGCTGGTTCGGGCGTCCAGGGTCCGTTGCATTCATGTAAGCACGACCCGTTTGGTTCGGGAGCAGCCTCCAAAAGTCGGGGAAGGCGGCGATTTCACTGTCGGGACCCGAGAGACACGCTGAGGAGGACGGTGCTGGGAGACCAGATCGGCGCCCAAAGGGCAGCCACGGTGTGGACCGTCCGCAGCCATCCCAGCCAGACGTGCCCCCCGCCACGCCTCGCCAGGGCCGCAAGTCAGAGCCGGGCGCCGCCGCCCGGGGTTACGTGGCTGGCTGGGGGGGGGGGGGGGGGGGGGGCGTCAGTTCCTTGGCCGGGCTTGGCTTCCGGTGTGGAGGTCGGGCGGCAGCTGCGCGGGGCCGGGGCCGGCGGGCAGAGAGCCACTCCTCCGTCGCCCCCAGCCTCCCGCAGACTCCTCTCCCGGCGCTCTCCGCGAGGCTGGCCCGGCAGCCCCTGGAGGAGAAGCAGGCGAGCCGGTCGCCCAAGCCCCGCGCGGGGAGGGAGGGAGGGGGGGAGGGAAGGCCGGGCGAAGACTGGGACCGGGCCCTGGATTTAGGCGCTCGCTCCTCCGTTGGGGCCTGGGGGAGCTCCGGCCCGCCCGGAGAGCGCGGACGCGCAAGCAGCAGCCGGGCCCGTTCCCATTTAGTCGCAGGCAGCCCTTCCCAAGCCTTGCAGGGCGACGCCGTCGGCGGAGGAGACCGCGGCCAGGACGGCTCTCGCCAGGCTCCGGGGAAGCTGCCCCCGCCCCGCCCCGCCCCGCCCCGCGAGGGAAAGCCGCCTCGGACCTCCCACCCCCCGCCGCCCCGCATTCACCGGCGAGGAGTCCGGGCCTGCTGGACGCTCCCCAGGGCGCGGGGGTAGGGTGGGGTGGCGTCTTCCGCCGGCCGCAGCGGCCCCCTGGCTCGCTTGCGCTTCCGCCACCAACTCCCCGGCCGGTCGGCCGTCCGTCCTGAGGGCGCCTTTTGGTGGGCCAAAGAGGCCGGGTGTTCGGCTGCAGGCGGGGGGGGGGGGGCGTTTCTGGGCCTCCCCAGACAGTGCTGCGGAGTTGCGGGGGCGCTCCGGCCGGCTTCCTGTGCGGGGGGAGGAGGGGACGTGGCCGGCCGGCCGAGGGAAAGGGGGCCCACCAGCGGGACGCGCGGCCCCACCCGCCAGGAGGGAACAGTTGCCCGGCCTCGGAAGCAGCTCGACTGGGGGCGGCGGGAAGGGCGGCCGCCGGCCTCTGGGGCGTCTGGCGGCGGTTCTGCCAGCGGCCCTCGGCCTGGGGATCGCTGCGCTGCAGGACGCCAGCCAGGCCAGCCCCCGCGGGAGGCGCTGCGCCGGGGAGCCTTTGCTCCGCGCGGGTCTGCCGAGCCGCCGGCTGCTGGGTCCCGGGCCCCGCCGCAAGGGCCGCCCTAAGACTGCCGAGCCCGGGAAAGCACCGGCCGACGGGGCCAGAAGGGCCGAGGAGGGTTGCCCGCTGGGCCCCGGGCGTGTCTGCCGCTTTGCCGGACCCCGCTTCGGGAGGCTGGCGTCTGGGGCCGCCACAGGCTCCCGTGGCCCCGGTGGGCCAGCCAGGAGGCAGCTGCCAAGCCCCGCGGACCGGCTGCCCGGAAAGGGGGGCGGGGAGAGATGCTTGGGCGAGCGGGAAAGCGGCGAGCGGGAAGAGCGGGCCGGGCCGGGTCGGGGGAGGGCGCGGCGCTTGGAGGACCAGACCCGGGGGCGGGGCGAAAGGGAGGGGGGGCCTCCCAGGTGAATGCAGGAAAAGCCCCCCCCCCAGGAGCGCGGGCCATCGTGCAGAGCGGCCCGCCTCCTCCGCCTCCTGTGTCCCATGCTGCCCCCCCCCAGCGGCCCCCGCCCCGCCCGGAGGGAGGCCCAGGTGCCCGGGCGAAGAGAACCGAATTGGGGGGGTGGGCTGCAGATAACTCCGGGTGTTCCGGAGCGGGGCAGGTATGGATTGCTCCTGGGGGGGTGTCTTAGTTCCAGGCCACAGTTTGCCCCCCTCCTTCCCGCGTTCCTCCACTGCGGAGCGTCCTCCTCCCCCGGGCGAGGGGCTCTCAGCGCCGGAGAGGCGCCCCCACCGCGAACCGGGGGGGGGGGGGGAGAAGGGGATTTCCTGCCTGTAAATCCTGCTCCGGGCGATCAGTGGGCAGAGGCGGACGTCGGCGCGACCTGGGTCCATTCGGGAGACCGCAGGCGCAGCAGGGAGCCGGGGCCGGGAACTAGTGACCCCGCCCGTGCAAAGGAGGCGCCTCTGCCCGCCTGGAACTCGCCGCTTCGCTTCCCCAAACCTCGTCCGGGCCGGCTGCGGCCTTGGCTGGTGGGTCGAGAGGGGCACCTCCGGGTTCCGTCGCAAGAGGGGCCCCCGGCGCGCTGGGATTTACAAGAAACCCCCGCCCCGCCCCCTGAGCCGAGCCGGCCGTTCCCTCCCCGCCATCCAGCCGCCGGTTCTCTGCCTCGGCTCCTCCCCCGCCGCCACCGCCCCCTCCCGCTGCCCCCCGCCCCCCCGCGCGGGGCCCGGCGCACCGCTGCCCGCTCCACGTCCCCGTTCCCCCCGACGCCACGGGCGCTGCCGGCCCAGCCGCCGCCCCGGGAGCAAGGAGGGCGGCTCTCGGAGGGGAGCAGAGCGAGGCCTGGCGCCGGTGGTCAGCTCGCGGAAGCAGCCGCGTTGGTGCCTCAGAACCCCGGCCCAGACTCGCCGACCCAGCGGGCCGCTACCGGCCCCTCCCGAGCTGCGTCTTCCGAGCCGTGGCCCCACAGCTCGCCTTCCCCTTCTGCGGCACGCCCCCGCGGAGAGTGAGACCCAGCAGGAAACCCGGCTGGTCGGCTAGGGGCCCCTCTGGACTCAGGCTCGGCTCGGTCGCTGCAGCCCAACACGGCGACCCGCCGGACTCGATCTTCCCACGGTGGGAGAAGACCTTTTTGTTTGCGTTTGTTCGCTAAAATCCCGCCTTCCGTCCCGGCCCGAGGTCTTCCTTGCTGTTTTTATGTTTTTGTGTCTAGCTCAGTTTTGTTTGGATGATGTGTTTCTGTTGGTTTTAATTGTTTTTAAGCTGTGATTTTAATGTGTAGGTTTTAATTTGCTAGCCCCTTCGGTGCCCTTATGAAGACAGAAAGATGACCTATACATTTGGTGAATTAACTCAAGTTCTGTGTCTTTTACGAAGATCGCGTCCAGCGGCACCTTTAAGACCAACAAAGTCTGATTCTAGGTATAAGCTTTCCTGTGCCAGCACATAAAGATACAGGCGTCCCAAGAAGTCTCAGGAACCAGGCGGGTAAGGAAGAAGTCTAACGCAGGGCCAGTATTCAAAACCTAGTTAAAAGTTATACAAAAAAATACATGTATTTATTAGAAAGGTAGTCAGGGCCCAATGGAAGCCTTCTAGAAAAGTCCAAGCGGCCTGAACACAAGGAGGGCCAGCACCAGTGACCCAGCAGGTTTCCACCTTCTTGGGGACCTTCTTCAGAGGTCAAACAGTCTGAGGTACACCTGTTGCAATAGAAGATATTGCAGTGAGATAACCAATAAATTAATACAGGACCATGAGAAGGAAAGCTGTAGAAAAAAGAAAAAATGAATATGAACAATCTTTTTTTCCCCTTACACTATAAAAAATGGCTATATTACTGCTTAAGTAAGAAGGCCCCAATAGGGCTGAAAGGTGGTAGTTTCTACCTAGCTTTCTAATAAATACAGGTATTTTTTTGTATAAGTTTTAACTAGGTTTTGAATACTGGCCCTGCATTAGACTTCTTCCTTACCCGTGTGGTTCTTGATTCTGGTTTTTGGGCCAAGTTTGTTTCCCCCTCCCTGTGTCTCATGGGAAGAAGTGGGCCTGCAAGCACAGGAAAGCTGATCCCCAGCATGAAACGGTGCCTTGGTCTTCAAGGTGCCCCTCTGGACTCCAACTTTGTTCTGTTGCTTCAGACCAACAGGGCGACCCACCGGAACCGAGCCCAAAGTCCTGGGGGAGGAGGACTCGATAAACCCTTAGGGGAGAAGGGCCTTGCGTGGGCAAGATGGACGCCAACTGGAGACGTCCAGGCTGAGCGTTTCTCCCGCTCCCGGCTGCAGGCATCTAAAGGCCTCTTCGGCCCCGGGTCACTGTACCCGGCCTGGGCCAGGTGGGCGCCCGTCCAGCGCGTCTGGTCTGTGTTGTTTCTTTAACCCTGTGTTATGTGCAAATTATATTTTTGTAAGAGGCTTTGGGTCTCCGTGGAGGAGAAAAAAGAGACAAACATCTACTAAATAAACCAAAAGGACGACGACGACAAAAAGAGCGCTCAGTCAAGCGGCTTAACTCTGGTTGACTTCCACGGGATTCAACGTTTTTACAGTTCGTGGGTCTGGGACTGAAACAAACGGTTCGCGGCAAACTTGATCTGAATCCAGAGGGAGGCGGGAGGCGGCCTGGGGGTAGGGGGGGGGGGTGGGCCGCGGGGAGCCTCCAAGTTGGAAGGCGCAACGTTTACCTGTCCTTGCCGCTCTGGACCCGACCCGACCCGCTTCTTCTTTCTCGGGCACTCCGCTTTCGCACCCTGGACGCAGCTGTGGTGGCGCTGAGGCGGGCCGGGCTGGTCCCGGGCAGCGTCCAAAGCTCCTGCCGGCCGACTGGGCAGGGCGAGCCCTGGGGGTTTGGGGTGGGGGGACTCCTTCTCGCCGCCTCTTTGGGGATCGGCCAGCCCGGCTGTCTCTGTGGGGCCCCGGCGCCGGGTCGGCTGTGGGGCGGGGCTCAGAACTTTATGGTCGGAAGCTCAGGACAGAAACCCCTCCGACGCTGGCCCCTGAGGAGTTGGGGGGTGGGAGACACCAGCGTACCTAGCTGGCTGAGGGATCGCCCGGCTCCCGCCGGATGGGTCGCCGTGCGCCAGGGGGCCTTTCTGGACAGGAGGTCCCGCGCACGTCTAACCTCCGGGCGCTGCTGGGCTTGTGGGAGGCCCTCTTCCGCGACTATCCCGCGGGCGGCCTCCCTCTGGGTCAGGCCTGCCGCTACAGTGTGGCCCCCCGGGGACCAGCCCCCCCCACTTCCTCCTGAGCCCCCCTGACTTTGGGGGAGAAGCGGTGAGAGGCCCCACGGTGCACCTGCCCTCCAAGCTCCAAATCCATGGCCACCCCCCTTCTCCCTCAAAGCATTTAAATGGACGCTTTAAATGTTTTGGGGGAGAAGTGGGGGGGGGGCACATGCAAACGTCAGTGCCCCCTAACTTTTTAAAAGCCCCCCCAAACTAAAAGAAATCCTGGCCACGGGCCTGCTCTGGGTCGTCCGCCTCGAGGTCCGGCCAGCCAGGCGGCCTCTCCAGACGGGAGACAAGTCAGCAGAGCCGCGGGGGGGGGGGGGGGAGCAGGACGGAGCGTCCTCTTCAGGGAGGGAAGGCTTGGGGCGAGGAAGGGGGTTCTGGGGCCAGCGTGCGGGGCCCCGCAGGGGCCCAGTGGAGCCCCGCAGGAGGGTCCCCCTCGCTCGACTCAGGGTCCCCTAGGGTAGGAGTCTTGCGCCCCTCTGCGCGGGTGGACAGCAGCGACCCAGGGCTGGGCCGGGCCGGGCCGGCGGCCTTTCCTCCTCCTCCTCTTCTGGGGCGCGCCTCCCGGGGTCTTGGCGGGTGTCCTGGGATTCGTAGTAGGGAGGCCGGCTGGTGGGGGGGGGGCAGACACGGTCCGGCGGGAGACGCTCCCTCTCCTGGACTGCGCCGCCTCGGAGGAAGAGCCGGCAGACCGTGTCTCCACCACCCCCACCCCCCACCCCGCGGCTCCTCTTTCAGCGGCAGAAACCCGCCGGCCCAGGGGTTGCCAAGACGGTGGGCGGCCCCTCCCCCCGCCACGGGAGGAGGTGACTGGAGAGAATTCTCCGGAGCCGACAGTCCTGCCCGGCCCACCTCCGAAAGGGCCCCTCTGCCTAAGGCGACCACCCCGCGGGGCTTCGGTACGATTCCGACTAGAGAGTCAGCGGCTGGGTCGTGTCCCCCGCCGCCCCCCATAGCGGCCGCAGCTGGTTCAGAGAGAGGCCGCCTCGGGGAGAGGGCGTCCCTGGGGCTGCCTTGCCCAACCAGCTTCGCAGAGTCTGGAAAGGAGAGGGCCTCGAACCCTCCCGACCTCCTCCGCAGCGGGACGCCAAGGGCTCGGCAGGGCTACGAGGAAATTCTTTCCCAGCAGATCTTCGCGGATCAACCCACCCACC
The DNA here is from genome assembly GCA_029233225.1 of Lepidodactylus listeri. NCBI lineage: Eukaryota > Metazoa > Chordata > Lepidosauria > Squamata > Gekkonidae > Lepidodactylus > Lepidodactylus listeri. The sequence goes on along the minus strand of JARCFY010000009.1, from coordinate 112,792,884 downwards.
CCGACGGTGCCTCAGCAAGCTGGTCTGCTCCGCCCAGCCCCCCGCCTCGGGTCTGTCCCGGTCCGCGGCAGGAAGCGCCTTCCTCCCTGAGGCGTCTGGCCAGGCCCAGCCTTCCCGGCCCCCCGACCCTTCGCCCCCCACCCCGGCGCCGGCGCCGAGTCCGGGCCAAGCGATCCAGGGCGAGCAGCGGAAGGAGAAAAGGCCCCCCCGAGGGACTCCGCCGTGTTGGTCCAAGGCTGCGGCGGGCCTGGCCTGGTGTTCCCCGACGGCTGCTGCTGCCGCCCAGTGGGAGTCACGGCTCCCGGCCCCCCTCGGAGGCAACGCTTGACTCTCCCCCCCACACCCCCCCCCTGCAGGGTCGGTGGGCAGAAAGGCCGTCCAGACAAGTCCCCCGCCCACTGCCCACTGCCCACCGGCGCGAGTTCAGCCGCGGAGCCCGAGATGCTCTGACACAGGCCGCCTTTCCTGCCTCCTGCTCGAGGCGCCCTCCCAGTAGAGGCAGGGCAGGACATTCAGAAACAAACAAACTCCCCGGTTGTGGATATGGGTCAGCTGGGGTCGCTTCCAGGTCGGGCGGTGCTGTGGGTCGGGCTGCTCAGAGTCCTGCCAAGCGTCTTCCTCCTCTGCCGGCGCAAGCAGCGCCCAGACCCCAACCCCCAACTTGACCGAGCATCCCGCGGCTCCCAAGGAGGACCAGCAGCATCCTCCAGGGCCTGCCGAGGAGGGGCGCGTGTGGGGCGGAGGCGGCCGGGACAAAAGAAAGAGGCGGAGGAGAGGGGCGCGGCACCCTTTGGGGCTGGGGATCCGGAGCCTGGGGGCGCGGAAGTGGGGCCCATCCATCCGCAGGAAGCCGCTCGGCCCTTCGGCCAGGCTGCTGCGGGGAGCCCCGCGCCTTCCCTCGACCTTAGGGGCCGGTGCCGGTGGAAGGAGTCGCTGGGCTGTGGCCGGAGCAGGCCGCCCCTCGGCGGGGACCTCGAGCCGTCGGTCCCAAGGCGATGAACAGCCGGGAGGCGTGGAGATGGCCGGAGGGGGCCTCGATCCTTCTTCAGGCTCCCTTTCCCAGAAGGAAGCTCCGAACAGACTCTGCCCAGCATTTTCCCCGGCGCTCCACGCGCACTACGTCAGGCGGAAAGTGTCGGCGACAGGCGCCGAATGATACCGCCCGACTCCGAGCCCCGGGCGGCTGCCGTCGTATTTCGAGCCTGCGAGTCACCCTGGCTCTTTCCTCCTGCCAAGGAAACCCTCGAAATGCCAAGCGTGCAGCCGAGGCCAATGCCGGGCGTCCTCAGTCGAAGAGGCAGAGGCCCGCTCCGGCCGAGCTCGCCAGGCAAAAGGGCCAAACCGAAGCCGCGGGAGCCTCCGAGGGACGTTCCGCCAGGGTGCCCCTGGGAGGGAGCTTAGCCGGTTGGCCGGCGCATATCCGTTCAAGCCGCGCCGAGCACCGTGCGCTTCCTCTCGGGCAGCAGCAGGCAGAAGGCGCGAACGGACCTCCGGGCCTTTGGGGCTTCGGTTGGACGGCCTCCGAAAAAGGACAGCCTGCCTGGGAATGGGGAAAGAGCCCACGTGGGAAATGTCCGTTCGGACGACCAGACGGCCCTTTTTCGAAAACAAGGGGCCTTTTCTCACTAGCTTTCCCCGCGGTTTACAGGGAAGCTAGCACCGGAGCTAGGATTTTCTTGCTCCAGGGAAGCGAGCAGTGCAGTGATACTCTGGAGGAAATTGTGAGCTCCGAGCAAATGGTGGGAAACTGACCAGAAGCTCCGGTGCTAGCTTCCCTGTAAACCGCGGGGGAAAGCTAGTGAGAAAAGGCCCAAGGAGTGCCCGCGGGGTGGGGGGGGGGGGATCTAGCGGATCCCTTGAGCGCCAGGAGCCCAGCGGGGTGCCGGTCCGCGCGAGGAGGACTGCCCCGGGGGAAGGAGGGGAGGGTCCCGGAGCAGCGCCGCTCCGCTCGGCCGAGCAGCGGAATTCGGGGTCTCCGTTCTGGTGCCCCCCCCCCCCAGCCCCTCTCCGCCGCGCTCGGAAGGGACGGGGCCCAAAGAAGGGGGCGCGATGCCCGCTCTGCTCCCTCGGTCGCGCCCTGTTCTCCCCGGGCGGTGGGATGGCCCGCACACCGGTTGTGTCCCCCGCCCCCGTCATCCCCAAGGCACCCGGGCAAAGCGCTTCGCCCAAAGGCGCGGCCTGCGATCCCCTCCCCGGCCAGACCTTCAAATGGCGAGAAGCATTCCTTTGCCACCAGAATATTCGAGGCGCGCTAAGCAGAGGACCAGCCCCCAAGAAGATAAGAGTATTCAGCGTTTAATGGATTTCTCTGCATAGATCACGTCGGGACACAGTGTGTCGTCAAGAGGCGGGGGAGGCCGTTCCCACAAGCAGAAGTGGCCTCTCCGCTGACGGGGGCAACACCGGCCCCTCTCTTTCATCGTCAAGCCAGAAATATCGCAAATATAAATTAAGCATTAAAACTTAGAAAACTTTTTTAAAAATCGGAAAGGGCCCCCCACCCCTTCACAGGAGGACTTTCCTGGCGAATCTCTCCGAGCAAACCGGCGAAAGTCCATCTGGGGGCACGGCAGGGTTCCCGAGCGGGGCGCCCTCTCCCCGACGGACCGCATGGAGATCTCTCCGTCTCCGTCTCCCTTTTCTTTTGGCTCCCTTTGAACAAAACGCCCTCGTTTCAGGGTTAATTTGTGACTCGGTGTTGCTTTCAGAAACGTTTAGCCAGAGGAAAGGTCACTGAAAGGAACACAGCTCGAGCATGCGCAACAAACACTTCGTCTACTACGGCACCAGAGTCAGGCTTTTGGACCGCAGTGAATCGGACCCCGACCTCCAAGAGCACCGCGGCTTTGCACTCCGGAGAGGCGTCGCGGGACTGTGGGACAGACCGGCTGCGGCTGGCAGAGCTTATTTGCCGCCGGTTCTGGGGGAAGTGCTGTGAAAAATGGCTAGAAAATATTTCTTCATTCATTCTGAATTATTTCGTAATGAAACATTTCTTAACGAGTTGCCATAAATTGGAGTGATGATAGCAGATGCTTTATATTCGCTTGTTTGCTTTTAAAAGAGAGGTGGAGAGTGAAATATACAAAGCAAACTCCCTCCGGGAAATGTCAGGACAAGGGAAATCTGCAGCAGGTCCCCCTCGGGCTCCAGAAGGCAGCCCCCGGCGGGAAAAACCGCGTGGCCCCCGGATGAATTCCAGCTTTCGCTTTGAAAACGACACACTCAAAGACAATCAGTTTCGAGACAGACAGTTTGTCTTTCCCAGACCATCCAAGAAAAGAAACCGCAGGGAAAGTCTTCAGGGCGCAGGTAGAAAATGACCCCGCTGACTTCCAGCAATCCATTTTTTTTTACCTGAAACCTCACAAGCCCCTGGGAAGGCAAGCGAGGCAGCCGCCGGACCACGAGTTTCCGACGACTCTTCTGATGCGTCGGGCTGCCCGGTTTCAAGGGGGGGGGGAGGGGGAGAGGGGCGTCCCTGACTTTGTGGAGGAAAAAGTTCGGGGGGGGGGATACATTCTTTTCTTGCTCGGCGCGGTTCAGATGGTGTAAGAAACACAAGCGGCGGCGGCTCCTCCTCCTCCCGGGTTGTCGGCTCTGGCGATTCAAAGGCGGACTCTCCTTCTTCCTTTGGCGCGTCTCTGTGCGCGTCGTCGGAGAGGCGTCGGCGGCCCCTGGGCTGCGGGGGCCTCGTGGTCCAGCGGGTCCTCGTCGTCGTCGTCCCTCCGCTCTCCCCACCCAGAGGCAAGGCCCCTCCTGGAGCAGAGTCTCGGCGGGCCAGGGAGGGGCGGGAGGGGCGCCGGATCAGACCAGCCCGGTCATTTGCGAGCGTAGAAAGGGCCCGGGGGCCGCAGGGAAGGGGGCCAGCGGGTAGCCGACGCCCCCGGAGACCCCGACGAGCGGCGGCGAGGCGTGGGGCGGCGGGGGCTGCAAGGGGAAGCAGCCGAGCAGGCCGCCGCCCGGCGAGTTCTCGTGGTACAGAATGGGCACGCGGACTAGCCGCTGGGCCGGGTGGGCCAGGTTGGCGGCCTCCAAGTCGGCGGCCAGCTGCCGCTTCCACTTGTTGCGCCGGTTCTGGAACCAGATCTTCACCTGCGTCTCGGTGAGGTGTAGCGAGGCGGCCAGGCCGGCCCGCTCGGCGCTGCTCAGGTAGCGCTTCACGTCGAAGGTGGACTCCAGCTGGAAGACCTGGCTGCGGCTGAACACCGTGCGCGTCTTCTTCTTGCGGCCGGCGGCGGCGGCGCGGCCCTCCGCCTCTTCGCCCCGCTCCTCCGCCAGGCTGCTCCGGCTGCTCCCGCCGCGGGCCAGTTCCTCCCTCCGCGGGGCCGGGCTCAGATCCGGGGCCAGGTGCCCGCCGCCGCCCGCCGCCGCCTCCTCGGAGATCTCCGGCGAGTCTCTGTCGCTGGCTGGAGTGGGAGGCAAAGGGAGAGAGCGCGCGTGAGAGTCTGGGACCCGAATCCAGGGCAAGAATGCGCCGGGCCTCTAGGGATCACTGCGGGATCGAGGGGGGATCTGCTGCCCTTGGAGAACCCCCCCCCCGGCCTCCTGCGGCAGGAAAAGAAGGCCGGGGGGGGGGGACTTCTCTGGCTAGGAGCCTGAGCACCTGGTGGAGGACAGGGCCACCCAAAGCCGCGAGGCCTGTTTCATTATTTTTTAAAAAAATATATATATTTTTATTAACAAACAGCCGGTTTCAGAGCAGACCGGGGCGAAGGCCTGAAAATCGCGCTACACCAGCCAGAGGGAACTTTGCGGAGCCAGAGACAACAAAGCGGGCCTCGGAAGGCCAGATCACGCCCCGCCGGGAATCCCGCTCAAGGTTTCCCACCTGATTTTTAATTGTTATGTTCAGTTTGATATTAAAGCCAAGACATCTTGGCACACCGCCCGTCGGATCCCCAACCTCAGCTGCGGTCACACGCACGAAAGAACCCACTTTCAGTGGACGTTCCAACTGGATGTCGCCATTTCAGGCAGCAAAATCCCGCTGGAAAGTGCCCTTAAAAGTGGGTTCTTCCGTGCGTGTGGCAGCAGCCCTAGGGAGACCGAAATATCTGGATTTCAGCCGGATGCAGTCCTATTAATGGGCTGAGAGGCTCAGAAGTGCACCGGGATCCGGGACTCCTTCCTTGGACGTCAGCCGGAGGAGAGGACTCCTTTCCCACGTGAACAGCACACGCAGCGCCACGAACAGCGGCAACGCAGACCTTTCACGGAAGAGCCGCTGCTCGACCAGCGCCTGGCCAGACGTCTGTCGGAGGCTTCCTTTGTGTCAGGGCCAGCCCACCTGGGCCGGAGGAGTCGAAGCATTCCAGAGACCGACCGGCGATCGTCAGGGCCGCAGCTCTCCCGTCGCCCCCCGCCCCGCCCGGGAGAACCCCCGTCCGTCCGTCCCTTCGCGAGGAGTGCAGCGTGGGCCGGGCCAGGCCCAGCGGGGGAGGGGGGAGGGCGGGGGTGTCCCGTGGCCTCCTCCGCCCCTGCGGTGGGACTGGCCTCTGCGCCTCCCGGCCGGCAGCTGTCCAGGGGGCTAGTCCGAGCTGCCGGCCAGGGACTCATGGGGGCTAGGGGGGACCGAGACCGCCACCCGCCGCCAGGCCAGGCCAGGCCAGGCCAGGGAGGGACTTACTCTCCGGGCTGGCGCAGCCGAGGAAGGCCACGTGCGCTGCTCTGCGGTACCAGTCCAGGGCGCCTTCTTCCCGGAGAGGGAGGCCGGGCGGGCCGAGGAGCTCCAAGCGGGCAGTGGCGCGGCACGGGCAGCAGGCGAGGGCGCAGGGGCCGGGCAGGCGCCTCTCTCTTCGGGGCCCGTCGGGCGCGCCCTCCGCCTTCCGCTCGTCGCGGGCTTCGGCGCCCAGCAGGTTGGCGATGAAGAAGGAGGAGACGCGGGCCGAGGCGGAGCGCTCGCTGTAGGGGGCTTCGTCCGGCATGGCGGGCGGGGGTCAGTCCAGCTGGCGCGCAGCCCTCCTCTCGCTCCCTCCCGGGCGGGACCCCCCTCCGGAGGCGCCGGCTCCGGCGCCCAAATAAAGATGCCCGGCGCGGCCAGCGGTTTACAAGCCAGGAGCCCGCCGCGGATTGGACGAGCCGGACGGCAAATGGGAAGCGCGCAGAGGAGCGCAGCCAGCCGGGCCGGTGGGGCGCGCGCCCGTGCCTCCCTGGGGGCGGGGGCGCGCTCCCGGGGCCTGCCCGCTCCGCCGCTCTCGAGCGCCTCTATTTAGGTCAACTGGGGAGCAAATCAGGAGACCGGACGGGAGGCCCTCGGGGCCGAGGGGGAAGGACGCAGCCCGGGCCTCCCATTGGCTCTCGTGGAGCGAGGCGACAGGCCGGGCAGCCAATCCCACCCTCGGCCTTGGGAAGGGGCCGGAGACCAGAAGGGGAGCCCCGTCCCCCCTCCCTCCCGGCACCCAGCTGCACCCAGGAAGCCGGACCCCACTCCGGGGACCCCCCCCCCCCCCGCATGCCGCCGGGGGAGGGGCTGGTCGCGGGGGGGGGCAGCAGCCAGAGCCCGGAGCTCCCCAAGCTCCCCGCCCCTGGAGCGCCTGCGTTTCAGGAGCTCCGGCGGCGGCCGGATCGGCGCTCTCTCGGGGCCCCCACTCCAGGCGCTGGGCCGCTTTCTGCCGGAGAGGTCAGTCCCGGGCGCGCCTGTAGGCCTCCCCGTCGGAAGCCCCGGGCGAGGAAGGCAGGCAGGCTGGCAGGCAGCCTCGGAGGGCCGGGCCGGGCCGGGGAGCCGACCTCATCCCTGCTGCCGACCCGAAGGAGCAACGCCGGGGAGCCGCTGGCGCATCCCTCCGCGCTGGGCTGCCGGAGGAGGAGGAGGAGGCGGTGTCGGACGCTGCGCGGAACCCCCCGCCCGCCCGCCCGGCCGGCCAGGAGGAGGGCCTCGGCCCGAGCGGGAGCCTCGAGAAGCGCGGCAGGAGCCCCCTCCCTCCCCCCCCCCGCCGGCCTCGGGGACCAGGAGCTCCGCGGCGGGCGGTTTCGGGGCGAAGGCGGGCAGCCGGCGGCGATCCGGGGCACGTCGAGCAGGGAGGCGCCCCCCTGCAGTCAGTCGGCCGGCTGGTGCCCGAGACGTTTGCCTGCCGCGGCCGGGGCCTCGCGCGGGGCCTCGGCTGCTCGCAGGGATCCGGAGCCGCCGTCGGCTGGCGCTGGACGGTCTCGCGGAACCTTCCGCGCCCGGCGTTTCCGAGCCCCGGCCGCCGCCTCGGCTGGTTTGCAAGGAAGGGACAAAGGCCTCCAGGCTCCGAATGCGCCGGAACCAACTCCGAGACCCCACTCAAGCCTGGGCGGTTAAAAAGAAAGAAAGGAAAGAAAGAAAAGAAAGAAAAGAAAGAAAGAAAGAAAGAAAGAAAGAAAGAAAGAAAGAAAGAAAGAAAGAAAGAAAGAAGAATCCGTTGCGTTTATTAGGACCGTTCTGTCAGTTCGACCCGCCATTGAGTGGGCGCGTTGGCCTTCAGAGCCACATCAACCGTCTTAGCCCCGTTTTTAGCTGCATCTAGTGATGTTAACTGCTGCATCTTAACTGTTTTTAATTGCTGATTTAATTTATAAATATTTTTATTGCTGCGCATCGCCCTGAGCCCTGTCTCACAGGGCAGGGGGAGCTAGACATTTGATTGATCAATACGTAAATAAATGTGGGCGCAGCTCCGTTGGAAACCTTCGGCCTTCGGGGGCGGCTCTTTGGTGTGCTTGAATATTCTCCCCCCCCCCCCCGGTGTGATCTTTTCCTGGATAATTCAGGACCTCTTGTGGAAACATTTGTGCACCCTCCCCCCCAGGACCTGTCCCCGAGAAAGACTTCCCCCTCGGAGCGCCAGGGAGGCCTCGCGTTTGATTTCAGGAGCGGGCGGGGGGGGGGGGGATTGCGATCCGGACCGGCGGGGCTGGGGGCCCGTTTGGCCGTCAACCCCACTTCGTTTGCTCTGGGGCCCTCCCGGAGCGGGAAGGGCCCCGTTCCCTGGCATAGATGGCCGTCTGTGGAGGATGGCTGCGCTTCTTCCCGGGGCTGGAGCAGCAGGGCGCGCCGCTCTCTCTCGCTCGCTCTCTCTCTCACGCAAACACACACGCCGCCCCCCCCCCCCCCCGGCTCCCGGTTCTCTCCAGTGGCTTCGTGGCCCTTGTTGTTGCTGCTTTTGGCCTGATATGAAATATATATATATATATATAATATAACATATAATCTATCTATTTATCTATATAATCTGTCGTTTGAATGATCATCTGATATTTGTTCTTTGTTCGTGACCTCGGGAAACAGCTCCGTCCGCCGAGAACGAAACGGGAGCCTGGCGGTGGGCATGACCTTCCCGGGCTCCGGGACCCCCGCCTGGCCGATCTTGTTTGCTCGTTGCCGTTGGGTGCCGCCCGCCTTTCCCGCCGGGATTCGAGCGGGAGGAGGAGGGCATCGAGCGGCCGGGACCCAGTCCACCAAACGAACGTTGCCGGAGGACGGGGAGAAAGGCGTCTGGGACCTGGGGCCAGCCAGGGATCGCAAAGGGCGGACGGAAGCCTGGCGGAAGCAGGAAGGCGACTCGGGCAGCAGCGCCAAACGGACAGACTCGGACCCTACGGAGAGTCAGCTGCCCCCCAGCAAGAGAGACCGCCGTTCCTCGCCGCTGAGCCACGCTGCCCTCTGCGCCCTTGACGAATGCTGGGCTGCTGCCTCGTCAGCCCAGACGGAGGTGAGCGACGCGGTCCTGGCCCAGCACCTGGCGGAGAGGCCGGCCCTGCACACAAGCGGGGCGGAGGCCGCGGAGGGCTTTGTCTGTGACGGCCAGGGCCTGACTCGGAGCCCAGTAACAAATGCTTGCGGAATGGGGCGACTTGCACAGGCCCGCGGTGAACAGGCGAGCTGCGGCATTCTGGGCCAGCTAGAATTTCCAAACTGATGTTGAGGGGAGACCAATGTACAGGGCATTACAGTAGCCTAGTCTTGATGTTACTTTGGTGTGGATCCAGAGATCAGCTGAGTCAAGGTAAGAGGGCATTTAGGCTGAGTTGGTAGAAAGCCGTGTGTGTGCATAGCTGCATTAACTTGCTTCTCCAATAATAAAGCTGGATCCCAAGGCTTTTAACTGAGTCAGCAAGGGTCAGTTGGATTCCATCAAAAGTGGGAAACAATGTCCTTCAAGACCCCCACCTTCCCAACCAGCATTCCCTCTGTCTTTTCAGGGTTTGGTTTCAATTTGTTTTACTTTTAGCCAGTTAACCACAACAGTCAGGCAGCTTTTTAGGACCACCGCGAGATCTGGATATGGATATATAGAGCTGGGAATTCAGGATATCCCTCTTGCTTAACAGTGCACTGTTAAAGCCTCCTGCCATATCTCATAGAGAAGCAAACACAGTATGGTGTAGTAGCTTGGGATGCAGTGATCTCAGGCAGATTCCCTGGAAAGGTAGCTGTGACAGACAGCCCTTTTTAAAAGCTCAGAAGTGCTGTACAAGCAGCTAAAGGACTGTGAAGGGTTAATTCTTTGCAGAAACAGAGAGCCTTGAGTGATAGGCTTCTCCAAGCAATCTCATTGGTTAGCATCAGCTGAGCAGAGAGAGACTTGAGATCTGCATGCTAAAGAGTGAGTCAGTCAGATTTCTGCCTTGACTGAGTTGAGCCTAATTGCAGCCTTAGCTGAGAGCAATTTAGCACAGACAGGAGAACTAGAGGAAAGTTGGCAAGGGAGTTTGGGAAGTAGGTGAAGACTCCCATTTGGGCCAAAGAAAGGGGATAGATATTCTACTGAGAGGCAAGGGCGTGAACTTTCCAGTTTCCCAGGGGGGCTGGGGCTAGGCCAGAGGCATTGCTATGCTAGGTTCTTAAAAGAACCGAGACCCAGTGACATCATAGGGAGGAGCCAGTGATATCACACACTATTGTCACTAAGGAGGTGGGACCATGTGGGATTTAGGAAGGGGCTCCCCAGAAATTTAGGGGGGCAGGGAACCCTTGGGAACCCCCCTAGCCATGCCTCTGGGCTGGGTTAAACCCAGGAAAAGGTGGGAGTTGGCCAATTGTTATAGTGGTATCTCAGCAGTCTCCTGCTGTGTCCTTTATTTAAATTCACTTTTAGAATAGTCACTTTAAGATCTGTAGATACCATGTGCATAAGACAAACAAATGGTCACAAATTTGAAAGTAAGGAGGGCAACACAGAAAAGCCTGTAGGGGAACATTTTAAAAGTGTTCCTGGACATCCATTTACAGGAGTCTTGTTTCTGCTTTATTCATATGGGTGACTTTGTATTGAAATTTACTAAATTATGGCATCACAGATGCCTTCGTTTGCTAAATGCATAGCTGAAGTCTCTGAGCCAGAATACCAAACAGTTGCTGTGAATTCAATTTCTGAACAAAGTTCAGAGTAGCAACAATCTTCTTCATACTTCAAACTCATATCCCAGAGCACTGAGCCTATTCCCAGGGACTGTCATTCTACTTTGCAACCTGTCATTCCAGTCCCACAGCCCAGATTCTATTGCTAGGGATCATCATTCCACTCTGGGGGCTGTCATTCCAGTCCCAGAGTAGCCTATCTGGGCCTGAAGACCTTAATGGAAAAACCATTCCACATTTTCTTTGCAACTTTTTTTGTGCTGCAGTGTATTTCAGTGGAGCCTGTGCAAGTCAATTGGCATTCCTGGCGCCCATTATCTCCAGCGGGCCTTCAAGCCTCTCCCATTGTTTCCAGTGGGCAATCCTGTCATTCCTTTTATATATCCCAGTTAGTTGTCCCTTTGAAACTGTACCACACCATTTTAAGTAACAGCAAAATGAAGAGCATTATTATGTACAGAGTGCACATTTCTTGCCAATGTTCTTTCTGGGCTGAACACAGGGCAAAAGGAAATTTTAAAAGGCCTCTGATCTGCATGTCCCCCTTGTTCATGGAGATGGGCTTACCATTTAAAAATGAAATGGCAATTGAAAGAAGAGCTTAGGATTGGTTGAAGCAGCACCCACTGGAAAAAAAAAACCTGTTCTCAATCAAGGATATATAGACCCAAGTAAAATAAAATAGAGACACACTTTCCTCCAGAATGTAAATTGGAGCTCAACAGAGGCTTTGCAGTCTGACTGTAGCTACATTGAAAGTGGGTGGAGACAGCCAGAGTTAAGGACTATACTTTCTTTTCCAACAGACAGCTGTGGTCTGTAATTGGATGGGAGACCATAAAGGAAGCCCAGAGTTGGTATGCAGAGGCAGGCAATGGCAAACCACCTTTGAATGTATCTTGCCTTGAAAACCCTACAGGGTTACCATGTGTTTGCTATGGAGCTAGTTTTAAAAGTGTGAGCAGACCAACTTTAAAAAAGATTATAGAAACTATTCAAATATAATCTCACTTGAAAGAAAGAAAGAAAGAAAGAAAGAAAGAAAGAAAGAAAGAAAGAGAAAGAAAGAAAGAAAGACAGACAGACAGACAGACAAGGTCAAAGAGGAAAAATATACAGTTTAGTCTTAAATGGTAATGGTCAATTTCAGCAGAAAATGGGGATCAGGCAGTTGTTCCAAACAATTCATAGAAAAGATGGACTTTAAGGAATCTTCTGGAAGAGGTGACAGAAGTGGCATTGTGTGAGAGAGCTGAAAAGGCATTATGTATGAAAAGAAAAAAAATGGACTGAGAAAGACAGAGAGAGAGATAGGAAAAAAGCAAGAAAGACAGAAAGAGAGAGAGAGAAAGGTAGAAAGAGAGACAGAGAAAAAAAGACAAAGTAAGAAAAAGACAGAGAAACACAGAAAGAGAGAGAAACACAGAGAAAGAGAAAGGAAGGAAGGGAGATAGAGGTAGAAAAAAGATGGGGAGAGAGGAGGGAAAATGAAAGGAAGGAAAGAAAATGGAAAGAGAGGGAGTAAAGCTATAGGAAGGAAGATTCCAGTCGAGTGACAACATCCCTGCCAGGCTTGCCGGTGCTGAAATGTTCCCGCTTCCGCCCAGGCAGGCCAGCTCTCTCTTCCCTACCCCTCTCCTTTGTAAACACTCTTCAGTATCTTTTCTCCTCCCCCTGCCGGTGACAATTTACATTCCTGGAACCTGGGCGGAATAGATGTAAAGATAGGAGCGGCTCTTTTTTTATTTGCATGGCTGGCTCCCATTGAGGCAGAGCCCAGGCCTTCCGCCTGTATCTGCTCCCCCTGTCCAGAGATGGGAGAAGGCACCTTCTTCGCCCCCAGAGAGGCATGGCCACTTCCCTGCTTGCCTCTCTGCCAGGGCAGGGCAAAGGATCAATGCAGAAAGTTGGACTCCCCCCCCCCCCCACTGGATCTCCCTCCCATTCTTAGGTGGGGGGAAGCAAAGGAGCACTCTGAACTGGCTGCCCATGCTTTAAAGCAAGCAGCTGGCAGGCAGACCTCCTGGGCTGCTCACTTTAAAGGGCGAACAGCCATTGCAAGCCTCCCCTTCGCTTCCTCCTGATCTTAGGTGGGGGGGAGTGAAAGGGTGCCCTGAACTGGCTGCCCGCACTTTAAACCTTGCGGGAGCACATCCAACCCACCTTAAAAGCACTGCACTGGCTGCCTATAGCATACCAGATAAGGTTCAAGGTGCTGGTGCTTAGCCCTATATGGCCAGGGACATATCTACCTGAGGGACCGCCTCTCCCTGTATGTACCCCAGCGAGCACTTCGATTGGGATCCCAAAATTGCCTGGTTCTCCCAGGGCCGAGGGAGGCCCAATTGGCGGCTACAAGGGCCAGGGCCTTTTCGGTGGTGGCCCCGTACTGGTGGAATGAGCTCCCAGATAACATCAGGGCCCTGTGGGACCTTCTGCAGTTTCGCAGGGCCTGCAAGACGGAGCTCTTCCGCCAGGCTTTCAAGTAGGGGCCACCTCGACTTTTGTAGCCCTGGCCCTATTAGTGGAACCCGTCAATACGGAACACCTAGCACCAACTGGAACTAGTTGCCATCTGGGATGCTGCCCTGACAAAGATGAGGAAGTTATGCCATCTTGGACTAGGGACTTGCTGTACTGTATGTCTTATGGAAATGTTTAATGTTTTTTTATCATTTTATGTTATGGAACTGTTGGTAGCCGCCCTGAGCCTGCCGTAAGGTGGGGAGGGTGGGATATAACTCCCAAAAATAAATAAATAAATAAAGCCTACCTGCACTGGTTGCCCTGTGTGGAGGCTCAGTCCCCCCTGTGAAATTTTGGCAGGGGCTCGAGCCCCCAGCCTCCCCATAGTTGACACCTATGCCGTGAGGAGAATTTCCCTATCCAGTCAAAATAGGGAGTTAGCTCTGAAGAGTGGCGAGACCCCTGGTCTGGTGTGGTTAGAAACTGCCTTTAGAAGACTTAAGAGTCAGTTAAAAACTCAAGATGAGCACTGGTGTTTGGGTACTGGAAAGAGTGCGCCAGCCTTCTGGAAATCAAAAAAGTCAGAGAATACTCAAAGAAAGTGCACTAGAGTGTTCGGGAAACACTGGGACAAAAACCTTTCAACATAAAGATTTTAAGCAACTGTAAATAGCTTAAGAAACTCTCATGAGCCTGAAACACAAGAACTAAAGTCTGTGCATGTACAGGATAACCTTAGAGCTTTCAAACTCTGGTTTCACCTGACCTTTCCCCTCTATGTTGAATAAAATATTTTGTTAACTTTGAATTTCAAGACATTTCAAATGCCATTTTCAGTCATTTAAGTTAAAGGGCAATCCCAACCCTTCCCTTGGGTTCCTGGGCTGAGCCAGCAGTAAAATATCATTCTGAGGCTGAGTGGGAGAGCCAGAGTTCTTCAGGAAAGAAGAAAACAGACCACTAGGGCTGCTCAGTCAGAAAGCGAAAGAAAAACAGAGAGAAACTCTTGCCTCTGAGAACAGGGGCTATCATGATAGCAAGATAGTTGGGGTTTTTTAATAATAAATCAACATTGCAGAGATTCTGGTTCAAATCTCCACTCTGCCATGAAGCCCTGTGGATTCCTTGGTCCAGTTACTCTCACTCATCCTACCCTGCTTCGCAGGGTTGTTGTGAGAACCAGGCGGTAGAGACGATAATCATGTAGATCACTTTGACTTCCTCAGAGGATTTAAAATATTTAGGATTCCAAGCAATTATTTTTGAGGAAACAGTGGGCTTTTTAAAAAAGCAGTGCTCATAATGTGGGAGGCAGATCATTTACTCAAACAGAAAATAGACACATAAAAAATGAAAATTACCGTATTCTTTCCAAAATCCCTATCTGATGCATTTCTCTAGCCAAAAAAGTCTGTTCCTTTTGTCTTCCATCTTGAAAGAGGAATAAGGGTCAAGTGTAATACAGTGCCATCTAGAGGGCAACATCAGCATCTCTAGAAGAAGCAATTCTTAATAAAACTAGCACCTCCATCTTATTTTACTTGGAACTTTCTCAAGCCAGGATAGAAGTCTGGGATTTTATTGAGCAAAGCCATTGTTGTAATGTGATTTCATTTGGCAAGTATCCTATGTAAAATATCAAGCATTTTTTTCTAGAGTGCTAATCTTCCCAACGTACCATCCTTTCCTGTGAAAGATTGAAAATGTTTGATACAAACATTTGAATTCCTGAATTCCAGTTCCCTTGACATTTTGGTAGTGTACACAAAACCAAGTGCTGATGACTTCTGTGTCCCCCTGCCTTTGAAACTAATCACAGGACCTGTACTGCTTTGTCATCAGAAGGCATCTCACTATTTCCCTCCTTGAGGTGGTGCAGAAACATTCCTGGGCGCGCCATTCTCACCCGCACCAGTTTCTGATGGCGTGGCAAGCCACATATGCCTGGCGGGGCTTCCCAAATCTCATGCAACTTGTACGCAGGTATGCTGGGAACTTCGCAACAGACGTTTTCTAGGCAAACATTCCTCAGTCAAACTCCCTCCTTTCCATGCATGGAGACCATCCGGTGAGGTTGCTTCAGTGTCTGCTGGTAATGTTTGTCTTGAACATAGTCCTGTGCTGAGCGCCTTTGCCCCTGCACCACAGCAGCTTGGCCATTGAACCTTGTGGCTTCTTTTGTTCAACAACTCAAACATCTCATTTCCCAGAGAACAGGCACTGATCTCCCAAGGTAATTAAACTGATGGATGTATAAAGCACCGGAGTTGCTTCCCATTCATCTCCTTTTTCTTCTTGCACAGTTGGATGCATCCTTTAAATGATCAACATCATACAAACTGCACTGGCTGCTTTTTGCATCTGTCCTTTTGGTTGCTTGTGTTGTGTAAAAGACGGTCTGTGAAGTTGTTTTATATTTTGCATTTTCTTTCTATAATTGTTATGCCATTGATTCCCAATATTGCCCCCAGCCTACCAGCAGACAGGGCCGGTGCCAGGCTTTTTGGCGCCCTAGGCAAGGCTAACTACTTGCACCCCCCCATGGGCTGGGGGGGAGGCAAGGCTGGAGCCTTATCCTCAACTCCTGTGAGCTCAGGAGGGCAGGGGGAGGTGGAGGCAAGGCTGGAGGGGCTGGGGTCTGAGAGATCCCAGCCCCTGCAGCCTAGCCCTCAGCTCCCGCAGGCTGCTGACTCAGGCAGGTGAAGAGAGGTGGGCGGGTGCTTCGCTGCTGATCCCCACTGTGCCAGCCAAGTCCACCCCCACACTGCAGAGGCACCGGTGCTGCGGCTGCTGCGCCAACCACCTCCTGCTGCCTGACCCCGGTGGTGGGAACCAGGATGCGGGCAGCAGCGGCGGAGGGGTGCTGCTCTACCCGCTGCTGGGCCCAGAGGACAAGGACGATGATGATGCTTCTTCTGGCAAGGGGGGGGGGTGGGGCAGCAGGCTGGCCGGGCACTCTCAAATTATGGCCCCCCTCAGGCAATTGCCTAACCCAGCCTTATGAAAGAACCGACCCTGCCAGCAGCAAGGACTGAAGCTGAAATACCAAGGGGAAAGTGCACAGAGCCTGTAAGTGAGCAGGCCTTATGAGACAACAAAATATTTTTTCTGTTTGTATGGTACACAAGTTAAGGAGAATGCCCTAATTGACACTGGTCATTGTTTTTTTGTTTGGTTTTTTTGCATCCAAATTAGTATATAACTGGGGAAATTGCAACTAAGAAAGCATGATTGAATGGTTCATTAACTTGGGCAAATAATTTTTGTGTGTGGTCAGAATTCACCAAATAACACCAAAGAGAGCCAGAGTGGGTGGTGGTTAAGAGCAGCAGACTCTTATCTGGAGAACTGGGTTTGATTCTTCACTCCTCCGCCACATAAAGCTGGCTGGGTGACCTCGGGCCAGCCACAGTTCTCTAAGAACTCTCTCAGCCCCACCTGCCTCACAAGGTGACTGTGGTGGGGAGAGGAAGGGAAAAGCAATTGTAAGATGCTTTGAAACTCCTTAAGGTAGAGAAAAGCAGGGTATAAAAAGCAACTTCTTCTTCTTCCTGTCTCCTACAAGTTTCAAACTCAGACACTAACATGTTACCGAATTCCCATTTCACCCACAAGCAAGTCTGGAGAAAACTGGGGCTTAACAATTTGATGCTGATGCCCAGGGGTCATTTCATAGAAAAAGAGGTGCAGGAGCTCATTAGCATAACTCATTTGCATATGCCACACCCCCTAACATACCGGAAGTGTGTCAGAAGGCAACACCCACCCCTCAGGCTCCACTCCACAGCTGAGTGAAACTGACCTCCTCTTCCTCCATTCTCTTCCCCATCCAATACTTTGTGCAATAAAAATAAGCGTAAAGAACACACCCTCATTCTCTTCCTGCTCCCTTGAAACCACCAGGTTTCAAGTAGACTTGAGATACCCAGGACATATGCACCACCCATCCCTTTCCCTTCCCCTCCCCACAACAAGACACCCTGTGAGGTAGGTGGGGCTGAGAGAGGTCTTTTGAGAACTGCTCATGAGAGAACAGCTCTGAGAGAACTTGTGACTGGCCCAAGGTCACACCAGCAGCTGCATGTGGAGGAGTGGGGAATCAAACCTGTTTCTCCCAGATTAGAGTCCAACTCCTGACCACTACACCAAACTGATGGGGTGGAAGCTGCTGAAGGGTTGGTGAAATTTCTCCAGTACTTATGGGCCATGTGCCCAGATAAAAAATGGTATATTTAGAAAATTTATATGCCACCTTGAGCAAGTCTCTAGAAAAGCAGCACACAGTCATAAATGGAACAATGATAAAATTATCAATATTAAAACAAAACATTAAAAACAATAAAGACCCTAGCAGGGCTTTCCCCGGGGTGCTGCACCTCTGCACTGTTCGGGGAAGCCGAGGAGGGGGCGGGGCTTGGTCATGTGCCCGCCCCCTGGACTCCTCACTCCCGGAGCTGTGCTCCTGTGCGCTCCCGCTCCAACGGACCCCTGCTGATGCCTAACATTTTGACTCACACACACACCCCTCCCATTTCCCCACTCCAGTTTTAGGAGTACCGCATTAAAAATATTTCTTTTCTTTTTAAAAAAAAATCAGTATTTTATATGAAAAGTATATGTTCTTTGTTCAAAACAGCCATCTTGAGACAAGCAACTGAGACAGTAGCTAAACCTTCTGAACTGTGTTCTTCCAGTGAATTTATAAAGGCAGGGACAGTAGCAGCCAAGTCCTTTGCATTGTATAAAGTTTATAGACAACTGATCAGACATAAGCAATGGCCACTGATATAGTGTGGGAATTAAGAATTCCAGCTAGATTCAGTCTTAAGGAGTGAGATTCGATTGATTGACCAGGGCTGTTCTGCTAATGGGATGGATTTATAGGATCCAACCTATAGCCCATAAGTAGTTCGTAGTTGTGAAGTGCCACACACCTCAGGATTAGTGCCACTTTTGGCAGCCCCCAGTTTTAATTTTTGGGTTTGCACTCCATACAGGACACAGATTGTGAGGAGCTCTTAGCTGGCTAGCAGAAGGAAAGTGGAGAAATGAGTTGGGAAGGGTCACCTTGCAACAAGCCAGTGCCATTGAAATGTCGGTTACCTTGGCTGGAGAAGAACAATGGGTAGCCATTGTCACCCCTAATATGTAGAGCTTCAGGAGCCCAAAAGGCAGATGGGACATTCCTGTACACAGAAAAAGAGGGCCAGTCTGCCGGGGAGGAGCCAAGGGAGATAATAAAGCCCCGAACAAGTTGAGGAAGCTCTCATAGCTCACTTACATCAGGGCCAGCTCTATCACTAGGCCAACTAGGCAGCAGCCTAGGGGCGCAGCTGGCAAATGGGGCGGTGGAGAGACTGACAGAGACTCAAACCAGGAGATAGTATGCTTTATGCAAACCATGATTTACCATTATGTCTGAATGCAGCTTTCCATTCAGGCTAAGAACCAAACTTAGCTTTGGGCCAATGCAGATAGACTTGTAGGCGCTGCGGCCAGCTTGTGCAGGTGGCTGCTGGTAGGGCTGAAGAGCTCATGAGCCCAGAAAGGCGGGCAGGCACTGGGGCGGGGGGGGTGTGTGTCCCTTGCGGGTGGGTCTCCAGAGGTGGAGAGGGTGGCTCTGGGGGGGGGGGGCGCTGCAAGGCAGCCTCGCCCAGTGCACAAAAAACCCTGGGGCCGGCCCTGACTTACACTCTTCTCTTGAGCTTTTAGACTCTGCCGTTTTTATACTCTGAGGAGTAGGACCCCATCTTGACTGCAAGAAGCAGCTACAAACCATGTTTCTGGAATCATCAGGGAACGACCCTTATATATTGAAACCAAAGTAATGGATTATTTATAACAGCTTGCACCTCCAGGAATGATAGGGCCTATCTCTATTTACAGTCTAAACTCTGGGGATATGTAAGAGTCAGGGTTTGGAGAGATTTGTGTTTTATTCGCATATCTTTAATTTTACTCAGTCTGCTGTTTTTGTAGATGTGGAGCATCCTTTGCATTTTCTTATTGTTGTGTTTGTTTAGAATATGAAGCAGTAATAGCTTGAAAAGGGCTCTGGTATCCTAAAGCTCCAATTCCTATTGACTGATTGATAAAGACTCCCATTGGTCTTGAAGCCAATCTAGATACCCAATTGTTAGCCAAATTGCTTTAATTTACATTCAGCAACTGGCGTAATAACGGGTTCTTGCCAACTATACCAAGGTCCCGCTTCCCCGGAAGTTCTTAGTAAATAGGCGTTGAGACAAGGCGATTTCTTATAAATGACGTTTACTTAAGGATGTTATTCAAGCATACAAGGGATAATAATAAAAACCACATACATACAAGGTCTAGGGGAAATCAGATAGAAAATAGCACGTTTGCATGAGCAGGAGTATCGTTGAGGGGGAGTTGCGTTACCTGTCTTGATAGAGGATGAATCACTTCCACGAGAAGATTGAGGAGGGATGAGTAGAAAAATAGGGGGAGCGAGATCTGAACCTGCAGACACACGCTCCAGTCCTGGCTGCGCAAACCAGGGATCAAAGATGGAGGCAAGGTACTGGGTATAGGAAGCTGGACATGAGAGGTTGGTAAGAAGATAGGGGTCGAGGAGGGTAAAAAGGCTAGCTATTTCTGCTATGCAAGATCTTTTATCAGGTGGCATTTGGGCGGGCTGCGCTGACCACATCCCATTGTCACACCCACTAGGTTGTCCGTCCTTTCTAGTCTTTCTATTG
This sequence comes from Lepidodactylus listeri, assembly GCA_029233225.1. Lineage (NCBI taxonomy): Eukaryota > Metazoa > Chordata > Lepidosauria > Squamata > Gekkonidae > Lepidodactylus > Lepidodactylus listeri. Next base: position 112,773,372 of record JARCFY010000009.1, on the reverse strand, counting down.
GTCAGTGTCGTAGTTAGGAGGGGGCAGGAAGGAGTGGGCAATATTGCAAAACTAGGTGCTAATCAGGAACTAACACCTGGGCCATCTGGTTGGTCTTCTTGGCACCAATCTCTGGTCTCATGATGGCTTCGGCCAGGTCACTTGATGGACGATGATTAGTTGCCGGGCAACCTAATCTCTTACTGGAACTGTTGGGGGCAGGTGTGAAGAGGCCAGTGTAAAGGAGAAAAGGACTCTTTGAAATGGAGTCTTGGCTCCCCGGATGGTGGGTGCATGTGAAGTAGATGTGAGAGCTCTTTGAAATGTATTTCATGTTCTTCATGAGAGAGTTCTTTGAAATGTATTTCTACTCTTCATGCAAGTGTGAACTCTGAAGGAAGTCTCCCGCTGTGGGCTGGAGCCTCTCATGGCAATAGAGTGTGCTTTTGCCTTAGGCAGAAAACCAACACCAAAGGTCAAACTTATGATATTAAAGTTAATATAATATGCCTTGCTGGCTTACACAATCACTGAGCCCTGTTTATGTCCAATAGTATTGCTTGTATATAGTTACATTGTTGAAAGTTATGTGTTAGAACAGTATAAATGAAAGTGCTGCTCTCATAGAGCTGTCTTTTGAGCTGAACAATGTCACTGAATAATAAGAGCCTGTTTGTTTGAATTCATCGCCTCCTGCTCAATACTTAAAACTGGCGACGAGGATGGGATCCCAGTCCTAACTAAACGGCTGAAATCACTCTGCCTGCCCAGCTGAAATCACTAAGGGCGCCCAGAGCTAAATCACTACGGGCATGGCATCCAAGGGCCACATCGAACCATTCAATCCAAAGGTTGGGAACTGGGATTCATACCTCGATCGGTTTGAATGCTACCTCGTAGCAAATCGTATTGATGGAGATGATGTCTGCCGCACCACTTTTCTGAGTACCTGTGGCCAGGCTGTATTCGACATTGCTTGAGATTTAGTTGCCCCCTCTAAGTTACTCGAGACCCCTCTCAGCATCAGCAAGGCCCGGCTGACCGAGTACTTCACCCCGAAGACGTCGGCTGCCGCACACTGATGCGCGTTCAATCAGCAGAACCAGAAGGAGGGCGAGTCTGTCACGGAGTACCTCACTGCACTGAGGCAGGCTGCTTGAGATTGTCACTTCACCGATATGAAGTCCGTCCTCCTAGATCAGCTGCTCTGTGGCCTCAGAGACGAGAGCATCAGGCGAGCCCTACTCTTACTAAAGACTCTCACATATGAATCGCCCCCCGAAGAGGCCCTGAGAGTAGAGGCTGCCAACCTATCCCTCCGCAAACTGCAATTGAGTCCCCAAAGCCACACGCCAGGCCGCTCTGACGCTGTACACCAGGGTAGTACCACTGAGTCCGATGACGCCCAGGATGACCAATCTGATGTGTCCGATGATGGAGTTTTCAACACGAGGGCCAATCAGAAGCTGCGTTGCCATCGCAAAAGCCCATGCCGCTCTCAAAAAAGCCAGCAAAAAAACGGCTGTGCCAATTGCGGAGGTGCACATGCACATAGAGACTGTCAGTTCCATGATGCCATCTGTCATGTGTGTGGGAAAGCAGGCCACCTTGCCAAAGTGTGTCGCTCGTCTCAGGGTCATGATGCTCCAGATGAGTTCCAGCATACCCGAGGGTCTGTGAATGCCTCCAGCCGATCGTATCATTCCAAGTCATCACGGCCGTCCAGGCAAAGACAAAGGTACAGCAATGAAGCAAGCGTGTCCGAGGACTACATCAATCGCCTATATATACACCAGGGGTTACATCCGTGTCTGAAAATCAAAGCCACCATCTTCATCGAAGGTCGAGCGTGCCAGTTGGAGATAGACTCTGGGTCAGCATTGTCCATTGTCTCTTGGAGCACGTTCCAACAAGTCTGCCCGCGATTCACTGCTCACCGCCTTCAGAGATGCACCCTACAGCTGTTCGACTTCCAGAGGAACCACGTTCCAGTCGTTGGCATTGCCACAGTCCAGGTCAAATATAAGAAATTCTCCGGCCGTCTGAACCTGCTTGTGGTAGAGGGTCGCCGCACAAGCCTGATAGGGCTGAACTGGTTCACCGCCTTGGGCATAGACATTGTTGGTGTGAACCAAGTCGAGCCGCAGCCTTTTATAGACCTTGAGACAGAGTTTCTGGAGAGTTTCAAGACAGAACTAAGCTGCTACAAGGTTCCACCTGTGTCGTTTATCCTGCTGTACCACCAATCCGTCTCAAGCCCAGACGCTTCCCTGTCGCTTTCAAGCCCAAGATTGACGAGCAGATTGATAAGCTGTTGGCCCAAGGGATCCTCGAGCCAGTTCCCAATGCCAAGTGGGAGACCCCTATCGTCACTCCCTACAAGCCCGATGGCTCCGTCCGTTTGTGTGCTGACTATAAGTGCTCCATCAACCGGGCCCTACAGCCGTACGCATACCCGGTTCCTGTGGTGAGCCACGTTCTAGCCTCAGTCTCTGGGGGCCGGGTGTTCGCCAAGATCGACCTCGCCCAGGCATATCAGCAGTTGCCGGTAGATGCAGCCACAGCCGAGGCACAGACTATCGTGACGCACCGAGGTGCTTTTAAAGTAAACTAGCTGCAGTTTGGGGTAAGCGTAGCCCCCAGCATTTTTCAAGAACTTATGGAGCGCCTTCTTCGGGGTCTGCCTGGTGTTGAACCCTATTTCGATGACATCTTAATTGCCAGGGCCTCTGATCTTGAACTGGCTACTCGGGTGCGAGAAGTCCTTCGTTGGCTACAGCACATTGGCCTTCGGCTGAAGAAGGAGAAATGCGAGTTTTTCGTCCCTACCATTCAATTCCTGGGTTACCGCCTAGACGCTGATGGCATCCACCCTGCTCCAGACAAAGTTGCTGCAATCCGCAACGCGCCCCCTTCGAAGTCTAAGAAAGAGCTGCAGTCCTTCTTAGGACTATTGAACTTTTATCATGCCTTCTTGCCCAACAAAGCAGCTCTTGCAGAACCACTCCATCGTTTACTGGACATCAGCTCCATGGGCATGGGGTTGCCGGGAAAACGCCTCTTTCCAAGCCGTCAAAGCCCTCCTTGCCTCCAATGCCGTCCTTGTGCACTATGATGAGAAGAAGCCCCTTGTCCTAGCATGTGATGCGTCACCTTACGGGATCTGGGCCGTGCTCAGTCACTGGTTGCTGTCTGGCCGGGAGGCCTCTACTGCTTTCTATTCCAGAACATTATCCCCCGCTGAGAGAAACTATGCCCAGATAAATCAAGAGGCACTAGCAATCATCGCTGCAGTGAAGAAATTTCACGATTTCATCTACGGGCGGGTTTTTGAAGTTGTCACCGACCACAAGCCGCTGCTTGGCATCTTCACGGCCGACCATCAAACCCCCCAGATTCTGTCCCCCTGGATGATGCGCTGGGCAGTTCTTCTATCTGCCTACTCCTTCTGCCTCCTCCACAGGCCCAGCAAGAGCATCGGGCACACTGACGCCCTTAGCCACCTGCCACTTCCATCTTTAGGACCGCCCAAGGCCCCACTCCAGGAAGTTTTGCTGATCGAGGAGCTGCCGCAGCTTCCGCTCTCCGTTGCCGACGTAGCATTCCACACCGGCCGGGATTGAACACTCAGCCGAGTCTACAACCATGTATGGAGGGGATGGCTGTCGGGGACACTCGATGCCGAATTCCAGCCATTCCTGTCGAGATCATCTGAGCTGTCGGTAAACAAGGGATGCCTGTTGTGGGGAAACAAAGTCGTCGTCCCTCCCCCACTTTGCCAATGTGTGCTGGACGCCTTGCATGAAGGGCACCCGGGCATCGTTAAGATGAAGGCCATCGCTAGGAGCTATGTTTGGTGGCCCAGGATGAATCAGCAGATTGAGCGGTGGGTCTGGACGTGTCAGCCGTGCCAGGAGTTGAGGCCAGCAGCTCCAGAGGTTCCTGCTCATCCATGGGAGAAGCCGAGGGGGCTGTGGTCCCGCATTCACGTGGACTTTGCTGGGCCCTTCCAGGGCCGGACACTCTTGATTATTGTGGATGTGTATTCCAAGTGGTTGGAGGTCATCCCTGTCACCTCCATGACATCGGCCATCGTTGCCCGCTGCCTAGACCGTCTCTTCACCACCTTTGGCCTGCCGGACCTCCTCGTATCCGACAATGGAACTCAATTCACCTCTGCAGAGTTCCAGACCTTTCTGGACGAGCGGGGTATCTGGTACATCACCTCGGCTCCTTTCCACCCTGAGACGAATGGTCAGGCCAAACGAATGGTGCGAACAGTCAAGGACTCTGCAGGATGGGTGACGGGAATTTCCCAGCCAAGCTCGCTGGGTTCTTGTTGCAGCAGCACTCCTCGCCACACGCTGCTGCTGGGAAGTCGCTGGTGGAGCTGCTTATGTGCTGCCAGCTGTCCACCCACCTGAGCCGCCTTCACCCCAACCTGGCGCCAGATGTCCACTGTGCCCCTATTGCCACAGGGTCCACTCAGTATTTTGTGCCAGGAGATGCTGTGTATGCCCGGAACTATGGGGCAGGTCCACACTGGTTTCCAGCAGTCGTTGTGCGCTCAACAGGCCCTATATCGTATGAGGTGAGGGACGACACGGGGCAGGTCTGTCGCAGACATCTGGCCCAGCTGAGACGCCGGTGGCCAGCGCTGGAGGATCAGTTGCAATGCTCTCCAGTTCCTGAGCCAGAACAACACTTGCAACGCTCCCCAGTTCCTGAGCCAAAGCAACGCTTGCCACGCTCCCCAGTTCCTGCATCGGGACAACATTTGCAACGCACCCTAGTTCCTGAAGTCGGCCTGGGAGCTCTCCCTGCACAGCAAGACACCGGCGCCCGGGGGAGTCGCCTGACAGAGGGCATCCCTCCGCCATCTCCAGCCCAGGACATCCCAAGGGAACAGTCTGCCGAGCCACTACCAGCTCGGAACGAGGTAGGCCCCCTACCGGAGCTGGGTCATGCCCCAGAACTCTTGGAGCTCCCAGACTTTATGGACTGCTCCCTCTTGAGTCCGCCGCCACAGCTCATGTCGGCCCATATGGAGTCCCCAGATTTAAGAGGACCTTCTCCATCAGGTTCATCCTTGCCGTGCAGGTCCCGACAGACCAGGCGACCGCCCCTGCACCTAAGGGACTTTGTTGTTTGAACTTAGGGGGGGAGGAATGTTGTGTTTGTTTAGAATATGAAGCAGTAATAGCTTGAAAAGGGCTCTGGTATCCTAAAGCTCCAATTCCTATTGGCTGATTGATAAAGACTCCCATTGGTCTTGAAGCCAATCTAGATACCCAATCACTGAGCCCTGCTTGGGTCCAATAGTATTGCTTGTATATAGTTACATTGTTGAAAGTTATGTGTTGGAACAGTATAAATGAAAGTGCTGCTTTCATAGAGCTGTCTTTTGAGCTGAACAATGTCACTGAATAAAAGCCTGTTTGTTTGAATCCATCGCCTCCTGCTCAATACTTAAAACTTATTAAACTTCTTTTCATTTTTAGTATGGTCTCTGTGACCTGCAGTAAGCCACGTTCAGCCTGTGTGTCCTAGGAGCTGAAAGGAGAGTGGGCAGTGGTTAAAGCCTAACTTCCCTGGAGTTCTCATCTAAGCATGTTGGTCTCCACAATAGGGAGTGTGAAAGGAAAGAGAGAGGCTGACATGGAGCCAAGCCTTTAACTGGCAAAGCAGCAGAGGGGGCTTGAGCTCAAATCCTCAAGCAGGCCAATATTTATTTAAGGAGGACAGTGGCCACAAAAGCAAGGACTTTAAATTACCACTGACTCCAGAAAGGCTGAGACAGTGAACCAGAAGTGAATTTAAAAAGGCAAGACATGAATGGATGTTCGAAACATCCTTCACCGTACAAATTTGTCTTTTCCTGCCCTATGGAGAAGCCTTGTTTGTGGAGGCCTAAGCCAGTTTTGGAGTATTAAGTGCCCATACTCCTTTCTAATCAAGCGTTGAGGACAGAGATGCTTTTAATTCTGTCTGGGAAAGTTTCCCCTCATTACCCCTGTGACAGAACAGGTATAGACAGCATTAGGGAGGGTGGTTTAAACTCCAGCCCCCAAAGGAATGTTCTGCCCCAGAGAGAAAGGGTTTCCACCAAGAATGCCTAGGTCTCAGACAAATCTGGCTGTAAAGGAGGAGAAGGAACCCCCAAGCCTTCTCCTCCCCCTTCCCACCCCCTCAATCTCTTTCCTTATGATTCATCAGCTTCAGTCAGTGCTCCCTTTCCCAGGGATACGAGGAGACTGGTGATTAAGAAGGGCACATTGTGAGTTCCTTTCCTGACAAAGGGCTTACAAGGTCCATTTGTTTAACCTTTTCACCACAGCTTGACCTTGTCAGGAAGAACAAATCATGTTCAAACCATGTCTGATGAGAGAGGAGGCAGGGATGGGGGCAAGAGAGGGACAGAACTTGTAACAGAACATATGCTCTTTGTGAAGCAACCAGCTCCCAAAAGATTTGTTTGTTGGTTTTACTTTCATGAAGTCCGCCAGAGCAGGGTTCCCCAACCTTTTTGAGCCTGTGGGCACTTTTGGAGTTTTGACCCGGCATAGTGGGTGCAGCCACAAAATGGCTGTGCAGAAATGGCTAACACAGGAGGCAAAGACAGCAAAAATATGGCTCCCACAGTGGTGTGGTGGCAGCTGCCGCCAAAACAACATTTTAAATCATCTGCACAGTTAATTCAATATCCAATGGCCAATCAGAAGCCTTGCTAGGCATGAGCCCCAGAGGGCCCTGCCCACTGTCTAAAAATACTTGGCAGGCACCAGAAACAGTGTTAGCAGGTGCCAACACAACCATGGGCACCATTTTGGGGACCCCTGCATGAGAGCCCTGCAGAGTATACAGTGGGAAGTTCTCGTGGATGATGGTGCTCTTGCACAGCTCCTCCTCGTTTCAGTGAGGCTCTCTCTGACTGGACTAGACTTAATATCTTTCCAGAACAGGGACTACACTAATTGAGCTAAAAGGCCATTTCGCTTCTCGGCATCACCCCACCACAGAAAGTAAACTGTTACAAGTGAAGCAGAGAAAGAGGCCATGTATCCAGAGACTGCACCAACGGGAGGGCAAGAATGACTATCTGCCATCCCAGTGAGAGAGTGCAACTACGCCCTTCAAGTAGTGGCACTCATCTCTCTTACAGCCACTATCATTGCTTTTGATATTTCCAGTATTTACAGTCAATTATTATTTGAGAATGTTGGGCATAAATGGTTTGTGTGTCTGTTGTAATTTCTGCTTATTTTAATGCAGCTTGCTTACATAATCTGTCATTAAGGACATGTGCCAAACAGCGACGTCAACTATGGGGGGGCTCGAGGGCTCGAGCCCCCCCCCCCGAAATTTCCCGGGGGGGGCTCAGCCACCCCCGGCAAAATGAACGCCCGCCGGTGGCCAGTCAGCCGGCCGTCGCCGCCTCTCCTTCCCCCCCACCCTCGGCCTGCCCTCCTGCCTCCCTGGGGCGGGGGGGGGAGAGAGGCGGCGATGGCCGGCTGACTGGCCACCGGCAGGCGCTCCATTTTGCCGGGGGTGGCTGAGCCCCCCCCGGGAAATGCGAGGCGGAGCGAGGCGGAGCAGGCAGCAGCGATCCTACCCCGCCGGCGCCCGAGGTGAGCGAGGAGAGGAAGGGAGGGGGGCGGGGAGCGCGGCGGGTGGGCGGGCACGGGGGAGGGAAGCGGCAGCGGCTCCCTGGGGGGAGAGCGGTGGGACATGGTCCCGAGCACGCACGCGCGCACGAAAGAGAGCCCCCCCCGGGGATTGAAAAAGTCTACGCCCTTGGTGCCAAACATCCCTTGAGGCCAGGCAGTCTCAGGGCAGATTGAAGTCATGCTGAGGCCATCAGCCAGGGACCCCTCCCCCCAACATGGCACCTGAGATGCCCATCAACATCTCTCCTGGTGCTGGCCACCTGACTTAGAAAGCGGATGGGGCTCAGCGGGGCTTCTGCCCAACGGGGCTTCTTGTTTGCCATTAAAGCAATGCAAATTAAAATAATACTGTTTTTATTGATTGATTGATTTGATTTGATTTATACCCCGCCCTCCCCGCCAGAGCAGGCTGCCACCACAGTAGTAGTAGAAGAAGAGATTGGATTTATACCCCACCCTTCACTTGGAGTCTCAGAGCAGTTTACAAACTCCTTTTCCCTTTCCCTCCCCACAACAGACACCCTGTGAGGGAGGTGGGGCTGAGAGAGCTCTTTCAAGAACCGTCCTTGAGAGAACAGAGGTGCCAGAACTACGGCTTGCCCAAGGTCATCCAGCAGGTACAAGTGGAGGAGTGGGGAATCAAACCCAGTTCTTTATTCCCTCTCATTCCTCTTTCCCAGTATATTCTTTAAAAGGACTCCTGTCGTCCACTCTGCCACCTGCGGCAACCATTTTATGGCTGGCTTTGCCTCCTGTGGCTGTGACCTTACTGGAAAGAAGTCTTTAAGATCCCTGCATATTTTCCCAAGCGCTATTCTGATTGTTGTTAATGCACCCTCATAAGTATAGCTCAGACTAATCCTGGAATTACAAGCATAATTTGTACCGATCCTCGGTAGGAAAAGCGGTTTATGAGGACCAGTGGGAGGGGGCCATTGTGTTGGTTTTAATGGAAAATATTGTCTCTTTGTTGTAATCAATAATGAACAATTTAATGGGAATCAGGACTGCTGAGGTAGTGAAATTTTATCTCCTGTGTTGAAAATAAGCAAAATACCGTAAATGATATATTCTACTTCAGTATTTATTATGCAGATATACTGGAGATGAAACAAAAATAGCCAATATTCCAATGCTGAACACATTACTTTGAAGGAAATTTCCAGTTCACTTCAGTGGTGAGATCAGTTCTCTGCCTGTAAATATTAGAGTTTCGGGCATGCTTCTGAACACCTACTGAGTGCCTTTGAACGACGATATTTAGGATTGGAACCCAAGAAATCATAATAACATTTGGTTTGGCGTAGTGGTTAAGTGTGCAGACTCTAATCTGGGAGAACCAGATTTGATTCCCCACTCCTCCACTTGCACCTGCTGGATGACCTTGGGCAAGCCATAGTTCTGTCACAGCTGTTCTCTCAAGGACAGTTTTGGAAAGAGCTCTCTCAGCCCCACCTCCCTCCCAGGGTGTCTGTTGTGGGGGAGTGGAAGGGAAAGGAGTTTGTAAGCCGCACTGGGACTCCAAGTGAAGGGCGGGGTATAAATCCAATCTTCTCCTCCTCCTCCTCCTCCATCCATAGCAAAGACTGTGTGCCATCAAGTTGCAACCAACTCTCAGGGTTTTCAAGGCAAGAGACAAGCAGAAATGGTTTTGCCCTGGCCTTCCTCTGCAGAGTCTTTTTCGGTGTTCTCTGGTCCAAGTCCTGACCCTGCTTAGCTCCCACACTCTAATGAGATCAGGCTAGTCTGGAATGCCAGAGCTGCCATACTAACATATTTAGGCATGATGTGGGTAAATAACTAATTCTGTGGTGGAGTAATCAAGGGGAGAAACAGCAAGTGCTTGCCAGTTTAGTTTGAAATGTATTTTTTACAATTAAAAACTGTCACATAAATTACTGCAGTCTCCCCTGCTTAAAATTATAATCCCACCCACCACTGAATAAGATTTAGGTGTGGTGAAGAGGACTGTAAAAGACAATCTGCATGAGGCAGTTTTCAGTGATTCTCATATATCTGGTGTTAATTTTGTGCCGTTTCCTCAGTGTAGTTGCCACCATGACGCTGCCTTTACACTTACCCTTAAGGGAAATGTACATGTACCACTGAACGGCATCCAAATCAGGGCTTCCGCCTCTGCATCTTGTTCCATGGCAGCAGAGGCAGGAAGTGGTCCAATCAGTGCTTAGCAGAGATGCTGCTGCTGCTAAATGGGCCACCTCCAGGCCTCATCTAGAGTCAGGCTGATCTAGGAAGTCAGGTTTTAGATGGATGGAAGGGTTAAGTGTTAGCAGGGCTGTTGTCTTATTAGCTTTGCCAAGGTTTCGCCAAGGTGCTTTGGGGCACGTAAGAGCTCTGATTTTGAAAGAGGAACTGGAACAGGAGGATGGAAGTGGCTTCTTGCTACCTTCTGCCTCACCACACCAACCACTGCTGCTTTTATCTGGCGATGCCAGGAACTGGAGTTGAACACTTTTCGCTGCAAAACAGGCATTTTAGCACTGAAGTGTGGTTGAAACACAGGCCCCTTTCTACCACTAGTGAGGACAATGCCAGAAGTTGAGACTCCAACCCCCTGACACAAAGCAAGGGATAATTCAAAGTCCTGCTCTCTGAGGCACACAGACTCTGGGGCAAAGCCTTCTGTTGACAGTGCCTGCTTCAGTCCCCTACCCCTTGGACAGTTATAATGTAAATGAGGCAGGGAAAAGTCCTTACACTTACATGTTCCTAACACGTTCCTTACACTTACATGTTCCTTACACGTTCCTTACACTTACATGTTCCTTACACGTTCTTTACTGCACGAGTGACTACCTGTGCCTATAGCAACTATACCTGTGCCTACAGCAACTACAATGCCTGTCATAAACCTGCCCTGGATCTATGTAGGTTTACATGCATGTAGCGTGTTCATGTGCAAGTAGAGTGTGTTCCTCTTCTTTGTGCCACACCCCAAGTTAAAATCCAGCCTCCCACATTACCAATGACTTGGGGAATATTAGCAAAGGCTGCCTCTGAGCTAGTACAAAGGGCAGAGTTTCCCAACTACTTCAGCCCTTCCCCAGTTAGTGTGTGTTCAGCATGAGCAAGTGGCTAGGGTCATGTGGAGAGGAGTTTGAAACACAGTCTGTTATCTTAAACAGGAAAACTTTACTGCTACAGATTAAGGTAGAGCACAAGAGAGGGAAAATAACTACCACACCTACTGGTTGTACACATCTAAGGAAAGAAACAGGAAAACATAACACTAAATTAAACTTAACAATACAAAGATTTACCTCCAACATCCTTTCCTGGATGTCCATGGAGTAAATGCAAATTTAACCCCCACCGGCTCCATGCAGGGGAATCCAACCCCTAGCATTTGAACAACATGACAGGGTGTTTCCAGCTTTTAACCCTTCCTGCCTTAGCTGGAGGGAACTTGCTCCCAAGTGGGAAGAACCCCAATCTCCCAGTCAACCTAGGGCCCCTATCCCACATATCTCTCAGTACCCAGATCATGTATTACAACAGCTATCCATCTTGCCCTTCCTGGTAGGTAGAGCAAATGGTTATCTCCCTGAGGAAATACATCCCCGCCCTCACTGCCCTCACTGCCCTCCTGGTGCATTTTATGGCTCTCTTCCCTAAGAACAGCCATTAGGACCCCAGGAACTCCCTGGTGAGATTCAAGGCACCTCTGAATCCCAACCATGTCCACTTCTTGTTCTCAAAATCCAAACATTCCCACAGATTGGATAAGTTTGGAGAGCCCTGCTATAACTATTAATATATCTTTTATATATTTCTCCTTGCAATTCATTTTAATTGCAAGTGAACAGACAACAGTATCAGGCCAATGAGGACATAACTGGCAGTAGAAGATTCCAGTCCAAGGTTTTGTGCAATTTTGCAGTCTTGAATTTCTAGCTCTGGGAAGGGGGAGCCCTTTTTCATGTCTTTCATATGGTCATAATTATATTTATAAACAGAAAAATGCAATGGCTGGCTCAGACGGGATGATTTTACCTCTCTACCTTTCTCCTCTTCAATAGAGTATCCCAAGAGATAAGATTTGTAACTGTGGTCCAAATGGAACACATTGTGCTCAGTGAGTCCTGAACACTACTTATTTTTGCTCCAGTTTTCTGTTCAGTTCGCTTTATAAATGAGCAAAGGACAAAAGTGTCAAATTCTTCATACGGGCTTCTGTGTGAACTGATAAGTGAAATCCTAACTGGAGTTCAGACCTATTGCGATGGTTCCTGCTGCTGATATGCAGAGCTGCTGGTTTTGCTCTAAACAGCTATTCAGTTTAGAAGCAAGTTATAAACACAGCAGTAGGGGGGAAATGCACTGAGAATGCCAATTTGGAAAATATGTTCAGTGCAAACAGGCTAAGAGAGTTATTTGATCACAAAATGGTGTTGGTATTACAATCTCAAACAGTAGCCTAGGAGTGCATTCAGACGGGCAGCTAATCCCACCATTGGCCCGGGTGTAATTTGATCTAGGTCTTTTTAATCCAGCGTTGCATGACCGGACGGCTTCCCTGTGAATCGCTTTGCCGTGCATGACTCCATAGTGGATTGTCTAGATAGCATCCACCTTAAGGAGCCGGGCAGTTGGCTGTTTTTTTAAAAAAATCCTGTTTACGCATGGGCCAATGTGCCTCACCATCTACTTGTTTTTCCATGCATGCGCAAACTAAAATGGTAAAAGCACTGCCAGCAGTACCTTCCTCTAAGTACCATTTCAGTTAACAAAGTCATAAATATCACGGGACCTTCAGAAACATTAAATTGTAAGGATAGTTTGAGTGGAGCTCTGTGGACGTCACATGTTCAAGTGGTTATGGGTGCATCGCTAAGACTTTTTAAAAATAGCGGCCATTCAGGATGGTCTGGAGACCATCCCTACAGGCTGATTGCGCGCTGCTGGAACGACCAGACGGGGGAAAGTCCGCAATCGGCTCATCGGCCAGCTTAGGGCCGGACTTTCACCACTATCTTTTAAGTACAGCTCCCCGACGGGGGTCGACGGGCTGATCACGGAAGCGGCACGATTCCCAGATGTTGCTGTCTGGATGTGCACTTTAAATCCACCAGGTACTCGTGCCTGTTGCGGCTCAAAAGAGCCATCTGAAGGCATCCTAGGCTTACTTGGAAGTGAGTCCCATTTTGCTCAGTGGGATTTGCTTCCATATAAGTATGCATCATATTGTAGGTTGAGACTCTACACATCAAGAAGACACTTAACAAGCCACACAACATGCAGCACTTCAGAAAGGCAAACGGATCCTCCCACATGTAATTTAGTTGTGAAAAGCATCTGCCAGGTGGGTAGATATTGATCTGGGCTCTATTGCTGCAGAAGAGGGGGGGAACTGTCCTCCTCTGTCCTGTTGCTCATAATGATCATCCTTATCACCTTTATGCTGGAGTGGTTGTGGGGAAATAGGTTCCTATCGAAACTTGTTAGTGGGATTGCAAATATATACAGGCATTTTGGCAAGAAATAATCCACCACATTTCTGATATAATGACATACAACATGCCTTTTGACCCGGAATTATTACAGCTCGAGGCCTGGCAACTCTATCTTCCTCATCCACCACACAAAGAACTTTTTGTTTTCGTGTGTGCGGCAGCCAGATTTGTTATAGTCAACTCTTGAAAACATACTACACATGTCTCCATCTCTGAATGGATAAAGAAAGTATGTGACTTTTGCCTTATGGATACACTTTCTGATGCTATCTCTTCTAGAACTACATGCTTTACTGACACCAACTTTACTTCAGTTTGATTCCCATTCTTAACATATTTATCTACCAAAAATGATTACGCTTCAATGTTAGAGACAACAATAATGGTTTAGTGTTATTTATACTGTTTACAGTTGTTGATTCTTCTAATGCTGTATTCTTATACTCAAACATTTCTCATTGTTTTTATTATTGCTGTTATTAATGTAATGGTTACATATATTGTTTTATATGTTATTGTATCTGTTTATTAATAATAAAATTTATTAAAACTAAAATAAAAAAGGGCTTAGGAATCTTTACCTGGATAGTGTGCAAGCACGCTCAAAGTGCCTTGGTCAGTAATCATGAAGCACACAGATCTTTTCCAAAACAAGGTTCAGAATTTATTGATGGGAAAGTATGAGAACCGTGAAACTGCTGTGTTCAGAAGGACACACATATGAGAATGAGACGAGAGAAAGAGAAAGTGAAAAGAGGCCAAACCACTGGCTGGGTAAGAATTCTGCATGGAGGAATGGCCACAAGGAGAAGTGGGAAAGAAAGAGATGGAAAGAGATGGAAGAAAGGGGGGAAGGAGAGTTTTTTAAAGAGAAAAGGAATGAACAGTCAAAATCCAGCAAGAGCAAACGAGTTTACTTATCCTCATTCTGCTTAGTTGGGTAGAATATGTTGTCCATTTCAGTGATCCAGAGATTAAAAGTAGGGGCCTACGAAGCTCTCAGGAAATAATCAGAAGGGCAAGGCAATAGAGGGACATTCCTGGGTGGGGGGGGGCAAGGAAATATCCCAGAGTCCCAAGGAAAGGCGACGGGAGTTGGCAGCCTCTGCCTCTGTTCAAGCAGAGAGGAAGAGACCACCGCACTTCGGCTGGCAGGGCAGGGGTAGTTATAGGAGCCAGCACAAGGGAAGAATGCCAAAGAAAGAATGGCAACATCCAGGAATTTGGGGTGAGTCCATGATGAGCCTCTGTGGAGCTGGAGCAGACACATGTGAGCCTGCTTGCAGGGAGGGCAAGATATAAATTCAATAAAATAAAATAAAATAAAAATCTAGGAAGGGAGTCCTTGGTAACACCACTGCAGAAATGTGTCCATCTTTTTGCAATTTTTGCTTTCCCCTTTTTAAATATCACATAAATTCCTGATTTCCCTTTCATAATGAATAGTTTTTGTAAAAGAAATATGTCTTATTTTGGAAGTTTGGACAGTACAAAACCTTTAAAAGGTTTTTCTCTCTCCTAGCAGAGAACAGGCAGGAGGTGAGAAGTCAGACCCATCCCTCTCCAGAATCATCCAGCTGTGCTCCAGTCCTGTTGTTGGCCTCCTTAGCCAGAGTCCATGAGACGGTCAGCTCACACCTCCAACTAGAAGCTGACACCCAGCAGAGAGGCTTCAGGCACTAGCAGGTCTTTTCCTGGGGATTTCAGGAAAAGACCTGCTTTGACCCACAGAGTGGTGGGCCAACAGAGAGAATAAAACCCCTTGGCACAGAGGGGGATGGTCTCTAGCTGATTCTATCTAGGAGGAAGGTTCTCCCTCTGAGGTGGAGGCCATCTTGTGGGTGATTCCCACCCATCTCCAGGGAGGCAGGATTAAGAAATTCTTCTTCCTGTTTCCTGTGGTGGGAGTCACCCTCAACTCAGTTCGTTTCCTGCCTCTATAGGGAGCGCAGCTAGGACTTGGCTCTGCCAAACTCCAACACCTTTTTTGAGCTAAATAAATCTTACTTTCTCCTTTATCCTTATTCTTCCTTCCTTCAATTCTCTCTCTCTCCTTTTTACCTAAATCTAAGAAAGCCTCCTCCTCTCCAGCCAGCTATCTGGGGAAGGGCACTCGACCACCACCACCACCACGCTGCCTTAATCCTTGCTGAGGGGCAAACAGGAAAAAAGCCTCAAACCGCGGCGAAATGGAGCGGAGCGCACCGCTCGATACCTCCAGAGCCGGCAGCAGCAGAAAGCGCCCGGCCACAGAGGAACGGCACGGAGAGGCCCACGGCGGCGGCGGCGCTAAAAAGCGTGCCAAATCAAGCCGCACAGAAGCAATGGAGGGGCCAGCGATGCCAGCAGCGGCAGCCATTTTGGATGCCCCGGGCCTCACCAGAGAAGTCGGGGATGGCTCTAATCGCCCCCCCCCCGCACGCCAATTATCCCCGGGCCCCTGGCCGATCGGGGGAAGACCAAATACGGCAAATCCAGATGAGCTTTGCTGATGACGTGGAGGAGGAGGAGGAAGCGGACGACGGAGAGTCCCCTGAAGACATCGTGGGTAACGTACCAGCCCATACCCCCCCCTTCTCCCCTGAAGCGATGGCCTTTTTTAGAAGGGCCATGTGGGACGAGATGGCGCGTTTTTGTTCTTCTGGTGGGTGCCATCCTCCCGCTACAGCCTACCCAGCAACCCCCCTCCCTTCCTCTCCACCTGGACCTCCCCTTAATAGGGGAAAATGGCCTACTAAAGCAGCCCAAAAGGGCTCCACTAGACATCATTATGGGGATTGCAATTACCCAGATGATGATGAAATCTCTCATGTTTCCACTGATAAAGAGGAAGGGGAATTCTCCTCTAATGAGGACGAAGGGGAACGCACCCCAAAGCATCCAGCCGCAAAGGAACAGGCCTTTAGATTTTTTAAGCCAGAGGACCTCAACCACTTGTTATACAAGACTCTGGCTGCCCTTCAAATACAGGGCAACCAAAAAGCAGCTTAGCCTGTCCCTATACCACAAGACCAGGATGATAATCCAAATGTCTTTGATGAGTTCTTTCCTGCGGTTGATCCCTCTGAAATAGCCTTCCCTTTCCCAAGCTTCTATGTTAGGAAGGTTAAGGCAGAATGGGAACGCCCTCTTTCCTCAAAACCCTTTCCAGGTCTCACCAGAAGACTATACCCTTTACACTCATCAGCCCTAGAATTATTACAGGTTCCAGTGATTGACGCTCCAGTGGCAGCCCTACAATCTACAGGGGTAGTCTCTGAAGATGGTCACGGGACCCTAAGAGACAATCTAGACGAGAGCTGAATTTGCCCTACGCAAAGCGCGCGAGGCCAATGCCATGTTCATTAGAGCTTCTTCAGCTGCTTCCACGGTTTCCAGAGCAGCAATAGTCTGGATGCGTAAACTCATCCAGATGCTACCTGAAGGTAACCGGGGCCTACTGGAAGGAGCCAATAGAGTACTAAAAGTGATTTCCTTTACCGCAGATGCCACCTTAGACTCTATGGTTTTCTCCGCCAGAGCGATTTCCACTGCAGCAGCAGCACGGCGCACGCTGTAGCTTAGAGCATGGCCGGCTGATCACCAGTCTAAGGCTGTAGTGTCGGCCTACCCATTCCAAGGGGACAAGCTTTTCGGTGACTCACTAGATAAGATCTTAGTGGAAACCCGAGACAAAAAGAAAGCACTACCCAGAACCATCCGCTCTGGGGACAAGAGATCCGGTACAATGTCCTCCTTTTGCCCATACGGTTTCTCTTATCAGTTCCGTCCCAATACCAGACGTCAACCCTGGTCAACCAATAAGCAGCCCTTTCGTAGGGGAGGCTTCCATGGCAACAACAACAGATTCGGGAAATCCTTCGGAAACAGACCAGACAAGTCCAGAGATCCCAAACACCCCAAGGCGTGAGTATATGGATACGGCAGTGGGAGGACGCCTACTCTTATTCAATCAAAAATGGTGGACCTCCCAACCAGACTCCTGGACCATGGACGTTGTATCTGCGGGATACAAGATAGATTTCAAATTTCCACCCTTGTCATGCTTCCTTTCTTCACCAGTTCACAAGAACCCAATAAAGAAGGACAGGACCCTAGCAGCAATGAACCATCTACCACACATAAGAGCTGTAGAACAGGTTCCTCAGGACGAGCAAGGGTCAGGAGTGTATTCGATATTTTTCACAGTGCCAAAGAAAAACGAGGATTGGCGAGCGATCCTCGATCTCAAATTCCTGAACAGATTCGTAGAGCTCAGACACTTTCGCATGGAAACGCTTCGCTCCATTGCAGAATCCCTCCAACCACAAGAGTTCCTGACATCAATCAACCTGACAGAGGCATACCTTCATATTCCCATCTTTCCACCACACAGAAGGTTCCTCCGATTCTGCGTTGGGAATTCTCATCTACAATTCCGAGCTCTCCCCTTTGGCCTGGCCACAGCACCATGGGTCTTCACAAAGGTCCTGGTGCATCCAGTGGCCATCCTTCACCAACTTGGGATTCACGTTCATCCCTACTTAGATGATCTCCTGATTCGCTCTTCGTCAGAGCCCCAAGCCCGGAGAGACGTTGCGCTGACCATCCAACTACTAGAGGATTTCGGTTTTCTAGTCAACAAACAAAAAAGCCACCTAAGACCCACACAGCGTCTAGAACACTTAGGAGTCATTATAGACACAGCTTCTTGCAAACTTCTTCTACCATCACACAAGACGCAGAAGATCAGATCAATAGCAACCCAGGTCATAGCAGCTCGCACGTCTTCTCTCTCGATTTTGACCAAACTGATGGGCCTGATGGTCTCCACATTCGACACTCTACAGTGGGGTCATTTTCACTCCCGACAGTTGCAGAAGTTCCTGCGACCATTCCAGAACCACATCGCCATGAAGATGGACATTCCAGTCAAGGTTCCACTCCAGACAAAAATCGAGCCTGTGCTGGTGGACCATCCGTCGCAACCTGACTCAAGGAAAGACCTTCTGGATACAGAGCCCCATCCAGATATTCACGGATGCCAGCCTAGCGGGCTGGGGGGCGACCCTTCTTCATCATCCGGTTCAGGGAACATGGTCAGCCGCAGAATCTACGTTGCCCACCAACCTACTGGAACTCCGGGCAATCAGGCTGGCCCTAGCCCATTTCTCACCCAAGGTTCAGAACAAGCATATCATCATCAGGACAGACAATATTTCGGCCATGACATACCTGAGCAAGCAAAGTGGAGTGAAATCTCAGTGCCTAGCCAAGGAAGCCAACCTCCTTCTCACCTGGGCGGAAACTCACTTAGCCTCTTTAACTGCCGCTCACATCCAGGGCTTAGCCAACATACAAGCCGATTGGTTGAGTCGACAGACAATTCTGGAGGGAGAATGGTCCCTTCATCCAGAGGTTTTTCATCAAATTGTAGGAGAGCTGGGGATGCCGATGGTGGACCTATTCACGTCAGCCTCCAATGCACAACTGAGAAGATTCTTCACGAGGTTCTTTCACCCGAGGGCCGAGCAGACGGATGCTCTTCTGTCCCCCTGGCCTCACAAGCTCCTGTACGCATTCCCTCCTCTTCCGGTCCTACCCAGACTTCTGAGGAAGATTCGTCTGTTGCGGGCAGATATCATCTTAGTTGCCCCCTATTGGCCACGCCACCTGTGGTTCACGTCTCTACTAGAATTCGCTGTGTGCCCCCCTCTTCCATTACCGGTTTGGGAAGACCTACTCCTGCAAGGTCCAATCAGACATCCAGACCCAGGATGGTTCCACTTGACTGCCTGGAGGTTGAAAGGCAGAAGTTTGTCAGACTAGGCTATCAGCAGTCGGTCATCAATACCATTCTAGACTCTAGAAGACCATCAACGAATAGGATCTATAACACCACGTGGAAAGCCTTTGTTAGATGGGCCAGGCGAAAAAAGGTCGATCCTCTTCACCCACATATTCGATCCATTTTAGCCTTCATGCAAGATGGCAGATCATCCGGATTGAAAGCCTCCACATTGAAAAGACAACTTGCTGCATTGTCCACAGTACTTCGTCTGTATAGGGGACAGACAGTGTCACTTCACCCCCATGTGAAACGATTTTTAAGAGGCGCGGCCCTTAAGGATCCTCCAACCTGCCATCGATTCCCCATGTGGCGTCTCAATTTAGTACTCACTGCATTAACTAGACCTCCATTCGAACCAATACGGACTGCATCTCTAAAATTTCTGTGACTAAAAATGTTATTCCTCGTGGCCATCACCTCGGCGAGGAGAATTTCTGAGCTAGGTGCCCTCTCTGTTCGTTCAGACCTATGCGTATTTCATAAGGACACCGTAATCCTTCGTACAGATCCATCATTCTGTCCAAAGGTCAACACCAAATTTCATAGGTCTCAAGAGATCTGCCTTCCATCCTTTGTCCCGAATCCAACACATCCAAAGGAAAAGTCTTGGCATACCCTGAACGTGAGGAGGGCTCTCAAGTGCTACATTCAGAGAACTGACCCTATCAGACGGACAGAAGCAATGTTTATCAACGTATCTCCCCCTCACTCGGGCAAGAAAATGTCCACGCTGGCCATTAGTCGATCACTTCGCTTGTGCATCGCAGAGGCATACACATCCATGCGTCTTAAGGTACCCCAAGGCATCACGGCACACTCTATAAGTAGTGCCGCCACTGATGCAGCGTTCTTCAACAGGGCCTCCGTAGAAGTGTGCAGGGCAGCTACATGGTCCTCCCTATCCACGTTCGTAAGACACTACAAAATTAATTCCTATGCGTCCTCAGATGCTGCCTTCGGTCGCCGTATTCTACAATCGATCCTGCAAGAAAATGACGATCCCCCACCCGACATTTAGGACCATTGCTCTGGGAGGTCCCACAAGATGGCCTTCACCTCAGAGGGAGAACAACCAGTGGTAACTTACCGTGAGGGGTCCTTCTCGTCTGAGGGTTGGAGGACATCTTGGCCCTCCTCGGATCGTCAACATAAGTAGGAACGTTCAACTGACTGTGAGAGAGGGGTATATAGGCTTTATTGAATGTGGTCATCCTCACGGTACCGCGCCAAATCTGTTTATGAGAGAGTTTTCCTTCTGAATTCTGCCTTCCTGTTTTTCTACTAATTGTTATATTGAGTCCAGTTTTTATTATAGCTTTCGGCAGGGCTCCGTTGGGGCCGGGGCGCGCCGGAGCGCCGCTCCGGGAGAGAAAGGGCTGGGGGGCGGGCACAAAGCAAAGCCCCGCCCCCCAGCTCGCTTTCTTGGTGCTCCAGAAGAAAGCCTCCCTCTCCCTCCTCACTCTTCCCGGGCCGTGGCAAGCGCCGCCGGCCCCGGGAAGAAGCCCCAGCCCCCTGCCTCCCCCACTGAACAGTTCCTGGGGCCGTGGCTGTCCGCCGGCCCCGAGAAGAAGCCCCAGCCCCCTGCCTCCCCCACTGAACAGTTCCCGGGGCCGCGGTTGGCCGCCGGCCCCGGGAAGAAGCCCCAGCCAACTCCCCCCTCCTCTCAACAGTTCCCGGGGCCGCGGCTGGCCGCCGGCCCCGGGAAGAAGCCCCAGTCACCTTCCTCCCCCACTCACTGTTCCTGGGGCATGGAGAAGGGTGCAAGGGAAGGAGAAGCTGGGCCTGAGTGGCTTAACGCCACTCAGGCCCAGGCGGGGGGGGGAGGGAAACACCTTCCTTCCTTCCTTCCTTCTCTCTCTCCCCCCACCTACCTACCTACCTTCCTGTTCCTTCCTTTCCCTTTTCCTTCCCCTCTCCCTTCCTTCCTTCCTTCCTTCCTTCCTTCCTTCCTTCCTTCCTTTCTTCTCTCTCTCTCCCCCCACCTACCTACCTTCCTTCCTGTTCCTTCCTTCCTCCCTCTCTCCCCCTTCCTTCCTTTCTTCTCTCTCTCCCCCCAACTACCTACCTACCTTACTGTCCTTTTCTTTCTTCCTTTCCCCCTTTCTTCCTCCCTCCTTCCTTCCTTCCTCCCTCCTTCCTTCTTTCCTTTCTTTCCCCCTCCCTTTCTTTCTTTCTTTCTTTCTTTCTTTCTTTCTTTCTTTCTTTCTTTCTTTCTTCTCTCTCTCTCCCCCACCTAACTACCTACCTTTCTTCCTGTTCCTTTCCTTCCTTCCTTCCTTCCCCCTCCCTCACTCCCTCCCTTCTTGCCTTCTGACATACTGCCCATGACGTCAGGGATGTGTGGCCTTTTGACACTTCCGGTGACATCAGGGGGTGTGGCATACGCAAATAAGTTATGCTAATGAGCTCCTGCACCTCTTTTTTTACGAAAGGACCCCTGGCTTTCGGAGTTACTGAACTGAGTTGAGGGTGACTCCCACCACAGGAAACAGGAAGAAGAATTTCTTAATCCTGCCTCCCTGGAGATGGGTGGGAATCACCCACAAGATGTCCTCCAACCCTCAGAGGAGAAGGACCCCTCACGGTAAGTTACCACTGGTCGATCTCTCACATCTCAGCTCCCACTGAAGGCCACTGTTGCTATGTGGAGAGCTGCAGGCCTGGACAAGGACACTGAGGTAATGGCAAGCTTTTAGAACTCTGTAACTTCGAACTAAAAGAGCCTGCCTTAGAATAAAATCATCTGGGGCATGTACAGAGTGAGGGACAGAGGGACTGCCTGTTTCCAGCTTTCTTTTGGATCCTTTGCTCAATCTGTTGTTTGCTGAGGATATTATTTATTTATTTCACAAATTTTATATCCCGCCTTCCTGCCCTCACAAGGCCATCACGGCAGCAAACAAACTAAAACAGGCATAATAGAAACCACATTTTAAAACCGTCAAAACCATCTCCCTCAAAACACCCAGGTCATTAAAACCAGAGCTAAAATATAAAGTCATGCATTTCCTTTTGAATAAATGTTTTGTAATTTTTAATGCTGGTAGTTCTTCTATGTACTACCAACCTCCACCATTTAAACATGTTGTTTAAAACGGATGCCAGAAAAAGGGGGGCAGTCAGTTGTCGAACTGCTAATCCTCCCCCCCCCAGTGGTGTGCACACATGCAGTGAGCTGTCCCCCATAGTAACCAGATGCTGGCATGAGGTGGGGGCCGTAGAAGGCAATGCAGGGCAGGGGAGCTGGGCCCCTTGGCTCTCTCCGTGGGTAGTTCCCACAAAGGCCAGGTGGTGGCAGTGGGTTTACCAAAAGTGGGGGAGAGAAAGGCTCCAAGGGCCGGGGAAGCCCAGAGAGGGGCCCATTGTCAGGCAGCAGCCTGTGTGCCCAAAGGTCAGTGGGGCTGTTCTGCCAAGTTTTAAAAAATTGAACGATGCCCACCAGGGTCTTTTCCCTCTACGCTGAGTTAGTGTGAGCTGGCTCACAGTTTCTTAGCCTCTGGCTCACACATTTTTGTCTGAGCTCAAGAAGGATGGGGCTCCAGAGCAAATTAATTTATGCAGCAGCCCAATCGCTCACTCATAACTTTAATGCCAGTCGCTCACAGAGAAGAATCTTTGCTCACAAGACTCCACAGCTTAGAGGGAGCATTGGTCTTGACCCAGCACTACGATTGTGCGATTCTTTGAAAACCTACTGGTATAATCCAGTCACTCTGCTCATTGGTAAACATCCGTGCAAATGACACCCTGCTGAGTTACTCACTCTGGCCCCTCTGTCTGACCGGATCGGACTCTAAGCCAGGCAGCTCGGTTCCAGAATAATGGCCAACTCCCAATGCTTTCAGATATTACCAGACATTATTATTTTAGTGAAGCTTAGTTTTAATCACAATATTAAAGGATTTAAATTTTACTTCTTTCCAAATTTGTTTCTGAAACCACTCCTCTTCTTGCCAGTAGGTCTGGGATCCAGAGTGGGTCGTGCTCATGTGCAAGGAGATGTGTGAGGAGCAAGGTATGCACTGCCGATGCCTTAAACCTCAGATTCTAATCCAGCAACCAGAACTGACAAGCAGGAATCTAAGAACAAATGGGTGATGGAGACCTGAAACTGAGTAATGGAGAAGCTCGGTCTGGAAGTGAGCACTGTGGGTAGGGCAGGAAAGGGCAGGCAAGGGAGATACAGACACAGGACTGTAGCCAGGGGGCACCCCCTATCATGTTTGCAGCACCCCCACTTCAGTCTTCCCCAATCTTTAAATTTAAATATCTTGCCACAGCGCTTCAGGCTACCACCACACCAGCTTGAAACACAATTTCCTTCATTCCTTCCATTAGTTGTCTGGGGAGGAGGGATCCTGGTGCATGAGGCATTGCCCTCCATGCTCCCCCCCCCCCGAGAAGTACCTGTCCTTGTGGGGCTTGGCGGGGGGGGGGGGGGGGGATGAGCTCACTGCCCACTGCCCTGCCTGCCTCGGACCTCAGAGCCAGTTTGGTGAAGTGGTTAAGTGCGCAGACTCTAATCTGGGAGAACCAGGTTTGAGTCCCCACTCCTCCACATGAAGCCAGTTGGGTGACCGTGGGCAAGCCATAGTTCTGTCTGAGCTGTTCTCTCTTGGGCAGCTCTGTCAGAGCTCTCTCAGCCCCACCTACCTCACAGGGTGTCTGTTGTGGGGAGGGGGAGGGAAAGGAGTTTGTAAGCCGCTCTGAGACTCCCTTGGGTAGTGAAGGGCGGGGTATAAATCCAATCTCTTCTTCTTCTGCTTCTTCTGACAACATGAGGGGCTGGAGGAGAACTGGAGGAGGCAGGCAGGCAGGGCAGAATGGCCCGCCATGCCCCAGTGCCTCACTGCGCCAGCACCAGGGCCTGCCTGCCTGCATTCTCTGGTAATTTAATTATGTTTAAAGTAATTTAATTTTAAAATTGATTTAAGGTTAATTTTAATTTAACTTGCATGCTCCGGCAGGCCCTCCATGAAAAATTCCTGGCTATGGGCCTGACAGCAGCAGCAGGAGACTGGGGCCAAGAAGGCTGGGCTTTGAACCTAGACCCCACCCCACCCCACACACACACCATGCATGCATCTTCTGCCAACCAGATGACCTTCTTACAGGCACTGCAGCACATGAAATGGGGTGTCTGTCATGTGTTGGCTTGAACTATCTAGTCAGTCATTTTCCACTGGCTTTTATTAAAAGCCAAATCATAAATATAATCTATCAGAGTTCAACTGTTTAAATCAAACAGCATTCAGTATAAAAACGTAGATCCCAAATATTTGATAAGTAACTGCAGAGTCAGAGAATACTGGAGAAATATGACAGCAGCGTCTGCAGAGGGTGGCTTTTAGGGAAAATTTGGTTCAGCTCTCACTGAAACGGAACAACTTTCTTTTTTTATTTATAAGGGATAGGATATCTTACCACCAATAAAAATGTCACTGAGCATTTGCCCAGCACCTTCTGAAATACAGAACAGCTACAGGGACGTTTCCTGTTTCTTAAAGTCCAGCATCCATCCCTTCCATTTCCCACTTCCTCTGCAGTGAGGTGAATTATAAGTGTCAATTTGAAATACTTGGCAAGCGGATATAAATTGAGACTGTCCTCAGTGAGAAATACTTTGAAAGGCGAAAGAGGCCAAAGGCCACCGAAAGTGTAAAAAAGCACAGAGAGAAGTGGAGAGAAGGATCAGGTTCGGCACCAACCAATTTTTCCTCAACAAATGCCCATTTCTCAGAACGCCCAAGTGATTTGTTTTCCCTCAGATGGCATTTCCCCAGCACTCAGCTCATCCTATCTTCTCATTCCTGGGTTGCTTCAGATTTGGCCATTGTTGTTTCTGCAGTACAGCGGTTACCCAAATGCAAGACTAGGTATTTCCCCCCCTCAGTTATGCCATCAAAGAAAGAGATCATCTTAAATTTGCATAAAAATTACAGTTATATCCAATTATTTTTTAAAAAAATTAAAAATTAATTAAAAATTTAAGTGTGTGTGTGTGAAGATAAATTATGGGAAGGTCATCTTATATTCTGGGTCATCTCCCTTTCGAGTAAATATGGCCTCTTCGGAGGCTGTGTGCTCCTTGGATGATTCCTTTCATGCACTTTCCTTGTTTTAAAAAGGGCACAGAGATGACCTCACTAAGGTGAGATTCAGGTGAGTTGCCATGTTGGTCTGAAGCAGCAGGAAAAAAGTTTGAGTCCCGGGGCACCTTCTCTTACTAAGGTTAGTCGATCCCCCCACCCCTTGTATAGATTCAAATTGCTCTTTTCAGGCCATGATCCACAGACTCCTTGGGGTAAACAGGCTGCTTCAGAAGACCCTCACCTGTATGGGTTTTTTCTTTGGATTCAAATGGCAGCAGTGGGGGGGAGGGGGAAGGTCTACGCATTAAAAAGATGAGCCTGCGAAACTGTTCCCTCCTCCCACTGAAGGACACAAGAAAAGCCACGTACACGGAGCAGCATGGACATGGCCACGTACACAGGATTCTGGACTGGGACACTGGAGGTTCTTCCCCCCACTATATGCGACCAGGGCAAGCAAACAATTCCCACTCCCACCCCCCAATTTAAACCTCCCTGTAAGTTAAAAAAAATTGGAAGGTTGATTGGCCCTTGTGTGTAAGATTTTGGTATTTTTACATGAGGTGTGATAGGGCCCTTACATGTTTTTTATTCTTTGCAAATAAATACATGTATCTTTTAATATTACATAGTAAGCTTTTATTCTTGGCCCTCTATTCTGTTTGACTTACCTCTTTAGGTTCCAGTACCTTTAAGACC
The DNA here is from genome assembly GCA_029233225.1 of Lepidodactylus listeri. NCBI lineage: Eukaryota > Metazoa > Chordata > Lepidosauria > Squamata > Gekkonidae > Lepidodactylus > Lepidodactylus listeri. Next base: position 112,747,631 of record JARCFY010000009.1, on the reverse strand, counting down.
AACAACATTTTATTTAAGGTAGAAGCTCTTGTGTGCACGCACACATTCTCAGATACAATGAAATGGAATTCACCAGTCCATACATATACAAGGCAGGGGTTGAACAGCGAGTTAGCATACAGCATAATGAAGGTGTTTAAACACAAGCAAGGAGGCTCAAGAGGAGACAAATGAAGCGTAACAACAGGATCTCAGTTAATTACTTGAGGCATTCTACAATTAAGAAGGATACATGCAGGGCTTTTTTTCTGGAGGAGTGAGCCGGAACGGTGTTCTGGAACCTTTTTGACAAAAGTTCATGAGTTTTCAGTATACAGGCTGAAAACTTCCTTTCCCTCTTGAGAGTTCCAGCACCTCTTTATTGGGGGGGGGGGGAGCCCTGCATATATTAGCCCTGCATTAGTCACCTATTTCGACATATTTATTTGCTTCACTTTGTTTTCCTCTGTAATTAAATCAAAACAAATGGTGACCACATGAACTTAGCTTGTTATTCCTGTTTAGTCTTTGCATCTGTTAAAACATCTTAATTATGTTGTGTGCTAATTTGCTGTTCACGCTCTGCCTGTATGCGTGGACTGTTAACTTCCATTTCACAAGAAAGCTCATACCTTGAACAAAACTTTGTTGGTCTTGAAGGTCCTATTGGACTCAAACTTTGTTCTACTGCTTCGGACCAAGACGGCTGACTACCTGGATCTGTCCTCAGCGGTATAATTCGCAGTCCTTTTCTTTCTGACCTGTTCTAAGATCAAGCAATGATTATGTTTGGTTTCCATTTAAGAAAGTTAATAGAATGTTTTCTGAGATTAACGTTTCTGAGCCCCAGGTCTTCTTGATGAGAACTGATTGCCAAATTATTACCCAAAAGTGAAACACACTGGACCCGATCCAGACTGCCCTGCACACCTTTTCTTGTACGTAAGGCTCTCTCCTACTGAGCAGGTGACTGCTGTGTTGGCTTCCTGACCACGGCTCACTTGCTGGAGAGAAGCGGAGGGAGACGGGTGGAGCCAGGCTTCCCATCTTCCCAGAACCTGGAGTCCGGCACCATTGCTGATCTACACAAATATGCGGTAGAATTCCTGTCCAGCACCCCTTTGTACTTGCAAATCTAAAGAATGGTCCATAGGAAGAAGGCCATTTCCTTCACATTTGAACTTTGCATAAGTATCACACAAGCTGTGCCTTTCATGGTAACTTGGCCCTGCTGTTTACATTTTTCATATATCTTTTTTTCAGCTTCAGCTTTTTACCAAGTGGGTGCTAATCCATGAAAATGTGTGCTACAAGTCCATCTTTAAGGTGTCAGAAGCTTTTTTTTCACATTATCTTATGCATAACAAAAATAAGATCAAAAGTATTATGCTATGATTTACTTATGGCTCTTTTCATGGATTTCCCATGCAAATTTTAAAAAGCAAAACAAATAAAATGCAATAATTAAGCAGGGGGGCAAAATCCATCCAAAGCCACTTTCAAACACAGACGGAGGTTTGCTTAGACTCGTTCATTTCCATTTTTTTAAATAAAATTTTTATTGATTTTTATCTATTTCTACATCTATCACGCTACATACTAAGCTACATTGTCTTATACAGAGAATACTGTGTAAATTGCTTAATTATATCAGGTTACAAAAATTCTGAAACATCTCAAAATAAACCTTGGTCAGACTCGTTCATTTCCAATTATTTAAGTTGATGGAGGCCAAGAACTTTAGACCCACTTTAGACCCAATGGATTTTAATGAAGAACTGAGCATGTGTTTAGACCAGCAGGACTTAAAAGTGCTTAACTTTGACAGAGATTGCAACCCATAGCTATAACTCAGTAAATCTGTCTGCTTTTGCATTGTTACTTTTCATTATCTATGGAAACCTTTGTGGTTTTCTATGGAGGAAAAAAGGAACACTAACTAAATGAAGTGAATTCCCACAAAAAGAGCCATTTTCTCTCTGATGTGAAACAACAGCAGAAATCTGACAAACCCATTAACAAGACGGCGGAGATCAAACATGTCGGAGTGCTGGCAGAGCTCGAAAATTCTCCAGGATGCCCAAGGCAGAGAAGGAGAACAGGGAGTGAGAAGAAACACCAAAGGGAAAGGTGATGAACTAAGGCAACACACACATTTCTGAGTCCTGGTGCTGCTAAGTAGTTAAGAAGCCTGAGGGATTGTAGCTGAACAACTCCACATGGAAGGGAAACATCTTTTCTTCTTAAAAGAAATACTTCTGATCCTATAAATAATTCAGTTGAATAGGTGAGATGCAGAAGCAAATTTCTGGCACCCTAATATTAAACAGAAAATCATTTCCCCTCCCTTCTTTTCAATTGCAGGAGTCCATTACATCACAAGTTTAACATGCAACCAGTTACTGTTTTTAAATTAATCTACTAACCCTGGTAAGCTGGAAAAAGACCACATGCCTCAACCCAGCTTCCACCAGTATTTATTGATTGATTTTGGATATTTCTATGCTAGAGTCCTTCAGCGTATTAAACTATCCCAACTTCTCAGGTATTTGACAGTCATGCAAAGTTGAGTTATGCTGATGTTGCAAAAATAGACACCGGGGGGGGGGGGTTGGGCTCTCGCAGGGTCAAGTCAGTGAGGTCCATGAACAGGTCCTTTTAAAATTCTTTGGCCAGTGTGAAATGACTGGCATTGCTTTCCCAAAACTAGGTGAGAATGGCAAGAACAGGAATTTTGGGGGACCATATAAACTAAGCTTGTTGTTCCAGTTTGGTCCTTGCATCTGCTAAACTCCTTTATTATGCTGTATGCTAATTTGCTGCTCACCCTCTGCCTGTATGTATGGACTGGTGATGTCCATTTCAATGTATCTGAAGAAGTGTGCATGCACAGGAAAGCTTATCCCCAGAATTGAACTTGGTTGGTCTTAAAAGGGCCCCTGGACTCGAACTTTGTTCTGTGGCTTCAGACCAACAGGGGACCCACCTGAAAGAATTGGGGGCGGGGGGAGCACCCGATTCCTTTATTTCCTGCAGCGTTGTGCTGAGAGGTGCTGAGTCAACAACAACAACAGTACCTTTATTGGCATAAAAACGATACAATGCACCCAGCGATATACCCCAAAACAGCCAGGCAGAGCATGGTTTTCCAGTCCAACCTGGTACAAGGCTCTCCTCCTAGAGACCTCACATAAAAAATTGCTACTGTCTCAAGAATCTCAGCTCTCTGGGATGACAACAAGGCATCAATAATGAACTCCTCGGATTGATCCCGGAGGGGGGCGATCACCGCTTCAATATAAGCGAGACGAATATCGTTATGAAAACTACAGTGTAAAAGCACATGACCAATAGATTCGATTTCCCCCATCCCACATGGGCAAAATCTCTCTCTGTAGGGGATTTTTTTGAATCTTCCCGAAAGTACAGCTGAGGGCAAGACGTCAATCCGAGCTAGCATAAAAGCCCTATGGAGGTGGGGCTGAAACCAAGTAGTCAGGTAACCTGTAGAGATGTGACTAAAGGAAAGTCCCAAACTCAAAGGGGAACAATGTCTATGGGCAAGCCTTCTCAGCTCTTGCCCCTCTATCTCCAGTCTTTGCTTAAGTAAATAGAAAGCTTTCTGCTCAGGCAAGGGTAACAGATCATCAAACTTACAGCCCATTGCAGAGTCCTTCAGCGGAGGGCTGCCCAGCCGGCCAGCGTAGGGGACGCTCCCTTCGTCAAGAGATGCAGGGGGCGGGGGCGGTTTTTCTTGCCCAACTCTGTTTCTTTAAAATGTTTGTTTTAAATCTTTTTTAAAAACCAAGCAAAGACACACTTTTAAAAACTTATTTATTTTCAAATAAACTGGACAATTTTTTTTAATGTGAGTGGCTGTCAGCAAGGGGCCTCCCAAATAGTGTTCCCTCTGAGCTGAGTGAGCGTGAGCCAGCTCACCGTTTTTTACCCTCCGGCTCACACATTTTTGGTCTCGGCTCAGGAAGGATGGCTCCAGAGCAAACTATTGATGCAGCAGCCAGATCGCTCGCTCACAACTGTAATGCCAGGAGCTCACAAAGTCAAATTTTGGCTCACAAGGCTCCACAGCTTAGAGGGATCATTGCTCCCAACACGTGGGGCGCGTTTACCCAGACTTAGTGGGCCTCCCTCCGGGCTCCATAGCCGCCGCCGCCGACTCCCCTTCGGCCCTTCTCAGTCTGCACGACCCGGAGCGAGGCCTTTGATCCTTCTCCAGCGGGGGAGGGGGGAAGGGGCTCCCTCCTGGCCAGTCAGAGGCCGTCACCGCCCCCCCCCCCCCCGCAAACGCCTGCGGGGCCCTGAACCAGCCATCTGACCGCCCCCCCCCCCCCCCGCAGCAGCCACAGCCTCAGAGGCACCTCCCCCCCCCCCCCCACACACTCCGGAAGGGAAATCCCAAAGTGCAGCCCGCAGGTCCTCCGGGGATCGGCCCGACGGCTTTCTCTTAGCTGAGAGGCCCCCACTGCTTGGGCTGCCCAGAAGGGCCGATGTGGCTGCAGCCCGCAGGGCGACGCCCGGCTCCCCCGGCCCCCTGCCGAAGCCGAGTCCGGCAGCGGGCCTCGCGAGCGGGCCGGGAGGGGTGGGGGGGCTGTGCCGGGCCAGTGGCAAGCCGGGAGGGACGGCCGGGCTCAGGCTGCGGGTCGCCTCGCTCTCCCTCGGGGCGCCCTCGCGCCCCGTTTCCCGTCCCTTCGCCCGCCCTCCTGCGGGGCTCCTGCTGGCCCAGTCGCCCCCCTCCTCCCACCCCGCCTTGAGCCGCCTCGACCCGGAGAGCCCAGCCTACCCCTCCGGACCGCCCTGGCCGCGGAGCGATCGTCCGCCCCGGAGAGGAGAGGAGAGGAGAGGAGAAGGCGCCGACAGAACCCAGGGCGGCGTCCACTTCTGCTCGTCCTGCCAGGCCGGAGGAGGCGCCCGAGCGTCTCCGGGGGGGGGGGCAGGGCCGGCCTGGGGGAACTAAGGCGTCGGGCCAGCTGGGGGAGGGGGGTGGAGATGCGGGGAGCCAGCCGCCGTCGGCTTTCTTGCCTGCGGGCCAGCCCGGAGATGGGCGAGGCGGGAGGCACTAAAAGGGCCCGCTGGGCCGGAGGCGGGAGGCCTGGCCGAGGGAGGGGTCGCCTCGCCTCCCCCCTTCCAGCTGGCCCCACCGAGGCGCCCAGGAGACCCTCTCCCTTTCCCCCACACTCCCCCCCTCCCCGCGCGGTGGGTCCAGAGCTGCTCCCGGGCCGGGCCGCCGGGCTTATCCGAAGGCCGCTGCCGTCGACTTGGGCGACGCCCTCGGGGGTGTCTGTCTGGCCGGATGTGGTGGCTGTTCCTGTGCCGGGGCGGGGGGGGGGGGAGCACAGAGGCGGAGCAGGGCCGGGCAAGGGATCGATCGCCTCCAGTAGCGAGAAGGGAAGGTGCACGAGAAAAGGCCCGCCCGCGGCTGGCTCCTTTCTGCGGCCAGCGGGGAAGGGACCAACCCCAGGAAGCTACCCCCCCCCCCCCCATTTGCAAGGTGCCTCTGGAAGGAACTGGCTCCGGGGACGCTTCCGAGGCGATCGTCTTCTGCCTTCTTGCCTGTGGCTTTACCGGCTGCGGGCCGGAGGGGCCGACCTTCTCCGAAGTTCGGGGGCATCGAAGCGGCCGAGTCCGCCAAGCTCTCCAGGCGCCGCCGCCGCTGCCGCCGCCTCCCCCCCCTCCCCCGGCCGGCCCTCCAGAGGAGGCGCCTCCGCTCCCGGGCCTGCTGCTCCCTCACGCATCTGCCCGGGGAAACCCGCCCGCCGGCACCCCGAGGGTGTTTGGGGGTCCCCAGAAGCAAGAGAAAAGCGGAAGGGGAAACCAGCACCCCTCGGGGAGACCGCAGTCGAGCGGCTGCTCCAAACTCCGGCGATTAAATGACAAGCGGGAGCAGGAAATCGGTGCTGCGGCGGGGGGGGGGGGGGGGGGGGGGGGGGGGGACCCGTTCGGGGGTCTGAGAAACCGCTGGGCTACCCCTTGAGGAGCGAGGCGACAGTCGGATCTTCTTCCATTTATCGGGGAAATAAATTGGAGGGAGGGGCGTCGAGGTGGTGGTCTCCTGACTGTTGGCCGTCGGAAGTGGGGAGGCAGCAGAGACGCTTCTCCTGCGGCTTGGAAGGAGGGGGCCGTCCGGCCAGAGGCAGCCAAGAGCCTTGCGGGCGGTGCCCCCCCCCCCCCCCCGACGACCACGGCGATCGGGGGCGGTGCCTGCAGGGTGATGCCCGGAGGCGGCCGAGGCAGCTCAGAGTCCGGGGAGGGACTCGCGGGGGCCGGTTGTCTTCTTTTCTGGAAATCCGCAATCAAGAAAACCACAACCCGGAGGAGCAGGAACAAAAAAGAAAACCAAAGATTGTGAAAACCCTAGTGTTGTAATAATAAATTTTTCAATAAATAAATGATATAAAATACAGTTCATAACATCAGTTTCCACAAAAGTTTTTTCCAACAAGGTTTCAGAGGAGGTTTTCCAGAATTACTTCATTCGTTTCATCCATACTGAACTTCATCCAAACAGGAAAATTTGATGCGTTGCAGCAACCTGTATTAGGCTAATCAAGAATGTCTGTATGTAGCCTTCACTAGAAAGATCTGGATTGTTATAGACTGTAACATTTGTCGTCTGATGATGTATGAAGCCCACTGTATGCAGCTTGAAACTCATCAGTTTTTCCTGTTTGGATGAAACAAGTGAAGTAATTCTGGAAAACTTCCTCGGAAACCTTGCTGGAAAAAACTTTTGTGGAAACTGATGTTATGAACTGTATTTTATATCACTTATTTATTGAAAAAATTATTACACAGTAGCGTTTTCACAATCATTGATTTTCTTTTTTGTTTCTTCTTTTCTGGAAAACCAGCTGGCAAACGACTAGAAAGTGGCAGAGGGTGGATTCGTGGGCCCCTGGGGAGCCCAGAAAGGGCCACTCCACTGTGAATGGGCTAGTTTAGATTCTGGGAGAGAAGCAGAAAGGAGTGGGAGCCCAGGAGCACCTGAAAGACTAACTCAGGAAAGCTCCTCCTCTGCCACACATTTTGTTAGTCTTTCAGGTGGCCCTGGGCCCTTGCTCTTTTCTGCTGCTACAGACAGACTAACCCATCTTGATCCATAAGAGAAGTGTTAGATATCAGTGAACGGTGAATTCTGTCGAAATGTGAAGTGCGTGTGTGACCCACCATGGTCAAGGGTTAATGCCCAACAGAGTCAGGGAACCTTTGAGAGACAGGCTGTTTTGACTGAATTCTGTTTGGAGAGTCGGTTAAGAAATGACAGCTGGGAGGAACAGTTGAAGAAGAGACAGTTAAGCACTGCCTGGCTGTGTACTGAGAAGGAGGCAAAAGGAATGAGAGGATCAGAGAGGATCCCCATTTCACCCCAAAAGGGAAATTGCTTCTAGTTAAGATAAGTAATCCCTGCCCAGTGAAAAGGGAAATAGCTCCCTGGTCTGTGTAGATAGATGGATTTGGGGGACTTGGTTGTATGTTTCTGCCTTCTAGACTTTAAGAGTCCCTGAAACTCAGACACCTATGTATTGATCTTGATTTGATAAGATATCGTAGCAGTTAAATAGAGTCAGAATCCATGCATTTTACTTTAAAAGAAAAGTTGCTTTACTAAAAGGAAGAGTAACTTTTGGATGAAAATAAAAGACAGATACTTTCTACAGCTACATCTTGACTAAAACATGGCTAGCAGCTTAAGAATGGCTGCTGCTTCTTGCTTAGAACAAAGAATGGAAACACAGCCATAAAATTCAAAACATCCTAAACGTTGGTTAGCCAATTAACAGGTTAGAAAACACTTCATTTATATAAACAGCACCCACAAATTTCCCACACAAGATCCGTCTCTATTCTAAGTGGTTACAGGCCAGACTACATTATGGCCTATTTACTAACATCATTAGTTAACTCTAGAATGACTGAAATGCAAGCAACTTGTAAAATATTCCAACACCCCCTTCTCAAGTTGCAACATTTAAGTCGCAAGTAAAGTCACATAGGTTCAGCTTCTCATGTACATACTCAAACTTGAATTTGTTGAGCAGCTTGGTCAGGATATCAGCGGCCATCTCATTGGTAGGACAATACTCAATTTCAATCAGTCGTTGTTGCATATCTTTCACAAGATGACATTTGGTGGCAACATGTTTGTTGCCTGCAGGGGTCATTTCATAGAAAAAGAGGTGCAGGAGCTCATTAGCATAACTCATTAGCATAACTTATTTGCATATGCAAATCACCGGAAGTATGTCAGAAGGCAAGAAAGAAAGAAGAGAGAGAGAGAAAGAAAGAAAGAAAAAGAAAGCAAGAAAGAAAGAAGGAAAGAAAGAAAGCAAGCTGGCAGAAAGGGGACCGCTACTAATCCAGGCCTCAGAAATACCACTGTTCTGGGAGGATAACTCCATTGGTGGCTGAAGCCTTTAGAAGGCTGGTCGGAGGAACAAGGACCCCTTTCCAGGGGGTGGGATCATTTTGCTGCAGCCATGACACAAGCAGGCATTCCCCCACGGGGGGGGGGGGGAGGGGGGCTGGCACCAACTCCCGGAGCTGCACTCCCCTGAGCTCCTGCCCAAAATGACCCCTGGTTGCCTGATTTGGTGCCTTCACCCTTGCGTATGCTTGTGCATGCTTGATTGTCCTCAAATAAAATTATTGGCTTAGGTTCATCTATGCCAGTCATTTAGTAGATAAATGATCCATTCCAGTTCACTACAGGTACTTGCAGCCGACCCCCCTTCTGCTTCAGCAGTAGACTGAACAACAATTATTTGCTTCCAACTAGTCCAGTTGATCATGCTGTTTCCATAGAAAAACAGGTAACTGCTGGTTGACTTGCCATGAGGTGTGTCTTTACCCCAGTTGGCATCCATGTATCCAACTAATCTCGGGTTGTCACAGGCTGAGACCTTCAATTTGTAATCTGCTATTCCTTTGAGAGATCTAGCCAGTGTCTTTATAGCTTTCCAATCACAATGATTTGGTGACTTTGTCTTTCTGCACAAGATTCCAACTGCAGCAGAAATGTCACGTTGACATACTGTGCTCAAGTAGAGACATTTGCCAATTGCTTCCTTGTATTCTAGGTTACTTTAGAGCATTTCTCCATCTGTCTGTTTGAGATAAGCTGGTTCAAGTGGAGTACTGACTAGTTTTGAATGCTTCATCCCTATAGATTCAACAAAAGTTGATAATTTTGTAGTCTTGGTTCAAGAGAAAACTTCCATCTTCAGTTCTTTCAATCTGTATTCCAAGATAATGCTTTATATCTCCCAGTTTTTTCACTTCTACTTCTTTGTTTAGTTCATCAGCTATTTCTTGTATGTCCTCTTCGGTTTGGCAGCACAATAACAGTTCATTCATGTTTATCACTATATATTAAGAACATAAGAGAAGCCAATGTTGGGTCAGGCCAATGGCCCATCCAGTCCAACACTCTGTCACACAGTGGCCAAAAACACCACGTGCCATCAGGAGGTCCAGCAGTGGGGGCAGGAAGCCCTCCCACTGTTGCCCCCCGCCCCCAAGCACCAAGAATACAGAGCATCACTTGCCCCATAGTTCCTATCTATACCTTGTGGCTAATAGCCACTGATGGATCTCTGCTCCATATGTTTATCTAATTCCCTCTTGAAGCCATCTATGTTTGTAGCTGCTGCCACCTCCCGGGGCAGTGAATTCCATGTCTTAATTACTCTTTGGGTGAAGAAGGACTGCCCAGCAATTTCATGGAGTGCCCACGAGTTCTTGTATTGTGAGAAAGGGAGAAAAGTACCTCTTTCTCTACCTGCTCTATCCCATGCATAATCTTATAAACCTTGATCATGTCACCCCTCAGCCATCATTTCTCCAAGCTAAAGAGCCCCAAGCACTTTAACCTTTCTTCAAAGGGAAAGTGTTCCAACCCTTTTATCGTTCTAGTTGCCCTTTTCTGCACTTTTTCCAATGCTATAATATCCTTTCTGAGGTGTGCTGACCAGAACTATACACAGTATTCCAAATGAGGTTGCACTATTGCTATATACAGGGGCATTATGATACTGACTGCTCTGTTTTCAATTCCCTTCCTAATAATCCCCAGCATAGCATTGGCCTTTTTTATTGCAGTCGCACACTGTTTCAACATTTTCATTGAATTATCTACTATGACTCCGGATCTCTCTCTTGGTCAGTCCCTGCCAATTTGGACCCATCAATGTGTATTTATAGTTAGGCTTTTTGGCTCCAATGTGCATCACCTTGCCCTTGGCCACACTGAACCCCATTTGCCATGTTGATGCCCACTCTCCTATCCTCGACAGATCCCTTTGGAGTGCCTCACAATCCTCCCTCGTTTTCACCACCCTGAACCATTTTGTGTCATCTGGAAATTTAGCCACTTCACTGCTTACTCCCAACTCCAAATCATTAATAAACAAGTTAAAAAGCATCAAACCAAGTACTGATCCCTGCGGGACCCCACTGCTTACCACCTTCCACTGAGAAAATTGCCCATTTATACTCACTCTCTGTTTCCTATTAATTAGCCAGTTTTTGATCCACAAAAGGACTTGTCCTTTTATCCCATGTCTATTGAGCTTACTTAGGAGCCTATGATGAAGGGCTTTCTGGAAGGTTAAGAACATCTATTGGGTCCCCCTTGTCCACATGTTTGTTCACTCCCTCAAAGAAAACAAATATGTTAGTGAGACAAGATCTTCTCTTACAGAACCCATGCTCAGTCTGCCTCAATAGTTTTTGTTCATCATGTGCCTACTAATTCTTTCCTTAGTAACAGTTTCCACCATCTTACCAGGTATGGACGTCAGACTGACTAGCCCGTCATTTCCCGTATCTCCTCTGGAAACCTTTTTAAAGATGGAAGTGACATTAGCTACCTTCCAGTCTTCAGGAATGGAGGCAGATTTTAATGAAAGATTACATATTTTTGTCAGAAGATCCACAAGTTCACATTTGAGTTCTTTCAGAACTCTCGGATGTATGCCATCCGGACCAGGTGATTTATCAGTTTTTGTCTATCAGTTGTAGGACCTCCTCTCTTGTCACCTGAATCTGACAGGTCTTTCAACACTCCTCCCGAAATCAGCGGTTCTGAAGTGGGCAAGCACTTCTCATCTTCCACAGTGAAGACAGAGGCAGAAAAATGCATTCAGCTTCTCAGCCATTTCCCTATCATCCTTCAGCACTCCTTTTACCCCTTGGTCATCCAAGAGCCTCACTGCTTCCCTGGCTGGTTTCCTACTTCTAATGTATTTGAAGAAAGTTTTATTGTTGGTCTTTATGTTTTTTGCAATATGCTCCTCATATCCTCTTTTTGCCTACCTGATCACAGACTTGCATTTTATTTGCCACAGCCTGTGTTCCCTTTTATCAACCTCACTGAGACTAGCTTTCCACCACTTAAAGGAATCCTTCTTACCTTTTACAGCTTCCATTACTTTGTTTGTTAACCATGCAGGCTTTTTTCTATACCTATTTGTGCCTTTCCTAACCTGCGGTATATATTTTTTCTGAGCTTCCAGGATTGTAGTTTTAAATAGTCTCCAAGCTTCCCCAATGGTTTTGACCCTTTCTACTATTCCTTTCAATTTCCTCTTCACATGTCTCCTCATTTCAGAGAAGTTACCCCTTTTTAAAGTTAAAAGTGGTTGTGTCAGTCTTTTTGGGCAACTCCCTATTTATACAAACGTTGAACTCAATAACATGGTCACTGTTCCCAAGTGGTGCAATCACTTTTACATGTCTCACCAGGTCTTGGACATTACTTAGGACCAAATCCAGGATTGCCTCTCCCCTTGTAGGTTCTGTGACCATCTGCTACATAGCACAGTCATTGAGTGTGTCTAGAAACACAATATCTTTTTCTCAACTTGAACACATATTGACCCAATCAATGTGTGGGTAGTTAAAATCACCTATTATAACACAGTTCTTTCCTCTAGCTGCTATCTTTAATTCATTCATCATTTTATAATCCTCCTCTATATGTTGATTTGGTGGGCGATAAGAAACTCCCAGTGTTAAGCTTCTTTTTGGGCCCACTATTTCAACCTATAGCATTTCCAGAAGTGAACCCAATTCTCTTACCCTCTCAGTCTTACTGGACTGTATACCCTCTCTGGCATACAGAGCCACCTGACCGCCAAACCCCCCCCCCCATCTTTCCGATATAATTTATAACCAGAAATCACCATATCCCACTGATTTTCCTCATCCCACCAAGTTTCTGAAATACCCACAGTGCCTATCTTTCCCCCCAACACCAAGCATTCCAACTCCCCGATTTTACCTCGGACACTTCTAGCATTTGTATATAAACACCTATAATTCCCCATACATGTTAAGCCCACAACCTTTCTCTTGCTGCCTCAAGACCTTGACAGGCAGTCCATATCATTAGCCACAATCTCAGTGGACAATTCTAATCCATTTCCTTGTAGAAAAGTAACAGCTACCCCTTCATCTCTTTGAGATGAGCCATCCTGAACTGGAGACTGGCTCCTCCCCAGCACTATCTACCAGCACTATCTACCAGCCTAACTAGAACATGTGTAATGTCCGCTACCTTTGCACTAAGTAGGCAAGTCACCATACGGTCAGTACGCAGGTTTGCCACCCAGCTGTCTACCTGCCTAAGAATCAAATCACAACTACCAAGAGCCCCCCCCCCCCCGCCAAGGGATGTTTCCATGGTGCGAAAGGATACCCATTCACCAGCTGAAGAAGAGGTCCCTTCTGAGGGCACATCCTCAGTATGGCGCCCTGTTTCCCCTCGACCCTCATGCTCCCTGACAGCGGTAGGGCTGCCGGATTCAGAGTGGGACATATCTAACAAGTCCCCGAGAGTCTTCTCCATGCGCCTAACTGACTGTCTCTGCTTTTCCAGGTCAGCCACCTTAACCTCAAGGGAGCAAACTCGTTCCCTGAGAACCAGGAGCTCCTTGCACTGGGCACACACCCAAAGCAGGGTATAGGTTGAACAATAAATAAATAAACATGTGACACTCCGTGCAAAACACTGGATAGTCCCCAACCCCCTGCTGGCATTCTGGCTCCATACAATCCATTTTTAAGTCTGGCAAATAAACAGGCATTTGTTTTTCCTTGTTGAAAACCTTGCTTCTGTAGCAGTGGTCAATTTCTCTGGACATGCATTGTCAGGTAGTTCCTCTGGTGAATCTCCATTGAGGAGAGCTGTCCCAATGTCAAGATACTGAACATCCATCTTCCTAGAAGCTACAATACTTAGCAGTATTTTGAAGGTAGTGTCTTGGACGACAGTTGCTGATTGCTTGTCAACTGGTGCAGACGCAGTCACAGATTGCATATGCACACAAATGCCATATTGTGGTGGTAGTACACCTTTGTTGCTTCTTGCTGACTTTCTCACAGTAGGTACAGTTTCTGTCTCTCTTGGCCTAGGGTCTCCTGCTTCTCCTTCTGATTGGGTACTTTCTTGTGAAGGTGGACCTGCCTGGTCACAGGTGGTCTCTGCAGGCTGCCAAATGGCCAGATTGCTGAAAGAGACTTCTGCAGCATTCTGGTTAGTTTCCACTGTGGACTTAGCTTGTTTAGAAGTTTGCAGCATGCTGCTTTTGTCTATATGTACCACGTTGCATTCTTTGACCATATAAGTTTTAGGATTCTAGATTCTGTATATTCCTCCTCCAAGAGCATGCCCCCAGGGATACCAAGTTCAGCTCAGGGATCCAGTTTTCCCCTTTTCTCCTTGGAAACATATGCATATGTTCTGTAATCAAAAGCCTTTATATGTTTTAAAGCTGGCTTCTTGTTATACCACCCCTCAAAAGGAGTTGTCCCTGTCACTCTGGAGGGAACAGCTTTGGCCCAACAAGAATCAGACAGTTCAGACTACATAAGCATGGAGCGTGCCATTTCTTGAATAGTCTTATTAAATCTCTGCTGCTCCATTCTGTTCAGGAGAATAAGACACTGTAGTTTTATGTTCAATGCATTCTTGTTCTATAAAGCTTTGGAACTCACTGCTACAGTATTCAGTTCCATTGTCTATAAATAGAACTTCTGGAACTTTACAAAAAAAATTTTTCACAGATACAATGTAACTTAAATTTCTCAAAAACTGATCTTTACTATTAATTAGGTATACATAGAAACATTTTGACTTTGCTTCCATAAAAGTGAAAACATATTTGTTTCCACCTGCAGAGGGACATATACGTCCAAGGTCTAAGTAGACCATCTCTAAAAACTCTTCGTTGTGCACAGCATTGTGCTTTAATAGCTTGGCACTGTGCCGTTGGTTCTCAGGCACACATCACAACCAGCTTGCATTTTTTTGCAATCAACAACATCAGTATTGCATTCCTTCAATGATTTTTGCATACTTTACACATGACATTGACCCAATTTCACATGCCATTTACAAATACAGTTCTTATGTTCACATACTATCATTGTATGACACACTGGCCCATTAGCATCATCAGCATCCTCAACAATATTCCTTAATTAATGAAAACCACTCTTTTCATGTACCATTATTTCAGACCCAGATTTAACATTAAAAATTCAACTATCATCCTCTCCAAGTATAGCTCTCAACGTAAAAGCCACAAAGAATAAATGAGAGATATTTGAGAGCTGCAAGACATGAACAAGTATTACACACGTGTTTTTATTAGAAAATATGCAGATTTACTTTTTATTAACATTAAATGAGATTGCCAAAAATAAAAACAAAAGGGGTAAAAACAGATCCTGAGAATGATATTCAGGGCTCATTTCGTAGCAGGAGCTCCTTTGCATATTAGGCTACACACCCCTAATGTAGCCAGTCTTCTAAGGGCTTACAGAGCTCTTCTTACAGGGGCTACTGTAAGCTCTTGGAGGACTGGCTACATCAGGGGTGTGTGGCCTAATATGCAAAGGAGTTCCTGCTACGAAATGAGCCTGGTGATATTTATTTGTCCAGTGATATTTATTTGTTTGCTAATGATATTTATTTGTCTAAGAGAGAGTGAAAGAGGGGGGGGGAGAAAGAAAGCCTTTAACTTTAGATGTGTTCTCCAAGCCCCCCACCCCACTGCCATGCCGGCTTGGCTTGGAGAAGGAATTTAAAGAGACAAATGCCTTCTCTGAGCCGAGCCGAGCCAGCCAGCTGGTGTGGTGAGGCTTGGAGAATGCATTTAACTTTAGTTGGGGAGAGAGGGGAGAAAGAAAGAAAGAAAGAAAGAAAGAAAGAAAGAAAGAAAGAAAGAAAGAAAGAAAGAAAGAAAGAAAGAAAAAGAGAGAGGGAGGGAGAGAGAGAGAGAGAAAGAAAAAAAGAAAGAAAGAAAGGGAGGGAGAAAGGAAGAAAGAAAGAAAGAAAGAAGATGAGGGAGGGAGGTGGAGGTGGAAAGAAAGCTAACTTTAAATATGTTCTCCAAGCCCCCCCCCCCCCACCGGCTGTCTTGGTTTAGAGAAGGGATTTAAAGAGACAAATGCCTTCCCTAAGCCGGTTGGCGGGGGGGGGGGGCTTTGAGACTGCATGTAACGTTAAAGTTGCTTTTTCTCTGCTCCTCCCCACCTCAAGCCTACCCAGAGAAGGGAACACTGTTTAGGGAAGGAAAGACCGATCTGGGAGGCATGCCTCCCCTTTGCTTCCCCAGCCACCCTGCTGGGAGCCACACAATATATGTGAAAAAGCCACGTGTGGCTCCTGAGCCATGGTTTAGCCACTCCTGCCCATTTTCCACAATCCTTTTGGTACATATTATATTGTGTGTTGATCCAGGAACAAAAGCACAATCTCTCAGTACAATTTCCACAGTTTCTTGATTTGCATTTAAAACTTTCAACAAGACAGTATCATATCCTTTAACATTTAGAGTTTCCCCTTCAGCTCGTAGTAGATTGGGCCTCCTTTGTTTTTCTAGTTCAACAAAGCACCCTTCATCTTTAGCTAAATGGCTATAACTTCCCAAGTCTGTAAGCCAATAATTCTCAAGATTTGAATTTGATTCAGCAATTGTAAACATGTGCCTTTCACCAGACTTGTTCCTATGTTTAAATCTTTCCTATCCCATGGCCACTTGGCTTTATCCCTTTAGACTGAAATTAACTTTTGGTGCTATTCTCCACATGGCCACTGGGCGTCGCTACCTCATTGGGAGGGCTTTGTCAGGAATTCTTTGTCTCTTTAAATCTCCATTGCTTGACAGCATAACCACGTCTCCCACAATAATAACATGTAATATCTCTTTTTCCAAGTTGCACCCTTAAAACTGACATTTTATTTGCTGTTTCTGAAACTTCTCTTCTGATCCCTTCTTCCTGTAGAAAACTTACAGCAAATTTAAGAGTCAGATCAGTTAACTCTATAATGACTGAAATGTAAACAACTTGTAAAATACTCCAACTCTATGCTTGCGTGTTTAAGCAGAAACTGAGGGGGGAAGGAAGCCTCTCTCCTCAAAAGTTTTTGACCTTTTTGAATAGCAGCAGGAATACTTACTCGTTGGCTAAAAATTATCCGTAGTTAGTGTGATTACAAAGTTACCTCTGTTTTATTGTTGGTTCACCTCATCCATCCTATCCCTTATTCCACCCAGGGCTGTAGCTAGGAAGAATTTGCTTGAGGGGCATTATTATTATTTTGCTCCTGGGGCAATCCAAGAGTGACTATCATAACACGAGCTTTCACGAGCAAGGGCCTCCATCACAGACTTTCTGATCTGAATTCAGATTTGGGAAGCTTGTGCCATAGCACCGTGAGCAGACTGCAAACCACAACACTGAAAAAAATGGAAGATGTTAAAACAGAGGCGGTTTTTAGTCCAGCTGGCTTTTTGGGTGAGTAAACCAAAGTTCCTAAACTCCACTAATCTTTTAAAAAGGAATTGAACCTATTAGTTTTGATTAGGCAACTAGTCTCGATGTGGATAGCGTATGTGGCGAATTGTGTCTGGCGAAGGAAGGGAAAGGGATAAGATAAGATGGAAGGAAGGCACATTCATTGCAAGCTGAGTCCAGAACAGCTGGAGCATTGGGGAGGGACGGGGGCTGCCCAACCACAGGGAGCAGCAGCAAGTTGCATTCTGGAGGAGCGTAATGAAGAGGGCTGCAGAAGTGTGTGTGAGCCAAGGCTTGGACCAGACTGGGCTGGTGCTGTGAGGGGCACCTCAACAACTAGAGTTGGATGGGCCCAGGTGGCAGCTCCCAGTTGGGACCAGATGCTTCCATCAGGCCAGCCTCACCAAATCAGCAGCTCCAGGGCCGAGTGCTGCTGCCGCGGCTCCCTGCAGGTTCAAGGCAGGGGGCTCAGAGAACTCGGGGGCTCTTATCTGGCTCAGGCAAAGCGAGGCTGGTCACCTTGGAGCTTGCCAGGAGCTGGGTGAGGGACAGTAGAGAGAGCAAGGCAGGCGCCGCAGGGTCTTCCGCAAGCCCTCTTGGCTTGGCCTCTGGGCTTCAACCCCAGCACAGAGGTGGCAAAGGCAAAACTAAAAAATCCCATTTGGCTCTGGGAAGCAGCCTGGTCCATCATGTTGCGTGTCTTCATCCCCCTGGTGGCTCCAAAGCCAACTGGGCACTCTTTCCCACCACCGCTGGGAAACAGGTGGAGCGTGCATGGGGCTGAATGCCCCTGAGGTCAGGGCAGATTGGGGGCAGGGCAGATTTGGGAGGGGGCATTGCCCCCAGGGCCCCATGGTAGCTACAGGCCCAAGTCCACCTGCTGAGCTGGCAGTGTTACCAAGCGCATACAGTCCCTCTCCTGCCAGCTCCCACCCTCCTGCCTCGGCAACGGTGTCACTGGTCTCTGCCAGCAAAGCAGGTGGCGCATCCCCATTTGGGTCCAGCATAGAATGGCAGGCCTCCTCCCGGCACTGGAATCCAAAGTGCCCACTGGATCGCGGCCAGTGTGTTTAGCAGTCTGAACCACAGAGGGATTTGGCCACTGGGCTGGAGTCAAGGGGGGTCCGATCTGCCACTCAGAAGAGGTCTGAGCAGCAGGTGAGCTCGGCTGCGGCTGGTCACCAGCCCCACCCTTTGCTGCCCCTGACCTGTCCAGAGCTCCCACCCAGAGGTGGTTTTTGAGGCTTTCACAAATCACCGCGAGTCTCAGCCTTCCGCCCCAACCAGGGTGGAGTGGTGGTGGTGGATCTTCTTTAAAGGCTCAGCTTGGGGAGAGGCCAGGGGCTGAGGAGGACCTAGGGCTGCTGAAGGTGCTGCAGGATGGCTCTCCAACTGGGTGCTCCCTCAACCCCCCTGTCTTCCCCCTCTTCACATGTCCCTGTCTTGTCCTTCTGTCTCCTACAGGCTGCCAAGAGTCTCTGGCAGGCCCTCGGGTGCCTTGGATGGCTCTCAGCCCTTGAGCCAGGCTGCTCCCTGGGGTTCCTTGGGGGGTGGGGGTTCCTGGACCTCCTTGGCCTGGGCCGCTGAGGTAGGGAGGGACTGTGGCTCTGGGATGCCTTTGCCCAGCTGTCCTGCCCACCAGGGAAGGCGAATTTGCCAGCAGCTCTGAATAGAAAGAGGCAGGTCAGTGGAAGGTAGGAGCCATCCTGAATGGATATTCAGTCCTGTCCACAAAAGGTCTTCCGTCAGAAGACCACTCCAAGGCTGTTCCTCCTGCAATGGGAAAGCAGATACGGAGGCTATGGCCATCTTGCCCTCTTCCCTCCCTCTATGGCATTTTGTTCAACTAAGGCCTCTCCCCTCCCCAAACTCTGGCTTCCATAGACTCCACTACAAAATCGCCAGGAATTTCCCAACCTGGAGCTGGCAACCCTAGTCAGGACTGGCCCCAATGAGTTCCCCACAAAGGCCAAAGTAGGCCTGGAAAGGGCCTCCTTCCCCTGCCTTTTTACTGACTGAACCAAGTTTGGTAGCCTAGCAACAGCCACTGAGGGGAAAGTGAGCCCCACAGCAGTTTTGGCAGCTTATTCAGACAGGGAAGGGCCAAGCCGGCAGTGGACAGGGAGAGGAGTGGACCCAGCCCCCAGCCAATGGCTGATGGAGTGCACAGCACAGACAATGAGAGAGCCAGAAAGTGCCAATATGCTAGGGTGTGTGTGTGTGTGTGTGTGTGTGTGTGTGTGTGTGTATATAATTTTTTTTTTTGTGCTGCAGGAAAGAAGCAAAGTGGTGGCAGTGGGGCGGGGAGGTGTCATCCACCAGCTCCTTGCTTTTCACCTACCTGCCTCTTGCTGTGGGGCTCTGGGCCCTGCTGCTGGAAGCTGCCTGGGGAGAGCCGTTGCAGGATAATGAGGACTCCAGGCTTTTATGGGCAGCTGGAGTGGGGGGCTGTTGTTAAACAGCTGGCCTAACTTTTCTAGTGCTGTGAATCATGGTCTGGCGATGGCTGCTGCGACCACCTGCCTTCTGCTCCCCAACTTTCCTGGCCTCCCACGGATTGCACAAAATTTAATTATCCAGTTAATTTTATCCAGCTTTACACAGTTAATTGAGCTGTCCTGTAGTGCAGTGGTTCAGAAAGATATTTTAATAAAGGGACAAGAACTGTGGGTTGTACTACTGTTACTATCTGTTGCTCCTACTATATAATTTCTACATTATTTAATGTGTTGTGTTAAGTCTTGTGCTTTGTTTCGGCTTCAGATTTCTGCAATCCAAACTCACCCTATTACATCATTTATTGGATGCCCTATTCTGTTGATTTTATTGACTTACACTGTGAACTCCACCTGGTGTCTCAAAAAGGCAAACTATAGGCCCCGATCACACACACAAGTAGCCGCGTGATAGGCACGACTCCCGGTCGGATTTTCAGGGCACGATCACATGGAAACATCTGGCAACCCGTTCCACACCCGTTGGCAACCCATATCACCCCGCCAGTTAAAAGCTACCTGCGAAAATGCAGTACTCTCCAGAAAACGTGGGGCGCGGGAGGTCGTTGGATCGCGGAAGTGCTGGTATCCCATCACATCCAGCACCCATCTACATCTTGTCTCACACCGGATGGGTGGGGTGGGTTTTTTTGAGCATCCATAGTATGCACGCAAACATTGACCTACGCATGCACACAAACTCGGACCTGCGCATGTGCACAAACGCAGTACTGTTGAACTTTGCGATGCTTCACCATCACTATGTGATTGGTGGCTGATGGCCTGAGCATGGAGCCTCGGGAGACTGTCTGATCATGACACCGCGCTTCATTTTGCTCTGGCGCAAAAAGCCTTGCTTCCCCCCCCCCCCCCCCCCCCGGATTATCTTGCTCGTGTGACCGGGCTCTATAAATAAATAAATAAGCCAGAATCCTGCCTATTGAGAAAGATCCCAGTTTACATGTATTATTTGTATTGCTCCTGATGTCATTGGTACATTGTCTGTTGCTTGTCCTGGGTTCACGGTGAACTGAAATGCAAAATGTAGCTTGCAATACAAGTAGGAAGGTAACGTGCCTCTGTTTCTTGAATGTACATGAAGGAGGGAAGCCACGTACCTAGATGGCTTCACTTCAGTGGCACCGTGGCCTTCAGACTGAGCTTCACCGACTTGTTTGGAGGGCAGATTACAAAATGAAGTTTCCCAGCCCAGTAATTAGATATCCCCTCCAGAGTCAAAATCTGAAGCCGATTACAGTATTAATATGATGATACTGGGCAGAAATGACCAATGGATTATTGAAAATGAATAAATCTCTGACTGGAAGAGGAAAGCAGACGTTGCAGAGAAGGATTCTCGAATTCAAAATAAGCTTGAGCAATTATCCTGACATACTGTAATTTATTTATATCTCATGGGATGTGATCCAACACAGTTAAGCACATCAACTTCTCTTTACTTCAGTGCGAGAGCTAAGTGTTTCCTATCAAAATAATGGCTGAATCGAGCCCACTGTCCCTCCAGAGAATTGTGAACAAAGCACTTGAGTTATATTGAATGGCCTCAGTCAATAGTAAGTATTCTGGGAGCAATTATCTATATCAGGAGGGTTCTTTTCACTGGCTCAAATCCAGTTACTTGCCCCAGTTTTTCCTCTGACAATCCATCCTTCATCTCTGGGGTGTCCTGTCTGTCCTTCCTTGCTGAGCTGCTTTTCTGAGCTGCTCACCCTGTTTCTCAGAATTTCCCCAGTTGTGTCCTTTCAGTCATCTGGGCTTTCTTCCCCCAGTATCATATCTCCTGGCACCTTTGCCCATGGAGCCTGCCATCCCCTTTGTCTTCCGTTCCTCTTCTGTCTCTAGCCTGGGCTGGGCAAAAATTCCCTCCTTCTTCCACTTGCCAGTTTCCCCCCAAGTAGCAGCAAGAAGCTCCCATGCTTCTCTGAGGGCAGAGGTTGAGGAAGGGAAGAACCACTGACCTTGGCCACAGTTCCACTCTCTCATCACTCAGACAGGGACCCCTTGTAGAGGTGGGCAGCTCTGGGGCTTTCGTGTCTTCTTGTCTTCCTTCCAGAAAGCCTTTGAGAAAGTTCTGCATCAAAGGATCCTAAGTAAGCTCAATAGTCACGGAATAAAAGGACAAGTCCTTTTGTGAATCAAAAACTGGCTAGTTAACAGGAAACGGAGAGTGAGTATAAATGGACAATTTTCTCAGTGGAGTAAGCAGTGGGGTACCGCAGGGATCAGTACTTGGTTTGATGCTTTTAAACTTGTTCATTAATGATTTGGAGTTGGGAGTAAGCAGTGAAGTGGCTAAATTTCCAGATGACACAAAGTTGTTCAGGGTGGTGAGAACCAGGGAGGATTGTGAGGCACTCCAAAGGGATCTGTCAAGGATGGGAGAGTGGGCATCAACATGGCAAATGGGGTTCAGTGTGGCCAAGTGCAAAGTGATGTACATTGCAGCCAAAAATCCTAACTATAAATACACATTGATGGTGTCCGAACTGGCAGAGACTGACCAAGAGAGAGATCTGGAGTCGTAGTAGATAACGAAAATGTTGAGACAGTGTGCAACTACAATGAAAAAGGCCGACACTATGCTGGGGGGTATTAGGAAGGGAATTGAAAACAAATCAGCCAGTATCATAATGCCCCTTTATAAATCAATAATGCAACCTCATTTGGAGTACTGTGTACAGTTCTGGTCGCCACACCTCAGAAAGGATATTATAGCATTGGAAAAAGTGCAGAAAAGAGCAACTAGAATGATAAAAGGCTTGGAACACTTTCCCTTTGAAGAAAGGTTAAAGTGCTTGGGGCTCTTTAGCTTGGAGAAATGATGGCTGAGGGGTGACATGATCAAGGTTTATAAGATTATGCATGGGATAGAGCAGGTAGAGAAAGAGGTACTTTTCTCCCTTTCTCACAATATAAGAACTCATGGGCACTCCATGAAATTGCTGAGCAGTCGGGTTAAAACAGATAAAAGGAAGTACTTCTTCACCTAAAGAATGATTCACATGTAGAATTCACTGCCACAGGAGGTGGTGGCGGCTACAAGCATGGACAGCTTCAAGAGGGAATTAGATAGGGTTGCCAGCCTCCAGGTGGGGCCTGGGGATCTGCTGCTTTTACAACTGATCTCCAGCTGACAGAGATCAGCTCCCCTGGAGAAAATGGTTGCTTTGGAGGGTGGACTCTATGGCATTGTACCATGCTGAGGCCCCTCCCCTCCCCAAACCCCACTATCTCCTGGCTCCACCCCCAAAGTCCCCAGGTATTTTCCAAGCAAGACTTGGCAACCCTAGAATTAGATAAGCATATGGAGCAGAGATCCATCACTGGCTATTAGCCACAAAGTTTAGATAGGAACTCACAAAGTTTCAAAGTTTATTTAGGTTTAATAACCCGTAGGCCATACACCATTAAAAAAAAATTAAGAGTTTAAAAAAACAGTAAAACAAAAATTTGCCACATCCACGATGTAATCTTGGCAGAGGTTGCTCAGAAGTAGTCTTAGTCTTGCTGCATCAGGAAAAGATGAATATTTCAACAGCCATTTTCATAGGAATCTTTCTCTTGCTGCTGCATATTTTGGACAATAGAAGAAAACATGACATGCCGAGTCAAGTTCTGTCAAAGGGCAGTCACAACAGCGCTGGTCCAGAGGGGTCCTGAGAAAACGGCCCTTCATCTGGGCTGCTGGAAACGCATTGCAGCATGCTATCATGTATGATCATCTCAGTTTTGGAATGGTCAGCACGTTTAAGTAAAAAGGCAGGTCAAATTTGGTGGAATATGTGATTCCTAGATGAAGTGGGGAGCATTTTCATCTAGCATCTGTTTGAAGAGAGTTCCAATCATTTTGGAGCAACTTTTCTGTGAGTAAAGTATGCCTTCTTTTGGTTAAGTGCTCTGTCTTCCGTAAGCCCAATTGTCTTGTTTTCGCATTTACAGCATCATTCCATTTTGAAGTAGGAAGTAACAAGTAGGAAGGTAACGTGCCTCTGTTTCTTGAATGTACATGAAGGAGGGAAGCCATGTACCTAGATGGCTTCACTTCAGTGGCACCGTTCATATTCTGTCAGTATGGTAAAGGCTGGGAGGCTATCAGCATTTAACAATCAATATTTATAGCTGACTACAACCTTCCAGCTCAGAGTTGAGATTTTTGGAAGGCCTATCTTGAGCCTTATGACTGTGGAAGTGATGCATGGTGGTGAAGATAATATTTTATGGAAGAAGGCTTGCTGTAGTTTTTCAAGTTGCTCTGCTGGATCTAAGAACCAGATTTGGGAACCATATAGTATGCATGGTAGTATTAAGGTCTTATGCGCTTTCAGGAGCGCTGGCACATATTGAGATCCTTGGATATAGAAAAACTTCTTCAAGGCTAGTAAGGCTAGGTTGACTTTCTGTCTAAGATATTTAATGTGCTTGGACCACGACAGGCTTGGCTGGAATAAATATCTGAATTCATCGACCTGTTGCAATTTGTGCCTTTTGATTTTCCATCTTTTGTTTGGCCTTCTTGTTGATTTTGTGAAGATTATAATTTTGGACTTATCCTCATTTATCTCCAATAGTTCTTCATTGCAGTTGGTAGTAAATGCTTTAATGGCACGTTTTAGGCCAACTGGAATTCTCGATAGTAAGACAAGGTCATCAGCATACAGCAGGGTAGGCGCTGGTTGGTTTCCCGCTTCCAGTACATGAGTGGGTATGTTTTGAAGACCTGGGACAACGTCATTTAGATATAAATTGAACAGATGTGGTGCAAGAACACATCCCTGATGAACACCTCTTTTGACAGATAATAGGTTTGGATAACTGCCCCCATTGTTTATTTTAACACGCAGCGAGTTTCCTGAATAGAAATTCATTATTAATTTTAACAACCTTTTAGGCAGGCTTGTAGCATTTAGTTTGTTCTACAGGCGTGTGTGTGACACAGAGTCAAAGGCAGCCCTTAAATCAATAAAGGCTGTATATAAGGAGCCAGGTACTTCTAGTGCATATTTGCTTATCAGTGAGGCCAGAGTGAAACAGTGGTCTACACAAGAGTAGCCCTTTCTAAAGCCTGCTTGTTCATCACCTAATATCTTCTCTTTGTCCATCCAACGCTGCAACTTTTTCTATAGATAAGATGTGTAGAACTTGCCAGTCATTGCAAGAAGGCTAATCAGTTGGTAGTTGTTTAGGTCAGCTTTTTCCCCTTTTTTGTAGATAGGAGCAACCAGCAATGTTTTCCATGAAGCTGGAATGATTCCATCCTTATTTATCATTGTTAATATGGGTGCAAGCACTTGGGCCCATGATAAGAACTCTGGGGCAAGTGATGCACTGTATTCTTGGTGCTTGGGGGGCAACAGTGGAAGGGCTCCTGGAGTCCTGGCCCCACTGATGGACCTCCTGATGGCACCTGGTATTTTTGGCCACTGTGTGACAGAGTGCTGGTCTGGATGGACCATTTGCCTGATCCAACATTGGCTTTTCTTATGTTCTTCCTTCTTTCTTCCACCATAAATTTGTCTGTTCTGATCTGTTTGTGACATTAATCTCTGCTCCCCATGTGTTTTAGGAATCTTTGAAATATATAAGGTATTCTTCAGGGTTGGGCCAACCTGCCACAGCCCCTGATTAAAGAGAAGTCAGAAGTTTAGGCCCCTTTCACATTATCCCTTTCTAAACCAGATGTTATTCATTGTTGGCCTGATTTTGCGTAAAGCGATAATGGTTATCAAGTGACAACCTTGTGATCCAACCAAAGATCACTCATGTTTATTTTTTCAATTGTTTATTTAAAATCAATCTAATCATTTCTGAAATCAGCAAATATGAAAGAATCAGTATGATACAAAATGTACTTGCACATGTAAATGAAATGAGAAACAGAAATACATACAGGTATTATCTGTTATTCTATCTAAAGACTGAAAGGTAAAATACAGTTTCTGAGATTCTCTCCAAAGCACTTCAGAAACATTAGATAGTCTCATGCAACTCACATCTGAGTGATTCTGGGGTGTTTGGGGTACAGCTATCTTTATGGGCCCAATTATGTGAAACCCACATGACTAAACTTTCCCATTTGCCACTTCTGATGGCATGAGGCGAGTACTTCTCTGAGCTTAGAAAAAAATTCCCATAGAAATGTATGTATCAAAACTGTGAACTATTAGCTAAACTCATTCAGAGATTCTTCTGGGCTTCAGTCTGTTGGTTCTAAGCATCTCTCTTCCAAGGGTGGGATGCCAAGTACACAGGTGAGAAAGTAAAACTCAGGCATGTTTTGCAAACTGGAAAGTGAAACAAATAGTCATACGTGTTGTCTGTTCAGGCAACACCTCTGACAGCCAACAGTCTTCAGCTCTACTTCTCAGCTGATATGAACAGGTGTGTGTGAATTATAGAAAAGAAAAATACTGATACAGGCTGATTTGCTGACAGACAGGGAGCCCCAAGTGTGCTAGGCCCTTGTTTTATGTGGAACGATGTTTATATAGCAGCTTTGTGCTTGGACAGGAGCAACCTATGCTACAGAAGTCAGGTTTTTGCAGCTGTGGCTGATTTTGCCCAGTCTGGAAATGAAATCATGCCCTTTGCCAGGGGTCATAGCTGTCTCCTGTCTCAGACCTGAGAAGATGGCAACAAAGAGTTTAGACAGATAGAGAGGTCAAGACACACAGAGCATCCTTTCCTTCCTGCTATCTGATACTTTCCTTTGAAGTAGAATGCTGCTCTTAGGGGCAATTTCCTCTGCTTCCGTTTCCCCCTCACAACTCTCTCTCTCTCTCCCTCGCACGCATGAAGATGGAGGCTGGACCTGCGTCCGGCATCCAACAACATCCAGCTAGTTAGAATAGGTAACCTACATCTATCTCTTACCTGCACTCTCAAGTATGTATTTCCTTTAATAAATACTTATTAGTTTTTAGACTGTCTGCTGACTCTGTGTGACTTTGTAAGTCTGTTGCCACACTGTTGTAAGTCTGTTGCTTCAAAGCTTTGCTGTGTTTAAGCCTTTGTGCACTCTGCTATATTTCTCGTGGTTCCCTGGCAGTGTTTAGTCCAATGAATCCAACAATAGTCTGATCATTAAACTGACCAACTTGTAGTGTAAAGCATGGTACTGCCCTGCAAGAGCCTTGCACAGCATTCATAAGGCTATTGGACGATAACTGTTTACTGGACTGTACAATAAGTGTGCCAGAGTATTGGACTGTGTGGTAGCCAGAGGATGGTGCCAACTTCCTGGACTGTAGGCACGTGCCCAGCCGAGGGAAGCCTCATCCTGCAGCAGTGTACCAAGCCAGAAGTGAACCCATGGAATACCCAATGCTTTCACCCCAGTATCCCTGCAATCTTCCTGACACCACAAGTGTGCAGAAACCAGCAGCAGTTCACCACGAAGGAGCCATGCTCTGCAAAAGAAACCTGAGCTTTCCTGCAAAGACACCATAGAAAGACTTCTTCTCCATCATGCAGGCACCTTTCCCACACACGCACACCTTTGCCAGATTTTGCATGTACTCTCAAGCTTAAACAAAATGACTCACTTCATGAGAGGATTAGGCAGCTGTCTCATACATGTGCTGCCCATTCTGATAACACATTGGGCCATCAAGATTAACGACCATCCATGGAACTGGGACATTGCTACTCCTTCCTTTCTTTTGTCTCTCTAAAGGTGTCTCCAGGGCTCTTTTTCAGCTGGAACACACCAGAACAGTGTTCCGGCTGGCGTCTGAGCCCGCCCCTCCCCTCCCTGCCAGCAGGAAAGGGCCCAGTGCACCAGATCTCCATGCAGAGATCGAGCATGGGCCCTTTAAGAGCAAAGGGCTGGAGGGAAAGGGCCCCACACTCCGGATCTCCACACGGATATCAAGCAGAGGCCCTGGCCTCCCGGCTCCTTGTACTTAAAGGGAATGTTCCCTTTAAGAGCAAAGAGCCAGCGGAAAAGGCCCCCGTGCTCCGGATCTCTGCGCGGAGATCAAGCATGGGCCCTGGCCTCCCGACTCCTTGTACTTAAAGGGAACATTCCCTTTAACAGCAAAGAGCCGGCAGGAAAGGGCCCCACGCTCCAGATCTCTGTACAGAGATCAAGCACAGTGCTGCGGCTCTCTGCAGCTGGCTTGCCGCTGTCGCATCGCCACGCCTACACTCTCCCTGGTCCCGGTAAGTGCCTCCCCCCATCTCTTCCCTTCCCCTCTTTCTTTCTTTCTTTCTTTCTTTCTTTCTTTCTTTCTTTCTGTCTGTCTGTCTGTCTGTCTGTCTTTCTGTCTTTCTGTCTTTCTCTCTCTCTCTCTCCCTCCACCTTCCTTCCTTTCTCTCTCTCTCCCCCACCTTCATTCCTTCCTTCCTTTCTCTCTCTCTTCCCACCTACCTACCTTTCTCTCTCTCTCTCTCCCCCACCTTCATTCCTTCCTTTCTCTCTCTCTCTTTCTCTCTCTCCCTCCACCTTCATTCCTTCCTTCCTTTCTCTCTGTCTCTCTCCCTACCTTCCTTCCTTCCTTCCTTCCTTCCTTCCTCCCTCCCTCCCTCCCTTCCTCCCTCCCTCCCTTTCTTTCTTTCTTTCTTTCTTTCTTTCTTTCTTTCTTTCTTTCTTTCTTTCTTTCTTTCTTTCTTGTTGTTTCATTTTGTTCTTTGTGTTTTTGTAAAAATATATATATATTGGAAAAGGGGAGGGATGTAAAAAAGCAGAGAGCCCAGGAAATGCTGGTTTTGATGATATCTTTAATTTCTGAGAATCTCTTTATTTTCTCATGGCATCTTCTGTTTAAGAAAAGTAAGTTTGAAGCCTGGGTGTTTGTTGTGTCTTGTTGGGAATGGCTTGCAAATATATGTGTGTCTAAAGTCTGTATTAAAGTTGTTTGGTGCTAACTGCCATGCAAGAGAAACCATCTGAAAAAGTAGCTTCATTGTTGTGTGTGTTGGCAGAACACTTGACTGTTGCTTGGGGGACTTTGGGGAACATCTGCAGAGAAACAGAGTTGTAACTAAAAATGAGCATGGTCAGCAGCACTTTGGAGATTGCCTGTTTTGTGAAATTTAAAAAGTGGACAGAGTTTCTGAAGAAAATGATTGTCCCTCTTCTCCTGCCACTGGGCTGACATCTGCCTTTAATGGGCCAGCAAAGTTGATGTTCTTGAACCTCCTAATAAGAGAGATTTCTGCTTCTGAGGAGTTGACTTCCAACGACTGGTAATCTTGTGATGGTAGTGATTCTTTTATGTGGTAAAGACCACCTGTTCACAGGATAATTTTACCTGTGGGACAGACTCTGCATGGTAACCACTCCCCTGGTACATAATTGCTTGTAAAAAATATTATAGTGTAATAATTCAGGTGGGTAGCTGTGTTGGTCTGAAGCAGCAGAACAAAGTTGGAGTCCAAAGTTTCATCCAAGGTATAAGCTTTTGTGTACATGCACACTTCTTCCATCTGAAGAAGTGTGGGTGGCACATGAAATCTTATACCTTGAATAAAATTTTGTACTTTGAATAAAATAGTCCACAAACTACTCCCGTCCGGTGCATCCACAAACCTAGAAGAAGAAGAGATTGGATTTATACCCCGCCCTTCACTACCCAAGGGAGTCTCAGAGTGGCTTACAAACTCCTTTCCCTTCCCTTCCCCTCAACAGACACCCTGTAAGGTAGGTGGGGCTGAGAGAGCTCTGAGACAACTGTCCTTGAGAGAACAGCTGGTACAGAGCTATGGCTTACCCAAGGTCATCCAGCAGGTGCAAGGAGGGGGGAGGGGGGAATCAAACCCAGTTCTCCCAGATTAGAGTCTGCACACTTAACCACTACACCAAACTGGCTCCTAGGGTTGTTCTGCCAGTGAACTAGGGTTGCAACTCCAGGTTGAGGAAATCCCTGGAGATTTGGAAGTAGAGCCTGAGGAGGGTGGGGTTTGGAGGAAGGAGAGACTGAAGCAAAGCATAATGCCATGGACTCCACTTCCCAAAGCAGCCATTGACATGATCTCTGTAGTTTGGAGCTCAGTTGTAATTCCAGGAGATCTCCAGACCCCACCTGTAGGTTGGTAACCCTAAAAAAATCATATTCAGCGTACTAGTTTTGCAGGAAGGCAAGCTGATTTCCATGGGAACCTAACCTTTAGGAATTGATTCTAATCTAGTGTGGGAATAATTGCTGGACATAAGATATTGGTTCAGGCAAGGTTTTGTATAGATGGGACAGAAAATAATGTTTTTATTGGTTTTGCCAAAACCATTTTGACAACAAGGTAAACAGAATAAGAAGCAAAAGGTGGATGTGGCTGGATGACCACACTTCTGGTAACATTGGGTGGTTGCCTAATATTTTAATGAGCTGCGATGTCAGGGGTGTGGCCTAATGTGCTAATGAGTTCCTGTTGGGCTTTTTCTACAAAAAGAGCCCTGAGTGTCACCATTAGTTGAATGTTACTACAATTGCCCAACCATTAATCCCATTCTCCCAGTCATCTCCCGACCATTAGTAACTGGATTTTTCTAGACTCCCTGGGAACTACATGACTAGTGAAGCATCCCTCCTCCCAGTCATTTTAGGGTATAAAAAGAGAGCATTCACCCATTGCTCTTGCTTTCTACCTACCTGACCCCACCCTACCTTGCTGGCTCCATTCTTAGCGCTGTTTGGAGTCTCCCACGTGCGTTGCCAGACAACACACAACCCCCCCCCCTTTTCCTACTGTCTCCCTATTTTCACTGTAGGATTGCCTCATCGCGTTGGACAGGTAGAGTATCACCCCCATCAATGATACCTTCTTGCTAATGCAACTGTCACTGTAACTTTCTATCTGGCTTTCAGTTCTGTTAATTATATTTGAGTGTGTGATTGTTTTGTTTTATATTGTATGTGTGTGTGAATTATTTTAGTAAAGGAAATCATATTTTAAGATCTACTCTCTGCGTCTGTTTCTGGGGATCTGGATAAGTTGGACTCCAGTATACACAGGTTATTGTTCCCTTAATTAAAGCCATTGCCATTTTACATTCAAATCCCATTCATTAAAGAAATAAGGCAATCTGGCTAACAATGGGATCCTTTGTACTTCCCCCCTCTTGGTGCCTGTGCATTTAGATGCACCCTTTACATGACTGGCATAGGTTGTATCTTCTGCTTTTTACACCCACACAGCCAGCAGCATCTATCTGAGAAGTGATTGTAAGAACTGATCACAGGATTGGTGTCAAAACTTGCTTGCTTAGCTTGCTTCGACTTGCCATGATTTAGGGGGAAGGGAAATCCTGAGGGGAAAGGTGTGTGTGAATGAGTGTGAATGAATGAGACCTTTCACTTTTGCAGCCATAACTTTCCTTTTCAAGCACCCTCCTTTCGTGATCTCACAGAAGGTTGTCCTTGAGGTAGCAATGGTGCCAGCTGGGACAGGAGATAGCCCAGCTATGTGTCTTCGCTCCCTGGCTAGGATGGCAACACTTGGCCTGTGTGTGACGTTTGAGTGGGGAGGGGGCTTAATACCCATTTTACCTATATGAAGTATGTACCCCGCCAAAACGCTTCAGTTCTAACACAGTGATGTTCTGGATCATGCATATTTATCAATAAAGCTTATCACTGCCAAAGAGAGAGCTGTGGAGAGTAACTTCACTGGAGTCTGACAACTGGTTGAGTTTGTGGGCCAACATTAAAAACTTGCTGAGACACTGAAGTATCAGCTCAAAAATCTCAACATACCTTTTACAACATACCTTTCAAAAGTTGCAGGAGGAGGTGGCAGATGGCTGTCAGCAGGGGTGTAGAGTTTTAAAATCCGGGGGGGGGGGCTTTTGTGTGTGCGCATGCGAAGTGCGCGCGCACACCAGGACCATGTCCCCGTCACTGCTGCCTCTCCCCTTCCCCCGGCCTGGCCACTCCTGCCTCCGTCCATCCTTCTGTTTGTCCAGAGGCCAGCTGGGCAAATGCCCAGTGTGCTGGCGTCACCTGGAAGTGACACCGTCACGCTGGGCCCGTTGTCAGAGCGACGCTCTGGCAATCGCCCTGAAACTCTATGGTGCCATAGAGTTTCGGGGCGATTGCTAGAGCGTCGCCCCGGCAATGTGCCCAGTGTGGTGGCATCACTTCCGGGTGACGCCAGCATGCTGGGCATTTGCCCAGCTGGCCCCTGGACGGACAGAGGGATGGACGGAGGCAGGAGTGGCCAGGCCAGGGGGGGAGAGGTGCGGGTGGACCTAGGAAAGGCCCGGCGAGGCGCGGCGAGGAGGCGTGGCGGTGGGCACTCCATTTTGCTGGGGGGGCTCAGTCCCCCCTGGGAAATTTTGGGGGTGGCTTGAGCCCTCGAGCCCCCCCGTAGTTGATGCCTATGGCTGTCAGGGTGTGTTTCCTCCAAGAAAGAAGTCAAATTAGACAGTAGCATTATCCTCCAGATAGATGCACCTGAATTACTCTGGTGCATCAAAACAATGTGAAGAACAATAGGATTGCTGCTTGCAACTGGTAGGCAGACTATAGGCTGAACCAGCAGGTGACTCAGCATAACTAACCGAAACTAGGGTTTGTTTGTTTGTTTTAATGGTTTTATTTCCTGCACTGACAGTTTCTTCAGAGAAGACTATCTGTGGAATTCTCTGTCTAGTCTGTTTTCACTCTTCAGCTCAGGTCTGGTCCTCAAGGCCACATATTCTCAGGGACACACACATTACGTAGTATATCCATGACCAATGCTCCCTCTAAGCTGTGGAGTCTTGTGAGCCAAAATTCTACTTGGTGAGCTACTGGCATTAAAGTTGTTAGCAAACAATTTGGCTACAGCATAAATTATTTTGCTCTGGAGCCATCCTTCCTGAGCTAGGACAAAAATGTGTGAGCCGGAGGCTAAAAAACTGAGCTAGCCTACACCAACTCAGTTTAGAGGGAACACTGTTCATGACCAAATCTCCCAACATATTTTTAACCTGAAAAGGCAGCCATGAAGGGAAACATTTCACTCGGGGCTATGGCAGTGGGGGAACGAGGATTAACTCTTTTCTCCTGCACCATTTTTCCTTTTGAAGTTGTGTCTAATGAAGATGAGCTCAACATTAAGTCCTTCACCAAATGGAGCCCATAGCAGCAGTGGAGGCTTCTGTTTGGAAAACAGGGGAATAAGGATTAAACTCCCCTCTGCTTTAGCCCCACATAGTCTTAATCCACCTGCTTTGTAGCCTAAAAATAAATACTGGGATATCTGCTCATGGATCTCTCTTGTAATGTGCAGTTTGTGCCCTTACTGAAGTGTACCACTTCACAATGAAAGCAGGAAACTCACATGGAAATTACCTTCTCAAAACAATCCCTGCACATAGAAAGCTAGAAGTCAGGCAGAATGGTTCTAGGCTAGCCTTGTCCCTGACAATCTAGTTTTCTATGTGGAGGGAATTGTGTTGGCATGTTTTCAAGTTATCAACAGTTCAGTCATTATAGAGTTAAACTGTTTTTAGTAAACAGGATGTTACATAGCTTAGTCAGAACCAATTAGGAGTAGAGAAACTTTTCCTGGGCTAAAGTGGGTGGTATTTAGTATAATTAAGGAAACTTCAGCTTGTCTATTAGTTAATAAGTAGTTGGGTTAGAGATGTGTCTAAAGTCATCACCTTTTGCTTTGATCTTTTTTGACTGAGCTTCTACTGTTTGATCTGAGTCTGGAGAGAAGTGAGAAGCGTAGCCTTTATCGTTTTATCTAGTGTTTAGACTTTGTCATGTAACCAATAAGTTGTAGCAAACGTAGCACAGTTCGGTTCCTTTGTTTTTCTTCTCCAAAGTGTACCCTCCCTATTTTCTCATAGATAAAGATTACTTTTGCTCAAACAACACAGGTGTGAGGGTTTTTTTTAATTTCTCTGAATTAACTCTGACAATTTGTCCTTATAGAAGAAGGCTGAATAATGTGAGTGCTTGAAGAGGTGTAAAACAGGGGTTTAACCCAGACCAATGTGACAAAATTTGAGTCCAGGGGTACCTTTAAGACCAACAAAGTTTTATTCAAGGTATAATGTTTTGTTTGCATGAGACCAGACCAAATTGATGAGACTGAAGCCTTAGAACACCCGTCAACATTCAGGAGCAGCAGCTATTCTGGCCTGTAAAGAAGAGCCGGAGGCCTCATCACACACAGCACACCCACGCGATTCCTTGCTCCACACAGGATTCCTGGCTCCAGCTGGATCTCATAGATTTGACAACTACCCTTTTCAGACCTGGGTGTTTCTCCTACATGTGGCTTTAATGTGTCAGAGACCAGAACAAAATGTGCACTAGATGGGATGGTCCATGCTTTTTACCCTGAAACACATATCGTGGTCTACACATGGAGAAGATTGCTACAGATGAGAGACTTAACACAAGGATTGATTTGGGTAACAAACTGATTTTAACTGAACTTTTTTAATCCAGTGAAAAGTACTTCCAAGTAAGTTCATTTGGGTCTGAAGACTGGTATAATCGAATATTTATTGACAACTTTTCAAACAGCCTGCCACTGTAAGATCAGATGCAACTGCAGGTGAGTCAGGTTTTCCCCTTCCCCCACCCCTGTTTGTTTCCGAAGTGCTTATGTGAGGAATCGATGAGTCACACCTTCACACTGACATCTCTCTGTGGAGTGTGCACAGGGGTGTGCGCTGATGCACATACTACGAGGGGGGGGGGGAACAACAATGGCCCAGAGTTGGGATTGCCTGATCAGACTATCCCAACGCCATGGGAGCGTGCTGGGGCGATCAGAGGCAGGAAAGTCTGTCTGTAGCCCGTAGCAACCTGTTTGCTACTGGACTTTCTGAGGTGTTTTTAAACTCCACTTGTGCGGCAGAGCAAAACGGGTTGCCAACGGTTGCAGGGGGCTTCCCAGATGTTGCTGTCTGATCATGCTCCTTTAATCTGTCCGTCATTTGCTCCTATGTTTGGGCAAATTGTGCATGTGATTGCAACCCTATATTTCCTCTCCATGAAGCAAAGAAGGAATAATCAGGAATAGAACTGTACTGAACGCGATGGCCCCAATCACACGAAAAGGGTGTTGGGGCCTGATTTCAACCGCAAAAGAGGTGTGCAGGAAAATGGCCCAGCACCCACCCAGCCCCTCATCTCGCTTGGCAGTTGGCATCAGAAGTCACCCGTCAAGACCCACATCAGGCCAGTTCTCCAAGCAAGCCTCCCAAGCAGTCACCAGTAGGGACCCAACCGAGGAGCCACCAATACACCCCAGAACCTCCATTCACTCCCAGACATCTGTGTGTGAGGCTTCTGTGCTATCAGTAAATGATCAGGCCTTTGTTGTTATAACATAGTCCTTTATTCAGATACTGGAACAGGTCTCGATGTTTGATAGAGATACAGAACAAAGAGGGCTGGGGGTTAATATACCTACAAGCATGAATGCATAAACATTTTCTACCAATCAGCATACAACTAAAATGCGGGAAAACATGGCGACCGTTTGTTCCCACCGTAGGTGAGAAAAGTCATAAACATTCCCCTCTTGGCCTGGCTGACCCAGATGTGCTACGTCCTAGGCAAAACATTCAAGCAATGACAATAAAATAACCTTCAAGTCTATAACCAGCCAGATAGCGCCCTGAGAGACTGGAGTGAGACGGGGAGGAAACAGGAACAAGATAGCTTTTGTTTATGTGATGCGTTGGTATGTAGGAACCCATTCTCCCGCCTGAAGAAGTAACATTAAGCAGACAGGCAATCTACATCAAGGGAGGCAATAAACCATATGGGTGATAGCAACTACAAAGAAATCGAAAGTAACAACCAGAGCAATCTGCAGCAACATACATCATTGTCAGATTCAGTGAAAAAGAAACATTTAGTAACAATTGAAAGAAACCAGTGTGCATAGAGAATAGAATCTGACATTCTGCCCCCTTGAAACTAGACTTCCCCCCCAGGTTTATCAGGGAAACGCTTATGAAAGGAGCGGACTAACTTAGAAGCATGGACATTATCAGCAAGGACCCATTCATTTAGCTCAGGGCTAAAATCTACCCACTTAACAAGATAGTAGACCCAACCCCTGCGAATTTTAGAGTCCAATATTTCAGAGATCTCGAAATGGGGTTCTCCCTCCTTCATCAGAGGAGGAGGAATCTGAGGATCCGGGCACCATGCATTCTGCCCAGGATTCTTCTTCAGGAGGCTGTAATGAAAGACAGGATGCCCAGAGCTCAGTGATTTAGGCAATTCTAATTCAAACGAGACTTCAGAAATTTTCCTTAATACTTTAAAAGGTCCAACATAATTCCATCCTAGTTTCCTGCTGGGTTGTAAGCCATGAATGTTTTTAGTGGAGAGATATACTGAATCTCCGGGCTTTAGGTCCCAGCCTTCAGCCCTTCCCTTGTCAGCGTATTTTTTGTAATCCGCTTTAGCTTTTTCCAAAGTTTTTCCAATGAGAGGCCAGGACTCCTGTAGCCTCGACCACCACTGGCCAAAGTCTGAGTCTTTAGTGGTGTCCGTGCTAGGCAAGGAAGGCAGTGGTTTTCCTTCAAAACCCACCCCCCCCAGCCATAAAGGGGGAAACCCCTATAGAGGAATGCACTGCATTATTGTAGCTATACTCAGCAAATGGGAGTAAGTCCACCCAATTGTCTTGATGATAGTTTGTGTAACAATGAAGGAATTGCTCTAGGATTTGATTAACTCGTTCGGACTATCCATCGGTCTCTGGGTGGTAACCCAAACTAAGGGCGGGTTCAATGTCCAGGGTCCTCAAAAGCTCCCACCAGAAGTTGGCAATGAATTGGCTCCCCCTGTTGGACACTATGCGCTTAGGAAAAGTATGCAGCTTGATCACGTGATTAAAAAATGTCTTAGCCAGGCTTCTTGCCATGGGAAGTTGCTTGAATGGGACGAAATGTGCTTGCTTGGAAAACAGATCTACCACCACCCAAATAATCATTTTCCCTTTGGAGGGGGGAAGGCTAGTAATAAAGTCCATGGACACAGTTTCCCAGGGCTGAGAAGGGGTAGGGAGAGGCTGTAGCAAACCTGGGACTTTCCCCCCCTCCTTTTGCACATCAAGCACACCTGGCAAGAGGTAACATAATCTGACACATCTTTGTGCATTCACGGCCACCAAAATTGTCTTTGAATAAGATTCAGAGTCTTCAAAAATCCAAAGTGCCCAGACAATTTCGACTCATGGCATGACAACAGGATTTCCTTCCCCAAAGAGAGGGGCACAATTAATTTCGAGCCATGATACCAACAGCCATCAACATCTTTAGTATTCTCTGCATCTCCCTCCCATTCTTTGACCTCCTCATCCAAGTAAGCCCCCCCGCATTTATCGACCCATGACCTGGGCTCAGGGGACGTCTTTCTCTGGCTCCGGATGACCACCGCCCCCCCCCCCAACTGTTGGGGAGAGAACATGGAGTCGAACACCTCTTCCCTCTAGGATTCGTGCTGGGGCAACCGGGACAATGCGTCTGCTAACGAATTAGATTTCCCAGGGAAGTGTTTTAGAATGAAATTGAATTTGGAAAAGAAATCAGCCCACCGGAGCTGCTTCGCGTTCAGCGAACGTTGCGTGTGCAAAGCCTCTAAGTTTTTGTGGTCAGTCCAGATCTCAAACGGCTTTTGCGCTCCCTCTAGCCAATGCCTCCAAGTGGAGAGGGCTAGCTTGATAGCCGCGGCCTCTTTGTCCCACACTGACCAATGTCTCTCAATCTCAGTAAATTTCTTTGAAATATATGCGAGGGGGTGCAGCACCTCATTAGCATCTCTTTGTAGGACCGCCCCCCCATTGCCACATCAGAAGCATCCACATGTATTACAAACTCTTTAGTCTCATCTGGGTGGGCCAGAATGGGCTCTGAAGTGAACAGCCATTTTAACTAATTGAACGCCCTTTGGCACTGGGGGGTCCAACACAGTCTCTCCCCAGGTTTCTCCGCTTCGGGGCCCCTCCCTTTGGTTTTCAACAGTTCGGTGAGTGGCAGGGTAATAGTGGCAAAGTCTTTCAAGAAGGTTCGATAAAAGTTGCAAAACCCCAATAGGCTTTGGAGTTGCTTCCTAGTGCGGGGGGCTTCCCACTGTACGAACGCTTCTACCTTAGCGGGATCCATTTCCAGCCCCTTTTGAGAAATGCGATAGCCCAGGAAGTCCACCTCCCTTTTGTGGAACTCGCACTTGGGCAGCTTAGCATACAACTGGTGCTCTAACAATGTCTGTAAAACTTCCCTTACCAACGTCACTTGGGATGCCTTATCAGCTGAATAAATCAAGATATCATCAAGATAACAGAGCACCCCTTTAAATAAATGCTTGTGCAACACTTCATTGATTAAATTCATAAAAATGCCAGGAGCGCCACTCAAACCGAAGGGCATCACCAAATATTCAAATTGCCCCAGCGGGGTATTGAACGCTGTCTTAAATTCGTCCCCCTCCCTGATGCGCACCCAAAAGTACGCGTCCCTCAGGTCCAATTTTGTGAAAATCTTCCCCTTAGCCGCTTCTGCCAACAAGTCTTTGATTAAGAGGGGGGGGTAGGCGTTGGATGCGGACACTGCATTCAAGCCCCTATAATCCATACAAAGTCTCAAGCCTCCGTCTTTCTTTTTCCTGAATAAGACGGGGGCGGCAAAAGGGGACTTCACCGGGCGGATAAATCCTCGTTCTAAGTTTTTGTCCAAAAATTTCCGCAGCTCCCCTCTCTCGGAGGGGCTCATGGAGTATAATTTCCCCTTTGGCAATTTCTCCCCCGGGAGCAGTTCAATGGCACAGTCAGTAAGGCGGTGGGGAGGCAGTTCATCAGCTTCGGTTTCACTGAACACATCTTTTAAGTCTCTATACTCCGGGGGGGAAAGGACCCGGCGCTAAGGCTAGTGCCGCCAGCTTTGAGGAGCCAGGAGGCTCTTTCCCCCATTGGGAATCCCATGTGTGATTGGAACATTTGGGGTCAACCCAAGATATTTTCCCATCACTCCACTTGATGTACGGGTCGTGGGAGCTCAACCATGGACTACCCAGCACCATGGGAAATTGGGTATTAGGAGTGATCACGAAAGCCCTTTCCTCCCAGTGAGTCCCCGTACCCACCACCAAAGGTTCAGTCTCTGCCACACACGCCTCCTTCATCTCTGAACCATCCATTTGGGTGAACCGTAAGGGCTCTTTCAGAGCTGTCACTTTGAGTCCCAATCCCTCCACCACTAAGGGGCTAATTAAGTCTCTGGCACACCCCGTGTCTATGAGGGCACGAACCCGCATGTGGGTTCCGGTGCTTGGCACCATTACAGTCACTACCATGTAAAGCAAAGGACCAGGGATGCTCACCGGCGATGGCGCGTCGGGGGCTGGGACCTGCAGCTCTGCACCGGCTACTGCAGGTTGTTGAAGTTTCCTGACGGCTGGGTCTCAGTCAGCTCCAGCTCTCCCTGCTCACACGTTGCCCCTTCCAGCTGTAAAGCCCGGGGTTTAAACAACATCTTGGGAGGTCGGGGGGTCCCTCCGCCCAACGGGGTGGAGGTTTTCGGGATCTTTGCTCCTCCGTGGGGGCATGCCAAGGCGAAGTGGCCACTCTCCTCGCATTTCATACACAGCCCTTGCTTGAACCAGGCGTCACGTAATTTCTGGAACACCGACTTTCCCTCTGCCTTCTGGGGGGTCTTGGGAGGGTGAGAGGTTGAAGCTCTCAACTTGATCAGGGTGAAGCACTCCTCCACGTCAGCTGCTGCCCGCATCCAAGCTGCCAAGGAAACGGGTCGGCCGCTTCTCAGGATTGTCTCGTAGATCTCATGGCTTAACCCTTCTCTGTACTTTTCCACAAACAAGTCTTTGGACCACCCCTGGACTTTGGCCGCGATGCGCCGGAAACCATCGGTGTAGTCCCTCACCGTGCCTTGCCCCTGGGTCAGCCTGCACACTTGGTTCCGGGCTTTCTCTTCTCCCAGCGGGTCCTCGTAGTGCTGACTCAGGGCCCACATGAAGTTATCCATGGACTGCAGCTCGAGCCCCGGGGGGTTGTGCAGGCTCACGTACCAGTCACTTGCCGTGTCTCGCAATTTGGACCCAATATAGCCCACCCGGTCCCTCTCCATCGGGTAGAGGTGACCCCAGGATGCCAGGAACTGCTCGATCTCGATGATGAAAAACCGGAGCTTTTCGAGGTCCCCATCGAATGTTGCCATCACTGGGTCATTGGGTACTTGCCTCACCAAGCCTCCCGCCAGTATAGGGACCACGGGGGCGGGGGGGTGGGGCTCCCCCAGCCGGAGGACCCACGGGACCGGCAGGCTGAGCCGGAGCTCCCCCAACACCTCCTGCGGGTGGCGCCAGGGGTGCCCCAGCCGGGCCCCTACCCCCCTGAGGTTTCCCGGGAAGCGGGATCACACCGGCGGCAAGGGCCCCCATCAGGTTCTGCTGCATTTCTAGCACGGCCTCACGCAGGTCCACTGTGAGGTGGTCGTGCATCTCATCCAGCCTTCGGTCCAGGACCCGGTCCAGATCTCCTCCTGATGGATCAGGACCCCTGGGTGGCAGGAGCTCTTCGTCCTGGAAGCTGAACCCCCAGGCTCCCGAACCTCTCGGAGGGTAGCGATCCTCCTCCAATACACTCGGGCGGCCGAAATCCGATCGGTCGCTGCTAAAGCGCACTCTGGCCCCCTTCCGATCATGGATCCACGTTTCGGAAGTGCCTCCCCCAAAAGTAGCCCAAGAGCATCTAGGGGAGGCCAGCGGCCAAGTAATCCGAGCCCCCATGCGAGGGGGCTGGCCCGACTCTTGGGCCGTGGTGGTCACCTGCACCGGTTGCTCCGCTAGCCCAGCGGGAGCTGTGGTGACCGGGACCTCCAGTGAAGTTTGGTGGTTACTCCCGTCATCTGACATGGCCAGGTACGGGAGGACCAAGAAGCAAGATCTCTAACAATCTGTGAGGCTTCTGTGCTATCAGTAAATGATCAGGCCTTTGTTGTTATAACATAGTCCTTTATTCAGATACTGGAACAGGTCTCGATGTTTGTTAGAGATACAGAACAAAGAGGGCTGGGGGTTAATATACCTACAAGCATGAATGCATAAACATTTTCTACCAATCAGCATACAACTAAAATGCAGGAAAACATGGCAACCGTTTGTTCCCACCGTAGGTGAGAAAAGTCATAAACATTCCCCTCTTGGCCTGGGTGACCCAGATGTGCTACGTCCTAGGCAAAACATTCAAGCAATGACAATAAAATAACCTTCAAGTCTATAACCAGCCAGATAGCGCCCTGAGAAACTGGAGTGAGAGGGGGAGGAAACAGGAACAAGATAGCTTTTGTTTATGTGACGCGTTGGTATGTAGGAACCCATTCTCCCGCCTGAAGAAGTAACATTAAGCAGACAGGCAATCTACATCAAGGGAGGCAATAAACCATATGGGTGATAGCAACTACAAAGAAATCGAAAGTAACAACCAGAGCAATCTGCAGCAACATACATCATTGTCAGATTCAGTGAAAAAGAAACATTTAGTAACAATTGAAAGAAACCAGTGTGCATAGAGAATAGAATCTGACACCGTGGTGCAGGGGGGGACTGGCATCTGGTGGCTCCTTCTGGGCTCACAGCCCCACTGACTGGCAGTATCAATCAGCTGAGGATAATTGGACATACCTTGCATAGGGTGGCAGCCCCCCTGGAACTGGCCCTGGACCCATTGCCCAGCAGGGAACCCACTGCCCGCCCCTGAAGCCTGCTGGGCTTGTTGTGTCTCCTCGTCACAGTTACTGATGGCTTGCCTGTTGTTTCTGCATGGATGAGCGGCAGCCTTCCTGCCCTCCCCAGGGTTTCCTCTGAGCAGCCATGGAGCTGGGCTTTGTGGGAGAGGGCCAGAGAGAGAAGGCAAGTGGGGCCTCCAAGGCCCAACCGCACAGTCTTCATGGGGCCACCCCAAGCAGCTATGCGGGCAGCAGAGAGGGGCAGCCTGCTCAGAAGGGCTGGCCCTGATCCCCCCAGCACTTTTTAGCTATCTGAGCACACAGCCAGCACTGGGGCTCAGCTGTGAGCAGGATGGGTGCATTTACCCTCCCTTGTGTGTATTAGGATATTTATACCTCACCTTCTCCTCATGGCTCAAGGCATTAACCATTAGAATCAAACCTCACCCCCTCTTTCTGTGTGGTAGGGGCAGGTCTGAGTTTCA
Organism: Lepidodactylus listeri; assembly: GCA_029233225.1. Classification (NCBI taxonomy): domain Eukaryota; kingdom Metazoa; phylum Chordata; class Lepidosauria; order Squamata; family Gekkonidae; genus Lepidodactylus; species Lepidodactylus listeri. The sequence goes on along the minus strand of JARCFY010000009.1, from coordinate 112,706,187 downwards.
CCATACCAAATTGCCACAGTCAGATCTAGTCTGGGCCATGAGCCCCTCCCCCTTAACAAGAGTTTTCACTTTCACATCCAGTTCAATAACATGGGCTAAACAATTTTGCCTATGAAAACCATTTAGCTGCAGAGTTCTCCAGGATATATTTGTCAAGAATCCCCAATCCAAGGGATTCTTGGTACTGGCCGGCAGAGCACAAAATTACAAAACCCTGGGATGTATGTCCATACGCTCACCAGTTCTGGTAGCAGCCACCAGCCCCTTGGACTGCCCACACAGTCAGAAGCTAAGGGGCAAGCTTCTGACCTTACTGGGATTAAGCAAAAAAGTCAGCCCTGCAAAGCAGGCCACTTGCAGAATGAGTCTCCACAACAATTAGCCTGGTAGGTGGACTCTTAAAGTCTAAGGTACTGAATTAGGATTGAAACACCTGAAGCACAAAACACACCAAGTATAATCAAAGGATATTTATTAAAGTGTGCAGGAATATTTCAAAATAACACAGCAGTGAGAACTAAAACAAAGAAGCTACATTTAAGAGACTAACTACATAGTATGTCATTAATTCAAAGTCACCAGATATTACCCTTCTGACTTGAAGTCAAGCAGCAACCCATGCCAGTTTGGTGTAGTGGTTAAGTGCGCAGACTCTCATCTGGGAGAACCGGGTTTGATTCCCCACTCCTCCACTTGCACCTGCTGGATCACCTTGTCTCAGAGCTCTTTCAACCCCACCTACCTCAGAGGGTGTCTGTTGTGGGGAGGGGAAGGGAAAGGAGTTTGTAAGCCACTCTGAGACTCCCTTGGGAAGTGAAGGGCGGGGTATAAATCCAATCTCCTCCTCCTCTTCTTCTTCTTCTTCTCCTCTTTCCAGAGAGGCCAGTCAAGAACCTGGTCCATTCCAAGGTTAGCACATTGTACCTCCTGATAAAAGAGGACAAGGACAAGGATGAAGAAGATGAAGGAGGAGAAGAACAAGAGTTGGACCCTTCACTCAGAGTCTCAGAGCAGTTTACAACCACCTTCCCTTCCTCTGTCCACAACAGGCACCCTGTAAGGTGGGTGAGGCTGAGAGAGCTCTGAGAGATCTGCTCTTGAGAGAACAGCTCTGAGAGAACTGTGACTGTCCCAAGGTTACCCAGCTGGCTTTATGCGAAGGAGGAGTGGGGAATCAAACCTGGTTCTCCAGATTAGAGTCCGCTGCTCTTCACCAAACTGGCTAGCTACAAACAAAGAATGGAAAAACCAACTTTTTAAGGCCTAAGATCTGAGTGGGCTGGGGCCCAGTAGCCCAATCAAAAATCAGACCATTGAAGTTATGCTGACATGAGCATGTTACTAGCAGATGGCCCAGGAGGGGATCACTTTATGGTGGGATGGAGGGTTATCTGCAGTCTAACCCATCCCATCATGTATTGTAAATCACAGCACCAAAAGAAGGAGTATGGTGAAGCAGAGATGCAATGGAGCCACAGTCCTGTCCTGGTAAACAAATGGTTTGTCTCTATACCTGAACTGTCATCCACAGGTCATAAGGTCAATATGCCAGCCCTTCAGTACCAACAGCCAGTTGTGTTCCGTTAATCTCTTCTACCCATTTGCAGGCCTAGAGATTAATATGAAGCCTGGTGTTTAATGAAAGAACAAGAAATTGACCTAAAGGTCCAGTTTCTTGACAATGTCTATTAAAGGCTGTTTGTCGACCTTTAAATCTGATAATACAAGCAAGTCAGGTGCGCGTTCAGTTCTTTGAACTATAACCAGGAAACCAAACTGAAAACCTTCAGACTTTGATCTTTTATTGGAAAAAAATAGTTTTCTTTAGAATGTAAGACAATAAGAAATACAGGCATGTGAAAATTAACCCTACAATTCCTGTAAAAATAAGTGCTAAAATTATCAAAGTTCCTGACATTGCTTATTCATATTATAGTGATCAATAGTTTAAAAAGCAAACTAGGCTTCAAGTTTTTGTTTCACTTTTTTAGGGGTTGTCAAAAAACCTAAATCATACACACCCAGAAATTTCACCTAAGCTTCTTCTAAGATGTCCATCCAGAGAAATCAGATGTGCTTATCAGGGTAGTGCATATTACAGAAAAATGTTGATCTTACCTTTTTAAAATCTGTTCTCTCATAATCATGTGATTACTATCTAGATAAGTGATTGGTTCTTTCAATATGAGATAAGAAATTGGTTCTTTAAATGCAACACAAGTGCAAATAAGCCAATCAGCAAGTGCATACGAGCTACATCTATTTGCAACTTTACAAGATAACATTTATGACAAGTCCATATATAGGTGGAACAACTAAGAAGTCACAAAATAAATTACGAAGAATCCAGATAAATTTCTCAGTTTCAAGGTCCTGGGTTCTTCATAATTTATTTTGTGACTTAGGCCACAGCCACACGGCCCTTGCTGTTTCCTACCTGCTGTTTCCTTCCGCATTGAAAGGGACCGTCCACAACGGCCGCAGCTAGTCCCGCGCTGAAGCGGGCTCAAATGCGGGTTCCTCCCACATTTTCCAACCCTGAGAAAATTGAGTGTTTTCCCAGTGGTTGCGCGAGGAACCTGCGTTTGAGCCATCTGAACAGCCCTCTCTCGCAATCATTGCGAGAGAGGGCTGTCCAGATGGTCCCGTCCTCCATTCCCCCCCCTTTTACACTTGGGCGCTTGGGCACTCAAGCGCCCAAGTGTAAAAGGGGGGGGAACCGCAAACTTACCAGGCGGCCGGCGGGGCTCGGGGAAGGGTGCCTCCCCCGGTCACCGCTGCCGCCAGCTGCTGCCAAAAAAAGCCGCCACCAGCCTCCTCCTCCACCGCCGTCGCCAAACACCTCACAATGATGAAGCTTCTGCCGCCGCTTCTTCCACCTCCACCGCTTCTTCTGCCTCCGCCACCGCTGCCTCCTTCCCCGACTTCTCTGCCCACTCCCGCCGCCGCAGGGGTTGGGATGTGTGTACATCCCAACCCAAGGTAAAAAAACGCGGCCCCTTTAAATCCGGGAGGGCTCCCAGATTTAAAGGGCCGTGTGACCACAGCCTTAGTTGTTCCAGCTATATATGGACTTGTCATAAATGTTATCTTGTAAAGTTGCAAATTGAAGTGTTGTTTTGTACACAGTTTTCCTTATTGTATAACGAGGTTCCCGCGCCCTCGGCGAGCCGTTGGGCGCGGGGGCCGTTTTGCCACCCGGATGGAGGGCGTGGACAGACGGCTGCTCGCGACGCTGTGCATCACAACGGCGTGGGCGTGGGCTGGCCTTAATAGGCGCGGCCCGCCCTCGCCTTCGCAGTTCGCTCCGAAGCTCGGGCTGGGGAAGGCTCTTCACGCTGCTTGAGTGCAGGCCTCCGAGCCCTGGGAGTGCGGCGGCGGCGACTGTGGGCCGGGCGGTGTTTTCCCCCCCTCCTCCTTTCGGAGACTGCTTGGGGTGGCGGCCCAGTTCACGGCCCTAAAGGGGGTAGCGGCGGGGCCGGCGTCCTCGCTCGTGGGGTGGCTGTGGTTGCGTCTGCGGCTCCCCCCTCCCCCTTACGAGTGGCTTGGGCAGCCGTTCCGGTGGCATCCTCGGCTGCCGCTTCTGTGATCGAGCGGTCTGGGGGATGTGGCCTGGTTGTCGGCCTTAGGGGGTGGCTGATTGTTGGGGCCAGCGGCGTGGCATCGCAGCAGCTGCAGCGCTTTGGCTGCCGCTTTCACCGCGGGCAGCTCCAGCATTGCGGCCCAGCCACGTGCTGATGGCATCCACTGGCGCGGCGGCTGCATTGTCTTTGGATGGCTCCCCCCCTTCCCCCCCCGCCTGCGGGGGCTAGGGTTGTTGTGCCCCCCCTCCCCCCCAATTTAGCTTTGGAGCACTGTTTTATTTACCCACGAGTTGTGGGTGCTGGGGAGTTGTTTTGTTGGGAGGTGGTGGGGCTTGGAGTTGGCTTGAGGGTGGGTGGGCTGGGGTTCTCCTTTTCGGCCCAGTTTTACCACCACCACCACCACCACCCCTCTCCATTTTGAATTTGGTTATTGGAAGAACACTTTTGGTTTCGTTTTTGGTAGTTCCCCTCCCCCCCCCCCTTTTTTGGGGCAAAAAACAGGACTCATTTTTGGGTTGGGTTTTTTGGTAGTGGGGGCAATGGCGCCTAAAAGAGGTTCGGGTTCTGCAAAGGGAAAAGGGCCTGCTCCTAAATGGCCAGCCCCACGGCCCGCCCCTGCTTTACCAGCTGAGCCGGGTTCATCTGACGAGGAGGGAGACCCGGTTAATGCTGCCATTTTGGCTCGTTTAGCTGCCCTTGAACAGCAGCGTCAACTTCCCCCTGTAGCTCCTGCAAAGCCCCCTGGGGCTGAGAGTGGTAAACCTAACCGGGTCTCTTCCTTTCAGGCCAAGGTTTTAGCTCGCCTAGCAATGCTGGAGGATAGTCAAGGTGGCGGTGCCTCCACATCGCGTGTTGCCGGTGACCACCCGGATGAGGCCACAGGACAGCAGTTGGTGCGGTTCCAGGAACCCACGCCTGGGTCAGGTAAGTCAGACCAACACACTACAGATGCTCGGGGGTGGCCATGGGGGCCTGGTTCCCCAGCTGCCTCAGAAAAAGCAACCACACAAGGGTTTTTCCCATCCAAGGGTGGTGGGTTATGTCACAACACTCCGGGGTGGGGGTATGGCACCTCCCCTCATTCCTGTCAGTGTTCCCAGTCAGGCTGGCCAGGGTGGTCCGTCCCGCCCCCTGGTGGACATACATGTGAGCAGGTTCCGGCTAGAGCTTTGCCCAGTGGGGATTTGGTTTTGCCCCTTGGCGACCATTTGTCTTCTGTAACCAGAGACAGAATTCTCAGGGGTGATTTTGTAGACGTTTTCACCCTTTTATTTAGGGAGTTAGAAAAGAAGGACAAAGAAGACCTAGATGAGCGGGATAAGGAACGTATTAAGAAGCGTAGGGCTGACAGGTGTTGGCAAAACTGGTAGCCAGGTTTTCTGATTTATACCGGAGTTATTGTCCGGTCCCAACCGTGGAGAGCTTCTTCCCTGTTGCAATATATGGATATCATATATAAAGCTTATTCGGGGTTTACGGGAATTGGTTGGATGGAGTATGATGAGGGTTTTCGCATGCGTGCCGCTATGAACCCATCCTTGAGGTGGGACCAGATCCACCCCTCTTTGTGGCTCCAACATGTGTCCCCGGCACGTCCTGCGCCGGGTGATCACTCAGACAGTGGTCATGTGGTTCACAGGTTTCCTGGGCTGCCCAGTGCTAAGGGGGCGGTTAGCCAGGGAGTCCAGAAGCGCCCTCTTTGTTGGGAATTTACATCTCAGGGCACGTGCAGCAGGAAAGTATGTTCCTTTCGGCATGAATGCCCGTTGTGTGCAGGCCCCCACCCCCTCTCCGGTTGCCCCAGGCCCAAGGCTAGATCGGGCACACGAGGCGGTAAGCGCCCACCGGGGGGCGGCAGCCAGCAGGGTCTGTCTGAAAAAGGGGCCTAGTCCCATTAACGTAGCTGTTTTAGGTCGTTTGCTTCAATGTTACCCCAATGTGGCTGATGGGCAGTACTTGTTGGATGGTTTTAAGTTTGGGTTTCGAATTCCCTACCAAGGGGACAGAACGCCTTATATGGCTCCTAATTTGAAGTCCCTGGTAGGAATGGAACACATTGTGCGGTCTAAGATCCAGAAAGAATGCAAGGAAGGTCGGGTTTTGGGGCCGTTTAGGTCTTCCCCGGTCCCTAATTTGCGGGTGTCTCCGTTAGGTGTGGTCCCTAAGAAAGCGGTGGGTGAGTATCGACTTATCCATCACTTGTCTTACCCATATGGGTCCTCGGTGAACGACGCAATACCTCATGAGCTTTGTTCCGTGCGGTATACGTCGTTTGACCAGGCCATGAGGGTGGTCCGTGTCTTCGGGCCGGGCGCTGAGTTGGCGAAATGCGACATCAAGTCAGCATTTCGCCTCCTCCCTGTCCACCCGGGGGATTTTGAGTTGCTAGGTTTCGCCTTCGAGGGAGCTTTTTATATGGATAGGGCGCTGCCGATGGGTTGTTCAGTGTCATGTTCAGCGTTTGAAAAGTTTAGTTCCTTTTTAGAATGGGCCCTGCGCTGGCGTTCTAGCTTGCAGGGTACAGCGCACTACCTCAATGATTTTTTGTTTGTAGGGGGTGCAGGGACAGGCGACTGTCAGTTTCTCCTTGAATCCTTTGTTCAGTTGACGGAGGAATTGGGAGTTCTGCTGGCACATGAAAAAACGGAGGGCCCTAGTTCAGTGTTAGTGTTTTTAGGAATAGAAATTGATACAGGAAGGCAGTTGTGCAGGCTTCCAGTGGAAAAGTTGCAAGCATTGCGACAGTGTATAGTTTCAGCATTGTCTCTAAAAAAGATTTCATTGGTTGAGTTGCAACGCCTGGTGGGCCACCTCACCTTTGCTTCTAAAGTGGTTGCCCCGGGTAGAGCCTTCGTTAGAAGACTTTGTGATGCTATGGCTGGCCTGCTCCGACCTCATCATAGGACCAGGGTAACTCATGGCATCAGACAAGACCTGCTGGTGTGGTTGGAATTCTTGGAGTCCTTTAACGGGGTTTCCTTTTGGCGGGAAGATTTATTGGTCGAGGCGGAGCTGCAGGTAGTTTCAGATTCCGCCGGATCCTCGGGCTTCGGGGTGTACTTCAGAGGGCATTGGTGCGCTGAGGATTGGCCAGTGGGTTGGTTCCGGACAGGTTGGGTCAAAGACCTGACCTTTTTGGAATTCTTCCCAATTGTGGTTGCAGTGAGGCTGTGGACCTTGGACTTTGCAGGACGTACAGTACATTTTTGGTGTGACAATCTTGGTACTGTTCAAGTTATTAATTCATTGATGTCCAGATCTGTACGGGTCATGGCGTTGGTTAGGGTTTTCACCCTTGTGTGTTTGAAGCATAACATATTGTTTAGGGCACGCCATGTTCCGGGAGTGAGTAATGGGGTCGCGGACGCTCTTTCCCGTAAACAGATGGAGCGGTTCCGTCTGTTGGCCCCGGAAGCGGACCTTCTACCGGTGAGGATGCCGGTAGGTTTTTGGGAGATTGGCGGGCTGAAGTAGACAGAGCAATTGGCTTAGCTTTAGCACCATCAACCAGGAAGGCATATAGGAGGGCTGGTAGGGACTTTGTTTCCTTTCGACGTTTAGTTGGTTTAGCACCTGTGTGGCCTCTTCCCGTCCACCACATCATTCAGTTTTGTGTTTTCTTAAGAAGAAAGGGTTTAGCAGTTAATTCTATAAAGGGTAAGTTGGCCTCCTTGGCTTTTGCCAGTAAGGCGGCGGGGCAGGTGGATCACACAAGTGATTTTAGGATTAGAAAATTTTTGGAGGGTTGGTCACGGGAATCCCCCCCTGAGCGAGATACTAGGGAACCATTGACACCGGCCATATTAAAAGGCTTACGGGCTTTATGGCCTAGCATTTGTTCTGACTCTTATGAAGCGGCCTTGTTTCATGCTGCAGCACTAGTTGGCCTTTTTTGGAGCACTCCGAGTCAGCGAGCTGGTGGCTGCTTCTCATCGGGATGTTTCTGGTCGAGCTCTCCAGCTGCGTGACCTTTCCTTTACAGGGCGGGGGGTCAAGGTGTTGATTCGCCTGTCTAAGACAGATCAGAGGGGGAAGGGTTCTGAGGTGGAGTTGGGCCGGTGTGAAGATGAGGAGCTTTGCCCTGTTCTGGTGCTCCAACATTACCTGTCTGGGCATGGGTCCGCGGACGGCGCCTTGTTCTGCCACAGGGATGGTTCTTTGCTTACAAAGTACCAGTTTTGGTCAGTGACCCATAAGGCCCTGACTGGGTTGGTTCTGGGGGCCTTTCGTTTTGGAACCCATTCCTTCCGAATTGGAGCGGCTTCCACAGCAGCGGCCATGGGTTATTCATCGGCTGCAATTCAGGATATTGGCCGATGGCGTTCTCATTGTTATAAAAGATATATCAGGCGTTGCAAGTTTTAAGAGTTACTTATGCAGTTCTCATTTCAGGTCCAGGTGGCTGGCGGACGAGACGGAGAGTCCTGATCTGTGGCCACAGTATGATATTTTGGGTGGCTCATCGGGCCAAGAGAACACCTGTGGGTTCTCAGCTGGGGCTCAGTGAATGGGCTGAAATTGAGTGGCTGGGTAGGAGAGGCTTGCGTTGGCCTGGTCTCCTCACACTACTGTTTGGGGCGAGGCGTTTTCCTCCTCCTCATGTTTTGGTTTTCCACGTTGGGGGAAATGACCTTGGATTGTTGAAGGGCATCGCGTTGGTGCTCCAGGTTAAGGCTGATTTGGCCCATATCCAGGCACGATGGCCGGATACTCTGCTGCTGTGGTCAGCAATGTTGCCACGTTGGGTGTGGCGTGGCCTGGGAGACCCCCGGGGCCTGGATCGAGCTCGGCGGAAAGTTAATAGGCAGATCAAGAACGCCATGCTTGCGGGTTTGGGGCGTTATTTGCCTCACCCGGAGATACGGTCCGAGCTCGCCGATCTGTACAGGGAGGACGGGGTTCACTTGTCGAACAAGGGCAACGACCTATTTTTAGAAGATTTACAGCAAGGAATTAGGGCAGCCTTGGGCTGTTGAATGGCCGCATCGGTCAAAGCAGAGGCTTGACCTCGCAGATGGCTGGGTATAGGGTATGGAGAGCAGAATTGGTAAGCACTTCAGCCAATCCCCATTTGGGATAGGGGTCATCAGGAACGGCCCTTGGGTTTTAGGGTCCGGGGGCTGGGAATGTGATCTCCTCTGGGAACCTCCCGGGCAAGCGCCCCCTGAGGTTTTAGGGCCTCGGGGGTAGGCGCCCCCGGGGGGAGACCGCAGTGCTGGGCTGCCAGTTATGGGCCAGGAGGTTTGCTGATTGACACCTGCCTGGCCTATTCTGCTCCCTTTAGCTCCCTTGCCGTTGTTGTTTGACAGTTAAATAGTTAATAAAGTGGCCCTTGTTTGACACCAAAACAGTTGTCTGTCTCGTCATTCCGGATTGGGGGGCAACTGTTCCTACACTGTATATTCCGCTTTTATCCTATGCGCTACACCTGACATAGCAAGATAAAAAGGCCAACCTTAACCTCCATTAAGAAGCAATTAATCAAAATTTTCTGTAACTGTTTCAATTAACTGTCAAAGATTAAAGTCACTTTAAGCTAACACAGCTCACTGAAAGCTGAAGAGTGCTTGAACTCTCAGTTTATATGCAAAATCAGCAGGAAAAATTTGGTGAATAGCTATGGCTATGCCCCAGGCGCTTACACGTTTTGCCCTACAGAGCAAACAGCAGTTTGGAGTGGGCAATTTTTATTGGGCAAACAAGGCAGGGAGGGAGGGTTAAATACCATCCAACAACAACAACAAAACCCCCTGAAAGACAATCACAGCCCCTTCCCCTGCATTGCTATTTAAAAATGTGGTGGGAAAACTACTCTCAGATCCTACCATAAAGCTGATTTTTACTGTTTACTGAACAATACTCCCCTCTAGTGTACAGTTTTGAGAATTGCACAGCACCCTTTACAATCTTGCTCTGGGATTCAGGTGGGTTGCTGTGCTGGTCTGAAACAACAGAACGAAGTTTGAGTCCAGTGGCACCTTTAAGACCAACAGTTTCATTCTGGGTATAAGCTCCAAAAGTTTTGACAGCTTATACCCAGGCTTAAACTTTGTTGATCTTAAGAGTGCCACTGGACTCAAACTTTGTTCTAACCTTGCTGTGAGTCGATGCTCCTGCCAAACTTAGCCCAGGCAGCCTCTAAACGATCTCTGTTGTTCTTTGCTTTGCCTTCTGGCATGCAAGGGTGACCGTCTCACATCCGCGGCAAATAAATAACAAGCCTGCTGGCCCCTTCTTTCAATCGCTTGCAAGGCTAACTTTTAAAACCATGACTGGGAAGAAAGGCTTTTTCCCTCCTCTAATTTTTCAATTTATTTTTTTAATGTCTGGCCTGATGACGAGCTCTGAAATCTTGCACAATGTTTTGTATCACTGTCATTCCCACACACACACCCACCCACACACACACCACCACCACCAAAGGAATTACATATTGTTTTTTGTTCTCTTTTTGAGTGGGTCAGTGTAGCTGTTTATACCTTTTTTGTAGCCCCTGAAGTGGAAGGTGCCCTAGCTCAGTGATAGAGCATCCGCTTGGCATGCAGAAGGTCCCAGGTTCAATCCCCTGCACCTCCAGTTTAAAGAATCAGGTTGTTGGGATATGGCAAGATCTAAATTTCAGTCATTATCGGGTTAACATATTTGTTATGATTCTATCAGAGACCTCACCTGGAAATGTAACTTGGTTCAGAGCCAGTCCTGCATGAGAAACTGATTGGATGGTTTTAATTTACCAGTGGCTAATGAGCTTGAGCTTCTTCCTGTTAAGGTTCTAGAAGAGACGTGACTAGGTCAGCAGCCTTGCCCTTAGAGATTTGTGCTATGTACTAGCCTATTTTTGCTGTATAAATATGTAGCTTATTATTTTATTAGAACTTTCCTGTTTCCCCCCTTCTTAATAGACTTAGATAAAGAACTTTGTTTTGATTAATAACTCTAGTTTCTGTGCCTTATTTACCCAACACAGGTATCGGGTGGTGAGAAAGACCCTGAGGCCGTGGACAGTTGCTGGCAATCGAAGAAGACAATACTGACCTTGATGAATCAAAGGTTCGTATAAACTTCATGTGCTCATGTGTCATCATCCCAGGTAATTGTGGCATGTTCATTTCTTTCCTTTTGCTCTCCTCTCTTCTGCTTTCTGCTGATAATATATCTGGGGCTCCTTGAGGCTGGTAAAGGCTCAGTATAGACACCTGAATCGATACCTGTCTTGGTGCTGACATGGAATTATGCCATCATCAGCTCCTAGGGAAACTCTAGTCTATGAAATATTGACTGGAGCCTACCCAAGCCACGCAGAGTCTGACCCACATTCTGGAGACAGCAGCCTACGTATTTGCCTGTAGTGCAGGGTTGTACTAAGGACTGCATCCAAACACTGAGAGCATTTTCACTAGTCTGACACAGGCCACAAAAGTGCAAAGCACTAATTAGTCGGACAGATTCCTGGGACCCTCCCCCTTGAAATAGCTGACCTGACTTGGGCGTCCTGGTTGGCAACTGTGTATCGTTCAGTGGTTCTGAGGATTGAAAAAGTGTGGCACAGATATTTAGAGAAATGAAGATACCCTTCAGCTGAGTTACTGCCACTCAGCTATGTGTCCAATGAGGATCTGTGCATGGCCACACACATTCTTGACTGTTCACTTCCAAATACCTACTATTTATAGTGAGTCAGGTACCACACCCATGTTGGCCCTCAGATGAAATCTGAATGAGCTCTGTTGCAAAGCAGGGGTGGTGGTTTCCGTGAGACTTTTGCATCCAGCAAGACAAGCTATCCACAGGGTTTCTGCAAAACACTCGCCTCAGTTTCTCCAGGGCTATCTTGTTGGGAGCAACATGGGGTTCTTTGAGATGAAAAACTGAAAAATTAATATCAATATTATATTTTACTGATAACATCAATTGTGGAGAGGCTTAGAGCTGAAAGGTGGGTTGGTGGAAAGGAGAGAACCAACTGCTGCAAATGCTCAGCCACTGAAAATACAGCAGGCAGAAGAGATGACAACAGCTGACCCCCCCCCCCCCCAGGGAAGTTCAGGGATTTGAGATAATGGGAACACAGGCCTGCTTGGCTGTCACATCCATTGATGGGAAGTCCGCACATCCCAGATGAACCTGGGCTCTATCATTAAAGGTATTCTGTGGAAACTCTACAGGGTTCCCACTTCTACAATGTGTCACACATTTAAGGGCCCCATGTGTTTAGGATTCCCTGTAACCACCAGTTAAGGGCAGTACGTGAGTCCCGGGTGGTAGCTGCTGTATAAGGGACTCTACTGCTCACGGTGCACCCTGGTCTGCTGATGTGCTCTTTAAGCCCCTATATAAACGAGGGTGCTTGGATGCAACACTGGTCCAATCTGCATTGGTCTTTCCCACCGTTGTGCCAACAATTTACATCATCTTACAAACTTCTGTCTGCATCTCACGCCGCATCTACTCTCCTATTGTTTCCCCCCTCCCCATTTTTTCTAAGGAGATATACAAATTGTCACAAAGGAAACAAGTTAGCTGAAAATCCAGCCTTTTGCTTTTAAAAGCAGCCAGGGAACATTTTTCTGCACTCATATTGGGGGTGGGGGGTGGAAGCGCACCCACCCCTGAACCATTTGTTATTTTCTGGGGCAGTCCTCAGCATGCCCTGCCTGGCAACCGCCAGATGTTTCGTGTTTTTTACCCAGCTCGTTCTGTCTTTCCTGCCCCCCACCTCCCCCTGCGCCAGGTCACCCCCCCTTTGAAAGCCAGGTTGGTGAAGTGGTTAAGTGCGCGGACTCTAATCTTGGAGGACTGGGTTTGATTCCCCACTCCTCCACTTGCACCTGCTGGATGACCTTGGGCAAGCCATAGTTCTCTCAGAGCTGTTCTTGAAAAAGAGCAGTTTCTGTCAGAGCCCTCTCAGCCCCACCTACCTCACAGGGTGTCTGTTGTGGGGAGGGGAGGGGAGGGGAGGGGAAGGGAAGGGAAGGGAAGGGAAGGGAAGGGAAGGGAAGGGAAGGGAAGGGAAGGGAAGGGAAGGGAAAGGAGTTTGTAAGCCGCTCTGAGACTCCCTTGGGTAGTGAAGGGCGGGGTATGAATCCAGTCTTTTCTTCTTCTTCTTTGCTTTCTGGGGGGGGGGGGTCGTGGGTGCTGTTTCCTCCCTGCAATGCGGCACAGTGCAGTGCCCTGTCAGCACCCCCGGGATGCTGCTCCTCCCCCTCACGCGGTCTCTCTAAACAACTTGCGTCCTGATGCAAACAGAGGAGAGCTTTATACTCAGCCAAATGGGAAGCCGGCGCCACAGCAGCACGGAACAGCTTTACATAGCAAATGCAGATTGGGCCACTATAGGAAAGGAAGAGGAGGCAGTTCTGAGGTCAAAAGGTCAATAGGTCAAAAGGCATGGGCAGGCACCATTTCTGAAGGGGAGTCTGGACACATGGACAGTATTCAAAGCCCCCATCAAAGTCCCCAGTTATGTGCGAGACACCACAGAAGTCCTAAGAAGGGCATTCTGGGTAACAAAGGAATAGCAGCCATGTGGACAGAACAAAAGGAACAGGAAGTTCCCTATCTAGCCTTACTAACTCCAGTGCCCTCCTTTGAAATCCTGAAGTCTGTGAGAGCAGTAAGCGGCATTGCACCGTCCTTTCCAGGAGAGGGAGGAATTAACAGATAAATGAACTGGGGGGGAAAGGGAGTAAGAGGAGGCAAAAGAGATGGACGGAAGGCAAGATAAGGTTGAGAAAGGCACTGTAGAAGGAAGGAATAATTCTAGAAAGAAACCAGGGCTTAATGTGCCAGGGCTCACCAGCGTGCAACCCCTGCATCCTAGCCCATACCTATGGTGGGGCATTTCGGGGCCACGCCCCCTTAATCACACACCCCGCCCCACAAACCTCTTTCTTTAAACCCATAATGATGTTTTTTTTTTAAGTTTAAGTGTAGCTGCACTGCAGCACCCGAGCCTGCCTTCCCATCTGGGCTCCATCTGGCTGGTCCACTGTGTTTTCCAGCAGAGGAGGGGAGAGGAGAAGGAGGAGGAGAGAGAAACGAAGCCTCCCTTGCCAGTCCGGGCTGCCTGCAGGCAAGGGGCCAGGGCTAGGCACTTATTTGCCTCTTCTTTGCAGCACCTGGGGGAGGGGGGGGGAGGGTGCGCTCATGGGCCAGGCCAGGCCAGGCTTTGTTGTGGTTGTTTTGGGGGCAGGGTGCGCACAATCCTGCTCACCCAACCATCCTTCAGCCCTGCAGTGCTCTAGCAGAAACGGTGGCGGCGGCAGCAGGTTGCAGCTCAGGGGATCAGAGCATCACTTCTTCCTCCTCCATTCTTTCCTCATATCCCCCCCCCCCCTTGTGGAGTTCAAGGCAACGGCTTAGATAAAAACAAGTTTTGCTTTCCATAAAACCGGGGGGGGGGGGTGCCATTCAGTCCCAGCTCCCTCCCGTCACCTCACACTACCCCGTTTGTGTTTCTACTTGGTCTACTCAGAAATAAGGATTCTTTTAAAAAATTATGCCCCCCCAAAAAAATTTCAGTGCCCCCTGAAAAAATAAATCCTGGCTCCGGGCCTGCCAGCATCTGTTCTCAATGCCGATGCTGAACCCTGGAACAAAAGGAGAAGCTACGAGAGTTCCCCTGGGCAGGGACAGAGTGCCTTCTGCTCTCTGCTTTTAAAAAGAGAGCCTTCCTGCACCAATCATAGGATGAAGAGCTTCGGACTTTGTGATTGGTGTTCTCATAGCGATTTGAAGGCCAGCATCTTTTATTCTGTAATGTAAATCCTTGAAGGAGGTGATGAGGGAAAAGGTGGAAGAACAGAAGAATGAACGCGAGGGGATGAGAGGAAAGAGGCAGAGGGATGAGGAGCCACGCACAAGTGGGGAGACAGATTGACATTCAGCACTCAGGCAGCATTCAGCAGGCACCCTCTCCCTTTGCCTCGCCTTTTTCAGGCCCATCTATCTGCTTTTCTGCAGAGCAAAGAATAGAGGCTGCCTCACAGGGAAGCAGTTTCACTTAAAAAAACGAAAACGGTGCCCTCAGCAGTGCTGCTGTGACCCACCTAAGGCCAGGCCCGGCCCTTCCTGGGATATGTGACCCACCTGTTGAAGTTTAGGAGGCAGGGAAGCAAGCGGCCCTGAAGATCCTGTGGAGCCCAGAGAGGGTGAGGTGACCCCATGTTGGGGCCAGAGCAAACAAAATATCAAGCTCCATGATCTCAGTGGGATTAATTAGCACGGCCATTCTTGCCCACCCAGACGGAATACGCATCCGCTCAGGCTTCTGCTCTGTGCCCTCTCCAAAGCACCCATTTGTTTGGGCACCGATCTATGGGACCTGGCTCTTCTCCTCACACAGAAAACATTTCTCTTTAAAAGACCCAAAAGCACCTGGGAATATGGCTTTGGCCCTAAAGATGTTTGCCTAAGAGCACATATGTTTGAAAAGACATGCCAGCATCTGATTGTATTATCTGTTTTGAAACCGGAGTTCACATGTATTTCTATCCAAATCCCATTGATAATTAAGAAGCCTTAAAGATATTTTCAGTCCAGCCTCACCTGTAGTACATTTTGTCCAAAGCCCTTTTAAAGTGGGTTTCTTTGGAACCTGGTGCTACAGCAGTAAAACCCTATGATGGATATTTGCTGAGGCAGTACCTGCCAACATACTGTGGCAGCATGGCTTGTGCTCCGAATTGCCACTATCTCGATGTCCTGTCTTTTGCATGCACTCACTCACACAACCCAGCCTTTTCCACCACATTCCCACTTTGCCACTCTCAGTCGGGTGATTTTCCTCCTTGATGGCTGCAAAGCGCTCCTGAGATGGCGCAGGCTATTTGCTCTACTGGTGTCTTCCTCTACAAAATGGCCGGGCCCTGGGATTATCACTCAAGGAAGGTTAAGAACAGTGGGCAGGCCCAGTAACCTATTGTTGTGTACTAGGACCACGACCGCATGGTCTCCCGTAATGGTGACCGCCACGTGGTCAGCACACATGGTCAGAATCTACCTGAGCTTGAGGGGCGTGGCGTCGCGACCCAAGATGGCGGACGCCTGAACCGAGTGCTCCTTAACCCTCCCACTTCTAAAGCGCTGAAGCTCAGACCTAAGCGAGACAGTTTTCTTTTTAAACATGCGAGGACCCGGGGGAAAGAAAGCGGCAACGAAAGGCACGGAGAATACAACGCAGCAGCGACTCCAACTGCCTATTCGAACGGCCGACGCAGAGACCGCGGGACAACAGCGAGGCTTCAAGATGGCGTCGGAAGCAGACAACAAAGGTATCGCTGACTCACCAGACGCTCCGGTAACCCTAAAAACACTGCAACAGACCTTAAAAACTGCTTTGCAAACAACTGAACAATCCATAATGAGTAAATTGACACAAAAATTAGACGTGACTTTGCAATCCATGATAGAACAAATAACAGACTTAACTAAAGCTTTGGACGTTACTGAAAAAACAGCAGAAGCAGCACAAGAATTAGGAAAGCAAAATTATGATAAAAATTTGGAAATACAAAAAGAACAAACCGAATTAAGAGAAAGAGTCCTTACCCTTGAGGCTTTAGCCAGAAGGAAAAACCTTAAATTTCGGGGTTTTCAAGAAGACCCAGCAGAAACTCCAACTCTAGTGAAACTAATGTCAGAATGGCTGGCAAGCACTCTGAAGTTGGAAGAAGGCATTTTACCAATCATACTAAGAGCTTACAGGATAGGATCTCCAAACAATGCATCCAGAAAATTTCCCAGAGACATACTAGTGTCTTTTGCAGACATAAGAGTAAAGATGGACATAATGAAAATAGCACGGGAAAATGGATACCTCCCATACCAAGAACTGCAAATAATGGTATTCCCAGACCTTCCTGCAGAAACTCTACAACTTCGAAAAAAAATGAAAACAACTACCCAAAGACTGAGGGAAGAACACATCAAATATCGCTGGATTGCTCCAAGCAAGTTAATGGTGAGACATCAAGGAAAAACCTATTATGCCAACAATGAAGAAACAGGTACAGCTCTCTTGGAAGAACTTATTTTAGAAGAGCAGATGGAGATCTCCAAAAAATCTTCAAAGAGACGTCTTTCAATGACTCTTTCTCCATTTAAAGCTAGCAAAGTGCCAGTCCGGGACTCAACTTTTAAAACTGGTCTGTAAAAGGATATTGTTATATCATTCATATCTAATAACTGTCTAAGTCTATTTAAAAAATTAATAATCATTTGCTTTGTAGGAAAATAATTTTAAAAGTATACATTTAGATAGGGAGGGGAAGGGAACAGTAAGGTTTTTGTAGCCACAGGAAGAACTACAAACTTGGAAGGTCCTGCTTGAAAGCGGACCGCAGTAAGAGATTATTTTAAAGTATCTTTAAAGTTAAAAATTATTGTTAGTTGAAAGTTTAGTGGGTGGGACTTTGGGGGAGGGAGGGAGGGAGGGAAGGGAGTTTGGGGGAAATAAATATTTAAATTGTGTTATACTCCTCACTGTTAACAAAAAATTTTATAGAAACTAAAAGGAACAGACCTTCTAATTAGAATTACTTGTTATTGGCTATTTTAATATAACGCTTGAGCATTGTAAATCTTATAATGAACAGTGTTTTTTCTTGGAATGTTCGTGGATTGAACAACAAAATCAAACGAAGGCGAATTACATCACAAATACTGAAGCATAAACCAAAAATAGTATTATTGCAAGAGACACACCTAAAAAACAGTACAGAACCCGTTTTAGCCACATCTTGGTATACTCAACAGTTTGCCTCACCAGGCTCCTCTAAAGCCAGAGGCACTGCAGTATTGTTAGCAAAAAATGCTCACTTTGAAGTAAAAGATACTATGATAGATCAGCAGGGCAGATATGTGTTTGTAAAAGGTAATCTAGATGGAACACAAATTACCATAGGCTCAATATATGCACCTAATGATGGGCAACTACAATTCATGAAACAAACTTTGGAATCTTTGAGGCTTTTTAAAGAAGGAGAGATCATAATAGGAGGTGACTTCAACTATGTAATGAACACATTGCTAGATAGGTCCAAAAGGAAACAGAGACAAAAACCCCAATCCACCAGATATGACTCAGAACTTCAAAATATCATTAGAAAATATGGTCTTACAGATGTCTGGAGGATACAACATCCAGAAGTAAAAGATTATACATTTTATTCCTACAGATTTAATTCCTATACCAGAATTGATTATATTTTAGTTTCTTATGACCTTCTTCCTAAAACAATTCATTCAGACATAGAATTTAAAATCTGGTCTGATCACTCTCCAGTCTCTTGTTCAATAGATCTCAGTAAACAAAAAATAACCAATAAAAAATGGATTTTAAATAAATCAATTTTATTGAAAACAGAGACACAACAACAACTTTCAAAAGCAATTAAAGAATTCTTTGAGTTTAATAATCCAAATGACACAACGCATCAGAACAATTGGGATGCGATGAAGTCAGTCATCAGAGGCCATATCATATCAGCAACATCATACCTAAAAAAAGACAAAGAAGATAAAATTAAAATACTACAGAAAAACATAACTAAACTTGAAAAAGAGCATAAAGACACAGGAAATAAGACAATATTTAAAAAGATGATGGCTGAAAAACGAATACTAGAAACAGAAACTTCACAAAAAATACAGAAAGATTTACTCTTTTTAAGAGAAAAATACTGGAGAAAAACACCAAAAACATTGAAAATACTCTCTTGGAGAGTAAAAGAAAAAAAATCGCAGAGATATATACACGCCTTGAGAGATTCTCAAGGAAAACTACACACAGAAACAAAATCAATTACCCAAGTAATGGAAGAATATTTCTCTAATTTATATAAATCTAAAAATCCCGAAAAAGGAGTATTAGACAAATTTTTTGATAACAATGATATTTTAAAAAAATTGACAACCCAACATAGAATGTATATGGACGCGCAAATATCTAAAACAGAAATCCTAGAAGTAATAGCCCAAGCTAAAAATAATTCAACTGCAGGTCCAGACGGCTATTCGTTTGAATTTTATAAGACTTTTAAAACAGAGTTAATAGATCACTATTTAGATTTGGCTAACAACATCATGGAAAATGGCATTTTACCAAACTCTTGGCTAAATTCTGAAATAATTCTAATTCCTAAACCTCATAAAGACAAACTTTTAGCAGCTTCATACCGCCCAATCACTTTACTTAATACAGACTCAAAACTTTTTACCAAAATCATCGCAAATCGTATGAAAAAGATACTGCCCAATTATATAAGTATAGATCAAACTGGATTTCTCCCAAATCGTAATATTATGGAAAATTCTAGAAAATTAATAAACATAATAAACTATTGTACCACAAATAAACAAGAAGCTTTGTTAATGGCCTTAGATGTAGAAAAGGCTTTTGACAGTATCAATATAAAATATTTACAAAAACTAATACAATATATGGAATTTGGTGAGAAATTCCAAAGAACTATACAAGCAATATATGATAATCCTTCTTCAAAACTAAAAATAAATAATCATATTTCCAACCCAATACAACTACAGAGAGGAACTCGTCAAGGATGTCCCCTGTCTCCACTTCTTTTTATTTTAGCCATTGAACCATTGGCAGAAATTATTAGAAATAATTCAAAAATCATGGGTATACAAATTGGTGATACACAATATAAAATCTCTCTTTATGCTGATGACATCATAATTTACATCACTAAACCAGAAAGAACTTTAATAGACCTGCAGGATATTATGGAAAAATTTGGAGAAGTCTCAGGCCTAACATTTAATAAAGAAAAGTCATACATTCATCCCTTAAATATTGATACAAAACGGGTAGATAATATAACTAGGATTTTTAAATATAAAATCCCAGTAAAATCATGGAAATATTTGGGCGTCCATATAACTTTACAACAAGGCTTGTTGTTGGAATACAATTATGAAAAAGTACATAAAGAAATCAAAACAACCTTAAAAGAATGGTCAGCCAAAATTTTGTCTTGGAATGATAAATACTATCTAATTAAAAATTTTATAATACCTAAATATGTATATCTCTTTAGAACTCTCCCATTACCTATTTCAAAAAAACAGCTGCTGTCTTGGCAAGCAGATTTGAACAAATTCTTCTGGAACAACAAAAAACCAAGGATAAATCAGAGGACACTGTGTAGACCCTCTTCACGAGGGGGAATAGACTATCCAAACTTAGTACTTTACTATGAAGCCACCCTCATAGCAACACTTATTCAGGCAGCTATTGCTAAAGACCCCCCAGCTTGGACAATGATAGATCTTGGAGCATTGCAAATGAAACAAATTCCTTTATATGACATATTGTGGAATTCTGGCAAAATTAAAACTTTAAGAAAAAAACAAAAAAATATACTATCAACATCTCTGTTAATATGGGAACGCTGGAGAAAAACTCTAGCCCCTGACATTTCAAGTATAGCTTCTTATACAAATCAATCCTGGTTTGAACCTGGAAATGATATGAAATCATACTCAGATTGGTATCAAGCAGGAATAACTAGACTAGAACATTTTATGGAAAAAGGAGCAGTAATAGATAAAGTCAAATTAGAACTAAAAATAAAAAAACCAGTACACTGGTACAAATACCTACAAATAAAACATCTACTAGAATCCCCTTGTTTGATAGAAACTAGAAACAGAAATAAAACCCCTTTTGAAAATTTAATAAGCCAATCAAAAAATCACATAATAGGCTTAATTACAAAAATATATAGATTCTTAAGAGACGCCAAGGAAGAAAAACTAACTTTATATCAAAAGCAATGGCACCAAGACCTAAATATCGAATTGACAGAAGAGGATTGGTCAGAAATATGGACTGCCCCTAGCATAACATCTAAAATACACGCAGTGAAATTACAGAACTTTAAAATCATGGCAAGGTGGTATATACCTCCCACAATTTCCAATATAATAAATAACAAATTTTCACCAAATTGTAAGAAATGTGGTCAAAGAGCAAATTTTATGCACTGCTGGTGGGATTGCTTGCAAATAAAGCGGTTTTGGAAAAAAATACTAGATTGTATCTTAGAGATAACAGGAAATAACTTACCAATGAAACCAGAAGTAATCTTGTTGGAGCACTGGCGAAATTTAAAACTAACACAAAATGAAAAGGTAAAGATTTCAATGTTATTAACAGTAGCCAAAAATCTTATAGCCACTAAGTGGATAGAATCCTCTGGTCCAACTTTAATTAAATGGCAACAAAAGTTATGGGACTACTTTTTATTATCTAAGTTATCATACTCAAACAGTGATAGCCCTCCAAATCTGTATCAAAAAAAAGTTGTTAGTGTATGGTTTACTATTATAACTTATTTAACTAAGGAAGAGATACTTCCGGTTAATCCGGCGTATCAAAAAATGATTTATATGTGAAATACAGTATGGAGAAAATAGTAAATCACTTTCAGTGAGGTCAAATGTAATGTAAAGTTTTGGTTTTTATGGTTTATAATGCTCCAAAGAAAAATTGTAATACAAAATACGATTTGTTTCTCTGTTGTAAAAATTGAAAAATTGTTAATAAAAAAAAAAAAAAAAAAAGAATCTACCTGAGCTTCAGCCAGGTAGAACAATAGCCAGTTGGATCCTGACGACCACCAATTACGAGCCTAGGTCTCCCGCTGGGGGACCTATGAACTACAACCACGGACTTAAGGTCCTATCAGGACCTGGGGGCGAGGTCGGGGCATTGTCTCCAGCAGGCATAAAAGAGGGCTCTGAGCCCGGGGTTCCCCATGTTCCATCTGACCCTCAATAAAGAGCTTTACTATGAAATCACTACCACTCGCCTCCTGACTCCAATACTTTCCACTGGTGACGAGGATGGGATCCCGATGAGCGATGCATCAGCCGACCCGAGCAGGAGGACACTGAGCACCTGTCAGAATCTGTCAATTCAGCCAATGTATTCTTGCATGCATGTCTTTACCTATCATATGTATCTAGAGTTTATTAGAACTTATGTAACCGTAATGTATAAATCCTGTCTGGGTCGGGAGGGTGACAACCATTAATTCCCAGAACAAGGAGGCCTCACATCTCTGCCTCCGCATTCCAGCTGCCCCGGCAGTAACTTCAAGGGGAGGATGCTTCTCATCTCTTATCTCATGCAAAAGAACCTTGGAGCCATGAATTGTTATGTGAACTCGCTACATCTGAGGGGTCTGGTTTGAGAAGGGAAATTTACTGCTTAACACCTCACTTTTTTCCTGTGAGAACCAAACGGTCAAGCCACCTTTTAGCCCGCCAATTTTCCCTTAAGGGGATTGGCTATCTATGGGTAATTCAAACTCCTTGGAATGGTATAATAGACCCGCTTGTATTATTTGCCTCATCTCTGACAATAACCCGAGATGCTGTACTAATGTAGGAATAGGTAATAAAGAACTGTGGTTAACCAACCAAGATCTGATCCTTGACTACTTCGAGCAGAACTCTCACAGATTGTCAGAGATCTGTGATTGGGACTCAGCCGTTCCTGACCATGTCAGACGACGACACGGTCCCCCTCAAGCCTACTACTCCAGAAGAGACTCCCGCTACCCCGGCGGATCCGGGGAACGGGGGTGGTGGCGGCGGAGGAGGTCCCGAAGGTCCCGAAGTGCCGGTGACCACGAGCCAGGGAGCTTACTACATCCCGCGCCGGGTTCCTCATCAGAGCGTGACCCCCAAGTACGCATGGAGCCATTTCGGTCAGCGTACCGTGGATTCGTGGGTGCACGACCGGAAAGGGGTGAGGGTTTCGCTCACCGGAGAACAGCTCGATCGAGGGAGACCGAGCTATCTAGGAGACGACCGCGAGCCGATCTATCGTGGAGGGCCGCGTCGCCCGCCTTTCGAAGGAGAGGGGATGGATCTGTATGGGCCCGATCCGTATCGCGAGGAGCAGACGGTCCCTTTGGATCAGATGATGGGAGAGCTGCGGCTTCAACTCACCGCCGAGCTCCGCGAGTTGGCCCTCGATCTCCAGCACCAATTTCGCGATGCTATGAGGGCAGTACAAGGAGCTCTCCCCGGTCAAGGGGTAGGAGCCCCACTACAATCGCCGGCGCCCGGAGGGGTTCCGGTCCAGCCACAGGCGCCCGCTCTCCCGGCGCAACCAGTCCAGCCGGTCGTCCCGGTTCCAGCGCCAGGGCCCGTTCCAGTGCCTGCCCCGGTCCCGGTCGCGCCGGCCGCCCGCCCAGCCCCCTCCGACCCTTTGACGACCACTTTCGATGGGGACCCGGAGAAGCTACGTTTCTTCATGCTGGAGATAGGGAGATTCCTGGACAGTTGGGGCCACCTCTATCCCACCGAGAAAGAACGGATTGGCTACATCGGGTCCAAGCTGAAAGACACTGCCAGCGACTGGTATGTGAGCCTGCACGACAACCCCGGACCTGAATTGCGTTCCCTGAACAACTTCATGTGGGCCCTCCGCCATCAGTTCGAAGACCCCCTGGGTGAGGAAAAAGCCCGTAATCAACTAAGAAAGCTGTTCCAGGGGAGATCGTCGGTGAGGGACTACACTGACAAGTTCAGGCGCATCGCGGCCAAGATCCATGGATGGCCGGAGGAGCTATTCATGGAGAAGTATTGGGAGGGCCTGAATCCGGAGATTTACGAGACCGTGCTGTTGGGAGGCCGCCCGGGCACTCTGGCCACCTGGATGAGAGCCGCCATCGACATGGAGGAGCGATTCGCCCTGATCAAGATGGGAGCGTCAGTAACGGCAGCCAGCAAAGCAGCCCCGAGAGCGAGGCCCCGATCCAGTGTGCAAGATGTCCGAGATGCGAGGTTTCGACAAGGGTTGTGTATGAAGTGTGGGGAGAGTGGCCATTTCGCCTCCGCTTGTCCAAGAGGGGGGGGAAAGGCCCGAAGACCTCAACCCCCGGAGCGGGGAGCACCCCTAGCCGTGGAAAAACACCAATGAAACCCCGGGCGTTGCAGCTGGAAGGAGTTGCCAGTGATCAGGGGGAGCTGGAGCTGATGGAAACGCAGATGTCGGGAAACTCCAACGGCCTGCAGTGAGCGGCGCAGAGCTGCAGGTCCCCCGCCAAGAAGCGCCATCTCCGGTGAGCATCCCCGGCCCCCTGTTATATATGGTAGTGACGGTGGTGACCCCTGGATCGGGTACCCACATGCGGGTTCGCGCTTTAATTGACTCTGGGTGTGCGCGAGACCTGATCAGCCCCCTAGTAGTGGAAGGGCTGGGACCCAAAGTCACCCCGTTATTGGAACCCCTGAAGTTCACTCAGATGGATGGGTCGGAGATGAAGGAGGAATGCATAGCCGAGACCGAGAGCTTGATTTTGGGGACGGGGGAGCACTGGGAGAAGCGGGCTTTCGTCATCACCCCAAACGCCCAGTTCCCTATGGTGTTGGGCAGCCCTTGGCTCGGGGCGCACGACCCTTACATAAAATGGAGCGAGGGGAAAATCTCGTGGGTGGACGAACGCTGTCAGAGCCATAAGTGGGACCCAGAATGGGGACCCGGACCTCCGACCCCTCCTCCCCCGGCTCCCGCGCTCGCTCTCACCCCCACCATGGTCCCTAAAGAGTATAGAGACTTGCTGGAAGTGTTCAGCGAGACTGAGGCGGATGAGTTGCCCCCCCATCGACTGTCGGACTGTGCCATAGAACTCCTCCCAGGAGAAAAATTCCCAAAAGGGAAATTATACTCCATGAGCCCGTTGGAACGGGAAGAGTTGCGAAAGTTTTTGGACAAAAATTTAGCACGGGGGTTCATCCGCCCAGCCAAATCCCCCTTTGCGGCGCCAGTGCTGTTCCGAAAGAAAAAGGATGGGGGCTTACGACTATGCACTGACTATCGGGGGTTGAATGCAGTCTCCACCACTAACGCTTACCCCCTCCCGTTAATAAAGGACCTCTTGGCGGAAGCGGCCAAGGGGAGGATTTTTACCAAGTTGGATCTACGGGATGCCTATTTCAGGGTGCGCATCCGGGAAGGGGACGAATTTAAGACTGCCTTTAATACCCCCTTGGGGCAATTTGAATATCTAGTGATGCCGTTCGGCTTAAGTGGCGCGCCCGGGGTCTTTATGAGTTTAATCAACGAAGTGTTGCACAAGCACCTATTTAAGGGCGTGTTATGCTACATAGATGATATCTTGATCTATTCTACTGATAAGAAGGCGCATGTGACTTTGGTCAGGGACGTCCTCACAACCTTACTCAAAAACCAGCTATATGTGAAACTGTCTAAGTGTGAGTTTCACCGTGAGTCTGTGGACTTCCTGGGCTACTGCATTTCTCAGAAGGGTTTGGAAATGGACCCGGGGAAGGTGGAGGCGGTGGTGCAATGGGAGGCTCCGCGAACGAGAAAGCAATTGCAAAGCCTCTTGGGATTTTGTAATTTTTACCGAACCTTCATCAAGGACTTTGCTCAAGTCACTCTCCCCTTAACGGACTTATTAAAAACAAAGGGGAAGGGGCCCGAGGCCGGGAAGCCAGGAGAAAAGTTGGCTTGGAACGGGGAGTGTCAGAGGGCGTTTGAGACTTTAAAGACTCTTTTCACTTCAGAGCCCATTCTAGCACACCCTGATGAAACGAAGGATTTTATAATCCATGTAGATGCCTCTGATGTAGCCATGGGGGGGGCCATATTACAAAGTGACCCGGAAGGGAAATTGCACCCCTTGGCTTACATTTCTAAAAAATTTAACGAGACGGAAAGGAATTGGTCGGTGTGGGACAAGGAAGCCGCAGCTATTAGGTTAGCGCTCACTACGTGGCGCCATTGGCTGGAAGGAGCGCAAACTCCGTTCGAAATATGGACTGATCATAAGAATCTAGAGGCGTTGCGCACTCAGCGGTCCCTCAACGCTAAACAGCTGCGATGGGCGGATTTCTTTTCCAAGTTTAACTTTGTGCTTAAACATTTTCCTGGGAAGGCTAACTCCTTGGCAGACGCGTTGTCCAGGTTGCCCCAACATGAGAGTGTCAAGGAAGAGGTGTTTGATTCCGTGTTCTCCCCCCAACAACTAGGAGGGGTGGTGGTCACCAGGAGCCAAGCCAAGAAGGCAGAGTTGGACATTGGGAAATGCGATTGGGGGGGGGGATTATGCTCCTGAAGAGATAGAGGAACTGGAAGCTTTGGAGGAATGTTCCAAGAGAGAGGACCACTGTTGGCTACATGGGAACAAACTAGTGGTGCCTAAGGCCAAGCGCAAGGAAATCTTGTTAAATTGCCACTCCTCAAAGCTAGCTGGGCACTTCGGGTTCCTAAAAACTCTTAATTTGATCCAGCGTCAATTCTGGTGGCCGCGCATGCGCCGAGACGTCTCAGACTTCGTCTCAGCATGCCAGACCTGTCTAATGTGCAAAAAACGGGGGGGGGAAAGTCCCGGGATTATTGCACCCCCTACCTACCGCATCAAGACCCTGGGAAGCTATAGCCATGGACTTTATCACTAATTTGCCCCCCTCCAAGGGAAAAACAGTGATTTGGGTGGTGGTAGACACTTTTTCGAAGCAAGCACATTTCACCCCCTTCAAGCAATTGCCCACCGCTAAAGGGATGGCCAAAGCTTTTTTCAATCACGTGATCAAATTACACGCTTTTCCGAAGAGAGTGGTTTCGGACCGCGGTAGTCAGTTCGTTGCCACCTTCTGGCGGGAGCTTCTGAAACTAATGGACATAGAACCTGCCCTAAGCTCGGGTTACCACCCAGAGACCGATGGCCAATCGGAACGAACTAATCAAATTTTAGAGCAATTCCTGAGATGTTACACAAATTATCACCAA
Source organism: Lepidodactylus listeri (assembly GCA_029233225.1). Classification (NCBI taxonomy): domain Eukaryota; kingdom Metazoa; phylum Chordata; class Lepidosauria; order Squamata; family Gekkonidae; genus Lepidodactylus; species Lepidodactylus listeri. The sequence continues at coordinate 112,679,808 of JARCFY010000009.1, read as the reverse complement.
GACAACTGGGTGGAATTGCTGCCGTTTGCAGAATATAGTTACAATAATGCTGTGCACTCATCCACGGGAGTCTCCCCTTTCATGGCAGTGGGAGGTTTCGAAGGGAAGCCATTGCCTACTATCGAGGAGGTCCCTCAAGCTCCCCCCTCGGATTTTAAAAAGTGGTGGTCCAGTCTCCAAGACTCATGGCCATTAATAGGCAAAGCATTGGACCATGCCAAAGAGGACTATAAAAAATATGCGGATCGAGGGCGAGCACCGGGATGGGATCTTCAGCCCAGGGACTCTGTCTATCTCTCTACCAAAAATATCCATGGGCTGCAGCCCAGCAGGAAGCTGGGATGGAAATATGTTGGACCTTATAAAGTGCTACGCAAAATTTCTGATGTGTCTTTTGAACTGGAACTGCCTAAATCACTGAGTTCTGTGCACCCTGTGTTTCATTTCAGCCTGTTGAAGAAAGATCCTGGGCCGAATGCTTGGCATCCTGTTCCTCCAGTTCCTCCTCCACTGATGAAGGAGGGGAGCCCGCACTTCGAGATAACTGAAATCCTTGACTCCAAGATGCGAAGAGGCCGGTTATATTATTTAGTTAGGTGGTTAGATTTCGGCCCAGAACACAACGAATGGATTCGCTCTGAACACGTTCATGCCCCTAAACTAACGAAACTGTTTCATAAAATGTTCCCTGACAAAGCTAGGTGAAGAGAATTATGGGGAGGGCAGGGTGTCAGAATCTGTCAATTCAGCCAATGTATTCTTGCATGCATGTCTTTACCTATCATATGTATCTAGAGTTTATTAGAACTTATGTAACCGTAATGTATAAATCCTGTCTGGGTCGGGAGGGTGACAACCATTAATTCCCAGAACAAGGAGGCCTCACATCTCTGCCTCCGCATTCCAGCTGCCCCGGCAGTAACTTCAAGGGGAGGATGCTTCTCATCTCTTATCTCATGCAAAAGAACCTTGGAGCCATGAATTGTTATGTGAACTCGCTACATCTGAGGGGTCTGGTTTGAGAAGGGAAATTTACTGCTTAACACCTCACTTTTTTCCTGTGAGAACCAAACGGTCAAGCCACCTTTTAGCCCGCCAATTTTCCTTTAAGGGGATTGGCTATCTATGGGTAATTCAAACTCCTTGGAATGGTATAATAGACCCGCTTGTATTATTTGCCTCATCTCTGACAATAACCCGAGATGCTGTACTAATGTAGGAATAGGTAATAAAGAACTGTGGTTAACCAACCAAGATCTGATCCTTGACTACTTCGAGCAGAACTCTCACAGCACCGATCTGCCGGCAACAGGCTCCATCAAGACCCAGCGCGCGAAGAGGACATCGCTTGCAGTGCCGCTCCTCCTCCGGAAGTTATGGCTGCTGCTGTGGGAAACATCCCTCCATTTGACCCATCCAAACCCGAGACCTGGGACGCCTGGGCCAGGCAACTCGGGTTTCTCCTGAAGGTGCACGGAGTCACCGAGGCCGACATGAAACAGGCCTGGCTTCTGGGCCACTGCAGCGTCAAAACAATGCACCTCGCACAAGATCTCATCTCGCCCCAAGACTTGCTGGACGTCACCTACGATGACCTGATAAAGCAGCTCGGGGACTACTTCGCGCCGAAGCCATCCATGCTGGCACTCCGAGTCCAGTTCCTCAAGCGGAAACAGCAACCGGGAGAGAGTGCAGCCTCATTCCTCGCCAACCTCCGCCACATGGCAGTCAGATGTGAGTATCGGCATGTAGAAGACCACCTTCTGGGCAATTTTGTGGCGGGAGTGCAAGAAGCCAAGCTCCGGCGGTGGCTGATCACACTCACAGAGCCTACCCTCGAGAAGGTGCTGCAAACTGCCGTCGCGTTCGAGACGACCTACAAGGACAAGCCGGCGACCAAGGTCCACCACACTGCCACCTCCAGGTCAGAGTCTTCCGAGGACAAGGACATCCACCAACTCTGACAGTGGTCACAGAAGGGTGAGTCCAGCTACCCCTGGGGCCGCTCCCGGCAGCCAGCATCTGCCGCCACTTCTCCCTCGTCTACCAAAAACAGGCCGGCCCCAACATGTGCAAGCTGCGGGGACCCCCACGAGCGATGCTCCTGCCGCTTCCGGGATGCTGTCTGCCAATCGTGCGGGAAGACGGGGCACATCGCCAAGGCCTGCCGCTCCCAGACGAGCCACAGAGTGCCCACCGCGAACTACGAGACGGTGGAGAATATCACTTCTGCAGCACAGGTACTGAACCTTCCCGAGCCCCTTCCCGAAGCCATTACGGTTGATCTGCGGATTGGGGGTACTGCATGCTCCATGGAGGTGGACTCCGGGTCTGCTTTCTCCATAGTTTAAGTGGCCACTTTTTAAAAACTGTTCCCGTGGGGGGGGGGCCGGCTACACCGCCCGGCAGCACTAGTCCTCCGGGACTTCCAAAAGAACCCAGTCGCGATCAAGGGCCTGGCCAAGGTTAAGGTTCAGTACCATGACATCGGCCGCTCCCTCGACCTCCTTGTGGTAGAGCAGGACCTCAACAGCCTCTTGGGGCGCGCATGGTTCAAACCCCTGGGGATGGAAGTTGCCGGGGTCTACCGTTTGGGGTCTGAAGATTACACAGCTGTCTGCGTGGAATTTCCAGTCATTTTCGACGGTACCCTAGGCTCCTACCGTGGGCCCCCAGTCTCTCTGGACTTAGATCCTGCCATTCGCCCTATCCGCGTGGCGGCCCGGTGGCCTCCCCTGGCCATACAGCCAAAAGTAGAGGTCGAATTGGACAAGCTGGTAGCTCAAGGCATGCTCGAGCCAGTCTCCCATGCTAGGTGGGAGACCCCGATTGTCACCCCTTTGAAATCGAACGGGGAAGTCCACATCTGCGCGGACTACAAATGCACGCTGAACCTGGCTTTGCAAGACCACACATACCCAGTACCAGTGGTCAGCCATGTGTTAGCCTCTCTTGCGGGGGCCAAGGTCTTCGGGAAGCTGGACCTGGCATAGGCCTACCAGCAGCTTCCCGTGGACGATGCCACGGCAGAAGCGCAGACGATCGTCACATACATTCAGGGTAAAATGGCTCCAGTTCGGCATCAGCATCACCCCTGGTCTTTTCCAACAACTAATGGACTCTGTTTTGAAAGGCATTCCAGGGGTGAAGCCGTTCTTCGATGACGTCCTGATAGCGGCCCCAGACGTCACTGCCTTCAAGACGCGGCTGTGGGCCGTCCTCCAGTGGTTCCAAGACGCTGGGCTCAAGGTACGCAAGGACAAATGCACCTTGGGCGTCCCATCTGTGACCTTCCTGGGCTTCACAGTTGACGCCCAGGGCATCCACCCCACCCCGGAGAAGGTAGCGGCCATCACAAAGGCGCCCCAACCCACAACGAAGGCAGAGCTACAAGCATTCTCGGGCCTCCTGAACTTCTACCACGCCTTCCTCCCCCACAAGGCAGTGGTTGCTGAGCCCCTACATAGGTTGCTGGACAAGGGGGAAAAATGGAGTTGGGGGCCGCGGCATGAGGCGGCATTCCAAGCGGTGAAGGACTTACTGGTTTCAAACGCTGTTCTGGCACACTTCGATGAGTCCTTGCCGGTAATTCGTGTGCGATGCATCTCCGTACGGGGTGGGGCTGTCCTGGGCCATCGGCTTCCCGATGGCCGGGAGGTGCCTGTGGCTTACTACTCCAGAACTCTTATCGTCGGCGGAACGCAACTATGCCCAGATCGACAAGGAAGCCCTGGCCATCGTCGCTGGGGTGAAAAAATTCCACAACTACCTTTACGGTAGGGCGTTTACGGTGGCCACGGACCACAAACCACTCCTGGGCCTCCTCGCTCCCCACCGCCAGACCCCACCCATGTTGTCCCCCCGGGTCCTGCGGTGGTCTATTTTCCTTGCAGGCAAGGGTCATCCACGCAACCAGACCACTCTCCTACGAGGTCGGCACTGAAGATGGGCCAGTATGGCAGCGCCACATTGACCAGCTCCGGCGGCATCTCCCGGCAACGCACCCGATGTCCACGAGTTGCCTGCTCCCGCAGAACCAGTACCAGCCCCACTACAGGACCCTGGCCCCGAAGGGGAAGCCGCGGAACCCCTTCCTGCGGACCAGCCCGATGAAGAAACACTGCCCGAGCCACCTCCGAACGTTCCTGCAAGCAACCCCGGCGAGCCACTAGCAACCCCGCTCCCCGAGACTATGGACGCACCACGGCCAGCCGAGGTACTTGAAAGACTATGTTTGCAAGGGGGAACTGGACTATGGGGGGAGGGGTGTTATGTACTAAGACCACAATCGCATGGTCTCTCGTAATGGCGACCGCCACGTGGTCAGCACACATGGTCAGAATCTACCTGAGCTTCAGCCAGGTAGAACAATAGCCAGTTGGACCATCTGACCCTCAATAAAGAGCTTTACTATGAAATCACTACCACTCACCTCCCGACTCCAATACTTTCCACATATGTTCCCTCTAATCCCCCCCAGTGGAGCAGTTCACATCCTGAGCAGAATACAACTGCTGTAATCTTAAAATGGGCAGTGCAAGACCCTGCCATTGCTCCAGACTGCTGCTGAGCGGGGCTTCTAGTGTTAATGAGCGGCCGCTCACATGCACAGCTGAGAAGGAGCACTGCCAGTAACCCTTGGAGGTACTCCCCACCTATACATAACCACCCCACCCCACCCTACTCTACAGAAATCTCTTAAACACGTTGCTTTTTGGATGCCCTATCCTGTCAATGGTACTGACCTACTGTGTAATCCGCCCGGCGTCCCAATGAGAAAGGGGGACCATAAATAAATAAAAAATATGTTTAAAACTGTACAAAACAGGCAAAACCTTCTCACCTCAAAGTCATCCACACTCTGCTGTATGAAGGGGCCTCCGTTTGCCTGCCCTGTTTTCCGTCAGGGAGGGAGAGGCTACTGGGAGAGGTCACGCTGATGGATCCAAGAGAGTCAACAGCCTTGCTCTTTGATTCTTGAGAGCTTCTCCTCATCTACCGTGAGTCACCAGATGCAAAAGTTGCAATAAGGGGGTGGAAGGGAAATGTGCAAACATGTTCTGAATTATGACCCACATATGAACAGGCTTGGTACAATATCCAAATGGATGCTGGGTGGAGAATGGTTTGTGCTACAGAGAGACACACACAGATTATCAACAAGCCATAACGGCTATTATGGTGTAAAAACCAATACTGTATGTATTGATGTTTGTCTAAACCAGGGGGGGAAATGAATTCACACATTACAGTCTCACTCTTCTGCAGAGCTTATGGGTTTATGCAGCCTGTTTTCAGAAACCTGGCTAAAAATTCTAGGATGCATCAGGACCGTAGCCTGAATGATCTCAAGATGAATCCCAGAGTCAAGTAATATTATACTGTTAGAGAGAAAGGCTCTAGTATGTCAGGCCTACAGAACATTCATACTTCCTGAAAGTTGGGGCATGATGGTGCAGATGGTAATGACTGCATCAACAATGAAGTTTAAGGCACGTACCAAGTTGTAAATCTACATGATTTCATGTGAAGACCATACAGTAAGGAGATGGGTCATCTGCTGGAAAACCTTTGTGAACTCTTTTATATCTTGTTCGCTATTACAATCCTTTGCGGTAAGAATGTCTTAAATTAAACCATGGTACCTCCAAGGTTAGCTGTTCAACTAACTGGCTTTGGTTGTCCATTAAATGCTGGAATGACAGAGGAATGAGTAGTACTGGAATTCCCCTTGAAAACAAGCTTCTTGTATTTTTTGACGTATGAAACCTCCTCCCAGTAGCATCTTATAACCAACCCAAGCAAATTAACTTGGAAGTGAGAGATTTGAACCTCCAGGTGCAAATTCAAAGTACTGTTTCTGACCTATAAAGCCCTGTGGTCTGGGACAGTCATATCTGCAGGACCACCTCTCCCAGTATTCCCCTGTTGCCTCCTTAGATCAGGTGCTGTCCCACGAATGGCCCACTTGTCAACCACCAGGGCTGGGGCATTTTCAGTGGCTGCTCCTTATCTCTGGAATCAGCTCCCCGGGGGAAGTCTGTTCCCTGCAGGACCTCCCAGCATTCTGTAGGGCACGCAAGGGTGCTTTGGCCTTTGGTTGACTTTACAAACTGGAGAGCTGGCCAGTTGTTTTAATTCTCTGAGTAAGTTATTAAGTCAAATTTTAATTGGTTTATAGTGTTCTATTTATCGCATTTATTCATATTTGTATTGTATTTGCATTGATTTGTATTTTTAAATGTTGTAAGCCACCCTGAGTTCCCTGTGCAGAGAGGGGGTGAGGTATAAATTAAACATACAGAACAAAGAAATGGGATCAGGGCAGAATTCGTGGGTGTAGGGAATGGACACGAACCAGCTGACGAACCAAAGTTCATCCTGAATTTTGGCCTGTTCAGGGTTTGCAAACCAGAATTTATGAAATGAAGAACCGGGATGAACTACCACGAATTTTGGCACAGTTTCTGGTGGCTTGTGACAGTTCATGACGAGCAGAAAGCAGGGGAAACAGTTGAACGGCTGGGAGCTCCCCATCACTCAGCTGTTTGGTCTAAATGGCTCAGAGCCATTTAAACACTACTTTTAGCTTCCTGCAGCTTTTCATGGGGAAAAGCCATGGGAAGCAGAAAGAAGGGCTTAAAGGGAAAGGGTGAAGTGCCTTCCCAGTGATACTTTACCCCCACCTTTCTGCTGGCCACGGCTTGCAGCAGCCATGAGAAAGGGAGAAGGGAGGCTTCTTCCTGGGTGATCCCTCCCTTTCTCCTGGCTGCAGTGGGAGCGCCTCCCAGCCATGCAGCTGTTTCTCGGGCTGTCTCGTTCAGTGCCTTTAAAGGGACTGCACAAGACAGCTAGAAACAGCTGAGCAGCAGGGAGCTAGCTGCTCCCTGCTGCTCAGCTGGTTTTCAGGCTTTCTGCTAATCCAGTTGAAAGGGACTGCAGTCCCTTTCATTGGGGTTTGCAGGACCATGAACTGCACAAACTGGTCCAGTTCCTAAATGGGCCTTGCAGCTCAGCTCAGTTCAGGGTTCGATCCATGGGCAGCCATGGACCCTGAACCCAATCACCTTTTCCTGGTCCATGCCCATCCCTAGTCTTGAGAGATCATTAGTTTTTGTCTTTCTAGGAGGATTTTTAAAACGATGTTTAACAGAAAAGTTTGCGCTTGCAAATCCACTTATGCTCTGAAAAGCATGGGAACAATAAATTAAGGTCTCTCTCTCTCTCTCTCACACACACACACACACACACCTGTGCATCATATGCAATAAGCACTTCTTGCATATTGTGCTTGCTTACAATGAAGGCAGCTCTACAAGCAGCAGTTCTTAGCTCCCAGTGACCCACCCTCCTCCTCCTCCTCCTTCTTTCAGCCTCCGTCTTCCTCGGCCATGCTGAAATGAGGAAGTGATGGGCCATTACAAGCAATTTTAGTCATTTGCCTCAAGAGAATAGCAGCTCTGTATGAAGAGATCAGAGATGAAGAGCTCAGTGAGAGGGCAGACAGGTCCTAGGGGCAAGCACCTGTATGGTCACGAGAAAAGAGGAGGCAATCCCGGATAAGCTTGTGTGTCTACGCATAGGCTGGCTCCCCTCCCAATGAATTATAGTACAATCCTATGTAGAGTTACTTACACAGGATTGCATTGTTTGTTACATGTTCGGAATTAATAAATCAGCAGTCCTAATAATCCTTGAATAATATTTTACTTTTGGCTAAATGTGCACATGGCTGCACTCAGCAGCTTAAGATCAGCTTTGCAAGAGGTTGGTTGTCAGAATCAGAAGTTCAGACTTTTGAAATGAATATCTTACTAAAGACTTGGGTACTTGGTGGTGATACAAAGTGCCATCAAGTCACAGCTGACTTCTGGCAAACTTGTAGGGTTTTCAAGGCAAGGGATGTTCAGAGGTGGCTTGCCACTGCCTGCCTCTGTGTAGTGACCCTGGGCTTCCTTGCTGGCCTGCCATCCAAGTCCTAACCAGGTCTGGCCCCGCTTAGCTTCTGAGACTGAACTAGGCTGGGCCATCCAGGCCAGGGCAGCACCACAAGGAACTGGGTTGTAAATAAGCAGAATTTGTCAGACTGCAAGGCAGGGACGGCTCACCAGCCATTTCCATGCTTCTGGAACACGAGTGAATTTTTAAGTGCTCGAACGTATCTCTTAATTAGAAGGGGGTTTTGATGCATATCCTCATTTGGGGGATGGACCAATTACATTAACCCTGGGAGGGGATAAAATCTAACTTCACTGCCACTCTGCAGTTGCCAGCATATGACTGTGCTTTATCGTCTGAAAGCACTTCCCATCTATGATTTGTAATTTTACATCAACCCTGCAATACAGGCTGTTTCTCTTATTATCCCTTTATTACCCCCTTGCTTTTGTGATCTTCATAATTTGTTTAATGGTCCATGAAGGCATCCAATGTACTTCATGGTTATTATCCCCAGGTAGCCGGGGGGGGGGGGGGGGGAGAGTGCACAGCTGAGCTAGAGAGACTTACAACAACCCCGGAGAGTAGGCCACTGTTCTTATCACAGATTACAAACCAAGTGAACCTGGCTACATTCTGAAACCACCCAAGGAGATAGAATCCTAGAATCATAGAGTTGGAAGGGGCCATACAGACCATCTAGTCCACCCCCCTGCCCAATGCAGGACCAGCCTAGAGCATCTCTGACAAATATTCATCCAGCTGCCTCTTGAAAGCTGCCAGTGAAGGGGAGCTCACCACCTCCCTAGGCAGCTGATTCCACCTTTGAACCACTCTGACCGTGAAAAGGTTTTTCCTAATATCCAGCCGATACCTTTCTGCATGTAATTTGAACCCATTGCTTTGAGTCCTATCCCCTGCTACCAACTGGAACAGCTCCTTGCCCTCCTCCAGAGGACAGCCTTTCAAATATTTAAAGAGAGCAATCATGTCCCCCCTCAATCCCCTCTTCTCCAAACTAGACATTCCCAAGGCCCTTAGCCTTTCCTCGTAGGTCTCAGCCTCCAGACTCGCTCTCCTCTGCACCCTCCTTGTCGCTTTCCTCTGCACCCTCTCGATTTTGTCCACATCCTTTTTGAAGTGAGGCCTCCAGAACTGTACACAGTACTCAAGGTGCGGCTTGACCAAGGCAGTATACAGAGGGGCTATGACCACCTGCGATTTTGATGCTATGGCCCCCTTTTAATATAACCCAAGACTGAATTTGCCTTTTTTGCCACCGCATCACACTGACTGCTCATATTTAGTTTACAGTCCACTCTTACCCCCAAGATCTCTTTCACATACGTATAGGCCCAGAAACGTATCCCCCATCCAGTATTTGTGCTTGACATTTTTGTGGCCCAGATGTAATACTGTGCATATATCTTTGTTGAATTGCATCCTTTTCCAGAGTATTCAGGTCTTGTTGAATTTTAACTCTATCTTCTTGGGTGTTTGCTACTCCTCCCAATTTGGTATCATCAGCAAACTTAATCAGTAGCCCTTCTGCCCCTTCATTTAGATCACTGATAAAAATATTCAAAACCGGGCCCGTAACCAAGTCCTGTGGCACCCCACTGGACACCTCCCTCCAATCTGATGAAACGCCATTGACCACCACTCTTCGGGTGCGGTCCTCTAACCAGTTCCCTATCCACTGAACAGTCCTATAGTCCAGTCCACAGTCTTCCAGTTTGCCCATCAAAATGTCATGGGAACCTTATCAAAAGCTTTACTGAAATCCTGGTACATTGCATCAACAGAGTTCCCATGATCCAGTAAGCTTGTAACACAATCAAAGAAGGAACCCAGGTTGGTCTGATAAGATCTGTTGGGGACAAAAGCATGCTGACTTCCCCGGATCACTAAGTGGTTCTTCAGTTGCTTACAGATCGATCCCTTTAATATCTGCTCTAATATCTTCCCAGCAACAGAAGCCAGACTGACCAGCCTGTAGTTTCCTGGGTCATCCTTCTTCCCTTTCTGAAAGTTTGAGATAACATTTGCTCCTCTCCAATCTTGTGGCACATCCCCAGTCCTCCAAGAGGCCTTGAAGATGATGGACAGAGGCTCTGCAAGTTCATCAGAAACTTCTTTGAGCACTCTTGGGTGCACACCATCTGGCCCAGGGGATTTGTATTCATCCAGTGCAGCCAGGGTGCCTCTCCACAACCTCCCTGTCAATGTCAACCGGACACTCAGGTGTCCTGTCATGTCCTCTACCATCTCTAGATGGACTCGAGTTCTTCAGGGAGAAAACAGAGGCAAAAAAGTCATTAGGCCTGTCTGCTTTTTCTCTGTCCTCCACCAGAGTTTCTCCTTCTACTCCCAAAAGCGGTCCAATTGCCTCTTTTACTTTGTGTTTGCTTCTCACCTATCTGTAGAAGTTTTTCTTATTGTAGCGAGCCCCCCTGGCCAGACCCAGCTCATACCGAGCTTTGGTTTCTCTGATGGCTGATCTGCAGTACCTAGGAACTCTCATTTACTCCTCTTTAGAGGTCTGCCCTTCCCTCCGTTTCCTTTTTCTCCCTTAGCTTATTCTGGAGCTCTCGGTTCATCCACATCGGTTCCTTGGAGCCCTTACCATGATTCCGTCTTGCTGGAATAGTGAGGGCTTCAGCTCGCAAGAGCTCATGTTTGAGAAGAGCCCCCCCTTCACTCGCTCCTTTCCCTTCCAGGGCCCCTCCCTCCATACACAGAATGACTCCCATCAAGCCTCTGGGTTCGTTGAAGTCAGCCCTATGGAAATCTAACCTAAGAGTCTGGCTACGAACTTCCTTGACCCCCCCCCCCCAGCAGCAGCTGGGATTCCAGGAGGACCTGGTCACTTCCCCCTAAGGCCCCCCACCACCACCTTCACCCCATCTACCAATCCTTCCCTGTGGGTCAATATTAAGTCTAGTGTGGCCGAGCCCCTTGATTCTTCCTCCACCATTTGAAAAAGGAAGTTGTTGGCCAGACAGGCCAGGAAGTTCCTCAAGATCACTTGAGGAGGTGAGCCAAACTGCAGACTATGACCAAAGTCAGAAGAATGCAGGCAAAGAGTGATGCCTATGGAAAACATGCACACATTTTATAGCGAGGGAACCCAGATGACTGATGGGCTCCTCTTTCTCTGTCCCACACAGGGGTGGTCTCAGTGACTCTGGGGCCCCTGGACAGAGGTCAGAGATGCCCCCCCCTCACACCAAAGGCCCAGACTGTGGAAACACGAAGTCACTGCTCCCAAAATATAGACCCACCTCTCTCCCTGCCCCTTGCCTCAACCAATTGCTGCATGCCAGGGGCAGGGAAGATGCTCAACAGTTGGGGGCAGGGTGTGCGCCAGCCTTTGTCCCTGGCTGTCCTCTCTAGGGGTGCAGCTGCAGCGGTGTCCGAGAAGGAACCTGCATGATGGCTAGCCCTCCTGCCAGCATGCACCCCTGGATTATTTAATTCATTTAAATATTAATATCCTGTCTTTCCACAGTGCCCCATTGCCCTGAAATGGCAGTTACCTGTGTGTGTAAGATGGCTGCCATCTATGGTTGTTTGCTTAAAATGTTCCCCCCATAAGGTTCAATAGAGCTGTAGTTCCAGAGAGGGGCCTGCAGGAGTATTACTCACTGGGTTAAATGGGGCTTCCTCATCTGCTGGCCCACAGTTCCCAGCTGCCCCAAGGCCAAAAAGTGCGGGAAAAGAGGGACCGCCCCAAGGGAGGGGGCACCCTCAGTATAGACTCCAGCCCATCCAGGGAGGAGGCAGTCTTCATCCTACAGGAGGTCAGGAAAGGCTCCTGCTGTCTGTGCTGACCACAAGTGCTGACCACTCCTGCTGTCTGTGCTGTCCAGGCCACAAGCCAGAGACGTGGGGGGGAACCCTGGGAGGCAGCAGAGATTCAGCCACTCCACAGTCGGCTGGTTTGGGGAATGAATGGGAGTCTCCCTGCTCTCTTGGGCAAGACAGAGAGGCTGAAGCAGAGCCAGAGGCTATCCTGAGAGAGATCCTATCCTGAGCCCACAATCTCCAGAGGTAGAGAGAGTATTGTGTGTAGGGAAAGAGGATTGTGTTTAACCCCTGTTGATTTATGCCCTGTTGGTTCATAGTGAGTGCTTACTCCTACAGGTGTGCCTTATTCATTTAGTGTGTGTGCGCCATAATTGCGTAAATAGTTAAATAAATTATTTTATTTGGGCTAATAATCTGCGTTGTGCTCTGACCACTTAGTCTTCCCCGCTCTGCACAATACCAAAGGGAGGGGGTAGCCCAGGGAAGCAAGGAAAGGCCAGACCTTGGGTTGCCAGCTTTCCAGCCCCCCCCCCCCCAATTGGGGATTCCATCTCCAAATAGGGAGATTCAACCAGAGGGGTCTCACTGTCCCTCTAAAAAGGCAGTGACAATTCACTGGCGGTCATGAACATAAGGAGTGAGATATGCCCACGGGACGAGGGTGGGAATCGACCAGCCAAGTGTAAACTGGAGCTGATCCACTTAGCCCCCCTCCTATTTTTAAAATGGGGACTTCAAATCTCCACAATAGATTCTTACCAAACCTGTGAAAGAGGGACCTCTGCAATGTATTTACTTTTGGAAGTAAACTTACTTTTGGAAGCCCCCAACCCCAAGACTCTCACATCTTATTGCAGTTCCTTGTCATTAGTCTGAAGTCTGGCCAGATTATACCTTCCTCAAGGTAGAGTCTCCCTGTCAAATCCTGTCTTACAGGGCAGATCACCTTGCTGCTATTTGACCCATGGAGTTTCCAGGCTTTCAAATGATGGCAGCACTGAGCAAAGGCAAGCTGGGAGGATTCAGTCGCTCCCGGGGGAACTGGAATGAGGAAAGAGCCCCTCCAAGCCTGTGCAGCAACTATTTGTAAGTTACAGTTTGACGATCAATAGATAATTTCTGGGAACGTTTAAAACTATCAATATGGTCCATTTCCCCAGAAACAATATTTGAACTTTTAAACATAAAAAATGCAAAGTAGCCCCCACACACACACACCACAAACACCACACATGCACACCCCTCTTAAAAACTTTGAGGAGTCATTTCAAACAAAATAGGAAACAAAAATTTCATTGGTGAAAGTTGTGACATTTCATCCTGAGCTTATTTTAGCTAGAAAATATTCTTGGACACTTCTGACAGCCAAGTGTTGCCTCCGGGCCGACCTTCCCCCTCAAGGCCCTGGGGCTCTGGTTCCCACGCGGCTGGTCCAGCCTGTGGGTGGGCAGCCACCACACCAGCACTCGGGAAACCAGCCAGGAGTCTCCCCACCACCGGAACAGCAGCTCCACAAGGTTCAGAGGAGATGAGAAACATTGATTTAGAAAAACGGAGATCAAATAGTTCTTCAGAACTGTTTGAAAAATATATAAATTCTTTCAGGTATAAAAGACTGTCAGTGCCCCCCCCCCCCCCATGGGCCTGCTCTTGGCCCTTCCTGCCTCCCCCTCCCCAACAAATGGAGGCTCTGCTTGGAACAAGCCCAGTCTGGGGGGGGGCTCTCATAAGCCTCCCTCCCCCCACCTCTCACTGTTGGTGTCTTTTGGGGTGTCCACCCACCCCCATCCTCTCCCCCTTCCTGCCCTTTTGCCCTGGCCCCTTCCCCTCGCCCCCTCCAGCTTTCTGCCAGGGCACCTTCCCCGCGACCCAAAGTCAGGGCAAGAAGAAGGTCTTCTTCGCCTTCCTCCTCCTCCTCCTCCTCCCCCTCCCCCTCCCGAAGAGGATGTGCTTGAAGGCCCTGCGGAAGTCCTGGTTGAAGACGGTGTAGATGACCGGGTTGAGGGCGCTGTTGCAGTAGCCGGTCCAGAAGAAGACCTTGAAGAGGGTCTCGGGGACCTGGCAGGCCTCCCGGCAGATGCCGTACAGGCTGTAGCTGAAGAAGAAGGGGAACCAGCAGAGCACGAAGACGCCCATGACCACGGCCAGGACGAAGGTGAAGCGCTTCTCGCGGGCCTGGCTGGTGGCGCTCCTCGGGCCCAGGCTCCCGCCGCGCTGCGAGGCGAAGAGGTCGACGGCGCGGCCGCTGGGGCGCCTGGCCAGGGAGGAGAAGGAGAAGGAGGCGAAGGCGCGCCTCTGCTGGCCGCGGGGGCGCTCGTCCCGGCCGCGCCGCCCCCGCCGGCTCTCCGAGGTGCTGCTCTCCGGCTCCAGCTCGAGGGCGTCCTCCGGCTCGGCGGCTCCCCCGCCGCGGCCGCCGTTCCCCCCCGCCAACGGCCGCCGCTTCTCGGAGAGCGTCCTGGCGGCGCGCCGCTTGGCCACGCGGTAGATGCGGACGTAGACCAGGCCCATGATGAGGCAGGGCGCGAAGAAGGAGCCGACGCACGACGACAGGATGTACCAGGTCTCGTCGTTGAGGCGGCAGCCGGCCGGGCCGCCCGCCTCCGCCGCCCCCGGGGCCGCGGAGAGGAGCGGCGGGCAGGAGATGGCGGCCGAGAGGAGCCAGACGCCCAGGATGGCCCCCTTGATGCGCCCGGCCGTGCGCCGCCGGCTGTACTCGACGGCCCGCGTGACCGACCAGTAGCGGTCCAGGCTGATGGCGCACAGGTGGACGATGGAGGAGGTGCAGAAGAGGACGTCCAGCGCCAGGTAGACGTTGCACCAGGCGCGCCCGAAGGCCCAGGCGCCCGTCAGCTCGTTGGCCAGCGAGAAGGGCATCACCAGGGCGGCCACCAGGACGTCGGCGCCGGCCAGCGAGACCAGGAAGAGGTTCTGCGGCGCCCGCAGCGCCCGGCTGCTCAGCACGGCCAGCACCACCAGCACGTTGCCCGCGATGGTGAAGACGATCAGGAAGCCCACCAGCGAGGCCAGCGAGGCCGCCGCCGCCGGGGAGTAGGGGGCGGCCGGCGTGGGCAGCGGCAGGGCGGCCGGAGAGGGGCCCCAGGGCCAGCCCTCGGCGCTGCTGCTGCTGCTGCTGTTGCCCGCCGCCGCCTCCATCGCCAGCGCTACCGGGACGCCGCCGGGCAGGCGCCGCCGCCCGCCCCCTCCATCGCGGCCGGGAGCCAAAGGCGCGCCCCGCCGCCCGCCGCCCGCCCGCCCATCCCGTCCCCCCCCGCCGGCCCGCGGGCCCCCGCCCCTGCCTGCCTCGGCGCGCCGGAGAGACCTGCCCCCGGGCTTGTGCGCGCCCCGAGCCCCTGCCCGAGCATCCGGGGGGGGGGGGCAGGCCGGGAGGAGGAGCGGAGCGCGACGGGACCGGACGCGGCGCAACACGGCACGGCGGGCGCCCTCCTCCGCTGCCTGGCTGGCCCGGTCCCGGGCGGCCCCGAGCGGCTCAGTCCTGCGCGGAGGGAGGGAGGGCGGGCGGGCGGCGGAGAGCTCCCTCCTCCTGGTCCTGCTGCCGCTGCTGCCCCTGCCGCCGCCGCCGCCGCGCCGGAGTGCGGGAAAGGGGCGGCTTCGCGGCGCCGCAGCGTCCGTTGTCAGGCGGCGACTGCAGGAGAGCCGGCCCGGAGCGCCTTGCCAAGCTCGGGCACCCTCGCTGGAGGGCAGCGGGCGGGGCGGGGCGGGGCTGGCGTGCCCAGGATCGGGGCCGCTCGCTGCCCCCCTCCCGCGGGTTCTCTGCCCCTCTCCTCGGCCTTCTGGGGGGTGAGCCAGAGTCCCTGGAGAGGCCACCGGGGGCACCGTGATGGGGGGAGGTTCTCTTGGCCAGATGAGTTTGAGGGGACCCCCAGGGCCCTTTCAGGTTTTTTTGCACACTAGGCGAGGCTACCTTCTGCCTCCCCCTGCGCCCCCATTTTTCCAACATAAATGCATTTTAGGAAGAATGAAAAACACAAAATTTGAAATTGCTAATTGCTTTTTTAAAAAAAAAATAGTGAGAGCAAGTAATACAATCTCTAATTTTCTCACAAAAACACAAATCACAAAGCATTTTGAAAAATTCTGTTAATTGTGATGCTGAAATTTAAGTCTCTTTAACGCTTCCATTCAGTGCTCCCTCTAAGCTTGTGAGCTACTGGCACTAAAGTTGTGAGCAAACGATTTAGCTACTGCATAGTTTTCTGCAGAGCCATCTTTCCTGAGTGAAGACAAAAATGTGTGAGCTGGAGGCTAAAAAACTGAGCTACCTCACCCTAAATCAGCTTAGAGGGAATACTGCTTCCATTTCAGGCACATCAGAATCTCATTTTGTGTGCCTATTCTTTAGCAAATTTTGTCACCAATTCCTTCAGGTCAAGCTTTGAAACAAAATGTGACAACTTTAAGGGCCATTAAACAGAATGTATGAAAGGCAATGAAGTTGTCCTGGTCAGAAGTATTGTTTAAAAGACAGCAACATCTGAGTTAAATATATGCTTCCCATGTCTACTAGCTGCAAGACATTGTGAATGGTTTTATCCATTGCAGTATGCCTTAAAAAGCAAAATTACTGAAATCTTAAAGCCAAATCAAAGGTTCTTCTTCTAAACAAATCTTCCCTTTGATCTGTCAGAGGGAGGATTGTACAAACCGTCCTTCCCAAAGAAGTCCTGACAATAACAAAGGGAGGAACACCAAAACCTTAGTAATGGACAGTGTAGCTATTCTTTCTGTTGTTGTTGTTGGTCAAATCAACAATTGTTGATCACACACATTCACTAAGCATTAAAATAGACAGATTGGGGAAGCTTAGAAAATTCTTATTTTCATCTATGATCCTCACAAATTCACTGCTGCTATTTAACAAAAAATATTTCTTGGCATATGATAGAAGAGAATTCAAGGAATTATGGATCTCTTACCAATGATACAGAATTCATGGGGCTGCCAGAGAGGTGACAGTATATCGGCAGTTTGATTATGTACATATTCGTCTGGGAGGGGAGGGTGTAGTCTTTTCTAACTCTAGGGGGTGTTGTCAGTTGTGCTTCCTACTGGTCAAAACTCCCCCCCCCCCCTTCTCTTCTTTTCTGCTAGTAAGTAATATATACTAACTAGAGGTCTTTCTGCCACTGGAAGTCCTATGGGGTGAGTCAGTGGTTCTTGCAGTCCTGCTGCAGTAAACTTTAGGCAATGCAACTCCTGTCTATTTGGGACTGGTTTATTTCCTCAGTTCTGATATAAGGGCAAGTTACGGAACTGGACTTCCTCCTCCTCTTTAGCACTGGCACCTCGTCTGGGGCTGGCTGGCAGCGGGGCAGTGGCTGGCTCCGCTCCTTCCACCCCTCTGGAGGCTCCACCGGCTGCCTCTGCCTCCTCCTGTTTCCCGGCAGGAAAGCAGCTGAGCCGGGTCACAGAGGCCCTGAAGAGGGAGGGAGGGATGGACGGACGGACGGACGGATGGACAGATGGCATTCTCCCCCAGCTCACCAGGCATTGTGCTGGAAAAGGCGGGCCAGGTCAGTCAGGAAGCGGCTGCCAAAGGGCACCCTTCACCTGCCTTCGCCGTCCCCGGGCACCGCCATCAGACGAGAGCAGCCGGCCAAGGAAGAGGGCGGCAGACAGAGCAGGAAGAGCCGGCACCAGAGAGTGCTTGTCATCGTGACCCTGCTGCAGTAGGCCAAGAGAGGGACACAGAGGAAGGAGTGGTGAGCAACATCATTCTTAAATGAAAAGCACTGTGATGTACCCGCTGCAGCCTTCCTGACTAAGGCAGGCACTCGCACGAGGGGGTGGGGGTGGCAGCAGACTGGTTCCTCCCTCCCTCCCAGAGGAGAAACTGCCAGGAGGTGTAGCAGAGCCTGAGTAGGGGCAGGAAAGTGGCTGGCATGCTCTGAGCTCCCATGGTGGGGGTCCATGGTGGCGCTAATCTCAGCCCTGCTGTGGTGACTGCATTAGCACCCCATAGCTGGAGTGCTGCACACAGAAAGCCCAATGCCACCCACCCGCAGGGGCAGCCAGGAAAGTGCACAGCCCTCCATGCATGCCTCCCTCGCCTCAGCTCCTTGCAGAAGGGCAAGAGCAGCAGGGCTTTTGGCGGGAGGGGTGGGATGGCAGGCCAGCATGGTGTTTCATTCCAAGGGGCACCCTAGGAAAGTGCCTAATTTTGTCTATGGGCGGTCCGGCCCTGGACCCCCCCCCCCCCCAGCTTCCTTTTTCCTCAGGACCACTGAGTGTTTGGGAAATGGGGTGCTTGTTTCAGACCCTCCCTTTCGTGCCCCCATGCCCTTTCCAGGGGCAGCCTTGGAACTCGCAAGAGAAAAACAAAACCAAACTGATTTTGTGGCACCGTAAAGATGAGGCCGTGGATTTCCCAGCGACCTTCCCAGGCTCACACAGCCCGCTTCATGCAATAGATAATGGCATAGGCAGCACTGCCCTCCTCCCGGCCTGCCTGCAGTGGTCAGAACCAGAAGGGAGGCAGAGGTACCAGCTGCTGCTGTCTGCCCCAGCTCCTGAGTTGGGCCTGGTTCAGGGGTCCTGGGCTGCCTCTGGGGATGTTCTTGGGCCTGGCCAGAGAAGAGGATGCTCTGGGGGGCAGCTGGAGAGGTCTGAGCCCCCCCCCACGCACACACACACCACACCCCTTCCAGACCCCAGTCAAGGGCTCCTTGACCATCCCTCTTGACTCAGCTGGGCAGGAGCTGGCTGGCCAGAAGGCGTGCCTTGGCATCTGTTGGACTGCCGATACTCTCGTCTCCCTCAATGGAACCCAAAGTCACTTGCAAGGAATGAGGGCCATCCCAACAGGCCAGCAAGCCCTGGTAAGTTCCAAACCAGGGACAGACTTCAGCCTCAGCCATGAGCAAGTTGCTCAACTTCATCCCCAAGTCTTCTTGCGCTGCCATTGCTGTGTACTCCTGAAGAGAGGCTCAGCACAGCTGCACGGGAAGACCCAGCTCCTTCCCTGCTGCCGCATCTTCTGGCACGGGGGAAGGCAAGGAGAGGCGGTGGCAGTGCAGGGGGAGTTCTTGCCGGCTCAGGGGGCCAGGGCTGGATGAGGGGGGGGGCTTTGAAGTAAGCCCAGCCCCCAGATGCCCCACCGTAGCTATGGGCCTGCCTGTTTTTACAACAGCCTGCTTTGGAGGGGCTCTTACCAGACTGGATGGGTTTGTAAAGCAATTTTCATATGTTTGATTTGTGGAAATGTTGAGAAGCACTGAGAAGTCAGAGAATGTTCTTTTCCTTATTACTTACTTGGGGCCATTGAGTGGAAGTGGCGTTTGAGACGCAGAGAATCCCCAGAGAGTTCCCAGCCGCTGTGCCTCTGGTGTCTGAGCAGCCGTCCCTAACAGCTAGTCCCAATCAAAAATCCTTTAATGAGCTTTTCAAAGGGTTTGTTTCAAATGCAGCAAATAGCTTGATCCAGGCCCTTCAGGCACTGACAGGAAGGATTAGTGTGGGGGTGATCACCTGCTAAAAAATCCGTTTTAAGTCATGAACAGAATCTGGCGGTTTCATTCTCTTCCCAACACTTGCATAAGCAAAAGTCAAAGTCCAGCCTCAGGGCAGAGCCTCTTTCCCCAAGCCACGGGCATAACCTTTGCAGACACGGAGCTGCAGGGCACGCACGGAGCTGCCACATATGCAGAGGCTCCCCGAACCACATCAGTGGAGAAACTGGCTCCTCATCGGTCTAGCTGAGCAGGCCGTGTTCCTGCAAGGCTGAGATGAATGGGGCAGTTGTTGACCCAGGAACTGCACTGCAACCTGTGACAGAAACTGGATACGGGGATATACAGCCTCCTAAGCTTTTGGCTCAGAGGTTAAGATGCTGAGCTGCAGACTGGAAGGTCTGTAGTTTGGCAGTTTGAGACCCTAGTGCCACGTGACGGAGTGAGCTCCTGTCTCTGGTCCCAGCTCCTGCCATCCTAGCAGTTTGAAAGCAAGAATTTGCAAGTAGATAAATAGGTACTGGTTCGGTGGGAAGGTAACAGTATTCTGCGCGCCTTAGCATTTAGTCAAGCTTTGTAAGCCACTCTTTGCCTGCGTGCAGGGAGGGCAGCATATAAAACCAATAAATAAATAAATTAGTCATGCCGACCACATGAGCATGGAAACATCTTCGGACAGCGCTGGCTTTTCGGCTTGGAAACAGAGATGAGCACCACACCCTAGAGTCAGATTCGACTGGCTTTCAAGCAAGGGAAACCTATATCTTTAAGATTTTGGCAGATCCCTCCCCCCGCTATTTCCTTTTCCCCTTCCCTGGTAGCCCCATAGTCTCTCCTCTTTCCTGCTTCCTTCTCTCCTCATCCATCACACAAACTATCTATCTGTCACCTCTGTCTTCAGCTTTCCTTTCTTCCCTCTCTCTGGCAGACACTACCTGGGAAGACTAATGGCTCAGTTGTGCAGTGCTAGACACCAAGCCAGGCCCAGTTGTTGGATGCTGTATCCCTTTCCCACACTATTTCTTCTTTCCCTCCTCCTGGGACCCCTCATATCGTCCACACCCACCTAACTTTTATCTGCCTCCCATCTTCAGCAATGTTTATATTCACTTTATTTTTACCCCACGTCTTTCCACAATGGGGACCCAAAACAGTTCACATCATTCTCTTCTCATCTATTTTATCCTTACAACAACCCTATGTGGTAAGCTTGGCTGAGAATGTTTAACTGGCCCAAGGTCACCCAGTGAGCTTCCACAGCAGAGTAGAAATTTGAACCTGGGTCTCCCAGTTCCTAGTCTGTAACTCTAACCACTATACCACACTGGCTTTTGTGGGGTAGCTTCTTTTGAAGAGTAATGAGCACCTAGTCCTAGGTGAGTCATCTAAGTCACATGATAACAAGTTGCTCAGTGGTTGCTGCCAGGCTTGGCGTCAGTGAGTCCTTCCTTAAAGGCCAACACAGCTATGGCAAGAGCCCAGCCCCCTCCCTCTACTTTTACTGATGGAAACTAAGGCTTGAAAGCTGGCAATACTATTGTGGTGGCTTAGCAACGGACACTGATACTGTTTGTTTCTTAAAGCTGCAGGTACTGCTTTTATGATTTGGGATTAACACCCTCAATTTTTTCAAATATTTAAGATTTTTCTGCAAACTTGGGCCTTTTTCAAGTTTGTAGAAAGATCTTTCTTGTCTGTTTATGGCTCCAGTCTCCAGATTTAAGTCTCCACAGATAGAGCCATGTTGAGAATTAGTTATATTGATTGTTCCTCCACTTTGTAGCATACAAGCTTTCTGGGGCTAAGCACAATGGCACACCCAGTCACTGAGACCATGATAGTGTCAGCAGGAATGGACAGATGTGCCTTCTTTCATTTATTTTTGTATGTTGCCATTCTGTTTGACTGTTGGTGGTCCCAATTCGTTTAGTTCTTTTACACCATTTTAATAGCTATTTTTATGCCATTCATATGCTTTTAAATCAGTGTTGATACATTATGCACAATTGATATGCCACTTATTCACCATTTATATGCAAATGATGCACAAATAACATTTTAAAATGCTTTTAGGATAAAAATGCAGCAGGAAATAGAAAATGGTGCAAAAATTAAAAGCTCTGGGGTTCAGTTTCCACAGAGAAGAAGCAAAACTGGGCTGGGCCTTGCTGAGTTGAACCAACAGGAGTGGGGAATTCAGTAGCACCCCAGAGAGGGAGAGATGCACCATGCACACCCCTCGAGGCAGGGGTGTAAACTACAGGGGGGAGTGGGGCTCAAGCCCCCCTGGGATCTCCCCAAGGGAATTGTGTTTAGTTGGTTTAGTTTAGTTTATCTGATTTATAGCCTGCCCTCCCCTCCAAGCAGGCTCAGGACGGGTAACAACAATAGCAATAAAAACACTGAAAACAATAAATATAGATCAACAATTAAAACAGTATCAGATGGCAGCCGAACCATTAGAACAAGTTAATACAAGTAGGTTTTGCATCAGGTGCAACAATAGAAGTTAAAGTAATACAGAGAAACAAAGCAGGAAGAAAGAACACAGGGGGAGGCCAGACTGGATGGTTACTGCTGCCTAAACTGTAGGCCTGGCGGAACAGCTACATTTTACAGGCTACGTTTTACAGTGCCCCCCCCCCTGTGCGGGGGGGGGGGGGCTGCCAGGTAGCATCTTGAAACTGCTTAGGCATAAACTGTGCAGTTTCATCCTCTCCACTCTGCTTTCTTTCTCTGGGACTTTGGGACAGTTACCTGCCACACGTGGGAGCACCCCTCCACTGCCTTACCTTATTTTTTTTTCCCTTGGGAACTTCTGGGAAGTTCTGCCTAAAGCCCCTACTTTCAACCTGTAGACCATCCAAACACACAATGTACTGGAAGTTAAGCTGATTTGGGGGGGTTGCAGTTTGAAAGAAACAGAAATGGAGGGATAGGAATATTTTCTGTCTTTAGTTATTGGAGGGGGGTGGGGGACAGAGGCCTGTGGCTCAAATGCTGGAAGTTAAGGTCATTTTGGAATCCTGAGACTTGCGGCTTTAGAGGAGAAAAAATGGAAGAGATGGGAATAGCTTTTTTTTTGTCTCTGTGGATCTGTACATGGGTGGGTGGGGGGGGGATAAAGCTGGTTCATCAAATATAGAAAGTGAGGCAATTCTACAGTCCTGGACCCCACTTCAATTAAACAAACTCTCACCTATTTTCAGGCCAGGATATCTGAGCAGCCAGTATTTGCTGTGGGTTTACTGTGGATTCTGAGATGCATTCAGAGGATGTGATTCCAGGACGTGAGCGGTGTAGTTGCAGTGTTGGTCTCAGACTGGGGAGACTGAGTTTAAACCTGCACTTAGCCATGAAGCACACTCGGTGACTCTGGGCCCGTTACACACTCTGCCTGAGCTGTGCGGAAAAGGGGGGGGGGAGCATTTCCTCTCATACACAAATGAAATATTTACTCAAATTGTCTCAGGGAAGGAATTTTTGACATCTTTTCTCTCACAGAATCTTCTTTCTTTGACTGGAATTCAGACTATTAAGAGTGAATTTTTTAAAACTTTATTGCAAAAATAAGTTTACAGCATCATATCATTGTAAAGTACTGTAATAATAAAAGTTAGCTTTAGACAAATAGAAAGCTGTATGATAGCTTTTGAGAGCACTGAAGTATTATAGTTGCTTTTCCTGTGTATTGTTTGTTCTGTCTGGCCCGTGGGTTTTATGAATCTTTGGTGTCATATATGTTTTGTGGATTTTTGTGTTTTTTGTGAGTTAGAGGTGTATCCACTTGTGGTATATTTGCTTGGATGGTAGCTTGTCCTGTGTTATCATGTATTCTAATACTGGAACCCAGATATGTGTACATTTAGAATTCATTGGTGATGTGGGGTTATGTGTTTTATGTATAGAGTTTGTTATTTTGGCCATAACGGATTGTTTCCAGATTTTATCTTGCCATGTTTCAAGTGTTGGTGGTGAGGGGGATTTCCAGGAAGCTGCAATCGTCAGTCTGGCTGTAGCTAGTAATATTGCTATAAGTTCTTTAGACTCTTCTCTTGGTGAGTTATCCCATATATTTAATAAGGCGATTTCTGGGGTGCAGGGGGTTGTTTCTTGTGTGATTAGATTCATTTGTGTTATCACTTTTTTCCAGAATTGAAGGATTTGAGAGCATGTCCACCAGCAGTGGAGATAAGTTCCTGTTTGCCCGCAATTTTTCCAGCAGGTTGGTTTGGTGGTACTTTTTATTTTACGTAGTTGGTATGGAGCAAGGTACCATCTTGAAATTAGTTTAAAATACTGAAGCCATACACTGTAAATTGACGTGTTATTAGCAGGTGATTTCCATATATAAGCCCATTATTTTTAAAAACATGATTAATTATTGATGGTATATGGCTTTTGTAAATATAAATAATTTCATATTTAAATAATTTAAAAGTGATTACTAAGCATGGACCAGGTTCAGCCCCATTCCCGACCCAGGAAATTGAGAAAGCTATTCCCCTGCCTCTGGGGCAGGGTAAAAATCTAATGATTTTTTGAAAAAAGAAATGGTTCATGAATATACTTCATGAATGTACACTGTTAGTTCATCACCTTAATGTTTTGAAAGCTCACAGGCATTTCAGAGGGCAATCCTTAATTTCTAGGATGGCTGAGGGCTACATAGACAGTTGAAGATTGGATCAAAATTCCAGAATTTGAATTCATATTTTACATTTTTCAAATTCCAGATGCCTCAGATCCATATAACAGAAGGCCCAGCAGCAAGTCAGATTAAAGAGTACCCATTGTAATTCAAAGAATTTAATTTTTTAAATATAGAAAACCAATTATAACCATTTTTATAGCAAAGTAATATCAAATGTTGTTGTTTAGTCGCACAGTCAAGTCCAACTCTTCGCGACCCCATGGACCACATCATGTCAGGCCCTCCTGTCCTCCATTGTCCTCTGGAGTTTGCTCAACTTCATGTTAGTGTATTGGACACCTTCTGACCTGTGGGGCTCATCTTCCGGTGTCGTATCTTTTAGCCTTTTGTTACTGTCCATGGGGTTTTCTGGGCAAAGATACTGGAGTGGGTTGCCATTTCCTTCTCCAGTGGATTGCATTTTGTCTGAGTTTTCCACTGTGGCCTGACCATCCTGGGTGGCCCTCCATGGCAGCTTGCAGCCTCATCGAACCGCGTAAACCCCCTCGCCACGTCAAGGCAGTGATCCATGAGAGAGAATACCAAATGTTACAGACTGCAAAGCAGTCTCTGAGGCCAAGTGGGAAACGTTGTTTCATACTACTGGTGGTCAATGGAAAGCCAGCATCACCACTGTCCGAGTCCAGCTCCCGGGTCCGGCTACCTCCTGAAGTCGTGCTGCTAGCTGCCACCCGCTGGCTTGTTGAACAGCCTTAGCCCACCAGGCCTCTGCAGCCTGGATTGTCCTTCCTCAGTGGCCTTTGCCCTGCCCAGAAGCTGCAGCAGATCCTGTTCTTTATAAATTAACCTTTAAGGCTATTTAATCTATCCTTTCCCCCCCTATTCTAGTCAAACCACTCCTTCCTTTTACTCTTTGTACCTTGTTCAGCTCCACTCCTAGATCTGCCCTGCTGTTTCTTCCAGTCTATCTCCCTTTTATTCTCAGCCAGCTGCTCTATCTTGACAATTTTAAAAAAATCTTGCTTATTCTGCCCACTTCAGCTCTTTCCTCACCCCAGCCATCTTGCCTCCCCTTCTAATCTGCACATTGCAAAGTCCTCAAGTTTGTGGGAGAACCATACAAGGACTTTGCATTCCATGTCTAATGGGAGTAGAGATGTAAAATTTTCAGAAATTTTGAAGCTCGGGGAAAAAACCATTTTTTCCCTGTTTTTTTCCGGGATTTTTTTTTTTTTTTTGAAAAATTGAAAAAATGCTATATTAGCACTTTTTTTTTTCCTTTTCCAGATTGAAAGTCATTCTGTTACTTTAGGAACATAAACTATGACTATGGACAATTTTACTTGGCACAAAATTATCACAACTAGCATATTAAAAATATAGTGTATCCAAACAATTATTACAAACAGTGTGTGTGATAAGTATTGGAGTCGGGAGTCCATGGAATAGTGAAACAGCTAGATCTTTATTGCTGGTCCGGATGAAGCATACAACCCAGGGCTCCAAGCCCTCCTTTTATGCTGGTCAGGGACAATCCCCTGACCTCACCCAACTGGCCTGATAGGCTATTAGAAGTCTATTTACATTTCATAGGTTCCCTGGGAGAAACCTAGGTACAGGATTGGTGGCCGGTTTGAATCCACCTGGCCTTTGTTCTACCTGGCTGAAGCTCAGGTAGTTTCTTGGCCATGTGCTCTGGCCATGCTCTGGCCATGTGCTCTGGCCATGCGGTCGCAATGAAGAGAGCACATGGCGACCGCATGGTCAATACATAACACCCCTCCCCCCATAGTCCAGAACCCCTCTGCACACATAGTCTTTGAGATAGTCCGGGCGTCTGCGCTCACGTCCAGAGCGCCGGGGGGTTGTAAGGCGGGGCGTGTTGCTAGTGTCGGCAGGTTGCGGTGTGGGTAGTTGTTCTGCTGGCGGGGCCTGTCTGCTCGGGGGTTGTTCAGGTGTGGATGGTGCGACTGCTTCGTCCGCGGGCAGGAGCGGCATCTCCGCAGTCTCCGGATCAGGGTCTGGCGCTGCTTCTGGAGTCGTGCCGATGTCACGGTCTGTTGGTGCAGGGAGTTCGGGGGCCTGGGTATCATCGTGGTTCTGGGTACGGCGTCGAATCTGGTCAATGTGCCGTTTCCAGACTATGCCATCTTCCGAAAGGACCTCATAGGAATAAGGCCCTGTGACTCGGACGATCCTCGCGGGGAGCCATGTCGGACCCCGCGCGAAGTTCTTTGCGTATACGGGGTCTTCGGGAGCAAATCCTCGGGCAGCTGGCCGGTCCTCCATTGTCGGGTTCCCCTCGATTGCTCGGTCGGGATGTAGGCGGTCCAAGACGGTTCCCAGTCGTCTTCCCATCAGAAGTTCGGCTGGCCGGCGCCCGGTCCCTGAGTGGGGTGTGTTCCGTTGGCAGAACAGGAACTTGTACAGCTGCTCTTCCCAGTCGCCATGCTCCATCTTCTTTAACGCGTCCTTCGTTGTCCTCACCATGCGCTCGGCCTGGCCATTGGTTGCGGGGTGGAACGGAGCGGAGTGGATGTGGCGCAGACCGCAGGCTTCCACAAACCGTTGAAACTCGCCGGAGGTGAAGGCGGTCCCGTTGTCGGTCACGAGAGTTTCTGGCATTTCGTGTGTCGCGAAGATCGGCCAGAGACTTCTTAAGGCAGCGTTGGTGGAGGTCGAAGCTACTGGCACTACCTCAAGCCACTTGCTGTAGCTGTCAACAACGATAAGAAACAACCGGCCCTGGACCGGTCCCGCGAAGTCTAGGTGCAGGCGGGACCAGGGCTTGTTAGTAGATTCCCAGGATCGGACAGGAGCGTGTGGCGGATCTGGCCGTGACTCCTGGCATTTGGTACACTTCTGGACCCGCCCCTCAATGTCTTTGTCCAGGCCTGGCCACCATACGTAACTCCGGGCCAGAGCTTTCATGCGCACAATTCCTGGGTGAGCCTCGTGGAGGGCCTCTAGCACTCAGGGCCGCAGGGGCCCGGGGATCACCACTCGAGATCCCCATAGCAGGCATCCCTTGTGGGCCGATAGTTCGTGCCTGCGTGCCGTGAAAGCGGCAAAATCTGGTCCCGGTTTTTCCGGCCACCCCCTTCCCACCCAGTCCGAGACACGGGAAAGGATGCGGTCCAGCCGCGTGCGACGGGCCACATCTGATACCTGTACGGGGCGCTCCGGTAGATCCTCTAGGAGCGCGACGTGGAAAGCGGGAGCCGGATCAGGGTCGCAGGACGGGAGGGGAAGACGGCTGAGGGCGTCTGCATGACCCATCGCCTTCCCCGGTCGATGTACCAATTCGTAGGAGTAGCCTGACAAAAAAATTGACCACCGCAGGACCCGCGGGGACAGCATGTGAGGGGTCTGCCTGTGGGGGGCAAGGAGACCCAGCAGCGGCTTGTGATCTGTGGCCACGGTGAACGACCGTCCGTAGAGATAGTCGTGAAATTTCCTGACGCCAGCTACGATTGCTAGGGCCTCCTTGTCGATCTGGGCGTAGTTCCGTTCTGCCGACGACAGGGTCCTGGAGTAGTAGGCAACCGGTACCTCCTTTCCGTTGGGTAGCCGGTGTCCCAAGACCGCCCCAACGCCGTAGGGGGATGCGTCGCAGGCCAGGATGACAGGGAGCCTCTCATCGAAATGCGCTAAGACCGCATTTGAAATTAATAAGTCTTTGATGGCCCGGAAGGCTGCATCATGCTTGGGACCCCAGGCCCAAGCCGCTCCCTTGTCCAGGAGACGATGCAGGGGTTCAGCGACTGCCGCCTTGTGCGGAAGGAAGGCGTGGTAGAAGTTCACAAGTCCCAAGAACGCCTGGAGTTCCGCCTTTGAGGACGGGCGGGGTGCACCTGTAATTGCCACTACCTTCTCCTTTGTAGGGTGAATGCCGTCTGCGGTGACTTGGAACCCCAAGAAGGTCACCGAGGAGACTCCCAGGGTGCACTTGTCTTTTCGAACCTTGAGACCCGCGTCCTGGAACCTTTGCAGCACCATCCGGAGGCGAGCTGCGAACGTGTCGGCGTCCGGTGCGGCAATGAGGACGTCGTCGAAGAACGGCTTCACTCCTGGAACATCTTTTAGGAGAGAATCCATTAGATTTTGAAAGATTCCGGGTGCTACGCTGACCCCAAATTGGAGGCGTTTTACCTTGAACGCTCCCTTGTGAGTCACAATCGTTTGTGCCTCGGCCGTTGCTTCGTCTACGGGAAGCTGCTGATAGGCTTGGGCCAAGTCTAATTTTCCAAATATTTTGGCACCCGCGAGGGAGGCCAGAACATGGCTGACCACCGGTACCGGGTACGCGTGGTCCTGTAATGCCTTATTAATTGTACATTTGTAATCCGCGCAGATGCGGACTTCCCCGTTAGCTTTGAGGGGGGTCACAATGGAAGTCTCCCACTTGGCGTGGGAGACCGGCTCGAGCACCCCTTGTGCCACGAGCTTTTCCAACTCTGCCTCCACTTTGGGCTGAAAGGCGAGTGGTGGCCGGCGGACGGCCACGCGGATGGGCCGGACTGCCGGGTCCAGGTCGAAGGAAACCGGGGGTCCTTTGTAGCAGCCCAATGAGCCATCGAAAACGGCGGGAAATTCCTCGCAGATGGATGAGAAGTCAGTAGAGCCCATGCGGTGTATTCCGGTCCACTGCACTCCGAGCGGCTTGAACCAGGCACGACCTAGGAGACTGGTTAGATTGCGCTCCACCACGAGAAGGTCCAGCAGGCCATTAAAGGCATGGTACTGGACCCGGACCCTGGCTAGCCCCTTAATAGCCACTGGGTTTTTCTGGAAGTCCCGGAGGACCAACCCAGCCGGCAGCCGCAGCCAGCGTGCCCCCTTCGGGCAGAGGCGGCGGAACGTAGCTGCGGACACAATTGAATATGCTGACCCTGAGTCCAGTTCCATGGAGCAAGGAACTCCCTCTATTCGGAGAGACACGGAAATTGCGCCCGGGATGGGCTGAGGCAAGTTCATTACCGTGGCCGTGGGAACGACACTACCCACTTCTTCGAAGTTCGCTGCTGGGGCACGGTGGCTGTTCCTCAGGCGGCAGGCCCGGGCGAGATGTCCTGCTTTCCCGCAGGCGCGGCAGATGGCATCACGGAAGCAGCATGTCCGTCTGTCGTGGGGGTCCCCACAGCTGGCGCACGTTGGGGCCTGCCTGTTGAGGGAAGCAGGAGAGGGAACAGAGACAGATGCTGGGCGCCGGCCCTTGGGCCTGGGGACGCCGGGCTCACCCTTCTTCGAGCGTGGTTGCATCCGGTGGACGTCCTCTTCTTCGCTTGAGTCGGGTTCGGGAGGAGCCGCCTGGTGGACTTTGGTGGCTGCCTTGTCCTTTTGCGTTGTCTCGAAGGCTGCCGCAGTTTCGAGCATCTTCTCCAAGGTTGGCTCCGGCATTGCAATGAGGCGCCGGCGGAGCTTGGCTTCCCGGACCCCTCCCATGAAGGCGGTCTCCACGTGGTCATCCATGTGGTGGAATTCGCAGCCCACGGCTAGTCGACGGAGTTCAGCCAGGAAAGTGGCGGCTGACTCCCCCGGCTGCTGCTGGCGCTGTATGAACTCCCAGCGCCTGGCCAGTTTTGATGGCTTCGGGGCGAAGTAATCGCCGAGGGTCTTGGTGAGCATGTCGTAAGACACCTCGGTGGGGTCTTGCGGGGCTAGTAGGTTCTGGGCCACCCGCATGACCTCCACCCCTCCGGAACTCAAGAGCCAGGCACTCTTCAGGTCCGCATCTGTGATTCCGCGGACCTTAAAGGCACAACCCAGCGTCTTGAGCCAGGACTCCCACGTCTCGGGGTGAGACGTATTGAAAGGGGTAATTGGTCCCGGAGCGTTTGCCATATTTACCAGAGCAGGAGCGGCGGCGGCTGTTTGAGCGATGTCCTCGTGTCTTGCGGCGGTGCCGGGGAGCGCTGAGGCTTGGCGCTGGCTAGTGCCGGAGGATTGGGCTCAGAGCGGCTTGCGGCGAGGCGTTGGAGCGCTGGAGCTCGGAGATGCCTGCGGCCGGCGGGACGGAGCTCACTGTGCTGCTGTGGTCTGCTGGAGAGTCGCTCATCGGGATCCCACCTTCGTCGCCACTGATAAGTATTGGAGTCGGGAGTCCATGGAATAGTGAAACAGCTAGATCTTTATTGCTGGTCCGGATGAAGCATACAACCCAGGGCTCCAAGCCCTCCTTTTATGCTGGTCAGGGACAATCCCCTGACCTCACCCAACTGGCCTGATAGGCTATTAGAAGTCTATTTACATTTCATAGGTTCCCTGGGAGAAACCTAGGTACAGGATTGGTGGCCGGTTTGAATCCACCTGGCCTTTGTTCTACCTGGCTGAAGCTCAGGTAGTTTCTTGGCCATGTGCTCTGGCCATGCTCTGGCCATGTGCTCTGGCCATGCGGTCGTAATGAAGAGAGCACATGGCGACCGCATGGTCAATACATAACAGTGTGTGTGACAAGAATGACAGAAAAGCAGTCAGAAACAGACACATGAACAACACGCTTCTGTCTGCTGTCTGGAGCTATCTGAGGAAGTGACTGCCGTGACTCATGAAAGCTCCTCCCCTGCCACAAATTTTGTTAGTCTTGAAGGTGCCACAGGGCTCTTTTCTACTGTTTTCCCCCGGGCAGCCGAAGGGTGCCGTGTGGATGGTTCAGGAGCTGAGTGTCGCCAGTTCTGTCCTCTTGGGCATTAAGCATTGAAAGGGAATATCCTGCTTGCTTGCTTGTTGCACAAGAGGGCCACTCGTTCTCTTCCCAAAGTGGGAATAGATCAAAGGAACAGGAGCAGCCTAGTTCTCACTGGAACTGAAGCAGAGGTGGGCATGAAGAGCCAGCGTGACAGTGCACAGGCCGCCCTGCGTGTCAGACAAGGCTCTGGGAGACCCAGTTTCAAATCCCTGTTCTGCCATAGAAGCCTGCTGGGTGACTCCGGGCCAATCACGCACTCCCCGCCTGCCCTGACATGGAAGGTTGTCGTTATTATGAGGACAAAATGCAGCACTGGAAGACTCTTCAGGTCCCCATTGGGAAGGAAGGTCAAGGTCAAGGTTTCCCTTGCTCAAAAGCCAGCTGAATCCAACTGTAGGGGTGTGGTGCTCATCTCCATTTCCAAGCCGAAGAGCCAGCGCTGTCCGAAGATGTTTCCGAGGTCATGTGGCCAGCATGACTAGATGCCGAGGTGCACGGAATGCTGGGGAGGAAAGCAGAAAACAAACAAACAAACCAAG
Source organism: Lepidodactylus listeri (assembly GCA_029233225.1). Taxonomy (NCBI): domain Eukaryota; kingdom Metazoa; phylum Chordata; class Lepidosauria; order Squamata; family Gekkonidae; genus Lepidodactylus; species Lepidodactylus listeri. Next base: position 112,648,713 of record JARCFY010000009.1, on the reverse strand, counting down.
AAATAAATGTCACTCCTGAAGTTTAGACCTGTTATTGGAAAAGGAGGTCCATCAGCTTCTGCATTCCTTGGGGCGCTTGTTGTCAAGGCTGCTAAGTGCATTTCCCCCTATCCTAATCAGCTTTGCTATTTTTATTACAACATCTTCGGGAAGCCGCCCCAGAGCTCCCACCATCTCATCTCGCTAGGCTCTGAGAGCAGCTGCATGCGTCCCAGGGCTCTTGGGCCAGAAGCAAATCAGACTACTTGTCGTTTTCAGAGAGCTGGCTGGCATCTGCAGGCAGAAAGACAGAACTAACATAACAGGGAGTTCCGGTCTCACACTTAGGCAAGCAAGAGTAAAAGGTTTGCAGTTGCTGCCTAAATCCAACCTACTATTTAGTGCTCCTGATTGTTTGTATATGTAGATCCGTAGGTTCATTTTCCTTTATAAGTTGCTTTGACTATTGCAGGTTTAATGTACTTCAGTTATTGATTGCTCGAAGGTGTCCTCAGTCAATTCGGTTGAGCTCTGTAAACAGAAGAGTCCAGCAGCTGGCACAAACAAATCTGTCCTTCTTGCCCAGCCAAGTTGGAGTGAGAGAAAGGAGCAGCCCTGCTTGCTCAGCAGCACAAATTTCTGGCTTTCATGATGGTTGCGGAATGTGTTTCTGTCATGCTGTAATCCTGGAAGCTCCACTGGTTAATTAGAGGCCGAGGACAGACTGGCAATGTAAAGCGGGGCAGCCCCGTGTCGGAAGTGGAAGAAAAGAGCCCGTTCAGACATGCGCATCTGTCCCTCGGCTCCATTTCGCACTTACCCGTCTCCCAGTCGCTTTCCATCCGCTTTAACAGGACACTGGGTAAAACCGGTGTTCAGGGGCCGTCCTCCGCATGCCTCCCGCTTCCAAATAGTGTGAACCGGAAGAAGTGGGAGGCATCCGGAGGCGGCAGTGTGAATGCGCCGGCACAAAGTTATGCGCATATGCACATATGTGCATGTGCGCATGTGCACATGTGCGAAACACATCAAAGGGAAAACAAAAAAAAGACTGCTCCGCGGCAGTCTGAACGCTCCGTATTGGCACCACTGCGCATTGCTCTGGCCAGTATGAATGGCCAGCTCCGTGGAGTTTTTCCCCCGCACCAGTTCCCTCCACTTTGCCCCCGCTTTACATTGCCAGTCTGTCCTCGGCCAGAATTTGGACTGGCAGTTTAGCAGTCTGGCATCATCTGACCAATAAGGGACTCCCCTCAACTATTTAACAGTGGTAATTTCCTAATTGCTAGGGTTACCAGCTCCAGGTTGGGAAATACCTGGAGGTTTGGGGAATGGAGTCTGAGGAAGGGGGGTTCAGGAGGGGGGGACTTCAGTGGGTTACAATGCCAGAGAGAGCCCGATGTCACGTTCCCTGTCATTTTGTTGTTCATTTCCTCCATTCTGACTGTTTACTCCCGGCAGGAGTATGGTACCCTGTTTCTTCCCACGTCAGAGTGCTCTTACCCACACACACCCCTCTCCTCCCCCTGCATCTCGTCAGCTCTGCTAATCTGTTTTGCTGTGAAGTTAACCTTGGGATGTTTCTGTGGTGGGTTCCTCCAGGTGCCTGACTGTGTGGGAATGGGAAGTAGGAGTTCTCGCGGGGGGAGGGGGGAGTGGTTTCTAGCTTGCGCGCCTTTTCTCTGGGAAAGTAACTGCTGAGGGTTTTCGTGCTTTTTTGCCTATTACACTGATTGGTGCCTGTCATTTATCTGCTATTTGAAAACTGTATAATTGCTCTGAGTCCTATTGGGTGTTCCCTGAAAGACCATTAAGAAAATAAAAGGACTTTGCTTTTACACGGAGGCCTGGCTTATTGGATCTAATCAGAAGCCTCACACCCACCCTCCAAAGCTACCATTGTTTCCAGGGGAACTAAACTCTATCACCTGGAGATCAGTTGTAATAGCGGGAAATCTCCAGCCACCATCTGGAGGTTGGCAACCCATTGCAGTAGTAATCCAGCTTAGCGTATTCAGAGAATGTTCTTTAAAACCATTCTGACATTTGCAGGAACTGTATATTACAACATTCTTGTTTAATAAAGCTCAAATGTCTAATATGGTCTCCCTAAACTGCAGAATTTAATGACAAACCTTAAAAACAGCAGAGCTGAAAAAAGAAAATAGAAGTGATTCTTGGGGGGGGGGAGGGAGAGAGAGAGAGGCACTTGAAGATTTGCGGGAGTTAGTCGCAACCCTAGGAAAAAGCCATTTCAGTTTCTGAGTGCAGAGATACGAATTGTGACTGTTGAGAGATTGTATTTTTATCATGGCTTCTAAATTGTGAACCTATGTTGACTTGATCCTCCATAACCTCCCCGCTGTAAACCTGTTCTTTGTTCTGCTGAGCTCTAAGCAACCTTATCTCAATCAATGGTCTGTTCCATCCCTGCCTCCCATGAAATATGTGTAGAGGTTATGTTTTCTTTTTCTCCCTAGAAGGAATGCAAGGAGAGTAAAAGTGGATTATGTTTAACAACGGAATTGCTGAACTTTCTTTTGGAATTCTAGAACCTGACCTTTTGTCTGTTTTATCCTATAAAAGAAGAACTTTGAATCTTGTTCAGAATGCCAGCTTGATCTTTTCTTGCTTGCATCAGGATGATCACCTAAAGCCTTGAGTGAATCTTTTCCTCTCCCAGATAGAACTCAGGAAAGAGGGGGGGGGGTTATATTAGGATTTTGAAAACTCCCCTAACAGTAACTGTGGCAGAACAAGTTGGCTCTGGTCTGCAGGCTCTGTTCTACCCTGGCCTCCTAGGTGTTCCTCAACATCTGGAGGGGCTTTTCTTTCACTTTTGGGTAGCCTGCTGCTGCCACCTGACCTTTACAGGAATTACCCACTGGGAAGGTCAGCTTCCCTCCCAAGTTCTGAGGCCTTGCCTTGGTGCCTCCCAGTGCCTGGTCACTACGGGGACAGTTTATTGCCTTGTACGCCCCTGAAGGAATAGCCACTTGCCAACTGCCTGCCTTTCCCCTGGCATTCCTTTTAAAATAGCTTGTCTGAGATGATGGGGGTTTATGTGGTACAGAGAACCACTGCCAGCATCTTAAGTTATAAAGTATTTATTAAAAAGAAAATGTTCACAAGCACTCTTTCAACATAGCACCAGATTGAGCAAGAAATCCAAAAGAAATTGGTAAAATGCAAATCCTCTGTCCCTCTCTCTATACATGCCCTCTCAGATGCTAAAATAGGACAGACTCCTAAAGCCATTGCCCAAAGCAGCCATTCTCTCCAGGAGAACTGATCCTGGAGATCTCCAGGTGCTGCCTGGAGGCTGGCAATACTAAAGGGAGGGACAGACCTGTAGATTTGTGTATTTGGCTAATCGTATCAGGCCACTGCATGCCCACGGAGGTCTTTAAAGGCCTCAGCAAAGAGGGTTGTCTTAACCTGATGCTGAAAAGATGGCAAATTTGGTGACAGGCAAGCTGCAGCAGGGAAGTTGTTTCAAAGAGGGGGGGCCACCACCAAAAAGGCCCTCCCCTTAGTTGCCACCCTGTGAGCTTCTTGAGGAAGGTCCCAGAGGCTGAGCATAGTGTCCGGGTAGATGGGGGTTGGGAGAGGTGCTCCGACAGATATTGTGGTCCCAAGCCATGTAGGGCTTTATAGGTTAAGACCAGCACCCTAAATTGATACCAGAAGCATGCAGGCAGCCAATGCAGGTGGGCCAGAACTGCTCTTATGTGATTGGAACTCCAGGTCCCAGTTATTAATCCAGCCACCACATTCTGCACCAGCTGCAGTTTCTGAAACATCTTCAAGGGCAGCCCCTCATAGAGTGTGTTGCAGTAATCTAATCTGGAGATTACCAGAACAGAGATTACTGAAGCCAGGCTATTCATATCAGGTCCTGATGTAGAACTGCATAAGGACCTGTATGTTGACACACACAAACATCACAGGAAAAATAGCAGGTTAACGGGGGTCATGAGAGTTTAAGAAAATTATGCTTAACCCTCTCCCCTGCACCATAAACCCAGTCTGAGCCAGGACCCCACACATCTGCTTCTTAAAAAGAAAAAAACAAAACTTGGGATCTCAGTCAGAGACCCCCTAGCATCACATGTTGCTTGCAACTGAGTCACATGACACTAGAGCTAGACAAGGGGGTCTTACCATGAAGTGTCAATGGGCAACAATGGGCTGCAGAGGGAACATTAGCCTTGTTGTAGCTTTGGCAACAAAGAGGTCTTCCCTCGTCTTTGCATTTCAGAGTGACAGAAGGGCAAGGGCTTCATTTGCCATCAGTGGCATCTTCGTGCAGCCACGGTTGATTGGCTGTATGGTACTGTGGAGCCATCCCATTCCCTTTGTGGACAGGAACAGGTGCAAAATGAGGAGCAAAGAACTAAAGCCGGGAGGATCCCAATCCTTTCACTTCCCTGCTCCAAGGAGCAACTTTCATATCAAAAATTAAGCACGGTGAAAACAGTGCTGCTGTTTTCAGCCGAATTTACTGTTTCCAGATCTTTCAGACACCTCATTGCTGCACTAGAGTTTAACAACCATTTTCCAAGCGCAAACAAAAGTGGGGTTGTTTTTTTTAAAAAAGAGCGAGAACTCAAAACAGCTGTGTGGAGAAAAAGAATGGTAGGATCCTCTGTTACCATAGCAACAGGAAAACTCTACTCGAAAATGCACAATATTTTATATTGACACCTCTAATCACCATGGAAATATGTTTCTAAATCTATCTTTCTTAGTAGTGTTGGCTGGAAAGCCTGTTTTCAAGGAGCGGATGTGACCAATCCAGTTGGTGTGCGGATGGGCAGGTCCATCGATACACCGATCTCAAAGAGTTATCTGCTTTGGGATGGAGTGTATTATGAAAGAGAAAAATCCAGCGGCTCTCAAAGATCTCTAAACTCTAAAGAGTTGTTTTTAGAGAACTCTAAAACACCTGTGGCAATGCAGTTATCTGAAATAACTGTAGAATTCAGATTTCTTTGCTTAAAAAGCAGATGCATGAATTGAGGTGATCTGGCAAACAAGCTCTGTGATGGAAGAGAGCCTTTCTTTGCTGGAAAACTCCCTTAGGCCAAGACTTCTCTGGAAAGCACCCTGGTAACCAGCTGCCACCACTTTGGGACCCCCTGAGAACATTTAGAATGGCCTGCTGAGAAGGTATCCTTCTAGCACAGTACCAGACCAATAACAAAGCAACAGGGTGGGAACCTTGGCAGATACCTTACAACAAACAATGTGCAATGCAGCATGAAGGGAAGAGATTAAGAAATATCCCAGAGAAATACATTATACTAAACGAAGCCAAAAAAGTATTTATAAAAAGTTTTATTATAAAAGAGAGAGAAAAGGGGAGAGGAGCAGTTGGATTCAAAAGAGGTGGGAAAGGGGTAAAAAAAATACAGGGAAAATAGATTCAGGTGGGTCGCCCTGTTGGTCTGAAGCAGCAGAACAAAGTTTGAGTTCAGTGGCACCTTTAAGACCAACAAAGTTTTGTTGAAACTATAAGCTTACACCTTAAATAAAACTTTGTTGGTCTTAAAGGTATTCCTGGACTCAAACTTTGTTCTAATAAAGGGAAAAGACGCCCAGTAGCACAGCACTTTTGTTGCTGTTCAGTCTCACAGTCGAGTCTGACTCTTCATGACCCCATGGACCACATCACACCAGTCCCTCCTGTCTTCCATCGTGCTCCAGAGTTTACTTAATTTCATGTTTGTTGCATCAATAACACTAACTATCTCATCCTTTGCCGTCCCCTTCTTCTTTGACCTTCAGTCTTTCCCAGCATCAGGGTCTTCTCCAGTGAGGGCTCCCTGCTCATTTGGTGGCCAAAGTATTTGAGCTTCAGCTTCAGGATCTGGCCTTCCAGGGAATAGTCAGGGTTGATTGCTTTTAGGATCAACTGATTTGATCTCCTTGCAGTCCATGGGACTCTCAAGAGTCTTCTCCGGCACCATAATTCAAATGCATCTCTTCTTTGGCGCTCAGCCTTCCTTATGGTCCAACTCTCGCAGCCATACATTACTACTGGGAATACCATTGCTTTTACCATATGGACTTTTTTTGGCAGGGTGATGTCTACTTTTTGTTATGCTGTCTAGGTTTGCCATTGCTTTTCTTCCAAGGAACAGGTGTCTTTTAATTTCATGGCTGTAGTCACCATCTGCAGTAATCTTGGATCCCAGAAAGGTGAAGTCTGTCACTGCTTCCACGACTTCCTCTTCTATTTGCCAAGGAGTGATGGGGCTGGTGTCAGCTAGGCTGTCATAACTAAATGGAGGGGAGAGAGGGAGACGAAAAGGAGTGGGGAGAGGGCTGAAATTGCTGTTGTAAACTCAGGAATGTCGCCTTTGATGCTCTCCTAACATTTGCACCTGTTTACATAAGATCTCGGGTTTCTCTGGTGAGTCGCCTGAATGTCGAAGCCGTTATTCTCAGTGCGAGGGTACCGGGGCACTCATTGGCTTGTAGCCAGCTGACACCCCAGTTTGAACTGTGTACATAATCCTGTCCCTGCCTCCCCACTTTAGTCTGAGCACAGAAGTGCTTAGGGAATGTCTTAGAAATACTGACTCCAATAAACTGAACCTACTTAAGGACCGTTGAGTGCTGATTCACTAGGGAACCTGACACTGTTCAGACTCCTCATCACTGGACTGCATGCTCCATCCCAAATCTCAACATGAGCATGGGGAACGGCGGACACCAGCCAGTCTCGGAGGTGGAAGTGGCCATCACCACGGTGAGCGATGTCCCCTCGACAGGGACGCAGACACCGGCTCTCAGGCAGGGGCTGGGAGGAGGTACTCGAACCCGGCGGAGAGATCTGTATTCATGGGTGCACCTTTCTACTGTGCCGAGGGAATCGTGGATACTAACTCCCTGAGTGGCCATGCCAAGCCGCTACAACCAGGTGCAGCCCAACCGTCCGGAGTCGCTGGGCTGGGGTGGAGGAAATGAGGTGGAGGCGCTGGTCAAGTGCATGGGAACGCACTTGTGGGAACAAGTGCAGGAAGAGATTTTTGAACTCACAATTAAATTACCACAGATGATCGCAGATGCGGTGAGGAGTGAACTGAGGCAACAGGCTCCCCTCCAACCAGAGGGGGTCCCAGCACCTATGGGACAGCCAGATGGGCAGCCGAGAGCTCCCCCATGCATCCTGAGGCCCCAGTCAGGACCCCTGGGGTTCCTGTGAGGCCAGAGCAACCGGCTCAAAACCCCAGTCCTGGGGTCCCCAGACTGCAACAACCCAAGGAGTTGCTGGAAGCTACGTTTGATGGGGGCCCTGAAAAGTTAGCGTTCTTTTTAGTGCAAGTGCGCAGATTTCTAAGAGACTGGGGCCATCTATTTCCAGATGATGAACACTGGTTTGAGTTTGTCGGCGCAAAGCTGAGGGATCGAACGGCAGACTGGTACGTGGGTTTGCATGAGATCCAAGGCCCCGAACTACGGGATGTGCAGACTTTCATGTGGGCACTGAGGTGGCAGTTGTGAGATTGTGCCAAAAGATGTAGTCCACAACAGGTCTCCTTAAACAGAAAGTCCTTTATTTGCAGAAAAGATCTTGTTGGTCAAATACACTTCTTCTGTTAGTAATGCCCAAGCATAGGAATACAACTATAATTATACTTGATATGAAATATGCTCCCCTTAATATCCACCAATCAATTGGGAGGATTATTGGCGCCCAAATATATTGGCCCACTTTTCCCAAGGAAAGCGCGGCAAACTAGGTTCTCAGGAAAAGTCACTGTTCAGATTTTGGGGCAGATGTTCCCAAGGAAAACCAAGCAAAGGAACTCATAACACCTGTGAATAATATAACACATAACAGGAGGCTTTCAGCTCAAGGCCGTGAGCTAGGGAAAGGCGAACGAGAGATAAGAGTGGAGAAAAAGCTAATGAGCAATAAGCATGCGCAAAGTGAGCAAAGCAAGCGAGACGTGCATTCCAGAGGTGGGGGTTAAGCCACCAATGCTATCTCCCATTCGGGACCTAGATGAGGCGAAAGAGGACACAAAACTAAGGCAAGATTAAATGGCCATCAGCTAGACGATAACAATCTTAGGCACTGATACATGAAATGAACTCAGCAGAATTATTGATAATAATAGTCACCAGAAACTTATGGCAGTGCTAACATGGAATGGTTTTAATTGCCTCTATAATGGCAAATGTACCTGCAGTGTGGAATGGAGGATCCAAGGGGCAAGTGTACAGTCCCTGGAATATTAATCCCTGATGGACTTGGGATCCCCTTGGAAACCAGTGGACACAAATAAAGGGAAATAAAGAATCCAAACAGGTGTAATTGTTAGCTGTCAGCTCTCTCCTGCAGACAGGTAGTTGGCAAGCCAGAGAGAAAATAAGCCCACACGCCCCTCATGTTAATATCACTCCAGATAGATATTAAATCTAACACACTGCCTGGCCTAGAAATGACCCCACAAGGAATGCCAAGCAGAAGACCAGTCTGGGAAACAATCTGAAAGTGAATCAAAAGGACTGAATTGCAAGCAAATCTCTCCCACCCTAAAGGTAATGCATATTTTATAACAATGGGTTTCTCAGGAAAACAGCACCCCACTGATGGTACCTCTTTCATCCCTGGTACTGCCTCACCCTTTGGCACCTACACCCTGGTTAGCATATCCATAGCACCTGGAAGTGTCATCCATCTGTTATTTCGGTTCATCAGCTGCACATCAACAGCCACATCCTAGCTCCAGGAGGGCTGTCAAGGTCTGCTCAATCCTTTGATCTCCCTCTAGACAAGCCATCAATCATTTGTCCAAGTCTCTGGGAACCATCCTGTAAACACATTAAAAGTATTGCTTTAGGGCCAAACCTGTCATATTGCCTCAAGGTACCGATTTCCTATAAATACGTGGATGCAGCTCCAGTATCACACTCTCATCTTGGCATCAACTTCATGCTCTGTAAAGCGCTGGTTGCTTCTCTTTCTCTCTGCGGACCTGAATCTTCAAGGTTGGTAACTACAGCCTATCCTAAACCACTATTTCCTCACGACAACCTTTACTTCTTGGTTAGCTCTTGTATTTATGCTTCACTGTATGTTTTTGTATGTGTGTTTGACTCTTTATTAGTTTTCAATAAAAACTCTATTAGTTGAACATCAGCCTGGTTTATTTGACATTTCTCAAGGGAAGGACTCTCGTATACAAAGGTGGAGATCTTATGTTATCTGCCTCTTGCTAGCTAAATTCCCCAATCTATTAATTAATTAGACCAATTTGGGTAACATAATACTTACAATAAATACAATGAATGAAAAATATGAAAGAACAAATCAATAAAAAATGACCCAAATAAAATTTTTGCACACATCCCTACTTGGGAAAATAGTATGTCAATTACTTTTGATCCTGTGCATGGTTATTCAGAACTAAGTCTCTGTAGGAATTAATCCCAAGTGAATATGCAAAGGATTGCAAACTTTGACTCTTGGAAATGAAGGATTATTTATTATTAATCTGTAGAAAGATTTTAGCATCTTTCCCCTTCTGAAAATGTGCAGTTGACAAACATCTCCCCAGATATTTAGACTGAGGAAGCTCTCAGAGCAAATGCAGGAAAACTCCATTTGTAGCATGTTACCATTATTCTGGGCCCAGGTTTCTTTTGATCGTATTAAAGCATTCTGAATTTCAAATATGAGAAGATTTCCAGGGACTGCTCAGGAGAGGGTCATCTGGGCACCCCGTTGTCTGAGTTTTGTTAGAGATGGTTCCAAAGTGAAAATGAGGCAGGGTTGTTTGTTCCTTTTTTTTTGGGGGGAGGGAGATGTTATTGTTGCTGGATCTTCAGTTCATTCCAGTAGAATTTGTCTGAGAAGGAGGTGCCCACATAACGACTGCACTGTAACCTGCTTCAGATAAAGAGCAGTTCGGCATGAGGGAGGCCACGAAGGAAAAAGCTCCTGCAATTATGGCTGTTGCAGAAAGACAAGAGGAAGGCAGTTGGGCATCACAACACTCCCTGGCTGCATCGACAGGAGCCTTTTGCTTCCCTCTAAGAGCCAGCCTTCTCCACAGGCCAAGGGTACTGAGGTGGCGTCGACTGGTGAGGTCTTGCTTTGGATTTGATGTCAGTACTTGCTGTCTTCTCCCAGCGTGTTAGATAGACTCCGACTCCTTCAGCTTCCCCCGTCTCCCTTGCCCCCTCCCACTGGCTTGCCAGACTCTTTGTGCCAGTTCTCAGCAGGTGTTTCCCTGGCAGGAGGGGACGCGGGAGCGTCCGAGGGGCCTGGGCTGGCCTTGGTGAGCTGCTCTGCTGACTGCTGCTCCCACCGGACAAGCAAAGAGCCCTGAGCACTGCTGTAGGAAGCACTGCAGCTCGGCTTCCAGAAACCGCATAGCTCAGCATTCTGGGGGGGAGGGAGGGGCCCCACTTTAGCATTCTTTTGCTCTTGTGGTTCATCTCCCTCCCTGCCTCCTGGGTGATGCCCTGGACTTTCACAGTTCAGGATCCATCAGCTGGGGGACAGCCTTTGGTCAGGGAGAAGACCTTCCCCAGCTCCCGCCCGGAATTTCAGGGCAACTCTGCCTGCAGCATCCATGTGTGCTGCTGTTCCTTCACAGTCGGGCTCTGATCCTGCTGGGCCAATGACATCATAGGTACTGGGCCAGCAGTAGCCCCGGCAGGAATGGAGAGCCTGCATTCCATCTTGCCTCCTCCAGTGGGTCCCCCCCCTTTACAGTTCATATTTGTCCTGTACCCTGCCAGCAACTGGCTGGAGAAGGAAGCCTTCTTTAGCTTTGACACATTACCAGGTTGTGAGGCAACAGCTAAGGGTTGCCAGCCTCCAGGTGGGGCCTGGGGATCTCCCGCTTTTACAACTAATCTCCAGCTGACAGAGAAAATGGCTGCTTTGATGGGGCCCCTCTGAGGCCCCTCTCCTCCTCGAACCCCACCCTCTCCTGGATCCACCCCCAAAGTCTCCAGGTATTTTCCAACCCAGACCTGGCAACCCTAGCTGCAGTCATACTTGGAGGCATGAGCATGCCTGCCTGCGGTGCTTCCCCCATGCACTGCCAGAGGCAGGAGTGGGTTGAGGCCCTTTCTGGGCATTTGTGCCTGGACAGTGTCGATCCCTGGCTTTTCCTAAATGAACTCTCTCCAGTTTTATTTGGAAAGCTGTGTTGTGTGACTCACATAACATAAGAGAAGCCAATGTTGGATCAGGCCAGTGGCCCATCCTGTCCAACACTCTGTCACACAGTGGCCAAAAACACCAGGTGCCATCAGGAGGTCCAGCAGTGGGGCCAGGACACTAGAAGCCCGCCCACTGTTGCCCCCAAGCGCCAAGAATACAGAGCATCTCTTGCCCCAGAATGAGAGTTCCTGTCTATATCTTGTGGCTAATAGCTAATAACAGGGCTCCGTTGGAGCCAGGGTGTGCCGGAGCGCCGCTCCGGGAGAGGGTAGGTGGGGGGGGCGGGCACTTAACAAAGCCCTGCCCCCCCCGGCCTCCCCCCCATCAATGCTTCCCGGGGCCGGCGGCGCTCCGCTGGCCCCGGGAAGGACAAGCCTGTCCTTCCCCCCTCCCACTGCTCCTGGGGCTGCGGCAGAGCGCCATCAGCCCCGGGAAGCCCTTTCTTCTCCCCCCACTCAATGCTCCCGGGGCGGGAGAAGCCTGTCCCTCCCCCCTCCCACTGCTCCCGGGGCCGCGGCAGAGCACTGCCGGCCCCGGGAAGCCCCTTTCCTCCACCCCCAATGCTCCCGGGGCCGCGGCAGAGCGCCGCCGGCCCCAGGAAGCCCCTTTCTTCTCCCCCCCAATGCTCCCGGGGCCGGTGGCACTCCGCCGGCCCCGGGAAGGACAAGCCTGTCCCTCCCCCCTCCCACTGCTCCCGGGGCCACGGCAGAGCGCCGCCGGCCCTGGGAAGAAGAAGCTTCCCCCCTCCCACTGCTGCCTCCCCCCTCCCACTGCTCCTTCCTTTCCCTGTCCTTCCCTCTCCCTTCCTTCCTTCCTCCCTCTCTCCCCCCTTCCTTCCTTCCTTCCTTCCTTCCTTCCTTCCTTCCTTCCTTCCTTCCTTCCTTCCTTCCTTCTCTCTCCCTCCCACCTACCTACCTACCTTCCTGTTCTTTCCTTTCCCCCTTCCTTCCCCTCTCCCTTCCTTCCTTCCTTCCTTCTCTCTCTCTCTCCCCGCCTACCTACCTACCTTCCTGTTCCTTCCCCTCTCCCTTCCTTCCTTCCTTCCTTTCTTCTCTCTCTCTCCCCCCACCTACCTACCTACCTTCCTGTTCCTTCCCCTCTCCCTTCCTTCCTTTCTTCTCTCTCTCTTCCCCACCTACCTACCTACTTACCTTCCTGTTCCTTCCCCTCTCCCTTCCTTCCTTTCTTCTCTCTCTCTCTCCCCACCTACCTACCTACCTTCCTGTTCCTTCCCCTCTCCCTTCCTTCCTTCCTTTCTTCTCTCTCTCTCCCCCACCTACCTACCTACCTACCTTCCTGTTCCTTCCTTTCCCCGTCCTTCCCCTCTCCCTTCCTTCCTCCCTCTCTCCCCCCTTCCTTCCTTCCTTCCTTCCTTCTCTCTCTCCCCCCCACCTACCTACCTACCTTACTGTTCCTTTCTTTCTTTCTTCCTTCCCCCCTTCCTCCCTTCTTTCTTCCTCCCTCCTTCCTTCCTTTTTTTCTTCCTTCCTTTCTTTTTCTTTCTTCTCTCTCTCTCCCCCACCTACCTACCTTCCTTCCTGTTCCTTTCCTTCCTTCCCCCTCCCTCCCTTCTTGCCTTCTGACACACTTGACGTCAGGGATGTGTGGCCTTATGACACTTCTGGTGACGTCAGGGGGTGTGGCATATGCAAATAAGTTATGCTAATGAGCTCCTGCACCTCCTTTTTTACGAAAGGACCCCTGGCTAATAATACACTGATGGACCTCTACTCCATATGTTTATCCCTCTTGAAGCTGTCCATGCTTGTAGCTGCGAAAAATCATGAAAAATCCAGCCTCCAAATCAGGCCTTTCCACCAGATTACACACAACAAACCACCAGACTGTGGCCACACCAACCACACAGCAAAGGCCTGGATAACAGCAGTTGCTATATATATCTATATAGATATATAGATATATATAAAAGCAATTTTTAAAATTATTTGTTTAGTCTGTTACATTGAGTATTTATAGTTATTTACAATTTCACCCCTTCGATTCCCTCCCTCCCTCTCTTTTAATCATAGTCTTTTCACCCCAGCCATGGGCACAATGTCTTAATCTTCCACTGAATGTATTTCCTTCTTTCTTTCAGTATCCAGTCTAGGTAGGTCTTCCATCTGGTCTTGATTTCCGTGGATTTTTCTTCCCATGATATTCCTTTGTTGATTGACGCCACAATATCTGACTGTATAAAGTCAAACAAATAGTTCTGCCAGATTTCTATTGTCCATTTACTTTTGTCTTTCCAACCCAGAGCAATAACCGCCTTTCCTGCCAGTATCATAGCCTTAACTAGATTTTGAATAGTCCTATCCAATAACGGGCTTCCTGTTATACTTAACAACATTAGATTAAAGTTTATAGTTAGTGTTATATTGCATACTTTTCTAATAATTTCGGTAATTTCCCCCCAAAAGGTCTTTACTTCTACACATTCCCACCACATGTGTGCATACCAGCCCTTAGAATGATTACAGTGCCAGCACAGGGAACTCAATCCTGGAATCATATTAGCTAGCTGTGCTGGTGTCTTGTACCATTTTGTGAGTAATTTGTATTCAAGTTCTTTAAATCTGGTTACTTTAATCTCTTCTTTTCCTTTCATAATTTTATCAGCCATCCTCTCTGTTATCTGACCTTCATGGCACCATCTCTTTTGTAAAGAATCTATTATTTTATTTTTATTTGTTATCATCTTTCTATATATTTTCCCTACCAGTCCCTTTTTTTGCTTAGCCATTTCTTTGTATATTTCTTCCATTGGTGCGTCTGTCCAGAGGTCTTCCTTTTCGCTGATCTTTTTGACTGACTTATATAGCCCTGATATTTTTAACCAATAATGTTTGCCTATCTCTTTTGTTATTTCCTGTAAGGGTTTTAAATTTCCACCACTAAACATATCACCCACTCTATAATAGCCTTTATTTTTTAGCATTTCCCACCATTTAATTTCTTGCACTTCCTTGTTGATAGTTTCAAGGGGTACCCATCTTGAGACTTTCCCTAACCAGTAGGGTTGCCATTTCTTCCAAATTTCTAATGATACTCTTCTAGGGCCTATTGTTAGTTTTAAGTCTTTTGTCATTACTATAGAAAAGATGCCACATCTACCTATATCACTGTTAATTTCATTCTCAAATTTAACTCACTTCTGTGCCTTTTCCTCGCCTATTTCCAATATTGGTTTTAGTTGAAAGGCTTCATAATAGTTGTTTAAGTCCGGGATTCCCCATCCTAATTCAGATTTGTGGCTATATATTATTCTCTTATGAAACCTACATTTTTTACTGTTAAATATCCACTTTTTTAATACTCTGTTCCATTGTTCAATTTTTTTTTTCATCGATCCCAGGGGCAGCGTTTGGAATAGGTACGTTAACTTAGGTACCCAGAACATTGTAACACTTCTTATTCTAGTTAATATCCCTAGTGTTTTATATTTCCATCTTTTCATGTCCCTCTCTATTTTTTTCCATATTTTTTCATAATTATCCTTTATCATTTTGTCAATTTTTTTTGCAAAACTATGCCTAGGTATTTAAATTTCTTAACACCCAGTCCTATGTTCGTGTGCCTATTTATCTCCTGCCTTTCTTCTCTATTTACATTAAGGTATAAGATTTCTGATTTTGCCATGTTAACTCCTAGCCCTGAACACTTCAAAGTCTTCTAGAATGATCTTAACCTCTTTGACTCCTTCCTTAGGGTTTGTCATCATTACTATGATGTCATCAGCAAATAAATTGAGCTTCATTTCTTCATTGCCTATCTTATATCCTTCTATTCTTCCCAAATTTCTACTCCGTTCTGCTAATTGTTCTATTGCTATTATGAATATAAGTGGAGATAGTGGGCAGCCTTGTCTAACTCCTCCTCCTTGTATGGGAAATGCTTGTGAGTGTTCATTGTTTACTCTTACTTTCGCATTCCCTCCTTTGTATATCTCCTGAACTGCTTGTAAGAACCCTTTCTCTATCCCTATTTTCTTCATTATTTGCCATAAGTATTCATGTGAGACAGTGTCAAAAGCTTTGTACACATCCAATTTTAGTAATCCTATTTTCTTTTGTTGGCCATGGTATAAGACATTTAAAATTTTTCTATATGCTATATTTCTGCCTTTAATGAACCCGTATTGATCCCCTTTTATAATTGTCGGACTAACTTTCTTTAGTCTATTTGCCAGTATTTTAGCAAAGATCTTATAGTCTTGGTTTAGGAGACTTATAGGCCTGTACGAACCTACTTCTTGTGGATCCTTCCGAGGTTTTAGTATCAATATTATTTCTGTTTCTTTCCATGTATCAGGGGCCTTTTTCCCTTCCAAGACTTCACTGAATACTACCTGCAGTTCGGGTGTTATAATCTCTATCATTTCTTTGTAGAATTCACTTGTAAAACCATCTAGCCCTGGTGATTTGCCTTTTTAAAGTTCTTTATGTCCCTTGTTTCCTGAATTGTAATCTCACCCTCTAGTACATTTTTCCCTTCTTTCTCCAAGGGTAAACTAGTTGTCTCCTGGGACTCTATTGTGGTCTTTTTCTTATATACATTTTTATAGAAATTCTCGAAAGCCTTAGTAATTTCCTTGGGACTTTGTGTTATGTTATTATTAATTTTTATACTTCTAACCATCTGTTTTGCTTTTTTAATCTTCAGATAATTTGCCAATCTTTTAGCTGTGTTGATGTTATTCCTCTGGAAGTCATTCCTTACCATTGTTTCCTTTTTCCAAATTGTTGATGTATCTAATGCTTCCAATTGTTTTTGTGTCTCTTTGATTTTGTTCTGTAAACTAAGGCTGTACTTTTCCATTATTTCCCTTTGTAACTTCTCTAGTTCCTGGATTTTGGTTTGTCTTTTTTTATACCATTCTCTTTTTATGCTCTTTTCTTTCTTTATACAATGGCTCCTTATTACCGCTTTAGCAGCATCCCATAGTATATTAGTGGGCACCGTACCTCTATTTTCCTTGAAGTATAGTTTTATCTGTGTCATCATATATTCCCTGTCCTCTTCTTTTGCCATTATTAAATTATTATATCTCCAGCAGTGTTCCCTCTAAGCTGAGTTAGTGTGAGCTAGCTCACAGTTTTTTAACCTCCAGCTCGCAGACTTTTGTCTCAGCTCAGGAAGGATGGCTCCAGAGCAAACTAATTCATGCAGCAGCCAAATGGCTCACTCACAACTTTAATGCCAGTAGCTCCCAAAGAAAATTTTTTGCTCACAAGACCCCACAGCTTAGAGGGAACATTGATCTCCAGGGTCTGTTTGTCATGGGTAGTTTTAGTTCCAGTTCGATACTTATGGGGGCATGGTCAGATATCCAGATTGGAAAGGTTGTAATCTCTTTTACAGACATATTATTATTTTTCCCCAGGATTATATAATCTATGCGTGACGCTGTTTAAGCCTACTGGATATATGTGTAGGTCTAGGTCTTGTACCTGTAAACTCATGTGCTTCTTTCAGGCCCCATTCTCCTAGTTTAATACTTTTATTCTTTGTTATATCAATATTTAGATCCCCTGTTACAATTAATTCTCCCTCTGAGAACTGTTGGGTCTTCTTAAAGACCTTAGTTAGAAATTTCTTTTGCTTTTAATTTGGTGCATAGATTTTCACTATAGTTACTCGTTTGCCTTCCAGTTTAAACTTAACTAATAGGTATCTGCCCACATTATCTACTAACTTTTCGATCTCCTTCACTTTAAGGTTCTTATAGATCAAGGTTGCCACTCCCCTGGCCTTGGAATTCCCTCTTGCTTCTGCTAAAACCTGCCACTTCAGATCTTTTATTAATGGTTTTTTGTGTGTGTGTCTCCTGTAGACACATCAAATCTATCCTTTGTTCTCTGGCCATTTTAGTTAATCTGAATCTCTTAAGGTTTGATGTTAGACCATTTACATTCAGTGAAAGCACTCTTAAAGACCTATCCATTTTCTTTGTTTTTTTAAATCTTAGGCCTCCCTGGCTGTGGGTACTTTATTTATTGAGAGAAACCCTCCCCCCCTCCCTTCCCCTGTGGATGAGACATATGTTTGGATGAAGATATCATCCCGTCTTCCCACCTTCCAGAGTGTATGCACCCCAAACCTCCCCTTCCTTCTTATTCCTAAAGTTAGCTCATTAAACTTTTAAATACTTCCCTTTAAGTGGTATCAGGAGTCCTTTGGAGCGGGAGCACACAGGAGCGCAGCTCCAGGAGTGAGGAGCACAGGTGGTGGGCATATGACCAAGCCTCGCCCCCTCCTTGGCTTCCCCGAGCAGTGCAGAGGCGCAGCACCCCGGGGAAAGCCCTGCTAGGGTCTTTATTGTTTTTAATGTTTTGTTTTAATATTGATAATTTTATAATTGTTTCTTTTATGACTGTGTACTGCTTTTCCAGAGACTTGCTCAAGGTGGCATATAAATTTTCTAAGTATACCATTTTTTATCTGGGCACATGGCACATAAGTACTGGAGAAATTTCACCAACCCTTCAGCAGCTTCCACCCCATCAGTTTGGTGTAGTGGTCAGGAGTTGGACTCTAATCTGGGAGAACCGGGTTTGATTCCCCACTCCTCCACATGCAGCTGCTGGTGTGACCTTGGGCCAGTCACAAGTTCTCTCAGAGCTGTTCTCTCATGAGCAGTTCTCAAAAGACCTCTCTCAGCCCCACCTACCTCACAGGGTGTCTTGTTGTGGGGAGGGGAAGGGAAAGGGATGGGTGGTGCACATGGTCCTGGGTATTGCAAGTCTACTTGAAACCTGGTGGTTTCAAGGGAGCAGGAAGAGAATGAGGGTGTGTTCTTTACGCTTATTTTTATTGCACAAAGTATTGGATGGGGAAGGGAATGGAGGAAGAGCAGGTCAGTTTCACTCACCTGTGGAGTGGAGCCTGAGGGGTGGGTGTTGCCTTCTGACACACTTCCGGTATGTTAGGGGGTGTGGCATATGCAAATGAGTTATGCTAACGAGCTCCTGCACCTCTTTTTCTACGAAATGACCCCTGAGTGGTATCCTCATGAGAGTTTGTCCTCTGCCTTTTATCGTCTAGTTGAAGTTCCTTCACCTGAGTTGTCCGCATCCTCCATGGCTTCTTCCTCTCTCTGGTCTTTCAGGTCTTCTGTGTCGATATTCAGTTGCCTGCAGAGTTCTTTTGCTTCCTTGGGGTTTCGTGCTAACAACCTCTTGCCTTCTTTGAATATTATTACTGAAACTGGATACCCCCATGAGAATTTGATATTATTATCATATAATTTTTGCCCATAGGGCCTCATTTGGTTTTTCTTGCTAATAGTTTCTTGGCAAAAATCCTCTCTCACCCAGACCTTTTTCCCTCTGAAGGCCAGGTCCTTTTTTTTCAAGGTCTTAAAAACTTCCTGCTGTAACTTTTCTCTTGTAAATTTGATTATAACATGCTGTGGGGCTCCCTCTTCCTTTCTCCTTTACAATCTATGGGCTCTTTCAATGTCTTGGGGTTCCATCTTAACCCCATTTTCTTCTATCCATTATCAAAGTGTTCCTTCTAGAAGCTTATTATTTATCTCTTCAGAAATCCCTGCCAGGATAAGGTTTGCTCTTCTGTTCCTGTCTGATAACTCTGTAAGCTGGGTAGTTAACTGTTCTATCTTCTGTTTGTGTGACACCAGCTCATTAGCAGCGTTTGCTATCTGCTTTATTTCTTTAACCTCGGCTGCCAGCTCTGTAACGGTGTCTTTTACTGTCCTAATTTCAGCTTTTAGCTGTTCCTGAGAAGTTATCATCATATTCTGGAATGCAGACAGTTGCTCAGAGAGTTCTCTTATAGTTTTGGCCATTGCTCTTGCTATCTTCCAGAGCGTCAGATAAGGACTGTGAGTTTGGCCTAGGCATTGCCTCCTTAACACAGTAATAAATAAATGCTATCTTACCCTCTGAGGTCTCAAAGAGAAATTCCTATATTCTCCAGAGGTTCATATTTCAATTTCTTCTTTTAGTTATCCTTGCAGGCGGTGTAATTACATTCTTTTTGAGCTTTTAAGATGATATTTCTAAGGAGAGGTCTGGCAATCAGCCGTCTTCCTCAGCGCATGCGTACAATCTGAACAGCAGTTGCTATAATTCCAACTCCAGCTACTGCTAGTCTGTATCATCCCAGGATCTTCTGCAGTAAGAAAAGCAATTTCCATGGCCAGCCTGTTGGTTAGAAGTTGGCCTGTTAATTCATATTGCTGCTGCAAAGACCAGCAGTCTAAGAAGGAAGAGACAAGGCTCTTAAATGCTAAAGAGGAATACTGAATAATTTAGTTTGCCTCTCTGAAAAGACCAAGAGATTCTTGATAGTTCTGCAGAATTAACAGAAAACTGCACAAGGCAACATCCCTTGAGGCTATGTCTAATTATGAGATGAGATCCCTTTGGTGTGGTTGTGGAGGCGCAGGAGAAGGGAAAAATTAAAATTTAAGTTTACAGTCTATCAGACACTCTGATTCATGTGATTTACACTTAGATCTACCAAATATCAAGGTCTTTTAAAAACGAAAATCTGGGGAATTATCTGATTATAACTGTTATGTATTGACCATGTGGTTGCCATGTGCTCCAGTAATGGCGACCGCCATGTGGCCAGAGCACATGGCCAAGAAACTACCTGAGCTTCAGCCAGGTAGAATAAAGGCCAGGTGGATTCAAACCAGCCACCAATCATGTACCTAGGTTTCTTCCCAGGAACCTATGAGATGTAAATAGACTTATAATAGCCTATCAGGCCAGTTGGGTGAGGTCAGGGGATTATCCCTGACCAGCATAAAAGGAGGGCTTCGAGCCCTGGGTTGTATGCTTCATCCGGACCAGCAATAAAGATCTAGCTGTTTCACTATTCCATGGACTCCCAACTCCAATACTTATCAGTGGCAACGAAGGTGGGATCCCGATGAGCGACTCTCCAGCCGACTGCAGCAGCACAGCGAGCTCCGGCCACCGGCCGCAGGCATCGCCGAGCCCCAGTGCTCCTATGCCTTGCCGCAAGCCGCTCTGAGCCCCGATCCTCTAGCACTAGGCAGTGCCGAGCCTCTATGCTCCCCGGCACCGCCGCAAGACCACAAGGACATCGCTCAAATCGCTGCCGCCGCTCCTGCTCCAGTAACTATGGCAAACGCTCCAGGACCAATTACCCCTTTTGATACGTCTCGCCCAGAGACATGGGAGTCCTGGCTCAAGATGCTGGGGTGCGCCTTCAGGGTCCGCGGAATCACAGATGTGGACCTGAAGAGCGCCTGGCTCTTGAGTTCCGGAGGGGTGGAGGTCATGCAGGTGGCCCAGAACCTACTTGCCCCGCAAGACCCCACCGAGGTGTCTTACGACGTACTCACCAAGACCCTCGGCGATTACTTCGCCCCGAAGCCATCAAAACTGGCCAGGCGCTGGGAGTTCATACAGTGCCAGCAGCAGCCGGGGGAGTCGGCTGCCACTTTCCTGGCTGAACTCCGCCGACTAGCAGTGGGCTGCAAATTCCACCACGTGGATGACCATGTGGAGACCGCCTTCATGGGAGGGATCCGGGAAGCCAAGCTCCGCCGGCGCCTCATCACAATGCCGGAACCTACCTTGGAAAAGATGCTCCAAACAGCAGCAGCCTTCGAGACAACGCAGAAGGACAAGGCAGCCACCAAAGTCCACCAGGCGGCCCCTCCCGAACCCGACTCGAGCAAAGAAGAGGACGTCCACTGGATGCAACCACACTCGAAGAAGGGTGAGCCCGGCATCCCCAGGCCCAAGGGCCGGCGCCCAGCATCTGTCTCTGTTCCCTCTTCTGCTTCCCTCAACAGGCAGGCCCCAACGTGCACCAGCTGTGGGGACCACCACGACAGACGTACATGCTGCTTCCATGATGCTGTCTGCCGCGCCTGCGGGAAAGCAGGCCATCTCGCCCGGGCCTGCCGCCTAAGGAACAGCCACCGCGCCCCAGCAGCGAACTTCGAAGAAGTGGGTAGTGTCGTTCCCGCGGCCACAGTAATGAACTTGCCCCAGCCCATCCCGGGCGCGATTTCCGTGTCCCTCCGAATAGAGGGAGTTCCTTGCTCTATGGAACTGGACTCAGGGTCCGCATATTCCATTGTGTCCGCAGCTACGTTCAGCCATCTCTGCCCGAAGGGGGCATGCTGGCTACGGCTGCCAACTGGGTGGGTCCTCCAGGACTTCCAGAAAAACCCAGTGGCTATTAAGGGGCTAGCCAGGGTCCGGGTCCAGTACCACGCCTTTAACGGCCTGCGGGACCTTCTCGTGGTGGAGTGCAATCTAACCAGTCTCCTAGGTCATGCCTGGTTCAAGCCGCTCAGAGTACAGTGGACCGGAATACACCGCATGGGCTCTACTGACTTCTCATCCATCTGCGAGGAATTTCCCGCCATTTTCGATGGCTCATTGGGCTGCTACAGAGGACCCCCGGTTTCCTTCGACCTGGACCTGGCAGTCCGGCCCATCTATGTGGCTGTCCGCCGGCCACCACTCGCCTTCCAGCCCAAAGTGGAGGTGGAGCTGGACAAGCTCGTGGCACAAGGGGTGCTCGAGCCGGTCTCCCATGCCAAGTGGGAGACTCCCATTGTGACCCCCCTCAAGGTGAACGGGGAAGTCCGCATCTGCGCGGATTATAAGTGCACTATTAATAAGGCATTACAGGACCATGCGTACCCAGTACCGGTGGTCAGCCACGTACTGGCCTCCCTTGCGGGAGCCAAAATATTTGGAAAACTCGACCTGGCCCAGGCCTATCAGCAGCTTCCTGTAGACGAGGCAACGGCCGAGGCACAGACGATTGTGACTCATAAGGGAGCGTTCAAAGTGAAACGGCTCCAGTTTGGGGTCAGCGTAGTGCCAGGGATTTTTCAAAATCTAATGGATTCTCTCCTTAAAGATGTTCCAGGTGTGAAACCGTTCTTCGACGACATCTTCATTGCTGCCCCGGACGTCAACACATTTGCAGTGCACCTACGGATGGTGCTGCAACGGTTCCAGGACGTGGGTCTCAAGGTCCGAAAAGATAAGTGTACCCTGGGAGTCTCCTTGGTGACCTTGGGGTTTGAAGTAACCGCGGACAGCATTCACCCGACAAAGGAGAAGGTAGCGGCAATTACAGGAGCACCCCGTCTGTCTTCGAAGGCGGAACTACAGGCGTTCTTGGGACTTTTGAACTTTTACCACGCCTTCCTTCCACACAAAGCGGCTGTCACCAAACCCCTGCATTGCCTCCTGGACAAGGGAGCAGCTTGGGCCTGGGGTCCCAAGCATGACGCAGCCTTCCGGGCCATCAAGAACTCATTGGTTTCAAATGCGGTCCTGGCGCATTTTGATGAGAGGCTCCCTGTCATTCTGGCCTGCGACGCGTCTCCCTACGGCGTCGAGGCAGTCTTGGGGCTACCCAGCGGCCAGGAGGTGCCAGTAGCCTACTACTCCAGGACCCTGTCGTCGGCGGAACGTAATTATGCCCAAATCGACAAGGAGGCCCTTGCGATTGTAGCCAGCACCAAGAAATTCCACGATTACCTGTATGGGCGATCGTTCACCATGGCTACGGACCATAAACCCCTGCTGGGTTTCCTTGCCCCCCACCGGCAGACCCCTCACATGCTATCCCCACGGGTCCTGTGGTGGTCGATTTTTTTGTCGGGCTACTCCTACGACTTGGTGCATCGCCCGGGCAAGGCGATGGGACACACCGACGCCCTCAGCTGGCTTCCCCTCCCGTCCTGCGACCCAGATCCAGCTCCAGCCTTCCACGTCGCGCTCCTGGAGGACCTACCAGAGCGCCCCGTGCAGGTATCAGATGTGGCCCGTTGCACGCAGCGGGACCGCATCCTTTCCTGTGTCTCAGACTGGGTGGAAAGGGGGTGGCCGGAAAAACCGGGACCGGAGTTCGCTGCTTTCACGGCACGAAGGCACGAACTCTCGGCCCACAAGGGGTGCCTGCTATGGGGATCTAGAGTGGTGATCCCCGGGCCTCTGCGGCCCTGAGTTCTAGAGGCACTACACGAGGCCCACCCAGGAATAGTACATATGAAAGCCCTGGCCCGTAGTTACGTGTGGTGGCCAGGCCCAGACAAAGACATTGAGGGGCGGGTTCAGAAATGTACCAAATGCCAAGAGTCGCAGCCAGACCCACCACACGCTCCCGTCCGATCCTGGGAATCCACTAACAAGCCCTGGTCCCATCTGCACCTAGACTTTGCGGGACCAGTCCAGGGCCAGTTGTTTCTTATCATTGTAGACAGCTACAGCAAGTGGCTTGAGGTGGTTCCGGTAGCATCGACCTCCACCAACGCAGCCTTACGAAGTCTCTGGCCGGTCTTCACGACACACGGGATGCCTGACACTCTCGTAACCGACAACGGGACCGCATTCACCTCCGGCGAGTTCCAACGGTTCATGGAGGCCTGCGGTCTGCGCCACATCTGCTCCGCACCGTTTCACCCTGCGACCAATGGCCAGGCCGAGCGCATGGTGAGAACAACGAAGGAGGCTTTAAAGAGAATGGAGCACGGCGACTGGGAACAGCAGTTGTATAAGTTCCTATTCAGCCAACGGAACACACCCCACTCAGGGACCAGGCGCTGGCCAGCCGAACTTCTGATGGGAAGATGACTGGGAACCGTCCTGGACCACCTACATCCTGACCGAGCAATCAATGGAAACCCGACAACGGAGGACCAGCCAGCCACCCGAGGGTTCACTCCCGAAGACCCCGTATACACTAAGAACTACACGCAGGGTCTGACATGGCTCCCCGCGAGGATCATTCGAGTCATCGGGCCTTATTCCTACGAGGTCCTCACGGAAGATGGAGTAGTCTGGAAACGGCACATCGACCAGATTCGACGCCGTACACAGAACCACGATGCTACCCAGGCCCCCAAACTCCCTGCACCAACGGACCGTGACATCGACACGACTCCAGAAGCAGTGCCAGACCCTGATCCGGAGACTGCAGAGACGCCACTTGTGCCCATGGACGAAGCAGCCGCGCCATCCACGCCTAAACAACCTTCGAGCAGACCGGCCCCACAAGCAGAACAACTACCCGCACCGCAACCTGCCGACACAAGCAACATGCCCTGCCTTACAACCCCCCGGCGCTCTGGACGCGAGCGCAGATGCCCGAACTATCTCAAAGACTATGTTTGCAGAGGGGTTCTGGACTATGGGGGGAGGGGTGTTATGTATTGACCATGCAGTCACCATGTGCTCCAGTAATGGCGACCGCCATGTGGCCAGAGCACATGGACAAGAAACTACCTGAGCTTCAGCCAGGTAGTACAAAGGCCAGGTGGATTCAAACCGGCCACCAATCATGTACCTAGGTTTCTTCCCAGGAACCTATGAGATGTAAATAGATTTATAATAGCCTATCAGGCCAGTTGGGTGAGGAGGGCTTAAAAGGATAAGCATAAAAGGAGGGCTTCGAGCCCTGGGTTGTATGCTTCATCCGGACCAGCAATAAAGATCTAGCTGTTTCACTATTCCATGGACTCCCGACTCCAATACTTATCAATAACTGAAATTGGTCTCTGAGGTAACTGCTGGCATAAGGGAAATGCATAACTTCTGGCATAAGGGAAATGTTTTAACTAAGCTCCCTTGGCGCTTCATAACCCCTGATGTCCCTGCTTGAGTTGAGGCCTTAAAAGGCCCTTCCCACTGATTTGTGCTGCCCTCTGTAGGACACAGGGCCTTCTTTGGCCTGCCCCCTGTGAGAACCTTGTTAGATCCAATAAGCCAGGCCTTGATATTGAATAAAGTCCTTTTATTTCTTAATGGTCTACTCAGTAAGCACTTTCAGTGTTAGTGATGACAGTTATGGGGCAGAGGGGGAATTATACTAAATTCAAACATCAGGATAAGAACATGGCACCAATCAGGATAATTGCAAAGAGGTGCAAAAATACTAGCCATTGCTTTCCCACCAAAAAGGTGCCGAAGAGAGTCAGCTCAGACTTGGCAGTCTTTCCCCTCCTCCCACTAAGCTCCCCCAGTGATTCCCATACCACCAACCACCTGGAGTCAGTGCCGTTAGGAAAACACTTCAAGGTTACAGGCACTTCTCAGAGAAACAGAAACAGAGGCCTGAGAGCAAATGGGGAGGGGAGGATATAGAGAGCTCAATGATGTGGCAAGTACAAGGCACCCAACTCCTGCCTGGGAAGATGACAGGGAACCTGACACCCCCTCCCCCTTCCCATGACTCATATCTGGCCCTGCTGTATTCCTTCTCACCTGCCTGCTACCAGGTCCCCACAACTAAAGCCTGCTTTTTCTGGGCCCAGTGGTGTGTGGAGATGGGCACAAACCGGGAGAATGTGGTTTGGTTCATGGTTTGTAGCTGAACCGCAAATGGAACCAGGAGGCTCGTTTATGAACCGAACCAGTTTGTGCTATCCCTTTCAATGGAGTTTTCAGAAAGCTTGAAAAACAGCTGAGCGGCAGGGAGCAGCTTGCTCCCCGCTGCTCAGCCATTTCAGGCTGTCTTGTGCAGTCCCTTTAAAGTTTAAAGGGACTGCAAAACAGCTCAAAAACAGCTGCATGGTGGGGAGCCACTCCTTACCACATGGCTGTTTTCTGCATTCCCTTTAAGCTTTAAAGAATTGCAGAAGACAGCCCAAAAAACAGTGGCCAGCAGAAAGGGGGGGATCTCCCAGGAATTGACTTCCCTTCCACCTTTCTTCTATCCATGGGGAGCCCCAGCCAGCAGAAAGGGGAAAATCCCTCAAAAAGGGACTTCCATCTTTCTTCTGGCTATGATGAGCTGTGGACAGGTGACAGGGGAGGGATCCCTGGGAAAGGACTTCCCTTCCATCTTTCTGCTGCCCATGGTGAGCTGCAGCCAGCAGAAAGATGGGGGTAGAGTGCACCTGGAAAGCAGGTCCATAGCCACAGTGGTGCACAAAGGGGCATGTATTAGATGTACATTTATGTTTTATTTTGTTATTAAGACCTCTGCAATTTATAGAGATGATTTTCAAGGGCCTCATTTGTGGACTCTCCAATGGAAAAAATAAAGCAAAGCTTGGTATGATACATAAGGGACTAAGAACTCCAGATAATGAAGAAGGAAGGGTGGAATAACACCAAAGATTAGGTCTAAGGTATAGTATATAGCTTTAAGCTTAAATCTAATAATGACTTTAATAAAAGTTAATAAACAACGAAAACAATACATTAGTGGCATTGCCCAATATAAAGCAATTTGCAAATGGGTTAAAAAACTCTTAAACTTTACATAACCATTAAGGGTAATAACTATGAACATGTTAATTTCATAACAATAATTTATAAACTTTATTAACAATTTCAACCATTTCAATTCTAAAGAAAACATACACCTAACCCCGTTAAGTAACAAAATAAGAGAGAAACCCAAAACAGTATATAAACCCATCCAACCACTCTCCAATTCAAACTCTAATGCTTCACAGACATGGAGAATAAAGGATGAAATCAACTTATAATAGTGCTGATTATGGAGCAGTGGTTAACATTCATTCTTGAGAGTGAACCTTAACTGATTATGCTATTTATAGGACATCTTAGTAAAATAATTTCCTGGAAAGGTTTTCCATATGCATGTCATGCTTTGTATACATAAAACAAAAAAGCTTCAACTTCCAGTCCTCCAAAAAAACAAGCTTAAGCCTATTATATCATCATAGGCTGGTCTCAAATTTCCTAAAACATTTAAAAAAGGTTATTAAGGTGTTCAGTTGTGGAAGACAAGAAGTGTTTGCCCACTCCAGAACTGCTGATTTCAGGAGGGGTGTTGAAAGACCTGAGTCAGATTGAGGTGACCAGAGAGGAGGTCCTATGACTGATAGACAACTTAAAAACAAATAGATCACCGGGCCCAGATGGCACACATCGGAGAGTTCTGAAATAACTCAAATGTGAACTTGTGGATCTCCTGACAAAAATATGTAATCTTTCATTAAAAGGTGGTGAATGTCACTCCCATCTTTAAAAAGGGTTCCAGAAGAGATTCGGGAAATTACAGGCTAGTCAGTCTGACGTCAATACAGGGTAAGTTGGTAGAAACTGTTATTAAGGAAAAAATTAGTCGGCACATGGATGAACAAAATCTATTGAGGAAGACTCCGCATGGGTTCTGTAAGGGGAGATCTTGTCTCACTAACCTGTTAGTGTTCTTTGAGAGAATAAACAAACATGTAGACAAGGGGGACCTAATAGATGTTTACCTTGACTTCCAGAAAGCTTTTGATAAAGTTTCTCATCAAAGGCTCCTAAGTAAGCTCAATAGTCATGGGATAAAAGGACAAGTCCTTTTGTGGATCAAAAACTGGCTAATTCAAAGGAAACAGAGAGTGAGTATAAATGTGCAGTTTTCTCAGTGGAGGGAGGTAAGCAGTGGGGTACCACAGGGATCAGTACTTGGTCCAATGCTTTTTAACTTGTCTGTTAATGATTTGGAGTTGGGAGTAAGCAGTGAAGTGGCTAAATGTGCAGATGACACAAAGTTGTTCAGGGTGGTGAGAACCAGGGAGGATTGTGAGGCACTCCAAAGGGATCTGTCGAGGATGGGTGAGTGGGCATCAACATGGCAAATGGGATTCAATGTGGCCAAGCGCAAGGTGATGCACATTTGAGCCAAAAATCCTAACTATAAATACACGTTGATGGGGTCCGAACTGGCAGAGACTGACCAAGAAAGAGATCTTGGGCCCCGTCCACACTGTCACTTTTGTCGCTCATTTCTCCCTATTGCTTTGGGTTCCTCCCTCTTTCCCACATGTGTTTTGCTCCCTCTGGGACTACTAGAGAGAACAAAACATATGGGGGGTGGGGGAACCTGAAGCAAAAGGGAGAAATGAGTGACAAAAGTGACAGTGTGGACGGGGCCTTGGAGTCGTAGTAGATAACTCAATGAAAATGTTGAGACAGTGTGCGACTGCAATGAAAAAGGCCAACGCTATGCTGGGGGTTATTAGGAAGGGAATTGAAAACAAAATGGCCAGTATCATAATGCCCCTGTATAAATTGATGGTGCAACCTCATTTGGAGTACTTGTGAGAATGTCCCAAAAGATATAGTCCACGACAGGTCTCCTTAAGCAGTAAGTCCTTTATTTGTAGAGAAGATCATTGGAGTCAAACACTTCTACTGTTAGTAATACTGGGTTTAGGGATTACAGGTATTGATATACTGGATATGAAATATGGCTTAAAGATATTCTACCAATCACTAGGCAGGATTTTAGGCGCTCAAATATACTGGCCAGAAGTTCCCATAGAAAACATGGGAAAAGGAGTTCCCAGAGAATAATGATGCTGAACATCTCTAAAGTTCAGTTCCCAAGACATGGATAAGAAGAAATACCGGTGAGTTTGGCTCACACATAACTGCTAACACTCCTGTTCAAGGACAGGGCAAAAGAGATAACAGGGGAGAAGCAAGTAACTTAGCCGGGCATGCACAAGCAAAGCAACCAAGCAACCAAGCAAGCGAGTGGAGTAGAGCACACATTCCAGAGGAGGGAGTCATGGCTCCGTTGAGAACTCCCGGGTGGGATCTGTCACCAATCATGAGGGTAAAACACATGAAAGCCGATAACCTTTTCAGAGATCATGTAAATACACCTTGTAGCAGTCATACAGTTATTGAAAAGAATTCATGGCAGTTAACTGACAGTACTGTGTACAGTTCTGGTCGCCACAGCTCAAAAAAGATATTATAGCATTGGAAAAACTACAGAAAAGGGCAACTGGAATGATAAAAGGGTTGGAACACTTTCCCTATGAAGAAAGGATGAAGCGCTTGGGGCTCTTTAGCTTGGAGAAATGATGGCTGAGGGGTGATATGATCAAGGTTTATAAGATTATGCATGGGATAGAGCAGGTAGAGAAAGAAGCACTTTTCTCCCTTTCTCACAATACAAGAACTCATGGGCACTCCATGAAATTGCTGAGCAGTCAGATTAGAACAGATAAAAGGAAGTACTTCTTCACCCAAAGAGTGATTAACACATGGAATTCACTGCCACAGGAGGTGGTGGTGGCTACAAACATGGATGACTTCAAGAGGGAATTAGATAAACATAAGCAGGTGGACCCACGATACTCATGGGGGGCAGGTGAGCCTCTCTCGCCTCCCTCCCCCTGCCCTCCCTCGCAGCACACCGGGCCTCTCCCCCCTCCCTCCCCCTCCCTCCCTGGAATCAGCAGCAGTGGGGAGACCCGCCACGCACTGGGCCTCTTCCCCTCCCTCCCCAAAATCTGTGGCTATGGCGGTGGCGAGACCCGCCATGTGCCGAGCCTCTTCCCCCCCTCCCCTCCCCAAAAACAGCAGCAATGAGGCCTCGCCGCGCTGCCTCCCACCCCTCCCCAACAGCAGTCAAAGCGTTCTCTGCACATGCGCAGAGAATGCTTTAACTTTTCAGGGGATTTAAAGATCCCTGAATTTTTTTTAGAACTTTTTGGATTTTTCTGCACACGGAGGGAGTGCCCCTATGTGTAGAAAAACCTCCCTGCCCCCCAGGTGCCCTCCATGTGGATTTAGGTATCCACACATGGGGGGCATCTTTGCTCTTAGTATATAGACAAGCACGAGGACCCACAATACTCACGGGGGGGTGGGCAGGTGAGCCTCTTCCCCTTCCTCCCCCATCCCCCTGCCTTCCCCAAAAATCAGCGGTGGCGGTCACAAGACCCACCGCTCGGAGCCTCTCCCCCCGCCCTCCCTGAAAACAGCGCCAGCGGCGAGGCCTGCCACCCACCGAGCCTTCCCCCCAGCCAAAGTGTTCTCTGCGCCTGCGCAGAGAATGCTTTTACTTTTGAGGGGATTTAAATATCCCCCAAATTTTTTTTAACATTTAGGATTTTTCTACACACCTGGGGAGTCCCCCAAGTGTGTAGGAAAATCTCCCTCCCCCTCAAGTACCCCCCCACGCAGATTAAGATATCCGCACGGGGGTGGGCACTTCGGAATTAGTATATAGATATGGAGCAGAGGTCCATCAGTGGCTATTAGCCACAAGGTATAGATAGGAACTCTCAGTCCGGAGCAAGTGATGCTCTGTATTCTTGGTGCTTGGGGGGGGGGGGGCAACCATGGGAGGGCTTCCAGTGTCCTGGCCCCACTGCTGGACCTCCTGAGGGCACCTGTGTTTTGGCCACTGTGTGACAGAGTGTTGGACTGGATGGGCCATTGGCTTCTCTTATGCTCTTATGTTCTTAAAAGCACACTAAAAGTTATGGTATCCCAAGATAAACTGAAAAGTGCAAGGTAAAAAACCAAACAAAAATAGAATGTCTACCCATCCTACAGGAACACAATCTCCTGTAGGTAGTAGGGATACACCCCACTGCTGAGATGTACAGAAAAAGGGAGGCATTCGACCTGTACTCAGTCCCCCCTCCCCCACCTGTTTAGAGTACCCCCCCCCCAAAAGCATAACATTGAATACAAAAGGAGAAAATACTATGCCCAGAGGGGGTTAGATGAAGCTACTAGTCATAAGTCAAGAATCCCTTTTAAAAAGCCAGTTCAGGAAGTTTGTCTTGCAGAAACAAGGTTTCCTATTGATTGTAACAGAATTCCAAACATTCAGAAAATCTAAATCTTTTAAAATGCCAAAGGCTTATAATTCTGAATCCCCAAACTGGATTTAGGTCCTCTTTTTATTTTCTCAATCAATATTTGATAGACACAAGATATAGTCTCATGCATTGATTGATATTAGACTTTGTGCATCTTTTGATTGACATGTATGTTGATTTGGTGTTTCTAGCAATATCCTCAGTATCAAAACATCACTTTTACATTTGGGACTGTAGCCCTTTTTTTCTATTCCAGTTTAGAAGAAATCTCTTTTCTCCCCTTTCTGTTTCTGACCAAGATTGTGTCTTTTATATGATAAGGTTCTCCAGAAATAAGCCACAGAGAGGCATAAGCAGATAGCCATGGCCATGTTTGGATGGTGCTTAATAATGTAAAGCCAATATAAATGATTCTGTCTCTTGAAGTTTGTGCTCCTGATTCTTCTTCAACATGATGATTTTAAAAATTCATAATAAGTAATCTGACATTCCATTTTCCAAGCCTTCAAAGCCTGCAAGCGATTCTCTTAAATGCACAAAATACAGATTAGTTAAAGGTTTGTATGACACACTTTTCCTCCCACACTCTTCCTCCTACCTGCTTTCAAGGCTCTTTGTTTCTTTTAATACTGACCTTCAAGGATCAAGGGTCAGATGCAGGAGAAGGCTCGGATCACAGTAGATCAGGTGGGTCAGATGTCCCATGTTTTTCAAATAGTTAAGAAATGGTCTGATTTGGCTCAGAGATCAGAATTAATAGTGTAGAAAAGTGAGGGACCCACAAGGACTTGCGGGGGTATTTCATTTTCCTTTCCCTAACTATTTCCTTTTTTCCCCATTCCTGAAAGCCACCATAAGCATCTCCTCTTTTCCTGCTTACATCTTTCCTTTCCACCCACCAGACTATCTACCTTTATCTGCCACCCAGCCTTCAGCTTTCCCTCCTTCCCTCCCTCTAGAAGCCTCTACCCAGGAAAACAATGACCGAGGTGGGTGCTGCTGGTTGCTGGTCCCAGTAGCATGGTGGGGAGCCCACAAGGATTTGCAGGGGGCATCTCACTTTCCCCTGTATTCCCACCCCCATACTATTTCCTCTTTTCTCCTTCCGGAAACCTCCCTATTTTCACCTTTCCCTGCTTCCTTCTCTCCTTCCCACACACCAACCAACCAATCCTTTAATTGCTTCCTATCTCCAGCTATATTTATTATTCGTTTACTTCATTTATACCTGGACTTTCTAGGCAATGGGAAACCAAAGCAACTTACAGCATCCTGTTCACCTCTGCTTTATCCCCACAACAATCCTGTGAGATAGTTTAGGCTGAAAATGGCCCAAGATCACCCAGTGAGCTTCCATGGTAGAATGGGGATTCAAACCTGGGTCTGCTAGACCTTAGCATGAAGTTCTAACCACTGCAGCACACTGGCTTTCTACGGGGAGGCTGCTCTTGAACAGTAGCCAGCAGCCAGGCATGGCTGAGCCATACAAGGGAGGGGATGGCGAGTTACCCAGTGGTTGCAGCCACAGCATTAAGCTACAGCAGTGTGTCAGTTACCAGTGGTAACCTATACTGAATGTCAGTTGCCATCTGTAATTAACCTATCACTATGGTCAATCCCTGAGGGATTAAAAGAGGCTGTGGTTTTACCACTCTTAAAGAATCCAAGTTTGGACACTTTGGATCCATCCAGTTACCACCCCATCTCGAATCTCTCGTTTCTGGGGAAGGTAATTGAGAGGGTGGTAGCCGAGCGGCTCCAGAATTTTCTGGATGACACATCGGCACTGGATCCAATCCAGTCGATTTTCTGCCCCAGCCCTGGGGCAGAGATGGTCCAGGACGCCCTCACAGACAATCTCTGCAGGCAGTTGGACCAAGGCGGGTCGGCACTGCTGTTACTTCTTGACTTTGCAGCAGCGTTCAACATGGTTGATCTTTTGACCCACCGCCTTGCCGACGTAGAAGTCTGTGGGGTAGTCTCGAAGTGACTGGCCTCATTTCTCCAAGGTCAGGGACAGAGGGTGGCACTAGGGGAGAAAGTTCCTTTAAGTATTTGAATGGGCTGTCACTTAGAGGAGGATGGGGAGCTCTGTTGTAACCAACCAACCACAGCCTCCAAACCCTTGGCCAGATGTTTGGGGCAGCCATTGGCCAACGGCTCATCAACAGATAGAGCTGGGTGTCATCAACATACTGGTGACACCCCAGCCCATAATTCCACGCCAGCTGGGCAAGGGTGTGTAGAAGATGTCAAATAGCACTGGGGAGAGGATAGCCCCCTGGGGGACTCCACATACCAGTGGGTATTGTGGTGAAACCCTTTCCCCTAGCGCCACCCTCTGTCTCTGCCCTTGGAGAAAGGAGGTAAACCACTGTAAGGCTGTCCCCCAGTTCCCAACGTCAGTGAGGCGGTGGGTCAGAAGATCATGGTCAACTGTCTCAAACACTGCCAATAAGTCAAGCAATAGCAGCAGCGCTGACCTGCCTCGATCCAGCTGCCTGCAGAGATCATCTGTGAGAGCGACCACAGCCGTCTCCATCCCATGGCTGGGGTGGGAACCTGGATTGCAAGGGAGCCAAGGCCAAGGTTTCACCCGCAAAAGCCCGGAGCAGCACCACCACCACCGCTCTCTCGACTGCCTTCCCCAGGAATGTTGACTTCAACCCTGGGCAGCAGTTGGCCAGATCACTAGGATCAAAAGGTGATTTTTTTTTCAAGAGCAGCCTGACCACA
Organism: Lepidodactylus listeri; assembly: GCA_029233225.1. Taxonomy (NCBI): domain Eukaryota; kingdom Metazoa; phylum Chordata; class Lepidosauria; order Squamata; family Gekkonidae; genus Lepidodactylus; species Lepidodactylus listeri. The sequence continues at coordinate 112,615,237 of JARCFY010000009.1, read as the reverse complement.
TTAGCGACATCATTTTTGTCTAGGGATTATTTTTTTTAAAGTAGGGGACAGATACCTGCTTGCTATGTTTCAAAACATTGTTTCTGAACTGCTGTAACTCAGCTATTCTTCATCAGAAGCCCCTGAAGATTGACCAAATCTTACCCCTCATATGATGATTTCTGTGTGTCATTCTTTTCACAAACAGGATGGGTTGAATAGGGTTTTGAATCGACTAACAGTGAATAGAATTTTCAGGCTGTAGTCTGGTAAAACACTGAAAAATCCCTCAGGTTTAACAATACAGTTGTGGCAAGGCTATATAATTTTGAAAATCCAGAATCTGTGGTGGTGGTTCTTAATTTGATGATGTTTTCCTGCCCTAGGCTGGATGGCCCAGGCCAGCCCTGTCTCATCAGATCTTGGCTTTTTAGTACTGGGATGGGAGACTGCCAAGGAAGCCCAGGGCTGCTACACAGAGGAAGGCAACGGCAAACCACCCCTGAGTGTCTCTGGCCTTCAACCCTGGAGGGGTTGCCGTAAATTAGCTGCGACTTGACAGCACTTCCCTCCATGTTTTCCTGGCCAGCAATGAAGATTTTACTTTAATTGCGGCTTATAAAATTTAATTTTATATGATAGAATGAAAATGTGAATGCTTTTAAATGTTAAAGGTGGCAAGTAACAAGTAAATTGCTACTTGTTCATTCCTGGGGTGTTACTCATATCTCTGTGGGATTTCTAATGGCTTTTATACATCATTTAATATCTTGCAAAATATGGAACACAAAGCTTTTTATGTATGTGTGAGTGTGAAAGCAATTAAGCCAAAGCTATTTTAAGGGGGAGTGCCTGCCAGCTCCCTACAAAGAGGTGTGTGATATTCCCTTCATGTAAAAAGAGAGTTCATGTAAAAACACTGATGTAGAGGTGCAAAAGCAGCAGCTTTCCAACTAAGGCTTGTTATTGTTGTAGAACGGCCTTATGTTGTAGAGCAGTGTGTGCCTTGCATTTCTCTTACGCTGACCATTTTGCATCGTATGTACATTTGTATTGTAAGTGCATTTGCACACATTTATCTTGTAGAATTCTTCTTGGTGTTTGACAACATTTTCAAATGTCACTTCCTATATCTAGGGATTGACTTGTTGTGTTAGGAACCAAACTAGTGCAGTGTTTGGGCTGATCCAGATGACCAAAGACATCCTTATCCCATCAGCTTATCCCATCTTTGAATAAATAGAAACACACTTTGAAAATGCACCATTTGCATTCTTCTTGTGATGGCAGAGCACTCTGAGATCACCGCACCACAGAGACATCCCACTCATGTCAGAGCACAGAAGACTTCTTTAAATGTTACTGCTTTCAGAAGAACTCTCTCTCACTCTCTCTCTCTCTCTCTCTCTCCCTCACACACACACACAAGTCATGATTCACGCTTTTAAAAATCCAGACTGCATTTTTACTATGTAACTTCACAGTGATGGGGTGAATGAGGGATACAAGAGGCTTATTGGGAGACAGAAGGGAGACATAAGTGGGAGACATCCCACTTGTCAACTCAAACTGTTGGCAGAATAAGAAGCTGAAAAGTACTGGGTCCAGAGATTTGTTGAGTGATAACAGCTCATATTTTATTAGAGAGGTCAGAACAAGACTGGAGAAGTCGGACCCAGGGGTCCGCTTATATTCCTGTTCCAAACCACACCCTTGCAAACCCCAGCTCCCGTGACAGGTCTATTTACAGTGTTAACCTTCCCATAGGTTCCTTTCAGGATCCAGCTCCCTCTATTGGTCCTTGCCAGGATCCTCTTGGTCTATTGTTCTCTTGTGCGAAGCTTGGGCGCTTTTCACGGCCATGTATATATTTCGACTGTGTGGGCAATTACCTGTCGGAATACAACAGAAGCCAACTGTTAACTCCATTATGAACCTCTTCTCTCCTTCCCCATCCCAGAGCACTGAGCCTATAGAGTGTAGGTTGTTTTAAAAACCCTAACTGACCAAACGACAAATTCACATTTGCAATTCATCCAGATTTCTATCCTGCCACAAGTTTGACACTTATGGTCTTCACTTCTTCAACCAGGCTGTTATCAGCACCGTCCTGAGGGCCACCAGCACCATTGAGGCGGCACAGCTCTGTTTCCGGTGGACATTCAGCAGGGGAAAACAATGTTCAACCACTGCAAAACTCAGGTGGCAGAGCAAGCTTGCTGGAGACCATAGCAACCCCAGCAACATCCACCCATCAGCCAAAGATGCCCCTGTGAGTGGCTCACACAAATGCAGACCATCACTGGCCACCAATCTGGCCACTGCCCCTCAAAACCTCCCCCCCAACTCAGCAACAGCATAACCCCAACAAAGGGACATGGCCCAAGAGGCCACCTCTTCAGCCCACAGGGGAGGGGCACCTGTGCAGGAGACAGGATGTCCACCCCTTCCCCAGCAAGGGCTCAGTGCTGCCCACATGCTAACATCGCTGCTCTGAGCCACACACCCCTTCCCCTGAAAAAGAGAGAAAAGACACATGCACTCACAAAAAACAGAGGCTGGCCTTGAACTCACAGTCCCCCCCCCCACACACACACACACATACCCAAGGCGTACACACCCTTACTCCTGGGACAAGAGGGCGGGTTCAAAGGGGGCATGCCATCAAGGACTAGGCACCCCCACTGCAGCCCTGGTATCACCAGCAGCCACTTGAGCCTTGGAAGGGAAGATTGCGCAGGCCAGTCTGGCTCAGGGCAGAGGCACCAGGACAGCCCCATCAGGGTTCCCAGTCTGAGGCCCACACAGGGAGAGGGGGCCTGCAAGTGGTAAAAGAGAGGACGGGGTGCCCCAATTGAAAGGCCACCCCAGACAGGCAATAGTTTGGCTGAGGTGCCACCCCACACACCACCCACCACTACACCCTGCATCTCCTATGGGTCCCCCACACACACACCAACAATCTGCACAGTTTATCAGATGCCAGCAGTGCTGTGGGAGAGTGTGGGACCCAGAGACCCCATCCTTTTCAAAACAGCCACACTTTCCCCTCAGACAACCCACCAGCCCCTTCCCTCTGCACACAGCAGCCAGCAGACCAGGGGCGTAGACTTTGTAAATCCGGGGGGGGGGGGTTCTTTCGTGCACACATGCAAAGCGCGCGCGCGCACAGGACCATGTCCCCACCACTTCCCCCCCCCTGGGCCCCAGGGAGGTAGACCCGGTTTTGGCAGCCAGCTGGCCGGCTGACTGCCGCGTGCGCGAAGCGCGGGACCATGTCCCCGCCGCCTCTCCCCCCCCCCCCGCCCCAGGGAGGCAGGAGGGCAGGCTGGGGGTGGAGGGGAAGGAGAGGCGGCGATGGCAGCCAGCTGGCCAGCTGACTGGCCACCGGCGGGCACTCCATTTTGCTGGGGGTGGCTGAGCCCCCCCCCGGGAAATTTCGGGGGAGGCTCGAGCCCCCCCATAGTTGACGCCTATGCAGCAGACTGTGTGTATGTGGGGGACCTAAATGTGGGCTCAGCCTGCAAGGTGCCCTGGGTCCTCTGCTATGCCTTCCAGATGAACAAACCAGTGGCACCTGAAAGCAAGGGCATAGACTTTCTAATTTTCCGGGGGGCGGGGCTGGGGCTGGGCCAGAGACATTACAGTCCATTGTCTCCGGTGGAGGCTCAACACCTCCTGGAAACATTGGGGGGGGGGCTCCAGCTCCCCAGCCCCCCTGAAGTTGACGCCTATGCCTGAAAGACCAGCCCCAACCATTCCTTTCCTGGACTTGTGAAGTGGCAGCACTAAGAGGAAGTCACAGATGGGGGAGGAGGTGGGGCAGGGAGGAGCATGGAGCTGGTCTCATCCAGTCACAAAGAAGCAGGGTGGTAGAACACCTCAGACGTCACTGAACTGCTGATCATGAAGAGATCCAGTGAACCTGCTTGTCAACCCCCTCTGCCCAGTATGGTTGCCTGTACCTTTGGGAGCATGCGTTTCAGTGAGAACAAGAAGGCAGGCTAGAACTGGTGGCTAGGCAGAGGGCCAGGAGCTCCCAAGTCTCCATTTTGGATCACCACTTGCACAGATGCGAAACAGAAACATATGCATCAGTGGCAAAGAGCACAGACACCATGCCAGCCACGGGGAAGTTGATCATTGGTATATCTTTCGATTTGAGCAAATGGGCAGTCTTAAACCTTTTTTTGTGGGGTAAAGTAAATACACACAAAAATAAACATTGTACCTCAGATTATGTCCATTTTATGTACAATTCCGTTTCATATACCTTGTACATACATTTATAAAAATATAAAATTGATACTTTATTTCAGAAATTTATGTCAGGCTCCTTATCATGTCAGATTTCTTTAAAGAGGACACAACTTCCATTTTATGTTGGAGGATTTGGTTTTCCTGATCTTAGTTTTTTATATCATCAGGCATATTTGTTCACTTGTAGTAATTTGCCAGTTTGGTGTAGTGGTTAAGTGTGCGGACTCTGATCTCAGAGAACCCGGTTTGATTCCCCACTCCTCCACTTGCAGCTGCTGGATGACTTTGGGCAAGCCATAGTTCTGGCAGAGCTGTTCTTGAAAAAGAACAGTTTCTATCAGAGCTCTCTCAGCCCCACCTCCCTCACAGGGTGTCTGTTGTGTGGGGAGGGAAAGGGAAAGGAGTTTGTAAGCCACTCTGAGACTCCCTTGGGTAGTGAAGGGCGGGGTATAAATCCAATCTCCTCCTCCTCCTCCTCCTCTTCTTCTTTGCAAGGCATTCCTGGCTCCCATCATATCCAATGGGCTTTAGGCATCTCCCATCGTTCCCAAAGGGCATTCCTCTCATTTGTGTTAGTACATCCACCATTATGCCCCATGGGGGGGACTTTTCAGGGGGGCTGTTTTCCAACCCAATGTCACCAAAACTGCAGCAGAGTGAGGGAACTGTCTAAGAACTGAGTTTCAGGCAAATTTGTTGATGCATAAAAACAATGATGCAGCACACACATGCAAATTAGATAAAAAGAAAGCTTTCTAAAATATTAGGAAGGGTACATCTATATATCTAATTGCTAAGGCGCCCCCTGCGTGTGAATATCTAAATCCACACAGGGGGGCACCTGGGGGGCAGGGAGATTGTTCTGCACACTTGGGGGGCTCCCCACATGTGCAGAAAAATCCTAAAAGTTAGAAAACTTTTGGGGGGATATTTAAATCCCCCCAAAAGTAAAAGTGTTCCCTGCGCACACACAGAGAACGCTTTGGCCATTGGGGGGGCTCAGCAGGTGGTGGGCCTTGCCACCGCCACTGCTGTGGGGTGGGGAGGGGAGGGAGGGGAAGAGGCTCAGCTCATAGCGGGACTCGCCACCGCTGTTGCCGGGGAGGGCAGGGGGAGGGAGGGGATGAGCCTTGGCATGCAGTGGGTCTCACCGCCACTGTTGCTGTTGTCCGGGAGGGTGGGGGGAGGGGGAGGGAGGGGAAGAGGCTAGGTGCACGGCGGGGGGGAGGGGAGAGAATCTCACCTGCGGGTGCTTCCTCCTCGATATGGAACTCCTTCTCTCCCGCCCCCCCGGTGAGTATCGCGGGTCCTCCTGCTTGTGATAGTATAAAAACAAGAAAACAATCTATCTAGCTCCATCTTGCTAGTTACTGTTAGCACCAAGATGGATACTTGCATCTGATCTTAGAACAAAGGAAGAAGGAAGAAAACCCAAAATGCCTAAGTGACAACACTCAGGTTACCTATCTCAAGTATGAACTGACCGGTGACCAGGCTAAAGGTCAGTTCATTGTGCCTAGAGCCTTCCCCTTCTAACATGGGAACGTCTATTCAACGCCTCATAGGTCCCACCTAAGAAACAAACAGGTTAAGTCTTTCATGACATCGGGAAGAGAGCTTGTAAATACTCCAAGAAAACTGAACCAAGGGAAAACATCCCACTGGCCCATGAGCCAGCTACCCTAGCTCTCTCCCATCCATATAAGAACAAAAGGGCCCCACTAGAGAGGGAGGGAACAAGAACTGTGGCGCTCCATGGCTCTTGTCTCCAAAGGTGCTAGGCTGGAAATGCTCTGTGCAAGTGGAAGAGATCAGTAGACTCAAGTCAAGACATGAGCATATGCTGTAGATAGCATGTAAATAGCATGTAAACATCAGTTTCCGGTAAGAAGACTGGTCTGATAGGTCTGATGATTGACCTCCTTCCATTGGCTACATTTGCCTGAAATGATGCTCACCATTGCTTCTGCCAAGCATTCACCTTTCTTCACAACCCATGGATTTCATCCCCAATTCTTCCCCAACACTAGAGAGGTCACATTAGTACTGGCTGCAGACCAAAGGCCGCAGGAACTGATCACTGTGCCTACGGGTCTGCAGAGGCAGCGAGATCAAACACAACAGGTGTACAAGAACCAGGATAACTGTAGTCACCCAGCAGGGAAGATGCTGGTTCTGCCAGAGGCCATTTTCCTGCCTTAGGCAAGGGTTGTTTCTAGAGAACTTGGTGTCAGAGAAAGCTCTGCAAGGCAAGGCACTGTGGGACCGTGGCACTTCAATGGCTCACTACCAAACAAACAACAGTGTGACTATCCTTTGGCTGCTTGGGACTCGTTAGCAGCAACAATTCCCAGCAGCTCCAATGAAGCTGTTTTTACAGCCTGTTTAGGTACAGCTGCCTGGCGTGAGCCTCACCTGGGCAGTCCCTGCCCCAGACACACCCCCTCGGCAGGAAGGGAGCGGATCCTGCAGCCACTGGGATGCCTCCCACCCCATTCCTTGGCAACACCATTCCCTACACCTCTTCAAGGGGGTCTTCTGCGATGGTGCTACATTGTTGCACAGAGCAGAGTCCGATGCTCCTTCTAAGACGTGGAGTCCTGTGAGCAAAAATTCTACTTTGTGAGCTACTGGCATTAAAGCTGTGAGCAAGAAATTTGGCTCCTGCATAAATTAGTTTGCTCTGAGGCTATCCTTCCTGAGCTGAGAGGAAAATGTGTGAGCCGGAGTGTCAGGTTCTGACTGTCCCCGAGCGGGAGGTGGTTTCCCTTGCCTCTCCACGTCACTACGCTCTCTCAGCCTCCTCCCCTCTGCTCATTATGTCTTCGCCTCTCTTATCTCCAGTTTGAGCCAGCAACCTTGAATTATTATTGAAGAGTACTGGACTCGGGAGACCAGGAACGGTGAAATCACGAAGCCTTTATTGAGTGATTCAGCATGCCCAGTAGATGGTCAGAACAAGCATGCTTCCAGGGCTCCAGGGCCCTTATTATATGCTGGCCGGAGCCACACCTCCGGCCGCACCCAAGAGACCTGATAGGGGCTTAACATAAGCGCATGTTTGTCATAGGTTCCCTGGAGGAGCCTTTGATTGCATTGGCTCCCCAGGGAGAACCTAGGTCCCACATTCGTGGAGGCTTTCAATCCGGATGTCTATTGTTCCTCCAGATTCAAGCTCCCCTCTCTGCCTGACCATGTGCTCTGGCCATGCGGCGGGCGCCATTACCTGGGAGCACATGGCAGGCTGGTTAGAACACAGAGCATACCACATTACAATTATTCTAACTGTACTGCCTCCAGGTGGCTCGTGGTATGGGAAACTCCGGGGAGGTTTTGGGGGAGAGGGGGGAAGAAATGCCAAGTCTGCATTTGCACATTTAGGTGCCTTTTTGCTGGGAACTCAACTGATGTATATTTTGCACCATTTTCTATTTGCCCTGATTGGTGCCCTACTGTCATTCCTGTGTTTGAATCCTATATAACTTACCTACTGCCCTATGCTTGGTATCACTAACACTGAAACTGCAACCTACTTCAGACCATTAAGAAATAAAGGACTTTCATTTCTACAAAGCCTGGGTTATTGGATCTACAAGGGTTCTCACACAGAGGCTAAAAAACTGTGAGCTAGCTCACACTAACTCACTTTAGAGGGAACACTGTTAAGTAGACTAGATCTGGCTATTTAGTTAGCACCTTTGAACTAACAGACCATCCATGAAGCTGGACTACCAATACATTAATTGTCCCCAACTGAGCTATAGTGGCTCAGAGGTTAAGATGCTGAGTTGTAGAGCGGAAGGTCAGTAGTTCAGCAGTTTGAGACCCGATGTGAGACTTCTGATTAGATCCAAAAAGCCAGGCCTTGTATTGCAAAACAAAGTCTTTATTCTTAATGGTCTTTCAGGAAACACTTGCGTTGTTAGTGATACCACATACAGAATGGGAGGAACTGATATACTGTATTCAAATAGGAGCAAAAGCACGGGTACCAATTAGAATAAAAATATCAAGCGCCAAAATGTGCTACCGTTACATTCTCAGAGAAAAAGGCGCGTAAGCGGAGCTAAATTCCCATCCCCAACCCTGTGTGTAATCTACGTGCATTCCCACGCAAAAGACACCTGGAAGAGCTGAGGCCCAGTTACCCAAGGTTACAAGTGCAGCAACATAGATAACTGAAGTCTAGCAAAATAGATGAGCTCACTCTGGGGAAGGAGGGGTGAGGCAGCAGGAAAGGAGGGAGGGAACCATCAGGAGGGAAGCCAATGCCGATCTCCCGCCGGGACCTGAAACAGGGACTGAGAAAAGGAAGCAAACATGACAGGGAACCTGACACCCGAGTGCTGCATGACTGAGTGAGCTCCTGTCTCTGGCCCCAGCTCCTGCTAACCTAGCAGTTGAAAGCAAGGAATTGCAAGTCGACAAATAGGTACTGCTTTGGTGGGAAGGTGACAGCGTTCCATGTGCCTCGGCATCTAGTCATGCTGGCCCCATGACCATGGAAACTTCTTCGGACAGCACTGGCTCTTCAGCTTGGAAATGGAGATGAGCACCGCCCCCTAGAGTCAGATTCGACTGGCTTTCAAGCAAGGGAAACCTTTACTATGGCCATGTACCCTATATTTAATAGATCTGTTGGGTTTTGGATACCCCTGAGGCTCATGGGAAGCTGACAGCCATGACCGGTCTCCACCCTTCCAGGTGGATAGGGAGGAGGAATATGACTCAGCTCCTTGATCCCCAAAGGAGCTGAGGACAGCTGCAGTACCTGATTGGCTGGGAAGGGTACAGGCCAGAAGAATACAACTGCTATCCTTGCCCCAGACCATTTTTGTTGCTTCCAACATTGCTGCTCAGCCAAGCCTCGGGTGAGGAAAGCTGTGGGTGTGGAGGTGATATCAGGACTCCTCCTGGGCCCAACTCAGAGGAGCAAGAGGAACTAGTAGTCATTGTGTGGGAAGATCAGGGGGCTCAGAACACCAAACATTACTGGTCTGGACTCAGAACCCCTAGATTCTGGGGCCTCAGCTGAGGGACTTGTCCCTCCAGGTTCCATGGCCAGTCTATCCCTACACTCCCCTTTTGACAGGAACGAGTGGAAGGAAGCACATGGCACCAGTGTTCCAACAGCTGCACTGGCTGCCCACCGGAAACAATTCAAGGTGCTTATTTTCATCGTTGAAGCCCTGAATTGTCTGGCTCAAAAGAGTTTCCAGGAATGCTTAATCCCACATAAATCCCTCTCCTCCTAAGATCCTCCAGCAAGGCCCTCCTCAGCATACTCTCTCAAATGGCTGCAGGAATGACCACCACCGGGAGAAGGGCCTTTTCTGTAACTGACCGAGGGCTGTGGGATCCCACCACTTCCTTGGGGGGGCTTTGTTTTCAAAGACCTCCCTGTTCCACTGGGCACTGTATTTTGGGATTGAAATGCACCGCTAAGTATGTTGCTGTTGATTTTGACAGCAGGTTTATGATATCGTCTGATAATAATAGTTTTATTCATCATATAGGTTTAATGTTTTATATAAAGTTCTAAAAATTGCAAATAGATCAGAAAATAAAAATAAAGTGTTCCCTCCTTTGAGGCTTTGTTCTTACAAGAAGGTCTATTCTCTCTTTCTCCCTTTTGAACTGGCAAGAAGGTTGTTTATCTCAAATTTAGGCTGGTGAAGTTATTTAGACACGTCTCCCTTTCAGCGGGGGAACAATATAAAATTAAGTACAAAGGGATTTGTCAACTAAATGCAACCACTTTTATAGTCCTTCTGAATCATCAGAAATAGAGCTATTAAACTGTCAGCCCCATATCAGGGAGCGATTTGTGACTGCAGATGTATCAAATGAGTCATGAAGTCAAACACCAGCTTTACTTAGTAGTTTTGTGCACTCACCCAAGAGTTCCTGTAGATATGCACAATATGTTTTTGTATTGAAACTGATAATCATATTAATTGTAAAAGACAGACAGTTCTTCATCATTTCTTTCGCTATTTGCATTTTATTGAATTGCATGGAAAACAGTAAGTGCTTAGAGTGATATTGGTTGTTACACTTAAATTTGTATTTGTGTAAACTTTATGCACTCAATCAAAGCATAACACAATTTATTAGTACTTTTCATTGGCAGTTTTGAACGCTTGAATGCTCTAGGCTGTGCCAAGGAGACAGTTTAGGGACGCAGATCTCTGGGGATAAAACTAGATTCTGTGGCTAATTAAGATAAAGTTTCTTCAACAGTAACTCTGCAGTGATTTTTTTAAATACAGGCCCACAGAAACACAATAGGAAGTATGAAGCTCTTCACATGAGAAGTGAGAATTCCCAGACAGTTAAAGAGGGTTGGAAGAAAGATCTTCCTTTAAAATGTCATGCTGTCCGTGTGATGGAATCTTTGGACTATTTTCCTCCACCAGCCTACAGTGGTGGCAGAGTTTGGGGGGGGGGGGGAATGGCTGCTGCCAGGAGATCTCCCATTTACAGTGGAAGGCAACCCTAAAATGTGCAATGTCTGTAAGTGTTTAGCTATTTACAGCCCCAGTGAAGTTCTCCCACCCTCCTAGGCTCATCCATATATTTCCATTTTTGAAATAACCAAGAAAACTGTCACCAAGTACAATATTTATTTATTTTTCAATTTATATCCTGCCCTCCACACAAGCAGGCTCAGGGCGGGTCACAATTCACTCCCCCAGCTCAGGTACAGGACCTCTGTCTTCGTAGGATTTAGCTTCAACCAACTCTGTTGCAACCACCCAGCCCCGGCCTCTAAAACCCCATCCAAGCTCTCTTGGGTGGAGGCCAGGAGGCCATCCAACAGTAGACAGAGCAGGGTGTCATCAGCATACTGGTGACAACCCAGCCCAGCCCCCAAACCAATTGGGAAAGGGGGCACATGTAGATATTGAAGAGCATTGGTGAGAGGATCACCCCCTGTAGCTCTCCACATTCTAGTGAATATCACGAGGAGACCCTCTTGCCTAGCACCACCCTCTGTGCCCAACCATGGAGAAAGGCGGAAAACTATTGTAGGGCAGTCCCCTGAATGCCTACATTGGCAAGGCGGTGGGTAATAAGATGATAATCAACCATGTTGAATGCTGCTGTTAGGTCTAATAGTAACAGCAGTGCTTCCGACCTGCCTCACTCCAAGTGTCTCTGGAGGTAATCTGTGAGGGCTACCAGTGCTGTCTCCGTTGCATGGCCAGGCAGAAACCAGACTGGAATAGATCAAGAATGGAAACATCATCCAAGAAAACCTGAAGCTGCTCTGCGACAGCCCTCTCAACTACCTTACCCAGAAATGGTAGATTTGAGACTGGGCAGTAGTCCAGTAGTCCAGTAGGATAAGACTGCAGGGTCCAGTAATGTTTTTTTAAGTAGTGGACATACCACCACCTCCATTGATCCCGCTGGGAATGTCCCAGGGCAAGTTGATAATTTCTCCCGGGGGAGAGAATACAGAACATACTTTTTAAAAAAAACTTCTAAATGCTTTATTCAAAACTCTCAATTTCATACAACAATAAGATAACATAAGAACATATATGGGGTTACAAGAACAATAACATATTGATAATTATAAACAGCAAGAATTATATATAATAAAGATACAAAAAAACCTTTTTATAATATAATAATCGTATTGACTGATGATACAAATTCCTCCTTATCCGAAAGATATTGTAAGAAGGGAAACCATATTGCCACAAAGTTAGAATTATAAGTTTCATTTTTTTTTGTAACAATGATTCTATAATTTTATCCAACATACAAAGCTCACAAACTTTTAATATCCAACTAGTAATAGATATTACTTTGGAACTCTTCCAGGTTTTAGTTAAAATTGTTCTAGCTTCTGCACAAAAGTATTCTAAAAGAATCTTCATTCTGGCTGTGACATTCAGTCGTGGCCAAATATTTAATACTAACATTTTTGGGTCTAAAGGTATTCTATAATTAGTGATATTATAAATTATATTAATAATTTCTTTCCAAAAGTGTCGAACATTAACACATTGCCACCAAACATGCCAATACATGTTCACCACATTCCCTCCAGCATTGATTTGAACTTGATTTTACAATTTTATTCAGTTTAATAGGTGTTAAATACCACCTAGAGACAGTTTTGAAAAGTTGGCTTTTAATCATAATATTTTTTGAGCAGGCCGTAACTGAGTTCCAAGACTGTAACCATTCTTCTGAAGTGATCTGGATAATACTATCCTTATCCCAAGATTTCACATAGGTTGGTGGTTGTGAATATGTTAATTGCAACAATATAGTATATAGTATAGAAATATACCCTTTATATCCCACCGTTTTAAGTTGTAGTAGTTGCTCCCAAGATGTAAGAGGTCTTAACAGACCTTCTTTAAACGGAGGTGTGTTTACTAAATTATTTAACTGAAAATATAAATACCATGGGATTGGTTCTCCTATAGTTTGGTCTAAGTGAACTTTATCCATTATTTTACCTTGTTTCATTATATCTATAAACGTATTCTTATTTTTAAATAACATATATGATTTTACCTGTTTTGCAGGTGGGAACCAGTGTTGGCCCATAAAAACTGATACTGGAGAAGGCCAAGGAGCAAGTTTTTTGTGATAGCATTCCCAAACTTTCAAAGTACTCCACAAAAAGGGATTATCCTTTATGATTTTTATTCTACCTGATTCATTCTGCCATATGACTTCCTGTAAATTTTGTTGACCTGCATAAAAATGTTCTATTAAATACCAATCCAGAGCTGTGTCAGCATTCATTATTTTAATTAAATTAGTAAATTGAGTGGCCTCATGATAAAATAAATTAGGATATGCCAAGCCTCCTGCTTTATATTCTCCATATAATGTAGAGAAAGATACTCTAGGATTTTTGTAGTTCCATATAAAATTATTTAGCATAGTTTGCCACTGTTTAATTATTTTAAGAGAATATAATATTAGTATAATTCTGAACAAAAAAATAAATTTAGGTAAAATAAATACTTTTATAATATCTATTCTTTCTACCCAAGAGAAATTAAATTTTGCCCAATCTAATAATTGTTTTCTAACTGACTTTTGTAATGCTATAAATTTTTCTTTAAAAATATCATCCAGATGTTTTGGAATTTGAACACCAAAGTGCCTCCACATTCTGTTAACCCATTTAAAAGGGTATGCTTTTTTAATCTGTGTAATTAAGGAATCTTGGACATAAATAGGGTATAATTCTGATTTTGTCTGATTGACTCTAATGCCTGATATTGTAGCAAAGAGATCTAATTCAGACATCACATGCTGCAATGACTCAATTGGTTTTGCGAGATATAAAACAGTATCATCTGCGAACATATTAACTTTGAAGATATGATTGTTACAAACAATGGCAGAAATTAACGTATTTTTCCTAATTGCAATTGCCAATGGTTCCAAACATAAAGCGAAAAGAAGCAGTGATAATGGGCATCCCTGACAGGTACCTCTAGTGGGATAAAACCTGGTAGAATTAATTCCATTGACTCTCAAACTTGCTTGTGGTGTCCTATATAAAGTCTTAATACTTGTACAGAATCCTAATCCAAAATTCATATTATCTAATATCTGATACATATAAGAAGGCTCTACTGAATCAAACGCTTTCTGAATATCTAAAGAAAAAATAACTGAAGATATTTTTTGTTTTCTACAATGATTGATAACATTTAGTGATTTTCTAATATTATCTGCCATATTGTGCTGAAGAATAAAACCAGTTTGATCACTATTTATATAAGCATGTATAATTTTATCTAATCTTGAAGCCAATACTGCAAGAAAAAATGTTGTGTCTTGGTTTAATAAACGAATGGGGCGGTCGGATCCTGGGTCAGTTTTGTCCTTTCCTGGTTTTGGATTAAAATTATGGTAGCATCATTCCAGGATTCTGGCATCAAACCCTCAGTCAAAGTTGTGCTAAAGGTTCTGCAAGTAAATGTCTATAGGTCTTATAAAATTCACTTGTATAGCCATCACTCCCTGGTGTTTTATGGTTTTTCAAATTTTTAATTATACATACTATCTCTTCTACCTCTATAGGAGCATCTAAGAAATCTTTATGTTCCTTTGTCAATTTAGGTAATTTGATTTTTTGCTATAGATACTTTGTTATTTCTTCAGCCCTCAGAGATGTTGTCTGGTAAAAGTTGTTATAAAATTGCCAAAAAAAATATTAGAATTTGGCCAGGTTTAGTGCACATAACTCCTTGGGAGTTCCTAAGAGCTGCTATGGGTACACATGGAGATTTATTTTTAATCCTGCATGACAAAAGTCTTAAATATTTAGGCGAACGAATCCATTTTTTTTGCTGAAAGTGTAAGATATTTTGTTTTATCCATGACAACTCTAAGTTATCTAAGTTTTGCCTTTCAATTTGTAGTTTTTGAAAGACTTTTTTACTGGTCATTTTTCAATGTAATGCTTCCAGCTCTTTGATTTTTTGAAGTAAATCCTGTCTAAGAAGGTGTCAGGTTCCCTGTCATTTTGTTGTTTATTTCCTCCATGCCGACTGTATACTCCTGATGGGAGTCTGGTACGTCGTTTTTTCCCACGTCAGAGTGCTCTTACCCACACACACCCTCCTTCTCCTCCCCCTGCGTCTTGCCAGCTCTGCTAATCTGTTTTGCTGTAACGTTAACCTTGGGATGTTTGTGTGATGGGCTCCTCCAGGTGCCTGACTGTGTGGGAATGTGAAGTAGGAGTTCTCGCGGGGGGAGGGGGAAGGGTTTCTTGAGTGTGCGCCTTTTCTCTGGGAAAGTAACTGCTGAGGGTTTTTCGCACTTTTGGCTTATTGCACTGATTGGTGCCTGTCATTTATCTGCTATTTGAAAACAGTATAATTGCTTTGGGTCCTATTGATTTGGTATCACTGTCAATGAATGTGTTCCCTGAAAGACCATTAAGAAAATAAAAAAGACTTTGCTTTTACACTGAGGCCTGGCTTACTGGATCTACTCAGAAGTCTCACAGATTGACAGTGATCTTTCCATCAGTGGAAGGAGTGATCCCCATACCTGACGATGTTGGAAGATGGGACCCTCTTTACCACCTCTACCCCTGAGACTCCGGCAACAACTATGCCTGTAGAGCCGGTAACTACAAACTTCGATACCTATGCCCCTCTGTGTCGAGGGGGGACTACGGGCGATTGGTTGGTGATGCCAAGGTATTCCTGGTCGACATTTGGAAAGGGCACGGAGGAATCCTGGGTCCACAACAGGCGGGGTTACAGAGTGCGGTTCGCAGACGAGGAGAGGGATGCCTGGAGGATGAGTGCTCAGCTGGAACAACAATCTCCACCTCGCTATCCAGACTGGGTTCCTGATGAAGTCTGGCAGCAGATGGATCAAAGGTTCGAGGAAATGCATGACAGACTGGCGGTCGAATTGCAGGAAGCGTTGCTTGACATGCAGAACGTCATGCTGGGAGCCGTGGGAGGTGGACAGGTCAGAGGTGATGGTGCAGCTGGAGGGCTTCCTCCCCCTCAGCAATGGGGGGATGGAGGTGCAGGTCCTGTGCAGCAAGCACCTGGGGGGGCTCCTCCACCCCCTGGGGTCCCAGCCCACCCAGCGCCCCAACGGGGGGAAAGGGTTTATCGACAGCCTCCGAATGACCCCCTGCTGGCTACATTTGATGGTGATCCTAACAAGCTCCAATTTTTCATCATTGAGATTGAGTGGTTCCTGGAGACTTGGGGACACCTCTAACCCACTGAACGTGAGAGGGTTGGCTACATTGGCTCTAAGTTAGAGGACACTGCTAGTGACTGATACGTGAGTTTACACAACCCACCCAGTCCTGAACTGAGATCAGTAAATGAGTTCATGTGGGCACTCCGGCAGCACTATGAGGATCCCTTGGGGAAGGAGAGGGCCCGGAATCAGTTGCAGAAGCTGGTTCAGGGTCGATCCTCTGTAAGGGAATATACTGCTCAGTTTCGTAAAATAGCTGCAAAAGTGTATGGCTGGTCTCAGGACCTTTTCATTGAGAAGTACAGGGAGGGCCTGAACTTGGAAATATATGAGACTGTGTTGAGAAATGACCGGCCCGTTTCCCTGGCGGCATGGATGAGGGCAGCAGCTGATGTCGAAGAGCGTTTCACGTTGATCAAGCTAGGGATGCAGTCGTCCCATTCCGCTGCAAAAGATCCTGGTAAGGCCAAGTTCAAAACTGCCATCCAGGAGTTACAGGATGCTCGCTTTAAACAAGGTCTGTGTATGAGATGTGGAGAAAGCTGCCACTACGCATCTTCCTGTCCCCAGGGGGGGATGAAGATGCTAAAGACTCCCACTCCAACTTCGGTGGGGATGCCACGTCCTCCCAAAGGAGCCTATAAACTCTGGGCATTATAACTGGAAGGGGCAACGAGTGAGAGGACCGAGAAAGCAACCCTGGAAGTGGTAGCTGAGCAGCCGTCGGGAAACTTCCAAGACCTTCAGTAGGAGGCGCAAAGCTGCAGGTCCCCCCCCTCTGACCATGCCACCCACGGTGAGCACCCCCGGCCCCTTACTCTACATGGTTGTGACTGTTATAGCACCGGGCAGTGGCACCCACGTTCGGGTGCGGGCCCTCATTGACTCAGGGTGTGCAAGGGATCTAATTAGCCCCCTGGTAGTAGAGAGTCTGGGACCTAAAGTAAATCCCTTGGGAGACCTTTACGGTTCACCCAGATGGATGGCTCTGAGATGAAGGAGGCATGCATAGCAGAAACAGAGCCGTTGATTTTGGGGACGGGGACCATTGGGAAAAACGGGCATTCGTAATAACTCCACATGTCCAATTCCCCATGGTGCTGGGGAGCCCTTGGCTAGGATCTCATGACCCTTACATCAAATGGAGTGAAGGAAAAATTTCTTGGGTCGACCCCCGATGTAAGCAACATAAATGGGACGCTGCATGGGGCCCAGGACCCCCCTCTTCCCCCCTCACCTCTTTGGTCTCGGAAGAGCTTGCCAAGATCCCTCCAGTATACCAGGACCTTGCAGAGGTATTCAGTGAGACGGAAGTGGATGAACTCCCCCCCCATAGACTGACAGACTGTGTTATTGAACTCTTGCCAGGGGAAAAGCTTCCTAAGGGAAAATTGTACTCGATGAGTCCTGCTGAGAGAACCGAACTGCGACAGTTTCTAGACAAAAACCTAGAACGGAATTTTATTCGTTCCACCAAATCCCCATTTGCAGCCCCCGTCCTTTTCCAGAAAAAAAGGGATGGGGGATTACGGTTATGCACAGACTATAGAGGAATGAATACTGTCTCAGCTTCCAACACCTACCCGTTGCCTCTCATCAAAGACTTGCTAGCGGAGGCAGCCAAGGGAAAGATTTTTTCTAAATTGGATCTATGGGAAGCCTATTTCCGTGTGCGCATCAAAGAAGGAGACGAGTATAAGACTGCTTTTAATACCCCCCTGGGGCAATTTGAATATCTCGTCATGCCATTTGGCTTGGCTGGCGCTTCTGGCACATTTATGAGTCTAATTAATGAAGTGTTGCACAAGCATTTGTTCAAAGGGGTGCTCTTTTAACTTAATGACATCTTGCTCTACTCATAAGATCTGGATTCCCATGTAAAATTGGTGAGGGAGATGTTATCCACGCTCAAGACCCATAAACTGTATGCTAAGCTGTCCAAGTGTGAATTTCTCCGCACAGAGATTGACTTTTGGGGGTATTGTATTTCTCCCAGGGTCTGGAAATGGACCCAGCTAAAGTTGAAGAATAGTCTCATGGGAGGCAAACAATACGCAAACAATTACAGAGTCTACTCGGATTCTGTAATTTTTACAGAACATTCCTCAAGGACTTTGCTAAAGTCACTTTGCCCCTTACTGATCTCCTGAAAACAAAAGGGAGAGGTCCTGAAGCTGGAAAGCCCGGAGAACGTTTACCCTGGTCACCTGAATGCCAAGCAGCATTTGAGACTCTAAAAACCTTGTTCACCTCAGAACCCATCCTGGCCCACCCCGATGAATCCCAGGAGTTTATTGTTCATGTTGATACTTCGGATGTGGCCATGGGGGGAGCGATCCTGCAGAAAGGTGAGGATGGGAGGTTGCACCCGTTGGCATACATATCAAAGAAATTTAATGAGACTGAGAGAAACTGGTCGGTTTGGGATAAGGAACCTGCGGCTATTCGCCTTGCTCTATCCACTTGGAGACATTGCTTGGAAGGGGCCCAAACTCCTTTTGAAATATGGACTGATCATAAGAACCTAGATGCGTTACGTACTAGATGGGCTCTCAATGCGAAACAGCTATGCTGGGCTGATTTCTTCTCCAAGTTCAATTTTAAACTGCGTCATTTCCCGGGGACAGCTAATTCCTTAGCAGATGCTTTGTCCAGGCTTCCCCAACATGAGTCTCAGAGGGAAGAAATTTTTGATTCCATGTTTTCCCCTGAGCAGTTAGGAGGGGCTGTTGTTACTAGGAGTCAGAGTCAGAAGCAGCAGCCTGGTGTAGTTCCCTTAACCAAGTGGATTACAAAATGCGTCCTGGAATATTCCCTACAGGATTTGGATGATTTTAGTGCAGGAAAGGAGGTAGAAAAACACTTAGACGGTTGCTGGTACAAAGGGAATAAACTGGCAGCTCCAAAGTCTCTTAGACTGTCTACTTCGCAGGCCTGCCATGAATCTAAGCTCTCAGGCCACTTTGGATTCTTAAAAACATTGCATTTGCTTCAGAGACAGTTCTGGTGGCCTCGGATGCGGGGAGATGTTTCAGACTATGAGACCTCTTGCCAGACCTGTTTAATGTGTAAAAAACGGGGGGGGGGGGACACCCCGGGACTTTTACAACCTCTACCCACCCCTTCCAGATCCTGGGAGGTGATTTCCATGGACTTTATAACTAACTTGCCTCCCAGCAAAGGGAAAACAGTTATTTGGGTGGTGGTGGATTTATTCTCCAAACAGGCTCATTTTGTTCCTTTTAAACAACTCCCCACCGCGAAAGGTTTGGCTAAGGTGTTTTTTGCTCACGTGGTGAAACTCCATTCTTTTCCTAAGCGTATAGTTTCTGATAGGGGGGCTCAGTTCATTGCCACCTTTTGGCGGGAGTTTCTGCAAGTCATGGGGATCAAACCCGCCTTAAGCTCCGCCTATCACCCAGAAAGTGATGGACAGTCTGAACGTGTCAATCAAATCCTGGAACAGTTCTTGCGTTGCTACTCCAATTACCCATCAGGATAATTGGGTGGATCTTCTCCCCTTTGCAGAGTATAGCTACAACAATGCTGTCCATTCCTCCACCTGTGTATCCCCATTTATGGCTGTGGGGGGCTTTGAAGGCAATCCCCTTCCCACCATCACCTCACCGGTTGACGAGACCCCATCTCAGTTTGGATTATGGTGGACTTCTCTTCAGAACTCTTGGCCCCTCATCGCTAAGACTCTAGATCGGGCCAAATTGGATTACAAAAAATATGCTGACAGGGGAAGAGCACCCGGGTGGGATTTGGGACCTTGGGACTCTGTTTATGTTTCCACTAAAAACATTCATGGCTTGCAACCTAACAGGAAACTGGGATGGAAATATGTGGGACCATTTAAAGTTCTTCATAAAATTTCCTCTGTCTCTTTTGAACTTGAACTGCCAAAGTCACTTAGTTCTGTGCATCCTGTTTTCCATTACAGCTTGTTGAAGAAGTGTCCTGGGACAAATTCGTGGAGACTGGATCCTCCTGTTCCTCCTCCTCTGATGAAGGGGGGGGAACCTCACTTTGAAATCTCCAGCATTTTGGACTCTAAGTTTAAACAGGGCCATTTGTTTTACTTGGTTCAATGGGTTGATTTTGGCCCTGAATGTAATGAATGGGTTGCTGCAGAACATGTCCATGCTCCTCGATTGATTCGTGAATTTCACAAGTGTTATCCTTCTAAACCTGGTGGGGGGTGATTTTGGAGGGGGCAGGATGTCAGGTTCCCTGTCATTTTGTTGTTCATTTCCTCCATGCCGACTGTATACTCCCGACGGGAGTCTGGTACCTTGTTCTTTCCCACATCAGAGTGCTCTTACCCACACACCCCCTCCTTCTCCTCCCCCTGTGTCTCGCCAGCTCTGCTAATCTGTTTTGCTGTAATGTTAACCTTGGGATGTTTCTGTGATGGGTTCCTCCAGGTGCCTGACTGTGTGGGAATGTGAAGTAGGAGTTCTCGCAGGGGGAGGGGGGAGGGTTTCTTGAGTGCGCGCCTTTTCTCTGGGAAAGTAACTGCTGAGGGTTTTTCGCGCTTTTGGCTTATTGCACTGATTGGTGCCTGTCTTTTATCTGCTATTTGAAAACAGTATAATTGCTTTGGGTCCTATTGATTTGGTATCACTGTCAATGAATGTGTTCCTGAAAGACCATTAAGAAAATAAAAAGGACTTTGCTTTTACACTGAGGCCTGGCTTACTGGATCTACTCAGAAGCTCACAGAAGGTTTTTTTGCTTTTTGTCATAGGCAGCCAATGAGGTATAATGTCCCCTTAAAACTGCTTTTAAAGCATCCCATATTATTTGATGAGATATACCTAGATTTGCATTTTCCTTGAAGTATTGTTGTATAGTTACTTCTATTTCATTCCTTATATATTCATTTAATAATAGTGCTGGATCAAGTTTCCACTGGAAAGATGTTTTACTGGGAGCCAACCATTGTATAGTGCCTTCTACCCAT
This sequence comes from Lepidodactylus listeri, assembly GCA_029233225.1. Lineage (NCBI taxonomy): Eukaryota > Metazoa > Chordata > Lepidosauria > Squamata > Gekkonidae > Lepidodactylus > Lepidodactylus listeri. The sequence goes on along the minus strand of JARCFY010000009.1, from coordinate 112,594,305 downwards.
GCATGATCAGAATATAATTTCTGACCTATTGGGGAATCAGTTTTAAGTTTTGCTAGTTCTGAAGAAACTAAAACAAAATCTATTATTGTATGGACTTGATGCCGCCCTGAGAAATATGTATAATTTCTTGATGATGGGTTGCACATTCGCCACAAATCAACAAAATCAAACTTAACCAACAAATCTGCTAATTTAGTTTTAGTATATTTTAAATTACTATTTGGTTTAGTAGATTTATCCCATTTTTTATCTATTATATAATTCAGGTCTGCCCCAATAATAATGTTCCCTTTAGCAAACAACTTAAGTTTCTCTAATACGTCTTCTATAAATACTAATTGCCCATCATTTGGTGCATATAAAGAAGCGATAGTAATACCCTTACCATTTAAAATTCCTGATACAAAAATATAATGACCTCTTGGGTCTTTCAAAATTGAACCAAGTGCAAAAGTTACTCTGCTTGAAATCAGTATTGCTGTACCCTGTGATTTAGACGTCCTTGAGGCATGATACTGGTAAGGAAATTTAAGTGATTTAAAAACTTTTTGGGTATCTCTTTTTAGATGAGTCTCTTGAATACAGAACACATCAGGTTGGTTCTTAAGTATGGCTGATTGAATTCTACTTCTCAATAATATTATTCATACCCCTAGCATTATAAGTAATAATCTTTAAGTTAGTCCCCATTATGAAACTTATGAAAACTATCTAGCAAAATTAGCCATCTTGGTTGCAAAAAGATACCAGTACCTTGATATAACAATACAATCAGTACAAATATTTGAGTTATTAAAAGTTCAACAATAACTTTATAAGGAAACTACAAAGTATACTATCTAAACCACCAACAAAAAGATCTTTAACTATCTGGAAAACTCTCAGAAGTATCCCTTCTATTGTACCAAAACTAGTGCTATAAAATTGCACTAGATCAAACTTACTACCTATACATATATCCAATAACCTATTAAAAATTGAGCTAAAAAAAACCTTTTACACCCCATACAGCCATATTGAGAATCATATGATTTTTTAATAAAAAAAACTAAAAAACAAAACAAAAATACCTGTAAATCTAAAGGGAGTCTCATCCCTGTGGCAGGAGGAGATTGTTCTCCCCCTTTGAGAACTCCCCAAAGTAATAGCAACAAAACAATTTGAAGCCTCAAAAAAAGGCTCCCTATACTTAGCATCAGAGAAAAATCAACCTTAAATCTCCTACCCCCCCCCTTGCTAAAAAAAAGGATTTCACTTTCTACTCATGGATTAGTTAAAGTTATAAAAAAAACAGCTCCATTTAAACAATATTTTACAATCAAATATATATAGAAAAAAGTATTTAAACCCATATTGAGGTTTGTCAGCAAAAATTAAAATGATAAATTATACTCAAGCAAAATTGAAGTCAGCAGCTTAAAAGTTCAGGTGTCCTGGTTGCGTATCAGGATCTTAGACCATTTAGTTGGTGAATTCTGAAAATCCAGTTTTCTCTTGGTTGGTTTCTTTTGTGTAGATTCTGGCTTCGGTTCCAGATTCAGTTGAAGAATAAAATGCCCACTGTCTAGATCTTGTGCTGTATATATCGACCCAAAGTGACGTACTTGTAGAGAACCCGAAGGGAGCCATCTGTATCTGATATCCGCTTCTCTCAATTTAGTAGTAATTGGTTTCAGTGTAGAGTGAATCAGATTTTCCCTGGGTAAATCGGGATAAACATGGATTTTTTGTTGTTTAAACTGAAGTGTCCCAGTTTGTCGTGCCAAACAAAGAATAGTTTTTACAGTTCTAGCTTCCTGGAATTCCACTAAAATATCTCTGGGTCTTTTTTGTGGGGAAGGATTGTTGGAACTTAGGCGATATGCACACAGAATCATAGGCACAATTTTTTCCTCTGGGCTCAAAATCTCCATGAGCCAGTGCGCCATAAAAATAGCGATTTCCGTGCTGCCTTCCTCTTTTTCGTCTATGCCTCTGAATTTAAGTGAGTTTTGTTTAAGTTTAGATTCCAGCATTAAAATCTTTTCAGTTGCCCAGTCATATTTTTTTGCAAATATTGTACTTCTCCTTGCAATGTGACTCCTACTTCCATAGCCATGCTAGCCATCTGGGCTACCTATTGTAGCGATTTTGTAATAGTACCAAGCTGGTCTTCTATTGGCTTTAATTTAACATCAATATGGCTTAATATATCTGATTTTAAAGTGTTAATTATTTCTACAAGTTTGTCTTCTTGTGGCTGCGTTTCTAATGCCTCCATCTCTTCGGCCGCTGACTGAGATATTGAGATGCCGAAATGTTTTCATGCGCCACAGGTTTATCCATACAAGCTTCTGAGTCCGATTTTTGTAGATTTTTAAGGAACTTTTTAGTTCCAACGCGTTGATTCATACCTTTTATTCTTGTAGCTGTTTGTTTTCGAGTAGATATTTAGCAATCTAGGGGCTTCGGGTTTGGAGAGTTAACGCCGTGTGTCTGCCATTCCAGTAGCCTATGCCATGCCCCCCAATACAGAACATACTTAACATTTATGAGGCCCAACAGGTACCAACTGACTATTTCCTTGCTTTTTAGTGCATGAATGAATTTGTAAGCACCTTAAATCTTCTCTTAAACTAAAAGACTTTTTAGATCCTAGAAGGGTTAAGATATCGAGGGAGGGGGATGCTATCTTTTTATACTCTGAAAATTCTATTTATCGTTAAAGACGAGTTGTTCTATTAGTATGAAATTGGGCATGGAGAATTTTGACTGATAAGTCTTACAATCTGACCAAATGCCAGAGAAAAAAATCAGTGAAGAACAGCTGAGTAATGGTACTTGAAATATTTTCCTCTGAGCTGCAGTATCCTCTATTTTTAACCACTTTGATGTCTACCAAATAGCAAATTGTAAATTTCTCATTGGCAATTTCAGTTAAAAAATACAAAGATATTGCAGAGGTCTTCTGTTCTTTGCTTTATAACACTCCTTTGTGTATCTGTAAAGCTATAGAAAAGAGCAAGAGTCCAGGAGCACCTTAAAGACTTAACAAAATTTGCAGCAAGGTAGGAGCTTTCCTGAGTCACTACTCACTTCTTCAGATATCTAAATATCAGATATTCATCAGCTATCTGAAGAAGTGAGCAGTGAGTCACAAAAGCTCATACCCTGCCACAAATTTTGTTAATCTTTAAGGTGCTCCTGGACTCTTGCTCTTTTCTGCTGCTCCAGACAGACTAACACAACAACCCATCTTGATGTAAAGCTATAGTGATTATTCAAATTCTCATTTGAAATGGGAAGTCATACAAGGGCAAATTGAGGCAATGTCTATGAAGCAGAGTTTCTGAGGGCAGAAATAGGGGTGGGGTGTAAATAAGCATCCATCTGATTGGCAAGCTGAAACTTCCAAAGCAGAGCTTGCTGTCCAAGAGAAAACTAGACTAGACCAAACAGGCTTTCAGAAGCCAGTACATGATTTGATGGGGCAATGTCTTGTGAGTGAGACTGATCACAACAATTATGACAGATGTGCTTAGTAATTCCACCACTCTCATAGTTCCAACCCTTCTCCCAAGTTTCAGGCATGCTTCCACTGTATTATTTTTGTAAGTGCTGTTTGTACATTTAAGTAATCTGTTGGTTTGTTGCCAACCCTTAAAAATCATTAGTTTAAATCCTCATAACAGCTCTTGTTTTGCCGCAGGCACCAGCTGATCAGTGCTGAGTGGAGCCAGTTCCTGCAGCGACCTGCAGAATAGATTTCCCCAGGACTTGGCCTGGATGAGATTAGTTGCTATGCCACTGCATGCACATGAAACTGCAGATTGGTACGTGGGACAACACAATATCCAAGGTCCCGATCTCCGGGATGTGACCGCTTTTATGTGGGTCCTACAACAGCAGTATGAAGACTGGAGATGGAGAAAGTGTGGAACCGGTTGCACAGCATCCATCAGGGGAACTGATCCATGAGAGATTACTCAGATGAGTTCAAAATGTATGCAGCCAAAGTACAGGGATGACCTGAAGAAATCTTCATTGAACTCTATCGGGCTCAGCTCAACCACGCGGTGGTGGAGAAAGTCCTCGAAACTGGCAACCCTCTCACTCTAGGGGGATGGATCCGAGAGGCAACCGAAGTAGAAAAACACTCAACATAATTAAGTTGCATCTCTCACCAGAGCAGTTTCTGCCTTGAACTTCTGGTGCACTCTGTCTAGGTCGGCCTCTTCCTACCCCGGGGAAGTGACCATAGCTCTCTCGGTAGGTGCTCCCATACCTCTGGCCATAGCTCACTAGCCTCGGGTCGGGATGCAGTGACCACAAGGGGAGATGCACCCACAAATCGGTACCTCGGCCCCAAGGGAGTCTTGGAGATTCCTCAACCATCATGGGTTCGGCTGTCATCGTGGGCACTACCTCAGCGGAGGTAGTGACCGGGATGTTCCCATTGTCTTCGTCTGACATGGCTGTGTACAAAGCAAGGGAACTATAGGTAGCTCCCTCTCCCTTTCTCCCCCAGGAGGAGACCTCTCTCCCAGTCCCCCAGCTCCAGCTAAGTTTCCTGCCTGGTGGTAGCAAGGCAATACCCACTGCCCGCCCCAGTGGAGCACCATGACCTATGGGACCACCAGGGGGGATTCAGGGGCCTGGTCCCAGAGGAGCACGCTATGATGGCTACCAATGCACTCTGGCAGCCCGGTGCCCCCCAGGGGGGGAATAGGCAAAAACAAACAATGACCAGGAGATAGAGCCCAGGGCCTGGCCGGCCCAAACTTTACCTTCCTGAGTGCTTGACTGTTGGCTGGGCTTGGCAGAGGAACTGCTGGAGGTCCTGCTGCTTGACTCGCACATGGGGCAGCCTGCCTCTGAGGCTCAGAGGGACACGGGAATGGCAAGAAACAGCAGATGCCAGCAGCACCACGAAGCCACCTGACCAAGAGCAAGTGAGGCTGCTGGGAGCCTGAGTGTGCCATTAGGAGGCTCAGCCTGTTGCTGCTGCTAATCAGGGGCTGCCTTTTCAGAGCTCCCGTGTTGGAAAGTTCAAGCTAGCTGACACATCAGCTAAGGCCTGAGCATATCCTGATCTTCTCCCTTTGCTACGCAATGTACATTGTTCTCTTGGGGTTGCACTACTGATAAGGCTGTTTGCCAGGAGAGAGCTCTAGGAGACATCTATCTCCCCTCTGCTGATGTGACTATGTGTATTGAACGCTGACATGGCTGACTGCAAGTGTGTTGCATAAGACTGTCAGCCTGGGCTTAAAATAAATGACCACTGCCGAGTTGGGGCAGACTGGTACTTTTGCTTCCTTCCACCCGTGTCTCGTGTGCAGTCCTTCATGTAGCTGTGAGGCTTCTGAATAGACAGTGAGAAATCAGACCTTTGTGTTGAATCAAAGTTCTTTATTTTCCAATACTGTAAACAGGTTCTCAATGTTTGTTAGAGATGCATGATGAGAAACAGTCATGGTTAATATACCCTCCAGCCACAATTGAACCCCAGCATCAAACCAATCAGAATCAATAGGTGAACGTGGGAAAAAGGAGAGGACCGTTAGGGTTCCCACAGCAAGGTGAGAAAGTTATAAAAATTCCCTTCTTGATCTGAGTGACCCACATGTGTGAAACTAGGCATAACAATTCCAGGCTGGCAGCCATAAAGCAGCTTCAAGGTTTTCACAACTAGATAACGCGTTCTGGCCCAGAAAGGAGGAGGAGGGATGCATGGGAGTGAAGACCATTTGTTTTCGGTGATGCGCAGGAATTTGGGTCGCCACTCTCCCGCCTGAAAATGTAACAATACAAGGTAGGCTGTAAAAGGGTGAGGGGATAAGACTGATAAGGGTTACAGGCAGGCATACAGGCAGGCAATCCACAAGAAGAAAGAAATCGAAAGCAAATTACAAAGATGCTATTGTCAGTTCCTGACAGTAGCACCCGAACAGGGACACGTGAGAGGGTCACACCGTGACTCACCAGCACCTGGCATAGGCTCCTTGAGTGCACTTGTTTTCATCATTGGGACTCCATGACCCCATCAACTGGTGAGTATGGGGGGAACTCTAACACTCCCCCAAAAACAGCATGCGAAGGAACTTAAGTACTTGATACAGGCTTCTGGCGGGTCCACAACTCTGTCTCAAGTACAGACTCTTTTGAAACTCATCGAAAAAAGAGTGTCCCTGGTACCCCCTTGAGGGATCCCTACAACTCCGCCAATGGGAAAAAAATTCTCCCCCGAGGGCACCGGTGGATATGCTGTGTGTCTGGCATCAGGTTCGACATGCTGTCGAAATGCATGGCCCCGTTCAGGCAAAAATGAAATTAACTGACAAAAACCCCCCCCATTCGGTCTGTCAGGTGGCTGCCCCATCACCCACTGTTCCCAGTCCTCCGGCTGGACAACCTTCAACTCCAATGGCCCCCACTTGTAATTCAACCGGGGGACTAACCAATCGCCTGGGGAACATCGTCCGCCAGGTCCTTGAGGCAGAACTGGAGTGTGGGAACACTGATCTAGAAGACCTCACTGAAATGTTAAGTCTCTGTCCTGTCCATTACACTGGTCAACCGGACACCAATGGCCACAACATTGTGGAGTACAAACCCCTGCCTTACAATTTATTGATGGAGCTCCGAAAGGGGATCAGAGACATGGGCCTTAGCAGTCCCTATGTCCAGGGTCTCTTAGAGGCCACCATGAGGAATCATCTCCTGGTTCCCGAGGATTGGAAAACCACCATACGGGGGGGGGGGGGTGGAGTGTCGGGTCTGATGGCGGACGCAGATTGAGGGAGCTCCCAGCCTCAACCTCCCACTCTGGAGAAATAACCTCTAAATCGGTGGTACTGAAGCCTGAAAACAATGGGCAAGAACACAAAGGCGAAATCTACTGGAAATACCTCCCCGTCGGGCTCGGTGAAGTCCTACTTTACGCGTGACTCAGCAGCGAAAAAATCGGGCCTGGACTCGGCAGAGGAAGAAAGCATGGCAGACGGCAGAAGTACTGAGCGGGATGCTGTTGCAGCCGCTGCTGCAGAGGTAACCCCGTTAACTCAGGAGGACTTAAACATTTTAAAGACAGACCTTTTAAACTCATTTACTGCTTTGGTTGCTGATCTTTTACAACCGATTCGTAATCAACTAGATGGGATTAGCAAAGAGCTCACTGACACCACAAAAATAGCTGAAAACAATGTTGAACTCACCTTAACCTTACAGGATGAGATTAAATCTCTGCAAAATTCTGAAAAACAATCTCTCTCTAGGATAACGCCCTAGAAAACCGCTGGAGACAGCTTAATTTGAAATTTATAGGGATTGTTGAAGGAACTGAAGAAGGTAAAGACCTCACCAGTTTTATGGCCTCATGGCTTGCTTCGATATTGGAACTAGAGAAGGGGGTGGCGCCCATTATTACTAAGGCCTATCGTTTAGGCCCCATTTCTTTAGTAAAAAAAGGTCGGGCCCACAAAATCATGGTACAATTCTTATACCCCAGAACACGCGACCGCATTCTTAAGGAGGCCAGAGTGAAAGGTTTCTTTATGTGCAAAGACAGTAAAGTGCAAGTGCTTTTAGACCTTTCTATTGAAACGCTAGACAAATGGCGCAGCCTTAAAATCGTGGCCTCCAAACTCTTTACAGCAGGAATCCGTTTTCGTTGGAATGCAGCTTCTGATATTCAAGTATTTCGAAATGGCCTCTTGTACCAAGCTTCAGATGGCCTCTCTGGAAAGGCCCTTCTGTCTTCTTTGAACCTACCACTAACTACGGATGAAGAAAAGACTTTGCTGAACTCCTGATGTGTCGCCTAGCAATTCTCATTACATGTGCCTTAGACTTTTTGCCCATTTATAACTTTGGACAACAAACTCAGTAGAAGTTTTGAACTATTTTCTAGAAACCTTCATCATCTGAGACTTTTTGCCCATTTATTAGACTGGAAAATAAACTTTATATTTCTACACTGTTTTAATAGGTAGTTTTATATTGTAAAAGGTTTATACAGGGTGTTAATATTTTTGTTATTTTATAATATTGGTTAAGTTTTCTTTGCTATTTTTAATAAGCCATAGCTTATATACCTTGGGCTACTTGCCTATTAATTTTGTTTAGTATTAGATAAAGTGTCTAAAATTATTTTTATAGGCACCCTTAAATAAGATAACGGTTTATATTGGGATTATTCATTATTTCATGATATAATTAAGTTTCCTTTTTAGCTAAGAAATTGAATGTTGGACAGGACTGACTGTGGAAGATTAATGGATAATTTTATTTTTAGTAACCAATATATGCATAGTTAGCTATATCAGTAATAGGACTGTTTTTTTTTTATATGGCCTGTGTGTTAAGACTAAAACTGTAGTGATATACTTATGACTTTACCAGGCAATGCCTAATTTTTTTTCACATTACCTAGCTTAAGACCATTTTATTGGTAATATAAATTTATTTTTAGTAGTTTATCTATGCATAGTTAGCTATACCAATAATAGGACTGTTTATTTTTTATATGGCCTATGTGTTAAGACCAAAATTGCAGTGATATACTCATGACTTTACCAGGCAAGGCCTAATGTTTTTTCACATTATTTGGCTCAAGACTGTTTATTGGTAATAATATTGTACTGTTTGACTAAGTTTTATAATATAGTAGTTAAAAGGCTGAATGGTTTGATGAAGGTTCAATATTCTATCTAACCACCTAAAATATCTGACTTAAAAGATGTTTAGCACATACTTTATAATCCACAAGGAGTTAGGTTGGGAAGCCAAAAAACATAAACTTATTTAGAGCACCTAATAGTTTTCCCCCTGTTAGATAGAATCCCTCCAGGTGAAGTGACAGTCTTGGTCACTTCGTTTTTCCTTTTATAGGAACTTCCTGAGGATAAACCCGTCAACAGTTTGACAGGGTGTATTGTTGGTGATAGTTATAAATTTAGTTAAGTTGTAGAATAAAATAGTTTTATTTTTTTTGTATTTAACATCTCTCTAATGTCTCATCAGTGCAAATTTGTTTCCTAGAACGCTAGAGGTCTAAACCACAAAATGAAATTATATAGAACTTCTTCATTTTGGACAAAAGAACGTCCTAGTGTTCTCTGTCTCCAAGAAACCCACCTTAGAAACTCTACAAAATACGTTTTAAAATCTTCCTGGTTCTCCCAACAATTTCATGCAGCTGGGTCCTCAAAGGCGAGAGGTACAGCAATCTTAATTTCTAAAACCTTTCCTTTCCATTGTACTCATGTGAAATCAGATCCAAGAGGTAGGTTCATTTTTTTGAGAGGTACTGTGGATGGTATTGATTTGACAATTGCTTCTATATATGCCCCTAATGGTAATCAACTAGCTTTTATTAAAGACACACTACAACAATTAATGGACTTTAAACAAGGAGATGTAATCATTGGCTGTGATTTGAATTTTATTGTCAATCCTAAATTGGACCGTACTTACAAAAATCGTATATACAAACACATAGACAAAACAAAATTAACAGGTTTGGCACGCATTTTTGATTCCTTTGGTTTGATTGATCTATGGAGGGCATTGTACCCAGGGGCAAAGCAATATACTTTTTATTCACATACTCATGATATATATACTCGCATAGATTATATTCTGATTTCACAACCTCTATTTACTCATTTTTTTAATGCAGACATGGGGAGTAGTATTCTCTCTGATCACGCCTGGGTTACAGTTTTTTTTGTTAACCGGATAGACGATGGAAAAGGACCAAATTGGGTTTTAAACAAAATGTTACTTCAAGACCAAAATATAGTCCAAAATCTCACGGCCAAAGTAAAGGAATATTTTCAATTTAATGCAAACTGTGAAGCTTCTCAAGGTAATATTTGGGATGTGTTTAAGGCAGTATCCAGGGGCCACTTGATCTCAATTGCCTCACACTATAAGAAAGAAAGACAGAAACAAATTACTGAAATAATGGACAATATTAAAGCATTAGAACTTAAGCACATGAGGTTTGGAGGTAAAAAATACTTACGTAAACTTAATTTAGAGAGACAAAAACTTGACCTTTTAAAGACCTCCAAAGTTCATAAAAACTTATTATTCTTAAAGCAGAAATACATTACTAGAACGAACAAATCTATTAAACTATTGAAAAACAGGGTTTTAAAGAAAAAAACAAATTTATTAATCTCCAACATCAAAGATTCAAATGGGATCTTGCATAATACTTCCAAAAACATTACTTCAACCTTTCATTCCTTTTTTCAAAAACTATATACACCCACTAATCCGGACAGCACAGATATAAGAGACTATTTTAACTCTATACAATTTGCAGCTAAGTTAACGTCAGCTCATCAGGAATTGTTGGATAGCCCCATTACTCCTCAAGAGGTCACAGATGTTATAAAATCAATGAAGAATAATAAAACCCCAGGAAAAGATGGTTTTCTTATTGAATTTTATAAGATGCTTCAACCCACCATACTGGGCCATCTTACAAAAACATTAAATGCGGTCCTTTTTGAAAATCAAATGCCTCACTCTTGGTCTGAAGCCCGTATAATAGTTATCCTAAAACCTGGCAAAGATAAAACGTTAGTAAACTCTTATCGACCTATTTCTTTATTAAATCATGATTTAAAAAATTTTTCTTCTATTTTGGCAAAAAGGCTGAACAAAATTATTAAAAATTATGTTAGTTGTGATCAAACAGGTTTTATGCCGGGCAGGACCATAACAGATAGCATTAGGAAAATGTTAAATATCATCAATTATTGTAAACACAACAAAGTTAACTCAATTTTACTTTCCACTGACGCCGACAAAGCTTTTGATAGAGTGGAACCAGTTTATTTAAAAGAACTTCTTTCATTTATGGAATTTGGCCCAGTTTTTCACCAGGCAATTCAACTATTATATAACCACCCAACAGCACAAGTTTGTGTCAACCACTATAGATCTGAGGAAATAATTTTAACTAGGGGCACTAGGCAAGGGTGCCCTCTGTCACCCTTATTATTTGCGTTATCAGTTGAACCATTAGCTTTTGCTATACGCCAAGATATAAGTATTAAGGGTATAACTATAGATAACTGTCCTTATAAAGTCAGTCTATATGCTGATGACATTTTATTTTATATTTCTCAACCTGATATCGAATTGCAGCGTATTTTGTCCCATTTGGAGAAGTTTGGTTTGGTATCTGGTTTTAAAGTGAACTATGTTAAATCAGAGATTTATCCAGTGCTTATAGACCCAGTGAGTAGATCACTATTACAACAAAAATTTCCTTTTCAGTGGGTATCGGACAAATGGAGGTATCTTGGAATTTTATTTCCTGTGAACATTGAAGATCTTTATAAATGTAATTTTGATTTATTAACTATGACTGTACAGTCAATGTTAAACGACTGGACTCAGACAGGTTTAAACCTAATTGAAAAAATTACTCTTTTTAAATCCTTGATTCTTCCTAAATTTATATTTTTATTTCAGAATCTTCCCCTCTCTCCACCCCTGAAAGATTTTCGCAAATGGCATCAAATCATTCATAAGTTTCTTTGGAACGGTAAAAGGGCAAGAATAGGTTTTCTTGCTCTCACTAAACCCAAGAAATTGGGCGGATTGGGGTTACCAAATCTAGAGCTTTATTATATTGCTTCGCAATTATCTAATTTTTTTTATTATGCTATACCTTTTTGTCCCAAGTCTTGGGTGCAAATTGAACGATCCTATATACCTTCTCAGTACTTACATGAGCTTGTCTGGGACCATCGTCAAACTTATAAATCATTATGTTTAAATAATCCATATTTAACACTTACCTTACAATTATGGCATAAGTATCGCCATATTTTGGCACCTGGTCTCTCTCCAATTGCAGCATTGTTGGGTCAATCTTGGTTTATACCTGGAAATGACAAACAGTTTTTAGCATCAATTAGAAAAAAAGGGATATATAGAATCATGGACTTTATGTCTGGGGAAAACATCAGTACGAAACAACAATTGGAAACTAAATACGGTGTTAAAATACAATGGCTACAATTTTCACAGATTTTTCACAAACTTACAGATTTGAAGAGATCGTCTGATCTGACCCGTCCTTTAACTCGTTTTGAATTCTTTTTAAAGAAACACCCACCCTCGGCTAAAGGTTTATTGTCTATTATTTATGAATTATTAAATAAAATAGACTGGTCAAAGTTATCACCTACCCAAATTGCCTGGCAAAAGGATTGCAAAGTGGAAACATCCTCATCCCAATGGGAAGCTATTTGGGCTTCTCCAGTTCTTCATAGTAGAATGATCAATATACAACTCCAGCATTTCAAATTAATAGCATGCTGGTACCTTACTCCTGAAAGACTTTTTAAATGTAATTATAAGTTAACCCCACTATGTTGGAAACAATGGCAACAAAAAAGGGACACTGGTGCATTGTTGGTGGGCATGCCCTGGAATTAATAGATTCTGGAGTGAGGTTTTTTCGGAAATTCACAAAATTACTGGTGTAGCAATCCCTAACACTCCTGAATCAGTTCTACTATACCATTGGCCCAATGAGTCTCTCACAAAACAGAAAAGTGAACTAGTTTCCCTGTTGTTGGTGGCAGCCAAAAATTTAATAGCCTTAAATTGGAAATTAACTCGTATACCTACCTTATCACAATGGATTTCAAAACTTTGGGATATTATAGTCTCTGACAAATTGGCGACTCAGCTTGTATGTTCAGACAACCCTAGACAAGACAATAATTTTTTGGAGAAATGGTTTGGTTATTTTGATTATATTAAAACAACACAATCTAACTCTTATTTAATTCCATCTAAATATAAAATTTTAATTTTTACTGAAATTAAGTAATTGAGACACTGGAGGATGTTATTTATGTTGATGTGTTTGGTTTTGTATATAGTATGTTGTATTTGCTGTATTCATACTATACTATTGTATTTGAAATGTTTTATTTGGTTTAGTGTTGAAAAAATAAAAATGTTAATTGCAAAAAAGGAAAACCACCATACGAAGGCTCTTAACTCCTGCTCAGTATGTGGTTTGGAACAGTGAATATCAACGGCAATGTCACACCCGGGGTCTTAACTCCAGGGGGCAATACACGGCTGAGCAACTCTATGGCCACAGTCTTTTTGCCCCAGTAGATCAACAAATTGTTCTGCCTGAGGCCACCCTTCAGGTTGCCTCCAAATGCGCTTTTTGCGCATTGCAAAAAGTCTGGCATTCCCTTGCAATCCTTTTCCTCCATTCGCCAAAAGGCAACCGAGCTCTACCAAGATTTTATCAATCACCTGCAACAAGCATTAAAGCGCCAAATTGACAACTCAGAGGCGCAGGCTGAATTGATGAAGAAATTGGCTAAAGAAAATGCGACCGCTGAGTGCCGCCCGGTTATTCGGGGCTGACAGCGTGCTCTAGAGTGTGCTGGACAAGATTTAGTGAAAATCATTTTCCCTTTTTCTAAGAAAGATTTTCAAACTGCTCTGTTACTGTCTCCTTCTCAGCAACTTGCTCTAGCTGACTTTGTGGGGGAAACTGCTTATCATTTCCCCTCTGATCCTCGCTTTACTCTGATGCAATCTACTCCCTGTCGCCTTGTTTCTGTCATATCTCCTGTCATGGCTCCTCAAGGGAGCCCCCACTATCTTTACTGATGGGAGGAAACTCCGGGGAGCCATTGCTTATCAGCTCCATGGCCATTGGAAAACCCGGTATACTGCAATGCAGGCCTCTCCGCAACGGGCTGAGCTGGCTGCGGTAATCCTTGCCTTTCAGCTGTTTCCTCAAGCTGTTAATCTCATTTCTGACTCACTGTATGTAGTGAAGCTGCTTACTTCCCTTCCAGGAGCTTACCTGGCTCCGCACATAGCTTAGCTTGTTTCTCACTTTGCAGAATTTGTTAGCTAGCTGCACTCAGAAGTTTTTTGTTGCCCACATTAGAAGTCACAGTTCCCTTCCTGGGTCTCTCAGGGAGGGCAACACCCATGCTGATGCTGCAGTGCACTCACTTTTTTCTGACCCTTTAGAGAGCCATCAGTTTTTTCACCAAAACCCTCGAGCTCTTTCTACTGCTTTTAACATTCCTCTTTCTGAGGCTCAGAGTATCGTGGCTGCCTGCCCTAGCTGTGCAGGTTTCCACCATGTCCCCGAAGCTGGGGTCAACCCCCGTGGACATGGCCCTTGTGACCTGTGGTGAATGGATGTCACTCGGGTCCCTGAATTCTCTCCCTGGAAACACCTCCATGTTTCTATTGACACCTATTCTGGAGCCATCCATGCAACCCCTCAGAGGGGTGAAATGGCAAATCATGGCATCACTCATCTTTACAGTGCTTTCACGGCCCTAGGCAGCCCCACTGCCTGAAGACGGACAACGCACCCACCTATAGTTTCTTCTGCCTTTGCTGCCTTTTGCAAGCAATGGGACATTGTCCTCACACATGGTATACCATATAACTCCACTGGTCAAGCGATTGTAGAGCGCACCAACCGCACCTTTAAAACCTTTCTTGCTAAACAAAGAAAAACAGGGGAACTTTCCCCTCCTAACCTGGTTAACATCCAATGGGCCGTGGCCCGAGTTTTATTCAGTTTATCAGCTTAATGTTACCTCTGGAGCTGATCATGCCTCACAAACAGCTTTTGACCAACATTTTCAGTCTGGTCCGCCCTTACCCTGTCCTCTGGTGATGTATCGGGCCCTGCCAAATTGGACCTGGCTGGGTCCGGTCCCTTTGATAACCTGGGGGAGAGGGTATGCTTCTGTTTTGTCTCCAACAGGTCCGCTGTGGGTTCCTGCGAAGTGTGTCCGGCTCAGTCATGGCATGGCACAACATCACAAACTTCAACCCAGTGCCCGAGATGACCACAGTCAGCCTGTCAGAAGCTCAGTGCCCATTTCAGCCCTGGCAGAGGGCACCTCCGATAACCTGGGGAGCCGTCAAGCAGACCACCAACCGAGCGCAGTGCCTCCTGATGAAGCAGGGAAAGGAACAGACCCCAGAGAATCTTTTTGCTGCAATTTGTGTGGTTATAACTGCAAATTCTACTCTCACCATTCTGTGTTGCCTTTGCTTGCTCTTCCTCCCCCTGGGGGGAGATGCAAGCCCCCTACCTCTGAATCCCTTCTCTAAGCCACATGAAAATCTGTGGGAGGGCTTGGCAAAAAGTGCAAACTTGAGCTCTTTTTGCTTAAAGAATGGCCGGTCAGCCCATGGCTTGTTAACCAGCTGTACCATTCCTGTTTGTACCCCTCTGGAGGTTTTAAAGAACCTTTCAGCCCTACCCCATGCCACTTATACTGGGTGTTTTCTGGCAGATACCTCAATCTGTGCCTTTGGGTCCAGTTTCCACCGGTGGGGACCACGGTCTTCTTGGGTCCCAGCCGGTGGACTTGAACTCACTACCCCTCGTGTGATTTCCCCAAATGGAACCATGTGTCTTCACGTCTCGCTTGGTGACGCCTGTCGAGGCAAGCCAGAGTGTGTGGATTTGGGAAAAAATTATTCTGTCTGGGACCTTAACTGTGCAGCCAAGTTGGGATTCGGGAAGGGCGCTGGTTCACACAAGTACAATCACACCCTGTTTCCCAAAGGGTGGTTTTTCACCAGTGGATGGAGAACCTTCAATTACATCCCCACAAATCTCCCACGAACCTCCTGTTGCATTAGCCGCTTGGTTGTAGCCTTCCCTTCCCATGGTCAGCTTAATGGCACCTACCATGTGCCTCCTAGCAGCCACCGGCGACGGGAGGCCACCCCCCTAACGAACAATGTAACCCTTCCCCCAGGTTGTTAAGCCAAGCCGAATATGTGGCCTTGGCCACTTCTCTTGTAGGGGTGCCTGCTTTGACTGTTATTAACCACCGTGCCATTACTGCTGTAGCCTGCAACCTTGCCAAGACCATCAATGCTACCTCTCAGGCGCTGGCACTGCTGAATGAGGAGCAAGCGGTGCTGCACCAGGCCACGTTGCAGAACCACGCAGCAATTGACTATTTACTCTTACTCCACCAACATGGTTGTGAGGAACTGGACAGCATGTGTTGTTTTAACCTCACTGACAACTCCAAGGCAGTCCATTGCCAAATCCAGAAGTTAAATGCCCTGGCAGAGTCCATCAAACAAGATATCCTGCCTGCCTGGTGGGCAGCTCTCTGGAGCTGGATCCCCACTGGGTGGTTAGGCCAGATTATTCAATATTGTGTGTTGTTTGCTGTGTTGGGAATTGTGGTTTGCTGTATTTTACAATGCCTTCCTAGCCTGTGTCAGCTTTGCCGGTCAGCTAGCCCAAAACTCTCAGTTTACCCCATGATGATGACCCCTCGGGGACCCCACACCTGCTTCTGGGCAAATCCCTCTGATGACACATCGGATGACGGGTCTGATACAAAGACCATGCTTTAGAAAACAAAGAAGAGTGGGATGTTGGAAAGGTCAAGCTAGCTGACACATCAGCTAAGTGTGAGAGTTCTGCTCAGAGTAGTCAAGGATCAGATCTTGGTTGGTTAACCACAGTTCTTTATTCCCTATTTCTACATTAGTACAGCATCTCGGATTATTGTCAGAGATGAGACAGATTATACAAGCGGGTCTATTATACCATTCCAAGGAGTTTGAATTACCCATAGATAGCCAATCCCCTTAAGGGAAAATTGGCGGGCTAAAAGGTGTCCTGACCGTTTGGTTCTCACAGGAAAAAAGTGAGGTGTTAAGCAGTAAATTTCCTCTCCCAAACCAGACCCCTCAGATGTTTCGAGTTCACATAACAATCAATGGCTCCAAGGTTCTTTTGCATTTGATAAGAGATGAGAAGCATCCTCCCTTGAAGTTACTGCCGGAGCAGCTGGAATGCGGAGGCAGGGATGTGAGGCCTCCTTGTTCTCGCAAATCATTGTTGTCACCCTCCCGGCCAGGACAGAAACAGTGCATCATGGTTACATAGGTCCCAATATACTTTAGATACATAGGATAGTTAAAGACATGCATGCAAGAAGTTAAATCTAGATCTGACTAATACATTGGCTGAATTGGCAGATTCTGACACCCTGCCCTCCTCATAATTCACTTCACCTAGCTTTATCAGGAAACATTTTATGGAACAATTTTGTCAGTTTAGGAGCGTGAACATGTTCTGAGCGAATCCACTCGTTGTGTTCTGGGCCGAAATCTAACCATCGAACTAAGTAATATAATCGGCCTCTTCGCATCTTGGAATCAAGGATTTCAGTTATCTCGAAGTGAGGGGCCCCCTCCTTCATCAGTGGAGGAGGAACCGGAGGAGCTGGATGCCAAGCGTTCGGCCCAGGATCTTTCTTCAGTAGGCTGAAATGAAACACAGGGTGCACAGAACTCAGTGATTTAGGCAGTTCCAGTTCAAAAGACACATCCGATATTTTACGTAATACTTTATAGGGTCCAACATATTTCCATCCTAGTTTTCTGCTGGGCTGCAACCCATGAATATTTTTGGTGGAGAGATAGACAGAGTCCCCGGGTTGGAGATCCCAGCCTGCTGCTCGCCCTCGATCAGCATATTTTTTGTAATCCTCTTTTGCTTGGTCCAATGCTTTGCCTATTAATGGCCAGGAGTCTTGGAGACTGGACCACCAACTTTTAAAATCCGATGGGGAAGCATTGGGGGCATTCTCAATGGTAGGCAATGGTTTCCCCTCGAACCCCCCTACCGCCATGAAGGGAGAGACTCCCGTGGAAGAGTGCACTGCATTGTTGTAGCTATATTCTGAAACGGCAGCAGTTCCACCCAATTGTCTTGGTGATAATTGGTGTAACATCTCAAAAACTGCTCCAATATTTGATTAGTTCGTTCGGATTGGCCATCGGTTTCTGGGTGGTAACCCGAACTCAGGGCTGGTTCTATGTCCATCATTTTCAGTAGCTCCCGCCAGAAGCTGGCAACGAACTGACTGCCTCTGTCGGATACCACTCTCTTCGGAAAAGCATGTAATTTAATCACGTGATTGAAAAAAGCTTTGGCCATCCCTTTAGCGGTGGGCAATTGCTTGAAGGGGGTGAAATGCGCTTGCTTCGAAAATGTGTCTACCACCACCCAAATAACCGTTTTTCCCTTGGAGGGGGGCAAATTGGTGATAAAGTCCATGGCTATGGTCTCCCAGGGTCGCGAGGGGGTGGGTAGTGGGTGCAACAGTCCAGGAACTTTCCCCCCCGCTTTTTGCACATTAAACAGGTTTGGCACGCCGAGACGAAGTCGGAGACGTCTCGGCGCATGCGCGGCCACCAGAATTGACGCTGGATCAAGTTAAGCGTTTTAAGGAAGCCAAAATGCCCAGCAAGTTTAGACGAGTGGCAGGTCAACAATATCTCCTTACGTTTGACCTTCGGCACCACTAGTTTGTCTCCATGCAGCCAACACTGATCTTCTCTCTTGGAGCATTCCTCCAGAGCTTCCAATTCCTCTACCTCCTCCGGAGCATAATCCCCCCCCCAATCACATTTCCCAATGTCCAACTGTGTTTTCTTAGCTTGGCTCCGGGTGACTACTGCCCCCCCTAATTGCTGGGGGGAGAACATGGAGTCAAACACCTCTTCCTTGACACTCTCATGTTGGGGCAATCGGGACAGTGCGTCTGCTAAGGAATTAGCTTTCCCAGGAAAATGTTTAAGCACAAAGTTAAACTTGGAGAAGAAGTCGGCCCACCGCAGCTGTTTGGCGTTGAGGGATCTCTGAGTGCGCAGCGCCTCTAGATTCTTATGATCAGTCCATATTTCAAACGGAGTCTGCGCGCCCTCCAACCAATGCCGCCACGTAGTGAGCGCCAACCTAATGGCTGCGGCTTCTTTGTCCCAGACCGACCAATTCCTCTCCGTCTCGTTAAATTTTTTCGAAATGTAAGCCAGTGGGTGCAATTTCCCTTCCGGACCACTCTGCAATATGGCCCCCCCCATGGCTACATCAGACGCGTCTACATGGATTACGAATTCTTTGGTTTCGTCAGGGTGTGCTAGAATGGGCTCAGAAGTGAAAAGAGTCTTTAAAGTCTCAAACGCCCTCTGACACTCCCCGTTCCAAGCAATCTTTTCTCCTGGCTTCCCTGCCTCGGGCCCTCTCCCCTTAGCTTTTAGTAAGTCCGTTAAGGGGAGAGTAACCTTAGCAAAGTCCTTGATGAAGGTTCGGTAAAAGTTACAAAATCCCAAGAGGCTCTGCAATTGTTTTCTCGTTCGCGGAGCCTCCCATTGCACCACCGCTTCCACCTTCCCCGGGTCCATTTCCAAACCCTTCTGAGAGATGCGGTAGCCCAGGAAGTCCACAGACTCACGGTGGAATTCACACTTGGATAACTTAACATATAGCTGGTTTTTTAGTAAGGTGGCGAGGACTTCCCTGACTAATTTCACATGTGCTTTCTTATCAGTAGAATAGATCAAGATATCATCTATGTAACATAACACGCCTTTAAATAGGTGCTTGTGCAACACTTCATTGATTAAACTCATAAAGACCCCGGGCGCGCCACTTAAGCCGAACGGCATTACTAGGTATTCGAATTGTCCCAGGGGGGTATTAAAGGCAGTCTTGGATTCATCCCCCTCCCTAATGCGCACCCTGAAATAGGCATCTCGTAAATCCAGCTTGGTAAAAATCTTCCCCTTAGCGGCTTCCGCCAACAAGTCTTTTATTAAGGGGAGGGGGTAAGCGTTGGTAGTGGAGACCGCATTCAGTCCCCTATAGTCGGTGCATAATCGCAAACCCCCGTCCTTTTTTTTTCTGAACAGCACCGGCGCGGCGAAGGGGGACTTGGCTGGGCGGATGAACCCGCGCGCTAGATTTTTGTCCAAGAACTTTCGTAACTCTTCCCGCTCCAACGGGCTCATGGAGTACAATTTCCCCTTTGGGAGTTTCTCTCCTGGGAGTAGCTCTATGGCACAGTCCGACAGTCGGTGGGGGGGCAGCTCATCCGCCTCAGTCTCGCTGAATACTTCCAGCAAATCTCTATACTCCTTGGGCACCATGGTGGGGGTGAGAGCGAGCGCGGGGACCGGGTGAGGAGTGGCCGGCGGTCCGGGGCCCCATTCCGGGTCCCATCTATGGGTAAGGCAGCGTTCGTCCACCCAAGAGATCTTCCCTTCGCTCCATTTAATATAAGGGTCGTGCGCACCGAGCCAGGGGCTTCCCAACACCATGGGGAACTGGGCGTTTGGGGTGATGACAAAAGCCCGCTTCTCCCAGTGTTCCCCCGTCCCCAAAATCAGGCTCTCAGTCTCTGCTATGCACTCCTCCTTCATCTCAGACCCATCCATTTGAGTAAACTTTAGGGGTTCCACCAATGGGGTGACTTTTGGTCCTAGCCCCTCCACTACCAATGGGCTAATCAGGTCCCGCGCACACCCAGAGTCAATTAATGCGTGGACCTTCATGTGGGTACCTGATCCAGGGGTCACCACAGTCACTACCATATATAATAGGGGGCCAGGGATGCTCACCGGAGATGGCGCTTCTTGGCGGGGGACCTGCAGCTCTGCGCCGCTCACTGCAGGTCGTTGGAGTTTCCCGACATCTGCGTCTCCATCAGCTCTAGTTCCCCCTGGTCACTGGTAGCTCCCTCCAGCTGCAACGCCCGGGGTTTCATTGGTGTTTTTCCCCGGCTAGGGGTGCTCCCCACCACCGGCGTCGAGGTCTTCGGGCCTCTCCCTCCCCCTCTCGGGCAGGCGGAGGCGAAGTGGCCACTCTCCCCACATTTCATGCACAGCCCTTGCCGAAACCTGGCATCTCGGACGTCTTGCACACTGGATCGGGGCTTTGCTCTGGGGGCTGCTTTGCTGGCCGCCGTCGCCGAAGCTCCCATCTTGATCAAGGCGAACCTCTCCTCCATGTCGGTGGCGGCTCTCATCCAAGTGGCCAACGTGCCCGGGCGGCCCCCTAACAGCACGGTTTCGTAGATTTCCGGGTTGAGGCCCTCCCAATACTTCTCCATGAATAACTCCTCCGGCCATCCGTGGATCTTTGCCGCTATGCGCCTGAACTTGTCAGTGTACTCCCTCACCGTCGATCTCCCCTGGAACAGCTTCCTTAGTTGATTACGGGCCTTTTCCTCGCCCAGGGGGTCTTCGAACTGATGGCGGAGGGCCCACATGAAGTTGTTCAAGGAACGCAACTCAGGTCCTGGGGTGTCGTGCAGGCTCACATACCAGTCGCTGGCGGTGTCTTTCAGCTTGGAACCGATGTAACCAATCCGTTCTCTCTCGGTGGGATAGAGGTGGCCCCAGCTGTCCAGGAATCTCTCTATCTCCAGCATGAAAAAACGCAGCTTCTCCGGGTCCCCATCGAAAGTGGTCGTCAACGGGTCGGAGGGGGCTGGGCGGACGACTGGAGCGACCGGGACCGGGGCGGGTGCTGGAACGGGCCCTGGCACCGGGGCCGGAACGACCGGCTGGACTGGCTGCGCCGGCAGAGCGGGCACCTGCGGCTGAACCGGGACTCCTCCGGGCGCCGCTGGCTGTTGTGGGGCTCCTACCCCCTGACCGGGGAGAGCTCCTTGCACTGCCCTCATAGCGTCTCGAAACTGGTGCTGGAGATCGAGGGCCAACTCGCGGAGTTCGGCGGTGAGTTGAAGTCGCAACTCTCCCATCATCTGCTCCAAGGGAGCTATCTGCTCCTCTCCATACGGATCGGGCCCATACGGACCTGTCCCCTCTCCTTCGAAAGGCGGGCAACGCGGCTCTCCACGGTAGATCGGCTCGCGGTCGTCTCCGAGGTAGCTCGGTCTCCCTCGATCGAGCTGGTCTCCGGTAAGCGAAACCCGGACCCCTTTCCGGTCGTGTACCCACGAATCCACGGTCCGGCGACCGAACTTGCTCCAGGCGTACTTGGGGGTCACGCTCTGATGAGGAATTAGGCGCGGGATGTAGTGAGCCCCCTGGCTCGTAGTCACCGGCACTTCGGTGCCTCCTCCACCGCCACCACCCCCGTTCCCCGGATCCTTCGGGGTAACGGGAGTATCTTCGGGGGTACGGTTGAGGGGGACCGCGTCGTCGTCTGACATAGTCAGGAACGGCTGAGTCCCAGTCACAGATCTCTGACAATCTGTGAGAGTTCTGCTCAGAGTAGTCAAGGATCAGATCTTGGTTGGTTAACCACAGTTCTTTATTCCCTATTTCTACATTAGTACAGCATCTCGGATTATTGTCAGAGATGAGACAGATTATACAAGCGGGTCTATTATACCATTCCAAGGAGTTTGAATTACCCATAGATAGCCAATCCCCTTAAGGGAAAATTGGCGGGCTAAAAGGTGTCCTGACCGTTTGGTTCTCACAGGAAAAAAGTGAGGTGTTAAGCAGTAAATTTCCTCTCCCAAACCAGACCCCTCAGATGTTTCGAGTTCACATAACAATCAATGGCTCCAAGGTTCTTTTGCATTTGATAAGAGATGAGAAGCATCCTCCCTTGAAGTTACTGCCGGAGCAGCTGGAATGCGGAGGCAGGGATGTGAGGCCTCCTTGTTCTCGCAAATCATTGTTGTCACCCTCCCGGCCAGGACAGAAACAGTGCATCATGGTTACATAGGTCCCAATATACTTTAGATACATAGGATAGTTAAAGACATGCATGCAAGAAGTTAAATCTAGATCTGACTAATACATTGGCTGAATTGGCAGATTCTGACACTAAGGCCTGAGCATATCCTGATCTTCTCCCTTTGCTACACAATGTACATTGTTCTCTTGGGGTTGCACTACTGATAAGGCTGTTTGCCAGGAGAGAGCTCTAGGAGACATCTATCTCCCCTGTGCTGATGTGATTATGTGTATTGAATGCTGATGTGGCTGACTGCAAGTGTGTTGCGTAAGACTGTCAGCCTGGGCTTAAAATAAACAACCACTGCCGAGTTGGGGCAGACCGGTACTTTTGCTTCCTTCCACCCGTGTCTTGTGTGCAGTCCTTCACTCCCTTTTGCCAAGGGGAGGCTCATTCCCCCCTGGAAAATTTGGGGGGGCAGCCCCTGAGCTCCACCATAGTCTATGCCTATGCCCATGTTAACTGCCGGTTCACTGACTGCAGCCACTGTAAGCAGACTTACACTCTTCTAAACCCTTTGACATCAATGTAGACACCTCCAAATTGGACTGCTGCAATTAAAAAAAAAAATTCTATGCCCACCTTTCTTCCAAGAATCTCTGGACAGGTAACAGTCATATAAAAACAAATTGCACTAATCTACTGTACATGAGGCTACCTTTGAAGATGGTTTAAAATCTTCTATTAGTTTGGAATATGGCTGCTGTCAGGTGTGGACTGCAAGCACCCGGTGCTTAGCATTTCACTTGTTTCCAGGCTTCATTCTCAGCACTGAGTGTTACCTTTCAAGTCCTAAATGTACTTGGACTAGTTACCTTAAGGGTTACCTGTAGAAGCTTGCCTGAATATTACATGCATTTTCATAGCCACTGCTTTCTGCCCCCAATTAAAGTGAGGTGGGACACCATGAGGGACAGCTCCTTTACAGTGGTGGTGAGTTATTTGTAGAAGACATTTTTCCCTGTCCCTTAACCTGGGGCTAATTTTGCCTGTTTCCTGTGCTTGCCATTTTTATTCTGGTTTCATATTTTTGAGCAGAGCAAGGGTTTTAAAATTAATTTGAAAATAACTGGCAGAAAATGGGAAAATGCTGAACCTTCTGCAGAGAAGTCATATCCAAGAGAATAATTGTTCTAAATCTCAAAACACCCTGCAGGCTAGATAAAACAAAGCAAGCTCTTTATTGCTGAAAAGTCAGCTCATTGTCTCTGTTGTTGCATACACAAATGGAACCAAATTAGCAAAGAAAAATGATCTGCAAGCAGACTTCATGACTTTGGCCTTCCCTATATTCCCAAGTGGCTCACACCTTTCTTCTGAGCAAAATAACAAACAGAACCTCCCTCCCCAATATGTTTATGCCAAGTTTCCTTGAGTTGTTCAAGGCCCATGCACTTCAGGAAAAAATTTGTCCCTGTCATTGGTTGACAAATGACATCATTTTTCTCTGGAGTCTTTTTATAGTGTTGTAGCCAAAGTTTGTCATTAGCTGTGTTAGAACACAACCTTTCATACAGCTCCATTTCCCCAAACAGTTTTTATTTAACTGGAAGCTGACACATAGAAAGGATACAGAAACTTGTGGGGCTGAGGAGAGGCTAGAATGTACCTTCCTGGAGAGTTCAAGAAAGGATTATTTGACTCATAGGGTGGAGGACAAACAGAGATAATAAAATCTCTTGGCACAGAGGAAGGGGTCCTCTATGGCTGATTCCATCTAGGGGAAGGAGCTCCAGCTGATGGCTGCAGTTGTCATGTGGATCATACAAAGGGCTGGTTGCCTGAACAAAGACACCAAAGTTCTAAAAGGAAGCTTTTAGAACACTGCAAGTTCTAACCCTAAAGAGTTGCTCTTAGAAAAAGACCAGTAAGGGCATGTAGAGAGGGGGGAGCAGAGGAATTGTGTGCTTACTCCTTTCTTTTAGATCCCTTACCCCATCTGTTGCTCTGCTGAGAGTATGTGTGTGGGCATTTTACTTGTAATAAACTGTTACTGATCTGAATGCTGGCAGTTGTTCTCCAACAACCTAAGAGGCCACTCTACACATGGACATCACCAGATGGGCAACATCGAAATCAGATTGATTATATCATTTGCAGTCAAAGATGGAGAAGCTCTATACAGTCAATAAAAAACAAGACCTGGAGCTGACTGTGGCTCAGATCATCAGCTCCTCATTGCAAAATTCAGACTTAAACTGAAGAAAGTTGAGAAAACCACTAGGCCATTCAGGTTTTTAAACTGAAGAAAGTTGAGAAAACCACTAGGCCATTCAGGTTTGACCTAGATCACATCCCTGATGAATATACAGTGGAAGTGAAGAATAGGTTTAAGGGACTAGATTTGATAGAGTGCCTGAAGAACTATAGATGGAGGTTCATGACATTGTACAGGAGGCAGCAATCACCACCATCATCCCAAAGAAAAAGAAATGCAAGACAGCAAAGTGGCTGTCTGATCCTCAGTGTCTGCTACAAATAGCAGAGGAAAGAAGGAAAGCGAAAGGCAAAGGTGAAAAGGAAAGATTTACCCAACTGAATGCAGATTTCCAGAGAACAGCAAGGAGAGATAAGGAGGCTTTCCTGAATGAACAATGCAAAGTAATAGAAGAAAACAACAGAATGGGAAGGACTAGAGATCTCTTCAAGAAAATTGGAGAAATCGAGGGAATGTTCCATGCAAAACTGGCCATGATAAAGGACAAAAATGGTAGGGACCTAACAGAAGCAGAAGAGATTAGGAAAAGATGGCAAGAATACACAGAAGAACTATACAAGAAGGACCTCAATGTCCTTGACAACCACGATAGTGTAATCACTGACCTTGAGCCAAACATCCTGGAATGTGAAGTCAAATGGACCTTAGAAAGCATTACTAACAACAAAGCTAGAGGAGGTGAAGTATCCCAGCTGAGCTAATCAAAGTCTTAAAAGATGATGCTGTTAAAGTGCTGCACTCAATTTGCCAGCCAAATTGGAAAAACACAACAGTGGCCACAGGATTGGAAAAGGTCAGTTTACATTCCAATTTCAAAGAAGGGCAATGCCAAGGAATGTTCAAACTATCACATTTCACACACTAGCAAGGTCATGCTAGCACGGTCACGCACTAATTTCACACACTAAAGATCCTACAAGCTAGGCTTCA
Organism: Lepidodactylus listeri; assembly: GCA_029233225.1. Lineage (NCBI taxonomy): Eukaryota > Metazoa > Chordata > Lepidosauria > Squamata > Gekkonidae > Lepidodactylus > Lepidodactylus listeri. Next base: position 112,568,602 of record JARCFY010000009.1, on the reverse strand, counting down.
GCAGTACATGGATAGAGAAATGCCAGAAGTACAAGCTGGGTTACGAAGAGGTAGAGGAACTAGAGTTCAAATTGCCAACATTCGCTGGATTATGGAGAAAGCAAGAGAGTATCAGAAAAACACCTACTTCTGCTTTATTGACTATGCTAAAGCCTTTGATTGTGTGGATCACAACAAACTATGGCAAGTCCTTAAAGAGATGGGATTACCAGACCACCTCACATGTCTCTTGGGAAACCTGTATAATGGTCAAGAAGCAACAGTCAGAACCGGATATGGAACAACTGATTGGTTTAGCATAGGAAAAGGAGTACGCCAAGGATGTATATTGTCACCCTGCTTATTTAATTTATATGAGAGTACATCATGCGAAATGCCGGCTTGCATGAATCAGAAGCCGGAATTAAGATTGCTGGGAAAAACATCAACAACCTCAGATATGCAGATGATACCACTCTAATGGCAGAAAGTGAAGAGGACCTCAAGAGCTTCTTGCTGAAAGTGAAAGAGGAAAGTGCAAAAACTGGCTTGAAACTCCACATCAAAAAAACTAAGATCATGGCATCCGGACCCATCACTCCTTGGCAAATAGAAGGGCAAGTCGTGGAAGCAGTGACAGACTTCACCTTCCTGGGATCCAAGTTCACTGCAGATGGTGACTGCAGCCATGAAATTAAAAGACACCTGCTTCTTGGGAGGAAAGGGATGGCAAACCTAGATAGCATAATAAAAAGTAGAGACATCACCGGGCCAACAAAAGTCCGTATGGTCAAAGCAATGGTATTCCCAGTAGTAATGTATGGCTGCGTGAGTTGGACCATAAGGAAGGCCGAGCCCTAAAGAATAGTTGCTTTTGAATTCTGGTGCTGGAGAAGACTCTTGAGAATTCCTTGGACTGCAAGGAGTTCAAATCAGTCAATCCTAAAAGAAATCAACCCTGATTGTTCCCTGGAAGGCCAGATACTGAAGCTGAAGCTCAAATACTTTGGCCACCCAATGAGAAGGGAGCACTCCCTGGAGAAGACCCTGATGCTGGGAAAGATGGAAGGTCAAAGAAGAAGGGGACAGCAAAGGGTGAGATGGTTAGACAGTGTTATCGATGCAGCAAACATGAAATTAAGCAAACTTCAGAGCACAACGGAAGACAGGAGGGCCTTGAGTGTCCGGGAAGGTTGAAGTGTTCTCCTACCGGTTTCTTAATCTTGTGATTCCTGATGTCAGATTTGTGTCCATTTATCCTCTGGCGCAAGGTTTGCCCTGTTTGTCCTGCGTAGAGAACCGAAGGGCACTGCTGACATTTAATGGCACATATAATGTTAAAAGATGAGCAGGTGAATGAGCCCCTGATGGTGTAATTATATGAAGTTAATTCATTATTCTCATGTCAGGCACTTGCTGCCCTTCATCCTGTTGGTGTTGCACATATCAGGTGTGAAGGAGCCATGAGAAGATGAGCAAAGTTTCCTCTTGTTCCATGGGATTCCCCCAATTTTACATGTTCCCAGATTCAATTTATTCCCCTAGTTTTGGCAGCATTCTGAATACAACTGTCTATTGAGAAGTGCAATAAGACAGTCCAATCAGGCCTTTCTTCTGGCAGTTTCTGCAATTTTCCAGTTTCCTCCTTCTTGTCTGGTACATATTTCGGTGTGCTTGTACACAATATATATTTCCTACATCCAGGGCATCTTTTTGTGTGTAACAAAGAGGTGCAGGAACTCTCAAAAGGAAAATGAAGCTTTCAATCTGTATACTGAAAACTCATGAACTTTTAAACATTTTAAAAATAATTTTGTCGAAAAGGTTCCAGAACTCTGTTCCAGCGTGTTCCCCCAGGAAAAAAGGCCTGCCTGCATCCCTCCACCTCTCTCTCATGTCAGCTCTGTCACTGAACTTTTCTGTCTTGTGCTGAATTCTAACCAGTTCTTCCTGGCTGTTTCCATGGTGATGGTTCTCTCCATCTTTTCAAACCTGTCAGCTGAGTCAAGAGCGTCTGGACCTCGCATCACCTCAGTAATTGCGGTACTCATTGCATCTCCAAGGGCACAAGGTACAACATGCTACACAGGCTCTCTGCCCTATAGGTCTCTGTCAGCAGCCCAGAAGCTTCATAATTTGTGTCTGAGAGAGAAGTGGAGGCTACCAAGGCCTCAGAGTGCTCCAAGAAACAGCCAGTTCTTTCCACCCAGTTCCCATTAAAGATGGGGCACCTGCATTTCAGCTCCCTCTGCTGTCTGTGCAGTTTCAGTTCAGGCTGTAGTCTATCCCCTTTCACAGACTGCGCAAAGGAAGGTTGGTTTTCCCTTTCCCTGATCTGTGCCATTCTATAACAACTATTACTTTGGCTGCTGTTTGGATCAATGACTAGATATTAAACTGCACAGGTATTTATTACCACAAGAAACTCCAGCACATAAATCACAGAGTGTAGATACTGCTTCTCTGTACACCTCAGAGTAAGTGAGCCCACAGACTTGAAGTTGTGGCAGACAGGAGGCTGTTCTGGCCCTGCAGGGGGAAACAGCCACTCAGCCTTTTCTTCCCTGAGCCTGTGAGAGTGCCGCTCTGGTATCCAGTCGCCTTTCAGGAGTGGGGTGGAAGGCTAGAGGGGGAAGCACAGGGGGAGTTTGGTTCAGGTCTGCCTCAGGGAGAGGGCAGCCATCATTTGGGGTCTGCCTCAGCAAGAGAGCAGTCTGAAGGGGAGCTCTGCCTGGTAGTGAGGCCGGGTGGTCTCATCCTACCTCCAGGAAAGGGAAGAGTACCCAGTCGCGAGGCTTCTCTCTGGTGAGGAGCAGACCTTGTACCATTTCATCTGATTCTTGGGAAAGAGCAGGCCAGTGTGGGTGAGAAGTGACACGATCGAGATTTATAAGATTATGCATGGGATAGAGCAGGTAGAGAAAGAAGTCCTTTTCTCCCTTTCTCACAATACAAGAACTCGTGGGCACTCCATGAAATTGCTGAGCAGTCAGATTAGAACAGATAAAAGGAAGTACTTCTTCACCCAAAGGGAGATTAACACATGGAATTCAGTGCCACAGTAGGTGGCGGCAGCTACAAGGGCTTCAAGAGGGAATTAGATAAACACAAGAGCTGGGACCCGCAATACTCACAGGATTCCTAAAGGTTGCAGCTCCAGGTAAGTCTTCTCTTCCCACCCCCAGCACTGGCAGCGAGGCCTCAGCAGCTCTCAGCAGCTGGGCTGCCAATCTCCCCCCCCCCAAAATGGCGGTGAGGCCTCAGCGGCTCTCAGCTGCCAGCCAGCTGCAGAGTTCCCAGAGTTCTCTGTGCATGCACAGGGAATGCTCTTTGACTTTTTGGAGGATTTAAATATCCCCCATATAGTTTTTTTAAACTTTAAGGATTTTTCTGCACACCTGGGGAGTCCCCCAAGTGTGCAGGAAAATCTCTCTGCCCCCCAAGTGCCCCCAATGTGCGGATTTAGATATCCGCACACATGGGGGCACCTGGCTATTAGATATATAGATATGGAGCAGAGGTCCATTAGTGGCTATTAGCCACAAGGTATAGATAGGAACTCTCAGTCTGGGGCAAGTGATGCTCTGTATTCTTGGTGCTTGGGGGGGGAGGGAAACAGTGGGAGGGCTTCTGGTGTCCTGGCCCCACTGGTGGGCCTCCTGAGTGCACCTGGTGTTTTTGGCCACTGTGTGCCACAGAGTGTTGGACTGGATGGGCCACTGGTCTGATCCAACATTGGCTTCTCTTATGATCTTATGTCTGGGGCAAGTGATGCTCTGTATTCTTGGTGCTGGGGGGGCAACAGTGGGAGGGCTTCTAGTGTCCTGGCTGAACTGCTGGACCTCCTGAGGGCGCCTGGTGTTTTTGGCCACTGTGTGACACAGAGTGTTGGACTGGATGGGCCACTGGCCTGATCCAACACAGGCTTCTCTTCTCTTCTTACGTTCTTCTGAATCCTGTGTAGGTGAGAGAGAGGATCCAACCCAGTGGCTAGTCAGTGAAAGCCTGTTTGTACCTGAAAGCATTCAAGAGAATTCCAGCCACACGCTGAAGCTGTAACTAGCTTAAATTTATTTATTTAATTTTTTTCCAGTATTTTAAATTGATTTTTTACAACATTTTAATTGATTTTTAAAATATAACAGTAAACAAACAAGCATCACTGATCAAATACAGTATAGAACAAGTTTAAAAAACAATCAAACAAACAAACAAAGTATTTTGAAACATTGCTAAGTATAGGATCATTACCCAGGTCATATTTAAGCCAGTGATAGTGAGAGTCAGAGTAGCATACACCATATAAGGATGTAATACCAACAAATAAGAAAATAACATATCATAACAAGTGAACTTGACTAACAAAATTGATAATACATATCTTGTTACTGGTAGATCTACCCAGCCCTAAATAAATAAAAAAGAAGAAAGAAAAAAGAAAGACTCCCATAATACCTTTGCTTTGTAGTGTAAGAGGTAATAATAACAAGAGGAGAGTGTGGCAGAGAAGCGATAGGTAGATAGATTCAGAAATGAAGCCAAGATAAATAATTAGGGTCTCGAGGAAGTAAGTTGTTTTCAGTCATATATTGTAAGAAACGGTACCAGGTGCACACGAAGCGTGAGGAAGTCGCATCCGAGGAAGTGCTGAAATTATTGAGACTGTCAGTGATCTTATCCATAATAAATTGATCCCAGATTTTTTTTCTCCAGAGATCCAGAGAGGGAGGGGTGTTAAGTTTCCAGGATGCCGCAATGGATGTTTTGGCCGCTGTAAGTAGGAGGGTGGTAAGAGGGAGAAGAGGTTCTTCACCCAAGGATGGATCCCTTAGGTGTAAGAGAAGGACAGACGGGTCCAGAGGGAGGGTTTGTGATGTTATATTAGCTGTCTCTTCAATTATAGAAGTCCAGAATCGCTGGATTTGGGGGTACGACCACCAACAGTATAAGTAATCTCCCGGCTCTCCGCATGCTTTCCAACAAAGCGGTGAGTGAGTTATTGATATGGTGGAGACGCACCGGCGTGTAGTACCACCTGGAAACCAGTTTGAAGAATTGGAAGCATACACTGAAAATTCCAGAAGTGTTGGCTGCTGAGGACCAGATCAGAGACCATTGTTGGTCAGTTAAAAGACAGCCAAGGTCCTTATCCCATGCCTTCTGATATTGGAACTGGCGAGGACCAGTGGTTTCAGAAAGTATTTTGTAGATGTTTGAAAGAAGGTGTTTAGAGTGCTCTGAGTAAGTTGTAAGCAAATCTTCAAAATTTGTTTTAGCACGTCTGAAGGTCTCTTTATTCAGCTCAAAAGAGAACAAGCTACCCAGTTGATAATACTTGAGCCAGGGAATTGGGTGGTTGGTCCGTTCTTCAAGTTGTTGTTTCTGTAACAGCTTTCCATTGTTGGAGATGTCCTGAAGTGTTGTAATTCCCAGTAGTGACCATTCTCTGGACTGTCCCTGTTATGTATTGACCATGTGCTTCCGTAATGGCGACCGCCATGTGGCCAGAGCACATGGCCAAGAAACTACCTGAGCTTCAGTCAGGTAGAACAAAGGCCAGGTGGATTCAAACTGGCCACCAATCATGTACCTAGGTTTCTCCCAGGGAACCTATGAAATGTAAATAGACTTATAAGAGCCTATCAGGCCAGTTGGGTGAGGTCAGGAGATTGTCCCTGACCAGCATAAAAGAAGGGCTTCGAGCCCTGGGTTGTATGCTTCATCCGGACCAGCAATAAAGATCTAGCTGTTTCACTGTTCCATGGACTCCCGACTCCAATACATATCAGTCCCGGAGACTGACCTGGTACAAACCAGTCCTGATAAGTAAAGGTGGAGAGTGGTGATATCGGTGGCGCCAGAAGGTTTTTCAATGAGTCCCAAAGTGTGATAGTGTGTGACAGGAATGGGTTGTCTGAGATGCATGGAGATCTTCTAGATTTCGGACTCCAAAGTGTTTCCTGCAAAGATAAGGGTGCTGAAGCGGATTGTTCTATCAGAGTCCAACCTATTATCTGAGGAATTATTTGACAATCTGATTATATTTGTAAGTGCTGCCGCCTGGTAGTATAATTTCAGGTTAGGAAGATTAAGGCCTCCTTTGCGAGTTGGTTTTGTGAGTATTCTTTTGTCCATTCTAGATTTTTTAAAAGCCCAGATGAATGAGGAGATCATAGTTTGCCATATTTTAAAATCCTTGTTAGTAATTGTAATTGGCAGTGTCCTAAAAAGAAACAAAAAGCAGGGGAGCACAAAACTTTGAATCAGATGAAGGCGATCAGGTAAAGTTGGGTTGAGTTTGTTCCAGTCTTGGATACGGGACAAAACAATACTACCATCAACTTTCCATTGAAGAGAAGCACTCTAAAATGAAACACTCTAGGGCACATACAAAAAGTTAAAGTAAAAAATCACCTTCAAATGCCTTCAAACCAAACCAAACTAACTAAATTTCCAGAGATACAACTATAAGACTTAATTCTTTAATAAGTCTTTTCATTCAACCAGCTATACATTTTTGCCCATACCATTTTGAAAGATTCATCATCTTTATCTTTTAACCTTCTAGTTAATTTGTCCATCTCAATCACTTCAAAAAAATTTTGCAAAAATTCCTGGCTACTCGGAATTTTAGTAGTCTTCCAGTACCTTGCATATGTAATTCTGGCTGCTGTAACCCCATGTATTAAGATTATTTTATCTACCCTTTTATACACCTCTGGTAGCAGATTAAGAAGAAATAGTTCTGGTTTAAATGGTATTGTAGATTTAATTACCTCTTGAAGTAAATGTTGAACCATTAACCAGAACTTTTTTGCTTTATCACATAGCCACCACATACGGAAAAAACCACCAGAGTTCTTTTTACATTTCCAACAAACATTTACTATCATATTTGAATATTTAGAAAGTCTTTCGGGTGTTAAGTACCATTTGAAGAACATTTTGTATATATTCTCCTTAAAAGCTGCAGACCTGGTAATTTTAATATTTGTAGACCAAATTTTATACCACGCCTCTAGCTCAATATTATGCCCAAGGTCGCGCACCCAGGATATCATTGTAGGTTTAACCGCTTCTTCCAACATCTTAAAATCCAATAAAAAGTTATAAATCTTCTTGATATTTTTGCTAGTAGCTTCCAACCATACCTTGTCGAAGACCGTTGCCTCCATGTAAAACCCCTTTTTTAAATCAATATTATGTCTAGTTTGGAGCTGTAACGATTCCCACCACGATAAAGTAAATTTTTGCGCCTGCCATTTCTCTTGTGGCAGCAGCTTACTAGCTTAAATTTATGTGCCTCATCCAGGCTTCTCCTTTGACTTTCTGGGGACCTGTGCTGCTGATCTGTTCTTTAAAACTGAATTGTAAATCAATCCATCTTCTTTGTTATTTGCACACAGCTCCTGCCTCCAGGTTCTTCCCCCTCACAACAAAACTTACCTCATGGCAGTGAGCCCAAAGCCTTTTCACTTGCTACCCTAAGAAGATCTTGTAACTGAAGGGAAGGTTTACAAACATGGTTCCCCAACAGTATTATAAGAGAGGCTTTATGGCTCCCCTTGGCTGGCAGAAAGGGCCTGTCTGTCACAAAAGTTCTGAAGACATCGACGCAGACACCCTGTGGCCCAGTCTCCTAATTGTGAGCTTCAACCCACAGTTTAAAAGGATGGTTTGTACAATGGATTGATTTAACTTAATGATGTTATCTCCAAAGATGAAAGGGAGCAGGGAACTGGGAAAGGGGGAAAGGGAGAGGGCAGGCACACGTGAGTCCACTCCTGACCTCCTGAACATTGGCAACAGATCAGGCAGCGTTACTTAATCAAAGTAAAATAAATACAATTCAGCTCTTTTGCAAGATTATGAGTTCATTAAATAGCAGGTCAGTTTTACAAACTGCTTTGTTTGATATAAAGCACAACTTTGGAGACAAGGACTGATAACTCTTGAAGGACATGGACTGTGAGATCAAAGCTGAGATTCTTAGAAGACATCAAACACTACAACGGCCCTCTGTCACAACTGAGCTCCTGAATATTCAGATCTACAGTCTTTGGAAGCAGATGTTTCATAAACCCACACTTGCAGTTTAGAATAATAATTTTAAAATCTACTGTCCAGAAAGCAGAGCAATATCAAACAAATCAGATTTTTTCCCTTGTGAGGAGAGATTATTAAAAAATACCAGAATTCTCTAACAATATATGCTGACATGTAGATTGGGAAAGGGCCTCTTCCCTGGCCCCTCACCTGATGGAGGGCCAGGGCCAGTAAGCTTGCATACCCTCACTCATTCTTGCCAAACTGGCCCCATTAGTAGGGTTGCCAAACTCCAGGTAGGGGCTGGAGATTTTCCAGAATTACAACGGATCTCCAAACTACAGAGATCTGTTTCCATGGAGAAAATGGCTGCTTTGGAGGATGGACTCTAAAGAGTTAGATCCTGCTAAGGTCCCTTCACCAAACCTCACCCACTGCAAGCTCCACCCCCAAATCTCCAAGAATTCTCCAGCCTGGAGTTTGTAGCCTGTTATGTCCTGGACACAATTCCACAGACAACCAGGTTGCCATTCTCTATGTGTACACTTGTATGATTCTTTGATGTGACCAAACATGTAATGGCGCCGGCCATGCGGTCTGACTGCATGGCCTGGAAAAGGTACAGGCTTGAGGTAAAAGAACAATAGCACCCAGGCTCCTAAAGATCTACCTATCAGGAGCTTAGAATATTCAAATGAACCAATGTAAATCTCTGGCAGGAAGATTAACCTATCCTGCGGTGTGGGTGCGGATGGGGGCGAGGCTTTTCTGTGCATATAAGCTGACCCCCGGGCCACCTCAGGTATGCTTGTTCCTGACCTACAATAAACTCCACTATGCTGAAACTCACTCCAACGGCCTCCAGACTCCAGTACTTTTCATAGCCCTACCCATCAGTAACTGCCCTTGGCCAGCACAGCCATTGTTGATCACCACTGTGGTCAGTTAGGCAAGGATGAGCCAGCAGCAGCAGGCCCAGGCAGGGGGCAGGGAGGCCAGGCATTAGCAGTCCACACCACTTGCCTCTGTGCAGTGCCATTCTCACCAGCTTGCTCATCTCCCAGGCTGGGTGAGAGGCTCAGGAGAGACCACCTCAAGGCCACCGCTCCATGACTGAGAGTGATTAGGCAGAAGCAAGCAAGCACCTCAACGGGAGTCCTAATCTTGAAGCAGCTCCCAAGAAGCAGGCTTATTCTTGGGATACATCCACACAGCCATCTGCCTTTCTGCATATCACGTTGCTTTGGAGTGCCAGTGTGGTGTAGTAGTTAGCATATTGGACTAGGACCTGGAAGTCCCAGGTTAGAATCAATGTTCCCTCTAAGCTGTGGAGTGTTGTGAGCAAAGATTCTACTCTGTTTGACAAAACAGCTACTAGCATTAAATTTGTGAGTGAGCCTATATTTGACTACCACGTAAAAACTTGTGTGCCACTGCATACTAGCACAGTTTAGGGGGAGCACTGGTTAGATTTGTCCTCTACCATGGAAGCTCCCTGGGTGACCTTGGGTTTGTCACACCCTCTCAACCTAACCTATCTTGAAGAGTTTTTGTAAGGATAAGAGAGAGGAGAAGGGAACAACGGAAGCTACATTAGGTCCCCATTGGGGACAAAGGTGTGGTATAAAAAAATAAAGAAAAATAAATATCCAAAGAGAAGGTTTGCAACAATTTGTATTCTGTTGTTTATGGCTTTGCTCTAATTATGAGTATTTACTGTGGGGATCTGAAGTGGCGACTTCAGTATTAGTGGGTGGGTGGATTCTCTTGGGTGATACTTTCTGCGTTGCTTTTCAGAGCTGGCACCTCCTGGCTCTTATTCTGCTTCCACCTCTTTTTCTGGAGTTTTGTACTATCACTGCAGTAAATGGACAATTGTTTGCTGACATTTCACATACGCACACACACACGCATATTCACATATGCCTGAGCCACTGAGTGGAATGCCTCAGGTGAGGCCAATGTTCAATGGATATCAGCAAATCCTTTACTGTGATCCACAGACCTGAAAGGACAGCCCGCATGGCTTCTCCAGTCTCTGCAGAAATGGCAGGATCTGACAGGGAAATGCTGCCTTTTGAGCTCAGAATCCCCACATGTTTTAAGGAATAGTGAGTATCACAAATATAGAACAGAGTTTGCGTCCAGTGGCACCTTTAAGACCAACAAAGTTTAACACAGTGTGCACATGAAAGCTTATACCAAGAACTTAATTGGTCTTAAAGGTGCCACAGGACTAAACTTCATTCTGTTGCTTCAGACCACCTGAATCTATCACAGAAGGGCGACCTCCAAGGAATACCAGGGTCGTGATGCAGAGGCAGGCAATGAAGAACCACCTCTAAAGTGAATCTTACCTCAAAAAACTACTCTAGCTCACCACCTAGTGATGCATAACACTAAAGACCTAGAACTTCTGGCTGCCAGGCAATCTTAGGATCTCCTGGCTATTCTACACACAGTGCCATATGATAATTAATTATCACAAATATAAATGCTATTATTTAAAACAGGAGTTATGTATCATTGGGTCTGGTCATGCCTTATTAATCCCAGTCTATAAAATGAACAGCAGTCTCTTGTGCCCTGAGGTCATGCACCATGGCTCCACGCAAGGTGGACAGTAGACTTGGCATCTCAGGCCAGGTACCTGCAAGCAAAAGTGGTCGATAGAAGTCCTGATCTTCAGGTGGGAAACAGAAGCTGAAAGGTTGGCCCCCAGGCCACACTGCAAGGCCACTGCTTAGGCAAATACTGGAAGCCACGTCACCCAACAGTAGAACAGACATGACCTGGGAGACCTGTGACACAAGGGTTGGAAACAGACACAATTATGTGGGAACCATCGGCTGGTTCCCATAAAATTCTCCCATGAAGTCTGGGAGAACCTGGGTTTGATTCCCCACTCCTCCATTTGCACCTGCTGGTGTGACCTTGGGCAAGCTCTAGTTCTGGCACAGCTGTTCTTGAAAGAGAGCAGTTAATGTCAAGAGCTCTCTCAGCCCCACCTGCCTCAGAGGGTGTCTATTTATTTATTTATTTATTTATTTATTTATTTATTTATTTGATTGATTTATACCCCGCCCTCCCCGCGAACGGGCTCAGGGCACATAGGCCGGAAAATATTACATTAAAATAGTTAAGAACAATTAAAACAGTAGAAATAATTAAATACATTCCTAAAACTATAAATTACAGACAGCTTCCTATGGTATATTATCCTTTTATCAACGTAGCAGCTTAGTGGTAAGTTTCCATATTACCTTGCCACCCGCCAGGGTTGTTTCAGGCCGATTACATCAAGGTGATGTAGCTGATGGGTGGAATCGTCGGTGGCGGCTCCTATTTGAAAGCCTGGCGGAAGAGCTCCGTTTTACAGGCCCTGCGGAACTGCATAAGGTCCCGCAGGGCCCTGATCTCCTCTGGGAGCTTGTTCCACCAGGTGGGAGCCGCCACCAAAAAAGCCCTGGCCTTTGTCTTATTGAGTCTGGCGGCCCTGAGGCTTGGGACCTCTAGACGATGGGCTGACCCTGATCTCAGTGCCCGCTGGGGTATATACGGAGAAAGGCGGTCCCTAAGGTAAGTTGGACCCTGGCCATATAGGGCTTTATAGGTAAGAACCAGCACCTTGAAGCGAACTTGGTATACTATAGGCAGCCAGTGCAGCGCCGCCAGCACAGGCCTGATGTGTTCTCGGCTTGCGAGACCCATCAATAGCCTGGCCGCGGCATTCTGCACTAGCTGCAGCTTCCGGGTTAGCCCCAGGGGCAGCCCCATGTAAAGAGCGTTACAGTAGTCTAACCTCGAGGTGACCGTCGCACGGATCACTGTGGCCAGGTCATCCCGATCGAGGTAGGGAACCAACTGCCGCGCCAGCCGTAGATGATAGAAGGCCGACTTGGCAGTGGCTGCTACCTGGGCCTCCATTGTCAGAGAGGCATCCAGGAGCACTCCCAGACTCCTAACCCGTGACTCTGGCACCAATGGTGCCCTGTCGAAGCTCGGGAGTGGGAGCCCCCGCCCCAAACCGTAATTCCCCAGACACAGGACCTCCGTCTTCGCCGGGTTCAATTTCAACCTGCTCAACCTGAGCCAATCAGCCACAGCGTGCAATGCCCGGGTTAGATCTTCAGGACCAGAGCCCGACCGGCCGCCCAACATCAGATAGAGCTGGGTGTCATCCGCATACTGGTGACAACCCAGCCCAAACCTCCGGGCAATCTGGGCAAGGGGGCCCATATAGATGTTAAACAGCATTGGGGAGAGCACAGCCCCCTGGGGCACACCGCATTCAAGCGGGTGCCTCATGGACTGCTGCTCCCCTAGCACCACCCTTTGTCCCCGACCTTGAAGGAAGGAGACGAGCCATTGAAGGGCCCGCCCCCCTATCCCCACATCGGCAAGGCGGAGGGGAAGGGAAAGGAGTTTGTAAGCTGCTCTGAGACTCCTCTGGGTCGTGAAGGGCGGGGTATAAACCCACTCTCTTCTTCATCTTCTCTTCATTGCCTCCTCTTCTCAGTTCTCCTGTTCAAAAGTGGGAATTGCAGAGATTGGTCTCATATCGGTGTTGTTTTGATCAACCGAGGGGGACACAGCTCAACAGAAGCTGTTACTAGGAAGTGCTGCTGCTTCTACTGCTACCAGGGGTCATTTCGAGCAGGAGCTCGGGGGAGCGCAGCTCCGGGAGTTGGTGCCAGCCCCCCCCCCCACGGGGGAATGCCTGCTTGTGTCATGGCTGCAGCAAAATGACCCCATCCCCTGGAAAGGTCCTTGTTCCTCCGACCAGCTTTCTGAAGGCTTCAGCCACCACTGAAGCTAACCTCCCAGGCCTGGATTAGTAGCTGTCCCCTCTCTGCCAGCTTTCTTTCTTTCTTTCTTTCTTTCTTTCTTTCTTTCTTTCTTTCTTTCTTTCTTTCTTTCTTTCTTTCTTTCTTTCGACATAATTCTGGTGGTGTAGCATATGCAAATAAGTTATGCTAATGAGTTATGCTAATGAGCTTCTGCACCTCTTTTTCTATGAAATGACCCCTGGCTGCTACTGATGTTTGCAGTGATTTTACAGTGAAGGGCAGTCTTTTTTTATGGACTGCAAATTTTTATTTTATTAATGTACTTTACAGAGGAACACAGGGTGAATTAAAACATTAGGATGAACAAAAAGGAGATTAACAAAACAAAACAAGAATCTCCTAGGTTAAACCTACAATACCCTAAATACAATATTTCTAAATAATAAAACCAGAATTACACACAGATGTTCCAGGACAAACTATCCCCCCAGTCCAAATGGTTTCATATTGGTGTGAGCATTGCCCCTTCAATGAAAGAGCAAGATTCATCGTGTTAGAAGTACCTTTGATTTTGCCAACCCATTCATGAACCTTGGGGACCAAATTTGATTTCCAGTATCTCACGTAAAGTCTAGCTGCTGTGATTAAATTTAAAAGAATAGGCTGAAGATCTTTTGGAAACAGCTGCATAATTAAGCAAAAGTCATTCTGGAATCTGAGGAATTCCTCTAAAAAGGCTGGAACTGATCTGTTCAGTAATTCTCTTCCAAGTAATTTTTTGCTTGAGAACAATCACCACCACATAAGCATAAAACCAGCTGCTGGAGCCTTACAAAACCAACAGGGCTCCTGAACAGGAGTGGTAAATCTTTGCTACGCTCTTTGGGGTAAGATGAAGCCGATGGGTCATCTCAACAAGGTTCTCCCTAAACACGATGCATGCGGTGAAAGATGAGGCAAAGCAGTGAAGGGCAGTCTCGTCAATCAAGGGGCTGGATCCAAGCCTGCAGATGGAGCGAGCAGGCAGGAGGGATTTTTTTGCCTCTTCCCCCCACCCCCCCACACACACAGGTGAAAATCTGACACTGAAGAATTGGTGGACTGTCCAAAATAGAATGCTGCTTCTACTTCTGCAGTTATATAGTTTTCAGGCATCTGTCAGATCTTTGTGTTGGCCCATGAAGGTTCTGTATATATTAATGTTGACTTCTGGATGGGTATCTACTGACCAATCAGTTCTGACCCTTGTGTGCTATTCCAATGAATTATCTTACATGTGCAGATCCAGAGATGATTCTAAACCCAGGCCTGGACATTTGTATGTAGATCGAAAAACTCTCTTAGCTCAATGAGTTCAGCAGGACATCTCTGGAAGACTCTTGTTGGTGGATAGATCTTGTATCGACTGCTGGAATTAACCTCACAACTCATATATCTTTTTTTTTTTAATGGCACTAATGAACCAGTGCATCTCCAAACTGGGAGGATTAACTGTCTGCTACTGAGTTCTCTGCAGCTTCACATGAGCTTGTGCATTGTATTTTTATTTGATGAAAGCCTGATTTTCTAAAGGGGCTTGCTTGTAATGCATTGCATTTTCTAAACCATTTTCTGGTCACACCTTTTCTATGCATTTTTGCACTTGAAGATTCATTTATTTCTCACCGGCTCAAGGCAGGATTTGCATTTGTGAAGTCAGATACTTTCTTGGGGCATGAATATGTTCATGCTGTTCTGTTTGCTCTTCGTGCCTTGCAAATCAGAATCCCAGTGAATGGAATCTGTGACCCCCAGGGGCCAGAAAAGACATGTGAGTGAAAGCTCATGATCTACACTGGATGTAAACTGTGGCCTCCAAAGCTAGCACCAGCACTGTCCATGGACTCCCACAGTCATGCTGTGGCTTGGAGAAGGATTGTCATCTGAATGGCTTCAGGCAAGAGAAGGGAGAAGAGGCTGACATTACCAATCTCACTTTTCTTTCCTGGCAGGCCTGGCACTGGTGTCAAATGCTGCCTCTGTATGGTTCTGCCTGCTTGCCCAGTGACAGCTTTCCTTCAGGAAAAGCCCTTGTTCCACAGCAGGACCCCCCCCCCCCCCCCGGCTAGCTGATCTGGACAGCAGCCTTGGGGGTGGGGGGCTGATTCTAAGCCTGATCCATCTTTACTCCAGCTTCAGGCAGTCTTTGCTGAAGCACCAGAAGACTCAATTTTTCAACCAACTCAGTTGTGATTATCATTTTAGTATTACTGCTGCTTCTGTTTTTTCACAGATGGAGTCTGTTTTGTAAACTGGGAAGTTGCTCATACCGAGGAATAAAAAGTTGCTATGTTCCAGTTTCTCAGCACGCTTCAGATCAATCATTGTGCTATGCTCTACCCCCTCACAGCTGTCTTAGAGATCACTAATATTTAGAGAACATTGGTTAACCCTCTTAGACCGTTAAAATTTCAGTCGACTGCAGTTTGATCTATTTGATATTTCCTACAAGAAGTGTTAGGCCACAGTGGCTCAGTGATTAAGACGCTGAACTGCAGACCAGAAGGTTGGTAGTTGAGCAGTTCAAGACCCAAGTGCTGCATGACGGAGTGAGCTCCCATCTCTGGCCCCAGCTCCTGCCAACCTAGCAGTTTGAAAGCAAGAAACTGCAAGTAGATAAACAGGTACCGCTTCAGTGGGAAGGTAACAGCATTCTGTGCAACTCGATGTCTAGTCATGCCGGCCACATGACCATGGAAACATCTTTGGACAGTGCTGGATCTTGGGCTTGGAAATGGAGATGAGCACCGCAACCCTAGAGTCAGATTCAACTGGTTTTCAAGCAAGGAAAACCTTTACCTTTTACCTTTACCAGAAGTGTTACTTGATAGCACAAGACAGATATGTTGATTATGCAGTTTTATTAGTATTCAGTGATCTTCAGGTTGCAAATAAATTTTACCGGTGTATAGTGTGCACACGATATAACAAGAAAATATTTTTGCAGCGCAATCCTTTCTTACACCAGCTGGAGTGTTATGGAATATCAACAAGACTCTTCAAGTTGTTGCTCTTGTATAACTGTTACTCTTGTATAACTACAGTATTGGTGCAACTCTGCAGGTTCAGAGGACAGGAATGGCTAGCCATAGGAGTATGTCACAGACGATGTAATATCCTTTGTTCCTTGAGACTTTAGTCTTACCCATATGGTGTAACATTAACTACAATACAGCCTATGTACAACCACTCAGCAGTCAGTGCGAAATCCAAATTTCTCAGATAATAAGTCAAGTGCCACAGGACGACATTACTCTGGTCTCATGTCTACAGAATGTAAACCGATGGGAACTTTGGCAAAAGGACATTATGCCCAAATGACTTGGTCTGATGATGAATGTTGGAGGGGGACATTGCTAACACTTCACAGAACATTTACAGTACACTGTTGGAAGATTACAGGGACAAACATTCAACAAGAACCTTAACTCTACTCTTCCAAACGGGGATAGCAAGGACAACACACCCCACCGAGGCACACCTGGAGGGGGGGTGGATTTATGCCTCAGACTTCTGCAAGTATCTTCCCTGGTTCATATGGGGGAACCATGCAGGAGCTCAGCCATCTTCTTTCCCACACATAGTATGGATCCCCCACAGAAGGCAGAAGCCTGTGGCCACCACACTCAGGTAAGCATCCACGACGCAGCAAAGAACACAGCCTGTGAAGGAATGGACTCATGAGCCCTGTTCTCTTGGGAGACTAAGGAATGGACCCACATATTTCCACCCCAACTTCCTCCTTGGCTGGAGGCCACAGAGATTTTTAGTGGAAAGATATACAAGGTCCCCGGGTTGCAAGTCCCATTCCGGAGTGTGGCCCTAGTCAGCATATTTTTTGTAATCCTCTTTGGGTTTAGTCGAAGTTTTTTGAATTGAGTCCCATTGACTGGTAAGTCCACTTCCCCAAGTCTCCAGATCTCTCTGGCTAGGAGAGTCAGTTCCTATGGAAGGGTTAGGAACCCCCTCATACCCATGCACAACTTTGAAAGGGGACAATTCAGTGGAACTATGTGTTGAGTTGTTATAACTGTATTCCGCACAGGAGAGGAGCTCAGCCCAATCATCCTGCTGGTAATTAGTAAAACAACGAAGGAACTGCTCCACCACCTGATTTATCCTTTCCATTTGTCCATCAGTCTCAGGATGGTGAACACTACTGAGACCCCATTCCACTCCCAAGATTTAGAGGAACTCCTTCCAAAACTTAGCAACAAACTGAGACCTGTGGTCCGATGCTATCTTGCGCAGGACCAAATGCAATCTGACAATATGGTGCATGAACGATTTGGCCAATGCCTTGGCAGAGGGTAATTGTTTGCAAGGGATGAGATGAACCTGCTTAGAGAATAAGTCCACTATCACCCAAATTACTGTCTTCCCTTTACTAGGAGGGAGATCTGTGATAAAGTACATAGAAATCACTTCCCAGGGTCTGTTGGAGGTTTTGAGTGGCTGTAGGTTTCCGAAGGGGGGTGTTTCCAGGACGTTGTTTAGCCACTAGGCAGGTTTGGCACACCCCAGCATACTGGGAGACATCCTCACACATATGTGACCACCAAAATTGTATTTTGAGAAAACTGAGAGTTTTCAGGAACCCAAAATGTCCAGCTAATTTAGATTCATGGCTAAAATGTAACACTTCCCCCCCAGACTCCAGGGCACGTACAGATAGTTATCCTGGTACATTGTCTTTCTGGAGGAGGGAGGGCTCTGCAAGAATTTCCTCCCAATCTTCCTCCGTGAGAGTCACCTTAAATTTTTCAAGCCAAGGTTCTGCCTCTGGGGTGAGGCCCGCTTTCGCTTGGCTGCACATCACTACCACTCCGCCCAATTGGGAGGGGGTAAACAGAATCCACCACCTCCTCCCGCTGAGTGGCTTGTTGCAGGAGGTGGGACAGTGTCAGCCAGGAAGTTCGATTTCCCTGGGGGGTGCTGAAGGGAGAATCGAAACTTAGAGAACTCCATGCAATGCAGCTGCTTAGCACTGAGGGTCTGAGGGATGCATAGCGCCTTGAGATTTTTATGATCAGTCCAGACCTTGAAAGGCACCCTTCTCCCCTCCAGCCAATGCCACTAGGTAGTTAACGCTAGTTTGATAGCAGCTGCCTCCTTATCCCAAACTGCCCAGTTGCGCTCGGTGGAATTAAATTTCTTTGAGAAATAAGCTAAGGGGTGGAGCCTTCCATCATCTCCTTTTTGCAGAATGCCCCCCCCCCCCCAGCTACATCTGAGGTATCGACTTGGACCACGAACGGCTTATTTTCGTCTGGATGATGCAAAATGGGCTCAGAGGTAAACAAGTCTTTAAGTTCCTGGAAAGCCTGCTAGCACTCAGGGGTCCAATTTAATTTGGCTCCAGCCTTCACACTCCCTGGGCCCTTCCATTTAGTTTTCAGCAAGTCTGTCAGGGGAAGGCTTACTTGGGCAAAGTTGGGGATGAAAGGACGGTAGAAATTCATGAATCCTAACAACAACTGGAGTTGTCTTCGGGTTCGGGGGGCCTCCCATATCAGCATGTCTTTCATTTTATTTGGATCCATTCCCAACCCCTCCCGAGATAAGGTAGCCCAGGAAATCCTCTTGCTCTTTACGGAACTCACACTTGGACAGTTTTGCAAATAATGTCTCTAGGACCTCCCTCACCAAAGTCACATGGGAGTCCTTATCTTGCAAATAAATCAAGATATCAAGTTAAACCAAGACCCCCTTGAACAAATTATTATGTTTGGGGGTAGTTTTTTTAGTATTATGGATGATTTTTATTGGCTTGTATCTGACATGTGATGTGAGCTGCCTTGAGCATGGCAGGATACAAATCTTAATAAGCAAACACCTGGTATACCCGAAGTCCCAAGTTCAGTTCTTCATATCTCAGATTTAAAAAGATCTCTCTCAGAGAGCTACTGACAATCACATACCTCAGAACTGTAATTTATTTCTTTGATTTTGTGCAAATTCTTCAGCTCCACGTTCTGCACTCCCACCACGATTTTTGTTGTTGTTGATGAGTCCTTCCATTTATTTGGGTGGAGATGCACTGCCTTTCCTTTGCTTGCAAGATTCCAGCTACTGTGCATATGTTTCAGCAGCAGGGGACGGTGCATCCGAAAACTGCCGCATTCAGCCAGTGGAAGTTGCAGCACTCTTGTCATGCACAACAACAGGTTCTTGATACAGCTGCCCAAGATTAGGAGGCTTCAAATGAAAGAAATAGACAGAGCAAACCCCCAAATTTATGGCTACCTGATAGATTTTAAAAGACAATGTCTTAGATAGGTTATTACATTTGCTGCAAGGGTTCTGATGGGACCCTAGACAATGCTGGTATCTTAAGAGCTTTTGTGCTCACAAAGAAAAAAAGAAAAATTATTGTACCTTATGCTATTTATATAAGAATCATGGTCCTTGAAAAAGATTCATTTGAAACGGGTATATTATTAGAATCCCATGGGACTAGTGATAAGTATTTTTGATAAGGTGCTATCTGAATGTAAACCTGCACTGGTTGTATTGTTTGGGTGAAATATTTATTTTTCTATGTATTGTTTGGGTGAAATATATTTTTGATAATATTTAATACTAACATTTAGAGAACTGTAAAGAAAAAGAATAAAGCATAAAATTGTTTTACTGTACACATATATTTATTATACACAGAGATATATTTTTTGGTATTTCTTCCTAACACTGTGACCGTCTATTTTTGTATAATGCACAACAACAGAAGAGGACGCACAAGCAGCCTGCCTTTAGTGACATTTCCAAAAATACTAGCAGGCTCCTTTGTATTTTAAACATGTAATTAATATTGTTTCTATTCCATTGCTAATGTTTTCCTCATGGACTTGAGGAGCCAAAAACAATTATTCTCTGTATGAGATGCATGAGGGAAAGCACAGCTGAGCAAACAGCAGCACTCCATGTGCCGCCGCCACCTGTCAGCTCTCCGTCTTCATCACTTGTCAAGAGCTCAGCACCACACTGCGCTTTTTTTGCTGGCAATCCTTGTGTGTCCTTGTCCTAAACTGCTATAAACCACTTCAACATATTCCTGGAGTTTTGATGAAAGTTGCACTTTAATGGCAGAAGGAACACGAAACATAGCACGGGGATGACACAGTCTGCATAAATCAGGCCCTCTGGGGTGCATGAGAACCGAGCCATCCCCCCCCCCCCCCCCCAACTTTCATGTGCCTGAGCAGAATGGGAGCCAAGCTCCCAATAAAAATGGTCACATTTAGTTTGAGCCCTAGAGAGATCAATTTTGGATGCATGAAGTGGAGAAAGTGGATAGAAAGAGCTTTCTCTCCCCCCCCCCCCCCATAATACTAGAACTTGGGATACCAAATGAAGTTGTCGGATAATACATTCAGAACAGATAAAAGAAAAATACTCCATTATTTAACAAGTAATTTCATTGTGGAATTCACTGCCCGTTGGCGTAGTGACAGGCAGTAGCATAGATGGCTTTATAAAGAGATTAGAGTGATTCATTGAGGAATTCCACCAATAGCTACTAGGGAAAGTTACTAAAAGGAGTCTCCATTTGCTGAGGTAATGCTAGGAAGGAAAATGAGAGAAAGGCCTTGGCCTCTCTGCCCTGTTTTTTGGCCCTCTGGGACAACTGGTTGCCCACTGTGTGCAGCAGAATGCTGGACTAGATGGACCACTAGTCTGATCCAGCAGGGTCCTTATGTTCTGATGAATTATATTGTAGTGCATGAACCTGTTCACAATAAATGGCATCACCTGGGAGCAGCCATTCTTCTGATGTATCTTAGACGCTCTTAGGATCTTGGCTTGTTTCATAAGGCTGCTGCCATTTTGAAAGTTATCAGACTTCCTTTAAGGAACCAGCCTACCTTGCAAAACACCCAGGCCTATTCGTCATATATATTCTTTTCCTGTTGCTTAGGAAGTAAAAAAAAGCATTAAATACAGTAAGACCAAAGTTGCCGGGGAAATCTCTTTTTAGGCAATGCAGATTTTCTTTTGCATAGTGCTGTCCTGTATTTCTGTTTATTTTTGTTCTCTGTGCATGGGATCAATTGGGGCTAGCCATCTACCTCCTACATCCATGGATTCAGCTTTACAAATGTGCTATTAGAAACCAGGTTAACTGAAATCTAGTTGTGCCTTGTCCCCTTTTGCGTAGCAGCATTGCGTTTGTTCATTCATAGGGAGTAACTGTTATGGGCTGTTGGGAATTTGGCATTTTCCTGCTGAAGTGTGTAGGAATTTTGCCCTTAGAAGTGAGACACTGCTTTTGTTCCGTTAAATGCTGAAATGGCACTGCTCCAAACTTTTTAGCTCCCTCACTGCAGAAATTCTGTTTAGGTGAAGTGGGTTGTTCATCTCTGATTAATAACATTCACCATTTTGTCCAGTATATATTTAACATATCACACAAAAATCACTGAGGAAAGATGCAGCTG
This sequence comes from Lepidodactylus listeri, assembly GCA_029233225.1. Lineage (NCBI taxonomy): Eukaryota > Metazoa > Chordata > Lepidosauria > Squamata > Gekkonidae > Lepidodactylus > Lepidodactylus listeri. Next base: position 112,547,310 of record JARCFY010000009.1, on the reverse strand, counting down.
TTATTCTGCCCAAATGGACAGGATGGGCCTTGGGCTTACAAATGCCAGGAATACCTTTAAAAAGGCCAGCCTATTCTGTATCGTTGTCTTTCAGTTCTGTAGTGCTCCAGCTTTAAACGAACAAGGTCTCTCCATCTGCTGCCATGAAATCCTAACCCTCAACTCTCTTAAGAACATAAGAACATCAGAGAAGCCCATGTTGGATCAGGCCAGTGGCCCATCCAGTCCAACACCCTGTCACACAGTGGCCAAAAACACCAGGTGCCCTCAGGAGGTCTAGCAGTGGGGCCAGGACACTAGAAGCCCTCCCACTGTTGCCCCCCCACAAGCACCAGGAATACAGAGCATCACTTGCCCCAGACTTGATTTCCAAGAGGCCTCTCATTCCTCTGATTTGTAATTCAGATTTAAAATTAGATAAAAGAATATTTGCATGGTAGACTGTCACTGTCATTAAAACACAGGAAGCAATGCAGGTTGACAAAAAGCAGGAGTGCCACTTTGCAAAGGCCGCATCATCTTATTTCTTTGCATGTGGCCTGCTGAATCAAATGCAAAAATATAATGAGGATATTATTCCAATAAAACAGGAGAGTAATATTAAAAATAGACAGGAGATCATCACTGGATTTTTGCTTCAGCAGGCTCCAAAACAACATCAGAAATGTGAGACCACTTCTGAGAGTAAGTCTGGACCTGAATTTCAGTTTTCTATATTTCGTCATGGTAAAACAGGGCTGTGCTTGCCTGTCGCTGTTGCTCTCTTCTGTGCAGGCACGCATTTGGACTGCGTCTGCACAGACCTGCCACAGAAAAGAATTTTTCAGCTACTGCGTCCTGAGAAGGTGCCCCTCCCCTCAGAGCATGAGAGATGCTGTTTAGGAAAACAGTCATGTACTACAAGGGGATGGTGCCCCCTTTCACCAGTTTCTCCTGTCATGTCGCAAATTCTCAACAGAAAGCCAACACAACAGAGAGCTCATAGTGGGGCAGGAGCAAAGGAACCCATGTCTACGCAGAAGACAAGTCAGTGAGCAATAGCTACAGGTTGTGCAACCCTGTTTTTGTCTTTGGTGTTCTGGGCAGTCCCGCACTGGGTGATAACCAGCTTCTCGCCAATGGTGGTGGGACTGAGCCTCTCAGCTGAAGAGAGAATGCAGTTCTGCCTTCCCAGCTGCTGACTCCCCTCCTGGAATTTGTGTCCACAGCACAGGGAAGGACAAAGGTCTTCTGCGCAGTCCCACCTTGGGAGTCTAGCAACCTATTCACGGGGCGAAGCTCTCAGTGAAATAACAAATGAAGGACAGCCTTCCCCACTGCTGGTTCACATTCCTTCAAGTCACGTTCACAGAACAGTACCCGACTAAAGTATCTGATGACAACCAGGTTGCGACCCTGTGGATCTCTGGACGTGGGTCTCCTTGAAGAAAAACTATGGATGATGGCAACCCTCAGCCTGGCAGCACCCTCTGGGTTACTCGATACCACCTGACTGGCAAGACTCAGCTAGGCCTGGTTGTTTGCTACTGTTCAACAGCTGCCACCCTATGAAAGACAGTGTGGTCTTGCAGTTAGAGCTTCAGAGCACAGCTTGAGAGACCCAGGTTCAGACCATCAGTCTGCTATGGAAACACACTAGGTGATTTTGGACAAGTGACATACTTTCAGCCCAACCTGCCTCACAGGGTTGTTGTGTGGATTAAAGGTATGAGAAGAGAATAGTGTAAGCTGTTTTGGTCCCCACTGTGGAGAAAGCTGGGGTATAAATGAAGTAAATAAATAATAAATACGTTCCTGGGATCCAAGTTCACTGCAGACGGTGACTGCAGCCATGAAATTAAAAGACGCCTGCTCCTTGGGAGGAAAGCTATGGCAAACCTAGACAGCATAATAAAAAGTAAAGACCCTGCCAACAAAAGTCCATATGGTCAAAGCAATGGTATTATCAGTAGTGATGTATGGCTGTGAGAGTTGGACCATAAGGAAGGCTGGACACCGAAGAATGGATGCTTTTGAATTCTGGTGCTGGAGAAGACTCTTGAGAGTGCCTTGGACTGCGAGGAGATCGAATCAGTCAGTCCTAAAAGAAATCAACCCTGACTGTTCCCTGGAAGGCCGGATCCTGAAGCTGAAGTTCAGATACTTTGGCCACCAAATGAGCAAGGAGCCCTCACTGGAGAAGAAGGCCCTGATGCTGGGAAAGACTGAAGGTCAAAGAAGAAGGGGACGGCAAAGGATGAGATGGTCGGACAGTGTTATCCATGCAACAAACATGAAATTGAGCAAACTCCAGAGGACGGCAGAAGACAGGAGGGCCTGGCGTGATGTGGTCCATGGGGTCGCAAAGAGTCGGATTTGGCTGTGCAACTGAACAACAACAACAAATACAGCTGTAGATGGCAGACAGATAAAAAGTAGGCTGAGAAGGACAGGAGGAGGCAGGGAAAGGGGAGAGAATATGAGGCTTGACGGGGGAGGGAAAGAGGAAATAGTGTGAGGAGAGGAATACAGGGAAAATGAGGCACCACCCCACCAGTCCTTAAGAGATCCCTACCATGCCAGTGGGCCTGGCCCAGAAGACAGCACCATACAACTGGGCCACAGTTTTCCTAGGTAGAGACTGCCAGTGGGCAGGGAAGGGAAGGCTTAAGACAGAGGAGTAGATAAAGGTAGGTTGGCTGTTAGGTTCAAAGGAGATAGGGTTACTACCTCCAGGTTACAAAATACTTGGAGATTTGGGGAAGTGGAGCCTGGAGAGGGTGGGGTTTGAGGAAGGGAGGGGCCTCAGAAGGGTATAATGCCACAGGCTGGAAGCTGGTAACTCTAGGCCTGACAGCACCCTCTGGGTGACTTAGTACCACCTGACTTGCATGACTCACCTAGGCCCGTGTGGTGCAGTGGTTAGAGCTTCAGAGTAGGGTCTTTTGAGACCCAGGTTCAAATCCCTATCTTCCTGTGGAAACTGACTGGGTGATTTTGAACTAGTCACATACTTCCAGCCTAACGTGCCTCACAGGAGATAGATCAAGATGGGTGGCCGGTTAGCCTGTCTATAGCAGTAGGAAAGAACAAGAGTCCAGGAGCACCTTAAAGAGTAACAAAATTTGGGGCAGGGGAGGAGCTTTCGTGAGTAGCTGAAGAAGATAAAAGGGAGCTGTGCAAATAGAAAGGAGGTAAGAATAGTATTAGCTGTTTTGGTCCCCACTGTGGGGAAAGACCATCGTTTTCATAGGTAGAGGCTGCAGGGAGGGAGGCGATGGAAAGCTGAAGATAGAAGGGCAGATAAAGGTAGGTGGGCAGTTGGGGGAGAAGGAGAGAGGGTTGTCAGCTCCAGCTTGGGGGATTCCTGGAGATTTGAGGAATGGAGCCTGGGAAAAATGGGGTTTGAAGAAAGGAACTCTATTCATAACTCTACATAGGAGGGCACTCAGACAGGTATAATGGCACAGACTCCATCCTCCTAAGCAGCCATTTCTTCCAGGGGAACTAGCATTGCCAACCTCCAGGTGAGGGCTGGAGATCACCTGGAATTACAGCTGATCTTCCAGATGACAGAGATCAGTTCCCCAGGAGAAAATGGCTGCTTTGGAGGGTGGAGCCTATGACATTATACCCTGCTGAGGTTGCTTCCCTCCCCAAACCTCACCCTCCCAAGGCTCCAGCTCCAAATCTCCAGGAATTTCCCAACCTGGAACTGGCAACCTGAAGGGAAACTGATCTCTGTAGCTGGGAGTTTTGTTATGATTCCTAGAGAGTCGCCACTGCCTCTGCTGCTGGGGGGGGGGCAACTGGGCAGGTCATGGGGGGGTAGAAAGAGAAAGTGTGTGGAAGCAGAGAGGAAGTGACGGACATGGGAGAGAGAGAGAGAGTAAGAGAACGGGGTGGGAGGGAGAAAGAGAGAGAGACAGACAAGTAAGGGGAGAGGGGAGGAAGCAAAGGTGGAGTGAATGGGATAGCTGCTCCCACATGTTTATTGCAGGTCCCCACTTCTGTACTCTTAAAGCAAAGTCTGAGGATACCTGAATCCGATGCTTGGACTTGTGAGTGGGCAAGACAAATCTTTCTACAAACCTGAAACACACCCAAGGCTTGCAGAAAAATCTGAAATCTAAAACCCCCCCAAACATTTAAGGTTTTTTTTTAAAAAATCCAAATGATAAAAGGAGTTGTTGTGGTTGTTCAGTCACACAGTCGAGCCCGACTCTTCGTGGCCCCATGGACTACATCACACCAGACTCTCCTGTCTTCTGTTGTGTTTCGGAATTTGCTTAATCTCATGTTCGTTGCATCAATAACACTGTCTCGCCATCTCATTCTTGTTGACCCTCTGATGTGGCAGGACTTGTAGCCCCCATCTACTTTAGGTTCCTGTCTGCCTTTTGGATATATTCCCCTCTCCCTCTTTATGCCAAGTTTTGTTGTTGTTCAGTCGCAGTTGAGTCTGAGTCTTTGTGACCCCATGGATCACATCACACCAGGCCCTCCTGTCTTCCGTCGTGCTCAGGAGTTTGCCTAATTTCATGTTCATTGTATCAGTAACACTGTCTAACCATCTCATCCTTTGCCGTCCCCTTCTTTGACCTTCAGTCTTTCCCAGCATCAGGGTCTTCTCCAGTGAGTGCTCCCTTCTCATTTGGTGGCCAAAGTATTTGAGCTTCAGCTTCAGGATCTGGCCTTCCAGGGAACAGTCAGGGTTGATTTCTTTTAGGATTGACTGATTTGACCTCTTTTAGGATTGACTGATTTGACCTCCATGGGACTCTCAAGAGTCTTCTCCAGCACCAGAATTCAAAAGCATCTATTCTTCGGCGCTCGAATAAAAGGAGTGCCTGTAGCTTTAATGAACAGATTCCCTCAGTGTCTTCAGCTAGCCTGCGTCTCTGCGGTCACCAGTGGGAAATGTGTAGAGAGAAAATGGCATCCCACCTGTTTAATTTTGTACATGCTCTCAATCTTCCTCGATGTAGCCGGGATGAGAGCTGGCTTCTTCCACACTCTATCACAGGGAATGCCATTGTCCCAAGGGAATCAAGTAGGATATGATCACTTGAGCTTGTCTGAAGCTGTGACATCAATATCTAGGGAAGAGGTGTTGAACTCGCTTGTTACGAGGTCCGGATCTGATGTAAATGCCACTTTGTCAAGCTGGGCCATGTGTGCCATAAAATGTCATGCCAGGTACCAGAGATATTTTACCACTGACCGTGACCCACACCCCTCCTCAGCACCTAACTAACCACCCTTTTTGCTCAATATGCACAAAAAGTGCTGCACACCAGAGAGCTACTGCTACTTGTGGTGCAACAACCAGAGACTCTCATGGCTCTTCACACATTTCAGAAGGTTTTGATGAGCTGGAGCAGGAAGTGCTGCATTCTGTTGCCACCGATGCAGCAGCTAAAGACAGGTGGCCGAGTGCATCAACCAGGGGAACTCTACAAGGCCGGCCTCTGTCGAAGTCCCACATCCAGCAACAATCTTGAACCACAAGGGGAACCGCGATGCTCCCCAGCACCACAAGCGGTCTTCAAGCGCTGCCGCTCCCCAAAGATGCCAGCTCCACTGTAATTGCCTTTTGGAGACTTCTATTTCCTGCTGCCTCCATGGCATTATCCAGCCACACAAAATATTACTCCCCACGTGCAAGAGCACAGATGCACATCCAGCGTCTGCCTCTGCTGTGTGCAAGCCCTGCATGCTTTTCTGAATGCTGCTCCTGTCCCTGACCTTTGCCTCACCACCCACCCACCCCACTGCCATTCGGACTGTTACATAAGGCAGCACTTGCATGCCGGGGGGCCGGGAGCAGGTGTGCGTTTCAGCGTCACCTCTTATTTCATCCTCCCCGTGTGCAGGAGAGGAGGCCTGCACATTTGGGTCAGCAGAATTGCAGGCTCCGGCTCACCCAACTTGGTGGGCCTCCTTCATCCCCGACCCTCAGTGTTCTGCACACACTGCACACCTAAGCACAGGGCTTTTCTCTCACACCTGAGCTGTTGCGTACAGCATGCCTGGCCCAGCGAGTTGCTCTGTTCACATGCTTACATAAGTGGGGACATTGGGCAAGCCAGCCAGTGGCTTTCCACAGGCACCTGTGCCCACGGGCGCCTTCCCCAGGCTGCCTACAAGTGGGAAGCATCTGGAAAGGTATCCCTGAACTGTGCTCAGGTCCAGGGACCTCTTCCTCGCCATCACAGTCAGTAATAATTCCTGAACACTCCTGAAGAAAACGTGATGGTGGTCATAACTTCAAAACTATATGAAGGTGCCATGTAGGGTACACCTGTCCTGGTTCCATTCTCAGAAAAGAAACCAACCCAATCTGGTGCATGTGTTGGAAACATATAAAAAGGAGAAGAGAGAAGAGGAGAAGAGATTGGATTTATAATCCGCCCTTCACTCAGGGTCTCAGAGCGGTTTGCAATCTCCTTTCCCTTCCCCTCCCCACAACAGACACCCTGTGAGGTAGGTGGGGCTGATAGAGCTCTCTCGAGGACTGCTCTTGAGAGAACAGCTCTGAGAGAACTTGTGCCTAACCCAAGGTCACACTGTGAGAGTTCTGCTCAAAGTAGTCAAGGATCAGATCTTGGTTGGTTAACCACAGTTCTTTATTACCTATTCCTACATTAGTACAGCATCTCGGATTATTGTCAGAGATGAGACAAATAATACAAGCGGGTCTATTATACCATTCCAAGGAGTTTGAATTACCCATAGATAGCCAATCCCCTGAAGGGAAAATTGGCGGGCTAAAAGGTGTCTTGACCGTTTGGTTCTCACAGGAAAAAAGTGAGGTGTTAAGCAGTAAATTTCCTCTCCCAAACCAGACCCCTCAGATGTTGCGAGTTCACATAACAATCAATGGCTCCAAGGTTCTTTTGCATTTGATAAGAGATGAGAAGCATCCTCCCCTTGAAGTTACTGCCGGAGCAGCTGGAATGCGGAGGCAGGGATGTGAGGCCTCCTTGTTCTCGCAAATCATGGTTGTCACCCTCCCGACCAAGACAGGAACAATGCATTACGGTTACATAGGTTCAAATATACTTTAGATACATAGGATAGTTAAAGACATGCATGCAAGCAATTAACTCTATCTCTGGCTAATATATTGGCTGAATTTGCAGATTCTGACACCCTGCCCTCCTCATAATTCACTTCACCTAGCTTTATCTGGGAACATTTTATGAAACAGTTTGGTTAGTTTAGGAGCATGAACATGTTCTGAGCGAATCCACTCGTTGTGTTCCGGGCCGAAATCTAGCCATCTAACTAAGTAATATAATCGGCCTCTTCGCATCTTGGAATCAAGGATTTCAGTTATCTCGAAGTGAGGGGCCCCCTCCTTCATCAGTGGAGGAGGAACTGGAGGAGCTGGATGCCAAGCATTCGGCCCAGGATCTTTCTTCAATAGGCTGAAATGAAACACAGGGTGCACAGAACTCAGTGATTTAGGCAGTTCTAGTTCAAAAGACACATCCGATATTTTGCGTAGTACTTTATAGGGTCCAACATATTTCCATCCTAGTTTTCTGCTGGGCTGCAACCCATGGATATTTTTAGTGGAGAGATAGACAGAGTCCCCGGGTTGGAGATCCCATCCTGGTGCTCGCCCTCGATCAGCATATTTTTTGTAATCCTCTTTGGCATGGTCCAATGCCTTGCCTATTAATGGCCATGAGTCCTGGAGACTGGACCACCACCTTTTAAAATCCGATGGGGAAGCTTGGGGGACATTCTCAATGGTAGGCAATGGTTTCCCCTCGAAACCCCCCACTGCCATGAAAGGGGAGACTCCCGTGGAAGAGTGCACTGCATTGTTGTAACTATATTCTGCAAAAGGCAGCAATTCCACCCAGTTGTCTTGGTGATAATTAGTGTAACATCTCAGAAATTGCTCCAATATTTGATTAGTTCGTTCGGATTGGCCATCGGTCTCTGGGTGGTAACCCGAACTCAGGGCTGGTTCTATGTCCATCATTTTCAGGAGCTCCCGCCAGAAGCTGGCAACGAACTGACTACCGCGGTCGGATACCACTCTCTTCGGAAAAGCGTGTAATTTAATCACGTGATTGAAAAAAGCTTTGGCCATCCCTTTAGCGGTGGGCAATTGCTTGAAAGGGGTGAAATGCGCTTGCTTCGAGAATGTGTCTACCACCACCCAAATAACCGTTTTTCCCTTAGAGGGGGACAAATTGGTGATAAAGTCCATGGCTATGGCCTCCCAGGGTCTTGAAGGGGTGGGTAGGGGGTGCAACAATCCCGGAACTTTTCCCCCCCGCTTTTTGCACATTAAACAGGTCTGGCAAGCCGAGACGAAGTCGGAGACGTCTCGGCGCATGCGCGGCCACCAGAATTGACGCTGGATCAAATTCAGGGTTTTTAGGAAACCAAAGTGCCCGGCTAGCTTAGAAGAGTGGCAGGTTAACAATATTTCTTTACGTTTGGCCTTCGGCACCACTAGTTTGTCTCCATGCAGCCAACATTGATCCTCTCTCTTAGAGCATTCCTCCAGAGCTTCCAATTCCTCTATCTCCTCAGGAGCATAATCCCCCCCCCAATCACATTTCCCAATGTCCAACTGGGCCTTCTTAGCTTGGCTCTGGGTGACCACTGCCCCTCCTAACTGTTGGGGGGAGAACATGGAGTCAAACACCTCTTCCTTGACACTTTCATGTTGGGGCAACCTGGACAGCGCGTCTGCCAAGGAGTTAGCCTTCCCAGGAAAATGTTTGAGCACAAAGTTAAACTTGGAGAAGAAATCGGCCCATCGCAGCTGCTTGGCGTTGAGGGACCTCTGAGTGCGCAGCGCCTCTAGATTCTTATGATCAGTCCATATTTCGAACGGAGTCTGCGCACCCTCCAACCAATGCCGCCACGTAGTGAGCGCTAACCTAATGGCTGCGGCTTCTTTGTCCCAGACCGACCAATTCCTTTCCGTTTCATTAAATTTTTTCGAAATATAAGCCAGCGGGTGCAATTTCCCTTCCGGGCCACTTTGTAATATGGCCCCCCCCATGGCTACATCAGACGCGTCTACATGGATTATAAATTCTTTGGTTTCGTCAGGGTGCGCTAGAATGGGCTCTGAAGTAAAAAGAGTCTTTAAAGTCTCAAACGCCCTCTGACACTCCTCGTTCCAAGCTAATTTTTCTCCTGGCTTCCCGGCCTCGGGCCCTCTCCCCTTAGTTTTTAGTAAGTCCGTTAAGGGGAGAGTAACCTTAGCAAAGTCCTTGATGAAGGTTCGGTAAAAATTACAAAATCCTAAAAGGCTCTGCAATTGCTTTCTCGTTCGCGGAGCCTCCCATTGCACCACAGCCTCCACCTTCCCCGGGTCCATTTCCAAACCCTTCTGAGAGATGCGATAGCCCAGGAAGTCCACGGACTCACGGTGGAACTCACACTTAGATAGTTTCACATATAGCTGGTTTTTTAGTAAGGTAGCAAGGACTTCCCTGACTAATTTCACATGTGCCTTCTTATCAGTAGAATAGATCAAGATATCATCTATGTAACATAACACACCCTTAAATAGGTGCTTGTGCAACACTTCGTTGATTAAACTCATAAAGACCCCGGGCGCGCCACTTAAGCCGAACGGCATCACTAGATATTCAAATTGCCCCAAGGGGGTATTAAAGGCAGTCTTGGATTCATCCCCTTCCCTGATGCGCACCCTGAAATAGGCATCTCGTAAATCCAGCTTGGTAAAAATCTTCCCCTTAGCCGCTTCCGCCAAGAGGTCTTTTATTAACGGGAGGGGGTAAGCGTTGGTAGTGGAGACCGCATTCAGTCCCCTGTAGTCAGTGCATAGTCGTAAACCCCCATCCTTTTTTTTTCGGAACAGCACCGGCGCCGCAAAGGGGGATTTGGCTGGGCGGATGAAACCTCGCGCTAAATTTTTGTCCAAGAACTTTCGCAACTCTTCCCGCTCCAACGGGCTCATGGAGTACAATTTCCCTTTTGGGAGTTTCTCTCCTGGGAGTAGTTCTATGGCACAATCCGACAGTCGATGGGGGGGCAGCTCGTCCGCCTCAGTCTCGCTGAACACTTCGAGCAAATCTCTATACTCCTTGGGTACCATGGTGGGGGTGAGAGCGAGCGCGGGGACCGGGGGAGGAGGGGTCGGGGGTCCAGGTCCCCACTCTGGGTCCCATCTATGGGTAAGGCAACGTTCGTCCACCCACGAGATCTTCCCTTCGCTCCATTTAATATAAGGGTCGTGCGCCCCGAGCCAAGGGCTGCCCAACACCATAGGGAACTGGGCGTTTGGGGTGATGACAAAAGCCCGCTTCTCCCAGTGTTCCCCCGTCCCCAAAATTAAGCTCTCAGTCTCTGCTATGCATTCCTCCTTCATCTCCGACCCATCCATTTGAGTGAACTTTAGGGGTTCCAACAACGGGGTGACTTTTGGTCCCAGCCCTTCCACCACCAAGGGGCTGATCAGGTCTCGCGCACACCCAGAGTCAATTAACGTGCGTACCCGCGTGTGGGTACCTGATCCAGGGGTCACCACCGTCACTACCATATATAATAGGGGGCCAGGGATGCTCACCGGAGATGGCGCTTCTTGGCGAGGGACCTGCAGCTCTGCGCCGCTCACTGCAGGCCGTTGGAGTTTCCCGACATCTGTGTCTCCATCAGCTCCAGCTCCCCCTGGTCACTGGCAGCTCCCTCCAGCTGCAACGCCCGGGGTTTCATTGGTGTTTTTCCCCGGCTAGGGGTGCTCCCCGCTCCGGGTGTTGAGGTCTTCGGGCCTTTTCCCCCCCCTCTTGGGCAGGCGGAGGCGAAATGGCCACTCTCCCCACACTTCATGCACAACCCTTGTCGAAACCTCGCATCTCGGATGTCTTGCACACTGGATCGGGGCTTCGCTCTAGGGGCTGCTTTGCTGGCCGCCGTCACCGAAGCTCCCATCTTGATCAGGGCGAATCGCTCCTCCATGTCGATGGCAGCTCTCATCCAGGTGGCCAAGGTGCCCGGGCGTCCCCCCAACAGCACGGTTTCGTAGATCTCCGGATTCAGGCCCTCCCAATACTTCTCCATGAATAACTCCTCCGGCCATCCGTGGATCTTGGCCGCGATGCGCCTGAACTTGTCGGTGTAGTCCCTCACCGACGATCTCCCCTGGAACAGCTTTCTTAGTTGATTACGGGCCTTTTCCTCGCCCAGGGGGTCCTCGAACTGATGGCGGAGGGCCCACATGAAGTTGTTCAGGGAACGCAACTCAGGTCCTGGGGTGTCGTGCAGGCTCACATACCAGTCGCTGGCGGTGTCTTTCAGCTTGGAACCGATGTAGCCAATCCGTTCTCTCTCGGTGGGATAGAGGTGGCCCCAGCTGTCCAGGAATCTCTCTATCTCCAGCATGAAGAAACGTAGCTTCTCCGGGTCCCCATCGAAGGTGGTCGTCAAAGGGTCGGAGGGGGCTGGGCGGGCGACCGGAGCGGCCGGGGCGGGGGCAGGTGCTGGAACGGGCCCTGGCACCGGAACCGGAACGACCGGCTGGACTGGTTGTGCCGGCAGAGCGGGCGCCTGTGGCTGAACCAGAACCCCTCCGGGCGCCGCTGGTTGTTGTGGGGCTCCTACCCCTTGACCGGGGAGAGCTCCTTGCACTACCCTCATAGCGTCTCGAAATTGGTGCTGGAGATCGAGGGCCAACTCGCGGAGCTCGGCGGTGAGTTGAAGCCGCAACTCTCCCATCATCTGCTCCAAGGGGGCTATCTGCTCTTCTCCATACGGATCGGGCCCATACGGACCTGTCCCCTCTCCTTCGAAAGGCGGGCGACGCGGCCCTCCACGGTAGATCGGCTCGCGGTCGTCCCCAAGGTAGCTCGGTCTCCCTCGATCGAGCTGGTCTCCTGTCAGCGAAACCCGCACCCCTTTCCGATCGTGTACCCACGAATCCACGGTCCGACGACCGAATTTGCTCCAGGCGTACTTGGGGGTCACACTCTGATGAGGAATCAGGCGCGGGATGTAGTGAGCCCCCTGGCTCGTGGTCACCGGCACTTCGGGACCTCCTCCGCCGCCACCACCCCCGTTTTCCGGATCCTTCGGGGTGACGGGAGTATCTTCGGGAGTAGTAGGGTTGAGGGGGACCGCGTCGTCGTCTGACATGGTCAGGAACGGCCGAGTCCCAATCACAGATCTCTGACAATCTGTGAGAGTTCTGCTCAAAGTAGTCAAGGATCAGATCTTGGTTGGTTAACCACAGTTCTTTATTACCTATTCCTACATTAGTACAGCATCTCGGATTATTGTCAGAGATGAGACAAATAATACAAGCGGGTCTATTATACCATTCCAAGGAGTTTGAATTACCCATAGATAGCCAATCCCCTGAAGGGAAAATTGGCGGGCTAAAAGGTGTCTTGACCGTTTGGTTCTCACAGGAAAAAAGTGAGGTGTTAAGCAGTAAATTTCCTCTCCCAAACCAGACCCCTCAGATGTTGCGAGTTCACATAACAATCAATGGCTCCAAGGTTCTTTTGCATTTGATAAGAGATGAGAAGCATCCTCCCCTTGAAGTTACTGCCGGAGCAGCTGGAATGCGGAGGCAGGGATGTGAGGCCTCCTTGTTCTCGCAAATCATGGTTGTCACCCTCCCGACCAAGACAGGAACAATGCATTACGGTTACATAGGTTCAAATATACTTTAGATACATAGGATAGTTAAAGACATGCATGCAAGCAATTAACTCTATCTCTGGCTAATATATTGGCTGAATTTGCAGATTCTGACACACACCAGCAGCTGCATGTGGAGGAGTGGGGAATCAAACCCGGTTCTCCCAGATTAGAGTCTGTGCTCCTAACCACTACACCAAACCACTACACCAAACCATAGGGCTGCCACAGCACAGGAAGGAAAGCCAAGTGCCACAGTGCTCCACTGGTTGGGCAGACATGATGAATGGGCGCTTTTCTAATGGTACAAGTGGTTCTGACTCAACTTCCCCTTTAGAGAGGGATGGCCCCAGAGAACGGGGATGCAGGGACGGAGCTCTGGGCAGGGCAAGCGACACCTCCTCTTGCTCTTGCATCCGTTTGGGCTCAGCAGCAACTACTGAGTTTCCCCGATGGAACAAAATGAGACTTGCCCTTCTGTTTAGTCTTGACATTCATTTTCCTTGCAGGTGGTCTGGAGGGGCTTCTCAGAGCGAGGGAAGGCATTTGGGGGGGGGATCAAGACTGACGCCTGGGTGGATCCAGCCTCAGAACCAATGGAATCAATGTCACTGAGCTCAGTCTAGACAGCCACTCTGCTGCAGCAGGTTTTTTAACTGCTGGGATGTCACAGGTGGACAAAGCCTTCTCCCATAATGCCACCTTTCGTCTCCCAAAACAATAATGGGAGCCACGGTAAGTAGGAAAAACCAAAAATCAACAAATACTGTGCTACAGATGATTACAAAGTATCTCAAGTAACATGCTCTTTACTTTGGAGGAAGCCTTGAGCTCATCAAGAAAGATTTTTTGCAGTGTTCACTGGTGAAATTTGGATGAATATCTTGGCATTTGGCAACCTTGTGTGTGCAAATATCAAACTCCCTGAGGAAGACCCTGTAACAGGAGGATATCTGGACCTCTGTTGGAGGAAGAATGAAGATTAATTCAAAATAGACTTAAAGGAGTCCTCCTTTTAACAACTTTTGTATAACTAAGGAGGAATGGTATTAATCAAGGAGTTGTGCAATATCATTAAATTATTAGATATACGATTCTATGTGCTAATGTTTATGTAATCATTAACATTATGATGAATAATTTGTAAGATATATATACATATATATAAAATATATATTTAAAAATACAAAAAATTGAATAAATATATAAAAATTACTCGAGATACTTTGTAATCATGTGCAGGATGATATTTGTTGACCTTTGGTCTCCCAGCACGATGATCCCTGGGGGCTCTGGGCCCTGCCTGCAGGAGGCGACATTGGGGCTGCCTCCGAAACACAACAGACAGAGGGAATAGTCGTCCATGTGAGCCATTTCAGGCCCGCAGGGGGAGCATTTCTTAAATAATGTAATGTAAGCCGCCCTGAGCCTGCTTGCGGGGAAGGCAGGATATAAATGGAATAAATAAATAAATAACGCTTTGCGGACATCTTTAGTCAAGCCATTAACAGCTCTATGGCTCTTCAACTGCTCTCCTCTCTCTCTTTTTTAAACCTCAGAATGTGTGTGAGATGGCTGGCTATATAAAACGATCCTCTCCTTGCGGCAGTGAGGGAAGAGAGGGCTGTCCCATTAGAGCACATGACTGTTTTACGCAGGAAAGCTGCATCTAGTGTGCTCCGAGGGGAGGGGCGCTATGGCTAGAAAATGCTTCTCAGCAGGAGGCCTGCTGTGCGGGCACAGTCCCAGGGCGGGACTGCAGAGAAGACGGGAAATGACCAACGTTTCTTTGACATGATACATAATAAATGAGTATAAGAAAGCTGAGGGTTTTGCTTTTTAAAAAAGAAATATACTGACAGATTAATACTAAAACATGAAAACAAGATATTTCAGGTGATTGGTGTCAGCAATAATAAGACAAACATCAGAACACACTAAACAGTTCCTGGTATTTCTAACTTTTAAAAAATACATTGGCAGGAAAATAACTAAATGGGCAGTCAAGAGGGTAGAGGAGGAGGATGCGCATTTATTCTAGAGGATAACGCTGATTGCCCTGTGAAGGTTAATGTTTAAAGAGCACTGGAGTGGTCAGTGGAAAATGATGAGGGCAGTCCACAAGACATTGAAGCAGAGAAAATCACTAATTCCCTCTTATAACTCAGCCGCCTAATGTGCTTTTAGAAGCCAAAACTGTAACACTGTAGTGACTTCAGTGAAAGTGTACAAACCACTGACAGTAGATCTCTGCAATTTTTATTACAGCCACCATCTGAGGTAAACTTTGGAAACACACATGCAACCCCTTATTTGCAAGAGGGCCAAAATTCTGTCAAACTGCAGAACTCTCTTTCGAGATGCTGAATCAACACAATAGACATAGGGTGCGTTCAGACGGGCAGCTCATCCCGCCATTGGCCTGGCTGTAATTTGAGCTAGATCTTTTTGATCCAGTGTTGCACGACCAGGCGGCTCGCCTGTGAAGCACTTTACCACGCGTGACTCCTGCGGTGGATTGTCTAGATGGCATCCATTGCGAGGAGCTGTGTGGTTAAAAAAAAAAATCCTGTCTGCGCATGTGCATATGCACCTCACCATATACTTGTTTTTCCGTGCATGCGCGGACTAAAATGGTAAACGCACCACCAGCAGTACCTTCCTCTAGGTACCATTTCAGTTTATGAAGCTCAGTGGACTGTCAGAAACATAAAATTATTTGGATCGCTTGAATGGAGCTCTGGGGATGTCTCATGTTTAAGTGGTTATGCGCACATCACTAAGACTTTTTTAAAATGGCAGCCATTTCGGGTGGTCTAGAGACCATCCCTACAGGCTGATTGCATACTGGAGGTATGACTTGACAGCAGAAAGTCCACCATTGGCCCATCGGCCAGCTTAGGACCGGACTTTCACCACTATCTTTTAAGCACAGATCCCAGATGGGGATTGATGGGCTACTCATGGAAGCGGCACATTCCCAGATGTTGTGATCTGGACGTGCACTTTAAATCCACCAGACACTTGTGAGAGCTGTATGAATGCACTCATAGTGAGGTAAAGAACAGATGGAACTCTGTAACGAAGGGCAGGCAGGTGTATTAATGTGGGCTGATTCCACATGGAGATTTTTCTCTGTTTCAGCAACTCCAGTTGTGTTTTTTCCCACATGATGTTGTCGTCCATTCCTGCAGGAACTGTGAACAGCCTTGTGGTGTTTTGATATGTAAATACTGTGTGGGTGTTTTATTTCTGTGTTTTAATATAGGGTTTTATATGAATGTTCCTGTGGTTTAAAAAGGCAGGCCTCTAGAGAAGGGGGGGGGACTGGATGGGTGATTGAAGAGGGTTATGATTGGATAGTTGCTGTACCCGAGGGGGTAGAGTCAGCTGGCTGGCGGGGGGGGGGGGGAGTTGCAGACCTAGGACTCATAGACCTCCCCCAAAAAGAGACAAGAGACTAAAATGCTAGGAAAAGAGACTGAAAAGAGACCAAGTCACAAAGTGCTCTATAGGGTTCAAATGTTTGACGTTCACATGTTTTTGCACTAAAAATTCTGATAAGTGACAAATATGTATTTTTCAATAATCCCCAATCAAAAAAGGGCTGGTGTTGGTACCTGGGTTTTGTTGTACCAAGAGGACAGTTGTTCCAGGACGATTATTCTCAGAGGATTCTAGTTGCAGGATGAGCCTCAGTCATGACAAAGGAAGGGGGAGGTTACTCCTGACCTTCGTCCCCCTCTTCCCTGTCTCCCACTTTCTCCTGTTTGACCCTCCAGGTCTCTGCACGCAGAGTCAAGTGGGCGCATCCTCCCCAGCGCTCCCTTGACTTCCCTTTTAAATAATCAATTCCTAGGCTTCCCCTCCCCATACCTGCCAATCGATGAGAACTCGCTCTGGGTGTGTTTCTGCCTTTCTGCCCAAGTGGATCTTGTCTCCAGGACACTGAGGTCACATCTTTGTCTCCGCGGGGCTCGATCTCTCTTCCTCTTTTCTATATCTTGTTTCTTTGGGGCTTTGGAGTGTCTCCAGTTCTCAAAGCTTTGTCAGTCCAGCCCTGTTTGGTGAATACTTCTTGGTCTTCTTGTCTGCTGTATCCCTCCTTGTCTTTCACTCCCCCATCTTCCCAGTTCTCCTCCGGCTTGATGGTGGCCTTCTTGCTTGGAGATGGAAGGTAACTCCCATCTTCCCCGGGGGCTGGAGAGTCTGAACTTGGACAGCCAGTTGAAACCAGAAGGAAATGGCAACCCACTCCAGTATCTTTGCCAAGAAAACCCCATGGACAGTAACAAAAGGCTAAAAGATATGATGCCAGAAGATGAGCCCCTCGGGTTGGAAGGTGTCCAATATGCTACTGGGGAAGAGCAGAGGGCAAGTACAAGTAACCCCAGAAAGAGTGAAGCAGTTGGGCCAAAGCCAAAAGGACACTCAGCTGTGGATGTGTCTGATGATGAAAGGAAAGTTCCATGCTGCAAAGAACAATACTGCTTAGGAACCTGGAATGCAAGATCTATGAATCAAGGTAAGCTTGATGTGGTCAAAAATGAGATGGCAAGACTGAACATTGACATCTTGGGAATCAGTGAACTAAAGTGGATGGGAATGGGCGAGTTTAACTCAGAAGACCTTTATATCTACTACTGTGGCCAAGAATCCCGTAGGAAAAATGTGTTGGCCAGCAAGGCACTGCTAGTGCTCTTATGAATTGTGATATTCATAAGAATGAACTTTGGGTTGCCTAAAATGGAAGGGCCATGTGCTTTCTTCAGTATAGGAGCCAGCTCCAGCCCATGCCAGGAGGCTGACACCCTAGACAGTTCACCTGAGACAGAGACAAAGAGGTTTCTCTCTGTTTCAGCACGCTGGTCAACCCCTGCCCCCTCCAACGTACCTGCATAGTTATGCTAACGCAGTTGCTTAGCAACTAATGTTCGGGCCATCAGCCAGTCGGCCAAAGTCATTGACTAACAATAGATGTGGCCAGGTGAGTCATCGGACCCCTGTCCAAAGTCCACTTCCTGGTGAGATCATAATTTTTGCAATATTGTCCATCCCCTTGCCCTCCCCCTTTTGTCCACCTTTAACCTATGGAAGGGTCCAAGAGGGATGGACCGCCTAAGAGGTGTGTTAGTGGGAAGTGGTCTGTGCAGCCCTCCCCAAGACCACCGAATAAAAGACCTTGAGCAGAGGCATTCGGTCTCTTGAGCCATCGTCCCCTATCTGCTTTACCCCCGCCCCTCATGTCCAGCTTGCCTTTCCAGTCCCTCTAATCTTCTGTTGGAACAAGGATCCATCTCCAGGATAGGTAAAGTATCATCCATCAATGAAACTCCTGCTAATGTAACAGTGTTATTTTCTGTCTTTATTTCTTAGGCCTGTGTGTATGTGTGTGTGAATCTGTTTTTGTGTGAGTGAATAACATCATTCAGTAACCAGCATTTAATTTGCCATCTGCCTCACGTGCCTCTTTCCTTGAGAACTCCCGGGAGGGGTGGGACCCTGGTATAGTTGGCAAGAACCCGTGTATTTTGCTGATTGCTAAGTGTAAATTAAAGCAATTCAGCTAACAGAATTGGGGGCCTTGTCCAGGATTGCCCTGCAGGTCAAAGGTCGCGCCAAAGTAGATGGGCGTGTCTTTTGACCAGCAGACGTAGGGGAAAACCCACTTCCGGAGTTCTAGGAGAGGCTGTGTGAAAGATTTCTGCCTGCGTGCCTGGCTCTAGTGAGCACTCTATTGTGGGTGGGCTCTCCCCATTCCTATTGTGGGAAGGGATCCGAAAGAAACAGTGTAGGGCGCTAGATCTATTGCACCCACACCACATACACTACATACCCCCGCTGAGTCCGAAAAAGGAAATTTTCTTTGAGCACACCCTCGCTCTTCCTTGTGTTTTACTTCGCTAAACGAAGTGGAACTAATTAATTTTGGTTTGGGGTTATCCTGAGAGGCATATTGTCGTGAAACCCTACTGGTGAAAGGAAGTCCAGTTTTTGAGCCCGTGAAAGCTCGTAATTGAGGTTAGAGGTAATCCAAAAAAGGCTAGGAGAAGCCCAGAAACCTTGTGTTACGGGTTAGGAGGTAATCCCGTTAGAGAAGTGGAGGTTTGGCCACCCCATTCTCGAAACCCCAGAGTTAAGAGACAAAGGAGTCTCAGAGACAAGGAGTCTCTTTGGGTTTTAAGTAATCCCTGTAGCAGAGGAACGGATATTCCCAGTCTCTAAAAACTTCTTTTAGGGTTAGGAGTAAGCCCCGAGTCTGAAGGAACGGATATTCCTCAGCTCCAAAAACCAGGTTTTGGGTTAAAAAGTAATCCCTGAGTGTCGCGGGGTGAGAGTCCCCCGGCCCTAAAAACTGCATAGGTTCTGTGCCAATTTGTGGTGACGTTGGCCACCTCGTGCCAACAACTGTAACTTTAAGAACTCAAGAAAAGTGGGAGGAAAAACTTCCCCTTCCAGTGCCCCTGTTTGAGGTAAAACAGGAGACTCTCCTTGAAAGTAACTGCATAAGCCAAGAAGGGGGGAGAAGACTTCCCTTTTCATTGCCCCTGTTTTAGTGAAAGCAGGAGACTCTCCTTGACATACTCCTTTTCCCCAAGGTTAGTTCCTCAGATCCGTGCATCTGAAGTTAGTTAGGGGGACCCCAGAAATCAGGGTCTTTTCCCTTTGGTGGCCATAGGCTAATTTGGTAACTGTAACTTAAGTTTGCTCCTCAGATCCGAGAATCTGAAGTTTGTTTAAGGGAGGCGCCTAGAAACAGGGTCTTTTCCTTTTGGTAGCTGTTCAGCCTTTCCCCTCTCTAAGTTGAGTGCTGAGTAGGGCTGCCAAGTCCAACTTGGGAAATATCTGGGGACTTTGCGGGTGGAGCCAGGAGACTTTGGGGGTGGAGCCAGGAGAAAGGAAGTGACATCATTTTGTGATGTCACATCCTGTGATGTTGCTTCCACATGCTGACACATGAACTCATGAAGTTTCCTAATCCTGAATCAGGCCATTGGTCCATCAAGGTCAGTATTGACTACTCAGACTGGTAGTGGCTCTCCAGGGTCTCAGGCTGAGATCTTTAATGTCACCTATTACCTGATCCTTTTTTAGCTGAAGAGGCTGATACCTCCTGCATGTCAAGCAGATGCTCTATCACTGAGCAACGGCCCTACTGAATCCTTCCTCATCTCGGCAGAATATGAAGCCCTAAGTGCTACACAAGTGCTAAATATGATTTTCATATCATAAGAACAGGAGAGAAGCCACAGTGGATCAGCCCATCCAGTACAGCCCATCCAGTACAACACTCTGTGTCACAACAGTGGCCAAAAATACCAGGTGCCCTCAGGAGGTCCAGCAGCGGGGCCAGAACTCCAGAAGCCCTCCCACTGTTGCCCCCCAAGCACCAAGAATTCAGAGCATCACTGCCCCAGACAAAGGGTTCCATTTAGACCTTGTGGCTATAATAGCCACTGATAGACCTCTGCTGGATGGGGACAGAGAGAGAGAGACAGACAGACAGCTTTTTCACTTACTCTTGCCCAATTCCCAGGCTTTATTTCTGGCCCTTGTTTCACCCAGCTGTTGTCCATGTAAGTCCCATAACTTCTCCCCCCCCCCCCCCCCCCCAGCATAGGCTTTTTGGTGGCTAAAGAGGACCTTTGTCCTTCCCTTTTCGCCAGCAGAAAAGCTAGTTGGATCCATCCCTAACTTAAAATACCGGTTACTTGATGTACAAATGCTTTTAAAAATGCAGATTTTTACTGCTGGAGGGGGGGGGGGGACATGGTTGAAAGAAACAGCAAATTGGCATAAAAATGAGGAATCCCAACTTTTATTTGCAGAAGGGAAATGAGGATTGGGGGGACCCAAACAGCCACGACAAGACATTTTAAACAATCCCACTCCCAGACCTTCTACAGGCAACCTCTCCTTGTGATGTTTACCTCTTTGGAAGTGACAGTTTATTCCTTTGACAAAACCACAGTGGACAGACAGACAGAAAAAAGAAAGAGGGGGAGAGACAGAGAAGGAAAAGAGCTCGCAGACACCAACTTACCCCAGCAGTTTACTCAGTAGCAACCTTGCACGGAAGCCCTTCAGTAGAAAGAGCTTAGTCCCTCCTTAATCTCTGGGCGGGGCTGTCTTGCTCGATCAGCTCTTAAAGGAGAAATTTCCCTTTTAAGAAGTTCAAGAGGCCAGCAGGGCAGGCTCCGAGGTTCCCCTGCTGGCAGCCATTTTGTCCCCCCGGTGGCCAATTTTGGAAAAGCGGGGGAAAGCTTTAAAAATCGGTGTTTCCCCCGCTCAACCGGGGGACTTGGCAGCCCTAGTGCTGAGTTTGAATAAGGAATCTTAGTTTGTAAATTAAAGGAGTCTTTAGGGCTTCCTTTTTTGGGTGTGATAATTTAAGAGAGTTAAGGAATATTCTCTCTTTTGGTTAGGAACTGAACTAAGCAAGTGAAAATGTGCCCTGCAAGGAAGGCAGAGGTCTAAAAATGCTGTCTTAAGGAAACAGAAAACCCAGCAGGCAGAAATAAGTCACCAGTCTTGTCATGCTGAGATCAAGTTCCCCTAGAAAACAGCAGCTTGAGACCCTAATTGCATTTGAACCCTGTGAGATGCTGCTAGACTTCCCATAAAAGAATAGAAAAAAAATCCCTAAAATCCCTGTAATCTTGAACAGAATAGTGAAAATTCTGCACCTTTTGTTAAATTAGGAAAACAGGAGCCTAAAATGCCTCACTAAAATTCCTGGGAGAGCCCAGCCAACTCCCAGTAGTTGGAACAGAAGCAGGCATTCAGTACAGCCAGGATGGCTGCAGCAAAGTAAAATCTCCCCCCCCCCCTCCATTCCAACCCCAGGGAAAGAAACTGGGTAAGAGATGGGCAAGGAATCCTCAGGAAGCAAGCGCTCTCCTTTTAATCCTTTGTAAATGAAACTTGGAGGGAATTGTGTTCATCCCCAAGAGACTGCTGCCCAGAGAATAGCATTTCCCTGTGACAATGTCAGTCTCCAGGCAAGACCTGAGCTCCCCTGGAGTTCTAACAGATCTCCAGACTACAGAGTCTAATTTCTCTGTAGAAAGTGAGTGCTTGTGGGAGGAGGGAAGACTTCATGGTTTTTGCCCCACTGGAGTCTCCATCCTTCTTGAAACCTCAGCCTGAATCTCCAGGAATCTCCTGCCTGGACCTGACAACCTTAAACAGAGCTCGAGACCAACAAGTCCAACTTT
This sequence comes from Lepidodactylus listeri, assembly GCA_029233225.1. NCBI lineage: Eukaryota > Metazoa > Chordata > Lepidosauria > Squamata > Gekkonidae > Lepidodactylus > Lepidodactylus listeri. The sequence continues at coordinate 112,525,468 of JARCFY010000009.1, read as the reverse complement.
TGTAACTGTAAGATGAGTGATCAACCTTAGCTGTAGAACACATGCCCCCAGAAAGAACTTAGATTCAGGGCTATAAAACAGCACAGCTATGTTACCAAACTTTCCAAATCAAGCTTAAATGCCAGGAATAATCTTCTTGTAATTATGGCCATAATTGAGAGAAATTGAGAAAAAAAATTGTACCTCTGTTTCTACCTATTAAATACAGAACCCTACAAATCCCAGTCTCTTCCCAACTGCCTTTGGAAGAGAACTGGACCCCATTTGAGCCACATTTGAAACAGCCTCTGAGCCTGCACAGAGGTCAGCCTCTTGCCCTGGAGAGGACACGGCACAAACGAATAGGGTTTTTCTGCCTGTTTCATTCTGACCAATGTGGGTCAAGTGAACACAGAAAAGTTCTTTAAAACAACCAAAAGACTGACAATTTAAAACTTGCTTAAGCATAGGAAATGTAATTTTTTTCTGGAACATGGAAGCTCCTAAGCTTCCTTCTTCCTGTAAACTCTCTATAGTCCATAGAGATACCAATCTCCAGGTCAGAACTGGAGACTTCCCATTGAACTGCTGGGGAAGGAGAAAAACCTCTCCTCCTCCCACAGAACCTTCTTCCATTTTGAAACCTCAGTAGGTACAATGTGTTGTCTTCGTTGTTTTGTGTTATAAAGCCTTTAAAGGCTGCCCCTTCTAGAGGGTGTAGAAAAAGCCACGTTTTCCTTTGAAATATTCTGTTTTAAATATTCATCTGGCCCACAGTTCAAGAGTAACTGAGGGACAAATACCATTTTTTTTAAAGTGGCACATTATCAAACTTTTGAGCTCCAGCAGTGAGTTAGTTTCCCATGTCTGCAAGAAGCAGCAAATTCTCCATTTTGACTACAATGTATTTGTACTTTAGTGGCTCCTGATACAGCATGAATTGGCAAAACTCAGGCAGGCTCTCCTTCCAGCTGCCTTTGAAAAAAAAACAAACTGAGCCCACTTTGGCCTTACCTTAAGATGCTGAAAGAAGTTAAATTCTAAAAACCTCATGGCAGGGCAAACTGCCCTCATCTCCCCTTTTGTGACATTTGCATAATCAAAGAACTAGCAGCATGAGGTAAGATAAAGGGGGTGCACAATGGGGGGAAAAAAGGAATGGTTTTTCTTTCCCTTTTACTTTGGCTCTGTTTTATGAATTCACAGAGGGTTCTGTGAATTCAAGGGGGGGAAAAGTGCAAGGAGAGTGCAAGGAATTTTTTTTTTGAGTTTTCCCTTCTTTTAATCTGGCCTGAAAAAGACCCAAACTTTTTGAACTGTAGCAGCAGTTCTGCTAAAATCTTTTGAGACTCATGTTGCAATTCAAAACTAGCCATGTGGCACATAGTTTGAGAGAGAACCTCATCAGACAAAGACAGTCTATCTGGAAAACCTTGCCATCCAACAAAAGCCTCCTCTCCTCCCCCCATCTCTTGTGAAATTTGCATTATCAAAGAGCCAGTAGTTCTGAAATGGAGTGAAGAAGGAGTGAAGTTCTGAAATTGAGTGAAGTCCCTCCCTCTTTTGTTAATCGTAATTTCCCTCTGCAACCAGAGACAAAAGTCCCCCCCCCTTCTCTCTCTAAGGCAAAGGGAGGGGGTGGGTAGCGAATATTTGGAATTTTCCCTTCCTCTTTGGCTAAGAATGTGGCCACTATTGCAAGAATGTCAATCTCCAGGTGGGCCCAGGAGATCCCCCAAAGCTACAGCCTTTCTCCAGAATGCTAAAGTCAGTTTCTCTGGAAACGGGTTGATTTGATGCAGTATTGATTTTATGCAATTTTATGCACTGTTCTTCCTAAGTTGCATCTCCTAATGTACAGGAATCTCCTGGACTGGAGTTGACAACCCTACCCTTTGTAATGAAAATTTTGCTGTAGAATGCTTTGAAAGGAAGGTTCCCTTCCCTTCCCTTCTTCAACTAGGTTTCAATTCCCTTTTTGGGCAAACTGCTCTAGAGTTGCCCCTCTGCCAAAAGACAAAGATCATTGCTTGGAAGTTAAAAGTTCTTTTTGTTGTTATATCATAGCTTTTAATTCCTTAAGAACAAAATGCTGTTTCTAGAATTTTACAGTTTTTGGTAACTTTGCTTTTATTTGAAATCTTAAGATTGCTTCCTAACTTTTTTTAGTACATCACATCTCAGGAATCTCTAGGAGAGCCAGTGTGGTGTAGTGGTTGAGTGCATGGACTCTAATCTGGGAGCACCGGATTTGATTCCCCACTCTGCCACATGCAGCTACTGGTGTGACCTTGGGTCAGTCACAAGTTCTTTCAGAGCTGTTCTTTCAAGAGCAGTCCTCAAGGGCACTCTCTCAGCCACTCCTACCTCACAGGGTATATTCCACAGAGATACTGTTTCTATTTCCTTAAATGTGTTATTGCCTCTGTAGTATCAGGTTTTTGTCTTTTTTTTTAGGTTTCTTTCTCATCTCACAGAAGTGGGTCCCTGCTAGCTCACTCTTTGCTAGTTTTCCTTAGTCTTGAGATACTATCGCAGTCATGGAATGTTTATACCATCCTTTTAGCCATCTTGCTGTGCCTTGGCTTTTCATCTGAAGTGTTTATCATTTATATTTTTCATATCCTTATAAAATCTTTAAGGCTGGCAGAACGTCCATTCTTTTTTATGTTTTAGTGATCTACTTCCACCTGCTTCTTCTACCAGCAAGGAAACAAAACAAACGAAAAAACCCTCTATACGTGCTCAGAGGAACTGTTTGCTGGCTCACAGCTTATGCCAGAGACAATGCTTTTTCTTGGGTTATGATTTTTCTGACTGACTTCTTAATCCATAAAGAATTCTTTGAGCCTTATCAAGGGCCACTGCTTGTTCTCTGTCTTGGATTTTCAATACAGGTTGTGATTAAGCTGCTTGGTAAAATTATATCTCTGTCACTCATGCTATATTCTTTCATTTTTGTTTCGTTTGCACTCTGTGCACACAGGGTACTATTTCTAACAAAAGTCTTATGCCTGGGACACTGTGCCCACAGCCCAGCTTCTCCATATACCCTACCAAAGGGCTTCTTTGAGGTGCATGATCAGCACCTTCTAAGTTTATTTTCCTTTTTGAGTTCTATCCCTGCATGGCCACAGTTTCTTTCTAGCCATGCAAACCCCTGCTAATCTTTCTCTTAAGTTCTTTCATATCAGCAGGAACTCAAAGTCTAAACCTGCAATTGATATCTTATGCTTGATAAGAAAGGCATCTTATAAGTAATTTTTAGGAATTGTTTGTTTTGTGTGTGTACTAATCATTTATTGCTTTTCAGGTTTGTGCTAGTTTTATTTTTATTTTGTTTTTTTAATCCCTTTCCCACAACATGGGAGAAGTCAGATTGTCTGATAAAGTTTTGTTGCTATATTGTCTTTTTACATTCTTTGACTTTTTATTTTTTGGGGAAGTGTAAACCACCCCCACAAGCCAGCATTTATTTTCTTTCTCTTTTTTTTCTTTGGGCTGCCCAACTTTTCCTACAACCTTATAAGCCATGGCAATACAATTTAAATTTTGAAAAAAAAATTATTTTCTGTTCTGAGCTCATGTATTTTTTTTTTTATTGTCTCCGGAAGACACTCTATTAAATGTGGTCACATGTCTTGCAAAATGTCAATCTTGATACAAGGGGGGAGAGATACTGTCAAATGTGTCCCCTCTTCATACAAACTGCCAGTACATTGCATTGTGTTCTAATGAGTGATTGGGTGTCATATCTCAATCCTTCAATTCTGTGTTGCAGTAATGCCTTTGTTTGTATTGTGTTGCATTACTGTGTTGCAGTAATGCCTTTGTTTGTATTTTCTATGATCTAGTATGTGCTACTAACCATTAAGAGTTTTTTTTTCCTTCTGTGTATGCTAAGGTGATGCATTTGATTTGTTCTCATATATATATTTCTGCTGCCCAATTGTGCTCTTCAAATTCTCAGACGTTTTGCATATACAGGACCCCATGGACTGTACAATGGACTTCAAGGGTGGAAGACCTCAACATCATGTGTACTCTGTGACAGACAGGGACTGCCCCTGCCTGAGTGAAATATGAATTGCCCATACTTGCTAACATGATTTGTCTGATGATATACCTTCATTCAATTGTGATGTCCCAGGTATTCCAATGATGTCTTCAGCCTCCGCACACAAGCATCATCAATGCATCTCACTCAATTACATACTAGTATATAGCCTTGCTTTTTCCCGTTCTGCTTTGATTAATAGCTATGTGTTTTAAAACATTACCTAGAGTTAACCATTTGATTTAATATGCATTAATTATTTTGCTTTCCTTGCTGTATCTCTTATGGTTAACAAATTATTAACCATTTTTCTTTCTGAATAATATATATACCCATGATGCTTTTAGGTAGCGGGGGGGGGGGGGCGACTCCTCAATATGTAAACCGGTCTCCTCCTTCCCGGCCGAACTGACTCGTGTCCGAGCCGAGAAGTGACAAGCATAGCCGAGAGCTTCATGAGCTAATGATTGAGATCCGAGTGGCTTCCGAAGAGCCGAAGATGCACGAGTCCTGGTGTTCTATTAGATACTATGTAAAGCGTGCCTCCCTTCTGCTTTGCAACACCAGTAGTCACGTTCCAGCACCCGAGCCTTGGCGCCCAGGAGGGATGGACAAAGAATTGCTTGTAACAATTTGATTTCCTTGTGGATTATTTTTGTACTGGTGAATGAGTGAGTGTGTGTGTTTTAGCAATAGATATATTTTTGATCTTAGTCGTTGGGCTGCGTCAAAAGCCCTTCTGCCCCATAGGATTGGTTAAGAATGCTTTCCTTTATGAAGTTATATGTGTGCCCCCATTGGTAGCTAAGCTTACCTATCCTGAAGTTGTGTGTCTGTTCGAAGGTAATTCGGCATTTTTGATAGGGTAGATTTTTGCCATCTTTTTATGTCCGTTCCTCGCAAACGTAAAGACTCCCAGACCTTTCCCACACAGCTCTGGCCACGCCAACACTTCATCCAATACGGGCCCCTTCACCTGATGCTTTCTGGGTCCCAAGGAGGGGAATTGTTGGCCAGCAAGGCACTGCTAGTGCTCTTATGAATTGTGATATTCATAAGCATGAACTTTGGGTTGCCTGTAATGGAAGGGCCATGTGCTTTCTTCAATATAGGAGCCAGCTCCAGCCCATGCCAGGAGGCTGACACCCTAGACAGTTCACCTGAGACAGAGACAAAGAGGTTTCTCTCTGTTTCAGCATGCTAGTCAACCCCTGCCCCCTCCAACGTACCTGCATAGTTATGCTAACGCAGTTGCTTAGCAACTAATGTTCGGGCCATCAGCCAGTCGGCCAAAGTCATTGACTAACAATAGATGTGGCCAGGTGAGTCATCGGACCCCTGTCCAAAGTCCACTTCCTGGTGAGATCATAATTTTTGCAATATTGTCCATCCCCTTGCCCTCCCCCTTTTGTCCACCTTTAACCTATGGAAGGGTCCAAGAGGGATGGACCGCCTAAGAGGTGTGTTAGTGGGAAGTGGTCTGTGCAGCCCTCCCCAAGACCACCGAATAAAAGACCTTGAGCAGAGGCATTCGGTCTCTTGAGCCATCGTCCCCTATCTGCTTTACCCCCCCACCCCCTCATGTCCAGCTTGCCTTTCCAGTCCCTCTAATCTTCTGTTGGAACAAGTATCCATCTCCAGGATAGGTAAAGTATCATCCATCAATGAAACTCCTGCTAATGTAACAGTGTTATTTTCTGTCTTTATTTCTTAGGCCTGTGTGTATGTGTGTGTGAATCGGTTTTTGTGTGAGTGAACAACATCATTCAGTAAACAGCATTTAATTTGCCATCTGCCTCACGTGCCTCTTTCCTTGAGAACTCCCGGGAGGGGTGGGACCCTGGTATAGTTGGCAAGAACCCGTGTATTTTGCTGATTGCTAAACGTAAATTAAAGTAATTCGGCTAACAAATGGTGTGGCCTTTATAGTCAACAAGAGAGTGCGAAAGGCAATAATGGGATACAATCTCAAAAACGACAGAGGGTGCGGTCACACGGGACTTTACAGCGGGAGTTAGTGCTGTTTCCTCTCGCTTTCTAATCAGCTGTTCACACAGATCCCGCTTCGAAGCGGGCTCACTCGCGCAACCCTTCCACTTTTCTCCCACGTTTACCAATCCATGGAAAAACAAGAATTTTCCGGGTATTCCCACCTCGATCCCGCGATTTCCCCTATGTGAACGTCCAATAGGCACAATCGCAATCCCACCCCCCCGGCTGGCTTTATGCGCATGTGCACACAAGCATTTAAGATTTTATACGCCTATACGCGCAAGTGTAATCCTGCAAACAAAGGATCTTTTCAAATAAAATGCAGTACGCCTTTTTCGGTGATTTGCCCATGCGCAAAAGCACATGAGAAAAAGGTTTTTTGGTTTTGTTTTTTAAAGGGCACCGCCACAAAGAGCGGTGAGGCTGTCTGAACAGTGGGGAGCGCGATCGCAGTGATTTGAGAGAGGCCGTGTGACTTTTACTCCCGAAACTAACCATTGCGGATAAAACAAAACTGGGAGAGAAACTGCTGCAAACAGGTCAGTGTGACCACACCCAGAATGATCTTAGTCCAAATCCAAGGCAAACCATTCAACATTACAGTAATCCAAGCCAATACCCCAACCAATGATGCAGAAGAGGCTGAAGTGGGCTGGTTCTATGAAGACCTACAACACCTCCTAGAATTAACACACAAAAAAGATGTCCTCATCATCATAGGGGACTGGAATGCTAGAGTAGGAAGTCAAAAGGTAACTGGAATAACGGACAAGTTTGGCCTTGGAGAAAAAAATGAAGTCGGGCAAAGGCTAACAAAGTTTTGTCAAGAGAACACACTGGTCATAGCAAAAACCCTCTTCCAACAACCTAAGAGGCGACTACACACGGACATCACCAGATGGGAAACACTGAAATCAGATTGATTATATCATTTGCAGTCAAAGATGGAGAAGCTCTACAGTCAGTAAAAACCAGACCTGGAGCTGACTGTGGCTCAGATCATGAGCTCCTAATTGCAAAATTCAGACTTAAACTGAAGAAAGTTGGGAAAACCACTAGGCCATTCAGGCTTGACCTAGATCACATCCCTGATGAATATACAGTGGAGGTGAAGAATAGGTTTAAGGTACTAGATTTGATAGACAGAGTGTCGGAAGAACTATGGATGGAGGTTCGTAACATTGTACAAGAGGCAGCAATCACCACCATCATCCCAAAGAAAAAGAAATGCAAAAGAGCAAAGTGGTTGTCTGATGAGGCTTTATAAATAGCACAGGAAAGAAGGAAAGGCAAAGGTGAAAAGGAAAGATTTACCCAACTGAATGCAGATTTCCAGAGAACAGCAAGGAGAGATAAGGAGGCTTTCCTGAATGAACAATGCAAAGTAATAAAGGAAAACAATAGAATGGGAAGGACTAGAGATCACTTCAAGAAAATTGGAGAAATCAAGGGAACGTTCCATGCAAAGCTGGCCATGATAAAGAACAAAAACGGTAGGGACCTAACAGAAGCAGAAGAGATTAGGAAAAGATGGCAAGAATACACAGAAGAACTATACAAGAAGGACCTCAATGTCCTTGACAACCACGATGGTGTAATCACTGACCTCAAGCCAGACATCCTGGGGTGCAGTCAAACGGGCCTTAGAAAGCATTACTAACAACAAAGCTAGAGGAGGTGAGGTATCCCAGCTGAGCTATTCAAAGTCTTAAAAGATGATGCTGTTAAAGCGCTGAACTCCATATGCCGGCAAATTAGGAAAATGAAACAGTGGCCACAAGATTGGAAAAGGTCAGTTTACATTCCAGTCCCAAACAAGGACAATCCCAAGGAATGTTCAGACTATCGCACAATTGCACTAATTTCACATGCTAGCAAGGTCATGCTCAAGATCTTACAAGCTAGGCTTCAGCAGTACATGGATAAAGAACTGCCAGAAGTGCGAGCTGGGTTTCGAAGAGGTAGAGGAGCTAGAGATCAAATCGTCAACATTCACTAGATTATGAAGAAAGCAAGGGAGTACCAGAAAAACATCTGCTTCACTGACTACGCTAAAACCTTTGACTGTGTGGATCACAACAAACTACAGCAAGTCCAAATGCCGGCCTGGATGAATCACAAGCAAAATTAAAATTGCTGGGAAAACATCAACAACCTCAGATATGCAGACGATACTACTCTAACGGCAGAAAGTAAAGAGGACCTTAAGAGCCCCTTGCCGAAAGTGAAAGAGGAGGGCACAAAAGTTGGCTTGAAACTCAACATCAAAAAAACTAAGATCTTGGCATTCGGACCCATCAATTCTTGGCAAATAGAGGGGAAGTCATCGAAGCAGTGACAGACTTCAGGTTCCTGGGATCCAAGATCAATGCAGATGGTGACTGCAGCCATGAAATTAAAAGACGCCTGCTCCTTAGGAGGAAAGCTATGGCAAACCTAGACAGCATAATAAAAAGTAAAGACCTGCCAACAAAAGTCCATATGGTCAAAGCAATGGTATTCCCAATAGTAATGTATGGCTGTGAGAGATGGGCTATAAGGAAAACTGAGTGCCGAAGATTAGATGCTTTTGAATTATGTTGCTGGAGAAGACTCTTGAGAGTCCCATGGACTGCAAGGAGATCAAATCAATCAATCCTAAAAGAAATCAACCCTGTTCCCTGGAAGGCCAGATCCTGAAGCTGAAGCTCAAATACTTTGGCCACCAAATGAGAAAGGAGCACTCACTGGAGAAGACCCTGATGCTGGGCAAGATTGAAGGTAAAAGAAAGGGACAGCAAAGGATGAGATAGTTAGACAGTGTTATCGATGCAACAAACATGAAATTAAGCAAACTCCGGAGCATGATGGAAGACAGGAGGGCCTGGTGTGATGTGGGCCATGGGGTCACAAAGAGTCAGACTCGACTGTACAACTGAACAACAACAAAAACCAAGTGGTTTTCTTCCCACTTAAATTTTGCAGTTTGTTAATCAAGCTATTTTAAACTCCAAAACTTCCCAAAAAATGTAGTATATCATACACTAGAATATATTGTGTGTGTGTGTGTACATGTATGCATATATATTCATGCACAGTGTATCACTTGGTGTTTAGGGCTAAGTTTCATTTGTTTCTGGTCCTGGATGGGGTATGGCTTGTCCATTTTTATTGAATAAAAACAAAAACCACACTAAAAAGTATGATTAGGATTTTTTTTAATTAAATGGAATGCTAGTTGGGAAAAAAAATAAATCAAGAATTTTTAGATTTTTTACCGAAGAAACCAGTGATTAAACTATTTTTTCTTTTCTCTACAGCTTTTTGAAGAGTTTCCACTTCTTTTAAGCTGCTGCTCAGTTCCATGCATAGCAACATAGCCTTCCGACATACCCTGTGCAACACTAACTTCCTGCGAATTTCCTTTCTGTATTGCTCTCTTCAATAGTTCACTGGCTTCTTTGAACAGACGATCAGATGGTTCAGAAATTGCCTCATGGTCCTTTTTTGTCAGTGATATCTTACTTTCTATCTCAGCAATTTTTTCCTAGACTCTCCTGCTTGTTTAACCTCCCTTCCATCTCTTTAGCTAAACGTATCTCCTCCTCTTTCTTTTTTTCTTCCTCCTCTTTCAATCTTTTTTGTTCCTCTAAGGAAATTATGTATTGCTTATGTGCACTTTGTCCCATAGAAATAAGTTTTGGTGTCAGGGGAACCAGTTCAGGTTTATTTCCATAGGTTTTCAATATACCTTTGATAAATAAAATTGCATTCAGTGTTTGTTCACAAATGGAAGGCTTGTCCTCAGTCAAAGCCCATCTTGACACAGAAAAATGCCTCTCAATGCAGTCTTGATAACTTTCACCAACTCTTGACATTCCCCCCCAGCTACATTAGTTTTCTTTAAAATTTTATCCCAAAAAACTATTAATTCTTCCTTCAAAAGCTGGGCAGTCTGTCCCCATCTGCAACATTTTCCATTCAGGAATGAGAACACCTTCTTTTGTATCAATAGGGAGTTCTCTGGCATACCTTTATTGCATTTGAAGAATAGCACATCATACAGTCCTGTTCCACAATTTTAATTTTTTGAGCACTTGAAGGCACAAAAAAGGAGAGAAAAGAGACTAATTCTGAAAAAAAGAGACTTTAAGAGACTAACCCAGAAATAAGAGACTAAAAGCTAAAAAAGAGACCTGCTCCTAGGCCTGGAGTTGAATGTGTGAGAGAAGGAGAGACTGAGTGAGGCAAATAAGTGCTGTGAGAGAAATCTGTGCTCTTTGCGAAAGTTATTAGCCCAAGTGACAAGTTAGGAAATTAAGCTTTGTGGAAGTTATTAGCCTAAGTGGCAAGTGAAAAAATAAGGCTTTGTGGCTGGGCCTATTTAAGAAAGTTTAGAGGAAGGACTGTATCTGAAACCATTACACTGAGAGCCAGTCTGGTGTCGTGGTTAAGTGTGCGGACTCTAATCTGGGAGAACCGAGTTTGATTCCCCACTCCTCCACTTGCACCTGGCTGGATGACCTTGGGCAAGCCATAGTACTGTCAGAGCTATTCTCTCAAGGACAGTTCTTGAAAGAGCTCTCTCAGCCCCACCTACCTCACAGGGTGTCTGTTGTGGGGAGGGGAAGGGAAAGGAGTTTGTCAGCCGCTCTGAGACGCCAAGTGAAGGGTGGGGGATAAATCCAATCACTTTTTCTTCTTCATATACCTATCTGAAACCATTTTGCTTATGAGCCACACAGGAACCATTACACTTTAGTTTAAAAGTTCTGTTTTTAAAAGGGGGGAAAGCCTAGAAAACTGACAGTATACTGTCCCAAAATGAGATACTGTAGAGAACATTTTCCACCAAAAGCAAAGGAATAAGTTTGTAGCTGGACCATTTCGACAGCCTTCACTGAAAGCTGCCTGATATATGAACAGGTGAGCAAGCTCACAGCCAAACCTAGCTTGACTTGATAATATTTTGCTAGCACACATGCTCTTGGTCCAGTGCTGATTGTAACATGGCAACAGTTTTGATAAATTCTCAACAAGTGAGCCACAGCCCTGAGGAGCCAGGAAAAACAATCCATGTCAAAATTCTGTGGTGAGGTTATTGTTCTCTTCACTAGGACCTGGGCTTGGTGCAGCAGTTTGCTTTAGCCAAAATGAGCTGGAATGTGGGGGGGTGGGGGGCCTCACTTGCCAACCCTCGAGCTACGGAACATGAAGCTGCCTTATGCTGACTCAGAGCATTGGGCCACCACAGTCAGTGTTGTCCACTCAGACTGGCAGCGACTTTCTACGGTCTCTGGCAGAGGTCTACTGACTACCTTGTCTTGTAAACTGGAGGTGCCAGGGATTGAACTGAGACCTCCAGCGTGCCAAGCAGAGGCTCTTCCACTGCTGCCCTGGCAGTAGGGCTGCCAAGTCGAACTCACCTACTGGTGGGGGGGGGGGGGGAGTCCTTCTTCGCCCGGGAGCCTCCCTGGCGCGCGCGAAGCGTGCGCGCCCCGTGACGTCACCCAGAAGTGACGTCACCCTGGGGCAGCCCAGCAACACCGTGCACGTTTAACCGTTGCCTGCCTGCAAAAACAGGGAGCGCCACCCAGCCTGGACGCAGAAGCCAGGAGAGACGGCCGTTGTTTGGCTTGGGGAGCTCTCCCCGGCTCTCGATGTTATTGTTCAGGCACCCACCTTGCCCTCTTCAGTCCCTGGTGCTGTTTTATTCGCAACGGCTTCTTCACGGTGTACGTTTTTAGGCACGCACCTAAGTCCTGTGCATCTTTCTGGAGTAAATCGGTGTTCAGGGTGCATGTGCAGTGAGCAGCAGGCTGGCAGCCCGCTCCTATGCCGTTGAAGTTTGCAAACTGATGTTTGGAAGCATCAGAGACACCATGCACGTTATCTGCAGGGAAGCCCTCTTCATGCAACGGGGGGGGGGGGGGGGGAGAGAGAGAGAGAGAGAGAGAGAGAGGAATGACGGCGGCAAGCACCGCCCCAGATGCTTGACACGGGGCTTATTCGCATGCAGTGTTTGGGAACTGTGCGTTTCCAGAATTCCTGATCGCCTGCCTCTACACGTACGAGTTGTACAGAGTACAGCAACCAATCTAAGGGATGTGTGCAGGTCAGGGACAGAATGGGGCGATTGCCAGAGCGTCGCCCTGGCAACGTCTCTAACGTGGTGACGTCACTTCCAGGTGACGTCACTATGCTGGGGAAGTCGTCCACACTGGACGGCTTCGGGGTTCCCCCCGCCGGCCGAATGCCGGCCGGCAGATCGGGAACCCCTATAGCGGGGGATCCCACGACCCCCCGGGCTGACTTAGCAGCCCTACCTGGCAGCAGCCGCAGTGTGTCATGAGAGCCAGTGTGGCGAATCAGTCAGAGAGCCGGACAAGGACTCTTCAAGGCCCTGCTCTGCCAAGAAGCTCAGCAGCCAAGTCACCCCCTCCCACTAGCCTCGCTCGCAAGGCTGCTGTGGAGATCATATGCAGGGAGGGAAAACAACACAGGCCCATCTTGAGCTCTTCGGAGGAAGGGTGGGATGAAAATGTGATAGAGAAGGGATGTGTCATACTATTTCTCTGCAACAATGAATAAGAAATTGGAAGTTCCTTGTCAAGAAAATGAAGCACACCCTCTGGCAACGGAAAATTATGCCTGCACAGTCTGCTCTCCAGCTGAAGCCCCATAACCTAGTCATCAGCATGCCAGTCATAGAGGACGCAGAGATCGGTCCTAGTTTTGCAATCTTTTTTTTTTAACCCTGAGTTCTCTAAAAAATGGGGGGTGGGTGTCAACACAAACACACAGATTATAAACCAATATTTTATATATACTTAAATACATGTACACCTTTATCACACATTTAAATTTCTTTAAACTGAATGCCTCTGTTTGAAAATCAGTTATATAGGATACCTGATGGGCAAGACATTAAAAATTACAACAGAAGTGATTTACTAGACATGTGTATAACTAATGTTTTTAGACACAGAAACGCACACGCACGCACACACCATGCTACCAGTTTTTCCAATTGGAAATTAATAGATTGGAATGAATCTGGTATAATTCTGAAAATGGCAGCATTTAGCTGAACTAGTAAGTCTCAGAAAGACTGGACAGTGCTGTGTCAGGGAGAGCTCAATAAGCCCTCCCCCCTATGAAGAGGACGGTGGGCTTCCTTTCTTCTTCTGCTCCAGCTCCTGCAGCCGTTCTTCTCGAAACTGCGCGTGCTGAGTCCCCACTTTGTGGGCTGTCTCAGTTGCTGCAATGTCAATCTGTGCATATTTGGTTGACCCGCTTCCTGTGGCAGAAAAGTATTACCACTGACATGAGCGACACATTCTTCCTATGAGGCAGCCATATAGCAGTACAGTCACCCCCACCTACGGCCCTAATAACATTTGAGAGATAACGATGCTGCAGTTTGGCACTAGGGCTTAAGATGGATGCTCAACCTCTGGCACTGTGAACTGCAGCGCCATGAAGGAAATCTCATACATTAGAAAGCTCATAGTTCAAATAAAATGAACTGAACTAAGGGGTGTAAGGGTTCTGGAAAAAAGAAAATTCTTCCAGTGACAACAGACATAACTAACAAGCTCAAAATATATTTCTGCAGTATCATTTCCCAGTTCTCGAATTACCCAAAAATACAGCAGGAAACAGCACCACTGCCTAATTCCCCCACTCAATGTTCTGAATTCATTCATTTGCAGGCAGCACAACAGAACTGAAGTGCCCTCAAGACACAATCCAAACCCCTTCATGGAATTTTCAAGGCAAGAGTCAAATAAAAGCCAAGGTGGTTAATGCCACTGCCTGCCTCTGCACAGTGACCCAGGTCTTCCTCGGTGGCCTCCCATCCAATGACTAGCCCTGACCAGCCCTACTTAACTACCAAGGTTGGCCTCGTCTGAACAGCTCAATTCGAATCCAGTAACACCTTAGAGACCAACAAGATTTTGGGTGTATGAGCTTTTGAGAGCCAAAACTCCCTTTCATCAGGAAGTCCAGGCTATTCAGACTGCTATGGCTACACTCAGCAGCCCGAAAGAATGTTGGTGCTATCCGTTTTGACTAAGGACATGAAAGACAAGGGATGACATTGTGTGAATGCTCAGAACCTCACTAAAACAGCAAAACCTCTGCGCAGGAGCAACCTTGCTCTAATAATGCATTCTGGCTGTGGTCACACTGGCGGTTTGGCACGGTATGGTGGTGCCTCAAAATGTACCAGTTCAAAGTGTAGTGGAGCATTTCATCCAGATGGCGCACACTGTGGTGGGTTACCTGTGCAGCTGTCCCACAGGGGAGCATCCACATAATTGTTACACTTCAACCATGGGACGAGCTGCAAGGGTGGGTTTTATTTAAATGCAGGCAGACAGATGCACATATGTGCTCATGCACGTATAAGCAGCAACTAAAAGAAAACAGTGGCGAAACTGATCTGCAAGCTCAGACTTCCCTTTCGGGTTCCTTTTGCTGCAGGAGAGTTCAGACGTTGGAAAACCCAGAGGGAACCCGAACCATGAACAATCCAAGTTCATACTGGACTTTCCCTGGTATCTGTTTATTCTGTTTCCATTGCAGAACAGCACCAATAAGGCATTTTTCGGGTATTTATTCAGCTCGGTTTATGCCAAATGCACACCCCTAGTCAGAAGCGAAGGCAGCATGGTACTAAAGCCCAATCTCATCAGATCTCAGAAGCTAAGCAAGGTTGGTACTTGGAAGGGAGACCTCTAAGGAAGACTCCGCAGAGGAAGGCAATGGCAAATCACTTCTGCTTCTCACTTGCCTTGAAAGCCCCTCGCTCGGGCCATCAGTTGAGACTTGACAACACTTTACACACATAATTCATGAGGTCCCCATAAGGCAGAATCAACTTGGTGGCACATAACACAACATACTCAAGTGAAGATCATCAATCCAAACCACAAGCACTATTTCAGTCCTGAATTCTGGCTTAAAGCCAGACAACCAATGGTCAAGGGCAGAAGTTTCACCATGAAATGCCTGCAGTTGTTTTGCCATAAGCTGCTCAAGAACCCCGCCCAGAAAAGGGAGACAGGACACAGGTCAATAACTGCTTCCATTCCTCTTGCCTGAAGATGTCTTCTTAAGCAAGGACCTAAGAAGCCCAGCTTCCTTTAGCTGCAAAGCCAACATCCCTTGTAAGAGGGACATATTACTAAACTTTTCTATAGGTTTTAGCACCTTCTCCTGGCAGGAATTTAATAGCCAAAATGAATAAGGATCCCATATGCAGAATGCACTCTGGACAGCCCCAAGCATTCTGTCACCATTAATTCCTATTCCACAGGTGTAACTTTCTAGTCAACTGTATGCACATATTTGTAATAGTAGTGCCTAATCCTTATTTCACCAATATTGAGAGCATCAATAGTCTTTATTCACCCACCAGATTAACAATTATGTACCGTTAAGTCCTCCTGAAGGCCATGGGCAGGGGGGGGGACAAAATATATGGTAGAAATTTGCCTAACTAGATGTGTATGTCTCAAGACAACCAATGCCCAGAGCTCACTGATGTAAAAATGACTATACTTTATTGTATTTTCTTCCTCTCCCAGCAGCTTATTTTGGTCATTAGAAGAGCCCAGAACATAATATCACAAAAGTGAATCAGCAAGAATACTGAGAGGTGCTTGCAAAGATCCATACCTCTTATATTTGTACTGGATTCTTGAAGTTCTAGCTCCATGTAATGAAGCTGTTTCTTTGATGTAGGGCTGGTAGGAATATTAACATAGGTTGCCGTCTCACTGCACAGTCGATCAGCCACCGGTAGATCTGTTGAATTACCTATAGCACCTGCTAAGAAACGGAGCAGGCTTTAAAAAAGGAGATAACTCAAAATTCAGCTGACACTTCCCTGAGGTTCCGATGGGAAATTTGATTCCATGCACACATGGAATTCTCCAAGGGTTTCCCTATTAGTTACAGTACAAGAAGCAGATTCACCTTTGAGCCATGAACCAGCTTCCACTGCAGAGACTGGGGCACCCTGAACACAGAAATAACTTCGTGCAGACATCAAAATGCACATGGCTCTCAAAATCGACCGTACTAGTTCTGCAGGGTCCTCCTGCTCTCTGGTTATCCAGCTGAAACCATGAGACAGATAAGGCTTCCCAAAAGCAGTGAGGGAACAACTTACAAAGAAAAACATCTGTGCAGTGCCATGCAGCAAGAAGGAAATATTCAACCTGCCTCCTTTAAAAAAAATAAGGAAACGCAGGCAGTGGGTCCCAGTGGGCTAAACAGTGGGTCCCAGGGCTGGAAAGGCTAAAGACCATTTTCTAAGGTCTAAGGTCTGGTGAGGTTTTGCCATTCCCTTGAGGGTCCTGACCCCCAGGTTTAATGAAGACACTTGTCCCAAGAAACTGCCTTTCTTTCTAATATTCCAGATAATCCTCCTAAAATTTCCACAACTCTTTAATTTAGAAAACGTCTCAAAATTTACAACTGGGCAGCAATTACTTGAGCTTCTGTCATGCCCTATTGAGTCAAACTTTGTATCACTTTGAGCACTTCTTTCTACTGTACTGGATCTGTGTCTAGAATCACTCGCCTACACATTTAAACGAGTGGATGTTCCCAACCGCACGGCCACTCACCAGGCTCCTCGGAATCAGGTAGGGGTCCAGCTTCTGCGGATGGCACCATCAGCTCATAACTTCCTTTAAGACCTAGAACATACAGAGACTTCTGTATTTTTTATCCATTTTAATCAATATTTTAGACAGTTTTAATAAAGCACAACTCCGTTCTATCTAGTTCTGTCGATCTAAGATGTGTTCCACTCAATAATTGTGGTGATTTTGTAGGAAGGGTTCACCATCAAACAAGAACACCCTGTCAGGGACTGAATGGGCCACCCACAGTTCCAACTCCTTTCTAAGGGTGCCTGTAAATTTACTAAAGGTGGTGAAGGGGGATAAGGACAAGTGAAACTCTGCTTTCTGGAACCTTCCTAACGACATTCAAAACTCTTCAGAGATTGTACTGCCCTCACAAAAGCACTGTTTCACTTCCAGTGTTATACAAGAGCCATTTGTCTGAAGTTGTATGTGAAAACTGTATAACCTGACAAGCCAGAATGAAGGACTAGTTTTGAAGCCTTATCTTTATTATGGTAATTCTTGAGAGGGTGCATTTTCAGACATGTTCTTTTGCTTCCTTAAATGGACACATGTCAATCTGCTTTAGACGTCATAAAATGTATCAACCAAAAGCAGGGGTCATTTCATAGAAAAAGAAGTGCAGGAGCTCATTAGCATAACTCATTAGCATAACTTATTTGCATATGCCACACCCCCTGACATCACCAGAAGTATGTCAGAAGGCAAGAAATAAAGAGAGACAGACAGAGAGAGAAAGAGAGAGAGAAGAAAAAGAAAGAAAGAAAGAAAGAAAGAAAGAAAGAAAGAAAGAAAGAAAGAAAGAAAGAAAGAAAGAAAGAAAGAAAGAAAGAGCTGGCAGAGAGGGGACAGCTACTAATCCAAGCCTCAGAAATACCACTATTCTGGGAGGATAGCTTCAGGGGTGGCTGAAGCCTTCAGCAGGCTGGTCTGAGAAACAAGGACCTTCCCAGGGGACGGGGTCATTTTGCTGCAGCCATGACACAGGCAGGCATTCCCCCATGCAGGGGGGGGGGGCTGGCACCAACTCCCGGAGCTGCGCTCCCCTGAGCTCCTGCTCGAAAGGACCCCTGACCAAAAGAGATTCACTTCCTACTCTAAATGCATGCCGCTTGTCATATTACACTGCAATCTGAACAAAAATATAAAGTATCGAATCTTGCGTTAACTAAATTAACACATTAAGAAATAATGCAATGTGCATGTAAGTTGAGAAATCTTTCTTATGTACTAGAATGAAAAAAATAGAGACGAGATACTTTTACCTATTAGGACTCTTTTTTTCTCTCTTCTCTTATGCAGTCAGGTATTATGTTGCATAATATATGCAATAAATGTGTAAAAAAAAAAGGACCACATCTACCATATAACTACTTTGAACTTATAGCTGCAAACTATAGCAAAATACCATACCTACCAGCTTGCAAAGTATGTCCTTTATGGGCTTTCAGACACCAAGAAGCTGCCATAGCAGAAGAACCTGTTTTTTAAAACATCTGCAAATTAATACTAGAAACCATTGTTGCTGTGCCTATTCACTTAATATAAAGTGCTCTAGAAAGATATTCATAATACAAAAGACCCCAAATTTCCTTGTCACTGGATGTACCAACTCCCTTTCTCTTCCTCCTACTGAAAATTTTATTTTGAAGTTGCTGAAATATAATTATTCTATTGTCTTTCCCTTTGGAACAAAGAATCCCAAAATAATTTTTGAAGCTAAATCAGAATCAATGAAGAATCATGTATGAGTCTGCCACTGAAGCCTTTTCATATATTCAGTTGATATTCTTTACAAGGAGGGCATAAAAATCACTGGCCATGCCAAGTGATGGCGCTATCATGCCAAGATGGCGCTTTCCCACTATATCGCAAAGCAAATTTGGATGTGCATCCCTAACCAATGTACACAATGAAAACAGAAATGGCATCAAATGCCTCATACACGGAGGCTCATCACTATCTAGATGCATACCCCCGATGCGCATTTCAATCTAATTTGCATGCTCACTCCCAAATCAGGGTGGGAGCTTTTATGACTGAAGTACTCAGTACTGGACAGTCTTTTTGACATCTGGCTTACTTAAGCTAATAAGCTCCATTTTTCCTAGGGACTCAAAACCTCATTTTAAACAGACTGTTTTTAACATAATTTCTGACTTAATTTGTTTTTCAGATTTCATTCAACAGCAGGAGCTTCAGACCCCATGCTCGTCCTGCTCAGCAGCTCAGCCTTGAGTGTGCTATAACTGCATTAGAGGAAATTTCTAACTAATAACTCAATATTTGTCAGCTAATGCTACCATCCCCTGCCTGAGAGCTGGCATGAGTCACCCGGTGACTTCGGGTGCATGGAATGTTATGTTTTGTTTCTCATAGCTTGCTTATAGCTCACTGTCTGGCTCTGATCTTGGAGAACTGTTGCTGCCTGGCTATGTATCTTCCCGCTTTTTCCCTGAGAACCTGAAGCCAGTATTTTGGGCACCGTTTCTGTGATTTATATGATTGGATACATTCCTCTGCAAGGCCCTCTTTGAATTCTGTATAATTGCCCTGCCTGGGGATTGTTCTAACCATTACTGACACGGAACATGTAGATGACCATAGCAGACCTTTCTCAATAAAGATCAACTTCTTGGAATCCGCTTAATTCATTGCCCTTCTTTTCAATAAGGGGTGGAGCAATATGAATTTATCTGGTTGACTTTTACAAGTCTGGAATTTCATAGCTGCTTCAGAAATACACTGCTCAGAATCCAAAATGGCAGGGAGACGGGGGAGACGTCTCTTCTTTCTATCAATCTGCTTATCTCTGCCTATGAAATTCAAGAGAGATTTCCAGCTGGAACTAGCTAACCATTCATGATCTTCTTCACCACTTTCTGCTGGGGTAAATATATGCCTGGGATCAATGGTGGTCAACCATCTCTCCCATCCCCACCACAGATACCAGGAGGAAGCTGGACTGTCTGGCTTTTCTATTCTACAGATTTCACATCTTTGGATAAACAGCCCAAGATTCTGAATTGCATCACTACAATTCTATACAGTGCCTTATTTTGCTTAGAAGAATGACCCCAGAATTTGTTTTTGTCTCAGTCTTTTAACCCAACATATGACCAGGAAACCTTCACCTCTGACCTAGAGATGGGATTTTGTGAATTCCCCATTGCTAGTGTGGCTGCAGATAAAGCATAGCAGCAAAGGAACTTCTATATGGCAAGTCTCCCTGCAGTTTCCCTGCTCCAATCCCCTGAAAATAACTACCCACCTTCCCCTGGGCAACAAGGGCGTTTGCAATTAAAAATAATTGGCCAAGGATTTTGTTATATCAAAACACCATTGTAAATACAGGTTACCAGGCTACCTGAATTCCTGCCTTTCATTTTTTTTTTAAAAAAGTATGTCTCTAGCCCTGTTCCTTGCAAAGATATGACTTTTTCTTATATCTCCACAAGAGACTTACTTGGTTTTTAAAACGAAACACTCCCCTGGGGGCAGGGGAGGAAATGTTTAGCAGGAACAGGGTCAGCAGTCTGCTACAAGGACCAGGAAATCTGGATTTTCCCACCCACACAGCCGCCATCCAGGCTTTACTGCAATCTCTCCCTCAAACTCCAGAGCAAAGCACCTTTGAGAAAGGCTGGAGAAAAGCCAGGTTAAGCCCTGGAGGTGCTCAAATGCATCATGATGCTGTGGTGAAACAAAGGGGGAAAACTTTCCAAAAGCACTGAGCTCGAGGCATGTAATAAAGCTCCACAGTTTTTCCTTAAGAAAAAAGAAGCTTTGCAAGGGAAGATTTTTGCCCACAGTTGAAGAGGGGGAGTGTTTGATGCTTTCCCCACTGGTTATTTCCGACTACAACTTCTCTTGTCCCATGTGTTTTTTCTCCCATGGGTTCCAATAAACGGAACCTCAAAGGGAAGAAAAGATGGGAAAATTGCGAGAGAAATGCCATTTTAAGTACTTTTCTTCTTTATTACACAAAAGCTGCAAATACTTTTAAAATAAAATGGCCAACGGATTTTTATTACACATGCTGCTATGTAACATTCAGTGATCTACCACATTTTAACTCTCCAATCTCAGAATGCCATGCATGATTCTCCCCTTCCCCCACACTATTCTGATGACCACCCTGAAATGTAGGTTAGGCTATAGGGTTGCCAACTCTGGGTTGTGAAATTCCTGAAAATTTGAGGATGGAGTTGGGGAGGGACCTCAGTGAGGTACGATGCCATATTGTCCGCCCTCCAAAGCACCCATTTTTGCCACTGGAAATTATTCCTGCAGTCTGGAGATAAGTTGTAGTTCTGGGAGACATCCAGGACCCACCTGGAAGTTGGCAACCCCAAATAAGCTAATATTCAGCAAGCTCATGGCAAAGTAGGAGTTTGGACCAACATCTCCACATCCTAATCCTACCCTCTAGTCACTATGTAGAATGAGTTCCCAAACAGGGGAAGTGCTTGGAAATATTTTCTATCCTTAGGATTTTAGTCTTTATAGAAACATGCTATTGGGGAAAATCCATACACATAAATGATAGCCTCAAAGGTTTGGAGCCCTCTGCAGTTCCTTTTTCTTGAATACTTGAAATTAAGAAGTTATAACAAAAAATCTCAGTTACTCCTACCTGGTACAGCTGGTAAGACTCCAGATGATAAAATTGCTGTTTCCTTCAAAAACAACACACACAAACAGAATGTGTTAGAATGAACAAGTTTCTTTCAACTCTAGCTAGACTGAAAAAGTTCTGAGCAACTGCATCACAAGGGGCAAAATTTCTCTTGAGCATTCATCCAGTTGGCAGGATTATCTGTGAGCTGATTTTGTTGTTGATGATTCTGGCAGATTAAGCATCCATCCAAATGAGTTCTTTCAAATGGCATCTCATGACTGAAAACTTTTCATGGGAACAGACCCTGTATAAGAAGTTGATACTAAACATTCCAATTCTATGTACACCTATTGCTTAGCCTCACCCAGTACTAGATAGCCATCATTCTCATAAATGTGATACTTACAAACCTAAACAAATTCAAATTAATTCCTTAATTAATTACTGAATGCACACAAAGCCTGAATATGTATTATCACCATTAGCATAACCACTATCTAAAGGTGGGACTACAGTTAATAAAAATAAAGGCGAGAGAGAAGAGCTGGTGTGTGGAAACTGCCTCACTTATATTTCCTGCACCTGGTCTCAGAACATGGCTGGAAGAATAATAATTTTAAAAGCTGGGGATGACACATTAATAGAAGTAGAAGGAGTAGAAAGAGTTGATGATACATTCATAGAATTAGTAGAAAGGCAGGTCCTCCCTGCCTTCTGCAACACACACCTTGTAAACTAACTCAGTGTTGGAAGTGAATTCCTTTTAATGTTTATTTCCAACCTCAATCACATGCCTAAATGTCAACACATTAAATGTTTCAGCTTAAAAGCAATCCATATTTGGTCAATGAATTTGATTTAAATGAATATAGTTCCAGAAAGCTCCATGTCCCCTGTTCTCATTTTCTAAAGTAGACCAGCTCAGTGGATACGGCTTAGATTGAATGGCTGTAAGCTTAACTGGCAAACGTTACTGAAGTCAGTAGGATGAATGCAGAGTCTCGGGGACAACTGGGAGTAACTGGAACAGTTCCAGCTATGCAAAGCCACAACAGCAGCACGTACCAAAGTAACCATATCAGCTTCTGAGAAAATGAGACTGCAAGTAATGAGTGGTAAAGGACACTGTGCATCCCTTGATCCCATGCATCAACACCAATCTCATTCCAACACTTTGATACAAAACATTTGGTATACAGGTTTCCATGGCAGATAAAATATTTTATACAGGTGCTCCCATTGTGTACACATGATGCAGACAAACTGTAAATTAAACAAACCGGAATGTGCCGGGATCCTTATTCTAAATCTATGAAGCAGACCAAGGAAGGATTCACATATTATTAGATACTGCACTACTATAATGAGTGTGTGTGTGTGTGTGTGTGTGTGTGTGTGTGTTTTAAGCACCTTCAAGTCACTTCTGATTTACAGCAACCCTCTGGATTAATGATACCCACAGGTCAACCTTGCTCAGGTCTTGCAAACTGAGGGCTCCAGCTTCTTTTATTGAGTCAATCCATCTCCTGTTGAGTCTTCCTCTTTTCCTACTGCCTTCAACTTTTCTTAACATTGCTGTCTTTTCCAGTGACTCTTGTTTTCTCATAATGTGTTTGGTCTGCTTGGTCATTTCAGCTTCTAGAGACAGTTCAGGCTTGATTTAATCTATAATCACATTTATTTGTCTTTTTGGCAGCCTCTGGTATCTGTAAAACTCTCCTCTAACACCACATTTCATATGAATTTCTTCCTGTCAGCTGTCTTCCTTATCCAACTTTCATAGCCACACCTAGTAGTGGGAATACTCTGGCTGGCGTGAACTGTCTTGACCTTGGTTGCCAGTGACACATCCTCCTTACGCTCGAGGGTCTCCCCTGGCTCCTTCGTGGCTGTCCTTCCGAGTCTCCGTCCCCTTCTGATTTCTTGGTTGGAGTCTCCCTTTTGGTTGCCGATGGAGCCAAGGACAGAAACTCTTGAACAATTCCAGTTTCTTCATTGTTGACCTTAAAGTTGTGTAATTCCCCAGTAATCATTACTTTGTCTTCATGTTCAGCTGTAATTCTGCTTTGGCACTTTCTGCTTTAACCTTCAGCAGGAGTCATTTCAAGTCTTCACTGTTTTCTGCCAGTAATGTGGTGTCATCTGCATATTTCAGATTGTTAATGTTCCTTCCACCAATTTTCACTCCACCTTCATCTAAATTAATCCAGCTTTCCTTATGATGTGAAGATACAGGGAGATAAAATGTATCCTCGTGGGACACCTTTGCAATTGTAAACCATTCTGTTTCTCCATATTCTACCCTACCAGTGGCCTCTTGTCCAAAGTATACACTGCACATCAACACAATCCGATGTTTCGGCACACCCATTTCATTTTAAACCAACCATAGCTTTTCACAATCCACCCAATCAAAAGCTTTGCTATACTCTATGAAACAAGCTGATTATCTTCTCAGTGATTACAACAGGGCAATACCCAGTGTGCGGATTTAGTCTAGATAATGCAAAGTAGATGATAATTTACTTAATTTGTAAACTGGGCAGAGAATCTGGAGTTCCCTGGTGTTACTTAATGGGTTGTATACAAAATAGTCTGTATCACTGACTGTGAGGGCTAGGAAGGAATCTCTACTCCCCTAATAGTATGGTCCCAGTCCCAGCTCTAGATGTTAATGTTCACTTTCTCCCTCCCCGTCCACTTCCTCCAACTGAAAGACAGCCATCATCACATCTTATAAGGCATTCCAAGCCAATGCTGAGGAAAGGGCAGGCTGGAGGTCCATTATTCATTCTGCCAGCTTCACGAGGACTGGGAAGTTGGATCAGCTCCGTAATTACAAAAATCCTTCTCTACCCCAGAATTAAGGTTGAAATAGTGCAAATTTTCAAAGCTTTCCAAACTAGAGATAAAGCTCACAGAAGGTAAACAGTGGTCCCAGTTTAGATTATGTAGGTCCTATCTGCATCCAGAAATGAACGTCTGCTCAAGTTACTAGCCCTGTTCAGGCATTACACTTTTGGCATTCCTACCTGACATACCAGGAGAGTTTACTATGCTCAATCCTCCCAATAAACAAGGTTGCCCTATTATGTGAATATGGCAACACACATATTTTCCAGCTTTTGGTATGCACAATCCGAACCCCAGGTTTGTTGCAAGTATGTATTTGCATGTACTGAAGCTTGCAAAGATGCATGTCGCTCTGTTCACACAAACTGGAGACCAGGCATAGCACATGAGGTAGAAGTGACAAAAATGTAACTCCTGCACCCCCGTTTCTCTTTTAATCAGGGCTGGTGAACTTTTTACTTCCGACCAAAGATTAGCAACATGGGACAGAAAATGTTCCATTTCTAAAGATTTATTGTCTCATCCAAAACAATGAACAGATGCTGTTACAATTCAATATTTAGCAAGCTTACCAGGCCCAATGTTGTAACTAATATTTTTCAGGTGACTATCCCTAGAATTGCATGAGAGTGTTCATGTATGTTTTATTGATCTGTAATGGGGGGGGGGGGGGTTAGCATGGTATAGCCTGGTCTCATCAGATCTCAAAAGTGTCAGCTACCTTGCCATCATTGGCGGGGGGAGGCAGGAGGCTGCTGGGTGAACTCCTTGATGTGCTGGAATGTTAATTTCTTTCGCTGTGCCTTACCTTGTAGCCTAGGCTTCTGACCTTGGTACTTTGCTACGCTTCTTCCCTGGGAATGTGAACTCGTTAGTTTAGGCGTGTTGCAAGGCACCCGCTGATTGGCTCAGCTCCACCAGGGGACCCCACTTTGAAACCGGTATACCTTCCCCTCTCCCACCCTGCTACTTAGTACTAACACAGGATGTATGCAGACATGACCAGCCTTTCCTGTACTCAATAAACTTGATCCTTCTGAAGGAACGCTGTTGGGACTGATTGCTGCAGGACTCTGACAAAAGGTAAGCAGGGAGACCACCAAGGAAGACTCTGCAGAGGAGAGAGAGCCAGTCTGGTGTCGTGGTTAAGCGCGCGGACGCTAATCTGGGAGAACCGGGTTTGATTCCCCACCCCTCCACTTGCACCTGGCTGGGTGACCTTGGGCAAGCCGTAGTTCTGTCAGAGCTGTTCTTGAAAGAGCAGTTATTGAAAGAGCTTTCTCATCCCCACTTACCACACAGGGTGTCGGTTGTGGGGAGGGGAAGGGAAAGGAGTCTGTAAACCGCTTTGAGACTCCGAGTGAAGGGCGGGGTATAAATCCAATCTCTTCTTCTTCTTATGTTTTACCACTATTATTCCAATAAAAAGAATTCCACATTAAGTTTTGAATGTGTTTGAATATAACATTTAAACTACACTTGATTAATTTCTCCTCCTACTCCTCTTCTTCTTTCTCCTAATCAAACACTTCAGTTTAAGTATTTGT
The DNA here is from genome assembly GCA_029233225.1 of Lepidodactylus listeri. Classification (NCBI taxonomy): domain Eukaryota; kingdom Metazoa; phylum Chordata; class Lepidosauria; order Squamata; family Gekkonidae; genus Lepidodactylus; species Lepidodactylus listeri. The sequence goes on along the minus strand of JARCFY010000009.1, from coordinate 112,499,773 downwards.
TGCTATTAGATCAGAAAATTAACATGAGATGCATTTTATTATATGCTAAATCTGCTTTTAATCAGGGCTGGAGAACCTTTTACTTTCTACCAAAGATCAGCAACACCGGGACAGAAAATGTTCCATGCTTGACTTCCGGAAGAGACGCGCACAATGGCGGACACATTTCTCCGCTTCTGCGGGAGATGTGATCTGCTCTCAGTGGGGTAGAAGGGGTTTCGGACTGGCTCCAAACCCCCAGAGACCCTAGCGAAGGGGCTCTGCCTGGGGTGGCTCGAAGGGAGCCTCTCCCTGCGGTGGCGACTGCAGGATTGAGGCACCCTTTCTCACCCCCGTAGGTTCCCCCGTCGTAGAAGCCTCCGGGCTTGCAAGCGCAACCGTGAAGCAGCAGAGAATACCAATTGGAGAAACAAAGAATCCGCCTGATACGCAATGGGAAAACTGTGAGTCTCAAGCAAAGATTGAAAAATAAAGCGGCAGGGATAGGGCGGGCGGATTGCTTCCCCCCCCCCCTTAACGGAGCTTATGCGACGAGACTTTCCCACGGCGCTGCTGCGGCCCGGGAAGCTGTTTTGAAGTGTTGGAGGGCTGGATCGCATGCGCGAAGAAATGATCTTTTAAACAACATCAGTGCAGTAAAGCTATCTTCTTCTTCAGATCTTCTTATCTAACTATAAACAAAAGTGAAACAGCAACAATGACAGGGAGACAAAAACCCTCCCCTAAGCCAGGAAGCGTAGTTCCGAGTTCAAAGGGTGATACCACAGAGATGAGCTCAATGCTTTCAGAGATGCTGCGACCCCTGGTGGATCAGATGACTACTCTCAACACTAAGATGGATTCAATGCAGAAAGAAATGAGTCAGGAAAACAAACTGAGAAGCTGCAACAGGATCTCTTGGAAGTAAAAGGAACAACAAGTAAGCATGACTCAAGACTACAAAAAATTGAGAAAGAAAAGGCCTTTCAGAGTGACAATGTTCTAAAACTTCAGATGGAAAGATCAAATTTTTTCCTGAGACTTCAGAATGTTCCTGAGAAAAAAGGGGAGGATCTTAAAAAACTGTTGAGTGAGGCGTTAGCACCTGTGACAGGTATTGAAGCGGAACAAATATTAAGCAACATGGATTTGGTCTACAGGACCTATCCAGAATTTGTGAAGAAGAAAAACCTGCCAGGTGAGATCATGATAAGATTCTCCAAAAGATCAACAAGGGATGTGGTATTAAAAGCCACAAACAGAACAACGCTGAAGATCCAGGAAGAAGAAATCAAGGTTTTAAAAGACATTCCATTCGAGATTCGGAAAAGAAGAAAAGCCTACAGAAGTTTGACTACATGGCTACAGTCTGAGTCAATTATTTACCGTTGGAATATTCCAGAGGGACTGTCTTTCAGCTACAAAAGCAAGAACTATAAGATTGACTCTATAGAACAAGCAAAAACATTTCTGGAAAAATGCAAAAAAAAGAAAATGGAGAGAGGGTCGGACGACTCACTAGAATCGCAGGAAAGTATGTACGGTTTTGATGGCTCAGAAAGTGAAGAAGAAGCATCGGACTCAGAAAAGGGAGCTGCTGCTCCCAAGTCTAGTAAAGAGACTAAAAAGACAAGAAGAGGAACGAAGAAGAAATAATGTTATAATTGTTTGTTTAAAGGTGGCGCACTATGTCAAACTGTAAATGGAGTAATGAGCGATTTCTTCGTAGTTATATGTGCCAGTCAGTCAGTATTGTTGTAATAAAGGCAGCAACATAATATTAATTAGTTAAACCAAGAAAGTATATTGTTTTTCAGTTTAACAAAGTAGTTAATTTGATTATTGCAAACAGTATTCTCTGTATAGGGTAACGTAGCTTAGTTATTAGCGTTTGTAGTTGTAGATATAGATGAAAAATAAATTAAAAAAAATTTTTTTTAAAGAAAATGTTCCATGCTTGATTTAGAGCACCAGAAATCAGAAAAAAATCCAATTCAAGTTTCCCCCCAAAAAATCCACATCACTGCCAAAGATGCACAGTAAGGAAGTAAAGCTTTTCTTATCACCTAACTGCAGGCAAAGAAAAGCCAAATTTCTATTTGTCACAAAATCATGACAAACATGATAAATCTACAATGGAAAATGAATCACAGTTGTCTTTGGAGGCCCTGTTTTGGTTGTCCCCACCACCACCACCACCACCACCACCTGAAGCTGGACAGGTGGCAACCCAACAAAGGGCCTCCTTGGTCATATGTTCCCTCTAAGCTGAGTTAGTGTGAGCTAGCTCACAGTTTTTTAGCCTCTGACTCACACATTTTTTTCTTAGCTCAGGAAGGATGGGGCTCCAGAGCAAACTAATTTATGCAGTAACCAAATCACTCGCTCACAACTTTAATGCCAGTAGCTCACAAAGTAGAATTTTTCCTCAGACTCCACAGCTTAGAGGGAGCATCGGTCATGGCACCAAAATTTCGGAACACCTTCGCCAGGTAGATCCGTATGTCTCCCTCTACCAGTGCTTTCTGCCACCTGGAGAAGACTTTTTTTTGCCACTTACTGCTGGCCCTCCTGGTGTTGATTATTTGTGTGTTCTTAATGGAAGTCTGTTATAATTTTAACTGTATTTTTAAACATTTAAATGTTTTCTATATTCACCACCTTGTAGACTCTGATCAGGTCAAAAAACAACATAAAAATGTTTTAAATAAATAAACCGTGGGGACTCCAGAGCATTCATGAAGCAGGCCTGGACAGGAGCACCCTTTATTCCCCAAGGCTGTATGTCACTGGCACCCTTTCTTGGACTAATAAGTATGCCTTGGTGAGAATGACCACTGCAACATCCTCTATGTGGGGATGCCTTCCAGAGGTGCCTCAAAACTGCAGCTGGCCCACATTGGGGCTGCCAGGCTGTTTAACCAGGGCAGGCCGCACAAACAACTTCACAGGCTCCCAGCTGGTTTATTATCAAAGAACTGGTGTTAACTGGCAGTGCTATCCCAAGCACAGGTACAGCCTTCTCAGCCCACTTTTCCGTTCTCTCCTCCCCTCATAATCAGAAATGCCATGGTTATGCACAGCAGAGCAGGTCACACTGAGGTTGTAGAAGTTCTTCCTTCTCTTGTTAGTTTTTGCTGTGTTATTTGCTCTTTAGTTTGCTTGCTTATTTGCTGTTGATGACTTGATTTATGATATCATTTTAGTGGACTCTAATCAAGCTGTAAGCCTGTTGTGGACTGACATAGGTCAAGCATGGTAGCAAATATCTTAAATGAACAAACATTAACTATCATGCTAAATGTTCATACATTCAGAATTGCCATATAAAGTGACCAAGCAAGACTGGGATGTGTTTCAGTACCCAGGCTCAGGTCTGGAGTAAGTGCAACAATTAAGATAAGGCCATCTTGAAGCATGTGGGGAGTGCAGTTTCCTCATTACCAAATAAAACAACCACCATCCCCAACGAAGCGGAGGCGGGGGGAAGAGATTTCAAGGCAAAACACAGGACTTATGAGGCTTCACCCTGCCTGTGAGAATTTAAGGCTGGATCAGAACAAAAGCCTGTCGAGAGTTCAGCATTCAACTTCCACCAGCCCGGTAAGTCTGGGAGGCTTACAAGCAACATATGAAGGAACCACCTCCCCTCCCGCTGCTTCTCCTCCGCATATATGGCATACAGCAACACACTCCCTCCCAACACAAGTGTCAGTTATTCTAGAAATTAAGCGCTGAGCTCCACAATTCTAGAGCTTGCACTTTTCAGGACACGGCTAATTCTCTGAAAGCAGAGCAGCCACTCTGCTTAATAGCACTTGCATCACTGCCCTATTCTTAGAACAGCTAAAATTACAGTCCCATCTCAGGCGTCCTCCTTCTCAATGGTCTCTGGGTGAGATCTTTGGAAACAACCAGCCTGTAAAGGAACTGCCAGGAACAAGAGGCAGAAGCAACACAGCTCAGATCTTCAGAGTTTAGTAAGATCATCCCCCTCCTCAAAGCTTCTCATTCATGCCACGTCGTATATTATTCTATGATTTTTTTTTTAAAAAAACACTATATGGTTTAAAGAAGTGTTAAGATGTTTACAAACTCAGTCAAGCTACTAAAAAAAATTTGAAAACTGTAACCTAAGCCGCTCTGCTGCTTCCATGCCATGAAAACAGTAAACACATTCTATAGTCTCTTCTGCTCTTCTAGCTTGCAACTTAGCTTCCCTGCACCCACCCGCCGGCATGACAGGCTTCTTTCTCTACAGGAAGAAACCACAGGAGCAAAAGCTCCACTCAGGACATCACAGGAGCAAAAGCTTCAAAGCTGCACACGGCCCCTAAGTTTTCCCTGCATGCTTCCATTTGGGTTAGAGAGAACATCACACGTTAGGAGGCTGTAAATGGAGGAGGGGAGATCCTAGGCTCCTAGAAGAAGAGCACGAGACTGGCAGCAGGTAAGTACTGGGGCAGGTGGCAGAAGCAAGAGAACAGTCCAGCACTGAAAAACATACACATCTGACCTTTGTTAAAAGTTGACTCCACTTAAAGTAAATTCATTGCAAGCGATTAAGCAATCCTGCCAGTCTGACAACAACTGAACAATCACTTATTTGTCTTCATTTGTGTTAAACATGAACAAGACGGAGTTCTACAGCTCACAAAGACTGTCAAGGGCTTGGCTGTCAGAATTAAGAATCGAGGATTTAGAAGGACTTGTCTTGGTAAAGGAAGTCCTACAACTGATCCAACTTTCAGTGTTGTCACAAAACTACTAAGAAGGAAGAACGGAGCTGAACAGCCAATGAAGCACGTGGGCAGGGGCAGATAAACCTGAAGGAGACGAGAAGCATCTTCCCTTACCTCGTTAAAATTAAACAAATGACTCTTCTGATAGAATTTTCTTGGGGGGGGGGTGTTAAAGGGAAATTCACTAGGGCACAAGGAGATGTTGGTAGGGCTCAGCACCTGACCCCAGTTCTGCACAAGAAATAAATAAGGTGTCAACAAAATTTCTTCTTGTCACTCTCATTTGCTAAAGAGGAAACAAGGGGGGGGGGTCAGGAAGAGCAAAGGGCAAAAATTCACTTCAGGGTAACTGTAGTACGATTTATATTGTGCTTTACTGTGTTAAAAGAACATCACATATATTATCTCAGCAGTCTTTACATTATCTGTTAAGGGAGGCAATTTTTATTATCTCCACAGCATCACCACGCTTACTATTCTTTTTATCACTTATCCAGTACTAGCCATACCATAGAGTCCACTGTTGTTATCTCTACACTGCCATGATTGAGAGAGAGGTCTAAAGCTAAGGCACATAGGACTTTGCAATAGTCCCCTGCCATTACAAATCACAAATTAAGTCATTATGGCAGAGATCGATATACATGCAGATAAAATCACTCAGAGAAGCAAGCCTGACCACACACCTCTATTGATACTATAAGTCAAAGATGGTACACAGCATTTTACAGAGAACAGAAACGGTGAGAATTCTCTCTCGTGCAGGCATGTACACACACAAAACAAAAACTGACATGCACACACAATGCTGTCCCCTGACACTGCCTAGCCAGTCCCACAAGGCGCCTTTTCCTTCAGGGAAGGAGGCTGCCTCCACTCTGCCTCCAGCTGCCAAACAAGCAGACAGAGGCACTGCGTGATTTGCCTCATTTAAAAAGGAGACTTTGAAACCTTATAATTTTAGGAGTATAAGGGACCACTGCAATGGACTTTTTCATTGTTTATATTATTTAAACCAACAAAATGATCATGTATGTATGGTTTGGGTGGACAAAAAAAAACCTGTTGCAAACATGGGAACCTCAGACATCAATGTAAAAGAAATTTAAGTAGTGGTAACTCAGTCATTTTTCAGAGGAGGCATTTTTTCACAGGTGATCACCAGACAGTCCATGTCAATTTTCACAGTGATGGGACAAATCATCTTCAGAGCATGACAAGTAAAATATTCGGTGCCAGACCACTGAAAACCCCAAATACAGCTATTCTCACCAGGAGTTAGAACAGATTCTATTTAAGAATCTAACTATTCATTTCCACATTTAAATATCTATAGTGGTATTCTTGCCTGGTGGTTTCAGCATTATTAAATTCAACCATGAGATGGTTAGGAGGAATTTTATCCTATGGCAGGCTAACTCAGAATGGCCCACTACGAACTGCCTTACTTCAACAAAAGGTAAAACAGTTTTTCGGTTATTTTTGAAGGAACCAGTACATTATTTCTTTAGCATTTCTCAGCCCATGAACTACAGAAAATCCATTATCCTAGTCACAAGGTAAGAAGCAAAGCAAGTCACAGTTCAAGATCAAAAGAAGTCTGGAAATAGGATGCACCCAGCCCAAACATTTACCTTTAGCCCACCACAAACTGGGCAAGATGAAAAGAGAGGCTGCGCTGTCCCAGGGGGAGAGCAACATATTTCACACACGCTACTGGAGATCCCACTTGCTGACGCCACCTCAGCACTTCTAGAGTCCAACAGCTGCCCTTGCTGTCTTAGATGTGCCCACCTTGAAACAAAATCCATGCTTGCCCCAGTACTCGAGTCTTTGGTGTCTTCCATGGAAAAGGCTGCCTGGCTTGTCTTGGAAGCAGCTTGTGCATCTTGATGTGGTGTCCGCAGCTTCAGGTCACTAATTCCTAGAGCTGCCTGGTCCTGGTCCTTGGATAGCATGGAATCTGCACTTGTGGGCTGCACATCTTTAGAAGCTACCTGTAGCAAACTTCTGGGAGTGTCATAGGCATGTCTGAGAGAGCTGGGAACCTGGTACTCCAAGCTAGATCTCCTCAGATGCTCGCCAGGTGGGCAAGTACATACATTCTGGTCTGGAGGAAGGTTTGGCGGCAGGCTCAAAAGTGACCCAAATTCATCACTGTGGCTAATGTCCAGGCTCCCAGCATAGGAAGAGAAGCTTCCAGAGTAAGAAGAGTGACTCCCAGTAGCTATTCCACTGTCAGAAGAACTTTGGCGGCCTATCTCTTGTAACTGCCTGGAGCGGGGATGTTTCGGAGGGGGTTTGATGATACTGTGGGTGACTTCTGCATGGGCTTTTTCTTCCCCAGGGTGAATACCCTTTGCCGCAGCAAGTCCATGACTCTCTTGGGAAGTACCAGCTGCAGAATGGTCAGGCCAGATGGTCAACCTACTTCCAATACTGGCATCAGAGTGACTTGTGTCTGAAGATGAACTGGATAAACTTCTGTCATCACCTAGGATGAAAAACGGCAATTAATTATCCAAATTAAATTGGCTAGACAGGAAAGCAAGAAGAAGAATAGAGCCAGACCACCCTTCATACAGCACAGAGTATTTCAGACCATGGCAGGAGGGAGGAGCTATACTGCAGCACATCCTTAGGCTAATCCATTTCTCATGGTTTTAATGTAACAGGGGAGAAGTGTTAAAAGTTCACGTGGAACTGAGAAGTTTGGACTACTTCCTGGCTGATGGCTCCATGCCTGTTGAACTTATTCTGCAGCACACCCCGATAACCTTCTGACCCCTCTCCTATGCAGCTAAATACAGGTTGCTTACCTGTAATTGGAGATCTTCGAGTGGTCATCTGTGCATTCACACCTCTGGGATTAAGTGCGCCTGCACCGATCCCGATCGGTAATCTTCAAAGCCTAACGGATTTTCGCGCCAGCTCCCCGGTCACGTGCACGTCCCACTGCGCATGACCCGGGGAGGGGCACGAGGATCCCGCCAGTTCCTTCTGACCGCTGCTAACAGCCCCCAGAAAAAAAGGTGAGGGAGACCGAAGCAGAGGGGAAGGAGGGCGGGTGGTGTGAATGCACAGATGACCACTCGAAGATCTCCAATTACAGGTAAGCAACCTGTATATCTTATTCGTGGTCTCTGTGCATCACACCTCTGGGAGAATAGCGAGCAATAAACACACCACATACCTGGAGGTGGGTGCTGGAGGTCTCACATCTGAGCTGCTTGCAGAACTGCACGGCCCACCACAGTACGCTGATGGACGCGGACATCTAGGGCGTAGTGCTTCACAAACGTGTGAGGGGACACCCACGTTGCAGCATTGCAGATGTCTCCCAGGGGAATGCCCTTGAGGAATGCTGTGGAAGTAGCCACGGCTCGAGTGGAGTGTGCCCGGAGGGACGCCGGTAATGGCCTCTTGGCCAGGAGGTAGGCGAGTTTTATCGTCTCAACTATCCACTTCGAGAGTCTTTGAGACGATAGTTTCTGTCCCTGTCTGGGCAAGGCATAAGAAATGAAGAGAGCTGGAGACTTGCGAAAGGATTTTGTCCGGTGCAAGTAGAAAGACAGGGCTCTCTTGACATCTATAGTGTGTAGACTACGTTGCGTTGGGTCCTGGGGACCAGGAAAAAATACCGGCAATGTGATATCCGCCCCTATATGAAAGTCTGAGACTATCTTAGGCAGGAAAGCGACATCTGGAGCCAAAGTGACGGCATTATGATGAAACGTGAGGTACGGTGGGTCGCAACAGAGCGCCGAGAGCTCACTCACGCGTCGAGTAGACGTGATGGCCACCAAAAACGCAACTTTCCACGACAAAAGTTGAAGGCTGCATGAGGCCATGGGTTCGAAGGGTTTTCCCATCAGCTTAGTGAGAACCAGGGGCAAGTCCCATGCCGGGACTGGTGTCCGCACTGGGGGATAGAGGCGATTCATTCCCTTGAGGAATTGCTTTGTTGTTGGATGGGAACACTGAATAGCCATCAATCTTAGGATGATTGACTGAGATGGCTGACAAGTAAACTCGGATAGATGAGTGACACAGTCCCCTGTCTTTACATGACAGGAGGAAACCAAAAACATCTTTAAGCCCGGCGGGGACTGAGGGCCGTCCCACAGACGCCAGGAAGGTTAAAAACTTAGTCCATTTTGACTCATATGAACGCCAAGTGGAGAGTTTGCGTGAGTTCAGTAGAACTTGAGCAATGCGTGATTCTAACCCTAAGTTTGGATCAGCCAAACTGTCAATTTCAGTCTGGGCACATCGTGGTGCAGTACCCGGCCCCCGTGCATCCCGAGGAGGTCTGGGTCCGTCGGGAGGTGGAGATACGTCCCTCGTGAGAGACTGAGGAGCGTGGGGAACCAGGGTTGTCTCGGCCACCATGGGGTGACGAGAATTGCCCACAGTCGCTCTGCCAACAGTTTGTGGACTACTCTCGGTATGAGAGGAATCGGGGGAAATAGGTACAATCGTTTCCCCGTCCACTGGAAGAGGAGACCGTCTCCGAGAGAGGTCGGGTCCATTCCTGCTCTGGAACAAAATAGGTGGCACTTCTTGTTCTCTCGAGAGGCGAATACATCCACGGATGGATGCCCCCAACGGTCGAAGATCGGAGTCAGGTAGAGGGGGTTCAGTTCCCACTCGTGTAGGGATGCTCCCCCTCTGCTTAGGAAGTCCGCTTGGACGTTGAGTAGTCCTGGGAGATGAGTCGCTACCAGGTGAATATCTAGTGCCTGGCACTCGTCCCAAAGCTCTATCGCTAACCGGCAAAGTCCATGGGAGACCGTCCCACCCTGGCGGTTGATGTAAAACATGGTGGTGGTGTTGTCCGTAAGGACAGTCACCGTCTTCCCCGACAGGGATTGGCGGAAAGATCTCACTGCGTAGAGAACTGCCAACAGCTCTAGGAAGTTGATATGGTTGTGTGCCACAGAGGGGTGCCACCTGTCGCCCACACCTACACTGTCCAAATGAGCTCCCCAGCCCCATAGGGAGGTGTCCGTAGTGACGGTCGCTGAGGGGGGTGGAAGCCGGAAAGGTGCACCTGAATGTAAATTCTGGGGCACAAGCCACCAATTCAGGGTCTCTAGGACCTGGGTCGATATCTGAAACCGTTTGGAGAGGGAATGGGAGTTGGGGCGGAAACGCCTCAAAAACCAAAGCTGCAGTGGTCTCATCCGCAATTTGGCGAAGGGGATTACTGCTGTTGTCGCGGCCATCAGGCCTAGCAGGCGAAGGATTTGTTTGGCTGTAGCCTCCTTGGTCTCTTGGATAGACAGGAGAAGGGAGACTATATCCGCTGCTCTGTTGGGGGGTAGGAACGCTCTGCATTGCAGGGAGTCCAGGATAGCTCCGATAAACTGAACCCGTCTGGAAGGGGTAAGCATGGACTTTTTGAGGTTTATCGTCAGCCCTAGTGATTCTAGGGTACGAAGGGTAGTAGAGATGTGGCTCTGTAGTTCCGTCGTAGAGGGGGCGACTAGAAGCCAGTCATCCAGGTAGGGGTAAAGGTGGACACCTTGAAGTCGCAGATGTGCCGCTACTACTGCCATAAGCTTCGTGAAGACACGAGGAGCTGTAGAGAGGCCAAAGGGTAGGGCCTTGTACTGGAAGTGACGTGGACCGATCGCGAAGCGTAAGTACGGTCTGTGCGACGGGTGGATCGTCACATGGAAGTATGCGTCCTTTAAGTCCAGCGTCACCATCCACGTGTTGGTTTCTAGTAGCGGTAGGATGGTCTGTAGAGTGGTCATACGGAATTTCTTGTAGGTGATGAATGCATTGAGGTTCCGCAGATCCAATATGGGACGAAGTCCGCCATCCTTTTTTGGGACTGTGAAGTAGCGGGAGTAGAACCCCCGCTGAAGGTGGTTTGTTGGTACCTGTTCTATGGCATCTTTTGAGAGGAGGGTTTCGACTTCCGACGATAGGGTGTCGGAGGGGTGTGTGGTTACGAAGTACGATTCTTGTGGTATCTGGAAAAATTCTATTCTGTAGCCATCTGCTACGACCGACAGTGCCCATCTGTCTGTCGTGATACGTTGCCATGCTGGTAGAAAGGGTGATAGACGGGTGGGAAGATCGGAGCGAATGGGGGAGTCAAAGACTCTGCTTGTTCGGTTTGGGTGGCTTAGCCTTGGAAGCGGGAGCGGACGGGAATCGTGGCTTGTGGCCATAGGGTTTCTGTTGATAAGCAGTAGACGATGGTCTCTGCCATTGGGGTTCAGTGGGAGATCTTCGCGGTTGCTGTTTGGACCAAGATCTCTGCCATGTCTTCTGCTTCTGTTGTCTCGATTGTGAGACACCCAAGTTACGAGATGTCTTAATGCTCTTATCTAAATCATGAAGGACTGTGTCCGTTGTGGAGCTGAATAGTCCTTCACCCTCGAAAGGGAGATCTTCCACCAAGGACTTTGTGTCTTGTGGAAGCGAAGTCGACCTCAGCCAGGCGTGGCGGCGAAGGGCGACTGCTGAAGTGAGTGTCTTGGACGTGACGTCCGCAGCATGCTTCGATGCGTTAAGCTGGTGCTTTGCTAGCACCATGCCTTCCCTCTGGATCTTCCTAGCAAGGCGTTGCTTATCCTCAGGAAGATGGGCCAGAAGTGGTGTCATCTGCTCCCAGAGGGAGTATTGGTACCTGCTCATGCAGGCTGTGTAGTTTGCCGTTTTTATGCCCAGTGCACCGGCTGAATAAAATCGTCTCCCGAAAGAATCTAATTTCCGTCCCTCTTTGTCCAAGGGGGAGGAATGTCCGCTGCGGCCCCTGGCCGAGGGGGTCACTACAACCGAATTGGGCTTGGGGTGGATGAATAGGAATTCTGCCCCTGGCTCTTGGAGCCTGTACATGTGGTCTAATCTCTTGTTGGAGATTGGAGTTGAGGAGGGGTGGCCCCAGGATTCTTTGGCAGTGCTGAAGAGCACCGAAATTAGTGGCAACGCTACCGCGGTGGATGTATCCATCTGTACGATGTCGAAGATGGCATCGGTAGCGGTGGGGGTTGGCTGGACCGTGGCAAGTGCCAGGGAATGGGCCATTCGTTTGATAAGCTCTCCATAGGATTTCACGTCCTCGGAGGGAGAGATTGGTAAATTTTCAGCCACATCAGGGGATGGTGACGGCTGGATGGGAGATTCATCATCGGATGATTCAGGAGATTCGGGTATCGAATGGTCGGAACGTTCGGAGGGAGACATAGGGGTCGACGGATCTGGTTGGTAGGGAGGGAGGTTGACGTCGGGCGAATTAGGTATCGGCATCGGTTTCGGTATCGGAGTCGGTGTCGGTGTCAGTCTCGGATCCGGGTCTCGGCATCGGGAGACTCTTGACGACGTCGATTGGCGATCCCACTCCGCCGGGTACCACTGTGGAGGTGGCGGGTAGGAGGAACCATACAGGTATCGCCATTGACGGACGTCCCACGGCACCGAAGATGGAGGAAGGCGCCAGTCTCGCTCACCTTTCGGTGCCGGCAGCGGGTCGGGTCCGGTCTCGGGACTGCTGTGAGGGATCTGCGTCAGCTCGATGTCGGGTTCCGAATCTGTGAGCTGGATGGGTCGCGGCATCGGGGAGGCGGGGCTGCCCTGGGGTCGCTCGCGCCCTGGAGGGTCAAGCTGCAGAGACCCGTGCTGGGTCATGTCGGACGCGGGATGCGTCGACGAAGCACCCGAGGTCTTGTGCTTCAGCTTGCCCTTACCCTCTTTGCCCTCCTTACGCTTCTTAGCGGGAGTTCGTGGCAGTGAGAGGGGTCTTTTCAGTGCCGACTTCTCGGTACCGGAGGGGCTTCGCATCGGTGGCGACGTCGGGCCCGTCGGTGCCGATGGGGATGTTACCGAGGCGTCGGCTCTTCGGACATCTTCGGTGACAACGCTGCTTCCAAGAGAGCCACTCTGAGTCGGGCCGCCCGGTTCTTACGAGTTTGTTTGGAGAACGCGGCGCAACTCGAACAGGAATCGACGCGATGCGACTCGCCTAGGCACAACAAGCAGAGGGAATGCTTGTCTGGGGGAGCGATTTTACTCCCACAATTAAGGCAGCATTTAAAGAAACCCCACCGCTGGGCCATAGGCCGGGCAGGGAGTAGGAAGAGGAGAATCCGAAAGCGAGTCCAGAAAAACAGTCCGTAGGTCAAGAAAACAAGAAAAATCAGTCTGAAAGGCCTTTCCAATTTGGAAAAACAAAGGTTAGCTACCGACCGGAGCGGAGAGGGGATCCTCACGACGCGGCGGTCAGAAAAGAACTGGCGGGATCCTCGTGCCCCTCCCCGGGTCATGCGCGAAAATCTGTTAGGCTTTGAAGATTACCGATCGGGATTGGCGCAGGCGCACTTAATCCCAGAGGTGTGATGCACAGAGACCACGAAGAAGATCTTGCTGCTCCATAGCTATTAACTGTCCTTTCCCCTTCTCCTAGCTCAGAACAAGCACATCTGCCATTTATGAACAGAAACCAGGTACAGCATCTCCTTTCCAGACTGTCTGACAAGATGAATCTTGTTGTCCACAGACAGCTGCACGAAAGAACAGCTGCTACTGACATTGCACATGGTCAAGCTCTCTTTAGGACAGCTCTCCTGTAGATAGCGGCGGCAGTCGCCATCTCTCAGGGAACAGTCCCAACTCGCAACTTGCTGGACTGTCCTTGGTCCCCAGCAGCCTCCTACTGGCAGGCAGCAGTCGATGAAGATATTCAGGTGGAAGGGAGAAGGTTTTGCAAGGCAGAGTGATAAGCGGAATTCAGCCATATATCAAAAACTGTGGAAAATTCATAGGTCTGACCCACAGGTCACAGCAAGTTCAAGAGAGGTTCAATTTGTGGCAAGTGGCTCAGAAACTGAAATTAAAAGCCCACATGGATTATATAGTTTGTTCTTACCTCCAATACCATGATGACTGGTGTGAGACAGAAGGCTGAGGCGTTTCTCTAATTGCAAAGCTTCGTGGGCCACTCTTTCTTCCATGCTGATGTGACTTGCACTGGGGTCTTTAAAAGAATGACAGCACCACATTATATCACCATTGAAATTCAACTAGAACAAGCCTCACACAAAAGCACCTGAAGCTGCCAAGTCTTATCTGCAGCTTGACTCTAGCATTCCCCGCCTGTGGGGTAGGAGTAAAGATTAGACACACAGCGTTCTGGAGTGGATAAGAGGCAGCTGACTCCTACCACAAGCAATACTACATAGAATATCAATTTACTTAATGAAAAAGGAAAGCACATGACTACTAAAAGTAAACAGGATAATATTTTTGCTATAATATAGCTTAAGCTGGGCATTCCTTTGTCACATTAGAGATGATCACTTACCATGTCAAAAAGACCATCAGTTTTGATAGTGGAAGAACAGGAAGACCGATTTCCCACAAGCCGCTGCTCCGGGCTGGCTCTTCCCTTTCCCTTGACTGCACGCGTCAATTTCCCACTATGTGCAGCGTGGCCGCATTTTGACCCACAGCTTCGCCCGATCTCCTCCACGTCTTCTAGATCCTCAAAAAACAGGATCGCGAAGATGTGGGGGAAATCGGGAAAAGCTGCAGGTCAAAATGTGGTCCCGCAGCACATAGTGGGAAATTGACGCATGCAAAAGAGGGAAAGGGAAGAGCAGGGTGGAGCAGTGGCTGTGTGAAATCGGTTGAAGTCTCCAAAATCCACTAACTATTTTTCTGGAAGTAAATAAATAGCCCTTGCCCCACCTGTGATTCATCAGCCTTAGTGATGAATGGGATGGGAAAGAAATGGAGTTCTCCTAACAATTCCCCTTCCAATGACAAGGCCACTGCCAAGGACAGAGCAAGGTGCAGGACCAAGTTTGTTTTTCTGGCAAAAAAAAAAAAAAAAAAAAACAACCCATAACCGAACTGCACATATTCTCCAGATATCAAAGATATAAGGTCCAAACTACACGCTGAGAGACAATAGCAATCTTTTAATTAAAACCGTCCAGTGAACAAATGGTACTTTTTACTATTCCAGTGAAGCAGTCAGATTAAAAGACCTTGGAAGTTGCAGACCACCAATTGGTAAGAAAATCCCACTGCCCTTAAGTACTTCCCTTGAGCCATAAAGAAACAGAAGAGCCCGGTCACACGGAGAATTAGCCACGTGATAGCCACGAATGCCTGGTGGATTTTAAGGGCACCATCACAGTAGAACACCTGGCAAGTGTCCCACTCCCACCGGCAACCTGTTGCACTCCACCGAAGAAGCAGAGTTTTAAAATACCTGGGAAAGAGCAGTATCAAACTGGTTTGCAATGGGCCACAGACAGAAGTTCCCGTATGACTGCTCCAGCACGCTCCCATTGTGTCAGTGATCCCTCGATAAAGTGTGCCGGAAACACACGGCAAAGAAAAAAACCCCGATTCACCCGCCGTTGCATCAGATCACGCAGTGGCGGGTCAAATTACTGCAGAGCAAATACCTTCACTCCCCTCCCCCCCCTGCGCGTGTTATCTGGCACATGTGACCGGGACCAGACAAGTAGCAAAGACTCCAGAGAGAAAGCGTAGAAAATTAAGAAAAATATAATTTTGTTAGTTTCACCCAACATACTAATTTCAATTTCCCTTCCAATGCAATTGTGGTTAAAAATAACCCCACTGTCAGAGTCTACATTACAATTTACAAAAAGTTAACAGAGGAAGGGAAACATAAAATACCATAGGGCATCTGACCTCAATAAGACACCAAGTATGGAGTTGTACAGGTTTGAAAACAAAGTGGTGTCATTTCCCACTTCTACAGGTCAATCTGACCCCACTTCCAGGATTCAAGCAAACCAAGTGTCAGAGTCCCCAAATATCAGAAACCAACAACATTCCTTAAACAGGAATAGTTTATTGATTACAGTATTCTGTATTGCTCTAAACACTTTTTGTGTTAAGACTGACATTACAAAGGAGGGAAGGGGTAGATATACCAAGTTCAAACAAGGGTCTCCTGATAGGTACAAGCCAATAAGCAACAGGTTTCATTTGTGTTAAAACTAACAGCTTTTAGTTCCCGGCGGGAAAGCAGTGAGCGTCTCCCAAGTCTCCAAGGTCAGGCCTTGTCAGAGCAGGAGATAGAGGATGCAGGAGAAGAGAAATTAGAATACCAGAGGCAAACTTCCCCTGCCACATTCTCCATGGCAGCATAGCTGACACCATGCAAATGAAGGAACACTCCTCAACATGCATACAATCTCTTACCAGTCCTCTTCCCTTTTCCCAAACTCATCACTGGAAAGATGTGCCCAGACCACACAGTGGTGGGGTTAGGCCATCCCATATCAAGAATGGCAAGGAGGTTTTGTCCCACAGTGTTTTCCCAAGTACACCATTTTGCTGTTCCCCATAGGTATTGGGGGGGGGGGATATAAACAGGTACTCAGGGACATAGCCAAAAATAGAGATGGGGGTTCAGACCATTCCCTGCCCTTAGTGGCCCAGGTGTCTGGAGAAGCAGGCTACGCTCTCGGCTCAGCTGTGTCCCAAGTGGGAGCCTGTTTGCTGTCTCGTGGAACTCAAAGAAAGCCACTGAAAACCAAGTCAGTAGTGCCAGCTCTTTTGTACAAGCAACTGCTCAGAGCACCATAGCAAGGAAAGCATCACCGAAGGCAGGCAGCGCTGTCTTTTTGGGTAGTTTCTGCCTCCTCCCTCCCACTCACTAGGGCAGTGACACAGACAGACGGATCTAAAATATGAAGCCTCAAAGTCTCTACTGACAAAACTCTCCTACCTGTGTCCTTTTTTTAATCACATAAGCAGGGCTATTTTGGGGCTGGAATGCCCCAAATCCAAGTCCGAGTCCGCCCCACCCCTCCTCCATGCTGGTGGGAAAGGGCCCCGCGCTCGATCTCTGCGCAGAGATCGGGCTTCCCAGGGCTTCCTGCACCCTGCACTTAAAGGGAGCTCAGAAAGGGCCCCCCATGTGAGCTCCGTGCGGAGATTAGGCCTCCCAGGGCTTTCTGCGCCTTGCACTTAAAGGGAGCTTGCTCCCTTTAAGTGCATTGAGCCAGCAGGAAAGGGCCCCAGGTGCGAGCTCTGCATGGAGAACAGGCCTTCCAGGGCTTCCTGCGCCCAGCACTTAAAGGGAGCAAGTTCCCTTTAAGTGCACGGAGATGGCGGGAAAGGCCCCGTCGGGGTTCATGGGATCTTCTTCTCCGTTCTGCCTGGTCCCAGTAAGTGCTGGTGTGTGGGAGATGGCGGGAAAGGCCCCATCGGGGTTCATGGGAAAGTGCATGGAGTGCTGGTGTGTGGGAGATGGCGGGAAAGGCCCCGTCGAGGTTCATGGGGAAAGTGCACGGAGATGGCGGGAAAGGCCCCGTCGGGGTTCATGGGATCTTCTTCTCCGTTCTGCCTGGTCCCAGTAAGTGCTGGTGTGGGGGGGGGGAAGCTTGATCGGGGTGGCGGGTGTTTGATTGGGGGGGCCGCAGGGGGTGGCAGGGGCTTGATGGAGGGTGGGAGAGCCTCCCGCCCTCCGCTCCATCTCTTTGCCCTCTTTCTTTCTTTCCCTCCTTCTTTCTTTTCCTTCCTTCCTTTCTCTCTTTCTCTTTCCCTCCTTTCCTTCTCTCTTTCCCTCCTTCTTTCCTTCTCTCTCTCTTTCTGCGCTGTCAGGGGTGTGGCCTAATATGCTAAAAAGTTCCTGCTGTTGGGTGTGGCCTATTATGCTAATAAGTTCCTGCTGGGATTTTTCTGCAAAAAGAGCCCTTTACATAAGTAATACAGGCCCGCAATAAACTTGCACAAAATTTGCAGAATGGCCCAGGCTAGCCTGATCTCATCAGACCTTGGAAGCCAAGCAGGGTGAGCCCTGGCTAGTATTTGGATGGGAGACCTCCAAGGAATACCAGGGCCATGATACAGAGGCAGGCTATGGCTCTGGATGTCTCTTGCCTTGAAAACCCCACCCAGGGTCACCATAAGTCAGCTGTGACTTGACGGCACTTCCCACCACCATGAATTTGCTGACTTCCCTGCTCGGTACTTTGCTCCCAGAAGCACCAATGTTAAATGCAAAGTAGATGCATTTACTGTAGGCTCCTTGCAATTCCAGCCCTACCCATATTAAGGAAAGTAGCCAGGCAGTTGTGGAAATGGAGCAGAGGAGTATCCTGGGCTATAATCTGGTGAGAGCTTGCTACAAATGAAGTCATTGATGCCCTAAATAAACTCCAGAGAGGGAAGCCATGCTTGGCTGCTTTTACACTGGGATGATTTGCCATTCTGCTCTCATGGCCACCGCAAATGCAGAGGTGTAACAGCAATGGGGCCTCCTCCTGGGGATACTCTCCACGTTTTCTCCTTGTACCACCTGTCCCTCTCCACCCACCCCCACTGGAGGGCGTTTGGCTGTTTCTTCCCCAAACAGTAGTGGGTGAATAGCCTACTGTCAAAAAGCCCACCAGAAGTAGGGGGAATAGCAGGCACAAATTGAAATGGAAAGCAACTGCAGGTGAGGATGTATGAAAATCCCACACTTCAAGTCATAGAACAGAGTTTGAGTCCAGTGGCACCTTCAAAGTTTGAGTCCAGTGGCATGTGCACACGAAAGCTTATACCCAGAATTAAATTTTGTTGGTCTTAAAGGTGCCATTGGAATTCAAACTTTGTTCTATTGCTTCAGACCAACATGGTGACCCACCTGAATCTTCCTTCAAGTCAGTCTTTCCAGAAAGATCATACAAAGCAGGTTGGGGAGAAATGCAACAAAGCTGGGGGGGACCCAAAAAATGGACAACGATGTCATGTGGCAGCCTCCCCCTCATAACTATGGCATAAGGGTTTTTTTGCAGGGGAGGGAAGAGAGAAGTAGACAGAAACTTCCATGTGGAAGCAACTTTAGTCTCCTCCTGCAAAACCACAAAGGAACTTTTTACTACCTTAATGACTAGCCAACTTACTATAAGCTTTCATGGATAAAGCTCATTTATCCTATGCGAACTGTGAACAATAAATCTCTATGTCTTCTACTGTTAAAATCTAGTTCAGCAACTATTTATGCAACAATAATTTTAAAGTGACACAGAATTTGTTTTTAAGGAGCAATTGTAACACCCATTCAAACATATTGTGCTATGGAAATACAATCCCTTAAAATGAATTAAGAAGTATTTTCCATGAAACCATGTTGTGATGTTTATAAAGTAATAGCAGAGGTGAAGGGCAGCAAAACTGTAGCTTGCTTGAGGTGATGAAATACCTTGAATCAGCCCTGTAAGCTAACCCCTGCCTCCTAAACCCCACAGCATTCTTCTATATCAGGATGTCAAACATGCGGCCCGCAGGCCAGATTCAGCCTGCGCAGGGCTCGGAACCAACCCCCAAGCACTTCCTTCTCCTGCTTCCTTTTCCAGGGCTGCTGCTGCAGTCACACCTTAGCTTGCTTTTCCTCCAGCTCCCTCAGTGGCTCTTTGCTTCCTGCTTCTTGCCTCCCTCCCTCCATCTCTCTATTGTACACACACACACACACACACACACACAGATAGAGCTTTGTGGCTGCTTTGTGCTGGAGTGATACAAAAAGCCCCCTCCTCACACACACACTCACCCCCCCTCCCGCTTCTGCTGCCTTCTCCACAGCTGCTCCTCCTCTTTTGGGGAGGAAAGAGAGAGAGAGAGAGAGAGAGAGAGAAACAAAATTGGAGTCCCATGGTGGGTTTAAGACCAACAACATTTTATTCTAGGTATAAGCTTTTTGTGTGCAAGCATACTTCTTGGGTGGGAAGAAGGGAGGGAGGGAGGGAGAGTGAATTCTTCTGAAAAGCACAATGTGCACTGAGGAAATTATTTTGGCTTATTCTGAAAAGCTGTTTAAAAAAAAAGATTGGATTTCTCTGTTCCTATCTGGATTTATTTTCTTTCAAAAAGACCCTGATTAGTAATTAGAACACGTGGATTGGTCCCTATATATTGGAGTGTGGAGTTATTTCACATGCCAAATGATAATAGCACACATTGGTAACGAGACAGGAAACCTAGCTCTCAATTTGAAATTCCTTTGTTAAGGTCAGCAACTGAATGCTGTGGCTTCTAATATCAAACATACCCATTTATTTTTTGCATCCTCCTGAAATGAATCCTCCTGGATGGAATTGAGACCTAGGTTTCCTGTCTCATTACCAATGCTGTTATCTCTATGCCTACTACTTCTCTGCATATCACACCTAATCCAAGCAAGCCTGCTATTGTAATTCAACATCTGAAATCACCTTTATAAAGTTTATATCTCTGGTTCCTTGTGTTACATTTTATAGCACTCATGGCCCGGCCCAACAAAGTGACATTTATGTCAGATCCGACCCTCGTGACAAGTGAGTTCGACACCTCTGTTCTATATATTGCCCCAGATACTGTTTCTTGGGCATGTTGGTGTGGAACAGAATGCTGGAAAGCATACAGAATAAATGAAACCCAGCTTATTCATAAAAACAGCTATACGGAGACTTGTCAGTACTTTAATCTGGTTCACACATCTCAGAAAAGGCATTTGCCATTATCAGGATAAACACTTTACAAACTGATGCACAGGGTTTTGAGGGCAGGCAAGCTAAACCTCCAGTTCCTCAATTTCCCAGACACAAACCACAGTTTCAGTGGCTGCACAACAGCGGACTGCTGGCACAACCCCCTGCAACAATGTAGATGTGGGTGTTCCGGGGGGGGGGGATGTCGCCAATTAGGCAACTCCCAAAGTGTTTTCACAGTGGGAATACCCCCGAGAATAGGTACAAAGCTGCTGTGGCCACGCCCATGAGAACCCAATCCGCACAGGATACCAACCAAGTGCAACCCAATCCGCACCCTTCTTTGTGCCAGCTGTGCCCCTCCACAGCCCCCAATCAGGCCTCCCTGCCCTACAAATGGTCCCAGGAGACCTCACAATCCAAGGTAGGGTGCGCAGCATGGAATGCTGTCTGACTTAGAGTATGGACTTAGAGTGAGCACACACCCACCTTGGTGGTGGCCACAACACAGACAGGACGCTTAGCACCACTGGGCAAGCATTTGGCAGGTAAACACCACAGGGAAAGTAAAGTCCACACTCCGTGGCTGACCTCTCTCCCAGATTCCAGCTCCCACAGGTACATCAGCTCCCCCTGGGCCTGGCATTGCAGCTGCTGGTGGCCCAGCGGAGGGGGAGGATTCCGGACCCTTGCCAGTTGCCATGGTGCAGGTGCAGCACAAGATTGCTCTGGCCCTCTCTGAGATACAATTAAACCAAAGGCAGCATTATCCTCTAGCACTGGCTAAAAGAGAAGAACCGTAGCTAAGGAATTCATTACCTGGCTTCTTCAGCAAAGCTAGCCAAAAAAAAAAAAATCGGTTTGTTTCAAAAGCTCTTAAAGGTAAAGGTTTCCCTGGCTCGAAAGCCAGTCGAATATGACTCTAGGGATGCGGTGCTCATCTCCATTTCCAAGCTGAAGAGCCAGCGCTGCCCAGAGACATTTCCGTGGTCATGTGGCCGGCATGACTAGATGCTGAGGTGCACGGAATACTGTTACCTTCCCACCGAAGCAGTGCCTATTTATCTACTTGCAATTTCTTGCTTTTGAACTGCTAGGTTGGCAGGAGCTGGGGCCAGAGACGGGAGGTCTCTCCGTCACGCAGCACTCGGGTTTCAAACTGCTGAACTACCGACCTTCCGGTCTGCAGTTCAGTATCTTAACCACTTGAGCCACTGCAGCCCCTCCAAAAGCCCTTACAACAATATAAAACGCAACTGTGAGACTGATGAAGTTTGAAAACAGTGTATACATTCCAAGTTAATTTTGTATCTATTTAGCTTTTTACATTCATATGCACTTAGGATAATCCCAGGCAAATGCTAGCAGCCAAATAAATAAATAAACAGATAAATAAATATGAACGAGAGCTACAGATGAGAGCAGACATGTCCATGGTACATTCCTTTGTATTTTCTGTTGATTAACACTTCACTCTTTCTGTGTCTTAGCATCTGGGCTCTCTTATTCATTCAAGTCAGAGGAAGGCAGTTTCTCGCTTCCCACGGTTGCCCTGTCCTTTCTACACTAACCTGGTAGGACTGGACGCAAGCCAAAGGGGCCTTTCATTGGGGAGATGCCATGAACGATGCAGTCAAACAGAAAGCTGATCTTCTCACCATCCACACAGGAGAGGAAAAACACACCAGCCCCTGCAAGAAAGGAAAACATGCAGAGCACATGAAAATCTGAACGTATGTGGATGGCACATTATATGGAACGTTGAAGATGCTGCAAGAAACCTGAGTCCTGGCATATGCCATAGAGAGGAGAGTGAAACTGCATCCACCAGACATGCCCCCTCCTGAAAGGCATCCAGGCAACTCAGACCCCTGGAGAAACAAAGTTCCCAGCCATGTGGATGGAGCCTTCATGTAGATCTCTCTATTTTGAACATTTTTATCCTACCTTTCTATTTAAAATGCGCAGGTAGGTTCTGTGTCAACATGCAGCGGAACACTTGCACATGGGGGCAGGGCTAGCAGATACAATCCCACTCCCTCCATTGTCTCCTTAACTCTGTGTGAGATTGTCCCAATAGATATAGTCCACAACAGATCTCCTTAAGCAGAAAGTCCTTTACTTGTAGAAAAGATCATGTCGGTCAAACACTTTTCCTGTTAGTAATGCTCAAGCTTGGAATTGCAATTACAATTATACTTGGTATGAAATATGACCTAACTACCCTCTACCAATCAATGGGGAGAATTCTTGGTGCCCAAATATACTGGCCCAATATTCCCATGGAAAGCGCGGCAAAATGAGTTCTCAGGGAGAAATACGGTTGAATATTTTTGGGGGGAAAAGTTTCCGGAGAAACTAAGCAAAAGGAATACATAACACCTGTGATTCTTGTAACACGAGGCACTTTCATTCAAGGTCATTAGCTAAGGAGGCTAGACATAAAAGGGAAAAGAAAGCAAATGAGTAATGAGCATGTGTAAAGCAAAGCAAAGCGAGGCGTGCATTCCAAAGGTGGGAGTCGGTTTCCCGATGCTATCTCCCAGGCGGGACCTACAGAGATTGAATGAAACCTTGGAACATAAAGCATTGTGAATGGAACAGTAAACGTAAAGGCAACTCAGGAAGCATTGCAACAGGTAACACAGCAACTTCATTGATCATGGCAAGACAGCCACCCAGGCTTATGGCATTTACCCTATGCTTAACTGACACTCTGCTCTTTAGACCAGGGGTGGGCAATTGTTTTGGCTCGGGGGCCACTTTGTGGGAGCGGAGGTTAGCGGAGGGCCGCACCTTTTAAAATGATTGCATTCATTAGTTAACTTTGCATTTCAGAAAAGGTATAAATTGTATCATAAAAATCAATAAATATAAATTAAATAAAATAATGGTAGTTTTATTCCATTTATTTATTGTGCTAATTTTATATCATCTATAGCTGCAAGCACATTTAATGTTAGAATCAGTTTAATGAGACAAATGTACCCTATCACACTTTTCTACAATTTTTTTGAAATCAGGAGTGAGATTGCTTGTTGAGATTCTCATCACAGCCTGCAAGGTAATGTCTGTCAAAGAGCATCTATATTTACTTTTGTTGATCTGGCCGACTGTCTTGGCGGGCTGCAAAAAACTCTGTGGCGGCCCGCATGTGGCCCGCGGGCCGCCATTTGCCCACCCCTGCTTTAGACAGATTTATACACAACGCTGGCCAAAAGAAAAGAAGTCATTGTGTGCAGAGGAGCTCCATGCAGCCAATGTCACATTTAAAAGTTCTTACCCATGCATCTTTGCACAGTGGTGGTGGTGGTGGTGGAAAGTGCTGTCAAGTCACAGCTAACTGATGGTGACCCCCAGGTGGGGTTTTCAAGGCAAGAGACTTCAGCAGTGGTTTGCCATTGCCTGCCTCTGCGTCACAACCCTGGTATTTCTTGGGGGGGATCTCCCACCCAAATAATAGCCAGGGCTGACCCTGCTTACCTTCTGAGATCTGACGAGATCAGGCTAGCTAGGCTGCATCTTTGCATACATTTCTAAAATTTGGGTCCAGGGATCTCTGTAGATCTGCAAGCCCTTTGTAAGGACAGAGATTAGGTCCTCTCAGTTTTGTACAAACAGGAGTCCAGAGTCTCAGCCACAGGGAGCGCAGTTGGCTTCACCCTCTTTTAGAGCTGCCACTGCCTGCAATCATGTAGCTTCCACTTTGGTGAGCCAGTTTGGTGTAGTGGTTAAGTGCACGGACTCTGATTTGGGAGAACTGGGTTTGATTCCCCACTCCTCCACTTGTAGCTGCTGGAGGACCTTGGGCAAGCCATAGCTCTGGCACAGCTGTTCTTGAAAAAGAGCAGTTTCTGTCAGAGCTCTCTCAGCCCCAGCTACCTCAAGGGGTGTCTGTTGTGGGGAGGGGAAGGGAAAGGAGATTGTAAGCCGCTCTGAGACTCTGAGTGAAGGGTGAAGTATAAATTAAATCTCTTCTTCTGCCTGATTATCTCGGAGCATTATCCAGAAAAATGCACACATAGTTTACCGGGTTCCAAGGCTCAGCCCTAGGAACTCTTACTGGCTGAGTGGTACCAAGGAACCACCCTTAATGAAAGTTATTTTCATTCTGTTTTTCAGTAGACAGGATTTCACCATAGACAGACACCAGACTCATTGAGAAATCATTACAGACAAAGGCAGTTTTCAGCTGGAGCCCAGAATTTCAAGTTGTATCTGTGACACTGGTCTTTTTTGCAGCTCTGAAAGTTTTCCAGGCCCCTTTCCACCCATATCCAGCTTGCCTCTGTCTAGATGTTATCAACCAATGAGGAGATGTCTTGCTCTCTCAGGTGCAAAATCTCTTCTAATCAAAGGGTAAGATTAATTAGAAGGTATGCCAAGGCCCTGTAGAGTCCGCATACACTTCTACACCATGTACCGACAATGTGTGCAGTTTACTAAAGCTTCTTTTTCAAGTGTAGTTGATGCAGTCCTCGCTGTATTGTTTTGAGGACACGAAAGGAGAAAAAACCTTCTTAGGGCATAAAAGAAGCTTCAATGTGTGCTTAGGAACATCTCATGAGTGGCCTGGATCAGTGAAGAAAGAGGGGCGAACTTGGGGGTTCCCAGTTTTTTTTAACTAAACTTGGGAGTTTGTCAGTCTCTCAAGTTTGAGAACTGCTGGGCTAGACCAGTTTGTACTGTAAAATATGGACAATTATACCTGCTGCTTTAGTACAGAGGCAGACCACATCCCAGTATCAGAATAAGAGACAGGGAAGCATTTTCTGCCAGTCTTATAAGCTCAAGACTAAACTGCAGCACAACACACAGTGGGGACCTTGGTGACAACATGACAAAAGAATACACATTATGACCAAAGTGAAGCTTTTTTATTTTGTTTCTGCTACCCATAGGAAGAAGAAGAGATTGGATTTATATCCCGCCCTTCACTCACTTGGTGTCTCAGAGCGGCTTACAAACTCCTGTCCCTTCCCCTCCCCACAACAGACACCCTGGGAGGTGGGTGGGGCTGAGAGAGCTCTGAAAGAAACTGCTCTTTTTCAAGAACAGCTGTGCCAGAACTATGGCTTGTCCAAGGTCATCCAGCAAGTGGGGAATCAAACCCGGAGGAGTGGGGAATCAAACCCGGTTCTCCCAGATTAGAGTCCGCACACTTAACCACTACACCAAACTGGCATAAAGAATCCAACTGCAAGAAAAATATGTGAATAAACTTTTTTTAAATATAGAATAAATAGTGGCCAAATCATCTCAAATGAGATTTTTTATCATCTTTCCTCCTTATATATGAACTTAACCAAAACAATATGTTTTTAAATTTCATTCAGTTTTCATTCAAGTCCTGGAAAATAGCAGGATGTGTGTGGATTTCCCCTGCCCACCCACCCCCTGGGACTGGTTTTTAAGGTCCCAGAAACTGAGCAGACCCGGAATTAGGCCACAGGAAACAGCCAAGGTGGGTTTCTCAAGTTACAAGGGCCATGTGACTGGGGTCAGTACTCTTACCAGTTGTCTGGCCAGGGAAAGAGCTGCAGAAAGTGTATAAAATGGCATGAAGCTTTACTGTAGCAGCAACAATAATCATAATCATCAGGATTTTAATTTACTGGTCAGCTGCCTGCTAGACAACAGCCACAAATGTGACTTCATGGTGCAACAGTTTCCCAAACATTCTGGTACACGTGGACAGACATTAAAAATCTGCTGTTCTGAAAGCACAGAATGCTTGTTCAGTAGCCTCCATGTTTCATGCCACTTACTTTTCTCCAATTCAGGAGTTATTTATGTATTAAATGTACTCGTCTCATCTGATAAACACTCAGAGCAGCTTGTATAAGGCTACATACAAAAACAATTCACACAAAAAAAATGAAGGCTGAAGTGGATAAATAGCACCTCTCAAATCCCTTCATAATAAAACATCCTTTCTACATGTACCTTTTCAACTATGTCCTTCCACAGCACTTACCACAAGGCCAAGGGAAAAAACGGGGGGGGGGGGGGGGAACAATGTAAAGAAGGGCTCTGGTTTCATCCCTGTACATTACCGTATTTTCCTGCCAGCGAGATGCCAGGAGGCCTGGCCACCTTCATTTCAATGTGGAGAAGGGTCGAGAAGGCACATTTGTGATTCACCGTTAATGACAGTCACTCTCATCTACCCACCCCGCCTGCACCCAGCTTATTGTTTCAAGGCACACTGGAGAGACATGCAAGGCCATAAAAATGTGAACAACAAATTAAAAATATCAGAAGTTTCTATTTCAAAAAGAAAGATAAAACTTATACACACACAATTATTTGGACAGTTATACCACACTTTGCTCCCCAGGGGAACCCAAACTTGCTTGCAATGTTGTTTGCCCTTCCTTCATTCTAATGCTCATAACAATTCATTAATAATTAATTATCGTATGGCATTGTGTTTAGTACAGCCAGGAGATCCAAAGATTGTCTAGCAGCCAGAAGTTCTAGCTCTAAAACATTATGGACCACTAGGTGGTGAGCTAGTCTTATTTGGGGATCCGAAAGAGCTCTGACAGCTGTGACTGACCCAATGTCACCCAGATGGCTCCATGTAGGAGTCTGGAATCGAACCCGGTTCTCCATATCAGAGTCTGTCGCTCTCAACCACTACACCATGCTGGCTCTCTAGAGAGCTCTCTAGAGAGCCAGCTCATAACAACAACCATGGGATGTAGGTCAGGCTGAGAGAGAGCAAGAGTGACTGGTCCAAGCCACTCAGCAAGCTTTCACGAGCGCCTGAGCATTCACACCTGGGTCTCTCGGGTCTCAAGTCTCACACTCTGACCACTCAAGGATACTGGCAAAACAAACCATGAGACATAATATATAGCCATACCTCAGGTTTCCCCACATCCTGTTTCAGGCGGTTTTCAACCAGAGAATACTGAAAAGGCAAGCCCTCGGATGAGCCAGCAGCAAGCAAGGCAGCAAGTTCAGTGAGAGGACTGCACCCAAGCTCCCTGGCAAGCCGGGAGCCGAGTCCTGTGCCGGGCTCCCCCAACTTTATTGAGTCTGTGGGCAGGTTTTGTTTTTGTTTTTCAAATTAGTGAAAATTAGTTTTTCTAATTAGGAAGATTAGTGGACACCTACCAGTGTGGTATAGTGGTTAGGAGCGTGTACTCTAATCTGGGAGCACCAGGTTTGATTCCCCGCTCCTCCCCATGCAGCTGCTGGTGTGACCTTGGGTCAGTCACAAGTTCTTTCAAAGCTGTTCTCTCAAGGGCAGTCCCCGAAAGAGCTCCCTCAGCCCCACCTACCTCACAGGGTGTCTGTTGTGGGGAGGGGAAGGGAAAGGAGAGTGTAAGCTACTCTGAGACTCCTTCGGGTAGTGAAGGGTGGGTATA
Source organism: Lepidodactylus listeri (assembly GCA_029233225.1). Taxonomy (NCBI): domain Eukaryota; kingdom Metazoa; phylum Chordata; class Lepidosauria; order Squamata; family Gekkonidae; genus Lepidodactylus; species Lepidodactylus listeri. The sequence continues at coordinate 112,472,218 of JARCFY010000009.1, read as the reverse complement.
AATCCAGTCTTCTTCTACCGCAAAAAAAAAAAAAGACAGCTATGGGGCAGGGATCAACCACAAAACGGCTGCCACAAGGGGGAAGCCAGTCGCAAAATGTTGGAAGCCTGCAAGAGAGAAGTTGCTTCCAAAGGAGTGCTTCCTGCAAATGCAAAGGTGACGCAGCCTGAACTTTTCTGAAACATCTCTTGCACCAAGGGAGCAGAGGAAAGCTGGGATCAGCTCTTTGCTTTGGGAAAGAGGTGCTGTTCGTTTCAGTTTCTAAAGGAAAGGAAGGTTCTGCTCTTACCATGGGCTTACATAAGCTCAGCGATATAAAGACACACATCTATTTCAAGCTAGCCCAACCTGCCACCAGTCAGTGCCCTGAGCCACAGCTGCCCACTGCAGAGGGAGAGTGGCAGCGGAAGCCCACCAGCTGGGGGAACAGAGATTGATCGGGGATGGTTAGCTGCTTGTCAGTGCCAGCTGCAGCCACTGCCCCCGAGACCACACTGGCCACAGAGGAGGAGGGCAGGGCCACCTGAAGCAGCGGGACGGTCATCAGGGCCAAGGAGGCAGAGCAAGGCCAGGTGGTTTTGTGAAACCTTAATGGCGGGAGGGGGTGGCTTTATGGGGCTGCAGGGGGATACACAGATCCTCATAGCTCAGGGGCAAGGAAGACTCCCAGGCTGACTCCAAGGCAGGAGTCCCTAGCCCGTTCCCAGCCTGCTGGCATCAATGGGATTTTGAGTGGACAGCACCACCCCAAAATGGCTGCCACCGAAGGCGGACTCAAATACTCAAACGGCTGCCACAGGGGATGGGGCCGGACGCAGTGCCTCCCTCCCCAATTTACAGCCTTGGAAAACCCTTTCATTTGAATAACAAGCCCTGCTTGACAGTGGCTCCACCTGCTTTCTGTCAGCTTGGCAGGCACCAAGGGAAGTCCTGGCAGGCGCCACGGCACTCACAGGAACCACACTGAAGACTCCTGCTCTAAGGAAACAGGGTGAAGGGGAGGGCTGGAATGGAAACCCCCCACCCTCCTTCCCCACCCCTGGCTGAGGCCCCAAGGGTCTTCTCGGAAGGTAAGCCAGAGACACACCTCACCACGTTAAAATGACTATCTTAGATGAAGGCACTCTGCACACCACTGCAGGCGACACAGAAACCCACTGGTGATGGAAGACAAATGGGCTTCATTTACAAGATTAACAAGATTAAGAAAGATGACGTCTGAACCAAGGGGCAGTGCTCGGGATTGCTTGTGTGCCTGCACCTGGGCACACTCGTTCATTTGAGTAAATGATAAAATGTACCTGGAATGCAAATTTGTTTCACAGTTTAATTAATAGATCAATAGAATATGAATAAGTTCCAGAGGGTTAAGAAGAGGCTAAGGGGAAGGAAGTTTTGAAATATTATAAGAAAGTTCCCCTGAACCTAAAAAATAAGATGCCATTTAATTTGAAATAAATACATTCGTATCTTCACACTTGTATATAAAACAAAAACAAAAAACAAAATTTCATTGCAATTCTAGCTCATGCTGAGCCACAGTATCTGTTCCTGAACTATCTCACACCAGCACATCAAATTCCAGAAGATCAGAATTTTTTGAAAGAAATCTTTATTTCTAACATTTACTTACAATTCTTTATGTCAACCTACATAGATACATGTCTCTCTACATGACTGCAACCCAGTCTACAAAGATATACACATCTCTGCATTACCACAGGCCAATATCTCAGTATTACCTCCCTGTACTCAAACAACAAAACAAAGTGCAGTCACTCACAGAAGCCACAACGAGTTCCTCCTTCAAAGACAAATCCATTAGGAACAGCTCCATAACGTCGCAGATCAGATAGTTTCCACTGCCCCATTATAGATGGTGGGACATCTTTTACCAGCACTAGAATATCATTGCAGAAGTGGAGAGTAGCTGGACCACTTTCCAGTTTAGTTCCAGGGGCTACCACAACATGAAACCTGTGAACTTCAGGGTTTAAAAACAAAACAAAACACAAGAAATTAAATTATTTGCCAAAAATATTAAAATAGCCAAGTATGTGCAAAACAAGATTTTGCTAATACCAGCATACATATTTTCAAATCAATAAATTTTGCCATAATGACTAAATGGGCATCTTCCAAGCTCTAGGATGACTACTGCAGACTAAGCCACTGTAATGGTGTATGCGCCTTTGAGAACAACTTGGGAGGTTCAACTGGAACAGCACGTGGTGCCCATCAGAGGTGACTGGGCCTAGCCACTACGCTGAGATAACAGGGTTGCACTTACCTGTAACTGCTGTTTCTCAAGTTGTCTTCTGTGCAGACACACATTTGGGACTCCACATGTGCAGGCCTACTGCTGGAGGAAACTTCTTAGCTCCAAAGCTCTGCAAAGAATGCCCCTCCCCTTCTCAGCATGCGCTTGACTTTTCCCGCTGAACGCAACGCACACCAAGGGGGACCCGTGCCATCTTCCCCTCAGTTCTCCTAAGCTGCTGGAGCTCCTGCATAAAGATGTGTGTTAAATACAGAGTTCACAGCGGGGCGGGGGGGAGGAAATGTGTGTCTGCACGGAAGGCAACTTGATGAACAACAGTTACAGGTAAGTGCAGCCCTGTTCTCATCTTTGGTCTTCTGTGCAGCCCCACATCTGGGAGACTCCCAAGCTACTTACCAGAAGTAGGTATGAGCTGTCACTCAAACACAGTGTAGCATGGCTTTCATGACAGCTGATTCTTACCTGGCACCGGATTCCACCGCTTAGTGCCAGATAAACAACTCAGAAGGAGACCAGGCTGCATCCCTTCACACATCAGCCAGGGAGACCCTCACAGAAGAGCTGCTGACAAAGCCAGCCTGCTTGTAGCAGAGTTTAATCATCTGGATTGTCCAACAAGATTAGGTTTGCAAGGATGCGGGATAGCCCTCATAAAGGTTAGCAAAGCAAACAAATAAGCTGTGATCTTTACAGCACGGACATGTACATTGCAGGTAATATACAATAAATACCTTTGGACATCCAACCTGTGCAAGGCTCATTCTGCAGGGGAGGAGATATCCGGGAAAAATACAGGCAGGGAAATGTCCTGGGCTAGACACAAACTTTGGCCAGAACTCAAAACTAGGGCAAAGTACCACCTTGTTAGGGAAGAACTGTATGTGGGGAGAATCATCCCTCAGTGCTGCCAGCTTACCTACCCTCCTGGAGGAGGTAATAGCTACCAAGAAACAGGTATTTAGGGACAGAGGGCAGGAGGCCAAGGGCTTGGAAGGCAAAAAGATCAGCTGAGCGAGCATCAGAGACAAGGACCATTGAGAGACAATCGGGGTCCTGGGGGAGGGCAGAGCTTCTAAAGCCCTTTCAAAAATTGTTTGGAAGTATAGTGAAAAAGCACAGTTGAGCCATCGATAAGGTTATGCAAAGCAGAGATGGCTGCTAGGTGAATTTTGACCAAGGAGAGGAAGTAATCCAAAATAACAGGGAGGGGGGCAGTCGGTGCAGAAAGACCTGTTGTGAACCCAGATAGAGAACGACCTATGGGTGCTATGTTTACGGGAGTTTAGTAGCAAGTCTAGCATACCTGGGGAGAAGGTTGAGTGGGTGGGTTCGAGATCCATGCCATCAGACAAAGTTTGATCACCACTGGGTGTCTTGTCTGGCCTAGTTGAACAAGGTTTTCGATGAGGGCAGGTGGATATAGTGGCCCTTGGACATGCTCAACAGATCAGAGCACCAGATCTGGCTAGGTCAGAACAGTGCTATCAAGATGCAATGGTCTCCTACAAACAAATCCTGTTGAGTACTCTGTTCAATAGCAGGGTCAGGGGGACACATAGAACAGGGCCTGAGTCCAAGAGACCTGGAAAGCACTGACAATGGAAGCTGGGTCTCTCTCTCTGATCTGGAACAGAATGTGTTGGCCTTGGCATTGTCTCATATCGCAATCAGATTCATGACTGGGAACCACCATGTCCTGAACACTGGGACGATACATTTGCTGGCAACAGACTATTCATTGCAGGTCTTGTGGGTCCTGCCGAGTGCATCCACAGTGGAACTGTGCACTCCCACGATGTGAGTGGCTTGAAGTGATACGTTGTGTTGCTTTGGCCATTTTCAGTTCCTTGCTGCTTCTGCACAGAGGGACAACTATATCATCCCGCCTCCTTGTTGAGGTAAAACATGGTGGTGGTGTTGTCCATCTAAACCTGAAAGATGTTGATGCAGAGTAGATCTGAGAAAGAAGCAAGAGCACAGCCTCATTTTTTAGCGTCGAGTAGATGCGGCAGAAATCAGGCGAAGCTGCGGGGCAAAATGCGGCCACGCAGCAAATAGTGGGAAATTGACACTTACGATCGGGGCAAAGGGAAAAATGGGGGCAGAGCAGCGGCTGTGAGAAATTGGTCATAGTGACCCTCATAGTGGGCGCCCCACTCATATAAGTAAGTGTCGAGGTTACTATGCAGGACGGCTTTGTACATTGTAGAAATTACACCCTTTTTTTAGAAGAAATTTGAACTTAACAGTCTTTCAAAAAGATTAAGAGGCCTGACAAAGTTTATGTTATCTTTGATACCGTTAAACAGATGTGCTACTTGCAAATATTCAAACCATGGTAATTTGGTTTTTCCGGTTTTTTCTAGTTCTGCTTTGTCTAGTGATTTTCCTTGTTTTGTAATATCATTAAATCTGGTTAGGTTTGTAGATTTCCAGTTTGGAAAAGACTCTGGGTTGTGTCCTAGGATAAACCCTATCTGTCCAAATAGGTTTTTAATTGGAGAGTCTGTGGGCACCATAGTATTCTTAAAGCTATCCCATGTTTTAAAAATTACATTTAGTAGAGGGTGAGCAGCATGTTTATTTAATCTTAGATTGCGTGGTCTCCATAGAGCTTCTGGGAACGATCTTGTTCTTTTTTTTAAAAAAAAAATTAATTTAATTTTCTACAACTACAACACAACTAAAATCACTACAGTAACTAAAAACCTAAAAACCTACTCTACCCTAAAGTATACAGGAACCAGAATAATGTACTGTTGTAAAGATATTAATTCTAGGTACAAGAAAATAGTAAATTATGCAGGCTAAAAGTTGCTTTGCTATATATTGCTTAACTAATGCCTATAAACAAAATGGGACACAATAAAAAAATACCTATGGCTTTTAAGAAAAGAGAGTTCATTATTCTTTATGTCTTCTTCTTTTTCTTTTTTTCTCTCTGGGGTGCCGCCGTTGCACCCATATCTTCCTCCAACTCTCCCTCTTTCGTGCTTTTACTTCCATCTGAGTCTGAGCTTTCCAGTCCACAAATGCTTTCTTGCAGTTCTAAAGAGTCCCCTGCAGCAGCCTTGTCTTTTTATTCTTTACAAAAACCCAGAAATTTTTTGGCTTTCGCTGCTGTGTCAATCCTTTGCTTCTTATCTTTGTAGGTAAAGAGCAGGCCCTCAGGAGTCAACCACCGATAGAAGATGTTCTCTGATTGTAAAAAAAATGGTTAAATTCTTGTAGGGTTTCCTCTTCTTCCTTATTTCAAATGGAATGTCCTTTAAAACTTTAACATCAGCCTCTTGGATCTTCAGGGTATTTCTATTTGTGGCCTTGAGCACCAAATATCTAGTTGATCTCTTTGAGAACCTCACTATCACTTCTCCAGGAAGGTTTTTCTTCTTTACAAATTCAGGGTAGGTCCTGTAGACCATATTCATGTCGCTTTGCAAATGTTCTGCTTGCAAACCTGTCATTGGAGCCAAAGCATCACTCAAAGTCTTTTTTAGGTTCTCATCTTTCTGTTCAACAATAGAACATCAAGAAAAAAGTAGATCTTTCCATCTGAAGCCTCAATACATTGTCCTTGTCAGAAATCCTCTCTTTCTCCATCCCATCCAGTCTTAACTCATTTTTTTCTTTCAATTTAACCTCTCTCTGCCACTGCTTTTGCTGTCTGGTCTGACTTCAAGCTTACATCTGAAATTTGTTTTTGCAAAGCATCCAACTTAGAATTAACAACAGTCAGCTGGTCCATCAGGGGGCGCAAAGCAGTTGCCAATGCAGCAGATAGGTCTCTACTTGCCTCAGACTTTGTGGCAGGAAGTGTAGGATTTTTGGGAGAAGGTTTTGGTTTCCCCGCCATCTTTTCTCCCCGTCCAGTCATTGCTTTTTTTTGTTTACAATTAGAAAAGTTCACAAAAGTGAGCTAAAAGCCACTCTTTTCTTCTTTACAGGCAGTTAAATTAGTCCCTTTTAGTCTCCAATCATTCCGCATATGAGATTCTCATGTGTGCTGTTACTTCCAGCCAGCGAGGGCGTTTTAAGATCAAATCCGAGAATCTTACCGCAAGAAAGCCACTTACAGTTTTGCCAGGCGTTTCAGGTATGCATTCTTTTTCTTGTCGCTTTCTGGTTCCTGCAGCTGTCCGGCTAGCACTTCATTGCGCCTGAAGGCTCCGCGGTGGCAGAACCGTGGAGGCAGAGGGAAGCCTCGATCCCTGGGTCGCCACCCCGGGAGAGGCTATCCCTGGTGCCTCATGGCAGGAGTCCCCTCCAGGGTCTCCTGGGGGTCTGAATCCAGTTTGGGTCCCCTTCTTGCCGCCGGGACCGGGCTGCGATCCCCGAGACGACGGAAGATCGCGCCCGCTATTAAAGCAGCCAAAAACCGGAAGTAGGGGAATGATCTTGTTCGTAGGTAAGCTTCCTCTAGAATTTTCCAGTCTGCTTCATATGCGTGGTGGTATTGTTTGATTAAGTTGGAAAGGTTGGTTGCTGAATGGTATATATAGAGATCTGGAACTGCCAGTCCTCCATTTGATTTAGTTTTGCGCATTGTGTAGAAATTTACTCTGGGCTAGTGATAATTCCATATGAAATCAATCAGATTTCTCTGGCAAGATTTAAGGAATTTTGAAAGAATGGTTATGGGTAGGGCCCTAAAATAATATTTTTGGCAGAATGAATGATTTAATTAAATTAATGCATTCAAACCAAGTTAGGTTTTTGGAGTCCCATGTTTTAAGTAGAGTTCTGACTTTTTTTGTTTATTTTAGAGTGGTTGTATTTTAATGTCTTTTAGGTTTAATAAAATTCTTGCTCCTAGGTATTGCCAGAAATTTTTAGTCCATTGAAATGTGAATTTTTTTCTCAAATATGTTGTGGTTTCTAAAGTAAGTTCTATAGGATATAGCACCGTCTTGGACTGGTTGATGTGTAGTCCTGACACTGTGCCAAATTAGAGTTTGGAAAAGGGCTGGTATTGTTGATGTAGGATTGATGATATAGATGGTCATGTTGTCAGCAAATAAGCTTGTTTTAATATGCTGATCTTTCATTTGTAAGCCTGATATTTGAGGGTTGTTTCGTATTTTTGATGCAAGTGGTTCTATGGCCAGGGCAAAGAGTAAAGGAAATAAAGGACACCCTTGTCGGGTTCCTTTGTTTAAAACAAAGTAAAGGATTTTTTATATATCATTAATATATATACTAGCTTTGGGGGAATTATATATAGCTTTGACTGTATGTACAAATTTTCTTCCAAATTGCATTTATTCTAACAGGTTTAACAGGTATTCAGATTCCACAGAGTCGAAGGCTTTTTCTATGTCTAATGACAATATTAAAGAGGGTTTTATTTTGTGATGTTTACAGTAGTGAATAATATTGACAGTTTTTCTTATATTGTCTGTTATGTCTCGCTGTAGTATAAATCCAGTTTGATTTGAGTGTATATAATTTGGTATGATTCTGTTAAGCCTTGTTGATAAGAGAACTGTGAATATCTTATAGTCGTTATTTAGTAGTGATATTGGGCGGTAGGATTTTGGGTTCGTTTTATCTTTACCTGGTTTGGGTAGAACTATGAGTTTTGCTGATTTCCAAGTAGAAGGAATAATGTTTTTATTTAATATGTGATTAAATACATCTGTTAAAGGTTAAGCCAAAATATGGTGAAATTGTTTATAGTATTCAGCTATAAAGCCATCTGGCCCAGGGGCTTTATTGCATTTTATGGATTTTATTGTGTTTATTACTTCTTGTGTGGTTATTAGAGCATCTAAGTGTTCACTGTGTGTTTCTGCTATAGTATTTATATAGTTGTTATCTTGAAGGTAGCTCTGGATTTCTAGCACACATGGTTCCATCAATATCACCTATGTGCTGGAAACAATTTTGGGGGAAAGGATCTTTCTTTCATAACTGGTGGCAATGCCCACTAATTAATAGTTTTTAGACACAAATATTACAAGAAATCAAGAAGATCACAGGTTATATCATTCCAAAAGATCTAACATTAATTTTTCTGAATCTATGGCCCAAATCTCAAATTACTAAGAATGACAGTTAATCTCAACCCTGCTTACAGCAGTCAAATGTGTTATTGCCATTAAATGGAAAAACAAGATCACTCTCACAATCGATATTTGGTATAGAAAAGTATGGGACTACTTCATATCAGACAAAACGACAGAATGGGTATATATCAACATGAAATAACAACAGAACGAAACAATGTAATGTTGAAATGGGACAAGTTTATAGAAACACAGAATGTTTTCACAAAAACAGGTGGACAAAACAAATGGGTAGAACAAAAAAATCTATTCCTGTTTCACTGAAATAAAATAAGCCTTGAGATAAGCAGTCTACAATGGTAATAAGTAAACAAGTTTACAAGAAAATAGATAAAACTTTGCAAAAGTAACAAACCCAGAGAGTAAAAATAACATAGTAACATTTTGTTGCTATTTCAAAATAAATTTGTAAAAGAGCTGATAACAATGTAATGAAACAATATTATATGAAATGTACTGTAAGTTTATAAGAAAGATTTATGGCTTACTTCATCGAAATCTATTTGACATTTTGTTGACATTTCAAAATAAATAAATAAATTTAATATAGCACCATTAAAAAAAAAAAAGAGCAGGACGGCAACTGAACCCCGAAGCTCATTTCTGTAAGTAGGCTAGCTTCCCAGGCCCATCAGAGGAGGGAGCAGAGGACTGCACGTGGGATAGAAAGTCTGGATAACTGTGAATGTTTTAGAGGTTAAAGGCTACAAGGAATCAGTTTTTCAGGGGCCTCAGGTATAGTCTGGAGAGGGGGATTAAGGCTGCGGTCGAGGCCATCAGGCCTAGCAACCTCTGAATATGAAATGCTGACTGGAACCTTTTCCTCTGGAAACTGGAAATCAAGCCCTGCAGGGCCAGAAAGCAGTCTGAGGGAGGGAAGGCCTTACCCACGAGGGCATCCAGACTCTATAAACTGTACCATTTGAGAGGGACTACTGTCAACTTATCCCAATTAACAGCCAGACCAAGCCTAGTGACCAGCAACAAAGTTAGGTGCAAGTGGTCATGTAGTGTTTCCTTGGAGGAAGCAGCAGGAAGCAAGTCATCGCGGTAAGGGAAAATGGTACATCCCTGGGAATGCAGGGCAGCAGCCATTATGGACATACATTCTGTGAAGACCCATGGCACCATATTGAGACTAAAGGGCAAAACTGTATATTGGTAACCGCCAGGGGTCCTTTCGTAAAAAAAGGGGTGCAGGAGCTCATTAGCATAACTTATTTGCATATGCTACACCCCCTGACGTCACTGGAAGTGTCAGAAGGCCACAAACCCCTGACATCACTGGAACTGTGTTAGAAGAAAGGAAGGGAGGGAGGGAGGGGGGAAGGAATGAAAGGAACAGGAAGGAAGGTAGGTAGGTGGGGGAGAGAGAGAAGAAAGAAAGGAAGGAAGGAAGGAAGGAAAGAACAGGAAGGTAGGTAGGTAGGTGGGGGAGAGAGAGAAGAAAGAAAGGAAGGAAGGAAGGAACAGGAAGGTAGGTAGGTACGTGGGGGAGAGAGAGAGAGAAGAAAAGGAAGGAAGGAAGGAAGGAAGGAAGGAAGGAAGGAAGGAACAGGAAGGTAGGTAGGTAGGTAGGTGGGGGAGAGAGAGAGAGAAGAAAAGGAAGGAAGGAAGGAAGGAAGGAACAGGAAGGTAGGTAGGTGGGGGGAGAAAGGAAGGAAGGAAGGAAGGAACAGGAAGGTAGGTAGGTAGGTGGGGGGGGAGAGAGAGAAGAAAAGGAAGGAAGGAAGGAACAGGTAGGTAGGTGGGGGAGAGAGAAAAGAAAGAAAGGAAGGAAGGAAGGAAGGAACAGGAAGGTAGGTAGGTAGGTGGGGGAGAGAGAGAGAGAAGAAAAGGAAGGAAGGAAGGAACAGGAAGGTAGGTAGGTAGGTGGGGGAGAGAGAGAGAGAAGAAAAGGAAGGAAGGAAGGAACAGGAAGGTAGGTAGGTGGGGGGAGAAAGAAAGGAAGGAAGGAAGGAACAGGAAGGTAGGTAGGTAGGTGGGGGAGGGAGAGAGAGAAGAAAAGGAAGGAAGGAACAGGAAGGTTGGTAGGTGGGGGGAGAAAGAAAGAAAAACAGACAAGACGCTTCTCTACCCCGTCCAGCAGGTGCCACAAGACTGGCTATAAACAAAGGACGGGGCCAGTGTCTGAAGCCCGCCTGCCAATCCTTCCCCTGCCCAGTGGCAGTGCGCATCTTTCGAAGGCCCCCAATTCAAACTGAAATGACAGAGACTTTTCTCTGCCTGAGACCACGGAGAAGCTCTGCCAGGACTGAGCCAGATGGACCAGAGGTCCAAAATATAACACCTTCTACGAAGGGAAATCCATACAAGACATGGCTTCTAAATACTCTCTCTCTCTCTCTCTCTCTCCCTTCCTCCCTCCCACTCAGCCACCCACCCGTCCACCCACTAATGGTGCCCCTCCTTGGGGGTGAGGGGCAAAGAAATGGACAGGCTGCCCTAAACCATTGTCGGAAAACAGAAACGTCTCTTACTCACGTACAGGGCTCTTCTTGTAGAAAAAGCCCAGCAGGAACTCATTAGCATATTAGGCCACACCCCTGACAGCACAGCTCATTAACATATTAGGACACACCCAGTGTTCCCAGAAGTGTGGTCATCCAGCCACATCCACCTTTTGCTTCTTATTCTGTTTACCTTGTTGTCAAAATAGTTTTGACAAAACCAATAAAAACATTATTTTCTGTCCCATCTATACAAAACCTTGCCTGAACCAATATCTTATGTCCAACAATTATTCCCACACTGGATTGGAATCAATTCCTAAGGGTTAGGTTCCCATGGAAATCAGGTTGCCTTCCTGCAGAACTAGTACGCTGAATATGATTTTTTAGGGTTGCCAACCTACAGGTGGGGTCTGGAGATCTGGTGGGATTACAACTGGAGATCTCCTGGAATTACAACTGAAGTACAACAGGTGGGGTCTGGAGATCTGGTGGGATTACAACTGGAGATCTCCTGGAATTACAACTGAATCAATTCCTAAGGGTTAGGTTCCCATGGAAATCAGGTTGCCTTCCTGCAGAACTAGTACGCTGAATATGATTTTTTAGGGTTGCCAAACTACAGGTGGGGTCTGGAGATCTCCTGGAATTACAACTGAGCTCCAAACTACAGGTCAATGGCTGCTTTGGAAAGTAGAGTCCATGGCATTATGCCTTGCTTAGGTCCCTCCTTCCCCTAAACTGCACCCTCCACTCCCAAATCTCCAGCGATTTCCTCAACCTGGAGTTGGCAACCCTAGTTCACTGGCAGAACAACGCTAGGAGCCAGTTTGGTGCAGTGGTTAAGTGCGTGGTTTCTATTCTGGTTTCTATTCAACACACACAACAATGAAGCTACTTTTTCAGATGTTTTCTCTTACATGGCAGTAAGCACCAAACCACTTTAATACAGACTTTAAACACACATATATTTGCAAGCCATTCCCAACAAGACACTACTGAACTCAGGCTTCAAAGTTACTTTTCTTAAGCAGAAGATGCCATGAGAAAACTAAAGAGATTCTCAAAAATTAAAGATATTGTCAAAACCAGCATTTCCTGGGCTCTCTGCTTTTTTACATCCACCTCCCTTTTCAATTTTTTTTAAAGGGGGGGGGGCCAGAGAGAGAAAGACAGAAAGAAAGAAAAGTGGGGGGGCCAGAGAGAGAAAGACAGAAAGAAAGACAGAAAGAAAGTGGGGGGGGGCAGAGAGAGGGAGAGAGAGAGGGAAAAGAGAACAGAGAACTTACTGGTGCAGGGAAAGCCACGCGACGTCATCGGCAAGCCAAATGCAGAAAGCCTAGCCCCTGTGCTTAATCTTTGGGCGGGGCTTTCTCCTGCTGGCTTTTTTTGTTCTTAAAGGGAAAGCACCCGGTGGAGCCTATTCCTGCTGGCTCTCTGCAGGAACTTTCCCTTCAAGTATAAAAAGCTCAAGTCGGGCAGGAAGGGGGCGGGGCAGGCTCGGAGGCGAGCCGGAACGGCGTTCCTGCTGAAATCGAGCCCTGCTCACGTAAGCGACAACTTGTCTTTTTAAACGGAGACAAATATAATTGGCTAGATTTCGGCTTTCTGGAGGGATCTTTCTGGCAGATCTCGGGCTGCCGGGTGGAGAGGGAAGGGCGCGGCCTCTGGAGTCCTCGCGGAGGTTCACAGTCCAGAACGGGAGGGAGTGGAAGGGCGTCGGGCGCACTTTTGGAAGCTCAAGGCAGGAAGCCACTCTTGGCACCAGCCCTGCGTGTCTCCTGAGGGAGGCTCCTGGTCACAGGGAAGGCCTCTCCGTGGCCACCCAGGGCTGCTTTCCGCAGCTTTGATCCCTGCTGGCAAAACTGACTTGACGAAACACGCTGCAAAGTGGCTGGCTCTGGGTGCTCAAACAGAAGCCCGAGCGCGGTCTGGCCCCGATTTTCAGCGCGAGAACTGGCTCCTAGCGCTCGAAGTCCCATTCACCTGCCCACAGGGGAGGGTCCGCCGCACCAAGCCTACGCCCGGTGGCCAGACGCCATGGAAGGGAGTGGGAGAGGGTTTCATTGAGTGGGGGTGGTGGTGGGAGGTTTTTTTTCCCCGGCCGGCGGCCTGCCGCCGGCTCGGGGACATTGAGCAGGGGGGTGGGGGTGGGAGGGGGTTTCTTTGAGCGGGGGGGAGGGAGGTTTTTTTCCCCCGGCCAGCGGCCTGCCGCTGGCCGGGGGACATTGAGCAGGGGTGGGTGGGAGGTGTTTTTTTTTCCCTGGCCGGCAGCCTGCCGCCGGCCCGGGGACATTAGGCGGGGGTGGGTAGCAGCCCTGCTGGGGGCGGGGCTTTGTAATGTGCCCGCCCCCCAGCGTCTTCACTGGTGGAGCGGCGCTCTGCTTCGCTCCGACCCCAACGGAGCCCTGGTAACCGCAGCACACTGAAACTTTAGGCATCTCCTGTGATCAGGGAAAACAGAAATATGAAAGTATGCGTCCTTTAAATCAAGAACAATAAACCACCAATCTCAACAACTGTAGAACCAAGGGAAGAGAAACCATTCCGAACTTTTTAACAACAAGGAACTTGTTCAACTGTCAGAGGTCTAAAATAGGCCTCAGTCCCCCATCCTTCTTGGGTACCGAAAACTATCTGGAGTAGAAGCTCCTGTCCAGGTCTGGCTAATATGGCACCCTTGGACAATAGTTCCTGTACAGCTGGGAACAGGAGCTCAGATGGCCAGATGTTTCCAGCTGCAGAGGGGCCCAATGGTGGCCTATACTGGAACTCTAGCTTGTAGCCTTTGGTCACTATGGAGAGCACCCAGGAATCTGATGCGATTTCATGCCAGGCAGCCTGAAATGCAGCCAGGGCCCACTTCGGTTTTCTTCGGTGGCAACGGAACCAGATGCTCCCCCCGATGCTTCGATTTTGATTTAGCCTTCTTGAGGTACTGCTCAGAGGTACTGCAGTGTGAGTTCTTCAGCTCTGGGGATCGGGACTGACGCCTGTGTGGATCCAGGGCTGGAACAAAGGACACTGACTGAGGGTGAGCAGCAGACCCATTCGCAGCTGATGACTATGCAAGCTGGTTTCTCAGAGCCAGAAAGAGCACATTCCCACAGGGCAGCCATGAGTCAAGAGCCCCTGCTGTTCTTGGCCTTGGGTGTGAACTGCTGGCAGTGCTAGCAAGCCCCTACATTATGGGACTCCCCCAGGCAGAGAACACAAAGGGAATGCTCACTGAATTGTGGCTTCATAGTACCACATAGCAAACATTTTTAAAATAAAGATTTCTGGGCCATGTTGAAGAAAAAAGGAGACAGTCGCTTACTGCGCGAAGAAGACAAAGACCAGAGCAAGTTCGATCCTCTCAGCTTGGCGGCTAAAAAGGAACTGAGAGGAAGATGGCACCATTGCTTTCGGCAGGAAAAGGCAAGCACATGCACTGAGAAGGGGAGGGGCGCCCTTTGCAGAACTTTGGTGCTAAGAAGCTTCCTCTGGCAGTAGGTCTGCATGTACGCAGTCTCAAACCTAGAGGGCTGCACAGAATACCGAAGACAAACATGCCATTATTAAATTAGCTGCACTGGTTCCCCAATATGCTCCCAGACACTTACCTATAAAGCCCTTCACAATCTGGGATCCACATACACAAAGAATCATCTCTCCTTAAACAAAACCACATGCCAGCTTTGTTCAGCCCAGCAGCTCCATCTTGTAGTAGTATCCTTTCTCTTCAGTGGGCATGATCCATTACTACCAACTCAAGAGTTTTCTCTATTACCATTCTCACCTTTGGGGATGGGCTGCCAAAGGGATCCAAAAGGCCTCATATCCCTCCAAGCCTTTTAGAAGGCCTGTAAGGTTGCTTTATTTGAGAAGGCTTTCCGCTGACTACCCAGATTTTAATTGCTTCTTAGTAGGCAACACCGTATTATATGAGTGATGATTTATGTATTGTGCACACTTGTTTTTTAATTTTTTGTCACTGTAAACTACTCTGGGGTATTTGGAACAGTGAGATAAAAATATATCATTACAATTATTTATTAAAATATAAATACACAATTAATTAAAAGACTGGGATTTTTGTGATCTTTCAGTACTTCCTACCTTTAACTCTCAATAACTATAAATTTACAGAATGTGCAACAGGACTTCATCCATTCCTGACTACTCAGATTTTTGAAAATGATTTTGTTACCAAAACATTTTAAAACTAGAATGAAAAATATGAAAACTAGTCTATATGATGGTCTTTCATGAGAGCAAAGAAAAGGCTCAGAATGTGTTCTGGGGTGCAGAATTCAGCTTCTTTAGCCTCTACAGTTTTATTTCATTTTTTTTAAAAGGAAGCCCCTAGCCCTTATAGGGCCAGGAACACATGTTGAAAAAGTATGTGAGCTGCTTTTGTTCCTGAAGCCAAACACATGACTGAACAGTTTCCAAGAGCTTCAGTACCTTGCATTGCTCAATGATGCAATAAGCAAAATCAGAATAATGGCTTCAACATAAAATAAACAGTCTAAAAATACTGAATTAAAGTAGGAGGAAAGAAAATGTGTCTTTTCTATCATTTTATTCCACATTCCCTCAAAAGCTTAGTTTGACTATCAAGCAGCACATTTTAAAAACAAGTCTTGTTCTGATAGCTCAGTGAAAGAATAAGGGGCTGAGATCAAAACCCCAGAATCCCCCTTTTCACTGTTTAACTGACCGAGATGTTATGTACTGATAACAGAGAGTGTCCACAATTTTAGAAGATGCGGAGGGAGGGGACGGCCGGACTACAGCCTCTCTGCAGCTTAATGCACAGGGATTCCTGTGCCAATTCTAGCCTGCAGTGAGGACACATCCTGTAAAACCTGAAGACAGGGACAAACATTGCCCTGTCCCTAAGTCCACCTTTGTGGAGGTAAAGGGGCATTTGTAGGCGAGAATCAGCAGGCAGCAGAAATCGCTGCTTAATCCCTACTTTACTGTCATTTCCCCTGCAGTGTCTCCACCCCCACCCCCATGCTCCATCTGAGATTCAGATCCAAACTGGCAAAGAAAATGCCTGGGGGAGTGTGCAAAAGAATTGGTCTGTCTGTGTGTTGGGGGGAGAATGAAGCACCCATCTCCTGCCTGGCACATCTCCTCTGCAAATGCCTCCTCCTCCCTATTGCCCATTTGCCTTGTGACAAGAAGTGAGGGATGGCAAATCCCAGGGTTGCAGCCCAATGCCACAAGCCAACGTGGTGTGCTTTTTGCACACCTACGGAACTCCTATGTGTGACATATGCAAAATGCCAATGCCAATGTGGCATCAAAACTCACAATGCAAGCTGACAGCTGATCCCCCCCCCCCCAGCACAAATAGATGCTCTGGTCATGTCAACATGCCTTCAAGGACACTGTAAGGATCAAAAGAAAAGAGGGAAAAGGACAGCCACTGAGAAATAGACCTAATCAAAGATAATATTTATTATTTTGGCTGTTCATATAATGTTAAATCACAATTGCATCACTGTCAACAACTTAAAACAGGATATAGGGAGGCATGATACACCTGAAATGGAGGGTAATTGATAAACACCCACACAGACATATTAGTTGGCAAGCACCCTCCACGACAACTGTGTGTGAATGTGGCTCAGAACTCCAAGACAGCTCCATCTTACACACCTTCAACCTAGGTGGATGACAAGAATTCACACAGGGTGGAACTGACCAGGGACCAAGCCAGAGAGAATGAGAGCAAAAATGGGTACTGCTTTAATATAGTCTCTCCACGTGGAAGTCAAGACAGTGATGCCACATCCAATATGGTTCTGCCCCAACTCGCACAAAGAAATTCATGACCAGGATATAAACCCCCGGACAACACCAAGGAAGGGCCCTGCGCTTAGCTCAATAAAACTTCAGAATTTTTTCTTAAATGTCAGATTACCAAGCCAGATCATAAATGGCTTTCAAAAAACCCTTTACTTTCAAAACCTGTGTCAAAGTTCTTGCTTTAGCAAAAATGAAACAAAACATTACCTTCACCTAAACTGTAGCGGATCCGTACATCCCAGGCCTGCATAGTTTCCTTGTTCTCAAAACCAAGCATAACAGTCTGAGTCAAACAGATGATGGCAAGTGTATGAATCAGACCCTCGTAGCACAACCCAGGGTCTAGGCCACAGATGTCTTCCAAAGTTATGCTGCTTCGCTCCTTTAGACCTTTCAGTCGTTCAGACCTGTCCTTATACACCAGCAGGAGTAAACAATCTGAAAGATGAAAACCTATCATGAAATCTGATGCAAGACAGAACACAATTATTTATTTAGAAGCAGGAAGCCACAAGGAGTTGCGGGGTGAATTTCCCTCTCGCCCACCATTTCCTTCTTTCCATTCCTCAAAAGCTCCCATAGCCCCGCCCCCTTTCCTGTCTCCTCTCCTTCCCATCCACCGGCCAACCTACCTTTATTTCCTCCCCATCTTCAGTTTTCCACTCTGTCCTCCCCTAGCACCCTCTCTCTCTCTAACTAGGAAAACCATGGCCGAGTTGCACAGTTGTGCAGTGGGGAACCTGAAAGGACCTGCAAAGAGCACCCATTTTTGCGTCTCAACTTTCCTACACGATGTCCTCTTTCTCTCCACATGATAACCACCCCCCTATCCTCAACCTTCTCTGTTTTCCTCTCTCTTTCCCACCCACCCACCTTTTAACTGCTCCTCCATTTACAGCTGCATTTATTATTTATTTACTGTATAGCCCATCGTCCTCCACAATGGGGACTCAAAGCACCTGACTTCATTCTCTTCTCCCCCATTTTATCATCTGAACAACCCTGTACGCAAGGGCAGACTGGGAGTGAAAAACCCGGGGAAAGGGCTCCTCCTCCAGCCCTGTCCTCAAAAGGATGAAGGGAGAGAAGAGGAAGAGGCAATCCGCCTGACCCTGACCCTCCTTCCAAAAGGGGGAATGGGAGGAAGAAGGAAGAGGCAGCCTGCCTAACCAACTGGCCAGATGCTGCTTTCCTCGCCTAGGAAGGCCTCAGGTGGGCCACGCACTGCTTCCCTCACTTTGTGTGGGGCTCAGCTAGGCTGAGCCAGGCACCACCCTCACACCTTGCATGGGGCTTGGCTAGGCAATGCCCTCTGTCTTGCCTTGCCTTGCCTTGTGCGGGGCTCAGCCAGACACCGGCCTCTGCATCGCCTCATGCGGGGCACGCTCTCCCTCACCTAGGGTTCAGCCAGGCAGCCTCATTTTTCACAGGTGGAGCCAGGTGCTACCACCTCCCCTGTCTCACAAACACACAGGGCTCTGGTGTCTCCCCTAGCTGGCTGTCTTGTGCAGGGCTTTGGTGGGTCAGACTCAGCCCTTTTGTCAGACGGCTGACCAGCCCAAACGCGGGTGGGAGGCCATCAGTGCACCAGGAGGTGTCCAGGTGCTCTTAATGATAAATCTTGGCTCTGCCTCTGTAGGGTAAGATTCAAGTAGGTCACCGTGTTGGTCTGAAGCAATAGAACAAAGTTTGAGTCCAGTGGCACCTTGAAGATCAACAAAGTTTAATTCTGGGTATAAGCTTTCACGTGCACACAAAAGCTTATACCCAGAATTAAACGTCATTGCTTTTAAAGGTGCCACTGAACTCAAACTTTGTTATATGAGGTAAGTCACACTGAGAATGTGTAACTGCCCCAAGATCACCCACAGAGTTTCCAGAGCAGAATGGGAATTCAAGGTACTATTCTCAAACTCTAACCACTACAACCACACTGGCTTTCATGGGGTGGTTGTTGTTAAATATTAGAAAGCAGCAAGAACTAGGTGACTCATGCAAGTCATGTGGTATCAAGTCACCCCATGAGTCCTCTCTCAAATGCCAAAACAGTACTGAAAAGGGCTCTATCCCCTCCCCTCCCCTTTTACTGACAGAAACCAAGCCTGCTGTGGTTACCTAGCAATGGCCACTGAGGGCTTCCATTTTTAAAAGCTACAGGCATTCGGTTATCATTTTGAAGTTTTATAACCCCCAGGTGCTGCTGCTGTTTTTGTTTAAGATTTCAAATTTTTCTGCAAACCTAGGGAACTTTTCAGGTTTGTTAAACGATCTGCCTTGGCCCTTCTGTCAGAACTCGCCATGTTATTGGCTTGGCTGTCATGGGGGTGGAGATAGTTTGGAATTTTAGATTTCTGTTCTCAGCCATCCTCTTATCTCAACTGTCCTGCAGGAGCAGCCTTGAATGTCTGTTGTGCCCGGTATTATCTTTTCCCTGTGGACTGGTGTCTGTTATTCTGGCGGGCTCCTTCCTGTCCCGATTGGCCCTGAGCCATCCCTACGATGTATGCTTTGCCTGTAACTGCTTGCTTCACGCCAGTTTACCGTAGATCTAACAAAGTTACATTAAGCACCTGAAGTACTTCAATGTCTCAATAAACTGTATTCTTTGAAATGACTGGTGTTGGGAACTGACTGACTCGGGTCTGACACATTCATGGGTAAACCTCAACCAGCAGTTTCATCTAGAAGCTGAAAAACATAGGACATATAGGCTTTATTTATTTAGAAAATTTTCACTTCTCCAGAGACCTGCTTGAGGTGGCTTACAACTGGACTGGGATTGGGAGGCACCATTCTGCGGTGGTTCCGGTCCTACCTGGAAGGCAGATTTCAGAAGGTGGTGCTGGGGGATTGCTGCTCAGCCCCTTGGTCTTTGGCCTATTGGGTCCCACAAGGTTCTATCGTGTTCCCTGTGTTCTTTAACATCTACATGAAACAGCTGGATGAGGTCATCCGGAGATTTGGGCTGGGCTGTCACCAATATGCTCATGACTCTCAGCTCCATCTCATGCTTTCAGCAGATACCCAGGGAGGCTATAGAAATCCTGAACCAGTGCCTAGAGGCAGTTTTGGAGTTGATGCAGTCTAATAAACTGTAGAGTAATCCCGACAAGATGGAAGTGCTACTGGTGGGGGAAAGGTCTGACCTGGGATTTAAGGTATCACTTGTTTTGGATGGGGCTGCACTGCCCTTGAAGGAACTGGTCTGTAGTCTGGGGGTGCTCTTGGACCCAGGCCTACTACTGGGTAAGCAGGTGGCAGATGTGGCCAGGAGTGCCTTTGACCAGCTTTGACTGGTTAGCCATCTATGGACTTTCCTAGGCAGAAAAGATCTGCCCACTGCAGTGCATGCCCTGGGTACGTCTAGGGTGCTCTATGTGGGGCTGCCCTTGAGAAGGGTTGAGAAACTTCAGTTGGTCCAGAATGCTGCAGCCAGGATGTTGTACTGGCGTGGGTCACAGGGGCCATATCACTCCAGTCTTGGCCCAGTGACACTGGCTCCCTATTTGTTCCCAGGCATAATTCAAGGTGCTGGACTTTACTTTCAAAGCCCTGTATAGTTTGGGACCAACTTACCAGAAGAACTGTCTACTCCCCCTATGGTCATCTTTGGAGGCCGTGCTTCAGGTGCCCCACCTTCTGAGCTTAGGTAGGCAGCAACCTGGGAGAAGGCCTTCTTGGTCATGGCACCAAAGCTTTGGGACTCTTCCTTCAGGCCATTTCATTTGTCCCCTTCTGCTGCCATCTTCTACCAGAGGGTGATGTCTTCCTTGTCCCATTTGGTATCCCCTTATTTAATTGCTGTTTTCACATTTGCATGTGTTTTAACTCTGAATTTTAATTGTTTTAATGTGTATTGGGGGGGTTGATTTTAATGGTTTTAGAATGTGGTTTTATTATGTATGTTTTAAAGGCAGAAAGGTGGCATAACATGACACTGAGCAGGCTAGAATGATGTCAATAAAATGATCCTCAGTCCAGAGGCAGACCAAAAAACAATTAAAAGATAGATCTCCTTTGTTAAAAGCTGAATTAAAAAGTAATGTTTTGGCCTGGTGTGAAATTTGGGGTTTTAAATGCTGCGTAAACTGTGTTGCGGAATTCGACCAGAATGGCCTCTGCCCCAGTCTTCCACTAACTGACTGAACCCAAGAAATATGCAGAGAACACAACAGGCACAATCCAGCCAAAATTAATGGGAAATTAAAACAACTTCCCATGGGACCAATAGGGCTGCTAAATAGGTTTAACTGGGCCTGGGCTAAACAAAGTTGGAGTCCAGTCAGTGGCACCTTTAAGACCGACAAAGTTTTACTCCGGGTGTGAGCTTTCGAGCACAAGGCACATACAGAGATACCTGAAGAAGTGCTAGTGCACAGGACAGCTCATGCCCGCCCAGACCGAACCTCTGCTGGCCTCCCAGATGCCCCCCTGGACTCACACTTTGTCCTGCTGCTTCCGACCAACAGGGATAGAAAAAGACTCACCGGAAACTGTACACAGTGCACTCTTATTATACAGCAATGAAAACCAATGATACAGCATCTGAATAACATTAGAGGGCCATCTCAGGGAAATTACGGAACTGTAGCCACATGGCTGGTCTTCACGTTCCACGCGGGGGGCAAAGAGGCCAAAGGAGACCAGTCCTAGGGAGCCGGCGGCAGGGCTTTTTGACACAGGATTTCTGTTCGGAGGAAGACCCTTGGTGCCCCAAGGCCTGCGGGCGCCGACGGGACGCGGGCTCTTCCCTGCGTGCAGACGGGGGCGGCGGCCAGGCCCAGGCGCTCCTCAGGGCCGCCGACACCACCACCCTCGCCCGCCCCTTCGGCCGAAGCCCCCCCGCCCGCCAGCCAGCCAGCCGCACCCCCCACCCCCACCCCCGGGCTATACTTAGCCGCCCGCCCGAGGGAAGGGGCGCGAAGGACCCCCTCAGGCCGGGCCCCTCCCCCCTCCCCCCTCCCCTCCCCTCCTCCCTCCCCCCCCCCAGACACACAGAGACACGCGGGGGGGGGGGGCGCGGGCGCCGCACTCACCGGCCACGGGGGATGGTTTGCGCAGCACCGCCCACCGGCTCTTCCACTGCGGGGTTGAGAGGGAGAGAGGGAGAGAAGAGGGGCGTCAGTCGGGCCGGGCTGCCGGGGAGGGGGGGGTCCAGGGGGTCCCGCCGAGGGAGAAGCCCCCCCCCGCCGCCCCCGCCCCCTCCCGCCGCCGCGCACCTTCTTGCCGTCCCTCCACTTGAGCGGGCCCTCCGCCACCGCCGCCGGGGCCTCCGTCATCCTCGCCAGTCATGGTTCCCGACAGCTGCAGCCGGCCGCGGGGTCACTTTCAGGCGGGCCTCGTCATTCGCCGGCCGCCGCCACCGCCGCGCCGGGAGGGGAGGGGAGGGGAGGGGAGGGGGCGCCGCCGCCGGGACCCGGGCCGAGAGGGAGGGCGGGAGGGGTGGGCGGTGCGGCGGGACCCGGGCCGAGAGGCAGGCAGGCAGGCAGGCAGGCAGGGCGGGAGGGGTGGGCGGTGCGGCGGGACATCCGCCGGCCCCCTTGCGCGGCACGAGCGCTCCGCCAGAGGCGGCCGGACGAGAGAGCCGCTCCCGAAGAGCGCCACGGAGGCCAGGCTCGGCGGGAGTCAGGCTCGCCAGGGAGGAGGGCAGCGGGGCCGCCTGGCAAGCCCGCCCATCGCCTCGCCCGGCTGCGGCTGAGAAGAGCCCGAGGCGGGGAGTGGGGGGGCGCGGAGGAACTCTGGCCGGCGCCCGCCCCTCCCTCCCTCCCTCCCTGCGCCCGGACTCTGCGGGGCCCTCTGGGCCAAGGGGGGGGGGAGCGCCTTGGGCCAGTGTCTCTCTCCCCCCCCCCGACCTGTTCCGGGGAGAGAGAGCGGGAGAGACCCGAGGCCACCTAGCAGGCTTCCGGGGCCCAGTGGGGAGTGGAACCGGCCTCTCTCCAGCCCCCAGCCTGACTCTCTGACCACCAGGCCGCTCTTGGCCTCAGCCTTCCCTCTTTCCCTTCCCCTGGCAAAAGCCTGCCCAAGTCCCAGAAGCTGGGCAGTTGTCAAGTGGCCCCGGTGAGTTGTGTGGCGGCAAGGGCGGCACAGGCCAGGGATGCAGCATCAAGTCATTGAACCTCATTTGCCAGCTGGATGCCCGCTTGCCCAGCCTGGAGTGTCTCACAGGCCTCCCTGGTTCTCGCCACTTCGCCACTTCAGGGCTTACTCCCAACTCCAAATAATTAGTTAACAAGCTAAAAAGCACCAGGCCTAGGACGAAGCCCTGCGGCACCCCACTGCTTACCACCTTCCACTCTGAAAACTGCCCGTTTTGTTTCCTGTTAATTAGCCAGTTTTCGATCGGCAAGAGGACTTGTCCTCTTATCCCAGGGCTGCTGAATTTACTCAGGAGCCTTTGAGGAGGAACTTTTATCCAAAGCTTTCTGGAAGTCAAGGTAAACAACATCGATTGGGTCCCCCTTGTCCACGTGTTTGTTCACCCCCTCAAAGAACACTAACAGGTTAGTGAGACAAGATCTTCCCTTGCAGAACCCAGGCTGAGTCTTCCTCAAGAGGTTTTGTTCATCAATGTGCCTACTAATTTTTTCCTTAATAACAGTTTCCACCAACTTACCCAGGATCGACATCAGACTGACTGGCCTGTAATTTCCTGGATCTCCTCTGGGAACCCTTTGTAAAGATGGGAGTGACATTCGCTACCTTCCAGTCCTCAGGAATGGAGGCAGATTGTAATGAAAGAGTACATATTTTTGTCAGGAGATCCACAAGTTCACATTTGAGTTCTTTCAGAACTCTTGGATGTATGCCATCCAGGCCCAGTGATTTGTTCTTAAGTTGTCTATCAGTCATAGGACTGCCTCTCTCGTCACCTCAATCTGACTCAGGTCTTTCAACACCCCTCCCAAAATCAGCGGTTCTGGAGCGCGCAAGCACTTCTCATCTTCTACAGTGAAGACAGGCAAAAAAGGCATTCAGCTTCTCAGCCATTTCCCTCTCAACCTTCACGACACCTTTTACCCCTTGGTCATCCAAGGGCCCCACTGCCTCCCTGGTTGGTTTCTTGCTTCTAATGTATTTGAAGAAAGTTTTATTGTTGGTCTTGATGTTTTTTGCGATATGCTCCTCCTATTCCCTTTTTGCCTGCCTGATTACAGACTTGCATTTTATTTGCCACAGCCTGTGTTCCCTTTTATCAGCCTCACTGAGACTAGCTTTCCACCACTTAAAGGAATCCTTCTTACCTTTCACAGCTTCCATTACTTTGTTTGTTAACCATGCAGGCCTTTTTAATACCTATTTGTACCTTTCCTAACCTGCAGTATACATTTTATCTGAGCTTCCAGTATTGTAGTTTTAAATAGTCTAAGGACAGGATCTACTTGCTTATTGCAACATACTTCATATTGTTTATCTTAAGAAGTGGATGTATTTGCTTTATTTTATGGGCATTTGAAAATCATGTTTTTCAATCCATTGAAATTGTGAAAATTGCTTTGGGGAGTGTTAGAGAAAATGTTAAATATTGCTTTAATCTCCAGCCTATCTATTGTATTTCTGGTATTTCATGGGTGCAATCATACGCATCCATTAGCCACGTGAGAGGGACAATTCACCGGCGGATCAAAGTGGCGCAATCACACCAGCACATCTGGGAAGCGTCCAGCAACCGTTGTCAAGCCATCGCAAGCTGTTTTGATCCGCCAGGGAATCGGAGTAAAAAACTACTAGGGAAACTCCAGTATCAAACGGTTTGCTGCGAGTCAGAGCCGGACTTTCCCCATATGAATGCGCCAGCGCAAACTTGTGGCATCAGGGATAGTCTGATCAGGCTATCCTGAGGCCATGCTATTGTTTTCCCCCCCTTCTCAGTGTGCACATTATTGAAAGTCCTTAGGGTGGAGGAGTGATTAATCAATCCCCAGTTTAAGCGAATTGGAAATCAACCACACACACAAAAATAACTCGCCCACAGTTGCGTCTGATCACACAGCGGCAAGTTTCGCCAGCAGGTCTACAGACCTGTGTGATCGCGCAACTGCGGGGCAAATTGCTCCGGGGCAAAATAGCCTCGATTCCCCTCTGGATTATCTTGCTCGTGTGGCCACACCCCTTGTACTGAATACTATTGTATGTCTGAGGAATATTTGGAGTCTTATGTGATGTTAAGTCATACATGGGTGAACTATGCAAGCATAAGAATGCCGTAACAGAAACGGCTATGTTTGCTTTCCTCTGTGTCCACAGCCCCAGATCTGCAGAGCTGCTGCTGGTCGTGCAACAGCAGTCCTTTTAGTGGGGGAGCAGTGTTCCCTTTGGATGGACAGTGACTGCTTTGTATTAGGGGGCTGTGTTGTCTTGCATTGGTGCTCTCTCTCTCTCTCTCTCTGTATCAACCTCAGCAGGGTATAATGACACAAAATTTTGTAATTTTGTAAACCTCTATCATGTCACCCCTCAGTCATCGTTCCTCCACAGAGTCCACTGTTTCCTGTCTTTCTCATAATAGGGACGGATCTCTGTCATCTGAAGAACAGTTGTAATTCTGAGTGGTCTCCAGCCTTCACCTGGAGATTGGCAACAATGGTTCCCCATGAGGAAATTGCTGGTTTGGAGGGTGGAGTCTATAGCATTGTACCTGTCTGAGGTCCCACCCCTCCTCAAACCCCACCCTCACCAGGCTCCACCCCTCAAATATCCAGGAATTTCCCAACTTGAAGTTGGCAACCTTCTCTCCTTCCCAGCCAACCATCAGCGTACTGTCTCCTCCCCACTCCCTGCAACCTCTACCTAGGAAAAGTACAGTCTTTCTCCACAAGTGGGAACCAAAGCGGCTTATATCATTCTCCCCCTTTTGATCTGCGTAACAACTCTGTGAGGTAGATTAAGCTGAAAGTCTGTGAGTGGTCCGAAATCACCCAGCTAGCTTCTACAGCAAGAACCTGAGTGTGGCGGACCCTGCTCTAAAGCACTAACTACTACATCACAGTGGCTGTCATGGGAGGCTGCTGCTGCTGAACAGGAGCAAGCAGCTAGGCCTAGTTAAGTCAGGCCAGTTATGTGGCATCAAGTCACCCAGAAAATGCTGCTAGGCCTAGGGTAGCCAACCTCCAGGAGGAGCCTAAAGATTGCCTGGTATCACAACTGAACTCCAAACAACAGATCTCCCCCTGGAGAAAATAACTGCTTTGGAGGGTGGACTCTATGGCATTCTATTCAGCTATGGCCTCCACCCTCACTTTGGCTTCCATAGACTCCAGCACAAAATCTCCAGGAATTTCCCAACCTGGAGCTGGCAACCCTAGTCAGGACTGGCCCTAATGAGTTCCCCACAAAGGCCAAAGTAGGCCTAGAAAGGGCCTCCCGCCCCTGCCTTTTTACTGACAGAACCAAGCTTGGTAGCCTAGCAACAGCCACTGAGGGGAAAGTGAGCCCCACAGCAGGAGAAGAGAATGGTTTGACGGCCAGTGGCTCACCTCAGTAGCCAGTCAGCTGAGGAGCCAAGCAGGAGATGCGGCAGCAGTAGAAGCCTCTTCCTGAGCAGAGAACAGCCATTTCAGTCGCCAGCCAGATGTGGAGGAGTGATACAGCGGCAGTAGAAGTACCTTTGTCAGGAGAGAGACCCATTTTGGCAGTTTATTCAGATGGAAGAGTGGCCAAGCTGGCAGTGGGCGGGGGAAAGGAGCAGACCCAGCACCCAGCCAATGGCACATGAGTACTCGAGTGGTGGTTAACGGGCCAATGACTGATAAAGTGCACAGCACAGCCAATGGGAGAGCCAGAAAGTGCCAATACGCAAGGGCATTTATATATATATATATATATATATATATATATATATATATATATATATATATATATATATAGGATTTTGCTGCTATGAGGAAAGGAATTGACTGTAATGAACTTCAGGCCCTCAAAATTAATGCTTTTTCTCCGAGTCTAGTGGATCATTCAGTCATTGGTTCAGGAGAACTTGTGTTTTGGAATGTCTGCTCACAGTTGGATGTTAATGAGGCAAAATCCACTTCACGAACAATAACATGTTCCAAAGAGCCACTAAAGAAGTAGACCATTCCAGTAGAACTGAGGGGGGGGATGTCTTGGATTCAGGGGAGAGCTTCCAGAAGGGGGGGGAATTCTGGTTTTACAGCATCTGCATGGACAAGAAGGTCATGTAAGCAAGTCCATTATTGTGAGAAGTGTGTGTGTGTGTGTGTGTGTCAAGTGCCTCAAGTCTCAGCTAATTCACAAGGTTTCCAAGGCAAGAGATGTTCAGAGGTGGTTGGCCATTGCCTGCCTCTGCATAGCACCCCTGGACTTTCCTTGGTGGTCTCCCATCCAGTAGTAACTAGGGCTGACCTTGCTTAAGTTTCCCAGATTTGATGATATCCAGCTAGCCAGGGCCATCCAGGTCAGGGATATTGTGAATTAGATAGACAAGTAGATGCAGCAGCAGCAGATGGGGCAGAAGACCTGTTTGGTCAGTACTTAGTATTGGACAAACTTATGTAATTGTGTTACAATTTTAACAAATGGTAAAAGATATTGTCATTGTAAAGAGCTGCTATTAATCTTTTGGAGCTGTTTTCTCATTGATCCAGTCCAAATATTTGGTAACTCTTGTATAAACGCCAGGCTTCTTTGCCCGGCCACAGCCGTCTCCCCAGCTGACAATGCCATACAGGTAAGATATTCCGTCCTTTTCACAGACCAGTGGACCTCCAGAATCTCCCTGCACCAAAGATAAAAAAATAAATCAACTGAGTCGCACACTTGTTTCAGCACCGTTTCCTGGAAATATTTATCCTACTTTTACTAATTCTTATAGCTTAGTTAATGAACAGTGTTACTATCTACACCAGCATGGGGTAGATACACCCTTATAAGAAAACCAGGAAACCAGGGGCACCTTTAAGACCAACAAAACTTTATTCCTGGTATAAGCTCTCCTTTGCACAGAGGCAGAGTCAATGGCAAAGTGCGCACAAAAGCTTATACCAGGAATAAAAACTTTGTTGGCCAGAAAGGTGCCACTGGACTCAAAGTTTGTTCTGCAGTGTCAGGTCAACACACGGACCCACATGGATCTACTTACTAGGAAACACACATGCTCAAGTTCCTTATGTCCCTACATCAATAGTGCAGTCTTCACAGGATGGTCAAAGTTATAGAGATTTATACACAAACTAGGGTTGCCAAATATCCTGCCCCTTTAATCGAGGCTTGCTGTGTAGAAATGGGCAGTTGAAGCTTTTCATGGCATGGAGGTAAATAACATCCCATTAAAACTCTAAAGGAGCTGGACTTTTTTTTTCTCCAGACAGCTGGCAACCCTAATAGATGCACATACAACCCAAAAGGTGTTTGCTGAGCCTGAAAAATCAACTGCTCAAATTCTATCAAGGTACACTTCTTCCAGATGTGTTGATGCAACAGCCGAACACAGACTTTGGCACTGCATAGCATTCAGCCTGCTACTAGTGTGCAAAGCAGTGGGAATGATCCAAATGCAAACTGGGCCCTTGGGCGTCCCTTTCACCCTGGGCTCCTCCTCTCCAGTCAGCTTGAAATTCTGCGCCTCAGCCCCTTTCACTGTCTACATTCTAATCGCCAGCCAATCAAGTGGGCAGGTGGCAGTGTAGTGATAAGTAGCCATCAGCAGTCAAGGCACGTGTCACATTCTGCAAAAACCTGTAAGAAAGTAATTTCATCACAATATGACACGATAGCATTCCCAGTGCATAGATGTGATCAAAGAAAGAGGCAGTATCTCACTTCAAGAAATAACTGCTCTGCATTTGGATTTTCCCCCCAATGGAAAGTAGGGTTGGTTTTTACAACATGGACTCCTGCTTTGAAATGCTGGTTTTTGACTTTCCTGCTAGTCTGCTGCTGCATACATGAAAACTGTTATGAGCTCCCCAAACCAACGGGATCATTAAGCGGAGGCAGCATTTTCCCTTCAAACCACCCTCAAAAGATGCTTGATGGTTCATATATGGACTTTGCTTCAAGACCAAACAAATTTATTAACCAGAACCAGGATTTGATACAAGTGAAATGAATAGGGTAAAATACATGGACTCTGTGGGTTGCTGTTAATAGTTCTCAGTTAATAGTAAAATATTTTACCTTCACATTGCAATTTCTTACAGACTCAATCATATGAATTAAGTAGAAATATAACATTACCTGGCAGGCATCTGATTTGCTATCGAGGTAACCAGCACAAAACATATTTTCACTAATTTCAGCTCCATACACATCATAATGTTGACACTTGTAATCAGGGATGATAGGAATCATTGCTTCTTGCAGTACTCTGGAATAGCTGGATGCATCTGGTGAAATGAATCACATAGAAAACACTTAATTCTATTTCGTGCTAGAGCTGCCCTGCACCAAAAGCATCCTGAAGAGTACGGCCACTATACTGTTTATACGAAGTGTGGATTCAGCGTACAGAAATCCCATTGACTCAGTCAACATGCCTCAGTATTATCCTAATGTGACACTTATAGAATCATGCACTTGATAGAACCACCAGATCGTCCTTTAATGTTCTATCCCAAAATGAGGATATCCCATCCTAAGGAATTCCCAATCTCCTTTTGAGAATATCTTCATAAAGAAAATTTAGGTTGCAGTCACACACACAAGATAAAGCAGGGGGGAAGAGAGGCTATTTCTTCCAGCGGAATTTCACCCACAGTTGTGCAATCACACAGTCTTTTGAAGCTGCAGGCACAGCCCGTCACTGTGTGATCAGATGCAACTGCAGGTGAGTTGGGTTTTTTGAGTGTGTGTGTTTTTTTTGCCATTTGTTTCCGATGCTGTCCAATGCCACCTTCTGCCACCACCACTCTGGACTTAGGGTCTCTTGAGAAGGCCCAGGGTACCCTCTATGTAGTCTATGCAGACCTGTTCAAAGTTCTGAGGGAAGGCCTTGATGTCATCCCCTTCCTGATACAGAGGATATTTCCTTCTATCCCCTTATACATCAGCATCTGGAGGAAGTGAAGGTGACCCTTTTTCCAACTTTGCCATTTCAAGCTCATGCGCCAGTTTCATTTTTTTCAGGTCTATTTCCGCTGCCCTCTCTCTCTCTCTCCCTTCTCTCTCTCTCTTCCTTCAGCATTCTCTCCCATTCCAGCTCTCTCTGGGCTGCCTTGTCCTCTTTCTCAAGTTCCATCTGCTTAATTTGCAGCTGGAGACACAAGACCTTTCACTTGTGATTGCCATCTCTCTCTCTGCTTTCTCCTGAGACATCTGATTAGCAGCCCCTATTCTGGTCTTGCTTCTAGGCCCAGGTATGTCCTCTGGCTTCTATCTCCCAGAACAGAGGAACGTACACTACCTAACTCCAGCCTCTCTGTCCAGTTGACCTGATAGCTAGGAATAAATAAAACCCCTTTATAAAACTGTTATTAGACCTCTCTTGGTCTAACCGGCACCTTAAAAAAAATGTGGCTTCCTACAGCCAGACGGGAGAGAGAGAAAAAATCTTTTAGGAAATAAACCAATTATGCTCTGCCTCTCCAGGTCAACATCTGGCACATCCCACCGCTAAAGCCACCCTGTCATGACCCCTTGCAGGTTGCCACCTTCTGCCACTGCTGCCACCCTGGACTTAGGGTCTCTTGAGAAGGCCCAGGGTACCCTCCCAAGCCCAACCAAAGGCCCTCTTTTGACCGAGAAACATGAGGCGTGATGACCAGGCAGAGAACACTTGAACAACAGGGTTCATTTAAACAATACTGGGGCAGGGAAAACAAGACGAGGTGCATTCAAATCAATAACAGTGTTTTAAAGGCCCAGGGTACCCTCCCAAGCCCAACCAAAGGCCCTCTTTTGACCGAGAAACATGAGGCGTGATGACCAGGCAGAGAACACTTGAACAACAGGGTTCATTTAAACAATACTGGGGCAGGGAAAACAAGACGAGGTGCATTCAAATCAATAACAGTGTTTTAAAGGTAAACTAAAATGAATCTAAGGCGACTAACTGGTTGTCCTTAACTGGGGCTACTTAAGGCCTACAGCCTCTCACACCACCAGGCCTCCTGCCTGCTCTCACTCCATCCCACTGAGGGACTTCTTCTCTCTCCCAGCCCAGACTTTCCCCTCGGCTGGACTCCCTGTCTGAGGAGGAAAGGCCGCAGCAGAGAGAAGAAGAACGCTTTTGTCAGTTACACACCTGGAGTTCCGTCCCCTCACATATTCCCCAAGCTCCCATTGGCTAACACCACCGCCAAGCATCGTGGGAATTGTAGGCTGACAGCCCTGTACCCCCCCCCACACACACACACACACACAGGTCTCTCTTGGGCTTAGGCCGCACTAGGCCTGTCTGCAGGAAGCAGTCACAGATCATGACAGATGCACTTAAATGAGGGATTGATGACTCGCACCTCTGCACTGAGGGCTCCCTATGGAGTGTGCGATGATGCGCATAGTGAGAAGGGGGGGGGACAACAGCACGGAGTCAGGATTAGGGCTGCCAAGTCCCCCGGTAGGGCGGGGAAAACACCAGTTTTTACTGCTTACCCCCGCTTTTTCAAAATTGGTCCCCAGGGGACAAAATGGCTGCCAGCAGGAACGCAGGGGAACGTCGGAGTCTGCCCTGCCCTGCCTTAAAAGGGAAATGTCTGCAGAGAGCCTGCCCTGCAGTAAAAAGCTTCACCAGACATTTCCCCTTTAAGAAGTCAGCAAGAGAGCTTTCACAGCAAGAGAGGTCCGCCCAGAGATTAAGGAGGGACTGAAGGGGCTGCTTTTGCATGTGGCTTGCAAGGTAAGTTTCTCTTCCAGCTCTTTTCCTTCTCTCTCTCTCCCTCGTTCTTTCTTTTTTCTGTCTGTCTGTCTCTCTCTCTCTCTGTCCCCATCAAGCAGAGGTCTATCAGTGGCTATTATTAGCCACAAGGTCTAAATGGAAGTAAGTGCCTCTGTGTGAGAGTTCTGCTCAAAGTAGTCAAGGATCAGATCTTGGTTGGTTAACCACAGTTCTTTATTTCCAATCTCTACATTGGTACAGCGTCTCGGATTATTGTCAGAGATGAGACAGATAATACAAGCAGGTCTATTATACCATTCCAAGGAGTTTGAATTACCCATAGGTAGCCAATCACTATAGGGGAAAATTGGCAGGCAAAGAGGTGTTCTGGCCGTTTGGTTCTCACAGGAAAAAGAGTGAGGTGTCAAGCTGTAAATTTCCTTTCCCAAACCAGACCCCTCAGATGTTACCAGTTCACATAACAATCAATGGCCTCAAGGCTTTTGCATGTGATAAGAGATGAGAGGTATCCTCCCTTGAAGTCTCAGCCGGGGCAGCTGGAATGCGGAGGCAGGGATGTGAGAGGCCTCCTTGTTCACATACTTTACTGATGTCACCCTCCCGCTTTACTTGCTATAATCTCCCGGTCTGGTCAAGCAGCAGAACGGTAATACATAACAGTTACAAGCACAAAACTAAACATAGAGCTACTTATAAAGTACAGGCATGATTAATATAATGTCTGAATTAGCAGATTCTGACACACTGGCCTCCTCATAATTGACTTCACCTGGCTTTATCAGGAAACATTTTATGGAAAATTCTAACTAGTTTAGGAGCATGCACATTTTCAGAGCGAATCCATTCATTGTGTTCAGGACCAAAATCAAGCCATCTAACTAAATAATACAGTCGGCCTCTACGCATTTTAGAATCTAGAATCTCAGTTATCTCGAAATGAGGGGCCGCCTCCTTCATCAGTGGAGGAGGAGCTGGAGGAACTGGATGCCATGCATTCGGCCCAGGATCTTTCTTCAGCAAGCTGAAATGAAAAACAGGATGCACAGAACTCAGTGATTTAGGCAACTCCAATTCAAAAGACACATCTGAAATTTTTCGCAACACTTTGTAGGGTCCTACATATTTCCATCCCAGTTTTCTACTGGGTTGTAAGCCATGTATATTTTTAGTGGAGAGATAGACAGAGTCCCCAGGCTGGAGGTCCCAGCCTGCTGCTCGGCCCCGATCCGCATATTTCTTGTAGTCCTCTTTCGCTTGGTCCAGTGCCTTGGCTATTAATGGCCATGAATCTTGCAATGTCATCCACCAACTCCTAAAATCTGTGGGGGGGGGGGCATTGGGCACATTCTCAATGGTGGGCAACGGTTTTCCTTCAAAGCCTCCCACGGCCATGAAGGGGGAGACACCCGTGGAAGAATGCACAGCATTGTTATAGCTATATTCCGCAAATGGCAATAAATCCACCCAATTGTCTTGATGGTAGTTGGTGTAGCACCTTAAAAACTGTTCCAGGATTTGATTAGTTCGCTCGGACTGTCCATCGGTTTCTGGGTGGTAACCCGAGCTTAGTGCAGGTTCTATGTCCATCATTTTTAGGAGCTCCCGCCAGAAGTTGGCAACGAATTGACTGCCCCTGTCGGATACCACCCTCTTAGGAAAAGCGTGTAATTTTATCACCTGGTTGAAGAAAGCTTTAGCCATCCCCTTGGCCGTGGGCAATTGCTTGAAAGGGGTGAAATGGGCTTGCTTCGAAAACATGTCCACCACCACCCAAATGACCGTCTTCCCTTTCGAGGGTGGCAGATTAGTAATAAAGTCCATAGCTATCGCCTCCCAAGGGCGAGAAGGGGTAGGCAAAGGATGCAAAAGTCCCGGAACCTTTCCCCCCCTCTTTTTGCACATTAAGCAAGTCTGGCAGGCCAAGACGAAATCGGAAACATCCCGGCGCATGCGCGGCCACCAAAACTGACGTTGAATTAAGTTAAGCGTCTTTAGAAACCCAAAATGCCCCGCTAGTTTGGAAGAGTGGCACGCTAGTAGCACATCCTTACGCTTGTTTTGGGGCACCACCAATTTGTCCCCATGGTACCAACACTGGCTTTCCCTCCTTGAACATTCAGCTAGTGCTTCCAGTTCCTCGACTTCCTCGGGAGCATAATCCCCCCCCCAATCGCACGCCTCAGTGTCCATCTGGGTTCGCTTGTGCTGGCTTCTAGTAACGACTGCCCCTCCCAGCTGCTGGGGGGAGAACATGGAGTTGAACACCTCTTCTTTCATACTCTCGTGTTGAGGCAACCTGGAGAGTGCGTCAGCTAAGGAGTTGGCCTTTCCGGGGAAGTGTTTTAACACAAAATTAAACTTTGAAAAGAAGTCAGCCCACCGCAGTTGCTTCGCATTTAGTGATCTCTGCGTGCGCAGCGCTTCTAGGTTTTTATGATCAGTCCAGATCTCGAACGGGGTTTGCGCCCCCTCTAGCCAATGCCGCCACGTAGTGAGCGCTAGCCGGATAGCCGCGGCTTCCTTGTCCCACACTGACCAATTTCTTTCCGTGTCGTTAAACTTTTTCGAGATGTAAGCTAGGGGGTGTAGCTTCCCATCCGGCCCTTGTTGTAGAACGGACCCCCCCATGGCCACATCGGAAGCATCTACATGGATTATGAACTCTTTGGTTTTGTCTGGATGGGCTAAGATGGGCTCAGAAGTAAAAAGGGTTTTTAATGTCTCGAACGCCCTCTGGCACTCCCCATTCCAGGCAATCCTCTCCCCCGGCTTCCCGGCCTCCATCCCCCTCCCCTTGGTTTTCAGTAAGTCCGTTAGGGGGAGGGTAACTGTCGCAAAGTCTTTTATGAAAGTTCGATAAAAGTTACAAAATCCTAACAGGCTCTGTAATTGTTTTCTTGTTCGCGGAGCTTCCCACTGGACTACCGCCTCCACTTTTGCTGGGTCCATTTCCACCCCCCTCTGAGAAATGCGATACCCTAAGAAGTCTACTGATTCACGGTGGAACTCGCACTTCGACAACTTAACATACAGTTGGTTTTTCAGCAAGGTGGAAAGGACCTCTCGAACTAGTTTCACATGCTCTCTCTTATCAGTAGAGTAAATCAAGATATCATCTATGTAACATAACACCCCCTTGAACAGATGCTTGTGCAACACTTCGTTTATCAAACTCATAAAGACCCCAGGAGCGCCACTTAAGCCGAACGGCATCACCAGGTATTCAAACTGTCCCAATGGAGTGTTGAATGCAGTCTTGAACTCGTCCCCCTCCCTTATGCACACCCGGAAGTAAGCATCCCGGAGATCTAGCTTGGTGAATATTTTTCCCTTGGCCGCTTCGGTCAATAAGTCTTTTATTAACGGGAGGGGGTAGGCGTTAGAAGTGGAAACAGCATTCAGTCCCCGGTAGTCCGTGCACAGGCGTAGCCCCCCATCTTTCTTTTTCCGGAACAAAACGGGGGCGGCAAAAGGGGACTTCGCTGGGCGGATGAAGCCGCGCTCCAAATTTTTGTCTAGGAACTTGCGTAGCTCCTCCCGCTCTAAGGGACTCATGGAGTAAAGCTTTCCCTTGGGGAGTTTCTCGCCCGGGAGCAGCTCTATGGCACAGTCCGACAGTCTGTGGGGGGGTAGCTCATCCGCCTCGGTCTCACTGAAAACCTCCATCAAGTCTCTATACTCCCTGGGTACCGGGGAGGGGGCGAGGGCGAGGGCGGCGGGTCGGGTAGGAGAGTTTGGCGGTCCTGGACCCCACTCCGAGTCCCATCTGTGCGTCAGGCACCGGTCATCCACCCAGGAGATTTTCCCTTCACTCCACTTGATGTAAGGGTCGTGCGAACTCAGCCAGGGGCTTCCTAGCACCATGGGGAATTGGGCGTTTGGGGTGATGACAAAAGCTCGCTTCTCCCAATGCTCCCCGGTTCCCAAAATCAGGCCCTCGGTTTCAGCCACGCACTCTTCTTTCATTTCCGACCCATCCATTTGGGTGAATTTTAGGGGCTCAGCCAGCGGGGTGACTTTTGGTCCCAACCCTTCCACCACCAAAGGGCTAATTAAGTCCCGAGCACACCCAGAGTCAATTAGGGCGCGGACTCTCATGTGCGTGCCCGATCCCGGGGTCATTACTGTCACTACCATATATAACAGGGGGCCAGGGATGCTCACCGGAGATGGCGCTTCTTGGCGGGGGACCTGCAGTTCTGCGCCGCTCACTGCAGGCCGTTGGAGTTTCCCGACATCTGCGTTTCCATCAGCTCCAGCTCCCCTTGTTCGCTCGTGGCTCCTTCCAGTTGCAGCGCCCGGGGCTTGAGCGGGGTCTTCCCTCTGCTAGGGGTGCTCCCCACCACGGGTGTCGAGGTCTTCGGCCCCTTTCCTCCCCCTCTCGGGCATGCTGAGGCGAAGTGGCCACTCTCCCCGCATTTCATGCACAACCCTTGTCGAAACCGGGCATCTCGGATGTCTTGCACACTGGGCTTCAGCTTCGCTCTCGGCACTACTTTGCTGGCCGCTGTAGCCGACGTTCCCATCTTAATGAGGGTGAATCGTTCCTCCACGTCTGTCGCCGCCCGCATCCAGGTGGCCAACATCCCCGGGCGGCCCCCCAGTAGAACGGTTTCGTAGATTTCTGGGTTGAGACCTTCTCGGTACTTTTCCATGAAAAGTTCCTCGGGCCAACCATGAATCTTGGCCGCGATGCGCCGGAACTTATCGGTGTAGTCCCTCACTGTGGACCTCCCCTGGAACAGCTTCCGTAGTTGGTTCCGGGCCTTTTCTTCTCCCAGAGGGTCTTCGTATTGGTGTCGGAGGGCCCACATGAAGTTGTTCAATGAGCGTAACTCAGGACCGGGGGCATCGTGCAGGCTCACATACCAATCGCTGGCGGTGTCTTTCAGCTTGGATCCGATGTAGCCAATCCGCTCCCTCTCTGTGGGGTAGAGGTGGCCCCAGCTGTCCAGGAACCGCTCGATCTCCAACAGGAAGAAACGCAGCTTCTCGGGGTCCCCATCGAAAGTAGCCATCAGAGGGTCGGAGGGGGCTGGGCGACCGATCGGCCCTGCTGGCACCGGGGCCGGCGCTGGGGCGGGACCTGGCACCTGCGGGGGGACGACTGGTGGGGCCGGCTGTGCCGGCGGCCTCGGCTGCACGGGCACCTGTGGCTGAACTGGGACTCCTCCGGGAACCGCCGGCGGCTGCTGAACTCCCGTCGCGGGGGCTGGAAGAGCCTCTTGCATGACCCTCATAGCGTCTCGAAATTGGTACTGGAGATCGAGGGCCAATTCTCGTAGTTCTGCGGTGAGTTGGAGCCGTAAATCTCCCATCATCCGGTCTAGATGTGGCATCTGGTCTCCCCGATACGGATCGGGCCCATACGGGCCGGTTCTCTCTCCTTCCATGGGCTGGCGACGCGGATCTCCTCCGTAGATCGGCTCGCAGTCTTCTCCCAGGTAGCTCGGCCTCCCTCGATCGAGTGGATCGCCAGGGAACGAAACCCGTGCCCCTTTCTGGTCGTGCACCCAAGAATCCACGGTCCCACGACCGAACTGGCTCCAGGCGTACTTGGGGGTCCCGCTCTGAAGAGGAGGTAGGCGCGGGATGTAGTGAGCCCCCTGAATCGTAGTCACCGGCACTTCGGGCTCCCCTCCGCTGCCTCCACCACCGTTCCCCTGGTCCGCCGGAGTGGTGGGGGTATCTTCGGGGGTAGTAGGGGTGAGGACCGTGTCGTCGTCTGACATGGTCAGGAACGGCTAAGTCCCAGTCACAGATCTCTGACAATCTGTGAGAGTTCTGCTCAAAGTAGTCAAGGATCAGATCTTGGTTGGTTAACCACAGTTCTTTATTTCCAATCTCTACATTGGTACAGCGTCTCGGATTATTGTCAGAGATGAGACAGATAATACAAGCAGGTCTATTATACCATTCCAAGGAGTTTGAATTACCCATAGGTAGCCAATCACTATAGGGGAAAATTGGCGGGCAAAGAGGTGTTCTGGCCGTTTGGTTCTCACAGGAAAAAGAGTGAGGTGTCAAGCTGTAAATTTCCTTTCCCAAACCAGACCCCTCAGATGTTACCAGTTCACATAACAATCAATGGCCTCAAGGCTTTTGCATGTGATAAGAGATGAGAGGTATCCTCCCTTGAAGTCTCAGCCGGGGCAGCTGGAATGCGGAGGCAGGGATGTGAGAGGCCTCCTTGTTCACATACTTTACTGATGTCACCCTCCCGCTTTACTTGCTATAATCTCCCGGTCTGGTCAAGCAGCAGAACGGTAATACATAACAGTTACAAGCACAAAACTAAACATAGAGCTACTTATAAAGTACAGGCATGATTAATATAATGTCTGAATTAGCAGATTCTGACACTCTGCCAGTTTTTTTCCTTCTCTCTCTCTCTCCTTTCTTTTTTCTGTCTGTCTCTCTGTCTCTCTCTCTCTGTCCCCATCCAGCAGAGGTCTATCAGTGGCTATTATTAGCCACAAGGTCTAAATGGAACCCTTTGTCTGGGGCAGTGATGCTCTGAATTCTTGGTGCTTGGGGGGCAACAGTGGGAGGGCTTCTGGAGTTCTGGCCCCGCTGCTGGACCTCCTGAGGGCACCTGGTATTTTTGGCCACTGTTGTGACACAGAGTGTTGTACTGGGTGGGCTGTACTGGATGGGCCGATCCACTGTGGCTTCTCTCCTGTTCTTATGATATGAAAATCATATTAAGCACTTGTGTAGCACTTAGTGCTTCATATTCTGCCGAGATGAGGAAGGATTCAGTAGGGCTGTTGCTCAGTGATAGAGCATCTGCTTGACATGCAGAAGGTATCAGCTTCTTCAGCTAAAAAAGGATCAGGTAATAGGTGACATTAAAGATCTCAGCCTGAGACCCTGGAGAGCCACTACCAGTCTGAGTAGTCAATACTGACCTTGATGGACCAATGGCCTGATTCAGTATTAGGAAACTTCATGAGTTCATGTGTCAGCATGTGGAAGCAACATCACAGGATGTGACATCACAAAATGATGTCACTTCCTTTCTCCTGGCTCCACCCCCAAAGTCTCCTGGCTCCACCCCCAAAGTCCCCAGATATTTTCCAGGTTGGACTTGGCAGCCCTAGTCGGGATGGCCTGATCAGACCATCCCAACCCCATGAGAGCGCACTGGAGCAATCAGACAGGGGAAAGTCCATCCACGGCCCATAGCAACCCGTTTGCTACCGGACTTTCCCCACTGCCTGTTTACTCTACTGCTGCGGTGGAACAACATAGGTTGCTGCCGGCTACGGGACACTTCCCAGATGTTTGTGTCTGATCGCGCACTTTAAATCTGTCCAGCATTCGCGCCTATGTCAAGGCTAATTGTGCGTATGATCGCAGCCATATGGTCTTAGCAAGTCTTCCATTGTTAAATTGCCACAATTATTAGCAGTATAATGAAGGCCTAACAGGATGAAAAGATCTGCTAAGTTACTGGAGGTTAAGAGTGTGAGTGGCCTCCCCCCGTGCTGATCAGCTCTGTGCCATGCCAAGACTTAAGAAGGCCGAGGCATGTTCTGGTCTTTTAAACCCTGGCCTGCCACACAGCTGATCAGCAGCACTGGAGCAGGGAGTAAGAAGAGATCACGGGCAGCAGAATCCCAGGCACAGTCAATGCCCATGAGGTAGCAGCTCCCCTGGCTGGGACTCAGAGCCCCCTCCACAACTCCCTGCTCTTGGCAGCACTTAATAACCAAGTGCAAAAGAAAGAGGGCAACTCCAGAAAACGAAGTCAAAGCAGGTGATTAAGGGAGTGGGAGTTGAGAACTCACCCTGTCCACACACATATGCAGCCCCCCCAACAGAAACCCCACTGGAGAAGGGAGTGACCCTGCTAGGGAATCAACTATGTGAAGATCACTTGTGATGTGCAGAGCTCAAATCATTACTTTCACTACCACACACAATGCCTGTTTGCTGAACTTACTTTCATGCAAGTGGCCCCATCCGGCAATTTGACATTTACAGTTGTCAGGAAAGGTCAGACCATTTTCCGGCAAGCAGACTGGCTGAACAAATTGGGATTTCACAGCACAGTGCCGGTTTACCTTCTTTAGCTTAACCAAAGCTGCCAAAGGAAGAGAACAGACAAAATACACAATACTCCATAGACACAACAAATAACTTATTAAAGCACTATTGCTCAAGCCAAATGTACATAACCAAAAAACCTTCCCACACAAGACCAAAAGGCAATACACAGTCTTTATATACACTGCAGTGTTCCTGGCTGTTTCTGAGTTGCCAACTTCCAGGTCTGCAGGGAGGCTAAACACCAGGCTGACGTCTCCTGTCGGCCGAGATAGTTTCGATGTACCTCTTCAGAGCCAATATTCTATGGAACCACACAGTTTACATATTTTATATGCCTTATCTTGCTCCCACATGGGCTCGTTACGCTCCTGTCGGCAAAGTGCTCCCAAATACCAGAGCATTGCCCCAACGTGATAGCATCACTTCCTGGTTACATAGACAGTGACACAGACACATTGCTGCACATCGGCTGGATTGCCTTCTTTTGGGGGGTAAATTCTCCCCGCCAGCCAGCTGATTGGTGGTGGGGCCATGGGGCGTGGCAGCAGCGGACCCCTGCCTCCACCCGGGGGGGGGGGGGTGTCCGGGAATTCTAATCTGATCCCTCATTAAAGTCAAAGGGCACATTTGACTAGGGTTAGAAAAAACACTACGAGGAATTAGACAGTTCTGCTCTGAAATCTTTGGCAAAGGGGGAATGAACCTTTTCAGGCTGCCCAGACTCCAGAGTGGATTGTCAGTTCTGTACTTCACTCTGTACTCTGACTCTTCCCTGGGACAGTTTGGTGTAGTGGTTAAGTGCGTGGACTCTAATCTGGGAGAACTGGGTTTGATTCCCCACTCCTCCACTTGCACCTGGCTGGATGACCTTGAGCATGCCATAGTTCTGGCACAGCTGTTCTTGAAAAAGAGCAGTTTCTGTCAGAGCTCTCTCAGCCCCACCCACCTCACAGGGTGTCTGTTGTGGGGAGGGCTGCAGTAGAGAGAGTTACACAGCTAAAGTTCCATCCCCTCACACTTTCCCCAAGCTCTCATTGGCTAACACCACTGCCAAGCATTGTGGGAATTGTAGGCTGTCAGCCTTCTACCCCTACACAGTTCTCTCCTGTGCCTAGGCCACTGTAGGCCTGTCTTCCAGCCCGGCACAGATCATGACAGGTACTTTTGGGGCCAGCCTGAGAGGAACTCTCAGGGGGCCAGGCCCCATGGGCCCCAAGTCAGCTATAGGCCTGCTGCAACCAGAAACACTGGCTCTGGCACACATTCCTGTTGGGGCCGTATTCTGCCCCATCCCTACTGACTTGAGTGACCTTCATCCCCATTATGGTAGAGGTGGGGAGCCTCCTTTCCCTGGGATCCATCCCATGGGGCTGCTGCAACTATCAGGCCCAATCACACAGGTCTGTTCCAGGCAACCAGCTAGGGCTGCCAAGTCAGCCCGGGGGGCGGGGGATCCCCCGCTATAGAAGTTCCCGATCCACTAGGGCTGCCAAGTCCCCCGGTAGGGCGGGGGAAACACCGATTTTTAAAGCTTCCCCCCGCTTTTTCAAAATTGGCCTCCGGGGGAATTAGACAGGCCAGCAGGGAAACGTCAGAGCCTGCCCTGGCCTGTCCCTGCCAGGCCTGAACGTCTTAAAAGGGAAATGTCTGCAGAGAGCCTGCCCTGCAGTAAAAAGCCTCAACAGACATTTCCCCTTTAAGAGAGAGCAAGCAAGAGAAAGTCCCACCCAGAGATTAAGGAGGGACTAGCTCTTTCTACTGAAGGGCTGTGCTTTTGCATGTGGCGTGCAAAGTTGCTGCTGGAGTAAGCTTCTGGGGTAAGCTGCTGGGGTCTGCCAGCTCTTTTCCTTCTCTCTCTCTCTCCCCCTCTCCCTTTCTTTTTTCTGTCTGTCTGTCTCTCTCTCTCTCTGTCCCCATCCAGCAGAGGTCTATCAGTGGCTATTATTAGCCACAAGGTCTAAATGGAACCCTTTGTCTGGGGCAGTGATGCTCTGCATTCTTGGTGCTTGGGGGGCAACAGTGGGAGGGCTTCTGGAGTTCTGGCCCCGCTGCTGGACCTCCTGAGGGCACCTGGTATTTTTGGCCACTGTGTGACACAGAGTGTTGTACTGGATGGGCTGTACTGGATGGGCCGATCCACTGTGGCGTCTCTCCTGTTCTTATGATATGGAAATCATATTTAGCACTTGTGTAGCACTTAGTGCTTCATATTCTGCCGAGATGAGGAAGGATTCAGTAGGGCCGTTGCTCAGTGACAGAGAATCTGCTTGACATGCAGGAGGTATCAGCCTCTTCAGCTAAAAAAGGATCAGGTAATAGGTGACATTAAAGATCTCAGCCTGAGACCCTGGAGAGCCACTACCAGTCTGAGTAGTCAATACTGACCTTGATGGACCAATGGCCTGATTCAGTATTAGGAAACTTCATGAGTTCATGTGTCAGCATGTGGAAGCAACATCACAGGATGTGACATCACAAAATGATGTCACTTCCTTTCTCCTGGCTCCACCCCCAAAGTCTCCTGGCTCCACCCCCAAAGTCCTCAGATATTTCCCAAGTTGGACTTGGCAGCCCTACGATCCACCCGCCGGCCGAATGCCGGCTGGCGGAACCCCGCCCCAGAAGTCGTCCGGTGAATGACGACTTCCCCTGTGTAATGACGTCACCCGGAGGTGACGTCATTACATTGGGGGCGTTGCCAGGGCGATGCTCTGGCAATCGCCCCAAAACTCTATGGCCGTGGCGCGCACGCAAAGCGCACGTGCCAGAAGAGCTCCCGGGGGGAGAACAACTCCCCCCCGTCGGTAAGTAGACCCTACTTGGCAACCCTACAACCATCCAGCTGGCCAGGATGGCCATGGAGTAACACCCCCCCCCCCCCGAGATGCTTCGAGGCAGCTGTTAGGAGTTGCTGCAGAATCACAGGGGAAGGCAAGAAAATTCAAAGAGGAAGTGCAGCCACCATTTGCCACAAGCAGTGTTCCCTCAAAGCTGAGTTAGCATGAGCTAGTGCAGTTTTTTAGCCTCCAGCTCACACATTTTCCTCTTAGCTCAGGAAGAATGGCTCTAGAGCAAACTAATTTAACATAAGAACATAAGAGAAGCCAATGTTTGATCAGGCCAATGGCCCATCCAGTCCGACACTCTGTGTCACACAGTGGCCAAAAACACCAGGTGCCCACCGGAGGTAACCCAGTGGGGCCAGGACACTAGAAGCCCTCCCATTCTTGCCCCCCCAGCACCAGGAATACAGAGCATCACTTGCCCCAGACTGACAGTTCCTATCTATACCTTGTGGCTAACAGCCACTGATGGACCTCTGCAGTAGCCAATTTATGCAGTAGCCAAATCGCTCACTCACAACTTTAATGCCAGCAGCTCACAAAGTAGAATTTTTGCTCACAAGACTCTGCAGCTTAGAATGGAACAAAGGCCACAAGAGTAAGGATGGCCATCCCCTGGGCACGTGGCTTCAGGGAGAAGCGGCCACTGCCTCCCGCAGCCACGACATGAGGCAGAATTCGGCCACTTAGGTGAATGAAGACAACTTTGGCTGCAGCTGCTGATGCTCCTTATTTTATTGTTTTTGTAGGTTAACTATTAAAATGTTTGAGTCTGCTGATTTAAAATCCATACACATATTTCTAGTGATCTTATATCAATTTCGTTGTTACTGTTGACTGACTGCTTTAGGGTATTCTAATATAAACTCTGGCAAGAGCCACAAATTGGACTGCAGGTGTAATTGTCAGCAAATGAGTGCCATTAATGCTCCACTGCAAATGTAGTAGAGGAAGTAGTTCTCCCTGCACAGTGGCAGACATTCTATTTCTAATTGTACTGTAAAAAAGATACAATATATTCTTGACTAAACGACCACCTGAAATAAAGCCAAAAACAAGAAAAAGGCTCACCAATATCATTTTCAGTTGGGCTGTAAACTGTGTAATCCGGAAACACAATGTACTTCTCTACTTCAAATTCTTGCGTGATGTCTGTTGTTTTGTTGAAAAAATGCTGCCCCAAAACAACCCGGACCATTGACTTCGGTGGGCTGAAGAAAAAGCAAACAGGATCTGATGTTGCAGTCACGGGAGGTCTTCAAGCACAACATTCCTTGCCAAGCAACAGTCTGCTGGGATTAAACTAAGTGGCGCCACCTGGACTTCGACTTCCTGAGTCTATCACCAGCACAAGGGGAGTGCTATTAATAGCCCGATCAATTAAGATATTGGCTCCAACAACAACAAAATGTCCCTTTGGTCTTAGTAAAGTGAAGAAACAAAGTTCCAAAATGGGATGACCACAAATACCTGTTTGGTGGGATCTGGTGATGAAGGGAGCCATACTAAGCCCTGCCTCTGAATGGTTTAGAATGGAGACTACACCTTGCACCAGAGTGATACTGCAGATATGCCAGTCCTGGGAAAGTACAAGTCCAGCCCCACTGTGCACATGGGGATGGGGTGGGGGGGGGCAGGGCTTGTTCAGCATCCTAAGGTGCTCCAGCCTTTATCCCACTGCATCTCTGACTTGACACTGGTGATAACCCTGGCATAACTACACACTCCCATGGAATTCATGGACAGCGAAAATACAAGTATACCCCCCCAGCCTCCTGCCATGCCCCCAAGCCTCAACACAGTTTAGAATACCAACCAAGTGTGCAGCCAATCACAGGCCTCCTAAGCATTATATAAACTCCACCCAGGACGCCCCTAGTTCAGATAAAAGAGCATGTGGAATGAAACTCTTATCACTTTGGCCACACATCAGGCACACTGAGGCCAAGTTCAGACTGGCAGTTTGGCCCGATATAGGCACCTTTCTCCCGCGGATTAAGTGAGGCCGTTTGCACAGCCACAGCTGCCTCCTGTTCCCCTCCCGCACTCACCCCGTCCTGTGCTGCTTTGATCCCACGTTTAAAAAGGACCTGGTGAAAGCTGGGGCAAGCCGTGGAGGGCGTGTTGATCCCGCTCCTCAGAAGTGTGGACATTTGCAAAGCTGCAATAAAGCAGCAGTGGTAATCAGCGGAGCCCACTGATCCAGCAGGGATGCACATAACTGCCCATGCGTGCTTGCACTTGAGCGCACAACCACCCATGAGGACGCTTCCAGCTCGCGGAGTTAAATCTCCCAGCCATGGGATCCTGCCCCAATTGCTGCTGCACCTATGTGCCTATGTGCCTACACACAGGTCGGCAAAATGGACCAAAGCCGCACGCAACCACAGCGCCGCCACCAGGGGCCGCCCTGCAGTGCGAACGCTCCATTCCATCTCCTCCCTGGTATGGTCCCACATCAGTCTATGCAGTGCAACTGGAAAGCCCCGCTTCCCTTGTGCTTCATTCTGCCAGTCTGTCCTCAGCCTCAGAATACACACCTTGGAGATGGCAACACTAAATAAGATACTTCACACAGCAAAGGAAGCACTTTGCTCAGGTTGTCAACTGCTT
The DNA here is from genome assembly GCA_029233225.1 of Lepidodactylus listeri. Lineage (NCBI taxonomy): Eukaryota > Metazoa > Chordata > Lepidosauria > Squamata > Gekkonidae > Lepidodactylus > Lepidodactylus listeri. The sequence continues at coordinate 112,427,315 of JARCFY010000009.1, read as the reverse complement.
GAAGAAAAATGCCCTTTCCCTTTAAGAGATGCTTAATGGGATGTCTGCAGTAGCACACACACACCTTTCCCAATTTGTCCACAGAGACCATGGGGGATAAGCATCGTGAGTGCAAATTTCCCCACTCCTCCAGGAATCTTGGGAGAAGCACGCCCAGGCCTTTCCTGTGTTCCCTGCGTGTGTCAGCCAAGCCGGGGGTGGGGGGTGGGGGGGTCTACTGGTGTGCATTTCCACAGTGCACAGAACATCAGAAAAGTGAACCAGGTGTTCAGTAAGGTTATCTAAAACAATATATTTTCAATATCACATTAGAGAATTAACCTAGCCTGACTCTCCAATGTGATATTAAAATGTATCACATTAGAAAATCTGCATAGGTCAGTTCTCAAATGGGATGTTTCAAGTATTAATATTATCTAATTTAATATATCACATTATATTAAAAATATATTGTATTGGGATCTTGGCCCTTATTAATATGGTATCTTATGTGACCTCCTGTCCAAAATGTGTCGGCAGTCCTAGATGATGGGACCAAACATCAATAAGAATTCTGAAAAAGGTGCCAAACTGATCACTTGGCAGCTGACAGCTGACGTTCTGTAGTTAGTTCCTGAGTGGCCTTCCAGAATGGGTTCCCAACTCTTTGGTATCTGTGCAGAGTGAGACCCTCCTAGAGTGAGACCCTCCAGAGTGAGACCGCCCCCTGTAAGGAGGTGTGTGAATGCTCTGAATAACTCTCTAAGCAGAAGCCAGGGCCACCCTCAGGGTCTTGCAAGCAGATGCCTTGAGGCTGGCATAGCAAGTTTAGCTTGGCATGAAAGGAATTCCCAACTATTTGAAATTCTAGTCTTAAATTATTGGGAAGAACATTATTTAAGATCAGTTTCAACTATATTTTTATCTGGCACTGTTTACAAATTTCAGGCTGGAAACTGTCTCTTAGATATTCTACCATATCTTCATGAGGACCAGTAACTAGTGACTTGGGACCCTTCTGATCGTTAAATAACCCCATTCAGCATTTACAACATTGCTAATACTAATTCCAAAGCAGAAGCATCAAAAGCGGTCTGCACATAATGGTGGAGCGGTAATGCTGCTGGGGTGTGTGTGTTTTTTGTCAAGCTGACCCCTTTTTTAAAAAATGCAGGTCTGGAAAAGGGATGTGAACATGATAGGAAGGAAGCCCAGTTCCCAAAAACAAAACCAGTCCTTCCAAAAAGGCACTAGAACTGGGGCACCATTAAAAGACAGCAAATGCCTTGTTATCAAGGTTATCAAGGCAACATCTGGCACTCTAAACAGACAGTGTGTTGCCCTAAGGGTTTGTGGCCCTGCAAGGCAAATTAGGAGGAAGCAGGAAGTTCAAGATGGGAGGTTGAAAAGTTGGGCTGACATCTCAGGCCAAGGGGATGTAAGAAATAGGCCTGGCTCATCCCAGCGCATTCAAAGGCAGTTCCTTGTGCCTGAGCTCATCACATTCATGCAGAGCAGCAACAGTCATACTTGTGAATGAGCGCTCAGGAATTAATTAGGGTCCATCTATATATTACAAAGACCTCGTGTGTGTTGGAGAACAACACAAGGACTTTGCATGACATGTGCAATGGGAGTTTTGGGCCTCCCAGACAAACACCAGCCCTTTCCTGCTCGCAACCACAGAATGCAGGGAGAAGCAGCTCTACCCTCCCCCACGCCCCTGTTGCTCTTATGTCCTCAAACCACCGCCTGGAGCCTGAAGAGTACTGGATTCGGGAGACCAGGAACGGTGAAATCATGAAGCCTTTACTGAGTGATTCAGCATGCCCAGTAGATGGTCAGATCAAGCATGCTTCCAGGGCTCCAGGGCCCTCATTATATGCTGGCTGGAGCCTCACCTCCGGCCGCACCCAAAAGACCTGATAGGGGCTTAACATATGTGCATGTTTGTCATAGGTTCCCTGGAGGAGCCTTTTATTGCATTGGCTCCCCAGGGAGAACCTAGGTCCCACATTGGTGGAGGCTTTCAATCCGGATGTCTAGTGTTCCTCCAGATTCAAGCTCCCCTCTCTGCCTGACCATGTGCTCTGACCATGCGGCAGGCGCCATTACCTGGGAGCACATGGCAGGCTGGTTGCTACACATAACATACTACTTTACACCCCTCCCCCCATAGTCCGGACTGTCCCTTGGCAAACATAGTCTCTGAGGTGCGCGGGACATTTCCGTTCTCTGGTCGAGCGGCATGGGGTCGCCGGAGCCGCTGGTGTAGGGAGCGGAGATTCGGGGATATCTGCCATGGGCTGAGCCGGGTCTGGTGCCAGTGCAGGGATGGCAACTGGAGTGAAGTCCGGGCGGCCGGGTTCTGTGGGGTCCTCCTGCAGAGTCTCGGCCGGTCGTGGGGCGGGCAGATTGTCTGTCTCTTGGACCTCAAGTTCTGCATCTGGGAAGTCCAGCCCTGGATCGTCCGCGGAGAATGCGTGCAGGCGGTGGCGAAGTTGGTCCACGTGGCGCCTCCACCGTTGTCCTTCCTCGCCCGCAACTTCATAGGGAGACCGGTGATGCGGATAATCCGCCCCGGCAACCACGGGGGGCACCGGGCGTAGTTGCAGACGTAGACCGGGTCCTCTGGCGCAAACCCTCTGGGAGCTTTAGGGACACTGGTGTTCTTTGGAGGTGGCCGGTGCCCGATCGGGGTGGAGCCGGTCGAGCTGGGTTGTCAGCCGGCGGCCCATGAGCAGCTCTGCAGGGCTGCGACCGGTAGCCAAGTGAGGGGTGGTGTGCTGGCCGAATAGGAAAGCAGTTAACTTAAACCCCAGATCCCCCTGGTCCATGCGCCTCAGCGCCTCCTTAGTGGTGCAGACCATTCGCTCTGCTTGGCCATTCGTGGCCGGGTGAAAAGGGGCAGATTTCACGTGCCGGATGCCATGGAGCTTCACAAAGCACTGGAATTCCGTGGAGGTGAAAGCCGTGCCGTTGTCCAAGACGATGGTGTCCAGCAGGCCGTAGGTGGCAAAGATGCACCACATTGCTCAAATGGCGGCTTCAGAGGAGGTGGCGACACAGGAACGACTTCCAGCCACTTGCTGTAGCTGTTGACTAGAATAAAGAAAAGCTGCCCCTGTACCGGGCCCGCAAAGTCCACGTGGAGCCAGAACCAGGGGCGTTGGGTGGACTCCCAGGGGCGGACGGGAGCATGTGGAGGGTCCAGACGGGTCTCTTGGCACTTTTCGCAGTGGTGGACCCAGTCCTCTATCTCCTTGTCAAGGCCTGGCCACCAGACATAGCTCCAGGCCAGGGCCTTCATTTGTACTACCCCAGGGTGGTGCTCATGCAGAGTGGTCAGCACTTGCGGGCAGAGGGGTTCCGGAATCACTACCCTCGAGCCCCAGAGTAAGCACCTTTTGTGGGTGAAGAGTTCTGTGCGCTGGATTGAGAAGGCCGCGAACTCAGGGTCCGGATTCTTGGGCCACCCCCTTCCCACCCAGTCAGAGACCCGGGAGAGTAGATGGTCCCGGGCCGTGCGCTGGGCCACATCCCATACCTGAAGCGGCAGGTCCGGCAGGTCCTCGAGCAGAGTGATGTGGTAAACCGGAGCTGGGTCGGGGTCACAGGAGGGCAGCGGAAGGCGGCTGAGTGCATCCGCATGGCCCATGGCCTTCCCCAGGCGATGCACCAAGTCATAGTCGTGTAAGCCAGCAAGGCATATTATATGCTCTGATGAACTGTTAAAATCATAAGTTTGATCTTTGGGTTGGCTTTCTGCCTAGGGCAAAATGCACTCTCTATTGCTATGAGAGGCTCCAGCCCACAGCGGGAGACTTCCTCCAGAGTTCACACTTACTTGGAGATCAGAGCTCCATTTCAAAGGGTTCTTCTCTCTACTTCACGTGTTCCTACCAACAGGGAGACCAGGACTCCATTTCAAAGGGTCCTTTTCTCCTTTACGCTGGCCTCCTCACACCTTCCCCCAAAGTTCCTGTAAGAGATTAGGTTGCCTAGCAACTAATCGTCGACCATCAAGTGACCTGGCTGAAGCCATCACGAGACCAAGGATTGGCGCCAAGAAGACTGACCAGATGGCCCAGGTGTTAGATCCTGCTTAGCACCTAGATTTGCAATATTGCCCACTCCTTCCTGCCTCCTCCTCCCTATGACACTGACCAATAGTAAGACTAGTAGGGACGGACCAACTAGTAGGAGTGACAAGGGGATGTGGTCAGCACAGCCTGCCCCAATGCTACCTGATAAAAGATCTTGCACAACAGAAACACATTGCTAGCCATCTTCAACCTCTATCTTCTTACCAACCTCTCACGTTCAGCTTCCTATACCCAACACCTTGCCTCCATCTTTAATCCCTGGTTTGCGCAGCCAGGACCAGGCGTGTATCTGCAGGTTCAGATCACGTCTCCCATACTTTTCCTTTTCATCTCCCCTCATTCTTCTCGTGGAAGTAGACCACCCATCTTCAAGATAGGTAACGTATTCCCCCTCAACAAAACTCCTGCTAATGCAACAGTGCTATTTTCTGTCTAATTTCCTTAGATCTTGTGTGTATGCGGTTTTTTTATTATTCCTTGTATGCTTGGACAACACCTATATAGTAAACACCATTCAAAGAAACCACTCAGCCTCCGTGCCTATTTTCTGAGAACTCCTGGAAGGGGTGGAACCTTGGTATAGCTGGCAAGAACCCGGTATTTCACCAATTGCTAAACTCAAATTAAAGCAATTCGGCTAACAGTCATACCCCGCGAGGAAGATCGACCATCGGAGGACTCGCGGGGAAACATTTATGGCATACGGTGATCCGGGGCGAGGTGGCCCAGAAGAGGTTTGTGGTCCGTGGAGACCGTGAACTTGCGCCCGTACAAGTAAGTATGGAACTTTTTGACCCCAGCCACGATCGCAAGTGCCTCCTTGTCTATCTGAGCATAGTTCCTTTCTGCCGGGGCTAGGGTCCAGGAGTAATATGCGACCAAGACCTCCTGGCCGTCTGGCAGTTTGTGACCCAAAACTGCCCCCACCCCATAAGGAGATGTGTCACAGGCCAATACGACGGGCAGTGCTTCGTCAAAGTGGGCGAGGATCGCATTGGACATTAGGAGGTCCTTGATGCCCTGGAAGGCCGCTGCCTGGTGGGGACCCCAAGTCCAGGTGGCGCTTTTGTCCAGGAGCCTGTGTAAGGGCTCAGCTACCGCCACCTTGTGGGGAAGGAAGGCGTGGTAGAAGTTGATGAGTCCCAGAAAAGACTGCAGCTCAGCCTTGGACTTGGGGGCTGGGGCATCGGAGATGGCCTTCACCTTGTCCTTAGTGGAATGAATTCCATGGGCGTCCACCTTGAAGCCGAGGAAATCCACCGCAGGCACCCCGAGGAGGCACTTCTCGCATTTCACCTTCAGGCCGGCGTCCTGGAATCGCTGGAGGACAGAGCGTAGGCAGGCCGAGAAAGTCTTGACGTCCGGAGCCACGATCAGGACATCATCAAAAAAGGGCTGCACCCCTGGAAGACCTTTTAACAAATGGTCCATTAACTCTTGAAAGATACCAGGGGCTACGCTGACCCCGAACTGGGGGCGCTTTACCTTAAACGCCCCCTTGTGTGTCACAATGGTCTGTGCTTCTGCTGTGGCATCGTCGACCGGCAGCTGCTGGTAGGCCTGGGCCAGGTCTAGTTTCCCAAACACTTGCGCCCCGGCCAGGGCTGATGACCGGGACTGGGTAGGCATGGGCCTGAAGTGCCTTATTGATGGTGCACTTATAGTCCACACAGATGCGGATGTCCCCATTTGCCTTCACTGGCGTCACAATCGGGGTCTCCCATCGGGCGTGGGACACTGGTTCTAGTACACCCTGGGCAACCAACTTATCAAGTTCCCGCTCGATCTTGGGCCGCACTGCGAGCGGCGGATGGCGGACCGGTATGCGCACGGGCTGGACTGCAGGGTCAAGGTCCAGGGTGATGGGTGGCCCCGTATAGGAGCCCAGTGCCCCGTCGAAAACCGCTGGGAATTCCTCACAGATGTCGGCAAAATCTGCGGGCCGCAGGCTGTGTACCCCAGTGATGCCCAGCCCTAGGGGCTGGAACCAGGAGAGTCCCAGCAGGCTTGTGAGGTTGCCCGCCACCACCAAGAGGCCCAAGCGTCCCGTAAAGTTCTTAAATTGGACCCGGAACTTGCCCAATCCCCTTATCGGTATCGGGTTCTTCTGAAAGTCCCGCAGGGTTAGGCCCTGGACTTTCCAAAGTTGGGGGCCCCTGTGGGGCACAGCCTGCGGAGGGTGGACTCTGAGATTATGGAGTAGGATGACCCAGTGTCTACTTCCATTTGGCAGGGGGTCCCCTCAATCAAAACTGAGACCTTAATTTTGTTGGGGGTGTCGGGGGGCAAGTTCATTACCTGCTGTGTCTTGCGGTGGTGGTGGCGGGCTGCTGCTGTCTGGAGGAGTTCAGCGGACTCCTGGTGCACGGCTTGGGTGCGGCGGTTGGAGCGGGTGCGGCAGGCCCTGGTGATGTGGCCCTTCTTGCAACATGACCGGCACTCTGCTTCCTGGAAACGGTCATGCTGATCGCCACAGCTAGCGCACGTGGAATGTTTGGAGTGTGGTGTCGCTGAGCGGGAAGCCTTCTCACCCGAGTTGCGGGACCCCTGTCCCAGAGGCCGGCGTTGTACCTGGAGTGTCTCATCATCCTCGGATACATCAGAGTCTGCAGCGGCTTCGGTCTGGTGGGCGGCTGCGGATGTGCCTAGCTTCTCCTGCTGAGAGACCTCAAAGGCACAAGCCGTGGTTAGCATCTTGTCCAGGGTGGCTTTGGCCATCAGCTTCCTTTGAAGCTTAGGGTCGCGAACCCCCCACAGGAACGCGGAGTATAGAGTGTCCTCTACGGCCATGAACTCGCACCCCACCAGGAGATGGCGGAGGGCCGCCAGGTAATTGGAGGCAGACTCACCCTTCTGCTGCAGCCGGCGGAAGAACTTCACCCGCTGCGTGTTCTTGGAGGGTCTCGGTGAGAAGTGGTTCCTTAGGAGCGCCATGATGTCGTCGTACGTGGCCTCCGCTGGGGTACAAGGGGAAAGCAGGCTGCGGAGTAACTTCAGCGTCTTTACCCCGCAGGAGGCCATGAGCCAGGACTTCTTCTTCCCGGCATCCGTGATGTCCTGTGCATCGAAGTAGGGTGTGAGCTGGTCCGTCCAGGCTTCCCAGTCTTCAGAGCAGACTGGATCAAATGGATGGGTGGTTCCCGGAGCGGTGGCCATTCTGGGATGTGCAGCAGTGCGTTGAGCGAGATCCTCGGGAGATGATGGCGGTGCAGTGGTGCTGGAGCAGAGCAGGGCCGGTGGTTGACGGATCTGGTCTGGGCTCGATGCGGTGCTGGTTTCAGCCAAGGAGTCGCTCATCGGGATCCCACCTTCGTCGCCAGTGAAGAGTACTGGACTCGGGAGACCAGGAACAGTGAAATCATGAAGCCTTTATTGAGTGATTCAGCATGCCCAGTAGATGGTCAGAACAAGCATGCTTCCAGGGCTCCAGGGCCCTCATTATATGCTGTCCGGAGCCACACCTCCGGCCACACCCAAAAGACTGATAGGGGCTTAGCATATGTGCATGTTTGTCATAGGTTCCATGGAGGAGCCTTTGGCCGCATTGGCTCCCCAGGGAGAACCTAGGTCCCACATTGGTGGAGGTTTTGAATCCGGATGTCTATTGTTCCTCCAGATTCAAGCTCCCCTCTCTGCCTGACCATGTGCTCCGGCCATGCGGCGGGCGCCATTACCTGGGAGCACATGGCAGGCAGGTTGCTACACAGAGCATACTACATTACAGAGCCACTTCGGATTCTCCTGCAAAAAATCATGCTAATTCCCACAGCTATGTAAGTTTTACAGTGAGCCAGTAGCAGTTCTTTGGGGTGGTTTGAGGATGCCGCTTCTCCCTGCATGCTGTGGCTGCAAACAGACAAGAGCCTGGGTGTACATCTAAGAGGCATAAAACTCCCATTGTATGTGCAATACAAAGTCATCATATGTTCCACAACAAACACCAGGACTTATAATATGTAGATGGACCTTAAGTCACTACTGTGCCCAAGATTTGGTGCCCTGTGAGAACAGCTGCTGCAAACATGTCCTCAGACATCCAAGACATACAGTGACATTGCAAACACCTTTAGACTGGCTGGTCTGGCAAGTAAACTTGAGGCCGGCTTGCAAGGACTAGAGAACTATCATCAAGTTCCTGGGATGACGTTGTGAAGCAGCCCCCATCTGTTGCAGTGGCCCAGCAGCTGCAGCAGCACAGAGTGGCAGCTCGGGACACAGCAGTGACTACGTTCTAGCAGTGATACTTAGGCCGTGGTCACATGGTCCTTTAAAGTGGGAGTCAGTGCTGTTCCCTCCTGGATTTAAAGAGCCTGATCAGACCAGCCGTTCCTACTCCCGCGCAGAAGCGGGCTCGCTCGTGGTTTCTAGTGCATTTTCTGACCCCGGGGAAATCAACCACTTTCCTGGGAGTCGCGCTTTAAACCCGCGATTTCGCTGATCTGGACAGCCCTCTCTCGCAATGATTGCGAGAATGGCTGTCTGATCGTTCTTCGGGGTTTGGGGGGGGCTTTTTGCTTGAGCGCATGGGCACTCAAGCGCCTGGTGGCCCGGGATCCTCGAAATGCCCCGTGCTCCGCTCCGAGCCCCATCACCGCCTCCCCCCCCCGCCTGCTTCTCCCTCCTACTTCTCCTTCTCCTGCTTCTTTCCAGGCGGGGCTCAGGGCCCGGAGCAGAGCGTGGGGTGAGCCAGCCAGCCAGCCAGCCAGCCAGTTCCTCCTGAAGTCTGGAGGAGGCACCCATGCGCTGGCATGCAGGTGGCTCTCGCCTTGCCTCCCCCAGCTGCTGCCGCCGCCGGGTTGGGATGCGTGATCATCCCAACCCGAAAGAAAACATCCCGGATTAAAGTCCAGCGGGACTTTATCAGGGATTAGGGTGCTGTGTGACCACAGCCCAACCTTTCAGCCACAAGACAGCCTGCTGTGGTAGTGCGGCTATGAACATGTGTGGCATGGCAGCAACTGGTCATTCTGAAAGGGCAGCTGGCTGGCACCCAAGCAGGGCAGAGGCACCCCAGATGCCGCTGTAGATACCCAGCGGAGGCTGAGAGGGCTTGGGTCAGAGAAAGCTGGCTTCCAGTCCACCCTTTGCTATGAACCCTACTGGGTGACTTTGGTGCCAGTCTGCACTCTCTCAGCCTTCTCTACCTCACAAGGTTGTTGGGAAGATAAAATGGGGGAGAAACCAGTTTGCATTGCCTGAGAGAAATGGCGGAACGCAAATGCAGCAGAGCAGGGGCTGCAGCCACACACAGCACAGAGTGATGGACATTTGCCCCATGCTGCTTTTGCACAACTTTTGCTTCCCTCCTGTCGGCAGAATGGACCAGCAAGAGCACAGCATAGACTGTACCAGACCATCGGGAACTGACCCTACCGATGGTAGCTAGTCCCATCCCTCCTCCACCACCATGTCCCTGCTCCTACCCTCTCAGGCCAGCCACAGACACACAAATTACCTTACTCTTTCAATGCTGGTTGAGCCAAACTTAGGAACATAACAAAGTTTGAGTCCCGTGGCCCCTTTAAGACCAACAAAGTTTAATTCTGGGTAAAAGCTCTGCATGCACACGAAGGCTTTATGCCCAGAATGAAACTCTGTTGGTTTTAAAGGTACCACTGGACTCAAACTTTGTTCTGTTGCTTCAGACCAACATGGCGACCCCACCTGGATCTGAACTTGGGAAGCCCGTTTTAATGCCTTGCAATTTCTATCCTAGTGTTTATTCGCACAATGAAAGGTGCAGGACGGAGCCCCTCCTCCACGGTGGCAGTGTTCAAGGCTGGTGATGGTCACTGCAGGGCCTTCTGCACATGCTCATCTCTGTTTGACACATGCTGTGACCTGAGCCAAGGCTCTCGGGACACTGGGGAACAGCCCCCCACCCACCCCCTCCATTCAAAGGAAACTCAGCCTCCTTTCCTAGGACTCGAGGAACAATTGCTTGAGCCAAAGGCTCCCGCCACGGGGGGGGGGGGGGGGGGCTCTGCACAAGACTTCCAAGCTGGCTTTACCTGTTAGCAAAGCAGTGTGCGGCTGTCACGACCCAACAAGCACGGATGAGGCTGCCGGCACAGAAATTGTTTTCCATGTAGATGGCAGCCAGCCAAGGGTATGATCCTGGCAATGCAGCAGACCCTCCAATAATCCTCGGTCTAACAAAACTCCGCTTCTTATGTCTTCTCCCACATGATCTTCTGACAACAGCAAAGTCTTCGGAGATTTCTGGGTTGGGCATCATTCTTCTCCTGCTCGCTAAGTGGAGAACAGAACTATTTCATCCTCCGAGCCTGGTCCCCCCCCCCCCCCCTTATGGACCTCTCCTTTGGCAAGGAACAAATTTAACTGCAGGATGAAAATCTCCATTCTGAATGTGGCATCTTTAATTTGGCAAAGGATACACCAAGCAGAAATAACACTGCCCAGATTTTGCGTGGCAGGAATGGCCTGGCGGCTCCTCCACCACAACGCATTCTGCTCAGGTCAGATGGCAAAAGCCAAAAAACACACGGGAGGGTCGGAATTTCCTTCAGGTCGGGATAACTAGAGCAGCTCACCTGTCCGACCAGGATCTGGGAGTTCCAGCTTTGAATCCCCGCTTATACTGTGGGAACTCGCTGGGTGACCTTGGTCCAGTCACACACACTCTCAGCCTAACCCACCTCACAGGGCGGTTGTTGTGAGCAGAAAAAGGAGGAGAGGAGAATGATGTAAGCTGTTTGGTTCATCAGAGGGGAGGAAGGGCAGAGTTATAAAGGAAGTCATTAAACTAACAAACTATGTCACGGCCAGTGTTCCTTCTAAGAGGAGTTAATGTGAGCTAGCTCACAGTTTTTTAGCCTCCGGCTCACACATTTTTGTCTTTGCTCAGGAAGGATGGCTCCAAAGCAAACTAATTTATGCAGCAGCCAAATCACTGGCTCACAATTTTATTGCCAGGAGCTCACAAAGTAGAATTTTGGCTCACAAGACTCCACAGCTTAGGGGGAGTGTTGGCTACGGCCTCCCATGTGTTCCTGCCTCCTCAATATTCTTGTATTACTGGAGTTGTGCAGGATGGAATCCCATGGTCCCTGCATGTTAACCATATACCTCAGATTCAAGCAGTGCGTGTGTTGCACTGAGCCCAGGTCATCAGCAAGGAGTTTGTCCAGATGCAAAGGACCTGTGAAGCCAACCTCAGAGAATGCCCCCCCAGCCTCTCAGCTGCCTCCTCTTCTTCTTTCCCCAGACACCACACACGCATGCACACACATACATACGTCTACTCCTTGGAGAGGCTGATCAAATGGTCATGAGACAATCCTGCTTGAGCAGCTGATAAATCTTTCACTGCTCACCTTTAGAGAGTAATTCACAGCAGGAGAGGTGAGAAGAGCAGGATGAGGAAAAGGGGGCTGCTGGTCCCGGGGATTTGCTGACCCCTCTTCCTCTCCAAGGGCCAAACTCAGCATCACAGCATCCAGGGGTCCAAGCCAGTGCTCCCTCTGAGCTGTGGAGTCTCCTTGTGAGCAGGAATTCCATCCACTTTGTGAGCTGCCGGCATTAAAGTTGTGAGCGAGCAATTGGCTCCTGCATCAATTAGTTTGCTCTGGAGCCATCCTTCCTGAGCTGAGACAAAAATGTGTGAGCCAGAGGCTAAAAACCTGTGAGCTAGCTCATACCAACTCAGCTTAGAGGGAACACTCCACACAAAAGAATATCAAAGAAGTAATTGTAGAGTCCAAGAATTCAAGGAGGGGCAAGGATAAGGACCTGCGGGTTTCCTGACTTCAGTTGAGTTAGGAAAGGGGGGGGGGGGTCCCAGAAAGATAACAAAAGGTGATTGCGTCCAGGCAGGATGGACAAAAGGGCTGGCAGGGTGGAGGCTTCAACCATGCTTGAGTAAGGCTGAGAAGATAGTAAAACTGATCGAGCCCACCTGGTTTTAATAGTAATTGCATTTTGTACTCCTGGTCATTCCACCCACTTAAGCCTTTTCTTCTCAAATGGACCTTCACTCTGTTTATGTGAAAATGTACTCAGGGTGCCACGAGACTGGGGTCTCCACAGTCCAAATGGAACCCCCTGAATGGAAAGGGACCTACCACATAATGTGACACTGCAGTAGCTCCAAGACATGGTGTCACCCTGTATAACGTAGCACCAAGGCTTCACGTCATCATCTGGATTCCTAATGCATTTGAAAGAGGGGGAAACCATGGCCTCAACAATGTCTGGATTTTGTTTCTTTTCCTCCACCCGTTTTTTGCTTGTCGCAAGCCAAAATCCTGAGTGCCCCCTTTATCAGCACCGTGTCCTTCCAAGCTGCTACTGAAACCAGCCAAATGTCTCCCTAGGAAGCACACTTGTATAAACACAGACCATTTACTGAGATCACTGATCACAGACAAATAAGACCCCAGATCAGGGAAGTGGATTTCTTCTCACAGCTATTCTCATGCCAAAGCTGAGACAGAGGTCTGTGGCAGAGAGAGAGATGCACAGCTATTGGGGGGAGGGGGGGAGTAGGAATCATTTGATCAGCAGAGTTTGTCAGATGGGACATTGGGAGGGGGGGAGGCAAGCAAACATTGTGAGGTAATAGAACAAAGTTGGAGTCCAGTGGCACCTTTTGTCAGATTCTAACAAAGGTTTGCCTTCATGCTTTGTATAATCCCCTCCTATGTAACCTGCTTTTGCAATTCAGCTTCAACTATGTGTTATCTCTTTTGCCATGTATCATGTCACTAAGGACACTGGTTTATTGTCTTGTGCTTTATGGCTGACAAAGGGTCTGGACAATGTAACCATTTGGTCCGGGAGGGTGGCGACTTCAACACCTGGGAACAGTCGGCCTCTCCCCCCTCTCCCCATCTGCATTCCTTTCCTCCCTGCCGGCGGAGACACGGACTTTTCCTCATCGGCTGTGAAGAACTTGGCAAGTTATTTGTTATGCCCAAATTGGATACATCTAAGGGATCCTGGTTTAAGAAGGGAAATTTACAGCTTCACACCTCACCCTTGTTCCTGTGGGAAGCAAACGGTCAAAGGACCTTTAGCCCGCGGTTTTTCCCTCTTGGTGATTGGTTACCTATGGGAAATTCAAATTGTACCGGAGGGTATATTAATCCTGCTTCTATTGTATTTCTTATCTCTAACAATGATCCGAGGACCTGTAATGTAGTAACTGGGAATAAAGAACTCTGTTTAATCAACAAAGGTCTGATCCTTGACTGCATAGGGCAGAAGCCTCACACCTTTAAGACCAACCAAGTTTAATTCCGGGTATAAGCTTCCGTGTGCCTGCTGTATTCCCAAAACAAAAGCTTCTACCCAGAATGAAACTTTGTTGGTCTTAAAGGTGCCACTGGGCTCCCAACTTTGTCCTACTGCTGCAGACCAACACAGTGACCCCACCTGGATCTGTTTGAAAAAGGGGTTAGTCTAAAAATTGCAAGTGGACTTTTCTTAATATTATTTTCTATAAAGATGCACATGGTCACACTTGAATAATAGTTATTTTTATTGTATTTCGTTGATTTGTTTGTAACTCTTTGCAAGCTGGCACAAAAGGCCACATGGCCAAGGGGCAGGGAGGAAACAGGTGAACACAGTCAACCCGAAGAAGTGAGCAGTGACTCACAAAAGCACATACCCTACCACAAATTTTGTTAGTCTTTAAGATACTCCTGGACTCTTTCTCTTTTCTGCAGTCAACCTGTCCTGGCTCCTTGCTTACATGCGTGCCAACCACAATTACCAGCCAGTCTACTCCCCCCTCACAGGAACACAGGATTGGTCCCCGTCTGACAGTCAGATGTGAGTTGCAGCGCTCCTTAGTTCCTGATTGCAACTGTGCTACCCACAGAGAAGGGGCTTCAGTGTCCCCCCCCCCACGCACACACACATTTTCCCGACGTGGGATGATTCTGGAGTAGGGGATGCTGTTTGGCCCCTTGGGGAAACCCACACGTGTGCACTAGGTGGCGCTGGGGGGCCCAGAGGGGAGCTCTGCCTGGGAGAGGCTGTGGAGGCTTTCGGAGAGCCCTGCCCTTACCTGCAGTACGAGTGAGGTCCCAATCCCAGTTGCACAGGATTTTTAACAATGTCTGAGCGAAGCTCTTCATAAAACAAGTCTGAATTCCATGGCAGACAATGGTGTCCAGAAGTGGTCCTCTTCATCACACCCTTGTAGTTAGTCGCATTCCCACGATAGCACTGTTGGCTAGGATCTGGATCAAAGACAGATCAAAGAGAACGCGGAGAAGCTGGCGGCTCATCTCACGACCGACCGAGGCACTGCTGGCTTGAGGGGAGAGCCACGGCCCCCTGTATTCCTCTTTCAGGGATGCTGCTGGAGAACTCAGAGGGGGCGCTGCTCTCATGTTATTGCACACTTAGCAAATCCTGAGAATACCACAGGTTTATGTCTCTGGGTGCGTTCAGATGGGCAGCTGATCCCGCCATTGGCCCGGCTGTAATTTGAGCTAGATCTTTTTGATCTAGCGTTGCATGACCAGACAGCTCCCCCATGAATCACTTTACCACATGTGACTCCACAGTGGATTGTCTAGATGGCATCCACCGTAAGGAGCCATGCAGTCAGCTGTTTTTTAAAAAAATCTTGTCTGTGCATACGCATATGTGCTTCACCATATACTTGTTTTTCCGTGCATGTGCAAACTAAAATGGTAAAAGCACCACCAGCGGTACCTTCCTCTAGGTACCATTTCAGTTAACAAAGTACATAAATATCAGGGGACCTTCAGAAACATTAAATTGTCCGGATCATTTGAGCAGAGCTCTGGGGACGTCACATGTTTAAGCGGTTATGCGCACATCGCTAAGACTTTTTTAAAATGGCAGCCATTCGGGATGGTCTGGAGACCATCCCTATGGGCTGACTGCATGCTGATGGAATGACCAGATGGGGGAAAGTCTGCCATTGGCCCGTCGGCCAGCTTTGGACTGGATTTTCACCACTATCTTTTAAGTACGGATCCCCAGCGGGGATCGATAGGCTAATCACGGAAGTGGCACGATTCCCAGATGTTGTGGTCTGGATGTGCCCTTTAAATCCACCAGGCACTCATGCATGGTGCAGCTCAAAAGAGACGTCTGAACGCAACCTCTGTTCTGCTCTCAAAACCTCTTTTCTCTTGCAGAGATTCTTGACTTCATTCACTGTTTCCTCCCACTTTTTAACAACGTACATATTCCATTTTTTAAAATTTAGCTCTGTTGCACTTCTGCTGGGCTTTTCCACAAGAGAACTCCAGTTTACAACTGCATAGTCTTTCTTTCAAACACAATAAGGATTTCAGGAGAATGACATCCTAGCAAACACAGGAAAATATTTGCAGTAACGAGTAACGCTTGCTGGCTGGTTGCCTCCTCTGGGTGCGATCCCTCTGCCAGCTGCCCTTTGTTCCGTTACTTCAGACAAACACGGCTGCCCACCCGGATTGTTCGCTGTTTGTCTTTGAGCCAGTCCCTTTACGAATGGCTCCATGGACTGACTCCAGGTATCCAGGCAGGGCTCGGCTAGTTCACCATATAATATAGTTGTGATGATGACCAGTGTTCCCTCTAAGTTGAGTTAGTGTGAACTAGTCACCATTTTTTAGCCTCCGGCTCATACATTTTTGTCTTCGCTCAGGAAGGATGGCTCCACAGCAAACTCATTTATGCAGTAGCCAGATCACCTGCTCACAACTTGAATGCCAGTAGCTCATAAAGTAGAATTTTTGCTCACAAGACTCCTCAGCTTAGAGGGAGGATTGATGATGACTCTGTTGTTAATATGATGTGGATTTATGGACTGGTTGATCTGATAATATCATCTTGAATTGATATGGCTAACCATCCCTTCAGTACATAAGAAGTCAGCTCACCCCATGAATGTCTGGCCACAGCAAATTCCACCCCAATTCAGGATGATATTATCAAATCCACCAGTCCATAAATCCACATCACATTAACAACGCGGTCATCATCAGAACTATCCTGCAGAGTGAACTAACTGAGCCCTGCCTGGATAACTGGAGCCAGTCTATGGAGCCATTCACAAACGAGGCTTGGATCGGCTTCAAGGCAAGCAGCTAACAATCCAGGTGGGTTGTCATGTTGCTCTGAAGTTTGAGTCCAGGGGCACCTTTAAGACCTGCAAAGTTTAATTTGGGGTATAAGCTTTTATTCTTGGTTTACAGCATGCACACAAAAGCTTGCACCAAGAATTAAACTTTGCTGGTCTTAAAGGTGCCCCTGGAGCTAATAGTCCTCAAGCGTACAAAGAGACCCAAACATTTGGCTTTTTCAGGCTGAGTGGAAAATCTGCTGCAGGCTGAGTGGAAAATCTGAGCAGGCTGAGTGGAAAATCTGCTGCAGGCTTTTTCAGGCTGAGTGGAAAATCTGCTGCAGTTACAGTGCCAGACTAGAAGAAGACAAGAGATTGGATTTATGCCCCACCCTTCAATATCCGAAGGTGTCTCAGAGTGGCTTACAAACTCCTTTCCCTTCCCCTCCCCACAACAGACACCCTGTGAGGTAGGTGGGGCTGAGAGAGCTCTGACAGAAACTGCTCTTTTTCAAGGACAGCTGTGCCAGAACTATGGCTTGCCCAAGGTCATCCAGCAGCTGCAAGTGGAGGAGTGGGGAATCAAAACCCCTTGGGCCAGGCACACACTCTCAGCCCAGCCTCCATCACAGGGTGGTGGTTTTGAGGATGGAATGGGAGGAGGATGTTGTAAAGTGCTTTGGGTCCCTCCCCACTGGGGGTTAAAATGGGGAGTAAATATCAAGCAGCAGTTGGCTGTAATGGCTTCAGCAGAGTGACAGGAAGGCCACTCAGTGCCTTGGACAGCTGAGCAGGCTGGGCTTCCTGCCTCCATCCCCAGGAGAGAGGGAAAGGTGGGGGTGCAGAGAGAAGCCAAGCAAAATATCCCCCCCCCCCGCCCACAGAAATAGGGGTGATCCTGGACCCCAACTGTTCGAACTGGCCTTCATCCCTTAAGCCACCAGGAACGGCTCCTCAGGTTCTGAAACAAAGTGGTTGTGTCTTCTCATGAAAGAACAGAGAGTTAGTCTCGACTGCAAGAAGAATGGAGATCCAGTTCAGGCTTAACCTGATCTGGTCCTTGCAGCTTTTGATGTGCGGAATGAAACCGCATCTACTCACCAATATTGCAGTCTCTTCCCACAAAGGGTTTCTGACACCCGCAGACAGTCTCCCCCGTGGAGATGACCTCCCTGCAGAAGCCACCATGGAGGCAAGGGTTGGTGGGGCAGCCTGCACGAGCAAATGTAAAAGCCAAAGTGAGTCCCGCTAAGACCACAAGCATTTTAGTGAGCAACGTTCTGCGTGGCGCTGAAGCGTACGTGCACTGAGCCCGCTTCTGACCCAACAGAGCCTGCTGACTTGGTCTTTTTGCCCTTTGGGAAGCCTCACTTCTTCCCGCTGAGGGCCAGTCCCCAAGATCAGCACCCTGAAGTGGGGGGAACCTGAACTGGGTTTTTGCAACAGACAAAACTCTTTCCGTTGAAGCCTTGCTGCAGCCCACCCTTTCTTCCCAAGGTTACCATTCCAAAATAAAATGCTGACCATCACCCTCACCCCCCCCCCTTCAGGCAGAAGCAGGCAGTAGGCTCAGTTTCTCATCCTGATCAACTAGCCAGAATTGCGCACAGGTAGGTGGGGCTGAGAGAGCTCTTTCGAGAACTGACCTTGAGAGAACAGCTCTGAGGGAATTTGTGACTGAGCCAAGGTCACACCAGCAGCTGCAGCTGCAAGTGGAGGAGTGGGGAATCAAACCCGGTTCTCCCAGATTAGAGTCCGCACTCCTAACCACTACACCAAACTGGCTCTCATACAACCAGGAAAAGGAGATGAGGCCCATGTGTTAAGGGATGCAATCTTAAGGGAGATCTGGGGGTGGAACTTGGGGTGGGTGGCGTTTGGGGGGAAGGATCTCATCGTGGTACAGTGCCATAGAATCTACCCTCCAAAGCAGCCATAACTTCCAGGGGAACAGATCTCTGTTATTTGGAGGTCAGCTATAATTCTGAGAGATCTCCAGGCCCCTCCTGGAGGCTGTTAACCCTAGCCCAGGATCTGGTACAAGATGTAAGTATTCTAGAACTGCTTGGAAACAGAGATCACTATGGTATCAAACATAACATCCATGTGAGTCAAAACCTGCCTATAATGTCCATGCTGTTACATCTAATTCCAGCAGGGAAAAATTACCCAAAAAGGAGGGGGTTGATTAAAAAAAATCTGCTGAAAAGGCAATAAAGAGAGGCAAAGAAGCTTGGAGAATATTTAAAACTCTTGTATCAGAGCTAGTTCAAAGATGACATTTAGAAGTTCACACATTTTAAGTGTCAGTGATTTACAGAAGGGATTGCTGGCCAGAACAGAGCTGGGTTTCTCGACTACCAAGGATTTCTTTCGCCACGAAACAAGGCAGAGAGAACCTTGCCCTACCTGTAGATGGGGCCAGCCGGCATTCCACGCGACTGTGGACGCAAGTACATTCTTGCACAATCCCTTGCTGGATCCTGGGCCAGCTTTCTCCAGTCTCAAAGTACTCATAGAGGCTTCCATCAAAACATTTTGCTGCAATTAGTAGAAAGAAAGAAAAAAGGTGGAAAAAACCCAACAGTAATTATCAAGTATTTTGGCTCTCTTGTAAATGGGGTTGCCAGGTCTGGTTTGGAAAATACCTGGAGACTTTGGAGGTGGATCCAGGAGAGGGTGGGGTTTGGGGAGGGGAGGGGCCTCCGCATGGTAGAATGCCATAGAGCCCACCCTCCAAAGCAGCCATTTCCCCAGGGGAGCTGATCTCTGTCAGCTGAGGATCAGTTGCAAAAGTGGGAGATCTCCAGGCCCCACCTGGAGGCTGGCAACCCTACTTGTAAAAGGAAGGTGTGGCAGGATAGAGACCGTTCCTGAGATGGTTCTTCTAACCAATAAAATGCCATTGTTACTGACAAACAGAGACCAAGTAATTGGGGGGGGGGTGGTCTGTGTAATGTATTGTTCCCTGCCACGGGGCCAGCAAAGACTGGATTCCCCTCCAGGAAGGGAAACTGCCGGCCAGGTCTAGAAGTCAGGCAGTGCCAGGGCGAAACCCTCGAACCCACCCTGCGAGGGAGGCCAGTCCTTGCCCTCCCTTCCCGTGGTTCTTCTCAAGCCAGACGGCTCCTGAAGAAAGGGAGGTGCCTCCACTAAAGGAAGCCCCTGCCAGCTTCCCACCTGCTGCCATCAAGGACAGGGGCCACCTCCGCTGTCGCAGAAGGGAGGCTTGTTTTCCAGGGCCAACAGCAGGCCTCCCCCTGCGCCCCCCGCTTCCCTGGCCAAGCAGGAGCATCTCCTCTTCGTCACCCAGGCAGAAAAGGGCTCTGTACTGGCATTCTGCACAGGCTGAACTCAATCAGAACAGCACTCACCCACTTCACAGGCTCCCCCCGCGAATTCTTCAGGGCATGAGCAATGGTAAGAACACGGATCATGTGCAGCGAAGCAGGTCCCTCCATTTCTGCAAGGAGAACTTCCACAAGGATCTATACAACCTGCATGACAAATGGTTTCCACAACCGTTGTCAGAGTCCCCCCACCATGGCCCCCCAAAAAACAGACTGAGCAGGCTGCAGCAGCCAGAGGCAGGACGTGAGGTAGAAGAAGCCACATCCCATGCGCCCATGCTGCGCTGCGCATATGAGAGCGACAGGAGTTGCTTCTTTGCATGTATGTGTGTTAGAAGAAGTGCAACTCCTACAAATGTGGCTTGTGTGCCAAAACATAGGGTTGCCAGTCTCCACCAGGTGAAGCCTGAAGTTCTCCAGTGACTACAACTGACCTCCAGACTGCAGTTCCCTTGGAGAAAACAGCAGCTTCCAAGGGTGGACTCTACAGCATCACATCCCTCCCCTCCTCAAACTCTGCCCTCCCCAGGATCCACCCCCAAATCTCCAGTAATTTCCCAACCTGGAGTTGGCAGCCCCAATGAGATGCTGTTGCTGTATGTGTTTGTGTGGGAGAGCATATTCATGTTAATTAAGTCAACAGAATTCAGCTTTTCCAGATCTGTGACCCACCATTAATCCCCCCGGGCAGCAGAACGGAACTTACTGAGATGCAAGCCCATGACAGGAAGTCACGATATTGCTGTCACGTGACAGGAAAAGGGGGAGTCAGTTACAGTGCGGCCAACTCTGCTTTGGGAAATTCCCAGAGATTTGGGGGGGTCGCGCCTGGGGAGGTCCAAGGTTTGGGGAGCGGAAAGAACTCAGCAGGGTACAATGCCACACAGTCCACCGTCTGAAGCGGCTGTTTTCTCTGGGGGAACTGATCTCCGTGGGGAAGGGAGGAAGCTAGGGTTACCAAGTGACTTACCATTTTTAGCAGGGGAGAGTTGGTCCCATTCTGGGAATTTCATGATGTCATCAGTTTGGGCACGTCGCCGGCCGACGCTCTAGCAATCAGCCTGGAAACTCTATGGTACCATAGAGTTTTCAGGCTGATTGGTAGAACGTCGGTTGGTGACATGCCCGGTGCGATTACATCACCTCTGGGTGACATCATCACGCTGGACACATTGGCCTGAATTGGGCACTTTGGGGGTGGGGTTTTCCCTGCCAGCCTGATCTGGACTGGCAGATTGGGGGCCCTTTCAGCAGGGAACCACCCCCCCCCCCCCGGGACCTGGCAGCCCTAGAGGAAGCTCATCCAGGATGCGAAGTCATAGAAATTTGGGGGATGGAGGATATAATGTCATACAGGATATAATGTCATACAGGATATAATACAGGATATAATGTCATACAGGATATAATGTCATACAGTAATGTCATACAGGATATAATGTCATACAGTAATGTCATACAGGATATAATGTCATACAGTTCGCCCTCAAAAACTGGCATTTTTCTCCAGGGGAACTGATCCCTGTGGTCTGGAGATCAGTTGTGATTCTGGGAGATCTCCAAGCCCAGGCTGGAGACCCTGGCCTAGCTGATTACAACCTCATGGTCGGCTGCCACAGATCTCCCTCCCCCCTTTCAAAGCAAGACCGGATTTGCCACGCTGTACGCCCAAGCAGGCTTCCTGAAGATTATAATAAAAACGGGGGTAGTTCCTTCCAAACGTTGCTGAGATAATGTCTGTGAGGGGCTTTCAAAGACTTGAGTGTGCTAGCTGTTTTAGAACTGAATTTAAGTTGTGCTGCCTCTCCCACCCACAAAAGAGCCGATATAATTGAGTGAATTATCTTTTCAAACCAAGGACAATTATAGAATTTTAAAAGTCTTCAATGTATAAGAGAAGAGATTTGCGAATTCAGTCAGTCAAACACCAAAAGTCACAGAAGTGTACTTGAGGGAATCTGCTTTATCTTCCATGCCATGTAAGCCGTGAACATGTTCTACTGTTCTCCCTTCTTCACATCAACCACATAGGGTTGCGAGGTCCCCCCTGGCCACTGGCGGGGGATGCGGGGGTAGGGTTTCCAGATACAGGTTGGGAAACTCCTGGAGATTTGGGGGTGGAATCTGGGCAGGACAGGGGCCTCAGCTGGATATAATGCCATAGAGTCCACCCTCCAAAGCATCCATTTTCTCCAGTCGGTAGTCTGGAGATGAGCTGTAATTCCAAGGGATCCCTAGGTCCCACATGGAAGCTGGCATTCCTAACCACAGATAATAACATATAGTAACATCAGTAAATAATTCACCACAGTCAGCTGGGCTCTGAGAAGGAGCAGGAAAGAGAGCTGCTGGAGTGGTGAGTGGGTTTTTTTGTTTTTGTTTTGCCTTTCCTTAACTGCTGGGGAGAATTAGCTGAGGTTACTGCGTAGGAGAATAGTGTCTGAGGGTGTGTATAGCCTGTTTGAGTAAGTGCTGTGGTGCCTGTTTGAGTAAGTGTTGTTTCTGTTTGTCTCTTTTGCCTGGGTTGTAGCTGATTGCAGCTGATTGTGGAAGGTGACTGTTGCTGATTGGGAAGGTCTGTTTCACCTGGAGCTGATGGCTGGCCCCGCTCTCTGCTGGGTGAGCCTTGAACTGTGTAAGGCTCCTCCTCACTTTTATATCCTATATGTGTTAAGCTTTTTTGCTTCTGCAAGCCTTTCACGAGTAGTCTTGTGAGGCAGTTTGGCAGGGGAGTTATCATGGAAGTGCAAGAAAAACTGAATCACTTCTGCAATGGATTGCAGCAGCATGGCTGGTGAGGGAGCTGAGGCAGTGACATGTCTGTGGCATGTTTGTATTCTCTCCTGAGGGTAACAGCAAATACACCTGCAGCAAGAGTAAGTTGGTAGCTGTACTGGAGGAGAAGATACAGGGACTTGAGGCACGCTTGTCCACACTCCATTTTATAAGGGAAGGTGAAGAGTTCATGGACAGAACACATGAAGCACTCTTATTCATCCATTCATTCATTCATTCGTTCATTCATTCGTTCATTTATTCATTCATTCAAATTTTTACCCCGCCCTCCCCACCAAAGCAGGCTCAGGGCTCTTGAGAGGGCAACAGGAGGAGGAGGGAAAGGTATCTCAGCATATGAAGGAGCACCCAACACAGCAGGAGGGTACATGGAAGAATTTAACCCACAGGAGCAGGAAAACCAGAAGATATTGTGATCCTCTGTTCAGGGGCGTCGAGTTTTAAAATTCCCGAGGGGGGGCTCTTACGTGTGCACGCGCTTTGCACGCGCGCACCCTGGGACCTTGTCCCTGCCACCACTGCCTCCCCCCGCCCCCGCCTGGCCACTCCTGCTTCCATCCCTTCATCCCTCCAGGGGCCAGCTGGGCATTTGCTTAGCTAGCCCCTGGACAGACGGAGGGAGGGAGGAATGGATGGAGGCAGCCAGGCGGGGGGGGGGGGGAGAGAGAGGCGGCGGCGGACGCTCTGTTTTCCCAGGAGGGGCTCAGTCCCCCCCCCCGGGAAATTTTGAGGGGGGCTCGAGGGCTCGAGTTGATGCCTATGCCTCTGTTGATAAGCAATTGATTCCAGGATCTCCCCATAGATATTGATTCTGGACCACTGGAACACGGGCTACTGTCAGAATCTGCAAATTCAGCCAATGTATTACCTAGCTATAGAGTTAACTTCTTGCCTGCATGTCTTTAACTATCTTGTATATCTAAAGTGTATTTGAACCTACGTAACCATAATGCATTGTGTCTGTCTTGACCGGGAGGTGACAACCATGATTTGCGAGAACAAGGAGGCCTCACATCCCTGCCTCCGCATTCCAGCTGCTCCGGCAGTAACTTCAAGGGGAGGATGCTTCTCATCTCTTATCAAATGCTAAAGAACCTTGGAGCCATTGATTGTTATGTGAACTCAGAAACATCTGAGGGGTCGGGTTTGGGAAAGGAAATTTACTGCTTAACACCTCACTTTTTTCCTGTGAGAACCAAACGGTCAAGACACCTTTCAGCCCGCCAATTTTCCCTCCAGGGGATTGGCTACCCATGGGTAATTCAAACTCCTTGGAATGGTATAATAGACCCGCTTGTATTATTTGTCTCATCTCTGACAATAATCCGAGATGCTGTACTAATGTAGGAATAGGTAATAAAGAACTGTGGTTAACCAACCAAGATCTGATCCTTGACTACTTTGAGCAGAACTCTCACAGATTGTCAGAGATCCGTAATTGGGACTCAGCCGTTCCTGACTATGTCAGACGACGACACGGTCCCCCTCAGACCTACCACTCCCGAAGAGACTCCCGTTACCCCGAAGGATCCGGGGAACGGGGGTGGTGGCGGCGGAGGAGGTCCCGAAGTGCCGGTGACCACGAGCCAAGGGGCTCACTACATCCCGCGCCTGATTCCTCACCAGAGCGTGACCCCCAAGTACGCCTGGAGCCATTTCGGTCGGCGGACCGTGGATTCGTGGGTGCACGATCGGAAAGGGGTGAGGGTTTCGCTCACCGGAGACCAGCTCGATCGAGGGAGACCGAGCTACCTCGGAGACGACCGCGAGCCGATCTACCGTGGAGAGCCGCGTCGCCCGCCTTTCGAAGAAGAGGGGACGGGTCCGTATGGGCCCGATCCGTACCGCGAGGAGCAGACGGTTCCCCTGGAGCAGATGATGGGAGAGTTGCGGCTTCAACTCACCGCCGAGCTCCGCGAGTTGGCCCTCGATCTCCAGCACCAATTTCGAGACGCCATGAGGGCAGTGCAAGGAGCTCTCCCTGGTCAGGGGGTAGGAGCCCCACAACAGCCGGCGGCACCCGGAGGGGTTCCGGTTCAGCCGCAGGTGCCCGCTCAGCCGGCACAACCAGTCCAGCCGGTCGTTCCGGTTCCGGTACCAGGGCCCGTTCCAGCACCCGCCCCGGTCCCGGCCGCTCCCGCCGCCCGCCCAGCCCCCTCCGACCCTTTGACGACCACTTTCGATGGGGACCCGGAGAAGCTGCGTTTCTTCATGCTGGAAATAGGGAGATTCCTGGACAGTTGGGGCCACCTATATCCCACCGAGAGGGAACGGATTGGTTACATAGGGTCCAAGCTGAAAGACACTGCCAGCGATTGGTATGTGAGCCTGCACGACAACCCAGGACCCGAGTTGCGTTCCCTGAATAACTTCATGTGGGCCCTCCGCCATCAGTTCGAAGACCCCCTGGGAGAAGAAAAGGCCCGTAATCAACTAAGGAAGCTGTTCCAGGGGAGGTCGACGGTGAGAGAGTACACCGACAAGTTCCGCCGCATCGCGGCCAAGATCCACGGATGGCCGGAGGAGTTGTTCATGGAGAAGTATTGGGAGGGCCTGAATCCGGAGATTTACGAAACCGTGTTGTTGGGGGGCCGCCCGGGCACCTTGGCCACCTGGATGAGAGCGGCCATCGACATGGAAGAGCGATTCGCCCTGATCAAAATGGGAGCTTCGGTGACGGCCTCCAGCAAAGCAGCCCCCCGAGCGAAGCCCCGATCCAACGTGCAAGACGTCCGGGATGCTAGGTTTCGGCAAGGGCTGTGCATGAAATGCGGGGAGAGTGGCCACTTCGCCTCCGCTTGCCCACGAGGGGGGGGAAAAGGCCCGAAGACCTCAACACCCGTAGGGGGAGGCACCCCTAGCCGGGGAAAGACGCCAATGAAGCCCCGGGCGTTGCAGCTGGAGGGAGCGGCCAGCGAGCAGGGGGAGCTGGAGCTGATGGAGACACAGATGTCGGGAAACTCCAACGGCCTGCAGTGAGCGGCGCAGAGCTGCAGGTCCCCCGCCAAGAAGCGCCATCTCCGGTGAGCATCCCCGGCCCCTTGTTATATATGGTAGTGACGGTGGTGACCCCTGGTTCGGGTACCCACATGAGGGTCCGAGCGCTAATTGACTCTGGGTGTGCGCGAGACCTGATCAGCCCCCTGGTAGTGGAAGGGCTCGGCCCAAACGTCACCCCATTAGCAGAACCCTTAAAGTTCACTCAAATGGATGGGTCGGAGATGAAAGAGGAGTGTATAGCCGAGACTGAGAGCCTGATTTTGGGGACGGGGGAACACTGGGAGAAGCGTGCTTTTGTTATCACCCCAAACGCCCAGTTCCCTATGGTGTTGGGCAGCCCGTGGCTAGGGGCGCACGACCCTTATATTAAATGGAGCGAAGGAAAGATCTCGTGGGTGGACGACCGCTGCCTCACCCATAAATGGGACCCGGCGTGGGGACCCGGGCCCCCGGCCCCTCCTTCCCCGGCCCCGGCGCTCGCGCTCACCCCCACCATGGTGCCCAAGGAGTACAGAGATTTGCTGGAAGTGTTCAGCGAGACTGAGGCGGACGAGTTGCCCCCCCACCGACTGTCAGACTGTGCCATAGAACTGCTCCCTGGAGAAAAACTCCCAAAAGGGAAATTATACTCCATGAGCCCGTTGGAGAGGGAAGAGTTGCGAAAGTTCTTGGACAAAAATCTAGAGCGCGGATTCATCCGCCCAGCCAAATCCCCTTTTGCCGCGCCGGTGCTCTTCCGAAAAAAGAAGGATGGGGGTTTGCGATTATGCACTGACTATAGAGGACTGAATGCGGTCTCCACTACCAACGCTTACCCCCTCCCTTTAATAAAAGACCTCTTGGCGGAAGCTGCTAAGGGGAGGATTTTTACCAAACTGGATTTACGAGATGCCTATTTCAGGGTGCGCATCAGGGAAGGGGATGAATCTAAGACTGCGTTTAATACCCCCCTGGGACAATTCGAATATCTAGTGATGCCGTTCGGCTTAAGTGGCGCGCCCGGGGTCTTTATGAGTTTAATCAACGAAGTGTTGCACAAGCACCTATTTAAAGGCGTGTTATGTTACATAGATGATATCTTGATCTATTCTACTGATAAGAAGGCACATGTGAAATTAGTCAGGGAGGTCCTCGCTACCTTGCTAAAAAATCAGCTATTTGTAAAACTGTCTAAGTGTGAATTCCATCGTGAGTCCGTGGACTTTCTGGGCTATCGCATCTCTCAGAAGGGGTTGGAAATGGACCCGGGGAAGGTGGAGGCGGTAGTGCAATGGGAGGCTCCGCGAACAAGAAAACAACTGCAGAGCCTCTTGGGGTTTTGTAACTTTTACCGAACCTTCATCAAAGACTTTGCTAAAGTTACTCTCCCCTTAACAGACTTACTAAAAACCAAGGGGAGAGGGCCCAAAGCAGGGAAGCCGGGAGAAAAAATAGCTTGGAATGGGGAGTGTCAGAGGGCGTTTGAGACTTTAAAAACTCTCTTTACCTCGGAGCCCATTCTGGCGCACCCTGACGAAACCAAAGAATTTGTAATTCATGTGGACGCGTCAGATGTAGCCATGGGGGGGGCCATACTACAAAGTGGCCCGGAAGGGAAATTGCACCCGCTGGCTTATATTTCGAAGAAATTTAACGAAACGGAAAGAAATTGGTCGGTCTGGGACAAAGAAGCCGCGGCCATTAGATTGGCGCTCACTACGTGGCGGCATTGGTTGGAGGGCGCACAGACTCCATTTGAAATTTGGACTGATCACAAGAATCTGGAGGCGCTGCGCACTCAGAGATCCCTCAACGCCAAACAGCTGCGATGGGCCGATTTCTTCTCTAAGTTTAACTTCGTGCTCAAGCATTTTCCTGGGAAAGCTAACTCCCTAGCAGACGCATTGTCCAGATTGCCCCAGCATGAAAGTGTCAAGGAAGAAGTGTTTGACTCGATGTTCTCCCCCCAGCAGTTGGGAGGGGCGGTGATCACCCGGAGCCAAGCAAAAAGAACTCAGTTAGACATTGGGAAGTGCGATTGGGGGGGGGATTATGCTCCGGAAGAGGTTGAGGAATTGGAGACTTTGGAGGAATGCTCCAAGAGGGAGGATCAATGTTGGCTACATGGAGATAAACTGGTGGTGCCAAAAGTTAAACGTAAAGAGATTTTATTAACCTGCCATTCGTCTAAGCTCGCCGGGCACTTTGGCTTCCTGAAAACGCTCAACTTGATCCAGCGGCAATTCTGGTGGCCGCGCATGCGCCGAGACGTTTCCGACTTCGTCTCGGCTTGCCAGACTTGTCTAATGTGCAAAAAGCGGGGGGGGAAGGTTCCGGGCTTGTTGCACCCCCTACCCACCCCCTCAAGACCCTGGGAGGCCATCGCCATGGACTTTATCACCAATCTGCCCCCCTCTAAGGGAAAAACAGTTATTTGGGTGGTGGTGGACACCTTTTCGAAGCAAGCGCATTTCACCCCTTTTAAGCAATTGCCCACCGCTAAAGGGATGGCCAAGGCTTTTTTCAATCACGTGATTAAATTACACGCTTTTCCGAAGAGAGTGGTATCCGACAGAGGAAGTCAGTTCGTTGCCAGCTTCTGGCGGGAGCTCCTAAAAATGATGGACATTGAACCAGCCCTGAGTTCGGGTTACCACCCAGAGACCGATGGCCAATCCGAGCGAACTAATCAAATATTGGAACAGTTTTTGAGATGTTACACTAACTACCACCAAGACAATTGGGTGGAATTGTTGCCGTTTGCAGAGTATAGTTACAACAATGCAGTGCACTCCTCCACAGGAGTCTCTCCCTTCATGGCTGTAGGGGGATTTGAAGGGAAACCGTTGCCTACCATTGAAAATGCCCCCAATACTTCCCCATCGGACTTTAAAAGTTGGTGGTCTAGTCTCCAGGACTCATGGCCATTAATAGGCAAAGCATTGGACCATGCCAAAGAGGATTACAAAAAATACGCTGATCGAGGGAGAGCACCGGGATGGGATCTCCAACCTGGGGACTCTGTCTATCTCTCCACCAAAAACATTCATGGGTTGCAGCCCAGCAGAAAACTGGGATGGAAATTTGTTGGACCTTATAAAGTGCTGTGCAAAATATCGGATGTGTCTTTTGAACTGGAATTGCCTAAATCACTGAGTTCTGTGCACCCTGTGTTTCATTTCAGCCTGTTGAAGAAAGATCCTGGGCCGAATGCTTGGCATCCAGTTCCTCCAGTTCCTCCTCCACTGATGAAGGAGGGGGCACCTCACTTCGAGATAACTGAAATCCTCGATTCCAAGATGCGAAGAGGCCGTTTATATTACTTAGTTAGATGGTTAGATTTCGGCCCGGAACACAACGAGTGGATCCGTTCAGAACATGTGCATGCTCCTAAACTGACTAAACTGTTTCATAAAATGTTTCCTGACAAAGCTAGGTGAAGTGAATTATGAGGAGGGCAGGGTGTCAGAATCTGCAAATTCAGCCAATGTATTACCTAGCTATAGAGTTAACTTCTTGCCTGCATGTCTTTAACTATCTTGTATATCTAAAGTGTATTTGAACCTATGTAACCATAATGCATTGTGTCTGTCTTGACCGGGAGGTGACAACCATGATTTGCGAGAACAAGGAGGCCTCACATCCCTGCCTCCGCATTCCAGCTGCTCCGGCAGTAACTTCAAGGGGAGGATGCTTCTCATCTCTTATCAAATGCTAAAGAACCTTGGAGCCATTGATTGTTATGTGAACTCAGAAACATCTGAGGGGTCGGGTTTGGGAAAGGAAATTTACTGCTTAACACCTCACTTTTTTCCTGTGAGAACCAAACGGTCAAGACACCTTTCAGCCCGCCAATTTTCCCTCCAGGGGATTGGCTACCCATGGGTAATTCAAACTCCTTGGAATGGTATAATAGACCCGCTTGTATTATTTGTCTCATCTCTGACAATAATCCGAGATGCTGTACTAATGTAGGAATAGGTAATAAAGAACTGTGGTTAACCAACCAAGATCTGATCCTTGACTACTTTGAGCAGAACTCTCACAGCTACTCCCCCAGCACCCCGAAGCTTGAAGGAGATTTCTTGGGACCCCATGCATAAGAGGACTCGAACTTCTGCTCCCTCATCCAGGAAAAGGTGTGTACTGGTAACTGGGGATTCCCTTCTGAGAGGGGCAGAGGCTAAAGTGTGCCGATCGGACTTGTCATCTCAAGAGGTATGCTGTCTACCGGGTGCATGCAACCAGGACGTGACAGAAAGGGTAGGAAGGCTCAGCCCACAAATTATTATCCTTTCTTGCTCATCCGTGTGGGAATAAATGATACTGCCCAGCACAACCCAGAACATATTAAAAGAGACTATGTGGCTGGGGAAGGACCTGGGAGCACAAGCTGTATTTTCGTCAGTTCTTCCTGTCGAAGGCCGTGGCTTAGGAAGGGAAAGAAAAATACTGCAAATAAATGACTGGCTATGAAGATGGTGTCATCAGGAAAGGTTTGGATTTTTAAATCATGGCTTATGCTTTTGAGATAAAGGTCTTCTATCAGGAGATGGTTTGCACCTCACAAGGGTAGGAAAAATATGTTTGGTAAGAGCTTTGCAAACCTGATAAAAAGAACTTTAGACTAGATCCTATGGGAGAGTGAGACAAAAAGGCAAAGCCTAGTATGATGCCAAGAGCTGGAGATGAGAACATTTAAAGTTTTGAGGGGAGTGGCACATACGCTAGGAAAAATTAACTTGCAAGTAAGTGCAGAAGCAAAAACTTCAGGGCACATAAAACATGGATTCCAATGTGTAAAGTGTAAATAGTGTAAAGAGTATGAGAAACAAGCAGGAGCAACTTGAAGTCCTAATACAGGAAGGGGACTATGACCTAATAGGCTGAAACTTGGTGGGATGAGACTCACAATTGGAATGTTAGGATTGAGGGGTACAACTTATTTCAAAGGGACAGACAGATAAGGAAGGGCGGAGGAGTTGCATTATATGTAGATGTTGTATTCTTATTATTTTACAGCCACAGCTTGCAGAGACCTTGGGATGCAAAAGGCCCTTTCTGATTGGCTAACAAATAAAGACTCTCATTGGTCCTTAAGCCACTCTAGGTAACCAATTGCTGAGCCTCGCTTAGGTCCAATAGGATTGTTTGTACATAGTTACATTGTTTGAAGTTATGAGTTGGAAACAGTATAAATTAAGGTGCCGCTCTCTTAGAGCTTTCTTAGAGCTGAAGCAATTTGTTTGAATAAAAGCCTGTTTGTTTGATTCATCGCCTCCCACTCAATACTTAAAAGTAGAGGAGATATATACTTGATATATACTTCAAATATACTTCAAAGGAGATATATACTTCAAATACATGAATCTGAGCCTAGAAGTTCAGTTGAGAGTCTTTAGGTAAAAACCAAAGGAGTAAGAAATAAGAGTGATATTATGGTGGGTGTCTGCTATAGACCACCAAGCCAGGCAGAGGATTTGGATGAGACACTCCTAGAACAGATTACAAAGTTCTCAAAGAGACGGGACACAGTGGTCTTGGGAGATTTCAATTACCCGGATATCTGTTGGAAATCCAGCTCTGCTAAAAATGAAAGGTCCAGTAAATTCCTTACTTGTCTTGCTGACAACTTCATTTTCCAGAAAGTAGAGAGGGCAAGTGAGCAACAAGGGGATCTGCTATCTTGGACTTGATTCTCACAAACAGGGGAAAACTGGTTGACAAGGTGAAAGCAGTGGGCACCCTGGGTAGTAGTGACCACGTAATTTTGAAATATACAGTTTTGGGGAAGGTAAAAACTGTACGTAGTCAGACATAGAGGAAAGCAAATTTTTAACAAACTAAAGTTATGCTGGGTAGAATCCCATGGACAGAAATATTTAAGGCAAAGGGAGTTCAAGAGGGATGAGAGTTTCTTAAAAGTGAAATACTGAAGGCACAATCACAAACAATTCCTATGAAAAGGGAAAATAGGAGGAGCCTAAAGAAGCCAAGGTGGCTCCATAAACAACTTTCTAAAGATTTGAGAAATAAAAAAAGACTCATTTATAAAATGGATGGAGGGCCTTATAACCAAGGATGAATATAAGCAAATAAACTGTACTTGTAGGGAGAGTATTAGAAAAGCTAAAGCTCAGTATGAGCATAGACTTGCAAGAGATGCTAAAAACAACAAAAAGGGGCATTTTCTTATGTTCAAAGTAAGAAAAAGAGCAAGGACACGGTAGGCCCATTGCCGGGATAGGAAAGTGAAATTGTAATAGGTGATGAAGAGGGGGCAGGACTGCTTAATTCCTACTTTTCCTCAGTCTTCTCTTGTGAGGGAAAAGGTGCTCAACATGGCAAAAATAGAACACATGATGAGGGAAGGGAGTTGCAGCATAGGATCGACATAGAGGTACTACATAAACACCTAGTTTCTTTAAATGAAACTAAGTCCTTAGGGACAGATGAATTGTATCCCAGGGTACTAAAAGAACTCGCAGATGTAATTTCTGAGCCTCTGTCCATTATTTTTGAGAATTCTTGGAGAAGAGATGAGGTGCCAAAAGATTGGAGGTGGACAAATGTTTTCCCCATCTTCAAGAAGGGGGAAAAGAAGGATCGGGATAACTACCGACCCATCAGCTTGATGTCTACACCTGGAAAATTTTTAGAACAATTCATCAAACAGTCAGTCCTTGAGCATATAGAAAGGATGGCTGTGGTTACTAAGAGCCAGCGTGGATTTCTCAAGAACAACTCATGTCAGACTAACCTTTTTTTTTTTGAGAAAGTTACTACCTTGCTGGATCAGGGGAATGCTGTGGACATAGTTTATCTTGATTTCAGTAAGGCTTTTGATAAGGTTTCACATAATATTCTCGTTGACAAATTGGTAAATGTGGTTTGGATCCTATGACTGTTAGGTAGATCTGTAACCAGTTGACAGATCGCACCCAAAGAGTGCTTGTTAATGGTATGTCAGACCCAGGGGTCCGTTGGAACAGGAGTGCACAGGAGCGCAGCTCCAGGAGTGAGGAGCCCAGGGGGCGGGCACATGACCAAGCCCTGCCCCCTCCTCAGCTTCCCCGAGCAGTGCAGAGCCGCAGCGCCCCGGGGAAAGCCCTGCTAGGGTCTTTATTGTTTTTAATGTTTTGTTTTAATACTGATAATTTTATCATTGTTCCTTTTATGACTGTGTGCTGCTTTTCCAGAGACTTGCTCAAGGTGGCATATACATTTTCTAAGTATACCATTTTTTATCTGGGCACATGGCACATAAGTACTGGAGAAATTTCACCAACCCTTCAGCAGCTTCCACCCCATCAGTTTGGTGTAGTGGTCAGGAGTTGGACTCTAATCTGGGAGAACCAGGTTTGATTCCCCACTCCTCCACATGCAGCTGCTGGTGTGACCTTGGGCTAGTCACAAGTTCTCTCAGAGCTGTTCTCTCACGAGCAGTTCTCAAAAGACCTCTCTCAGCCCCACCTACCTCACAGGGTGTCTTGTTGTGGGGAGGGGAAGGGAAAGGGATGGGTGGTGCACATGTCCTGGGTATCTCAAGTCTACTTGAAACCTGGTGGTTTCAAGGGAGCAGGAAGAGAATGAG
The DNA here is from genome assembly GCA_029233225.1 of Lepidodactylus listeri. NCBI lineage: Eukaryota > Metazoa > Chordata > Lepidosauria > Squamata > Gekkonidae > Lepidodactylus > Lepidodactylus listeri. The sequence continues at coordinate 112,394,456 of JARCFY010000009.1, read as the reverse complement.
GGTGTGTTCTTTACACTTATTTTTATTGCACAAAGTATTGGCTGGGGAAGGGAATGGAGGAAGAGCAGGTCAGTTTCACTCACCTGTGGAGTGGGTCCTGAGGGGTGGGTGTTGCCTTCTGACACACTTCCAGTATGTTAGGGGGTGTGGCATATGCAAATGAGTTATGCTAATGAGTTATGCTAATGAGCTCCTGCACCTCTTTTTCTACGAAATGACCCCTGGTCAGACCCCTGGTCAAGAGACTCCCAACAAGACTCTCTTTGGCAGTGATTTGTTTATTGAGATATCTGCATGATTCAGGTCACAGGAATACTGTGTCAGAACTGAGGTCCAAGAGAGAAACTGGCAGTTAGGGAGGTATCTTGCAGGAAGAGTTATGGCTATATTATCTACAACCCTGCAGTTCACACACTCCAGCATTCACTCCCCGCCCTTAGGAATTCCCCCTCTCCTGCTCATCGCAGCAAATGAAAAGACAGAGTTTGACGTTGTTCCTCATCCTCTTAGGAGTGACAAGTGGAGGGCCTCAGGAATTTGTCCTGGGATCTGTATTATTCAACATCTTTTTAAATTATGTGGATGAAGGAATAGAGGGAATGCTTATTAAATTTGCAGATGATACTAAATTGGGATAGATAGCAAATATGGTAGAAGACAGAGGATACAGGATGAGGATATAGGCTGGAAAACTGGGCTAAAACAAATTTAATGAATTTCAACGGAGATAAATGTAAAGTTCTGCATTTAGGTAGGAAAAATCAAATGCATAATTATGGGATGGGGGAGACTTGTCTTGGCAGTAGTGTGTGGGAAAAGAAGAAGAAGAAGAGAAGAGATTGGATTTATACCCCGCCCTTCACTCACTTGGAGTCTCAGAGCAGCTTACAAACTCCTTTCCCTTCCCCTCCCCACAACAGACACCCTGTGAGGTAGGTGGGGCTGAGAGAGCTCTATTCCCAAGCTGTCCTTGAGAGAACAGCTGGTACAGAGCTATGGCTTGCCCAAGGTCATCCAGCCAGGTGCAAGTGGAGGAGTGGGGAATCAAACCCAGTTCTCCCAGATTAGAGTCCGTGCACTTAACCATTACACCAAACTGGCTCTCTTTGAAGGATCTAGGGGTCTTTGTAGACTACACTGAACATGAGTTAGCAGTGTGATGTGGTAGCTAAAAAGTCAAAGGTGATTTTGGGCTGTATCAACAGAAGTCTAGTGTTCAAATCACACAAAGTGATGGTATTGCTTTACTCTGCTCTGGTTAGACCTCACCTAGAGTATTGTGTTCAGTTCTGGGCACCACGATTTAAGAAGGGAATATGTCCAGAGGAGGGGTCTGGAGACCAAGTCCTATGAGGAAAGGTTGAAGGAGCTGGGTATGTTTAGCCTGGAGAGGAGACGACTGAGAGGTGATATGATCACCATCCTCAAGTACTTGAAGGGCTGTCATCTAGAGGATGGTGCGGAGTTGTTTTCTGTTACCCCAGAAGGTTGGACCAGAACCAACGGGTTGAAATTAAATCAGAAGAGTTTTGGCTCAACATGAGGAAGGACTTCCTGACAGAGCGGTTCTTCAGTAGAACTGGCTTCCTCGAGAGGTGATGGACTCTCCTTCTTTGGAGGTTATTTATTTATTTACTTCAAATTTTTACCCTGCCCTCCCAGCCAAGGCTGGCTCAGCAGAGACTAGATGGCCATCTGACAGCAATGCTGATTCTGCAAACTTAGGCAGATCACAAGAAAGGAGGACAGAAAGGGTTGCATCAGTGCTTAATTCTTGTGGCCCTTTCTTATACGCCCAGGGAAATGCTGATCACCACTTTGAGGTCAGGAAGCAATTTTTCTCCAGGCCAGTTTGGCCGGGGATCCTGAAGGGTTTTTTTGCAGTCTTCTGGGCATAGAGCAGGGGTCCCTGGGGGTGCGGGGATGAAGTAGTTGTGAATTTCCTGCATTGTGCAGGGGGTTAGACAAGAAGATCCTGGAGATCTCTTCCAACTCTACGATTCTATGACCACCAGAAATAGAAATCTCCACAAGATGGAGCTATTTACTTCACAGCAGTCATGATGTTAGAAGTGCTATTTTTCACATAAATTATTTGAGTCATAATACATGATATGGTAAGATTTTATTTTCTTTGGAAGTACTTTTAGGTTTCATTTTATTTGTTGAGGAGTAATACCAAGTATATGTGCACATAATCCCTTAAATGTCACATAAAAATGAGGTTGTGGAGAGTATTGGCACACATTCGCGCAATACCCCCAGTGCTTCAAATTCTTTTCTCCCACTAACAAGGAGAAGACACTAATCCTAGACCCACACGCTAGAGGACTGTCAGGTTTATGCCCCTTTTCTCTGTCGAATTGACACTAAGAAGGAAAGTGATGATGTAGTGGAGGCTATTCCAAAGCGGAGAGAAAAATGTTTGAAGGCTCGAGGTGTATCCTGATGACGTGAGATCGGTGACTAAGGATGGCTGTTGGCTGCTGTCTTAACCCCAGCCTGAGCCATGGGGGTCAGGGGTTGGGTATCAGGCTCCCAGCCTTTGATGGGGCCCCACTGGTGCCAGCACTGAAGGTAAAGAGCCTGGGGTTGTTCCTGGATGCCTCGCTGACTATGGAGGCCCAGGTCACCGCCAAAACCAGGTCCATCTTCTTCCATCTGAGGCAGATCAGGCAGTTGGCCCCATATCTCTCCCCCAGTGACCTGGCTGCAGTAACCCATGCAATGGTCACTTCCAGACTGGATTATTGTAATTCTCTCTACGTGGGGCTACCCATGACTCTGCTCCGGAAGTTACAGCTAGTGCTTACCTTTAAAGCCCTATACGGCCAGGGGCCTGCATATCTTCGAGACTGCCTCTCCCCATACGAGCCCCGCAGAACATTGCATTCTGCAAACCAGCATCTCCTGGTAGTCCTGGCCCTAAGGATGTCCGACTTGCCTCAACTAGGGCTAGGGCCTTTTTGGCCCTGGCCCCCACCTAGCGGAATGAGCTCCCTTATCAGATCAGGGCCCTGTGGGACTTGTAACTGTTCCACAAGGCCTGTAAGATGGAGCTCTTCCGCCAGGCTTTCAGTTGAGGCAGCGGGCATCACCTGATATAGTAGTAGATAACTCACTGAAAATGTTGAGACAGTGTGTGACTGCAATGAAAAAGGCCAACACTATTCTGGGGATTATTAGGAAGGGAACTGAAAACCAATCAGCCAGTATCATAATGCCCCTGTATAAATTGAGGGTGCAACCTCATTTGGAGTACTGTGTACAGTTCTGGTCGCCACACCTCAAAAAAGATATGATAGCATTGGGAAAACTGCAGAAAAGAGCAACTAGAATGATAAAAGGGTTGGAATACTTTCCCTATGAAGAAAGGTTAAAGCACTTGGGGCTCTTTAGCTTGGAGAAACGACAGCTGAGGGGTGACATGATCAAGGTTTATAAGATTATGCATGGGATAGAGCAGGTAGAGAAAGAAGTCCTTTTCTCCCTTTCTCACAATACAAGAACTTGTGGGCACTCCATGAAATTGCTGAGCAGTCAGGTTAGAACAGATAAAAGGAAGTACTTCTTCACCCAAAGAGTGACTAACACGTGGAATTCACTGCCACAGGAGGTGGTGGCGGCTACAAGCATGGACGGCTTCAAGAAGGAGTTGGATAAACATATGGAGCAGAGGTCCATCAGTGGCTATGAGCCAGAAGGTATAGACAGGAACTCTCAGTCTGGGGCAAGTGATGCCCTGTATTCTTGGTGCTTGGGGGGGGGGGGACAACAGTGGGAGGGCTTCTAATGTCCTGGCCCCACTGGGTTACCTCCGGTGGGCACCTGGTGTTTTTGGCCACTGTGTGATACAGAGTGTCGGACTGGACGGGCCATTGGCCTGATCCAGCATTGGCTTATCTTATGTTCTTATGTTAAATTAGTTTGCTCTAGAGCCATCCTTCCTGAGCTAAGAGGAAAATGTGTGAGCTGGAGGCTAAAAAACTGCACTAGCTCATGCTAACTCAGCTTTGAGGGAACACTGCTTGTGGCAAATGGTGGCTGCACTTCCTCTTTGAATTTTCTTGCCTTCCCCTGTGATTCTGCAGCAACTCCTAACAGCTGCCTCGAAGCATCTCGGGGGGGGGGGGTGTTCCTCCATGGCCATCCTGGCCTGCTGGGTGGTTGTAGGGTTGCCAAGTAGGGTCTACTTACCGACGGGGGGGAGTTGTTCTCCCCCCGGGAGCTCTTCTGGCACGTGCGCTTTGCATGCGCGCCACGGCGATGTGATGACGTCACCCGGAGGTGACAACAGTGGGAGGGCTTCTAGTGTCCTGGCCCCACTGCTGGACCTCCTGAGGGCACCTGGTGTTTTTGGCCACTGTGTGACACAGAGTGTTGGACTGGAGGGGCCACTGGCCTGATCCAGCACTGGCTTCTCTGATGTTCTTATGGTCTTCTGAGATGGCCTCCCCTCCAGGAACCGCAGATTCTCTATCTCTGGTATGAACATCGTCTGTCAAGTCATATTGGACACCTAGTCCTGGATTGCTTTAGGTTTTAAATTTTAATTGTAAACCTGCACTGTGTGCAGATTGATGTGTTTGGATTCCGCCCTGAGCCTGCTGTGTGGGGAGGGGGGGCTATACATTTAAATAAATTTCCCAGCCTAGAACTGGTGATCCTGCTGCTTCTGACTGGGAGGCCCCTCAGTGACCATTTCCTCCCCCTCTCTGCTTACACTAGTGAAACAGGGAGACCTTTGGGCAAACGACACCTTGCTGTTTTTAAAGAGTTGGGCCCAGGATCCCCGGACCCAGCTTGTTGCCCCTGCAGCTGCCCAGCAGCAGTGAGGAATGGCTTCTTTAGAGGATAAAAATCAAAAAGTGGAAGCCCAAATGGGCTTGGGATGGTGCTGCAGGGGGAGGAAGAGCCCCTGCTCCTCTGCAAGCGGTTTTCTTGTGTGGAAACCACATGGGGGGGAGGGGAGTTATTGCTCCAGTTCTGCTGTTCCAGATGTACAAATACTCTATGTGGAGCAGCGAAACCAGGGAAACAATTCTCACCCAGCACAGTTTTCATTCAGGAAAACAGCTGGGGGGTGCAGAAGCCCTTCCTCCCCTCTGTGGCACCATCCTTGGCCCATTTTGACTCCCCCCCCTTTTAAAAAGAAGCCATTCCCCCAGCTGCTGTGTGGTTGCAGAGAACACAAGCCAGGTGCAGGGATCCCAGGTCCAACTGCTCTTTTTCAAGAACAGCTGTGCCAGAACTATGGCTTGTCCAAGGTCATCCAGCAGCTGCAAGTGGAGGAGTGGGGAATCAAACCCAGTTCTCCCAAATTAAGGGTCATTTTACACCTCCCCTCTAAAGTAGTTTGACTGCTGTCTTTTCCTGTGCTGATTTCACAGTGGTGTGAAATTTCACTCCAGGGGGTCTAAGTGCACTTAGAAACTACAATTGTTTAAAGCAGAATGAAGCGGTATTATAACTAGCTTGACCACAGGAGGGCAATTAGTAGATGTGGACATTTCAGTAGCAGCACGGTTTCACACCGCACAGAGGTATGGGCAGGTTTTTTTGGAACTAGAATGATTCCAGCGGGAAAGTCAGATGTAAAAACAGCCTAAGAGTCCAAGCAATTAACCACTACACCAAACTGGTACACACCAAAAGGTGTGTAAACTCTACCTTTGCCTCCTGGCTTCTGGAGAACTGAGTGTTGTGCACAGAGCCAGACAAAGACTTCTGTGCTTGCCTGCAAATTACTGACTCCCCCCCCCCCCCCCAAAAAAACTTTTGGAACTTTCAGGGCAAAACTTGAAGTATATAAAGAAACCACTGAAGCCACCTGTACGGCCAGCTTTGTTTCCAGGCCTCACTCCAGCATCCTCAGGGAGAAGTGGCTGCTGGCAACCAGATGAAGCACCGTGGCTCCCGCTGGATCTCCAGAATGCAACATGGCAGCCCAGGGGCCGTAGAGCACACTGCTGGAATGATGCCCCGGCACAAGGAGTGCTCACAAGCTTAAGGTTTCCACTTCTGCTTGTTTTCAGGAAGGGTGGCTGTAATTTGGCCTCTGTGTCCTCTAGGAGACTCTGCAGTCCCAGGAGCCAGGTCCAGGCCCACAGAGAGCACAAAAACAATTTTGCCATATTCAGGGCCAGCCCCAGGGGGTTTTTTTGCACACTAGGCGAGGATACCTTCTGGCACCCCCAAAAGAGTTGCAAAGAAAATGTGGAATGGATTCTCCATTAAGGTCTCTGACTCCAAATACACTGCACTAATTTTAGTTGCATGATTCATTTACCTAGGCTAATTTTGGATTCTTTAAAAATGTTAGATATTGCTGAGCCATAACTCATTTAAGTTCAAGTTCTTGGGGTTAAGAGTGTAACCCCAAGAACACTTTCCTGGGAGTAAGTCTCACCAAATTGTCCTGAGTAAGATACTGAATATAGACCGGTTTGGGATTGCTAAGAAAGTGAAGTCTAGTAACCCCATTGGGCACTACCCAGTCCAGCAGGAATCGGAATAAAGTTGGCTTCATACAGTTGTCTTGCCTGTCCAGTCTTTCTCTGAGAAAGAAAACTTTGCTCAGACCTATCTGTCCTTTAAATACCCGTGTGTGTGTGTGTGTGTGTGTGTGTCTATACAATGTGTGCAAGGCACACACAATTCTAAAGAAGCAAGCAGTTGGACTGCAATGCTCATCATAGGAAACCTGCAGGTCGCCCCCCCCCCCCCAATAATATCCATGGACGCAACTCAGAGTTCATTCTGAGTCCAAAAATTGGAAACCTTGTATGCAGCCTGGGTTCACGCAAATAAAGTAACACAAACTTTGTAAAACCCTCCCAGAGTGCGTGATGATCCACATGAAAAGGGGTGTGGGGGTGTCAGTGAGAGCTGTGATTTAAATGCTTAATCAATATTAAAATCAAATGAAAATGAAATCAAATGAAATTACGTCTTCCTCTCCCAGTCAATATGGCCCCTCTTAACTGCTTGAGGCAGCAAGGCCCTGTCCTTAGCTCAGGGCTTTGGCGCCCTCTAGAGGAAGCAGCCTCACCTGTTCCTGGGCTCCATTTGGCCAGGGCTTGCTTGAGCCCCAGTCCTCCAAAGCATTATGGGTGTTCTGGCTGTGAACTGGCTCCGTAGCTGGAACACTGGTTGCCAGGCTGGGGCTTTGTCATAGCTGGGCCACCTCCTCATGGGCTGGAACCCTTTCTCATGCCAGCGTGCTTCTGCACTGTGGGCTCTTGGGGATCTACGAGAAGATCCCCAAGAGCCCACCGCACCCAAGCACACTGGCATGAGAAAGGGTCCCTGAAGCTGTAATGAAATGTATCCAAAGGACACCCTAGAAAGAGTGGGGTGCATCAACAGAGGCATCACATCCAGATCACAAGATGTGATTGTCCCGCTGTTCACTGCACTGGTCAGGCTGCACCTGGCGTACTGTCTGCAGTTCTGGAGGCCTCGCTTCCAAAAGAATGTGGACAGAATGGAGCGGGTGCAGAGGAGAGCAATGAGGATGATCAGGGGCCTGGAGACCAAGAAGCCCTCTGAGGAAAGGCTGAGAGACTTCTTGGGAATGTTCAGTCTGGAGAAGAGGAGGCTGAGGGGGGACAGGATGGCTCTCTTAAAGTATCTGAAGGGCTGTCCCTTAGAGGAGGGCAGGGAACTGTTCCTGTGGGCAGCAGAGGAGAGGATTCACAAGAATGGGTTTAAATTAAGGGCGGGAAAGTACTGGCTGGATCTTTGGAGAAACTTTTTGACAGTAAGAGTTGTGTGACAGTGGAATGGGCTGCCTGGGGAGGTGGTGAGCTCCCCCTCTCTGGCAGTCTTCAAGCAGCGGCTGGACAAGCACTTGTCAGGGATGCTCTAGGCTGATCCTGCATTGAGCAGGGGGTTGGAATAGGTGACCTCTGTGGCCCCTCCTGACTCTGTGATTCTCTGATTCTAAGATACTACAACTTGAAGCTCTCTCTAGGGGCAAGGACAACTGAAGCCTCTCTCAGAACACTTGAAATTCTATTGCTAACAAAGTCATCTCCAAAAGAATTCACGTACCTAGAGATTCGTTAGATGAAGTAGAACAAAAACCCCATTCTCTGTCTCGGTCGTGATTGTGTGTAGTTGAACACCTGGAAGGGTTAAAAATGCTTCAAGACAAGTCTGTCCCATTGGGAGCAAGTGCATTGAATCAGTGATTTAGGTTTGGATCCAAAAATGACTGTAATGGGGATGGGAGGGTTGCCAATCTCCAGGTGGGTCCAGGAGATCTCCTGGAATTACAACTGATCTCTATGAAGATAGGTCCAGATGGGCAGCCATGTTGGTCTGAAGCAACAGAACAAAGTTTGAGTCCAGTCAGGCACCTTTGAGACTAACAAACTTTAATTCCGTGTGTGTGCATGAAAGCTTATACCCAGAATTAAACTTTGATGGTCTTAAAGGTGCCCCTGGACTCAAGCTTTGCTCCATGAAGATAGTTTCAGAGGGTGGCCATGCTAGTTCACAGTAGAATAGCTAGATCTGAGAACAACAGAACAAAGTTTGAGTCCAGTCAGGCACCTTTGAGACCAACAAACTTTAATTCCGTATGTGTTCATGAAAGCTTATACCCAGAATTAAACTTTGATGGTCTTAAAGGTGCCCCTGGACTCAAGCTTTGCTCCATGAAGATAGTTTCAGAGGGTGGCCATGCTAGTTCACAGTAGAATAGCTAGATCTGAGTCCAGTGGCAGCTTAGAGGCCAGAAAGATCTTGGGAGTTTGAGCTTTCGAGTGCCAGTTCAAGCTTTCCCCACTTTGCCAGTGTCACCTCATTGATGGGGCTTTGGATCCAGCCTACTGGGCAAGGGGTTAGTAACAGCTGGTGTGCAAACACACTTCACAGCCTTTTTAAAAAGGAAAGCAACTCTCCAAAGGGGTGGCCGAGGAGGTAGGAATAGCACAGGGAGCTTTTCTCCACTAATCAGTGGCCCCTCCCCAAAGATCCCCTGGAAACCCCGAGAGGGGGAAAAAGCAGTTGCTGCAGGAACATTTCAGGCATGGGAAGAGCAAAAGAGGAAACCATCACATGCCCCCTCCCACACTGGTACTCTGCTCCCAGGCAGCCCCTTCCCAAAATGGCGTTCCTTAAAAAAAAAGAAAAAGAGAATGTGGTCTCCATTTCTGCATCACGTGTCACTAGTCCGTAAGAGAGCCAGAGGGGTGCAGCAGTTTGAATCCCTGCTCTGGCACAGAAGCTCACTGGGAAGGGGGGGGGGTGACCTCGGGCCAGTCACACGCACTAAGCTGAACTTACTGGGCTGTTGTGAGGAAGAATAGAGGAGAGGGAAATGATGTGAGCTGCTTTGGGTCCCCATTTGGGGAGAAAAGCAGGAACTGAATGAAATAAGAGTGTTTGAGGTCCTGCAGAGGGCACGATGCCCCGGAATTTCAAACTATTTCAGTTCAATTGAAAATAAGATACAATAGAATCACAACCATCAAAAAACCTTAATATGTATCACTGACAGACCATTTTAAAATGTTAATTTAAAAATGCTTGAGGTTGTCACAAAGACTTACCATTTCTTCAGAGAAAATGCATTGGATATGCACGAGAAGTACAGAACACCACTGTGTCGGAAAGGGAATCGGCATTGCTGGCCAGCCTCCGTGAAGACTGAGAGACACAACAGAGAGGCAAGAGGGTCACTGAGGGAGCTGCTAGTGTGTCTTACAAAAATAAGTCTGTGAGTGGCCGCTGAGCTGTGCCGGACTCTTTGACACAATGGCTAGTAGCCAACTATGCCACTCAGCCATGTGTGAAGCCTTTTTTCCAATGGAAGGGGACTGAAACCAGACGAAGGCTTGGCTGAACTGAGTAGCAGAATCCTATCCAGTGTCTGCCATCCCTAGTCATCCTATTAGCTTGTACTCAGTGGCAATTTCTGTTGACTGAAACTTCTTCAGAAATTCTCCCCATCTCCCTACTTTTGCTGCAGCCTAAAATACTGCTTCGAGGGAGGGGGGTCAGAGGTTTGCCACAGGAAGGGGACATTGGTGAAAATGCCCCCTTTCCATTCAGGGGAATCCTCTGTAAGGATGGCACAAACCAGGAAAATGCGGTTTGTGTCAGTTCACCAAACCATGAACCAAACCGGTTTTTAGTGAACTGAACTGGTTCATGGTTTGTGGCCCTGCAAACCCCATTGAAAGGGACCTCAGTCCCTTTAAACAGGGTTTGCAGAAAGCCCGAAAAACAGCTGAGTGAGAGGGAGCAACCCAGTCTTCGGCAGTCCCTTTAAACTTTAAAAAGACTGAAGACAGCTCAAAAAAACTGCTGAGCAGTGGGGAACAGGCTGCTCCCTGTCACTCAAGTTGCTCTGGGGGCTTTTTGAGCCTGCTCTGTGGGGACAATAAATAAATAAATAAATAAATGTATGCAAACCCCATTTAAAGGGATTTCACTCAGCTGTTTCTGCAGCTTTTGGGGGGAACAGAAATCAGGAGTTTAAAGGGACTCAGAGTTTGGTGTAGTGTAGTGGTTAAGTGTGCGGTTTGGTGTAGTGGTTAAGTGCGCGGACTCTAATCTGGGAGAACCGGGTTTGATTCCCCACTCCTCCACTTGCACCTGGCTGGATGACCTTGGGCAAGCCATGGCTCGGTACCAGCTGTTCCCTCAAGGACAGCTTGGGAAAGAGCTCTCTCAGCCCCACCTACCTCACAGGGTGTCTGTTGTGGGGAGGGGAAGGGAAAGGAGTTTGTAAGCCGCTCTGAGACTCCCTTGGGGAGTGGAGGGCGGGGTATAAATCCAATCTCTTCTTCTTCTTCTTCTGATTTCCACTCTGTCCACAAACCACCATAAACTGCCACAAACTACTTTAAACGTTCATGGAAGTTCGTGATGGTAGAGCCCTCACAAACTTCTGTTCACAAACCATGAACGGGACAAAATTCATGATGAATTTTGCTTCGTGGTTTGGTTTGTGCCCACCCCTAATTCTCCTGCTGGTTTCAAGCCTCACATTCTAAGGAAGGTGTGGCAAAATATTTATAGTTCTATGTATAAAAAGGTATATGATACCTTTCATGCGCATTTATCTCCATTTCATTGCACTGTAATAAAGGAACACCCTGAGAAGGCCAAGGATCCCCAATCAACCTCTCAGGAAGTACATCTCCCCCCCCCCATCCTCCCCACCTCTCCCCCAGCTGACGTTCTCCTACTGTTCAAGGGCTGGTCTTTGTAGCTGCAAACTACTGTGGGGTGTGGCCAGTTTTATTATAGAACCCGACAGTCTGTGAGGGGGCTGTATAGTTCTCGGATCAGCATCTGATGAATAAAACAGTCCCCACAAGAGCATAGAAAGTGGTTATCTTCTTTTTATATACTGGGATTATTTTCAACATAACATAGAGGGAAAAAATTACACTTCTCTACATCCTAGCATTAGCAGCCATTCACAGGTCTTGCAAACTGAGGGCCCTCGTGGCTTCCTTGACTGAGTCCATCCAGCTCATGTTGGATCATCCTCTTTTCCTGCCACCTTCAACTTTTCCTAGCATTGCTGTCTTTTCCAGTGAGTCTTCTCATAATGTGACCGAAGTAGAATAGGCTGAGTCTGGTCATCAGAGCTCCTAGGGAGAATTCAGGCTTGATTTGATCTAGAACCCATTTATTTGTCTTTTTGGTTGTCCACGGCATCCTCTACATGATAGAAATGCAGGATACAAAGACATCATATCTACCTGGCACACTTTTTGCCACCAGGTGCCATCTGCTTGCCCTCTTGTTTTCTGCTCATGGCTTCTTTGCATCTGAATGGTGTTTGTCTGCCAGGCAAGGCTACGAAGCTGCTGGATTTCACCCCTAGCTCCACCCACCCGGTCGAGTTTGGGGTGCTCCCCATTTTCATCTCTGAAATCAGAAGGGCATGAGGATACAAGCGAGGTCTCAAAACTTGGGCACAGGAGACAACTCACTTTCTCAGGGGCATGTCAGGGTAGGCACGTTGGTGTGGGAAAGATAATAAAGTGGGAGTGGCTGCCAGAGCTCACAGCAGGACTTGCTGATGAAAGCCAGCCATTCTAGCAGAGCCCCTCCTCCGTTGACAGGGGTTCTGTGGGGGGAGGGAACATTCACATCTCCTTTCATTCGGGAGGTTCTGCGCTGCCCCTTTGTAGTGAAGTTGGCATGATGATGCCTGTCTTTCCTTGCTACAGGTGTGTCCTCCCTTCTCTCTCCTTGTTATCAGCCCATCATACCAATGGATAGACAGCTTGTAATGGCCACAGACTGGCCTCTGTTGCAAGGGGCTTGCATGGTCAACTCAGACAGTTTTTGAAGTTTCACAGGGGTCATTTCGTAGAAAAAGAGGTGCAGGAGCTCATTAGCACAACTCATTAGCATAACTCATTTGCATATGCTACATCACCTGACATCACTAGAAGTATGTCAGAAGGCAAGAAAGAAAGAAGAGAGAGAGCTGGCAGAGAGGGGACAGCTGCTAATCCAAGCTTCAGGAATACCACTATTCTGGGAGGATGGCTTCAGTGGTGGCTGAGGCATTCAGAAGGCTGGTCAGAGAAACAAGGACCCCTTTCCAGGGGACGGTGGGGTCATTTTGCTGCAGCCATGACACAAGCAGGCATTCCCCCATGCGGGGGGAGGGGGGCTGACACCAACTCCCAGAGTTGCCCTCCCCTGAGCTCCTGCTCGAAAGGACCCCTGAAGTTTCATAAACAGTTAGCTGGCTTGTGGCCAACTCAAGTTCTGGGAACCATCTGGCAAGTATTTTTACAAGCAAGCAAGGAAGAAAAGCTGAGTTTGTTTCTGATACACCATAAAGCATATTTGGTACCTCTGGGGTGATGAGCTTTATGCCCACCGTCTACTGTTCCATCTAAGCCATGACTTCTCTTTCCCGCCTACAAATAAAAACAATGAAGAATAATTATACTTCATGGATTGTTCTACCAAGACCAAATTCTTGTTTAGAGGAGTCAGCAAAGATTGGTCACTTGAATATTTTATTGTGGTTGTTGTTGTTGTTGTTTATAGGCTATGCTTCATAGGGTTCCAGAGTAGTGTACAATAGAAAAATAAAACAAATAAGACAGTTTAATTAACAAAAAAATGTAACCACCAAAAAAACCAAAACAATCTGCTGAAATAACAGCACAGAAAATCAGGAAGATTGAATTACAGTTAACTACAGCTTCTGGTTGGTCTGAAGCAATAGAACAAAGTTTGAATCTAGTGGCATATATAAGCATTTGTGTACACGCAAAACTTATACCCAAATTAATAGCTAAATGGCTAATTCATAGGAAACAGAGAGTGAGTATAAATGGGCAATTTTCTCAGTGGAGGGTGGTAAGCAGTGGGGTACCGCAGGGATCAGTACTGGGTCCGATGCTTTTTAACTTGATTCATTAATGATTTGGAGTTGGGAGTAAGCAGTGAAGTGGCTAAATTTGCAGATGACACGAAGTTGTTCTGGGTGGTGAAAGCCAGGGAGGATTGTGAGGCACTCCAAAGGGATCTCTCGAGGATGGGTGAGTGGGCATCAACATGGCAAATGGGGTTCAGTGCGGCCAAGTGCAAAGTGATACACATTGGAGCCAAAAATCCTAACTATAAATACACATTGATGGGGTCCGAACTGGCAGAGACTGATGAAGAGAGAGATCTTGGAGTTGTAGTAGACAACTCACTGAAAATGTTGAGACAGTGTGTGATTGCAATGAAAACGGCCAACACGATGCTGGAGATTATTAGGAAGGAAATTGAAAACCAATCAGCCAGTATCATAAAGCCCCTGCATAAATTGAGGATGCAACCTCATTTGGAGTACTGTGTACAGTTCTGGTCGCCACACCTCAAAAAAGATATGATAGCACTGGAAAAACTGCAGAAAAGGGCAACTAGAATGATAAAAGGGTTGGAACACTTTTTCTATGAAGAAAGGTTGAAGTGCTTAGGGCTCTTTAGCATGGAGAAACAATGGCTGAGGGGTGACATGATTGAGGTTTATAAGATTATGGATGAGATAGAGTGGGTAGAGAAAGAAGTACTTTCCTCCCTTTCTCACAATATAAGAAATCGTGAGCACTCCATGAAATTCCTGAGTAGTTGGGTTAGAATGGATAAAAGGAAGTACTTCTTCACCCAAAGAGTGACTAACACATGGAATTCACTGCCACATGAGGTGGTGGCGGCTACAAGCATGGACAGCTTCGAGAGGGAACTGGATAAACATATGGAGCAGCAGTCCATCAGTGGCTATTAGCCACAAGGTATAAATAGGAACTCTCGGTCTGGGGCAAGTGATGCTCTGTATTCTTGGTGCTTGGGGGGGCAACAGTGGGAGGGCTTCTAGCGTCCTGGCCCCACTGGTGTTTTTGGCCACTGTGGGACACAGAATGTTGGACTGGATGGGCCATTGGCCTGATCCAACATTGGCTTCTCTGATGTTCTTATGTTCTTAAATTAAACTTTGTTGGTCTTAAAGGTGCCACTGGACTCAAACTTTGTTTGTTAACCACAGCAACAAAGACGCTGTAACTAGTGCAATGATACAGCCTGGCCAGTTTTCGATGAAGGATATCCTGGGGCAGCCACTGAAAGGATGGGCCCCGGACTGCCAGTCTCCAGGTGGGATGTAGGTAAACAAAAAACAACTGTGATATTATTATGCAATCCATTCTATAATTATTATTAAGCATTTATATTATTGTATGATATTATGGTACAAATTACAAAACACATTCCAAATGAAAAAATACAAATATTTAAAGTGTCCTTGTAAACCATCGTTGCTCAGAGTTCCTCTGTATAATACAGCCCAAAGTGGTTTTATACAGTCCTTCTTTGATGCAGATGTAAATTATTCCAAATATCTGATCAACTCTTGTGGCTTTGCATCAAAGAAGGACTGTGTAAAGCCCCTTTGAACTGTGTTATCCCAAGGAACTTTGAGCACAGATGGATTACAAGGACACTTTAAATATTTGTATATTTTTTAGTGGAAGGTTTTTGTAATTTGTACCATAATATACCGTATTTTTCGCTCCATAAGACGCACCTGATCATAAGACGCACCTTGTTTTTAAAGGAGGAAAGCAGGAAAAAATGAAACAGAAAGAAAGAAAGAGAGAGAGAGAGAGAGATAAAGGAAGGAAGGAGGAGGAGAGAGAGAGAGAGAGAGAGAAAGGAAGAAAAAAAGGTGGGGACAGAGAGAGAGACAGAAATACAGACAGACAAACAGAAAAAAGGAAAGGAAGGAAGGAAGGAAGAAAGATAGAGAAAGGAAAGAAGAGAGACGTCGGCCTACCATGCAAAGCCAGGCCTTTCTGTGCAAAGTAGCCACGGAGCTTAATCTATGGGCGGGGCTTTCTGCTGCTGGCTGTCTTAAAGGGGGAAAGCACTTAAAGGGAAAGAGTACTTAGCCTGGTGGGGTTTTTCCTGCCGTTTCCCTTTTAAGTCTTAACAGCTCAGGCCCAGCAGGGAGGGGTGGGGAAGGCTGGGATGCCAGCCTGGATGGCGTTCCCCTGTGTTCCTGCTGAAGAAAGAGCCGTGTTACAGGTAAGAAAAGCTCCACATTCGCTCCATAAGACGCACACACTTCCCCCCCCCACTTTTTTGGGAAGGAAAAGTGCGTCTTATGGAGCAAAAAATACGGTAAATGCTTAATCATAATTATTGACTAGATTGCATAATAATATCACAGTTGTTTTTTGTTTATGTACAACTTATCCCATGATCTCATGTTTGTTTAACCTCCAGGTGGGGCCTGGAGATCTCCCACTATTACAACTGATCTCCAGACAATAGACATCAGTTCCCCTGGAGAAAATGGCCACTTTGGAGGGTGGACTCTATGGCATTATACCCTGCTGAGGCCCCTCCCCTTCCCAAACCCTGACCTCCCCAGGCTCCACCCCCAGAATCTCCAGGTTCCTGTTCCTTTTTCAAAATCAGTGTGCCTACATGTCTCAAAGCACCTTCACAAAACTAATAAAACAACAGCCCTGCTAATACTTAACCCCAGAGATGTTTTTAACATATTCATGTCTGATTCCAAGGGCACAAAATACAAACTTTACCGCAGACAAAAGTAACTTGCCTATCATTATCAGCCCAAAGATATAACAGATGAAAGTCATATGAACAGTGAGGAAACCCACTCAATAAAGGCAGTATATAGTTTGCTCTTATAGACTAATACAAATAACAACTAGGGATGGGCACAATGTGAGACTTCTGCTCAAAGTAGTCAAGGATCAGATCTTTGTTGATGAAACACAGTTCTTTATTTCCAATCTCTACATTGGTACAGCTTCTCGGATTATTGTCAGAGATAACACAGATGACAGAAGCGGGTCTATTATACCTTTCTAAGCAGTTTGAATTACCCATAGGTAGCCAATCACTACAAGGGAAAAACGGCGGGCAAAAAGGGGCTCTGGCCGTTTGCTTCCCACAGGAAAGAAAGTGAGGTGTCAAGTTGTAATTTTCCCCTTCCAAACCAGACCCTTCAGATGTTACCAGTTCACATAACAATCCATGGCCTCGAGGCTTTCGCACATTGATAAGAGATGAGACTTGTCCTCCCTTGGAGTCTCAGCTGAGATGAATGGAATGGGGAGGTAGGAGTGTGAGAGGCCCATTGTTCCCATACTTTGAAGTTGACATCCTCCCGCTTTGACAGTTACACAAACCAGGCCGGTCAGGGTCATAAACCTGGGGTTACACATTCTACATACATGCTAATACATACTGGCCAGAATGAGGGTTACATGACAGGTGTTCATGAGGGCAGCTAGCATACATACAGTACTATAAGAAGCAAAGCAACAAACACAGAGAACATATCTGAAACATGGCTGTAAGCAAGAGAAATACTCTGTCTGAATCAGCAGATTCTGACACACAAACCCACCAAACAAACCAGAGGTTCAGGAGAACATGTCTCCCACGATCTGCCCACAAACTTCCATGTTTTTTATGGAGGTTCATGAGGTTCATCATTCTTCAGAGCTTACTTCCAGGTCTGGCAAGCCACCTGGAAGTGAGCCCTGAAGGCATTTAAATGCCGCCGGAGCCCACCACCAGCCCGTGGCCCCACCCAAGTGAGCTCTGATGTCACAGAAATGCCTTCAAGGCTCACTTGGGTGTGGCCACGGGCTGGTGGTGGGCTCCAGTGGCATTTAAATGCCTTCAGGGCTCACTTCTGGGTGGAGCCGTTCTACCATCTCCCGAACCCATGAACCAAACTATCCACAAACTGGTTTGGGAAACAGAAAAGTTTGTGTAAGTTCACGGTTCATTTAATCAAATGAACCATAGGCCCCGACGAACCACTATTTTCCCTGTTCATGCCCATCCCTAATAACAACCCTCTACACTGGACAAAGAGGCAACAAAGAATTAATGGACGTAAGTCTGACATTAGAAATCACAACATTCAAAAACCAGTGGAGGAACATTTTAACCTTCGAGGACATTAAGCTGCTGACCTAAGAGTATCAGTTTTTTTACAAAGGAATTTCAAAGGGAGATTAGAGAGACTGCTGAACTGCAGCTGATAATGAAGCTCAAGACAATGCATCCACCTGGACTTAATCGAGACCTAGGTTACCTGTCTTATTACTAGTGCTGATTTCTCCACACATATATTTGGGCCTGTAATTGCTTTCAAATCATTGTGTAATAAGCAGGGGTCATTTTGTAGAAAAAGAGGTGCATGAGCTCATTAGCATACATATTAGCATAACTCATTAGGGTATGCCATGCCCCCTGACATCACCAGCCGAATGTCAGTTTCAACCTCATTACACCCTATGGGCCATTGAAGTCAATGGCAAAAACTCATAGGGTATATGAGGGGCTGGAGGAGAGGGGGTTTGAGGGAGAGGCTCCAAACTTGCAGGATAGCTGCTGGAGTGTATCCCCGAAATACCCACCAAGTTTCAAGAAGATTGGACCAAGTGGTCCAATTCTATGGGCCCCCAAACAGGTTGCCCCATCCCCTCCATTGTTCTCTCTGTTACTTTTTTCCTATCATAGAGAACAATGGAGAGAATGGGGGCAACCTATTTGGGGGCCCATATAATTGGACCCCCTGGTCCAATCTTCTTGAAACTTGGTGGGTATTTGGGGGAGAGGCTCTAGCAGCTATCCTACAAGTTTGGAGTTTCTCCATCAAACCCCCTCCCCTCCAGCCACTTTTAAAGCTGCCGCCAAATTTCGGCGGCAATTCGGCTGCGAGCCAAATCAGATCAGAGAATCTGATTCGGCCCATGGCTGCCCTAATGCCCACTCCTGGGCTGGCGGAGCATCGGTCCGCCTCGCTCCAGCCCCAAAGGACCGCTGTAATAAGTACATGCATTCTTTGTATATTTGATAAATATTCCCGTCTTATCTTCTTTTTAAAAAAATACGGGTCCCTTTAATTTGGATTAATTTAACTTTCTAGGTTCTTAACTCATTCTTTTGGGTTACGTTTTCTCCCCTCCCCCTTTTTTGGTCCTTTTCTCCATGCCTACTATACCTCTGTATAACACACCTAATCCAACCATGCCTGCTATTGTTAATCACCTGCAGTTGTCATTTGCCTGCTATTGTCATTCAGCATCTGAACGCTCCACTTCCTAATAAATGAAACAGATGGACTCACATTCTACCTGTATCTGAAAAAGTGGACTCTTGCTCTTTTCTACAATCAAATACAAAGCGAAATAAAGTTTGAATTACAGCTCTACCACAAGGACAAAGTCTCTGGGGATGGCTAATACCCTTACAGTGACCTGACAATTCTATAAGTAGTAAAGCATTTGCTCAAGCCAAGAAAAAAGCTGATGAAAAATTAGGCCTGTTAGAAAAGTAAAATAACTCAGCAAAACAGGAAAAAGAGTTGTTGAAAAGCTCCCCAAAAGGGGTGAACAATATCTCCTAGTGAAAAGTACTGGAGTCTGGAGGCCGTTGGAGTGAGTTTCAGCATAGTGGAGTTTATTAGAGGTCAGGAACAAGCATACCTGAGGTGGCCCGGGGGTCAGCTTATATGCACAGAAAAGCCTCGCCCCCGTCCGCACCCACACTGCAGGATAGGTTAATCTTCCCACCAGAAATTACATTGGTTCATTTGAATATGCTAAGCCCCTGATAGGTGGATCTTTAGGAGCCTGGGTGCTATTGTTCTTTTACCTCAAACTTGTACCTTTTCCAGGCCATGCGGTCAGACATTACATGTTTGGTCACATCAAAGAATCATACAAGTGTACAGGAATTGTGTCCAGGACATAACACCTAGCATCTAAGTTAATAACATCCTGATCTAATCTCAGTGATTCCAGAACCTTCTTTCTTCTAACATTTGGTATATCACACAGAGAAGCACTAATTAAACCCTGAACTCAGCAGCTGATCCTCCATTAACTTATCCCAAGATAATCTATGGGAGTCAAACTGAGTCCATAGTAAAAGTTCTGGTAAGTACTCACAACCTAACAAGAAGAGTTTAAATTTTACTGCAGCTACCCAGGCCAAGCCATGAGAGAAATCTGACTACAACCAGTTTCCAGCAGTAGATTAGAATTTGAAAAGCACTTAGGGGATCACAAAAGAATACACAAGAAGAAAACCTACATCGCCTTGAGCCTAGCTAAAGCGGCTGAGATCCAAATAGGGGTTCCATATAATAAGAAGGATCAGATTTTTGTTCTATGGACCTCCAATACCTGAACAGATTGACCCCAAATTGAAAAAAGAACCTCATAATAGGAGCTAAATGAGCTTTCATTCCTTCAAAAACATAATTAAGATGAGTAGACCAGGTATTGAAAGCTGTAAAATGAAATCCAAGATAACAAAATGAATGCATTTGCTCAGTCAGATGCCCTTTTATTATCCAAGACTGACTAACTTTTCTATATGTACCTGTTTTCTAAAAAACCAAAATCATGGATTTACTATAATTAATAACCAACTGGTTACCTTGGCAAAAATTCACCATCGCACAACCCTTCCCTTGTACAAGATAAGAGCACAGCATCATTGGTATACAAGAAAATCGGCAGATGATGAACATTCAGTTTAGGAAGATGGAAATTGCTATGATTTAACTTGATCATATAAATATGGATTTAAAAGATCTGGGGCCAAAATACAGCTCTGGTGGACTCCTTTCATTACTGGAATTAGATCAGAATAGTTTCCAGTAATGGGGCATCTAACCTTAACAAAAGATGTAAAATGCAAAGATTTAATTAAAAATAGTCATCTTCACAGCATATGTAACTATTTCAATTTGCTCCATGGACGCGAACTAGAAATTGAATTGAATGCAGCATGCAAATCAATAAAAGCTGCATACAGCTTTCTACCAAGAGAAATATGCTTATCTGCCAAAAAGGAAAGTGTATAAGCATGATGGAGTGTAGAGGAACGTTCCTGAAAACCAATTTGTTTTGGATCAATTAAAGAAAAAATTCTCATCCAATTACACAGTTTTAACTTAAAATAGGCAGCATATAATTTCCAGGAACTGAAAATAAACATGGGGTGATAGTTTGATGACAAGTTAAATGGTCTGTTTTTACGGACAGGAACTATTATGGCTTGATGCCACATATCTAGTATTTTTCCTGAATTATCAATGGCAGTGAATACAGCTGGAAGAATAGGAGCCCACCAATTAAACTCTAACTTAGGAAGCTCAGCGAGGACCTAGTCAGGGCCAGGAGCCTTCCTTGCTTTCAGTGCTGCCAGAAGGGCAGAGATTTCCTAATAAGTAACAGATGAGGGCTGAGGTTGGCCCTGGAGGGGCCAAGACAACATTTCAGGATTGCCTTTTGGCCAGTTAATGCCAGACAAAGTCTGGCTGCAGCATTTAGCACCAACTGAAACTGCCAAATCATGTTCAATGCTAGAACAATTTGGAGCGCATTGGAGTAGTCTAACTGAAGAGTCTCTAAGGCGCAGGTGACAATGGGGACACCTCCAGCCGCGGTTGCAGCCGGTGAATTTGCTGAGGCTGAAAGGGGTGCTTTGGGCCATTGCCAGCACTCAGGCATCCAGAAGGCCCTCGGGGCATGGAGAAGCTGCAGAGCCCAATCTTTCAAGGGAAGTGGGATCCCTTCTAGGAAACTGGTCCATCAGTCTCTTCATCTGAAGAAGATGGGAAGGAGAAATGGAGCAAGTTGATGACGTGATGCCCTCACAACCCCCCCCACCCCCACCCCCCCCGTGTTTTCAGGCAGGTGTTAAAAGCACAGGCAATAAGACTGACCCACTGAGGAATGCCCCGGGAGAATTCCCGGGGCCAGAATAGTGGTCTGTAGGATGCTGCAGAAATATACTGAGGGTTGTTTTGAGTAAACCAAGTAAGACTTTATTTCAGAACAAAGAAAAGAACCCAGAGCCCTTCACAGTGGCTTATCCAGCCAGCTTACCCAGAACCATAAGTAAAACCTGGCTTGAACTGCTCCAAACTCTGATACAAAACATGAAATGGACTTCTGAATATTACATGGTCCCCAGATTCTTCCTTCGAGAACCTGCCCCCCAGAAAAGGAAAGTACCACTGAAAAGCCATGTCCTCAAGCCTCGGTTCTGTGAAGAACTCCAGAAGGATACCATGACACAGAAGAATTCCAGCCATTCCTCGCACCTTTCTAAACCCATTGAAGTCTATGGGCTTAGAAGGGTGTAACTATGTTTAGGATTACATTGATAGTCTAGTTTACTGAAAACATGTCACATTCTTTGGAAAGTATAAGAATTTGCAAGTGCTTATTATTATATTATTATTCGTTGGTAGAAAGATCCCTGTGAATGGGAGGAAGTAAACCCTTAAGCCTGCTGTCCAGCCATCAGCTGTGCTTTGGGCTCCTTCTCACACCCTTTGTGAGGGTTTGTGGGCCCAGCACCTCCAAAACACTTCCAAAATGGAGTGCTAAGCACAGAGAATATTTCGCCTGGTGCTCAAGAGGACTTCGGTCTCAATAAACATACTGAGAACTGTGTTGGTAAAAGGAAAGAGTCAGACTTACCATTGGATTAGCCACAGCACCGACAGCTAAATCCAGAGCAATGATCACGAAACAAATATGGAATTGCATCTTTTCTTCTTCTTTGGCGGGGGAGGGGAGAAGAGTTTCCCTAGTGCAACGGATGTTTCAGTGCCTGAAAATCTGAGGAAGGTAGTCAAATCAGCATTAGAGTTTCTGGTAACTCACTTGGTTTTAGAGGATGTTTAACTTGAAGCAATCACTGCTTTCATCAGTGTTAATCATTAATGTGTCCATACACTAAGGGAAAAGCTGATTTCAGCGATCGGGGGGGGGGGGCAGGGTTTATCCTGAGAGTCTGACAATTAAGAATATGGGACAATTCCCTTTGGGGTGGACCCGGTGAAGCCATTTGCTCACTTTCCTGTCACACCCACCCTGCACCCCACTTTCTCTGACTCCAGAATAAGTCACCATCCATGTTCTGGTTTGTTATAAGTAGGAAGAATTCGCTTGCAAATAACCAGCTTGGGGGACGGTGGGTTCCCCAGGTTTCTGAGCAGGGGTCCTGCCTGGTCTGTAAAGAGTCTGGCCCTTGCTGTTGTTGCCACTATTTTGGGCAGAAGGGTGAAAACAGTATCAGAAAAATATGGACCAGTTTGAGGTCATCTCTACTAGACAGGGCCAGATTACCATTAATTCAGCTGCTCAGGCAGTTGTCTCTTCACACAATCTTCCAAAACTGGTCAGCCAGTGGGAACAGAAGCCCTTTAGTGCAGTACCCCAGATAGCCACCTCAGTTGACTAGTCCCGAAAGATGCTGAGTTGTTCTTTTTGAAAGGAAGCTGCCAGCACGTTCAAAGCACCAGAAGGGCTGTTGGTGGCTGCAGCCGCTGGGCCCTGGGGTGCCCACGCTCGTGGGCTTTTGTTAGGACTCAGATGGAGAGTGGAGAGAGAGAGTTGTCTCAGCACAGATGGGGGAACATTCTTGGAGCTTTTTGAGAACATGCTCTACTTGCAACCTTCGCTGAAACTAGAGCCATAACAAGATCAGGTTTTTTTAAAAAAAAATCTGTAAATGCACCCACTCTTGAAATTCTGTCAACCAGTTTAAATGAGCTGAGAATAAACTCGTTTGCACTTCTGTAGGAATACATTTTTAGATGTACTCGGTTCTCTGCTGTTCCACCCACTTTCTTTATTAGCATATCAGACGCCCTCACTGCATGTTTCCAATAGCTGTGAAGACCCTGTGCATATGGAAGACCAGCCTGCCTGTGGGGCCAAGGAGGCTGCAGCCTTCTCCACCATCACCCTGGAAGGGGCCACTTTCTCCTCTGCAGATCTGCTGTACTGATACCAAGAGGTGGTTTTCTACACAAAGGAAGTCCATAATTATGCAGAAGCAAAATTGCCCACAAAGCTGCCGTCAGTTAAGCACATGCTTGGCAATTTGATGTTATTTCTAGTCCACATATCTCACTGGGCTCAAGGAGGATTACACAGAGGACATCAACACGATCAACAGGAAGAGATATCCAACAAACAATGCAGTAGGATTTGGAGTATAAAAATCTAGAACCAGTCAGAAACCTGAAAACAAAACTGAAGCAAATCATAAATATTAAAATGAAGTCTTAAAAAAAGCAAAATTAAATAGCAGGATCCAACTTAACCATACACAGTAGGATAGACCACAGTCCCTAACTTTAACCCAAGTGTCTTTCAGAACTGTTTTGTTACAGGTAAAGGTAATGGTTTCCCTTGCTTGAAAGCCAGTCGAATCCGACTCTAAGGATGCAGTGCTCATCTCCATTTCCAAGCCAAAGAGCCAGCGCTGTCAAAGACATTTTTGTGGTCATGTGGCTGGCATAACTAGACGCCAAGGCGCATGGAACACTGTTACCTTCCCACCGAAGCGATACCTATTTATCTACTTGCAATTTCTTCCTTCCTTCCTTCCTTCCTTCCTTCCTTCCTTCCTTCCTTCCTTCCTTCCTTTCTAAATTTTTTTTTTAATTTAAATTTCTTGCTTTTGAACTGCTAGGTTGGCAGGAGCTGGGACCAGAGATGGGAGCTCACTGTGTCATGCAGCACTCAGGTCTCGAACTGCTGAACTACCGACCTTCCGGTCTGCAGTTAGAAAAGTCCTCTTGAATTATTCCATTTTGTGTAATTTGCGGAAAGCCAGGAAAGTGGGAGTCTTCCTAACCTCATCAGGCAAGCCCTCCTATCAAGTGGGGGCCACAACACGTGTCCAGGAAGTTGTTGATTTTGCCCAATTTCAGGGTGGCAAAGCTGTCATGACCAAGGGTAGGGGGAGAGGGAGTCCTGTAGATACAAGGGATCATGGTCATGAAGTGCTTTATATGTTATGGTCAGCACCTTAAATTGAGCTTAGTTATTGTTAGGCAGCCCATGGAAGGACTGCAGAAAACATGGTTGTACACTTACCTGTAACTGGTGTTCAACTTTGTATCTTCTGTTCAGACACACATGGGACTGCCTCAGAGCAGGCGTTTCCAGCAAGCATCTAGAATTTTACAGCTGAGTGCTCTCCTTCCCCTTGGCACAACAGAGCCAAGTGATCACATGACAAGGGGTGGGGAATGCACTCTTCCCTCAGTCCCCTTTCTGCCACTGTGGCCATCATGAATACTGAGTATGGCCCAGGGCAGGAGGGAGGGATGTGTGCCTGCACAGAAGACACTCCATGAAAACAAGGTTGCACTTACCTGTAACTGTTGTTCATCGAGTGGTCTTCTGTGCAGGCACACATGGGACTGCACAGTCACAGGCCAGCCACGGAAAAAAAGATTTCCAAGCTTTCTAATAGACTAGGAATGCCCCTCCTCCCTCTAGCGCTTTCCTGCCAAAACGCTCACATGACTAGGAGGAGGGGCGCTACTCCCTCAGTTCTCTCCATGCCACCGCCGGAGACCCCTAGACAACTAAAGTTCCAGAGAGTTCACAGCGGGGCAGGAGGGAGGGATGTGCGCCTGCACAGAAGACCACTCGATGAACAACAATTACAGGTAAGTGCAACCTTGTTTTCATCATTGTGGCTTCTGTGCAGTCCCACATGGGAAGATTAGCAAGATCACTGAGTGAAGGAGGTGGGTGTGAAGCTCTCAAAAGGAGACCACAGAGGACCACTTTATCAACAGTTGTTTAGCGGCACAAATTGACCTTCACCCAGAACTCTCTTATACCAGAGCAGTGAGCTCTGTGCAAGTGTCCTCACCAAAATACATGTGGGAATGTGGTAAAGAAAAAAGAGCACTCTTATTTTTGGGGGGGGGGGGATACACATCATATATAGAGTGGTAATGAAGGCTGTGCACTCAAAACAGTGTGACAGCATCAACCGATCCACAAGGATGGTTGTGTCAGGATGCTGACCATGCATTACATGAGGAGTGAGAGACAACCCTTGGTAGGGGATTCCAGCAGGTCATCACCCTTTGAAACCTCAGACATGGACAGGATATAAGTTAGAACCCTATCATAAATGAAGCACCATGTAAGTGCCAAAATAAAACAAAGGGTTATACCCCTCTTTTGTAGCATGCTTAGTAATCCAACAAGGAAAAAAAAATCAAAGAGGGTTTGTTTGTTTCAAATCAGTTACCAAAAACATTCAACAGCACAGGAAGTAGGGTCCAAGCTTTGCTGCAGTTTTTATAGAGACTCTCCTCCACTTAAAGGTGCAAGGTCTGTTACTACAAGAGTAGTGTTTGCCACTCTGAAAAATGGGAGGCTACTGCTACAATGCAGGAAAGGTGATGCAGAACGTATTAATTTGGCAGCAGGAGTGAGAATAAGATCTGCACAATGGTAAGGAAGGAGGTGAAAAAGAGGTGAGATGCGGCTAAAGGATGGATATAATGCGCCACAAAGGGGGGGGGGGGACTTGTATAGTCTGCAGAGCAATCTGTGCAGCAATACAGACAGATTAAAAAAAATGGCATAGAGACAGTTTGTCTTTGTCAGGGATTAGAAGTATATTCCTCCATGACAAGGTTATTGTTAGGAATAACGCATAAAGGCCGGGGCCTGGAATATTATATTATGGGGCCATACCAAGTAGCCAAGACCTCCTATCAGAAACTAGGGAACTGGTGTCTGCTAATCAGTTAAAAACATGATTACAATGCCTCCTTTAACTCTGTGGAGTTTGCACTAACACCAGAGACAAAGTAAATATGCCCAACATGTCATGGTAAAGTAATGTCAAGACAATTAATATCGCAGAACTCCAGGAGTTACTGGGAAAGGTTCCCCCGCATAGCGAAGGAGCCATCAGAGATGGCACTACTCCCAGCAGATCACAGACAAAAGAAATGCTGTGAGAGAAAGGACTGTGCTGAGACCACAGGCATGATGCATAGTAGGTCTGTCTGAGAAAGAAGAAAAAACTAAGTCCGGGCATCCTGTAAAGGGTAAAACACACAGCAAAACAACAGTTTTGTGTATTGTGTCAAATATAGAGATGTACAAATGTCAGGAAATGCAGTGGTGAAAGCTGAACAGAGCTAACAAACTTAATTAAACAAGGGGGGGAAATTCAGGCAGGTTGCTTTGAAAAGGATCAATAAAGATCTGTCAAAGTAGCAGGGAAAATTTAATATAGAAGCTTCACATAGGCCACGCTAATCTCTACGCACATTGAGAGGCAGCTAAGTATAAACCCAGTGAAAGGGAACATCGGAATTCTACCATTGGAAGCTCCTCTCTTCTACAAGAGGGGTACTGTCTGCGGGAACGGGAGAGCAGTCAAGAAACAGAACCGCCCAGCAAGACACATGTATTATGAGTCACTGGATCTGGGCCTATCCTAGGCTTCTCTTCAGGTGCTGCACTGAAGACAGTTGAAATCACATCATTTTCCCTGTCCCGGGGAGGAGGGGGATGTGACAGAGCACCTCAAATCTGCCTTATAGTGGATCAGACCATAGGTCCACCAAGGTGTGAGGCTTCTGTACTATCAGCAAGAGATCAGACCTTTGTAGTTAGAGTTCTTTATTTCAAATACTGGAACAGGGTCTCGATGTTTGTTAGAGATGCCAAAAAAGAAGCTTTGGGTTAATATACCTACAGGCAGAGCTGCATAAACAAATTCCTCCAATCAGCATACATACAAAATGCGGGAAAATAAATGGGACCGTTTGTTCCCACCAAAGGTGAGAAAGTTGTAAAAATTCCCCTCTTGCCCTGAGTGACCCAGATGTGCTAATTCCTAGGCAAAACATTTGGGCAGTGACAATAAAATAACTTTCAAGGCTATACCCACTCTGATAGCATCCTGAGAGACTTCGGCAGGAGGGGGAGGAAATCATGGCCAGACAGCTGTTGTTTATGTGACGCATTGGAATGTAAGAGGCCATCCTCCCGGAGGGAAAATGTAACACTAAGCAGAACAGCATTTCTACTTCAAGGCAAGCAATAAAACATGTAAGTGATAACGAAGTACAAAGAAACAGAAAGTAACTTTTTCGAACAGCAAAGTATAAGCAACCTATTGTCAGAATCCTGACACAAGGTCAGTACTGCCCACTCAGACTGGCAGCAGGTCTCCAAGGTGTCAGGCAGAGAAAGGTCCATCACATCACCTACCGCCAGACCGTTAACTGGAGGGCCTAGGACCTTAGCATGCCAAGCAGATGCTCTTCCACTGAGCTATAGATCCTCCCCATTTATCACTAAATGGAATGATAAAATCAGTTGGAGACTGGTAGCCCTCATATAGAGGAGAGGAGGGCAAACTGTTGGATCTAAGTTCACCAAGTGACATAGGTGCACACAGAATTGCAGGAAGCCTAGTGGACAAACAGCAGAGGTGAAAGGATCTCGATCACTAGAGACTTTGTCAGTAGGAGATGCCAAGGATGGAACTTGGCTTCTTGTACATGAACAAAAGGTGTGCAGAGCCCTGAGACATAACGTTAAGTGAAGGCGGGAAAGAAACGTGACTCAGGGATCTGACAACAAGCCTGTTATTGCCCCCAGAATGTTGTTTGACCGGACAGCAGATTTCACAGCATCTGTGAGGAGATCATTTACTTTAATGTTTATATTAACTCCTAGCAGGGACTAGGGTAGGGTAACGTGAGTGATCTAAATTAAAGGAACAGATTTATCATGCAGATTACCAGCATAGGTCGTGAGTCACAGTGCGTTAATATATGTTCAAACAGAACAGTATAAAGGTATTTGATCTGTAGGCCAACAGGGACAGTATAGATGACCCATGGAACCAAGAATACAATAATTGATTGTAGCAGAGGATGCAACAAGAACCATTAATTATAGTGTGCCCATTGGACCCTTATCTATTAGGGCAGCTGTTTGGAGAAGGAGAAAACATGCTGCCTTTTAAAAAGAGAGGTGAGGAGTAGATCCTACTCTGTAAACTGGACTCAGATTCTCTGCCATTAATTGTTCAGACTCGGGGTCTGTATCAGTAATTTACGGCTAGCCTTGAGGTTTATTACATGTCCTGCTTAATGTGTCTTTTTCTTTCCCGGGAGGATGGCTTGCTGCATTCCACTGCGTCACATAAACAGTCTGGCTATCTCACCTCGTCTCCTCCCTCTTTCTCTCTGGAGTCTCGAATGTTTTATCTTGCTTTTGTAACCTTGGAGAATTGTTGAACTGTTTCTAGCCAGGTGCCTGGCCTGTGAATTGCAAGTAGAGGTCACTAAGGGGCATGGGGGGAATTTTTAGTGCTTTTGCGCCTTTTCTGTGAGAACCAACGGTTGGGGGGTTTTGCGCTTTTTTGTAGTTGCTCTGATTGGCCCTTTGCCTGCTCTTACCTTACTGTGTAGGGTATATTAATCCCTGTTGCCTGTAACCAAGTATCTCTAACAAACATTGAGTACTTGAACCATCATTAAGAATAAAAGGACTTTTTGCTTCATCAAAGGCCTGGCTTATTTGATTTGACTCAGAAGCCTCACAAAAGAGTCTTATAACACCTCTTCTTTCTTTTTAATCCTCACTAGAACCCTGCAAGGTAGGGCACCATGAGAAGCTGTGAAGGTACAAGCTCAGGAAATTGTAATAGAGTTTGATATTTGAAGCTGATCTTGTAGTGCCAGACCAACTCTGAATCCACATATGACACTGGGTCTTGCTGTGAATGGTGTCACAACAGAGTGACTTGCACGGGCTAAGGAATCCCCCAATTCATTGACGGTTCCGAAGGATGCCATAGAACCGAGACGAGTGGAAAACTACTTAGGCTTGTCTAGCAAGCATATTTGCGGATTAATTCTGAGTTCCCCCTAAAGGTGGAAACTAGATCTTAGGAATAGGGCTTGGAGCAGAGCTCAGCAGAGACCAGGTTCTGACCTTGGAATCCAGGCAGCCCCAACAGAGTGAGTAGTCAAAACCACATTAGGACTTAAACATAAGTATATTGCCTCAGGACATGGCTAACAACTTGAAGGGGAAACTCCGCCCAGTTCAGCCACTCTTCAAAGCTACAGAAGCTGAAGAGGTCCAAACAACCCCAACTAAATGGCACAATACCATTCTGACACATAATACCTTCCACAAGGGGGCACAGAGAACTGCAAGGCTGTGTGAAACAACCCTGAACCTGAGGACAGGTAGGGAAAGGTTCCTTCAGTCAGGCACAGCAAAGGTTTAAAACAGGCCTCAAGAGGCCACACTTACAGGCTTCTGGTCAGAACTGACCGAAAAGCAGAGAAGGGGAAAGTTTCAGTCAGACAGCCATGCCTCCAAGCTTCTTCACTGGAAGCGATGGGGATGGCCAGGGCAGGCAGGCAGGCAGTCTCTGCCAGGCAGCACCTCCAAGCCTCTCCATCCGAAGCGAAGGGAGGGGCTGGCTTTCCCTTGGCACCAAGAGAAGGGAGGGGGGAGGGAAGGCACAGAGGCCAGAGACCTCTGAGGGAATGACCAGGCAGAAACGCTTTGACCTCGAGGGGTTGTGACTTCAAGGCACACAGCCAAAGCCCATGAAAAGAGCCAGTTCTTCTGAGGCTGTGTCTACAACAGCTCAGCAGTCTTGGGGAGGGGGGGTACACCTCCATTCAGACTGCTGCTACGCGGGCGAAATCTCCGAAGAAGGCCATTCACGCCAGGCCCACTGTCCACCCCACCTCTGCCGTGGGGGGAATATGCCTTATCAGGCTCTCTTGTTAGCCGAATTGCTTTAATTTACGTTCAGCAATTGGCCAAATAACGGGTTCTTGCAAACTATACCAAGGTCCCGCCCCTTCCAGGAGTTCTCAGAAAATAGGCACAGAGGCTGAGTGGTTTCTTTGATTGATGTTTACTATAAAATGTTGTTCAAGCATACAAGGAATAATAATAAAACCACATTCACACAAGATCTAAGGAAATCAGACAGAAAATAGCACTGTTGCATGAGCAGGAGTATCGTTGAGGGGGAATACGTTACCTATCTTGGTGATGGGTGGTCTACTTCCACAAGAAGATCGAGGGAGGGATGAATGAGAAAAATAGGGGGATCGAGATCTGAACCTGCAGATACACGCTCCAGTTCTGGCTGCGCAAACCAGGGATTAAAGATGGAGGCAAGGTGTTGGGTACAGGAAGCTGGACATGAGAGGTTGGTAAGAAGATAGGGGTTGAAGGTGGCTAGCAATGTGTTTCTGTTGTGCAAGATCTTTTATCAGGTAGCATTGGGGCGGGCTGCGCTGACCATATCCCCTTGTCACACCTACTAGTTTGTCCCTACTAGCCTTACTATTGGTCGGTGTCATAGGGAGGAGGGAGCAGGAAGGAGTGGACAATATTGCAAATCTAGGTGCTAAGCAGGATCTAACACCTGGGCCATCTGGTCAGTCTTCTTGGCACCAATCCTTGGTCTCGTGATGGCTTCGGCCAGGTCACTTGATGGTCGGCGATTAGTTGCTGGGCAACCTAATCTCTTACAGGAACTTTGGGGGAAGGTGTGAGGAGGCCAGCGTAAAGGAGAAAAGGGACCCTTTGAAATGGAGTCCAGGTCTCCCTGTTGGTGTGAACACGTGAAAGAGAGAGAAGACTCCTTTGAAATGGAATTCTGGTCTCCATGCAAGTGTGAACTCTGAAGGAAGTCTCCCACTGTGGGCTGGAGCCTCTCATAGCAATAGAGAGTGCCTTTGCCTTAGGCAGAAAGCCAACCTCAAAGGTCAAACTTATGATTTTAACAGTTCATAAGAGCATATAATATGTTAAAGGGGGGCCCTTTAACGCCTCACATGCTGTCCACCCCACCTCCGCCGTGGGGAAAATATGCCTTATCAGGCTCTCTGGGCACAGGCACCGCCGAAGGGGTCCTTTAACGCCACATTCATTGTCC
Source organism: Lepidodactylus listeri (assembly GCA_029233225.1). Taxonomy (NCBI): domain Eukaryota; kingdom Metazoa; phylum Chordata; class Lepidosauria; order Squamata; family Gekkonidae; genus Lepidodactylus; species Lepidodactylus listeri. Next base: position 112,363,136 of record JARCFY010000009.1, on the reverse strand, counting down.
ACCCCATCTCTGCCGTGGGGGGAATATGCCTTATCAGGCTCTCTGGGCACAGGCACCACCGAAGGGGTCCTTTAATGCCCCACATGTTGTCCACCCCACCTCCGCCGTGGGGGGAATATGCCTTATCAATGTCAGGATCTGACAATAGCCTGTTTGTTCTAGGGTTGCTCTAATGTTACTGTTTCTTTGTGCCCCACTGTCACCAAATGCTTTATTGCTTGCCTTGAAGTAAAAACAACTGTCCTGCTTAGTGTTACTTTTTTCCCCAGGAGGGTGGCCTGACACATTCCTAGACGTCACATAAATAACTGAAGCTATCTCGTCCTGGTCACTCCCCCTCCGCTTTGAGGCTTGGAGTCTGTTATCAAAGTTGTTACAACCTTGGAGGCTAGTTTATTGTCACTGACCAAATGTTTTGCCTAGGGTTCGCACATCTGTGTCACCCAGGGCAAGAAGGGAATTTTTATAACTTTCCGACCTCTGGTGGGAACAAAACGACTGCCATTTCCTTCCCGCGTTTTTGTATGTACTCTGATTGGATGCTTATGTGCCAGCACCCATGCCTGAAGGTATATTAACCCATGTCACCTTTTTTTCTGTATCTCTAACAAACATTGAGTACCTGTTCCAGTATTAGAAATAAAAAGCTTTGCTTTAACCCAAAGGTCTGATCTACTGCTGTTAGTGCAGAAGCCTCACAATCAGGCTCTCTGGGCACAGGCACCCCCAAAGGGGCCCTTTAACGCCTCACACGTTGTCCACCCCACCTCCGTTGTGGGGGACCGAAGAGGGCTATTGAGGCCAGGCTCTTTGTCCACCCCTCCTGACCAGGGAGAGGGATCTGAGTCCAGCTCTTTCCACTCATGCCTTTAGGGAAAACTGGTGACTGCAAGAGCAGGCAGTTCTGCTGTGTGAATCCCTAGGCAGTCAAGGCACAGAGACACAGTGGAAATCCACAAAATATTTCTTCTTTAGATGTATTTCTTTGTTCACTAGAATAAAAACTATCAAGAGAAAAAAATCTCCTCAGCCTCAAAACTGAGGTGAGGAAACAAACACAGAGAACAGCAGTGGAGAACTTCTCTCCGCGGTGGCAAAAAGAGAATTGAGGGAGTAGCGCCCCTCCTCCTAGTCATGTGTTTTGGCGGGAAAGCGCCAGAGGGTGGAGGGGCGCTCCTAGTCTATTAGAAAGCTTGGAAATCTTTTTTTCCGTGGCTGGCCTGTGACTGCGCAGTTCCATGTGTGCCTGCACAGAAGCCACAATGATGAACATCAGTTACAGGTAAGTGCAACCATCTTTTCATTTTCGGGAGAATAGTAAGCTCACTTACCATGGAGGAGGGTTTGGGCCGGTCAATGGAATAGTGATTGTAACACTGCTTTCCCAACCGCTGCTTCGCTCCTAGAATCTACATCAATAGAATAGTGTTTGATGAATGTCGATGGAGAGGACCAGGTCACAGCTCTGCAGGTCTCCCTGATGTCCAGATTGCACCAGAACGCTGCTGAAGATGCTTGGCCTCTCGTTGAATGTGCCTTCAGGGAGAATGGGCATCCCTAACCTGTTCTAGGTTTTAATCACAGTGGTCACCCATCTAGACAGGGCCTGCGACAATACTGCTTTCCCTTTGTTTGGGCGTTTGAAGCAGACAAAGAGATTGCTGTCTTTTTAAAATGACGAGGCACGATCTAAATAAAATAGTAATGCTCTCCTAATGTCTAGTGTGTGCATTGTTTGCTCTGGTGGGGACTGGGGTTTGGGGGAAAACACTCATGTCCTGGGACAAGTGGAACTGGGAAACTACCTTAGGGGTAAAGTCAAGACTGGGTCTTAAGAGCACCTTGTAAATGGTGGGTGGCACCTGAGTGCTCTGATCTCGCTCACTCTCCATTCTGAAGTTATTGCCACTAGGAATGCCACCTTATACAATAAAAAAGACAGGTCACACGAGGCCATGGGTTCAAATGGTTTATATATTAATTGAGATAACACAAGAAACAAACTCTACTGGGGAATTGAGAGTTTGATTCAAATCCATCAACTCTTTGAGGAACCTTTTCAAGAGAACATTTGAGAATATAGTTTATTGTATATGGCCATAGGCCTTTACAATCCATTTGTGATAACACCAGAAATGTATAAACACAATGTAAAACATACCGATTTAAAATTTATATGTCTCTAAAATCTAACAGTTTCAATTGGTCAGTTATTCATACGTTTTCTTACCAGATATGCTCTGATCTTCTTTGCTGCCAGAGCAAAAAGTGCCATCTTAGTAGATACAAAAACTAGCTAAAATTTTCCCCTAGGCTCCAGGTATAGAGGACAATTTAGAACATAATGGGGAAGGTACTCTACCAAGCTTCCACAGATACATATACATTGATCCAGAGGGGTTTTTTGGTAGGGTCCAGCAAGCATTTCAGTGGGCATAGTCTGAAAGCATAATGATAAGAATGCCACTCTGAGATTTTAGGCTGAAATTTCAGTTAGATAAGGTGCTCTAAAGTGATCTTTTTAAATGATTTTGTACCACAGAGCAAGCTTTGAATGACTGATTGAAAAATTGTCAGTTTGGGCATCCTCTCTGTATATCCATTCCTGTAAATCGACAATATTTCCTGAGGGCAGAATCAGATTGTTTGGAATGGTGTATCTAGATGTAATATTAAAGGAAACTAGACTGGTCTTGTCCTTACTTTGCAACAACTGAAAACTATGTTTACTTAAGGGAGCCAGGGTTTACCCGTTGTTTCCCCCCCATGATTGTGGTGTAGTGGTTAAGAGCAGTAGACTCTAATCTGGACAACCGAGGTTGATTCTCCACTCCTCCACATGAAACCTGCTTGGGGCAGTCACAGATCTCTCAGGACTCTTTCAGCCCCTCCTATCTCACAAGGGGACTGTTGTCGGCAGGGGTCATTTCATAGAAAAAAAGGTGCAGGAGCTCATTAGCATAACTCATTTGCATAACTCATTTGCATATGTCACACCCCCTAACATACCGGAAGTGTGTCAGAAGGCAACACCTACCCCTCAGGCTCCACTCCACAGGTGAGTGAAACTGACCTGCTCTTCCTCCATTCCCTTCCCCAGCCAATACTTTGTGCAATAAAAATAAGCGTAAAGAACACACCCTCATTCTCTTCCTGCTCCCTTGAAACCACCAGGTTTCAAGTAGACTTGAGATACCCAGGACATGTGCACCACCCATCCCTTTCCCTTCCCCTCCCCACAACAAGACACCCTGTGAGGTAGGTGGGGCTGAGAGAGGTCTTTTGAGAACTGCTCATGAGAGAACAGCTCTGAGAGAACTTGTGACTGGCCCAAGATCACACTAGCAGCTGCATGTGGAGGAGTGGGGAATCAAACCATGTTCTCCCAGATTAGAGTCCAACTCCTGACCACTACACCAAACTGATGGGGTGGAAGCTGCTGAAGGGTTGGTGAAATTTCTCCAGTACTTATGTGCCATGTGCCCACATAAAAAATGGTATACTTAGAAAATTTATATGCCACCTTGAGCAAGTCTCTGGAAAAGCAGCACACAGTTATAAAAGGAACAATGATAAAATTATCAATATTAAAACAAAACATTAAAAACAATAAAGACTCTAGCAGGGCTTTCCCTGGGGCGCTGTGCCTCTGCACTGCTCGGGGAAGCCAAGGAGGAGGCGGGGCTTGGTCATGTGCCCGCCCCCTGGGCTCCTCACTTCTGGAGCTGCGCTCCTGTGCGCTCCCACTCCAATGGACCCCTGGTTGTCGGGGAGAGGAAGGGATGGTGATTGTAAGCCACTTTGAGATTCCTTAGGGTAGAGGAAAGTGGGATATAAAAACCAACTTTTTCTCTTCAACTAGAATCAATCCCTGTTGAATTGGATCAGACTTCCAGGTGAAGTACAGATGCTGCTGCATCTGGTATTATCATTTGGTTATGGAAGCAAAGGGCATGCATGCAAGCACACCTGGATTCCCTGCCCAATCTTCTTCAGGTGCCCCACAGCTGAATCAATCCCCATTTTGAGCTTTCTCAGAAACCAGTTCTGGAGGGAGTGCTTGTGGCATGCCAAATGGTGGCTGCAGTGGAATCCATCAAGCCTAAAACCTTTTGCATCTGAATCACATTGTGGAATCTAGAGTGGGGAAATCTTGATACCCATTTTTGTATTGATCTGGCTCTATTTACTGGGAGGTATGCCTTATGCAAGATGGAATTGAGTCTCACTCCAATGAAGTTGGCTTCCTAAGTAGGGACTAGAATGGTCTTAGAGAAATTTATGAGGATCCCTAACCATTCTAGCATGTGTATTGTTAAGGATATCTGCTCTGCCAACTGTGACTTTGTTGGATCAATGAGCAGTCAGTCATCCAGGTAAGGATAAGTGGAGCAGCCTCTCAAGCACAAGTGAGAAACAATTGCTGAGAAGCATTTTGTGAAGACCCTCGGGGCTGTGGCCAAACCAAATGGCAATACTGTATATTGATAGGATTGGCCTTCAAATCTGAGCCTCAAGAATTTCCTGCAGTGTTTGTGGATAGCAATATGGAAATATGTGTCTTTTAAATCTAGGACAGCAAACCAGCATCCTTTGTCAATAAAGGGGAAGACATCTTCTAATATTAGCATCCAGAACTTGAGAATGTGCAAGTATTTGTTAAGATTCCTGAGGTCTAAGATAGGTCTCTTACCACCTCCCTTTTTATCAATTAAAAAGTAGTTTGAGTAAAAACACATCTGTTCCTCTGCTGGGGGAACAACCTGGACATTCCTTTGGAGGAAATTTTGAATTTCTTGCTGCAGAGGCAAGCCAGAGGTTGATGTTCTGGAGTTAAAATTGGTACAATAAGGAGTGGATTTGAATTCCAGAAAATATCCAAACTTCATTACACTCAAAATCCAAACATCTTGTGTGATTAAACTCCAATGGTGTGTAAACAGGGAAAGCCTATCAGCAAATAGTGGTGAGGTGTCTAGTCATTGTGGTGGTTTGCCCTTGGATGAATGGTCTCAAGGAGATTGACCGTGGCAGCCCTTTTGCCTTGTCTGTTGCCATCTAGTTTGGGGTTGGGTCATGAAAGGGGGGTGGTATGGTTGGTAGTTTTGGGCGGGTTGGAATCAGTAAGGTTTCCCAAACTGAGGTTGCTGATTGTGTCTTGGGAAGTACCTGGACTTATAGTTTCCTGATTGCTGGGAAGTGATACCCAGAGACTTGGCTGTGAACCTGTTCTTACTTATGGATTCTTTCATGTACAGCATCAGTCTGCTCACTAAACAGGGTTTTCCCTTTGAAGGGATGAGCCTCCACTCGGGCTCTAGTGCCTGGAATTAGGTCTGAAGCTCTCAGCCAGGAATGGCATTTGATGACTATTGCTGAAGCCATACTTCAGCTACGTGCCTTGACACATTAAGCTCTTGTTTCCCTAACTTTATTCCCTCTGCCTGTATAGACTTTACATGAGTCTTTTTGTCATCAGGGATTCTCTATGTGTTGAGACATTTGTTCCCATAAATAAATTTGGTAGCATGGTAGCAACTGCTTTGAAGTTGGCGACACACAGGCCTAAGGCTGCCAAAGCGTAGACTGTGCGCCCTAGAATGTCTAGCTTGCAGCCCTCTTTATCAAGGGGGACTGAATGTGTTCCTGAATTTTGCTTGGATGGCAGAACTTCCGTGACTATCAATTTAGCTGGGGGATGCTGAAATAGGAATGCACATTCCTCCTTTCTAATTTTATATAAGTTTTCCATTTTCTTAGTGGGAGCTTGAATAGAAGCTGGTTTAGCCCATATATTTCTAGTGATTTCTAGGATGCCTTTGACCATCAGAAGGGCTACTGGGCCCAGGTCAGATGAATATAGGACATTCATAATTGGATCTTCTGGTTGGTGTATAACCAATATGCCATGCTTTAACCATTCGAATAAGTTGTTCAGAATATAATTTGAAATCTTCTGTAGGCGACACAAGTGTGGGGTCTCCCACAGCGTCATCAGGTGATGGGATGGATGTGCATTCAGAGCCATTTTCAGAGTCTTGGCCTGGATGTGTCTCTGGATGTGTATAGTAATGTATAGTGTCCTTGGTTGACCTATGACTGTTGGATAATTGTAACCTTGTGGTAGAGCAGGTATGACAGGTGGGTGGTTGCCAACCTGTGAAGGCAGATGGATCTCACAGTTTCCACGGAGGCATGAACCAAGGGGGGACTTGCCCTACTGTGGTTGAGAGCTCCAATATCTGTGAAGTGTTGGCATCAGAGAGTGAGGTTGGCTTTTGAATCGAAGTCTTCTGTCCCGGGGTGATTAATCCAATGACGTTTTCATTGGATGATTGGTACTCCTTTGAAGTCACGGAGGGAGAAGGAGTACGGGGCTCTTGAAATTGAGGTGGGCTGTCTTGGGAGGATTGGTGACAGTGTCGACTGTTGTGACTCTGATGTCGTAGGGATCGGGATCTCCTTGTTGGGGGGGATCTCGACATCGAATGACCAGCAGAGACTGAAGCTCAGGTCCAAGATGAAGATGCGGATCAATGTCGAGTTGGGTCTTTTCAACGTGGTGGTGATGTCGATGGAGTTGCCATCAACATTGAGGGGAAATGGACTGTCGGCGTTGTGCCAAGTCCTGGATCATGTTGGGATCAGTATGTTGGGGTCGAACAGTCAATAATGCTGAATATTTAGACTTTTTAGCTTTTTTTATAGGTGGTTCGGAAGTCGCTCTCAGAGCCTGAGTCATTTGCATGGAGTCAGGCTGAGATTTTGTGACTGGCACAGAGACCACAAAAGGGGTCTTGGGTCTCTTCTGAGGGGAATCCAATTTTTTCGGAATTCCAAGAGACTGCTCCCACAATGTAGCTTTGAGGCAAAGAGCCCTTTCTTGCCACACTTTCGTGGTGAAGAGGCTGCAAGCCTCACAAGAAGCTGTATTGTGCTCTTCCCCCAAGCACATGAGGCACTGGTTGTGATCATCATTTTCTGCCATTTTTGTGCCACAATTGAGGCATTTCTTAAAGAGTGCCATTGTAGTAAGATAAGGATAATCTGTAATCCAAAAACATGATTTTTATCAAAGGAATTCTCTGAGGGAAAAAGAGAAAACTGTAGTAAGTCCTTTCTCCATGGCGGCAGAAAAAGGACTGAGGTAAGAGTGCTCTCCCTGCCCTTTGTCATGTGATCATTTTGGTGGGAACAGAGCCTGTAGCTCTGTTGTGCCAAGGGGAGAGGAAGCACTCAGCTGTAAAATTCTAGATACTTGTTGAAAACTTCTCCACAGCAGGCCTGCTCTGAGGCAACCCTGTGTGTGCCTGCACAGAAGACACAAAGATGAATGGGAGTAATATGCAAGCTCCATTTACCTCCCACTAATTGCTGAATGTGGCATTCTAGAATTTCTGAGTTGAGTGACCTAGGGAAAGGGCCCTAACCCAGGCACTCGTAATAGGTACAAAGGGCTCGTTGATGGGATCTTTACATGATTTTAGCAGCCAGGATGGACAAAATTCCAAGACACAAGTAGTGGCCATCACAGACCCATTCTGGAAGCTGGGTCAACCTGAACAGGGCATATATTAGGCAATTCTTCTGATGGACATATGTCATAAATGGTATCCAGGTTGGAGTTTATCAGTTTATCAGCTGAACACTTCACAAATATATCAGTTATTTCAAAGTGGGCAGCCATGTTCGTCTGAAGCAATAGAACAAAGTTAGAGTCCAGTGGCACCTTTAAGACCAACACAGTTTTATTCAAGGTGTGAGCTTTTGTGTGCGTGCACACTTCATCAGACAATGAAATGGAATTACAAATCATAGTTTTATAAATAGATGGTAGCTTGTTAAATTAGCATGCAAAATAGTGAAGTGGTTTTTTAACAGACAAAAAGAATGACAAGCTGGGTTTCTGGTTGTCATCTTGTTTGGATTCAGATGATAATCAGAAACCAAGCTTGTCCATAAAACTGTTCCACCATGTTTGTATAGGATTCCTAAATCCAAGTGATGGCGTTCTTTTGGTATTCTGCAGTGGGGTCTGAAGACGTTGGCCTCAAAATGTGTTGGAGTACGGCCTCTCGATCTCCTACACACAGTCCAACTCGTTTTCGATTTCCAGACGCTCTGACTTACCTGCGCCCCCATCTGCAGACACTCAGGGAGTGGGGAGGTGAGTGGGGGGCGGGGCGGGGCTGTCTGCAGCTGGATTCCTTGCCCACTTCTTGTGATGCTAACAGCATTGGGGCAGGGAAACAACCTGCATGCATTTCCTCATCTTTGGGGTTCCCCCTCAAGGGATTTGGAGGTGAGGGCTTGCAAGGGACACAGTTCAAGGGCTGTCAGGGAACCGTTATTTTCAAGTGGCAGGGAAACCACATAGTGGTCTGTGCCCACAGGCAATCCCACATCCTGCCATCCCACGGTATCCCCCACTAGGCGGGCTGGGGTATTGGGTGTCCGATGGCCAGCAGATGGGTTGGCTGATGCCTGGATCTGCTGCTCTGTGCTGTACCAAGGCTCTGACAGCTGTAGCAAAAAAGCGGTTGCCATTTCAGGTCCCAACCAGGTGTCTCTCATTTGTTCACCTTGCCCCCCCCCCTTTTATTATGATGTCAAAATCCATGCATTCGTTTACCTATATCTTCAGTGCTTATATGCCAGCCTTTCTCCCTAGCACTTCAGTTTGGTGTGAGAGCCAGTTTGGTGTAGTGGTTAAGTGTGCGGACTCTAATCTGGGAGAACCGGGTTTGATTCCCCACTCCTCCACTTGCAGCAGCTGGATGACCTTGGGCAAATCATAGTTCTGACAAGAGTTGTTCTTGAAAAAGAGCAGTTTCTGTCAGAGCTCTTTCAGCCCCACCTGCCTCTCACAGGGTGTCTGTTGTGGGGTGGGGAAGGGACAGGAGTTTGTAAGCCGCTCTGAGACTCCCTTGGGTAGTGAAGGGCGGGGTATAAATCCAATCTCCTCCTCGTCTTCTTCTGAACCCAAAGTAGGTAAGAACAATATAAAAACAACTAGATAAAAATAAATGTTAAACAAACATACAATACATTCAAACCATATTAAAAACCAATTTGTGCCCCTCTAAGAGGATATGCCAGGCTTAAGCTGCCCTGAAAACTCTCTGAGCTTGCTCTGGTTTCTGTGGATGGTGTTTTATTCTGCGCTGAGAATGGTGTGTTTGCTGGTGGCACAGTAACGGTTACTCTCTCTACAGGAACTCAGTCTGGTCACTGTCCTTGCCAAATTTTGTTTTTTTAGCATCAAGGGGGTGGCTGAGTTCCTGTGGCATGGTCTGGGGGAGGTGTTTGTCTGAGTTAAAGATGATGGGCATAAAGCTGCATGTCACCCCAGAACTGGTTCATATTAGTGGATTGAGGGGGGGGAGGGGGGCCAGAAGGAGAGTTTTCACAAAACCACACCCTCTTCTGCCTGGCTTAGTGTGTGACTGGGTAGACTGACTCTGCAGCATCAGTTTAGAGCATCGCTGTTGTGGACCAATGTGGTACGCAGGTGGGAGTCCCCCGCCACCAGGCCCTGCCCCTCCCGATCAGCTGGCTGGTCTTACCAGGTCAGAGAGGAAGACCCAGCGATGTGGCTGGCAATCTGGCAACATCATTTCCAGCATGCACAGGAAATGACACCATCACACAGGCAACATCCAGGTGACGCTCTGGTATTTGGGCAAAACCTCTGTGGTAGAAGCCATTTTTTACCATAGTTTTTTGACCCAATATCAGTGTGTTGCTGAGACATCACAGCTTGATGACATCACTTCCTGTGTGTGCCAGAAGTGGCATCTCCACATCGCCTGGGCCTTCCTCTCTTTCCTGGTTAAGTCCCCCCCCCCCCCGCCTTGCTGGTTGCTGGCAACCCTCTACACAGGAGTTTCAGAAACCTGGTTCCCTCCTCTTTTTCTTAAAGAGGAGTACAGCTCACAGAAGGCTTGCTTGGTTTTAGGAGGGATAACCAAAGAGAGATCATGGGATAAGTGGGTATTTTCTACTGGTTTTAAAAAGGAGCAGCCCAGAGAAAGATGGTGTGGGAGCCAGGCTGGTTCAAGAAAACTTGTTCTGGAAGGCTGCCATTAATGTGTTCTGTTTGTACTGGATGTTGACCAGGTGGTTCAGCAGAACATATTTAGAGTCCTTGTACAGTGAATAGAGCAACCTTTCACCATGGCATGTGCAATATAGAGATTGCTATGCATTACAGACTGCCTCCAGTCTGAAACACTGGCTCCACAGCAATAACATGGCTCGTAATCTAGCCCCTGCACCAAATACCCCCCCCCCCCCACGCACCTGTCCTTAGCTGATCTGGCCACTTGGATCCACGCACTCTACACTGGCCTGCCACTGAAGTCAAGTCGGAGATTCCAGTTCATACAAAATGCTGCATTTTGGCTAATCTCGGAGCTAGGGAGAACACATTTTTGACACCCTTTCTGCACTGGCTGTGCATCCGCTACTGGGCTCAAATCAAGGCACTGGCTATCCCATGCAAAGCCCCTCATGGCCTTGGCCCTTACCTCCACACCACCACCTCTCCCCCTGTTCCCCACCACAACAGCTTGCCTTCTGCAGGTGGTGGTGGTGGTGGTGGAGGAGGAAAGGGCTGTCAAGTCACAGCGGACTCACAGCAATTCCTGGTGGGGTTTTCAAGGCAAGAGACTAACAAGGGTGGTTTGCCACTGCTTGCCTCTGCATGGTGATGACCCTGGTATTCCAGAGCCAGTTTGGTGTAGTGGTTTGGAGTGCGGACTCTAATCTGGGAGAACTGGGCTTGATTCCCCACTCCTCCACTTGCAGCTGCTGGTGTGACCTTGGGTCAGTCACAAGTTCTTTCAGAGCTTTTCTCTCAAAAGAACAGCTTTGGTGGAGTAGAATTTTTTTATTATTATTAATAATATTTTAATTTACTTAATAATTAATAATAATAATAATAGCAGTCCTTGAAAGAGCTCTCTCAGCCCCACCTGCCTCACAGGGTGTCTGTTGTGGGGAGGGGGAGGGAAAGGAGTTTGTAAGCCGCTCTGAGACTCCCTTGGGGAGTGGAGGGCGGGGTATAAATCCAATCTCTTCTCCTTCTTCTTCCTTGGAGGTCTCCCATCCAAATAGTAACCAGGGCTGACCCTACTTACAGATCAGGCTATCCTGGGCTATCCAGGTCAGGGCCTTTCTGCAGGTGTCACCCTGCCAAGGAGTGAGATCCACCACGGCCCGTACACGCACGTTTACTGCAGTGGCCTATGGAACGGACTGCCTCGGAAGGCCTGGCGTTCTGCAAACGACATAGAACAGCTCAACAGGGATAGAGCAATGGTGTAGAATAGCTCAGGAACATCCTTTTAGAAAGGGAATGGAACTGTGGTCTGGGCCTCTGTTTTTGTTGTGTTTCCTGGATGTACTCCAAATCCTATGACTTTGTTTGACGTCTTATTCTATTGATTGCCCTGACTTGTGCTGTATAATCCACTTTGAGGTTCAATGAGAAAGGCGGGTTATAAATAAGGTAGATGGAATGAAATAAATGTCCCTTCCTACCCTTGGTATACAGTTTGCATTCAGGGGTAGCCTGATCCCCTGTGCACACACCCCTCATGGAAACAGCCGCCACAATGAACCTGTCAGCATCTCAAGTGTCTGAAGGCTCAGACAGAGCCTCCATGTGGGGGTATATGACCACCAATAGCACGAGGCTCCAGAAGAACTGGGATGGGTCTATTAACTCTCAAGGAAATTTTCAAAGAAACCACTAATTGTGCTTCTCATCCCCCCCCCCCCCCCCCGAAATATTTCAGATTCGACGATGAGGCTCTGCTGCAGTCCCATCCTGCCGTGGTAAGAAGGCTCAAGGTGGAGTCAGTCTACCACCATTTGTGGATTCCGGGCTGTGATGAGCCCAGAGCTCTGGAACACCTTTCCCCTAGGAGACACGTGGGTTTCCCCAACCAGTCCAGTGGTGCTCTGGGGTTGTTTCAGGCTGGGGAAATGGCACCGGGGGTGGGGGGGAGAGACTGAAATCCCTTCTCTAAGTGACCATGGTGTTGATCCTACTCGCACGCAGAAACAGAGGAAAACCCACAGCTTATGTGTGATGGTGTTACATCAGACAGAAGAGGAAGACCCCAGACCCACCCTGTGTGTTGTACAATGTGTGAAGAGACAATGGCTTTGTTCTGCGGGACACTGGGGAGATCATTTTCCCCCCACTGCATGGACTTTTACTGACTGTTTTCTTTTATAACTGTACTGTGCATGTTGGGTCCCCAGAATTTCCTCGACTAAGATAACAACAATGGACAGCTGGCACTGCGCTGCTTGTGTGGCCTCTGTCCCATGGAGGGTGAGGCTCCCTCAGCAGCACAGCCCTCTGCTGCAGCTCTGCCCAGGGCTGGTTGGAAAGGCCAGTGACCTGACCCACCTGCTCCCACCACCTGTGCTGTCACACAGGCCACCCTCCCAGGTCATGTGAACAAGGCTCCTGGAGGGAGCCCAGACTGCCCTTCGCTTCAGCAGGCCTCTCAGCCTTGCTGGAGCGGAGAGCTGGGAAAGAGCCGCGTTCTACTCCACCTTCCCGCAGGGTCTGTCTGCACACAGACATATGTTGTGCATTTGGGTTGGGGGCTTGAGGGCACTTTGCCAGAGCCCCCCAAAACCTGGTACTGACAGTGGCTTGATGCGCAGGCGTCTTGCAGCTGGTGGCACAAAGGCTAATCCTGTTTCATCACAAACAAGTTATTGTCATTCTGTCCTAATGGTAAAAATAATGCGTTCAAACAATAATGTTTTAATACCATTACAGCACATTACATGAGTATTCACATTTTATAATGCATCACTGGGAAGATGGTTTTACTTTTAATTATGCTAAATTCGGTTCCTGTTTTGCAAACACGTGGATGAAATCTGAAACTCCAGCTACACAAATTGTTTCTTACCACAAAAAAATAAAAAGAAAACCACTGAAGTTATGTATGTTGTAACAACCAATGGATCCTTGTAAAAATGTTAGCATTATGATTTCTCCCCCAGAAACAGAGGTTGCAGAGTAACAAATAGTAAAGTACTAATATTACATATTCCCAGATTACAGATCTTTATTACTGAAATTCAGAGTAAGAATCCAGGTTCTTTTCCAGAAGAGAAATGTTTCCACTCCAATGGTCTCAGAGGGAAGAACCAGCACCAAACGCCAGGCTCTGCGTGAGAGACTCTCCCTCCAGGTGGAGCAGGCCTCTCTCTCTTTAGGGGCTGAAATAAGCAACTGCCGATCAGTTGGGCCCGCCTGCCCAGCTTCTGGCTCCATGACAGGACTGGGGCCAAGAGTCCCCCCAGAATGGGCTCCTCGTGTTTCCTGCCTCCAGTGCTGAAGGACAAAGTTGGTGATGGCATTTAAAATGCAAGTCTTCCTTCCTACAGGGCCAGAAGAATTAAATATTACCTGTGGTTTAGATGGCCAAACCTATGGCAGCTCGTGCAGCTGGGAGAAATAAAGACCTTGGGAAAGTGCTGGACATGATCCCAACACATGAAAGGCTGTGGCACACCTATGCTAACAACAGCATAGCTTGGCCAGGAGGAGGCTTTGAGAAGACGGGCTAATGGGGTGGGGGAGGATCAGCAAGCAGCAACAGAAGCCTCCCCCGCACTGAGGGCACAGGGAGAGTGGATCACCCTCCGACACCAGGGACAGTGGATGCTGCTGCCGCCACCCCCAAGCCCTGCCCTCCACACAGATCTCCATATTTCAAAACCGTCTCAGGCCCGGCTTGGGCCATGCAGCTCAAGGCCACAGCGAGGCTTAGTTCCAAAGGTGGTGAAGAGCTCTTTCCCCCACACTGCCTCTTTTTGGCTCACCATCCCGTTCACTCCAGGCATCTTGCCAAGAACACCGTTTGAAAGAAAATTCTTGGACATCGTGGGCTGTATCCAATGCAGCAACTGGAGTACAATCTATGCCAACAGGTAAACCACCCAACGACAACTGTTACGTCAAACCGAAATGTAATTCCTGTTCTAGAAAATCTCTGATAATCTTTAAAATGGAGGCTCCAGCACAGAAGTAGAATGACCTTCATGGTGAAACTATCCCCCCCGCCCTGTTTTAAAAATACGTAAATGCAGCGGGTCGGTTGGCCAGCCTCCAGGTGGGGGACCTGCAGATCTCCAGGAATTACAGCCAATCTCCAGACTACAGAGGTCACTTCCCCTGGAGGAAACGGCTGCTTTGGAGGGTGGACTCAAGGGCAATAGACCCCGCTGAGGACCTTCCCCTCTCCAAACCCTGCCACCCCCAGGCTCTACCTCCAGGTAGGATTGCCAACCTCCACACAGGGCCTGCAGTTCTCCCAGAACTACAACAGACTGTGGAGATCAGTTCCCCTGGAGGAAATGGCACCGTTGGAGGGTGGACTCTGTTCCATCACACCTCTGCCGAGCTCCCTCCCCTCCCCAGGCTCCACCCCCAAATCTCCAGGAATTTCCCAAACCGGAGCTGGCAGCCCTGTGAGATCACTGATGCTATCTGGAGCTCCTCCCTTACCTCACAATGTCGGTTTGTAGAGCAGATCCAGATTTTTCAGATGGAGGGAGACATTTCAGCATTTCCATTTACTGCAGTCTAAATGTTATAAAGACCCTTTCACAGTAGACAAGGAGTGAGGTGCCCAGATCACCCCTTTAGATTCCCACAGTCAGCTCTGGGTTTCTTTTGGAAGAAAGGGTACCTGCCTTCGCCTGGGACACTTTTAAGGATTAAAGTGGTAACACTGGCAAATTAATTCAGGTACATTTTGTTAATAAGACTTATCTCCTGCTTAGGGTTGCGATCACATGCACAATTAGCCCCGACACAGGTGCGAATGCCGGGCGGATTAAAGGAGCAGGCTCACACGACATCATCTGAGAAGTGCCCCGCAGCTATTGGCAACCCAGTGTGCTCCGCCGCACAAACGGATTTAAAAGACACCTCAGAAAGTCCAGTAGCAAACGGGTTGCTATGGGCCACAGATGGACCTTCCCGAGTCTGATCGCTCCAGTGCGCTCACATGGCGTTGGGATGGTCTGATCAGGCCATCCCGACTCTGCCGTTCTTTTTTTTTTGCCCTTCTCAGTATGCACATCATCGCACACTCCATAGGGAGCCCTCAGGGCTGAGGTGCAAATCATCGATCCCTCATTTAAGTGCATCCGAGACAAACAGCAAAAAAAAAAAAAAAAAAAAAACGCCCAACTCACCCGTGGTTGCATCTGATCATGCAGTGGCGGGCTGTGCCCACAGCTTCAAAGACCGTTGTGATCGTTCAACTGCAGGTCAACTTCCACCGGAGGAAATAGCTTCTCTCCCCCCCCCCCCCCCGGCTTTATCTCGCACATGTGACCGCAACCTAAGAGTTTCTCAGAATGTCTCAACAAACATTACCCTCTCCCACTAACCATGAACTGCATGGGCCATTTGTGTATTTAAGCTAGAGGCACTGAGGTCTCCGAGCACCTTGATGGAACTTATGGGTTAAGTCAGCTCATGCTTCTAGTGC
Organism: Lepidodactylus listeri; assembly: GCA_029233225.1. Taxonomy (NCBI): domain Eukaryota; kingdom Metazoa; phylum Chordata; class Lepidosauria; order Squamata; family Gekkonidae; genus Lepidodactylus; species Lepidodactylus listeri. Next base: position 112,347,597 of record JARCFY010000009.1, on the reverse strand, counting down.
TGGGGGGGGGGGGGGGATACTGGGGTCACACAAACAACAACTTTAAACGAACGTTGCTTTGTATTGCTTCTCATCATCCTTATTTTTCTCACTCTTAACAGCGATAAGAGATGGGAGCTCAGATGTCCTGTAAACTCCTGTTCGTGTCCTGCCCTGGCAGGATTTCAGCTCTGAGATGTCACCTTCAAAACTGAGGCCCCTTCCCGACTCCTCGCAAGATCGTCCCAGGCCATCTTCCTGTGCGATTCTATCTGCCTCTAAGATGCCATTTACAGGGAGTTCCTTTCTGAAGGTTTTTTTCCTAACTCTGCCAGAGTTTAATCCTTGATTCGTTTCCTTTGAGCTTGGTTCATGAAGGGTGCCTCCAGTTACATGAACACTGGTTTTCTGTTTGTGGGTCACACCTAAAAACAAAATAAGGAAGGGAAAGGGGAGACAACATTTATTGGCTTGCATTAGTTAGTCCAGTTTTACTCTCTCCGTAACCAGCTTGATTAGTTTGCTGTCATGCTTTTTGAAACACAATACTAAAGGTTGATATAACTAAGGTGATCTTAGCTGGTGTAGCTTTAAGTGTATGCTCTTAGGCAGAAAGAAACAGTCAAGTGTTTTCTTATTCTGGGTGTCAATATAGATAAAGTCTGTTTGCTAAGGCTTGAAAAAGAAACATCTAAAGATGAGGCAAAGCCACAAAGATTGAAAGGTAGTTTTGCACTGAGGAAACTGGGTTTTGGAAAGTTGGAAATGGTTTGGTGGGGCTTGACCAGGCTGAGCATCACCACCTGCCTCACCTGGTGCATGTTGCAGCTGTGCAGGGTGCCCCCATCTCCCTTGCCTCATGCAGGGCTCGGCCAGGCCAGGGGCTGCTCTCTGCCTCGCCTCACGACAGGCTCAGCTGGGTCCCACCATCTGCCTCACCTTGTGACGGCTCTGGCTTCCTCCTTGCCTTCTGCATGGTGCTCCTTCCTTGCCTTGTGCGGGACTCGGCCCAGGTGCCACCATCTGAATCTCCTTTTGCAGGGGCTGGGGATCCGTGTCTGGCTGGGCTTGCCCGGGGGCTGGCTGGGTGCCAGAGCCTGCTTTGTGTCAAGCAGGCTGAGCCAGGCATCGCCACTCCGTCTTGCCTCTCACACAGGGCCCGGCAGGCCAAGCTGCCTCCCCTCAGGCTGGCTGGATGCCATCTCCCCATCCTTGGATGGGTCATGCTTAGCCCTTCTGTTGGAGGACTGGTTGGCCCAGTGCCGGGGGGGGGGGGCAAGCCATCAGCCCACCAGGAGCAATTGCTCTCAATGGCCTTTCCCCCGCCTGTGATATAAATTAGGCTGAGAGTGGCTCCAATGGCACCCTGTCAAAGGTTGGAAGCCTAATTCCCAATCCCAGTCCCCCCTGACCCAGGTGCAGGACCTCCGTCTCCGATGGATTCAGTTTCAGTCTGCTCTGCTGCAACCATCCAGCCACGGCTTGTAATGCCCTGTCCAGGTTTCCTGGGGCAGAGTGCAGGTGGCTGCCCATCAGGAGGTGGGGCTGAGTGTCATCTACATCCTTTTGGAATGCAAACTGTAGATGCTAGTCTGACCGCCGCCCCAGGGTGCATGGTCTTGGTTACCTCACCTACCTAAATATTCAGTTCTCTTCAAACAAGGATTCTTACTTGGTGTGTTTCTGCATGAAATTATACAAGGGGGCCAAGAGATCACAACACAGAAGATACATTCAGGCCCAAACTAAACATCACAGTTTTTACGATTTTAAACTCATGTTCCCTGCAGCCACACAGCAGCTCCAGGGAATGGCTTCTAAATTTGCTTGTAAATTCCAGGGGTCATTTCAAGCAGGAGCTCGGGGGAGCGCAGCTCCGGGAGTTGGTGCCAGCCCCCCCCCCCCCCCCGCGGGGGAATGCCTGCTTGTGTCATGGCTGCAGCAAAATGACCCCGTCCCCTGGAAAGGTCCTTGTTCCTCTGACCAGCCTTCTGAAGGCTTCAGCCACCACTGAAGCTGTCCTTCCAGAATACAGGTATTTCTCAGGCTTGGATTAGCAGCTGTCCCCTCTCTGCCAGCTCTCCCTCCCTCCCTCCCTCCCTCCCTCCCCCTCTCTCTCTCTCTCTCCTTCTGACATACTTCCGGTGATGTCAGGTGGTTTAGCATATGCAAATAAGTTATGCTAATGAGTTATGCTAATGAACTCCTGCCTGTCTTCTTCTACGAAATGACCCCTGGTAAATTCTATTTCAGCAATTTTACTGAGTGGTCTCCCTCTGAAGTCTTTCAGGTCAGCAGCAGCATGCCCTTGGGGACTGAAATGTTCACTCCTTGTTTTCTGCATTTTCCTGAAGAGGGCTCCCCCATCAGCAGTGTGTTTTACCTATGTTAGCAGATCCATCCAGAGCCAATTTTTCTTGCCGGATGGAGCCTCCGTGCTCCCTCATGGGCAGCTCCAGAGAAACTACTGACTTTGTCATGATCAGCCAGTCTTTGCAACGCTGTTGCAGATCTTTGTGACTTTTATAGCATGTGGAACATTTGCATCAGACGTGTATAAACTGGACTGCTCAAAGTCATGGTAGCTAAAGGAATCCCCCCCCCCCCGGAGCATTAAGCACCATGAAAAATCCACCCTGAGTCAGTGGATAATTTGTGTGGGTATCAGACTCAGTGGGTCGGGCAGCTGGGTCAGGCAGTCCATTACCATTTTGAACTGGGCACCAGCCACCAATTTTTTTTCCGACTAGAAGTTTTCAAACTCCAGAAACAAACTCTCATTCTTTCAATGGATGTTGTCATGTCACACACGAAAGAGCTTCCTCCACCAAATGTTTGAGTGGGATGAACCAGTGCTCTAGGTGCAGCAGTACACCCAGTGGCCCCCACCCTGGCTATGGCCCAGGAGCAGGAGCAGCTGGAGTATTTGGAGAGCAAGTACAATTTTGTCAGCACTGCACCAATGTAAAACTTCGCCTCAGGCACTAAACCAGAAGTGACTTTATCATGCTGGGGTGACAGGCAGTATTCACCCAAAACTCTGACACACAGTGTCATTTGTGGTTGTGCTGGAACTGACACTGGCACACTCAAGAGCCCCTACCCCCATTTTCCCCAAGCTTCACAGCTGGTGTGGAATGGGGGGGCTCAAGCCAAGAAGTCCCCACTGTAGTAGTACCTGACCCTCCCAGTAGCTGCTCCTCTAGGGCAATAGGAGGGGCCAAGTCACCATTATTTGGTCCCACTAGCCTCCAGATTACTATGATGTTCCAAAAACTGGGCTCTGATGTGGACCTCGGCAACACCTGAGTCTAAGGCACCCATCTGCTTATTGCTGCTGCCACTGCCACCATTAATACATCCAGTTCTGAACCAGCATCAAATGCAGGGGGGTCTCTACAAACCTGCGGGAATTCTGAAATAAAAAAAATACATTGGGGAATTAGCACCCCCCCCACACACTTTTTTGTTTCTGACCTTTAAAGCCCTTAATGGTCAGGGATCAATGTACCTGTGGGACTGCCTCTTCCGGTATGGCCCCCCCACCCAGAGCTTTACGCTCGAGAGATCAAAACTTACTGGCAGTCCCTGACCCAAAAGATGTCTAGCTGTCCTCTAGGGCTAGGGCCTTTTCAGCCCCGGCCAAGTGGAACTCTCTACCTAGTAACATCTGGGCCCTGCGGGACCTTGCTCAGTTCCACAGGGCATGTAAAATGGAAAAGTTCCACCAGGCCTACATTTGAGGACAGCAACGGTTCCTACGATGGCTCCCACCTGGCCCTACCAATCCACCCTATCGAGGGAGCAAAGTTATAGGTACGCCATTGATTATATGAAGGAATTATACTGTTCTATCTGTTTTAACCATTTATTATTTTCTATTTATTGTTTTTAATTGTTCATGTTTAATTATGATGCACACCCTTCAGGGGAGGGTGGAATAACAACAACAACAACAACAACAACAAGACAAAAAATGTCAGATCCAGCTGTGCTGGTGGAGATACAGGTTGCTTACCTGTAATTGGAGATCTTCGAGTGGTCATCTGTGCATTCACACCTCTGGGATTAAGTGCGCCTGCGCTGATCCCGATTGGTAATCTTCAAAGCATAACGGATTTTCGCGCCAGCTCCCCGGTCACATGCACGTCCCACTGCGCATGACCCAGGGAGGGGCACGAGGATCCCGCCAGTTCCTTCTGACCGCTGCGAACAGCCCCCAAGAAAAAATGAGGGAGACCGAAAGCAGAGGGGAAGGAGGGCGGGTGGTGTGAATGCACAGATGACCACTCGAAGATCTCCAATTACAGGTAAGAACCCTGTATATCTTCTTCGTGGTCTCTGTGCATCACACCTCTGGGAGAATAGCGAGCAATAAACACACCACATACCTGGAGGTGGGTGCTGGAGGTCTCACATCTGAGCTGCTTGCAGAACTGCACGGCCCACCACAGTACGTTGATGGATACAGACATCTAGGGCGTAGTGTTTCACAAACGTGTGAGGAGACGCCCACGTCGCAGCATTGCAGATGTCTCCCAGGGGAATGCCCTTGAGGAATGCCGTGGAAGCAGCCACGGCTCGAGTGGAGTGTGCCCGGAGGGACGCCGGCAATGGCCTCTTGGCCAGGAGGTAGGCGAGTTTTATCATCTCTACTATCCACTTTGAGAGTCTTTGAGACGACAGTTTCTGTCCCTGCCTGGGCAAGGCATAGGTGACGAAGAGAGCCGGAGACTTGCAAAATGGTTTTGTCCAGTGCAAGTAAAAAGAAAGAGCTGTCTTGACGTCAAGAGTGTGTAAACTGCATTGTGTCGGGTCCTGAGGATCAGGAAAAAGCACTGGTAATGTAATGTCCGCCCCGATGTGAAAGTCCGAGACTATCTTGGGCAGGAAGTCGACATCGGGAGCCAGGGCAGTGGCATTATGGTGGAACGTGAGGTACGGTGGGTCGCAACGAACCATCGAGAGCTCACTTACACGCCGAGCAGAAGTGATGGCTACTAAAAACGCAACCTTCCACGAAAGGAGTTGAAGGCTGCAGGAAGCCATGGGTTCAAAGTGTTTGCCCATTAACTTGGTAAGGACCAGAGGTAGGTCCCATGCCGGGACCGGCGTCCGTACTGGTGGGTAGAGGTGACGCATTCCTTTGAGGAGTTGCTTTGTGGTTGGGTGAGAAAACACTGAGTAACCGTCGATCTCAGGATGGTTGACTGAGATGGCTGACAGATAGACATGGATAGATGAGTGGCACAGTCCTCTATCCTTACACGACAAAAGGAAACCAAAAACATCATTAAGAGTAGCGAGGACGGAAGGTCGTCCTACAGAGGCCAGAAAGGCTAGAAATTTAGTCCATTTTGCCGCATATGAACGACGTGTGGAGAGTTTGCGTGAGTTCAAGATACGGAAGCGTCACCATCCACACATTGGCTTCTAGCAGTGGTAGGATGGTCTGGAGAGTGGTCATGCGGAACTTCTTGTAGATGATGAATGCATTGAGGTTCCAAAGATCTAGTATGGGACGGAGTCCGCCATCCTTTTTTGGTACCATAAAGTAATGAGAGTAAAAACCCTGCTGGAGGTGGTCTACGGGTACCGGCTCTATGGCATCCTTGGACAGGAGGGCTTCGACTTCTGATGACAGGGTTTCGGAGGGAAGGGTGACTACGAAGTAAGAGTCCTGCGGTATCTGGAAGAATTCTATCCGGTAGCCCTCTGCTACTACAGAGAGGGCCCATTTGTCTGATGTTATGAGTTGCCATGCGGGTAGGAAGGGTGACAGACGGGTGGGAGGACCGGAGCAGATGCGGGAGTCAAAGACCCTGCTTGTTCGGTTTAGGCCTTTAGGTCTTTAGGTTCGGTTTCGACTTGGAAGCGGAAGCAGCAGGAAAACGTGGCTAATGGCCATACGGTTTTTGCTGATAAGCATTAGAGGAAGGTCTTTGCCATTGGGGTTCAGTGGGAGATCGCTGTGGCTGCTTCTTAGACCAGGATCTTTGCCAGGTTTTCTGTTTCTGCTGTTTCGGCTGAGAGATGCCAAGGTTACGAGATGTTTTCATGCTCTTGTCCAGTTCGTGTAGAACTGTGTCTGTAGTGGAGCTGAACAGGCCTTCGCCCTCAAAAGGAAGGTCTTCCACCAAGGATTTGGTGTCTTGGGGAACAGAAGTCGACCTCAGCCAGGCGTGGCGTCTGAGGGCAACTGCTGAAGTGAGTCTTGGAAGTGACATCTGCAGCATGCTTGGAAGCGTTGAGCTGGTGTTTTGCCAGGACCATGCCTTCCTTCTGGATCTTCCTGGCTAGACGCTGTTTGTCCTCAGGAAGATGGGCCAGAAGTGGTGTCATCTGTTCCCATAGGGAGTATTGATACCTGCTCATACAGGCTGTATAGTTTGCAGTTTTTACACCCAATGCACCTGCCGAATAAAAACGTCTCCCAAAAGAGTCCAGTTTCCGTCCCTCTTTGTCAAGGGGGGAGGAATGTCCACTGTGGCCCCTAGTGGAGGGGGTCACGACAACTGAGTTGGGTTTGGGGTGTATGAACAAAAATTCTGCTCCAGGTTCTTGGAGCTTGTACATGTGATCTAGCCTTTTGCTAGAGATTGGAGTTGACGAGGGGTGTCCCCAAGATTCTTCAGCGGTGTTCAAGAGCACCGAGATGAGTGGTAGGGCTACTGCAGTCGATGTATCCACTTGCACGATGTCGAAAATGGCATCGGTAGCAGTAGGAGTTGGTTGAACTGTGGCTAGGGCCAGTGAATGAGCCATCCTCTTGATGAGCTCTCCATAGGATTTTACATCCTCGGAAGGGGAGATCGGTAAGTTGTCGGCGACATTGGGGGATGGCGACGGGTGGGTTGATTCATCATCGGAAGCGGAAGACGCAGAAGGGTTCGGTATCGACCGTTCGGAATGTTTGGATGGAGACATAGGAGTCGACGGGTCCAGTTGAAAAGGAGGGAGATCGACATCAGGTGGGGTTTGTGTCGGCATCGGTGTCAGTATCGGCATCAGTGGCGGAGTCGGTCTCGGAGCCGGAGGATCTCGGCATCGGGAGACTCTGGACGACGTCGATTGACGGTCCCATTCCGACGTATACCACTGCGGTGGTGGAGGGTAGGAGGAGCCGTAGAGGTATCGCCACTGTCGAACGTCCCATGGCACCGAGGAGGATGGGAGACGCCAGTCTCGATCGCTTCTCGGCGTCGGTAACAGATTGGGCCCGGTCTCGGGGCTACTTCGAGGGACCTGGGTCAGCTCGATGTCAGGTTCCGAGTCCATCAACTGAATGGGTCGTGGCATCGGGGAGGCGGAACTACCACTGGATCGCTCACGCCCTGAAGGGTCAAGCTGTGGGGACCCGAGCTGGGTCACGTCGGGCACGGGGTGCGTCGACGGAGCACTAGAAGCTTTCTTGTGCTTCAGCTTGCCCTTCTCCTCCTTCCCCTCTCTGCGTTTCTTTGCAGGAGTGTGCGGCAGAGGGAGGGGTCGTTTCGGTGCCAATTTCTCGGTACCGGTGGCACTCCTTACCAGAGACGATGTCGGGCCCGTCGGAGCCGATGGTGATGCTCCCGAAGCGTCGGCTGCAGACATCTTTGTGGATAATGCTGCTTCCAAGAGTGCCACTCTCAACCTAGCCGCTTGGTTCTTGCGGGTTTGTTTGGAGAAGGCAGCGCAGCTAGAACACGAGTCCACGCGGTGTGACTTGCCCAAGCACAAAAGGCAGAGAGAGTGCTTGTCTGGGGGCGCTATCTTACTCCCACAGTTAAGACAGCGTTTAAAGAAGCCCCACCGCTGGGCCATAGGCCGAGCGGAGAGTAAACGAGGAAAAATCCAAAAAGCGAGTCCAAGAAACAGTCCGTAGGTCGAAAAGGGAAAGAAATCAGTCCGAAAGGCTTTTCCAATTGGAAACGAAAGTTAACTACCGACCGAAGCGGAGAGGGGATCCTCACGACGCGACGGTCAGAAGAGAACTGGCGGGATCCTCGTGCCCCTCCCTGGGTCATGTGCAGTGGGACGTGCACGTGACCGGGGAGCTGGCGCGAAAATCTGTTAGGCTTTGAAGATTACCGATCGGGATCGGCGCAGGCACACTTAATCCCAGAGGTGTGATGCACAGAGACCACGAAGAAGATCCATTCGGTATGCTAGGTGGTTGACAATGAAAGGATAGAAGGGTCTGAGTTTGGCACTTCACCTTCTGAGGCAGAATTGGATGAGTACCTTGAGTGACCTGACGGAGAGGGTGTTCTTGGAACAGAGACTGCCCCCTTGACTAGTTCCAGTGTTGGCTTGTGAAGAATGGAGTCCTTAGGGTGGGAACAGGTGGGGGTGGATGGGGACTTTGACCTGGGAGGCTTTTGGGATGTTTATGTGGAGCCTTATTAGAGGGTGATTCCAAGGAGCTACGCTCTGGAAACACAGGGGGAGAGCCCAAGGCCTTCCCTGTATTTTTTATGGACCCAAGGTTTGGTTTCAGAACCACTGGAACTGAGGTGGTCGGATCAGTCTGTCAGCATTAGATATCAGCCATGAGCTCACATCTTTTTCCTGAACGGTACCAAATAAAGTATATTCTCAGAGCACTGTTTGTAGGATGAAAACTCTATTGTGCCTTGCTGTGGGAGTAAGCTGGCGACAGAGCAATGTGACAGGCTGTGCTCTTTGCCAAGGCATAGGAGGTGTTTCTCAGGGTTATCTGTGTGGGAAATTTTCAATATTTTTAAGACAGCTTTTTGCGCCGTTTCTGAGGTGCAAGGCTCTATGAAGGCCGGAATGAGATAGAGTTGATGGCAGTTTGTGCTGTGCTGGTTGAAGAAATGATGGAGATTGTTGTGTTCTAATGGCAACTGCCATGCGGTCAGGCCATGCGGTCCGGGGCAAACACATGGCTGGGCGCAGTCGGAGCTTCGCTCCAGAACACAACAGACTGGTTGGATTGTAATTTAGACCTATCGGTCAGCCAGGATGCAAATAGGGGCCAATGACCTGGGGAGACTTAACTGTATTAATTGTAATCCTATCAGAGTGTGTGGGCGAGGCCGGGGGCACTGTTTAGGTGCGCATATAAGCAGACCCCCGAGCCCAGCTCAGACATGTGTTCCTGAACCTCCTAATAAACCATGAGCTGATTTCACTTGAACGCGTCTCTGGACTGAGTACTTTACACAGGTGACAAGGATGGGATCCGAACCCACGTGTGCAAAGCACAATGGAACTGGTCCACAAGTGCCGCAAATGCCAGGAAACGCGGCCCGATCCGCCACAAGCACCAGTGCACCCTTGGGAGTCGGCCCACAAGCCGTGGAGCTGGCTCCACCTAAATTTTGCGGGGCCGTTCCAAGGCCAACTCTTTTTTATACTGGTAGATAGCTAAATCAAGTGGCTGGAGGCAAGGGCGTAGACTTTTCAATTTCCATGGGGGGGGGGGCTGGGGCTGAGCCAGAGTCGCTATGCTAGGTCCTTAAAAGAACTGAGGCCCAGTGACACCATAAGGAGGAGCCAGTGACATCATAGGCTATTGTCACTATCTATGGAGGTAGAGCCATGTGGGATTTAGGGAGGGGCTCTCCAGAAATTTAGGGGAGCCTGGGAACCCTCAGCAATGCCCCTGGGCTGGGCCAAACCCAGGAAAAGGTGGGAGTTGGCCAGTAGTTATAGTGGTAGCGGTCTCCTGCTGTGTCCTTTATTTAAATTCACTTTTAGAATAGACCTGCAAATATACATACTATGTGCATCAGATAAAGTAATGGTCACAAATTTGACAGTAAGGAAGACAACACAGAAAAGCCTGTAGGGGAATATTTTAAAAGTTTTCATGGACATTCATTTAGAGGAATCTTGTTTCTGTCTTATTTGTAAGGGTGATGTTGTACTGAAATGTACTAACTTATGGCATCACAGATGCCTTCATTTGGTAAATGCATGGCTGAAATCTCTGAGCCAGGACAGAATACCAAACAGTTATTGCGCACTCAATTTCTGAGCAATGTACAGAGTAGCAGCAATCTTGAGAGCAAGTTTGGTGTAGTGGTTAAGTGCATGGACTCTAATCCGAGAGAACTGGGTTTGATTCCCCACTCCTCCACTTGCACCTGCTGGATGACCTTGGGCAAGCCATAGCTGTGTACCAGCTGTTCTCTCAAGGATAGTTGTCTTAGAGCTCTCTCAGCCCCACCTACCTCACAGGGTGTCTGTTGTGGGGAGGGGAAGGGAAAGGAGTTTGTAAATTGCTCTGAGACTACAAGTGAAGGGCGGGGTATAAATCCAATCTCTTCTTCTTCATCTCTTCTTCTTCTTCTCACTTCAAACTCATATCCTAGGAGTGGGTGCAAGTCCCAGAGCACTGAACCTATTCCCAGTGGCTGTCATTTCACTTTGTGACCTGTCATTCCAATCCCAGAGCACAGATTCTATTGCTAGGGATTGTCATTCCACTCTGGGGGCTGTCAATCTAGTCCCAGAGCACAGATTCTATTCCTAGGGACCGTAATTCCACTCTGGGAGCTGTCATTCGAGTCCCAGAGTAGCCTATCTGGGCCCAAAGACCTTAATGGAAAAACCATTCCATATTTTCTTTGCAACTTTTTTTGTATTGCAATGTATCTCAGTATGCAAGTCAATTGGCATTCCTGGCTCCCATTATCTCCAATGGGCCTTCAAGCCTCTCCTATTGTTTCCAATGGGCAATCCTGTCATTCCTTTTACACATCCCAGTTAATTGTCCCTTTGAAACTATACCACACCATTTTAAGTAACAGCAAAATGAAGAGCATGAACATAAGAACATAAAAACATAAGAGAAGCCAATGTTGGATCAGGCCAGTGGCCCATCCAGTCCAACACTCTGTCACACAGTGGCCAAAAACACCAGGTGCCCTCAGGAGGTCCAGCAGTGGGGGCAGGAAGCCTCCCACTGTTGCCCCTCCCATCAAACACCAAGAACACAGGGCATCACTTGCCCCAGACTGAGAGTTCCTATCTATACTTTGTGCCTAATAGCCACTGATGGACCTCTTCTCCATTCCCTGTTGAAGCCATCCATGCTAGTAGCCACCACCACCTCCTGTGGCAGTGAATTCTAGGTGTTAACCACCCTTTGGGTGAAGAAGTACTTCCTTTTATCTGTTCTAACCCGACTGCTCAGCAGTTTCATCGAGTGCCCACAAGTTCTTGTATTGTAAGAAAGGGAGAACAGGACTTCTTTCTCTACCTGCTCTATCCCATGTATAATCTTATAAACCTCGATCATGTCACCCCTCAGCCATCGTTTCTCCAAGCTAAAGAGCCTCATGCACTTCAACCTTTCTTCATAGGGAAAGTGTTCCAAACCTTTTATCATTTTAGTTGCCCTTTTCTGCACGTTTTCCAATGCTATAATATCTTTTTTGAGGTGTGGCGACCAGAACTGTACACAGTACTCCAAATGAGGTCACACCATCGATTTATACAGGGGCATTATGATACTAGCTGATTTGTTTTCAGTTCCCTTCTTAATAACCCCCATAGTGTTGGCCTTTTTCATTGCAGTCGCACACTGTCTCGACATTTTCATTGAGTTATCTACTTCGACTCTAAGATCTCTCTCTTGATCAGTCTCTGCCAGTTTGGACCCCATCAACGTGTATTTATAGTTAGGGTTTTGGGCTCCAATGTGCATCACTTTGCACTTGGCCACATTAAACCCCATTTGCCATGTTGATGCCCACTCACCCATCCTTGACAGATCCCTTTGGAGTGCCTCACAATCCTCCCTGGTTCTCAGCACCCTGAACAACTTCGTGTCATCTGCAAATTTAGCCACTTCACTACTTACTCCCAACTCCAAATCATTAATAAACAAGTTAAAAAGCATTGGACCAAGTACTGATCCCTGAGGTACCCCACTGCTTACCTCCCTCCACTGAGAAAATTGCCCATTTATACTCACTCTGTTTCCTTTTAATTAGTCAGTTTTTGATCCACAAAAGGACTTGTCACAAAAGAGAGCCAGTTTGGTGTAGTGGTTAAGTTTGCAGACTCTAATCTGGGAGAACCGGGTTTGATTCCCCACTCCTCCACTTGCACCTGGCTGGATGACCTTGGGCAAGCCATAGCTCTGTACCAGCTGTTCTCTCAAGGACAGTTGTCTCAGAGCTCTCTCAGCCCCACCTACCTTACAGGGTGTCTGTTGTGGGGAGGGGAAGGGGAAGGAGTTTGTAAGCCGCTCTGAGACTCCAAGTGAAGGGCGGGGTATAAATCCAATCTCTTCTTCTTCTGTCCCATGACTGTTGAGCTTCATGTACAGAGTGCACAATTCTTGCCAATGTTCTCTCCAGGCTGCACACAGCAAAAGGAAATTTTAAAAGGACGTTGATCTGCATGTCCCCCCCCCCCATCTTGTTCATGCAGATGGGCTTACCATTTAAAAACAGACACCCTGTGACTAGGCAGGTGGGGCTGAGAGAACTCTTTTGAGGACTGCTCTTGAGAGAACAGCTCTGAAAGAACTTGGGACTGACCCAAGGTCACATCAGCAGCTGCAAGTGAAGGAGTGGGGAATCAAACCTGGTTCTCCCAGATTAGTCCATGCTCCTAACCACTACACCAAACTGTAACTCAAAACCTATCTCTTTTAGAAGCAAGTGGCTCAAGTGGTTAAGATGCTGAACTGCAGACCGGTAGTTCAGCAGTTCGAGACCTGAGTGCTGCATGATGGAGTGAGCTCCCATCTCTGGCCCCAGCTCCTGCCAACCTAGCAGTTCAAAAGCAAGAAATTGCAAGTAGATAAATAGGTACCAGTTCAGTGGGAAGGTAACAACAATCCATGCGCCTCAGCATCTAGTCATGCCGACCACATGACCACGGAAATGTCTTTGGACAGCGCTGGCTCTTCGGCTTGGAAACGGAGATGAGCACCGCATCCCTAGAGTCATATTCGACTGGGTTTCGAGCAAGGGAAACTTTTACCTTTACCTATAAGAAACATAGAACACCATCTCCACCACATCAGAGTCTTTAAGCAGATCATTTCCAAAACAGTCCTTCAAAGCCTAATTACATGAACTAAGCAGCAAGCAAGATACACTGTTCCCTCATAAATACTCAGAGAGCCTGTTGTCTCCCAGCAGTGACATTTATTCACTCCAAGGAATACCAGGGACATGATGCAGAGTCAGGCAATGGCAAATCTCCTTTGAATATCTCTTGCCTTGACAACCCTACAGGGTTACCATGAGTTGACTATGACTTGCAAGCACTTTCCATAATCAGGGCAACTGCGCTTTAATGCCCAGAACCATTTGGGCAAGGCCTAATGTGTAACTATTGTCAGTAGCATGAGATGGACCCACAGTTCAATTGGCTCTCATATCACTGCCGTAACATACAAAATAGTAAAAAGCTCAGTAGCTCCTTTAATATAAACAAACTGTATTGTAGCATAATTATTACTGTAGCACAAGGGTTTTCAGAAAGCCACACATTTTTCTCATCTCACTTTAGTGCCAGTTCCTGTCCTCAAATTCAGAGAGAAACCCAAACCTTCCATTTTTGGTAGAATGACACTTTTCCCTTCCTCCAACTTCCCTTCCTCCACCCACGAAGGGTGATTTAGCAAATGCAAACCAATGCCAGTGGTTTGCATGCACCAACTCAGCAGAACCAGAGCTTCCAATTTCAGCACAGGAGCTAGGGATGCTACCCTCCAGATGGGATCAGGGAATCCCCTGGAATTACAGCTCATTTCCAGACTTCCAGATTTTTCCCCTAGGAAAAAAAATCAAGTTTCTGGAGGGTAGCCTCTCTGTCGTATCCCACAGAAAAAAGAAAAGTCAGGCTGCAAAGAAAGCAGCCTAAAGTGAAAGGGAAAGTCTCTCCTTGCTTCCAGTCTCTCCTTGCTTCCAGCTCTCACACCCCTCAACAGAAAGGGATGGAGAAACAGAAAGAGAGAGAGGGACAGAGAGCGCAGCCCCCCCCCCCCAGAAGAAAGTGAGCCCAGGATTCCAACGTGCTCTGTGCAGCACAAGAGTTCCTGGGGCTGCAGGAGAAAGCAAGACAGCACTGGCTTCCTTACTTTGTTTGGTGCGTGCGCGCAGCAAGGGAAAGCAACAAAGTCAGTCTCCATGTGCAGCCCTCCAGCTCCTGTAGGCTGAACTGAGGGGGTGGAGCTTAGCTTCCAAGCTTCCTGTGACTTCCCTCCCTCCCTCTCTCCAGTCACCTAGCAGAACGGAGTCTCTGAAAGCGGAGGGGAAAAACCCACGCTTTCAAAATGAGCTGGAACTTGCCCTCGGCCCCGGGGGAGGCTCAGCACTGTCTGAAAATGTTCGGGGGGGGGGTCAAACTCCCCAGCCCCCCCCCCCCGTAGATGACACCTATGCAGCCGGCTGGTGGGCCGGCAGGCAGGCAAGTGAGCCTGCCTGGTAGACGCTCCGTTTTGCCGGGGGAGGCTGAGCTCCCCCCGGGAAATTTCGGGGGGGCTTGAGCCCTCGAGCCCCCTGTAGTTGACGCCTATGGCTGGAGGTGGCACCGGTACCCACAACTTCCTCACAGGGGGCCATCCGGGCCTGTGGCGCATTTAGAGCACACATGGCATCCCCAACACCCTCGTGACCGATAACGGCTCGGCCTTCACATCAGGGGAGTTCCAGGCATTCGTAGACTACTACTGCATCTGGCACATCCACTCCACCCAGTTCCATCCAGCCACCAATGGTCAAGCCGAGTGCATGGTGCGCACGACCAAGGAAGCTCTGCAATGCATGGACATAGGCGACTGGAACTACAGGCTGGCTGCGTTCCTGTTTGGCCAATGAACAACACCGCACATCGCAACCAGGCACGGTCCGGAAGAACTGCTTATGGGTCGGTGGCTCACAACCAGACTGGACCATCTGCATCCTGACTGCGCTCCAGAACACAGCATGGGCCTGGAACAGCAGATGTCTCCCCGAGGGCTCTTCCCGGGGGTCACTGGGGAAGAAGGACAGCTTTGGAAATGCCACGTGGACCAACTGCACCACTGGCTCCTGACCCTCACAAAAGACAGACCAGAGGAGAACAAGGACGAGACCTCCACTCCCGAGCCTACAGACGAGGACACGGGCGAAACACCAGCAACAGAGTTTTGCCAGCCTCACCTGACAGCCGACACTCATACTGTCTCCAACACCAGCCTCAGCGGGTGAACCAGGTCCGTCCCCGGTACCAGTCGTGGTGACTCCCGAGCCGCCCACTGGAGACACAGCCGTATGCCGTTCAACCAGGGAACAGCAAAGACCAATCTACCTCAAAGACTTTTTGTGTTAGGAGGGTCTGAACTATGGGGGGAGGGGTGTTGTGTTCTAATGGCGACCACCATGCGGTCAGGCCATGCGGTCCGGAGCAAGCACATGGCCAGGCGCAGTCGGAGCTTCGCTCCAGAACACAATAGACTGGCTGGATTGTAATTTAGACCTATTGGTCAGCCAGGATACAAATAGGGGCCAATGACCTGGGGAGACTTAATGGTATTAATTGTAATCCTATCAGAGTGTGTGGGCGAGGCCGGGGGCACTGTTTAGGTGCACATATAAGCAGACCCCCGAGCCCAGCTCAGACATGTGTTCCTGAACCTCCTAATAAACCATGAGCTGATTTCACTTGAACCCGTCTCTGGACTGAGTACTTTATAGAGATTCTAACAGCAAACCTCTCTGAGGGAGAACTGAGGGTTAGGGTGCTTCACTCCCTCTATGTCACACTGAGGCAGGAAACAGGGTGGGGGAGGGGGACAGAGCACCCTCCATTGTTTTTTGAGCTTCAAAAACCTCTCTATGGTTCTGATCAGATAGCTCTTTAGAGCCGTGCGAGGCACGAGTGCCTCACAGATTTAAAGGTAATGTCAAGACATCAAGATCTGGCAAACTTCGGAGTCAACATAAAAAGATACTAGTTTAAATCTAGAGTTTTCGGTTCTGACGGCCAACTGCGGACTTTCCCATCTGATCATTCACACCAGCGCGCAATCCTCTCGATGGAATGGTGACATCACAGCCAATGCCAAATGGGCACGTGCGCGGATCAACAAGGATGCAATGTCATGCCTATGTGCGTGCACAAACGGTGGGTTTTTTTTAAAAAACAAACAAACCCCACCACACATGCCTCCTGAAGTGGATGCTGTCTAGATAATCCACAGCAGAGGCAGCACACAGTAAGACGATTCACGAGGGGGCTGTCTGGTCGTGCAATGACAGATTGAAAAAACTGGGATCAAATTAGAGCTGGGCTAATGACGGGATTAGCTGCCCGTCTGAACACACCCCAGGGTAGGTATGTCTATGTGCAGTACCCATGTGGGACCGCATCAGTACCATGACAATGAACTAGAGTACATGGCATGCACATCACATGGCATGCATCCCACAAGCTTAATTCCATGCCCTCCAGAATAATACAAGGAATTTGGTTAAGCCAATCTCACCCTCCATTTTTCTTTGGCTTTTCACTAGATGAGCAACTATCTTTGTAAGGCCATTGTGTGTGTGTGTGTGTGTGTGTGTGTGTGTGTGTGTGAGAGAGAGAGAGAGAGAGAGAGAGAGAGAGAGAGAGAGAGCTAACAAACTAACATTTCCCCAAAAGTATGCAGACACCTCTACCTTGTCTTGAGGAGGGGGGATTTCACTGCCCTCTAATTGTACACTGGACTGCCTCAGGCACCCTTATAGCACAGAAAAGCAGCATGTAATTTCTAGAGGAAAATAAATCACTAAATCACAAGGCTGAAAGTTCCCCATGTCAAAAAAGATCCTCCTTGAGGAAAGCTTGTGTGCTAAGAAGGGTCCAAGGAGATCCCCCTTCCATGGGCTGCATTTATGCATGCAGACACAGTTCCTTTTAGATCAGAAAGCATCTCCACATGTAACAACTCCACCTGTGTTTCAAACTGGTGCTTCCTCAGCCTGCAGATCCACTGTCAGCCTTCGAACTGTACGCAGCTCTGCTGGGCTGAGCCTACATCACTCAGCTTGTGGCACATCTGAAGGATGAGGGTCAGGAACGGGCCAGGCGAAGGTCCCTTCTTGCCCCAGAGAGAGACACACTGAGACCCACACAGGCTGCACCTACTCTGTGGCCACCACTTCATATCTTATGGTGCTTGTGTGGAGACTAAATGTTGGCAAGATAAATCTACATAAATGCAAGAGAGGCATCAGGGCTCAGCACATGTGCAGCAAGATCCCCTCAGGCAGTGTTTTTCAACCACTGTGCCGTGGCACACTGGTGTGCCGCGAGATATTGTCAGGTGTGCCGCGGGATTTTTTCAATGAAAGAAATGTGCCTTCTGGGCTGACCTTCCGGGACGCGTTTGCACATGCGAGAAAGAACAGTGGCGCTCTCTCGCTGATTCTGCTCGCACGCTCTGTGGCCGGCCTGAGGTAGGAGGGAGCCGCCATTGAGGCGCAGCTCCCCTTGGCCTTGCGAGATGGTTTTAAATGAATGAGGAGGACTCGTGTGCTGAATCAGAGTCATGCTAGACCTGTGGATGTTAATACAGAGGACAGGAACATTCGGTACCAAGGGCATTCACTCCTCCAGCAGAGTAAGCTGGTTTCTTCCAGTGCCTGGCTCCTGGGTTGTGTGTGTGTGTGTGTGGGGGGGTGATTTGCACCAAGACATTCCAGTAAACATGAATATGTTTGATGGTAACAGCTAGCTGTTTCTGTCAGGGTGGGGTTCAAATCAGTAACTGTCCCTCAGCGAAGAATGGGTGTACTGTGTTTCTCTTCAAATCACTTATGGTCAGCAGAATGCCGTTCACATAAGAGTAAGAGTTTAAACTCTCTATTTGAAAAACTTTAGCAGAATCGCAGTATTAAAATACATCCACATTATATTTCTTCTGAAACTCAGGTCAATGTTATGGGAAGGAGCCATTACACTTTGGATCTGTAACTTACGATTTCAAGTTGAGTGGCTATTGCGTGTATTTGTAATACTGTCATAGTTAATACTTGAGCTGAGGCAACTAATGACCCATTTATCTTGTATTTCAGTGTTTTTCAACCACTGTGTCATGAGATATTGTCAGGTGTGCCGCGGGATTTTTTCAATGAAAGAAATGTGCCTTAGCTCGAAAAAGGTTGAAAAACACTGCCCTAAGGCCATTCCAGGCCTCACCGCACATTCATATATCATCAGCAACAAAGGCTGGTCACAGTGCAGACCACTGTGCACCCACATGGCAAAGGGCAAAGCCTTGGGAAACTAGGTTTTTCTTGCTAGTCTCAGCAAGACATAAAAGCAACAAGAAAACAAAGAAAGGAAGGAAGGAGCTGAAGATGTTGAAGTGATAAAGGAGGCAAAAAGGAGAAGAAAAGAACCGGCCTCTCAGTATTTTTTGGTTTTGTTTTATTAGACTCATCATACTCTGCCCTGAGGCTGTCAGTTTATATCATATTATGTAGTTTATATCATATAGTTCAAGAAATGCCACCAAGTTTGTAAGCCTTACAGCCTGGAAGATGGAACCTGAATGCTGCATGAGGCCAGAGTGAGTACATATTTCACATGCAAGAATGGTGCTGTCAAAACATTTTGCATTATTTCTTTTTTATTCTGCACTGCAATTTACATTATTATTTCATAAGTCAAGTGCAACAGAATCTCTTATTTCCAAGGCAACTTTCCTCCTCTTGCTTGCTGCTCTACTGGTGGGGGGGGGGGGGGAGAGAAAAAGGAAAGAGGAAGGAAGAGCTACCCCTCTTAAGCTGGGTAGGTTCGGTTTGGGCATCTTCATGGGTACGCAAAATGCTTATACATTTCTTCTCACTGTTGTCTTTTTCATGGGCCTGCCAGCTGAATGGACAACTGTCTCAAGCGGTCACTATTTCACATCAAGCAGCTCTTGGCAAGATTTCTGTTCCCCACCTGAAATTATTATGAGAGGCTGGTTCTGCCAGGGGGTCCCCTTTGGTAAAAGGAAAAGCTAAAAGCCTTCAGGTTAAACTGAAAGTACAGGCTCATAATTTTGACCTCCCTCTTTTGCACTTGCAAAACTTGAGCAGTGGCGAGAACCTCCTCGGGAGCCGCTTGCACTGTCCAGCAGGTCCACTGCCACATGTCCAGCTTGTACCGGGAGGTCTTTGTTTAGCACAGAATGAGCTTATTAAGTATCAGTGGACATAAAGGAATCTGTGATGGAAGTCTTCTTTTCATGGGAAGGGGGAGATAAATAGGTATGGGACATAATCACTTGGCAAATTTTCTATCAAATTCATAAATGAAATGAAATCCATGTGCCGGGATCATCTTCATGAGCTCTGCTGGTCACCCAGGGCTGGCTGCCCCAACAGGAGGGATGGGAAAGCTGGTCCAGCCTGGGAACTCAGTCTCTGTACCTGCGTGTGCGCTCCCTGGTACGCTCAGACCTATGGAAAGGGAGGCCCGTCTGTCTGTTTCTACACATAAAATACTTTCAGATAAAGAAAGAAAATAAGAACTTGAATAACTAAGAACAGAGTTTATTACTCTTGAGAGATACAAAACGTATATAGGAACTCCATTAAGGTAGCTATCGAATCAGAGCAGAAGACAGAAACAGTGAAAGTGTTCAGTGGTAGAGCAGAAAGATACGGCATACACTAAATGCAGGTAAGAGCAAAGACTTAAGAGTGCAAGTGTTCAGCTATGAACCCCCCATTTAAAACAACTGCAATCTACCTTGAAAATGCCCAAGTCTTCAGAAAATACATACACACAGAAATGTGCATAACTGGGCCTTAAAACATACTTCAGGTATGTTTTGATTTTGAAGTGACCAATTACCTGATCATTTTCATGGCAGCACTTATGGAACCTGCTTTGATTATTTCAGAGAAGACAGACAGAAGAATTCAGCATTGGTTGGTATGTAACGATCGGGCATGTGCAAATCACGCAGACAGAACAAATAACCGAACCACCCAAAAGAGAATAAAAAAGAGTGCACCAGCGCCAGACAAGTCGCTTGCCACTGGAATCAGGGAACGTGGTTCAGTGTGGTGACTTTCACAAGACCCAGCTCATGAAAGCCACACGAGGAGGGCCGGGCCTGTGCTCAGGAGGAGACTGAGAGAAAGTCTGTACAGCCTGGAGAGGCATGCGGCAACAGGAAGCCCTCTGCGCTGCCACCAAAGGATCCCACCAAATGTGGTATACTCTGGGGGGGGGGGGAGGTCAAGGGGGAAGAGCACTTCTTTGTTAGGGGGCTTTCTCCTCATAATCTCCACAGGATAGCTGCCAGTATGTTTGGAAGTGAGTTTCTGTACAGGATAGATGCCTTGTGATAGAGCACTTGACTCTTAAGTAGTGCTTCCCCCTTTTCCCGGTGGCCAACAAAATACACAAGTTAAGATAAAGACAAGAAAATACTGCACGAGTGCATTTACAGAGTACTTTTTCTGGAAGTTTGCATGCTTTTGTATGGACTTTCCCAACAGAAGTATTGTGATCCACAACGTTTAATAAGGCAAGAAAGCTTCTATTAACACTGAGAGCACATCTAAGCAGACAACATCCCATCATCTCAGTCTGGTGCTAGGAAAATACAGGTGGCATGGATGGGCTACAGCTCAGGCTGGTTGCCTGCCGGCGGGACAAGCAGAGTACTGGCACAGGCCGTGGCCACTGGCAGGCGGGGGAAACGGAGGGCAGCTCATGTGCTGGGCATTAATTTGTCCCTTCCAAAACCACTGTCTGAAATGGCTCTACCAACAGACTTCAGCATGTTTGTAAACAGGAGCAACGAATTTAATGGAGAATCACTTCTTATTAAAACAAAGTTTGAGTCCAGGGGCACCTTTAAGACCAACAGAGTTTTATTCAAGGCATGAGCTTCTGTGGGCATGCACGTGCACCCAAAAACTGATACCCAGAATGACTCTGTTGGTCTTAAAGGTGCCCCTGGACTCAAACTTTGTTCTGTTGTTTCAGACCAACGCAGCGACTCCTGCCTGAATCCAACTTCCTATTAAAGACAGTCAAAATCTGGGAATACCTGATTGCATTTGTCACTGGTGGATTTGTCTTGATTACCTGTTAGTGAAACGGGATGGGAAAGCATGGCTTCTGTAAGAGGGCTTTTGTCTGAAGAAGTGGGTGGAAGCTGCGACGGCAGCAGCGTACTG
This sequence comes from Lepidodactylus listeri, assembly GCA_029233225.1. Lineage (NCBI taxonomy): Eukaryota > Metazoa > Chordata > Lepidosauria > Squamata > Gekkonidae > Lepidodactylus > Lepidodactylus listeri. Next base: position 112,326,496 of record JARCFY010000009.1, on the reverse strand, counting down.
TTGGGACTGCTAATGTCCCCCTCGGACACCAGAGTTGTATCTGCCATGTTCTCATCCTCAACAGTCCTTATCCTTTCTGCTGGCCGTTCTTTGGACTGTCTTTCCCGTGAAGTGGCAGGCTGGAGAGGCAGAATGGGAGAGAGGGGGGTGTCGAAAGGAACACTGCAGCTTTTCTGGCTGTTTTGACTGGCTAGGACCACCAGTTTCTGTTTACTTTCTGAAAGGCCAATTTTGAGCGTTGAACTTCCACCACCGTTTCTCATTAAGTCTGTCTTGCCGCTTGGCTGAGAGCCCTCATCCTTGATCTCAGTTTGTACAATTCTCTTGTCACAGTCTCGGGATGTTTCAGGGGTAGGGGAAGAGAGTGCAGCCGCACAAGGACGCAAGTGAAGAAAATCAGGCAAAACCAGGTCTTCTTTTTTCAGCAGCCCGCGCTGGTCATCTGCTCTGTTACTTTGCACTTTGGAGATGAGTTCAAAAAATTCTGTTCAACAAACCCAGAACAGGACAGACTCAGTCAATACTGCAAATGTCCACTGGACCACTCAGTTATGCTCTGAATTCCTTGCTAACTAGGCAGGATTCTCTCAGTGTTTGCTGGCAACATGGACAGAAGCTGCCAGTTTGCAGCAGTTTGCTTTAATCCCCCAACCACAGTCTACTTTTGAGTATATAAAAAACAATATTAAATCCTAATGATTTTAATAGCTGTGCATAGTTGTATTTTAATCTGAACCAGAGACTAGTTGCTTATACGACAGTTAACATTTGCAATACATTATATTATAAAGGTAGCATAACAAGGCAAGAACGGAGATAGTCTGTTTCCATGGCTTACTTGACAAAGCAAGAGATAACCAGAACAGTCCCATTGGCCTCATCTATGCTGCAGAACAGAAAGAAAAACCACAGATATAATGCAGATTATTCACATCTACCCAGAAAGACGGATGGGAAGCTACATCTTCATCTACCAAGGAGCCTTGCAAAACAAAGATTTTGCTTCCGTCCAGTGAAATCCAGAAAGAGTTGTGTACACACCGGAACAGAATGCTCAGACTACTCTCTGTTTTTCCCTGTGAAGACATGCAGCTGCACACATGGCTGGATCGAGAGAATACGCCCTCCACACACACTGCTGCCCTGATCAACTCCTGCCCCCCCCCTTTCCCGGTGCAATCTAGCTAAACAAATCTTCGTGGTATTTTTTGGTAAAATGTTCTATTATTTCTATTTTTGGTGAAACAAGGAAGAGATTAATCTCTATGCCATTGAGGACACCAAGACAGACATTTTCCAGGTACCAAATAATGTCACTCCCCAAATATTCTACTAGTGAAATGACTGGCAGTTTGATGCTAATCCTCAAGTACTCTAAAACTGGGATACGCAAAACAAGAACAGTTATACGGGAAATTAGTTAATCGCTTTATTTTACAAGACAAAATCTTTTAAAATTATAGCCTGTTCATATTAAATTAAGGTTCAGCATGTAACTGATCAAAGAAAGACTCACAGGGACTGTCAAACCTCGCGCCCAGCTCTGTTTGTCATAACAAAAGGGGAAAAGAAATTCCTATGGGGAGGGGAGGGATAGATGTATGTGTGAACCGTTTGCTCTTAGTGGCCGTAACTTTCCTCCCCCGCCCAGTGTGTGTGGGGGAATGCCAGAAGACTCTTTGAAGCCTGATTTCTGTATAGATAGTGGGATGCTCCATTCCCATGGGGGGGGGGGGGGGAGATGTAGTGGGTAGATGCAATGAATGTGACATGTGTGTGTGTTTGCTATTGGGGAGAGGTCCTTTTGAATTACCTATATTAACTGGGAACTCACTAAAATGGTTAGTTCTAACACAAAGAACTTGCTTACTTTTCTCAATAAACAACTCTTTTGATAAAGAGAGCGTTGTTGAGAGTAACTCGGCCAGGAGTCTGACATCCTGTCTGCCTGCCTGTCTGTCCTGGCTTCGACTCTGTTTGGGAAGCAGGATTACCCCCCCCCCCCCCACACACACACACCTCCCCACAGCACTGTGGTGCTTTTGTGCATTTCCCACCTTTTCTCCAGCTTTCCAAAACTTGCTTTACTATGATCTTTTGGGAAAGATCACAGTGAAGCCAGAGTGACTACCATGGGGGGGGGGGGGGGTCTGGATCCTCCCAGTCCTGCCCACCGAGGTGTTGTTTTACACACTCCAGTCCCCCTTACGGCAATCATTCTTTCTCCTTGCCTCTGTGTGTGTGTGTAAACATTATAGCAATATCAATTGCCAGTGTACAAAAACCAAAAGGCCTCTAGCTGCACATGGGGTGGGGTGGGGGCTGCCCTGGAGAACATGGGCACAGAGAACACAGGAAAATCTACCATGAAGAAGGGGAACTGCAGCTGCGCTGAATCAGCAGCCACAGAGGAAAACACCCCCCCCCCCAACTGTCGTCATGTGGGAAGAGGCTACGGGGGACTGACCAATCACGTATTTTTAGCATTAACGTTGAGTTCAGTGGCACCTTTGCACAAAAGTTTACACCAGGAATAAAACTTTGTTGGTCTTCAAGGTGCCCCTGGACTCAAACTTTGCTCTGCTGCTTCAGACCAACACGGGGACCCCACCTGCATCTAGTATTAACATTAGTGAAAAAGTACTTCATTCATCAAGAGGTCTGATATCTATGCTAACTGGAAAACCAAATTAGCTAACTGTTATTGAGAGAAAATAGAATTAATTTAAAAAACAACAACTTAAGTAATGTCACTATAATGAAGTTTTCAGAAGTTGAGGTGAAGCCTGGAAAGTGGCTTTCCTGGATTCATGGCGTATTTGAGTGCAGAAAAAAATGAGGTTGAACTTACTTGTAACTGTTGCTCATCAAGTGGCCTTTTGTGCACATGAATATGGAACTGCCTGTGCGTGCAGGCCTGCCAAGGAGGTACTGAGTTAAAAAGCCTTTTTCTTCTAGTGCTTTCCCTAGCACTAGGAACACTCCCCCCGCCACACTCACACATCTTGGTCAGTCCTTCCTGCCTAAACTGACAGGTGACCACAGGGAGCTCCTTCTGCAGAGGTATTGAGTTAAAAAGGAATATAAGCAGCATATATTGCTTTTTAACTCAATACCACTTCAGCAAGCCTGCACGCATGCGTAATCCCATGTGAGACTGCACAGAAGCCACTACCAGTGCATTAACCCTACATGAAACTGACAAAAATATTCAAGCACAACAATAAAACATCTTCAGTGAACCCTCACGGGTTGCACCCTTTGGAATTGCACAACTTCTTCGCTCTTAATAGCACAGATGCAATTACCACATACAGTGCAATTCTGCAAAAATATAACTTATCTTCTTTACAAACGTCTTTATTTTTTGGTCGTTTTAATGACTCAAAATGTGTACGTTTGCATCTTGGTGCCCAAGAATTTTGGCAAGAAGCACAAAGGCCTATAAAGAAAATGGGGGTGGTGGGGGTCCTCACCCACACTTGATCTGTAAATTACTGCAAGTTTTTTTTTAAAACCTCTTAGGAAATATTTTCATTTTTAAAATGAAAAATGAAATATTTTTAAAGAAAAAGTTTTAAAATATTGCTTTAGCTGCTCTAACAAAATGTGATTTAATCCAATCTATAGTACATCTTTCACCCCCTAAATACTGCAGACATGGACCTTTCTCAAACCCTCTCAGCTGCTTTGATCTCCTCCATATCCACAGCAAAGCTCACTCATTTATGCTTAGAGGGAAACAACTGATCAACAAACAAGTCAATGCATATATTCTTTACAATGCCTCTCCCTCCTTCGGACTAGGATAAAAGGACTCTATTTCTACTCTACTGTGTCTGATGAAGGCAGCTTTGACTCTCGAAAGCTCATACCCCAAAACTCTTGTTGGGCTGTGACCCCATGTGCCTTCGGATCTGATGTAGCTATGAATGCCTGACGGATCTAAAGGGCACAATCAGATAGCAACATCTGGGAAGCGTCCCGTTGTCATTGGCAACCTGTGCTGCTCCATCATGGAAGCGGAGTTAAAAGACACCGGGGAAAGTTCGGCTTTAACAGGTTCAAATGGGCCATGGACGGACCTTCTCCTGTCTGATCGCACAAGCATGCTCTCATGCCATTGGGATGGTCTGATCATGCCATCTCGGCTCGGTGCTGTCTCCCCCCCTTCGCAGTATGCGCATCATCGCATACTCCATAGGGAGCTCTCAGTGCAGAGGTGCGATTCCTTGTTTATGCGCATGAGAAACAAATGGCAAAAAAACCCTGGCTCACCCACAGTTGCGTCTGATCACACTGACGGACTGAGCCGGCTGCTACAAAGAGATGAGTGACCCTGCAACTGCGTGTCAAATTCCTCTGGAGGAAATAGCCTCGTTTCCCCTCCACTTCAACTGGTGCGTGTGACTGCAACCTTGGTCTTTAAGGTGCTCCTGGACTCAAGTCTAACTGCTCTACTGCAGAACAACACGACTACCCTCTGAAACTACTTTCACATAGTGACCCTACACACCCAGCTCTAGTGTCAGGAGGACTAGTCATCACTACAGCAAGGTGTGAACAATTCCCCACCACAATACTCTTCCATATGGGCATAGTAAAAGGGTGAGTATTCCTTACTTCTCAGGACATGCTAGATCATGAGGAAAGCCTGCCTGAAAAAATGGCAGGGAAACCTACAAACACCATGACCAAGCTACTCCCCCACCCCCCTCCCCAACATGTTTCTTCTATCCTTTCCCAGCTGTCTCAAGGACATCCTTCCTTTTCACACAGACCCCACTCAACCCTGTTCTTGGGAACCAGGACCTGTGTACTGATAAGCCCTAAAAAAACAACTAGCCTCCTCCTATGCCTCCACCATGTGGTGGACCTGGCCAATCAGTTATCCAGAAATACCTGTTTCTCACCCAGCTTCAATGGGCTAACCTGAACTGATATATGAAAACTAGTCTAAAAGTCAATTATGCATCAGTCATATGCTTAACTACCACTAGAACAGACTCTGGCAGCATTCCAGAAACAATCATGAAAAACAAAAAAAAATCTGCCATGGCTCATGTTCTACAGTAACTTATGGGATTTTGGTGGGTGTGCTTGGCTTGCGTAATCCTGAAGCGAAGACAAAATGTGGGGGTTTCGTCAATTAAGAAAGGCAGAAGGAAAACATTCTGTTCTCAACAAAACCATTCTACAGAAGTTTACAGCCACTGCAGAAATGGAAGAAAATGGCTCAAAAAGTACAAAATTAGCTTATGCTTCTGTTTTTGTATCTCCAATATGCATTCTATATAAACACACAAGCACAGGTAATTCTGAAAGAGATTACTGAAAAGCAAGAACATACAGCTGATACTCATAATATAGCCTTGCTTTCTGCAATAATAAAATTAATTAATATTGCATCACAAAATATTACGTTTACCAGGAAAACTGATACTGTTTCATATACTAAAAAAGTGACATACCCTCTGCTTCGTCCAAATTAATTTTGTGACACTTTTTTTTCCCAGTCTGTGCAATACATTCTTCTCTTTTTGCTAGACGGGTATCCCTAGCATTTTTTCCACTTTCTCCTTTTATTTTAATAGAATTAGACTTTCCTAGAGTTCTTCCCTCTCCCTGTATTAGAAGGAAAGTTAAAGGGCTACTTACATTTAATTTATAGTGCAAAGTTGATGTAATCAAGTCTTAAAATTTTATTTGATATTTTATTAACGGTTCTGAGATTAAACATAGCACAAGCATTTTCAGTAAATCATGCACAACCACCACAACAGTAGAAGAATCAAATCACACACACACAAAAATGCAGCGTGTCCATTTTAATTGAGGCTCACATCTGTGGGTTTGGGCCAAGCTACATGTGCCGTGCTGTTGAGTGTAACTTTTCCCCAGCTTCTCCCCCACCCCATGAAGCAGCTGCAGGAGACTGCCACCATGAGCAGAGCACTAGCAGGGGAGGGGCTGCTTAATCGTTCCACTACTTTCACTCAAAATCATTCCCCCCCAGCAGCTTTTCTCCTCTATCAGAGGAAAAAGATATGATGATGGGTATCTTTTCTTCAGCAGAGGGGAAAACTGCCGAGGGAGGGTGATTGGGAGTGGAAAAGAACCCAAGAGGGAAGGGTTTGGTATCTCTTTCCCCTTTGCAAGTCACAGCCTCCTACATCTGCCTTTGCCGGGGAGGGGAGGGGAGGAAATCAAGGAAAGATACCCGCAACAGCATCTAACATGTACTTTGACCCTTTGATTACTGAAGTTCTGGGCAAATGGTTGAGACTGCACTTGACACAATGGACATAAAGCATGGGTGTGCATTGGTGAAAACAACAGAACAAAGGAAGGGGAAGAGCATATGATATTAACTGGAACAAACACTTTTCCACCTGCGATTTCCAGTTTGGGAAGCAAAGTCAAAACTGAATAATAATTGGAGTGACAATTTCAAAAAAGACTTACTGTAGGTGCTTGAGTCCTTGCATTAGAAGTTGCAGCTGCATTGTGTTTTAGGGATGCCCCCTTTCCTTGGTCTGCAAATGGAAGATATTTAAAAATACACATACATATCATGTCACTTCCTTCAAGGTTTACAGCTAATTCACACTGACCAAGAAGAACATGCAGGGAAGTTGGCTGGATCCTAGAACTTTTTTGAGGGTATCCCAACTGTCTTTCATGCCTGCTCTCTCAATGGCTTAGATCCATTAGATCCCACTGGCAGCCTATTGCTCAACAGAGAAGAAAACATGACTGAGCGTCTTTGACAGGAGCCAGACTTCTTTTACCTAACCTGACTGGGACTTCTGCTATCCAACTCCTCAGAGGGATAGGGTGTCAAATAAGTTTGAATCTTCACCTGCTCAATAAAATACCTAGATTTTGTTCTCTATTTAGTTTCCATTCCCAGTTTTCCCTTGGTTGGTCATTCTGCGGCTTTAGTTACTCCCAGACCATATGAGCTTCCTGGATCATGCTGTTTTTCACCAGGTGCAAAACACAGTTCACTTCTAGGTGGCTACTGACAGAGTCCAAGCACAATACAAGACCCGGCTTGGTCTGCTGAACACTGAATGACTTCAGAGAACTTTCCCCACTTCAATGGACATATGAGGCTGTTGGGTGAAATAACCTGGTAATGAAGGTATAATTCAGACTGCAGGATCTGAAACCAAAACAGCATGGATTGCTGGACCTCAGAGACCATGTCCTCTCCAATACCACACTGGCAGCTTATAAGTATATAGGCAGGAGTACAATCCTATGCATATTTTCCTGGAAGTCTCAGTGAGTACAGGGGTATTAATTCTAAGTAAACATACATAAGATCCCACTGCAGGAATAATAAACATGTATGTGTGCTTTCCTTTAATGAAAGAGTTGCAGAATTTTAACTCAATAATAGGTATGAAGAAATGCCATTTTTTTTTGGAGGCTGAAATGAGCAAAACCTTCACTTTGTGTTTTAAAATGTTTTTTTTCTCTCTCTCTGGGCAGAGAACAGGCAGGGAGGAGGAAGTCAACCAATGGCTTTTCAGGCTCACCTCAGCTATCTCTTAAGAAATGCTCTTCGGCAGAAAACAGAGATTTGGATGTGTTAAATACTAGAAAGACTTCAGGAAGGAACTCCTGAAGATCTCCAGGGAAAGCTTCTTTGACCCAGCCTGACCTGCTCAGTGGGTGGGGGAAAGAGAGGTGATAAAACTCAGGGGAGCAAGGAGGAAGCTCTCTTTGGTGCTGAGTCCATCAGAGCAGACAGAAGTCTTAACTGAGGTCTGGAGGAGGCGTCCATTGACCATGTGCTGGCCTGAAGAGCTGAAGGAAGATGCAGGGTAATGAAAACTCTGTAGAGATCTACAACATCCTAAGCTAAGGAGCCTATCATATATTTTAACATCTGATAGGGCATGTATAGAGGGAGGGACAGAGAAATTGCGTTTTACCCATTCCTTTTGAATCCTTTGCTCAGTCTGGTGCTGTGCTAAAAGTATGCTTGTGAACATTTTCTTTTTAATAAATACTAATCAACTTTTGATGATGGTAGTGGTTCTCTGTACCACACAGACCTCCATCATCTCAGACACACTATTTTAAAAGGTGCACCAAAGGGAAGGCAGTTAGTTGGCAAGTGCTTATTCCTCCAGGGGCGCACAAGGCAGCAAGGCCTCAAAACTTGGAAGGGAAGCTGAGAGTCCTGACCCTCCCAACAGTCAATTCTTTACAAAGGTCAGGTGGTAGCAGTGGTTACCCAATAGAGAAAGAAAAGCCTCTCCAGGTGTTGGGGAAAACCTTGGAGGGCAGGGTGGAAGAGGGCCTGCAGGTGAGAGTAGGCCAATTCCACTGCAACAGATACAAAATTGCATCCAAGCTGTATGCCTCAGCCCCAGTTTGAACTCCACCCTGCTTGACTTTCAGTTATTGTATCTCTAGGAACAAGGAGATGAATTAGGCCAATGGTTCTGACCTTTTAATTTACTCCTGCCCACTAAATGTGCAGCAACACCCAATGTCCCTCAAACCACAAGCAAACAACTAGGGACTAATGCTCCAGACTTTATTTATAAAGCTACATTTATAGATAGAGAATTATTCTTTTTTGTGATTGTTTTGCCCCAAACAGGGATTTTTGACTCCTATTTTCCACAGGAGCCGTATGTAGTGCAGCAGGAACCGTATTGAGAGCCAAATTAGGTGAGTGCTCCCTAGAGGCAAGGGTTTGGGCATCTGGGTTTAGATTTTGGCTCAAGCTAACTTTTGTATCTTCGGGAATGAGTGGGCTTTTCTTACTGAGGATGGTTGTCTTTAAAATAACTTGAGAGAAATTGGTGACCTCCCATCTGGACTGACTGGGGATTTCCCCTAATGATACTGATTGTCCCATTCTGATTTCTATTAGAAACTTGATTTTGAGACGCCTATATGCTCTAGATGAGTTCAGTACCAGAATTCAGGCAATTGTTTGTTTGTTCTCCTCTCTATTTAGGACTGGCATATCCAAAATCTAGCCCAGTGTTATCTTGATTACTTAACAGTTCCTAAATACTGACAAGCCTTTATGTTGGATTGTTTTAATTCAATCCCAAACGGTAGAACTTTCTAGCCATTTTGGAAGGATTCCATTAGCTGATAAGACTTTGCAGCTGTGACACAGGGAGTCTTGATACCTTGCTCCATTGTTTATTGGACTGTCCAAAATTCCACAGGTTGGTTTCCCCCTGGTTTGCCTCCCAGCCCAATGCAAGTTGCAGATACTTTTGGCTGGAAGTGACCATAATATTACTTTGGTACACCAAATTCTTTTCCTATGTAATCAAATCTAATAGATAGATTTGGACAAATTGATGCTTTAGTTGTTATGGTTGTATTTGATATCCTTATTATTTGCTGTTATTATTATCGTTGTTGTTTCATTGCTGAATTGTTGAAGCTCAAGACTAGTCATAACAGCAGAGAATAAAGAAAGAGTATTCCTACTTAATATGAGCCAGTATATTTAAAGGCCCGGGAAGGGGGGGGGGGGATTGAGAATTTTGGATCCTCAGGGCAAGGTTAGCAATATGAAAACAAGGTTGCACTTACCTGTAACCATTGTTCATTGAGTAGTCTTCTGTGCAGGCACACATGGGACTGCACAGTCACAGGCCAGCCACGGAAAATATTTCCAAGCTTTCTAATAGACTAGGAGTGCCCCTCCTCCCTCTGGGGCTTTTCCACCAAAATGCTCACAAGACCAGGAGGAGGGGTGCTACTCCCTCAGTTCACTCCATGCTGCTGCCGGAGACCCCTAGAAACTAAAGTCCCAGAGAGTTCACAGCGGGGCAGGAGGGAGGTAAGTGCAACCTCATTTTCATCGTTGTGGCTTCTGTGTAGTCCCACCTGGGAAGATTAGCAAGCTCACTGAGTGAAGGAGGTGGGAGTGAAGCTCTCAAAAGGAGACCACAGAGGACCGCTTTATTAACAGTTGTTTAGCAGCACAAATTGACCTTCACCCAGAACTCTCTTATACCAGAGCAGTAAGCTCTGTGCAAGTGTCCCCACCAAAATATACGTGGGAATGTGGTAAAGAAAAAGAGCACTCTTTTGAAAAGAGTCATCATACATAGAGTGGTAATGAAGGGCTGTGTACTCAAAAACAGCATGATAGCGTCAACCGACCCACAAGGATGGGCTGTGTGAGGATGCTGACCATGCATTACATGAGGAGTGAGAGACAACCCTTGGTAGGGGATTTCAGCAGGACATCACCTTTTGAAACTTCATGCATGGACAGGGTATAAGTTAGAACCCTATCTTCAATGAAGCACCATGTAAGCGCCAAAAATAAAACAAGGGGTTATACCTCTCTTTTGTAGCATGCTTAGTAATCCAACAAGAAAAAGATGAGAGAGGTTTGTTTTTGTTTTTTTCAAATCAGTTTCCAAAAATATTCAACAGCACAAGAAGCAGGGTCCAAGCCTTGCTGCAGTTTCTGTAGAGAATCTCTGCTCCACTTAGAGGTGCCAGGTCTGTTACTACAAGAGTGGTGTTTTCCACTCAGAGAAGTGGGAGGCTACTACTATAATGCAGGAAAGGAGATGTTCAACATATTAATTTGTCAGCAGGAGTGAGAATAAGATCTGCATGGTGGTAACGAAGGCAGTGAAAAGAGGTGAGATGTGGCTAAAGAAAGGATGGACACAATGAGCCACAAGGGAAAACCAAAACCAAAAATACAGGTTGCTTACCTGTAATTGGAGATCTTCGAGCGGTCATCTGTGCATTCACACCTCTGGGATTAAGTGCGCCTGCGCCGATCCCGATCGGTAATCTTCAAAGCCTAACGGATTTTCGTGCCAGCTCCCCGGTCACGTGCACGTCCCACTGCGCATGACCTGGGGAGAGGCACGAGGATCCCGCCAGTTCCTTCTGACCGCTGCTAACAGCCCCCAGGAAAAAATGAGGGAGACCGAAAGCAGAGGGGAAGGAGGGCGGGTGGTGTGAATGCACAGATGACCACTCGAAGATCTCCAATTACAGGTAAGCAACCTGTATTAATTTGTATATCTTCTTCGTGGTGTCTGTGTATCACACCTCTGGGAGAATAGCGAGCAATAAACACACCACATACCTGGAGGTGGGTGCTGGAGGTCTCACATCTGAGCTGCTTGCAGAACTGCACGGCTCACCACAGTACGTTGATGGACACGGACATCTAGGGCGTACTGTTTCACAAACGTGTGAGGAGACGCCCACATCGCAGTATTGCAGATGTCTCCCAGGGGAATGCCCTTGAGGAATGCTGTGGAAGCAGCCACGGCTCAAGTGGAGTGTGCCCAGAGGGACGCCGCCAATGGCCTCTTGGCCAGGAGGTAGGCGAGTTTTATCGTCTCTACTATCCACTTTGAGAGTCTTTGAGACGACCGTTTCTGTCCCTGCCTGGGCAAGGCATAGGTGATGAAGAGAGCCGGAGACTTGGGCAGGAAGGCGACATCGGGAGCCAGGGCAACAGCGTTATGGTGGAACATGAGGTACGGTGGGTCACAACGAAGCGCCGAGAGCTCACTTACACGCCGAGCAGAAGTGATGGCTACTAAAAATGCAACCTTCCATGAAAGGAGTTGAAGGCTGCAGGAAGCCATGGGTTCAAAGGGTTTGCCCATTAATTTGGTAAGGACCAGAGGTAGGTCCCATGCCGGGACTGGTGTCCGTACTGGTGGGTAGAGGTGACGCATTCCTTTGAGGAATTGTTTTGTGGTTGGGTGAGAAAACACTGAGTAACCGTCGATCTCAGGATGGTTGACTGAGATGGCTGACAGATAGACACGGATAGATGAGTGACACAATCCTCTATCCTTACACGACAAAGGAAACCAAAAACATCATTAAGGGTAGCAGGGATGGAAGGTCGTCCTACAGAGGCCAGAAAGGCTAGAAATTTAGTCCATTTTGCCGCATATGAATGACGTGTGGAGAGTTTGCGTGAGTTCAAGAGAACCTGTGCAATACGGGAGTCTATTCCTGAGGTTGAATCCACCAAGCTGTCAGCTTCAATCTGGGCACGTCGTGGTGAAGCACCTGGCCCCCGTACATCCAGAGTAGATCTGGGTCCGTCGGGAAGTGGAGATACACTCTGAGAGAGAGACGGAGGAGCATGGGGAACCAAGGTTGCCACGGCCACCACGGTGTGATGAGAATCGCCCATGGACGTTCTGATATCAGCTTGTGTACCACCTGTGGTATTAGAGGGATCGGGGGGAATAGGTACAGATGTCTCCCCGTCCACTGGAGAAGGAGACCGTCCCCAAGGGAGGTCGGATCCGTGCCGGCTCTGGAACAGAAGAGATGGCACTTCCTGTTCTCCCGAGAGGCGAACAGGTCCACGGAGGGGTGCCCCCAGTGATCGAAGATCGGGGTCAGATAGAGAGGGTTTAATTCCCACTAGTGTAGGGATGCTCCTCCCCTGCTCAGGAAGTCTGCTTGGGCATTAAGCAGGCTGGGAAGGTGAGTCGCTACAAGATGAATATTGAGGGACTGACACTCGTCCCAGAGTTCGATAGCTAGACGGCAGAGTCCCCGGGAGACCGTCCCACCTTGACGGTTGATATAATACATGGTGGTCGTGTTGTCTGTTAGAACAGCCACCGTCTTTCCCGACAGGGATTGGCAGAAGGATCTCACCGCATAGAGAACTGCCAGCAGTTCCAAGAAGTTGATATGGTTGTGGGCCACAGCAGGATCCCACTTACCGCCCACACCAATACCATCCAGGTGAGCTCCCCAGCCCCATAGGGAGGCATCTGTGGTGATGGTCGCCGAGGGAGGCGAGAGCCGAAAAGGTGCACCCAACTGTAGGTTCTGGGGCACAAGCCACCAAGCCAGGGTTTTCAGGACCTGGTCTGAGAGCCGGAAATGCTTGGAGAGGGAGTGAATACTGGGACAGAATCGTCTCAGGAACCAAAGTTGCAAAGGTCTCAGCCGCAACTTGGCAAACGGGATCACCACCGTGGTTGCAGCCATCAGGCCTAATAGGCAGAGTATTTGTCTGGCTGTGGCCTCCTTGTCCTCCCGGATGGATTGGAGGAGGGAGACTATGTCCATTGCCCTGTTGGGGGGCAGAAAAGCCCTGTACTGCAGGGAATCCAGAATGGCTCCGATGAACTGCACCCATCTGGAGGGAGTGAGCATGGACTTTTTGAGGTTTATTGTCAACCCTAGGGAATCTAGGGCATGGAGAGTTATTGAGATATGGCTCTGTAGAGTCATCGCGGAGGGCGCAACCAGTAGCCAGTCGTCCAGATACGGGTAAAGGTGGACACCCTGAAGCCAGAGATGGGCCGCCACTACTGCCATGAGTTTCATGAAAACACGAGGAGCCGTAGAAAGGCCAAAGGGTAGAGCCTTGTATTGGAAGTGACGCGGACCGACCGCGAAGCGGAGGAATGGCCTATGTGACGGATGAATCATCACATGAAAGTATGCATCCTTTAAGTCCAGCATCACCATCCACACATTGGCTTCTAGTAGTGGTAGGATGGTCTGTAGAGTGGTCATACGGAACTTCTTGTAGATGATGAATGCATTGAGGTTCCGAAGATCTAGTATGGGACGGAGTCCGCCATCCTTCTTTGGTACCGTGAAATAGCGAGAGTAGAAACCCTGCTGAAGGTGGTCTACGGGTACCGGTTCTATGGCATCTTTGGACAGGAGGGCCTCGACTTCTGACGACAGGGTGTCAGAGGGAGGGGTGACTACGAAATAAGAGTTCTGCGGTATCTGGAAAAACTCTAAGTCTGGGCATCCCGTGAAGGGTAAAAGACATAGCAAAACAACAGTTTTGTTTACGGTGTCTCATATAGATATGTACAAATACCAGGAAATGCAGCTGTGGAAGCTGAACAGAGCTGACAAGTAAACCAGTATTTTAAGCGCCTTTTCTCTTACATGTTGATTGATTACTATGCTTTAGGAACCCCTTTTTGAATTCTGTATAATTGTCCTGATTGAGGCAGTACCCACCATTATTAACACAAGAAGTGCAGATGACCATAGCAGACCTATCTTCAATGCAGTCTCTGTGCTTCACACTGATGGGTTTCTGCGCCTGTGCAGGGATTCTTTGGTATTGTAGAAAGCTCTTAACGGATTTTCGCACCCAGCACCTCCGGGCATGCACGGAGTGGACATCCCGCCAGTTCTCTTCTGACCGCCACGCTGCTAACAGCTTCGTGCAATTAGCTGAGTCCTTCGAGGAAATCTCTCACTCCTTTCGCTTTCTCTCGCATTCTAACCTCTTTCTTTCTAACTTTCACCTTATTTCTTGACCTTTCTGTCAACCCCCCCTCCCCCCAAAAAATTTCTTTTCCTCAGGTGGTGGGGTTCTTCTTTTCTGCCTCCAGGCTTCCCCCCCCCCCTTATCTTTTTATGCTTTATGACTACAAAGTGGGGCTGCTTTAAGCGTTGCTCCTCTTGCTGCAGCAAATTAGCGGCTCCTGATGGTCACTCCTTGTGCATTCTCTGCCTTGGGGAAAGTCATCAACCAGATTCCTGCCCTCACTGTGCCAAGTTCAGCAATCAAACTCGGAAGAATAGGGCAGCCTGCCTGAAAGTTGCTTTACTGGAGTCGGCTCTGCTTCCCGCATCGACCTTGACGGCCTCTCTTCCATCGACATCGGTGGTATCGACAGCCGAATTCAAAGTCCCGTTGACACCGAGGCCGTCATCCGATATAGCTTGGCCAGTATCAAAACACCAGGCTCCGACTACGGCGTCGACACCAATCAAGAAGAAAAAGAAAGATAAGTCGGAACAATGCCACAAGGCTCTATCCACAGCCATTGGTAAGCCTCCTAGCAAGGCTCCTATCTCGGTCTCTGACCCAGTAGCTCCCTCATTGGATGCTACCTCGGTACCGAAAACTCCTTTGATCGTGCCTCCACCATCTGTGGAAGTGACCACCATCAATCTTCTGGATTCTCCCATCAGACAACCGCATAAAGCATTGCCGGACCACATTCTGGAGGCTCAGGAGTTCCTCGAGACAGACCAGGAACAGCTAAATGCTCCTTCACCACGACGCCTGAGCTCCCGTTCTTGATCCCGATCACCATCCAAGGGATCTCTCTCCTATGTCGAGGCCGATCCTCCTCATCCAGACAGGGACCATCGGCATGACTATCAGGCTCCGTCACCTCGATACAGATCCTTGAGACACAGATCTCCTCGGTATGGATCACCCAGGCACTGATCTCCCATTTCAACCCACCAGGGATATGTTCCTCCAATGGCCCCGTGGGATCAACGCTGTCCTCCCTATCAGTACGGTGGTTATCCACCTTCAACATCAATGCCCTGGATCCCCCCCAGTCACCCACTCCGACTGAGATCAATCGCGATTGCCAGCAAGACCTCGTCCCCTGCCGGCAGCATCACAATCTAGACCCCCTGTCCAGACTGCGGACCTACCATAGTTCCCCGGCCGATCCTTCACCGAAACCAGATGTGGCGGACAATTTGCCAATCTCCCCATCAGAGGACCTTACCTCCTATGGAGATTTAATTAAAAGAATGGCCCTTTCCCTTGGCCTGCCTATCGTACAACCAAAGCCTGCTATAACTGATCCGGTGTTCGACATCGTACAAATAGACACCTCCACTTCCATTTCACTACCGATGTCTGCTGTCCTCCTCCAAGCTGCCAAATTGGTATGGGATAAGCCCTCATCGACACCGGTCTCTACCCGACGCCTGGACCATATGTACAGGGTCCAGGAAACAGATGCTGAGTTCCTGACAAACCATCTGTCAGAATCTGCAGATTCTAACAAGGGTTTCTGGGAATTAATGCTATATATTGTAACATGACTTTGCTATGCTATGCAAACCTGTTCCTGTATGAACTATGTAATCATACCTATTGCTTATTAGTTTGACTAATGTGAATGTATGTTCTGTGACCCTGGGTTTATGGCTTTGACCAGGTCTGGTCTATGTAACTGTTTGCCCGGGAGAGTGGCGACTTCAAAGCATGAGAACAATGGGCCTCTCACCCTCCTGCCTCCGCATTCCTTTCCTCCCTGCTGGGAGGACAGGGACCGGTTCTTATCAACGTGCGAAAGCCTTGGGGAAAGCGTTTGTTATGTGAAGATGGTTACATCTGAGAGGTCTGGTTTGGGAAGGGAAATTTATTGCTTCATACCTCACCTTCTTTCCTGTGGGAAGCAAACGGCCAGGGAACCTTTTGCCTGCGGTTTTCCCCCCCTGTTGATTGGTTACCTATGGGCAATTCAAATTGTACGGGAGGGTATATTAGACCTGCTTCTATTGTATACGTTATCTCTGACAATAATCCGAGGACCTGTACCAATGTAGAAACTGGAAATAAAGAACTGTGTTTCATCAACAAAGATCTGATCCTTGACTACTTTGAGCAGAAGCCTCACACCATCCACGTCCCAACTCCATGGTCATCAACTCCGCCTCCAAGTCCAGAAGGACACACTCTACCCCTGCGGACAAGGAAGGGGGCAAACTCGACACCTTCAGATGCTGGTTTTATTCAGCTGGAGCTCTGGGGCTGAAAGTGACCAACTATTCTGCCTGCATGGGAAGATATCACTACACCCTGTGGGAACAGCTTTTGGAAGCCATCAGTTTGCTCCCTGAGGACCAAAGACCGGCCGCCAGGAGGATACAAAAGGAAGGCCTCACCCGTGCTAAACAGCAGGTGAACACCTCCAAACATGCTTTAGACACTCTAAAACCATGATGTCCGCCATAGCCCTGAGATGTCACTCCTGGTTGCGCTCTACCACGTTGCAACAAGATACCAGATCCCTGGACCTCCCTTTTGATGGAGTTGGCCTGTTTCATGCCACTACTGACTCTGTCCTCCAGGAGCTTGATAAAAGCATCAAGGTTTCCTGCACACTCATGTCTCTTCTAGCTCCTGACAATCTAAACTGAGAAACTGGTCTAGACCCTGGTCCTGGAGGTCATCCAACAGGAGCTCCCTGGATAGATCCTGGCGCCCGCGCACTTCCTCAGGTGGGCAGAAACAAGCTTACACCCCGAGACAGAAATTTTCGTCAGCCCAACAGCCCAGCCGCACCAAGCAGTCTCAACAGGCCAAGCAGGGCCTTTGACTTTATCCGTCCTGTCCCACCTCACACTCATCTTGCCCCCTACCTTCCTATGTGGAAACAAGTAACGTCAGATGCTTGGGTCCTTACCATTATTACCAGGGGATACATCATCAAATTCTTCCGATCCCCTCCGACCCCAAACTTCATCACCACTGTACCTTCCAATGTACTCCTTCGAGAAGTCAAGGTCCTCCTCGACAAGGACGCCATCGAACCAGTCCCCACTCACCACCAATGCGAGGGTTTCTATTCAAGACACTTCAGGGTACCCAAAAGGGACGGCGGCACCAGACCCATTTTGGACCTTTGAGGTCTCAACCTATTCATCCAATACCGCCGGTTCCGAATGGTGACACTATGCTCCATCCTCCCCCTATTATGCATACAAGCATAGATGGCCACCCTCGACCTGCAGGATGCCTACTTCCATATTACCATATGCCCCCCCCCACCGAAAATACCTCCGTTTCACTACTGGACAGCAACATTTCCAATACAAAGCCCTACCGTTTGGCCTCTCCACAGCTCCCCTCGTCTTTACCAAGACGATGGTCGTCATTGCAGCCTTCCTTCGCCTGCAAGGGATTACTATTTTCCCGTACATAGACGACTGGCTCATAGTGGCATCTTCCCCTCAGGGCCAACATATCTGTCACACGAACTGTCCTGAAGGATCTGGGCCTAATGATCAACAAGGACAAATCTCATCTCGTCCCCGCTCAAAGAGTACAGAATGTTGTCTGACTGGACAGCAGAATTCACAGCATCTGTGAGGAGGTCATTTTCTTTAATGTTTATTTTGTTTATATTAACTCCTAGCGTGGACTAGGGTAGGGTAACATGAGTGATTCGAATGAAAGGAACAGATTTATCATGCAGATCACCAGCATAGGCCGTGAGCCACAGTGCATTAAGATACGTTCAAACAGAATAATATAAAGGTCATAGTGACCTGTTGATTTATAAACTAATGGAAAAGTGCAGTATAGAAAGAAAATGAAACAAACTGCATCCCAACCAGGTTTATTTAGATCATTAATACTCAGCACTGGTTAAATAAAGAGTAAGTGGTATTTGACCTGTAGGCCAACAGGAACAATCTAGATGACCCATGGAATCAAGAATGCAATCATTGATTGTAGCAGAGGATGCAACAAGAGTCATTAAGTATAGTTTGCCCATTGGACCTATTAGGGCAGCTGTTTTGAGAAGAAAAAACATATGCTGCCTTTTAAAAAGACTAGTGAGGAGTTGATCCTCCTCTGTAACCTAGACTCAAAGAATCTTATCAAACTTCTTTCTTTCTTTCTTTCTTTCTTTCTTTCTTTCTTTCTTTCTTTCTTCCTTCCTTTCTTCCTTCCTTCCTTCCTTCCTTCCTTCCTTCCTTCCCTCCCCTCCCCTCCCCTCCCCTCCCCTCATTAGAACCCTGCAAGGCAGGGCACCATGAGAAGCTGTGAAGGTACAAGGTCAGGAAATTGTAACACAGTTTGATATTTGAACCTGGTCTCCTAGGGCCATACCAACACTGAATCCACATATGACACTGGGTCTTGCTGTGAATGATGTCACATAAGAGTGACTTGTGCAGGCTCAGGAATCCCCCAATTCATTGATGGTTCCGAAGGATACCATGGAACCGAGAGGAGTGGCAAACTATTTAGGCTTGCCTGACAAAGCATACTTGCCGATTAATTCTGAGTTCCCCAAGAAGATGGAAACAGCAAGCCTTGCCTGTGCTTGAATAACACCTGCACTGAAAAGCCCTGTAGGGTTAAGTGAGAGCACTGAGAGACTGCAGCAGGGTGGTGGATTGAGGCTGCTGTGTCAGCCTTAAAAACTAGATCTTAGGAATAGGGCTTGGAGCAGAGCTCAGCAGAGAAACAGGTTCTGACCTTGGAATCCAGGCAGTCCCAATAGAGTGAGTGGGACTTAAGCATAACTAGTCTATTGCCTCAGGACGTAGCTAACAACATGAAGGAGAAACTCCGCCCACTTTAGCCACTCTTCAAACTACAGAAGCTGAAGAGGTCCAAACAACCCCAACTAAATGGCACAATACCCTTCTGACACACAATACCTTCCACAGGAGGGCATAGGCTGTGTGAACCCATGGCTCCACAGATTCCATCGTGAACCTGAGGACAGGTAGGGAAAGGTTCCTTCAGTCAGGCACAGCAAAGGTTTAAAACGGGCCTCGAGAGGCCACACTTACAGGCTTCCGGTCAGAAGTGACAGAAAAGCAGAGAAGGGGGAAGTTTCTGCCAGACAGCCATGCCTCCAGGCTGCTTCACTGGAAGCGGTGGGAGTGGCCGGGGACCCTTCAGGCAGGCAGGCAGGCAGGCAGGCAGTCTCTGCCAGGCGGCACCTCCAAGCCTCTCCATCCGAAGCGAAGGGAGGGGCTGGCTCTCCCTCGGCACCGAGAGAAGGGAGGGGGGAGGGAAGGCACAGAGGCCAGAGACCCCTGAGGGAATGACCAGGCAGAAACGCTTTGACCTCGAGGGGTTGTGACTTCAAGGCACACAGCCAAAGCCCATGAAAAGAGCCAGTTCTTCTGAGGCTGTGTCTACAACAGCTCAGCAGTCTTGGGGAGGGGGGGGTACACCTCCATTCAGACTGCTGCTACGCGGGCGAAATCTCCGAAGAAGGCCATTCACGCCAGGCCCACTGTCCACCCCACCTCCGCCGTGGGGGGAATATGCCTTATCAGGCTCTCTGGGCACACAGGCAACCCCTGAAGGGGCCCTTTAACGCCAGAATTCTTTTCCACCCCACCTCAGCCGTGGGGGGAATATGCCATAGGCTCCATGCATGTCTTCTGGTCCCATTCTGGATTATTTTGATCCTCTCAGCCTAGAGGAGGTTGACAAATTGCTCCTATCAGTCTGCCCAACAACTTGTAGTCTCGATCCGTGCCCATCATGGCTAATCAAGGCCAGCCGAGATGCGTTACAAGGGCCTCTAAGGGAGATCATTAACACATCCCTCAAAGAGGGGGTGTCCCCTAGTGCCCTAAAGGAGGCAGCTGTACGCCCCTTTTTGAAAAAGACATTGCTCGATCCAGCCAAACTAGCCAACTATCGGCCGGTATCCAACCTACCCTACCTGGGTAAACTAATCGAGAAGGCAGGGGCGGATCAGTTGCAGGGCTTTTTGGATGATGCCTCCGTATTAGACCCCTTCCAGTCCGGCTTCTGATCAGGCCATGGGACAGAGACGGTCCTGGTTGCCCTCACAGACAACCTCCGGAGGCATCTGGATCAAGGCAGCACGGCGGTGTTGATGTTAGACCTGTTGTCAGCATTCAACACAGTCGACCATCAACTACTGGCCCACCGCCTCGCTGACATTGGCATCCAGGGGTTGGCCTTACAGTCGCTTTCCTCGTTTCTCCAAGGTTGGGGACAGAGGGTGGCGGTTGGAGAGCAACTGTCCCAAAGGCACCTGCTATTATGCGGTGTGCTGCAGGGTGCAGTACTCTCTCCAGTGCTGTTCAATATCTATATGCACCCCTCACCCAGATTGCCCAGAGGCACGGGCTGGGTTGTCATCAATATGCTGATGATACCCAGTTCTATCTGTTGTTGGGCAGCCAGTCAGACTCTAGTCCGGGAGATGTGGACCTGGTGTTGAAAACCGTGGCTGGTTGGCTTAGGAAGAGTCGATTGAAATTGAATCCGATGAAGACGGAGGTCCTATGCTTGAGTCGGAGCAGCCCAAGGTTAGAGATCCCTCTCCCGACCTTCGATGGGGTGCCGTTGGTGCCAACGCCAGAGGTTAGGAGCTTGGGAGTGCTCCTGGACACCTCGTTAACGATGGAGGCCCAGGTAGCAGCCACTGCAAGGTTGGCCTTTTATCACCTACAGCTGATCAAGCAGCTGGTTCCCTTCCTTGAATGTAACGACCTGGCTACAGTGATCCATGTGTTGGTCACTTTAAGACTGGATTACTGTAATGCTCTCTACATGGGGCTGCCCTTGTCTCAAATCTGGAAGCTGCAGCTGGTGCAGAACGCAGCAGCGAGGCTGATGCTGTGTCTTCCCGTGTGGGAACACATCCAGCCCATCCTAAAAGCACTGCACTGGCTGCCTATAGCATACCGGATACGATTCAAGGTGCTGGTACTTACCTATAAAGCCCTATATGGCCAGGAACCTAGGTACCTAAGGGACCGCCTCTCCCCATATGTACCCCAGCGAACACTATGATCGGGCTCCCAGAACCGCCTGGTTCTGCCAGGGCCTAAAGAGGCCCAGCTGGCGGCAACGAGGGCCAGGGCCTTTTCGGTGGTGGCCCCACACTGGTGGAATGAGCTCCCGGATAACATCAGGGCCCTGCGGGACCTTTCACAGTTCTGCAGGGACTGCAAGACGGAGCTCTTCCACCAGGCTTTCAAGTAGGGGTTGCCTCGACCTTATAGCCCTGGCCGACCACTGAAGACCACCAACGAAGACCATCTACGCCAACCGGATGCTCAGAAGAACACCGGTTGACGCTGCCCAGACGTTGACGTTCCGCCATCCTGCACTGTAATTTTAAAGGTGTATTGTAGGTTTTTATATTGTAGTTGTTTTTATGGAATTTTATTGTATTTGAATTATGCTGGTAGCTGCCCTGAGTCTGCCGAGAGGTCAGGAGGGCGGGATAGAAAATAAATAAATAAATGAAATCAGGCTTTCTGGGCACACAGGCAACCTCCAAAGAGGGCCATTAATGCCAGGCTTGTTGTCCAGCCCACCTCAGCCGTGGGGGGAATATGCCTTATCAGGCTTTCTGGGCACACAGGCGACCTCCGAAGGGGGCCATTAATGCCAGGCTCTTTGTCCAGCCCTCCTCAGCAGGGAGGGGGAAGCTACTGACAAGAGCTCTTTCCACACATGCCTTCAGAGGAAACTGGTGACAGCAAGAGCAGACAGCTCTGCTGTGTGAACCCCTAGGCAGCCAAGACACAGAGAATGGCCGTTTAACAGCACCACTTTTAGTCACAAAAACACAGTGGAAATCCCCAAAACATTTCTTCCTTAGGTGTATTTCATCGTTCACTAGAACAAAAACTGTTAAGAGAAAAAAATCTCCTCAGTCTCAAAACTGAGGTGAGGAAAAAAACAGAGAACAGCTGTGGAGATCTTCTCTCCGCAGTGGCAAAAAGAGAACTGAGGGAGTCATGTGAGCGTTCTGGTGAGAAAGTGCCAGAGGGAGGAGGGGCACTCCTAGTCTATTAGAAAGCTTGGAAATATTTTCCGTGGCTGGCCTGTGACTGCGCAGTCCCATGTGCGACTGCACAGATGCCACGACGATGAACAACTCTCCTTGCTGGCTGTCAGAAGCCACTGTGAGTGGGAGAAGGGACTGCATAAAATCCAGACTACCCTTCAATGTTCTAAACACCCTCCATGATTTGTAGGTTGCCTTTATTAACAAGTACTTAGTTAGGCTCACTAAACTGTTAGAAATGACATAATTTTAGCAACGCTTACCTTTGCCCTTTGTTGGCAGCTTCTCATCAAGAATAACCCGCTGTCCATCCAGATTAGAGATGGGAACACCAAGGTCTAATAGCTCCTCATCACCATTCTGTGGTCAAATCACAGTTTCGTTTCAACAGGGGAAAGTACTTTTTTCAGAGCTATTTGATCTACAGGCTAGCATTAAAAATTCACAGTGTCACAAACTATTACTGTACTAGGAATAAATTCACAGTGGAAGAAGAGAAATAAATGATGAATTTGAAAGTTTACAGAAGACATTTAGAGATTGCATTGGCTGAGTTTAGATGTCAAAATTGCAAGAATTATATTCATTGGAGAAAGTAGTCAGCTAGGTTAATATTAAACAGGACATGGATATTTAAACTCTTGTCCAAGGTTATTATCATTTTTACTACGAGGCATACCTAGATTAACCAAGAAGGCATCCCAGGCTTTGTCCACCTTGGAAGACAATTCCATCTAGTGGTCTTTGGGTAAGTCAGGACACCAAAGGGATCCACCATGATTATTAAGCAGATCTGAATGTTACACAGGTGATGCCTAACATTCAATTAGTTCGAAAGATGCTGTGAACCCGGACCAGTGGTGAACTACGTAGATACTATAGACCAAGGGTGTAGAACATATGGCCCACAGGCTGGAACCGGCCAGTCCAGGGCTCATACCCGGCCCGTGAGCAACTGGCTCTCTCCTGCCTCCTTCCCCGGGACTGCTGCTGCATTGCCACTTGCTTTTGCCCATCTCCCTCAATCGAGTGGAGAGAGATACAAAGCCAAGCTTCTTTCTCGACATTGACTGAGGCCTCCTCCCCCTCCTCCTCCTTTATTCTTTGCTACTACTGACTGATGGGAAGGAAAGAGAGGGGAGAAAGGCAGGGAGAGGAAAACAGCAAGCAAGAGAGAAAGAACAAAGTCTGAGTCTAGTGACACCTTTAAGATTTATTCAAGGTATAAGCTTTTGTGTGCACAAACACTTCTTCAGAGCGAGAGAGAGGGAGGGGGGATTCTTCTAACAAGCACAATTTACATTGAGATCGCCCCACTCTGCTGTTTACTTTGAGACTTAACATGGATCATCTTGGTCACACACACACACATGTTAAAAGAAAGGAAGGGGGCACAGGAAAGAGATGTGTTGGGATAAGGGAAAAGGGGAATTAAAAGGAAATTATTTTGGCTTATTCTGAAAAGTTTTTTTTTAGATTAGATTTTTCTGTGTCTATCTGGAATTATGAATTACAACACTTGGATTTGATTCCATTGTTTAATGACAGGAAGTAGATGGCTAAGTATTTAAAAATACATGTATGGCTCCATATGTTCCAGTTCCACGTCTCCCTCTCTCCCCTTCCACTTCGCTGGCTGCCTTTCTTCACATTACCCCCCCCTTGCATTTTTAACTGTTTCATTATCATCACTAGCACTGTGGATTTTGCCCATTTTGAAATCAAGATATTATTTTACTTGGAGCGATCCTCCTCTCCATTTCTACAGATGAAAAAAAGAAGAAAGAAACCTAACAGCACAGCTTGCAATCTTTATTAATGGAAAGGAGCAAGAGTCTAGTAGCACCTTAATGACTAACAAAATATGTGGCAGGGCATGAGCTTTCATGAGTCACTGCTCACTTCTTCAGATACAGCTAGAATGTGAGTCAACCTGTCCTTATATCTTGGAGACTGGAGTGATTTCAGATGCCAAATGACAATAGCGGGTGTTGGTAATGAGACAGGAAATCTAGGTCTCAATTCAGTCCAAGAGGATGCATTGTCGTGAGCTTAATTATCAGTTGCAATTCAGCAGTTTGTCTTTCTAATATCCCTTTGAAATTCCTTTGTAAGAGAACCACTACTCTTAGGTCAGCAACTGAATGTCCTGGAAGGTTAAAATGTCCCTCCACTGTTTTTTGAATGTTGTGGTTTCTAACGTCAGACTTGTGTCCATTTATTTTTTGCATCCTCCTGGAATGAATCCTCCTGGACCGAATTGAGACCCAGGTTTCCTGTCTCATTACTGTCAGCTAATGCTGCCATCCCCCGCCCGGGAGGTGGGATCTCCAGCCTTGGGATGTCATCACTGTGGAATGTCTTATTCTTTGTTCTCATGTCGTGCTTATCGCTCTGTCTGCTAGTCCAACCTATTGCTGTATATACCTTCCCGCCTATACTCTAGGAACTGAAAGCCAGTGTTTTAAGCACCTTTTTCCTTACTGCCCTGATTGGTCCCAATATAGCACCGGGCCTCTCTCTGAATTCTGTATAATTCTCCTGAACCCACCAGTGTCCGCCATTACTAACATGAGAAGTGCAGATGACCATTACAGACCTTTCTCAATAAAGCTTTCCTGTTCAAGGACACTTCTTGATTGACTCTGTGGGACTCTCACAATTACCAATGCTGATATTTCCATGCCTGCTACCCCTCTGCATATCACACGTAATCCAATCAAGCCTGCTATTGTAATTCACCTGCTATTGCCATTCGACATCTGAAATCACCTTTATAAAGTTTATAACTCCAGTACCTGGCGTTACATTTTATGGCACACACGGCCCAGCCTGACAAAGTGACATTTATGGCGGGGAGGGTGGGATATAAATTGCACGAAATAAATAAAAGAAATGTCAGATCTGGCCCTCATGACAAATGAGTTTAACACCTCT
The DNA here is from genome assembly GCA_029233225.1 of Lepidodactylus listeri. NCBI lineage: Eukaryota > Metazoa > Chordata > Lepidosauria > Squamata > Gekkonidae > Lepidodactylus > Lepidodactylus listeri. The sequence goes on along the minus strand of JARCFY010000009.1, from coordinate 112,301,225 downwards.
GCTACTGTTTGGGATCCAGTTGAGATTCATCTTATTCTCCTTCCTCCTGAGTGTGTATACAATGCTGATGCAAACACAATGCAGGCTGCTGGTTCTGACTTACAGAGACTGAAACAGCTTGGACTGCTGGACCTCAGAGGCCATGTCCTCTCCAATACCCTACTGGCAGCCTTTTAACAAAGCCATATTCAGTTGGAAAAGGCAAGAAGAAAGACATTCTCAGCTAATGCCCAATACTATGAAACTCTTCCTTAGGAGATTTACCAAAAGACCAAACTTAAGTATCACTTAAAAGCGATGTAAGCCTTTTTAATTTGCTCTTGCTTTAGGCAGTCAAGGCCAGGCTGGCTGGTGTGGGTTCTGTATTTTCATGTATGTACATATGAACAAATATGTCCACATGCATGCAAATGCACGCACACATACACACTTCCCCCCCCTTCCTTTCACAGTTCAGTACAGCCTTGAAAGAAAGATCAATAATAGAGAGTAAGGGTAAAATAAAGCAGATTAGAATTCCTGTAAACCCAACAAACAAGTATATATAGAGGACTGCTAAGTACTTGCACCTCAGTTGCATTGTGATTCTTGCACAAAAATAGTACCAACATCTTACATTTCTTCTGCAGATAAGCAAAACTAAAAAAATGTAATTTACTTAAAGAGTTACTTACTAGCCTTGCCACGAGATTATTAAGATTTAAACCATATTTTGCAACTACTGGCCGGAGGACTTCTGTTACCGGTTTGGTGGGTTTAGCCTTTAAGCCAACAGATCTATTGATAGGAACAAGATCCAGTCTAGAATAAATTTAAAAAAAACCAAAACCAATTAAAAAACATCTTGTGTTAAGTGCTTGTTATTAAAACCAATTCATAATAATGCTACAATATTTCTAAGAATCCAAACGAACAAGAAGCTGTGATAGTTGGATTTTACACTATGAAATGCTAGTAAATAAGCACAAAACCCTCTCAGATCTACTGCACCTTACAAGATTTTGGGGAACTACAGCAGTTATTGTCTTCTCATCCTATGAAACAAGTGTGAATACATCTGAGCTACTTGTAGGGTTGCCAGCCCCTAGGTCCCAGCAGGGGACCTTCCCCACTTTTGGGGGCTTCAATCTTGCACCGGCCACCTGGCCGGCAGGGGAAACCCCACCCGCAAACAAGGACACTGTTGTGCGACACCCCAACACAATGAGGTCACTTCCGGGTGACGTCATCATGCCAGGGACATTGCGCAGTGACATTTTGGGTTTGGGGCAAACTCTATGGTTTTGAAGGCAAACGTCCATAGAGTTTTGCCCAAAACCCAGAGTGTTGTGTGCAGCGTACCCAATGCAATGACGTCCCTTCTGAGTGACATCATCATGTTGGGGACGCACGCAATGTCCTGCCCACCCCGGAATGCCCCCCAAATTCCCGCCGCCATGATAGCAATGGGACCTGGCAACCCTTGAGAGAGCCAGTTTGGTGCAATGTTTAGGAGCATGGACTCTGATCTGGGAGAACCGGATTTGATTCCCCACTCCTCCACATGCAGCTGCTGGTGTGACCTTGGGTCAGTCATAAGTTCTTTCAGAGCTGTTCTCTCAAGGGCAGTTCTCAGGAGAGCTCTCTCAGCCCCACCTACTTCACAAGGTGTCTGTTGTGGGGAGGGGAAGGGAAAGGGATTGTAAGCTGCTCTGAGACTCCGTCGAGTAGCAAAGGGCAGGGTATAAATCCAATCCTTCTTCTTATAGCTACTTGCTCTAGTGTGGTGTTTAGAGTAGCTTCTGTGGAAGGAGATGGAAACCAAAATGCCCTAGAACAGGGGTTCCCAACCTTTCTGAGTTTGCAGGCATTTTTGGAATGTTGAGAGTGGTGGCTGCAGAAGGTGGAGCCAAACTCCAAACAGCTGCTGCAGAAGGCAGAGGCAAACACAATGCTGCCCTTCTAACTTCACACAAGGATCACAGAACGGTTGTAAAAAGAAATGTAGGAAGTCCTGAGGGAAGAGAGGGTAAAAGCAGGGCTCCGCTGGGGCCGGGGCGCGCCGGAGCGCCGCTCCAGGAGAGAGGAGGTGGGGGGGCGGGCACTTAAAGCCCCGCCCCCCGGCCTCCCCCCCGTCAATGCTCCCAGGGCCAGCAGCGCTCCGCCGCCCTGGGAAGGAGCCCTTGCCTCCCCCCTCCCACTGCTCCCGGGGCCGCAGCAGAGTGCCGCCAGCCCTGGGAAGCCCCTTCCTCCCCCCCCCATCGATACTCCCGGGCTGGCGGCGCTCCGCTGGCCCCAGGAAAGAGCCCTTGCCTCCCCCCTCCCACTGCTCCCGGGGCCATGGCAGAGCGCCGCCGGCCCGGGAAGCCCCTTCCTCCCCCCCGTCAATGCTCCCAGGGCCGGCGGAGCGCTGCCGGCCCCGGGAAAGAGAAGCCCTTCCCTCCCCCCTCCCACTGCTCCCGGGCCGCGGCAGAGCGCCGCCGACCCCGGGAAGAAGCCCCCCCCGTGAAGAAGCCGGGCCCCAGTGGCCTGAAGCCACTCAGGCCCAAGAAAGGAGGGGGGGAGGAAATGCCGGCCCCAGTGGGGTGAGAAGCGTCCCTCCCTCCCTTCCCTCCCCCCACCTACCTACCTACCTTCCTGTTCCTTCCTTTCCCCGTCCTTCCCCTCTCCCTTCCTTCCTTCCTCCCTCTCTCCCCCCTTCCTTCCTTCTTTCCTTCTCTCTCTCCCCCCACCTACCTACCTACCTTCCCGTTCCTTCCTTTCCCCCTTCCTTCCTTCTTTCCTTCCTTTCTTCGTTCCTTCCTTCCTTTCTTCTCTCTCTCTCTCCCCACCTACCTACCTACCTTCCTGTTCCTTCCCCTCTCCCTCCCTTCCTTCCTTTCTTCTCTCTCTCTCCCCCACCTCCCTGCCTACCTTCCTGTTCCTTCCTTTCCCCGTCCTTCCCCACTCCCTTCCTTCCTTCCTCTCCCCCCTTCCTTCTTTCCTTCCTTCCTTCTCTCTCTTCCCCCCATTTACCTACCTACCTTACTGTTCCTTTCTTTCTTTCTTCCTTCCCCCCTTCTTTCTTCCTCCCTCCTTCCTTCCTTTCTTCCCTTTCTTTTTCTTTCTTCTCTCTCTCTCCCCCACCTACCTTCCTTCCTTCCTGTTCCTTTCCTTCCTGTTCCTTTCCTTCCTTCCCCCTCCCTCCCTTCTTGCCTTCTAACCCTGACGTCAGGGATATGTGGCCTTACGACACTTCCGGTGACGTCAGGGGGTGTGGCATATGCAAATAAGTTATGCTAATGAGCTCCTGCACCTCTTTTTTTACGAAAGGACCCCTGGGTAAAAGAAAAGGAGGAATAAAAAGAAAAGCCAAGCTCCCCCTTGTTCCAGGCCACTGAAGGGCACTGTAAACAAAGTCTTGCCTTGCCACAGAGCAGAGGCAGGCTGAACCTCAAGCTTCCAATGTGAAAGAGTCCCACAGTCTAGAGGCTGCCACGGAGACTGCCTCCTGCTGAGCCTTTGATGAGCTGCCTTGGGGCAAAGATGCTTGACTTACAAGAAGCAATCAGGCACACAGTCTTCTTTGCCATTTAGATTACTGAGCAGTGATCTAAATGGCACACTTTTGCACAATTGCAAAAATAGGGATGACAGCATTCTATCAGTGATACAAGAACCCATCCCCTCTTAATGCCACACTATCACGTTTCAGTTGCGTTGGGATTCAGGGCCAGGTTCTGGTCAAATACTGGAATACTTTGGTTCAAGTAAAAAGTCACCATCTGCACACTAATAATATTGTGCCCCATGACCTGGATGGCCTGAGACTAGCCGAATTTTGTTAGGTCTCGGAAACTAAGCTAAGCCCTGGTTAGTGCTTGGATGGGAGACCACCAAGAAAGTCCAGGGTTGTTATGCAGAGGCAAGTAATGTGTCAGATCTTGCCGTTATTCGGCTTGGTTGCCATGGAGAGGGAGTCTGGAATTTTTGGTTTTGATTCTCAGCCGCTCTGTTATCTACACTGGCCTGCTAGGGCAACCTTGAATGTATTTTCCCCGGATTCAGCTTTCTTGTGTGAACCAGTGTCCGTTATTCTGGCAGGCTCCTACCTGCCCCTGATTGGCCCAGAGCCATGGGCCTGATGTATGCTTTGAGTATAATTGCTTGCTTTGCGCCTTTCTTAATCGGTTCTAACAAAGTTTACGTTATGCACCTGAATCCTGTCAAAGTCTCAATAAACTGCATTCTCTGAAATGACTGGTGTTGGGAACTGATTGCCTGCGGGGTCTGACGCAATTATAAGTTCATCTCTTGCCTCGAAAACCCTACAGGGTAGTTATAACTTGGCTGTAGCTTGACAGTACTTCCCACCACAGCCACCATGTGCCTCACAGACTTGGGAAGAGGCTGCTTGTACATAATTGAACAGGAGAGTGGGCAAAATCCAATCATGAAAACCATTCAAAAAAAGCCACTGAGGGGAAATGAGCTTTTGTTCATCCATTCTGGCCTTCCTGTATACCTACCGGGTCTTACAATTGTTAGCAAATCACAGCCATTGTGACTCAACACAGAAAAGAGTTCTCCACTGGCCAAAATGATATGCTCAAAGCAGGTCAAAGAGTGATAATTAGTAGGAACTCAGAACTAAAACCCAAAGAAGATACAGAAAGACCACACTGTTTGGATATGCAAGAAGGCAGAGACAGAGCTGTATTTCAAGGGAAGGCAAAGATTAAGATTGATGGGAAGCTCCCAGGAGGATGGGAAGGACAAGACAAAATGAAGCAACAAACATGGAAGCAGAAACAAATGAAGTGACATGAGAACTTGCCTGGTGCTGATGGAGAAGCATCTGATGTTCTTACAATCCAAGTGGATGGGCACCTCTTTGAAGGACTGCATTAGAACTCTCACATTCTCAAGGAATGCCTTTTGAGGGGGGGGGGGGCTGCCTCTTGCCTGATTTCAGTCTAGATTCTAACCAATACTTCACAATGAATTGACTTAGGTTTGAAAAACCACTGGGGGAGGGGGGGAGTCTTACCGAAACAAAGTACGCTTTTCTAAACGAAGAACTCGAGAATCTAAAATGCTGCTGTCCTGATTCAACACAAGAGGCTAAAACACAGAAGGAAAAAGAACATGTTAATATGGAACTGCAGTTAATAATATATCCACAGAAAAGCACTGCTGGACAGAATTAATGAAGAGCTTTAAATAAAGGGAGAACAGACTGTTTTTACATATTATGCATGTTAATGTATATTCGGTAACATAATTTCTTGCTATTTTCGAAAGACCCAGGGGGCCCCATCTGATGGGATGCTGAGCCAGTCCTGTTCTGTCTCAGTGAAATGACCTGTGGACATTCACATACAGTTCTAGGAAAGCAGGAATGATATAAACAGATTCAAAACAAAAGAAACGACAACCACTACTGTGAAGAATGTGAAGAAGACATACTTTAAGATTACTTGCTCCTCTTGTGGAAATGCATTTTATTCATTTTTTAAATAGTTAAATTATGGGTGCAGGAATAGGTAGAAAAAACACTAAGAAAATAATAAGGTGATCTGGCATTTAATAATGATAATAGAAGGATAAATACCTTATCTCCACCAATTAAGAACAGATCTACTCCAGCTATATTAATGCCGTGTTTCTCACAGAACCCCGATAACATCTCTTTGATTGAGAATCCAGCTCTAACTGACATTGAATAGGAGGAGCCGTCTGGAAGACTGATATGGCAACATTTGGAAGACTTCTCTTTCTCAGCTGTAGGTGCTGATGCCCTGCAGGAGTCAGACTTCCAAGAGAGAAGGTTAATATTTATGTAGATACTAGGAATAAGGCCCATTGTGGAAATAAATACAACAGGGCTCTAGAAAGAGGCTCTGCGAGAGTGCCCCAGCCTTGGGCACTCAGCGTCAATTTGCTGTGGTGACCTCAGCAGGGTATAATGACACAAAGTCCACCATTTTCTCCAGGGAAGATCTCTACCATCTGAAGAGCAGTTATAATTTGGCGTGATCTCCATCCCTCCCCTGGAGATTGGCAAAAATGATTCCCCATGAGGGAATGAGTGGTTTGGAGGGTGGAGTCTATGGCACGGAACTTGTCTGAAGTCCCACCCCTGCTGAAACCTCACCCTCTCCAGGGTGCACCCCTCAAATCTCCAGGAATTTCCCAACCTGGAGTTGGCAACCCTATCTCCCTCCCAGCTAACTGTCAACTTATTATCTGCCCCCTGGCTTCAGCTTTCCACCTCCTCCCCCCTCCTTCCTAGAGAGCAGTTGTAATTCTGAGAGGTCTCCAGCCCCCACCTGGAGATTGGCAACAATGGTTCCCCATGAGGGAATGGCTGGCTTGGAGGGTGGGGTCTATGGCATTGTACTTGTCTGAAGTTCCACCCCTCCTCAAACCTCACCGTCTCCAGGCTCCATCCCTCAAATCTCCAGTAATTTTCTTCCTGGAGTTGGCAACCCTATCAGGACTGGCCCCAATGAGTTTTCTCCCAAAGGCCAACATAGGTGTAGAAAGGGCCTTTTACTGACAGACGGAAGCTTGGTTGCCTTGCAATGGACACTGAGGAGAAAGGACAGTTGCCAGCTCTGATTAGGAAAATACCTGGAGATTTTGGGGGTGGATCCTGTGGAGGGTAGCATTTGGGGGGGGATGGAAGGACTCAGCAAGGTATAATGCCATAGGGTCTACCCTCCAAAGCAGCCATTTTCTCCAGGGGAACTGATCTCTGTCATCTGCAGATCAACTGTAACAGCGGGAGATCTCCAGGTCCCACCTGGAGACTGGCAACCCTAGGGGGAAAGTCAGCTGCACAGCAGGGGGTTGAAGAGAATGGTTTGATGGTTGCTGGCCCACCTCATTAGCCAGCCAGCCATGGTGAAGCTAAGCAGGAGAGAGAGCCGTTTTCAGCTTATTCTGACATGAAAGTGGGCAAGCTGGCAGTATGCGGGGGAGGGGGTTATGCTGAAAGTCCATTGTCTTTTCACTGACAGAAGCAGGCCACTGAGGGGACAGTTAGACCCACCTGGCAGTGGGCGGAGAAGAGTGGACCCAGTACCCAGTCCGTCCCCTTCGCTGGCTCCCTCCAGACTGAGGCCGAGACACTGGCCGGCAGCTCTGTAGGCGGGACTGAGGCAACGCAGCGAGGGAATGCAGCCAGTGGCCAGGGACACCTTTTGAGTGGCAGTTCTTGCAGCCAACTGATTTTGGCGCCCCATGGAATGTTGCCACCCCAACTGGCTTTTTTATATAATAAGGAAAGGATGAACGCCAACAAAAAAGGGAACTCAAGAAAGTAGGCACACAACAATACAAGGTGATTATGTTATTATTTTCTGTATAGTTTAAGACAAGAACTAACAGTGCAAACCTAAGCAGAGTTATGTCGCTGGACTAAGCGTTATGTTGCTGGACTCTGTTTATCATTACAATGTAAGGAACTGACAATTTCAGTCGCGATCCCAAAGATATGGAAACTTAAGGCCACCAACCTAAACTCCTGCACCATGTGAGCAATATATAGACATTGTACAACTAGACATTTCATGCTCATTTATAACTAGGCTCCATTTCACTACCCTTTCTCTTTCAGATTTCTTTCTACATTGTTATTATTGTTAAAATCATTTCTTCAAACATGCATTCCCTGTCACTAATTTTGACATGTAACTAAACTCTTATTAATTTTTTCCATATTTAGGTTGCCCTCTCCATCACAGAGGAGGGGAAGCAGCACTAGAAGAGCAAAGGAAAGTGTAGCGGTAAGGAGAGTATACTGTAACTTAGAATGAAGTCTCATACAACATACAAGCCACTGTGCAATCCTGTTCTAGTGGGGAATAGTGAGGGACTCTGCAGAGGACTGCAGTGCTAACCTTTTCCATCTTTTATGGAACTGGACCCTACTTCAGAGAATAATTTAAATGAAAAGTCTGAAACCTCATTACATGGGGTTGCCAACCTACAGGTGGCACCTGGAGAACCCCCACTATTACAGTTGATCAGCAGACGACCACGTCCATTTCCCTTGGAGAAAATGGCGGCTTTGGAGAGTGGACTCTATGGGAATTACTCTGCTGTGGTCCCTCCCCTCTGCAAGCCCCTCCCTCCCCAGGCTCAATCCCCCAAATCTCCAGGTACTTCCTAACCATGAGCTGGCAGTCCTATTATATTACAACAGATTTTTATCAAACCAGTGAGAGCAAGACACTGTAAATTTTCGATAAGAGAGACATTTTGAATGGGATTTTCTGACAACGTGGCTGTTATCACATCCATCTCCAAGTAGACTGCCGCACCATATTTCAGGCTGATGGGACACAATTTCCTTGATTTTATAATAAACCAAAATGTCAGCAATGACTTAATGCTGTAAGACAATGTGCCTTGCCTTTGTGACTGCATCATTTGAATCGCAGCACAGCACCAAAAGGGTTCCTTAAACAAAGAAGCATACAAAGTGCAGTTTCAGTACAGATGGCTAAGGGGGGTGGCAGCTACAGGAAGGGTTTTACCACTGAGAGGATTGGAAAATGTAGCAAGATTTTTACCACAGCACCACCATTTCATAATTTCTCCATGTTTTAAAACTTTTTTTTACAGATGGCATATTTTACTTTAACTAGTACTCAGCACAGAATAAATAAGTCTGGCATTCTTCTTTGCAACTGGGGACTGTGTCTACCAAACTGTATTTTTTATTAATCTTTGAGGCTTTACGGCCAATCTGTGAACAGATCTTCCCAAATTTTCTTTCAGATTAACAAGCAAATGAAAAGAAAGGGAAAGGAAGGGAAGGGAGGGGGGAATCCAGGCCCACACCTGCCAGACTGACACATTTGGGAGCAGGGAATTCCCCCAGTCCTTCATATCTACTGATTCCTTCCTAGGCTCTCTCTGGCTTTTTAAAAGTTTGCCTGAGCGGGAGGACAGGTCCTCTTTTGTCCTCTTTGGAGAAGGAGGGGAAGAAAACGGAACGGGGAGGGAGGGTCAACCTAAAGAGAGAGCGGCGGAAACAATAGAGGACCAGGGGGCAGCACTTAAATACCCGCAGAAACAATTCTATTTTAGCAAGGATTAGCAATTCAAAAGCAGATGAGAACAAAGAATCACAGCAAAAGGAATTTTGGTAGCTGTGGGGCAACAGTGTGCTGGAAGCGGTCGGAATGCAGATTCCTGTAAAACAAATGCAGAAACAAAAAAAAGCCCCAACACAAACCAGAAGTGAAAGTGGGAGGGAATGCAGAATGCAGAACAGGATGCACTCAGAAACTGAGGCAAAATACGGGCGCAGAAAGGGCCACCATCTTTCAGAGTGGGGAATGAAGCTTTTTTTGATCTGGGGAACAGTGTAGGGGCAAGGGTTAAACCTCCTCTACTAAGCACTATGGCCATCATTCAGTCCTCCAGAGGGTGGCTTTTGAATTTTGAAACAAACACACAATATGTACTTTGGCCTTTAGACTTAAGCCTATGGAGTGCATCTTATGTTACTCAAGTATAGCATTTGAGTCTCTACAATTCTTACAGTCTTTTTTGATATAAAAATCCAGGGCCTTACCAATTCAAGACTTGCAGCTGATGACAACGAGTCTTGAGATTCATGTCTATAGGACAACCCGTTGGCATGTACAGAATCTGAGGAAAAATCATGCCATACAGAGTGGCAGTAACATAACAACAGAAAGAATCCTATTAGGAAATTCTAACTCAAGCTAAATGCACACTGTTCACTTTAAAGGGTGCTCATATGCTTTAAGGCCTGAGATATAAAGTATTCTATCCACTGCAGCCAAGTAAACGCATTTCAAATAGTAAAAAGCATCCAAAATTATGAATCTAATTCTGAACCTGACATCACACTGTGAATTTTAAAAAAGCCTCACACAATAGCCTGGTACAGAAAGGTAGGTGTTTCTACAGAAAACATTCCCAAAGTTAGGGGGGAAATGTGGGTGAGTTAAAATCCTCCAAAGACAGAGAAGTGATGTCTATGCAGACTTTTTTAAAATGCTGACCAAGATCTCAACAAGATCACAGTCAGCATTATAAGTTTGTCTAGCAACCCCAACAAAATTGTGTATTTCTCTGAAAAAGGAAGGCACAGTTGAAGCGAGGGAAACAAACTGTCAACTGGAGGGCTGGAGAGGGAGCAAGGAAGTGGTGATGGGAGGGCTGGGAAGTGAACGAGAAGGCAGTGATGGGAGCAGCATGGGTGGCAGATAGGATTTCCATTGCTCTATGGATCCCCATGGGTTCCTCTCGTTTATTCAAAATAGATTCTCCCTGACCTCTCAAAGCAGAGGTACAAGAAGTACCTGTAAGAATCTTCTTACATGGGCCAGAATGATGAAAGATTTGTAAAATCTCCCCCCCTCCCCATCACTATAATGGCTGGAACACAGATGTTAAACTTACTGTTTGGGTTTTGCAACTAACCATTTGGATAATCACCATTCTCCTTTTTCTTCTGTGATCGCCCCATACTCTTGCTTCTAGACCATGAGAAAAAGGTCCCTTTTCTCTTTCTCTCAGAGTCATCCTCTCCAGATTCTTCATTTAAGGATCGCCCCGACTTCGATTTTCCACTTAACTACCATCAAAACATAATTTTTTAAAAACTGGATGCGAACCTAATGCTCATTTACCCAGAACAGCAGCTCCTAAACTTTCTGGTTCTGCTGACCAGTCCCATTAATCAACCTGCATTCCCATAAGTCACTCCTGTGATACCTGTTTTTAAGAAAAGTAACACAAAATGAGAAAGACCACAGACGTAGGCAATAACTTCCCCACAGCCAACACTAGGGTCAGCTGATATAAGGTAGCAACTTCAGTGATTCTTTTTCTCCTTAATGGTACATCATTCTATATTTAACGCCACTGTGTAACTAACTCTTTGCAATTAAAGGCTATGCCAGCATGAGACAATATAAACAAATCCCCACACACACACACACACAAACACACATTCAGACAATCAATTTAACAGAAATAAGTCCCATTTTATCTACATAGGTTGTAAATAGTGAGAAACCTTTTTTGGCGTTGAAACACTGGACCGCTCAGAACCAAAACTGTGCTTAGAAATAGGGCTGCTGGGAACATATTGTGGATCAGGGAGAGGATGGCCTTCTACTTCTGCCAAAATACATTCCTGGTAAAGTGGGGATTTCAGAAAACGCGTATAGCTGTCAAACTTCATCAAGTTGAAAATCTGAAAAGCAAACACAGGTTTTAAAGCATCCGTTTCCAACCCCTTGCCCCAAGGCTCAGCATTAAGACCATTATTTGCTTGCAAAGGAAGAAAAATAGTGTTGAGCAACTGGAAACAAAATTGTAATATGATCAGAATAGATGTTTCTGGAAGGCAGAAGCCAAAACTGAAGGCTGAAGTTACACGGATGAACAAGGATTGCGGATCTTTTCTGCATCAGCCCCGCCACCCCCCCGGCCGCCGCCGCCGCCACCGCCACCACCATCAGCAGACAATTCCAACCCTCAAAAAGTTCATTTTGGGCTCATAGGACCAACATGTTTTGGGATCTCCTAATTGCTACAGAAATAACATTTCAATCATTACCTGAAGCTGTTGATCCTTGAACATGTCAGGATGTGGCGCATTGAGAACATCATCTGCCAGCTGGGCCTGGCTATCGATATTCACTGGGGTTGTAGCTTTGCTACATAAAAATTTGTTAAAGATCTCCCGAGCTCTGAAAGAAAGCTACAAATTAAGCATAAGGCCTGTTAGCATCATTTCCTTGGAAACAAGTGAACATTGCAATATTGCAGAGGATTCAGTGCCTTGCCTCGGGGAACTGAATTGTCCAAAGCAGACAACAATCTTTTTTTTTTAATTAAAAAGTTATATTGATAGGATTAAAAATAGCAAATATAATTAATTAAACTAATACAAAACTATGATAAACTTATTTAAGCATTAACCAACCACAATTCCTTACAGCAGATGCAGTATAGTACAGCAGAGCTTTCCACATACTTGTATGAGTTCATTGTTTTAACATCCACCGATATTACCTTAACAGCCAAGCTGAGAACAAGGGCATTACTCACAAGTACGGAAGGCCTATTTTGCCACATGAATGGGCATCATTCACTGAATGGACAGCATGGTCTTTCCCACTAGTAGGCTAGAAGTTTAAATTTGGGTACAGTCAATCTTTCCCAGTGCATCTTATCAGAATCTATTTTGTCTACTACAGGGAACCATTTGTCGAGAGGATTGGTAAAGTTACTATCCTTGTCAGTAAGCACTGAATTTTTTTCCAGAAAAAAGAAGTCCCACAGTTTTTGTCTCCACATTTGGATTGTGGGAGGAGTTTGCGTTTTCCAAAATGGTGCAATTGCTACCTTGGTAGCCACCAACAGCATATTAATCAGCTGCTTTCATATCTCAGGAGGGCCACTGTCAGGCCAGAAATGTAACAGTATCAGCGCTGGATCTAAAGGTAGGGAGTAACCTGTTAGAAGTTCAATTTGTTGTATGACTTGTGACCAGAATCGGGAAATGATAGGACACTGCCACCAGGTGTGAAAGTAAGTGGCTTTGAGACTACATTGCTTCCAGCAGAGAGGCAAAGAGCTAGGATAAATCTTAGACAATCTGGCAGGGGTAAGGTACCATCTCTGAAGCACCTTGTAAGCTGATTCCTGAATGGCTTGAGATGGAGAAATCCTGGTGTGAGTATGCCATATTGTATCCCAATGAGAGGGTAATAGGAGTTGCTGAATGAGCTGACAACAATCTTGCAAGGCACCCCTGAAACACACAAGAGGAATGTCCACACTATGGAATGCCCGACCTTTGAAGATTCCAGTTATTGGAACTTGGGGGTCTCTTCAGAAATTCTACATGCACCAAGGGAATAAGTGACTGCAAAGAATACCTGGAGGCAGAAAACAGGGACAAACTGTTTATGTGAACGCTATTATCCTCCATACCAAGATGGAGGAGGCTGGGTGCTTCCTACTACATGAGGACATAGATGTAATGGGCATTTCAGAAATCTAGTTGAATGGAAAAAATCAGTGGTGTACAGGGTGGTGGTCTTTCTCTTTATGCCAAAAAGGGCACATAGTCTAATAAGCAAGCAAGAAAAGACTCCTCCACAGAATCACTATGGGTAGGAATACTAGGCCCAAATAGCAATGCTGAGGATATGCTATCCCCTACTTAGTCAAAATTCCTGGGGTGATGAAGATGGAATGCAGAAAGACAAAGAAGAAAGAGGGCATCCCCAAGTGCAAGTTGATGGTAAGCCCTAGCGAAGATGAGTTAGCACAACTTTTGCAAACGGAATTTCTGCCTCACCAATTTTTTGGAATTATTTGAGAGTGTCAACAAGCATGTGAGTAGAGGTGATCCAGTAGACATTATATAATTCGGACTTCCAAAAATATTTAGACTCAATGCTTCACCAAAGATTTAGCATAGTAATTATGGATTACGAGCTTTCATCTGGATGTAACTAGTTACACAACAGGAAGCAGTTGACAGAAATAAATGGACAGTTCTCACAATGGAAAGAAGTAAGCAGTGAGGTCCATCAGGTGTCTGTACAAAGACCTGTGTTATAGAACCTATTTATAAATGATCTGGATCATAGTGAACAGTGGAACTGGCCAAGTTTACGAAGGACAAGTTTACAATATTCAGAAGGGTGAAAACCCAAGCAGATTGCTAAGACCACCAAAAGAATTTCTCCAAATTGGGTAAATTGGATTTATACCCCGCCCTTCACTATCTGAGGGAGCCTCAGATCAGCTTACAATCCCTTTCCCTTCCCCTCACCACAACAGACACCCTGTGAGATAGGATGGGGCTGAGAGAGCTCTCTTGAGAATTGCCCTTGAGAGAACAGCTCTGAAAGAACTTATGACTGACCCAAAGTCACACCAGCAGCTGCATGTGTAGGTTGTCAGGAACAAGCATACCTGAGGCGGCCCGGGGGTCGGCTTTTATACACAGAGAAGCCTCGCCCAAGTCTGCACTCATACATAGTGATAGGACACCATTCCTGCCAGAGACTCAGGTTGGTACATTTGAATGTTCTAAGCCTCTGGTAGGTGGATGTCCAGGATCCTCTGGTGCTATTGTTTTTAGACCTCAAGCTCAGGCCATTACTTGGCCATGCACTCGGACCGCGTGGCCATCGCCATTACACAAGCGCATGTCTGCCATTTCGGGTATGTGGAATTAAGTTAACTCTAGAGAGTCTTTAAGTTCAAACTCAAGAATTGTGTACAGAACATAACACCCCACCCCCCATAGTTCAGGCACCCGTTAACAAACAAAGCCTTTGAGATAAGTCGGTCTTCTTCATTCTCTGTCCGACCGACGTAGAATCGTCGCGGGTGGTACCGGGACCAGAGCTTCTGCCTCGGGAACGGGTACAGCCACAACCAGGGGGTCAGGAGTAACATCCAGCTGGCCGGCTGCCAGGGTCGCATCTGGCGGTAATGTATCCTGGGGTGCGATGGTCAGTGTAGGGTCAGGACCTCGGTTGTCTTCTTCGTCCATGCTGTGGTCTGGAATTGTGCCCTCGGACCTGCCTGTGGAATAAGGGATATCTGTGCGGAGCCAGCATCTAAGTTGTCTACGTGACACCGCCATACTTGCCCGTCCTTGGTAGCAACCTCATAGGAGAGGGGTCCATTGACTCAGGTTATCCAGCCAGGCACCCACAGGGAACCCCACGCATAGTTCCTCATGTACACGGGGTCTTCTGGGAAGAAGCCTCTCAGGGCTCATGGAGTGTTGGGTTCCTTGGAGTGGCTGGCTGCTCTGTCTGGATGCAGGCGGTCAAGCTGGGACACTAGCCGGCGTCCCATGAGGAGTTCTGCTGGGCTGCGTCCAGTGGCGGTGTGGGGCATTGCATGTTGGCCAAATAGGAAGGCTGTCGGCTAGTACTCACAGTCCCCTTGGTCCATTCTACGCAGCGGCTCCTTAGTTGTGCGGACCATCCTCTCAGCTTGGCTGTTGTAGCTGGATGAAAAGGAGCAGGCCTTACATGTCTGATGCTGTGCAGCTCCATGAATCACAGGAACTCAGAGGAGGTGAAAGCCGTGCCATTGTCGGAGACCAGCGTGTCAGGCAACCCGTGTGTGCTGAAGATGTGCCACATTGCTCGGATGGCGGCTTCTGATGAAGTAGCCTTCACGGGAATGACCTCCAGCCACTTGCTGTAACTATCAAAGAGAAGGAAGAACAACAGCCCCTGGACAAGTCCCATGAAATCTATGTGGAGCCGGGACCATGGCCCTTGAGCCAGCTTCTAGGGGCAGACTGGAGCATTGGGGGGGGGGGGGGGGGTCAGGATGGGACTCCTGGCATTTGGCACAGCCGCAGACTCGATTCTCAATGTCCTTATCCAGCCCTGGCCATCATATGTAGCTGCAAGAGCACTGAGCACCCAGGCGTGGAGTGGTTCCAGAATCACCACCCTGGAACCCCATAGCAGGCACCCCTTGTGGGTTGACAGTTCGTTGCACTGGGCTGTGAATGCAGCGAAGTCAGGCCCCGGAGACGTGGACCACCCCCTTCCCACCCAGTCCAAGACATGTGAAAGTGTGCAATCCCAGGCCGTGTGCTGGGAGACATTGGTTACCTGGACAGGCAAGTCTGGAAGCTCCTCCAGGAGTGCGATGTGGTAGGCGGTAGCTGGATCCAGGTCGCAAGTGGGCAGCGGTAGGCAACTCAGGGCATTCGCATGGTGCAGTGGACCAGGGAGTACTGGTAGCCCGAGAGAAAAATTGACCACCGCAGGAACCAGGGAGACAGCATCTGGGGGGTCTGACGGTCCGGGGCATAGGACGCCTTGGTAGGGGTGCAGGGAGAAATTAAACTTCTTACCAAACGCATGGCGGCAACCCTGCAGGAACTCAGCAGCCAAGATTTGTGTTTGCTGGCATCCGTGATTCCCTGAACATCGAAGAATCCTATCTGGTTGGACCAAGCCTCCCAGAATTCGGGTTTGGAAGGGTCAAAAGGCTCGATGCGTTGTCTCAGAGCGGAAGCCATCTGGATGACTTCTGGATCAGCAATGTGAGGAGCAGGGTTCTCTGGGGCAGGGAGCGGTGATGCGGTGCAGGGGGCTGAGCGGTGCCGGGAGTGGCCGACGAACTGGGCTCAAGTGGTGCTGAAGTCGGAGGCTGGAGATTCGCTCATCGGGATCCCACCTTCATCACCACTGAAGAATACTGGACTCGGGAGGCCGGTGAAGTGATTTTCAGCATAGCTCTTTTATTAGGTGGTCAGGAACAAGCATACCTGAGGCGGCCCGGAGGTTGGCTTTTATACACAGAGAAGCCTCGCCCAAGTCCACACCCATACATAGTGATAGGACACCATTTCCGCCAGAGACTCGGGTTGGTACATTTGAATATTCTAAGCCTCTGGTAGGTGGATGTCCAAGATCCTCTGGTGCTATTGTTTTTAGACCTCATCGCCATTACGCAAGCACATGTCTGCCATTTCGGGTATGTAGAATTAAGTTAACTCTAGAGAGTCTTTAAGTTCAAACTTGAGAATCGTGTACAGAACATAACAGTTACTCACTTAACACTGGAGGTTCTCAAACAAAGAAACTTCAAGGAAACATTACAACACGAGGCTGCTGAACTTGAGTTAATTCACAAGTTCAGAATAATGGAACCTCCAGAGCTGAATAGGGACATAGGATTTTTAGCTCATGAGCTACACATGCTGTCAGTGCCTGACATGAATCCACTTGTTATGAAGCCTATTTGATCTATGCCTTAATACACAAGTGCCTAATGAGTTACTCTTCCTTTCTGTAAGCCGTATGCTTTACTATAGAAATGCCTAATGAGTTACTATACAAATGCAGAATGAGTCACTCTTCATTCGTGTAAGTGTTTATCTGTCCTTAATCCCTTTCTATTCTCAGGTCCCCGACCAGGAGTTAGCAACCATTAATCAACCCGCCCCGCAGGAATGCAGAGTCTCTCTCGCTGAACGCTTCAGCCCCCTTTCGCTTTCCCCAGCTGGCTTGGCTTTGCTTTGCCTAGTAGTTTACGCGCATGCGCACTGAGCGTTTTGCCTTCTGGTGTGTGTTATCTCCTCTCCTGTGTCCTTGGCCAGGGGGAGGAAAGGGATCCTCTGTGAACTGAGAACTTGTTGTGTTTGCAGGTTTTAAGAAACTGATTTTTAGACTCAGCAACAACTGAATAACGACTTTAATCCATGAGAACGATTATCCCTTTTGGAGGTTCCTGGGAACTAACTTTCCCGCGTCTTTCGTGGGAACCGGTAGTACTGTTAGTAGCGCGGCAAAATGTAGTGCACTGATTGGTGGCATATCCAGGGGTCCGTTGGAACAGGAGCGCACAGGAGCGCAGCTCCGGGAGTGAGGAGCCCAGGGGGCGGGCACATGACCAAGCCCCGCCCCCTCCTTGGCTTCCCTGAGCAGTGCAGAGGCGCAGCGCCCCGGGGAAAGCCCTGCTAGGGTCTTTATTGTTTTTAATGTTTTGTTTTAATATTGATAATTTTATCATTGTTCCTTTTATGACTGTGTGCTGCTTTTCCAGAGACTTGCTCAAGGTGGCATATACATTTTCTAAGTATACCATTTTTTATCTGGGCACATGGCACATAAGTACTGGAGAAATTTCACCAACCCTTCAGCAGCTTCCACCCCATCAGTTTGGTGTAGTGGTCAGGAGTTGGACTCTAATCTGGGAGAACCAGGTTTGATTCCCGACTCCTCCACATGCAGCTGCTGGTGTGACCTTGGGCCAGTCACAAGTTCTCTCAGAGCTGTTCTCTCATGAGCAGTTCTCAAAAGACCTCTCTCAGCCCCACCTACCTCACAGGGTGTCTTGTTGTGGGGAGGGGAAGGGAAAGGGATGGGTGGTGCACATGTCCTGGGTATCTCAAGTCTACTTGAAACCTGGTGGTTTCAAGGGAGCAGGAAGAGAATGAGGGTGTGTTCTTTACACTTATTTTTATTGCACAAAGTATTGGATGGGGAAGGGAATAGAGGAAGAGCAGGTCAGTTTCACTCACCTGTGGAGTGGAGCCTGAGGGGCGGGTGTTGCCTTCTGACACACTTTCGGTATGTTAGGGGGTGTGGCATATGCAAATGAGTTATGCTAATGAGCTCCTGCACCTCTTTTTCTACGAAATGACCCCTGGGCATATCTATAACCATGTAGCAGTTTAGTATATCAATGGATGTAACCCATAGCATTTCATTACTAACAGAACAAGTGTATGACTCCAGTGATCTTTCTACAGGTAAAGGACTTTTTACCCAAAGACCTGTTGTGGACTATATTCATTGGGACATTCTCACAGATGCTAACTGTCTGACTCCCAAGAATTTCCCTCTGCTCTAATCAAGCTGGTTACAATATGCACTGTCCCTTTGCATCCTTTCCAAGCATTCTTTGCAACACCCCTGCCAGGATAGGAACTAGGATAAAAGGACTCAGAGATCTCCATTCCTACTCTACTATGTCTGACAAGCAAAGCTTTTACTCTTGGAAGTTTATTCCCTGAAACTCTTGTTGGTCTCCAAGATGTTACTGGACTCAAATCTAACTATTCTACTACAGACCAACGCCAACACCCCCTGGAACTATGTGTAAAGTCATATACAATAAGGCAAAAAGTTCTAATTGTACATATACACTGAACTGGAAATGATGGGGGAAAGCTGAATGAAAATGACTTAGTGAGCAGCTGTGGTGGAAAAAGGTAGGGATCACTAGGAAAGAGACTAAGAATAAAATGGCCAGTACTGTACGCTCATGCTCTTGCATAACCCTGGTATGGCCATCTTTGGAATATGTATTATACAGTTCTAGTCAACTGGACAAGATGCAGAAAGGGGCAACCAGAATAGTCGAAGGATTATAGTACCTTTCCTATGAAGCTATGATAGTTTGGAGCCTTTTAGCTTGGGGGAAATCAAGTAAGGGGAGACAGGAATTAAGCATAGTGTGGAGAATATGGATCTCTCCCATAATACACCAGTAAAGTTAATGGGCAGTAGATACAGGGCAGACAGAAAGTAAGCACTTCTGCACAAAACACTTGTAGAATTCATGGCCACAAGATGCTATCACCAACAGCTTTGATGGCTTTAAAAGGGCAATAGACAAATTTACAGAAGATAGGTCTGTTCATGGTAATTAGATCAATGGCTAGAGGTGCAGAGCCAGTTTAAGAGTACCTACAGCAACAGATCATGAATAAATGGATAAAATGAAACATAAAAAAGCTTTTGTGACTGGAATGAGATCCCTCTCTTTTCTATGTATGGTTAGGCTGAAGACTGTGGGATTAGGCTGAAGATGCCGGAACACATCTAGCCCACCCTAAAAGCACTGCACTGGCTGCCTATAGCACACTGGATTCGTTTCAAGGTGCTGATGCTTACCTTTGAGCCAGTTTGGTGTAGTGGTTAAGTGCGCGGACTCTAATCTGGGAGAACCGGGTTTGATTCCCCACTCCTCCACTTGCACCTGGCTGGATGACCTTGGGCAAGCCATAGCTCTGTGCCAGCTGTTCCCTCAAGGACAGCTTGGGAAAGAGCTCTCTCAGCCCCACCTACCTCACAGGGTGTCTGTTGTGGGGAGGGTAAGGGAAAGGAGTTTGTAAGCCGCTCTGAGACTCCAAGTGAGTGAAGGGCGGGGTATAAATCCAATCCTTCTTCTTCTTTAAAGCCCTGTATGGTCAGGGGCCTACCTACCTAAGTACCTACCTAAGGGACCACATTTCCCCACATGTTCCCCAGAGAGCACTAAGATCAGGGTCCCAAAACCATCTCGCCCTTCCAGGGCCTAAAGAAGCTAGGCTGGCAGTGACAAGGGCCAGGGCCTTTTCCATGGCGGCCCCTGACTGGTAGAATGAACTCCTGGATAACATCAGGGCCCTGCGGGACTTTTTACAGTTCTGCAAGGCCGGTAAAACGGAGCTCTTCCACCAGGCCTTTGATTAGGGGCCGCCTTTTTAACATCGAGGCCCTGCCCCCCCAACATCAGCACCAACTTAATATGTAATTACCTGGTAAGAATTCAGACGGTGGTGGTAGTTTGACCACCTAGATGCTGAGGCAATGCCGTCATCATTTATTAGTACCAAGTTTGCCGCCCTGAGCCTGCCTAGCAGGGAGGGCGGGATACAAGTTAAACAAACAAACAAACAAACAAATAAAATAAAAGAGCCGTATCATAAAAAGAAAGGAAAGGAAAAGGATAAAATGAAACAAAATTAAAACGAATTAGGCTGAAGATCTTGGAAATGGCAGGCTGACCAACCCATTATGGAAACAGAATGTGCCGCTTCATTGCAATACACAGTGGTATATTCTTTGGACGCATTTCTGGCATCTTGTCTCACATGCTCTTGTTTCTTAGCCTCTATTGCACAGTTCTATTTGGCATACACAGGGGAGGGGGGAATATTCACATATTCAAATCAGAGTATAAATTGGCCACTTCTAATTGTTACCATTAGAATGTCATGAAGGTCACTGAACTCTAAAGACTTTTTTCTCCCTAAGGAAAAGTAGCTTTGGAAATTTAATTTGAAGTTGTGGGAAGACAGGCTCACTCTTCTTTAGCCTGCCCCTTTCTCCCTAAAACTTCCTCCTTCCAAGTTAGTTAAAGGTAAAGGTAAAGGTTTCCATTGCTCAAAAGACAGTCGGATCCGACTCATCTCCATTTCCAAGCCAAAGAGCCAGCGCTGTCCAAAGACGTTTCCATGGTCATGTGGCCAGCATGACTGGACTCCGAGGCACATGAAACGCTGTTACCTTCCCACCGAAGTGGTACCTATTTATTTACTTGCAATTTCTTGCTTTCAAACTCCTAGGTTGACAGGAGCTGGGGCCAGAGACGGGAGCTCACTCCATCATGCAGCACTCGGGTCTCAAACTGCTGAACTACCAGTCTGTAGTTCAGCATCCTAACCATTTGAGCCACTGCAGCAAGTTACTTTCCCTCTAATGGAGTTTCAACTGAATGCTTGTTGTGGTAAACATGCACATGGAACCCAGGGGCGGGGGGTGCAGATTGGTATGGGGAGTTGCAGCAAAACAGTAATAGGCACAGAAAGGGTTAATACCCCCCTCTCCCTCTACTACTTCTGTAATCCGAATTACAGCTTTCCCCTATCTGCTTTCTTTTAAGAAGAAGAAGAAGAAAAGAAGAGATTGGATTTATATCCCGCCCTTCACTCACTTGGAGTCTCAGAGCAGCTTACAAACTCCTTTCCCTTCCCCTCCCCACAACAGACACCCTGTGAGGTAGGTGGGGCTGAGAGAGCTCTTTCCCAAGCTGTCCTTGAGAGAACAGCTGGTACAGAGCTATGGCTTGCCCAAGGTCCTCCAGCAGGTGAAAGTGGAGGCGTGGGGAATCAAGCCCGGTTCTCCCAGATTAGAGTCCGTGCACTTAGCCACTACACCAAACTGGCTCTGGAAAGAGAGACCATCAGCATAGTTAGCCCTAAAAATCAGAAGACACATTCAAGACGCCAGCCACAGATGTGCATCACTGTGCTGATGCAGCCATCTTCCCAGCACCAGGACATGCAACTGAGCCACAGCACATTTGCAAAACATCCCAGTCATGGACAAGCCAGTGCCAGGGGTGGTTACTACACAGGATCCAGCTCCTTGGGGGGGGGGGGGTGGAATAAGAGGGGTACTATGAGCACTAATTTGCATTTCATCCTACACCAAAGGGGAAAATCTCTGTTAACTTCTCACACTTTTATAGGGTCAGTCTCAGGAAAGAAACCCTGAGTGGAGAAGGCACTGAGCCTAGTCCAAGCAAGGCAGAACCACAAGACCCGGAAAAATGGGGGGGGTCACGAAACTACAGGCACATTTTTAGACAGAAATTTTATGGCTTTAAAGAAAATGTAAACAGGGTGCACACCTCTTTTTTGTCGTGAGAGGGCACATGGTTAAAATATTCACAGGCCTGCCAGAATAAAATATTTTCTTCACTGAATTCCTTCCGTAAAAATTCCTAGACAGAAAAAGAAAACAAACATTACATAAAGACAAGCTGTTAGCAGTCATCCCAGAATTACCAAAAAGTAATTAAAAAGTAATCATCATGGTCCAAAGATTCTTGCTGTTTTAGGAAGTTTTCCATCGTTCACATTCACAAACAATATAGCCACAGTAACAGCCCTGTATAGGTGATTAATGAAATATGGAAAAAGAAGAAAGTTGATTCCACCAACTCATTTCTCCATACCTTTAAAAACAAGGATTCAACGGATGTCCCCCAACAAAAGTATGCTTAGGAGCATCCTTTAAATCAACACTTCTGCACTCCGTCTGACCACTGGCATGGTAGCCTTCCTGTCTGTCCCACCAACCAACTGTCCCACCGCCTGTCTCTCCTGCCTTCCTCCCCACGGCTCTGGGCTGGTTATGGGAAGGGAAAGAGTCACACAGAGGGGGCAGCCTGACTGAACAAAGAGAGACAGATCAGGTGGCCTCTTCCCTCCTCGTTCTTATCCTCCGGCTTCTCTTCCCCATCCACACCGTTCCCCCGACATTCTTAAGTGTTGCCACTCTGAGGTAGGGGAGGAGGAATTGGATTCAATCCACTACTGTTCACTCACAGAGCCACTCCCAAATTCCTTAGTGTGGGGGGGGGGGATTTATTTTTATTTATTTATTATTTATTTTTTCACATTTATATCCCGCCCTCCCCGACCTCTAAGTACCACTTTAGAGTCTTTGCAGCTGAAACACAGTAATTTTCTTCCTTTTTCATTTCAGGACTGAAATTGTGCAGTTTTTAAATTGGAATTACAAAAAAAATGAAAAAAAATTAATGAGCAACCCCTTTGGCTGTGGGTGAGCAGGACATAATTAATTAGGATGAGAAACAGAAGCTGATTTAAAACAACAATAAGATTTAAAGAGACAGTTGCTCCTGGAAGCTCAAGAGCACTCAAGGGCAGCCAGCTACAGCACTCCAGTGGCATTTTAAATTTTAAAAATCAACTTCAATCGTGTTGGAAAAAATGGATTGACATCAGCACTGTCTGGGCTTCTATGGAAGAACTGACTGAGCCAGATTTACCTGTACCAAACTAAACGGCCACTGCCATTGCCATTGACTGCCAGCTGCTTGGAGCGAGGACCTGTCCTTTGACTAACGTTGCTCCTTTTTTGTTTTGCTTTGAAAGAGAGCCAGTCTGGTGCAGTGGTCCCCCTTGATGTTGCCTCCTGGCTCTGGGATTCAGAGGATTCGTGCCTCTGAAGGTGGAGGTTGCCCTCAGCCACCATGGCTAGTAGCCACTGATAGACATCCTCCATGGATCTATCTCATCCTCTTTTAAAGCTGTTTATCTCTGTGGTCATCACTATATCCTCTGGCAGAGAATTCCACATTTCAATCACTCTCTATTTAAAGAACTGTTCTATAACTCTTGCACATTTCCCATTACTTACAGAGAAATACCTAACACCGACTGGATCCTGAAGAAGCCGTTCAAATGAAACTGCCCAACTTGCAATTCTCCTCTCATGAAGCCGTCGGCAGCTCTGGACGCTTGGGAGACTGGCATTGCTGCTAAGGCTGTTGTCACTGACACCGTCTTTCAGGTCAGTACTATTTAGCTCTGGTGAGGGGGAAAAGGACAAATTATCAACCACAATGTAGTGCACTCCTGTGTAAATACTTTGTTTGTGTTTTATTTCTGTGATTAAAAGTGGGATTCTATATTTTTGCCCTGACCAGGATAGCCCAGGCTAGCTTCATTTTGTCAGATCTCAGAAGCTAAGTAGGGTCGGCTCTGGTTAGTATTTGAATGGGAGACCACCAATGAAGTCCAGGATCACTATGCTGAGGAAGGCATTGGCAAACCACCTCTGTCCACCTCTTGCCTTGAAAACCCTAAGGGGGCCTCATAAGTCAGCTGCAGTTTGACAGCACTTTCCACCACATATATTTTGCTGTGGTTTAAAATGAAGGCCTGTAGAGTAAGAAAGAGGGAGGCTGGGTGGGTGATTGAAGTGTGCAGCATTTGGATTATAGCTGCATCCTGACCAGGTCTGCTGAGGAAGAAGGATGGAGTGAGAGAAAAAGAGAGCTGAGTGGGTGAAGAGATTGAGGGAGGTGCTGTGGAAGTCTGTGTTCTTTGTGCAAGTTATTAGCCTAGGTGGCAAGTGAGGAAAAGAAGCCTTTATGGCTACATCTATTTAAGGAACTTTAGAGAAAGGAGAATTGTACCTACCTGAGGCCATTAGGCTTATGAACTTTACTGAAATAGTTATGCTGTTATGCTTCTAAATAAACTCCATTTATATTTAAGAAGAAGAAGAGAAGAGATTGGATTTATATATCCCGCCCTTCACTCAATTGGGAGTCTCAGAGCAGCTTACAAACTCCTTTCCCTTCCCCTCCCCACAACAGACACCCTGCGAGGTAGGTGGGGGCTGAGAGAGCTCTGAGACAACTGTCCTTGAGGGAACAGCTGGTACAAAGCTATGGCTTGCCCAAGGTCCTCCAGTAGGTGCAGGTGGAGGAGTGGGGAATCAAACCCGGTTCTCCCAGATTAGAGTCCGCGCACTTAACCACTGCACCAAACTGGCTCCCATTTAAGTGAATACAACTGTTTGATTTTGAGTAAAAGATCCTTTTACCTCAGAGACACCCACACACACACACTGACTGTTCTGTCATTCCACCCTACAAAACTAGGCCATCTTCTTCTTCTAGTCCAGCTAAAAAGTCTAAGGCGAGAAAGCCTTTGGTGGCAGCAAAAATAAAGAAAGCTGGGAGGAAGCAGAACATACATCACCTCAGAACACTACAGAGAGGTGCCATTACAGGTGTTACATACAAGGGGTCTCAGAAGAGAAGCAAAACATTACACATGAGCACAAACATTTCAAAGAAGAAATTTAAACTATAAATTTTGCATTAAAGAATTATTTTGACACAACTAAGAGTTTATTAACTAGATAGCGGACAGAAGAAACTTGCAAAATCAGAACTAGTGCCTTACAAAGTCCTGTCTCAATGGCTGCCTGTCCAAAATACAACATTATCCATGAAGGTACAGTCAATTTTCTCCATCTCTCTTTTTGTGCAAGGAAGGGATTAATTGCATGGATTCCTTAGCTGTTTACTAAAAAGCCTGGCTTCTACACACTTTAACTCACCATACTGGTCCTATGACATGACTTTCTACTGGAAGCAAGGGCATGCTATAAGATTAAAAACATTCAGAGTATCATCCATGCTAAAAACTGCATTCACCACCATTTCCTACAGCTCCACATGACACACAGTTATACAGTTCACCATGAATTCAATACATAAAATATGCAGCCTTTAGAGTATGACGTTTAATCTGTACTATTATCCACAAATGAATGTTTACCATGGCGACACAGGCCAGGCAAATAATGGTAGTTACACAGGAGTCCCAGCCCGCCACCTCGCCGCAGAGGAAACTAATTGATTTCCAAGATGGTGTTGACTGAAGATACATGTCCTTACTCTTGGTCAGCTTCACCATACATACATAAGACATATCTTTCCAAACAACAGGTGATGGAACATGAGACAGACCCGAGGGGAACTTGTAAGGTTTGGTCTCTTTGTCTGGCCTACAAACAGGCAATTATCACCAGGGGCTTCAAGGAAACAATGTTCTCAAGGACAAGTAGTTTTTTTCCTCCCTGCCCTTCCAAGTTGCCACCAGACAGAGCCACCCCCACAGACCAATGAAACAACATGCTTTTCAGAATTTTGGGGTCTATGAAAAAGTCACTATTTGTAACTGACTGTTTCCTGAAGCCACTGACATAGCAGTCTTCTCATCACTGCAAGAACAAGGAACCCAATGGCACAAGGCAAACTGAAGCTCCTGCAACAGGAGGAATGCTGTCTGAAGGTTTGCAGGAACCACCTACACTATGTATCAGGGGTGGCCAAACTTGCTTCATGTAAGAGCCACACAGACTAAACGTCAGATGCACGAGAGCCACAAGGTGACTTTGGAGGAGGAGGCAGGTTTGAGGGAGTGGCCTGAAAGTGACATCACCAGAAAGGGTAGGTTTTGGTACAGGATGTGACACCATTGGAAGGAGTGGGGCTTAGGAAGTGCCATCACCTGACCTTTGACCTGGAAGTGACATTATAAGACATGACATCCTTGTGAGGCACCACCCCCAAAGTCCCCAGGTGGTAAAAACAAAAACAGAAATTGCTGGAATATATTGCAATACTTTGTGAAATGGCAGAGGTATCTCAGCCAGCATGGACAAGTCATCTTCCGTGGCACTCTGCCTGCTATTCTTCTCACTAAGGAACCCTTCTTAAACTTTCAAGGGACTCCAAGATTTCCCAGGAGGAAGCAGAAATTGAAAGCTATTGCATAGTGTGTTACAATAATTTGTGCTATAAAAACAGGCTAAAAGAACACACCCTCATTTCTCTTCTTGCTCCCTTCAAACCACCAGGTTTCAAGTAGACTTAAGATACCCAGGACATATGCACCACCTATGCACAGACCGTGCCCAACTGTACAATGCTGGAAGACAGATTGTACCTTCCCCTTCCTACCGGCACTGAAATCTCCTGCACAGGCATGGTTTTCTTTGCTTACCTACACCTCAAGACCCAAACCCACAGCATCTATTCTTAAAGAGAAAAGAGGTCTTCTGAGCTTTCTCACACCCTCTACTCTCCCCAGAGGCATCCCATTTAGAAGAAGAAGAGGAGATTGGATTTAGACCCCGCCCCTCACTACCCAAGGGAGTCTCAGAGAGGCTTACAAACTCCTTCCCCTTCCCCCAACAGACATCTTGTGAGGTAGGTGGGGCTGAGAGAGCTCTTTCAAGAACTGCTTTCAAGAACAGCTCTGACAGAGCTATGGCTTGCCCAAGGTCATCCAGCAGGTGCAAGTGGAGGAGTGGGGAATCAAATCTGGTTCTCCCAGATTAGAGTCCACGCACTTAACCACTAAACCATTCAGCATTTCAGCATGCATCGAAAGTGATGTCATCATGTTGGCAACACTGCAGTGATGCTCCGGTATATGGGCAAAAACTCTATGGTAGAAGCCATTTTTTCTGCAGACTTTTTGTCCAAATACAAGAGCATTGCCATGACATCACAGTGTGATGACATCAATTCTGGTGCAGGGTGAAAGGGTTGTAGCCACATAGCCGGTGACATCGCCTGGGCCTCTCTCCCACTTGTGGTAAGTCCCCCCCATCAATTGCCAGGAGGGATCTGGCAATCCTAAAATGATCTGCCCAAAATGGGTGACTCGGCAACAACATAGTAGATGAAGTTTGTGGTAAATAAGTGCAAGGTAATGCACACGGGAACAAAAAATGCTAACTTCAAGTATGTGCTGATGGGACTTAGAAGGAAACATCTTGTGGTGTAGTGGGTATCGCAATAAAAATGGAAAATTTGTCTTCACTTATCATGAAGCTTCCTTCTTGGTGGGCCAGAGTGGGGCAGTCCTCAAGACTCCTTACTCCTGGGAAACAGCTTCTCCTCTCCGGAGGCAGGGCTGGCAGACTCTTTAGTCCCAGAGGGAAGGGGCTTGTCCCCTGGCTTTCCAGTCATTCTCCAAACCGCCATTCCCCTCTATAGAGAAAAAAGGAACAGCACTCCTTCCCCCACAGGGGAGCTAACCATCTAACAACACTGGAACTGGCTAAAACAAAAACAGTCCCCAACCATTCCAACAGCTAAAGAGCAAACTCAAGTGTTCCAGCTTCCCCCAGGCTAGAATCAATAATCCATCTCTGCACGCACACCAGTAACAATACCTTTGCTGACAGATGAAGTTGCACCCTTAATTGGGTGGGCAGGACTGCCCCACTCTGGACCATCAAGAGGGAAGCTTCACAGTAAGTGAAGACAAATCTTCCATTCTCCGGTGGTCCAGGGGTGGGGCAGTCCTCAAGACTCTACTCCTGGGACATAGAACAGCAGTACCCTCCAGAGTGGGATCAACAGCTTCTCTGTCTACAAGATAAACAAATGGAGCAGCGGTCCATCAGTGGCTGTTAGCCACAAAGTATAGATAGGAACTCTCAGTCTGGGGCAAGTGATGCCCTATATTCTTGGTGCTTGAGAGGGGGGCAACAGTGGGAGGGCTTCCAGTGTCCTGGACCCACTAGTGGACCTCCTGAGGGCACCTGGTGTTTTTGGCCACTGTGTGACAGAGTGTTGGACTAGATGGGCCACTGGCCTGATCCAACATTGGCTTCTCTTATGTTCTCTTAAGATGTGTTGCAGAACCCTTCTACTGAATGCTGCCTCACCCAAGGCCATCTTGTCTATATGATAATTTCTTGTGAAAGAATGTATAGACTTCCTGGTGGTAGCCCTACAAATCGTCTCCAGCGACGGGAAGGCTCTGTAGGCTGCTGAGGTGGCTGCACCCCTAAGGGAATGGGCCATAATCTCTGTGGTGGTTCCAGACCCCTAGTCTGATAAGCTACCGCTATGCACCCTCTAATCTACCTGCTCAAGGATGAGGCTGACACCCCCTTCCCAAGGGACGACTTCCTGAAGGAAACAAAAAGGGAGTCAGTAGTTCTTATTTGCCTCATTCTATTCAGATAGTAGCTAAGGGCCCTACGCACATCTAGGCAGTGCCACTCCCTTTCCTTCTCACACTGAGGATTAGGACGGAAGGAAGGAAGGAAGGAAGGAAGGAAGGAAGGAAGGAAGGAAGGAAGGAAGGAAGGAAGGAAGGAAGGAAGGAAGGAAGGAAGGAAGGAAGGAAGGACAATGGCCTCTGACCTATGAAAACCGAGTTCACCTTGGGAATAAAGGCTGGAAGAACTACTTTGTCATTATGAAAAATGCATTATAGCTCTTTGTCTATTAATAGGGTCCTCAACTCTGAGACCCTCTGTGCTAACCAGAAAAACTGTCTTGAAGGTCAAGTCTTTCAAGGGGTGTGTCGCATTGGTTCAAACGGTGTCCTACAAAGAGCCCTGAGCACTAGATTAAGGTTTCAGGTTGGACACCCATGGGTTTGTGGAGGATTCAGTAATGACGCCCCTCTCAAGAATCTTTTAATATGTGGATGCATGACCAAAGACTGACCTTTCCAAGTCCTCCTAATGGCAGAGATGGCTGCTACCTGCCTCCTCAGTGTGCTGATGCTAAGCCCCTTTTCCAAAGCTTCTTAGAGGAAGGAAAGGACCTCACTAGTAGGTGCTGCCAGAGGATCCTGTCCACATTCCCGGCAACATGAGCAAAAAACCTGCCAAGTAAACGCTATTTATGGACCCCTTTCTGGATGATAACATGGTCTTAATCACCCCCCATGAGCAACCCATGCCCATCAATTGTTGCTACTCTCCAAGTTGTGAGCTTTAATAACCGTGGATGAGTATGGACCGTCATTCCCTGAGTCAGCAGGTCCGCCCGCTGAGGCAGATGCCATGGTTCTCCTACGGACAGATGTTTCAGATCTTGGAACCATGCCCACCAGGGCCAAAATGGGGCAACTAGGATTATCTCTGCTCTCTGATCTATTACCCTTTGAATCGCTTTTTGAATGATTTGGATCGGTGGAAAGGCACACCGTAGAGATCTTGGCCATTTGAGATGAAGGGCATCGACTCCTATGGCTTGAGGATTTTTTACTCTTGACACAAACTTTTCTGTCTGGAAATTACCTGCACACCACCAACATTAATTCACCCAGGGCAATTTAAAACCAGATCTTCTGGGGTTATCCTTAGCAGGGGGAAATCATAGAATCATAGAGTTGGAAGGGGCCATACAGACCATCTAGTAGTCCACCCCCCTGCCCAATGCAAGACCAGCCTAAAGCATCTCTGACAAATATTTGTCCAGCCTCCTTTTGAAAGCTGCCAGTGAAGGGGAGCTACCCACGTCCCTAGGCAGCTGATTCCACCTTTGAATCACCCTGACCGTGAAAAGGTTTTTCCTAATATCCAGCCGATACTTCTCTGCACGTAATTTAAACCCGTTGCTTCGGGTCCTATCCTCTGTTGCCAACTGAAACAGCTCCCTGCCCTTCTCCAGATGACAGCCTTTCAAATATTTAAAAAGAGCAATCATGTCCGCCTCTCAATTGCCTCTTTTCCAAACTAAACATTCCCAAGGCCCTTAGCCTTTCCTCGTAGGGCTCAGTCTCCAGACCCCTGATCATCTTCATCGCTCTCTTCTGCACTCTCTCGATTTTGTCCACATCCTTTTTGAAGTGAGGCCTCCAGAACTGCACACAGTACTCAAGGTGCAGCCTGACCAAGGCAGTATACAGAGGGGCTATGACCTCCTGTGATTTCGATACTATGGTCACTGAGAAGCAGAGGATAAAATGAGGCGACCCATCGCAGAGCGTGCAGCTACTCAGGTGTCCAGTGAGTAATGCTTAATGAACGTATTTGGAGTAGCCCAAGTCGCGGCCGTACAAATGTCTGTCAAGGAAGCACCCTTGAGGAATGCTGTGGAGGTCGCTATGGACCTGGTAGAGTGCATCCAGATAGGCCCCAGATGCGGAGTCTTGGTGAGATCATAGGCAAGTTTAATAAGTTCCACAATCCATTTGGAAAGTCTCTGGGCAGTGATGGGTTTGCCCATTATGTGTGACGCATAAGAGACAAAGAGTCTAGGTGTTGTCCTAGTCGCCTTTGTACGAGCAAGGTAGAATAAAAGTGCTCGTTTAACGTCAAGGGTATGTAAAAGATGTTCTTGCTCAGAAACGTAAGAGGAGTAGAAGTCAGGCAAAACAATCTCAGAATGTAGGTGGAAGTCGGAGACGACTTTAGGCAGGAAGGAAATGTCTGGAACCATTCGAACTGCTTTTGGTAAGAAACAGAGGAACGGAGGATCGTGTCTGAGGGCTAGGAGTTCCCCAACTCGACAAGCAGAAGTGATGGCGAGTAAGAAGGCCGTTTTCCAAGCCAGCAGGCAGAGATCACAGGATGCGAACGGTTCAAATGGCTTCCGAATGAGTGTGCAGAGGACCAATGGCAGATCCCAAGGTTGTGGTGGGACTCTGGTGGGTGGATAGAGATGGGGAAGGCCCTTCAGAAAGCGTTTTGAAAGGGGGTGGGTGAACACAGAAAAGCTGTCAATTCTGCTGTGGAAAGCAGAGATTGCAGACAGGTATACTCTCAGAGAAGAGTGGGAGAGTCCAGCATCCGCTAGGGATAGGAGGATATAAAAAATGCGGGACAGGCCCGCAGAGCAGGGTTCTATGTCAGACGAGGCTAAGTATGTACATAAGCAAGTCCATTTGTAGGCGTATGATTGCCGAGTGGATGCTTTGCATGAGTTAAGCAGGACGTTATTCACTCTTTCAGAGAATACGGAGGGGAGAATTTCCAAGCTGTGAGCTTGAGACGGGGAATGTCGTGGTGAAGGACGGGAGAGTCGGAGAGGATCAGAAGATCTGGTAGTGGAGGAAATACAGGTTGCTTACCTGTAATTGGAGATCTTCGAGTGGTCATCTGTGCAGTCACACCTCTGGGATAAAGTGCGCCTGCGCCGATCCTGATCGGTAATCTTCAAAGCCAAACGGATTTTCGCGCCAGCTCCCCGGTCATGTGCACACCTCACTGCGCATGACCCGGGGAGAGGCACGAGGATCCCGCCAGTTCTCTTCTGACCGCCGCGTCGTGAGGATCCCCTCTCTGCTTCGATCGATAGTTTACTTTCTTTTTCTCTGGAAAAGCCTTTCGGACTGATTTATTCCTATTTTTGACTTCGGACTGTGACTCGGACTTGCTTTTGGACTTTCCTCCTGTTTCCTCCCGCTCGGCCTATGGCCCAGCGGTGGGGGTTCTTCAAACGCTGTCTGAAGTGCGGCAGCAAGATAGCACCCCCGGACAAGAACTCGCTTTGCTTGCTGTGCTTGGGTTAGTCCCACCGAGTTGACTCCTGCCCCAGCTGCGCCGCGTTTTCAAAGCAGACCCACAAGAATCGAGCGGCCAGACTTCGAGTGGCTCTACTGGAATCCACACTGTCTTCGGACGTCTTTGGCCGACGTTTCGGGAGCCTCGCCAACGGCCCCGGCATCGTCCCCGACGCGGAGCACCATCGGTACTGAGAAATCGGCGCCGAAACGACCACTCCCTTTGCCAGACACTCCTGCAAAGAAACGCAGAGAGGGCAAAGAGGAGAAGGGCAAGCTGAAGCACAGAAAGACTCCTAGTGCTCCGTTGACGCATCCTGCGCCTGACTTGGCCCAGCTCGGGCCCGTGCAGCTTGACCCTCCCAGTCGCGAGCGATCCAGGGGCAGTTCTACCTCCCCGATGCCGCAACCCATCCAGCTGACGGATTCCGATCTCAACATCGACCTGACCCAGGTCCCTCGAGACAGTCCTGAGCCTGGGACCGACCAGCTCCCGGCACCGAGAGTGGATTGAGACTGGCATCTTCCATACTCTCCGGCACCGTGGGACGCTCGACAGTGGAGATATCTCTATGGCTCCTACCCTCCGCCACCGCAATGGTATCCTCCCGAATGGGACCGTCAATCGACATCGTCCAGAGTCTCTTGATGCCGAGATCCTCCGGCCCCGAGACCGACACCGACGCCAACACATCCTCCGTCCGATGCCGATCATCCCCCTCTTCACCCCGTCGCAGGACCCGTCGAGCCTGACCCGGCTGTCGCCATCGGAGCCCTCCGACAGATCGATACCGGAGTCTTCAGCCTCCTCTGCCTCGGGCAATGAATCGCCCTCTTGTCCGTCCCCCACTCCTCATGTCGCTGATGACCTTCCGATCTCTCCTTCAGAGGACGTCAAGTCCTATGGAGAGCTGATTAAGCGTATGGCACATACGTTAGCCTTGGCTACGGTCCAACCGACCCCGACTGCCACGGACTCCACTGCAGTGGCCCTACCTCTCATTTCGGTCCTCCTGAATAAAACCAAGGAATCCTGGGCACATCCCTCCTCTACTCCTATCTCTAGTAAGAGATTGGACCACATGTATAAAATCCAGGAACCGGGAGCCGAGTTCCTGTTTGTCATCCTAAACCGAACTCGGTGATTGTGACCCCCTCAGCCAAGGGCCGCAGTGGACATTCTTCCCCTCTAGATAAGGAGGGGCGGAAACTGGACTCTTTTGGCAGGCGTTTTTATTCTGCTGGTGCATTGGGCATAAAAACAGCAAACTACATGGCCTGTATGAGCAGGTATCAATACTCCCTCTGGGAGCAAATGACCGCACTCCTTGCCCATCTCCCTGAGGACAAGCAGCATCTTGCCAGGAAGATCCAGAAAGAGGGCATGACCCTAGCAAAGCATCAGCTCACCGCTTCCAAACACTCCGCAGACGTAACTGCTAAGACGCTCACATCAGCAATGTCTCTCAGGTGCCACGCCTGGCTGAGGTCGACTTCTCTTCCCCAGGATACAAAATCCCTGGTGGAGGACCTTCCCTTTGAGGGTGAAGGTCTCTTTAGTTCCACAACGGACACCGTCCTCCATGAACTAGATAAGAGCATGAAGACATCCTGCAACCTGAGAGTCTCACAACCCAAACCGCAGAAGCAGAGGTCATGGCAGAGATCCTGGTCCAAGAAACAACCACAGAGATCTCCCACTGAACCCCAATGGCAGAGGTCTCCCTCCTCTCCCTATCAACAGAAGCCGTATGGACATAAACCCCGCTTCCCAGCTGCTTCTGCCTCTAAGTCGAAACCTCCCAAGCCAAACAAACAGAGTCTTTGACTCCTGTTTCCGCTCCGGTCCTCCCATCCGCCTGTCACCCTTTTTACCCGCATGGCAACACATCACTTCCGACAAATGGGCCCTCTCCGTCATCGCCGAGGGTTACCGAATAGAATTCTTCCAGATCCCTCTGGAGTCTTACTTTGTCGTCACCCCTCCCTCCGACACCCTGTCGTCAGAAGTCAAAGCCCTCCTGTCCAAAGATGCCACAGAGCTGATACCCGTTGGTCACCTACAGCAGGGTTTTTACTCCCGCTACTTCACAGTACCAAAGAAGGATGGCGGGCTCCGTCCCATACTGGACCTTCGGAACCTCAATACTTTTATAGCCTACAAGAAGTTCCGCATGACCACCCTCCAGACCATCCTACCATTGCTGGAGGCCGACTCTTGGATGGTGACGCTAGACTTAAAGGATGCGTATTTCCATGTGACTATTCATCCTTCCCACAGACCATTCCTTCGCTTTGCGGTCGGTCCGCGTCATTTCCAATACAAGGCCCTCCCCTTTGGGCTCTCTACGGCGCCTCGTGTCTTCACGAAGCTCATGGCAGTAGTGGCAGCTCACCTCCGCCTTCAGGGCATCCATCTTTACCCTTACCTGGACGATTGGCTCCTCGTCGCACCCTCCGTGACGGCCCTACAGGACCACATCGCCCTGACTCTTCGTACCCTAGACTCTCTAGGACTGACGATAAATATGACAAAGTCCATGCTCACTCCTTCCAGACGGGTGCAGTTTATCGGAGCCATTCTGGACTCCCTGCAGTGCAGGGCTTTTCTGCCCCCCAACAGGGTGCTAGACATTGTCTCCCTCCTCAGATCCCTTCGGGAAACCAAGGAAACCACGGCCAGGCAGTTACTCCGTCTCCTGGGTCTTATGGCCGCGACCACCACGATGATCCCCTTTGCCAAGCTGCGGATGAGACCATTACAGCTGTGGTTCCTTCGCCATTTCCGTCCCAGTATACACCCCCTCTCCAAATGCTTCCACCTATGGGACTCGGTCTTGAACGCTCTCACCTGGTGGCTCGTGCCACGGAACCTTCAGTCAGGTGCCCCCTTTCGACTCCCGCCTCCTTCAGCAACCATCACCACGGATGCTTCCCTGTGGGGTTGGGGAGCACACCTGGATGGTCTTTGTGTGGGAGGCAAGTGGGACCCCTCTGTGACCCACAACCACATCAATTTTCTGGAACTGCTAGCAGTCCTGTATGCGATTCGGTCCTTTCGTCATCTCTTGTCGGGAAGGACGGTAGCTGTCCTCACGGACAATACGACCACCATGTACTACATCAACCGACAGGGTGGGACGATCTCCTGCGGCCTCTGCCATCTAGCCGCGGAACTTTGGAACGAATGCCAGTCGCTCGACATCCATCTCGTGGTGACTCATCTTCCCGGTCTGTTCAGTGTACAAGCCGACTTCCTGAGCAGGGGCAGGGCGTCCCTACACGAATGGGAACTCAACCCCCTTTATCTGACCCTGGTCTTCGACCTCTGGGGGTACTCCTCTGTGGACGTGTTTGCCTCTCGGGAAAACAAGAAGTGTCCCCTCTTTTGCTCCAGGGCCGGCAAGGACCCAGCTTCCCTAGGGGACGGCCTTCTCCTCCCGTGGACGGGGCTACACCTGTATCTGTTTCCCCTGATTCCTCTGATCCTACGAGTGGTGCACAAGCTGTTGTCAGAACACCTGTCGGCGATCCTAATCACACCATGGTGGCCGAGGCAACCTTGGTTCCCCACTCTCCTCCGTCTCTCCCTCGGGTCGTACCTCCACCTCCCAACGAACCCGGATCTGCTTTGGATGTACGGGGGCCGGGTGCTTCACCACGACGTTCCCAGATTGAAGCTGACGGCCTGGTTGATTTAACCTCTGGAGTAGACACTCGCATCGCTCACGTTCTTCTGAACTCCCATAAACCTTCCACACGCCGCTCATATGCAGCAAAGTGGTCTAAGTTCTTGTCTTTCTTGGCCTCTGTAGGGCGGCCTTCCATTCCGTCTACCCTCAATGATGTTTTCGGGTTTCTTTTGTCCTGCAAGGATAGAGGACTGTGCCACGCATCTCTCCGTGTCTACCTCTCGACCATTTCAGTCAACCATCCTACAATTGATGGCTATTCAGTGTTCTCCCATCCTACTACGAAGCAATTCCTGAAAGGGATGCGTCGTCTCTACCCGTCGGTTTGGGCCCCTGTTCCAGCTTGGGACCTGCCACTGGTCCTTGCCAAGTTAATGGGCAAGCCCTTCGAACCCATGGCTTCCTGTAGCCTTCAACTTCTTTCATGGAAAGTTGCTTTTTTAGTAGCCATCACTTCCGTAAGACGTGTGAGTGAATTGTCAGCTCTTCGCTGTGACCCTCCGTACCTCACGTTCCATCATGACGCCGTTACCCTGGCTCCCGATGTTGCGTTCCTACCCAAGGTAGTCTCTGATTTTCACATCAATGCGGACATTACCTTGCTGGTGTTCTTCCCTGATCCTTAGGATCCAGTACAACACAGTTTACATTCACTCGACGTCAAGAGAGCTCTCTCATTTTATTTACATCGGACGAAGTTGTTCCGCAAGTCCCCAGCTCTCTTTGTTGCTTATGCCTTGCCCAGGCAGGGACAGAAACTGTCATCTCAGAGACTCTCAAAATGGATCGTAGAGATGATAAAACTTGCTTACCTCCTGGCCAAGAGGCCATTACCGGTGTCCCTGCAGGCTCATTCCACTCGAGCCGTGGCTGCCTCTATGGCGTTCCTCAAAGGCATCCCCCTGGGAGTCATCTGCAATGCTGCTACTTGCAGCTGTCTCCTCACACATTTGTGAAGCACTACGCTCTCGACGTCCGTGCTCATCAGTGCTCTGTGGTGGGCCATGCAGTTCTGCAAGCAGCTCAGGTGTGAGACCTTCAGCACCCGCCTCCAGGTACGTGGTGTGTTTATTGCTCGCTATTCTCCCAGAGGTGTGATGCACAGAGACCACGAAGAAGATATACAGGTTGCTTACCTGTAATTGGAGATCTTCGAGTGGTCATTTGTGCATTCACACCACCCGCCCTCCTTTCCCTCTGCTTTCGGTCTTCCCTTTTTTCTCTTGGGGGCTGTTGGCAGCGGTCAGAAGGAACTGGTGGGATCCTCATGCCTCTCCCCGGGTCATGCGCAGTGAGGTGTGCACATGACCGGGGAGCTGGCGCGAAAATCCGTTTGGCTTTGAAGATTACCGATCAGGATTGGCGCAGGCGCACTTTATCCCAGAGGTGTGATGCACAGAGGCCACGAAGAAGATATTGATAGAATTTCCCGCGGGCCAACAAGAGGAGGACTGGAAACCAGGCTTGTCTGGGCCACCAAGGAGTGATCAGTATACATTCTGCCATCTTGTGTACTATTTTGTGTACAACTCGTGTGAGAGAGATCCCTCGGATGGTGCTCGGGATCGAGAACGGGAGCTCGGGTGTCGTGGTGAAGGAGCATATAGCTGTTCCTGGTTGGTCTTGAGGAACTCCTGAGCCTCCAGAATGTGGTCCAGCAATGCCTCATGCGGTTGTTTGATGGGGGAATCCAGAAGATTGATGGTGGTCACTTCCGCGGATGGTGGAGGCACAATCAAAGGAGTTTTCGGTACTGAGGTAGCATCCAATGAGGGAGCTACTGGGTTGGAGACCGAGGTAGGAGCCTTGCTAGGAGGCTTACCAATGGCTGTGGATAGAGCCTTGTGGCATTGTTCTGGCTTATCCTTCTTTTTCTTCTTGATTGGTGTTTCGATACTGGCCGAGCTATATTGGATGACGGCCTTGATGTCGACGGGACTGCGAATTCGGCTGTCGATACCGTCGATGTCAATGGAAGAGAGGCCATTGCTGTCAAGGTCGATGCGGGAAGCAGAGCCAACTCTAGTAAAGCGACTTTCAGGCGGGCTGCCCTATTCTTCCAAGTTTGATTGCTGAACTTGGCACAATGAGGGCAGGAATCTGGTCGATGACTTTCCCCAAGGCAGAGAATGCACAAGGAGTGACCATCAGGAGCCACTAATTTGCTGCCGCAAGAGGAGCAACGCTTAAAGCAGCCCCACTTTGTAGCCATAAAGCATAAAAAGATAAAGGGGGGGGGAGCCCGGAGGCAGAAAGGAAGAACCACACCACCTGAGGAAAAGATTTTTTTTTTTTGGTTTTTTTGACAGAAAGGTCAAGAAATAAGGTGAAAGTTAGAAAGAGGTTAGAATGCGAGAGAAGGTGAAAGGAGTGAGAGCTTTCCTCAAAGGACTCAGCTAATCACACGAAGCTGTTAGCAGCATGGTAGTCAGAAGAGAACTGGCAGGATGTCCGCGCCCGCTCCTCTGGGCATGCGCGGTGGGGCTCCGCACATGCCCAGAGGTGCTGGGCGTGAAAATCCGTTAAGAGCTTTCTACAATACTGAAGAATTCCTGCGCAGGCGCAGAAACCCATCAGTGTGAAGGATAGACACCACGTCGAAGATCAGGGTTTGATTCCCCACTCCTCCACTTGCACCTGCTGGATGACCTTGGGCAAGCCATAGCTCTGTACCAGCTGTTCTCTCAAGGACAGTTGTCTCTGAGCTCTCTCAGCCCCACCTACCTCACAGGGTGTCTGTTGTGGGGAGGGGAAAGGAAAGGAGTTTGTAAGCCGCTCTGAGACTCCAAGTGAAGGGCGGGGTATAAATCCAATCTCTTCTTCTTCTTCCTTTCTAAACATTACTAATGGATTTTATTCTTACCATTATATTTGTCAGACCAGACTGGGCAGCAGCAGCACAAGATTTCATCCTCATGTAATAAATTAATTATCAAATGGCATTGTGTTTAGAATAGCCAGGTGATCCTAAGATTGTCTGGCAGCCAGAAGTTCTAGCTCTTTAGCATTAGGCACTAGTAGGTGATATGCTAGATTTGTTTTGGAGGCAAGAGATATCTCAGAGATGGTTTGCCATTGCCTGTCTCTGTCACGACCCTGGTATTCCTTGAAGGTTGCCCTTCCAATTACTAGCTAAGGCCGACCCTGCTTAGCTTCCAAGATCTGTCATGATCAGGCTAGCCTGGGCTATCCAAGTCAGGGCAATGTAATGGATGTAATTTAATGGATGGAGCCAGAGGGATAAGCCTCACAGGGGGTTGCCAATACAGTATGGTATTCACTGCTTATTGACCGTTTTAAAAGCACAAGAGGAACATTCTAATACTGTGGCATCACACCTGGGAAATATAAAGTGATCTCAGGCACCCAATTTCACTAAGAATGCAGGACAGCAATGGGGAAAATATTTAAAATGTAAACAAACAATTTACTGACTCATTCAAAACCACCACATACTACTCAACAAAATTAGTACCTATGACACTCATAAAACAACATCCACATAGCACTGGCAATGGATGCATTTGGTAGGGGAAGAAGTACATTTCCCATTGATCAAATATGATCATAACTCGAGATGGAAATAACATTCAGAGAATAACTATGAAAATAGCTTTCGGTGACGGCAGCGTTCTAGAAATGTTAGAGCACTGAGCTGACAAACTCCACAGCTGTATAATGAAAGACGGTTAAAAATAGAAGGGAATGTTTGATTCACCCCGTTATCCCCAAATATAATTAGATATTCTTTATGGATGTGTCAGAAAAGATAAGAATATGCAGATGATGATGTGTGAATACTTCTGAACTCAGTGTGTAATTGGTCTAGGTAAACCAAGCTTTTTTGCAAAAAAAAATCAGCAAATCACCCAGCTCTTTTAAGAAATAATATCTGAACTTCAGAACCCCTCTGGCATTGCGAAGTTGTCAGATGTTGGGGGTCAGTCAGGAGAGAAGAACTCCTCAGGAGAAGAGGAGTCCTGGGCAGTCAGCTCTGAAGCAGCAAAAGCTGGCAAGCAAGAAGATGAATTGTAGGCTTGTCAAGAGTTCACAGCTGACAGATGATGCAGAGACCCCAGCACCTTCCAGCCCCGTTCTAAACCCAGGTGGTTGTTATCAGCCTCCCCAGTTTTACCAACACCCTTTGAGCACCAGAGATGAAAGTTTAGAATGGAGCTCCAGGAGAGAAGGTGAAGTGCATGTCTCCTGGTCCGACGCCAGCTGCTTGATGATGAGTAGCTGCAGGGTAACTCCCAAGCAGTTGGCTGCAAGTAAGGCCTTGCAGAAGATGCCTATAAAAGTTGGTCAAGGGAGACTGCTTGATGTGGAAGGATTGTCACCCTCTGGTGGACTCTGCGATCACAGCTCCTGATTTTGCTCCTGACTCTGCTCCACTCCAGTGACCTTCAGACCGGCTTTGGACTTGGATATTGGACCTGCTTGCTCTTGGACCTGCTTTCTGGTATTGGACCTGCTTTCTGGACCACACTCTGAACTGGACTCTGCTCTCTGGTAACTGACTTCCTGGACTGAATCTTGTCTCTGACTTCCAGAAGGGGGAAATAATTTCACACACCATTATGACTGGCGGGAAGCAGCAGGATCAACTTTTAATGAATCCAGGATCAAAAGCATCTTCAAGGCAACCAGTTGCAGAAAACAAGAGTGAGTCTCACCAGAGAAGAGAGG
Organism: Lepidodactylus listeri; assembly: GCA_029233225.1. Taxonomy (NCBI): domain Eukaryota; kingdom Metazoa; phylum Chordata; class Lepidosauria; order Squamata; family Gekkonidae; genus Lepidodactylus; species Lepidodactylus listeri. The sequence continues at coordinate 112,260,962 of JARCFY010000009.1, read as the reverse complement.
ATGGCGAGGTTTCTAATGAGAAACAAAGAACAGACTCAAAGGCACCGGGGAGTTGATTCCCCACAATTGCATATTTTAAAGTATAATGTCTGCCTCTTTAAGAAATTAACTTTGATTCCCTCCCCCCTGCAAAAGGTACATACAGCGTGTCATACAAATGGAACACAATTAAAATCTCCAGATCTCATTGAAAGGTAATTGCTTCCACCTCCCAAATCCCCACAAGATAGAAGGGCCGCCGCCACGGTTTCTGCACTGCAAGACCAAGTGCAACAACTAATTCAGGCTTTGGCAGTTATACAGCAGCAGCAACCGGCAGCCCATCCCATGGCACCTTCAAAATGTCCTATCAATCCTCCGGAAAAGTTTAAAGGCAACGTGGAGGATTTTCCAGCATTCCTGATACAGTTCCGATTGTATGTTGAGCTGCACATGCAAGACTTCCACTCTGACAGAGTAAAGGTATGCTTCCTGATTAGTTTGTTAAAAGTTCAAGCCGCCAAATGGGTAACACCCTTACTGCTTGCTCAATCACACCTGTTGGACGACTTCTCAGGGCACATCTCTCCAACGTATTCTCCAACCCTCAGAAGGTAAAGAATGCGAACTGTAAAATTCAAGCTCTGAAACAAGGGAAGCATTCTGTGGCCAAATATACTACCGAGTTTCAGTTGTTGGCCCAGGATCTCAGCTGGAATGAAGCGGTGTTCATAGACCGGCAGCTGGAAGGGCTAGCTGAGGAAATTCTGGATGAGGTCGCCTGGGTAGAATACACTATGACCTTGCAAAACCTAATCCACCTGTGTCTGTGAATCGATGGTCAATTGGAAAGCCGCAGGCAGGCCCGTGGGGCCACGTGGTTTTCACAAATGGCCAGACAGTATACATCACTTCCTGCTAATCAAACTTCCACCCCAAACATACCCAGGGATGAAGGGGAACCCATGCAACTTGAAGCCGCCCAGCAAAGAAAGCAAATAGATGGGGGGGAGGGAGAGGAAGGAAGAGATACAAGAGATAGAAGAGAAACAAAGAAAGCAAATAGATGAGGAAGGAAGGAAGGAAGGAAGGAAGGAAGGAAGGAAGGAAGGAAGGAAGGAAGGGAGGGAGGGAGGGAGGGGGGAGGGAGAGGTGAAAAGGAAGAGGTGGAAAGAAAGCAAATAGATGGGGAGAGGGAGGGAGGAAGGGGGAAAGAGAGAGAGAGAGGTGGAAAGAAAGCAAATAAATGGGGAGAATGTCCCCAGTATCCACCCTGGTCCTCTTCGTTAAAAAAAAAAAAGAGTGGGGAGCTCCGGCTTTGTAATGATTACTGGGCATTAAACAGAATTACCATTCACAATTGGTACCCCCTTCCATTAATCCCTGAACTTCTAGAATGCCCCAAAGAAGCCCAAATATACACTAAACTTGATCTTCATGAGGCCTACAATCTAGTACAAATCCAGAAGGTGGACAAATGGAAAACAGCTTTCAGCACCAGATATGGGCAGTATGAGTATCTGGTGATGCCCTTTGGTTTATCTAATGCACTCAGGGGGTCTTTCAACATTTTATGAACGATAATTTTTGGGACTGCCTTGATCAGTTTGTAATCATTTATTTCAATAATATTTTTATTTATTCCCGGAACCTGCCCAGCACTCGAAGCACATACATACTGTACTGCAATGGCTGTGACAACATGACCTATCTACCAAATTAGAAAAGTGTGAATTCCACTTACAATCAGTAGAGTTCCTTGGCCATATAATCTTGCCCCAGGGAGTGCAGATGGACCTCAAGAAGGTAGAAGCCATTCAGACCTGGTAAACCCCCACAGCCATAAGGACGTGCAACATTTTCTTTGCTTCACCAACTATTATTGTCAATTCATCCCAGCTTTCACGTCCTTTGGTGCATCCCTAACTCACCTCCTGCAGCCTATAGAACCTTTCCAGTGGACACCCGAGGCGGAACAAGCCTTTGCCACCCTGAAAAAATGGTTCATTTCAAGACCCGTGCTTTGTTACCCTGATCCAGAGCTGCCTTTAACCATGGAAACTGATGTCTCTAAAGCTGCCATCAGTGCTGTATTATCACAGCACAACACCCCAACTGGTGCTCTACTGCCTTGTGCTTTCTGCTCCAACTCACTCCCACAGAAAAAAATTATACTGTTTGGGTATGGCAACTATTAGCAATAAAAGCTGCTTTTGAGGTGTGGAGGTACCATCTTGAAGGGGCATGGCAGGTTCTCACTGACCATTCCGGGTTCTCACTGACCATTGAAATCTTGAACACCTTCAAACAGCTCATAAGAACATAAGAGAAGCCAAAGTTGGATCAAGCCAATGGCCCATCCAGTCCAACACTTTGTCACACAGTGTCCAAAAATACCAGGTGCCATCAGGAGGTCCACTGGTGGGGCCAGGACACTAGAAGCCCTTCCACTGCTGTCCCCCTCCAGCACCAAGAATACAGAGCATCACCAAGAGCTCCTATCTATACCTTGTGGCTAATAGCTATTGATGGACCACTGTTCCCTATGTTTATCCAATTCCCTCTTGAAGCCCTCCATGCTTGTAGCCACCACCAGCTCCTGTGGCAGTGAATTCCACATGTTAATCACCCTTTGGGTGAAGAAGTACTTCCTTTTATCTGTTCTAACCTGACTGCTCAGCAATTTCTTGGAGTGCCCACAAATTCTTGTATTGTGAGAAAGGGAGAAAAGTACTTCTTTCTCTACCTGCTCTATCCCATGTATAATCTTATAAACCTCGATCATGTCACCCCTCACTCAGCTGTCATTTCTCCAAGCTAAAGAGCCCCAAGCGCTTTAACCTTTCTTCATAGGAAAAGTGGTCCAACCCTTTTATCATTCTTGTTGCCCTTTTTTGCACTTTTTCCAATGCTATAATATCCTTTCTGAGGGGTGGTGACCAGAATTGCACACAGTATTCCAAAGAGGTCGCACCATCAATTTATACAGGGGCATTATGATACTGGCTGATTTGTTTTCAATTCCCTTCCTAATAATCCCCAGCATAGCATTGCCCTTTTTTATTGCAGTTGCACACTGTTTCGACATTTTCAGTGAGATATCTACTACGACTCCAAGATCTCTCTTTTGGTCAATCTCTGCCAGTTTGGACCCCTTAATAGTTTTTGTTCATCAACGTGCCTAATAATTTTCTCCTTAATAACAGTTTCCACCAACTTACCTGGTGTTGACATCAGACAGACTGGCCTGTAATTTCCCAGATCTCCCCTGGAACCCTTTTAAAGATGGGAGTGACATTCGCTACCTTCCAGTCCTCAGGAATGTAGGCAGATTTTAAGGAAAGATTACATATTTTTGTCAGGAGACCCACAAGTTCACGTTTGAGTTCCTTCAGAACTCTTGGATGTATGCCATCCGGGCCTGGTGATTTATCAGTTTTTAAGTTGTCTATCAGTCGTAGGACCTCCTCTCTCATCACCTCAATCTGACTCAGGTCTTTCAACCCCCCCCCCCCCCCCCCCCCCCGGAAATCAGCGGTTCTGGAGTGCGCAAGCACGTCTCATCTTCCACAGTGAAGACAGGCAAAAAAGGCATTCAGGTTCTCAGCCATTTCCCTATCATCCTTCAGTACTCCTTTTACCCCTTGGTCATACAAGGGACCCACCGCCTCTCTGGCTGTTTTCCTACTTCTAATGTATTTGAAGAAAGTTTTATTGTTGGTTTTTATTAAATTTTTTTTGCAATATGCTCCTCATATTCCTTTTCTGCCTGCCTGATCACAGACTTGCATTTTATTTGCCACATTTGTTTTCCCTTTTATCAACCTCACTGAGACTAGCTTTTCACCGCTTAAAGGAATCCTTCTTATCTTTTACAGCTTCCATACCATGCAGGCCTATTTCTATACTATTTGTGCCTTTCCTAACCTGCAGTATTTGAGCTTCTAGGATTATAGTTTTAAGTAGTCTCCAAGCTTCCCCAATGGTTTTGACCCTTTTTACTTTTTTTTTCAGTTTCCTCTTCACATGTCCCCTCACTTCAGAGACGTTACCCCCTTTAAAGTTAAAAGTGGTTGTGTCGGTCTTTTTGGGCAATTCCCTATTTATACAAATGTTGAACTCAATAACATTATGGTCACTGTTCCCAAGTGGTGCAGTCACTTTTACATCTCTCACCAGGTCTTGGGTGTTACTTAGGACCAAATCCGGGATTGCTGCTCCCCTGGTAGGTTCTGTGACCATCTGCTCTGTAGCACAGTCATTAAGAGTGTCTAGAAATTCAATCTCTTTTTCCCAATTTGAACATATACTGACTCAATCAATACCCAAGTGTGGGTAATTAAAATCACCTATTATGTGGTTAGGAGCGCAGACTCTAAACTGAGAGAACCAGGTTTGATTCCCCATTCTTCTGCATGCAGCTGCTGGCGTGACCTTGGGTCAATCACAGTTCTCTCAGAGCTGTTCTGGAAAGAGCAGTTCTTGAAAGATCTCTCTCAGCCCCACCTATCTCACAGGGTGTCTGCTGTGGGGAGAAGAAAGTAAAGGAGACTGTAAGCTGCTCTGAGACTCCTTCGGTAGTGAAGGGTGGTGTATAAATCCAATTTCTTCTTCTTCTTCTATTCACTGTTTTCTCGGGTTTCGCAAGAGTGATTTTGTGGTGGTTTTCCCCTTGTTTCTCTTCCAAGCTGAAGGTGAGTCAAGAGCATACAGATTCCCTTGGATTTACTCCCTGCCCTGTCCCCATGCCTCATAGGCGAAGTTCCTGTGCTAATGACCGGTTGCCCGTTAGTAAAGTTTCAAGATTTATGACGAGTTGTATTTGATAGGAAATACCCCAGAGGTCGGGGAGAACCTATAAATTTGTCTACATTTCTCACTTGAAGTCTCTTTTGTGGAAGTCTCTGCATCTTCAGTAGAAGTTATTTTCTGAAGAAGAATACGAAACAAAGAGCAGAATCTAGAGCCTTCGTCGTGAACTTTGTACATGCTCAGAGACTTTGTATTTGAAAAACATTTTTGTGAACTTTGTACATGCTTAGACTTTTTTGTTTGCATTTAGAAATTTTGTGAATCCCAGATGATATTATATGCATACTGACTATAGTACGTTTAAAGTTCCAATGGGCATATAAACTTGGTGTTCAGCACATTTGTTATCTGTGTCATTTTCAGTGCTTTGCTTTGGATTACTGTGTATACTGTATTACCCACCCCTCATAGGCCACTCCCCCGCCTACATTTTAGAAAATCTCAAGCAGCACGAGTCTAGCGATAGGAGAGCCTTGCTAGTCTCATGCCACTTTTTAAAAAAATGACTTCCCACTGAGTTGCCCTATCCTGCTGGCCAATTTGAACTGAACAGCATAAGAAGGCAGCGCCAACCTGCGCCTGCCAGGAGCCATCGGCTCCCCATGCATACGGCAAGCCCAGTTGGGCTGTCCTCTCCCGCCACCTGGTTTCAGCCAGGTGGCAGGAGGAGACAGCGCCAAGCTGTGCCTGCCAGGAGCCATCAGCTCCCCATATGCACAACAATCCCAGCTGAGCTGCCTTCTCATGCCACCCAGTTCAAACCAGGTGGCACAAGAAAGCAGTGCAGAGCCTGGTGTATTTATTTTGGGTTGCAGAATAAATAAACTGAAGGAAAAGAATGGTGCGTAGTGCAGGCACAGATCCGAAATCAAGCTTAAAGGCTTGACTGCTCAGATTCTCTGCAGTAAACTGTGTGTGCATAAAGGGCCATAGTGAGATGAGTGGCCATGGGCCAGCAAAATTCATCTTGAGCCTGGATTACAATTGCCTCTCAGCAGAAAGCATTTAAGAACTGCTAAAGTACATATTTTGAGCTTAGACAATAGTAATTTCAGTAGCATCATGAGAAAGAAATTTGCAGTGAATCAAGAGGGAAAAAGTACTGTCCCTCTGAACTATCAGTATCCTCTGCCATTGTTAGGGCTGCCAAGTCCCCCGGTAGGGCGGGGGAAACACCGGTTTTTACTGCTTACCCCCACTTTTTCAAAATTGGCCCCCGGGGGACAAAATGGCGGCCAGCAGGAAGTCAGAGTCTGCCCTGCCCTGCCTTAAAAGGGAAATGTCTGCAGAGAGCCTGCCCTGCAGTAAAAAGCCTCACCAGACATTTCCCCTTTAAGAAGTCAGCAAGAGAGCTTCCACAGCAAGAGAGGTCCGCCCAGAGATTAAGGAGGGACTGAAGGGGCTGCTTTTGCATGTGGCTTGCAAGGTAAATTTATCTTCCAGCTCTTTTCCTTCTCTCTCTCTCCCTCGTTCTTTCTTTTTTCTGTCCGTCTGTCTGTCTGTCTGTCTGTCTCTCTCTCTCTCTGTCCCCATCCAGCAGAGGTCTATCAGTGGCTATTATTAGCCACAAGGTCTAAATGGAAGTAAGTGCCTCTGCCAGTTTTTTTCCTTCTTTCTCTCCCTCTTTCTTTCTTTTTTCTGTCTGTCTGTCTGTCTGTCTCTCTCTCTGTCCCCATCCAGCAGAGGTCTATCAGTGGCTATTATTAGCCACAAGTTCTAAATGGAACCCTTTGTCTGGGGCAGTGATGCTCTGAATTCTTGGTGCTTGGGGGGCAACAGTGGGAGGGCTTCTGGAGTTCTGGCCCCGCTGCTGGACCTCCTGAGGGCACCTGGTATTTTTGGCCACTGTTGTGACACAGAGTGTTGTACTGGATGGGCTGTTGGCCCGATCCACTGTGGCTTCTCTCCTGTTCTTATGATATGAAAATCATATTTAGCACTTGTGTAGCACTTAGTGCTTCATATTCTGCCGAGATGAGGAAGGATTCAGTAGGGCCGTTGCTCAGTGATAGAGCATCTGCTTGACATGCAGGAGGCATCAGCTTCTTCAGCTAAAAAAGGATCAGGTAATAGGTGACATTAAAGATCTCAGCCTGAGACCCTGGAGAGCCACTACCAGTCTGAATAGTCAATACTGACCTTGATGGACCAATGGCCTGATTCAGTATTAGGAAACTTCATGAGTTCATGTGTCAGCATGTGGAAGCAACATCACAGGATGTGACATCACAAAATGATGTCACTTCCTTTCTCCTGGCTCCACCCCCAAAGTCTCCTAGCTCCACCCCCAAAGTCCCCAGATATTTCCCAAGTTGGACTTGGCAGCCCTACAGCCATTGTACATGACAGTATGTCACAGACAACTTTTAGTACTACTCTACACCAGTTCACCAGAAAACTCTATCATCTCTCTGCCAGTTATTTAAGCAAGGATCTTCCACATATAGTGGCTGGAGGTCCGCTAAAAGCCAAAAATGTTCAGCTGCCCATGAACAATCATAATGGCAATATTTCAGCTCCCTCCCCATGGTGTGACTTATAATGTGCCATGTAATATATTAAATGAACAAGAGTTAACTATTTTCTCTTTTTTCATTTTTACTGTTACTTTTTTCTTTCCTTTGCCTATGCAAAAAACAGAAATCAGAACTTTCTTGACTGTGCCTCTTTGAATGCAGGAGACATCACCCAGCCCACAGGCTGCCAAACCACCTCTGCGCATCTCCTCCAAAAGCGTGCTCCCACTCTGATTCATTTATTTCAAATGCTGACATTCTGCCCCTCAGCCAACACTGGTTAAACCCAATGCAAAACAGTAAGACAATCCTAAATTGCTATTAAGCTGAGGCAGGCAGCCTTGAAACTTTGGCACCCCAGGCAGTTGCCTAAATTGCCTTTATGGTAGGGCTTACCCTGCAGTTCACAAATGACAATCACAAAAACAGTTCCCCCCCCCCCCCCACACACAAAAGCCCTCAATGGGTGTTTCCGGTGCTTTTACATTCCTTTGCTGCAGCCTTCTCACTATACCCAAGAGACTAACTGGACATTACAACAGCATGAACCATACCATAGTGTGAATTGTGGCACTGGGGGGAGGGGGGCAAATTAAAGTGCTGCCTGGGTAACCCTCCCCCAAGGCTTCTCCCCAACCACTTTTTCCCACTATGAATTACTTCTGTTGTCAAAGCCTTGAGGGAGGACAGTTTTGGGGTGAGCGGATCTGTCCCGGCACCTATCTGTTCTTAAATTTTAAATTTCATTCTATATTTGCATCCTGGCAGAAGCAAAAAACAAAATCCTTCTAATAATTTAAAATGTAATTCACACACAGAGATCAATACATTCCATTATGTAATGTGGGAAACATTTCCACAATTATTACAAATACAAATGAAGAGTGGGAGATCTGTCACAGCATGTAAAGTCAAATTCAGTAGATTCCCTGTTTACACATTCAAAATTTACATTTTTATTTAAAATAATAAATAATAAAATAGAGGAAAGCTAAAACCTAGTCAGGTTCTTGATTATGAGAACATTCTGATTTAAATGATCGTGTTCAATATATATAAGCAAATAACTGTGCCATTCTTGCAAAGTTATTCCAGTCTAAATCTACTGATTTTAGTGGGCTTAGATTGGAGTAACTCTGCACAGGACTGCACTGCACCCTTTCAAAACAGCATTTTTCATGCAAAGTTTGTTAAAGTGAAAATGTCAGCACAATCCTACTAAACTTCTAAAATAAAAGTCGACCTACAGAATCACTGAAGGTATTACCTGGATACAGTTGATAAGAGCCACTATGATGCCATTTAACCAAATACTTCCATCCATTCACTGAAAACCACCCTTCTGTATCCATACCAAACGCAGGTATAATCTCCTAGAGGACATTTGGTAGATGATCTCTCAACCGTTTGGCACATTATTCTTCTCTAATGCTTCCTAGTATATTACTGTGATGGCCTCTGAAGGCGCTTCAATAGATTACATATTTTTGAGCTGATCTATTATTTTCTCTTACATCCACAAGATACACCATCAATACACTTAACAAGAAGCATTATAAAATGCGACATCAATAATTTAAAGAATGGACCTTTCACTGCTGCTGCTAAAGGAACATGAATTATTCACATTATACTGGAATGAAACTACAGCAGCTGCACTCTGGCAGGATAAGAAACAGAAGACAACTTATAGAGCAACATGGCTAAGTTACTTTTCCTGGTAGTTAACCAAAGGAAAAAGGCACATGTTGAGCTTGAAAAGAAAAATGTGTGTGTGTGTGCGCGGGCGCGCATACAGCTGTTAAAATGCTAGACTAGGACTGCAGAGACCTGTGTTTCAATTCTATACCTTGCCAAGCTCCTCACTCACTGGCCAGCCACTCTCTGTCAGCCCAACTTAGCTTTCAGGGTTGTTGGGAGTATGAAATGACGGTAGATGTAAGAGAACCTTCACAGAAGCCCTTGCACAAGATTAATCTAGACCCCCTTGGAGGAAAAACAGGAAATATATGATGGATAGGTTTCAAACCCATCAGTACTTCACAAAGGAAGTAGGGACATGCTGCTAACCAGTCTGTTCTCATAGCAGAGGTCATTTTGTGAGCCCTAGCCCTCCACTGCATTGTGTCTTAGACTGCTTTCACAGGGTCAGTTTTCTTGGCATTGGCTTCCAAACTGGAGCACATTTTTCTGGAGAATCCATAAAACATTGTTCTCTAATTACTCTATTTCCAGGTTTTCTGCATCCTTAATATGTTCTTCCCCAAACCTGTCTTAGTATGATCTTTTTTGAAAGAATGCAGCCCGAGTGCATTAGCATAACGAGTGGAAGAAATAAGCTTGTATTTTCCAGCTTCATGAGTCCCACTCACACTGGCACTATCTTCCCACTGTCAGTCTTTCCCAATCACCTTTATCTCAACATTTCTTCTGGCTGTGCCACTGCGGAGCTTTTTGCAAGTTCTCTTTAAAAAACGCACAAACCAGTAATTGCTGTTACACCAGGGCACTATCATGATGTATTGACACGTTCTCTACTTCAATTTCATGTTCCAGTTCCTCTGAATTCACAGTTTTCTTTTTAATTGTATCTCCAGCCTGTTTCTTTCTGGAGATAGAAGGGGGAAGACGTAGGCAGATTTTTGTACTGATTGTCTAGAAAGAAATGGGGAGGGGAAGCTGCAGGACCGCTGGAGGGCTACAATTTGTATGTCAGTCCTGTGCTGCAGAGCATGTGTAAATCAGGAGGGGATGAGCCACCATGACAGCTGTGACAGACACCACCAAGAACTAATGTGGCATCACTGCAAAGCACATGTGGAAGGGGAAAGTACCAAAAATATGGAGCAAAGAGAGTTCCCCACATGGAGCCTCTGTAACTGATGTCCATGCCTCTGCATCCACAGTGGCAGTGAAGAAAAAGCTTAAAATACTCACTATGTGGAAGCAGCCTTTAGTGTTCACAAGCAGGCTGATGCATGGATGTGCCCTAGGGAAAAGATGCACCCATTCTCCACTCAGAAATTTACTTCTAGAGATTCAGGAAAGTAAGCTGAACCCCAAAGAATGACAAATTAGCAATTCACACTGTTATGTATTGACCATGCGGTCGCCATGTGCTCCAGTAATGGCGACCGCCATGTGGCCAGAGCACATGGCCAAGAAACTACCTGAGCTTCAGCCAAGTAGAACAAAGGCCAGGTGGATTCAAACCGGCCACCAATCATGTGCCTAGGTTTCTCCCAGGGAACCTATGAGATGTAAATAGACTGATAATAGCCTATCAGGCCAGTTGGGCAAGGTCAGGGGATTATCCCTGACCAGCATAAAAGGAGGGCTCGGAGCCCTGGGTTGTATGCTTCATCCGGAACAGCAATAAAGATCTAGCTGTTTCACTGTTCCATGGACTCCCGACTCCAATACTTCTCAGTGGCGACGAAGGTGGGATCCCGATGAGCGACTCTCCAGCCGACTGCAGCAGCACAGCGAGCTCCGTCCCGCCGGCTGCAGGCTTCTCCGAGCTCCAGCGCTCCAACGCCTCGCCGCAAGCCGCTCTGAGCCCCGATCCTCCGGCACTAGGCAGTGCCGAGCCTCTACGCTCTCCGGCACCGCCGCAAAACCATGAGGACATTGCTCAAACCGCCGCCGCTGCTCCTGCTCCGGTAACTATGGCAAACGCTCCGGGACCAATTACCCCTTTCGATACGTCTCGCCCAGAGACGTGGGAGTCCTGGCTCAAGACGCTGGGTTGCGCCTTCAGGGTCCGCGGAATCACAGAGGCGGACCTGAAGAGCACCTGGCTATTGAGCTCCGGAGGAGTGGAGGTCATGCGGGTGGCCCAAAACCTACTTGCCCCGCAAGACCCCACCGAAGTGCCTTATGACGTACTCATCAAGGCCCTCGGCGATTACTTCGCCCTGAAGCCATCAAAACTGGCCAGGCGCTGGGAGTTCATACAGCGCCAGCAGCAGCCAGGGGAGACAGCCGCCACTTTCCTGGCTGAACTCCGTCGACTAGCCGTGGGCTGCGAATTCTGCCACGTGAATGACCACGTGGAGACTGCCTTCATGGGAGGAATCCGTGAAGCCAAGCTCCGCCGGCGCCTCATCGCAATGTCGGAGCCAACCTTGGAGAAGATGCTCCAAACAGGAGCAGCGTTCGAGACAACACAAAACGACAAGGCAGCCACCAAAGTCCACCAGGCGGCCCCTCCCGAACCCAACTCGAGCGAAGAAGAGGACGTCCACCGAATGCAACCACACTCGAAGAAGGGTGAGCCTGGCGTCTCCCGGCCCAAGGGCCGGCGCCCAGCATCTATCTCTGTTCCCTCTTCTGCTTCCCTCAAGAGGCAGGCCCCAACGTGCGCAAGCTGCGGGGACCACCACGACAGACGTACATGCCGCTTCCGTGATGCCGTCTGCCGCGCCTGCGGGAAGCAGGCCATCTCGCCCGGGCCTGCTGCCTAAGGAACAGCCACCGTGCCCCAGCAGCGAACTTCGAGGAAGTGGACAGCGTCGTTCCCGCGGCCACAGTAATGAACTTGCCCCAGCCCATTCCGGGTGCAATTTCCGTGTCCCTCCGGATAGAGGGAGTTCCCTGTTTCATGGAACTGGACTCAGGGTCCGCAAATTCCATTGTGTCCGCAGCTACGTTCAGCCGCCTCTGCCCAAAGGGGGCACGCTGGCTACGGCTGCCAGCTGGGTTGGTCCTCCGGGACTTCCAAAAAAACCCAGTGGCTATTAAGGGGCTAGCCAGGGTCCGGGTTCAGTACCACGCATTTAATGGTCTGCTAGACCTTCTCGTGGTGGAGCGCAATCTAACCAGTCTTCTAGGTCACGCCTGGTTCAAGCCGCTCGGAGTGCAGTGGACCAGAATTCACCACATGGGCTCTACCGACTTCTCGTCCATCTGCGAGGAATTTCCTGCCGTTTTCGACAGCTCATTGGGCTGCTACAGAGGACCCTCGGTTTCCTTCGACCTGGACCCGGCAGTCCGGCCCATCCGCGTGGCCGTCCGCCGGCCACCGCTCGCCTTCCAGCCCAAAGTGGAGGCAGAGCTGGAAAAGCTTGTGGCACAAGGGGTGCTCGAGCCGGTCTCCCACGCCAAGTGGGAGACTCCCATTGTGACCCCCCTCAAGGCTAACGGGGAAGTCCGCATCTGCGTGGACTATAAATGCACTATTAATAAGGCGTTACAAGACCACGCGTACCCAGTACTGGTGGTCAGCCACGTTCTGGTGGCACCCTCGCAGGAGCCAAAATATTTGGAAAGCTCGACCTGGCCCAGGCCTATCAGCAGCTTCCTGTAGACGATGCAACGGTCAAGGCACAAACGATTGTGAGTCATAAGGGAGCGTTCAAAGTGAAATGGCTCCAATTCGGGGTCAGCGTGGCGCCAGGGATTTTTCAAAATCTAATGGATTCTCTCCTTAAAGATGTTCCAGGTGTGAAACCATTCTTCGACGACATCCTCATCGCCGCCCCGGACGTCGACACGTTTGCGGCATGCCTATGGATGGTGCTGCAACAGTTCCAGGACGCGGGTTTCAAGGTCCGAAAGGATAAGTGTACCCTGGGAGTCTCCTCAGTGAACTTCTTGGGATTCAAAGTGACCGCGGATGGCATTCACCCAACCAAGGAGAAGGTAGCGGTGATTACGGAAGCACCCTGTCCGTCTTCGAAGGCGGAACTACAGGCGTTCTTGGGACTTTTAAACTTTTATCACACCTTCCTTCCGCACAAAGCGGCCATCGCCGAACCCCTGCATTGCCTCCTGGACAAGGGAGTGGCTTGGGCCAGGGGTCCCAAGCACGACGCAGCCTTCCGGGCCGTCAAGGACTTATGGTTTCAAATGCAGTCCTAGCGCATTTCGACGAGAGGCTCCCTGTCATTCTGGCCTGCGACGCATCTCCCTACAGCGTCGGGGCAGTCTTGGGGCACTGGCTACCCAATGGCAAGGAAGTGACAGTAGCCTACTACTCCAGGACCCTGTCGTCGTCGGAACGTAATTACGCCCAAATCGACAAGGAGGCCCTTGCAATTGTAGCCGGCGTCAAGAAATTCCATGATTACCTGTATGGGCGATCGTTCACCGTGGCTACGGATCATACGCCACTGCTGGGTCTCCTTGCCCCCCACCGGCAGACCCCTCACATGCTGTCCCCGCGGGTCCTGCGGTGGTCAATTTTTTTGTCTGGCTACTCCTACGACTTGGTGCATCGCCCGGGCAAGGCGATGGGACACGCCGACGCCCTCAGCCGTCTTCCTCTCCCGTCCTGCGACCCGGATCGTGCTCCTGCCTTCCATGTAGCGCTCCTGGAGGACCTACCAGAGCACCCCGTGCAGGTATCGGATGTGGCCCGTTGCACGCGGCGGGACCGCGTCCTTTCTCGTGTCTCGGACTGGGTAGGAAGGGGGTGGCCGGAGAAACCGGGGCCGGAGTTCACCGCTTTCATGGCACGGAGACACGAACTCTCGGCCCACAAGGGGTGCCTGCTATGGGGATCTCGAGTGGTGATCCCTGGGCCTCTGGGCTGCCCCGAGTACTAGAGGCACTACACGAGGCCCACCCAGGCATAGTACGTATGAAGGCCCTGGCCCGTGTGGTGGCCAGGCCTGGACAAAGATATTGAGGGGCGAGTCCAGAAGTGTACCAAATGGCAAGAGTCGCGGCCAGACCCGCCACACGCTCCCGTCTGATCCTGGGAATCCACTAACAAGCCCTGGTCCCGTCTGCACCTAGACTTCACGGGACTGGTCCAGGGCCGGTTGTTTCTTATCATTGTAGACAGCTACAGCAAGTGGCTTGAGGTGGTTCCGGTAGCATCGACCTCCACCAACGCAGCCTTACGAAGTCTCTGGCCGGTCTTCGCAACCCACAGGATGCCTGACACTCTCGTGACCGACAACGGGACCGCATTCACCTCCGGCGAGTTCCAACGTTTCGTGGAGGCCTGCGGTCTTCGCCACATCCGCTCCCCTCCGTTTCACCCTGCAACCAACCGCCAGGCCGAGCGCATGGTGAGAACAACGAAGGATGCATTAAAGAGAATGGAGCACGGCAACTGGGAACAGCAGCTGTATAAGTTCCTGTTCAGCCAACGGAACACACCCCACTCAGGGACCGGGCGTCGGCCAGCCGAACTTCTGATGGGAAGACGACTGGGAACCGTCCTAGACCGCCTACATCCCGACCGAGCAATCACCGGAAACCCGACAACGGAGGACCAGCCAGCTGCCCAAGGGTTCGCTCCCGAAGACCCCGTATATGCTAAGAACTACGCGCAGGGTCTGACACGGATCCCTGCGAGAATCATCCGAGTCACCGGGCCTTATTCCTACGAGGTCATTACGGAAAATGGTGTAGTCTGGAAACAACACATCGACCAGATTCGATGCCGTACACAGAGCCGCGATGTTACCCAGGCCCCCGAACTCCCTGCACCAACGGACCGTGACATCGACAAGGTTCCAGAAGCAGCGCCAGACCCGGATCCAGAGACTGCAGAGACTCCACTCGTGCCTTCTGACGCAGCAGCTGCGCCATCCATGCCTGAACGACCACTGAGCAGACCGGCCTTGCAAGCAGAACAACTACCCGCACCACAACCTTCAGACACAAGCAACCCACCCCGTCTTACAACCCCCCGGCGCTCTGGACGCGAGCACAGACGCCCGGACTATCTCAAAGACTATGTGTGCAGAGGGGTTCTGGACTATGGGGGAAGGGGTGTTATGTATTGACCATGTGGTCACCATGTGCTCCAGTAATGGTGACCGCCATGTGGCCAGAGCACATGGCCAAGAAACTACCTGAGCTTCAGCCAAGTAGAACAAAGGCCAGGTGGATTCAAACCGGCCACCAATCATGTACCTAGGTTTCTCCCAGGGAACCTATGAGATGTAAATAGACTGATAATAGCCTATCAGGCCAGTTGGGCGAGGTCAGGGGATTATCCCTGACCAGCATAAAAGGAGGGCTCGGAGCCCTGGGTTGCATGCTTCATCCGGACCAGCAATAAAGATCGGACCAGTGGATACTCACCGTGAGGGGTCCTTCTCCTCTGAGATAAGGAGGACATCTTGATGGGTGTTTCCCACCCTATCTGTAGGGAGGCAGGAACTAATTCTTCACTTCCTGTCCTCTGGTGGAATACGCCCCTTCAAGTCAGTTCGGGGACTCCCAGAAGCAGTAGTCAGCTGTAAACCAAAGGCTAACCATAACTAGAAAAATATGAACATAATTAGTCTGAACAGTAAACAAATAATGTGGCTTGAACAAGACAGGAAGGAAGATAAACTCAGAATATAGAAAAGGAAGACGATGAATCTTGGGAGGGCGAAGATGTCCTCCTTATCACAGAGGAGAAGGACCCCTCACGGTGAGTATCCACTGGTCTGTTCTCTCTCTGAGAGGAGGACATCTTGATGGGACCTCCCATAGCAGTGTCCCTTTAACTGGGTGGGACATCGTCTTCAGGCATGAGAGCTTGCTGCAGGACCCTCCGGCCAAAGGCTGCATCGGTCGAGTTGTAGAAGTTGATCTTATAATGTCTGACAAAGGTAGAAATGGAAGACCATGTGGCTGCCCAACAGGTTTCTTCCACCGAGGCTCGGTTGGCGAAGGCTGCGGAAGTCGCTGCACTTCTGATGGAGTGGGCCGTGATACCCGAAGGAGAGGTATCTTGAGGGCCCTATAGGCTTCTGCTATACATCTTTTGAGAGTGGCACTGATGGATGCTGTGGACATTTTGTTGCCCTTGCTGGGGGGTGAGACTGAGATGAATAATGATTCCGTCTTCCAGAAGGAGCTGGTGCAATGAAGAAGGCTTTAAGTGAACGTCTGACGTCCAGACAGTGCCACAACTTTTCCTTTGGGAGGGTAGGGTTCGGGAAGAAGGACAGGAGGCAGATCTCCTGTGAACGGTGAAATCTTGAGTTGACTTTCGGGCAGAAGGAAGGGCCGGTAGTGAGGACTACTCTGTCCTTATGGAAGGTGCAGAGAGTCGGTTTGGTGGAGACTCTTCTGGTGGAGGTGACAGCTACCAGGAACAGGGTTTTCATTCGCAGCCACGTCAGAGGAATCTCTTGGACTGGCTCGAAGGCGGGTTTGGCTAATGCAGAGAGAACCAGGTTAAGTTTCCATGTGGAGAACCTGTGGGGAACCGGTGGGTCCTTAAGTGATGCACCCTTCAGAAAAAACGGTGGATGTGAGGGTGTCTGGACAGGGTCCATCCTTCTACTCTGGGAACTACGGTTACCAATTCAGCTACCTGACAGCGGAGAGTGGACGCCTCCAGACCCGAGTCGTGACCGCCCTGAAGGAAGGACAGAACGCTGGACAAGTGTGGGTGTAACAAGTTGACCTTCTTTCTCCTGGACCAGCGAACAAAGGCCTGCCAGGGGCATTGTAGATCCTCTTGGTGGAAGGGTGCCGAGAGGCTAGCATGGTGTCTGTTACTGGTCTGGAGTAGTCTAAGCTGAGCAAGTTTTGCCATTCAACTTCCAGGCGATCAAACAGAGCCATGCAGGATCTGGGTGCCAGATGGGGCCCTGGGTCAGCATGTCTGGGGATACTGGGAGTGTAACGGGGCAGTCGCCATGCTCTGGAGTTCCAAGAACCAAGGTCTTCTTGGCCAATACGGGGCTACCACTATGATCTCCGTTTGTTGTTCTCTGATTTTTCTGAGGAGCTTTGGTAAAACCGGAGTCAGGGGGTAAGAGTACATGAGACCCTTGGGCCATTGGGAGACCAGGGCGTCCGTCTCTTCTGCTGCTTGATGGTAGTATCAAGAATCTGGCAACCCTGTGGTTGAGTGGAGATGTGAATAGGTCCACCATCAGACGTCTGAAGTGAGATGTTATGAGGTTGAATAGATCCTCTTGAGGGACTATTCCCCTTCCTGTAGTGTCTGACAGCTGAGCCAGTCCGCTCTGGTATTCAGCAAGCCCTTGATGTGTTCCGCTCTGATAGATAGTATGTTGTGTTCCGCCTAGGACAGGAGCTTCAGAGCCTCTCAATGGAGTTTTGAGGATCTGGATCCTCCTTGGGTATTGATGTATGCCTTCGCCACTATGTTGTCTGTCCTGATGAGGACGTGATGACCTGTGATTTGTTCCCTGGAGTGGAGGAGGGCTAGGCAGATGGCCCGAAGCTCTAACAGGATGATGGGCAGAAGTTGTTCTTCCTTGGACCATAATCCCTGTGCAGGGAGGTGGAGGAAGACTGCGCCCCATCCCAGGAGGCTGGCATCCTTGACAATCTGCTTCCAGTCTTTGACATAGAAGCTGTTCCTCTGGGATAGATTTCATGGCGTGATCCACCAGGATAGGCTGGCCTTGACTAGGTGAGGGACTAACATGGGGAGGTCCTGTTTTTTGCATTATCCTGGATTGGAAGGGCCATATGAGTTATTGTAGTGGTCTGGCATGGAGGCACGCCCAGGGCACGGAGTCCATGCAGGAGATGAAGAGGCCCAGTAGTTTAGCCAGGGACATCAGGGTGGATTGTCTGGCTGTGATGATTTGTCGTGTGAAGAAGCGGATCTTGTCTGCTTGTGTTGAGGTAGGAACATGCGGTTCCGAACCATGTTTAAGATGACCCCGAGGTGCTCTAGGGACTGCAAGGGGTTCAGGGAGCTCTTCTGGAGGTTTACAAGGAAGCCGTGTGCTTTCAGGCAGCAGATGGTTTCCTGAGTGTCTTTGTGCGCTTTGTTTCTAGAGCTGGAGCGAATCAGCAGGTTGTCTAGATAGGATGGACATGGGCAATGCTCCCTCTAAGCTGTGGAGCCTTGTGAGCAAAAAATTCTACTTGTGAGCTACTGGCATTAAAGTTGTGAGTGAGCGATTCAGCTATTGTATAAATTAATTTGCTCTGGAGCCACAATTCCTGAGCTCAGACAAAAATGTGTGAGCTAGAGGCCAAAAAAACAACAACCTGTGAGCTAGCTCACACTAACTCAGCTTAGAGGGAACACTGGATATGGGTGCCTTGTTCCCCAAGGAGGGCAATGGGATGGATGAGGATCTTGGAAAAGACTCTTGAAGCAGCGGAGAGTCTGAATGGGAGCGCCCTGAACTGCCAATGTTGGCCTAGGACGAAGAATCGGAGGAACCTCTTGTGACCCGGGAACATGGGGACGTGCAGATACGCCTCTATGAGATTGATGGAGGAAAGGAACTCTCCCGGTTGTAGAGCCCCTGAGATGGATTACAGGGTCTCCATTCAGAAGCGTCTTAGTTTTACGAATCTGTTGACGTATTTTAAGTCCAGTATTGCTTTCCAGCCGCCGTTCCTTTTGGGAAAGGTAAGGCAAATGGAACAAATTCCCTGTCCCCATTCCTGGATAGGGACGGGTTCTATGGCTGAGATGGTATACAGGTGTTGGACAGCTTCTATCGTTCTTTGTAGCTTGGAGGGGTCTTTGATCAGGGGAGAGGGAACAAGGCGGTCTAATGGTGTCGTCTGGAATTCTATGGAGTAGCCCTTGGACGAAACTTCTTGGGACCAGTTGTCTGCTTTGGAAAGGGCCCATGTCTGGATGATCCCCAGGAGGGCCTGTATGTGTCCCTATTAAATCTGGGTAGTGATCTTTGGGAACTAAAAGGGTAATTTCCAAATCCCCTCCTATCAGGTCTGCCCAGGGTATGTGGCATCGCCTTTTCTTGTCCCTAGTTTCTATTAGGATTTTGTCTAGGGAATCTCCAAATAGGCAATCTCCTTGGAATGGGTAAGAAGTGACGGTAGATTTGCTGCGCAGGTCCGCTGGCCAGGCCCTGAGCCAGAGGGTACGCCTGGCAGCCACCACTGAAGCCAGAGCCCTGGAAGAAAAAATCATGGCATCGAGCGTAGCATCAGTGGAGAAGGAGGAGGCCTTGAGAGGGTGGTTAGCTCCTTCAGTGAGACGCTTACTAGACAGTGGGATAAGCTGTATTAGTTTCCTGGACCAGGCAATGGCTGTGTGGCCTACGACTGTGGCTGTAGTGGACGCTTTGATGGCCATAACTGAGGCTTCATGCACTTTCCTGAGTGCAAACTTGGCCTTGCGGTCTAGACTGTCTCTGACCAGGCCATCGCCATCCTCGGAAGAAGACCCGAAGTCTGGAGCGCAATAACAGGAGCATCCACTAGAGGGACCTGTACAAGCTTATTAGGGTCATTTTACACCTCCCCTCTAAAGTAGTTTGACTGCTGCCTTTTCCTGTGCTGAATTCACAGTGGTGTGAAATTTCACTCCAGGGGGTCTAAGTGCCCTAATAACAGCAATTGTTTAAAGCAGAATCAAGCTGGTTGCATACTAGCTTGACCACAGGAGGGCAATTAGTAGATGTGGACATTTCAGTAGCAGCATAGTTTCACACTGCACAGAAGTGTGGGCAGGTTTTTTTGGAACTAGAATGATTCCAGCGGGAAAGTCAGATGTAAAAACAGCCTTAGTAAAAGATGGTAAGGTATAGAGCTTTCTCACATTAGGTGGGCAGCGTTTATTTGTCATGGGTTTGGACCATTCCTTGACTAGCTGATTTTCTAGAAACTCTGGGAAGGAGAAGACCTTTTCTGCCCCTGGGGTCCTGGGGAAGTAGTCTTTGCTCCCTCTGGGTCTGGAGCCATCTGCTTTTGAGGATCCGGCTGGGTCCTCTCCCTGCAGCTTTGGTTGTAACTCTAATGCTGACAGGGATTTGGAGAGGAGGTAAGGATATACTTCAGGTTTAAAGAAGCACATGGAGGGCTCTGGAACCTCCATGTCCTCTTCCTCCTCCTCATCAGAGAGGAATTCAGCCTCTTCTCTTTCCCCGGTGTCCCCAGTATCACTGTCCTCATAATTAGGTGGGATCCAGTGATGAGGGACCCAGCCGGGGTAGGAATGTTCCTTCCTAGCTGCTTTAGTGGGCCAGCGAGGTCTGTCTTCCTCCTCGCCCTCTTGGTAGTGCCTGTCTGGCACATCTCTATGGGGTTGGTCCTAGTGACAAGGGGCCCCCCATGAGTGGATGATCAATACCTCCTCCCACACTGCTTGTTTAAGGGCCAGGAGTAGGGCAGGGGAAATAGTCTGTTCTCCGTCTCCGGAGTTACTCATGAGTAGACCTTCGGCTGGTGTGTCTCCCAAATAGGGCTGGTGTGCGACCTGGGCATTGGGAAGCTCCTGCCCGTCGTCGCTAGTCATGTCTGGGCTTATGGATGCGGCGAAAGCCGCTCCGCAGCCTTGGGCCGCCATTTTCTGTGGTCTCCCGGGATCGGGGCAATTCAGAATGGCGCCTGCGCAATCATCCACGTCTTTCTGGGGCCATTTTTTGGCGCGCTTTTCCTTCTGCGCATTCTTTTTGGCGGCGGTTTTGAAGCTCTCCCTGTGGCTTTGCCCTGTGGGAAGCTCTCTCTCTTTCTCTCCCTCTGAGAGGAATCCGTCTGTTCCCTCCATTTTCAGCCGGTTAACGGCGATGTGGGGGAGGGGGGGAGAGAGCAAAGAGAGGAGGGATAGAAATTAGATGTAAAGGTATAGTGTTGAAAAAGATTTAAGAAAAACGGTTTGAAAAAAGTTTGAAAAGGTATGAAGAAGAATTGGAAAGTGAAAGTACAAAAAAGGCACGAGTGGCCACTAAGTGCTGCTCTCCCTACTGAGGCAGGAACAGAACTGGCTTGAAGGGGCGTATCCCACCAGAGGACAGGAAGTGAAGAATTAGTTTCCCACCCTACAGATAGGGTGGGAAACACCCATCAAGATGTCCTCCTCTCAGAGAGAGATCTAGCTGTTTCACTGTTCCATGGACTCCTGACTCCAATACTTCTCACACACCAACAAACTTTAGCAACGCATCCTGAAAAAGCAAAAATGGGGATTACAATGCTCTCACAATCCCTGATCCAGGCCTTTCTCTTGTTATCTTATTTTATACCATTTTACAAGTTCCTCAGGCTAGAAAGTTGTGAACTACCTCAACACCCACACCCTCCTTTTATTTTACTGTACCAACTTTCTGTGTGTGAGGTAAAATAAATTTCTTTTGTAAGTGTGTCTTCTTTTACACACACAGGCTTCCTTAATCCCATGTCAGACAGCACATCAGATACAGGTCAAGACCCCTTTCCTCTGGATCCTGCAGAGCACGCAGGGGGTTATATGGACTGAGGATACAACAGGAATCCCAAATAACAAAACACATACATTTATTCAGCTGATAAGCATGACCTGTAATGCCTTCTACCTTACTGATATATCAGATCATATTTTTAAGCTTACTTCAATTTATTAAAAAAATCTATTATGTGTATAAACAAACACAGAGATAGTGACCTTGCTCTCTTTTTTTGTCACCACCACCTCCCTCTCACATACATGCCCAAAGCACAAGTCCTCTATCTTTTACACACCTATTTAACTACTGCCTGCTAATGCATACAAGTAACTTGTGTTACCTGGAGTCGGCGTAGCTGGACAGGCGGGATATAAATGTAAATAAATAAATAAAAATAATAAAGCTTCACAAAATAAATGCGTAATATTCTTTCTGCTGATCTTCAGATGTCAAAAACAAGATTAGCCTTCTACTGGGAAAGACTGGAAAAACTGCAATTGATATGTAGACTCTGAGTAGCCAGCAAGACAGAAGGGCCTTTCTGCAAATCCAGGAAAGCCACCATGGCATCTTCCGGAACTAGAAGGCAAGGCAGAGTGGATGAGATCTGATGGGAATACCAAAAGGAAGGATTGTTCTATTGGTAGTCAGGGAGTCTTCAGAGACAGAAACTGATGTCTTATGTTTCTTTAGCTGATGAAGGAAGAGAGAAGCTATGTGGTTCTGGGTTATGGATCGTCTCCTAATCAGAAAAAAAAAGTGAATTCTGTGACTTTGAGGTTGTCTCTCTCATAATTTTTTCTTATTGGAGATAAGAATTGGGTTTATTACTCATGTTTATTTTTCCTCTGCCTCAATATTTAGACATTTGTTCTTCATTAACATGAAAGTTGAGATGGAAATGTCAAATAACTACTAAGCAAAGAGAAAAAAACAAACATGGGTAGTAATCAGAAACGTTAATTTAAAAAAAAGTTTGGAATTTTTTTTACAAAACTAGTTTCCTATCATGGTCATTTTTGCCCCACAAAAAAAGCCTAAAATGGGTTCAAAACTACCAGAGTCCAAAGAGAAGGCAGGAAACCCTTGCCTAAACCAGGGGTGGCCAAACTTGCTTAACGTAAGAGCTACATAGAAGTAACATCAGATGTCTGAGAGTCGCAAAACATGAACAAAAATTACACACATTTTTATTGGGAAATATGCAAATCTGCTTCTTATTAACATTAAATAAGACTGCCAGAAATAAAAACAAAAGGTGTAAAAACAGATATTGATAATGATATTTAAAGAGAGAAATACTTTCTCCCCACCGGCCAGGGGGATGGGGGCTTTAAGAATACATTTAAAATTAAAGTTGCTTTCTTCCTATGCTCCCTGCCCACCTCAAGCCTACTCAGGGAGGGGAACACTGGCTGAGGAAAGGAAGACTTCCTCCCCTTCACTTCCCCAGCGACCATGCCAGGAGCCGCACAGCTTGTGTGAAAGAGCCACATGGGGCTCCCAAGCCACAGTTTGGCCACCCCTGGCCTAGACTGACTTAGTAATCAACCTGGACTCATAAGACTTACCCTGAGTTCAGGGAAGAAAGGTAGAGGTGACTAGGAAAAGGCTGAGGTTCTTTATTTGAAGAATCTTTTTTTTAAAGAGTCAAATAGAGATGGCTGAGTTTGAAGAAGGAGTATAGTGGCATAGGTATGCTAGCCCAGGTGGAGTAAGGTGGGGGTAAGGATCTTACTTCTACTTCAGATAGTATAACAAGGCAGGAGAAATGATTTCAGTAAAGGTTTGAACCTTTAGGTGTGAGCCATCAAGGTAATCTTCTCAATCCCCTGCTGGAACCCCCTGAAGGGAATATTTTATCACAAGCAGTACTGATCTGTCACCAAATAAAGACAAGGAAGCTCACAAGGCCTGTATAGTCAGGTTATTTCAACATGATCTGTGTCCAGGGCGCAGGCACACTGAAGCGGGGGGGGGGGGGGGAATTCTTAGTAAATGAGGCATATTTGTAAATCAGTGTGATTAGCCACTGTTGGCTTTTTGCTACTCATGCCAAGAGAACCATAGAAAAAAATCTGCCCACGGAAATCTTTACCTTACAGTCAAAACTGACAGTTGCAACCACCACCTTGACTTTCCTGGGAAAGATCCCCACAGGGCTAGTGCAGTCTCCAAGTTCAAAACACTTAGCAAGAAATTCAGTCTTTAAAAGGGAGAAGACAACCTGCATCAAAGCTGCACCCCGGGGTAGGGAGGGCTGCCTCTTCCCATGTCACTTGCCTCATAAAAATCACAACATGCATCCAGCTGCCATTAACCCAGTTTGGGGGGCGGGGAACAACAGGCAGAGAGGATTCCTAACCTTTTCTCTGCACAAACTAGCAGAAGTCTGGTAGAAGGCAGTTTTTACCGGGAAATGACATGTCTGGAAGACTTAACCCTTCCTTCTCCGGCACCATGGCCTGATCTCCTCCCACTTGGATGTGAACTGCTTTTCAAAGACCTGGCTGTGAACTGGGAGATCCAGTCATAGATCCCAATTGCGGCTTGCTCTTCAACCCATACCCAGGCCAGAAACTGGGGGATGGCTAGAAATCGGGAGAGGAGACTGTGAGGTGAGTCGCTGGTTTATGACCTCAGCAGAAGGCAGGGTAACTCAGGCTGGCTCAGTAAGGGACAAGAAGTGCCCAGTCAACCTGAAGGAACGTAGCCTTGACCCCATCCATTTTGGTAAACTAAAAAGTGCCCAGTCAGGCTGCTGAGAACTGCACAGGCTGCACAGAAGCACACAAAAGCCACAAACAGAATCTTTCTAAGAAACATGCCACATTAACACCTAAGGAATTTCTGAAGGATGCATCCATTCTGGGCACAGAGCTCTGCTCACTGAAATAACAGCTATGGCAAGCATTCGACTGGGCACTTCTCACCATCCCACATTCCAAAGCAGGGCAGGGTGACTCACTGGCAAAATCACGAGCATGAGTACAGTGCAGTCTGTGCCAAAGCGCATGAGGGTGTTTTAAAAAGAGGTTTACACAGCTCCAAACCATGCCGGGTCTTTAACAAGTGCATTCTGGCACCGGTATCAGATATTTTTCCTGGTTTTTGAATCTTCAAGAACCAGAAAAAGTTATTAGATGAACAGGAGACAGCAGCCAGATACCCCTCCATCATGCCTGGATCCAGTTCCAGGTGAGAACCCCCACTCACCCAGAAATATTTTATGCTGTATTTAAATTGCTGTGGAGTCCATTTTTGCCCCCAAGTAGGGGAAAAAATCTTCCAGATCGTGTAGGGCTGGGAGTGGGTGACCCGCTCCTGCTGACATAACCTCTCCTTGGTGATCTGTAGCACTATCATGCTCTGTGATTTAGGGCTAGGAGAGAGACTTAATGCCCCACACGCCACGCCGTGCCATACCACACCATGCCATGCTGTACAGCTCAGGCTTCAGGCTACCCTGTCAGAATCTGCTGATTCAGACAAAGTATTTCTATTGCTTACAGCAGGGGTGGCCAACCTGTGGCTCGGGAGCCACATGCGGCTCTTTCACACATATTGTGCGGCTCCTGGCAGGGCGGCTGGGGAAGCAAAGGGGAGGCATGCTTTTTCTCTCTTTCTCCCTCCCTTCCTTCCTTCCTTCCCTCCTCCCTCCCATCTATTTGCTTTCCTTGTTTCTCTCTCTCTCTCTTTCTTATAACAGGTTTTCCTCGTTTGTTTTTATTTTTGGCAGTCCAATTTAACGTTAATAAAAAGCAAATTTGCATATTTTTAAAAATAAAAACGTGTGTGTGATATTTGTTCCTGTCTTGCGGCTCTCAGACATCTCTATGTGGCTCTTACGTTTATTCTATGTGGCTCTTACGTTAAGCAAGGTTGGCCACCCCTGGCTTACAGCTATGTCTTCTGTTTTATTCCTGTCATGTCTGTATGCCTTACTATATTCTATTGCCATGTACGTATTGTAGATGCTTTCATAACACCTGCCATGTAGTTGCCCTCCCTTAGGTGAACCCTAACTTTGGCCAGTATGTATGTAGAATATGTGACCCCAGGTTTATGACCCTGACCAGGCCTGGTCTGTGTAACTGTCAGAGCGGGAGGATGACAACTTCAAAGTATGGGAACAAGGGGCCTCTCACACTCCTGCCTCCGCATTCCATTCGTCCCGGCTGGGACTCCAAGGGAGGACGAGTCTCATCTCTTATCAACGTGCGAAAGCCTTGAGGCCATTGATTGTTATGTGAAATGGTAACATCTGAAGGGTCTGGTTTGGGGAAGGGAAATTTACAACTTGACACCTCACTTTCTTTCCTGTGGGAAGCAAACGGCCAGAGCCCTTTTAGCCCGCCGTTTTTCCCGTGTAGTGATTGGCTACCTATGGGTAATTCAAACTGCTTAGAAAGGTATAATAGACCTGCTTCTGTCATATGTGTTATCTCTGACAATAATCCGAGAAGCTGTACCAATGTAGAGATTGGAAATAAAGAACTGTGTTTCATCAACAAAGATCTGATCCTTGACTACTTTGAGCAGAAGTCTCACATACCCCAGCCCTGGTACCACTATTTCCCTCCCATAAATAACCTTTTCAGGAGACCAGACCCTCCCTGCCTGTTCTTATAGGGCTCCAAGCTCATTTATCTACAGTGAAGGAAAGACAATGGGGACAAGGTTTTGAACCAGAGACTTCCTGATTCGTGGCTCATGGTCTTGATCTCTGTACTACATTAGTTCACCAGATGACTAAACTTCCTGGCCCAGACAGCTCACCTTTCTGAGCCATTTCTTCAAACAGCATTTGCAGACACTGTGTCAACATCAACCTGGCACTATCTTTTAAACCAGACTGCTACCATACTCCATTCACTGGTGCCCATTCTCAGCCCCATTTCTGAACTACTGGCTCTTTTGCCTTAAAACCTGAGGGTCATGGAAGCCTGAGTAAAAGAGCAGTAGAGGGCAATTGTGTTAAACTAGAGCAGATTTCCATTGGTACTTTCACCCACCAAGCATTTATGATTGGGCTACACCAAGGAGAGAAAATTCAGTACCATCTATAGTCACAGAACCATGACAAAGCCAATGTCCCCTTCAACACCAGTTCTCAGCACTTACAATCCTTGGATTTTTGGGTAGCCTAAAAGATTATCAAACAAGCAAGTATTGCCACTATGTTGCTGAATCTGTTATCCATTGCCACAGCAGCTAATTAAAGAATTTCAGTTCTTTTCACACATTAATGCACTCTCCCAGAAAGCCTGAGCTTACCTCCATCAGACACAGCTGCAGACTGCAAAGAGAGAAAGAGAGAAACATGAGTTACACATAAGCCCCCATAAATAATGAGTATAGCTGGCTAACAGAAGCAAATGATTAGTCTTCACATTACAGCATGAAAACTATCAGCCCATAAATGACAGAATCAGAAATACAGGAGACTGTTTTTATATTCTCTGAAGTATTTGATTCATTTAATGCAACCATTACTGGACTTGATCCCGTTCAAAAGTGCATAAAATCAAATTCTAGTTGCATCTAGTGTGGCACAGAGGTTAAAGTGTCGGATCTGGATCTGGGAGATTCCTGCCCTCTGAAATTCACTGACACCAGAATTAATATTTTATTGTGGCTTTTGCATTAGCATACTGCATGATTTTGCTGTCAGCAATCCTTGAGGATTGTTGCAGGCACATCCCTACAAATGACCAACTATGTCCTCAAGGTACAGGGGTGATAAAGACTGTGTTCCATGTGCCATTGTTTTGTAATTTCTATAAGGAAGTTAGATGGTGTAGTTGGCTCCACTCCTGGCTCTGATATGTGGGCATTCAGTAGAACAGCTAGTTACCCTTCTTGTTGTTGGGGAGAACATACATATCCCGGAACAATGGCTCTCTTTTTCAGAGTAGCCACTAAGACCAGATCCTGGATGCTGAAAGAACTCTACTGATCAAACATTTACAATTGCTATATTTTGTTTTACTGACTGTATCACTGCATTAAAATAAAGCCGTTGTTACTAATAACTAAAAGGAAAGGCAACTGAACTGGGAAGGATGCTACAATTTTTGAAGTTCCTGGTTTATTTTCTTTTGCTCAGGTAATTTCTTTTTAAAAGGTGCATGGCCATCCCATGAAGCCAGGTGACAAATATTGTGATCAGGATACATGCCACCAATGAAACAGATGCTAAAAGAGAGAACTGTGTCCATTTCATCATTTTAAAAATGTTATGAGTGCATAACCACAAAAGGGGTAGAATTTGAATGTCTTTTTAGTGACCCAGTCACAGCCCTGGATACAGGCTGGCTTCTCCTGTGATACAGCTAATTTGGTTAGCTGGTTTGGTTTGCCACACAGGTGCAAAAACAGCTGCAAGCTGCAATATGTTCTTATGGGTGGCCCAACTATGGCTCGGGAGCCACATGTGGCTCTTTCACACATATTGCGCGGCTCCCAGCAGGGCAGCTGGGGAAGGGAAGGGGAGGCATGCTTTTTCTCCCTCCCTCCCTCCCTCCCTCCTATCTGCTTTCTTAGTTTCTCTCTCTCTCTTTTCTCTTTCTTTCCACCACTTTCATTTTTTCCACCTCTCTCTCTATTTCTCTCTTAGACAAATAAATATCATTAGCAAACAAACAAATACCATTGGACAAATAAATATCATTATCAATATCTGTTTTTACCCCTTTTGTTTTTATTTTTGGCAGCCTCATTTAATGTTAATAAAAAGACAAATTTGCATATTTTTCAATAAAAACATGTGGGTTGTATTTGTTCATGTCTTGCAGCTCTCAAACATCTGGTGTTTATTCTATGTGGCTCTTACGTTGAGCAAGTTTGGCCACCCCTGCTGTAGAATACATGGCACAAATGCAAAGCTGCTTTGTTGCACTATTTGAGCTGAACACTGAACAACCACATGGACATTGGGGGTGGGGGGAGGAGTGTAATGACCTGCTGCATGTGAATAAGTTTGATCACAGCCACATTCATTTTGAAGCTTTCAGCCTTCCTGTCAATTGTTCTTGCTTATTTTACCACATTCAGGCCAAAAATGTTATTTTGCCCTGCCCCATTACAATATCTTAAAATTATGTTAGCCAGACAGCAAAGGAGTTTAAACCAGATTGTAAATACAGCAGTCAAAACATTATAACTCTTAATTTTTTAAAAATATTCTTTAAGTAAACTAAAGCTTAGCTTGTATCAGACATCGACTGAAAACTTTTTTGGCTCACTCAAACATGATTTCATTCATTATATTGAGAATGATTTACATGAAAGCCTGCACACTAAGAGTTTTTGCAGGATACAAATATTGTGAATAAATATATAAACAAGTCACATTTTTTTCAACTATCTGAAAACCTCTTTCCAGCATTAGGCTATACCCACTTTTTACATACTTTGGCATTCTGACATTACCTTGAAGATCACTGCCAAATTATAAAAATGCTGAGAAAATACAGGACAGATGGAAATTAATACATCTACGCACTAAGCTTTCAATAAGTTTTAAAATCTTGCATGGAATATGTTTAATTGATTTCCATAAAATAACCTAAACCTGACCTACTGCAAGCATTTATCTTCTGGAGCCCAGAATGCACATAATTAAAGGAAAACACCTCTCAGAGTAAGGTTTAAGTCCAATGGCACCTTTAAGACCAACCAAGTTACAAAATTTTGTTCTGCTGCTTCAGACCACACGGCTACCCACCTGAACACATCTCAGAGTGTTAAAGTTAAGTCCTTACCAATACTAAAATCACTGTAAACAATGTTACTCAGAAAATGTAAAATAATGTATTCCAAAAGGACTAAAATACATCTGATGTCTATATTATAGCACAAGAACCTATTGAGTTGCACACATAATTGATTTATAGAATTCTCTTCTACACGATGTAGTCATAACCACTAGCTTGAGGACAAATTACACATTATGTGAGAGATCCAAGACTAGCACTGCAATACTAAACAGAGTAACACCCTTCTAAATCCAGCAAGTTAACGAGTTTAGAAGCAATTTTAGGATTAAACTATAGAGCTCCCAATTTATTTAAACTGAAAGCAACTGCAGGAGGGCCCAATTTCAATTGGGATTGTGAGATGGGGTAAGGGACTGACTGATTCCCAGTGACATACTGCAAGCTTAAATTGCTATTAGCCCAATTAGAGAAAAAAGTCAGGAACAAGACAGGTGCCTTCTCTTTTCCCCTGTGATGTCGGAGTTAAGGAGCTGGATGTGGGTGGGATTTCTTTTGGAAATACAGCACAGAATGTATGGTTAACCCTCCTCCCTATCTTAGTACAACAACTGCCCCACTCCCACAGCTACTTTGTCACATTAAGCAATGTGTCAGGAAACCTGATCACAGCTCTCCTACACATAACATGCAGCTTGGCCTTAGATGGCTTTAAGCAAACAAGCCAGATTCATAGAGGGCAGACCTACTAAAAGCTATTAGCTATGATAGCTGCATCAAATGTCCATGTACTGGGGGAGGGGTTATCTGTAGGGTTCCCAACAGCCTCGGGGGGGGGGGGGGAATGTCTTGCCCTTTTAGTGAAGGCTAAATGGGATATTATTTACCTCCAGGCCAGGAAAAACTTCAAATGCCCGTTTTCACACATTACATTTCTATTAAAGGAGCAGTGTGTTGGTTTTATTCTCCAGGCTGTTGGCAACCTTAGTTGTTCACAGAGGCAGATTTTGATTAGGAAAGGAAATTCAGTGCCCAGTCTATTTCACAGACGCTCCAAGCAGATTTGCAAGCCCCTTCCCCCCATGGATGCATTGAATTTTTTAAAAGTTACTTTTGGAACTGACCTCCTGGTGTCCTGCCTAGTTTGGCCGTTTCCCATGCATGGCCAAGTCACTGGTTCAAATGTTGCCTCTGTGACTGGACTTGCTACAGGATGCCTTTGGCAAGCCACGATCTCAGCATGTCCTCTCTGTAAAACTGCTACTACTAATAATAAACCCTTCTGGAGATCCAAATAATGGTCTCACTGACAGGGGTGTTTATTTACTTGATTTAAAATATTTACACCCCACCTTTCTGCAGTACCCGGGTGGCCGTTGTAAGGGTGACCACAGGAACTTATGAGAAGTACTTTGAATACCCAGAGGCACCACATGTGAGTTTTTCCGCATCCTCCTTCTAGCAGAAAGCACAACACCACTGCGGAAATAAACAGCTCTCCCATGCCACATGCCGCCACCAGCTCTGAGGAGCTGCTACGGAAAGGCAAAAGTGGCGACCCAGAGCTTGGCATCCTAGCCATGGTTTAAACTTCCTGGGTTACATTGTCACTGGAATGGTTAAAATTTAATTCCAAATGAAAATGGAAGTTTATGAATCATGATCTCTACTATTCATCCATAATCCAGAAAGCTCCAAACAGACTCTGAGACACAGAACTCTTTTGCAGTTATTCTCAACTGGAAAACTTTATTTTTAACATTAGCATTAACCACGTAAATGTGGGATGACATTCATAAATACCACTACTATGAAATCAGTCCCTTTCGAGAGATATTGTTTTCTACCTCATACTTTCACTCATATTTCCTGTCCCAGATACTACTAAATTTATTTTATTTTGACATTTTAAAAATCTATACTCTCTTAAAGAAATTATCTTGTCCTTATTTAAGA
Organism: Lepidodactylus listeri; assembly: GCA_029233225.1. NCBI lineage: Eukaryota > Metazoa > Chordata > Lepidosauria > Squamata > Gekkonidae > Lepidodactylus > Lepidodactylus listeri. The sequence goes on along the minus strand of JARCFY010000009.1, from coordinate 112,229,912 downwards.
CAGCATATGTCAGTATTTCTTATGTGTTCCTTATTTAAGAGGTGAAACATGTTCCTTTTTCAAAATGAATAACCGAAGAAATTGTGAGAAGAAGAAATGGGCATATGATACAGATTAAGATGCTCGATAATTATTTGCTAACATTTCCTTACTTCAAAATGACAGTCACATTATTTTCTTTCCACTTCTATCTTATTTGCTTGCATCAAAACACCACAGCAAAACAGAAGAAAGATAAAGAATTTACTGTTAAACTGAAAAATAGCAACTAGTCACCAACATCAAATGAAACACAGCTCTTAATGAAATCTGCTACTTTCCCCTCCATCCAAAAATATAAATTTATGTTATCTATTGCAAACATAAGCAATTTGCACCACAAGCAGATGACTTATCAACTCAATTCTCATTTTCAAAAATCTTCTGTTTACACTAAAACTTGATGAGCAAAAGTAAGACTTTGTAAATACCATACATTTTCTTTCGTTTAACTGGAACATAAACCCTAAACTTTGAATACTGAATTCCAGGGTCTAATTTCTAACACAAGAACGCTGTTTGTGAGCTGAAATTAAAATCACATGACTTACCTGTTCATCGTAAGACAAAGCAGTTATTTTTGCCAGCAGTACTCTTCCTAAGTTCATCTTTATTTTTGATGAAGAAGCATTTTCTCAATACAGTAGCTTTTTAAGAGCTAAAATCAACCACCCAATACTATTCACTGCCTGTACAAAATGCCTGTAAAGTTTAGAAGCACTGTACATGAAGTTCTATTTTACTCCCTTTATGTTACCCATAGCAACCGGTCACTGCAGAAAGCTATGTTCTTCACGAATTCAGATTGTCTCTCAGTTATCTAGCACCAAAGGACCAGTTTAGGTAAATATCAATCCAGTATTTAACAAGTCCTCTCTAATAAATAATATAATGTACTTGATGCAATTCTGAACCACATGTACACAAAAACATTACTATAATTACAGCTGTGTTATGCTTTCATTCCACAGAAGTGCAGAAAACAGAACGTGGCAATGGGTGCAGAATTCTCTATCTTGGGAATCTGAGCTTTCTTCCTTTTAAAAAACAAAAGCAAAAGAAAGCCCCCAGCCCCCATGGCTGCAAAAATCTGCTTAACAATATAAGCAATGCCTGATCAGAGGTTAGAGAGGTGGCTGTATAAGATTTCCAGTGGTTGGTACTTCAGGGTCCTTGCCTCCAAAAACTATCAAAACCAGAATGAATCAGGGAGAATAAAATCAGATTTTTCAAACATATAAACAAATCAATATCTCTGTGTCCATAATATTTTTAGAACAGAATCCATGATCAACCATAACTAAGAAACCTGATTTAAAGCGTGTAGAAGAATGAACCAAAAGCAAACACAGGTGACTTGAGGTCAAACATTATAACTGAGATACAAAAGGGCATGGATTGTATTCATTATTGTGCAAGCTACAAATATTTATAGTCTGTCAACCAAACAATACAGGCATTTCTATGACATGGTGCAGCACTGCCTTAGATTCTAACCATGTTTTCACTAGTAAAAGGCACTTCAGAATTAAAAGGGGGTCAAAGTTTCGTTGGTCCCTTTCTCCCACTGTACATCCCCACTTTGCCTGCAATATTGATCTTGGAGGGGTCCACTGAATTCAGGAGCACAATTTCAGGGGACACATCTGGCTGCAAAGAAAAGTTTTACTTTTGCAAACACCAGTTAGTTCACACAAGACATGATCTAACATAATTTATTGCTCAGTAACTACCAGCTTACAAGGCAATCCTAAGAACACTTTTTGGGAAGTAAGCCCCCTTCAAAAAAAAAAGAGTGGGATTCTGAGTAAACCTGCTTAGGATTGTTCTCTCTAGTCTTTGATTAAAGGATCTAATTTTCAGATATAAATTCTGTTAGTGTAAAAGGTATGTAGGTTGCATGACAACAGATTTGGGAATTATACTCCTAGAAAGAATGTATGTTTAATTAAGTTGCAAACCGATGTTATATCAACCAATTAGTATGCACAAGTGGGAGACCTACTTGAATGGGCATCTCATTTTCCCCTACCCCACTATGTCCGGTTTTCTTTTCTGAAAGCCCTGCCATAAGTCAGTCTGTGCTCAGTGACAGGACAGATTCCAGAGACGAAAAGCTACCTGCAGCTGACCCCCTGCCAGTAACTGAACAACTGGCTGCAGCTGGCTCTGAGTCAGGAGGAGAGCAATAAGAGATCAGGTTACCGGCTGAACAAAAGCCACAGCCTTCAGCTGAAACTGAGCCAACGCCTTGTCACTCTGAAGCAGTAAACAAGCCCACCCAGCCACCTTGCTCACTCAAATGCCTGCAGCACCAACACTGTCAGAGGCAAGCTGAGTTGCAGGAAAGGAGGAGGAGTGTGAGACTCATGGCCCATCGTCGGCTGTCAACTGACGAAATGGATGAGTAGTTTCAGGATGATTACCAAGGAACTGGCTGGGAGTGTAGCTTAAGACTTTCTATACAATCAGCCACGAGAAACAGCAGTTTTGTGGACGCAACAAGTACACACTGCTACTGAACCACTTACCTTGATGTTACCAGCCCGCTGGAATCTTGACCCTTGGACTGGACTGGACTATGAGCTTTTCTGGAACCCCTGACCTTGGACTGGACTTGCCACCTGAATCTCTTGACCCTAGACTGGACTTGGCATACCTGCTCTCTGATCAGAAATGCCTGCGTTTTGATGTGGCCAGCATGCCCAGTTCCCATTGGCCCTGGGAATGTCTTGGTAGGAAGCCCACAACCCCCAGTTCGATGGGACTCGCCAGTAGGTTCACTTCAAGGCTGTCAGAATCTATGGATTCTAACAAGGGTTTGGGGGCTTATTGCTTTTTATGTAACCTGTGTAACCTATCCTTGCATTTACTATGTAACCCATGTTTCACGTTTGATGCTTGTTTATTTGATCCGTGCAATCCACTATGCATTGTCCCTTTCCATTCCTTTATGGCCCTGGGTTTATGACTCTAGCTAGGGCTGGTTAATGTAACCATTTGCCCGGGAGGGTGGCGACTTCAGAGCATGAGAACAATCGGCCTCTCACCCTCACGCCTCCGCATTCCTTTCCTCCCTGCCAGGGGAGACGGGGGCCAGTTTCTTATCAACGTGTGAAGGCCTTGGAGAAAGCTATTTGTTATGTGAAAGATGGTTACATCTGAGGGGTCTGGTTTAAGAAGGGAAATTTACTGCTTCACACCTAACCTTTTCCTGTGGGAAGCAAATGGTCAAAGGACCTTTAGCCCGTGGTTTTTCCCTCTTGTTGATTGGTTACCTATGGGCAATTCAAATTGTGCTGGAGGGTATATTAGTCCTGCTTCTATTGTATGCTTTATCTCTGACAATAATCCGAGGACCTGTATTAATGTAGTAATTGGAAATAAAGAACTGTGTTTCATCAACAAAGATCTGATCCTTGACTACTTCGAGCAGAAGCCTCACAGATTGTCAGAGATCTGTGACTGGGACTTGGCCGTTCCTGACCATGTCGGACGACGGTACTATTCCCATCCCTACAACCGAAGAACAACCGGTGACCCCCGCGGACCAGGGTGCCGGGGCTGGAGGCGGCAGCGGGGAGCCCGAAGTGCCAGTGACTACGGCTCAGGGGGCTTACTACATCCCGCGACCACCTCCTCATCAGAGTGTGACCCCGAGGTATTCGTGGAGCAATTTCGGTCGTGGGACCGTCAACTCATGGGTCCACGATCAGAAAGGAGCGCGGGTCTCGATCCAGGGAGACCGCACCAAGCACGGGAGGCCGAGCTTCCTGGGAGATGAGCGCGAGACGATCTACGGAGGAGACTGGCAACCCCCGCCCCTGGACGAGGAGAGGGGTGCGACCTACGGTCCCGATCTCTACGGAGAGGACCCGACCCAGGCCCTAGATCGCATGATGGGGGATTTGCCCATGCAACTCACCACAGAACTACGGGAGGTAGCCCTCGACCTGCAGTTCCAGTTCCGCGACGCCCTGACAGCTATTCAGGCAGCCCGGCCAGCCCCAGGAGGGGCCGGAGCTCCAGGTGGGGGAGCCCCGCCGCAACCGGTTCCCCCCGGGGGAGCTCCCGCAAGAGTCGTCCCGCAGCAGGTGCCACAGCAGGTCCCGCAGCCCGTCCCCCGCCCGGTTCCTGCGCCCGTGCCCACCCCAGCGCCCGCAGGGCAGATGATCCGCCAGGCACCCAACGATCCGCTGACGGCTACTTTCGATGGGGACCCCGAGAAGCTACGGTTCTTCCTCATAGAAATCGAGAGGTTCCTAGACACCTGGGGGCACCTCTACCCCACCGAGAGGGACCGGATTGGCTACATCGGGTCCAAGCTGAGAGACACCGCCAGCGACTGGTATGTGAGCCTGCACAATGCCCCCGGGCCTGAGTTGCGCTCCGTGCACAACTTCATGTGGGCCCTCAGGCAACACTACGAGGACCCCCTGGGAGAAGAGAAGGCTCGGAACCAATTGCGGAAGTTGGTCCAGGGGCGGTCCTCCATGAGGGAATACACTGACAAGTTCTGGCATATAGCAGCTAAGATCCGCGGCTGGACCCAAGACCTCTTCATCGAGAAGTACCGAGAGGGCCTGAATCCTGAGGTGTACGAGACGGTGCTGCGAGGAGGGAGACCGGGCTCTTTGGCCACCTGGATGAGAGCGGCGGCTGACGTGGAAGAACGGTTCACCCTCATCAAGATGGGAACTTCGGCAGCTGCCCAAGCTAAAGCCACCCAGAAGATGAAGCCGAAGCCCAGCGTCCAGGAAATCCGAGACAGCCGGTTCAGGCAGGGGCTCTGCATGAGATGCAGTGAGAGCGGCCACTACGCCTTGGCGTGCCCCCGCGGGAGCGGAAAAGTCCCCACGACCTCCACCCTGGTAGCGGGGAGCACCCCCAGCAAAGGAAAGACCTCGTTCAAACCCCGGGCATTACAGCTGGAAGGGGCCGTGAGCGAGCAAGGGGAGCTGGAGCTGACGGAGGCTCAGATGTCGGGAAACTCCAACAGCCTGCAGTGAACGGCACAGAACTGCAGGTCCCCAATCCCGACGCGCCATCTCCGGTGAGCATCCCTGGCCCTTTACTGTATATGGTAGTGACTGTAATAGCCCCTGGGACTGGGACCCATGTCCGGGTGCGTGCCTTAATTGACTCGGGGTGCGCCAGGGACTTGATCAGCCCCTTAGTAGTGGACAGGCTAGCCCCGAAAGTCACCCCGTTGGGGGAGCCACTCACGTTCACGCAGATGGATGGCTCGGAAATGAAAGAGGCGTGTGTAGCAGAGACTGAGAAGTTGATAGTGGGGACAGGGGAGCATTGGGAGAAGAGGGCTTTCGTCATCACTCCTAACACACAGTTCCCCATGGTATTGGGGAGCCCTTGGTTGAGCTCCCACGACCCCTATATCAGATGGAGCGAGGGGAAGATCTCGTGGGTGGACGAGAAGTGCCACCACCATAAATGGGATCTGGGGTGGGGATCGGGTCCCCCGGCACCCCTGCTAGCGGCGGCGCTCACCTTGGTGCCCTCCGCCATCCCTAGGGAGTATCGGGACTTAATGGAAGTGTTCAGTGAAACCGAGGCGGACGAGCTACCCCCTCACCGACTGTCAGACTGCGCCATAGAGTTACTCCCAGGAGAAAAACTGCCGAAGGGAAAGCTCTATTCCATGAGCCCCTCAGAGAGGGAGGAACTAAGGAAATTCCTAGACAAGAATTTGGAGCGAGGCTTCATCCGCCCTGCCAAGTCCTCCTTTGCCGCCCCCGTTTTGTTCAGGAAAAAGAAGGACGGAGGGCTGCGACTGTGCACGGACTATAGGGGTCTAAACGCAGTGTCGGCTTCCAACGCTTACCCCCTCCCCCTCATAAAAGACTTGCTAACTGAGGCAGCCAAGGGGAAGGTGTTTATTAAGCTGGATCTTCGAGATGCTTATTTCCGCGTGCGCATCCGGGAGGGTGATGAATTTAAGACTGCTTTTAACACACCCCTGGGACAATTCGAATACTTGGTGATGCCATTTGGCTTGAGTGGCGTGCTGGGAGTTTTTATGAGCTTGATAAATGAGGTGTTACACAAGCATTTATTCAAGGGGGTGTTATGTTACTTAGCTGATATCTTGATCTACTCTACTGATAAGAGAGAGCATGTAAAATTGGTCCGGGAAGTGCTTTCTACATTGTTGAAAAATCAATTGTATGCTAAGCTGTCGAAGTGTGAGTTCAATCGAGATTCAGTGGATTTTCTGGGGTATCGCATTTCCCAGAAGGGGTTAGAAATGGACCCTGCCAAAGTAGAGGCAGTGGTGCAGTGGGAGGCACCCCGGACTAGAAAACAGCTGCAGAGGCTATTGGGGTTTTGCAACTTCTACCGCACATTCTTAAAGGATTTCGCCACGGTCACCCTCCCGCTAACCGAACTCCTAAAAACCAAGGGGAGGGGTCCAGAAGCGGGAAAACCCGGGGAGAGAATAGCATGGTCCGAAAACTGTCAAAGAGCATTTGAGACTTTTAAAAAGCTGTTCACCTCAGAGCCCATTCTTGCCCATCCTGACGAGACTAAAGAATTTGTGATCCATGTAGACGCTTCCAATGTGGCCATGGGGGGGGCATTCTCCAGAAGGGGCTGGATAATAAATTACACCCCCTGGCTTATATTTCAAAAAAGTTTAATGAGACCGAGAGAAACTGGTCGGTATGGGATAAGGAAGCCGCTGCCATATGGTTGGCCCTGACCACTTGGCGGCATTGGCTCGAGGGAGCGCAGACCCCTTTTGAAATTTGGACCGATCACAAAAACCTGGAAGCCCTGCGCACCCAAAGGTCTCTGAACGCCAAACAACTCCGGTGGGCTGATTTTTTCTCGAAGTTTAATTTTGTGCTTAAACATTTCCCTGGAAAGGCCAATTCGTTAGCAGACGCTTTGTCCCGATTGCCCCAACATGAAAGTCAAAAGGAAGAAGTGTTTGACTCCATGTTCTCCCCCCAGCAATTGGGAGGAGCCGTCACTACCCGGAGCCAAAGTAAGCAGGCAGCTGTAGAATCCTGGGAAGACAAGTGGGGGGAGACTACTCCCCAGAAGAAGCGGAAGAATTAGAGAGCTTAGAGGAATGCTCCCTCTGGGCAAACAAGTGCTGGTACCATGGAGACAAACTCGTGGTGCCTCGGGCTCGGAGAAAAGACATTTTACTGACTTGTCACTCATCAAAACTGGCGGGACATTTTGGTTTCCTAAAGACTCTTAACTTAATCCAGAGGCAATTCTGGTGGCCACGCATGCGCAAGGATGTATCAGACTTTGTCACTGCTTGCCAAACCTGTCTGATGTGCAAAAGGAGGGGGGGAAAGTCCCAGGACTGTTGCACCCACTGCCCACCCCCTCTCGTCCATGGGAAGCCATAGCTATGGACTTTATTACCAACCTGCCACCCTCGAAAGGGAAAACGGTAATTTGGGTGGTGGTTGACATGTTCTCGAAGCAAGCCCATTTTACCCCTTTCAAACAATTACCTACCGCCAAGGGACTGGCTAAAGCATTCTTTAACCACGTGATTAAACTACACGCTTTCCCCAAACGTGTGGTATCCGATCGGGGCAGCCAATTCGTTGCCAACTTCTGGCGGGATCTTCTGAAAATGATGGACATTGAACCGGCCATGAGTTCGGGTTACCATCCAGAAACCGATGGCCAGTCTGAATGAACTAATCAAATATTGGAGCAGTTTTTAAGATGCTACACTAATTATCATCAGGACAACTGGGTAGAGTTGCTGCCATTTGCTGAATATAGCTACAACAATGCTATATTCCATCCGTGCAACAATCCACGGGTGTGTCCCCATTCATGGCAGTGGGGGGCTTCGAGGGAAAGCCCCTACCCACCATAGAGGAAACATCGGACGCCCCCCCCTCAGACTTTAAACAATGGTGGGCCAACTTACAGGACTCGTGGCCACTCACTGCTAAGACTCTAGACAAAGCCAAAGAGGATTACAAAAAATATGCAGACCGCGGAAGGGCGGAGGGTTGGGAGCTTCAACCAGGGGACTCTATCTATCAACGAAAAATATACATGGCCTGCAACCCAGCAGGAAGCTAGGGTGGAAATACGTTGGCCCTTACAAAGTGTTGCGTAAAATCTCTGATGTGTCCTTTGAATTAGAATTGCCTAAATCACTGAGTTCTGTGCACCCTGTTTTTCATTTCAGCTTGTTGAAGAAGAATCCTGGGCCGAATGCTTGGCATCCAATTCCCCCGACTCCTCCTCCACTGATGAAGGAGGGGGCGCCCCATTTTGAGATTTCTGAAATCCTGGATTCTAAAATGCGTAGGGGCCGCTTGCTATATCTAGTCAAGTGGGTAGACTTTGGTCCTGAAATGAATGAATGGGTTCTTTCTGATAATGTTCATGCTCCTAAATTAGTTAAAGCTTTTCACAATCGCTTTCCAGATAAGCCAAGGTAGATTAGATATTTCGGGTGGCAGACTGTCAGAATCTATGGATTCTAACAAGGGTTTGGGGGCTTATTGCTTTTTATGTAACCTGTGTAGCCTATCCTTGCATTTACTATGTAACCCATGTTTCACATTTGATGCTTGTTTATTTGATCCGTGCAATCCACTATGCATTGTCCCTTTCCATTCCTTTATGGCCCTGGGTTTATGACTCTAGCTAGGGCTGGTTAATGTAACCATTTGCCCGGGAGGGTGACGACTTCAGAGCATGAGAACAATCGGCCTCTCACCCTCGCGCCTCCGCATTTCTTTCCTCCCTGCCAGGGGAGACGGGGACCAGTTTCTTATCAACGTGTGAAGGCCTTGGAGAAAGCTATTTGTTATGTGAAAGATGGTTACATCTGAGGGGTCTGGTTTAAGAAGGGAAATTTACTGCTTCACACCTAACCTTTTCCTGTGGGAAGCAAATGGTCAAAGGACCTTTAGCCCGCGGTTTTTCCCTCTTGTTGATTGGTTACCTATGGGCAATTCAAATTGTGCTGGAGGGTATATTAGTCCTGCTTCTATTGTATGCTTTATCTCTGACAATAATCCGAGGACCTGTAGTAATGTAGTAATTGGAAATAAAGAACTGAGTTTCATCAACAAAGATCTGATCCTTGACTACTTCGAGCAGAAGCCTCACAAAGGCTCCCTGTCCACACGAACACATGGGGCCCATGCTCAGAGCAGCCAACCTCCTGACCTTGATTTCACTCCCAACGAAGTATGCTGACTACAGTGACATCTTCTAGGAAAAAGGGACAGACCAGTAGCCTCTCCATTGCCCCTGTGACTGTGCCATCAACTTGGTCCCTGGAGCTCCTCTGCCAAACATGTATTCATTAATGTATTCATTAATGGAGGATGTATTCATTAATGGAACCAGAATGGGAGGCACTGAGAGACTTCTTAGCAAAGAACCCACAAGAAGAGAAGAGACTGGATTTATACCCTGCCTTTCACTACCCAAGGGAGTCTCAGAGCGGCTTACAAACTCCTTTCCCTTCCCCACAACAGACACCCTATGAGGTAGGTGGGGCTGAGAGAGCTCTGAAACTGTCCTTGAGAGAACAGCTCTGACAGAACTATGGCTTGCCCAAGGTCATCCAGCAGGTGCAAGTGGAGGAGTGGGGGATCAAATCCAGTTTTCCCAGATTAGAGTCCGCGCTCTTAACCACTACACCAAACTGGCTCTCACAACAAGGATTCATCCATCCCTCCACCTCCCCAATGTCCACGCCAGTGCTTTTTGTCAAAAAGAAGGGGGGGAGTTGCAACTGTGTAATGACTATCAGACTCTCAATAAGATCACAATTCAAGATCACTATCTGCTGCCCTTGAACCCAGAATTGCTTGAACAGGTAAAAGCTGGATCTCTGCAGAGTTTATAATCTGGTCTGTATGAAAGAGGGAGATGAGTGGAAGACTGCCTTCAGGACCTGCTATGGGCAGTACGAGTATTGAGTAATGCCCTTCAGCCTCTGCAACATGCCTGCCATCTTCCAGCGCTTCATGAATGATGTCTTCCATGACCCTTTGGACAGATTCATGGTCATATTTAGAAGACATCCTGATTTATTCCCGCGAACCAGCAAAACACCCAGAACATGTCTGAAGTGTGCTACATCTCCGTCAACATGGCTCATACACTAAATTACAGAAATGTGGCTTCCACCTGCCCACAGTGCAACCGGAAGGATGTCCAGCACTTTCTAGGGTTCGCGAATTATTACCTGTCCTTCATCAATGGCTACACTGATCTGGTTGTGCCCTTGACATAGTTGCTCTGGCCTCAGGAACCATTTCACTGGTCTCTGGAAGTACAGACATTGAAGGAAGCCTTCACCTCTGAACCCATACTGTGCTACCCAGACCCAGATTTACCCTTTGTGGTAGAAACTGATATATTGTGAGGCTTCTGAATAGACAGCAAGAGATCAGACCTTTGTTGAAACAAAGTTCTTTATTGTCTAATACTGCAAACAGGTTCTCAATGTTTGTTAGAGATGCTTAATGAAATACAGTCAGGGTTAATATACTCTCCAGTCACAATTGAACCCCAGCCTTAGGCCAATCAGGATCAGAGGGTGAACGCGGGAAAAGAAAGGGGACAGTTGAGGTTCCCACAGCAAGGTGTGAAAGTTATAAAAATTCCCTTCTTGATCTGAGTGACCCACATGTGTGAAGCTAGGCACAACAATTCCAGGCAAGCAGCCATAAAGAAGCGCCCAAGGTCTTCACAACAAGGTAACATACGCTGGCCCGGAAAGAGGGAGGAGGGATGCATGGGAGTGAAGACCATTTGTTTTTCAGTAACGTGCAGGAATTTAGGTCGCCACTCTCCCGCCTAGAAATTGTAACATAAACCAGAGCACCCAATATACTTCAAAGTGACATTTACAGCTGCATAGGGTAAGGGGGTTGAGACAGATAAGGGGTGCACGCAAAGAATCCATCAGAACAAAGAAAACGAAAGCAAAGTACAGAGATGCTATTGTCAGTTCCTGACATATATCCAGAATAGCTACTGGGGCAGTCCTGTCACAGCTGCAGGCAGCTGCCAGGCCACCATGGCCCTGGGCATATTACTCTTGACAGCTCACCCCTGCTGAATGCAACTATAACATCTGGGAAAGGGGGCTTCTGCTATCAAGGTAGCTTTTGAAACCTAGTGCCATCACCTGGAAGGGGCTTGTCACCCGGTGCAGGTCCAAACTGACCACTCCAGTCTGGAATACTTGCAAGCAGCAGGAAAACTTAATCAAAGACTAATTCGGTGGTCTCTATTCTTTTCTTGATTCCACTTCACCATCACATATGTCCGCAATTCACAGAACAAGAAAGCAGACGCCCTATCCCAAAAACCAGAATACACCATGATGCATGAACAACCCCAGTCAACAGTCCTGCCTCCAGATGTCTTCACTGCACTACCCACAACCACTCCGCTTGGGGGATAAAATACGGAAGCAACAACAAACAGACCCTTGGGACCAGCAGAAATGCCGGAGGTTGTGGGATAGTACTCAAGAGCCTCTGGCTGGGTTTGCTGAGCAACAAGGGACACTAACTTATCTGAACCAACTCTACGTACCACCTTATGGTTGGAAGCTCTACAGCTCACTCATGATATCAAACCCGCGGGGCACTTTGGATGCTACAAAACTCTCCATTTGCTGACCCGAGAATTTTGGTGGTCATGAGTGCAAGCAGACATGGTCTGGTACATCACTTCCTGTGAGGTCTGTCAACTGTCAGAATCTGTCAATTCAGACAATGTATTAATCAGACCTAGGTTTAGCTTCTTGCATGCATGCCTTTCACTATCCTATGTAGCTATCATGTATTGGGGTCTATGTAACCATGATGTATTATGCCTGTCCAGGCCGGGAGGGTGACAATGATGATTTGCGAGAACAAGGAGGCCTCACATCCCTGCCTCCGCATTCCAGCTGCTCCGGCAGTAACTTCAAGGGAGGATGCCTCTCATCTCTTATCACATGCAAAGAACCTTGGAGCCATTGATTGTTATGTGAACTCGAAACATCTGAGGGGTCTGGTTTGGGAGAGGAAATTTACTGCTTAACACCTCACTTTTTTCCTGTGAGAACCAAACGGTCAGGACACCTTTTAGCCCGCCAATTTTCCCTTCAGGGGATTGGCTATCTATGGGTAATTCAAACTCCTTGGAATGGTATAATAGACCCGCTTGTATAATCTGTCTCATCTCTGACAATAATCCGAGATGCTGTACTAATGTAGAAATAGGGAATAAAGAACTGTGGTTAACCAACCAAGATCTGATCCTTGACTACTTTGAGCAGAACTCTCACAGATTGTCAGAGATCCGTGACTGGGACTCAGCCGTTCCTGACCATGTCAGACGACGACACGGTCCCCATCAACCCTACCCCCGAAGATGTTCCCGTTACCCCGAAGGACCCGGGGAACGGTGGTGGTGGCGGCGGAGGAGGCACCGAAGTGCCGGTGACTACGAGCCAGGGGGCTCACTACATCCCGCGCCTACCTCCTCATCAGAGCGTGACCCCCAAGTACGCCTGGAGCCATTTCGGTCGTCGGACCGTGGATTCGTGGGTGCACGACCGGAAAGGGGCACGGGTTTCGTTCGCTGGAGACCCGCTCGATCGAGGGAGACCGAGCTACCTGGGAGATGACTGCGAGCCGATCTACCGTGGAGAGCCGCGTCGCCCGCCGTTCGAAGGAGAGGGGACAGGTCCGTATGGGCCCGATCCCCACCGAGAGGAGCAGATGCCCCACTTGGATCAGATGATGGGAGAGTTGCGACTCCAACTCACCGCAGAACTACGCGAATTGGCCCTCGATCTCCAGCACCAGTTTCGAGACGCTATGAGGGTAGTGCAAGGAGCTCTCCCCGGTCAGGGGATAGGAGTCCAGCAACAGCCGGCGGCGCCCGGGGGGGTCCCGATTCAGCCTCAGGTGCCCGCTCTGCCGGCACAGCCAGCCCAGCCGGTCGTCCCGGTCCCGGTCCCGGGGCCCGCCCCAGCACCCGCCCCGGCCCCAGCCGCTCCGGCCGTCCGCCCAGCCCCCTCCGACCCTCTGACGACTACTTTCGATGGGGACCCGGAGAAGCTGCGTTTTTTCATGTTGGAGATCGAGAGGTTCCTGGACAGCTGGGGCCACCTCTATCCCACCGAGAGAGAACGGATTGGTTACATCGGTTCCAAGCTGAAAGACACCGCCAGCGATTGGTACGTGAGCCTGCACGACTCCCCAGGACCTGAGCTGCGTTCACTGAACAACTTCATGTGGGCCCTCCGTCATCAGTTTGAAGACCCCCTGGGTGAGGAAAAGGCCCGTAACCAACTGAGGAAGCTGTTCCAGGGGAGATCGACGGTGAGGGATTACACCGATAAGTTTCGGCGCATCGCGGCCAAGATCCACGGCTGGCCGGAGGAGCTATTCATGGAGAAGTACTGGGAGGGCCTTAACCCGGAGATCTACGAGACCGTGCTGCTGGGGGGCCGCCCGGGCACGTTGGCCACCTGGATGAGAGCCGCTACCGACATGGAAGAAAGGTTCACCTTGATCAAAATGGGGTCCTCGGCTACGGCGGCCAGCAAAGCAGCCCCGAGAGCGAAGCCACGGTCCAGCATGCAAGACATCCGAGATGCCCGGTTCCGGCAAGGGCTGTGCATGAAATGTGGGGAGAGTGGCCACTTCGCCTCAGCCTGCCCGAGAGGGGGGGGAAGAGGCCCGAAGACCTCGACGCCGGTGGCGGGGAGCACCCCTAGCCGCCGGAAAACCCCGATTAAACCCCGGGCGTTGCAGCTGGAGGGAGCTACTAGTGATCAGGGGGAGCTGGAGCTGATGGAGACGCAGATGTCGGGAAACTCCAACGACCTGCAGTGAGCGGCGCAGAACTGCAGGTCCCCCGCCAAGAAGCGCCATCTCCGGTGAGCATCCCTGGCCCCCTATTATATATGGTAGTGACTGTGGTGACCCCTGGATCAGGTACCCACATGAGGGTCCGCGCCTTAATTGACTCTGGGTGTGCGCGGGACTTGATTAGCCCCTTAGTGGTGGAGGGGTTAGGACCAAAGGTTACCCCACTGGTGGAACCTCTAAAGTTTACTCAAATGGATGGGTCCGAGATGAAGGAGGAGTGCATAGCAGAGACTGAGAGCCTGATTGTGGGGACGGGGGAACATTGGGAGAAGCGAGCTTTTGTCATCACCCCAAATGCCCAGTTCCCTATGGTGTTGGGAAGTCCCTGGCTCAGTGCGCACGACCCCTATATTAAATGGAGCGAAGGGAAGATCTCTTGGGTTGACGAACGCTGCCTCAAGCACAGGTGGGACCTGGAGTGGGGACCCGGGCCGCCGATCACTCCTCCCCCGGCCCCCGCGCTCGCCCTCACCCCCGCCCTGGTGCCCAAAGAGTATAGAGACTTGTTGGAAGTATTCAGCGAGACCGAGGCGGATGAGCTGCCCCCCCACCGACTGTCGGACTGCGCTATCGAGCTACTCCCAGGGGAGAAACTCCCGAAGGGGAAACTGTACTCCATGAGCCCTTTAGAACGGGAAGAGCTGCGAAAGTTCCTGGACAAAAATCTAGCGCGCGGCTTCATCCGCCCAGCCAAGTCCCCCTTTGCCGCGCCGGTGCTGTTCAGGAAGAAAAAGGACGGGGGTTTGCGATTATGCACCGACTATAGGGGACTGAATGCGGTCTCCACTACCAACGCTTACCCCCTCCCTTTAATAAAGGACCTGTTGGCGGAAGCCGCTAAGGGGAAGATTTTTACCAAGCTGGATTTACGAGATGCCTATTTCAGGGTGCGCATCCGGGAGGGGGATGAATCCAAGACTGCCTTTAATACCCCCCTGGGACAATTCGAGTACCTAGTGATGCCGTTCGGCTTAAGTGGCGCGCCCGGGGTCTTTATGAGTTTAATTAATGAAGTGTTGCACAAGCACCTATTTAAAGGAGTGTTATGTTACATAGATGATATCTTGATCTATTCTACTGATAAGAAAGAGCATGTGAAATTAGTCAGGGAAGTCCTTGCCACCTTACTGCGAAACCAGCTCTATGTTAAGTTATCCAAGTGCGAATTCCATCGTGAGTCAGTGGACTTCCTGGGCTATCGCATTTCTCAGAAGGGCCTGGAGATGGACCCAGCTAAGGTGGAGGCGGTGGTGCAATGGGAGGCTCCGCGAACGAGAAAACAACTGCAGAGTCTATTAGGATTTTGCAACTTCTACCGAACCTTCATAAAAGACTTTGCTAGGGTTACGCTCCCCTTAACGGACTTACTAAAAACTAAGGGGAGGGGGCCCGAGGCAGGGAAGCCAGGGGAAAAGATTGCATGGAACAGGGAGTGTCAGGGGGCGTTTGAAACCTTAAAGACTCTTTTTACTTCTGAGCCCATCCTAGCACACCCTGATGAAACCAAAGAATTCATAATCCATGTAGACGCGTCTGATGTAGCCATGGGGGGGGCTATATTGCAAAGCGGGCCGGAAGGGAAATTACACCCACTGGCTTACATTTCGAAAAAATTTAACGACACGGAGAGGAATTGGTCGGTTTGGGACAAAGAGGCAGCGGCCATTAGGTTGGCGCTCACTACGTGGCGGCATTGGTTGGAGGGCGCGCAAACCCCGTTTGAAATATGGACTGATCATAAAAATCTGGAGGCGCTGCGCACTCAGAGATCCCTCAACGCCAAACAACTGCGGTGGGCTGATTTTTTCTCCAAGTTCAACTTTGTGCTTAAGCATTTTCCTGGGAAGGCTAACTCCTTGGCAGACGCACTGTCCAGATTGCCCCAACATGAAAGTGTCAAGGAGGAGGTGTTTGATTCCATGTTCTCCCCCCAGCAATTGGGGGGGGGCAGTAGTCACTCGGAGCCAAGCTAAGAAGGGGCAATTGGACATTGGGAAATGTGATTGGGGGGGGGGGATTATGCTCCGGAAGAGGTGGAAGAATTAGAGGCTTTGGAGGAATGCTCCAAGAGAGAAGATCAGTGTTGGCTTCATGGAGACAAACTAGTGGTGCCAAAGGTCAAACGTAAGGAGATATTGTTGACCTGCCACTCGTCTAAACTCGCAGGGCATTTTGGATTCCTAAAAACGCTTAATTTAATCCAGCGTCAATTCTGGTGGCCGCGCATGCGCCGAGACGTCTCCGACTTCGTCTCGGCTTGCCAAACTTGTTTAATGTGCAAGAAGCGGGGGGGGAAGGTTCCTGGACTGTTGCACCCGCTACCCACCCCCTCTCGCCCCTGGGAGGCCATAGCCATGGACTTTATCACCAATTTACCCCCCTCCAAGGGGAAAACGGTTATTTGGGTGGTGGTAGACACGTTTTCAAAGCAAGCACATTTCACCCCCTTCAAGCAATTGCCCACAGCCAAAGGGATGGCCAAAGCTTTCTTTAATCACGTGATAAAATTACACGCTTTTCCGAAGAAGGTGGTATCCGACAGGGGCAGTCAATTCGTTGCCAGCTTCTGGCGGGAGCTCCTGAAAATGATGGACATAGAACCAGCCCTGAGTTCGGGTTACCACCCAGAAACCGATGGCCAATCCGAACGAACTAATCAAATATTGGAACAGTTTTTAAGATGTTACACCAATTATCACCAAGACAATTGGGTGGAGTTATTGCCCTTTGCAGAATATAGCTACAACAACGCAGTGCACTCTTCCATGGGAGTCTCTCCCTTCATGGCGGTAGGAGGTTTTGAAGGGAAACCATTGCCTACCATTGAGAATGTTCCCAGTGCTTCCCCGTCGGATTTTAAAAGTTGGTGGTCTAGCCTCCAAGACTCCTGGCCATTAATAGGCAAAGCACTGGACCAGGCAAAAGAGGATTATAAAAAATATGCTGATCGAGGACGAGCCGCAGGCTGGGATCTCCAACCCGGGGATTCTGTCTACCTCTCCACCAAGAATATCCATGGGTTGCAGCCCAGCAGGAAACTGGGATGGAAATATGTTGGACCCTATAAAGTGTTACGTAAAATATCGGATGTGTCTTTTGAACTGGAACTGCCTAAATCACTGAGTTCTGTACACCCTGTGTTTCATTTCAGCCTACTGAAGAAAGATCCTGGGCCGAATGCTTGGCATCCAGCTCCTCCAGTTCCTCCTCCACTGATGAAGGAGGGGGCCCCTCACTTCGAGATAACTGAAATCCTTGATTCCAAGATGCGGAGAGGCCGATTATATTACTTAGTTAGATGGCTGGATTCCGGCCCGGAACACAATGAATGGATTCGTTCAGAACATGTTCATGCTCCCAAACTGATAAAATTGTTTCATAAAATGTTTCCTGATAAAGCTAGGTGAAGTGAATTATGAGGAGGGCAGGGTGTCAGAATCTGTCAATTCAGACAATGTATTAATCAGACCTAGGTTTAGCTTCTTGCATGCATGCCTTTCACTATCCTATGTAGCTATCATGTATTGGGGTCTATGTAACCATGATGTATTATGCCTGTCCAGGCCGGGAGGGTGACAACGATGATTTGCGAGAACAAGGAGGCCTCACATCCCTGCCTCCGCATTCCAGCTGCTCCGGCAGTAACTTCAAGGGAGGATGCCTCTCATCTCTTATCACATGCAAAGAACCTTGGAGCCATTGATTGTTATGTGAACTCGAAACATCTGAGGGGTCTGGTTTGGGAGAGGAAATTTACTGCTTAACACCTCACTTTTTTCCTGTGAGAACCAAACGGTCAGGACACCTTTTAGCCCGCCAATTTTCCCTTCAGGGGATTGGCTATCTATGGGTAATTCAAACTCCTTGGAATGGTATAATAGACCCGCTTGTATAATCTGTCTCATCTCTGACAATAATCCGAGATGCTGTACTAATGTAGAAATAGGGAATAAAGAACTGTGGTTAACCAACCAAGATCTGATCCTTGACTACTTTGAGCAGAACTCTCAGCCAAAGCCTGGAAAACTGGCAGGTCTCTTGTATCTTTTGCCAACACCATCTGCACCTTGGTGGATCGTGTCCTTGGACTTCATCACAGACCTACCCCCTTCTGCAGGGCACACCAGCATCCTCATAACTGTGGACCTATTTTCCAAGATTGTTCACTTTATTCCCTGTAGCGGATTGCCTACAGCTTGCAAGACTGCCCAGTTATATCTACAACATGTCTTTCACCCCCACAGTGTGCCAGACCATCTCATATCAGTCAGAGAAGTTCAATATATGTCCTATTTATGGCAGGCTGTACACACTTTACTCCACGTCGTCCTGCAGGAGCAGTCACAACAGGCCAAACAGGCATACAAGAGGAGGGCAGACGAAATACAACAGCCCGGTGCAGACATCACAGTTGGGGACAAAGTCTGGCTCTCTACCCTGTACCTCCGGTGCCAGCGGCCATCCCGGAAGCTGGATGCATGGTTCATCGGTCCCTTCAAGATCACCAACCAGATTAATCCCGTGGCCTATTGATTGGCTCTTCTCTCCTCCCTACGGATACACCCTGTCTTCCACCAGTCCCTTCTCATCCCTGCTCCGCCATCTGACCCTCTTCATCTGCCATTGGTAGCACTGCCACCTGTCTTAGTAGATGGCCAGGAGGAATAAAAGGTAGCACAGATCCTAGATTCCTGGATGCATTGGGGCTGTCTGCAGTACCTGGTGGACTGGAAGGGTCATGGGCCCAAAGACCAATCCTGGGAAATTGCCATGGATATCCATGCCCCAGTATTAGTCCAGTGGTTCCATGTGGCCTACCCCCCAAAACCGGGACCTATCCCATCTCCGGGGGGGAGCCCTTGGAGAGGAGGGTAGTGTCATAAGTCAGTCTGTGCTCAGTGGCAGCACAGATTCCAGAGATGAAGAGCTACCTGCAGCTGACCCCCCTGCCAGTAACTGAACAACCGGCTGCAGCTGGCTCTGAGCCAGGAGGAGAGCAACAAGAGATCAGGTTACTGGCTGAACAAAAGTCACAGCCATGTCGAAGATACAGCAGTTTGGTGGGTGCAATAAGTACACATGCTACTGAACCACTGACCTTGCTGTTACCAGACCGCTGGAACCTTGACCCTTGGACGGACTTGACTACCGGATTTTCTAGCATCCCTGACTATGGACTGGACTTGATGCCTGAATCCCTTGACCCTAGACAGGAGTTGGCATACCTGCTCTCTGGAACCCCTGACTTTTGGACTGGACCCTAGTTCCTCTCTGCACTCTTGCCTGTGACCTGCCCTGCTGAACCCCAGCCTCTGCCTCCAGGGAGGATTGCATAAGTACAAGCCCTTTCTCTTTTCCTGCTTCACCCACCCACCAACCAACCCACCTTAAACTGCCCCATGTCAGGTCTCGAACAGAACTCAGTCCTAACAACACTTACTTGGCAGTGATTTGTTTATCGAGAGATAAAGAGGTTTCAAGCATAGACAAATCTGTGTTAGAGCTGGGTCTCACGGCGCCAGTTCAAATATTATACCTGATTCAAACAATCCCCCTCCCAGTGTCCAGTCCAATCACACCCCAACATCCAGCCTGCCAAAATCTACTGTGCGCCCTTTAGCCCTCCTCCAACACATGCAAGCATCCAGTTGCATTATCTAACAGTGTCTGGTCAAGTGCACATACTTCTCACAAAGGGAAAGCCTCACATAGACGACTCTCAACCAAGCAGCTCCATGCATGCACTCACACACTCCCCTCCCAATTCTCAGCAGGAAAAGAATTATGATGTTAAAGATACCAGAGCAGACAGAGGAAAAATACATGGCAAACGAGGGCCAAGTTTGACACCCCCCCCCCCCCCCCCCCCCGTATTCAGCTTTCTTTCTCTCCTGGCCCCTGGCAGCCACTCCTCAGAAAAACTATGACCTAGTTGCATAGTGCCAGCTGAGTTGGGCCCATTTACACTGCCAGTTAATTTATTTCTGAAAGTAGCAACCAGTCCTTTCTTTAATATCTGGCTGAAAGCCTTCGTCTTTTTATATAGGCTGGTAAATGCTCTCTGCCTCAAGTTGCTGGCTCAGTTGCTCTCTAGTTGTACATGGTAGAAGCAGACATCAGAGGACTGGCTTGCTCCTATTTAAGTACTTCAAATGGAACTAAAAGATAATTTGATGAAAGCTGAAAAGAAGCTAATTTGAAATTGGATCCAGAAGATATGAAGAAGCTAGAAAGAACTTAAGCACTAAAAATGTGAAGAAAGTATAATAGAAGCTAAGCTATATCTAGATGCTGACACCTTTTACTCAATATAAGACTACTCCTGAGGAAGATTAATGAAACGAGTGTATAACTGGGTGCTCACTGAAGATGTTGGACTTTTCTTACAAAATAATTGATATTTATAAGAGTTATTAAATGTTATTGTCGTTTTATCACAAGGCTTGTTTGTCTGACACAATACAGCTGACATCATTTTCTTTTCCTCCATTTTATCCTTTTGTGGGGTGGCTGCTGTTAAACAGTTGTAAGCAGCAAGGCCCAGGTTAGCCTTGCAAGTTGGGTGGTAGCAAGTCACCAGAAGGCTTGTCTCCAGTGAGACCTCCCTCAAAGGCCAAAACAGCCCTAGAAAGAGTCCTGCCCCTTTCCCCTGCCTTTTACTGACAGAAACCAAGCCAGGAATTCTGGCAAACCTGATATATTTGCCTAAGCAACAGCCACTGATGGTAAAAACTACAAGCATTCTTATTATCATTTGGGGGTCTATTACCCTTCCCAATGTATTTGTTTTAAGATTTAAGGGATTTTTCAGGTTTGTCAAACAATCCATCTTGTTTGTTCATAGTTCCAATCTCTGGATTTAAGTATCCTCAGATTTGGCTGGGTTGACTATTAGAATATACAAGAAGTGGGGACCCTCGATACTCACTGAGGGGAAGAGCTCCACGCAGATGAGGAAGCCTCCACAGGTGAGCCTTCTTCCCTGCCCCTGCCTGACTCCTACCAAGCTCTCTCCCTCCCCAGCCCTCCAGCAGTGACGGCGAGGCCCATGCAGCTCCAAGTCGCCAGGCCCACCAAGCTCTCTCCCCCGCCCCCTCGTGGGGGGAGGGAGTACTCCCCACAGCTCAGGGCCTGCTGAAGGCAAAGGAAGCAGCAGCAGGTGAGCCCTTCTCCCTCCCTCCCAGTGGCAGCTGTGGCAGCAAGGCTCGCCCACCAAGCCTTTTCCCTCTCCCCAGAGGTGATGGCAGCAACAAGGCCAGCCCACCAAGCCTTTTCCCTCCCCCCAGCAGTGATAGCGGCACTGAGGCCAGCCCACCAAGCCTTCTCCCTCCCCCTGCCAGTGGCGGTGGCGAGGCCAGCCCGCCAAGCCTTCTTCCCCCCAACAGCAGCAGCAAGGCTGGCCCACCAAGCCTTCTCTTCCCCCCCCCCCCCCCCGCCAGCAGCAGCAGCACCGGACAATTCCCAGAGCGTTCTCTGTGCTTGTGCAGGGAACGGTCTTTTACTTTGGGGGGGAATTTAAGTATCCCCCAAATAACTTCTTTTAACTTTTTGGATTTTTCTGCACACCTGGGGAGTTCCCCAAGTGTGCAGGAAAATCTCTTCACCCCCTAGGTGCCCCCGATATGTGGATTTAGATATCCGCACACAGGGGGCACCTTGGCTATTAGATATATAGATGATGATGATACTGATTCATGCTTACTAGGATATATGTAAGAAATCCAATTTAAAGCAATGATTTAAAAATCAGATACTTTTCTTGGTCATTAAAATCTTGATTTGAATCCAAAATTTAAATTGCCTTGATTTAAACCACTGCATCCTGGAATAAATTATGCAAAACAGAATTACTGCAGATTTACTGAAGTGTTTGGATTGCAATGATGCAGAACTTTTAAGATTTTTGTATACAGCAACCTGTGTACGATATTCTAATAAATGTGTACAATATTCTAATAAATCCAAATTCCCAGGCTTTAGTATAATAATAAAAAGGCCTACTAGGTTAGTCATAATTTGTGTTTTTCATTGTTGCTAGTGTATAACTCTACATTTATAAAGATATTCAGCAAGCAAGAACTTGCCCTACAGTGTTTAGTTCAAGCTGTAGTTGGGAAACATCAGAGGAAAATCCAGTTACATATAAACAAACTATTTCTTGATTTATTTTCATCCTATTTATGGAAAAGGACGACCCAATATTTCGAGGAACAATACACATTTCACCAAATGAATAAAGTGGGAAATCCTTTTATTAACTGGACCGTTGCTGAATTGACAGAATTGTGGATGGAGGGGAGCTAGCAGAGAACCTCAGTGTAAGCAGTCTTTCTTCCTCCTCACAAAACAATAACACCACTATTCTGGGGGAACTTAGAGCTGCATTTTCAAGACCCCAGTGCTGGCAGAGCATAAGCAGTCTCACAGAAAAGAGCTCTCCCTCCCTTCCCCTGGGTCTCCAAGATCTTCACCAACCAGGCAGGCAATCTACAATATCCCTAGGAGACGGAGATGCTTTATGGCAGCCATCCTATTATCTTGCCACCAGGACTGGCTTAAACATCACAACAGCCAAGGCATCTATCTGGGCATCACAATTCAAGAGAAACCTGTCCTAACATAACCAGCATGTGAACCTGGGCTCTCAGCTCACAGCTGAGAATGCACCGAGAATTCACTGTTCAACCCCATCCAACCTCACCTACAATGGGAAAAAACCTTGAGGCATTCTTGTTTGTCATAGATATTATCTGGTAATTTTTGGTGAGATGGTGAGAAAGGATCATGAAACACTGGCAACATGGCAATGTGCTTTCCCATGCTTTACAGAGACACACTGTAAAGAAAGATAAACAACTGGAATCAATTGAGCAAATGGATAGAAAATATATATGCCAGACTTCCTAATCAACAGAAGTTGCCACCCCAGATTAGAGTTCTAGAGTTCTAGACCGAGGTGGCCAGCACCAAATGTGCAGAGGCAGAGGCGCTCAATCCTGTGCCAGTCCTTTGACAAGCCAAACTGCAAAAGGGAGTCAGGCCAGAACCACAGCCCCGATCCTGCTTTCTATATGTCTGGCTCTCCAAAATGAAAAGAAACATGTTTCCTAAAGGATCACTTCCCTTGCTTCTGTACTCATATTAAGCATGCACAAGATTGTTGTTGGTGTTGTTGCCGAGTGCCTTCTTGTATTGGTACAAAATACAGAATATAAAAGCCTACTTTTTGTTGTTAATTACAAACACAGATACACTTTTATCTACAGGAAGCAACCAGAATTATGAAGAACCCACAGCTGACATTCAAGAGCGAGTTGAAAATGAACGTATTTACTACTGAACTGTGGTTTGTTGCTTTGGTATGAACTGCTCTTTTGTAACATATCTGGTGTCTCCAGTTTTCTTTATTACCACACCCTTCTTTGCTTCACTTTACAAACTTCAGTAGTTCACCGCTGAGTTTACAAAATATATATTCTATCACTACACAGTAAATAAACAAACGCAAACAAAAAAAATCTTAAACCTAATATAAGCCATAAAAAGCAGCAAGCATATAAACAAACTATATTAAAGAAAACATTTTTATAATATCTTTGTACATTTAAAATTACTATTAAAAATTACGGGATAAAAATAGCACAAAATCTTATTAGAAACTACCTTCTAGTTCAACATTATACGTTATTAGTTTGTAGTAATAAATAAGCATAATAAGAACACCTAATTCTTGTTATAAAAATTATAGATTTTTGCTTGAACTATAAAAAGTTGTTAAAGCTGAAGGAAGCTCGTTACACCAGCTTTTTAATTTCCATTCACTTAAAAAACATTGAAACATACTTACAGATACTTGACTAACGTTGTAAGTTTTATCCATGAATAAATAGTCCCTCAGGGACTTCTCTCTCATTTTAAGTAAAGGAGAGATCTATCACGTTGCTGCCAAACGTGTTTATTTCTTCTTCTCAGCAAAACACAGGCAGGTGAGGTGTCTTCTTCCTTCCCAATGGACTTCCACCCAGACTAAGCTCCCGTTTATGCATCTACCCGTCCAAACAAGAAGCTGCACATGCAGGCTTTAAATTGCTGCTGAGATAGTCCTGCATAACAATGAGCCACCTCTGAGATAACACACTGGTGCTGAATCTTCCACTACATAAAAACCTGATCAAAAGGCTTCCAAAGTCCTTATTTTCAAACTCTAACTAGCTCCAAGATTGAACCATCTTTTTAAGCCTGTTGCAATTTTCTCTGGTTTTGGCTTGTAGCTGCATGTTCTTTCAAGATTACAATCATATACAAGCCTGTTGTGCTATTTGCTCTTTCCGACTTCTCAGTTCCATGCCACTTTGAGTAAGCAGCAGAAGTTTACAGGATTCTTTTTCCTGGTAGAACAGGATTCTCATCAGTTTCAGTACCACACCCACTTACTCCAGTTCACCAGGTTACAAGTGCTGAGGCAACTTTGTCATGTTGTGTAGAATTTAAAATCCAACCCCAAAAAGTCATTTTATAGAACAAAGTCGACTGAACCTGTTCATCATATGTGAAAACTAAATAGAGATCCCCCCCCCCCCAACATATAGTCAGACATCTTGCTGCCATGAGGGCTAAAACTGTTTAATGAAAGGACTCAAAAAAGAGCCTTTTATACCACATATCTCACCTCAAACTGAGCACCCAGGAAAACATCATAAGACAAATTCCATAGTGGTCCAGTGCAACAGAAGCTGCATCTCCTACATCTATATATCCAATTCTGAACATGCCCCCAGAATGTGGAACAAAAAATCCACACAATAGGACTACATACAGGCAGGAAAGATTTTTCTACCCTCCAAGGAGTAACTGGGAGCAACAGTCAAAGTGGGGAGGTGGGAGAAAGTGGGGAAAGAGAAAAACATGAATAATGGGATGTAGGTGAAGAAAGCACAGAAAATGTTGGGGGAGAGAAAGAGAGAGAGGAAAACAATGTGGGAAAAAGAAGTAAAGGAACTTCCAGGAAGAGAGATAAAGTGGGCACCAGATAAAGTAGGGGTAGAATTCCCCCCCCCCCCAACCTCACAGGTTCTAGCTTGTTAGAACATGTTACTTTTACTTTAATGATACTGCTCTTACAGCCAGTTCAGCTCTGAACAATGTCACACTAAGACTAAAAAAGAGAGAGGAAATTTATTTAATACATGTGTCTATATAATGCAAAAATTTAATGATTTTAATAATAATTGCGAAAAGAACTTGGCAACTGCCAATGTAATATTAAAATCCACCCCTGCTAAAATAAACCTCAAATTATCCAGTTCACAACTAGAGTCTTGGATATAGGGTTTTATCCATCTATCTCTTGCATTGTTAAGCAAATCACAGTTGAATAGACAATGTTGAAGGATGTCTATTTGGCCAGAACCGCATTCACACAGCCGCTCAGAGTAAGGCATCTTATTTAAGTGTCCCGATAGCTTCCCTGGTGGGATAGCATTCAATCTAGTCAGCATAAATAATCATCTACAGCGTGGAACTATCAGGAAATCAAAATAGATTGGAAGACTTTGTGGTAAAATTTAAACCTAAATATAAAGGTGAGCACACTCTGCGTGCTCTTATTCATGGTACTTCTAGTAACCAGTTTTTCCACAGCATAAGATTGAAGAGAGAACAGCTGAAGGCCCTTGTTCTTTCAGATCATGAGGGGAGATTACTAGAGTCCGGATACAACTTTCAACCAATTTGCTCCACAGACTTTGGTAAGAGTCTGCTTGCAATAGATGTTAAGTATTCATTTGACTCCATGGAGAATAAAATCATGATCCAGAATCTAAAAGCTGAGGCCCAGATCTGAGCTTTGAAGGAGCTGAGACCTAGGCCGAGGACAGACTGGCAGTCTGGCCCGCTCTGCCTCCGCTTCAAAAGCGGAGGCAGAGCAGCCGTTCAGACTGCCGCATTTGCTCCGAGGAGGCAGCCCGGACGCATTGCGTCCGGCACCACGCTCCTCCCGCAGCAGCCTGGCACCACTTAAAAGTGGTGTCCCGGCTGCTGCGGCATGCGTTCCATCCGCCTCCGGCGGGTGTGAACACGCACTGGGAGGGGGAGCCACGCGACGTTTGCACGCCGCCATAGGAAGCTGCCCGCAGTCTGAACGCTGTGGGCGGCTTCCTTCCAGTGGCGTGCGAACACCACGCAGCGGGGGCAATTCCCCCTGCTTTATTCTGCCGCACCGCGGAGGTGCGGCAGAATACTAGTCTGTCCTCGGCCCTAGTTCTGCCCTCAGTGATACTCCAGAAATGCAATTAGGTGTATCAGTAGTTTTTCAGAAAAAATAATTCAGAAGTGAATTGATCAATTCTCCACAAGCTTCAACCCACAAAGGTGCTCCATCCAAAAACTGTGATCCTACTTTGCTGTTAAATACAATAATGGCAGCTGGAATATATTGTGCTCCTTTAGAATAAAAAAACTGAATTATTGCCTTTGTAACAATAAGTGCTATAGATCGTGCAAGACATATTAGATCGGAAATAAACCCCAAGATATTTAAATTGGGTAACCTGTTCAATAAGATTTCCATTTACACACCAAAGATATCTCTGCTGACATGAAAACTGCAACACTTTGGACTTACTATAATTTATAATCAGGCCCTCAGAGCCACAATACTCTGCAAAAGAGTACAGAAGTCAGTGTAGATGCACAGGGGTTCTAGAGAGTAACACAATATTGTCAGCATATAGTAAGATTGGGATGGAAGTTTGTGAAAATATAGGGGAATCCCCCCCCCCCGCCATCTCAAAGGTTCCTAGCTTGTTAGAACATGATGTTAATTAATGCATACATTCAACATAAAGTAATATATCTACCTTTTTAATCAAGAAAATACATTCCAGCTTCTCTTGAATCTACAGATCAAGCACCGAAATGAATGGACTTGTAAACACCTGTTCACTTTCCTCATTTGAAGTCTGTTTTCATTACAAACACTGAAAGTTTAGAGTCTTAAATATTACCTCGAGATCATCAAGTGAACGAGTAATGCTGAATCTCTTCGACCGTCCAAATGATCTTCTAGCACAGGAACGCTGGGGAGCTTGCGCCAATCCAGAAGGATGTCCAAACTTTGAACGCTAAACAAGACAGGAGATATATGTATTGAATTCTATTTTTACAATTTATGTTTATTCTCTCAAAAACAAAGTTCACTTTAATTCTGTTATCTCTTCAGATAACAATGAGTCTCAAAAATTACGATTTCACTTTACCAAGTACTAGAACTCCATAAAAAGGTGCTTAGCAGCTACACCAAAAAATTCTTTCACCACTCGTCTGCACAAAAAGCGGCGTCTGGACAAACACTTGTCAGGGATACTGCAGGCTGATCCTGAATCGAGCAGGGGGTTGGACTAGATGGCCTGTATGGCCCCTTCCAACTCTGTGATTCTATGATTCACTCCGATCTTTGGTCAAGAGAAGGGCCTACTTTTGACATTTTTGTCCTGATCTGCTGAATCATTGGCTAGCAAGTGAAAGAAACACAGTATAGAGAATGGTCCCCTAGACTCAGAAAAGTGCGAGCAGAAGGGCAGAGTAGCAGCAACCAATAAATGGAAGGCTATCAGAATACTTAATGCTTTAAACCATGCCATTCCATCTGCGTGAACACATCCATAGAGTGGTAAGAATCATAGAATCATAGAGTTGGAAGGGGACCTCCAGGGGTCATCTAGTCTAACACCCAGCACAATGCAGGAAATTCACAAACCCCCAGTGACTGCTGTACCATGCCCAGAAGATGACTGAAAAACCTCCAGAATCCCTGGCCAAACCAGCCTGGAGAAAAATTGCTTCCTGACCCCAAAGTGGCAATCAGCATTTTCCTGGACGTGTAAGAGAGGCCCACAAGAACTAAGCACTGAGGCAACCCTTCCTGCCCTCCCTCTCATGATCTGTCTAAGTTCACAGAATCCACATTGCTGTCAGATGGCCATCTAGCCTATGTTCGAAAACCTCCAAAGAAAGAGAGCCCACCACCTCCTGAGGAAGCCTGTTCCACTGAGGAACCGCTCTGTCAGAAAGTTCTTTCAAATGTTTAGCCGGAAACTCTTCTGATTTAATTTCAACCTGTTGGTTCTGGTCCGACATTTTGGGGCAACAGAAAACAACTCCACAACATCCTCTCTATGATAGCCCTTCACGTACTTGAAGATGGTTATCATATAACCTCTCAGTTGTCTCCTCTCCAGGCTAAACATACCCAGCGCCTTCAACCTTTCCTCATACGACTTGGTCTCCAGACCCCTCACCATCTTCTTTGCTCTTCTCTGGACATGTTCCAGCTTGTCTAGATCCTTCTTAAACTGCGGTGCCCAAACCTGAACACAATACCCTAGGTGAAGTCTAACCAGAGCAAAGTAAAGTGGTACCATCACTTTGCGTGATCTGGACACTATACTTGTGTTAATACAGCAGCCCAAAATCGCATTTGCCTATTTAGCTACCGCATCACACTGCTGACTCATGTTCAGTGTATGGTCTACTAAGACCCCTAGATCCTTTTTGCACACACTACTGACAAGACAAGTCTCCCCCAACCTGTAATTATGCATTTGATTTTTCCTACTGAAATGCAGAACTTTACATTTATCCCCACTGAAATTCATTAAATTTATTTTAGCCCAGTTTTCCAGCCTGTCAAGATCATCCTGTATCCTGACTCTGTCTTCTACCATATTTGCTCCCCCTCCCAATTTAGTATCATCTGCAAATTTAATAAGCATTCCCTCTATCCCTTCATCCAAATCATTGATAAAGATGTTGAACAAAACAGGTCCCAGGACAGATCCTTGAGGCACTCCATTTGTCACTCCAAGAAGATGAGGAACCATTCACAAGCACTCTTTGGGTGTGATCTGTCAACCAGTTACAGATCCACCCAACAATCATGGGATCCAAACCACATTTTACCAACTTGTCAACAAGAATATTATGTGGAACCTTATCAAAAGTGTTACTAAAATCAAGATAAACTGTGTCCACAGCATTCTCCTGATTCAGCTAGGTAGTAACTTTCTCAAAAAAAGAGAGATAAAGTTAGTCCAACATGACTTGTTCTTGAGAAACCCATACTGGCTCTTAGTAATCACAGTGGTCCTTTCTAAATGCTCAAGGACTGTCTGATGGTTTGCTCTAAAACTCTCTCAGGTACAGACGTCAAGCTGATGGGTCAGTAGTTACCCGGATCCTCCTTTTTCCCCTTCTTGAAGATGGGGACAACATTTGCCCACCTCCAATCTTCTGGCACCTCACCTCTTCTCCAAGAATTTTCAAAAATAATGGTCAGAGGCTCAGAAATTACATCCGCGAGTTCTTTTAGTATCCTTGGATGCAGTTCCTCTGGCCCCGAGGACTTTGTAGTACCCATTTGACAATCCTAGGCTACAACTCCCCTCATCAATAAGTTTGCTCCCCTCATCATATGTTCTGTTTTTGCCATGTTAAGCATCATTTCCCTTGCAAGAGAAGACAGAGGAAAAGTGGGAATTCAGCAGTTCTGCCCTCTCTTCATCACTTGTTACAATTTCACTTTCCTATCCCCGCAATGGGCCTACCATGCCCTTGCTCTTTTTCTTACTTTGAACATAAGAAAAGGCCCTTTTTTGTTGTTTTTAGCATGCCTCGCTAGCCTAAGCTCATACTAAGCTTTAGCTTTCCTAATTCTCTCTCTCAAGCACTGGTTATTTGTTTATATTTATCTGTGGTTATAAGGCTCTCCTTCTACTTTCTAAATAAATATTTTTTATTTCTCAAGTCTTTAGAAAGCTGTTTATGGAGCTACCTTGGCTTCTTTAGGCTCCTCCCGTTTTTCCTTCTCATAGGAATTGTTTGTGATTGTGCCTTCAGTATTTCGCTTTTAAGAAACTCCCATCTGTCTTGAACTCCTTTCTCCTTAAGTATTTCTGACCATGAGATTGTACCCAACATAACTTTGTCAAAATTTGCTTTCCTGAAGTCGAACCTATATGTCTGACTATGTACAGTTTTTACCTTCCCCAAGACTGTAAATTCCAAAATTACATGGTCACTACTACCCAGGATGCCCACTGCTTTCACCTCGTCAACCAGTTCTTCCCTGTTGGTAAGAATCAAGTCCAAGATAGCAGATCCCCTTGTTGCCCTCTCCACTTTCTGGAAAATGAAGTTGTCAGCAAGACAAGTAAGGAATTTATTGGACCTTTCATTTTTAGCAGAGCTGGACTTCCAACAGATATCTGGGTAATTGATATCTCTCATGACCATTGTGTCCCATCTCTTTGAGAACTTTGTAATCTGTTCTAGGAGTGTCTCATCCAAATCCTCTGCCTGGCTTGGTGGTCTATAGCAGACACCCACCATAATATCACTCTTATTTCTTACTACTTTTATTTTTACCCAGAGACTCTCCACCGGACTTTCATGTATTCAGATTCATGTATTTCCTCACAAGTATATACCTCCTTTACATATGATACAACTCCCCCAACCTTCCTTGTCTGTCCCTTTTAAATAAGTTATACCCCCTAAATCCGAATATTCTGAGTGCTATCCCACCAAGTTGCAGTAATGCCTATTAGGTCATAGTCCCCTTCCTGTATTAAAGCTTCAAGTTCCTCCTGCTTGTTTCAAAGATCCATGTTTTATGCGCCCTGAGGTTTTTGTTTCTGTACTTACATGTGAGTTAATGTTACCTAGCATACATGCCACTCCCTGCGAAACATTACAGTTCTTATCTCCAGTTATTGGCATCATACTGGGCTTTGCATTTTTGACTCACTCCCCCATCGGATTTAGTTTAAAGCTCTCCTTATCAGGTTTGCAAGACTGTTTCCAAACAAATTTTTTCCTTCCCTCGTGAGGTGCAAACCATCTCCTGATAGAACAGATTCATCTTGAAAGTATAAGCCATGGTCCAAAAATCCAAACCTTTCCTGATGACACCATCTACATTGCCAGTCACTGATCTGGAGTATTCTTCTTTCTCTTCCTAAACCACGGCCTTCGACAGGAAGAACTGACGAAAATACAACCTGTGCTCCCAATTCCTTTACCATTTTACCCAGAGCCACATAGTCTCTTTTAATACGTTCTGGGCTAGGCCGGGCGGTATCATTTGTTACCAAGTGGATGAGCAAGAAGGGATAATAATCCATGGGTTTTATGAGTGCACCTGGTAAACAGCATACCTCACGAGACGAGTGTCTTCTAAAGCAGTGCAATTTTTGTGGGTGCTACTGTTAGTACCTGCTTGTACTGAAGATAACAGACTGAAGGTAGAATCCTTTTCTTACAAACTGGAGGCCTTGCCTACAAGGAATTATGGGAAGGTTGAACATTTAGGAACTTGTCTCAGTACTGCAGCAACCCAACACTGGAGCACTGGAGTCAGACGGATGCTTTCAGAAGACCTAATTGTCAGCCTCAACAAGAGTGCACACACTGCTTATAGCAAGCATCCTGCAATTCCAATTTCACTCTCCACTCAAGGATACCACAAATTATCAGGAGCTCTACCTCTAATCCTAATTAATTCCGCTACTTGGACCCTACTAGCTTTGAGGCAGTCAGAGCACTAAAATCACACAGTATCCTATACTAGTGAGGGGAAGAACTAAGATGGTGGAAACACAAAGCCTCTCCCTCCACGGTATGAGCTTCCGTGTGCATGTACACTTATTCAAATATTTTTGAAAAAGTGTGCTCATACCTTGAATAAACCTTTGTTGGACTTAAAGGTGCCACTGGACTCTAAATTTGTTCTACTACTTCAGACCAACATGGCTGACCACTTGGAACTCTCTCTCTCTCTCCACAATATCATAAGCTTTTGGATGTCTGACCAGGCCAATTCCCTTCCCCTCTTTAATTGATGCTCAATTGCCCCTAATATTCCACGCTTCTTAAAGGACAATAAGTTTGCTCAGTGCTCACCAAGTGACCAGGAGGGTATTGTATTTTTAAAAAATTAATAAACAAATATTGATCCACTTACCCAGGTTTGCACAAATCCCTATCTGAGAGTGGTCCATTTTGCTGTGCTGATAGGCACAGGACCATCTCTTTTGCTTACAGAAGGAGTGCTGATATTTCCCCTGAGCAGAGAAAATATCAAAATACCAATGCCCTTTCAATGGACTATTGGATGCTGTGAAATATACTTGTTAGGAAGAAGGAAAACACTGCAAGGTAGTCATATGTTTTCATTTATTTTAAAGCATTCTTGTAAGAGCCCAGTGCAGCTAACAAGGTGTCATAAAAACATTTCCAATTAAAACTATAAAAACAGCTAAAACACCAAGAAGACAGACTCATGTACATATTTACAAAGAAACAAACAAATCATTTCTACACCAAGCTACCCACTGAAACTGTGGTTTTAACTGCCCGTCTCAAAGCCTACAGCAACAAGTTCATGAGTTCTACAGGAAGCTCATTCCACAGCAGCAAAGCTACTACCCAGAAGGCATGGGAGGGGTGTTACCAAAACTAGACCCAGAGAAGGGGAAATTAGCTTTTAAAAAGGGTTCCAGAAAGGAATAAGACAAGACCTTGGCCTATGTATACCACGGTGAATCTCGGTAGTGGTACCCCAAAATAAAATTACAAAAAAACAGGGTGGATAAAAAAATTGATACTTAAAATAAATAAATAAATAAATAAATAAATATAGTTTTCTATTTAAGATACATTATAGTCCAAAGGTTGTTCATCATGAAATAAGGATTAGTTTTTAATTATGTAGCATGAGGCTATATATTCATGCAATGTTTAATTTTTCTGGTAAATGAATTCCATTAATCCACTGAACAAACATAGGCCGAGGACAGACTGGCAATCTAAAGCGGGGCAGGCACGGTTCGCAAACGGAAGAAAGGAGCACGTTCAGACATGCGCATCTGTCCGTCGGCTCCGTTGCGTACTTACCCATCTCCCAGTCGCTTTCCTTCTGCTTTAACAGGACACCGGTTTTACCCGGTGTTCAGGGGCCTTCCTCCGCATGCCTCCCGCTTCCAAACAGTGTGAACTGGAAGAAGCGGGAGGCATCCGGAGGAAGTGTGAATGCACCGGCAAAAAGTTATGCGCATATGCGCATGTGCGCACATGCGAAACACATCAACGGAAAACAAAAAAAAAGCAGCGGCACGAGCAAGCCGCGCACGCTGGCTACGCGGCAGTCTGAACGCTCCGTATTGCCGCTGATCCGCATTGCTCTGGCCAGTGTGAACAACCAGCTCCGTGGGGTTTTTTCCCCGCTCCAGTTCCCTCCGCTTTGCCTCCGCTTTAGATTGCCAGTCTGTCCTCGGCCATATTCTCAACAACACTCTCTTGGCAGTGATTTGTTTATTGAGAGATAGATATGCTTCAAGTTAAATGATTTGTGTCAGAACTGATCCTCTTGGCGCCAGTTCTCATATCCTATATATATAATTCCCTAATGTGTTGGCACTTTCCAGCTCCCCCATTGGCTGTGCAGTGTGCTCCATCAGCCATTGCCCCATCAACCGCCACTCAAGAGTACTCATGTGCCATTGGCTGGGGGCTGGGTCTCCCTCGCCCACTGCCAGCCTGGACACTCTTCCCTCAGAATTAACAGCCAAACCAGCTGTCACTCCCGATGAAGATATTTCTCTTGCAGCTGGACCATTTGCTTCAACCTCCTGCTATGCTGTTGACTTTCCCCTAGGGTTGCCAATCTTCAGGTGGGACCTGGAGATATCCCACTGTTACAATTGATCTCCAGGTGACAGAGAACAGTTCCCCTGGAGAAAATGGCTGCTTTGGAGGGTAGTCCCTATGGCATTATACCCTACTGAGTCTTTTCCCTCCCCAAATGCTGCCCTACACAGGATCCACCCCAGATCTTCAGGTATTTCCCTACTCAGAGCTGGCAACCCTTCTTTCCACTCAGTGCCTGTTGCTTGGT
The DNA here is from genome assembly GCA_029233225.1 of Lepidodactylus listeri. Taxonomy (NCBI): domain Eukaryota; kingdom Metazoa; phylum Chordata; class Lepidosauria; order Squamata; family Gekkonidae; genus Lepidodactylus; species Lepidodactylus listeri. The sequence goes on along the minus strand of JARCFY010000009.1, from coordinate 112,196,012 downwards.
TCTGTTAGTAAAAGGCAGGGGGGGAGGCCCTTTCCACACCTATTTTGGCCTTTGGGAAAAAACTCATTAGGGCCAGTCCTGACTAGGGTTGCCAGCTCCAGGTTGGGAAATTCCTGGAGATTTGAGGGATGGAGCCTGGAAAGGGTGAGGTTTGAGGAGGGGTGTGACCTCAGAGAGGTACAATGCCATAGACTCCACCCTCCAAACTAGCCATTTCCTCCTGGGGAACCATTGTTGTCAATCTCCAGGTGAGGGGTGGAGATCACTCAGAATTACAACTGATCTCCAGAAGGGAGGGGGGAGGAGATGGAAAGCTGAATTCAGAGGGGCAGATAACAGTAGGTTGATGGTAGGCTGGGAAGGAGATAGGGTTGCCAACTCCAGGTTGGGAAATTCCTGGAGATTTGAGGGGTGGAGCCTAGAGACGATTGGGTTTGAGGAGTGGGACCTCAGACAGGTACAATGCCATAGACACCCTCCTCCAAACCAGCCATTTCCTCCTTGGGAACCACTGTTGCCAATCTCCAGTGGAGGGCTGGAGATCACTCAGAATTACAACTGCTCTTCAGGTAGCAGAGATCAGTTCCTCTGACTCTGTGTCATTATACCCTGCTGAGGTCACCACAGCAAATTGATTGCCCAAGGCCAGGACACCCACCTAGAGCCTCCTTCTAGAGCCCGTTGTATTTATTTCCACAACGGGCCTTATTCCTAGTCACATATAAAGCCCTTCATGGTCTTGCCCCCCCCCCCCCATATCCACAGGACTTGCCTATCTCTCCATGCTCTGCTACAACAATGTCGCTCATGTCCATAGAGGTTTCTGCAGGTGCCAACCAAAAAATGGTCAAAATCAACAACTGCCCTTACATGTGCTTTCTACATTGTGGAATGGCCTTGTGGAATGGCCCGCCCGAAGAGGTCAGCGAGGCTCCCACTCTCCTGGCTTTCTGCAAACCAGGCAAAACTGAACTATTCAAGAGGGTCTTTCTGCACAGGTAATAAGGCTACACTGCACAGAATGGTTTTACAAACTTAGTTGGATAAATGATTAAGACTTGTGGTCTTTACTGTTGTATATAGCATAGTGTAAGTAGAATCCTATGATGTAATTTCTGTACTGCTTAATATGCCATGTAAATACTTATGCCATGTTTCGGTTCTTTCTGATGGTTCCAGTCTTCTAATATCCAAATGCATTAGTTACTGAATGTCCCATTTTGTTGATTGTACTGACTCACTACGGGTAATCCACCTTGAGACTATGTGAGAAAGGCAGACTATAAATAAAGTAAATAAATAAATAAATAAATTCTCACTGTTCTTCCCACAAGACTCCTCTTCAAAAAAAATGTACAGGATTTTGAAAGGATATTTATTTGTATGTGTAACTGAAGTTATTGGGGTGGGGGTTGCAACCATTTTTATTGAGTGGCATCCAGAGATTTCAGTTTTTATCATGAACATCTGATATTTGCTGAAATAACTCTCAGGCGCTTCTAATACAAGAGCAATGTTCACAAAGCTTCATAATGCTATTCATTTCTTCGCTTGTATAATTATAGTGTCTTCAGTCTTTTAAAACTCTGCTCACTTGCCTTTGGAGATTGTCCTACTTTTTTATAAAGCTTTTTATACAGCAAAATTAGTAGCAGCTGGAATTTTGTTCAGTGCTATACAATTTAATGTAACCTTTTTTAATTATAGGATTTCGTTCTAATTTTAAATGCTAACATTTAGAAAATCTGTGCTCCAGTACTGGGTTGCTTATGCATTAATCTGTGGTAATTGCAAAGTTTGTTATACCAAAATAAAACAGAAGTCCAGTGGCACCTTAAAGACTATCATTATTTATTTCAATATGAGTTTTCCTGAGGTAGAGCTCACTTCCTCAGATATGTGGAGGGAAATTAAACTGGGAATTCTACTTAAGGGGAAGATTACAAACGGTGGGGGGGAGGGATTGAGACAGAGGGGTCAGAAGGTGTGAATGCCTTCTTGAGTCTTCCAGTGTAAATTCTCTGTGTGACTAGAACAGTTATAATCCCTCCCAACCCACTGTACTCTTCCCTTAATTCGAATGATTTCCCTCCACATATCTGAGGAAGTGAGCTCTGATTTATGAAAACTCGTATTTGAAATAAACATTGTTAATCTTTAGAGTGCCATTGGCCTTTTATTAGTCTTTGAGGACAGAAGTACACATTGTGAGAAATACATAGCTGCTGTTGAAAGCAGCGGCCCCATGTTGAGGTTTCCCTTCCTCTGCATAATGTGTAGTATAAATTATCTCAGGTCCTTTGTGTCTTTCTATCCCTATTCCACATCATTTGTTGCCCATATTAACCACTCCTTCTGTGACTCACGTTAAGGCATGCCGGCCATTCTGAGATTAGTTCCTTTTTGAGAATTGGCAGCCTGACTTTAGACACATTGAAGCATTTGGACGAAATTATTCTTGTCCAATTTGTTATTGAACTCTGTAAGTGTTGCTTGAACCTAGTAACAGTAACAGTCTATTGAAGAATAGCTTATCGAAACGGAGAACATAATCCTGGAATCTTTGTTGGATTATTGCCGTGTTGGACTATTGCCGTGTTAGCTGCAATCGTGCAGAAGGGATGTTCCCTAGTGCCCTGAAAGAGGCAGTGGTACGCCCGCTTCTTAAAAAACCATCTTTAGACCCGGCCGATTTAGTCAACTGTCGGCCGGTCTCTAATTTGCCATATCTGGGCAAACTAATCGAGAAAGTGGTGGCGGACCAGCTACAGAGCTTTTTGGAAGACGCCTCTGTGTTAGATCCTTTCCAGTCCGGCTTCCGACCAGGTCATGGGACGGAGACAGTGCTGGTCGCCCTGACAGATGATCTCCGAAGGCATCTGGATCGAGGCGGCACTGCGGTGCTGGTGTTGTTGGACCTGTCGGCGGCGTTCGACACGGTCGACCACCAGCTACTGTGTTGCCGTCTTGCCGATATTGGAGTCCAGGGGTTAGCCTTACAGTGGCTTTCCTCGTTCCTTCAGGATCGGGGACAAAGGGTGGCGGTAGGGGATCAACTCTCCCAAAGACACCGGCTGGATTGCGGTGTTCCGCAGGGAGCAGTTCTTTCCCCTATGTTATTTAACATCTTTATGCGCCCCCTTGCCCAGATTGCGCGGAGATTTGGGCTGGGCTGTCATCAATATGCCGATGATACCCAGCTCTATCTGTTATTGGGCGGTCAGTCCTCCTCTGGCCCGGGTGATCTGGACCTGGCATTGTCGGCTGTGGCTGGATGGTTCAGACAGAGCCGAATGAAGTTGAATCCGACGAAGACGGAGATCCTATGCCTGAGTCGGAGCGGCCCAGGGTTGGGGATCCCTCTTCTGACCTTCGGGGGGGTGCCGTTGGTGCCATCGGCGGAGGTCAGGAGTTTGGGAGTGCTTCTGGACTCCACGTTAACGATGGAGTCCCAGGTAGCAACCGCTGCGAAGTCGACCTTTTATCATCTATGGCTGATCAAGCAGCTGGTCCCCTTCCTTGAACGCAATGAACTGGCAACAGTGATCCATGCATTGGTCACCTCAAGATTGGACTACTGTAACACCCTCTACATGGGGCTGCCCTTGTGCCAAATCCGGATGCTGCAGCTAGTGCAGAATGCTGCGGCGCGGCTGTTGTTGGGCCTCCCTAGGGGGGAGCATATACAGCCCGCCTTAAAGACTCTGCACTGGCTGCCAATAGCGTACCGGATAAGGTTCAAGGTGCTGGTACTTACCTATAAAGCCCTATATGGCCTGGGACCTGTCTACCTGAAGGACCGCCTCTCCCCATATGCTCCCCAGCGAGCACTACAGTCTGGAACCCAACACCGCCTGGCCATTCCCGGACTGAAAGAGGCGCGACTGGCCACAACGCGGGCCAGGGCTTTTTCGGTGGCAGCCCCGTACTGATGGAATGAGCTCCCGGAGAACATCAGGGCCCTGCGGGATTTGATGCAGTTCCGCAGGGCCTGTAAAACGGAGCTCTTCCACCAGGCCTTTGGGTAGGGGCCGCCCAAGGCAACATCTTAGCCCTGGCCCAGTTTCATCTGCCAGCCCGTCTATTGGCATTGCCAACTGCCTGTTCGTTTGTTAGCACTATTATTTGCACTTAGAGATTTATGGGATTGTTATTTGGATCCTTCTATTGAATTGGAATGCTGCCGACCTTGTATAAATAGTATTTTAATGTTGATGTATGATTTTAATGTCGATGTATTATTTTAAATGATGTGAGCCGCTCTGAGTCTGCCTTGGTGGAGAGAGCGGGATATAAATTTAACAAATAAATAAATAAATAAATAAATAAATAAAATCTGTATTATTGCTTTGTTAGCAGCAATTTATCTTGTATGACTGCAAGTCTGCATGAATCTCTTTGAGAGTGCTATATACATTATATTGTATTAATATCTAGCATACCATTTTTGTTGTGTTTTTTGTGCAGTGCTTTTTTCTGATCATTGTGATTACTGCTGTATATCAACTTACATGTATAGATATTCATAACAGACCATGGATAACAGGTACAAGAAGTCATTAATGTTTCAAAGAAGAACTAAAGCAATGCTCCTCCGTGGGAAGATGAATGTGGTACATCAGAAAAAGAATGGTGTAAGGCCAAAAATGGAACATCCCATTATTAAGAAAGCTGGTACTGTTTATTACAAAGCAGACAAGATACACTTTGTATTCTATCTTACATTGTAAAATAATATCACCAAAATAAAAAGGTTCCTGATAATCAATCAAAGATATCAACACGTTTTCCACTCCCTGCAACTTCAAACAAATCCCCAAAACTGAGATTACCCCAGAACTATCATGTTACCTATGTCAGAATTCCTTGTAAGATAAAATAACCCACCCAGCCTCAAAAAGGGCAAAGCAAGCACATTCTTGAAATAACACACAAAATGCTAGAAACAACAAAAAGGTTCTTTTCTTATGTTCAAAGTAAGAAAAAGAGCAAGGACATGGTAGGCCCATTGCGGGGCAGCCTCAGATCGACATGGGGTAAGTACATAAACACCTAGTTTCTTTAAATGAAACAAAGTCCTTGGTGCCAGAGGAACTGCATCCAAGGATACTAAAAGAACTCGCGGATGTAATTTCTGAGCCTCTGTCCATTATTTTTTTAAATTCTTGGAGAAAAGGCGAGGTGCCAGAAGATTGGAGGTGGGCAAACGCTGGAGGATCCGGGTAACTACCGACCCGTCAGCTTGACATCAATACCTTGAGAAAGTTTAAGAACAAATCATCAGACAGTCCTTGAGCATTTAGAAAGGATGGCTGTAATTACTAAGAGCCAGTATGGGTTTCTCAAGAACAAGTCATGTTGGACTAACTTTATCTCTCTCTTTTTTTTGAGAAATTTACTACCTAGCTGGATCAGGGGAATGCTGTGGACAGTTTACCTTGATTTCAGTAACACTTTTGATAAGGTTCCACATAATATTCTTGTTGACAAGTTGGTAAAATGTGGTTTGGATCCCATGACTGTTGCGTGGATCTGTAACTGGTTGACAGATCACACCCAAAGAGTGCTTGTGAATGGTTCCTCATCTTCTTGGAGAGGAGTGACAAATGGAGTGCCTCAAGGATCTGTCCTGGGACCTGCTTTGTTCAACATCTTTATCAATGATTTGGATGAAGGGATAGAGGGAATGCTTATTAAATTTGCAGATGATACTAAATTGGGAGGGGGAGCAAATATGGTAGAAGACAGAGTCAGGATACAGGATGATCTTGACAGGCTGGAAAACTGGGCTAAAACAAATTTAATGAATTTCAGTGGGGATAAATGTAAAGTTCTGCATTTCAGTAGGAAAAATCAAATGCATAATTACAGGTTGGGGGTGACTTGTCTTGGCAGTAGTGTGTGCAAAAAGGATCTAGGGGTCTTAGTAGACCATACACTGAACATGAGTCAGCAGTGTGATGTGGTTGCTAAAAAGGCAAGTGCAATTTTGGGCTGTATCAACACAAGTATAGTGTCCAGATCACGCAAAGTGATGGTACCACTTTACTTTGCTCTGGTTAGACTTCACCTAGGGTATTGTGTTCAGCTTTGGGCACCGCAGTTTAAGAAAGATCTAGACAAGTTGGAACATGTCCAGAGAAGAGCAAAGAAGATGGTGAGGGGTCTGGAGACCAAGTCGTATGAGGAAAGGTTGAAGGAGCTGGGTATGTTTAGCCTGGAGAGGAGACGACTGAGAGGTTATATGATAACCATCTTCAAGTACGTGAAGGGCTATCATAGAGAGGATGTTGTGGAGTTGTTTTCTGTTGCCCCAGAAGGTCGGACCAGAACCAACGGGTTGAAATTAAATCAGAAGAGTTTTCGGCTAAACATCTGAAAGAACTTTCTGACAGTTAGAGCCGTTCCTCAGTGGAACAGGCTTCCTCGGGAGGTTGTGGGCTCTCCTTCTTTAGAGGTTTTCAAACATAGGCTAGATGGCCATCTGACAGCAATGTGGATTCTGTGAACTTAGACAGATCATGAGAGGGAGGGCAGGAAGGGTTGCCTCAGTGCTTAGTTCTTCTGGCCCTTTCTTACACATCCAGGGAAATGCTGACTGCCACTTTGGGGTCAGGAAGCAATTTTTCTCCAGGCTGGTTTGGCCAGGGATTCTGGAGGTTTTCTGTCATCTTCTGGACATGGAACAGCAGTCACTGTGGGTGTGGAGGGGAAGGGATTTGTGAAGTTCCTACATTCTGCAGGGGGTTGGACTAGATGACCCTGGAGGTCCCTTCCAACTCTATGATTCTATGAAACAACTACATTTAAAATCCAAAGGCATAGTCAAGTAAGTCGGTTACAGCAAAAGCAGGAAGAATCTTCTGGCACCTTTAAGGAGCTTTCATAGGCTACGCTAAAATCGACCTGTTAGTCTTTGAGGCGCCAGAAGACTCTTCTTTCATAATTCTGCACTCTTGCTCACTCCTGGCTTTCTTCACCTTACATAAGCCATTCTGTTAAAAAGAGGAAAAGAGAAAGAGCACGTTCCATAAAACTGCCTTGGTAAAGAATATGTGTGTCTCTGTGTTAAGTGCTGTCAAGTCGCTTCTGACTTGCGGCGACCCTATGAATTAATGAACAGTTAACAGCCTTGCTCAGGTCTTGTAAACTAAGGGCTGTGGCTTCCTTGATTGAGTCAATCCATCTCACATTGGGTCTTCCTCTTTTCCTGCTGCCTTCAACTTTTCCTAGAATTATTGTATTTTCCAATGACTTTTGTCTTCTCAAAATGTGACCAAAGTACTATAGTCTCAGTTTGGTCATTTTATGCCTAGGGATAGTTCACGCTTGATTTGATCTAGAACCCACTTTTTGGCAGTCTGTGGTATATGTAAAATTCTCCTTCAACACCACATTTCAAAGGAAACAACTTTCTTCCTGTCAGCTTCATTCATTGTCCAGCTTTCACACCCATACATATTAATGGAAAATACTATTAGTATGACTTATCCCACCTTGGTCGCCAACAAGACAGCCTTACCATTAAGGATTTTTTCTAGTTCCTTCATGCTTGGTTGCAGTCTCTTGGTTGATGATGGAAAGTTTCTAATGTTTCTTTCACCAATTTTCATTCCACCTTCATCTAAATCTTTCCTTATGATATGTTCCGCATAGAGATTGAACAGATAGGGAAATAAAACACATCATTGTCTGACACCTTTGCCTATTGGAAACCATTCTGTTTCTCCATGTTATTGTTCAGTCGCACAGTCGAGTCCGACTCTTCGCAACCCCATGGACCACATCACGCCAGGCCCTCCTGTCGTGCTCTGCAGTTTGCTTAATTTCATGTTTGTTGCATCAATAACACTTTCTAGCCATCTCATCCTTTGCCGTCCCCTTCTTCTTTGACCGTCAATCTTTCCCAGCATCAAGGTCTTCTCCAGTGAGTGCTCCCTTCTCATTTGATAGCCAAAGTATTTGAGCTTCAGCTTCAGGATCTGGCCTTCCAGGGAATAGTCAGGGTTGATTTCTTCTAGGATTGACTGGTCTGATCTCCTTGCAGTCCAAGGGACTCTCAAGAGTCTTCTCCAGCACCATAATTCAAAATAATCTATTCTTTGGCACTCAACCTTCCTTATAGTCCAACTCTCACAGGCATTAGAATATGTTTCTCCACATTCTATCTTAAAAGTGGCCTCTTCTAGGCCACTGAAATCAGGAGGTCAAGGTTTACCCAACTTAAAATACTACTATGAAGCAGCACAACTTAAACATGCATTACACTATGCAGTGAAAGGGTCTACGAAAGCATGGGTGCAGATTGAAAAAGCATATGCGACCCCAGGATTAATGCATGAAGAATTTTGGGAAAAAGCTAGATTTAGAGTGGAAAATATTTTAAAAAACCCATTTGTTAAAATGACATTAAAGGTTTGGGATAGATATAGAGGTATATTGGCTCCCGGAGTTTCCCCAATAGCCCCTTTTTTGGGACAATCCTGGTTTTATCCAGGCAAAACGACCCAATCTTTTAGTAGATGGAGAGAGCAAAATAAATTTAGAGTAAAGGATTTGTTTCAAAAGGGTAAAAAATGGTCAGTAGACCAATTACAGAATTTACATAACATACCGACAGATTGGTTTCAGAGACAACAATTGGCTAACATGATAGTTAACAATGATTTAATGAGTGTTTATGAACGCCCTTTACTAGTATATGAAACATTAATAGATAAAGAAATGCTAGAACAGAAAGGAATAATTTCAAAACTTTATAAGGCCTTAATGGCACAACAATGGTCTCAACTCTCCACGCAGCAAAAAGCATGGAACAAGGATTGCGCGCTAGATTTGACACAAAAACAATGGGAACAAATTTGGAAATTAAAAATATATACTTCGCCATCATTAAATATTAGATATCAGAATTATAAATTATTTTCTAGATGGTATATAACGCCATTGACCTTGTACCATGCTAAAATAAAGAAGGATCCTCTATGTTGGAAGGGTTGTGAGCAAGTTGGATCACTGGGACATTGTTGGTGGTATTGCCCTAAAATCTATGCATTTTGGACTCAGGTTGTTGGAATTCTGGAGAAAATGTTGTTAATAAGTCTTCCTAAAACACCTCAAAGTATTTTACTCAATTATTGGGTAGACGTTCAGTGGTCAGAGACGACAAAAGAAATAGTGACACTGCTACTAGTGGCAGCAAAAACTGTAATAGCACAGAAATGGAAGATGAAACAGGTACCTACGATTAGACAATGGTTTTTAAAAATCTGGGATGTTGTAGCTAACGATAAGTTGGCCACTCAAATTTTACTTATGGAAAATCCTACGAGAAAGGAGTGCTTTGTTACTAAATGGTTCAAATTTTTTGAGTATGTGTCCAGTTGTAAAGACTGTAAAACTACCTTGCCAGAGAAATATGTTAATTTTGTTTTTTACTAAATGGTTCAAATTTTTTGAGTATGAGTCCAGTTGTAAAGACTGTAAAACTACCTTGCCAGAGAAATATGTTGATTTTGTTTTTTACTAATTTAAGTTAAAGTTATGGTTGAAGTTTGTATTGTATATGATAAAAATTATTATAAAAATAAAAAATAAAGTTATTAAAAGTGGCCTCTTGTCCAGAGTATTTATTTATTTTATTGTATTTCTACCCCACCCTCCCTGCAAGCGGGCTCAGGGCAGCTTACAGAGATCGGTACAAAGTACCTAGTCAGCATAAAACATTTGACATTTGAGTATAGGTTGTGCATCAAAACACTCAGATGTTGTTACACACTCATTTATTTTAAAACCAAACATAGTTTCTTATGACCTACACAATCAAAAGCTTTGCTGTAATCTATGAAGCACAAGATGATTTTCTTCTGAAATTCTCTTGTATGCTCCAGCAATCAATGTAAATTGGCAATATAATTTCTAATGCCTTTTCCTTTTCTGAATCCAGCTTGAATAGCTGGCATTTCTCATTCCATACATGGGAAAAATGTAAGATTTTGAGCATCACCTTTCTCATGTAAGAAATTATTGCAGTGGTTCAATAATTGCTGCAGTCTTTGATATCTTTTTTTGGAATTAAAATGTAGATTGTTTCTAGTCTGTGGGCAATTGTTTTGTTTTCTATATGTGTTGACTTCATTTTTGTTGCTTCAAATAGCTTTATCGATACTCTGTCTACTCCTAGTGATTTGTTTCTGCCAATTGCTTTCAGTGCACCTATCACTATACTCCCTAAAATTGCAGGTTCTTCATCAAAAGATTCTTCTTGGAAGGCATCTGCCATGCTTTCATCTCTTCTATACAGTTCTTCAGTGTATTGTTCCCATCTTTTCCTTTCTTTTGTCCTGTTCTGTTAATGTATATCCATGTTGATCTTACAGCATGCTTTACTATTTCCTCTTGATTTCTTGGGAGAGATCTTGTGGAACAGATCTCTTGTTCTTCCCTTTTGTTGTTCTATCTCTTTACACTCGTTATTAAAATAGTTCTCTTTGTCCCTATGTGCTAGTCAATGAAGCACTGCATTTAACCTTCTGATTCTATCATCTTTTGCTTCTTGTCTGTGTTTTAGCAATTTTAAGAGTTTTCTCAGTCATCCATCAAGGCTTTTCATTTATTTTGGCTACAGGAATAGTCTTTGCTCATTCTTCCTTGATCATATCTCTGGTTCAAACCCATAGTTCCGGTTCCTGTTCACTTGAACTTAGTAATGCAAATCTGTTCTTTACATGGTCTTTAAACTCTTCAGGAATGTTGTTTAGATTATATTTTGGTATTATGAATGTTTTGATGTTTTTCTGCAGCTTCATTATAATTTTCAGTCTTAACAATTCATGATCTGTACTACAATCATCTCCTGGTCTGGCTTTAAAATCCTCTATTTCCCATTATGTAATCTATTTAATTTCTGTATTGGCCATCCAGTGATGTCCACATACACAGTGCCTAAAACATGTGTTCGCAATGAACAACTTGTTGTCTTCACAGAATTCTGAGTCTTTCTCCTGCTTCATTTCGTGTTCCTGGCCCAAATTTTCCAACAATATTTGATTCTGGTTTGTTTACCACCTCTGCATTTCTGTTACCTATGATTATCAGCACATCTTGTTTAGGAGTGTGATCAATTTCTTCCTGAAAACTTGCATAAAAGCTTTCAATTTCTCCCTCATCACCATCTGTAGTTGGGATGTAAACTTGAATGACGCTTACATTAATATTATTTGGTCAGACTTTGCAACGTAGCCCAACTGCTTGTGCTACAGCTTGCCTCACTATTACAGCACCTCTGTTTCTTCTGTGTTTGTCATTTCCCGAGTGAAATACTTTGCAATTTTCTGACTAAAAATGTCCTAACCCAGTCTACTTTAGATCACGCACTCCCAGGACTGCAATGTTTAAATATTCACTTTTTCATTTTATGATTTTGAGTTTATTTTGATTCATATTTCACACATTCCTATGATATGCAACAAACAGCTTTGAACTTTCCTTTTGCATCCGTTCATATCAACAACTGAATAGCCTTTTGGTTTTAATCCAGTTGCATCATTAAGAATAGCGCTACTCATACTTGTTCTCTGCTCTTCCCCAGTATCCAACCTGTGGGTCCTGTCTTCCAACACTCTATCTTTTTTTGTCAAATTAAATAAATAAATAAATAAATAAATAAATAAATAAAATCATCGGGTTTTCAAGGTATAAGATGATCAGAAGTGTTTTACTGCTGCCTACTTCTGTGCAGTACTAACCAGGGTCAGCTGAGGTGTCATTGCCATTGTCTACGAAAGACCCTTCAAGGATTTCTGTCCCCATCACCACTGGAACTGTCTGTTCTCTTCTGCTGATGTGGCTGTTGATCCCTGAACAGGGTGGATGTGCCTTAGTGTGGTGCATCAGCACTTTTTGAGTGACTGTCCTAGGAGTTTAGCCTCTTGACAGAATCTAAACTCTTTACGGTATTGCTCTCAGTTTCAGTAACACACACAGACCCCCTCACCATGTTTACGAGTGGGATAAAGAATAGTCTTGTTCAAGTAACCTGCCAAGCATGGGCTCCATCTCTGCATTCTGATAGATTGCATTACCTTATATGATTCAGTGTGATCACATATGTCCCTTCTCCCATCAAAAATTTCAAAAAAAAAGAACCAATCTAGCACGGTACTTTAGTAGCAAGCACTGGCTGGGGAAAGGACTATCATGTTCTTCACGGAAGAGGAAACTGTGGAGTGACTGTGTTTCACTTACCCCAACAGGCAGACCAATCTAAAAACTCTGACAAAGCTAAGAAAGTCCAGCATACTGTTAATATCAAATGCATATATTTGTTATTGGGCTCCTGGTAAAAAAGACAAATTCTGTTTCTGTAATGCCAACCTAATACCTGAGAAAGCTCCAACACCAGTTTAATATCTGAGAATTTGTGCTCCAGCTTCCTCCCTGAAAGAAGGCAATGTCCATCTGTGCATGCCTCTAGCAGAGGGATAAGCACCTTTCATGTTGCCACTAGCAAACCCCATGAAAAGTATAAAATAAGCAGTGGGGAATGAAAACAGGTTGCGTAACTGCACAGATAACCACTCAAAAAACATCTGTCACAGCTACATGACGTGTTTTTCTTCTTTGTGATCTCTGTGCAGACATACCTATGAGTGATTAACAAGCTGATGTATCTTGTGGTAGCTACTTTCTTCACAAGATAACTGCAGCACAGTCTGGTCAAATGATGCATCTCATCTGGCGTGAACCTCAGTAGTATAATGAGAGTGAGCTCTGATGTACTGAAACCATGCTAGCTAACACACTGAATAGCAGAGGTGATCTTCTTGGACAGTCTCTGGGTAGATATCATGGCTGATTAACTATGCTGGGATAGCTATAAATAGCTTGTCATTTCCTGAACTCCTTAATGCAATGTGAGGAAAAAGGGCTTGTGGAACATCTAAAGTATGGAGTGCTTCTTGCCCATCATTTTGGGGATGCAGGAAGAAAACTGGAAATGTCCTGTAAGAGCCTGCCTGTGTGGGCAAGGCAGAATACAAATCGAAAGAAAGAAAGAAAGAAAGAAAGAAAGAAAGAAAGAAAGAAAGAAAGAAAGAAAGAAAGAAAGAAAGAAAGAAGTGGAATGTAGAACTCGCTTTATGTAAAATGGTGTTGTCAGGTGAAAGGACCACCCCCACCCCGTATGGAGAGGCGTCACATGCTAAGACCACAGGGAGGGTCTCATTGAAATGTGCCAACACCGCACTGGAGGTCAGCAAGTCTTTAACCGACTGGAAAGCTGCTGTGTGATGGGGTTCCCAAACCCAGGATGCATGTTTGTCCAGAAGGCAGTGTAGGGGCTCAGCTACCGCAGCCTTGTGGGGAAGGAAGGCGTGATAGAAATTGAGCAGGCCAAGGAAAGCTTGGAGTTCTGTCTTAAACAATGACGGGGGGCCCTCGGTGATGGCACAAATCTTGCCTGGAGTAGGGTGGATGCCCTGTGCATCGACCTGGAAACCAAGGAACTCCACAGATGAGACACCCAGTGAGCATTTCTCCCGCTCCACCTTCAGGCCAGCCTTGTCGAGGCATTACAGGACCGCTCTCAGCTGGGAGGTGAAGGTTGCCGGGTTCGGGGCCACAATTAAAACATCATCAAAGAAAGGCTGGACCCCTGGGATTCCTTTAAGTAAACAGTCCATCAGGTTTTGGAATATTCCCAGGGTGACACTAACCCCAAATTGCAGAAGCTTCACTTGGAACGCCCCTCTATGGGTGACTATTGTTTGGACCTCTGCAGTGGCCTCATCTACTGGCAGTTGCTGGTAGGCCTGTGCCAGATCCAGCTTGCCGAAAACCTTTGCCCTTGCCAGTGCCGCTAAGACATGGCTTACCACGGGTACCGGGTATGCATGGTCCTGGAGGGCCTTGTTAAGGGTACACTTATAGTCCATGCAGATGTGGACTTCCCCATTGGGTTTCACCGGTGTGACAATTGGGGGTCTCCTACTTGGCTTGAGGCACAGGCTCCAGTACCCCCTGGGCCACCAAGCAGTCCAGCTCCACATCAATTCTGGGATGGAGTGCTAATGGGGGCTGCCATATTGTCATGAGAATGGGTTGGACCTGGGGGTCGAGGTCCAGGGTGACTTTCGGTCCTGTGTAACACCCGAGTATGCCATCGAATATGGCAGGGAATTCATTACAAATGGCGTCAAAATCCCCCTCCTGCACTTTGTTAACCCCGGTCACCCCCAGCCCCAAAGGTCCGAACCAGGAGAGTCTGAGTAGGCTGGCCAGCTTCCCCTCCACCACCAGTAGGTCCAAGTGTCCATCAAAGTCTTTGTATTGGACCTGGAACTTGCCCCACCCCTTGATCAATATCGGATTCTTTTGGAAATCCCGTAGCGTGACTCCCATGGTTTCCTGTAATGGGGGTCCCCTGTGCGAACAAAGCTTCTGCAAGGTGTCAGCCAAAATTATCAAGAACAAGGACCCCATGTCAAGTTCCATATCACAAGGGGACCCTTCTACCCGTACAGTAAAATGGATTTTGTTAGGGGTATCCCGGGGCAAGTTCATTACCTGGTGGTGCAAGAATGATGTGGAATGCAGGTCGGCTGCTTCCAGGTGCGCTGCTTGAGTGCGGTGGGAGTTCTTGGAGCGACATACTTGGGCGATGTGTCCTGTCTTGCCGCAGGACCGGCAGGTCACCTCTCAGAAACAACAGCTCCTCCGCTCGTGATTGTCTCCACAGCTAGCGCACGACATCGGGGCGGTGGGGCACAGGTCGGTTCGTGCGGGTGCAGCAGCAGGCTGGGGTGAACGACGGCGATCAGGGCATTGTACCTGGAGTACATCTTCCTCATCTGAGGTTGAGGGACTGGTGGTGGCTGCCACGTGGTGTGCAGTGGATCCTTGGCAATCCCTCTGGGCCTTCTCAAAGGTGGTGGCGATCATGAACATGGACCTGAGTTTGAGGTCCTCGATGGCCACCAATTTGCGATGGAGCTTTGACTCCCTGACACCCCAGACAAATTGGGTCAAGAGGGTGTCCTCGACCAAGGGAAACTCGCACCCCACCACTAAGCGGCATAGGTCCACCAAGAAGTCTTCAGCCGCTTCACCAGACTTCTGTGAGCATGTACAAAAGTCCATGTGCCTCGATGTCTTAGATGGTTTTGGTGTGACGTAGCCATTTAATGCTTGGATGAGTTCTGCGTAGGAAGACTTGACAAGCATTTTTGACGAGACGAGGCTCCGCCCTAAGTGAAGCGTGTCTTCTTACCCACGTTGGTGACCTCTTGTACTTTGAAGAAGTATCCAAGTTGTTGCAACCATGCTTCCCAGAGTTCAGGGTGGGCTGGGTTGTATGCTGTGATCTATCCCAGAGCAGCAGCCATGACTCGCAGTGGTTGAGTGGTGCAGTGTGGAGAGCAATGCCCTGGAGGTGGTGCTGGAGCACGAAGCGGAGACTCTGGAGGCGATGCTGGTGCGTGGTGCGGTGCATGCTTGGGAGTCGGCTGGAGAGTCGCTCATCAGGATCCCATCCTTGTCGCCAGTGAAATGTACTGAGGATGGAGACGCGTCGAGTGAAAACAGCTCATACTTCATTAAGAGGTCGAAACAAGGCTGATTAGCTGGACTCGCAGGTCCACTTTTTATCCCCGCTGTCAATCGCACCCATGCACACACCCAACACCCGTGATTCGCTATTTACATTGTCCCTGCACCCTATTTGTCTATCCCATGATGCAGACTTGCTCATTGGCCCCTTTTAGGATCTGGGGGATCTACTGTCTCTGGAAGCGAAGCTCGACAGCTTCACTTGACCATGTGTTTGGCCGACCGCATGTGCGGTTCCCCGGCTAGAACATAACACAGGATAAAGAACTATGTTGTCCAAATGAAAGACTATATATGGTAGGTCATATCTGTGAGCAAACAGGTTGCTAGCCCTTTTTGCAGATGTCATCATGGCTACTAAGAAAACAATCTTAAGAGAGGATTGGTACGCATTACAAGAAGTTGGGAGTCAATCGAGAACATAATTGTACTAAATCTCTCAGAAACAATCAGAAAACAAAGAGTGATGGTTAATGTGAACACATCAGACTAGAACTGCCCCTAGGTAGACTTGTAGGGAGAAGATACTTAGCCCTAATTGTTGTAGATGTGGGATATAATACGGTAAATCTGGAACAGGACAAGTGAAAGGGGAAAACCAATTCTGGACAGCATAAGTACCGAAGGGGTTTTGCTTCAAAGCAACCAATTTTCTGGTAGGTAGGTAGTGATCAGCTGCTAAGAGTGGCAAATTAACTAAGGATGGATCCTCCAGATCAGCCTGGGCATTTCAGGGTCATGATGGAGCTCTGTTGGCTCTGGGAGAAAAAGTTAAGGTGTAATGGGAGTTGAATTCAGTCACCTTTGGACAACTGAAGTAACTGAATGAAGCATAGTTTCTTGACTACCCGGGCCCTGCTGCAGGGGCAGGGAATGCTCAGAGCCACTCTGGGCCTGGTCACGACAGCAGAGAATGCCAGGAGAGGCTCTGGGCTCAGTCACAGCAGCAGGGAACACCGGGAGCCACTCCAGGCCCAATTGCAGTGGTAGGGAATGCTGGGAGAGGCTCTAGGCCCAGCTGCGGTGGTGCGGACCACCACCAGAGACTCCGGGCAGAGCTGCAACAGCAGGGAATGCTGGGAGAGACTCTGGGTCTGGCCGCGGCAGACACTCGGAGCTGCTCCAGACATGGCTACCACTGGAAGCTGCTCCAGGCTGATTCTGTGAACTTGGTCAGATCGTGAGAGGGGGGCAGGAAGGGCTGCATCAGTGCTTAGTTCTTGTGGCCCTTTCTTACAAACCCAGGGAAATGCTGATTGCCACTTTGGGGTCAGGAAGCAATTTTTCCTGTTGGTTTTTTGTCGTCTTCTGGGCCTGGAACAGGGATCACTGGGTGTGTGGGGGGGGGGATGTATTTGTGAATTTCCTGCATTATGCTGGGGTTTGGACTAGATGACCCTGGAGGTCCCTTCCAACTCTGTGATTCTATGATCTGCCTCCCTTTTAGCAGACATTCCTATGCAACTTTCATTGGAGATTTTGCATTTAATCACTCAGGCTCAGGTTCATGCTTTTACTGATGCTTGGAAAAGCAGATAAGAACAAAGAGCCAGAAATCTCAGTGTCACCCAGTTCTTCTGTCTTTGAGTCACTTGTCAGTTTCTTTAACTGGAATCTTTTCATCATCTCTACAATTCACATGTTTGGAAAACACAGAGTCTCTTTACAGGGAAAACTGCCTTCCAGGCACAAGCAACAAACCAGACCCAGACTAGTGTCCCTTATGTAAATGGAACTGTTGCTGTGTACTGATGAGAAGATGTGTAGTCTTAGCTTAACTCTTAGCTGTAACAGTTAGGTTGAGGTTTTGCTCAGGCTGGAGGGGGTGATACACAAAAATAGTCAAAAGATCATTTCAGAGAGCACCTCCTTGAGGTTATCCAGTCATGAAAATGAAGCAGGGGCTTTAGCAGCCTTTCTCTGCATGCTGCAGTCCCAATCAACGCTCCCTCTAAGCTGTGGAGTCTTGTGAGCAAAAATTCTACTTTGTGAGCTACTGGCATTAAAGTTGTGAGGGAGTGGACTTTCGGTTTCAGGCGCTTTAATGGCGGGCACTTCTCTCTGCAACTGCAGGAGAGGCGACCTGCTCTCGGCAGGTTGAAGGGGTTCCGGACTGGTGCCGGAACCCCAGGGAGCCTAGGAAAGGGCCCCTGCCTGGTAGCCTCTCCCTGTGGTGGCAATCGCGGGATTGAGGCTCCTTTTTACCCCTAGAGGTTTGCCTGCCGGAGGAAGCCCTCGGGCTACTGGAAGCGCTGCTGTGAAGCTGCAGAAAATGTAGAGCGGAGAGGTGATGGTCTACCAGATACGCAATGGCTGAATCGTGAATCTCCTGATCTTTTGATATGAAGCGTTAAGGGGTGGGCTAGGAGGATCGGATCCCCCCCACCCCCTCCCTCGTAACTTACTCGGAGACTTTCCCACGGTCCTGTTGCTGTTTTGGAGGCATTATAAATGCGTTGGAGTGTTGGATCACATGGAACAGAGGAAGAGCTTGCGAAAGGCATCGGTGTGATAAATCGATAATGTCCCCTTTGAGATCTCTTATGTAACTGTAAACAATCGGCGACTGCAGGAAGAAATGGCAGGGAGAGCTTCTCCAAGACTCAGAAGTTCGCTTCCTACTTCAAAAGGTGGAACTGAGCTGAATGCGGCATTGATGGCGGCACTGCGACCCCTAGTGGACCAACTGGCTTCAATCAACACTAAACTGGAGACGATGCAAACTGAAATGAGAGAGTCAAATAGAAAACAGGAAAGGCTCCAACAGGACCTCCTGGATGTCAAAACAGCAGTTGAAAAAAATGACTCAAGACTGTGTGAGAGTTCTGCTCAAAGTAGTCAAGGATCAGATCTTGGTTGGTTAACCACAGTTCTTTATTTCCAATCTCTACATTCGTACAGCGTCTCGGATTATTGTCAGAGATGAGACAGATAATACAAGCAGGTCTATTATACCATTCCAAGGAGTTTGAATTACCCATAGGTAGCCAATCACTATAGGGGAAAATTGGCGGGCAAAGAGGGGTTCTGGCCGTTTGGTTCTCACAGGAAAGAGAGTGAGGTGTCAAGCTGTAAATTTCCTTTCCCAAACCAGACCCCTCAGATGTTACCAGTTCACATAACAATCAATGGCCTCAAGGCTTTTTGCATGTGATAAGAGATGAGAGGTATCCTCCCTTGAAGTCTCAGCCGGGCAGCTGGAATGCGGAGGCAGGGATGTGAGAGGCCTCCTTGTTCTCAT
This sequence comes from Lepidodactylus listeri, assembly GCA_029233225.1. Taxonomy (NCBI): domain Eukaryota; kingdom Metazoa; phylum Chordata; class Lepidosauria; order Squamata; family Gekkonidae; genus Lepidodactylus; species Lepidodactylus listeri. The sequence goes on along the minus strand of JARCFY010000009.1, from coordinate 112,177,165 downwards.
ACATTACCGATGTCACCCTCCCGCTTCAATGGCTACAATCTCCCGGTTTGGTCAAGCAGTAGAACATTAGTACATAACAGTTACAAGCACAGAATAAAACAATAGGGTAACATAAAGGGTACATGCATGATTACTATGATGTCTGAATCAGCAGATTCTGACAGACTGCAGAAAATTGAAAAAGAAAAATCTCTTCAAATTGACAATGTATTAAAGCTTTAAATGGATCGATTAAACTACTTCTTGAGATTCCAGAACGTTCCTGAGTCAAAAGAAGAGAATCTTAAGAAAATATTAAGTGAAGCATTGGCACCTGTGACAGGATGGCAAGCAGCGACAATTCAAAGCGATATGGATATGACTTACAGGACATATCCAGAATATTTTAAAAAGAAGAAACTGCCAGGTGAAATTGTGGTGAGATTCTCAAAAAGATCAACCAGAGACGTGGTGTTAAAAGCCACGAATGGAACTGTTCTGAAGATACAGGAAGAAGAAATCAAAGTTTTAAAAGACATCCATTTGAAATAAGAAAGAGAAGGAAAGCGTATAGGAGTTTGGCTTTATGGTTGCAGTCAGAGACTATTCCTTACAGATGGGACATCCCGGAGGGACTGATGTTCAGCTACAAAGATAAGAAATTTAAAACTGACTCCATCAAACAAGCAAGATTGTTTTTGGAAACGCACAAGAAGAAGAAAACAGAGACTGAACCAGACGATTCACTGGCAGAGCAGGAGAGTATGTATGGATTTGAAAGCTCAGAAATTGAAGATGGAGAAGACTCGGACTCTAAAAAAGGGGCGGCTGCCCCTAGAAAGAAGACAAGAAGAAAGGAAGAGAATCAAAGGAGAAATAGTTTTATAACTGTTTTTTTTTGCTGTAATAACACACCAAGCCTTGTAATCTTAAAATTTATTATTTAGACTGTTTCCTCTGCTGTATGTGGTTCAAAGATCTAACGTTAAATTGTTTGTAAACAGCAAGAATGAATTAACAATGTATGCCAAGAAATAATTTAGCTTTTCAGCAACTAATGATGTTAGTATTATTAGCATTACGAATGCATTTTCTGTATACCTTAGGGTAGGATAGTATGTAGTTTTTTTAGTGTAGGTGTAGGGTAAAAAAATGCAATAAAAAAATTCAAAAAAAAAAGTTGTGAGGGAGCGATTTGGCTACTGCATACATTAGTTTGCTCTGGAGCCCCATCCTTCCTGAGCTAAAGCAAAAATATGTGAGTTGGAGGCTAAAAAACTGTGAGCTAGCTCATACTAACTCAGCTTAAAGGGAACACTGGTCCCAATCTGAATTGGACCCCCTCTGCCCAGGAATTGGGTTCTCAGCAGGAAACTTGAAGCTCACATTTAACTGAAAGTCTTCATGGAGACCTTTTGCAATGTGTAGTTAGGCCCTGAGACATAGGAGATAGTGAAGATAGAGCTCTATTCAGGAGAATAATACTAAGAACACTACTATACTCCTAGTGATAGCAGGCACACAGAATTAAGCACCAAATACTAGAATGCCCACACTAAAACTTATAGCCACCCAGTAGTCCATGTTCTGAGCAGAGATTTCTTAGGCGAGGACTGCAAACAACAGAGCAGTCATTCATTCAAAAAAGAAACTTCACAGGTGTACAAACGGAGAGGGTTTGAGACAGCCAGAGGCCTAGTCTTAGCAGCAGGACCTAAACATTAATATAGAAGAAGTGGGTAGGAGAAGGTATGTGATGTGTGCCAGGCACGGGCAGATTTTCTGCAGCTAAATGCAGAGGTTAACCAGCGGAAGCACAGATTGTGGGGCAAATGTCTGGTTCCAGTTATAGGAATGGGGGCTTCAACAAAGTGCAAAATATGCCTTTTCTCTTAGCCTGGGAAAGGAGAGGCAGGAAGGTGGGAGTTGTCATATCCTGGGAGCATTGCCAGATAAGGAAAGAGGGGAAATTGGGGTGAGGGGAAGTGTGTTAGAGGTAGTTCTTCCTTTAATCTGGATAAATCTAGACAAACCTGCTTTTGACTATATATCAAAATTGCTTGTTTGAAGTGACTCCTTAAATTCTAAACACCACCACCAAGGTTTTTATGGAGAATAGCTAAGCAATAGGATAGCTTTGCATCTTTCCCAATTCTTAGCCAGAGTATGCATACGGAACTCAAAGACAGTGCGTTATTTATTTATTAAACGTACGAATTGCCCACCCTGCAAGCAGGATCTGAGCGATTTACAACCTTAAAAACAATTAAGATACAATCAATATAAACAAAAATAAAACCAATCCAGGATAGCAATATAATAATCTCCTTTGCCGGCTATGCCGCTGTCTCACATCGCGGGGCAGGGAAGGACACTTGGGGACCTTAGGAGAAAAAGAAAGGGTGCCAGTCTTAACTGTTGTTGCCCTCAACTAAAAGCCTGGCAGAACATCTCTGCTTTACAGGCCCTGCGGAATTGCATTAGGTCCCACAAGGCCCTGATATTGTTTGGCAGAGAGTTCCACCAGGTCGGGGCCAGGACCAAAGAGGCCCTGGCCCTAGTCGAGGACAGCCAGACCTCCCTAGGGCCAGGGATCACCAGCAAGTTGTCAGATGATCTCAGCTTTCTTCTGGGGACATATTGGAGACGGTCCCGAAGGTACATGGGTCCCTGACCGCTCAAGGCCTTGAAAGTCAACACTAACACCTTGAATCTCACTCAGTATTCCACTGGTAACCAGTGTAGCTGGCGCAGCACAGGTTGTATGCGTGCTTTCCGTGGTGTTCCCGCGAAGACTTGCACTGCCATGTTCTGGACTAGTTGGAGCCTCCGGGTCAGTCTCAAGGGCAGGCCAGCATAGAGCGAATTACAGGAGTCCAACTTTCAGTTGCTTGGTTTGCCAGACCCATATCTTTTGTAAGCCGCTCTGAGACTCCGAGTGAAGGGTGCGGAATATATCCAATCTCTTCTTCTAATAGTCTTATTCCTCTCTGTTATGATTCCCACATAATAAAAGTCCTAATCGTCTTGGAACCAATACATAAGAGCTGTCAGTGAAGCTGCTTGATAGCATCTAGATTAGACTTCAGCAATGTGCTGTACATGCTGGAAGCCACAGCTGGTAGAAAGCTGCAGCTGGAATGTTGGCTGAAGTGGGCCATAGAGACCCTATTGCTCCAGTCTTGTTTGCTCCCCTATGCAGGATCCTATTGCTTCTGGGCCCAATGTAGGGTGCTGGTATCAACCTTTAAAGCCCTACGCAGCTTGGGACCAGCATACGTTAAAGACTGCCTACTCCCATTTGTACCTACCAAACTACTCTGGTCATCTTTAGAGGCCCTCTTTTGTGTACTCCTGCCATTTGAGGCTAGATGGGTGGCCATCTGAGAAAGGGTTTTCTCTGGCGTGAAACTCTAGAATTCCCTCCAGAGGGAAATTTGTTTGTCTCCTTCTATCTTTGGGGAGAGATATGGCTTAATGGTAGAGGATGTGTTTGGCATGCAGAAGGTACCAGGTTCCATCCCCAGCATCTCCAGTTAAAGGATCTGGCAGTAGGTAATGTGAAAGACCTCTGCTTTAGAACCTGAAGAACTGCTGCCGGTCTGAGTAGACAATAAGGGCTTTGATGGATCAAGTGTCTAATCCAGTAAAAGGCAGTATAACATCTGGACAAGATTGTTTTGGTTTTTTATCACCTTGGGGACCCTAAATTGGCTGGCAAAGCCTGAGTGATTAAATGCTGAAATTATTTTGGCTGGGGACATTAATGCAAGAGTAGGAAAAGGACATTCAGTTTTTCTCAGAGCTCTTGAACTTAACCAGAACAATACCCTCTCCCCTTTTTTCTCCCTAGAAAGGTTGTCCAAAGATTGCCATATAAACTCGGCTGGTATTTATCTTACCAAGTTCTGTTTCCAGTTTAATAGACTATGGCTGAATGGACTTACTTGCTTTCCTAAAGCCAATGAATTCACATTTATTTCTTCAAAATGGAGTAGCGTAATTGATTACTTTCTAGTGTCTTCCGCTCTGGAATCCTGTGTCCTGAATTTCAAGGTAGGGGATTACATTGTTAGCGACCTCCTCCCCCGATCTTAATTCTCAAAACTAGCTCTTGCTGACTTTCCCTATGTATTTACTCCCCTGACCTCTGAGCCAGAAATCGTACCAAAAATCCTGTGGAACGACCATTCCACCCAGGTAACCTCCAATTTACTTAAACTTGGACCTACTCTTGACCTTAGAGCCTCTCTAATTGATAATATGGAACCTACTCTGAAGATCTGTTTATAATACCTTGATTTCACATTTCTCAGGCACTCTATATAAATTCTAATCACGCTACAAAAAAGAGTAATAGGGGCGCCAAATCTTGGTATCCTACAGAGTGCAGAGCACTAAAATCTCAACTACATAATATCTACAGCCAATTTCGAACTTTTAATGATCCTGCCCTCCTTCCAAAGTATTTTCAGGTAAAAAAACAGCTACAGGAGAGTATGAAAAAGAAGATAGTTTTTTAACAACCAATGGGAACAACTATACCAAGCAACTGTTGTAAATCAATCTAAGTTTGGTGTAGTGGTTAAGTGTGCGGACTCTAATCTGGGAGAACCGGGTTTGATTCCCCACTCCTCCACTTGCACCTGGATGGATGACCTTGGGCAAGCCATAGCTCTGTACCAGCTGTTCCCTCAAGGACAGCTTGGGAAAGAGCTCTCTCAGCCCCACCCACCTCACGGGGAGGGGAAGGGAAAAGGAGTTTGTAAGCCGCTCTGAGACTCCCTTGGGGAGTGGAGGGCAGGGTATAAATCCAATCACTTCTCTTTTTCATCTTCTAAGAAGTTTTGGGCCATAGTTTCAGGTTCTTTACACACAGGATCTTCTCCCAGATCTGCAATCTCATCTCATGCATGGTTACAGTATTTTTCGGCACTGTTTCAGCGGAACCATGACTGTACGAGTAACTCATATGACCTTTGTGGCGAGGACTTACCAGATTGGCCACCCATGACCCCTGAGGAAATAACAGAACTAATAAATCAACTGAATACTGGAAAAGCCCCCGGACCTGATTTGATTCCTCCAGAACTTCTAAAGACAGACCTAGAAGGCTATCCCTCTTGCTTCCTTCTTTACTATGATTAATCAAACGGGACTTATCCCTGATGCTTGGCGGAATGCAATTGTAGTCCCAATCTATAAGAAAGGTGATTACACAAACCTTTCTAATTATAGGCCAATCAGCCTTCTTTCCACCACAGGCAAACTATACGCCAAGCATCTGTTAATTAAACTAACTTTACGGATGTCTCAGCAAAGTGTCTTAGGCCCTGAATAACTTGGGTTCTGCAAGGATAAATCGATAATAGATCATTGTATTACCTTAGTGCACCTAGCTGATAAGTATACCCAGGGGTCATTTCGTAGAAAAAGAGGTGCAGGAGCTCATTAGCATAACTTATTTGCATATGCCACACCCCCTAACATACCGGAAGGGTGTCAGAAGGCAACATCCACCCCTCAGACTCCACTCCACAGGTAAGTGAAACTGACTTGCTCTTCCTCCATTCCCTTCCCCATCCAATACTTTGTGCAATAAAAATAAGCATAAAGAACACACCCTCATTCTCTTCCTGCTCCCTTGAAACCACCAGGTTTCAAGTAGACTTGAGATACCCAGGATATGTGCACCACCCATCCCTTCCCCTTCCCACAACAAGACACCCTGTGAGGTAGGTGGGGCTGAGAGAGGTCTTTTGAGAACTGCTCATGAGAGAACAGCTCTGAGAGAACTTGTGACTGGCCCAAAGTCACACCAGCAGCTGCATGTGGAGGAGTGGGGAATCAAACCTGGTTCTCCCAGATTAGAGTCCAACTCCTGACCACTACACCAAACTGATAAGGTGGAAGCTGCTGAAGGGTTGGTGAAATTTCTCCAGTACTTATGTGCCATGTGCCCAGATAAAAAATGGTATACTTAGAAAATTTATATGCCACCTTGAGCAAGTCTCTGGAAAAGCAGCACACAGTCATAAACGGAACAATGATAAAATTATCAATATTAAAACAAAACACTAAAAACAATAAAGACCCTAGCAGGGCTTTCCCCGGGGCACTGCGCCTCTGCACTGCTTGGGGAAGCCGAGGAGGGGGTGGGGCTTGGTCATGTGCCCGCCCCATGGGCTCCTCACTCCCGGAGCTGCGCTCCTGTGCGCTCCCGCTCCAACGGACACCTGAGTATACCACATCTAGAAATTCCAAACTCTACACAGCTTTTCTGGACCTCAAAGGAGATTTTGATTCTATTGACAGAGAGTTACTATGGACCAGATATTTTTTTGTAGAAAAAGTGAAGCAGGAACTTATTAGCATAAGAGGCCACACCCAACAGCAGAAACTCATTAGCATATTAGGCCACACCCCTGACAGCACAGATCCCTCCCAGGATTGGCTTCCCCATGGGGAACCCGAGGAGGGAAGGCAGTTTAAACTGCCTTCCCTCCCTGGATCAGCTTGGCTTTCCCAGGTGCCCCACAACTTGCAAGGCACCTGGGGAACCGGGGGGGGGGGGGGGAGGCTGTAGGCATGGAAGCTAGGCAGAACTCCATTCCTGTGCGTTCCTGTCCCAAAATAGCCCTGCTATGGACCAAACTATACCAATCAGACATTGATAAGAGACTCCTAAAATTAATCATAACGTTACACACTTCCACCACCTGCCAAATCAAATGTTCAACTGAAGGGGAATTAACACCAAAAATTCCCTTTAACAAAGGAGTTAAACAGGGATGCATACTTGCCCCTTTCCTATTTAACTTATTTCTCAATGATTTGGCCCCCTTCTTAGCAGATTACCATTCTCCTAAATTGGGCTCCCTTCGAATACCCATCCTGCTATATGCAGACGAAAAAGTACTACTCTCGAGCACGAGGGTGGGGCTCAGGCATCTGCTGAACAGATGTCTTAGATATTTTCTTGAGAATAAGTTACTCCTCAATTACGAGAAATCCAAGATATTAGTTTTCGCTAAGTCTTGCAAAATCCAAAAGTGGACATTTGATGGGAAAGAAATAGAGCACTTCAAATATTTAGGTCTCTATTTCAGCTATAACATGTCCTGGTCATGCCATCACAAATCTATGATTAATCTAGCTAACATTAATGCATCAGCCATCTCATGTTTCTTCTTTAATAGAAACTTCCAGCTGCCTTAAAAGTTTTTAAGGCTAAAGTGATCCCACAGATACTGTACGGTATTCCAACATGGATAAGCGCCTTTGAGACCAGAATTGAAAGAGTGCAAACCAAATTTGCAAGAAAAATCATGGGTCTGCCATGCTATGTTCCATACGTAGCTCTTTGTTTAGAAGCAGGCCTTAACATGATAGAAACAAGGGCTTGGTTAATATCAATCAGATACTGGCTACCATTGCACTACACTGCTGACTGTGAGAGCTATATACACCAAATGCTGTCTGAATCTATTTCATCCAAATAGATTGCGTGCATAGAGAAGAAAATAATTACAATGGGAATATCCATGGATTATCTGTATATGCTACCTCTCACAAATGCATATCTGTTAATTAGATGCAGAATCCTGGACAATGAACTGCAGAAACTAGTTAGCGATGCAAATAAATCCTGCTCCCCCTTGAATTTTGGAATTCTCCCATTTATTGGCCATCTGCCTTCTTACTTATCGGCCCTCCATGCCCCACAACTGCGCGGAGCATTAGCACTTGCTAGATGTAATGCCATTCCATCTGCTGTCTCTCATGGTAGATATAAAGGGATTCCATATTCAGCAAGACTCTGCACGTGTAATCTAAATCAAGTTGATTCAGTTCTCCATATTCTCCTATACCATCCCCACTATGATAGACGTTTTACTCTTAGACCCAATTTTATCCAACATGATAGGTTGTCCAGATGCTCTGAAGGTGCGCCATCTCCTGAATGATCTGTCACCTGAAACAACCGAAAAGGTTGCCTTATTTCTGAGTTTGGTAATTAAGGATTGATTGTGCAAAGCACAGATACATATGATTAATTCATTTCTCCTTGTTACCTCTTCATCTGTTTGTTTCTTTTTGTAACCTGACTTATGCCAATAAAGGTCTGTGTACGTGTATGTGTGAATAAATACAAAATCACCTATGAAAGTTGCATAGGAATGTCTGCTAAAAGGGAGGCAGATCATAGAATCACCTCCTGGAAAAGTTTTTTGGGGGGGGCTCCAGCTCCCCAGCCCCCTGAAGTTGGCGCCTATGGTTTGAAGGGACTTCCAGGGTCATCTAGTTCAAGCCCCTGCACAATGCAGGAAATTCACAAATACCTTCCCCCACACACACACCCAGTGACCCCTGTTCCAGGCCAAGATGATGACAAAAAACCTCCAGGATCTCCAGCCCAACTGGCCTGGAGAAAAATTGCTTCCTCACCCCAAAGTGGCAATCAGCATTTATCTCGGCATGTAAGAAAGGGCCACAAGAACTAAGCACTGATGAAGCCCGTCCTGCCCCCCCCCCATCTGCCCAAGTTCACAGAATCAGCATTGCTGTCAAATGGCCACCTCCCCCTCCACACTTTTCCACAAACCTAACAAGGGTGGGGAAAGGAACTGTATGTTGACATATGGGGTGGGGAAGGAAGAGGACAGACAAGGACAAAAGGAAAAGCTGAGCTAAAGTGATGAAGAAACAGGAATTCCAGTGGCTTAAGGTGCAGAACAAAACTAAACAAGGAGTGCTCCGGAAAAATGTCACAGAGCTGTTTACTGTGCAGCGATCAGAAGAAAACTGAGACCGTGATGCACGTGTAGAGAGCTATCCCCCCTCTGGAAGGGAATCTGAAATCCAGTGCTTTGGCTAGAATTCAAGAACTTTCCAAAACTGCCTTCTGAGTCAGTGCAAATCCTTATGTGAGACTGCACAAAGACCACAAAAAAGAATGCAACATTCTTCCCATAACCCTTAATTTGAAGTAACATGGCAGATGGACATCTAAATCTTTGAATGGAGCTCCCGGACTGCCTTTTCACAAGCTCTGTTCCTTCAGTCCATTCCTTGTGAACTATCACATCACAAGGTGAGGAAGGTCATTCTGAACCCAGTCTTGTACTACATTTCTGCCTAATGAATGCACAGGAAACAGATTGGACAATTGGGGAACCTACAAGAATTGGCAGGGGGCATCTCATTTTCCCCATCCCTGTTATTTCATCTTTTCCTTCCCTGGCAGCCCCCATTGCCTCTTCCCTTTCTGTTACCTTTCTCCCCCTCATCCACCAACCAACCTTTTATCTGCCCCCCCTTAGCTATATTTAATGTTTATATAGTTCAATTATACCTGCCTTTCTCCACGATGAGAAACCAAAGCATCGAGCATCATTTGTTTCCTCCTTTTTATCCTCACAACCACCCTGTGAGGTAGGTTAGGCTGAGTGCAGGACTGGCCCAATGTCACCCAGTCAGCATTATGGAAGAGTAGGGCTTCAGACCAGGGTTTGAAACGGTAACCCATACACCACACTAGCTATTGTGGGGTGGCTGCTGTGGAACACTAGCAAGCAGCCACAGCTGGGCGAGTCATGCCACTCAGGCAGCAGCAAGTTGCCTGGGGGTTGCTGCCAGGCTGGACTCCAGTGAGTCCTCCCTCCAAGGCCAAAACAGACATGGAATGGGCCCTGTTCCCTCACCCGGCCTTTCACTGGCTGAAACCAAGTCCTGAAGGCAGAAACAGCGGAGGCTGCCTAAAAACGGCCGCTGAAGGCATTTGTTTCTTCAAGTTACAGGTGCAGCTGCCTCTGTTATTGGGGGAAGGGGGTTAACCCTCGGTGTATTTCTTTTAATTTCAGATTTTTCTGCAAACCTGTGGCTTTTCTCGTCTTTAGAAAAATCTGTCTTCATGACTCCAGTCTCTCGCTTTAAATATCCACAGATTTAAGCCATGCTGAGAATTAGCTATACTAATGTTCCAGTGCATGGATGCAGACAACCAGTGTGGTAAAGGTTAGACTGTCCAACTAGGCCCTGGGATACTAGGGTTCAAACCCCCACAATACCAGGACAAGCTTCTTGTGCCACCTTGAGCCCGCACTGCCTCAGCCTCTTCTACCTCAAAGGGTTGTTAGGATATAAACAGAGAGGGGAAGTCATGCACACCACCAGAAGGAAAAGTGGGATAAAAACAGAGAGCTAGCCAGTTGCCATTTTGGATATCTGAAATGCTTTCAACAAAAAATTCCAGTGGACAATTCAGTTTTTAAAACCATTTGGTCACCACAAATGGACTTGGAAGTACTTGAAGGGCTGACATAGAGAGGATGGTGCTGAGTTGTTTTCTGTTGCCCCCAGAAGGTCGGACCAGAACCAATGAGTTGAAATTAAATCAGAAGAGTTTTCGGCTAAACATGAGGAAGAACTTCCTGACAGAGCGGTTCCTCAGTGGACCAGGCTTCCTCGGGAGGAGGTGGTGGGCTCTCCTTCTCGGGAGGTTTTCTAACAGAAGCTAGATGGCCATCTGACAGCAATGCTGATTCTGTGAACTTGGTCAGATCATGAGAGGGAGGGCAGGAAGGGCTACATCAGTGCTTAGTTCTTGTGGCCCTTTCTCACAGGCCCAGGGAAATGCTGATTGCCACATTGTGGTCAGGAAGCAATTTTTCTCCAGGACAGTTTGGTTGGAGATCCTGGAGATGTTTCATCATCTTCTGGGCATGGAACAGCGGTCACTAGGGGTGTGGGGGTGTGGAGGTATTTGTGAAGTTCCTGCAATGTGCAGGGGGTTGGATTAGATGACCCTGGAAGTCCCTTCCAACTCTATGATTCTATGAAAAGAGAAGTAACAATTAATTGCACATTTATTCAAAATCCAATTAAAACTTTTTAATTTATTCAACAAAATTCAGCAAAACTGAAGAACTTAATCCAGTGACACCAGCTTTTCAAAGCCTGATTGTCATTTAGCAAGGATCTTAGATACCACATTAACTACTTTACTGATCTGTACATTCTTAATGCGATGGATGGATGAATAGACACCCATTTCCCAAAGTCTGGTTTAAAGGCACTTAGCAGGATTTTAAATCACCGCGTTTACTAATCTGGATTCCATTTCTTTGCTTGGAGAGAAGCTGGATGACCACACTGAAACCACGTGCCACAAAATATGTTGGAAATGCAACAAGGAGCTTCTTAACCACTGTCCATAGTGCAGGACAGTGATCAGAAATTTCCTTCTGTAACCAAAACCCTGGGGACGATTTCTTAAACTTTTTAAAGTTTAACTTAAACTTTTTTTGTTCACTTTGTTACTGCAATTTTATATAACAACACAACACATTGTCATTATAAAGGTGTGTCTAAATTTTTTTATTTTTTTGCTGAAAAGCATACTTCATAATCAACAGGTTCACAAGACAATAAATAACACAACCGATATTGTTGTGTTAAGGACTTAACAGCAAAAACTTGGAAAATGACAAAGAGACAAAAACATACATGGTGATGACAGCTTTTCAAAACACGGGATACTGGTCAGACAAGACCTCTGGTGTCATATTTACTAAAAATTCCAACAGTTTCCACTAGATTTCAGCACAACCCAAAGGCAGACACCTGGAGAGGAGAGTCCTTTGCTCGAATCTAGTCTCTAGCCTCAATTGTAAATAAATGATCAGCGCCCCCTGCTGCCTCCTTGCCTCTTAGTGCCCCCCCCTCTAAGTAATTCCACCTACTTTGGGTACCACTGTCTAAATCAGGGGTTCCCAACCTTTTTGAGCCTGTGGGCTCATTTGACATTCTGACATAGAATGGCTGCCACAAAATGGCTGCTGGAGGTGGAGCCAGCCACAAAACGGCTGCCACATCTTAACTTCAGTAACACAGCGTAGATCTTTGTGCTATGATGGCAGCTGCTGTCAAAGCAACATTTATAAGTATCTGCACAGCCAACCAAATTTCCCATTGTTTCCAATAATGATGTATGCATGTAGTTATTTTACTTTGTTTAATACTGTACTTCAAATATCATTTCTATCTATTTATAAATATTAATGAGGCTCCCATGCCCCCTAACAATTATTTTCACACGGTTTTAAGTCAGTGCGTATTACATCAAGTTCAGTTACCAGGCTCTAATTAAAATGAATCGAGGGAGGGGGGCTTGGCAGTGGACTATGTGTTGCTGACTTGCCCCATCCGGAATTATCGAGGCACTCAGGCTAATTTGTTGAGCAGGACAGTCCCCACCCCCCCACACTTTCCCACTAAATTGACACTCTCGTGCGCTAAACAATTCTGCATGTCCACTTTTTGGGTTTTCTTTTCCTTAATTTACAAATAGCTGGGGAGGATATAAGTAGAAACTCCTATTTTGTGTGTAGGTGGGCTTCCTGTGCTACTTTTGTGACAATGAGGTCAACCTACATTACTAGCAGGAGTGAGGATGATGATGAATATAAACCAAATTACAATTTGAGGGAAAAGGAAAACTTTTCAAAAAAGGAAAGTGAACAGCTGGAAGCCCAAGTTGCCAGCAAGCATGAAATCTCAGAACGTACAAGGGATATACTGCTCACAAGGCAAAAGCAGTTAAAAGGAGGGAGTGCGTGTGTGAAGGGCCGTCAAGTCACTTCTGCAGTTAAGGTGGTGGATTTGTAAGTGCCTTAACCATTTCCTTAAACCATTTTTAAAATGGCAGAATGTCTTTTTTTAAAAGAAAAGCCATTAAATTAGATTAGTCTTCTATGACAAAGGAGGTAGCAAAAGTTTTTGTCTTGCCTTTCTACACAATTATAAGCTACAACTGCATCCCTAAGTTATCATAAAACAAGATTAGAAATAAACATCTTCAAACCTATCCCACTGTATACCAAAAACATTTCAGTACATAATGAGTTAATTTCAAAGCGCTGTCTTAATTTATTGTAATGTCATTTCACTACTGTGCCCTTCAGCAGCTAAAACAATTTTAAAATGACCCTTCTTCCAAACTAATTGCGATCTTAAGCAAACGAATCCTTCAATGTTCATTTAAGTCAGAGAGAGGGGTTACTTTAATCAGTATGCAACAGTACTTAACTTGCCCTTTCTTCAATGAATAATTTAAATGGAACTTTAAAACCTCCTAACAACAGATTATAAAACAGACTTTCACCAGATGAGAGAGAATAAATCTGAATTATTTGTTAATTTGACAGAAGGAAAAGAAATAAAAGGAGAAAATGAAGTTATGATTTGGATACACAAAACGCGGTGCTTCTCCCCACAACAACCCTGTAAGGTAGGTCAGAGAAAGTGACTTAGCCAAAGTCACCCACTGAACTGAGAGCCAGCTTAGTGTCGAGGCTACAGTGCTATACTAGGATCAGAGAGGCACTGTTTCAAACCCCCACTCTGTCACGAAAGCTTATGGGGTGACCTTGGCCAGTCACAGACTCTCAAGACTAACCCATCTCACTGTGAGGATAAAATGGAGGAAGTTGTAACCCACTTGGTGCTCCACAAGAGTGAAAATGAAGCACATACATTAAATGAAAATAAAATAAACTTTTCATGTCTGAGTGGAAATTTGAATCCAGGCTCTACTCCAACATTCTAACCACACTGGTGCTCAACTTTAATAACCATGACACATCAAGACAGATTCAGGCGAGTCGTCTGAAGTAGCAGAACAAAGTTTGAGTCCAGTGGCACCTTTAAGACCAACAAAATTTTATTCAATGTATAAGCTTTTGTGTGCACACACACTTTTTCACATCTGAAGAAATGTGCGTGCGCATGGACGCTTCTACTTTGAATAAAACTTTGTTGGTCTTAAAGGTGCCACTGGACTCAAACTTCATCATACATCAAATTTTTCTGAAATTTAGCCAGGTCATACCCCTCCAAAGCAAATTCCCCAGGTCCGATTTCAGATTTGCTTCATTTGTGCCCCACTTTTCTCGCCAGCAGGGACCCAAAGCAGCTGACATTGTTCTCCTCCTCGCTGCCATTTCACAAAAACCCTGGCAGGCAGGCTGTGCTGAGAGTCCAGCACTGGCCCAAGGACTCCCAGCAAGCTTCCATGACACAGTGAGGATTCACACATGGGTCTCCCAGATCCTAGCACAACACTAACCACAACACTATACCAAATCTTGTTGATAAATCAAATGAAGGCACTTTATCTTAACAATAACTATGGACAAAGACAGAAGAAAGTAGCTCATTTATCACATACACCACAGCATCCTTATTACTGGAGTATAATCAGAATGATAATTTCAAAGTATTTTCTTCTAACAGTAGTATCATATGAACATTCTTACCTTTTTATCTTCCTTGTTTTTTCTGACACTGTGTTGAGAGTCAAATGTGTTTGGTGTACAAAAACCCTTCTTAGACCATTCATTCCTTTGAGACATTAGATGAGGCTGACCAAAGGTGCCATTTACTCTGTATCTGTCAGCAGGAATCTTACTCATTGGAGGGGGAAGAGTACCACAGTTAATACTTGACCAGCCATCTGTAGAATCTGTGTATGACTCTTGGTCACTGATGCATGCATGCTGCCAATCTTTTAACACATGGACCGGCAGCCATCTCTGATTGGAAGTGCCCACAGAATTTTTCTTGCATGATGGAACTGAAATTTGGGAAGAAACTACAGGAACTTCAATACGGGCTGAAGGACCTAGAAACTTATTTTGATTTTGAGATTTATCATTCTGCAATATGACTTCTAAATTGGAGTTTTCTTCTTTTTCATGACCAAAAGTATTCCAGTGGGAAATAGCTTGACTTCTACCTACTGTATTATCCCACATGCTATTAGGAGCATGTTTAGTTGAGTTACCTCCTAGGTCAACTACCAAAACTCTATTCCCTTTCTCTTCTTGGTTAAAATTTCCAATACCACTATCACTATTACTGCTCATACTGTTATTCTGATGAACATCATCTCCTTCAAGAAAGGCCCTTGCTCGCACTCCCTCAATCAATTCCCCCATATCCCTGTACAAAACAGAGACAAACTGAAGAACAGGTAGAGATGAAACTGGAAATTCTAGACAACCATTAGTATCTGGATCTGCTGTGCATTCCAATCCAAAACGATGTGCAATGCCTTGGTGAGTTTTATGATGAAATAGTTCTGGATCCACCATAAATACATGACATGATGTCCTCAAAACCGCTTCATCCTCCTGAGCCAAACTTGTATCATCAATGGTCTGCATTGTAACTAGCCCAAAAAATCTTCTGTCATCAGGGCATATGGCACTAAATGCTAACTTCTCTGCAGGATACTCTGCAATCACCCTGGATTTATCACTGCAGAGTTGAATACAGTCATGCATAACCTTCATCATCACCAATGAATGGATTTTTTGTTCTGCCCGAAGACGTCTCATGCACCCATGAATAGCCTGCAAACTATCATATTCCAGATTTGAATTTGAAGAGGGAAGTTCAATTGATCCTAGGTAGCCCACAACCATAGCCACATTTAAAATACTTGCATCTAAGCCAAAACATTCCTGGTTTTCCATTCCAACTCTAAATACTGAATCATCATTCATGACTTTGGGGAGTTCCTCATTATAAAGAATATTTGGGTTGTTCACATTTTCAGATCCCGCTTCTAACCTAACAGTAGCAGATTCATGTGCTGGTATTTGCTTTCTTGATGAGGTCTTCATGTTACCAGAACAAACATTAGGATTTTCAAAGATCATGTTGAGAATTCCACCAGACTGCATTTCTTCCACAACCTTCTCTGCTCTGTTTATACCCAATACTTTTGAGTCAGGTTTGGGTTTTAGCCACCCTTTCCCATTATAAAACCCAACTTCTTCATCGCTTGAACATGAGTCAGTGTGGCCAACCCCTTCAGCAATGACCATATGCAAAACCCCAGAGCATTTGCCTATTAGCTTCACCACATCTTCATGGGATGCCTTTTTCACATTAATGTCATTTATTGCGAATATTTTATCTCCAGCTTTAAGTCCCACATAATCAGCAGGGCTTCCTTTCAAAACACAGCTAAGAATACAGGGAGCTTGTCCAGAAAGGGTAAACCCATATCCTGCTCTCCCTCTAGCAACTTCAACAGATCTTGTACTAGAACCATGAATATTCATCCAATGCTTCACTTTCTCCCCTGGTCTGTACATGGTGGTATTCACCAGACTTGACAATCTCCACAATCCACTGTTAATTCTTCATTAGATACTGGAGAGGAATTTACATTTCTTTATCCTGTGAAGTCCAAAAAAAATACTGTTAAAATACCTGTCACATTCAGATATATGGTAATAACGCACAAGTTTTACCTCAGATACCAGACTCCTTTAAATAAAACAAACACCCACCACAAGCATAAACATTTATTCATGGCACTGCACTACATCATAGAGCACCTGTATAAGTACAAAACGATACACACTGGAACAAAAAAATCCTAACTTCAAGTATATGCTGTGGGGATCTGGACTGGCCAAGACTGAGAGGGAAAGTGATCTTGAAGCTGTAGCGGATAGTTTGATAATAATGTTGACTCAGTGTGCGGCAGCAGTGAAAAAGTAAATTCCATGCTGAGTATTCTTCAGAAAGGGATTGGAAGTAAAATGCCTAGTATTGTTATGTTACTGTACAAATGCCTGGTGCACCTTCATTTGAAATAATGTGTATAGTACTGGTCACTGCACCTCAAAAAAGACATCGCAGAGCTGAAAAAAAGTGAAGAGGGCAATCAAGGTTATGAAAGGGTTGCAATACTTTCCTTATGAGGACAACATTAAACAGTCTGACACTTTTCAGCTTTAAAAAAAGAAATCCCTAAGGGGGGTACGTGACAGAACTCTGATCCAGCAGGGGTCTCCTTATATTCTTGAATCAGAGCATAAGACCCACACTGGATCAGACCAAAGGCCTATCGAATCCAGAATTCCGATCACATAGTGACCTCTAGGAAGATGAATGCAACAGCATCCTTCCACCCAAATATTCTCAGCACGAAGCCCAAAATACTGCAGCCTTCATACTGTTTATCAGTTTTGCTCTTCCTATGCTTCCATAGATGCTAAGTGTGACAGTTCATAAAAGACCAGATTAACAAACCCATATGCCCATTTGTGAACATAAGAGAAGCCAACATTGGATCAGGCCTGGGGAGGGTGGGATTTGAGGTGGGAGGCAGAAAGAGAGTGAGGAGGTGAGGAGGCAGAAAAACAAAGAGAATGATGACAGGTCAGAAAGAGAGAGGAAGTAACATACATGGAGGAGAGTAAAAAAGGGGGGCAGAAGGGAGAAAGTGTGAGAGAGGTAGGGGGAGAAGGGAGGAAGCAAAGGTGTGAGGAATGGGATAACCATCCTGCAAGTTTCTTGCAGGTCTCCACTTGTGTTTATCTAATTCCCTCTTGAAGCCGTCCATGCATAAATACAAAAAATACAACTAAACATCAAATACCAATGTAAATTAAGCACTTAAACAATTAAAGGATAAAGATCTGTTTACTTCTTTAAATAATAAGGCCTATGAGTACTCTATTATCAAGGAGAGCAGGAAGGGTTGCATCGGTTGTTGTGGCCCTTTCTTACAAACCCAGGGAAATGCTGATCTCCACTTTGGGGTCAGGTAGCAATTTTTCTCCAGGCCAGTTTGGCCAGTGATACTGGAGGGGTTTTTTGCCATCTTCTGGGCATGGAGCAGGGGTCACTGGGTACATGTAGGGGAGGGAGTATTTGTGAATTTTCTGCATTGTGCAGGGGCTTGGACTAGAGGACCCTGGAGGTCCCTTCCAACTCTATGATTCTAAGAACCAAGAGAAACTAAAGATTCTGCAGCAGCTAACTTTCTCCCTGTATCTGAGGCTTTAAACAACAAAAAAGTTAATAGTTCAAATGGCTGTTTTTTTGTCATAAAAATATACATCCCCAACATCAAATAACAAACCCAAACCGATCTTACTACAGATAATCCCATCTTTAAAGATACTTCAAAACAGTGCAACTTTATTCATACATAATAATATCTAACGGAATCACTATGTTGGATTTCTCTTTTTCAGTCTTCCACATACATCTATTTATTGACACCTGGGACATTTTAAATCCATTGCTTAAATCTTCCAATAGA
This sequence comes from Lepidodactylus listeri, assembly GCA_029233225.1. Lineage (NCBI taxonomy): Eukaryota > Metazoa > Chordata > Lepidosauria > Squamata > Gekkonidae > Lepidodactylus > Lepidodactylus listeri. The sequence continues at coordinate 112,159,056 of JARCFY010000009.1, read as the reverse complement.
AAGGAGCCTAGTTCCCTACGTCATTCGAAATAGCATCTGTAATTTATTCACTTTTGGACTCAAGCAAGTGCATTATGTGAAGTGGTTACACTCCAACCATAACTATGCAAAGGATTCATTTTCTGTCTGTGGGGACTAGGGAGCACCCCATATTAGACGTGTACTGCTTAGTGGTAAAACAGCCCCTGAATCCTCCAGCTTACAACCTCTTTTTCTGAGACACAGCAGCTAGAATTGCTCACAGTAATCTGCAGATGAGTGTATCAGAGAGATATATAGCGTGATATTCATGGGGTTTCTCATTTTATTCCCCATTGGGGGGAAAGGCCATTTACCCTGGCCCTCAAGCTCAAAGAGGGCTTCAAATTTAGACAACTGTTAAATTTTTTTGGCATCTGATAAGTTTCATAGCAGCACTCTCTCTCTCTCTCTCTTTTCAATGTCTTACTTTGCTATAATGCGTAATCATTTTTATTTTTGTTATGTTTAGAAGCCTCAAAAGCTGTGAATGGTCTGAGATTCTCTGGATTTCTGAGAGGGCCTTACCACTGGCAGTGAAGACTGTTTTAAATTAATTGTCTGCTAAGAACAAGATAGATTCAGGTGAGTCACTGTATTGGTCTGAAGCAATAAAACAAAGTTTGAGTCCAGTGGCAGCTTGAAGACCAACCAAGTGTAATTCTGGGAATAAGCTTTTGTGTGCAGAATTAAACTTTGTTGGACTTAAAAGCTGCCACTGGACTCAAACTCTGTTTTATTGCTAAGGACAAGGTTACACACTGAGGCAACCAAAAATGCTCTGACTCACCCCAACTCTCATATCAGTACCCCAAAGGGGAGGCAGCCTCCTCATTGGTCTCTCACATGCAGCTAGTATTTTTAAAGTGTTCCACTACAACCAAAGAGGCGGGATAGAAATACAATAAATAAAAAAGTAATACAATCAATCAATCCCTTTTTCCTGGGTGTTTCCCGACACTGTTGCCCCTGCATCGCACAAAGAAAACTGACTTTCTTCCACTAGTTAGCCCTTCACTCTCCCTGACGACCTTCTCACAAAGCCTGAGTCCAGCGGGGCGCCTTTCAAGGCCAGCAAAAGCCTCATTCAAGGCGCGAGCTTCCGTGGGCAAGGCACACCCCACTCACCGGCCGGCGGGGGGGGGGGGGAGGAGGAGGAGAAAGTGCAGCTCCCGCAGTTGCCAACCTCCCGGTCGGCCCTGAAGTTTTGCCAGAATCCCCACCGGCGTCCCGGCCAGACCAGCTCCCCCGGAGGGAAACCCAACTTTGAAGGCCGGGCTCTGTGGTGCGCCGCCACCCCCCCACCCCCCCCCCGCGCAATCTCCGAGAACTGCCCGAGTGGGAGTGGGAGTGGGAATGGGCACACAACCCCCCCCCCACGGGCAGCTGCAGCGAATCTCCCCCCCCCCCCCGGGGAAGCTGCTGAGGCCGGCCGGTCGGGCGGGCCCCCTCGGAAGGGACTAGCGCCTTAACTTTGTCAGCAGCGCGTGCGCGGTGCCCGCTCCCCCCTCCCCCGGACGCTGACCGGACCCTTCTCGGCTCCGACCGAGGCTGGGTCCCCTCTCACCTCCACGGCTCCCCCCGCCAGGCGAGCAGGGATCGGCGCTGCCCCCCCACAACCACCCCCCGCGGCCCTGCGAGTCTTCCTCCTCCTCCTCCTCCCCCTTCCTCCTCTTCGTCTCCTCCGGAGCATCAAACGGTCGCCCCGCCGCGGTTACCACGGAAACGACCGCCGGCCCGCCCGCCCCAGCCGCATCCCTCTCAGCCATTGGCGGGACACAGCTGTCAATCGCCAGCTCTCGGCCAGCTGGCGTGGCGCGGCCCCGGGCGGGAAGACAATGCGCGGCCTCTAAAGACTACCGCGCCCGGCATCCCCTCTCCCCGGCTCTCGGAGCCGTCGCTTGGCCAGCTGGCGAGTGAGGCATTTCGGGAAATGAAGTCCTCGCGGCCTGAGGGCGCGGCGGACCCTTAACGCTCGCCGCCTTCGAAGGAGACGCGTAGCGGCCGTAGCGGCTGTCGTTCGTCCGGAGGAGCGGCCTCTGCCCCAGGAGCTTCTCCCTTCGCGAGCGTTCCTTGCTTCCTCTTTGCAAAGGCCTCCTCCGCGCTGTCCCCGCCGACCTCCATCCATGACTGCCATCCAGACGTGTTTCGGGAGCTCCGTGTTCGAAAGCGCCAGCCCAGTTTCCATACGCGTTCCCTCCTCACGACCTCCGGACACGGAACTCCCAAGGCTCGTATCCTGATAATATGCCGTTTAAATGGTGCTGAAAGCAGTGGCGCAACCCTAAACGACAGGGCTGCTCCGGTTTTTCTCCCTTGACTGTGCATCCTCGTTTGGGGGAAGTGACCCCTGAGGCGCTGGCAACCGCTTTTGAATGTCGCCTGAAAAGCACTGGAAGCGGAGGCTGGCTGATGTGATTTCAGCAACCATTATATTTAGCTGGTTCAGATGAGGCAGAAAGATGGTGGTCAGGGGTCCGGTTTATATGCTCAGGTGACCCACACCCTCGACCTGGCCCAAACCAAATTACAGGCTAAAATTCCCGCCAGAGGCTATCATTGGATTATTCAAATATCCTAAGCCTCTGATAGGGAGTACATTCAGGATCCTGCTGCCCTATTGTTCTCAAACCTCAAGCTTAGGTCCTACCTGACCATGTGCTCGGCTGTGGCCATGTGGCCGCCGCCATTATGTCTGGTACATACATTACACCACCCAAGGCCTGTCAAACTCTGCGGAGGATTTGTGGCTCCTTTCTGAGGTGGGCACCAAAGCCATGTCCTCTATTGCAGGGTCCCCAACATGGTGCCCATGAGTACCACAGGGCCAGCTGACCACTTTCTTGGCACCCACCGCCAAGTGTTTTTAGAAAATGGGCACTGCCAGACAATGCTCCCTCTAAGCTGTGGAGTCTTGTGAGCAAAAATTCTACTTTCTGAGCTACTGGCATTAAAACTGTAAGCAAGCAATTTGGCTACTGCATAAATTAATTTGCTCTGGAGCCATCCTTCCTGAGCGAAGGCAAAAGTCTGTGACCCGGAGGCTAAAAAACTGTGAGCTAACTCACACTAACTCAGTTTAGAGGGAACACTGCTGCCAGGTGAGGCTTTTGCCCAGCAAGGCTTTTGATTGGCTGATGGAAATCTGATGGGCTGGGCAGATTTATTTATTTAATTGTCCTGGCAGCAGCTGCCACCACAATAACAAGAGTCTTCACTACATGACTGAAGATAAGCTTGGTGCGTGCAAGAGAATACTTTCAAACAGTATAGATTCAGGTGGGTCGCTGTGCTGGTCTAAGCAACAGAACAAAGTTTGATTCCAGTGGCACCCTGAAAACCAACAAAGTTTAATTCTGGGTATAAGCTTGCAGCATGCACATGAAAGCTTATACCCAGAATTAAACTTCGTTGGTCTTCAAGGTGCCACTGGACTCAAGCTTTTTTCAAACAATATGTTCATTTGAAATGGCATCCTGATAAGCAAAGCATCAGTCTGAAATGCTGAACAGTTACTACTAGCATCATTCATGATCTCACTCCCTGATTTTTGTGGCTCGCTCCTCCTCCTAGGGCAGCCATTCTGTGGTTGTGCCTATCACCCTGTGTCAGAATTCCAGTAGTGTCCGCAGAATGAAAAAAGTTGGCAACATCTACACTTGTCTTTGGCAGCCACATTGATCCACAGGGGGAAAAAAAGCAAAATATGTGCAGTACTAACCAATGTAACACAATCTATCGGGCAAGCTTTCAAATTCTCCAGAATTCTTAATTGGGCTCAATGTTCAAATGGGCCTGGAGAGTGGGAAACAGATCTCCCAGGCTATTATTGCAAGACCCCTTTGTCTGCATCTTGGATAGAATGGTCAGCTGACTTCAGTGTAGAATGTGGCTAGTTTCTGGGTACACCCATGGCATTTTGGAAACCAGACAACTGAAAGTATATAATCAGTGGTAAATAGACTCTTACTACTGCTTAACTATTGTGTAAAAGATTCTTAAAGCTTCAGCCTTCCAGGACATTCAATGGGTGACCTCATAGTAGCTGTTTTATTGCAAAAGAACTGCAGGAATAAACTAGAAAGGGAAATGGCTGAGTTGCAAGTTATTGCAACACTAAGGACAATGGAATCCCCAGGACTTAACAGGGATATTGGTTTCTTATTTTACTACATATGCTAGCTCATTCACAGCTTTTTAGCCTCTGGCTCACAGATTTTTGCCTTCGCTCAGGAAGGATGGCTCCAGAGCAAACTAATTTATGCAGTAGCCAAATTGCTCGCTCACAACTTTTAATGCCAAGTCGCTCAGAAAGTAGAATTTTTGCCCACAAGACTCCACAGCTTAGAGGGAGCATTGGCAGCCATATGTCAGTATGAGGGTTTCTTAGAAGTAGCTCTGAGAGAGTGATTTGTTCTTGTAATCAGGAGCTCTGAATTGAGAGAGAGGCTGCTTCCATCCAGTGAAGATTCTCTGTGTTGCTTTCATTGCTGCTGCCAGTGCAGAGGCTTGATCACTGGCAATTAAGCTTCCACACAGGGAGATTTCTGTGCACTTTCTTCTATCTTTTTTCTTTACTTTCCCCTTCCACATGTGCTCCACAGCAATTCTGCATCGGCTCTCAAGGGTGTGGTTGACATGCCTACCATATAGACTCTCTGGCCTTTTTTGTTCTTTGCTTCATGCATGTGTTATAACAATTCTATTAAAATTTGGAATCAGTAAGTGACAATAGATCATTATAGTGCTTTTATGCAATATTGACAGTATCCCTTTAGCCATCTTGCAGCTTTACTTTATTCATTTCTGGGCAAGTGGGGCATAAGCTGCTCTTACCCCCTCCCCCCCAGCTTCCTGTAGCCTTCCCCAACCTCCTTCTCCCAGCTAGGGACTCCTTCCTTCCATCTAGACCTCCTTCCCTCTTTTACCTTCCACATTTTTGCATCCCATTTGGGATAGTCTCATACCTTTCTCTGCTTCCAGGTGGCTTTTTCTGGACTAGCCACTTCCTGAACCCCAGCCATCTAAAACAGTAGCACAACTGACCAGTAGAGCTGGCAGTTGAGGCCCAGGGCTAAGTGAACCTGATCAAGATGCTCAACTCACCCCTAACCTCAGGACTGTAAGCAGGCTAATTGTTCCTCCCCACCTTGAACTGAATTAACTACTCTCAACATTCCATGCTCTACATTTGGGTCCCCCCCCCCAGTCTTGGGTGTTTTAAAACAGTCATGTTTCCCCACATATCTGGAGAATCCTCCAAGTATGTAGAAGCTCCTGCCTTGCCTGTGGCTGGCCCCATTGTGATGTCTTTACACTAATAATGAGGAGCAGCCACTGTAGAGTTAGATATGGTCAGGGGTCCTTTAGTAAAAAAAGAGGTGCAGGAGCCCATTAGCATAACTTATTTGCATATGCCACACCCCCTGATGTCACCGGAAGTGATGATGTCATCGGTAGTGTGTCAGAAGGCAAGAAGGGAGGGAGGGAGGGGGAAGGAAGGAAAGGAACAGGAAGGTAGGTAGGTAGGTGGGAGAGAGAGAGAGAAGAAAGGAAGGAAGGAAGGAAGGAGGGAGGAAGGGGGGAAGGAAGGAAGGAAGAAAGAAAGAAAGGAACAGTAAGGTAGGTAGATAGGTGGGGGGAGAGAGAGAGAGAAGGAAGGAAGGAAGGAAGGAAAGGAGAGGGGAAGGAAGGGGGAAAGGAAGGAACAGGAAGGTAGGTAGGTAGGTGGGGGAAGAGAGAGAGAGAGAAGGAAGGAAGGAACAGGAAGGTAGGTAGGTGGGGAGAGAGAAAAGAAAGGAAGGAAAGGAGAGCGGAAGGAAGGGGGAAAGGAAGGAACAGGAAGGTAGGTAGGTAGGTGGGGGAAGAGAGAGAGAGAAGGAAGGAAGGAACAGGAAGGTAGGTAGGTGGGGAGAGAGAGAAAAGAAAGGAAGGAAGGGAGAGGGGAAGGAAGGGGGAAAGGAAGGAACAGGAAGGTAAGGGCTCTCTGGATGTCTAGAGCTCTGAAGTTGGAGAAGGGACAAATGTTGGCAGTAGCAAGTCTTGATTCAAGTGGAAAACTGAAGCTACCTTAGGCAGAAACACAATGTCTGGTTTCAGGACCTCTTTATCTTGTCGAAAACAGATAGGAGAGTCAGATCTTGGTGCACAGAGTTCAGATGTTCTAGCTGAACAAAGTGCGGTGAGAAAAGCCACCCTGAAGGCCTTTAAATGTAAATCACAGGGCCAAAAGTTTGAAGCCTTTGTTAAGACCAGCTGCAGCTCCCAGGCCCCGGAAAGATCTTGGGGAAGGGGGGTGAGGGGCTTCTCCCGGGCTGGCGGTGCTTGCCGCCAGGCCCGGGAAAGATCTGAGAGGGGGTCACCTGGGTCACCCACATCAAAGCCTTCACACTCTACACAAAGCAGGGTGTTCTTTTAAAGCGACATATTCCCTGGGTTAACCCAGTCCACCTGACACCTTTTCCCACAGAAGATTCTCTGATCTGAATTTCTCTTCCCCCCCCCGCCCCCATAATCTTCTGGCTGCCCACGGAGCCATGGGCCTGCCGCCTCAAAGGAGGCCATTACAAGAAGAGGAATGCCAAAAGTCTCTCTCCAGGGTGCGAGGGGGGCTCTTTGAAGCAAACCAGCAAGCGGGTGAGGACTGGGGGGGGGGGCGTCGTAAACGCCAGCCAGATCCAGTTTCACTACCGCACGGGAAAAGCGGGGTCACAAAGGGTTTCTTTTAAAAAAATAATAGCCAAGATTTCTGGAGGCTCCGGAACTTTCCCACCTGGACTCCCTCCCCCCCTTTCCTAGGGTTCCAGCCTGGTAGTGAAGAGATGGCTTCTGAGTGCACACAGAGTACGTTTCTGTGAAACAAAGAGAGCTCCCCCACTTCCCGGGGCTTAAAGAAAAAGGGTTTCAGGTCCAAAGGCAGAGAACCCCCCCTACCGCCTTGGCGTCCGGTCGCCGAGGAGCACCCCCAGCTTGCCCCGGGGGGGGGGGTCGAACTCTGCCCCCCAGAAACCCGGGAGGCAGCAGCTGAGAGGAGGCGGCAGCGATCCTCTCACAAAGGGAGGGGGTGGGGTGGGGTGGGAGGCGGCACGGAGGAGCAGACCCTGGCTGTCGACGTGGGCAGAAGAGAGGGCGGGGGCAGGCGGGGGAGTTCCCCCGGGCTGGCGGCGCTCACTGCCAGGCCCGGGAAAGATCTGAGGGGGGGGCGAGGGAGTTCTCCCGGGCTGGCGGCGCTCGCCGCCAGGCCCGGGAAAGATCTGAGAGGGGGGGGGCGAGGGAGTTCTCCCGGGCTGGCGGCGCTCGCCGCCAGGCCCGGGAAAGATCTGAGGGGGGGGCGAGGGAGTTCTCCCGGGCTGGCGGCGCTTGCCGCCAGGCCCGGGAAAGATCTGAGAGGGGGGGGCGAGGGAGTTCTCCCGGGCCAGCCCGGGAAGGGTCTGCTGGGGGGGAGGGAAGGGTGAGCTGGGGGGGTGGGAAGGAAGGGCCTCCTCCCCAGGCCGGCGGCGCTTGCTGCTGGCCCGGCAAGGATGAGCGGGGGAGGAGGCTTTCTTCCGGCTCCGCGCCGAAGCGCAGGCCAGGAAAGCAAGCTGGGGGGCGGGGCTTTATCATGTGCCCGCCCCCCGGCTTCCCCTCTCCCGGAGCGGTGCTCCGGCACGCCCCGGCCCCAACGGAGCCCTGGATATGGTGGTGATGATTCATATTGTCAACTGACTGACCGGAGTGCTATTCAGAGCAAGGACAGAAACATTTAAATAATTAAAATCTTTTTCTGTGTCAAGCTCTGACATTAAACAGAATTCGTAGCACTAAGATCTAGACAGCCTTGACTCAAAAAATGCTCTAGCAGGAATAATATCTAAAGCAGTCCTATGGAGGGAACCATTATATTGTAAGAGATCCTAAGCTGGTATTATCTCAGACCCAAAATCCAATCTGTGTCATGGAAGTGGTACACACACACAAAAATCTGTTTTCCTTCTGCACCAAAATCATCCCAATAAGTCATGCTGTGCATGTTTATACCACTGCACAACTGTGCTTCCTGAGTGGTTTACTGAAATTATATGTATTTATCCCAACCTACCAAATATTCTGAAAATTAATTACTTCTTTATAAGACAATTTGTAAATATTGTTTTATTGTTCTTGAAATAAATCGTGGTCCTTATATACACAGGCCATTAAAGTAAGGTTATATACAGCATAGATTTATAAAATATGTCATTCTGACTCAGGCACACTTTACCCCTTTTTGCTTCTTCTTCACCCAAGGTGGTATTTACGTACCAGGTGCTATTCAGGTCTTCAGTGCTTAGGTAATTGTATGGAATTGGGGTCCTGATAGAGGCAGTGGATGAATCATTCGATCAACCTTTATTGCAGTTGATCTGCAAGATTTTGATGTGTACCAAGCTGTGTTTCAGATATTGCTCTTACAGGTGAATTGACCCAGAATTCATTGGAAGGTCATGCATGGATCTTGCAAAAAAAAAATCTCCAGTGCAAGGAAAGGGGTATTGAATCTTATTGAGAAAGTTCCTTATATGGGGCCACAGAAGGAGATTGTGAATAGACTCTAGTGGTTAGGATTCAGTGATAAAGAGATGGATATCATAAAACAAATTAACCCCTCAGAACTGAATTCGGATAGAACGAGTACCTTATTGAGTTTGTGATGTGTATGCTCACCAGTCTTCTTTGTGTTGGAAGTGAAGGACTTGGAGCTGCCTCTTGGCTTCAGACTTCAGAGGGGGGCTATAGAGAATCAGAGAGAGAGGTAGGCCAGGCCCCTGAACATCCTTCCTTTCTACTACTCTGATGCTATCCCTTTGATGTATAGATTGCTACTCTCAGGGAATCTTCCTTCCTTCTGGCTGACACCTTCTCTCCACACCACGCTTCTCCATCTTGACATCCTGAGAGCAGGACATGCCTCCTGCGCCTCTGTCCATCCTAGCGAGTTAGACCAGATTAGAATCCCGTCTCTTCTCTATTCTCTTGTCTGAAATGGGATTCCTTACAATAAAGGACTCATATTAGTTTTGCAAAGATAAAAAAGGCTCCGTGTGTAACTTTGTTTCTTTGCAGCACACACAAACCAGATAGACTCTGCTGCATTATGTGCCTTGAGCACTCTGCTAACCTAATAATCCTTTACTTTGGAGTTCCCTTCTCTTGTCTATCCTGAGTTACTTAACAGACCTAACGATCCCTCATTATAGAAGAGTATTTATGCTTTTGGTTAGATTATTTTCCTTTAGCCATACTGGAAGGCTGATTCACAGGCATTCCCTGTTCAGACAGAGTTTGTAAATGTGGGTCTGATCAGCTTGAGTCCTTAAGCTTAGAATATATTTTATTAGAGTGTGAAATCTTGTCTGATTTGAGAGAAGGTATTTGTCCTCGCTCTTAATAGGTGATGTGAATTTATTATTTCAAAAAATCGTCCAGTTTTTCCTTGTAGATGAGGATCAGAAAACTAACTTAGCAGTCACTCAATATTTAGCTGCTGTGATTGCCTATAGCAGGGTTGGATCCTGATCTGTTCAAGACCTTTAAGTCAAAAGAATAGTATGATCGCCCCATCCCCTCCCTCAGAGGCAAGATTTTCCCTCCATTTTTCTTTTTCTTCTATGACTGAGCCACCCTAGTTACCTGTTTTATTCTTTCCTGAAGAACTCTAGCAGTCACAGTATAATATTTTGGCTGTTTGCTCAGCCCAGAAACCTGAGGTTAAGGAATGGGAGCCCCCTTTAACTTATATGACTTAAATGCCACTTGAAAAGTTTTTATATTCCGAATTAACAAAATATTTCATTCAACATAGAGGAGAACGGTCAGGTGAAACCTGGGGTTGAAAATCTCTGAAGTAACTCAATATAGATAGCTCTGGAGTAAAACCAGTGCACGCACAGACTTTAGTTCTTGTGTTTCAGGATTCTGAGAGTTTCTTAAGCTATTCACAGTTACTAAAATTTTTATGTTGAGAGGCTTTTGTTCCAGTATTTTCTCCCAACACTCCAGTATACTTTCTTTGAGTATTCTCTGACTCTTTTGGTTTCCAGAAGGCTAGTGCATTCTTTTCAGTACCCAAACACCTTCTCTTGAATCCCACCAGTACTCGTCTTTTAACTGATTCTTAAAGTCTCCAAAGGCAGGTTCTAACCACACCAGACCAGGGATCTCTCCACTCTTCAGAGCTAACTCCCTGTTTGACTGGGTGGGGAATTTTCTTCTCTCTGTGTAAGATCTATCCCCTTTCCTTGGCCTGAATGGGAGTCTTCACCTACTTCCCAAACTTTTTTGCCAACTTTCCCCAGTTCTCCTGTCTGTGTTAAACTTGCTCCCAGTCAGGGCTGAATTCCAAAACAGTCAGCACTGGACTCTTCTCAGCTAGGGCTGAAATCAGACTGAGTCCTCCTCAGCATCCAGTTCAAAAGTCTCTGCTCAGCTGATGCTAACCAATCAGATCTCTTGGAGCAGCCTGTCACTCAAGGTCCTGTGAAGAATTAATCCTTCACAGTCCTTTATCTTTTTACACAGCACTTCTAAGCTTTTAAAAGTGCAGTCCATCACAAACTGTAAGATAGGAAGCCTTCTTTTTGTTTGTTTTTTGCTTTGAGACAGTGACCATTTTGTTCAGAATAAATTATTCAGATCATTGTAACACAGAGTTTCCAGGTGCCCCATGGCCACCAGTGGGGAATGGGGTGTAGGGCTGCCAGATCCACATTGGGAAACTCCTGTAGATTTGGAGTGGAGCCTGGGGAGGACAGGGACCTTAATGGGGTACAGTGCCATAGAGTCCACCCTCCAAAGCATCCATTTTCTCCAGGGACACTGATCCTTGTAGATTGGAGATGAGCTGAAATTCCAGGAGAACCCCCCCCCCCCCCGGTCCCACCTGGAGGCTGGCATCCCAAAATATGACATGTATGCAAATATGCTTTTTTATTTAAAAGGGCCTTTCATAAGGTTTGCTCTCAATTTATTCTCTCCAAGTAGTTGTGTGAGGAGGTACATGGGTGCTCATGTTTATGTGCTGGAAAATTATCCCTAGGAGGAAACGATCAAAGCTCACACAGGGGAAACAGGTAGGCACGCAGGGCTTCAAAGCTCCTCCCAAACACTGGAATCTTTTATACATGCAGCCATGTTTTCAGTCATAATAGCCATGATACATTCTTTTTTTAAAAAATCTTCTGTTGCAGTTGTGTGCCTGGCGCAAATTTTTACGCTAAACCGCATTCACAGACCACAGCAACTACTCTGCCCTTAGACTCCAGATTTTGTTCTGTTTTCTCTGAAGGGAAGACTCGGTACTGTCTAACACACAATGTTAAGACCTCAAGATTCCTCTTATCATTTTGTGACTAGTTGACAACCCACCGCTAGCACAGGAAGAACATAGAATGTTGAGAAAAAGGCAACAACTGGAGAGCAGTTAATGGCCCCTGCTGAAGCTGGAGAGTAGAGCAAAGATTTCCAAGTCTGGCAGCACATTATGGCTCCTCCTATGGAAAGCAGCAGTGCACAAGCCAGACTTAAGTGTTGGGAATAGACAGGCAAGGAACATTGGTGGGAATCATGTGCTTTTCTTATTGTAGCTCACCTTCTCCTTCCCTTCAGATGCTAATTGTCTCTGGAGTGCATGGACAATTAGTTGCTAAGAGGAGTTAACAGTTAAACAAGACAGGAGACCTGTGAACAGAATATATTGGGAGGTTGTTTGTACTCAGCAACCAGCTGGCAACCTGCTTTGAAGATGGGGGGGGGGGCTTATCCCTTTCTTCTGATGTTATTGTCCTGATCTAAATCACCCTTCCCTAAAACCAGGGGTCCGTTGGAGCAGGAGCGCACAGGAGCGCAGCTCCGGGAGTGAGGAGCCCAGGGGACAGGCACATGACCAAGCCCCGCCCCCTCCTCGGCTTCCCCAAGCAGTGCAGAGGCGCAGTGCCCCGGGGAAAGCCCGGCTAGGGTCTTTATTGTTTTTAATGTTTTGTTTAAATATTGATAATTTTATCATTGTTCCTTTTATGACTGTGTGCTGCTTTTCCAGAGACTTGCTCAAGGTGGCATATACATTTTCTAAGTATACCATTTTTTATCTGGGCACATGGCACACAAGTACTGGAGAAATTTCACCAACCCTTCAGCAGCTTCCACCCCATCAGTTTGGTGTAGTGGTCAGGAGTTGGACTCTAATCTGGGAGAACCAGGTTTGATTCCCCACTCCTCCACATGCAGCTGCTGGTGTGACCTTGGGCCAGTCACAAGTTCTCTCAGAGCTGTTCTCTCATGAGCAGTTCTCAAAAGACCTCTCTCAGCCCCACCTACCTCACAGGGTGTCTTGTTGTGGGGAGGGGAAGGGAAAGGGATGGGTGGTGTACATGGTCCTGGGTATCTCAAGTCTACTTGAAACCTGGTGGTTTCAAGGGAGCAGGAAGAGAATGAGGGTGTGTTCTTTACGCTTATTTTTATTGCACAAAGTATTGGATGGGAAGGGAAGGGAGGAAGAGCAGGTCAGTTTCACTTACCTGTGGAGTGGAGCCTGAGGGGTGGGTGTTGCCTTCTGACACACTTCCGGTATGTTAGGGGGTGTGGTATATGCAAATGAGTTATGCAAATGAGTTATGCTAATGAGCTCCTGCACCTCTTTTTCTACGAAATAACCCCTGCCTAAAACTATACTAATTTGCAGGGAGAGGTGGTAGTTAGAGCGACTGTTCACTTTATCTGCATCCTACTAAGTCAATCACAGGTCTGAAGTCCACATGAATCCTTCTGATGTGGTTATGCATTCACGCAAGTCTGATCTGATATCCTTTCCCTACGGATTGTATCATTTTCTCCCTCTTCTTCTGTCAATCTTGGCTTCCCATTTGATAGAATGTAGGGTGTTATGTATTGAGCCTGAACTGACTTGCAAAAGGACTTAGCTTGAGACACATTACAATAGATAACTAGGATCCTAGAATGGGCCAGTAGGAAGACAGGGATCCTAGAGGAAACCAATCGGGAAACAATAGAGTGTAAATAGCCTGTCATTGGGAGTGGTTTGGGGTGTAATCCTTTTCAGGCATAAATACCGGGCTTCAGCCAGGGTTAGCCAGTCATCTTTTCTCCTGGCTGTAATCACTAATAAACTATGAGCTGATCATTCTACGTGTCTGAACCTAGTATATTTCATAGGGCAAGTTTCCTGGAGAGGTGGCACAAATAGATCAATAATATGTTATGAGGCAGCTTGGCTGTGGCTCTGCCAGCAGAATGGCAGCTATTCCATTTCCTGTTTAAATCCTGTAACTGCCCCACTTGGCTGCGAATGCTTGACATCCACTGCACTAGGCCAGCAGTTGTCCAGCCCAGCCATTCCCTGTTCTGGATCTCCTTTCTGCTGACTTGCTTTCACAGCAACAGCTGCAATGGCAAAGGCACCAGAGCTGGCTGAAAACCCTGAATTAAAAAGAAGGTTGAATTTGATTTTAGTGCAGAATTGCTTGGAGGACGCTGCAGTGAACACGGATTAAAAGGAGAGTGTGGAAAGGGCCACTGAGCAGCTTCCACAAATCCCAGCAGTTGGGCGCTGACTCAGCTTCTGCTAGACCATCCCCAGGCTTAGCAATGTATGTCCTCTCACTTGCTCTTGCTTTCTGTTCCACCTCCCCACAAGTGTCTCTTCTAGCAGCTGAGTGTTCTTCCTTTGGCCAAATACCATCCCTAGGGCTCCCAGTCTTGAGAGATGAGCTGGGAAGGAGAGAGATGGGGCTGCAATGGGACATGGGCCAGGCCAGGATGGCCAGGGTGACACCATCACAGCTACAGCTGCCCCCCCCCCCAAAAAAAGACAAAGAGAAATCTACAAACTATTTCCAACATTCTCTCCAAAGCACAAAGCAAACCCCACACAGTCCACAATATCAACAAAGAGTGGCAACCCACCAAAAGAAGGGAGCCCAGTAAGACTGTCTATCCAATTCCTGACAATATGGGAAAGTAGTTTATGCAAAAAGTCTCCTGGGTAGCAATATCCAGATCTGCAGAATGAATAGACATCGCTCATCAAATGATAGGTCAGGGAAGTGGCATGGAGGAAAGGGTTAAGTAACCCCCAGTGCCTCAGTCCCTATTTACAAGGTTTGGGTGGGTCTGCCAATTAAAAACATGAAAGGGGGATGGAGCACCTGGTGATGGAGCACCTACACCACATTTAATTTTGCCCTTAACAGAGCACAAGCAGAGAAAGACGCAGGAGTTGCTCTATGACCCTCTTCAGCATTCTCTGCATGTCTCTAGCAGAATCTTCATAAAAGTCAGACCAAAGCTACGCGTGGCTATTTAGTGTATAATAACTGTAAACTGCAGCCAGACTCTAAAGAAGGCAGGGCAGGTAGAAGGAACTGAGTCCTCCTAGTTTCCTCAGGGCAGTGTGGCTAACACTCCTTTAGAGGCTGCTCCAATGTCAGTTCAGGAATGTTTTCCACATGCATCTCCGGAAACGACTGCATTGTAAGATTTCATGTGGGGGAGAGACAGTAGGACAAAATACATTTTCACAGTTTCAAGGTCTGCTCATTACACAAAAGCAGTGTATTTAAAGGTTCTTATTCTGTCCACTCTTTTATAGCTAAGAATGAAAGCAAGCACATTTTTTTGTGACAGGAACTGTCCTTTGGCACGCATATCTAGTACTCACAGTAATCTGATATTCATAACAGTAGCCACACAGTTGGTAGCAAAGTGGTCCAGGAATAATCACACACGATTGGTAGTGGCACTCCTGAATGGGGAACACGATGGAAGGTGCACAGCAGATATGTCATGAAAACACACAGTACACCCAATCCATGTAGGTAGAATGTGTATATATATCCCAGGGCAGTGCGCAAGGAGTTGTGGAGGAGGCAGGAGCCATGTCATTATGACTAGTTGTATTTGCCAGCCCTGCCTGTTCAGAACATGATAGGGCTCTTGATGGCCACTGCTCCGACCAGCAGGGAAGCCTCCAGTGGCTGAACGAAGGGGTTCACTCTTCAGCTTTCCCTGCCTTTCTGGGCAGGAGAGGCCCCAGCATGTCCACTAGCAGTTGCTCCTGGCCCAAGATGTTGTCTATGTGGTCTGTGGGTTGGTTTCTCTTCCCCTCTCCCTACCCCTCCCAGTTGCTGGGGAAGATTGGAAACTTCAAGAGTCCACACACTTTGCACAGGTGAGTCTGGTAAGCTGTGATTCTCCTTCCTGGCGTGGCATGACCCTTGGTAGCTCCGCCTTCAGTGTAGTGCAGAGGCAGAGTGGTGAGCAGCTTTCCCGTGGAGCCAGGCCCGAAAGAGGCACTGAGGCACGATTCTTTTTTGCATCTCTGGGGCTCATGCAGCTGAAGAAACCCTACTAAAAGATTTTGTTTTACTAAATGAAATAATTGGTTTGGCTGCAGGTATATTTCATGTTGTTTAAACTAGAAATTACTCATTTTTATTTAAGACTGGCAGTGTCTTTCCCTCTTATGTGAGATTGCTCTTACAAGTGTGATCATTCTAGAAAGTAATTAAACCTGGTAAATGGATCCCTTATTTTGTGCCAGTCTCCTTCTTCCACAGCACAGTATTTCTACATATCTAAATAGGACTGGTCCTTTCCTGCCCGTATGGCTGAAATATTGTACACAAAATGGACCACATAACGCTGGAAATATTGGGAAAGATCAATGCCCATTCATTGCCTATTTCTGCCTTCTGCTTCCACAGCAGAAGTCGGCCAGTTTCATGTTGTCCTCTGTCCATATTTGTTCTGAGCGCTGTGAAGGTGATTGGTAGGGTGGCACCTTGGACATCACTGACGGGAGGAGGATAGTCTTAGGGGGTGACTGTAAGCCATGCCCATTTGGTCCAGCCTGGGGGCACAGTGCCTCACTCTGCACACTAAGAAAGAGGGAAACTGGGGGTTGCTTGGCATATCTGCTTTTGAGACCAAGGGCAGTAAACTGTTCCGACCAGGTACTTCCAAGGCCAGAGTCACACTGTTCATGTCATGCATTCAATACGCTGTTCTGAATAGGGAAGCAGCGCTGGGACCTCGGGCTTCTTCCTGCTCAGCCGTGACATCTTTCTGCCGGGGTTTGTTTTTGGTTTTTTTTTGGGGGGGGGGGGTTTGGCAATCACCATATTCTGCTTCATTCAATTTTTTTTAGAGTTTGCTATTAATTGGATGTTTTTGTAAAATCTGGTAACTAGTTTGACCTTTTTTTTTTGAAGTCCATGGATTAGGGTGAACAAATTTTCTCCCTAGGTTAAGGCCTGTACAAAATCATCAAGTTAAAATATTTCTCCCTCTGAGTTAAGGCCTGTAATAATTTGCCTGCCCTCAATCTTCAGCTTTCTACCTCTTCAAAAAATAAATTCACAAGGCAGGTCCAGATTTTCTTTCATTGAAAAGAGCCCCAGATGTCTAGCTGGCCCCCATCCTACATTGATTAGACTCTTCATTTAAGCATATTTACACAACAATTTTAATTTGCCTGGAAAAAATCTGAGAAAGACACAATCCTATATAATATGCAATTTCTCTAAAATAGATTAATATTGTACTTTCAGGATGGTCACAAAATAAACTAAACACTTGCTTTGGAGATCATTTTCTCCAGAAGGTTCATCATTCTTTCTTGCAACTGCAGACTTTGAACTTGGATGATGTTTTGCTGATCTAGAATCCTCCGTACTTCCCGGCAGGTTTCTTCCATAGCTCTGCTCAGCTTCTTTTGTTCCTCCAGCATTGCTTCCATTAGCTTTAATTTCTTTTTCTGAAAGCTACAGCTTTGCATTTTCCTTTTCTTCATGGGTCTCTCTTCAGTTCTGAAATGCAAAAGTTAAGCATTTAGTTATTTCTTTGTGAAGCTATTAATTAAAGCCCTTCATGGGGCTTTTCATGTTCTCTTTATGAGGCTTATGTCTACTGAGATGTGGCAAAGACAATGTTACCAGTCAACTGGTATTTCAAAGGCTACATCTGAATCTGTAAAGTTTTCTTGCATAAAGAAGGGTTTACTGTACACTACAAAGTTTCATGTTTTCCTCAAAACCTGTCTGGTATTCCATTCCCCATTCCCTCTGAGCACCCTTAACCCCTGCCCTTTTCTACCCATCACCTTATTCCCCCTCCCCCTTCCTTCTAACTTGACTTACTGTAAGGTAAGCCCTTTCATTTAGGGCTGCCAAATGGAAGATGGGGTCTGGAGATCCCCTGGAATGACAACTGATCTCCAGGCGACCCCTGGAGAAAATGGCTGCCTTGGAGGGTGGGCTCTACGGCATTCTACCCTGCTGAGGTCCCTCCCCAAACACTGCCCTCCCCAAGCGCCACCTCCAATACCTCCAGGTATTTCCCAACCCAGAGCCAGTAACCCTACTTTCAGTACCCCAGAGCAGTAGCTATCAATATGGAAACAGTTAACTTTGCTAATCCATGATTAATCTATTTTTATCCCACCCTTTGTGAGAGTTCTGCTCAAAGTAGTCAAGGATCAGATCTTGGTTGGTTAACCACAGTTCTTTATTACCTATTCCTACATTAGTACAGCATCTCGGGTTATTGTCAGAGATGAGGCAAATAATACAAGCGGGTCTATTATACCATTCCAAGGAGTTTGAATTACCCATAGATAGCCAATCCCCTTAAGGGAAAATTGGCGGGCAAGAAGGTGGCTTGACCGTTTGGTTCTCACAGGAAAAAAGTGAGGTGTTAAGCAGTAAATTTCCCTTCTCAAACCAGACCCCTCAGATGTAGCGAGTTCACATAACAATTCATGGCTCCAAGGTTCTTTTGCATGAGATAAGAGATGAGAAGCATCCTCCCCTTGAAGTTACTGCCGGGGCAGCTGGAATGCGGAGGCAGAGATGTGAGGCCTCCTTGTTCTGGGAATTAATGGTTGTCACCCTCCCGACCCAGACAGGGTTTATACATTACGGTTACATAGGTTCTAATAAACTCTAGATACATATGAAAGGTAAAGACATGCATGCAAGAATACATTGGCTGAATTGACAGATTCTGACACCCTGCCCTCCCCATAATTCTCTTCACCTAGCTTTGTCAGGGAACATTTTATGGAACAGTTTTGTTAGTTTAGGGGCATGAACGTGCTCTGAGCGAATCCATTCATTGTGTTCTGGGCCGAAATCCAACCACCTAACTAAGTAATATAACCGGCCTCTTCGCATCTTGGAGTCAAGGATTTCAGTTATCTCGAAGTGAGGGCTCCCCTCCTTCATCAGTGGAGGAGGAACTGGAGGAACTGGATGCCAAGCATTCGGCCCAGGATCTTTCTTCAACAGGCTGAAATGAAACACAGGGTGCACAGAACTCAGTGATTTAGGCAGTTCCAGTTCAAAAGACACATCAGAAATTTTGCGTAGCACTTTATAAGGTCCAACATATTTCCATCCCAGTTTCCTGCTGGGCTGCAGCCCATGGATATTTTTGGTAGAGAGATAGACAGAGTCCCCGGGCTGAAGATCCCATCCCGGTGCTCGCCCACGATCCGCATACTTTTTGTAATCTTCTTTGGCATGGTCCAATGCTTTGCCTATTAATGGCCAGGAGTCTTGGAGACTGGACCACCACTTTTTAAAATCCGAAGGGGGGGCTTGAGGGACCTCCTCGATAGTAGGCAATGGCTTCCCCTCGAAACCCCCCACTGCCATGAAAGGGGAAACTCCCGTGGATGAGTGCACTGCATTATTATAACTATATTCTGCAAACGGCAGCAATTCCACCCAGTTATCCTGGTGATAATTTGTGTAACATCGCAGGAATTGCTCTAAAATTTGATTAGTTCGTTCAGATTGGCCATCGGTCTCTGGGTGGTAACCCGAGCTTAGGGCGGGTTCGATATCCATTAGTTTCAGAAGCTCCCGCCAGAAGGTGGCAACGAACTGACTACCGCGGTCGGAAACCACTCTCTTTGGAAAAGCGTGTAATTTGATCACGTGATTGAAAAAAGCTTTGGCCATCCCTTTGGCGGTGGGCAATTGCTTGAAGGGGGTGAAATGTGCTTGCTTCGAAAAAGTGTCTACCACCACCCAAATCACGGTTTTTCCCTTAGAGGGGGGCAAATTAGTGATAAAGTCCATGGCTATAGCTTCCCAGGGTCTCGATGCGGTGGGGAGGGGGTGCAATAATCCCGGAACTTTCCCCCCCCGTTTTTTGCACATTAAACAGGTCTGGCATGCCGAGACGAAGTCTGAGACGTCTCGGCGCATGCACGGCCACCAGAATTGACGCTGGATCAAATTAAGGGTCTTTAGGAACCCGAAGTGCCCAGCTAGCTTTGAGGAGTGGCAATTTAACAAGATTTCCTTGCGCTTGGCCTTCGGCACCACTAGTTTGTCCCCATGTAGCCAACAGTGGTCCTCTCTCCTGGAACATTCCTCCAAAGTTTCCAGTTCCTCTATCTCTTCAGGAGCGTAATCCCCCCCCCAATTGCATTTCCCAATGTCCAACTCGGCCTTCTTGGCTCGGCTCCGGGTGATTACCACCCCTCCTAGTTGTTGGGGGGGAGAACATGGAATCAAACACCTCTTCCTTGACA
This sequence comes from Lepidodactylus listeri, assembly GCA_029233225.1. Classification (NCBI taxonomy): domain Eukaryota; kingdom Metazoa; phylum Chordata; class Lepidosauria; order Squamata; family Gekkonidae; genus Lepidodactylus; species Lepidodactylus listeri. The sequence goes on along the minus strand of JARCFY010000009.1, from coordinate 112,139,465 downwards.
CTCTCGTGTTGGGGCAACCTGGACAACGCGTCTGCCAAGGAGTTAGCCTTCCCAGGAAAATGTTTAAGCACAAAGTTAAACTTGGAAAAGAAATCAGCCCATCGCAGCTGCTTAGCGTTGAGGGACCGCTGAGTGCGCAACGCCTCCAAATTCTTATGATCAGTCCATATTTCAAACGGAGTTTGCGCTCCTTCAAGCCAATGGCGCCACGTAGTGAGCGCTAACCTAATAGCCGCGGCTTCTTTGTCCCACACCGACCAATTCCTTTCCGTCTCGTTAAATTTTTTTGAAATGTAAGCCAAGGGGTGCAATTTCCCTTCCGAGTCACTCTGCAATATGGCCCCCCCCCCATGGCTACATCAGAGGCATCTACATGGATTATAAAATCCTTTGTTTCGTCAGGGTGTGCCAGAATGGGCTCTGAAGTGAAAAGAGTCTTTAAAGTCGCAAACGCCCTCTGGCACTCCCCGTTCCAAGCCGACTTTTCTCCTGGCTTCCCGGCCTTGGGCCCCTTCCCCTTTGTTTTTAATAAATCCGTTAGGGGGAGAGTGACTTTGGCAAAGTCCTTGATGAACGTTCGGTAAAAATTACAAAATCCCAAGAGGCTTTGCAATTGCTTTCTCGTTCGCGGAGCCTCCCATTGCACCACCGCCTCCACCTTCCCCGGGTCCATTTCCAAACCCTTCTGAGAAATGCGGTAGCCCAGGAAGTCCACAGACTCACGGTGAAACTCACACTTAGACAGTTTCACATATAGCTGGTTTTTGAGTAGGGTTGTGAGGACGTCCCTGACCAAAGTCACATGCGCCTTCTTATCAGTAGAATAGATCAAGATATCATCTATGTAACATAACACGCCCTTAAATAGGTGCTTGTGCAACACTTCGTTGATTAAACTCATAAAGACCCCGGGCGCGCCACTTAAGCCGAACGGCATCACTAGATATTCAAATTGCCCCAAGGGGGTATTAAAGGCAGTCTTGGATTCATCCCCTTCCCTGATGCGCACCCTGAAATAGGCATCTCGTAGATCCAACTTGGTAAAAATCCTCCCCTTGGCCGCTTCCGCCAAGAGGTCCTTTATTAACGGGAGGGGGTAAGCGTTAGTGGTGGAGACTGCATTCAACCCCCGGTAGTCAGTGCATAGTCGTAAGCCCCCATCCTTTTTCTTTCGGAACAGCACTGGCGCCGCAAAGGGGGATTTGGCTGGGCGGATGAACCCCCGTGCTAAATTTTTGTCCAAAAACTTTCGCAACTCTTCCCGTTCCAACGGGCTCATGGAGTATAATTTCCCTTTTGGGAGTTTTTCCCCTGGGAGGAGTTCTATGGCACAGTCCGACAGTCGATGGGGGGGCAACTCATCCGCCTCAGTCTCGCTGAACACTTCCAGCAAGTCTCTATACTCTTTAGGGACCATGGTAGGGGCGAGAGCGAGCGCGGGAGCCGGGGGAGGAGGGGTCGGAGGTCCAGGTCCCCATTCTGGGTCCCACTTATGGTTCTGGCAGCGTTCGTCCACCCACGAGATTTTCCCCTCGCTCCATTTTATGTAAGGGTCGTGCGCCCCGAGCCAAGGGCTGCCCAACACCATAGGGAACTGGGCGTTTGGGGTGATGACGAAAGCCCGCTTCTCCCAGTGCTCCCCCGTCCCCAAAATCAAGCTCTCAGTCTCGGCTATGCATTCCTCCTTCATCTCCGACCCATCCATCTGAGTGAACTTCAGGGGTTCCAATAACGGGGTGACTTTGGGTCCCAGCCCTTCCACTACTAGGGGGCTGATCAGGTCTCGCGCACACCCAGAGTCAATTAACGCGCGAACCCGCATGTGCGTACCCGATCCAGGGGTCACCACCATCACTACCATATACAACAGGGGGCCGGGGATGCTCACCGGAGATGGCGCTTCTTGGCGGGGGACCTGCAGCTCTGCGCCGCTCACTGCAGGCCGTTGGAGTTTCCCGACATCTGCGTTTCCATCAGCTCCAGCTCCCCCTGGTCACTGGCAACTCCTTCCAGCTGCAACGCCCGGGGTTTCATTGGTGTCTTTCCACGGCTAGGGGTGCTCCCTGCTCCGGGGGTGGAGGTCTTCGGGCCTTTCCCCCCCCCCTCTTGGGCAAGCGGAGGCGAAATGGCCACTCTCCCCACACTTCATACACAACCCTTGTCGAAACCTCGCGTCTCGGACATCTTGCACACTGGATCGGGGCTTCGCTCTCGGGGCTGCTTTGCTGGCTGCCGTTACTGACGCCCCCATCTTGATCAGGGCGAATCGCTCCTCCATGTCGATGGCGGCCCTCATCCAGGTGGCTAAGGTGCCCGGGCGGCCTCCCAACAGCACGGTCTCGTAGATCTCCGGGTTCAGGCCCTCCCAATACTTCTCCATGAATAGCTCCTCCGGCCATCCATGGATCTTGGCCGCGATGCGCCTGAACTTGTCAGTGTAGTCCCTCACCGACGATCTCCCCTGGAACAGCTTTCTTAGTTGATTACGGGCTTTTTCCTCACCCAGGGGGTCCTCGAACTGATGGCGAAGGGCCCACATGAAATTGTTCAGGGAACGCAACTCAGGTCCGGGGTTGTCGTGCAGGCTCACATACCAGTCGCTGGCAGTGTCTTTCAGCTTGGACCCGATGTAGCCAATCCGTTCTTTCTCAGTGGGATAGAGGTGGCCCCAACTGTCCAGGAATCTCCCTATCTCCAGCATGAAGAAACGTAGCTTCTCCGGGTCCCCATCGAAAGTGGTCGTCAAAGGGTCGGAGGGGGCTGGGCGGGCGGCCGGCGCGACCGGGACCGGGGCAGGCACTGGAACGGGCCCTGGCGCTGGAACCGGGACGACCGGCTGGGCTGGTTGCGCCGGGAGAGCGGGCGCCTGTGGCTGGGCCGGGACCCCTCCGGGCGCCGGCGGTTGTAGTGGGGCTCCTACCCCTTGACCGGGGAGAGCTCCTTGTACTGCCCTCATAGCATCGCGAAATTGGTGCTGGAGATCGAGGGCCAACTCGCGGAGCTCGGCGGTGAGTTGAAGCCGCAGTTCTCCCATCATCTGATCCAAAGGGACCGTCTGCTCCTCGCGATACGGATCGGGCCCATACAGATCCATCCCCTCTCCTTCGAGAGGCGGGCGACGCGGCCCTCCACGATAGATCGGCTCGCGATCGTCTCCTAGGTAGCTCGGTCTCCCTCGATCGAGCTGGTCTCCGGTGAGCGAAACTCTCACCCCTTTCCGGTCGTGCACCCACGAATCCACGGTACGCTGACCGAAATGGCTCCATGCGTACTTGGGGGTCACGCTCTGATGAGGAACCGGGCGGCGCGGGATGTAGTAAGCCCCCTGGCTCGTGGTCACCGGCACTTCGGGACCTCCTCCGCCGCCACCACCCCCGTTCCCCGGATCCGCCGGGGTAGCGGGAGTCTCTTCTGGAGTAATAGGTTTGAGGGGGACCGCGTCGTCGTCTGACATGGTCAGGAACGGCTGAGTCCCAATCACGGATCTCTGACAATCTGTGAGAGTTCTGCTCAAAGTAGTCAAGGATCAGATCTTGGTTGGTTAACCACAGTTCTTTATTACCTATTCCTACATTAGTACAGCATCTCGGGTTATTGTCAGAGATGAGGCAAATAATACAAGCGGGTCTATTATACCATTCCAAGGAGTTTGAATTACCCATAGATAGCCAATCCCCTTAAGGGAAAATTGGCGGGCAAGAAGGTGGCTTGACCGTTTGGTTCTCACAGGAAAAAAGTGAGGTGTTAAGCAGTAAATTTCCCTTCTCAAACCAGACCCCTCAGATGTAGCGAGTTCACATAACAATTCATGGCTCCAAGGTTCTTTTGCATGAGATAAGAGATGAGAAGCATCCTCCCCTTGAAGTTACTGCCGGGGCAGCTGGAATGCGGAGGCAGAGATGTGAGGCCTCCTTGTTCTGGGAATTAATGGTTGTCACCCTCCCGACCCAGACAGGGTTTATACATTACGGTTACATAGGTTCTAATAAACTCTAGATACATATGAAAGGTAAAGACATGCATGCAAGAATACATTGGCTGAATTGACAGATTCTGACACCCTTCCTCCAGAGAGCTCAGGAAAGCATGCATGGCTCCTCTCCATTTTATCTGCACAACAACCTTGCAAGCTGTGTTAGGCTGAAAGACAGTGGCTGGCCCAAAGTCGCCCAGTGAGCTTCCATTTTTGACCTGGGTCTGCCCAGTCCTAGCCCATCACTGCATACCACCCTGGCTGCAAAACAGGTCTTCTGAAACAGCAGCTGTGTGTTTCTCAAGCATCTGGTGGGTACAGACCACAGCAAAGGGCTTGGTATGAAAGGGCTGAAAACTACAAACTTCACTCCAGAAAAGGGTGATGTATAAATGGAAACAGATTTCCTCTTGTGTGTCCTATCAAATACTCAAACAGCAGCAGCAAAGGATGATGGGAAACTCCAACTCCCAGATATGTTCATGCAGATTGGGGATCTGGACTCTATCCCTCCCCCACTCACACATACCAAACAGTGATCTGATTTGTAAGAGCTAACATTCCTGATCATATGGCTGGGAGGAAGGGCTCCTTCTGCATTTAAACAAATCTAGATTTACTCTGTACTGTAACTCCAGACTTGCATAAATTGCCACCAGGCAGCATGGTGTAGTGGTTAAGAGTGGTGGACTCTAATCTGGAGAACTGGGTTTGATTTTCCACTCCTCCTTCACATGAAGCCTGCTGGGTGACCTTGGGCCAGTCACAGTTCTCTCAGAGCACTCAGACCCACCTACCTCACAAGGTGACTGTTGAGAGGAGAGGAAGGGAAAGGTGACTGGAAGCCGCTTTGAGACTTCTTAGGGCAGAGAAAAGGGGGGATAAAAACCTACTCTTCTTCTTCTTCACCAAGCACAACTGTTTCAGCACAAGATTATCACCCCAAACATCCCATAAAATGATAGTCTTCAAAGCAAAAAATGAGCCACCATATCAGTCATAAGTTGTTTCGGAGCTATTTGCTTAAGGGTAGTCCCCAGAAGAGCTCTCTCACCCCCACCTGCCTCACAGGGTGTCTGTTGTGGGGAGGGGAAGGGGAAGGGGTTTTAAGCCGTTCTGAGACGCCTTCAGGTAGTGAAGGGTGGGGTATAAATCCAATCTCTTCTTCTCTTCTTCTTTTTAACCTTCTTGATGCTTTGGCCAGAATTCTCCCTATTTTTTGTGTCCTTCACATGTTAGGGGACAGATATTCCAGCCGAGGTCTCAGTAGTGCAGAGGTTGTCTTATTACTTTCTGTGCATGTGAAAACTCTTGTGTGTGCCATCCCAGATGCATTTACCTTTTTAAACAAAAGTAGCACAAATCTTCTTCGTGGTCTCTGTGCATCACACCTCTGGGATAATGTGCGCCTGCGCCGATCCCGATTGGTAACTTCAAAGCCAACGGATTTTCGCGCCAACTCCCCGATCGCGCGCCGGCTCCACTGCGCATGACCGGGGAGGGGCACGAGGATCCCGCCAGTTCTCTTCTGACCGCTGCGTCGTGAGGATCCTTTCTCTCCTGCTCCGGTCGGTAGTTTACTTTCCTATCTGAAAAAAGCCTTCAGACTGATTTTTCTCCCCTATTTGAACTCGGACTGTTAACTGGACTTGATTTTGGAAATCCCCCCCCTTACTTCACCGCTTGGCCTATGGCCCAGCGGTGGGGGTTCTTTAAGAGGTGCCTGCAGTGCGGCAGTAAAATAGCCCCACCGGATAAGCACTCCTTGTGCCTTCTTTGTCTGGGCGAGTCCCACCGAGTCGACTCCTGCGCGAGTTGTGCGGCTTTCTCGAAGCAAACTCGTAAAAATCGAGCTGCGAGGCTCCGGGTTGCCCTCCTCGAGTCGGCATTGTCCCCGAAGATGTCTTCTTCCGAAATTCCGGCGTCTTCACCGACGGGACCGACAGGACCGACGCCGTCTCCATCCCGGAGCATCGGTATCGACAGACCGGCACCGAAGAGATCACTCCCCTTGCCCGATACTCCTGCTAAAAAGCGCAGAGAGGGCAAGGAGGAGAAGGGCAAGCTGAAGCACAAGAAACCCTCGAGTGCTTTGTCAATGCGCGGCGCGCTCGACTCAGTCCAGTCCGGGCTCGACCAGCTTGACCCGAAAGATCGCGAGCAACCCAGGGGTAGATCGATCTCCCCGATGCCGCGACCGATCACCTTGACGGACTCCGACCTCGACATAGACCTTACACAGGTCCCTCGGGATACCCCCAATGCCGAGGCGAAACCACCGTCGGCACCGAGAGGGGATAAGGATTACCGCTCTCCGGATCCACCGGTGCCGTGGGACATCCAGCAGTGGAGATACCTCTACGGCTCCTACCCACCTCCGCCCCAGTGGTACCCCACCGAATGGGATCGACAATCCACCTCTTCCAGAGTGTCTCGGTACCGAGAACCTACATCAGTACCGACACCGACACCTACATCGGTACCTCTGAAACGGATGCCCGACATCGATCCTCGTCCGTTGCCGACAACACAAGACCTGTCAAGCCCGACCCCTCTTTCACCATCCGAGCACTCGGCACCGGGGTCCCCGGCATCGTCCGTGTCGGGAGACGAATCACTTCCGCACCCGTCTCCGGACACGCAGGTCACCGAAAACCTCCCAATCTCCCCGAGGATGTGAAACCCTACGGAGAACTGATTAAGAGGATGGCACATTCACTGGCTTTGGCCACGGCCCAACCGACTCCGACGGCCACAGACTCCATCTTCGACATAGTACAGATGGATACGTCCACACCGGTGGCCCTCCCTCTCATATCGGTCCTGATGACTACGGCCAAAGAATCCTGGCCTCATCCCTCATCTACCCCCATCTCCAGCAAACGCCTAGACCACATGTATAGGATCCAGGAGCCTGGAGCAGAATTTTTGTTTGGCCACCCCAAACCCAATTCGGTGGTCGTGACACCCTCCACCAAGGGTCGTAGTGGTCACTCCTCCCCATTGGACAAAGAAGGACACAAAATAGATTCCTTTGGCAGACGTATTTATTCAGCGGGCGCATTGGGCCTAAAGATTGCAAATTACACCGCCTGCATGAGCAGATACCAGTACTCGCTCTGGGAGCAGATGACTGCTCTCATCGCCCATCTCCCAGAGGACAAGCTACGCAATGCCAGGAAGATCCAGAAAGAAGGCATGTCTTTGGCCAAGCTTCAACTCTCGGCCTCTAAGCATTCGGCAGAAGTAACCTCCAAGACGCTCACTTCAGCAGTGTCCATCAGACGACATGCCTGGTTGAGATCCACTTCTCTTCCTCAGGACACCAAGACCTTGGTGGAAGATCTTCTGTTTGAAGGAGACGGGCTCTTCAGCTCAACAACGGACACAGTGCTTCACAAGCTTGATAAGAGCATGGAGACTTCCCGCAATCTGGGAGTATCTCAGCCTAAGCAACAGAAACAGAGAACATGGCAGAGATCATGGTCCAAGAAACAGCCACAAAGGCCTCCCTCTAAACCCCAATGGCAGAGGTCGCCGCCATCTACCTATCAACATAAACCTTACAATAACAAGCCCCGTTTCCCAACCGCTCCGACGTCTAAGGCAAAACCCCCCAAACCGAGCAAGCAGAGCTTTTGACTCCCACCCCCGCTCCAACATCTCCACCCGTCTATCACCCTACCTGACAGCATGGCAACACATCACTTCAGACAAATGGGCACTCTCGGTCATCTCCAAGGGTTACAGAATAGAATTCTTCGAGATACCAATGGAACACTACTTTGTGGTCACTCCCCCATCTGACACTCTAACATCCGAGGTCGAGACCCTGCTGAGCAAGGATGCAATAGAACCAGTAGCGACCCAGCATTTCCAACAGGGATTCTATTCCCGCTACTTTACAGTGCCAAAGAGAGACGGGGGCCTTCGACCCATCCTGGATCTTCGGAACCTCAACGCGTTCATAACGTACAAAAAGTTCCAAATGACCACCCTTCAGATCATTCTACCTTTGCTGGAAGCGGGTTCTTGGATGGTGACGCTGGACCTGAAGGATGCATACTTCCATGTGACCATTCATCCTTCTCACAGACCCTTTCTACGCTTTGCGATCGGTCCACGTCACTTCCAGTACAAGGCACTACCATTCGGCCTCTCGACGGCACCCCGTGTCTTCACAAAACTAATGGCAACAGTAGCGGCCCACCTCCGCCTGCAGGGCATCCACCTATACCCCTACCTGGACGACTGGCTTCTGATCGCACCCTCAGCATCAGACCTGCAAGACTACGTCTCCCTAACGCTCCACACCCTGGAGACTCTGGGGTTGACAATAAATACAAAAAAGTCCATGCTCACCCCCTCCAGACGGGTGCAATTCATCGGAGCTCTTCTCGACTCCCTACAGTGCAGGGCGTTCCTACCTCCCAGCAGAGCCTCGGACATCGTTTCTCTCCTCAAAAATCTGAGAAGGAACCGGGAGGCGACAGCTCGTCAGATACTGCGACTCCTGGGACTCATGGCGGCAACCACCATGGTCATTCTCTTCGCACGGCTACACATGAGACCCTTGCAGCTGTGGTTCCTCCGTCGGTTCAGGCCAAGCCTACACCTTCTGTCCAAGAGATTCCGCCTCTCGGACTCGGTGGTTCAAGCCCTGGAGTGGTGGCAGGTGCCACAGAATCTCCAGACGGGCGCCCCCTTTCGCCGCCCTCCCCCGTCAGTCACTATTACCACGGACGCATCCCTATGGGGCTGGGGAGCCCATCTCGGCGATCTGTGCGTAGGTGACAAGTGGGATCTATCAGTAGCCCCCAATCACATCAACTTTCTGGAGCTACTAGCGGTCCGTTACGCAATCCGGTCCTTCCAACACCTTCTGTCGGGAAAGACGGTGGCTGTCCTCATGGACAACATGACCACGATGTACTACATCAACAGGCAGGGTGGTATGGTTTCCCGCAGTCTTTGCCGGTTAGCGATAGAACTCTGGACAGAATGCCAATCGCTGGATATCTGTCTGGTGGCGAATCATCTTCCCGGTCAGCTCAATACGCAAGCAGACTTCTTGAGCAGAGGGGGTGCATCCTTACACGATTGGGAGCTCAATCCGCGGTACTTGACCCCAATCTTCAGCCTCTGGGGTCAGCCTTCTGTGGATGTCTTTGCTTCCAGAGACAACAAGAAGTGTCCCCTCTTCTGCTCCAGGGCAGGTACAGACCCGACGTCCCTGGGGGACGGCCTTCTCCTCTCCTGGTTGGGATTACACCTTTACCTGTTCCCTCCAATTCCACTGATACTGAGGGTAGTACAGAAGCTACTTGCAGAACAACCACTAGCAATCCTGATCACACCCTGGTGGCTGAGGCAACCTTGGTTCCCCACCCTCCTTCGTCTCTCCGACGGGGTGTACACTCACCTTCCGATGAACCCAGACCTCCTATGGATGTACAAGGGTCTGGTGCTGCATCACGACATACCCAGACTGAAGCTGACAGCTTGGCGAATTCGTCCTCCGAAGTGGACCCTCGCATAGCGAATGTCCTCCTCAATGCCCGTAAACCGTCTACCCGTCGTTCCTACGAGGCAAAATGGAATAAGTTCCTGTCTTTCCTTGCTTCAATAGGACGACCTTCCATTCCATCTACACTGAATGACATCTTTGGGTTCCTCTTGTCTTGTAAGGACAGAGGATTGTGCCACGCATCCCTTCGTGTCTACCTTTCAGCAGTTTCGGTTAACCATCCAACGATAGATGGCTATTGCGTTTTCTCTCATCCCACTACGAAGCAATTCCTAAAGGGAATGTGCCATCTCTTCCCAACAGTTAAAACCCCTGTTCCAGCATGGGACCTGCCTCTAGTGCTGCATAAGCTAATGGGCAAGCCATTTGAGCCTATGGCTTCTTGTAGCCTGCAGCTTCTTTCATGGAAAGTAGCGTTTCTTGTGGCTCTCACTTCGGTTCGACGGGTGAGTGAGCTGTCGGCTCTTCGATGTGACCCACCATACCTTACCTTTCATCAGGACGCAGTGACCCTGACTCCTGATATTACTTGTTTGCCGAAGATAGTTTTGGACTTCCACATTAAAGCGGACATCACCCTACCGGTGTTTTATCCTGAACCCAAGGACCAGACACAACGTTGCCTGCATTCCCTCGACGTTAAGAGGGCCCTGTCATTTTACTTGGATCGAACTAAATCCTTTCGCAAGTCTCCAGCTCTCTTTGTCGCTCATGCCCTTCCCAGACAGGGACAGAAGCTGTCATCTCAGAGACTGTCTAAATGGATTGTTGAGACGATAAAGCTCGCCTACCTCCTGGCCACGCGGCCATTACCGGCGTCCCTGCGGTTCCCCACTCTACTCGAGCAGTTCCCCACTCTACTCGAGCAGTGGCTGCCTCGACAGCTTTTCTCAAGGGCATCCCCCTGGGAGATATCTGCAATGCTGCTACATGGACGTCTCCTCACACGTTTGTGAGGCACTACGCCTTGGACGTCCGTACCCATCAGCGATTGGCGGTGGGCCGTGCAGTTCTGCAGACAGCTCAGATGTGAGACCTTCAGCACCCACCTCCAGGTATGTGGTGTAATTATTGCTCGCTATTCTCCCAGAGGTGTGATGCACAGAGACCACGAAGAAGATATACAGGTTGCTTACCTGTAATTGGAGATCTTCGAGTGGTCATCTGTGCATTCACACCACCCGCCCTCCTTCCCCTCTGCTTTCGGTCTCCCTTGTACTTTCTTGGAGGCTGCTTGCAGCGGTCAGAAGGAACTGGCGGGATCCTCGTGCCCCTCCCCGGTCATGCGCAGTGGAGCCGGCGCGCGATCGGGGAGTTGGCGCGAAAATCCGTTGGCTTTGAAGTTACCGATCGGGATCGGCGCAGGCGCACATTATCCCAGAGGTGTGAATGCACAGATGACCACTAGAAGATCTCCAATTACAGGTAAGCAACCTGTATTTTTCAGGACTGCCACTCATTCCTCATTTCTTTGGGCTCTTCATGAATTGTATCGTTTTATTGGTATGGATGATTCCAGAGCTCTCTCCACAGTTTGGAGAAAGTTCATTATAGATGGAAGCTTTTAAGGTGTGCATTTGAGTGAACATCAACCTGTCCTGTCTTCAGTTTTTTTAAAAAATGCTTGAAACCGATGTGGTTTCCGGAAGTTTACAGGGGTGTAGCAGTGAGCGTACTGGCTTCTGGGTGTACACCACACAAATTGTTACAGGTTAAAAGAAAATCTAACCGGAAAAATGCCTCATCTGCTCTCCAGAGAGTAGTCTGGTCCATTCAAAATTTTTAACTTTTTTCTTTGAATGATAGAAGCAGCCCAGTCACAGCACAACTGGCTTTCAATATTTTGTTTGTTTGTTTGTTTGTTCATTGTATTTGTATCCTGCCTATCCCACGAGCGGGCTCAAGGCAGGTCACATCATCTTCCAAGAGTTACAATAAAGTTTAAAAACAAAATACAAATTTCCCCCCGTTTCAAAAGTTGACTGCTTTGTAATGCAGGTTGCCACCTGAGAATAACAAGTCCTCATGAATAATCCTTAGACAAATTACTAAATTCCTGTGTCAAATTTTGGGAGTTCCCAAGTGTGTGGCAGGAGCTGTTCTTAGGTGGGAGCTAGCACAAAACCCCCTAGAACTTAGAGCTTGGTTGGCTGCTTCCACACTAAGACTGAAGGTTTGTTTTTTCTAGTTCATTATCAGAGAGCTTGATTTATAGACTGAAGGAGGATAATTATAGAAATACCTGGTTAAATCAAATAGATGAGCAATTGAACCTCCTCGGACTCCCAACATCAACAATCAACAACAACAACAACAACAAATACCTTTTATTGGCATAAAATATTAAAAGCAGTTCCCATTAAGATAAAACAGTCCCAACATTTGTAAAAAAAAATAGTTAACCCTAAAACCATTACAGAGGTGTATCAGAGGAATCTTTAAATTCTAAAAGCCTTAAAATTAAATTTTACCGTTTTATTAAACTCAAAAGGATCAGGAAGATTCTTCCGTTTTATAAGACCATGAAGAAACTTAGCAGTCAGTTCAATAATCTCTGGATCTAGAGAAGTAAAGAGGTAATGTAGCTTACTTCCATCCGGTTGTCCTGCTACCTTACTAAGGGGAACTTCTAGAAATTTTGCTCGAATATCATTCAGCAAATTACAATGTAGGAGTGCATGCTCAACTGTTTCTAATTCTTTCTTATTGCATCTGCAGTACCTAAGTGCATAAGGAATTTTCTTATACCTCCCCTCAAGAATGGCAGATGGGAGAACATTGAACCGAGCCAGCAGATAAGCTCTGCATAATTGCGGTGAAGTCAGACAGAAAAAATATTGTGGCAGGGCGCCAGAGAGTAGATAAGCCCATCTTACTGAGGAGCACCTACCAGAGGCAAGAGCTCTGAGCTCTTGTAGTTCTATATCAATAAGTCTCTGCTTAAGCAGAGTGAAAACCTCAGGCTCTGATAAGGTGACAAAATCATTCAAATTAAAACCGATGGAATTAATTTTCTTTTCAATAGCCAAGAGCCAGGCAGAGGGGTGGGAATCTGAAAGCATATAGGCAATAAGGCTATTGTGATTGCACCTAAAATGCAGACGCAGCCAGAATCTAAAGGTAAAGATCCACGCCTTTGTCTCCAACCTTCTCTGATTAAGCTCCATGCAAATGGCAGCGTAGGAGACGCATGAAGGCAACCCCAGAATTTTCCTCAGGAAATTGGATTGAAGTTGTTCAACTGCTTTATTAAAAGCTGTAATCCAAATAGGGATGCCATAGAGGAGCATCAACAATCAAGAATATATCTCAGCAAGAAACCTGGAGACAGATCAGATCGAAGGCAGGAAATTGGAATAGGGCCAGTACCACCGCACGTGCCAGGCGTGCATGTTCTCCCCTAGCTCTGGGGATCCCTCCTCCGTTGATCCTTCCATCATGTCTCAGCCATTTTACCACCCCCTCTCAGAGATTTGCTTTTATTCTTGCAAGATTAAACACTCTACCATCTGCAGAATCAACGGGACATTTCTTACGAACTCCGTATTCAGACAGGCTTTGTACCTGCGCTTCCGGTGAGATTGAGACACAGGCATGCCTCCTTTTGTTTTGTTCGCGCTGGTTAGCTCTTAGGTCATATCGGATATATCCAATTCGGATATATCCAATACCTCCTTCCACTGGAGCCATGGGTGACCTCTTATCTGCTGTCAGATATCGATCCAATAATTACTGCTTCAGTAGCAAAATACTTAGCTATTATAATAGTATTGAAGCGTAAATAATTGCTGCTAAAATAAGGTCTGCATTTTAGTTTGGTTTTATATTTAAATTTTATATTGCTTATAGTTTTAACCGGATTTGAAATGTAGTTTTAAACTCTCACTTTGGGATTTTATATGTATGTTGTATGTTGTGGTTGTACTTGAGACCACTGGTCATATGAGCGGAAATAAACTACTGTAAGTCCTCATGAAGACAGAGTCAGGTAGGTCACCATGTTGCTCTGAAGCAGTATAACCAAGTTTGAGTCCAGTGGCACCTTTAAGCCCAGCAAAGTTTAATTCTGGGCATCAGCTTTCGTGTGCAAGCACACTTCTTCAGAGACATGAAGTGTGCCTGCACACGAAAGCTTATGCCCAGAATTAAACTGCTGGGCTTAAAGGTGCCACTGGACTCAAACTTTGTTCTAAGTCCTCATGATGAGTTCATGGAACTAGTTTCACAGTTCTTGGGATCCTGCTCTAATGGTAGGTAAATAACAGGACTGCTGCCTCAAATTCTTCATAGTACAAACTCTAATCACTCTGCTGACAAGGGATGGACATAAAACCGGAAAAGGCTTCAAATCTCAAAGTGAAATGTGTTACCTTAACTTATAAGAAAGCAAGCTAGAAGAGCTCTCGGAATGGTCATCTTCAAAGAATTCTTCTCTCCCTTCATAGGTGAATTGGTTATAGGGCAAGTAGAGAGGTGTGGACTTGGCCGAGGGGGACTGCGAGGCCTCCGTCTGGGACGTTGATGGGCCTGGCTGCTGACTGTCGTGCATTTTCACATCATTGTGTTCAGACACTTTAGACAATATTCTGTCAATGGTTTTAAAATAAGGCCAATCTGGTGCAAGAGTTTCGCTGTCGGTCATGCATTTTAATTTCCTAAGAGGAAAGAAACAAAATTATCTATGAAAAAAATCAGGATTTCATGCAGGATTTTAAAAATTCTATTACATTTAGTGTTTTAGCATATACAGATATCTGGGTGTTTTGGTCAAATCGACACCAGTAAAAACAGAAGCAAAACAGGTAAGAGTTTAGAGTTTATAATCTCATCCGTGGACTTTTCTGTTTTCAGCTCAAAGGTGCATGGCAATCCAGACGAATGGTAGACATATAGCAAGAGCACCTTGCCAGTAAATCCACTGTAAAATGATGATGGGGGCAGTTCAGTTTACTTATTTCTTTCACAGTTAACCAAATAATCCAGCCAAAAACAGGTGAGTCTAATTATTGTGAATGAAGCGTATCTTGGAGCCGTTGCCTGCAGTGGTGAAATACTTGACTACACCAAATGTTTGTTCCACTTGTGAACATTGGCATGTGTGTGATATTGTGCTTTTGAAGGTGCTGAAATGGCTCCCCAAATCTCCAGAAATGTCCCAATCCAGAGTTGGCAGCCCTAGAATGAGGCAATGCTTTCTGGAAAGGTCACATAAATGATCCTAACAAATCAGGATTGCCTTGTCTTTGCTGTAAACCCAAAAGTGTTTGCAACTGCACAAGACCAGAGGACAGATCATCACACTGCAGATTAACTAATTTAAATTGCTGCTTTTCACAGATTTTACCAAGTTAAAGCAGATCCTTCCTCCCTTTCTCTTGGATAAATACCTGCACATTGATTAAGGAAGGGGAGGGAATGCAAACATTTTCACCTTTTTTTGCAGTAACCACATAACTAAATAGGGGCACACTGGGGCATCTGATGGAAATATTTGTAGAACTCACCCCCTCCTTTGCTGAAGTCCTGTCAGTTATTAGTATTATTCATTTATATAACTGTGGTGTGACAGCTGAAGGAGGGGCTATCAAATGTTTTCTAGCCAATTAGAAAGCAGTGGGTATGCATCACTCCTAACAGCGCTTTTCATTCAGGAGGCTTACTCCTACAGGGCACTCCTGCCACTGAAACTTGCAGGCATAGAATGCTCTGGCCTGGTATGGGATAGTTTGGCTATCTGCGTGGTGTACCAACTGCCCAATGCACCACCTGCTAGCCTGTCATCTCTGGCCGATGCAGTGTCTGGCTGGGCGCTGGAGTACCCAAGGCTTTTAGTCTTGGGGGACTTCAACATCCATGCCGAAGATGCGGCCTCTGGGCTGGCCGGCGATGGACCTGGTGTCAGCCATGGTGGCACTGGGACTCACCCAATGTGCAATGGTGCCCACACACCAGGCCGGGCATACGCTCGACTTGATTTTTGCAGGGGGAGTTATGGTTGACCTGATTACTGCTCTGGTAGTTCCATAGTCGGATCACTATGCCCTGAAGGCCCGTCTGAAGGTGCCACTCAGACCCTCTGTGGGCGGCAAGCAGATTTTGGCTCCCCCGTGGAGTCAGATGGACCCTTAGTGGCTCCTTCTGGCTTTACGGGATCCCATGCCCTCTGGCGGCTCGTTGAATGAGCTGGTCGAGGACTGGCAAGCCCGGCTCTCAGCTGCCATCAACGAGATTGCCCCCCGACTTCCTCTGTGCCCCGCTCTAAGTGGGCTTCCTGGTACACTGGGGAGCTGCGGCAGATGAAGCGAGAGCTCAGACGGCGAGAGAGACGGTGGTGGCGTGCCCACGATGAAGCATCATGAGCACCTTATAGGGCGTTTATGAGATCCTATGAGGTGGCAGTCAAGGCCACGAAGAGGCAATTCTACGCGGATGAGATTGCATCTGCAAGCTCGCGCCCAGCACAATTATTTAGAATGATTCGGTCCTTAACAGAGCTGCCCCAGGGCAGACCAAATGATAGGGAATTGGACATTGGCTGTGAGGCTTTTGCAAACCATTTTGCAGATAAAATCTTGGTGCTCCGCCGTAACCTCCCGGCCACAGTTGAGACAGTTAGTGAACTCGAAGCCCCATGCGCGTCTTCTTGTTCCATTCTGGATTATTTTGGTCTACTCAGCCTGTTGACAGGTTGATCTCAACTGTACACCCAACCACATGCAGCCTTGATCCGTGCCCTTCGTGGCTTATAAAAGCTGGCTGCGAGGTGCTCTCCGGGAGGTCAACAAGTCCTTTGAGGAGGGACTGTTCCCCGGGGGCACTCAAGGAAGCGATGGTTAGCCCTCTCCTGAAAAAACCATCATTGGACCCGGCTGAATTGGACAACTATTGGCTGGTGTCCTACTTGCCCTATTTGGGCAAGATCTTGGAGAGGGCAGTGGAGATTCAGTTGCAGAACTTCCTGGATAACACTTCTTTGCTAGACCTGTCCAGCTTCTGGCCAGGTCATGGGACGGAAACAGCACTGGTCACCCTCACAGATGACATCCAGCGGCATCTGGGTCGGGGTGGTATGGCGGTGCTGATGCTGTTAGATGTGTCGGCTGCGTTCAGTACGGTCGACCACCAGCTACTGATCCACCACCTCAATGACACGGGGATTCAGGGGCTTGCCTCATTTCTCCAAGGTCAGGGACAGAGAGTGGCGCTGGGGGAGCAGACATCCCGGAGGCACCCACTAGTGTGCGGTGTGCCACAAGGGGCAGTGCTGTCCTCGATGCTCTTTAACATCTATATGCGCCTTCTTGCCCAGATTGCCTGGAGGCATGGGTTGGGTTGTCACCAGTATGACACCCAGCTATATCTGCTGATGGGTGGCCAGTCCGGGGCTAACCCAGATGACCTGGAGCGGGCGCTTCAGCACGTGGCGGGCTGTCTCAGGCTGAGCCGACTGAAATTGAATCCAACGAAGACGGAGGTCCGGTGCCTGAGTTGGAGCAGATCGGGGGTAGGGATCCCATTGCCAGCCTTCAGGGGGGCGCCATTGGTGCCAGCGCCAAAGGTCTGGAGCTTGGGAGCGCTCCTGGACCCCTCGTTAATGATGGAGGCCCAGGTAGCAGCCACTGCCAAAGCAGTATTTTACCATCTGCGGCTGATTAGGCAGTTGGTTCCCTTCCTCAAACGCAATAACCTTGCGACAGTGATCCACGTAATGGTCACCTTGAGGCTGGACTACTGCAATGCTCTCTACTTGGGGCTGCCCTTGTCTCAGCTCCGGAGGCTGCAGCTAGTGTAGAATCCCGCAGCCAGGCTGCTGATGGGCCTCTCAGTGCGAGACCATATCCAGCCTGTGCTAAGGACACTGCACTGGCTGCCTATAGTGTACCGGATCCGGTTCAAGGTGCTGGTTTTAACCTTTGAAGCCCTGTATGGTCAGGGGCCTGCCTACCTAAGGGGCCACCTTTCCCCGTATATACCCCAGAGAGCACTGCGTTCAGGCACCCAACACCACCTGGCCCTCCCTGGCCTTAGAGAGGCTAGGCTGATTTATTTATTTATTTATTATTTCATTTTTATCCCACCTTGCCGGCGAACTGGCTCAAGGCGGCTAACAACTATAAAATACCATCAAAGTGGTTTACAAATTAAAACATAAAACATAAAACCAAACATCAATCTATATAAACAACATAGAGCAACAATAAAACTGGCAGCATCAGAGTTCTCATGGTGAAAAAACGACGGCAAAAGTTTCGGCCGATGGGACCAGGGCGGCTCCCTGCTGGTGGAATGGGCTCCTGAATGACATCAGGGCCCTGCAGGACCTTCTGCAGTTCCACAAGGCCTGCAAAGTAGCGCTCTTCTGCCAGGCCTTCAATTAGGAGCCGCCACTGGGGGTGGGAAGGGGGTTCTTGGTTAGCGCCGAAACACTCTACAGGCGCAAGCCTATTGGTCGTGGGCCTGGAATTTGCTGTGCTGCTTTTGGAAGTAATATTGGCCGCCATATCTGCAGGAATTCTGTGAATCCTGTTTTTAGGTTTTAGCTGTGATTTTATATTGTATACTGACCAATGTTGTAAGCTGTCTAGAGCCGGCTCACGCTGGCTAGGCGGGTTATAAATCTCAATAAATAAATAAATATAGTGAATATCCTAAATAGGGTTGCCAACGTTGGGTTGCGAAATTGCGAGAGATTTGGGGGAAGGATCCTTAGGAGTAGAATTGCCAGCTCCGGGATGAAATACTTGGGAGATTTGTGGCGGAGCCCAAGGGGGGGCTTCTGGAGTTCTGGCCACGCTGGTGGGCCTCCTGATGGCACCTGGGTGTGAGAGTTCTGCTCAAAGTAGTCAAGGATCAGATCTTGGTTGGTTAACCACAGTTCTTTATTACCTATTCCTACATTAGTACAGCATCTCGGGTTATTGTCAGAGATGAGACAAATAATACAAGCGGGTCTATTATACCATTCCAAGGAGTTTGAATTACCCATAGATAGCCAATCCCCTTAAGGGAAAATTGGCGGGCTAAAAGGTGTCTTGACCGTTTGGTTCACACAGGAAAAAAGTGAGGTGTTAAGCAGTAAATTTCCCTTCTCAAACCAGACCCCTCAGTTCACATAACAATTCATGGCTCCAAGGTTCTTTTGCATGAGATAAGAGATGAGAGCCATCCTCCCCTTGAAGTTACTGCCGGGGCAGCTGGAATGCGGAGGCAGAGATGAGAGGCCTCCTTGTTCTCACCAATCATGGTTGTCACCCTCCCGACCAAGACAGGATTAATACAAAGGTCTAATACATAATGCGTAATGGTTACATAGGGTTTAATACCCTCTAGATACATAGGATAGCTGAAGGCATGTATGCAAGAATACATTGGCTGAATCGACAGATTCTGACACTGGGTTTTGGCCACTGTATAACACAGAGTGTGACACAGAGTGTTGGACTGGATGAGCCATTAACCTGATCAAGCATGGCTTCTCTTATGTTATGAGGGCAGGGTTTGAGGAAGGATCCTAGCAGGATATGATTCCACAGCAACCCCCTTAATTTTCTCCAGGGGAACTGATCTCTGTCATCTGGAGGTCAGTTGTAATTCCAGGAGAGCTCCAGACCCCACCTGGAGGCTGGCAACCTTGTTGCAAAATAAGGGGAAGTTAATAACATTGTTTTTAAAAATGTTGTTGTGGATGTAGGTGTGCTCTGGAGTGGGAAGATCACCTGCAGTACCTGCCCTGCCCCTCACCCCATTTCTGCTCCCTTCCCACCTGCTCCACTTAACCACTGGGCAGATGGAGATTTGGCAAGCTGCTGCCACCAACCTGGCTTTTGAGGTTTGCCTCAAGAGGGGCCCCGGTTACCCCCCCCCCTTGCTTCTCAGATCCCCTTGGCAAAGCCCCTTTAATTGCTGGGGGGGGGGGATCAGCCACCAAGTCTGAGGTGTATAAAGAACCTAGCAAAGTCTGAAAAGATTTAATTAAAAGATTCCATCCAGAATAGAAAAAGTCAAAAGTCCCCCCCCAAAAAAACAGCATTCTTACAAGTTTAAAGTTGCCAGGCAAAGAAGAGAATAAACATTTATTTCATGCATCTGAACTGAACTTATTCCCTAACAGATCTAGGTGGGGTCACCGTGTTGGTCTGAAGCAGCAGAACAAAGTTGGAGTCCAGTCAGGCACCTTGAAGGCCAACACAGTTTCATTCATGGTACAAGCACGAAGCAAGAGCCTTGAGAGGGAAGGTTTTATAACCCACTCACTCTACCCCCAAGATCTTTACCTCCTTACTCAAGACTGGTTACCAAAATGAGCAAGCGAAACTATGGTTTGCCAACCCCAAGCTGGAAAATTCCTAGAGATTCGGCGATAAAGCCTGGGGAAGGACCTCAGTGGGTTATAATGCCATAGAGAGTCCACCCTCTGAATCTGTCATTTCCTCCAGGAGATCTGGTTTATGTAGGCTGGAGATAGGGCTGCCAAGTCCCGGCGACTTACCGGCGGGGGGGGAGTTGTTCTCCCCCCGGGAGCTCTTCTGGTGCGTGCGCTTTGCGCGCGCGCCACGGCGACGTGATGACGTCACCTCTGGGTGACGTCATTACATGGGGGGAAGTTGTCCTCACTGGACGACTTCTGGGGCGGGGTTCCCCCCACCGGCCGAATGCTGGCCGGCGGATCGGGAACCCCTATAGTGGGGGATCCCCCGCCCCCCGGGCTGACTTTGCAGCCCTAGCTGGAGATCAGTTGTAACTCCAGGAGATCCCCAGGCCGTACCTTGAAGACAGCAATCCTGGGGACGTTTCTGCTGGTCCAATATGGGTCCGTCTGGGTGCTGTTGAGGGCTAGGTACAGGGATTGTAATTCCCCAGTGCTGAAAGAGCTAAACTAGCTGCCCCTTGTTTCTGGACACAGTTCCAAGTACTGGTTCTTACTTTTGAGGCCTAAATGGCTTGGCACCTGGGGTACTTGAGAGACTGCCTCCTCACAAATTGTCCAGCTCCCCAGTCAAAATCTCCCTCCCATGTCCTGCACTCTGGGGGTGACCAGAGTCAGGGCTTTTCCATTGGTGGCACCTTGTCTCTGGAATGTCCTCCCCTTGGAGGTTTGCCTGGTGCCTACCTGTCACGGACCGCTCTGGTGAGCAGGACACCATCTTCCTCTATTTTAGGCATCAGACCCAAACTTCTCTCTCCCTTCCCCCGCCCCAGTCTTTTAATTAAGGTGTTGATCTTTTAATATTGTTTTATAGCCTGCTTCTAGCCTGAGAACTGTTTTATGAGATTCATTGTAAGCTGATCTTCGACGTGGTCTCTGTGCTTCAGATCTATGGATTTTCTGCGCCTGTGCGGAAATTCATTGGTATTATAGAAAGCTTTAACGGATTTTCATGCCCAGCACCTCCGGGCATGTGTGGAGGCTCCATCGCACGTGCTCAGAGGAGCAGGGCACGGACATTCCACCAGTTCTCTTCTGACCGTCACGCAAGTAACAGCTCATTGCTCATTACTTCGCGCCATCAGTTGGTGATTGTTGGAAAGCTTCGCTTCTTCTAGCCTTCAGTTTTTGGTTTGTTTGTTCCTTTTATTCGTTCTTTTCCTTAGAAAAAAGAGATATCCAACTTTCTTTAATTTTCTGGGGGCCGCCGGACTCCTGCTCTCCCCCCTCCCTTTTAACTTCGCACCATCGCCTTATGGCTAAAAGGTGGGGCTGTTTTAAGAGGTGCTCCTCCTGTAGCAGCAAACTAGCTGCTCCCGACAGCCACTCGCTCTGCCTCATCTGCCTGGGATAGGGACACTGGCCTGATTCATGCATCCATTGCACTAAATTTTCGAATCAGACCAGAAAGAACAGAGCAGCTCGGCTTCGGTTAGCCCTTCTCGAGTTGGCTTTACTCCCAGTATCCCCTATGGATCCCTCCCATCCTTCGACATCAACCATCGATACCGTTCACTCCACATCGAAGGCAGCATCCAACATTGTCAGAATGACATCGAAATGCCCCCCTCCATCTCAGTCTGCCACTTCTACGCCAGTAAAGAAGAAGAAGAGAGACAAGACTGAGAAGCAACGCAAGGCGATGTAGGTCGTTGTGGGTAAACCTCCCAAGAAACCCTCGACATCGGCGGCAGCTCTGGATCCGCCTCCTACTGTTACCGCCACACCTCCGAGTCTTGAGGTAGTGGCACAAATTGTCCCCGCTGCGGTGGAACTACCCATTATTCAGCTGCTGGACTTTCCCATCAGACAGGTCAATGCACTGCTCCCTGAAAATATCCTAGAGACCCAGGATTTTTCTGAGATCGACCGAGGATGCAACCTCATCCCCTCTCCCCGTCGGCAGCAATTGCCATCGAAATCTCCAGCTTCAGACCATTTGTGCTTGCTTTTCGACACCGACCCATATTGATACCATCGGCAACGGATCATTGATGTTGACCCACCTCCAGCCTAGTGTCAGGTGCCCTGACAAAAGCTTCATTGTAATATGCTTTCGTTTCCACTGACTAAATGAATTGCAGCTATGTCTCCTTCTCTGTCTACTCCCCCCTCCCTTCCTTGTCACCTTGAAGTATATTGCTGTTAAGAGATCTGGACAATGTTACCGTTTTAGGCGGGAGAGTGGCGACCCTGCATTCCTGCACGTCACCAAGAACAAATGGCCTTTCCTCCCATGCATCCCTCCTCCTTTTTCCCGGGCCGGCGAATGTCTTATCTTATTGTGAAAACCTTGAAGTTCTGTTATTGTCACCCAAGCCGTTTGTTATGTATATGGTTCACACATCTGGGTCACCCAGATCAAGAAGGGAATTTTTACAACTTTCTCACCTCCCTGTGGGAATCCAAACGGCCCGATCATGGCTCCCGCGTTTTTCATTCTAAATCTGATTGGTTTAATCTTGGGGTTCAAACGACCGGAAGGGTATATTAACTCTGACTGTTTTCTATGTGGCATCTCTAACAAACATTCGAGAACCTGTTAAGCAGTATTAAGAATAATAAAGAACTTTGCTTCATCAACAAAGGTCTGATCTTTTGCTGTTAAGACAGAAGCCTCACAGATTGTTAGAGATCTGTGTTTGGGACTTTGTCGTACCTGACCATGTCAGATGACGATACTATTCCCATAACTTCGGAAGAGTCAACCGTGCCGATGGATAGTGGACCTACTGGGCCAGGGGAGCAGCCAGCGACTATGGCGCAAGGTGCTTACTATATACCACGTACGGGACTTGGTTTGCAGCAACCGCCCTTCACTCCCCGGTACTGATGGTCCACGTTCGGGCGCAGCACTTCCGAGTCATGGGTCCACGACCGGAAGGGGTCTCGCGTGTGGTTTGGCGGAGACTGTACGGAGCTGGGTCGCCCAAGCCTGCTGGAAGACGACCGAGACTACCAGGGAGGTTTGGGAGACTGGAGGTATCAGTTCCTGGAAGAGGAGCGTGGTGCGCCCTGTGGCCCTGATCCCATGGGTGAGGATTTGGGGTGAGTGCTGGAGCGGAGAATGGGAGAGATGAAGGACCGCATCACAGCGGAGCTGCGAGAGGTAATGCTGGACATGCAGCAGCAACTGCGAGATGTCGTTGTGGTGGTGCAGGTCCCGGTGCAACAACCCCCCCTTGGGGGAGCGGGGGTGCCAGGGCCCGTGAGTGGGGCACCTCCTCAACAGGCTCCGCCTGCAGGACCCTCGGGCGGGGGTCCCCCCCAGCAAGTTCCTGCTCAGCCCATCCCGGCCGATCGATTGATCCGCCAAGCCCCCAATGACCCGCTGACCACCACCTTCGATGGAGATCCCGAGAAACTCTGCTTCTTCATAATCGAAATCGAGCGGTTTCTAGAGGCGTGGGGACACCTGTACCCCACTGAGCGAGACTGGGTGGGCTACATTGGTTCTAAGCTATGGGACACCGCAAGCGATTGGTATGTAAGCCTGCACAACCCCCCTGGGCCCGAGTTACGTACTGTTAATAACTTTTTGTGGGCCCTTCGGCAGGACTATGAGGACCCCCTGGGGGAGGAGAAGGCACGAAACCAGTTACGGAGGCTGGCACAGGGGCGGTCCTCAGTGAGAGAATACACTGATCACTTCAGGCGGATTGCAGCCAAAGTGCAAGGTTGGTCCCAAGATCTGTTCATCGAAAAATATAGGGAGGGCCTGCACCCCAAGATCTACGAAACGATCCTGAGGGGTGGACGACCCACCTCCCTGGCTGCATGGATGAGGGCGGCGGCCGACGTAGAAGAGCGATTCACTTTGATCAAGCTGGGAACCCCCACCGCCTCCCAACCCAAGGCCCCGCCAAAGGGGAAGGGGAAGTCGGTCTTTCAAGAGCTACGAGACAGTCGCTTCAAGCAAGGGCTGTGCATAAAGTGCGGGGAGAGCGGGCACTTCGCCTCTGCCTGCCCCCGTAGCAGCGGAAAAGTCCCCAAGACCTCCACCCCGGTAGAGGGGAGCACCCCGAGTCACGGCAAAACCCCGTTTAAACCCCGGGCATTACAGCTGGAGGGGGCAACATGCGAGCAGGGTGAGCTGGAGCTGGTCAAGGCACAGCCATCGGGAAACTTCAACGACCTGCAGTAGGCGGCACAGAGCTGCAGGTCCCCCTACCTGGCACACCATCTCCGGTGAGCATCCCTGGCCCCTTACTTTACATGGTAGTGACTGTGATAGCCCCAGGCACGGGAACCCATGTACGGGTGCGTGCCTTAATTGACTCAGGGTGTGCTAGGGATTTGATAAGCCCCTTGGTGGTGGATGGGTTGGCCCCCAAAGTGACCCCCTTGGGGGAGCCACTCACGTTCACCCAAATGGACGGTTCCGAAATGAAGGAAGCGTGTGTGGCAGAGACTGAGTTGTTGATTGTGGGGACGGGGGAACATTGGGAAAAGAGGGCTTTTCTCATCACCCCAAATACCCAGTTCCCCATGGTGTTGGGAAGCCCGTGGTTGAGCTCCCACGATCCCTAAGTGAAATGGAGTGAGGGAAAAATCTTGTGGGTAGACGAAAAGTGCGGCCATAATAAATGGGATCCCAAATGGGGACCCAGGCTCCCCACTCCCCTGCGAGCAGCGGCGCTAACCCTGGTGCCAGCGCAGATCCCACGGGAATACAGAGACTTGGCCGAGGTGTTCAGTGAAGCGGAGGCGGATGAATTACCCCCACACTGCCTGTCCGATTGCGCCATTGAATTGCTGCCAGGGGAAAAGCTACCGAAAGGAAAATTGTACTCCATGAGCCCAGCAGAACGTGAGGAGCTACGAAAGTTCCTAGACAAAAATCTGGAACGCGGGTTCATCCGCCCAGCCAAATCCCCTTTTGCAGCTCCTGTTTTATTCCGAAAAACGAAAGATGGGGGTCTGAGACTGTGTACAGACTATCATGGGCTAAACGATATCTCTGCTTCAAATGCTTACCCCCTCCCGCTTATCAAAGACTTGCTGGCTGAGGCAGCTAAAGGGAAAATATTCACCAAACTAGACTTGCGGGACGCTTATTTCCGGGTGCACATCAGGGAGGGGGATGAATATAAGACTGCTTTTAATACACCATTGGGACAATTCGAATACTTGGTGATGCCATTCAGCTTGAGTGGCGCTCCGGGAGTTTTTATGAGTTTGATACATGAAGTGTTGCACAAACATTTGTTTAATGGGGTGCTCTGTTATCTAGATGATAACTTGATTTATTCTACTGATAAGGCATCGCACGTGAAATTAGTGAGGAAGGTGCTGGCCACATTGTTGAAAAACCAGCTCTACGGAAAATTGTCTAAATGCGAATTTAATCGAACTGAGGTGGATTTTCTGGGGTATAGGATTTCACAGAAGGGGCTAGAAATGGACCCCGCCAAAGTAGAGGCAGTGGTGCAATGGGAGGCTCCTCGTACGCGTAAGCAATTACAAAGCCTCCTCGGGTTTTGCAACTTCTATCGCACCTTCCTCAAAGACTTTGCTACTGTCACCCTCCCCCTCACCGAGCTGCTGAAAACCAAGGGAAAGGGGCCCAAGGCGGGGAAGCCGGGAGAAAAGATAGTGTGGATCGAGGCGTGCCAATCAGCATTTGGAAAGTTAAAAAAGCTGTTCACCTCGGAACCTATCTTAGCCCACCCTGATGAGACCAAGGAATTCGTAATTCACGTGGACGCCTCAGATGTAGCCATGGGGGGGGGGGCAATACTTCAGAAGGGACCTGATAATAGGCTACACCCACTGGCTTATATTTCCAAAAAAATTAATGAAACCCAGAGACATTGGTCAGTGTGGGACAAGGAAGCAGCCGCAATTCGCTTAGCCCTAACCACCTGGAGGCACTGGCTAGAAGGGGCACAAACTCCGTTTGAGATTTGGACGGATCACAAAAATCTAGAGGCGTTGCGAACGCAAAGGACCCTTAACACCAAACAGCTCAGGTGGGCTGACTTCTTCTCAAAATTTAACTTTGTGCTAAAACATTTCCCGGGAAGGCAAATTCCTTAGCAGACGCTCTATCCAGATTGCCCCAACACGAATCCTTGAGGGAGGAGGTGTTCGATTTGATGATCTCACCCCAGCAATTGGGGGGGGGGGCCATCACTACCCGGAGTCAAAGCAAAATCACCCCCCCCCCCCAATGGGCTGAGAAATGTGCAGGGGAATATTCTAAAGAGGAAGCGGAAGAATTGGCAGGGATAGAGGAATGCTCTTTGCACCAAGATAATTGTTGGTATCATGGGACCAAGTTAGTAGTGCCCCAACCACTTCGCAGGGACATATTAATAGCTTGCCACTCTTCCAAGTTGTCTGGGCATTTTGGATTCCTTAAGACTTTAAACCTGGTGCAGCGTCAATTTTGGTGGCCTTGCATGCGTAAAGATGTCTCAGACTTTGTGACTGCTTGTCAGGTGTGCTTAATGTGCAAGTGGGGGGGGGGGAACCCCGGGACTACTGCACCCTTTGCCTACCCCCTCCAGACCATGGGAAGCCGTGTCTATGGATTTCATTACCAACCTGCCACCCTCCAAGGGGAAAAAAGTCATTTGGGTGGTGGTGGACATGTTTTCCAAGCAAGCTCATTTTGTCCCTTTTAAGCAACTCCCAACGGCCAAAGGTCTGGCCAAGACCTTTTTTAACCACGTGATAAAACTACATGCGTTCCTTAAGCGCATAATTTCCGACAGAGGGAGCCAGTTCATTGCCAACTTCTGGCGGGAGCTTTTACAGGTGATGGACATTGAACCCGCTTTGAGCTCGGGTTATCATCCAGAGACCGATGGACAGTCTGAACGAATTAATCAAATATTGGAGCAATTTCTAAGATGTTACACTAACTACCATCAGGACAATTGGGTGGATTTGTTGCCTTTTGCAGAGTATAGTTATAACAATGCAGTGCATTCCTCTACTGGTGTCTCGCCTTTTATGGCAGTGGGGGGATTCGAGGGGAAAGCCTTGCCTACAGTGACGGATTCATCGGAGACCCCCCTCTCTGACTTTACACAGTGGTGGACTAAATTGCAGGACTCCTGGCCTTTGATTGCTAAGACTTTGGATAAAGCTAAGGCTGACTACAAAAAGTACGCTGATAGGGGGCGCGCTGAAGGCTGGGACCTTCAGCCTGGAGATTCTGTCTACCTCTCCACAAAAAACATTCATGACTCCAACCCAGCAGGAAATTGGGCTGGAAATATGTGGGCCCTTATAAAGTGCTAAGAAAAATCTCTGATGTGTCTTTTGAACTTGAATTGCCTAAATCACTGAGCTCTGTGCATCCTGTCTTTCATTTCAGCCTGCTGAAGAAGGATCCTGGGCCGAATGCATGGCACCCAGTACCTCCGACTCCTCCTCCGCTGATGAAGGAGGGGGACCCTCATTTTGAAATATCTGAAATTCTAGATTCTAATATGCGTAGGGGCCACTTACTGTATCTGGTTAAGTGGGTAGATTTTGGCCCTGAACTAAATGAATGGGTCTTTGCTGAAAAAGTACATGCTCCTAGATTAGTTAAAGCTTTTCATAAACATTTTCCTGATAAGCCAGGGTAGAATGTATTTTGGAGACGGCAGGGTGTCAGGTGCCCTGACAAAAGCTTCATTGTAATATGCTTTCATTTCCACTGACTAAATGAATTGCAGCTATGTCTCCTTCTCTGTCTACTCCCCCCTCCCTTCCTTGTCACCTTGAAGTATATTGCTGTTAAGAGATCTGGACAATGTTACCATTTTAGGCGGGAGAGTGGCGACCCTGCATTCCTGCACATCACCAAGAACAAATGGCCTTTCCTCTCATGCATCCCTCCTCCTTTTTCCCGGGCCGGCAAATGTCTTATCTTATTGTGAAAACCTTGAAGTTCTGTTATTGTCACCCAAGCCGTTTGTTATTTATATGGTTCACACATCTGGGTCACCCAGATCAAGAAGGGAATTTTTACAACTTTCTCACCTCCCTGTGGGAATCCAAACGGCCCAATCCCTGCTCCCGTGTTTTTCATTCTAAATGGCCTTTCCTCCCATGCATCCCTCCTCCTTTTTCCCGGGCTGGCGAATGTCTTATCTTATTGTGAAAACCTTGAAGTTCTGTTATTATCACCCAAGCCGTTTGTTATGTATATGGTTCACACATCTGGGTCACCCAGATCAAGAAGGGAATTTTTACAACTTTCTCACCTCCCTGTGGGAATCCAAACGGCCCGATCATGGCTCCCGTGTTTTTCATTCTAAATCTGATTGGTTTAATGTTGGGGTTCAAACGACTGGGAGGGTATATTAACTCTGACTGTTTTCTGTGTGGCATCTCTAACAAACATTCGAGAACCTGTTAAGCAGTATTAAGAATAATAAAGAACTTTGCCTCATCAACAAAGGTCTGATCTTTTGCTGTTAAGACAGAAGCCTCACACCTAGCACCTAACCTACAAGAGGGACCAACGCTCTGAATTCCGTGAGCGATAGCCTCTGCGTTGATCCCCTCAATGCCGATCCCCGATCTGTTCCCAGTGGGGTTATCCACCACATCCTAAAATGCCATGGGCTCATCAGCATCGATACCCCTATGGAGCGTACTCCTCCATACCATGGTCTTCCCCAGCCCCCCATGCAGATTGGGAGTGCTACCCTCTGCATCATCCCCATTCTCTGAGGGCCTTTTGCCCCCCTCCCTCGGCCTCCTTATCCAGACCACCAGACCAGGCCCCCATAGACCGGAGGCATCATTCTCTGCCTTCGCCATCGCAGACCATGCCATTGCCTTTGCAGGCTCCAATACCGATGCACACTGTGGCCACTCAGGATCAACAGCCGCTCACCCCACCAAAACAGCCGGGGTTGACGCCTCCTCCGCCTATCCAGAGGCAGGCCCTCCAGCCATCGGTTCCTTCCGACCTTCCACTGTCAACCTTGGACTCCTCCGACAAGGATTCTGAGGATGACCACTCTGACGCCCCCAGCCCTCAGAATGAACCGTCTCCCAAGCTGGATGTCGCTGACAACTTGCCAATATCTTCTTCGGAAGATCTCACCTCATATGATGACCTCATTAAGTGCATGGCACTCTCCCTAGGCCAGTCTGTCTTCCAACCTAAGACTGTCATCACAGATGCCATGTTTGATGTGGTCCAACTCGATGTCTCCACATCAATTGCACTACCTATATCGGCAGTTTTACTCCAAGATGCCAAGACGCCATGGGATAAGCCCTCGTCCACACCTGTCTCATCCAGAAGGTTGGACCACATGTATAGGGTTCAGGACACAGGAGCGGAATTCCTACTAAACCATCCCCGCCCAAATTCCATGGTAGTCAACTCATCATCAAAGTCCAAATGGACCCACTCAACACCTTCAGACAAGGAGGGCAAAAAGCTTGATGCCTTTGGGTGCAGATTTTATTCTGCAGGAGCCCTGGGGCTTAAAAATTCCAATTACCTTGCCTGTATGAGCAGGTACCAATACGCCCTCTAGGAGCAACTTTCACAACATATTGCTTCCCTTCCAGAAGAACACCGTCTGACTGCTTGCAAGATTCAAAAGGAGGGATTAGTCCTTGCGAAGCAGCAAATCAACTCGTCCAAGCACACCTTTGACACTTTCTCCAAAACAATGACCTCCGCCATCGCCCGCCACCATCACTCCTGGCTGCGCTCCACCACACTCCAGCTGGATACCAGAGCTTATGTGGAGGACCTACCCTTTGATGGCCTTGGACTGTTTCACTCTACCACCAACTCAGTCCTCCAAGAAATGGACAAGAGTATCAAGGCCTCCCAGACCTTGGGTGTC
The DNA here is from genome assembly GCA_029233225.1 of Lepidodactylus listeri. Taxonomy (NCBI): domain Eukaryota; kingdom Metazoa; phylum Chordata; class Lepidosauria; order Squamata; family Gekkonidae; genus Lepidodactylus; species Lepidodactylus listeri. The sequence continues at coordinate 112,109,724 of JARCFY010000009.1, read as the reverse complement.
TCCTCCAACCCCAGGCAATCCAAACCACACTCCTGGTCGTGCCACTGGTCCAGAAGGTCCTCTAGCCGCAGCTCTCCAGACCGCTCCTGGAGACCTCGCACGTCACCCTCCACTCAGAGGGTGCCATATGCCCAGAAACAAAAGTTCTCACCAGCTCAACAATCCAGCTGCACTAAGGCAGCCCAACCGCCCAAGCAGGGCCTTTGACTTCCCTCTCTCCATCCCTATGTCCATATGTCTCAGCCCCTTCCTCCCCACCTGGAACCTCGTGACCACGGATTCTTGGGTGCTCTCCCTCATCACCCGCGGGTACCTGATTGAATTCATTCAGCCTCCACCATTCTCACAAATAGTCCACACTCCACCTCCGGACGCCCTTCACCAGGAAGTCTTCATCCTACTCTCCAAAGATGCCATAGAACCAGTACCTGCTCAACAACAACTGACGGGCTTCTACTCTCACTACTTTGCGGTTCCCAAACAGGACGGAGGCACCAGACCTATCCTGGACCTTCGAGGGCTGAATCAATTCATCCTTTACTGCTGCTTCCGTATGGTCACTCTTTTCTCTATACTCCCCCTCATAAGCAGACATGCGTGGATGGCCACTATCGACCTACAAGATGCCTTCTTTCATCTTACCATCTGCCCCACGCATCGCAAATACTTCCGCTTCACGATACGTCAAGACCACTACCAATACAAGGCACTTCCTTTTGGCCTTTCTACGGCTCCGAGAGTCTTCACAAAAACAATGGTGGTGGTCGCAGCCTTCATCTGCCTCAAAGGAGTCATCGTCTTTCCCTACATAGACTACTGGCTCCTGGTGGCGAACTCCCAAGAGGTACTTCTGCAAAACATCTCCCTCACATGTTCTCTTCTGGAAGATCTTGGCCTCAAGATCAACATAGAAAAATCGCACCTTTCTCCATCTCAGTGGATTCAATATGTAGGAGCCACCCTTGACTCCGTCACTCTTTGGACCTATCTCCCAAATGACAGGGCAATGCCCATCATCAGCCTAGCTCGTCAAATCCATTCTCAGCTAGCCTCTACCGCCCTTTCTATACAGTGCCTACTGGGCTTCATGGCAGCCACTACTGCAGTCCTGACTCTCGCAAAACTCAGGATGCGCCTTCTGCAGCTGTGGTTTATCCACTCCTTCCACCCTCAGTCCCAACCAAAGTCACTCCTCCTCTCCCCACCAACAGATGCGAGACACTCCCTCCTGTGGTGGACTCGAGACTCAAATCTTCTCCAAGGAGCCCCCTTTCACCTCCCCACTCCATGGCTCGCCCTGACCACCGATACCTCCAAATGGGGATGGGGAGTGCACCTCCTGGGCTATAATACAGGCAGAAGATGGGACCCCCACCTTCTGGCTCACCACATCAATAATCTAGAACTACTGGCAATCTTCTTTGCCCTTCGCGCCTTTCTGTCTCTGCTATGGGGACACTGCATAGCAATTCTCTCAGACAATATGACCGCTGTCAGCTACATCAACAGACAGGGCAGCACGAGGTCCCATCACTTATGCCATCTAGCCATCCAGATGTGGGATTGGTGTATCGACAACAAGATTTTCATTCAGGCCACCCACATCCCGGGCTCCCTCAATACCCAAGCCAATCTCCTCAGCTGGGGTCATACCCAGATCCACGATTGGGAGCTCACCTGGATGTACGTACACCAGTATTTCTTCACTGGGGCTTTCCAAAAGTGGATGTCTTTGCCAACAGAATCAACAAGAAGTGCTATTTCTTTTGCAGCCAAGGAGGTCTCAGTCCCCTCTCCCTCAGGGACGGTCTTCTCTACTCGTGGTCCAGGGAGTTCCTTTATCTGTTTCCACTGCTACCTCTGTTGACCCATGTGGTTCATAAGATTGTTCGAGATGCAGCAGATTGCATCCTCATATCACCATGGTGGTCCAGACAGCCCTGGTTTCCTGTCCTCCTCTCCCTAGCCAGCAGGAGATTTCTCCACCTCCCATCCCAACCAGATCTCCTAAGGGTCTCCGACACCCCACTCCTGCACCACGACATTCCACGCCTCAAGCTCACGGCATGAAGAAGCATCCCTTCATCTTCTCAGACAGAGTGACCAATGTCATAACTCCCATAAACCATCCACACACAAATCTTATGGATACAAGTGGGCTCGCTTTTGCTCCTCCCTTGCACAGGGTTCTACTCCACCAATTTCCACTGGACTACCTTAAATCTTTGAATTTCTCCTTTCATTAGCTGACGCAGGGCTTTCACACTCTTCCTTAAGAGTATATCTATTTCTGCGTTCCATAACAGGGTGGACAACTTCTCAGTCTTCACCCACCCACTCACTAAATGCTTCCTGAAGGGCTTGTTCCATTTGTATCCTCCCATCAAGACACCAGCTCAGCTTTGGGACCTACCTCTGGTACTACGGGCACTCACCAGGAAGCTCTTTGAACCCTTGGCAACATGTGATCCAAGGTTCCTGGCTTGGAAGACAGCCTTCCTAGTGTCAGGTTCCCTGTCATGTTTTGCTTCCCTATGGCTGTCCCGGTTTCAGGTCCCGGCAGGAGCTCAGCATCAGTCTCAGCTCTGACGGTTCCTTCCCCCCCCCCCATCACTCCTCCCTCCTCTGGGTGAGCTCATATGTTTTGCTAGACTTCAGTTATCTATGTTGACTATTCTTGTAACCTTGGGCAACTGGGCTCTGCTTTTCCAGGTGTCTTTTGCGAGGGCCTGCAAGTAGATTACACACAGGGTCGGGATGGGAATGTAGTTTCAGTTTGCGCACCTTTTTTCCCTGAGAAAGTAACGGTAGTATTTTGGCACTTGATTCTTTTTATTCTGATTGGCACCCAAGCCTCTGTTCTTGTTTGAATACAGTATATGAATCCTCTCCCCACTGTGTATGGTATCACAAATGACGCAAGTCTTCCTGAAAGACCATTAAGAAATAAAGACTTTGTTTTAAACTACAAGGCCTGACTTATTGGATCTAATCAGAAGTCTCACACCTAGTCGCCATCACGTCGGCAAGAAGGGTTGGTGAACTTCTTGCATTTCGACATGATCCACCATTCCTTTGCTTCCTGCCTGATGCAGTTAGACTCGTCCCCAGGGCTCCGTTGGGGCCGGAGCGTGCCGGAGCGCTGCTCCGGGAGAGAAGGGGCCGGGGGGCGGGCACAAAACAAAGCCCTGCCCCCCGGCAGAAAGCCTCCCCCGTTCACCCCGTCCCACCCCCAGTCACTTTCCCCGGGGCCGCAGCTGGCCACCGGCCCCGCCACCAAGCCCCGTCCCTCCCCCAGTCGCTTTCCCCGGGGCCGCGGCTAGCCGCCGGCCCCACCAACAAGCCCCGTCCCACCCCCAGTTGCTTTCCTGGGGCCGCGGCTAGCCGCCGGCCCCGGGAAAAAAACCCTCCCACCCCCAGTCACCATCCCCGGGGCCGCGGCTGGCCGCCGTCCCCGCTAACAAGCCCCGTCCCACCCCCAGTCACCTTTCCTGGGGCCGCGGCTAGCCGCCGGCCCCGGGAAAAAAAACCCTCCCACCCCCAGTCGCTTTCCCCGGGGCCGCGGCTAGCCGCCGGCTCCACCACCAAGCCCCATCCCTCCCCCAGTCACCATCCCCGGGGCCGCAGCTGGCTGCCGGCCCCGCTAACAAGCCCCGTCCCACCCCCAGTCACCTTTCCTGGGGCCGCGGCTAGCCGCCGGCCCCGGGAAAAAAACCCTCCCACCCCCAGTCACCATCCCCGGGGCCGCGGCTGGCCGCCGTCCCCGCTAACAAGCCCCGTCCCACCCCCAGTCGCCTTCCCTGGGGCCGCGGCTAGCCGCCGGCCCCGGGAAAAACCTCCCTCCCCCAGTCACCATCCCCGGGGCCGCGGCTGGCCGCCGGCCCCGCTAACAAGCCCCGTCCCACCCCCAGTCGCCTTCCCTGGGGCCGCGGCTAGCCGCCGGCCCCGGGAAAAAACCCCTCACTCTCCCAGTCACCATCCCCGGGGCCGCGGCGGGCTGCCGGCCCCGGGTAGAACCGCCCTCCCTCCCCCACTCAACAGTTCCCCGGGCCCAAGGGAGGGAGAAGCCGGGCCTGAGTCGCTTAAGGCCACTCAGGCCCAAGCAAGGGGGGGGAGGGAAACGCCAGCCCCAGAGGGGGGGAGAAGTGCCCCTCCCTTCCTTCCTTCCCTCTCTCCCCCCACCTACCTACCTACCTGTTCCTTCCTTCCCCTCTCCCTTCCTCCCTCCCTCTCTCCTTTCTTCCTTCCTTCCTTCCTTTCTTCTCTCTCTCTCCCAACTACCTACCTACCTTACTGTTCCTTCCTTCCTCCCTCTCTCCCCCTTCCTTCCTTCCTTTCTTCTCTCTCCCCCCCAACTACCTACCAACCTTCCTGTTCCTTCCTTCCCCCCTTCCCCCCTCTCTCCCCCTTTCCTTCCTTCCTTTCTTCTCTCTCTCTCCCCCCAACTACCTACCTACCTTCCTGTTCCTTCCTTCCCCTCTTCCTCCCTCTCTCCCCCCTTCCTTCCTTCCTTCCTTCCTTCTCTCTCTCTCCCAACTACCTACCTACCTTACTGTTCCTTTCTTTCTTCCTCCCTCCTTCCTTCCTTTCTTTCTTCCTTCCCCCCTCCCTCCCTCCTTTTCTTTCTTTCTTTCTTTCTTTCTTTCTTTCTTTCTTTCTTTCTTTCTTTCTTTCTTTCTTTCTTTCTTTCTTTCTTTCTTTCTTTCTTTCCTCTCCCCCACCTACCTACCTACCTTCCTTCCTGTTCCTTTCCTTCCTTCCTTCCCCCTCCCTCCCTCCCTTCTTGCCTTCTGACACACTGCCCATGACGTCAGGGATGTGTGGCCTTTTGACACTTCCGGTGACGTCAGGGGGTGTGGCATATGCAAATGAGTTATGCTAATGAGCTCCTGCACCTCTTTTTTTATGAAAGGACCCCTGCTCGTCCCTGATATCTCATTTCTACCCAAGGTCATCTCTGAGTTCCATCTCCACTCAGAGGTCCTTCTTCCAGACTTTTACCCCAACTATACATTCGAATCAGAACGTCTCCTTCATACACTGGATGTCAAACAAGCCCTGCTGTTCTACCTGGCATGCACCAAGCCTAACAGGCAAACTCCTAAGCTCTTTGTCTCCTATGTACCCCACAGACGGGGCACACCAATTACAGCCCAAAGACTCTCCTGGTGGATTGTGCAACTTATCCGCCTCTCCTACGACTTGGCCCAAGTTCCAATTCTGGGCCCACTACGAGCCCACTCTACCAGGGCCATTTCAACATCCACAGCCTTCCTGAAGAGAGCGTCCCTCTTGGACATATGCAGAGCGGCTACTTGGGTGACACCGAACATGTTTATCTGTCATTACTCTCTAGATGTCAGAGCCACACGGCGTATGGCAATGGGTCGCCTCATCCTGTCTACCGCTTCTCAGTGATGGCCTGCCAGCACCCTCCTCCAGGTAGGCCACTGCTCGCTACTCTTCCATAGGTGTGAAGCACAGAGACCACATTGAAGATAGACAGGTTGCTTACCTGTAACTGATGATCTTCGAGTGGTCATCTGTGCATTCACACCACTCGCCCATCCTTCCCCTTGGCTTCCAGGCTTGGTCTTCCTCTTCTCTAGTCTGGTTTGCAGCAATCAGAAGGAACTGGCAGGATGTCCACGCCCTGCTTCTCTGGGCATGCACGATGGGGCCTCCACACATGCCCGGAGGCACTGGGCGCGAAAATCCATTAAAGCTTTCTACGATACCGATGGATTTCCACGCAGGCGCAGAAAACCCATAGGTGTGAATGCACAGATGACCACTCGAAGATCATCAGTTACAGGTAAGTAACCTGTCTTTCTGTGTTTTATACTTCTAAGCTCTGACCAGATTTGTAACTGTTATCAACAGCTTGTATTGTGTTGTATGTTTAATTTTATAAGCTGCCTGGAGCAGGTTCTTTGAAAAGTCAAGAATTAGGGTTGCATCAAAAGTAGTCAAATTTTTTTGGATAAAAGTATCAAAAGCTATAAGAAACATCACAGGATATCACATTCCCCTCTCACCAGAACAATACTTACTAGTCATTTATGGAAAGACACTCAAATCCCCAAATTACAGAGGGAGTTCATCTCAATATTCTTGACCACAGCAAAGGCAGGCATAGCCAATAACTGGAAAAGTAAAAATGTCCAATCTCTAACTTAATGGTTTGCCAAAATATGGGAATTTTATGCTACGGTTAAGCTTTCAGATAAGATCTCTTCCCTCAATAACAATAACTGTGGCAGTGACTTCCAACTAAAATAGTTCACATTCTAAGAACATGTCTTTAGCAATGATATTCCTGCATCCTATAATATCCAAAGTAAATTTTATGATGTTCTGTATTTAATGTAACTCTGTAACATTTTGATGTAAGTGCACTCAAATTAGAAAAAACTTACCATATATCTTAGTATACATTCATGTTTAATTTCTGTTGTATTATTAATACTATGTTACTGTTCATTCTGTATGCTATGTCCGCTGACCGCCACCAGGCGCCAGCAACATAAAGTCCGAGCTTGGCTCCTAAGAACAATAGGGGCCAAGGATCCTAAACCACCACAAGTCCTCTAATAAGAACTCTGGCGGGAAATTCAAACCGCCAATAGGACTTTTGGATGTGTCCTAGGAGTTGTATATAGTTGGCCATCTCGGCCTGTATGGCATGCTTTGCTGTGTACCTAATAAACAAATGCTGATCACTACACTGTAGTGATCCAGACCTTCCATGCGTCATACCCTGTACGCAACACTGTATAAGACAAGAAATAATGTTTAAAAAAAAAAGAATTAAGGTTGCCAAGTACAAGTTGGGAGATAACTGGAGATTTTGGGGGTGGAGCCTGGGGAGGATATGTTTGGGGAGGGGAGGGGAGGGGCCTCAGCAGGGTACAATGGCATAGGCTGCACCCTCCAAGGCAGCCATTTTCTCCAGGGGAGCTGATCTCTGTAGTCTAAAGATCAGTTGTAATTCCAGGCCTCACCTGGAGGCTGGCAACCCTAGCAGGATAGACAGTTTCTCAATGAATGAATGGATGCTGAGTTTAGAAGTTGACAGTGTGTATATTTCTCCCAGTAAGGAAAACTGCAGCTCCAGGGAGCTGTTTGAGGTCAGGAAAATGGGGAAAAGGGGAGCGTTAATCCCCTCTCATGGCACCAACTGACCTGGGGCCCTATTTTATATATAAAAATATGCTGAAGATCAGTTAATGGACCTTTCTGCTTCTCTTCAAAAAGGCCTAGGCAGGAATATCATCAAATCCTTACAGCAAGGAGTATCCAAGAATGGCAAAAGGTTTCAGTTCACAGCAGGGGTCCGTTGGAGCGGGAGCGCACAGGAGCGCAGCTCCGGGAGTGAGGAGCCCAGGGGGCGGGCACATGACCAAGCCCCGCCCCCTCCTCGGCTTCCCCGAGCAGTGCAGAGGCGCAGCGCCCCGGGGAAAGCCCTGCTAGGGTCTTTATTGTTTTTAATGTTTTGTATTAATATTGATAATTTTATCATTGTTCCTTTTATGACTGTGTGCTGCTTTTCCAGAGACTTGCTCAAGGTGGCATATAAATTTTCTAAGTATACCATTTTTTATCTGGACACATGGCACATAAGTACTGGAGAAATTTCACCAACCCTTCAGCAGCTTCCACCCCATCAGTTTGGTGTAGTGGTCAGGAATTGGACTCTAATCTGGGAGAACCAGGTTTGATTCCCCACTCCTCCACATGCAGCTGCTGGTGTGACTTTGGGCCAGTCACAAGTTCTCTCAGAGCTGTTCTCTCATGAGCAGTTCTCAAAAGACCTCTCTCAGCCCCACCTACCTCACAGGGTGTCTTGTTGTGGGGAAGGGAAGGGGAAGGGATGGGTGGTGCACATGTCCTGGGTATCTCAAGTCTACTTGAAACCTGGTGGTTTCAAGGGAGCAGGAAGAGAATGAGGGTGTGTTCTTTACGCTTATTTTTATTGCACAAAGTATTGGATGGGGAATGGAATGGAGGGAGAGCAGGTCAGTTTCACTCTCCTGTGGAGTGGAGCCTGAGGGGTGGGTGTTGCCTTCTGACACACTTCCGGTATGTTAGGGGGTGTGGCATATGCAAATGAGTTATGCAAATGAGTTATGCTAATGAGCTCCTGCACCTCTTTTTCTACGAAATGACCCCTGGTTCACAGCCATAAGTATCCCTATGGTAGCCCTGGGTCCGGTGATACCTAGCAGCGCAGCTGTCTCAGATGGCAGCAATTGTCTCCATAGGGGACGAGTAGGGGGGAAAGAGGCAGTTGAGGAAAAACCCGTCTAAAAAGGGGAATAATCAAAACTGTTAATGAATGGCAAAGGCAAGCGGCCATTAAGGTGACACGTTCTATTTACTTGCACCAAATTGAACATTCTGACCAAATTATCAAAAGCGGGGGGGGGGGGGGGGGGACAGCTAAGCATACTGGCCATCATGCTTGAAGGATCTGTTCATCACCTTCAGGCGGGGGGGGGGGGGGGTGTTTGTGTGTGAGTGTGCAGCCCCTCTGAACACAGTCCTATATTTAACCAAATGTTTGTAAGTTTTTTTGCATGTGACCTAACATAGAGGGGACTTTGCAGGGCTGGTGGCCTTTATCACACACCTAGTCTGCACCGGCACAGTCATCTCTGGATGCCTGCAGCATCAAGGGATGGCTTGTGTGCCAGAATGCACCATGACAAACCAAATGCATGGCACTGACGGGACTTCATATCACTGCATGTCTTCCCCAAGAATGCAACTGCAGCTGAGTACAGGTGTCGCCCTCCAAATGGATAAGGCCAATGACCATTGCATTCTCTGTAGAGGCCACCACCATCCTACGCAACGGCCTGCATGAGGAGGAGGTCAGGAGGAAGACTCCCACGCTTTGGGCCTCCTGCAAACCATGTAAAATAGGACTGTTCAGGAGGGCATTTTTATAAAGGCTTCATTACACCAGAATGACTCGGGAAGACATTTCAATAGAGCTGGCAACCCTAGTTTGATCTGTTGCTGTATGTTGCTCTTACTGCATTATATTGATACTTAACATAATACCATTTCTTGCATTAACATATCATGTTTAATACTTACACCTGGGTTCAGATGTCTGAAATCCTGGTTCTGTTACATTGCTCGTTAGACGTCTCCTTGTCCCATTGATTGCACTGACTTACATGATGTATTCTGCCTTGAGTCTCAGTGAGAAGGGTGAACTATAAATAATATAAATCACTAAACAAATAAACAATTGCTTGGAGTAACTGTGATGTATAGGCTCGTGTAGGAATCCTTGGACTCTCTGACTTGCATTTCATATAAAGTGTGAGTCCAGAGGCACTTTTGAGACCAACAAAGTTTAGTTCTGGGTATAAGCGTTCGTGCACACAGAACTAAACTGTGTTGGCCTTAAAGGTGCCACAGGACTCAAACCTTGTTCAATTGCTTCAAACCAACACAGTGACCCCACCTGAATCTAATTTCATATAAGAGACATTCTTCAGTGTATTAAGTAGAATCACTAAAACCATAAAGAAGGGTTTGTACCCATCAAGTGAACCAGACTCCTCACTTTAGGTGCTTTTTATGGTTTTTGTTTGCTAAGACTGCTTGACCTGCTGAATGAAAACAGGATTTCCCCTCTTGGGACTTGTAAAAAAGCTTTCAGAATAAATTATAAATCACGCTGCTTATGTACCAATTGGTAGCTAAAGAGAGAAGAGGGGCTCAAAAGTGCAGTACTTAAGTTGTGTGTCTGCCATGAATGAATTATTCAAATCACAGGGAGAACTGGTAAAATATTCAGCTGTAACTTTCTGCAAAAATCTGAATGGCATGAATTCTTTTCAGGCCTGTAGGTTGAATGCTGGGGGTGGTGGAGGAGAATCATGCCATGTCCCTGCACTACATGCATTCATTTGAAGATCTCTGTGTGATGTTTTCACCATGTAAATATTTTGGTGTGTTTTATTTCTAGATTTTAATGTGGAGCTTTATGTTATGTTGCTGCAGTAAAATGCAGGCCTGTAGAGTGGGGGGGGGGGGGCTGGATGAGTGATTGAAGTGGGTTGTGATTGGATGGTAGCTGTTCCGGGGGGGGGACTGGTTGGTTCAGAGCGGTTTTGTGGGGGAGAGAGTTTGGGAAGAGAGCTGAGCAGGTTTTGAAAAGCGAAGCGCTGTGAGAGGAGTCCATGTTCTGAGTGGAAGTTACTAGCCTAAGTGGCAAGTGATAAAATAAGCCTTTGTGGCTAGGTTTATTTAAGGAACTTCAGAGAAACAAGAGCAACAGTACACACCTATTGGAAACCATTTTGCTTATGTAACTATCTGGAACCATTGTGCTTATTAACCATACAGAAAACATTACGCTGTTATACTAATAAATAAACTCTATGTTTAAGAGAAGCAACTGTTTTATTTATATAGATTCAGGTGGGTTGCCATGTTGGTCTGAATTAGCAGAAAGAAGTGTGAGTCCAGTGGCACTTTTAAGACCAACAAAGTTTTATTCAAGGCATAAGCTGCACACAAAAGCTTATACCCAGAATTAAACTTTGTCCATTTTAAAGGTGCCACTGGACTCAAACTTTGGCCCTTTCTGCACCTGTATTTTGCCTCAGTTTCTGAGCGCGTCCTATTCTTCCATTCTGCATTCCCTCCCACTTTCACTTCTGGTTTGTGTTGGGGCTTTCTCTTGTTTCTGCATTAGTTTTTATGGGAATCTGCATTCTGACTGCTTCCAGCACAATGTTGCCCCGCAGCTACCAAAACTCCTTTTGCTGTGATTCTTTGTTCTCATCTGCTTTCGAATTGCTAATCCTTGCTAAAGTAAAACTGTTTCTGCGGGTATTTAAGTGCTGCCCCCTGGTCCTCTATTGTTTCCGCCGCTCTCTCTTTAGGTTGACCCTCCCTCCCCGTTCTGTTTTCTTCCCCTCCTTCTCCAAAGAGGACAAAAGAGGACCTGTCCTCCCGCTCAAGCAAACTTTTAAAAAGCCATAGAGAGCCTAGGAAGGAATCAGTAGATACGAAGGACTGGGGGGATTCCCTGCCCCCAAATGTGTCAGTCTGGCCTGTGTGGGCCTGGATTCCCCCCTCCCCTTCCCTTCCTTTTTGCAGAATCATGGAGGGGGGAGGGGTTGTGTCTGCAGTTAAAAATTTTGAAAGATGTTTGCCTTTCTCTTCATCTTAGACAAAGCCACCAGTTAGCTAAAAAAAACCACGGGTTTTGCTTGTAGATGCAGAATGCATACAGAATACACAAATAAATAAATTGGAGGGGGGGGGGAAACAGTGCAGAGGGAACACATGCAACTGTGAAGTCAACCCTTAAGGCTTGACTCCTCAGATTCTCTGGAGCAAGCTGTCAGTGCAGAAGGGGCTTAGTTTTATTTATTTAAATTTTAATGTATTTTGGTGGTCTGGGGACAAAGAAAAAGATGCTGCAATGTTGCCTCCTTGTTTGAGAGGGGATGGATAGAACTTAATGACAGACTCTCACAACTAAGGATACATCAGTCTCCAATTCTGACATTTCTTACCTTGGCTGTGTTTTCCCCCTAGTTGAACCCAAACAGACAAGGTTTTGTCCATGGGGTATGACAATAAACTGTTGGGAAATTTTGGCTAAAGACCTTGGAACGACATCAAAACTCGTCTCCAGTCCGTCTCTGACAGATTCCGCCATACTCTGGGCCCTAGGGTTAACAGCCAGTTGGAATCGTCCCATCTCATCACCTTTCGGTCTAGCTCCCTTGCCTCGGGGTTTCGCCTCATCTGTGGGGCTGTTGGGGTCATGGGCCAGGGCACTGGTCTGGGTTCCAACTGTGGTCCCATGCTCCTTGTGGTCTTTGCTCATCACGGCAGTGGTGCTTTAGGTCAGGGAGTTATAGCCGTTCTGACACTATGTCAGACTCTTGGACAAATGTACTTTCAACAACACTCTCTTAGCAACGATTTGTTTATTTGAGGTATTAGGATGTTCCAAGCTAAGACCATCTAGTGTTAGAACTGACCCGGTTGGCGCCAAGTCCGAAATCATATGTGGTTTGAACAAACCCCTTGCCTGTGACCTGTCCAATCAGTTCATTCACTCAGCCCACCTAAATCTAACGCACTTAGTTACCCCTCCTTCCCCCACCTGCAATTCTACGGTACTTTATCTAGACAGGCCAGCTAGCAGAGACAGGCATTCAAGGTTTCTTCACATTCCTCCCGTGTCGGGAGGCTTCTTAGGAAAACAATTGTCAAGCCGTGCAGCAAAGCAGTTTCCCACAAATACCCACAGTCACACCAACCCCCCGCCATGACCCACAGTAAGATACACAGTAAGATACACAGTAAGATACAATTGTAGACAAGCTACACACAATCATGGCAAACAAGGGTCTGAGTTTGACAGGTTCGTGGATGAGATCTCTATCACTTGTTACTAGTCATGGTGACTAAAGGGAACCTCCACATTTAGGGCAGCAAACCTCTGAATCCCAGCATCAGTCTCTATGCCTCATTTTCAGTCTCCAAAGAAACTAATTGGTCACTGTATGGGACCACTCTTCTGGGGCTCTTCTTATGTTCTTATGATGAAAACTAATCTGCATATTTATGTTTGAATTGTTTATTCTGTATGAAGAATATATAGAATTGTATAATGTAAGCGAATGTTGAATTATTTTATTCCACAGTTTGGGGGATGAGGATGCTTCCCACCCTGACTTCGATGGTAGCTAAACCCAAGATTTGAGGAGCCATTCACAAGGGATGACATGATGGGGTGGCCAGGTCCACGTTGGGAAATATCTGGAGATTTTGGGGTGGGGGGGAGCCTGAGGAGGGCAGGATCCGGGGAGGGAAGGGACTTCAGTGGGGTATTATGCCTTAGAGTCCACCTTCCCAAGTGGCCGTTCCCTCCGGGTGAACTGATCTCTGTCACCTGGAAATCAGTTGTACTAACAGGAGAGCTCCAGCCACCACCTGGGGGTTGGCAATGCTAGAACATGGTCAGATGCTGCTCCCTTGCCTGTGCTGCTGTCCTAGAAGAAGCAGAAACTGACAAGGTCTGGTTTTACTACAACAGAAAACTAGGAAACCATCCCAATTTTTTCAGGTGGGTCGCCTTGTTGGTTTGAAGCACTAGAACAAAGTCTGAGTCCGGCGGCACCTTTAAGACCAACAGAGTTCAATTCTGGGTATCAGCTTTTGTGTGCGTGTGTGCACACGAAAGCTTATACCACGAATAAAACTTTGTTGGTCTTAAAGGTGCCGCCGGACTCAAACTTTGTTCTGATTTTTTCAGAAAGTGCATAGCTTCTGCGGTACATCGATGAGGACAGCAGGAATTCCTAATCCTTGCTGATCCTCCTCCTCCTCAGCTCCTTCGAGTCACAAATGCTAAGGCACCTCAACTCTACTTTCCTCACCATGCTACTCATCCTTCTAAAGATACAGAAGTTTCCAGAATCAGCCTTGAGAGGGACACAGCAGTCCCTTGGAGTAACTGAGATCCTGGCTAATGTTTTCTGATTCTCCCACCTTGCCAAGCCATTGAGGTGATGGAGCTCAGGTACCGAGGCAAAAACTCCCACTAGCTTTCTCTGCTGAGAATCTTTAGTTGGTTGGCCACTGAGGTCATCTTGTCTGTTAAAAAAATCTTCTATTAGCTGACCTGCGTTTGTTCCAGGGTGGGAGCAGGAAGTTTTCACCCTCTTGTGCTGCATGTAGAGGCAACCGGTTGACACTTATAATCCCTAATTGTTGCAGTTCTATCAAAGAAGTTAAAACCTTTGAATCAGGTACTTCAAGTATTCAATAATAATAGTGTGACTATTCTAACACTGCTTGCTTCTTCAGTTATGTACATGTCTCTGGTTACAAAATTACACACTACAAAGTCTAAAACAGGTTAAAGAAGCCCTCTTAGCTATCAGGTTTTGTTTATTTTTTGTCTGCTTGCAGATGACCAAGAGAAGAATAGGAAACCTTGGATATGTGCCACCACCATCTCCAAAAAGGGCATCCTGGATTGTAATGATGTGATTCAGTGTTAAGAATATGAATTATACTTACATTTTCCAAGATGAACAGTTATTTGGTTCAAGTGTACTAAACTGGGTACTAAGCCTTTACTAGTCTTAATCAGTTGCAAACAGGAAGACAATATCAGCTAGGGCTGAACTCAAGTCCAGGAACTACAACAGAGGGTACTGCGTTCCCTAAGTGGAGTACCTGTGGCATTCATCTAGAAAGCTCTACTTTCTCATTTTAGTAAACCTTGCAGAACCTTTGCTGCTAGGCCTAAAGTAAAACTCTCACAAAAACTGCTGCTCCTTTGCAAATTAATGATAGTCTTGCAAGAAGAACTTGCTGGATAAACTCAGATGAGCATTTGCAAATGGGGCAGAATACCTGAACCCAAAAGATCATCATGAAAATATTTTATTGGTGATTATTTCAGTCTAATTCTGCGTTATTAGTGGAATGAATGGAACAGTCAGTGCACGGTGATGGACTCATCTGTAGTTCCAGGATACCAGTGGAGACAGGAGAACTCCATCAAGGCCAGGGGCTATTTACAGCATCTCCTCTTAATTGTATTTTCAGAAGCTGCAGGTTAAAATGTTGGGCATGTATTTACTGATTGACTTCATTTATATGCCACCTTTCTCCACAATGGCGCCCCAAAGCAGCTCACATGGCTCTTCCAATTCATCCTCCATTTCATCCTCACAGCAACCCAAAGAGGTAGGTCACTCAGCAATCTTTATGGCAGAACATGGATTTGAACCCAGATCTCTCCAATCCCAAACAATTCCTCAATGCTTTTGGAGCTATCAAGATTTAAGAACTGAAACTAGGCCTTCAGACTAAAAACTTCAGCATTCTTTTGCAGTATTTTCTACTTCATCATACATTTGAGGGTCTGTCTCCTCACCTGTGTGGTTCAAGGGGGCTGAAAGGTGGGGTGATGCCTTCCCCCAGAGCCAGAGGGACATGCAGGTAAGACATGGTTAGATGCAAAATGCCAGTCTCAACTTAAGAGGAAACCATTTTGAAAAGATCAGAAGAGGAAAGGAAGATGCACATTTTTAAAAGCTTGTAGGATTCCCCCAGATTTCACTTTGGTAAACAGCCTGTGATGCAAATACAGGAACTGTGTCCTAATGTAAACAAGGATGCCTGCTGTAAGTCACCTTTTCTTATTACTGCTGATTTGGTCCTTTGAAATGAGAATAAATAAGGGAAAAAAACACAGCCTTGAGGTTTCATACATTACAGTGTACCTAATGATGTTACAACATGCCTTAAAATAGCACATAGCTAAAAGCAGATCTGGCAGTTTGTCTCACAGAGATAAGAAACTGTTTTTCAACAACAGCATATTTTTTCTGTTTCCCTCCCTCTCTGTTTTTTAAAGCAGCAAACATTTAATTCTCCTAAGCCAACTTTCTGTCGTGATGTACACTAACCATACTCCATTATCTCATTTGAGATGCCTCTATTGCCTCTCCCAGTTGGCATGGTATTTGCAGTGCGCACTGATTTCTTCCTGCAAATGCAATTGTTCATTTGCAAATGCTGGCTACAGTTCTGGCAGCCTCTGTCACTCAGTCAGGCGGGTGGCGGTTATTTCAGCCCTCTGAAGTCCAGCACCCTCCCCCTGCAATGGCAGCCTTCAGAGATTTCTTCCTAAAATGATTTCACTTTACCTGAACTTGTACTTTCATTTATTTCATTTCTACATTGTGCAGACTGGTTTGAGACGAATGTGCGCTGCGCTAGGTCTAATGGCTAGTGATAGCTGATAACAGAAAATCAGATTTTAATTCTATGCACACACCCTTTTATAAAAACAACAATCAACAACCAAAGTTATGCTAGCATTTGAAAACAGGAAAGAAAAAAATTAGGAATGATATCTTGATTTTTGGTAAGAGAGATTTTTAAGAGCACTATGAACAGCCTTTAATCTTTCACCCAGGGATCTTTACAAGAGCTTTTCAGAAAGGCAAGAACCTGATTAATTTCTATAAATCTCTCAGAATAAAAGGAATTAACTGAAGCTTACCTGTACTGGAATGTCATGTTTGTAATTTTTATCTTTATTTCTTCTCCATGGCGAATTTCTCCAGTCATTTCAAAGAGTTTGTTTGCCATTTTCTCATAAACTTTGGCATTCCTTTTAGTTTGTTTCAGTTCATCAAAAAATTCTTCCCAGACCAGCATTAAGCCCCTCATTTCTGCATCAGTCCAGTTCCTGGCCCTTCTGTGCTTCTCAGTTTGAGAAGAGAGAATATAACTGGGGATTTCTGCTGCAGCCATTGCTAATTGACCTAAAAGGGTTTTGAAAGAGAACACTTAACATAGATTTTAGATTTTACTTGAGGGTTTTGCAAGGCAAGGCGTGCCTATGAAGCTACAGGATTTGAATGACAACAGCACACATGAAACCTCTTGGCAACAGCTTGAAGCTTGAGTGCACAAAATGGGGCCTACATCTGACAGGCAGGAATTTAGTTAAAAGCTTTTAAACAGAGAAACGTCATTTTGATGTCACGTTACCATAGCAACAGAGCAACTGCATAAGCTACAACAACAAAAACCTTTTAACTGAAAGCCAAAGAATCAGGACAAAGTTGACAGGCCATCAATATTAAAGCTTTTAAACACTTTAGGTTTCACACACATACACACACACACACACATGCACACACACAAAGAGAAAAGGAAAAGCAAGCAAGCAAAAGATCTATGCAGGCTTTGAGAAGCTACTTTTAAGTTTTTACCTCTTTTTAGATTTCTCTTACCTTCCAGGCAGTCTGCTGCGGGGGGCGGGGGGGGGCGGGGGGGGGGGGGAACGACGACACCGGCTGCCTGAAGGAGCTTTTAAGTTGTGCCTTGACTGACTCACTGGGAGGTGGAGAAGACTGAGGCCGGGAACACAAAACGAGGCTGCTTCACAACAACAACAACAACAACAGAATCTCAACAGACACTTTTGGGAAAGTCCAGTTAGCGTGTGTAGCAGAACTGACAACAGTTGAGCAGCCAACATTCATCTTACCTGTGTGTTGACATGTATGCATGTGGATCTCTGCGAGTTTGGGGGGGGGAGGCTGAACTGGGTTTCTGGTGCTCAGCATGCGTTTCAACAAATATGGCGAGCTTGATTCTAGCCTAAGGTCCATGGAATTTGTCAATGGAGGCCTTGTTCATGGCTGATGGACCAACACTGGGGGTGGGAGGGTGGGAGAATGTATTCATTCCTTACATTGAGAGGAAATCTAGAACATGGTAGAAGGAAGGACTACTCGTGTGTGTGTGTGTGTGTGCGCGTGCGTGTCTTTACATTTTCATTTTGAGCACAATCGCTGTAAGGATTCCAGTGGTCAGGCTTTTCATGAGGATCAGGAGGAGGCAATGGATGAGGAAGACTCTCTTGCGTCATTCAGTCTGGGTTCAAGTGTCCTGTACATTGCAGATCTTCTCATAATGAGATTCTCAATCTGAACAGTTAAAAAGCACAAAAAAAGGAGGAAGGGAAGTTTGCTCAATGCCTCTGCCAGGCTATAAACATTTCCCTTCTGCTCTAGCGCCTGCCTGACCCCCCCCCCCAATTCCTTTTTAATTGCTTGTTCAATTACTGCAGTATTTTAAGGGAAGACAGAATCTCTCTATTTAGAAAATTTTAATGAATTGGCACCCAAACAAAAGTACTCTTAGTGCAGCACCATATAGAAGAACCCTTTTGAGACCGGCAACTTGCACCATATGCTGACAGGGGACATCTCGGGGAGACCCAGCTGGGAGGGGTCATGTGATCAGAAGACAGATGGCACTCAGGGAGAGGGATTAGCTGGCAGCGGGTTCCTCTCTTCATTTTGCCTGTGTGTTTCAGCCTTCTTCCTACCAGCCGCATTGCCTCAGGCAGCACCAACTGTGAAATCCAAATTCAACTAACTGGCTTGGGGACTTCAGAGAGAAGATCAGAGAGAAGGTCCAGCAAATCGGCCCACGTCATGCTTGGATCGCCAGCAAGGCATTCCTGTGCCAAGGAACAGCAAAGGCAGGCAGACTCTCACAAGCAGATATAGGTATGCATTGCCCTCTCGCCTAAACTTCTGAGGTGGAACTGACTTACAGAAAGGACACCTGTGAATGGAAGCCATGTTGTGCTCTTCCTACTTCCTCGCGGTGAGAAGTCTGGGACAGAGCGGAATGCATCACTTTCCACTGGATGAGACAGCGCTGAATATTTGTGTGTTTACAATATTTGTATAATTAGTATTCACAACTCTGCAAGCAAAGCATAGTGGAAACAAGTAGATACCTTCAGGAGGCAGGAAAACTAGCAACCCTGCAGCCGGTCCTCCAAACAGGAGGCTGATTCAGCTGACCCCAGCAAAAAAGTTTCTGCTTTTGTCTATGTTCAAACTGAAATGCCTTCCAGGCCCTCCTCTGTCCTACCCCAAGCCCTGCTGGCTGACATATTTAAAACAGTGTTTTTTTCTGAATTACCACCCTGTGGTAAAGAAGATATCTGGCTGGTGCCCAGGCCACAGATTTATTATGGACAAGTGGGGACCTGCAAGAAACTTGCAGGGAGGGGGCAGTCCCCCATCTTTGCTTCTTTATCCCCTCCTCCTTCTTTCTCTCTCATTCTCTCCCCAACCCAATCCCCCCTAGTTTTTCTTTCCCTCTCCCCACCAAGCCAATCTGTGGGGGGAAAGAAATCTTTGGCGAAATGATCATATAACCTAGGCAGGGAGTGCTCCCAGTCTGTGCCCCACAATCAGACTTGACTAATATAGGCAAGTTCTCTAAGAGGGAGAGGGAGGTGCAGACTTTTCTCTCACCAAGATACACCCATCAGTGGAAGGAGGGGACTTTTCCCAAACCTTTAGCTCTGCCACGGCGCTTTTGTTTTAATGCAATTTGGCACCCTCCTTGTTTCAAAAACGCTCAAGTGGACAATCATTAGGAAAAAGTGATGGGCTTCTCCTATATGGCTGGCAAATATTAGGCTCCAGTCATATATCAACAGAAACATCTCTTCATGATTAAAGCAGCCAGAAAACCAGTCACTTAGTTCTGATGAATTTGAGTGGCACCTTTAAGACCAACAAAGTTTAATTCTGTAGTAGTAGTAGTAGTCATACATTTATTGTTCATGGCCATTGGCTTTCACCTCCCTCACAGGGTGTCTGTTGTGGGGAGAGGATGGAAAGGAGAGATTCTGAGCTGTTCTGAGAGAAGGGCAGGGTATAAATTCAAACTTCTCTTTCTCCTCCTCCTCCTATTTGAAACATTAAAAGATTTGAAACATATTTACAAAGTTAAAATCCTAAAACCTCAACTTACATTCAGCTTAATACAACAAGAACAATTCAGTTGGGGACATTCTTAAAGGCACTATTCGCTCTGAACTTCCTGGCTGCCTGGGCAAACAGAGCCAGTCTGTAAGAGACAGAAGGCTCCACATCAGAGAGCATAAAAGCTAGTCGATCAACCAGAATCTTAGCCAGGAATTTATTCCCAGGACCTAAATACAGAGGGGAGTTTAATTCTGGGTATAAGCTTTCATGTAGTCTATACCCAGAATTAAACTTCGTTGGTCTCAAAGGTGCCAGTGGACTCAGACTTTGTTCTGTTTCTTCAGACCAACACAGTCTTAGTTTTGATGACAAACACTGTTTAGATCTGATCCCTGGTCCCAGAGTAAATTAATCAACTGGGGGAAAACCAGCTTTGAAAACAGTGGGAAGATATAAGGAGATGCAAGGATAACCATCTTGGACAGCTAACTGGTCACCATGCTGATGTTCTTGTTGGGTATGCGGAACACTAAACACAGCCTCCCTAAAGTCACAATGGAGTTTATTCTGCTAAACTGTCTCTGACACACTTTGATCCAGTGGCATGTGGGGTTTCTGGACTACACACACACACACACACACATTGCAGTCTGATCTTAAGGTGGCTGGAAAGGATTTTGGACTGGCAGTGATATATCCGTACAAACAAATTATGGATATAGCAGAAAATAAGAGAAGACTGGAATACAGAACTAGAAAGACCACTATTTTACACTTTTGTAACTTCTTTCTGAACAAAGTTCAAGCCCAGGGGCACTTTTAAGACCAATAAAGTTTTATTCAAGGTATGAGCTTTTGTGCACAAGGCACACTCCTTCAGCTACATCTTTCTGTTAATGAACTTGAGGCAATTTATCATTTATAATAATAGCTTAAATAACATACCCAATAGAAGGGGAAAGGGGAAGGGGAGAAGGACAAAGATGCCTTTCAGTACCTTTATTTTGCAAAGGTTTGCACTTGTGCATGGATGCCCTCAGGCCACAGTCCCTGATTCTGGAGACGCTGCACTCTGTTGCCCCCACACCCCTGCTGCTGCAGAGACTCCCCTGTGCAACACTTGCGTTCCTCTCGAAGACTCCCGTTCAGCCAGGCTGCTAAGAATCAGCACACAAACTCTGGACAAAGACACCTTCTCTGGCCCTCTCTACTTATCGCACCCCCCACATACATTCAGATAAACATGGGGACTTAGCTTGCATGTTTTTGCAGGGAGCAGAAGACAAGATCTTTTACCTAAAGAGGTGGCTGCGAGTAGGAAAAGAATGACAGTGACCAGATTAAAGGTTTAACAAGAAATGCAGACTTTATTGGGGAATTTGGTACATTAGTGAGGGAACTCAAACGCTGAACAAATACTACACTAGAAATGTAAACTTGGGGAAATCTGGAAAAGGAGGACTGTCTATCAGTTCAGTGAACTAGTGGTGCTTTGGGGAATAAAAGGGGAAAAAGAAAATATACAAGCCTGTTGCACTTTCTGGGTAGGGGAAAGAGTAGACGGAGGTTTTAGTCCCGATCCTCCTTGCCTGCGGTGACTGCGGCGACAGGCAATTGTCGGGTTGCAGAGGTTAAAGTTCCTGAATTTCTAGATGTGGGCACTGCATTAACATCTACTAATTGCCCTATTGGAGCATCATTAGCCGGTCCAGGAGGAGGTGGCGGACGAGGCAGCAGAGCTGGAGATCGAGCAAATGAAAGAAAATGTCAAGGCTCCAGTTCTCTGAATTACTGCAGTTTTTTATTCTTGCCATGTTGGCTCACTGTTCACCTTGCCATGCTTTGGGGGGTGGGAATTCCTGAGGGGAGTGGGTGTGGGTGTGAGTGCCTGCTCTTGTAGCCATAACCATTTCTTCCAAGTTGTGCCCCTTGGCTTTCTCATGAGAGTGGCCTTGGAGATGCTCTTGCCAAGCTCCCATAGATAAGACACCATATATCTGTCACAGTTGTCATAGCAACACTATGGCAGAGTGCTGACATATGATTGTGGGGTGTGGGGGACGTATTGAACCTTACCTATCACTTTTGGGTTTCGTGCACTTTCTTTATTCCTGACAAGGAAGCAGTTGCATAGTAAACATCTCTCTGAATAAATAACTTTAATACAGAAGAGGTGGAGAGTGTCTTAATTGGGGATCTGACAGAAGGTCCATAGGATCCTCTGGAGGTGGCAATTCCTGAGAAGCGGGTCTAGTGGCAGCCTCTTCCCCCGCCCCTGGGGCTTACCCTTACCCTTACATTGTAAAGTTTGCTCCTTAACAGTTCTAGGGGAGAGGCTTACCATTCTGTTTTATATTCTCTTTTAAAACCATTTGCACAGACTTAGATATAGGCGCATTATTTCCCAACAGTTCCTCTCTTGTCATAGCATATAACCAAATTTTAACATAATCTTGTTCCTCCCACTTCTCATGTTCCCGGCAATATACACACATGTCCTTAACAAGTTGAATATCAAAAGACCCATGAACTGGCCATCTCCCCCCATTCTCAAGTGCATACCCAAGACAATCTGTCATCTGTCTTATAAGTTTGTCAACAGGATACTGAACTTCCCCAGTTCCCTCTCCTCCCCAGACCCTACAATTTCACGCCAATGTTGAACTACACACATTAACGGAGTCCGAACTTTCAGTTTACTACCTCGATTTCCCAACCCAACACAAAAAACAAACAACACAAAGTCACAGGAAAATGAGACAGCAAAGCAAGGGAAAAACAATAGCCTCACATCCCCTTTCTCTCCCCCCCCCCAAACTCACAGTGGTACCCGCTCTATCCAACTGCCCTTGTTCAGTTGATGCCCTTGCTGGTGAATTTAATACCTCCATGCACATTTCCAATTTAGCCATGGGTATTTCCAACCTCATTTCCTCGGGGGTACAACATATGCTTGCCTGTAATTTTGCCAATAAATCCCTTCCAAACAAAATGACAGGGCCATTTGCCATCAAGAATGCATATTCCACTGTTAAAGGACCTATCATCATCCTTTGTGGCTTAGAAATTGGACAGGTCTTTGGGTTTCCCTCTATTCCCATGACCCATTCCATTTTCACAGATGGATGTTCTTTGGGGAGTGATAGAGAGGACAAAGTCGCCCCCATAGCTACCAAACAACTGCACTTGTGAGTTCCTATACACAATGATATATAAGGCTTCTCAATGGGTCTTTTAAGTATCCCAACTTCCTTCTCCAGTGGGTCACAGGTCTTCTCAGTCCATCCCTGTCAGTCCTCATCTTCCCTAAATTCTATCAAAGCTGTGCTCTGGGGGTGTGGTGACATGGAGATTTATGGCGAATGCCTAGACAAATAGCTCCTCCTGATCCTCACCCCCGAAAACAAAACTCATTCAACATCAAACTGTGCCATTCTTAAAGGACAACAGGGGTAAAATAATCCCAGAACAAAAATAAATCGACTGCGACTCCCTCTCAATTGGTAAGAGACTGTCTTCCCTCAGGGGAACAAAACACAAGTCTAAATCAAGGGTGGGAAAAAGTGAATAAGATAACGAATGGAACAACAATACTGTTGGTGGGAGGACTTACTGTTTCACCCCGGGAGTTATTTGAAACCAACAACTGGAAGAAAACATAAAGAAAGCCTAAATCAAGTAGCCCAGATGGTAGACTCAGCTTTTGAGCTTACAGTGGCTGCACAAAAAGATATTAGGCATCTTCAATCTTCAGAAGAGTGTGATAATGAGAAAATAATGTTTCTGGAAAACAAGCTCAAGGAACAGAATTTAAAATTTTGAAGTCTTTCAGAAAAAGTGGGAGGAGATTTGGATCAAAGATCCTTTTTTGTTTCCTGGCTTGCAAAAACAATGGAGTTGGTGGAAGGTTTTGCCCCCATTATAGCTAGGGCATATTGAACTGGCCTTTTAATTAAATGCAACACAGAGCTCCTGAGAGACATCGTTGTAATTTTCCCTGACTCCCATACCAGAGAAGCCATTCTTAAAAAATCAAGGTTGGAGGAAAGCCTTACATACCAAGGCAAATGGATTTTAGTCCTTCTTGATCTCTCAGCAGAGACACTCCAATGGAGGAAAGAGCTAAAGCCTATACTTAGCAAACTCAATGATAACAATGTTAGATTCAGATGGATTGCTCCATGCGGCATTCTCATGCTTCATCAAAATTAGTGTTTGCAAGCATCTAACCTGGATTCTGGCTACCAGCTACTTGAGTCTCTCCACATCAAGTTCTCCAGACCTCCTACATTGACTCCTGAACATCTTAAAGATTCTGCCTCTCCAACTTCCTTTAAATGGCATAGTATGAAGACTTACGTATGACCTTACTTGAACTTACCTACTGATCTCTTTAATAACTTTATGATGGCACAAGTTGATTCTTACTTCACTCTTAGGGTATATAGAAATATCAGAGTCTTGTATTTTCTATAGGGGGACAGATTGGGGATGTTTTCTCCTTTGCTCCCAACTGCTGCAGTACTTATTGGTTCCCCTAATCTTGTAGTTATTTACTAAGACTGCACTACAGTGCAGATATTAAGAGTTTTACCTCCATAGAGAGGTAGTTATGTTTACCATCCATTATTTTTTTATTTTGTTTACTGAGTTCCTATTAAAGTTGACATTGTATGCAGTTTTCTCTTAAAGATACAGAATCACCACCTTTTTTCTAATATGGTTTGGCACTATGTATACCTCTGTGTCTTATATAATATCCTAAATACTGTACAGTTAGAAATATACAGATGTTGAGTCCTCAGTTTTATCTGGATTGAACATTATATATTTTTGGTATTTTCCCTATTCATAGATGTCACACTTCTTGGAAATTCTCTTTCAGGCAGGAAACACCTATTTTTCCTTATGAACACAGGTTTTATTGACTTCCAACATATCTGCTAGCATAAAAGTTGTTTCCCTCAACTGCAGAGGACTTAATAACAAGATTAAAACTAAAAGATTATCCACAGCCCTAGTCAAATTGCACCCAGATATTTTGATATTACAACAAACTCATTTGAAAAAACAAGGTTCTTTAATTTTTAAGTTACGTTGGTTTTTGATGCAATTTCAGGCCAACAGTTCTTCAAAAACTCATCACCTTATCACTTATCATTTTAAAATGATTTTAAACACATTTCATGATGGAGGCATAACTCCTTGTTGCATAATAAAATTGGATACTTGGGTCAAAGGTTTTATTAAAATAGAACTAAACTCTTTATAAAATTTTGGCAGAAATCCATATTGGGTTTAAGTGACTTGACATCAATGTACAAAAAACTATGTTACACCCTATTAATCTTTTCAGAGACACTGAAATGTTACTTAGAACTTCTTATCAATATACTTGGGTAGAAGAGAGCTGGAGATACCTAAGAATTACAATTCCAAAAAATATTTCTATTTCTAATTGGGTAAAATATAATTACAATGAACTCTATATAGAAACAGTTTCACAAATACAGAAATGGAATAAACAATCAATTTCATAGCAAGAGAGGATTTCAATTGTTAAGTGTTTTGTTTTACCAAAATTTTTATATTTATTTCGTAATATCCCCATTGAATTGTCTGAGTCTCAGTTAAATAAGTGGCAACAATTATTAAATCAATTTATTTGGGTGAACTCAAAACCACGTATCAATTTTCTAACTTTATGTAAATACAAAAACAAGGGTGGTCTCCAGATTCCTAATTTTTATTATTATGCTTCAAATGTGTCTGAAATGGTTAAAATGTTAAGAACAAACCCAAAGGAAAATTGGATTTTGATAGAACAAAAATATGCTTATCCTCTCTCATTAAGAGGTACTTTTTGGACAAAATATAACTAAAGATCTTATTCAATCCCAGCAAACCCGTTTTTGGAAAACACCTTACGAATCTGGGATAAGTTAAGGAAACATATTGCACCTGATATTTCTCCTATGGCTAATATACTAAATGAAACTTGGTTTCCACAATTTTACTCACCAAGCCTTCACATCCTTGAGCAATTAAGGGACTGGATATCATACAGGAGTGGGTTCATGATGGGAAAATAATTACTAAAATGCAGGCAGAAGAAAAATTGGGAGATTCAATTAATTGGTATTTATACCTCCAAATGCAAAATTTTATATCCTCTGTATTTAAAAAAGGTGTATTTGGCAATTAACACAGTTTGAGCTTATTATAAAGGAACAGGGGGGAAATTGGAAAAGATTACTTTCAAAATTGTATAAATTTTTAATAGAAATATTCTATCCTTCCCTTCCAGCATATGTTAATCATTGGCAACAAGAAATATCAGAGGATTTGAACTGGGATAATATATGGATGTCTCCAGCCAATTCATCAAAAATATTAAATATTAAGACACAATATTATAAGATGATATCTCAGTGGTATTTATGTCCTTCTAAAATTAATAAAATTACAAAATCATATAGTCCAAATTGTTGGAGAGGCTGTAAATTTAAGGGTACTCAGTACCATATATGGTGGGGTTGTCCATCAATACAAAGTTTTTGGAAGGAAATACATGACATTTTGATGTCTATATTTAGGCTTTCACTTCCATTTACTTTGAATTTATTATTATTTGATATATGGACAACTTCCTCAATAAGGAAAGATCAGAAAATGATTTTGTCAATGTTTGCAGCTGCAAGATTGACGATTGCAAAATGTTGGAAGGCCCCGCTCATGCTGACTTTTAACAGCTTGGTATAATAAATTTTAGGAACTATATGTGATGGGAAGAATAATGAATAATCCCTTTATTTATTTATTTAGATTTATATGCCGCTTTCCCTGCTGTTGTGGGCCCAGAGCGGCTTACATCCCTTTTTGATGATAATACCAGGAATACTTGTAATAATGGGTATGATGAAATGTGGAGACCTATATTAAATTATTTCCAAAAGAATAACATCCTGCCGAATAGAAAATATTACAATGATATGTTGAATTTATAATTAATTAGTATTATACTTCTGTACGCAGAATAATAGAGGGGGAAGGTCTCTTGTGGTGATATTTGTTCTTTGTTAAATTGGCACTATTAAGTGATGATTTATATAGTAGATATATTATTATTTAATATTTTTAGGAATACTATGCTATATTTCTTACTCTATGGATGGTTGTTCTTTTGATAATTAATAAAGTTAATTAAATATTTTTTAAAATAAGCAACCACGCTCACCTGCCTCGATGCGGAAGCAACCGTGCATTCTCGGATCTAGTTCTGGCTGCCAGCCTCCGGTCCTTGCTCCTGAAAACTCTGACTGATTTCCTGGCATTCTGACCTTTGGCTCTGTTTCTCGGCTTGCTTTTGGACTGCGTATCCAGCTTTCAGTGAAGGGTATTCGTGGTGACTGACAAGACCCAACACACACCTGTAAATTTCTGTAGGCTGTCACCATGTTTTGAAATTCCACTGGTGATTCCCTCTTTCAACTATATGTTCTAAGTCTTGAGAAATATGGAGCTAATTTTGCCCTTATACTACACTTCCAAACATTCCAATTCACAAAAAATTGAGGTTGTAAAACCTGATGAAGGTGCACAGAAATGGGATTCTTCTTACTGGCTCCTTGTAGTCTTGCAAGCTTCATGTTGTGAATCTGACAACTCTTTGAAGTGTTAATCTCTTGAAATATTGTGCATGAGTTTTGTTCATATTATTTAAGTTTATGAATGTATTGGTACCTTTACAGCAACTGACACAATACATATATTGTTTATACTAGGCCCGTTGGAAATAAATACAACGGGCTCTAGGAAGAGGCTCTGGGAGAGTGCCAAGGCCTTGGGCACTCATCATCAATTTGCTGTGGCAACCTCAGCAGGGTATATTGACACAGAGGGAGTATTTCCCTCTTACTGTTCAGCTTTCCATCTCCCCCCGCTGCAGCCTCTACTGTGCTCTGAAGCCCCGACTGCCACATCACATTGGCTGTCCTGGGGGGTGGGCATCAGAGGTATCAGAGGCATCAGAGGTATCAGAGTTCAACATTTTCTCCAGGGGAACTGATCAATGCCATCTGGAAAGCAGCTGTAATTATGAGTGTTCTCCAGTCCACACCTGGAGATTGGAAACAGTGGTTTCCCAAGAGGGAACAGCTGGTTTGGAGGGCAGAGTCCATGGCATTGTACCTGTCTGAGGCCCCACCCCTCCTCAAACCTCGCCCTCTCCAGGCTCCACCCCTCAAATCTCCAGGAATTCCCCACCTGGAGTTGGCAACCCATTCTCCTTCCCAGCCAAGCATCAACCTACCTTTCCCCCCTCACTGTTCAGCTTTCCATTGCCCCCCCCCACATACCTGCAGCCTCTACCATGCTCTGAAGCCCTGACTGCCATGTCACCCTCTTTTCCTGCACTTTTTGGCCTTGTGGCAGCTGGGAACTGTGGGCCAGCAGATGAGGAAGCCCATTCAACCCAGTGAGTGACACCCCTGCAGGGCCCTCTCTGGAACTACAGCTCAATTGAACCTTATGGGGGAACATTTTAAACAAACAACCACAGACAACAGCTGTCTTAGAAACACAGGTAACTGCCATTTCTTTACGCTTACCAACAGCCATTGAGGGAACAGTTGGTCCCACACAGGAGGGAAGCAAGAGAAGCATCTTCTTCAAGAGAGAAAGCTGTGTGCCAGAAATTCTGGCAGGCCACAGTGGTTGACGCTGTGGGCGGGGAAGAGGAGCAGACCCAGCACCCAGCTAATGGCACACAAGTACTCACAGCCAGTGGATAGGGACAGCTTCTGAGTGACACTTCAGGGAGCCAACTGATTTTGGAGCATGTGGAATGTTCAGGAGAGTCCATGGTGAAAACAGAATTATATATAACCGGAGGATAAATTACATGTTTATTTCAATCTTCATATACATTGTACACAGTGCTTTAGTATCTGAATATTAACTTCCAGGTGGGGACTGGAGATCTTCCTCTATAACAGTAGATCTCCAGAAGATAAAGATTGGTTCTCCTGGAGAAAGTGGCTGCTTTGGAGGGTGGACACTACAGGATTGTAGCCTACCAAGGTCCCTCCCCTCCACAAACCCTGCCCTACTCAGGTTCCACCCCCCAAATCTCCAGGAATTTCCCCACTCAGAACGGGCAACCTTCTTTTTTTTATTATTATTTTTTATTGATTTTATCTATTTCTACTACTACATTGCTACTTTTCTAAGCTACATTTACCTTATACAGAGTGTGCTTTAACATTTGCTTAATATTACCTTACCATTAATACATATGAAGCATTTTAAACCTTGGTTAATATTCAATTAAAATTGTTACTGATGATATATGAAAAATAAAAAAGCTGTTTGACAGACATGTTCTTTTAAAGGAATGCTTAATTATACAAATTATATATAATATATAAGTGCGATTTCAAAAAACATTTCAGCCCTTATTTCTTCTTTCGTCCTCTTCTTGTCTTAACAGTCTCTTCTTGTACCTTTGGAGCTGCTGCTCCTTTTTCCGAGTCAGAAATTTCCTCTTCGCTCTTTGAGCTATCAAATCCATACATACTTTCTTGCGATGCCAGCGAACCATCTGAGTCTCTCTCTTTTCTCTTTTCTTTGCTTTTTTCCAAAAAACTTTTTGCCTGTTGAACAGAGTCAATCTTATATTTTTTGTCTTTGATGCTGAAGCTCAGTCCTTCCAGAACATTCCATCTGTAGATAATAGATTCAGACTGAAGCCAAGATGTCAGTTTTCCATTGGCTTTCCTTCTTTTCCTTATTTCAAATGGGATATCTTTCATCACTTTAATTTCTTTTCCTTTGATCTTCAGAACCGCTTTATTTGTGGTCCTAAGCACCACATCTCTTGTTGACTTTTTGGAGAACCTTATCTGAATCTCACCAGGCAGGCTTTTCTTTTTAGTATAGTCTGGATAGGTTCTGTAAACCATATCCATATCGCTTTTTATTTCCGCTGCTTTTAAGCCCGTCACTGGTTCAAGCGCTTCACTTAACAGATTTTTAAGGTCTTCTCCTTTATCCTCTGGTACATTCTGAAGTCTTAGGAAAAAATTCGATCTTTCCATCTGTAGTTTCAAAAGCTGATCAGAGTGGAAGGCCTTTTCTTTCTCTGCTTTTTGTAGCCTTGAATCATGATTTTTTACTGAAGTCTTAACTTCCAGAAGTTCTTGCTGCAGCTTCTCTGTAGTTTTATTCGACTCCTTCAGGTCCAGCTGCATGTTGTCCATCTTGACGTTGAGAGCTGTCATTTGGTCCACTAGAGATCGCAATAACGAGGAGAACACAGTGCTCATCTCTGTGGTATCAACCTTTGAACTCGGAGCTGTACTTCCTAGTTTGGGGGAAGGTTTCGGTTTCCCCGCCATTGTTGAGGCTGCGCTTCTTTGTTGATAGTTAGATAAGATGGACGAAAGAAGCAAATTCTACGACTGCGCTTATATCTTTTTAAAGTTCATATCCTCTAAAGAGCGATGCCGCCATCTAGCAAACCGAACGTACGTTTTTTCATGCAGTAACGCCACGTAAAGAGTCCCGTAAGTACGCCAGTCTCGAGAGGGGGGGGTTTGCTCCACCCGCCTTTCCCGCTGTGTTCTGTTTATTTTTACTTCAGACTCATGTTTTCTCCGTGCGTAACTATAAGTTCCAGCTTCAAAGCTTCGCACTCTCTGCTGCTTCTCGGTTTTGCGCTTTTAGCCATACGGCTCCCACGGATGGGGAAACCTATGGGGCTGATGAAAGGGGACCTCGATCCCTCGATCGCCACCGTAGGGAGAGATCCCCTTTGTGCCACCCCAGGCAGAGCCCCTTCACTAGGGTCTCTGGGGGCTCGGCACCAGTCCGAAGCCCCTTCTTCCCACCGGGTACGGATCGCGCTCCCCGCAGATGCGGAGGAGCGCGTCCGCCATGGTCGCAAGTCTTGCCGGAAGTCAGAACGGGCAACCTTCTATGTTGTGGTCATGCCCCAGGGCTCAAGTTTATTGGAAAACAGTACAAAGGACAAATGGTAAGATATGGGGATTGGTCCTTAATTTGAAACCTGAAATTTACCTCTTAAACTGTGTCGGTATCATAACTACCGATCCCAAAGAGAAACAGGTTGCTTACCTGTAACTGATGAACTTCAAGTAGTCATCTGTGCAGCCACACACAATGGGTTTCATGCCTACATAAACCTTCACCTGGAAGCCTAAAAAAGCTTTAAAAGCAGCTTACCAGATGCAGGTCTGCCTCAGTCTCATGCAGCCTGCTCTGACTGAGCAAGCTCAGTAGCCGAGGTAGACTCCATCCCCACTCTGTTCCTTCCTATACCGCCGACAAGTCCCATGTCCTCAGGCTAACCTAGAGAAGATGTCAGCAGTGGGGATGGCTAGGTGGGCATGTGTGGCTGCACAGGTGACCACTCAAAGATCATCAGTTACAGGTAAGCAACCTGTTTATCTTCTTCGTGGTCTCTGTGCAGGCCACGCACAATGGGTGACTAGTGAGCTGAACATCAAGTACCACATCCTTCAGGACCTTTGCTTTCCCAGCCAACATCATGGGGGATCCTTGATCCAGCTTTACTGCCAGAGAAACGAGTTGATGCAGCTGCAAAAAAGGCATCCTGCCTACCAATTCCACTTGGCTCAGAAAACGGCCCTTACCTTGACTCTGCAGCCCTGGCCATGTGGACCTATGCTAGTGCTACCTTCAGACTAGACCACGGTAGCAAACTGCCCTTAAAGACAACACAAACGCCAGTTAGTACAGAATCCCATCGCTTGGCTACTATCAGGCAATGAGCAGAATTCCGCACATCACTCCCACTCTGCAGACACTCCATTGGCTACTGATCCCTTACTGGGTTCAATTCAAGGTTCAGGCTATCAGCTACAAATACCTTAAGGCATTGGACCTGCACGCCTGCAGGACAGCCTCTCCTGCTCTGTGTTCCATTGTGACAGCTCCACTCCTCGGAGCAAAGCCTTCTGGAGCAGTCCCTTGACAAGCAGGTAACACCAGCCACTGCCTGTTCTTGTGCCTTCCCTGTGGTGGCCTCTCCATTCCAAAAAAAGTCTGCCTGAGGCTATTAGGAAGCCCCCTACCCCCCCCCCCCAATAGACCAAGTGAACAGCAATTTACAATCCCTGTAGTAATGGTTGGTATAGAGAAACTTAGATCTACTCGGACCCAATCAAGAGCATACTTAGAATAGTAGGGCTCTTGCCAGTTATAGCTGTATCTACTATTGGCTTCTGATTCCGAGGATAAATAACAGCAAGAATAGGATTCTTGGGGTCAACTGTAGCCTCAGTATCACTTTCTAGCGGTCTCAGTCATGATGTCTTGGTGCCTGAGATCAGTAGTGTAAATGTCTCTTTCACCTTCCCTGAACTGAGGCAAAACCCTGGACAGCAAATTGGAGTAGGAGAACAAGTTGCAAGCTGCTCCTCAGGAGCAGACCCCTTGTATGTGAATCATACAATCACACGGAGTTGAAAGGGGCCATTCAGGCCATCTAGCCCAACCCCCCCCCTCCCGGGGGCTCAGTGCAGGGTCAGCCTAGAGAGCATCCCTGACAAGTGTTTGTCCAGCCGCTGCTTCAAGACGGCCAGGGAGGGGGAGCTCACCACCTCCCCAGGCAGCTGATTCCACTGTGGCACAACTCCTACTGTTTTTCCTCATATCCAGCCGGTACCTTCCCGCCCTTGTCAACCACTATATCAACAACTGTAGAGATCCCCCCCCCCCCAGTGCCAGAGGACTCTTAAAATCTGCTCCAGAGGGATTCCCGGGCCCTCTGCTGAATTTCAAGAGGCAGGTTAGTATCAGGATGGTGAGGAGACAGCATGGGTGCTGGCAGAGTCGCAGAGGGTGTGCAGACAGACTCAGATTGGTCTTTGTTCATCTTTTGTTGTCGTTTCAGAGCTTGACCACTCTGGAGGTAAGGGATGTTTGGGTGCCTTTAACTGCTGGGTGCTGCTTCTGCAGGTCTTGGTGGCCGGGGTGGAGCATTCAACCTGCAGGTCAGAGCTAGTCACCAATCTAGTGCCCTGCTTCTGCGCCCCAGATTGGCCGGGGGGTGGGGTGGGGTGGGGGGTGGGATCTCTCTGTGGCTGTCAATAACCTGGGTTGTCAGGCCTGACACTGGGGGCGATGAAGGAGCTGGGTTAGAATGTCTCAGAGTAACCTGAGGAGCCACCTTAGCAGATGAGGAAGAGCCACGGCAAATTCTCCCAAAGAAGAACCTTTCGCCTGCCATCGCCTACGTCTGCTATGCTCGCCTGTTCTGTGAGATTTTGGCAGCACTGACTCTGCCCTTCCCCCAGACACACCAGGCAGAGAGTGTGACCAACTGTGGAGCATAACTGTCTCCTCACACACAGAACATTGAAACAACGTCTGCTGTACCACAGTAACACAGGAAATGAAAGAAAATTCTCTAATGCTGAAGAGTAACACAATCAGAAGATTAAGTTCCTGACAAGGCAAATTGCTGTGTTGGCTGACAACGAATGGAGCGGGAGGTGCTGCCCCTCCCAGTCACTCTTAGGTATGACTCTCAGTCTGCACTGTTAGACTGGGCACAGCTGGTGTCATAAAAAGAAGAGAAGCCAATGTTGGATCAGGCCAGTGGCCCAGCCAGTCCAACACTCTTCTGTGTCACACAGTAGCCAAAAACACCAGGTGCCCTCAGGAGGTCCAGCAGTGGGGCCAGGACACTAGAAGCCCTCCCACTGTTGCCCCCCCCCCAAGCACTAAGAATACCGAGCATCACTTGCCCCAGACTGAGAGTTCCTATCTATACCTTGCGGCTAATAGCCACTGATGGAACTCTGCTCCATATGTATCTAATTCCTTCTTGAAGCCGTCCATGCTTGTAGCCACTGCCACCTCCTGTGGCAGTGAATTCCATATGTTAATCACTCTTTGGGTGATTAAACTCTTTGTTTCAGAAGTTTCTGACTGTGCAAATCCCATCAGTGTGATGCTTAGAGACCAAGATAAACAACATACAAAGATATCTTTATTGATTTTTTTCTTTCTATACATTACCATCCAGAACAAAAGATATTTATACCAGTGTTAGAATCTAGAAAGGTTTTTTTTTTTTACCCAAATACATTTTCAATATGAATTCAAACCGACCATCCCTTCCCCCAATCCCAGAAAAGAGAAAGAGCATTCAAGTGAACTAATTTTACTACAAAGCTGCCTTTTCAGCTTGATTTTTGCAATAATGAAAAGACAAGACAACCTACAGGTCTATAACTTTTTAATCAAATTATGGTCAGATGCAGTAATGTTTGGTCTAAGAACAGGAACAAGTTTAAATCTATCAGTTTAATAAATACAAATATACACATCTGTATACATCAAATGCAATCACATTTATAATTTTACATATACATTATGTACACAAACGCACATAGTAGACATTTCTCTGGATAAAACTATACTTTTGTTGGCAGGAGACGTTATGAGATGAATCCAGGAACACCAAGGCATACCCAGGCATCGAGCCCCCGCCCCCGGAATTCTTGCCAAGGCCGCTTCAGACCGTGCTTCAGCACGCTGTGACCTTGTGAATGTTTTGCAAGCACGTGAGCAGGCGGTGATACGGGCTCCCTGGGGTTGCAACCACCTCAAATACAGACTGAAAGGCTCTGCGATCCAGTTCTTCATCTATCTGATGTCTGTAAAAGTCTATGGCCACCAAGCAGAAGAGGTTTATGTCCACTTGCTCTGATTTTCCCATTCTGCTGATAATATGTGGAAGACTAACCGAGAGGTCAAGGACGTAACATGCAAACACACAACTCCCCCCCGCAAAGCTTTATATAAAATGTCAGAGTTTTTAATCATACCCATTCCCCAGAGGATTAAGATCAAAAATTAAATTTTAGTTGACTTCCAGTTCTGGTGTTCTTCATGGCGGGCACGTCCTCCAGGAGCTCCGGGAGGCGTGACCCAGACCTGGCGGAGAGAAGGGGTGCCGACTGGCTTTTGGACCCCCAGGAGTCCTTGTAGGGGGCATCCTGCCTGAGGCACGAGGGGCAACCTCTCTCAAGGTGGCGACCGAGGGATAGTGGCTCCCTTTTGTCTCCATAGGTTATCCTGCTGCGGTGCCTTCGGGCATGAAGAAGCGCACACCGGATGGCTGCAGGGATCAAAATGAAGCTACAAGAAAAATTTTCTACCTGTAACGCATGGCAAAACAGTGATTGATCCTTCTAGAGATTCTCTGGTTTGAACTTGAAGCGAAGAGTAGGGGATTTAATCTTTAAATCCCCCCCCCCCCTTTAAAGAAGGGCTCTCTCTATTAAGAACCAAGAATCTGACTTTATTTTCTTGGCTGGAACCTAACCAGGAGTTAACTAGAGCTCGCTGATTGAACAAAGGAAACCAGGGTGGAGGGGACTTCCAGTTTTGGTGCAACACAATCAGGGGGAGTTGTGGAGCCTCACTCCAGTGATTACCTGAATTGCACGGTTTGGGGGAGTCTGGGTTTCCCGGACTCCTAGGGGGACCCCAGGAGAAGGGTTCCTGAAGCAAGGGGCACGGCTGTCAGACCCCTGAGTA
The DNA here is from genome assembly GCA_029233225.1 of Lepidodactylus listeri. Classification (NCBI taxonomy): domain Eukaryota; kingdom Metazoa; phylum Chordata; class Lepidosauria; order Squamata; family Gekkonidae; genus Lepidodactylus; species Lepidodactylus listeri. Next base: position 112,074,811 of record JARCFY010000009.1, on the reverse strand, counting down.
AATCAGTTCCCAACACCAGTCATTTCAAAGAATGCAGTTTATTGAGACATTGAAGAACTTTGATCTAGAAACCTCCATTTGCCCTGAAGCCCCAGCCAACGCAATCGCCATTTTGGCAGCAAGTTGTAATTACCAGACTTTTAAAAAACTGAAACTAAACATTCTTCTACATTAAGCAACTCTCCATGTAAACTAGAAGAAGATATTCTGCAAGTAATTTCTTTTGTTTTTGAAATGCCTGTTCAAATAGAACTGAGAAGCACTTAACCAGACTGTTAAAAAGATTAGAAAGACGAAGGGGAGAGGGGGATTTGCAACATAGTCCCCCCCCCCCATTTGGAAGCGACTCTCAAACTAAAGAAATCAACATTTAAAAGGGACTACAACTAACAGAAGGATCTTCAGACGATGCTGTCCCTTGTCTTAAATTGGTTGTAAAGTGGATTTGGCACTACCAAGAAGATAAAAAGTTGACTGTGACCTTATAAGGATTTTATTTGGACTATATTGGAACTAAATTGGATTCAGAGAAGGATATTACCAGAAAAAACTTCAAAGAACATTTGAGCTAACTTGGATTCCCTGGCTTTGTTTAAACAATGTCTGCAGGTTTAGCTATTTGACTAAGTAGCTGCATGAAAACAATGGCTACTATTCAAGCAATAACGGAAACATTAAAAGATATCTTCAACACAGCCATACTTCCAATACAGTGAAATTTATGCCATTTAGCAGACTACGTTCAGAAGCTCTCTTATAATTGTGAACAAGTAGAAAATTTCCTGAAACCGCCACCAAAATGAAGCACAAGATCTGAGTGTGGAACTGAGTCTGAGTCTCTCTACATGGGGCTGCCCTTGTCACAAATCTGGAGGCTGCAGCTGGAGCAGAATGCTGCAGCGAGGCTGTTGATGGGTCTCCCTAAACGGGAGCATGTCCAGCCAGTGCTGGTGGCGCTGCACTGGCTGCCTATAGTGTATCGAATTTGCTTCAAGGTGCTGGTGCTTGCCTTTAAAGCCCTAAATGGCGTGGGTCCGACCTACCTGAGGGACCGCCTTTCCCCATATGTACCCCAGAGAGCACTACGGTTTGGGGCCCAACACCACCTGGTCACTCCTGGCCCTAGAGAAGCCAGGCTCGCTGCCACTAGGGGGAGGGCCTTCTCGGTGGTGGCCCCTCACTGGTGGAATGAGCTCCCGGAAGAGATCAGGGCCCTGTGGGACCTGATGCAGTTCTGCAGGGCCTGCAAGATGGAGCTTTTCCGGCAGGCGTATGAATAGGACCCGCCGCCTTCCTTCCTCTCCCCCCATGTTATGCTTACCAATGAGAGGCCTCAGACACTGTTATTACTGGGGCTTGAAAACACTGGGACAGACGGTACGCCACCTAATTTTATAGTACTACACTGTATGTAAATTGTCATGTTTAACTGCGAATTTTATAATGTTTTAACTTTTACTGTATTTATGAATCTTGGTTCGGCCAAGTCTTGTTAGCCGCTCTGGGCCTGCAATAGTGGGGAGAGCAGCCTAGAAATCGAAAATAATAAATAAATAATAAGAGGAGGAAATAATAGAGATTAAACTGTTTAAAGTGAAAATGGAAAACATGGCTACATGCCTGCCTGAAGTGAAAGAACCACAAGACACCAAGGTGGAGGAACGTAAGATAATTTTAAACATACCCAATACATTCTTTTTGGATATAGCAAGTAAACAAGGAGAGAGTTCCACTCCCATACTGAAATGCTACAGAAACAACCCACAATTACGGAAGATAAAACATTGGAAATTCAAGCAAAAGAAAGGGAGAAAGAGAAAATGAAGAAGGGGGAGGGGGAGAACTTCTTAAGATGGAATTGCTACAGCAGGGTAAATGTGAGATAACTGTCATAATTAATTGTTAAATGTAATTAAGTATTATTTAGTACTGCTGTAGCATTGAAAAGGATGACTAAGACGGGCAAAATGAAATTAAAGTGAAACTAAATTAATTTTCAAAGGAATACTGGTTATAAGGCCTGTGATATTTTAGGAAATTCTAAAGATAAACACTATTAATCGTTGTATGAAAATTTCCACAGGATACGAGTACTATTTCAGGTAGGATTGACCAATATTTGGTTAGAAGTTTGAATTAGATATGCCTCTTTTTTTAGGGAGCTGTATTTTAAAATATTATTTCTAGATTGCTTTTGTTATAGAATGGCTATTTCTAAACAATGGATGTTGGGGGTAAGGATCAGTTTTGTACTAAATGATTAAGAGGTTACAAGGGATCTGAATATGAGAATCCATAGATATGAAATGAATAGTTTATCAAAATATATTAATAAAGTAATATGTTTTTTATTAATTTTTCTTAAGAAGTTATAGAATGCTTTTATGATAGTAAGGCAATAATTTGACTTATGGCAGATAGTGAGAAATATATGGGCTTAAGCAATTAGATTTAACATGAAGAGCTCTCTGATTATACAAGCAGAACTGTTACTGTAACCGTGTACGTAGAAGTAATTGCAAGCAATATTTCTTTTACCCTTTGTACCCTTTATAATATTCAATAAAAAAATTAAAAAATTGGGGGGAGAAACCAAGGAAACAAGGGGTGCCTGCCTGGGGCATCCCCCCCCCCAACAAGGGACAGTGCCAGGAGTCAGCATGCCGCCAGTGGGTCCCCCTCGCCCCGCCCCAAGCAACGAGCGCCAAGAGCACAAAGCTGGGGAAAGCAGGGCAATAGCTGCACCAAGCAGACCCCCTGCTCTTGGTTGTCCTGCTTCCACCCTCTTCCCTAGACAGGCAGGCAGACAGGCCCCAAAAAAACCATTGGGGGGGGAGGGCAAACGAGTCCCAGGAACAGTGACCAAGCAGATCAGCCACAGAAGGGGGGTCTTTCTGCCATTCCTCTGAGCTGTCAGGATCCTTACTGGGGAAGGAATTTGCCACTCACCGCTGCAGAAGAGCCGCATTTTGCTAGACTCTTGCATTCTCTGGGGCATTTAAATGCTGGCAGAGGAAAGAGCGAGGACTCCCCTGAGTTCCCAGAAACAGCAGGGCTCCTGTGCCTTCAACAGCTACTTGGCAGGCAGAAACTCAACCAGCAGAGCTCTCCCCTTTGTCGCCAGGCCAGAAGTTGTTCCCCCTTCTGATTTCTGATTTTTATTACCATGGGGGAAGTCAGAGGAATACAAAGCCCAGCATTCCCCCCTTACCGTTTAAAAATCCTATGCTAGCAGAGCTAAGAGGTGAAGTCCAAAGGTTTTCCAGTGCATTACCTCAGTCATCCTTACAACCACCCTGGAAGTGCAGCTGGCAGATTTATCCTCAGAGGCAGACAGCAGGCTGAGGTGGAGAGGTGGCGGCTTCCCTATGGCCAGCTAGTGACTTTGTGGCAGAGGTGAGATTTGAAGCGGGTTCATGATTTAGCCTTGGGCAGAAGTCTTAAAGCGCCACTTAAAGCACCATCTTCTCTCCCACTGTTGGGCACACATCTGGAAAGCACGGAGCTTGACATGCACTTTCACATGTGTGAAAAAAACAAATATTATTTTAAATGCCCTTCAGACTGCTGAACCCTGTGACCCTGCAGGAAGTGTTGACTTAACCTTCCTGAACGTCCCAGCATGTCCTGTGGTTTTCAGCCTCCGCAATGGGTGCCTAGGGACCGGTGGAGGGGAGACAGCAGCTGCAAGCACGCTGGGGTGGGGGGGAGGCACTCTGGGATGCTAATCCAGGCGATCAGCACCTGCTCACCCACGCTACCTGCAGCCCTCCTTCCTCCAGGGAAACAAGGGCTGTGGATGGCCAAGGTGCATGGACACATGGTGGCAAACAGCTTTCGGGGTCAAAATCACACCTGCTCCAATCACACCCACCCCATCTCTGTGTGTGTGTGTGTGGGGGGATTCTGAGTGGAAAAACCAGCAGGAAGGAGAATGTTATTACAGACTCCCCAAACTGTTTTTGGTTAGAAAGAAAGCACCAGAGAAAAATGTTCGAATGCTCACGAGATCTAGATTGAGTCGCAGAGGGCCCCTGGTTCAACCTTGGTACAGCCAGAGCGCCCCGGGTTCAGACCTCATAGCAGCCATTGACTCTTACAAAGCAAAAAGGCCGACTCAGGAGAACTTTCTCAGAGTTAAGGCGGATCTGGCAAAACCCCCCCCTCCTGAATAAAGACTCCTGAGCCAGAAGAAGGGTCAGTCGAGGCACCCCTTCTTTGCCAGGATCCCAGCAGCAACCAAGCTCTAAGAAGTCCCTGGAAACTTCTTCACCTACCCTGCTGCCAGGCCTATTGTTAAAACACTTGACTCCCTGCTCACCTAGATCTTCCTGGGTGTGAGGATATGGCAGCTCCTTTTGCCCCCCCCCCTTCCCATGTGCTGACTGGACCCCATTAAGCAGGCACTTCCAGCATGCCCGAAGTAGCAGGCACAGGCAAGGTCAGCCTACCGGAGGCCACCTCCCAAGGCATCCAAAGCCACGTGGAAGCTGGGTGCTCTGGGGCATGAGAAAGAGTGAGGAATGGCAACAAAAAGCAATTTAGGAACCAGAGTCATTTCATGGCAGGGAAAATTCTCCCCCCCCCCCGCCCCCGGGGTGGGGGGAGTGGCAGTAGGACAGCAGCAAAGAGCAGGAGGGCGAAGAAAGCTTCAGCTCCGCTTCCTTCCAACAACTCCTTCATTAAACTGAGGTTTAAAAGGAGAGATTTTAAAAGAACCCTCAGAATTAAAGATTCTTAAAGATCCATGGAAGCTGGAGACAAGCGCTGCAGAGATCTTGCTATCTGCTCAATGAGGGAGGGCGGGGCTGAGAACTTGAAGAGTGAGGAGGCTCCCCAAGGTTTTCTCTGAAAGCTCCTGGAAAGAAGCATACTCTGAAAAGCACAGGCCTCCCTCTCCTGTCCCTGAGAATCTACAGAAAATAGACCCTGTACTACAAAGGATACATAGCTGAAATCCATTGGCTGGTGGAAGCACTCACAAAAAAGCAAGACAGACTCCACATCGCCATGGCGACAGGTGTTCTCTGAGTGAAGTTGGAGAGCGACAGCATCACCCAGTCACGGACCATGGACGACTGGCCAGTAGTGTGCAAGGTCTGAAATACCTGCAAAAGAGACATTCACATGCTGCGGATTTATTCAACACTAAACTAAGGGCAAAAAGGTGCGGTTCTGAAGTTCCTTATTCAACTCTTAGCTCAGCCATGACTTCATTCCCTAGCCTCCCCCCTGCCTAACCTCACTGTATGATGACATTAATAATACTGGTCTGTCTCCCAAAGCTGCCACAGAGTTATTGAGATAGGAGATGTGATTTTAGCACTTCACACCACTACTGTTCCGATTAAGAATTAGCTTGGGAAGCCTCCTGAAGTCCCACAGAAGTGGAAGCAACTTGAACTGCAGCTAAAGCTCAATGCAGGCTGAGCATCTCTACACCAAAGAGCAAACACCCCAGCTGACCAACAGACTTTCTGTAGGCATGGCTGAAGGGTAGACTATATGCTGCTTCTTGAATTTCATCTGGTTTTGGCAGGTCCAGAAGCGAGGCACTGCGGGGCACTCTAGCCCCACTGGAAGCCAGGAATGACTGCAGAAACAGGTTATATCAGATTCCCCAAGTGAATAAGCCCCTCCTCCACATCACTCGCCAGATCAAATCTCAGCCATCCAACTGAATTCCCACTTCTAAAGAATCTGTTTTGTCACTCTCCCACCTGTGGAGAAGCCCTGAATACTGAGGGTATTTTGGGGGGGGGGGGGGGGGGAGTCTCAGAGTGGTGTACTTCCCACGATGCCATGATTTAGGGATCATAGTTGAAAGGCTTTCCTAAGGCACCCCAGGATCCCTGCTTGGGGGATATAATGGGGGATTTTTTTTTTAATGTTACCACGTGCGCGTTTCCACAGTTAAGGCATCCCCTGGAAAAGAGCTCCCAAAGAGTAACAGAGATTAACTAACTAACAAAAAACGGGGTGTGTTTGATTTCTCTAATGTGATATATAGTTTTAATATCACATTAGAAAATCTCACCACCAAGACTCTGTACGGGGCTATTAAAATTACATAGCATATTGAAAAACCATCTAATTTACATTAAATGAATGCCTGGATAGTTTTTCGAGAGATGCCTTAATTGCAGCTAGGGACCTCAAGAAAAAAACCCAAAACGTTCCTGACATTTGCATCTGGAAGCATCACAGGGAAGCTTCAGGAAAGCCGCATGGTCATTTTTGCTGCTTTACCTAAACCATGGCACCTAACCTCTTCACTCATTACCGTGTCTGCAAACACGGTGGACACTGGGGAGGGGGAAGAGAATGGGTAGAAAATTTAGATGAGGGGATTTGCTCATGTGATTCCACTCCTCGAAGTTTGTAAACTTTGACAGAAAACGGTTGGCGTGAGTCCCCAGGAGCGGACAGGGGAAGGAAGCGGAGTGGGGGGGGGCCTGGAGCCTCCCTGCCGGGACGCGGCCCTCAGCTCTTTCTTTGGCTTCTGAGAGGCCATCTCAGAGATTCAGAAACCGAAGTTCTGAAGAATGCCCGTTCTGATGCTAAGATCCTTTTGACTTTTGAGCCCAGTACTAAATTTGCATTAAATGCATGCTCAGTATTTGCATCCTGGTGTCACAAGAAATCACCAGCCAACTGCAGTCCTCTCGGACTTGCCTAAGAGGATGTTTTCTTCCCCCAGAGGGTTGCTCAAGGCCACAAAGAAGTAGCTCCTACTTCAAAGAAATATCCTTTTCTGATCTTAATTAATGTCACTGTATATATTCTCCTACAGTAAATAGGTTACTTTTTCTGTGTTACATTTAACCACCATTGTCCACTGCAGTTTGTTTGTTTTTTTAATTTAAGGGCTTCACTAAGAGGGCATTCCAAAGGGATAAAAAAAATAAATGCATGCCCAAGACAATGGGGGACTAAACAAGCCAATCACAGAAAATTCACTGAACTTGTCAGCTAATTTATGTTTCTGAAGCATTTATGGCAAGGAAATTTCAATCATGCAGAATGTTTTGATTCAAACCGCGAAAAGGTTCTGAATTACAGGAAAGATGCAAGAATCTTGTCATGTGTCCACAAAAATTAAAACTGGGATTCACTGCTTAACTGGGGTCTACTTGGAAACTGCGTTGTAAATGATGCTGTTTGCTGATTCCTTCAGCTTAGGCATGGTTATGAAAGCTTTCTATGTAGAAATCCACTGTGGCATTCGATGGTAAACACCATAGAGATCGGGGAGTTCCTAGAGAGTTGCTCAGCATTGTGATGTTACTTCTGGGTCTTCACCTGGAAGTGATATCACTGTGTTGCGTGAGGTCCCCCCCCCCCCCCCATTTTACACCTGCCATTCTATTGAGGGAGTACTGGGGGGCGTAGAGTATGAGCCTGCCATCAGCAAGGATATCAGGAGGTCCACGTAGAGTCCTCCTTTCTGTGGCATTGGATAGAGGCAACTGATGGTTGGAGTACTGTTTGCTGATGGGCTGAGGAGATGGATTCACTTCAGTAGCAGTTTGTGGACTGGTATACTGAAAAGATGCTGAGTGAACTGATTACTCTTTAGATCAAGATGGGTAGCCGTGTTAGTCTGTCTGCAGCAGTAGAAAGGAGCAAGAATCCAGTAGTACCTTAAACAGTAACAAAATATGTGACAGGGCATGAGCTTTCGTAAGTCACTGCTCACTTCTTCAGATACAGCTAGAATGGGAGTCCATCTGTCCTATTTATTGGAAAGTGGAGTGATTTCAGATGCCGAATGACATTACCAGGCCAATGAAATAGCAGGTGAATGACAATAGCAGGCGTGACTGGATTTAGGTGAGATATGCAGAGGGATAATAGGTGTGGAGAAATCTGCACTAGTAATGAGACAGGAAACCTAGATTTTGATTCAATCCAGGTGGGTGCATTATCTTAAGCTTCATTATCAATTGCAATTCAGCAGTCTCTCTTTCTAATCTCCCTTTGAAATACCTTTCCTCTTCTCATTCTAGCTGTATCTGAAGAAGTGAGCAGTGACTCACGAAAGCTCCTACCTTGCCACATATTTTGTTAGTCTTTAAGGTGCTCCCGGACTCTTGATCTTTTCTACTGATTATCCTTTACTTATTCATTATTTAATCTCAAAGCTGGAAGGGACCATGAGGATCATCTAGTCTACCCCCCTGCCAACACAGGAATTACAGCTACAATGTCCTGGACAAGTAGGTATCCAGCCGATAGAAATCTCCAATGGCAAAATATCCACCACCTCGCAAGGAAGACTGTTCCAGTGTTGAACATACCTCACTGTCAGGAAGTTCTTCCGCAAATTTAGATGAAACCTCCTTTTCTGTAGTTTATAGCTGTTAATCCTAGTCAAGCCCCATTTTATATACACACACACAGAAAAAGGTGGTGGTCCAGAGAATTTCAGAAATAGAGGCTGCATCTTGCTTTGATCCAGCCTCTCTTTCTACCATGCCCCATACCATCACCTTCTCTGCTGTGCATGTAAAATGGGGCTTGATGGATTTTCTCCTACATAGCTGAAGACGTTAACTCTTACTCACAAAAGCTTATTTGGTTAGTCTTTAGAGTATCACCAGACTGATTTTATTTTGTTGCTACCAATCTGGAAGCCACACAAAGAAAAACAGGACATGTGAAAAACTGTGCTTTTTGTGTTTTTACATCTTACCTTATACACAACGGTTGCCATAAATTGTGGGTATGGCTGCTGGTTAGATAAAAATTCCCCAATAACTTTATTCATTACATCTTGTGGAGGGAAAAAGTCATCAAGAAACTGAGGGAGTATCCGAGCGACTACCCTGGCTTCAAAGGGAAATCCTTTCCTGACCCTACAAACAAAGGGTAGAAGAACATGTAGTCACCTCTAGTGCTCAGCAGTGCTCCCTCGCAGCGGAGGGCATGAGTGGCCACTCATTAGCACAGGAAGCCATGCTCAGCACCAGTCTGGAGCCGCGCAGGGCCTTGCACTGCCCATTGCCCCAAAGCACAAGCTGAAGAAACCCCAGCCCTTCTCACAGGCGGGCAGCATGTGAGCTGAACGAGGATGGGGTCCGCGCCTGTCTGTCTCCCCCCCTGCAGCCATGCTGATGGAGCTGTCAGTCCTGCTGGAACAGGCATGGGACGGGGACACATTCCAGTGAATGACCACCAGAGTAAGGGATCAAGGACGCTTCCTTCTTTGCTCCAGTAATGGTGAGAATCTCTTTGGCACATGCCTGTTCCTGAAAGACTTATTAAGACTTATTCCCCTTTTTGGCTTAGGCCCTTAATAGTGCTGGCTGCACACACAGAAGTGCTACTTGACCTCTGTAAAGCACCTGAGTTTCCTAGCCAACGTTTTGGCCCACAAGATATGCTTGTTCAGAATTATTCTTAAAAACAGGACATCTCCAGGTAAGGCTGAAGGCAGAGAGAATGAAGGAAGATCCCCTCTCAGCTGGACAATACTGTCACCTGCTCTCTATCAGAGCTACAACCTGGACGTTTCCACCCGTGCAGACTGCGGTTTTTAGTCAGTGCAAACTGTCTTTTCAGCTGGACCAACGTGATGGTGTTATGCTGATTTTAAAGTGCTTCGGAGTTCCACTGCAGGCAGCGGGTGCTTCACTTCCAAGGGAGCCCCAGAGCTGAAGGACGGCCTCTCCTCATGGGCACCAGGGTACCGCTGACTCTTAAAAGGTTTCTGGCATGCCGGGGGTTGGGGGGGGGGGGGTAATGCCCAAGCATCTAAACCAAATTGCTGTTGTGTTGTGTTTGTACTCTCCCCTGTGCTTGTCAGAGTGAAATGGTGCCTGTGATACCTGTTGTTCTTCTAAGATATTTCATTATTACTTTTGTCAGTTACTTGAGCTTTCCAGGACAGATGGCACAAAATACTTTAAAAGGGGGGTTGGGGGGGGGGGGAGAAGAAATCCTAGGAATAGCCAGGCTTTGAAAGCTGAGAAAGCAAATGCCTCGTAGGGACCCTGTTCTCCTGCTAGAAGCGCAGCCTCTGGTGGTGCACAAGGAACTCCCTCCCCGCAAGCAGAGGGATCTTGGCCTTGTAACCAGGGAAGGAAACTGAGCCAATGGTTTTTCCAGCACAGCTAAACAAACCAGCACCAGGACTGCCATCTCAGATTTCTACCCGCCGGCTGAAAACAGAAGAGCCCAGGGACTAAATTCCAAAGGGCTGTCCGTAGCCTTTGGCAGAGCCAAAGTGCATCCACAGCCCCTCCCACCTCCTGAAGAGCCAGCCCCACAGGCCAGAGGACCCGCCAGAGGGGGCAGCCAGTACGCTGCTGGGAGAAGGGGGGGGGGGGGAACCGCCACCCCCAACCCCAGGAGCCCAACGTAGCTCTGCTCGCACGGAGGAGACAGGCCGGGATTAAGGGATGGTTTGAGATTACATTAACAAAAAGGAAAACTGCCATGCTGGAAGGCCCAGATCCCTGTGAATTATAATACCAGCACGGGTCGTTGATTTCAAGCTTCCTACCTCAGTTCATCCGATAAACTAAGCTGAGACTGATAAGACCAGGAAAAAAGCAAGGAAAAGGCACACGATTCGTAAGAGACCCACGTGGCCGTCTTGCACAGTTCTTTTTCAAGCTGCAGATGGTGGAAGGAGAGAGACTAGCATTTGTCAAGAATTAACTAATCTCTGTGGAGCAGCTGGCTTGAGAGAATGCCCACGCAGCGCCAGGAATTCACTGAGATCTCCGACCTCTCTAGATCCCAGGACTGAGGCTCACCCTTCCTTCAGGCGGAGGGAAGAAGGGCCTCACCCCCCCCCCCCCCCCCGGCTGTACGGCTACCCAGGACTTTGATAAAACAGAACGTAACTTCCTAGCATTCCGACGAATAGTAGCTACATTTGCTTTTTAAAACCACCATTTCTTACCTGTCAAAAAGAACAGAGACACGCTCCATGGCCACAATTACAGACTCGCTATCTGGGGCCGCTTGACTGTGGTCCGTGCCTCTTCCTGGGCTGATCTTCTCTTTCCCTAGAGGCAAACAGAATGATGAAGGCCCTTTAATTATACGGTGGAGGAAGTAGCCGCATAGCCAAAGCAGAGGGGCTTTCCCAATGTCCTGCTATTATATTCCAAGAAAAGTCTATCCATTAGACAAGCAAGACCATTTGCCATACGGTTCAGAGGTGGCACAGTCACAGCACAGCTATGGGCCAGCTCCCAGTGTCCAAACACTTTCCGTTTTTCCCTTTTGCTGGTTGAGACTGTATGCTGTGGGACCGAGGGGGCAGCGTCTCCCCATGACCAGCAGGCGGAGCCACGTGCAGAGAGACACCAAGAGCAGGGGGAAGAAGCCCAGGAGCCGGAGAGAAGTACCAGCGACACCGACTCAGCTTCACAGAACTCAGCCACTGAACATGCGCACACCGGGAACGAATGCAGAGGATGAAGTGAAAACCAGTGCCCTGAGCTTCACAAAGGGTAGGATGAAAATTAACGGTGTCAAATACAGCGCTATTTAAGTAAAGGCATAGGCTGACTTCCAGGGGGCCGAGGGTCTCCGTGGGATAACCTGTACCGGCTCATCCTTTGAGAATGGGCCTTGATGTCATGATGTTTTGCTGCCTCCACAGCATATTCAGAACCTTTATACCGAGGCTGTAAGCAGTTCTCTGAGCACCAGCACGGGGAGCCCACAGGGGAAGGTTTCGGCCTCCTGCCCTGCTTGTGGACCTTCTGGGGCACAAGGCTAGCCCCTGCACAGAACAGGATGGGCCACGTAGACCACTGGTCTAATCCAGCAGGAAATGTTCCCTTGAAAGCAGTCCTTCCGCCAGTGAGCAGTCATGGAAGCTCCCAGAGAGGACTGTCCACAGGAAACAAAGAGAGCCTTGGGCTGCCTGGTTTCCTTTGCTGTGTAGGTGAAAAAGCGGAGGGCCTTTTCTGACATCACCCTGTGCCGCTGGTCCTCCCCCCCGCCCTCCCCCCCCCCCCCGAGCAAGGAGGACTAGGGCAGGAGGAGGAGGAGGAGGAGGAGGAGAACACACAATGGAAGAGAAAATTAACCTTTGGGATTAAGGAGGCGCTTCAGAACTATCCTATCCCTGTAGAACAGGCACAATAACCATACTTTAGTGTTCCAGTTAACCACAATCCCAAGAGGCTCCCAACCAAGGGTATGACACGTGACCAAAGTTGCTAGGAACTGTTCTTGCAGTCAAAGTCCGCATTTCACGACTAGACGCACACCTGTGTACATGCAAGTCAGCATTAGTCCCAGGGCAGCCATGGCTCTGTGGGGGCTCTGTACATTCATACGGTCTACGCTCAGCTTCACGAGGGATTCACTATCCAGCCGAGAGAGCTGCTCTGAAAGGAGGAGCCGTTCCAGGCCTCTCAGGACACAGTGATAAATAATGGAGGGTGTGGATTCTTCACTTCCAGACAGCATCACTCCACACATCTGAAACAGGAGAAAAATTTAAGACTCACACGCAGGGAGATGCAAAGAAGAAGAAGAGGAGGAGGAGGAGGAGGAGGAGGAGGAGATTGGATTTATACCCTGCCCTTCACTACCCAAGGGAGTCTCAGAGCGGCTTACAAACTCCTCCCCCTCCCCCTCCCCACAACAGACACCCTGTGAGGTAGGTGGGGCTGAGAGAGCTCTGACAGAAACACCTCCATCTCAAGAACAGCTGTGCTAGAGCTATGGCTTGCCCAAGGTCATCCAGCAGCTGCAAGTGGAGGAGTGGGGAATCAAACCCGGTTCTCCCAGATTAGAGTCCGCACACTTAACCACTACACCAAACAAGAAGGCCCACAGAGGAAATCTAGTTCAGAAATATGGGTGCAAGACTCGGGAGCCTCAGCTTCATCATCACCATCACCATCATCAGAGGGAGGTTGCAGGGAACACCTGTCCTAAGGCGCCACAAGACCTTTCAGGTGGGCGGCAACTAAAACGTCTAAAAAATAAGTAAACACGGAGAGATTGGACTGGCACTCGTTCCCAGCACAAGACCAAGCTCTTTGCCAGTGTCTCACTGAGCATTTCCCCAGATTCTGCCTAAACAGAAGGGCTGCCCCTTCGGCAGAACTGGGAAGGAACAGCCTGGCTCACTGGATCTTTCTCCATCTGGAAAAGACCACAGAATTGCTGCTTGCTGCAGATTTTGCTTCCAAATAAGGAAGCAAAGAAACAAACTAGTGAACTTGTCCGCAGAGCCTGCAAGACGGAGCTCTTCCGCCAGGCTTTCAGCTAGGGAGCTGCCACTGTTACGGGTCCTGGCCCTTGGTCTCTGACATCTAGCCTGTGCTGCAGGAAGATCATGAGCAGAATGGCAAGTAGACATCTGAAAGCATACTTTGAAGTAAGCCATCTTGAATAATTAATTAACCATCATCAGCACTTTATGAATTATAACTGAATTGTTTTTACATGATTTTATGCTGTTTTAATTGTATTTATGCACTGATTGTGAGCTGCCCCGAGCCTGCATTCCGGGGCGGGCGGGCGGGTTACAAAGGGGCAAATATATAAATAAACAAACCAGGTGCATCAGGGCCAGGAATAGCCAAAGGATGCAGGGGAAAGGGCCACCGCAAGGCCACACTCCACACCCCGCACAAGCAAAGGCAGCTGTGAAATTCAGCTCCGGGCATGGTCAGTGGAGCTACCAGGATTCTCTCCATGGCATTTAAACGTGTGTGAAATTCAGACCAATCAATGCACAGTGTAAAGGCATCAGGGGCCGCAACAGGGCACTATTATGGGGTAGTGGACATTTCTCTGGCTCTGTATTCCAGCAGTCTCAACTGTGCTAATTTATCAAGCGCATTGCTCTTCTCAGGGTCAAGATAAACTCACAGCACACACAAATACCTGTATAATTCCTGAAGAGAATTCAGACCCAACGTCAAGTGGGTAGTTTTCTATTAAATAGAAGGCCACTGCACACATCACTAAGACGTGCTGCTGGTTGTGGACATTCACACAGCTGCAAGAACAGGCAGAAAACACAGATCATAATCAGTGTGCTGAACTCCAATCTTCCGATAAAAGTCCTTAAGCTCTTTTTGAGTTGGATTTTGGGGGGCTGATTAGGAGGAACACCTCTGTCGGCAGATTCCAGGGTTTCGCTGTTGTTGAGCCCGTGTGCTAAAATACCAACTGAAGCAGGCCAAAGAGTTTGGCCACATCTGGGTGCAACTACAAAATGCAAATACATGACACTTACTGGGCTACGCCTTTTAGATTGGAAAGCAGATATTCCGTGATAGTTGGAATAAGCTGTTTGGCGGTTTCATCAAGGAGATCACATTCCAGGATGTAAAGAATGCCATGCAGGGCTCCGATTCGGCTCGGCATGTGAGTGCTACGCAGCGTGGATTCCAGCAGCCGGCTCACAGGCTCAGCTACAGCTTTATCCTGGAAGATGCAAAACAAAAAACCCCCACAAAACTTTCTGGGAATCAGTAAGGAATCAGTAAGCAAGCTGGTGACATTTTCCAGCAACAAGTTACGATCAAACAGGATGAAGTCAGGAATTTAGACACACCTTTTTATTTGCATTTAAGACCAGCTTTTCCCCCCCCCCTGGAATACATGTTAATTCCTGGTGTCTCTTTTGGCAAGACAGAACTCCTTGTGTGCTAGGAGGTTAAATGTAGCTTATATGTGATCATTATTAGCTTCCTAAATTCCAGCATCTTCTATCTTCTTGTTTTAATCTGATAATACAGTTGATTAACTGATAAAGTATACACTGGCGCCCAGAAAACCATTGGGTCTATAGAAGCTTACAATGTAAGCTAGAGGAGAACCTTCTCCCCCATCCCATGACCTACAATATGAGAGTGTATGTGTGGCATATGTGCTCTCTTACACCCCCTATACTAAAGTCATGGTAAATACTACAGTGAAAGTCAGGAATCTGGAAATCTAAAAAAGATTTCTCTGCATCAGCCTTCTAGTACCCACTCGGATGTCCCCATGACTGGAAAAGCAGAGTGAGCAGGAACCAGAGACCATCCTACAAGGCTTTCTCTCTGGGCCACATTCCAGTCACTACTCTTACTTTCAGAACTTATCATGACTTAATTTTTTTTTTAAATTACCATTCCAAGAACAGCAGCTGCTTTACACGTCGCTGGGACCAAATATTGAACAAGAATCTCATCTTCTGAGGGATGCATCTTCCGCAGCTCTGTTAACGTTGCGTACATCATCTCAAACTGATTCCGTTCTGTAAATAAGTCAGACACTGCCAAGAGCTGCAAGTACAAAACATTATTTTTAAAAAAGGAGCTTGCAATTAGTCATTTTCATGTAGCAGACACAGATGCCGCGACAAGCTGTGATTAAGCTGCCATCGGGCACAAACACAGCTTGTTAAATCTATGTTTCAAGTGTGCTAGAAAAAGATTTTCAAAAAGGGAAGGAATGCCACAGCTTGCATACCAACAGACTTGTATACCCTGGTTCATCAGCACAGTTTCTGGTAACTTGTCTCCCCTTTATCTCCCTCTGGTTGTCCTTGTACTGCAAGCAGTTTCACAGCTCCATAGGGAGAAGACCATACAGGCACAACCTGAAGCAACAGCTACTGCTTGGAATCAAACCCGGTGGCACCCACACATGCAGGAAATACAGAGACAGGATTGGGTCCCCAGCATTGGCAAAAGCACCGGAAATGGGTGGGTCTGTGGTGGCAGTGGCACTGAGCAGCCATGCCCGAAGCCAGAGGTGTCAAACTCATTTGTTGCGAGGGCCGGATCTGACACAAATGTCACTTTGTCGGGCCAGGCCGTGTGTGCCGTAAAATGTCATGCCAGGTACCAGAGATAGAAAATGTATAAAGGACAGCAGCTGGTAAGCTCTGTGTTGGTGTCTCCTCACTGCAAGGCCCCATGGGCTGGGGGGGTGCAGAGGAAAACCCACCTAGGCGGACCGGAGAGGCAGCTGTGCAGCAGATGCTCCCACGATGCTTGACTGCTGCAGATGAGGTTGTTCTGCTGGGCTGAAGCCACAATGGAGTGGCTCTGCCCACTCCCCCCAGCACTCCCTCCCTTGCATCAGTTGCTTGTGGGCCACATAAGAGCCCTGGACGAGCCTTATGTTTGACACCCTTGCCCTAAACAGTGTTGCCCAGAACAGATGGGGAGGAGTTGGGGCTGCCTTCCTCTGTGTCAGGGCCCTGTCCTGGCCGGTGCCACTCATATCCTGCATCTTGTCCAGAGAAGGATAAAAGGCTGGGTTGTCCAGGTGAACGGGACAATTCAATGGATGGAGTCTACAAGGTGATCCCATAACTCAAAATGTGTTACAACATTTTTAATGAAATGCTGTTATCATTTTAGCAGACACCATGGTTAAAAATGGCATTTCTAATGCAAGCAGTGATTTCTGCTGGGCTTTAAATCCAAAGTTTTCCTCATCCCCAAGTATTTTTGAAGACTCATCCACGAATTTATGACACTAAAAACGTGAACACTTACAGACCGGACAACTTCACTGATCAGGATAACCGGAGTCCTCTTGCTTGGGCTTGTGGGCAGGATCCACTGAGTGTACAACTCCAGCAAGAACTGGGAACAGGAATGTATATCCACGCCTGCACGGTGTTTCCTGGAATCAGAGAGACGGAAGGTGAAGATGCTCCAGCAGCACAGCAGCTCTTAAAATGAGTCCACTGGCTGATGAGTATAGTGGAGGATTATTTTTTCAGAACTCAGTACCTAAGACAAAGGGGACCCAATAGATATTGTTTACCTTGACTTCCAGAAAGCTTCTGATAAAGTTCCTCATCAGAGGCTCCCAATTAAGCTCCATAGTCATGGGATAAAAAGGACAAGTCCTCTTGTGGATCAAAAACTGGCTAATTAATAGGAAACAGAGAGTGAGTATAAATGGGCAATTTTCCCAGGGGAGGGTGGTAAGCAGTGGGGTACTGCAGGGATCCGTACTGGGTTCGATGATTTTTAGCTTGTTCATTAATGATTTTGAGCTGGGAGTAAGCAGTGAAGTGGCTAAATTTGCGGATGACATGAAATTGTTCAGGGTGGAGAGAAACAGGGAGGATTGTGAGGCACTCCAAAGGGATCCATTGAGGATTGGCGAGTGGGCGTCAACATGGCAAATGGGATTCAGTGTGGCCAAGTGCAAAGTGATGCACATTGGGGCCAAAAATCCTAACTATAAATACATGTTGTTGGGGCCCAAACTGGTGGAGGCTGACCAAGAGAGAGATCTTGGAGTTGTAGTAGATAACTCACTGAAAATGTCAAAACAGTGTTCAACTGCAATAAAAAAGGCCAACGCTATGCTGGGGATTATTAGGAAGGAAACTGAAAACAAATCAGCCAGTATCATAAGGCCCCTGTATAAACCGATGGTGCAACCTCATTTGGAATACTGTGTGCAATTCTGGTCACCACACCTCAGAAAGGACATTATACCATTGGAAAAAGTGCAGAAAAGGGCTACTGGAATGAACACTTTCCCTATGGAACACTTTCCCTATGAAGAAAGGTTGAAGCTCTTGGGGATCTTTAAGCTTGGAGAAATGACAACTGAGGGGTAACATGATCGAGGTTTATAAGATTATGCATGGGATAGAGCAGATACAGAAAGAAGTCCTTTTTCTCTCTTTCTCACAATACAAGAATGCGTGGGCACTCCATGAAAATGCTGAGCAGTTGGGTTAGAACAGATAAAAGGAAGTACTTCTTCACCCAAAGGGTGATTAACACATGGAATTCACTGCCACAGGAGGTGGTGGCAGCTACAAGCATGGACAACTTCAAGAGGGAATTGGATAAGCATATGGAGCAGTGGTCCATCAGTGGCTATTAGTCACAAGGTATAGATAGGAGCTCTCAGTCTGGGGCAAGCGATGCCCTGTATTCTTGGTGCTTGGGGGGGGGCAGTGGGAGGGCTTCTAGTGTCCTGATCCCACTGGTGGACCTCCTGATGGCACCTGGTATTTTTGGCCACTGTGTGACATAGAGTGTTGGACTGGATGGGCCACTGGCCTGATCTTACACTGCCTTCTCTTATGGTCTTATGTAATCACTAATATTTGAACATTACTGAAGAGGCAAACAAAAGGTTTCAAAAACCTGGAATTAATGGGGGAGGACGGGGGTGAAGAAGAAGCCGGGATCTCGCTCTCATCATCTTCATCTTCATCCCACTCTTCTTCCCGCAATGGAGTGATGTTATTTCCTAGCCACACGGAGTGGATTGAGACCTTAAAAGTAAGCCAACACATTTAGTTATAAACTTAGACATATTTAAACAATATCAAAATCCATCTTTCAAAATGTGTTTTGATTTTTATTCTCTTAACATGTACTATAACCTTCATACAAGGCAGAAAATTATCACTTTCAATTGGCCCTCTCTTGTAATCTGATTTCCTAAGGTATCACGCACCAAACCAAACAGGATATGGGACCATCTGAAAATACCTATGCATTCCCCCCACTCGTGGCAGGAGAGCTGGTTTTTATTTTGGAGAAAAGGTTGGGCAGTTATGACAAAGTAAATGCTGGAAGATGAGAGCTATGACTGTCACCCTGAGGAGGACGGGAGGCAAAGAGAGAAAGGACAGGCCCGGACATGGGTGACCATCACCAGGACAAGAGATGGTAGCCAGGTAATCGTCCTAGATTTCACACACACTAGCAGGACGTGACATTATGCACGGTCCTGACAAGCATCCAGCACTTATTTCCTATCAGTGGCCACACATAAACCAGACAGTCCAGAGATTAACATAGCAGAGGGTATGTGATACAGCTGGGTAATATATGGCATGACTTAAAAGAAATACAGGTTGCTTACCTGTAATTGTAGATCTTCGAGTGGTCTTCTGTGCATTCACACCTCTGGGATTAAGTGCGCCTGCGCCGATCCCGATCGGTAAACTTCAAAGCCTAACGGATTTTCGTGCAAGCTCCCCGGTCACGTGCACATCCCACTGCGCATTGACCCGGGGAGGGGCACGAGGATCCCGCCAGTTCCTTCTGACCGCTGCTAACAGCCCCCAGAAAAAAAATTGAGGGAGTCCGAAAGCAGAGGGGAAGGAGGGCGGGTGGTGTGAATGCACAGATGACCACTCGAAGATCTACAATTACAGGTAAGCAACCTGTATATCTTCTTTGTGGTCTCTGTGCATCACACCTCTGGGAGAATAGCGAGCAATAAACACACCACATACCTGGAGGTGGGTGCTGGAGGTCTCACATCTGAGCTGCTTGCAGAACTGCACGGCCCACCACAGTACGTTGATGGACGTGGACATCTAGGGCGTAGTGCTTCACAAACGTGTGAGGAGACGCCCACGTTGCAGCATTGCAGATGTCTCCCAGGGAGATGCCCTTGAGGAATGCCGTGGAAGCAGCCACGGCTCTCGTGGAGTGTGCCCGGAGGAATGCCGGCAGTGGCCTTTTGGCCAGGAGGTAGGCAAGTTTTATCGTCTCTACTATCCACTTCGAGAGTCTTTGAGACGATAGCTTCTGTCCCTGCCTGGGCAAGGCATAGGTGATGAAGAGAGCCGGAGACTTGCGAAATGGTTTTGTCCGGTGCAAGTAAAAAGAAAGAGCTCTCTTGACATCCAGAGTGTGTAAACTGCGTTGAGCTGGGTCCTGAGGGTCAGGAAAAAACACAGGTAACGTGATATCTGCCCCTACATGGAAGTCCGAGACTATCTTAGGTAGGAAGGCGATATCAGGAGCCAGGGTAACTGCTCTGTGGTGAAAAGTGAGATACGGTGGGTCGCAACGAAGCGCTGAAAGCTCACTCACACGCCGAGCAGACGTGATGGCCACCAGAAACGCAACCTTCCACGAAAGGAGTTGGACGCTGCAGGAGGCCATGGGTGCAAACGGTTTGCCCATTAACTTGGTAAGAACCAGGGGTAGGTCCCATGCTGGAACCGGTGTCCGAACTGGTGGATAGAGGCGATGCATTCCTTTAAGGAATTGTTTTGTAGTCGGGTGAGAAAATACTGAGTATCCTCCGATCTCAGGATGGTTGACTGAGATAGCCGACAGGTAGACTCTTATAGAAGAGTGGCACAGTCCTCTATCCGAACAGGACAACAGAAAACCAAAAATGTCATTAAGGGTGGCAGGAACGGCTGATCAGCTTTTGAAACTACAGATGGAAAGATCGAATTTTTTCCTAAGACTTCAGAATGTACCAGAGGATAAAGGAGAAGACCTTAAAAATCTGTTAAGTGAAGCGCTTGAACCAGTGATGGGCTTAAAAGCAGCGGAAATAAAAAGCGATATGGATATGGTTTACAGAACCTATCCAGACTATACTAAAAAGAAAAGCCTGCCTGGTGAGATTCAGATAAGGTTCTCCAAAAAGTCAACAAGAGATGTGGTGCTTAGGACCACAAATAAAGCGGTTCTGAAGATCAAAGGAAAAGAAGTTAAAGTGATGAAAGATATTCCATTTGAAATAAGGAAAAGAAGGAAAGCCTATGGAAAACTGACATCTTGGCTACAGTCTGAATCTATTATCTACAGGTGGAATGTTCCGGAAGGACTGAGCTTCAGCATCAAAGACAAAAAATACAAGATTGACTCTGTTCAACAGGCAAAAAGTTTTTTGGAAAAAAGCAAAGAAAAGAAAAAAGAGAGAGACTCAGATGGTTCGCTGGCATCGCAAGAAAGTATGTATGGATTTGATAGCTCAAAGAGCGAAGAAGAAATTTCTGACTCGGAAAAAGGAGCAGTAGCTCCAAAGGTACAAGAAGAGACTGTTAAGACAAGAAGAGGACGAAAGAAGAAATAAGGGCTGAAATGTTTTTTGAAATAGCACTTATATATTATATATAATTTGTATAATTAAGCATTCCTTTAAAAGAACATGTCTGTCAAACAGCTTTTTTATTTTTCATATATCACCAGTAACAATCTTAATTGAATATTAACCAAGGTTTAAAATGCTTCATATGTATTAATGGTAAGGTAATATTAAGCAAATGTTAAAGCACACTCTGTATAAGGTAAATATAGCTTAGAAAAGTAGCGATGTAGTAGTAGAAATAGATAAAATCAATAAAAATCTTAAAAAAAAAAAAAAAGGGTGGCAGGAATGGTAGGCCGCCTTGTAGAGGCTAGAAAGGCTAAAAATTTATTCCATTTCGCTGCACAGGAGCGGCGTGTGGACAACTTGCGTGAGTTCAAGAGAACCTGTGCAATGCGTGATTCTATATCTGAGGTTGAAGCATCCAAGCTGTTAGCTTCAACTTGGGAACATCGTGATGGAGCACTTGACCTCCATGCATCCAGAGAAGGTCTGGGAGCGTTGGGAGGTGGAGATAGACTCCTAGGGAGAGATGAAGAAGTGTGGGAAACCATGGTTGTCTCGGCCACCACGGCGTGATGAGAATTGCCCATGGTCGCTCCGACATCAGTTTGTGAACTACCCTCGGTATCAGGGGGATCGGGGGGAAGAGGTACAGCTGTCTCCCCGTCCACTGGAGAAGGAGGCCGTCCCCGAGGGATGCTGGGTCCGCGCCGGCTCTGGAGCAGAAGAGATGGCACTTCTTGTTCTCCCGAGAGGCGAACACGTCCACTGAGGGGTGACCTCAGCGATCGAAGATCGGGGTCAGGTAGAGAGGGTTCAATTCCCACTCGTGTAGGGATGCTCCTCCCCTGCTCAGGAAGTCTGCTTGGGTGTTGAGCAGTCCTGGGAGGTGATTTGCTACAAGGTGAATGCCGATGGATTGGCACTCGTCCCAAAGCTCAATGGCTAGGCGGCAGAGTCCACGGGAGACCGTCCCACCCTGCCGGTTGATGTAATACATGGTGGTCGTGTTGTCTGTAAGAACAGTCACCGTCTTTCCTGACAGGGATTGGCGGAAGGATCTCACCGCATAGAGCACTGCCAGGAGCTCCAGGAAGTTGATATGGTTGTGGGCTACAGCAGGATCCCACTTGCCGCCCACACCAACACCATCCAGGTGAGCTCCCCAGCCCCATAGGGAGGCATCCGTGGTGATGGTTGCCGAGGGGGGCGGGAGTCGGAAAGGAGCACCCGAGTGTAGATTCTGGGGTGTCAGCCACCACATCAGGGTTTCCAAGATTTGGTCCGAGAGTCGGAAAAATTTGGAGATGCTGGAACGGAAGCGTCTCAGGAACCAAAGTTGTAATGGCCTCATCCGTAGCTTGGCGAACAGAATCACCGCCGTGGTTGCGGCCATCAGGCCTAACAGGCGGAGTATTTGCCTGGCCGTGGTCTCCTTGTCCTTCCGGATAGATTGGAGACTATGTCCGCTGCCCTGTTGGGGGGCAGAAAGGCCCTGCACTGCAGGGAGTCCAAAATGGCTCCGATGAACTGCACTCGTCTGGAGGGTATGAGCATGGACTTTTTGAGATTTATTGTTAGCCCTAGGGAGTTTAGGGTGCTGAGGGTTATTGAAATTTGGTTCTGTAGAATTGTCGCGGAGGGCGCGACCAACAACCAGTTGTCCAGATACAGATAGAGTTGGACACCTTGAAGCCAGAGATGAGCTGCCACCGCTGCCATGAGCTTCGTGAAAACACGAGGAGCCGTAGAAAGGCCAAAGGGAAGGGCCTTGTATTGGAAGTGACGCGGACCGACTGCGAAGCATAGGAATGGTCTGTGAGACGGATGGATCGTCACATGGAAGTACGCGTCTTTTAAGTCCAGCGTCACCATCCACACGTTGGCTTCTAGTAGTGGCAGAATGGTCTGAAGGGTGGTCATGCGGAACTTTTTGTAGGTGATGAACGCATTGAGGTTTCGCAGGTCTAAGATGGGACGGAGTCCGCCATCCTTCTTTGGTACCGTAAAGTAGTGGGAGTAAAACCCCTGCTGGAGGTGGTGTGTGGGTACCGGCTCTATGGCATCCTTGGACAGGAGGGCTTCGACTTCTGACGACAGGGTGTCGGAGGGAGGGGTGACTACAAAATAAGATTCCTGTGGTATCTGGAAAAAATCTATCCGGTAGCCCTCTGCTACTACAGAGAGGGCCCACTTGTCCGAAGTTATGAGTTGCCATGCGGGTAGGAAGGGTGGCAGACGGGTGGGAGGACCGGAGCGGATGCGGAAGTCAAAGACCCTGTTTATTGGGTCTGGGGGGTTTGGTTTTGGAGGCGGACGCTGTTGGGAAACGTGGTTTGTGGCCGTAAGGTTTCTGCTGGTATGCAGATGGTGGAGGTCTTTGCCATTGTGGTTCATTGGGAGACCTCTGTGGTTGCTTCTTCGACCAGGATCTCTGCCAAGTTTTCTGCTTCTGTTGCCTCGGCTGAGAGACACCTAGGTTACGTGATGTCTTCATGCTTTTGTCCAGGTCGTGGAGAACTGTATCTGTCGTTGTACTGAACAGTCCTTCACCTTCGAAAGGAAGATCTTCGACCAGAGACTTAGTGTCCTGTGGAAGCGCCGTCGATCTCAACCAAGCATGTCTCCTGAGGGCAACTGCCGAAGTGAGTGTCTTGGAAGTTACATCTGCAACGTGTTTGGATGCGTTTAGCTGATGTTTTGCCAAGACCATGCCCTCTTTCTGGATTTTCCTGGCAAGACGCTGTTTGTCTTCAGGAAGGTGTGCCAGGAGCGGTGTCATCTGCTCCCATAGGGAGTATTGATATCTACTCATGCATGCTGTATAGTTCGCAGTTTTGATGCCTAATGCCCCTGCTGAATAAAAACGTCTTCCGAATGAATCCAGTTTCCGTCCCTCTTTGTCAAGGGGGGAGGAATGTCCGCTACGGCCCTTAGCTGAAGGTGTCACTACAACTGAGTTGGGCTTGGGATGAATGAATAGGAATTCAGCCCCAGGTTCTTGGAGTCTGTACATATGATCCAATCTCTTGCTAGAGATTGGAGTCGATGAGGGGTGTCCCCAGGATTCTTCTGCGGTGTTCAGAAGCACCAAAATCAGTGGCAAGGCTACTGCTGTAGATGTATCCATCTGCACCATGTCGAAGATGGCATCGGTAGCGGCAGGGGTTGGTTGGATCGTAGCCAGAGCCAAGGAGTGAGCCATTCTTTTAATGAGCTCCCCGTAAGATTTCACATCTTCGGAAGGGGAAATCGGCAGGTTGTCAGCGACATCGGGGGATGGTGATGGGTGGGTAGGGGATTCCTCTTCGGAATCGGATGAGGCGGAAGAGTTCGGTACCGACAGGTGGGAGTGTTCGGAAGGTGACATGGGGTTCGACGGGTCCGGCTGATACGGAGGGAGGTCGACATCAGGTGGGGTCTGCGGCGGTATCGGTTTCGGCATCGGTGACGGAGCAGGTCTCGGAGCCGGTGGGTCTCGGCATCGTGAGACTCTGGACGACGTCAACTGACGGTCCCATTCCGTCGGGTACCATGCGGTGGTGGAGGATAGGAAGAGCCGTATAGGTACCGCCATTGGCGGATGTCCCATGGTACCGAAGAGGGAGGTAGACGCCAGTCTCGCTCATCTCTCGGCGGCGGTGACGGACCGGGCCCAGTTTCGGGGATACTTCGAGGGACTTGCGTCAGCTCGATGTCGGGATCCGAGTCCGTCAGCTGGATGGGTCACGGCATCGGGGAGATGGAACTGCCCCGGGGTCGCTCGCGCCCTGAAGGGTCAAGCTGTGGAGACCCGCGCTGGGTCACGTCGGACACGGGGTGCGTCGACTGAGCACTAGAAGACTTCTTGTGCTTTTGCTTGCCCTTTTCCTCCTTGCCCTCTCTGCGTTTCTTCGCAGGAGTGTGCGGCAGCGGGAGGGATCGTTTCGGTGCCGATTTCTCAGTACCGACGGTGCTCCTCGTCGGAGACGATGCCGGGCCTGTCGGGGCCGATGGCAACACTGCTGAGGCCTCAGCAGTAGACATCTTCGGCGATAGAGCTGCTTCCAAAAGTGCCACTCTCAGCCTTGCCGCTCAATTTTTGCGGGTTTGCTTGGAGAAGGCAGCGCAGCTCGAGCACGAGTCTACCCGGTGCAACTCGCCCAAGCACAGGAGGCAAAGAGAGTGCTTGTCCGGAGGCGCTATCTTACTACCGCAGTCAAGACAGCGTTTAAAGAAGCCCCACCGCTGGGCCATAGGCCGAGCGGGGAGTAAACAAGCAAAGTCCAATAGCGAGTCCAAAAAACAGTCCGAGTCAAAAGGAGGAAGAAAAACAGTCCGAAAGGCTTTTCCAACTGGAAAAAAACCCCGAAAGTTAGCTACCAACCGAAGCGGAGAGGGGATCCTCACGACGCGGTGGTCAGAAGAGAACTGGCAGGATCCTCGTGCCCCTCCCCGGGTCATGCGCAGTGGGACGTGCACGTGACCGGGGAGCTGGCGCGAAAATCCGTTAGGCTTTGAAGTTTACCGATCGGGATTGGCGCAGGCGCACTTAATCCCAGAGGTGGGATGCACAGAGACCACGAAGAAGATCTTAAAACTCCCCTTCCCCCAAGAAAATTAGTTGCGCTGTAATACCGACAGGCAAAGTTATTCTGATATCAACCTCCCTAGCTGAAAGCTACGACAGTTTTCCCTGCTGCCTTCCGGCTCTTGAGACAGCCGCAAAGTATATAGAAATTCTCCAGCAGACAGGCTTCACATGAACCCGAGGCTTTGGGGCCTCCCTGTGACAAGGCCGAGACAGTCCAAGGGGACTTGAAATCTTGCCAGCATGCTCTATTCTCCCCAGGGCTGGGCTCTCTCTGGCTTGGCCGAAGGCTGGCAAGATACTCCTCCCACTTCCAGAAGACCCAAAGAATGGCGCTGACCCTGCATGGCAATGAAATAAAGCATATGACATGGCACATTGACAGCACTGCCACTTAGCCTTCTGTCCAGTCATGATTTAAGTCTTCCCTTATGCTTCTTAAACTGCAGAAGCAAGCATACAGACAACCGCTTTTGCATGTGTACAAACCTGCCCTACTTTATAACCCATGTTTCCTATTTCACGCTCTGTATTGACTTGCAGTAGAAATTTTTCATGGCTGATAAGAGCACCTGAAACAAAAAGACAAAACAAAACTGTTTCAGATGATAAGCCAGAACATACACTAAGGATGAAAAATTTCTGAGCAAGGTGAAGTTGAAAGAAGGCAGACCACCTAGTGGAGCATTCAGTTATCCATTGACAAGGCTTGGTCAAGGAGCACGAATAAGCTCTTAACCAGATCAGCTAATGATAGATTAATCACACCTAACACAGGTAGGTGAATCACCACTACCACCTCAGATTTCTGAGCAAGCAGTGGTTGCGTTTGTCTGGATTAAGTTTCAGCTTGCTTCTTCTCGGGCACTGCATTCAGGTACTGATTCAGAAGTGACACAGCTGTTCTTGGAGGCTCCGAGAATGCCAGGTATGGGCATCATATATGAGGGTCAACTCAAAAGCAGTAGATGGTGTCATTCAATAGCTTCATATAAATACTGAAAGGCATTGGGGTTAAGAGGTGAAGTCCTTGATGTACACCGCATTTCAAGTCCCACACTGATGATTCAGCTTTTCCAATGGAGACGACTCAGAAAGCTTCACTTCCTTCACCACGCATCTCGATAATAATGAGGGTTCTACTGTATCAAGTTCTGCTGGTAGATTCAGCAGATATATATTACTGCTATACAGTTGCAGTACCTCCAGTCTACAGTTAAAAGCCCTAGATGCCAATAAGTGCTGCGCAAACTCTACTCCAAGTGCAGCTCCTGCATCGCAGCCAGGCATTCCTGCCATCTGGCGAAGGAACTGAAGGAGTGGGTGATCTATAGACTCAGAGGCTTCATTAGCCCCAATTATTATTATTATCATTGTATGGCATTGTGTATAGAATAGTCAGGAGATCCTAAAATTCTCTGGCAACCACAAGTTCTAGCTCTTTAGCATTATGCACAAACTAGGTGGCAAGCCAGATTTGTTTTTAAGGCAAGAGACGTTTCAGAGGTGGTCTGCCTCTGCGTCACAACCCTGGACGTTGTTCTTCAAAGGCCAACCCTGCTCAGCTTCTGAGATCTGATGGGATCCAGCTAGCCTGGGCTAATTAATCCAAATGCTTACGCCGCCAAAAAAACCTGAGGAATTATCTTGGCATTAAAATCTTCAGTGGCTGCAGGTACATGCTGCCTTCTTTTGCATAAAAGATCCTTAAAAGAGCTTTTATATTTGTAAAAGAATAAACATGAGGGTTTTTTTAATGTTAAGAGCATAATTAAACATAACTCCCAGATACTACAAGTGAGCTTGTAATATTCTATTTTTTTCACCCTAGATGGTCCGGATCTTCTGTTTAATACAGGGTTGTTTTTTGGGGGGGGGGGGGGGGGGAGAATAATTATTTTTATCTTTCCTATATAATAAAGTCGTTTTCAAGTGGCAAGATTCCATGGGGCGCCAAAATCAGTTGGCTGGATGGACTGCCACTCAAAAGGGGGTCCCTGGCCACTGGCTGCATTCTCTCCCTGCTGTGCCTCAGTCCCGCCTACAGAGCCCTTGGCCAGCGTCTCGGTCTCAGTCTGGAGGGAGCCGGTGAAGGGGAAGGACCTACTGGGTGCTGGGTCCACTCTTCTCCTCCGCCCACTGCCAGGGGGGTCTAACTGTCCCCTCAGTGACCTGCTTCTGTCAGTGAAAAGACAATGGACTTTCAGCATAACCCCTTCCCCGCCCACTGACTTTCCAGTCAGAATAAACTGGAAAAAAGGTAGGGTTTCCAGGTCTGGGTTGGAAAATACCTGGAGACTTTGGGGGTGGAGCCAGGAGAAGGTGGGATTTGGGGAGGGGAAGGGCCTCAGCATAGTACAATGCCATAGAGTCCACCCTTCAAAGCAGCCATTTTCTCCAGGGGAGCTGATCTCTTTCAGCTGGAGATCAGTTGTAAAAGCGGGAGATCCCCAGGCCCCACCTGGAGGATGGCAACCCTAAGAAATGGCTCTTTCTCCCAGGCTGTGATCAGAAGTCCAGTTTGATCCGTTGCCATTGCTGTTCCCTGATGGATTTAAAGTGCACGATCAGACAGCAAAATCTGTCTGTCATGTCCCAGTT
This sequence comes from Lepidodactylus listeri, assembly GCA_029233225.1. Classification (NCBI taxonomy): domain Eukaryota; kingdom Metazoa; phylum Chordata; class Lepidosauria; order Squamata; family Gekkonidae; genus Lepidodactylus; species Lepidodactylus listeri. The sequence goes on along the minus strand of JARCFY010000009.1, from coordinate 112,046,826 downwards.
GTCTGTGTCCCACTCCCCCCCCCCTTTACTGTGTGTTTATTTGATACCTGTTGAAGTCCAGTCTTTTTGGCCTGAGCTGGTTTCAAACCAGATTTCCTGTTGTTTGATCACCTGGTCAATCAGGCAGCTCTGACAGGGCTCTTTTTTTTTCTGCCGCCATTTTTTCCAGTAGTTAGCGAAGTGCACACGACTGCTTATTCACACCACTCTTTCTCTCCCCCACACCCACAGGGGCTGCTCTAAACATTGTTTTCTGCATAGACACTTTCAGTTAAAAACACCTCTGTACTTCAGCTTTTTCCTGTAATTTGGGGAAGGGGTACCTAGAGAGTACACTTTTTTTAAATGGCCAATGACCCCATGAACTACATATCCCAGAAGGCATAGCAGTTCTTCTGGGCATGCTCAAGGGAAAAATTATTTTTAAAAATGGCTGGCAGCAACATTTCTTGGCTGCAGGATCTGATATGTGTCTGATCGCTCAAGAATGGTACAAAAGCGCTTTGAAGAGTGCTAAAAGGAGTGAGTCTGATCAGAATTCTCTGTAATAAAATACTCTGTATCAAGTAGAGGCGGGGCAGCAGTGGATTAAAATGCACGTCTGACCGCAGCCCAGCTTAGCTCCACCATGGCTGGCTGGCTGGCTAATGAGGTGGGCCAGTGACCATCAAACCATTCTCTTCAACCCCCTGCTGTGCGGCTGACTTTCCCCCTAGGGTTGCCAATCTCCAGGTGGGACCTGTAGATCTCTTGCTGTTACATTTGATCTCCTGATGACAGTTCCCCTGGAGAAAATGGCTGCTTTGGAGGGTAGACCCTATGCATTATACCCTGCTGAGTCCTTTCATCCCCCCCCCAAATGCTGCCCTCCACAGGATCCACCCCCCCCCCATCTCCAGGTATTTCCCTAATCAGAGCAAGCTTGGTTGCCAAGCTGGCAGTGGGTGGGGGAGGGGCAGTGGGCGGGGGAGGGGATTATGTTGAAAGTCCATGGTCTTTTTACTGACAGAAGCAGGCCACTGAGGGGACAGTTAGACCCACCTGGCAGTGGGTGGAGAAGAGTTGTCAATCTCCAGGTGAGGGCTGGAGATCACTCAGAATTCCAACTACTCCAGGGCTTCAGAGCACAGTGGAGGCTGCCAGGGGGGGGGGGGAGATGGAAAGTTGAAGAGTGAAGTTGATGATTGGCTGGAAAGCAGATAGGGTTGCCAACTCCAGGTGGAAAATTCCTGGAGATTTGAGGGATGGATCCTGGAGACGGTGATGTTGGAGGAGGGGTGGGACCTCAAACAGGTACAATGCCATAGACTCCACCCTCCAAGCCAACCAGTCCCTCATGGAAACCACTGTTGCCAATCTCCAGGGGAGGGATAGAGATCACGCTGAACTAAAACTGCACTTCAGATAGCAGAGATCTTCCCCTGGAGAAACTGGTGGACTCTGTGTCATTATACCCTGCTGAGGTTGCCACAGCAAATTGACGCTGAGTGGCCAAGGCCTTGGCACTCTTTCAGAGCCTCTTTTTAGAGCCCATTGTATTTACTTCCATAATGGGCCTTATTCCTAGTTTTACATAATTCTGAGAACAGTTATTAATAAACACAATCAACACCTTACAAAGTCAAATTTCTGATCTGGATACGGGTACAATGTCATCTGCATGAAGCAGAACACCAGTCTCAAGACCAGCCAAGAGGGGTGCATGAAGTTCTGATTTCTGCAGGTAGGGGACCGTATCCTTTACATACAGGTTGAAAAGCAAAGGGGCTAAAAGACATCCTTGTCTGACACCAAATCCTCGACTGGAGAGCTTCTGCCTGTCACATCAGACCTTGACTGATCCCCATGGCTTGATGCAGCATAAGGCAGCTGCTGCTTCTGAGCGTACCTGTGCTGGATGGGGACAGAGATGGCACAGGATCCCAAGCCTGGTACAGATGGTGGGTAACAACGTTGTCTCTCTTCGAAGCCATTTCCTGGATTTCTTGCTCCACAATTCCCCGGATGACATTTAATTTCCTTCCAAACCTGTAGCCCAGCGGACAGTTAAAAGCACATTCTACACTTAAGTAGATCTTGTAATGTAATCACTGTTATGTTAATTATATAATTCAAAATAAATTTTACTTCTGCAGGAAATATATGGAATTTGAAATGTTCCCTTCCTTCCTATCTGCACTGAACAGCTTTAGACTTTCCATTTGCATCCATTGACATCAACAACGGAACATCTTTTCGGCTTTTGACTAGCTGCGTCACCAAGGAAAGTGCTACTTGGGCCTGACCTCAGCTTGTACTCGTACTTGTCAGAGCTGCTATTCAGAAGTCAAACAACGTGTCAGTGAGAGAACAGGAAAGGGCAGAGGAAAAGAGACCATGCCATTAGTTACGAACAAAGCATGACTAAAGAAGCTTTGTAGAAGTTACACGTAAAAGAGAGATTTAAAAGCAAACAAAATGGCAAAAGGCACGCAGAATAAGAATGACAGCAGTAAACTGTGAAATGGATTTGTGAAATCTATTCAAAAATGGAGAAGACATTAGGGAAGAACAGCATTGTGAAGATCACTGCCCAAGACAAGCAGGGAGAACAGGAGAAGCTTTCATCTCCCTCAGCCACGGTATCTTCCGAGCAGAGATGCACCTGACTGGAGGAGGTTTCAAAAGGCAATGCCGGGGGAAGGGGGGCCCCCCGCTGCTCGGCCCTCTGGCCACCAACCTCTGGGGTCCTGCAAGGTCTAATCTCAGCTCCCGTGCCTTTTAGTGTCCACTTGAAACCACCGGGAAAGCTCTTCTGGGGATCTGGGGCAAGTCCTCATGCCTAGGCAATGACACCCAACTCTAATCTCTCCTTTCCTTCAAAAGCCAGGGACAGAGGAGGTGTGCTTAACTGGTGTTTGTCGCCTGTAAGGGACTGAGCGATAGTGAACAAACTGAAGTTAAGCCCGATTAAAACAAGATGCTGTGAGTCAGGAGCACAGCTGATCTGGGGACAGGAGTCCAACTAGCACTGGAAGTGGCCATAATCCTCGGGAAGGAACCAGCTGGCGGTTCCGAGAGACTCTTGCATTAATCAGAGATTCCACAGTTAGCCATGCAGAGTATTTTTCTGACAATGGCTGATTTGCCAATGGCAGCCGTTTCTAGAAAAAGGGAGATCTAGCCATGACACACACAGGCTGGGTGGCCACAACATGTCCTGTGTGAGGTTGCCTTTGAAGATCGTTTAGAGGCTCCGGCCGGTTCAGAGCGGGGTGACCGGGGTGCTTACAGGGACTGCACAGAGCGAGCAACACAACCCCGGGGGCCCCTCTGCGCCCAAGACAAAGCGGATCTGGTGTGTTAATCTTGGAAGTCTGAGATAGCTTGGGCCCAGGCGGACTACCCCTCCCATTCATACTGGCTCCTGCTCGCTTGTTGCTTGCTCTTTGGAACTCACTTCCACTTACGTGGAGGACAGGGCCCTCTCTCAGGAGGCCTTCCAGAATGAGTTGTTTCCCCCCACCCTTAAATACTTAAAAGGCTGTTTTAGTCAATTTTTGTTCCTGGCGCTTGTAATACTGTAACATCACCTTGAACATTTAATTTGAAACAGAAAAGCAAACATCCCCCCATCTGAAATACCTGGTATCCAGCGCTTTCAGTGCTTTGTTCCGAGGCTGCTGTTCCACGCTGCTAACTGCTGGATTGCCTGCTACTGGTATGGTCAGAGCACTCAGCACCAAGGACGTTATGGCTTGGACAGCAAGGACATTTATTTGGGTCCTTTCTGTGTCTTCCTGAAAAATTAACACACCGTGTGAAAGAGAGATCCCACATTTAAGACGCAAAGCAGCACAGATTTTGTATTCAGATAGGTAACATTCTGGATTTCTCCGCCAGCTTCCAACGAAAGAGCAGCAAAACTCTTACTTTGCACAGAAAGGATCGCATCTGCTCCTGCTCCTCCTAGAGATCACCCTGTCTGTTTTCAAAGTCTGCAATTCCAGAGGCTAATATGAGATTCAAATTGGGACCCATAAAAAAAAAAAAAAAAAGAGCACGGCCTATACGGTGCATCTTCTAAAGGGCAGAAACTAGTCATCTCAACTGATCCTCACCCAGCAGTTTAGGCTGTAAGGGGCCTAGCTCCCTTGTCCCTTAAAAAGATCTTGGAGCTGTTCTTGTTGGCAGCAAAGGACAGAAGCTGAGCACATGAAGCTGCCTTACACGGAATCAGACCCCCCTTGGTCCATCCAAATCAGCATTCTTGACTCACACTGGCAGCCTGCGACCTTCTGCATGCCAAGGAGCTGCTCTACCACTGAGCCATGGTCCCTCCCAGCAATAATGGGATTAAATTATGCGTGGAAAGATACTGGCTGGATATGAGGAGATATTTGTTTTACAGTAAGAGTAGTTTGGCAGTGGAATCAGCTGCCTCGGGAGGTGGTGGGCAGTGGCCGTCCTCCAGCAGCGGCTGGACAAGCCCTGGTCAGGGAGGCTCTCTCTGGGCTGACCCTGCATTGAGCGGGGGGGGGGGGGGCTGGATGGCCTGCAGGGCCCCTTTGCTCACTGTGATCCTATGAGTGGGGCAGTGGGTAGTGGAATTTATGCTCCCTCTTTGCTGCTGGCCACTGCCAGCACCAGGGTAATGGGTGGGCATACACAGCCCCTGACCTGGATCGTTTCCCAAGGCCAAGATTTCATTCCCAAGGTATTTTCCCCACAAAGGTCAGTGGGTCAGTGCATTGAGGAGAGAGCCTTTCTGGACTGGCCCTCCTCCTCTTTATTTTAAGCACCTCCACATATGCAAAGCAATTTAACCAATATCCAGAATTATTAGAAATCATTAAAAATAAGGAGTCCAAAACAACACTGTGATTAAATAGAAGTTAGGTACTGATGGGCTGTATGCATGACACGAGTGGATGTTACACATCAGAGAATGAATGCCAAAATAAAATAAAATGACTTATTGGATGACTTTACCTCCTGCTGGTTTTCCTCTTGATCCATCACAACTGGCTGTGTTACGAGCACACCAAGAAGAGTAGCCCAGGTTTCTTCAAACTGCATGCGGTTTGTCCACCCTAGGGGAAGGAAGACGCCATTTACATTTACTACCTTAAGTTAGCAAAGTAAGGCAGAGTCACACACATGAACTGACAGCTGTATCTTTTTACATCAGCAGTCTGATTTTTAGAGCTCTCTGCAAGCTGAGCAAATTGTTCTGCTGGGGGGGGGGATGGAGGAAGAAGGGAATGGCACTTTACTGGTGGGTCCTCTTTTGTGTGATACGTACATGTAATGCTTGCATCCTGCAAGCACGAATGCATGTTCCTGGATGCTACCAGAAACACCTCTTCTTTCAAACCACTGTCTAATCTAAACGCACTGAAAGGGCAACCAAAACCCCCACATACAGGTTTGGCTTACCCTATCCTGGAAAGAGAAGTTGCACTGTGAACTTCCTTCCTGTTTAGCAGACCAAAAATCCAGCTGGAAAGGGTGAATAATTCTGCTGACTGAAAACTGAAGCCCCTGACCCTCCCAGTACTGGAGACTGCTGCAGATAGTGCATTTACAGCGCAACAGAGAACCTCTGACACGGGCAGACTGAGAAACTGCTCTGAAGCTGCCGAAAATAAGGCTGGGGGAAAAGAAGCCCCAGCAGATCCATGACCTAATCCGTGAGGGGCACTATGCAAATGCTGTCTCTGCCCAGCCCCACCCCCCCAAAAAAAACCACCAGCTGGCTGAGACTGCTAGAAACCCTACATACCAAACAGAAAGGAAGCCCAGGTTAAGTTTAGTTTCCCGTTCTTGTTTAACGGTAGGAAATCTGGCAGCAAAGAAAGATATTCTAGCAGTTCCTCATCCTGTGGTGGGAGACAAGCTGCCAGAACACAATGTCACCTGTGGCACACACCTCCAAATGCACCTCCTCCTACAGAGTGGGCAACAGAAATGCTGTCACCTGGCAAGACCAGACAGGAAGGCCGGAGCAGCTCTTGTGCAAACACCTTCAAGTAGGTCATCTATGAGGAGAGTGGCAAAGCAACTGAACCCTTAACAGAATGGGGGGGGGGGGGGGGTGATCCTGAATAGGACAAGTCTATACCCTCTCCAATTCACCCACTGATCATGGCACTAAAGGTCCGTGGCCTCATGTACACCTTTGATGTCCAGCATGCACATTTAGAAGAAGAAGAAGAGGAAATTGGATTATACCCCGCCCTTCACTACCCAAGGGAGTCTCAGAGCGGCTTACAAACTCCTTTTCCCTTCCCCTCCCCACAACAGACACCCTGTGAGGTAGGTGGGGGCTGAGAGAGCTCTTTCCCAAGCTGTCCTTGAGAGAACAGCTGGTACAGAGCTATGGCTTGCCCAAGGTCATCCAGCAGCTGCAAGTGGAGGAGTGGGGAATCAAACCCGGTTCTCCCAGATTAGAGTCCGCACACATAACCACTACGTTAAACTGGCTCTCAAGTGATTTACATTACTTTCTTTCTCTTCAGTGAGACCACACAGGAAAACAACTGGGAAGAACCAGTTCCTGGGGTGTGGGTTTTTTTTTTTTTGGATCTTAGGGATGAAAGCTGGGAGTGAGAACACATGCCTTGCCTGGGAGGAAAAGGCAGAGATTCTTTCACACCCACCCATCTTCCCAATTGCCTTGGCAGGTACAGTGACGACCAAAAGGGACTACCAAAAAACCACCTTCCTGCTAAGTTATATAAAGGAGCAGAATTCACGGGTTCAAAAGATATTTCTATGAAGAGCACTCAGTACTTGATGAAGGTCCCTGGGTGGAAATGTGAATGGGTACCAGCTGTGAAGGGAAAAAAAGTTGTGGGAAGCACTGGATGTGAGGTTGACAAAGCATGGCTAAACTGCCTGAAACAGATGACCCCCCCCCCCAAGAACACCTCTTGGCCCACTCCAGACACTAGGAGGGGCGCCCGGCCCAGCCCCTGCTGCAAAAAGGAGCATCTTCTTGATGCCTGCAGAAATAGTTAAATGTTTCCTTTGGCACCATTTGTGAAATTCCTCTAGGCGATGTATGCAACTTAATTCATTGCGTTCCCATGAGAGAAGAGAATGGTGTCAGCTGTACAGATGTGCTGTTCTTAATCATTAACTGGTGTCATTCCATCTCCAGGTGATCAGCTGAAATCATTCCAGAACTGGACAGAGGACTAGCTCTTTATTTGATGGAAGCTGTGAAACTTTTCACAAGTGCAGTGCCACGAGATTCAAGAACCGTGACCCTTGCTGCCAATGTGGGAGGATCAGAATAATTTCTGAATGGGGGTGTCTGATCTTCCCAACAGTTTAGGTGGGACTGGGGTTGGAGGGAATGCATAAAACAGAAGTGGAGGGAGCAACCACACATCCGCTGCTTCTGGTTTCCTGTCTTGGAAACAGGGAAATAATTTTTGAGGCTAAAAAATGCAGTCCAGGAACAAAGATCACCAGTGGCAGTCAATCAATGAGAGCATCTCTTCATCCACAGGCCATCTATTCTGCCCCAGCTGTTGCCAGTTCAACCACGCTTATTCTCATGCTTAGGCACCTTCCCCCACAGGTACGCCGCAACTAGGGAGGGCAAACCGTTCTCTGCTCCACCTCTGACAGAGCCTCCGTATCGACCAGTTTGTGTGTGCGTTCTGCCCTGGGCACACGAATGCTCACAAGGCGAGGGAACAGCTCTGACTTCCAGCCTACAGTGAATTCCTCCGGCTCCTGCTGCACTCAGGAGCCACCGGCTCTTGACCAGGAGCCCCAGTCCTGTCAAGTTCGCATGGACTTGGGTTTGGTGAGCATCTCCAGGCCTCTCATTAGATTCTTTGTGTGTACCAAAAGAGGGACTGGAAACCTGCTGGGGAGTAATCACTTGGTATAAGAACTAATGGGCAATCTGGAACTGGTACGGCAGGTGGCAGGTGGGAATGCATCTGGACCATCAGACCACATTCAGTGAAGATGGGTGATTTGATGCAGTTAGCCCAAGGTTTTGGACTGAACTTTCCAGGCTGTCAAGTAGATCTCCCCCACCTATGATAAAGAAAAATGCCCAGGTGTCGGATGTACTGAACTGCCACATAACGTTGGAATCCGTGCTTCTTCAAGCATCACATTGTGTGCTGGACCTCTCTAAACCTCTAATGCTTGGAAGCTGAGCAGATTACAAGACCATTTATCTAGTGGTAACACAAGAAAACTCTGGTGTGGAGCGAGGCACAAACTCCACCTGAATATGGGTGAAGACACAGGAGGAAGAGGGAGAGAAGCTATTCCAGAAAGGACAGCCTGGCACTGAAAATGTCACTTCCTACGTGCGAAACGGAGGGACAGGCTGTGGTTTGGATAGACCAAAGATACCTTCCAACAGGTCTACTGAAAAAACAGGAAGTCTCTTTCTGGATGTCTCCATCTAAATTATTTTTCTTAAGGTATCTGTTGAGAAGCTGGAGGGGTCCAGGACAGTCTTCCAGTGAAGTCTCCCAAGCAAGCAAGCAAGCAGAGTGGAATATACTCTGGAGACGCTCTCTGACAAAGGTACTCCCTCTATGGCTTCCGTGCTGAGAAGCTGCTCTGGTTACAAAGGGCTCTCAAGGTTGCAGGTGGGAGAGGGGAGGGGCTTGCACCACCCGAGTCCCCCTCCTGCTCATGCCCTCTGGTCTCACATACTGGTGGAGAGAAGAGACCCCGCCAGACCTGGCCTGCGGCAGGCCCTCCTAAGGCCACCCTTCCAAACACCTCCCCGGGCTGGCTCCTCCCCTCTACCCTTTCGCCCAGCCAGGAACTGTCCTGGAGCCCTGTTTCAGTGGCAGCCACTACCAGGGTTGCTCCCTCCCCAGGCGGGGCCTGGAGATGTGACTGGCTCAACCTGGCTGCCAAATTACTTAGCCTGGAGTCAGCATCACTGCCTTGCCTGGTTCAGGCACGCCCTGGCAGGGTTGAAGCTGCATGTGGCTTGCCTCAGCAGAGGTGAGCTGCACCTGCAAGTTCAAGGAGGGTCCCAGTGCAGGACACACAAGGAAGTGCTTGCAAAAGAGAGAAGGGACTAAAGGAAAAAATACCAGCCCCACAGCCCCTTCTTCAAAGCTGCTGCATGCCCTCACTCGTGACCGTGACTCCCCCCCCCCCCCCCCCCCCCCGGCTCATTACAAATCCCATTTTGGGACTGACTTTGTCTACAGTCACGCTGAAACATCTAAGGTAAATATGAAAACACTGCACCTGGGAAATGAAAACACGCAGGCCTTCACTTCAGTCGAGGTGGAAAAGAAGAAGGAGGAGGAGATTGGATTTATACCCTGCCCTTCACTCCCCCAAGGGAGTCTCAGAATGGCTTACAAACTCGTTTCCCTTCCCCTCCCCACAACAGACACCCTGTCGTGCAAGTGGGGCTGAAAGAGCTCTGAGACAACTGTCCTTGAGAGAACAGCTCTGACAGAACTATGGCTTGCCCAAGGTCACCCAGCAGCTGCAAGTGGAGGAGTGGCGAATCAAACCCGGTTCTCCCAGATTAGAGTCCACGCACTTAACCACGACACCAGACTGGCACACAGCAGGACCAAGAGAAGAAAGGAAACATCTGCTCATTCCCACGCCCACCTGTCCATTCACAGCAGGGCTGAGCAAAGGGCCTTTTCCTTCCCATTTTTTCAGGCGTGCTGAACATAAGCCTCTCTTTTAAAGTAACAACATCACTTAAATTGCAAGTGAAATGTAACATAAAATGATAATGTAAAACACACTCAAATTTAGTTAGAAGTATCTTGTAAAATACCATAGGACAGACCTTTCTTTTTGCATGCCCTGGGAAAGCCTCTCTCTGTAATCTGAGAACTGACACAGCAACATGGATCCTGTGCTATATACATTCAGAATCTGACTGAGCGCACAGCCTTAGCACTGGGGACACTGGGCAGACCACAACAGCCAATGCAGGGCAGGTCTAGGCGCTCAGCCTGCAATGCAGGGGCAATTCATAAGTCTAGGTCATCACCCAGAGTTTCTAAGAGTGATAAATAGTCAACTGTCATTCAGGTAATTCAACAACACACTTTTATCTACCTACCCAGTGTATTAATTCGATAGATGAACTCCTTGAATATTTCTCTCTCTTGAAGAAATTCCACAGGGATCTCTGGGAAAGTTGTGCCAAAATCACCTATAGGCTTTGGGGACCAACCGAGTTTCCAGACCTATTATAATATACAAAGGTAGATAAAATATGAGCAGGCTTTACCTGGGAAGGAGTAACAGCCTGGCTGCTCTTACCGGTCTCATGGCAGGAGAGAAAGAAGCACACCATCACATTGCTCCACGTCTGCACTTCCAAGCCAATGAACTTTTGTCTTGATTCTGGCCACTGAAAATTGTGTCGGCCGGCCGAGCTTCGAGGCTCACCATGCCAGAGGGGGCATCCGGAGCCCTCAAGAGCAGTACGGGACTCTGTCACAGCAGGGCCCAACGGGCATTTTGCTCTTAACCTGCCTGTTTGCCTGCTGAACTTGCCTGGCACATCTCTGACAATGACTTAGTGGACTGATAGCAATGTCTGAACAAGCAGCAATGGTGGCTTTTGACAGGTACATTTCCTAACACAGCTGGCAGGCCCTGCCCCTTTTAAAGTAACTTGTAACACTTGCAAGGCAGAAAAGACAAAATACAAAAATGCATCCTGAAGTTCACTCTGGGGGCTGCTAAGAGCCACCACGTGTTGTCGTCCCCCGTCCCCCCCCCCCCCCCCCCGGGCAAAGGTGCTCTCCGCCCCCTCCAACACCACCCAGACTCAACCCAAATATTGTATCAAAACAAGTCATATGAGTTACAGCTTAGCATGTTGCTGAACGACTTCGCAGGCCGCAAAACTTAACGTGTCAATGGCCTTTTTTTCCACAGCTGGTCTGAGGATCATCCAAACATGCTCTGGCTCTTTTGCACAGAAACGTTCAGAAAGCATTTTTTTTTTAAGTATGAATTCTGCCCATGTTCTAAGAGCTAAAGGTAAAGGAGGCATGAATAAAAGCTGTCTCACTATATCTGTGAAGGACCACTAAGAGCTTTTTAAAGAGTAGTGAGCCACAGCTTTTAGGATGCAAAATAACACATGTCGTCTTGCTCGGTGACGAGTCTTTAGCAGTGGGATCACCAGCATTTCTGAAACACTTCCCCTCTTCTGCCCCCCCTTTTACCTTTTCTGCAATCATATAATACTCATCTACAGTGGGAGATGTTTTTGGTGAACACCTTCAGGCATCCTTCTGCAACCAAAACAAGGATGAAGATGCTGCTGTGGGGGGGGGGGGGGGGGGAAGCTGGTAGGTGGATATGCACACGCACACGCACACACTCTCGCACCAGTCCCTGAGTGAATAAGCCCTGGAATAAGCCCAACTGACAAGCTCCTACCAGTCACCACCATTGGTGGACACTGGTGCTCACTGGCTCACGACGGCTGAATGAACACCGACTACCCATGAAGGCTCTGGACCAGACAGCCCCTGGCGCACTGGCAGAGCGGCTGGGACTTGGACACTCAGCACCACTCCAGGGCAATGGCCCACCAGACTTCCCTGTGAGTTAGATGGCCAATCCACCCCAATTTTGTGCACTTCTCAATATCAGAGAGATTTCTTGTATATGATGACATTCTTGAGAGGTAAATATTACATATAACTGATTTATCTGTGAAAATGTTAGCAACTGATGACCCACAATCTGTCACTCAAGTCAGCTGGGGCCTAAAAGAAAAAACACTCAACTTTCGAGGGTTCCACTGGACTTGAACTTTGTTCTGCTGCTTCAAACCAACACAGCTGCTCCTCTGAATCTGCCTGCCTAGACCTAACTCCTACTTTGCTATGTACAAGCCTCAAAGATCAGCGTCTCTACCAGACTGGAAGATCTCTTTTCATAAATAGGCCTTTTCTTAAAAGTAGCACCGTTGCCTTCTCCATATCTGTAACAAAGAACATTTCAGTTCTTGAACTGCCAGGAGAGACTCTCCTAAGACCCAATGGAATGGTCAGAAGGGTCCTTCAGGTATATACATTCGCATCAGAATAAGAGTAAATGTTTTATTTTAAGCAGAAATGGCAAAGCAAATCTCAAAGTAAAACCTGAAGATTAAACAGCAGGCTGTAAATAATTGCCAGCATCCATGTTTGCAGAACACATACCAAAGGAGGGATTCTTGCATAGCTGTTTACTAAAGGCAGCCTGGACAAGCTGATGATGATATTTTTAAGAACGGGTGTTAAAAATGCTGGAATTTGGCTGTTTCTCCTGTGTCCCAAAGCCAAGACAGATTGCAAACACTCCACCAGTTCAGCTACTGTCTCACAAGTTGCTGTAATGTACTCGAATTCTTACATTGGGAGATAAAACAAAATAAATTAATTACAGAATCCTCTAATAAAATATTAAGTTTCAAACAGTTACAAATCTATACCTGGATTCTGAGATATCGAAAGCAATGATGTTTTTTACAAGACATGCTAACAGGATTGATCTGAACAAATCATTCCCAATTCCTTTATGAAACATGAATTAAAGCTATTTTAAGAAAATAACAAAAGACTGCTGGCATGCAACTTGCATGCTTTTTAAAAGGGGGAAAAAAGGATGTGCACCTACAAAGTATATCTGAGATAAACACAACAGAAAGTGGCAATTTTCTAAAACTACCCTGCAGATCTTACTTGGTGCCTGAGAATCCACTTCATCTTCACTAGCAGCTTTCGCAGGGCTCTTCCTTTCTGGACCAAGAAGCTGATTTCCAGGCTCCACTGCCACTAAGCGAAGCACAGCATCAAGGGTTGTCAGAGTGTTTATTTATTTACTTCATCTATAGTCTGTCTTTTTCACTGAGACGCAAGGCTGAGTACAAAATTCAGCAATGCAATAGAAACAGTATAAGACTTATAATAAACAGCATAGTAAGATTGGACTACAAAGTCAGAAAACAATACAATAAAATAGCATAAAACATGACATACAAGAAACGCAAAAATTGGATTACAGAAATTAGAAAACAATGCAGGAAAAACAAGATACCGCAAACAAAGAAGCACCATAAGCTACAGCCCTTGTCTCTTTGTAAGACTGTCCTCCGGGACAGCTCTGTTTTATAAAAATGTCCTCCTGAAGAAGTCTGTCTTACACATTCTATGGAATGGGAGACGTGTGGGAGCCTTTCCTGGCCCCCTCAAGCAGACCGTTCCACAAAAACGGAGCCATAATAGAGAATGCTTTGGTACGGGCAGCTGCTGATTTTAGATGCTTGCGGAGTGGTACCTTCCAAAAGTTTTGCTCAGATGAGTGCAGCTGTCACACTGGGGCACAGCGGCAGAGGCGGTCCTTTAGATCAGTGGGTCCTAGACTGTAAAGGACTTTGTGGGTGATGGTCAATACCTGGAGTTGAATCTGGGAAATAACTGGTGGCAGATGGAGAACCAGCAGAAGAGGTGCCATATGCATACCTCACCTAGGCTGCGGTCACATGGCACCAGAGTCCCAGGTAAAATCCTGCTGGGACTTTATCCGGGGTTTTTTCTTTCGGATTGGGATGTTCATACATCCAACCCCGCCGGCGGCGGGGGCAGTGGGGGGAGGCACTCTTCCTGCTCACAGGAGAGTGCTCTGCACCCCCCTCCGCCGCCACCAGTTGCCGCCGCCAGCGGACCCGTCCTGGCTGCCTGGGTCGCCCCGTGCTTCGCTTCGGGCCCCGAGCCCCGCTGGTTGCCGCCTGGTAATTTTTTGGGTTAGAGAATGCGGGGGTGGGGGGGTGCTAGGCGGCAGCCAGCAGGGTTCAGGGCCGGGAGCGGAGTGCAGGGCATTCCCCCCTCCCCCATTTTTGCACTTGGGTGCTTGAGTGCCTAAGCGCAAAAACAGAAAAAAACCCAGGGAGGGACAATCTGAACTGCCCTCTCTTGCAATCATTGTGAGAGAGGGCTGTCCAGATCAGCTCAATCGCACATTCCTTGCGCTAACACCCAGGAAATACCTGATTTTCCCGGGGGGGGGGTTGGAAACAGCGTGAGGAATGCGCGATTGAGCATGCTTTGGTGCAGGAGTGGTTCCGGCCTGTATGAACGGTCCCTTTAAATGCGGGAGGAAACAGCAGTTCCTCCTGCTTTAAAGGGCCGCATGACCGCAGCCCTAGTTCCTGATAATAATAGAACTGGGGCATCCTTCAGCTGGAGTTTCCAGGTTATCTTTGAGGTCAGCCCCACGCAGAGTGTATTACAATAGTCCAGCCACGAGGTTACTGTGGCATGGATCCATAGGGACAGATCAGCCTAGTCAAGGAAGGGAGCCATCTTCCAGGCACTCTACAGCAGCACTGCACAGTTGAACAAAGCAATATAGAGCTGGAAGTTATTAGCATATTGGAGATGCATAGCTCCAAACCAACAATGATTTCTCCTAAGGGATTAAATAAAATAAATATATAAATAATAAGGGATTACATTAAAATTAAGAGATTAAAAACAGCATGGGGTTTAGCCTATAGGACAAGTCTTGTACTGATGAAAACTGGTCTCCAACAGCAGCGCTTTGAGTCCAGTCCCTAAGGATAGGCTCACACAGAGCAGCCACCAGAGAATTATGTGACCAGTAAACAGGGAGAATACCCAGTCTCCCCCGGAGCCTAACACAAGGAAGAGATAAATCAATGCAGCAACAGTTTGCACTGGGAATTTGCAAAATCAGAAACATTGATGGAGAATGACAGCCTCCTCTCTGGCCTCAAATTCAGAGCAGATGAAGGACTGCATTGCCAGTGGAGTCAACTGGGACAAGTAAGCTATCTTTTTCTTCCAACCATGTCTCAGTCACGCAAACCAGATCAATGCTGTTCTTCTCCAGCTTCCCAGACAGGACTGTGCATTTGTTCTTTACTGATCTGGTATTACACAGTATTAATGAAGATGCAAAGAGAACAGGGACCCCAACACCAGCATCTCTTGGCATGGGACAAAGGTTAGATGGACAACAAGAATTGATATGTCTCAATGGTCATTTTTTAAGACTCTCTTTTCCCCTCCACCATATCACCCTGCTGAACCCAAAGAGAAGCTTCACCCAACATCCTAGCCCAGTCACAAGCACACACCAATAAAGTTAGGAAATCCACAGCACTCCATATTTTGCAAACCTCAGTGTGGCCATAAAGAAGTCTAGATGCAAATCAGTGCTGAGCCAAGGCTGATAATGTCCAGAGGGTGCTGCCAAAACCCATTCAGAATGTTAATCTTCTTAACCCCACCCCCCGAATTATAAGGCAGCTATTTGAATTTGTATGCTTAAACTTAAATAAAAAGTGAAAGCTTTGTAAGACTTAGGCCCCGTCCACACTGTCACTTTTGCTGCTCATTTCTCCCTATTGCTTCAGGTTCCCCCACCACCCATATGTTTTGTTCTCTCTAGTAGTCCCAGAGGGAGCAAAACACATGTGGAAAAGGGGGAGGAACCCAAAGCAATAGGGAGAAATGAGCAGCAAAAGTGACAGTGTGGACGGGGCCTAAGGCTTAGTTGCTGCAATCTTTGATGTCTCCTATCGGACCATTGCATCAATTTCTCATGCAAGGAAAGATCTAGATGGTCAGCCGTGTTGGTCTGAAGCAGTACCACAAATTTAGGGTCCAGTGGCACCTTTAAGACCAACAAAGGTTTATTCAAGGTATGAGGTTTTGTGTGCGAGGCACACTTTTTCAAATACATTGGAATGCTAGATGAGGTTCTAAACTTATAGACAGGGATTTAACAAACACCTCCCCAGGACTCAACAGGGATATTGCATTTTTATCCCATTATATATGCTGACTCATTCAGTTCTCACATATGTATTCTCAACAAGGACTATAAATCCTCTGTATTTTAGTGTATTTCTTTTTCAAAATAGTATATTAGAATACTGAATGGATGTCTGCTGACAACATTACATCCAGCTCAAAATATACTGTTGTGCCCTCCATGCCTGAGAGGAGATAATTAAGATTCTGTTACTTCTCACAATTAGAAAAAACACCTTTAGACATTTATCTGCTAATTCAACATATTTATTGCTTTACAACTGTTGCTCTTATAACCTTAACTTGTTATTTAGTTTTTCACTTTGCATAACTTAATCATCATCATGTTACATGTTAATCTGCTGTTAAGCCGTTCTATACGTTTAGAACCTCATCTACCATTCCAATGTATTTGAAATAGTACGCCTTGCACATGAAAGCTCATACCTTGAATAAACCTTTGTTGGTCTGAAAGGTGCCACTGGACTCTAAATTTGTTCTCATGTGAGGAAAGTGATGCTCAGAATTGTACAACAAAGACTGTTACCATATATGGAATGAGAAATGTCAGTCGTTCAAGCTGGATTCAGAGCCACTAGACATCATGTTGCAGATTTACATTGGTTAATTTCAGAAGAAAATCAGCTTGTGTTTCATTATTGTTGGAGAAGCAAGCTAGTGCAGTCGTTACAAACACTTTCTTCCAACTGTTTAGTCCGAAATATGGCCCCCTACATTGACTCAGCTGATCTGGCCACCTGGAGTCAAGCCACAGTAACATCAAGACTAGATTACTGCAATGTGCATGGGTCTGCCCTTAAAGTCAACTTGGAGACTCCAGTTGATACAAGATGGCACAGCTCAGTTATTTTCAGGAGCTACTCAGAACATGCATATTACATTCATTCTGCAGTCTCTCCATTAGCTGCCAATCAGTTACTCGGTTCAATTCAAGGTACTGGGGATAAAAATATGGCCTTGGACCCCAACACAGCCCTTCCTCCTACGCTTATGATTTAGGTTGTGATCCAAATGAAGCAAACTAAGCTTTATTACAGAAATGTTTGATTTTGGAGTTTCACACAAAAGAAGGTTGGGGGGAACCAAGTATACCTGATTTCCCTCCACCCCAGGTTTCTGCACCTAGTTGTTGCATATTGGCCTAGGCACTTTCAACCAACTGTTTTGTTTAAGATTATGGCATGAAACAAAGTTTTGAAGATGCCAGTCCATCTCTGAAACTTGTATTGTTGTTAGGAAGATAAATGCTTAGGGATGGATCAGGCTAACTTACCTGCTTGTATAACAAACCGTAGACAGTTGATCAGGGAGCATGCACGTGTCATGTGCAGGGCTGAAGCCAGCAAGTTCCACAAGTTAGATTGTTGTAACGTCAGGCAGCAGCAATCCAACACAGCCTGGATATCAATGCTCAGTGGAATATGTTCATGTATTAAATGCCATGAAAGTATCTGGAAAGGGAAAAAGGTAATTCTGTTTTTCCACTGTTGTTATAAGCTTATTCCACCTCATCTAATTTGGAAAGCAACAAGCATACTACATTGCCAGCCAAAACAGCCCAAGTGACTTTAACCATTCCTGAAATACTACACATCCACATATTCATTTTCTGAGCCAGTTTTGCAATGTGTGATTCCCAAGGCTATCCCTCCCACTCACATGACTTTCAGCAGAATTTCAAAGAACTGTTAGCTGTATTTGTTCTTACCTCTACAGACATCACAACAAATTTCAGAATGTCATTCTCTTTGTCATGTGGAATGCGGAGAGAGGCTGGCACTTTAGCGAGTGACACCAGAAACTGACTTAGAGCACGAGACAGGACCATGGTAGACTGATAAAGCCCTGTGTCACCTACAGAACAAAGAAAGGTTGAAGTAAAAACAAACTTTTTATAAGTCAACTCAAAACTTTAGTGCCCTCAATTTCAATTCCCAGCTACAGAATCTACACCAACACGTATCTACGGAAATGTTACTTGGCCACAGTGCACATCTGTCTTTGCCTGCCATGCTATTTAGCCTTACACGAATTCTGATAAAAAGGCTGTCAAACTTTAATAGCGAAACAGCATGAAATGACTCATTTCCAAGCACCACTCAGGTCTTGCAAAACTTTTCTATAAGGTGATCCATCTGATACTTACTTAGTTTTTTACAACTCCAAGTGTTGTAATATCTTATCTGATAGTCTGGTTATTTAGGGATGTAATTTCCAATTGCTCCACTTTATCCCGCTTGTGCTGGGATAGGTTCCCTGTGCATGGGTCTTCCCTGGTCTTCTGCAGCTGCCAGGACGGAAGGTCAGGATGCAGCCAGTGAGTGATAATTTGGTGGGAGGGTCTGGACACATCCAATCCGACTGCCGTAATGGAAGTCAGGAAAGGATTTCCAGCCCCTGCAGCTGCCCTCTGCTTGTAGGATACTGTAATCTAGATTACAAAAACTGACCTGTGGAGCTGGGTGACTGGGAGAGAGAGAAGACTGAATAGCTGCTTTGGAACCTTCTGGCTTTGGTTCTCACTGGGAGTTTGCTATGGAGACACCAACCTGGACCTGCATCATGGGGAACCATGAAGATCTTGCCTGAACTACACACATCTTGTGCTACATTCTCCTACCTTGGTCTAGACACAAGGAGGGTCTTTTGACCTAAGAACTGCTGCAGAAGACAGAAAGCAACTGATCCATCTATGTTGCTAAGGGAGTTATTAGGGCAACTCGCCCAGCTTAGAAGTCTCCCAGTTTTCCACACAGAGAAATGAACAAAAAGGACCACGTACTAGGCTAATTTTTAGCAGTCTTCAGGGAAGGTATGTCAGGAAGGCACAAATACAATTCCTTTTCCTTACTCTATTTGTGAGAACATAGTACCATTCTCTGTAAAGGCAAGGATATTCTGCGCAGACTTTCCCTAGTTTCTTCCCCTACTGAACGGAGAGGGGATCAGTTCGTTCATTGACATGACTGCTTGTGCTCAGACTGGTGGCTGAAAGCGAACAAGCACAGCCTCATTTTAGCAAGACGCCTTCATTTACACATACCTGGCATGGTTCCCCTCTATAGGTACCCTGCTAGAAAAATGAATCCACCTATCATTGCAGCTTGGCTGTACACAGCACGTGACTGAGCACAAGCATTCACTGGACAATGGATTATTGGGTAAGCAACTCGCTGCAGGAATTCAACCTGGACAACACGACAACATCATAATATGAAACTTTTAATTTCTATTACCAAAAATATCATTCAGCTTGTTCCAGTATACAGATGTTTCAATGGGCTGTAATGGCTGAAATACTTGATGACTGACAGGAAGTTTCTGTACGGCAGCAGTCACATGAGCAAGAGTCACCCTACGGGCCGTTTCAAAAAGATTCTTCTGATCTCTGGAGAGTTCCTGCAGGCCAAGGCTTAAACATGGAGCTAGAAGGCTTAGATTAAAGTCCTGAAATCACAAACGGTAAAGGAAACACTGGTCAGGATCCAGGCAAGGGCCACGTTCGTCTGCTGAAGCCAAGAGAGCCTTGGAGTGCCTGAAGGAATGACATTTATTGTGGCGTAAGTTTTCGGGAGCTACAAGGTGGGGTGGGTAATAGTAATCCCCCCCGTTTCTATTACCACGGTGTGTACACGGATATAGACACACAAACCCCCCTCCCCGCCAACTGAACTCACTTCTTTAAAATAAGATCTGCAAGACTGTTCGTTTTGCTAGCAAGAATATGTTTAAGGAAAAAGAAACACAAGGAAAGCCAGCAAGGCCTGCATTACACTGTATGATGTAAAATAAATCACTTCCAAGTTTCTGCACAATTGCTATCCAGATCTGCACTGAAACACCAACTGGAGATTTTACAGCTTTGGTGAAGTCTGAATACAGTGAACAGTAACAATGACCTGGTTAACTAAGGTTTATCCACAACAGGCAGAAAGCTGAAATGCGGTGTGCACAGAGTACAAAGCAGCCTGATCACCAGAACACACTGAAAATGGGACGTGTTTACATCTGTCACGCAAGTCACAAAGAAGATCTGTACGTATGTTTTTAAAATCATAGACAGAGGCATAATTCACACATTTTAAACCAAAAATGAAACATTCAGTGGTTAAAAAATGCATGACAATTGCACAGTTTGCTAAGGGGGTGGCAGGACTGGGTGCCTCCCAGGTGATCTGCAGTATTGCAGCCCATAGCCAGGTGGGTTAGGGTCTAGAATCCACTGGTCCCCTTCCCCTCAGCACATGCAGGGCTCTCCAGTCAGTTCAGCCAGACGTTTATTCAGTCCTTCAGGCATACAGTGCAAGAACGTGCTTGATGGCACTCTGCCTGAATCATGGCTGAGAAGTTCCCCTCACTACTCCATGTGCCATACTCCCCAGCAAGCCTCTCCCAGCTGCTTTTAAGCTCTGCCTGAGCATGCCCCCTGGCTTGGCTGCCCTGCTGCCCCAGCTCTGGCCAATGGCTGCCATCCTGGCCTGTCTCCAGGGCTGTCCGCCCTCCCCAGCTCCACCTGGCCTCTGCCTTGCCTTTTCTGAGCAAGCTCCTCAGAACTACTAGCATGCCCTTTGCTTCCAGCCGTGCCTCAGCACCTCCTGACCCCTGGCAAGCGGGTTCCCTTCTCTAGCCTATCCCTGCCAAGTCGGTCCCGGTACGTCAGCCCTTTTGTTGCATGTGGAATAATAAGCCTAACCACTTCTGTATTTCAGAAGTGATACTCCTGGAAACTGTAAGTGGCTTTTTTATTTCACCAGCTGAGTTAGTCTAGATGAACAGCCAGCCAGTTCCAACAGGCCAGACCTCACTCACCCCCCCCCCCCACCAGGAAGCTCACTGGGTGGCCTTGGGCTGGTTCCATTCCAAAAGACGAGCCTACCCCACAGGAGTGTTGTGAGGATAAAATGGAGAAGAGGCAAGCTGAGTTCCTTGGAGTGAGGATAGGATAACGTGTGATAAGTACACTGAAGCCAGCCCCCCTTTCCTTTGCATGCTACCAAAGCTATTTACCTTATGGATCATGAAAGAATTAAGATCTGGTTGAGGAAGCTCATTCACCAGTTCTGTACCTTCTAGCAGAGAGGAGTCTGATCTTGTGTAGCACTGTGAATTTACCAGTGAAACATACCAGTCCTTTAAAGAAAATGATTGCAATTAACTTCTAATTAATTAAACAATTAATTTAACATACTTGCACCAAAAATGAGAATCAAGTGAGCTTAGCTTGCTAAAAAGTATTTCAGCTCCAAGAGCTTAGCCCTGCCTCTGACCAGACGACGGATGAGGCCCAAATGTTTTGGGCAGGGGTCAACAAGATGGTCACAACCCAGAGAGTGAGGGACTTTGGAGCTCTGTGATGGAAGTTGTTGTTTTCAAAACCTCTATGGATAGCAGCTGCAAGATGCAGAGATTTGTATCAGAACCACAATGCTGGCTGAGTGGGGGTTAACCCTATTCACAGTATAAATGGGTGCTATTTGCCCCAAAGGAAAAATAAGAGACATGTGCACCAATCGCAAACCTTTGCCTCATCCAGTTTCACTCTAGGTATACTCAGAGGTCAGCACCTCCAGGATGGGTGTTAGACTGTCAGGCTAGGATCTTGGACGGCTAAGTTCAAATTTCCCCTCCACACCAGCTGGGTGATAAGCTTGGGCCAGTTACACACAATCAGCCTAACCTAGCTTACAAAGCTGTTGTGAGGATAAAATGAAGACTACCACCTCAGCAAAGCCACCAACAGTTTGAAGACTCACAAGACATTACAAGAAAGCCTGCAGTCCTGAAATAAAGAAGCCCATGTGCCAGAAAGATCTCCAACCAGTGCAGAACCACTGCGAAAGCAATAGCCCAGGGGTGGCCAAACTGCGGCTCGTGAGCCGCATGCGGCTCTTTGACACCTCTTTTGCGGCTCGCGAAGCTTTTCCACTCCTTCCGTGGCCCTCCGTGCCGCCTTACAAATAGCTAGTTCAGTCATGAGAGCAGGCAGCCTGGGCACCTAAACCCCGCCCCCAGCAGCCCTCAGTCAGGCCAGGAGGAGCTGGGGGCTATGTCTGCTGCCTCTTCTTGCTGCCGCCAGCTGGAAAGGTAAGTGGGAGGGGGGCAGTCCGTTTTGGGCTGGGTATTGGTTGGGTGGGTTTGTTTTGTGCTGGCAGGTGGTCCGAGCATGCTCAGGTCACCCACAGCCTCTCCAAGCCAGCCAGCTGGCTTAGAAAGGCTGCGGGCAACCAAGCAGCGCCAGGGAAGGTGGGGAGGGGGGGTCCGAGCATGTCAGGGAAGGTAGGAGAGGGTTTGTGTGTGTGCGCAAGCCGGGGTGGGGTGCAGAGGCCATGTGCACCCTCCTTCTCCCCTCCAGCATGCGGTCAGGCAGCCCTAGTGGGTCTGCCACGGCCCGCGCCATCAGAGGAGGCAGGAGGGGGGTTTGTGCGCATGCGCAAGCCAAGGGTGGGGTGGGGAGGCCACGTGCACCCTCCTTCTCCACTCTGGAACACAGCCAGGCAGCCCCCGTGGGTCTGCCATGATCAGCATCGTAAGAGGAGACAGGAGGTTTGTGTGTGCGCACGAGCTGGGGGTGGGGAGGCCATGTGCACTCTCCTTCTTCCCTCCGGAATGGAGCTAGGCAGCCCTTGTGGGTCTCCCGTGGCCAGCATCGTCGGGGGAGACAGGAGGGGGTTTGTGTGTGCGTGCGAGCTGAGTGGGGAGGTGGCCATGAGCATCCTCCTTCTCCCCTCCGGAACATGGCCAGGCAGCCCTCATGGGTCTGCCACAGCCAGCGCTGTCGGGGGAGGCAGGAGGAAGCTTGTGTGTGCGCATGAGCAGCAGGTGGGGTGGGGAGGCCGAAGACACCTCCTTTTCCCTGTATTGCTCTGTCTCTCTCTTCCCCTGTCTGTCTCTGCTCCCCTCTCTCTGTCAGTCTCTCTGTTTCTTTCTCTCTTCCCACCTCCCTCTCTCTCACTCTTCCCCCTCTGTCTCTCTCTTCCGTCTCCCCCCTCTGTCTCCCTCTCTTCCCCCCCCCCGTCCCTCACTCTCTCTGTTCCCCCCCCTTTGTCTGTCTGTCTGTCTGTCTCTCTCTCTCTGTGTCCCTCTTTTAACTGTTAAACGGAGATGGGAAAAACCTCTGCCTGAGATCTGCTGCCAGTCTGAATGGAAAATAGTGCGTTTGACAGACCAATTGCCTGATTCAGTAGAAGGCAGCTTCATGTATTCAAGGGCAGCATGCCTGGGAAAGTGCGCCTGATGGATGTCTCTGAGCCAAGATGTCGTCTTCTTGAGGGGCTCCCCTCCTCTCTGGCAAGCAGCATATCTCAACTCAGAAAAAGGCAGGTGCATCACAGTTATGCGGGGGGGGGGGGGAGATAGGAGGGGAACTGCAGAAAGCACCCAAGAGGGCAGGAGCAGGTGTATAACAACAAGAGAGAGAGTGGTCCAAAGCAATGGATGTATCAACCCAAGGAGGAGGCAAAAGGAAGACCTGTCCAGAGCACTGAAATACAGGGATAGTAAGCATGTGACCTGGATTGCCCAGGCCAGCTTGATCTCAGCAGATCTCAGAAGTTTAGTAGGGTCGGCCCTGGTTAGTATTTGAATGGGAGACGACCGAGTATCTCCAGGGTTGTGATGCAGAGGCAGGCAATGGCCAACTACCTCTAAATGTCCCTTGCCTTAAAAACCCTGTGAGCAGTCACAATAAATCAGCTGTGACTTGACAACCCCCATTGCACACCATTTCAGAGCCATGACAACCTGGAATCGAATTCTTGACAGTCAGTCTTGACGGGTTCAGGAGGTGGAATTCTCCCCCACCATTCTTTGGTCTATACAGGACCACCACCCCTGCCCCATGCTGAGTGGCAGTGCAGGAGAGCAATTTTTCTGGGGATTTGGCTTCTGAGGGATCCCTCTTTCAACCACCTCTGGGCAAATCCTGAGCCATGCCTCTTGCTCTCCCCTCACCCTGGATCAGGAAAGGGACATGGACAAAGAGGGCATTCTGGTTTCTGCTCTGGGGCTCAGCAGACTTTTCTCCTCTTAAGTTAAGATTTCCCTTATTTCTTTCTCACATCACAGGTTATCCTCATGACTGAAATGGCAGGTGAGGCTCTGACAGGCAACTCTCTAGCACTTTGTGATGTCACTTCCAGGTAAAAGGTCAGATGATAGCCCTTCCTAAGCTCCACCCCCTCAGATGATGTCACATCCTGCACCAAAACCCGCCTCTTCCTCTGAAGTCACCTTGCAGCTCTCGAGCATCTGAAATTTAGTCTATGTGGTTCTTACATGAAGCAAGTTTGGCCACCCCTGCCATAGCCTTAGAAGCCTATGAATGTTTTTAGCTCCTTAAAATACAGAGTCGGCATTAGTCGATCAAGATCCGAGATTGGCAGTGAAAAGTCTTCCAGGTGCTCTGGCAGAACAAAAACTATCTCAGCTCACACCACCCACACCAGAGGTTCTAGGAGATCTAGCGACTGCCCTCACCCAGCCCTCGAGATGCTGCATGCAAGCAACAAGCAGTCCTGTGGCTGCAAACTTCAGTACAGACAGTAACCTTCTAAACAGGGCCTGCTTGGGGGAAGGTTGGCTTCTGAACATTTCCCACCTGCTGTCCCCAGAGTTACACCCTGCTCTATGGGGTACTGGGTTATGTTTTCAGTTTGTTCAGCATTATGGAGGAACTACAGTTGTTTTTTTACGTTTAGCTTGTGCTCTCATGTTGGTGTTGGCTGCCCTTGGATCATAGCAAATTAGATTATGAGTTTCTTTTTGTGTATTTGTTGAATTTCTTTTTATTATTAATTTATACATAGAAAGGGGGGAAGGGGGAAGGAAGGAAGAAAAGAAAAATACAGAAATATTTAAAAATTCCAATCTAGCATTCTGCATGCCTATCTTCTCTCATCCATGTTTCTCCATTCATATTCTGTTGGAAAAAAGGTCTTCATTTCTTTCTTAGCCATCTCTAAAAAATGTCCATTTTAAAGTAATTGTGTATTCAACCTCCAGCTAAAAATTTTTTCCTGGATTATCCTTAATCCTCAGTAATAGTGGGTTTGTGGCATAATATCAATATCTTCAACTTCCTGAAAGAGATTTGATGTAATCCAACACATATCAATTCTGGACCAAGATTTATGTCTATCAGAATAAAGAGTACAGTCTTTTTCCAGTTGGGTTTCTAGTTCTCCAAACATCAATCAGTTTGTATTCTTCAGCCAATTCTAAAAAAAGATATTGGAAGTAAACCTTTAGAAGAGTTAATCTTCCTAATTTTTTTCCTACTTAGGTCTTGATCAAAAACAGAATTAAAATATCCAATCATACAAATATCTATGTAGTCATATTTTGTTAGTTTCCTTCACCATTTCAAAAAATTTCCCCTGTGATTCATTCAGTGCATATATCACTATCAATAAAAAATTTCCTGTCTCTAATATCTGCTTCAAGTGGAAGTCTTCCATTTTCTAATGAAGATACCGAAATAGATTTCAGTTTTTCTTTAACATAGACAGCTATTCCTCTTTTCTTTACATTGTCTGAAGCAGTAAACTTACCAAGTTTCTTATTGACCAGGTAATGTTCATCTTTATGTCTAATATGAGTTTCCTGCAAACATACAATATCCATATCTATCTTCTTAAGTTGTTTAAAAATCTTTCATCTTTTCTCAGGTGAATTTGGTCCATTTACATTTGCCAAAAATATCTTCATTGTTGATAGATCCATTATGGTCGATTTTTATTACTACCATTTCTATTTCTCATTGTCATTCTTCGTGGTCTTCCTTCCATAGATGATTGTTTGGATGTAGTGGCCTCTTCTTCATCCGAGGCTGTTGAGTAGGCTGGTACTTCCTCTTCTTTTTCTGTTGTGGTGGCTTTTGTTTTTACCTTCTTTTACCTGTTTCTCCCTGTTGTAGAAGCTTTCCATAATGATCCAAAAAGTCTTTTGCTTTGAATATGGAGTCCAGTTCGAATCTTTGACCTTCAAACGTGAAAAAAATTCTTTCTGGAGTAAGCCATCGAAATGTAATTGAATTTGCTGTAAGTTTAGAAGTCAAAAATACATATTCTTTCCTTTTTTGTCTCATTTTCCAAGGAATTTCTCTTACAATTTTTATTTCCTTGTCTTGTATTTTAAGAGTATTATTCTGTGCTTCTTTCCACACACGATCTCTGACCATCTTCGCAGTAAATTTCATGTGTACTTCCCTTGGAAGATTACTCTTCCTTGCATAAGCAGAGTTAGCTCTATATAAGAAGTCGATTTCCCTCTTCATTTCTTCTTTCTTGAAATTCGCCAGTCCTTC
Organism: Lepidodactylus listeri; assembly: GCA_029233225.1. Classification (NCBI taxonomy): domain Eukaryota; kingdom Metazoa; phylum Chordata; class Lepidosauria; order Squamata; family Gekkonidae; genus Lepidodactylus; species Lepidodactylus listeri. Next base: position 112,020,705 of record JARCFY010000009.1, on the reverse strand, counting down.
TGCCATAACTCTGGTGAGCTCTTCTCCCTTTTGCTCAGGCACATTCTCAAACCTCAGTACATAAGCAGCTCTATCCATTTCCAGTTGAATCAGAGAGTCCAAAGCCTGCTGTGTATCCAGCCTGTGTATCCAATGATGTTGCTTCAGCTTTCTCTTCAGCTTTCTTGGCTTGCTGTGCTACCTCTGCTATTTCCTCCTTCTTTTCTATTAATTGTTTGTTGAGATCAACCATTTTAACTTTTACATCTCCAATTTCTGTGTTCAAATCATTCATTTGATCTGTGACTTGTATTAAGGCTGCCTGGACCTGGCTTAAGCATGATTGAAATCTGTCTTGCAAGTCACTCTGCACCTGGCTTAAACTTGAATGAAATTTAGTTTGCATATAATTCTGAGTTTGGCTCAGGCTAGTTCATTTTTAAGGTCTTTCAAAGATTCCAATGTCAGCATAGTTCCCAGTGATTTAGTCTGTGGAGTAGGTGATGCTGCTGCAGTTGTTGGGGGAATGGTTTTCTTAGTTGTCTTACTCATATTTACAACTTTAAAAAATATTTTTGTTCTATTATACAATTAATCACCCATGATCTTTACTATTTCCCCCTCTCCCCTTATTTTCTATTTAACCAGATTCTATATTTCAACTGATAATTAAAAGAGCCAATATCAAACCTCAAATAAAAATCAGTATAATAAAAATCCTCCAATCCAGACCCCCCAAAGACTTTCACTTAAATTATTCTACTGGTTTATATCAATTTAAATCAAACATTAATCAGGAAAATTCTCTGGACACCTCTTTTTTAAAAAGAAAGACAAATTACAGGCGTCAGAAGAGCTGTTCCTGTGCTCTTCTCAGTAACTCAAATAAATTGTGCTTCTCCTTTGCAAACCAAAACAATTTAAGACTGTTTTCACATTCAAGCAAAAGTTCCAACTTCCTTTACAGTTCTCCAAGTCACAGTCCAATCGTCTCCAAGGGTTCCAGTTCTAGTTTAATTAACTCCCGAAATATTCCAAGCGTAACTTTAAAAATCAAGTCCAAATCCAATAGCAAATAGCAAAGGAAATCCAGACTTCTTTCTTATTCCAACCAAATAAAGTCCAGCAGATCAAAGTCAACTTCCCAGTGATATTTTTTTAAAAAGGAAATAGCCCAATCTTCTCCAGATCAAAAAACCCAGTGTTCTCATAATTTCTAATCCAACAAAATTAAATAGAAAGACAGCTTCTAGTTTATAGTTACTGCTTCTAGTTACAGTCCAGCTTTAGTTTTCCAATCTTCCCTTTCCATCAACAGGAAAAACAGATCCAATTCAACGTTAAATTCTAATTCTTTTAATTTGTAAAGCTCTCCAGTTTTTTACTTATTTCTTCCTTTAATTATAGCTTTTCCCAATCCCAGGAAGAGAAAAAAAGCCAAGAGCGAAAAGCAGGGGAGACCTTTGAACCTTGAGTTATAACTCACAGTCTTGAGAAGGCTGTAGGCAGATTCTCTTCTTTTATCTTTAAGTTGTTCCATAGCTCAGGTGAACGAGGCTATCTTCAGGTCTCTCTACTCCTGGGCTGACCGAGAGGAGTGATCCAAAAATGCACCCCACTGATTTCAGAGACCCTCTCCAGGAGCCTCCTTGGGCCTAGAATCCTCTAGACCGCCCCCTCCCCCGAAGGTGAGCCAGTTCGGTACATCTCTGGAGCTTCTCCAACATGCTACCGACTGCGCTGCGGCATCATTTTGTTCCTTTTGTATGGCAGAAGGCTACAACTAGACATAAATTACTGTCTTGCAATAATAGTTTAAGAACTCAATTAAAGCTGTGTTGGTCTGAAGCAGTAGAACAAATTTAGAGTCCAGTGGCACCTTTAAGACCAACAAAGGTTTGAATTAAACCTTGAATAAACCTTTGTTGGTCTTAAAGGTGGCACTGGACTCTAAATCTGTTCTTTACTTTAACAGAGTGAGGCAGACAGAAACATCACACCAAAGCAAAGGAAAACTACCTCAGATCAAAAATTTTGTTAAAAAAAAATCAGCATCCAGTAGGAAATAAAAAGAGCTTACTGATATTATGAGGAAGCTGGAGGTTTTGGAAATTAGTAGGGCACAAAAAAATCTTCCATTTGTAAGCTACGGCGAGAGCACTAATGGACGAAACAGACAGAAGACCAGGGTGTGTGTGTGTGCACGTGTGTGTACAAAATATAATAAACATTTGTAGACCATCACAGCTTACATAGAGCCACTAGTGTCCTTCCAGATTCTGCAAAAGCTTCCTTGCTTCTGTCCAAATAACCGACTAAAGCTTGAAGATTCAGACTGAATGCAACATTTAATACTAAGAAGCAAAACACTGCCAAGTATTTAAATGCTACTATTTGTCATTACCTATCAAAGAACTAGGCAGGCTTCATGCCTCAAAGGAGGAAAGCAGACAGGGCCTGTAGCAGGACAGCCATCCACACGGTACGGCTGGCAAAAGAAGGTTTGGCCGTTTTTGCATCGGATGCACACAAGGCAGCCAGTTTCCTCAACTAGGATTTTCTAAAAGCACTGCCTTTAAAAAAAATGGCAGCAAACACACATTAAGATTCTCAACACAAAATGTCTTATCTGTTTACCAAGCTCATTTAACCAAGAAGCATCATCTGTATTTTCAAAATACTGTCGCTTGTACAGAACAGAAACAGATGCAGTTTCACAGGAAACCATCTTACTTTGTCTGGAGTTACTGTTTCCAGAGCTGGCTGGTCCTCTCCATCCAAGGGGTGTGAAGTCACACAGGGCGGTGGGCTCACTGTTTCTGAGGCCACCATCAGGCGAAACCTGTCCAAGAGCGAGTGGAGCCTCTGGTGTCTAAGAACAAACACAGAAATGCAGTCAGAATACAGACATGGCCCAAGAGAGCCCTGGTGCCTTTTTATTAAGAGCCAGAACACACATTCTAGTAACATTTTCAGCAGAGAAAAAGAAAAACATTTTTGGCTCTACAGGGAATAAAATTGATGTTAAATACACTCGATACCCAGGTTGCACTTAAAATTCAATGAGGGCCATGGTAAAGTAGAACAAAGTTTGAATCCAGTGGCACCTTTAACACCAACAAAGTATAAGTGTGTGCACACAAAAGATGCCACTGGAGTGAAAACTTTGTTCTATTGCTTCAGACCAACGCGACGAGCCACCTGAATCTATTTTCATGGTAAAGCAGTGCTGCCTGATGTTACAATGAACTTGCTCTGCTCGAGTCTGGAGCAAGAGTCACAAACATCAGCCCTACTATTCTGAGGTAAACAGACCCCGCATCTCACTATATCCAACAGTGTGAGAAATAACCATGGCCTCAAATGTGGCCGCAGAACTCGTCATTAGGATGCTCAGTCTCCAAAAGAAGCTACATGAGGGAAATTTCACCCAAATATTATTTCCCCCAAGTCACCAGCTAAAAAGCTTACCGACAGCCCCGTTCTGTTGGGGAAATCCAGAACCTTCTGACACATGAACATGTGAAGCTGCCTTATACTGAATCAGACCATCAGTCCATCAAGGTCAGTCTTGTCTACTCAGACTGGCGGTGACTCTCCAGGGTCTCAGGCAGAGGTCTTTCACATCACCCACTACCTGTCCTTTTAACTGGAGATGCCGGGGATTGAACCAGGGACCTCTTGCATGCCAAGCAGTTGCTCTACCGCTGAGCCACAGCCCCTCCCAAGCTCACAGTGTCAGATGGGGCTGGGGAGACACCGGTTAATATCCCTACTCTACCATTGAGTGTACTATGAGACCTTGGGTTTTCTGCACAACCTACCTCATAGGCTGGTTATGCTGGAGAGGACAAAATGGAGGAGGGGAGAGCCTGATACGCTGTCCTGAACTCCTTTAGAGAAGAGTATGAGATTCAGGTGGGTCTCTTTAGTCCTGGGTATAAGCTTTCTTGTGTATGGACTGTATCTGAGGAAGTGTGCATGCACACCAAAGCTTATACTGTGAATTAAACTTTGTTGGTCTTAAAGGTGCCCCTTGACTCAAACTTTGTTTTGCTGCTTCACACCAACATGGCTACCCCACCTGAATCTACACACACAGAAGGGCACTCTCTGCAACTGTTTTATTGCCCTGCCATAGATCTGTATGTGGGTCATATTTAGATTAGGGGTGTGCGCTTGGTATAAACCGAGCCAAACCCCCCCCCCCCCAATAAATACCTTATCAGTATTTATTGGGTATTTTCTCAGCCGATCACCGACGGGGCTAGTGATTTGGCTATCCAAAAATAGCCACTGCCCTGAAAATACTTGGGATTTTTCGGGGCTGCCAGACAGCCAAAGTTACAGGACATTTAAAGGGCTCTCAGTCCCTTTAAATGCCTTTAGAGTGAACTCTCAGCTAGGAAAAGGCATTTAAAGAGACTGTGTCCATTTAAAACCTTTCCCTCCTCCATTGGATTCAATGGGTTGGGAGCACCTCCATTGGATTCAAAAGGTTGGGAGCACCTTTTTGGGGGCCCACAGAACTGGACCCCCTGGTCCAATCTTTTTGAAAATTGGGAGGTTATTTTGAGGAGAGGCACCAGCAGCTATGCTTCAACTTTGATGCCTCTACCTCAAAAAACAGTCCCCCCAGAGCCCCAGGTCGATCCTCCATTATAGCCTTTGGGGACCATTGACTATAATAGTCCTCACAGAGTATACAATAGAGCCAATTTCTTTTTCACAATCCTGAATTTTTCCTGAATCCCAATACCATATTGGGATTTGGGAACATCGGGAAATACCAGTATTTTTCAGGTTCAATATACCTGAACCTCAAAAATACCAATATGTCCCCAGAAGAACAATGAGATCGGCGGATAACAACCTGCTGGTGATCCCCAGCCCTAGGGAGGTCCAACTGTCCTTGACTAGGGCCAGGGCCTTCTCAGTCCTGTCCCCGACCTGATGGAACTCTCTGCCAAACAACATCAGGGCCCTGTGGGATCTGATGCAATTCTGCAGGGTCTGTAAGGCAGAGATGTTCCGCCAGGTTTTTAGTTGAGGGCAGCCACGTAGGGCTGCCAAGTCCCCCGGTAGGGTGGGGGAAACACCGATTTTTAAAGCTTACCCCCGCTTTTTCAAAATTGGCCACCAGGGGAGGCAATGGCTGCCAGCAGGGGAACGTCGGAGCCTGCCCTGGCCTCTCCCTGCCAGGCCTGAACTTCTTAAAAGGGAAATGTCTGCAGAGAGCCTGCCCTGCAGTAAAAAGCCTCAACAGACATTTTCCATTTAAGAGCAGAGCGAGCAAGAGAGCCCTGCCCAGAGATTAAGGACGGACTAGGCTCTTTCTACTGAAGGGCGTGCTTTTGCATGTGGTGTGCAAAGTTGCTGCTGGGGTAAGCTGCTGGGGTCTGCCAGATCTTTTCCTTCTCTCTCTCTCCCCCTCCCCCTTTCTTTCTTTTTTCTGTCTGTCTGTCTGTCTGTCTGTGTGTGTGTGTGTGTCTCTCTCTCTCTGTCCCCATCCAGCAGAGGTCTATCAGTGGCTATTATTAGCCACAAGGTCTAAATGGAACACTTTGTCTAAGGCAGTGATGCTCTGCATTCTTGGTGCTTGGGGGGCAACAGTGGGAGGGCTTCTGGAGTTCTGGCCCCGCTGCTGGACCTCCTGAGGGCACCTGGTATTTTTGGCCACTGTGTGACACAGTGTTGTACTGGATGGGCTGTTGGCCCGATCCACTGTGGCTTCTCTCCTGTTCTTATGATATGAAAATCATATTTAGCACTTGTGTAGCACTTAGTGCTTCATATTCTGCCGAGATGAGGAAGGATTCAGTAGGGCCGTTGCTCAGTGATAGAGCATCTGCTTGACATGCAGGAGGTATCAGCCTCTTCAGCTAAAAAAGGATCAGGTAATAGGTGACATTAAAGATCTCAGCCTGAGACCCTGGAGAGCCACTACCAGTCTGAGTAGTCAATACTGACCTTGATGGACCAATGGCCTGATTCAGTATTAGGAAAGTTCATGAGTTCATGTGTCAGCATGTGGAAGCAACATCATAGGATGTGACATCACAAAATGATGTAACTTCCTTTTTCCTGGCTCCACCCCCAAAGTCTCCTGGCTCCACCCCCAAAGTCCTCAGATATTTCCCAAGTTGGACTTGGCAGCCCTACAGCCATGCGAGATTGAGATTGGCACACTTACTTTCTTTCTATTGCCCTCACGTACCCTCCCCTCCCATTCAGGACAGTGGCGAGGTTGGCAAAAGAGGAATTATTTTGCCATCCTGGATCGGTTTAATTTACTGTTTCTGTTGGTATTTTTAACTAGGCATTAATTGTATTTTAAATGTTTTACAAGGTTGTAAATCACCCAGAGCTTGCGACTCATAAGGTGTGCAATTCATAAGACAAATAAAATAAACAAACAAATAAATTATACCCCTAACTTAGATTATTGGCAACTGTTTAATGCTATCATTCCTATAAAGCATCTCTAAAAAGCACTTCAGTTTCACAGAAGTCTTTGCCTTTCACAAACTGGGCATTCTAGCATTCCCATCTACCACATCAATAGCCTTTAATGTACAGATTTCATTTTCTTCTCTAAAGAGCCATCTTTGGTTCTGTTCTGAAGCACACTGGGTTCTAGGGCTGTAGGTTGCTGGCACCTGCCGCAGAGTAACCAGGAAGGCTCATCTTGTGGGCACTGTTTACCAGGATGGAATTACCAGGTCAATGTATATACGTAAGTTCTTAAATTTCACATCTATAGACGCAGCCTTAATGTCCTATGCTTGGCACAATGAAGGAAGAGCAAGGAACTCGACTGTCCCATTTGTTTCGGAGGAGCTAATTTAAGCAGGCCCATTAAAAGCCAAGGAAGAACTTCTGTAACTGAACATCTCTCTGACAAAGCAGATGTTTCATCATTATTTATGGAAAGAGCTTAAACAAAATGTCAGTTTTAAAAGCAGTGTTCTGTATCATAATTACAAGAGTGCACTATCATGTTACCTTTGTGCTAGCCCACTGTTTTGAAGGTATTCCTGAATCCTATCCAGTTCTTCAACTGGTAACTGAGCAATGCTGTTCTGTACAAAAGCAGAGAGAAGGGAAAAGAAGGGAACAGGTCAGCAACAATTTTCTGAATAAAAATGGGGTGTACACTTTAAGCCACATTACAGTAAGAACAGTAAGGCACACACTGCAGACTTGATACTGAACCAAGATTAGCACTAATTAAACCTTAAACTTACCTAACGTCTCAACTGTGCGGCAAAACCAGGGTTTAACTGACAAGCTAACCCATATTCCCCGAGGGGAAGTGGAGAAAGTGCCTTAACTACCTGCACAGATGCAATACCTCAACTATGGGTCACGCAAATCATGCTTAACATCTCCTTTAAAATGGAATAAACCTGCTCAGGATTGCATTGGTCTTTATTTATTTATTTATTCAATTTCTGTCCTCTGCGCAAGCGGGCTCAGGGCGGGTTACGAAGTCACATAAAGACCATGACTAAAACAACAATAAATATTCAACAATAAAATTAACATTAAAATCAACCATGCAGCACAGCCAGTTTGCCCTGATAACAAAGCTTGGATAGAAGTGTTTCAGAGTAGCGCAGCTGGGTAGTTCGCTAGATTAAGAAAATCAGCGCTGTCAGTAGGGGAGGCCAAGGTAGATTTGGACATTTGATGCCTCAACCGAAAGCCTGGCGGAACAGCTCCATTTTACAGGCCCTGCAGAATTGCAACTGATCCCACAGGGCCCTGATTTCAAGTAGCAGCTTGTTCCACTAGGCAGGGGCCAGGGCCAAAAAAGCCCTCCCCCTGGTCGAGGCTAATCCGACGTCCTTCAGGCCAGGGACAGCCAAGAGGTGTTTTTTTTAAAAAAAATTTTTTTTTAAATTGATTTTATCTATTCTCTACTTCTACAACGCTACAAAACTAAGCTACATATACCTTATACAGAGAGTACTTTATTAAAATGCTTAAATATATCAAGTTATTAATAAAAAATTAAGAAGCTTAAGTAAGACCATGGTTTACAGCTTATTACTTTGTTACTGTTTCAACTGAAAAAGCTATTTGGCAGGTATGCATACTTTGAAGAAAAACGCTTAACAATACATTTTATAAGTCACATTAGTGCATATGCTTAATATAACATTTTAAAATACTCATTTCTTCTTTTGTCCTCTTCTTGTTTTTACAGTCTCAACTTGTATTTTTGGGGCTGCTGCTCCTTTTCCCGAGTCCGATTCTTCTTCACTTTTTGAACTGTCAAAACCGTACATACTTTCTTGCGAGGCTAGTGAATCATCTGATTCTCTTCCTGTTTTCTTTTCCTTGCTTTTTTCCAGAAATTTTTTCGCTTGGTCAACAGAGTCAATTTTATATTTCTTATCTTTGATGTTGAAGCTCAGTCCCTCTGGGGTATTCCAACGATATATGATAGATTCAGACTGAAGCCAGGTTGTTAGTTTTCTGTAGGCTTTTCTTCTTTTCCTTATTTCAAATGGAATATCCTTCATAACTTTCACTTCTTCTTCTTGGATCTTCAGAACCGTCTTATTTGTGGTTTTTAAAACTACATCTCTTGTTGATTTTTTGGAGAACCTTATCATGATTTCACCAGGCAGGCTATTCTTTTTAATATAATCTGGATAGGTCCTATAAACCATATCCATATCGCTTTTTAAAGTTACTGCTTTTAAACCTGTTACTGGTTCCAATGCTTCACTCAGCAAGCTTTTAAGGTCTTCTCCTTTCTTCTCTGGCACATTCTGAAGTCTTAGGAAGAAACTTGCACGTTCCATCTGTAGTTTAAAAAGTTGGTCATGATGAAGAGCCTTATCTTTCTCTGCTTTTTGTAATCTTGAGTCTTGATTTTTTACTGACGTTTTAACCTCCATGAGGTCCCGCTGCAACTTTTCTGTAGTTTTATTCGACTCTTTTAATTCCAGCTTCATTTTGTCCATCTTTGTGTTAAGAGACGTCATTTGGTCCACTAGAGGTCGCAATAACGAGGAGAAAATTGTAGTCATCTCTGTGGTATCAACCTTTGAACTCGGAGCTGAGCTTCCTAATTTGGGGGAAGGTTTCGGTTTCCCCACCATTATTGAGTCCGCTGTGTTGTTTACAGTTAGATAAGGAGGACAGAAGGAACGATTTTCTCAACCAGCACTTATATCATTTTAAAGTTTATATCTTCAAGTATACGATCCTGCCTTCTAGCAGTCCGTACAAGCTTTTATTCCTCAGTAATGCCGTGTAAGGAGCCTCGTAAGTACGCCGTACGAATAGGGGGGGGGATTTCCTCCACCCACCGCGTTCCCGCTTGATTCTGCTTTATTTAACTTCGAGACTCACAATTTCACCTTGCGTAACTGGGCACTTCTGCTTCTTGCGCTTCATACTCTCTGCTGCTTCTGGGTTTGCGCTGTAGCCATTACGGCTTCCAAGGTGGGGGAACCTATGGGGGTGATGAGAGGAGCCTCAAACCCGCGATCGCCACCGACGGGAGAGGTCTCCTCCGTGCCACCCCAGGCAGAGCTCCCTCACTGGGGTCTCTGGGGGTCCGGCACCAGTCCTGGACCCCTTCTTCCCGCCTGGCATGGATCGCCTCTCCCGCTGGTGTGGTGAGAGGCGTCCGCCATTCTTCGCAAAGTTTCCGGAAGTCCTGGGACAGCCAACAGATGTTGATCGTTGGGAGCATAAGGCTCTGTGGGGCACATATGGGGAGAGGCAGTCCCGAAGATATCCAGGTCACTGGCCGCATAGGACTTTAAAGGTAGTCTCGCTTTTTGCCATTAGAACAGGTTCAATCTAAATTTCTAAGGGCAGCATTATGGGTCCCAAACTCTGTCTCAAATTCCATGATTTGATTAGAAACAGGGATGGTGAAAATAACTGCCAGAAATAATTATCTCTTCGTTAAACCTTTGGTTTAAGATAAATAAAAACTCTTGTGGTCTTGCTTCGTTAATTTTGCCTGGAAGAATAAACTTCTAGAACATTTTGTTTTAGGGAAAATTGCACCACAGAACGCAGCACTTAGCTCGGGTAGCCCTTTAAGCAAATTTCAAGCAACATGGTTTCCAGTGGTTTCATATCTTTCAGAGGGAAACTTTATTCCTAATAATTGTTATTACCAAAAACTTATAAACTTTTAAGACATCTTAGATTGTACTGAAAATCTAGTTTATATACAGGTTGATACTTTTGTAAGGTTTAAATGACATTTCTACATTTCTGTAATTCTACGGCTATACAAGTTATTGATTGTTGTGTTATGCTATAAAAAAAAGTATAAATAAAGTCTTAAAAAAAAAATTTGCAGGACCATTTTCAATCAAGATGGCCTAAAGCAGTCCATACAAAATTAGCTCAGGTTGGACTTTAGTTCTTCATCTGGGTTGTGATACAGCTAGCCAGCTCCTCAGGCAGAGAGTGGAAGACACAGAACGCCAATCCAACATTTCCAAAGCACCACATTTTATTGTTGCCCCTCAAAGACATTATCTTCTCCAACCGGCCTCTTACTTATATAGCCTGGAAAATGCTAACCAAAGAAGAGCCTTTTCTCTTGCAAGGTTAGCAGTATTGCCATCAGAAGTTGTTGAGGGTGGATATAATAAAATCCCTCAAGCTGAGAGAGTATGTCCTTGTAACACTGGTGCGACAGAAACAACAACACATGTCTTACTTCACTGCTCGATATACAATGAAATTCGCCTGACCTTTGTTTTGCCAATATTACCGAAAGGTCCCAAAATCTCTGAGGAAGAGATTGTTAATAAATTTCTTTCTGTCCTCTGAATATTTGTAATTATGTTATTGTTTTATTATCTTTCTTACGCGTGACTGTTTTAGTATTTATTTATATACTGGCTGTGGGTCGTTAATAAAATTTGACTGACTGACTTTAAAGGTTAGCCCCAAAACCTTGAACTGGATCCGGTACTCTATTGGCAGCAAGTGCAGCTGGTGCAGCACAGGCTGAATACGCGCCACACAGACGTTGCGGTCAACACCCATGCTGCTGCGTTCTGCACTAACTGCAGTTTATGGGTCAAGTACTAGGGTAGCCCTGTGTAGAGCAAGTGACAATAATCCAATCTGGTAGTGACCACTGCATGGGTTACTGTAGCCAAGTCCTGACAAGTGAGATAGGGAACCGGTTACTTGACCAGCTGGAGGCGATAAAAGGCCAATTGAGCAACCATGGCCTCCTGGGCTTCCATAGAAAGGGAGGCATCTAGGACGACCCCTAGACTCTTCACTCTCAGTGATGGCACCAACAGTGTCCCATGGGAGTTCAATGCCCAATTCCCAAATTCCCACAGCCTAGGTGCAGGACCTTCATTTTCACTGGATTAAGTTTCAGTCAGCTCTGCTGAAGCCTGTAATGCCCTGTTCAATACTTCCGCAGAGGACTCTGTCTGTCTGTCCATCAACAGATAGAGCTAGGTATTATTAGCATATTGGTGACAACCCAGTCCTTCAGGCCAACTGGGCGAGGGGGTGCATATAGATGTTAAACAGCTTCAGGGAGAGGATAGCTTCCTGTGGCACACCACATATTACTGGATGTTGCTGGGACAACTCCTCCCCAAGTGCCACCCTCTGTCCCCGACCATAAAGGAAGGAGGAGAACCACTGTAAGGCAGTCCCCCACATTCCAACGTCAGCAAGGTGGCAGGCCAAGAGGTCATGGTTGACCATGTCAAACGCTGCTGTTAAGTCAAGAAGCAACAGCAGCGCTGACCCGCCTCGATCCAGGTGTCTCCAAAGGTCATCCATGAGGGCGACCAGTGCAGTCTCTGTCCTGTTGCCAGAGTGAAAGCCGGACTGGAAGGGATCCAGGATAGCAGTGTCATCCAAGAAAACTTGGAGTTGCCCTGCTTTCTGATGCAGAAGAAAAAAAGTCTGTTATAATCCTAACTTTGCTTTCCTCTGATAGCTGGCCTCCTTTCTGAGTGCTCTTGTACACTTACACATAATGGATGTCACGAGGGTTCTTATTTGATCCCAAGCCTGTATTTGGACAGTTGTATAATCCAAGACAGAATCTCTATTTAAAGCCCTAAACAGCCTGCAAAGAGTTTATCTGAATGGCTTTCTCTCTCAAAGGAACCTGTCTAGCACAGATGCTTCACTGAGCCCCTATCTTTAAACGTTAGCAAGCAGTCACTAGAGAAGGGGCTTTTTTCTGTGGTTGGACAGTAGGGACACTCCTCCCAAGGGATAACTACCAGGCACATTCTGTGTTGTCTTTTTAGGCATCGGGTACTGAACTGATTGGAATTTTCCCCAGTTTTATGCCTTATGATTTGTTTTATTGACCTGTTTAATAATTCTTTGATAGCTACACTGAATTCCAATTTTCCAAAGAAAGGCAGCACAACGTTTCAAAAAACAAAACAGACACAGTCATAAACTGAGAGTTACAGGATGCTGAATTCTGTACTAGATTGTGCCATTCTGAACATCCTTAGCATCTTGTTTCATCTTTCCCCTTCTGTTGGGTACAACTGCAATCCTCTTGAGGTTTATACACACAGACCTTCTTGAAGGCTTTAAGGGTGCAAAGACAGCTAAAGGTTATGTGGGAAACGGAGTCCTTCTGCCTCAGCAGCCAGGAGGGGACTGAGCTGGAAGGCAGGTGGTCTACTACAAGGCTGCAGCCTTTGCAGTTACTTCCCTGGGACATTCCACTCCCTCCCTCCAACCCTGTTGCCAATTTCCTCACTGCCCCCTGCTGTTTCCCAGGTACTGGATATTGTTTCCAAATAGTCTAAATAAATAAAAAAAAATTTTTTTAAATTCTGGAAAAAAGGACCTTACTTTGCTTAATTTATTCACTACCTTTACATGCAGAATTACAAAGGGACAGGATTTTTACTTATTTGCAAGTCCAGGGAGCCCTGCTTTACCCTTTTTGTTCAACTCCTGTGCAGTCTGCCAAGGAGATAGTGTTGTCTCTGCGCAATTCAAAATGGAAATATATATGTAGAATATATATGATGAATGTGGATGCAGAAATATACACCACGGTGAGCATCAGCTCAGTGCTCTGTCCTGGGGCTTGGTACAAAGGGTTCACCCAGCAGTCTCAGGGGAACTCAGCCAACGGGCAACCGGGGCTGCCACTCTGGGCCCCATGCCTTGGGGAGGGCAACCACCATGACCCTGCCTCCCCAAGGAGAAGAAAAGCAGCAGGCTTCTGCTGCTGCCACTTGCAGCCACTTCATCCAGCGGCAGCCATTTGCACCCACCACCCCATCTAGGGCCTGGCCAACAGGCCCTGCCTGCCTCACAAAGGGCAAGGAGGGGACCCTGGGGCATGGAGGCGGGGTTCCATCCTGGACCTTTGTTCAGGAACACAGAATCAGTAAGGTTACCCGTCAGTAGTTGGTTATAGGACCTTTCTTAATGGCAACTACACAAGGCAGCCCATAAGGATGTGTTTAACAAAGGCTTTCAGACACATGGATAGCCCTCACGTGGGACAGAATATCCAGCTAATCAACGTCAGAAACCCAGGAACTTACTTACCTTTTTATTAATGTTAACATGTGAAACCTTTTATGAGAACTTGGGGTGGGGGGATGAAGTAAAATGGATGAGTGATGGAGGGAACTGACCACCTACATGATAAATTAATTACTGTATGGCAGTGTATGTAGTATAGCCAGGAGAGCCTAAGATTGTCTTTCAGCCAGAAGTTCTATAATCCAACTCTAGAAGAAGAGAAGAGAAGAGATTGGATTTATATCCCGCCCTTCACTCACTTAAGAGTCTCAGAGCGGCTTACAAACTCCTTTCCCCTCCCCTCCCCACAACAGACACCCCGTGAGGTGGGTGGGGCTGAGAGAACTCTTTCCCAAGCTGTCCTTGAGGGAACAGCTGGTACAGAGCTATGGCTTGCCCAAGGTCATCCAGCCAGGTGCAAGTGGAGGAGTGGGGAATCAAACCCGGTTCTCCCAGATTAGAGTCCGCGCACTTAACCACTACACCAGACTGGCTCGAAGAAGAAGAAGAAGAAGAAGAAGAAGAAGAGATTGGATTTATACCCCACCTTCACTACCCAAAGGAGTCTCAGAGCGGCTTACAAACTCCTTTCCCTTCTCCTTTCCCTTCCACTCCCCACAACAGACACCCTGGGAGGTAGGCGGGGCTGAGAGAGCTCTGACAGAAACTGCTCTTTTCCAAGAACAGCTCTGCCAGAACTAGGGCTTGCCCAAGGCCATCCAGCAGGTGCAAGTGGAGGAGTGGGGAATCAAACCCGGTTCTCCCAGATTAGAGTCCGCGCACTTAACCACTACACCAAAGAAGAAGAAGAAGAAGAAGAGATTGGATTTGTACCCCACCTTCACTACCCAAAGGAGTCTCAGAGCGGCTTACAAACTCCTTTCCCTTCTCCTTTCCCTTCCACTCCCCACAACAGACACCCTGGGAGGTAGGCGGGGCTGAGAGAGCTCTGACAGAAACTGCTCTTTTCCAAGAACAGCTCTGCCAGAACAACGGCTTGCCCAAGGTCATCCAGCAGGTACAAGTGGAGGAGTGGGGAATCAAACCCAGTTCTCCCAGATTAGAGACCACGCACTTAACCACTACACCAAACTGGTTATGCATCACTAAGAGGCGAGCTAGACAAGAGATGTTTCAGAGGTGGTTTGCCATTGCCTGCCTCTGTTCTAAAAATCTCCCTGTTCTAAAAATCTTCCCTAGAGAAAGAGAGAGGAGGAGAGATAACAGTTGGGGCAAAATGACCTTGCTTTTCTCATCTGCCCTGGTACGAGTTCTTGCCCCTCTTCTAAGGCCTCGTTAAGCACATTCTAATCCAATTAACGCGAGTGCACCTGTGGTTGGAAGTGGGACTTGTTGACTGCAGCAATAAGTTTTATTTTCATATTATGGGATGCTACTTGACCTAGCAACACCAAGAGAATGAGATCACTCATCAGTTCTCTGATTGGGCCACCGGCCGAGACCCTCTCAGAGACCACTGTTCTATAAAGCTGCTTGCTTCCATAGAACATGAGGCTAGCTCAATGCCTGAATGTTGCTTGAAGCCTGATGTTTGCTAGCTTGTGGCTACTAGACCTGGGACTGGGTCAGTAGTCTAAGGCAAGCCAGTACGGCACTCCATGACTTTGCCTGGATGGGCTGACTGACTTTTGAACTCTGCCTGGATGGGCTGATTACCTGTTTGCATGAACCTCTGTTTGTCTCTACACCTGGAAAGGTAACTTTGAACTGTAACAACTGTTTAGCAAGGCTGGTTAAGCATAGATTTCTTATTTTGTAATTCCTTCAAGTCCTGTCGTGTTTTTGTCTATTTTTGCACACAATAAATAATTAATTTTTATTCTGTCGTTGCACTTGTGCTTTGTCAACCGTAAAGACTGAATCCATTGTCTTAGCCCTCTGACCACACTGCTACTGAGTAATTTTTAGTCCTTTGAAGCTCAGACTGCCAGCCAATCTTGTAGTGCTGACCTGACTGTGTAAAACCCTGAGAAGCTGGGAGGTTTGGTTCTCTACTCCTGAGCTCGTGGGGCTTTAAAGAGAACCTGGTGGCAGTCTACCTGAGACGTGAGAAAGTGTTAGGCTTTCTTAAGTAGTTTTGTAATTAGTTATTGTGCTTTGACCCTTGACCCTTAAAAGTTTACTCTGGACAGAGTGAGCTTTTATGACAGTTATATCCCAGGGAGGGCGGGGCAGGTATGTGGCGATGAACACAGCTAAGAACAGAACTGAATCCCGGGCTCATCTTGCCATTTGGCTAAGCTTATAGGATCCCTAAGCTCATTTCTAATTTCCCTCTATAACCTCCACCACTGAGATTTTTTGAAGTGAATGGTCAAGGTGCAGGCTTGGAGGGAAACTTAGAGCTTGCACCCCCAATTTCTGATTCGGCTGGAAAGGAAACTCCCAGGCTGCAGGAAAATCTAGAAAACTATTACTCTGGGTTGGAGCTCTGTATGAAGGTGCTGATCTCAAAGGCAGTCCCTGTTATATTTCTGACCACCAGCTGCAGTTGGTGTAGTCAATCAGCAGCAAGGTTGGACTCCACAGGATCTCTGCACATGACCTGACTGAGTAGATTCACACCCACGTTTAGCCAGGCTTTGTGCTTAACAGATCCATCAACAGTGGACAGGAGAAATGACACAGAGAACTGGGGGAGGGAACAGAAGCCCCCAAAGCAGCCCCCTCACCCTCACACGTGGGACCCCCTACCCACCCCCGGCATACAAGATAAAGGCATAAAAGGGGAAGAGGTCATTCTCTTCTCGGTGGCAGCTAACTACTGGAGTAGCAACCCCAGAGGGGTGGGAAGGAAAAGGTTTTTAAACAGCCAGACACCCTTGGTTCTTGGCAAACCTCTGCACAAAGCCGTGTTTCTGACATAGTCTACCAGAGCATTTAAATAGCCTTTATTCAATTTCTTTAAAACATTTTTATCCTGACTCTCTCTACCAGTGGTCTTTTTAATTACACAGAATTCGGCCGTAACTCAATTAGACCTTCCAATACAGATGAGAGATGGTAAACAGTCTTGCTTCCAGAATTTGTTGAACATGCAGATTTTAATTTACCTTCTAGCAGTCTATCAAACTATTGCTCTATGTTCAAAATACTGGCAGACATTTCAGTACCTGCTGTGTTGCGGCTAAAAGCATTTCTACTCGTCGGCAAGCAAGAGTGTCAACCATGCGAGCCAGCACACGGAACGGGGTGCGTAACAGCCTGTCCACATACAACATCAGCACAGCCCCAGACTGGCTGAGATGAATCCCTTCTAAGCACTGTAGAGTCTTCTTTACTATTGTCGGCTGAAGAGAGGGGAAAAATATATTTTTTTAATTAGAATTTTTCTTCTTTAGGCTGAATCCCCCAAAAGCAGCAGCAGCACCGAGCAACCCACTCTTTCCCTTCCTGGCTTTAGAGGCTGCTGCCTGTGACACAGAGGCAGGAACACACACACACACACACACACACACACAAACTCCTCAGACATCAAAGGAAACTGGGAGGAAAGCAGCTTGAAGTATATACATGTCCTGCCCTTCCAACAAAAGTGAATCATCAAATGTAATACACTGGACTACAATAAACACGAACTTACCAGCCAACCAGAGAGCCAACCAGAGAGCGTCGTAATTGAGGCCAACATGATTTTTTAAAGAGCCCTATAGTCCACAGCTGCTACTTAACAGCATGGCTGGCAGAAGCCAATGTCTCATACTGGCATCCCTTAACCTAGCCTTCAAGCCCTATGACCTGGACCGTCCAGGTTAGCCTGACCTTGTCATATCTCGGAAGCTAAGCAGGATCAGCCCTGGCTAGTATTTGGATGGAAGACCTCCAAGAAAGAACAGGGCCGGGAGGCGGAGGCAGGGAATGGCAGGAATGGCAAACTACCCGTTTGTCTCTTGCCTTGAAGACCCCACGAGGGGTTGCCATAAGTTGGTTGTGACTGGATGGTCCCTTCCCACCACCAAGCCAGCCCTTGACAAACTCCCAACTGCAACTAGCAGTTCTACAACTTGTGGCAAATGATTTGGGAAAGCCCAGCGCAGGCAGAAAAGCACTGCTAAGCTCTCACATTTCCCTGATGTGGCTTGCCTCAAAGGTGTGAAGGACCAATTTGCTCAACATCAAATTAGACAGCAGGAACAAGCTAATCATATTCACTCAGAAATAAGGCTCCCTTCTGGTGGAGCTTACTCCTATATAACCGTGCATAGAATTGCTGCCTTGAACATCTCACCATCCAGCACTCTTGAAGGTGACTCATGAAAAGTCATGCTGGAATAAATGTTCTTGGTCTTTCAAGGTAGAAGAGGCTTGACGGTAGAAGGCAGAGGAGGCTCAAAGAGGCTTACAATCACCTTCCTTTCCTCTCCCCACAACAGGTACCTTATGAGGGATCGGTGGGGCTGAGAGAGTCCAAAGAGAACTGGGACCGGCCAAGGGTCACCCAGCAGGCTTCATGGGGAGGAAGAGTGGGGACTCAAACCCCATTCTCCAGATTAGAGTCTGCCACTCTTAACCACTACACCATGCTGTACACCACTACTTAGCCACTACACCCTTAACCACTAGTTAAACACTACTCGGGGGGAAGAATTATAATAATAATAATTCAGAGAAGTGGCTTCATAGCCTGCCTCTGCCTCCTGGCCCTGGTATTCTCTGGCGGCCTCCCATTCAAATACCTGCCAGGGTCAGCCCAGCTAAGCTTCCGAGATCTGACAAAATCGGGCTTGCCTGGGCTATCCAGGTCAGGGCGTGCCACTGGACTGGACTTTTGTTTTGCATATTAACTACCAGCCTGATTCATGTGTGGCACTGCAGCCTTCCCCACCTTGCCACCCCCCCCCCCCCCAGTCATAGTTGCAAAAACAGAACATAAGTTTATTTTTATTTAACCAAGTTCTAACTGTCCCTTTCTAAGATACCATATGTACCAGGATCTTGGTTTCCTAAACATTCATGATATTGCCCCTTCTGTAAATCCAATAAATTGGCATCATGGGGGACTAAGAGTAAGCAATCGCTTGAGTAATCTATGCTTGCTGGAGCCTTTCAGTGAGGCTTTGCTTTGGCTCCCCACTTGCTATTAAAGTAAATGCCTATTGATTATTTAGAATTTAATTCTGTCCTTGATTTTGCTGATCATGCATCACAGTCAACGGTTAGATAGCAACACAGAGGGCCACTCCAGTTGGAGAGTTGTTCTTTTTTACAAAAAACAACAGCAGCACTGAAACAGGATTTGCTGATTTCTGCTAAAATTGCTAATAGTGTTTAAAAAGTTTTTCCAGATCAATTCCAAATCTTCCTTCCCCCAACTGAGTAACCCCATAGTAATGCTGAGAAGAGTTAACACTTTCGATTGTTAAAATGTCTTACACACATGGTAAAGTTTTCCCCAGCGGATAAAATCTGATGAAACAGTCAGGCTGCTGACAAACTCAAAGCTGGTGCCAAGGACAACAGGGAACCCTTGGTGTACAAGTAGAGCCACAAAGAACACCCACCAATGGAAGACCAGCCACAATTCACAACTATATATGCTCAAAACTGTGTGTTACATTCATTGAAGTACAAAGAAGGGTTAGTGGTCATAACCCAATAGAATGTATAGGCCCATCTCCAACAGATCGCTCATAACAATTAAGCATATTTTACAAAAAGAACATGCTCAAAACCTGTCAGACTAAGAGCCTCGTTTGCCATGCATTCCCATTCTGTAACCATTCCATTACAACTGTTCTGGAGAGTGTGGGGGGGTGTGAGTGCGCCAGTGTGTGGGAAACTGCTTTAAGAAACTGTGGTGCAATTGGGTTGTACACGGTTAAATGCTGCATGGCAGGTTGCCTTGTACAGAACCCAAGGATTCCATTGAAGCTGCTGAGCTGTGGTGCCCGTGTTATTTTGGAAAGCGGGGTGAGATACATTTTTCCTGGTTTTGAATTGATATAGGCATTATGGAGTCAGTCTTGTCTTTCTATGTATATTTATGATTGCTTCACAGTTCCACTTTACCAGCCAGTGTTGAAGATAATTGAAACGTCTTGATTTATACCTGGGAGAGACGTACGTCTGTTATTCTTTCCACAGTGGGTGTTTCCTGCTGCAGTTACTTTCTGTTTGGAGGTCTATGGACACTATGTATGGAATTACAGAGGAGCCTACTGTTGGTTTTGAACATGTTCTTTTTGTAAAATATGCTTAATTGTTATGAGCGATCTGTTGGAGATGTGCCTATACATTCTATTGGGTTATGACCGCTACCCCTTATTCGTACTCCTTTCATTTTAGAACACTGATAGTCAATCAATCTTGTTTATTATGGTCAAAGACCCAACAAAAAACATTTCTAGAACAGTGACTGAGCAAGGTCACTGCTTGAAGGCAGTTCCATCTAGATTTGTAATTCTACATATTTAGGGTTCTTTGTCTCAACAAAAGGCAGTTTTAAAGGTGCTCCAAACGTTTACTGCCAGCAAAAGACAGAAATGGCCCTATATGATCAAAAACTTGGGCTGACATCTCATATACTCAGCCAATGGTTCCTCATTAGGGATGGGCATGAACTGGAAAAATGTGGTTTGTCATCTGTGGCTGAACCACGAACTGAACTGGGAGGTTTGTTCATGAACCGAACTGGTTTGTGGCCCTGCAAATCTTGTTAAAGGGGCCACAGTCACTTTAAACAGGGTTTGCAGAAAGCCAAAAAAAAAAAACAGTTGAAAGACAGGAAGCACCCTGCTCCTGGCCACTCAGCTGTTTCGGACTGTCTTGTACTGTCCCTATAAAGGGACTGCAGAAGATAGCCTGAAACAGCTGAGTGGCAGTGACCAGCACCCCACTGCTTAGCTTTTTTTGCGGGGAACAGACAGCAGGGGTTTAAAGGGACTCAGAGTCCCTTTAAACCCCTGCTTTCAGCTCTGTCCACAAATTGCTTTAAAAGTTAATGGAAGTTTATGATGGTAGACCCTTCATGAACTTTGGTTCATGCCCATCCCTACTCCTCACTGCCACTATGTTGGAGGTCACTGTATGTGTTCTCAGCTGGACTGTGTCCCTTTCAAGACTCAGCTGGCAGGGCTGCTGGACTGAAAGATGTCCTGAAGCCATACTGGATGGCCTTAGATTATTAAGGTAACAGTCCACCTAAAGGTCCACAGTCCTGACAAACAGCAAATTGATTGTGGAAGCTTTCATTGCCATTTAAAACACACTCCCCTCAAATATATGGCATACAGCAGCTGTTCTCTCTCTCTCTCGTTTTTGCCCCCAAGATTAACTGTGTCTACTTAGTCTGCTAGCCATCTTCTTTCTCTCTTACGCCAAGGTAAAAGTCATACAGAGATAACTTTAGGATTTAACAACTCCATCAAACACTGTAATTGTTGAAGTAGTCAGGTCACTTGTTTACACCCACACAATGAGTGCACAAGCCCTCTCTGGCAACTCTTCCCTTGCCCAAGAGCAAAAAAGAAACATCTTTCCCTGGAATCTATACGAACAATGCACAACCACAAGTGCACAGCATGTAAAGGAAGGGCGCATGTGAGAGTGAAAGGGAGAAACAGTGAAAGACAATTGCATCATGATAAGAAAGAACAGAAAGGCCACAGGAATGCGGGTGGAAGGACTCTAGTGAAGGACCGTGGTCTCCAGCTGAGAACCTGCTGCGGTGGCTGTTTGCCTGCATTTAAAAGGTCCCTGGGGCGCTCATACTGGCTGAGTGACCCAAAATGGACTGCACCCACAGCCACCATTTCCACATTGCTTTCACTCCACTACTCTCCTTTAGCTGTCAACATCTTACGCCGTTTCCTGCCAAACGGTTGTACACAAAGTCAGAAGACATGTTAGTCAAGAGCTCTGAACTCCAGAGAGCTTACAGCTGTGAAGTTCTCACATCGTGACTGAATGGCCTGGATGAAAAGTCCACTGGCAGCTGCATTCCTGTGGACGGCACTGATGAAATCTTGCACAGGAGGCTCATGAGAGAGGCCAATAAGATCTTGGACATGATTCACTATCAACCAGGTCAAATGTTCTGAATCATGTAGGTTTTGACACTAAAGGAGTAAAAGAAAAAGTTAACCAAGGCTTTGTACATACGTTCTGGCAAACCATAATGATTACATGGCTGCTGCTTCTACCCTTGTGAGTTTAGCCAGTGACAGCCAGACTGGACCTTTGTAGGGAACCCAGGAGGTAGAGAGATAGAGTATTATTAAAGACAGCAACTCTTAACTGGAAGGCAGACTAAGAGTTTAACACTGCCCACAATGTCTAGTCAGATGATCTTCCAAACAGAAGGTCGGACCAAAACCAACAGGTGAAATTAAATCAAAAGAGTTTTCGGCTAAACATGAGGAAGAACTTCCTGACAGGCAGAGCGGTTCCTCAGTGGAACAGGCTTCCTCGGGAGGAGGTGGTGGGCTCTCCTTCTTTGGAGGTTTTCAAGCAGAGGCTAGAGGGCCACCAGACAGGAATGCGGATTCTATGAACGTAGGCAGAACATTATATCTCACCTGTCCTTGTGGTCCAAGGTGGCTTACAATACAGCTAGGGGAAAGCTAAATATAATACTCAAATCTGAAAGCTGGTCAAAGGAAAATGGTGAAATTGTCTACCAGTAGTAAAGTTCACTCAAAACTTACCACATAATCACAAAAAAGAATGAGTGCCCCTCTTCGAACAATCTCTCGATTACACATACCAAGTTTTGATTCAGAATCTGGTTCTTCATTGCCCTCAGATATCTGAGGGCTAAGCAATTTAGTGCTGGAAAGACTGTGCCTCCTGAAAGAGAGTTTGTTTTACTGCTAAGAACTTTTGTAAAATGACACTCAGTGTTCTTCCATTCTGATACCCCCCACCCCGGCACCACAGCACCCCTTGTCCAATCCTCAGCCTCTCCACTTAAAAGAAACTGATCGCAGGTGATGTGAAAGATCTCTCCCTGAGACCCTGGAGAGCCGCTGCCAGTTAGAGGAGAGGGACCTCGAGAGACTAGTGCTCTGATTTAGCATGAGGCAGCTTCATGTCTTCAGTACGAGTTTAACTGTTGAAAGAGAAGCAAACATATGTGCAAAATTTTTTTTACTGCCCTCTCTCTCTTCCCATTAATAACCATCAAAGCAAGGCTGGGCACAATCTCCTCAACTGAGAAAGTATTGGAGTCCCTATATGGCATTAGCTCTCCTGGACCGACGGCCTCACACTCACACTCTGAAAACACATTTGTTACCCCACATGGAGAACGTGGCACACATACTGTTATTTAATTGTTTTAAAAATACATTTAAACACCCCCCCCCTTGTAAACTCAAAATGCTCAAGAAAAAACTTCAAATCCTGCACTCAAAATTAGGAGAATTCAGTATCAACAAGTGTGCTTACTTTGTACACAAGTTCTAACTGTGAACACTCTGTGTGGGTGTTATGTGCGCACGTGCATGTTTTAAGGGCATTGGGTGGTCTTGTTTTTTAAGTTTTTGAGGAACAGGGTACCACCAAAAAAAGCAGAAGAACTAAGGAGTCTTGTTGACTTGTTGACACTTACAGATTAACAGATTCCTTAATAAACCCCTAACACTGTTTTGTTATTTAAGGTTCCACAAGACTCCATTTTTGTTTTTGCTCTAGCAGAATAATACAGCTGGAATTTGTAACGACAGGAGGCACTATAAGGATACGGCTATAAGAAGGCTATAAGGATACGGAAAAGTTACCGGAAATCATGAGACCACCAGCACTGCAGCCACCAGCACCGCTTAACAGAAGAGTGCTGGGCAAAGATCTGGGTGGCCCAGGTTCAAACCCCCCACTGATGCCCTGAAGGCTGGCTGGGTGACCCCAGGGCCAGTCACGCACTCTCTCTGCCTAACCCACTTCACTAAGTTATTCTGAGGATAAAATGGAGGGGTCCCCACTGGAAAGAAGGAGGGGAAGAAATAAAACAGAATCAAAGCTGGGAAGCTCTACTCCCCCCCCCCCACACACACATAAAAAAAGCCTGAGCCTTTTGTAGATTCTGAATGTGTGTATTCAAAATGTAATATAACTACCCTCGTGTACTAGAAACTTGAAAAAGATACAGAAAAGGAAGCTGATTTTTCCTGGCTTTCTATGTCAAATTTTGTTTTCTGGCAGAAAAAATTGCATATCCAGACATCTTGCAAAAGTGGTTTTTCAAACATTCAACTTTCAAGGGAACTGCCCAAACTGACTTGCTTGTCAAGAAGGCCCCAGAAATTCACCAGTGGAGCTCTTGGCTAAGCATGTTCAGCCTCCCTGTTGCCTCGCATGAACTGAGAATGCAACCCAGAACAAACCCAGCACTTTCCTGTTGGGACACACAAGGCCGGCCCATGGATCCCCTTAAAAGAAGAACCGCTGATAATCTGGAAGAGAACTTGTCTCCATTTCTTGCTTTGGTTTTAAATTTTAAGAAAGTCATGAAACCACATGTACAGGTATGTCAAGCAAAAAATAACAACAAAGGATATACTGAACAGTCTGCTGAAAACAAGAAACCAAGGATGTTCAATGGCTACCTGGTTTTCTAAAAGCTAAACACAATCCTCAGTGTACAAGTAACACCTATAGGAACGGCCCAAGGCCTTGGGCATCCTAAGGGATTTTTAGCGAAACGGTTAGAGAAACACAAATCCTAAAGTCCCTTGATCATGAGCCAGCTATGCAGCTCTCTAGACCCAGACCAACGAGCTATGACATGGCATACTAATTCTACAGGAAAATCTGGAGAGCAATATGAGCGAGGTGGGAATGAATGAAAATATTTCTGCCATCATAGAAACAGCCTTACTTTGGAGTCTGATGAACTTCTGACCACCAGCTGCAGTTGGTGTAGTTAACGAGCAGCAAGATCTGACACCACAGGAGTACTAAAGACGGATGTGTGGCTATCATGGACTGAACAAGATCGTTCAAGCTTTCAAGGGTATAGAAACCATCAGATGATCCATCTCCTGTAAAAAGTCTGGTGGCTGCTGCAGTGATTCTTCTGAACATTCCTTTTAAAAAAATGACAATTACAATGTTCTGTTTCTACGGGAGACCATGCTGATAATACCGTTTAGGACACTGGAAAGTAACAATCCCATCAATCTGAGTTTTTATTTTAAGTTTTAAAAAATAGTTAATGAAGTTTTTAAGTCCTTAAAATGTAAGGAAAGAAATTCAGAAAATCTTACAGAAAAACCTACTGCTATGATTTTCTCATGTTACACTTTGGCTGCAGAGATTTCATGGACACCCTGCAGAAAGTTAATAAATGAGATCCGATGTGGATATAGATCCTTAAAGCCTGCTTCTTGAAGGACCACCTCTCCCCACATGTTCCCGTGCTGAAGGTTCAACTTTTGCAGCCAGGTCCATGGTCAGCCCTCTCACTGTCTAGAGCACGTTCTGCCATGGTACAGGCCTGGGCTTTCCCTGTGGCTGCCCTGTGCCTCTAGAACTGCCTCTCCGAAGAGACTGAGCGAGGCTGCAAAACACAACTGCTCTGGAGAGTTTGGAGGGCAGTCTGAGCCCGGACAAAGGGAAAAATACCCAGCTGGTTGGGACATGTTATTTTAATTTTAAATGTTTGTGTTTTATTAAATTGTTGCTATTGCTTTTACATTGCTGTTACCTGCCCTGTGTCCTGGGATGTCTGGGAGAAAGGTGGGTATATAAATATGTTAACAAATACAATCTGTATGCAACAAATGAAGGTCTTGTGCTGAGGTAAAATTAATGGGCATCAAGGACAGGCTGTGGAACCATGGGCTCCCTGTCCTGACCCTCTACTTGGGGTTTATTAACCAAGGTTTACATGAACTCAGGGGTGGTCCATGTGATGGAGGACCCAGCCTCTGGGAGCATGCAGAATACTGTTAAGTTCTTACAGTCCCAGGTGGGCGGTCCCTCCTTACCCACCTAATGGTCCCCAAATCTTTGAAAAGTATATGGCACTGCCACCAAGGATTTCAAGTACTTAGAACACCTTTTTTCTGGCTCTTATAGTGATCACAACCCCTCTGATAATCATACACTATAAGGAGATAAAATCCCCAACGTTAGAAGGGAAACAACTCAACAGGTTCAACCAGGGTACAAATGTAATCACAGGTTTACAGTCCACAAGATCAAGGACAAATTTACATGGCACTTGTAAAGGTGGAGTGCAGAAAACCAATAAATGTAAAAATGGCAAAAAGAACTGAAAAACAGAATGATGCAAAAGTTTCTACACTGTCTGGTGAGAGATATAAATCCAGTCAAGGTTCAGACCTTACTTACAGATCTTTGGTTGGGGTTTATTTCTCAGATGGCCTCTGCCATGTGGCTTGGTTTTCTCAACCTGGAGAAGATGGAAGTCAGCCATGCTGGCTGTCTCCCCAGGGCATTCCAAGGATATACGCATAAGTGGCTAGCCAACCATCTCCAGTGCTGTTCCAGCCCCTTTTCATCCTCTAACAAGAGAACCAAATGTATGCTTTTCAAGTGGACTGAAATGTTACGGTTTGGATTAGCTGGTAACAATGCCTCCTTAGCCAACGAGAGAAAGGGAAGATGGCTAGTCACAGGAAAAAAATGTAGAAGAGAGCAATTCAAACCAAGCATCAGTAAATGACTGAAGCATCAGCTGGTTGGGCAACCCATTCAGAACCAGAAATTTTCTAGCAGGAAAGGAAAATCCTTCCAAAAATATAATCCTATACAATAAGCCTTATATCAGACAAATGCAGAAATCTTTTGTCAGCTAAAAGAGAAAAGCTTCTCTCTTCCCTAGCAACAAGAGTTTCGGAACAACTAGAAGAAAAAATTTGAAAAACGCAAAACCAAACTATTTTCTCTAGTGAATAGTACCAAACTCCATTTGAGATGCCTGAAATGGGTCCTGAAACAGAGTTTAGTAGCATCTGCTTTATCTTCACTAGGGTCAACAACAGCCAGACATAATGTGGCCTGCCTGCTGGGAAGCCGAGAGAAATATGCATCTCTGAAGCCTGAAAACACTGACCTCTGGCCAGTTTTAAAGGTACCCCAGGACTGAGAAGGAAGGAAAGGGCTGTGGTTCTCTGGAGGGAAAACAGCAGGTCAAACAGCACATTCTGTGTAACAATCTCATCTGACAAGCAGTACCTGATTTGAAGGTATGAATTAAACACATAAGCAGTGTGCCCAACTCTTGGCAATAGAACGTGTGCTGCTGTTCATTCATATCCACATTCAAATGCTTGGTGGTGATGTCTTCTAACAGGATACCCACCAGCTGTAACAAGAACCTGGGGAGGGGTGGGGAGACTCTGTTTTACAAAGCACTGACATAGCTCACTCAGCAAGTAAGAGAACAGGCCCAACATACATTCTCTGTGCCACAAGAGAGATTTTTGTTAGGCCACTATGCATTAGTTACCTGGAATCCCAACACATCTCAAATTTTCTTTTCTCAGTAACCATTTTCAGATGCTCTTCTAACCACATGCAATAAAACACACTGCACTTCACCCACTTTACCCATGAAACAAATGAGAAACTTGCAAAAGAAACAGATTAAGAAAAAGACTGTATGTACCTGGCAAATGTCTCTTCAGGCAGATATTTACATTGCTCCTCCACAGTTTGTTCTTCAACTGGATTTATGTTTTCACTATTTCTTAGTCTGTTAATTGTTGCACATGAGATCAAATAGGGTGAGAAAGACAGCTCCTGAATACGAGAAAGTACAATGTCTTCTGTTGACTGTGAAATCAAAACCCGAAGAATAGCAAGAATGCCGGATATCCATAACTGGACGGTGCTCACAGAGTCCTATTGAAGGGGGGGGAAACAAAAACAAAAACAAAATATTTAAACAACAGCAAAACACACACGTGTGCACCATGGCAGATGTTACAGTCAGAAAAGATTAAGCAACAGGCACTATTCTTACAAGTAATCTAAGGACACAGTAAATGAGGATGTCAGTGGGAAATGATGGGGGACACTACATAACTGGGAGAAGGGGATGGACCATTTTATTTACCAGGCTATACTTACAGGTGCACTCCTCATCAATACCGCCCTCATCTTTCCAGACAAACATGTCACTTACCATTGTACTGGGAGTGGCAAACATGCTCCTCAAAAGCATATCCACCGGACGGAGGGCTGACGGAGCCAGTATTTCAAATAAAGTGTTCAGGACCCCCAGAGCTTCATGTGAATCTATATGCATCTGCCAGTTGAGAGAGGGAGAGAACACGAATGTGTCACTGTTGTGGCAATCAGTAAAGGAAACCAAAACTTACCCACAGTTTTAGGAACTGTGTAAGAAAACAACAAAAACTGTTGCCCCGATTCTTTGTTTCTGATTGCAGCCTTCTACTAACACAAGCGACAGCATGGCATGAGTAGCCAGTGAAACTCCCCCCCCCCCCCAGCTGCCAAACGGATCTTAAGAGCTTGAGCGCAGCATTCATCTGTGATGCATCACATACAGTTTCATTTAAAACTTAAGCTTTTCTTTAAATGCATCCAATATTATAGAGACATTATAAATGTAACGGGGCCCTGTTTTAAGAATCTGAGGATTGGCAAACTTTGCTTATCTAAAAGTCCCACAACAAAACAGATAGTGAAGCTCAGTTAAGTTTCAGTACACAAGTGCCCAACTGAACAAGTGGAAAGACTGTATATATCAGCCACCCTGGGGCACAAGGGCTGAAGGGGCAAGCCCCAAGACACTGTAAACACAGTGCTAATGGGATTCTGTTCTGTGAAGTAGAGAGCTGGGAGCAAAGGGCTTTTTATTTACATGATCACAAGCAGATGCACATCGTGGACTATGTTTTCTTTACTACAAATCATATGGACAAGACTGAAGAAATCCATTTAAAAAATCAATGTTTTTCTTCTTTTTTCGTATGTTTCCCCTTAACCCTTCTTTAATTCTATATCCCTATCTTAAATATTAAAAATAACAATTATATATATATATTTTAAAGACTGAAGAAATTCCAGGCACCTAGAAGTCTGGGTATCCAACACGTCTAATTACAAAATGTAATGATCTGAAATATTTATTCAGCCACATTCTGGAGGCTCCTAAAAATTGGGGCACTGGTTTGTCACGTCAGTATGAAACATTTTTTTCAAGTTGTGCATAAGAAGCCCTTTGATGCAGCACTCTTAGAACAGCAACATCATTCTCCATGAAAACATACAGACACATCCACACACAAATACTAATATTAAAAGATAACTATTAATTTAACCTGTTGTTTTGCTAACTTTGGGAGAATTATGTCTGCTATCTGTCGAGACAATCTTTTCCACTTGTCTTCATTCTCCTTGTGACACTGTTGGAGTATGAGGATGAACATCTCAAGAACCTGAAGACAGATGAAAACTTTAGAGCACGCCCCATTTGCATTTGCATCATTAAAACGGTCAGTCTCTTCAACACTCATCTCCTGCTTGTTTTGTATTTGCTGCACCAGTGCGGAATTCCTCTCTCCCTGACACACAGCATTACAACCAGTGTTCCCTCTAAGCTGAGTTAATGTGAGCTAGCTCACAGTTTTTTAGCCTCTGGCTCACACATTTTTGTCTTAGCTCAGGAAGGATGGCTCCAGGGCAAACTAATTTATGCAGCAGCCAAACCGCTCGCTCACAACTTTAATACCAGTAGCTCACAAAGTAGAATTTTTGCTCACAAGACTCCGCAGCTTAGAGGGAGTATTGATTACAACTGCGCTGTTTGGGAAGAGTTGGTGCTTTACTGCCCACAGGTGGGGCAAAGGGTTCTTCTCTCCCAGAAGATGAAGAAAAGTGCCAGCTCATTGATTTACACCTTTTTCTTCAGCATGAAGAGCCCATCGCTATCATCCCTTCCTTTCTTCCATTCACAAAGCACAGAGGAGGGGGACTGTTGCTGCCCATCGTCCATTGAGATCTAGGGTGACCTTGCTGCCTCTTAAAAGGATCACTATGAAGCACACGCCCAGCCAATCATTTCCCTCTTCCAGGCTGGGAGTGGATGAAGAGGGATCAATCCAAGTCCAGCATCTCTGGCTGGGAGAAAGGCAACAAGAAAGGGAAGAAGAAAGCGCTGTCACCCACAACTGGCAAAATGAGCCAGGTGATGGAGCCCCCAAGAACCTCTGGCAAACTCCCACAAGGAAGGCCTTTCCCGGGGTCAGAGGACAACCCAGCCAGTGACCAGAAGGAGCTATTTTTCTGGAGGGAGAGCACCCTCTGTCCTTCAGGAGAACTCAGAAGAGAACAAGGAGAGGGAGCTCACCACAGAGGTTCTATTTTTAGCAACTTCCCTGTGATTCTTGTGTGTCAACTGTGGATAAATGACTCCATTCACCAAGAAAAACCAAACAGAAATATATCATGCATTGGGCCTCTAGAGATTCAGGTAAAGTTTTACAATGCAGAATTATTTCAAACAATGTTGCACATCAGGACACCTGTTTAAATGTTTAAAACCCACAACAGCACAAGGCTGGATAGAAACCAACTGAGCCAACTGACCAGAGCTAAAAATCACAGCAACCAAGAAAGCTTCCTTAAAAACAACAAAAACAACCTTTACATTAAGTTTGCTGTTGACTACATCAAGCTTCTGGAAAGACAGGGTGCATGTTTTGAAGAAAGTACTGAATTCAAGAACTCAGACCAAGATAATCTAAATAGTAATGCCCCCAAACATTTCATGAAATTCACCTGATGGTACTGTATAAGCCTCAACAGCATCGACACAACCACCTCTTTTTGCGTCTCCAGTTCTTTACCAGCATCTGCTTTGTTTGCTCCCCTTAGTATAAAGAGATCGTGAACAATGGGTTGCAGAGCTGGAATTGCTTTAAAAAAAAAACACAAACCAGAGGTTTTGCATGTTATTATTCATTTTCTATCAGCATGCAACTCCCTAATCCTATATCCTCAGATTTTCTACTGTATATATTGGATCTATCTATATGGAAAATCTCTCTTGTTCTCCAGGTCATTATAGTTTAACCCAGGCTCCTCCCACAGAATGTTAGCCCCCCCCCCCCCCAATACACTACATGTGGGGGAACAGGCAACATCTTCATTGACATTGGGACAGTCAGATAAAACCAAACATTGTGCCAGAGTGTTGTTAAAGGACTATGGCAATCTGGAACTATTGACTAGATCCACATTTGTTCTGGGCAAAATGAAAATAACTAGGGGGTCAACACAGGCATTCTACAAACTGGAAATTTTCATCACAAGGCATAACAGCTTGCCAGCTTTTGCCAGGAAATGTGTTCACCACCAACTAGAAGAGAGATGTACTACCAATCAGACTATACAAATTCAGAAGTCAACTTTTCTACACAGCAAAAAATAATTCCCTGAGAATGCCAGCAACTGGTACTGAATCTTGGAGAATACCCCCTCCCTGGGGAAATTAACAGAGGGCAGAAACCCAGTATTAAAAAAGAGGGGAAAGCAGGGCTTCCACAAAAGTGAAAAAACTAGGGTAAAGACTGCAAGGCTTTTTGAACTTTCCTACTCTTCACAACTTGTCAAGAAGCCACATTTGGCACTCCAGTGTCAAATACAGTGAAAACACTTCACACACTCTTAAAGAAAACTTCTCATTTTCAGCTCTTATCCCCAGAATAGACAGCACACAGGTCCTATAAAAAGTTAACATTTAGAACAATTGTTGAGTACTTTTTCCTTTTATTACCATGAGTAACAGCTTTCCTTCCACTCGCCATTATCCCATCACAGAGCTGGATAATTTTAGGAATTCCAATTATCTGTTTGGAGTGGTAGCGCTCGTAAGACAATAGGACCAGGAAGAAAAATATATTAGGAATAATTGCCTCCGATCCCCTGGGGGAACAAAGGAAAAGAAGTGTTGGACTTACCCGTGACAATTCTTTCTGACCATGGGGAGGACAACATCCTGTAAAGATGGGTGACCCTTCCCACACGCTTCAGAGAGGTGAGGCTTCCTGAGGCTTCTGGAGCCTCCCCTCACAGGAGTCTCAAAAGAGGAAGGTGCAACTCCTCTATTGGAGGCTCCAATAGGCAAAGAATACACTCAGCTATCAGAATAAATTAACCTTAGATTCAAACAACTCTGCATTTTTCGACAGAAGTGGGAGGACAGGATGGAGGATCAGCCCCAGGTCCCAACTATCCTAACTACAAAGCAACTCCCAGCCTTTCCTAGTGAGAAGCTAAGGCCCAGGTAAGGGAGGGCCAGGAGCTCATATATCTCTCGTTATTTTTATATAATTGTGTTTTGGTGGTGGCACTCTCCAGAACATTCCGCATGCTCCCAAATCAGTTGGCATCTGTCACTCAGAAGGTGTCCCTAGGCACTGGCTGTGTTGCCTAAGTCCCACCCACAGAAGTAGCACGCACCAAAATTCACCTCAGAAGACAAATTCACCTCAGGAGATAACACAGAGACTCTGGGCCTGTCTCTTTGGAGACAACACGGAGACTCCAGGCCTGATTCTGAGGCCTATGGCCACTCCACACCACTGCCTGTCTCAGCCCCTCCCAGAGCCCCGACAATTCCCGATGCCCCAAGGTAAATAGGCAACCTTCCTCCTGGGTTTCAGGTATGTCGCAAGAGGAGACTCCCCCCCCAAGTTGTTCCCACTTGCCTGGTGGGGGGCTGACGGCAGATAGGGTCTTCTGGCCGGTGGGCTCGCAGCCAGGGAAGGGGGGGCACCAGGATGGGCTGAAGTCCATTGCCAAAAGGGCCGCTTCCCTTGCACACCCCAAGAGCATGGAACTTCGCCCGCCTGGCTTCCATGGCAGGAGGGGTGGGGGAGGGGGTTCAGGATCTACCGACCCGGCCCAACAAACCCTCCCAGCCCCGGGGATGGGGAAGGTGGTGGGGCGATGAGGACACCCTTTAACTAGGGTTGCTGGGGATATCGGGCGTGCGGGGCCCTTTCCCACTGGCTGCCTGCACTTCACGGGGCTCCCTTTAAGTGCAGGCAGCCAGAGGCCCCCGCCTGCCCAACTCTTATTGGGATTGTGTATCAGGCCTGTGTGAAAACTGCACCCAGGAATACTTGGAGGGGAAAAGGAAATTGGGAGATACAAAATGCTTTCTGAAATAACCCCAACATACCTTCTAAAATAGAGTTTGTGGCTGTTGGCAGCCCTTTCCCCGACCATTCATTTATTTTAAAATGCATACTCCACCCTTCCAAATGTTCAGGGTGCTTTACAACAGCACAAGTTAAAACTGTATCAAAATGCCCACACTTTAAAACATCAACCAACCACAAACAACAATAACAACCCAGCAGAGACAACTCAAGAACCATCTAAAAGGATCCATCTGGGAAGCCCTGCAAGTTTTACAGGCCATCTGAAAAGTGGCCAGTGGCCAAGAAGGCAGCCCTCCAAACCTCCTCTGGAAAACTAAAAGGCATATGAGCTTGTAGAAGGGATGCACAGCTAACCAAGCCTCTGAGGGCAAAGGAAGCTACAGTGGCATCTCCTCTGCCAAGAAAACCCAGCTGCTGCTCCCAGTCTTTACCTGGAGGCACCCCATGAAGCATGGCAAGGCATCACCTTGTCAATGGAGACATGCTGTGCATCCTCTTCAACAGAACACTTCTGCTCCCTTTCAAGACCCTCCCCATTAAAAACTGCTGAAAAGAAGAGGTCTCTTTTCAGAAGGCATGAAAATAGTCACAAAACCAGCTCCATTTCAGCTCAGCCCTAGCTTTCAAACAAATGCATGCAAATACAAATGACTGTGTAATGCAGAATGTGTACCTGAACAGTCCCACTTCAATGTATTCAAACTGCCTGAGCACAAATCCAATGAATACCTACAAGCATAACAAACATTCTCATTAGGTGCTGCAAACATTACTGAAAAAACAGTTGATATTCTGAATAAATGATTTTTTTTAATTATTAAAAATTTATTCCAACATATACAGAAAAAAAGCAGAAAGTATAACATTCTTATACAAAACTTGTCAATACAATGTTACAAATTTCAGGACCAAAATTTTCTTTTTACAACCGTAACTAGTCTTCAAAAATAAATCATATGTTTATATCTTGGATTGCCCAGGATAATTTCTTTTTCCAAAAGAAAACTAATCACTGGATACCATACAACAACAACCTTGTCAAAATACTTGTCTGGGGATGTATTAGATATATTAAAAGAAATCTTTTGATAAATAAAATGTTCTCAAACCTTATTATACCACTGTGTAAGAGATGGGGAGGGGGTTTCCTATCCATTTGGCAGCAACCAAAAGTTGTGCAATGGCTAACAAATGTGCTATCAATTCTTGATTACACATAGACGGTTTAGTCTTTTGCCACTTATCCAACAAGAGCAATTTAGGGGAGTAAGGTAAGTCAACTGAAGTGATTTCTTTAATCTTTGCAATTATATCTAACCAAAACTGTTTAATGTATTTACACTGCCACCAACAGCGCATGTAATCCGCTACAGCACCACACTGTCTTACACACAGGAGGGCTGTATGAAGAGTCAATTCTATGCATTCTAGCAGGCGTTAGGTACCATTTCATCATTACTTTTACCATTTGAAAGTGTACACAAATGATGTTAGACTTTCTACTATATGCAGACCATATTTTTGCCACTCTTCTTCTGCTAAAACCATACTCAAGTCATTTTTCCATTGTTTTTGATATGTTGTTTCCATCTCCTCTGGATAAATGAATGAAGTCACTGAATAAATGGCCAATGAAATACTAAGTACTGCAAAAAAAATCCAAATTAAAAAGTGATGAGGCAGATTTTTTTTAACGGTCATTGGTATATTGACAGGCCACTATCTCTTTTAAAGAAATCTACTAACTCAGTCTTTTGGAGGAGAAAATTAAAGTTTACAGTAAAAGCTTTGATATCTGACACTTATGGGAAATGGGGTTTGCCGGTTAAATTAACGTGTTGGATACTCAAGCATATTGGCGTCCCGCCACCCCTCCCCAGAGGAATCCGCAGCAACTAATGCCACTCTCATTAGGAACACCACAGCAACAGCCCTCATCCCCGGGAGGACCCTTGCCCTCCCCCCCAAGGCAAGTGGAGCAGGGAAGAGGCACCCAAGGACGGTATCAGCTGGCAGCAGAGCCTGCCACAAGCTCAGCAATGGCCAGACGTACCAAGATGGCCAGCTGGGGATGGAAGGCAGGACAAGTGGAGGGTGAGTGGGAGGAGCTTTTTGATGTGAAAGACTTCTGCCTGAGACCTTGGAGAGCCACTGCCAATCTGAGTAGACAATACTGACTTTGATGGACCCAGGGGGGTCTGACTCAGTAGAAGGCAGTTTCATGTGAGCCTGTCTTGCGGATGATGCCAATTAACTGAGTGTCCTGAATAAACAAGCGCTGAGTAAAAAAGCTTTTACTGTACTATGGTGCAGTTTTACAACAGCCATTGTGCGTTTTATCAACTTCTGCATAACAAGCTCACTGCTTGTTACAGGAACGGTGCCACTGCGTTCTAGAAAAGATTGCCAAATTTAAGCATTTTGAATAAATTTTGCTTTGTAACTGGATGAAATCAGCATTGGAATGAGTGTGGTCGATATCTTCTTGTGCTTTACAGAAAATGCTGTCTTCCACGCAGTAAATAGGCTGCCCTTGGATCCCCTGAATAAACGTCTAGAAAAAATGGGTGGGACAAATGGGCTGGCTCTACCAACAGGCTGAGTGTCAATGAAATATTTGAACACAAATCCGGGAATGGAAAAGGCTCCATTTTTCCTTAACCACAGCCAATTACCATTCAAGGGGCCAAGCAATCGTTATTAGTGCAAAAGAAGCATAACTGAAACTACCGGAGATAGATCCGGGTGGTCAGCCATGTTGGTCTGAAGCAGTAGAACAAAGTCCAGTCCAGTAGTACATTTAAGACCAACAAAGGTTTATTCAAGGTAGGAGCTTTTGTGTGCAAGGCACACTTTTTCCAAATACACTGGAATGGTCGGTAAGGTTCAAACTTATAGACAGGGACTGAACAGCAAATTAACATGTAACATGATGGTGTTTAAGGGATGCAAAGTCAGAGTGAAATAACAAGCCAAGGTTAGAAGGTCAACCATTGTAAAGCAATACACATGTCAGAATAGCAGATAAATGTCTCAAGGTGTCTTTTCTAATTGTGGGAAGCAAACCGAAAATCTCCATTCTCTCCCGTTAAGCGGAGGACCCTTAACAGCACTGTTTGAGGTGGATGCTGTGTCAGGTCAGCAAACCATCCTAATATTCCTTGCATTACATTCAGTATTCTAATATACTATTCTGAAAAAGAAATACACTAAAATACAGAGGATTTATAGTCCTTCTTGTTGAGAAGAATGTGCATTAAAATGTGCATCACAAATTGGTAACATGGAACCATCACTCTGAAATGTTCATCACTCAAAAATATAGTAAATGAAATTCACAGCAAACTGCTAAAAGGATGATTAAACACCCATAAACACCACATCATCAAAGCAAATGGAATTTAAATTACAGGGACAGGAATAAGCACTGGAGGCCTGATGTATGAAGCTTTTAAGCCTTATTTTCTGACACAGAATCCAATCCTCACTGCCTTTACCTGCTGGATGAAAATGCAAAAGGCTTTTCCTCTGCCTCCTTCTCCCTGCTATATCCCAGCAGCTGACTTTAACCCAAGCTGTCAAAGGATCCACTGCATAACACTTTACCTCTGGATGCCTCGTACTACCAGTTAGGTGGCTGTGGGGACCTATATACACAGTCAACTGTTCTGGCATAACTGAGTTTGACTTGCTCCAACCCACACGTTACACGATCCGTGACGAATACATAGCCATGAAGAAGAAAAGGTGTGAGACTTCTGATGAGAGCCAATAAGTCAGGCCTTGTGGATAAACAAAGTCCTTTATTGTCTTAATGGTCTTTCAGGAACACTTACTTTGTTAGGGATACCAGGGGATAGGGGTTGGGACTTATTATACAGTATTTAAATGGAATAAAAATGACAGGCACCAATCAGTGTAAAAACATGAAGCGCGAAAATCCCCAAACCGTTGCATTCCCATGAAAAAGGCGCACAAGCTAATTAAATTCCCCCCCTTTCGCCCTTGTGTACAAAACTACTTGCATTCCCACGCAAAGACACTTGGAAGAGCAGAGACTGAAACAGCTCAAGGTTAACTGGCAACAACAGCGATAAGCAGGGCCTGCCAAGGAAAACGGCAAAACGGGATGGGAGGGGGAAGGAGCGAGGGGGAGGATCTCGGCTGCCAGTCTCCCGACTGGAGGACCTGTGAACGCAATCAGCAACAAAGCCAGAATATGACAGGGAACCTGACAAAAGGATTCCTCCTGAATTAGAATCTGCCAGCTAGCTTCTTTTTGTCCCTGGGATAAGTGATCAGTGAAAACAGCTGCAAAATTATTCCCTTTGCAGCAAATAAAGTGGGGATAGCAAAGAGTTTCCTCTGAGCACACGCACTCACCTGATCAGAGTCTAGAAGGCAGTAGTTAACTCGTAATTGAACCAGTTGTGCAAGAAGATCCAGAACTTGCCTCTGTAGCTGTACAGAAGTTGTTGTGGTATATTGCTTTAACGCTTTGATAACAAGGGGCTCAAACAAACGAATGTGATTATGAATAATATTCTATGAAAAAAGTGAAAAAGGCACCAACTGAATAGGATTCCAATTTCAAAAAATAACAGTTAAAACAAGCTGCAGAAGTAAATCTTTTAATCACTTATATAAACTGATATACAGACATGCCTACACAGAGTCCTCGTTGTTGGCCTAACTCCCACAACTGAGCGTGAAAATGACCTGGGGGCAGCTGCCAGGGTAGGTCCTCAGGGGTACTGACCTTTGGCGGTGGCGCAGAGGATGAATACGTGTTCTAAGGATGCCACACCTCTTTTTTTAATGCACGGAAAACCCGGACTCCAGATGTGTATGTTACAATACAGCTATGAGGCGAAGTAGCTGAGCAGAGTGTTGGTCAAGGAGACAGAGGAAGAATATGTAACAAACAGGTTGCTTACCTGTAACTGATGGGTTGGGTGCCTGAGCACTGGAAAAAATTCTAGAGCTTGCCTCAGAATCTTTTTAACGGGCTCTCTTCCCACTCTGGCGAACAGGCATGCACTGCACATGCCTGAAGCAAGGGGGAGAGCCGTCTCCCACTCAATTCCTTCGACTGCTATAGATACGTCTTGACAAAAATTCAGGTAAGTGATCGAGAGATGCCAGCAGTGGGGAAGGCCAGGTGGGACTGCACAGAAGACCACTCGAAGATCATCAGTTACAGGTAAGCAACCTGTTTATCTTCTTCGTGGTCTCTGTGCAGTCCCACACATGGATGACTGAAGAGCTGAACCAGGTGGAGGAGGGAAGAAAACAGAGAGTAAGTCTCAGATATCATGACACAGGTCCTACCTGAAAAGAATGAAGACTCATGCCAATAGGGATGGAAGGACCGTCTGGCCAAAAGCAGCATCCCGTTGAACTTGGACATTGAGTACATAGTGGGACACGAAGGTCAACGGAGAAGACAATGTGGCAGCTGCACGGATGTCTTCCAGCGGGATGCCGGCCAGGAAAGCTGTCAGCGTTGACACCGCTCTCGCAGTGTGCAGTGATACAGGTAAGTATGGATTGCTTCGTGAGTTCATAACATAGGAAGATCGTTGAAGTCACCCACTTTGCAAGTCTCTGGGAAGAAATCCTGTGACATTCCATAGGCCACAAACCGTCTTTGAGATACGCAGAATGACCACGTCCAACAGAGGTAAAAGAAAAGGGCCCTGTGGACGTCGAAAGAGTGCAGAACTCACTGAGCATCATCATCCACGGGATCAGGGGGAAACGTCGGAAGGGTAGAGGACTTCAACAGAAGAAAAGCCAAACTACCTAAGGTAGAAGGGTGGGATCGGGTCATAAAACCACCTTATCCCTGTGGAAAATCATATGAGGAGGATCAGCTCCAAAGGCAGCAAGTTCACCCACACGGTGAGTAGTGATGGCAACAAGAAAGGCCGTCTTCCAGGAAAGTAAACAAAGATCAGAAGATCAGAGCTGAAACTCCTATAAGAACATAAGAAGAATACTGCTGGATTAGACCACATCTAGCCCAGCAACCTGCCCCGCTTGGTGGTCAACACTTCTTCTGGAGGTCCAACAACATTACACAGAGGCAGAGGCCTTCCCCTGATGTTGCCTCCTGGCACTGGTATTCAAAGGTTTACTGCTTTTGAACATGAAGGCTCCCCTTTAGTCACCATGGCTAGTAGCCACTAATAGACCTATCTTCCATGAAGTTGTCTAATCTCCTTTTAAAGCTGTCTGTAAGAACATATTCTTGGACTTCCAGGAAAGTAAACGAAGATCAGAAGACGACAAAAGTTCAAAGGGGCAACCCATCAACGGTGAAAGAACCAGGGAAAGACTCCAAGTCAGGACCACTGGTCTCCGCAGTGGGTGCATGTGAAGACCCTTCAAAAAGGACAGACTTCATCATACAATGAGAGAAAACGGTAGTCCCTCTAGTAAGTGGGTGATGAGCCACAATAGCTGCAAGATGGACCTTCAACAAAGAACATGTAGGACCAGCCAAGCCCAATTTTTTCGATGTCGAGGTTGAAGCTTTGGTACCCTCCATTTTCTTGGACTTATGCGGCTTTTTCGCTGGTTTGGGCAGAACCACAGGGTCAGATGGTTTTCAAGCAGGCACCAAAGAGGAACGAGGGGCAACCGAAGACATTCCAGGATGAAGAACCGCTTCTAAAAGTGCTGCCTTGAGGCGAGCAGTTCAACGGCGCCTTGCCTGTTTAGTAAACTTAGCGCAGTGAGGGCAGCTCTCGACCTGGTGCTGTTTCCCAAGACAGAGAAGACACGAACCGTGTCCGTTGTCAGAGGGGAGCTTTGCAGGGCAGTGGCGACACTCCTTAAAAAAGAGACTGTGGCCCATACGCACACCTTCCTGACCCCGGAGAGGGAGGGGAAGGGATGGAGGAAAGAAAGAGAAGATTGAAAGAAACAGACTTTATTTCAGAATAAAGACGGAACGAAAATTGAAAAGGAAGAATTCCACAGAAGAAAAAGGTATAGAAAAGTTGAAGAAAGACTTAGCTGAGGCGAAGCAAGGAGACAATAAAGAGAGGTGTGGACACAAGGGCGGTCGAAGAAGAATTGTGGGAAGCGGCTCTCTCCCCCACTCCAGGCATGCACAGTGTGTGCCTGCTCCCCAGAGCGGGAAGAGAGCCCGTTAAGAAGATTCTGAGGCAAGCTCTAGAACTTTATCTGGTGAGGTTGTGCGCAGATGCCCAACCCATGTGTGGGACTGCATAGAGACCACGAAGAAGATACACTGTTACCTAGGGTCCCCTGATGAAGAGAAAGAGCACATGTTGGTAGCATTTCTATTTATCCGAAATATTTGTAAGCCTGTCTTTCTCTTAGGCAACTGTGAGCTAAATGTGTTTCTCTTGCTGTGGTCAGGAACTCCTTTGAATGAGTGACTAGGGGGAAGTGTGCTAGGGGTGATTTACAAGGTCTAGCAAAGAAACTGCTAGTGCCCAAGAGTTTGGGGTGGGGTGGGGTGGAGACGGACCAGTCTGCAATAGGAACCTGGAGTGCTACAAGAAGGTTGTGGCGGTGGTGGTAAGTGCTGTCCAACTTATTGCATAACCAATGCAGTGTTCTCAAGGCAAGAGACATTCAGAGGTGGCTGGGACTTTTGCAATCTTCTAGGGATTCAACACTAGATGTCACAGTGGTAATCTGAAATCTTCAGATGCCAGTCTGCTGAACGACATAGGAAGGGGGAAGGGCACATAAGGATCACAAAATTTCCCCCTACTTCTGATTCGCACTG
The DNA here is from genome assembly GCA_029233225.1 of Lepidodactylus listeri. NCBI lineage: Eukaryota > Metazoa > Chordata > Lepidosauria > Squamata > Gekkonidae > Lepidodactylus > Lepidodactylus listeri. The sequence goes on along the minus strand of JARCFY010000009.1, from coordinate 111,980,301 downwards.
CCCCCCCCCCATCTGACCCAGCTACAGTTTCCCTTCCGTTGGACTCAAAACATTGAACAAAAGTGAGCATGGCTGTGAAAAATGTGTATGCATGTTTGGGGGTGCGGGAGACCGCAGGCAAGAAAACAATGGGAAGAGGGGTGGATAAGAATCCCTCACCTCCCCCCCGGAGGAGGTGTACATTTAAAGAAATGACTATGCAACTGTTTTAGCTGTTATCCTTACATTTACAGTAGAGGGGATAGGGTTGCAAATTAGAACTGTCTCTCCAAGTAGAATAAGAAAAAAAATCTGGACAAGCAATCATTCAGAAGGGTTTTTCTTTTCAATGTTTCCACAAAGAACCACAAGCAAACAGTTCAAAACATTTTTGGTTTGTACCTTGTCAGCACGATGCTTCGCCGCGCTGGTTATGCTGGTTTTCAGTTGTGCAGAAACCTTTTGTAATACGTCAAACCAGCTATAAAAGTAAATACTTATTATTAGTACCCATTTATTCTACCACCAATGCAATGAAAGGAGTTAGAACCAGCAGTCAGCCTCTTTCCAAGAGGGCCGGTGCTCAGTCTAGAACACGAGACGTAGGAAACAACATGTAATACACAAGGAAAACAGGGCTGTCCTTACTTGTAACTGGTTTTCATCGAGTAGTCACCTGGGCAGCCACACACAGGCACTGTGCATCTGCAGGCCTGCCACAGAGAGGATTTTTTGAACGTTAAAGCACCTAGAGCAAGGGTGGCCAAACTGTGGCTTGGGAGCCACAGGCGGCTCTTTCACATATGCTGTGCGGCTCCCAGCGGGGTGGCTGGGGAAGTGAAGGGGAGGCATGTCTCCCTGATTGGTCTTCCCTTCCCCATCCACGGTTTCCCTCCCTGGGTAGGCTTGAGGTTGGGGGGGGGGGAGCAGAGAGAGAAAGCAACTTTAACTTTAAATGTGTTCTCAAAGCCCCCCCCCCCCCCAAGCCGGCTTAGAGAAGGCATTTGTTTCTTTACATCCCTTCGCCAAGCCAAGCCAGCTGGCATGGGGGAGGGGCTTGGAGGATGCATTTAAAAATAGAGTTGGCTTTCTTTCCACCTCTCCCTCCCTCCCACGATCTATTTGCTTTCTTTCCACTTTCTTTCCACCTTTCTTTCTTTCTCTCTTAGACAAATAAATATCATTAGCAAACAAATAAATATCATTGGACAAATAAATATCATTCTCAATACCTGTTTTTACCCCTTTTGTTTTTATTGTTGGCAGTCTCATTTAAGGTTAATAAAAAGCAAATGTGCATATTTTTCAATGAAAACGTGCACAATATTTGTTCATGTCTTGCAGCTCTCAAACATCTGACATTTATTCTATGTGGCTCTTACGTTAAGCAAGTTTGGCCACCCCTGGCCTAGAGGTATTCCATCCCTGCCCCCCCCCCTGCTGTTTCCCACTTTTCCAGCCTGATAGGGAGGGGGTGGGTCAGCTTCCCCTCAGTTTGTCTGCAAGACTGAGGTAAAGGTTATCTGATAAGAGTTCACGGCAGGGCAGGAAGGAGGGATGTCTGACTGCCCAGATGACCACTTGATGAACAACAGTTACAGATAAGCGCCACCCTGTTTTCATCGTTGCAGTTCCTGTGTTGCCCCAGGTGGGAGATCAGCAGGCTTACTCGCCACTCTTAGGAAGGCGGGTGTCAGGAACAGAGACTGCAGGACCACTCTTTCTACTGCTGTGTCTCTTGTGGCATCTGCTGATGGAGTGATGCCTTGCAAAGGTGCAGGACAATGACCACACTGCAGCCTTGCAGATGGATTCAATAGAGAGGCCATGACGAAAAGCAGCTGAGATGGACTGAGCTCAAGTACAGTGAATGTGCACATGTGGTCAACTCATGCCAGCTTGTAACGTAATTTAATACAAGTTACTGTCTATTTGGAAATGGACTGTGATGTCAGCTTCTTGTCCAGATTATGGCCCATGAAGGATATGAAAATGTTGTTGTCCTTCCTGATTGATTTTGTCCTGTATATATACAAGAAGAGTGCTCTGCTTATGTCTAAGAAATGCAGGGCTCACTCTTTTTCATCATGTGGTTCTGGATATAATACCAGCTAGGTGACGTCCTGATTTAAATGGAATATGAATGCAATTTAAATGGAATTTGAATTCCTTCTTTGGAAGACACTGTAGTGAAGTTCAAAGGACTACTCTATTGTCAAAGATTTTTAGGAATCATATCTTAATGCCTCTTCTGGCTGATGGGATGGCTATTAGAAATCACAGCTTTCATGGTTAAGAGACAGAGGGAGCACGTGGCCACGGGTGCAAATGGCTTACCCATTAGTTCGGAGAGAACACAGGACAGACTCCACTGGGGAATTGGTGGTCGGACCAGGGAAAAGTGATTCAATAATCCTTAGGGAATAATCTGGACTCCCTTTGTGTGAAGAGGGGTTTCCCTTCTATGTGTCTGTGGATTTATACCCCACCCTTCACTACCTGAAGGAGTCCCTGTGAGGCAGGTGGGGCTGAGAGCTGTGTCAATCAAAATGTTCAATCAAGCTGTGTCAATCAAAATAAAATGGTCTTCAACTCCTCCTAAAGACCAACAGTGAGGGGACCAGGCACACCTTCCTGGGGAAGGCTGTTCTGTAATTGTGGGGATGCGACTGAGAAAGGCTCTCTCTCACGGACCCACCAAATGAGCTTCTTTGATTAATCTCTGGTCTTAATTTCTGAGCAGGAACATATGGGAGAAGATGGTCTCCAGTACCAAGCCATGTAGGATGAAAACAACACCTTGTCTTGGGTTTGGGAGCCGATCGGTAGCCTGTGTAATTACTGTAGTGTTGGGGACATGCGCTCCCAATAGCCAGCCCAGGCCAGAACTCTAGCCACAGCATTCTGCATTAGCTGCAGCTTCCAAACACTCTTCAAGGGAAGCTCCAAGTGGAGCACTTTGCAATAGTACAGCTGAGATGTAACTGAGGCATAGGTCGCTGTGGCTAGATCTGACTGACCCAGGAACAGATGCACCAGCTGGAGCTGTGCAAACACACCCTGAGCCACTGCACCCTTTCGCTTTTCTAAGGTGACTGCTGTGTCAAAAAACACGCTCAAGCTGTGAACCTGGCTTTCCGGGGGGGGGGGGGAGTATAACCCCATCCAAAACAGGAGATATCTTGGGTCCTGGTCTGCCTTTCTACCAACCCAGAGAACCTCTGTCTAGTCAGGATTAAGTTTCAGCTTGTTCACCCTCATTTAGCCTATTACTGACTCCAAGCGCTGGTTCAGAACTTAAGCAGCATCCTTGGAATTCAGTGGAAAAGAAAGGCAGAGCTGGGTATCATCCACATATCAGTGATAATCTCCCCTTCTGGCCTCCAATAATGGAGAAAGAAACAGCTAACCTTATTACCAAGCTCAAAAAAGGTAAAGCACCTGGCCCTGATTATATAGTAAATGAACTTTTTAAGAGTAACATCCTAGGCTGGAGTAAGATCTTGGCTCCCTTTTTTACTAATGTTTGCCACTCTGGCTTCATACCAAACTCATGGTTAAAATCAATAGTTGTTCCGATATATAAAAAAGGCGATTATTCTAAACCTAACAACTACAGACCAAGTAGTCTGCTTTCTTGCGTGGGTAAATTATTTACCTCCTATTTACTGACTAAATTACGGACTTGGCTCTTAGAGTAATAAGTCCTCATGCCCTCTCAGATCGGTTTTAAGAGCTGGACTTCTACCATTGCACAGTACTTGTTCATCTGATTGAAAAGTATATTAATCCTTTGGGAGGTAAACTATATGTTGCCTTCATTGTTTTGAAAAGGGCTTTTGATGCAATTCCTCATGCCAGATTGTGGGGGAAACTTGCAAAAACCAATATGTATCGCTGGCTACTTTGGCTAATTTATAAGTTTTACCAAAACAACACTGCCCAGGTGTGGTGGTGTGGGAGTAAAGGCCAGTTGTCTAAGATGCTTAAAATTAACAGAGGTGTTTGTCAGGGCTGCCTACTGGCACCTTATTTATTTAACCTCTATATTAATGACACTGAAAACCATCTTACTGGTGATTTTTTTTCCATCCTCCCCATCTATCCCAAAAACCTATATCAAACTTATTTTATGCTGATGATGCTGTGCTGATGCCTCGGCCATATGTAGGGCTGAAACGTTTGATGGATGCTTTTGCCCTCTACTGCTCTCAGGAGCTACTGGACATAAATTATTCCAAAAGCAGCGTAGCTGTCTTTTCTAAAGGTTAACTGCCTCGCCGTTTTTCTTGGTTTATAAATGGCCAGCCGATTGAGCAGGTTAACACCATCTGTTACTTGGGCGTGCTTTTCTCTTATAACCTGTCCTGGAAGACTCACACTACAGCCACTAAAAAGCTGATGTCAATACATTCATCTGCCCTCTTAAAAAAAAAATTGAACTACAGGCGGTAATTTTTTACCTGTTGCCATTTGTGCTTATCATGTAAAAGTGGTTTCCCAATTATGCCATGGTGCTCCTTTATTTATTACTAGGGTCAATGACAAGTTCGATTCTTGTTTAATCTCTTTTCCTCATTCCCTGTCTAATTTCCCCTTATGTGTTTCTGGTCCAGCTATTCATATGGAATTCGCTGAACAGTCTTCAGAAGCCAAGGCTTGGACAGCAACTTTTCCCCCTTAGGCTAAAAATACTCTGTTCCCCAGAGAGATGTTATTCGCACCTCTTGGCTAAGGACCGTTTCCGAAGTTCATGGCTGCAACTGATTGATGGCAAATTACAAAGCTCAGGATTTTCCCCTGAATTTTTCAATCAAATAGACTATCCTTCTGCGCAGAAGCAAATTAAATCTAGTGTTACACTTGGATAAATGGATTACAAGTTGCTGAGCTCGACAGGTCTGTTCTTTGTACTATTTAGGTTTTCCAATTCTGGAATATTTGCTCTCTTATTGTAAATCTTTGATGGTCCCCAAATATAGAATATTGTTTTCCAAGGCAAGATTAAATGTTCTGCCCTTGGGGAACTAGCAGGTAGATTTCTAGGGACTCCTTTTTCAGAATGACTTTGCAATTCAGGCGATTTGGACACAATTTGGCACTTTTTCATTGATTGTAAGAAATACAATATGGCTCTCGACAGATGGATCTCAGTGTACATTCCAAAAGGGAGCCCAGGAACTTGTAGCTAATCTCTTAGCTGATACTGATCCAAATGTGACGCTGGTAGAGGCAAAGTTTTTATCTGTAACCTTGGGTGGTATTAAATGAATTGACTCTGCCAGTTTTAGGTAAACCAGATTGTTTAACTCTGTGAAACTGTAAACTGTAAATTATAATGTATGCTGTACTCCATTGTACTATGTACTATACTTTGTATATTTGCTTATGACCTATTTGGTCTATGAGCAATAAAACGACTGAGCCAAAAAGGACGAAAAGAACCAGGTGTCAGTGACACTGCAGCCCCAGACCTCCTGATGACCTCTCCTAGGGGCTTCATAGGGATATTAAACAACATGGGGATGAAATGGAACCCTGCAGCACCCCACAGGCCAACAGCCTTGGGGCAGGGTGGGCATCCCCCAACACTACCTTTCGAGACTGCCCCCCCCCCCGATAGGACTCAAACCACTGTAACCTGCTGCCCCTTAGCCTCCGTGCTGAGAGGCAGCCCAGTAGGATACTATGGCCGATAGAATCAAAGGCTGCTGAGAGATCCAGCAGAACCAGCAGGGTCACATTCCCCACGTCTAGTCCTCGACAGAGGTCATCAGCCAAGGCAACCAAAGCAGTCCTCTGTTCCAAATCTCGACCTGAAGCCAGGCTGAAATGGGTCCAGAAAAATCAGTCTCTTCCAAGAGCCCCTGGAGCTGAGAAGGCGCAACCAGCTCTAGCACTTTGCCCGAGAATGGAAGATTGGAGACTGGCCGTAAATTTTCCAACACAGTGGAACTCAGGGATGGCTATTTCAACAGGTCTAAGCACAACTCCCTTGAGCACAGGTGGCACAATTCCCACTCTTAAGGAAGCATTTAATGCTCCCCTTACCCACTCAGACAGATCATGGTGGGTAGCCGTGTTAGTCTGTCTGTGGCAGTAGAAAAGAGCAAGAGTCCAGTAACACTTTAAAGACTAACAACATCTGTGGCAGGGGAGGAGCTTTTGTGGTGAAAGCTCATGCCCTACCACAAATGTTGTTAGTCTTTAAGGTGCTACTGGACTCTTACGCTTTTCCACTTACCCACTCAGCCAGCTCCCCTTTGGTAGCTTTTGGTCTCACCTGTCCGTGGATGCTGCCCGCATCCTTGGGATCGAAATCCTTGGGGCTATGATGTAAAAGTCCTTGAACCACACAAAACAGCTCAGCTGGACAATTACACGAGGATGAAAGGGTGGTGGAGAAACACTGCCTTTTCAGCATCAACACTGCCACAGAATAGGCTCTAGTATGGGCTCTACACTGTGTTCGATCAGCATCGTTCTGAGGTTTCTGCCAGTGGAGAGCTAGCCATTGTGCCTCCCGTTTCATCGTTATCAGCTCCCCACTGAACCAGGGAGATGGCTTGGCTCTGCCATGGGGAAGAGAGCACTTGGGGCAATGGTGTCAACAGCCTGGGCCATCTCCCTATTCCAGAGAACAGTCAGAGCCTTGACAGAATTGTCAGTATAGTGAAATGGTGTGCCTAGCTAAGTCGAAGTAGCCCAGCTAGAACCTTCAGCATTAAACCTGGACTCCAGAAGGGGAGCAGACAGACCACTGGAAGGAAGAGTGTGCCTTCAGGACACTGTGGGAGATACAGACTTCTACCTGAAAGGCTCACTGGTGAAAAACTGCCTTTTGAAGCTGTTTGGCTGTAACTCCTTATGCTGTGCCCTGCAAGACCTGAGCATATGCCTGTGAAAAGCTAAGTCCAAGCAGCAGCCATGAAGCAGAACACCCAGCACCTGATGTGTCTGGGTGGGCCCAGCTGCCCCTAGTGCACAGCAGGCAATCCTTCCTACCCTTCCCATACTGCTCCATTGGGCTTGCAAATAATTAATAGTTATCGTATGGCATTGTGTGTAGTATGGCCAGGAGATCCTAAGGTTGTCTGGCAGCTTTCAGTTCTAACTCTTTTAGTGTTATGGGCCTGAGAGAGCTCTGAAAGAGCTGTGTCAGACCCAAGGTAACCCAGCTGGCTTCATGTGGAGGAGTGCAGAATCGAACCCGATTCTCCAGATGAGAGTCCACTGCTCTTAACCACTACGCCACGCTACACACATTGCTGGGAGGCTTGGAAAGCCCTGTGACAGTCTGCCCACAATGACAAAGACCTCTCAGTCGCACGGCTTTTAAAGCCTGGCTCCTCCCCTGCAGGAAAGAAGGGCCCCGCCTTAGGAGTCTTTCTTCCCAGTCTGCCTCTTAGCAGCTGGAGAAGGGAAGAAGCCATTCTGGCCGGGCAGCTGCAGCAGGAACAGGGAGTGAAGTGGCTGTCATAAGAGCCCTCCGTTTTGCTTTCACTGCCCCAAAGGAAGCAGGGCAGAAATAAAAGATGCTTTTAAAAGTACAGTGCAGACAACTGAATAACTTGAGCCTCTTCATAACAAAACCTTCCTGCCCAAGTCCTCTCTCATACAAGGAAGCCAAAGATCCTCTCTGAAATTAGGAATCAGAGGTAACTTACCCTGAAGTATCATGTTCCTGTTCTGCCTGCACCATGTTCCTTAAACTGGCATCTGCCAGGGCTTGCGTAAAATGTGTATAGGGTGCCATGAAGCAATAATGATAAAGGCCAGGTCTCAAGTTGGAAGAGCCCAAGCGCTGCGCTTTGCCTTGAGATCCTCTGGGGTTTGCAGACAAGCAGTCATACTGGGAAGCCAAATTTGTGCCAAACAATGTCTTCAGCAGCTAAGGAAAGATGGAGAAACAATTCAGAAGTCAGGCAGAGTCATATAAACTCTAAAACAAAAGAGTGGAACGAACCCCATTCTTCACAGTTTCTCAATCTGCCGGCTACAGGCCCCCAAGGAGCTTTGCCTGAAGGTGGCCCCCCAGGAACAACTGAGACCAGCCCGGGAGGTCCTGTTCATGCCCCTGCCTTCTCACTGAACACACCTGCTTAGGGCATCTACTTGAAAAGAAAAAAACTATTTCATGCTGACCCTTATTTTGCAAAGCCGAGTTAAGAGTGTTTTCCTTTCCTGTGCAGTCAATTGCTGATGCCTGTGACTCTTGCTTTTATTTCAGAATTTTATAAACGGACTTCTGAAGTGTTATTTCAAATTTATTATTCATGCAATTTATTAGGTATGAGCCATTTTGAATGCATGATGAGAAGAGAAAAGCAGGATATAGTTTAAATCTATCGAACTTACGTCATCATTCTCTCTTTCTTCCCTATCACTCAGTCTGAACGCTCACTCCTGAGACAGCTATGGGGAAGGGCCCGATGGAGAGGACATCTGCCCTGATTAGAGAAGGTTACCCGTTGCCCACTTCCAGCTGGACATCCTTTCTGGCAGCAAGAGATAATTGCTTGGGAACTGCAGTACACTAGGGGAGGCTGAAAGGATTCCAGTGGCCTCAAAGCCCTCCAAGGTCAGCAGAGAGTCCCATCAAGATGCTCCCTGTCTTTTCCCAATGGCTGTTTACAAGCAAACATGAATGAGAACGTTACACTTGCTGGCTAGGCAGGGTATAAATCCAAATAAATAAATACGCGAGAAGACCTGAGTAGTATCACTGGAAAGTCAGCCACAAAACAAAAAGCTGAAAGCCTCAGGAAAAGCTCTTCATTGACTGATGGCTTCATGCAAGAAAGAAAGAAGCTTGCTTTATATCTGAAGAAGAAAAATAGCATTTATTTTTCTGAAGAAGTTAATGCAAAACATTCTGCTAGCAGCTATAATATATGTGGCGCTCCCAAGGCTTTCAGCTTTTTGATCGGCGGCTGACTTTTCAAAGATATTACTCAGTTCTTCTTGTGTATCTGTCTCATTCATGTTTGCTTGTGAACAGCTGTTTCTGATATTTTTTCTAAGTAACTCTATATTTTTTTGCAAAATAGATTTTTTTAAATACATTTTTCATTGGTAGTGGATAGTTTCCCCCCTTCAGTGGCATCTATGACACAATGCAATATCCACAAAATGACATTTCAATCTACCTACAGTTCATTGCTGGTATAGCACAAGGCCGTCTCCCATTCTATGAAGCGACTGTCAGATGGATAGTACTGTACACACGGGCCTTTTCCAGGCCTGAAAGGGAAACACGCCCATGACCAAAGGCCTCTAAACATTATGGGGACACTGCAGGATGCACCCACAGCACGGTGACTCCTGTGAAGCTCCTGCAGCACTTTGGAGTTTACTTTGGGACAAGAATGACCCCTCTGCTTCAAGAAAGTGCCCTTTTTTTGCTTGTTACCTGCTGCACACAAACAGTTGCCATCATTGGTTCTCTGTTGAAACAGGATTTCAGATAACCCAAAATTTCTTCAACATACTGGAATAGAAAAATTTAGAACAAGTTGCATTTAAACAAACTTTCTGCAAAAAGATATATTTATCGTTAAAACTAGCAGTTTAAGAGAGATTTTCTTTAAAAAGGTAAAATATGATAAATTTTACAGAACACATGGCAATCAATTTTATTTAACAATTCATTTATTCAGCGGCATTAAGCGTTATAAGCAATTTTCAACCCACTTTTCCAACGTCTTGAAGAGTTGCGAGCTCTAAAATTTGAGAGAGGACATCTAGAGCAGATCGCAGGAAGCCACCAAACTTCTCCGTTGTGTTCTGGAGATCCAGTGTGACCTAGCCAAACGAGATGGAGGAGGTCTTTATGGAAATTCACCAAACTAGTGACTCACAGTGCTAATGAAAGTCAGATCTTCCGCAGGTAAATGTATTCCAGACAGCAAGATAAAGTGATGAGGAAACTGTACTTGCTTCATTTATTTGAATAAGGTGCACTTGATGAAACAGAAGGAGGGCAAGGGACAAAACAAAAATTGCTATCTCTGTAGGCAAGAGAGCTTTAGAAGTCTGTGAGTCCAGACACGGAGCTGTGAAGTCCAAACAGGAGATCTTGGAAAGAAACAGCATTTGGTAAAATACAATGCTTTAACATTATTAAAAGTAATGAGTCCAGTAACTGGAGCCAGATGATGTATGGATTCAGCTTCTGAAGAGGATTCAGCTTTCTTCTGTGTGGCTAGCCCGATTATGGAGATAATACCTTACAGTGGCAGTTTAGGAACAACATGTATCATCTCTCTTTACTGCCCTGTCTTCTACTTTTGTAGCCTGCTTTCTGCTTTGTCCCAGCTTAGACTTGTTTGTTCTTTGTTCTTGCATTGTTTCCCAATTCTGTAGCCCTTGCTCTACTGCATGGTTCACTGGAGTTCCTGGCTGTCTGACTGCATTGTTTTTAAAATGTTGTAATCTGCCTCGAGTCTCAGTGAGAAAGGGGGGCTATAAATGAAGTAAATAAAATAAAATAAAAACGTAATAGTTTTTTCCCACTTGTGAATGCAGAAAATGTGAACGTAAAGATATATTCTCTCTGACCTAAAATTTATAAAGCAAAGAGACACAGCTCACAAGGATTGCCTAGATAAGGCCAAAGGGCATAGACAAGTTTTTCAGTAAAAGGAGGAGATGGTACCTTATAGTTGGCATGGGTCGCTTTCAAAACATCATACAGCTTCAGATAGGAAGGGAGATTATAAAAGTTGCCCAGCAGTGATGATTTGCTCGTTGGAGTTGGGCCTGAAGCATCAATTTGCCTTGGAGCTGATAATTTTAAAGGAAGAAGTATTATCTTTTCACAGCGTTAAAACACTTAGAACCAGCATGTCATCCCTGTGTTGAGGTCACACAGAACTTCTCTATAGTATTCCAGTTTTAGTATATGTGCTACCAAAGAGGACAGATTGTTACCATTATTCCATACTCTCTCTGCAGATTAATTCATCCTACCAATGCATAAACACACATCCATACAGTGTATCTCTTGGCAGAGTAAAGGCTTGGTTTCCCAGCATTCATGGGGAACAAGTGTCGCCAGATACTCCAGCTTCCTGCTGTGCCCCATCTCCTACCTAGAGAAATGTGAAACAACCAAATCCTGCTCCGCTAGGAATGACATGGCAACAGCCCCCATGCCTATGCAGCAAGCAGACAGGTGGGCCAGCTGCCCAGAAGTCCTCCCAAAAGACTGTGGGAAACTAAGGGGGAAGGAGGCACCCAAGAGTGACGTCAGCTGGCAGTGCCGACTGTCGAAAGCACACAAACAGCCAGAGGCACCAAGCTGGAAAGGTAGGAGTGGGGCATGCCCAGGCCCAAAGACACACTGGCAGGGTGGCTGAGGAGGAGCTGGTCCTCTGGGTGATGCCGGTCCACTGAACATTCTGGATAACCAAGTGGCAAACAGCAGCGCTTTTCCTGTAACTACGTTTACATAAGATGGGGGTACACAGTGTGATATATAATAAAAGGAGATGGGCCAAAAATAAGGAGGAGTGGCATTCTAACTTGTACTGATTTTTTCCCACCTTAGCCACTAATCTCTAGCTATGCAATTTTTTAAAAAACACCTTGAATTTTATTAAGATGGGATGGCGGTTTCACCGATCCCCTCACCCACCTTCCGCTGCAGTTCACTAAGCCCCCTGAAGCGCTGTTCTCAGGGACCACTGGACCATTGGGAATACTTCAGTGGGGGTCTGGAGTAGGAGGGGGGATTGGGGGAAATCGCTCTCCCTTCTCAAGAAAACTTAAGTGCCCTCAAGTCTTCAGAATGTGACTAGAAACAGTGGTACATTTTTATCACCTTCAAACTGACTGGTGATAAAGCAAGCAAATCGTTCAGCCTCGTGGAGTACAGTCGTTAGACCGTGTGACAAAAAGGTGGCCACAGGGAGCAGAAGCAAAGGGTTGGGGCAGAAGACTGAAGCGGAGAGGGGGAAACTATAAAGCTACGAGCAGACAGGACCACCAGAGAATGAACTGATGATACAGGCCGAAGCCAAAGCAGGTGTTCCGCCCTCCCCTGCTCTGCCGGACCGACTCATCCTTCCTACCTGGGCTGTTCTCAGTGCTTTTCTTCGGGCTCATTGCTACAGACGCCTGTTCAGCAACTTCCTTCTCTTTCCCTTTGCGTCGAATTGGACTCAGAGAGGGTGGATTTGTTAAAGATGGTAATGTTGCCTTAAAAAGGAAGTGATCATATAAATCTACCTGCTTCCATCAGCAATAAATGATTCACACGTTTAAACAAACACAAAACTGAAGCAAGGGAGGAGAATTCTTGGGGACTTCCCGGGTAACACCTTGCTGGGGGTGGGGATGGTGAAGGTTTACAGATCACTGAATTTGATTTTTGGACAGGCTTGAGCCACACTACCCTTTACCTAAATTAAGTAACACTGCTAGCGCTTTAGTATTTTATTGTTTTATAATGAACTGCTTTTAGATGTTTTATGGTAATTTAATTGTTGTTTATGTATTTACTCTATGTAAGCCGCCCTGAGCCTGCCTTGGCGGGGAGGGCGGGGCACAAATTGGAAAAACAAACAAACAAATGTTGGGAGTTAGGAATTTGAGAGCTTCTCCAGATAGTGGAGGTGTAAGACAACCCTAATCACCTGCAGGACTCAACTGCCAGAACAGCTGTCAATACAGGCAAGGACGTAGAGACAAACACAAGGGAAAGGATGGAAACATCTGAGTCCAAAATAGAAAGGAACAGATACGGTGACAGGACAACTACGACTTCAGGAAGGCCATTCTGAATCAGAATGCTCCTTTTCCTTCCATTTGCTTCAAGGCTTACCAGGTTCTGGGGTGCTAGCTTCCCAGTGGCACTATGCCAGGGGTGGCACTATGCCAGGGCCAGAGGAGCTTGGGCCGGGGGCATGGGTAAAAAACACCCTGGTTTCAAAAGCAGTAACCCAAATTAGAGTTACAGATGTAGACAGTGATATATGTGCCACTGTTTTGGCCACTGTGTGCCACAGAGTGTTGGACTGGATGGACCACTGGCCTGATCCCGCATTGGCTTCTCTGATGTTCTTATGTGCCGTGTAGAGGTGAGGCAACTGCAAATAATTACTGTGAGACAAATGGATGTTGTGATTACCAACACTGGCACTGTGTGTATTATGTATCAGTAGTGCCCTTCTGCTTTTTACACAGGACAAACTAGTCTGTCTGTACACAAAATAATACATCAACGCAGATGAGACATGAAAAACTACAATATTCAGAGACTACTTCAAAGCTTCAAAACATTCTGTTGCTGCTCATAGTTTTTCTGAAAAAGAGCTTCAAAGGAAGAATGGAGTGTGAAAGCCTGAATGGGAATTCATTAGGCAGTTTCACAGGATCTCCCTCACCTCCTGGACTAAACAGAGGCTTGGGGTTCAAAGTGGGAACTTCCTAATTCATAGCTCAATCTGTCTGCTGCACCTACTGCAGATTTTAAAACTGCACTTCCACCAAGAATGGAGAGGATCCTACAGTGACCAGAGTCACACAGAGAGGTATTGCTGAAGCCAACCAAACTGTCTTAACCACGGAAGCGGCAGAGAGGCAGAAAACAAATGTGCAGCTTCTCTTGCCTTGGCTGGTCTACCATAGAAAGAAATGGGACATGCCCTGCCCTCGTACTCCCCTGATGTCAAGGCCGGATATGTGTCCCAATACACAGAGCCTTCTATACACAGCAGCAAACTACATATACAGGGTAACACATGAGGTATTTGTGTATCTAGCTGGTGAAGAGGTAGCTGTCAGAGGTATGCAGCTGGAAATTAACACAAATTAAGAACGGCAACAGTTAAACAACAGCCTACACTAAATACAGTTATTAACAAATGACACACAAGACATAATGCGGTACCTTTACTGCCGGGCCAGGCGCAACATCATCCATCACGTGAGCACAAATATTAACGATCTTCAGCAAGTGAGAAAAAATTTGCTCTACCAAAACAACCAGAGTCCTGTCGGCCAAAGCCAGCCAAGGCTCCTCCTGCTTAGCAGCACCAGCATTACTGTCCTCCTCGGTGGTCCAGGGGTTTTTCAGAGACTTTGAAGAACTAGCTATTAAATCACGACAAACTTGCTGTTAGAAGACACATACGTTCCATGGAATCTTAAGATCACTTACAGAACTACATGAACAAACATCACACATTTGTCAAGGCACATTTATACCCAGAATTAAACTTTGTTGGTCTTAAAGGTGCCACTGGACTCATACTTTGCAAAGATGTATGCCAAGAATTTATCTTTCTGTACTTGCGGGGTTTTGTTAACCCTGCAAGTACAGAAAGGCCATACAAATATTAACAAATGTGGACTGAATCCTAAGACTCCTTTCTGCCACACTAGATCCAGTAACTCTTCCACCTCAAGTCTTCCTCCCAAAAAAAAGGGCAGCCACTGCATCCAGCTTGGCAAAAGAGTCTCGGAACGCAACAAGGAGCCATGCTATTGCTGAACTGTTTTTACAGACAGACCTTCATATTTACTATTTTGGCAAATAAGGGTTTGCAATGCTCAGACTACTGAATCAGCGCAAAACAAACTCATATTATGAGACAGCTGCAAAAAGAAATCTGCTCTTAGACTTTAACCAGTCTAATGTAGCAATATAACTAGAAGGCAAAGTCTATATATTTTCAAGTCCTACATGAAGAACTGCTGTATTGTCTGCCTGTTCACTAAATAGCTGCAGTCTCGACTGCATAGTATTTTATGAATTGTAACATTTAAAGCCATTTGCTGAAACTGTGTTTTGTTGGGATGGGATAATTTACATGACAAAGCTTCTTTCTAATGGTGTCCTCATAATTTTTGTTCACTCCACTTATCAAATTTAGCACACAGTTATCAAGAGATTAAGCGTAAGTGGCTATGAGGAAGAAGGAGAAAGCGCTTAAATTTACAATTTACAAGTATCTTCCTAAAGAAAGACAATTACTGAAGTTCAAGCAGATCCCTCAGTATTTGCCATGTACAAAATCCAGCACTCAGGCCAAAAGGTAGAAAGGACCCACCCATTCTACAGAAGAACTACCACAATCCACTCCCCAGTCCCCCACACAAGGCTGCAATTAAAATCAGATTTGAAATCTAAGTTTTATCAATCAGGTCAGTCAACTAGTAGACAAACAGCACAGACTTTAGTTTCGCTTGCCTGGCTGCTTTCAGAGAATGCTTGGAAATACACGAAGCGAAACTACGGGAGGCTGGGCAGGGAGCCCAGAGAAAATGGAGCAGGGCAGACAAACTCCAGCAAGTATGGCAGACATGGGGAAAAAAATCTGATGGGCATGATTCAGTGATCCATGCTCCACTTTTCTCCTACCTGCAAGCAAGTTCCCCACCAGTATCAAAGCATCTTGGTGGGCAGAGAGATCTAGTGGGAACCATGCGGATGAAAGAAGGGACAGAACCAAACCAGCCATTCCAACAGTGCAACTCTTCTGATATTCCTCTGTAGAACCCATCGTTGAAAAGCTGGAAGTTGAATCATGAATCGTCAGGTTCCACACGGCACCAGGTGCAAGACAGTATACTAAACATTAAGATGCGGCGCTGTCTAAATAACAGCCCTTCTTATTTAGTACTCAGTGGGAAGGACCAACTGCGTCTAGACGTGTCCCTGTTGGCATTATGACGTGGACTAAAATAACCCCTGATGCCTCAAGTTAAACAATGAAGTGCTGTGACAACAACACAGGTCGCCCCTGTTACATACATACATATACCTTTATTGGCATAAAACAGGTGACAGAAAGAGACATAATCGGAAAGAAAGGTAACAAGGAAAAATAAGTTAATCTTATATAGCTATGCGTTGTGCAAACGATCCTTAATGACCAAACTTAGAAATAGAGCAACCTTTTCAGTTAGTTCGAGTGACAGGTCGTTCAGGAGACTGCGCACCTTCAAAATATCTGGACAACCTGTCATGTTAGATAGAATTGGGTCTAAAAGAGTAAAACGTATATCGTCATACCAGGGACAGTATAGGAGAATATGGAGAACTGAATCGACCTGATTTAGACTACACGCACAGAGTCTTGCTGAGTATGGAACCCCTTTATATCTACCATGAGTGACAGCCGATGGAATGGCGTTACATCTAGCAAGTGCTAATGCTCGGCACAGGTGAGGGGCATGGAGGGCCGATAGATAAGAAGGCAGATGGCCAGTATGTGGGAGAATTCCAAAGTTCAGGGGGGAGCAGGATTTGTTTGCATCACTAGCTAGTTTCTGCATTTCATTGTCCAGAATTCTGCGTCTAATTAGCTGATATGCATTTGTAAGAGGTAGCATATGCAGAGAATCCATGGATATTCCCATTGTGATTATTTTCTTCTCTATGCAGGCAGTCCATTTGGACTTGATAGATTCAGACAACAATTGATATATATAGCTCCCACAATCAGCAGTATAGTGCAAACGTAGCCAGTATTTAATTGATATTAACCAAGCCCTTGTTTCTAGCATGTTAAGGCCTGCCTCTAAACAAAGAGCTACGTATGGAACACAGCATGGCAGACCCATGATTTTTCTTACAAATTTGGATTGCACTCTTTCAATTCCGGTCTCAAAGGCGCTTATCCATGTTGGAATACCATATAGTATCTGTGGGATCACTTTAGCCTTAAACACTTTTAAGGCAGCTGGCACAAACTGGTTGCCCCTATTAAAGAAGAAACGTGAGATGGCTGCTGCATTAATGCTAGCTAGGTTAATCATAGATTTGCAATGGTGTAACCAGGACATATTGTAACTGAAATAGAGACCTAAGAGGTAGCCCCTGTTAAGCGATTCTGGGCCAGCACTAGAAACAGTTTTACAGCAGCAGAAAGCTTCCATGTAGTATCCACACTGATCCCATGTTCCTGAGATAACCATCAAAACAACTCTAACATCCTTTGCACTGATGGCATCAAGCCTGTGAACCACTCGGAGCTGATCGAAAGGGGGATGTCCTCATCTCCCCCTACCAGGTCAGCGCACAGTTTAACTCTGATACTGCCCCCACAGAATCTCTGCTAGAATCCCCCCAACACCAGATGAGAGCTTCACCCAGATCTCCAGCTACCGAACTCACTAGCCTGGGCTTTGCATCCTGCATCTTAATAGCAAGGCTTTCCAGCCACACATTTACACCCACTGCAAAAACAGGCAAAGCAATCAACTGTCTGTATTTTGATTCATGTATCTTATCACAATTACTTGTTTTTGTAGTAATATCATATAAGAAAAAAATGTCTATATTTTAAAAAAATGAAGCCTTGTTTTTATTAGGGCTGGTTAGCTAATAACCTAAAACCTAACGGAAATTATGTCATTAAAATATTTTCCCCCAAAAAGTTTATAAAATTAGTATGTCCTATGAAAGTTTTTTCCCACTAGTAAGTTGAAACCATTTTCTACTTTTGAATTACTAAATCTTTAAACTGGTCGGAAGCAGTAGAACAAAGTTCGAGTCCAGGGGCACCTTTAAGTCCAATCAAGTTTTATTCAAGGTGTGCACTTTCATGTCTCAGGAAGTGCGGGCGCACACAAAAGCTCACACCTTGAATAAAACTTTGTTGGTCTTAAAGGTGCCCCCACTGGACTCAAACATTGTTCTAAATTTTGAAATGTGGCCAGACGTGCACTGTAACACCAGGAAGCGCCTTCACCAGTTGCCCTACAGATTTAAGAAGATGCATTCTAATACTGATTATGTACATAAAGCAGAGAAAGGAATCAGTGACAGCGAGGGCAAACACACTGAGGCAAAGCAGACACTATTCAACATTAAGATACTTCTGGACAAGGAAAACAGGGTTGCAAATATCGGTAACTGTTGTTCACTGAGTGGCCACCTGTGCAGCCACACATGGGTACTGCACACATCCAGGCCTGCTGCAGGGAAGACTTGTATGAAGCTCAAAATGCCTAGAGGCAGTCTGTGCTGCTTTCCTTCCTGCCTTTCCCAGCACGATATAGAGGGAGTAGAGTGCCCTTTCCTCAGCTCACCTCTGCCCCTGCTAGACTGTGGTAAAGGTTATCAGATTGAATTAAGAGCTCACAGCAGGCAAGAGGGAGGGTTGTGTGACTGCACAGGTGACCACTTGATGAACAACAGTTAGAGGAAAGTGCAACCCTGTTTTCATTGTCATGGTACTTGTGTACTCCCACATGGGAGATTAGCGAGTTGTCTTGCCATTCTTAGGAAGGCGGGTGTGAGCTCTCAGGCGAATAGAGACTGCAGAACCACTCTTCCCATTGCCATGTCTTTCATGGCATCCGCATCCACCATGCAGTGTCGGTCAAAGGTGCAAGAAGAGGACAATGCTGTAGCTTTGCAGATGGAGTCAACAGAGAGACCATGACAAAAAGCCGCAGGCGTAGGCTGCGCTGGGGCAGATCTGCAGCAGGCAGTCAACTCACGCCAGTTTATAACATGGTCAGATACATGTGACCATCCCTCTTGAGAGGGACTGGGCTGACAGTTTCTTGCCCTTGTTGGAGCCTACTGAAGAGACAAACGTTGTCAGATTTTCAAAAGGATTTTGTTCTATTTAGACAGAACAAAGTGGGCCGAGACCAGGCAAGGGGACGCCCCAAAACTCATCCACCAGAGAGAAACGATGGGAGCTGAGTAGTAGGGCCTAAAGAAAGGCCTGGATTTTAGAGCAGACAGGGTGGAGGGGATTGCTCTCCGTGTCTTAGCTGTGAGCTTGTCTTTTTGCATTTTACTGGGCACTTTGTCAGTACTGGCGCTGGACAGATCTGGGCCCTCAAAGGGCGTGCCTCCCATTCTGACCATCACGAGCCCACATGCTGAGCAGCCCACTGTCTGGCTGTGGAGATTTGGACAGAGTGTGGCCAGTTTGCATTTGTCTTCAGGCAGCATCTCTAAGTACAGGGTACTGCCATTCCAAAGGAAGAACTGGCATCGAGCCACAATGCACTGTCAGTCAGTGATTCTGAAGCCCAGAGCAGTGGAGGTGTGGATCTTCCTGCCAATTCCATCAAGTTTATGGCCCTCTCTGTGGACAAGGGCTGAAAGTTTTGTGTCTTTATTTTTCCCTTGGGTGTAGTTTGGCAGTGGGGTGTGGGAAGAGATCGGAAGAGGTTACTGCTTGGCTCTGTACTGATTCTCAATACACTTAGAAGGAGGCAACACTAATGCTGCATGCAGTCAAGGACTAGGAGTGACCTCAATCAGACCCCCCTTGACTGGGAATGGGATGGGACCCATATTACTAGGATACATAACTCTGAATACTGGATCCGTCACTCTCTGTGGGGCACATGAGACATCAATTTTGAGTGACCTTGCAATTCCAGCAATGTTCATTATAGATGTGAAGGTCTTTGCTGGGGGGAGTACACGGATGGTTCTGCCGTGGGAAGGCTTGGAGATGTAATCCAGTTCTCTGCCTTCCAAACCAGGATCCAAGTTGGGAGACCTGGATCAACTATGCTTCCATTTGGTCAGAACTGAGAGGAGCATGTGGCTCCCAGCTGAGGTCACAGCAGTCACACTGGAGGTCTTGGCACAGAAACTGGGGTGATGTCAAATATAATTCCATCGGAACTGACTGGGGATGACACAAGGTTCTGACACAAGGTTCTGAGTCCCTCTGCAATAGGATGGGACGGTGAGCAACTTCTTGGAATAGGTATCGACTCTCAAGGATGGGAAGGAGAGGATGACTTTGAGTTGGGAGGCTTCTCTGGATGCTTATGCCGAGCCTTGTTCAGGAGTGGGTCTGAGAAGCTCTGCTCCAGGGACATAGGGCTTGAGTCTGTGGGTTCTCCTGTGGGCTTATACAGGTCTGGAGTTGTCAGTTTTGGTCTCAGAACCACTGGAACCGAAGTTGTTTGGATCCTTCTATTGGTAGTGGAAGGCAGCGTAATGCTTGGATCTTTTGTCTTGAGCAGCGGCAGACAGAGCTTCTTCCCAAAGTGCCACTTTTAGGCGGGAAGCTCCTTCATGTGGGGTGAATTGGCGACAGATGGAACAGCATGATATGTCATATTCCTCACTGAAGCATAGTAGGTATTGTTGGCTGTCATCCAAGCGGAGGAATTTCTGACCCACAAAACCCACATTTCTTAAAGAGAGCTTTTTGTGCCATTCTGTAGACAACAGGCTCTTGATAGCTCAGTGAGGTTGGTTTTGGGCAGTGGTTGCTGGTGAACAAGAATGGAGCTTCTGTGAACAGACCTCTCTCAGCAGTGGCAGAGAGCGAGAACTGAGGGAAGGGTGCTCTGCCCCCTCCGTGTCATGCTAGAAAAGGCGGGAAACAGAATGTGGGAAGGGGTAGAGCACCCCTAGGCAGTCTGAGCCTCAAAAAAAAATCCTCTGTGCTGCAGACCTGATTGTGCACAGTACTCATGTGTAATTGCACAGGTACCATGATGCCAAACTAAAATTTAATTTTCTGACCCACTCCCTCTAGTAAGGTTGTTGGGGGGGGATTTTTTGCATGGGACAAAAATTCACAAAAGCCTCTATATAAATTGTGAACTTCCCCAAAACTCCCTTAAATCTCAAACCCTTCTTTATTGGATAAAAAACGTTTTAACTTATACCCTTACATGCTATTAAACAAGTGCCAGTCCTTGATATGAGGGCAAAGCATTCTAACTTTAACATTTCCTTCTCAGTAAAGGTTAACAGCAAAACAAACCAGAGCAGAACATCTGATACCTGAAGAAGTATCCTCTGTTTTTGTAAACATGAACTCTAGAAGCTTGTATACTGGAGGGAGAAACATACCCACAATGCCATCCTACATTCCAGGTGCAAACTGGAAACGACGTGGACAGAAGACACAGAGCTTCACAGCAGCCAAACTGGAAAACCCAAGCAAACAGCAGATCAGTCTCCATAACGCAAGGGGACAAGGAACAAGGCAGAGTTTAATGTTGCCCTTTTGCTAGAGTACCTAGGATACCAAAGCAGCCTATCACTGTTCATCAAGTTATAAGTAGCAAGTGAAACATGGTCACACGATAAATATTGGTCGCTTGCTAACTGGTCTTAATATTGATGAAGTTAAGTTTGTAAAGAGTGTAAATTTTAAAAAGAGATTGTATAACTCATTTACGGGGATTTAAAGAATATGTTTATATCTAAAGTTCTTTGTTCTACTCTTTATTTTGAATTGTATTAAAGAAGATAATATTAATAAAAAGATTTTTTTTAAAAAAAGTTATAAGTAGCATATATGTAAAGGAAGTAAAAACATTCTAGAGATTTAGCTATTAGGGACATGAATACATTCAACAAACTCACTGTCAGAGATCTTGTGGATGAGGTTGTCAAGGCATGGGAAACGGCTGAAATAACCCTGGAAAGATTGTTCTCCATTGTAACATCTGTTGGACTTTGCAGCATGTTATATCCTCTGTAAATTCTGAAATAAGATTAATGTATAAATTCTTGTTGAACACAACCTTGTGAAAAGCAGAAAAACACAAATATAATTCAACTAACTACTTATTAACTGTTCACCATTTTTATTTTAAGCTGCTTTGCAGATCTAGACCATAAGGTAGGTTAAGAAATATAAAACGCATGACTTCTTGGACAATTTGTGATACTGTTACAGTTCTGTAATTTGTATAATATCACAAGCATACTGCAGAAGAAAATTTGATCCATATCACCATCCAATACCCCTGAAAAACAAGTTACTTGTTAGATGATACACAATTGTCATCCCATTTAACGAAAGACAAAAGCTTTGTCAGCTGCCACCCTAAAGAACTGCATATTTACAATGAAAACCTCTCTTCACCCCTGACACCAAAACAGCTTCTTTTTATTCCTCTCTCTTCCTTTTAATATAGCAACTTCCTACATAAATTTCAGGCACAGCATAACAATTGAAGCTACATCAATAATAAACTACATCAATAATAAACTACAATCCAAAAACAATTACATAGTTTGACAACCTAAACATATCTCCTATTCTATCTGCTCCTTTTTCCCCACTTTATGGCTGCTTTTTCAACTAAAAATTATCCCACATACCAAACTCAAAGTACTGCTACATTTTAATTCAATGAGACGTAAAAAACAATTCCCAAAACACTGTGTCAAAGAAAACTGGGCCTCTAGGTCAATTCCTCATTCTTGCATGAAAATTCAGGCTTCCTATCATCTGGGGTTTGTCATGAGAAAGTTAACAAGTCTGACTTGGTGCCTTTGAAGAACAGAGACCAAATGGAGCCCCACCATTTGGTCACTGAACACACCCCTCCCTCTTTCTGTTGATGCTTGTTTTACACTTCAGAGAGAAGCATCCTGTCGTAAACTGCTTCTCTGCTGAGCCATCTGTTGTCACAGATCCATGTCAAGATAACTTCAGTAACCTGAGTTTTGGATTGGCTAACAGGGCCCCAGTCTGTCCAAATTTTAGACTTTAAAGAGTTAGCTTTTCTGTTCTTCTGTGTTAGTTGGAGCAAGCCAGCTTCAGCTCTCCTGCAGGCCACAGGCTAACCCTGTCATGGATTAGGGATGGGCCTGGCATACAACCAGTCTTGGAGAGATGCTGGACTTCACCGAAGAAGAGTAACCTATGGTAACAATAACTGAGGGTATAATGCATAGCTAGAACCTATAACGTAGATTTCTTGTTTTTCTGCTCATCACTTTGTTCATTGGGAAATATTCTTGCACTCTTTGATTAATAAAAAATACTTTGACTATACCTGGTTGTTCTGTACTTCCAAGGCTTCGGTCTAATACCTTAAACTGAAAGTGTCCAACTACTGATTAATTATTAGTGGAAACTCATTCTGCAAGTACCCTACCTTGCAGGGCTGGCTTTCTTAATTCACTTGCCCCCCTTGGCTTCTGACTGTGTGGGTGGTCCAAGGGGCTGGAGGCAGGCTACCAGACTGGTGGGCGTGTGGAGACCCTTCCCTTGCGGGTCTTGTAATTTTGAGCTCTGCCCACCCATAGCAAGGATCCCCTGGACTGGGAATTCTTGACACACTGACTTATAATAAAAACAGGACTGTCCCCTGCCTCAAGTTCTGTTCTGTTCACAGAAAGAAAACTGTAGGTGGCCATACTTTGGGGACATGGTTTATTCGTGTACAAGTGACAACGCTGTCAAAGCTTCCTTGTGTGTTCTGCCAACTACAAGTGCAACCAGGATGGTCACATTTCACAGGTCGTTGTTATCTGTACACAGTTAACCCAGTGTTGGGGAGGTGCTGGCTATACAAAAAAGCTTCTTTTCACCACGCATGGTGAAGGCAGAAAGGTCCCAAATCAAAAGCCAGCAACGCTATCCACAGTGAAGCCTTTTCCAGGAAGGAGCTGAGATTTTTACTTGAGCGTCTGCCCTCTGAAACCAAGCAGCCAGGACCAGATGACTCTACCTGGTGATGGTGCTTACTGCAAAGTGAGAGGCAGGCTGAGTTTCATGCATCAGCAGTTTCAAATAGACACTGCTTTGGTCCCTTGCTACGGCCACCACAGGGTCTGCTTGTCCTTGGTCACAGCAATAGAACAGTCTGGGGACAAGCCTGAAACAAAGAGAAACAATTTAGGCAACACTCGCAGCAGCATCTTCTGAAAGAGAAGAAAAGCATCTCACGAGGTTCAGGCAATACGAAGGCTCACAGAGTGCCTTGACCAACACTGCACTTTCCAGACCCAATGCCCTTGGGATGCGGGGAGCCTGGCAACCAGGCACAGATCGTCCCACCACAGGTAGCTGCCATGCTGTCAGAACAGGGGCAACATGGTAGTTTGCATGTGCATATGGCTTTGGTACATATGCACCAACTACTGGATGCATGTTGCCCCTGTTCAGCCAACAGGGCAACGAGGCATACCAAGAACGGAAGTTTTCTGTCACTTACCGTGAAGCTTCCTTTCTCGGTGGTTCAGGAGTGGGACAGTCCTTATGAATGGGATAAGCTCCTCCTTCCATAGCAGGGTTGGTTCTGAGCTTTGATCCAGGTGGGAGGGGCTTATCCCCTGGAGGCTCCCAGTCGTCGTGAAGCCCCTTCATTTCCCTAAATAGGTACTAGGAAGAACATTTTCTCCCCAACTAGGAGAGACTCAAAACTGATCAACGAATCACATAACTATTAGGTAGCAGCCCTCCTTTCACCCAAGGTGATGAGAGAATCAAACTTAGAAACTTCAACTTTCCCTGTAATCTGAGGAAGCCACCCAAAGCGAGTGGGCAGGACTGTCCCACTCCTGAACCACCGAGAAAGGAAGCTTCACAGTAAGTGATAGAAAACTTCCATTCTCCAGTGGTTCAGATAGTGGGGCAGTCCTCATGAATGAGACTTAAAAGAGCAGTGCCCCAAGGGAGGGAAGGTGCCTCTTCAGTTACAGGGTCTGTGAAGAACCCTACGGCCAAATGCCGCCTCTGCTGAGGCCAATCTGTCCACCCTATAATGTTTAGTAAATGTGTAAATGGATTTCCAGCTGGCTGCCCTACAGATGGTTTCCAAGGTAGGAAATGACAGGTAGGCTACCGATGTCGCAGCTCCCCGAAGGGAATGCGCTACGATTCCCTCAGGGGGGTTTACCCCCGTGGCCTTGTAAGCTAGGATGATACATCCTTTAATCCATCTACTGAGGGTAGGAGAGGACACCAGTTCTCCCCTTGCTGAGTTTCTAAAGGACACGAATAGAGCTTCTGATTTCCTCTACTCTCGAGTCCTATTGATGTAATAACTCAGAGCTCTCCTGACATCCAAACAGTGCCACTCCCTTTCCCTCTCGTGTTTGGGATGTGGGCAAAAGGATGGCAGAATCATGTCCTCGGCCCTATGAAATACTGAATTCACCTTTGGTATGAAGGCGGGATCCAAGTGGAGGACTACCTTGTCGCTATGAAAGATGCATAACTTTTTATTGATGGATAGGGCCGTCAGCTCCGAGACTCTGTGAGCCGAAGTGATTCCTACCAAGAACAAGGTCTTAAAGGTTAGTTCTTTCAGGGGGCATGAACTCTTGGGTTCAAACGGATGTTTGCACAAGGCTTTTAGTACTGTGTTCAGATTCCAAGTTGGAAATCTGTGAATTTGTGGTGGATTTATTCAGGAGGCTCCCTTCAGGAACCGCCTGACACGGGCATGATGAAGAAGAGACTTCCTGTGCCTGACTCCTTGAACCGCCGAAATGGCCGAGACCTGCCGTCTCAGGGTACTGGTGCTGAGGCCCTTGCCAAGGCTGCCTGCAGAAAATGAAGGACCACCCTAACCGGGGAACTGAGGGGATCTATTCCCTGCTCTACACTCCAGGCCCGAAATGCTTGCCAGGTGGCATTATAGGATCTGTTGGTGGACGCTTTCCTGGAAGCTAGCATAGTTCCCACCACCTTTTCTGGATAACCAGCCCCCACTAGTATTTCTTGCTCAATCTCCATGCTGTAAGTCTGAGCATTTCAGGACGTGGGTGTTTTGTTGGACCCTGTGTCAGAAGGTTGTCCCACTTGGGAAGATGCCACGGACTCTCTGTTGATAGGCTCAGTAGGACCGAGAACCACGCTCTTCGTGGCCAGTAGGGTACAATCAGGACTACCTCTGCCTGTTGCTGTCAGATTTTCTGTACAACCCTGGGAACGAGTTGAATTGGGGGAAAGGCATAAAGAAGGCCTGGGGGCCAGTCACAGTTCAGAGCATCTGTTCCTTTGGTGTGGGTGTTCCTTATCCTTGAGAAGAAACCTGGGACCTGCCGACTGAACTCTGTTGCGAACAGGTCCAAGCTCACTTCCCCGAATCTCTTGCACACTTGAAGGAACACCTCTATGTGTAGCGTCCACTCTGCTTGGTTTAACTGTTGTCTGCTTAGCCAGTCTGCCAGTTCATTGTCTTTTCCTGCCATGTGTGTCGCTTTCAGGGACAGAAGATGGACTTCTGCCCATATCATTAGTTTGGATGCCTCTGCATGCAACTTCTAGACGCGCGTCCTTCCTTGGCAGTTCACATAAGATTTGGCTGGCATGTTGTCCATCTGGACAAGGATGTGGTGTCCCATCAGGTGTCTGCTTAGGCCGCTCAGACCCAAGCAAATTGCTATCAGCTCCAGGAGGTTGATACTCTCCTGAGACTCCTCCTCTGACCATTCCCCCTGGGTCATCTGACCCCTCGAGTGAGCCCCCCAGCCCAACTGACTGGCGAACTAAAACACTGAACTAAAAGCCCCTAAACTACCCTAAGGTATACAGGAATCAAATTTCTATACTGTTATAATATCCATACTTCAGTTACTTCAAGAAAATTAATAAAATATCCAGGCATTCCAAATTACTACCTAATACTTACTTCTTGTCTTAAAACTTTAAAAATACATAGATGGCTAAAATTCAAAACAGGAGAGACAATAATCAAGTGTAGCTTTTAACACAACAATATTCATTTTTTCTTCCATCTTCTCTTTTTTATTTCTTCTCTCGGAGGTTTTGGTGCTGCCGCTCCCAAATCTGCATCAGATCCTTCATCCGTTGATTCATAACTTTTTGATGTATCTGAACTTTCCAGTCCATAAATGCTGTCCTGGTGTTCTAATGATTCTTCTGTGGAAGTTTTCTCTCTTCTTTCCATACAAAAGTCCAAAAATTTCTTTGCTTTTGCAACAGAGTCAATCTTTTGCTTCTTATCCTTATAGTTAAAAACCAATCCTTCACGAGTAAGCCTCCTGTACATGATGCTTCTTGCTTGCAGAAATGTGGTTAAACTTTTTAGGGTTTCCTCTTCTTCCTGATCTCACATGGAATGTCCTTTAGTTTAACACTTTAATTTCTTCTTCTTGGATCTTCAGGGTAGTCCTGTTTGTGGTCTTGAGCACCACGTCTCTAGTTGATTTTTTTTTGAGAATCTCACCATAATCTCTCCTGGCAGATTTTTTTTCTTCATAAATTCAGGATAGGTCCTATAAACCATATCCATATCACTTTGTAGTGAATCTGTAAACCTGTCATTGGAGCCAAAGTTTCACTCAATGTCTGTTTTGAGATTCTCACCTTTTTGTTCAGGGACCCCTTGAAATCTTAAAAAAATGCTGACCTTTCCATCTGTAGCTTCAATAAATAGTCCTTATCTGAGGCCCTTTCCTTCTCCATCACATCCAGTCTTACATCAAGCTTTTCTGTTTTGGTTTTAACCTCTGCCAATTCTTTTGTCGTTTGGTCAGATCTCATGTTAGCATCAGCCACCTGTTTTTGGAGATTATCCAGCTTAGAGTTAACTGTATTTAATTGTTCCATCAGAGGGTGCAATGCTGTTGCCACAGCAGTCAGATCTGTACTTGTCTTGGGCTTAGCTGCCAGAACTGTTGGTGCAGTCTTGGGCGAAGGTTTAGGTTTCCCCGCCATCTTTCTCCCCGTCCAGTCATTGTTTATAATTACAACTTCCAAAAAGTTAAAGAGATTTGTAAAAGCTCCTGCTTTCCAAACTTCTGTTAGTTAATTAACTCCTGTTTAAACTCCAGCCATAAAAAAAAGAGTCAGATTCTAGTTCATAATACGGAGCCACTTTTTTAAGAGAGGGGGGATTTAAAGTCTAAATCCCCTATTCTTTGCTTTGAGTTCAAACCAGCGAATCTCAAGAAGAATCAGTCACTCACAGTTTTGCCATGCATTTCAGGCAAGTACTTTTTCTTCTAGCTTCATTTTGATCCCTGCAGCCGTCCGGTGTGCGCTTCTACATGCCCAAAGGCGCCATGACAGCAGAACCTATGGAGGCAAAGGGGAGCCTCTATCCCTTGGTCGTCACCTTAGGAGAGGCTTCCCCTCGCGCCTCAGGCAGGATCCCCCCTATGAGGGCTCCTGAGGGTCCAAAACCCATTCGACACCCCTTCTTTCTGCCGAGTCCAGGTCGCGTCTCCTGGAGCTCCGGGAGGACACGCCTGCCATGAAGATCGCCAAAACTGGAAGCTGAAGAGCCCTGTATTGGAAGTGTTGTTTGCCATATACAAACCTCAGAAATTTTTTGTGAGTACTGTGAATCGGAATGTGCAGATACACTTCCAATAAGTCTATAGAGGTCATGAAATCCCGTTTGCAAGGATGAGAGAATGGTTTTGAGGGTTTCCATCCTGAATTTCTTGTCCCTGATGTGCTTGTTCAGCCACTTGAGATCCAAGGTTCTCAGAGCCTCAGCAAGTAGGCGAGAGAATAACTCTTGTGGAAAGAGTCTGGATTGGGCCAGAGGCATAACTCCTCCTCCTCTGATAGTTCTTCTTCCTTTTTCCCTGAGTGGGAGCCAGAGGATACAGATTCAGGGACCCTCTCTCCCAGTAAAGGGCTACACTCTCTGCAGGATGATTTGTGTTTGCCCTTTTTTGGCCTTGGGGGAGACCGGGAGGAACTTGATGACTCCCCTCTATGTCTGGGTCTGGATCTCTTTTTGGTCCTGCCTCTACCTTTGGAAGAGTCATGGGAAGAGGACGCTAGGAGGGTCTCTCTCATCATGTCTTTAAACTCCTTCCTCATTTCACCTCTGAACCAGTTTAACAGTTCAGACTTATCTGACTCTCCATGTTCCTGGTCTGGAGTTACAAACAAATGAAAAGTCACTGTTTAACGCAGAATAAATACAACCAATATAATTGCCCAACAGGGTCTTTATGTGTAATAAACAACCCACAGGTCTACAAACAAAATACATAAGTCTCTCTTATGCAGAATATCATCAAACAAATACACATGATCTTCAGACGAAGGACGAAGAAGCCGGCTTTGATCCTTCGTTTTGTCAGGAGCTTCTTCAGCTTGAACCTCCTCTGTACAAGAAATCCAATTGCTATTATATTCAATTATATTCAGATTATTATTCCCAAAACAAGAGCATTAACGGGCAACCAATCAACAGGGCCAGTGGCCAGTTTTGCCTGGAGACAGATGACGCCAAGCCAGGCAGGCCTGCTGCACCCTGACCTTCACGCAGAGCCTGGGAGGGAGGGTGGCCCTGAAGGATGCTGGCCACAGACCTCCTCTGGTGTGCCCCTGCGGCAGGGTCTTGCATCACACATTGGCTGACAAAAACCACACAGCGCCACAGGCCGAGCTGCAGAACTGCAGCAGCCAGGTCGAGGGTGAGCCCAGCAGTGCTGCCTGCACCGAGGCTACCTCCAGCACACTCACTGGATCCATGCCAGCCTTGTACAGCCATGCCACTGCCAGCACCAGGCCCCAGCCCAGCAGCTGCACCACCACCTTACCACAATGTGGTGGGTTGTCGCCAAGAGCTCAGCAAGAAAATCTGTGTGCTAGGGGCTAAAAAAGCATGCATCAGCACACACTAGCACAGCTTAGAGGGAACTCTGGTCAGCGTCTCCATCCCTGCACTTACCTCTGAGGGCTGCAAGGCCCAACAAAGATGCTTCGCTCCAGGATGTCCCCATGCCAGGGGAGCCACTGGGCAGGCCGTGGCAGGATGGGGGCTCAATAAAGCTGGTTTAAGAGTTAGCTGGTTTGGAGGAACCTAGCCAGCTCCTGGCTGCACACCCAGTGGCAGTGTCCAGCCTGCCAAGGTGGTATGGAGCCACACAACGTTCTCATCAGCAGACTGATGGGGGGCAAGGAAGCCTGCCACTAGAGGAGTCAAGCAGTTCCACCACAGCAGCACAAGCAGGAGGTGGGGGAGAGGGAGGGAGCCAACCCACCAGAGATCCAGCCAGAGATTACCCTGGCTTTAGAATCTGGGAGGGGGCAGGGCGAACAGGCAGCATTGGCTCTCTTAGAGTGGATCAGGCTGGGCAGGTGGCCCTTTAAAGAAGAGGAAGGGCTGGCAAGTCTGCCAGTCCAAGACAGGGATCCATCCAACCGGGGGCCCATCACTCTCCAGGAATGGGCTGGGGATGAAGAAATGGCTGAGGCCAGGGTTGCGTGCCCCCCCCCCCCCGGGAGCATCTAAAAGGCATGCCCTGGTGCTGTTGGGTAGGAAGAGCCACACCCATTCCCTGGCAGGTGGAAGTCGGCAGCTAGCTGGGCAGAGTGTGGGGACTGGGGTCCCACATGCAACCCTCCCCTTGCTCTATTCTGTGGCTCTCCCCCTGGGGTTACTCTGGACCCCTGAACTTCCTCTGGAGATATTACCAATCAGCAGTCATGCAAATAATGTCTTGAGAGAAGTAGTCCCTTGCAGTGGTTGCAGCTCACACTTGTGGTTGGGATTCCCTCTTACTCTGACAAACAGCCTACCCCTGGAATCATTCACCCGTGCCTATCTACTTTTAGCTTTGGTTCACATGCAACACATTTGCTTCCCTGATAATAAGGGGCTTTTGATGCTCTTTATAAAAGCACCGTGCAGCTGTATTGTTAACTACTACTAAAGTTTGTAGGTCTCACCCCTGGCAACATGAGGAGGAGGACTGGGGCAAGAATACAGGCAGGAATGAGCACCCCAAGGGCCCATTTCCCACACCTCTCAACATTTGAAATGAGGAACAAAAACATTCCAGATGCTTACAAGTGGAGCATTGCCATTACTGATGCATCACATTTTAATTTCAACATGAGCATCTTCCCCTGTTATGCCACTGGACTCAAACTTTGTTCATCTTCCCCTATAGTTACGGAGGGTTTGCAATAGAAATGAAATATACTCAGTGCCAAGGTGACCCATAATCCAAATCCATTCTATTCAGAAGCTTTACTCTCTCATTTCAAGTTACTTTCCCTTTTGTCTCGATCCTATAATGCCACGTTGTTAGCCGCCCTGAGCCTGCCGAGAGGCGGGGAGGGTGGGATACAAATCCAATAAATAAATAAATAAATAAATACACCACCATTCAGTTTATTATAAAGCAATCCTAAGAAAGCCTGGAATTCTTTAATTTAAAAAATACCTGATTAAAGAAGCTGCAGCAACATGCCGCACTCTCGGGTCTTCATCTCCAAGAAGAGAAATGACGACATCATTGAGCACACGGTCTTGAAGTTTTAACAGCTGTAGGAATAGTACAAAGACTGGTCAGCAAACAAAAATTATTTGTAATTACAAGGTCTGCACTGGCAAACACAAAATATGGTGACACTCCTCAACACTATTATGCATCAAAATGAATAGCTGAGATCGAAGTTCTTAACCTAAATTTCCAAGATATTTATTTTGTATGTTAACTTCTATATGAAGGAAGAGCTAATAATACTGTGACTGAATGAAAAAGCACTTCCTTCCCGACACATGTTTAAAAAATCCATCAGATGTTCTAGGAAATTAAACAGTTTCTGTGACAAGAATCCTTAAATTCTCAACAATCCAAAAAGCAAAGCAACAAAAAAATCTGTTACTCACCCCTGTATAATGATGAGCCCCTCTGTGCAAGCTGGTGGCTCTTCCTTCCAAAAAATTGACTAACCTTAACAGGCAAGATGGACAAACACCATATTATGAACCCTGGCCAATTACCAAGCAGGATAAGCATGAAAAAGCGCAGATTCCAAGGTAACTTTTTTAAGAAAGAAAATCCATTTTAATATGTGGAATGAAAAGAGGAACACTCACCGAAAATCAATTTCAGCCAAAGTTTCCAGCAGCTCAGTCCTTACCAGCCAGTAGGAACTATTCCTCAATGTAAGGAGTTCGACTATTAATTGTAAACCTAAAGCACTATAGCTGCTACTGCATAAACTCATGATGCAATGCTAAAGAGAAATAAAAATTTTAAATTGTTTTTAAATACAAAAAATAGGTACTGCAACCAGAGTTCCCTCTAAGCTGAGTTAGTGTGAGCAAGCTCACAGTTTTTTAGCCCCTAGCTCACACATTTTCATCTTAGCTCAGGAAAGATGGCTCCAGTGCAAACTAATTTATGCAGTAGCCAGGTCACTCGCTCACAGCTTTAATGCCAGCAGCTCACAGTAGAATGTTTGCTCGTAAGACTCCACAGCTTAGAGGGAGCATTGACTGCAACTACATTTAGTAATTTCAGCTCTAGGAAAGCTTGCTGACTGTTTTGCAGTATGCTTTCGTCTAAAGATTTTGCTTATCTTTAACCGCTGTATGGTGGGGAGGGCGGGATATAAATCTCAAAAATAAATAAATAAACAAACTCTCTGTAATAATAAAAAAAATACAATAGCCAAGCCCAAATGAAAAATACAATAGGAAAGCCCAAGACAATTTTTGAAAGTCCGTTTTGCCTTCCCAACCAACATACTGAAGCAAATTAAATGAAATGATGCATCAATGCTGGTATAATTTCTTGTACATAATTTCTTGTCGTTATAATAAACACACACACACACACACTAAAACGTACCAAATTCT
Organism: Lepidodactylus listeri; assembly: GCA_029233225.1. Lineage (NCBI taxonomy): Eukaryota > Metazoa > Chordata > Lepidosauria > Squamata > Gekkonidae > Lepidodactylus > Lepidodactylus listeri. The sequence goes on along the minus strand of JARCFY010000009.1, from coordinate 111,948,042 downwards.
AATTTTTAAATACCCCAAACTTCAGGCATATCAACCTAGCAAATCCTCTTGACAACTTATCATGTTTGGGGAGAAAAACTGCTATCTCACTTTCTGTGAAGCAATTGTTAAGTCTGTCTTCTTTTCCCAAATATATTTTATCATTATTACTTAAGAGATTCTTAATTTTTACCAAATTATTTGCATCTCATACATTAGCCATTAGTGCTCTCAGAAATTTTTCTCTTGAGAACACACAGATGTAGAAAGTAATGGGAAACGATTTGAGAACTACGAATGCATAACTGTTGGCAACTCTGTACAGCAACCCGCTGAGAGAGTATCATTTGAAACCTCGTGACAGTAAAAACACAGAACCCCAAATGTTAAATTGTGAAAACAGAAATATAAACGAAGCCAATAAATAAATAAACACATTTCAAATCCATGTTTTCAGACTATGTGGCTTCAAATCGTATTCATTATTACATCACTACAGTTAGACCATGAACCTACAATATCTATCTCTTGGGGAACTGATCTGTCCTCCACATGCTGTAATTTAACCAACAGGTGGACTCAAGACACAACAAGCGCATTCCCAATTTCTAGCCTTATATATGTGATGGGAACTCCTGGAACCAGATGCAATCATACCAAGCTGTTTTCAGAGATTTTTTTTTAAAAAACCCACTCTGTATCAATTATCTCTAAGTCCTATGTAATGTGTGAGAATTCAAGCAAAGAGAAGAAGGTCTCTTTGTGCTGGGCTACTGAGGGGCCACCAGAGAAATCTGCAGTCACTGCTGGTCACCCCGTTATGTTGGTAAGCCCTCCTCCCTGTAGTAAAGTCATAAACAGTCATGCTTCACATAGCCTGCTTTAGAAAACTTGCTGCTTACCCTCACGGCTGTACAAGCCAGCTTGCACGTAACAGAAGATTCATCCTTCAGAGTTCTTTGTAGCAAGGGTATACAGTTTACCAGGGTGAAACGGTTTCCTAGCAGTTAAAACAAATATCAAAATTACGAAACAGCTGAAGGCACCCAGCTCTAACCTCAACAAATGAACTCCAGTATTACCTGTTGAAGCTGTGATGCTTGCTAGCCAGTTTTCCACATCAAAGCGAGATTTAGTGAGAATGGAACAGACAATTGTTCCACATAAAATGGCAGTTGCTCCTCTGACCTGGGGGTCACCATGATCAACATAATTCACAATATCAGACACATACTGCTCTTCTAGAAAAAGAAAACAAACAAAAAGGGGGGGAGGAACCCATCAATTCGTATACTGCCTTTCTGCTTCATCTACCCAAGGTTGTTAACAATCCACAAAAATACAAATCCATTAAAAAAACACCCTACAACTTGAACTAAAAATACAGAAAAATGAGACAGAAAAACCAGACTCCTTTAGATTCCTTCCACTGCACCTGCCATCCCTATCACCAGATTGTTCGGAGGTCTCCTGGAATAAAAAGCCTCTTCAGCCTGTCCAGGGGCCTGAAGAGATGGTGACAGCCTCAGCTCCCAGAGGAAGAAGAAAGCTCCACAGCCCGGGGCAACTGCAGAACAGGCCTCCTGCGTGCCCTCGCCAGCCTCACACACAGGACAGTTCCCACAGGATAGCTTCGCGTCCTGTGCAGCTGGTCCTTCAGGTACTCTGGATCCACAGGCAGTGCCATGCAGTGGTCAGAGAGTTGGACGATGGCTGGGGAGGCCCAGTTCAAAGACCCACTTGCCACAGAGCCCACTAGGCGACCCTCTGCCAGTGCTTCATGGCCGGTCCCATCTCAAGTGCCCAAGAGGCTACCCCACCGATCCCTGCAATGGAGGCACTAATGGAGAGAACTAGCATGAAGGAGGGTCCGCCACCTCTGCCGGAAAAGAATGATGATCTTCTCTGATCAAGAGGGCAGTGAGTTCTCAAACCCTTCTGGCCAAAGTTATGGCTACAAGAAAAGCTACCTTGAAAGACAGTGTTCTCAATGGAACTGATTTCAAGGATTCAGATGGAGGTTTGTGCAAAATGACCAACACCTTGTGGGGATCCCACAGCAGGAAGTGAGGCTGAATGGGATGAGTGGATAAGGGCTATTCCTTGTAGGAAACACTGTCTGTGTCTGCAAATCCGTTGCCCAATGATGGGACAGAGAGCCGATGACAGGGCCACCATTTGCTACCAGAGGGTGCTGGGCTTGGGAGGAAGCAAAGGACGTCTGGTATGCTTGCTGCAAGATTGTTGGTTTCCCTTGTGTGGCACCACCTTTGGACAGCCTTCCAAGAAACCTCATAGGTCCTATCGGCAGGTGGCCTTCTAGAGACCAAGAACACATTGATGACCTCTCTGGTGAATAGCCATGCTGCTCTGGCACCCTAACACGCTCCTTTCAGTGTATGCAGAGAGGCAGGGCTATGCTGGGCCAGGAGGACAGAAAGGACCCTGTAAGAGGATGTTGTGGGCAGCAAGGATTATCCACAGAGATTGCTGTGGCACTGCTACCAGGTCAGAGAACCAGGACCTCCCTGGCCAGTGGGGGGCAATGAAGATACTTCTCTGTGTATCCCGTTGAATGCCATGGCTATGAGCAGGGTTGGGGGGAAAGCACAGAGAAGGCCCTGTGGCTACAGGTATGGAGAGAGATCCTCGCCCTCCACCACCTTCTAATGGAAACCTGGAGCAGAATCTTGTTGTTGAATGGAGACATAAAGAGGTTCAGGCAGGAAGGCCCGTTATCCGGGTCATCTCATGGAAGACTCTGGGACTGAAAGCCCACTCTCCTGGGTCAAGGTCTGGCTTCAAGCACACCATCCATGCAGGCATCTACAGAAAGGGGAGGAATGGCCAAACTGTCCTCTTGTGGCAGCTCAACTCTGGCTTCTGCTGCGGGGAGCTGCTCTTGTCTGAGACATCTCCTCCTCCTTGGTCCCTGCCGCTGCTGGCAAGTGGAACGCACAGGAGACTGCTGCTGATTTTGTAGGGTGCTTTGGTATTTTCTCCTTTTTTACTCTGTGAGGAGGGAGAGCTGTGAACACTCATCCAGCCATGGAGCAGGCAGCACATGGAACTGGGTGTTGGACTCCTCCTCCTTTGCAAAAAAATATGCATATGCACAGAGCCATACAAGGATAACTTCTTCCACTGATGGAGAACAGAAATATCCAGTGCTAGGTCCTTCCCTACTAAGAGCCACCTCTAAGTCCATCTGTTTTGATGTAGGATGATTCCTAACTGGCTAAAAATGAACATCTTTACATGCTCTTTGTTCTCTTGTGACACCCTGCTGCTGGGCCTCTAGCAGTGCCAAAATACAGAGACTCCTCCCCCCCCCCCCCAATAATGTAGCAGGGTAGCAGTTTCAGGTGGCATGGGAGAATCACGAGTTCCTTGAGTCTGGCAGCAGCAACTGAGTTGATGGAGCTCTTGTACTTATGAATAACACCATCTCTATTCAGCGAAGACAAGGTCGCTAGTAATTTCTGAAGGAGCCAAAACCAACAACAGATCTTCGACAAAACATAATGAAGTAGTGGCATAAATCTCAACCTACCATATTCTTCTTCCCTAGCTTCGAGAGGTGTCTTATACAGCTTGCTGAAGAAGGCTTCAGGGTGGAGAGCAACAGCTGCTCCCACACAGCTGACTGCTAAGGCTTTGACACTGACTCGGACGTCTTTGTCAGGCACCCGCACTACAGAAGAAGACAAATGTAAGATTTCACATAAGGCACTTCACTTTGTTACATGATGCAAGCATACACACAGGTCCTCTGTAATATTTTCAAACAGGTATCAAAGCATCATGCAGCATTTAAAAATACGTGTTATATTATGTAGATTAATAGAGCAGCAATGTCAAAACTCTCCAAAAAATGTGATTACCTACGGAAAATGCAGATTCTGCCATGGATTCCAAATGCCATCACCTTCACCCACCCTACCCCACCCCCACAAAGAACCAATAAAATATCCCTTCTGATCCATGAGGCTAAAATCTGACCAGCTAAAATTCCAGCTGTGACAGGATCTGGTGATAATCCTGGTTGAAACAATATTACCCAAACATCCATTTAAATGCTTCGCAGGCCAACCTCACCATCAGAGGATGAACCAGTCAGATGCCAAGGAGACTGAATGGGATCAAGCATAAGGATTTTGCTTTTCCAACGTGTGTTTTTCTTCAACTTACCACCTTTCTCCCCTGTAAGCAGAAAAGAGGCTGAGAGGAGGCGCACACAGTAGACCAGCGGAGCAGCACTTCCATCCGCAGAATGGCCTATGTCCCCTTTTATTCTGGAGAGCTATTTTTAAAAGAAAATTATCTTTGTTATGGAACTATAAAGGCTGTTACTATTATTACAGGAATGCTGCCGAACAACTGTGACCATGGGTAAAATACAAAAATGGAAGATAGCTTCAACCAAAACCCAAGATTTTGCCAAGGACAAAAAATTGAGTTCCACAGCAAACCAATTACAAAGGTATCTAAACCGGCTATTTTTTATTTTTCACTTTTTAAAAAAGGAGGATTCACCACATATGTAGCTTGATCCTCTTCCAATGCACTAACCACTGAACAGACTACTGAAAAAGTACCAGAGTCTTCACAAACCATGGCAGATTATAAGAGTCAGCATTCAAGGTACTCCTGATTAAGTTAAAGGATAATGTTTAGCTGTCCGATATGTTCATACTTTTCTCATTTGTGTTTCACCTGAATCAATCAACTGCCCAATCATGACTGAACTTGTTCTGAATTTCACTTTGTTTTTTGGCCTTAAAACTTTTGTCTAAATAAATCCTTTAAAAAAAAATGGAATAATTTCCTCTGTTTCTGTGAGAACCCAGCTGTGCCCTCTACCTACTCAGGGCCACTACTTTGGTGAAATAAGAAAAAAGTTAACTTTCCTTCTTTGTTCACAACCCCTCAGCACACTGCCAGCACCAAGACTGAGTACCATCAAGTGAGCTGCTACACCTTTCTCAGCACTACCTGTTGCTGGCTGCAGCCAAGGTCCTTCTTCCCTCAGCACCCTTTCCCTACATTCTGTCGAAGGGCATCCTCCTCAGGTCACACCTGCTAACAATGTGTGAGTGGAAGCAAGCCCCAAACCTACTCCTAATCCCACTACTTCGAAAAGTGAAAGAGAATCATCAATGGAATAGGCTCAAACTAGTCAGCTCTGCGTTTTCCTTTCACTTTTGCTAACATGTTCCACACAACAGGCTTTCAATTGAACTTGTATAATAACCTTTGAGCACCAGCAGAAGTCTTACCTTATTTTCATGATCACCAGGCTCTGTTTCTTCTTTTGACACAAATCTGTCCACACTGCTGTCCGATGGCTGCCTACTGTGACCCATGCTCTTTAACAAATGGGACTGCTGAAGGGCTTCATAAAGAAAGCAGGACATAAACTTTGTGTATTTCATCACCAAAGATTCGTAGTATTTTACAGTCAGCTCCTACAAGCTAAAGCAGATCTTTCTTGCCTTCCCCCTAGCAGCCCCTGGTGACCACCAAAAGCTGATACCGGATTATTTACCCTGTGGGTAAACGGCCATGGGCCACCAAGTGGAACAACTTTCACCTCCTGGTGGGACAGAAATCTGGTGGTGATGATTCTGCCGGGTTCCCCTCTGCACTGCCTCCCCTTGTGCCCCCACAGCCTACATGCACAAGGCTCCCCAGCATCCATTTTCCAGGGGTCGCTGGGACCTGCCAGGAAAAAAGGACCCACCTCAGAGGGCACCTTCGCACAAGTTCTCCCCCTACTCAACATACCAAGACAGGAATTTTTGAAAGGATCAACAGTCTCATCCTGGAGGACATTTGAGGCTTCATCTTCTTCATCCTGCAGCTGTCCAATCTGCATCCCTGAGTACTGGTTTTCAGCACTCTCCAGAATCTAAATGATACACGACGTGAACTTATTTATTAATATACTTATTTCTTTATTGCATTTATACCCTGCCCTACCCCACAACAAAGATAAAACAATAAATATACAATTAAAACCAATTAAATAAAAACAAGATGGCAGCAGCAAATAACATCAGTCCAGAGCAGCCTAAGACACTTCTTGTTAGACGCTGGTAGGACAGTAGGCATCTGTAGGCCTACTATGGGCAGGGGAGGCCAAGATGGTAAAAAACATCCGCCACCTCAAATAAAGGCCAGCTTGGGCCAGTTAAGAACAGTTCACTTTAGTAGTACCAAGCAAATCTCAGCTGATTTGTGTATTCTTTTGTAACATCATACTGCTGCACAAAATCCTCAGAGGATCACACACCGTTTTAGTTCAGCAGTCTGCCCATCTCCCTACCATTATCTTGCTAACGAACTGTCCTCTTACAAATACAGACCATGCACCTTGGCAGGTTCTGATCCAAAATCTGAGAAGAAGCCAGATCCAAAGCAGTGTGCCCCAAAGCTACAGCTACACTCATCTGAGCAAAGCGTTCTGAATGTGCCACTCTGCAAATGGCTAAAATGGAATCTCCCATCTTGTGGAACGGGATACCTGAGGAGACCAGGAAGGCTCCCATACCTCTGTCATTCTACAGAATGTGCAAGACAGACCTGTTCAGGAGGACTCCCTAACAAAGTGCTCATGCAACTTTGTTATATGCAATATCTTGTTTTTATTGTAGTGTTTTCTAATTTCCGTAATCCGGTTTTTGCATTTCTTATATATTGTGTCTAATACTATTTTTATTGCGTTGTTTTCTAATTTTGTAATCCAATCTTACTATGCTGTTTATTATATCTTCTACTGTTCCTATTGCATTATTTTTAATGTTGTATGCCTTGAGTCACAGCCAGAAAGGCAGACTATAGATAGTGAGTAATAATAATAACAATAACAATAATAATAATAATAGGAGGGGTGGCAGCAGCTGGAAGAGCACCGATTCCTCTTCCTTCCCTTTCACCAACGAGCATCCTGGGGAGGAAATGCTGGTGGGCATGACCCGGCCAACATGGAACTAGGCAGGCAGCTGGATTTGGAAGTCGACCACACAAATTTAAAGAGAAATGTTCAGTGTCATGAAAACTAAAGCTTCAGTTCAAGTGCTAAAATGATGTCAAGTTGTCAGAAGTTTTAAAAACTGGCAACGTTCATATTCCTGCTGACAACCGAAAGCAGATTATGCCCTGATGTGGACCCTCCACTGAGAAACTATGAGACAGAACTGATCAGCAAGCCATTCGCCACTTTATCAATCACTTGGAGCCCCTTCCCCCCCCCCTGCACATACCAAATCAGAACTGTCAGGTGTTACAGCCGAATCGGGCCCTTCTGTCGTTGTCTGGGAACTGTCACTGATGGGAGAGGAGGCCTGAGTGCTGCCGTCCATGTCCACTACAGGGTCTGACAGGACAGCGCTGACCTGGCTGGAGCTGCCACTCTGAAGGTCATCCTCAGCGTCTCCTTTGCTGGCTGCACTGGTCAAATCACAGCTGGCCAAGTCGGACTCTGGCTGCAGAGTGTGCTGGGAGCGTGGCTGCTCAGTTATGATGTCGCGGTCGGAGGAATCAGCCACTGAACTCATGACTGATCCTGCTGTTGACACACCTGATGATGAAGCCAGCTCGCCAGTTAGCTCACTCTTCATAGAAGCTGGGGAGAGTGAGAGAAACCCAGAAAGCTCAAGGGAGACAGACACTGGTTCACATTTTGCCTGCCAGAGCAAACAGTGTTAGGCTACATCCCTTACTTATATGTTCACTTTCACACCTTTAAACAGCCTTCTACCAGCAACTCAGGCCCAGATGGCCATTGCCTCCTCAGCTGTTCACACAGAACAAGGCGCACTGCACCCGCAAGTGTCTCTGAGGCTCCCCTTGGGAATAATGGGATATATTGCACAAGGGGCTGCAGGAGGGGGCAAACATCACCAGCCCCCTCCTTTTGCACAAGCACAAAACTTACAAAAAACCCTCCCTTTAGCTTCGCCTAATGAAGCTTTGACATCCAAACTAACAAAATCTCATGAACGCAACGCTTGGAAAATCACACACACAAGCACAATACATCTTAACCATCCTTATGTGTCTTTCCACAAAAGAATACCTTTGCAAGGCACTTTGTGTTTTAAAAGCAACAAAACAGAGTTAAGACACCAAAGTTCTTTCCAAGAAGGTCCTAAACCCATTCATTTACACACCAGCAGGGCCATGTTAAGACATGCTGTCATGATCACAGGCCTATAGCAGTGTGGCCTGCAGGCTCCAGGGAGGCCTAGTGGCTCCAGGGAAGCCTGTATTGGAGTAGTCATCAGAGGTTCCCTCTGGACCATGTGATTGGGTGACAGGAGATTTTGGAGGAAAAACTACACCCGCAGGGGGACAGAGGGCAGTGCCTGGGAGGAGGAGCTAAAAGGCCTTGCTCGGGGGTGGGGGGGGTTCTCTCTCCCAGGGAGCAGCAGGGCTGGTGGAAGCTGCTGCAGACACAGGGATCCCTCATCCAAAAAGGGGGGAGTTGGACTGTGAGCAGGCACCTGGGGAAGGCTAGGACTGGGTAGACAGACGAGTTAGGAGTCATTATTTTACTGATTTACCTGCCTTTACTTTGCTCATTTCTCCTACTTGTTAACTGATCTAAAGTCGTTATTCAATCGATTAATAAAAACTAGTTGTTACTCCACCTGGGTCCTCACACCTCATTTGGTCACATACAAGGGGAGACCTGTGGTCAAAGTCCTGTAAGAAGGGGCGGGGTGGGTGCTCTGGGCCCTCCCAAGGAGACCCAGACCCGAGTGGTGGCAGTCAGCAGGGACCCTCCCCGCTGCTGCCCACGACAGTTGCTGAGGCCCTAAGTGACACCAAGTTTAAAAGGCCTCAGAGCATTACCAAGAAACAGTAATGTAGTTCTTCTTGCTGTTGTTTTATTTCGAGGCTGCCACTCACAATTGGAGGCCCTGCGCTCTAGTTTTCTTAAGTTTGTACATAAATCCAGCTCTGCACAGCAGTACAACAGCTCTGCTCACACATTCACTTTTCCTGCGCTGCAACCCCTATCCGCGTGCCACATGGCAGAGTAGACTGTGGGTGGGTGGGTGGGTGGGTGGGTGGGGGGTGTTAAGTGAGCAGTACGTGCCAGCTGCCCCCAGCCTGTAGCCCCAAGAAGAGAAAAATCACAAAGTGAGGAGAGATTGGTGGTGAAAAGTACCATCAAGGCACAGCGCACATATCATGACCCCGTAGGGTTTCCAAGGCAAGCAACATTCGAGGGTGGTTTGCCACTGCCTGCCCCCTGCACTGCAAGCCCGGGCTTCCTTGGCGGGCTCCCATTCAAGCACTAACCAGGGTCGACCCTGCTTAGCTTCTGAGGCGCGATGAGACTGGGCTAGCCTGGGCCGCCCAGGGCAGGGCAAGGAGATGTTAAGATATTAGAAAAACATGCCAGGCCTGAAGCAGATGGGGAAAGAAAAGTGGACCATTTAACTTTCCTGAGAACTGGGTGCACTGCCACGAAACTGCTGCATGCACGGATTATTAATCTTTGCATGCTTAAGGAAGGGAGCGTAAATGGAAAATAGCCAGCTGAGCTTCTGCCCAACATGGTGTACAGCCCCACAGAAGCCAGCCATAGCAGTGAGGTAAGAAGCTCAAGAAAACCACACTGCCATCCCCCTTCCCTCCGATACTGCAGTGACAAGGGGAAGCACTGCTTCCGAGAGACTGGGCTGTCAGTCATTCAGAAACAAGTTGGGGGAGAAACCGACAACATGAGTAGGAGCAGCATGAAGACAAGATCACAGGTCTGCTGGGGGGGAGGTGCATACATGCACACCCCATCTGGCCAACCTTTCCAGATGTTCAAATTCTTTCCCTTCACAGGAAAAACTCAAACATGACAGTGAGACTCAGCAGTTTGGTGTAGAGAGCTAGTTTGGTGCATGGGCGTCAACTACGGGGGGGCTCGAGGGCTCGAGCCTCCCCCGAAATTTACCGGGGGGGGCTCAGCCACCCCCGGCAAAATGCTCGCCCAGCAGCCGACCGTCGCCACCTCTCCTTCCCCCCCACCCCCGGCCTGCCCTCCTGCCTCCCTGGGGCGGGGGGGGGAGAGAGGCGGCGGGGACATCGTTGCGCGCTTCGCGCGGGCGGCAGTCAGCCGGCCAGCTGGCTGCCGCCGCGGGTCTGCCTCCCCGGGCCGGGGGGGGGGGGGACGGAGCGGCAGGGACAAAGGCGCGCACAGGCGCGCTTCGCTCGGGCGGCAGTCAGCTGGCCAGCTGGCTGCTGCCGCCGCAGGTCTGCCTCCCTGGGCGGGGGGGGGAAGAGCGCCAGGGACATGGTCCCGTGCGCGCGCGCGCGCTTTGCGCGCGCGCACAGGAGAGCCACTGCCCCCCCCGGGGATTTAGAAAGTCGACGCCCCTGGTTTGGTGTAGTGGTTAACTGCGCGGGGTCTAACCTGGGAGAACCTAGGTTGATTCCCCACTCCTCCACTTGCAGCTGCTGGATGACCTTGGGCAAGCCATAGTTCTGGCACAGCTGTTCTTGAAAAAAAGGGCAGTCTCTGTCAGAGCTCTCTCAGCCCCACCTGCCTCCCAGGGTGTCTGTTGTGGGGAGGGGAAGGGAAAGGAGTTTGTACGCCGCTCTGAGACTCCCTTGGGTAGTGAAGGGTGGGGTATAAATCCACTCCTTCTTCTACTTCTCCTGATATAGCTGCAAGCTCAAGGACACAAATACTTATGAAAATAGTACTACAGAAACTGAACACATAACCAATATACCCTGAATATTCTCAGGTGAGTTTGACTCTAAGGCTGATGCTTATCTTCTCAAGTGGTTTATGTAACCGTATTAAGTTATTCAGGTTTTAATCTCAGGAAGGAAGGAGTGGAGAAATTTTCACAACAAAGCAGGCCTACCTACAAAATCTGCATTGCTGACTTCAGATCTTGTTTCAGCTTCATCTTCCAAACCATCTTCTTCCCCAAGAACAACTTTAGCTGGTAAAAACAACACAATCATTTGTTTAGTTTTTATACTAGTCATCATAAAATATCGCAACTGTTGAACAACTAAAATTCTCTGCCTGCAAAAAAATTGCAATATTTAAGATGTTTAAAGTAGCCATATGAATAAATGAGATACAGGAAATAAGACAGACAGCATCTAACTAATACTTAGAAATGGAAAAAACAGAGAGCTGACGGATGGTGGGGAGTCAAGTCGGCAAAGGCTGATTGAAGCTACTTGTAGATCAATCTTACGGGGCTGGATCCAGACTAAACTTTCCACTGAGAGAATCCCATCAATGTCCCTCTGTGGACCCTCCCACCACACTGTTCCTCAGGGTCCCTTGCTCCCCAGCAGCACTGTGCTGTGGACATCCGTGGGCTGCAGTTGCGGCGGGGGGGGGGGGGGGCGACAACTTTGTACCCACTGCTGGAAAACAGTCTGGATCCAAAACACTATTCAGTATTTTTCTGTACTTCTTGCTAGTTTTGCAGAATGGAACAGAGATGGCATGAATGTGACAGAGAAGGAATGCAGCAGGCAAGAACCCCTGATCAGATCCCCCACCAGAGCCATGCATGTTTACCACTCCCAGATTAGAAGGCAGGGCCTCTATGGGGAAGTGCCAGGAGCAATGTGACCCCGAAAGCAGCCCTGAATCGGAAGCCATGTTTTCAGGTCAGCTTCATGACTTCTCCGGCCATGTGCTGTCATAGACTGTGGCAGAGAATCTGTGTTTCACATTACAACTGAGAGACTGAAGTGAGGCTGCAGGCACCAGAAAAGCTGCCTCACGGGGACCCCCTGGGGGTCATCACTCCCTTGATAGTCCTATTCTTTGGCTTCCTGAGGGCTCATCAAATTCCAGACCATGTGGAAGATCAAGGTTTCTTGACAATATTGACTTCCTAGGACAATCCAGGAATCTGACTTACAAAGCAGGGTTCTCTGAAAGCCTCATGCCTTGGTATCCGACAAAGGGAGCTTGGACTCCCAAAAACTTACACCCTTTTAATTATTTATTTACATTACTGATAGTTCGCCTTTCTCACAAGGACATGAGGCAGATTCCACATAGTAAGTCAGTACAACCAACATAATGGGACATTCAATAAACCATGTAGAAGTCTGCAGCAAACCAGAAATCTAAAAGATAGAACTGAAGCACAGAATAAGTGGTGCAAAAATCACGTAACAGGATCCTACTTACAGTAAGCTACACACATAGCAGTATAGCCCACAGTCCCTGATCATTTATCCAAGTATGTTTGCGAACCATTTTGTACAGTACAGCCCTCTTCAAGCCCTCCTGAATAATTCACTTTTGCCGAATTTGTGGAAAGGTAGGAGAGCAGGTGGGGGCCACATCAGAGGAAGCATGTGTGGGTGTGTGGGGGGGGGGGCAATTCTTGATTTTGCCCACTTGCAGGCCGGCACCCACAGAAGGCCCCACTTTATATGTAGCAGCCAAGACCTTTATATATATATAACCGCCAATGGAGAGTCTGCAGAGTGGGAGCGACACGCACGCTCGGTCCAGCTCCCCGTAACAGCCAAGCTGTGGCACTCTGCACCAGTTGGAGCTTGGGGGAGTTGGTTTTGGGGGGAGCCCAATGTACAGTGCATTACAGCAGTCCAGTCTCAATGTTACTGTGGCGTGGATCCAGGGGGCCAGATCAGCCGTACCCAGGCAAGGGGCCACCTCATGGGCTGGGCTGAGCTGGAAGAAAGCCTTATCCAAGTCTCCTGGCTGCTGTGGTTAACTGGCTAAAAGTGAACATAATGGCTGCTGCGTTCAGACTGGCAGTTTGGCCTGATATAGGCCTATTTCACAAGTGGATTAAATGGGCCTGTTCACACAGCCACAGCTGTCAGGCGTTCCCTGTGCATACCCACCCTGCCAGAGGACGACTTGGAGCCAGGTTAAAAAGCCACGACCTCCGAAGGGGTGCTTTTGTTTCCCCGTGCATTCATCGCGTATGGCCGGTTGTGTGAACACGAGGGAGCGCGTGCAGAACGGATGTGGCAGTCTGAACCTGCAGATTTGTTCTGCCACTGGAGACGCACTTTTTTCAAAGAATTGCCTATGTGCTCATGAATTTTGGGAATTTCTGGCGATGCCCTCTGTGGCTGATGGGCTACAATAATGTGGATGTCTGACCAGGCGACGGCTGCGTGGGTAACCCCCAGCAGGGTGTGCTGCGTGGCTGATGTGCCCCGCAATACTTTCACCCGGTTTAATTAGAAATGGCACTCTATTGTGCCAAGCTGCCAGTGTGTCACAGCCACTGAATTGTGGTCTGGCACTTTGGGGCAGGAACTTTTGGTTCAAGGGAGTGCGTTGCAGAACAAAGTTACAAAGAAGCAGAGAGAGTCTAAAACTCACCCTAGTCTTGGTAGGTTGCCACCAGGTCTTTCAATCGATCCCAACAGCCCAGGAGAGAAAGACCAAGCCTCCCGGCTTCCCAGGGAACTAAACAAGAAAAGTCAGCCCTGCAGAGCGGGACCGCAGTCTGAGTTTCCAAGACAAAACAGTTAATCTGGTAGGCGGTCAAGAGTGTAGGCTTTTGGATCAGGCTTTGAGGTTAATTGAAGGCAAAAACCACAACACAGTAAAATATAATTATTTATTCAAAGTGCAAAAATATATAAAAACGAGAGTAGACTTGGGAAAGAATAGAACAATCAAACCTAAGCATTCCCAACACAGCTAAACATATGAAGAAGACTCAGACCCAGTTATCCTTTCCAGGTTCAACAGAGGCAGTCAGTTTCAGCAAATCAAGATGTTCACACAATCAGCCAGTCCAGGCAGGAATCAAGACGGGATGCCAAGCTGGGGGCTCTGGGACTATTGACAAAGCCATGCCGAATAGTCTCCAGGCGCCACCATTACAGTCTGAATGTTAACTAGATTTATAGGGAAAGGGACTCTGACCAATCCTAGGCCTTTGAACCAATCAGAAACCCAAGAGATGATGTAACTCTCCCTGCTATTAGGCACATGACATCCCATAACGAACAACAGCAAGACAGGGAGAAACAAAACTATCTGCAGCTAGGTCCGGTTCACCCCCCACACATAGGTGTCTGTAGTTCAATTGCTTTGGAATGTGCTAACTGGACGCCCCAAGGGCAGCTGGTAGCTTGGTCCCATCCTCAGCTGAGAACAGTTTAGCAAGGTCACAGCGCTCTCCCTGCCATCTGTCTCTGGGAAAGTTTCTCTAGGCCTCTACAGTCTGAACCAAAGATTTTTAGTTTGCAAACCAGAACAGGAAAGCCATTTTTCTTTACATGGTGAACTGGCAAAAAGTGAATAAACTGAAACTAAACTCTGGAAAGACAGAGATAATGCTTGTTGGAAAGCTGGAGGTCTTGAAGGACATTGTTCTCCCCACTTTTTGATGGAGTTCAACCGACCCTTGCTGACTCAGTTAGGAGCCTTGGGGTTATACTGCATCCAATGTTATTACTGGAGAAGCAAAAAATCTTGTTGGTCTGGGGTGCTCCTAGACTCAGATCTAGCTGTTCTACCGCAGACCAACAAGGCTGCCCTCTGAAAATAACCACAAATGGGAGGCCAGAGCATCGGCCATTCCTTAGACATAACAGGCTCAAGGACAGTCTTCAAGTCACTACCCAGACTTTGTCCAACAGGACTGAGCCGGACAGCTCGCAGGTAATCTAATCCCCTGAGGTTGACTTTTCCCAGACTTCCTAGTTATACCCATATTTGGAGTTCTTTCTAGTTCCTGTTCCCTTAAAATTCAATCCTTCCACAATTCCAGCTTTCTAGCCTGACCTCAATTCTGTCAGAACAGAAACACTGTCCCTTTCTCAATGCAACTAAAACCACCTCTCGACCCCCAAACCTTTGTAGTTCATTTCTGGATTCTACCTGTTACCCCAACTCCATGGTTGATTGACTTCCTTATTCTTGCTGAAATCACTGAGTTTCCCCCTTCCTTTGAACCCTGGACCTGCTTTTCATCACCCGGTTCTTGAATGGACTGTCACCCATCTTCTCGCATCAGGATCACACTTGGATATTTTCTTCCTCCCCTTTTATTCCCAAGGCACCATTGGTAGCCAGTCTTCCTTCATCCAGATTTCCCCACATAAACACTTCTAGCTTAAACATAACTCTTGCTCCAAACTGAAATAGTTCTGGTTTCCTTCTGGTTGTTAGTGCTGTTTGTTTGTGAGCTGATTTAATATTTGCTTAGGGTAAGCTTCCCCCTCCCTAATACTGTACCAAATCCCTCAATAAACTCTATATTTCTTTTTAAACCTTTAAATCTGGTCTCCATCATCCTTTTCTTACTGACAGCCACCTCTTTCCCTTAAGGGAGGATGACAAGGGGAGCGGCGGCCTCTGTGTCTGCACTTCCATTTCCCCCTCCTGCTTTTTAGAAGCCCCTCTTGGATGTCTTTAACAACCTTGTTGGTGATTCAGGAGCAAATATCAGCCTATAGGGACACCCCGTCAAGAACCCTTGAGTGGGGGATCCCAGAACCCTAGGATCTCTGTCCCTCCCTGTCCCTCTGCTGATTATTCACTGCGCAGGAAGTCTCATTGCCACCAATAATTATGAGCTCTTAAGCCTCAGATGTGTTCCTGCCTTCTTAAATTGCATTGGAGGGGGGATTGGCATGTTAGAATCAAAAGCGGCTCTGTTGTCCTCCAAAGGCTCCTCATTTGCAGCTGCTAAGGTAGAGGCAGGGGGGATTTGAAAGACTCTTGCCTCAGCTGAGGCCTTAGGGGGTGTAGATTCTGGCGGGCTCTTTTGGTGGTTGGGGTGCTGGACATTCACATCCACAACTCCAATAAAGAAGTTGAGCACATGAATATTATCTTTTTTCACAGGATCCTTGGTCTTCCCAACTCTCTAGCGTATTCTACTATCTGTGCAGAGCTGGGCATCCATCTCAATGAAACATGGGCATGGATCGCTGCCATTAAATACTGGCTCCGTCTCTATTTCAGCTCACCTCCCAACAGCCTTACTGCTCTCCTCCCTACAGAGTCTTATATCTCGAAATAGTCACAATCTATAACGTCCAAAATTAAATCAATTGGTATTGCTCTGGACTCTCTGGCTAATTTCGGAGAAAAGGACATTTTCTGGATTGTACAAAGGAGGATCTGGGACATTGAAGCCCAAGTAATTAATGCAGAGGTAGCTCTGGAGTGGGCTCCCCTCGCTTCCTTGGCCTCCCCCCCGCCAAGTTTCAATGGCTTAGTATTTTTCTAATTTGATAATCCCTCTTCATTGTGGAGCCTTTATGCTGGCTAGGTTTAATCTATTTCCTTCGGCTGTTATGTCAGGTAGATACAAGGGCACCCCCTATAAGGACAGAGTTTGCACCTGCTTTTACAATGAACCTGATTCTGTGCAACATATTCTTCTTCATTGCCCCCAATATTCTTTTCTATGCCATCACTTGATTCGTCCTCTTTTGCCTTCTGCAAAGACTGCTGATAAATGAGTTTAACTTCTTGCTTTCTGATATATCCCCCGAAATCACTGCTTCTGAAGCTGAGTTCCTCTCGCTTGTATGAAAGCTAAGGGCAAGAGTTTTTTAACACTTAGCATATCCCAAAATAAAACTGTACATTAAAAACTATGTTGAATTAGATTGTGTATGACCTTTTTTCCCTCTACTACTTTGGCATAAAACCCTCAGTTTTATCTTATTTTTGGTGTAGTGGTTAAGTCTGTGGACGCTAATCTGGGAGAACCGGGTTTAATTTCCCACTCCTCCATTTGCACCTGCTGGATGACCTTGGGCAAGTCATAGTTCTGGCACAGCTGTTCTTGAAAAAGAGCAGTTTCTGTCAGAGCTCTCTCAGCACCACCTACTTCATAGGGTGTCTGTTCTGGGGAGGGGAAGGGAAGGGAAAGGAGTTTGTAAGCTGCTCTGAGACTCCCTTGGGTAGTGAAGGGTGGGGTATAAATCCAATCTCTTCTTCCCGTTACACCATGCCATGCCAATAAAGGTCTATGATGATGATGGCACATGACCTGGGGAGCCAGCACGGACGAGATATCTGCAGGAGGAATCCCAGCCATTCCCTCAACCTGGGAAGTCGGCATAGAAATGCCACCTGCCCTGGAAGTGGATGGTCTGGTGGCCGAAGGCTCAGCTGACTGCTACCGGCTCTGGCTTGGCATCCTGGCAGAATGCACCGGAGAAGTCTTGGGGCACCGTGCCTGGCATCTTTTGGAGTAGCTGGGCACCTTGTTGATCTACACTTCTCAATAAGCCTAAACGCTTTCTCTGACTTGCCCTTACTCTCTAAGCTACTTTCGCTTTTCTTCAGCTGTAGAAGTGCATCTGATAGGGAGCCAGGCAAGGGCGGACTGGAGCTCACCTCTAGCTGGACGTGGAAGTAATGCAAAAATAATTGGCATAGCCCAGCCTGCAGAGTGGGGGGTGGGGTGGTAACTGACTTCTGGATACCTTCCACCCCTGATGGAGAAGCTATACAGCTACAGGTTGTCCCTCCCTGCGGTGATGTAACCCTGAGATTAAATGGGACTGCTGATAGAAATGCTTTCCTACATGGGCAGGGTCTTGCTTTAAAGTATTTCTACCGGAGGAAAACATTTGGCAGCAAGGAGGAACAGGAAGTCATCACTGAATCACAGGTCTCAAGGGACTACCAGAGAGCTCCACATCCACATTTATTAGAGACTAAATCATGTCATCCATATGAGAATATGCAAACAGTGCTTATCCAGTTGAAGAAATATGCAAGTAAACAATTTAAACAGCTTGCGTGAAACAAGCCACTGGGAGGGGGCATGCTCCCACATCTGTTCTCTAAGGAACAAGTGGTCCCTGTTGTTAAAATTCTGTAGTATACTTTTAGCCACAGAAGGATCTCACCCTAAGCTATTTATTTATTTATTTGATTGATTTCTAGGCCGCTCTCCCCACATTTGCAGGCTCAGAGCGGCTTACAGGACCGGGCATGCCAGGATTCATTAAACATTATAAATATTTAATACAATATAAAACATTTAGTTAAAAACAACGTAAAGTGCTCAACAGTCCTCAGATGAGAAGACTCAGATGAAAAGACTCAGATGGCGGCTATCTGATCACACCGGTGCCATTTTCCCTGTGGCAGATAATACAATCGGCGGTCAGACATCAGTGGATGTTCTATAGAAGAGGGAGGGGGAGGAGGCAAGGGTAGCGGCCCCTGATCATATGCCTGGCGGAAGAGCTCCGTCTTGCAGGCCCTGCGGAACTGTACCAGGTCCCACAGGGCCCTGATCTCCTCCGGGAGCTCATTCGACCAGGTCGGGGCCGCAACTGAGAAAGCCCTCCCCCTCGTGGTAGCGAGCCTGGCTTCTCTGGGGCCAGGTATAGTTAGCCGATGTTGGGGCCCAGACCGTAGTCCTCTCCGGGGTATATACGGGGAAAGGCGGTCCCACAGGTAGGTTAGACCCAGGCCATTTAGGGCTTTAAAGGTCAGCACCGGCACCTTGAAGCGGATTCGGTACACTATTGGCAGCCAGTGCAGTGCCACCAGCACAGGCCGGATTTGTTCCCGTCTCAGAAGACCCATCAGCAGCCTCGCTGCGGCATTCTGCACCAGCTGCAGCCTCAGGATCAGCAACAAGGGCAGCCCCATGTAGAGAGCGTTGCAATAGTCTAGCCTCGAGGTGACCGTTGCGTGGATCACTGTGGCCAGGTCAGTACGGTCCAGGAAGGGAACCAACTGCCGCACCAGCCTCAGATGGTAAAAGGCCGACTTGGCAGGGGCTGCTACCTGGGCCTCCATAGTTAGGGAGGGATTCAGGAGCACTCCCAGGCTCCTCACCAACGGCGCAGGCACCAAAGGCACCCCGTCGAATGCCGGGAGCGGGAGCCCCGACCATGGTCTGCCCCTGCCCAAGCACAGGACCTCCGTCTTCACCGGGTTCAGCTTCAGCCTACTCAGCCTGAGCCATCCAGCCACAGCGTGCAATGCCCAGTCAAGATCGTCCGGTCCAGAGCCAGACTGGCCGCCTAACATCAAATAGAGCTGGGTGTCATCAGCGTACTGGTGGCATCCCAACCCCTCCCTCCGTATCAGCTGGGCAAGGGATATAGACGTTAAAAAGTATACGGGACAAAACAGCCCCCTTCCTGAGCTCTTGTGTCTTTTGCAGAAAGAGAT
The DNA here is from genome assembly GCA_029233225.1 of Lepidodactylus listeri. Taxonomy (NCBI): domain Eukaryota; kingdom Metazoa; phylum Chordata; class Lepidosauria; order Squamata; family Gekkonidae; genus Lepidodactylus; species Lepidodactylus listeri. The sequence goes on along the minus strand of JARCFY010000009.1, from coordinate 111,928,916 downwards.
GGAATGAAGTCTGCCAGCCTACCCGCGAGTGCAACACTCTACAGTAGCAAGTTATTTATTTAGAGCATCTTTACTCTACGTTTTCCCCAATGATCTCAAGGAGGCATACATAGCTCCCTCTTCCACTTTATGCTCACAACAACACTGTAAGGTAGGCTAAGCAGAAAGCGGGGAGGCCCAAAGTTACCCCATAAGTTTTATGGCAAATGGATTTGAACCTGGGTCTCCTGGTCCCAATTCAGCATTCTAAGCATTGAACTATGCCAGCACTACCACAACACCAAGTTGTTACTGACGGTAGCCCAACTGTTAGGAGCAGCTTGGGGCAGCAGGTGGGGGGAGGATACACAGGAAATGGCCAGGAGAAAATACATTCTATCGAATGGTTCTGCTCATAGTTCAAAGGATTCAACCCATTCTACCTAAAGAGGAGTTTCAAATATGGGAAAGACATAAGAATTAAACAAATTTCAGTGACTACTGAATAAAAATAAAAATATGTAAAAAAGAAAATAACGTGTGTGTCACTCAAGACAAGGTGCTGTCAAAAGAAAGCACTTTTATAGATCACTTAGCTAAGGTCCTATGGACACTATTGTGATGAAAGCAACAAGCAGCATTTTTGAGGAACCTGTTCATTTTTAGAAAAACAATTAGCAGCAACAAACTAAAGCCAAGAAAACACCAACATTTATGACAGTTATATAATTAAAGAAGAGTCAACCAAGATAAGTGAATGAAGACCGATGTGTAACAAGGCGCAAAAGTAAAAAAGTCAGAAAAATCTATAAAGCAAGAGATTGTGATTGCCTAGATATATAATCACCTTTTGGTTTTCTGGGGAAAACAGGGCTGCATGAAGACCCCCCTCCGGCTGCAAATCACAGAAAGTAACAGATCAAGCCACAGATCAGAGCAAACATCAAGAGAGAATTCTAACAGTCTCCAAAACTGAGATAACAAAAGAATAAATTTGCTAGCTACAGTCAAGAATAATTCCTCTTAAACGTTATCATTTACTGACAAAAAAGTGACCTTCTATATAGCGACAGAACAAAATTTGAGTCCAGTTGCGCCTCTAAGACCAACAGAATTTACAAGAAGAAGAGATTGGATTTATATCCCGCCCTTCACTCACTTGGGAGTCTCAGAGCGGCTTACAAACTCCTTTCCCTTCCCCTCCCCACAACAGACACCCTGTGAGGTAGGTGGGGCTGAGAGAGCTCTGAGACAACTGTCCTTGAGAGAACAGCTGGTACAGAGCTATGGCTTGCCCAAGGTCATCCAGCAGGTGAAAGTGGAGGAGTGGGGAATCAAACCTGGTTCTCCCAGATTAGAGTCCACGCACTTAACCACTACACCAAATGGGCTCTCCCCCTTTAATTTAATTCTGAGTATGAGCTTTCATGCGCATGCACACTTCTTCAGATAGATGCAGGTGGGTCACCGTGTTGGACTGAAGCAGCAGAACAAAGTTTGAGTCCAGTGGAAACTTTGAGACCAACAAAGTTTAATTCTGGGTATAAGCATTCATATGCACCCGAAAGCTTATACCCAGAATTAAACTTTTTCGTCTTAAAAGGAGCCACTGGACTCAAACTCTTTTCTGTTGCTTCAGAACAACATGGTGACCCATCTGAATCTATCTTCTATACAGTAGTAAATCTAATGCTGCAAACTCATTACTGCTAATATGTTTGAACAAACTGATCCAGTCCATTATTGTTTGTAGAAATCCAATCAGAAACAGAAAGAATCATTTTGCAAAATGTTAGCCATTAAAGAGGAAATATTTTATCAACAGAAATACAAGACAGCCACCAAGACATTAAGCAAGCCTACAGGAACTCAAAAGCTGATTAAGATATTTTGATTAAGCTTCAGCACACTGCACTATTATATTTATATTTATTATTATTGTTATTACAACTACTACCAATAGGTCTTTCTAAGAACTTTAAAAATGTACTTGTTACTATAAATGTAGAAATTTTAACTGAAAATCTAACAATGGTTTATTACCGAGATATGCATTACTGGAAAAGTTAAAATAAACAGCTTACCTATAAGTTCTACTATGCTGTCACTGCGGTTTCTGCTGGAAGCCTCATCCTTGGATACACCAACTTGAGTAATACCCCCAGCAGTAGTCAGTGCCAGAAGGAGATCAGGAGGAGGTGTTCTGAGAAGCTGTTGTAGTAATTCTAAAGCGCCAGTCACAACATTGTGATCCCGGTGCTGAGTATAATGTAGGGTCAATTCATAAACCTAGTTGTCAAAAGGAGTACAATTAGGCCAGGGTTCAGCAGAAGACTGTGCCCCAGGAGGAAGGCACTCCGGCGTTCACTATTTTGTTTCCCACTTGGCGCTTCTTGTCAGACTCTTGAACAAAGTTACTCCCAACAACACTCTCTTGGCAGTGATTTGTTTATTGAGAAGATGTGTCAAGATAAAACGGTCCCATGTCAGAACTGACCCAGTTGGTGCCAGTTCAGAAATTATACCCTGTTAAAACAAGCCCCCCCCCAAAGTCCCATCCAATTAATTAATTCATTCAGCCCACCTAAATTTAACACATCTCACAAGCCCTCCTTCCCCCACCCGCAACCTTAGGGTTGTTTTATCTATGACAGGCTGGCCAGCAGAGACAGACATCCAAGGACATTTCACATACTCCCCATGTGGGGAGGCCTCTTAAGAAAACAGTTACTAAGCCGCATAAGTGAAGCATCTCTCTCACACACATACACTCACACCAAGCACCCCCCTCCATGGCCACATTTAGAGTTCCCATAAGAACAGAACATATAATGCACACAGAATACACAAACACATGGCAAACGAGGTTCCAAGTTTGACACTTCTCATGATGCATCTAATGCCTCTTCACAGGGCTACCCCACTCCCCACCTACACAACTACCAAAAGCGGCATTTAGGGCAATGCAGGGACGACACAAGAATGATCAGGAAAGCTCCAGGAAAGGAATGGATGCTGTTTACAGGGCTATTAAAGCATGCACTAACTAGACCAGGAACAGCACATTAAAATCATTAAAATCAATACACACTATTTTATTTTTCTGTTAATAATTATTTTTAAGATAAATGTGAAGTTAGACCCACATTAAAAAATACATAGATTTAAAACTGGAAGCTGCCCATGATTTAGTATAATTTTTTGGACCTAGGAGTATTGCTGATATTAAAAATGACCTGAAAAGTATAAATCCAAAATAAGAATATTTATTTGGAGCGCCTTCAGTGACTTAGAAGGAAGGGGATGCTAGAATTAACCCAGTTTCCTTGAATAAAAGTGAAACCATGAATGTCCTTGTGGAGAAATGCCCTATAGCCCAGAATGTCCGTCAGAATTTCAACAGAACACCTAGCCATGGGAAAGCTACAGGGAAATGATCAGCCATCTCACAGAGAACAGGGCTACTCAGTGCTTTGGAGATGCAGATGGCTCTGGCTTGGAAAGGACAAAAGACACCAGCTCCTCACACTCCTGCTAGAGAGTCACACCTCAGAATACAGAATTCTAATGACCAAAGGGTAGAGAACATCCTTTTTAACAGGAAGAGAAAGATGAGCCCATAAGAAGGGAGTGGCTGAGGGGAAATTATATACTCCCGGACCACAGTGAAGAAGCAGTCAGCTGCTCTTATCCATTTTGTCTTAAGCCGTGAAGGACAAAGCCTTCTTAGGGACTCCTTTTTGACCACATGTCAAAGACAAGTCCCAGCTCCAAGAAGTGAGATAATGAAATACTTTTGACAACATACAATTCCAAGAATAAATGGCCTACCTTAACATCCTTTAGAGGATGTACAGAGTTTAGGGAAAGAGAATATGTGGTTTTATTGCTTTAGAACTTGGCTAAGGTTGCCAGGATCAAATAAGATAGCTATGCTTTCCATTTTGCTAATAATTTCCTTTTATTTTGGATACTGGAGTTTGAATTCTGTGATGCACCATTTGCCCAAATCAGTCACATTTATCCAAAGAGAGAGAGACCAGGAAGGGGGCAGCAGTTAAACCCCTCAGCGCTCTAGCACGCAAGGGGAGACTCCAGTTCCCAGGCCGGACAAAGCGAGGAGAGTGGGGAAGTGCCGCCCAAGCAAAACTTCTAAAGGCAGCAGAAGAAAAGGAGCCTGAGATCAGACTGCTCAGGTGGGGACCTCCTTTGAGGCAGTTCTGTGCTGGCGGCACCAATTCAGAAAGGGACCTGGATAACTCCAGGCCAGCCCCATCTCACCAGACCTCAGAAGCTAAGCAGGGTCCGCCCTGGTCAGTACTTTGCTGAGAAAGTCCAGGGTTGCTATGCAGGGGCAAGTAAAAGCAAACCACCTCTGAATGCCTCTGACCTTGGACCCTTGGGATCCGGGGGTCACCAGGAGTCAGTTACGACTTGATGGCCAAAGGGGGGGGGGGCAGAGAGCCAGGTAGGACAAAGACCCATTTGGCTGAGCAGCTTTCTCTCCCCCACAAGGGAACGGGCTCCTGCCAGGGCTGATTCTCAGCCGACGAAAGTTTAAGTAAGAACCAGCACATTTTATAACCAACTAGTCTGATACCCATGCTTTGCTACGGTTCCGTAAATCTGATGATGTGAAGTTTGAAATGTAAGATTTGTTGTAGGAATTCTAATGGAGAAGATTTTAGCGTAAAAAATGAAGTGAGTACTTCCCCCCTCCCCTCCACTGAAGGACCTGTCTGTAGACCACATGGGTGGTTCCGCCCTCAGGTGCTAAGATCACCAGGCTGCTTGGTGAGCTCACTCTAGAGCAGGCAACACAGAACTACCCATTTAAGAAGCAGTCGTTTCTTAAGTCAACTCCTACCACCTTCCACAAAAGTGATGGCCTCTCTACTGGTGTTCCTGGATTGTTTCGCTGTAAGCAGCCCACCTCCTCTCCTACATCGGACAGGCAAGCTGCCTGTCCAGTGTAGGAGGGGGAGGGGGGAGGAGTATTAGAAGCCACTGTGGAGGTGGGGCTGGCAGGATCACCAAGGCGTTACTGCTGGGGCGGGCTCCCTCATGGCTTAAAGGCATCTGGGAGGCTGGGCCAGCAGCAGGGCTAAGGCAATCCTGTTTCCTCAACTGCCGTTAGCTCTCTGCAGTCTCCTGTAACTGTTTTTTTAACCTCAGAGCGCTGAGCTCTGCAACCGACCAATCAGAGAGTGGAGGGTGCAAGTAGGCAGCAGCCTGGCAGTCTCATAGAAATCAATGAGGGGAGCCCATTCCCCCCCCTTTCACCCACTTAGGGGACAAATTTCTAAAAATCCCTTCTTAGTGAGCGCCTACGCCATGGTAGGAGCGCTCTCCCTGAATTTGGTGTTTCTAGGTCTAGCGGTTTGGCCTGGGTGTTGAGTTTACGGTGAGGGGACTTTCTTTTATATATATAGGTGTAAAAGTTAAACTTTATATAAACATTGGCTCATCAACCAAAAACAGCAGCACCCAACATTTTATTCCTACCTGTATAAGCTGATTGAAGGAAGGAGAAACTTCAGTCTCTTTTCGAATCACGCCAAAGCTACCTTTCAGACTTGTATCTTTCACCTGCTGCTGTAGTAAAGGTATTAGATACCTTAAAGTGAGCAATACTCCGAGAATTAGAACAGCTGGGTATTCATCTTCTATGGGAGACAATAAACCTGCAAAGTTAACAATCATGATTTAAAAGAGACATCACCAGCACATTTTCTCTGAAGAGCCCATGAGCTGGTAGCAACCTTTTCATGCACTCTGGTTCTCTCTTCTGTAATTACCTTGGGATAGGAAGCATCTTCTGCATTGCTGTCCTATTTTAATTCCAACAGGTCAGCTCCCACAACTCACAAAGACAGCAAAGTTTATCAACTTGCCATCCAAGACAACTATTAAGGATCATCTCTCTCTTTCATTCATTGCAAATCAACAATAGAAAGGCAAGTTTCTAGCTCTTCTTATGCTCCATTCCCAGCATGTGGGCTATCCCCTTGCAGGTCAACATTTGAACTTTCCAGAATCTGAAAAGGATAGCCTGCTCTCACGTGGAAGGTGCCTGAAAAAGAGGGCAGCTCCCATCTATGCAATCATCCAAAATCTCTTAGCCCTGAACACAGTAGCTCCACCAGTGCTCCATTATGTACATGTGCATCCCACACTGCCACACGGTAAATAAAGTGGAAGTAACATCCCACATTAAGGAGAGCTGGGTTTTATGCCCTATTCCTCTCCACCCTATGGAGTCTTAAAGTGGGTTACCATCTCCTTCACTTCCTCTCCCCACAACAGTCACCTTGTGAGGCAGGGGAGGCTGAGAGAGTCCTGAGAGAAGGCTTCTTGTGGAGGAGCAGTGGGGGTTCAAACCTGGTTCTCAAGATTAGAGTCCACCCCTCTTAACCACAGCACTGAAAATGTCCTGTCTGCTTTTCTTGATTTGCACATGGGCGTTACACACAGTGCCTCTCTCTCCTGGTTGAATGGGAAAGGCCACGCTCTCCTAGGAGCTCTGGGACCCTGTACTGTTCTCAAGTATGCCAGGCAATGCCGGACCAGGGCAGACATCGAGGCTCTTCCCACTCTCCATAACCCACCATCTAAAGACATTTCATTTTTTCAGAAAGGAGGATCTGGCATACACTGCTGGGGGATTTGCACTGAACCATCACTGAGGGAGGATTGTCCTTCCGTGTTCTCCCCATTCAAGTGCTATGAACTGTTATGAGATTCAGAAGTGCTAATGTACCCAGGAAGTAATAGTGGTAAGAGTGAAGTCCTCAGGACCTACGAGGTAAAGTACTTTCATTAATGGGCTGCAGGCATGCATGGGGAACTGGCCAGGCAGATCTTATGAAGCTCTGGAATTCTCCAGGCAAGTGACAAGCAATCCAGCAAGGCCTCTGCTGCCCCGTCCAGTTCCGTTGTGAGGCACGTGTGTACCAGCGACTATCAGACCATAAGAGGTCAGGAGCAATCCTCAGAAGAGTCTCGCTCTTTTTTAATATTGCCAAGTGAACACCAAACTAGAGCGCTTTACAGGATACACTAGAGCAGGTTAAATAATTTCCCTTGCATACTGAGCTTGTGTGGACTATTACTATATTGGCCATAACCATGGACAGAAGTCGCAGCACACTCCAGGATCGTTTTCCCCCCTAGACACCAGGACAACAGAAACTGCTGCTTACCCCATCTGGGGTTTATACATGCAATCGTTAATCGGGGGGGTGGAATCAGAACTGCTTTAGAGAGTAAGCAGTGTTTATGACAGAGCTACATTTTTGCCACCTTACCTAGCAGTACATTTAGTAGCCAAGTATAGAAATACTGTGTTCTTCGTGAATGCTGGCAGATGCTTACAGCCGATGCAGCTGCTGTTCGACGGATAGTGGGAGAACTGCTCTTGAGGTTAGCTACAAAAGTCTTCAATAAAGCCTACAGAAAGAGAAACTCTCTCAACATTTTGCATATTTGCAAAGGCGCTGAAATCTAAACTTAGTAGGTTGTTTTTTTGTGTTTTAATTTAATTAGACTGTCATGTGCTTTAAAGCAACATTGTGTGTAAAATGTGTTAGTTATCTGAATCACAGTATTAGCAATTTTCCAAACTTAGATTTAATTAAACCTGTTATCCAATCCGCTATGGAACCAGCAGTCCACAGTACCCACTATCAGATGTCCTCCCATCAATTATATCTGTAACACCACAAAAGACCTCTAGCTTCAGCGCTGGAAAAGAATTCAGGATTGCAGACAGCTAGAAGGCAAGAACTCAGCCCTCCATGCTGCAGACTCACAAGAGAGCAGGAACGCTCATGAGCCCCATATGGACTGGGTATTATCTGAGGAAGGATTCTGAATATAGAACCTCACTGAGGAACCCCCAAGGGCTGCAACTGCTCAGCTGCCCCTATTCATTCAGCCAGTGCTAGCAGCCAGGCAAATGCCTCCAACAAGACAGGAGCGCCCCTTCTTTCAGACAGGGGAGCAAAGCTGAAGAACAGGAGCCCTGTTTGCATGTCACAGTGAACGCACATACATCCTGCCCATACATGAATCCACCTAAGAAAGAGCCAATACACTTTCACTTAACTAATGACACAGCGGACATGTTCAGCTGTACATGTACTGATTGTGACATGAGAACTATTCAACACACATACAAAGAACAATCAAGTGTACACCACACATGGATTATATGTGTGTTCCCCGTAACTTGCGAACAGGGTTGTATGGCTTTCTGGTGACCAAAATTACTCGAATCATTCTGCCTGATGATCCTCCAGGTGGCCTCATGCAAGGAGGATCTGCATTGCAGCTGGCATCAGTGCTAACTCTAAGCATGCAATCCTTTGCCATTTTTCAGCCTAGATACGAGTGTGTGTGAACTACAAACAAAAAATATGGGTACTAAATGACAAAGAAAACTGCAAAGTGTTTGTGCATCAGTGAGCTGGGCAAAAGGGTCTGCCACCTTGCACAAGCATTCAGGAGTGTAAGGATGAGAGCTGTGAGACAACATACAAAGAGTATTGCCATTATTCAACTTTCCAAAAATGAAATAAAGATCGAATCTTGCAATTTGTGATTGGCAGTATGTCTTGACGCTACGTGTTTGTTATATTTCACCAATTCCAGAATTTGTGCTATTCCCTTGGCGTGTAGGAGAGAACACAAAAATATCACCTCTGGCAACAAATAAGAGTTTTAAAAAAAAAATCCAAGACACAAATTTTCTTGACCCACCTAGATGCCAGCGCTTGCTACATCAACTCTATAGGACTTATTCTTTGGCTTCCCTGCCCCACTAATTAGTCTCCCTATTAGGCATACTGGAAAACAACAATGCAGTTATTGTTTGCAAAAAAATTATGTACTACTATACATTCTTTGGTATAATATAAATAAAAAACTTGTACCTTAATTTCATTGTCATTTGCAAAGTTTCCAAAAGCTGACATGATTTTTGGTATTGCTGCAGCCAGCGTCTCTTGTACAGATTCTTCAGGCCGCTTGCATACCCGTGTTAGGCAGGGTAACAGGTTGACTAAATAAGGTCTGAGGGGAGAAACACAAAATGTATTAAATGATACTGACCTTAAAAGGGGGCACTCAGGAAGAGCCATGTGACAGCCAGGTAATTTCTTCATACTTTGCACGGATGAAACCAGTTGCTTACATGAACTGCACAATCCCCATGCAGGGAATGTACCTATGCAAATAGCAGCAAGCCCTTCTGGGAAACGATGGATGCCAGCCCCTTGTCCAAGCACAGCAGCCTCATACCCATGGCATAAGGAGGACGGCCGCCATCTTTCCACTCAGTCCCACCCTGACTGTAGTGAACAATATAATTACCACACCAGTGTATGCCAAGAGCTCAGAATGGTAGTGTACGTGATGCACAACTTTAAACTTGCGGGTGTAGTGCATATCTCAAGGAATATGTCAACTGAGTATGTAGTCACGTGAAAAGGCAAACTCCATGCTGGGGAAAGGGACTGAGAATAAAAAATTGTGATGTGCTTGTATAGGGATTAGAGCACCTTTCCTATGTGTCTTGGACTTTTCAGTTTAGAAAAAGGCGCCTAAGGTACATGATAGAGGTTTATAAAATTATGCATGGGATAGAGAAAGCAGAGAGAAATCTTTCTCTCTCTCCGCCGTAACTCCACAACTCAGGAGCACTCTACAAAATTTGCAGTTTCCAAAAGCTGACATGATCCGGCCTTGGCTGGGAGGGTGGGATAAAAATCTCAATAAATAAAAAAAATAATAAATAGGCAATAGGTTCTAGCTAGACAACAGAAAGTACTTCTTTACTCAACAAGTAATTGAATTTTGGAATCCACTGCCGGGCAAAATAGTGATAACCATGAGCATAGATGAATTTAAAAGCCTTCTACAAGCGGCGCCACACGAATGGAGTCCCAAAAGGCAAGTTCTGGGTGAATGGAGTCCCAAGCAGTGAGGTCTCCTGGAAGGCATTTAAACACCTTCTCCAAGTGGTGGGTTCCCGAAATTGGGAATTCCCAATATTGGTTACTGATACTGGGATTCAGGAATATTTGGAAATATCGATATTTTTCGGGTTCAGTATACCCAAACCTGAAAAGGGCTGGTGGGGTTTTTTGCTTACCTCTAGTGGCCACATAAAGGTAAGAGCCCTGACCCAGAAGGATGCAGCAAGGAAGAGGAAGAGCATGCTGACCAAGGAGAAGGTAAGGAAACCTGGCTGGGGGGGGGGGGGCATGTATGCAAAAGACCAAATCCTGTTGAGTGTGGCTCCAGTTGAGATAGCTTAGTGATAGCCAAAGGCATGACTCATTATGTGTTTTAGACAAATTACTACCTATAGTGAATAAAACTGGTGTTCCTATATTACCTCTGCCTGTGTCATGATGGGCCCAGAAGACTACGATGTGCCCTTACTCCCACAAGCTGCTGCAGACAGCTAGAGATTGTGTAGTGGTTGGTGCATATTCTAGTTACTGGCTGCATTTGAAGATCCTGTACTGACCCACAGGCTTTTGATCTCAGGTTGCAGTGTCTGTTCCCCAAAAGTGTTGGGCAAGAGGGTATTCCAAAGGCAAAGTTGTTCAGTCCAGATGTCAGGGTTCCAAAAGCCAGGCTGGGAAGAGTTATCCAGTCCAAGGGTCAGGTTCAAAGAATCAGGCAATGCAGAGTTGGTGGCTGAATGTCTATCGTACAGGTTGCTTCCACACCTAACAGCCTCCCTTGGTTGTTTTTTACAGCCACATGCCTAAAGGTCATACTTGCAACCAGCTGCCTGGGACTAGTCCTGCAACTACTCATCTGTATTATCAGCAAGAAGCATTGGGCCAAGAGGCATGCACTTTGCGATCTCTCCTGTAGCTCTGTTCTTAGTCTTTGTCTGCAGTGCTTTAAGGGTGTGAGTGATACTGGAGGGCTGGAAGCAACCAATTGAGTTTCACCCACTGGATCAGGCCTGGAGGGTGTCAGTGGCCCTGCACCAGCTGTTGGCTGTGAATTCTGACAAATCTGCAGTTCAGCTTCCTGCTTGCCGGCTTCTGCTAACTCAGAGCTGACTCCATGAGGCTTGTCTTCTCCTGAGGAGTCCTCACCATTGCTGTGCCCTGGCTGACTCACAACAGGTCCCCTGCTAAGCCAGGGCTCAGGACCTCTGCCCAAATTCTACTCATGGTGCCTCTGACTTAAAACTAATCCAACATCTGCATTAAACCAAGAACTCAATCACCCAATGTGATGGAAATCTTACTAGTTTTCAAGAGAGTCACCTTAAAGAGTGTTTGGAATCCTGAACCCCTGGGGTTTATTTCAGAATAATCCACACATTTCCATTCCATACTGGGCCATCTTTGGATAAAGGACATACTGGTTTGTGCCAGGCCACTCGTTTGTCATGGAAGGTAGAATCGTTAATGACTACTTGTTGGGGTGAGACTATCATTTTAATAAATTTCTAATTGGTAAGGTTAGCTTCTGACATCAGTACTGCACTAGAAGGAATCCTTCTTAGCAAGTCAGTCTAGACGTTCTCAGGGGGCCTCCTCAGTGGGGCCAGCAGTTACCAGGTTCTTTCCAGGGAACCCTTAATCTAAGGGCATTTCCCAGCAAAGAAAGTCACCTTCCTCCCATCATAGTCTGGCCTGACAAAAATAAGTGTACAGGTTTAAAATAGTAATCTCACCGGCATTTCAGGGGGCGAACAAGATGTGCAAGTTCAGCAAACCTCCAAAGGGCAGCACGCAGACTTCGAGAAGCACCATTCTAACCAGGTATAATTGAGAACCTGTTAGCCGTATTTTAGTCAATCGTTTTGATTTTACAAAGAAAATCTGAAAATCAGGTATGTGTATAGACAAGAAGACTCCTCTAGATAAGAAGTATCTCTAAGGCAAGGATTCATTTCAAAATCTGAACCCACCAGAGATTCCCCAAAACAGAAGATTTTCCCACTGACAAGAGCAGGATTCCACTGCCTCCCCCCCCCCTTCTGCTGCAGCCCTTATGAGGGAGGCTAGGCTAGGAGTGCATGACTGGCCCGAGAATCCAGGACTTGTGATCCTGTGTTGCAACAATCCAGAATTTGTGAACTTTCACTTTTCAGTTCATGGACTTCACCAGCCCCCAAGAGTATTGCTTGACTACTGATCTAGTGAGGTACAACAGCAATTGTTACCATCACCATTATGATATCTGAACTTTGGGCCAAAGATCTGAAACAATGTTTAAAAATAGATTCAGGTGGGTAACTGTGTCGGTCTGAAGCAACAGAACAAAGTTTGAGTCCAGTGGCACCTTTAAGACCAACAAAGTTTAACTCTGGGTATAAGCTTTCGTGTGCACATGAAAGCTTACACCCAGAATTAAAATGTGTTGGTCTCAAAGTTGCCACTGGACTCAAACTTTGTTCTGGTGTTTAAAAATATCAAACAGTGTGCTTTAACTAATACTTCATTAATCCTGTTAAAAATTCATGAAAGGCTTTTTCAGTATTTTCCCAAGTTCTGCATTTTTGCTCATCCTTGATGCACTTGTTCATCACCTGCCCTTCTAGCAAACGTGCCCTCTGTCTCAATTCAGTTTATTCCTAACTCAGCAATAAAGAAATATCTTGCTGGTAGCTACATGAATTTCAGGGTTACAAACCAGACCACTGAGTTACTTTTAGTGCTCTTCAAGTGTCATTTTCACATGACCCATCCTGCACCCTTTGGATTCATACCCTTTTATCACAGCAAATTTAAAACTGCAAACAACAACAACCTCCTCACCTTTTTAATCTCTTTGTAGAGTTCTAACTGCAACCTCGGAAGGTTAGAATCCATCAATGCCTGGAAGAAAACCAAATAATCAATTTAGCCGACAAGCATTCTTCCAACATTTTCTGTTTCACAGTGACCAGCTTGGGTGTATACTCAGTGCAGTGATACTTAACTCTTGACCTGCAAGGACACCGCCAGCCCACAGCCAGCACTCCTGGCAGAGCACTCCTGGCAGGGAAGGGCTCAGGAGACTAGTGAGGGCAGTCCTACAGCTTCGTCCATACACAGAGATAAATGAGCTCCTATAGCTCTTGCCATTAAGCACTGCCACTCTTATCCATATGAATAGTTTTATTTATGTATTTTACTTATTAAAATATTTCTACCTCGCCTATCCTTTTGACTCAAGAGGGCTTACAAGTCACAATTCAAACATTATAATTTAAAATCAATGGAATAACTCCCCCCACCATGCACCCCTTATCCCCCAAAGATGCCTGAGATTTATACTCCGCTAAAAGCCCTGGCAAATAAAATGGCCTTGCAGCACCTCCTGAAGTTTTCTAAAGACACTGCTCCCCTCGGGGAGACCATTCCACAAAGCGGGAACTACGAAGGAAAAGGAATGAGCCCTGGTCGATGTCAGGCGGGCTGCCCTAAATGGGGGGGGGGGGGGAACAGTCAGTAGGTGGCAGCCTGGCACTCAGGGACAGAGAGGATGGGAAGGGTCCTTTCGATCTGTGGGTCCTGAGCCGTAAAGGGCTTTACAGTGGACCCTGAACTGGACTCACTGGGGGAGGTACATTTCTGCTGGCTAGCCTCCGATTATAATAGGGTTGCCACAATCGGAACCAGCTGCAGTTTTCAGATTGTCCTCAAGGGCAGCCCAGCATCCAACCACGAGGTTCCAAAAGTAAGGATCAGCATGTCTAGATCAGTCAAGTCTAAGAAAGGTGAGAAGGCAGACTAGACAAAGCTAACAGAAGGAACTGCTGGCCGCCGTGCCAACCCACTTTTCACACAGCAAGGCTGGGTCTCTGTGCATCATCACCAAAGCTTTTGACCTGCTCTGAAAGCCATTTTACCTGACAGAAACAGAGTGCACATTATTACAATTTTTCACAGCATTGCCAGTTGATAGTGGCATTCATCAGCAGAAAATTAAGATCTGAATGCTTGCCATTTTTATATTGAGGGGTGTGTGTGTGTGTGGGGGGGTCCAATTAAACCTACAGGCATCAGCTTGAATTCTACTGATTTCTAAAGAAGCAAAAGACAGCAGCATCTTTCTGTCAGCCACCTGCCATTCCATTAGAGGCTGATGAAATGCTAAGTGTTAACTAGATATGTTAACTAATATATGTGTGATAGTAGATTTTAATATGCCTTTATCTTTTTTGTCAGTCACTGAAAACCCTTCTAACAGAAACATGATAAGCATATTTAATTAACAAAAAAAAAACCCATGTTAAAGATGTTAAATTTCCAGAAATTTTGAAGTCATGGGAGAAAATTTTTTTTTCCCCTGGGGTTTTTCAAAACAAAATGGAAATTTTGGGTAACACTGACATAAATGCAATGCTTACTGTCCGATCAAACCAAATGCTTACTGCTTTAACAACATAACATCTTCATTTATAGCTTACTTAGAATACAAAATTTCAACATTTGACGTATTTATGATAAATGCCTTAGTTTTCTATAAGCAAAATTGTAAATGTACCCAGTACTTGAGAGAAAAATGCAAGCTGAGCCACCCTTGGCTACCTTAGCACATGCACCTTAGTTCTAACTAGACACTATCCTCTTCCTTCTGTGGCTAATGGTTAGAGATAACTCCGTTTCCAAGAAACTTTCAGAGTTTCCTCTGAGTCTCTGGTGCATTTTCTGCCCTACCTCCTACTGATCTTTTTTTGTCTCCAGCACAGTAGGGCAATAAACTACTTGTTACCCAGTCTGTGGGTATATGCGTCAAAGTGGTTTGAGGGAGAGTTGAAAAAATCTACAAGGGAAGAGTCAGGTCGAAAGGACAACAGAAGGCATGCAACTGTTGAGAAACAATGAAAGCCCTGCAAGCTCCCTTCATGAAGATTAGGTATCCTTCTAGGTGCAGAAATGCATCTTGGATTTATGAGCTGTGTATGTCTCTATAGCACGCCTACCTTGTATTCAAAAGCATTTCACTCATTCTAAAAAAAAAAAAATTCATAGGAGGTTTTTTTTTCAGTATGTCCCAGAATTTCCATTTTTTCCCACTGGAAAAATTGGGGGGTGGGAGGCACCAGGGTAAAAAACCCCAACCTTTTCCACTGAATGTTTTCTGTCCCCCCCTCCTCCCCCCCGGACCTTCACATCTCTGGTGTGTGTACACTTGAAGCATTCTGTTTTCCCCTCTGGTTTCAGAGACTGCAGCCAATAGGATTACACACAGCACAATCCAGTGATAGTAAGTATAGCAGCCCTTGTCATTCTCCTCCCTGTTGCTGATTATCAGCAACAGGAGAGAGAGAACCCCTGCACTGAATCTCTGACACCCCAGGTGGAAGGAGCTTCAGGGACACAGGGGCAGCTTGATCTGGAATGGTAAGAGAAGGAGAGAGAAGGCTGGTTGTTGAGATCACCAAAAACATTCCCACCAAGATCTACATCTCTTTCTAAATTCTGAGTAACCAACAGCATAACAGAACAGAGATACAGCAAACAAAACAGCTTGTCTGATTTACATACTCTGTATCTCAAAGAAAGATTATGTCCTTACTGTTCCCACAATAGATCATGTACATCCCCAGGTCAAGTAGACAGACATGATCTGGGAATTTCATCCTCAGAACCTGGGGACTATGGGAGAGGATTTCAGCTTCCCCTGACCTGCATGATTATCCTGACCTAAAAACAGCCCCAATGAGTTTTGCATCACTAGGAAAACTGACCGTGTACCAATGGCTGGATGTAAGTTTCCTCAACGGGCATGCCATCTCCCTGAATTTCATGATCCTAAAGTGAATTAGGAATCTGCACACATGGGAATCAAGATCTAAGCAAGAAACTCCCAGACCACACCTGCTGAACAGATCCAGGAACAGCTGGGGAAAGTGAGGTCCTCAGATAGAAGCCCTTCCATTTCCCCTTATCTTCTGTGTGGCTGCCATACCATGTGCCTCCAGAACGGAACACACACAGAGTTCATTTTGCTATGAGAGACATATGTAAGAATCCCATAACACAATAATGTACAAAACTACAAAACTAAACATAACTTACCTTTATAACTTTATTGAGACATTCATCAGCAACCATCCTTACATCTGATTCTGCGTCATCGCTACAAAGCAAAAAAAGTTCCATAGCAATGCCCAGCAATTTCTGAAACTCTGGAGAATTTCTGAAAGAAAGAAACGAAAATAAAAATGAGTTACACCTCACTAGTTAGTACAACTTCTGAAAGTAACTCTATTTATAAAACCCTTGGAATGCAAATTTAAATTCTCTTATGACAAAATCTGCAAGTTACCACAGGAGATGCACAAGGAAGAAAAACAGCTGGTAATCAAAGCAAGACAAGTTCAAACAAGACAGCAACTTTTAACTACACATGTTAATATATAATCTGCTTTGTTAATATATAACCTATGCTGCTGAAGACCTAGGGCTTGATCCTAAGCACCATACTTGTGGAACAGATCTTTCCAACCTCTCCCTTCCCAATGGAGCATCCCAAAACCTTTCTCCTAGGGATCAGTAGACCTCAGGGACACCCGCAATAGGATCTGCAGCGGGAAGGGGAGAATGAGCAGAAATCTCAGTTGGAAAGAAATGCCACTTACCCAGGCAGAAAGATCCAATCCTGGACATTTAGGGGAATGAAAATACCTTAGCTTAAAGCATTCAAGCTATACAACAGTTAATGGGGGGAAACTTCACTGGTCAAATGCTCGTTTATAATAAAGACCACTACTAAATTATCACAATCCTGTCTTATCTTCAGCTTATATTATAAGAGAAAGCAAAAGTTTAAAAACCCCAAAACAGAATGAAGAGAGCTGAGAGAATGAAAGAAGGGCATGAAGATACAGGTTTTTCATGGAGACACTGTTTCTGGAACTCTGACAGGAGAAAGCCATCATATGAAATGACATTTTAACAAATTCTCATAAACTGACAAAAATGGTAAGGAAGCGGAAAAGACCCACAACATACCACACCTGTGCAACGGCAGTCACACCCATATTTCTACATCAACGCAGAGTACCAGCTATCACGGGCATGTTTACAACTGGGTGCCCTTCCCTTTTGTGGTTAACTATATTTGACAAAGCCCTCTCTGGGCAACTGGCCCATTTCACACTATATGACAAATATACTGAAGCAGTGGCACAGACAGGGTTGCTACAGGGCCTAGAATATGCTGCCCTCTCTACTTCCTTTTTCCCTAGCTTCCCTACCTCTAATCAAGAGAGGATTCACTTCACAAAAGGAAAGAACAAATTTTGAAGTTACGTATCAATCTCTAGCCATAAATTTTACCTTGCAACTAATGTTAGACTTGCATGCAGAGCTCACCTGTCCAGCTTACAAAGTAATGAAATTATCATCAGCCTTTGAAAGGAAAACAGCGTTTCTATTAACAGACTCCAACAAAAGGATATAATTACCTTAGAGACTGAGCAACTATATTTTCGCATATTGTTAGGCAATGATTCACACGATCTTTCTTGGTGGTAGAAAGGTCTTTCCTTCTAAAATAAAAGGATCAAATTTGAAATGATTTTCTTCAAATGCAAGACGAATAGTTAGCAATGGCAACCTCCTAATATTTAAGCTTTGTCTTGAGCACTTAGGCAACTTCTCCTCATATACGAAAAAGGTTCTGCTTCTTTTCTCAGAGTAGTTCATACTGCCTGATTCTTCCATGTGATTCCTTAAATTCGCCACACAGCTTGGATCCCAGCAATAATTCCCAGTAATGGGAAGGGCAAGTGATGCTGACAAGAAATCCTGGGCCCCTTCCTCTTGCTACTGCATCTTAAAGACCGACTGTCTCTCTCTGCCCCTCCATCTCTCTTGACTCACGGCTCATCTTTGTTACTACCCTTTCTGTGGAAAGACCTCTCGAAAACAATTTCCCAGTGCCTCCTGCACTGACCAGATCAAGCCTCTCTTATTAACTCAAGCTTTAAAATAATTGATTGGTTTATTTTTGGAACTGTTTTGTGTCCCAGCTTTTTGTTTTACTACTACTTATCATACTGAGAGAATTTTACTGATAACTGTTTAAATACATGATGTTGAATTGCTGCATTTTTACTTTTAAAGTCACCTTGGAATTATAAACAAAACATACATTTTAAGTAAATGAAAAAGTAATCGTCATTTGCCACAATCAACTCATTGTAGCAGTACAGAGAACCAGGCACAAAAACTGAAATCTTTACTTTGTCCTGAATTTCTTCTTTTGTATTCTGATATTCAAACAGGGACACCTACCCAATTATAACATACAAACTACTGTTGCTCAAAAATGGTCATCAACCTTCAGTTCTCAAGGCATAACACGTACCTTTCTTATACCTGCTATCTATAAAAAAGTGAAACTCAAGAATATTATAAAAATACAAGTCAAATTAACTGCATAGAGCTATACTTAAAAAAATTAAAATACCAACACATCCTCAAATAATTCTGACAAATAACTATGCCTGATCTAGCCTAGTTCTTTCCGAATCGTCACCCAAACCTGCCAGCTAATCACCAAGAAATACCAGTAGTGCTGTGGTATCACAAAGTCCAGTTCCTTTGTTCAAAGGCAAAGTCTTCAGTGATCATGCCCTCCAAATGTACATTTGTACATGTAACCTTGTTATCAGCCATATAAAGAACAAAACTATTTTAGATGCAGTTACTCGTTTATTCACCACAGCTATTAGAACCACAAATAACTAATCTTAAAACACAATCAGGGCAAGTCTACTGATCCCACAAAGATCCAAGGCACCAAACAAAGGGCAGGATAGCATGTTCTCTACATGACACGAGCCATACTCATGCATAACTGTCATATTAAGGAACTTGGCGGTAGAGCATCTGCTCAGCAAGCAGAAGGTCCCAGGTTCCATCCCTGGAACCTCTAGTTAAAAGAGCCACATAGGGAGTGATATGAAAAACCCCAAAGACCAGTGTTCCCTCTAAGCTGAGTTTGTGTGAGCTAGCTCACAGTTTCTTAGCCTCCGGCTCACCCCTTTTTGTCTGAGCTCAGGAAGGATGGGGCTCCAGAGCAAACTGATTTACGCAGCAGCCAAATAACCCACTCACAACTTTAATGCCAGTGCAGCTCACAAAGTGGAATATCTAATCACCAGACTCCGCAGCTGAGAGGGAGCACTGCAGACGGGACAAGCAAACCATGCGCGCGCATCCTGTTTCTAGGGGGAACCGCTGGGCACCGAATGAACAAAGTGTTGCCCGAGAACACGAACGGGCTCGCGGACATTCCACTGCCCGGGGCGGGGCGGGGCGGGGCCGGGGGGCTCCATCTCTCCCCACAGACCGGGGCGGGCGGGCGGCTGGCTCTCCCCCCTCCCCCGCTTGGCTCGGGCCCGCGGCAGCGCAACAGGCCAGGCCGGCCCCCCAGCCCCCCTCCCGCACTCACGGCCTCTGAGGCGGCGGCGGCGGCGGCTCCTCGGGCGGGGCGGCCGAAACGGCGGCGGCAGCGGGGGTGGCGGCGGCGGCAGCCGTGGCGCCGGGGCTCTGCTGCTGCTGGAAGGAGCGGAGGGACTCGAAGGCCTTCATCAGCTTCTCCATGGTGGCCATGGCGCGGGAGGGGACGCAAAGGGCGCCTCGGGCAGCCGCGCCTCACTGACAGGCGGCCCTCTCACTCCGCCACAGGCCGGCCGCCATCTCGGGGGCTTCCCGTCACCCTCGGCGGCACCTTGCCCCGCCCCGCCGGACGGCCAACAGCACGAGGGGGCAGGCGCACGGGGGCCAATCAGAAAAGGGGAGCTAGGGCAAAAAGCCCGCCTCTCCTGCAGCCGACCAATCGCTGAGCCGAGATCGAGGTCTCTCTCTCTCTCTCTCTCTCTCTCTCCCCGCCCCTTCCCGAGGGCCGGACCGCCTTCCTGGCTCCACCTCCGCAAAGGCCGGACGCGGAGGCGTGACGCCAGCTGAAGGGCCCTCTCGGCCGCCGTCAGGCCTCCGCGCTCCACAGCAGCCGAAGGAGACTGAGGCACCAATCAAGCCAACCCTATGCGGAGTCGGGCCGCTCTTGCGCATGCCTTGTTGTTCGGAGGCCGCTCTGCAATCCAGCCTCCTCATCTCTATGGTGCCGCTGGGGGGGGGGGTTTTGCCGTGTGACGTCCTCTTTCCGGTTCCGTGCCGCGTGTGTGGACATGGGCAAGGCGGCGCGGGGCAAGGGGGCTCCCGGCTCCGCCGCCGGGTCGGTGCGCGGCAACCCCTTCGAGGTGAAGGTGAACAAGCAGAAGTTCCGCGTCCTGGGCCGGAAGACGAAGCACGATGTGGGGCTGCCGGGCGTCTCGCGCTCCAAGGCCCACAGGAAGGTGAGCTTGCTCGAAGCATGTGCAGACGGTCGCTCCTGGACGCCGCCGCCCCCCCCCCCCCCCGAGTCTCGCTCTGCGTGGGCTGCAAGTCCCGGGCTCCTCGCAGTGGCAGAGTTTTCCCTGGAATGGAGGCGTTATGTGGGTGATGCACAAATCCGTGCCCTGCGTGACCCCCTTGGCCGAACTGGAATCAGGCAGTCGGAGTCCCAACGAGTTAGCTGAATGTCTGTTCAATGCATTCATAACAGGGAATCCAGGGCTGATGAGTGCCTGAGCAGCAATTCCAAAGCTGTATTCTGCCATAAACAGGAAAGGCAGGAGGTCTTATACCCCCCAAAGGACATCACATAGAGTTTACACACTGAAGGGCCTCCAACTGGTACCAGGCAGTTTACATCATACAAGCATCATTTGACTCCGTGCCTCTCTCCATGATGTCAGTAAATTTCACTGGTTTATCTTGTCTTCAGTATACTGGGGACTTAAGAGAACACTGGGTGACTTCCTGAGCTCACATGTGGAGAACTAGCTGAGGAGGACTGTGAATTACATTAAACTTCTCTCTCGGCAGCTTTGAAACTTCTAAATAGCATCCATCTTTATTGCATCCTAATTCCATCTACAGAGGCCTTTAATAATACTTTTACTTAATATGGCTTTTTATACAAAAAGTGCAATTATAAAATATATATGTTTGTCAGAATCTGACAATAGCCTGGTTGTTCTATGGTTGTTCTACTGTTACTTTCTGTTTCTTTGTGCCCCACTATCACCCCATGTTTTATTGCTTGCCTTGAAGTAGAAACAACTGTCCTGCTTAATGTTACTTTCTTCCCGGGAGGATGGCCTGCCACATTCTTAGTCTTCACATAAACAACCGAAGCTATCTCATCCTGTTCACTCCCCCTCCCGTTTGAGGCTTGAAGTATGTTATCAGAGTTGTTTCAACCTTGGAGGCTATTTTATTGTCACTGGCCAAATGTTTTGCCTAGAGTTCGCACATCTGGGTCACTCAGGGCAAGAAGGGAATTTTTATAACTTTCCCACCTTTGGTGGGAACAAACGGTTGCCATTTTTCTTCCCTCTTTTTTGTATGTATTCTGATTGGAAGTTTATATTCAAGCACCTATGCCTGAAGGTATATTAACCCATGTTATTTCTTTTCCTGTATCTCTAACAAACATCGAGTACCTGTTCCAGTATTAGAAATAAAGAGCTTTGCTTTAACCCGAAGGTCTGATCTATTGCTGTTAGTGCAGAAGTCTCACAATGTTCTGCTATTAGTTTCTCTAATCAGAAGCTTCTCAGTTACATACCAGGATCTGGGTTTGTTATGATTAAACTTTTGAAAGCCCAATGACAGCTGTCAATAATATATATATGTCAAGGTGAAAGTGTCAGAAATCACATTCAGAAATCACATTCTTTTTCCCTTGTCCTACATGGGAGCCTGGCGGGGAAACAAACGCCAGCATTTGAAAACATTTCGTGTGGGTTGCTGCGTTGGCCTGAAGCAGTAGAACAAAGTTGGGAGTCCAGTGGCAAGTGCACGTGCACTTCTTCTGATGCATTTGGAACAAGCCTTACATATGGGGTACGGAGGGGGGGTGTTATTTGCAGTTAGAGTCAAGATGCATTAGTAACTGGGCAATAAGTATAGCTGAGACTGGATTAAAGCAGTTGGTAAGATCTGTGAATGGCAGGAAACAAATAGAAGGGTTAACGAACAGATGTGAATGGCAGGAAACAAATAGAAGGGTTAACGAACAGATGTGAGAACTAAGTTTGAGTCCAGTGGCACCTCCAAGACCAACAAAGTTAAATTCACGGTATAAGCCAGAAGTGAGACTTAGCATCTGTAGATGCATATGTCCTCAGATAAACTGAAACAGATTTCCTCAGCTGTTACAAATTGGGGGCGGGGGAGTTAGTTGCCAGGAGGAGCTAATTGGAGCAAAAACGCATAAGTATCTGAGCAATAAATACAGCTAAGATAGAAAATGTTGATATCCTAATGCCAGTTCTCACACTCAGACTCCCTTTTCTGCTTTTAAAGTTTTCACCAACTCCCCTACGTCCCCCCCTCCCTTTCCTTGTCAAAGGGCTTGTAAGTCTCATATGTCCAGATTGGCTTTCAATTTGTTCAAGACCTTTGAATCAAAAGAACGGGGAGAAATGAAAGCCTCATATGTTCATATTAGTTTTAGGTTCACAATGCTGCCTGTAGAGTGAGGCTGATGAAGCAGGACTTACTGGATTTCATCCTCTTGCTGCATCCCTCTGTACCTCCACATTTGTCTTGGGGCAGAGGGTATGTCAAGCAGGGCCAGTGTGGAGTACAAAGTGTGGCCATGAAACAGGTGGAGAAAATCAATGAAAATCACAATGGACGTGCACAATTCCAGGGGAATAACTGTTGTTAATTCAGCCAGAATGGCACTTTTGGATTCAGCCTATATGTGTGGCTCGTAACGTGGGCATTTTAATTGCTTGGTGGTGCTTTCTCTGAGGAGGCTTTGTCTCAGTTGGTTTTTTGTGTTGTGCTTTTTAGCGTACGCAAACATTGCTAAAAGAATACAAAGAAAAGGACAAATCTAGTGTGTTTAAAGACAAACGGATTGGAGAATATGACACCACAATAAGTCCAGAGGAAAAAATGATGAAGAGATTTGCTTTGGAGCAGCAGGTAAATATATATAATATTTTAAGAAGGGAAAACAAGTCATGTGTTTGATGGTTTATAATTCAGTATGTTTTGCAGCATTACTGTTACTCACACAACTGAGTAGAGCTTCTGCTCAAGGTCAGATTCTTATGAAACATGTGTTATCTGTTGAACTTTACTAGTATCCTAACTCTTTTGCTTAGTGGAAAAATGTAATAATTTTAAACTGCAATTGGTTGCACATTTACTTAAGCGTAAATCCCATTTAAGGGTATCACTCAGTCTTTATTAACAGCCCACGGCCAGTATATAGATAAATACTGTCACATGTAAGAAAAACAATAAAACAATAACATGCTTTTAAAATATTCTAACATTAAATGCACAAATTTAAAAACTCTAAGACAAGACAGTTATGCAGATCAAGTTCCCACCCTTTCTTTAGAAACATAAATGGAACGTAATTTTATCGCTTGAGCACAAAATGTTGCTATTTTTTTAGTAGTCTCCAGGGCTATTTTTGGACAGGAACGCACAGGAACGGAGTTCTGGCTGGCTTCCGAGTTGGTCACGCCTATAGCCTCCCCCACCTTGGGTTCCCCAGGTGCCTTGCAAGCTGCGGGGCGCCTGGGGAAGCCAAGCCAATCCATGGAGGGAAGGCAGTTTAAACTGCCTCCCTTCCTCGGGTTCCCCAGGTGCCCCACAGCTGTAGGGTACCTGGGGAAGCCAATCCAGAAACTGCCTTCCTTCCCTCAGGTTCCCCATGCACCCCGCAAGCCGCGGGGCCCCTGGGGAAGTTGATCCTGGGAGGGAGCTGTGCTGTCTGGGGGTGTGGCCTAATATGTTAATAAGTTTCTGCTGTTGGGTGTGGCCTATTATGCTAATGAGTTCCTGCTGGGCTTTTTCTACAAAAAAAGCCCTGGTAGCCTCCATATTCTCATCAGAAAGGAGTTTATTAACAATCTCTTCCTTGGAGATTTTGGGACCTTTCGATAATATCGGTGAAACAAAAGTTGAGCGAATTTCATTGTATATCGAGCAATAAAGTAAGATGTGCGTTGTTGTCTTATCGCATCAGCATTACAAGGACATACTCTCTCTTCTTGAGGGGTTTTATTATATCTACCCTCAACAACTGCTGATGGCAATACTCCTAGCCTCGCAAGAGAAAAGGCTCTTCTTTGGTTTGCATTTTCCAGGCTATATAAGTAAGAGGCCGGTTGGAGAAGGTAGCATCTTTGAGGGGCAACAATGAAATTTGGTGCTTTGGAAATGTTGGATTGGCGTTCTATGTCTTCTGCTCTCTGCCTGAGGAGCTGGCTAGCTGTATCACGACCCAGATGAAGAACTGAATCAGGAGAACCCAAACTGAGCTAACTTGGTTTGAACTGCTTTGAGCCAGCTTGATTGAAAATCATCCTGCAAGATTAACGATGCAAGACCGCAAGAGTTTTTATTTATCTTAAACCAAAGGTTTAATGAAGAGAGAATTATTCTGGCAGTTATTTTCACCATCCCTGTTTCGAATCTAATCATGGAATTTGAGACAGAGTTTGAGATTGTAATACTGCCCTTAGAAATTTAGATTGAACTCATTCTAATGGCAAAAAGCGAGACTCAGAAGGGCCTAAAAGGGTTCCATACAGTAATTGTAGAATGATCTTAAGTTTGAAAAGTTTAAGGGCAGCTAGGACAAAGTTCCCTCTCTTCGATCTAAAGAACTTTATTATACTTAAAGCTGTCTTTTCTCCTTTGTCCACCACATAATTACTACGAGTCATCCTAGCACCAGAGGATTGTACCACCATTCCTAGATATCTAAAGGATGAGAGTTGTGACAAACATAGTCCATTCATTAACCAGAGTCTAATTTTAGGGGATTTATTAAAGGACATTATTTAGGGGTGTGCATTCAACTCTATCCAAGTGAAAAAAATAGCCAGAAAATACCTTATCAGTATTTATTGGCTATTATTTCAGCCAGATATTGAGGGGGGTGTACTTTCAGCTATTGAGCGTAGCCAGTCCTGGATAATCCGGGGGGGGGGGGGGAATTGGATTATCTGGGAAAATAGGATAGCCATAGTTAAACAGCATTTCAAGAGAGTGCACTCCCTTTAAACACCGTTCTGGGTGAAGCTGCAGCTTCATCAATGCATTTAAAGAGTCCATGACACCTTTAAATTCCTTTGGCTCCATTATAGTCTATGGGGACCATTATAGTCAATGTTCCCCATAGGCTATACTGGGGAATCTATCTGGGGGTATGCAGGTATCTGGGAGGGCTATTTTTTTGAGGTAGAGGCACCACATTTTTAGTGTAGCTTCTGATGCTTCTACTTAAAAGACCCCCCCCCCCCCAAGTTTCAAAAAGATTGGACTAGAGGGTCCAATTCTATGGGCCCCCAAAGAAGGTGCTCCCATCCCACATTATTTCCAGTGAAGGGAGAAAACAGCAAAAAAGCAGGGACTAATATCAAACCTAGCAGACGAATATCCAGCTTAGCAGTTTGAAAGCAAGAAATTGCAAATAGATAAATAAGTACCGCTTTGCTGGGAAGGTAACAGCGTAACTGGCTTTCGAGCAAGAGAAACCTTTACCTAATGTCAAACCAGAGAGTCTCTACAGTAGAAACTGAAGGCCATTTTTTGCCAAATTCGTGCCACTATGGCAATGCCAGCTCAACAAATCCAAGCCGGACAGGAGGGTTTGCAAGCCTAGCACAGCCAGTGCATGTACAAAGTGCCCAGTAGAACCAATGCTACTGTGACAATACCAGCTCAACAAATTCAAGTAAGGGGGGTTCCAAGCCCAGCAAAGCCAGTGCATGTACAGAGTGCTGAGCAGTACCGATGCAATGTACTAGTGCCCAGCAAAAACCATTTCCTTCCCTTGAATGCTTTCTTTTTCTCCATTGAAAACAATGGAGGATGGGGGCTCCTTTGAGCACTCTGTACATGCACTGGTTCTGCTGGACACTGTACATGCACTGTGCTGTGCTTGCACACACACGCACACCCCCGCTTGGATCTGTTGAACTGGCATTTCCACAGTGGCACTGGTTCTGCAGGGCACTTTGTACATGCACTGGTTCTGTGGGGCTTGGAAAAATTCCCCCACTCCACCTTCAGTTTCTACTGTAGAGATTCTCTGGTTTTACATCAGTCCTTGGGTTTTTACTGGTTTTTCCCACCATTGGCAACAATGGAGGATGGGGGCACCTTCTTTGGGGGCTCATAGCATTGGACCCCTTGGTGCAATCTTTTTGAAAACCTCAAAAAACAAACCCATGGATACCCCCAGATAAATTCCCCATTGACTATAATGGAGCCAAAGAAAATCAGGATTTCCGGAAAAACCCGAATTTAAATACCATACCGGTATTAGAATTCAGATTTTTTCAGGAATCCCAAATTATTTTGGGTCCAATATAAATGAATCCGAAAAATCGTGAGGCAGTAACAGACAACAGAAATGTTGTGACAAGAGTAAAGGAGGGGGGAAACCGTGTGTCGTGTGCTGAGTTAAGGATTGGCGCTGGGAGGAGTAGAAGTAACAAGTTAGAAATGGCGGCTTCTGTTTCTAAGGGGCATGAATGGTGTCCTTATTCTGCAGGGCTAAGAAGGTCTTTGCTGGGATGATAAATGATGATAAATGTTCTACATTTGTTGATTTTGCTGCAGAAAAACCATGAGAAAAAGAGCCTCTATAATCTTAATGAAGAGGAAGACTTAACCCATTATGGCCAGTCTCTGGCAGATATTGAGAAACTGAATGATGTTCTGGAAAGTGACAGTGACAATGAAGAAAGAGGAATGCTGTCAGGTAAGAGAGATGAAGCCTAGGGTTCTGTATTAAAAATTGGGGCATCAACACCCATTGTATATTATCTCTATATCTAAGAGCAAAGGGTCCCCTCTGCGTGCAGATACTTATTCCCACAGATCTGGGGCACGTAGGGGGCAAAGAGATCTTTCAGCACACTTGGGGGATACTCCCCAGGTGTGCAAGAAAATCTTACATATTTAAAAAAGTATACAGGGGATACTTGGATCCCCCCAAAAGTAAAAGAGCGTTCCCTGCTGGGCTCACCTGCAGCCGCCGCCTCCTCTTTCTCCATGCGGGGCTCCTGCTGCTTCAGCGGGCTGTGCACCTGGGAGCTGCTTGGAATACTGCCCTCCTCCCACCGAGTTATCACAGGTCCCCACTAGGGGTGTGCAAAAAAAATAAATTTGTTTTTTTTGGATTTGGGTATATTGAACCCAATTTTTTTTGGGATTCTTGGAAAAAACCAAATATCTATACCAGTATAGTGCCAATATCAAAAATTTTTTGGGATTCCCGAAAAATTCGGGTCTATTATACTCTATGGGGCCATTGTAATCAATGGCAAAAAACTTCTGAAAAGTTTCCAGGGGGCTGGGGGGGAGGGGGTTTGAGGTAGAGGCTCCAAATTTGGACTGTAGCTGCTGAAGCCTCTTCCCAAAGGACCCCCAAAGTTTGGAAAAGATTGGACCAGGGAGTCCAATTCCAGGGGCATCCAAAGAGGGTGCCCCCATTCTCCATTGTTTCCTGTGGGAAAAAGTAAAGGCAGGCCGGCAGCAGACAGTGTCTCCCCAAGAATCTGTCTAAGAAAATAAGTGAGGTGGTGAGGGGCATGTTTGCCAGGCCAGCAGCAGAACCTGTGCAATCTGCCCCCCAGAAACAGTGCCACTGTGCCAGTCAGTGCCCACCCAACAGGACTCACTCAGGTCAAACCAGAGAATCCCTGCAGCATAACCAGACTGAGGGAGCATGTTTGCCAGCCAGGCCAGCATCAGAACCTGTGCAGTCTGCCCCCCAGAAGAACCTCTGCCACTGTGACAGTCAGTGCCCAGCCCCCAGAAATAAAGGTTTTTTTTTTAAATGCCCTAAATATAACCAAACCAGTTTCATGCACTGGCAGTCGCAGCAGCAGTCCAGGCAGGCAGTACTGAGAGGAAAGGAAGCTCAAGAGAAACAGGGGCAGGCAGCAGAAGCCAGCCAGCCACACTCTGTAAGCCAAGCTCTCTGTCTGACCAGCAGCAGCAAACCAGGAACAACAGCAGAGTCAGGCTGCAGAGAGGCTGCTTTTATGCTCTCTGGGCATACACAGAGGATTTCAAAGAGAAACAACCTTCTGTGATTGGCCAGAGAGCAGATGCCAAAATCCTATTGGCTGCCAGTGCTCCTTCCCTGGGAAAGGAGCAAGCCAGTAGTTGGGAGTTCCAAAGACTTGGAAGCTGCAATTCATTTGGAAATGCATTGCAGTGATTGGCCCAGGCTGTCTAGGAGGTCCCTTTTTTCCTCTCGCTCCTGGAAACAGGAGCAAAAGGCAGGAAAGAGGGGAAAACAGCGGGAGAATTATTTTTCCAGTGTTCCCTTTAAATTTTAAACCTCTGTGGCAGCAATTTTGAAAATCTCAAAAGGCCGAAAAAAACCCCAGATTTTTCCCGGATGTTTTTTTTGGGCTCTGTGGAGCCTCCCTGGTATCCCGAAGCCTGGAAAAACCTGAAACGACTTTTTTTCAGGGGGGTTTCCGTTTTGGAAAAACTGAATGCACACCCCTAATCCCCACTTCTTGTTTGTTCTAATGGTGGGATTCTAAGGTTCAGGATCCTGCTGGTTCCCAGGTTGATAAATCTTATTTTTCTTGGTTATTTAAAGTAATCCTTCCAAAGTAGCAAGATACTTTGCACGAGTATGCTCATTAACTTAATCTGGCTGTCCTTCCGATCTCTTTATTTAAATCTTGAGAAGGTTTTGGTTGCCAGCCCAGAAATTTCATGTAAATCCCTTAGCTTTTCCTTCAACTCTTGAAAAAAATAAGCTTGATATTTTAACAATTGTACACTATTATGCTGAGTTTATATTCTTCTAATAAACAGCTTCAATCTTTCATTTCCAGCTGAATTAACTGCTGCTCATTTTGGTGGAGGCGGTGGTCTTCTTCGTAAAAAAGCTCTCTCAGGGCAGGAAAATGAAAAGGATGAAAAATGTAAATCGCGGAAGGAGCTCATTGAGGAACTAATTGCGAAATCCAAACAGGAAAAGGTAAATTCTGAGCACTTCAGCTGAAATTAAATTCTTTTGCATTTGTGGTAGAAGAGCACTGCTCTGTTTGGCCCTCTGAGGCATCCAGCAGTTGTCTTGAGTCCTCCTCACCCAGCGACATGCTGCTCTCCCAGGTTGTCTAACCCCTGGAGGGGTTTCCCTCTCTCACCTCTCTTCTGGTGCGCTCCCATCGACTAGTCATTTTAGGAAATACCTGTCAAGAGTATTTCTGCTCCTGGCTACTGCTCCTGGCTTCTGTTCCTGGGGTACCATTCGAAGGCTCTGCATAGTGTCTCTGTCTCCCACTAAGCAGTGACTGGTGATGGGGGGGGGTGCCTATTGCACTTGTGAACTCCCAGGGAAATAGTGGTTGTCACCTCGAGACAACATTTTAGTCCTGCCTGGACTAAATTGTGTAATGAATTTCTCCTCAGACCTTTTGGCAATTAAAACGTCAGTCATGCATGCATGCCTGGCATATCACCCCAAACTCAAACCTTTTAAAGGGAATTGCTTTAAACTTTCAGTTTCCTTCAAGTTTAGAAAAGTCACTGTGCGTGAAGCAGGAGAAAAACACCTGAGTTTTCAAAATACAGTCTTGAGTTTGTCAGGTCGTTTTGACTGGGCATTGACCACATTTTCCTTGTGGAGGAGTCTGCAAGTTAAGGGACTCATGCTGTCACAATTGTCAATTCTGTGTTGTTGTTGTTGTTGTTGTTTTAGCGAGAACGACAGGCTCAGAGGGAAAATACACTAGAGCTTACAGAAAAACTTGACAATGACTGGAAAGAAATCCAAGCCTTTCTGTCTCACAAAAGATCCAAGTCAGAGACAAAACACAAAGTGGAGGAAAAGGTCAAGGTAAATGGTATCATCCATTCTGTTCTTCTGTATTGATGCTAGCTCTCTGCTTTAGTAAAAAATCTTGTACAAAAGTAACACAAAAAATGAGAACCCTCTCTACTTTCATAGTGCTGCCATATCCGGCTTCCCTGTAAATAGGTAGGTCTGCTGTTCACCTGAATTGTGGTGTGACTACAACATGGCTTACCATTTTTTGTGCTGTACACAGATATGTGGGCTTTTAGTAAAACTTTCTGGTGCCCTAGATGCATTCAGGAGTCTGATTTAGCACGTTTGCCTGAAGTATTAAGTGTACAAAAATATAAAAGTAACTATATGTGCTTTAGATCCAGGTGGGTAGCTGTGTTGGTCTGAAGTAGTAGAACAAAGTTTGAGTCCAGTGGCACCTTTAGGATCAACAAAGTTTTATTCAGGGTTATGAGCTTCCATGTGCATGCACACTTCATCAGATACAATGAAGAGAAGAGAAGAAGAGATTGGATTTATATATCCCACCCTTCACTCTCTTGGAGTCTCAGAGCGGTTTACAAGCTCCTTTCCCTTCCCCTCCCCACAACAGTCACCCTGTGAGGTAGATGGGGCTGAGAGAGCTTTGAGATAACTGTCCTTGAGAACAGCTGGTACAGAGCTATGGCTTGCCCAAGGTCATCCAGCAGGTGCAAGGGGTGGAGTGGGGAATCAAACCTGATTCTCCCAGATTAGAGTCCGCGCACTTAACCACTACACTTAACTGGCTGATGAAATCGAATTTACCAGTCAATACATATAAGGCAGAAGTTGAACAGCAAATCAGCAAGCAACTTAATGAAGATGTTTTAACAGATGCAAACAGGAATAAAAAGCTAAGTTTATAAGGTCACCATTGTTTGGATTTAATTCTGGGGAAGGACAGTAAAGCAAATAAATGTGTCAAAATTGAAGATAGATGTGTAAATGTGTATCATTCTTAATTGTGGAGTGCTAACAGTGATTAACTGAGACCTTGTTACACTCCGTCTCCTCTCAAGCATGGAGAGGAGATTTACTTGCTGTATAAATAACTGCCAGTTGGTATGACTGATGTGGGGGAAAATGAATAAAGTGGGCTTAGCATATGGAAGGTGGAGGTAGAAATTTGAAATTCCTGAAAATACATTTTTCTAGTTTTCTGCAAAAACTAAAATTAGATAGATAGATAGATAGCTACATTCAAGTCCAGTAGTACCTTAGAGACCAATTTTTTCCCCAGAGTATAAGCTTTCAGAAGTCAAAGCTCCTAGGACCTTTGACTCTCAAAGCATATGCCAGCCACATGACCACAGAAATGTCTTTGGACAGCGCTGGCTCTTCGGCTTGGAAATGGAGATGAGCACCGTATCCCTAGAGTCGTATTCGACTGGCTTCTGAACAAGGGAAACCTTTACCTAAGGTGTTACTAGACTCAAATCTAACTGTTCTTTTGCAGACCATCATAGCTACCCTCTGAAACTAAACTATATATAGAAATTTATAAAATGAATCATGTTTAGTCTATGGTAAATTATAAATTGTTTGTATTTTCTGTGCTAACCAACCTTTCAGATTTTTGTTAAAAAAACTGAAGGAGTCCTGAGGGGGGTCCCATGGGTGTCCCCCCCCCCCCCCCCGGCCCTTAATCTCTAGATGGAGTCACCTGTGCTCCTCTGACATTGAGAGAAATGTAGAATATTTCTGTTTCCTGTGAGGTGTTGTCCCCCCCCCCCCCTTAAGTAAGCTGCTCCATTCTCTTCAGTTACATGGCCACAGGGAAAATGGGGGCTTGCACTAGCAAACAGGCAGGCTACTCCATGGTGTGAGAA
Organism: Lepidodactylus listeri; assembly: GCA_029233225.1. Taxonomy (NCBI): domain Eukaryota; kingdom Metazoa; phylum Chordata; class Lepidosauria; order Squamata; family Gekkonidae; genus Lepidodactylus; species Lepidodactylus listeri. The sequence continues at coordinate 111,897,183 of JARCFY010000009.1, read as the reverse complement.
GTCTCTGGGCGGGGGGTTCGGGGGAATCTCAGGCATATTTTTCTCTGTGCCTGGACTCTCTCCTGGAGGCACTGGAACTGCCCTCTCCTGCCGCCATTGTGATTGGCATGGGGGACCACCCACTGTGCTGTTAGGGGAAGCAAGTTAGGAGGCCCTGCACCCCGCGCCACCCACAATAGTGCTGATCTCCAGATCTAGGTAAGTTGCTTCTCTGCTGCTGAGTCTTGCACCTCAGACTACTTCTGCTATAAAGGCAGTTCCTCTAATTGCTCCTGCAGCCCTGAATCTGTGTGGTCCTTTGCTGCAGAGGGACCATTCTCTCCCAGTGCTGTTCAGGGGAAGCTTTCCTCCCTCAGCTCTGTTTTTTCACATGCACACGCACACCCACGTTGCATTACAATGAAAGCTGTTATGGTCTCTGTCAACTTTTGTAACTTTTGAGTCTTCAGGGAGGGTGCATGCAGAGTCAGGACTGGGAAAAATGTTTTTTCTCTGATTTTAACTAAATCCTTTCAAGACGTCTTAGAGTTTAGAAGCATCTCATGGCATGGATTTCAGCCTTCGTCCTGACTGCCACCCCACATCCAGCCGGTATAACCTGTCAGGATCTCTGCCAGACCAACTTCTCCCCTGCTCTTTCTGTAACGGAAGCCAGTGTGCCTTCAAGATTAGGTGTATTTTGGTGTCCTGGAGTAGGCAGAATTTTGTTTTGCTGCTCTGTTTTGCAGCCCAGTGATAAGCTGTTAGAGGAACTGAGTGTACCAGACCGGGGGATAAACAACAGGGAGGGTCTCCATTTTCGGTAGTGCCAGACTGCTGACATCCAGGGGTGGGTGGATACTTTCTTGTTCTGTAGCTCTGAACCTCGCAGCGTCATCTTCTGATCTGCAACTCTTTCTGCAGCCCGATGAATATGACATGATCGTTCGAGAGCTTGGGTTTGAGATGAAGGCACAGCCCTCTGGCAGGATGAAAACTGAAGAGGAGCTGGCGGAAGAGGAGCAAGAGAGACTTCTCCAGCTGGAGGTATTGCTCGTGTTTGTGCTTTCTTTTGACCTGTTCCCAGTGGGTTTTCCCCCTGGAGTTTGTGAAAGATGCTGCAACATCTTGAAATACAAATCTGTCAACTTCATAATTTTGATATTAGTTTTTCCTTTCCTTCTGCATCTGTGAAATGTCATTGTTTGACCAGAAGTTAAAGTCCTTTTTCTGCCTTTGCCCGACTGAGTGTTGGTAACACGGCTTATAAAACTGACGGTGCCGCCACCTTAGGCATTCCACATGTTCTGGAGTATTTGTACTCCCTTCTGCTATTTGAAAAGTGTAACAGCCTGAGAATGCTTCAGGAGCTCATCGGAACCCTATAGATGAAGGGCAGCTGCTGTGTTCGTCGGTCAGAAGCAGCAGAAAAGAGTCTAGGAGCACCCTGACCCTGAAGGCCAATGCCTTAAAGACTAATACCCTGCCACAGATTTTGTTAGTCTTTAAGGTGCTACTGGACTCTTACTCTTTTCTACTGGAACCCTACAGTAAAGCACAACTCAAAACAGCACAAAGACACCAATGAATTACCTGTCCTAACAAGCTGTACAGTGCTGCACATTCCTTAGTTTCAATTCCATTCCTGTTGGGTGGGGCAGGAATCTTTTTCTACAAAGGTATATTGTTTTGTAGTGGAAAGAGAACTTTGTAATGCTTTCTTGCAAAGTGCATAAGCAAGATTGGGTCCTGCTGATGTTCTGCTGGTGGACATTGGTCTTCCCTCACCTCCCCCTCCCCCTAGAAGCCCCTGTGGTACACACAGAGGCATTGTTGTTGGTGGACCCTTGCACATAAAAAGCCACTCTGGTCAGGAGCCTGCTGTGAAGAACGGAGTTGGGTGAGAGCATCTCTTTTCTATTAATGGACCTCCTGCAGGCCTGAATCTGTTACCTGAAGGGACAAGGTTGCTCCCAATAACATTTTCCACTTCTGCACTCCAATTACCATGTCATCAACATACACCCGAATGGGAAGGTAGTGCCTGGATTTTTGTTCACCATTCATTATTTTGTACCACTTCTTCTTTTAAGTCTTCTGCATGAGCATTTCCTGATGTAGCCATAATTTCCGATAGAGACACAGGCCTCTCACAAGACTGCTAGATCATTTGTGTGCCGCGTTCATCAAGGCTTAAAGGCAAGCACCCCATCAATATTTCTTGCATTCTGCCCAGGTTCTTTCTCATATACCATATCTAGCAACCCTTCCAACAGCGTCTGCTGTAGCAGGTATGTGGCTGGTTGTAATGATGCAGCATTGTTAATGAAGTGTTTATTTCTAACAATATGAAAAGAGAAATGTGTGACGATGGGCAACATTTTCAGTGTTTGTGCTGTCTTGTTGGTCCTTCATCCACAAAGTTATTTTTTTCCCATTGAGCATTTTTATGATGTTCGTTCTTTCAGATCCTTGTGGCACAGCTCACATTTTGCAAATTTCCCTTTTTTACCCTGAGGAAGAATGAATTCAAACTATTCCCAAATGATGCTGATCTTATGGCATGGTTGCTTTTTTTGTAGCAAAATGCGAGGGCAGGAAGCTGTAGACCGAGGAATGTGCACGTAAGAATTAAGAATATGCACGTAAGCATTAAGGTGACTGTTCTGTCGAGCGAGGGTCTGTGCTCCCTGCCACCATCTTTGGAGACCCAACAGCTAGACTGCAAGTCAGTTTGTTCACCCAGTTACCAGGACTTATTTGCTGATTGGGACTGTTAGTCATAACAAATGGTGACTGCTCTTAGTGTATTCATATTTGCTGTAATGGAAAAACCTGACTGGGTGTTTTTATATTAAATTACAGGCAGACAGATTACGTCGAATGCATGGCAAAGATGAAACTGATGCCAAAAAGAAACCAAAGCACATTTCAGCTGATGATTTGGCAGATGGATTTATCCTAGATAAAGATGACAGGCGTCTTCTTTCTTATAATGTATGCTTCTCTGGGGGCTTGGGGTGGGGGCGGCTAAAAAGTTGGATCACAATGATACAGCGGGAAGGAGGCCTCTATGTACACACATTACTCAGAAGGCCGGCTACGTGGCACTGCCGGCTCCTGGTAGCCTTTGCCCACCACACTTCTTAGGAAGGGCACCCTGTATTTTTAGGGCCTTCAGTTGCTCCCCCTGGGATTTATATCTGGAGTGGACAAAATCAGGCTGTTATTCCTAATGAATGTGGAACCATTCCTGGGGGGTGGGGGGGAGTGGAGGAGTACAAGGGCTGGTTTTGGGAAAATGCATTGAAAGCTTCACCAGATGTCAATCTGGGAGTTTTAGAGAAGGGAAATCAAGTTTGCTTGGTAGTACGCACCCCCAGCTTTGTGTTGTAGTGTACAGGCAATTCCCGTGCTGCCAAGTAATTCAACCTAGGAAAGAATCCAGAACTTGATCTATGGCATGTGCTTTGCATGATCTATGAACTTGATCTATGGCCTGGTTTATCCCTGGCACCTGCCGGGGGGAAGGACCTCTGGCAGCAGGTGCTGAGAAGAGGTTTCTCCTGAGACCTTGGAGAACCTCTACCAGTTCTGTTGGGGGAAAAACTAAAGTAGATAGGTCTGTGGTCAGCCTTGAAGTAAGACAGGTTCATAGAGCCATGTAGGAGGTCCCCCCCCCCCCCCCAGCCGCATTTCATTCTGTGAAATAATAGCTGCCAGATGCTTGAAGGTGGTTTGCGCTGCCGGTATCTGTTGAGTCTGTCCTGGGAGTCAACAAGTACAATGTGAAAATGTTGCGGCAGCTATTCTTCTTCCCCAGACAGCAGCTTGGCAATGTGTCCACTGTCCTACAGCATGACTTGATTGTAGCATCTCCTCTGTTTCAAATCCAACTGATTCAGAGTGATGGCTGGTTCTGTCATAATGAACATTCATGTTGCATGTGCGTGTTTATACTTTGCCCGCTGCTGCCGCCGCCGCTGCCGCCTGGGCCTTGTGGGCTACCCGTTCCCATTCGTCCAAATTAGAAGGTCACGGGCTGTGGCCTTGTTTCCAAAAGCAAGAGCCGTTTTAATGCAGGACAGTTCCTCAGGTCAATCGATGTAACTCTGTTGAACAGGATGGAAGACTGAATATTGAGGATGCCAAAGAGGAGGATGTGGAAGAAAGCACGGGGAGAAAAGAGGACGACAGTGAGGAAGAGGAAAGCGAGGCAGAATCTGAAAGTGAAGCCGATGCGATTGACAGTCACTCTGATCTTGAGTCAGATGATGGAAGCGTGGAGAAAGCCAGGGCAGGGGAAGGACAGGAAAAGATAAATGAAGGGAACAAAAATAAATTAAAATCTAAGGAACAAAACATAAAGAAGAAAGTCACCAGTCTGGAGTTGCCATATAGGCTTGCTGGTAAGAGGAAACCTTCATGCCATTTGGCTTCAACACATTCTGTAGAAGAACTGGGTACTTGCTTGATGTCGTTTGAAATTGTACCAGTCCTAATAATTAAAGTGCCCAGCCGTGGAAGCAGCACAGCAGGGTCAGGCACAAGGAAGAGGGTGGTTTCTAAATGCCAGAGGGAATGCCCAGCATGCCAAAAAAAAACACCCCCCCAAACCCAGACCTCACTCCTAGATCCTCCCGAGGGGCACCCCCGCCTCCCATGCCTGGGCATCTGCTGCTGCTGCTGCCCTAGAACCCTGGCAGGATATAGGCAGATGCCAGGGCTCTGTCGGGTGGCTTCAAAGGAACTGGGGCTCCTTTCCCTGCTTCAGAGCTTCACCTGCACCAGGGAAAGCACCAGGGAGTCTCCCTCGGAGGGGCCAGCTGCAGTGGAGTAGGACTTCCTTTTCTCTGACTGTCTCTGTGTGACTCCCACCCAACCGAAGTGCTGCATGGGAACAGCCCTGGGCAGGACGCTTGGAGGCTCTGAGCTCCGCTTCCGAAATGCGGGAGGCTCTAGGCTGGTCTTCCCCAGAGTGGGGCCTGGTGGGAGGCAAAGACCCGGCTGCTCCCCACCTAAAGCACTGCATGGGTGGCCTGTGAGTGACAGCCCTTTGTTTTTGTGAAGTTTCATTCAGTGAGCTGTGGAAGTGCAGGATTTGCATCTTGTTAATAAAGTTCCTTCTGTTAAACTTGTGTCTGCTTCACTTTTGCAATAGCTCCAGGATCCTACGAACAGCTCAAAGCATTATTGTTGGGAAGAACAATGGAAGAGCAGCTGCTTGTGACAGAAAAGATTATGAAGTCCAACCATCCAAGCCTTGCTGCGGAGAACAAAGCAAAGTTAGAAGTATGGCTTTTTCTTCTCTCGCAGTCCAATGAATGCACTATTCAAAGAGCAGTCTGGAAAAATACTTTGTTGACTAAGTGGAACAAGATAAAAATTTGTATTCAAAAATTCATTCATTAACTTAAACAACAGAAACATTAAACAGTGGAACAATGTATTTTACAGAAACTGTTTGGATTCCTTCTGGAGTACGTAGTGGAGCTGACAGCAAGGGAGCCTCCAGAGCTGAAAACAGTTGATAAGCTGGTTCCGTAAGTACAGCGACACACACATGTATCTCAGCCCCCTGTGCGTGCAGGTACTTATTTCCGCAAATCAGGGGCACATGGAGGGTAAAGTGATTATCCTGCACACGTGGGCCGCTCCCCCCCCAGAAGTGCAGAAAAATCTAAAAACTGTAAAAATATATATATACGGGGAAGTTATAAATGGCCAAAAAGTAAATCAGTGTCCACTGCGCATGCACAGGAAACGGACTTAACGAGGCAGAGGACAAGGAGCCGCCTCTCCCCCTCCCTCCCTACCGTAGTTCTGATTTCATTGAGTCCATGCCCCCTCCACCGAATGAACGTTCAAGCCTCCAGCAGCTTCTACCTTGCGATTTTCACTCTGCTCAGGCAGTTCCTTCCACTTGCAAGAAGAAAGCACACACTTACTAAAAAGGGGGGGGGGGGAAGCCAGCAGAAAATAAACATTTTTTTATTAGGAGGACCTGCGTGTGTTGATTCGCGAGCAAGTGCTGGTGAGTGGCTGGAGAGGAAGTGTGCGTAGGCTTGCAGCTACGGCCAGCATGCTTTTGACTCCACTGTGGTCCCATGTTTCTGTCCTTTGAATTCCACCCCGGTCCCAGTGTTCTTTCCTTTTTATTCCACTGTGGTCCCAGTTTTCTGTCATTTCGCTCTGCTCCCCCCGTTGCTCTCAGTTGGCCTCCTTACCCTCTGCCTGCCAGAACGTCCGTCCTGTCTTTCGGCTGCCACCACATTGAAGCTGACATGCTGCCTGCCGGTTCTGTGGGCAGGACTCAGGGGACGCAGCCAGGCAATGCAGCCGCAGCCAGGGGATTGGCAGACCGTCAGAGTGGCAGCTGAGGGGGCCAAAAGCTGTGGGGGTCTGTCGAGTGTTCACACCAAAATGGAATTATAAGGAGAGAGATTCATATAGGTAGCACATTCCATAGCATAGAAATATATATACAGAGTATAACCGAAGTCTGTTTTCACATAGCTTTACCTTAAGTAATTACGTAGCATATCTAGTGGTTTAAGAGAACTTATCCTATGTATAGCCTAAACGTTTTGAGCTTTCCAGTTTTTAAGTTAGTAGTAGGTGTGTTTTAAGTAGAAGATCTGTGTCGGATTTCTTCTAGAAATCTTATAGACGGTGCAGAAATACATCTTGGTTTCAAGAGTTGTGTATGTTTACAGCATACCCACCTTGTCTTTAAAAGTATTTCATCTATTCAAAAAAAGAAAATATTTTGTAGAAGTTTTTTTCGTACTCTCCGACATCCTGTTTTTCCACTGGAAAAAATGGGGGTGGGGTGTTTTAAACCAAAATTTTCTGGATTTTTTCCAGGCCTTTACATATCTAATTTTAACATTAACCTTCCTGTAGATGTCCTGGGGTATTGTAACTACTCTAACCAGCAAAGGGATGGTAGAATTTATCTGAGCAGAGGGAGGGGAGAAGGAATCAGCTGCAGCACTTTCCTGATGAGGGGCTGAAAGACAGCTGACAAAATTAAGCAGTTCCCAGATGCCCAGCCATTCATTCTGTTTGCATCTTACTCCATGATGTGATAAAAAGAAAGACGTTTTATCTAAATCCTGGCAAAAGAGACTTGTGTCTTGCAAGTGTAGTTGACTGTTTCTGGAGAGTTGTACAGATGTGCCGCTGTCATGTTTTTGTCCTGGTACCCTGGACATATATCAAGGCCTGGGATTCTAGGTCCTTGGGAAACGCCCTGTCATCTTCCGTGCCTTCGTCAGTCAGGTCAGCCAACCCACTGTGTTGCTGTCTATAAAAGTACAGATGTGTATGTGAAAGGGGGTGTGCTGATTGCGCTGCCTGAAAGAACCAAAGGAGGGCATACAAAGTTCAGCCTGATGTTAGAAAGCTATGAAAGTGGTAAAGCCCCACACCTCTCCCCTCTGATCCTGCCCCTTTCCCCCGTCTCTCTCTCCCCCTCCTCCTCTACATAAACATACATCCCCCCCCCCCAAGTAGCTTTAAAGTCCCATTCTCTAGGGACTACCCATTTGCTTCCAGAAATATTTTCTCAGTCAATTATGCTGGCCCACCGTGAACTGGAGAGTGCTACTGGCTGCCTGGCTCCCTTCTCGCATGCTTGTCAGGGCATGTTCTTTAAGGCAGACTCACTTCTATAATTAGGCATGCTGCTTAAAAGCTTTCTGTTCCCTTTTTTGTGAGAAGGGTGAGGAAGGAGAGCTCTGGTGGCTTTCAGGGAGCTGCTTTATTCTATCCATATCAAACAGTCGGGTGTTCATACTGTCTCATAACTTGCCTGTGTTATAAAGATTAAGCAAATCCACCCACTTGCTGTATATCACTTGTTTTGCTGATCGGTGAGGGAACTGGGAGGCAGTGAAGCTGCCCCTTCCCCTCTGGGGAGCCTACACCAAGCCTTCTAAAACTTCACCAGGCATTGCAGGCATCAAACTTTTGAGCTGCAGAGAGTTGTCATTTATTGATTGGCGGTAACATTATTCATTGTTCTCCTGTTGCTGGTGCAGAGCTCTCGAGTAACGTGTCCTTGGCTGGGGTCTTCCAAAGAGACTGTCTTGCATCACAAAGACCAAAATGTAATAGGGTAATCCAGGCCATTTGGTTAAATTGCTTTGTTTGGTTGGTTTTTTATTTAAACGCAAATAGGGTGATTTGATGCTGTCATGTGTTTCTTGTGAACAGGGTCTTGTATGATCTTTGCCAGATGTTCCCTGAAGCTGGGAGTAATTATGTGAAACTTGTCCTTCAAGATGCTGCTCATGACATGGAAGAAGTTCTAGAAACGAGAGGCCGTGCACCGTTTCCAGGGCTGGACATGGTAAATGACCGGAAAATTGAGAGAAATAAATTCACTTGTCTTACACTAAATGAGGCACTAATATGCTGGAAATGAGAATCATTTTTGATCCTAAACCAGATGGCAAAAAAGCTGAAAGCCGTATTCACCTTAAAATACACGTGTATTTGTATTTAGATGATGTATTCTGATACTGAGACCCACTGGCTGTGCAATTCTATCCCCCTCCAACTGCCTGTTCCATTACAGTCCCCTGCTGATGTGAAGTTTCCTCTTAATGATGCTCCCGGGGGGCTGCTTCCGCTCATCTGAATACAGGAACTCTTTTCTGCCTCCAAAGCAGCCCGTGTTGGCTGGTCTTACTGGTGAAGGACACCTTGGCGTGGGCTATCAACAGAGCAGTCCAACATAATACTTATGCTTAACACCACATATTTCCTTGGGCACCCAGTAATCTCAAATGGATTTGGGTCCAATTCAGAATCCCCTGCTGTACGGTTGTGTCCTGTGCCACCCTAATAGCAAGAAAGCAGGCGTGGACAAGGGAATGGCTGCGTAACTTGAGCCCAGACCCTGTTCTGTGTGCAGATGTGACCAAGAGTGGCTTCGCTCCAGGCCACACAGGAGCAGCTCTCTTGCTGCAAGGACAACGGGGCCTTGACATCCAGCCAGAAACAACTTATTCAGGCAGCTAGTGAATGCACAGTTACTGACACTGGCTCTGTATCTTTCAGCTTATATACTTGAAAATCATTGCAATACTTTTTCCAACCTCTGATTATTGGCATCCTGTGGTAACACCGTCAGTGGTTTATATGAGCCAGCTCCTTACAAAGGTATGTCAGCAGTATTATTAAGGGCACAGAATTTACACCTTCCGCAATAATCTAGTTAAGAATGTTATTGAAACTGTATCTGAGGTTCTACCTTAAAAGGAGGTTAAGCGACTTTATAACCTCTGAACGAGAGGGCCTGCTTCGTCTGGGAGGGAACCGTAATTCCTCAGCTGGAACATCTTACTATGACCCTGCGAAACCTTCCCCCTGGATTTTGGAGGCCAGAATGGGTCTGGGGAAGTGTCATTGGAGAGAGGAGTTTTGCAGAGTGCTAGTCTTGTAGTTTACCCTGAGCTTTTGCAACCAAATAATCTAAATCAAACAAATCCATTCAGTTCTCTCTCGGTATTCTTCAGTACAGAGAGGGAAGCCCCTTCATTGTTTCATGCTTGTAAGGACTGTTGGGGTCCCTGTAAAGGTGGGACTGGGGGGGAAACATCTAGAACTGAAGCGGAGAGGAGTCTAGTGGCATCTTGAAACTGACCCCAGCATAAGCTGTTGTAAGGCAGAACTCACTTTCTCATTCTGGAACCAAGTTCTTATTTTCTGTCTGGAGCAGGAAGCTAGACGCGGTGAGGGTGGCCGTGAGAGCAGCCCTGGGGGAAAGGGGACACGCGCAGCTGCTGAGTCCAGATGGACAGCAGGCCCTTTGGGTGCACATTCTGTGTCAGACTCCGCTGCAGGCGCTCTGTTGAGGGTCTAAATCTCTGCAGAGTCTCGGAGAGGCTGTGGTCATTACCAAGGACATCCACTGTTCTCAGCTTGCTCATTTCCCTGGCAACTCTTTATGTACAGTACAAGATATGTAAGACTGTTGTGCGGTGCGTCCCCTTCCTTCACATATCTTCGAGATGTGAAACCGCCTTTGATTTATTCCACACACACGCCAGGGACAGGGACCCTGCGGCTTCCTCCCCCTTGGAAGGCTCTGTGCGGCTTCTTCTAGCAGGCACTCAGATTTATTCATTTTACTGCCGTGGTGGTGGACATGTTCAGCAAAGGCTTCAGTGCTCTTAATAACGACTTTCAGGGCTATAATGTCTGTGTATCTTTTCAATACCTTTTCCTGGACTCTCTAACATTTTAATGGAATGTTTCTCACTATTTAGGGAGGGTAAAAATTAAATGTTTTAAGTGTGTTCAGAGAAGAAATGCTAAAGCAGTAACCTTTTGAATGGTTGCTGAAGACTTGCTAATTATAATGGATTGCTAATTTGTCATTTAAACTTAGTTTTCTTTGTTCATTAATTAAGTGGTTGTTTTCTTAGTGTCCAGTGACAACCCTGCAAGATGTTGTTAAAGGACTGTTTGTTTGCTGTCTCTTCCTGCAATATGTATCCGTTTCTCAAAGATTCATCCCTGAACTTGTCAACTTCCTCTTGAGAATTCTTCACATGGCTCTGCCCAGCAGAGGAGTCCAAGGTACTGTTGTCAGGGCTGGTGTGCATAAATGAGTGTCTGCTTTCCTGTTCCATTCTTAAGTGCAGCAGAAATAAATACCTAGGACATATATGTGTAGGTATCTCCTACACATATATGTAGGTATCTCCTTCTCCTATATTTGGAACGTGGCCAAGTTAACTATGGTGTGACTCTCCTAATGCAAGTTGAGACAGATGGGAGGAATACATGAAGATTTTGCGCCTGCTGCTTCCCATCCTGATCGTCACATAAGCATTGTCTACATCCCCTGATAATCCAAAGTATATGAATTTAATCAGTCCCATTGGACTAATCTGTTATGTTCAAGGGCTTCAGCTTGGTTGTATTGCAGATCTACCTAAAAGCAAGGGCAGATACAGCACTGAATGCTATAGAAAGGGTTGTCCATACCAAAGTGACATCACTGTTCAGTTGTGAGATGGTAAAAATGACTCAGTGTTTTTTCTCATTTTGGGGTGTGTACGCAGAGTGCCCAGGCTCACTTTATTCCCAGTTCTGTGTAAGAGTTCTATTCTTGTTGCCGTCCAGTGCTTTCCCCTCTGCATCTCTTGGTAATGATTCTACAGTCAAAACTAATAATTTGCGTGCGTTGTTGTTTTTTAGGTCTTACTTTGATGCATCCTTTTAGGTCACTGGATAAAAACCGCAAGCTTCTTGTGATCAGTGAGACAGCAGACACACAGACCTGGCAAAAGCAGAATCTTCCACTCCATATGGTAATTGGGTCAAGAGAAGACAGCAGAACAGAAGTGAATCATCTCAGGTAGGAATAAGAAGTACCAACTGATGTCAGTTACTTGCTCAGTCCACTTCGGAGATGTGTTTTAGATGTGTCAGAGCATTTCCATTGGGTCAAACGTAATGGGATATTTGATCTATAGGCACTAGGGGTGTGCATTCGGCTTTCTGAAAAGCCGAAAAAAACCATTTCGGGTTTTTTCGGGTTTTTGGGATACTGGAAAGGCTCTGATGAGACTCCCCGGTATCCCAAAAATAAAAAACCCGAAAAATCCGGCTTTTTCCGGCTTTTCGGCAAACTGAAAATGGCACCGCGGGGGGGGGGGGGGAGTTAACTGCAAAGGGAAGCCCATCACTTACTCTTTCGTTTTCCGGCATTGTGTACCCTCTTTCCCGCCTTTTGCTCATGGTCCCAGGAGGGGGCCGGGGGGGAGGGACCATGGATGGCCAATCACTGCAATGCATTTGCAAATGCATTGCATCAGGGCAGCTTGCCTTGCAAAGTTTCCAAGTACTGTGGAACTCCTAGGCACTAGGCAGCTTGCACTGGCAGCCAATAGGATTTTGGTATCCGCTCTCTGGCCAATCACAGAAGGTTGTTTTTGTTTGAAAACCTCTGTGTATGCCCAGAGAGCATAAAAGCAGACCTGCACCCCTGACTCCCTGCTGTTCCTGAACGGTTGGTGCTGCTGCTGGACTGGTCAGAGTTGAGAGAGTTTGGCTTGGAGAGTGTGGCTGGCTGCTGCCTCTGCTCTCTCACCACTGTTAAATAGGCTTTAAAAAAGGTTGTAGGTTTATTTTCCAATAATATCTTGAAATAAATCTCAGTATAGGGCTTTAGTTTTGGTTTGACCTGAGTGAGTCCTGTTGGGTCAAACTTTGGGCACTGACTGGCATGGTGGCCCTGTTTCTGGGGGGCAGATTGCACAGATTCTGCTGCTGCTGGCCTGGCAAACATGCCCCTCTCACCACCTCACTTACTTTCTTGGAGAGATTTTTCAGGAGACACTGTCTGCTGCCTGCCTGCCTTTTTTCCCATAGGAAACAATGGAGAATGGGGCAACCTCTTTGGATGCCCCTAGAATTGGACCCCCTGGTCCAACCTTTTCAAAACTTTGGGGGTCCTTTGGGGAGAGGCTTGAGCAGCTACAGTCCAAATTTGGAGCCTCTACCTCAAACCCCCTCCCCCCCAGCCCCCTGGAAACTTTTCAGAATTTTTTGCCATTGATTACAATAGCCCCATAGGGTATAATGGACCCGAATTTTTCGGGAATCCCGAAAATTTTCAGATATCTACCCTATACCGGTATAGATATTCAGGTTTTTTCAGGAATACCGAAAAATTCAGGTTTAATATACCCGAATCCGAAAAAAAACCTGAATTTTTTTTTTTTGCACACCCCTAGTAGGCACTCGTATATGCCTAATCCTTACATGGCCATTCTCTTGTTGGCTTCACAGGCGGTTGACAGTGCTGGGTTAGCCCTTTAATCTGTATTTGAATGGGTTAGACACTCCGAAGAGTCATTTAAAGTAAATCATTTTTTTACATTGGAAGGCCCTCATTATTTCCATTATTTCTGGAGACCCTTCTCTGTCAGCAGCGGTCCACAATGTGTACACAGTGCACAAGTGTGCTTTGGATTATGTCATGCAGCGCACCCGATACCAACACAGGAGCCACTCACGTTAATAAGTTATCTCTTGTATTGTCATAGCTGGTGCAGAAAGATGCTGTATCCTGTTCTTCCTTCTTGAACACGTTTGCCTCGGGGCTGTATTGGGTATCTCAGGGGTCCCCAACATGGTTCCCCTGGGCACCACAGCGCCCGCTGACACTTTGCTAGTGCCCGCCAAGTGTTTCTTAGTAAGTGAGCAGGGCCAGGTAGGGCTTTTGCCCAGCTAGGCTTCTGATTGACTGTGGCAGATTTGATTGTGGCTGGGCAGATTTCTTTAAAATGTTGCTTTGGCAGCAGATGCCACCACAGCACAAGGATCTTCACCGTGTGACTGAAGTTAAGTTGCTGCATACACCGTGCTTTGGCAGAATTCCAGGAAGAACAATGGGATTCAATTTGGTCCTCGCCCAGTAATACGTCAAATGTCTTCAATATCAGATTTACCTCTTTTAAAATGTTAAGCAGCTGGTATATGACCCCAGAACTACTACATAAAATAAACCCCAAAACTTCAAATAAATGTTGGAAAAAATGTGGAACAACTGCAGACTTTGCTCACTGTTGGTGGACTTGCCCACAAATCAAAAACTATTGGGCACAGATGCTGAAACAAATTTTGCTAATAAACAAAAGAAACTTACCTTGTAGTCCTGGAATCCATTTTCCTGGAGACCTGGCATACATCTGTAAAAAACAAAAGCACAGAAACATTAATATCTATGTTGTAAACGGTAGCAAAAATAGCAATAGCACAGAAATGGAGACAAAAAACATACCCCACAATAGCACTATGGCAAAAGAAACTATGGGATTGTTTTATATATGGATGCAACCTCATACAAGGCACAGCATTTGGGGGCAGGGACTCCCCCCCCCCCACCCTCCCCGGAGATCAAATCCATTCTCCCTGCAGTTTTACAGCTTCACTCGGGATATTGCAGTTTGTGCTTCAGCTTCTGATGGGGCTGTTTTGCAGGCTGTCCTGCATAGCCACGTGCCTGGATCTTGTCAAAAGGTGTGCTGTTCTGTATGGATCACTCCCGTCCTTCCAGGAAATAATGAAGCCCATCCGAATGCTGCTCAGTCAGCACGTGCCAGTGAGTGCGTACCCTGCGCGGTTACAGGTAAGGAAGGGCTGCCAGGTGTGGCAAGAGCAAGTCTGTGGAGGGCTGCAGCTCCGAACAGAATTCGGCTGCTAGAACTGGTCTGGCTCCTTCTTTTCCAGAGCCTCAGATTTCTCCCTCTCAAGCAGCTTGTGGGGAGGAGGGGGGTGACGCACGCACAGGACTCTAGAGGCTGAAAGAAGCACGGGTGTTTGTGGGCCTAGACACAGTTTCAGTCTTTAAAGCAGGTTTCAAAACCTTGTTTGAATCTCTCCTGAGACAAGCTAGTTTTCTGGCCTCCTCCTCCATTGATAAAAAGAAACTGCTGCCAACTCTGACTGGGTACGTTTCTCATTAAAAAGAGGATGAATTCTTTGCCTAGAATTCTAGTTGAAACTCCAGCTGAAGTCTTGCAAAACATGGTGTGAAAACCCGTGGCTATCAAATGGATTAGGTTGTAGAACAGGTGGCTAGAAACAGTTGTGCATGCTCTGGACCTCTATGCAATGCCACCAAAATGTAAACCCAAGAAAATACTTTGCAGTGAGTCTCCAATATGATACTTTTAAAGTCTATTTGCTAATTATAGCAAAAACTCCCATTGTGGAAAGAGGTACTGAGTGGCTTGGAACCTTTTAAGGGCAGGCAATTGAGCTTATCTTGCCTGTGGCCTTTGATTTCCTCTCTCCGGGTACTTGTATTAACTGACTGACTGCCACTTATAAGCTACCCAGGTGTGGAGTTTAAAACACAGGTCCAGATGTCCAATTGGGTACTTTAATTGCACAACCACTTGATACATTGTAGCTTTATTGGTTTTTGCTGTGGACTAACTTTTTGACTTTTATTTTAAGGAATTGCACAACAGCGTTCTAACACAGCTGAAGGCCCAAAAGCAACATTATCATCCACTGGTGTGTGAAAAGAAAAAACCAGTGCCACTGAAGCTGTTCACACCCAAAATAGTGAAAGTGTGAGTGTTCCTAGTTCTCAAATACCCCTGTAGATATGAAACCTGCTTATAGAACCAGAATACATTGTGTGAAATTGGAGGAGGTGAGAATGTTGGAAACACCTTTGGGTCCACTTTGGGGATCCAGGTGGGGTATAACTGAAGTAAATAAAAATGTGATCTTGAATAAAACACTGTAAACACAAATTACTAATTTAAAAAACAAAAGTTGAATTGATCTTTTTTGTGCATGGTGCTAAGGTTGTGTCAGTTACATCAACTTGTAGGGGAAAATGGGTAAGACATTTTTATTATCTTATATATAGTCCTCCTTTCTCACAGGGACTCCAGGTGGATTACACATACTGAGTCAGTACAGTCAAGAAGATGAGACATTCAGTAACAATGCATTTCGATTTTAGAAGTCTGGAGCCACCAGAAAGAACTGAAGCATAGCTTAAATATTCACGTGACACATAAAGTGGTGCAGAAATTGCATAGTTTGGTGTAGTGGTTAAGTGCACGGACTCTAATCTGGGAGAACCAGGTTTGATTCCCCACTCCTCCACTTGCACCTGCTGGATGATGACCTTGGGCAAGCCTTAGTTCTGATAAGAGCTGTTCTTGAAAAAGAGCAGTTTCTGTCAGAGCTCTCTCAGCCCCACCTACCTCACAGGGTGTCTGTTGTGGGGAGGGGAAGGGAAAGGAGATTGTAAGCCACTCTGAGACTACTTTGGGTAGTGAAGGGCGGGGTATAAATCCAATCTCCTCTTCTTCTAAATGGGTTCCTGCTTGCAATAAGCTGTGCACAGCAGTGTAGACCACCGTCTTTAATCATTTATCCTGGCAAGTTTGTAAAACCATTTTGTACATATAGAATTGAGGGCAGGTTCTGACATTCCGTTTACAGGATGGATGTAATACATTCTGCATCTGTAAAATACCTGTGAAATGTTTTCTTCTTTAGAATGAGTGAGATGCTTCTTAAAGCAAGGGTTTTCACACTCAAAAGGTATAGCATGAAAAATCTGAGGAATTTTTCATTTTTCCAGTGGCCAAAATCCAGGTGTCATCAGAAGGTCCACCATCCTTTTTGAAAGAGAAAAAGCTTGTCTTCCAGACCATCTCACTCATCCCAGATATACAGAAAGAAAAAGACTGAAGTCTTTCTCTATTTTTCTAATAGAAAAATTGGGAAATTTGGGGGAACACTGGAAAAAACTTGTAGCTACATAGAGCAATTTCTAGCGGGTGTTGTTTATTGGTAAATAATTTTGGCAACAACTACTATGCTATAATGTGTTCAGTAATAGTATACCATTAGAGTTCAGTTTTGCAAATGTAATAAAAGTTTAAATAAATGTCCGAACGTGCTGGGTGCCCTGCCTATTGTGACTGATAGAATAATATACTTCCTGTTGCTTACTAGAAAAATTGTTTTCTGCCTTCAGCTTTTGCTCCTACCAATCAGTTAGCAAAAATGAGAAATAAACATGCCATGGTAGCATAAAGTGCAGCAGTGTGCAACTCAAGTCTTGGATATGCTTGCAATTTTTGTATGGAATGCACGTTCAGATGCACCATTTGATCCAGCTTGGACACACTTCAAAAATGGATCAAATGTGCGCGTTCAGACAGCAGCAGCTACCTCCCATCCCCAGCCATTGCTTACCGGAGCAAATCCCTGAGCAAAGCGTAGTATTTTGATACCAGGTCCTTAAGTGGTGTTTTCTGTGCTCTCTTGGTTGAAAGCACATTTCCCCCTGTGTGGATCGCTCCACCGTCATTGAGCCACTTCCGAGTCTTTAAAAAAACAAAAACAAAACCCTGCTGCCGAAGCTTCTGACTTCCACTTTTTGCCCGCCATTTTTATTTTTGCATCGGCGATACGTGCCTAAATGCTGCTCCATCCACACGTCTATAAAAAAAAAATTAAATGGCCACTAATTTTGAGTTCGGGATCCCAAGGAGGCCAGTTTCGGGCGGAAATTTTGAAGGGACGTGTTCTGTCAGGGTGGTGAAATCACGGTGCTTGTGGAACTGTGGCAAGATTTGCTCTACTGCTTTTGCGCATGTGCAAGGTTTTATTTTTTCAGATCTCCAGATGAGCGCCTATGTGCATGCGCAAAGTTAGAAAAAAACAAAAAAAAAAATCCCCGGCCTACACTCCTGTGTGGTTATGATCGTGTCCGGAGTAAAAAAAGGCTACACCGAAGCGGGGCGATCTAAAGGGGCTCCGGCAGGCCGTCTGAGCACACCCACAGAGTTCCTAAATATAAGTAGTACCATTTTATATGCTAAAAAAAACAAAGTTTGAGTCCAGTGGTACCTTTAAGACCAACGAAGTTTAATTCTGGGTTTAATAATGTTGTTCTTAAAGGTGCCACTGGACTCAAACTTCGTTCTATTGCTTCAAGCCTACATGGCTACCCACCTGAGTCTATATGCTAAGTAAGTTATATATAAGAAATCTTTTATGATAAAGAATTTTCAGAAATGACAGGAAAGTAAGAATTGCATATATTTCAGGTCTTCCCAAAGTTTGTTTTTTTCCCAGATAACCAGGATTTTTTTTTATGGCTTCAAAATTTCCAGAGATTTTCACCACTTCAGTCAGACCAGCGGTCTGTCACCATTAGTATTGTCAGTTCTGCCCGATGACCGCTCTCAAGGGTCTCAGGTCTTGGAGATCTTTCACATCACCTACTGCTAGGATTGCCAGGTTCCCAGCCACCAGCAGGGGGGAGGGTTGCTAGCTCCAGGCTGGGAAACTCCTGGAGATTGAGGGGGCAGAGCCTGGGGAGGGCAAGGACCTTAGTGGGGTACAATGCCATAGAGTCCATCCTCCAAAGCAATCCATTTTCTCCAGGGGAACTGATCTCTGTGGTCTAGAGATGAGCTGTGATTCCAGGAGATCCCCACGTGCCACCTGGAGGCTGGCATCTCTGCTTGCTGCTGGATCCTTTTTAATAGAAGGTTCTATAAAATCCTTGGGATTCAGCCTAGGGCCTTCTGTGCGCGAAGCAGATGCTCTGCCATTGAGTCTTCATGATGTCTCCAAAATTTGGATGGCACTGAAGTTCTATTGTAAAAACATGTTCCAGCAAAGTCCAGTAGAAAAGTGTGTTGATTGTGTACTTTGTGTTGATTATGTGTTTTGTAATTTCAGCCTCGAATTTGGAAGGAAGCAAGGAAGCAATGAGAGAGAGCAAGAAAGAAAACAACTGGTACACAGGCACAAACGTGAACTGAAAGGAGCTGTCCGTGAGATTCGCAGGGATAACCAGTTCCTTGCCAGAATGCAGCTTGCAGAAATCATGGAAAGGTGATGCATGATTGCTTTTAGCTGTGGTTGGCTCACATTGCATGTTTGCTTTCCCTGGGACAATTAAGAGAGAGCACAGTAGGTACAGGTAACCAATGTTCCCTCTAAGCTGAGTTAGTGTGAGCTAGCTCACAGTTTTTTAGCCTCTGGCTCACACATTTTTATCTCAGCTCGGGATGGACGGCTCCAGAGCAGACTAATTTATGCAGTAGCCAAATCGCTCACTCACAACTTTAATGCCAGGAGCTCACAAAGTAGAATTTTTGCTCACAAGACTCCGCAGCTTAGAGGGAGTGTTGCAGGTAACCTTGTATCACAATTCTTGTGGTGTAGAAAGTATACAAGGTTTCATGTTGATATCATCAGGCAGAATAAAAGGAAGCCAATTGCCACCCCAGCCCAAGTAACGAGACAGACAACGATTGGAATTAAACAAGGGCCACTTTATTAACTATTTAACAGAACATTGCAGCAATGGGCAAACTAAGCAAGCACAGGAACAGGCAAGGCAGGCGTCAATCCAAGACACAGCCTCCTTGCCTTCTGATATGGGCGGGACACCTGACTCCGGTATTGAGCCAGCCCCAAGTCTGGCTCGTTAACCGGCAGCCCAGCATACTGGCTGCCCCGCAGGAGCGCCTACCCCTGAGACCGTACGGACCTTCAGGGAGGAGCCTAGCCGGAGAGGTTCCCAGAGGCGGCCACCATTCTCCGCCCCGAACCATACAGCCCTGGGGCAGTATCCTGATGACCTCCTGTTCCCAAACGGGATATGCTGTAAGGCGCTCACCAGTTCCTTTCTCGCTTGCACAAACCTGCCACAGCCAAGACCAAGCCTCTGCTTTGGCCTTTGCGACCCCACTCACCAACGGAGGGCCATCCGTATCCCGTGCTGCAAGTCCTCTAAAAATAACCTGTTACCCTTGTCAGAAAGGTGCATCCCATCAGACCTATAAAGGTCAGATAACTGGTACTTAATACTGGGATGCGGCAAAAACCAACCCAAGCCTGACTCCATGGACTTCCTCAGGTGCGTGTTAGCCTTGCGCTAGCCCGCTCCAAACATTTGGGATCCTCCACGTGCCGCCAAATTCAGCGGGGAAGCATGGCTGACCAGACAATCCGAACCCCCGGCCATCTTGCCTTTATAATCTGGATATCAGCCTTGGCTTGCAGAACAAGGGCTATGCCTTTCATCAGGCCCAAGTCATTGCCCCCTAGATGAAGGACTAGGATGTGAGGAGGAGGCCCCTGCCTCTCATCAAACAACAAGGGCAGGAGGGCAGGCCACCTCATGCCCCTCCTACCCAACCACTCGACCGTTGCGACCTCACTAAGGCCGAGCTGGGAGCCAACGGCTGTCCTTCGGGCCTGATGTGCTGCCCAGAAGACCATGCTGTGGCCGCAGACTATGACCCTTCGTCTCGTCTCGCGGCCGTCAGCACCTGTAAGAGGAACCTAATTAACCCACATGAAGCAACAAAAACTCTCATTGGTGGAAGGGGCAAGGGCCAAGCTCATCGCCCTGTCGGCCTCAGACCTCCAATCTCCCACACCTCTTCAGGCAGTCTGGCTGGTAGACGGTTGGCCTCTGGTGCCAGCTGATGGAATCTCTCCATCTGATTGCGAGAGAGTGCATCAGTGACCCCATTGTTCACCCCTGGAACGTGCCGGGCTCTAAACAAGATGTTACAACGCAAGCACTGTAGCGTAAAGGCACGCACCAAAGCCATAACCCTAGGGGACCGTGATGAGAGGGAGTTAATGACATGCACGGTGGCCAGATTGTCGCACCAGAAATGGACAGACCGATTCGCAAGCTCACCGGCCCAAATCCAAACCACTGCAACAATCGGAAAAAATTCCAGAAAGGTGAGGTCCCTAACCCACCCATGCTTAACCCAATCGGCAGGCCAGTCTCCCCTGCACCAATGCCCCCTAAAATATACCCCAAAACCCAAGGAACCCGCTGCATCTGAAGAGATCTGCAGCTCTGCTTCCAACAAGAGTTCCTCACGCCAAAGGGACACCCCATTGAATGACTGCAAAAATTGCAGCCAAACAAGGAGGTTATCCCCGACGCCCCTGGTAACCCTAGTCCTGTGATGTGGGAGATGGAGGCCCCGCATAGACTCACATAACCTGCGCACAAAAGCCCTGCCAGGCGCCACGACCCGGCACGCAAAATTGAGGTGGCCAACCAGCTGCTGCAACTCCAGCAGAGTAATCTTGGACTGCCCCAAAATGGCGTCAACACGAGCCAGCAACGCAGTTTCTCGCGTGGCAGCCGACAGCACTGGTTGTCGGAATCAATTTCAATACCCAAAAATGTTAAAACCGTGGAAGGGCCCTCAGTTTTTTCCTGGGCAAGGGGAACACCTAGCTCCTTGGCGAGGCCAATAAAATTTGACAACAAAAACGCACACTGTCCAGTCCCCCGAGGCCCCACCAGGAGGAAATCATCAAGACAGTGGGCAGTGCTGCTGAGCCCTGTCCGGAATCTCAAGGCCCATTCCAAAAAGGAACTAAACCTCTCAAAAGCAGAACAGGACACAGAGCACCCCATGGGGAGGGCACGGTCCATGTAGAAGTTGCCCTCAAAGGCAAAACCCAGCAACTCAAAGTCATCGGGATGGACCGGAAGGAGATGGAAGGCAGACTTGATGTCGCACTTCGCCAACTCAGCCCCGCCGCCACATAGGCGAACCACCCGCATGGCCTGATCAAAGGAGGTATACCGCACGGAGCACAGCTCCGCCGGTATGGCGTCATTCACCGACCCCCCACGAGGGTAGGATAGGTGATGAATGAGGCGAAACTCACCTGGTGCCTTCTTGGGCACAACTCCCGAAGGGGAAACCTTAAGGTTAGGAACCGGGGGGCAAGAAAAGGGGCCTAGGACCCTCCCTTCCTTACATTCCTTTGCTATTTTTTCCCTTACAATTCGCTCCGTGCCAATAACGGACTTCCGATTGGAAGTGAAATAAGGAGCCCTAACACCTGTAAATGGGATTCTAAAACCAAACTTAAAGCCCCGCCACAAATAAATGCTATCCTGGCGACTTGGGTAACAACCCAGCCAAAGCCGAAGGACGTCCAGTTTAACTGGGCTGGGACCCTTAGTCAGCAGGGGGTTTGGGTTCCCCCGCCTCCAAAACGTTTGCCCTCTCTCCCCCTGCCCCCACTTTTTGGTCTGGGGCAGCTGGACAAGGCGTGAGGCCCAGAGCTCAAGGGGCATTCATGCTGAAAGGAGTAATTCTTATGGCCACCCGTGCCCTGGGAGGTAAACGCCCAACAAAGTGGACGCCCTGAAGGAGCCTGCCCAGACTGCCCACGAGAGACTGCCTGCGAGGGAGCCCTCTTTAGAGAGTGGCCACTGTGAGTCCTCTCACCTGAAGCCCTACCATGGGACATGATCTGCAGCCACAGATCCGGATGGATTTTGTCCCATCGCATAGCAGGATTCATGGCTGCCCGCATTCTAAATTCTTCATCGTACAACGACCAGGCTGGGCTTGAAAAGTCAGAATAGGCTTTATAAATGATGTCCATGTATTGGAGCATCACAGAAGCCCTCCATGGCTGATGCCGCACAATTACTGCGGCATAGATAAGGAAACCAGGCAACCAGTTCGCCCAGGTCCTATCAACGACACGGCGCTTAAGGCGCTCCTTCTCCCTGTCATCTAGGTTGTCCTTATCCTTCTCTTCCAATTCCCGGAAAAGAAGTCTAAAGACATCCACGTACTCCCCTCTGAGAATCTTCTCTTTGGTAACGAGAGCCAGGTGATCGCCCAAAGGCAAATCCGTGGCTTCGCTGGGCAACGCCCCAGGGGAAACTGCATCATAAGCTGGATACCCCGTACTTGGGTCGGTGATGCCGCACTGGGAGTAGCCCCCGGTTGGCCAAGGTACTGGGGACGAAGGGGGAAAACCAGACATGCTATAATGTGACCGATTAGACTGCTGTGAAGGTAAAGCAGCTGCTCCAACCGGCACAGAGTACTGAGGCCAAGCCGACTGCTGTGCTGGTAGAGCAGCTAAACCTGTGGGCATAGAGCCCCAAGGCCAATGAGGTCCGACCCCACTTGCTGTCACCTCCTTACCTCTTGGGCCCTGAGGCGCCGAATAAAGCGCCAACTGCTGGTCAGCCTGACCAAACCCCGGGCGTCCAAACGATGATCCCTCTCCAGCCTCGGCCACCTCACGCTTGTCCTCTAAGAAAGCCAGGCGCGCTAGGACCTGAGCCTGAAAAGAAAATTGGGATTCAGGTTTTGGGAATGCCCCCGCAGAGGACAAACCCCGCTCACCTTCCAATGCAGCCAGCCTCTGTAGAATGGCTGCATTGATAGGATCTTGGTCCTCCTCATCATCTGAAGGCACTGGATCCGGACAAGGAGGAGGCTTCTTAGGGGCAGGCTGTTTGCCCTTCCCTTTGCCCTGCCCCTTCCTGGGCGCCATACTACCGCCTCGAGAGGAAACCCTAGAATGAAAAAAGAGTGGAAGCTAGGAGGAGCCAAGCAACAGAAGACGGCCCAAAGAATCTAGTAAAGCAGACAAACAAACAGGTAGCCAAAGGTCATCCAGCAGCTGCAACTGGAAATGGCCTTTAAAAGTAGCCCCCGGGCAAACTGAAGCCAGCCGGGATCAAGGTGCACCAAAGCACGTTGCAATCACTGTAAGGAGAGGGCGGGCGAGTCTCGAAAAACACCCTACTGGTGCAAAAATGGCCGAGAAATCTCTAACAGAAACTGCCCCTTTAAGAACAGCTCTGAAAGAACTACAGCTAGCCAAAGGTCATTCAGAAGCTGCCCATGGAGAAAAGGGGGGGGAACCCAAATAGGCTCTCCCAGATTAGAATCCACGCACCTAAACCGAAGAACTGGCTCGAAATAAGCCAAATGGTTGCAGGCAGCCCCAGAAGTCAAATTGTAAAGGCAGTCACTGCCCACAAAATGGCCACCCCCGCATGGGGAAAGAGGAGACCTAAAATGGCCACCGCAATACAGCCCCAATGGGCATACAAAATGGCCGTCACTTAACTAAAGCTAACTGGGGGGGGGGGGGAGAGACAGAAATGTGCAGAGCTGGTGATAGCCAAGCAAAATCCGCCAAAGCATGCTAAGGGGGGGGGGGGTTATCCCCTTCATGAACCTCCCGCCGGCCACATAAGTAGAAATTTGGTGCCCAGGGGCGTTTAATAATAAAAAGGTGGGGGGGTGAGCAGTGGAATAAACCTCCACCCAGAAAGCAAACAGGAAGGTCACCCTCAGCAGCCACGAGCGTCCGTAGCGTGACCGCCCGAGGGTGCCAGCGTGCAGCGCCCAAGACGGGGAGCAGAATGTGTGGGCTAAAATATACCCGCGGCCTAAAGCCGCGGACGGCAGCCGCCTGCAAGGGGGGGAGTGGGGCCGCCTCCGCTGCCACCGGTAGCCGGGCCAAACGAAAGGAAAGGGAGGGAGGGCCAAGCCCTGGTATGCCCAGCAGCTTGCCGCAACCCTTTATAATGATGGGGGGGGGAGTAATCCCCAAAGAACTCGTCATCAGCCACGAGCGTCGCCCCCCATCCACAGCAAGCAAGGAGCCGGGAGACGCCGTGCTGCCGCTACTGTGCGCACCGTCGTCAACGCTGCGGAAGCAAAGCTGGCCCAAACAGAGCTCCGCTCGCATGCGTGCTCAATAGGCTGAGCACGTGGAGCCTGAGGGGGGGCAGTGGGGCCGCCTCCCACACAGCCCCAACGAACAAGGAGCCGCACTCCCCCCAACACCGCCGCCTGAGGGGGGGCAGTGGGGCCGCCTCCGCTGCCGCCGGGACTCCCAGCCCCGCCACAAAAGCGGGCGGGCCGAGCAGCGAGCGAGGGAAGGGGGTCAAATCTCCAGCCACCCAGGGCCCACGGGCAGGCACAGCGGCCAAACAAAACAAGGAGCTGTGCTCCTCCCAACCGCCGCGATCGATCCCGTCCAGATCAAGGGGGAAGGGGAAGCCAAGCCTCAACGCTGCGTAGCTCGGGCCGCCGCCCGACCGCTGGAAATGCTGCTGCCGCCGCCAACACCAGGAAGCCGGCTGCCTCCCGCCGGACTCCCGGCCGCCGATGACAAGGAGCCAAGCTCCTCAGGAATGCCGCTGCCGCCTGATCCCCCACGCAAACACCGTCCTCCGGGCCTCCAGAAGACAGGCCCGAGGACGACCCAAAGCTCCGACCGCGTGCTCCTCTACAGCGAGCACGCGGAGCCGAAGACGCGGGCGGGAGCGGGGTACTGCCTTAAATAGGCAGCCCCATCCCGCCGACTCCGAGATCGCGCGAGATCGTTGCTGCCTCGCACTTAGGCGAGGCGGCAAAGCGTCCCCTCGGCGCGACGAGCGCGCCAGGATCCGAGATCTCAGCTATGACTGTGCATCGGGGTGGGCACGAACTTGAAAAATGGATGTTCAGGGTTTTCACGAACCATGAGCTTCCATGACCTTCTCCACTGCATGAACCAGTTTGTGCTTCAGGAAGTCCGTGGGTCCACAGCCCCACCTGGAAGTGGGCTCTGAACGCATTTAAATGCCTTTGGAATTCACTTCTGGTTGGGGGCGTGGCTATGGAATACCTGGAAGGTGGGCTCTGAAGTCATTTAAATGCACTTTAGTTATTTTATTTTAAAGTGTTTATAGACCTTCAGAGCTCACTCTCGGAGCTTAGTTGAGTTGGGCGGCTCTGGGAGCTCCAAAGGCCAATAAAGGCTTTCGGAGCTCACTTGGGCTGGCCCGACCTGGTGTTGGGCTTTGAAGGCATTTAAATGCCTCTGAAGCTCACTTCCAGTTGGCCTGGTGATCTGGAAGTAAGTTCTGAAAGTATTTAAATGCTTCAGAGCCCACACAAACCCTCCCATGAACCTTATGAACCTCCATGGAAAAACATGGAGGCCTCCATGGAAAAATTTCCATGGAAAAACATGGTGGGAGACACGGTCTCCCAAACACCTGGTTCACAAATCACGAACTGGCCTGGTTTGTGCACGAACCAGGGTTCATTTATCAGTTCGTGCCCATCCCTACTGTGCATCCATTACTGTAGTCTTCAGTAGAAATCTTAAGTCAGACACATGGTACCCTCCTTTATAGTGTTTTCAGCCATCCCTTTCTCGTGAGCACTTCAGCCACTGGGTTTGAGGAACCTTCTATTAGATGATGTGGGAATCCTCACTTAGCAGAGGAGTGCCATTAGACCGGGGTCCTCAAGCTCTTTGTGCGTGTGGGCACCTCTGGGATTCTGACATGACCACAGAATGGCTGCCACAGCAGGCGAAGCCAAACCTTATTGTTCCTCTTCACGATTTCAAGCAGATGTTCTGTTTAACAGGCTGCCTTTTAGAAATATTTTCTC
Source organism: Lepidodactylus listeri (assembly GCA_029233225.1). Lineage (NCBI taxonomy): Eukaryota > Metazoa > Chordata > Lepidosauria > Squamata > Gekkonidae > Lepidodactylus > Lepidodactylus listeri. The sequence goes on along the minus strand of JARCFY010000009.1, from coordinate 111,871,423 downwards.
GCCTGCACCCTCAGTCACACAGTGAAGATCCTTGTGCTGTGGTGGCGAATGCCACTGAAGGTGCTTTTTAAAAATCTGCACAGCCCAGTCAGATCCCTGGTGGCCAATGAAGAGCCTTGCTGGGCAAAAGCCCCAGCTGGCTCTATTCACTTGGTGGATGCCAGGAAAGGTATTGGCCGTTACATGGGGGGGGGGGGGGGGACTCTTACAGTAGATCCCATCTGTTGGCATTTGATGATCTGCAGTATTGTATTAATTCCTAAGCATGTTTTAAAGGCCAGGATAGGGCAGGTGTGTGTGTGTGTGGGGGGGGTGTCTTCCTATGAGAAGGAAAAATTTGTCCAGAGTGGTGGGCTTCACCCTTTCACGATCATTTTCAAGTGGTAGCTGGCAAATGACGTTCCCTTCTATTTTGAATTCATCCTGGTTTCTAAGAGGTTTACTCAACCTGTTATATAGTTTGATTGTCCCTGTTGGGATTTTTTTCTTGCATTATTTATTGACAGTGTGAACTGTCTTGAGATCAGAAATGGAGACTGGGACTTTAAATGACTTTATAGTCATTTGATTCCTTGAGGTTCAGTGTCCAGGTGCTGGGCGAGAATCCCGCTTAAACTGCGCCCAGCATTGAGCTTAAATACTTTGCAGTGTTTCAAAGCAGAGCTTTCATTTCTGTTTGAATTTATTTTCAGGGATTCCGAAAGAAAAAGAAAAGTGAAACAACTCTTTGGCAGTCTTGCTGAGCAAGAGGGAAATTGGAAGGCGATGAAGAAAAAGAAGTTCTAAACTTCTGCCGGTTATGTTGTACAGAAGGGAAATGGGGATATTTATATTTTTCATATCAGTTGGCCAGCAGTAATGTGATAACTTTGTGTGGATTTTACACATGAATGCAGTCATACTAAGAAACCAAACACAAACTGGACACTATGAAATCAATTCCATTTGAAACAAAACCTGTTGGTATTTGGTGCGTATTTTTTTCAAAATCTAACTGCAACTGAGCGGGGGTCTTAAGTGCAACTAAAGGAATGTTGCTGCTTAAGTATTTTGCGCATTTTAATCAGTGTCTTCCATGATGATTTTTCCAAATGGATTTCTGTGTTAGTCTGTAGCAGGAAAATAAAATGAGAGTCTAGTGGTACCTTAAAAGCTGAGCAAAATTTGTTCCCCCATAAGCTTCGGCACTAACATATTTAGACTCTAAATGCAGGGAGGCGTTACAAAGAAAGGTCAATTTAAAACAGTATCCAGTTAAGCGAGTGACCCCCCTCCTGGCAGAGAGGATGAGGATCACTTTCACCTCTCAAAACAGGCAAACCAGGATTACCATGAAATGCCTACTGAGTCCAGCAGCACTCGGCAGACTCCTTTTTCATTTTACTTCCTGTAAAACCGAGCCACCAGCTGCTTCCCCCCTCATTTCTGCTTTCCTGCAGCCCAAGTGTGGGGTGCATCTTTTGGCTTATTCGGGGAGGGAGAGGGAAAAGTCTCCAAGGGCAGAGGGTCAGTGGCATGAAGTAAATTGTCCTCAGAACGAAGCCTGAGTCCAGCAGCACCTTGAAGGCCAACCGAGCATCATTCCTGGTGTAAGCTTTCGTTTGCACACACACGAGAGCTTTGTGGTTGCTGTTCAGTCGCACAGTCAAGTCCGACTCTTTGCGACCCCATAGGCCATATCACGCCAGGCCCTCCTGTCTTCCGTCGTGCTCCGGAGTTTGCTCAACTCCATGCCCGTCGCATCAATAACACTGTCTAGCCATGTCATCTTTTGCTGTCCCCTTCTTCTTTGAGGGGCTGCAGTGGCTCAAGTAGTTAAGATGCTGAGCTGCAGACCGGTAGTTCAGCAGTTCAAGACCCAAGTGCTGCATGACAGAGTGAGCTCCCATCTCTGGTCCCAGCTCCTGCCAACCTAGCAGTTTGAAAGCAAGAAATTGCAAGTAGATAAATATGTACTGCTTTGGTGGGAAGGTAACAGCGCTCCGTGCGCCTCAACGTCTAGTCACACCAGCCACATGACCATGGAAACGTCTTTGGACAGCACTGGCTCTTTGGCTTGGAAACAGAGATGAGCACTGCATCCCTAGAGTTGTATTTGACTGGCTTTTGCGCAAGGGAAACTTTTATCTTTACCTCTTCTTTGACCTTCAGGCTTTCCCCGCATCAGGGTCTTCTCCAGTGAGTGCTCCCTGCTCATTTGGTGGCCAAAGTATTTGAGCTTCAGCTTCAGGATCTGGCCTTCCAGGGAGCAGTCAGGGTTGATTTCTTTCAGGATTGACTGATTTGATCTCCTTGCAGTCCAAGGGACTCTCAAGAGTCTTCTTCAGAACCATAATTCAAATGCATCTATTCTTTGGCGCTCGGCCTTCCTTATGGTCCAACTCTTGCAGCCATACATTACTACTGGGCATACCATCGCTTTGACCATACAGACTTCTGTTGGGGTGAGAGCTTATGCCAGGAATAAAACGTGGCTGGCCTTCAAGGTAAAGACAACTAAGTGGCTGAGACCAAAGGGTGCTAATCACAATATATATATAAATCTTGAAGATATAAAAATGACAAGGACAGTGTCAAAGTGCAACAATGGTATGTAATATACAGAAGAATAACAAATCATGCAATAACAAAACAATGTGCAAAACAGCAAATGAAGTCCAACAGGGACTAAAAAACCAGAGTCCCCTGAAGGACTGGTGCTGAAGCAATGAAGACACCGGAATTATTTTCTTCGTTTTGTGCTTGTACTTCTTCAAAGGCTGCTTTTCATTCAGCGGTGAAAATTCTACTTTTCTGTGAGTCCGGTCTGTTTTCTTGAACTCTATTTATCATGAAATATAGGACCATCGCTCCATCATTAACAAAGCTGAGCGGGCATCGGTCAAAAATTCCTTTGTAGATCACTACCGAAGTTCCTGCAGCTGAAATGGCCACGAGCCGCAAAGGTCTAGGCTGCCGCTGCGAGGCCAGCGCGGAAGCCCCGAGGGAGGGGAGCGGGAGCGGGACCGCGCCCAAGTGCAGCCGGGCCGGGCGCGCTCTTCTGGGCATCTCTCCGCGGGCGGGCGGGCGGGCGGGGGCGCTAGGGGGCGCCAGCCTCGCCTCGGCCCCGGAGCGGAGCAGCAGCCGCAGCAGCCGCCGGCGACGCGGGGCGCGGGGGAGGCGTTCCTGGCGCGGGGCTGGGCGCGCATCCTGCCGGCTGCCCGGGGCGTCTTGCCGGGCTCTTGGCCGGCGCAGCCCGGAAGAGGAAGCCACTTCCTCAGCGTCGGAGCTCCGCGAAGGGGTGAGCTGGAGAGGGTCGCCGGGGGCGGGGCGGCCAAGAGTGGCAGCGGGAGCCCAGCGGAGGCGCGCCTGGCGGGGGCGGAGGGGGGCTGCCTTCCAGCATCGCGCCGCTTGGGGGGAACGGGCGAGCGAGCCTCTCCTGCCGCCTGGGGGCCCAAGTCCGGGTGGAGCGGGGGGGGGGCGGTGTCCCCCTGGGTGGGGAGGGTCCCTGCAGCAGCCCCCCCTCCCTCCCTCCCTTCCCCGGAGCCAGCAAGAGATGCCAGCGCCTCTGCGGATGCCCAGCTCTCGCGCTCTCTCGCTCGCTCGCTCGCTCATAAAAAGTAAAATTCCAGCCAATGCTCCCTCTAAGCTGTGGAATCTTGTGCGCGAAAATTCTACTCTGTGAGCGACTGGGATTCAAGTTGTGAGCCAGTGATTGGGCTCCTGTATAAAGTAGTTTGCTCTCTGGAGCCCCATCCTTCCTGAGCGAAGACAAAAATCTGTGAGCCGGAGGCTAAAAAACTGAGCTCTCTCACACTCCCTCAGCTTAGAGGGAACACTGGTTCCAGCCCCTTCTGTTGCGGAAGGTATGCCTTTCTCTTGATTCCTCTGCCAGGGGAAGAGGCTACGGACTTCTGCTTCCCTCCCCCACAAGCTGAGAATGTAGAGGAACTGTTGCAATGGTTTATCCATATTACAATGTTCTAGTGCTTTTTTGTTTGTTCTTAAACTCTACATGCCCTCAGCAGCCGGGGGAGATGGTTGCCACAGGGAAATCTGGATTTTCCCAATCGCATAGCAGCCATCTAGGCTTTACTGCAATCTTTCCCAAAACTTTGGAGCAAACCAGGTGGAAGAAAGATGGGGGGAAGCCAGGGGAGCTCCAGGAGGTGGGGGGAGGCGGAGGGGGCACACATCCCGACAGCTTTGAACCCGGGGCTGATACCCCGTGTGGAAAGGGCCGGAATGGGAGCGGTTCTCCACCAAGGGTTCTGCTGTCCGTGTGTGGCAATAGGCATCTTCCTTTCCACATGAGAACCGTTTTGTTATAAAGACCGAGACTTGCAGCATTTGCTTGTCACAAAACTGACCCCAGCGGCTTTCTTTCTTTCCAGTGGGCAGCACAGAGGGGTGTACATTTTTGTCTTGCCCTTGTTGAAGGAAAACGCCATTGTGAGATGCCCTTCCCAGAATACTTTTTTGAGGTCAATAAGGAAATAAAAAGTTCAGGAAGTGCAGCTAGCACATTTTTTCCCTGCCTGCATCCTGCCAGGGGCTCTGGCACAATTTTTGCTTCCTCATTTCCTTAAAGCAGGCTGCTCCAAGTACCCTCATCCAGCTAAGCTCTTTTTGCATTCCCTGCTTCCTCGTCCCATGCATTTCAGTTTTGAAGGAGTTCCCCCCTCTTCGGTATGTCTCATCCTAAAAAGAGCCATGCCTCCTCCACTCACCTACATATATTGAACTGCCTTAAACTGAGTCAGGATGCTGGTCCACCTAGCTGAGAACTGTCCACTTTGAGCTGGAAGCTGCTCTCCAGCATATCCGGCAGAGAAGGGCCTTCACAGTTCCTACTGCTGGACACCCTTTGACCTGGAGATGTCCTGAGCCCAGGACCTTCTGCAGGCTCAGGCAATGCTCTCCTAATCACCACCTTTCCAGTGCCTCTCATTTTGTGCCCAGAGCCAATAATGTTCTATGCAGACACAGAGATACATCATAGAATCATAGAGTTGGAAGAAACCTCCAGGGTCATCTAGTCTAACCCCTTGCACATTGCAGGAACTTCACAAATACCTCCCCACCACCACACACACACCCCCAGTGACCGCTGTTCCACACCCAGAAGTTGACGAAAAACCTCCAGGATCTCTGGCCAAACTGGCCTGTAGAAAAATTGCTTCCTGACCCCAAAGTGGCGATTTCCCTGGGCCTGTAAGAAAGGGCCACGAGAACTAAGCACTGAGGCAACCTTTCCTGCCCTCCCTCTCATGATCTGCCTAAATTCACAGAATCAACAGTGTTGTCAGATGGCCATCTAGCCTCTGTTTGAAAACCTTTGAAGAAGGAGATCCCACCACCTCCCGAGGATGCCTGGTCCACTGAGGAACCGCTCTGTCAGGAAGTTCTTCCTAATGTTTAACTGAAAACTTTTCTGATTTAATTTCAACCCGTTGGTTCTGGTCTGGCCTTCTGGGGCAACAGAAAGCAACTCCACCCCATCCTCTGTATGGCAGCCCTTCAAGTACTTGCAGATGGTTATCCTATCACCTCTCAGTCGTCTCTTCCCAGATTAAACATACCCAGCTCCTCCAACCTTTCCTCATAGGACTTGGTCTCCAGACCCCTCACCATCTTCGTTGCCCTCCACTGGACACATTTGAGCTTGTCTGTATCCTTCTTAAATTGTGGTGCCCAAAACTGAACACAGTATTCTTAGTGAGGTCTAACCAGAGCAGAGCAAAGCGATACCATCACCTCATGTGGTCTGGATACTGTACTTCTGTTGATAACAGCCCAAAATCGCATTTGTCTTTTTAGCTACCACATCACACTGCTGACTCATATTCAGTGTATGGTCTACTAAGACCCCCAAGATCCTTTTTGTACATGCTACTGCCAAGACAAGTCTCTCCCATCCTATAATGATGCATTTGATTTTTCCTACCTAAATACACAACATTTATCCCTGTTAAAATTCATTTTATTTGTTTTATCCCAGTTTTCCAGTTTTTTTTTTAAATAGTTTCATGCAAGACTGAAATGGTTAAGTCGTATTGAACAGAATAGGTTAAGTACACTCATTGTAGGTGTGTGCTGGGTGCTGTTAAGTTGGTTCTGCACTAACATGGGAAGACGGGGGCAGGCATCTGTTGTTCCGGAGATGATGGAGCACGACTTGAAACAGGGAAGTGCTTTATGGAACAACCCCCTCCAACTAATACTTCAGGCAAGAAAGATCTGTTTAACAATATGTGGGGAAAGGGAAACTGGAAAGGAGGCCAGCGCCCCAAATGTCATTTGGCTGACCTACTTAGAATAAAATACTCTGAAGTTGACCTGGTGGAGGTTGAATCTCTTAATCCCCCAAATCAGTCTCAAAAAGTTCTACTCTCCTTTGCTTCTACCAGAATACCCTCTCTGATTCATGAGAAGAAGTCACAGCTCGTAACCAAAGGTGTTTTTCCAACATGAGTGTTCCAAAATGCTATTACATTACCCTTGTGCCATAAGAAATCCTCTGGTGCTGATATGAATTCACCATTACAAGAGGGGTCACCAGTGGTAACAGAGATACATCAAACACCCCAAATAAACTTAATTTTCTGGGATGACCTGGGTGAACCCATGGAGAGCACACAAACCTCTTCAGAACATCATCATGCACAAGCTGGCAAAAGAACAAACCTGACCCCCTTAGACTCCAAAATAAATAAGCACCTGGCAAACCCTCTAGAGCAGGGGTGGGCAAATTGCGGCCCGGGGGCTGCATGCGGCCCACCACAGAGTTTTTTGCGGCCCGCCAAGAAGATTTCAGGACTTCAAAAAAATTGAGCCTAAATTCAATTTGCTCTCTTATCCCATCACTGCTGATATTGATACAGCACCTAAGGAGCTGCAGCTTGAACTTATTGACATGCAGTCAGATCACACTGTGAAAGAAATGTTTATTAGTTGACTTTTACAAATCTTTGCTGAAAAAATTTCCATGTATGGAGAAATTTGCTGGGAAAATGTTCTCTATATTTGGGTCTACATATATTTGTGAGCAAAGTTTTTCTTGCAAGAAGATCAACAAGAGTAAATATAGATGCTCTTTGACAGACATTAACTTGCAGGCTGTGATGAGAATCTCAACAAGCAATCTCACTCCTGATTTCAAAATTTTTTTAGAAAAGTGTGATAGGGTACATCTGTCTCATTAAACTGATTCTAAAATTAAATGTGCTTGCAGCTATAGATGATATGAAATTAGCACAATATATAAATTGAATAAAACTGCCACTATTTTATTTAAGTTATATTTATGGATTTTTATGATACAATTTATACCTTTTCTGAAATGCAAAGTTAACTAATGAATGCAATCATTTTAAAAGGTGCGGCCCTCCGCTAACCTCCGCTCCCACAAAGTGGCCCCCGAGCCAAAACAGTTGCCCATCCCTGCTCTAGAGGATGCTCTTTTTAACTCTTCCGGGAATCTCCCTTGCAATGAGCAACAACCAACTATTGATAGATTGGATTTTATGTGCCATAAACTGAGTGAGATTAAGGATTCGGAGATACAGCCAGCTGATAGGTCCAAAGCTCATAAAAACCTGTGTGTTTCAGCAGACCTCCTAGAACCAAGCTCTTCAGTGGAGGCTGAACTACAATTACAAAGGAGGAACATCCAAAATATATTGTCTCAGAGCTCCAATTATCTCCAAAACACCAAAAATGGCTCTTATGGCAACCTCTCAACAGAGCACCCTCTGAATGAATTAACTGGATTACCTCATCAGAAGCCTTCAACAACTCCACCAGCTGGTCCCTCATCTAAAGTTGGGACACACGGCTGTATTTGCCCTGAACATAACAAATCCTTCAACTTAATATCTGAGCTAGATTGACTAGATTATAACAACCAGAAACGGAGACAACCCCAGGGACAAGCCTTCCAGCTCATATCCTGGAATATTGCGGGATGGGGAAGCAAATGTGGAGATCTTGATTTATTGAACTTTCTGAAGGATTTTGACATTATTCTTTTACAGGAGACTTGGTCGCCCAGAGATATTTTAATCAGTGGTTTCACTTCCTACACACTTCCTGCATCGAAAACGAATATAAGGGGCCGGTTTAAGGCTGGCCTGTGCTGTTTATTTAATCATTCTATCAATCATATTAGTTAGACTCTTGCCCTCCTCTGGCCCAGGCATTTTATATTTCTGTTAAGGACCTGCCGATATTATTAGGTAATGTTTACGTTGCTCCTTTTGTTGACAACAGTACTTCCACATCTGCTTGGAAGTCACTGAGCGTTTATTTGAAAATGCTGTTGGAGAAATTTCCTGAGGCTGCTCTTCTTTTAGCTGGTGATCTTAATGCAAGATTGGGGTTTAATAATGATCAGTTAGGCAATTTGTTGAGTTGGGGAGATGAGGACCACACACCTCTCCCTTTCTTAGTTTCCAGACAATCTAAAGACCCCGTTATAAACCAGACAGGACGTCATCTGGTGGACTTTTGTGTGGAATTCAATCGATACATAATGAATGGGGTCCCCTAAATATGATCCGCATGGCCAATACACTTACATCTCTCCTTGTGGTTGTAGCGTAGTTGGCTATGGGATTACTTCAGCAGTGCTGAGAAATCATATCGCTGAGTTTACAATTGGCAATCGACCAGAGAGTGACCATTCTCCTATGCTACTGACTTTTAGGACAAGCTGTGTCTCAGGTAGGTCTTCTCTGTTCAGTGTTGAAGATACTGATTGCCCTGTATGTAAGAGAATAAAATGGACCTCAACCCTTTCGACACAGATTCAGCAATGGATGCGTTGTGATATTGGGATGCAACTAAGTAAAAAAACTATCCTGTACTAAATCGCTAATAGAGGCTCTCTTCGTTTATAATTCTATTGTTGATAAATTCACTGATTTTGCCCAACCATTTGGCTGTAAACACATGAAATGCTCAACTAATTCCTGGTTTGATGCTGAATGTCACCTAACTAAAAATAGATTACGCCATTTTTTCGGCGGATGAGTATTGGCACTTTACCATGGATCTCTTCTGTTTATTGCAAAATGAGGAGGGAATGTCAACTACTGCTAGCCCAAAAGAAACATACCTTTGCCATGGAGAAATGGACCCAGCTTTTTCACTCAATCAAAAGTAATAATAACAATGCTTTCTGGGCCTTGGTTTCAGGCTTTAAACGTCAGTCAGGAGTCCTTAATGTTAGCTCAATTCCCCCTCAGAAATGGGTCACTTACTATACTAATTTGTTCAATAATTCTTTCATAGCTGAACCAACGAGTAATGTGCTACCTTTAGATGTGCCAGAGTGGCCTCCTGTCTTGCATGAGGAGATATATGAGCACATTTCTAGTCTTAAATCTGGTAAAGCCCCGGGCCCCGATGGCCTGTCTGCTGAACTCATAAAGAACAATATCGAATGGTGGTCTCATTCTCTGGCTCGCCTCTTTACATTAATTGATAAATTTGATATTTTACCAGAATCATGGTTAAATTCCATAATAATTCTGATTTTTAAAAAAGGTGACCCTAACAACCTAGAGAACTATAGACCCATCAGTCTCCTGCCTATTCTAGGGGAAAATTATGCTAAACACTTTCTTAAGAAATTATCTGAGTGGATGACTTCTCATAATTTACCAGGGAGGGAGCAAATTGGATTTGTGAGAAACCACTCTACTTTAGATCACTGTGTAGCATTATCTTTTTTAGCTGAAAAATATCTTCAGCATCCTAGAGGCAAGTTATACATTGCATTTATTGATCTTCGTAGAGCCTTTGACTAAGTTGATAGACAGACTCTGTGGGGAAAATTACATAAATTGGAGCTTGACCAACGCCTTCTGTTTTTGTTGTGTAAATTTAATTTCTCTAACACTTGTCAGGTTAGATTTGATGACCGAGGTTCCTTAACACAAAAAATCCCTGTAATCAAGGGTGTAAAGCAGGGTTGCGTTTTAGACCCTCTTTATTTAATTTGTTCCTTTCAGATCTCCCTTCTTATTTGGCTAAAATTGATGGACATGCTCCCAAATTAAATTCAACCCCAGTTCCTATCTTATTATATTGCGGACGATGCAGTGGTTCTTTCTTTTACTAAAGTAGGATTAAAGTGCTCCCTATCAGCATTTATCTCATTCTGTGACCAGAACGCCTTACTTATTAATTTTGATAAGACTAAAATTTTGGTATTTTCTAAATCATGGAGGTGTTCTGTCTGCAAGATTGATGGAAGAGAAATTGAACAAGTTAAATCTTTTAGATACTTGGGTATTCTCTTTCATTATAATCTAAAATGGTCAATGCATCGGGAACACTCTCTTAGCCTGGCTAAGAACAAGGTGGCCGCTATAACCCATTTTCACTATCAAAAAGGTAACCGATTTGTCCCTGCCGCCCTATGGATTTTTGGGGCTACAGTGATTCCCCAATTACTGTATGGGGTTTCTGTGTGGATTCAAGACCTTAATAAAAAGGTTGAACGAGTTAATGCAATCTTTCTGCATCACATTCTTGGCATTCCCAACTCAGTTAGTTATTTTACTTTGTGTGCTGAGTTGGGTCTCTATACCATAGAATCTAGAGCTTGGATTGCTACCATCAAGTATTGGTTACATCTTTATTTTCAACCTCCTCCAAATAGTCTTATTGTTTTTTTAACTGCTGATCCATATATTTCCAAATGGTCCCAATCAATATGGGAGAAAATTAATTCTTTAGGTATTGATTTAGACTCCCTGGCCAATTCCAACGAAACCTATATATTCCAAATAATTCAAAGGAGGATTCAGGATATTGATTTACAAGTTACAACTAATAAAAGCTGAAGCAAAGGGGACTTGTTCCCCCCGTTTCCTGGGTCTTACTTTCCTGCAAAACTCTATGGCTCAGTATTTTTCAAGTTTAACAATCCCTTCTCAATGCAGAGCATTCATGCTGGCCAGACTCAATGTATTTCCTTCGGCCGTGGTCACAGGCAGATACAAGGGTATCCCCTATGAGGCAAGATTCTGCAGATGTCTCTGTAAAGAACCTGATTTGGTTCAGCATATCATTTTAAACTGCCCACTGTTTACTCAGTTACATTTACAGTTAATTAGCCCTCTCCTTCAACTGTCTAAGGCTGTAACCAATAGAGGTATTGAATTCTTGCTAGCAGACAAAACCCCTGAAGTTACTAAGCAGGTGGCAGAGTTCCTGGCAAGTGTACTTAGGGGCCAAGGAAAAGAGGAAAGAGGAAAGGATGTGGATAGGGAGTGAGAGAGATAAGGTATATCTATCCTTTTAGGATAGTTTAGTTTCTTACTGCAACTGTTTTAATTATTGTGATACTCGAGATTACTGTTCTGAACTTTTATCACTTTGCCCTATTATTATTATTACAGTACACAATGTTGCAAATAACTGTACTCTGATTGTTTCTCTGTTGGCATATCAGCTGATTTGTATTGCTATTTTTCCTTTTTAAAGTTATTGTTATGCCAATAAAGGTTATTGGAATTGGAAGCTGGTTCTGACTTTTGGTCAGACTATGAGTTAATGACTTCCAAAATGTTCTATTTTCAAGAAGCCTTGCTTGGGTCTTGCAAACTGACGGCTGCAGCTTCCTTGATTGACTCAATCCATCTCATGTTGGCTCTTCCAGTTTCCCTGGCATTGTCTTTTCCAGTATGTCTAATCTCATGATGTGACCAAAGTACAATAGCCTCAGTTCTGTCATTTTATAAGGGAGAGTTCAGGATTGATTTGACCTAGAACCCACTGATTTGTCTTTTTGGTGATCCACAATATCTTTAAAACTATGTCAATGCTACATTTCAAAAGAATCAACTTTCTTCTTGTCTGCTTTCTTTACTACCTAACTTTCACACCCTTGCATAATGATGAGGAATACTATAGTATGAACTATCTTGATCTTGGTTGATGATGGAGCCAAGGAATGGAAAATCTTGTTCAACTTCTTCACTGTCAACCTTAAAGTTGTCTAATTTCTCAGTGATTATTACTTTTGTCTTCTTGATGTTCAGCTGTAATCCTGCTTCGGCACTTTCTGTATTAACCTTCATCACTAGTTGTTTCAAATGTTCACTATTTTTCTGCCAGTAATGTGGTGTCAGCTTCATATCTCAAATTGTTAATGTTCTTTCCACCAATTTTCATCCCACCTTCATCAAAATCTAATCCAGCTTTGTTTGTGATATGTTCTGCATAGAGATTGAAGAGATAGGGTGATAAAATACATCTTTGTCTGACACCTTTGCCAATTGGAAACCATACTGTTTCTCCATATTCTGTCCTAATGGTAGCCTCTTGTCCAGAGTATAGGTTGTACATCAAAACAATCAGATGTTGCAGCACACCCATTTCTTTCTTTAAAAACCATCCATAGCTTTTTGTGTTCCACGAAGTCAAAACTTTTGCTGTAATCTATGAAACACAAACTGATTTTCTTATGAAATTATTTCATGTGCTCTAGTAAGCAATGCAAATTTGCAATATGATCTCTGGTGCCTCTTCCTTTTCTGAATCCAGCTTGAAAATCTAGTATTTCTCATTCTGTATATAGCAACAGTCTTTCTTGTAAGATTTTGATCACTTTACTTGCATGAGAAATAAATGTGATGATCATAGTTGCTGCAGTCTTTGATATCTCCTTTTTTCAAATTGGGATGCAGATTGAATGCTTGCAGTCTGTGGGGCATTGTTTTGTTTTCCATATTTATTGACATATTTTTGTAAAGATTTTGAGGGACTTTCAATAACAAGTTTTTGAGGGACATTCAGCAACAGCAGTAAAAAAAACACTGGAAAGACCTCTCCAAGCTCTGCTATATGGTTCTGTGTCAGATGCTCTGGAGAATGGGAAACAGCCTTCCCTGTTGAAGTATGACACATTACTCTCTGTGGCTGCCTTTCCCTTTGGAATAACTTTAGTACACCCCATGCTCTGGGCTGAGCCCACCTGGAACTTCCCTGGCAATGTAAAGGGCCAGTCCCCCCCCCCACCCCTTGCAAAAGCAACCTAAACAGGCTACCCAAAGATAAGGAAAGGGGTCTCAGTGTACCTGGGGACTCTCCAGGTATGAAGAAAAAGACACTGAAAATCGACACATAGGAAAAAGAGGGCGACAGTGAGGGCACAGAAGCCTCCCAAGGGCTATAGAGGGCTTTCTGGAGCATGGAGAGTAGGTTAAAAGGAGAGGGGGGGGAATCCACCTGCTCAATTCCCTGAGAACTATGAATGGGGATATATGGTGGGGTTCCGAATTGTCTCCCCCACACACACACACACACGTGACTCCTTGCAGAACTTCAGGTTGTTTGACATCTTGTGGATCAAGTGGGGTAGAGAGCTTTGTGCTGTTCAGATCAGCAGTTTTCCTACCCTGATCTTTTTTGGGGGAGGTATTTTTATGTGCGTGCACATGTGTGTGCGTGTGCCTGGAAGTCATGGTGACCTCCGGTGACTTCTACTGGGGCATGGAGGACATTCAGAGAAGTGACTTGATATTGCCTGCCTCTGCATCCCAGTCCTGGTATTCTCTGGAGGACTCCCATCCAAGTACTTGCCAGGGTTGGCCCTGCTTAGTGTCACGGTTCACAGTTCTCTATATTACTGTAGTTCTTTATTCTATGCCATCTTGGTTCACTGTTCACCTTGCCATGCTTTGGGGGGAGGGAATTCCTGAGGGGAGTGTGTGTGGGTGTGAGTGCCTGCTATTGTAGCCATAACTTTTTCTTCCAAGTCGGGCCCCTTGGCTTTCTCATGAGAGTGGCCTTGGAGATGCTGTAGCCAAGCTACCATAGATAAGACACCATATATCTGTCACAGTTGTCATAGCAACACTAGGGTAGAGTCCTGATATAAGTCTGTGGGGTGTGGGGAGGTATTGAACCTTGCCTATAACTTTTGGGTTTCACACACTTTCTTTATTCCTGACAAGGAACCAGTTCTCAAGTGAGCATATCTCTAATAAAGCATTTCAATAAAGAATCTGGAGAGTGTCTTAACTGGGGATCTGACACTTAGCTTCCAATTTTCTGCCCTGACCTTGAGTGATCTGAGGGACAGAAGATGGTGCAAAATTGTAGGGCTGGGGTGGGGGGTGTATAGGCAGGAAGTCATGGGTTTTAAAAAATAAGTAGAGAGATGATGCCAGGATACCCTGCTACTTGGCTATAGTAGTAGGAAGTAAAACCTGATTTAATGCAGTCTCCGCTCTTTTGATCTAAGCCAGGAGTTCTCAGAGTCTGGGTTGGAGCCCCAAAGTGGTTTGCAACTCATAAGAACATAACAGAACATAAGAGAAGCCAATGTTGGATCAAGCCAATTGCCCATCCAGTCCAACACTCTGTCACACAGTGGCCAAAAATACCAGGTGTCCTCAGAAGGTCCACCAGTGGGGCCAGGACACTAGAAGCTCACCCACTGTTGCCCCTCTAAGCACCAAGAATACAGAGCATCACTTGCCCCCATAGTTCCTATCTATACCTTGTGGTTAATAGCCACTGATGGATGTCTGCTCCATATGTTTATCTAATTCCCTCTTGAAGCCATCCATGCTTGTAGCCGCCAGCACCTCCTGTGGCAGTGAATTCCATGTGTTGATCACTCTTTGGGTGATGAAGTACTTCCTTTTATCCGTTCTAACCCAACTGCTCAGCAATTTCGAGTGCCCACGAGTATTGTGAGAAAGGGAGAAAAGTATTTCTTTCTCTACTTGCTCTATCCCATGTATAATCTTATAAACCTCGATCATGTCATTGTTTTTCCAAGCTAAAGAGCCCCAAGCGCTTTTACCTTTCTTCATAGGGAAAGTGTTCCAACCCTTTTATCATTCTAGTTGCCCTTTTCTGCACTTTTTCCAGTGCTAGAATATCTCTTTTGAGGTGTAGCGACCAGAACTGTACACAGTACGCCAAATGAGGTCACACCATCAATTTATATAGGGGAATTATGAGACTGGCTGATTTGTTTTCAATTCCCTTCCTAATAACCCCCAGCATAGCGTTGGCCTTTTTCATTGCAGTCGCACACTGTCTTGACATTTTCATTGAGCTGTCTACTATGACTCCAAGATCTCTCTCTTGGTCAGTCTTTTGCAAGTGAGTCATGAGACTGAGATTGGGGGGGGGGGAGAAGGAAGCTCCAAGTTGTGTCTGCCTTTGTATGGTATGCAAAAAATATTAGTGTAGTCGCAAATAACTCAGCAAGATTCCTGTGTTTCAAGCTGGAAGGAGGGTAATAATGTGGAGTGGCTTAGCAAGTAAGCTTAGCAAGTAAGTTACAGTCAGTTTAGGAGTGAGTCTCACTTCAAAAAGTTTGAGAGCCGCTGATCTAGCACATATTGAATCAAGTGCTGCCGGGACTGCTGTCTCCAGATCGGGGATTTCCAGGAGATTTGGGGGCGGAGCTTGGGGAGGGGAGAGACCTCAACAGGGATGTAACGCCACAAGAGCCCACCCTCCAAAGCAGCCATTTTCTCCAGCAGCTCCTCCAGGGGCACCTGGAGGCTGGCCGCTCTGGGATAAAGGCAGATCCCAAGACCTGGTGGAAAGGTGTCAAGGTGCCAGTTTGGCCATTGTCTCTTTTCCTTAACTTTTGTTTCTTCTAGCTGCTTCACTGTTCACCTTGCCATGCTGTCGGGTGTCAGTATCTGCCATATATTCTGTGCCTGCCATACATTATGTTTATCTATACCCTACTGGTATGTTGACCTTGCTTTCAGCCTACCTACATTTAACCGTGCTTCTAGCCTCCCCATAGGTCCTGCCTGAGAGTTCACAACGGGACTCCTACCCAGCCCCTAGGAATGCGGAGTCAGCCGGCGCTCCTCCCGCAACCCCCGCCTCCTTTCTTGTTTTGCTTCAGCTTTGCTTATGCTTCGCTTGGCTTGTTCTCAGCGCCTGTGCAGACGCCTAGCCACCTTCCCTTCTGGCTGGTTATCTTATGTCTTGTCCTTGAACATGAAAGGCTCTGGTGTGGAGAGAAACTATTCTGATGTTATGATCTCAGGTCTCTGTGAACTGGTTTTTAGAATGTTCACCATCATTATTCCCTGAGAAAAGGGTTTCCCGCGGATTCTGTGGGAACTGCTTCTCTTTCTGGTTGCGCGCCTAAAGTATTGTATTCTGATTGGTAGGGCACCTGTAGCCATTTTATGAGTTTAGTATATCAATGCATGTAACCCAAAGCAATTCATTACTAACAGAAGAAGTGTATGACTCCAATAATCTTTTCTGCAAGTAAAGGACTTTTATTTACAAGACCTGTTGTGGACTATATTCATTGGGACATTCTCACATCGGGGGCGGGGGGGACATTCCCAAGGGGTGTGCATGAGGGATGCTTGTTCGCAACTTGTAGCCATAATCATTTCTGTTAAGATGTGCCCCATGGCTTCTCACAAGAACGACGTCGGAGACCCTTCCGCCAGGTGCCATAGATAGCAACCATATATCTGTCTTGGTTGGCATAGAAACGCTGTGGCTAGGTTGTGACGTGTATGAGTGGGGTGTGGGGTGCTCTGAACCTTTTCTATAACTTTGGGATTTGGCGCACTTTTGGCATTCCTGACAAAACACCAGTCCTGAGTAAGCATCCCTCTTAATAAATCTTTGAATAAAGAAACTGTGGAGAATAAAGAAACTTAACTGGGGATCTGACAAAAGGCCCACCAGAAGAGAGCCTGACCCTGTGTGGTGAACCTTTGCCCTAATACCCTGTTACTCTAGACCATCACTTTCCTAAAAAGAGAAATGGAGTCGTAAGTATGAACACTTTGTTTGGACTTGGGAGAAGGAGTATGGGTAAGTCACAAAATCCCTCCAATTCCTCTTTATCCCTCTGCATTGCAGAAGCCATGATTGGGAAGATGTCCGTGGGAGCTGGCCCGGAAAGCAGGAGGCCTCCCGAGGGGCCTTCGAGAGCCGAAGAGGCCTCCACTCGAGTGATCACCACAGTCTTTGTCGCGCTTCTCATCGATCTGTTGGGCTTCACACTCATCTTGCCGCTCCTGCCTTCCATCCTCGACCATTACAGTAAGAATGATGTGAGTGAAAGCCACACGACAGAGCCCGAAAACACTTCCAGCCCTCACGTGGGCACCTTAAAGGCTTCGCTTGTGCTTGCTCTTCTTGTACGCTTTTGGGTATCCAACAGACTGTCTGTGGGCTCTGTGTGGCCTGGCAGGGCCGTGATCTGCAGTTGCAGCCGGCCTCCCTGAAAACATCTTGCCACATCCCTGATGTGAGGCACCACAAGAAATTTCTGCGGTGGTGGTGGTGGTGGTGGTCAGGACACCAACCCCCAGCTGTTCTCTGGGCTGAGAGGTGATGTTTATACAGGACATGTTCTCTCTCTCTCTCTCTCTCTCTCTCTCTCACACACACACACACACACACACACCACAAAATGTTCCTGTTGCATCCCAAAGGCTTACAATTGAAGTGCAAACCCCCGAGGTACAACGGGGGAAATTTCCCATGGGGTGGGTGTATCAGGATGCTCCTTCTCAGCCCTGGGAAGAGCTGAGAGGGGGGTATTCTGACCCTCCCCCAGCAGTTGCAGCTATAGTGGAGCCAGGTGACATCGTGGGGCAGAGAACTTTAGAGGGCCTCGCAGGGCTGCCCACTTAGCGACAGTCAAGAGCCGTTCGGAACTAGGGGACTGCTCCCACTTATATTCCGGGGCTGCAGCTAACATTGAGCAGGAGGAATTCTTCATTTGCAGAGAATGTAACAGTCGCTGAAGTTCAATTTGTTTGGACTGTGCCTTTCTGCCCTGTGATGGCTGGCTTTTTGCCCGGGAAGAATGCAGAGGAGAGCATCCCCTTCCCTTCTTGCTCCCATCAGGCGCCCTCTGCACTGGAATGGGGGGGTGGGAAGGACCATCAAGTCACAGCCGACTTATGGTGGCCCCCTGTTGGGGTTTTCAAGGCAAGGGACGTTCAGAGGTGGCTTGCCATTGCCTGCCTCCACGTTACAACCCTGGTATTCCTTGAAGGTCTCCCATCCAAATAGTAGTCAGGGCTAACCCTGCTTAGCTTCCGAGATCTGACGAGACTGAGCTTGCCTAGGCTGTCCAGGTCAGTGCACTGAATACCAGGTGAAAAAGAGGAGCCCCTGATGCCAACCTCCCTCCCTTGGAAGTAGAAAGCCTTGGGAGATGTCTTTTGTGTCCCCAGCCCTGTGGTGTGGAGGGGAGTCCATCCATTTGGACCATCCTCTTCCCTCAGAATCAAGAGGTTGGGAGAGAGAAAGGCATGGGTGAGTTCCTCTCCTCTGCAGCCCCGCCCACTGTAATCGCCCTTGATCATCTGCAGTGGGCAGATGTGCTGAGGGCTATGAACCTTCTTTTGCCTTGGTCTCAGATCTCTTTGCTGCGCTCCCCAGTCTCTGTGGGGACAGCAATACCTCATCTTCCTCTCTTTTGAAAAAGTAGGAGAGACATGCTTCATCCGTCTGTCCAGGGCTCTCCCCACACAACTGTGCACTGGAAGCCCTCCACAAGATAAGGATTCAGTGAGACTCTCTTGAACCAGTGCCAGCATTCTGTGGTGAGGGACTTTCGGCCGGGGCCCCCAACCTTGCCGTGCCCCTGGGTGTGTTTGGAATTTTGAGAGCAGATCGTGGGCATGAATGCTCGATGGTACCTGCCACAAAACGTTGGGTGACGTGAAGCCAGATGTTCTCCTCAGGACAGAGGCAGTGGCTTCTGCACGGGGCTCCCACCAGCAGGCACACCTATGTTGCCCCACTGGGCTTTTCTGAAGCCCCCTCTGGCCGACTGGAGTCCAGGAAAGCCAGGACTGGCTTTTTTCCCTGGGGGGAAAGATGGGGAAGGAAGAAGTGAACGTCAGGAAACACACCGGTGAGAATTTAGAGGGGTTGCTGCTCATCTTTCTCACTGTTGAGAGGCCCCCAGCTGCCCCCCTTGTGCCCCTAGAATGTGCCCATGTTCGCCTCCTATCTGTGCGCCATGCTTTTCGTCCACAGGATGGCTTGTACATGACCTTGCAGCGTGGAGTGGACAGGTTTGCTGCAGTGGTTGGCGTGCCTCCGGAAAGGAAGTACAACAGTGTCTTATTTGGAGGTAGGAATTACATTTCAGTATCGGACTGTTTTAGGAAGAGCGGTGTATCTAATTCGTAATTTGGGGGGGGGGACACTAAACTGTCAGTCGGGCACTAAATCCAGTTTAGCCATCTCAAGAGGATGTGGAAAGCACCTTCCGATGCCTTCACATGGACCATCGTGTAGGGTGACTGGAGGCTGTGAGGGTGTCTCGTTTGTGCACTGGGTCCTGAGCCTGGTGTCGTTACGATCCTATTAGTCCCTGCGAGAGATGGAAACTGAACCTAGACAGAACTCAAAACGTCAGCAGAGAAGGCAGGTACCAGGGAGCAGAAGCAGTTTCTCCGTCCCCTTCATTAGTCCAGGGTGGCGGCTGTTGCTGCTGGGCCATGTATGGAATCATCGTTGCCTGCGACCTGACAGGAAATTGCGGTCTTAGAGACAAATAAATTATCTGGTTTAAATATTGGAAAGGGTGATGCCTATAATGGGAAACTGGCCTATTCGAGCTTTTTTTATTTATTCGCCTGCCTCTTGGCTGTCTGTTTTCATTCTGCTGTATGTTGATGGGAGGTTCCAGATTGGCTGCCTGGTTTTGTTCATATTTATTATACGTCGCTGAGGTGTTGTTGATGCCTTTAGGGGTTGGGCTGGAGAGTTCCCTGCAGTGTTAATCCTGTCTTCATTATCACAGAGACTATAATTTCCTGGCTCTAACTTGAAATGTAATTGGAAAAGGTTGATGAATGTCAAAAAAGCCCCCTTTAAGGCCAGTAGTAATGCCAAGATATTTCTCCTGCAAAATGTTCCCAAGAAGTATAGTCTGTCCACGTGAATGGTGGATACACAAGAGCAATAAAACCAAACAGCTATTCAGTATATAGCTATAACCTTTAAATTAGCAGGAAGCTTACTATGTCTTTCCATATATTCAAGAAAAGGGAACCAATGTTCCACATAATCTTAATCAAAGTCCGGATTCTCCGCCAAGGAAATTACATCTGATTAAGCACAGCTGATCTGGCCATGCTGATCCAGGCTCTCGTAAACTTGCAGCTGGACTTCTGTAATGCCCTCTGTGGTGGGATGCCCTTGAAGGCGACCCAGGAACTTAGAATCATAAGAATCCTAGAATCACACAGAGTTGGAAGGGGCCATTAGGCCATCTAGCCCTGCTTAATGCAGGATCAGCCTAGAGCATCCCTGACAAGTGTTTGTCCAGCTGTTGCTTGAAGACTGCCAGTGAGGGGGAGCTCACCACCTCCCCAGGCAGCTGACTCCACTGTTGCACAACTTGTACTGTCAAAAAGTTTTTCCTCATATCCAGCTGGAACCTTCCTGCTTTTAATTTAAGCCCAGTCTTGCGAGTCCTCTCCTCTGCTGCCCACAGGAACAGCTCCCTGCCCTCCTCTAAGGGACAGCCCTTCAAATTTCTTAAAGAGAGCAATCCTGTCCCCCCTCAACCTCCTCTTCTCCAGACTGAACATTCCCAAGAAGTCCCTCAGCCTTTCCTCACAGGGCTTCTTGGTCTCCAGGCCCCCGATCATCCTCGTCGCTCTCCTCCACACCCGCTCCATTCTGTCCACACCCTTTTTGAAGTGAGGCCTCCAGAACTGCACACAATACTCCAGGTGCGGCCTGACCAATGCAGTGTACAGTGGGACTATCACATCTTGTGATTTGGGTGTGATGCCTCTGTTGATACACCACAAGATTGCATTAGCCTTTTTTGTCACCGCATCAGACTGGCTGCTCATAGTTAACTTTCGGTTCACCCTCACCCCAAGATCTTGTTCACACGCACACTGCTACTCAGAAGCGTATCCCCCATCCAGTATGTGTGTTCCTCATTTTTGTTACCCAGATGTAGAACTCGGCCCTTATCTTTGTTAAACTGCATCTTGTTCACATCTTGGAAGTAAAAATTTTTATTGCAAGATAAAAATATTTCCAACAAAATATATAATATTGTTTTCCTTTTTGAATACAGAAATTCAGTATCAACAATAAGAAATACTATATATATTTAACAGTTGATAAACCTGTAACTATTGTGCATGTTATTTATTTGTCTGCTTAGCCAAACAAACAAACCAAACAAAGGCATCTTGTTCACATCTGCTGGTACAGAATGTGGCAGCCTGATTATTGTCAGAATCTAGCCAGCGGGATCCTATCTTGCCTGTCCTAAATGAGCATTGTTGGTCTTAAAGGTGTCACTGGACTCTGACTTTGTTAAAAGAACTGTGTTAGTTGCCAGACCCTACAGATCTACAAGCCCATCTCCTTCCGTAGGCTGCCATGTACCACCCACTGTGGTCTTCTGGCTCTCACTTCCTGGCTGCTCCTGGATTTGAGCTGGCCTCCCTGGCGTTACACTTTGTGGAACAGGCGCCACAAGTAGGTGAGGGAGGAGAGCCGTCCTCCTGAGAACCCCTCAAGATGGGATGAAAGGCTTTATTTCCCCCCTTTTTTTGGCCTGGGCTTTTAACCTGGTGTGAAGGAATGGACTTGTGAGCCCCAGGAGGTCAGGAAAAAACCCCAAGGCTACACTCAGTAGTGCCACCCCGTTCCCCTGCTTCCAGGGGCTACCAGAACCAAAGTGGCTGGTAACCCGCCCGCCCCCCAGCATACCCCATCGGACAAGTGTGCACCTCCAGCCCTCTGCACCTGCTTTGCTCTTTGGAGGCTTGGTCTGTTTGCCATGCTCCCTCTCTGCACTCCTGCAGGCTGGAATGGGGACCCGCTCTCTCACTCTGGTGATTTCAAGTTATTGCACATAAAGGATGGAGAGCTTACTTGCTGCCCATCCCCGTTACTGCTGCTTTCATAGCAAGACCAAAGATGTATGGTGTGTTTACAGAGACCAGGCTTAAGAGCATTCAAAATATCAGGAAGTGTGATGAACAAAAATAAAAGGAGTATACATTGTCTTTTCAGGCCACAGGCTGAGCAAGGTACAAAGAAAAGGTACAAACATGCAGTCCTCTCACCTGACACTCGATTCTTATCCTAAATGATGTTCAGTTAGGACAGGATGGTATTTCTTGAACTGTCAGTAGATAACAAGTCCATCATTACCTGAGGTCTTGGAGTGGGTGCCACCACTGAAAAGGCCCTGTCTCTGATTGTCTCCTGCCCCGCTTCAGATGGGGTGGCACTCAGGGCAGGGGTTAGTTGCTGACTTTAGCTGGCACAAAATAGAGGGAAAACACCGTGCTGGATAAGACAACTATGTGATTTTCATAAAACTCTATTGTTGTAGTTGATTGTTTTAACTGGTTTTAAATGTTTATGAACCTTGACAGATTGGGCCAAGCTATGTGAGCTGCTCTGAGCCTGCTTGCGGGGAGAGCGGCCTATAAATATAATAAATAAATAAATAAAGGAATTGTGTACGACTGATGGTTCTACAGCAATTTGTCCACATTGTGGGGAAATACAAGAAATTGTGAGTTTTGTTTAATGTGGTTATTCTTGGATATGGTTATAAAAGACAATAATAGTCTAACAGATTAACAAAACAAGCATAGATTTTCTAGTAGAAGTTTATTAAAATCACATAGTAGTCTTATCTAGCACAGTATTTTTCTCAATTTTGTGCACTTTACACTCTGGCCCCCTTTATGTTTGTTGATTTTAGCTGGCAGGCGGACTGACACGGGAGGAAGTGGTCCTTTAAGTAGGTGTCATACTTATACAGATATATATTTTATTACGTATTCATGTATAATAAAAGGCAAAGACAGTTGCAGTCCCTATAATCAAACAGGTTTTTTGCATATGCACCTTATGTGTTTGTTTTTTAACAAGAGCTTAGAGGCGCGTGTCTGCCAGAGGTCATATAACAGTGTGTAGTTGTTGCGTGTCAAGGGCTGGCCATGCTGCACGAGGTCTAATTACCGATCTTTTCCAGGTCTGATTGGCTCCATGTTCTCCATCCTTCAGTTCTTTGCCTCTCCCCTCACTGGGGCTGCATCTGACCACTTGGGGAGAAGGCCGGTCATGCTGCTGGCTGTGGTATGTCTCTTCTGGGGGCGGCCCCGCCGAGGGGATAACTAGGGGACACTAGAGAGAACCTGGCGGTAGTCTTCTTGGGTTTTCCCCAGGGCTTTTCCCGAGTTGGTGGCTGGTATTTAAATTTCGGTTTTTCAGTCAGTCTCATCTGAAACCATAACATTTGCAGGAAGCTGGGAGGTAATGGGAAGGAAAAGACTACATGGGTGACCAACCATACGGTTATGCCTTGAACTCCAACAAAGGCCCCCCGCCTCTCTTTCTGCAGATGGGCCTGATAGCATCCTATTCCTTGTGGGCTGTTTCCAGGAGCTTTGAGCTCTTCCTCTTCTCAAGAGTTATTGGTGGAATAAGCAAAGGGAACGTCAGCCTCTCCACAGCCATCATTGCTGATCTGGCTTCTCCAAGAGCGCGAAGCAAGGGTATGGTGAGTGCTGGCCGGGACAGGAGGGGGGGGGGTGCTTCCTTTGCTGCTTAGTCTTTGATCAACCGCATCTACGGGGTCACCACCACCAGAAAAAGTATACTTTGAATTGGCACTGGAAACTAATGGGGAGCCAGAGCAGCTGCCATAGGGTAGGTGTTATATGCGCTAACTGGGATGTTCCTGTCAGCAATCTGGCAGCTGTGTTCTGGACCGCTTGCAGTTTCCGGAGGTAGTCCTGTGTAGATTGTGTTACAGTAGTGGAGTCTTGAGGTGATTGTTGCGTGAATTACCATGGTGAGGTCCATTCAAGACAGAGAGGGAGCCAGTTGGCCGGCCCGGCGTAGATGGCAAAATGCATTCTTTGCCACCGAGGACATGGAGAGCAACGAATCGAGCCTCACCCCCAGACTCCTGACAGTCAACCATAGAAAGTCGGACCCCGTCAAGGGTCGGTAGAAGTGGCCATACAAGTGGTCTGGGCTTCCCCAGCCACATGATCTCTGCCTTAGATGGATTTAGCTTTAACCAACTCTCACCCAGCCATTCCACCACTGCATCCAGGAAGGAGGCCAAGACTGGAATTTCAGCCACCGCTCACTCTTCAAATTAGAGGCAGAGCTGAGCGTTATCTGCGTATTGATGGCACCCCTCTCCAAACCTCCTGACAATCTCCTCCAGGCCTACGAGTGGGCTCTATAAAGTGTTCTCACTGCTTCGTCACGAGTTCATTGCTAGCACTGCTCTAACCGTCCAAGCCCCCTTTTTACTGTCCTTAGTCCGTCCGTATACCAGGCAGCCAAGGTAGTACGAGAGTGAGCGGGGCACTGGGGGGCAACGTGGACAATGGCCTCTTGAAGGCCCAGATTCCAGGCATCAGTGAGTGCAAGAGAACCACTGGCAGAGCCACACCAATCTCACATAGCCTTCTGGAATCTGCTTGGATCCATGAGACTCTGTGAGTGAGCATAAATAAGCTTGCCACCTCTGCAAAGGGGGAGGCAAATCCCAAACTGACCTTCACAGGTAATGATCGGTCCATGGCACCGGTTCACAAAGCACCACTGAATCCGGATTGGTTCCTGCACAAAAGGTCAGATCCAGAGTCTGTGCGAGGGGGCCAAAACAACCCGGGAGGATCCCAATGATGCCGTGGTAGGCATAAAGTCCAGAGAGGCGCCAGACAAGGCAGCGTCAGTGTGGACAGTGAAGCCCCCCCCCCCCATGACTGGTTTGGGGAAACGAAAGGCCCACTCTGCCACCGCCTCTGCCAACCTCAGCAGGGAGTTAGCTGGCAATCTAGGTGGAGGGTAAACCAGCAAGACTCCCACCCTCTCCATGCCAGGCCTACCCACTCAGTGCCGGTGATGTTTGGGGGAGGAAGCATCTTGTAGGAGAAGGAGTCTCGGGTGAGAATTACTCCCCAGCCCTGTGCCCCTGTCCATGGCTGGTTAAGGACCGAGTATCCTGGGGGGGTCGGCTGAGTAAGAACCACCCGTTCATCCTTGTCCTTCCGGATCTCGGTCAAGCATGCCAGAGCCCAGTTGCCTTTCCATCTTATTCATCATCGATCTGCCACTGCACAACATCAGACTTGAAGAGATCATCAGGAAAGGGACTGCAAATAAAACTGCCCCCCTGCGAGTCTCTAGTGTGGCATACTGAGTACAGTTCAGGTAACTGCATCTCAGAAGGGTTATTGAAGATGCAGGCAAAGTGAAGAAAAAGGAACCGAAGTGATCACAGCACTGGAATGCCTGCCCTGTAAGGCAGGGCTTAAAGCACCCTGCACTTTTGAGTTCATAACAAAGGCAGCAGAGGGTGGTGGCAGCCAGTGTTCCCTCTAAGCTGGCAGAGGCCCTGAAGGACATTATGCTCCCCAATTCAGTGGGTTCAGGTGACCCTTGCCAACTCAGTTAAGGGCCTCAGGGTTACACTGGACCCAGCATGATTGCAATTGCAAAAAAAGCTTTCCCCCAAATCAGCCTAGCTTGTAAGGTGGGCCCTTATCTAGATATGGCTGATCTGACCACCTGGATCTGTGCCAAGGTGACATCGAGACGAGACTCCTGTAATGCCCTATACATAGAGGTGTCCCCTCAAAATCAGCTGGGAAACTCCATGATGCAGAATGCTCTGGCTCAGCTGTTGTCGGGGGCTAGATGGCGCATGCACTTCACGCCCATTCTGCAGTCCCCCAGGAACAGCGTATTTGTATCTGTAAAACTTCTGTGGAGGATCTTTTTCATTATGTCATGGTCTGCCCATTGTACTGGGAACTGAAATGTAAATTCTTTACGTATATTAAATATTTTTATTAATTTTACAAAATATACAATCACCAAATAGACCGACATCTGTAGCACAAATAAACTTAAAGGAACTTAGTTATATTATTATATTACAAAGTAATCTGACTCCTAGGGAGATAAGACCATTCCTTAAATAAGACAGGGCCCCTAGAAGCCACTATCATAAAATATCCGATAGATGATAATTTCTCCCTGGATTTATAGTTATACACCCATTTCCCTTATTTTAACTGTTTAATAAATCTAATTAAGTCTTTTTCGCACAAACATCCTAAACAACAAAATTTGAGTCTATATTCCCATCATATTTTTTTAACCATTTATAAACACATCCCCATCTTTTTTTAAATATCTCTTCATTATTAAATTTTTCTGTCAAACTTAAACGATCCGTAACCACAATATCCAGCAGTTTGTGGATTATCTCCTCTCTGGAGGGGAGTCTATCCAATTTCCCATTTTTAGCCACTAAAATTCTCACTGCTGTAATTATATATCTAAGTATGCAAATTTCTGACTTTAAATCGTTTGGTAACATGTTCAATAAATGTATCTCAGGCAGCAAAGGTAACTCAATCCCCAATATTTCCTGTATAAGTTTCTGTACATTTTCCCAATATCACTGCAGTTTGGGGCATCTCCACCAAACATGAAAGAACGAACCAACATTATTATTACACTTCCAACATATGTTTGGAATTTTTGGAGAGCATTTTGCCGATCTGTCTGGCGAGAAACGCCATCTATGGAGCATTTTTAATATATTTTCCTTGTAAGGAATTGCTCTCATTAATTTCTGAGACTTCCAGATCTTAGACCAGTTATCCATCTCAGTGTTATAACCCATATCTTTCATCCATCTTACCATTGTGGGTTTCACTGCTTCTTCACAAATATAATCTTCTAGCAAAAATGTATACATTTTCTGGATGAATTTCCTGTAATCTGGTATCAAAATTTTATTTAATCTGTTCATTTCTGCTTGAAACCCTCTTTTTTGATCCTCATTAAATCTCTGCCTTAACTGTATCCATTCTAACCATGTTAACTTTACACCTTGTTTACATAATAGTGCTTCTGTTTTCAATACGTTACTTTGATCCAATCATTTACCATAAGCTACTGTTTTTTCTACTGATAACATCAACGGTTTTATAAATGCTTCGAGCGGAGAAACCCATTTTGGTATCTCAGAGTACATACGATCTTTCACATTTATCCATATCTTAATTAATGCACTTCTGATAATATTATTGCCAAAGTTTGAGTGTATTTTCTCTTTATCATACTATGCATAAGCATGCCAACCCATGTTTAACCCTGAGCCTTCTAATTTTAATAACCTTAGATCTTCTAGACTCAACCAATCTCTTATCCAACTTTTTTTTTAACAGTTTTTTATTTTGCAAGTGCACACATAATTTGCCATATACAGAGTTATATCTTCACATTCATATTGTTTATCCATCAAACAGTAATTTTCTCTACCTCGTGAACACCATGTCTTTAATCAATTTAATCCATCCAGTTATAGAACTTATACCAAATCATGATAACGTCAGTTTTAGTGTATGGATTTAAAAGATAACCTAATTTGTCCAATTCTGCCCATTTCAATACTAAGCTGGTTAGTTCTTCTTGTGCTGGCATCTCTGTCGATTTCCACAGTTTAGCCCTTAATATACGGGCTGCGGTTACCAAATACGATAACAAACGTTGATCGTCTTTAGCCATCTCTTCTGGCATCATATTTAACAAAAATATTGCTGGGTCTAGCGGTATCTCTATTTCCAAAATTTCTTTTGCCATTTTTTTAACCATTTTCCAATATTTACCAATCTTCCCACATGCCCACCACATATGAAAATACGTTCCTCTCTCCCCACAGATCCAACATTTACCTGATACATTATAACATTTATGAAGCTTGGCCGGTGTCCAATGCCATCGATAAAACATCTTATAGATGTTTTCTTTATAGTTAACAGTCTTTAAATATTTCATTGACCTCCAAATTTTACTCCAACATTCAATATCTACGTTTCCTCCTAAATCCTTCATCCACGCTATCATTGTGGGCTTTATAACCTCATCCTGCATTTCTTGGTTTAAGAAATATTTATATAATTTATTAATTGTTTTATCATTGTTTTTTAACCAGGTCTCGTCCAGGTCATTAGGTTTAATATCAAATCCTTCTTTTATATCTTTTTGGTGTCTGGATCTTAATTGTAAATTTTCCCACCACGATAGTCTCAACCCCAGTTCCTCCTTTAATTGATTTTCGTTTTTAAGATTTCCTTTATTATCTATTAGTTTATTATAGCTCACAGTATTTTGGGGGTTTAATAAGGATGGTCTGATAAAGGCTTCTAAGGGAGAAACCCAATTAGGAATTTTGGCGTAGTAGTTCTCTTTCACCTCTAACCACACTGCCAAGAGGGCCTTTCTCAATATATGTGAATTGAAGTTTTAATGGATTTTGTGTTTCCCATACCATACATAGGCGTGCCAGCCCATGTATAGATCGTGACCTTCTAAGGCAAGTACTCTACTGTTATTAAGTGTTAGCCATTCTTTTATCCAGACCAGGGCAGCAGCTTTACCATATAATTCCCATCTCGGTACGCCTATACCACCTCTTTCTTTTAAATCTTGTAACAGTTTCCATCTGATTCTCGGTTTCTTTGAAGCCCATATAAATTTTCTGGTTATATTATTTAATTCTTTATAAAAGTGGGCATTTTTTTTCAAAAGGGGTATTGATTGTGCCAGAAATAAGAATTTTGGTAAGATATTCATTTTAACCGCTGCTGCTCTGCCCAGCCATGATAGATTGAGTTCTTTCCATTTTGTAAGGTCATCTTTGATCTTTTTTAAAAGCACATTATAGTTGTCTTCTATTAGGGTGCTTACTTTGTTAGTACACATTATCCCTAGGTATTTTATCTTTTTAACAACCTCAATTCCTGATATTCTTTGGATTTCTAGTTTTTGTTGTTCTGACCCATTTTTAATCAGTATTTTAGTTTTTTTAATATTAATTGTAAGTCCCGCAACCTTACCATAAATCTTTATATCTTCTAATAACCTTCCAACTGATTCTATTGGGTCTTCAATAATAAACATTAGGTCATCTGCATACGCACATAGTTTAAACTCTTGGCCTTTACACCTTATTCCTCTAATTAAACCGTCTTCTCTTATTTGATCACATAAGGATTCAAGGGCAAAAATGAATAATAAAGGTGACAAGGGACAGCCCTGCCTTGTTCCTTTTTCTATTGGGAATTCTCGTGACAGATCTCCATTAATACATATCCTTGCTAACTGTTTTTTATATACTGCTTCTATCAGGGCTTTAAAGTAATTTCCTGGATCATAGTGCCTTAGCTTTGCTAACAAAAATTTCCATGATACATTATCGAAGGCCTTCTCTGCGTCCACAGAGATCAAAGCCACTATTTTTTCCGGGTGTACCTCATAGTATTCCAGTGCATCTATTAAAATTCGGATATTTTCCCTCAGTTGTCTCTTAGGGAGAAAACCTACCTGATCTTCATTAATCATCTGGTTTAATACCTTTTTGAATCTATCTGCCAGAATACTAGCAAAGATCTTATAATCCGCGTTTAATAATGAGATTGGCCTATAGTTTCCAATTAAATCTAGCTTCTCTTTATCTTTTGGAATTAATGTTATTAAAGCTGCGTTCCAGGAGTCTGGGGAAACGCTAGTCTGACTTATGTGTTTTAATAGTTCTTTATAAATACCCAATATTTGTCCCTCAAAAATCTGGTAGAATTCACCAGGAAGGCCATCTGGACCCGGAGATTTATTCTTCTTTTGTCTTTTAATTGCCTCCACTACCTCGAAGGTCGAAATTGGTTCACTTAATCTTGATTTCTGTTCCGCGGTAAATTTTTTACCTTTTAAGTTATTTTCCAAATAGGCTTCAATATTGTCTACCTTCTCTTCTTGTTGTTTATATATTTTGCTAAAGTATTCTTCTGCTATCTGTTTGAGTTCCACTTGGAGATATTTATTTTCCCCTTTTTCATTTTTTAAAGAGATTATTGTTCTTTTTGCTCTCTCTCTTTTTAATCTATATGCCAGCCATCTTGATGGTTTGTTGGCATTCTCGAAGAAGAATAGCTTATTATATTGTACTTTCCCCCCAATTTCTTTGTTCAATAATAAATTTAATTTATGCTGCTTATATAGTAGCCTTTGCTTACACTTTGAGTCCCCTTGTTGTTTAATCCTAAAGTCTTCTTCTATCTTGATCTGTCTGACTAGGTACTCATATTCTTTCATTTCCTGTTTTTTCTTCCAGGCCGCCTGGCTAATCAACCTCCGTCTTATATAAGCCTTGAAAGCATTCCAAACGATATGAATGGAGGTTGCATGCTGTAAATTTATTTTAAAGAATTCTTTTATGTCTTTTTTCAAATTATCTACAAATGTCATGTTTTTCAAAACATATTTATTCATAGTCCATCTGGGACTTTTTCTTGTTTCCCTAAATGACAAAAGAATCGGGTTGTGGTCAGCAAATGTCAATGGTAATATTTCAATATCATTTAGCTCCATTATTATATCCCTTGAGGTCCAGGCCATATCTATCCGGGACCATGATTTATGTCTTCCCGAGTAGTATGTAAAAGCATCTTTATTTGGGTATTTGGTTCTCCATAAATCTAATAAATCATACTCTTCCATTATTTGGAAAAACATATTTGGTAATGTCTTACCTTTTTTCCTTGAGTTATTTGTAAATTTCCTGTCCCTCCTAGCGTCTACCACCGCGTTGAAATCCCCAACTAAATATGTATTATTATTACTAATGTTCTTAAGCACCTCTGCGACTTCCCTAAAAAAAGTTTGCTGGTTAGTGTTAGGTGCGTATATATTTATGATATTGTATTCCTTTCCTTGTCTGATTATCGAGACTGCCACGATTCTTCCGTCTTCTGAAGCATGTATCAGTTTTGGGTTTAAGTAATCTTTAACATATATCGCGACTCCCCTCTTTTTTTTTAACCCGTCTGCTGAAACAAAGGCGGTACCCAATCTTTTACAATTAATAAGTTTTATGTGTTCTTCTTTAATATGTGTTTCTTGGAGGCATACAATTTCGGCTTTTAGTTTGGTTAGTTGGTAGAATACTCTTTTTCTTTTTTGGGGTGTGTTTAGACCATTCACGTTAACAGAAATCAGTTTAAGATCCTTAGGGTTCTGCTCCATTCTTTGGTTTTGTTCCTTTCGCCTTGATCTTCACCTGGTTCCTGGTTTGGATCTGTAGCGAGATTCTGGTGTCCTCTTTCTTCTTTCCTTTTTTTGTCTCTCCTTTTCTTTCTTTTCTTTCTTTTCTTTCTTCTTCTTCCTTCTTCTAGATCTTCTAGACTCAACCAATCTCTTATCCAACTTAACGCCGCTGCAACATGGTACAATTTCCAATTTGGCACTGCTAACCCACCACTTTCCTTTTTTTCGTGCATTATCTTCCATTTAATCCTTGATTTTTTTATGACTCCATATACATTGTCTTGTAAGTAGATCTAGCTCTTTAAAGAAAAGAGGTTTTTTAATAATAGGTAAGTTTTGTACTAAAAACAAGAATCTTGGGAGTAGATTCATTTTGATAGTTGCTATTCTCCCCATAAATGAAAGAGGTAGAATACTCCATTTTGCCAAGTCCTTTCTGAATTCTTTAATCAAGTGTTGATAGTTATCTTCGTACAATGAGGCCGTATTACTAGATATCCATATACCCAAGTATTTAACTTTATTCACAATTGACATTGCAGAAATCTCTTGGATTTTCTGATTATGTTTTCGGGTACAGTTTTTAGTCATAATTTCTGTTTTTTTGGAAATTAATTTTAAGTCTTGCCACCTTACCATAGTCTGAAATTTCTCTAATTAGATGTTGTTTTGATTCAATTGGGTCTTCTACTATTAAAATGAGGTCATCTGCATAAACTTGTAATTTATACGTTTCCCCTCTAATTCTTAACCCCTTAATTTCATTAATATTTCTAATCTTATCCATCAAAGTTTCTAAAGCAAAAATGAAAAATAACGGAGACAGAGGACAACCTTGCCTCGTTCCTTTCTGGATATCTATATTCTGGGTATTAAACGGAAATTAATAACTCTGGGGATGGACATAACATCCCCATTACCAAATGAGTCGCTTAGAGTAATCAAATCCAAATGAAAGGACCTTGACTACAGCAGCACCCTTCAAAGAGCCCGACGTACCTGTTCTGGTTTAGCGTTGGGTCTTGTCCCCCCTGAGGCTATCCCGTCCTATTGCTACACCCTAAAAACCTCAAAACAACGCAGAGCCTTCACTTTAGCGAGACTTAATTCTTTTCCCTCTAAGGTGCTTACAGGGCGTTTTTCGGGACTTCCGTTTTCGGAACGAGTGTTCGATTGTGGATTAGGGAGGATAGAAACAGTGGATCATATAATCCTTTTCTGCCCCAAGTGGAATAAAGAAAGAGAGAGATATATCACTCCTGTCATGAGAAAAGAAAATCTTCCTTTTCTTCCTTGGGTAGTTTCAGTGTTATTGCCTGATAACTCCTCTGACAATCAAACCACGGCTCTAGTGGCCTCCTTTTTAGCCACAGTGATTAGGAAAATAAACCACCCTGAGCTAAATTAGGTCATTACTGATCAGTGTTGACCATGTATGTATTTATTCGGAAATTTGAAGATTGTTATGCTGCTGTTATTATCTGTTTGAACTTAGGGCTGGTCACCTGCTTTTAGTCTGAACTATAGTTTTTAGCTTGTACTGTTGCTATGGCTTTTTTTTGCTAATGCAATAAAGATTTTATTATTATATATTCTGGGTAGTATCTCCATTTACAATAATTTTAGCTTTCTGTGTGGTATAAATAGCCTTAATCATATTATAAAATTTCTCACCACAGTCCCAGGCTAACAACTTTGATAACATAAATTCCCAATTGACATTGTCGAATGCCTTTTCTGTATCTAAGAAGATTAAAGCCAATTGACTTCCTGGATTCATATCAAAATGTTCCAATACATTAATAATGGTTCTTGTATTGGCTTTAATTTGTCTCTTTGGCAGAAATCCCGATTGATCTTGATGAATGACATCTACCAGTACTTTTTAAAATCTACTTGCTAAGATATTTGCAAACTATTTATAATCCGTGTTCAGTAAGGAAATGGGTCTGTAATTTTTAATTTCTAAGGTATTTGTTTCAGGTTTATGTATTAGAGTAATTGTTGCTTCTTTCCACGATTCTGGCATAACCCCAGTAACTCTCACATTTTGCATCACTTCTTTTAGGGGCGTTGCTATTTGATCTTCCAAGATTTGGTAAATTTCTGATGGAAATCCATCCGGACCAGGAGTCTTCTTCTTTATTGCCTTAATCGCTTCAACAATCTCATAGGTTGAGATTGAATCATTTAATATTCCTCTCTGATTTACATTGAAAGTTTTCTTCATCATTCCATGAATGAATGCTTGTATATCTGAATTATCTATACTAGATTGATAATACAAATTTTTATAAAAGTTTTCAATAATCATTTTAATTTCTTGTGGGTCAAATTGTTCCTCTCCGTTACTGCTTTTAAAGCAGTTAATCAGATGTTTCTCTTTCTCTTTTTTGAGTTTATAGGACAACCATCTACTGGATTTATTAGCATTCTCAAAATAGTAGAGTTTTGTTCTATTTTCTTTGCAATTTCTTGTGCTAATAACAAATTTATCAGGTGATGTAACATAGATAATTTATATTTGGATTTGTAATCGAATTCAGTCTTTTTCTTGGATTTTCCTTCCTCTTTTTTAATGTTCTGTTAAGTTTTTATATTTTTTCCTTTCTTGTTTTCTTTTTCATACTGCTTGGCTTATAAACCAGCCTCTTAAAAATGCTTTGAAAGCATCCCATATTATCTCTATAGGAGTGTCAGTTATGTTATTTCTCCTTAAAAAGTCTTTAACTTCTTTGTTTTTTCCAAAAATTCTGGATCTTTTAAAAGACACAGATCTAACCTCCATCTCGTTTTCTTCTGGTCAGTTTGTAAAGAAATTATTAATGGACAATGGTCTGCGAATGTGTTTGGAAGAATTTCTTCCTCTCTAGTATTTAGAATCAATGTCGTTGAGATCCATATCATGTCTATCCTTGACCACGTCTTATACCTTGGGGAGAAGTAAGTGTAATCTTTTTTTTTTTCATGTTTCTTACTCTCCATGCATCAATCAAACTGAATTCTTCTGCTGTTTGCAAAAATGATCTTGGAAGGATATTACCTGATTTGTGTTTCTTGTTAATGGAATTTCTATCCCACTGTGAATCAAAAATTGCATTGAAGTCCCGTACTATACAAATATTGTCCGCAGGGTTCAGGGTGAGAAAATTTCTTAAAATTTGAAAAAAGGGTTCTTTAGTTTGGTTAGGAGCATAAATATTCAAAATCAATATTTTTTTCCCTTTTATTTGGATGGTAATTGCCACCATCCTTCCATCCTCTTTGGAATAAACTATCTCAGGCGAAAGATATTCTTTAACATAAATTGCCACTCCCCTTTTTTTTTGGTACAAATTTGAAGCAGTAAATAATTTGCTCAGTTTTTTATTTATCAAATATTTTTCCTGGTTTTTTTAATATGCGTTTCCTGAAGGCAAATAATATCAGCTTTAAGTTTAGAAACTTGATGAAAGATCTTCCTTCTTTTTTGAGGGCAATTCAGGCCATTTACATTTAGAGATAGCAAATTAGTTTTATAGTTCTCTATCTTCTTTGTCTTTACTATCTTTTTTTTCTTTCACTTTTTCCTTATACTGGAACCTTGTCAACATTTGAAAGGGGATTTTTTCTTTTTTCCTTCTTTCTCTTTTTGATGCTGAATTATCTGACTTTCCCCGATTAACCTCACTGACCTCTTCTGTATTTTCTTCTCCTGACGAAACCTCATCCTCCTTTTGCAACCCTAATTCTCCCCCATATTTT
Organism: Lepidodactylus listeri; assembly: GCA_029233225.1. Taxonomy (NCBI): domain Eukaryota; kingdom Metazoa; phylum Chordata; class Lepidosauria; order Squamata; family Gekkonidae; genus Lepidodactylus; species Lepidodactylus listeri. Next base: position 111,836,578 of record JARCFY010000009.1, on the reverse strand, counting down.
TCCAGAAAGTTTTCTAATTTAAAGATTGAGGTTAGGTTGTACCTTCTATCTTTAAAATAAAAGGATAGACCTTCCGGTAACAACCACCTATAACTGATTTGATTTGCCATTAGAAGTGTTGTTAAAGTATTATAATCCTTCCTTTTCTCTCTAACCCTCCAGGGGGTATCTTTGAGAAATTTAATTTCATTTTGATCTATCATGATTTTTTTGTCATATGAGTTTTTTAGGATCCTGTCCCGCATTTCTCTCTTGTAGAATTTTATGTGAATCTCCCTAGGAGTTTTGTTTCTTTTCTCATACAATGAGTTTTTCCTAAATATTAATTCTATCTCTTTTTCAACTTCATCCTTATTGGCTATTTCTAAGTGGTCCGCTATTGTCTGTGCCATTTCTCTTTTAAGGTATTTCCCAAAATTCTCAGGGACATTTTGACACCTGATCTGTGCAGCTGCTTTGTCAAGTTCTAATTGAATTATAGTAGCTTCCAGTTTGTCACATTTATTTTTGAATTCTTGTACATCATCACTAACTTCCACAATTTTTGTGTCTAACCTCATAGTTGTCTTCATTATTTCCATAATCTCTTGTTTATTCTCTGCAATTTGCTTCTTTATTGTCTCCATTTCCAAATGTATTTGTTCAGTTATGTGTTGTGTAGTTTGATCCATCTTATTATAAAGTGGCGTGAGAATTGATGGCAGAGTCTCTGCTACAGTGACTTTAACTGTTTGGGCCACTATTTCTTGGATGAGTGTTTTTAAATCACTCATCGCCATTTGGGGTGGCGTTCTAGGTGTTTTAACCTGAGATGGTGTATTTACTGAGAGTAATGATAATTTCCTTGTTGCGCCAGAGCCAGAACCAGAGACCATAATTCTTATCTGGTTGCACTTAGTAACAGTTAGTTAATTAACTTAATAATAATGCAAATTTAAATTGATTTGTTAAAGCTCATCAAATATACCAGTTTCAACCAACCCTAAATGAATCTAAATAGATACTTAACTAGGTTACACTTAATTTCACTTAATTAATCAATTGATAATGAAAACTTAAATTAATTTGTTAAAGTTCACTCACTAATCCACATTCATTCAACCTTGTATAAATATAAATAAATTTTTCACCACCTATTAGTGATTACAATTTAACATCAACCTCAGTCTCTTATACAGATGTATCTCTATATCCTAATCCTTTTCTTTGTTTTCCCTACTTACAAAATCCTTTTAACTTCTTAATTACTTTGATCTTCTATTCCCCTTTTTACTTAATAGTACTGTCACCTACTTTTTCTTTCTTTCTTACTAAAGCTGTATATTGCTTCAATCCTTCTAATCTTCCTTTCCTTCTCTTTAGATCTCTGTGCTTCCTATATCTTTCTGTTTCTTTCCTCTAGCCTTTCCTCTAGCCTTTGTTTCTTCTTGTGCAGTCTCTCTTTAACGTCGTTCCTCTGTTGCCGCCGATCTGAAAGTCGCATCCTCTTGGACTTCTACTTTGCCTCTGATTGGCCTGCTGAACTTCCTGGTTTCTCTTGGCCCTCTGCCTTGATGTCCACGCCAGTCACGCTTGCGCCCTCCTCCACGCTTCGTTGATTGGCTCCATGGACTTTCCTCTTACTTTCTCGGCAGCCTCCGACTCCTCCCGAGTCAGCCTTTTGCCATCACCAGTTAGCTACCCGCAACAGTCTCTGGGAGATAAAAGGAAGGAAAAGGGAAGGTCAGTACAAGTTTTTATATTTTAAATATGTTATTCAAAGCCCCCCCTCCCCCCGGTCAAAGCTCTAGTTTAGACTTTGTTCAGCTACGTGGCCATTTATCATTACCCGGTACTTTTCCATGTCTTGCAGGTAATAGAAACAAAGAGAGTTATTAAACGCTAGTATCCCCCCCCCCCAGTAGACAACTTGAAACAACTTAGCTTATTTTTGCCGGTCCTTTGTGTTGTTTCTTCCTCAAAGACTCCTTAGGGGTCCGGTTCCAACTTGGGCCAGGTTCAACGCTAGCTTCTCCTGGTGTCCTCACAGACTTCCGAGCCTCGAAACAGCCCTCATGCTCCCCAAACGCTTGCCTTAATGTTCAAGGACTGAGAACAAGTTTCTTGCCCGCTCTCTGATATAACAGAGAGCATCTTTGGTCTTGAAAAAAGTCAGAAAAAGCCTGAGGAAAGGCAGGTGGGGCGGAGCCATTCCGCACACATCTACCCTTGTTGCCTCCCGGACCGGAAGTCGAGACATAAATTCTTGGCTGCAATAATAGATCAATTGCAAAAAACTTCTGACACCGATAAATTAATATTTCTGCTGTCAGACGCAAACCCTGCAGTTTCCTATAGGGTAGCACTCTTCGCCTTAGCGGCTAGTAAAACCAGGGCCAAGAACACAGAAGCATGAAATTGAACTGTAAAACGGCAATGTTGGAGGCTGTGTATGTGTTTCTGGAGATGGGTATCTATATTTAAGATTTTAATGAATTTAAATACTGAATGTGTAGATTTTTAGAGGTTGTTATAATTTAAATCTAATTCAGATTCCAGTGCTGTAAGTTGTCTGATTTGTACATTGTTTTATACTGTAATGGCTCATGGCTACACAATAAATTTGACTATCTATCCATCCCATTCTGCAGTCACTCTATGGGCAGCCCATCTGTTACAGGGCTCAGTTTAAGGTATCGGCTGCCACATACAAAGCCCTTCGTGGCCGTGGACCCTCGTACCTGTGACACTCCCTCCCCCTTTGCTCCACCACAACACCTCAGCTCGTCTGCAGATGGGCAAAGTCAACCACTGTCCACACACGTGGCCTTCTTGGTTGTGGCCCTTCCCCACTCGTGGAATGGCCCACCGGAGGCAGTCAGGAAGGCTCCCCCTCTCTTGGCTTTCCACAAACTAGGCAACACTGACTATTCAGGAGGGCTGTTCTACACTGGCAATAGACTTGCACTGTATTAAATGATCCACAAAGTTACCGGGATAAATTATTAGGAACTGTGGTCTATAATGCAATGTATAGTTTCCTGAAACTAGGATCCCACTGTGTAATTTTGCATCATTTAATGCGTCATGTTAACAATTTTCTTTGCTTCAGTTCTGTTTTTTAAATTGCTGGTTGGTTCGGCAACCCAAATCCTTTTTCCTTGTTTACTGAATGTCCCAACCTGTGGATTAGATTGGCTCATTCTGCGTCATCCACCGTGAGTCCCAGTGAAGAAGGTGGACTATAAATAGTGAAGATAAACAGTCTGCAGCAAGCGAGAGCTGAGACCTCCTTGTGGGCTTCCGTCTGACTAGCCATTGTCAGAATCAGAGTGCTGCTGGACTAGATAGTCTAATCCACAGTGTGCTCCTATTCATCATTACCATTTTACAGTGCTGAATTTCAGCTCACAGCAGCATATGTTTCCAACCAGATACTAACATAAGAACATAAGAGAAGCCAGTGGTGGATCAGGTCAATGGCTCATCCAGTCCAATGCTGTGTCACTCAGTGGCCAAAAACACCAGGCGCCATCAGGAGGTCCAGCAGTGGGGCCAGGACACTAGAAGCCCTCCCACTGTTGCCCCCCCCAGCACCAAGAACACAGAGCTTCACTTGCCCCAGACTGAGAGTTCCTGTCTATACCTTGTGGCTAATAGCCCTCTGTTCCATATGTTTCTCCAATTCCCTCTTGAAGCTGTCCATGCTTGTAGCCGCCGCCACCTCCTGTGGCAGTGAATTCCATGTGTTAATCACTCTTTGGGTGAAGAAGTACTTCCTTTTATCTGTTCTAACCCGACTGCTCAGCAATTTCATGGAGTGCCCACGAGTTCTTGTATTGTGAGAAAGGGAGAAAAGGACTTCTTTCTCTACCTGCTCTATCCCATGCATAATCTTATAAACCTCAATCATGTCACCCCTCAGCCGTCATTTCTCCAAGCTAAAGAGCCCCAAGCACTTCAACCTTTCTTCATAGAAAAAGTGTTCCAACCCTTTTCTCATTCTAGTAGCCCTTTTCTGCACTTTTTCCAATGCTATAATATCCTTTTAGAGGTGTGGTGACCAGAACTGTACACAGGACTCCAAATGAGGTCGCACCATCGATTTATACAGGGGCATTATGATACTGGCTGATTTGTTTAAAATTCCCTTCCTAATAACCCCCAGCATAGTGTTGGCCTTTTTCATTGCAGTCGCACACTGTCTCGACTTTTTCATTGAGTTTATCTACTACGACTCCAAGGTCTCTCTCTTGGTCAGTCTCTGCCAGTTCAGACCCCATCAACGTGTATTTATAGTTAGGATTTTTGGCTCCAATGAGCATCACTTTGCACTTGGCCACATTAAATCCCATTTGCCACATTGATGCCCACTCGCCCATCCTCCACAGATCCCTTTGGAGTGCCTCACAATCCTCCCTGGTTCTCACCACCCTGAACAACTTCATGTCGTCTGCAAAGTTAGCCACTTCACTGCTTACTCCCAACTCCAAATCATTAATAAACAAGTTAAAAAGCATCAGACCGAGTACTGATCCCTGCGGTACCCCACTGCTTACCTCCCTCCACTGAGAAAATTGTCCATTTATACTCACTCTCTGTTTCCTTTTAATTAGCCAGTTTTTGATCCACAAAAGGACTTGTCCTTTTATCCCGTGACTGTTGAACTTACTTAGGAGCAATGTTTCCTCTAAGCTGTGGAATCTTGTGAGCAAAAATTCTGCTTTGTGAGCCACTGGCATTAAAGTTGTGAGCAAACGATTAGCTACGGCATAAATTAGTTTGCTCTGGAGCCATCCTTCCTGAGCTAAGACAAAAAGGTCTGAGCCGGAGGCTAAAATACTGTGAGCTAGCTCACACTAACTCAGCTTAGAGGGAACACTGCTTAGAGGGAACACTGCTTGATGAGGAACTTTATCCAAAGCTTTCTGGAAGTCAAGGTAAACATCTGTTGGGTCCCCCTTGTCCACCCCCTCAAAGAACACTAACAGGTTAGTGAGACAAGATCTTCCCTTACAGAGCCCATGCTGAGTCTGCCTCAAGAGATTTTGTTCATCTCTCTTTAATAATGGTTTCCACCAACTTACCCGGGATCGACGTCAGACTGACTGGCTTGTAATTTCCCGGATCTCCTCTGGAACCCTTTTTATAGATGGGAGTGACATTCGCTACCTTCCAGTCCTCAAGAAAGGAGGCAGATTTTAGTGATAGATGACCCGTTTTTACCAGGGGATCCACTTCTGCCAGGAGGGATGAGTGTGCCGCCATGCCTGATGTTGCATCAAACGCTCCGTGTTCCGACAGGCAATGATTGGCGTGGCCTTCTCCTTGGGCTTCACCCTGGGCCCGATGCTGGGAGCCTACCTGGCCATGGAGGCGGCAGAGGGAGAAATCTTCTATCTTTGGTCAGCTCTCTTTGCTGTCATGTTTGCCGTTACTGACCTGGCTTTCATTTTCTTCATGCTTCCAGAGACGCTCCCCAAAGAAAAACGGGTAAGGAGGAGTTCTAGAGACAGATTGTGGCTGTGCTGAATTTACAGGATAAGGAATGGGGGGCCCCCCTGCATTGTAAATGGTCAAAAAGAGTCTGATCCCCCCCCCCCCGGTGAATCCATAACCCTCGGTGGGCATCTGGCAGAGGAAAGGGGCAGTCTCTGTTGGGGGGTTCTCCTGAAGGAGCCCCTTGAAATGGCCCAGAGTGCCCAAGTTTGGGCCCTTGCTCTGTTGTTGGCCCAAGATGGGGGGGGGATGGGACCAAGAGGGCCAAGTGGTGCTTTTTCGGGTGGTCCCCATTTGTTTTTGCGGGGGGATGACTGCTTATCAGCCCCAGGTTTGGGTGAGCAGAAGGTAGCTTGGGTGGCAGATCTTTCTCCACCTTCCCACAGCAGTCCTCTGCAGCCCCCCCCCCCACCAACCAGGACCACTGTGAACAAAGGCCATTGGGCATGGGGAGCTGCAGTGGGGGGGGGGGCGGAATTGGGTACAATCGCTCACACCATGCTCTCGGTGCCAGCGGAAAGCTTGGCAGAGCGTGTGTGGCAGATCACCAGCTCTGTCTTGTTACAAGATGGGGGGGAGGATGCCCAATTTTCCCGCACGCCCAGTGTGGTTTCTTCTTGACCACGGGGGTCTCACAACCCCTGGCATTGCCTTGGGAGGGGCATGCAGAAGGCTGCCATGGGAAAGGGGGGGCAGAGACAGACCCGTCAGCACAAGCCTGATCTGCTCAAGCAACAGCAGGGGGCAGCCCTGAACTTTTTGCTGTGACCTTTATTCACTGGACACTGCTGAGTGAGAACCGCTGTTCCTTTAATTGAGTGCGGATTGATTGATTGATTTCCTCCCTTGCCTTTCTTCCCAATGAGGACCCAAAGTGGTTTTTGTCGTTCTCCTCTTTTCCATTTGATCCTGGCAGCAACCCTGTGAGGTAGGTCAGGCAGAGGGAGTGGGATTGGCCCCAGGGGTTACCCAGCCAGGCTTCCGGGGGGGGGGAGGGGGGTTTGAACCTGCAGACACACATATATATGTGTGTATATATGTCTATGTATACATATATTTTTTCATATCAGGCTGTGTTGGGATTGCGTGTTACTCTTTGTGAATTGTTTCTCCCAGATGCTCGTCTGACAGTCCAGCCACTCGGCCACGCTGGCTGGCTCTCCCAGGCTCTTAGGAGTTGCTCAGAATCTCAGTGAGAGCCAGTTTGGTGTCATGGTTAAATGCGCGGACTCTAATCTGGGAGAACTGGGTTTGAGTCCTCCTCCACAGGAAGCCAGTTGAGTGACCTTGGGCAAGCCATCATTCTCGCAGAGCTGTTCTCTCAAGGGCAGTTCTCAAGACAGCTCTCTCAGCCCCGCCTACCTCACAGGACGCCTGTTGTGGGGAGGGGAAAGGAAAGGAGTTTGTAAACCGCTCAGAGACTCCTTTGGGTAGTGAAGGGCGGGGTATAAAGCCAATCGCTGCTTCTTCTTCTTCTTCTTCTTCTTCTTCTTCTTCTTCTAGAACAGCCCTATAGATGCTGGGGGGGGGGGCTGTTCTCGGAGAGGCACAGGACTTGATGCCAGGCCTGACCGGCGGTGTCCACACAGACTGGCCTGTCCTTGCAGTCAGCCGTGCTGGGTCTGTGGAATGGCAGCTCCTTGTGCTGAATCATGTTAGCCAGACCCCAGGTGTTTGGGAGGGAAGCTCTTCTTTTGCAGTGCGTGTGGATGCATTTAAAACTTGCAGGACCTTCCCTCGGAGGCGTTTTGCAGTCTGTGTTTCTAGGGTCAGGGATTTCCTTGCCCGGGCCTCTTTTCTGTGCCCTGACCCCTGTGACCAAAAGATATCTTTCTCTTCATAGGTGCCCTCTGTGACGTCTGGGTTCCAGTCTGTCACCGGCCTCCTCAGTCCCTGGGCTTTGTTCCACTTCTCTGCAGTAAGCCACGGAATGGACCCCCCTTCAAAAAAGAGCAAGTCCTCCAGCTTTCAATGCTATGTTATGGAGTATTGTCTGCAAATATTTCCAAATGCTTTTTCGCCTTGGGACCTGGCCTAGCCCAGGCCTGCAGTCAGTGTGAGCCCTTTCCATAAGAACATAAGAAGCCATGTTGGATCAGGCCAATGGTCCCTCCAGCCCAACACTCTGTCACACAGTGGCCAAAAAAAGAGGTCTGCCTGGCTGCCACAATAAGCAAATTGGTTTGTGTTGCACATTGACATACGGCCGCTAGCCCAAAGGGGCTAAAGGTCAAGCCTTTGCGGGTGCAAAAGGCAGGGGGCCTGGGAGAGGCCAGCTGATTGACCTTCGTGTCTCGGCATACCTGCTCAAGGCCGACAGCTGCCGCGTGGAAGTGTCCAGGGGGATATATTCTTGCATCTAAAGGGCTGACCTGCTGGGATACTCTCAAACTGGCTTCTGTTTGCAGCGTGCCTCCACCCTCCCGCCTTCCAGCTGAAAGAAATGTGTTCCCTCTTCTGTCTTCTTCTTGTGCAGCCCCATTGTGGGACTGCACTCGTGCCGGCCAGCCATGGGACATTTTCTTTCTAGCTCAAAAATTATTTTCCGGAGCCGACGCATTCCCGCCCAACGTGTGCCATGCTCCACTGGCAGGCACCCGCTTCCCTCCGTTCCTGTTTCACCACTGCGAGGATAGGCGGCTTTCTAGCACACTCTGTTGATCTCCAGAGTTGTCACTGTGGATGGACGAAGACTCCTTTCTGTTCATCAAGGACTCCTGTTTTGCACTCCTCTGGCGGCCGCCTGTTTTGTGGGAGGCAAGCCCCCCCATCTGGGCTCTCCCTGTCTGTTGTGCTCATAGTCTCTTGCCGTGTCACCCAAGGCAATGTTTAAAAAATGTGCAAAATGTGGAACAAAGATTGACACATAGTGGCGACAAGCATGAACTCTGCCTCCTGTGCTTAGGAGAGGCCCACAGGGAGGCACGGGTTCCCGGAGGCTTTGCTTAGAGGCAATAGCAGCTTGGGAAATGGCTATGAACATTGGAGCCCTTCCCGGGGCCATCCACATAGCAGGGGCTTCAAATACCGAAGCAGATAACCTGAGCAGGGTCAGTCAGACCAAATACGAATGGTCTATCCAGCACAGATACGTCAAGGCAATCTTTGACACCTGGGGGGATTCTCAGGTGGGCCTGTCTGCCACCGCCGAATCCAAGAAAGCCCCAGAATTCTGCTCCCAACTTCCCTGGGCGACACATTCCCGACAGATCTCTTGGCCAGGCACACTCTTTTATGCGCTCCCTCCCTTCCATCTCCTAAATAAGGTCATAGGGGATATGGTGGCCAAATGGGCAGGTTGTATCCTACGAGCTCCCTTCTGGCCCCGCCAGATCTGGTTCTCAGAGCTGTTCCGCTTAGCAGGCACAGACTACATACCATTCCCTCCCACCCCAGACCTGCTGGTGCACAGTCCGCCGTTGTACCACAGTGCAGTTTGGCTACACTTGACGGCTTGTCATTAGCACAGGCCAGTTCAGCGGTGCCTTCAGTGAAGAGCCACCTGGCGGCCATTGCTGCTTCTCATGTTTTTGCTCAAAAGTTGGCTCAGCGGTTTTTAAAGGAGCTGTCCAGTGTTTTCCCTCCTACACCATGTACTGTCCCACAGTGGTCAGTGCCCTTAGTGTTAGCCAGACTGATGAAACCACCCTTTGAGCCCATAGCCTCTTGCTCCTTAGCTTTACTCTCAAGGCAGGTAGTGTCCTTGGTGGCTGTTACCTCAGCCAGAAGAGTCAGTGAACTGGCAGCACTCGGGTTGAGCCTCCTTTTCTCAAGATATCCAGTGAGTGGGTTGTATTATAGCCGGGTCTGTACTCCCTGCCTAAGGTAGTTTCCAAGTTCCACCTAGCCCAGGAAATGGTCCTACTGGTATTTTCCCCCGCTCTGAGCTTGGAAGCGGAAAAGGCCCTACATACCCTTGACAGTAGGAGGGCCCTCCTTTGCTTATAAGAGATAGAACCAAACTGTTCCGTAAAAACAAAGCACTGTTTATTTGTTACTGGGGCCCCATGAAGGGCAGAGCTGCCTCAGCCCAGTCCGTGTCCAGATGGTTGTTGCTGCCATCCGTTCCTGCTACTTGGCGTCTGGGGAGCTGTGTCTGCTCGAGGGGAAGGCCCCCTCCACTCAAGCACAGGAGTCATCCACCGCCTTTCATCCACGAGATCCCCCGCTGGACATCTGCAAGGCGGCAACCTGGTCGGCAGAGGACACATTTGTGAAGTGCTATGCTTTAGACTTCCAGGCGAGGCAAGAAGTGGATGTGGAGAAGGCTATCCTACACACTCTGTTCTAGTGAGAGACTCACCCCACCTCCTCTGGGGAGTAGCTCACGAATGGTCCCCATGTGGGGCTGCACAAGAAGACGGAAGATGAAAACGGAGTTGCCCTTCCCGGTAACTGTTGTTCATCGACGTCTTCTGGGCAGACACACATTCCCTCCCTCCTGCCCCACCGTGAACTCTCACAGGGCCTATTCCGTCATGGAAGGGGGCTCATGGCAGCTTAGCAGGAATGGAGGGAAGGGGGCACCCGCCAATAGAGCACATGATGTGTCGGGCAGGAATCCCACGCATGCGTCAGCTCCAAAAAAGGGCAGGGCGCTCCCTCTTTGGAGTTTTTGAACTAGAAAGAAAAACAGCGCAGCTCTTGTTTTCCCCTCAGTGTCAGTGTGATTCTGTGGTTGCTGGAAGTCCTGGCATTCTTCACTCCCACTGTTGGGTAGACAGATCAACCAGCATTTAAATGCCTGCAGTTTCCTGGACGGAATTGTGCAGGGAGAGCTTTTAACTCTCAGAGTTTGTGTGTGTGATTTGAACATTTATAGCCCACTCAGGGTAGCTTAGGGGGCTGCAGTGGCTCAAGTGGTTGAGACGCTGAACTGCAGGTCGGTAGTTCAGCAGTTCAAGACCCGAGTGCTGCATGACGGAGTGAGCTCCCGTCTCTGGCCCCAGCTCCTGCCAACCTAGCAGTTTGAAAGCAAGAGACTGCAAGTAAATAAATAGGTACCACTTCGGTGGGAAGGTAACAGCATTCCATGTGCCTCGGCGTCTACTCATGCCGGCCACATGACCACGGAAACATCTTCGGACAGCGCTGGCTCTTCAGCTTGGAAATGGAAATGAGCACCGCATCCCTAGAGACAGATTCGACTGGCTTTCGAGCAAGGGAAACCTTTACCCTTTACTACAAGGTAGCTTACAGTGCACATGAAATGACAGGCAGAGCTCCTGGGTGTCAGTCAAAGCAGGAGGGATCAGTTTCCATGGCTGCATTTCTTTGAAGACTGATTCTTATGTAACAAATTCCCTGCAAATTAAGAGCAAATTCCCTGCAAATTAAGAGCAAATGTGGGAACTGTTCTCAAGGATGCATAACCACCACCACCCTTCCCTCCCTAGCGCAAATCCTCTCCCCGGCTCCACTCCACTTGCCAGTCTTAATCAGGGTTTAATGTTACCTCTGCCAGAATGGTGCACGGGATCCTCATCTGAGCCAGCATTTGCATCCAGGGTTGGGTTTTCATACTCCGGTTAAGAGGAAACACAATTAGTATTAGCTATGACTAGTACTAGGGCTGCAGTGGCTCAAGTGATTAAGACACTGAACTGCAGACTGGTAGTTCAGCGGTTTGAGACCCGAGTGCTGCATGACGGAGTGAGCTCCTGTCTCTGGTCCCAGCTCCTGCCAACCTAGCCGTTCGAAAGCAAGAAATTGCAAGTAGAAAAACAGGTACCACTTCAGTGGGAAGGTAACAGCGTCCCGTGTGCCTCGGCATCTAGTCATGCCAGCCACATGACCATGGAAAAAAATCTTTGGACAGCACTGGCTCTTCATGAGCACCGCATCCCTAGAGTCATATTTGATTGGCTTTCGAGCAAGGGAAACCTTTACCTTATGACTAGTACTGGTGCAGGGTTAATGTTAAACAATTTGGGAAGACTGTCAGTCCCAAGAGGGGAAGAGGGAGGGACAGAAATGCATTGCTTTGCCAACTTTCTTTTGTAAATGTCATGATAGGATTTGAATGCTATGTTGTTTTAACAGATCTCAGGATCTTAGGTCTGGTGTATTTCCTTTATCTCTTCTTGTTCTCTGGTCTGGAATACACGCTGAGTTTCCTCGTCCATCAGCACTTCCAGTTCAGCAGGTAATTTGCATATTTATTTTATATACACTTCCGCATTCATTTAATTTGTTCTCGGTTCCTTCGAGACCTTCGCCTCCTATTACAGGCTCTTTAAGAAGCAAGATTCACAAGAACAGGATTAAATCATTCACTGTTGTTGAAGTTGGGGCTCGAATAGTCAATTGGTGGCCAAAAGGGCTTTGTGAGGAACCATTTAGCAGGGATGTTCTGGCTTTGCCCAAGGTCTTGACTTTTTAGCAGGTGGAAATCCAAGTGGAATGCTGCCCCAGAGTTTTCTGCAGCAGCAGTGCAGAGCAGACAGAGGAAGTACCACCTGCTTGTGTTGGCTGCTGTGCTAACTCCTCTCCAGCCTGGGAGTGAAGGAGGATGGAATATTTATCCTGAAAAGAGGAGCCATGTTCAGTTGGGAGGGGTCATGGCTCAGTAGTAGAGCATCCCCTTCACATCCACAGGATCTTCAGTTCAATCCCTGGCATCTCAGGGTTTGGTTGTTTTTTTTTTAAAGGACCAGGTAGTAAGTGATGTGAAAGACCCCTAGCTGAGACCCTGGACAGCTACTGCCAGTCTGATCAGACAGCGCTGACCTTCATGGATTCGTGGTCTGATTCCGTATCAGGCAGCTTTCTGTGTTCTGTGGATCATTTGCTTATTTCATTTGAAACTTTCAAATGTGGACCTTTTCCCAGATGCCACTGCTCCACACCCAGGGATTCTACCTTGGGGAGGAATCACCAGGGGGCCATAGCCTCATCGGTTTTCCTCAAGATTGGGTAAAAAGCGTGAGGAGCTCTGTGTGTGAGAGAGAGAGCTCTCCTATTTCAACGCTGGTTCTTGAAGCTTGGCAGTTGGCAGTTGTAGGCTTCCCAGATTCCTGATCTAGATCCTCTTTTCTTCTAGAGTTCGGCCTGGGCAGCCATATTGGTCTGAAACAGCAGAACAAGGTTTGAGTCCAGTCAGGCACCTTGAAGACCAACAAAGTTTTATTCCGGGTATAAGCTTTCATATGCACACGTGAAGACCCAGAATAAAACTTAGTTGGTCTTCAAGGTGCCTGACTGGACTCAAACTTTGTTCTTCTGGAGTTGTCTAGAATGAGCAGATAGCGCCTTCCCTTAAGCTCATGTCACTTAACCTTTGGCATAATGCAGGCCCTAAAATTGTGCTCAGTCTGTGTACCAAGACACTAAATTCTGGGAGGAGAATTTATCTCTCTCTCTCAAAAAAAAATGATATGGCTTTATTTTGCTCAGAGGGGCCTCTTTTTAGTAGACAGAAGGGCCGTGAAACGTTGCTGAAGGCCTCCAAGTGTTCCACCACCCCCCTTTTAAAAAAACAATCAGGTTCTTGTCTTTTCTCTTTTTTAAAAAAACAGAAAAGCTGGATAATGTTAGTTCTCCTTTCCCCCATCCCCCTGAACTGAAGGCAGAAAGAGCCTGCTAGATGTGGTTTCACACAGGGAGCAGCCAGCCCCTCTGGCTTCTCCTCCTAGCACTGGGATTCAGAGGTTTTTCTGCCTTTCAATATGGAAATTCCCTGTACTCACCATGACAGATAGCAACTATAATCTGCTTAGTCCACTTTTAAGGCCATCTATGGTCATTGGCCATCGCTATGTCCACCAGCCATAGGGTCTACAATTTAATTTGTTATTTAGCGAAGAAGTATTTCTTTTGTCCATCCTAAATCTACTACCCTTTGCCTTAACAGGGTGCTCTCAAATTCTAGTATTATGGGAGAAGTTCTCTTTATCTGCTTTCCCTACTTCATCTCTAATTCTGAACCAGGACCTTGGTGTGCCAATTATTAAATCTGTACTTTGGGGTCAGGTACAGGATTGGGGGTCTTTGTACAAACCCGGGTCAGTCCCCAGATTTCATCAAAAATCCAAAAAGGAAAAATATTAAATTACAGATAGAAAAATTGAGATCTTGCCATGCTAGGTCACAAGGTCTTGGCTGTCATTTAAGAAAATAAAAGGGAGGGGGGGCAGTGCCCAAACCAGGTGGGTAGAGGAGGCGGCATTGGTGGTAGGTGGAGGAGAGGGATCTGGCAGAGCTGCCGTGGCCTGAACTGGGAGGGTGGGCTGACCTGCGGGGGGAGGGAGTGGGATCCCCCCCCATGAGTCTCCTAGATTCCCGACTTGTTGTTTTATAAACCTCTATCAAATCTTCCCTTATTTGCCTTTTATTCGAAGCTGAAATGCTTCCCCAGAGGTATACATACAGAGTTATTTCAGTATCAGCCAATTTATTTTCAATCCCTTTCCTAATAATTCCCAGCACAGGGTTTGCCATTTTCACCACAGCCACGCATGGAGTCCACATTTCTACTGGGGTGTCTGCAGTGCCTCCACAAGATCTCTTTCCTCCTAAGTTCCCTTCAGTTCAGATGCCATTCGCACATATTTGAAGTTAGGGTTTTTTGCTACGATGTGCAATTACTTTGCACCTACTTAGCACAAACTTCATCTGCTGTGTTGTTGACCCCTCACCGCCTTTAGGCAGAACTATTTAGAGCTCTTCAAAATCCACTTTGATTTTTGCCATCCTGATTGATTTGGTATAATCCACCAACTTGGCCACTACAACACTCACGTCCAGTTCTGTTATCCAAACTGGACCCAGAGAAGGGGAAATGAGCTTTAAAAGGGTCCCAGAAAGGAATAACATGAGACTTTGTCATCTCCATACCAAATGTCATAGATGTCGTAGGGGTACCCCAAAATAAAACTATGAAGAAAGAGAGTGAGAGTGTATTCTTGGAAACACAAATAACTTTATTGTGTACAGAATAAAACAAAAAAGAATAGAAATGTAAAGAACCTACACTATGCCCCTGGGAACTCATTCCCTAAGTAATCTCTCTCTCTCTCTCTCTCTCTCACACACACACACACACACACACCCACCCACACACACACACACACCAACAAGAGGACACACTTATAAAAGGGAGAAACAGAGAAGTTTTCGGCAAGGGACATACAACCTTAAATCCAGGGCTTGGGGTGTGGAGAGGTCCAGGGGTAGATGCAGTGGGGGTCCAAAGAGGGAGGGGTATCGAAGAGGGAAAGGGGAGCCTGCAAAGTGGTTGCAGGGATGTCCAGGTAACTGGAGAACCTGGCACGCTTCCCCCTCACTTGGGGGGATGGGTCCCATTGCTAGACATGGGAACCTACTCTCCCAGGAACATGATTGGTCCAAGATACAAAGCTTGAATTTAACAGGGCAGTTTAAAGGTAACTGCTGTCAAAATCTGGCGGGAGGATTACTGGGGAAATCTTGACATTCCTATTGACAAAGGACCAGGTGTGAATGATGGGTTAAAATGTCCTCTTGATGGCTCATCCTTGGTGGATCAGATGTTAGGCTGCCTTTATCAGTGGATGGATTGGAGTAACAATACTTAAAGATTGCTCAGCTGTCTATAGCTGGAAATGGTTCACATTATCTTGATGAAGTATCCCTTGGAACAAGAAATATGATGGTGTTAGGCGTGCCATGAAGCTGGCCAGACACCTCCAGGGAGTGTCAAGATATTGGTGATGTTCTTAGCATTGAAAGTTTTTTTGTTCTTGAGCAAGCTATGTCGTGGGGCGGGGCAGGGTGGGGCGTAGCACTTAATCAGTTTTTAATTCCAGCACACCCTTCCTCTCCTGTCCCTGGGATTTTCCAATGTCATGGCTATACCCAGGTGCCTTTATGAGATTTCCCAAGTTTCAGGTCCCCTTGACACTTAGGCTCTAAAAGGGGGTGCTTATTAAAACAACTAAGTCCAAAATAAGAGGGGGGCCCTATGTGAGAGTCCAAAAGATTTCAAACTGCAAACAAGGTCCTTAACTAGAAGATTCTTTATTTAGCAGTGGATCAAGTAGTCATCTACACATCTTGAGTCAGTAAATAAGTAAATTAGGCCAGACCAGGTATAGCTGTAGAGCATTCAAACAACGTAATGCATAATAGAACCTCCAATCATGAAACAAGGAAAAAAGGCACCCAAAGTGTAGGATGTTTGATTCCCAGGCTTAAAGCGGGAAGTTAACACCTGCAAATAAGGCACAGTAAATAGAAGCATTTTCAGTGAACAGAAACATCTCTCAAGGTTGAGAAGCCAGAGAGCCAGATAAGCGCTTGCTAGGGAGAGGCGAGATACATTCCAAAGGAATGGAGAACTGGCTATGAGAATGAAGTGCCATCTCCCGGCCGGGAACGGCAGCCAAAGCTGACACCCTACTTTCTTAGGGGACTTGGCTGGAGGTGGGGTCCTCACAGTTCCATGATGTGAATGGTCTCATGTGGTTCGACCCACCCAGCTTTTTCATGCAGTCTTGTTCATTTCCCTTTTGAGCTACAGCTGCCATCCCCCAGGGCTTTTGCCCATGCAGGACCCATGATCCCTAGCGTGGCCTTTTTGTAGTCAAAGGGGACCCTTCCTTTTTCCCTAACAGAAAAGTTGGTTGGAGCCAACCCTGTGGTATGTACAATCCTCTTTGGACAAACAGGTTGTTCCTAAAACTTGAAAAATAAATTTGTCCAGAAGTGACTGTGTGTAAAGTATCATCGGGTCACCATGGGGGTTTTCAAGGCAAGAGACTAACAGAAGTGGTTTGCCATTGCCTGCCTCTGAAATAAGGGTAAGTATAAGATAAATGCTTCTGTACACAACGCCTCTTCCTAGCCACCCTCAGCTCCCTTTAGAACTGTCCTCCAGGGTTTGGGCTTCCCAGACTTGGATAACTACTACCATGCTATACATATATCCAATATACTAAAAATGCTACACGATCACTCTACCATTGATTGGATTGAAATCCAACAACACTATACACACCCATACACTATCTCAGAAAATATTTGGCAACTCGGGCCCTAAAGATCAAAAGAAATTCAAGATAGTTTTATTTTAAAGACTTTTCTTCATAACTGGAATTTTAAAAGGAAGAAGTTAGTGCCAGGGATATCAAAATTTCAGATAATTTTTAATCAAAAACTATTATTACCATCCAATTTTTCATTAGATTATTATAAATGGAATAAAGCTAATCTCAATACCTTGGATAATATTACATTTAATTATACACTTTTAGATAAGTCAAAGTTAGAGGCGAAATTAGGCTCTGCAATAACATGGTTTCAATACTCACAGTTGACACATTTCTATAACTCTATTCATGCAACTAAGATACTTAAGCGTCCTCTATCTTATTACTAGAGTATATTTAGTACTTACTAAATTTGAAAAGACAAAATTATTATCCTATCAATCTAAATGGCATAGGCTCATTAATAGTACACTAACTGATACTGACTGGGAACTTCTTTGGTCTACATTTTCTTTTAATACTAATATTATTGAGCTTAAGTTACAAACCTTTAAGATACTTACTTTTTGGTATCTTACTCTGAAAAAGTTGTCATATTGTTGGAAGCAAAAAGTTGTCAGAGTCTGCCATATTGTTGGAAGCCATGTGGACAACTGGGTACATATATTCATTGTTGGCTTGATTGCCCTATATTAGAGGTTTTTTGGAAAGTTGTTTTATATCAAATAACTTTAATAACAGGCCAAGTGGTATAATTCTCAGGAGAGCATATATTATTTAACAGATGGAATCCAACAGAATGTTATACTGGTACACACCAAAGAGGGGCTATTTTGTTAGCAGCTGCCAAAAACACTGTCGCTTTTTACTGGAAAACTACTACCACCCCAATAAGACAACACTGGCATGCAAAACTCTGGAACATGTACATTATGTTGAAAGTAACAGAGAAACTTAATGATACATGTTCTCCTTCAATCTCCCTAGCTTTTACGGCTCTTTGGTTTCCTATTATACAATATCTAGTGGAACAAAGTGTAATAACCATCTATTATTGGTACATTACATCTTTGACAATTTTTATATTGGGTTTTGTTAGGACAAATTGAGATATACAACTTAAGTTGTTATTATAGTGAAAATGTGGTTAAAATACTTTGTTACTACTTGTTAAATGTTAAAAGTTTAATAAAATAATATTTTAAAAAAACCTGTCTTCCAGTTACCACAGAATTAACCATTTGTCTTCCTTCCTTTCCTCTTTTTTTTTTGGGGGGGGGGCACCTTTTACAGCATGCAGCAAGGGAAGATGTTCTTCTTCATTGGGATTACAATGGCTTTGATCCAGGGTGGCTACACTCGCCAAATCAAGCCCGGAAATGAACTCAAGACTGTAAAAAGGGTCAGTGTCTGTTTCTCTTTGTTGTAATTTAGCTATTCTGTTTGTGTCCAGTTGTGCACTGTTCCCCAAGGGTCACCCCACCCCTGTAACACTGAGCAGTCCTGGACTTGCGGAGCCTCAGCAAGGCGGCAGGACTCTGTCAGGCACCTTCAGGCCATGCTGAGGCCCCCGTATCAACAGGTTTCTTCACGTGCCTCCATTCCTTTTCCCTCTTCACTCTACAGAAACTTTAACCATTTTCTGATTTATTTGCCCTTCTAATTGCTGCTTCCCCCTTATCTTTACAAAAACTTTAACCATTTTCAAAACAATTTTTCTTTCGTTTAACTTTTGTTGCATCCTACTGACGTCTTTACTTCCCTATGCAAGGGACTGCAAAGGATGGGCTTGTGGAGGTGGCTTCGTATCCATACAGCCGTCAATAATGAAGTCTTTATTTATTTAATTTATTTGTTGGATTTATACCCCCCCCCCCCACTGAAGTAGGCTCAGGGCGGCGTACATAGCATTTTAAAACAGTTTAAAACCAATATAAAATCTAAAGCGCTATACATTCATAGTTTTCCTATGCAACGGCAAACATGTTGCCATATTGCCATAGCCATTAGTTTTGTGACAGGAGTCAGTCAGTGCAACAACGGCAACAGCAAGGTCCCAGGGAAGGCGTGGATGTTGTAACTATGAAAAAGCCGCACCCCCCCCCCCAGTAAGCCCCCCACCAGGACTGTTCTCCTGGATGGGGGCTCTGTGGGTGTTTTGCTCTGATCTGGGGCAGCATGCACCCTCCTGGGGTGTTCTTGAGCAAAGCCCTGGTTTAAAAAACAAGCAAGGGTATCCGTCCTTCTTCAGTTACTTATTTGGGCATGGAACGACTTGCTGATGAATGCCCCTGAAGGGACATTGCTCTGCTCTGCTGGATGTTGCGTGGCGAGATGGCTAACACCCCCCCCCCCGCCCCCCGGGTGTCGGCTGCTGGGCTGAGGCCTGTGTCTGCCTGGCCCGGGGGGGGGGGCAGAGGTGCCCTAGGCATAGGAGGGGCCAGGCAGCGCACCCAGATCACGGGGCACAGTGAAAAGAGGAGGAAGGGTCAAAACAGTTGCCGATGACATGCAGGGAACCCCCTCCTCCCTCCCCCCCCCCCGGCTTATGTGCCCTTTGTTGTTCATGGCTCCCTTTGAGTCGAGCTCTTTTTCAGGCAGAGGTGGCCTTTGCCAGAGAGCCCTTGGGCACTTAGGCCTTGTTGCCCCCTCAGCCCTCATGACCCTGGTCCCCCCCTTGGTCCACCTCTCTAAAGTCAGGGTGAAAGAAGACCTCCTCAGCCCTCGGGAGGCCATTTGGGTCAGTCACTCGTTTTGCAGCAAATAAAGGGTTTTGGCCACAGGTGTGGAGAGGGGAAAGGAACCCAGCAAAGCCCCCCCCCCCGGCCTCCTCCCTCTCCACTCGGGCTTGTTGTGTCTGGGGGAAAGGGTGGGGCAGCTTGTACACAGCCCACTGAAAGGGCCTTTGGGGGCCAGGCAGGGGGAGCATCTCTGCCCACCTCTACACCAGCCACACTACTGGGGGGGGGCTTACGGGGGGGGGGGTGCGGCTTTGCAGGCAAGCCCAGCTCGGCTCCATTCGGTTTTCAGAGGAAGACTCTCCCCACCCTCGGGTCCTATTAGCGGGAAAGGAGAGCTGTTTGAGCTGGTGAAGCTTCTCAAGAGTTAAACCCCCTCTTCCTTCCCTTTGTGGTCCCCATCTGGATCGGGGCTGCCCCCACTTGCAATTTGCCTTTTGCAGACATGGCCAAAACTCTGTGACCTTCACTGCTTCTGTTCAGAGCAGCTGAAGCAAAGAAGTAGATGGGGATCGTGACCAGCCCTGAGCCCTGATTCCTTAGCTGTCCTCCTCTCAGTAGTCGAACAGCCCCAGAGGATTGGACCCGGCCCTTGGGGGCCCGACAGAGGGGCTGCTGCTGCTGCACAACTCAGACTGTTGGCAAACTCTCTCTCTCTCTCTCTCTCTCTCTCTCTCTCTCTCTCTCTCTTTTGCAGGCAATTTTGTTGTCAGTTCCTGCTTTCCTTTTGATTGGCTGGAGTGGGGGCCTGATCCAGCTGAGTGCAGGATTGCTGCTGTACTCCTTTGGTGAGTTCCTCCAACGAATCTTTGCGGGCTCTGCATGTGAAATTTGTTCAGAGGTTTCTCAGGTTCATTAATCCATGTGGCTGTCGTCTTCAAGTTGCTGCTGTTTCTTCTGCAGTCTTGAGTGAAGCCTGTTGGCTCGAAGAGGGTTCTGATGCTCAGAGCACTCCTGGAAGTTGCCATGGGGACGTCTGGAAAGGGCCACTGGTCTTTCTCTCTCCCTTCCCCCCTCCCAGCCCACACGGGGATTCTCCCAGTCTCCTTCTGTCTTCCGAGAGCCAGAGATAACGTGTGGACTACATTGTGCAGCCTGCTTGGTTTCCTGAATAGAAAATAAACGTGACTCATTCTGGAAAGCCGTGGCTGCTGTGGCGGAAGGAGTGGGCTGAAGGCAGCTGCCCAGCTGGAAGGGGTGCCTGGGTGGCAGGAGCAGCCGTTGAGGGGCACGGGGGGGGGGGGTAGACCTTTGGCACGAGTGGGAAGGGCTCCAAAATGATGGGATGCTCCGTTCTCCAGGCACCCACTGAGCAGAAGGGCTGGCTCTGACCGTGCATTGAGAATGGCTCCAAGTCCCCCTCAGAAGTGGCAAGTTCTTGAACATACTAAGAATCATTCCCTGGGAAGCTTTGAGACGTGCAGAGTACAAACATTGTTATAACATGCTGAATGAAACATCTCACTTCTGGCTGGAAGTGAAGAACCTCTTTGGTCTGAGGGACTCGTGAATTGACCTGTGGGCTACAACCATGTTCCTGCATCCTGTCCTTTCGTGTGTGAGTGGGCCAACATGGTTCCCACCTGTGGGGGGCACTGGACAGCCCCTTGTCTAAGGCCCCCCCTCCTTCCCAAGCCTAGACTTGGCCTTGTGCTGTTACCCCATATGGCTCTGTGGAGCTCCAAAGGGACATCCATCACTAGAAAGGAGGCCTCACTCTTGAGTTCCTGGAGCCCCCGTCGTGTCTGAATGAGGGCTGGAAGAGCTTTTAAGCACTGGCTTGTGAGAGTCCTACAGAATCAGTCACAACAAGCGGCTTCCAAGAAGTTGATCTTTATTAAGAAAGGTCTGCTATGGGCATCTTCATGTTCTGTGTCAGTAATGGTTAGAACAATCCCTAGGCAGGGTAATTATACAGAATTCAAAAGGGTCTCAGAGAGGAATGCAACTAATTACATAAATCAAGAAAAAGGCACCCTTAATACTGGCCCAGGTTCTCAGGGAAAAAGCGGGAATATACACAGCCAGACACTAGCAGGCACCCAAGGTCAAAGCCAGGCAGTGAGCGATAAGCAGGCTATGAGAAAGAAAACAAAACATTCCAGGCACCCAACATCACAGGGTGACTCATGCCACCTCCCAGGCAGGGGATGGCAACATTAGCTGACAGGCCATTTGTTGCAGCAGTTGTTTGTTAGAATTTTAATTCAGATATTTCAGCTTAAATTTTCAGTAGATCTCACTGCTAAAGCAAATACGACAAAAAATGTGCCATCATTGGCACCTAACCTCTCATAAATTAGCTCAGATTAATCAAGGGGTTAAAGGTGATTGTTGGATTTGTGGAGTTGCTGATGCAGACTTTATACACATGAAGTGTAGATGTAGAAGAGCCAAAGAATATTGGGGAATAATTTCTAGAGCTGTTTCTCAAGGAATGTGTAAAGAGCTACGTCTTCCTCTATGTGTTTCTTGTGGAATTATGTAGACTTTCTTCTCAAAAATTAGTTTTAAATGCTATAACCTCTGCAAGATTAGTCTTTGCTAGATGGGAACATAACTCCAAACAAAGAGGAGTGGTTGGAGAAGAATAGGTACAGTTGAGTAAACTAACCTGTATGTTGCATGGTAAAAAGTTAGATAAGTTTGATAGATGGAATATTACTCTGACGAGGGTGGTGAACTGACCTTAATAATGGCAATGTGATTTGTTTATGGAATTAAAGATGAATGGTGTAGTGGTTAAAGTGTGGGACTATAATTACATAACATAAGAACATGAGAGAAGCCAATGTTGGATCAGGCCAGTGGCCTATCCAGTCCAACACTCTGTCACACAGTGGCCAAAAACACCAGGTGCTCTCAGGAGGTCCAGCAGTGGGGCCAGGACACTAGAAGCCCTCCCACTGTTGCCCCCCCACCCCAAGCATCAGGAATACAGAGCATCACTTGCCCCAGACTGAGAGTTCCTATCTGTACCTTGTGGCTAATAGCCACTGATGGACCTCTGCTCCATATGTTTATCTGAGTCCCTCTTGAAGCTGTCCATGCTTGTAGCTGCCACCACCTCCTGTGGCAGTGAATTCCACATGTGAATCACTCTTTGGGTGAAGAAGGACTTCCTTTTCTCCGTTCTAACCCGACTGCTCAGCAATTTCATGGAGTGCCCACAAGGAGTTCTTGTATTGTGAGAAAGGGAGAAAAGGACTTCTTTCTCTACCTGCTCTATCCCATGCATAATCTATCCATGTCACCCTCTCAGACATCATCTCTCCAAGCTAAAGAGCCCCAAGTATTTCAGCCTTTCTTCAAAGGGAAAGTGTTCCAACCCTTTTATCATTTTAGTTGCCCTTTTCTGCACTTTTTCCAATGCTACAGTATCCTTTTTGAGGTGTGGCGACCAGAACTGCACACAGTACCCCAAATGAGGTTGCACCATCGATTTATGCAGGGGCCTTGTTCTAGGAAGCCCAGGTTCAAATCCCCACTCGTGCCACGGAAGCTCACTAGGGCACGCCATGGGCCAGTCACACCCACTCAGCCTGAGCTACCTCAGAGGGTTGTTGTGAGAATAACACGGAGGAGAGGAGAACAATGTCAGGCACTTTAGGTCCCCACTGGGGAGGAAGGCTGGATATAAATAAAGGATTAAAAAAAATATTGAATAATTTTTTAAAAAATGAATTTTCATTTAGATAACTTTCTGTGCAGCAGTGTCTGGGGACTGAGAATGCAGGGAGCCCTCCTCCTCCTCTGCTTGTAAAAAAGGGAGGGCTCTATCCACCAGTCCTGGAAGAGGGGCCCATCCAAAGGCTAGAGCCCCCCCCCCCCCCAGGCATCCTGTTTTTCTGACTGGGAGCTGGGCAGGGTGACTAGAGGAGGAGTGGGCGGCAGAAGCCCTGCTTTCAGACAGAGTTCTTTGTCTACTTGTTCCTACACTCTGCGCATCAGGGCCGTGGGCTTTATTTTTCACCATGGCTCAAGTCTTGTGCCAACTGGTTGCCTGGTCCTGGCTAGAACGGAAGGCGTGGTGCTGGTCTCCTTCACCAGGAGGCAAGCCTCTGTCACGGAATGTGCTTCTTCCTGGGACTCTTGTCCTATTAGGTCTGGGGGCTGTTCATTGTTGTTGTTCAGTCGCACAATTGAGTCTGACTCTTCCCGACCCCGTGGACCACCTCACGCCAGGCCCTCCTGTCCACCACCACCCTCCGGAGCCTGCTCAACTCCATGCTTGTTGCATCGCTGACACTGTCTCGCCATCTCACCCTTGGCCATCCCCTTCTTCTTTGACCTTCAGTCTTTCCCAGCATCTGGGTCTTCTTCTCCAGGGAGTGCTCCCTTCTCATTGGGTGGCCAAAGTATGTGAGCTTCAGCTTCAGGATCTGGCCTTCCAGGGAACAGTCATCAGGGTTGGTTTCTTCTAGGACTGACTGATTTGACCTTCTTGTGGAGCTAGGAAATCACTCCTCAGAACTGATCTGGTCCAGGGTGCGTGAAAGGTGATGTCTTTATGCTTCCAGGGGTGTGCATGACTCGTGCAACTGTTTGTGCCACTTGGTCTCAGAGAAGGGCCGTTGCTGAACCTCTGGCCCCTGGCGGGTGCTTTCTTGCTATCCAGACCGTCGGGCGATGCCTACAGAACCCCCTTCTTATTCTAATCTGTTCCTCACTTCCTTCCAGCTGCTGCTGTCGTGGTTCCATGTTTGTCCACAGTGGTGTCGGGCTACGGTAAGCGGTTCCTTAAGATCTTGTGAGGACAGAACGTGTCTGAAAAGAAACTCGCTAAGTGAAAAAGGAAGCTTAAACCCAAAATCTGAAATCGAAGCAATCCACCTCGACTTTTTTGCCTTTTATATAACTTGGGGCGGGGGGAGTAGATGCAGTTCATTGCTGTTAAAGTTGAACCAGCATTGTTGTTTACAGTTTATTACCCAGGGACATTGCTGGCAACTGCAGATATTGGGAGTTTAAACCAAGAAATAGTCTCCCAATTGGCATGCAGGAATTGTGGCTGCCTGTTTGTATCTCAGATGGGCAACGGGCGTGCTGAGAGCGAAAGGCGAGATGGAGCCGTCCTCCGTGGGTCCGCGCATTGACGCTTCTGCCTTCCTGAAGCAGAAGGACAAAAATAGCAAGGGACTTTGTTCTTTTCCCCAGTGAGTGGAGGAGGCCTGCCTCCCTCCCACCTTTCGTCCACAGGAAAATGGCTGGAGAAGCCACATAGGTGTAAATGAATGTGCAGTCACAACGGTTTAGAGGGAAGGGACACAAAGTGCCATGGAGAGGAAGTGGCACCTGGCTCCTCTTTCCTCAGGGCCGGCAAACCAAAAGGGGGCAGTGATGGGCATCCTACGGAGCCTGGGGGCCCTCGCCAGAGCCATGGGACCCGTCCTGTCGGCAGCAGGTAATGGCGGCATGGCCCGCGTGAGGGGAGCATCCTTGTCTCTTGGGGGTTTCTCTGTCACAAAGGGCAGAGCCCTCCTCGGGTTAATGGGAACGGAGACTTGAGGTGAGTTCCCACTTTTTATAATTGCGTATAATATTCTTAGAAGCTGTTCTTCCTTTTCAGTCTACTGGCTGGCAGGAGCTGAAGTTTGTTTCACTGCCTGTGCTTTCTTGTTCTTGATCCCCCTCGTCCTGCTTGGATGCATTCAGGAACAAACAAAAGACGACTAGGCAGCCCTGCCCTTTTCCCGAGGAATGCAGCTACGGCCGGCCAAGAAACCAGTCAATGGGGCCCCCTCTGGTGTTACAGCCAACTCCAGCCTCCACTGTCCCTCAGGAACCTGCAAAGGCCTGGCGCTTACAGAGAATTTTGTGCAGACATCAGTGAGGGGTCAGTGTGACCAACGTAATTTTGGCTGTGCTGAGTGGAAGAGACCCTGAACTGAAATCTCAGTTGCTGTCTTTTAGCAGCCTACGCTCTTGGACATAAAAGTGGTTGGATAGCTTGCTAACTCGCCGTGGACACTGCAGAGTAGCAAAGCTTCATGTTGAAGAGGGAAAAAATTATTCAGCAGAACAGAACAGTGAGCTCAACAGCCCCTGCCTTTGTCTGCAAGTGACTGTGATGCCGTTGCGTGAAATTTCCCAGAGGGCCTCTCCCACTCTCGCTTTGAGCCTACCAAAGAGGGACCACAGATCAGCCAAGGCCAGGGATCGCTGCAGATATTGTCAATGGGAACTTAAGCAAGTTGGCAAGGCGGCAGCAGTTGCCGTAAACCAAAGACTCGGGTAGCTTGCCGAAGATCTGTGTCCCACTCTTAGCCCTGGGAGTTAAAGACCAGCAAGCCGCCCTCATGCTTGGGGTACTCACTACCTTGGAGTGTGAGAGACCTGCAGTGGTGAATAGCCATGGGCGATTCAATGGGTTCCGCTGTTCTGGCTCTGTTTGTATAAAGCAAGGATACATTTTGTACAACCTCGCCTCCTGTATCAACATTAAAATTAGTGACCCAGAGCAACTTCAGCCTCTGTGGGTGTGTGATTTCACACTCTGCCATTGTACTTACTTACTTACTTATTTATTATGTTTGAATAATCTAGACCCCCACAAGCAGGCTCAGGTCAGCTCACAATAATTAATGCATAAATAACAGTTAAAACTACATGAAATCAACTAAAAACAATTCAATTATACATAAAAATCATACGGTGCTGGTGATGTTTCCTTAATTGCTTAAGATGGTGCACAAACAGTGCGAACAGCGGTCAGCACTCATTCTGCTCACTGATTTCCCAGAATTCAAGCGGCGACAACAGGCCAGGTATCAAAGCCAGGGCCAAACAGAGAGTATTGATGGTAATGGTGGTAGTGGTGGCGGCTCCTTAGTTGAAAGCCTGGTGGAAGAGCTCCATCTTGCAGGCCCTGCAGAACAGTAAAAGATCCCGTAGAGCCCTGATCTCTTCCAGGAGCTCATTTTACCAGTATGGAGCCACCACTAAGAAGGCCCTGGCCCTGGTGGTAGTAGCCTGGCGTCCTTGGGACCCTGGAGGGTCAGTCTGTTTTGCGACCCCAACTGAAGTGCTCTCTGGGGTATATCTGGGGAAAGGCAGTCCCTCGGGTATGTCAGACCCTGGCCATATAGGGCTTTAAAGGTAAGTACCAGCAACCTTGAAGCGAATTCGGTATGCTGTCAGCAGCCAGTACAGTGTCTTCAGCACAGGCTGGATGTGCTCTCATCTAGGGAGACCCACAAGAAGCCTGGCCTCAGCCAATGTTCCCTCTAAGCTGTGGAGTCTCCTTCTGAGCAAAAATTCGACTTTGTGAGCTGCTGGCATTAAAGTTGTAAGTGATTTGGCTACTGCATAAATCAGTTTGCTCTGGAGCTGTCCTTCCTGAGGTAGGACACAAATGTGTGAGCCAGAGGCTAAAAAACTGTGAGCTAGCTCACACTAACTCAGCTTAGAGGGAACACTGACCACAGCGTTCTGCATCAGCTGCAGCTTCCAAATTTGTGACAAGGGCAGCCCCAAGTAGAGAGTGTTACAGTAGTCTGATCTTGAGGTGACCATCGCATGGATCACTGTGGCCAGGTCTGCGTGGTACAGGAAGGGAACCAACTGCTGCACCAGCCGCAGATGATAAAAGGCTGCCTTGGCAGTGACTGCTACCTGGGCCTCCATTGTTAGGGAGGTATCCAAGAGCACTCCCAAACTCCTAACCTCTGGCGCTGACACCAGCGGTGCCCCATCGGAGGTCGGGAGTGGGATCCCTACACCCAAATTGCTCCGACTCAGGCACAGGACTTCTGTCTTCGCTGGATTTAGTTTCACTTTCCAAAGTGAGGCTCATGCCTCTCCTGTGCCGTGTGAATGACGCCACCCTCCAGAGTCCGTCTCTGGGCTGGAAGCACAACCCCTGCTCTTCTCCCCGCCCCCCCCCCCCTCCCATGTAACGCCTGAACTACCCATTGTCGGGTATCCTGAGCTGCACCACCATTTGGTATTTATTACTGTAGAATTTCATGAAAATTTTCCCTGGGACGTCTTATTTTTCAAAAAGCTAACACTGGAGCCAAAAATAACCATTTTTTAAATCTGCATTTGGGATTTGAATGGTAAAAGAAAAACAAAATGTTTGGAATTTAAAGTGGCTTAATATGGTGCTTTATTTAGGATCTCTAGATTAAAAATTAAATAAATTAAATCACATTTCCTTATGAAAGTTGGCTACATAAATTAATCTTTTGGTCTACAGTTAGCCACCAAAATATATAGGAAGCCCAATTTAATTATTAAAACTACAGAAAAAGGAATTATGCAGGGGCTAGAGAGTGATATGACTATGCTATTCCACAGTAATCCTATAATCTGATTAGTTCATAGACAACCTAGTCAATGTTTGAATTTAACCTCTTCAGTTTGCAAAATGTGTCTCTGTGTGTTTTCATTAGCATCCCCCCTCCCTTACTTCACCCCCTCCTGATCTTTGTGGGGGGGGGTTCACCCCCTGGGAGCAGAATCGGGGAGGGAGGGGGAACGGCAGAGGGCAGCGGGAAGGCCGGGCAGGAAACCACTTCCCACGAGCAGCAGCGTGAAGGCGCAGGCATCACACACACTAAGCCAGGCCTCAGTCATTGCCTTTCACACGCCTCCTGAAGGGCTGCTGGCACTTTTGAAATTAACACAAGGAAAAACTTGTTCTGCTATTTTCGCATTAGCAGAGTGGCATACATTGGTTGGTTGGTTGGCCGGCTGGTGAGATGTAATCTGCTCATGAAATTATTTGAAATAAGAGGGATTCAGCTGGAAAAATCTTCCTCAGGCGATAGTTTTCTACTTGCTGGAGATAAAACATTATTTTGCAGAAAGTCACCACGTGGTAAGAATTTCAGAGGGCCAGGGGGACATCAGAAGCCAAACTGATCTGCGGCCGAGGGGCAACACATCCTCCCTGGGGACTTGTCTTGACCCACTGTCAGCTGGCCGCTTCTGGCGATGGGTTCGGGGCGTATATTTGGTTCTGCTGGTAAGCAGACAGTGGCCTTCCTTTTGTTTTTCAGAGTGAACTGTCAAATTTAAAAGGTAACACAGTACTTTTGGTTCAGGTGGGTCGCCATGTTGGTCTGAAGCAACAGAACAAAGTCTGAGTCCGGTGGCACCTGGAAGACCAACCAAGTTTCATTTTGGGTATGAGCTTTCAGGTGTGTGCACACTTCTTCAGATACACACGATGCACACAAAAGCCTACACCCAGAATGAAACTTGGTTGGTCTTAAAGGTGCCACCGTACTCAAACTTTGTTCCAGTACTTATAGGTTATTCCAGGCCCCCCCCCCCCCCAATGAGGTCCCTCACTATTTATGGAATGAACTGATTTTCTTCTATAAAAGGATACAACGTTAGGCTACATGAGGATATACTTTTCTCCTCTTTGGAGCCAGAACAGCAAGATGATTTGTCTGGTCTTCAGCTGGCCAGATGTCAGCCAGGAGGCCTGGTTTGCTGTGCTGAAAAGGTTTGCAGTGACATGATGTTCCATCTCCAGCCGTCTCTATTTTCACAGTGAGCATACAGCATTTTTGTTACATTATGAAATGTTATGTTCTGCTTCCTTTGCATAAACTGTCTTTTATTGTAGAACTATTGCCTTTTCATCAAGTTATTTGAAGGCACCTATCTTAACCCATGGTCTCCATCTGCTCAGCCTTTGCATGTTAAGAGTCCCCACCCCCCCCATCCCCGGGAGTGTGCCAAGGTTCCTTTGTGCATTGTTTTGCAGAAATCTAACAGTTTACAGCTAATGAAGGGTACCCAGCATCCTACCAACCCCTTCTGGAGGATCCAGGCGTCATCTTATAGGTACAGCCCCTAAATCCCTTTCTCAGAATTGCTCAGAAGCACTATGAGTGTTTCAGAGATCAAGCGTACTTCCACAGAGCAGACAGAAAAGCACACGGATCCTTTGAAGAATTTTATTTGTGAGTAGAACTGAATGATACAACAAAGGAAGAAAAAATACAGGAATCTTCTGCTTCCCTCCCCCACCCCACCCCCGTGTGCCACACCCCATACACAACTAGATTTCATGTTGTAATACAAAGAATCAAGAACTACAAAATTAGAACTTCAAAATCATTGCATATGTGGTCAAAAAGATAATTTGAGTCCCTACATTTTTCTAACAGAAACATGAAGCGATGGCTTTTGTGATGCAATTTCAACTCAGGCCATGAGACACAGCGGAGCGAAATCAGGACTGGCTGCTGCTTAGTGCTCACAGAACATACAAAGTTAGGAAACAAGCTGAAAGCCATTGCTGCCATGCAGAGTCCATAGGAAACACGAACAGTTTCAGTCTCCCCTCTTCTGCAGTGATCAGCGCCTGCCCATTCTCCTGCAGGGGTGGGATGACCACCCTCAGCCCTGGTCTCCCTGTAAACCTTCCGCGTCAGTCTTACAGAGGCAAATTTGCACTGTTCTTTCAGATGGCTCCACGATACCTCCCTGGAACCAAAATACAGGTGTTTTGTTTCCAATGAAGCTGCACCCAATCACTGAACTCATTCTCCGACGGGAAGGCCTTCGATGCCAGCTACTCTGTGCCAAGCTTTAGTTTTCATTACACAGCCCTGATGTGGAGCATCATCCAGTATTAAGTTCTAGTTCATTTATTTTAAAAAAACTCTTTGAGCCCCCCTGACCTCAAGTCGTATATGAATGCGCCTGCTTCTGTTACAATCAGATGTAAGCCCAGTTTGAAGTTCTGAAAGAATCCCAATTATTACAGTAAAAGGTTTACTGTTCTGGAACACCCCACCCCCACCCCGCCCCCCAGCTAAAAGACGAGAATGCTGAGGAGGAGATGCGGATATGGCAAGCTCTGCCAAGACATGCCACTTGCTGCCGGGGCGTGGCAAACCTTACCAGGTTCCTCCTGGCCTTGCTTGAATCACCACTGGGAAAGGCCACTGCTGGACATGGCTGCGGCAGCCATCCATCATGCCCAGGCTCCTTAAAGCAAATGCACAGGGGCCACAAGCCTGGATCAAGGTGTGTGTTCACTATCAGGGAATTTTCACATCCAGCACTTGAAACTAACCTCCAGATTTCTAGGAGGAGTTGGAATACTACTATTTGCTAGGAAACAAATCTGAATTATTCTGTGGAAACTTCATTAGAAAGCGGGCTGGGTGCTCCACAGGAAACACAAGCAGCTTCATTCTTCTTAGATACAACAAGCAGGTTTAGCATCTCAGCTATGCTATGATTCAAAACAGGGAGGAAGACCACATTCTTTGAAGCCTCAAGACAGCACTGCAGAAGCAGATCTATTCAGTTCAATAATACAAACTCTCAAAAATATAAATGCAGAGTCATCTCCCAGTTGTCAGTATTTCAGGAGCCGGGTGCAACCAAACTAGGGATCTGGGACAAGATAACTTTTAGAGTGAGCAGATAGCAGCGCACTTTAAGCAGGACACCGTGAAAAGAGCTCGCCTTCATATATAAAGCAGCGTGGGCTTGAAAAGTCACACACAGTGGTTCAGTGTCTTCTTCTGATGTTTACATACTTTTACGCACTAGGAATAAACCGGCTTAGCTGCTGCGACATACACAGGATTAGCACCTTCTGCTTGTTAATTTTCCAGTATTATCTTAAGCAATCAAGCTATAACTTGAGGGTGTTACTTGTTCTGCTTTTTACATAAGACAAAAAAAAACACTCAATACAATCTGATACATTCTAGTGGTTAATAAACTTAAAATTCTAACACATGACAGCGTTTCTGAAGGTGTTTTAGGAGTCAGTCTTCTTTTTGTTCTTCTTCAGAAAGGAAGGTGTGCGGAACTTCTTCTTCTTCTTGGACGGAGACTTCCCAGGAGACTCATCGCTGCCTGCATCTGCTGCCACCCCCTCCTCAGCCTGCGGGGGCAAGGCTTCTTCACCAGGCTGAACTTGGGGGTCTGGGTTTTCTGTGGGACACTCAACTTGGCTTGGGGGCAGATCTTTATCATGTTTCCCTTCCTCTTCTTTTCCAGAGGTCGGGAAGCTGAGGGCTTCTGAAGGCTCGTCAGGGGTGAGGTCTGGGAGGCTTTGCTTGAAAGTTGCAGCATCACTGTCGTCTTTGTAAGGCTGCTCAGGCTGCCTCTCTAGTGGGGCAATCAAAAGGGAAAAGGTCTGTTAGTGTGCGCTGGGCTCTCAAAGGGGCGCTAGCAGAGAGAGCCGCTCTGTGCAAAAAACGACATGCAGAGCCAGGCATTTGAGTCCTTATGTAAGTGGCTGCTGGGCCACTCAAAACCATGTTCACAGAGTCAGAATTCCATCATGTGGATCTACACCCTAAATAGAGTGACAACATGTTGAAAAGTCTGCGGTTTGTGTTAAAAAAAAAAATCTCTGTTTTGCAGGGTCCCTGCCTCCCTTACAGAACCAAATACACGGCAGGATACGTATAAAAGTGTGTTGCTCCTCATCAGACATACAAAATTTTATCTTATTCCAACTTGGTGGGTTACTTTGCTTCTGTAAACTGAACACCAGGGGCCCTTGTGCTTCTTTCCCTTCCTTTCTCCAAAGCCACAGCGAGCTCCAGCCCTCAGGACAAGTGGCACAGATCATTTAACACCTTCCTGTAGGAGGCGCTGCCTGCTCATCCATGAAAGAAAAGGAGCCACTGATACAATGCCTTCCCCATGCACTACGGGAAGGTCAGAAACACTGAAGATTCCAACCTCACACAGGTCCCTCGAGGCTGGTTTGATGTTTTTAAAAAGGCAAGGAGAGCAGAGGCAGGCATCAGCTCCGGCTTATATTATAGCTCCGACTTCATTTCGAAGAGGGCTTGTGAATTCTCCTCAATAACTCCTGGAGCTCACAGATCTAAATTTATAACAGATCACAATCTCTCATGTGAGACACTACAATGGAAGAGGGGGGAAAGCCACGATTCCCGCTTTTCTGCTTTTCTATAAATAGCTCTCAGGCTATACAGCAAACAGCAAAAAGATGTTTCACTTCACTATCTCACATCTAGAGATTCAGGTCTGAAGCAGCAGAACAAATTTCGAGTCCAGTGGCACCTTTAAGGCCAACAAAGTTTAGTTCTGGGCATCAGCTTTCACGGGCATGCATGTGTGCAGCATCTGACCCTGTGGGCGTGCACATGAACGCTTATGCCCAGAATTAAACGTTGTTGGCCTTAAAGGTGCCACCGGGCTCGAACTTTGTCCTATCACATCTATAGATTTTCACTCCTCAGATGGAAAGAGGGTATGAGAGCAGCAAACTGCCCTAGGGGGGAAAGGCCATGGCTGAAAGAGAAGAGGTTCATCTGACAAGTATCTCAAACAAGTAGGAAACAGGAGACCGGTAGACTGAGTCGTATCACCCACATTTTTGCCTCCACGTTTTGCATGCAGGAGGAAACAGAATAAGATCCAGTCGCAGCGATGTGCCCACCACCCAAAGCGGCAGCAGTGACGTTTTATCATCACTACGGCCCTGAAAAATCTCCCATCATGAATAATTTGTATTCTTTAAAGTTATTACGTCAGTGTTTAGTTAATTTTTCCCCCTGGCATTTGTATTTCACAGTTGTGTATGAGGTGTGTTTTTAATTTGTAGCTTAGAATCTGGAGAATTTGGGGTTTGTTAGCTCAGCAGTTAACAACCACTCCAAACTCAGCAAACCAAAAGCGTTAGAAGTTTTAAACTGGGTTAAGATGATTTAAAAGCAGGGTGAAAGGAGAAAGCCATTTGAAGGGTTACAAACTGCCTAACTGAGCTTTAGTATGATTTAACTGAGCTGAAAAGACTCCAGAGCATAGAACTGTTCTTTGTACATCTAGCACGAAAGATAATTATTTCATGCCAACATGAAATTTTGGCCATGGCAATTAGAAGAATAAGTTCCTTATTTTATCAGTAATTAAAAATAACCCTGTCTTTTAGGAGAGTAGGAAAAACTACTGGCAGTTAAGGCCATTTCCACTGTACTGCTCAGTAATCGCAAGGGGAAAAAAGAGGTTGATATTTAAAGTTTTTTCCAGATACTTACACACATCAAATGATTACATCTTACTTGAAGGAATTTTCAAGTCATAAATAAACTGTAAAATTCTGCAAAATTTGAAATCTAATGGATCCACAGGAATCAGCACTATAATGCTATGTAACAATCATCCTGGTTGGTACAAAAGCCTCATGAAAAATGCCACTATAGAGTCACCTCACTAAAAAAAAGCCAACAATATATGGCTCTATTTAGGAAGTTGCCCCAACACGACTGTAGTTTAATCGGCTCTGCTGAAAGTATTCCACTGGTTCAAGATGTAGTGAAGGTGAAAGGCAGCTTGCTTATCCGTCATGGATGTTGTGTGAGTGATCATCTGTATGGTCACACCACTGGGACTCCAGCCTGCACAGAGCCTCCTTTGGAACTTGCGACACCTCAACGTGAGAGAACTTTTGGTGGCTGGCTCTATCCTCTCCGGAAGAGAAGGACACCACCACACATGCCTAGAGTGTCAGAGCCTCACCCCCCCTCTCTCAGGTGAGAGAGAGCATCACAGCAGGCCAAACACACACCTGTTGTAATGGTGGAGGTGCCGGAGCAAGGTGAGTTGTTGGACTCTAGAGATGACCCACTCGGAGTCAATTACTACAGGTACATCACCTCTTCTTTTTCAGGGTCTTTGTGCAGGCAACTGATAGAGGACTAGCGTACTGACCTACCTAGCGACAGGACAAATTTCAGCCAGGGAACACACAGCTGAGCTCCTATCTTGCAAAAGCAATATCTGTTCTGGCCCAGGCACAACTAGGGTCCAGTGCTTCACAAAGACAGATAGCTGGGAGAAAGCTGCCGCTCTACGTAACTCTGGAAGAAGGTGTAGATGTAGCGACTACCCTAGCAGTGTGTAAGGCCCAGTGTGTCATCTGGCCTAATGATCCAATGCCTTATATAGAGATACAGTGAACTTTTTGTGGTCCACCACAGCAAATGAAGAGGTTGGGGTGTTTTTCGGAAGGAAGCTGTTCTGTCAATATAAAAGGCTAACATCCTGCTTACATTTTAAGGATCCACCTGAGTATACATTTTGCACAGGTTCTGGTTCAATGGAAATGCAGAGACTATTTTAGAAAGTAACCTGATAATCAGGGCCAGTCGTTTGTTTCAGTGCAGGTACAGAAGTGCACATACTTTGACTGTCTCACAGGGGTTACAGCAAACAGAAAGTCAACCTTTAGGGACAACAGGTTGGAAGTCACATGAGCAGAGTTCAAATGGATGCTTCGTAAACCATTGTAAACTGTTTTAAGAACCATCTGAAGGCTTTTAGAAAGAAGGGATAGCTGGGAGCTCTCCTGAAGTACAACTGAACTATAAGTTGAGAAAACAGAGTGGATAAGCAGGCAGCAGGCAGAGACAACGGCTGGCTGCACTCTGACAAAAGATGTGCCCTCGACTGTGTAGGTAACAAGTAATCCAGAATTGGTCCCAGGATGTTTGAAAAGGTCCTAGCTATGGGATCTAATAAGAATAACTGTGCACTATCAAATGACCCCTAGGACCACGAGGTTTTTAAGGCAAGGGATGAGCAGAGGGGGTCTTGCCCTTGCCTTCCTCTGCATTGTAGCCCCAGGCTTCCTTGTGGGTCCTCCTATCCAAGTATTAATCACAGCTGACCTTACTTGGCTTCCAAGCTCTGACAAGAGAGGGCTGCTCAGGGCTACCAGGCTGCTCTTGGGATCTAACAAAGATGTAAATGCAGTTCCATTTGAAACAGC
Source organism: Lepidodactylus listeri (assembly GCA_029233225.1). Classification (NCBI taxonomy): domain Eukaryota; kingdom Metazoa; phylum Chordata; class Lepidosauria; order Squamata; family Gekkonidae; genus Lepidodactylus; species Lepidodactylus listeri. Next base: position 111,801,659 of record JARCFY010000009.1, on the reverse strand, counting down.
AGAAACAGTGAATAGACAGACTTCTTCACATTTGGAAGGCCCTTTGGAGCCAGGAGGGCAGAACCTTGAGGGAGCTATCCATCTGTTGATGACTGGCTGCAGTATTCTTCTTCAGTACTATGACAGGAAGTCCTTGACATGGAGAAGATGGGGGAAAGATGCCTTGGCCCAGTGCAGGAGCACTGTGAAGCACAGCTGATGCAGGTGCAACCAGGGATGCAGCCCTGGTTATCCTATATTATGGAGTGCCATGCAAGATGAGATGGACAGGCTTTTCAACCCAATGTGCCACGAATGCATCCCTGAGAGATCGATCATCCTGACCTGCTTTCCTGTAGATTCTGAGACATTTGTTGTGTCTACCTGTGTAGGCAAGCATAGTTGGTGGCTGGGTGCCTCCATGAGGCAAAAAAAAGAAGAAGAAGAAGCTTTGACTAAGTTAACTCGAAGGAGTAGTCGGGGAAACTGCCAAACACGCCTCTCTCTGCTCCTCTGGGGGCCGCCCAGTGGGATCCAGCGAATAAAACAGGAGCCTGTTCCCTCCTGCTTCTCTGCATACCACTTCCCATCACAAGAGTGTGCAGCGCTCTGACTCCAGGCACCGTTAAAAACGCCCTGTAAGAAGTTTCAGGACGTTGACACACATTCTGCTGAGCATTTAGGGAACGCACTGCGCGAGTCAGAAGAAATGAGATCCCTTAGAAGAGATTAAGAGGTTTTGTCCACCACAAAGGGGAGTGAAGGGGCGGGTAAAATCCACACAAGTGAAAGGAAAACTGTGATGCAGCGGCTGTAGCAATCAAAGGGGAGCTGAGCCGGACAGCCTGTCCCTCTCGACAGCTGCTCTGGGGACAGCAGAACTGGCTGCCAAAGTGGTTTCGGGCTTAGCTCTCGAAGCCTCTGAACAAGGCTCTGGGCAGGTGCCGCAACCCACAGAGGAGCCTCTGCACAGTCAGACCTTGAAGACATTTCCCATCCCAGAATCCAGGAAACTGAGCTCCAGTGGGGCAAGCCCAGCGCTGTGGAGTACGCAAGAGAAGTGCGGTCCCCCAGATTTACAGGATCTCTCTTCCTGGGGTCTCGGGCAACAAGCATTTCAGAGGATCATTTATTCTGTGCAAACAAGAGGAGGAAGGCTCAAGTTCCCTCCTCACAACAGGCTACGAGTCAGTGAGGACATTAAAAACGCTCGGGAAAAGCTGTGTGCGAGAGCCCTGCAAAGCCGGCACAAGCGTGATGAGAAGCTTTCATTTGAAACATCAAGTTTCCCCCTTTAAGGTGATTTTAGACTTATATTAGGGATTTAAAAAACAAACCCCCCCCCCCCCAAAACAGAGCATACTATCCTCCCCGCGCCAGTGCCTCACTGCGGGAGAAATTAACCCTTTAGTCACAAAATCAGAATTTGAATGTCTCAAAAAGGAAAGAATCTGCTTTTAAAAAAAATAAAAAATAAAAAATAAAATCTGGAGCCATGTTCAGGTTCAACTAGCAGTACAAACTCAGCTCTTGCTAATGTCACTCTAACTGATCTGTTCTGGTAAGGCAACTGAAGTAGTTAAGCACACTTTAAAATTTCAATGCCCAACTTACCAAACCAAACACCAACCCAACACAAAAAGAAAACATTACAAAAGATGCCAGAGGATGAAGCCAAGCACAGAAGAGTCAGAGGAAGCAGCAGGGACAGGTCAGGGGTGGGAGGGGAGTGGGATGGTACTTACTATGGCAACAGGTACTCTTTAGCATATCCACCTCCTGTTTGTAACGCAGCCACAAGAAGAAAAAAGCACAAGTAGAGAATCGATGCATCCATCACAGCCATTGTGTTATATTAAAAGAATGGTCAGTACCATTCTTATAGAATACAGAATGAGATGGAATGAACAGACAGCTTTGTAACAGACAAGTGATAATTCTCAGGGTAAAAGGAAAACACACAACACACCTTAGATTACACCTGTTTGAACACTCAACTGAAGTTGGCCCAAATCATTGAAATGTGGTCAGCAGAGGTCTCTGGCATCACTCTTTTAACACAGAGACCTTAAGGGAAACAAATGTTTAACCCAGCATCTAAATTGAAACAGAAAACTATGCCCAGAGGTGTAATCCAGTTACAATAATGCTTAAGAAATGTGCAACAACCAAGCAGAATCAACTCAGCTTTTGCCAGCACACACTCAGTCCAGCGTGCACACGGGTTCTCGGGTAAGCAGGAACCCCCCCGCATCTCAAGAGGAGGCAGCTCTGCATATGCACCCATCTGCACATGAAGACCTGCCTCTGTTGAAGTGAGTACAAGCATGTGCACATGTGCACAGCAGAGCCCACACATCCACAAATAATTGTGGGATCACAACTATCTTAACTGCTTCAAACTCAGTGTGGTGAAAAAGTATAAACATGATCAGGTTTAAGAAGTACTCCAAGCCAACTCTATGATTTCTATACAGTGGCTATTGTGCAGATTAAAATAATCCCAGACCAGAAGAGCTTCAAAAATCTCTCATAATACTAACTGGTGGCAGATGAGTTTCAGGGTAAAGTGCAAAATGATGCACATTGAGACAAAAATCCTAATTTTCCATCCATAGTAACAGGGTATGTACTGACTGGGATGATCCAAGAAAGACGCGATCATGAAGAAAGCTCAGCGGACATCCACTGCAGTGTTTTCCAGCAATGAAAAGGGCACACAGCACTCCAGGCATTACTTAAAAAACAACAACTGGGGGGGGGGGGACCAGAGAGCAAGCGGCTCACTGCAATTCCAGCACAGCCACATTGCAAACACCAAACGTCATTCCGGGCATGCCTATCTGAGAAAGATGTGATAAACCTGGGAAAGGCCCATGACAGTTATCGTGCGGTTAAGAGTACTTTCATTGCAGATGGGACTTCTTTGCTTACAAAACTGAAGGGACAAAAGACAGGTGTTTACAGCACTGTCCCTGGTGTGTGTGTGCGTGTGTGTGTGTGTACAGAGAGAGAGAGAGAGAGAGAGAGAGAGAGAGAGAGAGAGAGAGAGAGATGAATGAATATATGTCCCCCTTGGAGTCACTCAAAGAAAGTGACTGACTATAACTTCAAGTCATACAAGTAATCTTTGAATTCTCTGGTACTGGTCACATGTTTGACTTTTAAAAAGATTAGACAAATTCAGGGAGGAAAAGTTTATCAGCGGCTCTCATCTCTGAAAGTTCACCTGAGCACATCTCACATTAAAAGGTGCTCTGGCAGATTCTTCCCACCCACAACTGGCAAGTGCCCAGCAACCACTGGCTGGCTGCAAGTGGAAATGGAACACTGTGCTCTGCAGACCTTGGTCTGAGCCAGCAAGACCACTTTTACGTTCTTCATGCACATTTCTTTATTATTGTGAGCACAAACACCAACACATTCAGCTACAGAGCTCTACACCATCCAATACAAAAACAGTCTTTTCCCCACGAGTCCTAGCTGATGTTATTAACTGAAGCATGAAAACAGAGGTGCCCCGAGAGGAACGAACCCCTTTAGCTCTGCTGGTCATACCTTCCTGTAGCTTGACTGGAGGGCTGGGGGGGATACAAGCAGCAGGGTGGTCAGCAGAAGCCTCTTCTCTCTGTTGCCGGGCATCTTCTGAATCTTCTACAAAACGTACAAATACACAGAAGTTAGACCTCTACCCAATCAATGGCGCTTGGCAAGAAGAAAAGTTTTATCATATGCACATAATATCTTTGCTGAAGGAGAATTCTGCCCAGAAGCCAATTTCGACAGTGAATAAAAATGTGGATGCCACTGAATTATGATGATGGCCTCTTCCTTGGCACACACGTCACAGAAGCCCCCTTCTTAAAGGAGGAAGGGGAGCCCACTGACTCAGCTAGCCTGAGGCCAAAGGAACTCTGGACCCACCCACAGGAAGCACTGCTTGAAGAAAGCTCATCCATTAGGAACGGAAACTGCATGATTTCAAAATGCTTCCTCATTTGCCCAACTCCTGCATTCCAATAAAACGTAAACCACGCCAATGAGGTCTGCTCAGCACATGTCCACAAACCAATTCAATTAAAGAGAAGCCCCACGGATAAACTAAACCCCCACTTTTACAAACAGCAAAACATACCTCTGCAGACAGCTAAACAGTCCTGAACAGCTCAAGTATCCCAGATTCAGCAGCTGGGCATCAACCGACACCTCTGGACAGGAACTTATTATTTTGCTGTCTGGTGCCTGACATTTGGGGGGCTGGCGCTTCTGCCAGTTGAGAGCATGATGCAAAATAGGCTCCAGCCAGACACAACAAGGGGTGTTACTCTAAAGCTGAGATCCTGCTAATCTTTCCAAATCTAGAGAAGAATTCAGAGCTATTGTTGCAGCAGTTCTGTTGTGACAACTGCAGATACTTTATTTTAGGACTTTCGATTCTCAGCACTTCTGTGTGTAAACTGGCTTCTCGGGAAATGGCAAAATCTTCCTTGCCATGTTAGCAAAACCACATAAAACACCCTTGGAAACTATTCCACATCCTCATGGCAAAGGGGGTAACAAAATGAAAAAAAACACAACCACCAGAAGTGGAGGAAGAAGTACATTTGGGAAACACGTCCCAGCCGCTCCTTTTTTGGCTTCACAGCAGTACAAAGCACACGGCACAGTCAGACTTTCCCTAGAATATAACCTTTATTATTTAATACAGATGTTCATAGGCTGAATTAGAAACTAAAGCAACTGTCATTTGAGGAGGAAATGCAAAGACAACAGCACATTTTAGCTGACTTGAAAGAGAGACTGAAAGCACCAGAACCATACAGGCTACAGGGTTCCAGTGCCTGGGAACGCCCTGGGGCTCCCAAAGGCAATTCTCAATTTCTAGGTCATTTGCTTCTAGCAGCACATGCCTTCTGATTATTTCAAGCCTTGTGGTTTCTTCCCAAGCATCCCAAATTGTGCTCATCGAATTCCTCTAAATATCACCTCCCTGGCCAATCTGGATTGCTACAATGCTCATGTGTGTATGTGGGGTGGGGGCTTAACCCTTCACCCCCCCCCCCCCCAACCAAGAGACAATCTCTCCGGGAGGGGAAAAAGCCACAGATCGCTGATTCCTTATCTGCTCTGGCACCGGCCCACTTTGTACCCAGGTGGGGCGTCCGAATATTGAAACTGCCTGCGCCACCAGGGTCCCCTTCCTGGTCCACAGAGGGTCTCTCAGGGCGTGCCAGGGGAGAAAGCAGCAAAGCTTTTATCTATTTAAAACATTTATCAGCTGCCTTTCTCCCCTGCAGAACTCAAGGTGGCTTAAAACATAAATTATAAAAACAAAATAAAAACAATATAACTAAAACAAGAATTAAATTATAAGACCGCATAAAAAGGTCACCATTTTTAAAAACACAATTAGGACTGCCAATAATTAAATACTACATTAGCAAAATGGAGTCCTAGATAAAACAGTCCTCAGCTGCCTCCTGAAGGCCAACCGTGGGGAGCCTGCCAGGCCCACCTCCCAGGGGATGTCATTCCACAATTGTGGGGCCACCGAAAAGGCCCTCTCTGTTGTGTGCCCACCAGACAAACGTGTTTGATTTGTAGGATAATCAGGACGGTCCCTCCCTGCAATCTTAATTCCCTGGCAGGAACGGACGGGAGAAGACGTTCCTTCAGCCATCTTGGTTGCAAGCCATGCAGGGCTTTGAAGGACAAAACCAACACTTGGACTTGAGCTCAGGAGCAGGTTGATAGGCAGTCTAATTGCTGTAGTGTCAGGGTCACATGCTCCCTGTAGCTGGCCCCAAGCAGCAGTCTAGCCACAGGATTCTGTGCTAGCTGCAGCTTCTGAATACTCTTTGAGGAAAGCCCCAAGTCGAGTGCATTGCAGTAGTCCGGTCTAGATGTAACTAAGACATGGATCACCGTAGCTCGGATTGAACTAGGAACAGGTGCAGTTGATGCATTAGCCAGTGCAGCCACCTGGTTTTCTAAGTTGACTGCTGTGTCGGGCAGCATTCCCAAGCTGTGAACCTGGCTTCCCAAGGGAATATAGTCCCATCCAAGACAGGGAAGATCTTGGGTCCCTGGTCTGCCCCTCTACTAGCCCAGAGAACTTCTGTTTTTGTCAGGATTAAGTTCCAGCTTCTTCACCCTCCTCCAGCCCACTACTTTTGACTTCTTGCACTGGGAAGACTCTTGAAGTTTGGTCAGACCCTTTCCAGGAATGTGCAGTTTTGTTATTTTCCAATGCTCCACTCGGAGAAGCCTTTATGCTTGCCCACAGCGGGTTCCCCACTGCTATGCTATGCTTTGTGCCCACATTTAAACAATATGGGGGGGGGGCTCTCTGTCCATGAACAACTATTGCTTCACATTTTGAGCTGCCAAGGAATGCTGCAGCAAAATTGTGTCTGATTTATAATACCTCCAAGCATCACGCTTATCTGTACCGAGCCAGAAAACTGTTGAGTTTTTGTGAGGTGACCTGAAAACCTGCAACCCAATGGAATATTCCCACCTAGGCTCTGCTGAGGGCCACTCTGGTAGCAACAGCGATGTAGCACACGCTCTACAAATTGAACAGGTATCACCCCCACCAGATTCAGAAGGCAGAATGAGCATCAGCCCATGGGAACACTAGGGCAAGCCTGGTGCACTGAACTACGCATCCCCACCAGTGCTCCCTCTAAGCTGTGGAGTCTTCTGGGCAAAAACTGTACTTTGTGAGTTGCTGGCATTAAAGTTGTGAGTGGGCAATTTGGCTGCTGTATAGATCAGTTAGCTCTGGAGCCGTCCTTCCTGAGCCGAGACAAAAATGTGTGAGCTGGAGGCTAAAAAACTGTGAGCTAGCTCACACAAACTCAGCTTAGAGGGAACACTGATCCCCTCCATCTTTATTCCACAGCAGTCCAAATGAACATTTGGCCAACACAAACCTTCTGACTGCTTCTGCTTCCTTTCCACCTCTTTGCGGTATTCTTCCAGTTCCCTGTCGGTGAGCTTGTTGAAAGGGTTCGGTCCCGTGGTGCTCACAATGACTCTGGGCTGGTACTCCTTCTCGATGATGGCTTTGGATGCAGTCACCAGTTCTCCCTGGTTGAAAGTAAAGACAGGTCTTTCACCAGTTAACCCAGAGAGTGTGGACAATGCCTCAGGGGGGAAAAAGGTGCAAGTCTGATCAAAAATAAACCTCAGAAGATCCCCATCTTGTTGGGAGAAAGTGAGCCCTATCCACTTTCCTGTGTGTGCCCGGCACCCGAGAGGTCAGCGACCCACTCCCATTCACCACAGGGGTGCCTGAACCGGCCACCACTGGCCAGGCATGCAGACGACGGCATCACAAGAAGCACTTCAGGAAGCATCCCGTTCCAGGTGGGGGGCCGTGCTGGTCTGCAGCAGAAGTCCAGCAGCACCTTGAAGACCAACAAGATTTCCAGGGTTGAAGCTTTTGAGAGTCAAGACTAGAGCTCCCCAGAAATCTTGTTGCTCTTAAGGTGCTCCTGGACTTGAGTCTAGCTCTGTATGGCCAGTGTTTCTCTCGAGCAAAATCCACTCTTGAGCAGTACATCAAAATGCAGTATCAGGCCTAAGACCAGCCTTATACTTGATGTGTAAAAGCATCCTCTAGGCGGCAGATGAGACAGATTTCCTAAATTACCCAATTGCCTAGTCAAAATAACTTAGCATGAAACACATTAAAACCATCCAGGAAGGAAACGCTTTCCCAACACTATCTTCATATGTGAGGGAATATAATTGATTTATTTACTTCATTTACACCCCATCTCTCTCCCCGATGGGCATCCAAACCAGCTTACACTGTTCTCCTCTCCTCCATTTTATCCTCACAACTGCCCTGTGGGGTAGGCTAGTCTGAGAGTGTGTGAATGGTCCAAGGTTACCCAACAAGCTCCTGGGTCGGAATTTGAACCTGGGTCTCCCAGCTCCTAGTCCGACACTCCAGCCACTAAGCCACAACAGGCTAGTCTGGAAACCAAACCAACTTCTCTGTGCACAGGACATCAGTGCCCCAGCACTGGATGGACAGGAGGGAATTCATCCCAAGAAAAGTCGTTTTCTGCCTGTCCCTCAGGCAAGATGGTGGCCACATCCGACCCCCACCTTGCAGTCCATGAAGGGCTTACCTCAGATGAGGACTTTCAGAACTTTTCCATTTACCTTGAGTTTTCATCTAGCAAGTTTTCCTCAAATTGTGGGGAGGGCTGCACCTGCCCAACATATTCTCTGCTCTTCAAAAATACTTAGCAAGCTGTCACGGTTTTGACCTTGGTTACAGAATGCTATTATTTTGCCTCTACTATAGAAAGATGTGATCTCAACCTTATAAAACAATGTTGAACAGTATAGGTCCCCAACCTTTCTGAGCCAGCGGACACCTTTGGGATTCTGACTCGGCATGATGGGCGCAGCCACAAAATGGCTGCCGCAGCAGGGCAAAACAGCCACAAAATGGCTGCCACAGCTTACCTTAAAGTCACGTAGTGAAGATCCTTGTGCTGCAGTGGCAGCTGTTACCAAAGCAACTTTTTAAAAAAATCTGCACAGCCAATCAAATCTCCAGTGGCCAATCAGAAACCTGGCTGGGCAAAATTCCCACTTAACCCCACTTTCTAAAAACACTTTGTGGGCACCACAAAAGGTGTCAGTGAGCAACATGGGCACCATGTTCAGGGCCCCTTGTTATACAGGATGTCCAGATAGTTCAACATTATGAATAAGAGGCAAACTACTGAAATCAACTGACACACTCCCATATATTCAACCAGACTGAGGAGATTATTATAAAAGGAGGCACTTCATTTCAAGATCTGGAAAAGAAGACACAGCTGCATCCAAATGTGTGCTTAATCACTGGCAATTTGTATACTTAATTGTGCAGCATCTCTCTCCACAAAGTCTGTAACATCAACCTGAACGCTAAAGATTAGCCACAACTTCTGAACAACACTCACTGCCCCTCAGATGGTGGGGAAACACAGAGAAGGCAAGAAGAAGAAGAAGAAGAAGAAGAAGAAGAGATTGGATTTATACCCCGCCCTCCACTCCCCACGGGAGTCTCAGAGCCGCTTACAGTCTCCTTTCCCTCCCCCTCCCCACAACAGACACCGTGGGAGGTAGGCGGGGCTGAGAGAGCTCTGAGACAAGGTCATCCAGCCAGGTGCAAGTGGAGGCATGGGGAATCAAACCCGGTTCTCCCAGATTAGAGTCCGGGCACTCTAACCACGACACCAGACTGGTTCTCCTGGCACTTAGAGGCAGCTTTATGGCCCTCGATGCATCCTGGACCCAGATTGCTAGACCTCCATAGGGCAACACTCGCACCTTGGACTGGGCTAGGAAACCAAGCGGAAGCCAAGCTCACTCCCGGACTCTTAACTGGGCATTTAAATGCCAGTCTAGCAGCTGCATTTTAGATCAGTTGTAGCTTCTGAACACTTTTCTAAGGCAGCCCCATGGAGTATGATACAATTATCCTAATTCAGATGTCACGGGCACATGAGCTAGCAAAATTATTTTTTGCCCAGGGAAAAGGTGCTTCTGGCAAAAGACACACTTGGTTACCGGTTCCACCTGGACCAGTACTGGATAAAAGAACCACCGGATCAGACAGATTCTTAACTACTCCCTCATCAAGGTCTACTTGGTCACCCAGTTTCAAGCACCTGTTCTGGGTAAAATTCCTCCTTCCTGTTCAGTGGTAAAGCTACACAGAGCTGAGTGTCATCTGTGTACTGATGACGACAACACAACACACAGTTCCCTATTTGGTTACCCCAACAGTTTCGCTCAGTTGTGAAGTCGGATGGACAAGATGGAGCCATGTAGATCTGTGTAGTGTAGAGTGACATGCTTTTGTGTGTGTACAATCTCCCAGGACAATTTCCTGGAATCCCCCTTCCTAGAAAAAACATGTCACTGAACCCCATTACTAGCCAGGCAATTGAGAAGGAGACCATGGTATGATGCACTGGAAGCCAACTGAACTCTCAGAAGAACTCCCAACGAGGATGCTCACTGACTGCTCTGCCCGGGGCAGACTGTACACTAGGGCAGCTAAGACAGTTGGGACTCCCAAATCTAGCTTGCAAGCCAGACTGTAAAGCATCCACTTGATCAGTATGATCCAGCAATGTGCTCCCATTTGATCAGTGATTCAAGATTGAAGAACAGCTCTTATCAGAACTATGGCTTGCCCAAGGTCATCACCCAGCAGGTGCAAGTGGAGGAGTGGGGAATCAAACCCGGTTCTCCCAGATTAGAGTCTGCGCACTTAACCACTACACCAAACCAGCTCTTTAACAAGCCACCTATGAACTTGTCTGTAGAAGAAGTGTCTCTGAAGTTGAGCCACATAAATGACTCTTTCCAGGGAAACAGCTACCACCAGGCTAACAGTATTTGTCCAACACTTTACATGGTTTACCCTGGGGATATTTTGGGAATTACACTCATGTAACTGGGACTACACTCAGGCTAGCAGAAAATGGAGCTCAAACTACAGTTACGAAACACAGACCACGCATGGAACAAAACCACACCAAAGAACCCTTGCCATCTTCCAAGAGCAAAAACGTTAGTCAGACTGATTTAACATGTTTTAACATTTATTTCTAAGGGTATTTTACAGTTTCCATCAAACGTATATTCCAAAAAATCCACCTGCCCCTCCTCACATGTACAGACAAGCCCTGAGAAGTCACAGATCAGGATAAGACAGAAGGAAAAGAGCAAATAACGGCATTCAGAGCAGTGTTGCAGGGCAGTAAGTACCTTTCTAACAGAGACAGGTTTAGCGGGACTAGAGGCCTGCTCTGTGGGATCGAGCCCTTCAATTGTTTCCGTACAGTCTGAGAGGGGAGCATCCTGTAACAGGAAATTGAGTGAACAGAGCAAACTAAGCTTGGGCTTTTCTTCATTGGCTCAAAAGCAGAATGATATGGGCTAAAGAGCATGCAGAAACACAGTTGCTACTGGATGTAGAAGCAGTGAAAACAAAGCAGCGTGCACACGTTTGTTAACCCCGACCCAAGATGCCCTTGGCCATGATGGTAACTAGTCAAACTTCATAACGTACATTTGTTTCGTTTTTTAAAAAATGTTCGGTTATCACTCAAATTTGCTGAGCCACCCTTAGGATAAAGCATAACTTTATAATCTATTAAACAGAAGACATGTAAGGTAGCACCTTCAAATCCATGCTTCTCATGAGGCTATAGTTTACAATGAAGATTTCATTTGTGATAAGACTATACAGTTAACAATGATGGATTTTCACTCTGATTTTCGAATCCAATCAGAGACACAAAGCCTGACTAGTTCAGAAGGGGGTTTTCGGCCCCCTGAAAAGCAGCAGGGGGCGCCTCATGCACTGCAATGGCGGCTCACGCATGCTTCTGCTACAGTTCTGACCCTAAGCAAGGTTGCAAAGACAGCAAAATGTTACCTCTACCACTTACCTTATAAACAGTTACTCTCTGCCAATTAAAGAATAATTTCATAGTGATGCATTAGGTGACAGCAAGAAGACACCTCAAATTAAGTCTAAACTGGTATTTTAAGTGGTTCTTGTCCTCACCTGTACGAGGTTTCTGTCCATAACAACCCCAGAAAGAACCTGCGACTGAGGACCAGCAGTTTTAATGTCCTGCAAGTTTTGTTCCCGAATCTGTAAAAGACAAAAAGCATGACATTCATACAAACAGCAGAAAGAAACTTGCTTGTGTGTCTAATCTAAGCCTGAGCCACAGAATGGGACTCCCTCCATTCCATACCCAGCTGAGTTGGTCCAGGTACATAAAGAATCCATTCCATCAGCTACCCCTGTAATTTCCTATTTTACATCGTACTGAACTTGATTAAGCTCCCAGGCAGTTAAGAATCCTCCACTAAACTCCAGATCTGGGACTGCAAAGTTGCAGTTCTCATCTGTCCCACACGTTCGGTAGGAAGGTGTCACTTTAAGGCATTTGCTGTTGCAGAGCAAAGGCAGGGCAGAATGGGACTCCTCTTAAGGAGAGGGACACAGCATCACAGCTGTGAACATGGGAGACCTGCACTGAAGTCAAAACAGGACATTACAAACAGGATTAATCAGGCCTCACCTAACTGCTAAGCACCTGGGGAAAGATCCCCATGCCTTTTCCACACCATCCAACTAGGATCCTGCTGTAAAACAGTATTTCAGGAAATGTTAGATGCTCCGTTTCAGAAGCTCCATCTTCACACTTCCTCTACTGATGCTCGTCATATCTTAAGAAAACTTTTCATAAGAATGCAAACACACTTTCAAATGCTTCTCTTTTGATTGGGCATAGATAAGATAAGCATAACTCACAACAGTCATCCCTAGAGCTTTAAGCAGACTGCATCAAGAAAACTTTCAGAAGAGTGTATACAGGACTTGTAGCAAATCAAAGAAAAATGCAGTTTCGGGGTCTCAGATTTCATAACTACAGGAAGGAGGAAATGATCCATGAATTGTGGGGAGACAAGTTTGACAAAACAAGCTGTCATAAAAGAAAAGGCTGAGAAACTTTGAGGATATAAACGGGGGGGGGGGGGGGGGGAGTGAGGGGGAGAGGTGAGGAATTATTATTGATCCCTGCTATGGTTTTTTTTAAGTTGCTACCTCAGCAGCATATCTGACACGTTTAGGCCATGCCAAGAGGGACTGTGTGATTCTTGCCATCTAGAGGGAGAAGATGAGCCCTGCAGGTTACTAGGCTAAGCTGAAAAGGAAAACCCCACACAGCAGAAGCCCCTGTTCTGACAGGGAGGCACTGATAAATGTATGCTTTTGACTTTTTCCCTGTTCACCCTGACCGTCACCTTTTCCATCAAGCAGTTACCACTTTTTGTTATACCTGAATGATACCAACCAAGGGAAATTTAACATTTCTAAATATTAAAAAAACCTCCCTCAGCATCCCTCAACATATGCATATTTTATACTACCGTATTTTTCGCTCCATAAGACGCACTTTTCCTCCCAAAAAAAGTGGGGGGGGGGAAGTGTGTGCGTCTTATGGAGCGAGTATGGAGCTTTTCTTACCTGTAACAGGGCTCTTTCTTCAGCAGGAACGCAGGGGAACGCCATTCAGGCTGGCATCCCAGCCTTCCCCGCCCCTCCCTGCTGGGCCTGAGCTGTTAAGACTTAAAAGGGAAATGGCAGGAAAAACCCCACCAGGCTAAGTACTCTTTCCCTTTAAGTGCATTTCCCCTTTAAGACAGCCAGCAGCAGAAAGCCCCGCCCACAGATTAAGCTCCGTGGCTACTTTGCACAGAAAGGCCTGGCTTTGCATGGCATGCCGACGTCTCTCTTCTTTCCTCTTCCTTCCTTCCTTCCTTCCCTTTTTTCTGTCTGTCTGTCTGTCTGTCCCCACCTTTCTTTCTTCCTTTCTCTTTCTCTCTCTCTCCTCCTCCTTCCTTCCTTTCTCTCTCTCTCTCTCTCTTTCTTTCTGTTTCATTTTTTCCTGTTTTCCTCCTCTAAAAACAAGGTGCGTCTTATGATCAGGTGCGTCATGGAGCGAAAAATACGGTATTTCAAAAACTATCAAAACCATTTAGATATGTCAGTACAAACCTTGTTCCTCATTTCTTGGACCTCCTTTGGATTAGTGTTCAATGGAACAAATAAATTTGGGACAGTAGAGGTGGCAGTTCTATGTCCATCCTCTTTAGTCCACTGCAATATCAAGAACAATTACATAAATTAAAATCACTAAAACGGCTAGAACACCCACAGAGGCAAGTTGAGAGCACACTAAACCATGCATAGATACGACTGAGAACTGAATCAATGACTGCCACCCAGTATTTGCCAAAGCACAACCTCTCCTCTGTCGTGAAATAGCTCAGACACTGCATTTTAGTATACTCAGAACTAATAAGAAAATATTACACTATAAAAACAAGTGAGCAGAGAACTGGGGAAAGCACTGTGGCACAGGCAGCCTCAATAATCAGCAGCTGCCGATTTAAAGCACTCTCCGGAAGCACACAGCTTTAACCTAAAGGAGATGGAGAAGTCAGTATGACCTCAAAAGATTCTAAAACTGCCTTTTACGTCTTCCATCATTGATTCATTTCCCTGAAACTCAAACACGCACCAAAGCCGACAGAAAGCACAAGATGACAGGAATGTGAGAAGCAGTGTGATATCAGCAACCGGATCAAGTGAATGAATTCATATGTGGAAAGAGTGGGCATCACCAAAGTTTTGAATTCAAAACAAAATTCAGAATGTACTGTTTTCAGAATTGTTTCTGCACAGGCAAACAGATGGTTCAGCTTAAGGGAAGAGTTTGGTGATGTCAAAATATTTCATATAAAAGCTTACAGCTTAAAAGATTACAACAACAACAACAAAAAAACCCATACACAAAGCACTTCATGACTTGTTCGCAGGAGGTTGTTTGATATGGCCAGTACATTTTGTCTATCAGGATGGGGGCTTCGTGCCACAAGTACAAGCATTTGTCTTTTACAATAATTTAGGGAAATGCTCAGCTTCATTCATTACGTTCTAATTGGTACTGTACAGAAAATGCACTGGACACTGAAACAAACCTGTTTTACACAGATGCTAACCCCCGCCCTGAATAATTTCGAGACAAAAAAGATAGCCAGAAATAGAACTCTTCAAAAGCAACACAATTTTAAAATGTTTTGCAAGTATGAAGTTAAAAAAAAAAAAGGAATGAACATGGAGCTATGGATACTCACTGATCTTTTTATCTTTTCACGTAAAAATAACTCCAGGTTTTTATTAAAGATATTTAACAACAACATTAAAAACCTTAGCATAACTGAAACTTTCTAAAAACTAAAGGCATTAAAAATTAAATATACAAACCAGGAATATTGCATGACCGCTACAGGTTGCTCTAGTAAAATATTAAAAACACAATGATGTTTTTAAGCGCTACTTTCACTCTATGATAATTTCAAATAGTCACTATTTTGAGTGTTCAAGCAACCAAACAAAACCCTGTAAACAGTTTCAGGGCAGTGCCATTGCCTAGAACAAAAAAGCAGCTTCGGGATTTGACAGTTATCAAAGTGAAGAATGCTAGTTAATCTACATCAAACAGGAGAACAAAATCTCTACACAGTCAGACAATGACTCCTTCCTGTGCTTTCTTCATGGACGTTCCAATGATTCAGTATTTCCCAAGAGCCACTACACTCCCTCCTTAATAAGTTCTGAAAGGGAAAAGATAGCAATCAAAATTGAGGGAAATTTTTTACCTTCCCTTGAGGGTAAAAAAATGTTACGCGGAGGAGGACTGGAACTAAAAGTTTGAACGGTATGATTTTACATACTTGGAAACCGATATTACTTAGAATGGTTACAGACAGATATCTGGAAAACATCCAACATGCTATGGTAACCGTGGTTAGCTTTTTCCTAATGGATCCATTTGGGGCTTTGCCAAGTTCCATTCACAATACTTAACATTCACAATACTTAACATTAAATTTTAGAAAAACACAATGGCTGCTAGAAAGATTAAGTACCATATTTGCTATTTACATGGTAAACTAGGTGATGTTTTTCAAATCACTTCCGTGTGTTGAGTCCAACTTTTATTAATGTTGACTGCTTAGGGAAGCTCAGGTGTCCAAACAGCCCAGCGTAGCCTGGTCTGACCAGAGCCTGAGAGCTAAGCGGGGTCGGCCTTGGTTAGTGCTTGGTTGGGAGACGACCCAGGAAGACCAGGGTTGCCATGCAGAGGAAGGGGATGGCAGAAACCACCTCTTGTTCATCTCTCGCCTGGAGGGCCTCACGGATGGGGCCACCATGAGCTGGATGAGACTCGACAGCACCTTCTTCTTCTTCTTCTTCTTCTCCGGGTGCCTTGCCAAGATGGAAAAGCTCACCTAGGGAAGCTCACAGCAGCGGTACAGAAACAAAACATAATATCTACCAAAACGATGGGTCAGCATTACTTCAGGAAATATGGCAATTCCGTTCAATTTGTTGTGAGCAAGTTATTACAATACAAATACACCAGATGCCTACAACATTACCTAAAGGTACAGGTCCAAACTATTCCATTCTCTATATCAGTGACACCCCCCACTCAGTGGTTAGGGAGTCGCCTGTGGCTCCTCTGGGCATTACTCTCCCATCTGACACCTGCCCCATGTCCCAGGAAAGCAAGCAAGGCCATTGCCCTGAGAGGCCTCTGGGAGGCAGGTGGTTCCCACCTGAAGCAGCTATCGTAAGGACTACAGGCAGGACAGGTACACTGCGAGCTGTGGCAGAGCAGTTTTTTAAGTAATCCCAGGAGCTGGGGAGCCTTCCGTTTGAGATGAGTCAGTCCAAAGAGATGGCTCAGGGTAACACTGATAGGAGCATAACAGAACTCGACAGTGAGGGTAGGATGGCAAATTGGGGCCATGTGAGGCAACTAAAAGGCCAAAGGAGGTGAGGGTTGCTGGACACATCTAATCTATCAATATATCTAATATATATCTAATAGCTCTGTGCGGATATCTAAATCCACGCGGGGGGCAGGGAGATTTTCCTGCACACTTGGGGAACTCCCCACGTATACAAAAAAATCCTAAAAGTAAAAAAAACTTTTGGGGGGGATATTTAAATCCCCCCAAAAGTTAAAGAGCATTCCCTGCACATGCGCAGGGAACGCTCTTGGAACTGTGCGGCGGCCCAGCGGTTGGGAGGCATCCAAACCTCGCCGCCAGAGCCGCGGGGGGGGGGGGAGGAACCGATGGGCCTGGTGAGAGCTGCTCAAGCCTCACTGGTGCCCGTGTGGGGGGGGAAGCGGCGGACCCAAGCAGCTCTTGGGCGCTTAGGCCTCAGCGCGGTAGCCAGGGGGGAGGAAACGGCAGGCCCAAGCAGCTCTTGGGCGCTCAGGCCTCACCGCTGGAGCCGGGAGGTGAGGGGGGAGAAGCGGCAGGCCCAAGCAGCTCTTGGGTGCTCGGGCCTCACTGCGCAGCTGTGAGGGGGGAGAAGCAGCGGGCCCGTGCAGGTCTTGGGTTCTCGGGCCTCGCCGCGGGAGCCGGGAGGGGGAGAGAAGACTCACCTGTGGCTGCTTCCTCCACTTGGTGGAGCTTCTTCTCTCCCCCCCATGAGTATCGCGGGTCCCCCTCTTCTTGTAGATGTCTACATGCCAATGCTAGAAGTCTCTAAGCCAAGACAAGGGAGTTGGAGGGCTTGGAGTTCAGTGACAATTTAGATATAGTAGGTATCTCAGAAACATAGGGGAATGGTGGAAATCTAGGGGATACTGTCATCTCTGGGTATAAGCTCTATAGGCAGAACAGGGAGGGACAGGTTGGTGGAGCTGTTGCATTGTATATTAAAGAGGGCATAGAATCCTAAATTAGAAAAAATAAGAGGCATTAACTCCCCAACAGAAGTGATAGAGGTGGAAATACTAGTCGCTAAGGTTTACTTAAAAGTGGGGGTATACTGTCGCCCTCCTGATCAACCCTCGAGGATGATCTTGAGATGGAGAAGGAAATAAAGGAGGTAGCTAAATCAGATATTATTATACAGGGAGATGTCAACTACCCTAATTGTCAGGGTAAACATGTGCTTGAGTCATGCTGCAGAAATGAGATGCCTAGACATTATAAATGACTGTGCACTGCGTCAGTTGGTCACAGACCCAACCAGATGGATAGAGATCTTGGATTTGGTTCTGAGTGGGTCTCAAGACCTGGTGAGAGATTTAGAGGTTGTTGCACCAAGTAGGAAAGGTGACCACAATGCCATGAAGTTCAGCGTTCATGTTGATGGAAAGTTACCCCCTAAAGTCCAAAACTGTAACATTCAGGATGGTGAAAGCCAGGACTCATTTCGTAGCAGGTGCTCCTTTGCATATTAGGCCACACACCCCTAATGTAGCCAATCCTCCAAGAGCTTACAGAACTCCTCTTACAGGGGCTACTGTAAGCTCTTAGAGGATTGGCTACATCAGGGGTGTGTGGCCTAATATGCAGAGGAGCTCCTGCTACGAAATGAGCCCTGGTGAAAACCAAGAACAATTGTGAAAAGCTTCAAAAGGATCTCTACAAACTAGGTGAATGGGCGACAATGTGGCAACTGAAGTCCAGTGTTGGTTAAGTGTAAGGTGATGAAGTGGGGATCCTTTGCCTCAATGTACAAGTATTGGCTAATGGGGTCTGCACTTGCTGAGACAGAGGGGGAAAGATCTTAGGGTCCTAGTGGATACCTCAATGAAAGTGTCAACTCAGTGTGTTGCAAGCAAGGAAAAAGGCAAGCTCTATGTTAGGGATTCTTAGGACAGGGACTGAAAATAAAACAGCCGATATTATAATACCCCTATATAGCTCTATAGTGCAGTCTCATTTGGAATACTGTGTACAGTTCTGGTAACTGTATCTCAAAAAAGGACATTGCAGAGCTGGAAAAAGCACAGAGGAGGGCGACCAAGATGATGAGGGGGTTGGAGCACCTTCCTGATGAAGAAAGAATGACGAGACTGGGACTTTTCAGTTCAGAAAAAAGGCAACAAAGGGGGAACATGATAGAAATTTATAAAATTATGCATGGGGTGTAGATAGTTGACAAAAAAAATATCTCCCTCTTCCAAAATACTAGAACTTGAGGGCACCAAATGAAGTTAAGGTTCAGGATGGACAAAAAGAAATAGTTCTGTACACATAGAGTCGTTAAAACGTGGAATTCGGCAGGGATGAGCACAAACCCCAAAACATCCGGCTCCAGGTTCAAGGTACCTCACGAACCAAAGCAAGCCAAAAAAGGCTTCAGACCAAACTGGAGAGTTTGGATCCCCTTTTCTCCCAGCTATGGCTCACTGTGGCTGAGAGAAGGGGTGAGGGATGGCCTGAGAAGGGTTAAATGGCTGGCAGCCATTTTTTTAAAAAAATAATTAAATTAAAAAACAAGTTTCTAAATAGTCAGAGACAGTGACATATACAATATTTATCTTAAAAAGTTATACATAACATAGGTAGAGGTCTTTTGGAATCTCCTTCTTTTCAGAAAGATAGTTCATAATTGGTAACCAGACCGATTTAAATTTGACCGAAGTTTGGGGGGAGGTCTGCTGGTTTAAATTAAGAGTGAGTCTGGCTGACACATACGGATGCCAAAGTCTTGCATGCCACAGCAATTTTGTCGGGGCGACTGGGGATTTCCATCGCATGGCTACAGACAGCTTGGCAACCATTTAACCCTTCCATTTTGCTTCCCCCCGCTTCGAAGTGGGGGAGAGTAAAACTGACTGGTGAAATGGCTTGCAGCCATTTAAACCTAACAGCTGACAGGACCAATGAAACTGACCGGTGAAATGTCTTGCAGCCACTTCAACCCATCAGTGGGGCAGGTGCACCCATCAGCTGTTAGGCTGAAATGGCTGGCAGCCATTTAAACCTAACAGGTCAGCTGCAGACCCGTGCTGCTCAGTTGTTAGGTTTAAATGGGCTATCAGCTGAACGGAAGTGGACAAAAGTCTGGTAAATGTTTGGGGAAGGCTCTGAATCAGCCCATGTTTGTGCTGAATTTTGGCTTGTGAGCCAGTTCATGCCCATCCCGAAAATTCACTGCCAGAGGATATAGTGATGGCCAGAGGAATAGTCAGCTTTGAAAGGGGATGAGACGGATTCATGGAGGATAGGTCTATCAGTAGCTACTAGCCATGGTGACTTGAGGGGAACCTCCACATTCAGAGGCAGTGCCACAAGGCAACCTCAGGGGAAAGCCTCTCTGCCCTGTTGTTGGCCCTGCAGAGGAATTGGTTGATCACTGTGTGAGACCAGAAGCTGGACTAGATGGACCCTCACTGGTCTGATCCAGCAGGGCTCTTCTTATGTTGTTATGTAGGGCTCATGCTTGGGATGGAAAGTAAAGGGCCCTGTCCTCTCCAACAACCCCTGACCTGTCTCTGCAGCATCAGTACCCTCATTCCAGCACCACAGCAAACAATCTGGCTGCAGAGGGTAGGGAATAAAATCACCATGGAAGCCACCGATCTGGCCACAGCGGCATGCTGGGGGTTCTACTCCCTATTCTTCATGGATAACTTGCTCTCCTCTGGGAGCTTCAGCAGTATCAATAGATGGCTGAGCTGCTGTTAGCCATGCTGAAGAGAGAGAGAGAGAGAGAATGCTGATAGGCCAGTTCTTTCCCTCACACCACAGTGACACATTTAATATTAGTAGTTATATTATCCTATGTGCATGTTCTGTGAGGTGGTCCTCAGGGCATGCAACAGTCGTGTGGCTGATGGTAAATGTGAATACGGCTCTCCAGAAGCCATGCTGTGAATACCACTGCTCTATATGAAATACCCCGCCTACAAACAAAGTGTGCTCTGTGTAACTGATGTGATCCGATGATCTTGACAGCCAGCATGGTATGGTGCTCAGAGTGTCAGGCTGGGATCCAGGAGACCCAGGTTCAAATCTGCATTACCAAGGCAGTCTTTTACGACCGAGGTGTGTAGGATTCAACTCAATATTAGACCAAAGTTAACAGATTCATTTATTTATTTATTCCTTTATACCCCACTTTGCTCTCCACTGGGGACCCAAAGCAGCTTGCAGCATTGAGAGCCAGTGTGGTGAAGTGGTTAGAGTGGGAACTGGCCCCACTGCACCATGGGAGCTTGCTGGGTGACTTTGTGCCAGTCTCACACACTCAGCCTAACCTACCTCTTGGGGTTGTTGTTGTGAGGATAAAATGGAAGACAGTGTAAACCTTTTTCTGTTCCCATTGGGGAGAAAGGCGGGGCATAAATGAAGTAAATAAATAAACTCTTCCTTTCTCCATTTTATCTTCTCAACCACTCTGTGAAGCAAGCCTGCAGCCAGAAATTTTTACTTAGGGGGGCAATTTTTTTGTTAAGGGGACAGGCAAACTGACTCAATAAAGGAACACACAGCCCTCAGTTTGCAAGACCGGAGCTTATCCTGTTAAGGATAGGACATTTGGGGAGGACATTGGTTCATAGGGTCGTCATAAGTCAGAAACGACTTGACAGCACTCAGCACACACACACACACACACACAGAGGCTATCTTGGGTTAGACCACATAAAAGAGATTTCATGCTGCACTAAGAGCTATTGCTGGGGGAGGGGGAAGGGTGGGAAACTCAAAGCCTGTAGCAAGGAAGGGGGGAGCACGTCCCACAGCAGAATGGCAGTCCGCCCCCAACTCTCAGTTTCAGACTCCACCCTTTGATTTGATTGACAAGGAGGCGAATATTTTAGTTTTGGTGTTTTGGCTGCCTTAATTATAGCAGCCCAAAGAGGTGGGATTAGCTCTGGCTAATAGTAACGAACAAATGACTGGAAGGCGGGATTTCTCCCTGAATGACATCTCAGGAGACAAACAAGCTCAGCGTGAGTCGTGTGAAACTATCCATCGAGCCCAGCTATGTCCACTGTAACTCCGATAAATAAAGCACAAACTGGCCTGATTCCACTTCAGGCTCTTGTTCTGTACAACATTTGACTTGCCCACCACCACCCAGCACCGTGAAGAGTCAGCAACTTCCCAGCACTCAGCTATTACTGGGGAGCCTGGAGCAAACACACAGGTGCTTTCAGGCTCTGTTGCTGGAAGCTTCTCTGGGAATTGTATTTTTTTTGCATCCTAGCTCTCCCCGGACATCTTTGAGTCTTTTTCTTTCATTCATTCCAAATGTATAGTAGGGAAAAGTCTGATGGCTCTTTCAATATTTCCATCAGAATACCCAGCACACAGGGGGGGGGGGGGGGGGAACCGAAAAGAAAAAAGACTCCTATGAAATATTTTCATTTTTAGAATGAGTGAAATGCTTCTTAAGGCAACATTTTTCACACTCAGAATGTACAGCATGAAAAAGTCTGAGGACTTTTGGAAATTTCAGGAAACGCTAAAAAAAAATATGACTATTAAAAGATTTTTGAAATGCAAACTTTTCTCAATGTGTGTCGTATGGATGTTTTTATGTAAGACAACCTACAGCATTAGATAATGATAAATCCTATTTATACTGCTGACATACATTTTAAGAACATTTTTTGTTTAAATTTAAATAATTTTGGCAACAATTAATATGTTAAATAATGCCAGTACATTATTAACGAGTCTAGTGTTTTCAATGTTATCAAGTCTAATTTAATATGCAAATATGCTGGCAGTCCTACCTCTTGCGCCTCTTTCAAATAATACTTTATTTTATTTTATTTTGCTATGCAATATTTTTATTTTGCTATGCAACTGTTTGTGGCAAGCATTTGTTTCTTTATGGAAAAGAAAAATTCAACACATGATGTTCAAATGCAAATGGCAGGCTTTGATAACAGGCTATGAAGTAAGGTGAAGTAATTTATTGAAATGTTAAACTTCCTTGATTTTAGTTTTTATTCTTTGGACTATATTGTTAATAAAGCTACCAAAGTCTTGCTGCACCTCTGAAACTAACCAAATTTATCACAGTGAATCAATGCTCACTTCATCAGAGGCAAAACAGTCTCTGCTTCATGAAACCTGGATGTCACAATTTGTATATCAGTCTTTAACCTGCTTCATGAAACCTGACATTGTAACTTGTTTATTAGTCTTTAATATGCCACAAGACAATTTGTTATTTTGGCTACAGGAGACTAACAGGGCTACCCCTCCAGAACTGTTAATAAACTATTTTTTAAAAATAGTGTTCTTCAACCTCAATAATGCTGGAATATTTATCGCTACACGTAAAAGCTGAATTTTGCAGGAAACCTGATTTTCTCAGCCATTCTGTTTTTCACTGTTAATGGTTAAGCATTTTAGATACTTGGTAACACCGAACATGGATCCTGCCTCCCAAAATAGTTTAGAAAAAATATTTTCCAACTTTTCCTAACAATGCCTTAACCTTTTTTTCTAGAGACACACATTTTCCAGATTACGGACTACATTATAAGGGTTCCAGTAAAACCTCCAAGTTATTATACCATCAGCAATATATTAATCATCAAAAGCCTGTATACATGCATAAAATATCAATTTTAGAAATAGTATATGCTACAACGAGCAGCAGTTCCAAACAGCTACCATAATCCATATGATAGCATTTGAAAACCTTTAACCACAATGATGTTTTGATTTTATAAAACAGCACTCTTATAACTAAGAAGTCTCCTAAATAGTGTTGATGACTGCCCGAGCTGCACTTTCGTCATGCCACACCCAGCTGACACTGCAGGAAAGATTGTCATTTTATGGCCATCTACTTACATGCAACAATTCATGCAGAAGGCTGTGAGCATTGGGAGGCTTTAGGGTGACATAAGAGGAGCAAGAGAGTCAGGTTATTAAGAGGCAGAAAAGCTCAGGAGGAAATATAGCTTTTAGAAACTCGAGTCTGTTTTGGTGATCCACATATCAGCAGACTAACCCTTTGAGAGCATCCTGTTCAAACCCACTGACTGCATTCAAAGCAAATACTCCATATTATGATCAGGTTTCCAGACTGAATGCCACATGGAGCAGAGCGTATTTTTTCAGACACCACACTGCTTCGGCTGAAAATGCTAATTAGCAGTTCTTTATTTCTAGAATGTATTTCCAGAAAACCTTGCCCAATTTGAAGCCAAAGGACACTATACGGTTAATTTGCTGATCAGCCTGAAAAGCACAGTTCTGCTCCCTTCCACTGAAAAAGTGGGATTCAATTTAAAGCCAAAGTATTTACTACAAACTGCTTCAGCTCTTTGAACGGATGTCTCAACAAAGCCAGATTAGAAAGCAAAGGGAACAGCTCTCTTCGACTTTATCCTCCAAGCCTCACAGTGCCTGCCACCCAGAGTTGCTCTACATCATCTATCTATGAACAGTAAGGTAGGCACAGACCAAGCAGTTGGTAATACAGCTTGGCACGCAGACACCGGACGAGAGAGACTGCAGCAAGGGTTTCACGTGATCGTGTGTAATGTTCGTCCACACCTTAGTCTTCGACTTGGGGCTGCCGCCGTTCTGCCCTTCTTCCGAAGCATCATCCCCTCGGCCAGAATTCAACCACCTTGTCTTCTCTCGCTGCTGTTTCTGAAAACTGTGCCGCAGAGGGGAACAAGTGCCCGAGTCCCCATCGCTAGCAAAAGAGTACCCTGTGACACTAGCCGGAATCTCCACATCACTGAATTTCTTTGACTTCTCTCTCAGAGCAGGGCATCGATAGGGGTAGCCAGTTCTGTAACCCTGAAACACCACAGGAAAATACTTAATCGCGTTGGGTATGAGAACCTAGTAACACTTTAATCAAAAAACAACCCCTAAGAGTCATTATGGCAACTATTATCACATATTCAGGTGGGTTGCTGTGTTGGTCTGAAGCAGCAGAACAAAGTTTGATTCCGGTGGCACCTTTAAGACCAACAAAGCTTAATTCTGGGTATAAGATTATGTGTGCATGCTGTACCCAGCTTGCACACGAAAGCTTATACCCAGAATTAAACTTTGCTGGTCTTAAAGGTGCCACCAGAATCAAACTTTGCTCTGTTATCACATATAGTACCCTGTCAATGCCAATTTCTGCCCTGAGGACTCATGTCCTTTGGGTTTTTTAGCACCCAGAAAAAACATAGACAAAACACTCAAGGAATTCCTGTGATGGAAAAATCAGTACATCATATAATGGTTTTATATAAAACAGTAAACAAGAATATTATGCTTGCCTTCAAGAATAAAATCCATAAACTGGGAGGCAGTTCAAGGTTTCAGGAGCTCAGCCGTGTTCATTGCCATTGGCGCTGAATTAGGGTACTTGGAAAATGGCTGCTGAAAACTAACCAGGAAGAGAGCCAGGTCCTTTTCTAGGTAGGACTTTCACAGCCCACCCCCCCCCCCAATCAATGAGCTTAGAAGAGTGTAACTTATAAATCCCTTTGCATCGGGCAGCATTCAACTATACCCAAGCTCCTATACACATTGGGGGGGGGGGGGGGGGGAATGAGCACAACTCTGTGCAGGTGACATATAAATAAGGTGCCCAACATGTTCTTCTTTCCACTCTTTATGTGCTTAATAAACAATAATAAGAAATAAGAATGGCTCGCATTGACCATCCCTTGAGGAGGACATAATTCTCAACACATGCTGAGTCGGCAGCCATTCTAGTCCTTCTAAAAACAAGAATACCACTTTATTGCCCCACAGCAGGCAGGAGAAATACATAGTTTACGTCTTTCCTCAGTGATATTTAAAATATATAAAAGAGGAAAAAACTAATAATGATCTGCATTGCTAGAAAACAGCCCATGCCAGCCACGGTTAAGGGTGCTCCAGCTATGCTATTGCCTGACACAAACCACAAAGGATCTCATTTGTTTACAAAGAGACAGAGAAGACAGAATCCACAACAGTAAGCTACTGATATCAAGCTGCTCCTGGATTGTGTTAGTGAGCTGCTCCTGGTGGCACCACCCTACTCCTTTTTGATTACAAGATGTGTTAAAATCGAACAATAAAGGCAAAATACAACAACTCAGGATATCAGTAGCATGTAAAACTGTTAAAACAAAGACAAAAAGCACAGATTTAGAATTATTTTCTATATTATGTTTAGCAAGATAGTTCTGGAAACACCCCCCTCCCTTATGTTTCTGGTGCACATGTGTACACACACACACACACACACACACACACACAAACAAACCCTTTTCTTCCAAAGCCCTGTGTCCTTCATAAAAGTTTTAATGGAAACAAAATCTTTAATTGGAAGCAAAATCATTGGTAATAAGCAACTGAACAATGATCTTTCTTACCAAGTTATCAAGCATTCGCATGAGAGCTTCAAATTCCTGCTCTCCTGTCTGCCATTTTAGATGAGACGCTGTCCCATCCCCTTCTGGAGACCCATGACATCGAGACTTTGCTTTGTATTTTCCTGGGTCCAACAGCACTAAATTGTCTGGGCCCCCTGCACTGGCCAAAGTACGTACCTTAAAATAATCAAAACAAAGTAAGTTTCTATAATATTATATTCACACCGTCTACTGCTATGCTATGATCTCTATCAACCAGCTTTCTACAATTATAGTGACAAGCAAACAAATGAAAAAAATAGCATGCTTACTTGGATCTCACAAGCAACAACCAGATTATGAATATAGTAGAAAGCCTCTTCCACACTTTCTCCAACTGATACCAAACCGTGATTTCTGAGGATAAGAACCTTGGGGAAGAGAAACAGAAAAAGGAGAGTTGCAGGCAAGAGGAGTTCTGACACCAAAGCCTTCCTATTAAGTGCCTCAGGCAGCTCCGCTACTACTGACCTTGCTCTTGGGCCCCAGATTCTTCTGAATCAGAACTTTCTCCTCCTCATCCACCAGAATCCCATGGTAATCATGATAAGCAACTTCTCCAAGGGACAGAGCCTCAGGGGACAGAGGCAAGAGACCACATTTCATTGCAGACACCTTTCAATATACAATTTTTATTGAGTATAGATTATACTCAGAGATCAAAAATAAATAAATAAATAAACTGAGGATACATTCCACCTACACAACCGACAAATCACACCCAACCCCACTCCGGTTTGTATCCCCGTCTTTTTCTTATTTCCTTATGCCACCCACTTATGAAACCACCATACAACTCCCTCTAAGTCATGTTTCAATCTTTAATACATCCTTTAGATCTCCAGTGAATTATTACTCATTCTTCTAACTTCTATTCTATTCACTCATTCTTGGTGTTATTCTATCTACTTCTATAACTAACAAAGAAAGCTGAACAGGGCTGCCTCTGGTACTGGGGGCTGAAGAGAAACCCCTTCAGCAAGAGGATCGCCCTCCTCCCTGCAACCAGAGGTCTTGGGGGGAGCCCCCCTTCCCCTCCTTGCCATGCCCACTGGCTACAACACTTCTACTTCTATTGGAGTGTTCCATCTTTCGGAACCTGGCCCCTGTGTTAATCAAACAAAGGTTGTACAAGTTGGCTTAACACTGTAACCCTACACAGAGTTACTCCAGTCTAAGTCCATTGAAATCAGCAGGGTAACACTGGAGTAGCTATGCACAGGACAGCACTATAAAAATAGGCTGAATCAGACTGATTTGTTCTTATCTAACTTTTTATCTAAAGTGTGGGTTAAGGCACTTTCCCCAGTTTTATTGTGTTCTTCAACACTGAGCACTCCCTATCATTTCTACTGGCTGCTGCTGGGGAAAGACAGCTGTTCCCTTCCTTTCAGGTATTTGGAAACCACAACCCACCCACCCACCTGGCCTTCTCTTCTCTACTGGAAGCCACACTTCACATGCAATTGCCTGACACATCATAGCTAGTGTAAGAAGGGATCTCTTACCGCTGCCCCAGCCGGTGTGTGAATATGAACAATGCACTTAATGTCGGGTCGAGCAGCATAAATGGCAGAGTGCAAAGTGAAGCCAGCTTGATTCACTCCCAAATTAGTGCTTCCACGGTCAATTACATCACCTTGAATATTTATTTTAACCTGACAACATAAAACTGCATTAGTCCTCAAAGTAATGCTTATCTTCACTCAAGCCGCATTGTCCTGCTGCAGTACGGAAACAGATTCAATCGTTCTGAAGGCTCCTCAATGAAATCATGACATAAAACGCATACTGAAGCAATTCCACTGATCATGTAAACAAATCAGCGAGCCCTCCTCCCCAAGACAAATGCCCCCAAGTCCTCCACAAGCCAAATGTATGGGAGAGGAGCCACCCCTTTCCATCCTGTACCCAAGTGAATGATTACACTAAAGACCTCTGGGAACAGGGATCACCCCTCCTCCTGACCCAGTATCTTCTGACTCAGCCAGTCGGCCTGAATGTTTTGCTAACACTTCTAAGACTAAGTTCCACCAGTTCTGGAACATGCCAAGGCGATCCCAGTTGCTGTACTATCAACTGCTTGCTTGACAGCCTCCTCAGTGGTTCACTGGCCTTCAGGCACCAACTCCTGGCACTGGGCCACCCATCCAGACAGACTTCCACTGGGATGGTCTGCATTCTGCACAGGAGTATCCATCTACACGAAGTTGTTCAAAGTTATTCATTTTAAAAGATATGGGAATTATAACGGCATTCATTCCCATTTGTTTTCCTGGTTTTGCCTCGCTTTGAAGACAGCTCAGACTCGGGGAGAAAACTCAGAAAGTGTCAGAAGCAAGGAAACTGGAACCTAAGCTTTCTAATAGCCACAGTCAAACAGATCTTTCAGCAGGAGACACTGTTCAAAAATGTCAGAAGAGGCCTTTCTTTACGGAATGTTCCCACCTCTCCTTGTGGGCTGGAGAAGGGCTTTCTTAATGCTCCCTAAGCTCCACCGGCACAAGCTGGATATGCTGAGACCCAGAGGCTCTCTGTGGTGCACACCGTTACGGTGGAAGACTGCGACACAGCCAGGGCCACCGAGGACGGGAAGTCTGTGGGCATCCAATACATTGCCTACACATGCTAGCCTGTCCATGCCTCAGTGTCATGATCCCCTCTGGCCAGCCCAGTGACTCAGACTCGGAGTCTTCATGGGAGGAGCCAAAGGAGCCAAGGCCGGAGGCTGAGGGAGACAAGGGAGGGCCCAGCACCAGTGAGGCATCTGCTGACAGTGGTCCAACAGCACCAGAGGCCATCCAGCCTGAGCCTGCAAGAAAGGCCTCACCACCAACCCCTGAAACAGTCACCAGGATTCCACTGGGCAGAATGTGAACCCAGGTCCATGGTCCCCCCCCCGGGGGGGGGCATTCTCACCCTGCAGGAGCGGCAACAGCAGAAGGCTCAGGCTGAGGTGGCCCAGAGGATGCAAAGTGCTCGACTGGCTGCACGCAATGCCATCCCAGAGCCAGGCGGTGGGGACCAAAATTCTTTGCAGGGTCCTGGCCAAAGCACAGCGCAGCCGCAGGAACTCAACACCTGCCAGCAGGGCAACCGACCCCGATCACTTCCCGGCCTATTTAGGCAGAGGCTTGGGAAAGCGACCTTGCTGGATCAACCGGTCCACCAGGCGCAGGCCTGCATTCCAGCTTCTTGCCTCTGGCTTCTGTTGATGCTCTCAAGCCTCATTACCCAGACCGGAAGACACTGCTTCCAAGGAGCCCTGACTGGGTCGGCCTGCAGCGTGCAGAACACTCAGCATCAAGAGAGCAGCAAAGAGAACTGGAGACTGAACAAGCACATGGCTGGCGGTTCAAAATTAGGTACTTTTAGATACTTATCACACACTGTGTATTATGATGGCAGGAAAAATAGGAAACAGGAAATTGAAGGCAAAATAAAATAAAATAATGAAGTAATAGATAATTAATGCCACCTTAAACCACTGTTTATGCAATGCAACATTTGAGGGATTTCTTGATGTTTGGAATTATTACTAGCTGTGTCATGCTAAGTATGATCATGGCTTAGGCTACTGGTTTTACCACAGAATCTATCAAGGAACTGGGGCTTGCGGAATCAGCAATTGCGATAAAAAAACAGATTAGGCAGAAGGATGACAACAGTTCTGTTCTTCGTGCTCCGTGAGTTTGTTCTTCACAATTTTTTTGAATACTTCCCCCTGATTCTCTTTCCTTCTATGCTTATCATCTGACCTCACCTGGTCTCCTCAGGGCTTTTACTCTTGCTAGAGTGAATGCCAGTTCAACAGTGGTCATGAGAGGCCGCTTTCTGCATCTTCCCTACTCTTGAGAGAATTTGCTCTTGCTCCCTTGGTAAAATAAAATCAGTCTTTCATATTTTATTGGAATGCCCTCTATATTCTCGCCTAAGATGCCATTTTATTCTACTGTGGCTGGTGAATTTCACTGATTTTAACCCAAGCAGGGTGGTCTCCTTCCTACTCTCAGATCAAAATTCTAATATAACCTTGGATGTTGCAAAAATGTTTTATTCCTTTTGTCTTTGGGGAAATATATAAAGATCATAAATGAAATTTCAGATTGTTATACTGCTCAGGGCACTGAGTTATACAGCTTTTATTGGACAAAGAAAGGAAAGGAAAGTTGTATCATGCAACCGCTTGAAAGCTTCTGAGTGGGTCATTTCAGAATGGATCGGTTCTCACGACACAGCCCCAAACAACTCTCCTGAAGTGCGGAGGCCTACCCCTGAGCCAGGCTTACAGATACGGAAGCACCTTCTGTGTGAAATGACCTTAAACAACCACACGTTGACTAGGTAAAAAAGGGCAACCATTTTGAGCTATTGAGTGGCATTGTTCTTGACACGTGGGGGGAAGGTATAAATGCCGGAGCCCTACCATCAGTACAACTTAGTCGTGACTAATTCCCACTGAAAGAACTTGTTCAACTTCAGCAGGATCTAATCACACATAATTTCTGTTAGACTGTAATTCAGATTTTTTACTTACCAGGCTAGATGCAGTAACCTCACTGTAGAGAAGCCCAAAAGGCACAATGAGAAAGTGCTCCTGCTCTGAATTTACTCTGACCTACAAATGCAAGGAATAAAACCTGATTATGCACAAACATGACCTTGAAATCAATCTCGTTGTACCAGTATGCAAAGGAAGACAAAAATAAATCTCTGCTTGACTTCGAGAAGCACATAATTAAAGAAGGGAATCACAACACAAGTCCACAAAAGACCTAAGGAAAGCAAACATTAAATGTTGTAGTACTGCTTTAGATCTGAAGACCAAAATCAAACCTGGTGAAATTTCACTGCTTACTGCCCTCCACTGCAAGAACTCTCCTGCTCGCCGCTTCCTGTAGATTATTAACCCATTTCTAATCAGTGAGAGGATTTGTCCTTTTTCCATGAGACTGGCGAAGGACCATAAAAAGCTTTTTGGAAGTCCAAGTGCATAATGTCTACTAGATCATCATTTACTCAAACAGCTTCAGGATCCTTGTGAGATAAGAACCACGCTGATTCTTCCTCAGTAGTACTGATTTCTCTATGTGACTATTAAATTCTATCATTAAGAACCTGAAACAGAATTTGCGTTGGATCCAACCAGTATCTCTGCTGGTGAAAAGCTGTCTTACCATCAAAAAAGACTGTGCTGGGGGAGGGCGGGGGGCAGCCTCCAGGTGGGACCTGGGGATCCCCTAGAATTACAGTTCATCTAAAGCAGTTCCACTGGGAAAAATGGATGATTTGGAGGGGGCACTCCGTGGCACTGTACCGCACTGAGATCCCTGCTCTCCCCCAGGCTCCATCCCCAAATACCCAGGATTTTCCCAGCCTGGATCTGGCAACCCTACCCCGATCCTCCACTGGTGGCCATGGGGGACCTGGCAACCCTAGCCTGGGGTCATGGGATCTTCATGAACAAAAGCCATGTGGGACAGCGGCTATGGGAAGGAAGAGAATGCACAAAATGGAGTGAAATATCTGGCTGGATACAACTGTTTAGGTTAACTCTCCTGTACCTCTTGGATCTTTCCCAAATCCCCCTTCCGGTCTGCACCTCAGCGTCTTAACCTATGAGCCACTGCGCATATCATTCAGACTTGGTGACTGGTTCCTGTTTAGTTTGTCCATCAGCCCCAGAACCTTCATCCCTCACCACCACCACTTGACCCAGTTCTTCCTACATTATCCCGGAAAACGACAGCTCTGATGTGGCCAACTGCTCCCTGTTTTCAGGAACGAGTTCAGTTTCTCTACAACTTCTCTCTCTGTCCTTTTAACAAGCCTTTCATTCTTTGGCATCCAAGGACCCCATCGCCTCCCTGGCGAGCTTCCTACTCCTGATATATTTAAGGCAATTCTTATTGTCTGCCTTAACAGTTTCCAACAGGCTCCAGATAGGTTTCTTTTTTATTGTCTGCCTTGCTGTCAATTGCTGCAGTGGCTCAAGCAGTTAAGACACTGAGTTGCAGACCGGAAGGTCAGTAGTTCAGCAGTTCGAGACCCGAGTGCTGCATGACGGAGTGAGCTCCCATCTCTGGCCCCAGCTCCTGCCAACCTAGCAGTTCGATAGCAAGAAATTGCAAGCAGATAAATAAGTACCGCTTCGGTGGGAAGGTAACAGCGTTTCGTGTGCCTCGGTGTCTAGTCATGCCGGCCACATGACCACGGAAACGTCTTTGGACAGAGCTGGCTCTTCAGCTTGGAAACTTGAGATGAGCACAGCATTCCTAGAATCATATTTGACTGGCTTTCGAGCAAGAGAAAGCTTTACCCCTTTACCTTGCTGTCAATTTACATTTGTTCTGCCACAACCTTTACTACTACTTGTTCACTTCAACAGGACATATGTCCACTTTTTAAAGGAAGTATTCTTGCTTTTTGTAGCAGCCTTAATCACACTGATATTATCCAATCTAAGAGGATACCCTTTCCTAATTTGCAACATACATTCTATCCAAGCTTCCATTACAGTGTTTTCAAATAACTTTCAAAAATCCTTGAGGAACCCCTTTTGGCTTCCTTTGACTAATATCCTCATTCCTGAGACCCTCCCGCTCTTGAAATCAAGTGTGGTTTGTGTTGAACTTTTGAGGCAAACTTCCTTGTATGTAAATACCAAACTTAAAAGGATCAAGCCCAGGGGTTGCCTCTCCCCAGTCAGACTTTCGACTGGTGAAGGGGGGAAAAGGTGAAATGTGAATGAGCCATAGTGTAGCCACGTCTGTGAAAGTCAAGTAAAGGACTGAAGGGAATGTTTGACTCAGTGACGGGCCAGCTCTGCTATCTGTGCTTTCAGTTGAAGTCTCCAAAAGTCTGTATTCTTCGCCTCATGGGGCAAACTAACCTTTAACACAGATCCAGTTTGCTTAGAAGAAGAAGAGGAGATTGGATTTATACCCCGCCCTTCACTACCCAAGGGAGTCCCAGAGCGGCTTACAAACTCCTTTCCCTTCCCTTCCCCACAACAGACACCCTGTGAGGTAGGTGGGGCTGAGAGAGCTCTGACAGAAACTGCTCTTTTTCAAGAACAGCTCTTATCAGAACTATGGCTTGCCCAGCAGCTGCAAGTGGAGGAGAGGGGAATCAAACCCAGTTCTCCCAGATTAGAGTCTGCACACTTAACCACTACACCAAACTGGCTCACTATACACTATAGCAGTCAGCAGTGTGTATTGCCCTTGTAGAGTACCATAGATAAGGTAGCAGTGTTCTAAAAACTATGTTAAGAAGGAAGCACAGATTGCTTTTCTATTGGTTTGGAGTTAGTGCAGTGTTGAGTAGGCATGCATGGATTGGTTATATGTTACTGCCTTCTTGTGATATAAAACATACACCAAAGTACCAAAGATGAACAATGTAACAGTGTCGGCATCTTGAACCTTCTTAAGAATAGATGCTTTCCTTGATCTTTGTCAATCAATAAAGAAAAGAGTTTCTACTCCAGTTGTTAGAAGGGATTTGGACCTCTTCTTTGAACCCAGCTAAAATTTGCGATTTCCCTGTCACCAGTCACTCCAAGGCAGTCAGCTTGTTCCAATGAAAGCCCCAAGCCTTAATATCTCTGAGCTGCTTTACAAATTACACCCAAAGTACTTTCAGTGCACATGCTGTGACTATGATATATCTGTGTTTGCAATCATATGCATTATAAAGAGAAGGCCATTATAAAGAGAAAATTCACTCCACTGGGAGCTGCCGCCATTAAGAGGCAAACCTGAGCTGGCTGCTGTGTCCTGTACCGGCTCTCGTTTAATTCTATCAAGTATCTTCAGTTAGTTCAGGAAAACAGCATCTATTGATAGTGAGCTGCAACTAGAGCAGTTGAGTTGTTAAGAGAAATTATATACAAGATAGACTTGGAAGCCTGAAAACCTCTTCACAGCTGAGCTTTGTTATAAATAAAGACAACTTCATTTTTTGACTACAGCTGCAGCTTAACGCTCACTTGACATCTGAAGGCTTATTGTAACGCTGGTCATTCCTTCAAGCAGCACTACTGTGGTTGCCAATAAATTAGTCACAGTACAGGAAGCTGGCACCGGCTCCTAGCTAACAATCTGTTCTCACTGCTTCAAGATCCACGGTACCAAAGTGATGCAGTTACATGTTAAAAAGAAACTAAAAACCAGATGGTCCCCTGCACTAAGAATAAATCATTACCTCTACCAGTGTAACAAGTACTGCTGTTTCTTAATTTAAGAAGCCGAACCTTTCCAAAATTTTGTTTCACTGCACT
This sequence comes from Lepidodactylus listeri, assembly GCA_029233225.1. NCBI lineage: Eukaryota > Metazoa > Chordata > Lepidosauria > Squamata > Gekkonidae > Lepidodactylus > Lepidodactylus listeri. The sequence continues at coordinate 111,767,582 of JARCFY010000009.1, read as the reverse complement.
GCAAAGACTTTCCAGAGGGAACCAGCCATGGCTTATTGGCTGGCATTCAGAGGGAGGCTGCAAGAAGAACACCTCCTTGCCATTTCACATTTGTTCGCATTCTGCAAGACAGCCATATTCTCCAGATACTAGTCCAGGGGCTGAAACAACCCAGCCTCATCACAGATGATCAAGGCCGATAATAAAATTAGCATCACACTAACAGCAGCAAGTACAGCACAATGACACTGATTCCAGAAAGTACCCACCCAAAAACAGACACAAAGGGGCAGGAAGGAGATGCTCCGTCACCTCTCCAGACAGCAGAGAGAGTGACAAAATACAAAATACGCATGAAATATGCAAAAAGGCCTGTTCCTCCTTCTCCCTCGAAGTAAACCTACTATGCATTATGCCATATCAGGGCCACCAGGGATCAGATAAGACTCCTTCTGAGACTGGATTCCTCCCAGATGGCAAAACTTGCTCTAAATAAATAATTTTTAAACAGAGAAATATAGATCTGAAGACTTTGTACTCACTGTTATGTGATTGTAAATAAGCTGTGACCACCCAAACAGGTCAGCTAGCCGGTAGAAAGCAGCCAGCTTACATCGCAGTAATTTCTCTCCCTTCTCATATGCAATAGAATCAGACCCCCTGAGATCATTCACTGGTGTCACCATGCCGAGACCTGGGGGGGGGGGGGGGGGGGGGGGAGAGACACACCCACAGCATTGCTGTTAAATGTCTGCAAAGGCTATCAGGGCCTCCATAATTCCCAAACAGGAGTCACAGTATAAAATCTGAATACACTCAGCTGACACAAGCCCTTCACTCTTCTTTCGTGTATTTACTCTCCAAAACTAAGTCGGAGTCCAGTGGCACTTTTAAGACTGACAAAATTTAATTCTGGGTACCCAAGCTTTTGTGTGCCTGCTGTGCTTGTACCTTGAATAAAACACTGTTGCCCAGGGACTCAAGCTTTGTTCTACTGCTTCAGACCAATGCAGCCACCCACCTGAACCTTGATTCTCCAGAGACAGGCTTGAGTCCATGGGCAGTTTAACACATCCCTAACCGTAGTCCAGATTTGTTCTCTTAGGTGTCCTTTAGGAATATAACAGAGTTACACAGTCCTCTCTCCAAGCTCCTCCCAGATCACTTGATTTGAAATTAAGTAGACTCCAAAGCACGATGGAAGACAGGAGTACCTGGCGTGATGTAGTCCATGGGGTCGCGAACAGTCGGACTTGACTGTGCGACTGAACAGACCAGAGGAATTTTCATTTTATACTGTTTCATTACTAAGCAAATAAATTTTACACAGAACTGTACTTTTATTATTTTCACCATACTTTTTTTTAAAATCAAGCCATGCAGCCATTTAGATATTTTGTTCAAACACAAAATCATCTTTATTAGCTTTTAAAGATTGTTTTAAAATTGGGGCCACATTACACTTATTGTGAGGGTTCCTTCTAGTTGGGAGGAAGGGAAGGCATGGGTGATTTTCAGCAGCCAGGTAAGGAGGCAGGTCTTAGCTCCAAGCATCAGGTTCCCGGGTGGTGGGGGCCACCCAAGTCTTCAGTTCAGACACTCCCCAGAGGTGTACAGTAACTACTTTTAGAACTCAAGGAGACAAAACTATACAGAAACAAATGTGCCAGGTAAACCCTGCACAGTGCTGAACCAAAGAGTCGACAAGAAGGCAGGCAGGCCATTAGCAGCAGAGAGAGGCTCCTGGATACGGTCAGCCCATCCTGTCTCCTCCCTTACCTGGGGCGGGGGGATAAGATGCCCTCCCTTCCTCGGAGAAGAAGGATCCCTTACAATAAGTGTCCAAGTTCCTTTCCCATTCTGAGAGGGAGGGCATCTTACAACGCAGTCTTCAAATGTACCTACTCCCATGCTTTGTGGGAACGGCTGTACTAACAGTCCATGAAGGCTACAATTAGCCCGATGCAGGATACTGAAGTAGCACTCAGGCAGTGATTCTACCAATAACCTCAACTGAGGTAATTGGTGAGAAAAGACTGCTCTGATCCTTGCTACACTGAGGACTGACATGGGCAGATGAGGACATGCTGTTTCAGCTATTTGCTCAGTGCTGGACGGGAGACTTTTTAGCCATCTGGGCAGGCAGAAAGAACTGGGGAGAAACCAAACTACCTAATGAAGCTTTCTCTCAAGGAGAAAACAGATTCACACCTGAAACCAACATGCCCCACTCCTTCAACTGGTGTGGAAGTTAATACAAGGAGAGTATGAGCAAAAACTCCTAGGTCAAGGAATTGGAATTACTTTTGTAAGGCCCCATCTGTTAATCAGATCCCTTCCTCAGGCAATGGAGAGCTTGAGGTATGTAAGAGACAAGGAGCCCGAGTATTTACATTATCTGAGGACATCAGAATCTCGGAGGTGAACATCTACTGAAAGGCAACATAATGGGATTAAAAGAGGGAATAGTAGTCCAGATTATGGAGACCGTGCCACGGAGATCCCAGCAACCAAGAGTAGCTAGGGTTAGGATTAGGGCACATAAGACTGTTATCAGCATGGTCAGAAGAACTGGGTCGTACACTTTTCTGACACTGGCCCCTCAAACAAGCTGGGACAGGATGGTCCACACAGTCAAGGAGGGTCCCACCTTCAGGGAATCTCCTCAGGCCTGATCTTCTTGTCTATGGACTGAGACACAAGACAGGAAATATGGAAGGCTTGCCTTTGGGTTGCTGGTCTGTACAGCCAATGATGCTTAGTGACAAGAAAAGGCACCACCCTATCAGGGAGAAAGACTTGGAGGGAACAGAAATTAAAGGTCTGGCCAAGCCTCCTGAATAACTGCTCTTGAGACCTTCTATAAAGTCCCTCACTATGACCTACGGGCTGTTTGCTCTGCTTGGTATAAAATGCATCATGAAGGTGCCCCATAATGAACTGGAATATCAGCTTTCTTTCTTACCCAGTCTTTAACTGGGGGTGACAGGCAATGAGCCCAGGCGGCCTATCGCATGCCTAGATGTTCTACCACTGAGCCACCACCCATCCCCTTCATTGCCAGTGCACATAATATGCATATGGACAGAAGGAACTCCCCAGCCCTGAAGTCAGAAGGGTCTTTTTGGAATAATCAGGGCTTGGCATTTCCTTACTAAGTGAGGAAAACCATTCCGATTACACGGACTGTCCTGGTGAGTCCATGGGTCTGTCAGAAATAATGAGCAGAGGCCTGATATCCCATTCTCCATGTCAAGGACCCAAAGATCTCTACATATGAGTAGGCCCTGAGCATATAGCTCTCTACCTAGCCCAAGGAGCTGGGGATTTCCTGTTAATAAGGTCCCTTGAGATGGTTGTCCCACATCCTGTTCAGTGGCAAGTAGGGAAACAACAGAACCTGTTAAGTAACTTTCCTGATCTCAGGGGTCTGCACAAATCTCCCCAAGGAGGGATAAGCAGCAGGATGGTATGGACCTAGGTTCTAAGGAAGCACAACTCACCTAGGTTCTTCCCAGTGGTGGAGGCCGACTTGTCAGCTGTATGCTCATAGCATGGATAAGGTATTCGGTAGAAATGAACTAGCCCATAGAATTCTCACTCATCTGTCCAGAAGATTTCAGCGGTACCTCTCCAGGAGGTATGCACAATGCAATTGATAGGGAAACTGCTGAGAGGGGTTCTGAGATTCCTCTGCTGCAGGCAAGATAGACAGCTTTAGACTGTCCATAGCAGCGGTTATGTTTCTGGTGCTCAGAACCTGGAGACAAGCAAACCACAGTGGTCACTGCAGAAGGGTGTTATCTTCCAATGAGTCAGAGGAGAGCCCCTGTGTCTGAGAATGGTCTGGTAAAGGCAAGAGGACTCAGGGTGGATTCCTGGACAGAAGCGTTTGCCCAAGAAGGCAGGGCACCGGATGCCACAGAAGTATTGACAGTTAGAATACCTCAAAGAGGTAGGTGGGGGTGCTAATTAATGAGCTACAGTGCCTCTGAGGCAGAAGTAGGGCCTTTGTCTAGAAGTGACAGCGCCTGAAAGATTGTTTATGGAGATCCTGGACCAGAGATTTACTTTAAACTGAAACTGCTTAGGCTTAGAGGCCTGCTCTGATGATTAAGATATTGCACACAAATAGATCGGATGAGCTGGAGACTTCCTCGGACTCAAGATATGGCAGTTATATGACTTACGAAACAGTAGTCCAGTGAGTCAACATGTCAACCTGGATTTAACATGCCCCATGCCTTGACTTTCCACTTGATTACCTAACATATTGCTGGGCTCTTAAGTGGATCCAGCTTCACCTGAAATAAAGCTAAAGGAGGTTTGGCTACCACAGACAGTGGATTAGTCTTAATCCAGGAGTTCCAAGTTGGTCCTGGGCCATCTGGTAATTGTCCCAGACAGTGGCAGTGCCAGCTGCAGCTGACAGGGTGTGCCCAGGGGCTGAGAACACAGAATCCCTCATCTGGAACCCTGGAAGAACCCACCTGGCCTCGGATGTCACAAGTGGGCAGCACTCCAGACCTCAGCACCCCCCTTTGTTAATTCCATGACTGTTGTCACAGAATCCAAGGCAGCATCCATAGAGTTCCGCCCTCCAGGCACTGACTAGACCATGCTCTGGTCAGCCTCAGCAAGGCGACTGACTGCATCATGGGCACAGAATATGTTTTTTTTTTAAAAAAAAAAAAATCCTTAAGTGTATTGAAAGTAAATTCAACATTACATAAAAGCTTGCAGCAAATTTTCTACAATAATATTAACAGTCTCTCATTTTAGATGTATATTCAAGCATCAGAGATTCATAATACATAAACTATCTATATTGGAAACTACTCTTAACAACTTATTTTCAGCTATTAAAGTTACAGAACCTTGTGCTCAAGGAGTGTTCAGAATAAGGGGATGTATTTCAGAAATGCATCCATTCAGTGTAATTAGAGTCTTTCTCTGCCATGTATTGCAAAAGAGGAAACCATGTTCTAACAAATTTAGATTGACAACTATTGGTTCCAGACAAAGGGCTTTTATATGTTTCAACGATCTTCTGCATAATGAACTGGTCCCAAATTTTATCTCTCCATTTTCAGATGTCTGGAGGGTTCGGAGACTTCCACAATGCTGCTATTGTAACTCTGGCTGCTGCCAATAATACTGAGGTGAGTTCCGAGATATTTACTGTTTGATTTTCATCATTTGATATGTTCAAGAGGATGACAGCCGAGTTTAATGGTATTTTTTGTGATGTTATTTCTTTGATTTCTTCTAGTACTGTTTTCCAGAATGATTGTATGATCGGACAGGCCCACCAGCAATGAAAAAAATCACTATCTTCTCCACATCCTTTCCAACACATCGGGCTGCGAGTTGGATGCATATGGTTTAGTTGCTTCGGAGAAAGATACCATCTTGTGGTAAGCTTAAAAAATTGAAGTCTAATATTAAAAATATGTGATTTATTTGCCTTAGAATCCCAGATTGACCTCCGTTGCTAGGGAGTAAGCTCAATTTTAAGATCTTTCTGCCAAGATTTTTTGTTTGACAAAATAATATCTTTTTCTAGGTACATCAAGATTTTGTAGTCTTGAGAGAAGTCCTTTCTGTTGTTCTGAGAATTGGGTTACCGTGGTTTGGTTTTGGGTCTCATGAAGGATCCTTTTTCTTTTATCCAATCTATAAGACTTTTAAGTTGATAGTATCTCAGCCAGGATACTTTAGTTTTCATCTGTTCTTCAAAGTCGCCTTTGGGGTACACCCTACCTTAATCTACTAGATCTTGAATTCGTCTGTATCCCATAGAGGTCCAGTCTGAAAATGTGTTATGTTAGGTCATTGTTCTGAGAGAATTCCAATGTGCGTCCAAGATTACATGCTCCAACAGACAGGAATGGTGTTCAGGGCCTCAGTACCAAAAAACACACACAGCTGTCGGACTCCCCAAGAGATACTGACCTGGGGGTGGTGGATATTGCGCTCTCTTACCGTTTATGGTGCCAAAGGCTTTTGAAAGAAGGGTTACATTAAATGCAACTTTCAGTGGAACCTGTAAGAAATTCATAGCACTGTTCCAATTATGCAGGTAGAGAGTTGTTTTGGAGAGGTAGGTATGTTCACCCCTGATCTGGATAGTAGGCTAGCCTAAGCAGGGTCGGCCTTGGTCAGTATTTGGATGGAGACTACTGAGGAACACCAGAGTCAGGACGGAGAGACAGGCAATGGCAAATCACCTCTGAACGTCTCTTTGGAAACCTCACCGGGGTCACCAGAAGTCAGCTGTGGCAAAAAAAAAAAAAAAGAAGTGTGTTCAGGGCGGCCAGGAAAAAGCCCTGCCCCTTATCCCATCGGTTTTGAAACTGGGAGCAGATTTTCCTTAGGTTTGGCTGTGGGATTGTCCTCCATAGTCTGATTACAGTGCTCAGCTGTTCCAGGGCAAGAATGATCTTGGCCCACAGACCCTGGTAACTAATGGAGAGATGCTGGCTTACTCAGAAACCATCACCCACTGTCCCTTCCAAGGGCATCTCCCCCTTCTTTCTGCCCAAAACGAGTCAGAAAGAACCAATATTCACTGTTTGACAGCTGCATTCTGATTGGGGAGGGCTGCTGCCTAGAGTTGCAGTGTGCCAGATTCGTGCTGTGAGACAGGCCCCAGGCCCAGCTTGGGCATGAAGGGGAACAAGGAACTTACATTTATGTCACTGGTGCCTTCCAGAGGATGCCGGTGCTGTGCCTGCCAGTGACTATGCAGACTTCTCCATTTTGCTCTCCAGAGCCATGTGGCGAATTTCACGAGATGGGAGCCACTGAGTAGCTGCAGAGCCTGTAGGCTCTCTCCCATGTGCACTTCTGGGAGACACACTATGTTGGCCTGCAACAGATGCTGTTGGAAGATCCAGTGCTATTGTGCCCTCCCTTGATGCGGGGATATTCCTGACAAAATGAATCCTCCTCCCCATCTAGGTCATACTGCTGCCCTGCCTTGGCATCCCATGCCACTCTCCTGCAGGCCACAATTCCTACTGTGCATCCAGGGCCTATGATTTGGGTGGGGCCCATCTGGCTCTCTGTAGCTGCACATGCTTTTCTGGGCCTGGCTGCATGGGGAGGAGCCCCTGCATCCCTATCTGGGGAGGAACAGAGTATCCCCATCCTCCATGGAAGGGAAACAGTCCATGGCTTCCTTGATGTCTGCTGTCTTTCCGCTGCCTCAGTTACGCTGTTCCTTGGAAAAGAGGGGTACATGACGGAAAGGTAGAACTGGAGAAGGAATGAAGTGAAGAAGAAAGGAAATGGCTTTGAGAGCTCAGCTCAGTTAGCAACGCAGGAAACAAACTGAGGAGTAGGGTGATCTTTTGCACTGGGGACCGTTAGTTTGACATTAAGACCCGCCTCTTTATCTGACAGCTGGGAATCACCCACACTTAAGACACCTTTCCTTGCAGAGTGAAAATGAGAGACTGGCTCCCCAGATACGAAACCAGTAAGAATATTTTCCAATAAGCAGTGTTACACAAAGATCTCGTCAATGAAAAGTTTGTTCTTCCAAAACACTATTTATACCAATCGCGTTTGCTTGCTCACTGCCTTGGGGAAAAATCTGGTTTAAATCTGTAAGCACTGGTTCCTATTTGGTTGCTCTTCTGTTTGCCCTACACACCTGTGCTTGCCAGACACAGGAAAAAATTTTGCTTGCTCCCACTGGCATTTTCTTTCAGCCTGATGTGCACTGGAGCCAGGCTGGAACAAAAATGCCTTTAAGAGCTGAAGCACATGAACCAAGATGTGAGGAAGGGCACCATTTGACTCTCTGCTTTTGTTTTAAAACAAACAACCCTCACTCCCTACGTGAGAACTCCCCAATCTATCTGTGTTATCAGATCCCCATGGTGGGCAACAATGATTAAAAAACAAAAACAAAACCCACACTGTGCACCATCAAAACTAACACAACAGCAGCAGCCCCAGCTGAGAATCCAGGATGGGTTACTATTCCTGCTTGCTCTGCAAATACTAATTAGGCAAGTTTTTAATTAGCAGCAGAGGCAGTACCATCCCATTCCGTGGACAGAGTGGGCCAAGCAATGAGATGCCTCTCCCCTATGGAAACCATATGACACACAGACAGCCCAGATGTTAATTCCAAGGGAACTGCCCTTCTGTGGAAGATAAGAGAGAGAAAAGAGACACAATCATAACAAACATATTGCTCAAGATTGGGGACATCATCGAGAATATATCCCAAGCAGGTCTAGATTTCCTTCATGCTCCATCAAAAAGTACCCTTCACAGTAAACAGCAATGTTCCATTCTCTGATGGCGGAGGTTGGAATCCATTGTGGGATGCTGAATAGAGATGTAAAATTTCTCGAAATTTTGAAGCCAGTGGTTTAATTTTTTTCCCCTGGGGGAAAATGGCTCTTTTGGGGAAACTTCTTTTAATAGTTTACCAACATGAAACACATCATTTTATAATTCAATTAGCATGCAAGATTGTACCATTTGGCACATTTATGGAATGTAAAAGTATAAGTACCCTTGCTTTCTATATAAGAAAAATGGTACGTTCACCCAATACTTGAGAAAATACTTGCTGCTGCTGCACCCTACCATTGCACATGTATCTTTAATTTAGGTATGAGAAGGGCTGAGATGGACGACAAGATGGTTTATGCCCAGCAAGGCAGTGCCACAGCCTCCTTCTGGAGTTGGAAAGAACACGTGCCCCTTTGACAGCCATGTTGTCTCTCCTTACTAGGATAGGCCTGCCCAAACAGATGCTGGAAACCCTGCACTGCTCTCAGCTTCAGTCAGTGGTGATGTGGGAGCCTTCCAAGCTGTCCAAAGCCCTTTAACCACACAATCCTTGAAATGGCCCTCCTACTGTGATATGCTGAGGTCTGTGGTGATGAGGAGACAGGGCAAAATGCTCTCCAACAGACTGGGGTGCTGAAGCCACCAGCGGAGCGACTGCAGATGGCACTGTTATTTGAAAAAGGCAGCAGCAACTGGCTATCTTGTCCTGTAGGGGAGAAGAAGCCACCACAGTGGCATGGAGTAGTGGGGCCTCGCTCAGGTCTCTCTCCATAAGAAGAGATCATGAAGACCTGGGCCATAATGATGAGATCCACGGAAGACTTGGAGCAGAATCCTACTGATGGAGAGAAAAGCAGGATATAAGAAATTAGAATTAAACAAAATCTGAATGGGTTTCTGTAGCCTGGCAATCCTCTTTGATGGGAGACAAGTTCTGCCAAGGGAGGTTTGAATCAGACTCCAAGGTATGTGAGACGATGGGACAGAATTGTGAAGTGTCCAGGTTTGCCAGGAAACTCAAACTGGTAAAGCATCTGATCATGGTCTTTAGTGTGGCTCTCTTCACCGTCAAACCACAAAGGGTGTGTGAGCATGCCTCTCATGTATGAACAGGTATGGACAGAGGCTGATGCCCCAAAGACCATCAAGCTTGTAGAGACCCTGAGTGAATGACAAGTTGAAAGGCTGCAACTAGATTGTTACACTTTGTGACCTTAAATGCCCTGGTGTGGGTCTCAGGGGATAAGGTAGAGTATCAATGCTTCAAATAAATAAATACATTTCCCCAGCATCTTCCTTGATAGTTTGAGTAAATGTTTCTGGGAACAAAAAGAAACAGGCGATGCAGATTGTCTTAGATAGTTCCTCCTTCAGGAGAAGCCTGAGGCTCCAAGTTTTCTCACAGCATCAAGACTGCCAGAGGTTCGGGAATTAAGGGCACGGCATCCAGGCTGGAAAAGAGCCTGTGAAAGGATCATGTATGGAAGGGGCAGCCTCACAATCATCAGAAGAATAAATCACCCCAACAGCCCATGCTATATAAGAAGTGAAAGGAGACACAGAGCCTGGCTCAGGGAGGGACAGGAGAGTTCTGGTGTGCAGGGTGCGGCCGAAAGAAGAGTTACGGGCTTCTTATAGTTGCCCTTTTCCCAGGACCAATCTAAATTATTTATATGGATTTTAGAAGACCCATTCACCAAAGACTGGCCTCAAAGAGAAAGCATCAGTAGCTAAAGGAGAACAGGACAGGACGGAAGCTGGTTGAGAAGGACCTCTAATGGGTAACAGGCAAGCGGCACTCCCCCGCCCTTTGCATTCCACCATGACTGTGGCAGTGGGGAGGGAGGGGGGGGCCTTGATCCTGAAGAGATGCCACCTGCACTGGGGTGTATACTGGTAAGCATGCTGTTAAGGAACAGAAAATGGGACTCGAAATGGCTCTTGCTGTCTCTCTCCCTGCACTGCAGTGACCTCTGCTTGCCTGACTCGGGGGGGGGGGGGCAGGGGAAGGTCTCCAGCAGGCAGGTCCTGCCAAGCGGGCTCTCACAAGGCAGTCTCCAACCACAGCTCTGTGTAGGAACAATGGCCCTTTGTCCTGTGGAGGCCACTAGGCTGGGGTCTGCTCAGTCAAATGCTCTTGGCAGCCGGGTCCAGCAAACCTGCTCTTGTGTGCAATGAGATGGGCAAACCATAGAGGCCACCGTGGCAATCTTTCTTCCACAAGCTGGGCTGGATCCAGGCTAAATTTTCCACTTCCAATTCCCCCTTCCTGCTACGGACCCCAGTTTGCCCCCCCCCCAAAAAAAATCTGCCATTCCTGAGGGTCTCCTGTCCTGCTTCAGGGAGATGAGTCAGAGACAAGATCTGTTCCACTGACACGAATGTCTGCTGTTAGTGGAAGACAGCATCTGGATCTAACTCTGTGGCTCCCCAGATTCTGTTCATAAAGAAATCTTTCTCTGTCCTTTTTCTTTTTTCAGAGTGGTCAGAGACCAGATAAGGTGAAGAAAGGAACAGAAGGCAGATGGAGATAGGAGAAGTACCAGAGGAAACAGGTAAAAGATGTCTCAGAGGTTGAAGAGGAGAGGAACCTAACTGTGGAACACACAGGACCAGAACAGTGATTTTTTGTTAAAGACTTTTCTAATTAGCATGAGCAAGTGGGAGGAAGAACTCATCCTGGACCCCTTGCTCCACCACTGGAAAAAGTTGACAGGAGAAATTATGTTTTATACTTTCTCATTTGTCTGCTTATGACAGAGAATCTGCAATGTTTGCTCAAGACTTGTGCATAACCACAAAAAACATATAAAAAAGAATCTGTCAGCTGAACTGGTTCTCACTTCCAAACCCACCCACCCCTCCGATTAATGCAACTGCGGTTCAGGCAGGAAAACTAAAGCCCAGGGATTTGCTGTGTCTGAAACAAGTTTCAGAAACAACATTCCACATGGATAAAACTGAGGAATACAAGATGCATTAGAACCATCAATCTTGTTAACTAATGGTATTATCCCATATTATAATTTAGGAAATGTAGTAAAGATCTTGAGGACAGGAGGGCCTGGTGTGATGTGGTCCATGGGGTCGCGAAGAGTTGGACTCCACTGTGCGACTGAACAACAGCAACAATGACAAAAGTAAAGATCTCAGAGCAAGTTCTGGAAAGTTCTTGCTCCAATTGTAATTTCATTTACTACTTAACAAGCTTGCTAATATGCTGGCTGAATTATGGGAAAGGGCTCTTTCTGAATGTGCCAGCTGTAGAAGCCCCAACCCATTCTCAAAGGAGCCCTTGCAACTCACTCATATTTAAGGCCGCCATTCCCCCTTGTGGTGCTGCGGGATAGACGTTTGGCACATTTGTCGTCATAAAGTCTGCAATCTGTTGCAAAGCCAATAAGCCTGTTGGGTTCTTTCCTTTCTTGAACTGCTCCTGGATCATGGATTCCAGTTCTTCACAAAAGGCCTAATAGAATATTACAATGGTTAGCACAATACTGCTGAACAAGAAACGTAACTTAAAGCTTCCCCCCCCACCCTCAGAAGCAGCTAGCGATTATTATCAAGCCAACTGCTGTCCTTTAGGTGCGCTGCCCAAATCAGAGACTTGATAGGGAGAAGACACATAGAAAAGCTAACCTACGGTACCTGTTATGTGATTATTTTGTAGGGAGAAGAGTACGTTTTATTGGCTTGAAATACAGCAAAGGAAAGTAAACCGAGGAACAGAAATAAGACTATTGAAGACTACCTCATACAAAAGTGATTTTCCTTCACAGATCACTTGTAGAAAACAAAATCATAAATGGTGATTAGCATTCAACAAATTTATTTTTTCTATCTGGCCAAGCATTTGTGTGGCAGTACACAAAAGTGACAGCTGTGCGTTTGTCACGGGTTGCAGTATAACCTGTAATTTCTTACACAGAATTTATCTCTGTGTGGGAAAACAGTCTTTGCCTAAAGCAGCCCTTCATCACAGTGCAACTGAAAACAAGACACCAGGACGGCACCTGAACGAAATTCTCTGGGCCTTTTTCAAACCCTTGTTTCAGCAACAAAAAGAAAGGATTTCAGAAAACTACTTGCTGGCCAAGGGTCTTAGTTGGGATCCAGAAGACTGTACAGGAAGCTTCTACATCAGACACACACAGGGCAACTAAACCACCACTTTCCACCCCTTTCCAAAAGCAAGATACCAACCTGCTCCTGAAACTTAGGGAAGCTGCTAAAGCATCCCCAACAGAGTACAAGGAGATGCAACAGGGGGAAAAATCAAATGTGGGACCCCAGGGTTTGCTATTCAAGTGCTTACACACGCCTTAAGATTTTGGGTCCTGCCATCCATTTTAAGGCTGCCTGTTTGGACATGTGTTTTATGAAACAGACATAGATAGGACATTACTGCCATTCCTGATGCAGGTCTTTCTCATAAGACGCTCTTTTGCTATGTAGTTTTTTAAAAAATATTGTTACTATTCACACAACTCTGCCAGCTAGGCTGTATTACATTTCAGCCACCAAGCAAAACCAGATGGGATGATGACTCTTACAGGGCTTTGAAGAATCATGGAGACTCTCTTCTTTTGCTCCATCATATTGAAATCCTGGCGAAGGTCAGGAGCCATGTTCCTCTCCCGCAGGTACTCTGGGTTGTTTTCATCAACTCGATCGAAATACCTCTCTTTATGAGGAGCTGTGGGAGGTGGTGAAGTTACCACCTCTGCTCCAGATTCACCATTCATAGCACTACTTCAGTGATCCTGTGAAAATAAGAAAACCAGTCAAGAATATATTACTGATTGATTTATGTACTGTTACCGCACCTGGCCTCTTCAAAACAGCAACACGGGGACTGTAAATGTTGGGTTCTATTCGTGTCAGGTAGTCCTGCCACTCTCCAGGGCAGGAGATGGGATTTCCTGGGCTGGGCTGGGCGAGACAACTCCACTCCTCCCCCCTCCTCCCGCTGGAATGTACTCCCTTCCCTCCGCTTGCTGGCTTCACAGGGTTGTTATCTCGATTCAAGGCTACAGGTAACTTCACACAGACATGTTTAGTGTTTTTAGTTTCTTTTGCAGGTGTCATCTATTAGCTTTAGCCTGGGAAAGATTTTAAGCGGGTTTCACCTCGGGACGGGGAGGCTGGGTGGCAACACATGTTTGAACTCACTATATCTATCCTAACACTATTGTTCAACTCCATTACTAACTCAACAAGTGTACCCGAAGAAATTCCCCCAATAAAGAAAGTCTTGTTTAAGATCCTTTGCGTGGGGTGAGTTCATCCAGGAAGTCTCACAATTAGTAACTTTTTAACTTCTGTGTAGTTTGACCATACCCTCTACTCAAACCAGGCTGGAGAAAATTAGCTACCTCTACAAAACCAAGCAAAATGGCTCTTGAGTCCCGTTCTCTGACTGTCCACCTTATTGAGATAATTTATATCCCACCTTTCCGCTAAAATTGCCTTCAAGATGCTGAAAGCAGAGAGGACAACATGCCTTTCCTTCTCACTTGCAGAGCCCATTGTCCTCCGTTGCCAAGTGAGCCCGCTGCTCTGGCGTTGGGCCCTTTATACCAGCATTCCTCCTGCCTCTACCTGGAGACGGGCTGAGCTCTTTAAGCAGCACAATCCTTTGAATGTGCCAGAGTCCCACTCCTGAGAAAAGGCAGCAATTAGAGGTAACATTGTGAAGTCGCTGAAGTTTTAGGCAATATTTTTCAAGTCCTCGGAAAATACACCGACAGAGATTTTTTTTCATTTACTTTCCAGATACTATTCTATTGCTTGTTCAATTCTGTTTGAACACTTTTGGCAATCTCTGACTCCACTCTTTCTGTTTCAGATGTTCCCTGGACTTCTAAAGGAAAAGCTGGCACAACAACCGGAAGGCCAGGGGCCTAAAAAAAAAGGAAAACGAGCCAGTCTGTGACTAGACTGTTCAAACAAGAGGACATGTCCCAGTTAAATGAATGGAGTTGGCAGCAGTTTTGAGGGGATTAGAGCAGACAGCCCCGTCCTCAGAGCCCTGGTTCTGGCAGGCAGCCAAGGAATATTACGCACAGCAATTGTTGCTCTACTTCTTATGCACCCTTACCAAGTTTCCTTCCCCCCTAGTTTCAGAGGACAGCCGTGCTGGTGCAGCAGAAGAGCTAGATTTGAGTCCAGTTGCACCTTAGAGACACCAATGAGTTTTGAGGCATGAGCTTTCCAGAGTCAAAGCTGCCTTCATCAGATACCTGACGAAGGGACCTTTGGTTCTCGAAAGCTTCTACCCCAAAGATCTTGTTGGTGTCTCTAAGTGCACTCAAATTTGACTCTTTTATGGCCTTCAGTTTCCAACTGACATTAAAGCTGTTTGCCTCTTTCTTCCTGACCATTATTTCCCATAATTCCAGGCGGTCAGCCATGTCATGTTTGTCATGAGTGACAACAAACTGTCTCTTGCTCAGAGCCCTCAAAGCATTAAATCATTTCCCTCCTTCTGCCTAATGAATTTATATTGGCAATACCTTCTTACTAACAAAGGCGCCCCCCCCCCCCACCACCAAAAAATATATATAGTAGCATTCCCAAAAGGCCAGTGGTGACTTCCCAAGTGCTACAGAGCTGGCCAAATGAAAGCTACTTTGCCAGATATAAGGACCAAAGGACCAATCAGCTGCTGGCAATCTTTAGATTTAGTAACTTTAAAATTACAGCAGCTTCTTAGCTGTCAGTATTTGGGATTCAGGAAAGTGGCCATGTTGGTCTGAAGCAATAGAATAAAGTTTGAGTCCAGAGGAACCTTTAAGACCTAGGAAAGTTTTGTTCTGGGTATAAGCTTCCATGTGCATGCATACATACAGATCTGAAGAAGTGTGCATGCACATGAAATCTTATACCTAGAATTAAACTCTGTTGGTCCTAAAGGTGCCGTTGGACTTAAATTTTGTTCTATTGGCATACTTATGAAAAAATATTTCGTAGAAGTTTTTTCCCCCAGTGCATCCCCCGAATTCCCAATTTTTCCACTGAAAAAGTCCTTTTTCATTCTATACATTTTGAGAGAGAAAAACGTGCCTTATGAAGCATTTTACACATTCTAAAAGAGAAAATATTTCGTAGAAGTCCCCCCCCCCCCCCAGTGCTCACAGAAATTTCCCAATTTTTCACACCGGAAAACTGAAAGTAAGTCGGGGGGGGGGGGGCTTCAACATCTCTTAATACATAGTTTTATCACACCCATTTTGCGAATTCATCCATAGTTGGGAGTAACATATGCACTCTGGTTGTGCTCTTCTGAATCGGCCATCTGCACTTTGCTGTGTAATACCCTGGACAATCTCCCTTCTTGTTGTGCTACTCCTCACCTGCCCTGTATACCTTTTCCAACTCAATGTGGAAATGGCTTAGGCCACATCACTACCCTATTAGCCTTTAAGGTTCAACGGTTATTACCCCTACAAAGAGTAGCAGTTCTAAACAGTCTGGGTAGTGGGGAGGAGCCGGTCTTTTGTAATGTAATTTACTTCACCTTCAAGGCATCAAAGCAGATTTCCAAGCACTGCTTGAGGCCAGTTGTCACCTTCTGTAGAGGCATCTTACTTTCACTGGGCAATCCTGGCACAGACAATAGGCTCTGAGGTTTAGCAAGCCCTGCCTCACTTGGGCCCTGTACAGAAGGGAGAAAGCAAGCCCCCCCTTCGGTTGCAGATGCCTAA
Organism: Lepidodactylus listeri; assembly: GCA_029233225.1. NCBI lineage: Eukaryota > Metazoa > Chordata > Lepidosauria > Squamata > Gekkonidae > Lepidodactylus > Lepidodactylus listeri. The sequence continues at coordinate 111,751,578 of JARCFY010000009.1, read as the reverse complement.
CTATGATCTGTTACAGATCTGCTGTGAATTTGGGGAGAAAAGATATGGGGGTCCAAGTTGTGCTCTGCTCAAGATCTGGCCAAAACAAATTAGCTGTGGCTTAACTGCATGAGAAGTCAAGCTCTCTGGCCATACAGCCTTGCCTCAATCCCTAGCGTATGAGAAATGCACATGGGCTGTTTTATACTCTTTCAGAGGTACAGGGAAAGCATCCCAAATATGCTCAAAGCTACTCCTCTTCTAAACTCTATCAGTAAGACAATATTCCAAACCCCACTGTTGCAAGAAGATATCTCAAAACCCAATCCAACTCTACCCCAGATGACCTGGAGTGGGCGCTTCAGTACGTACTGGGCTGGCTTAGACTGAGCCGACTGAAATTGAATCCAATGAAGATGGAGGTCTTCTGGAGTCGGAATGGGTCGGGGGTAGGAACCCCATTGCCGATTTTCGGAGGGGAGCCATTGGTGCCAGTGCCAAGGGTAAGGAGTTTGGGAGTGCTGCTGAATGTCTCCTTAACAATGGAGGCCCAGGTAGCAGCCACTGCCAAGGCAGCCTTTTATCACCTGTGGCTGATTAGGCAGTTGGTTCCCTTCCTCGAACGCGATGATAGCAACAGTGATCCATGCTATGGTCACCTCGAGGTTAGACTACTGCAACAGTTTGGGTAGTGGGGAGGAGCCGGTCTACATGGGGCTGCCCTTGTCTCAGATGCGGAAGCTGCAGCTAGTGCAGAATGCTGCAGCCAGGCAGCTGATGGGTCTCTCTACATGGGACCACATCCAGCCTGTGCTGAGATCCCTGCACTGGCTGCCTATAGTGTACCGGATCTGGTTCAAGGTGCTGGTGCTGACCTTTAAAGCCCTATATATCTGGGGCCTGCCTACTTGAGGGACCACCTTTCCCAGAGGGCACTAAGGTCAAGCTCATAACATCGCTTGACTCTCCCTGGTCTGAAAGAAGCTCGGCTGGCCAGCGCTAGAACCAGGGCCTTCTCGGTGGTGGCCCCATACTGGTGGAATGAGCACCCAGAGAACATCAGGGCCCTGTAGGACTTATTACAGTTCTGCAGGGCCTGCAAAACAGAGCTCTTCCACCAGGCCTTCAATTAGGAGCCGTCACCGGGGGACTAAGGACAACTAGGTCCCTGGAACTTGCTGGGTGAGACCCTGCCGGAGGCGGCTTATTTGGATGCTGCCCCTCTCACCATGCAACTCGGATTGCTGCCATCTTTTTCTGTTGTTTTAGTTGCAAATTATGCTGTGTTTTAAATCCTTGTAAACTATTGTTTTATAGTATTTTAAATGTTGGAAGCCGCCTTGAGCCAGCTCGTCTGGCAAGGTGGGGTAGAAATATAAGTCATAAATAAATAAATATTATATTGGATACTATTTTCAGAAGTCAGAGAAGGAAAAACAGACAGAAGAACTATTCCGTATGACAATAAAAGCAGATTGATAATAAAAGGAACTAACCAAAAACAGGAAGAAAGAATAATATTGGAAAGAAAGTAGAGACCACACCCTTTTATCAACATCTAGGCTTCCAGAAAGCCAAAAAAATAATTAAGCAACAGATCCGGGACCTGGCCCTTCAATCCAATAGGATCTGTTTACAGCTGCACCTTACTGCACTACAGCGTACTAAGGATTTTTTATCGGCAGACTATTGCACTGCCTTAGAAATTCCTAAGTACTGGAGAACCTTCACTTTGACACGTTTCAATGCCTTGCCCTCAGCTTTTCTATAAGGCAGATATCTTCACATTCTTTATTCCCAATAGATTTGCCCTTGTCAAACGGAAAAGGCTGAGACAGTTGAGTATGTATTATTACACTGTCCCTACTATAATGATAAATGTTCCCAACACATTACACTGATTTTAATAAATTCCCCTGGAAATTCCACACTTCCCTCCTCCTTCTGGACTCCTCTAAAGAAATTACTTGTAATGAAAAAAAAAATTGTATAACGGCATGCCCAATCAAAAGCAGCTAAGTCTTCAGATAAATAAGAACGTAAGAGAAGCCAATGTTGGATCAGGCCAATCGCCCATCCAGTTCAACACTCTTGTCACATAGTGGCCAAAAACACCAGGGGCCCTCAGAAGATCCACCAGTGGGGCCAGGACACTAGAAGCCCTCCCACTGTCGTCGTCCCCAAGTACCAAGAACAGTTCCTCCTCTATTGTGAAATGGGCACAAGAATTTTAAATACTGGATTATAATGGCACATATAAGTTTTCTGCTGGTCTTACTACTGCATGCAGTAGTTTTTACAAGTGGAGACCTGCAAGAAACTTGTGGGATGGTTATCCCATTCCTCACAACTTTGCTTCCTCCCTTCTCCCCCTACCTCTCTCACACTCTTTCTGCCTTCTGCCCCCCTTCTTACTCTCTCTCTCTCTCTCTCCTCCATGTATGTTACTTCCGCTCTCTTTCTGACCTGTCATTATTCTGTTTTTCTGACGCCCCACCTCATCACTTTCTCTCTTTCTGCCCCCCCATCACTCTCTCCTTCTGCCTCCATCACTCTCTCAGCCTCCTGCCTGCTTCCTCTCCCCCCACAGCAGCAGTAGCAGTGCTCTGGGAATCACAACGGATCTCCCAGCTGCAGAGATCAATTCACCTTAGGGCTGCCAGCTCCAGGTTGGGAAATTGCTGGAGATTTGGGGGTGGAGCCTTGGGACAGTGAGGCTTGGAGAGTCAAGCAACCTCAGCAACCCTCCAAAGCAGACATTTTATCCAGGCAAACTCTGTCACCTGGACAACAGTTGTAATTCTGGGTGCTCTCCAGCCCTTGTCGGAGGCTGGCAATGGTAGTTCAAGTGAAGGAAATGGCTGGTTTGGAGGGTGGAGTCTATGGCATTATACTGGTCTGTAGTTTTTCCTCAAATCCCACCCTCCCCAGGCTCCACCCCTCAAATGTCCAGGAATTTCCCAACCTGGAGTTGGCAACACTATTTCCTTCCCACCCAACAGCCAACCTACCTTTATCTGTCTTCAGCTGGTGGCCAGGGGGGGTACTTGGCAACCCTAGACTGCAGCCAGTAAAAACCCTGCCTTTTACTGACAGAAACAGTTAGAACCTCCCCCCCCCCCCCCCAACATTCTAATCTCTCACAGTTGATGCCTGGAGCTGATGCCATTTCAACAGGTATTGGGAGGGATTCAATGGTTTTCTGCAGACTGAGAAAGGCCCCTAACTATGTAGGAAAAGCTGTTGGGGGAGAGTGAGCTCTCTTTTGGCAGATATAAGTATCCACACAGAAAAAAAACCTCTTGGAATTAGTATATAGATGGTTTTTATCTAAACTTTTCAAGCAGATCATATACTGAAATAAACTGAACTGACGACACCCCTATTGTGGGCCTCTGAGCTGTACTGGCACTGGCGCAGATACAGGAAACGAAAGCAATGACTGAAAGCATAAAGACAAGCATTCTTTAATTCTTTACCTAAAGCATTGTCTTCACCTAACACTGTAAAACTATCTTACATGAAAAACTTTATTCTACACATTTTAAGTGAGCAAAACCTTGTCTCAAAGTATTTTATCCCCCCCCCCCCCCAAAAAAAACATATGAGTCTTTTTGGTGCTCCCCAGAGTTTCCAGTTCCTCTGTGTACTCTGAAGACACCTTGACCTGGTTGGCCCAGGCCAGTATTGAGATGGGAGGCCACCAAGGAATTCCAGGGTCCCTGTGCAGAGAAAGGCAAATGGCAAACCACCTCTGACATCTCTTGCCTTTTTAAAAAATTACTTTTCAAATTACAATATATAATATGCTTATTTCAGATCTTGAATATGAGAGTCCTACATTCAGTATTTCCAATATTAAAATCTCTGCATATCTTGGACATTACACTATCATACATACATCCAATTTATTATAACTGTCTGGAATAATATTTAATAAAAAGATTTTTGGGTCAAAAGGTAAATCAATGCCTAGTATATCTTGTATAATTATTTGAACTGCTAACCAATACTTTTTAATTTTGCCACACGTCCACCACATATGATAATATGTCCCCACATTTTTCTTACACCTCCAGCAGTTACTCAATAACTTTGAATCGCATCAGGCTAATCTATACGGTGACCAATGCCATCTGTAAAACATTTCTTACAATGATGTCTCTTGCCTCGAAAACCCTACAGGGTCACCATAAATTGACACTTTACACACACACACACAAATATATGAAATATTTTCAAGGATATGTGCAAATGAGACAACTCAATTTGTTTGTAGCACCTTCCTTTCCCCGTATTTTTCTAACTGCTGCAATGATCCATCATCTTCTCCATTCCACTTTCAATGACTTCCTCTCTGATCCATCTGCACTTTACTAAGCTGCATGTTCCATACGTGTAAAGAACTAAGTCACACTGTTTTCTAATTTATTAGCTTCTCTTCCTTCTGTATAGCTCAGTGTTCCTTTCCTAGCCTATAAATGTAGGCCTTTTTTCTCTTGGCCTTGATTCAGGGTGGGGCTTTTAGCTGTAAGCTACAATGACTATATTTGAAATGAAAAAGTAGAATGTTACACAAAAACAAAAAGCACTGTTCTGCTTAAGAAAGAAATTAATCTAAAATGTTGGCTGCATCACTTGACATTTCTGGCAGCTGCTGAAGGTTTCCTGGTCTCTGTTGCTTTTGTTCTTTTCTTTCCCCCAGGCCTGTATCATTTTTACACAGCTATCAGTAAGAACCAATATAAAGCAAGCCGAACTAATGTCCTTTTTGCCATCAAAAAGACAGACTATCTTTCACAGTGTATGTTATCCAAGGTTAGAACCAGCCACATCTACTACCAGACAGGTTGCTCTAATACTTGATTAACATGTCCAAATTGTTCAAGCTCTTCATGTTTTAACACAGGGAGCTTTCCAAACAGCCTAACTACAGCCAGGGCAACAATCACATGGAAAGGAGTTCTAGATAGGGGTGTGCACACAGTGTATACCGAGCCGAATAAATGCCCCAAAAATACCGTATTGGTATTTTTCGGGTATTTATTCAGCCGAATACAGAGCAGAGCTCTGTATTCAGCTACCACAGGAGCCCCGCCTGAATAAAAGGCGATATTATTTTTTTCTAACTTCCATACTGTGCCTGATCACAGTTTACTCTAAGCTGCGCTGGAGGGTGCTGGTGCACAACATTTCAGGGGCCAGCTCAGAGGATTTCTGCTTTAGCTCACAAACAATGGAGGATGGGGGCACCTCCTTCTGGGACTCATAGAATTGGACCCACTGGTCCAATCTTTTTGATGTGGGGGGGTTATTTAAGGAGTGATACCAGCAGCTAAGCTGCAAATCTGGTGCCTCTACCTCAAAAAACAACACCCCCCCCCGAGCCCCAGATACCCCCAGATCGATTCTCCATTATAGCCTATGGGGCCCATTGACTATAATGGTCTCCGTATGCTATAATGGAGCCAGAAAAAAACAATTTTTGCACACCCCTATTGTGCTTTTCAGTAAGATTTGTAAGTTGCCTTGAGTCACAGGGAAAAGTGGGATACAAATATTTGAACAAATACATAGTTTGGGCAGGTTGATAACATTTGTGCAACTTCTGGTTTGTTAGGTCTGGCAAGGTTCTGACAGTGATTGTTCCACCTTTGTTATACATTACCTGTAATGCTGGTTCTTGTATTTCACTAAAAAAACCCCACACAAAGTAGACTGCAAGAGTCCCCCCACCCACCCCACCCAGTGCTGGTGTGTTTTCTAAGGATCAGTGCAGGGCAACGGTCCAAGGCCAGGTCTACCAATATAGTGGAAAGGGGCAGGGAGGCCTGTTCTCCGGAGGCCTGGTCTACCCCCATAGAGGACAACATTTTGTGTCATGAAATTTGACTTGATTCTGTTTTCTCTTATTCTTAAAATATAGTTTAAATGTAGTTTAAAAGAATTCATTCTGAGATTTTTACAAGGTTATGGAAATAATCTAAACATAATTTACACAATAGTCAAACGTAGACTTGCTCACAACTTCAATGCTACTAGCTTTTTTCACTCATGAGGTAAAATTTTTGCTCGTAACACTGTGGAGCTTAGAGGGAACATTGGCCTGATCCATATCCCCAGGCCTCTGTGCTCTTAAGTGAGTAAAAGATACAGGCTAGTTAATAAAGATGTTTTTTTCCCCCTTTTAAAGATCTCAGACTGAAATTTTAACTTTTACTCATTTATTTTTATGTCATTTACAGTCTCACTGTAAATTTTCTCACTGAAACTCAAGGCAGATTACACAGTGTAAGTCAAATATAGACAATGAGATGGGAAATCCAATAAAAACTGCAATAGGGTTCAATTTCAGAAATCTGAAAAAAGCAGGAACCCGAAATGAACCATAACCACCTAAACATGACATGTTAAGCAAAGCAAAAATGGTACAAAAGGAACATACTTATAGCCACAGGCAGGACACAGAAGTAGCATAGTCCATAGTTCCTTTCCCTTTACTAAAGCATCTTTCTGAATAATTTCATTACAGTACAACTTCATAGCTTGTGTAAAAAAGCCCTCCGGAACAATTCCATTTCACAGAGTTGTCAGAAAGCTGGAAGGGTGGGATCTTTCCTAACCGCATTAGGCAGGCCATCCCATATAGTGGGGACCACAACAGAGAATGCACAAGCACAGGCTGTTATTGACTTTGCTCATTTGCCAGGTGGCGTCATGGCAGAGCACAGGGAGAGAGACAGTCCTGCAGATATGAGGGACCAAGGCCATAGATATCCTGAACTGAGCCCAGTAATACACCTGGCTGCTCAGTCACACAGATACCAAACACAGAGTGAGATAAAGGGATTTGCTAGGGCTGGGAGGAGGAAGAATATTTCATATGCACATAAATCTCACTGTTAAGCGAGTGAGGCGACTAGGATGGCAAAACAGGAGGTAAATATTTGAATGGTAGCAGTCAGTACATGGAAAACAGAAAGGGGGAATGGACCATTGAATACTTAATTAGATCACCACTGAATAGATTAAATTATTGACTAATCTACTTACTGGTAATCTAATTAAGAGCCAGCAGAAAATCCTCTGGAGTAATTCTCTATACTGTTGGGGGGTGAGAAGATTTTTTTTTTTAAAAAAAAGTGTGTGTGTGTGTGTCTACTTCAGGGGGAAAAAGAAATCTCTTTGATCCAGGTCACAATCACTTAGGAAGTTCTGTAAAACTCGTCTGCTGAAGGCAGCATAAACTGAGTTATATAGAGGGCCAGGTTGCTGCCTTGCAAACTTCCTCAACAGTTGTGCATTTGGCAAAAGTGGCGCTGGTAGCAGCGCTTCTGACAGAATGGGCTGTGATCCCTCCAGGAACAGGAATCTTTCCAGCTCTGTGGGGCTCAGTGATGCAAACCTTCAGGGTGTGGTTTAGAGCTGATTTGGACCTACTTTGAACCACGTTTGGAGGAGAGACAGAGATGAACACGGTGTTGGTTTTCCTAAGATGGTTAGATTGCTGAACATATATTTTCAGGGCTCTTCTGACATCCAGAGTTGCCTTCCTGTGTAGGGTAAACGATTCTGAATCTCCCTGTTTGTTGATGTAAGTCTTCGCTGATATATTGTCAGTTCTTATAAGTATTTGTGGGTAGAAGTGTCTTAATGCCAGGTCTATGGCCCTCAACTCCAGAAGGTTGATGTTCATTTTGGTTTCTGCTTCGGACCAAGTTCCTTGGATCAGTTTGTTGTCTAGCGTTGCCTCCCCACCCAGCCCCCCACCCCCGGACAGGCTGGCATCTGTGAAAACTTGATGCAGCTCTGGCAACCAATACGTCTTGCCTTGCAGCAGGTTGGATAATCAAGTCCACCAACAAAGACTAACCTTACCCTGGGTTGGTTCCCGAGAGACAGGTCTAACCTCTGCATGAACCAAAGAAAAAAGGGGGGGGGGGGGGCTCAACCCAAAATATGGCTGTGATCTAAGAGGGTCAAGCTAACAAAATAAGCTATTATAAAAATACAAATATTTATTATGGTGTACACATTAATAAAAGTTACTTCATGATGGAAGAGACACACATCCAGACACATTGGATATTTGTTAACAGAACAATTTGAAGAGTATGTGCAGTTACCATGAGAGATTATCCATTGTTCACCGTGTAAACTTTTAGCAACTGCACATTACATGAGAGAGCAACACCTATTTTCATAAGATTTATTTCTGCCTATTAGGGCAGTATTTCTCAATCTCCTCCCTCACAGTCTACTTAATGAAAGACACACAGTCTGAGGAAAGATGAAAAGCCCAGTGTGTGTGTGTGTGTGTGTGTGAGAGAGAGAGAGAAAGAGAGAGAGAGAGAGAGACCTGCTGCGTTTCAGACTGGAGAACTGCAGGGGTGAACAAAGCACTGGGCTCAAGAGCTTCTGGCATAGCCCTGCCTGGAGAACAGCTCATATGTAGAGGCCTCCCTGGCTTGTAGTTGCTGTTCAAAATGGCTGCCGCTGCAAGCCGGAGGGCCAAACCCAGCTGATGGCCTGGGTGCACTAGACTGGCATTACTTTTTGGTGTGCTTTTTTCCCTCCAGCATCAAAGGGTTGACCACGGCCGCTTGTGGGCCATGCCAATTTCCCCAGCAGTCTCTCTTGTGCCTATGGTGGTCAGATTGGCTCCCCCCACCCCCCACCCAAAAAAAATTATCCTCAATGGATCTCATCATTTCTCAAGGCAGTGATCTTCCTGCGGGTTTACCTCTGCGGAGGATTGGAGAAGCGGGGAGGGTGCAAATCGAAGGTCAGGAGGAAAGACTGACCAAGGAGAGACAGCAAAGAAGAGGGGGAAAGGTTAGCAGAAGTTTAAAGAGGTTTGGATAGGTTTAAGAAAAATTTCTAAGTTGTAAGGCAAAGCCTGTTTCCTAAGCTGCTCTCCCTTCTGAGGCAGGAAACAAACTGAAGAGGGTGACTCCCATGGGTTGGGAAAAGGAAGTTTAAGAAATATTGTTCCTGCCTCCCTTAAACAGACAGTGGGAATCTCCCTAGCAAGATGTCCTCCACCTCAGAGGGAGAACTAGGGTTTCCTTACAAGAGAGTTCAGGCACCCCTGCACACATGATGCCCCCTCCTCTTAGTCGCTCAAAACCTGGAAAGCAGAGGTGGGGAAAGCTGAGGGGTTCTGGGATCGTGACATATCTGAAATAGTGAGCTGTGACTCATGAAAGCCCTTACTAAAACAAATCTCAGTCTTCAAAGTGCCACTGGCTTCTGTTGCTTAGCCTTTGAGCTGCTATCAAGACATCGTCATTTGAACACTAACAAGAGCACAATTTAGCCCACGTATATATGATCAGCTTTCTGATTTATTTTTTCCCCTTAACATGTTAGTGTGCTCTGGTGTCAGCCTTGCATCCAGATAATTAACTGTTGAGGAAAACATGTTCCACAGGCACAGAAGCCTGGAACACACAGGATGCCCTTTGCCAGTGGTCACTTTAATATATGTAAAGGGTAAAGATTTCCCTTGCTCGAAAGCCAGTCCAATACAACTCATCTCTGTCTCCAAGCCAAAGAGCCAGCGCTGTCCAAAGACATTTCCGTGGTCATGTGGCTGGCATGACTAGACACCGAGGCACACGAAACGCTGTTACCTTCCCACCAAAGTGGTACCTATTTATCTACTTGCAATTTCTTGCTTTCGAACTGCTAGGTTGGCAGGAGCTGGGGCCAGAGACGGGAGCTCACTCCGTCATGCAGCACTCGGGTCTTGAACTGCTGAACTACCGACCTTCCAGTCTGCAGTTCAGCATCTTAACCACTTGAGCCACTGCATACCCAGACAAATTAATATACCAAACAGCAAACGAAGTCTTATAATTTACACATTTAATGTGGTACATTGCTAACATACATCTTAATTTTTGCCATCTAACAACAAAACAATTAGAACACCCCAAGTTTGCAAGAAAAAACTTATTCTGATGAGTCTCATATCATATGTATTAGCATACCATACACATTATAATATTAACTGTGCACTGAATTACTATTCATTAAATAGATACTAGAATGTATGATTTATAGACAGGATCTAATGCTATAGAATGCCTTTTATCTGCATACTACACATTAAGTAAGCCTTGTATTTTAAACAGCATCCCACTGATCCCAAACAGAGAAAATGGGGGTTTCTGGGTGTTCCCCAAAGTCTCCTCCCTAACACGCACACACACACACACACACACACACACACACTTCAGTTCTCTAGCACCTGCCCCACCAAAGAGGGGACAGATGCCTCATTTGTGACACACTGAGTTCAGTGTTCTCTCATCCCCAGCAAAGTCAGGGATGAGCCAAGCAGAGTGGCAACAAGGACAGCACAGCACGCTACTTGTCGGGAGCCACTGTAGTGGTAAAGAAAGCAACACCTGCTGACAGCAAAGGCACGTTTGCTGCTATAGTGACTACCAACAGGACTGAGGTGACGTGTCAGCCCAGCCAGCTCCAGAACTGGGGGTGCATCACAGAAACTGCAGTTTCTCCTGTTTCTTTCCTCCCTCGCTGCAGTTAACCTTCCTGAGGCTGCAGCAGACCACTGGCAGAGCTCCTCTTCTGCTTCTGGCCTGGACAAATCCCCTTTTGTGACAAGCACAGAGATGTGCTGTATGACCTCAGTGCTCCAGACAGGAGGACCTTTGCAGGGTTTATCTGCCATTCCCAGAAGAAGGAGAAAGAAGGAGGAAGGAGGAGGAAGGAGGAGGAAGGAGGAGGAAGGAGGAGGGGGGAGGAAGAGGAGAAGAGGGACAGAAGGGGAAGAGGTGGATTTATATCCCACCCTTCACTCAGAGTGGCTTACAATCTCCTTCCCTTCCTCTGCTCATAACAGACAACCTGTGAGGAGTGTTCCCTCTAAGGTGAGCTCTTGTGCCCTCTAAGGTGAGCTCTTTAACTCAGTGCAGGAGTTCTTCCTCTCCGGGGGTGGCCCCACCCTCCCGCTCAACAAGCACCTGCGGGCCTTATAAGTGCGGTGCTGGAGCCCTCCTTCTGCCGCATGGCCGTCATCCTGTTTCCTGCCCCGCTGCCATCTTCCTCCCACCAACACTGCTGCACCCAGCCCGCCTGCAAGGCTGCATTAGGTGAGGTGAGTCGCCCCTCTCTCCCACCCCCCACCTTGTATCAACCTGAAATAGCCGGAAGGCATCCGTCAGCTCCTAGCCTCACCGCGGGAGGCCAGGGAAATGACTGTGAGGTGGGGGCAAGGAGTGGAGGCTATGGCTGCAGCAGCTCCCAAGCCTCTCCTCCCCCATGGCAAATCCCTCATGGCTGGAAGCCAACCCCCCCAGCTAGCCTCTGCAGCAGGAAAGAGACTGTACTCCAGGAGGCGGTTTCTTCCCTGGTGTGTGCAGGGCAGAGCCCAAGCCTGGGACACCCATGGGAGCAGCCAGTTGCAGGAGGATTCTTTCTTTCTCTCTCCTTCCTACTTTCTTTCTCTGTCTCTCCCCCCCTCTCTCCCCATCTATTTGCTTTTTTTCTCCCCTTCCTTCCTGTGTTTGTGTTTTTTAATGTAGGCTTGCTCACAACTTTTGGCTCACAGGGTAGAATTTTGGTTCATGAGACTTGCTGCTTAGAGGGAACATCTCTCAGAACAGTAATCTGGAGAGCAGTTCTCTCAGATCTCTCTCAGACCCACCTACCTCACATCCTTGAGATAACAGTTCTGAGAGGAGGAGATTGGATTTATACCCTGCCCTTCACTACCCGAAGGAGTCTTAGAGCGGCTTACAATCCCTTCCTCTTCCCCTCCCCACAATAGACACTTTTGAGGTAGGTGGGGCTGAGACAACTCTCCTGAGAACTGCCCTTGAGAGAACAGCTCTGAAAGAACTTATGACTGACCCAAGGTCACCCAACTGGCTGAATGTGGAGGAGTGAGGAATCAAACCTGGTTCTCCAGATTAGAGTCCACCCACTCTTAACCACTACACCAAACTGGCTCTTGCAGACATTTTGAAAAATGTCTCCACGCCTGAAAGGAGATTAATGGTCTCAGTTTACTTCCCACAATTAGAAAAGATGCCTTTACACATATCCCCTATTTTGACATATTTATTGCTTTGATGTCCTTCCCCCCTTAATTAAATCAAAACAACTGTTGACCTCACATGATCTTAGCTTGTTTTTGCAGAATTTAAAACATCCTCATCATTTTACATGTAAACTTCCATTCCAGTGTATCTGAAAAAATGCATATGCACACAAAAGCTCATACCTTGAATAAACCTTTGTTGGTCTTAAAGGTGCCACTGGACTCTCAATTTGTTCTATTGCTTCAGACCACCTGGAAATATACAGTACATCAAACCTAAGCTTAGTTTACCATTTTAAGCATAAAATACATGTGAAGCTTCATTAACATAAAATTGTAGTATTAGACATATATATAGAATCTGAAAGTGACTACAGAGTCAGCCACAACAAGCTTTCTTAAAGAAGGCAATCTTTATTGAGAAAGGTCTGCTATGGTCATCTACACATTCTATGTCAGTAATGGGTAGAATAACCCCTGAGCAGGGCAATTACACAGAATTCAAAGAGGGTCACAAAGAGGAATGCAACCAATCACATAAATCAGAAAAAAGGCACCTTAATACTGGCTACAGGTTCTCAAAGAAAAGAAGCATGAAGATACATTTCCAGACACTAACAGGCCACCAAGGTCAGAGCCAGGCAGTGAGCGATAAGCAAGCTGTGAAAATAAAAATCACAGAGCCACAAACCTGTAAAAAGCTCAAAACAGTAAAAAGTTTTAGTTGGAGAAAACAGGCACAACACCTAGAATATAACCATATTTGGCTGTATGACACTGAACACACTGAATTCTTTAAGCATGTGTTACCATAAAATGCATCACAACATGTTAATTAACCAAAAGTAGACCTGAAAATGTTGCATATGTTTACAGTCTACATAGGAATTACCTAATACTGTAACTGTCATGCATAAAAAAATTTATACTGAACATTTTGAGTTTCATTTCACTCATTCCAAAAGGAAAAATTTTAAGTTTTTTTCAGTGTTCCCCAAAATTTAAGTCCGCATACTTCTACACACTACACATTTTGAGTCTACAAGAGAATATTTCATTAAAAGTTTTTATTTTAGTGTTTCCCAAAACTTTCACTGGAAAATAATCTCAGGAAAAGAAAACTAGGGGGAAAGGTTTTCTCCACCATTTTTTTCTCCACCCCACCCAGGCTTTCACAGTGCCACTGCACTGGCACCACAGCAGTTCCTTCAAAGGAATGGCTTGTCTGCCAACATAGATTTCTGCCAATTCCCCCCTCCTGCTGCAGATTTCTACTTTCCTACTCCAACACTGGCCCTTTAAACCCACTGACCTGAGAGCCCAATTTCAGGCAGCAAAGGCAACTGCATGGGGGGGGGGGTATGCTTTCCTCTAGTATGGTATTTTCCAACCTATGAACCCTAAAGTGGAGCGCAAAGTTTCTAAAAGTGTGTCGTAGGCCAGCCCTCCTTAACGGCCGACCCTGCCCTTTCCACTGCTCTCTTGTATTTTGGAAACCAAGATCTGACCCTGGAAACATCATTTTCCATTTTTAGTTGCTGTTTTTTTCCTTCACTGCATATTCATGTTGATCAAATAAAACCTGTCCTGATAGTTACTAGAGCGATTTTTTTAGAACCTGGTGGGGGGGCTTAGAAGGAGTAATGGAGAAGAAGAGGATGGTCAATGGCTGCAATATAACCTCCGTATGCAAAGGCTATATATGTCGGAATGCTACTTGCTTCAGGTTCATAATGGGGGCAGCTTTGCCTTTTGTGTGATATCTGTTGGTTTCTCAAAAATATCTGGTTAGTTGCTGAACTAGATAGGTGCCAAGCTCACAGTTTGCCTAGGGCACCAAAAAACCTTGGGCCAACCTTGGATGGGTCACCAGTCCAAGTAGATCTGGACTCATGGGTCACCACACTGAATAAGTTGAGAGCTGCTACTCTGGTGTGACTTCCACTCATGCTGCTTAGGATTTAAGCCACTAGTTTTGCAGGAAACAAAACAAAGCATCCCATTTCAAGAGGAATATGCCCATGCAATCACAATAGTACTAGAAACATGTTTTGTATACAAAAGGGCAACTTCATCGGCACTGAAGTGCTCATCCGTTCAACAGTGTCGTCACGTTAGGTAAAGGTAAAGGCTTCCTCTGCTCAAAAGCCAGTCGAATACAAGTCTAGGGATGCGGTGCTCTGTTTCCAAGTTGAAGAGCCAGCGCTATCCAAAGACATTTCTGTGGTCATGTGGCTGGCATGACTAGATGTTGAGGCGCACAGAGCGCTGTTCCCTTCCCACCGAAGTGGTACCTATTTATCTCCTTGCAATTTCTTGCTTTCGAACTGCTAGGTTGGCAGGAGCTGGGACCAGAGACGGGAGCTCACTCCATCACACAGCACTTGGGTCTTGAACTGCTCAGCTACCAACCTTCTGGTCTGCAGTTCAGCGCCTTAACCACTTGAGCCACTTTACTCACTAGCAAATGGCAGACACTGCTATTGAAAACACTGCTTTATGCCTGCAATGTACACAGGAATCTTACGTTAAACAAACAATATATCTTGGGAAATCCTTGACCTAAAAATATTTTAACTTATCCCAAAAGAATTTACTGGAATTTTTTCCTGCGCTCTGGAAAACTTCCTTGTTTTGCCATTGGGAAATGTGAAAAAACGTTCAGAACCTTCCTGATTCTGCCTGCCCCCTCCCCCATCTTATTTTTTTGGTTTGCGAGCTCTTTTTTAGCTTCTTCCCGGCAGCCCTCCAACACAGGCTGAGGCAGCAACTAGCCACATTCACAGCTCAGAGCCAACCACCTGCTGACCAGCAACCACTGTGGCTAGTAAACTACGGGGCTGCCAATTCTCTCACTCTTGACTGACTCCTGCATCATTGCAAGCTGATTAACAGTTACCTGACCGGCACGGTTCTCACTCAGGGGCTTGCAGTAACAGGGACAGTTCTACCTGCAGGCTGTCAGTACAACTTCCAAAGGCACTGGAGACCTTCCAGACTGAGAGCGGGAAGCCCCAGTCATCTGACTTGCATTCAGAGTTCCGTTCCTCAAGCTGTCAGATAAATGTTTTGTTTCACAGCTGTGTGTCCTAGTGTGGGTTGATCCCCTTGTTCATTAGTAACCTTGTCTGTCTTCAGAAGGGAACAAGCATTTGGAGGGGGGCCGAGGGTCCTCCAAAAGCTGCACTAGGCAAGGTTTAGTGAAGGGGAGAAAGAGAGACTCCTCGGAGGTCACCATACTCCTGGATCGCTGCTGGGGTCGCCAGGATGTCTGGCAGCAGTAATGAACCTCATCAGTGCCTCAGCAGGACTGCTAGTCAGTGAAGTGCTGCTAAGCCCACAACTGGCTGCCCTGGATACCAGTCAGCACCAACCAACCATCGGACTGCAGACAGCGTCTGCTGCGCGCCAGGAATTCCTCCCTCGCCTCCCTGACACACAGCATGAACTCAGGACTAGAGGGGTAAAATTTCTGGAAAGTCTAAAATGGAGGGGGGGGGGATTTTCTGCTTTTATTTGGGGGGGGGGAGACAGAAATGAAATATGTACAACACTTTCCTGTCAAACCTAAACTATTTTTACTGATTTAACAACATAAAATATATCAGTTTTAACTTAGTTAACATAAAACCATGCTACCTGTCGTATCTATGGAACGTAAGAATACAGTGCTCATTTTATTACAAGGCAGCAGGCCAAGAACTGCATCCTGCACTACCATCCGGATCTTAAATTTTGCCATCTGAGGTGGGGGAAAATAAAAGTTGGATAACAAGTTAAAACTTTATAACACTGAAAACACTAAACTCCTTAATAATATACTATTAAACACATTATGGCATATTAATTGTTGCCAAAATTATGCAGTTTAAACAAAAAAATTGAAAATGTCTTATATCTGACAGTATACACAAAAATAAAAGCTTGTGTTTCGTTTCAGCCACTCCAAAAGAAAAAAAATCATAGGAGTATTCAGTGCTCTACAAAATTTCTCAGTTTTTCCATTCTGAAGAATATCTCATGCTATAAATTTTGAGTGAGAAACACCTTGTTAAGAATCATTTCACCCATCCTAAAAGAAAAAAACAGTCCATATGAGGTTTTTCCAGCACTCCAAGTTTTCCATTCGGAAAAAAGTCATCCAATTTTTTTCAAGCTATAGACTTGGAAAGAATGACATTCCTTTCTAGCCAAGGGTTTTCTCACTCAAAAGACAAAATATCTCATACAAGCTTTTTTCTAGTGCTTCCCAATATTTTCCAGTTTTTCCATTGGAAAAACAGAATCAAGTCCCGGGGGGGGGGGGGGGGGGGGGGGAGACGTGTTCTCCCCCAGTTTTTTTTCTCACTCTCTTCTACTAGGCTTCATTTCTCTACCCAGGAATTCAGGCATGTTAAGCCTGCACCATTCCACCACGCTATGCCTCTCCCCATGGGGCCTTCATTGCCTTGGTATACATTGATGGTTTCAGCACCAGTGCCAGTGGAGGATTCCACCTTCCCCATTCCTGCATTACAGGAATGTTTTAGAGATCACCAAGATAACAGATGAGAAGTACTTTTAACACCTTCATAGCACAGTATACATGTTTATGACAGAACCACAGTGAAGTTACATTTTGCCACTCCAACCCAAGAGGACTCATGTACTTCAAAAAGCCAGGGAAATAACAGTATTAAAAGATCTTCAGTTCAAAAGACTAATTAAGGCACTCATTCATTCATACAAAATCCAGACATGTCACTTTCAGAACCTGCTTCAACTTTGGCCCTCTGCAAAAGGTAAACATTCGAGGACACTTAGTATTTTGTTTGTGTGACAGACCGCACTTTTTAAAAGCTTAGAAAGCAGCTGGACTGTGAAGGGTTAATTCTTCACAGGAACAGAGTGCTTTGAGTGACAGACTGTTCCAAGAGATCTGATTGGTTAGCATCAGCTGAGCAGAGAGAGACTTTAGAGCTGAATGCTGAGGAGACTTTCATTCAGAATTCAGCCCTGATTGAGAGCAGTTTTAACAAGACAGGAGGACTGGGGAAAGTTGGCATGGACACATGGGTAGTTAGACAGAGACTCTCATTCAAGCCAAGGAAAGGGGACAGTACTCCTTCAGTGGGGGAACTCATCCAAACTGGTTAGGTCACGCCTCCTCTCACTCCAGGCAGGGCTATGCAAATTTGTGTAGACTGTATTGGCTCAGAGTGAGGCTGACCCTCCAGTTTCGATAACTCCACAGCTGCAGCAGGACGCTTGAGCCTAGCTCCACTTTCTTGGAGACTCTTGCCTTATTGGTACTGAAGACAGAAAACCCTTGAAAAAAGGCCCCACTGCTGGTCTTAAAAAAGAATAAAGAGACCATTAAGACAAGCCTCTCCTGCATGAAGTTCCAGGCATCAGGACTGGCCAACGGCAGATATATCCCCAGTGGCACAAGCCACTGTCAGTGGGAGACCACTGTGGCAGGCCTCTCCCGCCTGAGCCTTCAGGCATCAGGGACTGGCACGAGCCCCTGTTGCTGCTGGCAGATCTGAGGCTTCAGGTCGTTCCCCAGCTGGCCCTCAACTGCGCTGGAAAAAAACAGCAGAGATCTACTGAGTCCAAGCCCAGACCTGCACTCTTGGGAGTCTCTTACCCTTTAAGTACGGAAGATGGAAGGACCTTGAGGAAAGGCCCCACTGCCAGTCTTAGAAAGAAGGGGAGACCATTGTGGCAGGCCTCTCACACCTGAGGCTGCAGGCACTGGAGACTGGCACAGGCCCGAGGCTTCGGGCCATTCCTCAGCTGCTCCCTGACTGCATTGGAAAAACCCAGCAGAGCTCTACTGCGTCCAACAACCATGAGGAAATCGCAGCAGGTGGCCTGACTCTACAGCAAGTGGCTTCTGGGCCTACAGAGAACAAGAGGATTGAACCTGAAGGTCAGATCCCCCCTCCAGATACATAGGACCAGTGGGATAAGGATCCCAAGGCGACAAAGGGGCCAATCCAAGCAGGGGCGGCAGTGCAGCAGAGCAGCTCCCCCCCCCCCCCCAGCCTCTCTGAGGCCTTTCCCAGTAGGTTTGGCAGTTCAGGAAAATTCCAGTAGGGCAGCTGCTCGACGTTTCCCCCTGCACTTTTTGCCCTCCCTCTGCAGACTGGAGGATGCAGGACTTTAGTCTGGCCTGAGCCTCCACCAACCTTGTGTGTATGCAACTAGGAATCATGTTGGCCTTCCTGTGGCTAGGAGTTCCTGGCCAAGTGGTGGCTGTGGTTTATCTTGCCGATAAGGGCACTAGCACCAGTGATATCAGGAGCCTTTAACAGCTAGTCAAATGAGATGTTCCCTTTCTCCCTCACCACCTATGTCAGTCTTGGGTTCGGGGGTGGAGGAGCTTTTTCCAGCCATAAGATATATGGCTACAAACTCTGATAAAGAGGACGGGGAATGGTCAGAAAATTCTTCTAGGCCTCCCTTGGAAAATTCTTCTGGGCATCAGCCAGAACATTTCTGGAGATTAACAAAGGTGCCTTTGCCTTCTCTTAACTACCAGTTAGATACAACAGAAAAACCTAGATCATCTGCTTTAACCAATTTAGTTATTGGCAGGTTTGAGAGTCCGTCCAAAGGGTCCTCAGTTTGTCCATTTCCAAATTCTTTGTTTAGGCAGGATGGGGCCGTTCCAGGCAACGGCACTTTCTTACAGAGCATAGGAAAAAAGGTCTTCACCTTTCTGACAAGCAACACGAAAGAGCTCGGGTCCCTCTGCTAGACACTCCAGTAGTAGTCTTACATCCAGAAGCAGTTTTGTCTAAGGATGTGGCCAACGCGTGTAAGAATTAAGTGGATAAAAATATTAATGATACTGAGGCGGCCCAAGGGAATCCCCTGAAGCAGCCTCTCTGATAGTCTGAGCCACTTGCCATGCTCTCAAATTTTGCCAGGGCCACCATGGACTGGGCTAATACCCTCTTTCAAGAGCCAGACACTTAAGAGTCCTTGACACTTAAGAGATCAACCCTAAAGATAAAGGGCTGCAAAATTTGCAGCAGACGCATCCCAAGAGGCCATGCAGTCTGGTGCCAGAGCACAGGCCACCAATATAGTAGTTAGAACAAACCTATGGCTAAATTCATCAGCATTTAAAAAAAAAACCACAAAGAAAAAACAGGAACAAAAGGATTTTGGGCACTCCTGCATTTTTGGCTATAGGTTAAGATTCCAACAGAGACAGTTTCCTCCTAACAAACAGGATAGGAACCAACAAAACAAAGACCAACCACCTGACTATATGGTTGGGGGTCAATTCCAGCAGTTTTCTCATGGTTCTTCTTCCCCACTTCCCAAGACAGAACACAGACACCTTTTCTTCTGTCATGGCCTATTCAACATTTAGTGCACATAGGGGCAGTGGAACTAGAGCCCTTAAAACAGCATTTCCATGGGGTTTATTCCATTCTATCTGTAGTCCCCCAAAGATCTGGGGCTGGAGAGCAACTCTAAATGAAAAAGAGTTGAAGCTATGGGTATCTGAAGAAGTTAGCAGTGTCTCACAAAAGTTTTTACCCTGCCACATATTTTGTTAGTCTTCGGGGTACTGCTGATTCTTGCACTTTTCTACTTCTACAGACAGACTAACATGGCTACCATCTTGATCTATGGGTAAAGAAGTGCACGTTCTGGTTTAAATCACTTCACTGCATTCTGCAGAGTATTCAGCACTTAAAACACTTCACTGCATTCTGCAGAGTATTCAGCAGGATGACCCCATGATGTCCTTAGACTTTCAAGATGTTTACCTGCATATTCCACACAGTTCTTCTCTTTTTGATTTTCAGGGCCAGCATTTCCAATACAAGACCTTTGGGCTGGCATCATCTCCAAGGGTGTTCACCAAGGTCCTGGTAGTTCTAACAACAAACGCTAACATCCCCAAACCCAATTTCAGAGTCAAGCCACTGAGGCTGAAAGGCCAAGCTAAGGGGGCAGATGCATAAAACCAAGCTGTGCATTTATTTAAAACATTTCTATCCCATCTTTTGATCTCAGTATGGGAATGCCCAATGCAGTGAAAAATTAAAAATTAACAATAAAATGAAAACACCACTAAAAAAACAACAGCAGCTGCCGCAAAAACAAAGTTAATATTCCCACCCTGCCAATGAAGCCTGCTGGGATGTTCAAAATGGTAGCTCACATGCTCCTGACCTAACCTACCTCACTGTGTTGTTGTGAGGACAAAATAGAGAAGGATGGAAGCTGCTTTGGGTCTCCACGTGGGAGAAAGGCTGGATATGAATGAAGTAATTTTTTTTTCTTTAAAAAACTCTGTGTCAACTGTAGCTACCAAAGCCTTTTCAGAGGCAAGCACACGAATGTGATCGAACATGGATGTAACTAAGGCCTTGGGGGGGGGGGGGGGCGTTGTCAGTGGACAGATCTGCCTTTCCCAGGAGAGGCACTCCATAACTTACAATTGCTGCTTCCTGGTACCTGAGCGAATCCCTAAATGCCTTAACACTTCTTTTTAAACCGAGAGATCCCCCCCCCCCCAAATTCTAGAACATTTTAGCATTCCGGGCTCAAAGGTTAGCCTGAAACAGGTCTATGGCTCACAACCAAGAAGAGAAAGAAAAGACACCACAGCATCCTGAACAATTACTACCAATTATGTCCCTCCCACCATTTATGGCAAGAACTTACTTTCAGGACCAAAACCTTAGTTATCACCTTCAGCCTAACTTCAGAGCAACTGAGGTCCACCATACAAGGCACTGCACACTACTTAATTTACTGTCAAAGAAAATCAGCGACTTCTAGGCGGTGCTGTGGAGTGTGCATTTTGGTTGTATTTAATAACAGGGAGCGCTTTCTGCCAGGCAAGCCTCAAATGCAGCCGCAGAGAGGCCAGCACCCCCAAGGCCATTTCTTCTGGCCCCCGCCTCACCCCGCACCGATGCACCCCCAAGAAGACCCTTGGCTGGGGACACAAGTTTGGGGCTGGCAGTGCTTGGCCCCCAGGCCCCTCATAAGAACATAAGAGAAGCCAATGTTGGATCTGGCCAATGGCCCACCAGTCCAACACTCTGTGTCCCACAGTGTGTCAAAAACACCAGGTGCACTCAGGAGGTCCAGCCCTCCTGCTGTTGCCCCCCCCAAGCACCAAGAATACAGAGCATCACTTGCCCCAGACCGAGAGCTCCTATCTATACTCTTGTGGCTAACAGCCCACTGACTGAACCTCTGCTCCATATAAGAACATAAGAGAAGCCAATGCTGGATTGGGCCAGTGGTCCATCCAGTCCAACACTCTGTCACACAGTGGCCAAAAACACCAGGTGCCCTCAGGAGGTCCAGCAGCAGAGCCAGGACACTAGCCCTCCCACTGTTGCCCACCCCAGCACCAAGAATACAGTGCATCACTGCCTCAGACATAAGAACATAAGAGAAGCCAATGTTGGATCAGGCCAATGGCCCATCTGTGTCACACAGTGGCCAAAAACACCAGGTGCCCTCAGAAGGTCCAGCAGTGGGGGCAGGACACTAGAAGCCTCCCACTCTTGCCCCCCAAGCACCAAGAATACAGAACATCATTGCCCCAGACGTAAGAACATAAGAGAAGCCCTCCCACTCTTGCCCCCCCCCAAAGCACCAAAAAACAGAGCATCACTTGCCCCAGACTGAGAGTTCCTATCTATACCTTGTGGCTAATGGAGCCATCCAGTCCAACCCTCTGTGTCACACAGTGGCCAAAAACACCAGGTGCCCTCAGAAGGTCCAGCAGCCGGGCCAGGACATTAGAAGCCTTCCCACTGTTGGCCCCCCCCCCCCACGACCAAGAACACAGTGCCATCACTGCCTCAGACATAAGAACATAAGAGAAGCCAACATTGGGATCAGGGCAATGGCCCATTCAGTCCAACCGTGTGTGTCACAGAATGGCCAAAAACACCAGGTGCCCTCAGGAGGTCCGCCAGTGGGGCCAGGACACTAGAAGCCCTCCCACTGCTGCCCCCCCCCAGCACCAAGAATACCGAGGGCATCCCTTGCCCCAGACCGAGAGCTCCTATCTACACCTTGTGGCTAAGCGCCACTGATGGACCTCTGCTCCATAGAAGAACATCAGAGAAGCCTGTGTTGGATCAGGCCGGTGGCCCATCCAGTCCAACACTCCTGTGTCACACAGTGGCCAAAAACACCAGGTGCCCCCAGGAGGTCCAGCAGCGGGGGCAGGACACTAGAAGCCCCCTCCCACTGCTGCCCCCCCCAAGCACCAAGAATACCGAGGGCATCCCTTGCCCCAGACCGAGAGCTCCTATCTACACCTTGTGGCTAAGCGCCACTGATGGACCTCTGCTCCAGATGTTTATCCGATTCCCTCTGTGAACCCCTCCAACCACCTCCCGGGGGCAGGCAGCGCCTGTGTCTCCTCCTCCACACCCCTGGCCCTTCCCACCGGCCCCCGGAACGCGCCCCGCCGAGAGGCGACCCGCCGGCTTCAGGCAGGCCCTGGGGGAGGGGGGGGGGGTTGGGGGCGGGTTCCGCAGGCCCCTCTCGGGTGGGGGGTGGGGGGGAAGCGGGCCCGGTTTGCCCGCGAGCATCCTACCGCCCTCCAGCAGCGGGGGGACCGGCGGAGCCTCCATTTTCTACGCCGCCGCCGCAGCTGAGGAGGAGGAGGAGGCCCGCCCGGCAGCAGGGAGGGACCCCTCGGGAGCCTGGGCCGCGCGCCGAAGAGCGAGGAGGACACCCCCCCCCCCCCACGGCCCCGTGGCCAGCGCCCGGGGAAAGGCCGCTTCCCGCCTCCGCCGCCTGGGAGACCCTCGGGCGGGCACCCCACCCCCCACCCCCCACCGCGGCCCCTCGGCGCCTGCTCACCCGCAGGGACGACGACGACGACGAGGAGGAGGAGGTGGCGGCGACTGGCCGTGCGTAGCGGCTGCCTCCCTGGCCCGAGGGGCGACTCCCTCCGTCCCTCCCTCCCTCCGTCCGTCCGCCGGCCCCTCCCACCTCCCTCCCCGCCCGTGGCGCCAGGGTGCGGCTTCGGGCAGTCCGCAGACCAAAGAGCGCCGCCGCCATTGGACAGCGCCCGCCTAGCCACCAAGCAGGCCGCTCATTGGCCGCGCACCAGGAGGGGGAGGAGCGTCGGACCGGCCCCGCCCCGCCCTTCCGGGGGGAACCCGCCGGGCGCCCCTCAGAGCCAGAAGAGCCGCTCCCGCCCCGCGGGGAACCCTGGGCAGCGTTGTTGGAGGGGGACGACTCCGGAAGCCGCGTGGAGAGGGCTCTGGTATCCACAAAGGCCCCCCTAGAAACCGATGGTGCGACCTCACTTGGAGTCCTGTCTGCAGTTCTGGTCGCCCCACCTCAAAAAGGATATTGGTAGCACCGGGAAAAGTGCAGAAAAGGGCAACTAGAATGAGAAAAGGGTTGGAACACTTTCCCTAGGAAGAAAGGTTGAGGCGCTTGGGGCTCTTTAGCTTGGAGAAACGACGGCTGAGGGGTGACATGATCGAGGTTTATGAGATGATGCATGGGATAGAGCAGGTAGAGAAAGAAGTCCTGTTCTCCCTTTCTCACAGTACAAGAACTCGTGGGCACTCCATGAAATTGCTGAGGCAGTCAGGTTAGAACAGATAAAAGGAAGTCCTTCTTCACCCAAAGGGTGATTAACACATGGAATTTACTGCCACAGGAGGTGGTGGCGGCTACAAGCATGGACGGCTTCAAGAAGGAGTTAGACAAACGTATGGAGCAGAGGTCCATCAGTGGCTATTAGCCACAAGGTATAGATAGGAGCTCTCGGTCTGGGGCAAGGGATGCCCTCTGTATTCTTGGTGCTTGACCGGGGGGGGGGGGGCAACAGTGGCGAGGGCGTCTAGTGCCCTGCCCCCACCTTATGAAAGCCTTGGGAGCTCCTGGTCTCTCATGGAAGGAGTCCAGCGGATTCTTCTCTCAGGGATCCTCCTCTCTGATGTTGGTGTTTACAGAAATTGTGGTGTGAATGTAAAGGTTTCGCTTGCTTGAAAGCCAGTCGAATACAACTCTAGGGATTCAATGCTCAACTCCGTTTTCGAGGCCAAAGAGCCAGCGCTGTCCAAAGACTTTTTTTCCATGGTTATGTGGCTGGCATGACTAGATGCTGAGGCACACGGGACGCTGTTACCTTCCCACTGAAGTGGTACCTGTTTACTTGCAATTTCTTGCTTTCGAACTGCTAGGTTGGCAGGAGCTGGGACCAGAGACAGGAGCTCACTCCATCACATGGTTCTCAGGTCTCAAAGAGCCAGTTTGGTGTGGTGGTTAAGTGCGCCGACTCTAATCTGGGAGAACCGGTTTGATTCCCCACTCCTCCACTTGCACCTGGCTGGATGACCTTGGGCAAGCCATAGCTCTGTACCAGCTGTTCCCCTCAAGGACAGCTTGGGAAAGCACTCTCTCAGCCCCACCGACCTCACAGGGTGTCTGTTGTGGGGAGGGGAAAGGAAAAGGAGTTTGTAAGCCGCTCTGAGACTCTTAAGTGAGTGAAGGGCGGGATATAAATCCAATCTCTTCTTCAAACCGCCGAACTACCGGTCTGCAGTTCAGCGCCTTAACCACTTGAGCCACTGCAGCCCGAAAGTGTACTTGCCTGCCGGTAACTGAACACATAGACCTCTGTGGGATTACATGTTTTTTTTTTTGTCCTTGTGTGGTGGTAGATAATTTTCATACATTTGGTATATAAAAATAATTATACACAAATTCATTTAATTATTAGGTTTATTTTGTGTCTTATTACAGTGGTTTTTTTCTCCCCGCTGTTGCTGGTGCCTCTCCCGAAACAGTGGCCTAATGCCGCTGACAAAGACCAATGCTTCTCAGCACTGTGCCTTAAGCTGGGCGGACGCTCTGCTGCCTAGTGTAACTGGTGTTAGAACTTTTTAATTTGAGTAAATAAAGATACACAAAACATAATATGTCGATAAAACATAACTTTCTCAATTTACAGTTGGTTTGAATGGCTTATTGGGTTGCAGTTTATAAATATATATCAATTAATACAACAGTCTTATAATTGGTAACAGGTCTATAGAATAAACATTTTTTGGTACTTTCCCATTTTCTGTCAGGTATTCTAAACAATGGGTACCCTACTTGCTAGAAACTGTTATTTTTGTTTTACATTGTCATTTAGGGCATTCTTGTAGGCAATCTTTTCCATTACATAATTTTGCCAGCATCTTATCGTACCATAATTTAGTTGTAGGGGGTAGGTTATTTTTCCATTTGAGTGCGATGCTAGCTCTGGCTGCGGCCAGCAGATAGTCGATTAATTTTTTTCTTTAAACTTCGCAAATCCTTATTTTCTCAGAGATAATAACCGCAATTCAGATTTGTTTGGGATGAGGTAACCCATTATTGTGTTGATATGTTCAATTACCAAATTCCAAAATTGACTTATATATGGGCATGTCCACGAACAGTGTACGAAAGATGCTGTTTGCCCACAACCCATGTTCGAACTTTTAGTGTGCATTCCACGGGAGAGGCACGTATGTTGAAAGATCGCTTTGCTTTGGATTAGTGCATTTGGGGAGCTTATTCTCATCATGGTACAGAATGCCCCCAAACCCCAGTTGTATGTAATATTATGAAACTATAACGGGTAGCCACTTTCCCACCTTACAAGATTTATCTGGAGTCCTCTTAGACGGAGGTAGATGCTGTGATGCTTAAGGTAGAGCACCACCCCCTAGTGGTTATTCCATCACCATCCATTCCCAGGGCACAGAAACAAATGAGCAAGCAATCTGTGCCTTAAGCAGGGTTACCCTTGAAATGGAAGCTAAGTAGGCCTTGGGATTTGGCAATGGGGCAGTGCACGGCAAGGGACTGAGGGCTGTTCATGGGCGTCAACTACGGGGGGGCTCGAGGGCTCGAGCCTCCCCCGAAATTTCCCGGGGGGGGCTCAGCCACCCCCGGCAAAATGCCTCGCCCAGCCGGCCGTCGCCGCCTCTTCCTTCACCCCCGGCCTGCCCTGCCTACCTGAGGCGGGGGGGGGGGAGAGAGGCGGCGGGGGACATAGTCGCCCACGCGCTTCGCGCGGGCGAGCAGTCCCGGCCAGCTGGCTGCCGTCACGGGTCTGCTCTGCCCTGGGCCGGGGGGGGGGGGGGGAAACGGAGCAGCCGGGACATAGTCGCGGCTGCGCGGCGCTTCGCGCGGGCGGCAGTCCCGGCCAGCTTGGCTGCCGCCGCAGGTCTGCCTCCTGGGCCGGGGGGGGGAGGGAGCGGCAGAGACATGGTCCCGTGCGCGCGCGCACGAGAGAAGAGCCTCCTGCCGCCCCCGGGGATTGTAGAAAAGTCGACGCCCCTGGGGCTGTTGATGGTCTTGTAGCAAGGGGCTGGCGTGCTGTACGCAGTGGCTCTGAAGTGGCTTAGCAACAGGCCTCTGGTACAGCAGCTGACTGCGGAATCGAGAAACGGTTTGTGCTCCAGGTAAGACCCTTACCAAAGGGGTGGGCCCTGGTCTCAGGCATGCTCGCATGTGGGACTTCTCCCAAGTTAGGCTTCGTTTTGAACATGGCATTGAACCGTGGCTTGTACTGATGGGGGCTTAGGATTGAAGCACCGTTGATGCACCGCTACAGTGTTCATTAGATCAGCTGAGATGTCAGTGGAGCTAGGGACGGAAATGCATGCCAGTGCATGTAAAATGGATGTAATATCTTGGGCAGATGCCAGGCTGGTCCTTCGTTAAAACAAAGAATAACTCTGCCATGACTGGCCTGTAACACCTCCCAATTTGAGGTGTGAATCTCTCCAGACCTACAGGGAGCCCCGAATAGCCATTACCCCTTGGCCTACAGATGTGTTAGCAGCAATTAGGCTGGTATGTCACATGACCTTTAGACGTCACTGCCAGCTCTTGAGTAATTGCATTTTTGAACTCTTCCAGCGGGATGGCTGTGGGACATCTCGCTCCTGACAGCATACTCCTAGGAACACTGGTGTAGGCAGAGAAGCAAAGTAAGTTCTCCAGGGATTACCTGTGCAGTGGCTCATTTATGTGACTCCCCCCCCCCCCCAAGTAGTTCATACTATTGCTATTTAAGCTCCACCTTGGATATGATGTTGGAGGCCAGTTCTGTTGAATGTATCTCCACTTCCTGTTGCCTTGGGCCAGGACCTCCGTTGAGGCAGACCGGTTGCCATACCTGGCCTGTCAATTCAGACACTGTGCTAGACCTTTGGCTGGGATGTGGTGTGATGTCTGAATGGAGGGATAAGCTCTTTGTAGTGGCCTGTACAGCAACTGTGCTCTCAGAGTGTGCCTCCCTCCACTAAAGCATGATTGGCCCTTTGCCTGTTTGCAGGCATTCTCCGTAGCTGCACCCATCTTCTGGCATAGCCTTCCGAAGGAGGTGAACAGGCTGACCTCTTGCTCCAAAGAGGCTTTAGGGTGGAGCTGTTCAGCAGGGTAGTTAGAGTTGCCTCACAGGGCTCTAGGAGGGAGATGACTCCACTGACTGTTGGACATCCCTGATCTCATAGCTGTCTTATGGCTAGGGTTCGTGTTCATGTAGATTGTCTTATATTGCTTCCCTTGGGCCCTGATACTTGGGAGAAAGGTGGGGCTTTCACATAGTGTTGTGGAATCATGGGAAATGGGGCCTATTTATGAACACCCACCTCTCTGTTTAGGCCCAGCAACATGTAACTCCACACACGTGACGATTGCCATCCCAGCTTTCCCAGGAACACTGTCCGCCATCAGCCTAAACAATAAGAACATTCCACTGAGCCAATGTCAGTCTGGTTGCTGGCTCCCTGAGTCGCTAATTTTCTATATGCAGAGATTATTTTTGCATACCCATCAAATCTAGTCTGAAATGGTACAGCCCACACAAACGTCTACTGCTTCTCTGAGAGCTAGATGACAGTAAGAAGGATTATAGCCTAGCCTCTTCCCTGAAATGCTAATTTGCTGCAGGCAGGGACTGTTTTATACAGAAAGTCGGGTGTCTAGGCTGAAGTGATAATGCCTAGACAAGAAGCAAACTACTTTATAAGCTATATTTTTTTCTTCCTAACGGACAAGGAACAGATTCTGTGAAGCTGTGTTTCTTTTAATCACAGAGGAACAGACCTGTACGTTAGGAAAAGCAATCACACTGTCTAAAGGTCAATGTTATTGGCAATAAAATACAGCAAATAAAACCACGCCATACCTAGAATCCAGAAATGCAACATCATTCACGGGATGCCTATAGTTTATGTCCCTGTGCTTCTCACTTTCTAAATTATTTCAGCATTCCTCTGTTCATCTCCCTCTTCTCAGATACAAAGAATCCATTTTACACACAGATCTTTTTTTGGTAGAAAAATGGATGGGCTAGCATTCAAAGCATAACAGCAATGCCATTGCCATAATGCTTTGAAATGTTCAAAGCACTTGTCACATAACAGCTTGCCTTAATGGCTCTGGAAGGCTTTCCTGATTCTCTGTTAGCATGGCTCCTATTTCGAGGAGCTATTTTGTGAACGGAGGCTGCACCCCAGTAGGCTGGAGCAAAGTTCGCTTTGCCATGTAACAGAGATAGGCAGTGAACTAGTCCTGCAGGACAAAGGAACTCCATTTATGCCCCGCTTTTCTTTCCAACAGGGACACAAAAGTGGCTCATAATGTTGTTCTTCCTCCTCCCTTTATCCTCACAATAACTCTACCAGGTAGGTTAGGTTGAGAGAGAGAGAGTCCCTTAGAAGCTCACTGATTCATGAATCTTGAGCAGCAGAAGACACTTATTGTTTTTGAGAGAGGGTGACTGGCCAAAGGTCGCCCAGCAAGCTTCTGTGGCAGAGGGATGATTCAAACTGGGTCCCCCGGACTCTAGTCTGACACACTGTAAACCACTCTGCCACACTAGGCTTGGCTTGCACAGTTGGGGGAGGGGAATACACAAACATAGATTCACATGTGAACACACATAGAACTGCCTTCTCTCGAGTGAGGCCCTGGGTCCCTCAAAGTCAGTCCTGTCTACTCAGACTGGCAGCAGCTCTCCAGGGCCTCAGGCACAGAGGTCTTTCCCATCCCCTCCTGCCTGGTCCTTTAACTGGAGATACCAAGGATTGAATCTGGGACTTTCTGCATGCCAAGCAGACGCTCTACCACTGGGCCACAACTTAAAACAGTTTAGAGTGTTAAACTGCCCGCATGCTCTGTTTCTATGGAGAAATGGATATCCCACCCCACCTTCTCACCTGAAGATCCTAGGAAAGGAGGGGAAACTCATTCCTTCAACAGCTTTGTCTCTCTTGTCTACTGGGTGAGGGTTTAATTGCCTAGAAAACAGGGATCCTTTTCCCCATCTGCCTGAAATTTGGTATGGAGGTTCCTTAGGATCCAGTCCTTCATGGTTTTGTCCCAACAGCATGGGAAATAGTAACAGTTATAAATAAAAATGTATTGAAATGCATAAACAATGGGGACCAAAATCAAGAAAATATGTACACTCATGAAAATGAATATAAAATATTAATGATCAACCAAGGCAGAAACAACCTGATTAAAACATATTATTTATAAGTCCCAGTTTTCTCCCCAGTCAGGACCACAAGTGGCTTCCTTCTCCATTTTAAGCTCTCAGACACAAATCTGTGAGGTAGGTCAGGCTGAGAGTGGGTGACTGGCTAAAGGTCACCTGGTGGGGTTTGAACCAGTCTCTTCCAAAAGTCCAGCAATCTAACCACTCTGCTTGCTTGCAATCCTCCTATGTGTGGCCGTCTGCTCCATCATATGGGAGAGGACAGGGGAGATCAGATACATCACGACATTGGGATCACTCAGTCAGCTTCATGGCTCAGCAAGGCCTCTCTCCGCCTCCGTGTCCTCAGGACAACCCTATGTGAGACTTCTGAGTAGACCAAATAAGCCAGGCTTTGATGAAAGCAAAAAGTCCTTTTATTTCTTAATGATCTTTCAGGAACACGTTGTTTGTCAGTGATACCAGACTAAGGCAGCAGGGATTCATATACAGTATTCAAAAGGTAGAGACAGGTGAATCACCAATCACAGCAAATTAAAATAAGCGCGAAACTCCTAACTGTTTGGTTCTCACAGTAAAAAGGCGCGGAAGCAACTACACCCCCCCCCCCCACGGCCCCTTTGTGAACTCTGCTTGCATTTCATATGCCAGGCACCTGGCCTGAATCAGTTTCAGAAGTCTTCAAGGTTACTAAGCGAGATTAGCTGTCCTGAGAAGCTGGGATGAAAGGGGGTGGAGGAGGCGGCAGCGGGGAGGGAAACAGAGGGCTTCATGACGTAGTGACAATTAGCAAGCCAACCTCCCGACGAGGCAGAGAAACTAAACCAAAACCATGGCAGAGGATCTGACACCCTATTAGGTAGGCCAGGCTGAGGTGGAGTAGCTGGCCAAAGATCACTCAGTCAGCTTCATGGCTGAACAAGGCCTCTCCCTGCCTATTTGTCCTCAGGACCATAAGGTGAGGTGGGCCAGGCTGATATAGAGTGACTGGCCAAAGACAATTTATTCAGTTTCATGGCTCAGCAAGTCCTCTCTCCTCCTCCATGTCCTCAGGACAACCCTGTGAGGTAGGCCAGGCTGAGGTAGAGCAGGACCCTGGGCCAAGGGGGACTAGAATTTCCACCCCCAACTGCCCCCACCTTCCTGGGATTCCCTGAGGCTGAAGATTTGACCTGGGCAGGCTTTAGGAGACCGGGGCTGGCTGTACTTTCTCCCGGACCCCCATCTGCCTCATCTGGGCCAGGGTGTCCTCTGGTGGGCTCAGACATTTATAAAAACTGCCTTATAGAATTCAGTGAACAGGAAAAAATTCTTTAACCACACAAATAGTTATGACAAGGGACATAAACTCTGATGGGGATAACAGAATGATTAATTAGGTTGATTTAAGCCTACAGGACGTGATGTAGACAGTCCTAAAATGGTTTATCTGAAAGGGCTCTATTTTAATTCATTTAATTCATTAAGCCAATTGTAGCCAGATGTTGCTTTTCAGATCACACTGTGAATAGGTCTTGCAAACCAAGATGGATCCAGCCTTTCAGGGTCTTCCAAGAACTAGAGGTGTGCCAGCTGTACCAAAAGCAATAAAAAAAAACAGGAGCCACAGTGCATATTTTCCCAGAGCCCAAAGCAGAGAGAAGCTAAAACACAGGTTCAGTAGTCTTACTCTTTCCTCTCTGTCCTCTCTGATTCAAGCAGGCTGTCTCATTTAATCTCTCTATATAATAATTGTGTTTTGGTCATGGACTCTCCTGAACATTCCACATGCTCCTAAATCATTGGCTTCATGGTGTGTCGCTCAAGCTGTCCCTATCCACTGGCTGCGTTGCCTGAGTCCTGCCTCTAACGTTCTAAACAGTTTACTGTTCCACTCCCCCCCATAGCCAGTCAGAACACAGGTTATTTGCATATGCGGCCTGATCGGCCTTTGCCTCTAACATTCTAAACAGTTTGCGGTTGGAAGTCATTGAATGTGTTCTGAGGTAAAATACATCTCCCAATCTTCACTTCAACAGTCACTGGAGTTGCCAATCTCCCTGTGGGGCCTGGAGATCTCCCAGAAATCACCGTGTTCCCCAGCCACAGCACATCATTTCCCCTACAGGTAGAGCCTGAAGATCACCAGGTATCACAACTGAACTCCAGACAACAGATCTCTCCTGCCCAGAGAAAATAACTGATTTGGAAGGTAGACTTTATGGCATTCTGTTCAGCTGAGGCCTCTCCCCTCCCCGAACCCTGACTTCCATAGACCCTACCAGAAAATCTCCAGGAATCTCCCTACCTGGACCTGGCAACCCTAGTCAGGACTGGTCCCAATGAGTTCTTCACAAAGGCCTTCCTTTGTCTGAACCAAACATGGTTGACAACTGTGGCAAAACGGGCTCCATTTTACAACTCAGCTGTTCACCTCCCACGCTCGTCCCGTGGGCGTATCTCACTCCTTAAGATTCCTGCCACCACTCACTGAATTGTCACTGCCTTTTTAGAGGGACAGTGAGACCGCTGTGGCCAAATCTCCCTATTTGGAGATGGAATCCCCAATCTTTGGGGGATCCCTGGAAAGCTGGCAACTCAAGGGTCTGGCCTTTCCTTGCTTCCCTGGCTACCCCCTCCCTTTGGTATTGGCAGAATGGGGGAGACTATGGGGTCAGAGCACAACACAGATTATTGGCCCAAATAGAATAATTTATTTTAATATTTACACAATTATGGAGCACACACACACACACACTAAATGAATAAGGCACAACTGTTGGAGTAAGCACAGACTATGAACCAACAGGGCATAAGTCAACAGCTTGCCCAGCAAGGGGGGATATAAATATGAATACTAAATAAATAAATAAAACGGGTTAAACACAGTCCTCCCTGGATGGGCTGGTGTCTATATTGATGGTGCCCCGCTCCTTGGGACAGTCCCTCTTTCCCCACACTTTTTGGCCTTGGGGCAGCTGGGAACTGTAGGCCAGCAGATGAGGAAGCCCCATTCAACCCAGTGAGTGATACTCCTGCAGGCCCCTCTCTGGAACTACAGCTCAATTGAACCTTATGGGGGGAACATTTTAAACAAACCACAGACATCAGCCATCTTATAAAACAGGTAACTGCCATTTCATTTCACCTACTAATAGTCTCTGAGGTAACAGTTGAACCTTATGGGGGAACATTTTAAACAAACCACAGATAGCAGCCATCTTTTAGACACAGGTAACTGCCATTTTGTTTCACCTACCAACAGCCACTGAGGTAACAGTTAATCCCCCCACAGGAGGGAAGCAGGAGAAGCGTCTTCGTCAAGAGAGAAAGCCTTCTGCCAGAAATTCTGACAGGGCACAGAGGCTGAAGGAATGGGTGGGAAAGAGCAGCAGACCCAGCACCCAGCCAATGGCATACGAGTATTCACAGCCAGTGGATAGGGACAGCTTCTGATTGACAGGCCAGGGGACCAAAGACTGGGGTGGCATGTGGAATGTTCAGGACAGTGCCACCACCAACAGAGAATTATGTATAAGAGAGATACGGCATTAATGAATATTAATTTCTCACCTTTTAAAAATTAAGTTGAAAAACTGCAGCAGAGAGGGAAGGGGGAAATGTCCTCGTAACATCACAAATGCCAGCCAATCAGTGCTGTGCACAATTAGGTTTGCCAACTGGCCTGTAGAAGTGTCCTCTCCCTTTAATAGAGGCTTAAGGCGTGGAAACAGTTAGTGGAAAATGTTCATGGCATGGAAGTAAAGAGCATCACCTGGTAAATAACATCCTATTGAATGTCTGTTAAGGAGACAAGCCCTTTTTTCTCCAGACCCCATGGTAACCCCAGCACACACAACAAGCTTCAGCTGCAAGCAAGAATCCTGGGCTCCTTACCAAAAAATGTTGTGAGTGTGCTTCCACTGTGAGCTCACTGCTCAAGCTGTATGTCAAGAGGCCTCATCTACCTGTCATTTCACTCTCTCTCTCTCAGACTTTCCCATGGTTCTTAAACTCTCGCTAGAACTTCTTTCCTTCCGAATTGTCTCTTCAGATGTCTGTCAGTCATTGCAAATATTCTTCCACTATAGCCTTCAGCAAACTAGGTTTGTATAGCCAGCAGAAGCAAACAAAATGCATGAACTAGAAAAAGCGCTGGTTCCCAGGGTCAACTTCATCTCCTTTCAGTCTCCCTAGAGTCCTGCAGACTGCGTGCTTCTGGCAAATGTCTGATACCAGAAGCTAAGAGAACTTATAGCTGAAGTGTACACTGTGTCAGGAACTGACAATAGCATCTCTGTACTTCGCTTTCGTTTTCTTTGTTCTAGTGGACCCCTTGACTGCATCCCTTATCTGTCTTACCCCCCTCCCATTTGGCAGCTGTAAATGTCACTTTGAAGTATATTGGTTGCTCTGGTTTATGTTACAATTTCTAGGCGGGAGAATGGCGACCAACATTCCAAGGCGTCATCTAAAAACAAATGGTCTTCACTCCCTTGCATTCCCCCCTCCCTCTTTCCGGGCCAGAGTATGTTATCTTGTTGTGAAGACCTTGGGCGCTTCTTTATGGACGCTTGCCTGGAATTGTTGTGCCTAGCTTCACACATGTGGGTCACTCAGATCAAGAAGGGAATTTATAACTTTCTCACCTTGCTGTGGGAACCTCAACGGTCCCCTTTCTTTTTCCCACGTTCACCCTCCAATTCTGATTGGCCTAAGGCCGGGGTTCAATTAAAACCTGAGAGTATTTCATTAAGCATCTCTAACAAACATTGAGAACCTGTTTGCAGCACTGAACAATAAAGAACTTTAATTCAACCAAGGTCTGATCTGTTGCTGTCTACTCAGAAGCCTCACACACTGAACCAATAAACCATATGAAAAAGCAATGCAAAAATATCAATTTAATACAATAGACAAATCAACAAAGGTCCAAGAGTAAATCAACGAAGCATCCGGTAAGTATATTAGTTTCTGGCAGTCTTCATCAGGCGAGGACCATCATATGACTTCATGTATGATTTAGTAGAACAACATCCAAGAGAACAATCCTTTAAGATCAGACTCATCCATCAATATCAATGTGATATAATGAGCATCAAGCATTAATTAATTAATGCTTGATGCTCATTATATCACACTGTGAAGCTTGCTCAGCTATTTGTAACTTTGTATGAATACTCTGTGCATGATACCAGTATGAAAAATTGATATCGATGGACAGGGCTCTTCTTGTAGAAAAAGCCCAGCAGGAACTCATTAGCATATTAGCCAAACCCCTGACAGCACAACTCATTAACATATTAAGCCACACCCAATGTTCCCAGAAGTGTGGTCATCCAGCCACATCCACCTTTTGCTTCTTATTCTGTTTACCTTGTTGTCAAAACAGTTTTGACAAAACCAATAAAAACATTATTTTCTGTCCCATCTATACAAAACCTTGCCTGAACCAATATCGTATGTCCAACAATTATTCCCACACTGGATTGGAATCAATTCCTAAGGGTTAGGTTCCCATGGAAATCAGGTTGCCTTCCTGCAGAACTAGTACGCTGAATATGATTTTTTTAGGGTTGCCAACCTACAGGTGGGGTCTGGAGATCTCCTGGAATTACAACTGAGCTCCAAACTACAGAGATCAGGTCAATGGCTGCTTTGGAAAGTAGAGTCCATGGCATTATGCCTTGCTTAGGTCCCTCCTTCCCCTAAACCCCACCCTCCACTCCCAAATCTCCAGGGATTTCCTCAACCTGGAGTTGGCAACCCTACTTCACTGGCAGAACAACACTAGGAGCCAGTTTGGTGTCGTGGTTAAGTGCATGGACTCTATTCTGGGAGAACTAGGTTTGATTCCCCACTCCCCCCTTGCACCTGCTGGATGACCTTGGGCAAGCCATAGCTCTGTACCAGCTGTTGTCTCAGAGCTCTCTCAGCCCCACCTACCTCACAGGGTGTCTGTTGTGGGGAGGGGAAGGGAAAGGAGTTTGAAAGACGCTCTGAGACTCCCTTGGGGAGTGATGGGCAGGGTATAAATCCAATCTCTTCTTCTTCTAGGTTTGTGGATGCACTGGATGGGAGTAGTTTGTGGACTATTTTATTCAAGGTACACAATTTTATTCAAGGTATAAGATTTCATGTGCCACCCACACTTCTTCAGATGGAAGACGTGTGCATGCACACAAAAGCTTATACCTTGGATGAAACTTTGGACTCCAACTTTGTTCTGCTGCTTCAGACCAACACGGCTACCCACCTGAATTATTAGACTATAATAGTTTTTACAAGCAATTATGTACCAGTGGAGTGGTTTCCATGCAGAGTCTGTCCCACAGGTAAAATGATCCTGTGAACAGGCGGTCTTTACCACATAAAAGTATCACTACCATCACAAGATCACCGATCATTGG
Organism: Lepidodactylus listeri; assembly: GCA_029233225.1. Lineage (NCBI taxonomy): Eukaryota > Metazoa > Chordata > Lepidosauria > Squamata > Gekkonidae > Lepidodactylus > Lepidodactylus listeri. The sequence goes on along the minus strand of JARCFY010000009.1, from coordinate 111,715,643 downwards.
AACTCCTCAGAAGCGGAAATCTCTCTTATTAGGAGGTGTAAGAAAAACAGGTTTCTCACCTGTAACTGATGATCTTCGAGTGGTCATCTGTGCATTCACACCAATGGGTTTCTGCGCCTGCGCTGGAAATCATCGGTCTATGGAAAGCAAAAGTGATTTTCGCGCCTGCCTCCTCGCGCATGCCCAAAAGGGCCCGGGCTCGAAGATCCCGCCAGTTCCTTCTGGCCGCTGCAACCGGAACTCGAGGTAGTAATCGCCTGGTCGCAGAGGGGAAGGAGGGCGGGAGGTGTGAATGCACAGATGACCAATCGAAGATCATCAGTTACAGGTGAGAAACCTGTTTATCTTCGACGTGGTCTCTGTGATTCACACCAATGGGAGATTGAGTAGCAGTTTCGTACCTGGAGGTGGGTCTCATCAGGTGGTTACTGCGTAGAGGTGGAGAGGACCATTCTCCCGACTGCTGCTCGTGCAGCTGCTCTTGTGTCCAGGGCGTAATGTCTGATGAATGTGTTGGGGGTAGCCCATGTGGCCGCCCTGCAGACATCTGTTAGCGTGGCCCCTTTAAGGAACGCTGTTGATGTAGAGATGGCCCTTGTGGAGTGGGCCCTCAGGGGACCGGGTAGAGGCATCTGTGCCAGCTGATAGCATAGGGAAATTAGTTGGACAATCCAGCGAGAGAGTCTCTGGGTTGAAATAGGCAGGCCCATACGTCGTGGGGCGTAGGAGACAAAGAGTCTCTGCGAGCGTCTCGTTGCTCTTGTACGCTGGAGGTAGAACAGGAGCGCCCGCTTGACGTCAAGAGAATGAAGCAGACGTTCAGTTTTGGAGGTGAAATTAGGAAAGAAGTCAGGAAGGAATACTTCCGCTTGGAGATGAAATTCTGACACCACCTTTGGGAGGAAGGAGATGTCTGGAATCAGTCGTACTCCGTCTGGTAGGAATGAGAGATAGGGTGGGTCATGTCGGAACGCCATAATCTCTCCGACTCATCTGGCTGAGGTTATTGCCACTAAGAAAGCCGTCTTCCATGCAAGTAGGTTGATGTCGCATGATGCTAGCGGCTCAAATGGCTTCCTAGTGAGGTGTCTGAGAACGAGGGGGAGATCCCATAACGTAGTGGGTCGTTTAACAGGGGGGTAGAGGTGAAAGAGTCCTTTCAGAAACCTCTTGGTGAGAGGGTGAGCAAATACCGAGAAGGAGTCTACTCTATTATGAAACGCCGATATGGCGGCGAGATAGACCCTTGCTGAGGAGTGAGAGAGGCCCCGGACTACCAGGGAGAGAATAAACTCGAAGATTTGGCACAGACCAGCCGAGGTAGGTGCCGTATCGGAAGCTGACATGAAGGTGGTGAATTTTGCCCATTTGTAGGCGTAAGACTTACGAGTAGAGGCCTTACGCGAATTTAATAGGACGTTGACCACTCGGTCGGAGAAGGTTGAGGGAAAATTCTCCAGGCCGTCAGCTTCAGGTGGGGGACATCGTGGTGGCGAAGTGGGGAGTCGGACAAGCTGAGAAGGTCCGGGTTGGGCGGCAGGTGGATGAAGTGATTGTCTGCCAAGGACAGAAGGATCGGAAACCAAGGTTGCCGGGGCCACCAAGGGGCGATAAGTATGCAGTTGGCATTGTCCTGTATCAATTTCCTTATTACCCTTGTGAGTAACGGTAGGGGAGGGAATAGGTATAGGAAATCTGTGGTCCAAGGGTAGAGTAGGCCGTCTCCTAACGATTTGGGGTCTGCTCCCCCTTGCGAACAAAAGCTGACACATTTCGTGTTGCGACGAGTGGCAAAGGCATCCACTTCTGGGGTGCCCCATCGCTCGAAGATGGGTCGAAGGTATACGTTGGTGAGCTCCCATTCGTGTGGGCGTACGTGACCTCTGCTCAATGAGTCCGCTTTGGTATTGAGTAGTCCAGGGATGTGCGTGGCTCTGATGTAGATGTTCTTCTGAATGCACCATTCCCAAAGGTGAAGGGCAAGAGTGCAGAGTGACCTTGATACGGTTCCACCCTGGCCGTTGATGTACGACACCGCGGTGGTGTTGTCTGATAACACTGCTACACACTTGTTGGTCAATGTGGGGAGGAATGCCCGAAGGGCGTAGAGGATCGCCAGGAGCTCCAGATAGTTTATGTGTTTCCGTCGAAACTGGGGGTCCCATGGCCCTCCGGTGGAGAGTGTGCCGATGTGCACTCCCCATCCCCAAAGGGAGGCGTCGGATGTTAGCGTAAGCGTGGGTGTGGGAAGGTGGAAGGGGGCTCCTTCTCCTAGGTTGTTGACACAGGTCCACCAATGGAGGGTATCTCTGACCGCTTGTGGAGGGCAGAGAAGTTTGGATTGGCTGTCTCTGTTTGGTCGGAACGATCTGAGGAACCATAATTGGAGGGACCTCATTCGTAGCTTCGCATAGGGAATGACAGCCGTAGTGGCTGCCATGAGTCCCAGGAGTCGCTGGATCGTTACTGCCTGAGACGTGGTATGAGTTATGACTTGCCGAGATAAGGCGATTATGGGGTGCTTCCTGTCCTCTGGGAGGTAGGCCCGCAGATTGGTCGAATTGAGAACCGCGCCAATAAACTGGACCCGTTGCGATGGGATGAGGGAAGATTTTTCCTCGTTGATCCTGAGGCCCAGCTGGCGTAGAAGTCTGCGTGTAAGGGAGATGTGGTGAAGTAGACGGTCTGGTGTTTGAGCGACGAGAAGCCAATCGTCGATATAAGGGAAAACGGTTACTCCCTGTAGGTGAAGGTGGGCGACTATGACCACCATGGTTTTGGTGAATACTCTCGGCGCGGTACAGAGTCCGAATGGGAGGACTTTGTATTGGTATTGCATGGAGCCGACTTGGAAGTGTAGGAACTTCCTGTGGGCTGGAGCTATTGTCAGGTGGAAGTATGCATCTTGCAAGTCGAGTGTGGCCATCCACGCATTCCTGCGTAGGAGGGGGAGGATGGAGCGAAGAGTTACCATGCGGAACCGTCTGTTCACGATGTATAGATTGAGGGCACGAAGGTCCAGGATTGGTCTTATTCCTCCGTCCCGTTTGGGAACGGTGAAATACCGGGAGAAGAATCCTGTCCCCAGGTGCTCTTTCGATACTGGTTTGATGGCGTCTTTCCGGAGGAGGGTCTTCACCTCGTCTTGCAGTACAGGAGACGGGGGGGTAATGACAAGATGTCGTAGTGGGGGACTTTGTATGAATTCTATGAAATACCCGCTCGTGATTATCGAGAGAACCCAAGCATCGGATGTTACTGTATGCCAAGTGCGAAGGAAGGGGCTCAAACGGGTATGGTGAAAAGGGGGCAGAAAGTCAAAGGCCTGTGAGGCTTCTGCTCCAAGAAGTCAAGGATCAGATCTTTGTTGATGAAACACAGTTCTTTATTTCCAGGTTCTACATTGGTACAGGTTCTCGGATTATTGTCAGAGATAACGTATACAATGGAAGCAGGTCTAATATACCCTCCCGAACAATTCGAATTGCCCATAGGTAACCAATCAACAGAGGGGAAAAACCGCGGGCAAAAGGTTCCCTGGCCGTTTGCTTCCCACAGGAAAGAAGGTGAGGTGTGAAGCAGTAAATTTCCCTTCCCAAACCAGACCCCTCAGATGTAACCATCTTCACATAACAAATGCCTTCCTCAAGGCTTTCGCACATTGATAAGAACTGGTCCCTGTCCTCCCATCCGGGATGAAAGGAATGCGGAGGCAGGAGGGTGAGAGGCCCATTGTTCCCAGGCTCTGAAGTCGCCACTCTCCCGGGCAAACAGTTACATAGACCAGGCCTGGTCAGAGCCATAAACTCAGGGTCACATAGCATACGTTCACATTGGTCAAACTAATAAGCATTAGATATGATTAACTAGTTCATACAGGGACAGGCTTGCACAGCATAGCAAAGTCATGTTACAATACATAGCATTAATTCCCAGAAACCCTTGTCAGAATCTGCAGATTCTGACAAGGCCCTGCTTTGCGGACCGGGCTGTTTTCTGACGGCCCTGTTGAGGGTTGGGTGAGAACTTCTGTTTAGAATAGCTCTGCCTCTGTTGGGTTGGTGAAGGACGGGGGTGCCAAGTGCGCTCCGGGGACGTTCTACCACACGGCCTCCTAGTCCAAGTGTGTTGCTTGTACGGTTTGAAAGAGGGGGCGGAGACACCTAGTGTGCGCGAAACCTTTATGCTTTTATCTAGGTCCTGAAGGACCGTGTCAGTGGTGGCGTTGAACAAACCTTGGCCATCAAAGGGAAGGTCTTCAATCATGGATCTTGTGTCTTGTTGAAGAACCGTAGTCCGCAACCAGGAGTGTCGCCTTAGGGCCACTGCTGCTGACATAGTCCGTGAACAGGCATCGAGGGCGTGTTTGGAGGAATTAACCTGTTGTTTTGCTAGGAGCAAACCCTCCTTTTGGATACGCTGTGCTGCTACTCGAGTTTCGTCCGGAAGGTCTTGGATGAGTTGGGAGAGTCTCTCCCAAAGAGCAAACTGATAGCGCCCCATGCATGCCATATAATTGGAGGTCTTCAGGCCCAGGGCGCCTGCTGAATAAAAGCGCCTACCGAACATGTCCAATTTCCGACTTTCCCTATCTGATGGGGCGGAATGGGATTTTTTTGTTTTAGTTGAGGAAGTGACGACCATGGAATTTGGCCGAGGGTGAGTGAATAAAAATTCTACTCCTGATTCTTGTAGTTTGTACATGTGGTCTAACTTGCGGGTGGATACCGGTGCTGATGAGGGCTTGTCCCACTGCGCTTTCGCAGCTTGTAGGAGCACGGAAGACATAGGCAAGGCAATTGATGCTGACGTGTCTGCTTGCACAATATCGAAGACAGGGTCGACCACTACCGGTGTAGGCTGGGCAATAGGAATGCCCAGTGAGTGTGCCATCCTCTTGACTAACTCACCATACGAAGAAACATCTTCGGATGGGGAGATTGGTAAGTTGTCCGCAATGTCTTGCTTAGGTGAGGGGCGTTCCGGAGAGGAATCCGAGTCTGCCTCGTCAAGTTCTCCCTCAGAGGATTCGGAGAGTTGGGATCGATGTGTGGGATGAGGCGGTGGTTGCTGCGCCAGTATCGAAGTCGGTAAAGACGTCGACCTCGGTGGAGGCGGAGGAGGCGGTAGATGTTGAGGCGGGTGTGGTGCATCTATACGTGGTCTCCACGTTGGTGAAGGCGATCGGTGTCAATAGTGTCGATATCGATAGTCGTCTTGGGGGGCATCCATGGAGGAATGATACCTTGGAGACCTGGATCGATGCGGCAGGGGTCGATCCCACTCGGGATGCGGTGGTGTCCACGGTGCGGTGGAGGGCGGGTAGGTTCCATATTGGAAATAATACTGGCGTTCCCAATGTGTGGGCTGGAAGCCATGATGGGAATCCTTTGGCGACCTGGGGCGTCGATATCGAGACTTGTCTTTTGGAAATGGTGGTCGAGGTGGAGAGTAAGTGGCGACCTCTCGGCGTCAATCCGGAGGTTGTCAGGCTGTCCTCTCTGTATCGCTTGGATACTCGGAACGATGCGACTCCGACGGGGAGGAACCCGACCTTGACTTGGATTGTGGAGTGTCCGTATCGACGAAGTCTTGTGTTTGGAGGACCTCTTCCGGTGGGTTAGGACCCGGCGGGTGGATAGGCGAGTCCAGGAGATGTACTATCTCCGGCGCCAACGGGAGAGAGGCCTCGGACGCGAGGGTGTTTATCGCTGCAGCCACTGTCGACGTAGAATGGTCGGGGGCTGTAAAGGCCTGTTCCGTGCCCTTGTGTCGGGACTTACCGGAGACAGGGGGCTTTTGGCGTTTTTCAGTCTTGTCTTTCTTCTTCTTCTTGAGCGGTGTTGAAGATGAAGAATGTCCCGAAGCTGGATGCTTAGGTGGGCGATGCCCGCTGTCAGAAGCAGCTTTCGATGGTGGCTTCGATATCATCGATGTCGAGTGGCCCGATGTCGGTGGGGCCGATGAGGTAGAGGGCCTGACGGCAGTCTCCATGCTCTCCGTAGTAGGTTGAGGGGAGAGCGCCAATTCAAGGAGGGCTACTTTGAGGCAAGCGGCTCTGTTTTTGCGTGTCTGATTTGAAAATTTCGCGCAATGTGCGCAAGACTCGGGCCGGTGCGCTTCCCCGAGGCACAAGATGCAAAGACTGTGTCCATCAGGGGCCGCGAGCTTGCTGCCGCACGAGCTGCACCTCTTAAAACAGCCCCAACGCTGAGCCATCCACGGAGGAGCGTCGAGGACGGGGGGGGGGAAAGGGGGGGGTGGGCAGGGTTGTACAAGGGAGCCCAAATACCAATTTACCAATCCGACGTCCGTAGTTCAAAAGAGTAATGATTCAGTCCGTAATTTGTGAGGAGAAAAGGCTTTCCGAGAAAACTATCCTAACCGACGAAAAAAGGCTGTGAACAGCGCGGCGGTCAGAAGAGAACTGGCGGGATTTTCGAGCCCGGGCCCTTTTGGGCATGCGCGAGGAGGTGGGGCGCATGCCCAGAGGGCCACGGGCACGAAAATCACTTTTGCTTTCCATAGACCGATGATTTCCAGCGCAGGCGCAGAAACCCATTGGTGTGAATCACAGAGACCACGTCGAAGATCATCAACTTTGCTGGCCCATTAAAGGCAGATGTCAGTCCAGTGGCAGGAGAAGAGGAACAATCATCTTCTTCAGAAACTCTGCCCACTTTTTTAAATTTCACAAAACAGGCAATCGCCAAAGTGCAGCTGACCATGCTCATTTTTAGTTACAACTCTGTTTCTCTGCAGATGTCCCCCAAAGTGCCCCATGCAACAGTCAAGTGTTCTGCTAACACACACAACAATGAAGCTACTTTTTCAGATTTTTCTCTTACATGGCAGTAAGCACCAAACCACTTTAATACAGACTTTAGACACAAATATATTTGCAAGCCATTCCCAACAAGACACAAGAATGAACTCAGGTTTCAAACTTACTTAACTTAAGCAGAAGATGCAATGAGAAAACTAAAGAGGTTCTGAAGCGGTGAGGGTTTACCTGTGTGATGATGGGGTTACCTGTCAGGATCTGACAATAGCCCGCTTGTTCCTTGACTGACCTAATGTTACTTTCTGTTTCTTTGTGCCTTGCTATCACTGAATGTTTTATTACTCACCTTGAAGTAGAAATTGCTGTCATGCTTAGTGTTACTTTTCCCTGTGGCCTGTCAAATTCCTAGTCGTCACATAAACAACGGCTGCTATCTTGTCCGGTTCACTCCCCCTCCTGTCCGAAGTTCAGTGTATGTTATCAGAGTGGGTACAACCTTGGGAGTTATTTTATTGTCACTGGCCAAATGTTTTCCAAATGTTTTGCCTAGAGTTCTCACATCTGGGTCACTCAGGGCAAGAGGGGAATTTTTATAACTTTCCCACCTTTGGTGGGAACAAACAGTCGCCTTTTCCCTTCCCGCTTTTTTTGTGTGTATTCTGATTGGATGTTTATGTTCAAGCACCTGTGCCTAAAGGTACATTAACCCATGTCATCTTTATTCTGTATCTCTAACAAACATCGAGTACCTGTTCCAGTATTAGAAATAAAGAGCTTTGATTAAACCCCAAAGGTCTGATCTATTGCTGATAGTGCAGAAGCCTCACATTACCTTACCTTACCTAGGTAAGGTAATGATAAGGGATCACCTCCTCAGATGAGAGGTGATGAAAACAGACACACAGAGTCAGAGGTATGATTGAGGCATAAAATCAGGGCTTTGAGGCCCCTGCTTTTATTAGCTGTTTTCTGCTTACATCAGATGATAGATGCAGTTAGTTATTTGTTCAGTCAGCAAGAGAATGGCATGCTGTACTTGAGACATATACAATGTTGCTATGAGATACAGTTCCGGGGGAAAAGCGGTTTTGATGTGAGAAAGCTGAGCTGTCATAATCTAATAGTTACATTTCTATTATGCTCAGAGAGAAATGAGAGAGGAATTCTCTATAACCTTCAGATATGGCGTGCCAATCATCCTATAGGTGTTGTAGCTATCTATAGACATGGCTTGCCAGTGCCTTAAGGATTCCTTAAGAATTCCTTAAGGATTCCTACAAGATTCTCAAAAATTAAAGATATTGTCAAAAATTAAAGATTCTCAAAAATTAAAGATATTGTCAAAAATTAAAGATTTTCAAAAATTAAAGATATTGTCAAAACCAGCATTTCCTGGGCTCTCTGCTTTTTTTACATCCCCCCCTTTTCAATAATTTTTTTATAAAAACAGAAAGAATGGAAGGAAGGAAGGAAAGAAGGAAGGAAGGAAGAGGTAGGTGGGGGGAGAGAGAGCAAGAGAGAGAAAGGAAGGAAGGAAAAGGAAAAAGGAAGGAAGGTAGACAAACAGGAAGGAGGGAAGGTAGGTAGGTAGGTGGAGGAGAGAGAGAGAGAAAGGAAGGGGGGAGGGAGGGAGAGAAAGAGAAAGGAAGAAAGAAAGGTGGGGACAGAGAGAAAGAAAGACAGAAAGAAAGGTGGGGGGGGCGAGAGAGAGAGAGAGGGAAAAAAGATGGGGAGGCACTTACTGGAGCAGGGAAAGCCACGCGACGTCGGCAAGCCAAATGCAGAAAGCCTAGCCCCTGTGCTTAATCTCTGGGCGGGGCTTTCTCCTGCTGGCTGTTTGCTCTTAAAGGGAAAGCACCCGGTGGAGCTTTTTCCTGCCGGCTCTCTGCAGGAACTTTCCCTTTAAGTGTAAACCGCTCAGGCCAGGCAGGGAGGGGGCAGGGCAGGCTCGGACGCCAGCCGGAACGGCGTTCCTGTGCGTTCCTGTTGAAATCGAGCCCTGTTGATGGATGAGTCTGATCTTAAAGGATTGTTCTCTTGGATGTTGTTCTACTAAGTCATACATGAAGTCATATGATGGTCCTCACCTGATGAAGACTGCCAGAAACTAATATACTTACCGGATACTTTGTTGATTTACTCTTGGACCTTTGTTGATTTGTCTATTGTATTAAATTGATATTTTTGCATTGCTTTTTCATATGGTTTATTGGTTCAGTGTACACTTCAGCTATAAGTTCCCTTAGCTTTTGACCTGTCATATAGCTGTTGTTCTGTCTATTGCCTAAATGTCTGATACCAGCCAGGATCTCCACAGATGTAGCCACCAATTATAATGATACATTTTTCAACTACTGAAGCCACAGGAGCAGTTGCTTTGAAGTGGAGGCAGTCTCTGGGATCATCACTAAAGATTATCTTTACCATAAGTTTCTGGCATCATTAGATGGAATCCTATGTCACTACCAATCCAGGAAAGATCATTGTGTAAGTCTATTGAAATTCCCCTGCCAAATCTCATGGCACTAAGGATTAACAAATTTATTGTGTCACAAGCTTTTGTAAACCAGAACCCACTCACAGATGCATGAAGAATTGTGCATGCACACACACACACACACACACAGCTACGGACAACACAAAGGATAGGGTGGAGATGAAGCCCAATCTCCCAGGAAAGGGGTACACTCAATTACACTGGCTCTTAATTTAATATTTGCAATAGGCTAATCACCCCAGTCCTTACTGAATCTGTTATGTATTGGGATTGAATCATCCCTGATTGAATCACCCTAGAGACTGGCTGAACTTGGAGAACAAGAACAATAGCCGGCCAGGACTCTGGAATAAACCAATCAAGTAGTAATGTTTTTTAAATAGCCTATCACGGGGAGTGTGTGTGTGGGGGGGGGGTGCATATTTTATTTATTTATTTTATTTATTTATTTGGACTTATATCCCGCCTAGCCAGCACAAAGCGGCTCTAGGCGGCTCACAGCATTAAAATCAGTAACATACAGAAAAAATTCAGATAATAACTAATTACAATTAAACCACAGAACCCACTAAAAATGGCGGCAAATACAAAATCCAACACCAGGGCAGCAATTACATCCCCACGGCCAGGAGGCTACCACCTGCAGATGTACCAGGCCAGTACATATAAGCAGGGCTTTGCCCTTGCTAGAGTTGTTTTAGAGCTGAATTCACTAATAAACTATGAGCTGATCACTATACATGTCTCGAACCCAGTATATGTCAGAGTCCAAAGCTGATTGTCCTTTCTTCTGGGTTTGTGCTCAGCTGGGTCATACAAGACACAGCTGGGTCATACAAGACTGCATGCCGTGGCGACCATACTACCTTAGTTCATCTGAGAGGCGCAGTTTCCAAGAAAGCTCTCTAATCACAAGCAATGTCCTGGCCAGCTGAGAGGAAAGCCAGGGTGTTTTGCAGGAGAAGCCTTCCCACTGGTCAAGGGTGAGACAACTGCTGGTATCTTGGAATGCTGGGTCTTCTGGACCCTTTGTATTAACTTCCCTGTCCCGGGGGGGGGGGGGGGTGCACACGCGCATGTGTGTGTGTAATCCCTGGAAGGCCAGATCCTGAAGATGAAGCTCAAATACTTTGGCCACCAAATGAGCAGGGAGCCCTCACTGGAGAAGATCCTGATGCTGGGAAAGACGGAAGGTCAAAGAAGAAGGGGACGGCAAAGGAGATCGCTAGACAGTGTTATTGATGCAACGAACATGAAATTAAGCAAACTCTGGAGCACAATGGAAGACAGGAGGGCCTGGCGTGAGGTGGTCCATGGGGTCGCAAAGAGTCAGACTCGATAATCTGCCAACTGAATACAACACTTCGAATATCTTACAAAATGGGCTCTGGCTCACAGAAGCTGGTTGGCCTTTCGTGTACCATGTAAGACGTCAAAATGCCTCTGCTCTAGCTCAAAGTTCAACTTTTCTCTGACAGCTCCCTTCTCTGAATCAAATGCTTCAAATAAAAATGCATCTAAACACAAAGCAATCTCTTGTCTTTTCCTCTTTACAACAGGCCATTGAGAGCCTTGGCAATTTACAGAATTAACACATAACCAGTGCAATCCTATGCAGTGTTACTGAAATCTGTCTCCACTGAAATAAATGGGCTAAGACTGGAGTAACTTTGTACAGGATTATACTAGATGTTTTATTTCATGGGAGATTATCTGAAATGTGGAACCCCCAGCCATTACCATCTTCCACCAACAGGTGAAGGCTTTTTTGGTTCTATCTGTTAACAGACTCCTAGTTATTCAATAATTATGAAGCACGCTAAATGTGTCCTCATGTATTTCGTCAGCAATGGAACCTCCTTTTTTTGCATATGCAGTAATGTTATAACATCATAACACTGTAAAAAAAAAAGAAAAGAAAACACACCAGGAGCTATTGGGGGGGGGGGGGGGGGGGAGAATGAAGAAACAAAACAAGCACATGGCGTCAAAACCTACCCACCAAAAAAAAGGAAAGGACAGGAACTTCAGTGATGGGTAATTGCACGGAGACAGCTACATGGAACCTTGCTGCTGATTTTGTCCCAACATTGTAATGTTAACGTTGTTATAATGAAAACAAAATGTATTGTAATGCAATCAACATTACACTTTAAAACGTTTAGCAGATTGCGCAGGGGACAACTGGAGGGGGGGGTGTGAACACATAACACTGATGACCAGGGGTAATTTAGTAGAAAACGAGGTGCAGGAGCTCATTAGCATAACTCATTTGCATATGCCACACCCCCTGACATCACCAGAAGTGTGTCTGAAGGCAACACCCACCGCTCAGGCTCCACCCCCAAAATCTCCAGGTATTTCCCAACTCAGAGTGGGCGAGCCAGCTTGACACTTGGACTAAAGACACTTTAGGTTTCCTTTGCTCTTGCAGGGAAGCTACCCTACAACAAGCATGAAAATACAGATCGAGTTAGTATGCTTTTGCTTTTTTCCACAGTGCATCACCATATGTGTCCACTCCTGGGCTTGTTACTCCCGGAATGGTTTTCCTGCGTGTTCCTGCTCGAAATGATCCCTGCTGATGACACAAAAGGGCGGCGAGAAACAAAATTCGAAATGGGGAATTCCTCACTGAAAAAACTGAGTTCAGATCCGGGGGGGGGGGGATCACAAAAAAGTGGATTTGGAAAACGTGGGATAACGGGACAGTAAATTCGGATCTACTCCTGGGGAGACAAAAAAGTTGGTTTTTCTATTTTAAACCAGGCTGCCCGATTTTGAGAAAACCAGAAACAGCATTTAAGGTGTGTGTGTGGGGGGAAGAACTGAAACCCCTTTGCCCCCTCTATTCACGTGACCCACCAGGGCCTCCTGAGGAGCAGGTGTCAAATAAATAAGTACAAGAGATCTCAGTGAACTGATGGTTTGGATCTTGGGCCAGATAAAATACATGATATCCAACAGAAGTTTTAATGCAAGTCCTGAATTTTAAACCTCTTAATATAAATTTACATTAGTAAAGTTTTACAAAGAAACCAAATTGTGAAAAACATGAATCAAGGACATTTCTATTAGCTCATCTTCGAAAGACAATATAAAGGGTATATCAGAACCCGGCTAGAAACGTGCTGCCTGCAGCACACTTTTTGGTAACAAGGACTGGAAACAGCAAAAGTATCCATTTGTGGAGGAAGGGGTGAGGAAATCAGGACATGCCATATTAATGAGTAACTGTGAGCAACATTACAAGGAGATTTGGTTCTTTTTCCGGTCTGTTTCTTCTTTTGTACTTTTGAATACATTTATAACAAAAGCATTATCAAATATTTCAATACTTTGACAAGCATCAGTGTCAAACAAGTCAGGAAAACATCTCTAGCACCTTGCTCTCAGGAATTCTCCTCTGCCATTCAACCTCATGCCAAATGCTTAGAGAAGTGGAAGCGGCAAGTTCTGCTGAAGAGCCAAGTTTGCAAAGATCCCATTGCACCAAACTGTATCAGTCCATTTCCGGCAATGTGACCTGATCTATTAAATACATGATATCCAGCAATTCCGTCTGAAAAAGGGCACCGGGTAATTTCTTCAGTAAAACCATAGTTTGCAGGAGAACCATAATCAGAAATTGCCCCAGAAGTCATATGAAAGAACAGAAAAATAAAGTCCAATGTTGGAATCCATGGTCAGTTTATGGGGTATGAAAGCACTTCTCTTTTGATCCCATATTCCCCTGCATGTTGATATTACAGAGCAGATAATGAAGGTGCGTCACCTTGGCCCAGAATAGCCATAAGGAAACTGGAGCTTCAGATTGTTGTGGCCAGGCAAAACGTGGCAGGAGTAGTGTTCAACCAGACTTCTGAGACTTAGGAATTGCACATCTGACTCCAGATAATACTTTGAGTCCTGTTGCAAGATTGAAATGGACACCAGAGATTAGTGACCACCCTCAGGGAAATCTCATGGCACTAAAATCAGAAGTCCAACCATCTCAAATGGGACCACCCAACTCCATGGAACTCACTGGCTCCAGCTACATGCCTCACTTTTGTTGACATTACAGTCAGAATGCTACATCTCCCTCTTCCAATGTCCAGATTTAGGCCATTATACATTCAAACCAAGCTCTAGCTCACAGACGGGGGGAGGGGTAAAAAACACAGCTGCATATCATATTACACAAATGATGCATACTGTTTGTATCTGTACATACGGCTCTTCTACTAACCTGTTGAAATATTCTGTAGTTTCTCACTTTCTCAGTGGATTCATCCCACACAACTAATACCTTGAAAAGGGAAGAAGAGCACAGCAAACTCAGCATTTTCAACAATGTCCCAACCATCTTCAGCCAGTATCTTGAAAACAGAATGAAAATGTGAAAGTGCGATTCTGATGAAAGTGAGGCTGCTTATCAGCAAACCAAATGCTGCCAAAGTAGCTCTGTCCAACCCGACGAGTGAGGCACGCGCAGCTCTGCCCAAGGGCTGGGGCCTCTTCCACCCCACCAGCAGCACAGCGCTGTCACCTGAGACAGTCTTTTGTCGAATCCTCTCCAACTTGTCTGCTGAACCTGCCTCTGGGAGGGGTGTTAATATCGCTCTTGTTGCAACAGGCCTTAAGTCGGGGGTGTCAAACATGCGGCCCAGGGGCCAGATCAGGCCCCCGAAGGGCTTCTATCAGGCCCGCACTGGAACTGGCCATCTCCTGTGTCCAGTTCTGTTGCTGCTGCTGCATCATAGCTAGCTTTGCCAGACACTCTCATTCGCTCAGCCACTTCATGTTTTCCCCTGGGTCCTAGACTCAGAACTCTGAGCATGAGATTTCCGTGGTGAATGTCAATAAATCAAAAATAGGTTTGCAGCTTACAGATACACACCTGAACAGCATATTCAAGATTGCAACAGCACAGATTTTTTGGTGCAATAATTCAGAGCAAGAGGTGTCAGTTATAAGAGACTGTTAAATAAATAATATATTGCAAGAGTGCTAAAGTTTTAAGCATGTTTTTATTTTAAGTAAAAAAAATCCTTGTTTGTGTCCTTTATAAAGTTTATATCTCTGCTACCTGGCATTACATTTTATGACACACGTGGCCCAGCCCAACAAGGTCTCATTTATGTCAGATCCGGCCCTCATAACAAATGAGTTCGACACCCCTGCCTTAAGTGAAGAAAAAGAGACTGGATTTATACCCCGCCCTTCACTCCCCAAGGGAGTCTCAGAGTGGCTTACAGACTCCTTTCCCTTCCTGTCCCCACAACAGACACCCTGTGACTCAGGTAGGTGGGGCTGAGAGAGCTCTGACAGAAACTGCTCTTTTTTCAAGAACAGCTCTTGTCAGAACTAAGGCTTGCCCAAGGTCATCCAGCAGCTGCAAGTGGAGGAGTGGGGAATCAAACCCGGTTCTTCCACTTAACCACTACACCAAACTGGCTCTCAAGTGTTTGAAAGCTGCTGCATTTTGTTTTACTAAAGGGCTTTTAATTGTTGATGAGTGATATTTAACTATAGAAAACTGGAAGCAGTTCTGTGTGAAATGGACAAAGAATAAGAATTAGTAGAGACATGAAGGGGAAAATGATGTTATTTTACTTCTAGAAGAGTGTGCTGCAGCTCAGTGTTTCGTGCCCCACCGGGCGTAGGAGGCCTGGAAGTGGGCATGGCTCCACAGGCAGAGGAAACATTCACGCTCCTGAACTTACAACTTGCCTTTCCTTCATTTGCCATGCAGGACTTAACGCCACCCAGCCCATGTTACAGAGTAGCGAATCCTTGCTCCTCCAGCAGCCCCCCCCCCCCCCCACAAGCAGCACACCACAGCCTTTGGTACCCAGACCAACATTTGCCCCTGCCCCTTGGACTTTGCTTCTGGTCCGGCCTGGGGCCAGTCTGGGCCTCTCCTCCTTAAGGGCATGCCCTCTCCTCCTCCCAGGTCCGTCAGGGCCATTATCCAGACTCTCCAGAGAGAGGGCAGGTCAGGCCAGATCTTCCAACCAGGATCTCCCTTCCCTGCTGTCCATCCTCAGTCCCAGCCCTGCCCAACAGTCCATCCCTTGGCTGGTCCATCCCGGGCTGGACACACCAGCATCCTCTCGGCCCATGCCCTACCCGGGTGCGTCTCATCTTCCTGCCATAAATGGATTTACAAATTTGCCCAGAGGGAGCTGCTTCAGTTACTGTAACCATGGGAATAGTTTGCTCTGCAGAAAGTCCCTGTCAAATTTATATAGAACCGAGGAATCCAAATGTGACACATACGACTGATTGATTTATGTTTAGTCAACAAACAACCAATAAGCTGGGAGCCAGAGATACGCCAATCGGGCTGGAGGGGGTCTGACCCTTGAACTGCTGCAACCAGAGTCTTCTGGAGGAGAAGGATTATCGGGGCCCATTTCAATCTTGCCCTGACCCGGATGGCCCCGGCTAGCCTGATCTCATCAGATCTCAGAAGCGAAGCAGGTTGGCCCTGGCAAGCCTTTGGATGGGAGACCCCCCAAGGTCCTGACGTGGAGATAGGCAGTGGTGATGCGGAGGCAGGCCATGGCAAACCACCTCTGAACATCTGTTGCCTTGAAAACCCCACCAGGGGTCTCCTTAGGTCGGCTGTGACTTGACAGCGCTTCCCCCCCCCCCCCCACACACACACACCATTTCCGTCTGGCTTCCAGCATGGTTGTGTGACTGAACCTGTCTGGTCGCCCTGATGAATAATCTTTGCCAGGAGGAGATGGACGAGGGTAGCACAACCCAGTGGGGTCTCCTGAAATCCTTGTCGGCTTTCGGTACCAGTGTTCCCTCTAAGCTGAGTTAGTGTGAGCTAGCTCACAGTTTTCTAGCCTCCAGCTCACACATTTCTGTCTCAGCTCAGGAAGGAGGGCTCCAGAGCAAACTAATCTATGCGGTAGCCGAATCGCTCACTCACAACTTTAATGCCAGTGGCTCACAAAGTAGAATTTTTGCTCACAGGACTCCACAGCTTAGAGGGAGCATCATGGCCCCACACTCCAGTCTCGTTTTGTGGATCAGTTCCAGAAGGTGGTACTGGGGGACAGCTGCCCAGGATCTAATCTTAAACTGGCATCTAAGTCAGACTGGATGAGAGATACTTTACTGGCAAAGCATCAAACAAAATCGTCACAGCTAAGATTCAGACTGGAAGCAAGTGTGGTCGGCCCAGATGACATCAGCCCCCAAGCCACCCTAGCGCAGGCTCCCTAAACAAGGCTTCACTTGGAGCAACTGGAGCAGAAAAGAAAGTCTTCTTTGTCACAATCACCACTGCCTTGTAGGCCTTTACATGGGCTCTACAGCATGATCTAGCTGAGCATGAGCTTTTTGCATGAGCTTTTTGCCAGCAGCACTCTAGCTGTCTCCTCAACCTGTTCACAGACCTCAGCTCCCTAGTAAACTGGGGGGGGGGGGAATCAAAGGACCCCAGTGAGCAGCCCTTTCACAAGCACCCTGCAAAGCAGCATTCCATGCTGGCACACTGTTCGAGTCACCTGGCGGCACCCAGGACTCAAACCTAGCTCTTCTACTGCAGGCCAACATGGCTGCCTCCTCAAACATCCTGCCCCAAGGGCCTCTGCGGTTCTCAAAATTCCCCACGCAAATATGCACATGAAGGTGCTGTATGAAATCCCCTTTTCCGAGAGAAAACACACACTGCATTTCATATTCAAGACAATTCTTTTCTATTACCTTTCCAGTTTTCGTTGATGAGTTCCTAATGCAGAATAATCCAGTTTTTGGATGCCCTGTCAGATTTTCAGATTTGAACAGTCTAAAATAGCGTGAAAATACAAATGGTCACTTTTTGAGAAACACAAAGGCAAGCCTGGAATAGAATCACTAGAACTTAAATGTGATAACTGACTTCTCAGTAACAAATGCTAAGATCTTAAGCCTGATTAAAGCTTGTAAAGCTGCTGAACACATGGATGATGCTCAAGGAACCAGGGACTCGTTCATTCTTCATAGGAGGTCACGTAGGCACACGGGGAACCGCATAACCTGCCCACCCACCTCTGGGCACCCTTTCGTCACCAATCAAAATGGGTGAAAAGCAAACCGTGTAAGAAAAATAATATTCATGTTAGCTTCATGTGAAATGCATAGAGATTGGAATATAAAAATTGTTCCTTTCAGCAGGATTGGAATATAGTTTTTAAATTATTATTATTATTATTCAATTTTTTTTCTTGTGCCACCAGCTTTTTGCCCATATTTGTCTGGCTGTCAGAGTGGCTCTTGTTGACTTCTTACCCTTCCGTTACAGCAGGACAACTGCTATTTAGTGAACTCCATGCACCCAGATTTCTAGCTTCTGTCTCTGCTCCAGCCATCACTCAACTTCCATCAGTGCTTCCAACTTACTAGGATCCACTTATCCCAAGCAATTATTTACAAGGAAAGTAATTTACCTTTCAACTTCAAGGGAATCAGATGTATTGACAAATACTGAATTAGGCAGTTCAACCTGCAAAACAAAAATGCTAAGCTGTGAAGTCAAAAGCACAACAACAACAACACAGTTATCGCTCCGTGGAGGAGGAGATTGGATTTATATCCCGCCCTTCACTCACTTGGAGTCTCAGAGCGGCTTACAATCTCCTTTCCAACTTCCCCTCCCCACAACAGACACCCTGTGAGGTAGGTGGGGCTGAGAGAGCTCTGACAGAAACTGCTCTTTTTTCAAGGACAGCTCTTGTCAGAACTATGGCTTGCCCAAGGTCATCCAGCAGCTGCAAGTGGAGGAGTGGGGAATCAAACCCGGTTCTCCCAGATTAGAGTCCGCGCACTTGACCACTACACCAAACTGGCTCTCATGGATTTCATGAGCATGCATGCAGCAAGAGTAACCTCACTCAACTCAATTATCAAGCCCCAATGTTTGAAGCCTTCCGCTGCACCCCTCTTCAACTCCAAACAATTTGTTTTTTCCTGTAAATAATATTAAATGACAGGCCTTGTACATTTCTGTTCTCAGTGTGCACTTTCTACAGTCAGCCTGCACTTCCTGGTGAGTTGCCAGCACACCTGAAAGCTGCCTCCTGTGTTGTAAAAGTCCTACCCGGTACCCCTGGAGAAAAAGGGCCTGTTAGGTCTTGTGAGTCTTGGGCACATCCCGATGACCAAAGGGCCTTCTGGAAATAGCTCTGAGGACAGGTTGCTCAGCAGACACAAGTTTACCCACATGTCCCACGGATCAGGCAGTATTATGGGTTGGGGGCACATGCTTCTCTATGAACTGGTGTTATCTTTGACAATGCACACGGCCTTACTTTTTCATAGTCGTCATCCGAGTCTGTGCCGGACACACCTGGTTTCGAAAGTACAGCTGGTTTCTCAAACGAGGCACCTCGGAAGCTTTGCCCATCTGGAGGGGATCTCCTAGCAGAAACAGAACCTAAGCTGAAATTAGAAAAGACACATTGCATTACATTAATGGAAGTAGACTTGTACATAATAGTTCACTTTCAAGCCAAGTGATTTTCAGACTCTGCCATATTCAGAGATCATTTTACAACTGGACACTGAGAGTCAGTGTGGTGGTCAGAATGTCGCACCAGGATGTGGGACATGCAGGTTTGAATCCCCGCCCTACTGTGGATGCCTGCAGTCTACTCAGTCCCTCTCAGCCTACTCTACCTGGCAGGGTGGTGGTTGTGAGGATAAAACAGAGGAAGGGAGAGCAATGATGTTGGTCCCTGCTAGGGAGAAAGGGTGCAGCCATATAAATAAACACTTCGTGCCTCCAGTGAAGTGAGCTGTACCACTCAAAAATTTAACAGCAAAATGAATTTTGCTAGTTGTTAAGGTGCTACTGGTCTCCTGTTTTATTTCACTGCTGGAGGCTAACCTGGTTACCCATCTGGAATTATCATCATAGGGGAAGGCAGGAAGTTTATTTTTATTTATTTTTTTGTAGACTGGAGTGGCTATACAATCCTTTGTGTCTATCCAAGAGATGAAAGTTGTATCAAACTGAAGTTGCAAAACTAACTACAAAGCTGGATGAAAATGGAAAGTTTCCTCCAGAGCCTTTGGTGTGCCGTAGGATGCCCTTCTATTTAAAAACACACTGGACTTCCTCAGGTGAGGGTCACCACTGAATGTGTCGACTAACAAGCCAGTACTCTTATGCCAGATGTATCCTCTGTTCCTCTGCAGAGCTCAGCTGTTTGCATCTTTTTTGTGGTGATCAAGACACAGTCAGTTAAAGTAATGGCACAGTGAGCTGGTTGTCCAAAAAGCACAACAGAGCACAGAGATCTTATCAACTCTATGTTCCCTTTTCCCCTATTCTGAAGCCAGGGCACATCTGGGGAAAGGACAAAGTGAATTCTCTTCAGCTGTTTGCAGCTACCCTGAAGAGAAAGTAGCCTGGCCAGTGATCTGGGGACAATGCAAGACTGCTTCTGGTCAGTCAGTGAGAACTTTCCTGATATTCAAAGACTATCCATGGCCTGAGGCTTGGCGGTAAAGAAAAAAAGGCTAGTCTTCGGTTTAGAAAACCATGACTCAAATTGCAGGCAAGAAAGGAACAGGGAGGACATCTGGATATTCATCTGCCAGTGAGGCAAGAATTTTTGCTTTGTCTTTTATGATTTTTTTCCACGTTCCTTTATGCTCTTTTGAGAAAGAACATCAAGGAGTTTTTATGTTCATAATCCTAAAACAGCAGGGTTTTAAAGCCTGAGAGAGCCAGAGTCTGAGATTGGTGGGGGGAAAGGTCTTTAGGTTCGAT
Source organism: Lepidodactylus listeri (assembly GCA_029233225.1). Lineage (NCBI taxonomy): Eukaryota > Metazoa > Chordata > Lepidosauria > Squamata > Gekkonidae > Lepidodactylus > Lepidodactylus listeri. The sequence goes on along the minus strand of JARCFY010000009.1, from coordinate 111,695,603 downwards.
ACACATACTGATAGTTTGGTGTGGTGGTTAAGTGCGCGGACTCTAATCTGGGAGAACCGGGTTTGATTCCCCACTCCTCCACCTGCACCTGCTGGAGGACCTTGGGCAAGCCATAGCTCTGTACCAGCTGTTCTTTCAAGGACAGTTGTCTCAGAGCTCTCTCAGCCCCACCCACCTCACGGGGTGCCTGTTGTGGGGAGGGGGAGGGAAAGGAGTTTGTAAGCCGCTCTGAGACTCCAAGTGAGTGAAGGGCGGGATATAAATCCAATCTCTTCTTCTTCTTCTGACAGGTGAGCCGCTAGAATTAGTACCTTTTGTGAACAACATTCGATTCCAATTCCAGGGCAAAGGTGTGGACACAGGCATGCAAGAGGGCAAACTCATTTCTACCCCATGACTGAATGTGTATCAGAGCAGACATGATAGGAAACCATGTCTTATTTTAACTCTGGTTAGTTGGTAAAACCAGAACTCAGCTCACAAGTGATCATTCAAAGCCTGCTTTGAAACTTCAAACCGTGGTTTGACTAGCTAACCCTACACAGCCACCGTTAGTGGAGTGGCCTCTGCATCCAGAAATCACACCAGTCACAGTTGGCATTAAACTATAGTTTTGTGTGATGCCCAGGGCTTTTTTTTCTGGGGGAACGTGCTGGTACGGAGTCCTGGAACCTCTTAGACAAAATACTTTAAAAAATGTTTAAAAGTTCATGAGTTTTCAGTAATCAGATTGAAACTTCATTTGCCTCTTGAGTGCTCCGGCACCTCTTTTTCCAGAAAAAGGAAAAAAGCCTGCCTGAACAGAGCCTAAAGTTTAACACAAGACAGATGTCACGACTTTCCCCTTGTTTCCCAACTTACTGTGGAGGTGTAGGCTTCTCTGGTTTGGATAAAGGCACAGGGGGCTTCTCAGTAGTCCCTTGAGATTTAGACAGCGTTCTGGGTGTCGGGAGTACCAACTTGCCACATTCCCTTGGTGCTTTGGCGCTTGCAGACGTCCCAGGAGAGAGCGTCAATCTGAGCTTGCTGCTTGGCAGTGGAGGTGGACCTTTTGCAGAAAGCTTTAGTACTTTTAGCTTCTCACTGTCTTCAGAAGTGGCTACAGTGTGGGTGGTAGGCAGGCGTACAGCTGGTTGAGAGCCAGTCTGCATGAGGCAAGTGGGCTTCCTGGCTAGAGGAACTGGAGGTGCAGGTGATCCTGGGCCACTTGTTTGCTGATGCGTCAGCTGGGGTCTCACAGGACATTCAGCTCGGTATGGAAAAGGAAGGTCCCCTCTCATACACAGGAGAGCTTCGGGCTTCAAATCAGGTAAGCTTTTCTTGGGGGGTGGCGGCGGAAGCACTGCCACACTGCTCTTGGCAGACAGCAAGCGGGCCCGGGTCTCTGAATAGGAAGCCTTTCCCACCTGTGGTACTGGAGGAGGGGGGTATGCTGGTGGAAGGACTGTGTGATCTGCATGTTTTAAAAAGCCAAAAAGGGGGGGGGGTCAGAATTATATTCAAGTCTGAATATCCATGTATTTTGAACTAAAAATTGGAATTGGACATGTGATTGTGTGTTACCAACAAAGCAGACTGTAACAACGCGTACAAAACAGAACAAATACACGGCTGGTATGCAACAAGACAAAACCAGAAACCCAGACACGATAATGAAAACAAAACATCACAACATTTCTATCACATAAACTTTCTCCCTCCTTAAACTAAACACACTTCAGCCTAATCTTATTGGTTGGGCAGGCAACTTGGGAGGTGGCTTTGACCTCAGGACTTAACACTCCCCATGTACACCATGTGATCAAATGGGTCCCAGATCTGTTTTCTATTCTGCTGCTTTCCCTGTTACTACTGCCTTGGGGGCTAGGATCTATTCAAAAAATGTGTTCAGGTTGGGCCTAAAGCTATGCTCACTTTAATACTGATCCTTCCACTGCCTGCATGAAGTTCCCATGACTCTTAGCAGGAATTTTCTATTCTGTCCCGAAGACCCCGCTCTGTGTCTTGGTCCATTGGGGGGGGGGGGGAGCAGGTGGTTGTTGAGAGAAATCATTTCTCTGTCCACACATCCCACTTGCCTGTTTGCCCAGCATGCACTCTGCAGATCCCCCACACTCATTTTTGCCAGTGCAACGAAGATGGTCAAGCAGAGGCCAAGACTGCCCCCAGCAGCACACCCCCCCCCCCCCCCCCAGCCAGCATCCCGGCACGGATCTCAGCGCTTCACCCATGAAAACTTGTTAACTGCACCCTCCTTGAAAACTAATGCTGCCCACAGCAATCTCTACAAACATGCATCAATAATACAGAGCAAAACCAACACCACGGGCCGATCACCAACGGCAGGCAGCCTGGCTCCCTAGTCAGAAAGCAGCAGCAGCAGCAGCAGGTCACAAAGCGCCATCTCAAAACATAACAGCAGACCAGAGAACCATGTCAAATAATAAATCATAAAATGGTGAATAAATATAGCATCTTTGTTTAAGAACCCCCCCGCCCCCCCCCCCCCCGGAAAAGGAAGCCGTGGAGCACCAGGGAGACTCGCTCTTCTCCCTGCTCTCGTGCCTGGGCCCCTGTTCTTGGCTTCCCTATCCCCAGCCCCAGCTGCCCTGCCTCAACTAGGGGTATGCACAAAAAATAATAATTGGTATTTTGGGGGGTTCGAGTATACTGAACCTGGAAAATATCGGTTTTTCCTGATATTCCCAAATTCCAATAATGGTATGGTATTCGGATTCAGGAAATAATTGAGAAAATACAGGTTGCTTACCTGTAATTGGAGATCTTCGAGTGGTCATCTGTGCATTCACACCTCTGGGATTAAGTGCGCCTGCGCCGATCCCGATCGGTAATCTTCAAAGCCTAACGGATTTTCGTGCCAGCTCCCCGGTCACGTGCACGTCCCACTGCGCATGACCCGGGGAGGGGCACGAGGATCCCGCCAGTTCCTTCTGACCGCTGCGTACAGCCCCCAAGAAAAAATGAGGGAGACCGAAGCAGAGGGGAAGGAGGGCGGGTGGTGTGAATGCACAGATGACCACTCGAAGATCTCCAATTACAGGTAAGCAACCTGTATATCTTCTTCGTGGTCTCTCTGCATCACACCTCTGGGAGAATAGCGAGCAATAAACACACCACATACCTGGAGGTGGGTGCTGGAGGTCTCAAATCTGAGCTGCTTGTAGAACTGCACTGCTGCAACGTGGGCATCTCCTCACACGTTTGTGAAGCACTACGCCCTAGACGGCCCACCACAGTACGCTGATGGACGCGGACATCTAGGGCGTAGTGCTTCACAAACGTGTGAGGAGATGCCCACGTTGCAGCATTGCAGATGTCTCCCAGGGGGGTGCCCTTGAGGAATGCCGTAGAAGTAGCCACGGCTCTCGTAGAGTGTGCCCGGAGGGATGCCGGCAATGGCCTCTTAGCCAGGAGGTAGGCAAGCTTTATCGTCTCTACTATCCACTTCGAGAGTCTCTGAGACGATAGTTTCTGTCCCTGCCTGGGCAAGGCATAGGTGATGAAGAGAGCCGGAGACTTGCGAAATGGCCTTGTCCGGTGCAAGTAGAAGGAAAGGGCTCTCTTGACATCCAGACAGTGTAAACTGCATTGTGATGGGTCCTGGGGATCAGGAAAAAACACAGGCAGCGTGATGTCCGCTCCTACATGGAAGTCCGAGACTATCTTGGGTAGGAAGGCGATATCAGGAGGCAAGGTAACTGCTCCATGGTGAAAAGTGAGATACGGGGGGTCGCAACGAAGCGCTGCAAGCTCACTCACACGCCGAGCAGATGTGATGGCCACCAGAAACGCTACCTTCCACGAGAGGAGCTGGAGGCTGCAGGAGGCCATGGGCTCAAACGGTTTGCCCATTAACTTGGTAAGAACTAAGGGTAGGTCCCATGCTGGGACCGGTGCCCGTATTGGTGGATGGAGGCGACACATTCCCTTAAGGAATTGTTTTGTAGTCGGGTGAGAAAACACTGAGTATCCTCCGATCTTGGGATGGTTGACCGAGATGGCCGATAAGTAAACTCTTATAGAAGAGTGGCACAGTCCTCTATCCGAACAGGATAACAGAAAACCAAAAATGTCATTAAGGGTGGCAGGAACCGTAGGCCGCCCTATCGAGGTTAGAAAAACTAGAAATTTATTCCACTTCGCTGCATAGGAGCGGCGTGTGGACAGCTTGCGTGAGTTCAATAGAACCTGTGCAATGCGTGAGTCTATGTCTGCGGTTGAAGCATCCAAGCTGTTAGCTTCAACTTGGGAACATCGTGATGGAGTACTTGACCTCTGTGCATCCAGAGAAGGTCTGGGAGCGTCGGGAGGTGAAGGTAGACTCCCAGGGAGAGATGAAGGAGCGTGGGAAACCACGGTTGTCTCGGCCACCACGGTGTGATGAGAATCGCCCATGGTCGCTCTGACATCAGTTTGTGGACTACCCTCGGTATCAGAGGGATCGGGGGGGAAAGGTACAGATGTCTCCCCGTCCACTGGAGAAGGAGGCCGTCCCCGAGGGACGCTGGATCCGCGCCGGCTCTGGAGCAGAAGAGATGGCATTTCTTGTTCTCCCGAGAGGCGAATACGTCCACTGATGGGTAACCCCAGCGATCGAAGATCGGGGTCAGGTAGAGAGGGTTCAATTCCCATTCGTGTAGGGATGCTCCTCCTCTGCTCAGGAAGTCTGCTTGGGTGTTGAGCAGTCCTGGAAGATGATTCGCTACGAGATGAATGCCGATGGATTGGCACTCGTCCCAAAGCTCGATAGCTAAACGGCAAAGTCCACGGGAGACCGTTCCACCATGCCGGTTGATGTAATACATGGTGGTTGTATTGTCCGTAAGGACAGCCACCGTCTTTCCCGACAGGGATTGGCGGAATGACCTCACCACATAGAGAACTGCCAGGAGTTCCAGGAAGTTGATGTGGTTGTGGGCCACAGTCGGGTCCCACCTGCCGCCCACACCAACACCATCCAGGTGAGCTCCCCAGCCCCATAGGGAGGCATCTGTGGTAATGGTTGCCGAGGGGGGCGGGAGCCGGAAAGGTGCACCAGATTGAAGATTCTGGGGTGTCAGCCACCACGTCATGGTTTCCAGAACTTGGTCCGATAGTCGAAAAAGTTTGGAGAGGGAATGAATGCTGGGACGGAAGCGTCTCAGAAACCAAAGCTGTAGCGGTCTCATCCGCAGCTTGGCAAACGGAATTACCGCTGTGGTTGCGGCCATCAGGCCTAACAGGTGGAGTATTTGTTTGGCCGTAGCCTCCTTGTCCTTCCGGATCGAATGAAGGAGAGAGACTATGTCCGCTGCCCTGTTGGGGGGCAGAAAAGCCCTGCATTGCAGGGAGTCCAAAATGGCTCCGATGAATTGCACTCGTCTGGACGGTATGAGCATGGACTTTTTGAGATTTATCGTTAGACCTAGGGAGTCTAGGGCGCTGAGGGTTATTGAAATGTGATCTTGTAAAATTGTCGCGGAAGGCGCGACCAGTAACCAGTCGTCCAGATATGGATAAAGTTGGACACCTTGAAGCCGTAGATGAGCCGCCACCACTGCCATAAGTTTCGTGAAGACACGAGGAGCCGTAGAGAGGCCAAAAGGAAGGGCCTTGTATTGGAAGTGATGCGGACCGACCGCGAAGCGCAAGAACGGTCTGTGAGATGGATGGATCGTCACATGGAAGTACGCATCCTTTAAGTCCAGCGTCACCATCCACACGTTGGCTTCTAACAGTGGAAGGATGGTCTGGAGGGTGGTCATGCGGAACTTCTTGTATGTGATGAACGCATTGAGGTTCCTCAGGTCTAAAATGGGATGGAGTCCGCCATCCTTCTTTGGTACCATGAAGTAGCGGGAGTAAAACCCCTGCTGGAGATGGTGTATGGGTACCGGCTCTATGGCATCTTTGGATAGAAGGGCTTCGACTTCTGACGACAGGGTGTCGGAAGGAGGGGTGACTACAAAATAGGGTTCTTGTGGTGTCTGGAAGAACTCTATCCGGTAACCTTCTGCTACTACGGATAGGGCCCATTTGTCCGAGATTATGATTTGCCATGCAGGTAGGAAAGGTGCCAGAGGTGTGGGAGGACCGGAGCGCATGTGAGAGTCAAAGACCCTGTTTATTAGGTCTGGGAGGTTTGGCCTTGGAAGCAGAAGCTGTTGGGAAGTGTGGTTTGTGGCCGTAAGGCTTCTGCTGGTAAGCAGAGGGTGCAGGCCTTTGCCATTGTGGCTCATTGGGAGATCTTTGTGGTTGTTTCTTCGACCAGGATCTCTGCCAATTCTTCTGCTTCTGTTGCTTTGGCTGAGAAACACCTAAGTTACGTGACGTCTTCATACTTTTATCCAGGTCATGGAGAACTGTGTCTGTGGTTGAGCTGAACAGCCCTTCGCCTTCAAAGGGAAGATCTTCGACCAGCGATTTTGTGTCCTGAGGAAGCGCCGTCGATCTCAACCAAGCATGTCTCCTGAGGGCGACTGCCGAAGTGAGTGTCTTAGAAGTTACATCCACGACATGTTTGGAGGCGTTTAGTTGATGTTTGGCCAAAACCATGCCCTCTTTTTGGATCTTCCTGGCAAGACGCTGTTTGTCCTCAGGAAGGTGTGCCAGAAGCGGTGTCATCTGCTCCCATAGGGAGTATTGACATCTGCTCATACATGCCGTATAGTTTGCAGTTTTTATACCTAATGCTCCTGCTGAATAAAAACGTCTTCCGAACGAATCGAGCTTCCGTCCCTCTTTGTCAAGGGGGGAGGAATGCCTGCTGCGGCCCCTAGCTGAAGGTGTCACCACAACTGAGTTGGGTTTGGGGTGAATGAACAAAAATTCTGCCCCAGGTTCTTGGAGCCTATACATGTGATCCAACCTCTTACTCGAGATTGGAGTCGATGAAGGGTGTCCCCAGGATTCCTTAGCGGTGTTAAGAAGCACCGAAATTAATGGTAGGGCTACTGCCGTAGATGTATCCATCTGTACTATGTCAAAGATGGCGTCGGTAGCGGCAGGGGCTGGCTGGCTGGTAGCCAGAGCCAGGGAATGGGCCATTCTCTTGATGAGCTCCCCATAGGACTTCACGTCTTCGGAAGGGGAGATTGGTAGATTGTCAGCGACATCAGGAGATGGCGACGGATGGTTAGGGGACTCCTCTTCGGAATCGGATGAAGCGGAGGAATTCGGTACCGACAGGTGTTCGGAAGATGACATGGGGTTCGACGGGTCCGGTTGATATGGAGGAAGGTCGACATCGGGTGGGGTCTGCGGTATCGGCATTGGTATCGGCACCGGTGACGGTTTCGGCATCGGTGACGGGAAAGGTCCCGGGGCCGGTGGATCTCGGCATCATGAGACTCTGGATGACGTCGACTGGCGGTCCCATTCCGCCAAGTACCATTGCGGTGGCGGGGGATATGAGGAGCCGTATAGGTATCTCCATTGTCGGACGTCCCAAGGTACCGAAGGAGGAAGACGCCAGTCTCGTTCTCCTCTCGGTGGCGGTGACGGATCGGGTCCGGTGTCTGGACTACTTCGAGGGACTTGCATCAGTTTGATGTCGGGGTCCGAGTCCATCAACTGGATGGGTCACGGCATCGGGGAGACAGAGCTGCCCCAGGGTCGCTCGCGCCCGGAAGGGTCAAGCTGTGGAGACCCGCGCTGGGTCACGTCGGACACGGGATGCGTCGACTGCGCACTCGATTTTTTGTGCTTGTGCTTGCCCTTTTCCTCCTTGCCCTCTCTGCGCTTTTTAGCAGGAGTTTGCGGCAGCGGGAGGGATCGTTTCGTTACCGACTTACCGGTACCGACGGTGCTCCTTGTTGGGGACGGTGCCGGGCCCGTCGGGGCCGATGGAGATGTCGCCGAGGCCTCGGTGGCCGACATTTTTGGCGATAGAGCTGCTTCCAAAAGCGCCACTCTCAGCCTTGCCGCACGGTTCTTGCGGGTTTGTTTAGAGAAGGCAGCGCAGCTCGAACACGAGTCTACTCGGTGCGACTCGCCCAGGCACAGAAGGCAAAGAGAGTGCTTGTCTGGAGGCGCTATCTTACTGCCACAGTCCCAACAGCGCTTAAAGAAGCCCCACCGCTGGGCCATAGGCCGAGCGGGGAGAAGCGAGGGAAAAATCCAAGAGCAAGTCCAGTAAACAGTCCGAGGTCAAGAAAAGGAGAGAAAAACAGTCCAAAAAGGCTTTTTCCGAATAGGAAAAACGAAAGTACTACCGACCGGAGCGAGAGGGGTCCTCACGACGCGGCGGTCAGAAGAGAACTGGCGGGATCCTCGTGCCCCTCCCCGGGTCATGCGCAGTGGGGCGTGCACGTGACCGGGGAGCTGGCGCAAAAATCCGTTAGGCTTTGAAGATTACCGATCGGGATCGGCGCAGGCGCACTTAATCCCAGAGGTGTGATGCACAGAGACCACGAAGAAGATCCTGAATTTATTCAGCTCCATTATAGCCTATGGGGACCATTCCCCATACGCTATAATGGAGAATCAATCTGGGGGTTTCTGGGGCTCCGGGGGGGTGTGTGTGTGTGTTTTGAGGTAGAGGAACCAAATTTGCAGCATAGCTGCAGGTGCCTCTCCTCAACCCCTCCTCAAAGTTTTAAAAAGATTGGACCAGGGGGTCCAATTCTACGGGTCTATGGACTCAGTTTCTCCAGGCTGTGCCCAATTCTATGACTCAGCTTCTCTAGGCTGTGCCCAAATAAAAGTCGAATAATAATGGCTTTTATTTAGGCTCAGCTAGATCAGTAGCCAAATCAGATTCTCTCATCTGATCCTGCTGAATAAGCACCCGAAAATACAGCCAAAATATTTTCGGGTATTTATTCGCCTCTAGCCCCAAAATACAGTGGCACAGTGGCAAGCTAGGGGAAGGGGCAATGGAGCAAAAGGAGCCCCTTCTGATCTCCATATGTGTGAGACGGCAGTGCTGTCCATTCACAAGGTGTCCTTTCGTTTTAATCCTGCCTACTGGAACCCTACCCAAGTGAGGTCCTGTCAAGTCTCTGAAACGATTGCCGAGATCTCACAGCAGGCCCTTCCTTCCAGAAGCAGCATGCAAAGCCTGGTCTGGGAGACCCTCAAGCACCCTCCTGGACTTAAGCTCAACAGTGGCGGGAAGGAAAAGGCCAAGACAGCAGGCTCTGTACACAGAACACACAACCCCTCCACACCAACTTATTCTAAATTTGTACGCATATCGGCACCAGTATTGGAATACATGACAATACAGGACATGCTCCCACTAAAACCAACATACCACAGATGGTTATACCTAGAAAACGCTATAAAAACAGAGGATTACCAATTAAACACAACAAACTTCATGTAGACACAAACAAAAGAAGAAAACATACAGGAACAATCACAAAAGCACCCCAAACATTCAACAAACAATCCATCAAAACACAAAGAGATAAAATAAAAATACAATATTATAAAATGGGAGTTAATATAAATTTATATCAGTACTGTTACAGGTTAATAGCAAGGTACTGTATGTATCTTAATTTGCATCAACTAATATAAGAAATAAAATGTTAACTGTAATGTTCATATTGCTATATACTTACCAAACAAAATACTTTGTAATGTATGTAACAACTCAATAAAGTTTATTTAAAAAAAAACAAAAGAAAGAGAAAAGGCTATCTCCTGCCTTAGACTGGCTTTTCCCTTTCCGGCAGGGACCTCTACTTCTTCCCAGTTTTGAAGAGGAAGAGGAAGGTCAGGGGTGTGTGTGTGTGCGTCTCTGAGTCTGTGACAGACAGCCCTTAAAACAGGCTTCAAGATGCTGCACTATCAGAGTACTGGGAGGTGAAAGGTTAGATTTCCTCAAGAATGGAGAGTTTTGAATGACAGGCTATTCCAAGCACTCTGATTGGCCAGGGCTGAAATTTTATTAACTGGATGCTGGGGGGGGGGGGGGCATTATTCTGACAGATTCTGATTCTGGCCCTTAACTGTCGAAAATCCACTCTGAGAAAGAATTCAGTTGAACAAGTCTGAGTCTTTCGAGCCTGTGCTGAAAGCAGTTTTACACACAGAGATGAGAACTGGGGATGAGATTTGGGAAGGCTGTTGAGTAGTGAGATGAGAGACTCCCCTTCGGGCCAAAGGAGAGGGGATATATATCTTCTAGGGAAAGAAGAACCCCCCCTGCCCAGTCAAACAGGGAGTGTTATCTCTAGGAGGAGGAGGAGGAGGAAGAGGAAATCCCTGGTCTGTTGTGGAAGGAAACTGCTCAAGACACCTCAAGAGCTAGATAGAAATTAGGGATTAAAAGGAGGGGAGTTAGGTACTGAGAGATGGTACCAGCCTCAAGGAAATAAGAAGAGAAATGGGAAACCACAAGAAAAACACAATGAAAAAGCCTCTCGACACCAAGATCTCAATAACTAAGAAAATAACCTTCAATAACTCTCATTTGTCTGTATAAAGAATTATAATCTGTACCACTGCTAATTTTTCGCCTTGAAGTTAACTCCTAATTGCACATGATCTTCCCCTGTCTTTTAAATAAAACCTTTTGTTCTGTTTGACTATTACATCATCTAAAAGTGCCACTTGGAGGGGTTCAATCCAAGAGGGCTCCTTAACCCTTCCCTCAGATTCCAGGGCTGGGCTAAAACCCAAATTTCATCCCTGTGACAAAGGGTGGGACTGTCTTTTAAAGACAAAGAAGAAAACTATGTTACTTGGGGCAGCTCAGTCACAGAAGGGAACAAAATTTTGGAGGGAAAATCTACCTCTGAGGGAAGGAAGTGTGAGGGGCTGCCATAGGGGGCAATAGACTGATTGGCTGAAGCAACAGCAGCCTGAGCAACGCAGTTTTGCTTCACATGTAGCCCCAGTGGCATGTGGAAACCAATGCCTCATGGAGTGACACTAGCCAGCTGCATGGGCAGGACTAGTCATAAATGGCAGCTTCAAGCCATTCCTGACCCCACTGAAAGCTAAACTGCATAACTGAAAGGAAGGTGAGATTCACAGAAGATGCACAAAAATCTACTTATTCTGCACAGACACCTGTGGAAACTCACTTCTGGAAACCACCCAACATTTGGGAGAGGGATTCTGAAAAGGGATGTGGTTTGTTGCTTTTAGGATGTCCTTTGAAAAAGAATGGCAGACGGAGCTGGGGACAAGGCAGGCTGGACCTCATGCAGAATTCAGAACGAGTTGTTGGGGAGTGGTGGGGAGCTACAAATACAACGAAACAGAAATTCTTGGTTTGAGGTACTGCAAAATAAGTATATCTTAACAGGGCAGAGGGCCACCTTGCCTTTCACTATGGACATCTAAATCCTTGTTACAGTGGTGTTTTCTATTAACCTGCTTCGCCTCCAACCTTCACACCAGTACAGGGCTCTGATTCTTGGCCCACATTCAAATATTCTACACAAGTGCGGATGTGACCAAGATGATAGATGGAAATGTCAGAACTTCACCATTCAACGTACCTTCGCAGTCTGCATTATCTGGCTGTAAGTATTCCTCTTCTTCATCCTGATCATAATCTGAAATCAGGTTTCAAGCATTAAAACAATACAGCTCGAATGGCTGGAACATGCGTCGTGGCCTCTACTGCAACAGCCTTACAACAGGTTCACAACACAACCGGCTCAGCCAGAAGTGAATCTGGCTGGGATGGCAGTGACATCCCATAACATCCACACCCTTGTTTGCTGGGTTCAGCTCCCAGAAAAGACAAGTAACTCTAGCAGAGGACTCACAAGGCCAGGGAGAGCTCCACTGCTTGCAGGGATCCCAAAGCAGAACAGGCTGGCCCCAGCAGCAGCAACAGACAAACAGAAGTACAGGCAGATGGGAGGGGCAATCCAAAAAATGATGTTTAAGGGAGAGGGGGGCCCTCTAAGAAAATCTATTGTAAAATGCAATGGTTCATGGAAATTAGTACTGAATTAGTTACAAAAACAGATAAGGAGAAAATATTTTTAAAAACTGATTAGAGACATTGACACTTTTGCTTATTATAGTTTACCCTTATCCGTTTTTGTAGCTATGTAAGTACTGATTTTCATGTTCGAATATTTCTCATTTGGTTTTTACTGTGATACTCAACCAAGTGCTGATGGCTCCACAAGAGTAACACATACCAAGCAGAGATAGATCAAGATGGGCGGCTGTGTTAGTCTGTCAGTAGCAGTAAAAAAGAGCAAGAGTCCAGGAGCACCTTAAAGACTAACAAAATATGTGGCAGGGTAGGAGCTTTCCGGAGTCACTGCTCACTTCTTCAGATATCTGAAGAAGTGAGTGGTGACTCCCAAAAGTTCCTCCCCTGCCAAAAATTTAGTTGGTCTTTAAGGTGCTGCTGGGACTCTGGCTCTTTTCTACTACGTAGCCAGGAGTGTGCATTCTGGAAACATACAAGAAAACTGCTGTTGTGGGTTGTTAATGTGATTTTCCAGAATAGTTATGTGAATCCAGGTGTCTTGAGCATTAAAAAACACTCCCGCCCCCCCCCCCCCCCCCGCCCCCCAAATCTGCATAGTTTTTCATGTTCAGATACCAGCAGCAGCAAATGTCTTTTACCTTCTTCCCTCCATCCTCTGTGGAGGTGGAGCATTTTTTTCTCTACACGAAGGGCAGGGAGCACCTTTTCCAGGGGCCTGCACAATTGGACCCCTTGGTCCAATTCACTTGAAACTTGGGAAGTCTTTGGTGGACAAGCAGCAGCATTAGCACCCCTGCAGTTTTGGTGTTACTTGGCTGATAAACAGCCACTCCAGCTCCACCTTAAAAAATTCCTCATAGGTAATAATAGCAGAACTGCCATTCTAGTTTGCTCATTTATCCCCACCTCATGAAAGGACACAAATAGCAGACCACAACAAGGAAGGATGGCAAGCGCAGAGTTTTCCACAGACTGTTTATTGACAGTCAGCCACTGTATCAGCAGAAAAATGAAATGAATGTAGACAGGGTTTCCTTTAAATGTTGGTGGCTGGTCCCCTTCCCCCCACCAACAGGAATCAGTGGAGAGAAGTGCCCCTGAACCAAGAGGAACCTACTGTAAAATCGAATCCCATTATTCATTCTGCTTGAAACTTAGGGGGTCTTCAGATTAGAAGGAGGACTATGTTCTGTGCAAATTTGGTGCCATTATCTTCAAAAACAGCTGCCCCAGAACCTCAAACTGGTTCCCCATTAAAAATAATGTTCCCGAAACTCTAGAACCTGAAAAAGCACACAAGTCTGAATCCCAAACCGGTAATGTCCTATCTGAAAATAAGCAATCGCAGTAACTCCACACACACTCCACCTCCAATCCAAAATTATAATACTTTTCTCAGAGCACACCTCTAAAACTCAGTAACCTTCACTGATGGCAAATTTTAAAATCCTGTTCTCACCCGAATTTTCTGTTGAATGCTGAGAATAGTTGATATTAATTGGGCGTTCTATTGACCCATAGAAACTGTCAACATCTGATCCAGAGTCACTGAAAATAGAGGGGGAAATGTTGTAGAGTCAGGCCGCAAGCACACCAGCCTTATACAAATGTTAAAACTGGAGCACACCAAGTTGCAGAAATAGGAAATGACTTATTTGCTGTAATACTGGTTGATACCTTCTCTATAAATAAGGCTGTTCTGTGGTCACCAACGAAACTTCAGCAAAACTCTGAAAGTTGTTCAAAGGCAAGGAAGGAAATGCAAGGTAGAAAATGATGCTTTCACAGCCATTACACTGTACAACCACACGCAAGGTGCTGTTAGCTGGAGAGCTGAGCCAACTAGCCCACAACCACCACTTTAGGCAATATGGAACAACAGGGGTCATTTCGTAGAAAAAGAGGTGCAGGAGCTCATTAGCATAACTCATTAGCATATCTTATTTGCATATGCTACACCACCTGACATCACTGGAAGTATGTCAGAAGGAAGGAAGGAAGGAAGGAAGGAAGGAAGGAAGGAAGGAAGACAGAAAGACAGAAAGACAGAAAGACAGAAAGAAAGAAAGAAAGAAAGAAAGAAAGAACTCCTGGAGAAAGAACTCCTGGAGCTCTGCTCCCCTGAGCTCCTGCCCGAAAGGACCCCTGTGGACCAAGGGTTTGCAAACAAACATGACAGCCAGCTCTACAATGCTGTAAGCGGGCAAGATGAAAGCTACAGTACTCTGGCGATTTGCACACAAACCGAAAACAAAGTTTCAATAATGCCCTCCACTAATTTTTTTTAAAAAGCTCTTTAATTATAACTACATAACTCTACCAAATTCTTGTTGGCCAGCAACACAACTCATAAAATTGTGACAGTGTTAGGACTACAAAGAGCTGTTGAGAATATAAAGCAGATTTGTAAGGCTTTTAAAATAGTGTTGCATATAATCTTCACTGCATACTATTGCAATGGCTGCTATTAAAAGGCAAACACTTCTTCAGCTTTTACCAGTTTCAAGTAGCAAGAACTACTTTACAAAGAGCTCCTTAATACAAGTCACAGGAATGAATGAGAAGTCCAGTGCTGGAGGTGCAACCTTAAGTCAGTGATCGTTTCCTTCTTCTCATGGTAGTGATCTATTTCTCTCCTAAGTGAGGCCATCCAGTCCTGGAAGACAATAGCCAGACTTTATTCCAAAGGAGGGTTTTTTCCTACCCAAGTAAACCATTTTGAAACAGACATGTAGGCAGCACAGAATTACACATCCAGGTGGTCAGCCGTGTTGGCCTGAAGTGGTAGAACAAATTTAGAATCCAGTGGCATCTTTAAAGCTAACAAAGTTTTATTCAAGATATGAGCTTTCGTGTGCACACACGCTTTTTCAAATACACTGGAAGGAAGGTCAGGTTCAAACTTATAGGCGGGCTGAACAGCGAATTAATATGTAACATGATGAAGATGTTTTAAGATTTGCGAAGACTTGAATAAAGCTCATACCTTGAATAAGACTTTGTTGGTCTTAAAGGTGCCACTGGACTCTAAATTTGTTCTACAGAATTAGAAACACTCGCCCAGCTACAAACTGTGAGATAATTTAGTACAGTTCTATTAGAATTACCATGGTACCGCAGTCAGAGTGTGAGAGTAGGATTTGGAAGACCCCATTCCGCCAAGCTTTCCCTGGGTGATCTTGGGCCACGGGAGGTTGTCAGGAAGACAAAACGGGGGAGAGAACAGCAACATCTACTGCCTTGAGCACCTCAGAGGAAGGGCACATTAAAGCATCTGGGTTTACTAAAATTTGAGGCATTATGTAAAAAAAGGGAATCTCTGCAAAGCAAATGTGTGTTCAGGATTATTTACACAGAGAAGTTCCCTTCACATGAAAAACTCTTGACTGTGGGATTGTACTATCAATCTTTGGGGTCCAAAAGTTGTGGATGAGAAACTTTCATCAGCAACCTGGACTGTGCTTTGAGTCGAGACGGTACAACAATTTCCTTTAAGGTGCCAGGCAATTTAAAGCATATCGTGGGAACCATAAACGTGATTTCACCTTCCTTTCGTCTTCAGAGGCAGCAGAAAAAATCCAGGTCCGGTGCTTCTTGCTAATGTGAACCAACTTGAAAGGAAATACATTGCTTGACGTTGTTTCCTCTGCTGCCCTCATAACCCTGCATGACAGTGAAAGTAATACTTTTTTTAAAAAAAAACCAAACAAACCATCAAATGATGCTCTTTGTGCACATGGCACAGCATATAGTCACAATTACTGGCTTCCCTTTCAGTTAAATCCATGCGACGGAGCCTGCAATGCTTTGTCGTGGAATCTTTGCCAAGAGACAGCAACAGTCCTTCCGGTCCTCAGAAAACTCCTGTAAGTTGCACATCACTTGCTAAATCTGTGAGGTTTAGGGAGGGGCTGCAAGCTCCGCTGAGGGACACCTGCTCTGCGCACAGAAGGATCTCAGGCAGCAGGTGGTGGGAAAAGACCAGGTCTCTGCCGGAGACCCTGGAGAGCCGCTGTCAGAGTAGATCAGGGGTGGCCAAACTTGATTAACATAAGAGCCACATAGAACACTGATGAACAAAATCTATTGAGGAAGACTCAGCATGGGTTCTGTAAGGGAAGATCTTGTCTCACTAACCTGTTAGTGTTCTTTGAGGGAGTAAACAAACATGTGGACAAGGGGGACCCTTGACTTCCAGAAAGCTTTTGATAAAGTTCCTCATCAAAGGCTCCTAAGTAAGCTCAATAGTCATGGGATAAAAGGACAAGTCCTTTTGTGGATCAAAAACTGGCTAATTCAAAGGAAACAGAGAGTGAGTATAAATGGGCAATTTTCTCAGTGGAGGGAGGTAAGCAGTGGGGTACCGCAGGGAACAGTACTCAGTCCGATGCTTTTTAACTTGTTTATTAATGATTTGGAGTTGGGAGTAAGCAGTGAAGTGGCTAAATTTGCAGATGACACAAAGTTGTTCAGGGTGGTGAGAACTAGGGAGGATTGTGAGGCACTCCAAAGGGATCTGTCGAGGATGGGCAAGTGGGTATCAGCGTGGCAAATGGGGTTTAATGTGGTGCACGTTGGGGCCAAAAATTTTAACTATAAATACACGTTGATGGGGTCCCAACTGGCGGAGACTGACCAAGAGAGAGATCTTGGAGTCCTAATAGATAACTCAATGAAAATGTCGAGACAGTGTGTGACTGCGATGAAAAAGGCCAACGCTATGCTGGGGGTTATTAGGAAGGGAACTGAAAACAAATCAGCCAGTATCATAAAGGCCCCTGTACAAATCGAGGGGGCAACCTCATTTGGAGTACTGTGTATAGTTCTGGTTGGCACACCTCAAAAAAGATATTATAGCATTGGAAAAAAATGCAGAAAAGGGCAACTAGAATGAGAAAAGGGTTGGAACACTTTCCCTATGAAGAAAGGTTGAAGCGCTTGGGGCTCTTTTGCTTGGAGAAACGACAGCTGAGTGGTGACATGATCGAGGTTTATAAGATTATGCATGGGATAGAGCAGGTAGAGAAAGAAGAACTTTTCTCCCTTTCTCACAGTACAAGAACTCGTGGGCACTCCATGAAATTGCTGAGCAGTCGGGTTACAACAGATAAAAGGAAGTACTTCTTCACCCAAAGAGTGATTAACACGTGGAATTCACTGCCACAGGAGGTGGTGGCGGCTACAAGCATGGACGGCTTCAAGAAGGAGTTAGACAAATGTATGGAGCAGAGGTCCATCAGTGGCTATTAGCCACAAGGTATAGATAGTAATTCTCAGTCTGGGGCAAGGGATGCCCTCGGTATTCTTGGTGCTGTGGGGGGGGGGCAACAGTGGGAGGGCTTCTAGTGTCCTGGCCCCACTGCTGGACCTCCTGAGGGCACCTGGTGTTTTTGGCCACTGTGTGAACACAGAGAGTTGGACTGGATGGGCCACTGGCCTGATCCAACATTGGCTTCTCTTTTCTTATGTTCTTAAGAACCATCAGATGTTTGAGAGCCGCAAGACATTTTATTTTAAAAATATGCAAATTTGCTTTTTATTAACATTAAATGAGACTGCCAGAAATAAAAACAAAAAGGGGTAAAAACAGATATTGATAATTATATGTATTTGTCCAATGATATTTATTTGTTTGCAAATGATATTTATTTGTCTAAGAGAGGGAGAGAAAAAGAGAGAGGTGGAAAGAAAGAGAAAGAGAGAAAGAAACAAAGAAAGCAAATAGATGGGAGGGAAGGAGAAAAAGTATGCCTCCCCTTCCCTTCCCCAGCTGCCCTGCTGGGAGCCTCCCAATGGGTATGCCCTGCCAGAGCCACAGTTTGGCTACCCCTGGAGCTCAGCAAGATGGTGCTCAGCGAGATAGACCCTAGGAATACAGCCGTCATCTGTTCCACAGATAAGTATGCTGCATCACGGGGATCTTGGGAATGTGGCTGGATCCTTGATGATTAAGCAGGCCTGCTACGATGTGGAATCAAAATCTTCCTTGTTTCAGGCTCATTCCTCTGAGTGCCACATGGGGTTTTATGATGTAAAAGTAAACACTATAAATAAAAGTAATTATGCAGGTCCCTGCATTCAGAGGCCCCTGAAGGCAGCAGAGGACACGGAGTGTTGCCCAGCACTGAAGGCCTGAACTGATGAGGAACACTCTCAAGGGGATGGAAGGAACTGCAGGTCAGCTGGCTTTCAGAATCGGTGTTGGTGGTTCAACAAGCACAATTAACCTATCAGCACCAAGCCCATTGTTCCCAAGCCATTTCAGGAGAAAGCACAGAATTGTACAAGTCTATAAAACCTATACTTGCTTTGTCTTAGATTAGCACGTGGCAACTCCCAGTAAAAAGGAAAATATTACTAGCATTCTATGCTAGTAATATGAGTGGTAAATATGTGGTTGCCGGATGCCCATTTTATTTCTGGCCAAAACGCTCTGGGTACACGTCCTTATATGTGTAGATTAATTCTTAGTCATATATATGGTCAGGGGTCATTTCGTAGAAAAAGAGGTGCAGGAGCTCATTAGCATAACTCATTAGCATATCTTATTTGCATATGCTACACCACCTGACATCACTGGAAGTATGTCAGAAGGCATGAAAGGAGAAAGAAAGAGAGAGAAAGAAGGGAGGGAGGGAGAAAGAAAGAGCTGGCAGAGAGGGGACCGCTACTAATCCAAGCCTCAGAAATACCACTGTTCTGGGAGGATAGCTTCAGTGGTGGCTGAAGCCTTCAGAAGGCTGGTCGGAGGAACAAGGACCTTTCCAGGGGGTGGGGTCATTTTGCTGCAGCCGTGACACAAGCAGGCATTCCCCCGCCGGGCGGGGGGAGGGGGGCTGGCACCAACTCCCGGAGCTGAGCTCCACCAGGCTCCTGCTCGAAATGTCCCCTGCCTATATGGTATTCTGCAATTGGCTCAAACATCCATTTGCTCTTGGCAAAAAAAAAAAAGTTTTAAAAAGTAAGCCACTCCAAAAACCACTCTTACTTTATTATTATTCTTACAGCTAGCTAGCTATGGACACAAGATGCCCTGGAGAATTATCACACACTACTTATATTTATTACGGTAAAGTGGTGACCAGTGTTTTAACATCTTCCTAGAAGACACAATGTTAATCCAGAGTAACTGGTTAAGATGCTGAACTGCAGACTGGTAGTTCAGCAGTTCAAGACCCGAGTGCTGCGTGACGGAGTGAGCTCCTGTCTCTGGTCCCAACTCCTGCCAACCTAGCAGTTCGAAAGCAAGAAATTGCAAGTAGATGAATAGGTACCACTTTGGTGGGAAGGTGACAGCGTTCCATGCGCCTCGGCATCTAGTCATGCCAGCCACATGACCACGGAAACGTCTTTGGACAGCGCTGGCTCTTCAGCTTGGAAATGGAGATGAGTACCGCATCCCTAGATTCATATTCGATGGGCTTTCAAGCAAGGGAAACCTTTACCTTTACCTAATCTATGGATATTTGTGTTAAGTGACTCTATAATAAATGGAATAGTGTTCCAACCATAGGCAAGTTGTGGAGCCCAAGCCAAACCAAAGAATCAAAAAGGCATATAATATTTACTATATAGTGTCTTAACACCCCTGATATCACAATTGTAGAAAAATTGAGAAACAGGGTTTGTATAATAGACACTGCAATCCCAGGAGACGGCAGGACAGAAAAGAAAGAACACAAAATACCAAGACCCACAAATAGAGCTAGAGCGCCTCTGGGAAAAGAAGGCAACCCTCACAGTGGTCGCTGGAGCCGTTGGAGCCGTGCCTTGAAGTCTCAAGAATCACCGGGACATTGTGGGCACTGAGCAAACAGCACCAGCTCAGCTCCAGAAGACAGTGTTGCCTGGAACAGCAAGAATCCTGCGAAGATACCTCTGCAATTCCCAAGAACTTGGCTAGATCTCAAATTGCAGAGCACCATCGACCAGTCAAATATCTGAGTGTAACAATTCATCATCGTCATCATCATGCGACTTTCTCAACCAGAGGTGGGCCCAAAGACCTACAGAGCAAATGCATTCATAAAAAAATGTTGTGTATGTATCTGAATGCATAATAGCTTCCTGTTACTGATAAAGATGGAAGCCAAGTTGTTTCACCATACAATTCCCAAATAATCTAACTCCTCACTAACTTACCTTGTAAAGATGTCTAAATGACATACACCGATAGATTTAAAGAGAAGAAGATTGAAATCCCGCCATGAAGGAAATACCGTCGTTGCATATTACACCACTCACCTATTGTAGCCCTTCAGTGAGAAGGCACCTTGGGGAGACGCAGATGTGCTGCTCTTAAAGTAGTAAATGCAGCCCTTGTGCACAATCACAAACCTCAGTGGCCCTGGAGCAAAACCAAGGGGAGAGGAAGAGGAGAAAGAAGGCCAGAGGCGGCCATTTCGCCTAAGTAGGCCCCAGACAATTCTCTCGAGTTCAGTGGCTGATGGCAAGAATCAGGGCTCATTTCGTAGCAGGAGCTCCTTTGCATATTAGGCCACACGCCCCTAATGTAGCCAATCCTCCAAGAGCTTACAGAGCTCTTCTTATAGGGGCTACTGTAGGCTCTTGGAGGATTGGCTACATTAGGGGGGTGTGGCCTAATATGCAGAGGAGCTCCTGCTACAAAATGAGCCCTGGCAAGAACTCTAGACCAGCAGCATTCCCAGATGTCTGTTGTAATGGTAAGTGATACCTCCCCTTTCCCTTCCCATCCTGCATCTTCCAGGTTTATGCAGGCCCATTGCAGTTGTAGCCCTGGTTCCCTAACAATGGTTTGTAAACTGGAAACGAGTCTCAGCAATGCAGGGCCCCTCCTGTTCTTTCTCAACTTGCCAGCCTTAGCCAGGGCTTACTACTGTACTTTGAACCACCCTTAACCATGGTTCCTATGTTGACCGTGAAACCTGAATCCAGGGTTTGCAAACCTTGCTTATGAGAGAACCTGATTGGCAGGGATTAGGAGAGCAGAAGAGGCGGGAGCATGTCTTCTGATTTCCAAACCGCAGCTTGCAGGGAGCCAGTGTTTATAAGTGACCAGACTCCAGTGGATGAAGACACAGCCACATTTTGCACACACTCTCAATGGTAATGGATAGTTTTCCCAGGTTAAAAATGCAGCCTAACCAACCTTCAGGAATTTCAACAGAGCTGCAACAGAAGCAATTTAGAAGGCACTTTTGCTGCACTAAAAAATGATAATGCAGAAAAGCTTGAAAAGCAAGGCATGCCAAGCAAATTCTGGTTCCCTCTGACCAAATGAAAGGTGAAGCACCAGTGCAAATCTGAACAGACATTTTGCGGCAGCTCAGAATGGAAGCACCTGAGCCTGGCCTGAAGTAAGCGTTCCTTCCCCACTCACATTTTAAGAGCTGGAACTGCGTGCCTCCTTTTTTGTGAAGGTATCCGGACTTGGTGACACCACCAGGCATCGTCATCAGGTTCTGTGCTCCAATCGCCTTCATGGGGACAGGCCAAGACATCTCTTCGGAAGTCATGACTCTGGAATGGCAATGCACACTTGCATTGGAAAACATTTTGCCAACATAAAACAGCATCAATTAACATGTCCTGTGCTATCTCCACAAGTGACAAACAAGAAAGATCTGGGTTCAGATCTCCAGTCAGCTAGAGAAGCTCCCTGGGTGACTGTGGGCGATTCTGCATTGGCTTTCTCCTCTGTTGTTTTACCAAACCCACGTTGGAACAGAAATTTCCCACTGCATTGCATGCCACTTTCACTTACTTGCTCATTGGAGTTTATGGGACCTTCTGCATAGATATATGGCTTTTTTATGGTCGTTCAGGGGTGACTTTGCAGTCAGGACGGCATTGGCCTTGGGATATGTGAATGTGGTTTTGAACTGCACCTTTTCCTCAGTGTTGAGAAATTGTGGAGGGAATGCTAGATACAGAACCAGCCCATGAGCCAATCACTCCCTCTTAGCCTCATTTAGAAGAAGAAGAAAAGATTGGATTTATACCCCGCCCTTCACTACCCAAGGGAGTCTCAGAGCGGCTTACAAACTCCTTTCCCTTCCCCTCCCCACAACAGACACCCTGTGAGGTAGGTGGGGCTGAGAGAGCTCTGACAGAAACTGCTCTTTTTCAAGAACAGCTGTGCCAGAGCTATGGCTTGCCCAAGGTCCTCCAGCAGCTGCAAGTGGAGGAGTGGGGAATCAAACCCAGTTCTCCCAGATTAGAGTCCACGCACTTAACCACTACACCAAACTGGCTCACTTAGCCCAAATGCAGTATAAAAATATGTAAGCCAGACTCCATAGTCTTCCGTTTGCTAGGGCAAGGAATCCTCATCTCCAAGCGTGTCTTAGCCTTGCAGAGTGGGCTGGCAGTTTCTGCAAAAAGACCAGACCATGCTTCCAGACAGACAGCTGCAGGTGAGCAAATCTCAGCTTGGCTGGTTACAGTGAATTTTTTTTCCACACCGCATCAAAACAGTTTAGGGAAATAACTTGTATGTCATAGCAGCAAAGGTGTTAGCAGCTGGGTGTAAAAAAATTGAGGAAGTTTGCAGTCTATTTAAAATAAAATGACAAAGCAGAAAGTTCCAGTTTATTTCTGTATTGTGGAAAGACAGATGACTGATGAGAATGGAGGAAAAGAAAACCTCAAAGACAACCCACATTTCCAGAGAGCTTCCGGGGCTTCTCTGCTTCCAAACGGCTGTAAGTTTTAAAGGAAGGTGGTGCAGCACAGTGGCTGGAGGGGAGGGCTGCCTGCCGAGTCAATGACCCCCTTGACCACAGAGGAAGCCTCAGGCCAGCCGGTCGCTCTCTCTGCAGCACCAGCCCACCTCTCAGAACAGCCGTAAGGATTACTGTGAGAGCGCAGAAAGCATCCAGGGCCCTGAAACGCCTAACCCAAGTACCAGGACAGTTATCTAAAGCCCTGCTGTGACCTCGTTAGTCTACAAGCACTTCACCCACAACCCTCATCTTCTTCTTCCCCTTTTAAAACCAAAAGAATCTGTGTGGAGCTGCTGGTTTTGACTGGGAAAGCGGCACTTAATAAGTGTTTCAACCAGCATCATTTCCCTGGGGTAAGCTGTCCCCGGAAGCTGCTACTTGGAGAGACAGGTGGACATTTCTGTTAAGAAAATGTAAACATTTTTTTGAAAATCCATCTATCCATAGGCTTGATTCCTATGTACAGGGCTAAAAGCAAACAGAAGGGTGTCCTCTGAAAGATATATAATGCTAGCAGCCAGCATAGTGATGTGTTAGTGCATGAAGGGGGGAGAGTTCTGAAGTTCTTCCTGCTCTTTCGCCAGCCACACTTTACAGGAGACACCACTCTGCGGTCTGCAAGTTCTCCTTCTCTCAAACTGGCTAACAAAGAGACTATTGGTATGCCAGCAGGCAAGTAAAACCCCGCAGGAAAGCCGCCATGACCTTCACTACTAATAACGGCGCATGATCTAAAGGGTCAGAAGAAAATAAGAGAAGCCAATGTTGGATCAGGCCAGTGGCCCATCCAGTCCAACACTCTGTGTCACACAGTAGCCAAAAATACCAGGTGCCCCCAGGAGGTCCAGCAGTGAGGCCAGGACACCAGAAACCCTCCCACTGTTGCCCCCCCCCCCCAAGCACCAAGAATACAGGGCATCACTTGCCCCAGACTGAGAGTTCCTATCTATACCTTGTGGCTAATAGCCACTAATGGATCTCTGCTCCATATGTTTATCTAATTCCCTCTTGAAGCCATCCATGCTAGTAGCCGCCACCACCTCCTGTGGCAGTGAATTCCACGTGTTAATCACTCTTTGGGTGAAGAAGTACTTCCTTTTATCTGTTCTAACCCGACTGCTCAGCAATTTCATCAAGTGCCCACGAGTTCTTGTATTGTGAGAAAGGGAGAAAAGGACTTCTTTCTCTACCTGCTCTATCCCATGAATAATCTTATAAACCTCGATCATGTCACCACTCAGCTGTCATTTCTCCAAGCTAAAGAGCCCCAAGCTAAAGAGCTAAAGAGCCCCCAAGCACTTCAACCTTTCTTCATAGGGAAAGTGTTCCAACCCTTTGATCATTCTAGTTGCCCTTTTCTGCACTTTTTCCAATGCTATAATATCTGTTTTGAGGTGTGTCGACCAGAACTATACACAGTACTCCAAATGAGGCCGCACCATTGATTTATACAGGGGCATTATGATACTGGCTGATTTGTTTTCAATTCCCTTCCTAATAATCTCCAGCATCGTGTTGGCCTTCTTCACTGCAGTCGCACACTGTCTCGACATTTTCATTGAGTTATCTACTAGGACTCCAAGAGCTCTCTCTTGGTCAGTCTCCACCATTACATTACAACTTCTACTGGATCTGTGGGGCTGGATGCCAGAAAACAATTATGAGACCTCTCAAATATATTCAGAGAGCCAGTATGCTATATCGGTTAGAGCAGGTGTCGAACTCGTTTGTTACGAGGGCCGGATCTGATGTAAATGCCACTGTCAGGCCGGGCCATGTGTGCCATAAAATGTCATGCCAGGTACCAGAGATATTTTACCACTGACCGCGACCCACACCCCTCCTCAGTACCTAACTAACCCCCCTTTACTCAATATGCACAAAAAGTGCCGCACACCACAGAGAGCTACTGCTACTTGTGGTGCAACAACCAGAGACTCTCATGGCTCTTCAAAGACTAACACATTTCAGAGCCTTTTGATGAGCTGGAGCAGGAAGTGCCACATTCCACTGCTGCAGGTGCAGCAGCCAAAGACAGGTGGCCATGCCCTTCTGCTATGGTCAACAGGCTTTGGGGAGGGGATGGGGTGAAGCAGCCTCACAATCCCACACCTCCTTCTGTCAAAATCCCAGCAACAATCTTGAACCACAAGGGGAACTGCGATGCTCCCCAGCACCACAAGCGGTCTTCAAGCTTCCCAAAGACGCCAGCTCCACTGTAATTGCCTTTTGCGGACTTCTATTTCCTGCTGCCTCCATGGCATTATCCAGCCACACAAAATATTACTCCCCATGTGCAAGTGCACAGGTGCACATCCAGCACCTGCCTCTGCCATGTGTAAACCCAGTGCACATTTCTGAATGTCTGCTCCCATCCCTGACCTTTGCCTAATTCCTCTCCCTGTCCCCGGGGGGGGGGGGGGTCATTTGGGGCCAGAGCGCACCGGAGCGCCACTCCAGGAGCAGGCACAAAAGGCAGCATAGAGTGAGACCGAGCTTTTAGATGAATATTATTCAATTAGATGCTTTTAAGATTAGGTAGTGGCTCTTCCTCCCCTCACCTTATATTCCCCACAGAGCACTTCGATCCGGGTCCCAAAACCGCCTGACTATCCCAGGGCCGAAGGAGGCCCGCTTGGCGGCAACAAGGGCCAGGGCATTTTCTGTGGCGGCCCCTTACTGGTGGAATGAGCTCCCGGATAACATCAAGGCCCTACGGGATTTATTGCAATTCCGCAGGGCCTGTAAAACAGAGCTCTTCTGCCAGGCTTACAAATCGGGGTCGCCCACAGTATATACATCGGGCCCGGACTGATTCTTTAGCCGTCAATGCCTGAATGCTGTTCTGATATCTGTACTAAAACACCGTCATCTATGCAATTGTGTAAGATTGTTTTTATGTTATTTTAAAAAATTTTTAAGTAATGTATGGTGCCTAACGGCTGTTGTTAGCCGCCCTGAGCCCCCCATATGGCGAGGAGGGCGGGATATAAATTTTAACAAATAAATAAATAAATCCAGCTTGCTCTTCTGCAATTAGCTCTTCCTGTTCTAGCCAGCTCTTTCAGTAGATGTCTAACATAAAGTTCTCTAATAATGTTGAGCAGGCTAATTAGCCTATAATTAGCGGGATAATTAATTCTCCTCCCCCTCTTAAAAAAGAGAACTATAATTGCCAGGCCTCAGTCCTTAGGGATATGGCTTGCAGGCTCCGAGTATCAGGTGCCAGAAGTCAGGCAAGGCAGGGTCATTCACTCCAAGGTCACGGGTCCAGAAGTCAGGCAAGGCAGATGTGGTGGCTTAGCATCTATTGTACATGTTGTATGCATGCCTAAAAGCCTTGGCTGGTTTTTATAGCCCCATGCCTAAGGGTCATGCTTGCAGCCAGCTGCTCAGAAGCAATCCTGCAACCCTTTATCTTTGTTATCAGCAAGCAGCTGGCATCGGGCCAGGAGGCATGCACTTTGCCATCTTGTCTGTAGCTCTGTTCTCAGCCTCCATCTGCGGTACTCTAAGAGCGTGGATGATACTAGTATTCTGGGAATGGCCAACTGAGGTTCACCTGCTAAATCAGGGCTGGAGGGTGTTGGTGGCTCTGTACCAGCTGTTGGCTGTGAATCCTGACAAACCTGCAGCTCATTTTCCTGCTGGTCAGTTTCTCCTGGTTAACTCAAGGCTGACTATACAAGGCTCCTCTTCTATTGAGGAGTCCTCGCTATCACTGAGCCCTGGATGACCCACGACAATGGTCAGAAGTGTCAATGTAAGTGAAAAGTGATGCCAAAAGTGGAGCCCACCATTCTATGTTGTTTCTCAGGAGCTCTGGAGGAATACAATCTGCACCAGGAGCTTTTCCTCTTCTGAGTTGGCCAATAAGTGATTTAACCTCTCCTGTGGATACTGGAGGCACAGGCCAGATAAGAGTCCTGGATGGGCCAGTTCCAGCCCCTAGGCTGTGTTTGATATGTCTGGGTTAGAGCATCAGACTACAATCTGGGAGACTGAGGTTTGAATCTACACTCTGCCATGCAAGCTTGTTGGGTGACCATATATATAGTCACCAGTAGAGATGGCTTAAAAAAGGTTCAAGCAAATCCATGAAGTTTTTTAAACAGCTATAGCTGCTAAATGGAATAGCCATGTACAGAGGCAGTTTACCTCTGAATATCAGATACTTGGGATGAAGAAGGGCAGTAGGTAATCTCTTTCAAACCATGCTTACAGGTCTCCTTGAGTTGGAAACAGAGGGCTGCCCTAGAGAAACCTTCACTGAGCCAGCAAGAATATTTGTATGTACCCAGCAAAAACAATTGCTCCAGGAGTATGGAAATATAACAGGCAATGGCTACCCAATCAGGTATCACCCACCAGAGCACTCTCACATGCCATGACAGCACGCAGCCCCTCTGCCAGCATATACAGCAGCACTGATCTCCAGCTTCATCCTCAGGGGTACACTGGGAACAAACCAAGAAAACTGCAGCTGCTGGTGCTGGTGCTGCGAGACAACTGCCTGGTGCTCTCACCAGCTCACCACCTTTAAAAGTCTCTATTTGTGTGTTACCCCTTCATGCAGGATCAAAGTCCCATGCATGCAGTGATTTTTAGTAGAGGCGTTTTGGTTTTGCCTTTAAGACAGCAGGCTGTTCTCCCCCCACATCCCCCCAACTAATTTCTACTCCAAGCCAAGAAACTGATTCAAAGATCCTTTTGTATTAACAGCAAGTGGTTGAATTTATTGCCACAAATGCTTTAGTGCAATAGTGCAGAACATAAGTACAGCACACACAGTGAGAAAGAAATACAAGTTTCCGATCAAATGAAGGCTTATTCTTCATGTCTGAGCAATAATGAAACAATCATGAAAGAGGAACCATTGTTTCAGACAGGCATGTGGAGGGGCACATGTTTTCACTATGAAGTTGTGGAATAAGCCTGAAGTGTGGAAAATAAAATGTAAACTTCACATCACCAACATAATTCCAGCCTTAAGAGATTCTCTTCCATCCCAGTCTCTTTTATCATCTGCTCTCGTATCCAACAGCATACCCCCAAATTCTAACCACTCTAGCTCTGCTCCTGTCTCCTCCAAAAGGCCTCACACAAGGCCTTTGCTCAGCTTTCTTGGAGGCAGTGCTGGAAGGTGGGGGCCATCACCAAGCTCCTGTGTGTCTGTAGAACTGGAAGGCTCTGTTCTACATGGCGGCGGCGGGGGGGGGGGTGTCTCAGGTTTGGCAGGTTTGCACTAGAAGCTCACACAACAGGAACAACGGAAGGAGCTGAAGCCCCCTTCCTTATCAGTCACACAGCTAAAAAAACAATGCAATACCTACCCACCCCCAAAAAACAGACATGTCCTTTAACACTAACTGGAAAATGACACTCAAACAAATGAAAATATAATGTAGCAAACAAAAAAGCATCGATAAAGGGGACCCAGGCAAGGAACACACTCCTAGATGGGTGCCCTCCACCCCCTCTCTTACTGACTGCTGTCTTCAAGAGCAAGATCCAGGTAGGAACCTCCTACTGATGTTAGTGGGGCAGCTTTATCTCTTGCAGGAAAAACATCTCGTGGCACTCCAGCACTGGAAGAAGCGGCCTCCATGCCACAAAAGTTCGTGCTGGAGTAAGACCCTGTTAACCTTCTTCTGTGTCCTGTGCACCCTTCACTGGCACAGTCCTGCCTCAAAGGCCACCTTTGTGCCTCTCTGTAGAATGCCCTTCCTGGACAGGCCAGCTTCTTCAGCTCACAAGGTTGGCTCCCATCAACACAGAGATGGCGTCCAGATGAGCCTTGGCAGGTTTGCTCGGCACCTGCTAAGGACAAAACTAGACACAACCCAAGACAAGCAGGGCCTTGCACTGCTGCTGCTGCTCTTTTTAACAACCAACCCTCCTCTTTTTTCTTTATCGATATTCAGACAGTACAATCATAAACAGTAGTGCACATAAGAGAAAACAAAAGGGATCCAAAACACCGAATTTTGTGGCATCGTCTTAAATATAAAAGCGTACAAATACAAACTAAATATGCAAGTGCATAATGTGTGAAATATGATAGTAAGCATATTATGCAGAGTCTGAGAGTTGTCTAAGGTATCAACGATCAGGCACGGAATTAGTTAAGCTGCGATGAGGAAAAAAGCGGTCTTACAGAGTGTATGTTAGGGGTGTAGTAAAGTGAGAAAAATTTGATTATGCTAAGAATGTAGTAGAGTGAGATAAACTGGATTGTGTGGTTGACCATTGTTTGTTAGGACATAAGTCTAAAAACAGAAACTATTTTGCATCAAAATTTGAAGACTTTGGGTAGATTTCTGATTGTTGAAGGTGATCTGTGATCTTCTCCATAATATAATGGTCCTAGACTTTGCTGAACCAGTTGTTGTGAGTCGGAGCCGACGGAGATTTCCATTTAGAAGCTATTGAGCTCTTTGCAGCAACAAGAAGGCTGGTTGTTAGTTCTCTTCTGATCTGCGGTATATCTACATTGTGCCAGAGGTCTAAGAAAAACAATTCTGGTGAGAACGGTATCGAGTAGCCCGTAATCAGTTGTTCCTGTTGTAAGATATCTTTCCAGAAATCAGAAATAGAGTTGCATTGCCACCAACAGTGAGCGAAGGAGCCCAACGCTTCACATTTCTTCCAGCAGGAGGGAGAGTGATTAGATGACATCTTGGCAAGTTTTTCTGGAGTAAGGTACCATCTGGTCACAATCTTGTAGGACTGTAGCTTTGTGGTGATGACAGGAGATGTCATTAGTTTTGATGTCCAGATGTTTCCCCATTGTAGATCAGTGAACAGTTTGTCGCAATCCTGTTGCCATTTAAGTTGAAAGGTCAGAGATTTGTTTCCATCAAGGCATATTAGGATGTCATATATTTAGGACTTCCGGTCTAAATGGCGCTTCATGGCAGGCTCTGGTCTCGGACGCTCCGAACCAGAGACCCGGACTGCTGAGGGAAGGAGGGAATGCCGAGCTGGCTCGGACCTCCCCAGGGACCCCCAGAAAGGGGGCCCTGCTTGGGGCGCACAAGGCTGCCTCTCCCAGAATGGTGATCCAGGGATTGAGGCTGCTTTACGCCCTGTAAAGTCCTCCCTCGGCTAGAACCCCCCGGGGACTTAGAAGCGACTGCCGGACGGCATGCAGGAATCTGGACTTAAAAAGAATCAGCATTCTTACCTG
The DNA here is from genome assembly GCA_029233225.1 of Lepidodactylus listeri. Lineage (NCBI taxonomy): Eukaryota > Metazoa > Chordata > Lepidosauria > Squamata > Gekkonidae > Lepidodactylus > Lepidodactylus listeri. The sequence goes on along the minus strand of JARCFY010000009.1, from coordinate 111,665,794 downwards.
AGACGCATGGCAATAAAAGTGAGTCATCCTTAACAAGATTCTCTGATGTGACTGTGGGAGTTAACCCCCCCCCCCCCGGCTCTCTGCTCCGGTAAAGAGGGGAAAAGAAAGCTTTGTTATGTAGAATCGGAGAATCATGGCTTGAGCTTTCTTTCGAGATATTAGCCAGTGAAGAGTCATTCCCTGGAGAAAATCAACTTTGAAAAAGGAATGTAGAGAATCTAGACATCTTCGGGATTATCTTCTCCCTGAAACAATCCCATGTATTCAGCATTGCCGAGAGAAATGGATATCTTGCCTTAACAGGATGTTCTCTAGGTTTATTCCAAACTACTTGTTGCACTGTTTTGGGGTATGTGAAAGGTTGTAGTGGTAAGATCCAATTCACTTGCTCCCCTTTTTTCAGTATTTTAATTATGAATGCCAGCAAAATCGTATGGTGGTATGTTACTAAATCAGGAAAGTTTAGACCATCCTCAGAATTGCAGCATCTAATCATTTGAAAGCTTATTCTTGGTCTTTTACGGTTCCATAAAAATGAGTTAAGCACATGTTGCCATTCTTTCAATAGTATGCCAGATACTGTGATGGGCAGAGTGTGAAACAGATACAGTAATTTGGGGAACGCAAATGATTTAACAAGGTGTAGTCTGTCAATAAATGATAAGTTTAACTTGTTCCATTTATGCAGGTCTAACTGGATATCTTTGAATTCAGCAATGTGGTTGACATTCACGATGTCAGCCAGATTCTGGGATATGCAGATTCCAAGGTACAATAAGGACTTGTCAACCCGTTGGTATCTGTAGGTATCCTGGATATAGTGCTCTGTCTCTGCAGGTAGATTAAAGGTTAGTATGCTAGATTTAGAATGGTTGACTTCCAATCCAGAGATCTGACTGAAGTCCTGAAGGGTAATGTGGAGCTGACGGAGGGAGCTTTCGGGGTTCGTCACATAGAGCAACATATTGTCTGCAAACATACTGAGTTCAAATGTGTGTGTTCCAATGTCATAGCCATGAATTCGAGGATCTTGACATATCATGACAATTAGCAGTTCCAGATTCAAAGTGAAAAGGATTGGTGATAATGGACATCCTGGTCTAGTTCCCCTGCCAAGAGTAATTTCTCCAGAAGTAATGCCATTGGTCTTAATTCGTGCAGTCAGATTCTGATAAATTGCAGCTATTGCACGAAGAAATGCTTCTCTAAATCCCATATGTTCAAGTAAAGCTACCAGATACTTCATCTCAAGTGAGTCAAAAGCCTTTTCAACATCAAGTGAGAGTAGGAGGCCTTTGGTGTGGGATTCTTTACATGAAGAGAGGATGTTCAGGGTCTTGATTATATTATCAGAGATATCCCTACCTGGGATAAGACCAGTTTGGTCCAGATGGATGTAGTCAACAATGAAGGAATTTAGTCATTTCACTCAAATTGCTGTCAAGATTTTATAGTGCTGTTTTTTTAAAAAAAGAGATTGGGTGGTATGAAGCCGGGTTAGTCAGATCTTTTCCTTGCTTCAGAATCAGGATTATTGAGACAGATTTCCAAGAGGGCAACATTGTGCCTGAGACCAAGAGTTCATTGCATGCTGCAGTCAGAGGGTGTACTAAGCTGTTGGCAAATTTTTTGAAAAATTCCGGTGGGTATCCATTTGGTCATGCTGATTTATTATTTTTTAGGAGCTTGATCACATCAAGAACTTCCTGTGGTTCTATTGGTCTTTCCATCATTTGGCAGTAAGTCTCGTCCAATTTCTTAATGTGAATATTTGAGGTGAGATACTTATTGATAGCCTCCGGGCTTGGGTTGGTGGAAGAGTAGAGGGATTGGTAGAAGTCCGTAAAAAGCTTGTTTATGGTTGCTGAGCTGGTATGCGATTTTCTGGCCGATCTCATATTGTTGCTTCTAGTCTTAATGATTTCTTCTCCTTTACCCGCCAGGATAGCAGTTATAATCACTTAGGTGAGTTATTCCAATGTTTTTGTTTGAGGAAGATGAGATTTTCTGTATTTGGAAACTTTCTATGGATTCCAGTAGTTTTTGTTCTGCTGTGAGTTGTCTGTAGATCTTAGTGCCTCCTCTATCCTTATGAAGTTGTTCCAAATGCTTTATTTTTGCTTGTAGTTCTCTTCTGAGAGCTTCTTTTTCTTTTTTTTAAGGCATGATGTCATCGAAATTAATTGGCCTTTTAATACCACTTTGAGTGCGTCCCACACGATGGATGGAAAAAATTCATTAATACAGTTGTTCTTCAAGTATTGCAGAATGACAAGTCCAATTTGGCCGGTGTGCTTGTTGTTATAAAGTAAAGAGTTGTTTAAGAACCAATATCTAGTGTCTTTCTCCAAAGGACAGAGCTAATTTCTGAGTCAATAATGTTATTTGTCAGGAGTATCAGAAAGAAATATATAATCTATCCATGTATAAATTTGAAATCTCAGAGAAAAATATGTGTGGTCTCACTCAGATGGATGTAAGTGCCTCCAAATGTCAATTAAGTGGTATTTCTCTAAAAGGGCTGCTAGCTTTGTGTTCCTTCTTGACCCTCTATTATTCTTATTAGGAGGACGAGATCTATCCAACCCATTATTTACTATATGGTTAAAGAAGGTTAATGGAGAGCCCTTCAACAATCAAGGACTGCGTAAAGAAAGAAAAGTAAACCTGAAAAAATCTCCCTTCCCCCCTTCTGAACCCCTGATATTCAACTACTATCGTCAATATATTAAAGCTAATAAAGGTAGAAATCATCAAGTTAAAATTACATCGATACTAGAGTAGTGGATTTAGACAGTTGGGCAAAAAGATCTGCGTCAGGTTTGTCTTTTAAACATGCTATGGCTAAGAGATTACACGTGGCGTATGACCATCTTACTCTCCTTGCTGGGTGAATTCGGCATTTTCCTCTTCTGTGAGATCTTGCTGTAATCCATCGGAGAAGAGATGTTCAGGGTTTGCAGAAGTTTGTTGCTGTCTTCAATGCCTCCCACATACAAAAGTTTGTCTTTATGAGTGATTTGCAGTTTTGTGAGGCTTATCCATTTGTATCGCAGCTTGGCTTGTTGAAGTGCCTCTGTCACCGGCTTCAGCTTTCTGCGCTTGGCTAAGACATCGGGAGAGAGATCAGGAAAGACCAAGACTGGATTTTTGTGGTCAAAGAGATCCTTGGGTCCGGGCCAGATTTAAGATCTTTCCCCATGCTCTTTGGTCTGGGATGGTCACAAGGAAGTCCCTAGGGCTCTGGTGAGATGGGTTGTCAAGTGGACCCAGGCGGAATGCAGCACTGATTAGTGGGGCGATTCCTTCCTCTAATTGGAGCTCTTTTCCCAGCCAGCGCACTAAAAATATTGCCAGATCTGTATTCTTATTTATCTGCTCTGCAAAGCCTTGGAGCTTTAAGTTGTGCCGGCATGAAGAAGCCTCCACTGTCATAATCCTATCTGAGGTGGTCATTTTCTAAGCGGAGGGTATGCCTTCTTGTAAGGTAAGGCTGAGGTATTTTGCACATTCTGCCATTTGGCTTACTTTGCTTAAGTTCAGTTTGAAATCTGTGAACTGCTCAGCCAGGGGACTAATAAGGGCTGACATGCTTTCTAATTTTTTTATCTCCATAAACGCTAGTCTTACCGCATTCTTCCTGTCTCGATGTATAGAGGAAGGTGGGAAAGCAGAGGCATTATCAGTCGCCATTTTATCTGTATCGCTTGGTTTGTCCCGTTTGTTTTGGCTGATTTGGTCTCATAAAGAAGTCCTGTATGTCTTTGCAAGTACCTGCGTTGGCTGTCGTCTTTGCTGGCTCAGTTTTGCCCATGAGTTGGGAGTGAAGAAGTAGACTGTGCTGATGATTTTAGGGTTCAGGAGCGAGGGGAGTGCACAGCAGTTCTTTTAAGCGTCCATCACCCATGGTGCCAACGCCATGCCCCAACCAACCCTCCTCTTGGATGCACACCTTAATGTGGTGAGGGGGCTTCTATGTACATCAGCAAAGTGGAGGGCAATACCATAAGGAGTTTAGCCTCACTCAAGACGCTAAACTCCTAGCAGAGTCACTCAAGGCAAAATGATCACAGCCAAGACCCCGGACTAAGATGTGCCCACCCCTTTCAAGGACCCACAGCCAGATCAGCAGAAGAGAACAAACAGTTCCAATGGGGATGGGGGCAGAGGAATCCTCGAAGGGCAGCTACGGGGACAAAACTCTTCGACTCAACAGGAACATGGGACATAAGAAGTAAGAATCAAGGTAAGCTTGAAATCGTAAAACCAGAAATTGATTTATTTATTTGAGGAATGACAAAGACAGAAGAAATGGAGTTCATCTAATAGTGAGATGAGATGTAGCACAGGCAGTCAGTGGTTATAATGCAATGTCTGACCAAATAATATCGGACTTCATCAAAAGCCTAAAAACATAACCATCATTTCAGTTTAGGCTCCAACTACAGATGCTGATGAGGAAGAAACTGGAAGTCACAGCCCTCAGTTTGCAAGACATGAGCAAGGCAATTAACAATAGGACGTTTTGGAGGTCATTAAGTCACAGGGTTACCATGAGCTGGAAGCAACTTGACGGACTCCACACACACACACACACACACACACACACACACACACACACAGAGCATACAAAGAAGGGTGGTACAGATGGGGGAAGTCATAGTACTGAATTTAAGCCTTCACACCACACTCATTTGTCCAAAGCAAGTCACCCCAGACCTCAGTAGAATCCAAGTGGTGCCTGCATACCACAGAGTAAACAGCAGCTCTGGGGTCTGTGACTGACCATCCCCAAAATGAAGGCCTGTCCAACAGAACAGCCAGAACAGCCCCACTTTAGTTGCGTGAATCTTTCCCACATAATTATAAGTTTCACCCTGCACCCTGATGGGATTGCACAGGAATAAAACCTTCCCAATCTCATCAATACAGTTATGACACCAGGAAAGACTTACAGGGTCCCTCCCCTTCAGTCTCACATGAATTCACCCTCCATTCCCTTATCAGAATTAAAGACAGTGTAGCTTATCACTGGTACTGACTGCACACTAACCAGGGTCACCTTCTATCCAGGGTTTGCAAGTTCTGGTATGACTTAGCCTGGTTAGCCATAACCTTGAGGCAGATCCAAAACAACCCAGTACAGGGCTCCCAATGAGATGGAGGAGAAAAACTGGAAGAAGAGGAGGAGGAAAGAGGAATGCCAGTCTCTGATCATCCACGATGGGACCGAGAAATCCTCTTTATGTGAACCAGATCAAATGTTTATCGGATCTACAGCAAGAGGCTATACTCTTGGACAATAAAAGCAATTTCGGGGGAATATAAATCACAAGGCTGAATACGTGTCACACTACATTCTAGAGGAGTTGTACATGCTTCAGCATCCTTCATACCTCTTCACCCCTTCTCATAACTAAAAGTAAACACAATCCCGTAAACTGCATCCCAGAAGATTTTTGCAAATGGAAGGGGGACAATTCTAACTGATTCCCCCCTTCCACAGAAGGCCTCTTTCCCCCAGGAGCAATTGTGGGGGGGGGGGGGGGGAGATGATGAACTTCTGCTCCATTGACAGAAAGGTCACCTGTCAGCAGAAATCCACAGGAAACAAGCTATGCACATCTACCTAATTTGCTTATCTGTTCGGATCACAGAATTCAACATCCCTTACAGAACTGAAGTTTTAGAGCAGTATATGTGGGTGTTAAGTGCCCTCACGTTGCTTCTGACTCACCCTGTGAATGAATGGCCTCCAAAACGTCCTATCATTGACAGCCTTGCTCAGGTCTGGCAAACTGAGGGCCCTCGTGGCTTCCTTCACTCTGTCCATCCCTCTCCTGTTGGGTCTCCCTCTTTCCCTGCTGCCTTCAACTTTTCCTAGCATTCTTGTCTTTTCCAGTGACTCTGGTCTTCCCATAATGTGACCAAACTATGATAGCCTCAGTTCGGTCATTTTTGCTTCTAGGGAGAGTTTAGGCTTGATTTGATCTAGATCTGTCTTTCTGGCAATCCAAAGTAGTCATAAAACTCTCCTCCAATACCGCATTCCAAGTGAATCAACTTTCTTCCAGTCTGCTTTCTTCATTGTCCATCCATACATAGTAATGGAGAATACTCTGGCATGAATTATCTTGATCTTTGTCACCAGCAACACATCCTTTCATTTTTCTACCTCCTTCATGGCTGCCCTTCCTAGTCTCAATCTCCTTGGAGATCTTTTAGTTGCAGTCAGGGCTCTTTTTGTAGAAAAAGCCCAGCAGGAACTCATTAGCATAAAAGGCCACACCAAACAGCAGAATCTTATCAGCATGTTAGGCCACACCCCTGACCATGCAGAAAGAGAGAGAGAGAAGGAAAGAAGGAGGGAAAGAGGGAAAGATAGAGAGAAGGAAAAGAGGGAAAGAGGGAGAGAAAGAGTGAAAGAGAGAATGAAAGAAAGAGGGCAAAGAGATGAGGACAGAGGGAGGCTCTCCCACCCCCATGCAAGCCCCCGCCATCACCACCCCCCCACCAGCAAGGCCAGCTCCCTGCACTTAAAGGGGCCCCTTTCCCTCCGGCTCCCTGCTCTTAAAGGGAGCCAAGGAAGAGGAAGGCAGACGAAACCATGGGAAGGCCCTTAAATGCCTGCACCCCCTCCTGCCTCTCTTAGCTTGTGCGCCAAATGGTGCGCACGGGGGGGGGGGGGGGGCTCTGCCAGACCAGCACTTACCAGGAGCTGAAAGGCGCCAGACGCCCAATCTCCACACAGACACCAGGTGTGTGGGGCCCTTTCCCCCCGTTGGGGTGGGGAGGGGTAGACGCCAGCCAGAACACCGTTCCGCTGCGTTCCAGCCCAAAAACAGCCCTGGTTGTAGTCTCCCTTTCGGTTGACAATGTAGGCTATATCTATAACTAAGTCAACATCTATGCACTACTGCTGGGTGTGTGTCCAGGGCGGCGGGGGGGGGGGGAGCTGCTCCAGCCAGAGGACAACTGTAACTGCCAGAGCTGGTGCAGCCCCACCTCTACAGATCAGAGACAACTGCAGCTGTTAGTTAAAAAGCTGGAACTTTGGCCAGGCCCTAATGAAAGAAGGCGAAACATGCTTTTATTTGTGTTATGCAAGGACTGCAGTACAATCCAAGAACTCCTCTGGAATGAGTAAAATGCTCTTCTTAAGACAAAGTTTTTCTCACTTACATCTCTGTTTCTCATACATGTTCACATTGAAAAGGAACATCAATAACTCCCAGAGGCCATCAGAATGGATACAGTAATCAAGAGCTTGACAGATGGAATATAAAGTTTTGAAAGAGAAGAAGCAGGGGCAGACCTGCATTTTAGGACCCCGAAGCCTGAACTGTTATGGGGACCCCTTCTCAATCAGCAGCCACAGGGCAACATCCAACAAGATCCAAAGGGCCGTGCTGCCCTTGCAAGGACCTTGAGGCCCAAATGGCAGAGAACAGGGTGGTGGGGTGGAGCCCTTGAAAATGGGCCAAAATGTAGGCTATGAAGAGATTCTGGTGAGCTCAGCAAGCCCACACAGCAGGGGGGTTGGGTGCTGCAGGCCCCCAAGAAAATTTTAAAATTTGACCAATTACAGGGACATCTTGAGGCCATATGACACGGGTATTACAGCATATTCTAAGGTCAATATTAAGTACTTCAGCCCATTAGCTTATGGTTCTGTCACCCAAATAACCTTATTTTAATAACACTTTAAAAACCCTCCAATTTTGTTGAAAAATTCACTCATTAAAAAAAAAAGTTGCTTCAGTGCCTCATTAGTTCCATAGCAGATCTGCCCCTGGTCACGAGTTACAAAATGCCTACGCTGCCATAAAGCTATCTCAACATTTCTGCACCGACAGTGGATTTCACATGCAGCCCAAGTCAAAAGTTATACCACAAACTATTATCATTAGATGCGCTACCTGAGCTGATCACAATACAAGAACTCGTGGGCACTCCATGAAATTGCTGAGCAGTCGGGTTAGAACAGATAAAAGGAAATACTTCTTCACCCAAAGAGTGATTAACACGTGGAATTCACTGCCACAGGAGGTGGTGGCGGCTACAAGCATGGACGGCTTGAAGAGGGAATTGGAGAAACATATGGAGCAGAGGTCCATCAGTGGCTATTAGCCACGAAGTATACATAGGAACTCTAAGTCTAGGGCAAGTGATGCTCTGTATTCTTTGTGCTTGACGGGGGGGGGGGCAACAGTGGGAGGGCTTCTAGTGTCCTGGCCACACTGGTGGACCTTCTGAGGGCACCTGGTGTTTTGGGCCACTGTATGACAGAGTGTTGGACTGGATGGGCCACTGGCCTGATCCAACATTGGCTTCTCTTATGTTCTTATGACCTGAAATAGATAAGCCATTTCTGTGGAACATGAACAAAATATTGAATCTCACTATGAAAAGTCTTCCAATACAAAGCACACAAGCTCATGTAAAATTCACCCAAATTTCCATGTTGATTCTATTGACATATATTTGGTATCCAGGACTGCAACCCAAGTTTTAAAGCCATGGTCTTCCACCTAGGACACACTAAGCATGAGAGTCAGAAAGCTGTAATCACATAACAGGAAATCATATGACATCAGAATCATGCAAAAGGAAGAGGGGGAGGCAGATTCATGAACTTTACCAGGACCTTGGGCGGAAGGCCAACATGTGCCAGGAAGCAGGAGGTATAACTTACTGAGGGGTGAGCCATGGAGGAACCCTCTACACCACTAAGTGATTCCACTGTGCTGTCTTGCTCAGTATGCAAGCAAAGAGAAGAGGAAACAAGGCACCCTTTCTCTATATGTAGTAGATCCTTCTAAACGGTAACAAAAAAAGGGGGAAAGCAGCAGGAGGGGATCCTCAAAGTACAAAAGGGCCCTTACCCAGGTGCTGAAGACAAGTTTTAAAGAAATTTTATGCAATATCATTCCTACACATACAAGAAAGGGGACTGAACCTAGAGATGTGAATGCCTGGGAAAAAACTGCTTTCCCATGGCCTTTTTTCCATGATTTTTCTGATAGAAAATTGGAAATTTTGAGGAATACTGAAAAAAACTCCTATGAAATATTTTCTCTTTCAGAATTGAGTGAAATCCTTTTAAAGACAAGGCCGGAATGCTCTTAAATCCAAGATGCCTTTCTGCACCTAGGAGGACACCTGATCTTCAGGAGGGGACTTTCATTGCTTTTCAACAGCTGGATGACCTTCTGTTGTCCTTTTGACCTGATGTGGTTGACCTTTTCACCTCTCCCTCAACCCACTGTGACACATTTACCCCCAGACAGGGTAAGAAGTAGCTTATTGTTCTTTCTTGCAGGAGGGAGAAAAAAGATCAGAAGGAGGAGGGGCAGAATGCACCAAAGCCTCAGAGGAAAACTGAAAGCTTCACTGAGAATTTAGAAGAAGAAGAGAAGAGATTGGATTTATACCCCACCCTTCACTACCCAAGGGAGTCTCAGAGCGGTTTACAAACTCCTTTCCCTTCCATTCCCCACAACAGACACCCTGTGAGGTAGGTGGGGCTGAGAAAGCTCTGACAGAAACTGCTCTTTTTCAAGAACAGCTCTGAGAGAGCTATGGCTTGCCCTAGGCCATCCAGCAGGTACGTGGGGAATCAAACCCAGTTTCCCCAGATTAGAGTCCGCGCACTTAACCACAAAGAAGAGGAGTCCCAGAGCGGTTTACAATCTCCTTTCCCTTCCCCTCCCCTCCCCACAACAGACACCCTGTGAGGTAGGTGGGGCTGAGAGAGCTCTGAGACAACTGTCCTTGAGAGAACAGCTAGTACAGAGCTATGGCTTGCCTAAGGTCATCCAGCAGCTGGAAGTGGAGGAGTGGGGACTCAAACCCGGTTCTCCCAGATTAGAGTCCACGCACTTCACCACTACACCAAATTTAGCTCTAATTAGATAACAAAAAATAAGGTACATGTGTTTAAGGTAGCATAGGGTGCATCAGCTTGCAGTTTTCTCTCAAGTACTGAGTATATTTGCAATATTGCTTGTACAAAACTAAGAAATGTATAACTTTTAAATTCCACAAATATATCAAGACATTGCAATTTTATATGCTATGTAACGTATAAATGATGTATTTGGTGTTGTTAAAGCAGTAAAATTAGTTCAAGTCTGGTAGGACAGTAGGTATTGCATATTTCATCTTTTCCCAAAATTCCCTCCCCCAAAAAACAACCAGAAAAGCCCCACCCCCACTTCAAACTTTCTCAGAATTTTACATATCTAATTGAACCTGGGACCTTCTGCAGGCCACAGCCCCATGTATTTTATGCTGTTAAATCAGTAAAAGTAATTTAGATTTTTTTTTAACATTTATTTTTTAATTGGAGTCAAAACTTAACTTACACACATTACATTGTCACTCTATTACAAAGACCCCTTTTTCCCTTTCTTCTCCCCCTCCCGGTGACTTCCCACCTCACCTACATCGTTATACGTCCACCAGATATAATATAATTCTATATTATTTTCCTCTTATAGGTAACTCACTTATTTTTAATAGTGTTAGTATATTTGTATCTATATATCAAAAAATTATTATTATTTACGGACCATTCATGAATAATTCAATAGTTAGACAGTGTAAAAATATTATCTTTCATTTCCCAATATTGTTCTAAATAATCTTTCAAATCCTTCCATTCCTCCATAAAATTCTCTGAGTCTTGATTGTTCAATTTTCTTGTCCATTTGTCCATTTCCGCCATAAACAGCAATTTTCTTAACCACTTCCAAAGTTCAGGAATTCTCTCCTCCTTCCAGTTTTGGGCATATACCATTCTTGCAGTTGTTACCATATACCACATCAACGTCCTTTTATTTACATTTACTTCTTCTAATTTAAGACCAAGCAATAGCAGTTCTGGCAATTTTTTAAGAGTACATTTCATAATTTTTTCCATTTCAGCATGTATCATAGACCAGAAGGTTTTAGCTTTATCACAAGTCCACCACATATGGTAAAAAGAACCTTCTTTTTGTTTACATTTCCAGCACTTGTTAGACAAATGCTGGCCAATATTAGCTATTTTTTTCAGTGTCATATACCATCTATACATCATCTTATAGCAGTTTTCTTTAAGGTTAAAACAAGTAGAAATATTCATAGCATTTTTCCATAAAAATTCCCATGATGACATAGAAATTTCTTTGTTCACATTAATTGCCCATTTTACCATTTGTTCCTTAACTAACTCATCTTCATTATACCATTTCAACAAAATTTTATACATCTTAGATACCAATTTCTTCCCCCCTTCCATCCACACCTGCTCAATTTCATTATATTTCCTCCTGAAACCTCCCCTTTTTTTATCTGTATTGGACAGGTCAAGAATCTGTCTATAGCGCAGCCAACCATAGTCAAAGTCTAACTGGTTCTCTTCTTTCATGAAAAACTCTCCCTTTTCCATTTTTAAAATGTCTCTATATTTCAACCAATCTTGTCCCTTAGAACTTGAAAAACGTTTTATTACTTCTGCTGGTACAATCCACAACGTTTTTTCTTCAGGAAAAAAGTTTTTATATCTGAACCAAGTATCTATAAGTGTTCTTCTGATATAATGATGTTTAAACATATTATCCATTTTAGTTTTGCCATAGTACAAATATGCGTGCCAACCAAATCTACAGTCATGTCCTTCTAATGCTAACAGTTTTCTGTCTTTTAACAATATCCAGGGCTCTAACCAAGTCAGGCAGACCGCATCATGGTACAGTCTTAAATTAGGTAGTTGAAAACCACCTCTTTCCCTCGCATCACACATTATTTTCATTTTTATTCTTGGTTTTTTCCCGGCCCATACAAACTTTGAAATATCCCTTTGCCATGCTTTGAAGGCTCTTACGTCTTTTACAATAGGTATTGTTTGCAGTAAAAACATTAAGCGTGGTAAAACATTCATTTTAATCACCGCAATTCTTCCCAGTAGCGATAAGTTTAACATATTCCATTTTTTAATATCATCTGTGATCTGTACCCAGAGCTTTTCATAATTGTTTTTGTAGAGGTCTATATTTTTCATGGTTAAATCAATACCTAAATATTTAGTCTTTTTTACCACCTCCCAATTAATACTCTTTTCTAAATCCAACTGTTTCAAATTTGTCATATTCTTGCACATCATGTTAGATTTCTGTTTATTTATGTAGAATCCTGCCACATCTCCAAGGTCTTTAATTTTTTGCAACAGAAGTGGTAGAGTTTTTAAGGGCTCTTCCACTATAAACATCACATCATCTGCAAATGCTCTATATTTATAAGTAAAACCTTTATTTGATAGTCCCTTAATTTCCTTGTCTTCTCTTATGTTCAATAACAAAACTTCCAAGATCCAAATGAACAAAAGTGGGAGAGTGGACAACCTTGTCTTGTACCCTTTTGAACTTTAAAATAGTCTGTTTTCTCATTGTTAATCAGAATTAATGACTTTTGTTCCGAATATATCGCTTTAATCATATTCAACAATGGTTCTCCGACTTGTATCTTCTCCAAGACTGTAAACATGAAGTCCCAATTCAGGTTATCAAATGCTTTTTCTGCATCTAAAAAGAAAAAACTCACTTCCTTGTCAGGGTGTTTATCATAATATTCAATTGCATCTATTACTGTCCGCAAATTGTCTTTAATTTGGCGATTTGGTAAAAAACCAGCTTGTTCTTTTTGAATTGTATCTTTCAGGTATTCTTTAACTCTGTCCGCTAATATTTTTGCAAAGATTTTATAGTCATTATTCAACAATGAGATTGGTCTGTAGTTTTTCACATTTGTTAAATCTTGTGCTTCTTTCGGGATAAGTGTTATAGTTGCTTCTTTCCATGTATCTGGAATTTTACCCGAAGTCCTAAATTCGTTAACTAAGACTTCAAAGGCTGGAATGAATGCTTCTTTTAACTTTTTATAAAATTTTACAGAAAAACCATCAGGGCCAGGTGCTTTTCCAAGTTTAGATTCCTCAATCGCTTTTTGTATCTCCTGGGTTGTGATAGGGTTGTTCATCATATCTTTAATCTTTCCCGTTGGCTTTGGTAGACTTAAATTTTGTAAGTATTCCAAAATTTTGCTTTGTTCTATCGTCTCTTTTTGGAAGAGTTTAGCATAATATTTTAAAAATTCTCTTTTTATTCCCTTAACATCTGCTATTTCCTTGTCCCCTGCCACAATTTTACTTATTATTTTGTTTTCCCTTCTTTTTTTCAATTGCCATGCAAGATATCTTCCCGGCTTATTTGCTCCTTCAAAGGATTTTTGCTGAAGTTTAAGTTCCAATATATTTCCCGATTAAGAATAGCGTTCTGTTGGTCTTGTAGCAATTGTATCTCTTTTAAAAGTTTCTTTTTTCCAGGTCTTTTCTTCAAATCTTTCTCCTTTAATTTAATCTTTTGAGCTATACAGTCTTGTTGTTCCTTTCTTTGTTTATTTTCTTTGTTATTCATGGAGATTAGTATTCCCCTCATTACCGCCTTGTATGCATCCCACACTACTTGCGGTTTTGTTTTTTGATTTAAATTTGTTTGGAAATATGTTTTGGTATCTTCCTGTAGCTTATCAATTATTTCCTGTTTGTCTAAAAGATCTTCATTCAGTCTCCATCTCCACTGTTTCTCCCCTTGTCTCGAGGTTCACATTAATGGATTGTGATCAGAATTTATCTTTGGCAGAATTTCAATCTTTTTGGTTTTAAGTGCTAATTCTCCAGTCATCCACATCATATCTATCCTGGAAAAAGAGTCATGTCTGTTAAAGTAAAAAGTAAAATCCTTAGTTCGAGGGTTCCATTTCCTCCACACATCTTCCACACTTTCCTGTCTTACCATTGTAAAGAAAGCTTTAGGTAGTTTTCCAGTTGTGTCATCAATACTCTTTGTACGTTGGTCAATTTTATTGTTTACTGTCCCATTAAAATCACCCATCAGAATTAGGTGTTCATAATTAAGTTGGTCTAGCTCAGCAGTTAAATCCCCGAAAAAAATTTCTTTCACTCCATTTGGTGCATATATATTTACAATCAGTGTTTTTTTTCCCATGTATGATTATTTCCGTTGCTACATATCTTCCTTCTTTGTCTTTAAAAATTTCTTTTGGATTCAATTCCTTCTTAATGTAGGTTACTACTCCCTTTTTTTTGTATTTGCCAATGAGAAAAATTCCTCCCCTAGTTTTTTCTTGATCAAATACTTATAGTCTTGTTTTTTAATATGCACTTATTGTAGGCAAATCACGTTACATTTCTGTTTCTCTAGCCAATGTCTAATAATTTTGCGTTTGTTGGGTGAATTTAGTCCATTTACATTCCATGAAAGAAATTTGTAATCCATAGTGGTTCCAGGCTAAATAACACCAAAGTCTTTATTATTTTCTGCCACAAACACCATCATCTCCTCCAAAGTTTTGATAGTAACACGTGTACCTTGAAAATTAAAACTCAAACCTTGTGGAATCTCCCATCTGAATCTAATGTTCTTTTGTTTCAACATGTCAGTTAGATGTTTAAACTTCTTTCTATCCTGAAGCATGGCTCTTGGGAGTTCTTTCATTACTATTACCTTGCTTCCATCGATTTCAAGTGGCTCCTTAAAGTGTTTTCTTAAAATAAGCTCTCTTATTGTCTTTGATGTGAATTGTACCACTACATCTCTTGGCAAGTTCTGCTTCAGTGCAAACGTCGAATTTACTCTGTAAACCAGGTCAATGCTGAATTTTATGTCCTCTTCTTCTCCTTTTAAGTATTCATTCAAAGCCTCAGTAATTCTTGTATACACATTCTCATTTAGACTTTCATCAATTCCTCTTAGTCTTAGGTGAGTTTGCATTGCTCTGTAATCCATCATTGTCTCAATTCTATCATTTTCTTTTATAACCTTCTGAACATTTTTCTCTAGAACAGCCACTTTGTTTTCCATCTCTGATTATTTCTGGGCTAAACTCTGTAAATCTGTTTTAATTTCTTCAAAACTTTTATCCACTTGCTGTGCCAGGTCATTCATTCTTTTATCCATTTGCTGACCTAAGTCAGTTAATGCCTCCATCATTCTTTTCTCCATTGCTTCTATGACTCCTTGCAAGTCACTGTCCTTTTTGGGTCCCATCTTAGCTGATGACCATGAGCTGGCACGGCGTCTTAGTGCTGAATCTATTTTTGCTTCTCAAAAACTGCCGAATTTTTAATGGTCACCAAAATGTTTTCTTTTATACTCAGTCTATCACTCTTTAAATGCCAAGTTAAGTCGCAGTAGTTTTGTTACAAAAGACCACTTACTTTTCTCAAAATCTGAATTTAAAGTTTTAGTCTTCCACAAAATGGTGATCGTTTTTTCTCTATGGTAAATGTCAAAGTCTCTATGGTATAGGTCAAAGTCTCTTACTTCCCGTTAAACATCCTGTTCTGCAGTTATTTTCGTCCCCTTCTTACCTGGGAACACTCTATTCCTCTTGCAGTCCTCCACAGTCCCCTCCCCTGTATTCTTCTTGTCCGCTTCAATTCCAAACGTCACTTCCTGCTTTGAAAGTCTCGCGTTGATCCCAGTCCTCTTCTAATCTTCTCACAAACCACAGGAATGATAAACAAATTGCACTTTTGGCGGATTTTTGCAAAAATCCAATTCTTTTTCAAAGGAAAAAAGGCTCAGTTTTTTCTTCTATTGAGTCTATGCTTAATCGGCTATTTTTCAAAGATCTCAAACAGCCCAGTTCCGGTAAGCAAAACAGTTTTCGTTACCTTTTGATGTTACTGGGTGTAGGTGAGGCTTCTTAGTTTAAAACTTTTCTTCCTTCTTTCAAGAAATCGGGCGGGGGGGTGGAGGTTTTAAGCTGGATAACACCAGCCCGGTCAGTTCCTTAGAGTTGCTTGCAATGCCTGCTCGGGGGAGGAAATCAAAGTGGTTTTATCCGAGGCTTATCACACACCAATCTCAACTCTCACTTGGGTCTCTGTTGCTTGCTAGCCTTTCCCCTGCCTGAGGAAAGTTGCGTTGGGTGTTAAAAACACCCAAACTGTCGAAAAGAACTGCCGTCCACCCTGCAGTAAGCACAGGGTGCTTCAAAACTCCATCTTCCCCCAACCAGAAGCCTAAAAAAGTAACTTAGATTTGACAGGAAATCAAGTATAGCAGTTTCCCAAAAAATTCCAGAAATTTCACATTTCTAAATATAGGTATCACTCTAGTAAGTGAGCAAATGAAGAAAAGCCAAGCCAGAGTATTTGTTTAGGTATTCTATCCATGCACACAAAGCCAAAGCTCTTTTGCCTGCACACGTGCTCTCCTCTGACTTCATTTACTAGCTTCTGCAATCCTTAACAGTTCTGTGAGGGTCATTTTCATAAAAACTCCACCACAGCAAATTTCATCTCCGCCCCTACACACCATTTTGTTCTCAGAATAATGAACTGACAGCTACTGCAAACACTGACCACACTTTTTCTAAAAGAAAATTAATATCCTATATATATAAAAGCCCAACGTATTGGCACTTTCCGGCTCTCCCATTGGCTGGTCTGTGCGCTCCATCAGCCATTGACCCATCAACCACCACTCAAGAGTACTCACGTGTCATTGGCTAGGTGCTGGGTCCACTCCTCTCTCCTGCACACTGCTGGCTTTGCCACTTCCCTGCCAGAATAAACTGCCAAAACGGCTGTCTTTCCTGACAAAGATGCTTTTACTGCTTGGCTCCTCCATGGCTGGCTGGCTACTGAGGTGGGCCAGCAGCCATCAAACCATTCTCTTCTCCTCCTGCTCTGTGGCTCACTTTCCCCTTTGGCTATAGCTAGGCAACCAAGCTTGGTTTTGTCAGTAAAGGTGGGGGGAGGAGACCCTTTCCAGGCCTACTTTGGCCTTTGTGGGAAACTCATTGGGGCCAGTCCTGACTAGGGTTGCTAGCTCCATGTTGGGAACTTCCTTGCAGTTTTGTGGTGGAGTCTACGGAAGCCAGAGTTTGGGGAGGGGAGAGGCCTCAGCTGAATAGAATGCCATAGAGTTCACCCTCCAAAGCAGTTATTTTCTCCAGGGGGAGAGAGAGATCTGTTGTCTGAAGTTCAGTTGTAATACCAGGCGATACCACAGCCAGTCTAGCATAGCAGTTAGCGCTTCAGAGCAGGGTCTGCCAGACCCAGATTCTTGCTGTGGAAGTTGAGTGGGTGATTTTGGACCAGTCACATACTTTCAGCCTAACCTAGCTCACAGAGTTGTTGTGCAGATCAAAAGGGGGAGAGGAGAATGATGTGAGCTGCTTTGGTCTCCACTGCAGAGAAAGACTGTACTCTTCCTAGGTAGAGGCTGCAGGGAGGGGGGAGGAGATGGAAGTCAGAGGGGCCGATAAAGGTAGGTTGATGGTTGGCTGGGAAGGAGATAGGGTTGCCAACTCCAGGTTGGGAAATTTCTGGAGATTTGAGGGGTGGAGCCTGGAGAGGGTGGGGTTTGAGGAGGGGTGGGACCTCAGACAGGTACAATACCACAGACTCCACCCTCCAAACCAGCTATTTCCTCCTGGGGAACCATTGTTGCCAATCTCCAAGTCAGAACAGGAGATCTCTCAGAATTACAACTGCTCTTCAAGTGGCAAAGATCAGTTCCCCTGGAGAAAACAGTGGACTCTGTGTGATTATACTCTGCTGAGGTCACCACAGCAAATTGACACTGAGTGCCCAGAGCCTCTTTCTACAGCCCATTGTATTTATTCCCACAATGGGCCTTATTCCTATATAAAAATCAAAATTTCAGGAATATACAACCAACTTTCATCAGACTAGTGAAAGGAAGATCACTGCAATATCCTTGAATTTCTGATGCTATCTAGTGAGGCAAAATAAGAAACTGAATATATGCTTTCAATGCATGCACAGATGTCAGGGAAAGTATGAGCTCTGAATTTCAATAATCTCAAAATGTTTAAACTATCTCAGCCATTCTTTTTTCGTTTTCTTTTTTTAAAAAGTATATTTATTGATAAAAGTCAAAAACATTATAAACAGTATACTGAAAACATTCAACATCTTGAAATATAACATCAAGTTAAGAAACGCCAAAACAAATCTTTTTTTTAATATTTTACTTTGCATTTTGTAAATATAGAACCAAACCAACCAACCGTTTCTCATAAAAAATAAGGGAGTCAACAACAAATCCAAATAACCTTATAACATATTGCCCTACTACTCATTAGATATATTATCCAACCATTTGTAAAATTTATCCCACGTAGATATAAAAACTTCTTTATTTTTACTTTTTAACGATAACAACAAATTGTCCATTTCGGCGACTTCTAACAATTTAAACACAAATTCTTCTTTTCCAGGAATCTTATCTAACTTCCAATATTTAGCAAAAAGCAATCTCGCCGCTGTAATACCATGTAAAATCAAATTTCGGTCGGGCTGCTTGTAAATACTAGGAATTAAATTTAAAAGAAAAAGTTCAGGTTTCAAAGGTATCTTTAGCTGTGTTACTTCCTGCAATATTTTCTGGATTAAGAACCAATATTTAGTGGCCTTCTCACATACCCACCACATGTGGAAATAAGAGCCCGTATTCTGTTTGCATTTCCAACATACCTTAGATATTGTTTTTGAG
This sequence comes from Lepidodactylus listeri, assembly GCA_029233225.1. Lineage (NCBI taxonomy): Eukaryota > Metazoa > Chordata > Lepidosauria > Squamata > Gekkonidae > Lepidodactylus > Lepidodactylus listeri. The sequence goes on along the minus strand of JARCFY010000009.1, from coordinate 111,647,198 downwards.
TATTTGGATAATTTATCTGGAGAAAGATGCCACACATAAAACATTTTATACATGTTTTCTTTATAAGAACTAGCTCTGGTTATCTTAATATTCCTTTTCCACACTTTTGTCCAACTCTCAAGTTCTATGTTATGTCCTAGATTTTGCACCCATGTTACCAAAACAAATCTTAAAGACATATAATAATGTAGATCTCAGCCATTCTTCACTAGATTTTTAGAAACTGGTCAGATCATATTGCTCATCATTTCACTTCTCCATGCTAGATTTCATACTTACAGAGGAAACAGTATTTTATGATGAATAGAATTTTCAGGCATCATAATGGGAGAATGCTTTTTAAAAATCCATCTTATATAATTACTCTCTCAGTTGTGTAATTCATTCCAGTGTCTATTTGTTTGGCTGTAATAGTACTGGAACCACCCGGTGTTTACACGCAAGTCTGTTAGAAACAGTGACCAGAGAGCCAGTTCTCAACTACAAAGGAAGTATTACTAAATGGAAATCTTTGCCCTGCCTTGATCTGGATGCCTAAGCAAGAGGGTCCTGGCCAACACAGAAAGCCAGGGAGACCACAAAAATAGAAGCCATCTCTTTTTAGAGGGTTACCGGCCAAGACCAGTGCACTGAAAGTTCCAGCAATCAAACACAGGCTCTGGAGCATGAGAGCAAATTCTCCATCCTGGTGCGGCCCAGCTCTGTACCTGGAACCAGCGTCTCAACAGTTTTCAGGCCCCGCTCACATCAAGAGCATTAGATGAAGAGAGACACCCTAAATATTCAAGCAGCATTTCATCAGATTAAAAGTATGAATACCACTGCTTTTTATTAGTTATTTCAAATATTTATATCCCTCATTTCCCTGTAAAACCCATGCATGGTGAGTTACATTGTTTAAAACAATAAAATCATGTCACACACAAGAGAACCAGCATCACAAAAATAAACCAGAGCAGAACAAGCTAAAAGCAGCAACTTCAGATAATGGCAGACATAGAATCATGACGGGATCTCCAGGGTCATCTAGTCCAACCCCCTGCACAATGCAGGACATTCACAAATACCTCCCCCCCTCCCACACCCCAGTGACCCCTGCTCCATGCCCAGAAGATGGCAAAAAAACCCCAAACCCTCCAGGATCCCTGGCAAAACTGGCCTGGAGAAAATTGCTTCCTGATCCAAAGTGGCGACCGGCATTTCCCTGGGCGTGTAAGAACACACACAGAACACAAAAGCAGTAACTAAAAAAGCATTCATACAGGTAAAAACATGCAGCTTCATGGATTACAGCCCATTGGAAATGGACCAAATAGGGAAACAATAGTGCAGCACAGTGGTTAGGGTGCTGGACTAGGATCAAAAAGACCCCAGTACAAACCCCCATTTGCCAAGAAACTTACTGGGTGACTTGGAGCCAATTATTCCCTCCAAGCGTAACCTACCTGACAATGTCGTCATGCAGATACAACGGAGAATGGGAGAACCATGGCTGCTCTCCTGAGTTACTTTGAGGAAGGACAGGATAAAGATGCACTAAACTAACAAACTATCATAAAGAATCGGAACCACACTCAGCAACCAACTGTACAATTCAAGTCAATATGGGCAAAAGCTGAGAATCACCTTTGTATGCACACAGACGTCCATGACACTGTACCAAACAAGATCCGATTTAAGAATTCTCTTTTAAGGCTTCTTGTAGCAATAGCAGCTGTTCACTATACCTTGTTGTATCTTGTTTGGGTGTCCCAGAAACGGAATTTCCCCCCACTTACAGCTTCCCCTAAGGCTAAGACAAGACCATCCTGAACAAACGCGCCTAGCTGACAGAACAATGTTCAAACTAAGCCCAGGAATTCCAGTCATTCCCCCATCACTAGTCACCTGAAGACAAGAGAGCCTTACAAGAAACTGTTTTGGAAGACATTTTATCTCTTTATTTAAACCACAGCATTGCGCGAGGAGGGGGGTTTCTTTCCTAACACAGCACAGACAAAAAGTTCATTTCACACATCACTGTATACTCTACAAGAACCCACATTCATGCTTTTCGTTTCATTTGTGTATACTTTAAACATCTTGGATATTTGTAATGTGGCAAGCAACCCTTGTGATCTCAACCAAAACAGGTACAAACCTACTATACGATTGTGCTTTTGTATTTCACGCCTGCAGAGTGAATAGTTTCTCACAGAAATAGATTTGGAGAAAACAATTCAACAAGCCATTTACAAAATTTATACCCTGCCTTTCTGCCCCCATGACAGCAAGAGCAGTGCAGTGGATGGATCGCTGGACGAGGACCCTCATGGGAGACACGGGTTCAAATCCCCGCTTCTGCCCTGGGAGCTCCTCACTGAGTGACCCTGGGCCTGTCGCAAACTCTCAGCCCGACCCACGTCAGAGGGTTATTGTTGTGGGGAAGTGAAGCAGAGAACAATATTCTAAGCCACTATGAGTTCCAGTTAGGGAGAAAAGGGAGACGTATGTAAATAAATGCAAATACAATGCCTGATCAGAGCCACCAGGGCAGCTTACATAATAAACACATGTCTTAAAAGCCATTAAAATAAACCATATCTAAAATACACACATAAAAATGGCGATTAAAGCAAATACACTGATTTTTAAAGCCAAGCAAGAGATCGCAACATGGAAACTGAGCTTCAGAAAATACTACAAAGAAGACAAAGAAGCTGCCCTATACTGACACTGGGATGGGGAGCATTTCATACATTTAGGATATCATCAGAGCACATGGAATTTTAACAAACACATGAAACATACAGATATGCCTGTCTTGGAGTTGCAGTAAGCCACATCTAACTGCTGAATGCATATTTGATAGCAAACCTGCTCTTCACAATGTACAAAATAGCTCTAACTTATAAAGCAGGGCAGCCACATTTATTGACCTTCCTAGTTGTGTATAACAATTTTCAGAAGTTTAAGAGGAGCAAGACACAAACCCATTTCCCACAGCCGCTGCTCCACCTCCCGTCTTCCCTTTGCCCTGATTGTAACTGTCAATTTCCCACCATTTGCTGTGCGACTGCATTTTGCCCTGCAGCTTCACCCGATTTCCCCCGCGTCTACTCAGTCCTCAAAAAACAGGATCGAGTAGAGGCAGGGGGAATCAGGTGAAGGTGTGGGGGGAAATGCGGCTGCGCAGCAAGTAGTGGGAATTTGACACTTATGATCAGGGCAAAGGGAAGAGCAGGGACAGAGCAGCGGCTGTGGGAAATCACTCACATATTTTTATAAAAATATGTATATAACATTTATAAAAAGCAGGGGTCCATTGGGGCCGGAGCAAGGCAAAGCGAAGCTCCACCAGCTCAGGACTGGCCAGTAGGGCAGCCACGGGCTGAATCAGATTCTCTAATCTGATTCAGCTCGCAGTTGAATTGCCACCGAAATTCGGCGGCAATTTTAAAAGCCACTAGAGGGGAGGGGGTTTGAGGGAGAGGCTCCAAACTTGCAGGGTAGCTGCTGGGGCCTCTCCTCGAAATGCCCACCAAGTTTCAAGAAGATTGGACCAGGAGGTCCAATTCTACAGGCCCCCAAACAGGTTGCTCCCATTCCCTCCATTGTTCTCTATGGTAGGAAAAAAGTTAACATTTTTTCCCTCCATAGAGAACAATGGAGGGGATGGGACAATCTGTTTGGGGGCCCGTAGAATTGGACCCCAAGGTCCAATCTTCTTGAAACTTGGTGGGTATTTTGAGGAGAGGCCCCAGCAGCTACCCTGCAAGTTTGGAGCCTCTCCCTCAAACCTCCTTTCCTCCAGCCCCTCATATACCCTATGAGTCTTTGCCATTGATTTCAATGGCCCATAGGGTATAATGGGACTGAAACTGACATTCCCTTTCTGACACACTTCTGGTGATGTCAGGGAGCGTGGCATATGCTAATGAGTTATGCTAATGAGTTATGCTAATGAGCTCCTGCACCTCTTTTTCTACGAAAGGACCCCTGATAAAAAGACTGATTGGACTTCATGTATCACACCTAAATATAAGTCAAAATATAACACTGTTAGAATGAACGGCTTAGTGAGCCATTCATCTACCAGCAATGGGGTGGGGAGACTGTAGAGTCTCCCTCAGTTCTTGGGGAGGGAACAACAGATGCAGAGCTTTTTCAGTTAGGCGCAAACGCTGATCACAGAAATCCAGTCATGCAAATCCTTAAATCCTCCGTCTTGCAAATTAAAACTTTGTGTCCATTCTTTGTTAGCAGACAAAAGAGGGAAGGAGCCCAGCTATTGTTTCCATGCTTCTTCAGAAGTAACACAACTGAGTGAACTGGCCTGTTCAATTACGCCTCCAAAATCTCACATATCACAGTTTCCCCTCTCCTGACCACCCCCCTCCATGAGACACCTTTATTTGGGAGTAAGCTCCACTGAATACAGCATCCGCTGCTTCTGAATAAACATGCATAGGCTTGGGTTGCAATCCTATGGACACTGGGCTTTAAGAACAGAATTCTATCCATATCAGCATATACCTAACTCCTAGAAGTATGCCTCAGATCATCAGCAGCAGTATTGAACTGCACGAGGACCACCATCACAGTCACAGGTAGAGTCCCAGTTTCTCCTTCAAAAGGGAACCAATAAAGGAGAGAGGCTACTGGGCTATACTGTCAGCAGTAGTGAAGTCAGAAGGCTGCCCGTGTGCCTCAAGTGCCAAAAAGTCACTTATGTCTTATGGCATCCCAATGAATTAACATTCTTCCACACGTCCTGTCATTAACAGCCTTGCTCAGGTCTTGCAAACTGAGGGCTCCGGCTTTTTCGATTGGGTCAATCTATCTCATGCTGAGTCTTCCTCTTTTCCTACAGCCTTCAGCTTTTCCTACCGTTATTGTATTTTCCAGTAACTCTTGTTTTCTCACAATGTGACCAAAGTACGATAGGCTAACTCGAGTCATTTTAGCATCTAAGGAGAGTTCAGGCTTGATTTGATCTAGAACCCACTAATTTGTCTTTTTGGCGGTCCATGGTATCCATAGAACTCTTCTTCAAGACCACATTTCAAATGAATCCACTTTCTTCCTGTTAGCTTTCTCAACTGTCCAGCTTTCACACCCATGCATAGTGATGAGGAGTATCGTGGCATGAAGTAACATGATCTTGGTCGCCAGCAACAAATCCCTACACTTGAGAATATTTTCTAGCTCCTTCATGGCTGCTCTTCTCAGTCTCAATCTCCTTCTGCTTTCTTGGTTACAGTCTCCCTTTTGGTTGATGATGGAGCCAAGAAATTAAAAAGTTTGAACAATGTCAATTTCTTCACTGTCAGCCTTAAAGTTGTGTAATTCCCCAGCAGTCATTACTCTGGTCTTCTTGATGTTCAGCTGTCATCCTGCTTTGGCATTTTCTGCTTTAACCTTCAGCAGCAGTCATTAAAGGCAAATTAGTTCAGAGAAGGAACAAACCCTGGCATGCCATTTAAAATCATGCCAAACAGTGCTGAGCATTTGAGTTTCCTACACAAAAACTCTGAAGGAAGGCTGTGGTACAATTTAGGCCTTGTCTGCATAGGCTGGTTACATAGAAGACTGAAGCAGCTGTAGCACATGTGGGGGTCATGATAAAAACTCTTCTATGCTATGTTTAAAAAACGGCAAGCATCGGAACAAGTACTTCCTTAGATACTAACCTTTCAAAAGTTAGTTTTTGCTTGTGGTGATGGCAACCAGGGTTGCCTCTATCCTTTCTAATATAACACTTTTGACACCGCTTTTAATACTGTGTATTGTATATTTTATGGATAATGTTTTAGTGTTTTTATTGTATAACAGATCTGTTGGTAGCCGCCCTGAGCCGGCCGTAAGGCAGGGTGGGATAGAAATCCCCAAAATAAATAAATAAATTTCAAGTCTTCACTATTTTCTCTGGGTAATGTGGTGTCATCTGTATATCTCAGATTGTTAATGTTCCATCCACCAATTTTTAGTACACCTTCATCTAAATCTAATCCAGCTTTCCATCTCTATGGGCGCGTTCATACTTCTCTTTTGAGCTGCGCCAGTGCCTGGTGGATTTAATGTGCACGTCCAGATCACAACATCTGGGAATCGTGCTGCTTCCATGGGTAGCCCATTGACCCCGTCGGGGGTCTTTTAAGTATGGATCCCCGATGGGGATCAACGGGCTACTCACGGAAGCGGCACAATAGTAGTGAAAGTCCGGTCTAAAGCTGGCTGACGGGCCAATGCCGGACTTTCCACTGTCAGGTCATCCCTCCAGCGGGGAATCAGCCCGTAGAGACTATCCCAAACGGCCGCCATTTAAAAAAACTCTTAGCGATGGATGCATAACCGCTTAAACATGTGATGTCCCCAGAGCTCTACTCAAGCGATCCGAACAAATTAATGTTTCTGACGGTACCCTGAACTTTATCAACTTTATCAACTGAAAAGGTTCCTAGAGGAAGGTACTGCTGGTGAGCTTTTACCATTTTAGTCTGCATGTGCGCGGAAAAACAAGTATATGGTGAGGCGCATATGCACATGCGCAGACAGGATTTTTTTTTTTTAAAAGCCGATTGCATGGCTCTGTACGGTGGATGCCATCTAGACAATCCACCGCGGGAGTCACACACAGTACAGTGCTTCACGGGGGAGCTGTCTGGTTGTGCAATGCTGGATCAAAAAGATCTAGCTCAAATTACAGCTGGGCCACTGGCGGGATCGGCTGCCCATCTGAACACACCCTGTGTAAAGCCCTTATAGGGAAAAAGCATTCGTGGTTTTCGAGTAGGCTGTAAACAATATGCTGTTGACACCCTAGGACTGCGTCTCATCCCCAGACCCAGGAACCAGAGACTTAAACTTCACACCCTACGGACTATTTGATATACACTTTTATTTTTTATACTTGGGGCTTATGAAGGCAATACCTGGACTCAGGGTGGCCACTCAGCATTCACTCGTCCCATTTCACGAGGGGGTCACAAGCTTGAAGGAACCACAAAGTAGGCTTGATGACAACATGTAAGAAACAGGTCTCTTTCAGTGGTACGAGTGGCTTGCTGAGTGTTTCTCTGAATCCCTTTTCCCCAGCCCTCTCACTATTACAGTGACGAGGTTACTAGAGAGCTGCAGCCTGAGAAACCAGAACAGCTACAAAATCAGGATTCCTGTTTCATACTGAGAATTGGGACATGGAACAGAAAGGTTTTTAACTTTTTAGTGTTTTTGACCGGAACACCACCGAAACCTTTATAACACAGAGAGGATAGGCTTCCCTCTTTTTAACTATCTTGACAAGAACAGTCTCCAAAGCTTTAATGGTTCCATAAGAGTAACAGGTCGGTCAAAGACAAAACCACCAAGTACTGAGGTGTGAATCCTCACATCCCCAGGGCAACGCTACCACCAGTCCCCTTGACTAACCTGCCAGGCAGAGCTGAGTCATTCTCTCGGCTCTATTAAGCTCAGAAGATGGCCCTCTGCCTTGATTCTACATCCATGCTATGGTTATCCCGAGGCTGCCCTACCGTTAGTGCATTCTGTATGGCTGGGCCTTTAAAGACAACTCAGAAACTCCAGCTGGTACGGAACCTACCAATGCCCCGCTCCTCTCAGGTACTGGGTGGATCGCACATGTTCACACCAGTTCTGCAGACCAGTTACCACTATGACGGCTTCACCCATACGAGGTGCAAACCGCTCTGATCAGCAGCTGCCCATTCACAGGCATTTCCAGAGGCAGCTCCCGCCTTGTGGAATGGCCTGCCTGAGGAGATGAGTACGGCCTCCTCACTTCTATCACTGCACAGAATGCGCAAAACAGCAGTGTACAGGAAGGCATTTTTATGAAGGAATTAGAACCGTAGGATAATGGAACTGCTCAAGGGGATGGTTCCGTAAGGGACAGTACTGTAGTTAGCCCATTGCAATGTGTACTGCATCCATCACCTCCCTCTTTACTACAGTGTCCTGTATCTTCGTACCTCCTTTCTTCATTATGGCATGTCAAACCTCAGACAATTTTTGTGGCCTTGGACAGCCTTTCGTTCCCATTATTTTCAGTTCTATAATCCTAGCCTACTGCACTGATTCTTGGAGGTCTTTGCTGTCTGATCGAATTGCTTTTCATATTTTGTAATCTCCCTTGAGTCTCAGGGTGGAAAAGCAGGCCATAAATGAAATTAAAAATAGTAATAGTAATAATTTACTAATCTTCATCTCAAAACGTACAGAGAAGAAAAACTTGCCCCAATGCTCCTGCATTAAGATACTGCCCAGCTGCTCCCCTTTCGCCATCAGCTGCAAGTGGAATACCTGCTCCATAAAAGCCCAGCCCGGCCTATTCCAAGCAGAAACGACAGCCTTCTAAAGCACAGCGAGAGAGAGAGAGAGAGAGAGAGAGTGCCAGTCAGCAGAAGTCTTGCTTCTTGTTCCTTTAACTGGCAGCATAACTACTTCATGTTTGCCCTGAAGCCAGCCATGGCCTTGATGAGTAAACGGCTAATGAGTAACTGGGGGAAGGGCAGTACCCATTACTTTTCACTTTGTAGGCAAAACCACTACTCAGTGTCATTTTTAGTATTGTACTTTCATGTTACTCTTGGGACAATTATAACTGTATTTTTTTAATGAGAGCAGCTTTGCCAGGAAAGTGAAAGCAATAAAATTGACCTGCCCCGCAAAGCAAGAACGGAAAAGTGGGAGCCCACAAGGACTTGCGGGAGGCATTTCATTTCCCGCTCCCCCACCATGTCCTGTTTCCCTTTCCTGAAAGCCCCCATAGCCTCTCCCCTTTTCCTGCTTCCTTCTCTCCTTCTCACCCAACAGCCAACCTACCTTCAGCTGCGCCTCTGTTTTAAACTCCACCCCCCCAAAAAAAACACCCTCTACTTAGAAAAACTGTGGCCCAGTTGTCTGGTGCCGGCCTCTGGGCCAGGCCCACTTGTATGGTAGGGAACCCTCAAATACTTGTGGGATGGCATCTCACTTTCCCCTGTATCCCCCCTCCCCACACATACCCCAGGGAGCACTACAGTCAGGGTCGCAACATCGACTAGTTATTCCAGGCCCCAGGGATGCCAGGCTCGCATGTCACCAGGGCCAGGGCCTTTTCAGTGGCGACTCCATACTGGTGGAATGAGCTCCTGGAGGACATCAGGGCCCTGGGGGATCTTATGCAGTTCCGCAGGGCCTGCAAGACAGAGCTCTTCCACCAGGCCTTCAACTAGGAGCCACCCACCACTACCATCAATGGCCACCACTAACATCGGTGGCGAAACGCTGGCTGTAGCTGAGATCGCGCCATATCAGCCTAAGGAGCTGCAAGACCGCTGAGTTGGAAACTTTGGGTGCTGTATTATATGGTACGCCATCTTGACTTAATGAGACTGTGAGCACTTTAGCTGTAAGTGGTTTTGATACTGTGAGCATTTTACCTGTAAACTGTTTTGATTGTTTTAAATGGTTGTAAATGTTTTATATGTACTTGGTACATTGTGTCAAGCAATGTAAGCTGCCCTGAACCTGCTTGCGGGGAGGGTGGGATATAAATGTAACAAATAAATACATAAACATTTCCTCTTTCCCTCCTCCTGGCAGCCCCCATATCCTCTCCCCTTTCCCTGCCTCATTCTCTCCTCCTCAGCCATTCACTGGCCCGCCTTTTATCTGCCTTCCTTCTTCAGCTACATTTATTATTTATTTACATCTCCCACTTTTACAACTGACCTCCAGCTGACAGAGATCAGTTCCCCTGGAGAAAATGGCTGCTTTGAATGGTGGACTCTATATGGCAGTGTACCCTGTTGAGGCCCCTCCCCTCCCCTCCCCAAACCCCGCCCTCTCCTGGCTCCACCCCCAAAGTCTCCAGGTATTTTCCAACCCAGACTTGGCAACCCTGGATTCCATCCAAATTTTCCAGGTATTTCCCAGTCTGAAGCATTGCTCCCTCTAAGCTGTGGAGTCCTGTGAGCAAAAATTCTACTTTGTGAGCTACTGGTATTAAAGTTGTGAGCAAGGCTTCATACCAAACGGATTCATGTCAGGCACTGACAGCTCCTGCATCAATTAGTTTGCTCTGGAGCCCCATCCCTCCTGAGCTAAAACAAGAATGTGTGAGCTGGAGGCTAAAAAACTGTGAGCTAGCTCACACTAACTCAGCTTAGAGGGAACTCTGGTCTGGAGATGGCAGTCCTGGCCGGGCCCAAATAAGTCCTCCCTCAAAGGCCAAAGCAGCCACAGAAAGGACACTGCCGCCTCCCCTTGCCTTATACTGACAGAAAGGAAGCCTAGAGGGCTGTGGTTGCCTAGCAACAGCCACAGAGACAATCTGTTTTTTAAAAAAGCTGCAGGCACTCTGTTTATCAGCTGGGGTTACTTAAAAAAACCCACCTGTAATTTTTTTTTTAGATTTCACAGTTTTCTAAAATCTGGGTTTTTTTCAGGTTTATAGAAAGTTCTATTTTGACTGTTCACAGCTCCAGTCACTGCATTTAAATATCCTTAGATTTGGTTGACTTCACTATTATTGTATAGACAAGTGGGGACCATGTTACTCACGGGGGGGGGGGGGAGGCGAATCCCTCTCCCCATCTTAATTAACCTCCATCACAGCTGCTATCCTTGGGGCACTCCCCCCCCCCCATCAGCAACGCCCTGCCAAAGCTTCTCCTCCCATCACTGCTAGGCCTGCCAAGGCTTCTCCCTCCCCCCATCAGTGGCAACGGCGGCGGTGGCAGCAAGTCCTGTGCAGCTCCCAGCCACCGGGCCTGCCGAGGCTCCCCCCCTTCAATGGCAGCAAACCCTGTGCGGTCCCAGCCCCAGCCCCACCGTCAATGGGAGGGAGTGAGACCTCCAGGAGAGCTTCTGGGGCTTGGGCTGCTCCAGCCCCACCACCCACCTCTTGCCTGCCAGCAACACTGACAGTGCCTGGGAGCCGCTCTGAGCTCTGGAGCCTCTTGTGGACTCCTCCACCACACAGTTGGGCCTGGAGTGGCTCCTAGAGTGCTCTGCCGTGGCAGTCAGGCCCAGAGCAGCTCCTGGAGGGCTCCACAGCAGTGGCTGGGCCTGGAGCCTCTCCTGGTGTCCACCACTTCCTGGCAAGGAGCCAGTCCTAGCTTCCTCTACCATGATGGCCAGGCCTAGAGTGGTTCCTTGCAGAAGGCAATTCAAACCCAATATGAACCCAAAACTTCGGTTCCCCCACGTTTGCAGAAAAAAGTCTCTTTAGCATCCATATGGACCTGATCCATGGGTCTGATCTGCAAATCTGCAGATGGCGGCCACAGATTGCTAATAGTACACAGATGATGATACCTAACAATTGATATATCTGTGCCCTTGCCAGCCAAGGAGGAACAAAAAAGAGGGACTGTGGCTCAGTGGTAGAGCATCTGCCAAGAGAGGCTGTAAGACAACTTCTCTCTGTTTGTTTCAGTCCGAGGTCCAGAGCAACAAATCAGCCGTTCCCTGAGACAGGTTGCTGTGTGGTGCCACATTTGTCTGTGCACAGAGTAAACAGCAACGAACTACTCAATTACAGTATGCTCTGGATGAAAGTACTTAGCAGCAGGCACCATTTTATTTATTTATTTATTATTATTATTATTATTATTAATTCTAAAAAGCCAGCTGCTATATTGAACACAAAGATTACAACCAAGTGAGGGCAAAAGGGAGGAAAAACCTAACCAGAGAAAACTTGACACTTAGGGGTATACAAGAAGCAGGACCCACAATACTTGCGGGGGGGGGGGAGTATTCCCCACAGCTCAGGGCCTGCTGAAGCTGGAGGAGCTCTGGAGGAGGAAGAAACGGCAGCAAGGGAGCCCTTATCCCTATCCCCCCAGCGGCGGTGGCGGCAAGGCCAGCCTGCCAAGGCTTCTCCCTCCCCCCCCCCCCAAGCGGTGGTGGCAACAGACAGTTCCCATGTGCAGGGAATGCTCTTTTACTTTTGGGGGATTTAAGTATCCCCTGAATAATTTTTTTAACTTTTCAGATTTTTCTGCACACCTGGGGATTGCCCAAATGTGCAGGAAAATCTCTTTGTCCCTAGGTGCCCCCAATGTGCGCATTTAGATATCCACACGCAGGGGACACCTTGGCTATTAGAGGCTACAAGTGGAGACCTGCAAGAAACTTGCAGGATAGTTATCCTATTCCTCACACCTTTGCTTCCTCCCTTCTCCCCCTACCTCTCTCACACTCTTTCTCCCTTCTGCCCCCCTTTCTTACTCTCTCTCTCTCCTCCATGTATGTTACTTCCTCTCTCTCTTTCTGACCTGTCATCATTCCCTTTGTTTTTCTGCCTCCCCACCTCATCACTCTTTCTCTCTCTTTCTGCCTCCCACCTCAAATCCCACCCTCCCCAGGCTCCACCTCTCAAATGTCTGGGAATTTCCCAACCTGGAGTTGGCAACCCTATTTCCTTCCCACCCAACAGCCAACCTACCTTTATCTGTCTTCAGCTTTCTATCTCCACCCCCCTCCCCTGCAGCCTCTACCTAGGAAAATTACAGTCTTTCTCCACAATGGGGACTAAAGCAGCTTACATTATTATTTCCTCTTTGTTATCTGCACAACAACCCTGTGAGGTTGGTTAGGCTGAAAGTATGTGACTGGTCCAAAATCTCCCAGTCAGCTTCCACTGCAAGATGGGGATCTGAACCTGGGTCTTGCAGATCCCAGTCTGAAGCTCGAACTGTTGCACCACAATGGCTTCCATACGGTGGCTGCTGATGAACAGTAGCAAAGCAGCTGGGCCTAATTAAGTCATGCAAATCAGGTGGTATCAAGTCACACAGAGGGTGCTGCCTAGGGATGCCAGCCTCCAGATGGGACCTGGGGATCCCCTGGAGTTACTGCTCATCTCCAGACTACAGAGATAACTTTCCATGGAGAAAATGGCTGCTTTGGAGGGGGGAGTTTATGGCATTGTACCTCACTGAGGTCCCTGTCCTCCCCAGGCTCCACCCCCAAATCTCCAGGAGTTTCCCAGCCTGGATCTGGATCTGCTGCTGGTGGCCAGGGGGGGGTACTTGGCAACCCTGCTTTTTACTGACAGAAACAGTTAGAGCCTCCCCCCCTCCCCCGAACATTCTAATCTCCTCACAGTTGATGTCTGGAGTTGGTGCCATTTCAAAAGGTATTTTGGGGGATTCTACGGTCACTGAAGGTTTTTTTTTAACTTTTCGGATTTTTCTGCACACGGGGGAGTGCCCCCCCCCCCATGTGTAGGAAAACCTCCCTGCCTCCCAGGTGCCCCCCCTGCGCGGGTTTAGGTATCCTCACACAGGGGGCGCCTTTGGAATTAGATATATAGATAGATTAAGCGCCCTACAGAAGTCTCAAAGCCTCTGAGACTTGTGTACTTCATCACTCAATATATGTCAAAGATGGATTTATTTATTTATTTATTTAAAAGAATCAGTCAAAGATCTCAGGCATGAAAGAGTTCCAGCAATGCAGATCGCACGAGGGATGCGGAAGAGAGAGAGATCTGGGGTGACACAAGCCACAAGTTAGGAAAGTGCAGAGAAGTCCGCGAGGAAGGAAAACGCAGCCGTGCCGAATGTCTCCGTCGGCAGAAGGCATGGCCTCGGAACGGCCTCCCCCCCCCCCCCCCCCGGCGGCACCTGGCAGCCCAGCCAAGTCTCGCCCCGGGGCCCAGCGCGCGCGCACGGAAACCTGCACCACCACCCCCCCCCCCCGCCCGGGACTCCGCCGGCCTTCCGCAGGGCGCCCCCCCGCCTAGCCCGGCCCGCAGCCTTGTCCCCTTGCTTCGGACCGACGCGCCCGGCCGGCCGGCCACCCACCTGGATCCCTCCGGGATGGACTCAGGCAGGGCCCCGGGAACACCGCGCCGTCGCCGCCGCTGCCGCCGCCGCCCTCGGGGCGCGCCGCTCTTCTTCCCCGGGCCGTCACGCCAGGGCCCCGCGGGGGCGGCTGCTGCTGCTGCTGCTGCTGCCCCTGGCGGCCCGGCAGGGAGCCTCTCGGGTGGTCACGGCGGGGCGGGCGTCCCTCTCCCGGCCCCGCGGAGGCGCAGGGCAGCAGCGCCGGCTTCGCGAGCACCTGGGGCCGCTAGAGCAGAGGAGCGTTCCCAGCCCGGCAGCCGGCCGCCTCTGCAGCTGGAAGGCGCGAGCCGCGGGGAGCCGCCGCCACGACGACCCCGGCCCGTCTCGGAAGAGGAGGAGGAGGAGGAGGAGGAGGAAGCCGCGACGGGGCCACTCCAGCACCTCCTTCGCGCGCCCTGCCCCGCGGGCCACCTGCGCGCCCGGCCCCTCCTCCGCTCCGCCAGCCTCTCGCAGGAGGCGCCGCCTTCTTCCTTCCTCCCTCCCTCCTCGCCGGCCGGCGGGCAGCCCCAAGGCCGCGGAGGAGCCCCTCAGGCCAGGCCCCGGCGGGCAGCAGGCCGCCCCAAGGCTCCCGAGGGCCCCCCCTCCTCTCAGGCCCCTGCCGGGGGGGGGGAGGGGGGCTCAGCGTGGCTTGCCTGCCTCCCCCCCCCCCCCCCCCGCGGCATCGGGAGATCTCCCTCTGGCACAGCTCACCCCCAGGGCAGGAGGGGGCCACCAGCCCCAGGAGAAAACGGCTGCTTCCGAGGGGGGCCTCTCTGGCCTTATGCCCGGCGAAAGCTCAGATACGTTGGCCATCATGTTGCCAGCCTCCAGGTGTGGCCTGGAGACCTCCTGCTTTTACAACCGATCTCCAGCTGACAAAGATCAGCTCCCTGGAGAAAATGGCTGCCTTGCAGGGGCGACTCTATGGCACAGTACCTTGCTGAGGCCCCTCCCCTCCCCAAACCCCACCCTCTCCCGGATCCATCCTCCACGTCTCCAGGTATTCTCCAAGGCAGAGCTGGCAACCCTGTTTGGCCACCAAATGAGAAGGGAGCACTCCCTGGAGAAGACCCTGATGCTGGGAAAGACTGAAGGCCAAAGAAGAAGGGGACAGCCAAGGATGAGATGGTTAGACAGTGTTATCCATGCAACAAACATGAAATTGAGCAAACTCCAGAGGACGGCAGAAGACAGGAGGGCCTGGCGTGATGTGGTCCATGGGGTTGCAAAGCGTTGGACTTGACTGTGCGACTGAACAACAACAACAACAAGGCCCAAAACCCCACCTTCCCCCGGCTCCACCCCCCAAATCTCCAGGTGTTGGGCAACCCTGAGCTGGCAAGCCCAGGCCCAGCAGGGGGATCTGATGCCACAGAGTCCACCTGCTGAAGCGGCCGTCTCCGGGAGGGAGAGTAGCTGATCTCTCTGTCTCTCCAGTGGAGATTGGGGGTCATGTGCACTCTATGGCTCTGGTGGCAGAAACCAGTAATTCAGAAGGAAGTATAGGTGCAGGTGGGGTCCCTGTGTTGGTCTGAAGCAACCGAACAAAGGTTGAGTCCAGGGGCACCTTGGAGACCAACACAGTTTCATTCTGGGCATCAGCTTCCCTGTGCGCTGCAGCAGAACAAAGGTTGAGTCCAGGGGCACCTTTAAGACCAACAAAGCTTATACCAAGAATTCAACTGTGTGTGCAGGCGCACAAAAGCTTATACCGAGAATTAAACTTTGTTGGTCTTAAAGGTGCCACTGGACTCTACTTTTGTTCTAAGAAGTATGTGATTCCAGGAGCTCTCCAGGGCCCACCGGGAGGTTGGCAACCCCATTCACACATCCCTGGAGACGGGTCAGAAGTCCTCCCTCCAAGGAGAGGAGAGCCCCACACTTAGGTGGCACTGGGCTTGGGGGGGGGGGTGTTGCAGCAGCAGCAGCAGCATGGAGCTGTTTCTCATGAAGCCTTTCAGAGGCCTGGCTAAAAGTCAGGTCTTGGTGAGTTTAATTGGAACCTCATTAGTTCATGTGCAACTTACGCAGCACCAGCACCATTAGTCCACTTTGTGTCTTTGTTATCCATGGGCAATGCTGTAAAACAGCTGTATCCTTTCACAGTGCTGCCGCCTGAATGACAAAACATGGATCTGCAGAAGTTTCACAGTCCGCGGAATCCAACAGGCCAGAACCCTGCGATGACTTCAAGTCTGGTTAGCCTCTCTGTTCCTCTTCCTTGTTTTTAGAGGAAGCAGATGTTTAACACAGAATGAACCTGGTCACTGTCTCTGTGCCAGGTTTCCTGGAGTTCCTGTTTCTGGCCCCGCCTCCTTCCACAGGAATAGTTTGTTGCTGTGATTGCCCTGGCCTCTGGCAAATGGTGACGAGGTAATTGCTTAAATCACTGAGGCCCACATGTGGGGGAGTGTTGGAGCCAAAACAGGCTTCTTATTTCAGCTTCCTTAGGAAAAAAAAAAGCCTCTGCTGTTTTGGACAGGCTGCCTTCTCACCACTCTCCCCCCCCCCCCCCCCATGCTCTGGGGCTTGCAGGGAAGTATTAGCCTAAAGGGAGAGATTCAAATGCTCTGTCAAACCAAGTCCAGAGAGCGCTTCAGTCTTTGGGAAGCTGACTGAGCTAAACTTGGACAGTTCTTTTATATACTTTCTGTTAATATTCCACCCACACCCACACGCAGACACATCCAACAGCCTTTCTTATCCTCATCTGGCGGTGGGTTGGCTCAGAGAGTTTTCACAGTGCTGTCGGGGATGCAAAAGGCTTAGAATTTCCCAAAAGTGCTGCTTTGTAGTAGCTTGGGACCACACTGTTCCCTGGAACCTTCAGCTTTTGAATGCTTTTGCACAACTTTGAGATCTTATTAGCATCGAGGAATTACATAAAGATCAGAGAGAGGTTTTGCTTTTTTGTCTGATTTGCTTGGCTATTCAACCTAACGTTAAATGAGCTTTTGCCTCATTTCCTCCTAACAGAACAAGGAATATAGGCAGCAAAAGGCACCATATTGTGCGTGGGATGCCTCCTGCTGGCCAAAGTGAAAATAGCAGTTGTGTGTGTTTCTTTTTAATTCTTGCTAGCCCAGTGCCTTAAAGAGTGGGTTGTGTTTGTTTCTGAGTTTTTTGGGGGGGAAATTAATCTGCATGCAATTCTGGTGCTAGGAGAGAGATAAATTGTATGGAGTTGCTTATTATTAACATTTATTTCTTCAAGAATGGGAATCTGGGGCCGAAAGAGTATTTTAGAAAAATGAGGAGACTTTGCGTGAGTAGGAGCTGCTAAGAAGTAGACACTGAAACTGGTCTTAGATATTTTTGCAGGTTATTGAATCTTTGAAAATCAACAAAAGACCCCCACAAAAAAAGTTGCTCTGGACACAGACTACTCCCTGAAGAGGTTTGTTCTGTAATGTTTAATCCTTTGGAATATTTCCAGCTGCAAGCATTATTTTAGCAGCAGTAAGCATATACCATCCCAAGAGCACTCTGGGAATCCTTGATGGAAAATTCTCAAGTACAGACCACCTGTCCACTTAGCGTGCTTCCTGTTTCACAGACACAAGGCACACATACACACACAAATATACATTTTGTTTGTTTGTTTACAGATAGTAAACATGAATTGTGTTATATTGTGGCAAGCTGCAAATTTGGAGATGTTCCCTTATTAAACTGTTTAGTTATTTCCCCCTTGTCCCTTAAGACTGAAAAGCATGTGTTGTAGTTTAGTTTCACTTTCCTCTGCTGGTTGTTGGCTGTTAGTTTTTTCTTCAAACAGAGGCCAGGAAAGGCCCTGCTTTTGTTCCAATAAAACTGTCAATCCTTCCGGCAAGGCATGCTTGTGGAATTATTACAGATTGCTTTGCACCATGGAGGTGCGAAAATGTGTCCTGCTAGAGCAGCAAGTGGTGTAGAAGTAGGGAGGGGCAGAACACGCACCCCTGTCCCTGCCACTGTGCCTACCCCTTCCCCTTTCTCTCTGCAAAGTCTGCACACAAGTGCTGAGTTGCCAGAACTGTCACAACACTGCATGGGCCCTCATAAGGCAGGGGCTTTCTGGGGGGCGGGGGGGAATCCTCATGCAGACAGAAGCAGCCACAGGAAGGTCAGAGGAGTGATTTGCTCAAAGCAGTTAACTACAAAGTCACATCCTTGAACAGTTTACAGGTGGGCACCAAAGGAAACAATAGAGCGAGTATAAATGGGCAATTTTCCCAGTGGAGGGAGGTAAGGAGTGGGGTACTGCAGGGATCAGTACTCGGTCCGATGCTTTTTAACTTGTTTATTAATGATTTGGAGTTGGGAGTAAGCACTTAAGTGGCTAAATTTGCAGATGACACGAAGTTATTCTGGGTGGTGAGAACCAGAGAGGATTGTGAGGCTTACAGACTCCTTTCCCTTCCCCTCCCCACAACAGACAACCGGTGAGGTAGGTGGGGCTGAGAGAGCTCTGACAGAAACTGCTCTTTTTCAAGAACAGTTGTGCCAGAACTATGGCTTGCCCATGGTCATCCAGCAGGTGCAAGTGGAGGAGTGGGGAATCAAACCCGGTTCTCCCAGATTAGAGTCCGCGCACTTAACCACTACACCAAACTAGGTTTTACAGCTCCGCAGGGCGTGTAAAACAGAGCTCTTCCACCAGGCTTTCGATTCGGAGCCGCCACTGACCAATGAAGCATTATTTTAGCAGCAATAAAACATATACCATCCTACAGATCTGTATTTAGTGGGAACTGAAAGGAATGGACCGCGCAATGTTGCTTCACGCTAGCACAGACTTTTGGAGTCTCGGAAGGGTAGTAGAGAGTCCACTTCTCATTAGCCATTTTCTATAAAACCAAGAGTCGCCAATAGCAGAGCCCTCATTTAAGACCTTATAAATGGCTGAGGTAAGACCTTTTGACTCCTTTCATAAGTAAGTTTTAAAAAACATTTAATTTTAATGAAATTTCCCACTTAGTATTAGAAACTGAAGTCTTATGTAAGGTTGCCAGGTCCCCCAGGACACCAGCGGTGGATGGGGGGGGGGGGGGGTAGGGTGGCCAGATCTAGGTTGGGAAACTCCTGGAGATTTGGGTTTGGAGCCTGGGGGAGGACGGGGACATCCGTGGGGTACAATGCCATAGAGTCCACCCTCCAAAGCATCCCTTTTCTCCAGGGGAACTGATCTCTGTAGTCTGAAGATGAGCTGTAATTCCAGGGGATACCCAGGTCTCACCTGGAGGATGGCATCCATACGTTGTTGTCCCTTTGTTACCCAGAATGCTACTCTCAGAGGTTCCTTCCTTCCGGTCACTTCTCTATCTCCCTTCCTCTGTCCACCATGAGGACTGGAAATGCTTTCTGCAATCTCTCCCCACCCTAGCTAGATAGTTAGCTAGAAGCCTTTACTCTGCCTTTCCTATCCAGTATGGAGTCCTCTCATAATGAAGAACTTCTGTTTCTTTTCTACGTAACAAGTCTCATTGTGAACCTATTCCTCAAGCAGCCAAACGACAGAATTCTGCTGGGCAGAGACCGAGCTCCGCTTCCAGGAACGCTATCACTTAACTGTCCTAGCACACAGGCCTTAGGATTCTGAGGTAAATAAAGACCAGCCATTTGATGTATCTCATGCAATGCTCTTTTCCAAAATATTTTTTACTGCCATGCAGTTCTTCTACCCCATATGGTCAATGTCAGCTGCTTGAGAGTTGCATTTCCAGCATACCTACCGGCCAGTCTGGTGTAGTGGTTAAGTGCGCGGACTCTAATCTGGAAGAACCGGGTTTGATTCCCCACTCCTCCACTTGCACCTGGCTGGATGACCTTGGGCAAGCCATAGCTCTGTACCAGCTGTTCCCTCAAGGACAGCTTAGGAAAGAGCTCTCTCAGCCCCACCTACCTCACAGGGTGTCTGTTGTGGGGAGGGGAAGGGAAAAAGGAGTTTGTAAGCCGCTCTGAGACTCTTAAGTGAGTGAAGGGCGGGATATAAATCCAATCTCTTCTTCTCTTCTTCTTCTTCTTCTAGTTCCGTAGGTCCGGTATAACCTGTGGAGGTTGGATGCCATTGATATATGACCTAACAATAATTTCCTTTCAGCTGGCTGCTAATAGATGCTTCTGCCTTAGAGGTAAAGATAAATTGCCACTGCTCATTTGAAATATTGCCTACTATTTCTTGCCACTTTCTAAAAAACCAAGAGTAGTCCATGGCAGAATCCTGATTTAAGACTTTATAAATTGCTGAGGTAAAACCTTTTGACTCCTTTCATTCATAACATGTTTTTTAAAACTGATTTCATTTTAATTAAATTTCCCAGAGTAGTACTGTCAAGAAGGCAGGACGGGATTTCTGGAAAAGTTACTTTCAAAGTTTCCAAGGGCAGCCATGTTGACCTGCAGGAGAACAGAACTAGATTCGGGTCCAGGAGCACCTGAGGGCCAGCAAGAGTTCCAGGAGAGGAGCTTTCCAGAGCCAAAGCTCCCCTTGTCAAGTATCTGACGAATGGAGTTTTGGCTCTCAGAAGCTCATGCCTCGAAAATCTTTGAGCTACTGGACTCCAATCAAGTTGTTCTGCTTTCAGAGTATCTTTTTACATATGCTACTCGCAGCAGTGGAAAAATCAGCAGACGGGGGTTAATCCCAGAAGGACTTCATGTTTAAAGGAGAGCAAGTTTTCTTTTCATTGTAAATGGGTTGTGTGGATGCTTCAGAGTTTGACTTCTTGAGCTATAAGTGCTCTGGGTTAAGCTCTGGCCTTCCAAAGAAGCAGACGAGTCCAGAACTTTCAGGTGGGTAGCCCTGTGGGTCTGAAGCAATGTAACAATGTCTGAGACCAACACATTAAATTCTGGGTATAAGCTTTCATGTGCATGCACACAAAGTGTGTGCACATGAAACCTTGGCCCAGAACTGAACTTGCTGGCCTTAAAGGTGCCCACTGGACTCAGAATTTGTTCTAGGCCAGCTGTTGTTCAACAGAGGTATAGAGGGTTTTTAACAAAGCAAGAGTCCATAGCAAGTTATCGTGAAAAAGCCTCCTGTCTCAAAAGTTAAAACATAGATTGTGGCTGATCTGTTATTGGTTTAAATAAGGAGACTAAAACATTTTGGAAAACAGAGCAGTTAAATATTTAGCAGTTAGACCTGGGGAACATTGTAGAGGATTATGGAATAGTACACAAGGAGGAGACAGTAGACAGAACATTTTCTTCCTCTCCCTTAGTGCTAGAGGGCACCAATGCAGTTGATGGACATAAGAACATAAGAGAAGCCAATGTTGGATCAGGCCAGTGGCCCATCCAGACCAACCCTCTGTGTCACACAGTGACCAAAAACACCAGGTGCCATCAGGTGGTCCACCAGTGGGGCCAGGACACTAGAAGCCCTCCCACTGTTGCCCCCCTCCAAAGCACCAAGAATACAGAGAGCATCACTTGCCCCAGACTGAGAGTTCCTATATATACTTTGTGGCTAATAGCCACTGATGGACCTCTGCTCCATACGTTTCTCCAATTCCCACTTGAAGCCATCCATGCTTGTAGCCACCACCACCTCCTGTGGCAGTGAATTCCATGGGTTAATCACTTTTTGGGTGAAGAAGTACCTCCTTTTATCTGTTCTAACCCGACTGCTCAGCAATTTCATAGAGTGCCCTCGAGTTCTTGTATTGTGAAAAAGGGAGAAAAGGGCTTCTTTCTCTACCTGCTCTATCCCATGCATAATCTTATAAACCTCGATCATATTAGGTTCAAGACATAAAAAAGGAAATGCTTCCTTAACCAGTAAATTGTTCAGTCAGAATCTGCCCCTTGGTATAAAAACTTAAAGAAAGATAATTTAAGAGCCTCTTAAATGAAAAACATTATTGCACATAGTATAAGGTCCCTTCCACACGAGCAAGATAATCCGGAGGGGAATCGAGGCTTTTTTGCTCTTGAGCAATATGTCCCGTAGTTGCGTGATCACGCAGCTCCATGGACCTGCCAGGGCAAACCGCCGCTGCGTGCTCAGACACAACCGTGGGTGAGTGATTTTTTTTTGTGTGGTGGGTTTCCAAGGCGCTTAAACAGGGGATCGATGAATCGTTGCAAGGTGGAAGGGGGAATCGATGCTTTGCTTCTCCCCCTCAAGGGCTTTCAATGATGCGCACACGGAGTGGGGGGGGGGGGGGAACAGCGTCATGTCAGGATAGCGTGTGACCACACTTCCACGCTGGCATGATCATACAGGGAAACTCCGGCTGTGAGCCGCAGCAAACCATTTGATACTGGAGTTTCACTAGTAGTTTTTTTACACGATTCCCCACCAGATCAAAATGGTTTGCAATAGCTTGATGACGGTTGTGGAACGCTTCCCAGATGTTCTGGTGTGATCACGCCAGTTTGATGAAGTGTCGATGAAGTGTCCCTCTAGCATGGCAAATAGGTCCATGTGGAAGGGACCTAAGAGTGGCATTCACGACATTACGATTTTAGAATATGCCATCAGAAGTATTGACTGGAAGATACTTAAAATTTTCCCCAGAACAACGTATTTGTCTATGTGGAACTTCTATTGAATATCTGTTTCATTACGTAATGGTTTGTCCACTATATTCAGATTTTAGAAGTAGATTTTTATCTGAGATACTCAAGCAACTGCAAACTTTTTCTGATAGGGGTAAGCTAATTTTTCTGTTGTCAGATGCCAGTCCTTTGGTATCCCACAAGGTAGCACTCATTGTGTTAGCAGGCAGGAAAGCTAAAGCAAAGGTGGTTCTTAGGAATGTAGCCTACAACTGGGATTTGTAACGGCTGTATATAATTTTAACTGGAGGTATTTTAGACATGTATTTTAAGATATCAGGGATCCAGTTTCATTTAAAATTGTATTTTCTTTTCTTAAAAATTATGATGGCCAATGGCCATATACAATAAACTTTATTCAACAGTACTTCTTTAATCTTTTGAGTAATTAAATCCTGGGATTCACTGCCAGAAGATGTCTAGATGGCCACAAGCATAAATGGCTTTAAGAGAGGGTTGGACAGATTCAGGAAGGGATGGCCCCTCGCTATGGTGAGTAACAGATAACTAGAATACAAAAGCACTGTTATGATGCAGAGAAACAATTTGTATCAAATGACTCCTAATCAAAACATGCAAAGAAAATGTCTATTACAGTACTGCAATAGGATACAAAGCTCACATAATAAGTATGTCTTTTACACTCAAAGCATAAAGCTCACAATATCTTCAAGAACATGTCTTCAAGAAAAAATATTCCAGAGCACAGTATCCAGTGAAGGAAGACGAAGATGCAGGCAGCACCGACTTTTGAAGTGAGGAATGAGCGGTAGCCCGTTTGTCTTGAACCAAAAGGTTATGGTAATAAATTCTGGACACTGAACTCTTTGGGGAATTTGATCCAGTTGGAAGTTGACTCTAGCACATTTGTGCTTCATGTACTGAGAATTGAGTTTACTGAGGAAGCATTAGTGAAACGAAGAGAAAAAGCTGGCATCTTCGTCTTCCTTCACTGGATACTGTGCTCTGGAATATTTTTTCTTGAAGACATGTTCTTGAAGATATTGTGAGCTTTATGCTTTGAGTGTAAAAGACATACTTATTATGTGAGCTTTGTATCCTATTGCAATACTGTAATAGACATTTTCTTTGCATGTTTTGATTAGGAGTCATTTGATACAAATTGTTTCTCTGCATCATAACAGTGCTTTTGTATTCTTGTTATCTGTTACTGTGAGTAAAGGGAACTACCACATACAGAGGCAGCACACCTCTAAATGCCTGTTCTGGGAGGTGGCGGGAGGGGAAGGGCTTGGCCACTACATCTTGTTTGTTGGCAAGGTATCCGAGTGGTCTTTGCATGAAACAGTTTGCTGGATTAGATGGACCACTGGTCTGAGCCAGTGGGATGGAGAAAGTGCTGCACACAGTTATCTGGTTTTGGAATAATAGGCTCATGGACAAAATTATGATGTATTGGGGGGGGGGGGCTGTCAACTCTTGACCACTTTGGGGAGGTACTAGATTTGGATCTCCCTTCCCCTCTGGACGGTGTCGACCACTGACATGATATCCCCAGACCTAATCTTATGTTCAGCTATTGCAGGGAGGGCCCTTGGAGTGGGAGGGTTCAGCTGGGGACCCTCGGTCCTGGGCAGCAGATTTACCCTGCTCCCCCATCATGCCTCCTTTCCATCCATCCTGATCAAGCCCCAGGGCAGGCAGAGCACAATAAACTGCTGCCACTTACCTGGATTTCCCTTTCACTTGAGGAGGCACAGCGCTATGTTTGCTCGTGAATGCAGCAACGGTAAAGCCAGCCTCTTCATGCTTGCTGAGCCCTTCTGAATTCAGTAGGATGAGTGTGCATTGGTCACTGCACTCAGCCCTGCAGACCTCATGGATGGCAGAGTTCCAAACAGGCTGAATAATGGGATTGCCAAACAAAATGCAGATTTGTAGAAAACAGAACTCACAGCTCTATGCAATGAACAGCACTACTGATTTCAATGCACTCTTCTTTATCTGACTTTATCATAATGCCCCTGTATACATCGAGGGTGTGACCTCATTTGGAGTACTGGGTACAGTTCTGGTTGCCACACCTCAAAAAAGATATTATGTCAGGTTCTGACTGTCCCCGAGCGGGAGGTGGTTTCCCTTGCCTTTCCACATCACTACGCTCTCTCAGCTTCCTCCCCTCTGCTCATTATGTCTTCGCCTCTCTTATCTCAGGTTTGAGCCAGCAACCTTGAATTATTATTCTAACTGTACTGACTTCAGGTGGCTCATGGTTTGGGAAACACCAGAGAGGTTTTGGGGGAGAGGGGGGAAGGAATGCCAAGTCTGCATTTGCACATTTAGGTGCCTTTTTGCTGGGAACTCAACGGATGTGTATTTTGCACCATTTTCTATTTGCCCTGATTGGTGCCCTGCTGTCATTCCTGTGTTTGAATCCTGTATAACTTACCTGCTGCCCGATGCTTGGTATCACTAACACTGAAAGTGCAACCTACTTCAGACCATTAAGAAATAAAGGACTTTCATTTCTACAAGGCCTGGCTTATTGGATCTACAAGGGTTCTTACAGAGTGTTAGTGATCTTTCACTAATGGAAGGAGAGCACCCCATACCCAACCATGACAGATGATGGGACCCTCGTTCCGAGCTCCACATCAGAAGACACGACGACTTCCATGGCCTCTGTGGTGATGACCACAGAAGTGACTTTGATTACCCCCCCCCTCTACATGGGGGGTCACTTTCGAGAGACCGGTTCTGCCTAGGTACACCTGGTCGGCATTCGGACCCACTACTGAGGAATCCTGGGCTCATGACAGACGGGGTTCCGGAGTGCGATTCAAGGATGAGCACCATGGTGACTGGTGACTGAGTGTCCAGCATGCCCCTGAGACCCCATCCAGGTCGGCGGTCGCGACTCGCGCTGAGTTGTGGCAGCATATGGATCGGAGGTTTGAGAAGATGCAAGATCGTTTTGCTTTGGAACGGCGAGAGGTTTTGGATGAGTTGCGGGGGCCCCTTAGGGGGACTCCCACGCAAGGAGCTGATGGAGGGGCTGGAGCAGCAGGAGGTGACAGCGGGGCGCAGGCACCTCCACTCCAACTACCCCCCGCGTTTGCTGGACTTCCACCACCTCCTCCTGCTGGGCCACCCCCACCTCCGGGGGGACCCACGGCCCCAGACCTCCGCGCAGTCGGCGCAGGAGAGAGGATTTACTGACCACTGCCAGCTGAGCCTCTGGGTGCAATGTTCAACGGGAATCCCAAGAAGCTGCACTTCTTCATCATTGAGATTGAAAGGTTCCTGGGCTCATGGGGACATCTATACCCTACGGAGTGGGAGAAGGTGGACTACATCGGATCGCACTTACGAGACCCTGCTGGTGACTGGTATGTAAGTTTACACAATCCCCCCGGCCCCGAGCTCCAGTCAGTGAACAATTTTATGTGGGCGTTGAGGCAGCACCATGAAGATCCCATGGGAGAGGAGAAAGCCTGGAACAAGCTCTGAAGGCTGGTGCAGGGCCGTACCTTCATGCACACAGCCCAGTTCAGGAGAGCTGCTGCCAAAGTGCACGGATGGCCGGAAGAGTTGTTCTTGGAGAAATATAGGGAGGGGCTGAATCGTGAAGTGTACGAGACTGTGCTAAGAAATGATAGCCCCGAACTTCCAGTAGCTGGCGCTTTAATGGCAGGCGCTTCTCTCCGCCGCTGCGGGAGAGGCGACCCGCTCTCGGCAGGATAGAAGGGGTCCTGGACTGGAGCCGGACCCCCAGGGACCCTAGAGAAGGGACCCTGCCTGGGGTGCTTGAAGGTAGCTTCTCCTGGCGGTGGTGACCGCGGGATCGAGGCTCCTTCTTACCCCTATAGGTTCACCTGCCGCAGAAGCCTTCGGGCTACTCAAAGCGTAGCCGTGAAGCTGCAGGAAATGCAGAGCAGAGAAGCGACGGGCTTTTAGATACGCAATGGTTAAATCGTGAGTCTCAAATGAACTTTTGAAATCGAAGCGTAGGGGTGGGTTGGAGGATCGGATTCCCCCACCCCTGTAACTTACGGCTTGAGACTTTCCCACGCTCGTGCTGTTATTTTGGAAGCGCTGCATCGGTGCTGGAGTGCTGATCGCACAGAAGAAGAAGAAAGCTCTTTAAAGGCATTAGTGTGATAAATCGATATTACTTTCTTTGGGATCTCTTATCTAACTGTAAACAACTGAGAAAAGAAAGAAAAAATGGCGGGGAGAAAA
This sequence comes from Lepidodactylus listeri, assembly GCA_029233225.1. Taxonomy (NCBI): domain Eukaryota; kingdom Metazoa; phylum Chordata; class Lepidosauria; order Squamata; family Gekkonidae; genus Lepidodactylus; species Lepidodactylus listeri. Next base: position 111,620,628 of record JARCFY010000009.1, on the reverse strand, counting down.
CCCTCTCTGAAAGTCGGAAGTTCTGTTCCTAGTTCAAAGGGTGAAATCACTGAGCTGAATACACTTTTGTCAGCAGCACTGCGACCCCTGGTGGAGCAACTGGCTTCAGTCAACATCAAACTAGAGGCCATGCAAAAAGAAATCACAGAGTCTGGCAAGAGATCAAAGAAGCTGCAACAAGACCTCCTGGAAGTGAAAACTGCAGTAGATAAAAATGACTCAAGACTGCAGAAAATGGAAAAAGAAAAAGCTCTTCAAAGTGACAATGTCCTAAAACTTCAGATAGATCGTTCAAACTTCTTCTTGAGATTTCAGAATATTCCTGAACAAAAGGGAGAGAATCTTAAGAAAATGTTATGTGGAGCATTGGCACCTGTGACAGGTTGGGAAGCGGAGAAACTACAAAGCAATATGGATATGGCCTATAGGACCTATCCAGAATTTGTCAAGAAGAAAAACCTGCCAGGTGAGATCATGGTAAGATTCTCCAAGAGATCAACTAGGGATGTGGTGTTAAAAGCCACAAACAGAGCAGTTCTGAAGATCCAAGAAGAGGAAATTAAAGTTTTAAAGGATATTCCGTTTGAAATCAGGAAGAGAAGAAAAGCTTACAGGAGCTTGACCTTATGGTTGTAGTCAGAGACTATTTCTTATCGTTGGGACACCCCGGAGGGCTTGATGTTCAGCTATAAAGATAAGAAATATAAAATTGACTCTATTGAAAAGGCGAAAATATTTCTGGAAAAGCATAATAAGAAGAAGGCAGAGACTGATCCGGAAAACTCACTAGCGCAGCAGGAGAGTATGTATGGATTTGATGGCTCAGAAAGTGGAGAGGCTGAAGGAGAGGACTCGGACTCAGAGAAAGGGGCAGCCACCCCTAAGTACCAGGAAGAAGGCAAGAAGAAAAGAAGAGAACCAAAGAAAAAATAAAGTTATAAATGTTTATGTTGTTGTAACACACTATATCCTGTAGTTTTTAAGTTTATGTTTTAAGTTGCTTCATCTTCTGTATGTGATTCAGGTGTCTAGCTTTTAAAATTAATTGTAAACAGCAGGAAGGATTTAACAGTTAACACCAAGAAGTAATTATTGCTTTTCAATTATTAACAATGTTGGCATTTTTAATATTCATGACCGCATTTTCTGTATACCTTAGGGTAGTTTAGTTTGTAGTTTTTAGTTTAGGTGTAGGGTAAAAAATCAATAAAATCTTCTCTTTTTTTTAAAGAAATGATCGCCCTGGTCCCCTTGTCGCTTGGATGTGAGCGGCTGCTGATGTCAAGGAGCGATTCACCTTGATCAGCCTGGGTCCCCATGCTTCTCAATTGGGGCCGAGAGCGCCACCTAAGTCCAAGCTTAAGTCCGCCATGTAGGAGATGCGAGAGGCACTCCTGAAACAGGGGCTTTGCATGAGATGTGGCGAAGCCGGCCATTTCGTGTCCAGCTGTCCAGCGGCCGCCCCGAGGACCCTGCAGTCAATGACTCCAGGGACCCCCAGGCCACCCAAGGGCACCTTCAAACCCCGGGCATTACAGCTGGAAGGGGCAACGAGTGAGACCCATGCACTGGAAGCAATGCCAGAGCAGCCATCGGAAAACTTCAAGGACCTGCAGTAGGAGGCGCACACTGCACACTGCCGGCCACACTGCCCATGATGAGCACCCCTGTACCTCTGCTTTATATGGTAGTGACTATAATAGACCCTAAAAGTGGGACTCATGTGCACGTGAGAGCCCTAATAGACTCTGGGTGCGCTCAGGATTTAATCAGCCCGTTCGTGCTGGAAGGGTTGGGGGGCAGGGCAGTCCCTCTAGGGGAGCCTCTCTGATTCACGCAAATGGATGGCTCGGAAATGAAGGAGCCATGTATAGCCGAGACTGAACCATTAATAGTGGGGTCGGGGGAGCATTGGGAAAAACGAGTCTTTGTAATTACCCCCCATGCTCAATTCCACATGGTGCTTGGCAGTCCCTGGCTTGGGGTGCATGACCCGTACATCAAATGGAGTGAAGGCAAGATTTCCTGGGTCAACCCGCAGTGTGCCCAGCACAAGTGGGACAGTGAATGGGGATCAGGCCCTCCAGTGGTGCCCCAAGCTTGCATGGTTCAAGAGGAAATTGAGACAATTCCTCAGTTGTATCAGGACTTGGCTGAGGTGTTTAGCGAGAAAGAAGCGGATGAACTGCCCCCCCATAGAGCTACGGACTGTGCCATTGAACTGATGCCTGGACAGAAACTCCCTAAAGGGAAACTATACTCCATGGGCCCAGCTGAGCGGGCAGAGCTACGCAAGCTCTTGGATAAGAACTTGGCGCAGGGTTTCATCTGACCTGCCACCTCCCCCTTTGTTGCCCCAGTTCTTTTTCAGAAAAAGAAAGATGGGGGTTTAAGACTTTACACTGACTATAGAGGGCTTAACGTCTACGTCTAATGCCTACCCCCTTCCTTTGATCAAAGATTTACTGGCAGAGGTGGCTAAGGGAAAAATCTTTTCTAAGTTGGATTTACGGGATGCTTACTTCCGAGTCCGGTTTAAGGAGGGGGATGAACACAAAACTGCCTTTAATACCCCCTGGGTCAGTTTGAGTATCTGGTTATGCCTTTTGGCTTGAGTGGCGCTCCCGGCATCTTTATGAGCCTGATAAACGAAGTGTTGCACAAGCATTTATTCAAAGGGGCCCTCTGTTTTCTTGATGATATCATTTTATATTCCCAAGATATGGCATCTCATATTAAATTGGTGAGAGAGGTCTTGTCCACCTTAAGAGCCCACAAGCTTTATGCTAACCTGTCCAAGTGCGAGTTCCAGAGGGAGGAAATTGACTTTTTGGGCTATCGCATTTCACCCCGGGGCGTGGAGATGGACCCAGCGAAAATAGAGGCAGTGGTCTCCTGGGAAGCCCCTTGCACTCGTAAACAATTACAATCATTCATCAGATTCAGCAACTTTTATCGCAGTTTCATCAAAGACTTTGCCAAAGTCAGTTTGCCCCTCACTGACTTGTTAAAAACCAAGGGGCATGGGCCCGAGGCCAGCAAGCCGGGCGCATGCTTGCTTGCTTTGGACTGCTGAGTGCCAGAAAGCATTTGAGACTTTGAAATCCCTTTTCACCTCAGAACCCATCCTAGCCCACCCCGATGAGGCTAAGGGATTCACCATCCATGTCGATGCTTCTGATGTTGCTATGGGGGGGGGGCGCGATCCTGCAATGGGGGGAGGATGGGTGCAATGGGGGAGGATGTACACCCGTTGGCCTACATTTCCAGAAAATTCAATGGAACAGAGAGGAACTGGTCAGTTTGGGATAAAGAGGCAGCCGCCATCCGCCTGGCTCTCTCTACGTGGAGACATTGGCTGGAGGGGGCTAAAAAACCCTTTGAAATTTGGATGGATCATAAGAATCTGGAGGCGTTGCACTCTAGGAGAGCTCTTAATGCTAAACAACTGTACTGGGCTGATTTCTTTTAGAAGTTTAATTTCACCCTTCGTCATTTCCCCGGGACTGCTAATTCGCTAGCTGATGCTCTCTCTCGCCTGCCGCAGCACGACTCCAAGTGGGAGGAAGTATTCGATTCTATGTTCACTCCATCCCAGTGGGGGGGGGGCAGTTGTTACCAGGAGTCAGGCGCGTCGTGGCCAGTCACCGGCTCACAATGACTGGGTCATGAAATGTGCGTCTGAATACTCACAGGCGGAACATGATCTTTTTGAGGCAGAGCAGGGGGCCAGTAAAGCACCTGATGGATGCTGGTACAAAGATGGGAAACTCATGGTTCCAAAATCTCTGCGTTTGCCTATTATGCATTCATGCCATGAGTCCAAGCTGTCTGGTCACTTTGGGTATTTAAAGACACTGCATTTGCTGCAAAGGCAGTTTTGGTGGCCACGCATGCGGGGCGATGTGTCTGACTATGTCTCTTCCTGTCAAACATGTTTGATGTGTAAGAAAGGGGGGGGAACCACCGGGTCTCTTACAACCGCTCCCTATCCCTTCCAGACCCTGGGAAGTCATATCTATGGATTTTATAACCACTCTACCCCCGAGCAGGGGGAAAACTGTAATATGGGTGGTAGTGGATCTGTTTTCCAAACAAGCCCATTTTGTTCCGTTTAAGCAGCTGCCCACAGCCAAGGGCTTGGCTAAAGCATTCTTATCTCAGGTGATTAAATTACATAGCATCCCTAAGAAGATAATTTCGGACAGGGGCTCTCAGTTCATTGCCAACTTCTGGCAGGAGCTCCTGGAGATTCTGGGGGTGGAGCCTGCATTAAGTTTAGGATATCATCCAGAAACAGATGGCCAAACGGAACGAATTAGTCAAATATTGGAACAGTTCTTGCATTGCTATGCTAACTTTCACCAAGACAATTGGGTGGATCTCCTCCCTTTTGCGGAATACAGTTACAACAATGTGGTGCATTCATCTACTGGTGTCTCTCCTTTTATGGCGGTGGGGGGGTTCAAGGGGGTTCCTCTCCCAACATTGAGTTCAGCGCCCCCCCCCCTCTGACTCCTTTAGCACCTGGTGGAACTCTCTCCGTGATACCTGGCCACTCATTGCCAAGACTCTGGATCGGGCCAAGATGGACTATAAAAAATATGCCAACAGGGGGAGGACTCTGGGGTGGAATCTTGAGCCAGGTGATTCTGTGTATGTGTCTACCAAGAACATTCATGGGCTACAACTGAACAGGAAGCTTGGCTGGAAATATGTGGGTCCTTTCAAAGTGCTACGGAAAATTTCCTCTGTGTCGTTTGAACTGGAATTGCCTAAAACATTGAAAGCTGTGCACCCTGTGTTTCATTACATCCTCCTGAAAGGGGACCCTGGGCCAAACGCATGGAGACCGACTCGTCCTCCTCCTCCTCCTCTGATGAAGGGGGGGAACACACATTATGCAATAGCTTGCATTTTGGACTCTAAGATTAAACGGGGCCGCCTTTACTATTTCGTCCAGTGGGTAGATTTTGGGCCTGAAAACAATGAATGGGTTTCTGTTGACAACGTGCATGCTCCTAAAATGGTGCGGGACTTTCATGCTGCTTACCCTTCTAAGCCGGGGGCGGCACCTTAGGGCTGGCAGAATGTCAGGTTCTGACTGTCCCCAGGCGGGAGGTGGTTTCCCTTGCCTCTCCACGTCACTATGCTCTCTCAGCTTCCTCCCCTCTGCTCATTATGTCTTCGCCTCTCTTATCTCAGGTTTGAGCCAGCAACCTTGAATTATTATTCTAACTACGGACTCCAGGTGGCTTGTGGTCTGGGAAACACCGGGGAGGTTTTGGGGGAGAGGGGGGAAGGAATACCAAGTATGCACTTGCACATTTAGGCGCCTTTTTGCTGGGAACTCAACGGATGTGTATTTTGCGCCATTTTCTATTTGCCCTGATTGGTGCCCTACTGTCATTCCTGTGTTTGAATCCTGTATAACTTACCTACTGCCCTATGCTTGGTATAACTAACACTGAAAGTGCAACCTGCTTTAGACCATTAAGAAATAAAGGACTTTCATTTCTACAAGGCCTGGCTTATTAGATCTACAAGGCATTGGAAAAAGTGCAGAAAAGGGCAACTAGAATGAGAAAAGGGTTGGAACTATGAAGAAAGGTTAAAGTGCTTGGGGCTCTTTAGCTTAGAGAAACGATGGCTGAGGGGTGACATGACTGAGGTTTATAAGATTATGCCTGGGATAGAGCAGGTAGAGAAAGAAGTACTTTTCTCCCTTTCTCACAATACAAGAACTCGTGGGCACTCCATGAAATTGCTGAGCAATCGGGTTAGAACAGGTAAAAGGAAGTCCTTCTTCACCCAAAGAGTGATTAACACGTGGAATTCACTGCCACAGGAGGTGGTGGCGGCTACAAGCATGAACGGCTTCAAGAGGGAATGAGATAAATATATGGAGCAGAGGTCCATCAGTGGCTATTAGCCACAAGGTATAGACAGGAACTCTTGGTCTGGGACAAGTGATGCTCTGTATTCCTGGTGCTTGGGGTAGGGGGGCAACAGTGGGAGGGCTCCTAGTGTCCTGGCCCCACTGCTGGACCTTCTGAGGGCACCTGGTGTTTTTGGCCACTGTGTGACACAGAGTGTTGGACTGGAGGGGCCACCGGCCTGATCCAACATGGGCTTCTCTGATGTTCTTATGACTCCACTGGAGACCTCCTCTTCCTTCTCTGTTGGGGAAAGGAACAGTTCTAATGCCTAATATGACCCTCCAGAAACTCTTGTGCTTGTGTTTAACACCGTGAGGGCTTTCTTTCTTTTTGTGGCTAGCCCAATCCCTAAGACATCCAAGGATGCAACATAAAGAAGGGAGGGAAGAGGAAAGACAGGATAATACACTTTGCAAAGACTGGAATAGATCTCACCAGTTTTGTCCTAAAATCAGATAATCTCCCACAGTTTATTCTTTGTGCACACAGGTGTGTGTGTGTTTGCTCTTTCAACCCTGTGATAAGGCACGTTCTTTAAATCTGTGGCCCGCAGTCTGCTTTGCTGCGGATGAGAGGATTGCCGCCTGTTCCGAGGGCAGGATGGGAGATGTGCCAGAACCAGCCTCCCCCGCCCCCCCCGCCCCCAATGCTGACATATTTCCCCCTTCCCTGAAATCTCAGGCCCAGCTTCCAGGCAGAGAAGCTGGAACAATTACCTGCATTCTCATTTTTCAGTTTTACTTCCATGCAAATCTTGCCTGGTTGGATGGCGAGCTGGGAGGGGCTTGCGGGGATGCAGCGCAGGCAGACGACAGCAGCGGCTGCGGCGGCAGGCGATCGCGGCGCTTCTCCCAGGCAACGTTTGCTGCAGTCTGCAGCGTGCCAGTCCCTTCGCCTCTGGCAAGGCTCCTCGGCAGCTGGCCCGCTCGGAGCTGCCTCCGCTGGCTGGTGAAGCCGACCTGCCGCTGGGCCCCCCCGGCTGGCGGCGTGTGCGTTTTTCTTTCCCCGTGGCCCGGCGTCGGCTCTCTCGCTCCACCATCCGCCCTGCGCTGCAGCCGCCCCGGCTCTCACGATGCTGCTCTCTGCCGCCGTCCCCCAGTCTGTTCCCGGCCTCTGCTAGGCGGCGGCGGCGGCGGCGGCAGCATGGCTGGTGCTCTTGCGACGACCTCTGCTGATTCCACCCGGCCACTGCGGCGAGGCATGCTGAGTAATCCTGCTGTCAATGGGCGAGGACGCGGAGACACGGAAAATTAACCACGGCTTTCTTCGAGACCACAATTATGTGACTGAAGGTAACGCAGATGCTGCCCTGATCGGTCTTCTGCTGGTCATTGCTAGTGCGGTCGAAGGGGAAAAAAATAAAAATCACTTGTTTGACTTTGTCAGATAGGAGGGAAAACCATTTCTTGCCTAGCAGAGGCAGCTGGATTGCCTTGCTTCCCAGGTCCCTGTAGACAGAAGGAAGGCATGCATGGGACACTTGGATCAGCTCGTAGCACAGCAGCCAGGGTTGTGGGCAGCAGGCACTGCATGGACTGGGAGGTCAGGGGGAAGCAAACCAGAACTGCCAGGTCCGGCTTCTGCCTGTGTAAATATGTCTGAGCTTTCCTTTGCACCAGATCTAAAAGAAGAGGCTGGCCTCTCGGGGCTCTGTCTTGTCTGTCTGCTTGGAGGGTTATGTAAAAAAAGGCTGTCCTGACAATCAGCGTGGCCAATGGAGGTTTATAGTGAAAACACTGACTTCTCAGGTGAACGTGAGCAGTGTCCACTGCAGACCTCCATCATCCCATGTTATTGAAAAGATAGTCTTAAAATAAGTCGCCATGAGCAACTTTAGTAGCGTGAATGATCCGTCTTGTGACCTTCCCGAGTGTGTAGTTGTGTGTGTTCCACAAGATCATATTCTGTTCTTGTAGCATCTTCTGAAACCTGGTGATGTATGTGTTTAGGCCCCTGGGCAGCCATTTGATCACGCTGCCTCCAGAAATGTTGTCAGTGGGCACATGCTTGTTTATCGGTGATCGACATAGGCCAGATTGCGCCAAACGGCAGGACTGTGGGAGAGAAAGGGCGGATTCAGGGAGGCCTCGGCCCCTGCCGGGTCACTTCAGAAGCCGCTCAGAGTGGTCAGAAGAGCCACTTTTGCCAGCAGTGTCTCCTCGAGGCTCTTTCTCCTTCTGCGCTCTCTTTTGCTGGATGGGGGTTACGTCAGGGTGTGATTTGTCCTGCCCCAAGAGCCATTTTTGTTGACAGTACATTTGTAGGTGGAAATGTTTGTCCAGCAGGTGCCAGTGTCCTTTTCTTTCCGCGTGGTGAGGGGTGGCCGGAGTGGGGAGCAGCAGTGAGAACTGCAGTGTGCTGTCTTCAACATGGGGGGAGGGTCTGGACATGATGCGGATGGCTGTAGCTGGAACGAAAACTGAACTGTGCCAGCATGCGGAGTGACATTTGGTGCCTGGAATTCTTTTCGCCCGGAAGGAGGTGATACTTCGGCCAATGTATTTCTACGTGTTAAAAATGCAGCTCAGCCCCCAGAAGACAGATGTTGAGGATGCTTTTCATTGGCTGAGCTGAGCACACTGCTGACTCATGCTTTGGTGGCGGCTGGAGTGTCAACTGCGTTTAGTTGCAGAATGTGGCTCCCTTTCCCCCAAGAGTCCTGGGGGGGGAGGGGAGAAACCAGCCCCCCACAGCCCCCCCCCTTTCCTCAGTACTCCATCCCACCAACCTGGACCAGCCTGTTTGTGGTGGTCTTCTTGTTTAGTTTGCATGTCTTTTCTTTCTAAAAAAAAACATATAAGGAGTTAATTTGAGAATATTTTAAATCATCAAGTTTGAACATATATTTTTCAAGTCTCCACTGCTGACCTGTTTGGTTATTTGCACTCTTAAACCTTCCTGAAAGAGAAACTTTGTGGGATGCAGAAGACAAGGCCCTGTTTTCTATGGGAAAGGACCCAGGAAAAGAACGGGGGATGCTGGCCTTCTCCTTCTTTCTTCCCATCATTACCTAACTGAAAGATAAATTCTGTCCCAAGTTGAAGAATAAAAGTTTACCTCTGGTGTGGATACTGATCAGCTGACTTAATTGGACTCTTAGGGCTGGTCTTGACATGGAAACGCCCCTTGGGAATTCTTCCAGCAGAGGCATAAACATGGGAAATGTTGCATCAGAATCTAACATTCATGTGGGTCCCCCCCCCCCCCGAAAACATTTTTGCTGACTTTTTTTGTTTTTAGTGGCTACCACCCCCCCCCCCCCACCCCCCGGCCTCACAACCTAGATATTCTGCATGGATTCCCTAGAAATGCCCTTCAGTCTTCTCACCCACTTCTCTTCCGCCTCTTCTTGTCCCCTGCCTCTCTTCCCTGTACCACTTTATCTTCCCTTTAGCTCCCAGGCGACACTCCACCTCGCTTGTCCTCTGTCCCACAATGCTCCTTCTCCAAATGCCACTTTGTGTTCAATTTGATGTGCCTGTGCTCTACATCCAACCCACACAGTTGACAAATCCTGAGCCTGGGCTGCTTGCAACGCCTGTGACCACTAAAACAGGAGGCACCAGACAAGAAGTTCCTTGTTCAAGTCCCAGACAGCCAGGAGAAAGAACCTAGAAGTGGCAGGAAAAGAACTGCCCACCGCCTTCCATGTTCACTTAGGAGTCTGACTGGAACAGGCTGGCCATGCCTAGCTGAGGGAGCTCCTTCTCCGGTGTAGAAAGGCCCCTCTGTTGCTTAAGATCGGGAGGAGGGACCGGGGGCTGGGCCTCCCCCGCTGTAACCCCTGCCCTTTGCCTGTAGAGTTTCACCTTGGGCCAGCTCTGCAGATGTTTAGTGATGAGTACGGAGCCCTCTAGGGAAGGCCCCTGGGGAAGAGGGGCAGGGTGTGTCCCCACCTCAGGGGAAGGAGGTGGCATCCCTCTCTTCTGAAGAGGAGGGGTTTGTAGAGTCCCGCAGCTTCCTGATCACCTCAGAGTTCTAGTCAGAAAACGTTCACCTCTTGGAACGCGCCTTGACTGAGGACTGAGTGGGAGTTCTCTCCAGAATAAAACTGAACCAGTTTTTATTCCATTTTTTCCAGTGCAAAATATTGGGTTGTGGATGCAGAGAGAGATCACTTTGCACCTACAGACAATAACAGCCGACGGCAGCTTGCCGCTGAATATTGTGAAGCTGCTTTTTCTCTCTAATGATGTCTGCTCCCCTGAAGGTTTTCCCGGGTCCCTGCCCACCTCACTGGGAAGTTATTAACCAATAAGGAAGTTCCCAACTGCAATCAAGTTGGGGTAGGGTGTTTTCTGTTGCAGTCAGCTGCGCTCTGAGCTCTGGCCTTGTAGGTCACATACAGGCAGTACAGGTATGTCTCTCCATGTTGCTTTTAAAGTGAAGCGAATAAAGGCCTCATCAAACTGTCCTATTTATTTATTTACCATATGGCAGAGTTGCACTCAGGAAGCTTATAATAATATAAAATATGTAACCAAGTTTATACAGTGGGTATGCAGACCGATTGGGCAATCCCCTAAATACTAAATTTTCAGTCCACTCAATCGCAGCAGGGGACTGTTCACAGAGCTCCGTCACATCTCTCTGGAAAGCACAACGCTAACATACCTGTGTCTGATGGAAAACACTTTGGTGGGCTGCATCAAAATCGCATTCGGGTCCTGGTATTTTGCCCCATTTAAACAATAGGTCTGCACAACTGTCAAAGCCTGCTCATATTCTGTTAGCTGTCTTCCATGCTTTACATGGCAAGTCAACCCCTGTGTGCCTCTCACTGGTGTTTACCAGGTTATGGAACTGATTGCATCCATGTTCACAACTGTTCATTCCTTAGATCGAAATGTCATGATTGCAGGATCTGTGCAGATCTTATTGCTGCATGTTGGGATCTTAGTATAGATAGGCCTGCATCAGCCATGTCTTTGTGGATGGGCAACTCTCTGTTTTCAGTTATCTCTCTTATATATAAAGCTGTTTTCAAAGCGGCAAGATTCCATGGGGCACCAAAATCAGTTTGCTGCAAGAACTGCCACTCAAAATGGCATCCTTGCCCACTGGCTGCATTTCCTCACTGAGTTGCCTCCCTCCTGCCCACAGAACATTGCACTTTCGGATTTGTAGTTCCCTGTTGGCTTTACTGCAATCATAGCAAAGGGAATTAGATCTACAACTCCCAAGTTGGGAGACCCAAGAGGCAGTGGGCCAGGATCACTAATCAGCTGGTGTTAAATGGGAAGCAGCTTTGCAATTGAAAGGGCTTGCAGGGAAATGAAAGGAAAACATCCAGCACAGAAGCTTGCGGTTCAGTTCACACTGCATGCCCATGAAAGGCTACTTACAGTTAAACTTCATGGGTCTTAAAGGTGCAGCTGGACTCAAACTTTGTTCTGGAAATCAGTTAAGTGCTGGCTTGCAGCAAGTCTCTAGTTCCACCGCTCTGCACCAACCTCTGGGGATTTCTGTAGCTTTGGGAGATGAGAGAAGAGCTGCAGACGGTGGGCCTTAGCACAGGAGGAAGCATTTATTTGCTTTCAACATCGATGACGGGGGAGAGCCCCTCTGCAAGCCCTTTTCCGGTGCCTACAAAATGGAAATAGGTGAGCTGGCCCCAGCTTTAGCCCTAATAATGTGTGTGTGTCTGTGTGCACAGCCTGTTTACTCGGGAGTAAGTGAGGAAGAGAGATGCACTCTGACACCCACTCTGTTAATAAATGCAACGGCCTCTACAAAGAGGCTCTGGGAGGGGGCGCGACAGCAAGGGTGCGGGTGGGGGAGCTGAGAGGAAGAAGGAAAGAAGTTGAGATGAAGAGAATTGCGTCCTTCCTTCTTTTTCTTCCCCTTGCTAGCGCCCGTTGCATTGTTGCCTGCAACGGGCCTTGCCCCTAGTCTTTCTATATTCATGAAGAAGAGCATCTTGTCTTCAGAGATGCGGGGGAGCGATGTGGCACAACATGGGTAGCCAATAAGTTGGAGTGGTTTTAATATATTCGCTGATGGTTCTCTTTGCTGTACTGAGTTGGACATCAAGTTTGTGGACATGGGGGCTGTTGAGCACACTGAAGAACCATATTCTGCAGTACTGTACACCAACCCCAAAGCTGAGCATCTAAGTGTTGCAGCAGATGCATCCCAAGTTATACCACATAATTTTTGGAAAATGTTGTTTCATGTGCATATTTTTGCTCCTACATTGGTAAGTTGGTGTTTATAGCTCAAGGTCCTGTCCAGAGTCATGCCAAAGTACTTAGATGTATGGTTGTGTGTAAGTCAGGTGCCATTAAGGTAGACATTCCGTTCACGGTTGGCAAGATTGTTGTTGAGATGGAAACAGGAGCATTCTGTTTTTCCTGGATTTGGGATAAGCCACCATTCACAGTAGTAGCTCAAGATGGGTAGCTGTGTTAGTTTGTCTATAGCAATAGAAAAGAGCAAGAGTCCACTAGCACCTTAAAGACTAACAAAATATGTTGCAGGGTATGAGCTTTTGTGAGTCAGTGCTCAATTCTTCAGACAGTTCTTCAGACACTGAAGTGAGTAGTGACTCACAAAAGCTCATACCCTGCAACATATTTTGTTAGTCTTTAAGGTACTACTGGACTCTTGCTCTTTTCTACATTCATGGTAGTAGTCAGCCAAAATTTCGAGGTCCCTAGTTAGTATTTCCTCAGTCCTTTCAATTGATTTTTGCCTTACTGCAATCACCATGTCATTAGCATAAGCATACTTCCTGGATATCATCTTGAGAACATCAGAGATGTATAGATTGAAAAGAACTGGAGGAAGGACCAAGGCCTGGGGTAGACTGTTATTCAGTTTCTTCTGCTTGCTGCTTGACTGATCCTTAATCACTTGGAAAGTTCTATCGTTCAGCATGCTACTTAGGAGTCAAAATAATGTTCTGCAGGGGAAAACCTGTACAACAGACCATCCCTGCAGACTGTGTCATAAGCGGCAGTCAGATCAATGAAAACTGCTGATGTCTTGTGACATTCCAATACCCTACCTCAATGAAAATTGTTAAGCTGAGAACCTGGTCTTCACAACTATGAGAGGGTCTAAATTCTGCTTGCTCTATAGGGACTTGTTTGTTAATTCTGTCACTGATTCTGTTCAGGATTAGCCTCTTGAGCAGTTTATAACAGGAGCTCAGAAAGGAAACAGGTCTGTAACTTTCCGCTAGATGGTTTTCTGCCAGATGGTTTCCCAGGTTTCAAAATAGCTTTCTTTGCTTTCTTGAATTCCCCGGGGAGTCCCCCTGTTCTCATGATGTCAGTGAGAAACTTTGTGAGCCACTTCTTAGTGAACGTGCTGCTGTTGATCAGGAATATATTATGGATCAGTCAAAGGCTGGTGCCTTTCTGTTTTTGATGTCCTTCAGTGCCTTGGAAATCTCATCAACACTGAAATCCCCTGACAGCTCACAGTCTTCAGAGCAGGTTCATTTCAAAACCGGGAGGTTTTTTTTTTTAATCCTGATTGTAAAATCTTGATCCTTCGGAGCTCTGGATTGAGATAGCAATCGGGCAGCTGCCTGGTTTGATGTGACCTCCAGATTTCCTCAGAGCACAGGTGGGCTTGCACCTAGTTTTTTCAACAGGTTCCAGGCTTTCCTACTGGAATGCCTGAAATCCAAATTTGTAGTTACTTCGGTCCATTTTTGTCTTCATGCAGCATCAAATTCATGAAGTAGTTCATCTGCTACTTCTGGGTCTTTGCTGTTGAGGAAATTTTGATACAGCCTCTCGCTCTGATCATACTGTCCTGAGATCCAAGAGGCCAGATGCTTGCCAGATGTACTCTGGAAAGAGACTGTCTGCCATGAAGTGTGTGTCCATGTGGGAGTGCAAAAGGTGCAGGACTCTGTGACAGTGTCTTAATCAAAAGGGGGGCGGTCTTTGGGTTGCTTAAGTCTGAGCATTGCTGGTCCTGACAAAATTATTCCCATTAAGGCCATTAATTAAAAAAGCGATGTTTAACCTATACTACACAAAGCCATTGTTCCAGTCACAGACAAGTGCTTCTTTCTGTCAAAAATCACATTTTCTTCCTCCTTTCCTTTTGGCTGAACGGGGCTTACAGAAAAAAAATCAAAACATTACAAATTAAAACCAACGAGAATAAAAGACTCTGAACACCTCCCCCCCCCCCTGGAAAAGATATTTGCATTTGCTGTTCATACCTCCCCATCATTTGTTTCCATACCTTTTGGGCTCTTAGGTTACTCGTATTGCAGTTACATCCTGCAGAAGATTAAGCAAAGAATAAATTTCCTCCCAGGCAGCCCCTTGCAGAAATCCAACTCCTCCTCATCTTGGGGGTGGGGGATACTGCTTTACTTCCCACAATCTCCTGGCAAAACATTCTGATTTTTGCTTAGAATGCTGCAACTTGATTTAACCTCTGGTGGTTAAGAGAGCACTGGAGGATCATGATGTTATAGTCTTTTACAAATGTACATACTTAGCATAGTGCAAATGAATAAACTCCAAAAGCAGGTGTGACGGGATTAAAGAAAAAAAAACAACCTATGACCAGCAGAGTGTGTTCATAGAACCCTGCTGAGTCACATGACAGAGTGAGGAGAGGGCCGTTTGGGCTCAGAGCTCTCGGTTATGGTCCGTTAAGAGACTCAGAAGGGAAGTGCTGAGGGAGTGAAGCGACTTTCGCCTTCTGAAGAGACTCTGTGGAGAATTCTGCTTCTAGGAAGGAACAGACTCAATCATAGTGAACTAAGCGAACACAAACACTAACATACATCAGTCCTGGCGAGCCTGTGAGATGTGGTTGTGGGAGGACTGAACCCTGGCAGGGTCTAGACAGCTGTGTAGAGGCCAGCTGTGACTCAGAGGCCAGTAAGACACAGCTATAGAGGAACCACAAAGCAGGACAGGAAAGAGTATAATAAAAGAGTTGAGTGAACATGTAACCTTCTGTATGCAACAACAATAACAACAAAACCATAAGCATACGGCCTGAACGTAGTCGGAGGACCAGTGCCAGCCCTTTCAGCAACAAAGAGTCCTCTGTACAAACAACCGATATTCCCCTGTTGTGTTCTGCCAATAAATTACAGTTTTATTTTATCTTGAGAAAACCTTGGTGCCTGACTCATACTTCAAAAACCAATCCCCGAAGAGACTAGTTAAGAAGAGAGGGACCTGAGTAGTATTCATAGACCGCTGGGCTGATCTGTTCCCTCAGAGGGAAAGTTCAAACTACAGCTTGTAAAGAGGAGTAGAGTCATAGCAGGTATCAAAACTAAAAATACTTCCCAAAGCAGGCATCAAGTTTTCCTCAAAATCCCAAAATGCAACTGTTTCAAACGTCCAAGGAGGCATGTCAGATGATGATAATAATAGTAGTAGTAGTAGTATGACAGTGTGCATTGTGTTGCCAGTAGATCTGGGATTGTCTGGCAGACAAAGTTCTAACTCTTTTAGGTGAGCTAGACTTGTTGGTGGGCTGAGAGAGTTCTGAGAGCTGTGAATGACCCAAGGTCACCCAGCTGGCTTCATGTGGAGGAGTGGGAAATCGAACCCGGTTCTCCGGATTAGAGTCCTACTGCTCTTAACCACAGCACTAAACAGTAGTTCAGGCTGAGGCCTAGACAGGCAATCATGGAGGTTTTCTTCTTCTACAAGAACTAAGGTCAAGCTGCTTGTCATTTTAAAGAGATAGATAAGAGAGATGGGAGGAAACTCGGGTGCTGGTTGGACCATCAGGCCTAGCAGTTTCAAGGCCGTGGGGGTGGGGATAGCTTCCCAAAGCCATGGTGGGGAGAAGGGGCTTGCTTAATGGGACCTGATGCAGCTGCAGAGTGTCTGGTCTGATTGGCAAACTCCCCTGACTGGTTGAGTCACCTGGTTAGCAACATAGCTTATGGGTCAAGTCACATCATTTGCTGTACATTTGATTGGTCCACAAGAATCACGCCAATGCGGGTCTTTGAGCATAAAGGAAAAATTTCATTCAAGTTTTGTCTTTTGTCTGGATTCCATCTAACTTTGGGGAACTATTTTGATGCTGGCTGGAGCCCTTGCCTTGGACTTTGAAACACTCCTGGACTCAGTTGCTGGGTAACGTATGGATCTTGAACCCATTCTTGTAAACGTGTTTAGCTTAGGTATTTATTTTATTTATTTATTTATCTTTATTTTTATACCCCGCCCTCCCCACGAGTGGGCGCAGGGCGGCTTACAAGGACATAGATGCCAGTTAAAACAAAGGCATAAATGCCAGTTAAAACATCATATAACAATTTAAAATCAACAATAACAATAATAATGATAACAATAAAATACCAGAAAATTACAGGTATGTAACTACAATTCCTAATAAAGCGCTTCCAGTTTTTCTACTCAGATGGCTTCCTATCGGGTTGGGGTTAGATATATTATTACTCTCTCATTTATTAGATTTTAGTTGCTGCTCACCCAGAGGGGTTTGCGATGACTTGCAACACTTAAGACATATAATACATCAAATAATTAACTATTAACTTGAAAAGTCTGTCCCGGCAAAAGGCAGGACCTGTAGGCAGCAGCTTCTTTTGAAGGCATCAGCAGGCGGCGGGTGGGGCAGAGCAGGTGGAAAAGCTCGGCGTAGATGGCAAAGGTCTTCCCAGGCAAAAGGCCTTAACTGTTGGCTGCTCTTTTACTGTACATTCCTGCACATTCTTTTAATAAATTGCCTTCGTTATATTTTATGGTGGTTTGGGGGCTTCAATACTCCAGTACTTTAGTCCACATTATACCTGATCTCCAGACAATAGAGATCAGTTCCTCTGGAGAAAACAGCTGCTTTGGAGGG
The DNA here is from genome assembly GCA_029233225.1 of Lepidodactylus listeri. Lineage (NCBI taxonomy): Eukaryota > Metazoa > Chordata > Lepidosauria > Squamata > Gekkonidae > Lepidodactylus > Lepidodactylus listeri. Next base: position 111,603,874 of record JARCFY010000009.1, on the reverse strand, counting down.
TGAACTCTCTGGCATTGTACCCTGCTGAAGTCCCTCCCCTCCCCAAATACCTATCCTCTCCAGACTCCACCCTCAAAATCTCCAGGTATTCCCTAATCTAAGCTGGCAACCCTACATGTTTAGCATGCACTAGTTAAAAACTGGAGTGCCTTGTCAAAGGCCTTAAAACCAAGGCCCCATTCGAGGGGGCAGGTTGGGTGTGTTCCTGTTCCTTGGGGGGGGGGGGTCTGTTCCTCATGTGTTTTGCACCCTCTAGTGGTCGGTTCAGTATTGTTGGACTGCAGGTTTTTATGCTGGACATAAAGCAGTACAATATTAAATCGACCACTTGAGGGAGCAAAACATGTTTGGGACGGACTCCCCCCCCCCCAAGAAATAGGAACACCCCCACAAGGAAAATGAGAATGAGGAGAAGCCCCCTAAAAGGCTGAAAGGTGAATCCTCACACCCCAGGGTAAAGCTACCACTGGCTACTACCACCCCTTCCTACCAGTTGTTCTGGTAGCTGTAGCCAATAGTGGGAGATCCCCAGGCTCCGTCTGGAAGTTGGCAGCCCTGTGAATGTGTTTGTCCCTGTGTGATTCTTGTGATATCCTCTGACCCGGCCAGTATTTTTTATTGCCTTCAGTTAACCACATCTGAATCCTTTCCAGGATTTATAGGTGAAGGTAAAGGGTAAAGGTTTCCTTTGCTCGAAAGCCAGTCAGATACAACTCTAGGGATGCGATGCTCACCTCTGTTTCCAAGCCGAAGAGCCAGCGCTGTCCGAAGATGTTTTCTGTGGTCATGTGGCTGGCATGACTAGATGCTGAGGCGCATAGAACGCTGTTACCTTCCCACCGAAGTGGTACCTATTTATCTACTTGCAATTTCTTACTTTCGAACTGCGAGGTTGGCAGGACTTATAGTGGACTGGAAATACAAAAATAAAGGCTAGATACAAGTTTTATTTATTTTTATATACTTCATTCATAGTCCTCCTTTCTCATTGAGGCTCAGGACAGATTTCACAGATGTAACCCCCTTTTGTTCCAATGGCCGGGGTCCGTAGTCTGAAGTAAGGCTCACACCCAGTGTTTCAGAGATTCTTTTTTTTTTTTTAATATTTTTATTTTTGTGTGTTTTTGTTGTATATTACATATTGTCTCTTAACCCGTACATTTCGTATCCATTTATAACCCTCCTCCCTCCCTCCCCCCCTCCCTCCTCTATTGTTCCCATGCGTTAGTCCTTTATTCCCAGCCACGGGCACAAAGTCCGAATCTTGCACTGAATGTCTTTTTTTCCTTCTGTTGGTATCCACTCTAGGTAGGTCTTCCATTTCATCCTAATTTCTGTGGTCTTGTCTACCCATGTTGTCTTCCAGTTCAGCTTCTCAATTATATCCGACTGTATAAAATCAAACAAATAATTATGCCAGATTTCTACTGTCCATTTACTCTTATCCTTCCAACCCAGAGCAATCACTGCTTTGCTTGCTAATATCATAGCTTTAAATACAGCTTGGTTCTCCTTGCTTACTGCTGGGTTCCCTATTATACCCATTAGCATTAAATTAAAGTTTATGGTCAGTGAAACTTTACATATTCTCTTTATAATTTGTAATATTTTTGTCCAGAAAGCTCTAACCTCTGGGCACTCCCACCACATATGGGAAAACCATCCCTTAGATTGTTTGCAGTGCCAACACCTAGGGCTCATTCCTGGAAACATATTTGCCAGTTGCGCTGGTGTTTTATACCATTTTGTAAAGAATTTATGCTCCATTTCATGAAATTTTATCACTTTAATTTCCTCTATTCCTTTCATTATTCTACTTGCCATATTTTCTGATATCTGACCTTCTTTGTTCCAAGTTTTTTGTAAATATGATATTGTCTTATCTTTATTTGATATCATTTTCCTATAAATTTTCCCTGCTAGTCCTTGTTTTGATTTTTGCATTTCTTTGTATATTTCTTCTATTGGTTCCTCTATCCAAATTCTCTTTTTCATTTATCTTTTTAGCCATACTGTAGAGGCCTGTTATTTTTAACCAATGTTGGTCACCTACCTTTTCTACTATCTCATGTATCGGTTTTAGGTTACCTCCTATGAACATGTCTCCCAGCCTGTAGTAGCCTTTAGATCTTAACAAGTCCCACCATTTGTTTTCTCTTATTCCGCTATGCATGGACTCCAATGGTGCCCATCTTGAGTTTCTCCTTAACCATAATGCCTGCCACTTACTCCAAGATTCTAATGCTGGATATCTAGGACCTTTAATTAATTTGAGGTCTTTTTTTGTAACTTTGGAAAATATCCCAAAGCATCCTATATTACTGTTGATCTCATTCTCGAATCTGACCCATTTCTGGTCATTACCTTCGCCTATCTCTAATAACGACTTTATTTGGAAGGCTTCATAGTAACTGTTCAACTTGGGGACTCCCCAACCCAACTCCGCTTTATTGCTATGTACCATCCTTTTTTGGATTCTACATTTTTTACTGCCAAATATCCACTCTCTAATCGCTCTATTCCTTTGTTCTAACCTTTTATTATGGTTTTCTAATGGTATCGACTGAAATAGATATATTAATTTAGGCACCCAGAACATTTTAACGCTCCTAATTCTGGTAGATATACCTAGAGTTTTATTTTTCCACTTTTCCATTTCTTTCTCTATTTTCCTCCATACCATATTATAGTTAGCATCCGAAATTCTCTCGGTCGTCTTTTGTAACTCTGTACCTAAATATTTGAACTTTTTAGCACCCATCCCAATACTTGTACTTTTATTTATTTCTCTTTTTTCCTCTTGGTTCACATTGAGATACATAACTTCTGATTTTGCCACATTGACCCTTAAGCCTGAACAACATTCAAAATCCTCTAGTATAATTTTGACTTCTTTTATCACTTCTTTAGGGTTTGTCATAACCACTATAATGTCATCTGCAAATAGATTAATTTTCATTTCCTCCTTCTTCACCTTATAACCTTCTATCCTTACACCATTTCTTATCCTTTCGGCTAGCTGTTCTATTGCTATGATAAATAGGAGCGGTGAGAGCGGGCAACCCTGCCAAACTCCTCTCTGTATCTAAAAAGCTCTGTGTTTCAGAGATTCTAATACAATTTAATTAAACAATGCAAAAAACATTCCAGAATCCAAGAAAATGTCAAAATGATTCATTAAGAAGAAGAAGAAGAAGAGATTGGATTTATACCCCGCCCTCCACTCCCCAAGGGAGTCTCAGAGCGGTTTACAAACTCCTTTTCCCTCCCCCTCCCCACAACAGACACCCTGTGAGGTAGGTGGGGCTGAGAGAGCTCTTTCCCAAGCTGTCCTTGAGGGAACAGCTGGTACAGAGCTATGGCTTGCCCAAGGTCCTCCAGCAGGTGCAGGTGGAGGAGTGGGGAATCAAACCCGGTTCTCCCAGATTAGAGTCCGCCCACTTGACCACCACACCAAACTGGCACTACAACAACTGGCACTGGAGTCCTACTCACAATCCACCCCATACAAGTCACAGCGCAGGGAGTTCTTTTAAGCTCTAGGCCTGGGGTGTGGTCCAGTAGTCCTCTTCATCAGGCTGGAGTTCTTCCCACAAAGATCACAGAGGGAATCATCATTCCTGCTTTATTGCCTGAGGAGCAGCAGTTCCCCTTTCCTGCCAGGCAAGGTACTGGGACAGCTCTTGACAAGGGTGCAGGGCCTAGCACAGCCCACGAGGAGCTTAGGTTTAGTTCACAGTGATTTCCACTCTTTCTCCGTTAAAGAGAATCAGTTCTTAGGCAATACAGTGGTTCCCACTGTATTGAGAGCCAGTCTGGTGTAGTGGTTAAGTGCGCGGACTCTAATCTGGGAGAACCGGGTTTGATTCCCCACTCCTCCACTTGCACCTGGCTGGATGACCTTGGGCAAGCCATAGCTCTGTACCAGCTGTTCCCTCAAGGACAGCTTGGGAAAGAGTTCTCTCAGCCCCACCTACCTCACAGGGTGTCTGTTGTGGGGAGGGGAGGGGAAAGGAGTTTGTAAGCCGCTCTGAGACTCTTAAGTGAGTGAAGGGCGGGATATAAATCCAATCTCTTCTTCTTCTCTTCTTCTTCCCTGTTGCCAGTTACCAGTGACTTAAGCTCCGTCTCATCTGCCCTTTCAATAATGGTCAGTCACTCACCCCTAGTGAGGTCAGATCTAGGGCTGCCAGGTTGCCCCCTGGACACCAGCAGGGGATGGGAGGGGTGGGATGGGATGGCCAGATCCAGGCTGGGAAACTCCTGGAGATTAGGGGGTGGAGCCAGGGGGGGAGACAAGGACCTCAGTGGGGTATTATAATGAATGGACTGTGCTAACTAAAAGAGAAAGGCAAGAGCAGTACTGAAGACTGTACTCTTGAACTGTGAGACTTTGGGAAGTCTTGGAGCTTGTAAGGTGGGAGCTGACTAGAGATGCTAGGTATTGAACCTTCTGCATGCCAAGCAGCAGGGCTCTTTTTGTAGAAAAAGCCCAGCAGGAGCTCATTAGCATATTAGGCCACACCCCTGACAGCACAGCTCATTAACATATTAGGCCACACCCAATGTTCCTAGAAGTGTGGTCATCCAGCCACATCCACCTTTTGCTGGAGGTTTAAGAACATCAACTTTGCTGGCCCATTAAAGGCAGATGTCAGCCCAGTGGCAGGAGAAGAGGGACAATCATCTTCAGCAGAAACTCTGCCCACTTTTTAAATTTCACAAAACAGGCAATCTCCAAAGTGCTGCTGACCATGCTCATTTTTAGTTACATCTCTGTTTCTCTGCAGATGTCCCCCAAAGTCCCCCATGCAACAGTCAAGTGTTCTGCCAACACACACAACAATGAAGCTACTTTTTCAGATGTTTACTCTTGCATGGCAGTAAGCACCAAACCACTTTAATACAGACTTTAGACACACATATATTTGCAAGCCATTCCCAACAAGACGCATTCCCAACAATGAACTCAGGCTTCAAACGTACTTTTCTTAAGCAGAAGATGCCATGAGAAAATGAAAGAGATGCTCAAAAATTAAAGATATTGTCAAAAGCAGCATTTCCTGGGCTCTCTGCTTTTTTACATCCCCCCTTTTCAATATATTTTTTAAATAAAAACACAAAGAACAAAATGAAACCGAAAGAAAGAAAGAAAGAAAGAAAGAAAGAAAGAAAGAAAGAAAGAAAGAAAGAAAGAAAGAGAAGGGTGGGAGAGAGAGAGAAAGAAACAAACAAACGTAGGGGAGAGAGAGAAAAGGAAGGAAGGAAGGAGATAGATAGATAGAGAGAGAGAGAGATAGAGAGAGAGATAGATAGAGGAGAGAGAGAAAGGAAGGAAGGAGGGAGGGAGAGAGAGAAAGAGAGAGAAAGAAAGAAAGCAAGCAAGAAAGAAAGAAAGGTGGGGAGAGAGAGAGAGAAAGAAGATAGACAGACAGACAGATAGATAGATGAGAGAGAGGAAGGAAGGAAGGAAGGTGGAGGAGAGAGAAAGAGAGAGAAAGGAAGGGGGAGGGAGAGAGAGAAAGAACGAAAGAAAGGTGGGGACAGAGAGAGAGAGAGAGAAAGACAGACAGACAGACAGAAAGAAAGAAAGAAAGAAAGAAAGAAAGAAAGAAAGAAAGGTGGGGGGGAGAGAGAGAGAGAAGGAAAAGAGATGGGGGAGGCACTTACCGGAGCAGGGAGAACAACGCGACATCGGCAAGCCAAATGCAGAGCCAGCCCTTTCAGTGCAAAGAGCCTAGCCCCGTGCTTAATCTCTGGGCGGGGCTTTCTCCTGCTGGCTCTCTGTATTTAAAGGGAAAGCGCCGGGTGGGGCTTTTTCCTGCTGGCTGTCTGCAGGAACTTTTCCTTTAAGTGTAAACAGCTCAGGCCTGGCAGGGAGGGGGTGGGGTAGGCTCGGACGCCAGCCGGAATGGTGTTCTGGTGCGTTCCTGCTGAAAAAGAGCCCTGCCGAGCAGATATTCTCCCACTGAGCCGCCATGGCACAACCCTCCTCACTGTATCAAGAGAGCCATGGGACCTGCAGTTGGGGCACGGGTGCTGCTTATCCAGCAAGCACTAAAGGCCTAGTTACTCATTCTTGGAACCCAGTCACTCTTGGATTCCTTACCAGCCCCATTAAAGTAGGTGCTGAGGAGAAAGGGGGGGGGGTTGTAGGTAGGGATGCCAGGCTCCCCAGTGGGAGTGGTGTCTCTCCTCTCTGCTGCCAGTCAACTGGCTGGTGGGGGAGACTTACTGCAAAAAAAAAAAAAGGGAACCTCGCCTGAGGTTATAGCAGTGTCCCTGATGTGACTTCAACATGACTCGGAAGTGACGTAGGCATGTTGGGGTGACGCTCTGGTTCTTGGCCAAAAACTCTATGGTAGAAGCTAATTCTACCATAGAGTTTTTGCCCCAAAACCAGAGCATCTCTCCAATGTGCCTACGTCACTTCTGGGTTGCACTGGAAGTCATGTCAGTGACATTGCTGAAACATCGGGTGAGACTCCCTGCTCCCGGTCAGCCCATTTCTCATTCCCCACTGGCTGCCCGGAGGGACCTTTTGCAGTTCCACAGGGCCTGCAAGACGGAGCTCTTCTGCCAGGTTTTTAGTTAGGGCAGTGGGTGTCCCCTCCCTCTTGGCCTCCCCTTAGTGCTGGGGTGGGCAATTGTTTTGGCTCGGGGGCCACTTTGTGGGAGCGGAGGTTAGCGGAGTGCCGCACCTTTTAAAATGATTAAATTCATTAGTTAACTTTGCATTTCAAAAAAGGTATAAATTGTATCATAAAAATCAATACATATAAATTAAATAAAATAGTGGTAGTTTTATTCAATTTATTTATTGTGCTTATTTCATATCATCTGTAGCTGCAAGCACATTTAATTTCAGAATCAGTTTAATGAGACAAATGAACCCTATCACACTTTTCTACAATTTTTTTGAAATCAGGAGTGAGATTGCTTGTTGAGATTCTCATCACAGCCTGCAAGTTAATGTCTGTTAAAGAGCATCTATATTTACTCTTGTTGATCTTCATGCAAGAAAAATTTTGCTCACAAATATATGTAGACCCAAATATAGAGAACATTTTCCCAGCAAATTTCTTCATACATGGAAATTTTTTCAGCAGACAAAGATTTGTAAAAGTCAACTAATGTCACAGCTTTAAACATTTCTTTCACAGTGTGATCTGACTGCATGTCAACAAGTTCAAGATGCAGCTCTTCAGGTGCTGTATCAATATCAGCAGTGATGAGATAAGAGAGCAAATTGAATTTAGGCTCAATTTTCTTGAAGTCCGGAAATCTTGGCGGGCCGCAAAAAACTCTGTGGCGGGCCGCATGTGGCCCACGGGCCGCAATTTGCCCACCCCTGCCTTAGTGAGTCAATTTTGTATTATCATTGATGGACCCAACTTGTAACAGACTGCATCTGTGAGACTTCGACCTTGATTTGTATAATCGGAATATTACTTTATTTTATTGAAGTTTTAATTGTTTTTACTTTGTATTTATATATTGTATACTAGTTAGTAAATGATAGAAGCCGCCCTGAGCCTGCTATGCAGGGAGGGTGGGATATAAATCCAAATAAATAAATACGCTCTAGTTGTAGGTGATGTGAGAGACCTGAGTCCCTGGAGAGCCACTGCCAGTCTGAGTAGACGCTACTGACTTGGGACCAATGGTCTGGTTCAGTGTAAAGCAGCTTCCTGTGTTCACAGTCAACAATAAACGAAGTCTCTAGCTGGAGGAGCTTCAGTCTGACCTCAGGACTCCAAGACATTCCTTGCTCTAACTTCTACCATCCCTGCCGCTGCTCTTCCAGTTCTCACTGACCACCTCCTGACCTCTTTTTCATTCCTTTCTCTCTCCCGAGGAAAAGGGCAAGTTTCCAAGGTCAGAGTCAGGGGCCATTTCCACACGGGTTATCTGCCCTGTGTTCCATGATGTTGGGAAGTGGGGTTGTTCCCAGCTTTCCTACAGCATCGTGGTATATTTGTGCACCTTCCAGGATTTCTTGGCTTTTCTGAACTTTCTAAAACTTTCTTTGCTCTGAAGTTTTTGGAAAGACTACAGTAAAGCCTGGATGGCTTGTGCGTGGGTGGGAAAATTTGGGTTTTCATGCCCACATGACAGCCATTTTTTCTGATATTGTCCCTGTGGCAGCAATTGCCCCTCCACCCCAGGAGCTTTTATTTTTTTAAAAAATTGGCACTTTCATATCATTATATCCATATACCATTGTAACAGTATGTGTAACAGCCAGGGCTATTTTTGGGCAGGAACGCACAGGAACGGGGTTCCGGCTGGCTCCTGAGTTGGCCACACCCAGCAGGAACTCATTAGCATAATAGGCCACACCCAACTGCAGAAACTCATTAGGATTGGCTACATTAGGGGCATGTGGCCTAACATGCAAATTAATTCCTGCTACAAAAAAAGCCCTGGGTTTTGACAACAAACAAGGTGAACAGAATAAGAAGCAAAAGGCAGGTGTGGCTGGATGACCATTCTTCTGGTAACATGGGGGTGTGGCCTAATATGCTAATAAGCTGTGCTGTCAGTGGTGTGGCCTAATATGCTAATGAGTTTCTGCTGTTGGGTGTGGCCTATTATGCTAACGAGTTCCTGCTGGGCTTTTTCTACAAAAACAGCCCTGGTAACAGCTTTCTTTTCTTTTTAAAAAAGTCTCTAGTCCAGGAGTGCCAAACATACGGCCCATGGGCTGGATCTGGCCTGCAAGCAACTGGCTCTGCTGCTTCCTATTCCCTGCATCTTAGCTCCATTGACGCAGTCTCTCCTATTTCCTGCTTCACAGAGGAGAGAAAGAGCCAAGCCTCCCTTCCCTTGATTGGCTTAGGGCTCCTCCCCCTCTTCCTCTGGAGAGGGAGGGGGAGGGAAAGAGCCAGAGAGAGAGAGAAACTGAGTCCCCTGGCACTTTTAGGACCAACAACATTTTATGCCAGGTATAAGCTTTTGTGGGCAAGCACAGTTCTTCAGAGAGGGGGGGAGGAAGGGAAAGAGCCAGGGAGAGAGAGAGAAAGAGAAATGGAGACCCACTGCCCTTTGAGAGATTCCCCTTTCCAGTTCTAACAGGTGGGGGTGGAAGAAACCTAACAGCATAGCTTGCATTCTTTATTAGTGGAAGGGAGCAAGAGTCCAGTAGCACCTTAATGACTAGCAAAATTTGTGGCAGGGCATGAGCTTTCATGAGTCACTGCTCACTTCTTCAGATACAGCTAGAATGTGAGTCAACCTGTCCTTATATCTTGGAGAGTTAAGTGATTTCATACGCCAAATGACAATAGCGGGCAGTAGTAATGAGACAGGAAACCTAGGTTTCAATTGAGTCCAGGTGGATGCATTGTCTTGAGCTTCGTGATCAGTTGCAATTCAGCAGTTTCTCTTTCTAATCTCCCTTTGAAATTCCTTTGTAAGAGAACTGCTACTCTTAGGTCAGCAGCTGAATGTTCTGGAAGGTTAAAATGTTCCCCTACTGGTTTTTGAATGTTCTGGTTTTTAATAGCAGTAGAAAGAGTAACAGTCAGTAGCATCTTAAAGACTAACAAAATTTGTGGTAGGGTATGTACTTTTGTGAGTCACTGCTCACTTCTTCAGACTTATTTACATTTATTCTTTGCATCCTCCTGGACTGAATCTTCCTGCATCAAACTGAGACCTAGGTTTCCTGTCTCATTACCAGTGCTGATACCTCCACGCCTACTACCTCTTTGCATATCACACCTAATCCAATTATGACTGCTATTGCCATTCGGCATCTGAAATCATCTTTATAAAGTTTATATCTCCAGTACCTCATGTTACATTTTGTGGCACACATGGCCCGGCCCAACAGAGCGACATTTACGTCAGGTTTAGCCCTCGTAACAAATGAGTTCAACACCTCTGCTCTAGTTCCTTTTGTTGAGGAGATATAAGGGAAAAGGCATATCGCCTGTGCCTGTGCCTGTGCCTGGAAGTCATGGCGACCTCTGGCGACTCCTACTGGGGCACGGAGGACATGCAGAGAAGTGGCTTGATAGTGGCCTGCCTCTGGCCTCCCAGCCCTGGTATTCCTTGGAGGTCGCCCTTCCAAGTACTTGCCAGGGTCGGCTCTGCTCAGCTTCCAAGATCTGACAAGACTGGGCTTGCCTGGGCTCTCCAGGTCAGGGCTACAACATTATTGTTATTTTTTTTTTTTTTTACAAACGTGCCCACTTCAGATTTACAGTGGCTAAAGAAATTAGAGGAAGATAGACATATTTTTTAATTCCGCCTTTAACTCTGAAATATAGTTGAATTACTGAATATTTTATAGCAGAAAGATGAGGAGTAATTGCTTCTTATTATACCTAGAAAACAAAGATCCATCACTATGATGCCTGTTGCATAATTGATTCCTTTCTCTGCCTCGTCCACCCTCCCTTTGCAAGAAGTCTTCAAGGAAGTTCACAATAACATTTGATAATGAAAGAACATCACTGATCACTTTTAATCTTTCAGTTTGTATAAACTAATCTACTCGGTTGGACCGTGAAGAAAGGTGACAGGAAGAGAGTTGATGCCTTTGAAATGTGTTGTTGGAGGAGCGTTTTACAGATACCACGGACAGCAGAAAAGACAAACCAGTGGGTTCCAGATCAAATCAAGCCTGAACTCTCCCTGCAAGCTGAAACGACTACACTGACTAAACGGCTATCATACTTTGGTCACTTTCTGAGAAGGGTTGACACAATCAAGGAAGCCACGAGGGCCCTCAGTTTGCAAGGCTTGAGCAAGGCTGTTAACGACGGGACATTTTGAAGGACATGAACTCACAGGGTCGCCATTAAGTCAGAAGTGACTTGACAGCACTTAACATTCACACACATCCAGTTTGGTGTGGTGGTTAAGTGCACGGACTCTAATCTGGGAGAACTGGGTTCAATTCCCCACTCCTCCACTTGCACTAGCTGGATGACCTTAGGCAAGCCATAGTTCTGATAAGAGCTGTTCTTGGAAAACAGCAGTTTCTGTCAGAGCTCTCTCAGCCCCACCTACCTCACAGGGTGTCTGTTGTGGGGAGGGGAAGGGAAAGGAGTTTGTAAGCCGCTCTGAGACTCCCTTGGGTAGTGAAGGGCGGGGTATAAATCCAATCTCCTCTTCTTCTTCATCATCTACTCAAATTGCTTATGGATGTTACAATACAAAATCCAGTTTGTCATAAACTCTGGTCAAACAACAATGCATTGCGACTACCAGCGCGGGTTTAAATGTTTAAACTCTGTTCTCTATGTGAGGATTTGCATAGTTAAATTTAATCCTGTTTTTAGCCACAAATTATCAGGTGGACTTCACAAGACTGCTGCTGATTTCCTGAATGTTGGCGCCTCTGCCAAAGTGTTTATGACTGGCGGTTCTCCTTGAGGCAGCAAGAGCAGCAAGGCGCCAGTTTCATTCCTAACAGTGTGCACAGGAACGGAAGTGACTCTGCCTTTAGTTTTTCATTTGCGTTGGATGTGTTTCTGATCTCTGAAACTGAACCAGCAAGGGGCCAATGTTAAGAAACCTCTGAAAGATTTACCATAATGGGAAGACAGACAAATGTGTGGTGCTTGGAGACAGCCATGCTTAGCAGGGGATCAGAATTCAAACATCCCTCCTGACAGAAGTACAAAAGAGCAGCATGAGTTTGAACTTGCATTACATGGAAGCACAGAAGGGTCTGTCCTTGGAGAACTGGGGTTCTAGTAGCATCATTTAACTCTCCATCTCCTTTTAACTGTTTTCAAGTGTAGATTTCCCCCTTCTTTTCTTTCTTTCTTTCTTTCTTTTTTTTTAACAAAACCCTTCTGGCTTGACTAATGTTCTTTATTTTATGACTGGCGGTAGGGAGGAGGATTAGAAAAAAGCAGACTCTGTGTTCTGCTGCTCTGCCCTGGATGGCCCAGGCTAGCCCAGTCTCATCAGATCTCGAAAGCTAAGCAGGGTCAACCCTGGCTAGTATTTGGATGGGAGACCTCCAAGGAAGTCCAGGGTCTCAACACAGAGGCCGGCCATGGCAAACTACCCCTGTTTGTCTCTTGCCTTGAAAACCCGACAGGGTCACCATAAGTCAGCTGTGACTTGAAGGGGAAAAAAGGTATTGCTAGGTCACTGCAGTGGGGCTGCAGTGGCTCAAGTGGTTACGATGCTGAACTGCAGAAGGTCGGTAGTTCAGCAGTTTGAGACCCAAGTGCTCCATGATGGAGTGAGCTCCCATCTCTGGTCCCAGCTCCTGCCAATCTAGCAGTTCGAAAGCAAGAGATTGCAAGTAGATATATAGGTACCACTTCGGTGGGAAGGGAACAGCATTCTGTGCGCCTCTACATCTAGTCATGCTGGCTACATGACCACATGAAAAAGTCTTCAGACAGCGCTGGCTCTTCAGCTTGGAAACGGAGATGAGCACCACATCCCTAGAGTCATATTCAACTGGCTTTCGAGCAAGGGAAACCTTTACCTTTAACCTTAGGCCAGTGTGTACAGCTTCCCTATATTTACCATGGTCTGAAATTGACTTCATAAAACATTGTAATCATCTGTGGATTAGGAAATGCTTGCCTTTTGCTGCTATGGGAAACAACACCACTGTCTGGTGGCTCAAGCTCAGGGTGTCTCAGGCCAGTGGCTGGGGCTTGAAATGCAGAGGGCAGGAAGTCTGGCTCTCTTGACTGAACAAGGACGTACGGCCAGGCCTCTGGTGTTGGTTTCCAGCGACTTCATGCTGCCAGTGTGGTGCCACCCTACTTCTGCTGGGGGTCGGCAGGAGGCTCTGAGCAGAGCTGGCACACTCTCCTGTCGCTTGCCAGACAGAGTCTCAGTTTCAGGCTGGGTGGTACTTCCTTCTGGCCCTGGAGATCCAGACTCAGTGGCCGTATTTTGCTGACACATTTTTATTTTGCACTCTATCTGAATCCAGTAGCAAATCTACTTGGTAAAAATATGTCATGGCTCTGGGTTTCTTAATCCTTTCAGCACACTGGTACCGTGGTCTGTGGCAGCAGAAAAGGTGAGCATTTTAGCAACACACAATCCCAGCTGCCTCTTGCAAGCAGCCATCTTCCTGGCTTTGTTTTGTCTGCCCTCTTCCTCCCTGTTCCCTGCTTTCCCATGGCAACCACAGTCACTACCAGAGTTCACTGCATCCAAGCTGACTCATTATGCCTGAAGCCAAGGTCTGGTATAATGTCAAGCTTGAATTCTGAGAATGTTTTTCCTCTGAGGAGGCCTTTTTCTGCCGCCAATGCCCTAACCTCTGGCCTGGGCCTGGAGCTTCTTCACCCATATCAGCTACAGGCAGGTCAAAGGTCATATAAAGGTGAATAGTTTCAAAAGCTTTACGGAGTGTTGTCAGAAAACAAAAAATTATGCCTATATTTACAGTAATTCATTCTGAAGGAATAATAAGGATAAAAAGGAAAGCATGTTATAATAAACACCTTATTCAAAGTTACAGATAAATCTAATACAGAGTTTAAATAATTATCAACAACTGAAGAAGTGTAGATAGATCCAGGAAGTCAGCCATTTTGGACTGAATCAGTAGAACAAATATAGAGTCCAGTGGCACCTTGAAGACCAACAAAGGTTTTTTCAAGGTATGAGCTTTCATGTGCATGCACACTTTTCCAAAGGAAATGTAGTCCTTTACGTTCCTCTTTGTCAAACTGAAGACAAGCTAAGACTCATCCCATCTTGTTCTCCTTGCTCCTACCGGTTAGAGAGGAGAACCCAAGTCCTGGTGAAGTCTGCAGGCCATGTTAGCAAATGGCTTGTCTTTTAAGCTCACAACAACTTCCTTTTTGGGGAGGGCAAAAACTTAAAGAGTTTGTCATAAAATAACATTTAGAATTTTTAAAGCTGAAATTCGTTTGAGTGTAATTTCTAAAATAACAGGTGCTTGTGACCGCTGTTTCAGCTTGGTTGCCACCTCTGCTATGTTCAGCTGGGCAGCAATAGAACAAAGTTCAAGTCCAGGGGCACTTTAAGACCAACAACGTTTAATGCTGGGTATAAGCTTTCATGTGCAAGCACCTTTCTTCAAATGCACACGGAAGCTTATACCCAGAATTAAACGTTGTTGGTCTTAAAGGTGCCCCTGGACTCAACCTTTGTTCTACCTCTGAGGTGTCTTACTGTTACCACAGGTCTGTCCTAGGAAGGAGAGCTCCTGGCAGGCTACCTGGGGGGCTGGAAACTTCAACAGGTTGTCACCTGGCAGGAGAAACCAGAGGTCTCCTCATGTGTAGCTCTGTGTCTGTGCCAAGGCCCCCTGTGTGAGGTGCGAGTCCCAGGGTTCCTCACAGAGTTGCTGAAAACCTGGGTGCAGCGGTTCAGCGGCTTCTAGGTTCTCAGCTGCTGGGCCTCACATGCTTCTAGGATCTTGGATGCTGGGTTCTCCCTGGGCTTGGGCCTTCTCTTATACTCTGCCCTTCCAACCTTGTAATGAGGGCAAAATGGCCTTTTACCCCCATTCCTTCCCTTGTGGGTATGTCTGTGACTCAGTGAAAGAGCATTTATTTAGAAAAACGCATATCCTTGTTCAACTTGTTTTTATGTTTTTGTATTTATTTTAGAACTGGAAATTGTTTTAACCAGGGGTCCATTGGAGCGGGAGCGCACAGGAGCGCAGCTCCGGGAGGGAGGAGCCCAGGGGGTGGGCACATGACCAAGTCCCGCCCCCTCCTCGGCTTCCCCGAGCAGTGCAGAGGCGCAGTGCCCCAGGGAAAGCCCTGCTAGGGTCTTTATTGTTTTTAATGTTTTGCTTTAATATTGATAATTTTATCATTGTTCCTTTTATGACTGTGTGCTGCTTTTCCAGAGACTTGCTCAAGGTGGCATCTAAATTTTCTAAGTATACCATTTTTTATCTGGGCACATGGCACATAAGTACTGGAGAAATTTCACCAACCCTTTAGCAGCTTCCACCTTATCAGTTTGGTGTAGTGGTCAGGAGTTGGACTCTAATCTGGGAGAACCGGGTTTGATTCCCCACTCCTCCACATGCAGCTGCTGGTGTGACCTTGGGCCAGTCACAAGTTCTCTCAGAGCTGTCCTCTCATGAGCAGTTCTCAAAAGACCTCTCTCAGCCCCACCTACCTCACAGGGTGTCTTGTTGTGGGGAGGGGAAGGGGAAGGGATGGGTGGTGCACATGTCCTGGGTATCTCAAGTCTACTTGAAACCTGGTGGTTTCAAGGGTGCAGGAAGAGAATGAGGGTGTGTTCTTTATGCTTATTTTTATTGCACAAAGTATTGGCTGGGGAAGGGAATGGAGGAAGAGCAGGTCAGTTTCACTCACCTGTGGAGTGGAGCCTGAGGGGTGGGTGTTGCCTTCTGACACACCTCTGGTATGTTAGGGGGTGTGGCATATGCAAATGAGTTATGCAAATGAGTTATGCTAATGAGCTCCTGCACCTCTTTTTCTATGAAATGACCCCTGGTTTTAACGATGTTTTTTGTTCATTTTAATGGTTTTTAAGATGGAATTTTATTATGTATATTTTAATGTGTTAGTGACTTTGGTGGCCCTTGAGAGAGCAGAAAGGTGGTGTCTAAATTTTGTAAAGCAAATAAATAAAATATCCTGCCTCTCCAGATACCTGATTGAGGTGGCTCACAAGTACAATTTAACAGAGTAATCTGCATGCCTTACCTTTCCCATCTGTTAAATCAGGACTACAGAAGAGCGTTTACACTGATGCGCTGGGATGTACTCCCGTCTGCAGTCCTGGAAGGAAAATTTAACAAGACTCCTTACGAAGAAAGGATATGCCCCTGTTGGGTGGATGGTATTGAGTCTGTAGAACATGTAATATTTGACTGTAAAGGGTGTAATAACATCCGCGAGTCTCTTCCTTTCCCTAAGACATTCCCTCTCTCACGCAGGCAAAGAATCTGCCTCTTAAGAAATTTGCTATCCGATAGCCAGGCAGAAGTTACTTATCGGGTGGCTAGGTTCGGATCGCTTGCCCTAAAAATTAGAAAATCTACAGCAGCTCGAAAAGAGGAGAATTAAGATTAAGTTTTATTAATTTTAACCATTATGGCTTTTATTATATTTTTATAACCAATCTTAAAATTCTGTTCCTACTTTTAATGTGATATCTTTTACCCATGTTACAAAATGTCATTGTTTTATGAGTTGGTCAATGACCATGAATAAAACTTATCTATCTAAGTACAATTTAAAAAGTGACTAAATTCAAGGCACTACCACTGGAAAACACTGACTTTCACCTCTGTGTAGCTGGGTGTGTGTGCGTGTGCGTGTGTGGAGCATAGAAAGGAGGCCTTGCGAGGAAAATCTTATCTGGCAGGATGGACAGTATATAGGGTTGCCAACCTCAAGGTGGTGGCTGGAAATCCGGGATTATGACTGATCTCCAGTTGACAGAAATCACCTTTGGAAGAAAATGGCTGCTTTGGAAGCTGGACAATATGGCATTATACCCCATGGAAATGCCTTCTCTCTTCAAACCCCACCCTCCTCAAGCTTCACCCCCAAAATCTCTGGGTATTTCCCCACCTGGAGCTGGCAAACCTAAATCAAGTTCAGTTTGTCTGCTGTGACCTACAGCAGCTGTCCAGGGTCCCAGGTGGAAGACTTTTATATCACCTGAATGCTCCCTCTGAGCTGTGGAGTCTTGGAAGCAAAAATTCTACTTTATGAGCTACTGGCATTAAAGTTGTGAGTGAGTGATTTGGCTACTGCATAAATTAGTTTGCTCTGGAGCCATCCTTCCTGAGCTAGGACAATAATCTGTGAGCTGATGGCTAAAAAACTGGGAGCTAGCTCACATTAACTCAGCTTAGAGGGAACACTGTACCTGACCTTATCAAAAGGAGATGCTGGGGACTGAACTTGAGATCTGCCTGCTAAACAGATGCTGCAAAAATCTAGCCTGGCTGCCCCCATCTGTTTCCAGGCACAATTCAAAACAATAGTTCTCCCCCTTGAAGGTTCTGAAAAGCTTGGGGACGGGTACCAAGGACTGCCTCTTCCCATGCTAGGGTTGCCAGAGAATTAATTCTCCACCTAGTAGGTAAGGCACACAATGATTTGCTGGACCCCTGGGATTGGTAAGGTAGGAAGGGGCCTTACATCTACTCAGAAACCACAGCTAAACATATCTTTATCTGCTGTTTGCTCTGATCACATCACCGCCCCCATAACCCCAGCCCCACACTTCGAGGCCCAACTGTTCCTTGGGATCCTCCACAGTCACAGCTGAAGGCCTGTGTTCAGCTTTCCACCAACACTTTTAGTGTGGCTGTACGTTTGACTCCCTGGCTCTTGAGTTGCCCAGTGCTAACACACAGCACAAAATGCTTCCCGTCCTTAAATGCCCCGTGGCTTCTCCTCTCCTTGAACCGACACTGTTACTTCCAGGGCTGATTCAATTTATTATGATGCAGAGGGGCTGCAGAGACTCAAGTGGACAAGACACTGAACTGCAGACCAGGAGGTTGGTAGTTCGGCAGTTCGAGACCCGAGTGCTGCATGACAGAGTGAGCTCCCGTCTCTGGCCCCAGCTCCGGCCAACCTAGCAGTTTGAAAGCAAGAAATTGCAAGTAGATAAATAGATAGCACTTCAGTGGGAAGGTAACAGCATTCCATGCGCCTCGGTGTCTAGTCATGCTGGCTACATGACCACGGAAACGTCTTTGGACAGCACTCGCTCTTTGGCTTGGAAACAGATGAGCACCGCATCCCTAGAGTTGTATTCAACTGGTTTTTGAGCAAGGGAAACCTTTACCTTTACTAGGTATGATGCATCCTTCCCCTCCTGGGGCCACAGGGCTGTTGCTGGTCAGTTCCAAGCCAAGCCCTTGGGGCAGACAGCTGAGAGGAAGTTGCCTCCCCGTGGTCTGTCAGCTCCTGTGCTTCCTCAAGCAGTTGCCCGGGTGGCTTGGCTGGAGAAACAGTCCTGCACACCTCTTTATTCCAACATCTCAGCACTCTGCTTTCTTGACACCCCCCTCCTTCATCTCCCTTGGCTTTCTCTGGGTCTCTCCCTTCTCCCACCTCTCAGCCTCCCTCTCGGCTCAGCACCACATCTTCAAGCCCTGACCTGGAGAGCCCAGGCTAGACCGATCCTATCAGATCTCGGAAGCTGAGCAGGGTCATCCTCGGCTGGTATTTGGAAGGGTGACCTCCAAGGAATACCAGGGCTGTGACGCAGAGGCAGGCAATGGCAAACCACCTCTGAAACATCACTTGCCTTAAAAAACACAAGTCTAGCTTGCCACTTAGTGGTGTGTAACTGTAAAAAAAGAGCTAGAACTTCTGACTGCCAGACACTCTTAGGATCTCCTGGCTTTTCTACGCACAATGCCATGTGATAATTATTAATTACTAGGAATAAGGCCCATTGTGGAAATAAATACAACGGGCTCTAGAAAGAGGCTCTGGGCAGGTGCCCTGGCCTTGGACACTCAGCGTCAATTTGCTGTGGCGACCTCAGCAGGGTATAATGACACAGAGCTTACTGTTTTCTCCAGGTGAACAGATCTCTGCCATCTGAAGAGCAGTTGTAATTCTGAGCCATCTTCAGCCCTCCCCTGGAGATTCAAACAGCAGAGAAGCATGGAAGGGAGTCAGTAATACAAAAGAAACAAACCGTGCAGAAATAATGAAAAACATTCACCAGTCAACACTTATAACAATCTGAACCTATATAAATAGTGTAGTTTATCAAAAATATAATGTAATGGTCAAAAACTCAGAAATGTGCTGTCAAAATACACAATCAGAATACAAAAATAACCTTCAGAGAGTCCAAATCAAATTCCTCAAGTGAATATCCACACAGGAACAGTGAACACCTTAACTGTAGAAGACAATTTGGTGCATAATTAACATCTGAGAGTCAATTCACACAGGTGTGTACATTGACTGCTCAGTTACACATAGCTGAGAGGGAAACACATGCATTAACTTCACTGGAAAATATTTTGTTTGAGATAATAAGAAAGTTGTTTGCAGCATTAGATCTGTGATGTTTGCTTTGCACGGTCACTGAGGAATGTGTGAAGTCCTCCTTTGGTGTAGCAGTTAAGAATGGCGAACTCTAATCTGGAGATCCGGGTTTGATTCCCCACTCCTCCACATGCAGCCAGCTGGGTGACCTTGGGTCAGTCACAGTTCTCTCACAGCTGTTCTCTCAAGAGCAATTCTGTCAGAGCTCTCTCAGCCCCACCTACCTCACAGGGTGTCTGTTGTGGGGAGAGGAAGGGAAGGAGATTGTAAGCCACTCTGAGACTCCTTCAGGTAGTGAAAAGCGGGGTATAAAAACCAACCTTCCCGCCCCCTTCTCCTTAATGCAAACACTGCAGTTTCACTGAATCTTGCAGATAACAGAAGAAGAAGAAGACCTTGGTGTAAACATTATGTAAGGGATAAGGGTAGGAGCTCTCAGAGTTACATTTTTGACAACTGGAACTTAAATCCTTCTGTTCACACTTTCGGAAACAGCGGTTAGGTATGTTGCCCAGGGCTTTGGAAAAACAGGCTTAACTTGAGCAAATGAAACGGGGCGATGAAACAGAGGCTGGGCTGGAAATCTCACACCCTGATGCATGTCGCCCTGTTCAGAGTAGCTGTCTGAGACAACAAAGGAGAAGATTCTGTTCAATTTCTGTAGTTGCAAATCCATTTGTGTTTCGAATCAACCACTCGCCTTTTACCCTGGCAAAAATTAAAACGTTGAGAAATACTTCTGAAGCAGAACACAGGTGAAAATAAGAAGGATGCAGGAAAAGTGTAATTGCAATGCTTTTCAGAAACAGCATGCATTTTTGAAGTAATCTTTGAAGTATAATCTTTGAAGGACCATTTGAACTCTTCATTGTGAAATCGTTACAACAGAAGAATTTGTAAAAGGATTTAGAACATTTTTTTGGAGGGTATTTTTGCATTTGCGCACGTGTGCCCAGGCCTGGAAATCATGGCGACCTCTGGCAGCTCCTACTTGGGCACGGAGGACATTCAGAGGAGTGGCTTGGTAGCCTGCCTCTGGCCTCCTGGCCATGGCGTTCTCTGGAAGTCTCTCATCCAAATCCTTGCCAGGGTCCACCCTCCTTGGCTTCCGAGATCTGAAGAGATCAGGCTTGCCTGGGCTGTCCAGGTCAGGGCCTAGAACACTTTTTTTAAAAGTAAAAAGTACAAAATGTTCACAGCATTATGGGTTCTGGAGTAAGTCAGCTATTAAGATGCTAGTGTAGTGGTTAAGTGCGCGGACTCTAATCTGGGAGAACCGGGTTTGATTCCCCACTCCTCCACTTGCACCTGGCTGGATGACCTTGGGCAAGCCATAGCTCTGTACCAGCTGTTCCCTCAAGGACAGCTTGGGAAAGAGTTCTCTCAGCCCCACCTACCTCACAGGGTGTCTGTTGTGGGGAGGGGAAGGGAAAAGGAGTCTGTAAGCTTCTCTGAGACTCCCTTGGGTAGTGAAGGGTGGGATATAAATTTAATCTCTTCTTCTTCTTAGTGGTTAAGTGCTTTGGCCGGTCTGGTTCGGCTGTTTGGGATTGTTCAGTCACTCTCCGCCTGGTCAGGGTGTCTGTTGTGGGGAGAGGAAGAGAAAGGAGCCGCTCTGAGACTCCTTCGGGTAGTGAAGGGCAGGCTACAAATCCAATCTCCTCCTCCTCCTCCTCTTCTTCTTGTCAGTTGATTCTGACACATGAATTCTCCAATGGTAACCCCTTCCATCAAAGGACTAGATTAAGAAAGCTTCTAAATACATTTAGCAATCATGCCAGTGGTCCTTTTATGGGCTGATAACTGTTTACAGAACAGGAACTGGACAGTAAATGTAACTGTGCAGCTCTCGCAACAGAGGAACATATGAAGACGATGGGATCCCCCAAGGACTAGCCCCAAACGATCTAGCGTCAGCTGTGAGCAAAGAGGAGGCATGTTTGGGGTCAGTGCCCTCTGTTCAGGATGATGGGAAAATCCTGGCTTTATGTATACCTGGTTGCACTGATATCCTGCCATAGCTGTGATCACTGAGTTCCCTAGCCACGGTGACTAAAGGGAACCCTTTGCCCCCTCCTCTTCAGGTTCTGAGGCGAGATCCCCGGAGGTGTGGCGTTCTCAGTGGCTCCTGGTGAGAGGCATGACTCACTCTGTTGGGGCTGCCTCCGTTCCAAGGTCAGAACTGACTCCCTCTTGATCTCACTCCAAGTCCTCTTGCTAACGCATCTCGAGAGGCAGTGATGTTTCACCCTGAGGGGCTTTCGGCGCAGGGGCTGCTGTCTCAAGCGGAGGCACGGCTTGCCATCGCCACCTTCATAGGGAACATGGAAGCAGGCAGCGAGGAGGCCTTCACCTTCGGGGTTGTTTTGAGGCAAGCTGGAGCAGGGCACCTCTCCTCCTAGTTTCATGCCAGCCTTCGGAACTGTCAGTGATGGTCTGGGGCTCCTTAGCGGTTTCTGCTTTTTCAACAGAGATGATGCACCCGCGTCTCTAAGCCCAGTTCTTTTGCAGGCAGTTTTTCGTGTCGGTTTCCACTCCCTTCTTCCTGCCAGAGAGTTCTTATTCCAGCTGGGTTCTTCAGACTGTCTCTGGAGTCATTCTGATTTGACACCACATCAAAGGGAGCCAGTATGGTATTACGTTCAGAGTGCTGGGTTAGGATCTGGGAGAAATGGGTTCTGCCTGAAAAACTTGCCTGGGCCCATCGCACTCTCTCAGCCTGATCTGCCTTGTAGGGTTGTTGTGAGGATGGGACTGAAAAGTGTAAAAGGTTGTAAGCCACTTTGAGGTCCCATTGGAGGGTAAGGTCGGACCCAAATAAAGCCCCAACCCATCCTTTAAAAGGATATGTTTCTACCCAAGCAGGTGCCCCCATGGGGCAAAGTCCTTTACATGCAAACTCTCATTAAAGTGGCTGCTTTAGCAAATATACGATTGATTCTACTGGTCATCTCTATTGTTGCTGAGGGCTTGCAGGTTAAATAGCACTTCATCTCTAATTCAGCCAGCAGCGTGTCACCCTGGGTGGGAAGCAGAATTTCCCTGCTGCAATTTCCCTTGAAGTTACTAATCAACAGGTTACTATGATCCTTTTACTGCCCCCTTTGAAGGGAGCATGACACACCCTTTAGACCTCGTGCTGGATCATGAGCGGTATTGGCCAAAGAGTTATAAAGGCCATTCAGCATCTCCAATGACAGTTTGGGTATGACAAAACAGCAGCCCAGTGACACTCTAAAGACTAACGTTTATTTTAAGATGAGCTTTTGTCATCCAGCTCATTTCTTTGTTCATCTCTGACTAAGATGATTTGACAAGTCTGTTCCTTTAGTCTGGGCCAGGTTAAGATGCTGAACTGAAGACCAGAAGGTCAGTAGTTCAGCAGTTCGAGACCCAAGTGTTGCATGACAGAGTGAGCTCCTGTCTCTGGCCCCAGCTCCTGCCAACCTAGCAGTTCGAAAGCAAAAAATGGCAAGTAGATAAATAGGTACCATTTTGGTGGGAAGGCAACAGCATTCTGTGTGCCTCGGCATCTAGTCATGCCGGCCACATGACCACGGAAACGTCTTTGGACAGCGCTGGCTCTTCAGCTTGGAAACAGAGATAAGCACTGCATCCCTAGAGTCGTATTCGACTGGCTTTCGAGCAAGGGAAACCTTGACCTTTACCTTAGTCCACACTAGGAATGAGGGTTGAACAGAAAGGAAGTGGATGTTACTGTGGCTCCACATAGAGACTGTGAATCTTCAGTCCGGATGGACACTGGCTGTAGGGGGCGGAACAGACTTCCTGTTGGCTCCTCGAGAGCTGCCTCTTCTTCCCCTCCTCCGAATGGCACGGTGTCTCAGGGCAGTGCACATATGCCAGGTTCCATCCTTGGCATCTTCTGCTGAAAAAGTCTCTGGTTCTGGACTGGCTAAAAATCCTTTAAATTCATTTGTTTATCCTCTGTGGTGATTTACTCTACAAAAGAAATGAAAGATTCTTGGCCTGCTGCCTTGTCCACCACTCACAGGTCTCCTCCTACAGTTCTTTGTCACCACGAAGGGACTTTGTGGGCTCAGACTCAAATTCTTTCCCACCTCTCCTCTGAGGGGAGGTTGCCTGCCTTCCCAGTAATTGAACTCCCCTGGGGCCTGGAAAAGGGCGCTATTTTGGGTAATTTTTTACATGCTTAAGGGTACTTGAGAAGGGCTCTTCTTAGGTCCAGGTCATCTACTTATGTGTATTATAGGCTGCCTGCGACCACACGCGCCAGAAGATCCGACATAGGTGAATGTGATGGCAACCATTGTCTTTAAACTTTTGCTTGGTTGCCTTCTCCACCCACCTCTCTGCCCTTCCTGCAGAGTCCCTTTGCTGTTGGGGGTGCCAGTCGCTAGTGGCAGGACTCCAGCCTTCCCTTTGGTGTGGAATTATGCCTCGGCTGCTTCACAGAATGCACGGCAGTTATAGTGGCCCGAGAGAAGCTACTGTACTGTTCCCCCCTGCTCTGCTGATGGCTGGTTATTGACCCTTTCCAAAGCAACCCCTTTCCCCTTTGCCTGCCTCAGTTTTAGTCAGTCCTTATTTTACTAAGATTGTTAGCTCTTTTGACTTCCACAGCTGGAGTTTCCTGCATTTCCCCTGCATTTTTCCATACCTGTATATGACACTGTGACAGAATTTGGTTTTTGGTGTACATTTCACCCTCCAGGGGATACCCAGATTTGTTTTTCTTTCCTTCCGAGACAGAGGTTATGTGCTTCATTCCGGTAGTCTCTGCACTGCATCTTTCTGATGGCACTCCTTTTGACTCTGTGCCTCTGGGAGTTAGTGCCATCTCAGATGCCTCCCCTTTAGTGGGGGTGGTGGTCTTGCTTTGAGCGCGTGTCTCCCAGTCTTCTGCAAGACTGTGTCGCCATATTGCTACATTCACCTAGAGCACTATGCATACTTGCCTGACTTATTTTTGTTGTTTATTTCAGTGCAAACACCCCACATTGTCATGGAATGCATTACAGTGAAGTTTTCGGCAGCTAAGGTGCCAGCTCCTACGTACCTGCATAGGGGGCTTGGGCTCTTTGGCCTTGCTGCACAGTTTGGTATTCCATGCCCTGTCCTTTTCTGCTCCTTTGCTGCCAGAGACCCCCTCTCATTGGGGAATGCCCTTCTAATCTGTTGGCAAGGTAATCTGTATTTGTGTTTTTTCCATGGGTGCGTGTTTTGCTGCACAGATTGCTCTGTGAGCTACAAAAGGTCACTGTGTGGTACATGCTGCCTATCTTTTCTGTGGCCACATCAGGTCTGCTTCACTGCTTTCACTAATCTGGAGCGGATGCGCTTGCTCTCTCTCCCACTGATGACTTCGGTCACTTTGATCAGTTCCTTTCCTGCACTGCTGCTTTCCTTCACTGCCATATCTTGACCGCCTAAGTGGGAAAGGGTCTCTGCTGCGGCTGTAACAGGGTTTGGACCCTGCTTCTTGTGCTGCTGATTATGCTTTGATCACTGGTTGGGACTCACTCTCTAAACTTTCCTCTTCCTGACTTAATTTCTAAAGATGTTACAAAACAGAGGTATAACCCCTCGTTTGCTTTTTTGCACTTCTCTGGTACTTCATTTAGAATAGGGGGTTTTTTTTAAGTATGCAGCACTTCCAGCTGTGGAATGAGGACATTGTGGGTTCTTCTAAGCTATGCCTCTTCCACTCAGGAAGTTTCACAAGGTTAGGGTGTTTGATGGCCTGGCCAGGATCCCCTACCAAGGATTGTCTCTCAGTCCTCATGTCGCACAACAATATCATTACACTTGTTTCTGACATCAAAGATCTGTGCACTCCTTACATTCCTCAAATGTGACTTTTCTTGGGTTTTTTTTTTTGTCTGCTAGGGCCCTAATGCTGCTTTGTATTGGTTGTTCAGGCTTCAAGAAGTACTGGTCAGCATGCTCACACAGCCCATCCTTGTGGGTTGGCAGGGGCGGTCACACTCTCTCTTGAGTGCATGGCTGTTCAGTGCCACCTTATGTATCACAGCTTTCTCCACCAGACCCGTTTTTCCTTGCCGTGTTCCTCCGTGTATTTCAGTTGGGACAGCTTTTAGAAAGCTCCCTGCTTCTTTCTAAGCTCCTCCAGGTGAATGTCAATATGGAACACTAAACAACTGTTGGGAAGGCGGTCCTCCGTGGCCTCTTCGTTTGAGAGCTTCATCCCTGTCTCCTTCCCTAAATGAGTTTGTTAGTCTTCAGATGTGGGACTACACAGAAGCCACGGTGATGAAAACAGGGTTGCATGTACCTGTAACTGTTGTTCGTTGAGTGACCTTCTATGTAGTAGATATCGGCACGAACCAGCTCACGAACCAAAATTCAGGCTGAACTTGGCCCAGTTTTGGGCTTGGGATCTGATGTTTGAGGAAGACGTGCTCCCCGAACTTTTACCAAACTTTGGCTGGTTTGGTTCAGCTGTTTGGGACTGTTCGGTCACTCTCCGCCAGGTCAGGGCATCTATTGTGGGGAGGGAAAGGGAAAGGAGATTGTAAGCCTCTCTGAGGCGCCTTCGGGTAGTGAAGGGCGGGGTATAAATCCAATCTCCTCCTCCTCCTCCTCTTCTTCTACTTCTTCTTCAGCTGTCTTGGGCTCCCTAGCACAGCCCCTTTAAATGGGCCAGTCGAGACAGTTGGACCAGCAGAAAGGAGAGGGTAAAATGCCACCTGGGAGTCACTTCACCCCCATTTTTAACTCTCTGTTTTTGCTTCCCCGCCCCCCCCCCCCGAAGCGGCAGGGAGCAAAACCAAAGGGTTAAGTGGCTGCCAGCTGAGCGGCTCACCACAGCCTGAAGAAAGGGGGAATGAAAGTGTCTCTTTGGGCGGTCTCCCCCCCTTTCTCCTGGCCACAGCTCACTATGGAGAAAGGGGGAAGGGAACCCCCTTCCGGGTGATCCCCCCCTTTCTCCCAGCCACGGCAAGCTGTGACTGGGAGAAAGGAGGAACCAAACTTGCCAGACCATTTTGGGTGTTGATCTGTGGGCCACCACAGACCCCGAACTGAACCGCCTTTTTTCAGTCCATGCCCTTCCCTGCTGTGTAGACACAGATTTCCTCTCTCCTGCCCCACTGTGAACTCTTTTGAACCTTAGTTTCACGGGGTCTCCAGCGGCAGCAGCATGGAGAGAACTGAGGGAGTAGCACCCCTTCTCCTGGTCGTGTGATAGGGTTGCCAATGCTTGGTTGGAAAATTCCTGGAGATTTGGGGGTGAAGCCTGGGGAAGGCAGGGTTTAGGAAGGGGGCTATAATGCTGTAGAACTCACCCCTCGAAGCAGTCATTTTTCTCCAGGGAAGCTGATCTCTGTCATCTAGAGATCAGCTGTAATTCTGGAAGGTCTCCAGCTACCACCTGGAGGCTGGCAACCCTATCAGGTGATGGTTTTGGTGGGGAAGCACCAGCGGAAGGAGGGGCACTCCTGGCCGGCTGGCACATGGACAGTCCCAATGTGTGCCTGCTCAGAAGACCAGTAGGTGGACAACACTCACAGGTAAGTGCAACCCTGTGTTCCATCAGATGGGTTAGCACTGAATTATTTAATTTCTGTCCCGTTTTTTGGATCCCAGGAGTTCCCTCCTATGAGAGAGGCCACAAGTAGCAAAGGTATGGCCTGCTGACAGATGAAGCACATTTTCTGAAAAGATCAGTTGGACCTGAGATATGCTGGGAAGTTTGAGGGCACAAATTGTATTCAGATCTGAATATTTTAAAGAAAACCTTTGATATGTACCTCATGAAAGGCTTTTTATGAAGCGTTCGTGCCACAAGAAGAGATTCAGCTAATGAGCATAGAGTGCACTTTTTCTAAGTCCTCCAGACATCACACATGTCATAAAATACACATTACAAAATCTCCGTCAATTTGTTAAAGTGTCACTGAAGATATTGCATCTTTATGTGTTCCCATTATTCCAAAGGGAGGAGTGTGGTTTCTGAGGGGGGTTTCTGGTTTGTGGTTTCTGAGGGGGGTGGCAGCGGCCACCTTTGCTTTCTCTTCGTCTTGTTTCCTGCACATGTAACCTGGCAGGTGCTGAATTGGCAGCACTGGCAATTGAAGCCCTCTATTTCTCCACAGGACTGGCATAGCATGGGCGGCGGCAGCCATGCAAACTTCCCCACACTGCCATGCCAATGTGTCTCCACCCTCTTCTGAAGAGAACACTTCTGGAGGTGAGTGGGAAGGTCAGTCTCTATGTCTGTCCAGTCATTGGCCCGGGTGTCCGATGTGCTTGGGGTTCTGCAGACGGCGGTCTGCTGTTGAGTTGGTTCAGGCCAGCCTGTGTGTTGTGTGAGCCTCACCGTAGTTTTGCCCGGAGGTGGGCTTCTCCTCTTGTTGCTAGGCTGCCACTGATGAGGCAGAAGAAGCTGACTGGCAGCTAGAGGGTGAGTTGGGCAGCAGTTCCTTCCCCTCTCTTCTTGGGGCTCACTTGCAGGCTAGAAGTTTCAGCGTCTTTTGCGGCTGCCTGTGCTGCATCCTGCATGTTGAGGCTGCAATCCTAAGAACCCTTTCGTGGGAAGAAGACCCACTGAATTAACTGGGACTTACTTCCAAGTAGACCTGCTTAGGATTGCTCCCGTAGATTTGCATTCTTCACATAGACTGGTTTTTCCTTCTATCTGCTAACTATCTTCTAACTGCTGATTTTAAAATAGCAAAATTGTGTACTGTTTCAAACATATTCTAAAACAGTTCCCTAAAACAATCAGTAGTACCAGCAGACTGCCTCTTATGTGTGACTTGCAAGAACCAGAGGGAATAAAGGAAACCTGAAACCGTGTCTGTCCTGAGAAGCTAGACAGTTATTTTATATAGGATAAGACATGTACAGGCACTATTCGAGTATATATGCAAGGGTCACTTAAGCACACTGATGCTGAACACAGTACCGTACTTTCTAAAATCTTTGAAATTGTAACATGCCCTAACAGTGCCAATCTAGTGCAGTGGTTAAGTGCGTGGACTCTAACCTGGGAGAATCAGGTTTGATTCCCCACTCCTCCACTTGCAGCTGCTGGTGTGACCATAGTTCTGTTAGAGCTGATCTTGAAAGAGCAGTTCTTGAAAGAGCTCTCTCAGCCCCACCTCCCTCACAGGGTGTCTGTTGTGGGGAGGGGAAGGGAAAAGGGATGATAAGCCGCTCTGAGATTCCTTTGGGTAGTGAAGGGCAGGGTATAAATCCAATTTCTTCTTCTTCTTCTTCATCATCATCATCATCGTCGTCGTCGTGGTTAAGTGCGCAGACTATAATCTGGTAGAACTGGGTTTGATTCCCCACTCCTCCACTTGCACCTGCTGGATGACCTTGGGCAAGCTGTTGTTCTGTCAGAGGTGTTCTTGAAAGAGCAGTTCTTGAAAGAGCTCTCTCAGCCCTACCTACCTCACAGGGTGTCTGTGGTGGGGAGGGGAAGGGAAAGGAGTTGGTAAGCTGCTCTGAGACTCTGAGTGAAGGGCGGGGTATAAATCCAGTCTTTCTCTTCTCTTCTTCTCTTCAGTGGGTGGTTATGGTACGTGTTGGAAGCATGAATGACTAACACTTCTGAAGCACAAAATTACATAGATCTCTCTGAAGTGTGTATGGGGGGGCGGGGTGTGTGTGTGTCTCTCCAAGGA
This sequence comes from Lepidodactylus listeri, assembly GCA_029233225.1. NCBI lineage: Eukaryota > Metazoa > Chordata > Lepidosauria > Squamata > Gekkonidae > Lepidodactylus > Lepidodactylus listeri. The sequence continues at coordinate 111,575,256 of JARCFY010000009.1, read as the reverse complement.
GGTATAGGTACCTCTGGCTTTCAAGCATGATGTAGAGATGTGTGTGTGTGTGTGTGAGTGAGTGAATGAGTGAGTGAGCCACACATATTATTGTTCTTCCTCATTTTAGAAGCCACACAATATTGGCATGTAATAGAAAATACTTTGTTCAAAGGAACTAATCTAGAAATAATGCATCTAGTAAAATTACTGGCCTCTAAAGGAGAAAAATAGAGAGCTGGAAGGGATCACAAGGGTCATCTAGTCCAACCCCCTGCATAACTCAGGAAATTCACAACTCCCCCATCCACTTCCTCAGTGACCCCTGCTCTACCCCAGGAAAAAGGCAAAAAACCTCCAGGATCCCCGGCCAATCTGGCCTGTAGGAAAAGGTGTTTAGTGTTTCCCCCTATCTTTTTAAAATTGTTCCCTAAAAAGGAGTCCTGTGACAAAAAATTAATTGAGGATAAGCCTGTGATATAAACAGTTATCTTAGTAAGGGATTGACAATGATTTATGCTTCCAGTTTTGGAGGAAAAGGTTGAGACTCAACAGGAACACTCAGTAGTATTTCTTGAATGAGAGAAACAGATGTTCGTCTTGGTTGCTTCTGGGCAGTCCCACATGGGACTGCGCATGCACAGGCCAGCCACAGAGATGAGGATTCTAAAAATTCCCAGTGCTCCCCAAGGCTCCTCCTTCCCTCTGGCGCATGCCAGCATTTCTGTCAGAATCTGCCAATTCAGCCAATGTATTAGTCAGATCTAGATTTAACTTCTTGCATGCATGTCTTTCACTATCCTCTGTATCTAAAGTATATTGGGACCTATGTAACCATGATGCACTGTTTCTGTCCTGGCCGGGAGGGTGACAACAATGATTTGCGAGAACAAGGAGGCCTCACATCCCTGCCTCCGCATTCCAGCTGCTCCGGCAGTAACTTCAAGGGAGGATGCTTCTCATCTCTTATCAAATGCAAAAGAACCTTGGAGCCATTGATTGTTATGTGAACTCGAAACATCTGAGGGGTCTGGTTTGGGAGAGGAAATTTACTGCTTAACACCTCACTTTTTTCCTGTGAGAACCAAACGGTCAGGACACCCTTTAGCCCGCCAATTTTCCCTTAAGGGGATTGGCTATCTATGGGTAATTCAAACTCCTTGGAATGGTATAATAGACCCGCTTGTATAATCTGTCTCATCTCTGACAATAATCCGAGATGCTGTACTAATGTAGAAATAGGGAATAAAGAACTGTGGTTAACCAACCAAGATCTGATCCTTGACTACTTTGAGCAGAACTCTCACAATTTCCTGCCAAAACCAACGCATGATGGGGGAGGGGGAGTGCTCCTCCTTCAGTCCTTCCTTTACCACCGTAGAGGTAGGGTCATTTTTTAAAATCTGTGCTTTCTGATTTTCTCCACAGAATGCTTTTTCATTCTCCTGAAAATATTTTTTTTGTCCCTGTCATGGCACTTTTCAAAAAATGTACCAAGTAGTACGAAAATGGCCCTGATGACCATGGCTTGTGCCTCATGTGTTTAGGAGAGGCTCATAATTTTGGGGTCAGTAATGTTTGTCACTACTTTATGCTGAATGCCCGCCAAGAAAGGGCTTCATGTTTCAAAGCATCTACCTGGGGGGGGGGGGAGTGCTGGGAGTGCCAGAGCCTTAACCTGTGAAGAGCAGCTCAGGGCCAGAGGAAAGCACCTGCTGCACTCCACCCATGGTTTCAGTGCCCTTGGGATCGGCTTTGGCTCTGAGCCCTCACCCTTTGCCCCTTTGCTGGGTCTTGGAGAGAGACCATCATGGACACATGGCTGCTCTCTATCGTCAAAAATGGTTTGGAGTTTCTGTGGTGGCCCGGTGGCCATTTGCTGAAGCCATGCCCGTCCCCTTCTCAGTTACATGAAGCATTTTCTCAGCTCTTTATTAATGTGGCTATCCAACTGGTACCCAACACTGGTGTTTCCAGTGAGTTTTATTCAAATTACTTCTTGATAGATAAGGATGGTGGTAAGAGGCCCATCTTGGACCTCAGAGGCCTTAACAATTTTTGAAGGTTTCAAGGTTTTGATTGTCTGCATTGGTTGATGTTGCTGTCTGAGAAATAAATTCTTGGGTCGCAGTTCTTGACCTTAAAGATTCCTATTTCCACATATCCATTCACTAGACTTATGGAAAGTATCTCCTTTTCATTGTGGTTCAGCTCACTACCAATGTACTATCCTGCCGTTTGGACTTGCAACAGCCCCACTAAGTATATAGGAGCGGTAGTAGCCCATCTACGTTTCAAGTGTTGTATATCTATCTGTATATAGATACAGTATATAGTATATAGATGTATATAGTATATAGATGGTGTTGGTTTGTATCTGCTGCCATCTGTTCGATTTTACTGCTTAAGTGTATGTATTTTAATGTGATTTTATATGTGCTTATTTTAACCCTGTATGTTTGCTCTTATGTTGTTAGCCGCCTAGAGCCGGTTTCCTGGCTAGGCGGGATAGAAGTTGAAATAAAAATAAATAAATAAACAAACAAACAAACAAATAAAGAAAGAAAGAAATAAAGTGTTGTATATCTATCTGTAGGGGCTGTGGTGGCTCAAGTGGTTAAGACGCTGAGCTGCAGACCGGAAGGTTGGTAGTGCAGCAGTTCAAGACCCAAGTGCTGCATGATGGAGTGAGTTCCCATCTCTGGCCCCAGCTCCTGCCAACCTAGCAGTTTGAAAGCAAGGAATTGCAAGTAGATAAATAGGTACCACTTCAGTGGGAAGGTAACAGTGTTCCGTGCACCTCAGCATCTATTCATGCCGGCCTCATGACCACGGAAATGTCTTTGGACAGTGCTGGCTCTTTAGCTTGGAAACGGAGATGAGCACTGCATCCCTAGAGTTGTATTCGACTGGCTTTCGAACAAGGGAAACCTTTACTATATCTATCCGTACTTAGAATTGTCACTTTTAACAGCTCCTTCTGCAGCCATCCTGGCAGATCGCACTAAATTAACCCTGGCTTCCTTAGGCTGCCTCATAGAGAATTGTCAGACATCTCAGCTGCACCCCACTCAATCCATTCTCTTTTTAGGGGCCCGGTTAGATTCGTTGCAAAGGCATGCTTTCCTCCCCAGGGATAGAGTTCTAATCATTCAGACTCTGGTAACCAAGTTTTCCTCTTGTAAGTTGCAATCTGCAGTGTCTGTACAGAGGTTTCTTGGGTTAGTGGCCTCATCCACTGTAGTTGTCCCCTTTGCTCAGACTGTTACAGAACTGGTTTCTCCACAAATGTAATGTTCAATGTGACTCTCAGTGGGGAACCAGAAAAGAAGGCAAAGGCAAATCACCTCTGAATGCCTCTTGCCTTGAAAACCATACAGGGCTGCCATAACTGGGCTGCGACTTCACAGCACTTTGTCCCTTTGCTGAGAAAAGACAATCTGCATTTCCTGCTATGTGTCATTTTCTTGATTCTTCTGATTTGTCATGCGGGGAACATGTTTACGCTCTTGTGTGAGGGGAGGGACTTCCTGGTCAGCCAAAGTGTAGAATAATTCTTCAGTTTCAGTGTATATATACACACACACACCTGATATCCCCCTTTTAAGGTTTTTTTGCTTGTGCTTATGGTAAAAAAATTAAGCCAGAATACTGTTATATATGTGTGGGATAAATGTGAGCCAATGCTAACGTGATTCATAGTAGAGAATCAATACCTTGGAATGTTTGTCTGGATACAGCCCTATGACCTCAGTGAAAGGAGAGAATCTTCAACGGGAAGAGGGGAGAGGGGGCTCTCACAGTTATAGGTCGTGGTTAGGGATCTAAGCTAGCATTTCTTTATGCACAAGGATTTCTGACTGCGGAGAGTGGCTTTTCACCTCTCCTCTCTCACAGGAGCCTAAAATGCTCTCTTAAATTGTGTTTCTGCAGGGGAGGTGAGAAAGTCATGTTCTATCATGGGTGGAAATCTTGCACGTATGGAAATGCTAGTTTGGATCCAAGCTAGTATGTGGAATACAAAGGTTCTTTTTGCCTCTTACCAAACACCACAACAGAGTTAAAAGGGTGGAGCACTGTTTAGGATTGTACTGTCAGACATACAAAATTTCTTGCCAATCATTAAGGTACAATTAATATCATAATTAAATATCAGCATCTATTGTAATGAATGATCAAAGGAATCTGGTACCCCTAACTGATCCAGCAAGGCAGGATCTGATGTTCTGTGTCCAATCTAAGCCATGGAAAAAATAGCCCGCATTCATGTTAGGATTTTGATGTTCTTTTGTATTTTGAAATGATTGCCCTAGAAGTGGCACAGCTGAAGAGAAGAGTGGCTGTTTAAAGACTGTTGCCCTATAAAAATGAATAGATCCTTGTGGCTTTTCACCACCTGGGAATTACTTTAATCTGTTACTCAGTCCTATCTTGAGAACATTATTACATTAGAGGAGGGGGAAAGCCAATGCTGTGTAATTGCATGACCTTTCTATTGCTGTGTATACACACGCGTACGTTTGTGCTATGTCACTTTGATATGCCAAATGTTTGTTATTTGTGGCTCTGGGCATTTATTTATTGCAAAGCTTTGAGCTCTGGTAAGCAAGGTCATCATTTAAGAATTGATTTCTACAGTTCTAGCATGCAAAATGAATTTCACTGCCTATATTATGTAACTAAAGGTAACCATAAATTCAGATTTCCATTACAGTGTTCCATTTTTAATACAGTGGGAAATAAGGGGAATATCTATTTATTTATTTAAAGTATTTTTATGCTACCTTTCCACAGAAATAGTGCCCCAAGGTGGTGAACATGAAACACTGAAACATTTCAACATTAAAATATTTAAAATAAAGTAAATGCACAATAATACAGTAAAAACATACATAACACCAAAGCCCAGGGCAGAGGCCAATAACAGTTATTGGGGGTATGCCAGACAAAACAAAAAAGTCTTCACCTGCTGTTAGAATACTACAGTCGAGGGAGACAGATGAATCTCCGTGGGGAGGGAGTTCCAAAGTTTTGGTGCCGCGACTGAGACCCGTCTAGCCTTTGATGGCAGGAACACCCGAAGCAGGACCTCCAAAGATGACCAGAGTGTGTGGGTAGGTTCATATTAGAAAAGCCAGGTCTTCTGGGACCAAAAATAGACAAGAATCAACCTCATTGGAAAGCAGAAATTGTTGCAATATTATTGTCAGCAGCCAAGCTGTCTATAGCCATGTGATGGAAATCCCCAGTCGCCCCGACAAAATCGCTGTGGCATGCAAGACTTTGGCATCCGTATGTGTCAGCCAGACTCACTCTTAATTTAAACCAGCAGACCTCCCCCCAAACTTCGGTCAAATTTAAATCAGTCTGGTTACCAATTATGAACTAACTTTCTGAAAAGGAGATTCCAAAAGACCTCTACCTATGTTATGTATAACTTTTAAAGATAAATATTGTATATGTCACTGTAGCTGACTATCTAAAAACTTGTTTTTCAATTTAAAAGAAGAAGAAGAAAAAAGAAAAGGCAGTCCTCAAGGTATGCTTGCTCCAAGCTGTATAGGGCTTTAAAGGTCGATACAAACACCTTAACTTGGGCCCAGAAATAAATTGGGAGCCATTGTAGATGGGACAAGACTAGAGTGATATGGTCCCTTTGACCCACTCCAGTCAACACTCTGGTTGCTGCATTCCATACCAGCTATAGTTTCCGAATAGTCTTCAAGGGCAGCCCCACGTAGAGTGCATTGCAGTAATCCAATCTACATGTTACGAAGGAATGCAACACAATGACCTCAAGCTACTAATCTGCGGTTTTAGGAGGGAGTGCACCCACTCAGAACAGGAAGAATTTCAGTTCCTTGGTCAGACCATTCCCCCACCAGTAGCACTGCACTTTGTCAGGAATAATTTTTTAGCTCTCATTTTACCTTGATTAATGTTGTTTTAAGCACAGGTAATGAAAAAAGAAAATATGTGAAATTCAGCAGAATTGCAATGCCATACTAAACAGAATTACACCCTTCTAAACCCAACTTCGGGGCTGCACTGGCTCAGAGGATAAGAGGCTGAGCTGCAGATCGAAAGTTTGGTAGTTCAACAGTTCGAGACCCGAGTGCTGCATGTCAGAGTGAGCTCCCATCTCTGGCCCCAGCTCCTGCCAACCTAGCAGTTTGAAAGCAAGAAATTGCAAGTAGATAAATAGGTACCCCTTTGGTGGGAAGGGAACAGCGCTCCGTGCGCCTTGGCATTCAGTCATGCCAGCCACATGAACATGGAAAAATTCTTCAGACAGCGCTGGCTCTTCGGCTTGAAAACAGAGATGAGCACTACCCCCTAGAGTTGGATTCGGCTAGCTTTCAAACAAGGGAAACCTTTACCTTTACCTTAAACCCAACTTCAGTGAATTTAGAAGGATGTAATTCTGCTTAGGACAGAACTGTTAACAACTTTGGAGTGACTACAGAGGATATCTCCCTCCATATTCTGATGGGTACTCTTGGGCATAAAATCTCTGCAGTCCTGACTATCCAGTACATGAGAAACCAAATATGAAGGTTAGAACTACCCAATGCATTACTTTGGCAAATGTTTGTTTCCATACTTGCATTTGTCAAGATATCTGAAAGTGTGTTTGGGCATTTGTGCAGGACATATAGTAAGTGGAGAAAACTATAATATTGCCCCCCCTGCTCCCCCCGCACACACCAGTTCACTTCTTTTTTTTTTTGCAATTAAAATTTTTTATTTTCTTTACAAAAATTATAATGTTGAACAACAATACAATATTCCACTTCTGTCAAAAGTATCGTCTTACAAAAAACCCAAATTTATACAATTAACATATTATACCAAAACCTCTAATAACTAAAACTTCAACCTATCAAACTTTCCGCTACTCTAGTCTCATATGCACTGCCTAATCTCTTGAAAAAAACAATTCAACAGTTATACAACTAAAACATATATTACATCTTCATTAGTAAAAAACAATGTTCTTATATTTTGCAGGGATCGCAAATTGCTCTGATTGATGTGCATTTATATAAACAAAAAATTTAAACCATTTGTCTAAAAAATTATTATTCAGCTGGGGATTATCCATTAACAGTATTTGTGTCGCCAGTTTGTCCGAAACTAAAATATCCCAAATTTTCACCTTCCATTGCTGTATTGTGGGTGCTTTTGGAGATTTCCAATTGGATGCAATAAGATTTGTTGCCGCCATTAACAACAGTGCAACCACTTCAAGTGTTTGTTTAGTAGTTGAGGCTTTTGGCCAATAGTTAAGCAGTACCGATTCGGGTGTATTGGGTAGATCAAATTCCATGATTTTTTAAATTTCCTCAATTGTTGCTGCCCAAAATGGTTTAATTTTCGGGCAATTCCACCAACAGTGAAATAAAGTTCCTTTCTGTTGGCATTGCTTCCAACACAGTGGTGTGGGTTTAAATCTGCTTTTAAATAACCATTGAGGAGTAAGGTACCACCTTGAAACGATTTTAAATTGTTGAAGTTGTAGGTTTGTAGTCTTACTATATAAGATTGGTGAAGCCCAAATTGTTTCCCACTGAGTAGTAGTAAAATCTATGCCACAGTCTTTGTGCCAAGCTTTTTGTATTGAGGAAACCTCGGACCATGCCTTTTCATTCAGTTGCTTGTATACTATAGCCATAAAACCTTTAACAGAAGACTTGTTTCTGGACAAATTTTTCAAACAAAGTTAACACACCAGTTCACTTCTGTAGTCAGTTTGGTGTAGTGGTTAAAAGAGGCAGACTCTAATCTGGAGAACCAGGTTTGATCCCTCACTCCTCTACATGAAGCCAGCTGGGTGACCTTGGGTCAGTCACAGTTCTCCCAGAGCTTTTCTGAGGCAGTATAATGCACATAATTTCCAGCAGAAAATGGTGGTTGGGGGAACTGGGATTTGTCATTGCAAATTAAAAGTAGAGTTAATGAGCTCCCATCTTGAATAACTATCTCCCTGTTTTGCAATTCGTTTTTCTTGCGGGAACAGGGATGGGAGAGGCAGGAAGAGCTGGTTAGTGGTAGGGTCGGAGCCAGCTCCATTTCACAACAGGCCCAGGTTCTATGGGTCTGGAGCTAATATGAAATGAGGTAACTAGGGGTAGTCACACAGGGTAATTCTAGAAAAAATTATTGGGAGGGGCACAGGGGTAGTAAAGACCATTATAAGTGGAGCAGTGATTTTGCTATATGAATTACAGCGCACTTTAAAGGAAACTTTGGAACTGCCCTTTAGTCCTTATAATTTGGGAGTCAAAATGGTATGGTGGTCAGGGTGTCAGACTAGGATCTGGGAGACTCGGATTCAAATCCCCACTCTGCTGTGAAGCCTACTAGGTGACCTTGGGCCAGTCACTCAGCCTATGGTCTTAACCTTGGCTACTTCACAAGGGTTGCTGGGTGGGTAACATGGAGGTGGTAAACGTGATGTACACTGCCTTGTAATTAATTAATACATAAATTGCATGTATAGCGAACACTGTTACAACAAACCTATGCATTTTCCTTGTGTGGCTTAGAGGCTCATTTTGTGATATTCACAGTGGAATCCTAAGCAGAATTAGACCTTTTGATATCAATTGCACTTCTAGAAGCCTACCTAGAATGGGAGAAAATACTCCAAACTGGGAATCTGACAGCACCACAAATGCAAAAATGTGTTATATCCATGCTTCATGAAAGACAAACATTGGCTGCGATCACACGCACAATTCACCCCAACACAGGCGCGAATGCCGGGCGGATTAAAGGAGCACGATCAGACGCCAACATCTGGCAAGCGCCCTGCAGCCGTCAGCAACCTGTTTTGCTCCGCCACACACACAGAGAAAAAAAAAACACCTCAGAAAGTCCAGTAGCAAACGGGTTGCTACGGGCCACAGACAGACTTTCCTGTGCCTTCTTCAAGTATGCAAGTGGGCTCAGGGTGGGTCACAACATATAAAATATACAATAGAAAAAGAAGAAGAAGAGATTGGATTTATACCCCACCCTTCACTGCCCAAGGGAGTCTCAGAGTGGCTTACAAACTCCTTTCCCTTCCCCTCCCCACAACAGACACCCTGGGAGGTAGGTGGGGCTGAGAGAGCTCTGACAGAAACTGCTCTTTTTTCAAGAATAGCTGTGCCAAAACTATGGCTTGCCCAAGGTCACCCAGCAGCTGCAAGTGGAGGAGTGGGGAATCAAAACTGGTTCTCCAAGATTAGAGTCCGCACACTTAACCACTACACCAAAGAAGAAGAAGAGATTGGATTTATACCCCACCCTTCACTACCCAAAGGAGTCTCAGAGCGGCTTACAGTCTCCTTTCCCTTCCCCTCCCCACAACAGACACCCTGGGAGGTAGGTGGGGCTGAGAGAGCTCTGACAGAAACTGCTCTTTTTCAAGAACAGCTGTGTCAGAACTATGGTCATCTAGCAGCTGCAAGCGGAGGAGTGGGGAATCAAAACCGGTTCTCCCAGATTAGAGTCCACACACTTAACCACTACACCGAACTTGAATAAGCGTATAATTAAAACCAAATTTAAAACAACTGAAGCAACTAAGACAAAAACAGCTCCAGAGCAGTCCATAGCGCCTCCTGCAGGATGTTAGTCAAATACTCAATTCCTGCAGGGGAGGCCTGCAGGGTAGAGTTCCTTAATTCATACTGTTTTCCATCAGTAGGATTTATGAATGCTTTGATATTGCTTGTAAATTTACCCTCTGTCAGTGTTCCAAGTGTGTCTGCAGGCTGAAAAAGGTTGAGGACCTCTGGTGTAGAAGTGATCAGAAAGAAATTCTAAATTATATTGCATATATTTGTGTGTGTGTGTGATATATTACTTGGAAAGGTGTGCTATATATTTTGTATATATTTAGAAGATCAATTTTGTCATTTACCTCCATTTTTATAGTGCTTTTAATGTTAACATGTCCAAAGATACAAGAAATCATAAAATATGGTATCGTAGTATAGTGCCATTGTCTCTCTTTTTCATTTACTGCTATGAAGATCGTTTCCTGAAGTGTGGACCTTTGTCCCCCTGGGGTGTTAAAACTGTGTGCGAATGCATCCGCGGCCAGGGTTTCCCTGACAGAGGGTTGTTTCCTGGTTGACTTGTTAGCCAAATTGCTTTAATTTATGCTTAGCAATTGGCAGAATAACGGGTTCTTTGCCAGCTATACCAAGGTCCCGCTCCCTCCGGAAGTTCCCAGAAAATAGGCTCGGAGGCTGAGTGGTTTCTTTGAATGATGTTTACTACAAGATGTTGTTCAAGCATACAAAAACTGAATCACACACACATACACACAAGACCTAGGAAACTTAGACAGAAAATAGCACTGTTACATTAGCAGGAGTTTCGTTGAGGGGTAATACTTTACCTATCTTGGCGATGGGTGGTCCACTTCCACAAAAAGATTGAGGGGAGGTGAATAAGAAAAATGGGGGGAACGCGATCTGAACCTGCATATACACGCTCTGTCCTGGCTGCGCAAACCAGGGATTCAAGATGGAGGTAAGGTGTTGGGATAGTAAGCTGGACTTAAGAGGTTGGTAAAGAAGATAGGGGTCGAAGGTGGCTAGCAATGGGTTTCTGTTGTGCAAGATCTTTTATCAGGTAGCATTGGGGCGGGCTGCGCTGACCACATCCCCTTGATACACCTACACGTTGGTCCGTCCCTACTAGCCCTACTATTGGTCAGGGTCATGAGGAGGAGGAGGTGGGAAGGAGTGATCAGTATTGCAAATCTGGGGTGCTAACCAGGAACTAACACCTGGGCCATCTGGTAGGATTCTTGGCGCCAAACCCTGGTCTCGTGATCACTTCGGCCAGGTCACTCGATGGTCGACGATTAGTTGCTAGGTAACGTCACTTAGCATAAGCTCTTACGGGAACTTTGGGGGAAGGTGTGAATTGACCAGCACAAAGGAGAGAAGGACTCTTTGAAATGGAATCCTGGTCTCTATGTAGATGTGAACTCTGGAGGAAGTCTCCTGCTGCGGGCTGGAGCCTCTCACTGCAATAGAGAGTGCATTTCGCCCTTGGCAGAAAACCAACCCAAAGATCAAACTTATGATTTTAACAGTTCATAAGAGCATATAATATGCCTTGCTGGCTTACAGACTGAGGTCGCAATCAGATGGCTCTTTAGATCCGACCCAGGCACGAGTGTTTGGCGGATTTAAAGGGAATGTCCAGACAGCGACTTCTGGGATCAGCCTGCTGAGCCCTGCCAGGGAACCGTACTTTAAAGATACTGGTGAGAGTCTGGTCTAATGCTTGCCGACAGGACAATCGCGGACTTTCTCCCATCTGATCGTTCCAGCATGCAATCAGCCCACTGGGATGACGGCTGCCATTTAAAAAAATTCTTAGCGATATGCACATAGACGTGTGATGGCTGAAGAGTTCTGCTCAAACGTTCCAGACAATTTCATGTTTCTGAATGGCCAGTGAAATTTATGAATTTTGTTAATTGAAATTGTACTGTCATGACCACTTGCGGGTTGCCACCTTCTGCCACTGCTGCCACCCTGGACTTAGGGTCTCTTGAGAAGGCCCAGGGTACCCTTCCAAGCCCAACCAAAGGCCCTCTTTTGACCGAGAAACATGAGGCGTGATGACCAGGCAGAGAACACTTGAACAACAGGGTTCATTGAAACAATACTGGGGCAGGGAAAACAAGACGAGGTGCATTCAAATCAATAACAGTGTTTTAAAGGTAAACTAAAATGAATCTAAGGCGACTAACTGGTTGTCCTTAACTGGGGCTACTTAAGGTCTACAGCCTCTCACACCACCAGGCCTCCTGCCTGCTCTCACTCCATCCCACTGAGGGACTTCTTCTCTCTCCCAGCCCAGACTTTCCCCTCGGCTGGACTCCCTGTCTGAGGAGGAAAGGCCGCAGCAGAGAGAAGAAGAACGCTTTTGTCAGTTACACACCTGGAGTTCCGTCCCCTCACATATTCCCCAAGCTCCCATTGGCTAACACCACCGCCAAGCATCGTGGGAATTGTAGGCTGACAGCCCTCTACCCCCCCCCCCCCCAGGTCTCTCCTGGGCTTAGGCCGCACTACGCCTGTCTCCCAGCCTGGCACAGATCATGACAGGTACCTAGAGGAAGGTTCCACTGGTGGTGCTTTTACCACCCAAGTCCATGCATGTGCAATAAACAAGTACACGGTGTGGCACATATGCGCATGCGCAAACAGATTTTTTAAAATAAAAAACCTACCGTGCGGCTTCTTTAGGTAGACACTATCTAGACAATCCACCGTGGAGTCCACGCATGGTAAGACGATTCACAGGGGAGCTGTCTGGTTGTGCAACACTGGATAAAAAAGATCAGGATCAAATTAGAGCCGGGCCAATGGCGGGATTAGCTGCCTGTCTGAACGCACCCTGCCTTCTATTGTCCAACTATATCCTAATTTCTGCCCTTTTCTGCAAAAAATGATTGAGCGGGTGGTGGCAGAGCACCTCCAGGGCTTCCTGGAAAACTCATCTATGCCTGACTCCTTGTTTGCTAAAGTGTTTGGTTGGGGGGGGGGGGGGCTGCATGCATGAAAATGTACCTAGGATTACATGTGTCATTTTATAATAAGCACAGTCTTGCTTAGGTGTTATACAGTGAGAGGCTATATTTCATTTATTTTCCTCTCACATTAATCCTTAGGGACTCGTTGCATAACCCAGATGATGTTTATTCTAGAGTTCCGGACTAATTTTTCCCTCTCCTAATTTCTGTCCAGTCCACTAGCTTTCTTCTTGGTCTTTCTTGCTAATTTGATAGATTAATTTTGGGGGGCAGTGGGGGAAATAATGGAAATGCTATTAAGTATGTCGTTAGAAATGCACATAATTCATCTCCTGCTTTTTGCACTCCTTTGCCAAGTGTAATTTAAGAGCTTTGCTTGGATTTCTGAAGTGTGGCGTGCTATTTGCACAGTCGTGGTGTTCCATCTCCCAGTCCTAGTTCACTTTAAAACAGCAATAGGCCACCTATTGTCCTGCAGAGTGCAGTCATTTCAGTCCTGTGAAATACATGCACAGGTCAGAGTGTGCTTCTTACAGATGCATTTCTTCAGGCTGGCATTGTCTCCTGCAATATGGAGCAAAAAGTGGATTTGTCAGTGGGGCCTCTGCACTTCTGCTTTCCAGTGCAGACAGTGCATGCTGGGGTGGGGGGGAGAAATCCATCACTTGTGCATAAGACATCCTTCTTGCAGCTGCTTAAATTATAAGCTGCCTTACTCCTATGTGTGACCTGGCCATGGGTGAATCGATCATGGCCTACATTACAGCCCTCCAGCGTGTTGCCCAACGTTGCAACTTCCGCAACCTCGAGGAAGCACTCTGTGACCAGCTGGTGTGTGGACTTTGGGATGAGCTGATCCAATGGCAGCTCATCACCAAGCGGGACCCACATTCAAGGACACACTTGAAGAAGCCCTCTCTGAAGAAGCCGCTGACCAGTTCACTGCAGAGGTCTGCCAAGCACTGAGCCCGCTGTCTTCACAGAGACCCAACACCATGGCCCACCACGTGGACACCTCCGATGAGGATGAGGAGGTCCTGAAAATGCATCACCCAGCCTGCCATGGCACTTGCACAACCACCGCAGCTCGCGCTGGCAAACCCACCACCTCAACACAATGCGCCAGCTGCAGGGAACCCCGCAAGCGGAGATCCTGCCATTTCCGAGACACCACGTGTCAGAGCTGCAGAACGGTTGACCATATCGCCCGCACCTGCCATTCCAAGGGGACCCGGAGGAGACCGTCCACCCATCTGGAGTCTGCGCATGCCACGGAACTGCACACCACCTCCATCCAGCCACACCAGGTACTTCACTTGCCCCAGAACACCTCCAATAATATTAATGTACGAATCGAGGGAGCCCCTTGCACGATGGAGCTCGATACAGGGTCCTCCATCTCTATAATCTTGGAGGACACCCTCTGCAGGTTCTGCCCGAATGGGGGCTCTCGCCTCAGTTTGGCTGGTTTCACCCTACGGGACTTCCAACAGAATGAAGCGGCTGTGAAAGGGATGGGGAAGTTTTGGGTGCAAGGGCTTTCGGACTAGTTGTTAGTGGTGGGCAGTCGCACGAGTTTACTGGGATTAGCATGGTTTGCACCCTTGGGGTTCCGGGTCACGGAGGTGCACCAAATTGCCTGAGAAGACTTTCAGCCGGTGTGCGACGAGTTCCCGGCTGTCTTTGATGGGATGCTCAGTCGCTACACCAGACCCCCCATTTCCCTCCAGCTCAACCCAGAAGTGCGGCTCATACGGCTGAAGGCCTGGCATGTTCCATTTGCGCTGAAGCCAAAAATTGACGAGGAGCTGGATTGTTTGGTGGACCAAGGGGTTTTAGAACCAGTTTCGCATGCCCTTTGGGAAACCCCAATAGTTGTGTCCATTAAGCCCAATGGGGACGTCCACATCTGCATGGACTATATATGTAGTATTAATAAGGCGTTTCAGTACCACGCCTACCCGGTCTCGATAGTCAGCCACGTCTTGGCCTCCATGGCGGGTGCCAAGATTTTTGGAAAGTTAGACTTGGCCCAGGCTTACCAGCAGCTTGCAGTAGATGATGCGACAGCAGAGGCCCAGATCATAGTCACACAAAGGGGCATGTACAAGTTGTGGTGGCTACAGTTTGGTGTCAGAGTAGCCCCAGGGATTTTCCAAAATTTCATGAACTCTCCTTAAAGGAATCCCTAGAATCCAGCCCCTCTTCGATGACATTTTGATCGCCGCCCCCACAGAGGGGAACTTCGTCAGCCAGTTACGCACTGTCCTGCAGCGGTTCCAGTCGACCGGCCTAAAGGTGAAGCGGGAGAAGTGCCTCCTGGCGGTTCCATGGGGTGAGTTCCTGGGGTTCTCTGTTGACACCGAAGGCATCCATCCGGCCCCAGACAAGATTTGTGCCATCGTCAACGCCCCCATGCCTACTTTCAAGCAGGAGCTGCAGGCTTTCTTGGGGCTACTGAACTTTTTTCATTCCTTCTTGCCCCATAAAGCTGCACTGGCGGAGCTGCTTCACCACCTCCTCGACAAGAAGGCCCCATGGGTCTGAGGCCAACAACAAGCTGCTGCGTTCAGGGCTGTGAAGGAGCTGCTCACCTCCAACGCAGTCCTGGCCCATTTCGACGAAAAGCTGCCCGCCGTGCTCACTTGTGACGCTTCTCTATATGGGGTTGGCACCGTTCTTGGCCACCAGCTGCTAAATGGCAGAGAAGTCCCCGTGGCATATTACTCCCACACCCAGTCTTCGGCCGAGCGCAACCATATGCAGATCAATAAGGCCATCATTGCAGGGGGAGGGGGGTCAAGAAATTCTACAACCACCTCTATGGGTATCATCATTGTGACGAACCACAAACCTCTGCTAGGACTTCTTGCCCCAAATCGCCAAACCCCAAAATGCTCTCGCCTCAGGTACTTCATTGGTTCATTTCCCTTGCAGGATACCAGTACTCCCTCCACCACCATCCAGGGAAGGCAATGGGGCATGCCCACTTGCTGCTTTGCTCCATCAATCTGGACCCGACTCCTTCACACCAGATCCTGCTCATGGAGGAGCTTCCTGACCTACCACTGCGTGCTGTGGACATTTCCTGCCAAACTGCGAAGGACCGGGTCCTCTCCTGTGTTCTGGAATGGGTGGGGAGGAGGTGGCCCACCAGATGGGTAGGCCCAGACTTTACAGCCTTCTCATCCTGCTGGGATGAGCTCTCAGCCCACACAGGGTGCCTACTGTGGAGCAGTTGGGTAGTGATTCCTGCTCCCCTGCGCCAGCAAGTATTGTCAGCCCTGCACGAGACGCACCTCAAAATTGTGTTGATGAAGGCACTCGCCCAGGGCTATGTGTGGTGGCTGGGTATGGACAGCAAGATAGAGCCTGAGTCCAGCACTGCCAGGCCTGCCAAGAGTCCCAGCCGGAGCTGCCCTGTGTTCCTGTGCAGCACTGGGAGTCCACCTGCAACCCTTGGTCTCAGGTGCATTTGGACTTTGCAGGACACTTCCAAGGACAAATATTCTTTATTTTGGTGAACTCCTACACCAAATGGCTGGAGGTTGTGCCTGTTGCCTCTACATCCTCCAGAGTGGCAATCTGGGCCCTCAGACGAATCTTCAGCATACACAGCCTACCCAACATGGTTGTGACAGACAACGGGACTGCCTTCACTTCAGGGGAGTTCCAGGAATTCTTAGGAGGCTACCTCATCAGACACATCCGTTCTGCTCCCTTTCACCCAGCCGCCAACGGGCAAGTGGAGAGGATGGTGCGGACCACAAAGGAGTCCCTCAGGCGGATCATCCACAGGGACTGGGACCATAAGCTTGCAGCATTCTTTTTGGCTACTGGGTAACCCTGAGTGTAATCACAAGCTGCAGCCCTGCTGAGCTCCTCATGGGCAGGTGCTTAACTATTCGACTGGACAGACTGCACCCAGACTGAGCCCCAGAGTATCACCAGTCACCAGAGAGCCACGAAGTGCCCAGAGGGTTTTTCCCAGGTGACCCTGTCTACGCATGGAACTTCTCCAGCGGTCCTGCCTGGGTTCCAGCCAAGGTCATCAGAGTCACCGGCCCCCTCTCATACAAAGTCTGTATCGACAGTGGACAGGTACTGCACAGGCACATCAACCAACTTTGCCGTTGTCTCCTGCCGGAAACCAGCACCAGCTACTGCAGAGGCCAGCTGCCCGGGACATCTACCACCACAGTCGGAAAAGTGGGGAGGGGGATGCGCTGTGCACCAGGGACTGTTCTGACTGTGCGGAGTCACCCACACCCATACAGGCTGTTCTAGAACCTACTCCTGACTCACCATCCTTCACCAATGCCGCTGATGAGACCCCAGACATGGCCCCAGTGACTTCGCCAACACCATCCGAACCGAGATGCTCTCATTGGGAAAGGCGCAAGCCAGTGTACCTTGAGGACTATGTGTGTTAAGATGCATTGGAACTTGGGGGGGATCGGTGTTATGTATAAGGGCTGGAACATTCCAGGACTGTACCAGAAATTGGCTGAGCTTGGAGATCCAGAACAATAGCCACCAAGACTCTGGAGGTAACTAATGAGGAAGTGATGTTATGTAAATAGCCTATCATTGGGAGTGTGGTGTGTTTTGCATGCTATTTAAACAGGGCTATTGCCCTGGGTTTTTGAGTCTTGTTCCTGAAATCACTTAATAAAGTAGAGCTATTTCACTGCAATGCATCTTGAACACAGTATTTAATAGTAGGAATCCAGTCAGTCTCTTTATCTCTTAAAGAAGTCAACGCTTCATTCTTCTATGAGGCTACAGACTTAAGGTGCAGATAGTAAGCAAGAAAATGAGAACAGACTAAGTTTTCTAACCTAACTTGGAAACTGCAGTGACCTGGCTTCTGTCCTCCCCTCTTCCCCCTCAGGAAGATGTAAAAGATACACGTATTTCAAAAAGGTGCCCAAGAGAGTGTTTGAATCTGCTCTTTTCCCTCTTCCTTTCCCTCCCCCGCCCAATTTTTCTTTCTATTATGTGTGCTGTGTTGTTGTAGGTATTGAATTGTGATGTGCCTTGATGCAACAGTGGAAAGGTGGTATATAAATGCATCAAATAATCAAGGGATATAGTTGAAAAGCATAGTTTCGTCTAAGCATCCATTCTTTTTCCTATGCAATGCTTTGTGTCCCAATCTATTATGCGCCCAGGTTGAATACATATCAGAACAGAGGCACATGGTCAAAGACAGACCTACCCTTTAGCAACTCAAATTGTAAAACATTTTGTATTAATTTAGTATAGTGTAAATAACTAAAAGGCTTTCCAGCAAGGGAAACCTTTACCTTTAAATAACTACAGATAAGTGATTGAGAATGGAGAGTCTGCTCTCAAATGAAACCAGAGATGTCAGCTTCACGCTTTTGGTACCCTTCTTTGATACCTCCGCTCTGTAGAATTTTATTAGAAATGCTTTTTTCAGTGTATGAACTGTTTTATTATCTCAATTTCATGGATCCTTATCTAAACCTAGTGATACAGGTTACACGAGCAGAGTAACAGTGGGACATGTAGAGTGAAGGTCGCTCCGCACATGCATTAATGAGTACATCGACTGGGTCTCGGGTCCCATCCCCCCCCCCCCCCCCATCACGGTCGCATAGTGCTTGCCAGTTCTGTGCAGTTCCCAATTCAGACTGGGACTGTGGTGCACAGAGATGATTGTCTTCAGCCCCTCTCCATTTCCCTGACCTACAGAGGTCCCATTAGCCCATTTGAGAACCTGCACGTCCTACTCGACTGTTTCACAGGACACACAGGGTGGGGTTCTTGAACCCAACCTGGGCACTCCATCATGCGTGAAAAGACAAGAGAGCCAGAACAGGCTACTGGCTGCTGTGGAGTGTATACTGGGTGGCAAATCCAGCTTTGCTGCCACGTTATGTGTGCAACGGTTCTGCAGATCTGGCTGTTCAAATCCTCTGTCTGCTGTCCTTCCCTGGCTCTGTGAAGGCATCCTGGGGGTTGGGTAGATTTAAAAGGATATTGACTTCCATGTGGCCGGTGCTGGGAGGACTGCATAGGCAATGGGGAGCTATCTGAAGAAGCTATGGATTTATTGGGGATTTTCCTAAGCTGAGTGTGCCTGGATAGGTGAAAGGGTTAATTGAATCAAACAGTGGAGTTTGTAGAACAAAGAATGCCTCATTAAGTCCTGCATGAATTAACATGTACAATCTGTTCTCAATACTCTTGGGCACCCTTCGTTCAAACAACGTAATTACAGTTTACATGCTGCCCCATTCAGTTGGTGTCCCTGGAAGAGTGGCGAGCCCATCTTCGCTGTCTTCACTGGGTAGCAAGTGCAGAGCGGGTGGAGCTGCTTAGTGACGGCATCTGAGCATACCCACGGTTTATTTCAGTATTTAGAAACACAGATTTAGTGCATTCGGAAGGGGAGGGGAACCCTCTCGCCTAACAGTGATTTGGTATTTAGTTAGCTTCAGAACCAGTACCATGAAGAGGCTAAAGGGACGTGATTGCACACGTGCTGAAAAGAATGACATAGGAATAAAGGAGAATAAAAGGGCTAATTCAAGGGCCCTTCTACTAGAACTGCAGGGGCTCTTGCAGAGGGGTTGCTGTATCAGAGACAATATAATACAGACGGGCTCAGGTTCTGCTACTGCATTCTGGAAACTGCAGTGAACACTGACAGGTTACTTATATTGACAGCTCTGTTATTTTCACTCATTTGATATATTTAAACTCCTAGCGGCATGAATCTGGCCGTTTCGTTTTGACTTTAAAAGCATATTTAGCACCAGCCGCCTTTGTGGTTACATATTTATAAATGACACATGGACATATACCCTTGCTCTGTTATCCCCCTTGGTCTGCATGTTGAAAGTGAGCTCCTCAAGACAGGGGCTTTTTATTGTGCTTGCATTACTATGTAAATCACCATCAATGGCATGAATAAAGATGATGAAGTTGCATGGCAGAGAACTCGGAATCAGGATTTCCCTTTGCAACTCTGAAATATTGAAAACCACTTCTCTCTTCCTGAACCCATGACCCACTTCCCCCCTTTCAGTCCTCTGGACCTCCCTTCCAGCTCTACCAGCAAGACAAGGGCTGACTGATGTCAGACTGATCCCTCAAAGGGCCCTTTCATTTATTTATATTTATTTATTTATTTTGTTAGACTTGTACCCCGCCCTCCCCACAATGTAGGCTCAGGGCGGGTACCAACATATAGGTCTACAATAATGCAGATCTGCAGTTAAAACAATTCATAATTTGCAGTTAAGATTTGCAATTAAAAAAGATGTACAATAAAATAATAATTCACAAAACAATAATAGGACCCACAGTAAGTAGGAAAAACCAAATATCAACAAATACCGCGCTACAGTTGATTACAAAGTATCTCAAGTAATTTTTATATATTTATTCAATTTTGTATATTTTTAAAATATTTTTTCTATATATTTATATATCTTACAAATTATTCACCAGAATGTTAATGATCACATTTAATGATATTGCACAACCCCTTGATTAATACCATTCCTCCTTCATTATACAAAAGTTTTTAAAAGGTGTTCGTTCTAGGAGGTGTTGTAGGTCTTCATAGAACCGGTCCACTTCAGCCTGTTCTGCATTAGTGGTTGGGGCATTGGCTTGGATTACTGTGATGTTGAATGGTTTGCCTTGGATTCGAACCAAGATCATTCTGTCATTTTTGAGATTATATCCCATTACTGCCTTTCTCACTCTCTTGTTGACTATAAAGGCCACACCATTTTTTCTATGGGATTCTTGGCCATAGTAGTAGATATAATGGTCTTCTGAGTTAAATTCACCCATTCCCATCCACTTTAGTTCGCTGATTCCCAAGATGTCAATGTTCAGTCTTGCCATCTCATTTTTGACCACATCAAGCTTACCTTGATTCATAGATCTTGCATTCCAGGTTCCTAAGCAGTATTATTCTTTGCAGCATCGGACTTTCCTTTCACCATCAGACACATCCACAGCTGAGTGTCCTTTTGGCTTTGGCCCAACTGCTTCACTCTTTCTGGGGTTACTTGTACTTGCCCTCTGCTCTTCCCCAGTAGCATATTGGACACCTTCCGACCCGAGGGGCTCATCTTCTGGCATCATATCTTTTAGCCTTTTGTTACTGTCCATGGGGTTTTCTTGGCAAAGATACTGGAGTGGGTTGCCATTTCCTTCTCCAGTGGATCACATTTTGTCTGAGTTCTCTGCTGTGGCCTGTCCATCCTGGGTGGCCCTCCACGGCATAGCCCGCAGCCTCATCAAACCAATGCAAGCCCCCTCACCATGTCAAGGCAGTGACCCATGAGGGAGTATAGCAAGATAAAATATTACAATACTATACAATTTTCCCATAAAAGGTCAACAAACTAGAATCCATCAGTAGCATTTTAAGGAGATCACTACTGCCAAAAATTTGCCAACAGACTGAGTTATTTCTGGATCAGAATTTGCTAACAAAAGAGACATCTAGCCAGGATAGGAATAATTCAAAGATGTTCTCGAAACAGTCCATTGATCACAAATAGTATAAGGTGGTCCATAGTCTCCCACCAGATGCGCAGCCAGAAAAACAATCTGAAAATGGAATCTAGCAAAGTGGCCTCTCAGTTCTGCAGTTAGTAGAACATTCAGTCTGTCAAGCAGGTGGTAGCTGGAGATCCCCTGAAATTACAAATGCGGGGCAGACTCCACGGAATCGTATCCACACTGTGCTCCCACCCCTCCCCTCCCCTCCCCAAAGTCAGGCTGTGGCCCCAGTTGTCCAGTAATTTCTCAAACCAAAGCTGGCAACCCTAGGCTAGGAATTGTAAGAAAATTTAACTATGAGCGGAGGGTTAAAGAATGAGAAATTCCTATTGCAAAAGTAGTGCATAAATGCCTTGCCCAGGCCTGTGTACCAGCATGATCAAGGTCAATTGCCCTCTTCCTGGTAGCCAATATTCCTAACCATGATAAGGGGAAGGCTTAAGTGGCTTGAGTCTATTAACTGAATACCTCTCCCAAGCACTTCTAAAGACATTTTCCTTCAATAGATGCAAAAAGTCTCCTTCAGTCTTAAATTAAAGACACTGATCCAAGCCCTGGACTCCAGTGAGTGCTGTGCAAACTCTACTCTTGAGCAAAGTTCCTGCCACACAAGTAGGTACTCCTGCCATTCAGGAAAGGAATTGAAGGAGTGAATGATCTATAGACTTGGAGACTCCTGTGGCGGTACCCAAGCTTTATGAGTACTTGGAACAGGAAGGGAAGGACAAATCCTCAGCCAGGTGGTACTGCCTGGAAAGATGTTTCTCCCACAGTTTCCCCCCCTGTTCTAAGGGGGCTACCAGTTACTGCTGGGCCTGTAACCTGTTGGTGTTAGCTGGTACAGTTAGTCCAGTAACCACTGACTATTTAGCAGAGTACATTTATCCATTTATCCAAATGCCTGCCTCAAACAGAATCTGACACATTATCTCCCCATTAAAAGCCTCAAGAGGTGCAAGTATATACTGTCCTGCTTTTGGGGGGGGGGGGTGGAAACAACCCTTAAAAGAGCATTTTTATTAGTCCTAACAATTTCTGTAACTGAGTGAACATGAACTTTCCAAGTAAGATTATGGCTAAATGTAACTCCTGGGTATTTGAAATGGGTCACTCACCACCCCCCTCCCCTTGATAGTCAAGTCCCCAGTGTAATACAAGGCCTTTTTGAAAAATTCATTATTTTAGATTTTTCATAATTCACACCTTTGGAGAATATATAAAGCAACACCTGGTGGTACAGTTTATTTATAAATATTTGTACTCTACTTTTCTGTCAGCCTGAAGGGACCTGTTCACAACAGAAAAAACCCTATATTAAATACAACAATAAACACATGAAGCAACAGCCTGCATCTTGGGCCAGTCCTGTGCTCAGTGACTTGTAGCATATTTTCCTTTCATTTCCAAAGGATATCTATTAGCTTGTTGGGCAGAACCCTGGCATGCTTGTCACATAAATTGTCCCCTGGAAGAATGTTCAAGAAAATGAACAATAGCATCATAATATTTAGCCTGCCTGGCAAACTGCAACTCAGAGTAAACACAATTTCATTTCATATGGCTGATCTGCATGTCATTATTTGCTCATAAAGCCTTTTGCTACCTGAATTTAGTCACTTTCTGACTTCCTAAAGTGGATGGGAAATGGATAATGTTGCTTCTTAATCCTGGAACATTGACTGACTCTAATCCTGAGGGTAGCCTGTTGTCTTCTCCGGTCTAACCACCTGATAAGTACATGTTCTAATGCATCATACTTTTGGGCGGCAGATACAGAAGTTTTACTTTGCACAGGTGATCATATGTTACAAAGCCAATAAATTAATAGCTTCTTATGTACTTAGAGCTGCCAAATGGTACATCTTTAGTGGTGGTGACCATGTAGGAAGTGATTGTTGCTCTCTTAGGCTACAGTCAGACGACAGGCTTGGTGCGCTCTGGCCCCACCTCTAATTTCTCCGTTTCATTTTGTAATGGAGAGTTTGGATCAGACATCCCACCCTGAACCTGCCTCACTGCGTGCTCACTCCATGGCTGACTGTTCAGATTATTGCTGCATGGTAACCACGGAGTGGGTGGTCAAGAAGCATCCTTTTAAAAAAATGTCTTTCACACATACACAGAAGCATTATTCGAATCATCACTCCATTTTGACAGCTCCATAATCCCTCTGTCAAGTACTGCCGCCCCTCTCAGCCTCTTTTCACTTCGCCTCTCTTCCTTGGAATACATGGGGGGGGGTGCAGATTTACATGAGAGTAGCCCCATTGATTTCAGTACATTTACCCTTGTGCCAATAATGGGATGCTCTCAAACAGCAACTCTGAAGCAGAAACAGAAGAGAGGGGTTGGGGGGGGGGATTTGTCAACCAGCTTGATTTCACAACAGGGAGTTCAGACAGCCGGAAATGTGGGGTGAAAGCACAGACATCTGTAAAGACTGGACTTTCCCCAGAGCCTGATAACTCTGATTCGAAGGCGGCTGAGAATGGGGTGGCACTGACTGGAGAACAGATGTCGCTGTCTGATCGTGCACATTAAATCTGGAAGGGAACTGCAAGGACATCAGCTCAAACTGTCCGTCTGACCACAGCCCATGAGTAATATTTGGCACAAAACATTGTTCCTGAATGGATCCCCTTAACCATAACAGACTTTGAACATATTGAATGGTGTACCCTTTAGGCTAGATGCAGGGACAAAACAGTATGGAAGCAGTTGATGGAATGGCTCTTTCTCCCCCCCCTTCCCTTTCCTCAAGCGGCTTGTTGTTTACTCTTAAAACCCTCTCTGAGGATTGGGAGAGCCTGGCACACAAAATATGCTGTACTAAGGGACTCTGAAGGATCAAGGGGCAATCTAGTAAAATTACCTCCTCCACTTCTGCTTGCTGCTCCATACTGTGATGCATTTTGTTTGCAGGGCTCTCCTGAGTCTCATCAGGGCAGGACAAGCATCAGGCTGCCCGGGGAAGGGGAATGCAGGGAAAGATCAACTCCTCATGTTGGATCCAACTTTTGCTTTATGAAAATAGCACTGTGCATTGCTGAGTGTTCATGTGAGGAGTGGTTACATAATGGACTTTAAATCCATTTTGGTGTATTGATGGGCAAGATAAAGTCCATTTAGAAGGGTTTGGGGCAAAAGCCAGCTGGGACCCACAAGTTAATTCCAGCCCTATGGAAAAGGATATTATCCAGATAACTTCATGTTTTCACAGTTCTAATACATTGGTGGTGGTCACATGCTCCAGATAAAGCAGGGAAGAAGCAAGGCTGTTTCCTCTGGAGGAAATTGACCCACAGTTGCGCGATCACACAGAGTTTTGTAGATGTGGGCACAGCCCGCCACTGCATGATCAGACACAACCGCGGGTGAGTCAGGTATTGGGTTCTTTTGCCGTCGTTTTCCGATTCGCTTGAATGGGGGATCGATGAACCGCATCTCCGCCCTGAGGGTTTCCTATGACAGTATGCAATGATGCGCATACTGAGAAGGGGGGTGGGGGAACAATGGCATGGTGTCGGGATAGCCTGATCAGAGTGTCCCGATGCCATGGGAGCGGGCTGGGGTGATCAGACGCAGGAAAGTCCATCTGCGGCCCGTAGCAACCTGTTTGCTACAGGACTTTCCAAGGTGTTTTTTCACTCTGCTTGGGCGGCAGAGCAAAACGGCTTGCCAATCGCTGCGGGGCGCTTACCTAATGTTGGCATCTGATCACATTCCTTTAACCCACCTGGCATTTGCACCTACGTTGGGCGAATTGTGCATGTGATCACAACCATCATGTCTCTTCTTTTCTCTCCCCATTTATTGTGATCTGTTCCTTGTGTTCATTTTGGGCACATGGCAGAAGGAGATTAATATTCAAATTTAATGCTATGGTATTTTATAAGATGACATATTTGAATTTATCTTGAGCCTTTTATATGTACACCTTGACATGTGCAGAGTCACATCTAGGTAAACTAGAACAGGATTTAACTCCATGTCTTTTCCATTATAATTTGAACAGAATACTTCTTAAGATAAATTGGGAGTAGCCAGAACAAGTTTGATGATACATTTTCAAGGGCAGATTAAAATTTACAAATTAAAAAAACCCTGTCAGGTAGACCTCCCTGGGACTCAACAGGGATATTGGTTTCTCACTACATATGGTAACTCATTCAGTCCTCACATATGTATTCTCAGCAAGAAGGATTATACATACTATGTATTTTAGTATATTTCTTTTTGACCGATTTCACACCAGGCACTGCCTTTGCCCTTTTCTCTTTGCCCTGATTGCATGCTTCAATTTCTCACTATTTGGCACGGGGCCTGTGGCTTTACACAATTCTTCTGTGGCTTCAGTGATCCTGTATTTTGAGGATCACTGAAGCCATGGAGGAAATCGGAGGAAACTGGGTGAAGCATGAAAGTCACGCAACAGTTTAGGAGCATGCACATTTTCCCCAGCCACCCACTCATTATGTTCAGGTCCAAAATCTACCCATTGAACAAAGTAGTAAAGACAACCCCTTTTCAACTTAGAGTCCAAGATGTGAGCAATTTCATAATGAGGCTTCCCCCCCCCCCTTCATCAGAGGAGGAGGACGAGGGCGAACTGGTCTCCACGCGTTTGGCCCAGGATCCCTCATTGCTCATGAGAGCCAGTCTGGTGTAGTGGTTAAGTGCGCGGACTCTAATCTGGGAGAACCGGGTTTGATTCCCCACTCCTCCTCTTGCACCTGGCTGGATGACCTTGGGCAAGCCATAGCTCTGGCACAGCTGTTCTCTCAAGGACAGCTTGGGAAAGAGCTCTCTCAGCCCCACCCACCTCACAGGGTGTCTGTTGTGGGGAGGGGAAGGGAAAGGAGTTTGTAAGCCGCTCTGAGACTCCAAGTGAGTGAAGGGTGGGGTATAAATCCAATCTCTTCTTCTTCTTCATCCCACAACCCTTCCCACCAGCAATTCCCAGGCTGTAGTTAGAGAGGCACCTGGAGGGCAGAGACAGCAAGCCAAGGCCATATGCATCTGTAAAGCAGATAACAGTTTCAACAGCAGTAATGAGCCCTCTGTGGGAGTGGGTGACGTAGACTGGGTCAGGGAAACCAACTCCCGCTCGGGAAATGTCAGATTTTGACACTTATCCCCTATTTTGGCATATTTATTGCTTTGGTGTCCTTTCCCCCCTTAATTAAATCTAAACAACTGCTGACCTTAAAACCTTAGCTTGTTATTTAGTTTTGTTTTTGCATAACTTAAAACATCTTCATCATGTCACATGTAAATTTGCTGGTCAGCCTCTGTTTATAAGTTTGAACTCTACCTTCCATTCCAGTGTATTTGAAAAAGTGAGTCTTGCACACGAAAGCTCATACCTTGAATAAACATTCATTGGTCTTAAAGGTGCCACTGGACTCTCAATTTGTTCAGGTAGACACACAGAGAAAGAAGCATGACCACACCCAGCCAATCAGTTAATCTCCTCCAGAGTTCACTGGGCAGAGGGAAAACCAAGAATCTTTGTGTAGCAGGTTTCAGACTGGGGGAATAATGCCCCAAGGACCAGTATTTTGCAAGCTGGGGTGGGGGTGGGGGGCAGACACCGGGCCAACAATGAGGACACACAACAGAGCATTCTCAGAAGGCATTCAAGAAATAGCTCACTGCTGAAAACCCTTTACATGGGAAAAAGGAGTGAAAAGGCTTGAATCCCAGCAAGGGAGATTGCTGGGAATGAAGCAGAGTTTGGCTAGCATCAAACTAATGAAGAGCAAAAACAGAAGAAAGGGTGTTTCTCACACTCAGGAGTGTTCCTGTAGCCAGCCAGCCAGCCTACAGGAGTAAAAACAACAAGGGGAGGGGGGCCTTGGGAATTCCTGTGGCTCTGCTGCTGGAACCCGGGGAATATAGACACCGCCTCCGGGGAGCCTGCAGAGGAAGGCATGCCACTGCGGAACAGCCCCAGCTGGGCATATGTCAGATCCTGGATTACAGCCCCGGTCAGGCGACAGCCCTTGAAGAAATCCCAGGCACAGCTGAGATGCTGCCATTTCAGGCTTAATAATCTCTGGGGATGATCAGCTGTCCCAGATGCCAATGATTTGACTTGGCAGCTTCCCCATGTGGCCCTCTCTCTCCAGCACACACTGGGCTTACTACCACCAGCAGCTACTATTCATACCAGTCAGTCACACTTGTTCTCCATTCCCCCTCCCTGTCACAAAGCCTGGATGGTTTTTGTATATTTAGCTGTTTTTAACCCATTTTTCTCTACTCAGAGCATATTATATCAACCCCACACAGATAACAACAGCCATCGAATTCCCCAAATATTTCACCACAAGGTACCTGACAACATACCTGCCTACCATCAGTAGACTAATCCACAGGGTTGTTAGAGGAATAGAGTAGGTGGTAATAGCGACAGCCTTGATGGAAAGAGTTTGTTTGTTCTGTGTGCTGCAGGCAGACCTGGTCAGGTTTCCTCTGGAGTGTTGCCCTCAGGCTTGAGGACAGAGGATCACAGGCCTTGCACCTAGAAGACTGATTGATCCAGGAAGGCCTGGGCGCTCTGCTTTTGCAGCAGGGATTCCCCACCCCACCCCACCCCACCCCGCTCTTTGACCCTCCCCCCTCTATCTAAGCCTCCTTACAACTTAAGTGCTGTTTTATGTTAGGCAGACAATGTCCTGCCAGCTACATTGCTCAGGGGGCACTTCACCAAAAACTCCATATTTCTGACCTCCACTGCTGCTCTAGATCTGGAAATAACAGAGATCATAGACCGCCTCATCTTATTCCGTGACTGATGGACACCATTCAGAGACCTCTGGATTACACCCATCCTGAGTAAATATCAGATGACTGTCAAATCCCATGCAATTTCTTTTTTTGCTGGCAGACACCAATCCAGAAATAATATGTTCTGTTGCCAAATTTCTAGCACTTGTGGTTTCTCTATGCCATTATGGAGATGGGTTTTAATTCACCATGTTGTATTTTACTGTTTACTGTTTTGTATTGTACCTTGTATTTGTTTTTGACTTTGCTCAAGACCTTTGTTTAGAGGAGCATAATAATAAAAGGGAAAGCAGTGGCTGATGGTTACCCACAAAGGTCGGTGTGCTCCCCACCCACCCCTCCACTTGTGTATGGAGGTTACATCAGCATGGCATCACACTGATATATCTACAAGGGGGGCGTCCCTTTCTGCACTGTACCCCTTGAGTGCTGAAGGTGGAAAAGGTGAAATATGAATGAGCCACGGTGTAGCCATGTCTTTGAAGGCCAAGTAGAAAACTGAGGGGAACGTTTGACCCAGTGATGGGCCCAGCTCTGCTATCTGTGCTTTCAGCTGAAGTCTCCAAAAGTCTGCATTCATAGGGCAAACTAATTTTTAACGCAGATCCTGTTTTCTTAAACTGTAGTAGTCCGCAGTTCGTGTTGCACTTATAATGTACCATAGTCAAGGTAAGAACATAAGAACATAAGAAAAGCCAATGTTGGAAAAGCCAATGGCCCGTCCAGTCCAACACTCTGTCACACAGTGGCCGAAAACACCAGGTGCCCTCAGGAGGTCCAGCAATGGGGGCAGGAAGCCCTCCCACTGTGCCCCCCCCAAACACCAAGATTACAGAGCATCACTTTCCCCAGACTGAGAGTTCCTATCTATACTTTGTGGCTAATAGCCACTGATGGACTTCTGCTCCGTATGTTTATCTAATTCCCCCTTGAAGCCGTCCATGCTTGTAGCCGCCACCACCTCCTGTGGCAGTAAATTCCATGTGTTAATCACCCTTTGGGTGAAGAAGTACTTCCTTTTATCTGTTCTAACCCACCTGCTCAGCAATTTCATGGAGTGCCCACGAGTTCTTGTATTGTGAGAAAGGGAGAAAAGGACTTCTTTCTCTACCCGCTCTATCCCATGCATAATCTTATAAACCTCGATCATGTCACCCCTCAGCCGTCGTTTCTCTAAGCTAAAAAGCCCCAAGCGCTTCAACCTTTCTTCATAGTACTATTCTTTTTTAAAATTTTATTTATTTATCGGGTTTTATAACAATACACAAAAAAACTACAAATAATAACTGTTTACATAAATTTGAGTCATATTTTTTAACCAGTGTCCATCCAGTTGTAAAATCTTGACCATACATTGGAAAAACAGGCTTTGTCTTTTCCATGTATTATGATGCTCAGCCTATCCATTTCAGCTAACTCCATTAATTTATATTTTAACTCTTCTAAAGTGGGAAAAACATCAGATTTCCAATATTTTGCCGAAATCATTCGAGCTGCAGTCAGAATATATGTCAAGAGAGTTGTATCATATTGGTTAAGACCTTCTGGTATTATATTTATTAAATATACCTCTGGGGTTAATGTCAAATCAATGTTTGTTATTTCTAGTATTACTTTTTGAATCTTTCACCAATACATTTGTGTTTTCGTAGATCGCCACCACATATGATAAAATGTCCCCACATTTGATTGGCATTTCCAGCGTAAGTTAGAAACATTGGCCGAGGACAGACTGGCAATGTAAAGCGGGGCAGCCCCGCATCGGAAGTGGAAGAAAAGAGCCTGTTCAGACATGCGCATCTGTCCCTCGGCTCCATTTCGCACTTACCCGTCTCCCAGTCGCTTTCCATCCACTTTAACAGGACACCGGGTAAAGCCAGTGTTCAGGGGCCGTCCTCCGCATGCCTCCCGCTTCCAAATAGTGTGAACCGGAAGAAGCGGGAGGCATCCGGAGGCGGCAGTGTGAACGCGCCGCACACATCAAAGGGAAAACAAAAAAAAAGCGCAACGGCCCGCGCGAGCCGGCTCCGCGGCAGTCTGAACGCTCCGTATCGGCACCACTGCGCATTGCTCTGGCCAGTATGAACGGCCAGCTCCGTGGAGTTTTTCCCCCGCACCAGTTCCCTCCACTTTGCCCCCGCTTTACATTGCCAGTCTGTCCTCGGCCATTAGGATAACATTTGGCAATCCTATCTGGAGACCAATGCCACCTATAGAACATCTTATATATATATGTTCTCTTTAAATGCTGTGGCCTTCATAAGTCTTATTGACTTCCATATCTTTAGCCATCCATCTGTTTCAATGCAATATCCTATGTCCTGCATCCATGAAATCATAGAATTTTTAATTGTTTCATTTTGCATTTGTTGCTCCAATAAGATTTTATATGTTTTCTGTATCATTTTTTCATTTGTGCTTAACCACGCTTTATCCAAATCATTCCTAACATCGTAAAAACCCTCTTTTTTAATCAATATCATACCTCGCCTGAAGTTGCAGCTTTTCCCACCACGATAATTTTATGTTATAATTTGCTTCCGGATTTAATTTATTATTTTTATCTAACAATGTATCATAGCTTGCTAAATTAGTATTACTGATTAATGAAGGTTTTATAAATGCCTCCAAGGGGGACACCCATTTTGGAATTTTAGTATAATGTTTCATTCTTAAATCCAACCAAATTTTTATTAAAGCACCCCTCAATATATGCTGGTGGAAATTAGAATGGACTTTATCTTTCCCATACCAGATGTACACATGCCATCCCATATACAGATCATGACCAGTGTTCCCTCTAAGCTGAGTTAGTGTGAGCTAGCTCACAGTTTTCTAGCCTCCGGCTCACAGATTTTTGTCTTGTCTCAGGAAGGATGGCTCCAGAGCAGACTAATTTATGCAGCAGCCAAATCGCTCACTCACAACTTTAATGCCAGTAGCTCACCAAGTAGAATTTTTGCTCACAAGACTCCACAGCTTAGAGGGAGCATTGATCATGACCCTCTAACATCAAAGTTCTAGAGTTTTCTAACATTATCCAATCTTTAATCCATACTAGAGATGCAGCTTGATAGTATGACTCCCAGTTAGGCAGAGCAAAAAAACTCTTTCTTTCCTGTCCTGCAACAGTTTCCATCTTATTCTTGACTTCCTGGGGTACCAAATACATTTTTTAATTAATTTATCTAGTTCTGTGAAAAACTTCTTTCTTTTCAAGATTGGTATATTTTTGGGCTAGGAATAAGAATCTAAGAAGAATATTCATTTTCACTGAAGCCATTCTACCCATCAAAGATAATTGTAAGCCTTTCCATTTTTCCAAGTCTTTTCTGATTTCTTCTAATAACTTAGAATAATTATTTTCTATTAGCATACTATTTCTGTTAGTAAAAAAAATACCTAAATATCTGATCTTTTTTGTTACTTCCATGTTTGAAATTTTCTGTATCTCTTTTACTGTTTCCCAGGTACAATTTGTGGTTAACAATTTGGTCTTCTTCACATATATCTTAAGTCCCGCCGTTAGCCGAATTGCTTTAATTTAGTTTAGCAATTGGCAAATAACCGGGTTCTTGCCAACTATACCAAGGTCCTGCCCCTTCCAGGAGTTCACAGAAAATAGGCACTGAGGCGGAGTTGTTCATTTGAATGATGTTTACTTGTAAGATGTTTTCAAGCATACAAAAACAGAATCATACACACATACACACAAGACCTAAGAAACTTAGACAGAAAATAGCACTATTGCATGAGCAGGAGATTCATTGGTTGGGAGATTCTTTACCTGTCCTGGAGATGGGTAATCCGTTTCCAAAAGAAGATTGAGGGGTAGAAAGGAAAAATGGGGAACGTGATCTGAACTGGCAGATACACACTTCTTCCTGGCTGCGCAAAACAGGGATTAAAGATGGAGGCAGGGTAGTGGGATAGCAAGCTGGACGTAAGGGGGGGGGTAAAGCAGATAGAGGTCGTAGAGGCTAGAGAGCGATCGTATGATGTGCAAGGTCTTTTATCAGGTGGTATTGGGGCGGGCTGCGCTGACCACATCCCACTAACACATCTACCAGGTAGTCCATCCCCACTAACCCTACCATTGGTCAAGGTAAAAGGGGAGGAGATGTGAAGGAGAAGTCAATATTATAATACTAAATGCTAATCAGGAACTGACACCTGGGCAGGCTTGCTAGGAGTCATAACGCCATTCCATTGTCTCTTGATGGCTTTGGCTTGGTCACTCGATGTGCAAATGATTAGTTGCCAGGTAACTTCACTTAGCATAATCTCTGCAGGAACTTTGGGGGAAGGTGTGAATTGCCTAGCACAAGGAGACAGAAGAAACCTTTTGAAATGGAGTTCTTATCTCTGACTTAATGTGAACTATTGTGGGTGTGCTTCCTGCCGTGGACTGGAGCCTCTTACAGCAATAAAGAGTGCATTTCGTCCTTTGAAGCCTAACATCCCAAAGTTCAAAACTTATGAACATTAAAATCCATAAGAGCGCATGATGTGCCTTGCTAGGCTACACCGCTACACTTCCATATGCACGTATTGTTTCCAACAAATGAGTGAGGAATGTTTTGGGGTTCTCCATTATAAATAATAAGTCATCTGCACATAGTTTAAAGCACATAGTTTAAATTCAGATCCCTTCGTTCTGAGACCCAGAATCCACGCATTCTCTCTTACTTGCTCATTCAGGGAATCTAAGGCAAATATAAACAGTAATGGGGATAGGGGACACCCCTGTCTTGTTCCTTTTTGTATTTTTACATCTTGTGTTAAATCCCCATTAGTTAAAATTTTTGCTTGTTGTTTTTTATAAATTGCCTTAACCATGGAGTGGGGTAGTGCTCCACTGTCCCACTGATCTAATTTTTGTAGCAAAAACTCCCATGATAAGTTGTCAAAAGCTTTTTCTGCATCTAAGAACATAAGTAACACTTATTTTTCGGGATGGACCTCATATTTATTTATTTATTTATTTATTTGAATTTATATTCTGCCTAGCCAGCACAAAGCGGGATATAAATTCAAATAAATAAATAATATTTATTTATTTGAATTCATAATATTCTAGACTGTTGATAAGCATTTGTACATTATCCTTCATATATCTCCTGGGCAGAAAACCTGTCTGATCTCGATGTATAGTTTGCACTAGAACTTTTTTCATTCTATTTGCTAAGATACTTGCGAAAATTTTGTAATCTGCATTTAAAAGGGAAATAGGTCTATAGTTGCTAATTAGGTTATTTTCGGTCTTTGATTTGGGTATTTAAAGTTATTATTGCTTGGTTCCACGATTCAGGTAGTTCTCCTGATATTCCTATTTTTTCCAATAATTCTTTAAATGGAAAGATTATTTGATCTTCAAATACCTGATACATTTCTACTGGTATTCCGTCTGGGCCAGGAGATTTCTTTTTTTTTATGTTTCTTTGAAGGAGATAGTTATTGGGTTGTGATCTGCAAAAGTATTAGCCAAAATTTCAGCTTCTATCAACTCTACTAGCATGGGGAGTGACAACCAAGCCATGTCTATTCTAGACCAAGAGGAGTGTCTTGGTAAGTAATATGTAAAATCTTTTTTCCCAATATTTCTGGTTCTCCATGCATCAAGTAAGTTATACTCTTCCACCATCTTTAAAAAGGTTTTGGGCAACATTGCTCCTGCTCTTTTAGTTTTTTCTGATTTCTTCTATCCAGCTCCGGGTCAAATACTGCATTATAATCTCCCAATAAACGTATATTTCTAACTTCTTTTATCACAAGCACTTTCACTACTTCCTCATAAAATGTCTCTTGATTTTGATTAGGAGCATAAATGTTAACAATCAGGCCGAGGACAGACTGGCGGAGGCAGAGTGGCCGTTCAGACTGCCGCATCTGCCCGGAGGAGGCGGCCTGGACGCAATGTGTCCGGTGCCGCACTCCTCCCACAGCAGCTGGGCACCACTTCAAAGTGGTGTCCCGGCTGCTGCGGTGTGCGTTCCACCCGCTTCTGGCAGTTGTGAACGTGCGCCGGGCGGGGGAGCAGCGTGGCGTTTGGATGCCGCCGGAGGAAGCTGCCCGCAGTCTGGACACTGCGGGCAGCTTCCTTGCGGCGGCGTGTGAAAGCCGCGCAGTGGGGGCAATTCCCCCCGCCTTGTTCTGCCGCGCCACGGAGGCGTGGCAGATTGCCAGTATGTCCACGGCCTTAGTGTCTCAATCCTTTGTTTTATTATTATAATGGCCACAATTCTTCCAAAGGTAGTACTATTCTTAAAAGTATGTTAAGAAGGAAGTATAGCTTGCTTTTCTATTGGTTTAGACTTGGAGCAGTATTGAGTTGTCATTGTGTAACTGGTGCAACAGTTCTGCAAGATCCTGGTGTCAGTTTGCCTACATATGCTTATGCTTTTGTCTGTAAAGTTGTCAGTGTCTTGAACTTTTGTAGGGATAGATACTTTCAACCATGGTCAACTGAATAAAGACTTCGCTTCGACTGAACATAGTTTTTTAACTTATTTAGATCCCTTCCACTGAATACAAATTTCTCCGATAGTGGGAGATACTGCTAGCACCTGTTGAGGGCAGAAGTTATATTAAACCGTTAGCAATAGGTCTGTGTTATTGGTGTGTGTGTGTGTGGGGGGGAGATTTGTAGCAGTCAAAGTTTGCTTATTAATTTCGGACACATTGTCCTACCATTTCCAGTCAGAGGAGATAAAGGGCCAGTTTGGTGTTTGTATCCCCAAATGGAGCACTTATCTGGGTTTTGAGCAGCACAATGTTTGTTCCCAGTCTTGACTGTTTGTGCAGAGCTCTCCTTTGCTGTGTGGAGTACCACTTCTCTCGAGATCCCATCACTAAAGTCCCTTTATGTGTGTTGTGTGTCTGCACCCAAAACAAGACAGGGAGATGTAGCCTTTTCATCTGTTTTTCACTCAGGGAGTGCTTGCTTTAAGCCTGTACTTCTTCCTGTGCAATGTGCTGCTGGGAGCAGCAGGTGGACTAAATCCAGCTCCTCCTCCAGTATGCCCCCACCCTGGCCTGGGCATTTCTGGACCCTCCGCCAGCATGGTATCAATAGGGTGCTCTGCTGACAAAGGTCTTAGTTACTGTCCTAAGCAGTTTATTTGACTGGCCTTAGAATTTCACGGTTTATCTATCTCGCAAATAAAGGGAAAGGTTTCCAGTTGGTTATGTTACTATTAACATTGGCCTGAAAAGTGTAAATTGATAAAATATTTCAGTGGTATATTTAAAAAAAGTGCTGCATGTATTAGTTGCTCAAAGACAGAGGATTAAAAGGGCCTGGTGAAGAGTGGCTTTTCTGTCATTTGTTGCTGTCTAGGTAAGAAATATGAGGCCTGCATTGCTTTATGGAAAGTTGGCTGCGTTCTGTCTTTGCCCCTGCTTTTCACTGCTCATTTTATCTGTGCCATGATGGTATTAATTTAGATGTATCAATTAGCCTTTCACAGGGTTGTCATGTCAATATCTGGGCCCAAGATGTGCTGTTGGTTTCTTCCCTGTCGTGTCCTGCTGGGCGTCATCAGAGCTGCACCTCATCCTAATCCAGTGATTCACAAGGATCCTTTGGGGTTGTGCTCATGAGCATCACAGCTGTGAAGAGTAATGGAAGTGACAGCATTATTGCTGTGTAATTAAGTGCATGCGCAGCCCTACTCAGATAACTACATTCACAATCCTTTGCGATCTTCTTGCCTCTGATGGCATACATGGGATTCTCCATCAAACAGATTAGAAATGTTATTTGCTCCCTAGCTGGACACCATGAGATGGTGAAATCAAACATCCAGCTAGAAGACAATGATACCTAGCAGGAAAGAGAAATGTGGAAGTTTAATTGCTACAATGTATCTTCCTGGAGACTTCACAAAAGACTTCTTTGACCCACTGAAGGGGTTCACTGTTGTATTTATTACTTTTTAAAAATAAGATAAAATTAATGCTACAGCCTGTACAATACACCAGATAGCCCCTATCTCCCTACTGGCTCTGTACCTCTATGACTTTTTATATCTTTTAAAGCTGAAGTGGTTATTTGAAGTTGTTTTGTAGTGAGAGGGAAAGAGGCTGGTTTCCTGCTTTCCTGGCTTCCCTGCCCTTGCTGAACTCACACAGGTGCTTAACACTGGGCTATTCTGCATTCTCATTTGCCTTGCTTGTGTGTTTCTCTTGCCTTGGCATCCCCCCCCCCCCATTTTGCACATATCTTGCTCCCTCTAGTGGTCAATTCACTATTACATTACTGTATGCCTGGCATAAAAACCTGTGATGTAATATCGAATCAACCACTAGGGGCAGCAAAACACAAGCAGAAGAGACCTCCCCCCCACCCCCAAGCAACAGGAACACGCAAGTGGGGAAAACAAGGATGCGGAAAAGCCCTCTCATGCTTCTTGCCTTCTCCAGGCAGTTTGTTGCTGAGGCTCTCTTTTGCACACAGAGCTGGCCTGTCTTGAACACTCCCTTCACATAGAGAACTGTGGGCCACTCTTCATTTCCCTGCTGTGGCCAATCAAAATAATAGTCTCCCTAATAAAATAGAATGCTTGCCTCAGTTACCAGGGAGACTGAACAACGGGTGGTGATGGGGGGAGTTAAGGTGCCCCTCAGGCGGCCTTGAAAGGTTTCAGTTGGACCCTCTCTTGTCTGGGTAAAAACTACCATGTGGCCTTTAAATGAAATCCATTAAGCTTAATTTAGCGCTGCGTCAAACTCTACTGGAATTGTTTTAACCATTACAGCAGAGTTGAGAGGCCAGAGCTGCCTCCACAGCCTCCAGTTCTGCACGAGCTATGCCCTTGGTTTATTTTGCACTGGGATGGTGGTGTCTTAGCCAACGTATAAATGCCCTGTGGGATTTCCAAGGCAAGAGACATTCAGAGGTGGTTGCCGTTGCATAATATTCAGCATAAAGTAACATTTAGATTTTCTCACACAGGAGTTTATCTCACTTGACTCTGAGCGTTTCCAGATATTTTATCTCTGGGGCTGTGATACTTCACCAGTAGGGACTGGAGGGATTTCAGAGGCTGATAGCCTGCCATGCCACCCAGTATAATCACAAGTGCATCCAGATGCTGACTTCTTGCATTTTGTTCAGCATCTTAAATTGTGTACTGACACAGCTGTAATTCATCACACTGTCTCTTGATCTCTATCAGCAGCACCACCAGGACTCAAAGAATCAGATATGAAGTTAGTTTTAATGTGATTACTAATACTTTGCACTTGCTGAACAAACATTTGAATGGAATTTGATCCGATTCAAACAGATAAGTTTGACTTATTTCCCCTCCTGTTTTTGTGTATAAATCAGACCTTGTTTGTCTATCTTCCTAAATGAAGTTGCTATCCAAGAAGTTCAAATCCCTTAGAGGAACAATATGCTAATCAGTAATGGTTCTAATTGATTTCAGTCCCTGTTCTTATTATTTTGCCCTGTAAATGGCCTCCCAGGGGAGCATAGCACTCATACAGATGCTTGGAAGTGCTTTCCTGCTGTTTCCAAATTAGTGCAAAGCAGTTCCTGTTAGGCCCTGTATAACTTTAAAGTATTTTTTATTTATTTAAATTTCATATACACACAGGCCCAGATCCTAATGATATTTTCCAGTGGGAGGAAACCCTTATGCCAGCAGAAAAGAGGAAGGAGATTTTCCCTGATTCCATCCCATACTGCTGAGTCCTTCCCAGTCCTAGTTTTGTCTTGGGAGTCCACTGGCCCAAAAGGCAAACTTTGGGGTGTATAACCAGCTGCTGTGGAAGGGGAGAGGTTGGAAAATTCACTTCCAAGGGGCGCTGCTGTGCTCATGCTAAACAGAATCCAAAATGCCGGTTGTTCCTACATGGGTTATTTGCCCCGCTTAGATGCTGTTGGGAAGTGGTTTCTTTCCCCCTGGTTTTTCCACAGCGTTGTGGTACATTTGTGCTAAGCATGCTAAGATTCCTGTTGTCCTAGAAGGGAAACAGCTTAACTCTACCACTGAAATCACTGGGAGAATTTCCATAGAATCGTTGAGGTTGTTAGAGAGGCATGAGATTACTTCTGGTCTCCTCAGAAGTGACATCTCACAGTTGCTGACAGGATCCCAGACGCCCGCCAGTTGCCAGTGTTGGGAAAAGGCAATGTCTAGTGTACAAAGATAAGAGAAGAAGGGGGGCAGGGGGCAGCAAGAAGACAATTTCAATGGGATAGTGAGGTCAGCACCTTCTCTCTCCTGTTAAGCATCATTCCTTGTGTGTCTCCAGATTGCTACTCTTAGGGCAATTCCCCCCTTCTTCTTGGAAGTGCCACACTCAGTCTTGCCTTCTCTTTCAGCTAGAGAGGTAGTTAGAAACCTACCCCTGTCTCACCTCTTCCCTATCAAGTATGTTAATTCCTCAATAAACCTTTACTCTTTAATCAGGTTGTGCACCATTGCTGTGTTAATCACTCTGCCAACAGCCAGGCTGTGCAACTGTGCATGGCAGCCCTACCATGAACCCCTCAATGATGTCATAGTTTGCATTATATAAACCTCATACTGTTTTAGGGTAACCAGCACAGTGGTGGCAACCAGCAGGAGATTTAGGAGGGTGAAAGGCATACAAATAGGCGTTGTTCCATCACTATGACATCCCTTCCAGTGCAACTCCAGAAGAGATGTCATCACATCAGATTTTGGGGGGATCCTAGAACATTGCACTGACACAATGAGGTCACTTCTGGAGTCACCCTGGAAGTGATGTCACAGTGTCACAATGTCTATTCCTCCCTCCCCACCCCCACTGCTCGACCAAGCAGCAGTGGACAACCAGAGCTGCTAGCACGAGGCCTCACAGCCTCCTGATTGATTGAATGACAGAGCTTCTTATTACCCTTTCAAAAGAATTGGCAACAAGACCTCTCAAATAGACTTAAGCCAGAAGATTGGGGGGAAAATTGGGAATCCCATTCCTTTAGGTCTCCAATTTTTAATGTAAAATTTCAAATGATAAAAATCATGGCCCATTGGTATTTACCACCAACTCAACTCCATAGAATAAATTTGATGAACTCCCCTCACTGTACTAGGAAATGGTCAGATGGGTGATTTCCTCCACATATGGTGGTCTTGCCCAATCATAGAATCTTTTTGGAAACAAGTTCATCAAAACATACTCTTTTTTTTTACAATAAATTTTATTGAGTTTTCAAGTAAGTATTAACATTAAAGTACAATCAATAGTAACATATCTTTGAAGATGAGGCAGAACAGTATATATAACCTTAAAATACATATATTGTGTGATCAACATAGTTTGCGAAAGAGATTTGCAGCAGATTTGAGTAATAAG
This sequence comes from Lepidodactylus listeri, assembly GCA_029233225.1. NCBI lineage: Eukaryota > Metazoa > Chordata > Lepidosauria > Squamata > Gekkonidae > Lepidodactylus > Lepidodactylus listeri. The sequence goes on along the minus strand of JARCFY010000009.1, from coordinate 111,536,042 downwards.
TACAATGCTTAATCAAATCTTATAAGCCGTTTAAGCATATTTCAGTTGAACAGAAGATAAATAATTACCATAACCATAAGTCATTTATTACTTTGGGTGTATCAGATTGTTTGGATAGGTACTCTAATATGGGAAACCAGGTGGCAACAAAATTAGTGTGAGTTGAACCTTTGCCAAGTTGCGTAAGATTATCCGAGAGTTTCGCCATGATGTATAAATCCCACACCTTTTTATGCCATTGTGAAAGGGTGGGTGTCATTGTCGTTCTCCATTGAGTGGCAATGACTGTTTTGGCTGCAAATAATAATAATGAGGCCATTTCTTTATTGGAGAGACTATCAGAATCCATAGCCCAACTGTTCAAAAAGAGGTGTTCTGGAGAGGGCTCTATGTCTAAGCTAGTAATTATTGAAATTTGGGTCAGGACTTCTTTCCAAAATGGGACTAGTTTGGGACAGGTAGCCCAACAATGTATGTAAACTCCCACATTTCCACAGTTTTCCCAACATTTCGGACTATAGGTAGGATTAATGTGAGCTAGCTTGCTAGGGGTTAGATACCAGCGTGATATTATTTTAAATGATTGTAACTTCATAGCTATAATTTTGGTTCAGAAAGAAGGAGAGGCCCATAGTTCATTCCAGGAATCTTCAGATAGAATAGTGGTGCATGCTTTATTCCATAGTTTTTGGTACGAAAGAGTGTCATTAGCTTTTAGAGAAGCCAACACTTTATGTGTTTTAGATATAAGTCCTTTTTGGGAAACTTTTGCACTCTCAATCACCGTCTCAAGAGCAGTAGGTGGTTTTTTCATAATCAGTTCCAGGTGTATTTGCCTACACATGTACGAGATCTGAAGATATTGTAGCCATGGGATTTGAGTTTGTATTTTGGTTTCCAAATCTACTTTAGACATGAGAAGCTTCCTTGTCGTAAGGTCTTGAAGAGTAGTTCTATTGGCTTCCTTCCAAGGATAATATGCAGGATTTTTGATACCAGGCAGGAACCAAATTTGGTTAAGAAAGCTCTGGTGTCTAGATAGAGGAGGAAGCAGTGACTTTCTTCATTGGTCCCAAGACTTTATCAGGGTTTGTAACAGTGGACTCTGCTGTAACTGTTTAGGTCTAGTAGATGGGGTTTGCCAGATAATTTCCAGAAGGTCATAAGGATCAGTATAAGTAGCAAATAATAAGGATTGATCAGATTCAGAGTCAGCCAGCATTACGTGTATCACCTGTGAAAAGTGAATTGCTTTGTAGTAGGTTAGTAGATTAGGAAAGTTGATGCCTCCCTTTTCAAACCTTCTATATAATGTATTACATTTGATTCTGTGTGGCTTATAAGACCAAAAAAAGTCTAAAAGAGTTTTTTGCCATTTGTGTAATTGCCCCAGAGGTATCAAGATTGGGAGAGTTCTAAAAAGGAAAATAAATTTAGGTAGCAGAAACGCTTTGATAATATTGAGCCTGTCAAACCATGAGAGGTTCCTCTTGTGCAATTTTGCAAGATCTGATTTTAAGGTCTTTTCTAATTGGCCATGATTACGTTTGTATACCTGCATATTTGATTGGTATTTTAATACCTAGGTATGGAAGACTGTCTGTTATCCATGAGTATTCATGTGATGCTTTGATGCTAAGTGTAGTTTGTGTATCAAAATTTATTGGCAGCAAGTATGATTTAGTATTGTTGACTTTCAGTCCTGATATAGTGCTGAAGTACTTTAGAAGTTTTTGGAGAGGGGTTAAGGAGGAGGCCGGCTGTGACAGAAACAATATCATATCATCTGCAAATAAAGATACTTTAAATTCAGTTTTGTGTAGGGTAATTCCTTTAATTTCATTACTTTCTCTGATTAGGTTGGCTAAAGGTTCAATGCATAATGCAAAGAGGAGGGGCGATAGAAGGCATCCTTGACGGGTGTCTCGGTTCAGCTTAAATGGTTTGGAACAGTGGCGATTGATTTTGAGATAAGCAGTGGGATCTGCGTATATAGCTCCTAGTGCATTCATAAATTTCTCTCCAAAGCCCATTTTCTGTATTACCTTTTTGAGAAATGGGACTTCCACCGAATCAAAGGCTTTTTCTAGGTCTAGGGACAGGAACACTGCTGCTACATTCTTTTTTTTGCAATAATTCAATATTGTGAGAGTTTTGTGGGTATTGTTGGAAATATCTTGATTAGGCATGAACCCTAGTTGGTCGTGATGTACATATTGTGTAATGAAAGAATTTAGCCTTTGCACCAATATCGTGGTAACTATTTTGAAATCTGAATTCAACAGTGAGATTGGCCTGTAGGATGCTGGCGATGCCGGATCTTTTCCTTGTTTGGGAATAACTATAATAGCTGCGCTATTCCATGATGGAGGTAAACCATGATGGATTTTAAAATATGGTTACAGGCCTGAGATAAGGGGGAAGCCAGGATTGTCCTAAATTTTTTATAAAATTCAGGGGTGAAGCCGTCTGGGCCAGGGGCCTTGGAAGACTTCAATTTTTTAATAGCATCAATTACCTCTTGGGGTGTGATTGGTGCCTCCATACAGTCTTTATGTTCCACAGAGATTGGTTTAACTGCTGGATGATTATTAAAGAAATTTTCTATATCTGAGGGAGCCACATTGAGGGAACTGTAAAGTTTTTTAAAATAAGTCGAGAAGGTTTCCACTATGGATCCAGTGTCATATTTTAAGCTGCCCTGGCTGTCCTTTATGGCAGAGACCAGTCTGGACTGTTGCTGATGTTTCAACCTTTTTGATAGAAATTTTAGAGACTTTGGGGTGAAAGCCCATCCTCTTTGCTTGGAATATAAAATGTCTTTTTGTATTTGGTTCATTTCTATTAGTTCTAAGCTCTTGCGTTCAGCCAGTAAGCGTTTGTAAATTGTGGGACTGCCCGTTTCTTTGTGTTTGTGTTCAAGGGCCTCTATTTCCTTTTGAATAGCCAACCTCTTCTCCATTTTTTTCTTTTTAATGTATGAAGCTGATGAGATCAGATGGCCATGAAGGACCGGTTTCAGTGCGTCCCAGATTATTTCTGGAGATGCTGAACTTGCCAGATTGTTATTGAAGAAGTCCTTAATGTTTTGTTCTAGTGTGAGGGTAACCTGATTGTTTAACAATAAAGAACTATTCAAAGTCCAAGTGTACTGTGGGGGGTTTTCATTATTCAGAGCAAGATTGCACTCTACCAGACAATGATCTGACCAGAGTTGTGTGCCTATGCAGGAGTTTTGTACTTGGTTGAACAATGCCGGTGATATCAAAATATAGTCAATGCATGTATGTGTGCAATGACATGTTGAGTAGAAAGTGTAATCACGCCCCATAGGATGTAAATGCCTCCAGATAGCAATTAAATTGAATGAACTTAATAAGTCAGCCAATTTTGTTTTTGTAGATTTTTTTGTCCCATTGTTTGGTTTAAAGTTAGATTTGTCTATACTATAGCACAATCAATAATAAAGTTGAGGTCTCCACCTAGAATAATTTCACCAGCTTGGAAATCTTCTAAGGTTTTCAGAGAATTCTCTATGAAAGAAAGTTGTTCCGAATTAGGAGCATATATTGAGGCTAGAGTGACTGGTGTTATTGAGGATCCCCTTTACAAAGATAAATCTACCTTGTGGATCAGCCAAAGATGCTTGGTGTGTAAAATTTTGGTCATTGGCTATTAAGATGGCTGTTTCTCTGAATTTAGAGGAGCCCTTAGCTAGCTAAGAACTGATGTATGAATTTCCTAGTTTTGAACAGAGGGGTTATATCATCTTTGATATGTGTCTCCTGGAGAAAAACTATGTCTGGATTATTTTTAATAATTTGACTCTGGATTCTCTTACGTTTGATGACGTTGTTCAAACCTCTCACGTTATACAAAAGTATTTTGATGGTGGACTGCATGTTAAATCAGCTTTGGAAGTCTTGGTGATAGACTGAAATGAGAAATAGCAAAGATTAATAAAAAACATACATTTAATTACAGGTGTAAAGCTGAATTTTCTCCCTGAAGTCTTTTTATTGGAATACCAAACCCCTCCAGTAGGAAATAAAGAGCATAATGAATTAATCTCTATTTTACTTTCTACAGCAAGAAATACTGTAGCCGCTCATTGGAAAAATCCTTTACCTCCCCATATCAATACTTGGTTAATTCGAATTTGGTCTTATTTTGTTATGGCAGAGATTACTGTTGTCACTATGCAACCACACTCTGAAAAAGCTTACAATAATTTTGTTACAACTTGGTTTCCACTAATGCAATTTCTGTCGGAACAGGATATTATTCCGAATAATCCGATATACAAAGATATGATCTTTTTCTAGTTCTTTCTTGGCCTCCCAACTTTCTTTCCTTTGTTGGAGGCTGAATGTTTTGATGATTTAACAGTACTCAGATGAGCTAACATGTTGTTTGGTGTTTTAGTATGGAACTGACATGTATAGATTTAAATAATTAAAAAAAAAAAAAAGAATGACAGAGCCTCCCAGTATGATTACATGGCAGTTGTCAGCCCCGTTGCTTCTCATCTATTGGCAAGTAGTCCTGCAGGTCCTGTCTAAATAAAGCAAAGCAAGCAGATTTTGCAGTATCACTGTGTCGTAATGGAGGTATAGAAAATAGTGAGACAGAGAGCTCCTCCGCATTCCCATTTTTGTTGCTTGCGTGTCCCTGTTGCTTGGGGGTGGGTGGGTTTCTGTATGTGTTTTTCTCCCTCCAGCAGTTGATTCAAAATGACATCTCTGTAAGCTGGGCATAAAAACCTGCTTTTACGCCAGACATACAGCGATATAAAATTGAATCAACCACTAGAGGGGTTGGAAAGGGGGAAAAAAACCATGAAGCAGTGACACAAGTGACAAAAATGAGAATGTAGAAGAGAGAAAAATCTCAAAACTTTGGGATTAGGTCAGTTTTTTCTAATTTGGAAATAGTACATAAAAGCCTTAGACTTTTTTAGCCTAAGAAGTGTGTTACAAGAATCAAATGACCGGAGTGTATTGCTTCATTCTCAGACACACCACTGTTAGATAAAAGGACACTAATTTCATGTATGTTTTTAGAGGATAACTTAAAGTCACCATCCGGCCCGGGGGGAGAAGTGGCGGGCCCGGTGAGTGCCGCCGAGGCCCGCCGAAGGCCCTGGGGGGAAAGAAGCGATGGGCTCGGCGAGTGCCACCGAGGCCTGCCAGAGACGGGGGGAAGGGAAGGAGCGGGGGGGCAGATGGGCGCAGGGGGGAGAGATTGCCGGCCTCAGCTCCTTCTCCCCCCCCACGAGTATTGGCGCCGAGGCCTGCCGGGAGTCTGGGGGGGAAGGGAGCGAGTGGTGGGCCCGGCGAGAGCCACCAAGGCCCGCCGGGAGTCTCTGGGGGGGGAGGGGGCAGAGGAAGGGGGGAAGGGAGCGGAGGAAGGAGGAGCAGCTATCAGCTTCTCCCCCCCCGAATACCGCACCCCCCCCCCTTTGTCTTATATTCTAATAGCGAAGTCAACATATCTTTGGATACTTAAATCTGGTAACTGGAGCTGTGAATGGGAAAGACAGATCTTTCTACAAACCTGGAAATGGCCCCAGGTTTGCAGAAAAATGTGAAATCTAAAAAAATACATTGGGAAGTTTTAAAAAATCCAAAAAAGATAAAAGGAGTCCTTTAGCTTTAAAAAATAGACCCCCCTTGTTGGCTTGGTATCCTAGGCTTAGATTTTTCTGTGAGTAAAAAGGGAGGGGGAGGGGGCAGGGCCCTTTCCAGCCTATTTTAGCCTTTGAGGGAGGATTCATTGGGGCAGGATTGGCTAGAGGTGCCAGTTCCAGGTTGGTAAATTCCTGGAGATTTTGTGGTGTTGAGCAGGGCAGGGTTTGGGGAGAGGCCTCAGCTGCATGTAATGCCACCCTCCAATACAGTTGCTTTCTCCAGGGAGACAGATCTCTGTCATCTGGAGTTAAGTTGTAATTCTGGGGCAACTCCAGGTCCCACCTGGAGGCTGGCAACCCTAGGCCTGAGAGCAGCCTCTGAGTGACTTGATGCCACCTGACTTGCATGACTCCGCTAGGCCTGGGAGTTTGCCGCTCTTCCACGGTTCCAGAGCAGCCACCCTATTCGTAGGCTGTTCGCTGGCTTTCAAGCCAGAGTGGTGTAGTGGTTAGAGCTTCAGAGTAGCGTCTGTTGAGACCCAGGTTCGGATCCCCACCGTGCTGTGGAAGCTGACTGGGTTATTTTGGACCAATCACATATTTTCAACCTAAGACACCTCGCAGAAGAAGATGAAGAGACTGGGTTTATGCCCTGCCCTTCACTGGGAGTCCCAGAGCGGCTTACAAACTCCTTTTCCCTCCCCCTCCCCACAACAGACACCCTGTGAGGTGGGTGGGGCTGAGAGAGCTCTTTCCCAAGCTGTCCTTGAGGGAACAGCTGGTACAGAGCTATGGCCTGCCCAAGGTCATCCAGCCAGGTGCAAGTGGAGGAGTGGGGAATCAAACCCGGTTCTCCCAGATTAGAGTCCGCGCACTTAACCACTACACCAAACTGGCTCTCAACTGTCTGCACAAAGGAGGAGACCTTAGGGATGCCAGTCTTCAGGGTGGGACCTGGGATCCCCCAGAATTACAGCTCATCTCCAGTCCGGAGATCAGTTCCCCTGAGAACATGGATGCTTCGGTGGACTCTGTGGCATTGTACCCCGCTGAGGTCTCTGTCCTCCTCAAGCTCCATCCCCAAATCTCCAGGTGTCTCCCAACCTGGAGCTGGTAACCCATCCCCCTATCCCACGCCGGTGGTCAGGGGAAGGAGGGGAGGAGAGAATAATGTAAGCTGCTTTGACACTCCCCCCCCCCCCACTGTGGAGAAAGACCATCGTTTTCATAGGTAGAGGCTGCAGGGAGGGAGGCGATGGAAAGCTGAAGACAGAAGGGCAGATAAAGGTAGGTGGGCAGTTGGGGGAGAAGGAGAGAGGGTTGCCAGCTCCAGCTTGGGGGATTCCTGGAGATTTGAGGGATGGAGCCTGGGAAAAGTGGGGTTTGAAGAAAGGAACTCTATTCATAACTCTACATAGGAGGGCACTCAGACAGGTATAATGGCACCGACTCCATCCTCCTAAGCAGCCATTTCTTCTAGGGGAACTAGCATTGCCAACCTCCAGGTGAGGGCTGGAGATCACCTGGAATTACAGCTGACCTTCCAGATGACAGAGATCAGTTCCCCAGGAGAAAATGGCTGCTTTGGAGGGTGGAGCCTATGACATTATACCCTGCTGAGGTTATTTCCCTCCCCAAACATCACCCTCCCAAGGCTTCACCCCCAAATCTCCAGGAATTTCCCAACCTGGAGCTGCAACCTTAAGAGGAACTGATCTCTCTAGTTGGGAGATCCATTGTGATTCCTGGCGAGCTGCCACCACTGCTGCTTCTGGGGAGAGGGAAGCAGGTGAGTGGCCGGGAGAGTGATGGGGTGGGGGCAGAGAGAGGGAGAGGAAGTGACAGGCACAAAGGAGACAGAGAGACTAAGAAAACAGGTGGCAGGAGAGACAGAGAAGTAGGGGGAGAGGGGAGGAAGCAAAAGTGGGGGAATAGGATAGCCACTCCCACACGTTTCTTGTGGGTCCCCACTTGTTGGTCATGATTTAGAATGACAAATGAAGAAAATACTCCACCCTGCCAAATATATTATGTACTATCAAGATTTACAGTGCCCTCCTATGTAGAGTTATGAATAGAGTTCTAAGCCCATTAACTTCAATAGACGTAGAAGGGTACAACTATGCTTAGGATGGCACTACCAGTCGACTTGACAAAGAAGCTGCCTTGAAATCCATCACTTGAATTTAACATAATAACTTGAGTCTACATATTTTTTAAGTGGCCAAAGAAAGCCACCTGTGTTTTCAGACTAAGCCTGCACTTAGAAGATTATTAGTTAGTCATAGATTATTAAAAGAGCTTGGGAAGTTGGGAAGACTATTGGTTGACAATAGAGGGAAAGACTTAACTACAAAAATATATCAAATCTTCCATGAAAGAAATAAGAATATTAATTATTTTGTTAAAATAGGTAAAGATATTGGCATTTCTGATGATTAACAGAATTGTATCTCTCCACCATATTTTCCTTAAAAAAAATAAAGACTCCTTATCTGCTGTTCAAGATTTATGGATCAAATGAGCTTGAAAGAGAGAAAGGAAAGAAAGAACTGGATATGTAATGACTGCTGAAGAATTTGCTGCTATGGTTGCCAACTCTGGGTTGGGAAATTCCTGGAGATTTGAGGGTAGAGCCCTGGCAGGGACTTCAGTGGTGTATAATGCCACAAAGACCGCCTTTTAAAGCAGCCATTTTATTTTATTTTATTTTTTAGGCTTATATCCCACCCTCCCTGCCTCTTGGCAGGCTTAGGGCGGTTAACAACATATCATGAACATTAAAACCATAAAATACAGTTTAAAAACATATCATACAAAACGTTATACAGTGTGCTTCCCACTAGATGGCGTTACTTCACCCCATCCCAACAGCGTCCACAGGTGCCGATGGTCTGGACAGCAATGTTCGTTATTTGGGCCAGGGCTATAAACTCATGGCATTTATATAAATATAAACTGCTTGTAGGCCTAGTGGAAGAGCTCCATCTTGCAGGCCCTGTGGAACTGTAGTAGGTCCCACATGGCTCTGATGTTCTCTGGGAGCTCATTCCACCAGTATGGGGCCGCCACCAAAAAAGCCCTGGCCCTTGTCGCTGCCAGTCGAGCCTCCCTGGGCCCTGGCAGGACCAGGCGGTTTTGAGAACCTGATCAGAGTGCTCGCTGGGGTACATACGGGGAGAGGAGGTCCCTCAGGTAAACAGGTTCCTGGCCATATAGGGCTTTATGGGCAAGCACCAGCACTTTGAACCAGATCCAGTACACTACTGGCATCCAGTGCAGTGCCTTTAGGGCAGGCTGAATATGTTCCCCCCTAGGGAGTCCCAACATCAGCCTAGCCGCTGCATTCTGCACTAGCTGCAGCTTCCAGATCTGGCACAAGGGCAGCCCCATGTAGAGAGCATTACAGTAATCCAGTCTGGAGGTGACCAATGCATGGATCACCATAGCCAGGTCATTGCGTTTGAGAAAGGGAACCAACTGCCTAATCAGCTGTAATTGGTAAAAGGCTGACCTTGCAGTGGCTGCTACCTGGGCCTCCATCATTAACAAGGCATTCCAGGAGCACTCCCAAACTCCTAAGCTCCGGCGCTGGCACCAATAGCGCCCCATCAAAGGTCAGGAGAGGGATCCCCAATCTCGGCACAGGACCTCTGTCTTCGGATTCAATTTCTTTTTTTTTTTTTGGGTAAAGAAATTTTTATTTTTCAAAAAAAAAGCATCAAAAATAATACATTTACCTTATACAAATCCCTTTTTCCATATTATATAACATTTTGTTCTATTTGTACATTCTATTTTTATCTTGTTTTGGTGGTTTCCCACCACCTCTGAAGCATAACACATTTTCCATTTTATTCAAAATAGTAATACTATATCTATGTTTCATTTCTGGTAACGGTTATATATCTTTAAAATACTTATACACCAATTCTTATTTTCTATATTCTTATATATTTCTAAATAAAAACAGCTTCATTGTCTAATTTTAACTAAAACCTTCATATAATATATTTCTATTCCTTTATGCTATTATAACCATGTATAAATGTAGTTTTTCATATCCCAGTATTTTTCAACATATTCTTTCAAATCTTTCCAGTCTTCTAGAAAGGTCTCTGAGTAGAGATTATTCAATTTTCTAGTCCATTTATCCATTTCAGCCATATATAACAGTTTTTTCAACCATTCCCACACCTCTGGTATTTTTTCATTTTTCCAATTTTGTGCATACACCATTCTTGCTGTTGTAATCATATACCATATTATTGTCCTTTTCTTTACATTTATCTCTTCTAGTTTAAGTCCTAGCAATAACATTTCAGGCAACTTCTTAAATGTACATTTCAAGATTTTTTCCATTTCTGCATGTATTTTGGACCAATAAATCTTTGCTTTATCACAAGTCCACCACATATGATAAAAAGAACCTTCTTTCTTTTTACACTTCCAACATTTGTTAGACATATTCTGACCAATATTTGCAATTTTTTTTGGTGTCATATACCATCTATACATCATTTTAAAACAATTTTCTTTTAAGTTATAACACGTAGATATACTCATAGCATTTTTCCATAAAAATTCCCAAGATTCCATTTCAATGTCTTTGTTAAAGTTTATCGCCCATTTTACCATTTGTTCTTTTACCATTTCATCTGCATTAAACCATTTTAGCAAGACTTTATACATTTTAGAAATCATTTTTTTCCCGCCTTCCTCCCAAACTTGTTCTATTTCATTATTTTTTTCCCTGAAACCGTGTTTTTTATCACTTCTATACAAATCATATATTTGTCTATATCTTAACCAACCATAATCAAAGTCAATCTGATGCTGCTCCTTCAGTTTGAAATCTTTACCATGTCTTATTAATAAGTCTCTATACTTCAGCCAATCTTGTCCTTTATATCTTGATGTTGGATGTAAGACTTCTGCGGGTACAGTCCACATGGGTATCTCTTCTGAAAAAAAGTTTTTATATCTTGTCCACGTATCCATTAGTGTTCTTCTCAAATAGTGATGTTTAAACATATTGTCCATTTTTGTTTTGCCATAATACAAATCTGCATGCCACCCAAATCTACAATCATGACCTTCCAGGGACAATAACATTCTATCTTGTAACATAGTCCGTGTCCCTACCCAGGTCAAACATATTGCATCATGGTATAACCTTAGATTTGGTAGTTGAAACCCTCCTCTTTCTTTGGCATCACACATTATTTTCATCTTAATTCTTGGTTTTTCCCCTCCCCACACAAATTTAGACAGCTCCTTCTGCCAACATTTGAATGTTTTTACATCTTTCACAATTGGAATAGTTTGAAACAAAAACATTAATCGTGGTAACACATTCATCTTGACCACCGCAATTCTACCCAGCAATGACAAATTCAATACATTCCACTTTTTAATATCCTGCATAATTTGCAACCATAATTTTTCATAATTATTTTTATAAAGATCAATATTTTTCATAGTTAGGTTTACACCCAGATAGTTTGTCTTTTTCACCACCTCACATTCTGTAAGTTTTTGTAACTCGTTTTGTTTCTTATTTGACATATTTTTGCACATTACTTTCGATTTGTTCTTATTTACATAAAATCCTGCTAAGTCACCAAACTCTTTTACTCTCTGTAACAAATGTGGTAATGTGGATAAGGGGTCTTCCACTATAAACATCACATCATCTGCAAAGGCCCTATATTTGAAAGAAAAACCTTTAGTTGTTAAGCCTTTAATATCTTTGTCTTCCTTCACATTTAACAGTAGAACTTCTAAAATCCAAATAAATAGCAGCGGCAAAAGTGGGCATCCTTGTCTTGTTCCTTTTTCAACTTTAAAATTGTCTTTTCGGTATTAATTATTAATGAGGATTTCTGTTCTTTATATATTGCTTTAATGAAGTTAAGCATATATTCACCAATCTCAAGATGTTCTAAAACTTCAAACATAAAATCCCAGTTTAAATTATCAAACGCTTTCTCCGCATCTAAAAAGAAAAAGCCCACTTCCTTTTCAGGATGTTTGTCGTAGTATTCTATAGCATCCACTACTACTCTTAGATTGTCCCTTATTTGTCGATTAGGTAAGAACCCTGCTTGTTCTGTTTGTATAGTCTCTTTAAGGTGCTCTTTTAGTCTATCCGCTATAATCTTAGCAAAAATCTTATAATCATTATTCAGTAAAGAAATCGGTCTATAATTCTTAACATTGGTCAAATCTTGATTTTCTTTCGGGATCAGTGAGATGGATGCATCTTTCCAGGTTTCTGGTACCTCTCCAGTAACTCTTATATCGTTCATCAATAGCAGTAACACCGGTGAAACTGACTCCTGTAACGTTTTGTAGAACTTCGCTGTAAATCCATCCGGTCCAGGTGCTTTACCTAATTTTGAGTCATTTATTGCATTTTTGATCTCTTGTAATGATACTGGATTATTAAATAGTTCTTTAATTTTCTCTGTTGGTTTTGGTAACTTTAATGTTTGCAGGTATTCTTTAATCTTTCTTCTGTCTTTGTTTTCCTTCTTAAAAAGTTTTGCATAGTATTTAAAAAATTCTCTTTTTATTCCTTTGTTATCTATTATCTCAATATTATCTCTTATCACTTTAGTGATAAATTTATTTTCACGTTTTTTCTTTAATTGCCATGCTAAGTATTTTCCGGGTTTATTTGCACCTTCAAATGCTTTTTGTTGAAGTTTTTTTAAGTTCCAGTACATCTCTTGGTTCAAAATGGCTTTTGCTTGGTCTTGTAGCATCCAAATTTCCTTTTGCAGTTTCTTTTTCCCTGGTTTTTTCTTCAGTTCTTCTTCCTTTGTTTTAATGGCTTGTAGAATATTTTCATATTGCTCTTTTTTCTTTTTATTATCTTTAGCATTTAGCGATATCAATAGTCCTCTCATCACTGCTTTGTATGCATCCCATACGGTTTGAATTTTAACTTCTTTCTGCATGTTTACTTGGAAGTATAGGTCTGTTTCTTCAAGTAATTTTTAAATTATTTCTTGATTATCTAATAAGTCCTCGTTTATTCTCCATCTCTTTTGTTTTTTAATCTGCCCAGCTGTCCATAAACACGGATTGTGATCTGAGATTATTCTGGGTAAAATTTCCACTTTTCTTGTCTTAAAGGTTAGGTTAGTAGTCATCCAAATCATGTCAATTCTTGAATGTGAGTCATGTCTGTTAGAGTAAAAGGTAAAATCTTTTCCTTGTGGGTTAGCTTTCCTCCAAATATCTTCCAACTTTTCTTGTTTTATCAGTTCAAAAAATTTTTTTGGAAGCTTCCCTAACGTCTCATCCTTTCTTTTAGAGCGCCTGTCTAGTTTATTATCTACAGTTCCATTGAAGTCCCCTAACATCATAATTTGATCATAGTTTACATTGTCCAATTCCATTTGAAGTTCTTTAAAAAAAATTTCCTTAGCTCCATTCGGAGCATAAATGTTCACAATCAAAGTTTTCAATCCTTGCAGTAAAATTTCAATAGCTAAATATCTTCCATCTTTGTCTTTAAATATTACTTTAGGTTCCAAATCTTTTTTGACATATGTTACAACACCATTTTTTTTGTTGCTTGCTAAAGAATAAAATTCTTCTCCCAATTTTTTCCTTATTAAATATTTATGGTCTTGTTTTTTAAGATGAGCTTCTTGCAAACAAATTATATTACATTTTTGTTTTTCCAACCAATGACCTACCATTCTACGTTTTTGGGGTGAATTTAGTCCATTTACATTCCATGTAAGTATTTTGTAATCCATTTTGATATATTCTTAAATATCTCCAAAATCATCTTTATTCTCTCCCAGGAATGCATACATTTCTTCTGTGCTTTTAATCACTACTCTGGAGTTGCCATAATAAAAGCTTAGTCCTTGAGGTATTTCCCAACGAAATCTGATTTTTTTCTCCTTCAGTTTATCCGTCAGACGCTTGAATTTTTTCCTTTCTTGCAGTATTGCTCTAGGCAATTCTTTCATTACTATAATTTTCTTTCCATCTATTACAAAAGGGTCAGTAAAGCACTTCCTGTAGATTTGTTCTTTTGTTCTTTTCATTGTAAATTGGACAACCACATCTCTTGGTATGTTTTTGTCTCTTGCATACGTAGAATTAACTCTATAAACAAGATCCATGTGTTCTTTAACAACTTCTTCCTGTTCTTGTAAAAAATCTGCTATTGCTTCTTGCATTCTTGTAAAAATGTCCTCATTCAATTTTTCCTCGATCCCTCGAAATCTCAAATGATTTTGCATATCTTTATAGTGCATCATCTTTTCTATCCTCTCGTTCTCTCTCATTGTCTTATGGGTGCTTTTTTCCAGTTCTTTTACTTTAGTTTCTATATCTTGTGTTCTTGTGGATAATTTTTGAAATTCTGCTTTTAATTCCATGAAATTTTTATCTGCTTGAGCCGCTATATTATTCATTTTAACATTTACCTCTCCTATAGCGTCTAACATTTTCTTTTCCATTGCTTCCATAATGGCTAGTAGCTCTTTTTCTTTTTTTGCTGCCATTGTAGGAGAGGACCATGTAGCTGCTCTCGATCTTAGTCCGCGGTCCGTTTTGCCTCTTTAAAAAAGATCGATTTTATCTTGTTTTCCAAATCAAACACCAATTAGTGCATTCAAACAAGCTAATCTTGCCAAGTCAAATTATGTTGGTTTCAGCCTTCTAAGTTATATAATCTTTGAGATATTGCAGTTTAAAAATTTTATAAATCCAAAATGGCGGGTGCGACTTCTCTATGGTTAATGTCAAAGGTTATAGTCTTTTTACCTTGCTTCTGGCTTGCCGTAGTTTCCTTTTGTCCCTTCCTTTTATTTACTTGTCTGCTCTCTGCACGTCACTTCCTGTTATGGTCTTTCTGGTCCGGCAGTATTTAGAGTCCCCTTTCTGGTCCGGCAGTATTTAGAGTCCCCTTTACCTTCTTCCGGTTCTTCTCCTTTTCCCTTCTTGTCTGCTCTTCTAGCCGTCACTTCCTGATTCAGTCCTCACGTCTTAATCTCACGATGCTTGGTTCCCTTCTCCCTCTTTGTCTCGCGATGCTTGGCTTCCCCTCCCGACTCTTCTTAACCGCAGGAATGTTAAACAACTTGTTTTTTTGGCTTTTTAAGTTCAAATTCGGTTTTTTAGCGCTTCAAAACTGCTCTCATCCAATCAACAACAGTCTATTGCTTCACCCGATCTGCTTTTCGTCTTTCAAAACGCGGCGGTGGTAAGGCAAAAAACTTTTTTCCGTTACCTTTTGTTGTTACTTCGCTTCAGATGTTGTCCCAACGTTTAAACTTTGTCTTCTTTATTAAGGAATCAGGGGAATTGGAGGTTTTATGCTGAATTTTTCAGCTCAGCTCGGCTCCTTAGAGATACTCGCAAGAATCCTCTTCGGCTGCAGTGCTCAAGGTGTCGGAAAAGTCTCCTCCGAGACTTTCCCTTCACCGAGGTTGCTCAAACCTGGATTATATTGCCTGCTGGTCCTCACACTACCTGTGTGAGGTTGCGTCAGGTGGATTAATCCACCCAAGCTGTCAGGAAGAGCCGCTGTCTGCCTTGCGCATTTGCAAAGCATGTCAGACCTCCATTCCTCCGACCGGAAACCTCTTCGGATTCAATTTCAATTGACTCTGTCTAAGCCAACCAGCCACAGCCTTCAGCGCCAGGTCCAGATCTACCAGATTAGAGTCTGACTGGGCACCCAACAACAGATAGAGCTGGGTGTCATCGGCATATTGATGACAACCCAGCCCATGCCTCCAAGCAATCTGGGCAAGGGGGCGCATGTAGATGTTAAACAACATCGGGGAGAGCACTGCACCCTGTGGCACCCCGCACACCAGTGGGTGCCTTTGGGACAGTTGCTCTCCTATCACCACCCTCTGTCCCCGATCTTGGAGAAACGAGGAAAGCCACTGTAAGGCCAACCCCTGGATCCCAATGTTGGTGAGGCAGTGGGCCAGTAGTTGGTGGTCGACTGTGTTGAACGCTGCCAACAGGTCTAACAACACCAACACCACCATTCCGCCTCAATCCAGTTGCCTCCGTAGGTCGTCTGTGAGGGGGACCAGCACCATCTCTGTCCCATGGAAGGGATCTAAAATGGAGGCATCATCCAAGAAACCCTGCAAGCAGTTCGCCACCACCTTCTCGATTGACTTACCCAAATAGGGTAAGTTACTTACCCAAGATCGAGACTTACCCAAATAGGGTAAATTGGATACCAGCCAATAGATGGCCAATTCGGCTGGATCCAATGATGTCTTTTTTAGGATGGGGCGTATAACTGCCTCCTTCAGGGCCCTCGGAAACACACCCTCAATGAGGGACATGTTGATGATGTCCATTAGAACCCCTCGCAGCCCATCCTGACTGGCTTTCACCAGCCACAATGGACATGGATCGAGACTGCAGGTGGTTGGTCAGACCGAGAGAAGCAACTTGTCAACCTCCTCTAGACAGAGTGGATCAAAATAATCCAGAATGTGACTAGAAGACGCGTGTGGAGCCTTAAGTTCCATTACTGTATCAACTGTGGCAGGGAAGTCCTGGCGGAGCAGCAGGATTTTGTCTGTGAAATAGTTCCCAAAAGCCTGACAGCCAATCTCCAATTCTCTCTCATTTGGGCTGCATTGCGGAACAGTCATCAGGGACCAAATTGTACTAAATAATTGGGCTGGGTGAGAATTCACAGACACAATCATGGCCGCGTAGAATACTTTCTTCGCAGCCATGACCACCACCTCGTAGGATTTCATAAATGTCCTATAGGATGTTCTTTCTGCCTCGTCAGGAACATGCCGCCACCGTCTCTCTAGCCGTCTGAGTTCCTGTTTCATCGTCCTCAACTACCGGGGCGAGTTGTGAACGGGGCCACAGAGTGTGCCGGGGAGCGGCCCTGTCAATGGCTTCCGAGAGCTGGTTGTGCCAGTCATTGACTAGCTCATCCAGTGAGCCGCCAGGGGGTATCGGATCCCACAGAGCTGCCTGGAATCGCACTGGATCCATTAGGTTTCGCGGGCAAGCTAAAATCTGCTTGCCACCCAAATGGGGTTAAAGTGACACAATCACCTGGGCCTTCAGGACATGATGGTCCGACCATCATCCAACCGTGGTCGTAATCCAGTCCACCATAACCCCCACCCCACACCCCAAGTCAAGGGTGTGACCGGCTCTGTGCATGGGGGCCGACATAACTTGGGAGAGCCTCAGTGACACCATGGACGTCACCAGGTCCATTGCCTGTGTGGAGGTCGCGTCCTTGGCATGGACATTGAAATCACCCAAGACTAATAATCGAGGGTGTTCAAGCGCCCAGCCTGATACGGCCTCCAGCAGGGATGGCAGGCTGCTTGCTGGTGCATTGGGTGGTGTGAGGAACTGATAGATCCAATAAGCCAGGCCTCAGTGTTAAACAAAGTCCTTTATTTCTTAATGGTCTTGCAGTCTGCAGCTTCAGTGTTAGAGATACTTGTGCTTATGGTTACAGGTAATTATACACCCTTCAAACAGCAGAAGAAACTTTAGCACCAATCAGGGCACCTACAATAAAGCAGGAAAAAATACTAGCCATTGTGTTCTCACCAAAAACGCGCACAGTCCACCCTGATTAGGCTTGGCAGCCGAGCTCTCCCTCCCACAAGTCCATCTTCAGATTCCCACACATACACCCATCTGGAGCTCTGCTACCACATAAACAACCCAAGGTCATACTTCACCGGGTCAGATTAAGAGAAGCACAGAAGGAGGAGGGGGCAATAGAGAGCAATATGACGTAGAGGGCACTGGGTCGCCATTCCCCAGCCGGGAGAAAGCAAAACAAATCAGAAAGCATATAAATGACAGGGAACCTGACAGGTGGTCGGTACACCAGCCAGACAGCCAACCTCTCCCCAGGCTCCCAGACAAAACCGGCACACCTTATACCCACAAGATTCAACGGCAGGAGCATTTCTCCAGAGCAACTAATCTTCGTAGTCTGGAGATCTGTTGAAATTCTGGGAGATCTCCAAGCCCCACCTGGAGGTAAACAACCCTTTTTGCTGCCTAGTAGTGGGGGTCTGTATGGCCCCTTCCAACTCTATGATTCTATGTTTCTATTGTATGATTCTATGAAAGGGCTGTCAAGTCTCGGCCAACTTATGACAACCCTATAGAATTTTCAAGGCAAGAGACATTCAGAGGTGGTTTGCCATTGCATACCAACCCCGGTATTCCTTGGTGGTCTCCCATCCCAGTACTAACCAGCTAGGGCTGACCATGCATAGCTTCTGAGGTCTGATGAGATCAGGCTAGCTGTATACACCACTGAAATGAAACTTTTTTGAAAATTCAAAATCCATCCTATATTGCACAAATTTAAGCAGCTGCGTAGTGCAAGATGGGTAGCCACATCATTCTATCATTGGAGGGAAAACCATAGAGTTTACATTTTTTACAACTATAAAAAACTATTCCTAACACTACTTAAAGCAAAGAATAACAGATCACTTTTCAAATAAATGAAGTTCCCCTTAGATCACGTTAAACAGAAACGTGATAATATATTTAGATCAGTGTTGGTTATGCACGTGCCAATTCAAGCAAGTGGTATATATATCTAAAACTTCTAGCTTAAAACAACAAAGAAAAACTATTTTCCCCTCCTCCCTCTTCTTCTTGGTTTAGGTGGTTCTCTTAGAACTGCTAGTTGCTTGGGGGCTGCAGCCCCCTTTGCTGAATCAGAGTCCTCTGAAGAGCTACTCGATGAACTTTGTGAACTTCCCAAATCATGTGTAATGTCTTCTTCTCCTTCTTCTTCCTCTTCCTCTGCTGTCTTCCTCTCTTTTAGTAGCTTATGATGGAAATCCAAGAAAGTCTCTGCACTTTTAAGAGAGGTGATCTTCTCTTTTTTTCCATTGTAACTGAAAGCCAAACCTTCCAGAAAAATCCATCTATAAGGGGTGGTATTCTTTTGCAAGAATTTTATCAGATTTTTGTACTGCTTTCTTCTTTTTCTTATCTCAAATGGAATGTCTTTTAATATCTTAATTTCCAGTTCTTTGATTTTTAGGAGTGTCCTGTTTGTGGCCTTGAGGACCACATCTCTTATTGTTCTCTTAGAGAATTTCACCACAATTTCTCCAGGCAGGTTATTCTTCTTCACAAAATCCGGATATGTCCTATAGACAATATCCATATTGCTTTATAGGTATTCTGCTTGTAGACCTGTTACTGGAGCCAATGCTTCACTTAAGATTTCCTTTAAATTCTCCATTTTTTGTTCTGGGACACCTTGAAACTGCAGAATATAGGATGCTTGTTCCATTTGCAATTTCAAAAGTTGATCTTTATCAGTTGCTTGCTCTTTCTTCCCCACTTGTAGCCTTTGGGTCAGTATTTTTGTTTTGGTTTCAGTTAGTTTAGTTGATTTGATCACTTCTTCTACTTTAAGATTGGATTCTTTAATCTCTTTCTGTAGAGCGTCAATGTTTTGATTCATTGTAGTCATCTGGTCCAGCAGAGGGCACAATGCTGCCGATAACATGTTTGGGAAGCCTATAGTAGCTTCCTGTTTAGGAACAGGAAGAGAAGGGGTTGTGGCTTTTGGAGAGGGTTTCCCTCTAGTCACCATTTTTTCTCCCCTGCCAGCCATTATTTCCTTCCTGAGGGGGGGGGGGAATCGCAGTTTCAAACAAAGTTATTTAAAAAGAAGACACTTTAACAGACTTACACATCACTTGAAGAGCCAATGCAGCACCAACAACCCCAGCCCTCCACTTTACAGATTTTTAGAGATGCTGGGTGGGGGGGCAAACCATTCCCTCCCCTTCCTTCGTTTTCTTCCGGACTGGAGAATGCTCAAGTGTCCAAATGAGTGGACCCGCTGACTCATGTTTCCTCGACTGTGCACCTCTGGTAGGATTCTTTCATTTAACGCTTGTTTTCTTTGCACGCTATCCAGTGTGCTGCTTTTCTTTTCTTTTTTAAAAAGATTTTTTATTGCTTTTTAATCCCTACACCTATACTAAAATCTGCACACTATCCTACCCTAAGGTATACAGAAAATGCATTCGTAATGCTAATAATACTAACATCTTTAGTTACTGAAAAGCTAAATTATTTCTTGGCATACATTACTAATTTATTCTTGCTGTTTACAAATAAAAATATAACATTGGATCCCTGGACTACATACATCAGAGTAAGCAATCTGTACTAAATTTTAAGATTACAAGGCTTGGTGTGTTATTACAGCAAAGAAAAAAACAGTTATAAAACTATTTCTCCTTTGATTCTCTTCCTTTCTTCTTGTCTTTCTTCTTCCTAGGGGTGGCCACCCCTTTCTTAGAGTCCAAATCTTCTCCATCTTCAATCTCTGAGCTTTCAAATCCATACATACTCTCCTGCTCTGCCAGTGAGTCATCTGGTTCAGTCTCTGCTTTCTTCTTTTTGTGCTTTTCCAAAAATGTTCTTGCTTGTTCAATGTAGTCAATTTTAAATTTCTTATCTTTATAGCTGAACTGCATTCTCTCTGGAATGCCCCATTTATAAGAAATAGTCTCTGACTGCAACCATAAAGCCAAACTCCTATACGCTTTCCTTCTCTTTCTTATTTCAAATGGAATGTCTTTTAGAACTCTAATTTCTTCTTCCTGTATCTTCAGAACAGTTCCATTCGTAGCTTTTAACACCAGATCCCTGGTTGATCTTTTTGAGAATCTCACCACGATCTCACCTGGCAATCTCTTCTTTTTAACATATTCTGGATATGTCCTATAAGTCATATCCATGTTGCTTTGAATTTCCGCTGCTTGCCATCCTGTCAGAGGTGCCAGTGCCTCACTTAATATTTTCTTCAGATTCTCACCTTTTAACTCAGGGATGTTCTGAAATCTCAGGATGTAGTTTGATCGATCCATTTGAAGCATTAATACGTTGTCACTTTGAAAAGACTTCTCTTTTTCAATTCTTTGCAGTCTTGAGTCGTTTTTTTCAACTGCTGTTTTGACTTCCAAGAGTTCCTGCTGGAGCTTTTCCTGCTTTTTGTTTGACTCCCTCATCTCAGTTTGCATTGTTTCCAGTTTAGTGTTGATTGAAGCCAATTGGTCCACTAGGGATCGCAGTGCCACCGTCAATACTGCATTCAGCTCAGATCCACTTTTTAAAGTGGAGCTTCCAGGTTTTGGCGATGCCTTGCCCGCCATGCTTCCTGCAGTCGCCGTTTGTTTACAATCAGATAAGAGATCTAAAAGGAGACATTCTCGATTTGTCACACCAATGCCTTTTGCAAGCTCTCCCTCTGCTGTATGCGATCCAGCTCTCCAACTCATTTATAACGCCTCCAAGACAGCAACAAGACCGTGAGAAAGTCTCCGAGTAAGTTACGAGGGAGGGGGTGGGGGGAATCCAATCCTCCCAGCCCACCCTTTAACACTTCATATCAAAAGATCAGGAGACTCACAATTCTGCCATTGCATATCTGGTATATCATCACCTCTCTCTGCTCACATTTTCTGCAGCTTCACGGCAGCGTTTTTAGTAGCCCGAGGGCCTCCTCCGGCAGGCGAACCTTTAGGGGTAAAAAGAAGCCTCAATCCCGCGATCGCTACTGCAGGGAGAGGCTACCTTCAAGCACCCCAGGCAGGGACCCTTTCCTAGGTTCCCTGGGGGTCCGGCGTCAGTGCAGGACCCCTTCAACCTGCAGAGAGAAGCACCCGCCATTAAAGCGCTTGAAACTGAAAGTGTGCTGCTTTTCCATGCCCGAAGGCTCCCCAGCAGCGGGACCTCTCAGGACAAAGAGGCACCTCGATCTCTCGGCCATCGCCTCAAGAGAGGCGCCTCTCGCATCCCAGCCTAGGAGCCCTCTACAAGGGCTCCGGGAGGGACCGGAATCTGGCCGGTACCCCTCCTGATCACTGGGTTTGTGGGCCACTCCATATGGAGCTCTATTGGAGTGCGCCCGCCATCAAGCTGCCGAAAGCGGAAGTCTCTATGGTTTTCCCTTGAATGGTAGTGGTACCGCCCCCAACGTGCCTGACGTGATGACATCACTTCTGGGCGATGTCATTGCGGTGTGCGCACTTGAAGATCTCCAGAACAGGGCCCGGGGCTCCCCCACCAAAACTTCAGTAAGACTTGGCAACCCGAGGTATATTGTGTAGTTTGGCCCTGAGATGGACTTCCAGCTAATAGCTGATGCTGTGAAATACTAGGATGCACGGGCTTAAGATGCAGCTTGTATTGAGACAGTAGATGGAGACAAGGGCAATCAGGACACATGGCTAATTTCCAAGCTCATATTCTTATGCCCCCAATTATTCTTTTTTAAATATTACTTTGAAGACTCCACTTCTAGTAGTTTCTACGGTGTTCATTTCCCCCATTGTTTGTTAATTTTCTTTCAATGGGGATTGGCGATCCAGCCTTTTTAGAAATTACCTATTAATCTTTTGGGCATTTTGAGAGCTGGGGGCATGATAGATTTATTCAGAAATTGTAAAAAAAAAAAAAAGTTTGTGGGCCTGGAAAAATGTGGGAATGGTTCCGAGATTCAGAGTGTGAGGGAAATACCATTTCTATGGTTCTGTGTTGAGCTTGGGGAAAGAAAGCAGCTCCTTTGTTTGGGCTTGTGGGGAATATGTGATGTTTCCACTGTTCTGTATGGCCTGAGGTATGTAACCGTCATTGTTTTTGCATTTTTCTTTTCTGCAGCTGACATTATTTCAACTGCTGAGTTCAACCACACCGGGGACTTGCTGGCAACTGGGGACAAAGGCGGTCGAGTTGTTATATTCCAACGGGAGCCAGAGGTAGGCTGGGGGCTTTATCGTCCCCATTATTATCAAGGCAGGACCCTTCACTTCGGCATTTCATAGTGAACAGTCTTAACAGTTTAACAGTCAGTTAATTGATATCTGCACCAGAGACGAAAACTGAATAATAAATTCACCTTTGAAAATCAAAACTGGTTCCCCTATAAAAGAGCAATGAACTGGGATGGATGATTTGATTAGCAAGCCTGAAGAGTCACACGGAGACCTGCAACGTTCCTTTCCCAGCCTGAGCAAATTCCAGCAGCCTTCAGGCACTGAGGAGGAATGCCCTGTGGTGGTGCTAAAATGCTGGCCAGCTCTCCCTGGGAGCCACTTGTTCTGTACGAGGAAATGGACAATCTGCTTTTTCCCTTTTGTTCCACTGAGCCAAAACCAAAGTACTGGGAAAGAGGAGAGTTTTAATCTGCCTCCCAAATGTCAAAAGGGAATGTCTTTTCAGGTTCCATAACTTCTTAGGTGCTGCCCCTGAGGAAGCCCATGTTACTTGCGGTTGCCCACCATATATCTGATGATGCCGGGGCCACACAGGACAAGGCCACTCAAGGGGATCTGTGGGGGTGAGGAAGGGGGTTGGAGCTTGAGGCCAGCTGAGCCCAGGCCAGGTCTTCACTCCTTATTTATTTTATTTTATTTTATTCATTTATGCCCTACTTTTCTCCCCAGTGGGGACCCAAAGCAGCTTGTATCATTCTCCTCTCATAAGAACATAAGAGAAGCCAATGTTGGATCGGGCCAGTGGCCCATCCAGTCCAACACTTTGTCACACAGTGGCCAAAAACACCAGGGGCCCTCAGGAGGTCCAGCAGTGAGGCCAGGACACTAGAAGCCCTCCCACTGTTGCCCCCCCCAACCACCAAGAATACAGGGCATCACTTGCCCCAGACCGAGAGCTCCTACCTATACCTTGTGGCTCACAGTCACTGATGGACCTCTGTTCCAGATGTTTATCCAATTCCCTCTTGAAGCTGTCCATGCTTGTAGCCGCCACCACCTCCTGTGGCAGTGATCTCCACATGTTAAACACTCTTTGGATGAAGAAGTACTTCCTTTTATCTGTTCTAACCAGACTGCTTCGCAATTTCATGGAGTGCTCACGAGTTCTTGTATTGTGAGAAAGGGGGAAGAGTACTTCTTTCTCTCCCTGCTCTATCCCATGCATAATCTTACTCTCGTCCAGTCTGTCCTCAGAACAATGGCCCTGTGAGGTAGGTGAGGCTCAGGGAGTGTGACTGGCCCAAAGGATCACCCAGCGAGCTTCCATGGCACAAGGGGGGGTTCCACCCTGGGCCTTTCAGTTACAAGTCTGTCACTCTTCACCACCACACCACCCTGGCTCTTCCTGTTCCCATGAGTTCTGGTGTATGAGTGAATTTTGAGGTGCCTTCAGTTTCCCCTGGAAATATAGATGGTTGGATCCTGTGTTAAAAACCTGAGGTTAATCGTTGACATTTTGTGTTCCTTGCAGAGCAAAAATGAACCTTACAGTCAAGGCGAGTACAATGTTTACAGCACCTTCCAGAGCCACGAGCCAGAGTTTGACTATTTGAAAAGTTTGGAAATAGAGGAAAAAATAAACAAGATCAAGTGGCTGCCAAAGCAGAATGCCGCCCACGCTCTTCTGTCCACGAATGGTAAGGATCCTGGGTAAGGATGCTGGGTCCCCAGGCTTTAGAGCTGCCAGATCCAGGCTGGGAGAGTCATAGAGGTTTAGGGGTGGGTTTGGGAAGGGGAAGGACCTTAGCGGGGTCTAATGCCAAGTCAGATTAATGTAATGTGCTGTATGTGGGGGTCTGCCCTGGAAAGCAGTTCAGAAACTTCAATGGATCCCAAAATGCAGTGGCCAGGTTACTGTTGGGCTGGTTACATGGACTGTACCCCCCCTGTGCTGTGCTAAAAGAACTACCCTGTTTACCCATCTGTTTCTGGGCACAATTCAAATTGCTGTTTGTTACCTTTAGGGCCCTAAATGACTTGAGGCCAGGGTGCCTGAAGGACCATCTCCTCGCATACTATTCAGCCTACCCTTTAAGATCTAGCTCTCAAGCCCTGCTCTGTGTCTCCACCTTCAGAGGTGAGACAGGTAGCAACTAGAGGCAGGGAATGTTCTGTGGCATCCTTTGGAAACCCCCCCCCCCCGAAGCTTACGTGGTACCTACTTTACTTTCTTTTAGGTGCCAGGCCAAAACACATCTTTTTCATACCTGGCTTTTAATTAGGGGTTTCAGCTTATCAGCTTTTTAATGGTCTGCTTCTGTTTTATGCATAGTTTTTATGCTTGTTGTGTTTTAATGGCTTGTGTTTTAATATTGTGTTTTTTAATTGTAAGCTGCTTCGAGCAGGATTTTAAAGAGGTGGCATGGAAATTTTCTGAATAAATAAATAGAACCTATCCCTCAAAGCAGCCATTTTTCTTCAGGAGAACTGATCTCTGTAGTCTTTACATCACTTGTAATCTTGGGAAATCTCCAGGCCATACCTGGAGGTTAATAACCAATGAGAGATTCATGGAAAGAAGGTTACTGCAAAAACAAAACCATGGGCAAATTACTATAAAACAAATATATTATTAATGTTTTTACATAATAAGGATACTTTTGTACACAATCTATATTTGTAACAGTGTAACTCATACAAAAATCAATCTGATCATGATCTATATATGCTCAGTCCATAAGCATTTCCATTCTCATCAAAAATTCTTAATGGAATAAAGTGCCTGTGCCGAGTGAACATTTCCAGTTTGTGAGTTTCAAAATACACCAGATGAATGTTCCAAATAATTCAGTTCAAAAGTGCATACGTGACGATTGTTGAAAGGACACTTCCTCCACCTCTGGCAGAGCCTTCCAGCCTGTTACAAATCCGTTTCCAAAAAACTTTTTCAAAGCGGGGATGGAACGTTGTTCATACACAGTGCTATCACTCCTAAAAATAGATGACAATGTATATATACACTCCAACCATAATTCAAAAATAATTTGAAAAAACTCATCAAAACACTTTTCAAGAACACTTACAAATATGAATATTCAATGTTCTCACAGGCACAATTTTCAAAAGAATAGTATTTCAATTTACACCCACAGCCTCTATGTTTATAATTACTCAAGGACTGTACAAATCAAGCATACCTATTGAGACTATTAAAGAGACATTAAAAAAGATCGGATTTCAGATGGATATTACCTATCACTTTCAAAACCTCTTACAAAAACCAGGAATAGTCGATATTATTATTCAATCCAGACAGAGACAAAGTATTTAGCTTAAAAATCCAAAATATTTCCTCCATAAGTAATGACTTATGTGTGTCATTAATGACATCAGAATCACCTAAAGAGTACAATAAACCTCATATCATCCACGGAGTGGCCATTTTTGACATAATGTGAGATCCGAGATGCCTCCATAATTTTGTTCTTTATACGAGAGAGGTGTTCTAAAATCTGAATCTTGTTATTTAATCCTTTCCATCGACATAGAAAAGGCATTCGATACACTAGAAGTTCTCTATCTCAAAAAACTTATCGACTCTATGGGCTTTGGTGATGCCTACCAATCTGCAATCCGAGCAATATATTCCCAACCCATGGCGAAGTTTTTGGTTAATGGAGAAGCCTCTAAAGACATTCCTCTCCATCGAGGGACTAGACAAGGGTGCCTGCTGTCCCCAATTCTATTCATGCTGGCAATGGAGCCCTTGGCATGTGCCCTGAGGGTTGACCCCAGATACACAGGAATAAAAATCAATGACAAAGAATTTAAGGTAAGCTTATTTGCGGACAATGTCGTACTTTATGTCTCTGAACCTATGCAGTCGCTTTCAACTCTGCAGGCTATCTTCCACCGTTTTGGATTAATTTCTGGATTAAAAGCCAACCAGGCGAAGTCGACACTCTATCCAATCAGGTTACTCCCGGAAGTGATCACAGATATCAGGTCCCACTACAATTTCACCTGGACCACGACAACATGGCAATATTTGTGAATCAAAATCCCCCTAAAGCTAGAGGACTTGATTAAATATAACCATTCTGAGGCTGAGGACAGACTGGCAATCTGGAGTGGGAGAGCTCTGCTTGTGAAGTGGGGGAAGGGAGCCCGTTCAAACAGCCACAGCTGTTCCCCAGCTCCCTTCTGTACTTACCCACTTCCATGCCACTTCCCTGCCGCTTCAGAAGGACACCGGGAGAAAGTGGTGTCCAGGGGCCATCTGCTGCTTGTTTCCCACTTCCCGGCAGTGTGAACTGGAAGAAGGCAGGATTCAAGTGGAGGCGGCAGTGTGAACATGCCATTTCCGAAATGGCCCTGCCATGAGCCACGGAGGTTGGCCCACCCGGGGCCGCTCCGCAGCAGTCTGAACGCTCTGGTCCGGTATGCTAACGCAGGAGTCTGGCCAGTGTGAACGGCCAGCCCCGGAGCAGTTTTCCCCCGCAACTTTCAGCCCCGCTTTCCTCCTGCAGCAGATTGCCAGTCTGTCCTAAGCCTGAGATTGCTAACAATATAGCTCAACTAGCAAAATCCTGGGGAAATAAATGGCTGTCTTGGTTGGATAGAATTCAAATGATTAAATCTTTTCTATTTCCAAAATTTCTATATTTTTTCCAAACCCTTCCTATCCGAATCCCCAAATCAGTGATTATGAAATGGCAACATCTCCTCAACACCTTCATCTGGCAAAACAAGCGCCATAGGATCAACTTTAAAACACTTCGTAGGCCACTAAAACAAGGTGGTTTAGCAGCCCCAGACCTCCAACTCTACTATGAAGCATCATTATTGTCTTCCCTAGTCCGCCAGCAGCATATGCTGAATCCTCCTGATTGAACATACATTGAAGAATCAGCCCTCCCCAACTTGTCATTTAAAGAGTCACTATGGACTGAAACCCCAGCTAATCTTTGCAAGGCCTTGAGGTATCCTTATCTGAAATATGTTCTTCAAATCTGGTTTCATAATCGAGACAGGTTGGTCCACCCCTCCTCACTAGTGCGCACATGCACATCACAAACATGGTTCTTACCGGCAAAAGACCCCTCATCATTCCGGAACTGGAAAAATGCAGGCATTACATGACTTAAAAATGTCACTTATGCGGGTAGATTGGTTACCAAGCTAGAATTAGAGAAAAAAGTATAATGCTATGTTACCCTGATATGAATACTTGCAAATGCAACATTTAATGAACTCCCCCGAAGTTCTTACTAACATAAAAAAACCTTTAATGCCCTTTGAACAACTATTAACACATACCACCCCCAAAAAGGGTCTCATTGCAGCAATCTACCAAATTCTTTTAAATAAGATCTCTAACCAAAAGTTATACTATCAAGTGGCCTGGCATTCAGATCTTGCCTGTGAATTCTCAGACAATCAGTGGGAACAGATCTGCAGCCTAAACAGCAAAATCTCTAAATCTCTGACAATTCAAGAAATACAATTCAAAGTTTTACTAAGGTGGTATACCTCTCCAGTGACATTATCCTATATTGCTCCTCAAAACACTCCAAAATGTTGGAAACGATGTGGTCTCAGAGCCAATTTTTTTCACACTTGGTGGGCATGTAAACACAGCTTTTGGAGAGAAATCCTCACTCAGACAAAATTTTTAACTGGCCATGAGGTTTCATTTGAACCTCTAACAGTCTTTCTAGGCCTATGGCCAGAAGAGAAACCACCTTTAGGAAGTGGACAACTGATAAATATCCTTCTAGGAGCAGCCAAAGCAGTTATAGCCAAACAGTGGAAGAATGACAAACCCCCTTCACTCCGACAATGGTGGAATAAAATTTGGGATTTTTTTCTTGAAGAAAAGTGCTCAACCTATTTTGACAAGACTCTATCTGATAGAGAACTATATAACCCATTAGACAAATGGTATTCTTTTTTATAAAAAGTGGAAGCAAAAAAACTTGAAGGTGAAGTAACCTCTTTCACTAAATTTAAAATGTTCACCTATGGATAATAGCTAAATTAGGTTGTAATTTCAATGTTATTAATCTATCTTGGGATATTGGTAATTATCACACGTAGTTCGACAATGTTAACCCAAAATGACTAGTTTCAGGGTTATTTTTATATTTTTATATTTTTATAAGTTTGTTTTGTGCTTGTATCAAAACAGCTTTCTGTTGTGTATATGCCACACTTAAGATAATAAATAAATAAATAAAATAAAATAAAATAAAATAAAATCTGAATCTTGACCAGGTGTGTGGTACTGCCCACATACATTTTCTGACAGGCACATGAGATGACGTAGACTACATTATGAGAGCTACAATTACTTAGAAATTTCAGGAATACTGAAAAATTCAAACCAACAGGGACCATTCAAACAGTAGGGCATTACCGCTGTTGAGGGTGTTTAGCATGCTCCCTAGTGTTAGAAACTCAGGAGTTTAATCCTGTTGGTTTGAATTTTTCAGTATCCCTTACTGGGAACTTTCACATAATGTCTTCTACTAATCATCCTGTTTCCAAATTTTCCCTTTCCTCAATACACTCTTTCCCAAATCTGCTTTATTCTCATATTTTTTGTAAAGAATGCAGTCCAAGTGCATTAGAACATAAACTGGAAGGAATGGGGTGCATTTCTCACCCTGCAAAGGTCCTACTGCCCTGACCTGGATTGCTGAGCCTGGCCCAATCTCACCAGATCTCAAAAGCAAAGCAGGATCAGCCCTGTTTAGTACTTGGATGGGAGACCACCAAGGAAGTCCAGGGTCTTTATGCAGACCCAGCCAATGGCAAACCAGCTCAGTTTGTCTCTTGCCTATGGGTCGCCATGAATTGGCTGTGACTTGACAGCACTTTCCACCACCACTAGCAGTACAACCAACTTTGGTGCCATTTCCCCACCATCAGGCCCTCTTGGGCACCCTTTTCCCAGCTTTCTGTTCCTGCTGCCCTACAAGAGGGCTTTTAAAAGATTGGTAATTGTTATAGCACTACAGAGTTACAGTGTTATAGTGCTATAATGATCTATTGCAGTTTTGAATAGAATCATTATAGCTGTATAGTACATACTTGAAGAAAAGAGCAACAAAAAAGGGTGTGTGAATTGCCATGGCACCTGTGGTGACCATGCCCTCAAAAGCCAGTGTGGAGCTGCTGCAGAGAATATGTACAAGGGAGAAGTTAGAAGGAGGAAAGTTTGCAGAAAATTTGCACGTGTGGAGGGTCCATTCAGTAATGTGCAAGCCCCTGTATCCACAACAGTGATTGAAGTAATATGGAGAATCTTCACCATACAAAAGAAGCATTTGTGGGCTAATCTGTTAGTGGTTGAAATATGCCATGTGAATTTCACAGAGCAAGGCTGATTCTCAGGCTGTCACCCATGTGACCCTTGAGGCAGCTCAGCCAGTAAGGAGCTTGTTGAATCAGGGTTTTGGATTCTGCTCAGCCATCAGTGACTACACAGTGACAGGCATCCTGTCCTGAGCCTGACCCACCTGCTGGCAGTGCAGGCTCAGAGGGGATGGATGGGTCTTGTTGGGAGGGGCCAGGAAGGATGCCTTGAGTCACAAGGATCCAGGCACCTGGAGACAAGTCTGGAGGAAATTTGTTCCTCTTTCTTTCTTTCTTTCTTTCTTTCTTTCTTTCTTTCTTTCTTTCTTTCTTTCTTTCTTTCTTTCTTTCTGGTACTGACTGCATTTGAAGCAATCCAGAATAAATTCTTCCATGGAATCTGGAGCTGATTGTTAACAGAGGATATTCCTTTGTCCCTTTTATCTAGAGAGGGAGAATTTTTAACAACGTTTAACTCTTTCTGTTCATGGGAAGAAACATTTACAGAAGTCACTCAGCAAAGGAAAATACAGTAGTATTTCTTTTAGGCCCATATAGCCCAGCATTTTTCAAAATTGCTATGAAAATGCAAATGCTATAGTGGCCCTGATCCAGCTAAAATTAGCTAAGATCCTGTTGAAGCCAATGAAACGTATTGGTAGCATCTTGATTGAGTCCTCTGGCTCTCAGTGGGGCTTTGGGTCTTTTCCCACAGAGGTTTCCCTGCTAGGGTTGCCGACCTCCAGGTGTGGGGAACTCCAGGAATTACAACTGATTTCCAGATTACAGAGATCAGTTCCCCTGAAGAAAATGGCTGCTTTGGAGGGTGGCCTCTATGTCATTGTACCCTGCTGATGACCCTCCCAAGGTGCCACCCCCAAATCTTCAGGAACTTCACAACCTGGAGTTGGCAAACCTGTTTCCCATGGTTTGGGTCATGGGGTGACAACCAGCAGTGTTCTGTCTCCTGTCTTCCTCGCGTCCTTGATATCCATTTGTTGTTCCATGTTTTCCTCATCATTTCTCTGTGCTTTCTCAAACCACATGGAAAGACAACAAATGGAAACAAGCCAGTGTGGCGTAGGTGGCTAGAGTGTTGAGCTAGGATTGGGGAGACCCAGGTTCAAATCCCCACTCGTGCCATGGAAGTTTGCTGGGTGATTCTGGGCCAGTCACCCCCTCACAGCCTAACCTCCTTCACAGGGTTGTTGTGAGGATAAAATGGTGGAGAGGAGAATGATGCATTCTGCTTTGGGTCCCTGTTTGAGAGAAAGGTGGGGTACAGACGAATTAAATAAAGAAATAAAATGGAAAAAGAGGATGTGAAGAAGCTCGGAGAAAAGCTCCTGCAGCACAGCTTCCAAACCAGAAGAAAGCCTCCATGTGAGAAAACACTTATGGAGCTACCCAAAACTCGTCTATTCAGAATCCTACTCAAATCTACTGATTGGTGCTTATTCCCTGGAAAGTTTTCTTCGGGTGGCACCACCAGTCGCTACTAACTTTAGCTGAATGGTGTCCATTTTCTATTCAGCACTAAAATGGATCGCTTTGGGGGAAAGCTTATGATGAGGCTAAACAGCTTTAGGAATATCAGAGGAATCTCATACCTATACTTTCAGGAGAAAACAAAGAGGAGAGGAGAGTCCCCTTCCAAATACCTCCCTCAGATTCTAGTTCCATCTCTTCTGACGTTCAGCGTCAGGGAGAGCACCGGTGCGGCTTTAGCTGCAGGCCTTGGAGCTGCTGACTCACTTGCTCGTCTAAGCAAATAACATCCAAGGTGCATTTAATTGCTTTCTGGTACAGAAATGGAAGCTTCTCTGACACAGCGGTTATGACATTAAAAACAAGCAAACTGTGCTATTTCTAATGACAGTGCTGGTCTCTTTTTGTTTTAAGATAAAACTATTAAATTGTGGAAAATTACCGAACGAGATAAAAGACCTGAGGGATACAACTTAAAAGATGAAGAGGGGAAACTTAAAGATCTTTCTACGGTGACCTCACTTCAGGTGAGTGGTTAGCGCATAACATCTTTTCATTAGGCTCCAGTCCATAATGGTCCATTAAGGTAACTGTTGCCTGGATTCCAGCCAGTAAAGCACTTCACGCTCAAGTGCAACCGCATGTGAACCGGCCATCGGTATGGTCCTTTGTTATATGGTGAATTTGCTGGATTTCCCCCTCCCACACACACACACACACTACAAGCCTGTGAAGTTGGTTGAGATGACAGAGAATTACTGGGCCAAAGTTACCCAGTGAGCTTTGTGGCTATAACACAACAACCTCTCCCCGGCCATTTCTGCAACTGAGCTGTGGTGTCACTGCCTACATTTCTATATTTGTTCTGGATTCAGTTTATTTTTCTATGAAGTGACTGATCAGTTCTGTTTTCTGAAGGCTGATCAGTTCTCTATAAAAATAGTCTCTTCGGGGTTTGACATAACTTTTAGATATAGTGAGGACAACTGCCCAGTATAATTCTTTGCCAGAAAGTCAGGCACCAGTGCTTGTAAAAGTCAAACAGCACAGTTCTTTATTACACAGAAAACTCAACTGGGGGATGGGATGTATTTACACAGGATATTTTGTTTCTTTGTTGAATAAACACTTTACTTTGCCTTCACATAGGCTGTAGGCTTATCACTCTCAGTATAACACAGATGTTCTTTAGTTCACAAAACCCTCCTCTGACTCCACTCTCCAATAACTGTTTGGTGGTTAGCCTTTGGGCTTTATTTGTCTGGTCTCTTGAGTTTACTGATGTGACAACCTCAGCTTTCCAGACTCCTCTAGACCCTTAGCCCTTCCTTAGCCACTTTTTTTTAAAGTTCCTTTGGAGCAGTGTATCTGATGTTTGTGACCACTGAGGTCTTATACTTTCCCCTCTCTGGTCACTCTCCTCTTTATACTTAGAGGGTACCAATTCAGAGGGTTATTCAGCCACAGTTTTCCACACAAACTGCTATCTGGCTGGTTCCGCTGAGCCCAGAGGCCTCTGACCTCCTCAGAGCGCTCCAGTTAACTTCCTGCCCACTTTCTTCCAACTGACTCTCCCAACTGTCAGCTCTCAACTCTCAGCTGTTCGCAGTTATCTGTCACTCACTGCACATTCCGAGCATTCTGGCCCCCACCTCTCTCAATCCCGTGACTCTGCCGCTTTTCTGTTTACCTGCTGCAGTACACAAACCTTTAATTCTGCCACAGCAGCTGAGTGAGGACTTGGTCCCTGTCTCTCCGCCACACCACACTGATATATTTGATGCTTCTGTTGTCAAAGTTATCCTAATCCCATTCATAATATTTATAAAGCACATTTAGTTATAGCCTCCCTAATTAGTCTTATCTGTGGGAATAATACTTTAAATAATTTTATATAATAACAAAAACTGCTGCAAGAATGTACAGCAAGGTCTATGGTAGCTGGGAACCATAGGAACTACATCTCCCATTGTTCCTGTTTGTTTTTGACCCTGTTAGGCATGCTCACAACAGAACCTTGGGCACTCTCCCTTGATTCCCACCACTAGCCCTCCCCCCCAACCTTATCTAGGTAAGTAATGGGAAAAGAGGGTGGTTTGGAGGGTTTGCTTTGAGAGAGATATAACAGGACTCATTAGTGGCACAGAGTATTTTGCCAATCCTCTGGGGAGCATTCAGGAACATAACCGTGTGTTCCTTGGATTATTTTCAGTGTGTGATAGGGATAGCTGTCTATCACCAGTTCAGCTTTCATTAGCATCCCCCTTGTATTAGGGTATGTACTGTCCTAAAATACAGCTACAACTATGTCTCAAAATTTATTGTTTTTGGTAATTACCTCCATTGGGGTTCCCAATATGGTGCCCGTGGGTACCGTGGCACCCATCCGCACCTTTCTTGGCATCTGCCAAGTGTTTTTAGAAAGTGGGCGGGGACAGATGGCACTGTGGCTTCTGATTGGTCATTGGCGATCTGATAGGCTGTGCGGGGCAGATTTTTAAAAATGTTACTTTGGCAGTAGCTGTTGCCGTGGCAAAAGCATCCTCACTGTGTGACTGAAAGTATACTGAGTGTACGCAATAAAATATTTTTTAACGATATGTTCATTTTAAAAGGCATCCTGCTAAACAGAACTTCTGTTTGAAATGCTGAAGAGTTACTATCAGGGTTATGCATAGCCTCACTCCCTGACATTCTGTGGTTGGCTCCTCCTCCTATGGGAGCCATTTTGTGGTTGCGTCTGCCACCCTGTGTCAGAATTCCAGAGGTGGCCACAGACTCATAAAAGAGCACTAATCTACACTGACTGTCTTTCACGTGGGCCAATGTATTCAGGCATGTTGGAGACTTATATATATTAAAGCGAACAAAGACTTTATCCTTTTTCTTTATCCTCAGGCAGCCCTGGAAGGTCTGGGAACACAACAGGTTGTTATTCATTTGTTTAGGAAATTTATCTGTTGCCTCTCCAGAGACAAAGCCCACCCAAGAAGGGTTGAGTGTACTGCGTCCTCAAGAGAGAGAAAAGGGAGATAGGAATGTTGTAAGTACAGAAGTGAAGAAGGAGGTATGGAGCTGAGGTTCCTTTAGGGTTGCCAGACCTCCTGGTGGAGGCGGGGGTCCCCGCCACCAGACCCTGCCCCCCAGCTGCCGATTAGCTAGCCAGCGGGGGGGGGGGGGACTTACCAGTAGAAAGAGGAAGGGCCAGGCCATGTCACTGGCATTGAACAGGAAGTGATGTCATCACACCAAGGACTTCCGAGAGACATTATGGTATTTGGGCAAAATCTGTATGGCAGAAGCTGGTTTTACCATAGAGTTTTTGCCCAAATACCAGAGCATCACATGGAAGTCGCCGGTATGATGACATTACTTCCTGTGCGATGCTGGCAATGTGGCTTGGGCCTTCCTCTTTCTCCTAGTAAGTCTCCCTTCATCCCCTGCTGGTTGCCAGGAGGGATCTGGCAACCATTGGTTCCTCCGACCAGCAGTCAGAAAAAGAGAGCAGCTGGGATGGATGGTGAGAGAGGCTGGAGACTGAAGGGGGAAGGAGGGGGAGGCAAGCAGGGGCCAGGGCCGTAGCCAGCGGTGGGGCTTTTGGAGCAGAGCCTCCTATCACGTACCCCAAAGCCTCAGCAGGCAGGTACCCCGAAAACCCCATTGGGCACCCTAAAGCCCCCCACCCCACCACTGCCCCCCCTCCCCCCTTCCAGAGAAGTACCTAGCCTTGTGGGCCTACCCAAGTTTCACTGCCTCAGGCCTCTGCCACGCAGGCTCAAAGCCCTCCCTTTTGTTGGCAGGGAGAAGGGAGCCTGGGGCACATGGCATGTTCCCCCTCAGAAGACCCTGGCCTTGTGGGGCTGGCCCCAGCCTCCTTCCTTCCTGGAGCTCACTGAGCAGCTGGCGGTGGAGGCGAATGGGAGAGCAAGGCGAGCTGCCTGAGGAGAGCGGAGAGTGGGCAAGGCAGGCTGGGGCAGGCCTCACGTGCAAGGGGCAAGCCGAGCCCGTTTCCTGGTTGGGGCTGAACAGCACATCCCTGGTGCTGGGCAGACGGATGCGTCGTGGCTGAGGTGGCTCCACCGGGGCCACTGGAGCTGCTATTGCGTGAGGGGCACCGTACGTGGGGGGGATGGGAGACATGTGTCCCAGGCACATTAATAAATTAGTGCCCCCCGGAGGCCCCCCCACCAGATAAATCCTGGCTACAGGGCTGGCAGGGAGGGAGACGAAAGGTTCGTATGTGGCCTGATCCTGCAGTGGAAGCTCGGCCTTGGAGTTCTAGGTTAGCGAAGGAACGGTCCAGGCAGAACAGGGCCTTTTCTCGTCACAGCAGCAGAAAACAGCATGGAGACATCACTGGATCCAAAATGGGGGCTCAGAGTAGCTCCCCATGTACTAAAAGGTCTGAAGGGGATTCTAATAAGGCAGGAGACAAAGTTATTGTGTTGCGGAAGGGCTTGCTTAGGCTACCAGGCAGGTCTTTATTGCAAAGGAAGTTGGTGATGGGGGGAAAGACATAAGGGTTACTGTCCAATAGGCAGAAGTTGTTCCTTTGGATCCCAGAGAGTCACAGAACAAAGCCTTGACTGGGGTGTAAGAGAGATTTCCACAGGGAAACTGGCCATCTCATCTCATCCACTTTGTTGCACATGGGCATGACTCATTGGTTTGATTCAGGATGGAGCCTGTGTGTACCTGTGGCTGAAGAGGGGGCCCTGGGATTAAAGGGAGCTCCAGGGAGATTTTGGCAGGAGAGATCTGTGAATTACAAGGTGTCCCCCCCCTTTTTTCAAAGGACATGCAAACTATGATGTCTGGGGCCTCTGTCTTCCATGTTTTGAAAGAAAATACTACAGTTTATGTACATTGGCATCTTTAAATCATGAAACACTCTTTATTTTGTACATGGGAATCCATTTCAGAGTACAAAATCTCTTCATTGTAGTGACCTCATGAGGGTGAAACTCACTGTGGAGCCACATATAACCACATAAAACCAGTGTTAACATGTATGCCGCTGATGATTTACAGCCAGTGTTCTCTCTTGGGGACATGTGTATGAACATATCTGGAATTTACTGTTAAGATCTCCTTTATGTTATCTGTCGACCTCCTTTCTCACAGGGGCTCAAGGGGGATTACACAGAGCATAGGCGTAAACTACGGAGGGGCTCGAGGGCTTGAGCCACCCCCGAAATTTCCCGGGGGGGCTCAGCCACCCCCAGGAAAATGGAGCGCCCAGGCCGGCTGGCTGGCCGGCTGCCACCGCCACCGCCTCTCCCCCTGCTCCGTTCCTCCCTCCCTCCGTCCAGGAACCAGCTGGGCAAATGCCCAGGGTGCTGGATGGAGGGACGGAGGCAGGAGCAGGGGGGGGAGACTGAGCCCCCCCCGGGAAAACGTCGCGCTCCCGGGCCCTTCCGAGGCTCGCCAGCTGGTGCCTCTCCCCCCCCCCCCGGCCTGGCCATTCCTCCCTCCTTAGCTCTCCCTCTTCCTCTTTTAGGGGTGAGGGAGGGAGTGGCCAGGGCGGAGGGGGAGGGAAAGGCACCAGCAGCACCAGCTGGTGAGCCTCGGAAGGGCCGGGGAGGTGCAGCGGCTGGTGGTAGGTTTTCCGGGGGGGGGGGCGCACGCTAAAGAGCCCCTGCCCCCTCCGGACTTCAGAGAAGTCTATGCCCCTGACACAGAGTGAGTCTGTGCGGTCAACAAGATGGGACATTCAATAAACAAAGCAGTGGGATTGTAGAAGTCTGGAACAGCCAGAAATCTAAAAGACAGAACTGAAGCAAAGCAGAAGTACTAGTTATATGATTTTAGTTTTTATTATAACTCAGACAAACTTATAAAACATACAAAAGAAAACAAACAAACACATAATACATACAAATTTGGGGGGTCTCTTTACCTCTTTGTAGTATCTGTTAAATTAGTTCTGACAATATCCAATTGTATGTTGAATACATGTGAAAAACCAAGATAGTTTATCTATGAAATCTGCATGTAAATGTAAATAATGTCTATAATGTTTCTCGTTATATTAAAAGTCTATATAGTTCATTCACTGTATTCCTCCAACCATGTATAAAATCTTGGCCATAGCAGAAGTATTAACATGACACATTAAGTGGTGCAAAAATGACATAATAGGATTCTACTTACAGTAAGATAAACACACAGCAGTACAGCCCACAGTCCCTGATCATTTATCCAAGTAAGTTTGTGAAGCACTTTGGACAGTGCAGCCCTGTATTACCCTGTGCATAAAGGCCCTCTTGAATGATTCAGTTTTGCATCGTTTACAGAGAGCCGGGAAAGCGGGGGCTTCCTCCTCGGGCTGGCTGTTCCACACAAGGCGGGAGCCACAACGGAGGAGGCACTGGTATGGGCAGCTGTTGATTTTGCCCATTTGTAGGTTGGCAACTGCAGAAGACCTTGCTCAGGTGACCAAGGCTGTCATAGCAGAGCATAGGGGGAGCGGCGGTCCCCCAGATAAGAGGAATGAAGGCCATGAAGGGCTTTGCATGCAAGAGCCAATACTTTAGATTGAGCTCGGTAACAAATGGGCAGCCAGTGGAGCGTCCAGGATGGGAGTAATACTCCAGGATGGGAGTAATATATGTATACTCTGTCTAGCTTCCGATAATAGTTGAGCCACAGCATTCTGCACCAACTGGAGGTTCCAGATTGCTTCTGAGGGGAGAACAGTGTACAATGAATCACAGTAGTCTGCTCCCGATGTTACTGTGTTGTGGATCCAAACAGTGTTCCCTCTAAGCTGAGTTAGTTACATTTAGCAAACTAATGTATGCAGCAGCCAAATCGCTCGGTCACAACTTTAATGCCGGTAGATCACAAAGCAGAATTTTTGCACACAAGACTCCACAGCTTAGAAGGAGCATTGGATCCAAGTGGCCAGATCAGCCATATCAAGTTAACGGGGCATTTTATGAGCTAAGCTGAGTTGGTAGAAAGTGTTTTTTTGTAGACATATTTTGTACTTTTGACTAGACATCAAAGATTGCCAGATGTAAACAGTAAGAGACCCCTTAATTCAAAAGTCTGTGCAAAAACTCTCAGCTAGAAACATTTTGTAACAAATATGTCCATGTATATAAATCAGTGTCCATTTCCACAGGTGCCTGTCTTGAAGCCAATGGATTTGATGGTAGAAGTCAGCCCCAGGAGAATTTTCGCAAATGGCCACACCTATCACGTCAACTCCATTTCTGTCAACAGTGACTGCGAGACCTACATGTCAGCGGATGATCTCAGGATTAACCTCTGGCACTTGGCAATTACAGACAGGAGCTTCAGTATCCTTTGCCACGATTACTCCGACCAGTCATCTTCTCTGAAACATATTTTGAGAGTCTTTTTGCCACAGCGATTATTTGGGAAACAGAACCCCTAGTTGTACTTTGCTAGACTGTGAGCATGCCTTCACAAGGGAACATTTGCAGCTCTGTCAGCTGGAAACTGCCCACTGGAAATGTATTAATAGTTCCTTTCTTATTTCACACATTCCTTCCTTCTCTTTGCTGCTGCTTGCTTTGGAGATAATGCTTGCTGCTCATTTTTGTAGATGGTGAGGGAGAGAGAGACAATATTCATAAGGCCCTCAGACTGGGAAGGCCCCCTCCTTTTCTTAACTGTGGTGCATTTGTATTGCTGTTATTATTGTGTTACTTTGAGTATTATGTGCCATCAAGTCACTTATGGCATTTGGCGACCCTGTGGCCTGGATTGTCTGACCTCATCAGCTCTCGGAAGCTAAGCAGGGTGGGCCCCGGTCCTCATTTGAATGGGAGACCTCCAAGGAATACCGGGGTCATGACACAGAGCTAGGCAATGACAAACCACCTCTAAATGTCTCTTGCCTTGAAAACTCTCCAGGGTGGCCACAGGTCAGCCATGACTTGACGGCACTTTCCACCACCATGAATTTAGGCCCAATTTACACCACCCCTCTGAAGTAGTTTGACTGCTGTCTTTTCCTACGCTCATTTCACTCTGGTTTCAAATTTCACTCCCTGGGTCTGAAGAGCGGTAAGCAACAGGATCTGTTTAAAGCAGTAAAATGCTAGCTTGACCAATGGAGGGCAATTAACGAATGTAAACAGTAATTTTTAAACTAGAACATGTATGGTTTGAAACTAGAAACAGGTATAGACAGGGTTTTTTGAAACTAGAATGATTCCAGCGGGAAAGTCAGATGTAGATTTGACCTTAATGACCTCCCGAACTTTCTATCAATAACAGCCTTGCTCAGGTCCTGCAAACTGGAGGCCACAGCTTCCTGTATCGAGTGCCACTTTACATAGTACAGTAAGACGGCTCCCGACCCTGAGGAGTTTACCGTCTACAATTTGGAACAAGGGAGCCAGGAAAGAGCAGAGGTGGGGATGAACAAGGGAAGACTGGGGTGGCTGGGTGGGATTCCTGTGGTGCCCACCCTGAGTCGAGGTCTCACTTGCAGAGGGAGACTCAGTGGTTGTGGCAAAAGGTTCACGGGAAAGGCAGCTTTGGAGGAGGCATTTGAAGGCACTGGGAGAGGGGTTGTTCTATTATTTATGATACTAATGCAGCGTTTGCCTTTTTGGAGCCACTTCCAGAGCTGTTCGGATTCATAGTTTGAACCAGGCTCTCAAAAACTACAGCCTCAGCTGTGGGTGCTAATTGGTGAAGATGGAGAATTGTATGCAGAGGGGTGGGCCTGTGATGAAGCAGCAGCCGCCCCACCCCTCCTGGAACAGACAGGCAGACCTTCAAAGAGAACCAATCCCAAGAGCAACCAGCCCTTCCTGTTTCTGTCAGGAGGCCGGCTGCTCGGACAGCTGACTGGCTGGCCTCTGGGATGCCTATGGAGCCCCTCCCCCCAATCCATATCTTCACGTGTGAAACAAAGTGCCAGTTAAATGTTGGAAATGGATAAATAGGCTGAGCACTCGGGGTGGGGAAAGGTTTTATTAGGGTTACCAGATGTCCAGTTAACCAGCTGCAAGGTGTTTGAATACCTTCATCATTTTCTTGGATTGGTCTCTTAACTTCCTCTAAATGCTGTTCAGTGCTTTTATTCAAACTGTGAATCCTTAAGTGGCATTGTGACCCAACCACTTTGCAAAAATCTGTGGTCATCTGATGCTGCAGTTGGATGTGGTTCAACTCCTCTATTTCGGCCTGTAGATCTCTTACGGCTTTTCCCAGTTGCATTGCTCCTCTGTCTTCTCGAGTCTACAGGTTAAGCCGAGAATACTCTTCCCATTTTCCTGTGCTACAATATCAGGGTAGCTTCTGAATAGGCCCCTCCGCAACTTGA
Organism: Lepidodactylus listeri; assembly: GCA_029233225.1. Taxonomy (NCBI): domain Eukaryota; kingdom Metazoa; phylum Chordata; class Lepidosauria; order Squamata; family Gekkonidae; genus Lepidodactylus; species Lepidodactylus listeri. The sequence goes on along the minus strand of JARCFY010000009.1, from coordinate 111,495,496 downwards.
ACTGGAAACGTTAAAAAGCCTATTCCCACACATGCCCCTTCTCCAAACCCAGGATGATAATTAGTGGTGTATTTATCAAAGAAGAACCATAAATTGGGATCCCATACTACAGATACTACCATTCCACTACAGATTCCACTACAGATTCCGTTACAGATACTACCATCACCGCTGAAGTTTTCCTGAAACATTGAGAATTCAGGATATATGTCCCCTAATGTATTATTTTCCCCACTCACATTCCCATAGGTGCTGTTACCAGCATGTTTAGAATCTGTTGAGAGCCAAAACAGTTCATTACAGTGAGTATAATTTTTCAGCTTTTGAAACCGTGCTTCACTCTTCTTATATCCTGGAACTTTATTTTATTTATTTATTTATTTGATTTTTATCCCGCCCTCCCCGCCTCTTGGCAGGCTAAGGGCGGCTAACAACAATTCCCATACAATACAATAAAATACTATACAAGTTTAAAATACTATACATAATGGTGACATTCAGCACCCTTATCCAAGTAGCATTTCCAAACTTCTTCAGACATTCCAATTGGGGCTGTTGGTCCGTTGGCGGCTTGCAGTAGCGGGGCTGGGGCTATAAGGTCGAGGCGGCCCCTACTTGAAAGCCTGGTGGAAGAGCTCCGTCTTGCAGGTCCTGCAGAACTGTAAAAGGTCCCGCAGGGCCCTGATGTTATCCGGGAGCTCATTCCACCAGGACGGAGCCACCACCGGAAAGGCCCTGGCCCTCGTTACCGCCAATCGGGCCTCCTTCGGTTCCAGTTTCCTGAATGCACACAACAAAAACACATACCTTCAGTGGTTCTACTATACCTGAACCATCTTACTTTAGTTTTGTTTAAGTTCCCTGGAACTATGCTAAACAATGTTTCAACCTGTGGAAATTTGCTTATTCTCTGCAGGGCTCTTACAACCAAGTTTGGTTCATCAATTAGAGCAGGGAGCAAACTTACACTAGCTATGGAGGCGGGATGTTCATATATTAAGGTGGATTCATTACCATGTAATAAGTATGTCTTACCCAGACATTTCCCATTGGGCCTCTGGCTTCACCTGTGTAGGTAGATCCTACACACAACCCCAACAGAACCAAATATAATCCTTGATGTTGAGGGGGTCTAACCCCACCCCTGTCATTTCTTCCCATATTATTTCTCTTGTTTCTTCCCACAATTCTACTTTAGAGCTACAATGCTTACAAAAGAGCCCCCTGTTCTCCCAATAATCCTGACTCTCTTCCACTTTGGGTCAAATCTCAGTCGGGTCTGGTGCCAAAAGGGAAGTATTTCTGAACTCGTAGCAATGAGTCTGAAGGACTTGCACACGAGACACAGAGTTGAAGGAGCAAAGCACCGGTCCGCCTGAATTAGCAGCCTGCGTTTATTATAAGCCCTCGCTGACAGCCTCACACACCAGCCTTACACAACAGACTTGCAGTCCACGTCAGCATTCAGTACAAAATCACATTAACACAGGGGAGATAGAGGTCTCAGGGAGCTTCCTTCTGGCAAACAGCCTTACCAGTAGCTAAGCCCCAAGAGAACAATTTGCATTGTGTAGTAGGGAGGAAGAGAACAGGATGTTAGCAGACCCCAGCCGGTGTGCTCGCCCTTTGACCTTTCCAACAGGAGTCCACTGACCACTTGCAGAACCTTCCCAAAAAAATTCCTTCACTGGAATGTAAAATCATCCCTACCCCGGCTGCTCAGCCTCTGTGGTTACAAACAAAGGCAGCCTGAGTTCAGGACTCCCGGGACCTGTTTTCTGTGTGCACCAGCTCCATTCATCACAAACTCCTCTTTTATTTTCCACTTGATAGCTTCTTAGCTCTTCATGAGGACGGATTGAAGACCTATTAATTAATCTGGTCCCCTTATTCTTAGCAAAATCCCTACACCAATAGTTCCCAGCTATCACTAGGAGTCAGTGGTGCTGGGTTCCTTAGCGCCCATTTGCCAATATTTGTCCATATAACTCCAGGTGTTCCAAGTACCAAAACAAAGGAAAAAGCATTATGAAAAGCACTAAAAAGATTACACACTTCTCTTCACTAATTACTTCTGAGGGTGCCATGTAGAGGACTGGTCTTCATCTACCTTACCACTGTCCCATTCTTCTCATGTGGAACATAGATAACAAATGAGATTATGTATTTCTGTGTTCTCCCCTTGGTTAATATGTTGAATTAAGACTACAGGGTTTAAGTCTGCTCTCTGAAGCCTTCTGTATATTTGCCTTGAATACTGAGGAGGATAAACAGTGAATACTTGCAGCTGCCCTGAGCCTGTCCATGCAGGGAGGGCGGGATATAAATCGCAATAATAATAATAATAATAATAATAATAATAATAATAATAATAATAATAATAAAAAAACCCTTGTGAGGTAACGGCTTTTAGAACTTTCCTCACCCACCCAAGAGCCAAAGTTCTTCAAGTATAAACTATTCTGTTTCCTTGTTCATCCCTATAAACCCGGACCTCGTACTTTTCACATAACCACCCTTCTGCAATCAGTTCCCACCCCAAAGCTCCAAGTGGTATATTCAAGTAACGGTTTGCAGTGATCTGCAAATAAGAGAGCTCCCTCAGTGTCCATTTACCACCTAGAGAGACTTATTTTTAAGGGATCGTATGTCTGTGTTGCTGCGTTACTGTCCAGCTCGGTCCTTCTGCTTTCTCTTCCTTTGGCATGGGGGGCCTTTTTCACTCGTGTGAAATGAGTCCAGCCGCTTTTTGCTGTGCAAACCGCTGTTTCAGTTGTCAGCAAACCAGGTATGGTCGCAACCACTGCAGAGACAATGGCTTGTCCCTCCAGGTCCTGATCGGCGCCCAGTCACCCGGCTGAAGTCGGTGTAGGGGAAACTTTAGCAGTAAAGTGCTTTCTGTCAAAGAGAAGATAAGATGGACAGTAGCTGGCCTAGGTAACATCTGACAAACCGATCCATGATTTCTGGCTGCGGCAAGCTCTCTGATGCACTCGTCAGCCTTCGAGATGGCATCCCATATAATGGTGAGATCCCCAAATCTTTCTAGGCCTTGTCCTAATTTGTAGCTACACTACTGGCAAAGGCTTTGCAACCCCAAAATTCCTAAACACACAAGTTTCTTAAGAAACAAATCTACCATGGCCTGAGCTTCCCAATGACCTCCTTCATGTAGCCATGTTAGTGCCTGTCGAGCGAAAGGGTTTGAGAGCCCTGCCCCCCATCCATAGTCACCCATTTTTCTTCATTCATTTCCCCACCCAGTTCTTTTATTCTAAGTATTTCCCTTTCTGTAAAGATTGGTTGTACGTCTTGTTCCTGTAATTTAGATGCGAGGCTCTGCAGTGCCACCTCCTCTTGGGGTCCAGTCATAGCTCCGGCCATAACTGCCATGTCAGCCAGCTGGTTCCCTATAAGTTTTGCAATGTTTCCTAGGGTTAATTTTTCATGTGCCAACCATTTTCTCCTGCTGGCTAGCATCCCTCGTTCCCTCCATATTTTCCCAGAAGTTTGGACTACCCCAAATGCATATTTTGAGTTTGTATATATAGTTACTTTATTTCCCTTCCCCAGTAACAAAGCCTGATTTAAAGCATATGAGTCACAAAACAGCCTCACATTTTAACTGCCTGGAATCAGTCATCTAGTCTAGCAAACAAACATCCTTTGGATAGAACTGTTACAAATCTCCCTGTGGCCTTCGTGGCCTTGAGGCCATGATTTTTCCTGTTCTATCTGCAAAGCAGCTATGTGCCTGGTACAAAATGAAACTAGCATTCTCTGAGCTCTTTGTGTGACATTCCTGTGACCGGGTTCCCAATCTCCCGACAGGAGAGAGACTTAAATCTTCTCCCTTATCTCTCTGCATAAATGTTTTCCAGAAATGTTTCCATTTATGATTAAATCCATTCTAGCTAAACAATACCAGTTTCCATTTCAGTTTATTTGGTTTAAGAGCCTATAGGCCATACACCATAAAGAATGGGGGGGGAGGAGAAAAAAAGAATTTAATTTAAACTTTTAAAAAGATTTTAAACATTTTAAGACAGCATAACAGAAATGTGCCACATCCATTATACAATTATTGCACAGAGTACTCAGTGGAAGTCTCAACCTTGTAGATTCCAAAAAGGAAGAAAATTTTAATGGCCGTTTCCCCAGGAACTTTCCTCTCGCAACTGCATGTCTTGGGCGACAAGTGGGCAGTCACAGTAGCATTGACTTGCTGGGATGCCCTGAAAACGTCCCTTCATCTGTGCAGAAGGGAATGCTTTGCAGCATGCCACCATATATGCTCTTCTTAAGTTAGGAACAGATAGTACATATAAATAATGTGGAATGTCAAATTTGATGGAGTATTTAATCCCCACATAAAGTGGTGAGCCTTTCCGTGTGGCATCCTTTTGTTACGCATTCCAGTCATGTCCAATTAATTTTTTTGTTGAGCACCATTCTAATTTTAGATGTTACATTCCCTGTTTTACGTAGGCCTCGTTGTTTACATTTTGTGTCCCTGGTGTTATTCCATCCTTGCCAGTGTCGATCTTGTACTGATAATAAGGAAGTCGAGGTCGGAAGATTTTCAGCAGTCAACAACCTATATTTATAGTTGCCTATAGCTTTCCAAATCAACGTCAAGATCTTTGTTAACCCTAACTCTAAATGTATCACTGAGGAAGCGATAAATGGCAGCAGAGACAAAATTTTACCAAAAAAAGTTAGTTGAGGTTTTTCCAGGAGGTCTGCCAAACCTGTGAACCATATTGGGGAGCCATACAAAATACAAGGTAAGATTAAGGCTCGATATGCTTTCAGAAGAGCTGGAACGTATTGGGCACCTTGGGTGTAAAAAAATTTTTTAAGTGCCAATAATGCTAGATCAACTTTTCCTTTAAGATAATGGATGTGCTTGGTCTATTTCAGGCTTGGTTGGAATATGATACCTAAATATTTAAATTCACCAACCTGCTGGAACTTATAAACTCCTATTTTCCATTCCTTACTTTGTCTTTTAGATGACTTAGTAAAAACCATTATTTTAGATTTATCTTAGTTAATTTCCAATAATTAGTTGTCACAGTAAGCAATAAAGGCTCTTATTGCACATTTCAACCCAGTGCGTCATCTGTGTCAAATTTGTGTGCATTTGGATGCACTAGTACAACTTTAAAAATGCTGTGCTGTGCGGGGAGGAGGCCAGGGAGAGAACATCCCTGCTGAATGTTGTGAATGTCTCAGCAGCTTTTGATACCTTTCTGGACCATCTGCCTGGGATGGGAACGGGTGTCCTTGTGCTTCTGTCGTTTTCTGTGGAATTCAACTTGAATGCATGCTGGAGACGAGTAGTTTATTTATTTTTAAGTCAAGCAAAATATGTTGCTGCTGTTACTTGGAGCTTTATATGCACACATGTTTTGTGGGGGCTCCATCTCATCCATGAGCTTCTCTTGCATCAAGGGTACATCAAAAATTGTGACAAGCTGGTCCGGAACACTTAGGAGGGTCTGGTAGGGAAGGGATGCATATTTAGCTTGGTAGATGGAAGTGTTTGCCAGATGACTTTAGACCATTCTTCAGCATTTACAGTTTTTCTCAGCATCTGGCTGGAAGGAAAAGAGAAAAGAAATGACTGGGAGGGCATCTTCTCACTTTACTGTAAAAGGCTTAATGGATTTGATGGCATGGTGGAGGGAGTCTGACCACATCCTTAATTATAGATGATATTCTGCACCAGAAAAAGGACGGATGTTCTTAATGTTTGCTCTGAAACAGTTAGCAGTATTTGCCTGCAGCCTTAGCTTTTAGATAAGTGGTCTTTGAAATGGAGAACAAGAAATGACAACAGCTGGATGGCTGCTGATACGGCTCACTTCACACCAGCTGCCATCTCAGGGCTATCTAGTAGATGTTAAATGTCCTCCTCCAGGATGTGTTTTGATTGTTCACCTGACTGTGGAAGAGAACTCCTGGACTCTCTTCTCTTCCTGGTCGTTATGCTCAAAGGGCTGCCATGGCATTGCTATGGGGACGCCGCCTCTCTTTCTGGCACTTACCTTCCCGAGACTATAAGATCATTACAGTCCGAGGATACGCTGTTTGGAGTGAACAGCACAATTCGTAGTCTCAGGAGGGTTTAAGTAGCAAATCCCCTGGTCCCTTCACACAATCTGACGGATTCTAGCAATTGAAGCTGAGCATAGTTTTGTTTTATCCTGTATACATTATTCTGGAAAAAGACGGGAGGGGCAGGACCACATGAAATCCCCTACCCCATCTCACTCTGAGGATTGAACAGAAATTGTTTCTAAGTAGTTTGTATTGAGATGTAGTTTTGTACTGAGAAATACATTGTTTTATTGGTTTTATGTGAGCCGCCCTGAGCCTGCTTCGGTGGGGAGAGCGGGGTAAAAGTTGAAATAATAAATAAAATAAATAATAAATGCCAGATATGACCAGAGGATGCACAAACAGTTTGTTAATGCCAGTTTTCTGTAACACCTTAAAATCAGAGAATTCTCACTTCAGATATTGTGGTGACTGGGGGAGGGGGTGGTTGGTCAGCCAACACAAACCGAGGCTATTGGTTGTTCCTCAAAAGACAACAGTTGCCATCTCATTCAGTGAAATACACTGAATGCAACAAGTGCCCAGCCCTTCCAGACACGATATTTTCCTCCCAATATGCTCTAAGTGCAAAAGAGGAGAGAGGGTTTCCCTTCTTGGTGAGCTTAGATAATCTGTATGTAGAGTTTATAAATCAAGGCCGAGGACGGACTGGCAATGTAAAGCGGGGCAGCCCCGCGTCGGAAGTGGAAGAAAAGAGCCCGTTCAGACATGCGCATCTGTCTCTCAGCTCCATTTCGCACTTACCCGTCTCCCAGTCGCTTTCCATCCGCTTTAACAGGACACCGGGTAAAACCGGTGTTCAGGGGCCGTCCTCCGCATGCCTCCCGCTTCCAAATAGTGTGAACCGGAAGAAGCGGGAGGCATCCGGAGGCGGCAGTGTGAATGCGCCGGCACAAAGTTATGTGCATGTGCGCATGTGCGAAACACATCAAAGGGAAAACAAAAAAAGTGCAACGGCGCGCGCGAGCCGCGCACGCCGGCTCCACGGCAGTCTGAACACTCCGTATCGGCACCACTGCGCATTGCTCTGGCCAGTATGAACGGCCAGCTCCGTGGAGTTTTTCCCCCGCACCAATTCCCTCCACTTTGCCCCCGCTTTACATTGCCAGTCTGTCCTTGGCCCAAAAGTGGTCTTGTTTTGCTGGCATTCATTTACATATATTGTCTAAACTTATAGGTTCTCCACTGCAAAAAAAAGCAAAGCAAAGCAAAGCTCAATATAGACAGTTGTTCATTAAATTCTGTTATCTTAGGGTGATTCTGCACTCATCTTTCCCGCTGTTGTATCACCAATCCCACATCGCAACACAAATTTCCCTCTGCATTGCATGCTGCTCCCGATCTCCTTGGGCATCGGTTCAGTTTTGACCTTCTGCATCGTAGCATTACCATCTAGTGCTGGCTCCAAGTTCACCCTGGCATTTCCCCAGGTTTTCTGGATTTGTTTTTGCGCTGAACCATTTGCTCCTCCCCGCCACTGATCCATGGTGAACAATAAGCAGACAATTTGACGTGGATTCTTTTATGATCCTCCCCCACCTATTGTTATGTACTAATAGTCTAGACATCCACCAAGTGGCAGTCCTCTATTCTTTTGTTTTTTTAATGGCTGTGAATCAAAAACCCTCCTGCTCGGCTAGTTGCGCAGGATTGCCCCCCCCTTTCCTTTTGATAGGACTGGCATCAAGGGAAGGGGGAGAACCCTCCACTCCCCATCAGTCTGCAAAATCACGGCTGGGTGCATGGGATGGTCCCCCGCCCCTCTTGCCTTTTCTGGGACTGGCATTGAGGGAAGGGGGGGGCCTACTTCTTGCCTCCCCTTCAGGCTGCAAACTCAAAGCTGGGCATGCGGAATGCCCTCCCTTTCTGTTCAAGAATTGAAGTAATGAAGGCAAATTGTGATGGTCTCAAGGGTGGCAATGCAGAGAAAACATTACAAACCCATGGGTGTGATGCAGAATGCAAGCATATATCCCGAGCCAAAATGTTGCAGTCTTAACTTTTACTTGCTGTTTGAGTGTTGAACTGAATATCTTAATTCTAAACCCTGGAAGGGCTCCTTTTTTCTGTTGGCTGTTGAAGCCAATGAAATGCAGATTGTCAAATGGATTCACCTGGGACCGAGAGTTCTCCCTCAGCTTAATGGGCTTCCTGTGGCCTGTCTGCAGAGTCTGCTTATCCTCTGGCACAAAGCAAAATACAGGATCAAGCCCAGCTCTTACTGGGATTTTCAGTGCAGGATATGTGTCCATTCCCAAACAGCTTGTGTAATAATGAAAGTATAAGAGAAATTAGACACTTACAGCCAGTGTTCCCTCTAAGCTGAGTTAGTGTGAGCTAGTGCACCATTTTTTAGCCTCCGGCTCACACATTTTTGTCTCAGCTCAGGAAGGAGGGCTCCAGAACAAACTAATTGATGCAGGAGCCAAATCGCTCGCTCACAACTTTAACGCCAGTAGCTCTCACAAAGTGGAATTTTGCTCACAAGACCCCGCAGCTTAGAGGGAGCATTGCTTACAGCACAGCTATGCACATGCTCACTCAATGGGGCTTGCTAGGAAGACCCTTCAAAGGAGCCCAACCCCCTTCAGCCCCAAGGAGTTGACCAGAAAGGGTCACCCTGCTGGATAGCCAAATATGAGGCATGAAGGACCAAGACTGAGTGAACAGAAAAGACTAATCTATTAACCAAATACTGTAACAGTTGGCTAAGTAAGAGAACAGTTATGAAAAAAGAGAAGAATTAACACAGGGTACACTAACAACACCCACAGCAAAATTCCCACAAAGGAAGCCAGTTGGAATTCTATGAAATCACTGTCATTACTGTCTAGGTAAAGGTAAAGGTTTCCCTTGCTCAAAAGCCAGTCGAATCCGACTCTAGGGATGCGGTGCTCATCTTCGTTTCCAAGGCAAAGAGCCAGCGCTGTCCGAAGACTTTTTTCTGTGGTCATGTGGCCAGCATGACTGAATGCCAAGGCGCACAGAACGCTGTTACCTTCCCACTGAAGTGGTACCTATTTATCTACTTGCAATTTCTTGCTTTCAAACTGCTAGGTTGACAGGAGCTGGGACCAGAGACGGGAGCTCACTCTGTCACACAGCACTCGGGTCTCGAACTGCCGAGCTACCTACCTTCCAGTCTGCAGCTCAGCCTCTTAACCGCTTGAGCCACTGCTCAAGAGCATTATTGTCTACTAGACTCCTAACTCTGCTTCACTACCTGGTCATCTAGGGTGAGTCTTGCCCCTCTTTTAAGACTCCCTCTGGTAAGAGGAGCCCAACTGCACCCCAGCTTCGGGGAGTGAGCAGTGGCCCTCCATGTGTGGGGTCTCCTGTGCTCTCAGGGAGAGGCCTCGGGTCAAATTTGTCACAGCTGTCCATTAAACAGCATCTTGTCTCTCCCCTTCCCCTTCCTCCATCCTGCTGTTATTGTGTCAAAAGAATCTTGGCTGCAAGCTGGATACAACTCATATCAGCCACTTGAATTCACTAGCTAAAGTTTGACTACAGCTGTTGATTCAATACTCCATTGTTCTCCTCCTTGTTCTGCTCTCCTCCTTTTTATCCTCACCCCACCCCTGTGAGGTAGGCTAGGCCAAGAGTGTGCGAGTGGCCCAAGGGGTCCCCCAGCTAGGCTTCCGTGGCAGAGCAGTGGCTGAGACCACCTGAGTCTCCCTGATCCTTCTCTGACTCGCAAATCAGAACATCACACTGGTTATTCAAACTATGTTATTACATGGGTCAGAAAATATGTGTTTTTGTCCTGTGTCCTCATTCCAGCACCAAGTTAGACATTCTTAGTCTCATAGATTTCTGGGGACTTCTTTGCATCCAGCGTGGGGCTGGATTGTGATGAACAGGAGGCATGACCAAACACCCACCGGTTTGGCTCATGGAGTGATCACTAGGCTGTTCGGCTTGAGTGCAAACAGTTCACACCTGACTATGTGGAATGGCCACTCTGTGCATGCTCAGAATGTAGTGCCACTACCACTGATGGCAGTTGTTTAAAGAAAAAATGATAAAGATCTTATTGAAAATAAAGAATTTCCCGTGGGGGGGATCTGTTTTGGTTTGCTATTTCACCTTTAAATGGTAGCCTCAGTACCCACTTCACTCCCTTCCCCATGTCTGGAAAGTTCCACTCTACCCCCAACAGAGAAGCCCACGACACTTTCCCAACACAGGCATTTGCATTGACAATGCATTTATATACTTACATCCCGCTGTTCTCCCCACCAAAGCGCCTTAGAACTTTTTCCTCCCCTCCTCCATTTTCTCACAATAACCACCCTGGGATCCAGGCCAGCCAGGCTGTGACGGGCCCAGGGTCACCCAGTGAGGAGCCGCCAGGGCAGAAGTGGGCATTCGAGCCCCAGTTGCCCAACATTCTAGATCACCGTTCTATCCATTGCCCTCTTCACTCACTGGCCAGGGGAAGAGGTCTTGCCCTGCCCCCAGGGAAGGGGCAAGCAGGACATTCAATCAGGAGCATGTGGTGCAGGGTAGCACATAGTCCCTGGGAGCACCAAGCATCCCTACCCACGGATGCAGAAACAGGGTTGGTCCACCATTCCGAATTGAGCACACACAACACCATCAAACAAGACAGGACTTCTCAAGACCCAAGGGCCCGTTGTCTCCACAATCCATGCTGCTTCATTGGTGGTTGCCAGGGTGAAATGCAGGGATCTTCTTCGTGGTCTCTGTGCATCACACCTCTGGGATTAAGTGCGCCTGCGCCGATCCCAATCAGTAATCTTCAAAGCCTAACGGATTTTCGCGCCAGCTCCCTGGTCACGTGCACGTCCCACTGCGCATGACCCGGGGAGGGGCACGAGGATCCCGCCAGTTCTCTTCTGACCGCCGCATCGTGAGGAACCCCTCTCCGCTCCGGTCGGTAGCTAACCTTCGTTTTTCCAATTTGGAAAGGCCTTTCGGACTGATTTTTCTTGTTTTCTTGACCTACGGACTGTTTTTCTGGACTCGCTTTCGGATTCTCCTCTTCCTACTCCCCGCCTGGCCTATGGCCCAGCGGTGGGGTTTCTTTAAACGTTGCCTTAATTGTGGGAGTAAAATCGCTCCCCCAGACAAGCATTCCCTCTGCTTGTTGTGCCTAGGCGAGTCGCATCGTGTCGATTCCTGTTCGAGTTGCGCCGCGTTCTCCAAACAAACTCGTAATAACCGGGTGGCCCGACTCAGAGTGGCTCTCTTGGAAGCAGCGTTGTCACCGAAGATGTCCGCACCGACGCCTCGGTAACATCCCCATCGGCACCGACGGGCCCGACGTCGCCACCGATGCGAAGCCCCTCCGGTACAGAGAAGTCGGCACCGAAAAGACCCCTCTCACTGCCACGAACTCCTGCTAAGAAGCGTAAGGAGGGCAAAGAGGGTAAGGGCAAGCTGAAGCACAAAACCTCGGGTGCTTCGTCGACGCATCCCGCGTCCGACATGACCCAGCACGGGTCTCCACAGCTTGACCCTCCAGGGCACGAGCGACCCCGGGGCAGCCCCGCCTCCCCGATGCCGCGACCCATCCAGCTCACAGATTCGGAACCCGACATCGAGCTGACGCAGATCCCTCACAGCAGTCCCGAGACCGGACCCGACCCGCTGCCGGCACCGAAAGGTGAGCGAGACTGGTGCCTCCCTCCATCTTCGGTGCCATGGGATGTCCGTCAATGGCGATACCTGTATGGTTCCTCTTACCCGCCACCTCCACAGTGGTACCCGGCGGAGTGGGATCGCCAATCGACGTCATCAAGAGTCTCCCGATGCCGAGATCCCCCGGCTCCGAGACCTACACCGATACCGAAACCGATACCGAAACCACCAATGCCGATACCTACTTTGCCCGACGTCGACCTCCCTCCCTACCAACCAGATCCGTCGACCCCTATGTCTCCCTCCGAACGTTCCGACCATTCGATACCCGAATCTCCCGAATCATCCGATGATGAATCTCCCATCCAGCCGTCACCATCCCCTGATGTGGCTGAAAATTTACCAATCTCTCCCTCCGAGGACGTGAAATCCTATGGAGAGCTTATCAAACGAATGGCCCATTCCCTGGCACTTGCCACGGTCCAGCCAACCCCCACCGCTACCGATGCCATCTTCGACATCGTACAGATGGATACATCCACCGCGGTAGCGTTGCCACTAATTTCGGTGCTCTTGAGCACTGCCAAAGAATCCTGGGGCCACCCCTCCTCAACTCCAATCTCCAACAAGAGATTAGACCACATGTACAGGCTCCAAGAGCCAGGGGCAGAATTCCTATTCATCCACCCCAAGCCCAATTCGGTTGTAGTGACCCCCTCGGCCAGGGGCCGTAGCGGACATTCCTCCCCCTTGGACAAAGAGGGACGGAAATTAGATTCTTTCGGGAGACGATTTTATTCAGCCGGTGCACTGGGCATAAAAACGGCAAACTACACAGCCTGCATGAGCAGGTACCAGTACTCCCTCTGGGAGCAGATGACACCACTTCTGGCCCATCTTCCTGAGGATAAGCAACGCCTTGCTAGGAAGATCCAGAGGGAAGGCATGGTGCTAGCAAAGCACCAGCTTAACGCATCGAAGCATGCTGCGGACGTCACATCCAAGACACTCACTTCAGCAGTCGCCCTTCGCCGCCACGCCTGGCTGAGGTCGACTTCGCTTCCACAAGACACAAAGTCCTTGGTGGAAGATCTCCCTTTCGAGGGTGAAGGACTATTCAGCTCCACAACGGACACAGTCCTTCATGATTTAGATAAGAGCATTAAGACATCTCGTAACTTGGGTGTCTCACAATCGAGACAACAGAAGCAGAAGACATGGCAGAGATCTTGGTCCAAACAGCAACCGCGAAGATCTCCCACTGAACCCCAATGGCAGAGACCATCGTCTACTGCTTATCAACAGAAACCCTATGGCCACAAGCCACGATTCCCGTCCGCTTCCGCTTCCAAGGCTAAGCCACCCAAACCGAACAAGCAGAGTCTTTGACTCCCCCATTCGCTCTGATCTTCCCACCCATCTATCACCCTTTCTACCAGCATGGCAACGTATCACGACAGACAAATGGGCACTGTCGGTCGTAGCAGAAGGCTACAGAATAGAATTTTTCCAGATACCACAAGAATCATACTTCGTAACCACACCCCCCTCCGACACCCTATCGTCGGAAGTCGAAGCCCTCCTCTCAAAAGATGCCATAGAACAGGTACCAACAAACCACCTTCAGCGGGGGTTCTACTCCCGCTACTTCACGGTCCCAAAAAAGGATGGCGGACTTCGTCCCATATTGGATCTGCGGAACCTCAATGCGTTCATCACCTACAAGAAATTCCATATGACCACTCTACAGACCATCCTACCGCTACTAGAAGCCAACGCGTGGATGGTGACGCTGGACTTAAAGGACGCATACTTCCATGTGACGATCCACCCGTCGCACAGACCGTACTTACGCTTCGTGGTCGGTCCACATCACTTCCAGTACAAGGCCCTACCCTTTGGCCTCTCTACAGCTCCTCATGTCTTCACGAAGCTTATGGCAGTAGTAGCGGCACATCTGCGACTTCAAGGTGTCCACCTTTACCCCTACCTGGACGACTGGCTTCTAGTCGCCCCCTCTACGATGGAACTACAGAGCCACATCTCTACTACCCTCCGTACCCTAGAATCACTAGGGCTGACGATAAACCTCAAAAAGTCCATGCTTACCCCTTCCAGACGGGTTCAGTTTATCGGAGCTATCCTGGACTCCCTGCAATGCAGAGCGTTCTTACCCCCCAACAGAGCAGCGGATATAGTCTCCCTTCTCCTGTCTATCCAAGAGACCAAGGAGGCTACAGCCAAACAAATCCTTCGCCTGCTAGGCCTGATGGCCGCGACAACAGCAGTAATCCCCTTCGCCAAATTGCGGATGAGACCACTGCAGCTTTGGTTTTTGAGGCGTTTCCGCCCCAACTTCCATTCCCTCTCCAAACGATTTCAGATATCGACCCAGGTCCTAGAGACCCTGAATTGGTGGCTTGTGCCCCAGAATTTACATTCAGGTGCACCTTTCCGGCTTCCACCCCCCTCAGCGACCGTCACTACGGACGCCTCCCTATGGGGCTGGGGAGCTCATCTGGATGGTGTAGGTGTGGGCGACAGGTGGCACCCCTCTGTGGCACACAACCATATCAACTTCCTAGAGCTGTTGGCAGTTCTCTACGCAGTGAGATCTTTCCGCCAATCCCTGTCGGGGAAGACGGTGACTGTCCTTACAGACAACACCACCACCATGTTTTACATCAACCGCCAGGGTGGGACGATCTCCCGTGGACTTTGCCGGTTAGCGATGGAGCTTTGGGACGAGTGCCAGGCACTAGATATTCACCTGGTAGCGACTCATCTCCCAGGACTACTCAACGTCCAAGCGGACTTCCTAAGCAGAGGGGGAGCATCCCTACACGAGTGGGAACTGAACCCCCTCTACCTGACTCCGATCTTCGACCGTTGGGGGCATCCATCCATGGATGTATTCGCCTCTCGAGAGAACAAGAAGTGTCACCTATTTTGTTCCAGAGCAGGAACGGACCCGACCTCTCTCGGAGACGGTCTCCTCTTCCAGTGGACGGAGAAACGATTGTACCTATTTTCCCCGATTCCTCTCATACCGAGAGTAGTCCACAAACTGTTGGCAGAGCGACCGTGGGCAATTCTCGTCACCCCATGGTGGCCGAGACAACCCTGGTTCCCCACACTCCTCAGTCTCTCACGAGGGACGTATCTCCACCTCCCGACGGACCCAGACCTCCTCGGGATGCACGGGGGCCGGGTACTGCACCACGATGTGCCCAGACTGAAATTGACAGTTTGGCTGATCCAAACTTAGGGTTAGAATCACGCATTGCTCAAGTTCTACTGAACTCACGCAAACTCTCCACTCGGCGTTCATATGAGTCAAAATGGACTAAGTTTTTAACCTTCCTGGCGTCTGTGGGACGGCCCTCAGTCCCCGCCAGGCTTAAAGATGTTTTTGGTTTCCTCCTGTCATGTAAAGACAGGGGACTGTGTCACTCATCTATCCGAGTTTACTTGTCAGCCATCTCAGTCAATCATCCTAAGATTGATGGCTATTCGGTGTTTTCCCATCCAACAACGAAGCAATTCCTCAAGGGAATGAATCGCCTCTATCCCCCAGTGCGGACACCAGTCCCGGCATGGGACTTGCCCCTGGTTCTCACTAAGCTGATGGGAAAACCCTTTGAACCCATGGCCTCATGCAGCCTTCAACTTTTGTCGTGGAAGGTTGCGTTTTTGGTGGCCATCACGTCTACTCGACGCGTGAGTGAGCTCTCGGCGCTCCGTTGCGACCCACCGTACCTCACGTTTCATCATAATGCCGTCACTTTGGCTCCAGATGTCGCTTTCCTGCCTAAGATAGTCTCGGACTTTCATATAGGGGCGGATATCACGTTGCCGGTGTTTTTTCCTGGTCCCCAGGACCCAACGCAACGTAGCCTACACACTTTAGATGTCAAGAGAGCCCTGTCTTTCTACTTGTACCAGACAAAATCCTTTCGCAAGTCTCCAGCTCTCTTCATTTCTTATGCCTTGCCCAGGCAGGGACAGAAACTGTCGTCTCAAAGACTCTCGAAGTGGATAGTTGAGACGATAAAACTCGCCTATCTTCTGACCAAAAGGCCACTACCGGCATCCCTCCAGGCACACTCCACTCGAGCCGTGGCTACTTCCACAGCATTCCTCAAGGGCATTCCCCTGGGAGACATCTGCAATGCTGCAACGTGGGCGTCCCCTCACACGTTTGTGAAGCACTATGCCCTAGATGTCCGCGTCCATCAGCATACTGTGGTGGGCCGTGCAGTTCTGCAAGCAGCTCAGATGTGAGACCTCCAGCACCCACCTCCAGGTATGTGGTGTGTTTATTGCTCGCTATTCTCCCAGAGGTGTGATGCACAGAGACCACGAAGAAGATATACAGGTTGCTTACCTGTAATTGGAGATCTTCGAGTGGTCATCTGTGCATTCACACCACCCGCCCTCCTTCCCCTCTGCTATCGGTCTCCCTCACCTTTTTTTCTGGGGGCTGTTAGCAGCGGTCAGAAGGAACTGGCGGGATCCTCGTGCCCCTCCCCGGGTCATGCACAGTGGGACGTGCACGTGACCGGGGAGCTGGCGCGAAAATCCGTTAGGCTTTGAAGATTACCGATCGGGATCGGCGCAGGCGCACTTAATCCCAGAGGTGTGAATGCACAGATGACCACTCGAAGATCTCCAATTACAGGTAAGCAACCTGTATATTTTAAAAGTTATTGGCCCATTTTCTTTTGAATGGGTTGGTTTGTTGCTCAGCTAGCTTTCTTATGCAAAACATCTGTGAGCCAGACATGACCCTAGTCTTGCAATTAATAGCTAGTAGGCAATGTTTTTTGAGAGATGTGTATAAATGCCACCTTCCAGATATTTTGTTTTGGAGATTCCTCTGTTTGGGGGCATTTATTTACTGTGTTTTTAGCCTGCCCTTCCTCCAAGGAACTCTGGGTTGCATACATCCCCCCCACACACACCTTTAATCCTCATAGCAGCTTTTGCAAGCTCCTTGCATCTCGGAGAGCATGACCCGCCCAAGGCCTCCCAGTGAGCTCCATGGCGGGGGGGGGGGGAGTCTGGAAGCAGGTCTTCCTCGTCTGATGCTCTAACCAGTAGACCCTGCCCTAGTCCTCAGATCTTATCCCTTTCTTTCTGAGAAAAAGAAAATATGTCACTGTTCCAGATTTTTCTGATAATCAGGATGCCTTAGGCTTCCAAAGTTCATTATTTATGTTGTATAAAATCAATTGTGAGGTCTACTTTGATCCCCCCCAGCCCTGCATTTTGTATGTCAGAGGAATACATACCTCATATTGTCCTGGTAATCAACGTATCTCAAATCACAAGTTTACCATATTTCAGCTTCCTGGTCTTCCTTTGAGCCCCTTATTTTGGAGGAGAAATCCCAAAATGTATGGTTTTCATTTTAGATTTTTCTTGTAACTGGTCTTCCTTGAAACTACATAGACCCCAGATGTCAGAATTCTAGCTCTTTAGAAAACATCCATGTAATTTCAATACTCCATTGACTGTCATGTCTAAAGATCTGTCAGCCAAACAGACTGAGGAGAAGGTAAAGGCTCTGGTATCTTCTGTCCCAGAAAGGATCACTTTGCAGTTCCCAGTACCTGAAGATGCTGAAATAGTCACCACTTTCTACGGAGGGCTTTGGGATTTGGCATTTAGAGAAGCTGTACCCAACTTGCTGTTGCTGCAGTTGCTGCGTCTTGTTTTCTGGCCCTCTTGGCTACTACGTCTCCCATCTCCACTGCTACTGGCTCTACTGAATGGGACATTGAACAGCCAACCAGCGAAATCCCAGGAAGGGACTATCCATTCGTGTTGCATTAGCATGAGGCAAAGGGGGGAATCAGGTTTCAAGCAGATTTAGACTGGTGGCAGTCAGTGGATTAGATTTGTATGCTAATTGATGGCCAAGGCTATGGTCTCTAATGATGCCAAGCTCGGGCAGATGGCTGGTAAAGAGAATGGCAGGGGCATTTGAAATCTTCGTTAGCTGATTACTGGGAGTAAAATTCTGCAGTGGAACTTGAAGTGCAAAGTACAAAAGTGACAGCAGGTACATTGTTCTTCTAATTCGTAGGTTCTTGTAGCAATATGTGTTTATTTTACAAAGATGTATTTCTGAGATCTCGAAACAGTGGAATCCTCAACAGCATCCACTAATCACTTGTTACTTACATGTTGACAAGGTACTCCCTGCAGGGCTGTCCTTTTTAGTTCGAAACCATTCAAAGTAAAGAAATCATGGAAGTGCACTGAATGGAAGGAAGCCTTCTCTAGTTCAGAGGAGGTGAAATCTCATTATTTTTAATGGGGCCCTAAAGCCAAAAAGATCTTTTATCACGTAGATATAGATTGATAGAAGAGACTACCTGAGAGACTATGGGAGTCCATGCTAATTGGATGCATAATGCCGTAGCAATAATAATTAAAAAGACTGTCAGAATCAAAGGAATAAAGCCTTCCCCTGATCAAAGACCTAAGGACAAGTGCTAGTCCAAGGGTGTTCCATTAAGCAACATATAAGGCGTTCCTTTTATTTTTTTAATGGCAGTATAAGAATTCTGAACTTGAAGCAGCATGCCACATGCAGTTACTAGAGTAAGAGTGGTATATAAAATTTAACACAAGCAAAACAGGTGTGGTTCTTGCTTGTTGCTGGGGGGGGGGGAACAGAGTAGGACAGACCTATTGTTTCATAAGGTCCATTGTGGAAATAAATACAGTGGGCTCTAGAAAGAGGCTCTGGGAGAGTGCCCCGGCCTTGGGCACTCAGTGTCAATTTGCTGTGGCGACCTCAGCTGGGTATAATGACACAGAGTCCACCATTTTCTCCAGGGGAAGATCTCTGCCATCTGAAGAGCAGTTGTAATTCAGCGTGATCTCCATTCCTCCCCTGGAGATTGGCAGCAATGGTTCCCCATGAGGGAACGGGTGGTTTGAAGGGTGGAGTTGATGGCACTGAACCTGTCTGAGGTCTCACCCCTGCTGAAACCTCACCTTCTCCAGGGTCCACCCCTCAAATCTCCAGGAATGTCCCCACCTGGAGCTGGCAACCCTACCTCCCAGTCAACCGTCAACGTATCATCTGCCCCCTGGCTTCAGCTTTCTATCTCCTCCCCCCTCCCCCTAGAGAGCAGTTGTAATTCTGAGTGATCTCCAACCCCCACCTGGAGATTGGTAACAATGGTTCTCCATGAGGGACCACACAAACATGCACACAAAACACACACAAACACACAAATGCAAACACACAAACACACAGACAAACACAGACAAACACACAAACACACACAAACACACAAAGAACACACATACAAACACATACACACACTAACGCGAACACACAAACTCACACAAATGCACAAAGAACACACACACACACAAACACATGCACACAAACACACTAACACAAACACACATAAACGCACAAAGAACACACAAACGCACACACACACTAACGCAAACACACACACAAACACACACACAAACACAAACACACAGAAACACACACACACACAAATACACACACAAACACACAAAGAACACACACACAAACACACAAAAAACACACACAGAAACACATGCACACAAACACACACACATACGCACACACACACTCGTCATCGGAGGAAGCGCTTCGGGCACTTCACACAGCACCCTATAGCGCTTCAGGACCGGTACAAAGAAGAGAAGAACGCTTGGGAGGAGGTTTCAAGGTAAAGCAGCTCAGGAACGCTTCCCCAATGGGAGAGGCACATTTCTGTGTGAAAGGGCCAGAATGTTCCTTTAGGGAACCAGTACTAATACGATTCTGTGTAAAATGCCTGACAGAAACTGTTACTGAAGAGTTCCTGAAATGGAACATAATGGCTGTGTGAAATTCCCCACTGTGATGTAGCTCATAGTTTTTAGGCTCTGGCTCACACAGTTTTGTCTTAGCTTGGAAAGGATGGCTCCAGAGCAAACTACTTGATGCAGTAGCCAAATCATTTGCTCACAACTGAAATGCCAGTGGCTCACAAAGCAGAATTTTTGCTCACATGACTCCACAGCTTAGAGGGAGCATTGGTTGAGAGTGTAATGTGAGTAGGCAAAGTTAGGAGTGCGAGGATAGGGCTGTGAGGAAGCCATCCTCCCCCCCCCATCACTACCTGTATGTATAATAGAGTGCCCCCTTCCCCATTCTGCCCTTTGCCCTGATCCACTTATACACTAACATTAATGGCTTGAGCATGCTGCATCATGCAGGAGGCATGAGGACTTTATGTTTCTTTGCAGTTGGTCTTCCTCGGCAGTAGGCTCACATTGTGGGGAGGCAGGCTCTCCCCTTTTCCTCTCTTGCTGCTCCCCCCTCCCCCAGCCAGGCCCAGCCATTCCCTCCCCTCCCCTTCTCTTTGCCCCATTTGGAGGTGATGGGAAGGGAGAGAGGGAAGAAAACGGATCCCTGGCAGTTCTGTCTGTCAGAGAGAAGGTGCTCTGTTCTCTCTGTCAGGCAGAAGCGCCTGGATTCCCTTCCCCCACTCTCTTTGCTCTGTTTGGAGGCGATGGGAAGGGAAGGCAAATGGCATCCTCTCTCCTGAGGTGAAGCCACATTGTGAGGTGAATTTTGGCGGGCAGAGCTTTGGTGGGCGGGCTGCAGGGAACCCAGCCTGGGGTACCCTTTCCCTTCCCCCCCTTCTCTTTGACTGTTTCACAGTGTCTTCTGAGAGGAAATTTGGCAATTTGGCAGTGTGTGGGGGAGGGGTTATGCTGATAGTCCATTGTGTTTTCACTGACAGAAGCAGGCCCCTGAGGGGACAGTTAGGGAAGGGAGAGAATGGATCCCGGGCAGTTTTGCCTGTTAGAAGGAAGGTGTTCTGGTCTCTCTGTCAGGCAGAAGTGCCTGGATTCCCTTTCTCTCCCCACCCCCATTCTCTTTGTTTCATTTGGACAGTTAGACCCACCTGGCAGTGGGAGTAGGAGAAGCGTGGACCCAGCTCCCAGTTGGTCCTTCCCCTTCACTGGCTCCCTCCAGACTGAGGCCGAGACGCTGGCCGGTGGTTCTGTGGGCGGGACTGAGGCAAAGCAGGGAGAGAATGTAGCCAATGGCCAGGGACCCCCTTTTGAGAGGCAGTCCGTCCAGCCTACTGATTTTGGCGCCCCATGGAATCTTGCCCTTTGGAATCTTAAAACAGCTTTATATAATAAGAAAGATTACATGGAAATAGCAGGGCAACCTGAGTGGAGTGAAATGGGAAACTCACAGGGACCTCCCACTGAGTGTAATGTGATTTAAAGTGCTTTTCTTTAGCAAGATTATTTATTGTGGGCACAAACAACTTGCATTTTCATCTAACCCAGCCGAACTCCTTTGCAAGCAGCAGGGCTAAGTTCACTGGCAGTTTCTATACAACAACACAAAGTATGGTGTGAGTCATGCACAGAACTTGTCTGGTGCCAAGGATTGTGATGACCTTGTTCAGAATGCAAACTTTTCCGTCAGTCTTTGGGTTTGTTGAGTGTCACTTTGGGTCAGATTCCTTAATTCGTTCTTGCAAATGTAATGTGTGTGGCTGCTGGGCCCCATCCTGATCTAGAACTGTCTCTTGATCTGGGATGGGTATGTTTGGTGAGGGATGATGTTGAAGGACTTTGCAAGCAACTGTCCGTCATGGCCAGTTCTGGGAAGTACAGTTCCCAAGGCACCACTGGGATACATTCACCAACATTACAAGTCAGGAAGAGCTCCCAGAAGCCTATGGGGTAGGATCCAATAAACTTTTCCTCTGTTGACAAGAGAAGGCTGGTGTCCCCTTTGGCCACAAAAAAGGCTATGGTAGGGATTACAGGACCTGCATGGACAAAAGTCCTATGGAACGGGAGTTATGGTAAGAGGGGAATTGGGTGAGACTGAGTAAAAAAAGTTTATTTTCCTGAATTATGGATGATAAAGATTGTAATTACTGAACCAGTTCCAAATCTAACTTAGGAAAACTCACCTGTCATTCCTTAGAACCAATTCATTGTACAACAGTGATTTGGCTAAGGTAAAGGTAAAGGTTTCCCTTGCTCGAAAGTCAGTCGAACACGACTCTAGGGATGCAGTGCTCATCTCCATTTCCAAGCTGAAGAGGCTTAGTGATATGTAATAGTATTTATTTGCTTTTATTTACTTCATTTGGGAAAACTCCAGAATAGTGGCCTTTCCCCCACAAGTCTTATTGTTAAACAGTGTCTCTGGGATCAAGCATTACAATCGGACAGAGCACAGACACGGAAACATCAAATTATTCTCCAATATACGAAATGCTTTCAACTAGCAGATTACCTCAGATCCCTCATGATCTCCAAATACTGGAAAATCTTTACCCTTGCACACTTTAATGTTCTACCCTCAGCCCTCTTGGAAGGCAGATACCATTGCGTCCCACTCTTTCAATGGATCTGCCCATGCGATGCAGGGAAAGTAGAGTCTTTCGAACACGTTCTGTTGCGCTGCCCATTTTACAATGATATCCAATCTCAATATAGAGCTCCAATTCTGCCAACTTTACCAGGAAGATCTATACGTCTATACGTCTCCCTCCTTCTTGCAGATTTTCCCCAGGAGACAATTAATTAAGTTGCAAAATTAGGCGTTAGTCTAGTATACAGTTTCATTTCAGCAATTAAAAATAAGAGCTAGGAAGCAGTCACTGATTCTGGTGTGTTTACTGCTGGATTATGATAAATCCTATAGAATCTGTAGGAAGAAAGGGGCCGACCCTGCCTCTTGCTAAGCTATCAAGTTGCAACATCAAAACCCTGCTAGTCATTCAGCCCAACTAAGCTGAAGACACCATGAACACATCTCTTTTTGAGGAAAAAGCTATCTGACAAGAAGCCTACACGTCAGAGAAAGCTCAAAAGTTCAATGGATTCTCTTGAAGTTTTGAGTCCCCCACCAAAGCTTTAATCAATGGTGTGGGGGGGGGAGTGAGAGATGATATCTGAGGCCGCGGTCACACGGCCCTTAAATGCGGGAGGAAGGGCTATTTCCTCCCGCATTTAAAAGGGCCGTCCACAACGGCCGCAGAAAGGCCCGCGCCGAAGCGGGCTCAAATGCAGGTTGCTCCCGCATTTTCCAACCCCGGGAAAATCAACAGTTTTCCCGGGTGTTGCGGGAGGAACCCACATTTGAGCCATCTGGCCAGCCCTCTCTCACAATTATTGAGAGAGCAGGGCTGTCCAGATGTCCCCTCCCGCCATTCCCCCCCCCCAAATTTACCAGGCGGCCGGGGGGGCTCGGGGAAGAGTGCCTCCCCTGGCTGCCGCTGCAAAAGCCCCGCCACCGCAGAAAAAGCCGCCGCACCCTTTGAGGCTGGCCGGCCACCGCTGCTTCCACCGCCGCCTTCAGCCGCCTCCTCTGTCTGCCGCCTCTGCCGTCTGCCGCTGTCGCCTGCCGCTGCCTCATCCTCCTCCCACCGCCCGCCGCAAAAAAAATGCGGCCCCTTTAATCTCGGGAGGGCTCCCGGATTTAAAGGGGCCGTGTGACCGCAGCCTTAATGTTTGGGGGCTTGATGTCCAGGTCAATTTTTTAAACTATTTAGTTCAGTCTGAAAAACTTTGCTTACCTGTGAGAATAAGAGGAGACGCCTGTTGGGTATAAAAAGCAACAAAGACCTGAGGTAATAGGAGGAGAAGAGAATGGGATGACTTGAAGATGCATTGGCCTTTTAGGCAATGGTGGTTTCCCTCACTTCTACAGCACATCTCTGTCACAGTATTTTTTTTTTGTTCTGCGTTTCCCCCTACTTTCACCTTGCATGTCCATCAGGAGGCTTTTTAAGGTCTGCATTGATTTTCATCCCTTCAGCTCTCAGTTCGCTTTCTGTTCGCTGTTTCCCTGGCTTTTCTGAAAGTGGTTTTGTGATGATTTCCCCCCTTGCTCCTCTTCCAAGCTGATGGTGATTCAGAAGCCTTTTCCCTTGGATTTTCTCCCCCGCCCTTTCCCCGCCAACATTGAGGTCATTCTGCCCAGACTGCACCTTCCACCATCTCCCCCCCCTTCATTGGCGCTTACTTTCCCATCAAGTGAAGTTTGTTTGTTTTTTTTAAAGCAGGATGAATTTAGTGAAATCAGTTTTTCACTAAACTGGGTTTTCTGAGATAAAAAATTATGCATAGGGAAAGGCTGAGGTGGTGGTTTGTGCATGTGTGCAGGAGCCAATCCTGCAGGGGAAGTTCTCTCCGCAGGATCTGCTGGGGCTCAGCTGGACAGGCTGGTTTAAACCATACAGCTCAACAGAGCCCGCCAAGGAGCCCCACCAAGTTTAAACCAGCCAGCAGGAGAAGGCAGCACACAGCTGAACTCGTAGGGAGCCATCGGCATCGCTGTGCTTACAGGGAGCCATTCAGCTCTGCCCTGCCTTCTCCCACTGCCTTGGAGAAAGGGGGAGGAATCCGCTGCCCTCCCCCTCCACAAGCACGCATCTTAAGCCAGGACAAACCCATCCTCTGAACCTTAAAGGAGGAATCTTTAGCCTGGCTTCTGCACCTCTGCTTCTCAGATCAGGGAAGAGTGAGGGAGAGAACAGGCAGGCTGCTTAGAGAGGAGGAGGAGGAGGTGAGAGGCCAAGAGGGGAGAAGCTGGCTGTGTGCATAGGAAGGGGGGCTGTTTGCTGATAATCAGAAGTTACTAACAGTCAAGCAGCACCTTCGCCTCTCCAAAGGCTGAGACATTCAACACACACACACCGCAGAGCTGTCCTCTCCCCTGGTGCTCAGTAATATGGAAAAGGGGGCTTCTCGGCTCCTTGTCAATTTCAGGACAAGTCTGGTCAGTTTCACCAGTGGCTTTCCCCCTTCTCCGCCTTCCTTCCCCTGTCATTCAGTGTACTAGCGCTAAAAGGCATGCACAAACCATGAATGATGAGGATATAAATGGAAGGTGCTTGCTGTACACTACAGCGCAGCTGTGATGGGGCAATTGCATATTTTTTTAAAAAAATTAGACACTGCGCACCACACATTAGCAGTGGCATTCCACCCTGATTTAGAAAAGTGCGGGGTTTTTTTTTTTTGTAGCTGCAGAATAAATACACTGGGTGGTGTAAGACTGGTGTGGACGGCAGGCACAGAAATCCAAAGTCAAGTTTAAAGGCTCTGCAGCTAGTTGTGAGTGCAGAAAGGGCCACTGTCAGGAGCTGTCAGGCAGAAGTCAAAAGGGAGCATTGCCCTTTGCCCACGAGGCTGTTGTCTGGGATCTTTCGGAATCTCCTCCAGACTAGTGAATGCCGGGTGCTTTTGCCTTTCCACAACATGGCCGTTGTCATGGAAAGAGGGCCACCGGAGGGTCGCTGGGATCCAGGGTTTGGGGGGGCTTTTTCCCCAGAGATCATACCTAGCATGTTTCCTTGTACCCAGCAACTCACAGGAAGCTTACAGAATTGCAGTAATACGAACGAGTCTGCCCCATCAGTGTGTATTGTATTGCAATGTAGCAAAAGACAGAAGCTCTGAAAAGCTTGTAATCTCAATTTGGCTGGAAACAGCGGGAGAGACATGGGAGGGACTGTGTCGATTATCAGACAAAGACATTCATTCTCTGACTTTTCTGGTTTGCCAGGCTGCTCCTCCCTGCCGCCTCCTTGGCCAGATTGTCCAACATGTGGCCTCTCACACAGCTCCGGCTCTGAACACTGTGTCATTTGTGAAGCCTGATCATGTGTATTATGGGTGTGTGTGTCTTTTTTTATTACAGTTGGCCCAATAATTGGTGAAAGGTTGAGCTTTTTAAAAAAGTGCTTACTCAGTTTTTAATTTTTGTTTTGCTTAAAAATTCTTAATAAAATACTATTAAAATGCTTACTAAGGAAGTAAACAGTTATGCTTGTGCTGCTGTGCATGTGATATCTGTGTTTTAAAATACGCTGTTATAATTAATTTTATTTTACAATTCAGATATAGACCATGTACAGTGCAATCATAAGAACACACTCATTTGGGAGTAAACCCCACTGACCAGGATTCTGATTAAAGGTGCTTAAAACTGTATTGAAAGTATTTTTTTCCTCAGTAACAACGAATTAGAACTTCTTCCAAGGCCTCAGCTTGGAAGGACAAGGGTAGAATCTTCAGTTTCCCTACTGAGCATGGTTTTGCTGGTTGTCTATCACTGAGAGAGATTAATCAATTTTTGTCCTTGTTTTATTAGAGAAGTTATACTCGAGGGGAGTACTTCATCTGTGTGTTTATTTCTTTTTTCACTTTGCAAGATTGTTAACCCCAAATAAGAATTTTAATTGGGTAGTTGGTAATATTTCGGTTTCCAAAAAGAATCAGTTTTAAAGTTTCCACTCTTCAGGTGGAGCCTGGACATCTCCTGGAATTGCAACCGATCTCCAGACTACAGAGATCAGCTTCCCCTGGAGGAAATGGCTGCTTTGGAGGGTGGACTCTGTGGCATTATATCCTGCTGCGGCCCCTCCTCTTCCCAAACCCTGCTCTCCCCAAGCTCCACCCCCCCCCCCCAATCTCTACGGATTTTCCCAATCCACATCCTAGCTAGGATGACTTACTTTAGCTGAAATACCATTTTAAGAGATACAAGCTACATATGCTCTCTTAAATTTTAAAGAATATTTAATTATGGTTTTGAATAATCCGGAGTGGAGGTGGTCTCGTTGAAGGCCTTCCCCCCCCCCCCCCCCCTTCCCATAAGTGATGTGGTAGAAGAATGAATAATGGCAGGGCTGCTGGAGCAGCCAGGAAGGGAACCAGATCAGGAAACATGTGACAGGATTAGATGAAGGCAACTCTCCACCAGTCTTATCAATGCAGAAGGAAAGACGGAGGTCCTCAGCACTTTGGCAGTAGGCAGAAGGAACAGAGTAGACAGAAGTTCCACGAAGGCCATGGCACGGACCAGTTGCAGGATAGGGAAGGCATGAGATGCCTAGTATGGCCCTGTGGCCCTGGTGGCTGGAAGTGAGCACACTTGGGTGGCTTGGGTGGAGAACTGGCCCTCAAGGAGAGTGACAGCTACATAGTCGGTTGGGTGGATTTGGTTTAGTTAAGCTCAGAGGCTTCCTGGAGTGTCTAGAAGCAGTCATCGGTGAAAGAGCAGGAGAAAGGAAGGAGAGAAGGAAGGAAAGCGTGGGCAGGTGGGAAGAGAGCCTGGAGCGGATGGAACAGGTCAAAGGGGGTCTGTAGATATGAAGAAGACGGGGGGGCTGGGCTGGAACGGAGTGTCTGCTGCCTTTTCAGAGCCAAGAGTGGAAGGTGTTGGGCAGGGTTCCCCAGTGCCACGGCACCCCCACCGGTGCTTCCCCAGGCTCCTGCCACATGCTCGAGAAAAGCAGACAGGGCTGATGTGAAGGCAGAACCAAGGACCGGCTGCCTCCATACAAGTGAAGGGGCTTTTCACCTGGACCTTTCCCACTGAGCACTTAAGAGGGATCTGGGATCTGTAGCAGGGGCCAGGGAGCAACAAAGCAGTGGAGGGGATGCTTGGCTCTGCCTCTTGTGGCCACCGCTTTGTTGTGGCACAAGCCACCCTGTCTCAAAATTCCAAAGGTGCCTTCAGACTCAGAAAGTTTGGGGGGCGCCTGACATAGGGCCTGCTCGTCACCTTCTGATGTATCAGATGCAAAGTGTCAAAAGTGGGGAAGGTCTTCTGAGATAAGATTGTAGTCATGTTCACATGTTACAGTGAATGCAGGTACAACCTGGGTGTACACGCTTATATGTGTTTGTAAGAAAGAGCCAATGCTTGTTCACTTTACAAATGAAATCAGGGACCAGTACCTGGATAAATGTGGGGCTTCGATCACAGGTTCAACTGTACATGTGTTGAAAGTAACATGAGAATTACTCAGTGCCTAGATAAAGGGAAATCAAGTGGACACTGTACACCGGCTGTATATGCCGTCGACTAACTGCTGAGCAGGGCTAGTGATTCTGGGATCATGGACTCTGAGAGTTTAGTTTGTGCTGAAAGAAAGGAAGAAGAGAGCTTGAGTGTAATGGTGCAAATCCAGCATCAAACACTTGCTTAAAAACAGAAAAAACATAATGAATTGTGACAGTGACTGGAGAGAAGGATCGCTCACGACTTCTCTACGCATTAATCACAGGAAAGTCCTACATCTAATCTAGCCTTCTCTGAGTGGAGATCACTGACACTCACTCCTTGTGGTGTTTTGCAGAACATTTCTGTACGTGCTGAGCCGGGGTGTACACTTCATGTGCAAAGAACCATGTAATGGATCTGTGCCCTTGTTGGAAAAGCTGCAGCCCAAACTCCTGACACTTATTGGTTGCCTTTTTAAAAAAAACACAGCTTTTACTTTTTTTGTAAAAAAAAAGAAGAAGTGGTGTGTTCCATGAACGAGAACTCGTGGGCCCTCCATGAAATTGCTGAGCAGTCGGGTTAGAACGGATAAAAGGAAGTCCTTCTTCACCCAAAGAGTGATTAACACATGGAATTCACTGCCACAGGAGGTGGTGGCGGCTACAAGCATGGACGGCTTCAAGAAGGAGTTAGACAAACGTATGGAGCAGAGGTCCATTAGTGGCTATTAGCCACAAGGTATAGATAGGATCTCTCAGTCTGGGGCAAGGGATGCTCTGTATTCTTGGTGCTGGGGGGGGGGGGGCAAGAGCGGGAGGGCTTCTAGTGTCCTGTCCCCACTGCTGGACCTCCTGATGGCACCTAGTATTTTTGGCCCCTGTGTGACAGAGTGTTGGACTGGATGGGCCACTGGCCTGATCCAGCATTGGCTTCTCCTATGTTCTTATGTTAGCTCTTCATCCAGTGCTTGAAACCAGTCATGCCATTTAAGGGTGGGGGGGTTGAAATGAAAAAAATATGCTTAAATGAGTGGCGTCCTCCAGATGAAATTAAGTTTTTCTAGATGATGCTCAGTGATGGTTTGTTAAGTTTTCTCTCCTGATTGTTTTAGTTTGCTTTTACTAAAAAAATTGAAGTGACAAAGTGTGCCTCTGTGCCCTGTAGTTGGACCTCCAGAACTGGCTGACCCCTGTGTGAGACAAGATGCTGGACTAGATGGACCACTGGTCTGATCCAGCAGGGCTCTTCTTACGTTCTTATGCTGGTTTGCATAACGCATGGTGGACAGATCAGGGTTCCAGACAAAGGCAACGTGGATTAATGAGCCCGCTACAAAATTGGTTCAGTTGTGTTTCCTTTTCTTTCATGCAAAACTGTTCTCCAAATAATGCTGCCTGCGGGAAATCATTATGCACAGAGAAATGGGCAGATATATTTGAAAAACAGTAAAATGACTGCTTTCTTCTGGATGACGTTTGATTCCTTAATGATATTCCTGCTCAGACATTGTAGATATCAAGCCGGCCAACATGGAGGATTTGACTGAAGTCATCACAGCCTCTGAGTTCCACCCCCACCATTGCAATCTCTTTGTTTACAGCAGCAGCAAAGGATCTCTCCGGCTCTGTGACATGAGGGCGTCCGCTCTCTGCGACAAACATTCCAAACGTGAGTTGCTGGTGGGCCTTTTGGTTACATGTCATCCTGAATGTTGCCAAATGTGTACTGTAGGTGGAGATTACCCATTGGCACAGTGACAGCCGCCTGAGTGGCTTGCAAATGTGTTTGCTTGTTACATGCAGAAGATGGTTTACCAGAAGGCCTTCTGCAGCATTACGGCTCAAAAACAAAATAACTGCCCGGCCACGTGTCCATTTCGACCGTGTGGTCGACTTCCCAGTAGAAACACAACACCCCCCCCCCGTAGTTCGGACCTTGCCTGACATACATAGTCCCTTTGGTAGGTGGGCCTCTGCTGTTCCCTGGGGGATCTCTGGACCTCTGGTGCCGGGGCGGGTTGTTCTGGAACTGGATCCGGTTGTGCGTCTGGTGTGCCCTCTGGTTGCTTGGTGCCCACCGAGTTGGTTGCTCGGTGACAGGTTGTGGGGGTTGGTCTCCGATCGCGCCTGCCGGTCAGTCGGGGCCTTCTGTGGGAGCCTCTGTCTCCCCTGACTCGCCTGGATCGGGTGTGGTGTCGTCCTCCTTGGAGTCTGCAGGAGATGATGGCAGAGCTGGTCTATATGGCACTGCTAAACTTGGCCATTGTTCTGTGTTACTTCATATGACAGCGGGCCAGTTACTTGTACTATTCTTGCTGGGATCCAATGGGGGCCCTTTGTGAAGGTCTGGGCGTACATCGGGTCTCCCGGGAAAAACCCTTGGGTGGCCTCCTGTGACTCCGGAATGGCACCGTGCCTTTGTTGTGCGAACCATACACTCCGCCTGTCCGTTGGTGGCTGGGTGGGAAGGTGCAGAGTGTACGTGCTGGATGCCATAATATTTTCATGAACCCCTGGAATTCCTCCGATGTGAAGGCTGTCCTGTTGTCAGACACTAGGGTGTCTGGGATGCTGTGGGTGCTAAATATCCGCCACACGGCTCGGATGGTGGCTTGGGAGGAGGTGGAGGCTACAGGAACCACTTCTAGCCATTTAGTGGAAGTGTCCACTAAGATGAAGAAGATCTGTCCCTGGAAAGACCCGGCAAAATATATGTGTAGCCTGGCCCATGGCTTGTGGGACAACTCCCATGGTCGCACGGGAGCGCTCGGAGGGGCTGGCCGGGACTCCTGCCAGCTGGCTGCCCTATCCCTCATGAACCTGCCTGACCACTAGGGCTATCTTTGGAGGCCCTCTTTAGGGTGCCCCCATATTCTGAGATTAGGCAGGTGGCAACCTGGTAGAGGACCTTCTTGGTCATGGCACCAAAACTAGAACTCTCCCCTTCTTTTTCCATCTTTCACCAGCGGGTGAAGACTTTTTTGTTTCGTTTGGTATTCCCTCAACGATCCCTCCTTCCTAAGCAATATTTTTATGTCTTGTAAGTATTTTAACTCTGTGAGAGCCAGTTTGGTATAGTGGTTAGGTACGTGGACTTTAATCTGGGAGAACCAGGTTTGATTCCCCACTCCTCCACATGCAGCTGCTGCTGTGACCTTGGGCAAGCCATAGTTCTCTCAGAGATGTTCTCAGGAGCAATTCTCAAGAGAGCTCTCTCAGCCCCACCTACCTCACAGAGTGTCTGTTGTGGGGAGGGGAAGGGAAAGGAGTTTGTAAGCCGCTCTGAGACTCCAAGTGAAGGGCAGGGTGTATAAATCCAGTCTCCTGTAAGCTGCTCTGAGAGAGAAATCCAATCTCCTCCTCCTCCTCCTCCTCCTCCTCTTCTTCTTCTTCTTCCTAGGCAGCTGATTCCACCTTTGAACCACTCTGACCATGAAATTTTCCCCCCTAATATCCAGCTGATACCTATCTGCATGTAATTTAAACCCATTGCTTCGGGTCCTATCCTCTGCTGCCAACTGGAACAGCTCCCTGCCCTCCTCCAGATGACAGCCTTTCAAATATTTAAAGAGAGCGATCATGTCCCCCCTCAATCCCCTCTTCTCCAAACTAAACATTCCCGAGGCCCTTAGCCTTTCCTCGTAGGGCTGTCTCCAGACCCCTGATCATCCTTGTCGCTCTCTTCTGCACCCTCTCGATTTTGTCCACATCCTTTTTGAAGTGAGGCCTCCAGAGCTGCACACAGTACTCAAGGTGCGGCCTGACCAAGGCAGTGTACAGAGGGGCTCTACGACCTCCTGTGATTTGGATGCTATGGCCCCCTTGTAATACAACCCAAGACTGAATTTGCCTTTTTTTGCCACCGCATCACACTGACTGCTCATATTTAGTTTACAGTCCACTCTTAGCCCAAGATCTCTTTCACATACTCCCCAGAAATGTATCCCCCGTCCAGTATTTGTGCTTGACGTTTTTGTGGCCCAGATGTAGTACTGTGCATATATGTTGGTTGAATCGTATCCTGTTTGCAACTGCCCACTTCTCCAGAGTATTCAAGTCTTGTTGAATTTAACTCTGTCTTCTTGGGTGTTTGCTACTCCTCCCAATTTCATATCATCAGCAAATTTAATGAGTAGCCCTTCTACCCCTTCATCCAGATCATTGATAAAAATATTGAAAAGCCCCAAGCCCCAAACCAAGCCCTCTGGCACCCCACTGGACACCTCCCTCCAATCTGATGAAAGGCCATTGACCACCACTCTTTGGGTCCTCTAACCAGTTCCCTATCCACCGAACTGTCCTATAGTCCAGTCCACAGTCTTCCAGTTTGCCCATCAGAATGTCATGGGGAAGCTTATCAAAAGCTTTACTGAAGACAGAGGTCAGTTTAACATGGACAGCTCATTGGATTGTGGAGCACATATTTATTTATTTATTTATTTATTTTATTTTTGGGATTTATATCCCACCTAGCCAGCGTGAGCCAGCTCTAGGCGGCTTACAAAATTAATCAATCTACATATAAAACACAGCTAAAATATATCACAACAAAGAATCACAAGATTCCACCAAATTTGGTGGCCAACATTACTTCCAGGTGCAAAGTACAGCAAATTTCCAGGTCTGTGACCAGAAGCTTGCGCCAGTGGTATATTTCAGCGCTTCCCAGGGACCCCCTTCCCCCAGTGGCGGCTCCTAATTATAAGCCTGGCAGAAGAGCTCCACTTTACAGGCCCTGCGGAACTGCATAAGGTCCCGCAGGGCCCTGATGTCATCCAGGAGCTCATTCCCCCAGTAAGGAGCCACCACTGAGAAAGCCCTGGTCCTGGTGGTTTTCAGCCTAGCCTCTCTGAGGCCAGGGAGGGTCAGGTGGTGTTGGGTGCCTGATCGCAGTGCTCTCTGGGGTGTATATGGGGAATGGTGGTACTGTAGATAGGCAGGCCCCTGACCATACAGGGCTTTAAAGGTTAACACCAGCACCTTGGACTGGATCCGGTATGCTATAAGCAGCCAGTGCAGTGTCCTCAGCACAGGCTGGATGTGGTCTTGCACCAAGAGACCCATCAACAGCCTGGCCACGGCATTCTGGACTAGCTGCAGCCTCCGGAGCTGAGACAAGGGCAGCCCCATGTAGAGAGCGTTACAGTAGTCCAGCCTCGAGGTGACCAATGCGTGGATCTCTGTCACCAGGTCATTGCGTTCAAGGAAGTGAACCAGCTGCCTAATCAGCTGCAGATGGTAAAAGGCTGCCTTAGCAGTGGCTGCTACCTGGGCCTCTATAGTTAATGAGGGGTCCAGGAGCACTCCCAAACTCCGAACCCTCAGCATTGGCACCAATGGTGCCCCCCTGAAGGCCAGCAATGGGATCCCTACCCCCGGTCCACTCCAACTCAGGCACAGGACCTCCGTCTTCATTGGATTCAATTTCAGTTGGCTCAGCCTGAGCCAGCCCACCGCATCCTGAAGCGCCCACTCCAGGTCATCTGGGGTAGCCCCGGACCGGCTGCCCAAGAATAGATATAGCTGGGTGTCATCAGCATACTGGTGACAACCCAGTCCATGCCTCCAGGCAATCTGGGCGAGAGGGCGCATCTAGATGTTAAACAACATTGGGGATAGCACTGCCCCTTGCGGCACTCTGCACAGTAGCAGGTGCCTCCGGGACATCTGCTCCCCCAGCAAGCAAGCCCCTGAATCCCCATGTTGGTGAGGCGGTGGATCAGTAGCTGGTGGTCAACCGTGTCAAACGCGGCTGACAGATCTAACAACACCAGCACCGCTGTATCGCCCCGATCCAGATGCTGCTGGAGGTCGTCCGTGAGGGCGACCAGTGCCATCTTCACCCCATGACCTGGCTGGAAGCCGGACTGAAATGGATCTAGTGTGGAAGTGTCATCTAGGAAGCTCTGCAACTGAATCGCCGCCGCCGTCTCCAAAATCTTGCCCAAATAGGGCAAGTTGGACACCGGCCGATAGTTAGCCAATTCGGCTGGGTCCAGTGATGGTTTTTTCAGGAGAGGGTGGACCATCGCTTCCTTGAGTGCCCCTGGGGAACAGTCCCTCCTCGAAGGACTTGTTGATAATCTCCCGGAGGTCACCTCACAACCCCTCGTGACCAGCTTTCATGAGCCACGAGGGGCACGGATCAAGGCTGCATGTGGTTGGGCGTACAGTAGAGAGCAACCTGTCAACGTCCTCCAGATTGAGTGGATCGAAATAATCCAGGATGGAACAAGAAGACGCGCATGGAGCCTCGAGTTCACTAACTGTCTCAACTGTGGCCGTGAGATCACGGTGGAGCAGCAGGATTTTATCTGCAAAGTGGCTCACGAAAGCCTCACAGCCAATATCTAATTCCCTATCGTGTGGTCTGCCCTGCGGCAGCTCTGTTAAGGACCGAATCATTCTAAATAATTGTGCTGGGCGCGAGCTTGCAGACGCAATCTCGTCCACGTAGAATTGCCTCTTCGCGGCCTTGACTGCCACCTCATAGGATTTCATAAACGCCCTATAAGGTGCTCGTGATGCTTCATCGCGGGCACACCACCACCGTCTCTCTAGCCGTCTGAGCTCTCGCTTCATCTGCCGCAACTCCCCAGTGTACCAGGGAGCCCACTTAGAATGAGGGCACAGAGGGCGTCGGGGAGCGATATCATCGAAGGCTGTCGAGAGCCAGACTTGCCAGTCCTCGACCAGCTCATCCAGTGAGCCGCCAGGGGGCATGGGATCCCGTAGAGCCAGGAGGAACTGCTGAGGGTCCATCTGACTCCGTGGGCAAGCCAAAATCTGCCTTCTATTACTGCCAACGCCCAGCTGGCCACCGCATCGGCCAGAGATGACACGCTAGTGGGTGATGCATTAGGCGGTCGGTACACCACCCAGATAGCCAAACTCTCTCCGGTTTCCCACACCAAGCCAGAGCATTCTATGCCCATGAGTTTCAGCGGTGGGAGTGCCCTGAAGGAGTAAGGCTCCCGAATGAAGAGCACCCCCCCCCCGCCACTCAGTCTGTGATTGGTGAAGGACCGAAAAACCAGGCGGAGCCATCTGGGAGAGCGCCACCATCTCCCCGTCCTGCACCCAGGTCTCGGTCACACATGCCATATTTCCTGTTCAGTTAAGTACAAAGAGTATATATGCAGTGCCTGAGCATCCCCTTGCTGTTCAGGGGTACAAAAAAAACCAAAAGAAAAATCCTCCTATTCCACTTAGTATAGGACCAAAGTCTCAAGTGCTTTATGATTAGTGATAACTCATATCAGTTTGCTAAATTTATTTGTTTCTTTGCTTCATTTATTGCTTGCCTTCCTCATTAGAGGTGGGTTACAGATTTAGAAAAGCAATGCAATGGGGGCAGGACTATTACATAAAAGACTGAATTACAGAATTAAAGGAACAGATGGTAAAAGCAGCATAATACATCCCCTAAACCAGATGTCCAAGTTAGAGAGCAAGAAACTGGATTTCACAATGGGAACTGTGAAATAGATGCTATAATACAAAATCTACCAACAGCTATCAACAATCGCCAAGAGAAAATGTCAGTCACAGAGTTGAAATATATACTAGTTCAATTACAAGCATCACCAGGTCTTCTCATTTCCAGATGAAATGTCTTCTTCAGACATCTTTTCTGCAGTCATTGCAGTCCAAGTGGGGGGAAGCAAAAGGGAGCACTGAAATGTCTTCCCTTCCCACCCTTTAAACCAAACAGCTGACACTTAAAATGACTGGCAGCTCCCCCTCCTTTCCTCCTTGGGGGACGGGGAGGAGACTTTGGCTGGTGGGGGGAGGCTTGGTTTTGTGCCTCTTTCCCCCATGCGATGGAGGGAGGCGGGCAGGGCGGGCTGTGGGAGGTGGGGGAGAGTTTTGTCACCCTGTGCTCAGCTGAGAATCTGTGCACCAGCTCAGGCTGGCGCAGCTTTGAGGGAACACTGGGTGAGACCCCTATATACACAATGGCCCACCTCAGGGACATTTCCCTTCATTTTGATACCTCTGGTTGATACCAGCGGGGAGACTTTTGCAGTTCACCTTCTGTGTCTGCTTTCTCTGTCACCTACCCACTCTGGGCACTGAGATTCAGGAGCTGCTCTGGGACAGTCAGGCAAAGAGACTCACCATGCCAGAGTCTCCCTCGATAACATGTTTATCTCACCCCCTCTTCAGAGAGCTCAAGATGGCAAGATGGTCTATCCAGAGGGTCTAAAAGAGGCGGTGGTAGTACTGCTCTTGAAAAAACCAATTTTGGCTCCCATAGATCCAGCCAATTACTGTCCAGTTTCGAATATGCCATTTCTGGGCAAAGTGATTGAGAGAGCAGTAGCCAAGCAGCTCCAGAATTTCCTGGATGACACACTGGTATTGGACCCATTCCAGTCCAGCTTTCGCCCTGGCCACAGGATGGAGACCGGTGTTGGTTGTCTTGACATCCGATCTCCACAGGCAGCTGGATCGAGGCTGGTCGACGCTACGGCTGTTGCTCTATCTCACAGTAGCATTCGACACAGTTGATTATGATCTTCTGACTCACTGCCTTGCCCAGGTAGGAGTTCGGGGGGTAATCATGAAGTGGCCCTCCTCATTCCTCCGTGGTCGGGGACAGAGGGTGGTGTTGGGAGAGAGGGTATTAATTGGGTACCCCTTAACATGTGGGGTTTCTCAGGGGGCAATCTTCTCCCCGATGTTATTTAACACCTATATGTGCCCCCTCCCCCAGCTGGTGTGGAATTTTGGGCTGGGGTGGACAGCCGCTCGGATACCACCCCACATAATCTGGCCAGGGTTTTGGAGGCTGTGGTGGGATGGTTAAAAAAGAGTAGGCTGAAGCCGATAAAGACGGAGGTTCTGTGGCTGGGGGGGGGGGGGGCGGTCAGAGCTGGGGCACAGTCTGTCAGGAGTTTGGGCATGGTCCTGGATGCCTCCCTAACTATGGAGGCCCAGGTCATGAATATTGCCAGGGTGGCATTTTTCCACCTACGCCAAGTGCGGCAACTGGCCCCTTTCCTGTCACATCCTAATCTAGCCACAGTAACCTATGCAATGGTCACCTCCGGACTAGACTACTATAACTGACTCTACACTGGCCTTCCATTAAGACTGACCCGGAAACTCCAGCTGGTTCAGAATGTGGCGGAGCGAGTCCTGATGGGAATGCCATGGGCGGCACATATACAACCTTTGCTGCACCGGCTACACTGGCTCCCAGTGGACTACCGAGTCAGATTCAAGGTGTTGGTATTGACCTTTAAGGCCTTGAGTGGTCTGGGACCAGCATATCTTTGGGACCACCTCCTCTGGTATGTCCCTGGGAGAGCGCTACACTCTGCTGAGAACAATCTGGTGATCCCTGGCCCCAAAGATATCTGGCTGTCCTTGACCAGATCCAGGGCTTTCTCGGCCCTGGCTCCAACCTGGTGGAACTCTCTGCCAACTTCTATCAGGGCCTTGCAGGACTTAATGCAGTTCCGCAGGGCCTGTAAGGCAGAGATGTTTTGCCAGGCTTTTGGCTGAGGACAGCAACGGTTTTTCATCATAGTTAGCACTCGCTTGTCTTCCATTCTTCCCACTTTGGCCTCCTCCCTAACCTGCCCACTAGATAGAACAGTCCAGAGTAGGTTTTGGATTAAATTATGGACGCCATTTGGAGACTATTAAATTAGGACTAATTGATTGTTGATTTTAAGATGTAATTTTATATTGTTTTTATTGCCCCAAGCCTTGTGTACTCAGGGATTGGGCTATCCAGAAATCTAAACAACAACATATATATATAACTGTACCTTCCCCATTTTATCTTTACAACAACCTTATGAGGTAAATTAGGCTGAGAGTGGGTGACTGGCCCAAGGTCACCTAGTGAGTTTCATGGCAATGTGGGGATTTGAACCCAGGGCTCACAGATCTCAGTCTGGCATAACTACTTTCTACTGGCTCTCATAAAAAACACACACCCCACAGTCAATCCTGCACTCATGTGCAATATGAGAAGCAGAAGCATTGGTGCTGAACTGGCATTTGTACTGAATTTGTAACACCAAGGAGATTAAAACAATGTAGTAGTCGTGCCATACTAGACCTAATTCAAAGGTAGAAACAGTCCTCCTGAATCTAGGGGAGGAGCAGATGGCCCACTGATGAGGGGACCATAAGCACAAGAAAATCATTGGATCCTCCATCTTAGATCTGCAGGCCCATCTCTTTGTTCTAACTTGCTTCTTTTGAAAATGTGGGAACTACAGATGGGCACGAATCCACAAATTAACCCCAGTTCGAGCCCAAACAAGGCCAGTTTGTGGTTCGCAAACCAGAGGTTTGGGAGAACTGTCTCCCACTATCTGCCCATGAACCTCCATGGCATTTAAATACCTTCGGTGCTTACTTCAGGGTCGGCAGCCTGACTGGAAGTTAACTCCGAAGACATTTTAAAGCTGTCAGAGCCCACCACTGGCCCATGGCTCAACACGAGTGAATGCTGAAGGCATTTAAATGCCTTCAGAGCTTATGGGTCAAGCCATCCAACTGGAAGGGAACTCTGAAGGCATTTAAATGCCTTTGGAGCCCACCTCTGGGTTGGACTGGTCCAACTGAGCTCTGAGAGTGAGCTCTAAAGGCCTTCATAGGCCTTTGGAGCTCAGTCAAGTCAGGTGACCTGACTCAACTCAGCACCCGGAGGGAGCTCGGAAGGCTTTTTCAGTCCAGTTGGGAGTTCAGCCAAGTCAGACTTCAGAGCTTGCTCTGGGAACTTATTCAGGCCAACCCAACCCAGAGGTGGGCTCCAAAGGCATTTAAGGTGGGCTCCAAAGCCAGTTTGGTGTAGTGGTTAAGTGTGCGGACTCTAATCTGGGAGAACTGGGTTTGATTCCCCACTCCTCCACTTGCACCTGCTGGATGACCTTGGGCAAGCCATAGTTCTGTCAGAGCTGTTCTCTCAAGGACAGTTCTTGAAAGAGCTCTCTCAGCCTCACCTGCCTCACAGGGTGTTTGTTGTGGAGAGGGGAAGGGAAAGGAGTTTGTAAGCCGCTCTGAGACTCTTGAGTGAAGGGCAGGATATAAATCCAATCATCTCCTCCTCCTCTTTCTTCTTCTTCTTGGTGAGGCTGCCATCCCACGAACTTCCCTGAAGCATGAACTGGTTTGTGCAGTGGAGAAGTTCATGGAAGTTGATGGTTTGGGGGTTCGTGAAAACCCCAAACCTCCATTTTACTGGTTAGTGTCCACCCCTAGTGAGGACCTGAGCTAGGAAAAACGCTCAACATCATGAAAAATACCTGTGCATCTGGACCATCTCTCCTTCTCTATATACCTTTTGGTGTTAGTAAAGCTATGTGTAATAATTATGAAAATGGAATTTCTGTCTTTCATGGCTTTCATGATTTGAAGTGATATGTGTGTGCGTGTGTGTGCGTGTGTGTGTGTGTGTGAGAGAGAGAGAGAGAGAGAATTGCTTTATGTTCATCTGGCTGCCATTGAAATCCTGACAGGATAATTGCAAAGTCCCTGCTTTCCTGAGTGCTGAGAATTTTAAAAGAGATATTTAAAGGGTGTGCATCTACTTTCTTGCTAAAGTTTTTTTCCCTTTCAGTCTACTTTTAATTTTCGTAGTTCATTAATATTTTGACATATGGGGCTCTCTGTACCCTACCCAGACTTTTCAGCATTTCCCTCTCCTTATCAGACTTCTGACTAACGATTCTGCAAGTTCCTACATATTTTTCAGTAAGTGCTTGATTCAAGAAAGTCTTGCAGGGAGGCAGTGCCATATGCTGTTTTGTAAAGATGAATACTACAAATGGTATTAACGTGGCACCACCTCTTGCTCAGTATGTCTTTCACGAGATGGAGATGGCAGACAGGTAGTTGTGTTAGTCTGTAACAGTGAAATAAAACAGGAGTCTGGTGGCACTTTTAAGAACTAACAAAATTTCCTCCAGCAGAAAGTTTCTGAGAGTTTCCAGATGCATAAGAGTGTAAATCCATCTGGCCCCATTTTATATACGCAATAGAACAGGGATAGAAGGGGGAACTGTTAGAGAGAGAGGCCAGTTCAAAACAAGGTAGCTGGTTCACTGGTGTCTAAACAGACACAATAGGAAGTTAGAGATGTATAGCTGGAATAAGCAACAACTTTATGAGGTGGGGAATGCAAGATATTTACACCTAAAATGACACAGAAATCCCGGGTCCCTGTTAATTCTGGCTGAGAGATAATGTTACATTTCTTGATGAATGTCAATTTAGCAGTTTCCCTTTGAAGTTCTTCTGAAGGAGAATAGTGACTTTTCGGGTCACTGACAGAATGCCCTGTCGACTGAAACGCTGGTCTTTGAATATTATGCTTGGTGTCTTTTGTGTAAGGACAGCCCTGTTTGTCCCACGCAGAGACCTTTAAAAGGGTGTTGTTGATACCTGATGGCATATCTGACACTGGAGGATGAGCAAGAGAATGATCCAGAGATGGCATAGTTATTGTTTGGTCCCATCATCGTATTGCCTGAGTTTAGATCAGAGTGGGCATCTAGGTATGCTGCAGGGTCTGGGGCCTTAGTTTGTCTCTCCATTAGATGGTGAGAAGTTGTTTTATGTCCGGAGGCTGCCCATAGACACACAAGGGCCTGCCACCCAAGGCTTATGGGTGTGTGAGAGACAGGGCTCTGTTGGGGCCGGAGCGGGCCGGAGCGCCGCTCCGGGAGAGAGGGAGCGGGCCCCGCCCCCCGCCAGAAAGCCTCCCCCGTTCAACCCCTCCCTCCCCCAGTCGCCGGCCCCGTCTGAGAACACAGCCCCGCCTGAGAGCCCCCTCCCTCGACCAGTCGTCTTCCCCGGGGCTCAACGGGGGCGGGCGGCGGCGGCGCCGGGTCGGCCTCGTACTCTTCCTCCTCGGCGGGGGCGCCTCCCTCGCAGCCCCCTCCGTCTCAGCCAGCAGGGGCGAGCGGGGCGGAGGCCAGCACGGCCTTGGGGGCGGCGGCAACAACAACGGCGGCGACGAGCGCGCCCAGCAGCAGCAGCAGTCGTCTTCAGAGGTCGTCTTCGCACAGTCGTCTTCCGAGTCCCCTCCCTCGCCCTCCCTCGCCCAGTTCTCTCCTCCGGGGCGGCGGCTGGCCGCCGGCCCCGAGTCCCCTCCCTCGCCCTCCCTCGCCCAGTTCTCTCCTCCGGGGCGGCGGCTGGCTGCCGGCCCCGAGTCCCCTCCCTCGCCCAGTTCTCTTTCCCGGGGCGGCGGCTGGCCGCCGGTCCCGAGTCCCCTCCCTCGCCCAGTTCTCTCCTCCGGGGCGGCGGCTGGCCGCCGGCCCCGAGTCCCCTCCCTCGCCCTCCCTCGCCCAGTTCTCTCCCCCGGGCCGGCGGCTGGCCGCCGGTCCCGATTCCCCTCCCTCGCCCAGTTCTCTTTCCCGGGCCGGCGGCTGGCCGCCGGTCCCGAGTCCCCTCCCTCGCCCAGTTCTCTCCTCCGGGGCGGCGGCTGGCCACCAGCCCCGAGTCCCCTCCCTCGCCCTCCCTCGCCCAGTTCTCTCCCCCGGGCCGGCGGCCGCCCGAGAGCCCCCTCCCTCCCCCAGTCGCCGGCCCCGGGGCCACCATTCCCGGGGAGGGAGAAGCCAGGCCTGAGTGGCTTAACGCCACTCAGGCCCAAGCAAGGGGGGGAGGGAAACGCCAGCCCTAGTGGGGGGAGAAGCGCCCCTCCCTCCCTCCCTCCCTCCCTCCCTCCACCTACCTACATACCTACCTGTTCCTTCCTTTCCCCCTTCCTTTCCCTCTCCCTTCCTCCCTCCCTCTCCCCTTCCTTCCTTCCTTCCTTTCTTCTCTTTCTCTCCCCCCAACTACCTACCTACCTTACTGTTCCTTTCTTTCTTTCTTCCTTCCCCCTTTCTTCCTCCCTCCTTCCTTCCTTTCTTCCTTCCCCCCTCCCTTTCTTTCTTTCTCTTTCTTTCTTTCTTTCTTTCTTTCTTCTCTCTCCCCCCACCTATCTACCAACCTTCCTTTTCCCCTTCCTTCCCCTCTCCCTTCCTCCCTCCTTCCTTCCTTCCTTCCTTCCTTTCTTCTCTCTCTCTCCCCCCAACTACCTACCTATCTTACTGTTCCTTTCTTTCTTCCTTCCCCCCTTTCTTGCTTCCCCCCTCCCTTCCTTTCTTTCTTTTTCTTTCTTTCTTTCTTTCTTCTCTCTCCCCCACCTACCTACCTACCTTCCTTCCTGTTCCTTTCCCTCCTTCCCCCTCCCTCCCTCCCTCCCTCCTTGCCTTCTGACACACTGCCCATGACATCAGGGATGTGTGGCCTTTTGACACTTCCGGTGACGTCAGGGGGTGTGGCATATGCAAATGAGTTATGCTAATGAGCTCCTGCACCTGTTTTTTAACGAAAGGACCCCTGGTGAGAGAGTTCATTTTCAAAGATCTTCAGCCTATCCTGGATAATACGTTGAACTGATTAGAGGTGGGAGCTGTAGGTGACCATCAGTGGTATTGTGTGATCTTCTTTGGGTCAGTCTCATAGCAGGTTGTTTCTGGGTACTATTCTGGCTTTGTTGATCTGATTCTTTATGCAGTGGTTATTGTAAGACCTGCCAGTTCAAACTTAAGATAACAGTTTCACCCTTGGAACTGTGGGATCTGTTACAGACATTGGGTCCCCATCTAGCAGCATGACATTGCTCTTTGTCCCGCCAGCCAGGGGTCATTTCGGGCAGGAGCTTGAGGGAGCTCAGCTCCGGGAGTTGGTGCCAGCCCCCCCCCCCCGGGCAGGGGAATGCCTGCTTGTGTCACGGCTGCAGCAAAATGACCCCACCCCCTGGAAAGGTCCTTGTTCCTCCGACCAGCCTTCTGAAGGCTTCAGCCACCACTGAAGCTATCCTCCCAGAATAGTGGTATTTCTGAGGCTTGGATTAGTAGCTGTCCCCTCTCTGCCAGCTCTTCCTTCCTTCCTTCCTTCCTTCCTTCCTTCCTTCCTTCCTTCCTTCCTTCCTTCCTTCCTTCCTTCCTTCCTCTTTCTCTCTCTCTTCTTTCTTTCTTGCCTTCTGACATACTTCCGATGATGTCAGGTGGTGTAGCATATGCAAATAAGTTATGCCAATGAGCTCCTGCCCTTTTTTTCTACGAAATAACCCCTGCCGCCAGCCATAGCTGGAGGGTTCCCACCTAACTAATTTCTTTGCAGAATTATGGAGGCAAGCAGGTTCTTTTTCGTCAGGGCCTGTCTGCTGCTTTGAACTGTTTGGAAAGGCCAGGGGAAAATGAAGGACAGCTGCGAGCATCTCTGCATAGTTTTCTTCACTGTTTTCCTCTTCCTGTCCTCCCCAGTTTATGAAGAACCAGAAGACCCGAGCAGCCGATCCTTTTTCTCCGAAATTATTTCTTCTGTGTCAGATGTCAAATTCAGCCACAGTGGCCGATATATGTTAGCAAGAGATTACCTCACTGTCAAAGTTTGGGATCTGAATATGGAAACGAGGCCTGTAGAAACATACCAGGTGTGTGGTGCTTGTTTTTTAGAGCTGGAATGTTCCATGACTGTTGCAGTTGTACAAGTATTTTAAACACAATGCAAAAATTGTTGATTGTGAGAACACTTTTAATACTGGTATAACTAAATATATGCTATCGCCATTCCTAGGACTGTTGTTTTCTGTTGCTCGATGCAGCTAATGTCAGTATATTAGACATTTTCCAAATTGTGTTTGAGGTAAAAAACTACTGCTAGCTTTGGTTTAACCTAAAACAGCTTTAATTTGGTGGTTTGTCTGAAGATGGAGCTCAGTCCAGGGACAATTCAAGCAAAGTCCACACCCACACACTTCAGATCCAACTGGCGATGGAGGGTTGCCAACTCTGGGTTTTGAGATGCCTGGAGATTTGTGGGTGGAGCCTGGGAGAGGTGGGTTTAGGGAGGGGAGGAACCTTGGTAGGGGATAATGCCCAGGCAGTCCACCCTCCAAAGCAGCCCTTTTCTCCAGGGGAAGTGGAAGAAATGCTGTAAATAAATAAATAAGTGGTTTGTGTCGTCTGGAGATCAGTTGTAATTCTTGGACATCTCCAGCTCCCACCTGGAGGTTGGCAACCTTATGTGATAATGTGGGCCTGTGGAGGATACCAATAACCTCCCATGCCTCTGGTGGCTGGCATGAGTAGAGCCCTTGTGGCATATTGGTGCCCTGTACATTATGCCACCCCAAGAAGTTGCTTGGCTGGTTTAGCTTCAGATAAGGTCAGTCACGGCACGTAGAAGAGGTTGCCCCGCCCTCCTTTTCCCCAAACAACAGCAGAAAGTAGGGCTTTGGTGACTACAAGTGAAGGGTGGG
Organism: Lepidodactylus listeri; assembly: GCA_029233225.1. NCBI lineage: Eukaryota > Metazoa > Chordata > Lepidosauria > Squamata > Gekkonidae > Lepidodactylus > Lepidodactylus listeri. The sequence continues at coordinate 111,451,659 of JARCFY010000009.1, read as the reverse complement.
GTATAAATCCAATCTCTTCTTCTTCTGTTCTTCTCTAGGATCCAGTTTGGTATCGTGGTTAAGTGCCCGGACTCTAATCTGGGAGAACTGGGTTTGATTCCCCACTCCTCCATTTGCAGCTGCTGGATGACCTTGGGCAAGCCGTAGTTCTGTCAGAGCTGTTCTTGAAAAAGAGCAGTTTCTGTAGAGCTCTCTCAGCCCCCCCCCCACCTCCCAGGGTGTCTGTTGTGGGGAGGGGAAGGGACAGGAGTTTGTAAGCTGCCCTGAGACTCCCTTGGATAGTGAAGGGCGGGGTATAAATCCAACCTCTTCTTCTTCTTCCTCATCCCAGCCTCCAGAAGATAAGCCAAGATTTCCTCCCTCTGAGCTCCTGTCAAGATCAAGGGCTCAGGAAAGAAAAGGGAGCCACCTGTGCAGTGGGAGGCCTTAAGCCTTACCCCGGGGGTCTGGAAAGTGCCGTTCCCTGGAATATGGATTTCCGAGCCATCTATTCATCTACATGACTGCCGAGAAGGCCAGATCCGTTGTGGGGTAGCCCTTAGATGCAGCTGCTCTGAAAGCCAGTATCTGTGGCAGCTGCTGTCCTGGTGGGTGTTATTGACACCCTCAGCAACTAGTGATTTCACACTACAACATCTTACTAGCAGGTTCCCAACTCTGGGCTGGAAAATTCCTGGTGATTTCAGGGTTGGAGCCTGGGGAAGCACCTTAATGAGGTATGGTGCCATAGAATCCACCATCCATAGTAGCTATTTTCTTCAGGGGAACTGATCTCTGTAGCCTGGAGAGCCACTATATTTCTGGGAGAGCTCAAGGCCCCACCTGGAGGTTGGCAACCCTATTACTGAGGGAGGTATCTCACTGGATGAGAACTGGTCTCACACACACAACATTTTGGCATTGGGCTTTGCAGGCCTCTTCCCCTTGACAGCAGATGGAGAGATTCTGCTGTGGAGCTGCATGGAGCAGCCATAGATCCCAGGCAGGTAAACAATCTGCCCAGCGAAGGATTATGGAACTGCTTTGCCATGGGGGTTTCTCACACTGGTGGGTATTTACACAAGGGCTGTGCAGGTTATGGAGGGGACAAAGAGGGAACAAAAGTTCCTATTTGGCACAGCAAACAAGAGGCGGGGGGGGGGGAAGTACTTGTGAACTTCCTGCATTGTGCGGGGGGGGTTGGACTAGATGACCCTGGAGGTCCCTTCCAACCCTATGATTCTATGAATGTGTGTCAAAAATGTTCAAGAAATCCTCTTTTTAATTCCATGTGCATATTTAAACTCTGAGGAATACATTAGTGCCTGTCTGAAATGCTCCGCAGGTGTGTTCCTGAGAGAGTCTTCACCTCATATTCAAGACCGCAGCCTCCTGCTGCAGATGAATGCAGACTGCCCCGTATTCCTTGCTTCTGAAAGGAGAGCACAATAGCTGTGCCTTCAGTCTCCTAATGGACGAGAGAGGGGCAGGCACTGTGGTGGCTGTGGGGTGAAAAGGCAGGGGAGGGCTCCGAGGGCACTGCCTTCTGGGCTGAGGACTGTCCCGTCTCCCACACTGGCCTCTCCTAGAGACTCTTTAAGCCCCAGCCGCCCGGGATCAAATAAAAGCGAAGGGCACGAGCTTTAAAATAAAGATTGGCGGGGTGTAAGGCTATGTTCTCCCCAAAGGTCTCTTATTTGGAAATCTGCTAGACCAAGGCTGTACTGATGTGTCAGGTAAATGGAGACCCCTGCTGCTTAGCGTTTTGACTCAGGCAAGACCCAGAGGGAGATGAACAGCAAAGCGTTATTCAACAGGAAATAAAGTGTTTGTAAATCTGATGTGTGGATAATTCAGGTATACAAAGTAAGACTGGTTCTCAGTTAAAGTAAGTAACCCCCATGGGGAGATTTTGTTTCCCCCTGTCTCTGGACAGGTGGGTCCCTCAGTAAGTTCCAGGCGGCTCTTTTCTCTCCCAGAGCACACCTTTCCACAGAGCCTGCAGACACACCAGGTAGGAATGACGGGCCCTGAACAGGATGCTTATTTGGACCACTTAAAATCAGACTTCTTCCCTGAGCCGGCCCCTGAACCCTAACTAGAAAGCCCAGTAAAGGCCGGGCTAAGCCGACGCTCCTGTCTAGAGCCACAAAATCCCCTATCTGGGGGGGGGGTTCTCTCCCCCCTTTATAATCTGAGGCTGGCTCAGCCCCTCCCTTCCAGGGGAGTTCCATGGGCTCTGATTGGCTGACCATCCCTTGGATTTGCATGAGGCCTAAATCACAGGGATTGATGGAGAGGAGGAACTTTTAAGGAGGACTGCCGCAGTACTCCAATTGTGGGGCTATTTCCTAGCTTTCACCCTGGGGTTCTTGCATTAAACCCTACCCTATTTTAAAATAGTTAACATCGAAGCAAGCACAATACGGGGCTTGGGGCTTGGTGTATGGCCCAAGAACATCCCTCTCTGGACCATCTGCAATTTTAGATTGACCGAGGGTTGCCAGGTCTCCTTGTTGGGGAGGCATTCCAGGGGTGGGCAGGGATGTTGCACGACGTACTGATGTCACCAAGAAGTGATGTCAGAGCACTGGCAGTGTCAGGGCGACACTCTGCTTTTGGCCAAAACTCTATGGTAAAAATGGCCTCAAACCATAGAGCTTTGCCCTAAAAGCAGAGCGTCACTCTTCCCCCGATGTCACCAACGTGCTAATGTCACTTCCAGGGGGCATCAGAGTGTTGCACACAGCACGGTGGGTGGGGGAAATTTCCTCCCACCAGCCAGGAGCTCACAAAAGCAGGGGATCCCCCCCCCACCTGGGGAATGGTATCCCTAGGCCAGGGGTGGGCAAACTTGCTCAGCGTAAGAGCCACCGAGAACAGGGGTGGGCAAACTTGCTTAATGTAAGAGCCGCACAGAATAAACATCAGATGTTTGAGAACCACAAGACATGAACAAATATTACCTGCTTTTATTGGAAAATAAGCAAATTTGCTTTTTATTAACATTAAATGAGACTGTCAAAAATAATAACAAAAGGGGTAAAAGGAAATATTGATAATGATATTAATTTGTCCAATGATATTTGTTTGCTAATGATATTTAGCTTCCCCAGCCGCCCTGCCGGGAGCCACATAATATATGTGAAAGAGCCGCATGCGGCTCCCGAGCCACAGTTTGCCCACCCCTGGCCTAGGCTGACCTGGGCAGATGTGAGAGTAACGTACTCCCCCTCCCTCTCTCTCTCAATGAAGCACAAGGCTGTAACATAAGGAAAAGTAAAGGTTTACCTAAAGTGACTTAGTACTTCTAGGGGGGGGGGTTTGGGGGGGGGAGGGCTGCCATGGGGGAGCTCTAGTAGTCTTACACGTTTAATACCCTTTTTCAGGGCATCTTAGAGAGAGAGAAGGGGAGTGGGGAGAGGCTGCAAGGCCTCTGAACTACCCATACTCTGCCTAGGCACAGTTCCCGCAAATTCACATGGCTTGTCATTGTCAAGAATCATCAAGGGAAGTGAACACAAAAAGAACACTCCCTAACTAGAGTTGCCAGCTCTGGGCTGGGAAACACCTGGAGATGTTGGGGGTGGAGCCTGGGGAGGTGGGGTTGGATAGAGGAGGGACCTCCTCAGGGTATAAGCCGGCCTCAGCCGGGAAGGCGGGATAAAAATCCCAACCAACCAACCAATCAATCAATAAAATGCCATAGAGCCCACCCTCCAATGCAGCCATTTTCTCCAGGGGAGCTGATCCTTTTTTTTTAGGTTATAAATATTTTATTTGTTAACAATAAGGTACAATAGTGAACATATAATTCATAAGAATTAGCAGATACAAATAATGAGGCCCTCATAACCTTATAATATATTAATAAACTATGAGTAGCCGTGATAACTTTTGGGCAACCATATGTTAGATAAAGTAAATACTACTAAAAATAGTAAATATTATACTACCTGTAATGTATGTAATGGCAGTCGCCATGTCCAGACATGTCCAGACACACGGGGCCGGGCCAGCTACCTGAGCTTGAGCCCGTTAGAACAACAGCTGGCCGGATTGTAACTTGCCACCAATCGAGCACCTAGGTTCCCCAAAGGAACCTATGACATGTAACCACAATTGTAAGGTCCTATCGGGACATCTGGGTGAGGTTGGAGGTGTGGCTCCGACCGGAATAAAAAAGGGCCCCTGAGCCCAGGTAGGCATGCCTCATCTGACCACCTAGCTTGCCATGAAATCACTTCTCCTGGTCTCCCGACTCTGGTACTTTTCACTACCTTTGAGAGTAAGAGAACCAGGGTTAGTAGTTTAGAACCCTAGGGTTGTTGTGAGTTATATTAAAGAGAACTAGAGAGAGAGCCAAGATGACTAAGTAATATTAGAAGGAAGTAGTTTTTGGTCTGTCATGTATTGCAGCCATGAAAACCATGTTTGTACAAATCTGGTGTAAGTCGGAGTGTCTACAAATCTTTGACGATGTACTGAGTCAGAGATTTTACACATTATAAAAGGGAGCTGATCTGTGTCAGCTGGAGATCAACTGTAAAGCAGGAGATCTCCAGGTGCCACTGGCAGGTTGGCAACCGTACCTAACTCTGATTCCCCCCTCCCAGTCCTGAGCTCTTCAACCCAGGGAACCGGATGAATCATCTGTGCTTCCAGCACAATGTGGCATTCAGAGTTTCTGAATCTATCATGACTATGGATGGGCACAAACCAGCGAAATCGAAAGGGTCCCATTTAAACGGCTTTTGTAGGCGCTGCATGCACCCGGAAGAGGAGGTCCTGGTCCCAAACAGCCTGCCAATTACCTGGGTAGAAAACTGGAAATTATAGAGGAGATTAAACATTAGCCGTTACACACTTATCAATTCCAAATGACTGCTCTGGGGATGAAAGGCCTGACTTTCTCCCAAATGGAATTTGTTTTTCCAAAAGAATGTAAGAACATAAGAGAAGCCCATGTTGGATCAGGCCAGTGGCCCATCCAGTCCAACGCTCTGTGTCACACAGTGGCCAAAAACACCAGGTGCCCTCAGGAGGTCCAGCAGTGGGGCCAGGACACTAGAAGCCCCCCCACTGTCGCCCCCCCCCCAAGTACCAAGAATACAGTGCATCAGTCAGACAATGTCTGTCATTTTAGATTAGTCTATATTTTGGGACTATGTACCCCAAATTACAGATTGTTGGACCCAGCAAGTGCCTTTGGTTTCAGTGAGAATTAAGCATGTACAAATGTCTGAAGGCTCTATCTTATTTTACCAGCCGACCAGGACAGCTGTCTGCATCTGAAGAAGTGAGCAGTTACTCAAGAGAGCTCATCCCCTGCCACCTGGAGACTTTGGGGGTGGATCCAGGAGAGGGTGGGGTTCAGGGAGGGGAGGGGCCTCAGTATGGTAGAATGCCACAGAGCCCACCCTTCAAAGCAGCCATTTTCTCCAGGGAAGCTGATCTCTGTCAGCTGGAGATCAGTTGTAAAAGCGGGAGATCCCCAGGCCCCAGCTGGAGGCTGGCAACCCTACTATTGCCTTATTATATAACTGAGTGTTCGTGTGACTCTTTCCTCAACATTCCACACGTAACCCCAGCCTTTGGCCCCCTGACCTGTTAATCAGAAGCTGTCCCTATCCACTGGCTGTGAGTACTCGCGTGCCATTGGCTGGGGGCTGGGTCTGCTCCTCTACCCCGCCCACTCCTTCAGCCACTGTGCCCTCTCACAATTACTGGAAGACGGCTTTCTCTCTTGACGAAGATGCTTCTCCTCCTTCCCTCCTGTGTGGGACTAACTATTACCTCAGTGGCTGTTGGTAGGTGTAATGAAATGGCAGTTACCTGTGTTTGTAAGATGGCTGCTGTCTGTGGTTTGTTTAAAATATTCCTCCATAAGGTTCAATTTAGCTGTAGTTCCAGAGAGAGGCCTGCAGGGGTCTCACTCACTGGGTTGAATGGGGCTTCCTCATCTGCTGGACTACAGTTCCCAGCTGCCCCAAGACCAAAAAGTGTGGGGAAAGAGGGACTGTCCCAAGGAGCGGGGCACCATCAATATAGGCTCCAGCCCATCCAGGGAGGACTGTGTTTAACCCCTGTTGATTTATGCCCTGTTGGTTCATAGTCTGTGCTTACTCCTACAGTTGTGCCTTATTCATTGTGTGTGTGTGTGTGTGCGTGCTCCATAATTGTGTAAATATTAAAATAAATTATTCTATTTGGGCCAATAATCTGTGTTGTGCTCTGACCCCATAGTCTCCCCCACTCTGCCAATACCAAAGGGAGGGGGTAGCCAGGGAAGCAAGGAGAGGCCAGACCCTTGAGTTGCCAGCTTTCCAGGGACCCCCCAAAGATTGGGGATTCCATCTCCAAATAGGGAGATTTGGCCACGGGGGTCTCACTCCCTCTAAAAAGGCAGTGACAGTTCAGTGAGTGGTGGCAGGGAACTTAAGGAGTGAGATACGCCCACGGGACGAGGGTGGGAGGCGAACAGCTGAGTTGTAAACTGGAGCCCGTTTTGCCACAGTCGGCAACCAAGCTTGGTTCAGACAAAGGAAGGAAACCCTTCACAGGCCTTTGTGAGGAACTCATTGGGGCCAGTCCTGACCAGGGTTGCCAGCTCCAAGTAGGGAGATTCCTGGAGATTTGCTGATAGAGTCTATGGAAGCCAGGGGTTGGGGAGGGAAGAGGCCTCAGCTGAACAGAATGCCATACAGTCCACCTCACAAAGCAGTTATTTTCTCCGGGCACGAGAGATCTGTTGTCTGGAGTTCAGTTGTGATACCTGGCGATCTTCAGGCTCCACCTAGAGGTTGGTTACCCTAGGCGTAGGAATCAGTGCTTCAGAGCAGGGTCTGCTAGATCCAGGTTCTTGCTGTAGAAGCTGAGTGGGTGATTTTGGACCAGTCACAGACTTTCAGCCTAACCTACCTCATAGGATTGTTGTGCAAGTCAAAAGGGGGAGAGGAGAATGATGTAAGTTGCTTTGGTCCCCATTGCAGAGAAAGACTACTTTTCCTCCTGGGAAATTTATTTAAATTTCTATCCCGCCCTCCTGGCCAAGGAAACCATTGTTGCCAATCTCCAGGGGAGGGCTGGAGATCACTCAGAATTACAACTGCTCTCCAGATGGCAGAGATCAGTTCCCCTGGAGAAAATGGTGGACTCTGTGTCTTTATACCCTACTGAGATGCCCCCCCATGACAGCCAATGTGACATGGCAGTCAGGGCTTCAGAGCATGGTAGAGGCTGCAGGGGGGGGGGGAGATGGAAAGCTGAACAGTGAGGGGAAATAAAGGTAGGTTGATAATTGGCTGGGGAGTAGATAGAGTTGCCAACTCCAGGTGGGAAATTCCTGGAGATTTGAGGGAAACCTGGAGAGGGTGAGGTTTGAGGAGGGGTGGAACCTCAGACAAGTACAATGCCATAGACTCTACCCTCCCAGCCAGCGATTCCCTCCTGGGGAACCACTGTTGCCAATTTCCAGGTGAGGAGTGGAGATCACTCAGAATTACAGCTGATCTCCAGGAGGGAGGGCAGAAGTCAGCTGCAGTCAGAGGGGCAGATAATGGTAGGTTGATGGTTAGCTGGGAAGGACATGGGGTTGGCAAATCCAGGTTGGGACATTTCTGGGGATTTGAGAGGTGGAGATTTCTGGGGATTTCTGGAGAGGGTGGGGTTTGAGGAGGGGTTGGACCTCAGACAGGTACAATGCCATAGACGCCACCTTCCAAACCAGCCATTTCCTCCTGGGTAACAATTGTTGCCAATCTCCAGGTGAGGGCTGGAGATCACTCAAAATTACAACTGCTCTTCAGGTAGCAGAGATCAGTTCTTCTGGAGAAAGCGGTGGACCCTGTGTCATTATACCCTGCTGAGGTCGCCACAGCAAATTGACGCTGAGTGCCCAAGGCCGGGGCACTCTCCCAGAGCCTTTTTCTAGAGCCAGTTGTATTTATTTCCACAATGGGCCTTATTCCTAGTGTGTGTGTGTGTGTGTGTGTAATAATAACTTTATTGATTCTGTTAGTTTTTAAGGTGCTCCTTGACTCTTGCTCTTGTCCACTGTTGAAAGAATCCTTAGAGGTCTCTTTCTGAGAAGGACTGGCCACTGTTGCAGCAATGGGACCAATTAAAAGTTAGACTTTTCTGTGCTGGGATGTGGGACATTAATAAAATGCATTTTTTCTAGTTATAATTGAAATCTTGTGCAAAGGCTTAAAATATTAATGCAGATCAGCTGTCTCCTGTTAACCCACGAAAAGCCGCTCTCCTTTTCCAAGAATTCATTTTGCTTTTTAAAAGATCTTTGTAAATGACAAAGAAAAAGGGGCCTGTGGCTTTGTACCGAATATGTTCCTGTGCCTTGACATTAGTAATACTATTTCTTCTACTGCTACATCTCGGTAGAATAAGTGAAACAGAGCTGCTGGGCAAAGAGGAAGGAGTAACTGTTTGTTGGAATTGTTTTAAAACTGGGAAATAGAGGTGTGTATGTGTGCATGAGTGCAAAGCCTAGAACTAGGGTCAGATTGGCCAGACTGTGTATACCTGTTTCCAGAGTTCCCTCTAAGCTGTGCTCCAGCGTGCTGGTGCACGAAATTTTAGCTACAGCTCAGCGTTTAAGCTTCTGCTCACACTAAGACATTTTTCACTTCTTTGGAAACAATGGAGGATGGTGGCACCTCATTCGGGGTCCCATAGGATTGGAGGCCTGGTCTAAGCCTTCTCCCCCCCTGCCCTGGCAGCGGCGAGGCTGGCCTGCCAAGCCTTCTCCCTCACCCCCCAGCAGTGGTGGCGAGGCCGGCCCGCCAAGCCTTCTCCCTCACCCCCCAGCAGTGGTGGCGAGGCCGGCCCGCCAAGCCTTCTCCCTCACCCCCCAGCAGTGGTGGCGAGGCCGGCCCGCCAAGCCTTCTCCCTCACCCCCCAGCAGTGGTGGCGAGGCCGGCCCGCCAAGCCTTCTCTCCCCCCCCCCCCGGCAGTGACGAGGCCGGCCCGCCAAGCCTTCTCCCTCACCACCACCCCCAGCAGCAGCAACGGACAGTTCCCAGAGCATTCTCTGTGCATGCGCAGGAAACGCTCTTTTACTTTAGGGGGTTTAAGTATTCCCTGAATATTTTTTTTAACTTTTCAGATTTTTCTGCATACCTAAGGAATCCCCCAAGTGTGCGGGGAAATCTCTCTGCCCCCCAGGTGCCCCTGATGTGCGGATTTAGATGTCCGCATGCAGGGGGCACCTTGGCTATTAGATATATAGATTCTGGACGAGTTTGGGGCCCAGGCTTAAGTGGTGTTGTTGAGCAGGAAATGGAAACTCCGTATTCAGGAGAGCTCATTCAAGTTAAAGCACATTCCCTGACCTGGATGGCCCAGGCTAGCCTGATCTTATCAGATCGTGGAAGTTAAGCAGGGTCGGTCAGCCCTGGCTGGTATTTGGACGGGAGGCCACCAAGGAAGGAAGTCCAGGGTTGCTACACAGAGGCAGGCAGTGGCAAACCACCTCTGAATGTCTCTTGCCTGAAAAACCCCACCAGGGGTTGCCATAAGCCAGCTGTGACTTAATGGGTGCTGTCCAGCACTACCTAAAAGTATATGGGAAATGGCCACATCTAAAAATGTCCCTGCCTGGAAACACCCAAGCCTTCTGCTGAGAGGCATGAGAAGCCCAGATGTGTCTTCCTGTCTCCAGTCCTCAGCAACACACAGCGGCTCAGAATGGGCACGGGTGCTTGTAGTTGTGCTGTTGATTTCTGGGGCTCAGAATGCAGATGAGTCTCTCGCATCTGATAGTGGAGCCACGGCATGAGGACAGAGACATTCACAGCTGTAACATGACCTATCAAGAAGGTTACTTCTAGGAAGATTTTCTGTTTGGTTTAATTTGTTTGCCTTTGTTCGCAGCTTGAAGAAACAGAGGTCAGCCATCTCCACTGTGGGCTAAGAAGCCAGTGACTGATGGGAGGGGGAGAGGGGGAGGGTAAACTTGGGGTAATAAAGATGCGTTTTGGTCTTTCTCAGGTCCACGACTACCTTCGAAGCAAGCTGTGTTCGCTTTATGAGAACGACTGCATCTTTGACAAGTTTGAATGTGCGTGGAATGGGACCGACAGGTAACTTGTCCTTCTAATTGCCACTCTTGATTTAGCCTCTCTGATCAGCAAGATATCAGATGCCGCTGATAGGAAATAGAAAGATACACTTGTGTGTCTCCACTATGAACAGTTAAAAGAATTTTTGCAGACCTATTCTTGGGCGTTTATACCCACTACACTGGGACTGCCACGTGGAGCTTAATAGTCCGAGCGCAGCAAATCGGGAGGGATGGGATAGAAGATAAGCCAGAAAGCCATCTTGCTCTTTTAGGGTATTGATTCCTTTCTGTCTTCCTCATGTTGCTCATGGCACCCTGCCTGTCAAACCACAAGAAACCTTGTTTTGATTCCGAGTCTCCCCGATCCTAGCCCAACACTTCTGCCCTCAAGCCAGAACTGCGGGAGCGCTACGTCTGTAGGGACGACGGGAGAGACATGAGTCCACCCGCCCCAGCCCCAGCCGAGGGAAGGCAGCTCCTGCCAGGGAGGCTGTACAGAGGCCTTCCTAAGTAGATTGTGCTCTCCATCCCCTACTTAACCCTTCTCCTGTTTTCCTTCTCCCAAAGCGTTATCATGACAGGGGCCTACAGCAACTTCTTCCGGATGTTTGACCGGAACACCAAGCGTGATGTTACTCTGGAGGCCTCGCGCGAAAGCAGCAAGCCCAGAGCCGTTCTCAAGCCCCGCCGGGTGTGCATGGGAGGCAAACGGAGGAAAGATGACATCAGCGTTGACAGTTTGGACTTCACCAAGAAGATCCTGCACACAGCATGGCACCCGACAGAGAACATTATTGCTATTGCAGCCACAAACAATCTGTACATATTCCAAGATAAAATGAACTCTGACATGCACTAGGGGGGCGCCTCTGCGAGAGAGAAGCCTTAGGAGTGTTGACGGGTGGGGTTTGGGCCCTTTCCTTGGACGTGAAGGCCACTGAGACAGGTGGGGTTTACTCTCAAATAGATCCAGGTGTGACTGGGATGGAATCCCCCCCCCCCTTTGATGGCCAGCTTGCCTGTATAATGAACAAGCAAATGTTTTAATTCACTGCAGTTATGATGGCAAAAGGGCGCCACCGCAAAAATGTCCAAATAAATCCACTGACTTTGTTATGGAAGAGATTGCCTCTGTCTCAGTCATCATGAGTTATTTTGACTTCCCTTGTTTGTGAAAGGCCATTTGCACCTGTGGTAGAGACTGGGCGAAGAGTGCAAGACTATAGGTCAGAGAGCAAGACCAGACCCAAGGCCTGGTTCACACAGGAGGCTTCTGGGGTCAGAAGACTCCCGTTGCCATTCTGACCGTTAGGATAGTCCGGGGCAGAGCCTCCTCCGAGGGCCCGCCCACTCTTCTGCCCTCTGACACTGCAGGGGCTCTATGACAACACCAGAACAGAAGGTACAGCGGCAGTTCCCCTGCTGGCACTGTGTGAAAGATCACCTTGGGTGGTGATGTGGAGAGAGGACGGAAATGGGCGTGGCTGCTACAAGGAAGGGGAGGCGTCTGAACATATGAGCCTGCCTTCTACTGAGCCATTGTACTCGCACCTGAATGGCAGCTGCTCTCCAGAGATCTTTTAACTGGAAACACCAGAGAATAACCCTTCTGGCTGCATACACAACAGGGGCTCTACCACGGACTACGGCAACATTCACCGCCCGGTGGCTTCTATGCCTCGCAAATGAACCAGGGATCAGTATGGTTTCCAGTCTAAGGGACAGAGAGCCAGAATGCTGGTCTCAGCAGACACCCAGTCAGAATTCCTGGGAACGCCATTTGGGAGAGCCCTTTGAGGAAAGGCAGATCCAGTTCCATTGACGCATCAGTGGGGATTGGTTGGATTTCCCCCTTCTGATTGTGTGATGATCCAGATCAGCACAGACCTGTTTGCAGGTTGTCCTCTTGCAGTTCTCAAAAATGTCTCCTGCTTCTGTTTGCTAGCCCATCAGACAGGTTCTTGTTATGATATCAGGCTATCATGAAAGCACAGAATTAAGTTCCACATAGATATTTAAAACCACCAATAGAACAAAGTTTGAGTCCAGTGGCAACTTTAAGACTGACAGAGTTTAATTCTTCCAAGGAAAGGGTTCAAACGCACAGCGTGTGCACAAAAGCTCATACCCAGAATTAAATTTTGTTGGTCTTAAAGGTGCCCCTGGATTCAATCTTTGTTCTGTTGCTTCAGACCAACACAGTGACCCACCTTAAACTAACAATGCCCACCTGGAGTGCAAGGTAGATGTTATTGCTGCCACTGGCATTTCATTTGCAGTACATCTGCTAGCAGAAACAGAGCTTGGGGTAGTGGAAATTTGGTAGGGGTGTTATTTATTTATTTTCAGGTAAATCACCCAGGCTGGCCCGATCTCATCGGGTCTCAGAAGCTGAGCAGGGCTGGCCCGGGTTAGTACTTGGGCATCAAGGAAGCCCAGGGTTGTGCAGAGGCAGGCAATGGCCATCCCACCTCCCAATGTCTCTTGCCTTGGAAACCCCATGAGAGGTCGTCGGCATAAGATGGTTGTGGCTCACTCCCCCTTTCTCCCCTCCCCTCCCTTTTCTCCCCAGTGGGGCCCCCTCCACAGTGGCTCACGTCATTCTCTCCTCCTCCATTTTATCCTCACAACAATCTTGTGTGGTAGGCGGGGCTGAGAGTGTGTGACATCAGCTTCCACGGCAGAGTAAGGATTGCAGTCTGGATATCCCAAATCTTACCACTATGCCATGCTGCCCAAACTGCACCCTGCATCAAAGAGAGTCAAGAAGAGATGTCCATATATATACTTTTAAAAAAACCTGTTACAGGTAAGGGGGGAGATTTGGTGTGTGTGTGTGTGTGTTGGGGGGTTAATCCTATTTCACCCCACCCTGTCCACACAGAATATGTTAGACCCTGAGCACAAGGCTGGCTGGTTCTCCACCAGCTGATTCTGCGCTACTCTGTGTTGTTAACCGTTCAGCAAACACAAGACACAATGGAGGAACCTGCATGTGTTTGTGCTTTTCTGGGAGGCGGGGGGCGGGGGGGGGGGGGAGACAATGACAGCAGGCCTGCCTGCAGACCCCAAGACAGGACTTTATATGAGGCCTGGGAAACTCATAGGAACAAGTTGCACCTGACGTTTTTGAGGCTGATGCTGTCTATTGTGTGGAAGCTCCCAGTTCCCAGTTACCCATGTAAGTTTATAAAATGTGTAGATTAATTTTAAATGAGAACAAGGAATGTTTATTTATAAAGCTACCGTATATTCTGGAAGACACAGACAGTATTTATGTACATAGTAATCTAAATTTAAACATTTTTTCCTTGTAAAAAAGGTTTAATTTGGTAAAATTGTATAGAAACTTTGTTGAAGTGAAACTACATAACTTTTCTGTAAAACCTTTGGCTTTATGCATTACTCTTAGCAATTCAAAAAAAAAAAGAAGAAAGAAAACTGCAGACTCCCCTTTGAAGCTTCAAACACTCAGAGGACCACTGAGGTCAGAATTTGCTCAGCCAAAGTAACCAATGATAACAGGTTTCTTTAGGCTTCCTTTCCATTCAATTCCAGTTCCACTTGTTTATTCCTCAGCTATAAAGGTAAAGGTTTCCCTTGCTCGAAAGATAGTTGAATCTGACTCTAGGAGGTGGTTCTCATCTCCGTTTCCATGCCAAAGAGCCAGCGCTGTCCAAAGACTTTTCCATGGTCATGTGGCTGGATGACTGAACGCCAAGGCATATGGAACGCGGTAACCTTTCCACCAAAGGGGTACCTATTTATCTACTTGCCATTTCTTGCTTTCGAACTGCTTGTTTGGCAGGAGCTGGGGCCAGAGAAAGGAGCTCACTCTGTCATGCAGCACTCGGGTCTCGAACTGCTGAACTACTGACCTTCTAGTCTGCAGCTCAGCCTCTTAACCTCTAAGCCACTGTGGCCCCATTCCTCAACACTAAACACTAAATTGGTAGCCGGCCTGCGCAGAATCTTAATTGATCTATGAAATGGTGTTCTAGACCCCATTTATAGAAAACTGTTAAAAAACAACAACACAAAACTGAAACAAATGGGACAGACCAGTGGTCTTGTTGGAGCTCTGGGATCCCTGACGATAACTGCATTTTTAAAAAAAGTGAATGTAAAAACAAAACTGTGTGAGAGCATGAAAAGGATCTCCCTCCTCTCTGTGGTTTTGAGTTCCCAGTGGTGTAGAGTCAGTCAGTCCACAGGATTGTTTCAGGATGGCTGTACTCATGTTCACAGCTGCATTCTTATGTTGCACAAATTAAGTGACAGTTGTTGAAAATATATTTATACATATATAAATATGTTGATACTGGCTTTTCAATAAACACTTTCTTACAAAAAAGCGCACACGCGCCCATGTGTAATTTTACTTCAATTGCTCATTGAAACCAAAGGACTGCAGCTTGGAATTGGAGTGCTGCCACTTCTATGGGCCACCAGCCACCCCAGAATCAGAAATCTTCCTGTTCACAAGTTATTTCCCTTTATGGATCACTTTGATCTGATTAGTACTACTTTGATCTGATTACTGATGACTACTTTGATCTGATCACAAGCCCCCCCTTGTGGGCTGGACCCTTGCCTGCCCTATAGGCACCAGTCTGTGAAGATCACACCAACCAGCCCCTAGTGTCCGGGGTATCTTCCCTTCTGCCTGAAACAGGTGGCCGCCTGTCTGTTGCTATGAAGCCAGTGCCAGAGAAGAAAGACGAGGCCACTTATTGCCTGGTCTCTAAGAGCAACTCCAGACCTCCTTGGATAAATCATCTACCCTAGACCCCTTTCAGTCTGGTTTCAGACCGGGCTAAGAGACAATGCTGCTGGCCCTAATAGGGCTGTCTTCCAAAGGCAGATGAAGGGTGCTAGACTTTCTGCTTCTTTTGCTAGACTTAGCAGCAGCCTTTGATACATCCTGTTGAGATGGTTGGAGGTAGGAGGAGAGATTAAGGGATGTATTTTGAATTGGTTCAAATCTTTCCTTAGGGGCAGGTGTCAGACCCCTGGTCAAGAGACTCCCAACAACACTCTCTTTGGCAGTGATTTGTTCATTGAGAGATCTGCATGATTCAGATTAGAGCAGTACTGTGTCAGAACTGAGGTCCAAGCAGGAAACTCCACAGATATAGACAGTTCAAATGACCCCCCCCCCCGGGTTAATTGCACCAATCACACATTGCAGCCCTCCCACCTAAATTTTGCACATCTCTCCCCCCCCTCCCCCGAATATATGGCTCCCTTATCTATAAGAGTGAGAAAGACACAGCTTTGGCTTCGAAGTCGTCCCTGGCACTTAGGGAGGTATCTTGCAGGAAGAGTTACAGCTATAGCATCTACAGCCCAGCAGTTCACATACTCCCGCACTCACTCCCCCCACCTTAGGAATTTCTCATCTCCCAGTCATCATGGCAAACTAAAGACAGAGTTTGACATTCTGCCCCCCCCCCCAAGCCCTCCCTATCCACCCGGCTTGAGGGGATGTTGTTTGTGGAAAGTTCGTACAAGTTTAGGGGCCTTCACATGTTTAGATTCCACCCATTCATTATGACTTTGGTCAAAGTCCCTTCATTTGGTCAAAGTCCCCCGCTTGATTTTAGCGTCTAAAATGTCCTCCACCTCCTGGTGGGTTTCTCCATCCACGATCAGGGAAGGAGGAGCTGGAGGACGATCAGGGGAGGAGGAGCATGGAGGACATGGTTTCCATTTCGATGGGACAGGATCCTTCTTCAGAAGACTGGCCTGATCCAACATTGGCTTCTCTTATGTTCTTATGTAAATGGAAAACCAGGTGGACGTTCTGTAAGTTCTTTGGCAATTCAACTTCAGCAGTCACTTTATTTACCAGACGTGTTACCCTAAAAGGGCCCACATATTTCCACCCTGGGAAGGGAAAGGAGATAGTAAGCCGCTCTGAGACTCTTTTGGGTGGTGAAGGGTGGGGTATAAATATGCTCAATCCAACTTTCAGGGATCATTTTGTAGAAAAAGAGGTGCAGGAGCTTATTAGCATAACTCATTTGCACCCCCTAACATACCGGAAGTGTGTCAGAAGGCAACACCCACTCCTCAGGCTCCACTCCACAGGTGAGTGAAACTGACCTGCTCTTCCTCCATTCCCTTCTCCATCCAATACTTTGTGCAATAAAAATAAGCGTAAAGAACACACCCTCATTCTCTTCCTGCTCCCTTGAAACCACCAGGTTTCAAGTAGACTTGAGATACCCAGGACATGTGCACCACCCATCCCTTTCCCTTCCCCTCCCCACAACAAGACACCCTGTGAGGTAGGTTGGGCTGAGAGAGGTCTTTTGAGAACTGCTCATGAGAGAACAGCTCTGAAAGAACTTGTGACTGGCCCAAGGTCACACCAGCAGCTGCATGTGGAGGAGTGGGGAATCAAACCCGGTTCTCCCAGATTAGAGTCCAACTCCTGACCACTACACCAAACCGATGGGGTGGAAGCTGCTGAAGTGTTGGTGAAATTTCTCCAGTACTTATGTGCCATGTACCCAGATAAAAAATGGTATACTTAGAAAATGTATATGCCACCTTGAGCAAGTCTCTGGAAAAGCAGCACACAGTCATAAAAGGAACAATGATAAAATCATCAATATTAAAACAAAACATTAAAAACAATAAAGACCCTAGCAGGGCTTTCCCCGGGGCGCTGCACCTCTGCACTGCTCGGGGAAGCCAAGGAGGGGGCGGGGCTTGGTCATGTGCCTGCCCCCTGGGCTCCTCACTCCCGGAGCTGCACTCTTGTGCGCTCCCGCTCCAACGGACCCCTGCCAACTTTATTGCTGGAGAATAGAGCTGATGCAGCTGCAAAAAAGGCATTCTACGCATTCCACTCTGCTCATAAGATCGCCCCCTAACTTTGCCTCTGCTGACCTGGCTACATGGACCCATGCTATTGTTACTTCGAGGTAAGACTACTGCAATGCACTGTATATAGGTCTGTCCTTTAAAACAATGTGGAAACTACCGTTTGTATAGTATGCTGTTGTCCAGCTAATATTGGGCATCAAGTGGAATCTGCCTATCACTCTCTTTCTGCAGGTACTCGAGTGGTCCCTGATCAGTTCAAGGTCCTAGCTGCCACCTACAGCACCCTCAATGGTATTGGATTCATGTACTTGCAGGACTGCCTCTCCTGCTGTGTTTTCACTGGAACAGCTTCGCCCATCAGAGCAAAGCCTTCTGGAGCAGTCAACCCTAGGTAAAACCAGCCACTGCCGCTTCATGTGCCTTCTCTGTGGTGGCCTCTACATTACAAAAAAGTCTGCCTGAGGCTATTAGGAAGCCCCCCCCCCCCCCAGCACATCCTTCTATCATTTCACAAAATATGTTGAAGAGGGCCTTCTTATGGAGGGAACAAACCTTGGATGTAATGGATCAGCTCAAGAGCTTTGATTGGGAAAAAGCCCTTCCCCTGCTAATTGTCTGCATGGGCTGTTCTGGTTCTCCCTCACGGCCAGTTCTGCAATCCCAGCCCAACTGCATTACTCAGCCTTAGCAGGAATCTTTGCAATTAGATTCAAATGTTATCATATAATATCTTGTTCGCTACTCACTGATTGACTGCCAAGTGTGTTTTTTAATATCATACTTGTCCTAGTGAGAAAGGCGTACTATAAATGAAAGTAATAATTGTTATGTCTTGTTTGTTATGTTAAGAAGGAGAAGTGTGAGTTTTTTGTCCCTGCTGTTCAGTTCTTGGGGTTCCTTTTAGACACAGACGGCATCCACCCTGCACCAAAGTTGATGCGATTCGCAATGCACCCCCAACCGACATTGAGGAAAGAGCTGCAGTCCTCCTTAGGACTTTTAAATTTCTATAATTCCTTTTTGCCCAATAAGGCTGCCCTCGCTGAGCTGCTTCATTGCTTATTGGACAAATTGGCTGCGTTCCAGGCCGTCAAAGCTCTCCTAGTCTCCGACGCGGTCCTCGTCCATTATGACGAGAAGAAGCCCCTTGTGTTTGGCCTGTGACGCGTCACCCTATGGAATCGGGGCTTTCCTGAGTCACCGGTTGCCCTCCGGCCAGGAGGCCCCTATTGCTTTTTATTCCTGAACGCTATCAGCACAGAAAGAAACTACGCCCAGATAGACCGGGAGACACTGGCGATTATTGCAGCTGTGAAGAAATTCCATGACTTCATCTATGGGCATGAGTTCGAGATTGTCACTGACCACAAGCCGCTGCTCGGCATTTTCACAGCTGACTGTCAAACACCTCAGATTTTGTCTCTGCGAATGATGCGCTGGGCCATCCTGCTATCCGCCTACTCTTTTTGCCTCCTCCACAGACCTGGCAAGACTATTGGGCTTGCGGATGCCCTCAGCTGCCTGCCGCTGCCGGAACCACATGAGGCCCCAATCCAAGAGACTCTCCTCATCGAGGAGCTGCCACAACCTCCTCTCTCCATTGCTGACATCGCTTTCCACACCAGCCGGGACAGAACATTCAGCCGAGTCTACCACTATATGTGGAGGGGCTGGCCATCTGGGAAGTTCAAGGCTAAGTTCCAGCTATTCCAATCAAGGTCATCAGAGCTGTCGGTGAGCCAGGGCTGTCTGCTGTAAGGAAGCCGGGTCATCATCCCTCCCCCACTTTGACAACGGGTGCTGGACGCTTTACATGTGGGTCACCTAGGCATTGTAAAGATGAAAGCTGTCACCCAGAGCTATGTCTGGTGGCCCGGCCTGGTCCAGCAAATTGAACGGTGGAACCGGACGTGCCTGCCTTGCCAGGAGTGGAGGCCTGCTGCCCCTGCTGTCCCTGCCCATCTGTGGGAGAAGTCGAGGGGTCCGTGGTCTTGCATCCACATCGATTTTGCCGGCCCCTTCCAGGGCAAAACTCTCCTGCTAGTGACAGATGCCTTCTCAAAATGGCTGGAGGTTTTTCCAGTCACCTCCATGGCATCAGCTGTCGTAGTCCGCTGCCTGGACCACCTATTCGCCACCTTTGGCCTGCAGGACTTCCTCGTGTCTGAAAATGGGGCTCAGTTCACAGCTGCTGAGTTCCAGCGTTTCCTGGACGAGCGGGGCATCTGGCATATCACATCGGCACCGTTCCACCCAGAGATGAATGGCCAGGAGGAGCGGATGGTGAGAACAATGAAAGACTCACTCCACAGGCTGGGAAATGGGAATTTTCCTTCCAACCTTGCGAGCTTCCTGCTCCAACAGCACATCTTGCCTGTCCCGACTCCTCACGAGACTCCCAGGTGGGCACTGGCGTGCCAGACGCCCCCCATATCACCAGCAATCGCTCCAACCCCCCAGGAAGCCACCTCTCTCACCAGCACGGCCCCGGCACTGACAGGAGGGTGCGACAATGGCCAGGGCAAACAGGAGCAGCCGGCAGACAGTCAGAAGTGACGAGAAAGCGGCGCAGCCCCAGCCCAACAGGAGAGCAGCGGCCAGGCCCGGGGATGAGAGAGATAGCAGCGGCAGGGCTGGGGAGAAGCCTCAGCCACTGGAAAACACGGAAGCATGGCGGCAGGGCTGCAGGACACAGCCCGAGCCAATGAGCCGCATCAGGAGGCGGCCATACACATGGGCAGGGAGGAGGCCAGAGCCAAAGGGGCCGACGTCTTCCCTTTTCCGGGGTGGTGGGGCTATGGAAAGGGAGGGGTGGCCGGGGAGCGGGGCAGGATAAAAGGAGGAGGGGAAAATGCCGATGAGGAGGGAGACAGCAAAAGAGAGAGCCAGAGAGAGAGCAGAAAGAGACGGAGCAAAGCAAGAGCTGAATCCAGATGGGGGCGGGGAGGTGAAGTAACCCCCCCTTGTCCTCCACATCTGAGGTCTTCATAAATCTTCCTCTGATGTTCCTGCCAGGCCTCCTGGGACTCCCCCCCTTCCCTCTTGCTACCCAGTGGGACTGGTCAAGCAATGCCAACCCTCCTTGGGATGTCCCAGTGGCAGGTGAACGCCGGCCTGGTGAACGGCACAGCCACAAGGGGGCTGCAGCACCATGGCCACTGGCGGCCCACCCCCGGGAACTTTAAAGGACCTTGACATGCCACATGCAGCCACCGGGAAATCGCCAGCCGAGCTCCTCATGGGCCGTCAGCTGTCCACCGTTCTGAGCCACATCCACCCCAACCTGGCACCGGCCGGACATCCACCGCGACCCCATCGTGTTGGGCAACACGTGGTCTTTCGCTCTGGATGACACCATCTTCGCCTGGAACTATGGGGCAGGTCCACATGTGAGAGTTCTGCTCAAAGTAGTCAAGGATCAGATCCTGGTTGGTAAACCACAGTTCTTTATTTCCAATCTCTACATTAGTACAGCTTCTCGGATTATTGTCAGAGATAACACAGATTATACAGGCAGCTCTATTATACCTTTCCAAGGAGTTTGAATTACCCATAGGTAGCCAATCACTACAGGGGAAAAACGGCGGGCAAAAAGGGGCTCTGGCCATTTGCTTCCCACAGGAAAGAAAGTGAGGTGTTAAGCTGTAAATTCCCTTCCCAACCAGACCCTTCAGATGTTACCAGTTCACATAACAATCAATGGCCTCAAGGCTTTTGCATGTTGATAAGAGATGAGACGCATCCTCCCTTGAAGTCCCAGCCGGGACCGATGGAATACGGAGGCAGCAGTGTGAGAGGCCCATTGTTCTCATACATTGCAGGTGTCACCCTCCCGCTCTAATAGTTACAAAACCCAGGCCTGGCTAGGCACTAGAACATGGCGTCTAAAAGCATACATCTGTAATACATACATGGCAATAGGGTATAATATGACAGAATTGAAAATTAGACAGAATGCATAACTGTAAGAACTAGAAATACTTTGTCTGAATCAGCAGATTCTGACACCACAATGGGTTCTGGCTGTGGTCCTCCGTGCAATGGGCCCCATCACCTATGAGGTGCATGACGACGTGGGGCAGGTCCGTCAGCAGCACCTGGCCCAACTTAGACACTGATGGCCAGCACAGGAGAATCATTTGCAATGCCCCCCAGTTGCTCAGCCTGAACAACGTTCCCTAGTTTGCAGTATACCCCAGTTCCTGCGGCCGACCAGGGAGATCTTCCAGTTCAGTGAGACGCCAATGCCTGGGAGAACCGCCCTTCAGAAGACATCCCCATGCAAACTCCTGCTCAGGACATTCCGAACGAACAGTTTTCTGAGCCGTTGCCTGCTTGGGACTTGGCAGGCCCCCTGCTGGAGGTGGAACATACCCAAGGGTGCTCGGAGCTCCCAGACTCAGCAGAGCGCTCCCACTTGAGTCCACCACTGCCACAGCTCACGCTGGCCCGCTCGGAATCCCCGGACTTAGCGGGACATTCTCGTTTGAGTCCGCCGTTGTCGCGTCGGTCTGGTCGGACCAGGCGTCCTCCCACGTATCTGAAAGACTATGTTTTCTGAATTAAGGGGGGAGGAGTGTTATGTCTTGTTTGTTATGTTGTTTCACATTATCTGGGCTCTGGTATCCTAACTCCCTCATTCCTATTGGCTTCCTAATAAAGACCCCTCATTGGTCCTAAAGCCAACCTAGGGAACCAATCATAGAGCCCTGCTTGGGTCAAATGAGACTGCGTGTAAATAGTTACAATGTTTATACTTAACTGTTGAAACCCTATAAGTTAAGTGCCGCTCTTGCCAGAATTGTCCCAGAGCAGAATGATGTTTGAAATAAAGCTTGCATTTTGATTCATTGTCTTCCGACTTCAATACTTAAAAGTAATAAATACCCCTCAGAGGGTCACCCTCCGGGGCTCTCAGGGGCCGGAGCACAGTGACTTCTCCTTCCCCTGTTCCCTTCAACTGGACTTCAGCTGATCTCAATATCCCTTCCCTTCTGGAACCTTTTCAGGCTGCATCAGGACAGTCTCTGAGTTTTTCTCCCTTTTTTGGTTAATTTACAAAGTCATATTTTTCTGCATAGCTGGGGAGTCCCATCTTGGGTATGGGGGGCTCCCTTAGTGTGGACTACGAACACCACACACAAGGGCCAGCCAGTTCACTATTGGACAGAGTGAATGTGTCACAAAATTAAACAGGGGTCTTGAGCAGGCTTCCCAGAGAGGGGGTGCAAATTCGTTCCAAGTCTGTTTTCCAAAGACTTCTGAAGAAAGGTGGTGCAGCCACCACCACACCACCCGCAGCCTGGCTGGCTGGCCCAGGGTCCACAGGCAGAGGGAACAGACAGACAGACCGGCACATGTGGCCCAGGTTTCATATCATTTTGCCTGGACTGACTATACACTGTTGGCATGACAGAAAGGACGGCAGAACCAGCTGTAGCTGAGGGCTACAGTCAATTGGACCCATCCCCATGGGGTGATTTTGCAAGCATTGCTGACTGAAAAAAACAGCCATGGTGCCTATTTTCTGCGAAAAGTTCTCTGTTTTGGTGCAAAAAGACACCTCTGAGAGTCTTGCTTTGACACTGCATACAGTAATAGGTAACCCCTTTTTGTCCCAATGGCTGGGTTCCGTCGACTACATTAAGGCTCACACAGGCCTACAGGTGGCTTTCCCCAAGGGACAAAGGTGGATTGTTTGGGACAGAATCCTTGAGCCCGATCTGCTGAGCACATCACAGGTCTTTGTATCACACTGAGGCTGCCAACTCTCAAAGAAATGTCTCTCCCCTCCCTATGGATGATGCACCTGCTCTTGTAGGCCCCTGGCTTACCTTTGTATGCCGGGGTGCCAGAAGAACCTGAGAACGCCTGGCAAATGCCACAGTGCCCGGTACCAAAACAGTGCAGAACTTTGCTGGAACCATGGCAAGGGGCTGGGCCGGGCCTTGCTAGTCCTAGGTCACCACCAACCACAGCCAGCAACCGATTTGACAACCAGTGAAACGTGAAACTAAAGCAAAGGCTTTTTCCTGATGGGATCATGTTAAAATGACGGTAGCATGCTGTCATGATCCTGGGCCTGTAGTAGTGCGGCCTGCAGGCTCTGGGGCGGCCTAGTGGCTCCAGGGGAGCCTGCACTAGAGTAGCTATCGGGGCCTACATTCCCCCGGTGCCTTCTGGGCCCTGTGACTGGCTAACAGGGGATTTGGAGGGGAAACTTGCACCAGTAGAACAGTAGAAGGTGGTGCCTAGGAAGAAGAGATAAAAGGCCTGGCCCCAAAGTGGGGGGGGGGGTTCTCTCTCTCTCCCAGGGAGCAGGGCTGCTGTGGGGCTGCTGCAAAGGGAGGGATCCCTCATCCGAAAGGGGCAAGTCTGCTGGAGGCCAAATACCTAGAGAAGGCTGGGGCAGTGTAGTCGGACGCATCAGGGTTTCTTATTTTGCGGGTTTACCTACTTTTACTGTGCTAATTTTCCCTACATGCAACTGAACTACTGTTGTTGGTAAATCTCTTGAATAAAAACCATTTGTTATTCAGCCTGGGTCCTCATGCTTCTTAGGTAGGGTTGCCAAGTCTGCGTGGGAAAATACCTGGAGACTTTGGGGGTGGAGCCCGGAGAGGGCGGGGTTTGGGGAGGGGAGGGGCCTCCACATGGTAGAATGCCATAGAGCCCACCCTTCCAAGCAGCCATTTCCTCCAGGGGAGCTGATCTCTGTCAGCTGGAGATCAGTTGTAAAAGCAGGAGATCCCCAGGCTCCACCTGGAGGCTGACAACCCTATTCTTAGGTCCTTGTCTGGTGCAGTGGTTAAGTGCGCGGACTCTGATCTGGGAGAACTGGGTTTGATTCCCCACTCCTCCACATGCAGCTGCTGGTGTGACCTTGGGCAAGCTGTAGTTCTGGCACAGCTGTTCTTGAAAGAGCAGTTCTTGAAAGAGCTCTCCCAGCCCCACCTTCCTCACAGGGAGGTTGTCTGTTGTGGGGAGGGGAAAGGAAAGGGGATGTAAGTCGCTCTGAGTGAAGAGTGAGGTATAAATACAACAACAACGTCGTCTTCTTCCTCCTACTTTATGCATTTGCCTGCCACTCCAGATTTTCTCCGTGTTCGAGTTGAGGCAATTTAAGTCCATAGCAAAACAGTATCCAGATAAACTGGGGCAACAGCAGGCTGAAACCAGACTGACCCCTGAAGGCAGGTAATTGGGGGGGGGGGGGGGACACCCAGAATAAAATGAAGGTTGAATTTGATTTTAGTGCAGAATTTGCTTGGAGGACAGTGTGGTGAACATGGATTAAAAGGAGGCTGCCGAAAGGGCCAAGGCCGGAGCCAGCCTGCGTTTTGGGCCCTGTCAGCAACAGCCTGCCGGAACCCACTCCCCCAATAGTGAGGCTCTGGCACCTCAAAGAGACCCCATGTTTTCACTTCCCGGGCTGCAGAAGCTCTGCCTGTCTGGCAGGGTGAGGTTTCATCCAGCCTTAGTGCTGCCATCAACGTGTTGGTCTCAATAAATGTCAGCCTCTTCTGCTCTCATCCATGATGGCACCCAAGTCAACTCTTTAAAAGTTAGCCTGTTTCCAGCTGATATGCCCCTCCTCACATTGCTTATCTTGCTAATTTGCAGGGGTCCTTTGGGGTTGGAGCGAGGCGGAGCAAAGCTCCGCCAGCTCAGGAGTGGCCACTAGGGCAGCCATTGGTCGAATCAGATTCTCTGATCTGATTTGGCCTGCTGCTGAATTGCTGCCGAAATTTGGCGGCAAATTTAAAAGCGACTGGAGGGGAGGGGGTTTGAGGTAGAGGCTCCAAACTTGCAGGGTAGCTGCTGGGGCCTCTCCTCGAAATACCCACCAAGTTTCAAGAAGATTGGACCAGGGGGTCCAATTCTACAGGCCCCCAAACAGGTTGCTCCATTCCCTCCATTGTTCTGTATGGCAGGAAAAAAGTAACTTTTTCCCAGCATAGAGAACAATGGAAGGGATGGGACAACCTGTTTGGAGGCCCATAGAATTGGAACCCGTAGTCCAATCTTCTTGAAACTTGGTGGGTATTTCGAGGAGAGGCCCCAGCAGCTACCCTGCAAGTTTGGAGCCTCTCCCTCAAACCCCCTTTCCTCCAGCCCCTCATATACCCTATGAGTTTTTGCCATTGATTTCAATGGCCCATAGGATATAATGGGGCTGAAACTGACATTCCCTTTCTGACACACTTCTGGTGATGTCAGGGGACGTGGCATATGCTAATGAGTTATGCTAATGAGCTCCTGCACCTCTTTTTCTACGAAAGGACCCTTGGTAATTTGGATATGCATCCAGCCCTTAGTAAAGTACACGAGGAAGTTCTATGGCCACTGCTGTGGGATTCTGCATATGAGTGAAACTATCATATTCTACAATCATTTCTCTCCCCCCACCCCCCATTAAATCATGGACTGAAAGGAAGGTCACTATGCAGTTATACAACTTGTGAAAATCCTTTTGTTGGCACCTACAAACATTCAGAAAGGAGACTGTCATACTGTTCCTAAAGCATGATTCTCTATAGTTGGGTACAGCAGTCCTATAACCAACACCTTAGGTTAGGAGGTAATTTAAGAATAAAATCCTTACTATGTTAAGGGGAGGGGGGTTGTATCACAATCCAGGAAGTGGAAATCAAAGCAAATTTTTTTTATTTTTTTTTATCATTCAGTTCTGAATTGAAAACCTTCCCTCCTGGAGCTGTGCCACAGCTGTGGGGGAGACTCTGCAAATGAAGGGAAGTGATTTAAACTTTAAAGGCCTTTCCTTCCCTTCTGGAATTCTGCTGCAGCTTTGGCAGGACTCGGCAAATGAAGTGAAGTGATTTAAAGTTTGAATGCTCTCCCTTCCATCCCTTCCCTTTCCTCACGGAGTCACACCACAGCTGCGGCACGATTCCGGGAGGGGAGGGAAGCCATTTAAACTTTAAATCACTTTCCTTCACTTGCGGAGTCACGCTGCAGCAGCACGACTCGATGAGTGAAATTCTCCATTACACCCTATGGGGACAGTCCTATTTCCAAGTCCAATAGATGCAAATTGGGGAAAAAGAACAAAAAATATTTTGCACACCCCTACAGGAAACCTCTTGTAGGAAAAAGTCTCTTGGATAAGAATTGCCACCCCTCTTGTCCTCCTGTCTGCGGCTGATGAAGTACTGAGTGTCCTGGGGGAGTCAGCTGAGAGCCATCACTTCATCCTCGTCCATTCAGATCTCAGTCAATCATGCCAAAACCAAATTGCCTTTCCTAATAAATTCTTCAAGGGAGGCAGTCTTATTCATAATCAATCTGACACTGCACAACATCAAGCTTGAAGAGGAGGGCAAAGACGTCGGGCTCTGCACACCATCATTTCTTGGGATGGGAAGATTAGAAGGGGACCAAGCAGGTCCACCTCTCAGTCTCCTCCTAAACCTAACTCTCTGCCCACCACCATACCACCTCCCAATCTTACCAGGACTGCCTGGTCACCTAGGCACATCTCACAGCTTACTCTGGTTCCCCTCGCCACCTCTGAGAGGATCTAACCAGCTATGCAGCAGGTTTACAGTGCAGCAAAAAACACAATCAACCACACCTACCCAAGTCAAGCAATGGACCTCCATTCTACCCACACTTGTAGTCAATACCTTCTCCCCCAGCCACAATTTGCAGGAGCTGTTGCCTCTGCTGAGATAGAGCTGCAGCTTGTAGACTCTGCCTGGTGCTTTTCTTGATGTTCCGGCAAAACACTTCCCAAGCACCCCAAGCTCTG
This sequence comes from Lepidodactylus listeri, assembly GCA_029233225.1. Lineage (NCBI taxonomy): Eukaryota > Metazoa > Chordata > Lepidosauria > Squamata > Gekkonidae > Lepidodactylus > Lepidodactylus listeri. The sequence goes on along the minus strand of JARCFY010000009.1, from coordinate 111,424,990 downwards.
GCATCAGTTATTACTCAGGTAATTAGCTCTTATCCCCAGCCAGACATGGTCTGTTGCCTCTGCTGAGACAGAGCTGCAGCTCCTGAACTCCGCCTGGTGCTTTTCCTGATGTGAGGGCATGTAGTTCTGAACATGGTGCTAGAAGGAAGATTTTAAATATCCACATAATGGGGATTGTTCTGTAAATGCAGGAGCGTGACCCTGGATGGGGTCCAGCTGTTAGCCTGACTGCTCTTTTATGTTATTAATATTTGGGGAATATTAGCTCTTAATAATCAGCAATAAGGGATCTGCACCATTTTTATACAGAGGTTGCTGCCTCTTCCAGACAAACCAAGGAATTGATAAGGAGACTGTTAAGTAAAAGTTTCTTTTACTTAAAGAATAAAAGGTAGCTTATTCAAGTGTTACAGGAACGTTCACACATTCATACAGTTCTAGGAAGTCAGACAGAATAAAAGGGACGGTTGCGTTATTAGGAAATCACTGACATTTTATATTTACCTGCGTAGAGAGAGTTGGTGTATTTCTGCTTGAGAAATAAGATGAGTTTATAGGGAATTGGGGGGGGGGGGTTGTGGATTAGGAGCCATGTCAGAGCATGGTGAGAGAGGGGTGGGGGAGAAGGAGCAGGCGATGTAAAAGAAGAGATATTGTGCTGTGAACTTTCCTTTATTCAGGGGGTGGGAGGTGGTCTCTGGGGTGGGGGCAGGCTTAGCCAGATGCCTGTCTTGAGACCATCCCTTAGAGAGTCCACCCACTAGCTCTTGTCCAGTGGAAGAGAGGCTAGGAGGAGTGGTCAGCATTTGATTCTACCTGATGGTGAGAGAGATACCTAGGGCCGGAAACTTGACATCATCGGCTAGGGGCATTGTCTTTCAGATGAAGGTAGGACCTTTTGGCAGCCAAAACTGGTTCTTCCAGGAAATGTCCTGCTGTGTTCGCATCTCTGTGAGAAAATCCTTTGTTGTACCAAATGGGAGGATGTTGCAGGAAGGGAGGGGTTTTGGCCTGCTGTGATGATGTCTTGTGAAGACAAGTCTCTCGTTAAAATGCCAAGAAGGCTATTTCCTGTGTAAGTCTCTTTGTATTGGGAGAAACCTCCTGGCCTGGAGGTGGCAACCTCAGAAAATGGTACTTTAAACCTCTGCTGGAAGCATTTAGTCGTTTTCCTTCTGGTTACCCCATCCAAGAGTCCATCCCACACAGTCAGCAAAACAGTTCACTCATTTGTTCTTATAGATCCCTATAAAAGTTCAGAAAGCATCGTGCTGGCTTACACTGCACCCACCAACCAACCAGTCTGAGGGCCCAGAAGCCAGAGGAGGCTGGTTACGGCCAGGTTACTGATGTGCTGCATTGGGATGACCAGCCAGGAAACAGGGAAGATTTTAAAGTCTAACTGACAAATTAAACCGGAAACTTTTCGTTTGGGATTGGTGGACAGACAGCTTGAAAATAGCCATGGAACTTTTTTTTGTATATATGATAACGGCAGCGAGATTACTTTATGCTCAGAACTGGAAATCTCCAAAAAATACAGTAGACAAATGGTTGGTAAAGATGCTGGAATGTGCAGAGAAGACTAAACTCACCTCATTGACTAGAGAAAAAACTGGAACCCCCTTATTGACTTTTCAGATGTAGAAGAAGAAGAAGAGATTGGATTTATACCCCGCCCTCCACTCCCCAAGGGAGTCTCAGAGCGGCTTACAAACTCCTTTCCCTCCCCCTCCCCACAACAGACACCCCGTGAGGTGGGTGGGGCTGAGAGAGCTCTTTCCCAAGCTGTCCTTGAGAGAACAGCTGGTACGGAGCTATGGCTTGCCCAAGGTCATCCAGCCAGGTGCAAGTGGAGGAGTGGGGAATCAAACCCGGTTCTCCCAGATTAGAGTCCGCGCACTTAACCACTACACCAAACTGGCTCCCAGATGTAAGGGGAAAATGAAGAATTGATGATTTGTGGATTTGATGATTAATAAGAATTTTAAATTGAAAAGAAAGCCTTGTTAAGGTAATTTTGTCATAGTTTGGTTATAATTTTAGAGTAAGAAATTGTTTAAGTAAGTAATTGTCATTGAGAGATCTTGGAAGTTTTAATAGTACATCTCTGATTTCTTCTGTTTCTTTCTCTTCCCCCCCCCCCCCCTTCTCTTTTTTGTTTTCTTATTCTTTTTGGACTTTTAATTTTTGTTTTAAAAATTTCAATAAAAATAATTTTTAAAAATCTAGAGTGAGGCGAAGGCTTAATAAAGGAAGATTATTGCTGAGCAGTGGAGTGTCTCTTTATCCGACCACCTCTGGAGCTGAGAGCCTCTCCAAGTTGGCTGCAAGAGTCGACCCTGCACGTTCTGTGGCAAAACCACATCAGCCACGACCCCGTCAGTGGAGTTTTCAAGAAGTCTGAAAAGTTTTTTTAAAAACCCTCCAAGGCCATCCTAAACAGAGAAACAAGCTGTCCAATGCTAAAAATGCAACTCCAGCGAAAAAATGCTAGCCGAGATCAGGGTCAGCATTCCAAGAAAGATTTAAAAAAACCACGAAAGGGTGAAAGCAGGAGGAGGAGGACAACAACAAGTGAGAGCGGCACCTACAGCCATCGACCAGCAGGGGCAGAGCAGGGTGAAGAGCAAGCGCATCGCCCAGGATTTCAGCTTCAAAGCTTCCTGCAGCTGCTGCTTTCCTGCTGGTGGGGGTGGGGTGGGGGGCCAGGCTTTCCCATCCATCCCTGCTCCCATCTGTGGCCGTGTGGGGGCACGAGGATTTGACGCAGAGAGCACGGGGCGCACTGCCTGCTTGAACCCTCTTCTCTATGGTTGCCAACCTCCAGGTGGGGCCTGGGGATCTTCTGCTTTTACAACTGATCTCCAGCTGACAGAGATCAGCTCCCCTGGAGAAAATGGCTGCTTTGAAGAGTGGACTCTATGGCATTGTACCATGCTGAGGCCCCTCCCCTCCCCAAACCCCGCCCTCTCCCGGCTCCACCCCCAAAGTCCCCAGCTATTTTCCAACCCGGACTTGGCAACCCTACTCTTCTCTTCCCTCTGCTGCCCAGCTGCTTGGCCCTCTGGCCAGCAGAACTGGGAAGCAGAGAAAGTGGCCGTTGGGGGTAAGGGTGTCAGGTAATCCTGCCACTCTCCAGGGCGGGAGATGGGATTTACTGGGCTGGGCGAGACAACTCCACTCCTCCCCCATCTCCCGTTGGAATGTACTCCCTTCCCTCTGCTTGCTGGCTTCAAAGGGCTGTTATCTCTATTCGAGGCTACTGGTAATTTCTCACAGACATGTTTAGTGTTTTCAGCTTCTTTTGCAGATGTCATCTCTTCATGTCTTCCCACTCCTTAGCCTGGGAAAGCTTTTAGGCGGGATTCATCCCGTGGCGGGGACTAGGGAACCCGTGTGACAATACACGTTTGAAATCACTGTATCTATCCTAACACTATTGTTCCAATCCATTATTAACTCAACAAGTGTACCCTGAAGAAATTCCCCCCAATAAAGAAAGTCTTGTTTAAGATCCTTTGCGTGGGGTGATTCATCCAGGAAGTCTCACAAAGGGAGGGTTGAAGAAGGGAGGAATTGGGGGTGGGATGCCTGGAATTTCCTCCCCCCACAAATATTGTTGGTCCCCAGTTTGTAATAACAACAGAGGGGAGGTTTAATAAAAATAACCCTGGCTGATAGTATATGTCCCTGTTGCAATGATGGAATTGAAACTTTGATGCATGTTATATATGACTGCAGGGCATATAGCCACTTTTGTGATATTCTCCCACTCTCTACAATTACTCTATCCTCAACTAGTCAAAAGAGGCAATTATTGAGGAACCTCCTAGAAAGTAGGCGCCCTGAGGTTACAGCTAAACTTGCCAGATTTAGCTGGTTAGCTGTAAGGACTAGAAAGCTGCTAGTGAAAGGTGAATAGATGTAATTTGTTAAAGGATTTAACATGTTTTATTTGCATGCACTATTTGATATTTTCATTTTATATATTTCATTCATGCTTGTGGTTTCATGAATTCTGACAAATTTAGTTTTGACTATTGTATTAAAGAGCTGGCTTTTTGCTGTGAATAAATTTGAAACATATTCCTCAAATGTTTCACAAATTATGTGGAATCCAACACAGCCAGAGTGACTGACGGTGTTAGTGCCTTACCAAGACGGCCCAGGCTAGTCCAATCTCATCACATCTCAGAAGATTAGCAGGGTTGGCTTTGGTCAGTATTTGGATGGGAGACCGCCAATGAATATCAGGGGCATGACACTGTTAGCCTGATTGCTGTATTTTGTTATTAATATTAGGGGAAATATATGCTTAAATGATTAGCAGTAGGCACTAACGGGACAACACCAATTTATACAGAGGCTGTGCTCCTCCCAGACTTCTGAGAAACAGACAAGGCGACTGGTATCAGGGGGGAAAAAAGGTTCTCTTTTACTTAAGAGAATAAAAGGTAACTTATTCAAATGTTACAGAAGCGTACACACATTCATACAATTCTAGGAAATCAGATAGAATAAAAGGGATGGTTGCATTAGCAGGAGAGTCGTTGGTGTCCATTGGGGGTGATATTTACCTGTCCAGAGATCTGGTCTCATCCTGCTGGAAGAATGGGGGAAGTTTGGGGAGGAGGAGGAAGGAGCACGATTTGCTGAACCAGCAGCAGCATGTGTCAGACCCTAGTGGTGCACCCAAGAGTCCGGAAGGACGGGAGGAGGGAGAGAGAGCGAGACTGATGCTTGGGAGACTATATTTATTGGGGGGAGGGGTCTCGGGGGCTGGCACTGTCAAACATCTCCCCGGGAATGCCCTCGGATGGTCCGTTCTCCTAAGTCCTATCCACTGAGAGGGGCTTGTGGGTGTGGTTGATATTTGATTCTACCTGATGGTCAGAAAAACACCTATGGCCGGAAGCTGACATCATCAGCTGGAAGCATTATCTTTCAGATGAAGGCAAGCCTTGGACAGCCAAAAACGGTTCTTCCAGGAAGCACCCTGCTGTTTATGCATCCTGGGATGAGTTCCTTTGTTACATCAAACAAAGATTGTTGGGGGGGGGGGTGCAGCCTGTGACGTGCAAAGAGCATGTACTGTAATGGTGTTTGTGAACACATGTCTTTGGCCAAAAGGGACAAGATGGCCCATTTCCTGTGTAAGTCTCTTTGTGTTAGGAGAAGCCTTCTGGAGTTGGCAACCTCAGGAACCGCCATCTCAAGCCTCTTGCTGGAGATGTTTGCAGCTGTTTTCTCCCTGGTTACTCTGCCTCACAGTTTTTCTCTCACATTTAACACAGTTTATCACTTATGAATTTCTCATTCATAAAAGCGCAAAAAGCACCTTGCAGGCTTACAACACAGAGGCAGGCAACGGCAAGTCGCCTCTGAATGTCTCTTGCCTTGAAAACCCCATCGGGGCCACCATATCAGCAGTGCTTCGATGGCAAAAAAAAAAAAAAAAGTTAAAGCATAAGAGAGCGCAGCATTCGAACGACAAAAAAAAATTACTGCAGATTTTAAAATTTTAATTTCACCTTTGTATTTACAAGCACAGACCAACAGGTATCTGTCTTCATTGCCCAGTCAAAATTCCAATGCACTGCCTTCCCTTAGCCATCTGAGCTCTTGGCCTGTTCTAACAAAAACAATTTCTTTCTGTATGAAGGATGCTTTCAATGAAATAAACTGGTGACTGTATGGAAACTGGTCCTCCTCAAACTTGTAGTTTAACTCAGGTCAGTTCTGATGACATTGCTGATATTTCCTAACAATCACAGCATAAATCAACACCAAGCTCTGCTGTCACCCACAAGGTTGGATTTAAGCTACCCAGGCAGAACTACACAGGAGAAGAGTGGTGCATCACCCACAGAATAAAGTGCTTTTAATATTAACTAGTGGGAAACACCATTCACGCTTTCAATAGGCAGATAATGTCAGTGACTTACTTAAAATGCAGTGAGTGAGTGCAGGACACAATACTACTAGCATTCATTTAGAACCTCATTATAGCGGCGTTTAAAGCCAAATCTTTGGTCTTGGCAATGCAAATAGCACCATTAGAACTCAATACGCAACTGACAAAAATGGGTAAAAGAAAAAATCAAAGGCAAACTTGAGTGCTTTCTGAACAGTGCTTCTCCAGTCATGCTCAACTTTCACATGCCGTCCGGCAGGCAGAAGTTCAGCCATGCAGTTCAAGCAGGAGATGGCCTTCAGTTCGAAGACTGGCCACTTGCTGCCCAGACGGCCTTCCAGGATTGTGCTGAACTCGATAACGCTTCCCTGCCTCAAGTTCAGCAGCACCTTCTTGAACTCATTGCTTGCCTTCAGCACAATGTCTTTGGTCCCATCCTCCTCTTCTTTCAGCTTATTTCCATTCATGCTATTGAGAGGCATGCCCACAGATATTTCGAATTTGTAACGGTCAAACTGTTTCATGTGGCAGTCGTGTTTGGTCAGATATTTCAGGCGACACAGCTCCTCTTCTTCGATGGTGATGTTTTCAGGGGCGCACACTGGATAGGTTTCACCATACAAGCACCTCAGCCAATCTCCAATGAAAAAGGGAAGCATGTTTATTGCTGATTCTGCACTATTGTCAATGTCTGTGATTCGGACATATTTGAACCTTCCAGTCCATGTCACTCTGTGGCCCTCCAGATGACTGCATAACATCTGGGTCCGGGCCATGTTGGTTTCCTTCCAAGCCCGTGGACCACACAAAAACCCATACTGATTCCACGTCAAGGTAGAGTTATATACTTTCATCCCCTCTGAGCGGTAGACATAAAACCAACAGAACAGAACTATGGCAGTGATCCACACAAGGATGAGTTTCACAATTGAACTCTTTGTTAGGGACTTCACCAGATCAGCCACAGAGAAGCTGGTCTTTGTCCACCACCGGAAAAGCAAAGGAACAGCACACAACACAAGGGTTATGACAATCTTCACAAGTTCCAGTGTTACGAACCACTTTAAAAAATGGATGAGACACATCAGCGCAATGCCTATCAATAAGATAGGAAGCGCGAAAAGGAACAAAAAGTAACCAACAGAAGCACGGATCAGTCCAATGCCAGTTGAGTGCTGCAAAATAACCACCGAGAGTTCACACCACATGAAACACACCATGTACGGAACCAAGTAGTAATATGTGCCCTTGAAGTTCCGCATTTTCGCCATTCTGAAGAACAGATAAAACAAATACAGAAACAAAAGGCAAGGGACGCTCATGTTGAACATGAAGAAGTGGCCAAGAGGGACCCTGTAGAAGGTTTTCCCCAGTAGTTTGAGGGGGCCCAAATTCAGAGGCACGACCTGCAGCGAGGAGAGGGCGCCGGCAGCCACCTCCGTCAGCAGTGCTCTTCGGGTGTAGGACTCTGCGCTCGTGGCTAAACTCATGAAGCTCGTCACCATGAAGAACGCGGAGATTACCGCCAACTCAGAGCAGGGTATCCAGTCCTTGCTTGCTATAGGGAAGGAAAAAATGACAAAAAAGACGGACAGGAGGAAGTGAAGGTACGGCTCTAAATGGTTCCAGCCAAAGTTCACTTCTGCTTCCTCAACGTCTAGATTTGGCTCAAAACGAAGCAGCAAATCCGTGAGGGTGCGGAAGTTCTCCCATGCTTTACTGTCCTGAAAGACCTTCAGGGTACAAATGACCATGGAAACGAAGGAGAGATAGAAGATGACCAATGGGATAAAAAAGGCAAAAAAGTGAATTGTCAGGTTGCTGATGATGAAGAAGAAGATGAGGGCATTGATTTGGTGGGTGGGGATGATCGTGGACAGCCAGTGCATCCCTGCTTTAGAGGCAACGTCGATGAGGTATTCCTTGAGCTCCATGATGGCGTGGAGGGGGTACTTGATCACCTGGAAGGGAAGGAAACGCAACACGGTCAGAAACACAGTGGTGGGTGCCTCCTGGACAGAACGTGGAAGGGAACCAAACCAAAAGTTGCTCTTGAGGAGAACACTAAGCTGCTGTTTCTCTTAATTAGCTGACTAATGGCGACAGCAGGATCTCTGGGCTTAGGAGGCCATCTCACATGAAAACTTGCCATTGCCAAACCAGGATGCTTTGGTTCTTTCAGATCAAACAGGACTTCAACCTCCAGTGAATGCTCAAATAAATAATTTCTGATTTTGCACTCCCACCTGATGAAATAGCTGCTAACAAAAACACATCTTCAGTGCCTCTCGATAATCTGGACCCACCCAACTAACCTCTGAATAAGCAGTGCACAGTCAAGGGCTGGTAAGGACCCGCAACCAGCTGACCCTCATTCTGTGCACCTCTAATGCACAAGTGTTGGAAGTGCCACAGCCACACTTCATTGGTGCAGTGTTGCTTTAAGAGCAAAGAATCTCACTGATCAGCCCTCTCGTGTGTCCACTGAACAAACTGCAGCATCACTCCAGTGAATGAATGAACAAACGCACGGGGCAATTTCTTAGCTACGCACACACAAATGGCATAAAGAAACATACTTCTTGGCAAGCAGAACCAGGATTCTGCGCAGGCAGACATTACAACAGACTCTGCGGCACGTTTGTCAGTCCAGGATAGTCCTCATATTACTTTCTGCTGCTCTTTTTGTTCCTGAACAAGTGACCACAAATCCAGTGTGGCAGTTAGAGGTGCTGTCATTTGCAAGAAGCACAACACAGCGCTCTCCCTCTGTCACGGCACCCAGCCTATTTTCTTTTTTTTTAATTTTGGAGGAAGAAATGAGAAGAATGATCTTCAGAATTTCAGCAGCTCAGATCTGCCAGGGCAAGTTAGAAACAGGCAGGTGTTCTACACTGAAGGGGAGGAAAACCTGAACTCCAGAGACCGTGCAGACATGCAAAAAGGGGGCATAAATAGGCAGGCAGAAGCAGCCTGAGATCTACTAACAGGCAGTGGGATTGGTCAGAGTTTAGACAGGCACGATTCCACAGGCCCTGGCCAGTCTGGCTTGCTCTAAGTGCCCCGAGGGGCGTGTGGAGGGAGCACCAGCACGGTCTGAGCAGCAGGCAGGAGGCAAGAGCTGAGACTTACCCGGAGCCGGAGCGGAAGCTCCTCCGGGCTCTTGCCGGCCAGCTCATCATCGTCCTCGTCCTGATCCAGGAGCTTGGTCGGGATGATGCCTTTGGCGTACTTCTTGGTTATTTCAACAAAATCATCAAAGGCAATGTAACTCTTGGCTGGAGGTGGTGAGGACAAACAAAAGGAACATTAGCAAAGGCAAGGAACTAGCTGTGGGGAGATACTGGTGCATCCCAAATAATGGCTGGTACTGTTTTATTTATTATTTAGTTATGAGTAAAAGGCGATTACTGAATGATGATGAAGATCTTAGCTACAGGGTGGGCCAGCTTCAGGTCTGGGGGGAACTGTGGGAACCATGATCTCCAGTACCCCTCCTCTCTTGCACAAGCATGCACGTGCGTGCGCACACACACACACACAAGCCCTCTACTCTGGAGGAGAGAACCCAGGTCCACCTCCACAGCCACGCTGGCCTTCTTCCATCTGAGACAGATCAGGCAGTTGCCCCCATACCTCTCCCCAATGACCCGGCTGCAGTGACCCACATAATGGCCACTTCCAGACTGGATTACTGTAATTCTCTCTACGTGGGGCTGCCCTTGACTCTGCTCTGGAAGTTGCAGCTAGTGCAGAATGCAACAGCATGAGTGTTGATGTTGCTGCCTGTGCAGGCCCACATCCGCTTGGTGCTGCATGAATGGCACTGGCTGCCTCCTGACTACCGGATCTGCTTCAAGGTGTTGGTGCTTACCTTTAAAGCCCTATTTGGCCAGGGGCCAGCATATCTTCGAGCCTGCCTCTCCCCATACGAGCCCTGCAGAACACTGCGTTCTGCAAACCAGCATCTCCTGGTGGTCCCTGGCTCTAGGGATGTCCGACTTGCCTCAACTAGAGCCAGGGCCTTCTCTGCCCTGGCCCCCACCTGGTGGAATGAGCTCCCTTATGAGATCAGGGCCCTGCGGGACCTGTTACAGTTCCACAGGGCCTGTAAGACGGAGCTCTTCCGCCAGGCTTTCAGTTGAGGCAGCGGGCATCCACCTGATATGGCCTCCCCTCCAGGGACCGCAGATTCCATATCGCTGGTATCGACATCACCTGTATATCGAGTGTTATACTATTTACATGTTTTAATCTTAATTTATTTATATGTTCTTAATTTTAATTGTAAATCTGCACTGTGTGTAGATCAGTTTGTCTGGAACCCACAAACAGACAAACCCAACAGAACACAGCTCCTTTGTGACCCCTTCAAGGAAGCCCAACAAAGTCCTGGGCCCAATAATCCCGTGGGCAGTAGTGGATTGCCCCAGCTGTCCCACCCACCCCACAACCAAGAAGAGAACACGAAGAGCCCCTAGAAGGTATGCAAAGGTTAAACCTGTGGTTTCAGTGTGGCTAAATCAGATTCGGTAAGAATCCAGTCTGTCGCTGTTGACTTCCGCGTAGCTAATGGAGGAATGCGCCTATGTGGGCCGTTCCCGCCACTCAGCAGCCCCCCCAGCTGCAGGTGATGTTTGTGCCGCTCCATTCCGATCCTCAGAAACAGCACTGAGTACTCTTTCATAAAGCAGGAGGGAGAAAGCAAGGGATGATGCCCAGCCCCCTCCCACAAAACACGTTAAGCCAAGTAGAACCGTGCGCCTGAAGACGCTTTAGAGGGGTGGGAACTTGAGAGCACCCACAAGACAAAAAGCACCATGTTCCACTCTCGGCATGGATGCACGTTCCCATGAGGTACCTGTGGCATCTGCTTGGTCTGATTTATATGGATACTTCTCAGCTGGTGGATTCCAAGGATGTGGACAAGATCCCTGGACAGGTGAGGCCTACCACCTGTATCCTTGACCCTGGCCCTTCCTGGCTGATACCAAAGCTGCCAGAGGGGGGCTGGCTGAGTGGGGAGGGGGAGTGGTGAATGCTCCCATCGGGGTGGGGGTGGGGCGTTGTACTGCCTGGGCTCAAGGGGGCTGGGATTAGACCTGTTTTGAAAAAACCCACTCTGAGGCCTACCAGGTGGGGAAACTTCTGGCCAGTCTCCAATCTTCCGTTCTCGGGCAAGGTGCTAGAGCTGGTTGCGCCTTCTCAGCTCCAGGGGCTCTTGGAAGAGACTGATTTTTCTGGACCCATTTCAGCCTGGCTTCAGGTCGAGATTTGGAACAGAGGACTGCTTTGGTTGCCTTGGCCGATGACCTCTCCCAAGAACTAGACGTGGGGAATGTGACCCTGCTGGTTCTGCTGGATCTCTCAGCGGCCTTTGGTACTATCGGCCATAATATCCTACTGGGCTTCCTCATGGAACTGGGACCGGGGAGGGGGGGGGGGATTTTTTCTGGTGCTTTGAGTCCCATCCCAGGGGTGAGGGTTGGTCTCAGAAGGTAGTGTTGGGGGATTCCGACTACTCTGTGGCCACTGACCTCCGGGGTGCTGTGGGGTTTTACCCTGACCCCCATACTATTTACTATCTATATGAAGCCACTGGGAGAGGTCATCAGGAGGTCTGGGCTGTGGTGTCATCCACATGTGGGTGATACCCAGCTCTACCTTTCTTTTCCGCCTAATTCAGAGGATGCTGAGGTCCTGCACTGGCACTTGGAGTCAGTATTGGGCTGGATGAGGGTGAACAAGCGGCCAGTGGCCACTGATCCTGAATTCAAACAAACATGTTGTAGGGGGTGGGGGAAATGGGGCAAGCATGTTTTCCCCACCTCCATCAGCATGTGTACACAGCTGTCCAGGAGCTTAAGACTGCACGGATCCTATCCAGATTTCAGAAGACTCTGGACTTAAGTTGTGACATCTCCACGGGTGATAGGGGTCCCCGTGGAATAGGGATCTCAAAGAAAACACTGGGAGCAACCCTAAACAGGCCTACTCAGAAGTCAGTCCCATGTTATTCAGTGGCTTACACTCAGGAAAGCATCTTTACGATCAACACCTTAAAGACTACAATTTAAGCTAAAAACCTGAGCCCGTCTCTCCCACGGGCCGGCAATTTTAAAAGCCTCCCTATTTCGATCTAAGAAAGGCAGCCTTACATTCACTGCTCACCAGCCGCTCCAGCATTCTCCTTTGCTTCTGGACAGACTTGGGAACTGGACCAGGCTGCTTCTCACCACCTGTCCTCAAAAATACAAGTTTGGTCAGCAAGAGAGGCAGCAAAGAGGAGAGCAAGCCATTCATAAGCTGGGAATCACTGGTCCAGGAGGGATCCAGAGCACAACTCTCAACTAATCCGACAGCTTTATACTGATTAATTGGTTAAACGGTCCTCTGATTAAAAAGTAAGATTACAAAAAGTTTATTACAGATGTATGCCTTTTTGAGATAATAAAAGAATCGAGAGATCAGTTAGAAGAAGAGGAGATTGGATTTATACCCCGGCCTTCACTACCTGAAGAAGTCTCAGAGCGGCTTACAAACTCCTTTCCCTTCCCCTCCCCACAACAGACACCCTGGGAGCAGTGTTCCCTCTAAGATGAGTTAGTGAGAGCTAGCTCACAATGTTTTAGCCTCCGGCTCACACATTTTCATCTTAGTTCAGGAAAGATGGCTCCAGAGCAAACTAATTTATGCAGTGACCAAATTGCTCGCTCACAACTTTGATGCCAGTAGCTCACAAAGTAGAATTTTTGCTCACAACACTCCACAGCTTAGAGGGAGCACTGCCTGAGAGAGCTCTTTCGAGGACTGCTCTTGAGAGAATAGCTCTGAGAGACCTCCAAGATCACACCAGCAGCTGCATGTGGAGGAGTGGGGAACCAAACCCAGTTCTCCCAGATTAGAGTCCATGCTCCTAACTACTACACCAAACTGGTTCTCAATTCAATATGCTAAAACAGCATTTGTCCTTAGAAGGAAAGGATCTCTTCTATTATCTTCTTTTTAATGTCTTATTACAATAACACACTGGAAGCCAAATGGGTCCCTTTCCCTTGCACCACATCAACTGAACTGTGTCTTCCAATTATGAATCAAGCAGTGAAGCTTAAACTAACAGCCTTGTTCTACCCCACCCCCAAAAAACTGGACACAAAGGTAGGATGCCAGAGAAAACTTTCTGCAGATCAACTGATTTTACCCCAGTCCAATTCCACTGCAGAATAACTTAGTATTTATGAGTTATTCTGAGAGGGTTTGAAAGAGGAAGTACTAGAAACATCGGCTTTCTGTAAGCAGGGGTCATTTGGGGCTGGAGCTAGGCGGAGCGGAGCTCCGCCAGCCCAGGACTGAGCACTAGGGCAGCCACAGGCCGAATCAGATTCTCTGATCTGATTTGGCCCGCCGCCACATTGCCACCGAAATTCGGCGGTGGCTTTAAAAGTGGCTGGAGGAGAGGGGGTTTGAGGGAGAGGATCCAAACTTGCAGGGTAGCTGCTGGAGCCTCTCCCCGAAACACCAAGGAAATTTCAAGAAGATTGGACCAGGGGGTCCAATTCTACGGGCCCCCAAACAGGTTACCCCCATCCCCTCCATTGTTCTCTATGGTGGGAAAAAAGTAACGTTTTTTCCCACCATAAAGAACAATGGAGGGGATGGGGCAATCTGTTTGGGGGCCTGTAGAATTGGACCCCTTGGTCCAATCTTCTTGAAACTTGGTGGGTATTTCAGGGAGAGGCCCCAGCAGTTACCCTGCAAGTTTGGAGCCTCTCCCTCAAACCCCCTTTCCTCCAGCCCCTCATATACCCTATGAGTTTTTGCCATTGACTTCAATGGCCCATAGGGTATAATGGGGCTGAAACTGACATTTGGCTGATGATGTCAGGGGGCGAGGCATATGCTAATGAGTTATGCTAATGAGCTCCTGCACCTTTTTTTCTACGAAATGACCCGTCTGTAAGGATTTAAAATCAAAGCAAAGCAAGGCAAATAAGAAATGCATCCTTTTCATCATAGAATGTCATTTACACACTGATGTCTCCTTCCTGGCAAATGCGTGTATCAAAACCACAACTGATTTTTCTGTTAGGGAAAACCTGATTCCCAAGACTTGGTACAAAACAGGGACCCCCCTGCTCTCGCTTGCCTTAAGCCACTGAAAAAGCCATGCGCTGGAGAACAGCTCAGCATTTCCTGTGCCCCGCCTTTTCCACCCCACACCCAGCTGCTTTTCCACCAGAAGACACCAGAACTGGTCCACATGTTTCTTTGTCACGTGCCAAGGGGAATCACTGTGTTTTAACCTGAAGGACTCCAGAAGATGCCTCAGCCCTGCGATCACCCCCGAACTCCACTGTGACATTCAACAAGTCGTAGAATTCTTTTGGGGTGATCCCAGTTGTTTTTTTTAAGCGGTAACTACCATCACCGTCTCTGGCTTCTGTGCGTGCTCCTGGGATTCGTGGCACTGCCAGTTACGGCAGCTCAGCTAACAACTCAAGGCAAGACCTCTGCGTGAGACTTAGGAGAGTGGCTGCTCCAGGGAGCAGACAGGAACTGACCAACGGCCTGACTCATGATGAGCCTCTTCTTAAGGCTTCCTCGCCATCCGAGTGCCTGGCTCTTTGGCACCCCTCGAGCCACCCAGTGGAGCAGAGATGCTCTCGTACACCAATGGAAGTGTCAATGAAACAACCCTGACTACTACTGCAACAGTATTTCCTTAAGCAAACTAAGAAAAATGAGTATTCTCACATATTTAAGGTATAATTGCATCGCTTTCAAATAACAACTTCTATCCACATTCAGTGAATCTTGATACAAACCTTCGCCATCAACTTGGCCAACATTCTCTAAGAGTTCTGAAACAGCCAACTGCTTTTTCTTCTCTGGATTTAGTTTCCAGTACATGACTGAGCCAGCTTTTCTCACCATTCTTTCCAAATCAGTCTCGGATGCTAACTTCTTCACTTCTTGCTCATTCTCCGAAGTGATGCCTTAAGGAAAGAAAAATGCACCAGGTGTGTGTGTGTGAAGGAGCGCTCTTTATCACATATTTCATAGGAATAGAAAATGCTGATAAAGACTTCTCCCATGACCAAGTTCTTCCTTGTGGAGTCTCTAAAGTCATATTCTATTAAAGCTACAGCAGCCAGCCCTTTATGGTTCACAGAGGTTGAGCCCAGGGGCACCTTGAAGACCAACCAAGTTTAATTCTGGGCATCAGCTTTCCTGTGCAAGCTGTGCTGGTCTTCAGGGTGCCACTGGGCTCAAACTGCGTTCTGTTGCTTGAGACCAACGCAGCGCCCCTCCTGAATCTGTTGCGGACAGAAGGCCTCCTTGCTGACCACCAGCAGACACCCCTGGGCATAAGGACTTCCATCAATAAGTGGCACCTTCACAACTGTACAAAGCAGCACAGGAGTGGGCCTTGCAAAAGGCAAAGATGAGGCCAACAACAGGACCAGTTTATTGCACAGGAGATCCACAGCCCTTGAGCAGAAAACTCAAACATCTCCCCGGGCAATTCCGCTATGAACACGCATGCTGCATGGAAAGGCTGCCCTTTTGGGGCATTACTCATTACCAATGACACATACAAGCAAGGAAGCCTGGGCCCTTTTTAAAAAACCTCTTTCGGGGGGACTGATCACTTCCTTGCTGTCGTACTCACCTGATGATCCTGGATGTCCACAAAACCATTCATATCTGAGGACACCAGCAAGGCAAGCTTCCGCCCCTGGACTGTCCAGTCATATCAGTGCAGCACTCCCAAGCAGGTCTGCTCAGAGGCAAGTCCCATGCGATTCACTGGGGCAGTGATGGGTCTCCTGGGGGCTGGCTTGCCACCCTCCCAGCCAGGATCCTTCCTCCATCCCACGCAACTTCCCACATAACCCACTGCATCGGCTTTCCCAGCAGGAATTTGATAAGAAATATTCGAGCGAGCAGAATCTGGCCCTGAAAGTAAACTGACAAGCACTAGACGGTCTGCTCTTAAACATGAACAAAGTTTATTGAGGAAGAAATGCAGACTGACATCAATATTAACACTAAACCAGGAGTTGTGGAAAGTTAGATTTGACACAGCACGTGCCTCATGCGAAGGCCCTCCCTCAGGCAGGCTGACAACCTACGAATGCAGCTCACTGCTACCAGTCAGTGACAGACCAGGCCCAGCTGCAGGGAAAGGTCCCCGTGGCTCAGACTGCTGACTCACCCTCCTGTCAGAGCGGCCTGCCTCTCTCCACCCTCAAAACCTCACTCCTGACCAACCTAGCCTCCTCAGCTCAGCTCTTCCCTCTTCCCCAATCCTCAGCTCTTAGGGGCCGATCCAGAGTACTGTGCCTGGGGTATATTTCTGTGCTCTGTCTCTCACAAGGCCTCACTCCCAGGAAAGTGCCCGCGGGACTACCGCCTTGGAGAACCGTTTTCCTTCCTTTGGTACTTGACAGCTGCACGCCTTCCCCTCGGCAGCACTTGTATACCATACCATACCATACCATACCATACCCCATACCCTACCAGGTTTATTACGGCCACTTGACCAGCAATCTAAGTGTAAAGCGCTTGACTACAAAGACAAAATGGCAAACAATCCATTTCTTTCCCACAAACTCAACCACTCAGTTTTCTAATATGCTTGCCTCCCACCCCTCAAAGGCGACTCAGCATAAAGGGCGCACATAAACAGATCTTGGGAAAGATCGGAAGGGAGCCATACCTCTTCGCTCTGCCAAGCATTGCTTCAGCAGTCTGCTGGCTCCCCTCCGCCCCTGTTTAGCGGCAAGGACCAGCCACTCAACTGCTCGACAACTGTTCAGCTCTTCGTCTCGGTCTTCGGCCAGCTTCAGGTAGTACTTCCCCACCTACAAAACATGACCAGATTCATTTACGCAGCTCGCATCGTTGCTCCCACAGAGCTCAAGTAGCCGCACTGCACGCTAACGTGGGCGTCTAAGGAAAAACAAGGAAAGAACCACTGGAGGGTGGGAAGACACCAGACAGCCTTCGGTCCCAGAGGGAGATGAGAGGCCGCCCAGGACGGATTCTGGCAGCTGGCGGGTCCATCCGGCTGAGCACTCTACGTATGCTGACCAGCAGAAGCTTGCTAGGGCCTCGCACAGAGAAGGAGAGCCCCTAACACTCACCGCCCAAGTCCCTCATATTGGAGAGGCCCAGGACAGAACTTGGGGCCTTCTGCGCTCAAAGCCCCACTCAGCCATCACTCCTCCACAGCTGCCCAGCATCCATGGTGGGTTCAGTGTAATCTCCCTCCCTTAGCAGAGGGAGGACCTGAACACATGTCTTGATTGGAACAGGAAGTTCATACTTTTGGCCCATTTCTTACCATAATGAGCAGTTATTTGGTAAATCATAAGAGGGTCTGCAGAAGACAACACGACACATTTATATTGGTTTTACGCATGTTTAACTGTCACAGCCTTCCCCAGAGAATCCTGGGACTGTGGCTGGCGTGGATTCTTATCAGAGATCCCTAACCCTCCCCTCACAGCACTGCAGACCACAGGGTCCGCCAAGAAGAGTTAACAACTGATAAGCCAGGGTAAATCTCCGGGGCAGATACTTCTGGACGGATACTTTCCTTATTACTGACACGTTTTTCTCACCAAGGCGAAAGTACCAACCTGGTGCAGATTGGAGCAAGCCCTTCTAGAATCAATAAGGTTTGTGTAGAAAAACGGCTGCCCTGAGAATATTTATTTTTAGAAGTCTCCATTTCGTGAGGCAAACTGAGAGTGCAGTAAAACCAATACAAAAACATCAGCCATTAACAACGATTTTTCCAAAACCCAAGCAGATGGCCCTCAACAGCCGAAATATTAAAATGGAACACTCTTCCTGCGAGCCAAAAGCCCTTCTAAAACACTCAGTCTTTCCTCTCATCTGGATCTGCAGAAGGGATGTGGCTCTTCTAATATCCCCTGGGAACCCACTCCACAAGATTAAAGGGGCCACTGGAAAAGCCTGCGAACCGGCAGTTGCTGCTTGTGGAAGATGGAACATTTTCATCTCCTATAACCCCCCCCGCCCCCCCGGCTGACTTTCACCCTTCTTTGTGAAAGGCTATGAGAGCATTGGCAGGAAGGCCAGGGACAGGGAAGACGGTTCAGCCAGCATTCCCTTGTCCTGGAGCAGTGATGCACGCGCAGAGGCAAAATGTGGGTAAGGATGAACGTGGCAGTGCAGGATGCCCATGGAACATGAATTCAAACTGCCAGCCACATTCTGACCCCACTTAGGGATCGCCAGCTCTACAGGGCCAGAGACGGAGGTGGGCCACGAATGTCACTTCCCAGGGCAGAAAGGGAAGCTCCTTGCCTGGGCACCAGTGAGACCCGTGGCTCTTTCCCCTCCCATGCAGCAGACGGAGGGAGGAGTGTCTCTGAAGGGAGGTGGGAAAAGTGTGCAAAACAGCAGAGCACGGATGTTTCCACAAAAGGTTTTGTGTTCCTGGGTGTGGCAACTTTTGCAATGAAAACCAACCAGCGCAACACTCCTTGTAAAGTTACCCAGACGGCGTAAGTCTTCAGTACTTTAACAAATAACATTTTCCAAGACTAGGCATTAAAGAACGAACAAGTTACCTCTGCCTGCGCTTTGGATTCCCCAGCTTTTGCCCTTTCAAGCAGTTCCTCAAAGAGCGCCTCTGGTTCCTCCTTCATGGCTTCTACAAAAAACACGACAACACATCAGTCAAAAAGACCTGTGCTTTACAAACAGTTTGGGGCATGAAGAGCTTTGTGCCCAGCACCACTTACAACCACTTCGGTTCATCCAGCTCCGTGGATCGGGCCCTTTAAACAGCAAAGTGAGTTGCAAAAAGGACGATGTCCTTGAACGCCAATTGCCTTGACTGTTCTGCCACTTTCACTGCCAAAAAAACTATTCTAGTGCTCTCTATTTTATATTAATAACAAAAAACTAATCACAGAACAAAATTGGAGTCCAGTGGCACCTTTAAGACCAACAAAGTTTAATTCTGGGTATGAGCTTCCGTGTGCCTGCACAGCTTACGCCCAGGATTAAACTTTGTGGCTCTTCAAGGTGCCACTGGACTCAAAAGTTTGTTCTTTTGCTTCAGACCAACACAGCGGCCCACCTGAAGAGGCTAATCATAATTTTGATGTTTCACCGATGCCCTGTCCCACACACTGCACTGGCACGGTGGAATACCACTGCCAACCGGAAGGGATTTTGTTTGATTGTGTAAAAGGAGTGACTTGAGATCCCCGTATTCCCCACTGACATTCCAGACATTTGCTCTAGAGACTGCATCTCCTCTCTCTCCTTCCACAAGAGTCAAAGAATCTTTACTCCTGGCACATGTTTACTTTTAAAGGCCCAGTTTCAGCACCGCATGAGCTCTGACTCATACCGATGAACAGGCAGTCTTCAAAACAAATGCATGCTGAAAAGGTCACCTTCTTAGCTCTTGGGACGAGACACACAAGAACCAGTATTTGCTCACAGCCTCTGAAAGAAATGTGTCTTCTCACTTCTTAAGAGAGACTGTGGCACCTCTGAAAGACCCATACGGTTGCTTCCTCCACACCCAGCTTCAAGTGAAACAATCAGATTCTCCGGATATGTTTACTTACTCCCATCCACTGTATAACCAACTTAAGATTCTTCAGGGTTTTAAAGTAAGCACAGTTGTTGCAAAGTCCTGGTGGAAGCTATCTTGAACACCAGCTTTTATGAGCTTATTTTTTCAATAAGTTGGTCAAGGCGGCTATAACAAGCCTCCTTCAAAGTCCCTCAGGAGTTACTTACTTTATTTGAGAGTCAACTTTACTTTATATATCTGAGTTAGCCACACATCAGATTTACCTTATTAAAGACTTTATTTTCTGTTAAATAAACTTTTGTCATTTATCTACATCCATGTCTTGTCTGTCAAGTCAAATATCTAAGAAACCATGATCTCCATTTACCTGACACATCTGTACAGCCTCGGTCTAGCAGGTTTCCAAATAAGAGACCTTTGGGGAGAACATAGCCTTACACGCCGCCAATCTTTATTTTAAAGCTTGGGCCCTCCTTTTTATTCGATCCTGGGCAGCAGGGGCTTAAAGAGTCTCTAGGAGAGGCTAGAGTGGGGGATGGGACAGTCCTCAGCCCCGAAGGCAGGTCCCTCGGAGCCCCCCCCCCCCAGCTGCCACAGCGGCCCACTTCATTTTGTCTACAGGCCAACAGCAGCTTCTCTTGTTTCAACCTGGCTTTGCTGATACATAAATGTAGAAATTCCACCCTCTTCTCATTCATAGCAGAACCTGGCTATGAAAGGAAATACTTCTTTACACAGAGAGTGATTAAAATGTGGAATTCACTGCCAGAGGATGTAGTGATGGCCACAGAGATAAACAGCTTTCAAAGGGAATTAGACAGATTCATGGAGGAGTCTATCAGTGGCTACTAGCCATGGCGACTGAGGGGAACCTCCACATTCAGAGGCACCAATCCTCTGAATCCTAGAGCCAGGAGGTAACATCGGGGCAAGGCCTTGGCCTCTTTGCCCTGTTGTTGTCCCACCAGAGGAACTGGCTGGCCACTGTGTGAGACAGGATGCTGGACAGACCACTGGTCTGATCCAGCAGGGCTCTTCTGAGGTTCTCCTCAGGGGAAGGCCTCAGCCTCTCTGCCCTGTTGTTGGCCCTCCAGAGGAACTGGCTGGCCACAGTGTGAGACAGGATGCTGGACTAGATGGACCCTCACTGGTCTGACCCAGCAGGGTTCTTCTGGTGTTCTTATGAGTCTCAGTGGACAAGTACAGTGGCAGGCACCTTCAACTTTCCTTTCCTGCCAAACCAGCCCAAGACTCACAGTGGCCAATAGTTTGTCTCCACTGAAGTAACGACAGTTCTTTCGGCAAAAAGCACAGTCTTCTGCATCACTTTTTAACTCACTGCTCACTTAAATAGTTAGTGCAGGATCTCCTTGATTTTTTTTCCAGAGACAGAATTTGAAATGCCATACTATTTGACTCAAATTGGAACTAAACTCGAACGTAACTGCTGTCAAAAGTGAGAGTTGTGTCTCTAGTTCCCCACTTCCCTTCCGTAATGCCTAGCAGAGATTACCCCATCCTGATGTGTCTGGCTTCCACATTTTCCACCCTTCCCACCAGTGACAGCCAGGGATGTGAGATGGGGAAGTAGCACTGAGGGCTCCAAAGGGGCGGAGAACCAGAGAATGCAACTATTCCTTTTGGAGGCAGCTGCACATTTCTCATAGGGTCTACGATGCCCTTCAATGTACCTTTTAATTCACAGGATTCTCTGCTCTCTAAGCCAAGGACTAGTAATACAGGAGGTCTGACCTACTGAATCCGAACACTAGCTATCCCAGAGTCTATTTTTAGGCTACCGGGAAAGATTCTTGTGCAGAAAACAAATACCAAGCCAGCTGCATATGCCCCACAGGCACTCCATTTGGGGGGGGGGGGGGGAATAAAACAGAACTGCAACAATTACCAGAGAAGAGCTTGATTGTTCTACTAGGTATTTATGCAAAAGAGCTAAAATGAGATGCATTGACTCAATAAAGGAGGCCACAGCCTTCAGTCTGCAACCAGTCATTTAAGTTTGTAACCATTGTCTCTTTCATATTCTCATCCCTTTTTCAGGAACATTTTGAAATCTAAGTAACAATGCTGATTTCTCCATTTCTAGTAACATAAGAGAGTTTTCCATAGAGTCACATTTAGTGCTTAGTTCTAGTAGCTGTTGATCTACCACCTCTAACTTCTCATCCATCACGATGTTTGCTTTATTCAATTTAATTATGTCTTGTCTATTTTCTAAAATCTGAGATCTAAATCCCTCCATTTGAGTTGTTAAATGTTGTGTAATCTGATCCAATTCCGTCTGTGTAGGTTCTATTGCTTTTACAATCAAGTTAGGAATTGCACCACTTGATTCATTGCTTCAGCTATATCATCAAATATTTGTGTATTTAATTCTTTTGAGCTCATTTGAGTTTGGCCTGAGGTACCTGAAAAGGACCTTTTCCTTCCTCCACTTGCCATCTTAATTTTCTGAAGTTGTATTAGCTATGAGACTTACCAACCTACTAGTTACTAACCTTACATCTATCTACTACCTCTACCAACACCTTTACAGGCTACCCAAAGCTTACAAGGTATCTATCTCTTATCTATTAATTACTAAGCTTAAACCTATCTTAGCCTATCTTAATGCTCCCTCTAACACTCTAACAATCTATGGCACCAACACTCTAGCACTCTAAATAGCCCTAACTAATTCTAACAGTAATTGTAACACTACCTATCTAATTTCCTATACTAACCCAATTCCTTATTTAATCCTATTACTAAGCTTTCCCTTTATTTTAAACTAGTTTTATCTTTACAGCCCTCTATTACAGATCAAGACTTTTTATTATTTATTTATTTATATATTTGGATTTATATCCCGCTAGCCAGCACAGGCAGCTCTAGGCGGCTCCCAACAATTAAAATTGATACATACAGAATATAATAAATTACAATAAAACCACAGACCACTAAAAAATGGCGGCAATTACAAATCCAGTGCCAGGGCAGCAACTACATCCCCCACAGCCAGGAGGCAACCACCTACAGATATACCAGTAACTTAGCTAGCCAGTTACCCGTGGCCATTTCCCCCAGTGGTGGCCCCAAAAGCCTGGCGGAAGAGCTCCGTCTTACAGGCCCTGCGGAACTACAAAAGGTCCCGCAGGGCCCTGATGTCTTCCGGGAGCTCATTCCACCAGTGGGGGGCCGCCACCGAGAAGGCTCTGTTCCTGGTGGTCGCTAACCTGGCTTCTCTCGGGCCGGGGAGGACCAGGCGATGTACAAGTACAAACTAGAGTACTAGACATAGTCATTAAGTAAACATAACAGTTCCCATTTCAAGCAAAGAAGAAATGCTGCAAAGGATAAGGAGGAGAAGCTATGCAGTCAGAAAATAAGTCTCCTGCAGACCTCTGCAGTCAACCACCGATCCGCTAATTAGTGGGAACCAAAGGCACGTTTCTAAACACTTCTTATCTTCCACTCAATTCTAAGAGTTCATATTAAATTCCACTTCTTTGTCACGTAAACACAAAAAATATAAAGTAAAGTAAAAAAAAAAAGGAACTGGCTCGTATCGCAATCTTGCTCTCGTTACAAGTCAAGTCGACACTCTCACAGCCGCTCCTATGATCGGTAATCGGCTTGACTGGTCTCGTCTGCCGATTATCTCAGAATAGCAAGCACACTTCTGACACCCATGAAGAAAATTAAAGGTAATAATAATATAAGTTTGCCTTAGTAAATAGGCTTTCCGCAGTCCAGGTTGCTCCCCTCTTAGTTCGAAAGACGTGGCTTGAGATTCTGTGCTATCCACGAATTTTCTTGTCTCGCCTTCTTGCTAACCCAGCCTGACTGGTGAAGCGAACCGCTGTCCTTTCTTTGCCATCAGACAATGGTCTTGCTCTCAAGTTCCCTCCGGGAGCTTTTGTGGGGGTGCCAAATGGTTTAAACACTCCCTTAGAAGGAGAGAATTCTGCTCTGAAGTGCGGAGCACTGTCTCGCATCTCCTGCAGCTGCCGCAACCGGAACCGGACTGTTCCTGAATTTTCATCTCTAAGAGCCAACCTGCTAATTACATTCCAGCTTTCAGGCCTGTCTTCTTTTCAGGTTTTAGGATCCCTGAGCATTCAGAGCCTCCAGATTTAGCTAGTGAAATCTGCTCTCCCTGGGGCAGGCTTTAAAGTCGGTGCCACCTGGAGCTTCAGACACCTCCCGTTCTTATGGAACGGCAGCAGCTTCCAAGAGCAGCTTCCAAGTTCAAGGCAAAACTGCTGCTGTTAACCTACAAAACCCTAAACACCTCAGGCCTTGCATCCCTGCTCCCTTGTGTCCCACTCCCTTCGACCCAGAGCACCCACCTGGTGAAACATCCCAGGCACCAGTTTCAAGAGCCAGCCCGGGCACCTTAGGAGGCTTGCAACCACATGGAGAGAGTCTTCCGCAGCCTCCAGCTATATCAGCCCTGCTGCTCCTTTGTCAGCCAGCCTTCCTGAAAGGCTGTACAGGACTGTTCCCCACCAGACTGAACCATCCATTCATACCTTACCGTCCCCTCCCCCCCCAAGGATCAGCAAACGTGGCCTGTCCATGGCTAAAGTGTTGTTCCTGCTGATCCGGATTAAACTCCGTTGGTCTTCAAGGTGCCTGACTGGACTCACACTTTGTTCTGCTCAGGGCTATTTTGGGGCAGGAACGCACAGCTGGCTCCTGAGTTGGCCACACCCAGCAGGAACTCATTAGCATAATAGGCCACACCCAGCAGCAGAAACTCATTAGGATTGGCTACATTTGGGGTATGTGGCCTAACATGCAAATTAATTCCTGCTACAAAAAAGCCCTGGGTTTTGACAACAAACAAGGTAGACAGAATAAGAAGCAAATTAGGGAGGATAGAAACTGTGGATCATATAATCCTTTTCTGCCCCAAGTGGAATAAAGAAAGAGAGAGATACGTCACTCCTGTCATGAGAAAAGAAAATCTTCCTTTCCTTCCTTGGGTAGTCTCAGTGTTATTGTCTGATAACTCCTCTGACAATCAAACCACGGCTCTAGTGGCCTCTTTTTCAGCCATGGTGATTGGGAAAATAAATCACCCTGAGCTAAATTAGGTCATTACTGATCATTGTTGACCATGTATGTATTTATTCGGAAATTTGAAGATTGTTATGCTGCTGTTATTATTTGTTTGAACTTAGGGCTGGTCACCTGCTTTTAGTCTGAACTATAGTTCTTAGTTTGTACTGTTGCTATGGCTTTTTTTTGCTAATGCAATAAAGATGTATTATTATTGTAATAAGAAGCTAAAGGTGGGTGTGGCTAGATGACCACTCTTCTGGTAACATGGGGGTGGGGCCTAATATGCTAATGAGTTTCTGCTGTTGGGTGTGGTCTATTATGCTAACGAGTTCCTGCTGGGCTTTTTCTACAAAAAAAGCCCTGGTTCTGCTGCTTCAGACCAACACGGCAACCCCACTTGAATCTATCTGAAGAAGAGTGCGTGCAGACGAAAGCTGATGCCCAGAATGAAACTTTGCTGGTCTTCAAGGTGACCAACTGGACTCAAACTTTACTTTGTTCTGCTGCTTCAGACCAACACAGCGGCCCACCTGGATCGAATGTAAATGATAATAATAAAATACATAAGATACCTAAAAACCACTAGTTAAAATCAGTAATTTAAAACTGCCAGTAGACAGAAAAGCTGATCAAATGCAATCATGAACAAAACGGTATTCAGCTGTCTGTTGCTCTCATGGATTTCCTCAATGGGAAAAATGGTAGAATACAAATTTGAAAATTACTGGGGGATTCGTGGGAGCCCATTTCAGCGCTCAGGCAACACGGACTCACCCCAGGTCCCTCCCCCCCCTTATTGTCAACCTAGTTTTCTTGTTAGTTGAGCTTGACAGCAGGTTCATATTTACACAGATGTGCAACAGGCTCGATTCATTGGCATTTACAATGTGTAGATCCTTAAATTTTATGTAGGAAAAGCCCCATTTGGAACCACGAGTTCTGCATTTTTCTCAAGAATCCTGGCTGCTGCCAGCTCCAGCTCCTCCTAATTTATTTTGTGACTGACTGACAAGGGTAATTTACATGCTTTGATGAGAGAGAGAAAGAGAGAGAGAGAGAGAGAGAGAGCTGAAATACAAGTTCTCTCTATCAAGCTCTAAACATCCTTCCTCTTGACATTTAATCTTCTCCCACACTCAAAAGAAATTGTGCATACATGTAATTCCAGGCACCCGGTACTAGAGACTTCATAGTCATGGTGAACGATATGTGCTGGAGATCCACAGCTCATACAGTCTGGGGCAAGTGATGCTCTGTATTCTTGGTGCTTGGGGGGGGGGGCAACAGTGGGAGGGCTTCTAGTGTCCTGTCCCCCACTGCTGGACCTCCTGGTGGCACCTGGTGTTCCTGGCCACTGTGCGACTCAAGAGTGTTGGACTGGATGGGCCACTGGCCCGAGCCAACATTGGCTTCTCTTAAGTTCTTATGTCTGAGGCAGTGATGCACTGTATTCTTGGTGCTTGGGTGGGAGGGGCAACAGTGGGAGGGCTTCTAGTGTCCTGTCCCCCACTGCTGGACCTCCTGGTGGCACCTGGTGTTCCTGGCCACTGTGCGACTCAAGAGTGTTGGACTGGATGGGCCACTGGCCCGAGCCAACATTGGCTTCTCTTAAGTTCTTATGTCTGAGGCAGTGATGCACTGTATTCTTGGTGCTTGGGTGGGAGGGGCAACAGTGGGAGGGCTTCTAGTGTCCTGTCCCCCACTGCTGGACCTCCTGGTGGCACCTGGTGTTCCTGGCCACTGTGCGACTCAAGAGTGTTGGACTGGATGGGCCACTGGCCCGAGCCAACATTGGCTTCTCTTAAGTTCTTATGTCTGAGGCAGTGATGCACTGTATTCTTGGTGCTTGGGTGGGAGGGGCAACAGTGGGAGGGCTTCTAGTGTCCTGTCCCCCACTGCTGGACCTCCTGGTGGCACCTGGTGTTCCTGGCCACTGTGCGACTCAAGAGTGTTGGACTGGATGGGCCACTGGCCCGAGCCAACATTGGCTTCTCTTAAGTTCTTATGTCTGAGGCAGTGATGCACTGTATTCTTGGTGCTTGGGTGGGAGGGGCAACAGTGGGAGGGCTTCTAGTGTCCTGGCCCCACTGCTGGACCTCCTGAGGGCACCTGGTGTTTCTGGCCATGGAGTGACACGGAGATTGTTGGACTGGATGGGCCACTGGCCTGATCCAACATTGGCTTCTCTGATGTTCTTGTAAGAACTTGTGGGTACTCATTTTGTTGCTCCCAGTTTCTCTCACGATTTGCTGGGTGGGAGAATCAGAGCTAATGTTTTTTTTCCCCCTGAGTAATGCCCCAAATGGGATGGGATGGGATGGGAGGGGTAGAGCACTCCTGAAACTCATCTTAGGGAAGACATGTCCCCGAAACCCCAAACCCCACACAAGGCCTTATGCAGAAGGCCGGAGAGGAACAGTGTAGTGCTTATGGAGGTGAGGTCAGCCTGCCCTCCTTCAGGCCACCTGAAAGTACAACACGCCAGCTGAACTGCTTTGATCCAGTCCTGTTGGTATACCCCTGAGCACAACCTTCAAGAGAAAGCGGCAACTCCCCTGTGGCTACTGAAGCACATTCAACCTGCTTCTCCCACTGCAATACAAAGGGGCAGCAACATCGTCTCCCCAGGACTGAAGCTCTCCCTCCTGCCTCCTGGCTCAAACCTAGCGTTCAAGAAACGAGCAGCTGCACTTTGCCTCTCTTCAGGGAGTAAGCTCCTCGCCAGCCTCAGTCTCTGCCAAAACCATACAAAAGGAAAAGTTGAACAGTGGTTCCAACAATATACACCATTAGCACCAGCCATTCCTGCCAGTTTGGTGTAGTGGTTAAGTGCGCGGACTCTAATCTGGGAGAACCGGGTTTGATTCCCCACTCCTCCACTTGCACCTGGCTGGATGACCTTGGGCAAGCCATAGCTCTGTACCAGCTGTTCCCTCAAGGACAGCTTGGGAAAGAGCTCTCTCAGCCCCACCTACCTCACAGGGTGTCTGTTGTGGGGAGGGGAAGGGAAAAGGAGTTTGTAAGCCGCTCTGAGACTCCCGTGGGGAGTGGAGGGCGGGGTATAAATCCAATCTCTTCTTCTTCCTCTTGACATCGGCTAATGATGTCCGGACATCCAGCAGAGCTACCGGAAGTCCCTCGTATTGGGACTGAGGGCCAGGTGGTCAGCGGAGTTTGCAAATGGCACCTAATTCTGACTACTGCAACAAGGCCAGAATGGTACCCAGGGAAAATCTGCTGCAAGCAAGACAGGTCCCAAAGAGACAACAACACAACACCACTAGTGGTCACACAAAACTTTCAACTCAAAACAGTTCAATGTATCATCAGCGACTTACAACCTCTACTGGATAATGACAGTCCTCTTTCACAAGCACTGGGGGGGGGGGCAAACCTTTTCTCGCACACAGACAGCCCCCCAGTCCCAAACAACTCCTCACCCACAGTAATGTGACATCTAATTTGAAAATGGACACTGATGCCAGAGCTTGCAATAAACCCAGATGTCAACTTTGCTGCCACACACACTCAGACAACACAATCACCGGACCTACCAGCACCAACTACACCAGGGGTGGCCAACCTTGCTTAACGTAAGAGCCACATAGAATAAATGTAAGAGCCACATAGAGATGTCTGAGAGCCGCAAGACAGGAACAAATATCACACACACGTTTTTATTTTTAAAAATATGCAAATTTGCTTTTTATTAACGTTAAATGGGACTGCCAAAAATAAAAACAAACGAGGAAAACCGGTTATTGATAATGATATTACTTGTTTGCTAATGATATTGAGAGAGAGAGAAAAAAAGAGAGAGATGGAAAGAAAGAATTAAAGAAGTGGAAAGAAAGAGAGAGAGAGAAACTAGGAAAGCAAATAGATGGGAGGGAGGAGGGAAGGAAGGAAGGAAGGAAGGAAGGAAGGGAGAAAGAGAGAAAAAGCATGCCTCCCCTTTGCTTCCCCAGCCGCCCTGCCAGGAGCCGCACAATATGTGTGAAAGAGCCGCATGTGGCTCCCGAGCCACAGGTTGGCCACCCCTGAACTACACCATCTCAGGCTCATTCACATACTCTTCTTCTAACACTGTATATGCCTTTAAATGCCAACAATGCCCTTTGGTTCTCCACATAGGGCAAGCAGGTCGAACCCTACGCCAAAGAATAAATGGACACAAATCTGACATCAGGAAATCGCAAGACCAAGAAACCTGTAGGAGAACACTTCAGCCTTCCAGGATATTCAATGGGTGACCTCAAAGTAGCTGTTTTATTGCAAATGAACTTCAGAAACAGACTAGAAAGGGAAATTGCAGAGCTGCAAGTTATTACAACATTCAGAACAATGGAATCCCCAGGACTTATTGGCTTCTTATTTCACTACACATGCTAACCTCATTCAACCCTTACATCAGTACTCTCACCAATCCTCCAGTTTTAGTAACATTAATTTTGAGGCCTGAAATTTCTTTAAATTTATCCAATATAGATAAAATTTCTGGAATAGATTTAAGAGGAGAAGATACATAAAGAACAAGATCATCAGCAAATAGCGAGATCTTGTTATCTGAAGTACCTATTTTGATACCAGTAATGTTTTTATTAGCACGGATCACATTTGCCAATGGTTCAACGGCTAGGGCAAAAAGGATGGGGGATAAGGGACACCCGTCTAGTACCCTTATGGATTTCAAAAACTGACCTTATTCACCCTTACCTGAGCCAAGTTTGTTTTACAGACTGATTCCATTGCTTTGAAAAAGTTGGAACCACATCCCATGGTTTGTAAAAGAGACGAAAACTACTCTTTATTGATGGAACCGAAGGCTTTTTCCATATCTACACTCGAGATCAGCTATTCTAAGTTTGTAATTTTACCATGTTTAATAATACTCAACCATTTATACAGACTTGACCATCTTTTCAGATACACATCCTCCTCCTTTCCTTGAATTAATATGTTCAACATCCATTTCTGCTACATCCATTAGTTTAAATATTATCTCTTGTTTGGAGGGTATTTTTTCAGTTTTCCAGTATTTGGCAAACAAGATCCTCTCAGGTGTTAGTATGTAGATTAACAAGTATATGTCATTCTGATCAAAACCTTCAGGAATTATGTTCAGTAGATAAGTTTCCGGGGTTATTGCTAACTTCACATTAAACAGTTCTAGGATCATTCTAGATACTTTCTGCCAAAAGTTTTGAGCTTTTACACAGCACCACCACATATGATAAAACGTTCCTACTGCAGTCTTCAATTTTGACATATTTATTTCCTTCACTGTGTTTTCCTCAGAATTAAACCCAAACAAATGGTAACCAAATGATCTGAACCTGCTGTGTGGGGAGAGCGGCCTAGAAATTGAATTAAATGAATAAACAAATAAATAAACAAAGCTTTTTGGTCCTTGAATCCATTAAACATCTTCATTATGCTGTATGTTAATTCACAGCTCACCCTCTAGCTATATGTATGGGCTGGAAACTTCCACTTCATTGTATTTGAAGAAGTGTGCACGCACATGAAAGCTTAAACCTTGAATAAAACTTCGTTGGTCCTAAGGTTGCCACTGGACTAAAAAAATAATTTTTAAAGTCATGGACCTTAATGAACACATCGCCAAAAGGCCTCCTCCCCAAACCACTTCTTTTCACTGAGGTGCTTAAAAGGTTTCAGTCTTCAAAATCCAAACTATTTCACAACATCTTGCAGCAGCAGAACTGGCAAGTATTTACTCCTTCTGAAAACGTGCCTGCAAATGATACACACGTCTATCAAACTAAAGGCTGCTTGCTGGAGAAAGAAAAGAGGAGGGGAAGATATTAAAAATAGCAAAGAGCATGTTTTCAAGGGCTCCGTCAGGCTTTTAGAGCATTTGCCAATTGTGACAGCAAGCCTCCTGTTTCCAGAAAAGGAATTTTTTTACCAGGCACCCGAGAGGCACGCCTGTTCACATCTCTGCAGTTCCAAAAGGTTTTCTGGTTTTCTCTATGCTATGCGGCTAAAGCGATATTTAGCAAGACAGAGATTACATTTTAAAAGGACACCTTCTTAGTGCTATTACATATGTTTGTGGAAAGGGTGTGAAATCAGGCTTCTGATACAAATCATCCACAAGACAGCCAGGTGAGTTTCTTCTCCCAGCTCCCAGAGTTTCCTAGGACTTTCGAGCAACTATTTTACCGCTGAGCTTATGCCTGCAAGCAGATTTCAGGCAGGGAGATTCTGCAAACTGCTGCCTGAAGTGGGACATAGTTTTGCATTCACACCAGCACCTCTTCCCTGCCCCTGCCACAAAATTCAGAAGCGGCATTCTAATTAAAGACATCACTTGGAATTAAAGGCATAGGGCACCAGCTGTTTCAGGCAAAACACCCCCCCCTTACCACACCGGGTGGGGAGGGGGAGGAGATGTCGCTTCCACAAAGACACTTTGATGGCAAGGTCAAAAACAGGCCGGGTCAATATCTGCCTGTTTCCAAAAATAACCCCCACAGCAGGACTTTCAGCCTGGCTTACCCGCCCTTCAAATGCTCGTCATCAATAAAACACACCAAAGCAACCAGAGAGCACAGGTCCGATCCCATTCCACCACAGCCAGTTCTTGTGCGCCTTCCATTGCCAAACAGGCCTTCTGCATGAGCAAAGCTCTCCCAACTTGCTAGGTGTCAGGAGGGAGGGAATAAAGAGGGAATCGCTACTGAGAAGGTCCCACAAAATCTATGAGAGAACCCAAAGTTGGGCCTTTATTTAGGTGCTTCAACCTGTTCTTATGGATCTCCTTATACAAAACTGGAGTAAGTCTCCTGATTAAAATAACTGCTATTTTCTTCATTCTTACTCCAAAGGACCTGCAACTGAACTGGCAACTACCTGAGAAAGGGAGGGGGGAGGAAAGCTGTTATGGTACTATGAGGAGATCAGATTACCCGGTTGGCTGTCACTGCCAAGGTAATAGCAAGAAAGGCGTGTCCACTGCAGAACATCGAAGGCAGCAACAGAGCAGCACCCCTGACTGCATGGAATTCAGGGCGGGAAGGTTCCAGCTGGATATGAGGAAAAACTTTTTGACAGTACAAGTTGTGCAACAGTGGAATCGGCTGCCTGGGGAGGTGGTGAGCTCCCCCTCCTTGGCTGTCTTGAAGCAGCGGCTGGACAAACCCTTGTCAGGGATGCTCTCAAGGCTGACCCTGCACTGAGTGGGGTGGGGGGGTGGGACTAGATGGCTCGAATGGCCCTTTTCAACTCCGTGCGATTGTATGATTCTATGTCAAGCAAAAACCAACCTGTTGGTCAGGAACAGGCAACTTGTAGCATGCATATGACACAGGGCACACCGCCTCCTCTTAACTCAGTATGCAGGGCCCATTCTCCACCCAAGGGACAGAGGCACGCGGAAATGATGGCTGGACTGCAGAGGCACAGCCTGCACCCAGGTGCCAGGCCGAGGGCAACCTTCCCCTCTCCCCTCAACACACACACACGGTGCTAACACCTTCACAAGCCACAAAGGCTGCCCATCCTTCCCACAGATATTAGGGTGTCCTGCCATCCCGCCCTCAGCATGTCACATGGAGGCATCAGCATCCTTGCCCCATAATAGGTGTCCACAATCACCAAGGCATCCGTCATTCTCCAGCTCCATGCACTCACTGAAGAGCGACAGCTGTACTCCGGTTGTCACTCCAGAAGACGCACAATTAAGATGGGTGGGTGGACAAACTGATGTGGCCAGATGACGGGCATCCCCGCCCCGCCCCCAGCAGGGATCAGAACATCCATTAGTGCAGCAGACCGAGGGCAGTCCTAGGGGGCACACAAGGAGGCAAGAACTGCCATGCCGGGTTAGGCCAAGATCTCTGTGGTTAGAGAGCCAATATGCCTTTAGGGGCCACTACTCCAAAACGAGGCTTTTGCTCTTCTTCTGGAAAACACAGAGCCCCTTTCCTGAGGCTCCTGGCGGTCTCCAGTCCAGGCAACAACCGGCTTCACTGCAGCTACAGGACTGGAGCTCCCAGACCGAAGCCCGAGTTCTCTCCTCTGCTGGGCAGGACTTGAGCCAGCAAATAGCGCAGGTAAGCACAGCAGAAAGCTCCCCCCCCCCCCCCGCAAAAACACACACACACACACTCTTCTTCTTTTGGAGAAGGGGGAAAGAGAGGTTTGGGCCGCACAGAGCGATTCTCCCACTGATTCCAACAGAGTAGGATATGCAGGACGTCTGGCTAACATCAGTGTGTGTGTGTGTGTGTGTGTGTGTGTGTGTGTGTGAGGGGGGTACAACTGGATTCCAAAACAGCCGGTGGGCAACCCTCGGCCTCTGCCATCTTCTACAGAAGGCACACCATGACGATGAGGAAAACTCCGCGCTGCGCTCACAGACCACTGCGCTCTCTCCCCGCCCCCAGGTCACTTACCCTCTCCCTGGTTTGGATGGCCAGCACCACCCCGGAATGGAAAAAGGGGATGAGGCAACGCAGCCTCCGGAAAGGGGCTCCGGTTTTCAGGTTTCCTCACCTTGGCTTTCCATAGCAGCAGCATTTAGCTGAGACCTTCCAAGGGAAGCGTAAGTGGGACTTGAAGGAAGTTCCTGCGCAGAGTCCATTTTGACTGCAGATTAGGAAGAAGAAGAAGAAGAGAAAGACAGGTTGGGCTGAGGCTGCACAGGCCAAGGCAGCAAAGTTTGTGATATATAAACAACAGAAGAATGAAGTCGTAAATATGGGATCCATGGGAAGGCCCGCTTTGCTTCTGAGAGAGAGAGAGCAGAAGAGTATCAAGAAATATTTTTCACCGGAGTCCCCTGAGCAAGAGGTGAAGGCCCGAGGGAGAGAGAAAGCTGATCCATCATCTAAAGCAGAACAAAACGCTTGTCTGGCAACCACCTCCTTGTTCAGCGTTTTGACCTGGCCCCGCTTGACGCTGCGGGCACGGCACGCCCATTAAAATAAACAGTGCACTCTTCTGTGCACACCGCAAGAATATTTATGTCCTGCCTGTAACATGCGCAAGTTTCAAAAAGGGCAGCAGAAATTTGGCTTTTGCTGCTCCCAAAGCAGAGCTTGGGGTCAGTTCAGGGGGGCTGTGGTGACAGATGCCCCCGCCAGCACCGAAGAGCCAGGAGCCCTCCTCTGCAGAAAAAAGGCTAACTGGAAACCAGGAGCTGACAAATGGTCAGGTCTGCAGGCAGCCTCGGAGTGTCTCCTCCAACTGCTCCAGGGACTTGGGGGGGGGGGTCCCAGGCATCTCTGGGAGGGAGGGAAGAGTTGCCCCCCCCCCCCCCAAGAACACACTGAACTGGGGCGGTGGGGCACCCTCGCTGCTCTCTTCAAGGGCCCCAAGCAGAAGTCTCCCCCTCCCCTGCCTACCTGGCAACCAGTGTTCCCTCTCAGCTGAGTTAGTGTGAGCTAGCTCCCAGTATTTTAGCCTCTGGCTCACGCGTTCTTGTCTCAGCTCAGGAAGGCTGTGGCTCCAGAGCAAACTGATTGATGCAGTAATCAAATCACCTGCTCACAACTTTAACGCCAGGAGCTCACAAGCCTCCCCAGCTTAGAGGGAGCATTGCTCACGGGCAGCGTTCCCGCTAAGCGGAGTGAGTGTGAGCTAGCTCAATTTTTCTTTTGCCTCCGGCTCAGGCATGTCTGTCTCAGCTCGGGCAGGATGGCTCCCGACCACGCTAATCTATGCAGGAGCCAAATAGCTGGCTCACAACTTGAACGATGGTCGCTCACCAGGAAGGATTTTTGCTCACGAGACTCGGCAGCTTCGAGGGCGCATTGCACCCGGGCGCCCAGAGGAGGGGGTGGCGGGCGGCGGGCCGGGCTGGACGCCTCGCCCCGAAGGGCCCTCCCTCCTCCTCCTTCCGCTCCTCCCGGGGCCCGCCGGCTTAGCCGCCAGCCTCTCCGCGGGCGAAGGCCTCCGAGCAGGGGAGCCCCGCCCCGCCCCGCGCCCGGAGAGGAGGCGGCAGGCGAGCCGGAGGGCCCCCCCCCGCCCGACACGCGCAGTCCCCGCCGCCCTCTCGCCCCGCCGCCGCGCGCCTCCCTCCCTCCCTCCCTCCCTCCGCCCCGGGCCGACTCCGCGGAGTCTCTGCTGCTGCTGCTGCTGCCGCCGCCGCCCCGCCGCCCCCTCGCCAGCATCCCGGACCCACGCCCGCCCTGGCAGACCCCCGCCCCTCCTCCCCCTCCTCCGGGGCCAGCCGCGCCACTCCCTCCCTCCCTCCCTCCCTCCCTCACCCACCTCCAGGCCGCCTGCCGCTCCGCTGGGGAGAGCCGGGCAGGGAGCGAGCGCGCTGGCAGCAGCCCGGCCGGCCGAAGGGAGGCTCCCGTGGGGCGGCAAGAGGGAGGGAGGGAGAGAGGCCGGCCGAGGAGGAGGAGGAGGGAGGGAGGAGGAGGCGCTCCGTCCCGTCTGGGCGGCCCCGGCAGCAGCAGCAGCAGCAGCAGCCAGCCAGCCAGCCGGCCAGGCCAGCAACCCGGCGGGGGCGGCGCCCGGAAGGCTGGGCTGCAGCCGGAGAGGCCAGTCCGGGGCGGCAGGCGGGTCCCTGCTCGAGCCGCCCTCTCCCGCCTGGCGGAGAGCGGGGCTGGAAGGACCGGCGGGGCCAGAAGCCAGCCAGCTCACCTGGTCAGAATGACGCTTTGGAAGGGCTGGGTTAGTGCGCCTGGCCTCTATTAGCCCCCACCGGAGCCCCGCCCTCCTCGGGCTCCACCCCCCCCCCCCCCAGTCTCCAGGTGTTTCCCAACCCGGAGGTGGCACCCTTGGCTCCTCTCTGTAGGACAAGGGAAAAGGAATGGGATCTCTCTCTCTCTCTCTCTCTCTCTCTCTCTCTCTCTCTGTGACAGCTGTCACTGTGCCTTCAAAAGTTTAATCCTGGGACATAACCAAGAAGCTTCTTATTAGAGAAACTTATAGCAAAACATGTATATTTTATAATTGCACTTTTTGTATAAAAAGCCATATTAAGCAAAAGTATGATTAAAAGCCTCTGTAGATGGAATTAGGATCCAATAGAGATGGGATGCTATTTAGAAGTTAAGAACATAAGAGAAGCCAATGTTGGATCAGGCCAGTGGCCCATCCAGTCCAACACTCTGTGGCACACAGTGGCCAAAAATACCAGGTGCCCCCAGGAGGTCCAGCAGTGGGGGCAGGAAGCCCTCCCACTGTTGGCCCCCCCAAACACCAAGAATACAGAGCATCACTTGCCCAAGACTGAGAGTTCCTATCTACACCTTGTGGCTAAGAGCCACTGATGGAACTCTGATGGAAGTTGCAAGGCCACTAAGAGCGAAGTTTAATGTGATTCACAGTCCTTATCAGCTAGTTCTCCACATGCGAGCTCAGGAAGTCACCCAGTGTTCTCTAAAGTCCCCAGTGTTCTGAAGACAAGATAAACAAGTGAAATTTACTGACACCATGGAAAGAGGCATGGAGTCAAATGATGTAAACTGCCTGAACCAGTTGGAGACCCTTCAGTGTGTAAACTCTATGTGATGTCCTTTGGGGGGTATAAGACCTCCTGCCCTTCCTGGTTATGGCAGAATACAGCTTTGGAATGGCTGGAGTGCTCAGGCACTCATCAGCCCTGGATTCCCTGTTATGAATGCATTGAACAGACATTCAGCTAACTCGTTGGACTCCAACCGTGTGATTCCAATTCGGCCAAGGGGTCACACAGGGCACAGATTTGTGCATCACCTCTGTCCTGAGCCAGCCCTCGTGGGTCAGAGCTAAGTTGCCACCTCTGAGCTGGGAAATTCCTGGAGATTTTTTTGGGGGGGGGGAGCCCGAGGAGGGCAGGGCTTGGGGAGGAGAGGGACCTCAGCAGCCGGTGATGCCCTGGAATCTACCCTCCAAAGCAGCCCTTTCCTCCAGGGAAACTGATCTTGGTCGCCTAGAGATCAATTGTAATAGCTGAAGATCTCCAGGTGCCACCTGGAGGTTTAAAAGAAAGAGAGGTCACAGGCAGGAATGGTAAACAACAAAAATACAACCGTGATATAATAGCTAAATATCTTTGTGTTATCAAAGCTTCATGTAACTTGATTAGTAAATGTAAATTGACTAGTCGTGAACAGGTGTGTGATTTTTGAAGCTAAGATTATTCAGATAGCTAATTACACCTCATATATGACTCGTAAGGTGACGATGCTCCCAGTATTAGTATCCTTTCCTACTTGGGACATTTATGGATTGTTAAAACAAGGTTTGTGTACGTTATGTTTTGTCTTTTGTTCGGAACTGGTCTGAATTTATGAAAAAAATGCTTCTCCAAGAATACTATGCTCTGTTATGCTTTGGAAAAATTAATAAAAGATGGGTTTTTTTAAAAAAAAAGCTTCATGCAACTCCTTCACCTTTTCACAATCAACAAAAGTTTCTATTTACAAGTATTCCGTCAAACTTCTAAGGATGAACACACGCCAATAGATGCATGGATGCAAACGGTCCAGTTTTGTGGTCTGTTTTTCTTTTCTTTTTCCCTTCTGTGTTATAGTTTCACGCAGCACCTCCTGCGGATTCCACAACAGGACAGCTTGGACCCCATTTCAATGCTTCATCAAGGCAGATTCCACAAAGCTGCAATACAATATCCTTATTAAAATTTGCAATTCTTTTAAAAAGCCTCCCCAGCCATTTTAGTGTGCTGGTCTTTCTTACAATTATTCCTCCAGGTTTTACTATTCCATTGTTATTCATTATATAGACTCCCAGCTTGCTGCTGAATACTGTCTTATTCATTAAACCATCAAGTAGTATCTGCTTTGTTAGACCATCAGTGGTATCTATTCAAAAACTTGCAGCAAATTTATCCGACTCAGCACTTCTAATTGGCTGCAGGTGCTTGTACATCTTAAAGGACCCATTGTTACAACATATACTAATTTTTAAAAACATTTTAAACCGTATTTTTACAAAATTTTAAGACCAGTCATCAGGAAATTTACAAAATTAGTATTTTATGTCTTACAAATAGCAACTTAGGCCTAGAGAAGAATTTAAACCATTAGGTACCATGGTGTTTTAATTGAAATATCCATTTCATTTCTTGTTGTAGCAGCCACTTCTGAGTATTAATTTCCATTGTGTCTTTGACTACATACAACATTTAAAATCCATATCCACATGCCCCTTTGCCAGAAACTGTTCTGTTAACGGGGCTTCAATATTCCTAACCCTGGAACAATGTTCCAGGATACGTGTTTTTATGGGATGACTTGTGCTCCCCATATATAACTTCGGGCACGTGCAGATTATTAAATATATTGTATTTGCGGTGCTACAGGTTGAGAGATGTTTTAAATTCACTTTTTGATTTACCTGGTGAATCATACCTGGTAAACCATAATTTAATATTAAAACAATTCTTAAAACGAATCATATTCGTAATAAAACTAATCATGGCAAACATAGATAAACAGATGGCCCATAGCAATACAAATTAATCATATCCACACTGGGTAGAGGCAGGAGAGACTGGGAGCAGAAGCAAGGGTGCAGACTTCCCAATTTCCTGGGGGGGGGGGAGGGCTG
The DNA here is from genome assembly GCA_029233225.1 of Lepidodactylus listeri. Lineage (NCBI taxonomy): Eukaryota > Metazoa > Chordata > Lepidosauria > Squamata > Gekkonidae > Lepidodactylus > Lepidodactylus listeri. Next base: position 111,386,885 of record JARCFY010000009.1, on the reverse strand, counting down.
GGCCGGAGACATCACAGTCCATTGTCTCCAGTGGAGGCTCAGCTCCTCCTGGGAAAGTTCGGAAGGGGCTCCAGCTCCTCAGCCCCTCTGAAGTTGACCCCTATGAGCAGAAGGGCAAGTCGGATGCAGCTGTGTCATTTTCATCCCTCAGAAGCGTCAACTATAGGCCTGGTGGAACAGCTCTGTTTTGTAGGCCCTGCAGAACTGTTAATAGGTCCCGAATCTCAGCTGGAAGAGCATTCCACCAGACTGGGGCCGGGGCTGAGAAGGCCCTGGTTATAGTCATAGTTAGTTGAATGCTTCTGGGTCCAGGAATCATCAGGAGGTCTTTGTCCAGTGAGCGTAATGCTCTCGGGCAGTAAAGCACCTTTGAAATTAGATACGTGCAGGTCCTGGATCTCAAGGAAGACACCTGCCACTCCCAGGCCTTCTGGAAAGCTGCTTTTCTCCTCCCGAGGCTCTGCAAGCAGATAAGAGCATCATCAGGAGACAACCGACCGGGAGAGAGGGTGGAGGGGCAAGCAAGGCATGTTGTGGACAAGGAAGGAGGCTGCCAACTTTGAAAACAACTAAATGTGCATTCAAACGGCCTGTGGGGGAAGGATTTGGCACCTTCCTCCCGCCTGCTTCTGCACAGCCCTCATCCTGGACAATACAGGAACTCTGACCTATGGGGAGGGTGCAGCAGTTCCTCAAAGGAACATATGCAGTGCCTCTGAATGCTGAAAGGCTGGATGTACATGCTTTATGTGCCAACCTATATGGCCCAGGCTAGAAAAATCTTGCCAGATTTAAGCAGGGTCAGCCCTGGCTAGTATTTCAATGGGAAGGACCACCAAGGAAGTCCAGGGGCATGAGGCAGAGGCAGGCAACGACAAACCAACTCTGAATGTCTCTTGCCTTGAAAACCCTGTGGGTTCACTATAAGTTGGCTGTGATTTGATGGTAAAGAGATGGGTAGCCCTATCACTGGCTCACTTCTTCAGACACCTGAAGAATATCTAATCAGATTCCTACAAATATCTTCTTCAGAGATCTGATATTCTTCAGGTATCTGAAGAAGTGAGCAGTGACTCACAAAAGCTCCTACCCTGCCCCAAATTTTGTTCATCTTTAAGGTGCTCCTGGACTCTTGCTCTTTTGTGGTTAAAAAAAAAGAAGCTTTATTAATACTAGTGACTTTATGAGGGAGATGCTTGCATAGAAAAAAGTAGCAAAATCCATAGATATTGTAGTAAAGGTGATGGGGGGGAAATTAGCAGAGCACAAAAAATGCACAGCGGAATAAAAGCAGCACATAGTCTTGTGTGTTGGATTAAAAAGAAAACTTTACTAAAAAATGAAAGGGAGGGTTACATCAGGACTGAAAATAACAAAGCATAAACAGTCTAACTAGCTTCTGCTGGTCGAAACGCCAGCTTGGCTAAAACCCTTGTGGTCTCTAGAACAAACAGAATGAAAGTTCCCCAAAAGTGCCTATGAAACCAAAAGCAAGTATTAACACCGATAAACCTGGGATCTCCTTATTTAGAAACTGGGATCTCCTTATTTAGAATACTGCCTCTTACTTCTCTAGCCGGAACTTCTACACGATGTCTAATTGGTCAATGCTAATTGACGACTATTGGTAAACACAGACAACAGATTAACTCTTTCATGACTGAAGTGGGGACACTTGTATATATTCCAACAAAAGGGGAGTAAAAAAACCCATCTGGCTGAATGAAGCTGACTGACTTGGCATATGGCAGCAGCTGTGAGTGTTCCTGTCTGTGCGTCCTTGGAAACAGCAGTCGGAAGATCCACCCCGAGCAACTGTGCCTTAGAGTAGTCCTTGTATGGATATTGTTTTTGACTTTCTCAACTGCTTCCGCTTTCCCCGAACCTGCAAAGAAGCCTGACCTGGTTTTCCTGCAGAGTCCTTGAGTCTGACCGGTTGTGATGAAGCAGAAGAACCTCACTACAGGGGAAGCCCCCAGGCCATGATCTGGGTAGCCAAGAGGGGTGGCGGACGGAGGCCAGCTGGCTGGTGTCACTTGGCTGTCTGGCTGATGAGAAGCCAGGAGGTGGCAGACCTTTGCTAAGGACCGTGAGAACAGCGCAGGCGAAGACCCACCAGAAGGGGGGGGGGGGCTGAGGATGAACCAAATGGCTGAGAACAAGAGGATGCACAAGGAACAGCTTTTTGGGGAGGAGGAGGCTGGTCATGCTCCTGTGAGAGTTCTGCTCAGAGTAGTCAAGGATCAGATCTTGGTTGGTTAACCACAGTTCTTTATTCCCTATTTCTACATTAGTACAGCATCTCGGATTATTGTCAGAGGTGAGACAGATTATACAAGCGGGTCTATTATACCATTCCAAGGAATTTGAATTACCCATAGATAGCCAATCCCCTTAAGGGAAAATTGGCGGGCTAAAAGGTGTCCTGACCGTTTGGTTCTCACAGGAAAAAGGTGAGGTGTTAAGCAGTAAATTTCCTCTCCCAAACCAGACCCCTCAGATGTTTCGAGTTCACATAACAATCAATGGCTCCAAGGTTCTTTTGCATTTGATAAGAGATGAGAAGCATCCTCCCTTGAAGTTACTGCCGGAGCAGCTGGAATGCGGAGGCAGGGATGTGAGGCCTCCTTGTTCTCGCAAATCATTGTTGTCACCCTCCCGGCCAGGACAGAAACAGTGCATCATGGTTACATAGGTCCCAATATACTTTAGATACATAGGATAGTTAAAGACATGCATGCAAGAAGTTAAATCTAGATCTGACTAATACATTGGCTGAATTGGCAGATTCTGACACCCTGCCCTCCTCATAATTCACTTCACCTAGCTTTATCAGGAAACATTTTATGGAACAATTTTGTCAGTTTAGGAGCGTGAACATGTTCTGAGCGAATCCACTCGTTGTGTTCTGGGCCGAAATCTAACCATCGAACTAAGTAATATAATCGGCCTCTTCGCATCTTGGAATCAAGGATTTCAGTTATCTCGAAATGAGGGGCCCCCTCCTTCATCAGTGGAGGAGGAGCTGGAGGAGCTGGATGCCAAGCATTCGGCCCAGGATCTTTCTTCAGTAGGCTGAAATGAAACACAGGGTGCACAGAACTCAGTGATTTAGGCAGTTCCAGTTCAAAAGACACATCCGATATTTTACGTAATACTTTATAGGGTCCAACATATTTCCATCCTAGTTTTCTGCTGGGCTGCAACCCATGAATATTTTTGGTGGAGAGATAGACAGAGTCCCCGGGTTGGAGATCCCAGCCTGCTGCTCGCCCTCGATCAGCATATTTTCTGTAATCCTCTTTTGCTTGGTCCAATGCTTTGCCTATTAATGGCCAGGAGTCTTGGAGACTGGACCACCAACTTTTAAAATCCGATGGGGAAGCATTGGGGACATTCTCAATGGTAGGCAATGGTTTCCCCTCGAACCCCCCTACCGCCATGAAGGGAGAGACTCCCGTGGAAGAGTGCACTGCATTGTTGTAGCTATATTCTGCAAACGGCAGCAGGTCCACCCAATTGTCTTGGTGATAATTGGTGTAACATCTCAAAAACTGCTCCAATATTTGATTAGTTCGCTCGGATTGGCCATCGGTTTCTGGGTGGTAACCCGAACTCAGGGCTGGTTCTATGTCCATCATTTTCAGGAGCTCCCGCCAGAAGCTGGCAACGAACTGACTGCCTCTGTCGGATACCACTCTTTTCGGGAAAGCATGTAATTTAATCACGTGATTGAAAAAAGCTTTGGCCATCCCTTTAGCGGTGGGCAATTGCTTGAAGGGGGTGAAATGCGCTTGCTTCGAAAATGTGTCTACCACCACCCAAATAACCGTTTTTCCCTTGGAGGGGGGCAAATTGGTGATAAAGTCCATGGCTATGGCCTCCCAGGGTCGCGAGGGGGTGGGTAGTGGGTGCAACAGTCCAGGAACTTCCCCCCCCCCCCGCTTTTTGCACATTAAACAGGTTTGGCACGCCGAGACGAAGTCGGAGACGTCTCGGCGCATGCGCGGCCACCAGAATTGACGCTGGATCAAGTTAAGCGTTTTTAGGAAGCCAAAATGCCCAGCAAGTTTAGACGAGTGGCAGGTCAACAATATCTCCTTACGTTTGACCTTCGGCACCACTAGTTTGTCTCCATGCAGCCAACACTGATCTTCTCTCTTGGAGCATTCCTCCAGAGCTTCCAATTCCTCTACCTCCTCCGGAGCATAATCCCCCCCCCCCAATCACATTTCCCAATGTCCAACTGTGTTTTCTTAGCTTGGCTCCGGGTGACTACTGCCCCCCCTAATTGCTGGGGGGAGAACATGGAGTCAAACACCTCTTCCTTGACACTCTCATGTTGGGGCAATCGGGACAGTGCGTCTGCTAAGGAATTGGCTTTCCCAGGAAAATGTTTAAGTACAAAGTTAAACTTGGAGAAGAAGTCGGCCCACCGCAGCTGTTTGGCGTTGAGGGATCTCTGAGTGCGCAGTGCCTCTAGATTCTTATGATCAGTCCATATTTCAAACGGAGTCTGCGCGCCCTCCAACCAATGCCGCCACGTAGTGAGCGCCAACCTAATGGCTGCGGCTTCTTTGTCCCAGACCGACCAATTCCTCTCCGTCTCATTAAATTTTTTCGAAATGTAAGCCAGTGGGTGCAATTTCCCTTCTGGACCGCTTTGCAATATGGCCCCCCCCATGGCTACATCAGACGCGTCTACATGGATTACGAATTCTTTGGTTTCGTCAGGGTGTGCTAGAACGGGCTCAGATGTGAAAAGAGTCTTTAAAGTCTCAAACGCCCTCTGACACTCCCCGTTCCAAGCAATCTTTTCTCCTGGCTTCCCTGCCTCGGGCCCTCTCCCCTTAGTTTTTAGTAAGTCCGTTAAGGGGAGAGTAACCTTAGCAAAGTCCTTGATGAAGGTTCGGTAAAAGTTACAAAATCCTAAGAGGCTCTGCAATTGTTTTCTCGTTCGCGGAGCCTCCCATTGCACCACCGCTTCCACCTTCCCCAGGTCCATTTCCAAACCCTTCTGAGAGATGCGGTAGCCCAGGAAGTCCACAGACTCACGGTGGAATTCACACTTGGATAACTTAACATATAGCTGGTTTTTTAGTAAGGTGGCGAGGACTTCCCTGACTAATTTCACATGTGCTTTCTTATCAGTAGAATAGATCAAGATATCATCTATGTAACATAACATGCCTTTAAATAGGTGCTTGTGCAACACTTCATTGATTAAACTCATAAAGACCCCGGGCGCGCCACTTAAGCCGAACGGCATCACTAGGTATTCGAATTGTCCCAGGGGGGTATTAAAGGCAGTCTTGGATTCATCCCCCTCCCTGATGCGCACCCTGAAATAGGCATCTCGTAAATCCAGCTTGGTAAAAATCTTCCCCTTAGCGGCTTCCGCCAACAAGTCTTTTATTAAGGGGAGGGGGTAAGCGTTGGTAGTGGAGACCACATTCAGTCCCCTATAGTCGGTGCATAATCGCAAACCCCCGTCTTTTTTTTTCCTGAACAGCACCGGCGCGGCGAAGGGGGACTTGGCTGGGCGGATGAACCCACGCGCTAGATTTTTGTCCAAGAACTTTCGTAACTCTTCCCGCTCCAACGGGCTCATGGAGTACAATTTCCCCTTTGGGAGTTTCTCTCCTGGGAGTAGCTCTATGGCACAGTCCGACAGTCGGTGGGGGGGCAGCTCATCCGCCTCAGTCTCGCTGAATACTTCCAGCAAATCTCTATACTCCTTGGGCACCATGGTGGGGGTGAGAGCGAGCGCGGGGACCGGGTGAGGAGTGGCCGGCGGTCCGGGGCCCCATTCCGGGTCCCATCTATGGGTAAGGCAGCGTTCGTCCACCCAAGAGATCTTCCCTTCGCTCCATTTAATATAAGGGTCGTGCGCACCGAGCCAGGGGCTTCCCAACACCATAGGGAACTGGGCGTTTGGGGTGATGACAAAAGCCCGCTTCTCCCAGTGTTCCCCCGTCCCCAAAATCAGGCTCTCAGTCTCTGCTATGCACTCCTCCTTCATCTCAGACCCATCCATTTGAGTAAACTTTAGGGGTTCCACCAATGGGGTGACTTTTGGTCCTAGCCCCTCCACTACCAATGGGCTAATCAGGTCCCGCGCACACCCAGAGTCAATTAATGCGCGGACCTTCATGTGGGTACCTGATCCAGGGGTCACCACAGTCACTACCATATATAATAGGGGGCCAGGGATGCTCACCGGAGATGGCGCTTCTTGGCGGGGGACCTGCAGCTCTGCGCCGCTCACTGCAGGTCGTTGGAGTTTCCCGACATCTGCGTCTCCATCAGCTCTAGCTCCCCCTGGTCACTGGTAGCTCCCTCCAGTTGCAACGCCCGGGGTTTCATTGGTGTTTTTCCCCGGCTAGGGGTGCTCCCCACCACCGGCGTCGAGGTCTTCGGGCCTCTCCCTCCCCCTCTCGGGCAGGCGGAGGCGAAGTGGCCACTCTCCCCACATTTCATACACAGCCCTTGCCGAAACCTGGCATCCCGGACGTCTTGCACACTGGATTGGGGCTTTGCTCTGGGGGCTGCTTTGCCGGCCGCCGTCGCCGAAGCTCCCATCTTGATCAAGGCGAACCTCTCCTCCATGTCGGTGGCGGCTCTCATCCAAGTGGCCAAAGTGCCCGGGCGGCCCCCTAACAGCACGGTTTCGTAGATTTCCGGGTTGAGGCCCTCCCAATACTTCTCCATGAATAACTCTTCCGGCCATCCGTGGATCTTTGCCGCTATGCGCCTGAACTTGTCAGTGTACTCCCTCACCGTCGATCTCCCCTGGAACAGCTTCCTTAGTTGATTACGGGCCTTTTCCTCGCCCAGGGGGTCTTCGAACTGATGGCGGAGGGCCCACATGAAGTTGTTCAAGGAACGCAACTCAGGTCCTGGGGTGTCGTGCAGGCTCACATACCAGTCGCTGGCGGTGTCTTTCAGCTTGGAACCGATGTAACCAATCCGTTCTCTCTCGGTGGGATAGAGGTGGCCCCAGCTGTCCAGGAATCTCTCTATCTCCAGCATGAAAAAATGCAGCTTCTCCGGGTCCCCATCGAAAGTGGTCGTCAACGGGTCGGAGGGGGCTGGGCGGACGACTGGAGCGACCGGGACCGGGGCGGGTGCTGGAACGGGCCCTGGCACCGGGGCCGGAACGACCGGCTGGACTGGCTGCGCCGGCAGAGCGGGCACCTGCGGTTGAACCGGTACTCCTCCGGGCGCTGCTGGCTGTTGTGGGACTCCTACCCCCTGACCGGGGAGAGCTCCTTGCACTGCCCTCATAGCGTCTCGAAACTGGTGCTGGAGATCGAGGGCCAACTCGTGAAGTTCGGCGGTGAATTGAAGCCGCAACTCTCCCATCATCTGCTCCAAGGGAGCTATCTGCTCCTCTCCATACGGATCGGGCCCATACGGACCTGTCCCCTCTCCTTCGAAAGGCGGGCGACGCGGCTCTCCACGGTAGATCGGCTCGCGGTCGTCTCCGAGGTAGCTCGGTCTCCCTCGCTCGAGCTGGTCTCCGGTAAGCGAAACCCGGACCCCTTTCCGGTCGTGTACCCACGAATCCACGGTCCGGCGACCGAACTTGCTCCAGGCGTACTTGGGGGTCACGCTCTGATGAGGAATTAGGCGCGGGATGTAGTGAGCCCCCTGGCTCGTAGTCACCGGCACTTCGGTGCCTCCTCCGCCGCCACCACCCCCGTTCCCCGGATCCTTCGGGGTAACGGGGGTATCTTCGGGGGTAGGGTTGAGGGGGACCGCGTCGTCGTCTGACATAGTCAGGAACGGCTGAGTCCCAGTCACAGATCTCTGACAATCTGTGAGAGTTCTGCTCAGAGTAGTCAAGGATCAGATCTTGGTTGGTTAACCACAGTTCTTTATTCCCTATTTCTACATTAGTACAGCATCTCGGATTATTGTCAGAGATGAGACAGATTATACAAGCGGGTCTATTATACCATTCCAAGGAATTTGAATTACCCATAGATAGCCAATCCCCTTAAGGGAAAATTGGCGGGCTAAAAGGTGTCCTGACCGTTTGGTTCTCACAGGAAAAAAGTGAGGTGTTAAGCAGTAAATTTCCTCTCCCAAACCAGACCCCTCAGATGTTTCGAGTTCACATAACAATCAATGGCTCCAAGGTTCTTTTGCATTTGATAAGAGATGAGAAGCACCCTCCCTTGAAGTTACTGCCGGAGCAGCTGGAATGCGGAGGCAGGGATGTGAGGCCTCCTTGTTCTCGCAAATCATTGTTGTTACCCTCCCGGCCAGGACAGAAACAGTGCATCATGGTTACATAGGTCCCAATATACTTTAGATACATAGGATAGTTAAAGACATGCATGCAAGAAGTTAAATCTAGATCTGACTAATACATTGGCTGAATTGGCAGATTCTGACAGCTCCCCCCCCCCCCTTACCTGTCAGTAACAGGATAACAGACGTGAACAACTCGATAAGCAGTGCAGCTTGCCTCTTCTGCGAAGGGGGGGGGGCTGCCTCTGATCAATGAAAAAGGGAATAAGGCAGGCTGTTAGCAGGCTGTGATCATCACTAGGCTTTGCTCACTTCCTTTCTCCAGCTTTCTTTCAGACTCTTCAGCGCCCGGCCCTTTCGGTCGTATCTTCTCTACAACACCTTCTTGTCGGCCTTGGTCCCTCTGTAAGGAGACTTCTTCTTCTTCATTTATGTACTTTTGCCACTCCTGCATCCAAAGCCACTGGACTCCTGAACAGGTGGCTTGCTATACAGGGGGACCTTAGAGGCCTTTGCTTGGCTTAGCTTGTACCCAGGTAAGCTGGAGAGCCACAAACCAGCAAGTCAAAGCTGAGGATCTGCAAATTGTCACACACACTGATGAAGCGCTGTCATTTCTCACGAAGGGATATTACCAAGTAAGACGATGGGGCCCACAGTGTTCACTGGTGCGTTCCTGTTATTACACTCATGCAGCCCATTTTCAGATGTGAGGCCTAAATGGCCTTTGAAACTCTGTTGCACAGTTGATACTAACTTCTGGACAGGATTTTTTAAATAGAAAAAGCCCAGCAGGAATTTATTAGCATAATAGGCCACACACCCCCTGACAGCGCAGCTCCCTCCCAGGATTGGCTTCCCCAGGTGCCCCCGCAGCTTGCGAGGTGCCTGGGGAACCCGAGGTGGGGGGGAGGCTGTAGGCGTGGCCAACTTGGAAGCCAGCTGAAACTCCGTTCCTGGGCGTTCCTGCCCCAAAATAGCCCCGCTTCTGGATACTGGATTGCTATTTATGTGCACACAAAAGTGGAGGGGAATGCAAATGAGCATTCTGACCAGTGCAGGTTTTAGATTTGCATTATAAACCAGATTACAGCAGGAGCCAAAAATCTTTATAGAGATTTCTAATATACATCCAAGGGCAGAGGGTGCCCTCTAGTGGAAATGAACAAAATATCATAGGGATGTCTGGAAAGCTTTTTCAGTGCTGAAGTGGATCTGACGGGACACTTAACTGGCTACAGTGTGCGCACAGAACCTACTATTGGCACAGAGCCACAGGTTTTATTTATTTATTTATTTATTTTTCAGTTTTATACCCCGCCCTCCCCGTGAACGGGCTCAGGGCGGCTTACAAGGGCACACTGTGCCGTATCCAATACAATAACATTTAAAATCCAGTTTAAAATCCCATAAATTAGATCCATTAACAACAAAATTTCAATAAAAGTGCTTCCAATCATAATTATAAAATTCAGATGGCTTCAGGGTCAGAGTACGGCCTTCCATGGCCGTCGGGCCTGGGCTGTGTCCAGGGTGGCCCCACATCGTCAGTTGTCAATCATGATGTGGTACCAATGGTGGCGGCTGCTATTCGAAGGCCTGGTGGAAGAGCTCCGTCTTGCAGGCCCTGCAGAACTGCATAAGGTCCCGCAGGGCCCTGATCTCCTCCGGGAGCTCATTCCACCATCATTTTGCATTCCTTCCAAAGGTTTGACCAGGATGACAGAGTGCTATAGCATCACCTTCCACTTGTTTGCGGCACCACTGGGACTTAGATAGTGCTGCAAGATGGTGGCACTATTGGGATTTCAACGCCATTCAGATCCTGGTGGGGCAGCCATGTTGGTCTGGAGCAAGAGAACAAGGTTTGAGTCCAGTCCGGCACCTCAAAGACCCAACAACGTTTCATTCTGGGTGTGAGCTTTTGTTTGTTGGTCTTACAAGGTGCCAAACTATGTTCTATTGTAAATCTCCAGTTTGGAATGCACTGAACTTTATCAAATCGCACCCATAAGAAGTTCTAAATTGGGATTCGTTGAGGGGGCTTTGGCGGTTACCTGAACTAGATTGCCATTGGGTGAGGACTTGACCGGGGGGGGGGGGATCAGAGTCTTTTCAAACGAGTATCATTTTGCTGCCTGTTTTTATTTTTCTAATTATTCCTTTTTTTAAAAAAAAAAGTTTTTATTTTATTACCCTGCCTTGGGTTCAGAGAAAGGCAGGATTATAGATATTTTAAATAAATAAATTACAGAATACTCAGAAGCAAGCAGACAGAAGAAACGGTAGGAATGGAGATGCCCAGTCTGACCATATAATAGCTGAGAAGACACATCAGCCACTCTGAGCTGTGTGGTGAGCCCAGCGTGAAGAATCCTGGCTTTGTGGAAGCCCAGTTTTGTGTTCGGCATTTCTATACAATCAATGTAGACTTATGCACAGTGATGCTTTGTGTCAATTTGATGTTCGGGGGGGGGGTGGCTTTGCTTTTGCAGGTTCCTGTCATCCCATGGGGGTGTCAGTACTAGGAAGCTGGAGACTCCAAGATATTAGATCCCTCTTCTGCTCCACACCGTGCAAAGCTCTTGGTTGTACTCAGTCTGTTTGTCTCTCAGCCAGGTAAGTCTATTGCAAAGCCCCTTGGTTGCCTCCAGATTTCTACCCCAGGAGAGAGAGAAACTCCCATGGGAGGGGCCTCCTGGGAATAAAGCACATGGTTGACCACCTAACAGCTATAGGAGCTTCCATGTTCAAACAGCACTGGTACCAGCTGGAGTGGGGATACCAACAAGTAATTGACCAACCATATCAGAATTGGGTTCATATCTAGGGGGAGGAATGCAAGCACTCAACATGTAACTTAAGGCACAACCCCCCCCCCCCCCCATTTAATTAAAAAATGCAAAAACTACATCAGGTTTCATAGAATGTTTGCAAAGCAGAAACCATTCTGAAACACAACAATAGTAAAAATTTAAAAAGAAGCCACTGACAGATAATAGCTAAAAAACTGGCTTACGGACATGTTGCATACTGGGTTCGACGCATGGACGAGCAGGACGATAGCATAGTGATCAGCTTAGTTTATTATACACAACAGAACATGAGAAATACTGACCAAAGTGGCCAACTATATACAGGGCCCTGAGACACACCCATAGTCCCATTGGAGGGTTTGAATCTCCCACCAAAGTTCCTATTGGTGCATACTCGGAGGTTCAGGATCCAAGGCTCCTATTGTTTGCCGGAGCCAAGCACTGACTGTCCATCGCTGGCGCCAAGTGGGGGTCAGCGGACATAACACCCCTCCCCCCTTAGTTCGAGCTCCACCAAGGTGACATAGTCCTTTAAGTATGCCGGGGGCTGGTGCTCTCGCAGGGGGCGTTGTAGAGCAGGAACCGGAGTTGCCGGAGCCACATCAGGCGGACCAGCCTGTATACTCAGCTGTGGGGGGGGGCGGAGTCTCTTCCGGCTCTGAGACCGGAGGCAGGCATCTGGTCATCCTGTTCAGCAGCTGGAACCAGGGTCTGTTCTGGGATACTCCCGTTGGGAGCGCCGGGTTCTGGGATGCCCAGCAAGCTCCCTGCAATGTTTCCTGGAGCCGGGATGTCAGTTGTGGCCAGAAGCAAGCGTCTCTACAGCTGGTTGACATGCTTCTGCAGGACTTGGCCGTCTTCAGTGGAGATCTCGTATGACACTGGTCCCATGGTGCAAATGATCCGGCCCACCAGCCATGGGGGGGGGATTTTTTGCCAAAATTACAGAGGTATACGGGGTCCTCTGGGAAGAACCCCCATGGTGCCTCTCTTTGTTCCAACAGGCTGCGTGACTCTGGAGCTTTGTCGGGGTGCAATCGGTCCAGTAGGACCGTGGGTCACTGGCCCATCAGGAGTTCCACTGGGCAGCAGCCATTGACCGGGTTGGGGGTGGTCCATTGTGCCAGGAGGAAGCGGGCCAGACAGAACTCCCAGTCGCTGTCTGTGATGCGGCTGAGTGCTTCCTTGGTGGTCTGGACCATATGTTCAGCCTGGCCATTGGTTGCCGGGTAAAAGGGCGCACACTGTACATGCTGGATCAGGTTACTGTGGAGGAACTCCTAGAATTCCTCTGAGGTGAATGCCATCCCATTGTCCAAGACAATGGTGTCTGGCAACCCATGGGTTGCGAAGATCCAGCGTAGAGCCTGGATGGTGGCCTTAGAGGACGTAGCTGAGACTGGGCTTATCTCCAACCATTTCATGTATGAGTCCACCGTGACTAGGAAAAGAAGGCTGTGGAATGGGCCAGTGAAGTCTATGTGGAGCCTTGACCATGGCATGTGGGTGGACTCCCAGGCTTGTGTGGGTGCACTTGGCGGATTGGGGTGGATGGCTTTAATCAAACACCATCAATAACAATCAAATTACAAAATTTCAAAATTTCAAAATTCTAACGAAATGGTACCTAACACCTACCAAAATCAAACAAATATCAAACACACAATCCTCCAAATGCTGGCGAGAATGTGGAGAAGAAGGCTCCTATATACACTGCTAGTGGGCATGTAATATTGTACACACTTTTTGGGAAGATGTAATAACTCAAATAGCCAAAATAACTAACTATATGGTCCCTTTAAACCCAGAAACTATATTACTAAATATGTGGCACGAAGACACTATCTCTAAATCAATGAGAGACCTGATCAGTAGTTTATTAACAGCAGCAAAAACAACAATAGCGCAAACCTGGAAATCCACACAAAAGATTGAAAGAAACCTCTGGATGAAAAAAGTATGGGATCAGTTTCTAATGGAAAAAATAACATACCGACTACATCAAACAGAAATCTACCCGAAAACTACAGACTTCATAGAAAAATGGTATCTTTTCTATGACTATGCTGTTAAACACGAAATACTGCCACAAAACAAATTTTGTAAAGATCTAATACTAATGTAATACACTAAATCTTTACTCCTTACAAGAAACACTTGCACACTATATAACACTCAATCGTGAATAACCCAATTCAATGTTAAAAATACTAGAAATACAACTACTAGGTATATTGGAATAACCAAAGGTTAGTATAAGAAAATAGAAATAGGAATAGGAAACTGTGTATTGGTAAATTGTTAAATGCTTTATTTTAGATGTCAACTATTTTTGAACAATGTAACAGCTATGTAAACAACCACCTATGCTGTATGTTATATAAATATCAATAAAGTTTATTTATTAAAAAAAAAAAAAGTCCCAGGGCAACGCACACCCCAAACTGCAGCCTTGTGACTTTCAAAGCTCCCTGGTGTGTAACAATGGTTTGCGTGGCAGCAGTGGCCTCATCCACCGGGAGCTGTTGGTATGCCTGGGCAAGCTAGAGCTTGCCCAAGACCTTTGCCCCAGCCAAAGTGGCCAGCACGTGGCTCACAAGAGGGACTGGGTATGCATGGTCCTGTAGAGCCTTATTCAGTATGCACTTATAGTTCGCGCAAATGCGGACATCCCCGTTCGGTTTCACGGGGGGCACTATGGAGGTCTCCCAGGCTGAATGGGACACCAGTACTAGGATCCCTTGTGTGACTAGGCGGTCTAGCTCAGGGCAAACGGAACCTTCTTGGAGTGCATGTGGATGGGTGCCACCCTGGGGTCCAGTTGCAGGGTCACCAGGGGCCCCATGTATCAACCTAGAGTTTCATCAAAAACGAATGGGAACTCACTGCAGACTTCGCTAAAGTCTTACGAGGCACACTGTTTTATTCCTTCAATGGAAATTCCTAGAGGGGTGAACCAGAAGGCTGACTAAATTGCCTTTGACTACGATCAAGTCCAAGTAGTCATCGAACCCCAGATACTGGACATGGAAACTTCCCACACCCCGTATTGGAACACGGTTCCACTGGAAGTCCACCAGGGTCATGGGTAAAGGATGCAGGTGGGGCCCCTGTTAAGACACAGTCTTTTAAGGGTCTCCTCCAATATGATGTCCAACTCCATGGTACAGGGGAACCCCTCTATTTTAACCCGGACCTGGATTTTAGGGGCTGAGGTCTGGCTTGGAAGCTGCAGTAGTCGTTCACTCATGAGGAGGTAGAGGTTGTCTGCAGTCGCAGAGTCCTTGTGATGTACACTGGTCCGGCAGCGTAAAGGTGGCTGAGTCATCGGGGCTTGGGACCCTCTCGATTGGCAGGCGCGGGTGATGTGTCCTTGCTTCCCACGTTTGGCAAACGGTGTTGCGGAAACGGCAAGCCTTCCGCTTGTGGGCCTCTCCGCAGCTTCCGCAGGGTGATGGAGGGTTGGTTGATGTGGCCATGAGATGATGCTCCCTCTGGACAGGACGGTGGACTTGCCTTACGTCTTCCTTGTTGGAGCAGTTGGAGGCTGAAGCTGCCGAAGCCTGGTGTGTAGATGCTGTAGCCCGGTCCTGGTGTGACCTCTTGAATGCCATGGCTGAGTGTAGGGCCACTTCAAGCTATAACTCAGAGGTTCCCATTAGCTTACGGTGAAGTTTGTGGTCCCGAACACCTCAGACGAATTGGGTGAAGATGGTGTCTTCCAACTCCCGGAACTCACAGTCTATGGCCAGCTGACATAGTTTGGCCATGTACATGGTGGCCGATTCGCCCAACTTCTGTTGGCGTGCCCACAAATCCATGCGCCTCGCCATTTTGGTCAGCTTCAGCGCGAAGTAGCTGGTCAGGGCCATCATGATGTCCCTGTAGGTGGCGTCGGCTAGCTTCTTGGGGGCGAGCAAGCCTTGTGCCAAGTGGATGGAAGCAACTCCGCATGTACTTAGCAGCAGTGCCTTTTTCTTAGCCTCGTCCATAACTTCTCGGTAGCAGAGTAAGTTGGTTAGCTGCTCGTCCCATGCCTCCCAGAACTCAGGGTGAGCAGGGTCGAACGATGTGTCCCAGAGCGGCAGCCATGACTCTGGAGCGGTGTGGGGAGCATTGTCCTGTGGCTCAGGTGGCGGTGCCTGGGGTGCTGGAGCCCAGCAGTGCACGGTGGCCGTAGGATTGGTACTCAGTGCGGTGCTGGAGTTGGAGTCGGTTCCGCTCATCGGAATCCCATCCTCATCGCCAATGTTGCATACTGGGTTTGACGCATGGACGAGCAGGACTAAGTGATCAGCTTAGTTTATTGTACACAACAGAACATGAGAAATACCATCTGAAGTGGCCAACTATATATAGACCCCTGAGACATGCCCACAGTCCCATTGGAGGGTTTGGATCTCCCACCAAAGTCCCTATTGGTGCATACCCAGAGGTTCAGGATCCAAGGCTCCTATTGTTTGCCGGAGCCAAGCTCTGACTGTCCATTGTTAGTGCCAAGTAGCAATCAGTGGACATAACAGGACATAATAAAAACAGTTGTTTCATGAACTGTGGGCAGTTCCTTAAAAGTGACTTGTTGTTCCAGGCTGAGGGGAAAAGGAGTTGCTTCAGCATTGGTAGTATTCCTCAAGTTCTGTCCCGGAAGAAACTCCTAAGGCACTCAGCTCATTCATCATGTCAACTTCAAAACAGCTATCGCATTCCTTCTCAGCCAGACAAAAACAAATGCTTGCTTTAATTGCTGTATTTTAACAAGCAAACGGCCTTATCAGAGTACTGCTGGTGCTGCACAATTACATTCTCAAATCCCCTTCAAAACCGCTGCCATCCTGCCCTTCCTCCAAGGAACTCAGAGTGGCACATGTGAGTCTCCCTCATTATTTCAGCCTCACAAGAACAACCCTGCGAGGTAGGTTAGGCTGAGAGTGTGTGACTGGCTCTGGGTCACCTTGTGGCCCTCAGAGCTGTCTGGGGACTTCAAGGCAGGAGGGGGCTGGAATGGAACGTTGGAGGGGAGCACAGCAGGAGCTGAGTTCAGGTCTGCCTCAGGGAGAGAGAGAGCAGTCACAGTTTTGGGTCTGCCTCAGACAAAGAGCAGTTTGAAAGGCAGCTCCACCTGGTGGCATTGCAAAGAGGTTTAGCTTTCCCTCTGGGAGAGAATTCAGTACTCGATTGTTAAGCCTGTCTTTGGTAATCAGCATCACTTGCCCCAGACTGAGAGTTCCTATCGATAACTTGTGGCTGATGGCCACTGATGGACCTCTGCTCCATGTGTTTCTCCAATTTCCTCTTGAAGCTGTCCATGCTTGTAGCCGTCATCACCTCCTGCGGCAGTGAATTCCATGTGTTCATCATTCCATGTGTTCATCCTGTCTCACGGATCTCCTTATTCTACTTGAGTACCACAGATCTTACCTCACAGCACTGAACCCAAAGCCTATATAGGAGGGCTTTCATGCTTGTGAGGTTTAACCATTTCCCCTCAGAAGTTGTCTTAGGCAGATATAGGGGTGTTCTGTACAAGGATAGACTTTGCAATTGTAATCTTGGGGAACCTGATTCTATTACCCATATCCTTTTCCGATGCCCTAAATATTCCGCTAAGCGTAATACTTTGATTCGTCCCCTTTTCCCTCCACAGAGAGATTTTCTGGATAGGGATCTAACTTTCTTTTTAGCAGATAAGAATCCAGCAATAACGTTATCTGTTGCTGAATTTCTGGCCTATGTATGGAAGTCAAGAGTAATACTCTGTAAATACTGTAATTTATGCTAGGACTGTTTTATACTCTGGAACACTGAGAATATTGATGGATGTTGTTTGCTTTGTTTTGTTTTGTACCTACTGCTCAATGTTCTCTTTGCTCGATCTACTTATGCTATGCCAATAAAGGTTGTATGTATGTATGTAGCCTATATAGACTTACTGCCTTTAGAACACCCGGGAACTGGAGGAGGGGGCGGAGCGTCGCCTAGATGGTGGACGTGAGTTAGATCGGCTCCGCTCTGAAAAAAAAAACCCGGGCTGAAAAATCAAACTTCCAAAGCTCCTTTATTCCTTGAAATGATGGGAAGATCGGGTCCTAAAGTTAAATCAAACGCTAGGACCCCTTTGACTGTGGAAACTTACTTTGTGAAGGACAAACTCCAAAAAGATCCTTCTCCCCCGAGCCCCAAGATGGCCGCCGCAAGAAATCCAGGTGAAGAAGAAGCAGCCCCACTTACAAGAAAAGACTTGCAAGACTTTCGGGACGAGATTCAACAAGGTATGCAGACTTTTATGAAAGACTTAATGCATCCCTTACAGGCTAAATTGGATGAACTGTCCGAGGGGTTAGGAACAGCTTTTAAAGTGGAAGAAACGGCCTTGGAAACAGCGGAAGCCCTCCAGGCCGACATAAAAGATCTGCGCAATGCTGATAAAACCCTGCAGTCCAGAATACTTTTTAAAGAAAATAAATGGAGGCAAAATAATTTAAAATTTCGGGGGATTGAGGAAGGAGAAGAGGGGAGAGCAGACTTAGCAGAATTTATTTCATCGTGGCTGATTGAGGCTTTGCAACTCGATGACCACTCTCACCCAGCAATAGCCAAGGCCTACCGTCTCGGCCCGCCGGCTGCAGCGAGACGTAATAGACCTAGAGACATATTAGTACAATTTTTGTATGCTAGCACAAAAGAGAGAATTTTAAAGGAAGCACGCCAGTCTCAATCCTTGAAATATAAAGGGAAAAAAATAATAGTGCTACTGGACTTGCCAGCAGAAATCCTTGAAAAGAGAAAGCACCTGAAACTTATCTCCAGAAAATTATTCTCAACTAATGTGAGATTCCGTTGGAGCCCTACTTCCAGTATAACTGTGCACAGAGATGGGACATTGTACCAGGCTTTGGACATTAATACAGGGCTGATGCTTTTGGACTTTTTGAATATTAAGCTGACTCCGGAGGAAAAAGCTGAGGCAGAAGCGCACCCTGCTTATATGAGATCCAACCACGAGGACGGATGAAGACTCTTAGAACTCAGTTTGGAAATGCTGATGTGATGTTGCAAGCCGCCTGCATAATTTTGAAACAGTCTAGGAGAGCATTCTTTTGGAAGTGGTTTATTATTATTAGTTAGAAGGTTATAAGTAGGGAAGTTATACCTTTGATTAATTTCTATAGAAAGAGTGAAGGAAGAAAAATAGGTGGTTTTACTAGTTAAAGTAAGAAAGTAGGTTTAAGAAATAAGTGTTTAAGGTGTTTTGATATAGGGTAGAGATAAGGAAATAGATATAAGCTTAGTAAGTAGGATAAAAAATTTAAGCATGATAGTAATAGCAGATAGGTTAATGAAAATGACAAAAATAGTTTGGTTAAGTATTTGAGTAGTATTAAGAGTAAAGCTATAAAATAAGGAGATGGAGTAAGAGAAACATAGGTTAGGTGTAAAAGGTAAAGAAAAACATATTTTGTTGGATTTAATGGGATTAGAGCTTGGATGAGGAATAAAGCTTGAATTCTATGGCCAATGATAATTTAATGGTATAAAATAACTCTTTTTGAAACAAACAAAGAAGGAAGTAAAAGCTTTAGTGAAAATATTTGTTTGGGGGGGGGGGAACAGAGGGGGGTACTGTGTTTATATTGTTTATATATCGTCCTGAGTTTTTCTCAGGATCCTGTACTTCACTGATAGGGAGTGATTAGTAAAACTCCCTTGTTTTTGTCTGGAAGGCAAGAATTTTGGTGAGGGAACCTTGGTACAAGGTTGATTGGTTTTGTTGTTGTTTTTTTTGAATGTATGGTTATAATTAATGTTATTGAGTGTTAAATAATTAAGATAGTTGTTTATTTGTTATAGGAGTTGAATAAGAATATTTAGACATTAGGACTGGTAAGGTAAATTAGACATTAGACATTAGGACTGGTAAGGTAAAAAAACTAAACCAAATGGATAAGTATAAGATTATAACTTGGAACTGCAAAGGACTGAATGACCCCATTAAACTAAGCAGGGTCTCAAATTTATTAGCTAAAGAAAAACCACACATTGTATGTCTTCAAGAGACTCATTATAAAACAGAAAGACAGAGAGTTTTAAAATCTTCATGGTTTCAGAATTCATACCAATCTCCAGGTTCTTCCAAATCACGAGGAGTGGCCATTGTGCTTGCTAAAACAATTCCCTTTAGGTGGGAGGAAACTTTGAGGGATGCCAGGGAAAGGTATATATTTGTAAGGGGCAAACTGGAGGACAAAGAGGTCACTATAGCCTCAATATATGTACCCAGTACGAATCAGGAAGAGTTTATTAGAGAAACTTTGGACACACTGGCTACTTTTCAGAGGGGGGAGACTATTATTGGAGATGATTTTAACCTAATAATTGATGGCTCAATAGATAAAACCCATAAAAATTCATCCAATAAAAATGATAGAGGTAGGAGCACAGGATTAAAGCAGATTTTGGAAGCTCACAACTTAATTGATGTGTGGAGAGTGCTAAATGGAAGGGCAAAAGAGTATACCTTTTATTCTGGGGTAGATAAGGTTTATTCTAGAATTGACTATCTATTGGTATCAAAAACAATTTTTAATTCAATCCGAACAGCTGACATAGGGAATATCAGACTTTCTGATCATGCTTGGGTCTCCTGCACTATGAAAGAACTAACTCAGGATAACAGAGGAACAAATTGGACACTAAACAAGCTTTTATTAAATAAAGACTATTTGTCAGAAATAATTTCAAATGATATTGAAGAATATTTTAAATTTAATTCAACAGGTGAAGTCCAACAGGAAATAGTCTGGGATGCATTCCAGGTGGTGATAAGGGGAAAGTTGATATCCCCGGCGTCTGCAGAGAAAAAGGAGAGACATTAATCACAGAGTTGAAAAATAATATTACTAAACTAGAAAAAAGACATATGAAATTTGGAGGGAAAAAAACATGGAGAAAACTGAACTTAGAAAGGAAAAAATTGGATGCTTTGGAAATTTCAGCTGTTCAGAAAAATTTAATGTACTTAAAACAAAGGTATATAACTAAAAGCCCTAAATCAATACAAAGACTTAAAAATAAGGTAAAAACATGTTACTCTTCAGCTTATATCCCTGCTATGAAATCCCCTCAGGGAGATCTAGCTGTTATGTCCAAAGATATAATTCAAGTTTTTTCAGATTTTTATCAAAAATTATATAAGTCAGAGAACCCAAATTCTAATCAGATAAAATCCTTTCTGCAACAGGTGAATTATACAGTGAAAATGACCAAGGAACATACCACCTTACTAGATCAACTTGTAACAGAAAAAGAGGTGTCAGATGCTTTGGGGAAGATTAAGAATAATAAGGCCCCAGGAAGGGATGGAATACCAATAGAGTTTTACAAAAAGTTTAATTCTGTACTCCTTGGTCATATTGTAACAACTTGTAATCACCTTATGTTGACGGGGAAGATGCCTTCATCTTGGAGGGAAGCTAGGGTTATAGTTATCCCTAAGGAAGGGAAAGACAAGTCTCTCCCCGAGTCGTATCGCCCAATCTCAATCTTGAGCCACGACTTCAAGATTTTTTCTACTATTTTAGCCCAGCGTCTTAATAGAATTATACCCAACTATATTCACAAGGACCAAGCAGGTTTTATCCCGGGACGTACTCTCATGGACAACATTAGAAGAACTTTGAATATTATTCATTTTTGTAAGTTAAATAAAATACACTCAGCAATATTAGCGGTTGATGCCGAAAAAGCCTTTGATAAATTGGAGATTAATTATTTAAAAATAGTTATAGAACAGATGGGATTTGGAGAAAAATTTTTAAGGGCTATTTCTACTTTATATTGAGACCCCATTGCCCAGTTAAGCATTAATGGATTTAGATCCGATGATTTAAAATTATCTAGGGGTACAAGACAGGGGTGTCCTTTGTCCCCCATTTTATTTGCTATTTCTTTGGAACCTCTGGCTCACGCGATTAGATCTTCTTTGAAAATACGGGGTATAACTATAGGAAATGAATATCATACCATTAGTTTATTTCCAGATGATACCGTGATTTATTTGAGTGATCCTGTTGTATCTTTGGAGTCATTGGAACCTCTTATGAGAGAATTTTCTTCAATATCAGGTTATACGATAAACCATACTAAAACTGAAATCTATCCTATCTATTTATCTCAATTGGAATCAGAAATAATAGGAAAAAGGTTCCCCTACAACTATCCACACAGCAAAAAGCTTGGAATAAGGATTGTGCATTAGACATAACTCAAAAACAATGGGAACAGATTTGGTCGTTAAAAATATATGTTTCACCATCTTTAAATATTAGATACCAGAATTATAAATTATTCTCTAGGTGGTATATAACGCCACTAACTTTATACCATGCTAAAATAAAAAAAGACCCCTTGTGTTGGAAAGGTTGTGGACAAGTCGGTTCATTGGGACATTGTTGGTGGTTTTGTCCTAAAGTATATGCATTTTGGATTCAGGTTATTAAAATTTTAGAGAAAATGTTATTAATAATACTTCCCAAAACGCCGCAAAGTATATTGCTTAATTATTGGGAAGGGGTTCCGTGGTCGGAAACAACTAAGGAAATATTGTCATTGTTATTGGTAGCAGCAAAAACTGTAATAGCACAGAAATGGAAAGTGGAGCAGGTGCCTACGATTAGGCAATGGTTTGTTAAGGTCTGGGATGTGGTAGCTAATGACAAATTGGCCACTCAGATTTTACTTATGGAGAATCCCACTAGAAGAGAGTGTTTTGTGAGTAAATGTGAGCTGGATGGGGGAGGACGGTGAAGGTCTGGAAAACTGTGAGGAACAGAATGTTGTGAGGTGGGGGATGGATGGGTGTCGTGGGGCTTGTAAAGTGGGAATAGGCTGCATGCCCAGTGACTGTCACTGTGTTTACATGAATGCACAGAATACGGAAAACAAACAAGATAAGCTGGAAATCAAAACGAGAGAGGGAAATTATGACCTGATCAAAATAACTGAGACCTGGTGGGATGAGACACATGAGTGGCACGTGAGCATTGAAGGATATAATCTCTTTAAAAAGAATAGGATTGGTAGGGAAGGAGGGGGAGTGGCCTTGCATGTTTTTAAAGTTTATGTCTGTTCATAGTTTGGAGGGAGAGGGGCTGGTTGGAAGTATTGGGGTGAAAATGAAAAGTACTGGAGTCGGGAGGCTGGTGGTAGTCATTTCAGCAAAGCAAGTTTATTTCAGGTCCAGATGAAGCATAAGAAAATGGAGGTCAGGGGGCCTGCTTATATACACAGGTAAACCACACCCCTGACATCACCCAAACAAGGCAGTTGGATAAGGTAATTGAATAAGTTCCAAGGTAATTGAATAAGCTTCAAGGTAATCCCAGGATAATTGGATAATCCCTGGGGCGGATACGTCTCAAGGTAATTGAATAAGGTTCAAGGAAATTGAATGTTCAAGGTAATTGGATAATCACAGATTTAATCACAGAACATAACACCCCTCCCCCCATAGTTCAGGCCGACCCTAACAGACATAGTCCTTGAGATATGTCGGCCTTCTTCGTTCCCTGTCTGAACGTCTCAGAGCTGCGGCAGGCGGCAATGGGACCGGAGTCTTGGCCTCGGGAGCGGAAGCTGGGGTGTTGGAAGCTGTGTCCGGCAGGGCGGCCTCTGTGGTTGAGTCCGATGGAGATGGATGTTGGGGTGTGACAGCTGTTGCAGGGCTGGGTCCCCAGTCCTCCAGGACCAGGTCGGGAGTGTTGTCCCCATGCTCACTTGTGTAGTCGGGAACACAGGAACATAGCTGGCATCGGAGCTGGTCCACGTGTCGCCTCCAAACCTGCCCGTCCTCGCCAGCGACCTCATAGGAGAGGGGTCCGGTGACGCGGATGATCCAGCGTGGTAGTCAGAGGGGGCCCCGTGCATAATCCCAGACATCCACAGGATCTTCCAGAAAGAACCCTCGCGGAGCCGGGGGAAGTTGGGCTACTTGATGCCAGTTGCCGCTGGGTCAGGGTGCAGGCGGTCGAGTTGTGAAGTCCATTGGATAATCACAGATTTAATCACAGAACATAACAGAGAGGGTGGTGGTGATATTGTTGTGGGTGTTTTTTATAGACCTCCAAGTCTGATGCGGGAATCAGATAAGGTCTTCTATGATCAAGTATCATTTCTTTGCAAGAGGAGGAAGATCATAGTGATGGGACTGTTGGAGGCCCATTGTGCACTAACAGCGTACTCTGCTTACTCCGGGGAATCTGAGCAGTGAGGCCTTTAAGCTTGACTTCGGATTTGTGTGCCTGCCGTACACACAATTCTTTTGTCTCCAGTGTATTTCTGAGTATTTGTTCTGCAGCTACAACCCAAACCTGCATTTTTACTTAATTAGTGTGGGAATATCACTGGAGATAGACCTCCCCTTTTGCACTTTAGACCCATGAATCCTTGACTTCGTCACCTCTGGGCCCCCATCCCCTTTGGCTTAACATCATCAGCTGTCCTTGCTGAGTCTGTCCCTCATCTTGTTTCCCCAACTTTCTGCCCCCCTCCGGCGCAAGACCTCCCCCCCCTTTTGCACTTTAGACTCAAGGGGGGGCAAGGGAGGAGTGTGGTCCAAGATTAGCAAAAAAACCATATTGCTAGACTAAATCCGCTTGCTAACCCCCCCCCCCCAATTAAAAAGATGGGAAACCTAAGCAATAGTTTAGCTTGTATACCAATGAAGGGGGGAGAACCACTAACACTCTGCTAAGATGGCCACTCCAGAGTAAATACAGATTGAAGAATCTCCTATTTCAAAAAACACACCCAGTGTAATACTGACAAATAAGGAGTGGGAGGAAGGACCTCAATGAGGGTGGAGGAGTGGCCTCTTAGGGGCCAGGAAAAGAGGCGGGGGGGGGGGGAATTTAAGGGAATCTGTATGCTTTTGAATTCCCTTCGACTTGGAAGCAAAGCAAGGTTAAAACTGATACAAAAGCACTCTCAGAAAACCCGGGCAAACAGGTCTTAATATTTTAGACTTCATTCTTACTATTAGAGAGGATCTTATCAAAGAAGTTGAAGTAATGGGACCCCTTGATGCGAATGATCATGTCATTTTAGGATTTATGATGAGGGGCCATTTCGAGCAGGAGCTCGGGGGAGCACAGCTCCGGGAGTTGGTGCCAGCCCCCCCCCGCGGGGGAATGCCTGCTTGTGTCATGGCTGCAGCAAAATGACCCCGTCCCCTGGAAAGGTCCTTGTTCCTCTGACCAGCCTTCTGAAGGCTTCAGCCACCACTGAAGCTGTCCTTCCAGAATACAGGTATTTCTCAGGCTTGGATTAGTCGCTGTCCCCTCTCTGCCAGCTCTCCCTCCCTCCCTTCTTTCTCTCTCTCTCTCTTCTTTCTTGCCTTCTGACATCATTCCAGTGATGTCAGGTGGTGTGGCATATGCAAATAAATTATGCTAATGAGTTATGCTAATGAGCTCCTGCACCTCTTTTTCTATGAAATGATCCCTGTTTATGATTATCAGGAAGGGGATTACAGCGCGCAGTCAGGCATGTATCCTGCATTTTAGAAAAGCTAATTTTAGGAATCTGGGGCAGATGCTGACTGGTGTCCCATGGAGCAAAATGCTTCAAGAGAAAGGGGTTCATAAGAGGTGGGATTTTTTAAAATGTGAGATACTGATGGCGCAGCTGCAGTCCATTCCTACAAGGAAGAACAACAGAAATCCTCGTAGGGAGCCAGACTGGCTTCATAGTGGGCTCTGTAATGATCGGAGGTTGAAGTGGGTTAAGCACTGGGACTGGAAGAAGGGACGTATTGATAGGGATGGATATATAAGGAGGGCTAAGGTCTGTAGGGAGGGAGTCAGGAGGGGCAAGGCCCAAAATAGGCTTCGGTTGGTCAGGGAGGTAAATAACAATAGGAGTGAGTAAGAGGATGAATAAAGAAATTATAGGTCCGTTTAGGAGAGGTAATTGGTGAGTTTTAATGAGTGAGGGTGAAATGGCTGAACTTTTAAAATTCTAATTTTGTTAGGCCCCCCCCCCCCCCGGTAGAGGAACTGGTATAAAATGGGGAAGGGAGGATGGAGATAATCAAGTAGAGAGATTTCAGTTTAGAATAAGTAGGGATACAGTCTGGGAACACCTGGTTGCTTTAAATCCACACAAGTTCCCAGGACCTGAATACTTGCATCCTAGGGCGTTAAAGGTGCTGGTGGATGTCATCTCAGAACCTCTCTCATTTTTGAAAAATCTTGGATGACCAGAGGAAGTACCAGGAAGTTGGGCAAAGGCTAATGATGCATCTTTTTTTTTAGAAACAGGGGAAAAAACCCATTATCCAGGAAGTTATCAGCTGGTTAATTTGACATCAATTCCAGAAAAGATTTTAGAACAGATTGTTAAGGGTCTGCTTGTGAGCCTTTGGAGAGACATAGTGTGGTTGTTAAATCTCAGCATTGCTTTCTTAGGAGTAAGTCCTGTCAGACCAATCTGATCTGCTTTTTTTCAGTAGAGTTACTGGTATGGGGGAATGCTATGGATGTGGTCTCTTTAGGTTTTGATAAAGCTTTTGACATGGTGCCCCCTCGATTTTCTTACTGAGAATTTAGTGAGATATGGACTGGAACCCATTATGGTTAGTTGGATTAAAGCCTGGTTGGTAGATTGTACCCAAAGTGTCATAGTTTGTGGCTCCCCATCAACCCGGGCGGAGGTGAGAAATGGGGCTCTGTCTTGGGCCCAGGGCAGTTTAACATCATTTGTAAATTGCTTAGATGGGGGAGTTCAGAATGTGCTCATCAGGTCTGCAGGTGATACTACACTCCATGAGGTAGTTAACATCTTGGACGTTAGAAATAGGATGCAGCTGAGCTTGGATAGGATGGAGGATTGGATCAGGTCAATAAAATGAAGTTTAATGGAGATGAATATAAAGTGTTGCACTTGGGTAGTGAAAATCAGTTATATAGGTTGGGAAGCGAGGGCATGCTGGCTGCATTGGGTTGCAGCTGGTCAGTGGGTCTTGGACCCTTAACATCAGCCTTAGCTCCCCTAGTGTTCGTGCTTGGGTGGACTGTGATTTCATCTGGATGGTGACTGCTGAAGATCTGGCCCGTCTGTATCTGCCACTGAACCTGGTTCCCATTGGAGGTGAAGATCTGCCTGCACACTGGCTGGTGCCGGATTGTGAATACAGTCGTGGCAGGCTGGACTGGCCCGAGAGTGAATGGGAACAGTAGCTCAACAGGGGAAGAGCTCTGGAATACCAATATAGGACTGGGGAGGGAAGTTGGGGACCAGCTGGCCAGAATAGGGATTACGGGTTAGGAAATAGTAAATAGGTTAGTTTAGTTAGTTGATTAGGTAAGTGTTAGTTGTCCTTGTTTTTCCCCACCCTTAATAGATACAGAATTAGACTAGTTAGCTGGGAGTACTAGGTCTGCAGGGGTCTGCAGACAAAGAGGTCAGGCTGGGGAGTTAGTTATAGGATAATTTTTTAGTTAGGTAGGGTAGGAAATTCCTGCCTAAATTAGAGGATAGGACACTAACGGAGGCAGGGAGAGCTGATAACCGGGCCATATGGATCTGAGACCGCGTGTAAAAGATCCTGGCATGCCTGGGTCACGAATTCCGGTGCTCCTGGGGAGGAGAAAGAGCGGTGGGTCCAGGCATATGAAAAAGGGAAGGGCGCGGAGAAACAGGGAAGCTCGGCGCCCTTCCAGCCTGTGACCCATCCCGATGGTTGCTGGCAGCGGGGCTAGGAATAACCCCTCTCCGTCATTGGTGTTGTGCAATGCCAGGTCAATTAATAACAAGGCCGCGGTCCTCCGGGACTTCCTGGGAGACCAAAAGGCTGACCTGGCATGCGTGACCAAGACCTGGGTTCGGGAAGGGGAGAATGTAGCACTCTCCCAAATGGCCCCCCCGGGTTTTGCAGTCCTTCATCAATCATGGACAACGGGGCGGGGGGGCGGGGTTGCAATTTTCATTCGGGAGGCTTACTCCTTCAGGGCGCTCCCACCGGTGGAGATCACGGGCATTGAATGTGTCGGTCTGGTGTGGGAGGCTGTAGAGAGTTTGGCTGTATGGCTGGTGCACCGACCACCTAATGCACCAGCCAGCAGCCTGCCATCCCTGCTGGAGGCTGTAGCGGGCTGGGCGTTGGAGTACCCTAACCTAATGGTTTTGGGTGACTTCAATGTCCACGCTGACGATGCAGCCGCTGGGCGGGGGGTGGACCTGGTGTCATCCATGGCGGCACTAGGACTCTCTCAGTACATCTCGGCCCCCACACACCGGGCGGGACACATGCTCGATTTGGTCTTCGCCGTGGGGGTTGAAGTGGACCGAATTACCACTACGGTAGTGCCTTGGTCGGACCACTTTGCCCTGGGGGCCCGTCTGAATTTCCTGCCCCGGACCCAAGGCGGTGAGCCCATTTTGGCTCGCCTGCGGAGCCAAATGGACCCGGAGCAGTTCCAGATGGCTCTGCGGGAACCGAAGCCCCCTCGTGGCTCGTTGGACGAGCTGGTTGAAGATTGGCACAACTGGCTCGCAACAGCTATCGATGAGATCGCTCCCAGGTGCCCTCTTCGCCCCCGGAACAGATTGGCCCTCTGGTATACCCAGGAGTTGCGCCAAATGAAACAGGAGTTAAGACGGCTAGAGAGACGGTGGCGTCGCGCTCGCGACGAAGTGTCAAGAGCATCTTATAGGACGCTTATGAAAGCCTATGAGATGGCAACCAAGGCAGCAAAGAAAGAGTTCTTCGCTGCCAAGATTGCATCCGCTAGCTCACGCCCAGCCCAATTATTTAGAACAATTAGGTCATTAACAATACTGCCGGGTAGCAGAGCAAATTCTAGGGAATTGGAAATCGGCTGTGAGGCATTTGCGAGCTATTTTGCGGAGAAAGTCTTGTCGCTCCGCCGGGACCTCCCTGCCACAAGTGATACAGTGAGTAAACTTGAGGCCCCTTGCACGTCTTCGTTTCCGGGCTTAGATGGGTTCGACCAGCTTGATCTTGAGGAAGTTGACAGACTGCTCTTGACTGTTCGCCCAACCACATGCACCCTTGATCTGTGCCCGTCCTGGCTTATAAGATCAGGCCACGAGGGGTTACGAGGTACCGCCTGGGAAATAATTAACACCTCCCTTTCTGAAGGGAAATTCCCGGGGGCTCTCAAGGAGGCGATGGTCCGCCCACTCCTAAAAAAGGTACATCTGGACCCGGCGGAATTGGCAAATTATAGGCCGGTGTCCCATTTTCCCTATTTGGGCAAATTAATAGAGAGGGCGGTGGCGTTACAGTTACAGAGGTATCTGGATGACGCTTCGGTCCTTGACCCCTTTCAGTCCGGCTTTCGCCCGGGACATGGGACGGAGACTGCCTTGGTCACCCTAATTGATGACCTCCGGCGACATCTGGATCAGGGCGGTGGGGCGGTGTTGCTGTTGCTTGACTTGTCGGCAGCGTTCGACACAGTCGATCATCAGCTGCTGTCCCGCCGCCTTGCCGACGTGGGGATAGGGGGGTGGGCCCTACAATGGCTCTTCTCATTTCTCCAGTGTCGGGGACAAAGGGTGGTGCTAGGGGAGCAGCAGTCCTGGAGGCACCCGCTTGAGTGCGGTGTGCCGCAGGGGGCAGTGCTCTCCCCGATGTTGTTTAATATCTATATGCTCCCCCTTGCCCAGATTGTCAGGAGGTTTGGGCTGGGATGTCATCAGTATGCGGATGACACCCAGCTCTATCTGATGTTGGGCGGCCGGTCGGACTCCAACCCAGACGATCTGGACCGGGCATTGCACGCCGTAGCTGACTGGCTCAGATCTAGCAGGTTGAAATTGAACCCGGCGAAGACGGAGGTCCTGTGTCTGGGTCGTTGCGGTCCGGAGTGGGGGGTCCCGCTCCCGAGCTTCGACGGGGCACCATTGGTGCCTGCGCTGAGGGTTAGGAGTTTGGGAGTGCTCCTGGAGCCTGCCTTATCAATGGAGGCCCAGGTAGCAGCCACTGCCAAGTCAGCCTTCTACCATCTACGGCTGGCGAGGCAGTTGGTTCCCTACCTCGACCGTGATGACCTTGCCACAGTGATCCATGTGACGGTCACCTCAAGGTTGGACTACTGTAACGCTCTCTACATGGGGCTGCCTTTGGTGCAAATCCGGAAGCTGCAGCTGGTGCAGAATGCCGCGGCCAGGATGTTGATGGGTCTCGCAAGGCGGGACCATATCCAGCCTGTGCTGGCGGCGCTGCACTGGCTGCCTATAGCATACCGAGTTCGCTTCAAAGTGCTGGTTCTTACCTATAAAGCCTTATATGGCCAGGGTCCAGCATACCTTAGGGACCGCCTTTCTCCGTACATACCCCAGAGAGCACTATGGTCGGGGTCAGAGCACAGATTATGTGTTCCTGGCCCTAGAGATGCCAGGCTGGCCAGAACAAGGACCAGGGCCTTCTCGGTGGCGGCTCCTGTCTGGTGGAACGAGCTCCTGGAGGAGATCAGGGCCCTGCGGGACCTAATGCAGTTCCGCAGGGCCTGCAAGACGGAGCTCTTCCGCCAGGCCTTTGAATAGGAGCCGCCACCGATGATTTTATGGATACCATCTACCATCTATCATGTGGCCCTGGTCCAACAGGGCCTCGGCCATGGCTGCGGGGGGGGGGGGAGGGGCTCAGACCTACCACTTGGTTGCCATCAAACATTGTATAATGGAAGCTTTTATGGGTAATTTATAGGTTTTAAGGATATTTATTAGAATGTTTTAATGATTTTATTGGTTATTGTATTGAATCGGCCTTGGGCCCATGTGAGCCGCCCTGAGCCCGCTTGCGGGGAGGGCGGGATATAAATGTAAAATAATAAATAATAAATAAATAAAATAAATATCGGATGGGTGAAACCTGGCTGGGCAGTGCCACCTGTGAAAAGGATGTGGGGGTTCTAGTGGACCATAAGCTTAATACGAGCCAGCAGTGTGATGGCAGTGGTTAAAAAGGGCTAAAGTTATTTTAGGCTGCATGAGCAGAAGTGTAGTGTTGAGGCCACACAAGGTACTGGTACCCCTGTCTGCTGCATTGGTAAGACCTCACCAGGCGTACCGTGTTCCGTTTTTGGCACCACAGTTCTGGAAGGATGTCAATTAGCTGGACGGAGTCCAGGGTAGGTTAACAAAGAAGGCGAGGGGTTTGGAGACCATGTCCTATGAGGAGAAGCTGGGATTCTGTATGTTGGAGAAGAGACATTTGCAAGGTGATATGATTGCCACCTTCTAATGCCTAAAGGGATGCCATGCAGAGGATGGGGAAGACATGTTTCCAGTCATGTTGGATGGCAGGACTCGGAGTAATGGATATAAACTGCAGCAAAAGATGCTTCATCTAAATATGAAGAACTTTCTAAGTTATGTCTGTCTGAAACTGGAACCGTTTCCCTCCTGAGGTGGTGGATTCTTTGTCACTGGAAATTTTCAAAGTATCAATTGGATTCTTGCCTGTTAGGGATAATTCCTGTGCCGGCAGGGGGTTGGACTAGATGACCCTGGTGAATAACCCTTAAAATCAAATAAATGCCCAGCAGAACAGAACAACACCCCCCCCCCCCAACTCTACCACCTTCGCAGGAGAGACCAGAGCCAGGAGAATGGCAGGGAACAAAAAGGAAATCCTGTTCTTAAAGGCTTCCTTCCACTTGAAAGCTGCAGCCACGACAAAGGTGGGCTTTTGTCAGAGTCCCACAGCAATCGGTCCCAACAACATTCCTTAAGCAGGATCAGTTTTATTGAGATCAGGAAAGGCAGGTCATCTGTGCATACGTTTTGTGACAGGAATGATTCTCAGGGCGGGAGCAGGGCAGTTATACAGAATTCAAAGAGAAACCCCAGGATGGAAGAGAGCCAATCATAAAAAGCAAGCAAGCACCCCTAAAATAATGAACACAGGTTCCCAAGGGAATAGGAGCAACCAGGCACCAAGGTCAGACCCAGGCAGAAAGAGAAGACACAGAGCAAGAAACAAAAGTTAAAATACCAGGAGACATATGTCTTCAATACAGGCTTCCCCTAGCTTCCATCAACCATCTCCCACCCGCTGCGGCAGCATAGCTGACAGCTTTCTGAGTGCTCCCGTGAGGAGGAGTAAATACAGGCTGAGATTTCCGATGTAGGCAGCATAGAGCCTTTGCCTCTAAACCCTTGTAATCCCCAGCCTTTCTTTGTTAAGGCGGATTATTTCAGCTCACTGATCAGACTTTCATGGCAAGTACAGGAGAGCTGGAGAGCTGTTGGGCCAGATGTTACCTGTGGGTCTCTCTCACCTGGGCAGAGGACAAGCCCTGCACAGCCCTGAGCAGCAGGTAACGTAAGGGTCGGGTAGGAGGTGGATTTGTACAAGATCTACTGGGCCACCAGGCAGAGTTACTCCAGTCTAAACCCATTAATTTCAGAGGAGTGGAGTAACTGCCTAGGGTGGTACTGGAACACTCACAATCAACAGCAGACTACCGCATCCTCCCTGTCCCCCGGCACATCAGCAACCAGAGGATGGTGAAAATGCATCCAGCCAGACTTGGGGGAGTCTCTGATTTGGGAGGCACTTCCAAGGGGCTGGTTTTTTACCCATTTGCTCCCTACCCAAGCAACTGTTCTAATTACTGGCTGGTCTCTTCTTCTTTCCTTGGCCAAGGTTCTTGAGTATGCATGCGCTCAGTTTCAGACGTTCCTGGAAGGCGAATGTGACATGGATCCATTTCAACTGGCTTCTCACAGGCAACTTATGCCAGGAGAGGGACAGGATGGCACAGAGCTCTATTTCTCTTTGGTATCTGATTCAGGTGAGATGGTGCACATTCTGATAGGTGTCTGAGTAGGGCCTGATAAATCAAAGCCCAGGCCTTAGGGATAGGCAGTAGAAAGGTAATATTTCCAGAAACTTTTAAGCCTCGGGGTGGTGGTGGTCCACAAATTTGGCTAACAATTGAAGTATATGCAATACTTATTTTCTTATCAAGCTTAAACTCATTTTATTGTGTTATTAACATAAAAAACATAACTTGTAACTTAGCATATACAATTATAACATTCCACATATATTTTTAAAATTATAAATGCCTTAGTTTTTTAAATGCAAAATTTCATAGAGAGCGAGAAAGCTGCAAATGCTGAATCTTATGCTACCTTAACATGTCCATCTTTTCATCGCCTGATAGGCAGGAAAAAAAGAAAACACAATTTTTGTAGTAAACCAAAGAAAGTGTGCTACTTGGACAGAAACTGTCTCATACAGTCACAATAACATATTTGGAAATCAAGTTAAATTTGATACCATTGAACACTACCACACATTATAGCAATGATGCTCACTCCACAGCTCACAGAGAGCCACATCTGCCATGAACCTCAGCCACAAGAGCCACATTTGCTTCCATCCCTGGTAGGAGGCTCACAGGTTACCCATTTATCTGGTGGCGCCTGTTTTAAGGTGGGAACCAGCTGCCAGCATCACAAGGCAAGGGCCTGGCCCACTTTCCTGAAATGCAAGCAGGTGCCATGTTGGGAAATGGTGCTCAAAAGAGCCACTGAATGTCACTGCATTATGGCATTTTAACTGTGGACAAAATTAGAAGAAGATATTGGATTTATATCCCGCCCTTCACTCACTTGGAGTCTCAGAGCAGCTTACAAACTCCTTTCCCTTCCCCTCCCCACAACAGACATGCTGTGAGGTGGGTGGGGCTGAGAGTGCTCTGAGACAACTGTCCTTGAGAGAACAGCTGGTACAGAGCTATGACTTGCCCACCTAATGGATTCCCTACTTAAAGATGTTCCAGGTGTGAAACCGTTCTTCGACGACATCCTCATCGCTGCCCCGGACGTCGACACGTTTGCAGCACGCCTACGGATGGTGCTGCAACAGTTCCAGGACGCGGGTCTCAAGGTCCGAAAGGATAAGTGTACCCTGGGAGTCTCCTCTGTGAACTTCTTGGGATTCAAAGTAACCGCGGACAGCATTCACCCAACCAAGGAGAAGGTAGCGGTGATTACGGAAGCACCCCGTCGGTCTTTGAAGGCGGAACTACAGGCATTCTTGGGACTTTTAAACTTTTATCACGCCTTCCTTCCGCACAAGGCGGCCATCGCCGAACCCCTGCATCGCCTCCTGGACAAGGGAGCGGCTTGGGCCTGGGGCCCCAAGCACGACACAGCCTTCTGGGCCGTCAAGGACTTATTAGTTTCAAATGCGGTCCTAGTGCATTTCGATGAGAGGCTCCCTGTCATTCTGGCCTGCAACGCATCTCCCTACGGCGTTGGGGCCGTCTTGGTGCACCGGCTACCCAACGGCAAGGAAGTACCGGTAGCCTACTACTCCAGGACCCTGTCGTTGTCATAACGTAATTACGCCCAAATCGACAAGGAGGCCCTTGCGATTGTAGCCGGCGTCAAGAAATTCCACGATTACCTGTATGGGCAATCGTTCACCGTGGCTATGGATCATAAGCCACTGCTGGGTCTCCTTGCCCCCCACCGGCGGACCCCTCACATGCTGTCCCCGCGGGTCCTGAGGTGGTCAATTTTTTTGTCTGGCTACTCCTATGACTTGGTGCATCGCCCGGGCAAGGCGATGGGACATGCCGACGCCCTCAGCCGTATTCCCCTCCCGTCCTGCGACCCGGATCCTGCTCCAGCCTTCCACGTAGTGCTCCTGGGGGACCTACCGGCGCGCCCCATGCAGGTATCAGATGTGGCCTGTTGCATGCGGCGGGACCACGTCCTTCCCGTGTCTCGGACTGGGTGGGAAGGGGGTGGCCAGAGAAACCGGGGCTGGAGTTCGCCGCTTTCACGGCATGGAGACACGAACTCTCAGCCCACAAGGGGTGCCTGCTATGGGGATCTCGAGTGGTGATCCCCGGGCCTCTGCGGCCCCGAGTACTAGAGGCACTATACGAGGCCCATCCAGGAATAGTACGTATGAAGGCCCTGGCCCATAGTTACGTATGGTGGCCAGGCCTGGACAAAGACATTGAGGGGCGGGTCCAGGAGTGTGCCAAATGCCAAGAGTCGCGGCCCGGCCGGCCACACACTCCCGTCCGATCCCGCCCTGGTCCCGTCTGCACCTAGACTTCGCGGGACCGGTCCAGGGCCAGTTGTTTCTTATCATTGTAGACAGCTACAACAAGTGGCTGGAGGTGGTTCTGGTAGCATCGACCTCCACCAACACAGCCTTATGAAGTCTCTGGCTGATCTTCGCAACCCACAGGATGCCTGACACTCTCGTGACCAACAACGGGACCGCCTTCACCTCCGGCGAGTTCCAACGGTTCGTGGAGGCCTGCGGTCTTTGCCACATCCGCTCCGCTCTGTTTCACCCTGCAACCAATGGCCAGGCCGAGCGCATGGTGAGAACAACGAAGGATGCATTAAAGAGAATGGTCTGCATATTTTTTGTAGTCCTCTTTGGCTTTGTCCAGAGTTTTAGCAATCAATGGCCACGAGTCTTACAAGTTAGCCCACCATTGCTTAAAGTCAGAGGGGGAACCATCCAGGGTCTCTTCTATAGTGGGTAAAGGTTTCCCTTCGAAGCCTCCCACCGCCATGAAGGGGGACACACCCGTGGACGAATGAACAGCATTATTATAACTATATTCAGCAAACGGCAGCAACTCCACCCAGTTGTCCTGATGGTAGTTAGTGTAACACCTTAAAAATTGTTCCAATATCTGATTAGTTCGCTCGGACTGGCCATCGGTCTCTGGATGGTAACCCGAGCTCATGGCTGGTTCAATGTCCATGATTTTCAAAAGCTCCCACCAGAAGTTGGCAACGAACTGACTGCCCCTATCGGATACCACACGTCGGGGGAAAGCGTGCAATTTAATCACGTGATTAAAGAACGCTTTAGCCAATCCCTTTGCCGTCGGCAACTGTTTGAACGGGGTGAAATGGGCTTGCTTCGAAAACATGTCAACCACCACCCAGATAAGTTTTTCCCTTCGAGGGTGGCAAGTTGGTGATGAAGTCCATAGCTATCGCTTCCCACGGACGAGAGGGGGTGGGCAACGGGTGCAGTAGTCCCGGGACTTCCCCCCCCCCTCCATTTGCACATCAGACAAGTTTGACAGGCAGTGACAAAATCCGATACATCTTTGCGCATGCGTGGCCACCAAAATTGCCGCTGGATCAAATTAAGAGTTTTTAAGAACCCAAAATGTCCAGCTAGCTTTGACGAATGGCAAGTTAGTAAAATGTCTTTTCTCCGAGCTCGAGGCACCACGAGCTTGTCTCCGTGGTACCAACACTTGTTAGAGCGGAGAGAGCACTCCTCTAAGTCCTCTAACTCTTCAGCTTCTTCGGGTGAGTAGTCTCCCCCCCATTTGTCTTCCCAGGGTTCTACCGTGGTCTGCTTGTTCTGGCTCCGGGTCGTAACGGCGCCTCCCAGTTGCTGGGGTGAGAACATGGAGTCAAAGACCTCCTCCCGTTGACTCTCATGTTGGGGTAACCTGGATAAAGCGTCTGCTAAGGAATTGGCCTTTCCAGGAAAATGTTTGAGCACGAAGTTAAACTTCGAAAAAAAATCGGCCCACCTGAGTTGTTTGGTGTTCAGGAACCTTTGGTTGCGCAGTGCCTCTAGATTTTTGTGATCGGTCCAGATCTCGAAAGGGGTCTGCGCTCCCTCCAGCCAGTGCCTCCAGGTCGTTAGGACTAAACATATGGCGGCAGCTTCTTTATCCCATACCGACCAGTTCCTCTCTGTCTCATTGAATTTTTTCAAAATGTAAGCCAGGGGATGTAATTTATCATCTGGGCCCTTCTGAAGGATGGCCCCCCCCCCATGGCCACATCCGACGCATCTACATGGATCACGAATTCCTTAGTCTCGTCAGGATGAGCCAGGATGGGTTCTGACGTGAATAGTTTCTTTAATGTCTCAAACGATTTTTGACAATTCTCAGACCAGGCTATCCTTTCCCCCGGCTTCCCTGCGTCAGGACCCCTCCCCTTAGTTTTCAGGAGCTCCGTTAATGGGAGGGTGACCGTGGCAAAATCTTTTAGGAACGTGCGATAGAGGTTGCAAAACCCCAAGAGACTCTGCAGCTGCTTCCTAGTCCGGGGCGCCTCCCACTGTACCACCGCCTCTACTTTGGCGGGGTCCATCTCCAACCCCTTCTGGGAAATGTGACACCCCAAAAAGTCTACTGAATCTCGATTAAACTCACATTTGGACAGCTTGGCATACAATTGATTTTTCAACAGCGTAGAAAGCACCTCCCTGACCAAATTTACATGTGACTTCTTATCAGTAGAATAAATCAAGATATTATCTTAGTAACATAACACCCCCTTGAATAAATGCTTATGTAACACCTCATTTATCAGACTCATAAAAACTCCCGGCACGCCACTTAAGCCGAATGGCATCACCAGATACTCGAACTGTCCCAGTGGTGTGTTAAAGGCAGTCTTAAATTCGTCCCCCTCCTGGATGCGCACGCGGAAATATGCATCCCGTAGATCCAGTTTAGTAAACACCTTGCCCTTAGCTGCCTCCGTTAACAAGTCCTTTATGAGGGGGAGGGGGTAAGCATTGGAAGCTGATATGGCGTTCAGACCTCTATAGTCCGTGCACAATCGCAGCCCTCCGTCCTTCTTTTTTCTGAATAAAACGGGCGCCGCAAAGGGGGACTTGGCAGGACAGATGAAGCCTCGCTCCAAATTCTTGTCTAGAAACTTCCTTAGTTCTTCCCTCTCTGCGGGGCTCATAGAGTAGAGTTTTCCCTTTGGTAGCTTCTCCCCTGGGAGCAATTCTATGGCACAGTCCGATAGTCGGTGGGGGGGTAGCTCATCCGCCTCGGTCTCACTGAATACTCCCAGTAAGTCCCGATATTCCTTTGGCATGGCGGCGGGTGTCAACGTGAGAGCCGCCGCCAGCAGGGGGCCCGGGGGCCCTGATCCCCACCCCAGGTCCCATTTGTGGTGGTTACATTTCTCATCCACCCACGAGATCTTCCCTTCACTCCACCTGATGTAGGGGTCGTGGGAACTCAACCAAGGGCTCCCCAATACCATGGGAAACTGGGTATTGGGGGTGATAACAAAGGCCCTCTTTCCCCAATGCTCCCCCGTCCCCACTATCAATCTTTCCATCTCGACCACACACGCCTCCTTCATTTCCGAACCGTCCATCTGCGTGAACGTAAGTGGCTCACCCAGTGGAGTGACTTCTGGGGCTAACCCATCCACTACTAATGGGCTTATTAAGTCTCTGGCACACCCTGAGTCAATTAGGGCACGCACCCGGACATGAGTCCCAGTCCCGGGGGCTATTACCGTCACTACCATGTACAGTAAAGGGCCAGGAATGCTCACCGGAGATGGCGCGTCGGGGTTAGGGACCTGCAGTTCTGCGCCGTTCACTGCAGGTTGTTGGAGTTTCCCGGCATCTGCGCTTCCGTCAGCTCCAGCTCCCCTTGCTCGCTCGCTGCCCCTTCCAGCTGTAGTGCCCGGGGCTTGAACGAGGTCTTTCCTTTACTGGGGGTGCTCCCCACCACTGGGGTGGATGTTTTCGGGACCTTTCCACTCCCACGGGGGCACGCCGAGGCGTAGTGGCCGCTCTCACCGCATCTCATGCAGAGCCCCTGCTTGAACCGGTTGTCTCGGATTTCCTGGACGCTGGGCTTGGGCTTCATCTTCTGAGCAGCCTTGGCTTGGGCAGTTGCCGGAGTCCCCATTTTGATGAGGGTGAATCTCTCCTCCACATCAGCCGCCGCTCTCATTCACGTTGCGAGGGAACCTGGTCGGCCCCCTCTCAGTACTGTCTCATACACTTTGGGGTTCAGACCTTCTCGATACTTTTCGATGAAGAGGTCTTAGGTCCAGCCCCGGATCTTGGCTGCTATGCGCCGGAACCGGTCAGTGTATTCCCTCACGGAGGACCTCCCCTGGGTCAGCTTCCGCAATTGGTTCTGGGCCTTCTCTTCCCCCAAGGGGTCCTCGTAGTGCTGTCAGAGGGCCCACATAAAATTGTGTACTGACTGCAGCTCAGGTCCGGGGGCATTGTGCAGGCTCACATACCAGTCGCTGGCAGTGTCCCTCAGTTTGGGCCCGATGTAGCCAATCCGGTCCCTCTCGGTGGGGTAGAGATGTCCCCAAGTGTCTAGGAACCTCTCGATTTCTATGAGGAAGAACCGCAGCTTCTCGGGGTCCCCATCAAAAGTAGCCGTCAGCAGGTCGCTGGGCGCCTGGCGAATCATCTGCCCCGCGGGCACTGGGACCGGGGCGGGCACGGGAGCTGGATGTGGAGCGGGTGGCGGAACCGGTGGTGGCGCCGGCGGCGGGACGACCCCCGTGGGCACTCCTCCTGGGGGAGCTGGCTGCGGCGGGGCTCCTCCGCCTGGAACTCCGAGCCCACCTGGGACTGCCCGGGCTGCCTGGATTGCGGTCAGGGCGTCTCGGAACTGGAACTGCAGGTCCATGGCCACCTCTCGCAGTTCCGTGGTGAGTTGCATCCGCAGATCTCCCATCATGCGATCTAGGGCTTGGGTCGGGTCTTCTCCGTAGAGATCGCGACCGTAGGTTCCTCCTCTCTCCTCGTCCATCAGCAGGACTCGGTAGTCCCCCCCATAGCCCGTCTCTCGTTCGTCTCCCAGGAAACTCAGCCGCCCGTACTCGGTGCGGTCCCCCTGGACCGAGACACGCACTCCCCTCCGATCGTGGACCCACAAGTCGACTGTCCCGCGTCC
This sequence comes from Lepidodactylus listeri, assembly GCA_029233225.1. Classification (NCBI taxonomy): domain Eukaryota; kingdom Metazoa; phylum Chordata; class Lepidosauria; order Squamata; family Gekkonidae; genus Lepidodactylus; species Lepidodactylus listeri. The sequence continues at coordinate 111,348,085 of JARCFY010000009.1, read as the reverse complement.
GAAATTGCTCCAGGAATACCTCGGGGTCCCGGACGGGTGAGCGGGTGGTCGCGGGATGTAGTGAGCCCCTTGAGCCGTAGTCGCTGGCACTTCGGGCTCCCCACCGCCGCCTCCAGCTCCGGCACCCTGGTCGTCCGGGGTCACCGGTTGATCTTCTGGTGTAGGGATGGGAATAGTACCGTCTTCCGACATGGTCAAGAACGGCCAAGTCCCAATCACAGATCTCTAACAATCTGTGAGGCTTCTGAGCCAAGTAGTCAAGGATCAGACCTTTGTTGATGAAACACAGTTCTTTATTTCCAATAACTACATTACTACAGGTCCTCGGATCATTGTTAGAGATAAAGCATACAATAGAAGCAGGATTAATATACCCTCTAGTACAATTTGAATTACCCATAGGTAACCAATCACAAAGAGGGAAAAACCGCGGGCTAAAGGTCCTTTGACCATTTGCTTCCCACAGGAAAAGGTTAGGTGTGAAGCTGTAAATTTCCCTTCCTAAACCAGACCCCTTAGATGTATCCATCTTATACATAACAAATAACTTTTGCCAAGGCCTTCACACGCCGATAAGAAACTGGTTCGCGGCTCCCCGGCAGGGAGGAAAGGAATGCGGAGGCGCGGAGCTGGGAGGCCAATTGTTCTCAGGCCTTGAAGTCGCCACCCTCCCGGACCAAATGGTTACACTGACCAGACCCCGCTTGAGCCATAAACCCAGGGTCATAAAGAAAGCCATAAAGGAAGGTTACAATTACAGGGACAGGTTACATGAGAAGGGGATTATACAAAGCATACAAGCATTAAGGCATATCAGAATTATTTGTTAGAATCCCTAGATTCTGACAGGCGACTGGGAACAGCAGCTGTATAAGTTCCTGTGCAGCCAATGGAACACGCCCTACTCAGGGACCCGGCATCAGCCAGCCGAACTCCTGATGGGAAGACGACTGGGAACCATCCTGGACCACCTACATCCCGACCGAGCAATCACCGGAAACCTGATAACGGAGGACCAGCCAGTAGCCCGAGGGTTTGCTCCCGAAGACCCCGTATACACGAAGAACTATGCACAGGGTCCAACATGGATCCCCGCAAGGATCATTCGAGTCACCGGGCCTTATTCCTACAAGGTCCTTACGGAAGATGGCGTAGTCTGGAAACGACACATCGGCCAGATTCGACACCGTACACAGCGCCGCGATGCTACCCAGGCCCCCGAACTCCTTGCACCAACGGACCGTGACATCGACAAGATTCCAGAAGCAGCGCCGGACCCTGATCCAGAGACTGTGGAGACTCCGCTCGTGCCCTCTGACGCAGTAGCTACGCCATCCACGCCTGAACGACCACCAAGCAGACCGGCCCCGCAAGCAGAACAACTACCCGCAACGCAACCTTCCGACATGAGCACCCTGCCCTGTCTTACAACCCCCCGGCATTCTGGACGCGAGCGCAGACACCCGGACTATCTCAAAGACTATGTGTGCAGAGGGGTTCTGGACTATGGGGGGAGGGGTGTTGTGTATTGACCACGTGGTTGCCATGTGCTCCAGCAATGGCGTCCGCCATGTGGCCAGAGCACATGGCCAAGAAACTACCTGAGCTTCAGCCAGGTAGAACAAAGGCCAGATGGATTCAAACCGGCCACCAATCCTGTACCTAGGTTTCTCCCAGGGAACCTATGAGATGTAAATAGACTGATAATAGCCTATCAGGCCAGTTGGGCGAGGTCAGGGGATTGTCCCTGACCAGCATAAAAGGAGGGCTCGGAGCCCTGGGTTGCCTGCTTCATCCGGACCAGCAATAAAGATCTAGCTGTTTCCCTGTTCCACGGACTCCCGACTCCAATACTTCTCAGAGGTGCCTCCCTGTCCTCCAACAGCCCTGCCTCTGGAGCCCCTGAGCTTCCAGCTCTCTGGGCAGTGGTCAGCCGGGGCATGCGCAGAGTCACCCAGGCGACCCCTCAGCGGAGAGGCGCCCGAGTGGAGGGCCGCGCACCTCTCAGGAGGCGCGGGGGGGGGGGGTTCCCAGGGGTGCCCAGCGAGGCTTCCCCGGAGGGGAGGGGGGCAGGCCTGGTGCCAGAGCCGGAGGGCCAGCGGCTCCCGGGAGAGGGGAGGCGGCGTCTCCTCGGCGCGCAGAGCCCGGCGGCCGGGCGCGGGACCGGAGGGGGCCAGAGAGCCACGCCGCCGACGCCGGCGCTCTCCTGCCGGGCCGCTCTTCCACGGGGGCTCCCCTGCCTCTCGCGGGCCTCGCCGTCCCCTGGTGGCCGGGCGGCTCCCTGCCCGCGCCTGGCGCCACCGCCGCGGATGCCGCATTCGGCACCGGGAGGGAGGGGCGGCGGAGCAGACGCAGCAGAGCCCGGCCCCAGCCCCCAGCCCAGCCCAGCCCGGCAGGAGCGGCAGCAGCAGCCGCCGCCGGAGAAGCAGGGGCGCTCCCCCGCCGCCGGAGGGCAGAGGCGGCCAGGGGCGCGCGTGGCGGAGAGGCGGAGCCCCGGGCGGGCAGGGCGGGCGAGCGGGCGCCACCTGTGCCTTGCCCTTCCTTGCCGGCGGCGGGAGCGGCAGCCGAGGAGCCGCCGGGCGGGTAAGTGAGGGAGGGAAGGCGGGCGGGGAGGGCGCTTTCTCTGCCGCCCGCCAGCCAGCGAGGAGGAGGCGGAGGATGCTGCTGCTGCTGGTGCTGCTGGTGCTGCTGGCGGCGGCTCCTCCTCGCCGTCCCCCTCCCCTGCCGGCGGCCTGGCTGCGCGAGGTGGGGCTGCTGCGGGGCGGGGAGGGCGCGCACCTGCCGCCGCTGCCGGAGTGGTGCTGGCCATCGCCGGCCGGAGCCCCGCCTGCCCTCCTCTTCGGGCCGCCCGGCGCTGGTCCTCGGCGTGCCGCGCTTGCACGTGGGAGGGAGGCCGCGGGGGTGGGGTGGGGTGGGCATCGGCGGTCTTGGGGAAGGGCCGGCCTCCCGCAAGGGAATCCGGCCAAAGTGGCGGGGCGGAGGGGGGCCGACCAAGCCGGAACACCCCTCCCCGCCCCCCCCCCCCCTTTAAGGACGGCGCTGTCTGGCAACGAGTCTCTTACGTAACTGGCCAGGGATCCTCCGGCTACCTTCGGAAAATGGCTGCATGCATGCAGGGGTTGCAGAAGCTCGGCTGACTTCTCGTGAGCAGCTGGCCCCGAGTCCGCTCGAGCTTGTCTCTGTTTTAAGGCTGCCGAGGAGGACCCCAGAATAATGCTCCCTCCGAGCGGTGGAGTCTGGTGAGCAAAAATGCTACTTCGTGAGTTCCTGGCATTAAAGTTGCGAGCCAGCGACTTGGCGCCTGCATCAATGAGTTTGCTCTGGAGGAGCCATCCTTCCTGAGCAAAGACAGGAATGGGTGAGCCGGAGGCTAAGAATCGGTGAGCTAGCTCACACTAACTCCTCTTAGAGGGAACACTGCCCCAGCCTAGCAGGTGCCTCTGCGAGGCCTCTTCAGGCCCAAGGCTGGCAGCACTTGGACCTCGCCTGGAAAGGAGCTGGGCTGCTGAGACACTGGCTCACCCACCCGGAGATGCTGCAGGGCCAGGCCCGAATGTTTCAAAAAGCAGGTGGCTTCCAAGTGGGATGGGGCATGTGTGTCTCTGGGTGCCTGCCTGGGGAGAATATTTCCGCTGAGAAGTGGGGAAGAGATCCTGGAGGTTAATTTCTCTCTGCGCTTCCTGAGCCACTCTGGAAGGGGCTGCTCTCTCGGGTAGGGATGCCAGCCCCCCGGAGGAGATGGGGGAGGGCGTGGAGACTGGGCAGTGCGGTGTGACATCATTCCTGGGGGCATTGGGTGGCTCTCCAGGACCGATTTCTCACCAGGCGCTGCTTCACCATCACTCTTCCCTTTGCCCCGATTGCGTGCTTCATTTACTCACTATTTGCCGCAGGGCAGATTGTGACCCGTGGCTTTGCCCGATTTCCTCGAATTTCCTCTGCGGCTTCAGTGATCCTCAAAAAACAGGATCCTCAAAATGTGCCCCACGGCAAATAGTGAGAAATTGAAGCACCGCAATTGGGGCAAAGGGAAGAGCAACGGCGAAGCAGCGCCTGGTGAGAAATCGGTCCAGGATTTTTCGCAAACTCTTTGGTGCAGGGAGATTCCTAGAGTGTCACTCAGATGCATCGATGTTCCTTCCAGGTGTCCATTTGGAAGTGATGTTGCTGTACTGAGTGACTCTTGAGTTTCCCTGGTTTTCCTCTGCTGCTCCAGGGAGCACCAATGGCAGGAGCTCTGGCGGTGAGTTGCTCACCAGTAGTGGGCTGATGGCATCCCTGCTCCCGGCTGATGATTGCTGCTGCTCTTAAATTGTGTTGTAGGCCACTGGGGGGCCTTCGGGGAGGGAATGAGAAAGGTAAGAGTTTTAAATAAAGACCTGTTTCCAGCTGTGGCCTGCAAGGTGCCTTTGGAAGGCCTCTCAGTAGAGCATAAAGACCACAGTCCTCCTGGCCTGTGTGTTTCTGTCTTCTGGTCTTCAAAGGCCTGCTCCTGACCACTGGCTACCATGACCTGTAGCAGTGATTCCCAGCCTTTGCAGTATGGTGGCCCATACTGTCAAATTTTACTTCGCTTGGTGACCCACTTAAAAAACAATACTGCATGCACAAATTAATGAAATGGCAAAAGTCCGGGGCCCAGACGTCATGAGCCACTTTTAAGTACGGACTCACAAGATGGAAAGTGGCGACTCGTAGCTGTTGATGGTGCTGGTGGCAGGAAGTGCCCTCAAAGCTGACCTATGGCGGCCCCCTGGAGGGCAAGAGACGTTCAGAGATGGCATTGCCGGGGCCTGGCTCTGAGTGGCAGCCCAGGGCTTCCTTGGCGGTCTCCCATCCACATACTGACCGGCCAGAGACAACCCTGCTTGGCTTCTGAGATCTAATGAGATCGGGCTAGCCTGGGCTAGCCAGGTCAGGGCACAGCCATTGATAGACTTATACAAATTCCTGGATTCTCAAGGTACATGTAATTTTTACTCCTTTGGCTTTTCTTTCTAATAACCCTGTAACCCACAAACTGCAGATTCTGTAATGTTAAAGGTCTAATATCAGAGACTTTAGTTTTTTATTACTTCTTAAAAATTCCCCTCCCCTAATTTCCAAAGTGGTGCTTAGGCTGGTTATATTTGCGTATTGGTGAGGAAAAACGATTCTGCGTATGCTCAGAGGTACTTGCTCAAAAGGTCTGTGCCTGCTGGGAACCGAAACGGATGACATTTGTAGCCAGATTCTATGATATGAAGCCTGCAATTTGTTTAGTCTATTCTGCCATTTTTGCCCTGCCTTTGTCTGAAGATTCGAGGGTGCTAACATGCCAGTTGACAGAACTGTGTTAACAATTTTTTTAAAAATCAATTTTACAACCAATCACAAACACCTGGTGAAGCAGAGAATGCCTAACCGTTCCCAAATTGTCCCCCAAACTTAACCAAAAGACCGACTGAAATAGGACCAGTCTTAGCAGGCCTCCTGACCTCTGTTTTTGTAGCTGTTTGCAAAATCTGCCTCATCCCCCGGTATCAGTGGTGTACTGGTTCTTACATATTACTGATCTTAGCACGTGCTCAGAGGAACCCCATCTTAGCTAGGGGACTGAGCTATGAGTCAGGAGGTCCCTGGGTCAAATCCTGTCTCTGCTATGGCAAGCCTTTCCCCACCCCTTCTCCCTGCCTGCTCCCAATATTCCTGTAGAGTGGTGGAAAGGAATACAGCGGGGTAATATAATGCTGTAACCATCTTAAAGCACTATACAAATGTTAAATATTGCCATGGGCATATCCCAGGACTCCACTGGTCATTAAACCGGTTGCTGGGCACCGATGAAGCCATCTAAGACGCAAACGGATTGTCATTTTGCTGTGACTGCTGAGATGAGGGCTGAGGAAGGAGGGGCCTGGGAGGATCCGTTTCCAGCTGCAACCCCCCCCCCCCGTCCCCAAATTCTGCAGTCTAAAACTGATGCCCATCATCTTTTGTTTTTTTAATATATATATTTTAACAACTTTTTATTTATTTTATAGCAACCAACAATCATTGATATAACATGACAACGTAACAGTATAACAAGAGTCTATTGGCATATACATTTTTAGATAGGGCCGTCAGTAATTAATGCACGAAGTAAGTTCGGTAAATATTGTTTCATAGACAGCATTGTGATATTTGGATAATGGGCTTATTGGAGTTAGCTATGAGTGTTAGATTGGCCTTGGTGTTGATATTAACGGCAGGTCTGGGTATAGGGGTTGAGCTGTGTGAATGGTTTGTGGTACAATCTGATATAACAGAGCAAGTTTTAAAGAATTAGCCATTTATGGTATACAGGGTTGGCTGGAAGTTTATCGTGGGTTAGCATATAAGAAAAGATTGGCTACCCCCAGCTCTTGGGTGTCCAGGTGTCATGTGTGGAGGAACACGTGGCTGAGCAGTTTGTGAAGCTGCTGTGTTCTGTGTCGGGAACTCACTGAGGAGAGAAGCGGTGTTGAGTCTGGGATTGGGAGGGTGCCTGGAGTACCACAGCTGTCCTGGCGAGTAAGAGCTCCTCCTGCTAGTCAGAATTCTGTGCAAGTGGGAAGTCAAGGTTCTTCTTTTCTTGGGTACGCTTATATTTCTGTTTTCCATAGGCCACAGTTTCTCTCACGCTCTGCTCCTTGTCTGAATTTGCACTTTCCCCTCAAATAGCATGTCTGGATGTCAGAGTGACTTTCTCCCTCATCTAGCCAGGGCCCATTTCCCCTTTTAACCTCCTGGTTTCCACTGGGGGGGGGGTGTTATGCTGCTCAGCCTAACTAAACGGGCTCTCCCCCCTGAACTAGCAGTTGGGTCTGCAGCTGTTACTTCTTGATTAAATTTCCCCCCCCCCCATCTCACTTTTCAGTACACAATACTCTCACACTGCAGTTTACAATAAAATACGTCTATGAACTGGAATTTAAAAGATAGAAATAAGAACACACACTGACTGGGTACTTGTTCATGCTAACAGTTTTTGGAATTAATAGGGAAGAATGTTTGTTTCCCTTTCTTTGCCATGAAAAGTGTGTGTCCCCCCCCCCCCCCCCCCCCGTAAATCAGATCTGCAAATGGCAGCCAGACTTTTTTTTCCTGGGCTCTTGGCAATTCGAGATAGGATAAGGTTATTCTAGGCTCAGGCGCTATTGAGTATATGCCCCCCCCCAACCACTTTCAGGTAGCCCGATCTCATCATATTTTGGAAGCTAAGCGGGGTCAGCCCTGCTTAGTACTTGGATGGGAGACCTCCAAGGAATGCCAGGGTTGCAAACCACCTCTGGACGTCTCTTGCCTTGAAAACCCCACCAGGGTTCGCTGTAAGTCAGCGGTGACTTGACTGCCCTTCCCACCACCACTATCAAAAGATCTTCTAAAAGCAGCAACCTTTAAGACAGAAGCGAGCTAAAAAATGAGATCAATTTTAACTACTGAATGCAGTTTGGGGGAGAGCTGGTTGTGTGGGGGCAGTAAGTGAGGGGAAAGCGCGGGCTCTGGGTTGTACCCGAAGAGGCTTCAAGGGAGGTTCCTCATGATTTTGTGTCAGAAGGCTGAAGGCTATCCTCTCTGTGATGGTGGCTGCTGCTGCTGCAGGGTGCCACACACCTGTCTCCTGTGTTTAAGAGTTCTACACGAAAAGGTTTTTGAACCAGTGTCTCCACTGAAATACACTTTTGAAAGCCTGTTTTTTTGCTTGGCCATATGAGACTCCTGCTGATTCAGAAAGGCATATGTCCCTGACACACAGCATGATCTTTCATGCGTTTACTCAGAAGTAAGTCCTACTTTGTTTAATGAGATTTGTTCCCAAGTAAACACTCAAAGACCTGCAGCTTAAGTGTCACCCTAGATAGTTCCTGCTTGTCATTTGGGCGGCTGCCTTTCAAGAGCAGCGTTGCTGATTCCTGTTTACTCTCTGCCTCTTGCTGCCCTGGGCGGAAGCAGGGCTCCGAGTGTGACGGTGTCCTCCTCACTTTCAGTTTTGGTCTGAAGGTTAAGCCTGTGCTAGAGTAGCCGGTCATAGATAAGCATGCGTTACTGCAAAACTCACCAGAGACAGCTGAGGGCAAATGTCAGAATCTGCAGATTCTAACAAGGGTTTCTGGGGATTCATGCTATGTCCATGCTATGCTTTGTAACCTGTCTTTGTATTAACTCTGTAACCATACCTATTGCTTATTAGTTTGACCCATGTGATTGTATATTCAGTGGTCCTGGATTTATGGCCCTGACTAGGTCTGGTCTATGTAACCGTTTGCCCGGGAGAGTGGCGACTTCAAAGCATGAGAACAATGGGCCTCTCACCCTCCTGCCTCCGCATTCCTTTCCTCCCTGCTGGGAGGACAGGGACCAGTTTCTTATCAACGTGCGAAAGCCTTGGGGAAAGCTATTTGTTATGTGAAAGATGGTTACATCTAGGAGGTCTGGTTTAAGAAGGGAAATTTACTGCTTCACACCTCACCTTTTTCCTGTGGGAAGCAAACGGCCAGAGAACCTTTTGCCCGCGGTTTTCCCCCCCTGTTGATTGGTTACCTATGGGCAATTCAAATTGTACGGGAGGGTATATTAGACCTGCTTCTATTGTATGTGTTATCTCTGACAATAATCCGAGGACCTGTAGTAATGTAGAAATTGGAAATAAAGAACTGTGTTTCATCAACAAAGATCTGATCCTTGACTACTTCGAGCAGAAGCCTCACAGCAAATTACTTCCAAAGCAGTAGTCAAGCTTGTTCATGGTGGTGTTCCTTATTTTAAAAAGGAACACATTGTTTTCTCTTGCAAAGTGGCTTTTTACCGACATTCCTGATCTCGGAATATTTATTTAACTCTTCTTCAGATGAAATGCCGGTATGATTTGGGAAGTCTATCAAAATTGGCCCTAAACCAGAAGAAATGAGCGGTGTGCTCAAATTGTGTTGAAATAAACAGGACGAAAACTTGTTCTCTCGGCTGGCCCTTGGGAGCCTGCAGCGGATGCTTGTAGGATGACATTTCTCCATAAAAATAATTCATGCTGGTTTTCTTTGTGCAGGGAGTTTGTTTTCTTGTAGGAAGGAGCATGTCAGTTGTGTGTGCCTCAGCTCTGTAGCTTGAAGTGATCCACCCAGACAGACGCAGCAGGTTGACTTCCCAAATGGAAATAAGGTCAGGTTTCAGTGGGACTTCCTTTCTCTAGAAGTCTCTCTCTCTCTCTCTCTCTCTCTCGCATCACAGCTTTGCAGCTGACTACATCATTTTCCCCATTTAAAATTCTTGTCTCCTGCATTTTCTGCTATTTGGCAGTAAAACAATAACTACAATATAGATACAACCAGCATTAGTGATAACGTGTATTAGAAGAGAGCAGAGTGGCGCAGATCAGTAAACTAGCAGCAGAGATTGGGAAGGCTACGAAAGCGGTAGCACAACAGGTAGACGAATTTAAGACCCATCAAGGAGCCTTGCCCTAGCCCGAGCTCGTCAGATCTTGGAAGCTAAGCAGGGTGGGCCACAGTTAGTATTTGGATGGGTGACCTCCAAGGAATACCAGGGTCGTGGTATGGAGGCAGGCAATGGCAAGCCGCCTCTGAATGCCTGTTGCCTTCAAAGCCCCACCAGGGGTCGCCATAAGTCAGCTGTGACTTGACGGCATTCTCCACCACCACCACCAGCAGCGAAAGGAATAAACATCACCGCTCTCGACATTGGGAGTGGACAGGGTCCTGAATGCCATGAGAACAACCACTTGCTCTTGGGATTCCTGCCCAGCTTGGCTGGTTAAATCTAGCCAGGAGATGACAGGAGAGATCATTAAATTGTCTCTCTTTCAGGGATGCTTCCCTAGTTCCTTAAAGGAGGCTATTGTTAGACCACTGTTGAAAAAGCCTTCCTTGGAGGATGAGGAGGAGGAGAATGAATTGCTCTTGAGAGAACTGCGACTGACCCAAGGTCACTCAGCTGGCTCCATGTGGAAGACTGGGGGATCTAACCTGGCTCTCCAGATTAGAGCCTGCCGCTCTTAACCACTACACCAAACCGTAACTAGCCAATTGCCACCCAGTGTCAAATTAACCATTTCTGGGAATGGTGACAGAGAGCCACTGCCGAACAGCTCCAGGTCTTTTCGGATGAGACTTCCGCGTTTGATCCAGGACAGAGGGAGCCCTCGCAGCTCTTCTGGACGACCTCCAGCTGCAGTTGGATCAAGGCGGTTCAGCACTTTTGATGCTGGATTTTTCTGCAGCATTTGATATGGCGGACCACTTGATTTTGGTCCACTGCCTTCTCTTGGTTTGCCTCATTTCTCCAGGGATGTAGTCAGAGAGTGTTCTCTAGGGGCAGGGGTCTTCTGGGGGCCCTTGGTCTGTGGGGTGTAGCAGGGATCAGTCCTGTCCCCAATGTTGTTTAACATCTGTGTGTGCCCCTAGCAGAGCTCGTCAGGAGGTTTGGGGTTTGTTTTCGCCAGAATGCTGATGCCACCCAGCTCTTCAACTGAGAGCCAGTTTGGTGTCGTGGTTAGAGTGCGCGGACTCTAATCTGGGAGAACTGGGTTTGATTCCCCACTCCTCCTCTTGCACCTGCTGGATGGCCACGAGCAAGCCATAGTTCTGTCAGAGCTGTTCTCTCAAGGACAGTTCTGGAAATAGCTCTCTCAGCCCTACCTCCCTCCCAGGGTGTCTGTTGTGGGGAGGGGAAGGGAAAAGGAGTTTGTAAGCCGCTCTGAGACTCCATCTGAAGGGTGGGGTATAAATCCAATCTCCTCCTCCTCCTCCTCCTGCTGGATAAGCAGCCAGAAGTGGCTATCTCTTCTCTGACCCAGTGCCCAGACGCCGTGGTTGGATGGTTGAGGCAGAGCCAGTTGAAACTTATTCCATCTAAGACTGAAGTCATGTGACTGAGTAAGATTGGGCCTGGATGGAGTTCAGCTCTCATTAGTGGACTCGTGAAGAGTCTCTCTTTCCTTGGAGAGGCAGTTGCAAGGCAGGCTTTTTTCTATTTACATCAGGCCCACCAGCTGGCCCCCTGTCTGTCCCAGCTGGACCTGGCCACAGTGATTCATGCCACAGTCAGCTCCAGAATAGACGACTGTAATTTGCTCTTCACAGGGCTGCCCTTGAAGGCATTATGGAGACTTCTGGTTGTCTGAAATGGAGCTGCCAGGCTTCTGACTGGAACATCTCAGTCTCCATATATGCAGCCTGTCTTGAAGCAGCTGCATTGGCTGGCTGTTGGTTTCCAGGTCAAACTGAAGGTGTGCTTTTGACTTTTAAAGCCCTAAACGGGTGGGGGCCATCATACCTGAGGGACTGTCTCCCTTTATGACCCCCTTGGCAGTTGTGGTTTTCGTCTTGCGGCCTACTGCTGGTGCTAGGCCCTTGGATCACATGTTTGGCATCCACCAGGGATGAGGGCTTTTTTGACTGTAGCCCCGTCCCGGTGGAATGCCCTCTCAAATGAGACCCGGGCCATGCAGGTCCGCTCTAGGTTCTGCGGGGCCTCTAAGTCAGACCTTTCCTGGTTAAGTGAATTTTTGGGGCTTGGTATTAGACCCACCACTATCACTTGTAATTTATTTGCTTTTTATACTCTGTATTTTATACTGTTTTGACTGCGTTTATTACCTCTGTTTTTATACTGCTGTGAACTGCTCTGTGCCCTACTTTGTGGGGGAGGAAAGTGAAATAATAAACAAGTAAGCGAAGCAGCCCAAAGCAGTCATCCTCACCATCTAGAAAGGGAAGGGGCAGCTACAAAAAGAACGCTACAATCTAAACCCTGCTGCATTGTTTATTGGCTGTTTCGGCCATTAGTCGCATTGACTCACGTTGTGTAATCTGCCTTGAGTTTTTGTGAGTAACACCTGATGCCAGAAGCTCATCCAGGTTGGTGCACAGCTACAAACGGGGACCTTACAAAGTTTGGGTGTCACATCAGAAAAGCCACCCCCAGCTTGACTTCAGCGCATGGATCAGGGCCTTCGTAAGACTCATGTGGGAGCTGGTGGTCCTTTAAGTCGGTCGTTTCCGATCAGAGGGTTGCAAAGCCTCTGCCAGTGGGCCATTAGCTCTCCCTAATGGCCATCCCTTCCATTTCCATTGCTTTTTCTCTTTTTGGATTCTGGAAACCAAGATCTGGCCCCGGAAACAGTCTCTTCCATGTCATACACTAGTCAGCATTTTTTTCTTCACTGCTGATACAAGTTGATCAAGTAAAACGTGTCCTGATGGTCAATCGAGTGAGTGAGCATCTTGGGGACTAGAGGGAGTAGTGGGGAAGGAGAGGGCAGTCAAAGGCTAGAATGTGAGTTGAACGCAACAATGGTGGCAGATTCCCTTTCTAGACTCTTGAAGTGGACTTATTCCTATGTGGGTTATTATGCTGAATGACTTGCATGTGTATTCTCTAATGTGACCTATGTTTTCTTGTACGTTTCTTATATCTGATTTGTTTGGATTTGTTGCAGTTCAGCCTTCAGTAAGAGGGTGCTCTTTCGCTGGAATCTTGGGAGGGTGCGTGTGAAGAAATGCATTTTCTTCTGGGAGGTCAACAAAGCCTCCAAGTTGCATTTTAACAGGTTTTTTTTCTCTAGCCAGAGGTGGAAGTCAGCTCACTAGTACCTAAGCCCATCTTCATACAAATGCTAATGAGTCTAGACAAAAGGGATGGTCAAGCTTCGCCCTTCTCTCCCCCCCCCCTTTCAGGCAGGGAACAGAGAGTAGGGGGTGTCACATGAAAGAGAGCCTTGAGGAAGGAACTTTTTAGAGACCACGGGAAAATCTTCCTTGACCTGGACTGACTGGGGTCGGGGGTGGGTGGGTGGGGGTGGAATACCAGAGGTGATAAAATCTCCACACAAGAGAAAGGTGATCTCTTTTCCTTGGGTGCTGTGGCCATGAGCACACACAGACCTCTCTTCTAGGAACACAACCATCTTTGACGATGTGCTCGCCCAGAGAGCTACAGACAGTTGCAAGGTAACGGTAACTCTGTAGAGATTTATAACATCCCAAGCTTTAGAAGCCTGTCCTATTTTAACATCTGATAGGACATGTATAGTGAGAAGGACAGAGGATTGCATCTTTACTGATTTCCTTTGTATCCCTTGCTCAGATCTGGTGCTGTGCTAAAAGTATGCTTATAAACAATAAATCTTTGGATGCTGGTACTGGTTCTCTGTACCACATAGACCTCCACTGTCGCGAACACGCTATCTGAAGAGGGGAGCCAGAGGAAGGCAGGCTGTTGGCAAGGTGCTGTTACTCCAAGGGCACCCAAGGCATTTATCTGTCCACGTGGTGGCCAGGCGCTAGGCAGCGGGAGACACTGAGGCAAGGCCTCTAGAGGTGGAAAGGGAAGCCGGGAGTCCTGATCCTCCCAGTGGGAAATCCCAACAGTGATCAGGTGGTGGCAGCGGGCTACCTGTGAGTGGGAGAAAAGCCTCTCCAGGGAGTTGGGAACCCATAGGAGAGCAGGGCAGAATAGGGCCTGCAGGCCAGAGTGGGCACATTCCGCCACACACGGTTAGATGTCAGGGTTGGTCCTCAGGGCCCACTGGGGCTGGAAAAGGTACTATGGTGGCTGTAAGGAGCCCCTCCCCCAGTTAGTGGTTAAACCAAGAACTCATAAGAATGTAAGAGAAGCCAATGTTGGATCAGGCCAGTGGGCCCTCCAGTTCAATACTCTGTGTCACACAGTGGCCAAAAACACCAGGTGCCCTCAGGAGGTCCAGCAGCAGGGCCAGGACACTAGAAGCCCTCCCGCTGTCCCCCCCCCCCCAAGTACCAAGAATACAGAGCATCACTATCCCCAAACTGAGAGTTCCTACCTATTCCTTGCTGCTAATAGCCACTGATGGACCTCTGCTCCATATGTTTATCCAGTTCCCTCTTGAAGCCATCCATGCTTGTAGCCGCCACCACCTCCTGTGGCAGTGAATTTCACGTGTTAATCACACTTGGGGTGAAGAAGGACTTCCTTTTATCAGTTCTAACCCGACTGCTCAGCAATTTCATGGAGTGCCCCACGAGTTCTTGTATTGTGAGAAAGGGAGAAAAGGACTTCTTTCTCTACCTGCTCTATCCCATGCATAACTCTTTTGCCTGTGAGTTTTGGAACTTGCAAGTATTGCTTTCCTACCTTTGACATAGGTGGGAATTCCATATCCAAAATTGCATGGCTTTATTGTGCTTTGAAAATATCATGGTGAGCATTGTTTGGGGGGGGGGTATCCCTGCTAAATTCTGATGGTTGAACACAAGTATCTATTCCTGATTCATTTGTTTCTATTGGTGACTTTAAAATGCTGCTGGTACTGGGGTGCACAGAGCCCCGCCATGAATATTCAGGCATCTTACAAGCATCGTTTGCTCCACTGGGCCACACATGGTCACCTTTTGTTCTTTACTTCATAGAAAATGTCTCCTAAATACTCAGCCTCTTCTACTTGCTAATTGAACATCTGAGCTGTTTTGGCTCTCCATGCCCCTATTTTCCATTTCAGTTCTTGTGACTGCAGCCCGGCAGGCTCTGTGCCAAATGACTTAATTAATGTAGATTTAAAAAAATAATTCTGTGCAGTTAAAAGAGCATTGAAGTGCTTGAGAGACAGGGCTTGCTGAAGAGGACAGCAGCAAATGGTTGGAAGGAAGATAATACTAGACTGCTCTTTGTGTGCTGACTTCAACCCCTGGAATAACCCATATTTTGACAGATTGCTACAGTGTACAGATGCAGCGACCGATCTTTTCCTGCTGGGCTCCTTCTCGTCCCCTTCTTGTTTCTCCAGCAGCTGCTACCCTATATGCCATGCTCAGGTCCAAGCGCTGTGTACTCAAGATATGCCTAATTATGGTGTTTCCCTCTTGGAGGCCTCTCATGGCTCGCAGAAATAATTGGTGGCATGGACATTCTCAACATCCTGGATCCATTTACATGCACTTCTCACAAATCTCAAGGGCTAACCAAGCCCTTTTGTTCCACTCTCCACCAGAATAATCCCAGGAAATCTAGAATTGTATCTGTTAAGGCTATTCCAAAAGCATCTCACTGGGGGTGGTTAAATACATCGTTATTAACTGGGAAAAGACAGTGTTCAAGTCCTTCTTCATAATAATGTACATTGGAAATGGATGCAAGGATAGAGTTGTTATTTCCATTTTACAACCCAAGTTTTGGTATAATTCTTCAGAACTCCAGGAAGGTGTTTTATCACAATGCGGGCTACGTATTTTCTGTTCTCCAAGAAAGTGTTACCAGGCTCTGTCTGGTATTCAGACTTCAGATGGAAAAATTATGTCCCGAACAGGTCTGATTCCATTCTGCCATCTCAGTGTTTAAGGGAGATACTGGTTCCATTAAGGTGTTGCCCCAAAGCATGGCAGGGCATTTGTGCTATGTGAGGTTTGCTGCAGTGTCCAAAGTGCCATCCCTTTGCCTGTAGAGGTGACCACGCTCTAGATAAAGGAGTGCTGAACAGATGGAAGACCAAAGGGCACAAGAGGATCTCGGTTTTGGTCCCATTAATCCACCCCTGCACCTAAGGAGCAGCCAGCACAGGGGATAGTCTTGTGATAGCAGCTTACCCCATTCAGGATACGTATGTGGAAGAAGTGTCTATCCTTGTGAAAGAAGCTGTTTCAAAGGGACAGCACTGTTACCAAGCAGCATCTCAAAAGAAAGTGCTTTGGAGTGGGAGATATGAAGGTATTTTTAGCATCTTTTGGGTATTCAAAGTAAAGTTTTGGAGAAAGGCCTTGTCTTCTATGTCCTCTCTGTTGGCCCTTCGGGATAACTGCTTGGCCACCGCGTGAGAGAGGATGCTGGACTAGATGCAGGACCCCCACACTGTGAGTGGTGGGGAGGGCCCAGAGGGGTCTGGCCCAGGCTGCGATCCGTGTTACCATGAGGAAAAAATTGATCATGCCTGAGAATATTTATAGCAACTTATCTCCTCGTATCTGCTGTTCAGATCTCTTGTGAGATTTGCTGGAGCCAACCTGAAGCAGCAATAGAGCAGCAATCTCAAGCGACGTGAAGAAACGCTGGGCCCCCTGGGTCTACCATATTGAGAACTACCAGTCCCAGCATTCCTTTTCCATAGGCGGGGGGAGGGCGGGCAAAGCAAAGCACCATAAAACAGTGGGAATGAATGCTGTTGCTTCTCCCGGTAGGATTTGCAGGCCCAAAATATATGTGAGGAGGAGTGTCTCATTCATGCAACAGTCACAAACACACATGCTCCATGCTGACATACCTGGTGGTGGCTATAAATACAAGTCAGGCAGCCAGAAAGGTAAGGACGTAAAAGAAAGGGAACAAAAAGAACAGAAAGGACACCAGTCTGTCCTCCAGTTTTTCAGATCAGACAAGGCCTTTCTGCAGCAAACCTGCCCTCAGGGGAAAGAGCTGGCGTCCCTCTCTTTTGAAGGAAAGGGGTTCATCAGGTGCCGCAGCTCCTAGGTCACCTCGGAGCTCTAGTCAGAAAATGTGCAACTCTGGGAGCTCCCATTGGCTGAGTAGCACCAGTGTAGTTGCAGTAGTTTTTTCCAGGATAAAACTGAACTGGTACTCCGTTTTTCCAGTGCAAAACATTGGATTGTAGAGCCAGAGAGACGCTGCTCTGTGTCTGTAGACAATAATAGCCGGTGGCACTTCTTGACTGAATAAGCCAGGGGTGTAGTGGTTAGAGTAGGGCTAGGAACCTTGAGGCCCAGGTTCAAATCCGCACTCTGACATAGAAGTGTGCTGGCTCATCTTTGGCTACTTACTCTGTCTCTCTCCACCTGAATTATCTCACAGCATTTTGTAACTGCTTTGGGGCTTCACAGTAGAGTGTAAATGAGGTAAATAAGTAAGAAATCAGGTGCTGTGTGATCCTGGTCTTTTTCTATGTCTCTGAACAGCTCTGAAAACTTTTCCAGGTCCCTCCTCACCCCTGTTCAGGTGGCCTCTAGCTAGAAGTTATCAGCCCTTGAAGATGTGTCTTGCTGTCTTCCAATCAATGTAGGTCACGGCGTTTTAAGTTGTGGCTCTGTAGGTAAGCAAGAGGACTGTGTACACTAGACATTGGGTAGACAATAGAAGTATGTCACTTGCTTTAATAATATAGCTGGTGCAGTTCTTGCTGCATTGTTTTGAAATGTTGGAAACTTCCACAGGGCTGTCCAGGGTGGCAGGAGCCTTGAATAATTTTAAACCAGAACAGGCTGCCTCTGTTAGAGTTTGACCACAACTGCCAATTTAGATGGCCTGAGAGGCTTTGGATAGAAAGGTGGTAATATCAATGTATTTATTTAAAACATTTTATGCTGCTTTCCCACCCAACCAGGGTCTCCAACCTATTAGCCACATGTGGCTGCCTTCTGCGGATATCTACAGATAGGGGCCACATGAAGGCTAAAGAATTTTTCTGCATACTCAGGGGACCCCCTAGGTTTGTAGAAAAATCTGACTTAAAAAACAACAACAACAGTGGGGTGTTCAGATTTCCCTGAAAATAAAAAAGTGTTCTCTAGGTAGGCACCGAGAATCACCGACCTCTGATGGCGCGCCTGGTTGGGAGTTGCATTGGGCCTGGCTGCAGAGGCACAGGAACCTGAGAACCACTCGGAGCCCGGCAGGCTGGAAGTCTTGCCGCACTTGGTGTCAGAGGTGCAGCTACTCAGGACTGAACTGGGCCCAGTAGTGCAGGTACAACAGCCCGGAAGCCATGCTGGGCCCGGTGACAGAGGAAGATGCCAAGCTTAGGAGCTGCACTAGAGTTAGCGCTGGGGGGGATCTGGGATCCTCCCCAGCTCATGTTGGTGAAGGATGCCCAGGTGCTGGGCTGAGCAGCATAGGATAAGGACGCTGGGCTCAGGAACCACACCAGGATCCCCTGCCCACAAGTCTCTCCCCCGAAGCCATAAGAGGAATCACCAGCGATGGGAGGAGGGATTCCCCCCCCCCGAGAGTATCGGGGGTCACCACTTGTTCTATCTGATTCTCAACATGACCCCATCTGCGGATACTTAAATCCAGAGACTGAGGCCATGGACAGACAAGACAGATCTTTCTACAAAGCTGACAAAAAACCCAGGTTTGCAGAAAAATCTGAAATTATTGGTGTCTTAGAACCTGCCAAAATGATAGCAATCAGTACAGCAACCTTAAAGAATATACACAAGGTATGTTTATTTACAAAAATATTTATAGCAATATAGTGTAAACTGTCATGCAAACAGTAAAGTACATCACTACACTAAAAGACATGCCGAATACAAGCAGGAGATAAACCCTACTGAAATACAGTCTTAAAGAGACCGAGCCAAACAATCCTCTTAGGCTGAATAGACAAGAAAAAACAACCTCAGTAACAACCGAAGAAAAGTCTCTTGGAGAATGAAGACATCAAAGAAGAAGAGAGGAAGAGATTGGATTCATACCCCACCCTTCACTACCCAAGGGAGTCTCCGAGCAGCTTACAAACTCCTTTCCCTTCTCCTCCCCACAACAGACACTCTGTGAGGTAGGTGGGGCTGAGAGAGGTCTGACAGAAACTGCTCTTTTTCAAGAACAGCTCTTGTCAGAACTATGACTTGCCCAAGGTCATCCAGCAGCTGCAAGTGAAGGAGTGGGGAATCTAAACCCAGTTCTCCCAGGTTAGAGTCCGCGCACTTAACCACTACACCAAACTGGTAAACACAAAAGGTCTATTTCAAATCAATGTCTTTATCAAAGTGTAAGTCTTCATAAGGCTTGTGAGACTTCCACTAACAATAAGGATGAAAATAGAAAGTACATAATTACTAAACCAGCTGCGGTAGACTAGGTCTCCAAACAGAGATCATACGGGACTTACCTAGTCTCCAAAAATTCACAAGTGCATGGCAGCATACATCCCGTAGTGACTAGCTCGAGGAAGCCACAAGTAAGATCAAGACAAACACCAATTTAAAGGGACAGTAGAGCAGAGGACTTTATTTTGGCAGGGTTTGTTTGCTGCTTGTATTTCGCTTGTATTTTAATGTAGTGATGCACTTTACTGTTTGCATGATAGTTTATACTATAATATTTCTCTTTGTAAAAGACCTTGTGTATTTTCTTTAAGGTTGCTTTTTGTACCGTTGTACTCATTGTTTCATTGGCATGCTCCTCCTTGTTTGCTTGCAAAATTATAGCAGTAGCATCTGCAGCTTTAAGAAACGCATGCCCTTGGTGACCATTGTTAGGCAACCACAACAGTATTGCCAGTCTTCAAGCCTTGTTTTGAGGGAGGACTCACTGGGGCCAGGCCTGGAACCCACCAGTAGATGACTTGCTACCACCCAACAGCAGCCACCCCATAAAAGCCAGTGTGGAGTAGTGGTTAGAGTTTCAGACTAGAATATGAGAAATCCAGGTTAATTGGGTCACTTCAGGCCAGTCGCACACTCTCAGCCTACTCTACTTCACAGGGTTGTTGTGAAGATAAAATAGGGAAAAATGCTGCAAGCTGCTTTGGACCCCAGTTTGTAATAAGTTGTAAATAAATATAGCTGAAGATGGGGGAGTATTAAAAGATAGGCTGGTTGGTAAGTGAGAAGGAGAGAACAAAGCAAGAAACTGTGAGGTTTGGGGGTTTCCAAGAGGAGGGGAAGAGGAAACCAGGTGGGGAGGAGCATACACGAAAAAGTGAAGTACCCTCACCCATAAGTCTTCGTGGCTCCCCAGTGTGCAGTTGGGCCTAGCTCAGCCAGCACCACACAACTTGATCTGGCGACTGGCACCATGCAACTCAGCCAGAGTTTTCCTAGGTAGAGGCTGCAAGGGGGAGGGATGGAGGGACAACTGGAAAGGGTGGGGGAGGTAAAGATAGGTTGGCTGGTAAGTGGGAAAGGAGAAGGAAGCAGGAAAAGGGGAGAGACTGTAGGGACTTTCAGGAAAGAGCAAGAAGAAATAGTATGAGGGGGAAATTAGATGCACCCTGCAAGTCCTTGTATATACAGGGAGGGGTCATTTCGAGCAGGAACGTGCAGGAACGCAGTTCCGGGAGTAACAAGACCAGGAGCAGGCACATATGGTGATGCGCTGTGGAAAAAAGCAAAAGCATACTAACTTGATCTGTATTTTCATGCTTGCTGTAGGGTAGCTTTCCTGCAAGAGCAAAGGAAGCCTAAAGTGTCTTTAGTCAGAGCGTAAAGCTGAGTTGGGAAATACCTGGAGATTTTTGGGGTGTTGCTTTCTGACACACTTTTGGTGATGTCAGGGAGTGTGACATGCAAATAAGTTATGCTAATGAACTCCTCCATCTCTTTCTACGAAATGACCCCTGTATCTAAAGGCCCTCCTGTGCTAGTGCTGGATCTTCTAATCAGCTATAATAAGAAGAAGTGGGTTTGCTTGGATTTACTTTTAGGAACTGCCAGACTATTGTAAGTTTTTAAATTATTATTATTATTGCTTAGTATGTTAGTAGCATTTGGTATACCTTTTCTTTTCGCGCAGCTAGATCGTTTGGAGGAACTAAGCAGTAGGAAGATTATTGATGAGCTGGTGGTCTTTTCAGTGAAAAGATGCCCCTTGAGGACAGGAGAATTCTTCTAGTCTCTTAAGACGTTCTGAGTGAAGCTCACACCTTTCCAAGTGGACTGATACAGATAATCCTTAGAATAAGGTTGCCTAAACTTAGAAATAATTTCTATTCTAAGAAGCAGAGTATTTTATAACTATATCGTGGAAGATTCTGGAATATTCAGTCGCAAAAGAGTCCTTTCTTTGTAAATTTGAGGATTTGCCTTTGCCCCCCCCCCCCCCCCCCCGGTACCATCTGCTGTCTTTGCTTTAAGCAAAGTTGGCTCTTTAATTAAGAGGATGGTTGGCACCAATTGGTATTTTCCAGCCTTGCTTTCTATGCCTGGGTGAGTGCTTTTTTAAAAATAAAAATCCTTGCTTAGTATTCTTCGAAGGTTCTTTGTTTTTCAGTAGAAACAGCCCATAGTTGGCCAGCTCTGTATACTTGAGAGGGCAATGTACTTTATTGTACCAGAAGACTTCCAGTGTAATATGCATTATAAGTTGTATCATTTTTAAAAAAATAAGTTTTCTAACATAAGGCTTGAATTGATGAAAGGATGTACTCTAAGAAAATTTCAAAATGCAGCAAATATAGCTGCCAAATCCAGCTCATCTTATTCCATATGGTACATAAAACCTAGGATCTAGACACAGAATACAGTTTTCATTCAGGGAAGGAGGAGCCACTTTCTCATGGAATATTCTGAAGTGGAAGACAAGAAATGCATGCACTGATTGGCAAAATGTACAGTTGGCAGTCCTGTGACTGTGGCTATAGTTGTTAAGTATTTGATCTTTCGACCATAAGAATGATGTTTCAGAACATCGAGTCCAGGGGCACCTTTAAGACCAACAAAGGGTGCAATCACACACACTAAATAATCCACTTTCGGTCCACTTTCCTTGCACTTTCCAACTGGATGTTATGAACTGCCAAAATCCAGTTGGAAAGTGCATTGAAAGTGGATTATTTAGTGTGCGTGACCACAGCCATAGTTTAATTCTGGGTATAAACTTGTGTGTGGATGCAAAATTAAATTTTGTTGGTCTTCAGGGTGCCCCTGGACTCAAACTTTGTTCTGTTGCTTCAGTCCAACATGGCAACCCACCTGAAGAATTAGGTGTAATCTGCTAATTTAGCCGTTTTGCTGTTTGCTCAGATTTCAGGTGATTTATGAACAAATTCCCAGTGTTGATCTCTGTGGAACTCTTTTGAAAAGATCTGAAGGGTTTGTCGGACTGGTTATTAGGGATGCCAGCCTCCAAGTGGGACCTGGGGATTCCCTGGAATTACAGTTCCATCTCCACACTGCAGAGATCAGATCCCCTGGGGAAATTTAATGCTTTGAAGGATGGACTTTCTGGCATTGTACCCCACTGAGGTCCCGGCCATCCCCAGGTTCCACCGCCCCAAATCTCCAGGAGTTTCCCAACCTGGAACTGGCAACCCTGCCCCTCTGCCCCCCCGGCAACCATACTGGAGATCATGCTGATTCTGACCCAAGGGGATGTGTCGCACTCCCTTGTAATTTCGTGGATCTCTTTTGGATCCTCTCTTAAAATTCAGCATTACATTTGCTCTTTCCAGAGCCATTTATATTTTGTTAAGAGATCAAGAATTTTTGAGAATATTTGAGAATATTTGAGAATATTTGAGAATATTTGAGAATATTTGAGTTTTTAAAAACACTTCCAAGTGTGTGCCATCCAGCCCTGGTAACATGTTAGTTCTTAATTTTCCATGAACCTTAAAACTTCAAGTCTCCTCTGCTCAGCTCAGTTCTTCAGACACTTTTCTCAAAAGGAGCAGCTGCGACCTCAAATTTTGTACATTGACAACGAGTCCAAAGAATTCGGCTCCTCTGCAGTCTCCCCACCTTCCTGGCATGGCTTTTTCCTCTCTTTCTAAGGGCCCCACGGCCTCCCTATCTGGCTTCCTGCTTCTCATGTACACAAAACGATTCTTATCGTCTCTTTTAATGTGCTTAGCAACCTGATCATCAGGCTCTCTTTTTGCCCACTTTATCATCCACTTAGATTTTTTTGTCCCGAACCTGTGCTAGTAGGTGTATTAGTTTAATTGCTTTATTTGCGGTTGACTGAAGTGGGGTTTTGCTTCTGATGGTGCAAAACCCCTTGAAGACAAGGTTTCACTCTCTGTTTTTCTGCATGTTTCGACGACAAAAATGTGCTGTGGGGAAGCTGTTCTTCCTTTCAATAATTGGGCATGATGCATGAGAGAATAACAAAGTCATTGCTTAAATAGAGGAGAATAATGTGTACAAACCAGGCACAGGTTCAGGATATTTCAATACGTGATCAGCTTGGGCTGGGGTACAAGGAGAGTTGCCAGCTGTAGGTCAGGAGATTTTTTTTGGGGGGGGAGTGGAACCTGGGGAGGGCAGGGTTTGAGGAGGGGAGGGACTCCATCATGGAGTCCACCCTCCAAACCAGCCATTTTCTCCAGGGAAACTGATCTTGATCAGCGGAAGATCAAATATAATAGCAGGAGATTTCCTTGTGCCACTTAAACTGGTTATGAACTAATAAAAGATCAAGGTGCAGAAAACTTGACATCAAAGCAGCAGTTTCTTGGCCATCACAGTTTACACAAAGCTTCTTTTGTTAAACATTACTAGTAATTCTTGTATGTACCTTTCAGCTCATTTAAAATTGTGGAGTAATAACTTAGGAGAGGACTTCTGTGTATTGTATTGCACAGCCATCAGAGATAATAAAGCTGTGGAGAACTGTAATTACGTTTAGCCTTGAATACTCTGGAAAGTTTGTCAGCATAGCAGAATTTTTGATACTTCTAAACATGCACCTAGCCTCTGTCCTTTGTTGGATAATTAACTTGTCAAGCACTGAACTGGCTAAAAATTAATTTCTTCTGAATATGTCTGAAATATAATTGTGGATTTATCCAGTAATTTAAAAATTGTTCAGCAATGTTACCTACTTTTTACATCTGGACTTGTTGCCACTTAATTTTTTTTAAACCAGTTATGCAAGCTTGAATACTGGGGAGTTATTCTTCAGTTCTGTGCTGAAATAGTATCTGAAATCAGAAGAATGATGATGCTTTTCTGAAGTTCCGTCCCGTATCCTTCCATTATTGTTCACATAGCAATTCATAAATCACTTTATTTGCTAAATTAAGGGTCTATTACTTTTCATGCTTCAAAATCTTATCAGAAAGTTTTCCCAGAGGCAAATAGGGGTGGGCGTGAATTTTTGCAGTTTGGTTTGTGGTTCATGGCTGAATAACGAACTGATATGCTGATTTGTGAACCAAATCAGTTCATATCAGTTCATGAGCCTTTAAACCCCTGCTTTCTGCTCTCTGCTCCTTTTTGTGGGGAGCAGAAAGCAGGAATTTAAATGCCTCTGAGCCATTTAATGAAATAGCTGAGTGGTGGGAAGCAGAAAATGGGGGTTAAATAGCTGGAAGCCATAGTGCTCTCCAAAAATTGGAACAGGTCCTTAGGAGCTCGAACCTGAAAATGACAGTTCTCTCCATTTCTTTTCCCCACCGGGCCTTCTCTATCCATTCTAGAGAAACATTCCTGGTGACTTTGGTGTTGCTGCATCAGTGTGGGTGTTAATTGACAGTGTTATGAGGTGTGTCAGCGCATGCGCTGAAGCAGCTGTTCAAGACTGTTGCTGTATACCCTGAGTTTTTCGGCATGGAAGAGAGAGAAGCAGGGGGCACCTCTCTGGCACTTCTTTGACATATGTACAATAGCCCCTTCAGTAAATAGGTTGTGTTTGCCTACCTGAGTGTCCAGACTCTCTCTCAAGTCTAGCCTGCCTGCTGTGAGGATCAAACGGAGGAGGTGAGAACAATACAAGCCTCTCTGGGTCCTTGCTGTACCTCAGGGAAGCTTGGAGCTTGCCTCCCCTTTTGGCAGTGACTGTTCCGAGATGGGAACCACCTGTCAGTCACAAGCCTCACTGGACAAGGGCCTGATCCACTTTCCTGGAACATGGGGCCAGTGCCGTGTTGGGGAACAGTGCTCAGAAGAGCCACAGGTGGCACATCAAAGAGGGATGGGGATGTTAGTTGACGGTAGAGGTACAGGGAATGGCCAGTGTCCTCCCACCCTGTTCAGCAAATGCTGAAGCCCTTCCTCCAGCCTAGGGGAGTCTTTCCACAGCTTAACAGGCATTTCCTTGAATTTGGAGGAAGGCTGCTGAGCAGAGTGGTAGAATGGTAGAATGCAGACTAGAACCTTTAAAGCCCTATACGGCCAGGGTCCAACATACCTGAGGGACCGCCTTTCCCCTTACATACCCCAGAGAGCACTATGGTCGGGGTCACATGGATTGATTATCCCAGGCCCTAAGGATGCCAGGCTCGCTGTCACCAGGGCCAGGGCCTTTTCAGTGGCGACTCCATACTGGTGGAATGAGCTCCCGGAGGACATCAGGGCCCTGTGGGATCTTATGCAATTCCGCAGGGCCTGCAAGACAGAGCTCTTCCGCCAGGCTTTCAACTAGGAGCCACCCACCACTACCACCAACATCTGTGGTAGAGGGCTGGCCCCAACCTGGAGCCATCGAGGGATGCCGGAAGATCGATGTGTTGGAACTTTGTTTATTACATCATATGGCATGCCATTGTAATTAATGTAGGAATGATTACTGTGAGCACTTTGATTATTTGATTGTTTTAAAATGTTTTAAATGCTTTTATGTCAATTTTATGGTACCTTTCACTTGTTAATGTTAGCTGCCCTGAGCCTGCTCGCAGGGAGGGCGGGATACAAATGGAACTAATAGATAAATAAATAAATAGGGCTGAGGGATAGGTAGTGAAGAATTGAGTTTTCAGGATGGATGAAGGCAGAGAAGCCAAAGGTCTGATGTGTGTGGTAGAAGGAGAGGTGTTCCAGACAATCACAAGAGGTGTGCCGGGTTCCCCCAGGCCAGGCGATCGGCAGGAGCCCTGTTTGCCACTGCTGAGGCCTCATCACTGCCTTCCTTGCCAGCTGCTGCTTCTTCACCACCACCTCTCAGCATCTTCCCCATCTTGCCGCCGCCTCTCTCGACCTCCCTGGCTACTCTGGGGGGGTCGCAGTGGGCCACACTGCAGCTCTGTCAGTATCACTGGGCCTTGGTCCCATGCCCTCCCCCTGCTGACTCAACAGGCACGGCCCTTGGCTCACTCCTTTCTCGGCGGTAAAGATGGGGGCTGGACACACTCCCATGAGTGCGGTAAGGGCAAGGCCGGTTTATGCGGCTGGCTTCCTAATGTGCTGCCGCCTCCTTCCCTGTTCAGTAGACCAGAGGCATAATAACACTCCGGCAGGTTCGTGTGCATTGTGGTGTGCATTGGAGTGGCTCACTGTCAGATGCTTTGGACTGGACAAATGGCACACTTGCCCAAAAAAGGTTAGTGGGTCCTGCCATTTTCAGTGGGATGTGCTGGAAAGACAGCCAGAGGCAAGGTTGGTAAGATTGTTCGAGATTGGAGAGCTGACAGAAGGTCAGAGACAGAAAAGCCACTGGTGCAAAGATGGTCACGAGCCATGAAATCTAATGGGATTACGAAGAGCGGATTTGCATGACGCAACTGGTGTGTGTTTCCTGACTTATTTAGAGTATTTATACCTTACCTTTCCCCTAGATGGAGAGCTCACAAGGTGGCTAATCTGAGGTTGAAGTGAGGTAGAGAAATTCTGGGGGCTCCAGGGTTCTTTTCTTAGCAGTTTCATTGGGATCAGCTGACTTCATAAACGAATGTTCCTGTTATGCTTTTTGGAGTTCCAAAAGGAGTGATAACTGGTGAACTTTCTCAGGGGGATCCCACAAATCCACAGTAAGAATTGGCAGTTCTGTACTGTGGGAGCCATGACTTGAAAATGATGTCAGAAGAGGCTAAAACAATGTGAGCGCCCCTCAGCTTGAGTCCTTGTGAACAAACCTAAGGGCTGGGGTTTTGGTTTAAAATATCAGTTTTGCATTAATTACCAATTTTTGCATTTCTAACCCTGTAAACGCGTCAGCTGCTGATGTGTGGGCAGTGCCCAGTGATTTTGGAGTGGTAGCAAATTTCCATTTAAAAAAACCAGAATCTGTTGCTGTTGTGCTCTGTCACTGCAGCTAGAAACTTTGCAGTGTGGCCATTCATTCACAATTGGGGCTGCTAGCAGTGTGGAGAAAATTGCTCTGCTGTGTGGAATTAATACAGCAAATGCTATTTCTGCACGGGATTGTAGTGAGCAGAACTATCGCCAACCAGTATTGTTTGGGACCAGAGCCTTGTCTAATATTAGTGGTTGCAGCTGCTGTTGCTGTATGTTGCATTGGCCAGTGCATGCTGGGCACCACTGCCTCCCTTTCCTTGGGTGGGGCTTGACCTGTCCTGGAGCCACCGTCTCCCTCTCCTCACATGGGGTGGGCCCGGCACCACCTTCTCCCTCACCTGGGGCAGGCTGATGCTGCAGCCTGCCTCGCCTACGGTTGCTAGGTCCCTTCTGGCAATTGGAGGGTGGGGACAGGGAGACTTCTTGAGAGCTACAGGGAAGCCCAGCCAATGTATAGTGATGTGTCTACATCACTGCCCACATGACCCAGAAGTGACATCATCCATCCGGGACATCGAGGTGGTGCTCTGGTTTTTGGGCAAAAACTTTATGGTAAATTTGGCCTCTGCCATAGAGGTTTTGTTCAAATATCAGAGCATCACCCCAACATCCCAGGTGTGATGATATCACTTCCGGGTCACATGGTCAGTGACGCAGACATGTTGCTGCACATCAGATGATTCTCCCTCTTTGGGGGGGGGTAAGTCCCCTTCTGCCAGCTAGCTGATCAGCCATGGGGAGGTGGGGCCTTGCAGCGGGGGAGCCCTGCCTCCTCTGGGGAATCTGGCAACCCTAGCCTCACCTCAAGGAGGGTGTGTGTGACTCCTTTGCCTCAAATGGGGCTCGGACAGGGCAGGCATGGCTGCCTGCTTTGCCACACACAGTGCTCAGGTTGGCTGGGCCCTTGTCTCACTCCCCTCACTTGCCAGCAAATATGGAAAACAAA
Organism: Lepidodactylus listeri; assembly: GCA_029233225.1. Lineage (NCBI taxonomy): Eukaryota > Metazoa > Chordata > Lepidosauria > Squamata > Gekkonidae > Lepidodactylus > Lepidodactylus listeri. The sequence goes on along the minus strand of JARCFY010000009.1, from coordinate 111,320,521 downwards.
ACAGTGGCCCACAGACTGGAAACCCCTTATCTATATTTCAATTACGAAAAAGATGTCAAAGACTGCAGCAACTATCAGACCATCACATGAATTTCTCACATGAGTAAAGTGATGTTCAAAATCTTACAACAAAGACTGTTGCCATATATAGAATGAGAGATGCCAGATGTTTCAAGCTGGATTCAGAAAAGGAAGAGGCACTAGAGATCATATTGCAAATTTACATTGGTTACTGGAGTATATGAGAGAATTTCAGAGTAAAGTCAGTTTGTGTTTTATAGATTACAGCAAAACCTTTGACTGTGTGGATCATGAAAAGTTATGGCTGGTTGGTTTAAAAAGATTGTGTTGACATGCAACCTGTATTCTGGACAAGAGGCCACTATTAGGTCAGAATATGGAGAAACAGAATGGTTTCCAGTTGGCAAAGGTGTCAGACAAGGATGTATTTTATCTCCCTGTCTCTTCAATCTATATGCAGAACATATCATAAGGAAAGCTGGATTAGATTCTGGTGAAGGTGGAATAAAAATTGATGGAAGGAACATGAACAGTCTGAGATATGCAAATGACATTACATTACTGGCAGAAGATAGTGAAGAGTTGAAATGACTTCTGCTGAAGGTTAAAGCAGAAAGTGCCAAAGCAGGATTACACCTAAACATCAAAAAGACAAAAGTACTGATTGCTGGGGAATTACACAACTTTAAGGTTGACGATGAAGAAATTGAAATAGTTGTCTCTGTCATTAGCTAAAAGGTGAACTACAACCAAGAAATCAGAAGGAGACTGAGACTGGGAAGGGCAGCCGTGAAGGAGCTAGAAGAGATTCTTAAGTATAAGGATGTGTTACTGGTGATCCAGATCAAGATAAGTCATTCCATAGTATTCCCCTTTACTATGCAGGGGTGTGAAAGTTGAACCACAAAGAAAGGTGACAGGAAGAGAGTTGATTCCTTTGAAATGTGGTGTTGGAGGAGAGTTTGATGGATGCCGTGGACCACCAAAAAGACAAATCAGTGGGTTCCAGATCAAATCAAGCCTGAACTCTCCCTACGAGCTAAAATGACCAAACTGAGGCTATCATGCTTTGGTCACCTTCTGAGAAGACAAGAGTCACTGGAAAAGACAACAGTGCTAGGAGAAGCTGAAGGCAGCAGGAAAAGAGGAAAATCCAAGATGAGATGGATTGACTCAATCAAAGAAGCCACGAGGGCCCTCAGTTTGCAAGGCCTGAGCAAGGCTGTTAACGACGGGACGTTTAGGAGGTCATTAATTCATAGGGTCGCCATTAAGTCAGAAGTGACTTGGCAGCACTTCACGCACACACACACACACACACACACACACACACACACATATGCGTGCGTGCACCCCCCCCCCCTCCAGATCATTAGAGCCTGCATGGGTCCCCTCAGTTGGGAAAAAAGGCCTGTCACAGTTGCCAGCTCTCCTGAAACTAGCTGCCAGGTTGGAGTGAAGTGGCAGAGATGGCCTTCAGACCGAGAAGATGATGAGGTCCAGTTAGAATGATATACCTATGTACTTCATCATGCATACAAGCAGATATGAAAATGGGTTATTTCCAGTTTAGAGCCCTGTGCAGATTGCTGTGCGTTTCACCTGGTTGTGCTCTCAAACAAAGGAGCAAAGAAGACAGGTGGTCAAGAGAAGCCTTTTCTATTACTTGGGGCTATTTATGAAGGCTAGCCCAATTTCGTCAGATCTCAGAAACTAAGCAGGGTTGATCCTGGCTAGTATTTGGATGGGAGACCGCCAGAGAATACCAGGGTTGCGACGCAGAGGCAGGCAACGGCAAACCACTGCTGAACTCTCTTGCCTTGAAAACCCCAAAAGGGGTTGCCATAAGTCATCTGTGATTTGAGGGCACGTCTCACCACCATAAGGAAGGGCTGTGTGTCTTTGTGTTCCCCTGTTGCTCCTTGAGATGTGGACTTTGTTACACAGTGTAAAAGCCAAGGGGATGGGATATACCGTCTATCGAGAGCACTGTGGAAATGTTTCCACTTTAAATGTCGCTTGTTCTACAAAAGACCACTTTCTGCAAAGGTGGAGTCATATGTGGTAGCCAGTTCCTGTGGAAAGCAGTTTGCACAGTGTGTGCGCTTTCCATGCATTGTTCACCTGCCTTGGTGTACTTTCTTTCTGCCTGTACAAATGCTGCTGACCGGCGCAGATGCATAACATGTACCCGCCATGACATGGATCGTTGCTTCACTTGCGAAGGTCAACATCTGATTTTGTTCACCTTCTTGCCTGCTGTGAATATGTGTCAGTAGGGAGGGAGGAAGCTCACAAAAAAGATTTTCTGTCCTTTAAAAACCTCTCCTATCTTGCATCCTGTCTGTGTTTTCAAAACACAGATGTCCCAGACCCTGCTGAATCTCTACAAATGACCTCTAGGTAAAGGTAAAGGTTTCCCTTGCTCGAAAGACAGCTGAATATGACTCTAGGGATGCAGTGCTCATCTCAGTTTCCAAGCTGAAGAGCCAGCGCTGTCCGAAGACATTTCCATGGTTGTATGACCAGCATGACTGGACACCAAGGCGCATGGAACACTCTATCAAGCTTTTAATTTCCATCTAGGGGTCTCTAAGCAGTATGGTGAAAGTCTCTAAAAAAAAGATTATTTTTCCCTGGAATCCAAGGATGCCTTTCAAGATCAATGGTCTCTGTCCCACCACTCTACTGAGCAAAGTTTGGAAGGCTTCCTCCAACCCGCGTGGCTCCTCATCCAGTGGAAGAGCCGCCATCTTGGAAGGCTAAGGCAGGGTACGGGCCAGTGTTCTTACTTTTCCCGCGTTCAGTCTCAAGGTTCTCTCCAGGTCCTGCTCACACCTCACTGCGTGTGCCAGTGAGCAGCAACCATTTTCTGTCTTCTAGGTGCATGATGTGTGCTGCATGCAGCCGTATGAAATTGTCCTGAGTGAGAGAACAGCCCAACCGACTTTCACACATAGCAGAAGTGATGCTGATTGGCTGGGGCAGGAACAGGTGGTGTTATCTGCTCCTCAGGTAGAGGATTTGTCACCTTCTGCCTTCAGTCCAAGTGCCCTCTTTATTTTTAGATGAGAAGCATATTCTAAGCTTCTTTGTACCGACATGTACTGGGCGGCTCTTGCAGCGCTTCTCAGTTTGAGAGTTGGTATGTTCTCTTTAAAATTTCCTTTTCTTGACTGTTACTGTTCTTTTGGCATCTGCAAGGTTCATCCTGAGTTGATCACCTGTTGCAAATCCAGTCTCTTGACCCCAAGAGATCTGCTGTGCTGTCTTTGAATATGACCTCATCTGAAAAATGTCCTCAGCACATTGTTGTTTAAATGGGCATTTGATGAAGTACTGTGATTCTGGAATTATACAGTTGTGTTTAGTGGGAGCCTTGTTTTACAACATGCAATGTTTTGATCAAAATGATTTGCAAGGGACAGTTTTAAAACTCGAGAGCAGATGGTTCCCTCCGGAGCGTAAAGGTCTGCTGGGTGGCCAACCGATTTCCATAGAACAGGATTAACATGGTCACGGGGTTCCAAAGGGTCTAGGAAGGGCACCCCCAAAAGTTTTCTGCTAAAGTAACTGGCAAATGGGAGAAAGGGATTCATAGTAACAGTAAGATGCTTTCAAATGTGTCTTTCCATTGGACTGTTAGTGTGGACACTTGTTTCATCATGCTGCTTTCAGATTGATATGATTACCCATCAGGAATTGACACTTTCCTGATGTATGTTATTACCAGCTTTTTTAAAACAAATATGAGGGATAAAGGGTTATTGTGTGTGTGTATGTGTGTTGTGTCCCTTTCAAACCATGCTGCCTTTTCCTGGCATCGGAAGTGGTCACGCACGCACACACACACACACACACACCCTCCAAAATCAGGGCTTTTGCATTTAAAAAAATCACCAAAATATTTTTAAGCAGTTGTAATGATAGGGTTACTGTAGTTTTGTTTTTGTGTATGCTTATGTTGATATAAGCTTGTATTTGTTTTGGATCGTGGGCGGGGGAGAGGGAGTGGTTTAACAATGATGAAAGTCCAGTCATCAAAAAGCGGTCTGGAGGTGAGGAAAACTGACAGAAACATTATGCACGAGGGAAAAGGTGACTCCGGCTGTGATCATACGCACAATTAGAACCAGCATAGGTGCGAATGCTGGGCGGATTTAATGGAAGCGATCAGACAACAACATCTGGGAAGTGCTCTGCAGCCGTCAGCAACCCGTTTTGCTCCGCTGCAGAAGCAGAGTTAAAAGACACCAGGGAAAATCTTGTAGTAAACGGGTTGCGATGGCCCACGGGTGGACTTTCCCCTGTCTGATCACTCCAGTGTGCTCTCATGGCATTGGATGGTCTGATCAGGCCGTTCCGACTCCGTGCCGTTGTTTCCCCACCCTTGCAGTATGCACGTCATCACAAACTCCATAGGGAGCCCTCAGTGTGAAGGTGCGATTCATCAAACCCTCATTTAAGCGCATGGGAATAAAACGGGACAAAACCCTCCCAGCTCACCCACAGTTGCGTCTGATCACACACTGATGGACTGCGCCCACCACACGCAATAAAGCGATTCACAGGGGAGCTGCCTGGTCGTGCAATGCTGGATAAAAAAGATCTAGATCAAATTACAGCTGGGCCAATGGCAGGATCGGCTGCCCATCTGAACGCACCCTGTGTGTGTTTTCTTTGCTCCTCTCTGAAGTACAGTGGTGGCTGCCTGTCGGAGCTCTTGGGATTGATATATCGGGAAATCAGGCAGCTGAGTGACCTGGTGGTTCAGAGTGTTTCCAGCAGTGGGGTGGTGTTTGGTAGAGAGAAGCTGGTAGAGAGATGGGAAGTGAGAGAGGAGCTGTCTGAGCAGCAGGGTCGTCACACGATCGGGTGTGTCTGGGTGTGTTCACTGATATTCGACCTCTAGTTTTCTTGTACTTTTAATGTTAGCACTCTGTATTGTAGAACCACATTTACGTTCTAGTTGGATTAGATTAACTGTTTCTCACTTTGCAAATGAAAATATTTTCTAGCTTCTGGGTGGTTGATCCAGTGGCTGTACAACTTTTTTACCCTGACAGGGACAGATGTTATATTTTAGATCACAATTTCTGACTTCGGCCTTGGCCTGAAGAGCGACATGACTCTCCTAAGTTCCTTTCACTGAGTCCTGCACATTTCCCGCCGTACTGCCCCCCCCCCCCCTTCTCCCCAAGTGACTTGCTGCTCTGGTGCCTTGAAATACTGTCCTTGGAAATGTAGTTTTTCAGGGATCCTGAGGCCAAAGCGAGGACAAGTGGAGAGGGCTTCCTGATGACATCATGAGCAACCAGCTGCATCGATGCCACGCGCAGTCAGTATCTGCAGAACCGTATTTTTCAGAATTTGGCCCTGGAAAGGAATAAGGGTGTATATGTTGGAAGGAGCTCCCTGAGTGTAGGCCAGTTGTTCTGAATCACTCTGGTTCTGTTGGCTGTAGGTTTTAAAAATTCCTCCCAATCAAAGTGAAGGAGACTAAAGAGTCCTTAAAGGAAGGAGGAAAGCAAATATCTAGAAGATATTGTAATGACTTTTGAGTTACTATATTTGTTATGCTGATTGCTTGTTAGTGAGCCGAGAAGAGGAATCGATCTTTCCTCCTCTAATGGCCTGCCCTTGCCTTTTTCCTTGCCTCTGTGGGGCAGAAGAGACAGTGAGTGGTTTTGCAGCTGGGATGTAGCTAGCAGGGGAGAGAAGGCTCGCCCCCCCCCCGCGGCTCTTTTGAAATATGGGCCCATCCTGTTTGTCTCTGGGAAGCTGAAGCATCTTCAGCAGCTGGCAAAGTGTGCTGAGTGAGCCCACGGGCAAATGGTATATTTGTAAACTGATTTTACAAAATGGCATCATCCTCTGTCTTTCCCGTGGGTTCTCATGACAAAGCAATGGACCCTGCAGGGGGCACACGTCCTCGGGACTCAGAACTGCTGGATGGAAGTTGGGCAAGTGTCTGTGTTTTGTTTCTGTGTCTAGTGGTCAGGAGGCTGGACCGTCTTTGGGGGGAGCCAGGGTGATTCAGGGTCCTTGGGTGGTTCGCCACTGTTAGCCTTCCCTCCCGCACAGCATTTTATGGGGATAAAATGAAACCCTGTGTGTGGCCCTGAACTCCTGGGTGACAGAATGTGTTAAAAAATATAAAGTATATTCAAAATGTTTCCAGGACTCTGTGCTATTCCAGCTCAAAAAGTTAGGCAATTTCAGAAGTATCTATTACTATACTGCAACTACATTGGTTCTAGAATTTTCAGTGGTGGTGTTCAGACAACACAAATCATGATTTATTGTTTGAAAAATTAACCCTGGAAGTTTTGGGTATGCCTGCTTCCATCCGGTTCCCCTTCCATGCAGCTTGAGCACTGAACATTTGGTCTGAACCACAAAGTAGGGTTTGTTCCTTGCCTCTGTGTAAGGATTAGTGCAACAACGAATCTGTCATTTGTGATTCAGATGTAGAGGTGAACTGTGGCTTGTTGTGAACATGGAAGTCATCAGTTTCTGAGCAGCACGTGAGGGGAGCAGGGAAAGAGAAGGGCCCTACAAGTCCGTGGGATTCTCAGGTTCATTCTTGTAGTACTGGGTCGTTCAGTCCTGGTGTCTGAATGCACACTGTGCAACCAGTGTCCTGTCTTGAGGGCCAAATAAGACATTGTTATACGGCTGTGTGTAATACTAGCCCAACAGCTCTGTGTGTGTGTGTGTGTGTGTAGGATATTCCCTGTAACCACCCTTGGGCTGGGCTACCCTGCTGAATCAGAGAAAGGATAAGAAGGAAACGCGATGTTTGGCTGGATCGTGCCCAGTATGCTCTTTTTGGTCAGTTAACATTGAGCTTCTGTTTTCTTTCAGAATATGAAAGACGATGACCATGGTGGTCCAGGATCCCAGGAGGGGTGGCAGTGACTGCTGCTTGACTTTTTAATGCCAATGTGTGGACCTTCTTGGCTGTTGGTACAGTGTAGATACAAGAGTCCACATTCTAAGCTATGTCGAAGAAAAACCGGGCGAAGGGAGAAAAGCCTGACATGGAGGTTGATGCCGTCCAAGCTGCTAACGAGGAACTGCGAACCAAATTGACCAACATCCAGATAGAATATCAGCAGGAGAAAGGCAAGGTAGGTCCGTGTGATGCCAGGTGGAGGCATGAGGTCCAGCAGAACATGAGCTGCTCTGTACACGCAGGTGCAGTTGGCAAGGATGCCACTCTGATGTCTCTTTTGGTTTCCAAACAGGGGGGAAAGGAGGACAATAAAGCAAATATATAAAGCAAATTTTAAAATTGCTTTAATAAACTCTTTACCGTATGCAACCCCCCCCCCCCCCGTGTTGTGTGACCCCATTCAGAAGTGGTACTTATTCAAAGCTGTAAAGGTCTCATGTGGACATCCTTTATATTAAAGTCTTCGTGATAAGGACCCTTTGTTTGATGCTAGCAAAAGCTGTGCTCCTTGGATGCCATGCTACAATTCCTATCAGGAGGACAGAGGGAGAGAGAGAGAGACAGATAGGCTGACTCTGATTTTGAGTGTATTCTGCCTTGTTTTCCCTCACCCCCTTGGTCCTGTTTGGTGAGTTACTGAGGAAGCGTCTGCTTAGGCCTTTAGGGGATTGCATGGTTAGAGACTGGAAGGGGCAGAGCTGCAATGGAAAGCCTCAAGTGCTTAACTAGTACCCAAGTGCTTAACTAGACCAGATATCTAAGAAGATCAGCCATGGATTTTAATTGGAAAGAGAAGCTACCAGAGTGGGGTTGGGGATCTTAATTGAGGCTGTTGTGTGAGGGTTTAACCATTTTGCCCTGTGCCCCTTGGACCTGCAGTGGCACTCCTCACGGGCGCCGTGGATGTGTCGGTATGTTTTCCCCATGAGGACAGCTCTGGGGGAGAGGACTGAACTTGTGAAATTGATGTTAACTTCCCCTTCCTTATCCTGTAACCCCAGACTGAATCAGTCCCTCCTCGTTCACTGCTAGTTACAGTTTAGAAAACGGGATACTTGTCCTCTGATCTCCCATCGTGCTGTCTGTCTGAGCCTCCTGCATTTTAACCTAGTGGGTGGTGCTACGTGTGGATTTCTGTCCTGTGACAGAGCAGTCCCATTGGTAAAGCTAGCATCCACCTCTTGCATTCCCCCCCACCCCCTTCTGTCCTTACTAGCTTCTGTCTTTGCACGGAATTTTGTCTATTTCCAAATGGCTGAACTGTTGAGCTGCAGCCAGTAATTTCCCAGGGTTTCGTCTTGGTTTAGTCAGCAAAACTGTTGTGCGATTAGAGCGACCAGTCCCCCCCCCCCCCCCCAATGTTGGTCCTCTCTTGTTTGTTTCTGGCACACACAGGCGAAGCTACCAAGGGGGCTGGAAGGGAAGCTTAGCACAAATGGGTGGGAAAATTACCCGCTTCTTATGCCTGGTTTGCACAATACATTGACTGTCCACACAAAGGCTCTAGTGGCCAAATGTAATTCAGTCATAGATATAGAGACAGATTCATGAGGGTAGTTGTGTTGGTCTGAAGCAACAGAACAAAGTTCGAGTCCAGTGGCACCTTTGAGACTAATAAAGCTTAATTCTGGGCATCAGCTTCCGTGTGCAAGCACACTCCTTCAATTGCCCACCAAAGCTTATACCCGGATTAAAACTGTGTTGGTCTTAAAGGTGCCACTGGACTCAACCTATGTTCTGTTGCTTCACTGGGCTCAAACTTTGTCCTGCAGATATAGGAGGAGGATTATTCATACCCCGCCCTTCACTACCCGGAGTCTCAGAGCTGCTTACAGTCTCCTTTCCTTCCTCTCCCCACAACAGACACCCGTGAGGTAGGTGGGGCTGAGAGAGCTCTGAGACAACTGCTTCTGAAAGAAAGAACGGTGACTGACCCAGGCTGGCTGCATGTGGAGGAGGAATGGGGAATCAAACCAGGTTCTCCAGATTAGAGTCTGCCACTCTTAACCACTGCACCAATCAAGCGGATGGAATTATTGCTGCGAGATACTCTGTGATCGCATGCCAGGCTTCTGTCTATTTACTACCAGTTCCTTAACGGTAGGGCCTTCCCTCCCACAGTGGACTTCATTAATCAGTGCTGCTCTCATGTTTGATCCCCTTTGATTGCAGACCCTAAGAGTATATAAGTGTGCCCCTTTCGCCCGGGGTTCAGGACTGAGACGGCTCTGGTGGCCCTTATGCCTTACAGTGGCTCGCTTCCTTCCTCCATGGTCGGGGACAAAGGGTGGCGCTAGGGGAGCAGCAGTCCTGGAGGCACCTGCTTGAATGCGGAGTGCCTCAGGGGGCTGTGCTCTCCCCAATGCTCTTTAACATCTATATGCGCCCCCAGAGGGCGGGGCTGGGTTGTCACCAGTATGCTGACGACACCCAGCTCTATCTGATGTTGGGCGGCCAGTCTGGCTCTGGACCGGACGATCTTGACGGGGCATTGCACGCTGTGGCTGGATGGCTCAGGCTGAGTAGGCTGAAGCTGAACCTGGCGAAGACGGAGGTCCTGTGCCTGGGTCGGAGCAGTCCTTGGGCGGGGCTCCCGCTTCCATTCTTTGACGGGGTGCCATTGGTGCCTGCGCTGGTGGTTAGGAGTTTGGGAGTGCTCCTGGATCCCTCCTTGTCTATGGAGGCCCAGGTAGCAGCCCCTGCCAAGTCGGCCTTTTACCATCTGAGGCTGGCGCGGCAGTTGGTTCCCGTCCTTGACCGTGCCGACCTGGCTACAGTGATCCATGCAATGGTCACCTCAAGGCTAGACTATTGTAACGCTCTCTACATGGGGCTGCCCTTGTCGCAAATCCGGAGGCTGCAGCGGGTGTAGAATGCTGCGGCGAGGCTGCTGATGTGCCTCCCCAGATGGGAGCACATCCAACCGGTGCTGGAGGCACTGCACTGGCTGTCCATAGCGTACCGAATTCGCTTCAAGGTGCTGGTGCTTGCCTTTAAAGCCCTAAATGGCCTGGGTCCGACCTACCTGAGGGACTGCCTTTCCCCGTATTTATCCCAGAGAGCACTACGGTCTGGGGCCCAACACCGCTTGGTTATACCAGGCCCCAGAGAAGCCAGCTCTCACTAGGGTGAGAGCTTTTTTGGTGGCGGCCCCTATCTGGTGGAATGAGCTCCAGGAGGAGATCAGGGCCCTGTGGGACCTGGTGAAGTTCCGCAGAGCCTGCATGTGTATGAACAGGGGCCGCTGCCTCTCTTTCTCTCCCCCTACTCTATGATCACCAGCGAGCAGCCTCAGACACTACCATCTGGCCCCAGTACTGTCTAATATCGGGGCCGAAAATGTTGGGGGTATACGGCATACCACCTGAACTCACTGAGCACTTTATGTAAACTGTTATTGGTTAACTTGAATGTTTTGTAATGTTTTATAATTGTTTTAACTGTCTTAATTGATATTGTATTTATGAACCTTGGCTCTGCCAAGACCTGTAAGCTGCTCTGGGCCTGCAAACCCGGGGAGAGCGGCCTATAAATCGAACTAAATAAATAAATAAATAAATAAACAAACAACAGGGTAGAGGGTGAACAATTGTGCCTCAGCTCGGTTTGAGTCCAGCGGCACCTTAGAGACGGACAAGCTTTTTGGGGTATCAGCTTTTGAGAGTCCAGGCTCCCTTCGTCAGATATAGAAGAATAGAGCTTCTGTTCTGCTCTACCCCAGCAACATCTGCATAAGAGAACTTCATAATAAACATCCTGCATTGTTCTCAGGGAAAAGGTGTGAAATGGTTTGCTGTTCTGTTTGCCCCAGTGGTGGTTAATCACAGAAATGGTGTTTTCGTGCTCTCACACGAGCCTTCTGCAAAGTGTGGCCAAGCCAGTGACCCGTTTAACATGCCCATGTCTGCCTTGTTAACAGGGACCCAAGATCATTTTTGCTGTAGAATCCCTTTGTTGGGTTCACATCTAATATGTTTTGCTCCCCAGTCCATTTTGTATATTTGGGAGACTTTGGTCCCCAGTAAGAATACATCCCTTAGGACGACGTGCGCTGGAGAGGCTTTGGCACTCACTTCAGGTTCTTCGTCTTTTGATAAAGCCTTCATGGTGGAATGTGACCATGGAACCGGTCAACGTGTGAGATACGGTCATTTGGAACCTGCACATGAAGTTGTGGCTATTGAGTGTTTTTCACCCCTGAATTCCTTGTCATCATGGACTTTAGAAGAAGAAGAACAGTAGTCTGACACACTATATTGGCTATTTGCCTTTTGTAATTACTTCAGTGATTTTGCATTTGTTGTTTGCATTCCCAGTGCACAGTTTATCTTTTGTTTTGTTCCCTTACTGTGTATCTTCCCTCTGTATTTTAGCCTCCAGGTGGGGCCTGGAGAGCTCCTGGAATTACAACTGATCATCCAGGCAATAGAGATCAGTTCCCCTGGAGAAAATGGCTGTGTTGGTGGGTGGACTCCGTGGCACTGTACCCTGCTTGGTCCCTCCCCTCCCCAAACCCCGCCCTCCCCAGGCTCCGCCCCCCAAATTCACTAACCTTAATTTCCCAACCTAGAACTGGCAACCCTAGATCAAAAACAGTAGAAAATTGTAGTAGGTAAGTTTTTCCCCTTCGTGTCACTAGTTGACTTTTCCAATAAAACGTTCTAGGTGAGCAAACTGAGAGAGAAGCTCCAGGAAGTAAAACTAGAGCGAGAACAGGAGCAGCACAGACACACGGCCTACCTGTCGGAGCTGAAGGCCAAGCTCCACGAAGAGAAGATGAAGGAGCTGCAGGCTCTCCGAGAGGTACTGATCCGGCAGCACGAACAAGAGGTGGCTCGTCTGGCGAAAATAAAAGACAGCGAGATCCAGCGGCTGCAGTCCACAGTCAACGTCCTGCGAGACGGGGCGGCCGACAAAGTGAAAACGGCACTGCTCAATGAAGTCCGGGAAGAAGCCCGGAAGTCATTTGATGGCGAGCGGATGAAGATGCAGCAGGAGGCCTTGGAGCTGAAAGCCTGCAAGAAACAGCTGGAAGAAACGCTGAGCAACGTCATGCAGGCAGATAAGATGAAGGCAGCGGACCTGCGCACCGCTCACCAGGCTCACCAGGACGAGATCAACAGAATAAAGCGCGAGTGTGAGAGAGACATCCGGAGACTGGTAGGTGCCCCTTAGGGAGCAAGGTAGGCTCCAGGTTTTGCTACAATGACGTGCAACTGAATCCTTAGCATACTTAATCTGGTGGGGGACCGTGTTGGTCTGAAGGGACAGAACAAAGGTTGAGTCCCGTGGCTCCTTTAAGACCAACAAAGTTTCATTCTGGGCATAAGCTTTCGTGTGCCTGCACAGCTGATACCCAGAATAAAACTTTGTTGGTCTTAAAGGAGCCACGGGACTCAAACTCTGTTCTATAATTAACCCATAACATGATTCCTCAGATGGTGCAGGCTAGCCTGATCTCATCTGATCTCGGAAGCTGAGTAGGGTTGTCCCTGGTTGGTACTTGGATGGGAGACCTCCAAGGAAGCCCAGGGTCACAATGCAGAGGCAGGGAGTGGCAAACCATCTCTGTTAGTTGCTTGCCTTGAAAACCTGGTGAGGGTCCCCATAGGTCGGCTATGACTTGATGGCATTTTACAGACTTGCGCATGTATGATTCCTTGATCGCCACCCCCCCCCCCCGATGCTTTATAGACCATATGGGTGTTAGTATTTTAGTTGCAATGGCTGTTTCCATTCCAACTGGTACGCAGTTGCTTCTGTCTGTTGGAAGCATCACATGTTACTGATCATTGTCATTAATGAAGGCCCTCAGATGAGAACTGCTATAGCATCCTAGTCTATTTGGCTTTGTGTGGCAAAATGGTTTCGTACTATTTTGTCTTTAAGGATTTTGATGGTTCCGCATATGATCCTTCCACATTCACTCTGATTAATGTCTTGTATGCTTTTTGATTTTCATGTAGCAGTGAAGGGTCTGAGCTTGGGAGAGTCTTCTGATGTTTCTGAAGATGTACAAAGTTCTGCTTGGGTCATTGGCCACGTGGTCCAAGAGTGGAACTTCTTGTTCCAAGAAAGGCCACCCTTACACACTGTCTAATTGGGGCGCCTCAGATACACACACAGCTGAAGCTGCTGTCAGTAGTATCGGGCGTTGCTTTGAAAAGGAGGTAAGGGGTTTCGAAGAGATTCTTCCCCCCATACTGTCACTAAAACAGTATCTTCTGACACCGTTGCAGCCGCTCATAGTGGCTGCATCTTTGTCAGTTCCCAGCTTTTATGGAGGGGAATCGGCATCTCTCAGATGGATTCAGGTTTTGGTACTGCAGGGCGGCCCACAGGAAGTAGCCAAGCGAGGGACAGAGGTAGCATTGTCGTATGCTGTTGAAGAAGCAGTGCTGGCTTCCGCCTCGGCATGACTTGGCTGCCATGGAAGAGTTGCTAAGGAAAAAGAACATTCTGTGCTTGGGAGTCGTTGTTAACAATGCTGGGTTTCCCCCCCCCTTCCTCCCCTAACTGTTTTCCAAGATGGATGAGATAAAAGGCAAAGACAGAGTGATTCTGGCATTGGAGAAGGACCTTGGTGTCCAGGCAGGCCATACACAAAAGCTGCTGCTCCAGAAAGAAGCCCTGGATGAACAGCTTGTCCAGGCGAAGGAGGCAGAACGGTACCATGGGAGTCCCAAGAGAGAACTTCCGCCTGGAGTCGGAGAGGTTGCTGAACTTGCAGGAAGCCTGGGGGTAAGAGAACTTTCCGCTGTCTGTCCCCCTTGCAACACCCAAACCACCCCAGGTGCAAAATACTACCTGAGTTAAGAACATGAGAGCCCTGCTGGATCAGACCAGCTGTCCATCTAGTCCAGCATCCTGTCTCACACAGTGGCCAGCCAGTTCCTCTGGAGGGCCAACAACGGCATAGAGGCCCAGGCCTTCCCCTGATAAGGGCATCAGAAGAGCCCTGCTGGGTGAGACCAGTAGTCCACCTAGTCCAGCCTCCCGTCTCACACAGGGGCCAGCCAGTTCCTCTGGAGGTCCAATCATGGGGCACAGAGGCCGAGGCCTTCCCCTGAGAAGACCACCAGAGGAGCCCTGCTGGATCAGACCAATGGGCCATCTAGTCCAGCATCCTGTCTCACACTGTGGCCAGCCAGTTCCTCTGGAGGACCAGCAACAGGTCACAAAGGCCAAGGCCTTCCCTTGAGGTAGTCTCCTGGCTCTGGGAATCAGAGGATCAGTGCCCCTGAACGTGGAGGTTCCCCTCAGTCACCATGGCTAGTAGCCATTGATAGATCTCTCCTCCATGAATCTGTCTAATCCCCTTTTATAGCTGTCTGTGCCTGTGGCATAGTTCCAACCAGAGGGATGAGACAGATAAGAAGCCACAATAGAAAAGTTCAAATAAATTAAAAGTAAATTGTGTAAAAAAGCAGCAGGAAAAGACTTGCTTTCATCCTCCAAAGGACTTTATTTTCTAGTAAAAAAAAAATTCAAGGTTTTCCAGCATAAAATTGCAAATAAAAATGTTTTAAACTTTATTGGCAAAACATTTTACTCAGTCATTCGGTAGTGGAAATTAAAGCAGTCACGAAAACGATGCTGAAGTTATTTTGGAATGTCAGTTGGGTCTTTCAGGCATCAAAGTTGCCTCAGATTTTGGCACAGTCTGTTAACAAGTTTCAAGTCCAAAGGTCTCTGGCCTTTTTGAGCCTGCGAGCACCTTTGGAACGCTGACAGGGGGTGATGGGCGCAAGCACAGAGTGTCTGCTGCAGGAGAGAGCGAGAGAGCCAGCCACACAGAGGGAGCCCCAGTGCTGGGGAGAAGAGGAGTGATGAGAAAAATACACAGGAAGAGACGAGTGAGAGATAATAAAACCCACATTGTGGTGGTAGCTAGCTAGCTGCTGCTGAAACACTGTTATTTTAATCTGTACAGTCTATTGGATCTCCAGTGGCCAATCAGAAGCATTTCTGGGCAAGAGTTCCATCTGGCCCTACCCACTTTCCAAAAGCACTTGGTGGGTACTGGGAAATGTGTCATGTGGGGTGCCACAGGGCCCCTGGGTGCCACGCTGGAGATCCCTGCTTTGTAGATGTGAGAAGGTGTGTCTGTGTCTGCTCTGAATCTAGCCCCTGAGGAGTGGGGAGAGAATACTTGACTGCAAAAGAGTCTGAAGACTTTCGTAAAGCGGTTCAGTGCAGCAGAAGTCTTGGGATGGGGAATATTGACCAGGGTGTTGGACTGGGGAGACCCAGGTTTAAAAAACTGCCCAGCCGTGAATCAGGTTGTGGAGCTTTGTCTCCGGAGAACCAGACGTGCTGCTGGGAGTTCCACAAATGTGTTCTAATTTCATGACCAGGCACACGCAGGGGACTGATCCTGACCGTGCCGCGGCCGGGGGAGGAGGGGGGTTAAGTCTGCCGTTTTCCTGAAGTGAGAACCATTACCTGGAGGTGTTCCTCCTGCATGTCTGCCCCAACAGTGCCAAGGCCAGCCCAGTGAGGCTGTTTCAGGCTGTGGCAAAGGGGTGGGTGGAGCCTTAAACCGGTGTCCTTCCACATCTCAGTCCCCTCCGAATCAGGCCCCCCATGCACCTGATAAACTGAATTTTTAAAAAATGACAGCCACACAGAACTTCCAGCATCATGCCTGGTTTGGCCTGCAGCCTGTCTTGCTGAAGACTCCAGCCCGTGGCTAGGAATTTTTTTAAAAATTTGGGGGGCCTTTTAAAAAGTCAGGGGGCACTGAAATAAAAATTTTAAGTAACCCTCACGTAGTCCCTTTAAACGCTTTCTGGAGCGGGGAGCTGTGTGTGTCTGCACTCGGGACTGCAGGTGCACCTGGCCTCCCTCCCTTCTTCCCAAAAGCGTTTAAAGGGACCCTTCAAATGCTTTGAGGGAAAAGCGGGGGCTGCACTGCAAATTTGTGGCTTGGAGTGCAGGCACGTGCAGCCCCCCCTTCCCCCCAAAAGTCATGGGGCCTTGGCAGGAAGTTGGGGGGGGGCGTAGCTACAGGTGGCCTCTGAGCTCTCTGTGGGAGGCGGGCATGATGGTCACTCGGGGCCACACATGACGTGTTGGCAGGAGAAGTGTGAGCATTTTTGAAAGGTAATAATAGCACACACCAGGGAACCCCATTTGGGCTGAAGCCTTTTCTGTTCTGTTCTTTTGACTTCTTTCCAGTGCTCTTTTAGCCATCCCAGTTGCTCCCCCAGATTTGCTGTCTGAACTGCGGGGGGGGGGGGAAGACACGTGCACCTGAGGAGGAAATGCTGCCATTGGGGGGGACGGGGACGGGGACGGACTGAGACTAAGCAAACAGTGCAGGAGGGAAGGGTTAAGGCTGCTTCTCTCTGGGCCATGGCACCCACCCAAACGGTGAGCTGTTTCTACACTTAAGAATTCAAAACGTCATGGATTTCCTGTAGTCATGAGTCATGACCAATGTTACCTCTAAGCCATGAAGTCTTGTGAGCAAAAATTCTACTTTGTGAGCAACTGGCATTAAAGTTGTGAGCGAGCAATTTGGCTACTGCATAAATGAGTTTTCTCTGGAGACATCCTTCCTGAGCTAAGACAAAAATGTGTGAGCTGGATGCTAAAAAACTGTGAGCTAGCTCACACTAACTCAGCTTAGAGGGAACACTGGTCATGACTGTTCTGGCTGTGAGTCATAGCTGGATTCAGCTGGAGCGCCCCAGGAGAACTGGACTCCAGCTGCTGGAGTCAAGTGTGACTTTGACTGTTGGGGAGAGGTACCTTTTTGTGGAATGGCTGAGACCTGCCCCTCTGCCTGAGCAGGAAGACACCCTTCTAATTTGATGTCCACTGAAGTCAGTGGGTGCAGAAGGGCCCCAGTGTGCTTAGGAGCCTCAGGACCACTGGGAATGCGCCAGCCTTGTGGTTGTTGAGTGTGTGTGTGTGGGGGGGGGGGGGGGGCATGAAGTCTCTTTCAAGGGGCCAGCCTACTTGCCTGTGGCAAATGCTTTAAAATGGTAGCCCACCTTCCAAACCCAGCTCTGTAAACATTTTCTGCATCGTCAAGTACAAGTTTGAAACTTTGGAAATCTTTCTGCAGCGTTTCAGCTGAGCAGTATTTTGATTTCCTGGGAGGTGTTGAAGTCAATACTTCAAAACTGGAATCAAAATAATGCTTGCCCTCAAGTCAGATACAGGCCTGCAGAGAGGAGGCAACATACGTGTTCCTTTCCAGGACTTTTTGGAAATGTTAGTAAAGGTAAAGGATTCCCTTGCTCGGAAGCTAGTCAAATCTGACTCTAGGGGGCGGCGTTCGTCTCTGTTTCCAAAACGTTGATTCATTGCAAATTCAAGCCACCTTGTCTTAATGAGCTGATCCACACCCCCAGCAACATCTGCATAGGATAACTTTATAATAAACACCCTGTATTGTTCTCAGGGAAAAGGTGTGAAATGGTTTGCTGTTCTGTTTGCCCCGGTGGTGGTTAATCGCAGAAACCGTGTTCTGTGCATTCACACGAGCCATCTGCAAAGTGTGGCCAAGAGTCCACGTCAGTGACCCATTTAACATGTCCATGTCTGCCTTGTTAACAGGGACCCAAGATCATTTTCCCCTGAACTTTCTTTTTGCCAAGGGTACTGTGCTTTAATGCATCTTTTTTTTGCTGTAAAGGAGCAACATATGGATGAGCGAGACATGAGGAGGTTTCAGCTAAAAATAGCTGAACTGAATGCTGTCATACGGAAGCTGGAAGACAGGAATACGCTTTTAGCGGATGAAAGAAATGAACTGGTAAGGTAACGAGCCCAAGCCAAGTGTGCTTCGCTTTCATTCTGAGCACGCTGCACTTTTGCATTTGTGTGAACTGGGTGGTCTGTGAGTTTTGCCTTCCCTGCTTTCTGTTACTCTGCATGTTAACTCATTTCCTTGGATCTTGAGCTATGCTTTAAATCAGGGGTGTCAAACATGTGGCCTGGGGGTGGGATCAGGCCCCCGGAGGGCTTCTATCAGGCCCGCACTGGAACTGGCCGTCTCCTGCTTCCAGTTTTGTTGCTGCTGCTGCATCATAGCTTGCTTCGCCAGACTCTCAATTGCTCAGCCGTTTCCTGTTTTCCCCTGGGTCCCAGACTCAGAACCCTGAGCATGGGATTTCTGTGGTGAATGTCAATAAATCAAAAGAAGGAAAAAAATCCAGTTCCAGTCGCGGCGGCTGCGGACGGTTGAGAGGACTGCTCCGACCTAACGCAGAACTCTTCTCCTGAATTAGGGGGGTTTTCCCCCAAAAAAGTTCCTGTAGGGAACCTGAAGGCAAAGCTGTCGTTCGGGGGGTGAGGGTTGAGACGGCGGTCCGCCTCACCCACCTGAGCAAAGCTGTAGCTTAAGGAGAAGATAAGGAGCTTCGCGGCAAGCGTAGAAGCACAGCCTGTGTACAGAGCAACCGACAAAGAGGCAACCCGAGAGAACCGTAAGCTGGAATACTACTGCTTCCTCCCCTTGTTTATATTCTGAATGCATTTCTACCTACTAACTATTACTAACTACTACTGACAGAACTTTAAAAGTCAGCAGTAAATACTAAATCAAACAAAGGCTAAGGAAAATACCTTTTTGTATGTCTTTAAATTGATCCTGGAGGCGACAGCTGACTGCATCCCGACGCCGAGCGAGCTGGAGAATTGCAGCAGGCAAGACGGGCAGATTGCCGAGCAGTGTGACGGCTATAAAAAGTTAAGCCCGTTTAGAGCCGTTTGTATTGCAAGCTAAAGAGAGAGAGAGAAGGAAAGGAAAACAGAAGCAGAAGCAAAATTGAATCCTATTTGTTTATTTGACTTCTGAGGCTGTATTAAGAATAGAATTAACGACAGAATCCACGAGGCAAGCTGAGGAGGTCGACCGGAGAGCGACGTCTCGGCGATTGATTGGCAATGTCTAACAGCTAGGGAAACAACTTACGCTCTGTGGCCACTTGCCGGTTGGCGTGCGGACGGGAATGCAACGCTGATTAAATTACTATTTTTGACAAAGTAAGGAGTACGGGAGGGAAAACGGAGGAGCGGAAGAACGGCACGAATCAAACCCGACACGGGAAGAGAACAAAACACGGACTAGGAAAGCAACGGGAAAGTGTGGCCATACTGTAATTGACTGCAGTATTTGAAGTTAAAGTTAAAAGCCAAGGGAGGAAACGGACAGTGTGAAGTGTGAAGTACAACACAGAATTTTATGTTTATTTGGGGGTTGATTGATACAGTGATAGACGCTGATAGTAGGAATTAATTAAGGGGACGGATAGTGCAAGGCTAAGCACAGAACTGGATTTCCTATTTCCTATTTTGTTTTTTTTGTTTGCTTTCTTTCTTCTGCAGAGCGTATTGAACTGGTTTCAAGTGTATATTGAGAGAAGCTGATACAGTGTGGAGTGACATAGTATAGAGTGGAATAAGAATAAAATTAAGATTAGATTAGAATAGAATAGAATAGAATAGGAGGAAATAGAGTCAAAAATAGGGATATATTACAAGATAAGATAGAATAGGTTAAATTAGGTTAAGATAGGATTGGGCACCATTATAGTTAGAATAGGTTAAAATAGGTTAAGATAGGATTGGGCACCATTATAGAGTAATATAAACACAAACAGGGAGAACAAGATGGCTAGTGGGGGAAGAAAGATGTCTATCTCAGGATTACCAAAAGATATGAATACTCAAATTAACGAAAATATCTCAGAGATAATGAACCAAGTTATACAGAGTACCATACCAAGTTTAATAGCCAAGGCTTTAGAACCTCTACAAGACAAAATAGATAATGTGACACAGAAACTGAGTGCTCAAATGGAGGAACTCAAAACTATAAGCATTGAAAATAGACAAGACATATCAGAACTAAAGAAAACAAACCTTGAGACAGAGGGAAAGCTAGAGGTAGTTGATCAGCGTATTGAGGAACTCAATATTAAATGTGACTCTCTGGAAAACTCCCTTATTGCATTGGAAATAGAAAAGGCATCGTTATTACTTAGACTCCAAAACGTTCCAGAAAATAAAGAGGAAGAGCTTAGAGAGATAATAACCTCTAGTATAAGCGGATGGCTGGAGTTAGAAACACCCGAGGAAATAAATAAGGAAATTGAGCTAGTGTTCAGAAGGAACACGGCCTTTGCAAAACGTAACAATTTACCGCGAGAAGTCCATGTGAGGTTCTATAAAAGGGCAAAAAGAGATATTATACTTGAAAAAATGAAGAAGGACCCCCTAATAATACAGGGAAAGGAAATACGTATATTAAAAGAAACACCTTGGAGGGTACGACAAAAGAGGCAAGACTACCAATCGTTAGCCTCAGTACTAAGACTAAAAGAAATAGCCTATAGATGGCTTATGCCAGAGGGCATATCGTTTTACTATAAAGGGAATAAACATAACTTGACATCTATTTTCAAATTAAATGAGTTTATAAGGAAGTTCGGGCGAGAACTAGAGATCCCAGAAGAAGAGACCTCAAATTCTGAGGAAGAAAACCAAGTTGTTTCAGAAGGAGAGACAGCAATAGAGAAAAGGAAAGAGAACAGGTATGAGAAAGGAAGGAAACCCAAGAAATATCCCACACTCAGGATTATAACTAGACAGCAGACGAGGAAGGGAGAAGAGAAAAATACAAATTATGAGTAGAGGAGTATTAAAGATCTTATCCATTAACGCTAATGGGTTAAATATTCCCCAGAAAAGAATTTTTTTTTTTTTTTGCAGATTGGTAAATTGAAAACAGACATATGTTGTATTCAAGAAACGCATATCAAAAAAGGGGACAAACATTTATTAAACGCAAAAAAACTTGGTTTGTGTTTTGTAGCCGCAGATGAAGCAAAGAAAAAAGCAGGGGTTGTAACTTATGTAAAGGAGTATCTCCACCCAGAAGCAATATATGAAGCAAATGACGGTCGAATACTCATTATCAAAATTACAAGACAAGCCAAAACGACGCTTATAGTTAATTTGTATGCACCGAACCAGGCACAAGAAAAATTTTATGGAAAATTACGTGAGGTGATAGCTAAGCAGATATTTGATGAATTAATTTTGGTAGGAGATTTTAATGCAGTTACAAATGTAAAGTTTGACAGGAAAACAGAAACGTTACGTAATTCGAGAAGCAATATTCTACCTAAAACATATTTTCAAATTGTAGAGGAATTTGGTTTGGTAGACTTATGGAGATTAAAGAACGGAGACAAAAAAGAATACACTTTTTTCTCACACAGACACAAGTCATGGTCCCGCCTGGATATGTTCTGGTCATCAATGTCTCTGTTAAGAGATACAAAAGAGGTAGACATACTTCCAGCGACATTTGCGGACCACAATCCAATAATGTTGACCCTGCTAGATGCGTCCAAGGCTGCTAGATGGTCGGTAAAGTTGTGGACGTTAAAAGATGAGGACTTTATTAAAGATGAGGACTTTATTAAAGAATGCAAAACAGAATTTAAGGAAGCCAAGAAAGTTGGCTTCGGAAAAAACAAAAGTATGCATACCAAAACTTAGTACAATTAATTAAGGCAGAGGAAGAAAAAATGAAGAATAATCCCATAGACACTACGAGTAAAGATGCATTGAAGAAATTACAGCATCAGTTAAACTGTTTACTGACAGCAGAATTGGAAAATAAAATGCTCTACGCAAAACAATATACGTTTGAAAACGCTAATAAAGCCTCACGATGGCTTGCTTATAAAATCAAAAAAGAAAAGGCCAATAGAAACATTAAGTCGCTGAAAGACTGTCAGGGGAAAGAGACCATAGACTTAAATGAACAAAAGATAATTATAAGGAATTTTTATAAGGAATTATATAAAAAAGAAAATATCTCACCAAAAGAGTTAGACGAGTATTTAGGAAAACATATTAAGAAGAAATTCACGGAAGAACAAAGGAAAATACTTAATGAACCCATTTCAAAAAAGGAGATCATAGATACAATTAAAAAATTAAAGCTTCAGAAATCCCCAGGTCCAGATGGTATTCCTTCTGAAATTTATAGACTATTTGCAGAACAGATAGTGGAACCCTTAAAAGATACGATACAGCAAATTTTGGATAAAGGTAAGATGCCAGCCTTTTGGGAAGAAGCGACGATAACACTGATCCCTAAACAAAACTTAGACTCAACAGAAATTAAAAATTACAGACCGATTTCCCTGTTGAATTCGGATTATAAGATATATGCCACTATTTTAGCAACAAGACTGAAAAAAGTCCTCTCAGAAACCATCCACTACGATCAGTCGGGCTTCTTACCAGGGCGTCATTTAAGACAGAACTTGCGTATAATTTTGAATACGTTAGAATTTTATGAAACACACCCTGGAAAACAAGTAGCCTTATGTTTTATAGATGCCGAAAAGGCATTCGACAATTTAAACTGGAACTTTATGCTGAATCAATTAAAGTATTGGAATTGTGGCGAAAACTTCTATAAAATGGTTGAGGCAGTTTACAAACAACAAGAAGCGAAGGTAACCTTCAATGGAATATCAACGGAGTGTTTCTCGATAGGGAAAGGGGTTAGACAGGGATACCCACTCTCCCCTCTCCTTTTTATATTTACGTTAGAGACACTATGCAACATTATTAGAATAGAAGATAGTATTAAAGGATTGAGGATAAAGGGAGAAACCTTTAAACTGTTGGCCTTTGCTGACGACTTAGTTTGTATTATTGAAGACCCACTCGAATCAATGGGAACTTTTTAAAAAACAATAGAGGAATATGGCAAATTTGCTGGATTTAGGGTAAATAAGCAAAAAACGAAAATGTTAATCAAAAACTGTACTAAAAAAAAGGGAAAACAATTAGAAAACTTGACAAAATCTGAAACAGTAAAAAGAGTAAAATACTTAGGAATCAACCTTACTAATAGGTGTAGTTCACTATATCAAGAAAATTATCAGAAAATTCTAGCAGAAATAAGGAAGGATCTTGTTATTTGGGAAGGCTTACAGCTATCATTTTTAGGACGCATAGCCCTAACAAAAATGAATATTTTACCTCGACTAAACTTTCTATTTCAAACCTTGCCAATACTAAAAAAACCAATCCTTTTTTAAAGACCTAAGCAAATGCATATCTAAATTCAGATGGCAATCCAAAAAACCGAGAATCGGGCTCAAGTATTTACAAGATAAAAAAATTCGAGGGGGCTTGGGCCTGCCTGATTGGTATTTATACTATATGGCTTCAGGACTGGTCTAGTTGAGAGATTGGGCAAAACTAGAAAATTATAGATTATTAAAATTGGAAGGTCATGATATGCAAACAGGTTGGCATGCAGTATTGTGGTATGGGGTTAGAAACAAGGTTTTTAGACAACATGCAATTCGTGGAGCTTTGCTAAAAATCTGGGAAGAAACCAGATACAAATTCTATCGGAAAACTCCGCTTTGGGTCTCGCCTCTCGAGGCGTTCATTAAACCAACACTTATAACAGAAGAAAAAACCCTCCAATATGTAGATCTGTTAGATGGTAGATTACAAATTAAAACAGAAGAACAATTAAAGGACTTCAAACTAACATGGTGGGAAACTAACCAACTTTATTCAAGATACAATAGTGATAAACAGCAGGGATTTGAGAAAGAACCAACCGACTTTGACAAAATATGGTTGAAATCAGAAGAGAAAATGATAACAAAAATTTACGATTGCCTATTAGAACATAAAATGCAAGACGAGTGGGTAAAACCTAATATGATCACATGGGCACGTACCATCGGTAAAAATATAGATTTAGACTGTTGGTTAACAATATGGAAAGACAATTTAAAAATTACTCGGGCAAGCTCGTACAAGGAAAATCTGATAAAGATGTTCTATATGTGGCACCTATCACCTGTAAGAATAGCCAAATACTCCAAGGGACTTCCAAACACGTGTTGGAAGTGTAAAACAAATGTGGGATCTTATTACCACCTGTGGTGGACATGTTCAAGAGTTAAAAAATATTGGCAAATGATTAAGAAAATACTGCAGGAAATAACCCAAATGGAACTTGCGTTAGAGCCGGAAATGTTTTTACTTAATATACTACCTAGGAATATAATAGGAAATCAGAAAAAACTAATTTTGCATGGTATCACTGCTGCACGCTTACTACTTGCAAAATATTGGAAAACGGATAAAATTCCTGGTGTAGAGGATTATATTTCAAAGCTATATGAAGTAGCGGAAATGGATATGCTGACAATAAGACTAAAAAACAAAAATGAAAATGTGTTTAAAAGAACTTGGGAGAAATTTTATGTTTGGTATGAAAACAGACTTATAACGTAAGAAAGAGGGAGGAGTTGGAAAATTAAGTGTTTTTTGTTGGGGTAACCTCTTTGTTTGGAAATATGTATATTATGACTATAATTGAATCAGGTTAAAATTGAAATGTCAATAAATAAATATTTAAAAAAAAATCAAAAGAAGTTTTGCAGCTTACAGATACACACCTGAACAGCATACTCAAGATTGCAACAGCCCAGACATTTTGATGCAGTAATTCAGAGCAAGAGGTGTCAGTTATCAGAGACTGTTAAATAAAACAATATATTGCAAGAGTGCTAATGTTTTAAGCATGTTTTTATTTTAAGTAAAAACCTTTGTGTTTGTGTCCTTTATAAAGTTTATATCTCCACTACCTGGCTTTACATTTTATGATATGCATGGTCCAGCCCAACAAGGTCTTATTTATGTCAGATCCAGTCCTCATAACAAATGAGTTCGACACCCCTGCTTTAAATGTTAGGAAAGCCAGAACTTTTAACGTACTCTTGATTGCTCTTTACTTACTATGGCAACGGAGGCAGTTTGACTCTTCTTTTCCTTGTTGAGGCACAGAAATGTTTACATGGGACAGTTGGGAGACTGGCTATCCCATACAAAGCCAGTATGATTCTCTTAACATGTCATGTTAATAGAGTCATAGAGTTGGATGGGACCTCCAGGGTCATCTAGTCCAACCCCCTGCACAATGCAGGAAATTCACAAATACTCCCCCCCCCCCCCACACACACACCCAGTGACTCCGTGCTCCACGCGTGCACGATGCTTCACCTCTGGTTGGTTTCCAGATTACCACAAGACAAATCCTGTTGTCCTGTCTATTGGAAGTTCAGCCCTGTTGATTGTATTGACATCCTGTGTAATCCTTGGGTCCCAGAGAAAAAGGCAGACTATAAATAAATAAAATAAATAATTATTGTTCCAGTAAAGAGCTGAGGGGAAAAAAACAACTGACTAAATGCTGTGAGCCTAAATTTTATTTCAAGCCCATTACATTCCCATGATCCTGTAGTGCATTTTTGCGCAATTTGGGAATTGTTGTAATATACGGCAATGGAAGGCTATGCAAATTGTGAAAAATACATGCTTATATTTTCAGTTCTAGGAGAGCAAGGTCATGTCGCTTAATGGAGATGTAGGTGAAATAATCAGGAAAACGAACTGGATCCTAAATCCTGCAAGCGGAAGGTGTTCTTAGAAGCAGGCCCTCCCTGCCCTTCTTTCTCTAGCAGCCCCTATGTGGGACCTTCTGTTGGGACCTTCTGGAAAATATGCCTACGGCTGTACTAAGAAGTGGGAGCTGGGAGAAATGCCCCCCAGTTTTGCTGGAGTGGAACACCCTTTGTTTCCTGCATGCCCCCTTTGTACCACGGAGTATTTTGCTCAGGAGGATCCATTGACCCGTGGAGCTTTTTGGTGGCACAGGTGGCTGCTGGGGGGGAAAGGAAGGTGGGAAAGACTCACTTCTGGAAGTGAATTCTATTCAGAGGTCCCACGCACGGTTCTCTCACGTGTGCGAAATCTGTAAAGATCTTAGCAGGAAGTGTCTGTGAAAGGGAAACCTTCTACTGTGTGGTTGTTACATTCAGCATTGGATTTGCCACTAGTCAGACTGCCTTGAGAAACTGGCTTGGTCTCTGTTTCCAAGCAGAGCTGTATCAAAGACCAGAACAGTGGCTGGTGTGATGTATTTATTTATTCATTTGCTCCAAGGGCTGCACTAGTGATGGGCATTTGGGATGCTGCAAGCTTTATGGTAAAATGCAGGGGAGGCTCTGGGGCTCAGTGGCAGAACATCTTCCTTGCATGCAGAAGGGCCCAGATTCAATCCCTAGCATCTCCAGTTAAAAAGATAAAGTAGCAGATTCAGAGTGGGACATATCTAACAAGTCCCCGAGAGTCTTCTCCACGTGCCTAACTGACTGTCTCTGCTTCTCCAGGTCAGCCACCTTGGCCTCAAGGGAGCAAACTCATTCCCTGAGAACCAGGAGCTCATTGCACTCATATATGATTGGCTGCCTAGCAATATGTAGTGTCAGTAGGTCTGTGCGAGAGGGAAGGAACATAGGGCTTCCATCTATCCTGCTGTGTGAGAATGTATGTGGTGGATCCCTGCCAATTGCACTGTTTGAATATATGAAAAGGCAACCAGTGAACAGGCTCAGACTGTTCTCAAATAGCTGAAGTGACTGACAAAAACCTGGCTCTCTGTTGTCAGCTGGCAAACAGACTGTAAGCTGGCACAACAGGAGTTCAAGCATCTCTAGTTGACGCTGAGTGGTCTTGCAGCCCAGTCTTTCCAGTAGCTTTCTCCTGAATTGGATCTGCCGGAAGACAGGCTGTAGTGACTCTTGCATTTATTGAAGGCTACTCTGTAATTAAAGCTCCGCTAAAAGTTGCATATTCATTTTGCTTCATTATTTTACCATCTGCAGTTGAAACGATCTCGGGAGACAGAAGGACAGCTTAAGCCACTTGTAGAAAAGAACAAAAGGCTGAACAAGAAAAATGAGGACATGCTGCAGAGCATACAGAGAATGGAAGACAAAATTAAGAACCTCTCCAGGGAAAACATAGAAATGGTAAGTGACCATCCTCACATAGCAAGGATTCTCATCAGGAGTTCTAGATGACTAAGAGCTTTCAAAAGGTCACTGGATAGTGGACTCAAATGGTTAAATCTCCCATGTATGTTGAGGTGTGGACTGGCATTTGGCAATGGAAATAAATGTCCTATGTTGAAGCAGTGGTGTTTCGGAACCTGATGCATCCCAAAGGTAGCTAGCCTATCTGATTTTAACATAATTCGTGGCCATAATTTTGGGCCATATTATTTTCTTTTGGCTTCATCACCAGGAAATGGACCAGCATTTGTCTCCTGTCTTACCTAGAAAACTTACCTGAATGCTCTTCCACAAGTGTACCTCCGAACTTCCAGATCAGGGGGTCTTTTGTCTGTGCTTGAATGTGCAGGAACCTGGGCAATACCCTGGGCAGAGTTGGAATAGCAGGCAGTGACAAAGACAGTTCTGACCCTTATGGAACGTAAAAACAGAAGGAAAAGCAGTAGATTAAAGGAATAACATAAAATACTAAAATTGGGGAACTAAACTATGAGGCCGGTATCACACAAGCCTCTGCAGGACACATAAAACCAAGTAAATCAGGTGATTCCTTGTGTAAGCTGTCCTGGTTATGGTAGATTTGTCCTTCCTCCGGCTCTTCCAAATTTTGAACCCATCCTTGGCATGTCCTGAGTGGGGGGGGGGGGGGGGAGAGACGATGGTGGGGACTGAGCAGAAGGGTAAGGACTGAGGCTTCTCTCTCTGAACAGCACTTTAGCTTTAAATGGAAGGATAAGAAAGTCATAACAGAGGCATTGAAGGAGGGGCAGAGAGCTACTCTTAACTCCTTGGAGAGTGACTGGTCCCTTCCGAGTGACCTTCTAACTGCCCCATCTGACCCTGCAAGTCCTGGCTACTAATTCCCTTTGCAACTCTGGGTCTCCTCCCATTGTCCTTCGTCTGGAAACATTGTTGAGCTTGTTTCATGTGCCTTGGGGTGCCCATACTCAAGCTAGCTAAGCCGCCAACCAGTTTACAGCTGACTCAGAAGTAAAACCCAAACCTCCATAGTCCCCAACACCTGGTCCACTGGGCCACACTGACCTCAGAATTGCCACCATGTTGTTATCCATGCAAAAAGTGGCTGAGCCATGAGTGATGCAGGCAGTGGGTGGGTGGGGCAGGCACACTGGCTTGAGGGTGGTTGGGTCTGTGTAAGGCATCCAGCTGGCTCTGCTTGTGGTGGTGCTTCACAGTTGCCGCCCCCTCACACATGGGCTGTGTTCCTCTCTCTGGCATCTCAAAAGTGAGAGTTTTGGCAGGGTAGAAAAAGGGTGCCACTGTTTATCAGCCACCTTTCTATCAATTTTTTTCCTTTGCTGGAACAGTCATTTCTGGCTTAGCATGTTTGGCCACTTGAGGCCACTTGCTGCTGCCTGAGGGCTGGAGCAATGGATAGCCTTTGCCTGCTTCCCCTACCCCCCCCCCCCCCCCCGCTATTTAAAAACCAAAAACACTGGCCAGCCACGAATGCTGACTGCAGTCAGCCAAACTGTTTGTGAGAGGGATGAATCCTTTGAGAGGAGGGGAAGCCCTGCAGGGCATGTAGGGGCTGATACAGTTCCCAGGTGGGTGCGCAGAGACGGGAGATGAACTGGAGAAGGCCACGGGTGGAGGAAGCAGTCAGGTTCTGCTTGGGCTGAGGGGACCTACCTCCATTGGCCTCATGGTAGGGCCAGCCCTGGGAATAATGAATGTTTACAGATGTGTGCTAGATGCCCACAGAACAATACAAAAACCAAAGAGACTAGGGCCAAATCTACAGCTCCCCTCTGAAGTAGTTTGACTGCTGTTGTTTTCCTACACTCATTTCACACTGGTTTCAAATTTCACTTTGGTTTTTTTCCCTGGGTCTGAAGAACAGTAAGCAACAGGATCTGTTTAAAGCAGTGTAATGTTAACTTGACCACAAGAGGGCAATTAATGAATGTAGACAGTGATTTTTAAACTAGAACAAGTAGGGTTTGAAACTAGAAACAGGTATAGACGGGTTTTTTTTTTAACTAGAATGATTCCAGCGAGAAAGTCAGATGTAGATTTGACCTAGATTAAAGCCATAACATCATTTAGTGTCTGGTAATAAAAAACCCCCACATTCCTTCATAGAAAAAATACATAGGTCAATGAAATTTCACACAGCAGTCTGCTCCAGGCACTCTCAGTCCAGATCCCTCTAACAGTATTGTGTGCTCACAAGCAGTCTGCTCCCAATTCAATCATTCTCTCTTTCAACACTTATTCCGGATATTTAAGTGTTTCAGACCTCTGGTCTTTCCTCAGGAACAAATCCAGAAACAAGAAGTTCCAGTGATATTACATTGAAATTACATTGTATTACATAGGCTTATCAGTCTCTATGAAACAAAGTGAGTATAGAAGTCGATAAGTAAATCCAGGGCTATTTTTGGGCAGGAACGCACAGGAATGGAGTTCCTGCTGGCTCCTGAGTTGGCCACACCTACAACCAAAACCTCTGGGCATGCGTGGCTACAGAGCATGCTGCCTCTCCACCTTACTCACAAGAGGGAAAGGTGGTAGGTTAAAATGCCTTCTTTCCCTCCAGGGAGCCTGTTGGGATTTCCTTGTCAATTTCACTCCCCGCTAGTCAGCGGAGAGTGAAATTGGGGGGGAGTAGGAGATCCCAGGCACTTCAGCAGCACCTTTCCCCAGTTGTTTGGTTTTGGGGGGGGGGGAAGGGTAGACTAGAAAGGCGATGCTGAAGTGGGGTGGAGAAGTTCGGGGGGGGGGGAGGCAAGCTTCCATGCTTGCCCTGTGCTTTCCCAGCCCCCTGCCTAACATGCTAATGAGCTGTGCTGTCAGGGGTGTGGCCTAATATGCTAATGAGTTTCTGCTGTTGGGTATGGCCTATTCTGCTAATGATTTCCTGCTGGGCTTTTTCTACAAAAAAACCCCTGAGTAAATCCATCTTACCCTATATAGGAATCTCATATTCAATGTTACCTTCAAGAAGAAGAAGAAGAAGAAGAGAAGAAGAGATTGGATTTATATACCACCCTTCACTCACTAGGACTCTCAGAGTGGCTCACAAACTCCTTTCCCTTCCCCTCCCCACAACAGACACCCTGTGATGTAGGTGGGGCTGAGAGAGCTCTGAGACAACTGTCCTTGAGAGAACAGCTGGTATAGAGCTATGGCTTGCCCAGGGTCATTCAGCAGGTGCAAGTGGAGGCGTGGGGAATTAAACCCGGTTCTCCCAGATTAGAGTCCGCGCACTTAACCACTACACCAAACTGGCTCTCAAGTTGACACTTTCATTGATTCTAAAAATACATGAACAGTAGTCACTATAACATTCATTATTGGACCCACACCTATTTAGGAGCTTCCTAAATTGTCACCGCAGCCACCCCTTCCAGGGTAAACTGTGGGGATTCATAGAGGTCACAGCACAACACAGAAATTTACAAAGCACTTGAGAAAGCCTAACGCCTCCAAAAGTGTATGGTAGTAATGCCACCAGGTTCCCTCAGAATAACCCCACCAGCTAGGAATAGAGAACCACACTTCCCAGCCTCTCAGGGTGTCACTAAAACAAAGTTACTCAGTAGCAGTGTGGTCTGGTCCAAGGCAAATAGATTTAGTCTTTACAGTTGTAAGAATTCAAGGAGAATCTCAAACTAAAAAAAATATATTATTTATTGTGTGCAAATATTGCTTAAAACACAAGACAAGACTTGAAGGAGGGTAAAACAAGAAAACTTATGCTTATCCAGCCTAACTAAACATTTAAGAACAAATTACCTTCACAGGGTTCAGACCAGACAGAGTTCTACGCAGTTGTAACCCATGAGTCAGAGAGGGGCCTATCCAGGCCTAGTCACCAGATAGCATTGTGACTAACGAGCCCACTTGACCACCCAGGTCCAAGTAGACAACAGCTAGCCCAGTGTTCCATTAAGCAAGGAACTTTTATAGAACAATGGCCTCTGAGAGAGTCATGGCTAGTGACCAATCAGAGGGCATTACAATGATGTAATTCTCTTTCTGTTGCTAAGTTAATTAACATCCCCTAATTGTAAGAACGAAACTTATTTCTGCAGCTAACAAGCCCGATCTCACAACCAGGTGCACTTTGGTAGTAATTGAATCGGAATGTGCTTAACGAGCTCCTGAGATAAGGGCAAGAGAGCTTGTAAGGAGGCAAGGTCATTTCGCCCCACCGCTATCTCTCTTCTCTCTGTCTCTAGGGAGAGTTTCAGAACCAAAGTGGCTTTTTGAAACAGGCCTCAGACTTTGGTTCAGACCTGTTTGAAAAGAAAATGGCTTTTCTTTACATATATAGAGTAAATATCCGGAATAAGTGTTGAAAGAGAGAATGACTGAACTGGGAGCAGACTGCTTGTGAGCACACAATACTGTTAGAGGGATCTGGACTGAGAGTGCCTGGAGCAGACTGCTGTGTGAAATTTCATTGACCTGTGTATTTTTTCTATGAAGGAATGTGGGTTTTTTTATTACCAGACACTAAATGATGTTATGGCTTTAATCTAGTCTCTTGTGTTATTGTATTGTTCTGTGGACATCTAGCACACATCTCTGTGTATGTATATACATATATATATATATATTCATATCAGGCTGTTTTGGGATTGTGTGTTATTCTTGTGAATAATGAATGTTTGCAGTGAAAAGGGTACGTAATGTCTGAATGTGTTCCTGAAATACCTTTTCTTTTTTTGGTAGAAAGAGAAGTTATCTGCGCAGCCTGCTTTGAGAAGGCACACTTCGTTGAACGATCTCAGCAGCACGTGGGAAGAGCAGGAAGTTGAATTCCTGAAACTGCAAGTTCTGGAGCAGCGACGTGTAATTGACGACCTCTCCGTGGTAATGCAGCTGTTGTTTCCTGAGTGCACAGCCTTTGCCCTCCTTCCTTCTTGAGCCGCAGCAGCCAGTCACTTGGTCCCGGTAACACGATGGCTGGCATTTGGGTGCCCCTGATCTTCTTCATGGTCTCTGTGCATCACACCTCTGGGATTAAGTGCGCCTGCGCCGATCCCGATTGGTAAACTTCAAAGCCTAACGGATTTTCGCGCCAGCTCCCCAGTCACGTGCACGTCCCACTGCGCATGACCCGGGGAGGGGCACGAGGATCCCGCCAGTTCTCTTCTGACCGCCGCATCGTGAGGATCCCCTCTCCGCTTCGGTCGGTAGCTAACTTTCGTTTTTCCAGTTGGAAAAAGCCTTTCGAACTGTTTTTTCTCCCCCTTTTTGACCTCGGACTGGTTTTTGGACTCACTATTGGACTTTCCTTTGTTTACTCCCCGCTCGGCCTATGGCCCAGCGGTGGGGCTTCTTTAAGCGTTGTCGTGACTGCAGTAGTAAGATAGCGCCTCTGGACAAGCACTCTCTTTGCCTCCTGTGCTTGGGCGAGTCACACCGGGTAGGCTCGTGTTCGAGCTGCGCTGCCTTCTCCAAGCAAACCCGCAGAAACCGAGCGGCAAGGCTGAGAGTGGCACTTTTGGAAGCAGCTCTATCACCGAAGATGTCTGCTACCGAGGCTTCGGCGGCATCACCATCGGCCCCGACAGGCCCGGCATCGTCTCCGACGAGGAGCACCATCGGTACCGAGAAATCGGTACCGAAACGACCCCTCCCGCTGCCGCACACTCCTGCAAAGAAACGCAGAGAGGGCAAGGAGGAAAAGGGCAAGCAAAAGCACAAGAAATCTTCTAGTGCTCAGTCGACGCATCCCGCGTCTGACGTGACCCAGCGCGGGTCTCCACAGCTTGACCCTTCAGG
The DNA here is from genome assembly GCA_029233225.1 of Lepidodactylus listeri. NCBI lineage: Eukaryota > Metazoa > Chordata > Lepidosauria > Squamata > Gekkonidae > Lepidodactylus > Lepidodactylus listeri. Next base: position 111,287,854 of record JARCFY010000009.1, on the reverse strand, counting down.
GCACGAGCGACCCCGGGGCAGTCCCATCTCCCCAATGCCGCGACCCATCCAGCTGACGGACTCGGATCCCGACATCGAACTGACACAGGTCCCTCGAAGTAGCCCCAAAATCGGGCCCGATCCATCACCGCCGCCGAGAGATGAGCGAGACTGGCGTCTACCTCCCTCGTCGGTACCGTGGGATGTCCGACAATGGCGGTACCTATACGGTTCTTCCTATTCTCCGCCATTGCAGTGGTACCCGGCAGAATGGGACCGTCAGTCGACTTCATCCAGAGTCTCATGATGCCGAGACCCACCGGCCCCGAGACCTCCTCCGTCACCGATGCCGAAACCGTTACCGATACCATCACAGACCCCACCCGACGTCGACCTCCCTCCGTACCAGCCGGACCCGTCGAACCCCGTGTCTCCTTCCGAACACTCCCACCTGTCGATACCGAACTCCTCAGCCTCATCCAGTTCTGAAGAGGAGTCCCCTACCCATCCGTCGCCATCCCCCGATGTCGCTGACAACTTACCGATTTCCCCTTCCGAAGATGTGAAATCTTACGGAGAGCTCATTAAAAGAATGGCTCACTCCTTGGCTCTGGCTACGATCCAACCAACCCCTGCCGCTACCGATGCCATCTTCGACATCGTGCAGATGGATACATCTACGGCAGTAGCCTTGCCAGTGATTTCGGTGCTTCTGAACACCGCTAAGGAATCTTGGGGACACCCTTCATCGACTCCAATCTCTAGCAAAAGATTGGATCATATGTACAGGCTCCAAAAACCTGGAGCAGAATTTTTATTCATTCATCCCAAGCCCAACTCAGTTGTAGTGACACCTTCAGCTAAGGGCCGTAGCGGACATTCCTCCCCCCTTGACAAAGTGGGACGGAAACTGGATTCGTTCGGGAGACGTTTTTATTCAGCAGGGGCATTAGGCATCAAAACTGCGAACTATACAGCATGCATGAGTAGATATCAATACTCCCTATGGGAGCAGATGACACCGCTCCTGGCACACCTTCCTGAGGACAAACAGCGTCTTACCAGGAAGATCCAGAAAGAGGGCATGGTCTTGGCAAAACATCAGCTAAACGCATCCAAACACGTTGCAGATGTAACCTCCAAGACACTCACTTCTGCAGTTGCTCTCAGAAGACATGCTTGGTTGAGATCGACGGCGCTTCCACAGGACACAAAGTCGCTGGTCGAAGATCTCCCCTTTGAAGGCGAAGGCCTGTTCAGTTCAACTACAGGCACAGTCCTTCACAACCTGGACAAAAGCATGAAGACATCACGTAACTTAGGTGTCTCTCAGCCGAGGCAACAGAAGCAGAAAACGTGGCAAAGATCCTGGTCGAAAAAGCAACCACAGAGGTCTCCCAATGAGCCACAATGGCAAAGACCTTCACCATCTGCGTACCAGCAGAAGCCTTACGGCCACAAGCCACGTTTCCCAGCAGCTTCTGCCTCCAAATCCAAACCCCCCAGGCCAAACAAACAGGGTCTTTGACTCCCGCATCCGCTCCGGTCCTCCCACCCGTCTGTCACCCTTCCTACCCGCATGGCAACTCATAACATCGGACAAGTGGGCCCTCTCTGTAGTAGCAGAGGGCTACAGAATAGAATTCTTCCAGATACCACAGGAATTCTACTTTGTAGTCACCCCTCCCTCTGACACCCTGTCGTCAGATGTCGAAGCCCTCCTATCCAAGGATGCCATAGAGCCGGTTCCCATAGACCACCTCCAGCAGGGGTTTTACTCCCGCTACTTCACGTTTCCCAGCAGCTTCCGCCTCCAAATCCAAACCCCCCAGGCCAAACAAACAAGGTCTTTGACTCCCGCATCCGCTCCGGTCCTCCCACCCGTCTGTCACCCTTCCTACCCGCATGGCAGACTCCGTCCCATTTTAGACCTGCAGAACCTCAATGCGTTCATCACCTACAAAAAGTTCCGCATGACCACCCTCCAGACCATCCTACCACTGCTAGAAGCCAACGTGTGGATGGTGACGCTGGACTTAAAGGACGCATACTTCCATGTGACGATCCATCCGTCTCACAGACCATTCCTGCGCTTCGCAGTCGGTCCGCGTCACTTCCAATACAAGGCCCTACCCTTTGGCCTTTCTACGGCTCCTCGTGTCTTCACGAAGCTCATGGCAGTGGTGGCGGCTCATCTCCGGCTTCAAGGTGTCCAACTTTTCCCGTATCTGGACGACTGGTTACTGGTCGCGCCTTCCGCGACAATTTTACAGAACCAAATTTCAGTAACCCTCAGTACCCTAGACTCCCTAGGGCTAACAATAAATAACAAAAAGTCCATGCTCATACCTTCCAGACGAGTGCAGTTCATCGGGGCCATTTTGGACTCCCTGCAGTGCAGGGCTTTTCTGCCCCCCAACAGGGCAGCGGACATAGTCTCCCTCCTCCAATCTATCCGAAAGGACAAGGAGACCACAGCCAGACAAATACTCCGCCTGTTAGGCCTGATGGCCGCAACCACGGCGGTGATCCCATTCGCCAAGCTGCGGATGAGGCCATTACAGCTTTGGTTCCTGAGACGCTTCCGTCCCAGCATCCACTCATTCTCCAAACTTTTCCGACTCTCGGACCAAGTCCTGGAAACCCTGACGTGGTGGCTGACACCCCAGAATCTACAGTCTGGTGCACCTTTCCGACTCCCGCCCCCCTTGGCAACCATTACCACAGATGCCTCCCTATGGGGCTGGGGAGCCCACCTGGATGGTGTTGGTGTGGGCGGCAGGTGGGATCCTGCTGTGGCCCGCAACCATATCAACTTCTTGGAGCTTCTGGCAGTTCTCTATGCGGTGAGGTCCTTCCGCCAATCCCTGTCGGGAAAGATGGTGGCTGTCCTTACAGACAACACGACCACCATGTATTACATCAACCGGCAGGGTGGAACGGTCTCCCGTGGACTCTGCCACCTAGCCATCGAGCTTTGGGACGAGTGTCAATCCATGGGCATTCATCTCGTAGCAAATCACCTCCCAGGACTGCTCAACACTCAAGCAGACTTCCTAAGCAGGGAAGGAGCATCCCTACATGAGTGGGAATTAAACCCTCTCTACCTGACCCCGATCTTCGATCGCTGAGGTCACCCCTCAGTAGACGTGTTCGCCTCCCAAGAGAACAAGAAGTGCCATCTCTTCTGCTCCAGAGCCGGCACGGACCCAGCATCCCTCGGGGATGGCCTCCTTCTCCAATGGGCGGGGAGACAGCTGTACCTCTCCCCCCCGATCCCCCTGATACCGAGAGTAGTCCACAAGCTGATGTCAGAGCGACCGTGGGCGATTCTCATCACGCCGTGGTGGCCGAGACAACTGTGGTTTCCCACGCTTCTTCATCTCTCCCTAGGAGTCTATCTCCACCTCCCGACGCTCCCAGACCTACTTTGGATGCACAGAGGTCAAGTACTTCATCACGATGTTCCCAAGTTGAAGCTAACAGCTTGGATGCTTCAACCTCAGAAATAGAATCACGCATTGCACAGGTTCTCTTGAACTCACGCAAGCTGTCCACACGCCGCTCCTATGCAGCGAAATGGAATAAATTTCTAGCCTTTCTAGCTTCGACAGGGCGGCCTACCATTCCTGCCACCCTTAATGACATTTTTGGTTTTTTGTTGTCCTGTTCGGATAGAGGACTGTGCCACTCTTCTACAAGAGTCTACCTGTTGGCCATCTCGGTCAACCATCCTGAGATCGGAGGATACTCAGTGTTTTCTCACCCGACTACAAAACAATTCCTCAAGGGAATGCGTCGCCTCTATCCACCAATACGGACACTGGTCCCGGCATGGGACCTGCCCCTGGTCCTTACCAAGTTAATGGGCAAACCGTTTGAACCAATGGCCTCCTGCAGCCTCCAGCTCCTTTCGTGGAAGGTTGCGTTTCTGGTGGCCATCACGTCTGCTCGGCATGTGAGTGAGCTTTCAGCACTTCGTTGCGACCCACCGTATCTCACTTTTCACCACGGAGCAGTTACCCTGGCTCCTGATATCGCCTTCCTGCCCAAGATAGTCTCGGACTTTCATGTAGGGGCAGATATCACGTTACCTGTGTTTTTTCCTGATCCCCAGGACCCATCACAACGCAGTTTCCACACTCTGGATGTCAAGAGAGCTCTTTCTTTTTACTTGCACCGGACAAAACCGTTTCGCAAGTCCCCGGCTCTCTTTGTCACCTATGCCTTGCCCAGGCAGGGACAGAAACTATCGTCTCAGAGACTCTCGAAGTGGATAGTAGAGACGATAAAACTTACCTACCTCCTGGCCAAGAGGCCACTGCCGGCATCCCTCCGGGCACACTCCACGAGAGCCGTGGCTACTTCTACGGCATTCCTCAAGGGCATCCCCCTGGGAGACATCTGCAATGCTGCAACGTGGGCGTCTCCTCATACGTTTGTGAAGCACTACGCCCTAGATGTCCGCGTCCATCAGCGTACTGTGGTGGGCCGTGCAGTTCTGCAAGCAGCTCAGATGTGAGACCTCCAGCACCCACCTCCAGGTATGTGGTGTGTTTATTGCTCGCTATTCTCCCAGAGGTGTGATGCACAGAGACCACGAAGAAGATATACAGGTTGCTTACCTGTAATTGGAGATCTTCGAGTGGTCATCTGTGCATTCACACCACCCGCCCTCCTTCCCCTCAGCTTTCGGTCTCCCTCAATTTTTCTCTTGGGGGCTGTTAGCAGTGGTCAGAAGGAACTGGCGGGATCCTCGTGCCCCTCCCCGGGTCATGCGCAGTGGGGCGTGCACGTGACCGGGGAGCTGGCGCGAAAATCCGTGAGGCTTTGAAGTTTACCGATCGGGATCGGCGCAGGCGCACTTAATCCCAGAGGTGTGAATGCACAGATGACCACTCGAAGATCTCCAATTACAGGTAAGCAACCTGTATATTTCTTTTGTGGCTGAGTGTGAGCCGGGCAGGGGTGGCCCAGACCTCCTGTTGCCAAAGGGACGGCGTTGGTTGTGGGAATGGTAACCCCACAGTCTGGATTCACTCAGAACTGAAGAGGGATTGCTTCACCCAGGAGCTTCAGTGGTGGATGGAGCCTTTTTGTAGCACTCAAAGGTGTCACTTCCCTCTCTTTTCCCTTTTCTCCCTTATGCATATTTGTGTCCTACATTGCTGGCATGGAGAGTTCAGAGAATGAATTTTTGTAAAGGAGAAGGAAAAACAGTCATAGGGTACAAAATTGAGGCGTATGGGCGGGGCGGGGGAGGGGAGTGTTGCCCTGTCCATGGCTTTGTTTTTTAAAGGTCTGAAGAAGTGCTTCAGTGTTTGACTCCAGTGGCACCTTTAAGACCAACACAGTTTTATTCTGGGCACAAGATTTCATGTGCATGCAGATGCGCGCACGTGGAAGTTTATCCCCAGAAGAGCTCATGGGCCAGTTGTGACCCATCCCTGGGGGAAATTCCAACTCCCTAAGAGCCTTTTCCACCTCTATATAGTTTTTTTCTTTTTTAAAAAAACTCCTTGTCCTTGGATTTTTGAATATAGTCTCACTTAAATATGCTGGTCTGTTAATGAGAAGATTGAAGTCTTGCCCAATCCCATCAATAATGGGCACATGGCTACCTGAAGCCGCCTTATACTGAAATCAGACCTTTTGGTCCATCGAGGTCAGTCTTGTCCACTCAGAACGGCAGCAGCTCCCCAGGGCCTCAGGCTGAGGTCTATCCCATCACCTCCTGCCTGGTCTTTTTAAACTGGTGATGCTGGGGATTGAACCTGGGACCTCCTGCATGCCAAGCAGATGCTCTTCCAGTGAGCCACAGCCTGCTTCTCCATTGAATGAGGCCTGCTTCTCTGTTGCTCTCCACTTTCCAGGGCAGAAAGACCTGTAGTGGATTGGCCATACTTTCCCCAGCCAGCCATGCTGCGTGGTCTGTCTGTCTGGGAAATTCCCTTTGGGCACACGCGCATTTGGTGTTGGGATACCGCTGCACTACCAGCACCAGCCCATAGCAGTCTTATCTGCTTTCTGCCACCAACGTCATCAAGAAGTTGAAGTTAAAATATCAGAAACTGAACAAAAGAAGAAACTAAAGGAAGATGAGGCATGGGCTACAAACTGGGCTGCAGACTGAGCTGCAGAAGGGAGGACAAGGAGGTTGTGACTGAGATGGAGACAACTCTAGAAAGTTTACTTTTCATAAATTAACGAGGGAGGGGTCATCCCCCCCCATGCAGCAGGGTGCAGTTTTCGCTCCTTTACCCTTGCAATCATTCTGAAAATTCAGAGCAGGTTTTAAATGGAACTTCTCTTCATTTAGGAACGTGAACGATTGTTACGGTCTAAGAAGCATAAAAGAAAAAGTTTGAAACTTCCAAAAGTGAGTAACATTTTTCTCTATCTTGGTGAACGTTGGCTTTTCTATTTGAAAATACAATGTTGTAAAATGGGGGGAAATGATTTTAAGCAGGGCTTTTTAAATAGAAAAAGTACAGCATAAGAGGCCACACCCAACAGCAGAAACTCATTAGCATATTAGGCCACACCCCTGACAGTACAGCTCCCTCCCAGGAAGGCAGTTTCTGGATCGGTTTCCCCAAGTGTCCCGCAGCTGTAGGCTGTCTGGGGAACCCAATGAAGGGGAGGCAGTTTAAACTGTCTTCCCTCCCTGGATTGGCTTGGCTTCCCCAGGCGCCCCATGGCTTGCGAGGAATCTGGGGAACCGGGGGGGGGGGGGAGGCTGTGGGCGTGGCCAACTCGGAAACCAGCTGGAACTCCATTCCTGTGTGTTCCTGCCCAAAAATAGCCCTGATTTAAGCGTCATGGTTAAAATATTTAACTGTTGGGCTGATTTCTTCCAAACTGATTGCTGCTGTTTCCAGTGTTTGGACATCAGAGCAGTTGGATCGCATCCTCACACTCAGTGGCCTCCTGGTGGCGCTTTTCCATCACATTCTGCTCTGTACAGTTAAACTGGCTAAAGAACAACCTTAGAGCCAGAGTGCTTCATATTTCCCCCATTAAGGTTTTTCCCCTACACAGGAAAGTAAAGCTAACAATAGCCCCTCTGTAATTCTAGGACTCACTCCCCCTTCCCCAAGATAGCCTTTCAACAAGAGAAGACATTATAGGGACATAAGAAGAACAGCAGTGGCCCATCTCAGCCAGTGGCCCCAGCCAGTTACTCTAGAGGGCCCACAAACAAGGCAGAGAGGCCGGGGCCTTCCCCTGATGTTGCCTCCTGGCACTGGGATTCAGAGGTTGACTTCCAGTGAATTTAGAGGTTCCTTTTACTCACCAGGGCTAGTAGCCACTAATAGACTTGTCCTCCATGAATCTATCTAATCCCCTTTTAAGTCTATCTATGCATATGGCCATCACTACATCCAGGGGTCATTTCGTAGAAAAAGAGGTGCAGGAGCTCATTTGCATAACTCATTTGCATATGCCACACCCCCTGACATCACCGGAAGTGTGTCAGAAGGCAACACCCACCCCTCAGGCTCCACTCCACAGGTGAGTGAAACTGACCTGCTCTTCCTCCATTCGCTTCCCCATCCAATACTTTGTGCAATAAAAATAAGCGTAAAGAACACACCCTCATTCTCTTCCTGCTCCCTTGAAACCACCAGGTTTCAAGTAGACTTGAGATACCCAGGACATGTGCACCACCCATCCCTTTCCCTTCCCCTCCCCACAACAAGACACCCTGTGAGGTAGGTGGGGCTGAGAGAGGTCTTTTGAGAATTGCTCATGAGAGAACAGCTCAGAGAAAACTTGTGACTGGCCCAAGGTCACACCACCAGCTGCATGTGGAGGAGTCGGGAATCAAACCTGGTTCTCCCAGATTAGAGTCCAACTCCTGACCACTACACCAAACTGATGGGGTGGAAGCTGCTGAAGGGTTGGTGAAATTTCTCCAGTACTTATGTGCCATGTGCCCAGATAAAAAATGGTATACTTAGAAAATTTATATGCCACCTTGAGCAAGTCTCTGGAAAAGCAGCACACAGTCATAAAAGGAACAATGATAAAATTATCAATATTAAAACAAAACATTAAAAACAAGAAAGACCCTAGCAGGGCTTTCCCCGGGGCGCTGCGCCTCTGCACTGCTCGGGGAAGCCGAGGAGGGGGCGGGGCTTGGTCATGTGCCCGTCCCCTGGACTCCTCACTCCTGGAGCTGTGCTCCTGTGCACTCCCACTCCAACGGACCCCTAACTACATCCTCTGGCAGCAAATTCATTGTAATCACTTGTGTAAAAAAGTATTCCCTTTTGTTCGCCCAGAATCTGCTGCCTGTCAGCTTCATTGGATGCCCCTGAGTTATAGTACTTTGAGAATTGTCTCTTTTTTTCTAAACTGAAAAATCCCAGACTCATCGGCCTTTTCTCACAGAGAAGGTGCTGCGACCCCTTAATCACCTTGGTCGCCCTCCCCTGTACTTTTTCCAGCTTTGCCATGTCCTTTCTGAGATTCAGAACTGCACATAACCAGAACTGCACACAAGAGATTAAGATACAAGGAAAAGCAAAGAAAGAAACCTGCACCCGTAGGCCCTTGAGAGTAGATATTTGGAAAGAAAAAGACAAAAAAGGGGAGGGTGAGAATTTGGGGGCGTGGGGAGATGAGAGGAGGCAGTATGAATCCAGCTAAACAAGAAGCAGAGAAGCTGAGGCGTGGCTGCACAAAGAGATGCAAGGATTCTTGCCAGGTGGAGGTGAAGGTCTCGGGAGCTTTCTGACAGTTGTATGTAATTCTCTCCCTGATAAGGAGGCGCATGAATGTTTCGCTGTGCTGTGGGGAATGTGGATGACTCTGCTGAGGTAAAGGCTTAGTTGTGGTTTTCTGTGACTGAGAGAGGGGCTTGAGTGAGTCCTGTCAGATTTAAAACAATATATATTCTACTATAACAGAGTGACCACATTCATTTAAGGTGCATTCTTTATGTGAAATATTGATTACTCAAATCAGATGGTCTCCAAAGTAGGATGGAGACCAACGTGCTGGCCCGGGATACTGCGACACTGCAACTTTTACAAGGGTTTTAAGATCCATAACCTTTGTAAGACCCCCCCCCCCCCCAGTGTATTAATTCCAGTCCAACTTCTGGGGTTGACTCAGGGACACAAGAGCAGGAGCCAGTGGAGGTAAATGAATGCTCATGATCTCCAAGCAAGAGGGGGTGCGGGTGCAGCTGTAACTCTTCCACATGAGTAGGATATTCTGGTTTCCTGAATCCTTATGTTTCCTGAATCCTTATCCATCAACATCTTAAAACTGAGCCAGCCCCCACCTGTTTTGGCAAATGGAGGGGGGGTAAATGTTGGGAAGCTCTCCAGGCTGGTATTAGAAACCTGAAGAGCACTCTTTTTTTTAAAAAACATAAGTACTTCATTTAATGAGCAAGATCATAGTATGACCAGCAATGAAGTGACCCAAAGGTTTTGCTCACAGAAACAGCAGTGTTCAGTTTCAGGTTGCCAAAGAAGAGGATCGGGAGATGCTGGCTTATGATCCTTTGGGTGGTGCACTTTGAAATGCACCTGCTTCTCTCGTGGCCTCAAACTCCTTTGCAGCATCATAGTTCTTAGAGAATTCTGCATATGCTCGCTTCCTGGGTTCAGACACACCAAACTTGAATCCAACTATAATTCTGAGAGAAAGGATAGACACTTCTATAAGGTGTTTTCTTAGACGACTGGCTAACAGGCCTCTCATCTGTGGTTTGGTCAATAAAGCAGATGACATGGTTGATAACTTCCCCTCACAGCAAAGACCGCTTGCAAAAACAGCCCTTAGACCTTCCAGAGAAGACAACCTTAAAGAGCACTTTTGAGAAAAGCTGGACTTTTTTTGAAAAGTTTTCCAAGAAAGCTCAAAACCCCCATTCCCCCTTGTATGACATGAGTTTTGTCCCCCCCTGAAGGGAAACATGAAATTGGGGCAGACAGAGGTGGCCTTCCTGCACGTGCTTACTTGAGATAAAATTCTACTGAGCACAGTAGGACTTGGTTTCCAAAAAGATGTGCATCAAATCAGACTGCAACCTGTCAGCACCCTTGATTTGCGCCATTGTCCCAGAGTGCAGCTGCCCATAGCCTTTCTGTTTGAAGTAGGTTAGCTTCAGGGATTGGAGGCAACATGGTCAACTGAAGGAGTTGGACCCAGATTTGTGAAGTATACTGTACTGGCTTGCAGGCTCTGAGTATCAAGTTTCAGAAGTCAGGCTAGGCAAGGTTGTTCAGACCAAGGTCAGGGTTCCAAGAATTAGGCAAGGCAGAGTTGGTGGCTGAGCATCTATCATGCATCTATCATAGGCATTGCGTCCATGCCTAACAGCCTCTCTTGGCTGGTTTTTATAGCCCCATGCCTAAGGGTCATGCTTGTTGCCAACTGCTCAGAAGTAATCCTGCAACTACTCATCTTTGTCATCAGCAAGCAGCTGACATTGGATCAGGAGGCATGCATTCTGCCTTCTTGCCTGTAGTTCTGTTCTCTGCCTCTGTCTGTGGCACTCTAAGGGTGTAGGAGATATGGGTGGGCTGGGAATGGCTAACTGAAGTTCACCTGCTGAATCAGGGCTGGAGGATATCCTGGCTCTGCATCAGCTGTTAGCTGTGAATCCTGACAAGCCTGCATCTTATTCTCTTGCTGGTCAACTTCTGTTAATTCAGGGCTGGCTACACGAGGCTCCTCTACTGAGGAGTCCTCACTATTGCTGAGCCCTGGCTGGCCCATGACACTTACACTGCTTGGGATCTTGAATTAGTTTCAGCTCTCCTGTTGGTCACTTGATGGATCCCTTCCTTGACTCTCTGTATTCACTCTGGCTTTAGAATATGATTCTTGTGATAGGTAGGGTTTTCCTTATCTTGCTGTTGATAGGGCAAGGGAGGCTACCAAGGGTTCAAAGGCATGATGACAGTTCCAGGGGTTCTTTTTGTTCTCAAATGGGGATGCGGTCACCAAACCTTTTCTTACAATCCCTGTGGACTATATCTGTAGCCTGGGCCCAGCAGCTTACCTGCCTTGCCATCACTCAGTGCCACCAAGGGACCTGCAGCAACAGGTGAAAATGAGGGTTACCCGTAGGTGCTTTGGAGCCACTGGCTCACCTGCAGAAGAGCAGACTGGGCGGCCTTGATGGGCGGGGCACAAAGACAATGCTGACCAATGAGTGAGCCTCAAAAGGGGATGGAGGCTTACAGGCCTTGTGGGTGTAGGACAAGTTATCAATGAATGTGATTTGCGAATGTGATTTCTGATATTCCTCCTTGTATACATGCTGACAACTGTTGTTGTGCCTTATTAAGAGTCTGATCATAGTATATTCAGACCCTAGCATTTAACCCAGGAAAGAAGAGACTTAGAATAGAGCAAGAGGTGAACCCGCAATACTTGCGGGGGGGGGGAGTATTCTCGTCCTCCAGCCCCTCCCCCATTCACCAGACGGTGGCACGGCAAGGTCCGAGGCCCGCTGAGCCACCTCCCCCCCTCCCCCCCATTGCATAGATGATGGCACAGCAAGGCCCGCTGAGCCGCCTCCCTCCCCCTCCCCCTCCCCCATTGCAGAGATGGCAGCACGGCGAAGCCCGAGGCCTGCCGAACTGCCTCCCACCCCCTCCCCCATTCCAGAGGCTGCGGTGCGGTAAGGCCCAAGGCCTGCCGAGCTGCCTCCCTCCTCCTCCCCCATTGCAGAGACGGCGGCGCAGCGAGGCCCACCAAGTCACCTCCCACCCCTACCCCCGTTCCCAAGGCAGCGGCGAGGCCCAAGGCCTGCCGAGCTGCCTCCCACTCCCTCCCCAACAGTGGCCAAAGCGTTCTCTGCACATGTGCAGAGAACGCTTTAACTTTTGGGTGGATTTAAATATCCCCCAAATATTTTTAAAAGCCTCCAGTTTTTAAAAAATGTAACTCTTTTTGAAATAAGAAGGGATTTTCACCCCAGGTCATGCTAGCAGGAAATCCTTGGTGGGGTGTGTTGTGTTGTTTTGTTGTATGTGTGGCTTGGCTTTTTCAGTTGTGTATCTGGCACATTTATGCCCTGCGCACCTTTTGCAGGGCCACTCTTATCTGCAGAGGACATACAATGCTCTGGGTTGTGCAGGTTAAGCTTTGGGGCCTTGTCAGTGGGGGAACGAGGCGGGTTTCCATGGGAGGCTATGGACTCATTCCCTTGCTGGTGCCAGGTAACTGTTGCTACCCTGACTTTCCTTGGGCACGCGGTTAATTGCCATGGGGTGTTGAGGAGAGTGGTTTGCTGCTTCCAATTAACTTGCTGCTCCAAGAGCCGCCCCGAGGGTGGGGAAGCTCCCTGTTCAGAGCAGCCATGGAAGGCATACCGCTGTTTACAAACGGTTAAATGTCGTCGTTTGCTTTTGAGACCCACTTTCATTCCCAAATCCCTGGATGTCTCTGAGTCAGAATAATACCGGGCAGATATTTCAGGCTTATGGGTTCTGACAAGTGGCGTGGCTCAGAACACTTTCTAGGGTTTCTGCCGGTGAGATAGACAAACAGAACTCTTTGGAACCTGGCAAGCTTTGGGGGGCTCCTTTCGATTCTGCAAACAGAAGGGCTTCTACAGAGTTTCTGAGGAGAACAAAAAGTGGTGGTCAACCCCCTGCATCATTAGTATGGAATACGTAATTCTCGTCTTGTATTTCTCCTTTTTCGTCTGCCTATGTGCTCTGGTGTGTTTATACTTTTCTGGCTGCCAAGAAATGACTTATAAGCACGAAGGTAAGAGCTCTTAGCTGTTGATTTGTGTTCATATGCTTCATGGATTGGTCTTTCTTTCTATCTGCTGGTTGGTGGAATATGAAATTTTCTACCCACTTCCAAGTTTCTACTTTAATTTTTCTTTTTAAAGTAATGGTGAAAGTGGCCACCTGTTCTAAACTCTCTTTGTTAATCCTTATGAATCCTTGTGGTCTGTTCCTGGAAGACACTCATCCTGGGCTGGGATCTGTATAAGAGGCCTGCCGCCATTGCTTGTTTGGGGAAAATAAACCATCAAAATGAACAGCAGAATCAAGTGATTAAAACAAACCTGAATGAGTTAAAATAGAGTAAAATAGTAAAAAAATAAAATTAAACATTGAGTAACCGAAGAAAATGACCATAGGTTAAATGAGTGTCACAGAGCCTCAGAGCCACCGTGAGGGGGGTGTCTCTGTCCTTACCAGAAAGAGGATTAAGGAGAAGACAATCATTAGAGTGACCCAGAGAAGAAACTAACAGGGGAGGAAGCAGGGATGCCATCCGCTCTGTAGGTGGCCGTGTGTCATGGCTTCTTCTAATGGTCATGGCTGTTCCATGAAAGATTACAGGGTATAGAGGCTGTCTGCTCTGAACAAGGTCCTGAAGGTGCCACTGGACTCAAACTTTGTTCTGCGGCTTCAGACCAGGTCCCCTCTGCAGCTATTTAAACCTGTGGATCAGTGCCACATTGACAGAAGGAAGATTTTCTCCAAACTTGTGGTACCCCTTTCAGAACCCCCCCCCCCAAGTAATTGTCTGAACGCGTGTCTCCTGGGATCCTGGAACAGAGGTGGCCTTTCCGGAAGTGTGCAGGTGGCCAGGGAGGAAAAGAGGAGCCTCTAATGGCCTGATGACTCCTGGAAGAAACAGATGGGTCTGGGGAGGGAAAAGTAGGTTTAATATTGAAGTAAGTAATATGGAAAGCAACGGTTTGGAGGGATAGACTGTGCAACATCACTTAATGCCAGCACAGACTTTGATGTCTTGGGGATGGCAGTAGCTAGTCTGGAGGCTGATGCCCTGCCCTATCCCACATACCTCTCTGACCTTTCTTTTGTCCACTCCTGCTGCTTTCACTTTGTTACCCAGAATGCTACTCTCAGAGGTTCCTTCCTTCCGGTCACTTCTCTATCTCCCTTCCTCTGTCCACCGTGAGGATTGGAAATGCTTTCTGCAATCTCTCCCCACCCTAGCTAGATAGTTAGCTAGAAGCCTTTACTCTGCCTTTCCTATCCAGTATGGAGTCCTCTCATAATGAAGAACTTCTGTTTCTTTTCTGCGTAACAAGTCTCATTGTGAACCTATTCCTCAAGCAGCCAAACGACAGAATTCTGCTGGGCAGAGACCAAGCTCCGCTTTCAGCAGCAGCATTCCTTAATGGGATGGTTCAGACATTAAGAACCATGGAAGTCATTTGGAATGCAAATTATGACCCTTTGTGACCAGAGTAAAACTTGCAGTTGGGACTCATAGAAAAAGCATAACAGCTACCACACCCCCTCCCGCCCCCACCGCCAATCTAAAAGTAAACTGCTGATAAACTCAACTCTCTGAATGCTGTGCCAGAATCCCCCCCGCCCCCCGGAAAGTGTTGGATGAGGGAGGGGGGGATGCTTTGTCTGTGTGGTGGCTTGCAGTCTGTACATAGGCCTCAGCTGCTTACTGCCGTTTTCCTGAGTCTTCAGTGGTGCACAGAAGTGAGTTGTTGTGATGCCAAAGAGAATGAGGGTATCTGTTGTTGTTGACATTTGTGAAGAATTGACAGAGTCCATCTCAACTTGAGAGAACATTATAGTGGTGGTGGGTGGTGTCTTTGAGGTCAAGTGGTGGGGAAGAGCTTCAGGGACTGGATTCACCAGCTGTTGATTTCTTAAAGACAGAAGTGAAAGGCATTTTTACATGTGCCTCTTGGTCACAAAGGATGTCGGTCTTTTTTCAGAGGCATGTTGTGGAGACATTTTTTGGATTTGATGAAGAATCTGTTGATTCAGAAACCTCATCAGTAGCCTCCTATAACACAGACAAGACCGACAGGACACCAGCGACGCCAGAAGAGGACTTGGAAGATGTAAGTGGATTGGGTTATGACTTGATATACAAAGTTTTTCTTTTCCTTTTACTTGCTTTATTAGATTTTACTAAAAACATCAAGATTAGCAATGAAAAATTGTTCAATAATAATCTGTCTCCTCCCTTATTAGAGAAGTGACCCCCCCATTTCCAGCAAATATAAACTCTGTGTACAGTTATTTAGATTTGTGTAGACAATGTACACACTTAAACTTTGTTGGTCTAAAAGATGCCACTGGACTCAAGCTTAGACCTAAAAAGAAGGTTTGCTAAAGTTTCAAGAATTTATAGGAGCTGCTGAAAAAGTGTCAGAAAAGAAAAGGTAGACAAGTGAAGCCGTGTCACTTCTGTCTTGGGGGGATCTGATTTGCATGGGGGCACCGAGATCTCCCCACCGGCAGGAGGAAGTTTTTTACACTTGCTGCCCACCCTTGTGCAGCACTGCCCCAGCCCCTCGGCCCACTGGCTTCAGTGGAATCAGACTGCAGCGATTCTAAAGGGAGGATTGCTAAAGGCACACATCCCGCCACATGTCTCTAATTCCAGCCCGGGGAGGGGGGAGGCACAATGAGCATGAACAAAATCTACATGATGGGGCTTCGTAGCACTATAATGGAGTCAGGGTTAACCTGACTATTATAGTAACACAAACCAAAAAAAAGTGTGTTTTCACATCCTAGGGGCAGAGGGTGGGGATGGAATGAATGAGCCAACTCCAAAGGCCCAAACTACATGTTATGATTTGTAACACGCGGCATCTGGACTCTGACCATCGCAGGCCGGCGCCCTTCTCGGTGCTCTTGTCAGGCCGGCGCCCTAGGCCTGGTCTAAAATTTGTTAATGACAGGCCGGTGTGAGGCTTCTGCTCAAAGTAGTCAAGGATCAGATCTTTGTTGATGAAACACAGTTCTTTGTTTCCAATCTCTACATTGGTACAGGTCCTCGGATTATTGTCAGAGATAATGCATACAATAGAAGCAGGTCTATTATACCCTTCAGTACAATTTGAATTGCCCATAGGTAACCAATCACCAAAGGGGAAAAATGGCGGGCAAAAGGGGTCTCTGGCCGTTTGCTTCCCACAGGAAAGAAAGCTAGGTGTTAAGCTGTAAATTTCCCTTCCC
This sequence comes from Lepidodactylus listeri, assembly GCA_029233225.1. Lineage (NCBI taxonomy): Eukaryota > Metazoa > Chordata > Lepidosauria > Squamata > Gekkonidae > Lepidodactylus > Lepidodactylus listeri. The sequence continues at coordinate 111,271,916 of JARCFY010000009.1, read as the reverse complement.
AAACCAGACCCCTTAGATGTAACCATATTCACATAACAAATGCTTCCCTCAAGGCTTTCGCATGTTGATAAGAAATGGTCCCTGTCCTCCCCTTGTCTTCCCAGCCGGGATGAATGGAATGCGGAGGCAGGAGTGTGAGAGGCCCATTGTTCCCATGCTTTGAAGTTGTCACTCTCCCGGGCAAACAGTTACACAGACCAGGCCTGGTCAAAGCCATAAACCTGGGGTCACATAGCATACATTCATACTGGCAAAAGATATGGTTACAAAGTGGGCATAGGGGCAACTAGAAGCAATAGGCATGAATACAAAATGGGTGCAGACACAGGTTACAATACACAGCACATAGCAATAGAAAGCATAGCAAAAAGTCCCAGAAATCCTTGTCTGAATCAGCAGATTCTGACACACTGCCACCCCGAAAATAAATCTACCCGGGTTTGTCTGGGAACCTTTTGTGGAAAGCTTTAACTAACTTAGGGGCATGCACATTTTCAGAACGAACCCACTCATTTTGTTCCGGGCCAAAGTCTACCCATCTAACTAAATATAATAAGTGGCCCCTACGCCTTTTAGAATCAAGGATTTCAGAAATTTCAAAATGGGGTGCCTCCCCCTTCATCAGTGGAGGAGGAGTCGGAGGAACTGGATGCCAAGCATTCGGCCCAGGATTCTTCTTCAGCAAGCTGAAATGAAAAACAGGGTGCACAGAACTCAGTGATTTGGGCAACTCCAATTCGAAAGACACATCAGAGATTTTACGCAACACTTTTTAAGGGCCAACATATTTCCACCCTAATTTCCTACTGGGTTGTAATCCATGTATATTTTTTGTGGACAAGTAGACTGAGTCCCCTGGCTGTAGATCCCAGCCCTCTGCTCTGCCACGGTCCGCATATTTCTTGTAGTCCTCTTTAGCCTTGTCCAGTGTTTTAGCTATCAGTGGCCATGAGTCTTGCAGTGCTGCCCACCACCGCTTAAAGTCCGTGGGGGGGGGGGTGTTTGGCGCGTCCTCTATGGTAGGCAGCGGTTTTCCCTCAAAGCCGCCCACCGCCATGAATGGGGATACGCCCGTAGACGAATGAATAGCATTGTTATAACTGTACTCTGCAAACGGCAGTAATTCCACCCAATTATCCTGATGGTAGTTAGTGTAACACCTTAGGAATTGTTCCAGGATTTGATTAGTTCGTTCGGACTGTCCATCGGTCTCTGGATGGTACCCTGAGCTTAAGGCTGGTTCAATGTCCATTAGCGTCAAAAGCTCCCGCCAGAAGTTGGCAACGAACTGGCTGCCCCGGTCGGATACCACGCGTTTGGGAAAAGCATGCAGCTTTATTACGTGGTTGAAAAAAGCCTTGGCCATCCCCTTTGCCGTAGGTAGCTGTTTGAATGGGGTAAAGTGGGCTTGCTTTGAAAACATGTCTACCACCACCCAAATTACAGTTTTTCCTTTTGAGGGTGGCAGGTTGGTGATGAAGTCCATGGCTATCGCTTCCCATGGGCGAGAGGGGGTGGGCAGTGGGTGCAATAGTCCCGGGACCTTCCCTCCCCTCCTTTTGCACATCAAACAGGTCTGGCAGGCAGTTACAAAGTCCGAGACATCCTTGCGCATGCGCGGCCACCAGAACTGCCTCTGAACCAAATTAAGCGTCTTTAAGAACCCAAAATGCCCCGCCAATTTTGATGAATGGCAAGTCAGTAATATGTCCTTTCTTCTGTTTCGAGGTACCACGAGTTTGTCCCCATGGTACCAGCATTTGTTTTCCCGGAGGGAACAGTCCTCTAAGTTTCTCAACTCTTCGACTTCTTCCGGGGAGTAGTCCCCCCCCCCAATCGCTCCCCCACGGCTCTACTGCAGCTTGCTTATTCTGACTCCTGGTGGTTACCGCTCCTCCCAGCTGCTGGGGGGAAGAACATGGAGTCAAACACCTCTTCCTTTAGACTCTCGTGCTGGGGCAATCGGGATAGTGCGTCGGCCAACGAATTGGCCTTCCCGGGGAAGTGTTTAAGCACAAAGTTGAACTTTGAGAAAAAATCGGCCCATCGGAGCTGTTTTGCATTTAGGGATCTCTGGGTGCGCAACGCCTCCAGATTTTTATGATCCGTCCAAATTTCAAAAGGGGTTTGTGCTCCTTCTAGCCAATGCCGCCAAGTAGTGAGGGCCAGTCGGATGGCTGCTGCTTCTTTGTCCCACACTGACCAATTTCTCTCTGTCTCATTAAACTTTTTTGAGATGTAGGCAGGAGGGTGCAGCTTCCCATCCGGCCCCTTCTGTAGAATGGCCCCCCCCCCATGGCCACATCCGACACGTCTACATGCACCACAAACTCCTTGGTCTCATCAGGGTGAGCCAGGATGGGCTCCGAGGTGAAAAGGGTCTTAAGAGTCTCGAACGCCCTTTGGCATTCTTCGGTCCAGGCTATTCTCTCCCCGGGCTTCCCCGCTTCCGGGCCCCTCCCCTTGGTTTTTAGGAGTTCAGTTAGCGGGAGGGTGACTGTAGCGAAGTCTTTTATGAAGGTGCGGTAGAAGTTACAAAATCCCAAGAGACTCTGAAGCTGTTTTCTCGTTCGGGGGGCTTCCCACTGCACTACGGCCTCTACCTTGGCAGGGTCCATTTCTAGCCCTTTCTGGGAAATGCGGTACCCTAGGAAGTCCACTGAATCCCGATGGAATTCACATTTCGACAACTTTGCATACAACTGATTTTTTAACAGGGTTGAAAGCACTTCCCGGACCAACCGCACATGTTCTTTCTTATCAGCAGAGTAGATCAAGATATCATCTAAGTAACATAACACCCCCTTGAATAAATGCTTGTGCAACACTTCATTTATTAAGCTCATAAAGACCCCAGGCGCGCCACTTAAGCCGAACGGCATCACCAGGTTCTCGAACTGTCCCAATGGTGTGTTAAATGCAGTCTTAAATTCGTCCCCCTCCCTGATGCGCACCCGGAAATATGCGTCTCGGAGATCCAGCTTAGTAAACACTTTCCCCTTGGCCGCCTCCGTTAACAAGTCCTTAATAAGGGGAAGGGGGTAGGCATTGGAAGCTGACACTGCATTTAATCCTCTGTAGTCCGTACATAACCGTAGCCCCCCGTCCTTCTTTTTCCGGAACAGAACAGGGGCCGCGAAGGGGGACTTAGTGGGGCAGATGAACCCGCGCTCCAAATTCTTGTCTAGGAATTTCCTTAGCTCCTCCCGCTCCGGAGGGCTCATGGAATAAAGCTTTCCCTTTGGTAGCTTCTCTCCCGGGATCAGCTCTATGGCACAATCCGACAGTCTGTGGGGGGGTAGTTCATCGGCTTCGGTTTCACTGAACACTCCCATTAAGTCTCGATATTCCCGGGGAACTGCAGAGGGCACCAAAGTGAGCGCCGCCGCTCGGAGAGGTACCGGGGGCCCCGCTCCCCACCCCGCGTCCCACTTATGGTCTTGACACTTCTCATCCACCCAGGAGATCTTCCCTTCGCTCCATTTGATATAGGGGTCATGGGAGCTTAACCAGGGACTCCCCAACACCATGGGGAACTGGGTGTTCGGAGTGATGACGAAAGCTCTCCTCTCCCAGTGCTCCCCCGTCCCCACAATCAGTCTCTCGGTCTCTGCCACACACGCCTCTTTCATTTCCGATCCGTCCATTTGCGTGAAAGTGAGTGGCTCCCCCAACGGGGCGACCTTAGGTCCTAGTCCCTCCACTACCAGAGGGCTAATCAAGTCCCAGGCACACCCTGAGTCAATTAAAGCTCGGACGTGGACATGGGTCCCGGTCCCAGGGGCTATCACAGTCACTACCATATACAGTAAGGGGCCAGGGATGCTCACCGGAGATGGCGCGTCGTGGATGGGGACCTCCAGCTCTACGCCGCTCACTGCAGGCCGTTGGAGTTTCCCGACATCTGTGCTTCCGTCAGCTCCAGCTCTCCTTGCTCGCTCGCGGCCCCTTCCAGCTGTAGTGCCCGGGGCTTGAACGAGGTCTTCCCTTTACTAGGGGTGCTCCCAGCTACCGGGGTGGAGGTTTTGGGGACTTTCCCCCCCCCGGGGGCACGCCGAGGCGAAATGGCCGCTCTCCCCGCATCTCATGCAGAGCCCCTGCTTGAAGCGGGCGTCCCGTATCTCTTGCAGGTTCGGCTTGGGTTTCACCTTCTGAGCCGCTTTGGCTTGGGCAGTTGCTGAAGTTCCCATCTTGATGAGGGTGAAGCGTTCTTCTACGTCCGCGGCCGCTCTCATCCAGGTGGCCAACGAGTCCGGTCTTCCCCCTCGCAGCACGGTCTCGTACACCTCGGGGCTCAGACCTTCCCGGTACTTTTCAATGAACAGATCTTGGGTCCAGCCGCGAATCTTGGCCGCTATGCGCCGGAACTTGTCGGTGTACTCACGCACTGAGGACCGCCCCTGGGTCAGCTTCCGCAACTGGTTCCGAGCCTTTTCTTCTCCCAAGGGGTCCTCGTAGTGGTGTCGGAGGGCCCACATGAAGTTGTGCACGGAGCGTAACTCAGGCCCGGGGGCGTTGTGCAGGCTCACGTACCAGTTGCTGGCGGTGTCCCTCAGCTTGGATCCGATGTAGCCAATCCGGTCTCTCTCGGTGGGGTAGAGGTGTCCCCAGGTGTCTAGGAACCGCTCGATCTCTATGAGAAAGAACCGCAGCTTCTCGGGGTCCCCATCGAAAGTAGCCGTCAACGGATCGGCGGGGGCCGGGCGAACCATCGGCCCTGCCGGCACTGGGGCCGGCGCAGGTACGGGTGCGGGAACCGGACGGGGAACGGGCTGTGGGACCTGCGGCGGCACTTGCAGCGGGATGACTCCCGCGGGAACTCCTCCGGGGGGAACCGGCGGCTGCGGGACTCCCCCTCCTGGGGGTCCTACCACAGCCGGGGCTGGGCAAGCTGCTTGCATAGCCGTCAGGGCGTCTCGAAACTGGTACTGCAGGTCGAGGGCTAGCTCGCGCAATTCTGTGGTGAGTTGGTACCGTAAATCTCCCATCATACGGTCCAGGGCTTGGGTCTGGTCCTCCCCGTAGGGATCGGGCCCGTACGGTCCGCCTCTCTCCTCTTCCAGGGGCGGGGGACGCCACTCTCCTCCGTAGGTCGTGTCCCTCTCGTCTCCCAGAAAGCTCGGCTTCCCGCGTTCAGTGTGATCTGCCTGGATCGACACCCATGCCCCCTTCCGATCGTGCACCCAGGAGTCGACGGTCCCACGACCAAAATTGCTCCATGAGTACCTCGGGGTCACGCTCTGAAGAGGAGGTGGGCGCGGGATGTAGTGAGCCCCCTGAATCGTAGTCACTGGCACTTCGGGCTCCCCGCCGCCTCCTCCACCACCGGCACCCTGGTCTCCCGGGGTCACCGGCTGATCTTCGGTAGTAGGGATGGGAAGAGTACCATCGTCCGACATGGTCAGGAACGGCCAAGTCCCAGTCACAGATCTCTGACAGTCTGTGAGGCTTCTGCTCAAAGTAGTCAAGGATCAGATCTTTGTTGATGAAACACAGTTCTTTATTTCCAATCTCTACATTGGTACAGGTCCTCGGATTATTGTCAGAGATAATGCATACAATAGAAGCAGGTCTATTATACCCTTCAGTACAATTTGAATTGCCTATAGGTAACCAATCACCAAAGGGGAAAAACGGCGGGCAAAAGGGGTCTCTGGCCGTTTGCTTCCCATAGGAAAGAAAGCTAGGTGTTAAGCTGTAAATTTCCCTTCCCAAACCAGACCCCTTAGATGTAACCATATTCACATAACAAATGCTTCCCTCAAGGCTTTCGCACGTTGATAAGAAATGGTCCCTGTCCTCCCCTGTCCTCCCAGCCGGGATGAATGGAATGCGGAGGCAGGAGTGTGAGAGGCCCATTGTTCCCATGCTTTGAAGTTGTCACTCTCCCGGGCAAACAGATACATACACCAGGCCTGGTCAAAGCCATAAACCTGGGGTCACATAGCATACATTCATACTGGCAAAAGATATGGTTACAAAGTGGGCATAGGGGCAACTAGAAGTAATAGGCATGAATACAAAATGGGTGCAGACACAGGTTACAATACACAGCACATAGCAATAGAAAGCATAGCAAAAAGTCCCAGAAATCCTTGTCTGAATCAGCAGATTCTGACAGCCAGCCCTGTTGGAACCAATAACTTGAAGGATTCACTGAAAAACAGTCTCAGCGAATTCAGTTCAAAAAAATCTTTTTCAAAGTGCCTTCACACCACTCTGTATTCTCACATGTTGATAAAGCCATTCTGGTGAAACGTGGAGCACATTGAGGAAGCTGGCAAATCCCATAGTTCTTCTTTGGGAACCATTCAAGTGTTCCTCTTTTGGAACTGCTGGAGTAGATATTTCCTGGAAGCTTGTTTCCCCCCTTTACACTGTGATGCATACTGCTTATTAGGAGGGAGTGAGCACTTTGGAGTGTTTTGGACCTTGTGAGCCATATACAGGACTTGTGTTAAATCATTTATGAATTGTTAAATGATTATGAATTGTGTATTGTATGAATAATTTCGCTTAGGATCTGGAAATTGTATAAATGGTTTATTTATTTGTCTATAAATGAATTGTTTATTATGATGATTATTAATTTTTGAAATTGGTATCGGCGCCACGCACAGTTAATTTCTTTGTGTTCACATGTACACACCGTGTGTTTCACTGTGCTGGATTTCCATGACTGGATGCCAGCAGGCCCCACTCTAGTGTGCTGCCCTTATGGTCAACGCATCTGGTTGAAAAGGGAAGGACCCCTGAGAATCCAAACATGAGCAGCAGAAGAAATAAATTTAGCTTTTAAGGAATGGCTTGCTTAGAAAAGGAGTTTTACAACATTTGGAGGGAGTTCTGGAACCTATTTGGAGAATGCTTTGATACTTCCTCGGTCGTCTCCTATCCAAGTACTGACCAGAGCTGACCAGAGCTTAGCTCCCAGATCTGACAAGATGGGGCTCTCCGGGGCCATCCAGGTCAGTGCAGGGGGAGGTCACCCAACCCCCTTTTTCCTTTGCTGCTTTGGTTTCCCATTTTCTCATTTAAAATATGCATCAATGGTACCCAATGTGGTGACGAGTGTAGAGGTAAGAGTGAGCTTCTTGAGTGATCTTGAGCCAGTCACCCTGCATGCCCCTCTCTGCAGGATCTACCGAATAGGACTCTTGTGAGGATAAAACAGAGGATGGGGAAACAATGTGGACTCCTCCTGGTCTTGGAAGAAGTGGAGGGTGAACACATACTAGATAAATATATAGCGCTGTTGTACCCCCCCCCCCCCACCCATAGAGAGATAGAGGATTATGCAAGCTCACAGCCCTCTGGTCTTAAAGGGCCACTGGACTCGGAACTTCGTTCTGTTGCTTCAGACCAACATGGCGACCCACCTGAGTCTATCTCCTTTTTAGGTGGTTGCCATAAATATCAACTGTTATTAACTTGACATGGAAGTGGCAGCCTTTTCATGAAGTACTGGAACACACATTGCAAAGGATGTCACTGGAATTTTATTGTTATTCTTCACTTGTTTCTTTAATTCCTCTTTTTCTTAAATAGATGATCGTACTAAAATACAAAATATATGTGCAATACTAAGCAGAATTTTTCTCCCCTTTATTTAAAGAACACACCGAAAGAAGAAGCCGACTTGCGGTTCTGTCAGCTAACCAGAGAATATCAGGCATTGCAGCGGGCATATGCATTGCTGCAGGAGCAGGTTGGGGGAACGCTGGATGCAGAGAGAGAAGCCAGGGTAAATGCATTTCTAAAACAATATATTGCAGCTCTCTAGATGACTTGGCATACACTGGATGAGGAGAGGCGCAGTGACTGACGTGCTTAACAACTGACCTGCTTGAATCTTTTGTTGCGTCCATGACTGAACCTCACCTGAATTAATTGAATTCCACTAGGACAGAATTTTCCTTCAATTCTTCTTATAAGTGGGCCCTGTTAATAGAACACAGACACTTGAAATATTTTGCTAACATTTTGGTGGATCTAGATTTTCATGTTTGGTGTCTTCTGCAGCTTCAGACTTGCTCTAGGATTTTGGACTGGGCCATTCTGGACTCTCAAATGGAATCCAGAACAGCCATGTCTTGTGTGCCGCACACGGGGGTGGATGATGTCATCACACCATGCAGCGTGCCTTTTAGTGTGAGGCCCGGTGCAGTGTGGGGATATTCCTCTTGGTCTGAATGCTGGCTTGCCTGTGGCTCCTCTTGGTTGGAACCACAAATCCATTCAAGAATTGAGGTGGAATCAGATTTTAACAGCATCTTGACTCTCTAGCAATCTGTTCATAACAATTTGTCATCCAACTAGATCTGAACGGTTCCTCACCAGATTTCTGTTGCATGATGCACTATTTAGGGGAAATTCATAAATAGCTTAAACTGTCTTTTAGACACAGCAGCTCTGTTGACCTCTCAGGCACTCATAGCTTCTTGAAAACATGCCCACCTGAAACGGAACACTTTCCCAGGAGTCGGTGTCCTGCTCCCTCCCAGTCAAATTGGACTGATTCAGGCTACACTCATGTGAGCCTCTTTGTTTCCCACGGTCATTTGTCCCTTCCTCTCATTCTTCCCCCTCTGAAGTCCATATCCACGTCTCCATGCCCTGCTGACCGCTGTCCTGCGGGGCCCTTTTGGACAGAGTTGCACCATTCTAAGCTCGCTGATTGCAGAGGGCTTCGTAGGAGGATGTAACTCCTCTTGGGATGGCGGCATTTCAAATAAAGATTGGTAGAGCCCCAGTGCTGCAACAGTTGCTGCTTTATAGAGATGATTTTGGGTAGTGGGACTGAGCACAAAAAGCAGAAATATGTCTTGCATCCAGACTTTTACTATGATAATTTTAAGTTTTCTCTAAACTGACTTTTCAGACACGTGAGCAACTGCAAGCTGATCTTTTCAGGTGCCAAGCAAAAATAGAAGACCTGGAGAGAGCTCTGATTGAGAGAGGACAGGTAAAAGCCTCCCTTCCTGCTGCGGGTCGATTCTTTCTGTCTCTTGCAGGCAGTGCTGCTCTGATCATCTTCCTTGCTTCCTGGTGCATCTGTGTGTCTGCTAGTCTATCCATGGAAAATACTTACTAAGAGCTTGAAAAGAAAATATATTAAATGCAGTGAATGTTGAATGGTGTAATCTGTGACCTTGTCCTCCTTTGAGAGCAAGCCCTGCTGAATTCAGTGAGCAAAGTTGGGTCAAGAGCAAACATGCACAGAGTGAGTAGTGAGGTACAGGGCCCTCTTAACCAGAGCTGACGAGTATCCTCTTAACCAGGGTCTTCTTTCAAGTGCAGAGTCCTATTTCTGGCTTCCTGTCTGGCTCAAGCAGCTTCATGAGAGCGTTGTTTCTTTTAATTGTCTGTCTGCTCAGAGTCACATGACCTTAATTTCTTGTTTGGGGTTATTCCAAGAGATCCAGTACTATGACAACAGGTACTCATGATATCTTTTTGTGAAGTGACACCATTAGCATATACCTGTGCAAACTTTAGCAGTGGCGATTCCTGTAGTTTTTCCAGATGCTAACTAATGATCAGGATCACAGAAGAATCTTCTTGTCAAATTTATTGTTTTAGAGAGAAGTCTATACCAGCCTGAATGAATGTAAAGCATATAAATGTATACACTATAAAAATATAGTAGTGCTTTACCTTTGGTACAGTTGTACAACCAGTACTAAATGTCTCTGCAGCATATTCCATACCTCTGAAAGTTCTGTCCCTTGTGGCAGATAGGTGAGAAGTGTGAAGATATCAGTCAGGCATGGAGACTGAATCTTCCTCTGGTGACCCATGTTCCCTCTAAGCGATGGAGTCTCATGAGCCAAAATTCTACTTTGTGAGCCAAAAGACCTAATAGGATTAAAGTTGTGAGCGAGCTTACATTTTAGAAAAGAAAGAAAGAAGGAAAGCAGATAGATGGGGGAGGGAGGGAGGGGGGGAGGGAGGAGGGCCCCCTGTCAGCTGCTTGCTTTAAAGGGCAGGCAGCCGTTACAATGCTGTGTTTGGCCCCACCCCCTTCCAAGTGAGGGGAAGCCAAAGGGAGCTCTGAAAAGGTTTCCTGCTCTTTAAGGCAAGCAGCGTGGTGGGTCCACCTGTCAGCTACTCACTTTAAAGGGCGGGCAGCCGTTAGAGTACTCCATTTGGCTCCCCCCCCCTCCAAGTGGGAGGAGGCCAAAGGGAGTTCTGAAATGGCTTCCCACCCTTTAAAATGAACAGCTGAACGGTGGACCTGCCAGTCAGATGTTCGATTTCAGTGGCTGGCAGGTTCCCCTCCCTTCCTCCCTAGGGGAGGGGGGAGGAGATCTTGGCCATTGAAGAAAGGCTTGGCTTTGTGCCTCTTCCTCCCGAGCAATGGAGGGAGCCAGGTGGGGCAGGCTGCAACACAATGGCAGCCCCAAGGTGGGGGGGTGGGGCCAACCCATGAGGACCCCTGCACTGAGCTAATGAGCTCTGTGCTTTTTTTGGGGGGGGGGGAATCAGTGTGCCATCACAGGCTGATGCATTTCAGCGGGAACCCTGCTAGTGACACATGTGAGTCCATCCTTGACTGAGGTAAATTCTTGATATTCCAACCCTGAAAACCAGTACAGATCACAGCCTCTGAAACCCACATTGAACATCTTAATACCATTGGACAGCATCTTGAATGGTAAAACTGTGTTGTCTTCCACACAGGGATGTGATTTTATGGTTTCCCTGTTGGTGGTGTGGCTGCTGGTAAAGTGCAGTAACACCTGGGCGCCCACATAGCTGGTTGCCCCACCATTTCTCTGCCCCCGTCCTCCAGTAGGGGATCCCCCCACCCTTTGACCATCCAGGTTTTTGCAAATGTTAAAAAGAATTAACACTAGAATATTGTTATACTGATATACTGTTGTAACAACAGGTGTAACAGGTTCTGTGAATTCCCAGCTTTCATTTTTAAAAGCAAGTCTTTAGCCCTTTTCCTTGTGGAGATATGCCTTTTCCCTTATATATCCACAAGGGAGCAGTATAAAACTTACTTATCATAATAACAATATTACCAATTTTTTAAAAAGCCCCCCAGTGGTGAGATGGGGAAAATGTAGGGTTGCCAGGTCTGGGTTGGGAAATACCTGGAGATTTGGGGATGGAGCCTGAGGAGGGTGGAGTTTGGGGAGGGGAGGGGTCTCAACAAGTTATAATGCCGTAGAGTTTTGATTCTGCTTTCCAAAGCGGCCATTTTCTCCAGGGGAATTGATCTCTGTCGCCCAGAGGTTAGTTATAATAGTGAGAGACCTCCAGCCACCACTTGGAAGTTGGCAACACTAGGGAAATGACTGCAGCAGGGACATGGTCAGGTCAAATGGCCATCGTGTGGGACAGAAAATCTGAATTTTTCTACTCCCACAGCAGCTATCCAGGCTTCACTGCATTCTTTCCCAAAACTTTGGAACAAAATATGTTTGAGGAAAATTGGAGAAAAACTGGGGAGACCCCAGGAGGTGCATGAATATGTCATGATGCTGCGGGGAAGCAGGGGGGTGGAAACCCACTTTCCAAAAGCCTTGAACTTGGGACGGATAACTAGTGCGGAAGCCATCTGTCCCCCCCCCCCCCCCCGGGGCAAGAGAAATAAGGGCATCTACAAGTGTTGTCCCTGAGACACTTTTCATGGTCCAGCAGTTCCACCTCTTGCAGGAAGCTCTTTATAACGAGCTTTTTGGGTTACATTTTTTTTTAGCAGGCAAATGTCCCACACATATAATGCAGGTACATGTGCTGGCACAAAGTTCTCCCTCGCCAGAGAACGTCGGAAGGCAGCGTAGGCGAAAGGGCTCTGGAGCACTGGCGAAGGCTCTCCCGGTAAAGGCTGAAGACAAACACAGAATTTCATAGTCATAAGAAAGGGTTAATCACAGCACTCAGTGGCTCCAAGTCACTTTCATATTTTATAGTGTAGCTGTAAAGAAAAGGTAAAGGTTTCCCTTGGATGCGGCTCAAAACCACATTCAAAAATACGCCGGACCAAGCCGTACTGAGATGGGCAGAGTCACCCATGAATGGCCATAAGAAGGCCGTAAATCTATGCAGGCGGTCCCATAAAACCGAGAGACGGAAGGAAGTGAAACCGGCATGCAGTGTGGAGGCTGCCATAAAATCCAACAATCAAAGAAAGTGAAAGCGGCATGCAGTGGCAGAGGGGAATTCCTGCTCCAACGTGGGTTTGGTAAAACAGCGGGGTGAAAGCTAAATGCAGAATGGGCCAATGTGTGATCTTTTTTTCCTTTTTGTTAGTAATGGGGCAGATCCAGACTGCCTTTGGATCCACCCACTGGATTTGCAAGTCCCGTTTCAAGTGGCCCCATTCTAGAGCCAGTGGCAAGGGCACAGACTCCAAAGTGAGGCCTCAGAGCTTGGCCAAACGGGGTGTCCCCCCCCCCCCCAGCTCGATGGCCTCTTTGCATTGCACTCCTTACTGGAAGCAGAGGTGGCAGATAGGACCCTGTAGGTGCTTAGAACAGCAGTGGGCCTATGGAAGTCGGGGTCGCCGTCTTGGCTGCACCGCTCGGAGAGATGGCCATCGTGGGGACTATAGATTGATACCCAGCCAGCCAGGCTGTGCCCCACACACGCACATGACTGCATCCCAGACTTCCCTAGGCCCACTGCTGTTCTAAGCACAGGTGGGGTGCTCTTGTCTGTCAGCAGCACAAAGCGGGGAGTTGCCTTGGAATGCCAAGACCCTGGTGAAAACGAAGACCTGGGAAAGTCTGACATCCTCAAGACCAAATTGGTACCTGCTGTTCTTGGGGTGGCAAACCATTTTGCATTTTCCTGCTGAAAGCTGGCTCTGGCTCTGGCCCCCTCGCCATTCTCTTTGCAGAGGGGCCATATTTGCAGCCAGACAGAATGCAACACATCCCTGCATGGAATAACAGCTGGCCTGTATGGGTGAAGACATCGGTAAAACGGAGCCACCTACTCGGCACGCTCCCTAAGTGTGCGGGAAAATACTGCTTAGTAAATTAGCCAAAGGCCAACACATGAAACCCTCAAAACAGCCTGCTGAGAACTAAATAGGCTCCAGAAGGAAGGTTGGGAGCTGCTGAGTGTCGATTAAAGGGGAAGAGAGAGGAAGAGAAATTGGCCGGCCCAAGTCTCAGAAAGCTTAGAGGAGAAACCAAATGATTAATCTGCGAGGCTGGCCACTAAATTCCAGGATGCAAGAAGCAAAGGGAGGACTTGGGAATGTTGGGATTGTTGCGTTTGGAAAGGGGATGTGCTTGAAAACAACTGTCACTTTGGGTTTTAGAGCAGGGAGGCTTCTTTGAAAGCCCCCCCCCATTCCCCCCCCCCCCGCTCTTTCTCTCCACATCTGGGGGAAAATGTTTCTCCAAATGAATAACCATTCCAGCTGTCAGTGGCACTGATCAGCAGGTGTTTGAGGTATCACCAGGATACCTTCAGCAGATCTGTACTTTCTTTGAGAAAGGGACTGTTTCAAAAAAGGGGGAAATGAACGGATGAACTGATAAATGCACATATAGCGTTGTAAGGAATAGAACAGTTGGGTAACCCTCTTGAAGCATTTTTTTTTGGGGGGGGGGGGTGCTTCAGTTGCCAAGCTGGCTTGTGCTGAGCCTGGCGCATGGCTCAGGGAGCCGCTCTGAACTGGCTTTCTCCTCCTCCTCCTCCCACATCTAGCTGCAGAAGCAACGCTGTGGTTGTGAATGTCTCTCTGCCTAATAAAGCAAAAAACCACGCTTGCGTCTTAAGCTGTTTTGACTCTGTAAATGTGAAGTGCTGAGATGAAAGTGTTCATCGTTCTTCAAAATAAATTTGATATTGCAAATGAAGTTTTCTAGTTCATGATGTGGCAATCTTTGTTTGTTTGTTTTTTAAATACTTTTAAAAGTCTTGGGCCAGAGCTTCATTGATGTGGGGTTGAGGTGTTAACAAGTTTTTAAAAGTTCTTAAAACTACGGATGATTATTATCGGTGTAACTGCACTTAGTGCTTTTTCCTGAGTGGAGGAAAATATGCTTTGCATCTTTTTATCTCAATAATCTGCCCAACACCCCTCTGAAGCTAGGGTTCTTCTGAAGGTCAAAAGATACAGAGGGGCTGGGCGGAGGAGGGCCATATCCCAACAGCTGCTTGTGCAATTGAGTTTGAAACTTGTTCTTTTTGTCTGCATGTGCAAGGGCAGAACTAATCTTAGTGATAGTTGTCGTTCAGAGTGAATTAAATATTTTTATAGCTAACTAAGGCTAATATTGGGGGGGGGTTTGCAGTGTTTTGTGTGTGCGTGCGTGCGTGCGTAAGAGTAAGAACGAAGTTTGAGTCCAGTGGCACCTTTAAGACCAACCAAGCTTAATTCTGGGTAGAAGCTTTCACGTGCATGCACACTTCTTCAGATACAGTAAAACAAGACTGTTACTTATAGGGAGAGCTACTTACGCATTTTGACTCTAACCCCCTTCCCTATATGGAATGGTTGAGGAAGTCTTGTTTTACTGTATCTGAAGAAGAGTGCTTGCACACACTAAAGCTTATACTCAGGATTGAACTTTGTTGGTCTTAAAAGGTTCCACTGGACTCAGACTTTGTTCTGTAGCTTCCGACCAACACAGTGACCCCCTACCTGAACCGATGTGCGAGTGAGAGAGAGAAATGGGAATTCCGCCTTTGCCCTGCAGATCAGTACCACCAGTAAATAGACCTGTTGAACTGGAGTTTATCTAGCAAATTTTTTCAGAGAACTCTTCCTGGGGCTGACTGCGGTGTCAATAAAACTGTATGAGTCTTGGGACAGTGGTGTGATTAAGAGGCTGGAGTGACTGTTTTACCTGCAGTCCTTCTAGGAGAAACATGGCCGTGCTAGGAATCCGATATGAATTGTGCGTCTTTCAGGAGGCCATTGAAATGAACCTCGTCAGCCTCCAACTGCAGCTTCTGATAGTGATGATGACCAGGTGGTGGTTGTGGTTCTTAAACACCAAGAAGCCTTGTGAAAAACAAACCCCTTGAACTCTGAGGTTTGTTTCCAAATAGCATCAGAGGAGCCGTTTCCCATCCAGTGTCCTGTGTCACACCAGTTTTCATCGTGCCCTGTTTCCTCCTGGATAAGGATTCTGGAACTCATCTGCACTTTATTTTTTGCTGTCAAGTTGCAGCTGACTTATGGCAACCCTTTTTTTTTAAAAGCTACAGAAGAACAGAGGCGGTTGGCCCTTGCCTGCCTCTGCGTTGTGACCCTGGGCTTCCTTGGTGGTCGTCCATCCCGAGTATTGACCAGAGCTGACCCTGCTTAGCTTCTGAGATCTGACAAAATCAGGCTACCCTGGGCTGGATATGTGGCCTAGTCTGGTTGGTTATCCTCCTTTAAAGTTTTATTTTAAGTTGTATGGAGACGAAGGGGAAAATAACAACATAGATGGTGCAAATTGCCCTGGCCAGGGCAATTTGCACCATCTATGTTGTTATTTTCCCCTTCGTCTCCGTACAACTTAAAATATAACTTTAAAGGAGGATAACCAACCAGACTAGGCCACATACAGTATTTCTGCTCTGTAGGTCTTAAAGAGTATCAGATGACTCTAACTGGTCCAAGAGCAACTGGTTGTAGGAAGATGCTTCTCTTCGATTTTTAAAGGGAGTTCTCCATTTTGCCGATGAATTCACTTTGTTGTGTTGGTCTTTCATGGGACGGATGCACTTACCCTATTCCTGCATGTTCTGTCTTGTAGGATTCTAAATGGGTAGAAGAAAAGCAGGTACTGATCAGGACGAACCAGGAATTGCTAGAGAAGGTATGTGAAGAGAATGACAGCTTCAGTATTACCTGCACTAGTTGTCATGAGATTGAACACACTGTGGCTTGAAGTGTGGGCTTCCATGCTAGGTGGAGAGGAGCGGGTGTGGGGGGAGGGGCTTGATAAGGCCATCAAATAGGATGACACCAGAGGAGCTTATGGAGGTAGAAGACGGAGCAAGCGATAGTTGAGTTCTGTCAACAGTGATACATCGCTGTTGTTTTTAGACCCCATTTCTGTTAATAAAATCACCCGCTCTGCTTTATTGTTTTAAAAAAAAAATACAGGAAAACGTAGCCAGTATAGAACTCCCTGGAACAATGAGCTTTTCTGCATTCTCATTTTCCTCGCTTCCTGTTGTTTTGGGTTTGTTTTTTTCTGTTCTGCATGTGGTTTGCTCCCTCTAATGGTCAATTCTCTATTCCATCACTTTATGTCCAGCATAAAAACCTGCAGTTTCAATAATTTTCCTCACTTGCCTGCTCCTGTTGCTGTGTTTTTTTCCTGTTCCACATGTGTTTTGCTCCCTCTAGTGGTCGATTCAATATTACAGTAATTTATGTCTCATATAAAACCCTGCAAAACACACGCGGAACAGGAAGAACCTCAAAGAAGCAGGAACATACAACCGAGAAGAATGAGAATGCGGAAAAGCCCAAACTATGCCATGAAGCAGTGTTCCTAGCCATTCCATAATGAGCACATTTCTTTTGAAGATACACAATGCAGGCAGCCAGTCCACAAATTTTGCTAGCCCCAAATGGTGTTCATAATTAGACACAATCACACATCTACGCAATAAGCACTATGCTGGTTCAGTAGTTTCATCGACTGATGAAGACACTTGATGTAGAGACACTTGATGGCAGCAGATGCCGGGGGGAGGATATGTTTTCCTCTTCGGTTCTTCCTTGCCCTGCTCTGTGCAGGAGCTCTTAATTGCAGGGGAAGTGTGCCAAGGATGACTCAGTGCAGAGGCAAGACTGGTTTCTGGGATGACTGCAAGCGAGGGGCCTGGCCTTGGAGGCCCTCCCTCTGGCCATCAGGCTTGGACCAGTGACAGTACCTGTGATGGGACTCCAGGGCACATCAAGATGTCAGATCACTTGGGCTTCCTTCTGGACCTTTCTGAGCAAGATGTGCCGTGCTCTTGGTGCCTGCTGTTTTCACAGTTCAGAGGCATGTCAGAAGGGTGGAAAGAAGTTGTGGCCAAGAGCTGCACTGAGGTGGCTGCTTTAGGCACCTGTTCTCTGAGGCAGAGAGCATTCCCAGTGGCCATGCATGAGAGACACCTTGGGTTTTTCATCACATTTTATTTTTGTCACTTCTGTGCCCGTGCTGCATTTGGGGGGGGGGGGGGTTCTTTCCCATGCGTGTTTTGCTTCCTCTAGTGGTCACTTTGATATATCATGTCCGAATCTCCAGTTTATTTGCAAGCAAAGTGCACTTTGCTCGTAAATAAGCTGGAGATACAGTGATGAAATATCAAACTGACCACCAGAGGGAGCAAAACACATGCAGAAAGGGGGGGACACAGTGTGGGCACACAAGCGAGGAAGTACCACATGCAAAAAAGCCTCTTGTGCCTGGAAAGAAACTTTTGGCCTGTAATAAAAGTGTTCCTGGGATGCCTTCTAAACAGTCACTTTGAAGTTTGCATTCCTGTCCATTATTTCATCCTGGAAGCATGAAACTTAGAAATAAATTATGGGGTTTTTTTTTAACTTTTCAAAAGTCGAGGTTTTTTTAAATGGTCAGGCTACACAAAACTTGATCTCTATGAGAAGCCAGCTGAGTAGAATTTTTTTCAGCAATACCAGGGAAGTGCTGAAGGTGGGACATTAGCTTGCATTCCCCTTTTTATCAGGTATTTCACAAGTGCACGTGTCTGTGTCTATACCCTACTGCTTTAAAACTAGAACAGCATGAACGTCTTGCCTGTTATAGAAGTTCCTCTTGCACTTATTTCAGCACGTGATACTTTGCTGCGTGCGCTGAGTATGTGGGTTGTTGTGGTCCACAGTCATGTGATAATTTCTCTCTGTCTTAGATTCACAAAATGGAGCAGGAAGAAAACCAGCTGAAGAATGAAATGCAGGATGCCAGGGACCAGAATGAACTGCTGGAATTCCGAGTCCTAGAACTGGAAGTAAGAGACTCTCTCAGTTGTAAACTCTCAAATGGACCCGAGTTTGTCTTTGAACCCAAGCTGAAATTCATGTGAACTTTACTAGCGCTGGGTGGGTGCATGTGTAAAGGAAAACTAGTCAGGTTTTGTGAAAATCTGCAATGACATTTGGGCAATGAACATAATGCCACTGCCTCAGTGCACTTTTGGAGGGAATGCGCGCTGATATTGCGTTGTTGTAACATAGCTAATTTATATATATATATACATACACACATATAGTACTTGTTTTGCATCCAATAAAATATTTTCTTTATCAGTGTGTTTGCCTTTTGTTTGTTCCACTTCCATGACTGTTCCTTTCCTGCATGCATCACACCTGACAATGCATCCCGCCCCCCGACACTCCCACTTCACGTACCTCTGCATGAAAAGTGTGACACGCCCATCATGTCCGTCCTTTTTCTTTTGACATTCACTTCCAGTCATTTTATGAAAAGGAAAATACTTGTGACATGTTTAATTTCTTTTTAATTACCCGCATCTCTTCTTGCTGAAACAACAATACAAAAACAGAAGAATTTTTAAATTGGGGGAAGTTTTGTTTTGCCAGCAAGCGTTCCTACTCTTTTCAGCAAAGGGCCTGTCTCTATTCAGTGTGGTTCCATGATATGAAAGGGCTAAATCATACAAGGGTTGGGTCAGGTCCTTCCATCTCTTTTCAGAAAAGGGGTGGGGGAAGAGTTGTTGATGCAGAAAGGATGTGGGGGCACTGTCCCGTGATTCCAGCCCCCGCTGCCAGTGCCCCCTCCGCTTTGGGCGGGAAGCTTCCACTCCATCCTCTGGCGCGGCCCTCCCCCAGCATGCCCCATCTTATTGAAGCACACTCACCCTCCCCTCTCCCGGCCATCATTTCATGTCACTTGGTCTTATTTTATGACACCTCGAACTTTACAATTAACGTGGTCTTCATGAAAGGTGATGTTATGGCTCTGGCACCTATGCGAATGAAGCTCGGTGCAACAATCTGGGTGACAGGTGTTAGTGCTTGAAATGTATGCGCTGCCTGTCCTCCTGGAGAGGCTCAGAAAGTAAAACAAGATGAAAACATAAAACAGCATAAAATCATTACTGTTATTAAACTCCTAAAAACCTCACTTAACCTCACTTATTGGTTCTTAAGATGTGAGCGGTGACTCACGAAAGCTCCTGTCCTGCCTCAAATTTGTGTTAGTCTTTAAGGTGCTCCTGGACTCTTTTCTACTCCAGTAGTAACACATCAGCCAGAGCATAAAACCAGTGCAAAACATGCAGTGGTTTTAAAAATGTCTCATAAACTAATTCTGAGGCTTGGCGCTGTTTGTAAGTACAATTTTTAAAAGAGCGGTCTGGTAGCTAAAAAACAAAATGGGCAAGACAAAATGTTTTGGCCTGATGCTAAAAGAGAGAGAAGACTGGGTGCCAAAGAAGCTTCAAGGGGAAGGTGAGGAAGCCGGAGGTGAGGGGCCACCACTGGGAAGGCTCTGTCTGAATAGTACTTCCTGCTGTCAGTGGTTTTCCTGACTCATGGAGAAAAAGGAGAAATTTGATAGCTATTGAAAATAATCCCAGTGATAATTGGTGCTATTTCTGTGACATGCTTCCACAAAGTTGCACAATAGTTTTCCTCTGCTGGAGTGAGTGTTTAGGCAGCCCTTTTACAACTGATGTCCCCTCATTTTTGAACCGTAGGATGAGCTTCCCAGCGTTTTGAAAAGCCAGACTGAACTGACCAGTCCTTCAATTGGCTCTACACATTCTTGCCCCATAAAGTATTTTTATGGTTACATCCAGATCCTTTAAATAACAGTGAAGAATGTAGGACAAAGTTTGAGTCCAGGGGCACCTTTAAGAACATGTTTTATTCTGGATATAAGCTTTTGTGCTCACAAAAGCTTATACTGTGAATGAAACTTTGTTGTTCTTAAAAGTGCCCCTGGACTCAAACTTTGTTCTGCTGCTTCAGTCCAGCATGGCGACCCACCTGAAGGATTTGTAAGCTCTTGTGCCTTCATCCTTAAAGGAACTCGAGCACCCTACAGTCCTGCACCCAATTATTTCTGTGCCTCAGAGAGGTCTCCCATTCAACTTCCAACTAAATGTATTTACGTGTTAGATACCTAAAGGGCTCATTTCCTAACAGGAGCTTCTTTGCATATTAGGCCACAAACCCCTAATGTAGCCTCCAAGAGCTTACAGAGCTCTTCTTACAAGGGCTACTGTAAGTTCTTGGAGGATTGGCTACATCAGGGGTGTGTGGCCTAGTATGCAGAGGAGCTCCTGCTACGAAATGAGCCCTGGATACCTATCTGTTAGGCTTCCCTTGCTCGAAAGCCAGTCGAATATGACTCTAGGGAGCAGTGCTCATCTCCGTTTCCAAGCCAAAGAGCCAGCACTGTCCAAAGACGTTTCCGTGGTCATGTGGCCGGCACAACTAGACACCGAGGCGCACAGAACGCTGTTGCCTTCCCACCACAGCAGTAGCTATTTATCGACTTGCAATCTCTTGCTTCCCAACTGCTAGGTTGGCAGGAGCTGGGGCCAGAGAGGGGAGCTCACTCTGTCATGCAGCACTCGGGTCTTGAACTCCTGAGCTACTGACCCTCTGGTCTGCAGCTCAGCGTCTTAACCAGATCAACATAGAACACTCTGGTCTGTGGAGTGACCGAGCGAATCTAAGGCGAGCGCTAAGGCTTGCCGTGGACTGCCTGAAGGTGTGCCCCGTCTCAGTGCTCCAGGCTGCTCTAGAGGGAAGGCCTGTCCTCTTCCAACCTACTTCTCTGTGTTGCAAGCTCTAGAGTGGGTCTTGCACTCATGTCTCCACGGTCTCCTCACGGCAGGGTGACCCTTCTGCCAAAGCAGTGCAAAAAACTTGCTGGCTGCTGTGATCAGATCAGCCTCACAGACATTCCCCACCTCCCTCAGTACTGAGATGTGCTTCGTTGTTAGGCTGCAGCTTAAAGAAGCTTTAAAGGGGCCTTAGATAGATTCATGGAGGAGAAGTCTATCAGTGGCTACTAGCTATGGGGACTGAGGGGAACCTCCATAATCAGAGGCACCAATCCTCTGAATCCCAGAGCCAGGAGACAACATCAGGGGAAGGCCTTGGCCTCTATGCCCCGTGGTTGGACCTCCAGAGGAACTGGTTGGGCCCCTGTGTGAGACAGGATGCTGGACTAGGTGGACCACTGGTCTGATCCAGCAGAACTCTTCTGATGGTCTTAACAGGGGAAGGCCTTGGCTTCTGTGTCCAGTTGTTGAACCCCCAGAGGAGCTGGTTGGCCGCTGTGTGAGACAAGATGCTGGACTGGATGGACCGTTGGTCTGATCCAGCAGGACTCTTCTTATGTTCTAAAACTGTCCTCCTGGCTTTTGCTGTATCATCTGGGAAACTTCTGTCTGATGTGAATAATATTAGGTAACGTTTTGGACCAGTTGGTATGGCCCTGTCCCGGCTGGTTTGTGAAGGGTGTTCCACATCTGTCCTTCACACATCCATGCAGTGATTCATGTCAGGTTTTTTTTCCTTTTTGCTTGGCTTGAATGACTTGGAAAGGGTGGAGATCTTCTCATAACAATGTATGTTCTTCTTTTGAACAAAATCTTCTTTTCAGGAGAGAGAACGAAGGTCACCAGCTTTTAACCTCCAAATATCTGCTTTCCCTGAAAACAGCGGTAGTGCCCTTCAACTGTTCTGTCAGCAGGAGGGAATAAAGGTAGATGTGGATTTGTCTGTTCTTGTGAGGTAGCTGGAACAAACAGTTTCAGGTTGCCCCAGGTGTCCCAGGCATAGCTGCCGTTTGCTCTCTCGAGGTGCAGGTGGCAAGCCTGACAAAACATCCAGACTTGGGTGGGTGAGTGATGGGAACGGTTTCCTCTTCCCCGCTCCTGGCAGGAGCTCTCTTCTGAAATTAGTGCCAAGCTGGAGCAGAAAGATTTGGAAAATGGGTTGCTGGGGAGTCAGGATGGGGAAGGGTTCATCTCCCCTCATCTCTGGGTCCCTTTTGGATGTTAAATACCGGACCCCAGCTTCAGCTCTATATACGACTCCGACTGCCTTGTGAAGTTACGCCACTGCCGCCTCTTGAAACCAGTTTGTGGCTGGGTCTCAGGCCCCTGCAAAGTCCAACTGCCTTCACTGTCAAGAGCTTTCACTGGCAATTTGGTTTTGCCTAAAATCTTTCATGTTTGGCCATGATGGGAAATTATTTTCCTCTGCTCAGTGAGTCTTTGCCAAGCCTGATGTGGTAGCAGAGATTTGAACACTGTCCCAGTGCTCTCTGCAGGCAGCTCATGAGGCAATCTGAAAGGTTGGTAATTTAGTTGTTGTTACTGAGTGAAAATAGATAACAGAATATATGATATAATAATCAGGAACTAGGATGACATAACATTGTTCATAGATGACTTTTGAGAACTGTTCTTACATGACTCTCCTGTAGTAAATTAAGCTAAAATCAGAGAGTCACCTTTTTAGGAATATAATGGGAATTGTTGCCACTGACACCAGAATTTCTTCCGTAGCATTTATTTCTGGCCTAATTAGTGAAAAAAGACATGTAAGAGTTAAGCTTGTACAAATACGTATGATTTTGATTGCCACGTGAAAAATAAATACTGGAATTTTCTCTTCCAGGATGTGAATATTTCTGAACTTATGAAGAAGCTAGATATTCTTGGTGATAATGGGGTAGTTAATCTATTTATTTATGCAATTCCTGTTACATATTTTTAAATGAAATTTTGTTGTTGCTGTTTTGGCATGTCAGCGTGGATTCTGTACTGGCAAGTGGGCACTGTGGGGGGGCGGGGGCGGGTAAAGGGTAGTCCTAATGGTGCTTCTTGACCTTTTATGTCTCCTCTGAGATGGCCAAACACAAAGCGATCAAAACCAAGGAAATTCAGAAAACATGCAGATTCTGCTCTGTTTTAAGGTTACTTTTGATGGTTTAAATTCATATAGTGTTTTCATTGGTAGTTTCATGTTGGAGAGCAAATTCTGCAAAGGCATATTTTTTCAGACCCAACGCTGACCAATTGTCGGATGCTTGAGCGGGGGCGCCGGTCGTTCAGTCCTGCTGTCAGGGGACCTTGCCTGTCGGCCTCCTGGTGGCGTTGAACTGACCACGACTGAACTCTGATCCAGCAGGGCTGCTCTTACATGCCTGTGTGTTATTGATGTGGCCTGTTTCCTAGTCTTGGTTTGATGCGCCCCATGTTTCTGGGCATCCTGAGCAAGTAAGATTAATAACATGTAATTAACATGGGGTGAGCCATGTAATTAACGTGGTTGAGGGTTTGGAGACCATGGTGGGATGGTTGAAGCAAAGCTGGCTGAAGCTGAACCCAGCTAGGAGATTCTGTGGCTGGGGGTGTGTGTGTGTGTGTGTGTGTGTGTGTGATGCAGGATTGGGGAACCAGCTCTTAGTCCTTGACGGGGTACCTCTGACACTGGCACCGACCGTCAGGAGTCTGGGGGTGATCTTGGACCCCACTCTATCTATGGAGACCCAGATTGCCAACATTGTCCAGCGGGCATTTTTCCAACTGTGCCAAGTCAGACAACTGGCCCCCTTTCTGTCTTGCCCCGACCTTGCCACAGTAATCCACGCAACGGTCACCTCCAGGCTGGATTATTGTAACTCACTTTACATAGGGATACCCCTGAAACTGACCCGGAAGCTCCAACTGGTACAGAATTTTGCTTTGTGGGTCCTTACGGGGATGCCACAGAGGGCACATATCCATTGGTTGCCAGTGGAGCACCGGATCAGATTCAAGGTTCTGGTGCTTTACCTTTAAAGCTCTTAACATTGAGGGACCTATGTACCCTCAGGACCGCCTCTCCCGATATTCCCCTTGAAGGGCATTACGATCAGCAGATAAGAATCTTCTGGTGGCCTTGGGGAACTCTTTGCCGAATGACATCCGTGCCCTGTCAGACCTATTAAAATTTCACAGGGCATGGAAGGCAGAGGTATTCCGCCAGGCCTTTGGCTGAGGCCAGCAACGGTTCCTTACATCTGCCCAGCACTCTCCTCCTTCCCCAAAATGGAATGCTAGATATGCCATCTTTTTTTAAGAGTGTGTTCATATATTTATGTTTGAATGTTTTTAATATTGAATTTTATGGTCTAATTGGTTTTATAATGTATTGAATTATTTTGTTGTAAGCTGCCTGGAACCCTGCATAAGTGGGGAAGGGCGATCAAGAAATCTAATTAATTAATTAATTAATTAATTAGGCAGCCCCCTATCGAAAGATACCTGACTTGATATTTGAGCAAATAGCTGACCATTCCATTGACCGGATTTGTCTATGCTTGCCAGTATGCATCTGTAACAA
This sequence comes from Lepidodactylus listeri, assembly GCA_029233225.1. Taxonomy (NCBI): domain Eukaryota; kingdom Metazoa; phylum Chordata; class Lepidosauria; order Squamata; family Gekkonidae; genus Lepidodactylus; species Lepidodactylus listeri. The sequence continues at coordinate 111,247,615 of JARCFY010000009.1, read as the reverse complement.
AATGTGTGTGGTTTAAGATCTTTGTATTTAATTAGCCATCTCTGGGCTTGAACTGATGTCAGAATCTGAGCCTGGTCCCCTCCTTTCATGAAATGCCAGACAGACCACCTGCTCAAGCAGTGACTCTCAGAGGAGGAGACAAGAAGTTTAGCATAAGGGAAAGCATTCTCGTGACTTCTCTGTATTCTGTGCAACAAAACTCTTATGAGCGACATACATAGGAATATTACTACAGTAAAAATATGGAATACTGTTATAGTGAGGATTATGGCTGCAGGCCTGGAGTTCTTGGTGCAGGCAATCAGGGAACTAATTGTGCAGAGCCCACCAACTGCATTACTGCGCCACCATAATCCTCCAGTGAACGGGCATCTTCAGGAGAAGTCCTTCTTGTGAGGTTGCCACTTTTTAGGATTTGGCCTGAAACCAGACACCAACATACGCCCCCCTTCCCCCCCGAACATGAGTGAACATCAGAGAAGCCAGTGTTGGATCAGGCCAGTGGCCCATCCAGTCCAACACTCTGTCACACAGTGGCCAAAAACACCAGGTGCCCTCAGGAGGTCCAGCAGTGGGGGCAGGAAGCCCTCCCACTGTGGCCTCCCCCCAAACACCAAGAATACAGAGCATCACTTGCCCCAGAATGAGAGTTCCTATCTATACCTTGTGGCTAATAGCCACTGATGGACTTCTGCTCCATATGTTTATCTAAATCCCTCTTGAAGCCGTCCGTGCTTGTAGCTGCCACCACCTCCCGTGGCCGTGAATTCCATGCGTTAATCACGCTTTGGGTGAAGAAGTACTTCCTTTTATCTGTTCTAACCCGACTGCTCAGCGATTTCATGGAGTGCCCACGAGTTCTTGTATTGTGAGAAAGGGAGAAAAGTACTTCTTTCTCTACCTGCTCTATCCCAGGCATAATCTTATAAACCTCAGTCATGTCACCCCTCAGCCATCCTTTCTCCAAGCTAAAGAGCCCCAAGTGCCTCAACCTTTCTTCATAGGGAAGGTGTTCCAACACTTCTATCATTCTAGTGGTCCTTTTCTGCACTTTTTCCAATGCTATAATGTCCTTTCTGAGGTGTGGTGATCAGAACTTTACACAGGACTCCAAATGAGGTTGCCCCCTCGATTTATACAGGGGCATTATGATCCTGGCTGATCTGTTTTCAATTCCCTTCCTAATAACCCCCAGCATAGCGTTAGCCTTCTTCACTGCAGTCGCACACGGTCTCAACATTTTCATTGACTCTGAGTGCTGGTACGACCTCTTGAGGGCCAGGCAATTCAAATTAGTTCCCAGGCTCCGCCAGGAGTCTCAGGTGAGTCTTTGCCAAGGCAAACGTGTTGTCAGGAGGAGCTGGAGTCGCAGCCGTTCTCCCTGGTTGGCGAGTGTACCAGAGGCCCCCCCAGTCTGAGCCGCCGGGATCATACACCAGAGAGTGTTCTTGCAACTGTAGCTCCCCCTGGCAATGTGTTCGCTTTGGCAGAGCTTCCTCTAAATGAAAGCTGGGCTACATCCAGACGTTATGAATAGACCTTTTGGCCATGCAGGTACAGACCCGGCAAACAGCTGCGTTTGTGTGCTCTTTCCCCATTTTCTCCCTTGCGCGGCACGTGGCGACTGCAGGCAAAAGACGAGAAGCAGTGAGTCTCCTGATGTTCAAATGCAAATGCTCTGGACTAACTGGACTCAGTTTCATTCTTGGCCAGCAGGATTCTTAACCAGGATTCAACCGTGGTTAAGAATCCCTGTAACTGGGAGGAAAACTAACCCCGGTTAGTCCATCCATTTGGATGTCGCAACTCACATGGCTTGTTTGAAGACTTCAGTCCCTGTGCAACGGGAGATGGGAAGGAGTATTAGCCAGCTTGTGTGCATTATGAACAAAGGGTGGTTTCCTCATGGCCTCTAAAATGATGTGCTCCAAAGAACCTGTAGAATGTTGTAAAATAAAATGTCCTTTTCTGTTTCAGAATCTGAGGAATGAAGAACAGGTTGCGATAATCCAAGCTGGAACTGTACTTTCCCTCTGTGAAAAGGTAGAATTCAGTGGACAGTTGCTTGCCAAAGGCATAAACTTTCCATCCCACAAAAGCTGTATTTTGTGTACTGTATTTTTAAAAAATCCCTCTGCAGACTTCTGTTTAAATCGCTTTAAATCCTGATTTTATTGTGACCCATTTCCCACAGCTGCTGCTCCACCCCTGCTCTTCCCTTTTCCCCAATCGTGTCAATTTCCCACTATTTGCTGCGCGGCCGCATTTTGCCCCACAGCTTTGCCCAATTTCCGTCATGTCTACTCGATCCTGTTCTTTGAGGATCGAATAGACGTAGCAGAAATCGAGTGAAGCTGCGGGGCAAAATGCGGCCGCACAGCAAATAGTGGGAAATTGACACTTATGATCGGGGCAAAGGGAAGAGTGGGGGCAGAGCAGTGGCTGTGGGAAATCAGTCTGTGACTGTTTTGTAGAAATAGCTAGCAGAGTGTTTATAGGCACTAAATAGCACAGTTGTTCTCAGACATTAGCGCTGCGTTGATATCAGACCCACTGTTGCCCTTGAACTTGAACACCATCTGTTAGGAGCCAAGAGGACAAATGGTGGGTCTGGCCGCCTCCTCTTTCTATTTCCTGGCCAAGTAGCCCCTGATCACTGGGCCAGCCTTCATTGGGCTGGGTGGAGGGGAAGAAGCAGCCGTGGCAAAGGGGGTTTGGGGGGGGGGAGGGCACGCAGGCTGCTCCCCTCCCAGGTCCATCTCATAGCACAGCAAGGGGGGAGGAAAAGTTGAGGGGGAGGGCAGCCGTGGCAGCAGAAGAGAAGGATGTACTTGGCAAGGGTGGCCACAGGGGTGTTCTGCCATCCTGATTACCAACGGATGGCGTTCATTTTCAATGACAGAAGTGGGTCTAGTTCAGACTAGGGTTGGATGTCGCCTGCATATACTGTCTAGGTACACCCTCAGCCAGTTCGAGTTGCAAGGGCTGAACAGTTAGATTCCAGTGGTTTTGCTGGCTGGTGCCTTAGGCTGATCTGGAAGTTAAGGGGCTGCAAGAGACAGCAGCTGTGAGCTCCAGACCTCTCTAAAAGGGAGAGCCCGATTCTGTCTCCTCCTCCTGCTGAAGAGGAGAGCAGTCCCCCCCCCCCCCCCCGGAAGCTGAGAAGGCTCTGTTTTCCTATTAGCCACATAGGTGCTAGGGGGGCTTGCCCTTCTGTCTTTACAAAGGACCCAGTGCATGATCCAACACTAGATTCAGGTGGGCCGCCGTGTTGGTCTGAAGCAGCAGAACAAACGTAGTCCAGTGGCACCCTTAAGGCCAGCACTGTGCACGAAAGCTTATCCCCAGAATGAAACTTTGTTGGTCTTAAAGGTGCCACTGGTGGACTCAAACTTTGTTTGGTCATCCAACAATGTGTCTGAAGCTAAGCAAGTCAAGGTCCTGGGAGTTCTTCTGTGCTACTCTGCATTCTGTCACAGAAAAAGAAGGGACAGAAATATGATAGAACAAATTTCCGTGGTGAATCTCCACACACCAACTGTGTGCCCCATGGCAAGCAGATTAAAAGGACCCACCATCCAGCAGCTGCTGCAGCGTCATTGGCCGTGGGCTGACTCCAAATTCAGTTTAGTGGCCTAGGCGACAGAGGCAGTCTCTTCCCTCTCAGGGGTCAATAGACCAGCACACTAATTATGGGAGGGGGAACTGCCCACCTCCTGCCAGTTGTGCAATACTCAGAACTATAAGGATGGAAACCTATAATTTGCCACTCATTGGTTTTTGTGCAGTCTCCCCACCGAATAAGTCATGATTTGGGCTCCAGGGATCTTCAGGAAAGTCCGGTTAGATCACACAATTTGAAGCACTCTTGGAAACTGTATTTCCCCCTGAGCTATCTTTTGAACGTCTTGAGGAGGAAAATATTATGAGAACGTGACTAGAAGCGGCTGTTGCTAGGATGCCTCTCTCTCTCTGGGGTTGTCCCTAGTTCAGTATAACGCTGTTCTCTCGTCTGAGAGTTGCTTCTCAGGTTGTTCTTTGGTACATGCGAAAGGTATCCCATACCTAAGGCTGAACCTGGTCCCCCATGTGGATCGATGGACCCAGAGAATGGGGCCAGGGTCAGATGGGGGGTATTCTTCTACAGAACTTTGGTGGCCCCCTGAGTTTTTAGAAAAACGTAAAAAACCCCCAGAAACAGAAGGGAACAGTTAAATCCCCTCCCTAAAGACATGAATGTTGTCTGTTCTCACATAATGGAGCATCCCTGTTGGAGTGGCTGTGGGTGGGGTGGGGTGGGGGGGGAAGGGCTCGTCCCCCAGGCCAAGCAGGTGAGAGAGAAAGAGAGGGGGCAGGGCTGTCTCTGCATCAGGCAGGCAGGAGGAGGAGGAGGGGAGAGCTGGAGCTGCTGCCCCAGGAGCCGGGCAGGCGGAGGCCACGGGCTGCAGGTGGACCCGGGGGGGGGGGCTGGAGCCTGCCCCTTGAGACAGGTACCTTCTGGGGGTAGCTCTGCAGGCGGGGGGGTGGCTGAGTGGGGGGGGGGCAATGACAATAAAACAATAGGATTCCCCTCCCTGCGAGTCTTGTGGGGACCCCCCCCCCCCACTTGTAACATTCTGGTACTATTTACAACACGTACCTACTTCTGTGGGAGAACAAATGTTATCATAATTTATGAAGGAAATACAATATGGGCACCCGCTCAAAATACGTCATATGAAGTTTCGGATTATCGATCTATTTCGATAATCTGCTGCAACTTCATGCGTTGCGTACGAAGTTTGGTTTCTGTTAACAGAAGGCACTTCCATCAGTGGTACAGAACATATTGTCCCCCCCCCCCGTCCCCAGCTCCAGAGCACCCTTCGGAGCTCCCCCCAAATAATTCCCTACCTCCCCTGGAGCAGCAAGTGGGCAAATGTCTGTGGGCTGCAAGAGGCAGAAAAGTTCCACCCCACCAACACGTGGCCTTCTTCTAGCTGAAGATGAAGTCCGGGTCCAGCCTTTCGTTTCCAGATGCCCCCGTCCAAGAGTCTCATTTTTTCTGTGGAGAATCCAGCTGTGAACAGAATAAGAATGTTTCCTTACCACTTACTAACTTAGGCCGGCATCTCTGTTGTAGCCTGCAGTTTCAGTTTTGTTGCTGTGACTTTCCTACAGTGGCTAAAACAAATCGAGGAGACGGAAGCTGCGCTCACTCAGAAGATGGTGGACCTAGAAAATGAAAAGGTAAGAAGGAGATCACCTGCCTTCCCTTTTTCATGAACAGCTGGGAAGAGGGGTGCAGGCACATTCCCCTCCTCATCCCGTTGTCGTCCTCCCCCCCCCCCCCCCCCTGGGTAATATGAATGGCCTCCTGCAGATGTCAGTGAATGAAGTTCTTTGCTTTGTAATACAGAAAAGAATGGAGCTAACCATAACTCCAGGAGCAAATCAAAGAGGGTCTTGTTTCCCCCAGGACACCTGCCCTGGTGCTTTTTGTTTGTGTGGCACTTCTGGGTTAGTCACAGCAGAATCCCAGGACAAAAGTTCATGGCTCTTTGTTGTCTTCCCCCACCCCCAAAAGTCAAGAGGCCCTCTCAGTCCAGTGACTGTAGTTGCCGCAGTCCATATCTATTCTTTAATCAAAGGCAGTCAAGTCACAGGGACTTCCTTGAAGTTCTGGTGTTTGTAACTATGGACAATATCAGCTTGAGCTATAATTGCCGGTGTTGGAGGACTGCTTTAAAGCTCTTCAGAGATTGCTTTTGATCTCTGTGCGAATGTGCGGAATGCCTTTCCCTTTTCTTTTGCTCTCTTCCCCAGGGGCTTCTTCTCACATTGACAATTAAGACCTCAAGGCCTCGAAGTCATGGACACACCATCATGGCTTTGAGAACGCATTTAAAGTTGCTTTCTTTCTCTGCTCCCCCCACCCCAAGCCTACCCAGGGAGGGGAACACTGGCTGGGGAAGGGAAAACTGATAGGGGAGGCATGCCCCCCCCCCCTTCGCTTCCCCAGCCGCCCTGCTGGGAACCTCACAATATGTGTGAAAGAGACACATGTGGCTCCCAAGTCACAATTTGGCCATCCCTGTGCTAGATCTATTTAGTATTTGTATGAAGGTGAACTGGAAAGCAGTTGCACTGGCTCCCCCCTCCCCTGTCTGTTCTCTGGGGGGGGGGGGGGCTTTTGAAATGCATGGGGGAGGTTTTGCTCAACTCAGACCTCCCATGATAAATACATTTCTCCACAGAGGGGTTCCCTGCAGCATGAGAGAATCATCAGAGCGGTTTTGGGGATTTGGAGCAAAATTCTGCAAGGGATCATTCCCACCCCAGCTACTTCTCTGCAAATGCAAGAGAGCTTTACAGATGGCAGAGGCCTTCCCCAAGCTGCACCCGGCACATTTCCACTTTTGAAATAGGAAGAGAGATTCTTGTATGTTATTCTAAATAGAAGAACGTTAAGAGAAGCCAATGTTGGGTCAGGCCAGTGGCCCATCCAGTCCAACCCTCTGTGTCACACAGTGGCCAAAAACACCAGGTGCCCTCAGGAGGTCCAGCAGTGGGGCCAGGACACTAGAAGCCCTCCCACTGTTGCCCCCCGCAAGCACCAAGAATACAGAGCATCACTTGCCCCAGACTGAGAGCTCCTATCTATACCTTGTGGCTAAGCGCCACTGACGGACCTCTGCTCCTTATGAAGGTATGAAGACTGTCACTCAGTTAAAGAAATCTTACTAGATTTTAGACAATTAATGGATTAGCCTTGCAGTCAAGTAAAGAAAAGCAATTTCTAAAGCAAAAGCTTCACCCAGTGATGAGCACACAGTCTGAGCCAGACCTGAGATGTACAAAAATTCCAGAAGTCAAATCCTTCTCCAGTAGATTGCCAAGTAGGCTGGGGCACCATGAGGGGCGGGGGGGGGGGGGGGGATGGGCCACATGCTCACGGATGTCGAAGGGTTACGTGCACATCTGGATGAGCTGTCCCAGCTGAGTCACGCTAGATCTTTTGCCTGATGGCGGCTTTTCTTGGGAACCGACATTTGGGTGCAAGCCCTCCTGCAAGTCTGGGGGAGAATCAGCCCCGGAGATTCAAGTTGCATGTCTGAGGGCCACAACAACAAGGGAGTCGCTGCCTTCATTATAAAAGGTGTGCTGCGACGACAGAAACTATTTTATGTTAGTAGTGAAAGGAATACTACTTTTTAGCCATAAAGGCTCTGCTTGGTTCCGTTTTTGGCCTTTGTATACTCCTAATTCAGGGGTGGCCAACCTGTGGCTCGGGAGCCACACGCGGCTCTTTCACACATATTGTGCGGCTCCTGGCAGGGCGGCTGGGGAAGCAAAGGGGAGGCATGCTTTTTCTCTCTTTCTCCCTTCCTTCCTTCCTTCCTTCCCTCCTCCCTCCCATCTATTTGCTTTCCTAGTTTCTCTCTCTCTCTTTCTTTCCACTTCTTTAATTCTTTCTTTCCATCTCTCTCTTTTTCTCTCTCTCTCTCAATATCATTAGCAAACAAGTAATATCATTATCAATAACCGGTTTTCCTTGTTTGTTTTTATTTTTGGCAGTCCCATTTAACGTTAATAAAAAGCAAATTTGCATATTTTTAAAAATAAAAACGTGTGTGTGATATTTGTTTCTGTCTTGCGGCTCTCAGACATCTGACGTTTATTCTATGTGGCTCTTACGTTAAGCAAGGTTGGCCACCCCTGTCCTAATTCATGCCTGATTTCCCCAAGCATGTGAGTGTTTGCGGTTCCTCTTGTCCTGGTCAAAAGCCAAATGCGGCCTTTGTTTCTGGTTGTTCCTCAGGACCTCTTCACGAAGCAGAAGGGATATCTAGAGGAAGAGCTGGACTACAGGAAGCAAGCACTGGACCAGGCGTACATGGTAGGGAAGATGTGGGTTTGATTGAAATACAGAAACAGCCTATTACAGGACACATAATCATCATGGATAAAACTGTGAGAATTATGTTTCGGTTTTAAAAGTGCGCGTGCTGAACTCCATGCCTGAGACTGCGACTGCAGCGCTTGCACCCTCCACCCCACCCCGGAGAGCTTACGCAGTCACACTGCATCATCCTCTGCTTTAAAAGTCTGCCTTTGGAACTGTGAAATGTTGGTGTCTTAAAACAATACTTGCAAGACTTGGGCTCAGCCAATGATATAACAATGGTATCCTTGTATCTTTTTAATTTTCACATCCCCAAGATCCCCCCCCCCCCAAACTATTTGTAAAGTCTAAAGGGAAAGGACCCATCTGGCTTTTTTTGCGAACAGGGAGAAAGATAGCTTTGTCCTAGATGTCACTGCAGTGGTAAACCTGTGAGTACCAGCGTCCCAGAAGAAACTCACGTGCTTGGAAGCTCTTTTCTTGGATGCCCCCCCCCATTAGGGAGGGTGTGTCAGGGAGAAAGGTTTTCAGTCGGCTCAGCTCCATGAGGTATTAGCTTTCTCTGTTTAGTAATCTTCCCCACCCCCCACCCCTGTGGTCAATGTCGGCGCAAAGCAGACCACTGTGACTACCACCACTGCGAGCACTTTAGTGGAATTTAGTGGAATTTATTGAATTGTTTAATGAAGTTTTAACTGTTTTAACTGGTTGTTTTAACCTGGCGCTGTGCCACTTTGTAAGCCGCCCTGAGCCCGCTAGCAGGGAGAGTGGGGTAAAAATGTCATAAACAAATAAATAAATAAAGCAGCCCCTGGGTTGCCCCCCCCATCAGCAGAACTCTATGAACAAAGTGAAACTTCCCCTTCCCCCTCCCATTGCAGCCCACTGAGCCCCCCCCCCCCCCCCCCGAGAAATGTTGCTTCTGGGGCAATGGGGCATGGAGGGCTTCCAACTGGTGAAACTGGCCCACCTTGGCCGTTTGCAGAAACATCTTATGGCAACAGCCAACGACCTTTGACCCTGACGGGCCAAGCCTGAAAGACTTCTCCCGCCTGCAGGCCCTCTGCGTAGCGCAAAAGTGTTAATCTGCAGCACTTTTGCTGTGTGAATTGAGGAGATATTTCTCTGCGCTGCTGCGATCGAGACCCTCAGGCTGAAAGTTGAGCCGCTTGAGTTTCGCTTCACTTGCCACTTCGAGCAGGTTGCTAATTCACAGTCTATAAGAAATGGATGGCCACAGTAATTGATGATAATCAGCAAGGATGCATGTCACCCTTCGCTCTCAGGTGGGTTTTTTTTGGGGGGGGGGGGGGGGTTTGACATCCTGCACTCCCAGGGGGATCTTTGATTACGTATTCTGTCATTTTTCTCTCAGGCTATTCACTGCTGAATCTGGCAAGCGCCAGCCAGGGGTGGGTTACTCCCTGTTGCGTATGGCAGCTAACCTCTCTGAGCTGTGGTCTGATGATCAGATGAATGCTGCCCCCAGGATCCTGTCAGGGGCTAGCTCACGGGGACAGAACTCACCTCTCTTTTAGAGCAGCCACACTGGCTTCTAGTCTGTTTCAGAGTTCAGTTCTGTGTGCCCTTCACGGCCGAGGGCCCAGGCTCTGGAAGGACTGTCTCTTCCCACATGCCAGTGTGTAGCGACTGCCACCACCCACAGCCCGTCCTGCCTGCTCCGAGGGTTAGGGTTAGGGACTGCCACCACCCAGCACTGACCAGAGCCCATTTTTTCCATTGTAGCTCCCACCCTGCGGAACGGGCTTCCTGAGGAGGTGAGGGGGGGCATAGAAGCTTTCAGGGAGGCAACTTGCAGGGCTGTTCTGTTTCACCAGGGCTTTCATGGGGTGCAAGGTGCAGGCATTTTCTTGAGGAGGGGGATTAATTGGGGGTTTCTTGCATTTTTCTGTGTTTTAAATTGGAGTTGGTTGCCAGCTGGAGCCAAGGGAAAGGCAGGGTATGACTGTTTGAATAAACATAGTGCAGTGTATAGAACAAGTGAGATCCAAATGTTGTGCATTTAGATCATTATCAAAGTGGTTGGGTCAAGAACTGCATCCCCTTCCACCAATGCTAGTCAAGGGGAAGGCTGGTCGCTTCAGCCATTGGGGAGCGGTGAGAAGATCTGATCTCCAACATAGCTTCCATGAACAATTTCCTACCCATTACACGTTACAGATCCCCAGAGTAGCCATCCTTTGGAATGAACGATGATGGTATAGGGTACAGGGATGGCAAATCAGTCATTATTTTAGTGATGGTAGGCAGCCACTGTTACAGTCCCAGGGGCCAGTAATTAAAAGTTTTGAAGCATGTGTGTGTGTGTGTGTGTGTGTGTGTGTGTGTGTGTGTGTGTGGGTAGGTGCGTTCAGACGGTGTGCTGGCAGCGGTTTAAAAGGCCCCTGCTCTGTTGCGATTATTTTTAGTCTGGACAATCACGATCACACGGGAGCGTGTGTCGGGTTTTTTTTCTTCTTCTAAGTTTGCACATGCACATAGCTGCTCATCCATAGAACTGAAAAACTTTATCCTCGCGCATGCGCAGAACCACTCGGGCGAATCGTTTGACAGTCCTGCAGAGCATCGTGATTTCACCACTGTGACAGAAGACTTCCCTTTAAACTTTTTGCCCGAAACTGGCCTCTTTGGGATCCCAAACTCAAAACAAGTGCCCGTTCACACGTTGGTTTTATAAATGTGGGAGCAGAGCTCTGCTTATGCTCATACTGCCAACGCACACACACACACAAATGTAGGGGAAAAGCGGACGCCTCGGGCTTCTCAGCGGGGAGGGGGCTTAAACCATCAGAAGTGTTGGTTCTGGAGGAGTGATCACACAGGGAAAACTGCGGCTTTAAACGGGAGAGCAGAGAAACCACCACTTGGGACCCGGTAACAAAATACTCCGGCTGAAGGGGAGGTTTCTGAGCAGGAAACCAGCGGATCCGGACGGGAGGCAGATGTTGCTGTGTGAACGTGCACATAAAATCCGTTGTTGATCAGTCACGAAACCTGACTAAATGGTGTGTCTGAACGCACCCTGTGTGTGTGTGTGTGATGGGGTGCTGCAACTCTGAGCAGTCTCCTGTTGCGTGCAGTATTCTATTGTTTTGACAGTGTTAACTTGAGACTGTTTTAACAATCCACCAGGTAGCCCCTACTTTGTCAGTAGCCCTTCAGATTAATGGGGCTTTTTTGCCAGTCCAGTTTGCTTTGGACACATGCAGCTGCCTTATACCACCCCAACGTTGGTCTGTCCAGACCGGAGCCACCTACTCCAAGGTTTGTGGCCTAACTGTTTCCCAGCCTTGCTGCCTCTTTGAAGCGGACACTCCAGGGACTAAACCGGGGACTTCCTGCCTGCCATGCACATGCTCTGCTGCTGAGCTACACCCCCTCCCCCGCTTCATTGCCGTCCCTTACACAACATGGCGTGCTCCTCACTTGTTGTCGATGTCCAGTGGCTGCTTCCCTGCTGCTGACTTGTGTTCCCGCACCCTGCAGGCTTCCTTTCACTTGCATTAGTGTTGCTGTTGCTCTTAGCTGTGTTGTGTTGGCTTTCCGTATTCAAATGGGAGATTGTTTTGTATGTGATTTGGGTTGCATTAGAAAATCCAGGAGCTGGAAGCCACACTTTATACTGCTCTGCAGCAGGAGCCAGGGAAGAGAGCCAGCGAGTCCTTGAATGAGGCCCAGAGGGAAGGCCTGCGTGCCGCCGTGGAGAAAGTGCGGAGGCAGATCCTGCGACAAAGCCGCGAGTTCGACAGCCAGATCCTGCACGAACGCATGGAGCTGCTGCAGCAAGCCCAGCAGGTAACCCCTGCCCCCTCCGCATGCTGAGGCACTGGCTCCGCTCCCGCCTCCACTGTGATGTTTCACTTCCCTCTGCCAAGTCCCAAAGGTTCTCAGTGGTCCGGAGAGTGCCAGGAGGCCTTCAGACTGTGTGTGATCCAACCAGTGGCTTCTGGGTCCCAATTTTAAAAAGTGCCTGTCCCATAAATCTAACTCTTACAACGCTTCATTCTCTGGAATATGAGCAGGGCACACTCAAGATGCTAAAGGGACAGGAAGGCAAACAGGAGTGCTCATTCCAAAGTATGTTTTAATATACTGGGGAACAGGCAGCCCTCATCATAGTTCCCAAAACAAATGACAGCTCTGCCTCTTCCTAAGGAGCAAGCCACATCCCTGTTTGAAATAGGTCAACTGGTGAGTTGACCCACTGGCTGAACCTGGTATCCGTGGCAGGTGTGCTTATCCGGTAGCACACGCCTGCAGGGTCTGGCCATGGGCGGAGGGACTCCTGTTGCATAGGAGAGTCTGTGAAGGGTCACATTATGTTTGTGCTGTTTATGTTATATTTGAAACTGTGAGACTGTAACGTAAGAATGCTGTGCCTTTCTTAGAGGAGGTGGGGGGGTGGGGGAGGATATATTGCTTTTGACCAGTGTAGAGGTGGAAACTATCACGAGATGTACGTTCCTGTCTTGTTTCTCTTTCAGCTTTCTCCTCCACCATCACAGCACCTGCTAACACCAGTTTGATGTAGTGGTTAAGTGCGCGGACTCTAATCTGGGAGAACTGGGTTTGAGTCCCCACTCCTCCACTTGTACCTGCTGGATGACCTTGGGCAAGCCATAGCTCTGGCACAGCTGTTCTTGAAAAAGAGCAGTTTCTGTCACTCAGCCCCACCCATCTCCCAGGGTGTCTGTTGTGGGGAGGGGAAGGGACAGGAGTTTGTAAGCCACTCTGAGACTCCTTCGGGTAGTGAAGGGTGGGGTATAAATCCAATCTCCTCTTCTTCCTCCAAGGCAGACCATGGCTTACTCCTAACATAGGATTTGAACCTGAGATTTGTGACCATTCATAGTTCGAAGTGTCCCCTGGTGAGCTTTCGCAGACAGAGGCAAAGGAAGGCCATCCTGGAGTGAAACCGCAGTGATATGCACGGGCTGACAGCCAGTGCCTGGCCCGGTGGAGACTCCGCGTTTGTTCAAGCCGTGGGAAGGATCAGAAACAGAAGCTTCGTGAGGTAGACATGAGGCCTTCTGAGGCCACAACTGAGGGACCGGTGTTACGCACTGTCACTCCAGACTGAGAAACAGAGTGGTTTACACCGAACGGCATGAGATTTCAGAGATACATTGTCCCAAAGAGGATCCAAATCTATTTGGAAAAGTAACATAGAACCTAAGCAAGTTGATGATCTCCCTGGAGCCATTTTAAGCTCACTAGTAAGGAGACTGGCAACCCTTTAAGAGTTCAAAATCAGCTCAGGGGGTTAGTACCACACACCTGCCCCTTGTATGATGCTCGTTGTCGCTCATTCCTCACACTTGAACTCAGACTTGGAAGGACAGGATCTCTCCCACTTCAGTAGAGCTCCTTTTTGTGTGTAAGTAAAGAAACTTTACTGCAGTGGCTCAAGTGGTTGAGACCTGTAGTTCAGCAGTTCGAGACCCGAGTGCCGCGTGATGGGGTGAGCTCCCGTCTCTGGCCCCAGCTCCTGTCCACCTAGCAGTTCGAAAGCAAGAAATTGCAAGCAGATAAATAGGTCCTGCTTCGGTGGGAAGGTAACAGCATTCAGCGCGCCTCGGCATCTAGTCATGCCGGCCAGATGACCTTGGAGACGTCTTTGAGTACTGCATCCCTAGAGTCACATTCGACTGGCTTTCGAGCAAGGGGAACCTTTACCTTTACTAAAGAAACCAAAGGAGGGGGGCAAGATGATGGAAGCAAAAATACCTTGGCCACAATATTAACCAATTGCCAACTAAGAAAATCCCACCAGCTTATGGGTGAGCTGAAAGGGGTGGGAGAAAGGCAGGCTGCCAACTCCTGTGGGTTTTTTCTGCTGTTTTATGTCTATTTTAAGTTAACTTAATATAAATTATACTGTGATGTTTTAATTTCTGTAAGCTGCCTTGAGTCGGCTACGGCTGACTAGGCAGGATATAAATTCAAATAATAAATAAATAATAAATAAATAAATAACAAAGGCAAGGAGGAAAAGCAGAGTTGGACTCTTTGAAAGCAGCAGTCTCCCCTCTCCACCCCACCAGAGCTCTCATCGTCCTGGTCTGGCTGACAGTGTAGGCCGACTCTCCCGGAGGAGCAGGGGGCAGAAATCTCTTCACCAGGAGGGAGAATGCGGTCGGGGGGGGGGGGCCTGTAGCACCTGTGCAGGCGAGGGCAAGGGAGAATCGGGCTCCTTGAGGTGACAGCAGGAGCTGGGAACAGGGGTCTCCATATGAACATGATGTGAGAGGGTGGGCCAGAAAGACCAGCTCGTTCCTTATTAGTCGGGTTGCCAGGGGCATACTGTCTGCTGGCGGGGGGGCTCCTGGCTGCTGCCCGGGGTCTTCCTGCACATGCGCAGTGTGTGCACTGTGATGACATCACCCAGAAGTGACATCATCATGTCAGGAATGTCACATGATGTGCCTGGTGCGATGATGTCACCTCCGGGTGACATCATTGTGCTGGGTACATCAGGTGCGGCAGAGCTCTTTGGGGGTGGGACTCCCCCACCGGCCAGCTGGCTGGCGGCAGATTGGGGCCCCCAAAATTGGGGGAACCCCCCTTGGGGGGATGGCAACCCTACTTATTAGGCCCAAGGGACTAAAGAAAGCTGTTGAATCCACAAGGCCCCCCTGTATCTGCAGGTTTGGAGGCTTGGACCCATGCCCTTCCCAGCTCATACCCAGACCTACAGCACTCCTTCCTCCCCTTGAGGATGAGTGGAATGAGATAGGCCCCGACGGCCCATCGTGTGTTCCTTTGTTGAGTCCATGCTTCCACCCTGGTCCTTCGTTGTCTTACTTACAAAGTGGTTTTGGGGAGACTCCGGGGCTCAGGGCCCTGGCTGGGCTCCTGTAGCAGCTCCAGGTCAGCCAGAGGCATTCACAGTGCGCAGGTCTCCTCAGGAGGTTGGTTGAACCCCTGGGGACTGGGCCAAGTTGCCAAGGGAGGACCACAGGGGTTTGCCTTCATCGCATTCGGAGGGGCCTGTGCCTTGGGCCTCTCAGGGTCTGTGAGGGACCGTTCTTTCTCTGAAGTATATCAGTGGAGCGGGGATGAGTCATGGCGCTCATTGGCTGAGCTGGTTGATTAACCCACAGCTCAGCTAATCGATTGCAGGGATGCAGTTCAAAGTCCATGCTAGAAAAAAATGGCTCTCCCTTGGCTTTGTCATTGACCTTCCTGAGAAATGCCACCCACGAAGCCACAGGCAGTCGTCACTGACCACTTCTCCCTCTGAGGCGGAGGACATCTTGGGTATTTTCCATCCTCCAATCAGGGAGAGGCAGGCTAATTTTTTCTTCCACTTCCTGTGCAGATGGGAACACCCCTTTTCTCCAGTTAGTTTCCTGCCTTGTTAGGGAGAGGTCGTTGTAGGCATAGCCTCCAAACATTTTTGGCATTAGGACTAACTTTTTTCCTACTACTTTCCTATTTTCAAACTTATTCTTAATCTCTTCCTCTTTCCCCTTTACTTCTTACTACTTTGGCTGCATTCTATCTTTTACCACTAGAGGGAGCTCTGAGGCAACTTGTAGGCCTCTACAGAAGCACCGAGCTCTCTTTCTCCTCCTGGCCGGCAAAATGCCAGGACAAAGAAACAACGGTTTTCTCTCCGAAACGGAGAGCAACGCGGCAAGCCTGCAGCAACCCAGGGACTCTGGAGTGGGCATGACCAGTCGGCTTGCCTCCGCTGCCAGCCACGACCCTGAATTTAGCGGGGAGAAGACGGCTCAGAAACGGAGGCGTGTGGAAGACGCTGCCGGCGAGCTATGTCCTGATGGCGGCGGCCATCTTGGAGACTCAGTTTTGGCGGGAAACCTTCCCGCCCACCCAGCTAAAGCCCCGGAGATGCCTGGATCCCTGGATGCCAATCTCCTGGCAGGAGATTTGGGCACACCTCATTCATGCTGCAGGACGTCCCTGGAAGGCACTAGAAGACTACAAATGGGTAACATACCCTCTCATGTGGGAGACCTCAGCTCTCAGGAGCTCTATCTCTCTATGAGGCGTACCATGAGGGACAAGTTTTTTAGTTATTGCCGCATGGGGGACCTTGCCTCCCTTCACTCCAGGGCGACTTCTCTGGCCCCTAACACAGGGCCCCCAGTAGACAGACCACTGGGAACAGCTGGCCCACCAAGGTATCTAGAAAACAAGCCCATAGAGATACAGACTCTGACTCTGAATCAGAGAAGTCCTTGGAGCCCGACCTTCCTCATGCAGAGGCGGGTGAATTCCTTTCAGATGAGGAAGTGGAGGACATCAGCGTCCCACAACCCTCTGCCAGACTATTTAAAGCAGAAGATTTCCAATATCTTCTGTCCAAGTCCCTAAATGCATTAGATTTTCACAGCACCTCTTCAGAGGAAGACAGGACATTTCTGGGCATTAATCCCAGAAATAAAGCCAAGGGCACAGAGGAACTGTTTCCCAGGTACCTAACCACAGAAAAGGTGATTCCCTTTCCTGGATTCTTCGAAAGACAATTGAAGGCGGAATGGGCAAGGCCCACTAGCAATAGACAGGCACCTGGGTTTGTCAAAAAACTGTATGATCTGCCACCTTTTGCTAATGAAATGTTACAGGTTCCCCTGGTTGATGCCCCGGTAATGGCCCTTTAATCCTTTGGTCTCCTGTCTGAGGATGGCCATGGCTCTGTGCGAGACAATCTTGACAAAAAGATCGATGTGGCTCTCAAACGCTCCCACGAAGCCGCAGCTATGGCAATCAAGGCTTCGGCCGCAGCCTCTATCATCAACAGCGCCATGCTGGTCTGGGCCAGGAAGCTTACACAGCTGCTCCCGGAGGACAATAAGAGACTGTTAGAAGGAGCAACAAGGCTGATGAAAGGGTCAGCATTCGCTACAGACGCCGCCCTGGATGCTCTTACCTTTTGCTCCAGGTTCATGTCCTCTGCAGTAGTGGCTAGAAGAGGGATCTGGCTGTGAGCCTGGCCTGCTGACCTGCAGTCTAAAGCATTCGTGATGGCCTATCCCTTCCAAGGGGAGAAGCTATTTGGGGACCATCTGGAGAGAATTTTGGTGGAAACCAAAGATAAGAAGAAATCCATGCCATGGCACATAAGGCTAGCAGACAGGAGAAACTCATCGAGTCATTCCTTTCGGTCCTCAAATACATCATACAGGTCCAAACAGTATCAGCACAGGAGAGGTTCCTGGAACTCCTCTTCTCTACCATACAAAAGGGGCTTCACAGGTGCACACTTTGGGAAACAACCATTCAACAAGACGGAGAGACCTGACTGCGACAACAAAGGCAACAAGGCATGACTCGGGGACCTTGCCAGTGGGGGGGCGACTGACACATTTTCTGGAGGCCTGGACAGAGTCCCTAGCCGATGCCTGGACCTTAGAAATTATTTCCAAAGGCTACTCCTTAGAGTTCAGAAGGCCTCCTCCAGATCGGTCAGTCATTTCCCCACTCTGCAGGAACCCAGCGAAGCATGCCGTAACATTTGCTGCCCTACAGCACCTTCTGGACATTCGGGCGGTGGAACCAGTACCAGACAAACTCAAAGGCCAGGGAGTGTACTCAATATTTTTTACAGTGCCCAAGAGAAATGGCGACTGGAGGGCCATCTTAGACCTGAAATATGTAAACAGATTCATCAAACTGAGACACTTCCATATGGAGACACTCAAATCCATCACAGAGATGCTCCAACCAGAGGAATTCATGACATCCCTGGACCTCACGGAAGCATACCTACACATCCCAATCCTCCCTCTCCACAGGAGATTCCTGAGATTTCGTGTAGGGAACATCCACATGCAGTTCAGAGCTCTCCCCTTCGGATTGGCTACCGCCCCGAGAGTTTTCACCAAGGTACTGGTCAGCCTTGTAGCCCACCTGAGGAGGAGGGGCATTCACACCCATCCTTATCTGGATGACCTGCTCCTCCGGTCTCCCTCCAGAGAAAAGGCTGTTCAAGATCTCTAAGAGACGATCCTTTGCCTCGAAGCACATGGTTTCGTGATCAACAAGGACAAGAGTTCCATGAACCCATCCCAGAGGCTGGAGCATCTAGGAATGCTGGTAGACACCAGGAAAGCCTCTCTCTTCCTCCCGGAAGACAAGATTCAGAAGACCAAGTCCTCAGTGAGGAACATCATGGTTCATCCCTCTTCTTCTCTCATGAGCCTAGCCAAGCTCATGGGCCTCCTTATCTCCAACCTTGATGCGGTACAATGGGGCAGAATGCACACAGGGCCACTGCAGATATTCCTCCGGCCGTATCAGCTCTGCATAATGGAGAAGAGAGATATCACGCTTCAAGTCCCTATGTCAGTGAGAATGGCCCTGGGGTGGTGGACAAGAGACATCAACCTTCGTCAGGGCAAGAAGTTTATACGCCTACACGAGATGCAATTGTTCGTGGATGCCAGCCTGCAAGGCTGGGGGGTGACTCTAGACAACTATCTGACCCAGGGACAGTGGTCCTCCAGGGAATCCTGCCTGCTAGTCAATGTCCTGGAACTCAGGGCCATTCGGCTCGCCCTCCTGCACTTCAGCAACAAGGTGAAGGATTGCCATGTATTAGTCCGAACGGACAACGTGTCGGCCAAGACATACATAAACCACCAGGGGGGATCCAGATCTTCTGCCCTCCACAGGGAAGCGATGATGTTACTGCAGTGGGCAGAGAAGAACCTGCTTTCAATCCGGGCAGAACACATCAGAGGTCTGGACAACATCAAGGCAGATTGGCTCAGCAGACAGTCAATACAACCAGGCGAATGGATGCTGAACAAGAGGATCTTCAGTCAGATTGTACAGCACTTTGGTCTTCCTTTAGTGGACCTTTTCACCTCGCATCAGAACCATCAGGTCCCAAGATTCTTCTCCCGCTTCCAACACAACAGCGCAGAAGCTGCAGACGCCCTGACAGCCGCATGGCCCCAAGGACTGCTATATGCCTTTCCTCCCATACCTCTCCTGCCCAGAGTCCTGAGGAGAGTACAGCGTCTGGGAGCCACAGTTCTTCTAGTAGCGCCTTGGTGGCCACGCTGTCCATGGTTCTCGTTCCTGCAACAGATGTGGGAGTCACCTCCCATGTGGCTCACTTCATCTCCAGACATGCTGGTTCAAGGACCAGTGTGGCATCCCGATCCAGAGCGACTGCAGCTGACCGTATGTCTCTTGAATGGTCATCTTATCTGAATCTCGGATACTCAGATGCTGTCACATCTACTATTCTGGCCTCCAGGAAGGATTCAACGGTAAGAATTTATAACACCACATGGAAAGCCTTTCACAGGTGGTGTAGAAGAAAGTCTGTGTGCTCAGTAGAACCACCACTGAGCAAGTTCTTGGAATTTCTAAATGATGGTCTCAAATCTGGACTGAAGCCCGCAACGCTCAGAAAACAAGTGTCGGCTTTGAGCTCAGTCCTTACCTTATCCAAAAACAGCTCCATTTCCACCCATCCACAGATTCCTGAAAGGCGCAACATTGAGCAATCCACCACCGGCCCACAGATTCCCTACCTGGAAGCTTAACATGGTTCTCTCTGCACTCACTAAGCCACCATTTGAGCCCATACAGCTGCAGCTCTGAAATGGTTTAGGATGAAGACCTTGTTCCTAGTGGCAGTCACATCAGCTAGGCGTGTGTCGGAAATCGGTGCACTTTTGGCTAATCCACAACTATGTGTCTTTCATAAAGACAAAGTGACCCTGCGCACAGATCCATTCTTCGTTCCTAAAGTCGTGTCACGCTTTCACAGGTCGCAAGAGATATATCTACCTTCCTTCTGCCCTAACCCGAAACATCCTAAAGAGAAGGCCTGGCACAACCTGGATGGCCGCAGATCCTTGAAAGCCTATCTGATTTGCACGGCTGACTTCAGAAAAACAGAGGCGATGTTCATCAACATTTTGCCCCCCAACATGGGGAAACGGATGTCCAAGACAGCTATTAGTTCCACAAGTAAAACCTGCATAGTGGAAGCATACAGAAGCCTCCACCTGGAAATACCTCCTGGGATTACGGCGCATTCTGTCCGAAGCGCATCTACAAATGCCGCATGGAACAATAATGCCTCCATGGAGGAAATATGTAGAGCGGCCACCTGGTCCTCAGTGTCTACCTTTATTAGGCATTACAAACTGAATGTCTTCAATTCCGCTGATGCTGCCTACGGAAGAAGAGTACTCCAGTGTGTCTCAGAAGAGGAGAGCGCTCTCCCACCCAAAGCGTAGGGTACTGCTGTATAAGTACCCAAGATGTCCTCCGCCTCAGAGGGAGAATGACCCTTGGCACTTACCGTGAGGGGTCCTTCTACTCTGAGGATAAGGAGGACATCTTGCCCCTCCCATGGGCTGCGCTCTTCTGACCAATTTATTCTCTTCTGTACTGCATACCTTGATATATATTCTAGCCTATCTATTTCTTCCTCACTGCAAGACGCTTACCTATATATATATAGTTCTTGACTTGGGATATGTGGTGTTTCACGTTCCCTTTCTACTGATATTATGCTAACAGCATATTGATTTTTTTTGTTAACCTGTTTATCTGATTGAAGGAATTAGTGTCAATAGTTACTGCTACCGGGAGTCACCTCAACTGGAGAAAAGGGGTGTTCCCATCTGCACAGGAAGAGGAAGAAAAAATTAGCCTGCCTCTCCCTGATTGGAGGATGGAAAATACCCAAGATGTCCTCCTTATCCTCAGAGTAGAAGGACCCCTCACGGTAAGTGCCAAGGGTCATTTTGCCGTATGGGAATTTATAGGAATAGAGACAGTCAAATGGTTTCCAGAAGAATTGAGTTTGCTGGATTGTATCCAATGGTTTGGATCCTGTGGAGCTATTCCCCTTATGCCAGTCCAGTAGGCCCTTCTGCTGGCTCTAGGTTCTCGCCCGCAAGATCTGCCATTGGCAGGAATGTTCTGTCAGATCCAGCCCAACAGATTTTATCTCCCTAGGTTGCATAAGGTCATGATGTCACTGCAGTTCATGTCTTTCTTCTTGGCAGGAGGAGAAGACACTGCTTCCTATTTATTCTACAGATTAAAGTAATGCTCTTATTTTAGTAATAGACAAAAGGATCGTCTGGGTAAGTAGCTAAGAGGGAGGGACGTTGGCTGTGAATTAAGTTACGGAAGGGGAGGGAGAACAGGAAGTCATGCGATGCCCTTGTGGGTGACATCCGTCATGCCATTCAGACTGAAGTTGTGCCATAGCTTGGGTTTTTAAGCACAACAAGAGAACATTAGAACACCTTCTTACGCCTCATATTTTTAAAGGTTTTGATAACTGACAAAGGGGACATAATTCCATAAGGTGTTTGGCTTTGAGGTGCAGGTTGATGGTTCTAAATTGCATTGATACAGTGACTCGAGGGTGCAGACAACTTCCAAAAAAGGGCTGTAGTAAAATTTAATTCACTGCGGTAAAAACTGGCTTCTTTCCTACATGATTAGATAGACAGACCATCCTCAGTGTTAGAGGTGGCCTTTGCCCCTTGGGTTGTATTTGCGTATTCCCTTTGTGACTCAGTTGGGTGGCTTCCATCTTTGCTTTGAGTCTGCTGTCTATCCCCCACCCCCGGGGCTGTTTCTTTGCCCCTCCTGATGATACCCCGTGACAATATTGTGTCATGAAATTGTTCAGTGTTTAAACTAAAAGTTGAATTGATTTAATCAATACATAGGCAACAACTCTGAAGTCCCACACGCCATGAACTGCTCCCTCCCCCCCCTTCCCCGGCAGCAGCTCCCTGGACAGTGGATGCCAAGGGCTACCAGAAGAAACATGGGGTGATGGGGAGTCCCTTTTGTTCTTTGTGGGTCTTCTCCATTTGTATCCAAAGTGGGGGGTCTGGTCGTCTCAAAAGTTCATGGTGAGGGGGACTCTCCCCCTCCCCTTACATCCAGTGCCCATTTGCTTCAGGTGCTTTTTTCTCTCCCTTTTACTCCCCTCCCCAACAACAGCTGATCCCCCACTTCGCTTTAGACATGCGCAGGGCAGGCAAAGGAGGCAAAGTCTAGCTGGACCGCAGGCCTTGCTGAAGTTCCAGCTGCCGCACTTAGAGTGGGAATGGAGAGGAGCTACTTTTCCAAGAGAACCAACATTGCCGCTTATGTCCAGAAGGGTGCTCTTTGACAGCTAATAATATTGACAGTTTTTATCCAGCCGGTTGGTAGTTTTCATTTCAGTCAGATAATTCTCTAATTCATGCAGTTTCTGCAGCCATGCAATCTTACAGAAAACGATCCTTTGCCTAGGCAAAGGTACTACTGGGTTGAATCTAGCTATGCCTTGGGCAGTTTATCGCATTAAATCAAGCTGACAAGTGGCATGATGGCATTGAGAGTGCCGCTCCTTACCGTGGAGAGTTACAAGATACTTCTGGTGCTGGCAGCCGTTTCGTTTTTGGGTGTTCTGGGCCAGGTAGCTGGTTGCTGCTGCTGTTCGAAAGAGCTCTTCTTCCGAAGGGCAGGGCTGGTGCAGAAAACTGACCCTTCTGAATGTTTTTGAGCTGAGTCTATAAGTAGCTTAGCAACTCTTCCTCTGCCGGGTCTGTGCTAAAATTACCACATTGTTTCTGCGGACATGCTGATGAATGTAAATCCAATAAGGCTGAGTCACAAGAGCTATTTAGTATTATATTTTCACAAGTGCAGTGCTCAGGGAACATTTTTCATATTTTAGAAGTTCATTTTGGTCATGTAGTGTTTAAAGCATAAGAATCTCTTTTGGTGTAGTGGTTAAGTGCAGTGGATTCTAATCTGGAGAACCAGGTTTGATTCCCCACTCCTCCTCCACATACAGCCAGCTGGGTGTCCTTGGGTCAGTCACAGTTCTCTCAGAGCTCTCTCAGCCCCATCCAACTCACAGGATGTCTGTTGTGGGGAGAAGAAGGGAAGGAGATTGTAAGCCACTCTGCAACTCTGAATGAAGGGCATGGTATAAATCCAACTCTTCTTCTTTTTCTTCTTCCAACCTAGAACTGGTTTTTATTCAATATATTTTATTTTTGATATTGTAAAAGAATGCATATGTAATTTTACAAGACTGGTGAAGAAGTCTACTGTCATTCACACACAGAATGGGGTTTGGTTTTATAAAGCTATACTAATGTCTCTAGCAAAGATGTTTACAAACTGGCAGCAGCTACTGTAAATTTGTTGTGTGCTCATAAGGAGTGAAAGATCTTGTGGTACATCACATCATGGATATTGCTTAGGCCCTGTGTTTTGGAAGTACACTTACTGAAGGTCTTAGATTACTGAAACAAAGTTCAGTGGATAGCAAAATACCATATTAGAACCAACTACAACTGAAAATGCAGTATTTGAGCTTTTGAGTAACACAAAACTCTTCCTCAGGTGGGAGGCGCTCATCTCTGGTGCTGCACCGCGCCCTCGGGGCAAAGGTGCACCAGGGGAAAGCTCCACAGGAAAGCAGAAACGACTTTGGGCCATGGGGGAGGGGGACGAGGTCCCACGTGAGCTGCTGCAGATGGTGGGAACATGGTGCTGTGGTAGCGGCTGGCTGTCGTGTTGGGCCTTTGGCTGTGCTGGAGGATCTAGGCTGGCCGCGGTGGCCTCCATCTGCACTGCCCCTCAACAAGCTGTTCAGCCCGAGCTTGGCCCCATGTCACTCCTGGCCTGGCTACTGGAGAGGGTCCCAGCGCGACCTCTGCTGTTGGC
Source organism: Lepidodactylus listeri (assembly GCA_029233225.1). Lineage (NCBI taxonomy): Eukaryota > Metazoa > Chordata > Lepidosauria > Squamata > Gekkonidae > Lepidodactylus > Lepidodactylus listeri. The sequence goes on along the minus strand of JARCFY010000009.1, from coordinate 111,224,025 downwards.
TGGGCTGGGTCCAGGTCCCTCTGGCGGGGGAGGGGGTAGAGGGGGTGAAGTTGGCCGTCGAGCTCCCTTTCTGGAGAAGGATGGGCGGCAGCGCAAAGGTGCACGTGCACAAGAGAAGTCAATGGGCCTGGTGGGGGTAAGCTGCTGGCATGCGCCCCCCTTTTTGGGCTGCCCAGTCACTTCTGCGCTCCTCTGAGGTCTGTGCCCTAGGCAGCCACCTAGTTGGCTTTAATGATAGCACTGGCCCTGCTCAGGTAGGATATTCACAATGAAAAAATAGATGCGTTCACTATTGTTAATAGTGCTTCACAGGGTGTTTTTTCTGGAAAGAGGTGCCAGAACTCTCAAGAGGGAAATGAAGTTTTTAGTCTGTATACTGAAAACTCATGAACTTTTAAACATTTTTAAAAGAATTTTGTCGAAGAGGCTCCAGAACTCTGTTCCAGCGCATTCCCCCTGAAAAAAAGCCCTGGTGCTTCACCTATTTTCTAGGCTACAAGTTTGTCCCTAAACTCAAAATCATAAAACAAGAAATGGAACAGTTAAGCATTGCAAGTCCCCATGTCGGGTGATCTTCAGATCTTCTTCATAAGGCTGCACTATAGACTTTGCATATTCCAGGACCCCTTCTCAAGGTCTATTGTGCTGGTCTACAAGATTCGTTTTTCTTTGAGGAATCTTGAATTTGACACGAGGAAGTGGTTTGGTAAGGATATCTGCCACCACGTTCTCAGTGGAACAATATTTCAGCTCAATAGTCCCTTCCTTTAGAAAATCCACTTACATTTCATCTTCTTTTCTGGGGGAGATTCTGCAAAGATCCCCTTTTCATCCTTGGTCAGGGAGTCAATCTCTTCCTCTGCTGTCTTCCTACATTTTTCTGCTTGGTCAGTGGTTGTTTTGTTTGTCTTCCCACGTGGAGGATTCAGTCTCAGTCTTTGTTTTGGCTAGATACGAGCGTCTTTTCGGTGGTACTCCTTTATTGGTTCTTGTTAATTGTCTGAACTGTTGTTTTGCATCCCTTTCTGATTCCTGCAGTTCTGCTGGTGTATCCTCTTCACGATTCATAGTACTTAGAAGCACTGTTTCTGGCTCTTATACTTTATTTTGCTCCATCAGTGTAGTTCCAATGTTTTCTACATTTTCAGCAGTTTTGAATTTTTGTTTCTCATCCATGTAGACCACACTGCAAATTTGGATCAAGAATTCTATATCCCTTACATCCCAAGGCATATCCAATAAAAATGCCTTGCTCAGTTCTGAAATCCAGCTTGGACCCCTTTTCTTTGGGAATGTAGGCAAAGGCTTTTGATCCAAACACTCTGAGATGCTTCATGCTTGGTTTTTGTTCATACCATAGTATGTCCCTTTTCTAGCACCTTTTGTAGGTAGACAGTTCTGCTGATAAGTGGCTGTGCTAATAGCTTCACCCCACTACATCTCTGGTAGATCTGCTTTTAGCAGCATGCACCTACACATTTCTGTCAAAGGTTGGTTCTTTCTTTCAGCTACACCATTTTATTCTGGGGAGTATGGAGTAGTGAGCTGGTTATTATACCTTGTTCAGCTAAATACCTTTTTATGTTGTGTCCAATGTATTATGTTGTGTCCAAAGTATTCTCCTCCACTGTCAGTTCATATCGCCAGTGGCTTCCTCTGGAACCTGTTGCTAACCATGGCAACATACATGATGAGTTTCTCAAATACCTCATTCTCCAGGATTATCTGGAAAACTAGTCAATGAGGATTAAGATATATTTATTTCCACTAGGTTACCATTCCTATTTTTGCAAGAACTCTCACTGAGATTAAATTATTTGCTAGTTGTGGTCAATGCTCCCTCTAAGATGTGGAGTCTTGTGAGCAAAAATTCTACTTTGTGAGCTACTGGCATTAAAGTTGTGAGCAAGTGATTTGGCTACTGCATAAATTAGTTTGCTCTGGGGCCATCCTTCCTGAGCTAAGACAAATATGGGTGAGCCAGAGGCTAAAAATCTGTAAACTAGCTCACACTAACTCAGCTTAGAGGAAACACTGGTTGTGGTACATATAAACAGTTCTCAACAAGAATTTCTCTGATCTGTCCATCTGGGAGGTTGCACTTTATGATTCCAGATCCTACCCCTTCTGCCATAACAGACCTTCTATCACCTACACTCAGTGTTTCTTTTCTCTCCATTCAGAGTTTCAAAGAATCTTCTGTGTCCACTTATGTGCTTTTAATGCTATCTAAAAACCATGCATGTTTTGGTTGCACCTTTGGTTAATATGAAGCCCTTCTTTAGGGGGTGTTGTTTCAAATTCTCCCTTTTATTTGTCTTGGAGGGGCACCCTTCTATTTGAAAGCATTACAGTCCTTTTTAATATGCCCTTGTCTTCCACATGAGTAACAAGTTACTTTACTTCTATTATTTACATATAAAGCCATCTGGTCAGAATTCTGTTCAGCTTTTCTGTTAGGTTCCTCAAACTGTTTGTATTTGAATGCCTGCTCCAGTTCATTAATTACATTAGAAATAGAGAGGTTTCCTTTTGATTCTGGCATACAGTATTCTCATAACTTTTGGGTAGACTAACCAAAATCAAAACAACCAAGTCCTGAACTGTAATTTCTTTGCCAGCAGTTCTTAGCTCTTGACTCAGAGTAAGCATTTGATCTAGGTGCTCTCTCACATTGCTCTCCTCAGGCATTCTTTCACTAACCAAAATGTTTAGTTGGCTCTTTAGAGAAGAATTAACATACAGTCTCTTAAATTCATTCCAGACTCCTTTTACTGTCTGCATTTGAATAACTCTCATAATGTCTCTGTTAGACCCCTTATTACAGTACCTCTTGATTTCTCATTGTCCTTGTCCCAGGATTTCTGTTCTGCTGAGTTGTCTTCTTCTGGTCTGTAATAGTATATCAGAGTGTCATCTCGAGTAAATGGCTTTTCATTCTCTCTTTCTGTACAAGATAATTCACATCTGTCAGCCTATTACAGTAGGTAGCTATGCAAATCTCTGCAGGAAGCAGCCATTTTGCAGTTTCTTCCTTTTTACTACAATTTGTCTACACTATCTCTTTTAACAGTAGCATGCACACTGGGCCCAGAAACTGGTTAGCAGAGTTTAAATATGCAAGGAAGTGGAGCATTGACTGTTTAGAGAAAAAATAGGTAGGTTTATTAAAGAACAAACTACTATAGAACATAGGAGAGAGCCTTAACAACAAGAACAGGAAGCTCTGCAGGAGCAGGAAGTATCCAGAAGAGCCAATCAGGAGACAGCAAGGACACAATTTGAAATTACGGGCAGTCCCTAATCTTGCTGTGCTAACTACAAGTCCTTCAGCTGTCCCCCTGTAGGGTGATCTTCATAAGGTTGTACTATCGACCTTGTATATTCCAACAATCCCAACACCCCTTTGTTTAGCTTGAGAGCTTTGCATAAGGCAGACTCACCCAGAGAAGAACTTTGTATAACTCTGAAATTCATAGAGGACATAAAGGATGTGTGTGTGGAATTATTTGTAAGGAGTATTTGATTTCAAACTGATTACCCAACCACTTCTGCATTTGATGGCAGCAAGAGTCTCTAGTAGTTTAAAAGGATCATTTGCTCACCGACTAAATTTTCTACCCTGCCCACATGCCCGCTTCTGTGTCTCATATCACTCAGTCTGTTTTAATGGTGTATTCCATGACACTGATGGTAATCCTTCTGTATCTCTCGTCTTGCTCCTCTCCCTCAGCTGCTCTGTTGTTGTTTTTTGTTTGTTTTGAGCTGGCTCCCTTTGCTTCCCCTGGCTTCCTACAGCCTCACAAGTGAAACGAGAAGCCCCAAGGCCTGGGTGGAGCCCTGCAGCTTCCACTGCCCAAGTATTGGCACTCCTAAAATGGAGAGCTATTGCGAGTGCTCCCCTTCCACACAGGACAGACGTCTGATCCTCAGTTACGGCAGAGTCCGGACAAGACTAACACAGTGACAGCCATATGCTCTTATGTGGAATCTTCACCAAGTGCATCATAATTCCTTAGCTTGAACTGTGGTGTCTCATAATGTTCTCTTTTAATACACAGTAGGGTCAGATTTTAATCCATACAATATAAAGAGAGAACCATGGGAATAAAGTTGTATAATACAAAAAAAACCCTGTGGTTATATAAAAAGAATATATATTTCAACAATAACAAAGAGTGCAATCTCAACAAGTCATAAGTATGAATATACATTTAATGTATACTGAATTGAATGTATGGAAACCTTTATGAAGACATGAATGCTGTCTGTGAAATGTAAAGATGATCTCATGGTGCATGTGGTGATTGTCCGTCTATGAAAAAGCTTTGGTAAAACAGTGGTATCAGTGATCCTGTTGATGGACTATTGCTATCTATTCTTCGAGAATATTTGAATAGAACTACTTGGAAGCAAGTGACTACTTGGAAGCAAGAAGCATGGAACATTTTATATATCTCATCTACAGAAGCAGTTGACTTGTGTATTACAACCAAAAATGACAACAGTCTACTATCTTTAAAGAAGCCCTTTATTGATGGCACAGCACTCTATTCCTTATTTTCTCTGAAGATGAGAATATTGGACTTAAATGTATGTGAGATTTACTGTGGTTTCAATTACAGTGTGATTGGGATGTATATTATATGAGTCTTGCCTTATCAATATGAATGTATATTTATACTCATGACTTGTTGAGATTGCACTCTTTATTATTGTTGAAATATATATTCTTGTTAATATAATCACATTTTTTCCCTGTATTATACAGATTTTAATCCAGGCTGGAGACAAAATGCACCTTTCCTGTTGCGGGCGAGTTCAGTGCTGCTGGAAGAAAGAAGAGAAGTTTATTAGTTGTTGTAGATTCTCTGGGAAGGGAAGTTTCTGTCTCTGTTCTTTTCCTCTGCTCCTTCCTGGTGCCTGGAACCCTCAGGTACCCGGAGCCCTGGGAAACGTAATGGGCCTCAGGCATATACACTTCTCAGGTCTCCTACTGCCTGGGTTGCTGCCATAACCACATGCTGTGCATCTGGCGTGGGGAGGGATCAGGAAAGATCTACCTCCTTTCACTGTCAAGAAAGCTACCACCAGCAGCTAAACCAGGTATGAGTGGGGGTGAGGAATCGGGGGAGTCCTGGAAAGGACTGGATTCTGCTGTGCTCTTCACAGGATTTGATTTAGTTTATAATTAGCTGCAAATAGACTGAGATATAGTTCAATTTTCTGGGAGAAGCTCACCTTGAGCAGCATGGTGGCCAGTCAAATATATGGTGACTTTCCCCATCTTGCTGATCTCATTGGAGTGCTCCATTGCAACTATTATGTCTTCAGACGGTGTTGGGATTAGGGATGGGCATGAACCAACTCATGAGCCAAGATTTAGGCCGAACTTATGTTGGTTTGGAGCGCAGGAACTGATGTTCGGGGAACATTTACGGAACTTTTGGCTGGTTCAGTTCAGCTGTTTGGGGCCAGACATTTAAACCTAACAGCTGAGCAGGGCCGCTGGTCAACTGTTAGGTTTAAATGGCTGCGAGCCATTTAATTCTTTGGTTTTGCACCCCCCCTCGAAGCTGCAGAGAGCAAAATTGAAAGGTTAACTGACTGCTAGCCATTTGAACCTAACAGCTGAGTCGCATGCGGTCCACCAATCACTGTTAGGTTTAAATGGTTCACAGCCATTTTAGCCCTTCCTGGGCAATCTCTGTCCCCTTCTCCTGGCCTCAGCAAGCCATTGCTAGGAGACGGAGGGGGGGAGTAGTTTTCTGGGCAATCTTCCCCTTTCTCCTGTCCCTGGCAAGCCACAGCCAGGAGAAAGGGGGAGACAAACTTGCTGGACCAGCTTGGTTTGGGTGGGGCCCGTTGGTTCAGGGTTCAGTTTGTGGACTGCCTTGAATCCTGCACCAAACCACCCCTTTTAGGTTTGTGTCCATCCCTAGTTGGGATGTATCACTGACCCCACTTCTTTGCTGCAAAAGCCATTGGCGCTGCATTCCACTCTTGTACGTTTCTGAACTAAAATGAGAACTTTTAACAGGATCTAAGGTGGCTTCTTACTACTGTTCACACACATTGTACAAGTGTCAGACTCTTGAACAAAGTTACCCTCAATGACACTCTCTCTTGGCAGTGATTTGTTTATTGAGTAGTAAAGATGATTCAAGCTGAGGCATTCTGTGTCAGAACTAACGTTCTGGCACCAAGGCCCAAAGTTATACAAAGTTCAAAAAAGCCCCCACCCAGTCCAATCGCATCCAACATTCAGCCCACCTACATTTCGCGCGCTCCAGCCCCCACCTGCAAGACTACCATTACATTATCTATGACTGAGGAGCAAGAAGAGACAGCATCCAAGGTTGTTGCTCTTCATCCCAGGGAAGGGAGGCAACTTAGGAAATAGCTGCCCTGCACTACAACAAAGCCGTTCTCACGCTAATACACTCACACACACCCCTTAGGAATTCCCGCTTGAGATCCCATAACACTGATATCTATGGCAAACGAGACACTGAGTTTGACAACAAGCTTGAACCATGATACTTGCATAAATATTGTTTGCAAACATTCCAGATAAGAAGGCTAGTGTGAGAAATGCTGAGAAAAAGAAGGTCCAGGTCTTGGGTTCTGAATTGCTTCATGTCAGTGAGCAGAAAGTGAACGGTATCCAACTCAGGGTCAAAATACACATTACATGTGAAGGGTCATGGATGCCTGATCTGATTCACAGTCATGCAGGAGCTAACTATGGAGTCTGAAGAAGGGGCAAAGGGACCCCCATGACTGTTACTCTTGGCAAAAACAGCACAGGAGGGAAGCCTGAAGCCCCTCATTCCCCCTCAGAGAGTTTGGAGCTGCACAGAGCAAAGAACAGGTTTTTAGTCCCCCACATGAACATGTAACTAGGAATTGGATCGAACACCCATGACCTAATTGGTCCCATGTAACACATATATTTGCTGTTGCTCTTTCATTTTTTTGCAAAATGGGGAGGGGGATCTTCCTTAGCACCCTACAGACCCTAATTCCTCCTCTCTTTTTGCATTCTTCTTTGTTCCAGAGAATTCGGGAGTTAGAAGATAAAATTGAACTTCAGAAGCAGCAGCTCAAAGAAATAGAAGAGAAGGTAGCATATTCTCAAGTGCTGGACCCGTTCCAGACTTTGAAATGTTCTTGTTTTTGCCGTATTTTCTTGGCAGCATCAGTTTCAGAGAAGTGCATGCTGTCATTAATTAGAATTATTGTATTGTTAGTAATTTGGTATCGTTTTAAAATTTAAAGTACATTGGCCTGTATGCCTCTGTGTGTGTGCATGGAACACTGGTTTCTTCGGTGCTTCTTGACATTCCTGCAGCCCCTTCCAACCCCCTAGGGTTGCCAGCCTCCAGGTGGCCCCTGGAGATCTTCTGCCATTACAACTGATTGCCAGATGACCAAGATCAGTTCACCTGCAGACAATGGCTGCTTTGGAGGTTGGACTATGCAGCATTATACCCTACTGAGTCCCCTCCCCAAACCATGCCCTCCCAAGGTGCCACCCCCCAAATCTCTGAGTATTTCCCAACCCAGTGCTGGCAAACCTCTCCCCCCCCCCAGAGGAATCACTCCAGAAGTCAAGAGGATGTGTAGAAGGGGACAGGGAAAGAGTGAAATCAGTCCTTCTGTGTCATCCACCTGCAAAGCTTCACTGACTGAAAAGGGGGTGATTTCACCCCCTCCCTGCCTCACTGCAGCCCTGTCCCCACTCCATGGCTATTCATCAGCATGGAAGGGGGTGCCAGAATGGAGAGGCCCAGGAAAAAAAAATTCTGTGCCTGTGTTCCATGCACATGAGGTTGGATGCAAGCTTCTTATATTTATTATGGCGGCGGCTGCCACATAAAGCAAAATTCAGAGGGAACTGGGGGACTCTTTCAGAGGCAAAAGTCTGAGGAATGCTGAAGGAAAGCAGAAGGGTTCCAGTAAGATGCATGGTTTTGTCTTGTTTTCGGGGGTGGTGGTGGTGGTTTCATCTATACTTGTTCAGTTCAAGAATTTTTTGGATTCTTATATAATCACAGATGCTCTGTTCAGCAAAACCTGTGATGGTGCCTTGAACATAATTGCAAGATTCTCCTTTGGTTTTACGATTAAGTATAAATTAAATTACATATACATATTACTACAATTAGGTACATATAAACCATGGTCTGCCCCCCCCCCCCCCCGAGGGTAGCGTGCTCCTTCGGAGCTGGCTCACACGGCCTGGGGTGACTACCATGTGGACAGGAAAGTCTCGATCTTTCCTGGCCTTGCCTGCAGCAGCCATTCTCCCACACAGTACCACTGGAGGACTTTTTCACAATTAAAAAAAAGGGGTATATCACTATAGTGTTATAATTCTATAGCAATTTGTCAGTTACCAATCGGTGGTGGAAAGAGCCGTCAAACTGCAGCTGACTTATATGATGACCCAGGAGGGTTTCCAAGGCAAAATACCAACAGAGGTGGTTTGCCATTCCCTGCCTCGGCATATCAACCCTAGACTTCCTTGGTGGTCTCCCATCCAAATACTAGCCAGAGCTGATCCTGCTTAGCTTCCGAGATCTGATAAACCAGACTGTTCAGGTTAGAGCCTTAAAATTATACCCCCCCCCCTCAAAAAAAAACAACCCCTACTCCAGTTGTGCAAGGCAGGGGAAGCTGATGAGGAGGGCCGGGGCAGGAAAAAACTGAGGGACTCCCCCCCATGATGAGTGCCCCATTGCTGCTACATTTAAGAACATAAGCCAACATTGGATCAGGCCAATGGCCCATCCAGTTCAACACTCTGTCACTCAGTGGCCAAAAACACCAGGTGCCCGCAGGAGGTCCACCAGCAGGGCCAGGACACTAGAAGCCCTCCCACTGTTCCCCCCCCCCAAGCACCAAGAATACAGGGCATCGCTTGCCCCAGACTGAGAGTTCCTATCTGTACCTTGCTTCTTATAGCCACTGGTGGACTTCTGCTCCAGATGTTTTATCTAATTCCCTCTTGAAGCTGTCCATGTTTGTAGCCACAGCCAACTCCTGTGGCAGTGAATTCCATGTTTCACCAGTTGCTGCCAGGTTACCTTGGGAATCATCACTGTGTGGAAGTCCTCAGGGATGCAAATTGGGCTATTTTTTTTTAATTATTATTATTATTATTTAGTTTCTAGGCCGCTCTCCCCACATTTCGCAGGCTCAGAGCGGCTTACAGGACCTGGTGTGCCAGGATACATTTACATTACAACAGTTAAAAATATAAACATACATAATTAAAAACAATAACAGTTTAAAGTGCTCAACAGTCGATCAACAGATGGCGTCTCTCAGATGAGCTAGGGGCCACATCCCAGTGGCAGAGGGTAACATCAGCAGTCAGACGTAGTAAAGATGTTATGAGGGGGGAGGGAAAAGAAAAAAGGGTGGCGGCTCCTATGTTTCCCCTATGTCAAACGCCTGGCGGAAGAGCTCCGTCTTACAGGCCCTGCGGAACTGAACCAAGTCCCGCAGGGCCCTGATCTCCTCCGGGACCTCATTCCACCAGGTCGGGGCCGCCACTGAGAAAGCCCTCCCCCTTGTGGCAGCGAGCCTGGCCTCTCTGGGGCCAGGTGTAACCAAGCGGTGTTGGGCCCCAGAGCATAGTGCTCTCTGGGGGACATACGGGGAAAGGCGGTCCCTCAAGTAGGTCGGACCCAGGCCATTTAGGGCTTTAAAGGTAAGCACCAGCACCTTGAAACGGATCCGGTACGCTATTGGCAGCCAGTGCAGTGCCACCAGCGTAGGACGGATGTGCTCCCGCCTTGGGAGGCCCATCAACAACTTCGCTGCGGCATTCTGGCTAGGTTAAAACAATTAGAGCCAGACCCATCACTAGAGTGCAAAGAGCAGCCCTGTAATTGTGAGAAAAATTGTATTTTTCCAGATGTTTAAGTTGTAGCTAGGGTCACCAGTTTTGGAAACCGTCTTGCTCAGCCTGTTCAGGAAGGTTGCAATCGCACGGCAGGAGAAGTCTGGTGAGGAGGATACAGCCTTCGTTTACCTTTCCAAATTTTTGGTGAGGGCGGAGACTGGTGCTTTCTTTTAGTTTGGAAACTCAGCTGCCCTGATGTCCCCGGCTGATGCATTTTGCTGGGGAGGGAGAATGCAGCCTGGTAGATTGTTCTGGACCTCTGGCGACTTTTGAGACTATTGACTATTGGACCCTTCTGGATCAGCAGATGGAGATGAGTCATGGGGATGCCGTGATTTGGTGGTCCCAGCCCTGCCTGCCAGGTCCAGAAGGGGTTAATGGGAGGGGGCTACTTGACATCTGTTGAATGTCAGTGCGATTCTGCTAGAGGAGAGGCCGCCTGGCCTTTACTGTGGTTTGAGGCTCTTCCCGCTGGCTCCCGTTTTCATCTTTAGTTTGATTTGTTTTAGTTCTTGGTGGTGGTGCTGTTTTATACTCTGAGCTGTGTAGTTAAGTTGTGCCGGCTCTTAGGGAGTGGTAGGATTTGTGTTTGGTTTACTGTTTTAATATGTTGTGAGCAGGGGTCCTTTAGTAGAAAAACAGGTGCAGGAACTCATTAGCATAACTCATTAGCATACTTATTTGCATATGCCACACTCCTGACATCACCGGAAGTGTGTTAGAAGGCAACACCCACTGCTCAGGCTCCACCCCAAAAATCTCCAGGTATTTCTGGCTCAGACTGATTGCCTATAGCCCAGTTTCCTGTTTCCAACAGTGGCTAGTCAGATGCCACAGGGAAGCATGAAAACAGGGCCGTCAGATGGCCTCACCTGCTGACCACTCCTCAGCAGCTGTCAATCAATGGAATGCTGCCTCTGAATTGGCTATTGTGATGACAGACCTACCCTCTATAAATCTGTCCAGCCCCCCATTCAAATCTATCTAAACCAGCAGCCATCACTGCACCTTGTGGCACTGAGTTCCATGAGTCAGCTATCCATCACAAGAGAAAGCTCTCTGCTCATACCACCATCATGCTTAAATATGAACATAAGAGGAGCCATGTTGGATCAGGACAGTGGCCCATCCAGTCCAACACTCTGTGTCACACAGTGGCCAAAACCCAGGTGCCATCAGGAGGGCCAGAACTCTAGAAGCCCTCCCACTGCTTCCCCCCAAGCACCAAGAATTCAGAGCATCACTGCCTCAGACATAAGAATGTAAGAGAAGTCATGTTGGATCAGGCCAATGGCCCATCCAGTCAAACACTCTGTGTCACACAGTGGCCAAAATCCAGGTATGATCAGCAAGTCCACCAGCAGGGCCAAAACTCTAGAAGCCCTCCCACTGTTGCCCCCCCCCCCCAGCACCACAAATACAGAGCATCACTGCCCCAGACAGAGTGCTCCATCTATACCTTGCGGCTAATAGCCACTGATGGACCTCTGCTCCATATGTTTATCCAGTCCTCTCCTGAAGCTATCTACGCTTGTAGCCACCCCCACTTCCTGCAGCAGCAGAAGGAAGCTTTGACTCTTAAAAGCTTATAGCCCAAAAAAACTTGTTCGTCTCTAACACATTACGGGGCTCAAGACTAACAAGTTTCATCATGATATGACGAAATTAAAATCTGGTACTGCTGCAAAAAAAAAATTAGGTAACAATCCCAGGCCAGCTGTACCCCAGATTCAAGCAGGGCTGCATCAAGCAAGGGGAGGCAAGATGGAACCAAGTCTCCTGGAGTCTCAGCCACCACTGAGGTGTTCATGCCAGTGTTCCCTCTAAGCTGAGTCAGTGTGAGCTAGCTCACAGTTTTTTACCCTTTGGCTCACACGTTTTTGTCTCAGCTCAGGAAGGATGCCTCCAGAGCAAACTAATTTATACAGCAGCCAGATTGCTCGCTCACAACTTTAATGCCAGTAGCTCACAAAGTGAATTTTTGCTCACAAGACTCCACAGCTTAGAGGGAGTGCGGGCCGGGGAATGTGAGCCAGGGAGGGAGGCTTTCCTCCGGCTCCTCGCCTAAGCGCAGGCCGGGGAAAGTGAGCGGGGGGTTGGTTTTTCCCAGCCTCAGCAGGCCTCTTTGAGGCCCGGCGCTGGGTCCGAGAGAGGCGGCAGAAACTTACCTTCTGCCTCCTTGTGGCTCATTGAGCGCTGCTGGTAGCAGGGGGCGGGACTTGGTTATGTGCCCGCCCCCCGTGCTCCTCTCTCCCGGAGCGGCGCCCCGGCACGCCCCGGCCCCAACGGACCTCTGGTTCTGAGTCATCTCAGTTACAAACCGGTAGAGAGGCAGGAGATGCATTTGTTAAATAAATACAAGTGGAAAAATAAGTAGCTTCTCCATCTTCTGCCGCTTTGCTTCACAGCAATGTATTAAAGCCTGGGAGAGCAGCTCTTCTTCTGTTTTGCCAGTGGTCATTTAGTAAAAAAAGAGGTGCAGGAGCTCATTAGCATCACTTATTTGCATCACTTATTTGCATATGCCACACCCCCTGACATCACCGGATGTGTGTCGGAAGGCAACACCCACTGCTCAGGCTCCACCCCAAAAATCTCCAGGTATTTCCCAACTCAGAGCTGGTGAGCGAGCTTTACACTTTGACTAAAGACACTTTAGGTTTCCTTTGCTCCTGCAGGGAAGCTAACCTACAACGAGCATGAAAATACAGATCAAGTTAGTATGCTTTTCTTTTTTCCACAGCGCATCACTGTATGTGCCCACTCCTGGGCTTGTTACTCCCGGAACAGCATTCCTGCACATTCCTGCTCGAAATGACCCCTCCGTTTTGCAATGGTGTTCTTGGCATTTTATTTTGCCTCTTGAGATTTTACTATCACTGTGTGACCAAATGGTTGGTCTAATGCATTTACATTTGACTTTATCAGCAGGGGTCATTTCGTAGAAAAAGAGGTGCAGGAGTTCATTAGCATACCTATTAGCACAACTCATTAGCATATGCCACGCCCCCTGACATCATCGGAAGTATGTCAGAAAGGGAAGCGGGGGGGGCATCTTCAAAAGCCTTCCCTTCCCCAGCTGGCCTGCCAAGGCGGTCGGGGGGGGGGGGGGAGCGAAGCAAGAAGGACCCCATAGAATACAATGGAAAGACCATGCTGCCGCCGCCGCGCAACTCTAAACAAAAGGGGGTTAAACTTTAAACCCCTTCTCGCTTCGCTTCCTCCACAGGCCCTCTGGGAGCTGGGGGAGGGGCTCGCCAACACTGCCATTTGTGCCCACGAGGGGGGTGCAAATAAAAAAAAATTGGCCCGATTCAGATCGGGCCAAATCAGGCCGCATCTGTTCCAGCTGTCCAATGACCTCCGCATGTCAGTTTCGGCAATGCAAGCCCATCTGGCCAGCTGAATGTCAGTTCCAGCCCCATTATACCCTATGGACCAGTGAAGTCAATGGCAAAAACTCATAGAGTATATGAGGGGCTGGAGGAGAGGGGGTTTGAGGGAGAGGCTCCAAACTTGCAGGGTAGCTGTTGGGGCCTCTCCCCGAAATACTCACCAATTGTCAAGAAGATTGGATCAGGGGGTCCAATTCTATGGGGCCCCAACCAGGTTGCCCCATCCCCTCTATTGTTCTCTATGGTGGGAAAAAATGTTACTTTTTTCCACCATAGAGAACAATGGAGGGAATGGGGGCAACCTGTTTGGGGGCCCGTAGAATTGGACCCCCTGGTCCAATCTTCTTGAAACTTGGTGGGTATTTCGGGGAGAGGCCCCAGCAGCTACCCTGCAAGTTTGGAGCCTCTCCCTCAAACCCCCTCCCCTCCAGCCGCTTTTTAAGCCACCACCAAATTTTGGCAGCAATTCGGCGGCAGGCCGAATCAGACCAGAAAATCTGGTTCAGCCTGTGGCTGCCCTAGTGCCCCCTCCTGGGCTGGCGGAGCACTGCTCCACCTCACTCCAGCCCCAAATGACCCCTGCTTATCAGGGTTAAACTACATGTAACTCTATTTTTTAATTATCTAGTTTTCATCCCACCCTTCCCCCAGGGAGCTGAGGGCAGCATACATGGTTCTCTCTTCCTCCATTTTATCCTCACAACAACCCTGAAAGGTAGATTAGGTTGAGAGAAAATGACTGGTCCAAGATGACCCAGTGACCTTCATGGCTGAGGGTGGACTTGAACTTGAGTCTTCTCCATTCCACTATGTTACCCTCTAACCCCTGCGCCACCCTGCACCCAGAGAAGAAAAATAAATGGCTATATTTGGGCAGCCAATTTCCCATCAAGTTTCCAAGAAGTGAAGGGCTGTGTCAGTAAATGACTTTGATTCTAGGCTAACAGACTACTGGGCAAAGATTTCCAAAGTATTATTAGCAAGAGGAAGCTGATGGCCTCGCCCTAAAAGTACCCGGGTAATAGGTGAGTGGTAGCAAGCAAGCACGCTGCTAGTTGCTGCATCGGTTCAAAGTTTGCTGGGATTCCCGTTGTGGGGGCCCTGCAGCTGGATCCTCATGGGGGCATGGGCACTGCAGCCTTTGTTTCTTTTGACTGAACCCCAGAGTTGAAAGAAACCCCAAGGGTCATCTAGTCCACCCCAGAAGGTGGCAATCGTGTTGCCTTGTAAGGGTCTCTTCTCTGACATAGAGGTTCTCAGCTCCTTCAGCCTCATCTCATAGGACACGGTCTCCAAACCCCTCACCACCTTTGCTGACCTATGCGGAATCACAGAATCACACAGAGTTGGAAGGGGCCTTTCAGGCCATCTCGTCCAGCCCCCTGCTCAGTGCAGGACCAGCCTAGAGCATCCCTGACAAGGGTTTGTCCAGCCGCTGCTTAAAGACTGCCAGAGAGGGGGAGCTCACCACCTCCCCAGGCAGCTGGACTTCTTCCAGCTTATTGACATCCTTCCTAAACTGTGGTGCCCGAAACTGAACACAGTACTCCAGGTGAGGGCTAACCAAAGCAGTGTACAGTGGCACCTGTAACTCGCTTGACTTTTACACTACACTTCTGTTCATGCAGCCTAAGATCGCATTAGCCTTTTTTAGCCACTGCATTACACTGCTGGCTCATACTAAGCTTATGGTCCACTAGAACCCCCAAATCCTTTTCACAGGTGGCACTGCCCAGCCAGGTTTCACCCATCTGATACTTATATAACCTATTTTTACTACCCAAATGCAACACTTTATACTTGTCCCTGTTAAACTTCATTCGGTTTGCCTGGGCCCAGTCCTCCATCCTATCTAAATCCAGCCACATCCCGCATTTATCTTCCAAGACGTATTGATTAACCATCCCACCCAGTTTAGAGTCATCTGCAAACATGATGGATACATTCTGAACACCCTCATTGAAGTCATTTGTAAAGACAGCGCTGGGCCCCAAATAGCATGAAGGTGTTAATAGGAAATTTTTAGCATTTGATTGCTTCTCCAGATTTTTGTGCACATCTGGAGCAATATTATGGGAAGTAATAAATTATATGTTGTTATATTCTTATAGCAATTCCTTTATTCCAGTTTTAATAGTAGAATTCTAACAACTTGTGGTCTAAGTGATGCCACTGAATTCCACATTACATATCTTACATCTTTTTTCTTTTCTTTCCTTTCTTATTTTTGATCTTATTTTATAGTTTTTGTTCCTTTTTCTGTTTTTCTCACTAGCATTCATCCTGTGGCCTTGATGAGTCTAATGCGCAAAGAACTGTGGTTTGTATTCCTTTTTGTTTTATGAAAAAATATTCTTAGATTTTGTGTATTTGGGAGACTGGTTGCATTTTTTTTTTCTGAATAATGATGAAAGCCATTCAAATTCTGGATTTCTGTTACTCACAACCTCCAAATCAAGATCTTATGAACTCCTGCCGCAGTGAATACATGGATGGCTTGTGGTAGCCTGCTCCCTTGATCAATCCCTTTGACATTCTACTACTTGTCTTGATAAACTGTGAGCTACCTTGAGCATTCTCTGGAGTGGAAAGGAAGGATATTGATAGATAAATGGAAACTCACGTGTTGTAACTGAAGGGCTCGATGGTGCTCTTCATTCCCATGTCTTTCTGGTTGCTGTGGGTTCCGCATGCAGGCAGACTAGAACATGGACACGGGGTAAATCAGCTGTCTGGGGAAACTGGCAGTGAAGAGGCAAAGAGCTGGGAAACCGCCGGAGTCTCCCTGGGGGGCTCGGGGGCTCAGGATTCTCTGCAGGAGCAGGAAAAATAAGAAGGGTTGCTCCCCACCCCGAAGGAGCACAAAGCACTTCACTGTGTTCCTACCTCTCCTAAAAATTTCACTAACTTGCATAACTCCTAGGGTTGCCAGCTTCCAGGTGGTGCCTGGAGATCTCCTGCTATTACAATTGATTTCCAGACAACCAAGATCATGTCACCTGGAGAAACTGGCTGCTTTGGAGGGTGGGTTCTGTGGCATTATACTTTGCTGAGGTCCCTCTCCTCCCTTAAGCCCGCCCTCCCCAGGCTTCACCCCAAAATCTCCAGGTGTTTCCCAACCTGGAGCTAGCAACCCTACCATCTCCCCACTCCTTCTGCGATTTAAACCACATTGAGGGACCCAGAGAGCAATGCTATGAACCCAAGGGGGGGAGTCTGGCTTTTATGCCTCCCACTGCAACACCCCCCCTCCCATGTCATATGGCAAACTATTCTGGGAAGGGGGGGGGCTTTCCAAAGGGGACTTTGGATGATATGGCATGGGGAGGGGGGGCTACCTTGAAAGAAAGAAGTAGCAGTATCCCGCTGGCATGGCACCTACCTGCCAAATTTTCCTGGCTTCTGCACAACTGTTCCGTTTTACCGTAGCCGTAACTGTTTGGCAGTTTTTACGAGGGGACAGCTAAGTGCAAGCTGTTATGTCCCTGTTGGTGTGCCTAATTCCTGTTGTCCATTGTCTTTGGGGCCATTTTATCTTGAAAGAGAAGTTTTTGGGGCGTCCCATCCCTG
This sequence comes from Lepidodactylus listeri, assembly GCA_029233225.1. NCBI lineage: Eukaryota > Metazoa > Chordata > Lepidosauria > Squamata > Gekkonidae > Lepidodactylus > Lepidodactylus listeri. The sequence goes on along the minus strand of JARCFY010000009.1, from coordinate 111,207,144 downwards.
CTGCTGAGCTCCCTCTGCCCTCCTGAGGTGCCTGCTCCCAAATCTCCCGGGATTTCCCCCGCTGGAGTTGCCAACCCTGGCATGCACACACAACATAAGTATTATGTAGCAATTTATAAGCAACGCATTTTGAGGATCTGCACTGGATTTGGATGGGAAATTCCCCTTTGCATTGCTCCTGAGAAATATGGGGCGGGTGTGTGTGTGTGTTCAGCATCCTTCTGTGACTGAAAGCTTAAACTTTCAACTTGCTTTCCTTGATGGGAGCATGGGGGGCACTATAAGATTAGTGTCTTTGCTGGTAGCCTTTTGATAATGAAAAATGCCATCCTGATTCAGCTGTGGTGACAAATGGGATCGTGGTACTTAGCCATTTTTAAAGACTTTCAAAAACCTACACTTTCCGTTTTAGAGCTATATTAGAAGAAACACTAATCTCATTTTTTAAAAAAGGTTACAGTTATAAGCCAGCTGAATGCCGCATGGAATTGCCGCAAAGGTGGGAGGAAAATTTCACACAGAGAGACATCCCCCCTGCTGCCCAAGTCCTAGGATCCTCTTAAGTCCTCAGGCCTTGCATGGGTTGACGCCTCTCCCTGCCCCTTTCTCCCTTGAACTGACACTCAACAGAGCTCACCATTCTTCCCCTTCCAGGGCCTGTTTAGCCTTTAACAAACTGTTTTGACTTTTGTTAAATTTTCTTTTAGTGAATTGAAATGCAACCTATATACTAATTCCAAGAGGGATTTTTTCTGTGTGGATACTTATATCTGCCAAAAGAGAGCTCACTCTCCCCCAACAGCTTTTCCTACATAGTCAGGGGCCTTCCTCAGTCTGCAGAAAAATCCAAAAAGTTAAAAAAAACCTTCAGGAACTGTTGAATTTTCCCCAATACCTTTTGAAATAGCATCAGCTCCAGGCATCAACTGTGAGAGATTAGAATGTTTGGGGAAGGCTTCTAACTGTTTCTGTCAGTAAAAGGCAAGGTTTTTACTGGCAGCAGTCTAGGGTTGCCAAGTCCCCCCACCCCAGCCACCAGCAGGGGATCCAGATCCAGGCTGGGAAACTCCTGGAGATTTGGGGGTGGAGCCTGGGGAGGACAGGGACCTCAGTGAGGTACAATGCCATAAACTCCACCCTCCAAAGCATCCATTTTCTCCATGGAAAGTTATCTCTGTAGTCTGGAGATGTGTAGTAATTTCAAGGGTCTCCAGGTCCCACCTGGAGGCTGGCATCCCTAGGCAGCACCCTCTGTGTGACTTGATACCACCTGATTTGCATGACTTAATTAGGCCCAGCTGCTTTGCTACTGTTCATCATCAGTCACCCTATGAAAGCCACTGTGATGTAACTGTTAGAGCTTCAGATTGGGATCTGCGAGACCCAGGTTCAGATCCCCATCTTGCAGTGGAAGCTGACTGGGAGATTTTGGACCAGTCACATACTTTCAGCCTAACCAGCCTCACAGGGTTGTTGTGTAGATAACAAGGAGAAAATAATAATGTAAGCTGCTTTAGTCCCCACTGTGGCGAAAGACTGTAATTTTCCTAGGTAGAGGCTGCGGGGGAGGGGGTGGAGATGGAAAGCTGAAGACAGATAAAGGTAGGTTGGCTGTTGGGTGGGAAGGAAATAGGGTTGCCAACTCCAGGTTGGGAAATTCCTGGACATTTGAGAGGTGGAGCCCTCCACCCTCCAAACCAGCCATTTCCTTCACTTAAACTACCATTGCCAGCCTCTAGTCAAGGGCTGGAGAACACCCAGAATTACAACCGTTGTCCAGATGACAGAGATCAGTTCCCCTGGATAAAATGTCTGCTTTGGAGGGTTGCTGAGGCTGCTTGACTCCCCAAGCCTCACTGTCCCAAGGCTCCATCCCCAAATCTCCGGGAATTTCCCAACCTGGAGCTGGCAGCCCTAAGGTGAATTGATCTCTGCAGCTGGGAGATCCATTGTGATTCCCAGAGCACTGCCACTGCTGCTGTGGGGGGAGAGGAAGCAGGCAGGAGGCTGGGAGAGTGATGGGGGCAGAAAGAGAGAGTGATGGAGTGGGGGGCAGAAAGAGAGAGAAAGAGTGATGAGGTGGGGAGGCAGAAAAACAAAGAGAATGATGACAGGTCAGAAAGAGAGAGGAAGTAACATACATGGAGGAGAGAGAGAGAGAGAGTAAGGAAGGGGGGGCAGAAGGGAGAAAGAGTGTGAGAGAGGTAGGGGGAGAAGGGAGGAAGCAAAGGTGTGAGGAATGGGATAATCATCCCGCAAGTTTCTTGCAGGTCTCCACTTGTATTTTGCTATTTACTTAGGGAGCTTAACTTACCTTGTCTGTGAGCCACCCAGTTTAATGGTTTCCTTCATCCACACAGCCAGTTATATAGAGGTAGCTATCAAAGATTATATGTAATTACGCAATATAGTGATGAACACTTTCTAATTTTTTAATCTTCCATCTAAATTAGAGGGACAACGAAAGTTTATCATTGTTGCATTGATGTTTACTCAGAAGTAAATCTCACTTCAGAAGGAATTAATTGAATTTAAGAACAGCACTTAAGAACTTTTTAAAGGAGTAATTGCTATTGTCTGCATAAATGTGCACTTTTACTATCTTTAATATTCTCTCTGTTCTGTAGGATGCAAAAAGATCCTTTGGAGTGAACTGATGAATTCATGTGCAAATTCCAAAACTGTTTGAGCAGCTTTAAGTCATTCAATGGACACAGTTTGCTTTCATATGTCAAACTCTGAGATGTTGGGATCACCTTAGCAATTTTTTAAAGCTATAGCTATAAACCAGAATAATTTGATAATTTGGTACAAATCAGCACTCCACAAACGAAAGGATGACTTTTAAGACAATGAAATTAAAGGGGAGAAACCCCAAGGACAATTATCGACAACCATCTGAATTCTGTCTACTTGTTCTGCGTGTTTGACTATGCCCAATTCTATGTAAAAACCCTTGGATATGGGACTTTCCATGCCAATGAGGAACATTGTTTTTAGATGGACAATCAAGGCAACAATGGAATCAAAGAAAGAATTAAAATCCTGCTAGATGAAAATTCATCAGCATCCAAGGACCTGTGCAGAAAGGGAGAAATGATGTAAGTGGAAGGAAAGAATTACCAGGTGGATGTGGAAACCCTGGCGTCACACGCGACCGCTTGCGCATAAAGAGAAGAACCAGCAGCCATGTGGAAAAGGAAAGGAGAAGCATGAATTAATCCTGGTCTCAGACATAAAACTGCGTCCAGGAAGAGATTTATTGACAGTGCAGAATACTGATGCCACAAAATGCCACCGTCAGTTTTAAAAAGTTTCCGTTTATAGTGCAATTCAGATACAGAAAATTGGTGATGATTGAAGGAAACATTCCAAGAAGCACATTAGGGCTGTAATGTTCAGAAAATTAATGCCACAACAGGAAAACGTTGGTCTTCGCTCCATGGTCTTCGCTCTACATTTATGGAGTTGTGTCAGTACTGGCTGTTTAAAGCACCGTGCGAAAAGGTGCAAATTATTTTAAAAACTGAGGATTGAAAATTAAAATATGAAGGACAATGTTTGACACAAAAGAACATTAAAAGTATGTATTTTTATACCACTGAGATTTCTTCAGCTTTATATATAACAGGAAAAGCACAGGAACAACAACAGCAACAAAAACCTGTGGGTGTCTCTGACTGAGGATTTTTTCTTCACAGGAGATGACATCAGGTTGGCCAGAGAGGCGACAGTAATGAGGTAGCCGGGCATTGCACTCCCGGGGTGGAACACAGTTCGAAATACACATCTGACTGTGGCAATATGCAAGGGGTGGTCAAAGAAAACTTGATTTAGACTTGCAGTTGATGGGAAAGTAGTAATCCAGGGAAAACATAAAGAAGCCTGTGCACAATATTGTTTGTATAATAAAAGTCCATCAGATAAGTATTCAGCAGTTACTCTGATTTGCTAAATTAGCTACCTGGGATCCCAAAACTGTTAACTTCACATTAGTGTTGATCAGGGGGAAAAATTCTGGAAGGAACTGAGACAGTGCGGACAGCGGTGTGGAGTCAGGGAGCAGCTGGTGGACGGATGTCTTGGAAACAATGAGATACTCGTGGCTGGCCTAGCAAAGAAAGGATGGGCCAACTGTATTTTTTTTTTAAAGATAATATAATTTTACAGGCAATGAGGATATGGTGGGATGGTAGATGTATGAAGGAGTATGTTTTAGCCACAAAAGACCTGTGAGAAGAAATCTGAAAAACTTGTCCATTTGGAATGGTTGCATGTGTGTATGTGTGTGTGTATAGATATAAATGCTCAGAAGACTAATTTAGCAACAAATGTAACACCAGAGAAGCCTCAAAGCTTTATGAGTAAAAATCCAAAAATGTGCTCTTCATGGAAAAGGTCTTGCTCAGTCAGGAAAGCAGGAATACAGTGGAGCAGGTTGGTTTCATTACTTTTCAGCCTACTTATATATGACACGGGAAAGAACTGATTTCTAGATTAAGTGCAGATAATCTGGGAGAAAACATATAGGTGCAGGAGGAAAGAAAAAATTTAGAAATCTCAGTCCCTCAAAACCTTTCCTTCCAGGATTTATTAAACTGCTGGCGGCTTATACAGGCCAGTTCCCCCTCTGTCTTTTCTTGTAAGTGACAGTTGAATGAACTCAGCAATCTACCTCTTTCAGAGCATTTTGAATACTGATCAGATCCTTCTTTTTTGTGTGTGGGGGGGTCTTTTAGTTAGTATTTTTCAGCATACCTAGGACGTCCCTTGATCCTGTAGCTGCTTCACCTTTAGTGACCCTAGTGGGGTCAGCCACTTAACTATTAGAAAGATGTACTTTTTCAGGCATTGTGTGTTTGGCTGTGTTTGTGCGTGCAGCATTTGAATTTTTGGCCTCAGTACCTCTGCCCCAGAACCTTGGTTCGGGAACGCATGTTCCAAAGCTGGGATGTACATGTGTTGCCCCTTTCAGACAAAATGGTGAGTACATGTATTGGGAGGATTGGTTGTAGTTCATTCTTCCCATACACATGGTCATACATAATGTCTGAAAAGGTGACAAGTGGAGAGCCCAGAAGGCATGGCCACGTTTGGCCATTTTGAAATCCCATCCACCCCAGATCTCCCTGTATGGATTCTGTCTGGGTCTTGCACAGATGTTACTTTAGCTGATTTTCAGGGGCCCTCAGCACTTCATCCTATTTATTTATTTGACTTATAGACCGCCCTCCCTCAAAAGGCTCAGGGTGGTGCACAGCGTTTCAATAGATACGTATATTAGTTATAACTAAATTAAATTTGATTTAAAACAGTAAAAACACTAACAAGTTGTAAACTGATTCAGATGGCGTTGAATATCAACATGTGCCCTTCCCCCGTGAAGGGGGAGTAGAGGAGGTGGGGCACGATGACCGACCATTGCTGTCCTCAGCCAAACGCCTGGCGGAACATCTCTTGTCTTTCAGGCCCTGCGGAACTGCATTAAGGCCTGCATGGTTATGGATATTATTAGGCAGAGAGTTCCACCAGGCAGGTGCCAGGGCCGAAAAGGCCCTGGCTCTGATCGAGGAGAGCCATCTATCCTTCGGGCCAGGGGTCACGAGGTGGTTTTTCTCCCCAGGTTTGTGGGGGGGGATACCAGGAGAGGCGGTCCCATAGGTACGTTGGTCCCAGACCATTGAGGGCCTTAAAGGTTAGTACCAGAACCTTGAACCTGGTCTAGTATTCACCCTGGAGCCACTGCAGCTGGCAAAGCACCGGTTGAATGTGCACTGTCAATGGGGTTCCAGTAAGAATCCGAGCCGCTGCATTCTGGACCAGTTGCAGTTTTCGGGTCAGTCTCAAGGGTAGCCCTGTGTAGAGCAAGTTACAGTAGTTTAACCTGGAGGTGACCATTGCATGGATTACTGTGGCTAGGTCAGGACGACACATGAAGGGGGCCAGTCGCCTAATCTGGCTCTGTTGGAGCAATGCCAGTCTGGCAACATTTGTGATCTGGGCCTCCATCGATAAGGAGGCATCCAGAACCACACCCAGGCTCTTGGCAGTCATCACCGGTGTTAAAGGAGCACCGCCAAGAGCCAGGAGTTGACACCCCACCCCTGAACCCTACCCACCCAACCACAGATGAATTCCGTCTCAGTCAGCTCTGTTTCAACAATCCAACCACGGCCTCCAGTCCCTTGGCCAAGGAAGATGGGGCAGTGTCGGGCCATCAACAGATATAGCTGGGTGTGGTCCGCATACTGAAGACAGCCCAGCCCAAAACTCCATGCCAGCTGGGCGAGGGGGCGCATATAGATGTTAAATAACATTGGAGAGAGGGTTGCCCCCTGAGGCACCCTGCACGCCAAAGAGTGATGAGGAGACACCCTCTCTCCTAGCGCCACCCTCTGTCCCCGACCCTGAAGAAATGAGGTAAGCCACTTCAAGACCACCCCCACAAACGCTTACATCGACGAGGTGGTGGGTCAACCAATCACAGTCGACCGTGTTGAGCACTGCTATCAGATTTAATAATAATAGCCGACCCACCTCAGTCCAGCTGCCTGCATAAATCATCTGTGAGGGTGACCAGCCCTATCTCCATCCCATGGCCAGGGCAGAAGCCAGACTGGGATGGGTCTGGGGCTGATATGTCCTCCAGGAAACTCTGTGACTGTTCTGCCACCGTGCTCTCAATCCTAGACCAACACTCGAGTAATGACCTGACACCCCTTGAGCTACATATTATGGGGGCCATGCATCTGACGTGTGGCAGCCACGGTTATTGTAGAGAATAGTTTTAACTGTTTAAAAATGCTGTGAGGACCCAATCCTGTGCTGTGCCAGCATGGGGTGGTTTTGTTTTCCCATGCACCTTTTCAGCTGATGAAGGGGGGGGGGGTGTTTTGGCCCTTGAAAAGGTGCGGGGGTGGGGAACAAGATCGCCCGGTGCCACTGCAGCACGTGGACTCCCTCGCACATTTTTTAAATGGCTGCATTTCTCTCTAAAATGGCACTGGGCATGCAGCCACCGCCACATGTAGTTTGGTTCTTAGCGGCTTGTCTGGGAGTGACTAATGGACTCTGTGACACCCGATCTTGAGACACAGCAGAGTTCTGAGCTCCCAGGAGAGGCTGATTTCAGGGCCAAAGCAGGGGCCCAGGGATTACCGACACAGTCCTTGTGTCCATTGGGGAATGACAAGAGGACTTTGCACCAGACGTATGATGGACGTCTTATGCCTCTGACCCACACGCCGGCTCTTCTCTGCTTGCGACTGGGACAGGACAGCTTCAGCCCTGCTGTTTTTGCATTTGCAAACTTTCTGATGGAGCCACAGTTGGCTCAGTTGTTAAAAATCACATATTCTTATGTGGCTACATTTAATTTTCACAGTGGAGCCAACATCAGCTCCACTGAGCAGCTGGCAAGTGCAAAAACACCCCCCCCGGGGGAGGGGCAGAAGGCCACTTTCTCCCTGCCTGCTTCGGTTCCAAGTAGAAAAGAACGTGTGTGTGTGTGTGTTTGTGTCGCTCATCTGATGCACGCACGCTCCCTGTGTCGTTCTCCAGCTAACAAGAGCCCTCTGTAATGTGTGGATCAGGGTCCCCAACCCTTTTGAGCCTGCGGGCACATTTGGAATTCTGACATGGTGTGGTGGGCACCGCAACAAAATGGCTCCCACAGGGGGAAGAGCCGTCAGCCACAAAACGGCTGCCACCGCTTCCCTTCAGTCACAGTACAGATTCCTTGTGCTGTGGTGGCAGCTACTGCCAGAGCAACGTTTACAAAATCTGCACAGCCCATCAGTTGGGGTACCAGGAGACCTCCAGCCTGGGGGGTTTGCAGCCCTGCCCCACCCACTCCCTAAAGACCCTCGTCAGATGCCAGAAAAGGTATCGGCCAGTGCCATGCCACTAACGGGCACCCCGCTGGGGACCCCGGGTATCGATGGGCCCTCAGAAGGCTCCCTGGAGGTCTGTGAGCAGCCACTCTGGGGCCCCAGGAAGCTTGGACTTGTTAAGCTGACAGTTTCCCCCTTCCCGTGCCTGGGCAGCCAGTTGGGAGTTTACTCATTTATCATTTAAAACTTTTCCTGTGCCGCCTTTCCAGCCAGATAGGGTCCCCAAGACAATGCACATTAAAACATTTCAACATTAAAACAGCATTTAAAATATGAGTGTATGTATATAAATTATTTAAATGATTCTATAAACATATAAAGACATAACAACACAGGCAGGGGGGCAGGCAATGGCAGGCGGTGGGGGAACACCAAACCCCATGCGAAGCCAGGATGGCGGCACTAGAGGGACGGGGGGGGGGGAGTACCTCAAGCCTGCTCTGGTAGATGTAGCTCCTCATCGAGGATTTGCATTGGCCGGTTCTGAACCTCTAGACCACTGGTTCCCAAAGTGGGCAATACCGCTCCCTGGGGGACACTGGAATGATCCAGGTGGGCGGTAGGAGCCTTGGGTGCAATTGGGGGGGGGGGCGTTGAATAAAAATAAGGGGGCGGTGGAAGCATAAAGAAAGAAGAGGCCAGAACTTATCTAAAGTAGCTTTTCCCTGCCCCCTCCTGGTCTTCCCTGGGATCAGGGAAGGAGGGGGAGGTGAAGAGGGGTCCCCACAGCCAGTCACAGCCATGCATGTGCAAACTGCTGCTGGCCTCTGGCCTGGATCGTGGTGGACTCTGCCGGCATCTTTTTGTCCACTTCTTGAAGGCCGATTTCCAGGGGGGCCCGGAGTAATTTTTTCCCTGAAAAGGGGGGTGGGAAGCCAAATGAGTTTGGGAACCTCTGCTCTAGCCTTACCTACAGACGCACATGTATGTTTTTTCAAACATAAAAGGCTGGAGTCAAACTGAACAGTGGTATCTTTTGTGTCTCTCTTCTTGCATCGTCTGAAAACCCTGAAATCTATGTCAATTGGGAGGGGGAGCTGCTGTAAAATCTACAGAATACGGCCCCTCATTCCAGGCGGAAGTGTCCCCTGCCCAACTTCCCTGCGAACTTGGCTGAGAGCTTCCTAATGGAGACAACTAACACTGTAAGCAGAAACTGTGTCATCCATAATGAATGCAAGTCCCATAAATAATAAATTTGGGTTCAGAAGGGAGAGAAGAGTGCTGTGGAAGCAGAGGACTATTCATAAACATTTACAGCCAAATAAAACATTTGGTTGGTTTTAACTTTGCATACATTTTCAAAATCATGGAGCGTCCTTCGGAAAAATCACAGGAGTTTTATGTCAGGGTACCCATTAAAGAAGGATTTGATTTTCTGAACCTTCACATCAAAATTGATACTTGGATTTTCCAGGATTTAGAAGACACGAAAAAGGGAAATGCAGGAGAGTTGGACAAAGCAGACAGTGAAGAAGTCGAGGTCCCGAGACAGAGAGCAAAACAACTGGCAAATTCGGTGCAAGAGTGGCAGGCAAACGCAAGCACTCGCCTCAAGTCAGAGTCTGCACTTAAGCACAGGTAAGTTCAGCGCTGGCATCTGGAAGCCACCTGTGTATTTGGGATTCCTTCTGCTGTCTCCTGGGGACTCGGGTGGGCTTTGCAATATAAGCCAAACTCAGGAAACACTAGGCAGAAAAGGCTTCCAGTTATAAAATTCAGACGAATAACCCAACATTCTAATCCTCGAGGAGCCCAGTTCTCTCCATGTCCCAAGGGATTCTCCGAGCCCACTCAAGGACAGCCCGTGCACCTTTCAAACATAACATGCAACGCTCAATTTCTGTGCTTATGGTCCCTTGTCATAATTTTTGTTTCCATAGATCAGCAGTTTCTTACATTCTAAGTATGCATTTTTAAAATGTCTCTCTCCCTCAGAGTTCTGGGGAAATTCTACGAGGCTTCTGAGCTCAATGTCCTCCCCCAGGCCTCTCTAACCATCAAAATCCCATAACTTACGGACAGTGCAAATCCTATGCAGAGTTACTCCAGTCTAAACCCATTTCTTTCAGCACTATTGGTGTTGGGTGGGATAGAATGAGATTTCTAGCAACAGAAAATGGGCTGCAATTATTGAACAGCATGAAATGTGTTGTATCAAGGCTACCAGCAAAAATGTATTTGGAATGCTACAAATAAAGCTCTCTGTCATTTTTGTAATAGAATAAAAGAGCTGCATCTGTCAGAAAAAAACGTTTCTTGAAGAAATTAAGCAGCTGAAGATGAATCTGTGCCATGTGGAAACCACAACTGAACGTGTGAAAAGCAGGCTCCAAAACCTGCAGGCGCAATTCACAGAAGTGGTGAGTTGAATCTCGCTTAGGATAAGGTGGCTTCGTTTTTGTCCATGCAGCACAGTCTGCAAATATTCAAGTTTTCTTTTCTTTATTCAGCTTTGAAAAGTGTTCTAAATTCAAAAAGGTTCTAAACTCTTAAGTGCAGGAAAGGTCTACTGCGGTTTGGCAGTGCAGCCTCAAGACAACAGGAACACGTCCTCCCTGGCTATTTGAAAACAGCTCCATTGGCTGCCAGTTCATTTCCAGATTCAATTTAAGGGGCCAGTTGTGACTTTCAAAAACCCTTAAAAGCCCAGGACCCACCTATTTATTTATTACTTTGATTTCTATCCCGCCTTGCCGGACAAGCTGGCTCAAGGCAGCCTACACATGATAAAAGTGATAAAACAATAGATACAATAAGTTACTTAAAACAACAGACAGTACTAAAATAACATTGCAGATACAGATGATGGCGGCATTCAGTAGATAGTCCGATGATGGTATATCCAGCGGTATATCCAGGGCCATAGATGTTCCGATGCCTCATTTGTTGGTGGCAGCTCCTAATCGAAAGCCTGGTGGAAGCGCTCTGTTTTACAGGCCCTGTGGAGCTGTAAAAGCCAGTTTGGTGTAATGGTTAAGTGCGCTGACTCTAATCTGGGAGAACCGGGTTTGATTCCCCACTCCTCCACTTGCACCTGCTGGATGACCTTGGGCAAGCCATAGCTCTGTACCAGCTGTTCTCTCAAGGACAGCCCCACCTACCTCACAGGGTGTCTGTTGTGGGGAGGGGAAGGGAAAAGAGTTTATAAGCCACTCTGAGACTCTAAGTGAGTGAAGGGCGGGATATAAATCCAATCTCCTCCTCCTCCTCCTCCTCCTCCTCCTCCTCCTCTTCTTCTTCTAAAAGGTCTTGCAAGGCTCTGATATTCTCCGGGAGCTCATTCCACCAGTGTGGGGCCGCCACCGAAAAAGCCCTAGTTCTAGTGGTAGCCAATCTGGTGTCTTTCGAGCCAGGGAGAGTCAGGCAGTTTTGCGACCCTGACCTCAGTGCTCTCTGGGGCACATATGGGGAAAGGTGGTCCCTTAAGTAGGCAGGCCCCTGACCATATAGGGCTTTAAAGGTCAAAACCAGCACCTTGAAATGGATCCGGTAAGCTATTGGCAGCAGGTGCAATACCTATCGGAAGGCTTGTCTCTCCCGCCATGTCCCTGTGTGTCAGTCACAGTCCTCTAGCTGCCGCCTTCTGCTTTCCTCTCTGCTTACAGATGCCTGCCTGACATTTACCAGAGCCTGTTCCTTTCTAGCGGTGGCCCCCACCTTGGGGAATGGGCTTCCTGAGGAAGTGGAGAGGGCAACATCCTTAGGGGCATTTAGGAGAGCTCCCTTTTTTGTTTGCAAAGGCTTTTAATGGGTTTTATTTACTGTGCTTTAAAATGCTGCAGGCATTTTGGGGTGCTGCTGGAGTTAATGGGGTTTTATGGATGGTTTGGATCTAATTTTGAGTGGGATGGGAAAGGTGGGACGTGCAAATTTTAATAAAGGCTAAATCTATAGGTAGATAAAATGGCTGGTGCCCTCTCTCCATCCATTCAAGCTCATCCTCAACCCCCCCTTCTGTCCAGTGTTCAGTATTGTCCAAACCAATGGCGTAAACATTGTCACAGACAAGACACAGACCCATTTGTAGATTCACAAGGACAACGTGGGTGTTCTAATGAATGGTAGCCGGTTAGGGGCCCATTTGTAGAAGAGGAGGAGGAGGAGGAGATTGGATTTATTGTCAGCATGTAAAACAGTGGATTCCAGGCAAGATGACAGCAAGTCAGACTGATCACTGTGATCTATGTGACAGCTGGGTGTCACATGACTGGACAGGTTGCATCAGTCTAGAGGAGGAGCTCAGTGACGCAGCATCTTCTTACTGATTGGACACTGTATTGTATATATTCTGTTCAGTGCCTAGCTGTGTATGCCAGTGTGTGCATCAGGTTGCCTTGCGAAGCATTTTGTCAGTGTGAAGAGCAAATGCTTTACTTTGAAGGACTGTGTATATATCTTGTAAAGAAACTGTAAATATCTCTGCACTACACTTGGGCATGCGCAGGACGTCATTATTATCACACTGTCATTTATACCCTGCCCTTCACTACCCAAGGGAGTCTCAGAGCGGCTGACAAACTCCTTTCCCTTCCCCTCCCCACAACAGACACCCTGTGAGGTAGGCGGAGCTGAGAGAGCTCCGAGACAACTGTCCTTGAGGGAACAGCTCTGACAGAACTATGGCTCACCCAGGGTCACCCAGCAGGTGCAAGTGGAGGAGTGGGGAATCAAACCTGGTTCTCCCAGGTGAAGAGTCCGCGCACTTCACCACTACACCAGACCGGCTCTCTCTCCTCTGTTGCTTCCTGGGCTCTTCGTTCTCGCCACGTGTTCCTGAGGTTCTCTGGCTGGCCCATTACACTCAAGGCTATTGGCTGACCTCCACCGGCCCGACTACTGGGGCCTGCGCGGACTGCTCTTATGCCACAGAAAACCATGTCCTCCTGACGCAAGACACCCAGAGAATACAGATTTCCAAATCTACGTAAAATATATCCCTTAAACTAAAAATGGATTCCTGCCGTGCAGTAGTCTCTTGAATGACCGGCTGGTTGAGTGGCCTTGGAACGCTTTGCGAAGGAGAGGCCCAAGGCCCAAGGGCCTGACTTAGAAGGCCACCGAGTCGCCAACTCCAGCCATGAAGGTAATGAACAAATAGGCTTTGCACAGCAGCATTTAGTTTTAGCACTGGAGACTGCAGTCCTGCAAAAGGGAGGGTTTTTTGGATAGCAATCTGGTTTAAATAGCTACCTGCTCTGGCTTGCAGGTTCAACAACAAGAAAGAGCGGAAGCAGCAGCTTCAGAACTGTCTGAGAATCAAGGAGGATGAAGTGAAGAGGCACTGCAAGCAGAACCAGAAGCAGCAGATCGCCGTGCTGAGAGAGAGGGAGGCTGGCCTGCAAAGCCACACGGGCAGGCTGGAGAAGGAGGTCCGAGACCTGAAGGCTGCTGTCGCTGTTCTGTCCGGGGAGCTGCAAGAGGAAACCTGGCAGTGTCTCCAGGGTGAAATGGAAGCCGCTATCGCCATCCAGGATGGAGGCTACTGAGCTGCAACTCCTGGTGGAAGAAGTGCAGCGCCACACTGGAAGCTACCTGGTGGTGCTGAAACATCAGTGGAAGCCTTTATGTGGGGGAGGAGAGAGTTCAGAAATGAGGGGGACCCAAGCAGACAAGTTTGAAGGGGGTCAAGGTGAAGGCTTCTTCCCAAACCAGAAGGGTTGCAGTCCGGCGGGCAAGCTGAAATCCACTGAGATAAACGGCAACATGCAGATAAAGGTGCCGCAAGGGAGGGACAGTCCATTAAGACCCGAACTGCTTCTGAAGGAGGGCAAGAGGAGGCTGGGAGCAACTGGCACCGAAGGCCAACGCAGCCTCGGTGAGTGAGCAGAACGCAGCACTTGCAGACAATCAGCAGTGAAGATTCAGTGGAGATCTGGACACTAGAACAGAGGAAGCAAAGTGGATTGTGTGGGGCCTGCTCATTTGTGTGGGGCTTCAGCAACTCTACTGCTGTCAAAGGGACCAGTCCGGTAGTGCTCAGATGACTGGAAGCTGTCAAGGTTTTATGCAGTACAGTCCCAGTAGTTAAGTACATGAGCATTTCAGTGTCTGAACTGAAGGGGAGGGGGGGGAGGCAAAACTCCTGTGCCTCTCTGAAAACTGAAGCTCAAGCCACACACACACACACAACACACACACACACACACACACACACACACACACACACACGGGGTTGAGGTAAAACATGTAGATATGAGGGAACATGTGTAGGGTTGCCAACCTCCAGGTGGTGGCTGGCGATCTCCTGGGATTATAACTGCTCTCCAGGCAACAGAGATCAGTTCACCTGGGAAAAATGACCATTTTGGAAGGTCGATTCTATGGCATGATACCCCACTGAAGTCCCTCCCCTCCCCAGACCCCACTCTCCCCAGGCTCCATCCCAAAAATCTCCAGGTATTTCCGAACCCCAAACTGGCAACTGGGGATGGGCATGAACTGGGGAAATGAAGGCTTGACCCATTTCATGGCTTGTGAGATCCCACAAACCAGGACAAACCTCCTCCGCTTTGCGAACGGGTTGAGTTCGTGAGATTCGTGGATCTTTCCTCCCTCCTTTCTGCTGGTGGCAGCTCCCCGAGGCCTGCAGAATGGAAGGGGGGGGGGATCTTGCAAAAGCCATTTAAAGGGAACGTTCCCTTTTAGTGGCTTTTGCAAACCATTTCAGCAATCCCTTTCACTCCCCCCCCCCCCCACTTCCACTCTGCTGGATGCAAGCCGTCTGTATGCAAGCCATCTATTTGTAGGTCAGTTCAGCATTTCAGCAATCCTCTCCCTGCCTGTTGGTGTTTCTACCTGCAGCCCTAGCCCCAGCCCCTTCCAGGGTCAGAGGTCAGTTGGGAGAGAAATGACCTTGGAGAGGACAAACTAGAGGAGAAGGGATGATGATCCATCATCTCGTTTTTGTGTGCCAGCATAGGAAATGTGCCCTCCTCCTCAGGAATGGGGCAGACTTGCAATTTAAAGCTCTTGGCCAGGAGAGTCACCTGCAAGATGAGCCCCAAGGGAGCAGCCTCGTTGTGCAGGAGGTACCCTACTGTGCGTGTGTTCAGGGGAATCTGTGGGCAGTGCCAATGATTCCTGTTGACTGTTATTGTCCATGGTTCTCTTGCATTCATGTCAATTACCACTGCTGATGGTTCCTATTGTCTATCCTGATGACCACTTAATATTACCTTTATTTTGAGTTCCATATTTACTCTTCTAGGTCCCAGACGGGAGATAGCATTGGGAGAGTGACTCCCACTGCAGGAATGCGCTTCTTGCTCACTCTGCGCATGCTTGCTGCTTATTAGCCTTTCTTCCTCCTTATCTCTCTTTCGCTTCTCACTAGCTCCTGGCCTTGAGCTGAAAGCCTCCTGCTACCTGTTATGTTATTCACAGGTGCAAGTTGCTCCTTTGCTTGATTTTATTCTTGGGAACATCCGCCTCACAAATCCTAACAGTGTCTTTGCCTGGGAACCTAATTTACCGCGCTTTCCTTGGGAACAATGGGCCAGTATATTTGGGCGCCAGTAATTCTCTCAACTGATTGGTGGGTGTCATGAGGGGCTTATTCCATATCAAGTATAATTGTAGTTGTATTACTATGCTCGGGCATTACTAACAGAGGAAGTGTATTTGACCAATAAGATCTCTTCTGCAAATAAAGGACTTTCTGTTTAAGAAGACCTGTTATGGACTACATCTACTGACCCAATCTCACACAGGGCTAAAGTCTCTTCCAAGTGGGGATAGATCTAGGTGGGTCGCTGTGATGGTCTGAAGCAGTAGAACAAAGTTTGAGTCCAGTGGTACCTTTAAGGCCCACCAAGTTTAATTCTGGGTATAAACCTTCATGTGCACGTTCTGTGCAGGCACACGAAATCTTATCCCCGGAATCAAACTTGGTGGGTCTTAAAGGTGCCACTGGACTCAAACTTTGTTCGAGGGGGGTCTTTAGTGTTGCTGCTACTTGAGATCCGGCAAATGGTCCAAAAATACATGAAGCCCTTCAGCTGCTGGAATGAAGCCAATTTGCCCTGTGAGCGGCCTGGGAGTGTTAGGAGCTTCTCAGAAGAATGGTGAGGTCAAAATAGTTATTCAGTATTTATTCATGCTACTTTTTTGCCTAGTGGTATTTTCTGTGTCATCTGCCGTGTATTCAAACAGAGCAGAGCATGAGAGGATGTGCGTGTAGAGTCTTTGCTGTATCATCAGTCAGCCATGGAGAAATGTGTGGTGTTTAGCCGGATTTCTTCTCCTCCCCCCCTTTCCTCTTACTACTTCTAGAACACATTGCTCAAAAAGAAATGGGAAGAAGCAAGAGATCCCAGAAGAAGCACGGACAGCCAGACTCTGTGCCTGAGGCAACAGGCTGGGGAGTTGCATGTTTTAGCAAGTAAGGTTTTGAGAAAATGTTAAAGAGTTTTGATGCTGTTGTCCGTAGGTTTTTTGTGGGGGTTTTTTTGGGCAGACCTCTCCTGGTTCAGAGAGCACTGTAATGTCATTGCCAAAAAATTGGTAGGGATTTGCTCCCAGTAGGAATTATCTGCTTCTAAAAGTGAAGATCTTGGGCTGGGCTTGGGCAATATTCCAAAACGAGAAGGGATTTGCTGGATGTGACATAATTCAGGGTCAGTCACATCTTGGTACCTGCCTGCCAACAAGGAGCTCAGCTTAGTGCAGAGAAGAATCCTTGCCTCTAAAGCCTGGAATAATGGATGACCCAACTCTGACCCAATAGGAGTCATTCCAGGGGATGCAAGAAGCATTGTGGCTTGCAGTAATGAAGAGTGACCAAAATGGAGGCGATGGAGCTCATGCAGCTTGCTAGTTGAATTGTGGCCATGTGGGATAGGCAGAGAGTCTGTCCCTCTTATACCCTGCTGGGTTTCACTAATCAGAATAGGATGTCATGTCCTGTTGTCAGAAGTTTTAAGGAGGAAAAGATCTGTCCTTGTATGACACCTCTTTTCCCCTTTAAAATGTCAATAACAGCAATGGAAGCCCCATTTCAGTTTAAAGAAACCAAGCAGGGGTTGAAGGGTTAAACACCTCTTTCTTTCCTGCATGGCCCCCATGCCAATTATGGCCAGGCCCAATGCTAACAGGAGGCCAGCTAGGTGACTGCCTGGAGTGCAGACCTGACAATCAGCAGTGGGGTGTGAAGTCTGTCTCACCTCTATCAGGTGAATATTTTCTAGTAAAAAAGGAGGAAGTTGAGGTCAACAGTGGGAATCCTGTCATAAATCTTCCAAGGGTGAATCCATGCAATTGGTTAGAACAGATTTAACAGTTAGCAGGAGAGAGGGGAGTGGAATCATGTTTAGGGTTGCCAAGTGCCGGCGACTTACCGGCGGGGGGGAGTTGTTCTCCCCCCGGAAGCTCTTCTGGCGCGTGTGCTTTGCGCGCGTGCCACGGCAACGTACTGACGTCACCCGGAGGTGATGTCATCATGTTGGGGGCGTTGCCAGGGCAACGCCCCCAACGTGATGACGTCACCTCCGGGTGACATCATTACACAGGGGAAGTCGTCCTCACCGGACGACTTCTGGGGCAGGGTTCCCCCCGCCAGCCGAATGCCGGCCGGCGGATCGGGAACCCCTATAGTGGGGGATCCCCAACTTGGCAGCCCTAATCATGTTGGAGTAAACAGAGAGTGAGATTAAGGAATGAGGGGATAAGAAAGGTGTTGCAGCAGGCTCAGAACTGAAGAAAAAGGCAGAGAGAAGAACAGGACAGCGTTTCACAACAGTCCTGTAGAACTCTTATTGCTGGGGAATATTATGTGCAGGTGGGGGGGGGTTAGGTGTCAGGAAGAGATTATTAGAGTCAAGGGGCATAAGTAACTGAGCAATAAATACAGCAAGATTGAAATAACAATATGGTAGGACGTGTGAATAGCAGTTCTCTGCATAGGACAAACAGGCCAAGCCCTACGCCAAGGGATAAATGGACACGAATCTGACATCAAGAATCACAAAACTGAGAAAAATGTAGGAGAACTACTGCTGCAAAGGAGACTACTTGGTTTGGCAGTTGTATCAACTGAACACGCCGAAGCATCAGGACTTGACCTGAAGGAATCGGTGACAAAATTTGCAAAGGAAAAGGCACGCAAAATGAGATTTTGATGTGCCTGAAATGAAAACATTCAAGAGACTTAAATTGTAACATCACAATTCACAGGATTATTCAAAATGATTTGTGATTTGTGCGCTAAAACTGTTCTCCGTTTGAGAAAAAAAGAAAGAGAATCCTCACATTTTTTAAAAAAAAATTAGCAATTTCAAGTTTTGTGCTTTTCATTTTCCCTAGAATTTATCTGCTTTTGAAAACTGGTTAGCAGTGTGTGTGTCTGTGTGTGTGTGTGTCTGTGTGTGTGTGTGGGGGGGGGGGGGGGTTGCAAGTAGTTAGCCTTGCCGAGGGCGCAAAAAGGCCTGGCACGAGCCCTGGTTTTGTGGCTGTGCTCACTTGCAATTTACCTTCTACAGACTGCAGGAGATTGGTGACCTCCATCCCCTCTCTCTTGACTCTGACCGAGCCAGATCAGCATCCCCAGCATTACTCCAGTCTTCTAGGATGGAGGGGAAGATTTCTGACCCCGGGGCGGCTCCTCTGCCAAGCCATTCAAGTGGCTGCCTGGGGCACCCCAACGGAGAGGGTGCTGCTGATGCACCACACGGGCTCGGTTCATTCCCACAGGGGCAGGGGGGGGTGACCGGCACCTCCTCCTAGGCCTCTGCTGCCACTTGCTTTGTCCAAACCATGCGCCTTCGGCAGTGCCCAGAATGAGCCAGGTGTCTGGGCATCTTATGTTTGTTTAGGTGACTGTTTTTCACCTGAGGGTGTGAAAAATTCAATGCTCAGTAAAGTTGTCCATTCCATCAGATGCATAACTCTTCACAGGGTCACTCTGCCAGTCCAGCAGCTCGTGTGCCATTTGGTCTGATGCCCAGAGGTGGGAACACTTTGGAAAGCACTTTAAGAGTGGGTGACAATTTGCTCCCTTCTGGAAAGTGGGGGTCCCCACAGGCCAGTGCTGATCTCACTGACTTTTAGGTATGGTCCACAGGACGTAGTGGGATGCCCCTGAAGAGTAAGAGCACAGCCTTTGCCACTTAGAAGTTGAATGTGTTTGTAGGGATTGCTTAGGCCACATATAAAAATAACCATAGATTCTGATTTTACTGAACAAAATGTAGTATTTGATTTGTATTCTTCGACGATATCGTTTCTATCTCCCTGTCCAATTAGTTGACTTTCCTCCCCTCTCCAGTGTTACAGCTGTGGTTGGTTGGTTTCTAAAAAAAACAGGGTCACTTTTGATCTAATGTGGGTGACAGCAGATTTGTTCTGGGGGTCCGTGGAGATCCTTTCCTTGAGACCCTCCCCAGGCTTCGGCATGCTGAATATCTTTGGCCTCGTGCCGCTAGTCTGTGTAACCATCTCAGCAGCCCATTATGGGTTTATTCCAGAAGCAGGTACTTCAAGGTGGCATTTCAGGGAGGAGGAGTTTCCAGATGGTTTTCTCTGAAAACATCTGAAATGCAGCTCTGGCGCGACTCAGGTAGCAGTTTCTGAAGAGCAGAAACCAACCGACACAGAGAAGGTAAAGATGGACATGTGGCTTAAACTGCCTCTGCAGTTTGGACTCTGTGGGTGAAGTACCCTCCCCCATCCCGAATCTGGAACTGGGCTCAGCTTCTTTCCCAAGAAAACATATTTTTTGTCCCCCATCTAAATTTCAGAATCCAGAAGCCCTGCTGTGACCCCAGGAGTGACATCAGGCAATCAGCGGTGTTTCTGCTGGCTTCAGTTGCCCACCCCAGTGACAGCAGCACAGGCGTTGGTCTCCCTGTTGGTGCCATGAATGCTAACATCAGGCGTCTTGAGAAGGACCTTCCCCAGGTCCCCTGGTGCTCTGGATGCTGCTGTAGCAGAGTTTCAGGTACCAGCAAGGTCTCCTCTTCATCCTCAGTGAGTCTCCTTTCCCTGAGGTTAGTTTCTGAGGAGAACCCCTCTTTCTCACTGCCTCGTGACCCCTCATGCAAGACCACCGAAGTGCCACGAGGAGGCCAGATGACTGGAGACCTCAAGTCACCTATGAAGCTGTCCCCAGTTCCCTGGGAAAGGAACTGTCTCAGTCCAAGAAGCGCGAGCATCAAACACTTCCATAAGGATGTTTTTAATCCATTACATTTGCATAAAAATGCAGACATGAAACCCAAGCCAATCGGCATTGACTGAAAGTCCCCAAGTATAGAGCTTATTTAAAATTGGTCTAAGTTTCTTATTTTTAAGGCACGAGTCATTCATAAAACATTTCCCTAATATGTAGTCACAGTTGCTTTGATTACGTTTCTTCCCAGCTGGGTGTTAATTTGAATATTGCTGTGTCAGGGCTGCTAGTCTGCTCCTGAAAACACAGTTGTTAATTTCTTCATTATTGTTTGCTAAGCACTTTGCAGACAGTTTTTTTTAAAAGCGAGAAGTCCTTGCTTGAAGGCTCCCATTTGAAGCAAAAACAGAATAGGGAAGGGGCCAGGAGAGGAGGCAGGAAGAGGAGACCACACAAAAAAGAAGAAGAAGAAGAAGAAGAAGAAGAGATTGGATTTATACCCCGCCCTCCACTCCCCAAGGGAGTCTCAGAGCGGCTTACAATCTCCTTTTCCCTCCCCCTCCCCACAACCGACACCCTGTGAGGTGGGTGGGGCTGAGAGAGCTCTTTCCCAAGCTGTCCTTGAGGGAACAGCTGGTACAGAGCTATGGCTTGCCCAAGGTCATCCAGCCAGGTGCAAGTGGAGGAGTGGGGAATCAAACCAGGTTCTCCCAGATTAGAGTCCGCGCACTTAACCACTACACCAAACTGGCTCCCAGAGTCAAAGTCAGGCAAGATGCCTGATGTTAACATTCATGGCACCAACAAAGTCAGGCATGAGGCCGAGCAGCTTCTTCACAGAATCTCCATGGCCACCTGAGGGCAGCTCCCAGCTGTGAGACTTCTGCTCAAAGTAGTCAAGGATCAGATCTTTGTTGATGAAACACAGTTCTTTATTTCCAATCTCTACATTGGTACAGCTTCTCGGATTATTGTCAGAGATAACACATATGACAGAAGCAGGTCTATTATACCTTTCTAGGCAGTTTGAATTACCCATAGGTAGCCAATCACTACAGGGGAAAAACGGCGGGCTAAAAGGGCTCTGGCTGTTTGCTTCCCACAGGAAAGAAAGTAAGGTGTCAAGGTGTAAATTTCCCTTCCCAAACCAGACCCCTCAGATGTTACCACTTCACATAACAATCAATGGCCTCGAGGCTTTCGCACGTTGATAAGAGATGGAACTCGTCCTCCCTTGGAGTCTCAGCCGGGACGAAAGGAATGCGGAGGCAGGAGTGTGAGAGGCCCATTGTTCCCATACTTTGAAGTTGTCATCCTCCCGCTCTGACAGTTACACAAACCAGGCCTGGTCAGGGTCATAAAAAACTGGGGTCACATAGTCTACATACATACTGGCCAAAGTGAGGGTTCACCTAAGGGCGGGGCAATTACATGGCAGGTGTTATGGAGGCATCTACAATACATACATGGCAATAGGATATAGTATGGCATACAGACATAACAGGGATAAAACAGAAGACAGAGCTGTAAGCAATAGAAATACTTTGTCTGAATCAGCAGATTCTGACACCAGCTTGTAAATTTTGCTATTTTGCTTCTGGAAGATATTCATACTTCAACAGAGGATGCAAGTTTTAAAGCTGGATTTATCACCCATGTGTGTCTGTTTGTCTCAGAGTCCTTCTGGTTGATTCTTGCAGATGTGATTTGGTGCTAGACTTACATCACGGACACTGCTGAGTCTCACAGCCCCCACCATTTCTACTTGAAAATCCCCTCTTTATTTCACTTCTCCCAGGTGTGAAGTGATTCTGGGGTTAATTTTTGAAGTTTACTCAGTTTTTAACATGAAGTTTGTGTCAGGTGCCTAAAAATGGCACAAATGAATGGGAACACAAGGAATAAGATTGGGAGAGGCTCATAGAGGCATGCAAAACGCCAAAAGAAACAGACAAGGACACATTTGTACCTCCATATTTTATATACACACACAAAACAAAGTTTGAATCCAGTGACACCTTTAAGACCAACAAAGTTTAATTCTGGGTAGAAGATACCATGTGCGTGTGCACACAAAAGCTTATACCCAGAATTAAACTTTGTTGGTCTTAAAGGTGCCACCAGCTTCAAACTTTATTCTGTTGCTTCAGACCAGCATGGCTATCCCAAGGGTAAGAAATAAGTCTAATATAGGGCCAGTATTAAAAAGACAAAGACGTGTGTGAGGCCTCTAAATATGCAAGTCATGTGCCTGGTGCCAAATGCAGAGTTGCTGAATCAAAAGCACCTGTGTGGCTATCTTAGCCAAAGCTAAAGTGTCCTCAAGCAAAAAGATGTTCTAATTCATCTTTAGAGGCCTCACACACATCTTTTTATTGCTCTTGATGCTTAACTTTCCTTTTCTTGGTCCTGTATTAATTTATTGATTATCTCACTGTAATATGTTATATTGCAACACGTGTACCTCAGACTGTTTGACCCCTGAAGAAGGCCCCCAATAGGGCGGAAACGCGTCAGGCCACGTGTATTGGCCCTCCTTGTGTTCAGGCCACTTGGACTTTTCTACGCGGCTTCCATTGGGCCCTGATTTGTTTTTAACTGCCTTTCTAATTAATACATGTATTTTTGTATAAGTTTTAACTAGGTCTTTAATATTGGCCCTTTATCAGACTTCTTCCTTACCAGCATGGTTCTTGATTCTGGTTTTTGGGTCAAGTTTGTTTCCCCCTCCCTGTGTCTCACTGCACGGCTACCCACCTGAATCTATACACATGCAAAGTTTTAGACATTTTATATTTTTATTTTATTACGTTGTAGGTGATGCAGATACTGCCGATGCCCTGAGAAACATTTGCTTTCTGTTTGGGTGTGCTCCGGTCAAAGCCCTCCGTGGTAGGGGAATGAAGTGGCTCGGAGGGGAAGGATCCCTGCCTGACCTAAAGCAGGCAACTGCAAAGTCTGTCTGGAGGCCTGTGGCACCTTCTGCAGTTCAGCTTCCCTTACCAGAATATTAAAGCCAAGAAGTATCTGAAATCAGATCAAGCCCCAAAACAAGTCTTCCTTCTCTCCCTAACAGCATTTCTGAATGTGACGGAGGCAGCATTTTGGGCAAAGATTCAGAAGCTAAGAAGGAGAAAATGACTGAAAATGCCACTCTCAAACTGACAGGTGATAAACCTAAAATTTGCACTCCAAGTAAAGAGAAGGTTGGATGGGTAGATGGCAGAGGGCAGAAGAACTTGGCTGAAGTGGGGAACTGTGTGAAGTACGAATTAGGGAATACCCTGGTGAAACTGGAAAACAAAACAGGCAAGGATCAGAAGGTAAAATTCCCAGTAAGTTGTGGCATATCTGAAGAAGTCAGTCAAGTGTTAGATCATGAGATAATATATAGCAGAACTGAGGAACAAGCCGTGAAACCAACATGTTGTACAGGCAGTAAAGTGCAAACCTCTTTCAAATGCAGGAAGGAAGGAAGTTCCCCCAAAGCATGCTGAACTTCAGACTGAACAAGGGGCAAGGGGAGGAACCTTTGATGATGATACCAAAAGATCTCCAGGAAAGATGGCCACCAGCAATGGCAAGGAGAAACAGTCCCAAACAGAACTACTGGAGCAAATAAGTTTGTGTCTACAGCGAAGTGAAAAGCAAAAAGAAAAGAGGGATCTGGAACATGAAGGAAGTGCTCATGGCTCAGAAGAGCAGAATTCAAACCAAGGACTGGCCGCTCACCAAGAGATGGCATCTGCAGAACTTGAGTCCTTGAAAGAAGATATGTGTCCCCTGGATCTAGTGAAGCAAGACAGAAATGAATACCTCATGAAGGAGTTCTTGCAAATGAAAACAGACAGCAGATATTCTCAGAAAATATCTTCCTTCATGCTGTAGAATGGTTGGCAACTCTGTATGTTGCAGGATAAGGACCACAGGCATTCTCTGAAGATTCGGGCCCTGGAAGAAGAAATAGATGTGTATTATCAGCACCTATTAGCTGTTGATGAAATTCGTGACACCCCTTATCAGAAGTGCTTCCCTACGGATAAAGTGTGTTCTGATGAGGTTTTAAAGAAGGAGGTGGTTGGAGACCGTCAAGGGGCACTTGGAACCCTTTGGGGGAAGGGTGGGGAAGGTCCGCCCGAGAACAGCTTCCCTGCAGCAGGCAAGCAGGAGGGCGGGAGGTTAGGGAAACAGGCCTCCTCTTTGGACTCAACAAAAGCCATCTCTCTGGAAGGACGGAAGATTAGATATTCCCGGTGCCTTTCTTCTCTGAAGGATGAAAGAAACAACCTGTGAAAAGAAGTGACTCAATTAGTTCAAGATGAGGAGAAATGCTTACAGCAAAACTGCAAACTGGGAGAAGAAGAAGAAAGAAAGAAATTTGCAAAGAATACGCCTGCTAGAAGGAGACAAAGTGTCTCTCTTGAGGAGGTTGTGTGAGGCTAAAGGTGAGCATCAAAGATGTGCAGTGCTGATCTCTGAGCTTGATGAATGTAAAAACACGTGGTTCCAAGCCATGTTTGAACTGGAGGAGGAAAAATTTGCCCTGCAGAACGGCATGGGAAGAATGCAGGAAGAAACCTGTTCAAAGTGCTTAGGGTCACAAAATACGACTGATAATCTGAAATTAGAACAAGAGAAATTGGTTAAACTAATGGTTGCTCGGGGAATAGATTCTGAAGGACAGGTGCCAAATGGAGCACCAGTTGCAGAGAGAGGAGTGCAGGGGAATAAAGCCAGAAAGTGAGATTCTTCACCTGGACTCAGAGGTTGAGACGGCATGTCCTAAAGCTTTAACTGCAGAAAAGGCTCCTTGATTCATGGAATTAGTCTGCTGCCCTGTACAAGGTGTGAATTTTGAAGGGAAGTGGGGCAGCCGTAAAGGACTTTTTAATGATAGAGAATCCAAAGTTGATAACCACTTCAAACATCTTTTGTATCCTGCAAAGATGCATGTACCTTTTGATACCCACAATTCATTCATGACTGGTCAACTACTAGAGATGAATGAAGAGACTTCAGTGGCAAAGTCCATCAATGAGACGGAGAGTCCAGGACCAGCCCCTGGTTCTTCTCTAGGCTGTGCTGAAGCGCCGGGCCATGGGGGCACCCAGGAAATGCCTGGACAGGTGATACTTGCTTATGTGTTACTTGTTCTGAGATGTGTTTTTACCTCACTCCTCCCTAATGCTCCCCGAGAAATCCTTGGGACCCATGACTCTGGTGTTGAAACTGTGACTGATGTAGACATAAAACAGGTATTTCAGGGAAGGTATGGTCTTTCTCAGTATTATGCAGCATGGAGCACTTTTGCCAAATTCCCCAGAAAGCTCCTTCTGTTGTAAATTGATTTTGCCTGGGCACCAGTGGAATCAGAGGCAGAGTTCTGCCATTTTGAAGACAAAGAGCGGGTGGTAATAACTTGTTAGGAGCTGCAGTTTATAAATGGCAAAGAAAAGCTGCTTTGAAGGTGCCTCTCTTTTGCACCAGAGCACATCTACTGTGCAGGAGAGAGCTGAGAGCTGCCCAGGTTCGAACTAGGGGCTGTCAGATCTCGGGACTTCTGCTCCATTTCATGAAACAAAAGGCACTCTGGGACTGTGCCACAAAACAGGGGGACACACACAGATCCAGCGGGGGCAGGAGGCAAATTGTTTATTTGGATATATGGATATACCACTGTTTTTCGAACTATTAGAACTTTCTCTCAAAAATAACTTAAATTTGTTCCCAAAGGACCTGCTACTGGCTAACTCCTGCAATGATTATTTTTGTAGCAAGTAAATACATTTGGGATTTACATACTGAAATGATTACCTTGCTCTTATGTCTGTTAGAATCTTGGGAGGGAGGAAATCCTACTCCACATGGTGGATTGCTAAACCTGCAAGACAAAAGCCTTCCTGGTCTCCGAGGGGACGGTACTCACT
Source organism: Lepidodactylus listeri (assembly GCA_029233225.1). Lineage (NCBI taxonomy): Eukaryota > Metazoa > Chordata > Lepidosauria > Squamata > Gekkonidae > Lepidodactylus > Lepidodactylus listeri. The sequence continues at coordinate 111,181,219 of JARCFY010000009.1, read as the reverse complement.
CAGCCAGCAGCCCACTGTCACCTGCTGCTGATGAGTAAGGGAATAGAGAGGCCTGCAGACTTAATTTGGGCAACAGCTGTAGGAGGCCAGAAATTTTGGCATACAGTGGCTCAGAGGTTAAGATGCTGAGTTGCAGACCGGCAGTTCAAGACCTGAGTGCTGCGTGATGGAGTGAGCTCCCGTCCCTGGCCCCAGCTCCTGCCAGCCTAGCAGTTCGAAAGCAAGAAATTGCAAGTAGATAAATAGGTACCACTTCGGTGGGAAGGTCACAGCGTTCTGTGCGCCTCGGCGTCTAGTCATGCTGGCCACATGACCACAGATTGTCATGTTTTCTTCTACCATCCAAAACATGCAGCAGCAAGAGAAAGAGTCCTAAGAAAATGGGTGTTGAAATGTTCATCTTTTCCTGATGCAGCAAGATTAAGACAACTTCTGTGCAGCCTCTGCCAAAATTGCATTGTGGAGGTGGCAAATTTTTGTGTTGCTGTTATTTTAAACTCTTAACTACCATTATTATTATTTTATTTTTTAAAAAAAATTAAAATATTTTTTATGGTGCATGGCCTATGGGCTATTAAACCTAAATAAATAAACCATTATTTCAATTGTTCTTTCTCTTTCTGTACTCTGTAATCCACCTTGATTCTGAATTAGAAGGGCTGACTAGAAATCAGCTAAATCAAATCAAATCTATGTTCTCTAACTCCTCTTCCATTCCACCCTTGTGAAAAGCTCTGGGGGATTTACAACAGATAAATAAAATCAAGTTTGTGCATATTGTAGAGTTGCCTGCAAGGAGTTTTTATACAGCTTCCAATAGCCTGAATAGCCCAGGCCAGCCCAATCTTGTCAGAGCTCGGAAGCCAAGCAGGGTCAGCCCTGGCTAGAACACATGGATGGGGGACCCCGGAGGAAGTCCCAGGCCGCTCTTCAGAGGCCGGCAATGGCAAATCATCTCTTTCCTTGATGACCCCATGATCCTGGGGTCACCAGGGCTGGTTGCAACTTGACAGCACATCATCATCATCATTATTCATGGGGGCAGATCAAAATGGGTGATCATGTTAGTCTGTTTGTAGCAGTAGAAAAGGGCAAGAGTCCAGGAGCACTTTCAAGACTAACAAAAATTTGTGGCAGGATAGGAGCTTTTGGTCGCGGCCACACAAGCAAGATAATCCAGAGGGGAATTGAGGCTTTTTTGCTCCGGAGCAATTTGCCCTGCAGTCGCGTGATCACACAGCTCCATGGACCTGCCGGGGCAAACCGCTGCTGCGTGATCAAACGCAACTGTGGGTGAGATGGTTTTTTTTGTGTGGTGGGTTTCCGAGGTGCTTAAATGGGGGATTGATGAATCGCTGCAAGGGGGGAAGCGGGAATCAATGCTTTGCTTCTCCCCCCTAAGGACTTTCAAGGATGCGCACAAGGAGAAGCAGGGGGAAACAGCGTCGCGTCAGGATAGCGTGTGATCATGCTATCCGCAACGCCACACTTCTGCGCTGGCGCGATCACACAGGGAAACTCCGGCTGTGAGCCGCAGCAAACTGTTTGATACTGGAGTTTCACTAGTAGTTTTTTACTACAATTCCCCACCGGATCAAAATGGTTTGCAACGGCTTGACAACGGTTGCGGGACGGTTCCCAGATGCGCTGGTGTGATCACGCCAGTTTGATCCATCGATGAATCGTCTCCCTAGTGTGGCAAATAGGTGTGTATGATCACGCCCTTTGTGAGTCACTGCTTCTTTAGATACCAACCTCTGAAGAAGTGAGCAGTGACTCCTGAAAGCTCCTCCCCTGCCACGAATGTTGTTAGCCTTTAAGGTGCTCCTGGACTCTTGCTCTTGACCACCACCACCACCACCCACCACCACCACTCCCCTGCATCACAAAACTATGAACTCAGAAGCCAACTGGTGCTACATTAGAACTTCAAACAGAAACCTGTGAAGAGTCCTGCTCGGGGCCATTTTGCTGCCGACTTTTTGCCTTAGGGTTGAATCGAAGGGCTTAATTCCACAGTCACGTTTGAACGGCCTTATTTAACCCTCAGTGAAATGTCCTGCCCACGGCTGCCAGTTCCATTAAGAACAGACAGTGCTGCTGGGTAGGCACGGGGACATTCTGAGAAGAGGTTGGCTGTAATCTGCAGTGTTGTTATTTTGTCTGCACACACTTTTAAAACTCGTCCTTTGTAGGCTCAGAAATGGTATGTAGAACTTGGCTTTGCAGAGACGAGATATGAAGAAGTCAGCCTGCAGCTGAAAGATGCTCTCTCAGAACTGCAGTGCTTCAAGGAAGCCAAGGTGGACCACCCAAGAAAGGCACCTCACACCTCAGGGGTAGGGGCTGGTTTCTTTTTCTCTGTGCAAGTTGGGGTGCCCAGTTTCAGGCATATGGTAGGGATGCCAGCCTCCATGTAGGACCTGGGGATCTCCTGGAATTACAGCTCACCTCCAGACCACAGAGATCAGTTCCCCTGGAGAAAAGGGTCCCTGTCTTCCCCAGGCTCCACCCCCAAATCTCCAGGAGTTTCCCAACCTGGCGCTGGCACCCCTCCCCCCCTCTCCTGATGGTGTTCAGGATGGAGCTGGCAACCCTATGTTTGTTTGGAGGCATAAGTGTTTGATTCTTTTTCTATTTGCTTTCTAATGTTGGTTTTGTAAAGCAGAGAAAGCCAGAAACAGTCAATGAATGCATTTAAATCAAGTAACAGATCAGACGATTTTCTCCATGGCCCTTGCAAACCTTTCCTTTCAAGAACAGGGGTGAATCTATGGAACAAAATCTCCAACTGCACAGCATGGGAGTCCTTGTGGGATGGGATATCAAGGGGAAGGAGTTTGTAAGCCGCTCTGAAACTCTTAGCGAAGGACGGGATATCAATCCAATCTCTTCCTCCTCTTCTTCTTCTTCTTCTTTGTTGTGGCTTGACCACTTCCGTGTGCACTTGCAGTTGGTCTGTTGGGGAAGCCGTGATAATGTTGACTGGAAATTAAAGAGACGTTATGGGCCAATGAATGTGTTCCTGAATCAGGTGGCTCCAGGTGTTTTGGCGCCTCAGCTGGAAAGGGGGGACTTCCCTGTGCTGCCACGGTCTCCGTCCAGATTTCAGCTCCCTGCAGGGACCGTGGCCCAGTGAGGCCTCTGTCCCCTGCCACAAAAAGCTTTTCCTCCAACTGCCCACCCCTGTTCTTGTCTCTCTGCACCTTGTTATCCGTTTCACTGAAATATTTCAAACGGGAAGGGCGAGGTTTAGGCACGGGCCCCCTTCATCATGACTCAGTGATTAATGCCCATCCAAAATGTCATGTTCTGTACCAAATTAAAGCTCTCCCTGTGTCGAAGTGTTTGAGGTATATACTTGTGCGCAGCCGGAGCAGACACCGAAAGACAGGGGCTTTGTGATCACAGTCTCTAATTTATTTGAGAGGGTCTTTTTTCTTTGTGCGCATTCTGCAGAGATTAAAAGAGTTTTACTCAAGCACTTGAATCTGTGCCACATCATGCAAAGTGCACAGTGTGCTCCACCACAGCATGAAGTCTTTGATGCATCGTATGGTGTCCCTGTCAGAAAAACTTGAACTGTCAACAAAATCCCATGGAAATGCTGAGTCTGCCCGGAGTTCTGTGTAAGCTGTGGAAGTGCGGCTTGCACGTGGGGGGCCGCTCAGACCAAACCCGGCTCCTGCCCTTCCCGTCAGCTCGCCTGACTCTGTTACACAAATAAATTTCCAAGCCAAAATAAAATCAAAGTCACAGTGAGGAGGAAGGTTCATTTAGTATTTAATGCAAGAAATACTAGGAAAACAGTTAGGCCAAATTAGCTTTTCAGAAATTGACTGCTTTCTGACGAATACCAGGAAGTACATGAAGTTTTATACCCAAAATGACATATTCAGAGAGATAAATTGCAGAGATTATGATTGGTTACAAATGGCAGAGCATCATCTGAGCAACCATACTTTCATTGGTCAGTTACAGAAAAAGATGTGACTGCATGATATCTTAAATGTTTACTTAACCTAACCTCAATAATAATAACCAGGGATTCTTCTTACCCAAACCAACAACTTTCTGATATGAGACTAAAAGCCATTCTTAATCCAGACACTGCAGAGTTTCACCCCAAACAACTAAACCCATGAACTCTGTTCTTTAAGCAAATACTTCTTTACTGTGCCATCATCACTGCACTGAAAACCTGTTGAAAAGAAAACTAGAAGAGACACCAGACAGCTGGAGAGCCATCCCGTCCAAACAACTTGTAGAGGGGGAAAGAATGTTGTTTCTTGTCTGCTGGCATCAGCTAGAAAGGCACCTTAGCCTACAAAGGAAGAGGGTTTTCCATTTAATAGGCCTTTACTAAATCCTAATAAAATCTGAATATAAAAAATCCATAAGAAAACCAGAAAAATATAAGAATATGAGTAATCTGAATTGCAAAAATCATTACGTATTCTCCTCCATGCTACACTCCACCTCTCCCAAGAGCCAAGATTTTTTGCCAAGGGATTGTTCTATATCTGGATATTTAGTCTTGCACAATCTATATATTTTTTGGCCAAAAGAAATTATAGTTTGCTGGGATTGTCTGCTCTGTAAGGATTTTCTGTAACAGTGGTGATTTATCTTATGGGTATGATAGTGAGTCTTCTGTAAGCAGCTCATTCTCGTTAAGATATGGCTACATTTACAGAGATGAATAACAAAGTGTTTTTTTATACATATAAGGACAATTGTTCTTCTTTTGGTGGCCTCTGGTACTTATTACCCACTGTGTTTTCTGATACCTGTGAAGCCAGTGCTCGAGGGGAGTCTGTCTCTGAGAGCCACTGGATCTCACTCGCCCGTTGAGAGTTCACACGGAAGAGTTCCACATCTTGGTGGCTGCCACCGGAGCCTGTTCTGCTTGTGAGTTTCCTCCAGGCGAAGCCTCTGCATCTCACCTTCATGGGCCATTTGAGCAAGGGCCGTTTGCAGCTGTGCCCCCCCCCCCAAAGCATCTAGTGGGGGTGGCTCTGGTTAGCCCGCTTGCTTAAGCCACGGCTCAGCCCAGACCACTGAGAGCTCCTTCTGCCATGGCCCCATGCTGGCCACCGTGATCCAGCCCCCCTGTAATGCTATTCAGCCTCTCCCCCAGGAGAGCCATCATTACAGGACTTTGAACTCTTAGCAGGGCTCTCTCTCTCACTAGGCCAACTAGGCGCCTGCCTGGGGCTCAGCTGGCAAATGGGGTGGCGGAGTGAGAGAGACTCCAACAAGTCTGCTCCTGCCTCCCCGCGTGCAGCTCGGGTGCCCAGGCAGGCACAGCAGCACCCCCAGAATGGAAGGTTGCCTGTAGAGCATGGCGGGGCACAGACTTCTTCCCCCCCAAAAAAAACCCCTTCTGCTTGCAGCTGGCTGGCAGGGGTCCCACCTGGAGGGTGCTGTGCTTGGCCCGGCCACTGAGCTCTGCCAAGCAGCGCTGCCTTCTCAACTCAGCTTACAAGGCAGCACCTCTCCCCCCCCCCATCTCCCGGAATTCCCCAGTCCAGAGTTGGCAACCCTAGCTAAGCATGGGCATGAGTGGAGACTAGTAGTCTGCATGGGGTTGTTAAAATGCATTTATGTTTGAAAGGGGGGGGTGCTTGGGGGGGCACCAGAAGGTAGCCTCGCCTAGTGTGTAAAAAAACCTGGAGCCAGCCCTGACTCTTAGAGTGCCAGAGACCTCCCCCTGGCGATTGCATGCGCTTGTCCTCGGGCCCTGGGCAAGGAAGGAAGTTCCGCCCCACCCCCACCCCCGCCTCCTGCCCCCCAAAGACTGGCTGTGCTCTGTGGCATGGACTCGTTGCTAATCTTCTCCCCCATTTTGACTAAAGAAACAGTTCCTTGCAAGCCGAAAAAAGGGAAAACCTCTGCACCTCTCTCCTGTGCTTGAGTTTACCCAAGAATTATTTATTTCTGTATATCAATTAGATTTTTATACCACCCTTCCTGGCATGCAGGGCTCAGGACAGCTCACAACAATTAAAAACACAGACAAAACAATAAAAACGTCCTACAGTTTTACAAAATTAAGCACACCAAGATGTCGCATAAACCTAGGAGCATGCTCCAATGGGTCTATAAAGTGCCCAAGATTAAGAAAGGGCAGTGGGCGGCCACCCCCAGCAGTCGCTGACCATACCAGGTCAGGGAGTGGAGCAGGGGAGGCCAGAATAATGAAACCAAAGGCCTGGCGGGGCGTCTCCGTTTCATAGGCCCTGTGGGACTGAAGCAAATCCCACAGGGCCCTGATCTCATAACCGGGAGAGTGTTCCACCAGGCCAGAGCCGGAGCTGAAAAGGCCCTGGCCGAGGCTAAGCACACGTCCTTTGGGCCAGGGGCCACCGGCAGCTGATGTCCTGATGAACGTAGAGCTCTTCAAGGGACCTAGTGGGAGAGGTGGACCTGTAGGTATGTAGATCCCAGACTGCTCAGGGCTTCGAAGGGGGATGAAATGAGAACTCAGACAAGTTGAGCAAGTTTGGCAGCAGGATCATGACGATGCTACGAAGCATTTTATAGGACATTTATGAAACCCTATGAGGTGGTGGTAAAGATGGCGAAGAAGGAATTCTTCTCCACCCCCACTGCATCCACTCACTCATGTCCAACACAATTGTTTAGGGTGATTAGGTCTTTTACATTCCTTACAAAGGGGGGACAAAATAGTAGAAATTCAGCTATTAGCTGTGAGGCATTTGTGAGCTTTTTCACGGATAAAATCTTGTCACTCCACTGCGACCTACTCACCAGTACTGATACAGTATGTGAACTGGAGGCCCCTTGGCCACCGTTGGATTCAGTTTTTTACACCTTCAACCTGTTCTCCTCTGCTGATGTTGACAAGATCCTGGGTGCTGTCAGACCAACCACGTGCCTCCTCGATCCCTGACCCTCATGGTTGGTGAGAGCCGGTGGTGAGAGGATACAGGGCCTGTTGATGGAGATAGGGACCTATCTGGAGGGTCTTAAGGAGGTCATGACTGTACCACTCTTAAAAAAACCAACTCTGGATCGTTCAGATCCTGCCAATTACTGCCCAGTTTTGAACCTATCGCTTCTGGGCAGTAACTGAAAAACTCTAGGGTTTCCTGGATGACACATCAGCATTGGACCCATTCCAGTCCAGCTTCTGGCCTGGCCATGGTACAGAGATGGTGTTGGTCGCCCTGATGGACGATCTCCATAGACAGCTGGATCAAGGTGGGTCATCATTGCTACTGTTATTAGACCTTACAGCAGTGTTCAGCACAGTTGACTATGATCTTTTGACCCACCTCCTCACTGACGTAGGAGTTTGGGGGCTGGCCCTTCAATGGTTTACCTCCTTTTCCACGGTCAGGAACAGAAAGTGACACTGGGAAAGAGTGTGTCCTCCAGATGCCTCCTAACATGTGGGGTCCCTCAAGGGGTGTTCCTCTCCCTGATGTTATTTAACATCTGCATGTGTCCCCTCGCCCAGCTGGTCCAGAGTTTCAGGCTTGGGTGTCACTAGTGTGCTGATGACACCCAGCTGTATCTGTTATTGGACAGCCACCCAGATACTGCCCCACAAAATTTGGCCATGGGTTTGGAGGCTGTGGTTGAGACTTAATCTGACTAAGACGGAGGTTGGGGGGGGAGGGGCTTCAGGATTAAGGCATCGACTTCCTGCTCTTGATGAGGCACCATTGACACCAGCACAGTGCATCAAGAGTTTTGGAGTGGTTTTGGATGCCTCCTTGAATATGGAGGCCCAACTCACATATATTGCCAGGCTGGCATTTTCTACCTGCGCCAGGCTCAGCAATTGGCCCCTTTCCTGTCATGCTGTGACATAGCCACAGTAATCCATGCAACTGACACCTCCAGGCTAGACTACTGTAATTCGCTTTACGCTGGCCTGCTGTTGAGACTGACCCGGAAGCTCCAGCTGATCGGGTGTGGCGCCACCAGGAGTGGGCTCAGGCCTTGTGTCTAGCCATCTGTCCCCACCAGAGGTTCCCCCGTGACCGCCCACCACCCACTAGGGGACCTGCAGGCCTCAGTTGCGGCACTGCCAGGTGTTGGCTCAGGCCCCGCATGCAGCTGCCTGCACCCACCGTATGTTCCCCCTCGGCTCACCTGGGGACCTGCAGGCATTGTCTGTGGCGGCACCAGGAACAGGCTCAGGTCCAGTGTCTGGCTGCTTCTGTTGTCCTGCCGTCTGCTCAGCGGCTGCCCAGTCACCTCCAGGAGTCCACGTCCGCCCCTTTTTGGCTGCCACTGGAGCATGTGCCCCGTCCGTCACCTTCCAGCCTACTGAGGCTGGGTTGTGGTTCGGTGGGCAGGTGGGTGGGACTAAGGCAAGGCACCCACAAATAGTGAGGCAAGTTTGGGCCGGCACCACTTCTGTGGGCAGGAGTCCAAGAATGCAGCCAATGGCCAGGGTCCCTTTTCTGAGTGGCAGCTTCCTCAGCCAACTGATTAGGGAGCACATTGAACGTGGCCACCCCAAAACAGCTTTATTATATAGAGAGATAAGTAGGAGAGACCCTTTGCGCTGAGGCACCCGGTTAAAATCCTTCCATCTGTCTGCACACTGATGCATGCTGTCATGTCTTGTTTTCTAGGCTAAGCTGGCCTGCCTTGTGCAGAAATGTCACGAAAGGAATTGCTCGGCTGGTGCAACAGCTTGGCCAGCATGGCATTACAGAGGGCAATGAAGAAGCAGAGGTACTGGTGTGTGTCGCTGTGCTGCCTGAGTGTGCTGCTGCCTTTGCATCGGAATATAAGCAGGAGGTACATTTACAGTGTGGCTGCAATGCAGTTATGGGAAGAGGCTGAGGAGGATGAAGCTCTGAGGCAAAGAGACCCCACGCTAGAGATGCCATCCTCCAGGTGGGACCTAGGGATCCCTTGGAATTACAGTTCATCTCCAGACTACAGAGACCAGTTCTCCTGGAGAAAATGGCTGCTTTGAAGGGTGGACTCTTATGGCACTGTACCCCACTGAGGTCCCTGCCCTCCCCAGGCTCCATCCCCAAATCTCTAGGAGTTCCCCTACCCCCCTACCCCACCAGTGGGCAGGGAGGGCAGTGGCACCCCTCCCCTACTCTCAAGTCTTTATTAGGTTTACGATTATGTAGTTTTAAATCTCTGTAGGGTCTTCCGTAGTTGCCTTGAACCTTTCTAAAATGGTCCTCCCCTCGCACTAGCCTCTCTGTGTCTTTGAATCACCAGCTGCCCACATCCATGAGAACTGGTGACATGAGTTTAAAGAGAAGTGTTGGTAGGGTGTAACCTGTGTTTCCCCCACATGTCCCTACTTCAGACACTTTTATAATGATATCGGAGGCACTTATGAGTTAAATGTAGTCCCCCTTTTACTAAATGTGCAACTGGACAGACAAAGCCCAGGGGGATGCAAAACCGCCCCTCGTGGTTTCTTTCTTCTCTCTTTCTGTGGCGGCCCCTGGCAGGCCGTGATGATCTCACCGGAGGACTTTGTTAGCTGTTCTTGACTTGATTTGTGCCCAGTTGTGCAGGGCTGACTAACTGCAGTTCCTCGAACCCTTTACACTTCCACTGAATGTTGTCGAGTAGATTAAAAAACACCCACCGTCTAGAAGCTCACTTCTGTTTTTTGTGGTTGTGTGATGCCCTTTCTCTGTGGAGCGGAGAGCTCTTCTCCAGAGCCATTTGTTGGGTGGAAGGCAGTAGCTATGTCGAATCTGGATGAACCAGTGCTTTAAGTTTTCCTCGGTCGGCGATCTAAAATATGAAATGACATGGAAGGAAATCGGAGCAGTAATGCAGAGCAGTCTTGTACTTCTTATCTTCTTTGAACTTCCTTGCGTGTTCCAAGTGGCTTTGTGAGAAAAAAACATCATGCTGCCCGCTCTGACAGTGAGCAAAGGGGCTGGAATGGGACCGTGACAGTGGAATTGATTCCTTGGCTGAAAGCCTCTCCAGCTCTGCTGTGACAGCAGGACTTTTGAATGGGGCCAGCCGCTGCCTGTCTTTGAAACTGCTGTGAGCAGCAGTCAGTAGCGATAAGGAAGAATCATTACAGGGAGCGAAGGAGGACTTAAGAGCAGTGTTCCCTCTAAGCTGAGTCAGTGTGAGCTAGCTCACAGTTCTTTAGCCTCCAGCTCATACATTTTGGTCTCAGCTCAGGAAGGATGGCTCCAGAGCAGACTAATTGATGCAGCAGCGCCAGCAGCTCACAAAGTAGAATTTTTACTCGCAAGGCTCCACAGCTTAGAGGGAGCCATTGCTTGAGACTGCCCAGAAATATGTTCCCACAGGGATTTCCCTGATCAGCTCACAAAGGGACTGTCATCCCTATAACCGGACCAACAACAAGGCTCTTGGACACATGTTCCAGAAAGCATCCAATAATTGGGGTGAGTCTCATCTTGTTCTGGGGTTAAAGCGATCTGATCCAAACCCCCTAGGATCAGCTGAAAGCAACATTGACTCCCCCCCTTCCCGGAAGTTCAAATGTGAGAGAATGGCCTGGCAGCTAAGGAAAACCACAAATAAAACCTGTATTGACACTCTCTCTCCCTCTTCCTCTCCCTCTCCCTCTCTCCCCCTTCCCCCCTCTCTCCCTCCCTCTCCCTCTCTCCCATAAAAATTGTGCTTGAAATTGCAGCACAGTCAATTTGGGTGTTTGTTTAACTTGAGTAAAATTTCTGCTAGTGCAAAGGACGATGCCACTTGACAACTTATTTATTTATTTATTCGTTTCGATTTATATCCCACCTTACCAGAACTGGCTCTAGGCGGCTAACAACATAATATAAATATACAGTTAAAACACATAAAATTCCATAAATCACATTAAAAGCTAAGCAATCAATCACAGATGGTAGCAAATACAAAAGACCAATATCCAGTACCAGTGTCTACTTTATTCCTGCCAGGAGACTCCCACCTCAGATGTTCTAGCAGCGATTCACCATGCCACCTACTAAGGGCCATTCCCCCCGGTGGCGGCCCCAAACGCCTGGCGGAAGAGCTCCGCTTTGCAGGCCCTGCGGAACTGCAAAAGATCCCGCAGGGCCCTGATGTTCTCCGGGAGCTCATTCCACCAGTAGGGGGCCGCCACCGAGAAGGCCCTGCTCCTGGTAGCCGTCAACCTGGCCTCCCTCAGGCCCGGAAGGGTCAGGCAATTTTGAATGCCTGACCGCAACACTCTCTGGGGTGTATACGGGGAAAGGCGGTCCCTTAGGTAGGCAGGCCCCAGGCCATATAGGGCTTTAAAAGTTAAAACGAGCACCTTGAACCGGATCCGGTACGCTATAGGCAGCCAGTGCAGTGCCCTCAACCCAGGCCTGACGTGGTCCCTCACCGAGAGGCCCATCAACAGCCTGGCCGCAGCATTCTGCACTAGCTGCAGCCTCCGGAGCTGGGTCAAGGGCAGCCCCATGTAGAGAGCGTTGCAGTAGTCTAACCTCGAGGTGACCATAGCATGGATCGCTGTCGCCAGGTCGTTGCGTTCGAGGAAGGGAACCAACTGCCTAATCAGCCGTAGATGGTAAAAGGCTGCTCTGGCAGTGGCTGCTACCTGGGCCTCCATAGTTAAGGAGGCATCCAGGAGCACTCCCAAGCTCCGGACCTTCGGCGCTGGCACCAATGGCGCCCCCCCGAAGGCTGGTAGTGGGATCCCTACCCCCGGTCCACCCCGACTCAGGCACAGGACCTTCGTCTTTGTTGGATTCAGTTTCAGTCGACTCAGCCTAAGCCAGTCCGCCACGTCCTGAAGCGCTCGCTCCAGGTCATTCAGGGTGGCCCCGGACTGGCCGTCCATCAACAGATACAACTGGGTGTCATCAGCGTACTGATGGCAGCCCAGCTTGTGCCTCCGAGCAATCTGGGCGAGAGGGCGCATATAGATGTTGAACAACATGGGAGATAACACTGCTCCCTGAGGCATGCCACATACCAGCGGGTGCCTTTGGGACAGTTGCTCCCCTAGCACCACTCTCTGTCCCCGACCTTGGAGGAAGGAGACAAGCCACTGTAAGGCAAGCCCCTGTACCCCTATGTTGGCGAGGCAGTGGATCAGTAGCTGGTGGTCGACCATATCGAACGCGGCCGGCAGATCTAACAACACCAGCACCGCCGTTCCGCCCCGATCCAGATGCCGTCGGAGGTCGTCCGTGAGGGCAACCAGTACCGTTTCCGTCCCATGACCCGGTCGGAAGCAGACTGGAATGGATCTAGCACGGAGGTGTCATCCAGGAAACTCTGCAACTGAATCGCCACCGCCCTCTCCAAGATCTTGCCCAAATAGGGCAAGTTGGACACCGGCCGATAGTTGGCCAATTCGGCCGGGTCCAGTGATGGTTTTTTGAGGAGGGGGCGGACCATTGCTTCCTTAAGTGCCCCAGGGAACAGTCCCTCCTGGAGGGACTTGTTGACAATCTCCCTAAGGGCACCTCGTAACCCCACACGGCCAGCTTTTATCAGCCATGAAGGGCACGGATCAAGGCTGCAAGAGGTTGGGCGTACAGCAGAGAGTAAACTGTCAACCTCCTCAAGGCCGAGTGGACTGAACGAATCCAGAATGGAACTAGAAGATGTGCATGGAGCCTCGAATTCGCTCACTGTCTCAACTGTGGCAGGGAGGTCACGGCGGAGCAACAAGATTTTATCTGCAAAGTAGCTCGCAAAAGCCTCACAGCCTATATCCAATTCCCTATCGTTTAAGCCGCCATTTGGCAGTTCTGTTAAAGATCGAATGGTTCTAAATAATTGTGCCGGGCGTGAGCTAGCAGATGCAATCGTAGCCGCATAGAACTGTCTCTTTGCAGCCTTGACAGCCATCTCATAGGATCTCATAAACGTCCTATAAGATGTTCTTGACGCTTCTTGAAAGACTTCTTATTAGTATTTTTTACTAGGTAAAGGTAAAAGTTTCTCTTGCTCTAAAGCCAATCGAATCCGACTCTAGGGATGCGGTGCTCATCTCTGTTTCCAAGCTGAAGAGCCAGCACTGTCCGAAGCCTTATGTCCATGGTCATGTGGCCGGCATGACTAGATGCAGAGGCACACAGAATGCTGTTACCTTCCCACCGAAGTGGTCCCTGTTTATCTCCTTGCAATCTCTTGCTTTCGAACTGCTAGGTTGGCAGGAGCTGGGGCCAGGGACGGGAGCTCACTCCATCATGCAGCACATTTTTCTTCTTCTGCGTTTCTTAGGGATTTTTCTTCCAAGTGGCCTAACCCTGTTTCCTTTCTTGCTTTTGCTTCAGTTCGTATCTCCCCCTCTCAGCCCTGCAAGTGACCCTAATGACGCGTGCCATGCAGGAGCAAACGAGGATGCGGGGCCAGTTGCAGCAGCAGCAGCAGCAGCAGCAGCATCTGTTTCCCCAGGAGCAGGAGGCAGCTGCTCCGCTCGCAGCCCTTTCCGCAAGGACACAGCTTCTCTTATAAAGTTAATGAGCCCAGAGAAAACCATCGGCTTCCACCGAGAGCTTAGCAAGAGCCATCACTCTGATGATCAGGTCAGTAATTTGAATAGTTTGAGTTGTTTCATTTGTGGAAAGTATTGGAGTCGGGAGGCCGGTAACAGTGATGTCAGCATAGTAGTTTATTGCGGGTCAAGATGGAACATGAGAAACCCCCGGGCTCAGAGCCCTCTTTTATGCCGGTCGGAGATAATCCCCCGACCTCACCCCAATGTCCTGATAGGACCTTAAGATGGTGGTTACAGTTCATAGGTCCCCTGGGGGAAACCTAGGCTCCTGATTGGTGGTTGTTTAGGTTCCAACCCGCTATTGTTCTACCTGGCCGAAGCTCAGGTAGATTCTGGCCATGTGCGATGACCACGTGGCGGTCGCCATTACGAGAGTCCCTGGCAACCGCGGTCCTGATACACAACAATATGCATATTTATGTATATATTGCCTCTCCCCGTTTCAGGAAGATGCTGCATGGGAATACTGAATCATGAAAGTGCTTATGCACTGGCCCGAACTCCCCAAGGGGGATGGGCATATGGGAGGTTCGTATTTATCCTGGCATCAGCTGATTGGATCAACTTTGGATCATGGTGTGGTTGCAGTGAAAGGAAACATGCTGTGTCTATTTGACTGACCCCTCTGCCTTCTCCTTTTCGCAAAGGATCCAATTATTTCCAAGCCCTGAAGCTCTTTAGAGTGATTTCCATTAAGTGCTGGAATCTTGTTAAAGACAGAATCGATCAATCATAAAAGCATTTCTGCTGCTAAATGTAGTCAGACTCCAGGAGACATCCACTTCTTCAGGACAATATCCTCCTTAGCCATCAAAACTTGCTCTGACAGAGCAAAATTGCAGAGGCAAACTAGTGATAGCTGCATATTAGGGGGTTGGAGCATCTTCTCTGTGAGGAAAGGCTGAAGAGCCTGGAAGTTTGGTGTAGTGGTTAAGTGCGCGAACTCTAATCTTGGAGAACCGGGTTTGATTCCCCACTCCTCCACTTGCACCTGCTGGATGGCCTTGGGCAAGCCCTAGTTCTGGCAGAGCTGTTCTTGAAAAAGAGCAGTCTCTGCCAGAGCTCTCTCAGCCCCACCTACCTGAGTCACAGGGTGTCTGTTGTGGGGAGGGGAAGGGAAAGGAGATTGTAAGCTGCTTTGAGACTCCTTCAGGTAGTGACGGGCAGGATACAAATCCAATCTCTTCTTCTTTTCAGTTTAGAAAAGAGACAACTAAGGTGGGACATGATAGCAGTTTATAAAACTATGCATCGAGTGGAGAGAGTTGACAAAAAGACATTTTTCTCCCCCTCCCAAAATTCTTGTTAATGGAAGTCTACCACTGCATCCAAGTCTATGAAGAATGAGGCCATTCTGAATTGGCCTGCCAAGATCATGACTTCTGGATAGCCAGCTGACGATCCCTGAGGAAGCCCCTCCCTCCTGATTTATTTGAAGTGGTTTTTAGCTACTCTAATCCCTTGAGCTTAAGGAGCTGAAACTGCACAGAATCGCATATGAGCCAGAGGGATCACTCTAGGCCCCATCTCCTTCTCGGTCTTTGAAGGCTTTTGTGGTAGCCGTGGGGTGAGGGCGGTGGGCTCTGAGGCAACAGCCTTTGGGACTGGGGAATGTCCAGTCCCCCACTCTGGCCTCTCCTAGAGATTCTTTATGCCCCAGCCACCCACAATCGAATAAAAAGGAGGGGGGGTCCCCCTCAAGCTTTAAATTACAGACTGGTAATGGATAAGCTCTGGGCTCCCTAATGGTCTCATCTGAAAATCTGCTAGACTGAGGCTGCACTTAGGTGTCAGTTAGAGACACCTGCTGCATAGCCTTTTGGCTGGGCAAGTGTCGTGGGTACTGGTTCTGCACAGAGGCTGACTACTCCTCAGATGAGTCTTCTTCTGGAGCCAGCCCAGAAGAAGAACCTCCAACAGTACCTGAGGAGAAAGAGTCCCCAGAAGCTGCACAGGAGGTGCTGCCAGAAGGAGAGACCGCTCCTGAGCCTGGCCCAGCACCCCCAGGTGGAGACACTCTGAGGCCAGAATCCCCGCCTAGTTCTCCTGAGGGCCCCAGGCGAAGGGCACGCCAGAGGCTGACTATGCAGGAGTGAAGAAGGAGTGCCAGTCTGCAGCTCCTGCAAAGGCAACGGGAGGAGCTGTAAGCCTTGCAGACTCAACTCCCAGGGAAGGGAGGACCTGCTCAAAAACACTCCGTGCACCTGCTTCAGTGGGGCAGCAAGTTTGCATACTCAGACTTGCTTCTATGTGTGTAGCAGCCGCTCCTTGTCCTTGAAACCTGCAACTTTGAATTGACTTCCTGGCTATCCAACCTTTGGCTTTGTTATTTACCTTGACCCCGGACCGTGTTTCCAGCTTACAGTGCGTGGTCTCTGTGGCAGCCAGCCAAGACAGTACAGCAGGCAAGACACAGAGGGAGATGAACAGCAAAGGGTTATGTAATAGAAAATAAAGTCTTTAACAAGGTAAATCTGATGTGAGGATAACTCAGATATGTAAAGTAAAGCTGGCTCTCAAATAAAGTAAGTAACCCCCATGGGGAGATTTCGTTTCCCCCTTTCTCTGGAAAGGTGGGTCCCTCAGCAAGTTCCAGGCGGCTCTTTTCTCTCCCAGAGCACACCTTTCCACAGAGCCTGCAGACACACCTGGTAGGAATGACGGGCCCTGAACAGGGTGCTTATTTGGACCACCTGAAACCAGACTTCTTCCCTGAGCCGGCCCCTGAACCCTAACTAGAGAACCTAGCTAAGCTGATGCAAAAATCCCTGTCCCAAGCGGTGGTGGTGGGGGGGGGGGGGGGGGGGCTGGCTCAGCTCCTCCCATCCAATCGAGTCCCATGGGCTCTGAATGGCTGACCGTCCCTTGGATTTGCATGAGGCCTAAATCACAGGGATTGGTGGAGAGGAGGGACTTTTAAAGATGATTGCCACAGCTGGTGTGAGGCTGGGGGTGGGGGAATTAACCTCTGAGGTTCCATCACACAGTTCAAATTCACACTCCCCCCCCCCCGCCCGTGCCCTGCCCCTGTCCCCTACTCTCTGCTGCCCTTGTCCTCAGGCAGCAGTCTCAACCTTGGTCCCTCACGTCTTTAACAAACCACGCCTCAGGGATTCCCCGCTCCCCAGGTATGCAAGACCCCCCCCCTCACGTCTTCTGTTTTGGCATCCAGCAAGCCCCTTCACAGGAACTAGGGTGGCCAACCTCCAGTTGGGGGCTGGAGATCCCCTTTCCAGAGGGGAGGAGGGAGAGGGTGGGTGGGCCTAGGCAGGCAGGAGAAACAGGCTGGTGGAAAGCTAGAAAAAAGGAAGCTGAGGACTGGAGCAGAGAACTTCGGGGATTCCTGCCTGCAGGACTGGCTGGAGGGTGTCGGGCAAGCCCTGGGAGGAAGGGCCTGGAACCAGCGGACTCTTGTTAGTTGCCTGCCAAGCACCAAAAGGCCTTCCCAGATCCCCATTACTCCCCCCCCACACACACACACACTTTGGATTTGCTTCTGCATAAAAGTTCCTGTTCTATACAGTTAAGCGTAGTGCAGTTGCTGGAACCCACCAGGGTTGGGAAATGGTTGCCAGCCCTGAAGCCCCTGCAGCCCTCGCCTCCGGTCTGGCTTGCACAACGATCACGCGGGATGGGCCAGGCGAGCCTCTTCCTATCAGATCTCGGGAGCAAAGTAGGCTCAGCCTTGTTTCGCACATGGGATTGGGAGGCCAGGGCTGCCACCCAGAGGCAGGCAACGGCAAACCACCCCTGTTAGTCTCTTGCCTGGAGAACCCCACTAGGGGTCGCCGTGAGTCAGCGGTGACCTGATGGCACTTTACACATGCACAATACTTTGTCCTTAACCCAGAATACTTCTGGTTTGCAGACCCTTCTTTCTTTCTTGTTGCAGACAGCCCCTTTAAATCAGGCAACGGTTTCCTGTCTGTTCTTCAGCTGTCGGGGGCTCTGGGACGTGACTTCTGTGGTGTCCAAGAGGAGGCGTATGATAGGACTTTCCGACCCTACTCATTCCAATCTGACAAAGAGGCAGGAGCAATTATTGCAACATTGCAATGTATCCCAGGATCAGATGGGAAACCTGCACACGGGAGCTTTTGACCAGGGGATGAAACTGAAAAATGACCTCATGAATAACACATGGCTCTCTAGGGAAAAACCAGGTGGTTCAGCCTCCATCGCAGCTGCAGCAAAAAGCCATTTATCAGACACCATGTCATCAAGTAATAAATGCCTGAGTCCTCTGGGGGAGAAAACAGCTGCATCCAAAAGAGGAAACCCCGTGGAAATAACGCAAGGTAAAAAAAAAAAAAGACCTTGCAGTGTATGCTTTTAGTGGGCAAACCCTTAAGGTTCAGGAGTTACATACTAAAATTAACTCCTGGGGGAAAAGTGATGTAAAAACAGAGCAATGTTTTGGGTTTTTTTACTAATGTATTAATAAAGTTGAGATATTTGCCAGTTTGCATCTATATCTGTATTGTGTGCTGGTGTTGTGTCTGCACATCTGAACTCCAGGAGAGAAGGGAAAGCTGCTGTAGTGCATGCACACACATACTCCCCTCCCCCATATGTGTCCCATAAGTGCAAGCCTTGGGCATTGTTTCAGGTATTACTTTGATAATATAATTTGCATTGTGGTACAATTCAACACGTTATGTTATAAACAAAGGATAATGTAGGACAAATTTTTAAAATGTAGGATCTTTTTAAAAATCCACCATTCAGTGTAGCAAATGTATTTATTCTCAAACTGGTGCAGCAGAAGAAATTAATACATTGTTTTGTTAAAGTCCCCCCCCCCCTTTTTAAAAAGTAATGCTTCCTGTATACTAATTGTTTACACTTGATCTTTGGGGTTTGGGGTTATGCCTGGTGAAGGTAGATAGCTATGCATGTTTGTAGTGTGACTGGATTGGCTTTTCTTGCATTGGCAAGTTTTGGAGTAGATATCCTTATTTTCAGGAAGCAGGACAACCCCTCCCCCCCCGCGCGCGCGCTGTCATTCTCATCAGAATAAACTTTCTATGAAAATCCTGGAAACAAGTGCATCCTCAACTCTGTTGTCAGTAGATCAATAAAAGAAGAGGAGATTGGATTTATACCCCATCTTCACTACCCAAAGGAGTCTCAGAGTGGCTTACAATCTCCTTTCCTTCCGCACAACAGACACCCTGGGAGGTAGGTGGGGCTGAGAGAGCTCTCCCAAGAACTGCCCTTGAGAGAACCGCTCTGAAAGAACTTGTAACTGACCCAAAGTCACACCAGCAGCTGCATGTGGAGGAGTGGAGAATGAAATCCGGTTCTCCCAGATTAGAGTCCGTGCTCCTAACCACTGCACCAAACTGGCTTTCAGTAATAGTGGGAGATCTCCAGGCCCCACCTTGTGGTTGGCAATTCTAATGGCGGTAGGGATCCTGTTTCTACTGAGATGAAAAATAAGGTGTTGCAATTATTATATGGAATTTACCTGGAGGAACAGTGAGGACGTTGAAACCCTGGGAGGTGCTCTAATTTGCTTTGCATTTGTTTTTGGGTTTTTTTTAAAAAAAGTTACATTGGAGGCACTTGAGGCACCTGTTGGGCAAACTAAAAAAATAACAACAGCCATGTTTTAAGATATATACTTTTCCTCCATTGCTCCATGTTATACCGTGACAAGGCAGTCATATGAGGAGAGGGGTGGATGCCCCAAACCTACCTTTCAATAGCATGGGTTACAGGCTTAATCCCCTCACACACAAACTTGTGCTGTTTGAGAAAATTAGGCGGTGGGGGGGTAGGGGTGGCTACCCCAAAATGTCTTCTAACAAGACATAGCGGAGGATGAAAAAGTTTCTGGAAACTGGGAATGGGGGAGGAGTCTTTTTCTTCCCCTCTCATGACCCCCGAGCATCTTTGAGAAGGAAGGGGGGTTTGTCTGGCCTGAGGAGATCTTTTTTGCTTTCCAAACCTCTCAGAGAAGTTCAGCAAGGGAAAGAACTGGACCCTCTGCCCTCCCGCGGCTTTTCCTCTGCAAACCCCCCACACACAATAATGTCTTTTCTGACTCACAACCGAAGGCATGTTTCTAGAAAGAACAACAACAAACAGTACAGCACACAGTAAGAAATAGCAATAAATAACAGAAAACAAATGTGAGCTGAGTTACCCGCAAAAAATATTTATTTATTTATTTCAATTTATATCCTGCCTTGCCGGGCGAACTGTCTCAAGGCGGCATACGTAGAATTTAAAACATAATAAAACGTTGAAATTATCCAGTACAAAAATATAATATACAGCATAAGTGCTGCTAAAAACAGTACAACAGTGCAGTGCAAACAATGGCGGCATTCAGTGTATTTTCCAATAACGGTAGGCAGTGTCCAACCGGTATGACCCAGGGTAGAATATGTTCCTGTGACAGATTGTCGGTTGTCACATTCATTGGTGGCAGCTCCTAATCGAAAGCCTGGTGGAAGAGCTCTGTTTTACAGGCCCTGTGGAAAAGTAAAAGGGCCCTGATATCCTCGGGGAGCTCATTCCACCAGTATGGAGCCACAACTGAAAAGGCCCTGGATCTCATAATGGCCAGCCTGGCAGCTTTTGGGCCAGGGAAAGCCAGGCGATGTTGCAACCCTGACCTCAGTGAACAAAGTGAAATGCATATATAGTCTGGAATGAATCTAATCATATGATCCATCACAGGAAAATACAGAGGCCAACAAAATACATAATAGGAAAATACAGAGTCCAAAGTATAAATATACCAGATACAAGATCAGTGTTTCAGACTTCTGGTCCTTCCTTAGGAACAAAGAACTGTAGAAAAACAAAATGCAATAATACTTTTTTAACAATATTTCAAAAAGATTGATCCCAGTAATACAAGGGTCCTATTCAATAACATCATTATACTATTATCACTGTTGCATAGAGTCTCATTAAATCTTACCAACTATTGGGAGTCTCATTCCATTTCCTTATAGGATAATGCTATTCTGTTTCTCTGTAAAAGAGAATTCCTCCTTAGAAGGCGGGAAAAGCACAGGTTGAGGGGATGTGGAATTGGCCGGCACCCTGAGATATCAATGATAGGGGGGTTCCTCATGCTGGGTGTCTATGGGCTGGGCAGGGTGACTCAGTTGGGGGCCTCTTTGGGGGGGGAGCATATGACAAGCCTTAAGGCTTTGCAGCCGTGGGCTGGAATGTCACCTCCCCCCCCCCACGCACTGGTGTGCGGGCTGTGAAGAGTAAGGTCTGGAAGGATCCCAGATCTGGCCCTGAGCCGGGGTGGGTTTGCCCTGTTAGGAGACTTGTGTTGCAAGCCCAAGGCAACCCGTGCTTTAATGTATTGGTGCAGATCAGTTTATATATAAATAAATTTCCCGTGCTTTAATGTATTGGTGCAGATCAGTTTATATATAAATAAATTTCCCAGTTTAACCCATAACTTGTGTTGTGTTTCATTTAAGGGGTGGGTGGGCAAAAGGCGCCGTACCCACTGGGAGATAGGGGTTTATCTCCAGGTTACAGCTCCCAGTCTAGCTGAGAGAAGCAACCTAAAAATGCACCCCATTGTTTTCAGAGACCCCTTCCAGGGGCTTCCTTGGGTCTAGAATCCTCTAGACCCCCCGAAAAAGTGGGTCAGTTTAGAACGTCTCAGGAGCTCCCTGTGACATTACTGTCCTTGCTGCTGCATCAGTCGGAAGTCCCTGTCCAAACTTTGTTGGTCTCAAGGTTGCCACTGGACTCAAACTTTGTTCTGCTGCTTCAGACCAACACAGCGACCCCACCTGAAGCATAACCGTAATAGTAACTTTTCAACAGGCTGGAAGGAACTCTGTTTAAAATTAACAGCTTCCCTTTAGTCATGCAATGAAGATCCTTGTGCTGTGATGGTAGCTGCTGCCAAAGTAAATTTTTAAAGATCTCCAGTGGCCAATCAGAAGCTCTGCTGGGCAAAGCCCACCCGACTCCTCCACTTTCTAAAAACACTTTTGACAGGCGCCAGGGAAGCTGTTGGTGGGCACCATGTCAAGGAGTCACGTGTCCACCATACAGAGATCAGTTCTCCTCAGATCTGATGTTTCCCAAAGCAACAAGCTCTCAGGTATCCCGGAGGCTGTGCGCACTCACACGCTATACAAAGGGGGTTTCCTAGCTGCGGAGGGGGTGAGCCAGTGGGTTGCAGTGGAATGGCCAGATGTTACAAGTGCCATGGTAGAGACAGATAAACTAAACACAAGGCAGAGATTTCCAGCGGTTTGGCCCACCCCTCCATGTCTCTCCCTCAAGTGGAGCATGTTGGGAAAAATAGTCAAAATACTTAAATACTCAGAGGTTGCAATGGATCTTTGCTTCACTGGAGAGGAGACATTTCTTTCTGTTTAAAGAGCTTTATTTCTAAAGGTAAAAGGTACGCAGGAAAGCTACAAAATAAACATATCTAGAGCTACATTTTTGCATCCTACTCCTACAGACACATGGTCACTCAACGATGGAGAATCCTCCTTCTTCTTGACCCCTAGAAGGAAATCACCTGAACACATTAACCAACCAGTGTTTACAAAACACTCCAGTTTTCCCAGACTTCACTAGCATTGGCTCTCTGCCAGGTTTTCCTTCCAGGTCAGTCTAAACTGTTGGAGAAAAATAGTCAAAATACTTAAATATTCAGAGGTTGCAATGGATCTTTGCTTCCCTGGAGAGGAGACATTTCTTTCTGTTTAAAAAGCTTTATTTCTAAGGGTAAGGGTTCACAGGACACCTACAAAATAACAACGTATCTAGGAGCTACATTTTGCATCCTACTCTTTACAAAGCATGGTCAGACAACAATGGAGAATCTGTTTCTTCTTGACCCCTAGAAGGCAGTCACCTGAATACAGTAACCAATCAATACTCCTTTACATTCACAGGCTTTTCTTACATTGGCTGTCTGCCAGGTTTCCCTTCCAGGTCAGTCTAAACAATAGCACTGAAGGTAAACATGATAACCCTATAGTGTGAGATCTTGCAAACACATACATTTCCAACATTAACAATAGCACTGAAGGTAAGCAGATTAACATTATAATGACTGGAATCTGGACCTTGCAACTCACACATTTCCAACAGAGCAGAGTAGAAAAGAGTGGGAATAAAGTGATGTCTTTGAAATGAAATGCCCCCTACTATGGACATCAATAGCCTGTACCTTTCTTGGCGAGTGAATGAAGGAAGCAACATCTGTCAGAGTTATGGAATGGCTAGCTAGGTGACCATTGGGAACAGGTTAATTAATTAATTAATCAATCATCGTATTGCATTGTGTGCCAGGAGATCCAAAGATTGTCTGGCAATCTTAAGTTCTATCTCTTTTGAGGCACACTAGACTTATTTTGGGGGCTGAGAGCTCAGAAAGAGCTGTGACTGACCCAAGGTTACCCAGCTGGCTTCATTTGGAGGAGTGGGGAACTGAACATGGTCTGGGAATAAGTAAAAGAATGCAATCGAGCACAAGAATGTTGAAATGCAAGTCATTAGTATAATGAATTGCAAAAACTGGTCAAGGAAGATACTTAGGATGATAGAATTGAAAGCAAATTGATACACTGATACAAGAAGAAGAAGAAGAAGAGGAGGAGGAGGAGGAGATTGGATTTATACCCCGCCCTTCACTCACTTGGAGTCTCAGAGCGGCTTACAAACTCCTTTCCCTTCCCCTCCCCACAACAGACACCCTGTGAGGTGGGTGGGGCTGAGAGAGCTCTTTCCCAAGCTGTCCTTGAGGGAACAGCTGGTACAGAACTACGGCTTGCCCAAGGTCATCCAGCCAGGTGCAAGTGGAGGAGTGGGGAATCAAATCCAGTTTTCCCAGATTAGAGTCCGCGCACTTAACCACTACACCAAACTGGCTCACTACACCAAACAAGCTAAGCTTTTACTATACATAGGCCTTAAATTTTGCTTGACTGTCCAGTAATTGTAAGTCTTACAGAGTACCAAAGAAACAAATTATTGAACAGCCAAGATAAGTAATTATGGCAGTCTAAAGTGTCTTCAGAAATAAACTGTAAATTATCGATGTCTTGGAATCATGTCATTTTCCTTCAGTCCTGTTGAGTGGATGTATTTAGGGCCATGTATCAGTTGCTGTTTTGTGAAGGTGCAGAAAAAGAGAATGGGAGGCAGAATCCAGTGTCCTTGAGAATCTTAGCTTTTATTTACTTTAAACTAGCCTGATGTCAGAATCTGCCAATTCAGACATAGTATTTTAGTATTTAGTATTTTCCTCTGGTCATTTCTCCTTACTATGTATGCTTTTCTGTTGCTTTGTATGTATGCTTGTAGTTGCCATATTGTAGTGCCTGACCAGGCCTGGGTTATTGTAACTGTCAAAGCGGGAGGGTGACACCTGCACTGTGTGGGAACAATGGGGCCTCTCACACCATTTGCCTCCACATTCCATCAGCCCAGGCCGGAACATCAAGGGAGGATGCGTCTCATCTCTTATCACATGCAAAAGCCTTGAGGCCATGGATTGTTATGTGAACTGGTAACATCTGAAGGGTCTGGTTGGGAAGGAAATTTACTGCTTAACACCTCACTTTCTTTCCTGTGGGAACCAAACGGTCAGAGCCCTGTTTGCCCGCCGTTTTTCTCCTATAGTGATTGGCTACCTATGGGTAATTCAAACTCTTTGGACAGGTATAATAGATCTTCCTGTATTATCTGTCTCATCTCTGACAATAATCCGAGAAGCTGTACTAATGTAGAGATTGGAAATAAAGAACTCTGGTTTACCAACCAAGATCTGATCCTTGACTACTTTGCGCAGAACTCTCACAGATTGTCAGAGATCTGTGACTGGGACTTAGCCGTTCCTGACCATGTCGGATGACGGCACGGTTCCCATCCCTACTACCCCCGAAGATACCCCAACCACCCCGGTGGACCAGGGGAACGGTGGTGGAGGCGGCGGAGGGGAGCCCGAAGTACCGGTGACTACGATTCAGGGGGCTCACTACATCCCGCGCCTACCTCCTCTTCAGAGCGTGACCCCGAAGTACGCCTGGAGCCAGTTCGGTCGTGGGACCATCGATTCCTGGGTGCACGATCGGAAAGGGGCACGGGTTTCGTTCCCGGGCGATCAACTCGACCGTGGGAGGCCGAGCTACCTGGGAGAAGACCGCGAGCCAATCTACGGAAGAGATCCGCGTCGCCCGTCCATGGAAGGAGAGAGGACCAGGCCGTATGGGCCTGATCCGTACTGGGAAGACCAGATGCAATCCCTCGACCGGATGATGGGAGATTTGTGGTTCCAGCTTACCACCGAGCTGCGAGAGCTGGCCCTCGATCTCCAGTATCAGTTTCGGGACGCCATGAGGGTTATGCAAGAGGCCCTACCAGCCCCCGCGACAGGAGTCCAACAGCCGGCGGTGCCTCCTGGAGGAGTTCCGGCTCAAGTGCCACCCGTGCAGCCGAGGCCACCGCAGCAACCTCCCCCGGTCGTCCCTCCGCAGGTGCCGGCCCCCGTTCCTGCACCCATCCCAGCACCAGCAGGGCCGATCGTTCGCCCGGCCCCTGCCGACCCGTTGACGGCTACTTTCGATGGGGACCCCGAGAAGTTACGGTTTTTCCTGCTGGAGATCAAGCAGTTCCTAGACAGCTGGGGACATCTCTACCCCACCGAGAGGGAGCGGATTGGCTACATAGGGTCCAAGCTGAAGGACACCGCCAGCGATTGGTATGTGAGCCTGCACGATGCCCCCGGCCCTGAGCTGCGTTCGCTGAACAACTTTATGTGGGCCCTTGTCAGAATCTACTAATTCAGACATTATATTAGTCAGGCCTCCTCTGTCTTTCTCTATATGTATGCCTTTCGTTTTCCTATGTAGCTGTCATGTATTGGGACTCCATGTAACTGTAATGTAATGATGCTTGTCCAGACCGGGAGGGTGACACCCATGAATTATGAGAACAAGGAGGCCTCACATCCCTGCCTCCGCATTCCAGCTGCTCCGGCAGGAACTTCAAGGGAGGATGCCTCTCATCTCTTATCACATGCAAAAACCTTGAGGCCATTGATTGTTATGTGAACTGGTAACATCTGAGGGGTCTGGTTTGGGAGAGGAAATTTACTGCTTAACACCTCACTCTTTTCCTGTGAGAACCAAACGGTCGGGACACCTTTTTGCCCGCCAATTTTCCCTTAAGGGGATTGGCTACCTATGGGTAATTCAAACTCCTTGGAATGGTATAATAGACCCGCTTGTATAATCTGTCTCATCTCTGACAATAATCCGAGATGCTGTACTAATGTAGAGATTGGAAATAAAGAACTGTGGTTAACCAACCAGGATCTGATCCTTGACTACTTTGAACAGAACTCTCACAGATTGTCAGAGATCTGTGACTGGGACTTAGCCGTTCCTGACCATGTCAGACGACGACACGGTCCCCATCCCTACACCCGAAGATGTCCCCGCCACCCCGACGGACCCGGGGAACGGTGGTGGAGGCGGCGGAGGGGCCCCAGACGTGCCGGTGACTACGATTCAGGGGGCTCACTACATCCCGCGCCTACCTCCTCGTCAGAGCGGGACCCCCAAGTACGCTTGGAGCCAGTTCGGTCGTGGGACCGTGGATTCGTGGGTGCACGACCGGAAAGGGACACGGGTTTCGTTCCCTGGCGACCCGCTCGATCGAGGGAGACTGAGCTACCTGGGAGATGACTGCGAGCCGATCTACCGAGGAGAGCCGCGTCGCCCGCCCTTCGAAGGAGAGAGGACAGGTCCGTATGGGCCCGATCCGTACCGGGGGGATCAGATGCCCCAACTGGACCAGATGATGGGAGAGCTACGGCTCCAACTCACCGCAGAACTACGAGAATTGGCCCTCGATCTCCAGCACCAATTCCGCGACGCTATGAGGGTCATGCAAGGAGCCCTCCCCGGCCCGGGGATAGGGGTTCAGCAACCGCCGGCAGCTCCTGGAGGGGTCCCGATTCAGCCTCAGGCGCCCGTGCCACCGGTGCAGCCGGCCCCGCTGGCCGTCCCACCTCCGGTGCCAGGTCCCGCCCCAGCACCGGCCCCGGCACCGGCCGCCCCAGCCGTCCGCCCAGCCCCGTCCAACCCTCTGACGACTACTTTCGATGGGGACCCAGAGAAGCTGCGTTTTTTCATGTTGGAGATAGAGCGGTTCCTGGACAGCTGGGGGCATCTCTATCCCACCGAGAGGGAACGGATTGGCTACATCGGGTCCAAGCTGAAAGACACCGCCAGCGACTGGTATGTGACCCTGCACGATGCCCCCGGACCTGAGCTGCGTTCGTTGAACAACTTCATGTGGGCCCTTCGACATCAATTTGAAGACCCTCTGGGCGAGGAAAAGGCCCGGAACCAACTGCGGAAGTTGTTCCAGGGGAGATCCACCGTGAGGGATTACACCGACAAGTTCCGGCGCATCGCGGCTAAAATCCACGGCTGGCCAGAGGAACTCTTCATGGAGAAGTACTGGGAGGGCCTCAACCCCGAGATCTACGAGACGGTGTTGCTGGGGGGCCGCCCGGGCATGTTGGCTACCTGGATGAGAGCAGCAACCGACATGGAAGAAAGATTTACCCTGATCAAGATGGGAACCTCGGCTACGGCAGCCAGCAAAGCAGCACCGAGAGCGAAACCACGGCCCAACGTACAAGACATCCGAGATGCCAGGTTTCGACAAGGGCTGTGCATGAAATGTGGGGAGAGTGGCCACTTCGCCTCAACGTGCCCAAGAGGAGGAGGGAAGGGGCCGAAGACCTTGACGCCGGTGGCGGGGAGCACTCCTAGCCGAGGGAAGACCCCGATCAAACCCAGGGCGCTGCAGCTGGAGGGAGCCACGAGCGAACAAGGGGAGCTGGAGCTGATGGAAACGCAGATGTCGGGAAACTCCAACGGCCTGCAGTGAGCGGCGCAGAGCTGCAGGTCCCCCGCCAAGAAGCGCCATCTCCGGTGAGCATCCCTGGCCCCCTATTATATATGGTAGTGACTGTGGTGACCCCGGGATCGGGCACGCACATGAGGGTCCGCGCTTTAATTGACTCTGGGTGTGCTCGGGACTTAATTAGCCCTTTGGTAGTGGAAGGGTTGGGACCAAAGGTGACCCCGTTGGCAGAGCCGTTAAAATTTACTCAAATGGATGGGTCGGAGATGAAGGAAGAGTGCATAGCGGAAACCGAGAGCCTGATTCTGGGGACAGGGGAACATTGGGAGAAGCGAGCTTTCGTCATTACCCCAAATGCGCAGTTCCCCATGGTGTTGGGAAGCCCCTGGCTCAGTTCGCACGACCCCTACATTAAATGGAGTGAAGGGAAGATCTCTTGGATAGATGACCGGTGCCTCACGCATAAATGGGACTTGGAATGGGGGCCGGGACCGCCGACCCCTCCTCCCCAACCCTCCGCGCTTGCCCTTACCCCCACCCTGGTGCCCAAGGAGTATAGAGACTTGCTGGAAGTATTCAGCGAAACCGAGGCGGATGAATTACCCCCCCACCGAAAGTCGGACTGTGCCATCGAACTACTCCCGGGTGAGAAACTCCCTAAGGGGAAGCTTTATTCCATGAGCCCTTTAGAGCGAGAAGAGTTGCGAAAGTTCCTGGACAAAAACTTGGCGCGCGGCTTTATCCGACCAGCCAAGTCTCCTTTTGCCGCCCCCGTGTTATTCCGGAAAAAGAAAGACGGGGGCCTGAGGCTGTGCACAGACTATAGGGGACTGAACGCCGTCTCCACTACTAACGCCTACCCCCTTCCTTTAATAAAGGACTTATTAACGGAAGCAGCTAAAGGGAAGGTGTTTACCAAACTGGATCTGCGGGATGCCTACTTCAGGGTGCGCATAAGGGAGGGGGACGAACCCAAGACTGCCTTTAACACACCACTGGGGCAATTTGAGTATCTAGTGATGCCGTTCGGCTTAAGTGGCGCGCCTGGGGTCTTTATGAGTTTGATCAATGAAGTATTACACAAGCACTTGTTTAAAGGGGTGTTATGTTACATAGATGATATCTTGATCTATTCTACTGATAAGAAAGAGCATGTGAAACTAGTCCGAGAAGTCCTTTCTACCTTGCTGAAAAACCAGCTTTATGTTAAGCTATCGAAGTGTGAGTTCCATCGTGAGTCAGTAGACTTCCTAGGCTATCGCATCTCTCAGAGGGGGCTGGAAATGGACCCAGCAAAAGTGGAGGCGGTGGTGCAGTGGGAGGCTCCGCGAACGAGGAAACAATTACAAAGCCTGTTAGGATTTTGTAACTTCTATCGAACCTTCATTAAAGACTTTGCAACGGTCACCCTCCCCCTCACAGACTTGCTGAAAACTAAGGGGAGGGGGCCCGAGGCGGGAAAGCCAGGGGAACGGATTGCCTGGAACGGGGAGTGCCAAAGGGCGTTCGAAACCTTAAAAACTCTTTTTACTTCCGAGCCCATCTTAGCCCACCCAGATGAGACCAAAGAGTTTATAATCCATGTAGACGCGTCCGATGTAGCCATGGGGGGGGCCATACTACAAAGCGGGCTGGATGGGAAGCTACACCCCCTGGCTTACATCTCGAAAAAATTTAATGACACGGAGAGAAATTGGTCTGTTTGGGACAAAGAAGCGGCGGCTATTAGATTAGCGCTCACTACATGGCGGCATTGGCTGGAGGGCGCGCAAGCCCCATTCGAAATTTGGACTGATCATAAGAACCTGGAAGCGTTGCGCACGCAGAGATCTCTCAATGCCAAACAACTGCGGTGGGCAGACTTCTTTTCCAAGTTTAATTTTGTACTTAAGCATTTCCCTGGGAAGGCCAACTCCTTGGCAGACGCACTATCCAGATTGCCCCAACATGAGAGTGTAAAGGAAGATGTGTTTTTTTCCATGTTCTCCCCCCAGCAATTAGGAGGGGCAGTAGTTACTCGGAGCCAACTCAAGAAAACGCAGTTGGACATCGGGGCATGTAATGGGGGGGGGAGTATGCTCCCGAGGAAGTGGAAGAATTGGAGGCTTTGGGGGAATGCTCGAAGAAAGAAAGCCAGTGCTGGTTCCATGGAGACAAACTGGTGGTGCCACTGAACAAACGTAAAGATATATTGCTGGCCTGCCACTCTTCCAAACTAGCAGGGCATTTTGGATTCCTAAAAACGCTTAATTTAATTCAGCGTCAGTTTTGGTGGCCGCGCATGCGCCGAGACGTTTCCGATTTCGTTTCGGCTTGCCAAACTTGCTTAATGTGCAAAAAACGGGGGGGGAAGGTTCCGGGACTATTACACCCTTTACCCACCCCTTCTCGCCCCTGGGAAACCATAGCTATGGACTTCATCACTAATCTACCCCCCTCACGAGGGAAGACGGTTATTTGGGTGGTGGTAGACACGTTTTCAAAGCAAGCTCACTTCACCCCCTTCAAGCAATTGCCCACGGCCAAGGGAATGGCCAAAGCTTTCTTTAACCACGTGATAAAATTACACGCTTTTCCGAAAAGAGTGGTATCCGACAGGGGCAGTCAATTCGTTGCCAACTTCTGGCGGGAGCTCCTAAAAATGATGGACATAGAACCGGCACTGAGTTCGGGTTACCACCCAGAAACCGATGGCCAATCCGAGCGAACTAATCAAATCTTGGAACAATTTTTGAGATGCTATGCCAATTATCACCAAGACAACTGGGTGGAGTTGTTGCCATTTGCAGAATATAGTTATAACAACGCTGTGCATTCTTCCACGGGAGTCTCTCCTTTTATGGCGGTGGGAGGTTTTGAAGGGAAACCGTTGCCTACCATTGAGAATGAACCCAATGCTTCCCCATCAGATTTTAAAAGTTGGTGGACTACTTTGCAAGACTCCTGGCCATTGATAGCCAAAGCACTGGACCAGGCAAAAGAAGATTATAAAAAATATGCTGACAGAGGACGAGCGGTAGGCTGGGATCTCCAGCCAGGGGACTCTGTCTACCTCTCCACGAAAAATATCCATGGCTTGCAGCCCAGCAGAAAACTGGGATGGAAATATGTTGGGCCCTACAAGGTGTTGCGTAAAATATCGGATGTGTCTTTTGAACTGGAATTGCCTAAATCACTGAGTTCTGTGCACCCTGTTTTTCATTTCAGCCTACTGAAGAAAGATCCTGGGCCGAATGCTTGGCATCCAGTTCCTTCAGCTCCTCCTCCACTGATGAAGGAGGGGGCACCTCACTTCGAGATAACTGAAATCCTTGATTCCAAAATGCGAAGAGGCCGATTATATTACTTAGTTAGATGGCTTGATTTCGGCCCGGAACACAATGAATGGATTCGCTCAGAAAATGTTCATGCTCCCAAACTGGTGAAACTGTTCCACAAAATGTTTCCTGATAAAGCTAGGTGAAGTTAATTATGAGGAGGCCAGTGTGTCAGAATCTACTAATTCAGACATTATATTAGTCAGGCCTCCTCTGTCTTTCTCTATATGTATGCCTTTCGTTTTCCTATGTAGCTGTCATGTATTGGGACTCCATGTAACTGTAATGTAATGATGCTTGTCCAGACCGGGAGGGTGACACCCATGAATTATGAGAACAAGGAGGCCTCACATCCCTGCCTCCGCATTCCAGCTGCTCCGGCAGGAACTTCAAGGGAGGATGCCTCTCATCTCTTATCACATGCAAAAACCTTGAGGCCATTGATTGTTATGTGAACTGGTAACATCTGAGGGGTCTGGTTTGGGAGAGGAAATTTACTGCTTAACACCTCACTCTTTTCCTGTGAGAACCAAACGGTCGGGACACCTTTTTGCCCGCCAATTTTCCCTTAAGGGGATTGGCTACCTATGGGTAATTCAAACTCCTTGGAATGGTATAATAGACCCGCTTGTATAATCTGTCTCATCTCTGACAATAATCCGAGATGCTGTACTAATGTAGAGATTGGAAATAAAGAACTGTGGTTAACCAACCAGGATCTGATCCTTGACTACTTTGAACAGAACTCTCACAGCCCTCCGCCACCAATACGAGGACCCCCTGGGGGAAGAAAAAGCCCGGAACCAACTGCGGAAGCTGACCCAGGGGAGGTCCACGGTGAGGGACTACACCGACAAGTTCCGGCGCATCGCCGCCAAGATCCGCGGCTGGCCCCAAGACCTCTTCATAGAAAAGTACCGCGAGGGTCTCAACCCCGAGGTGTACGAGGCTGTTTTACTAGGGGGTCGGCCGGGGATGCTGGCCACCTGGATGAGGGCAGCCGCAGATGTGGAAGAGCGTTTCACCCTCATCAAAATGGGAACGTCTGCTACAGCCGCCGGAAAGGCGATGCCGAGGGCGAAACCGAAGCCCAACGTGCAAGACATCCGAGACGCCCGCTTTAGGCAGGGGCTTTGCATGAGATGCGGGGAGAGCGGCCACTTCGCCTCGGCGTGCCCCAGAGGAGGAGGAAAAGGCCCGAAGACCTCCACCCCGGTGGCTGGGAGCACTCCTAGCAGAGGGAAACCACCGTTCAAACCCCGGGCGTTGCAGCTGGAAGGAGCAGCGAGCGAGCAAGGAGAGCTGGAACTGACTGAAGCGCAGATGTCGGGAAACTCCAACGGCCTGCAGTGAGCGGCGCAGAACTGCAGGTCCCACGCCAAGACGCGCCATCTCCGGTGAGCATCCCTGGCCCCTTGTTATATATGGTAGTGACTGTAATGACCCCGGGGACGGGAACCCATGTCCGGGTCCGTGCCCTAATTGACTCTGGGTGTGCTCGGGACTTAATTAGCCCTTTAGTGGTGGAAGGGTTGGGACCGAAAGTCACCCCGTTGAGCGAGCCGCTCAAGTTCACGCAAATGGATGGCTCGGAAATGAAAGAAGCCTGCGTGGCTGAGACTGAGGGTTTGATTGTGGGGACGGGGGAGCATTGGGAGAAGCGAGCTTTCGTCATCACCCCTAATAACCAATTCCCCATGGTGTTGGGGAGTCCCTGGCTGAGCGCGCACGACCCCTACATCAAGTGGAGTGAGGGGAAAATCTCCTGGGTGGACGACAAGTGCCAGATTCACAAGTGGGATCCAGAGTGGGGACCGGGACCCCCACTACCCCTCCAGATGGCCGCCCTCGCCCTCGCACCCTCCGACGTCCCTAGGGAATATAGGGACCTGATGGAGGTCTTCAGCGAGACCGAGGCAGACGAGCTGCCCCCCCACAGACTGTCGGACTGTGCCATAGAACTGATCCCGGGCGAGAAACTTCCCAAAGGAAAGCTTTACTCCATGAGCCCTCTAGAGCGGGAGGAGTTGAGGAAGTTCCTAGACAAGAACTTGGAGCGTGGGTTCATCCGCCCTGCTAAATCCCCCTTTGCTGCTCCCCTTTTTGTTCCGGAAAAAGAAAGACGGGGGCTTGCGCTTATGCACAGACTACAGAGGATTGAACGCGGTCTCCGCTTCCAACGCCTACCCCCTCCCCTTAATAAAAGACTTGCTAACGGAGGCGGCCAAGGGGAAAATGTTCACTAAGCTGGATCTCCGGGACGCTTACTTCCGGGTGCACATAAGGGAGGGGGATGAATTCAAGACCGCGTTCAACACACCGTTGGGGCAGTTTGAATACCTGGTGATGCCGTTCGGTTTGAGTGGCACTCCGGGGGTCTTTATGAGTTTGATAAATGAAGTGTTGCATAAGCATTTATTCAAGGGGGTGTTATGTTACTTAGATGATATCTTGATCTACTCTACTGATAAGAAAGAGCACGTAAAACTGGTCCGGGAAGTCCTATCTACCCTGTTGAAAAACCAGTTGTACGCCAAGCTGTCTAAATGCGAGTTCAATCGCGAGTCTGTGGACTTCCTGGGATATCGCATATCGCAGAGGGGTTTAGAGATGGATCCTGCGAAAGTGGAGGCAGTGGTCCAGTGGGAAGCCCCCCGAACAAGGAAGCAGCTCCAAAGTCTATTAGGATTTTGTAACTTCTATCGGACCTTCATAAAAGACTTTGCCACAGTCACACTTCCCCTGACAGACTTGCTGAAAACTAAGGGGAGGGGTTCGGAGGCGGGGAAGCCTGGGGAGAGAATTGCCTGGAATGGGGACTGCCAGAAGGCGTTCGAAACCCTCAAAATCCTTTTTACCTCTGAGCCCATTTTGGCTCACCCGGACGAGACTAAGGAATTTATAGTCCATGTAGATGCGTCCGATGTGGCTATGGGGGGGCCATTTTGCAGAGGGGATCAGACGGAGAATTGCACCCCCTCGCGTATATTTCCAAAAAATTTAATGAGACGGAAAGAAATTGGTCAGTTTGGGATAAAGAAGCCGCAGCCATCCGACTAGCCCTCACCACCTGGCGGCATTGGCTAGAGGGGGCGCAAACCCCGTTTGAAATTTGGACTGATCATAAAAATCTTGAAGCGTTGTGCACTCAGAGATCTCTGAATGCGAAACAGCTCCGTTGGGCGGATTTCTTCTCAAAATTTAACTTTGTGTTGAAACATTTCCCTGGAAAGGCCAATTCTTTAGCAGACGCACTCTCCCGCTTGCCCCAACATGAGAGCATAAAAGAAGAGGTGTTCGACTCCATGTTTTCCCCCCAGCAGTTGGGAGGGGCGGTAACCACCAGGAGCCAAAGCAAACGAGCGAAAGTGGAAGTGGAGTCGTGTGCTTGGGGAGGGGAATATTTGCCTGAGGAGATCGAGGAGTTAGAAACTGTGACTGAGTGCTCCCTGGGTGAGAATCAGTGTTGGTACCATGGAGACAAATTGGTGGTGCCTAGAACTAGGCGAAAGGACATTTTATTGGCCTGCCACTCTTCCAAACTAGCTGGACACTTTGGGTTCCTGAAAACGCTCAACTTAATCCAACGTCAGTTTTGGTGGCCGCGCATGCGCCGGGATGTCTCAGATTTCGTCTCTGCTTGTCAGACCTGTTTGATGTGTAAAAAGAGGGGGGGGGAAGTCCCGGGGCTCTTGCACCCCCTACCTACCCCTTCTCGGCCTTGGGAAGCGATAGCCATGGACTTTATTACTAACCTACCGCCTTCAAAGGGGAAAACAGTAATTTGGGTGGTGGTAGACACGTTCTCTAAGCAAGCTCATTTCACCCCTTTCAAGCAACTGCCAACGGCAAAAGGGATGGCTAAGGCTTTCTTCAACCAGGTGATTAAATTACATGCTTTTCCCAAGCGGGTGGTATCCGATAGGGGTAGCCAGTTCGTTGCCAACTTCTGGCGGGAGCTTTTGAAACTTATGGACATAGAGCCCGCTTTAAGTTCGGGTTACCACCCAGAAACCGATGGACAGTCCGAACGAACTAATCAGATTCTGGAGCAATTCTTGAGGTGCTACACCAATTACCACCAAGACAATTGGGTGGACTTACTGCCGTTTGCAGAATATAGCTACAATAATGCGGTGCACTCCTCGACTGGCGTCTCCCCTCTCATGGCCGTAGGAGGCTTCCCCTCGAAGCCTCTGCCTACGATTGACGACGCTTCCGATGCTTCTCCCACGGATTTTAAACGATGGTGGGCGACCTTACAAGAATCATGGCCTCTAATAGCTAAGACTTTAGACCAAGCCAAAGCGGACTACAAGAAATATGCGGATCGGGGTCGAGCTGCAGGTTGGGATCTCCAGCCTGGGGACTCTGTCTATCTTTCCACAAAAAACATACACGGCTTGCAACCTAGCAGGAAATTGGGATGGAAATACGTAGGCCCATATAAAGTGTTGCGTAAAATTTCAGATGTATCTTTTGAACTAGAACTGCCTAAATCACTGAGTTCTGTGCACCCTGTTTTTCATTTCAGCCTACTGAAGAAGGATCCTGGGCCGAATGCGTG
Organism: Lepidodactylus listeri; assembly: GCA_029233225.1. Taxonomy (NCBI): domain Eukaryota; kingdom Metazoa; phylum Chordata; class Lepidosauria; order Squamata; family Gekkonidae; genus Lepidodactylus; species Lepidodactylus listeri. The sequence continues at coordinate 111,145,971 of JARCFY010000009.1, read as the reverse complement.
GCATCCAGCTCCTCCGGTACCTCCTCCACTGATGAAGGGGGAGGCACCCCATTTTGAAATATCTGATATTCTTGATTCTAAAATGCGTAGGGGCCGCTTATATTATCTAGTTAGATGGCTTGATTTTGGCCCGGAACACAATGAGTGGGTTCATTCTGAACATGTTCATGCCCCTAAATTAATTAGAGCTTTCCATAAAAATTCTCCTGACAAGCCCGGGTAGAGGTGTTTATCGAGGGGCCAGTGTGTCAGAATCTGCCAATTCAGACATAGTATTTTAGTATTTAGTATTTTCCTCTGGTCATTTCTCCTTACTATGTATGCTTTTCTGTTGCTTTGTATGTATGCTTGTAGTTGCCATATTGTAGTGCCTGACCAGGCCTGGGTTATTGTAACTGTCAAAGCGGGAGGGTGACACCTGCACTGTGTGGGAACAATGGGGCCTCTCACACCATTTGCCTCCACATTCCATCAGCCCAGGCCGGAACATCAAGGGAGGATGCGTCTCATCTCTTATCACATGCAAAAGCCTTGAGGCCATGGATTGTTATGTGAACTGGTAACATCTGAAGGGTCTGGTTGGGAAGGAAATTTACTGCTTAACACCTCACTTTCTTTCCTGTGGGAACCAAACGGTCAGAGCCCTGTTTGCCCGCCGTTTTTCTCCTATAGTGATTGGCTACCTATGGGTAATTCAAACTCTTTGGAAAGGTATAATAGACCTTCCTGTATTATCTGTCTCATCTCTGACAATAATCCGAGAAGCTGTACTAATGTAGAGATTGGAAATAAAGAACTCTGGTTTACCAACCAAGATCTGATCCTTGACTACTTTGCGCAGAACTCTCACACCTGATACCCATGCTTTGCTACGGTATTTAAGTTCCATAAACCCAGTTATAATACTGATGATGTGAAGTTTGAAATGTAAGATTTGTTGTAGGAATTCTAATGGAGAAGATTGTAGTGTAAAAAATGAAGTGAGACATACGTACTGTCCCCACCCACCCCTGCTGAAGGACCGGTCTGTGATTGCCATGCTGGCTGTTATGAGAAATGTCTATTCAGGAGTCTTGAATTGCTGATTTCTGCAACTGTCCTCAACTGTCTGCAGTCTCTTTTAACTGTGTTTTTACCTCAGAACATTGAGATCCATAGCTGAACAATTAGAGGGAGGTGGGTGCAAGCAGGCAGGTTTTACCTCAGAACTCTGAACTACACAATTGACCATTCGAGGGGGGGGGGGCAAGAAGGCACCAGCCTGCCAGGCACATAGAAAATAATTTTGGGGGGACACATTTTGCCCCCCTTTTACCCCCTTAGGGGATGTGTTTCTCAGAAATCTCTTTGTAGTGGGGGTTGACGTCATGGAAGGAATGCACTCCCCTTATTTTGGGTTTCTTGGTGCAGGGGTTTGGCCTGGGCATTGAATTGGGGGGAGGGCATACCCCCCTCCCTTTTAAACAAAATTGCCTCTGATTTATGTTACATTTAAGAAGTGGGACATAACCACGTATTCAAAACACCATCCAAGCAATCAGATATTAAGCAAGTTCATATGAACCAGTTTTCTAGAATCCCCACTGTGAGAAGTTAAATAACCTAATAAAGGAAATCAGTTTTCAACAAATTTGGGGTATATTTCCATTGTGGGTGGGAGTACGGCTAAGCTGGGACAGCAGCATCGCTAAGGTGATCCTGCTGGGACGGCGTCCCTGATGGATTAAAGTACCCTGGTCCTGCTCCTACACCTGACAGACACCCGCCATTGTGGGGCTGGCAGGATTACCAAGGTGTTACTGCTGGGGCGGGCTCCCTCATGGCCTGTTAGGTGTAGAAGGTGGGGGGGGGCGTGTGTTGGAAGCCATCAGAGAGGCTGGGCCAGCAGCAGTACTGCACCTCATAGGTGGTTGTTGGCCATTCCTGATTTCCTCAACTGCTGTTAGCTCTGTGCAGTCTCCTGTACCTGTTCTTTTTACCTCAGAACACTGAGCTCTGCAGCTGACCAATCAGAGAGTGGGGGGTGCAAGGAGGCAGCAGCCTGGCAGCCACATAGGAATCAAAGGGGGAAACACATTTTACCCCTTTTGAACCACTTAGGGGTCAAATTTCTAAAAATCCCTTCTTAGTGAGAACCTACGTTATGGTAGGAGCGCTCTCCCTGAATTTGGTGTTTCTAGGTCGCCTGGGCGTTGATTTTATGGTGAAGGGACTTTTCTTTCCCTAGCCTGGAAGATGACCTCCTACCTAGATAGGGACAATCTCTACATAGGTCTCCCCTCAGAGTCAACCAGAAGACTCCAGTTGGTATAGAATGACACAGCTCAGTTATTGTCAGGAGCCAGGCACAGCGTGCATCTTACTCCCATTCTGCAATCGCTCCATTGGGTGCCCATCAGTTACTGGGCTCAATTTAAGGTTCTGGCTCTTACATACAAAGTCCTCCATGGCCTTGGTCCCTCATATCTATAGGACCACCTCTCCCTCGATGCTCTGCCACAGGAGCTTTCCTCATCTGAACAGGGCCTTCTCGGAGTTCCACGCATGCGTTAAACCAAGTCGGACGCTGATACTCCGAGCTCTCCCTTATCTTAAGGAATTTACAGCTCAAGGAATGTAAACAGCCAAATTTTGGCATATAACTAGGTGTAAAGAACAACTGAAAGTAAAGACCAGCTGGGACTTCTGAAGGCAAGTGATAAGACCTTTATTTATTGCTTCTTTGCAAGGTAACTCTCAGCGTCACTGCGGCTAGCTAATTAAGCTTATCAAGCCTAAACAAATTATTAAGGATGGCGAGAAACATTAAGGAATTGTCAGAGCAGATATCAACTCTTCAAAACACAGTCCTAGCATTTCAGGATAAAATAAGCCAAGAAATTAAAACTGTTCGGGAAGATGTTGCTAAGATTGCAAACGAAATGGCCGGCTTAAAGCAAACAGCTGATTCTGCTAAACAATTGGCGATGGCAAATGAACAGAAAATTGCCTCCTTAACCAGCCAACTGAACTCTCTCTCTGATCGCAGTAGGAGGGCAAATTTAATACTTACAGGAATTTCTGAGGAAATTTCTGCCAAGAATTTAGAGGGAGAACTACGGGAGTGGCTGGGTTCTAATGGTGTTATGATTAAACCAGAGGATATAGAAAGAGCACATCGTCTGCAGGGAAGGAGCAAGGATGGAGCCCCACGAGATGTCATTATAAAATTCACTAGAGAAAAAACTCAACAACAGATATATAAAGATTTAAAAAAGAAGAAGGATTTGTGTTTTCAAGGAAGGAAAGTGTGGGTGCGGCAGGATTATTGCCAGGAGACCCTCAAGAAGAAGAATCTGATGCGTCCCTATGCCCAAAAACTTTATATGAATAACGTTAAGTTCACCTGGGGCTATCCATCTTCCATAATTATATTTCAAGAGGGGAAGAGACTGATGGCACGGAACGCAACTGAGGCCAAACAGCTGTTGAAAAGCCTTGGGATCAGCTTGGAGGAGCAGGAAATGGAAGATGAGACAGACCAGGACACCAATCCTGAAGAGGGAACGTCAGTGATTGTGGAGAAACACCTCAGAACACAGTCATTAGAAGGAAACACCTAAAGGAAAGTATACAAATATAATTGAGCTAATGTTAATGTTTATAAAGAATTAGGGGAGAGGAGGGGATGTGTGCACTCCATGAATGTGGAGAGAGGGGAGGTTATACTTTCCCCAGGTCGTTTCTCTACCACAGGGGATCTTTGGAATGTGGAGAGAAGGGGTAGGGAACCCCAGAATAGATTCTCTTCCACATGGGAGGGGGGAAGGGGGATTGGGGGACAATAGAGGAATAGCTAGCATGCTTCGGCTACGGGGGGGAGGTATGAAGTGTTCAAAAGAATATGGCTAGACCAATTAAAGTTCTTTCACTTAATGTAAACGGCTTATCCTCAAACCTTAAAAGATATAGGTTGGGTAAGATGGCAAGAGACGAAGGTATCAATTTAATATGCATCCAGGAAACACACAAAGCCAAAAGAGACCCCAAACCACTCCTTAATAACCCGGGGTGGGTAACTTTAATCGAGTCTAGAGGGACCAACAAGGCAAGGGGAGTGGCGATACTGGCAAATAAAAATTTGAATGTAGAGGTAATGGATAAAATGGTGGACAAAGAAGGCAGGTATGCCTTAGTTAGAGGCAGAATAAACAAAGCATACGTTACAATCCTTAACCTATATGCGCCAAACAGAGGGCAAAAGAAGTTCCTAAATAAAGTAATAAAAAGGACCCAAAATTTTACCCAGGGAGATTTAATTGTCGCTGGTGACTTTAATATGGATATTACAAAACATAACAAAAGTCTTATAAACAAATGGGGATTAAAGGAAGTACATGAGTTAAGTGGTCAGAAATCTACCCCTACTTTTTTTTCCAACAGGTTCAAAACTTACTCTTACATAGATTTTGTTCTAACCAAGGAAACTAGGACATTATCGGTTAAAGCAGTTCGAACACACCCAATTTGGATATCAGACCACGCTCCTTTGAGTGTGGAGGTGGACTTGAGGATAGAATGGACCAGGAGACCTTGGAGATACAATAATTTAGTTATGGCAAAAAAAGAAGATAAGGAATATATAGAAAAACAGATTAAACTATATTTTGAAGAAAATAGGAACACAGTAACCACCGATGTTGTGGGATGCAGCGAAAGCAGTAATTAGAGGACACTGTATAAGGAAATAAATAAATATAAAAAAAGAGTGGTATCAAACTAGACAAAAGAAGATTCAGGAGCTGAAAGTGCTTCAACAACAACAAATGAGTAGGTATAACTTGCAAAGGCAGACCCAAATCCAAGAATTAAGGAAAGAACTAGATAAGTTAGACCTCATAACTTTATGGAAAAAGGAAACATTAATTAAAAATGAATATTGGAGAAGCAGTATAAAATCAACCCAAAGATTAGTAAAACATTTACAAGCTAGAAAGGAAAAACAAAGTGTGAAGAGTATAAGAGAGGGCTCTAAGGTTTTGGAAGACTCAAAGGAAATTAGGGAGGCCTTTGCACTTTTCTACCAAAGCTTATACAAAGAGAAAGAAATGGCAAGGTTTGAGGAACAAATACAGCCCACAATAACACCGGAAGATAGACAGGAATTGCAGAAGGATATAACAGTACAGGAAATAGTTGAGATAATTAAAAAACTAAAAAAAGGGAAATCGCCAGGATTGGATGGATTCACAGCAGAGTTTTATAAAGAAATGCTAGAAATTTTAGCACCAGAACTCCAGATAACATTTAATGCGATAATGAGAGGGGAACAAGCCCCAAATTCATGGAGAAAAGCAGAGATAGTGGTGATCCCTAAACCTCAAAAAGACCCGAAAATAGTTAGCTCATATAGGCCAATTAGTCTACTTAATCAGGATTATAAGATTTTTCTTGGAATCCTAGCAAACAGGCTAAAAGAGGTGATACCTAAGATAGTTAAAGGGGACCAATATGGATTTGTGAGAGGAAGGAATATAAATTACCCAATTAGGAATATCCTTAACATAATAGAACATGGCCAAAAAAAAAATTGCCCTCCTTAAGCTGGACGTTTACAAGGCATTCAATACGCTATCTCATGAGTATATTTGGAAGATTATGGAGGGAAATGGGATAGGTGGAAATTTTAGGAGAGCAATACAAGAAGTATATAAAGGAGGGAAGGCAGTAGTAAGAGTGAATGGAGGGCACTCAAGGGAGTTTAGTTTACAGAGAGGAGTAAGGCAAGGATGCCCTCTCTCTCCATATTTATTCATCATGGGAATTAGCGGAAAGAATAAGGAATAATGGAAGAATAGACAGGTATTGTATAGGTAAGGAGGAACTAAAGATTAATTTGTTTGCAGATGATATAATGGTAGCCCTGACAAATCCTAAAGATGGAATTAGAGAAATAGGAATTATATTGGAGGACTTTGAAACATATTCAGGGTTAAGAGTGAATATGGATAAATCTGAAATTATGTACTTCAACGTTGGTAAAGCAGAAAGGACAGAAATCGCAACAATGGCAAAAATAGGCCCAGGAGCCAAGAAAATAAAATACCTAGGCATCAAAATCAGGAAGAACTTGAAAAAAACAGGTGAAGGGAACTTTAAAATTGCCTGGAAGAAAGTTAGTAAGGATATGAAAAGATGGGCAAACAGAAACCTAAGTATTTCAAATAAAATAAGAACGGCCAAGATGTTCCTAATCTCTAAAATGATTTACTTACTGCAAACGCTCCCAGTAGAGCTAAATAAAAAACAGTTAGAAAAGTGGAATGGAATTATTAGGGAATGGATTTTTGGAAGTAAGAAACCAAGAACACAAAAGAAGTTTATATATAACCCGCAGAATGTAATGGGGTGGGGAGTACCTAATCTGGTAGATTATCATGAGGCTTTTATGGTTAAGTCACTGATGGAGATAGGAGAGGACGTGGACCAGAAATGGGTCAGTTTGGAAAATGAGTTAAACAAGGGAGTCGGGAGATCTGGTATCTTTACAAGGGAACTGAATAAGGAGTATGACAAAGCAGTGGGACCTAGGAGAATAGCGCTGAAAATATGGAAAAAATGGCAACCCATTTGGTTGAGCAAACTTTCTAAATGGGCACCATTAGAAAGTTTATATGAGAAAATTGACGACCCATACTGGTGGGAAGTTCTTAAAGAAAAGGGCTTCACCAGAATTAGAGATATGTACGATGAAGGGGGCCAACTTAAGCCGCTACAAACAATAATAGAGACGGTAGGGAAACAACATTGGTTGAAATTGATGGGACTACATGGTGTAATAAAAAATAACCAGCAAAAGAGGGAGGGAGATTTAGAAGAAATTGCAGAAGTACTGTATAAAGAGAAGAGGAAGATAAGTAGAGGCCTGGTGGGTAAGATATATAAAAAAATGACTACAAGCGAGGAGTCAATGATTAAAAGTATCCAGGAGAAATGGCATAGAGAAGGATTGACGTCAGAAATAACCTTAAAAAAAGTAATGATGGGGGTTTAAAAGATTAAATTCGATAAATTCAGAGAAATGGAGGTGAAGTGCTTTACTAAATGGTATCAGACTCCAGCTAAACTTGCTAAATGATACCTGGGATGAGCCCGATCTGCTGGCATTGTAATCAGGTTAAAGGCTGGTACTCGCATATGTGGTGGGAATGTACCAAAGTCCAGGATTTTTGGAAGAAAATATTGGATTGGATAAAGGATAGGATAGGTATATTAATACCAATAGATATTAATTTAATGACATTAGGTGTCTTGAAGATGGAAAAAATAGAAAGTAAATATCAAGAGGTACTCAAGGCGATGGTATTGGCAGGGAAAGCTGTTATAGCATTAGGTTGGAAAGACAAAAATAAGTGGACTATGGAGAATTGGAATAACTACCTTTTTGAATACATCCAATCAGATATTGTGGCCTTGACGATGGAGGATATTACTTGGGAGGAGAAGAAGAGTCGGATAAGGGAAAAATGGTCGCCGTATCTTGATTGGATCAAGGAGGATGAAGCCAAGAAGGACATTCTTTGGAAACTTTGGACTCTGTGCCCGTGGCTGAAGCAATGACGGAAGAAGAAAAGGGGGGGAGAGGACTGAGGGAGGGGAGGGGGAAAGGGGGAAAGGAAAAAAATGGTGGAAAGTTATGTGTATGAAAATTAGTTAAAATAAAGTTAAATATTTTTTTAAAAAATGAACAGGGCCTTCTCGGCAAATGGGCAAAACCAACCACTGCCTGCACAGGTGCCTTCTCCATTGTGGCCCCCACCTTGTGGAAAGGTCTGCCTGATGAGGTCAGGAAGGCTCCCACCCTCCTGGCCTTCCACAACCTATGCAAAGTTGAATTATTCAAGAGGGCTTTTTGCTTAGGTAATAGGGCTGCACTGTAATGTTGTGGCTCAAAGGAAGGCCTAGGGTGGAGGGCTGGGGACTGCAAACTGTACCACTGTGCATAGTTCATACTGTCTGTTGCTGTAAGCTGGCCCCTATGATGTATTCTTTTGCTTTGGCTTGATGTGTCATGTTACACTGTACTTCACCTCTGGTTGGTTTTCCAGACCTCTGCAAGTCAAATGCCTGTTGCATTCTCTTTTTGATGTCCCACTATGTTGCTTGTACTGTGCATTCCACCTTGAGTCCCAGTGAAAAAGGAGGACTATAAATAATGTAAATAAATAAATAAAGGTATGCAAAATGACAAAAAAAATTATGCTAAATGAGAAATCACTGTTGTTGCACTTGTTTGTTGCTCTTATATAGTTCAGGCTGTAAAGTTCAGCTTTTATTCATTGAGACTTTTAACTATTTTAGCACTCTGTTCACACTGCTGTGGCCATATTCTGTTCTTTGAACAGTATTAATGTAGAATCTGACTTTGCTGGGTGGAATACAGTGATTTCCAGTCAACCGAAAACTAAATGAATCGACATATGTCTGTAATATTCAGAATGGAACATGGTATAAGTTCACTTTCAGCTTTGTTGCTTGCCATGAAAATTAGGTTGTATCAACTGTTTAAATTTTAATTTAAAAAATTAAAAGTTGATCTTTGACTCAAGAGCTGGAAATTACTTTTCTTGTTGGCAGTATTGTGTTCCTTTGTTGTTTTCTTATGAAGAATCTTTGGATTCCTGAGACTTCAAATATCTCCTCAAAAACTATTCAGTCTGAATATTAGGGGCATTCTGGCAATTCTGTTCTTCTGCAACCTATTGAAATTTCTAAATTGCCACAGTAACTGAAATTTGCTTTCATGTAATGAATTGGATGGATGATACAGACTGGTCTCATTTGCCTGTTTTCATTTCAGGAATCTGTATATCAGGGGTCCTCAAACTTTTTAAACAGGGGGCCAGTTCACTGTCCCTCAGATCGTTGGAGGGCCGGACTATAGTTTTAAAAATAAACTATGAACAAATTCCTATGCACACTGCACATATCTTATTTTGAAGTAAAAAAACAAAATGGGAACAAATACAATATTTAAAATGAAGAACAAGTAAAGTTAAAAAGGCACCCTTGACGGGGCTGCTTTCTTTCCCTCTCCGAAGAAACCAAGAACTCGGCATCCTCACGAACTTTTTAAGGCAGCAAGCCCCCAGCTGCTTCTCCCTGAAACTCCACTACTGCAGGCATCATGATGGGAAACAGAAACCTCTCTCTCTCTCTCCCCCCCCCACTCCGATTCCCAGCAGCACAAAAAGCCTCGAAAAAGACCCCCGCCCGGCTCTTGGGACTGGTGCAGGTCTCCTAGCCGGCTGAGAGGCCTCTCAGCCGGCTAGAAGACTTGGGGCCAGCTGGAGCGCCTGCCACCCCACACTTACCCTCTTCCAGTCTTCCTTTTGCCTCCTCCTGGCTGACTGGAAGCAGGGGGGTTTGGCTTTGTCATGTGGTCCGGGACGAGTCGGCTGCAATTTTTCCGCTGCTTTGTGTGCTGCTGGGAATTGGAGGACAGGCAGCGGAACACCTGGCGGGCCAGAAAAATGCCCTCGACGGGCCGCATGTGGCCCGCAGGCCGTAGTTTGAGGATCCCTGCTGTATATGCTTTCAGCTTCAGGCAGGATTGTCTTCTCATTATCTTTGAAGAAAATGTCTTTAGCAGATTGTAAGATTAAGGGCCTTTTCACAAAACAATCACACTGCTTCAAGTAGACAACAATTTTGTGGAGACATGGGAACACAGTGTGGTTGAGCAGGCCCTGCTGGGGAAACTTTGCCCCTCACAATGTAGTTTCACAGGTCTTTTTGGTAGATGCTTGTAGTTTAGAACAGACAAGAGGCGGGACCTGCAGGGCCCATGGGGGGGGGAGAGAAGGAGCTCCACGTGGAGTAGCAGCCAAAGGTAAGGCTTCCTCCCCTCCCCGGGCAATGATGGCGAGCCCCGGGCCCGCCAATCTCCCCCTGCCCCCGGTTGCCATGGCGAGGCCCACGCAGCTCAGAGCCATGGGGCCTGCCAATTTCTCCCCCATGCCCCTGGTTGCCACGGTGAGGCCCATGTGGTTCAGAGCTGCCGGGCCCGCCAATCTCTCTCCCCACCATGGCACCTTTCCTGTGCAATGGGAGGGGATGTGGGGTGGAGGCTACAGGCCTGGGTTCGAGCCCTGCATGCTGGAAGCTTGGCAGCTATCTCTAGGGTGGGTGGCAATGTTTCCTTTGCAGGCCCTGGCAGGGCAGCCTCTGGTTCATTGTCAGCAGAGGCCCTGGCTCAGCTGGTCTATAAAGTACTGGGTCCAGAGATGCATTGAAGTGAAATCAGCTCATAAGTTTACTGAGAGATCAGAACTAGACTGCTGAGCTGAACTTGCAGGCCTGCTTAAATCCCCATTCTTGACCACACACACACACACACACACACGCACCCAACACCTGTGATTCACTATTTACAGTGCCCCTGCATCCTACAGGTCTGTTTATGGATGCAGGTTTCCCCATTGGTCCCTGCTTGGATCCTCTGGGTCTATTGTCCCTGGAAGTGAAGCTTGATGGCTTCTTCTGACCACATGTTTGACCAACCATGTGCACAGTTCCTTGGTCAGAACATAACATGGTCCCTCTCATCCTCTTCAGCCACTGACCCACTTCAGCCCCTTCAGCCACAGCCCTGAGGACTCCTGAGTTGGAGTCATTGAGCTGATCGGAGGGGATCGTAACAAATTCCCTAGATTTAAAGAGATATCGAGAGAGTAATAAGAGTGGGGTTTCCGGTTCAAGGCTTTGTGAGGGCAGACGGCCGCCACTGCGGCCGCCTCCTTTGCTGCCTCTTTGCGACTGCCACCGCTGCTTCTGTTGCTGCAGGGGTTGGGATGTGTAGACATCCCAACCCGAGCTAGAAAAATGTGGCCCCTTTAATCCGGGAGGGCTCCCGGATTAAAAGGGGCCATGTGACCGCAGCCATAATCTCATCAGGGTTAGAGGTAGGAACCAAAGAGGAAATAGATAAGGAAATAGAAGTAATTTTTAGGAAAAATATGCTGTGTGCAAAAAGGAACAAAACTCAGAGAGAGGTCCATATAAAATTCTGTAAGAAAAAGACACGTGATAAAATTCTACGAGTGTCCTTTGATAAGAAAGTGATGATAGAACATAGTAAAGTGAAATTTTTGAAAGAAACGCTGTGGAGAATATGAGAAAAGTGACAGGACTATGTGATTCTAACAAGTATTTTAAGAAAAAATGAAATCCTTTATAGGTGGCTCTCTCTGGAAGGAGTGTTTTTTACCTACCTAGAGAAGAGATATAATTTAAACTCAATATTTAAAGCAGAAAAATTCTTAGAGGAATATGGTAAAAGTTTAGGTTGGCAATAAGAAGAGGAAAGTTTATCAGAGGAGGAAAGAGTAGAAGATTTAGAGGAACAAATCCTAGATGAGACAAAAAAACAAAAACTAAAAAAGGGGAAAAGAAAGCGGAAAGAACTTCGAACATTATAACCAGGTTCCAATATCATGAGAAGGAAAAGACACACAAAGGCAAACAAAATGGTGAACCCCAAAATTAAGATTTTATCAGTTAATATTAATGGTTTGAACAGCCCTCAAAAAAGAAATAAAACTTTTCATCAACTTAAAAAATTTAATGCAGATATTGTTTGCATACAAGAGACACACATTTTAAAAAATGATGAGAAATACCTTATTGTTAACAAACTAGGAAATCTTTTTGCGGCTTCAGATGTGAGAGAGAAAAAAAGAGGTGTGGCTATTTATGTTAAACATTTTTTACAGCCAGAATTTCAGTTTAGTTCCGCCAATGGAAGAATTCTTGCTATTTCAATCTGGAAGAATAATAAAAAATGTTGATAGTAAATGTATATGCCCCAAACCAAATTCAAGTCCCTTTCTTTACTCAAGTACATCAACTTTTGATACCATATGCCACCAAAGAAGTGTGTATAGTGGGTGACTTTAATGCAGTATTAGATTCGGCTAGTGACAGGAGAGATTACTATAAAACGAAAAAGACCACGGGAAACAAGCTTTCAAAATCCTTCTTTAGTATGGCAGAGGAACTTAATATAATAGACTCTTGGAGAGTAAGAAAGAGCAATAAGAGAGATTTTACTTTCTATTCTGCAAGACACAATACGTGGTCCAGAATAGATATGGTTTGGACTTCAACATCAACATTATTCGATAGTGAAGAGGTGGAAATCTTACCAAACACTTTTGCGGACCATAGTCCGATGATATCCTTCCAATCTGTTCGTAAAAGATCTAGATGGACCATGAATTTAAATTTGCCAAAAAACCAGGCAATCAAGGAAAAGACGGAACCAGAAATTAAAGATTTCTTTAAAAACAATATTCAGCCTGAGACACTGATTGAAATGGTCTTGAATGGTCTTCAGGGCATTTATAAGAGGTTGGTTTATTAGTCAAGAGGCTTGGAGGAGAAAACAAGAAAGAAGGAAGTATGATGAGTTAAGGAAAAAGATTTTGGAACAAGAGATGAAAATGAAAGATGCTCCTGATGGGGAAAAAATAAAATGTAGACTGGTAGCACTCCAGCACCAATTAAATTTACTACTAACTCAGGAGATAGCAACTAAACTAGCATATACCAAGCAATTTTATTTTGAAAATGTGAATAAGCCAACTAGGTGGCTTGCATACAAACTTAGGAAAGACAGAGAAAAAAGAATAATCAGATCTTTAAAGAATGTGAGAAATGAGGAAAAATTTCATATTCAAGATCTAAAACTAATAGTGGAAATTTTTTTTATAAAAAGCTATATGAGCAAATAAATGATAATCAACAGGAGACTGAAGGGTACTTAGTTAAAGAGAAAGGTAAAAAAATTAACAAAGCACAAATCCTACAATTAAATGAACCATTTTCAACTTTTGAAATTGTGGAAGCCATTAAAAAGGTGAAGAAAAGTAAAACCCCGGGCCCAGATGGCTCACATATGGAGCAGAAGTCCATCAGTGGCTATTAGCCACAAAGTATAGATAGGAACTCTCAGTCTGGGGTAAGTGATGCTCTGTATTATTGGGTTTTTTTGGGGGGGGGGCAACAGTGGGAGGGCTTCCTGCCCCCACTGCTGGACCTTCTGAGGGCACCTGGTGTTTTTGGCCACTGTATGACAGAGTGTTGGACTGGATGGGCCACTGGCCTGATCCAACATTGGCTTCTCTTATGTTCTTATGTACCGTCAAAACTGTATCAGATTTTTGAAGAGCAATTAATTTTTCTATTTAAAGAAGTATTACAGAAGATCAGAAGATCAGGAAGACTTCCAGATACTTGGAATGATGCATTAATAACGCTAATACATAAATCCAACACTGATGCCACAGAAATTTGGAACTATAGGCCTATTTCATTACTAAACACAGATTACAAGTTATTCACAAACATACTAGCAACAAGATTTAAAAGAGTACTTAATCAAATTATACATCAAGATCAAGCGGGGTTTCTTTTGAAAAGGCAAGTTCAAAACAATATTAGAACAATCATCAATGTAATAGAGTATTATGAAATGCATCCTAGTAAGCAATCAGTACTGATGTTCCTTGAGGCTGAAAAAGCCTTTGATAATGTCAGCTGGTCATTTATAGTAAAGAAATTGGCTGCCTGGAACTGTGATGAAAACTTTTTGTCAATGATTAGAGCTATATACACTATGCAAAATGCTAGAATTCTCATTAATGTAGATATTACACAGAATATCCCAATTCAGAAAGGTACCAGGCAAGGGTGCCCCCTTTCTCCTCTTTTATTTATCTTTGTTTTAGAATTGTTGAATGAGAGAATATGGGAAAATGAGGAAATAAAAGGATTGAGGATTCAAGGGGAAACATACAGACTTCAAGCCTTTGCAGGTGACCTCATTTTTATAATTGAAGAGCCTCAAAAAAACACTGCCAATTGTACTTAAGGAAATTCTAGAGTATGGTGGAAGAGCAGCTCTAAAAATAAATGTACAAAAAACAAAGATCTTGACTAAAAACTGCATGTTAGAACAGACATGAAAATTTGTGGAAATGACTAATATGGAGGTAGTTCAAAAAGTTTGATATCTAGGAATAAGTCTAACAAATAAAACTGAAACCTTGTACTAATATAACTATAAAATTTTATTAGAGGAAGTTAAAAAATATTTGAATAAATGGAAAAACATACAACTTTCTTTAACAGGAAAGATTTCCACAATAAAGATGAACATACTACCTAGATTTTTAAGAAGTGGCAATTCTTTACAGAATTTGATAAAATTATTTAATCATTTGTATGGTCTCATAAAAGAGCAAGAATTAAGTGGAAATTATTGCAGGATCAAAAAGATAGAGGAGGTTTAGCACTTCCTAATTGGCAATTATATTACATAGCGGTGGCTCTCACCTGGATAAGAGAATGGATACTTTTAGAGAACACAAGGGTCCTGAAATTAGAAGGATTTGACTTTAGGATGGGATGGCACACATATTTATGGTATAGGAAAGAGAAAATACATGCCAGCTTCCATACTCATATTATTAGAGGTGCCCTTATTAAAACATGGCTACAGGTTAAGAAACAATTGTATACTTTAATTCCAAAATGGGTATCGCCATTAGAAGCATTTGTTAGACCGACACTGCTCACAAAAGAAAATAAGGGTACTTATGAGAAATTATTAGATAAGAATAATGAATTGAAACCAGAGGAACTCTTAGAAAAACAAGGAATAGTGTTATCATGGTGGGAAAGGATTCAACTTAAGACAAGGTTTAGAGAAGATTTTAAAAAACTGGATTTGAAAAAAAAACTTGAGTACGATAGATAAATTATGGCTACCTGAAAAAGATAAATTAATTCAGAAACTTTATAACTGGTTGCTAGATGACTTTTTGCAAGATGAGATAATTAAAACATCAATGATTTCATGGATGAAAGATATAGGACACCCAATAGACATAGACGATTGGGCTAAAATATGAAGATCAGCAAAATTTATGAGAGCCATAGCATATAAAGAAAATATCTTTAAGATGTTCCATAGATGGCACTGGTCTCCGGATAAGATTGCTAAATGTTTTCCTTATGCATCTAATAAATGTTGGAAATGTAAGACCAATGTTGGAACCTTCTTTCCTTTATGGTGGAGATGTGTAAAGATGCAAAAATGTTGGAACATGGTACACAAAATGATTTTAGAAATATTTGAAGTGAATCTACTTTTGTCACCTGAAGTATTTTTATTAAATATGTTACCAGATAACATTGGTCCAGATAGATATGTAATTATGTATATTATTACGTCAACGAGGTTGCTTATTGCAAAAGCGTGGAAAATGGAAAAACTTCCCTCCAGAGAGGAAATAAAAGATAAATTGCTTGAGCTGGCAGAAATGGACAAGTTGAATATGAAATTGTTAAACCGAAATGAAGAGTTATTTTACCAAAGATGGAATAGAGTATATAAATGGATGGAATTGAAAATGTAACATAAAACTCAAACCAGAAAAGGCTTTGTTATTAACAGTATGATTTGTTTTGTGGATAATTTATGTTATATTGTCGTTATTGAAGAAATGATGTAAATGTTAACTTGAAAAAATTCAATAAAATATATAGTAAAAAGAGAGAGAGAGAGTAATAAGAGCTAGAAATCTTTTGGGGAAAGTAATGATTCCACAATTGTCAATGGACTGTAGACATTTGATAAGAGATACCCAATCACTTCTCATAATGTAACAACAACAGTAACGATCCATGAAATATAACAAGTCAGCAGGACCAGATGGATTCGGGCATTAGTTGTATACAGAACAGTTGACACCGATTATGGTTAATTAATTTTCACATGCAATTGCATGGGGAAAGAAATTTGGAGAGAATATTAATGAGGTAATAAATTATCCTAGTTTAAGACAGAAAATTCTGAAACCCTTTTGTTTTATAACTGCTAAAAAAGCATTTGATCAAATATAATTTTTATAGTGTTGCGGTCATTGGTTTAGATATTAAATTTAAACAATGGTTAAATATAATTTACAGGGCTCTGACATATTATTAATGACTGGACCGTAATCCACAACAATGTTGACTTGGTGTGTGGCAGTGGTGAAAATGGCAAACTCCGTGCTGGGGATCTGTAGTGGGGAGGGGAGGGGAAAAGAGTTTGTAAGCCGCTCTAAGACTCCCTTGGGTAGTGAAGGGTGGGGTAGAAATCCAATCTTTTCTTCTTCTATTAGGAAAGGGACTGAGACAGAGTTGCCAGTCCCTCTCTTCACTCCAACACATTTATAGGAAGTGTACAGAAATATTTCACAGAATCATAGAATCATAGAGTTGGACCTCCAGGGTCATCTAGTCCAACCCCCTGCACAGTGCAGGAAACTCACAAATACCTCCCCGCATTTGCAAATATACTTTGCTGCAAATATAAAAAGATGAATGGCTCTTTTACATATTTGGTGGGACTATGTAGATGCTCAGATTTTTGGAATTTTAAAAAATTCCAGAACAGTATAAATCATGATTTAATTTCATACTATATGGACATGGTATTAAAGATTGTTCTTTATTTTGTAAATTATTCAATTTTTATTTTTATTTTTAAATCCCCCCTTTAAAAAGAACCTGCACTCAAATGCTAAAATACCAATTCCCATTGAATGGGGGTAAGCTGCTTTTTCAAGCCATGAATGAATAATTCTCAAGTATGTGGCACATTTGCTGACATGGCGAAATTAACTTGGTGTTCAAAGGTGCAGGGAAGCAGCGTACCTAAGGAATGACTGCCTGCCTTTATTTCATTCATCAACATCTGTGCTTTTCTTCAGGGCTTTGTTTTATTGCTCTGTTCCTTCCTGATTGCTCACTGAATCTGCATTTTATATAAATAAAAAACAGCCATTGCATTTTCTCCTTGCATTTATTCTCAGCGTGACAGAAATTATAGGAATGCTCCCTTGATCCTGAAACAGACAAAGATCAAGAACTAGCTGGGCTGAAGGTATGGTGTAGCCAAGCTGGGGTTTTCCAAGGGCATTCTCCAGCAAAGATTCCCTTTTATCAATTGATAGGCACTGAAGCAGAAACAACAAGGTCAGAAGCTTCAACATGATGGATGGTGCTGGGTCTTGGGTTATTTATGTTGTGGTGTTAGGAATAATTTCCTTGCGGGTTTGATTTATACCTGCTTGCATTCCCGTGTCCCTTATGTGTTCACAGAGTATATGTTGGAGGCGTCTGGGGAAGGTTTGAATACTATGTTTTCCTCGTCTGTAGAAACAAACAAGCTGGAACTTCAAGCTGGTTGGGGGGGGGGGTGGCTGCAAAGGGTTGGGGGAGGAATAAACAAAGGAGAAATCTCCACCACCTACATCTCCAAGGCCCTGTCAGCTCTTCTTAGGCTGGGGACGTGTTTTCTCCCTCTGTGCTCCACCCCCCACCTGCTCTGCTGACGCTCATCTGCCACCCCACCCCACCCCACCTCCCGCCTTCCAGGTCACCGGCTGGGGCCCTCCGTGGATTTTGCTGCCTTTCCTGCTGGCTCACATATAGTAGAGCTGCCATCTTTTGCTGCCTGAAGGGGGGCCTGCTGCGGAGTGAGCATGGGGGGGGGGCACTCCTGCTTGCCTTTGCATGCATGCTGAGAAGAGCAGCAGGACAGTGAGGGAAGCTCACGTGGGGGTGGGGGTGGTGCTGAATGCTGACCCGTGGCTTGTTCCACAGGACAGTATGCCTTCTGGGCTTTGGCTTATGTTTCCTGTTCCTAGCTCTCTTGGTCTGCTGCTCATGGTCCTGGACTTGACTTTCCCAACACGTGACTGTGATATCATATCACTTCCACTCATGTCCTTGTATGGGTCCCATGATCAGGCTGAAGACCCCTGTTTTATGAGAATGTGAGAAGACCAGTCTCCTCAGACTAATGGTTCACCTAGGCCAGGGGTGGGCAAACTGTGGCTTGGGAGCTGCATGCGGCTCTTTCACATATATTATGTGGCTCCCAGCAGGGCAGCTGGGGAAGCTAAATATCATTAGCAAACAAATATCATTGGACAAATTAATATCATTATCAATATCTGCTTTTACCCCTTTTGTTATTATTTTGGCAGTCTCATTTAATGTTAATAAAAAGCAAATTTGCTTATTTTCCAATAAAAGCAGGTAATATTTGTTCATGTCTTGTGGCTCTCAAACATCTGATGTTTATTCTCTGCGGCTCTTATGTTAAGCAAGTTTGGCCCCCCCTGTTCTAAGTGGCTCTTACGCTGGGCAAGTTTGCCCACCCCTGACCTAGGCCAGCGGCCTGATTCACACCGCAGCCAAACAGTTGCCCTGGCTTGGAGAGCCAACGAGTATGACAGAGAGATAGGACTGCCAGCCTCCAGGAGGTAGTTGGAGATCTCCTTGGATTATAGCTGATCTCCAGGTGACAGGGCTCAATTCACCTGGAGAAAATGGCTGCTTTGGAAGGTGGACCGTATGGCATTGAAGTCCCACTGAAGTCCCACCCCAAACCCCGCCCTCCTTGGGCTCCACCCTCAAAATCTCTAGGTAGTTTCCATTCCAGAGCTGACAACTCTACATAGAGGCCAAGGCCTTCCCCTGATGCTGCCTCCTAGCCAGGGCTGGCTCTTCCATTAGGCCGACCTTGGCAACGGCCTAGGGTGAGGATCTCCAAGGGGCACAGCGAGGCCTCTGCTGCCTCCGCCCACCCAGTTGGCCCCAGCATGGCTCTCTCCCTCCCCCCTTCCTTCCCTTCCTTGTGCCCCAGTCTGCCGGAAAGAGCAGGAAAGGCGCAGAGCGCTTGTGTGCCCCCTCCCCTCATCCACCTCTCTGATGCCACCCCGCCACCACTCATCCTGCTGTGGCTCCTCCTGCCCCCGCTGCATCTCTCGCCTGAGCTCCTGCACCCCACTTCTGCGGCCGCCTGCAGCTGGAGGGGAAAGCCACACCCCCCCCCCCGGGAAGGAGCGCACCCCCAGGCCTTTCTGTGCCCCGGACTGCCTCCGTGCTGGCTTGGGCACAGACCCATGATGGGATACCCCAGCCAGATTGGGGGCCCAGCCCCCACTGCACGCCCCCTCCTCAGCCTGCTGGAAAGCACAAAGGCACCTCGAGTGGCTGGCTGGCTGGCTCCAAGGGCGAAGAATGGCCTCCACAGCCAGCGCACGATGGGGGCAGCCTGTGCTTAGAAATAGGAGCGGGGGAAGTGGCCTGGGCCGTGTGTCGGGAGCGGGAACCGGAGGAACGGAACACACCTTTTTGAGAGCGAGGGTGCAGCTGGCAGACGTCTTCCTCCTCTGAACTGTCCGATTCCAAGGTTGCGGTGCGGTGCGAGTGGGTGGCCGTACGATCCTTCTGGGTCGTTTCAAACGCGATCGCCGCCTGCAGCGCCTTCTCCAGGGTCAGTTCCGAGAGTGTGATCAGCTGCCGCCGGAGCTTGGCCTCCTGCACCCCGGCAGAGTCCTGGGAAGGGGGAGCAAGAATGGACTGGAAGCTGAAACAACCTGGGGAAAGGTTCCACCCGCCCTCCGCCGCCATCTCTGGGGGAGGGTCTTCCAGGGACAGGCCCAGTAGTGCATACTAGAAACTCACACCCACACCCACACCCAACGTGACCTGGCATCGCAGTGGCAGCTGGACCCACGGCATGACTAGGCCTGACTTTCCCCAGAGGTTGCCAGGTAAAGTTGCCAAGCCTGGCAACCAACAGGAGGGCTGGAGGCAGGGACATGGGGGGGGGGGCCATGCTGCACTGCCTGTGCCATGACAGGAAAATGCCGGAGAGATGACAGGCAGCTCTAGTGATTTCTACAGCCACCTGATGTCACCTGCGGCCTTTTCTGAACAGTGACCAATGTTCCCTCTAAGCTGAGTTAGTGTGAGCTAGCTCACAGTTTTTTAGCCTCCGGCTCATGCATTTTTGTCTTAGCTCAGGAAGGATGGCTTCAGAGCAAACTAACTCACACAGCAGCCAAATTGCTCGCTCACAACTTTAATGCCAGTAGCTCACAAAGTAGAATTTTTGCTCACAAGACTCTACAGCTTAGAGGGAGCATTGACAGTGACATGTGCCATTTTTTAAAAAATTGTCCCGCTGTCCCTCCAAGTGGTGGTGGTGGTGGGGGGGGAAGGAGCTGGAGGCTAGAGATCCCTCACCTCCACCAGGGGGCTAGCATCAAGGAGGGAAAGCTGAGGATGGAGGTGGGCAGATAAAGATACATGACTGGTGTGTGGGAAGGA
The DNA here is from genome assembly GCA_029233225.1 of Lepidodactylus listeri. Taxonomy (NCBI): domain Eukaryota; kingdom Metazoa; phylum Chordata; class Lepidosauria; order Squamata; family Gekkonidae; genus Lepidodactylus; species Lepidodactylus listeri. The sequence goes on along the minus strand of JARCFY010000009.1, from coordinate 111,125,754 downwards.
GAGTGTTATGCCCTGGACGCAATTCCACAGACAACCAGGCTGTGATTCTCTATGTGTACACTTGCATGATTCTTTGATGTGACCTAACATGTACTGGCGCTGGCCATGTGGTCTGACCACAAGGCCTGGAAAAGGTACAAGCTTGAGGTAAAAGAACAATAGCACCCAGGCTCCTAAAGATCCACCTATCAGGGGCTTAGCATATTCAAATAAACCAATGTAATCTCTGGTGGGAAGATTAACCTATCCTGCGGTGTGGGTGTGGACAGGGGTGAGGCTTTTCTGTGCATATAAGCTGACCCCCGGGCCACCTCAGGGATGCTTGTTCCTGACCTCTAATAAACTCCACTATGCTGAAACTCACTCCACCGGCCTCCCGACTCCAGTACTTTTCAGAGAGAAAGAAGCATGGAAAGGGAAGTGGCTGTTGGTGCTGCAAGGGAAAGTAAAAAGTAAATAGTAAATAGTGGGGGGAAATATAGAGAGGAAAATGAGATGCGCCTGTGGATTGCCCACTTGTTTTATCTAATTCTGAGCATGGTTTTTAAAACCCGCAAAATAAAGCCATGTAAGAGAAGGGTCAGGTTTCTACAGACTTAGGGGAGCTCTCAAGTTTGCAGGGAAAAAAATTGTTGTTCAGGCGCACAGTCAAGTCCAACTCTTTGTGACCTCATGGACCACATCACGCCAGGCTCTCCTGTCTTTCACCGTCCTCCGGAGTTTGCTCAACTCCATGTTTGTGACATTGATAACATCAACAGCCCTGGATATGCAGATGATACCACTCTAATGGCAGAAAGGGAAGAGAACCTAAAGTACCTCTTGCTAAGCGTGAAAGGAGAGCACAAAAAGTTGCAGAAAAATACAAGAATAAAAATACGAGATGGGAGAATTGAAATTTTCCCACATCGGAGAATGCTGACTAAGATCTCATGAAATCTCCTGGGATCACAGTCTGCACTGTGAGGTTGCCTAGCAACCAAGGCTGTAGAGATGTGGCCCAGACAATCGTGGCAGTAGTGGGAGGGGCAGGAACATGAACTGGTGAGTGGGACAATGCAGAGGAAAGGCTGGGAAGACAAACAGAGAGTGCAGAAAATACGAACGGGGAGCCTGGAAAAAAGTAATAGAGGAAAATAGGGAGAGCTACGGCTGCAAAGTTGGAAAATATGGGGGGGGGGGGGATCCTTGAAAAAAGAGAGAAAGGAAAACGGTGTGTGTGTGCGTGTGTAGGGAAAACTCTTGAGCATTTCTTGAGAATTCTTTACCATTCACTTCCAGAGGCCATCTGCTTAACAGGAAGTCTGCTTGATGACTTCTGCGGTAAAACTAATGGTGCTTTACTTTTTAACATGCCTTCAGCATTTTAAGCAAAATTACTGGAGATTTTGGGTGGCACACAGACAATTGTGCAATCTGATTGGTAGCCACAAGTTTTAGCTATTTTTCGTCTTGTACATTTCTTGTATCCGAGGTCAGAGGCACCCAGGGGATGCTCAGTCTGCAAGATTGTTATGAGCAGAGGGAAGAAAAATGGTTGGTGACAGTTCTGTGCAAGATTCAGACGTATGCAGCTAAGCACAGTGCTTAAGCAAATCATGCGGTGTGACTTTCAAGAGAGAGTTTCTTTTCCTTGTCTGGCAGCAGAGTAAACAGCTAGAGCTCAGTGGTGGCTTAGGCCAGATCTCTAAGCAGCTGTCCAAGGGCCTGACCCAACCACAGGCGAACCAGTCAGTGACTGAGGGCACCAGGCTTTAAGGGGTGGAAAAATGATATGGAAGGTGAATTTCTGTTCTCTGGTCAAAATATATGAATACATTATCTCTTGTAAATGAAAGTGTCAGATATTGAACTTGCAGAACAACGCACCATTGCCATCTCACAAGTTAAGTTATATTATTTATTTCACATTGTGGGGAATGGCAGGGTGTGAAAGTGCTCATTTCAAAATAGTTAAAATCTTCATTTCCTCCTATATTGAATATTGTGTGTGTGTGTGTGTGTGGGGCAATGTCATAGTGTGCCCGGGGTTCCCACCCCCCTTGGGCCATCCCTGCAGCTGTCCAGTAGCCGTGTCAGATAGATCTTCTGAAGACAACCATTACGGTCTCACAAAGTGAAGTTTGAGTCCAGTGGCATTTTAAAGACCAACAAAGTTTTATTCCAAGCACTCATGTGCATGCACATTTGTGTTTGGTGGTTGCACGAGAGAAGAAGAAGAAGAAGAGATTGGATTTATACCCCACCCCTCACTCACTTAAGAGTCTCAGAGCGGCTTACAAACTCCTTTCCCTTCCCCTCCCCACAACAGGCACCCTGTGAGGTAGGCAGGGCTGAGAGAGCTCTGAGACAATTGTCCTTGAGGGAACAGCTGGTATAGAGCTATGGCTTGCCCAAGATCATCCAGCAGGTGCAAGTGCAGGAGTGGGGAATCAAACCCGGTTCTCCCAGATTAGAGTCCGTGTACTTAACCACCACACCAAACTGGCTCTCAACACCAAACTGGCTCTCATCTTGTACATTTCTTGTATCCGAGGTCAGAGGCACCCAGGGGATGCTATGTTCTAGGGGATGTTGGGGTGAAAATTTGTGTGCATGCAAACGGAAGCTTGGAATAAAACTTTGTTGGTCTTCAAGGTGCCAGTGGACTCAAACTTTGTTCTGCTGCTTCAGACCAACATGGCAACCCCCCCCCCCCGAATCCAACAAAGTATTCCTGATTCTGCAGCCCCCAAAGTGCCAGTGTTGGCCTGACTGCTGCTGCTTTGTTAAATCAGCCTGCCTATTTCCACGTAGCTTTAGTGGCCAGGCAAACACCGTTTTTTAGTGACAATGGGGTGGGTCCTACCCCTATCCTACACTCCTGTGAGCAAAAGTATTTATTTGTTCATTAAAATATAACACATTAGGCTCAAATGTGAGGCCTTCCTCTGACTTTAAGGTGGAGAGCCAGTTTGGTGTAGTGGTTAGGGGCGCCGACTGTAATCTGGGAGAAATGGGTTTGATTCCCCACTCCTCCACATGAAGCCAGCTGAGTGACTTTGGGTCAGTTACAAGTTCTCTCAGAGCTGTTCTTGAAAGAGCAGTTCTCTCAGAGCTCTCTCAGCCCCACTGCCAGGTTCCCTGTCATTTTTCTGGCCCTTCCCCTTTTTCTTTTCAGGTCCTCCCATCGGGAGATTGGTGTCCGGGTCCCGTCCCCGTCACCCCTGCCCCCTCCCATCCCTGTGTTGCTAATTTGTTTTGCCAGCTCTGCTTATTTCTGTTGCTGAACTGTTAGCCTTGAGCTGTCTCGCTCTGGGTTCTTCCAGGTGTCTATGCGTGGGAATGCAAGTAGATGTCAGGATCCTAAGATTCTAACAAAGTATTCTTTATGCATTGTGTGGTTTCTCTGTGCAGATGTGATTGTAACTCCTTGCTATCTCTTGCAAGCTGTCTCAGGTTTCCTCCCTTCCCTTTATTGCCTTGAGTTATATTGCTTTGTGAAGGTCTGGTCAATGTAACAGTTTCATCCGGGAGAATGGCGACCTCAAACACCGACACGTCACCCGAGACCAAATGGCCTTCCCCCCCCTTGCATTCCTCCTCTCCCCACCCTCGGAGACACGGAACTTTCTTATCGCTGTGAGAAGTCCTTGAAAGGGCACTTTGTTATGTATATAACAACATCTGTGGTGCCTAATTCAAGAGGGGAAAATTTATAACTTTCACACTTCACCTTTCCTGTGGGAAGTAAAATGGCTAAGGATCCTTAACCACGCTTTTTTCCTTTTTTGTGATTGGTTGAATATCGGGGTTTCAAACTGTACTGGAGGGTATATTAACCCTGACTGTTGTGTATATGGCATCTCTAACAAACATTCGAGAACCTGTCATGCAGTACTAAGAAATAAAGAACTCTGTTTTCATCAACAAAGGTCTGATCTTTGACTGCTTAGGGCAGAAGCCTCACAGTAGAGTGCACTAAGGGGCATGGGGGGGGGGAGAGAGTTATGCTTAGCTTGCGCGCCTTTTCCATAAGAACTTAACGGTTGCGGGTTTTCGCGATTCAAGGTTTTACACCGATTGGTGCCTGTCAGTCAAGTGCCTTTTGAATACTGTATAAGAGTTCCTTGCCTCATTTATCTGGTATCACTAACAAAGAAAGTGTTCCTGAAAGACCATTAAGAAAATAAAGGACTTTGTTTTCACACGAGGCCTGGCTTATTGGTTCTCATCAGAAGTCTCACACCCACCTGCCTCACAGGGTGTTCGTTGTGGGGAGGGGAAGGGAAAGGAGTTTGTAAGCCGCTCTAAGACTCCGAGTGAAGGGCGGGGTATAAATCCATTCTCCTCCTCCTCCTCCTTCATTGGAGGAAGAGCCCCTTAAAGTGGAGAAAGGCTCCTTGGAGGGTGGTTGGATCCACTGCAGTATATACCGGCAATGGAGTTTATGGCCAAAGTCATGATCTTGAAGTCCGGGGGGCACTTGACATTAGCCAGGATGAGTGAATGAGCGGAGCTGGAGCAGCCTCTTGCTTCATAAAAGACCCGGTTTGTTTCTGACCTCAGGTCTCCTGGTGTGTCCTGTTTGTTTTTTCTCAGATAGTCTTAGGAAATCTTGATCTTTCTGTGCCATTTGAAGTCAGTGTTCAAAGTGTCGAGGCCAGTGGTCTGGTGTCTGGGAACAGGCACGCTCAGTATCTGAAAAGAACTGGACTCGGGAGGCCGGTGGAGTGATTTTCAGCATAGCTCTTTTATTAGGTGGTCAGGAACAAGCATGGGGGTGAGTGGTCGGGGAGCCTGCTTGTATTTACAGGTAAGCCGCACCCTGACCTCGCCCCCCATGGGGGATTGGGTAAACAGGGATTAGTTTCCCACCAGAGGCTATCATAGGACCATTTGAATATCCTCAGCCTCTGATAGGGGGATAATCAGGATCCGAGGGTCTATTGTTCTCTGGGGACTGAAGCTCAGGCTGGTATCGCTTAGCATTACAGGCGAACATGCCCAGACATGTCGCAGGGTACATACAGGAAGTAAGTTGACACTAGAAAGTCTTTGAGTTCAAACTAGAAAATCGTGTACAGAACATAACAGTATCATTGCTGTCAGACCAAGAAAGAAGCCTTAGAAACAACCTTGAGTTTGGGTCAGACTGAGCCAGTGGAGGCTGATCAAGAGGTACAAACAATGGCAGATTTGGTTTGTGGTGGGAACAGATGAAGCACATGCACATTCGTAATTGGAATTAAACAGCACTGTTCTGTTTTGCTCAGAGAGCAACCATTTGTTTTCTGAATCCTGTGCTTTGCATATCCAATTTTTGGGTGCTACTGTAATAAATGTTTTCTTTTTATTAGAAAACTAGAAAAGTAATGCTCAAATGACAAGTGATTACACTCTACATATTCATATAATAATTTATCCTGGTACTTCCATATTCATTGCTGTCATCCAGTCCAATACTTCCTTTTTACTAATTCCAGTGGGAAACTTTTGTTTCCAAAAGGGACAAAGGGTGACCATCCTTATGCAAAAGTATTTTATACTCATGATTTTTTAAATGGACCTTGCTTTAGCAGAGAGATTTTATCCATTAACATCACAAACCACAGTTAACTCCAATGTTGGCAAAACAAAGTTTGAGTCCAGGGGCACCTTTAAGACCAACAAATTTTTATTCAAGGTGTAAGCTTACATGTGCAAGCATACTTCTTCAAATGCAGACTGTATCTGAAGAAGTGTGCTTGCACACAAAAGCTTATATCTTGAATAAAATTTTGTTGGTCTTAAAGGTGCCCCTGGACTCAAACTTTGTCCTGCTGCTTTAGACCAACATGGCTGCCCCACCTGAATCTATCCAATATTGGTAGCATATGTTGTATCCAGTTCTGGGCCAGGATCACTCTGGCAGCTACCAACAGGGGCATTGCTAAAGTCACTGTTGTCTGGGAAGCTGTTCTGAGTTCAGCCCTAGTAAATACATCATTGGTGACTGTAAAGAAATGCAAACAGCCAAGCCTCCACTGTACATTTTTAAAGTTTTTTTTCTTCTGGGCAGAGAACAGGCTGGGAAGGAGGAAGTCCATCAGTGGCTTTTCAGGCTCACTTCTTATGAAATGCTAATGGGTCTAGCTAGTGACAATGGGATGGCCAAGCTTCCCCTTCTCTCTCCCCGCCCTATTCTCCAGGCAGGGAATGGAGTTTGGAGGACTTTGGGCTAGAACAGCTCCAGGGATAATCTCCAGGAAGGAGCTGGAGGAGATGCTTCTCTGACCTGGCCTGACTGGATCAAGTGGGAGGGGAAAACAGAGGTGATAAAACCTCCTGGCAACAGGAAGGGGCTCTCTTTCTTTGAGGTGCTGCATTGAGGAGAACTCTGAGCTCTGGTCTGCAAGCAAGCAGCCATTGACCATGTGGTCACCTGGGAGAGTTGGAGAAAGCTTTGAGGTAATGGCAACTCTGTAGCGAACTAGAACAGCTAAGATAAAGAGCCTGTCCCATATTTTAACAGCTGATAGGACATGTATAGAGAGAGGGACAGAGGATTTGTGGTGTTTTAACCAATTTCTTTTGTATCCCTTGCCTAAATCTGGTGCTGTGCTAAAAGTATGCTTGCAAACATTTTCTTTTTAATAAATACTTTAAACATTTGATGCTGGGAGTGGTTCTCTGTACCACATAGACCTCCACCATCTTGAACACACTATCTGAAGATGGGAGCCAGGGGAAGGCAGATAAGTGGCTATTCCTCCAATGGCACCCAAGGCATTAATCTGTCCCCACGGTAACCAAGCATTGGGTTGCGGGAGGCACTGAGGCAAGGCCTCTGAAAGGTGAAGAGAAACTGGGAGTCCTGCACCTCCTAATGGGCAACTCCTTACAAAAGGGCAGGTGGTGGCGGCGAGCTACCCTGAGAGTGAAGGAAAAGCCCCTCCAGGGAGTTGGGAATCCTTAGGAGGGCAGGGAGGAATAGGGCCTGCAAGCCAGAGCACGCATGTTCTGCCACTGTGACATGAGTAGGATTATGCCCATAAACTCTCACACTCCTTTCTGTATGCAATTCCAAAATTCCTTAATAATTTTGGAATTCCTTCCTTAAAACTCCAACCACCTGTGGAAATAGGAACCTCGTTACTTTCCACACCTCCCAACACATATCTATGTAATAAATTTCATTGGGGAGATAAAGGTACAGCTGAAGATTTCTTGTATGGGGGGCAGGAAGCTAGGGCAGCTGCAGAGCGAGTCTTTCTCCCCCCGGCCCTTTTTATACAGCCCTGACTGGAAATGAGAGGAATTTGTACAGGCCAGGATCCAAAGAGCTTCCCAGGGTTGTTTGAGGAGCCCCAAGGGGCCTTGTGTCTCCAACAGTCTCTTCTCCCCCAGCTTCAGGACAAGCCCCTTTGGCAATGAAAGGAACAGACCAAAGGAGATGGTGGGCTGGCTGAGGGTGCAAAGTGCACGCGGGGGGGGGGGGAATCCTACTGGATAGGCCTGAGCCCTTGGTCCCCCACCTCCAGAGAAGAGGCTTCATGATCAGGGGCATTGCTGGAAGCTGGGCAGTGGAGAGCCCCCTCTCTGTAGAGGTGTAATTAAAATATATTGATGAGATGCACAGAAGCACAATGGAAGGAACAGTACAGAATTTCTCCTCATCCAGCACCAGATGTGGTATTTCAAGCCAGTTCTTTGGAGCTGTTTTATAAATTCCACAAAACCTTCTTTTGACCAGGTGTAATGCATCCTTCCAAGATGGTTTACAATTATCTTTTTTTTGGGGGGGGGGGTCCATTCTATCTGCTAAAACATTAATGAACTCTGCATTGGCTGTGTCAATGCTCTTATGGAGGAGCTGATGAAACTAACTTTAAAAATCCTTAATGTTATCATTATTGTCCAATTTTATTGCCAAATATGTGTACAACGCAACTAGTTCTGTGAGTTGAAGGGCGCCTGGAGCTTGTGTTTCTCCAAGACCAGCCCTCTCATGCTGCTTTGCAAACTGTTTTTGGAACTGAGAGAACTCTCAAAAGCTGGTCTGTGTGTTGGGGGGTGGGCGGGTGGATCTGGTTTTGAAGGCAAAAAAGAAAAGTTGTCTGTCCCTCTGGGTGTAGGCTGGCTCTTGGGGGTATCCAAAATAGCTTTTCATAACCTGGCCATTCACTTGCAGTTGTGAATACATCCTTCAAAGAAATAGTATAAATTATCCCATTTTCCGGTGTTTGAAATGAATTATGGGCCTCAAGTGGATGAATGCTTTGTTGGGTGTGAGAGACAGAAACAGGACACATCTGAACCCTGCAATGGATTAATCTTTCAAGTGCCCCGTCTGTTTCTAAATTCATTAGTCCAGCTCCCAACCCTTCTCCACTGGCTCCATTTTATGCGGGTTGCTATGGTAACCTTGTTTCATGATGGTAGGGGAGGGATGTCTTGTGTCTGCAGATGCAAGGGGCATTTGTTAGAACTGTTCCTAAGCCATCTGAATGCCTAAGATTAGGCTCTCCAGAATTTGTAACGCTGCAGGATGAGCCATTAGTGGGCATAGGTTTAACAATTCATTGGAAAGCCCAAGTACTTGATATATAGTTTAATGGTCCCTACTAGTCAGGCCTGTAGCCACTGGGGGGGGGGGGATGGGGGCAATGCCCCCCACAGATTAGCGCCGCCCTGTGGACAAAAATTCAAAGAAAAATTTAAAAAATATTTTTAAAATGTAAGATGTGCACAGGGTTTCCAAAATGTCCCCAGACAAAGTCAGGGGCACTTCAGTCTTGTTTTATTTTTTCTGGCCTGAAAAATAAATAACTTTAAAAAAATGCAAAATAAATAAGTAAAATAAAATTGCAAAATGCAAAAGAGAGAGAGAGTTGGAGATCCCCCCCCCCCCCCCGCTTACACAGAAAAGCAGCCCGGAATCGAGTCTCTCCAATGGAAAGGGCTGGAGGTCTAGAGGAGAGCTCGAGGCCGCAGCAGAGCTGGAGATGCTTCTTCTTCTGCTGCTGCTGCTGCTGCTGCTGATGCCATCAGGAGGAGCAGCAGGCGCGGCCAGGGAGCCACCTCGGTTTCCCCATCCCCCCCCCCCCCAGAATTTTCTGGACATGCCCCTGCTACTAGTGATGGAAGAGGTGGGGCTGAGCAGGGCATGCTGGTGTGCGTCCTATTGGTTAAGATCTCTCAGTCTTGCTGAACATGAAGCATGCACCCCAGAGCCTGCCCAGTCCTACAGCCCTGAGGCCACTGTGTGGCAGCCTTGCTCCCAAGGCTTGGAGCACCTTTGAATTGTCCCCAGTGAGGTAATTATGTACTAGCTGAAGCAGTTCTTAACTCTAATTATAGTAGGAGCAGGGCTTTTTTTTCTAGGGTCACACGCTGGAACGGAGTTCCAGAACCTCTTTGACAAAATTCTTTTAAAAATGTTTAAACGTTCATGAGTTTTCAATATACAGACCGAAAACTTCATTTCCCTCTTGAGAGTTCTCTTTGCCTCTTTCCAGAAATAACATTGTGCTGTTTTGTGGCACCATGCGTGGCCTCAGGTTTTCCTGCGGAGAAAAACTGGTCTCCGAAGAACAGGTCTACCAATAGAGTGGAAAGGGGCGGGTAGACCTGTTCTCCGGAGGCCAGGTCTACCAATAGAATGGAAAGGGGTGGGTAGACCTGGCCTCCGGAGGCCAGGTCTACCCATCCCTTGCCACTGTATTGGTAGGCCATCAGCCGCTTGGGCCTTGGAGCAGGGGAGGAAATCGCCGGGGGTAGGGGGTGGGGGAAGAGGACTTACCTGGGGCTGCAGCCTTTAGGAATCCCCCCCCCCCCGAGTATCACGTGTCTCACCTCTTGTCATATACTAGTAGCCAAGTTGCTCCCTCTATGAGGATATCTAAATCCGCACATTGGGGGCACTGGGGGGGCAGAGAGATTTTCCTGCACACTTGGGGGACTCCCCAGGTGTGCAGAAAAATCTAAAAAGTTTTAAAATTATATGGGGGATATTTAAATCCCCCCCAAAGTAAAAGCATTCCCTGCGCATGCGCAGAGAATGCTCTGGCTGTTGAGGGGGAGGCACTCAGGCCTTGCCACCGCCAATGCTGGGGAGGGGGTGGGAGAAGGCTCAGCGGGCCAGTGGCTGTGAGCCACTCAGGCCCTCGCTGGTGCTGGGGGGAGGGAGAAGGCTTGGTGGGCCTCACCACTGCCCCTGCAGAGGAAGGGGGTGGGAGAAGGTTTGGCGGGCTTTGCTGCCACCGCTGCTGCTGGGGAGGAAGGGGAGCGGAAGAAAGTTTGGTGGGCCTGGGTGTCACTGGGGAGGGAGGGAGGGGCGAGGAAGAAGGCTTGGTGGGCTGGTGGCTGTGAGCCGCTCAGGCCTTGCCACCGCTGGTGCTGGGGGGGAGGAGGGAGAAGACTCACCTGCTGCTGCTTCCTCCTCCCGTGGAGCTCTTCCTGCTTCTGCAGGCCGGGAGCTGTGGGGAATACTCCCCCCCCCCCACAAGTATCGCCGGTCCCCCTTCTTGTATTTTTATACAATGACATGTGTATAAATCAATAAAATGATGACAAATCTCATTTTATGATGCTGGAAAAGCCACATTCTTAAATTAGTCTCTTGCTGTTTAACGGCCTCTCGTTGAGCCTGCTCCTTGCTCCTTTCCAATCTGAATATAGCGGGGACCTGTATTTTTCACTTAAATGTCCTCAACTGAGGATTTGCAATTATATAAAATTGGAAATTACAGTGTAAACCTGATATTTTCCTCCTCTGGCTTTTATGGATTTCCCTGGCAACGGAAGTATTGGAAAACTGAAGTCAGAAAAGGGGCATGAACAAAAAGATTGGTGCCAGCTCAGTAGTCCAGGGCGTAATAGCAGGGTAACATTGGGCGTGGGGTGGATTGATCACCAGAGGCATCAGGACATCTCCAGACAGACTGATGCCCCCCCTGAGCCAGGCCTGCCCAGTGGCAATAGGGCAGTGTCTGGCCCTCCGGAGCCAGGTGTGGCCCAGGAGAGGCAGTGCCGGCAAGTTGGGTAGGCGGAATGTCTCTTCCTCCCTCTCTGTTGTGTACTGATGGAACTTGAGTCTGAGTGAGGGCTCCAAAGGCCTTCAAGACCATTGGTTGTGTTGCCGGTAACGGCCAATCGTATTTGTTGCTGATAATCCATTAGCTGCACTGTCAATGGTCACGTTGTATACGGTGCGTGCAAATGCAAGGTCCTAGCAGCCTACTTGGTATTGGTTGTTGTTTAAGGTGGGTGTGGTTTTTACGAGTATAAATTGGTTCCTGTTCAGCCCATGTCACTGGTCTGGAAATTCAATAACTCTGCGTGTTATTCTGAAAAGAGCTGCCTCATCTCAGTACATAATACTTCCATCTTTACTTTGATTGCAAAAGATGATCTCTTTGTTTCAAAGCAAGCAAGCAAGCAAAAAAACAGACCTTCCAGCACATTTTCATGAGGAGGTTTCTGATATCACCATCTGGCATTCTGATGGGAAGGCTGCTTCCATCTTTTGCATATTGCTGATGAATAGGGCTGCCAAGTCCTACTTACCGATTGGCGGGGGGGGGGAGTCCCTCGCCGCCCGGGAGCCGCCCGGGAGCCTCCCTAGCACGCGCGGCCAGTGACGTCACCCGGAAGTGACGTCACCACGTTGGAGACGTTGCCAGGGCGACACTCTGGCAATCGCCCCAAATGGGAGAGGGAAGGCGGCAGGAGAGGGAGAGGGAAGGCGGCAGGAGTGGCCAGGCTGGGGGGAGGGGAAGGAGGCGGCGGCGGTGGGTGGGCCTAGGAAGGTCCCGGGGAGGCGCGGTGGCGGGTGCTCTGTTTCACCAGGCTCAGTCCCCCCTGGGAAATTTCGGGGGTGGCCCAAGCCCTTGAGGCCCCCCCCCCCCATAGTTGATGCCCGTGCTTGGAGATGTACACAGTCCTAGAGTTCGTATTTGGGCCTTGTTGCCTGCTGCACACATTCACACCTAACTTGCTCCTGGTTGCGGTCTGCAACTTAACTTGAGATACGTAGATTCAGGTGGGGTCACCATGTTGGTCTGAAGCAGCAGAACAAAATTTTAGCCCAGTGGCAACTTTAAGACCAACACAGTTTTATTCTGGGTATATAGCCCAGAATTAAACTTTGTTGGTTTTAAAGGAGCCACTGGGCTCACGCTTTGTTTCGAAGTACATAATGAACAGGAATCACACTAATAGCACATACACCCCTATCAGGTCTGGTTATGGGCAGCTGTGGCTCTTACACATGTCATGTTTTCAGAACTGGGCCACAGTCGTTGCCTACAGCTTAATGCTCACTTCTTTGCCCTGTGAGCTGGCAGTCTGTGCATGGGGATTCTCCTGCTTTGATGTTCCCACGCAATTTCATGTGAGTAGAGCATCTTGACAACAGAAGTGGAGAGTTTCACTTGGTCCAAAGCATAGCAGCCAAGCTGTGTTTTTTGGGGGGGTGGATGCAGGGACTGTATCACCTCTGCTGGAGAATCTAAGCCGGCTGCCCCTCTGTTTCTAGGGACAATTCAAAGTGCCGGTTCTTACCTTTAAAGTCCCGGGTGGCTTTGCTTGTACTGTCCAGGCCACTAGCTAAGATTCTCTTCTGAAACACGGCTTTTTGTGCCACTTGCCAGAGGTGCTGCTGGCGACCAGAGTCAGGGCTTTCTCAGTGGTGGCTCCTCCTCTACAGAATACCCCCTCCCTTCTGGTTCACCGGGTGGCACCTTTCTTACTCTTGGTTAGGAGCCAGATCAAAACATTTCTTTTGACCCAGGTTTTTCACTGAGGGGTTCGGTCTTTTTCAAAGCTGTTTCTAGGGCGGTCTTCTAGTTGGAGCCCTGTTTTTTGGGGGGGGGTACCATTTTAGCTTGCTGAGTAGGATGCTGGAGTGGCGTGTTTGTATGCTGTCCGTTTTATGATTATGAGCTGCCTTAAGCAGGTCTCTGGAGAGGCGACTTATAAGACTTCTAAATAATCAATTCATTTATTTTGTTTATATCCCTTTCCCCCCTCCAGTGAGGACCCCAAGCAGGGTAAACAGTTCTCCTCTCCATTTTATCCTCACAACAGCCCTGTGAGGTAGGGTAGGCTGAGAGTGTGTGACTGGCTCAAGGTTACCCAGAAAGCTTCCAGGGCAAGGTGGGGATTCGAATCTGGCTCTCCATGAACTCAGCTCAGCACTATAACCACTACACAATGCTGTATAAATAAACCCAGATATTCCCTTTCCCATACTTATAAATTAAGGGTAAAGGTAAAGGTTTCCCTTGCTCGAAAGCCAGTCAAATCCGACTCTAGGGATGCGGTGCTCATCTCCATTTCCAAGCTGAAGAGCCAGCGCTGTCTGAAGACATTTCTGTGGTCATGTGGCTGGCATGACTAGATGTTGAAGCGCACGGAGCGCTGTTAACTTCCCACTGAAGTGGTGCCTATTTATCTGTTTGCAATTTCTTGCTTTCGAACTGCTCATTTGGCAGGAGCTGGGGCCAGAGACAGGAGCTCACTCCGTCATGCAGCACTCGGGTCTCGAACTGCTGAACTACCGACCTTCCGGGCTGCAGTTCAGCATCTTAACCACTTGAGCCATTATAAAACTCTGCATATTCAGTACTTAAATAACAGCCATAGCATCCCCGTATATTCCCCAGCGAGCACTACGGTCTGGTTCGCAAAATCGCCTGACCCTCCCAGGACCAAGGGAGGCCCGGCTGGCGGGTACAAGGTCCAGGGCCTTCTCTGTGGCAGCCCCGTACTGGTGGAACGAGCTCCCGGATGACATCAGGGCCCTGCGGGACTATTTACAGTTCCGCAGGGCCTGCAAGACGGAGCTCTTCCACCAGGCTTTCGGGTAGAGGCCGCCCAGTATTGAGATCTACATCTGGCCCTGGACCGATCTTGCCCGCCAGTTCGTAGCTGTTTTAAGGTGGTATTCGGGTGCTGCACTGAATTGATGATACGCCATCTGTATGGTATTATGTATGTTTTAATGTTTTTAATATTTTAAATTATATATGTATGGATTTGTTGTTAGCTGCCCTGAGCCCGCCTTATGGCGGGGAGGGCGGGATATAAATCACATTAATAATAATAATAATAATAATAATAATAATAATAATAATAATAATAATAATAATAATAATAATAATAGCAGCAGCATCTCAGGCCTCAGTCCCAAGCAGAGGAAGTGCTTGTAGTCAGGAAATTCTGTGCTAGGGAGAAGCAGAACAAACCAAAATGAAAGGAGGTGGGGGATGGCGAGACTGCAGTCCCGCAAAACACACCATCCTGTTTGTGTATGATGAACACCATGTCTGTTGAAGTTCTCCTTGGGGAGGAGGGGCAGCTGCAGTAAGAATATGGGTAGGGGATCATGCCCTTTTGACACTGCTATTGGTGGTGGGGGGGGGGTTGTTTGTTTTCCTTCGGTTTATTTTGTTCACTCTAGGAAGGCATTAAACCCCAAAGGGAGGCATTTTGAATTAATTATGGTTTTGTGTCTACTGCATTACAAATTCATGCAGTTTTGACTTGATGCTCCTGAATGCCACATGTAAATACATGAATTCTTAATTTAAATCACCATATTTGGAAGACAAGGGATCCAGCAGAATTAAATGTTCATGGTACTGAAACCGTTTTCTTCACATAAAACATAGAAGCATGATTTTAGACCAGTAAATGAGAGAAGCTTCCTAAATTAGTGTTGCTCTTTGTGTGTCAAGATCATCCATAGAACAAAGAGCTTCGGATTGCAGAGCCCAAACAGAAAGATGCCGTGTTCGCTGATTCACATGTGGAGCACACTTGCTATTTGCACTGACTACGGTAGAGAGGAAGGCAGGTGGGGCTCATGTCCTTCCATGAAAATTAATGGGGTAGCTTTTCGGATGGGGAAGCTCTGCGCATCCATTGGGGCTTCCATGATTAAGCAACCCCAAGATCTCAGCAAGTACACAACAGTAAGGCCGAACTTCTGCGTGAGACTGTGGTCGCCTCTTGGAAAATGTACCCTGCCATTGCATTGTGCTTAGGGCTGGACAAGCCTCAGGCTGGGGAGAGGGAGGCACCCATCTTAAAAACAATTTGAACAGAAGAGTAGAAGAAGAGATTAAGGCAAAGGTAGTTATGAGCCTCCCACCCAGTGAGCTTCCATGACGTCCAGGATCCCACAGGGCTTCTGCCCATAATGTAGCTAAAACAGAGCATATCCCATGGATGCCTGTGGGGTTTTCCTCACTGCAAACAGGAGAGGGTCTACATAAGGTTCCACTGAATGGGTCAGTCTCTGGCACAGTCTTCATGGTCGTGTACAGTTTGTGGATAGTGGATGGTGTACAGTTGTGAATATCTGCAGTATTCCCAGAGTCCGGCACAGTTGCTTCATAACAGTGGCCATAAGGAAATCCTACAATCTGTCAGGAGCTCTCAGCAAAGCCTCACTTGAAGGAGAACCTGGATTAAGGCTCTGGATACCCCCTTGTTAGCAGAGTCCAGAAACGTAAAACCTCAAGGTTATCTCGTGACATAATCCACCAAGGCTAACAAGTGTCAGAATCCCTGCAGAGTGTGGGATAAAGGCCCCACAACGTCCATTGTGACTTGTTCAAAGGGAGTGTGAATCATTGGCAAGGAAATAAAGTGGAGCTTGTGGAGGAGGGTATCTGTTGGCCTCTTGACATATGGCTCAGATTTTACAAAATCCCCACACATCTTAGGATATTGAGGGCCAAAAGAATCATGCCAGTATTTGGGCCAGAGTACCCGTAACTCCCTGGTGCCCTGCCCAGGTATGATCATGAGCCCGAGCCAGCCCTTTCCCCAGTAAAGGCAAGGTACTCAGAACTGACACACCTTATCCCTATGCTTTGCCAGGCTCCTCCTGGATGGACCATGTGTGGCTCTCTCATTGCCTTACACGGGTCTTGAACTGTCCCTTCATAACCACGAGGAGGGTTTCCAGGGACTCATCTTCTTCTTGCACCCTCATAAACTTGGGACCTCCATTCCAGGAGGCTGCCTCTTTGCTGACAATGTCACGGGGTTGTCCCCTGACTAGGGTTCCACTCTGGTTCCTCCACTGGGAAAGCCTTGGCTGGAATGGTAGAGGAGTGCAGCATATCTCAGAATCCTGGGATATCTCACCCAAGCAACACCAGGAATTGTAAGTCCTCCACAAACTCCAGTCCTACTTCTTGAGTCTGCCATAAAAAGTCACCAGGATAAAAAGTCACAGTGGGATACTCTTCATTATGCCAGTGGAAGCAGGCCAGCGTGGCCTTATGGATGGCAGGCAAGTCTTGAGGAAACAGCCAAGTTCTAATCATCGACACTAAGTTTCTGCTGTTCAGAAAGGCCGACAAGCAATGGCCAGCTATTTCCGCCATTATAATGGGGGGGGGGGCATCCTAACAGCCACCTAGCATGGCTGTCTCCCACCCAGTGTTGGGTTCCATAACACTCCCATTTAAAATGTCCCAGTTGACCCCATGTATGACAGGGGCCCCCCTTGCTTGAAGCACTGACATTCCCCTCTCTGGCTTTCTCTGAGGTCAGAGCAGAGAGGTGGGGAAACCAAGGACCTCCATTCCCTTGTGGGGCCTTCCAGACAGGAAGTTGCCCCAAAGGCAGTGAGGCCACTCACCCCAGCCCCTTCATGGCACTGGGCCTGGCTGGGCTACAACTAGTTGAGCCCATCCTGGCTCAGGAGGACCACCTGGGACAACAAGTCTGCCGGTGTGGTGGGCCCAGGTGCAGGGGCAATTGGGGTAATGGAAGTGGGTGGATGATTGGTTTCTCAAGGATAGAAGAGGTAGAATCACGGCGAGAAGGGGAAATAAAAGGAGGGCTCTGTGGACAGGCTGGTGGAAGGAGGCAGCACAGCGCAGAGTGGAGAGGCAGTGCGCTGCTCCAGAAGACGAAAGGAAGGACCCGCAGCTTGCAGCCGGTGTCCCACTGACCCCAATTCCAAGGCCTGGGGCTGCCCAGCGTGAAGAGCACAATGGCATGGTCATGGAAGGGGGCACAAATAGGCAGGGCCTGAGGTCTCTAATGGCCTGTATGTTGTATGGGCAGCAAAATGTATTCCTTTGCAATGGATTGGTCCTTCCCGTCACTTTTAGGATGCCAGCATTGGGGCAGAAGGAGCACACCATCACTGGCTTCTCTTCTGTAGGCAGGCTTCTCCCCTTCCCACCCCTGGGGTTGCCAGCCTTAAGGTGGGAGCTGGAGTTCTCCCAGAATTGACAGAGGCCAGATCCCGTGGAGGAAAGGGCAGCTTCAGAGGGTGATCTCTGTGGCATCACAGATCCCAGCTGATCTCCCCGCCCCCCAGGCACTGCTATCAAATCTCCATGAGTTTCCCAAGCTGGAATTAGCAAATCCTACCGCCCCACCCCCCGTCCAGTGTGCACAGGTTAACAAGTCAAACGGAGCAAGCATCTGGGCTGCTGATATGCACCACCCTGGGCCAAACCGCTCATCACACAGACACGCTCTGGAGTTCTATGCTTCCTAGCTGTGGGTGGCTGAGTTCAGATTAGGATGGCAGTGTGTGGGGAGAGGCTGATTAGGCCTCCACACCTGCCATTTGCCTGACCTGGAATGATTCCAGGGAAATATTTGCCCTCCTGGGAAAACTTACACAGCCATCCATGTGTGTTTTGCCCCAGGGGTGGGGGAGAACACCTGCTCAGATGCAGGAGGGAAGGCAGAAGCCACTTTCCCGTCCTGATCCGATGGGTCCAATTCACACCCAACACCAGACCATGATGTCTGTGTGACAGAACAAAGTGAGAGTCCGGTGGCACCTTTAAGACCAACACAGTTTTATTCAAGGTGTGAGCTTTCGTGTGCATGCACACTTCGTCAGACAATGAAATGGAATTACAGATCATCTATATATATAAAAGAAAGTCCCCCCATTGATTCCTATGAGGCTTCCAGGCTGCTGCCTCCTTGCACCCCCCACTCTCTCATTGGTCAGCTGCAGAGCTCAGCGTTCTGAGGTAAAAAAAAAAAAACCAGTTACAGGAGACTGCAGAGAGCCAACAGCAGTTGAGGAAATCTGGAATGGCCAGCAACCACCTGTGAGGTGCACTGATGCTGCTGGCCCAGCCTCTCCGATGGCTTCCAACAGAACTGCCTGTCAGGTGAAGGAGAGGAGGTGGGATGCTTACAGCTGTCGGGGAGGTTTGCTCAGCAGGATTGCCTTAGCCCTGCTGCTGGCCCAGCCTCCTGGATGCCTTTAAACATAATCCCTCACGCACACCAGACAGGCAGGTGTCTGTCAGGTGTCGGAGCAGGGCCAGGGTACTTTAACGCTAGCAGGAGGAGGCAGCTTAGGAATGCAGCAAAGACATTTGCACAGAGTACTCCTGCGGGGCACTGAGCTGTGCAGGCCAGGTACCAGCAAGATCACCCTGAGGCGCTCAGAACCACACAGTCTCCATATGAGCAAAACAATCCAGGAACACCAGTAGAGAGGCCATCACTTTCGTGGAAGGTGGCAGGAGTTGACTTAACAGACGACTGCTTCTCATGTGGACTGTTCTGTGTGGCCTGCTCCAGAGTGAGCTCACCAAGCAGCCTGGTGATCCCAGTAGCACCTGAGGGCGGAACCACCAATGGGGTCTACAGAGAGGTCCTTCAGTAGAGAGAAAAAACAGTATGTATATCTCACTTTGTTTTTTACACTACAGTCTTCTCCATTAGAATTCCTACAATAAATGTTACATTTAAGACTTCACATCATCAGTATTATAACTGGATTCAGGGAACTAAAATACCGTAGTGAAGCATGGGTATCAGGCGAGTAGTTGTATATATATAGGGGTGGCTTGTTAAATTAGCATGCAAAATAGTGAAGATATTTTTTCTAAACAGATCAAAAGAACGACAAGCTCTGGTTTCTGCTTATCATCTGTTTCAATTCAACTTGGGGGGAAGAACAACATAGGCAATAAATATGTCAGAACTGGAGATTGACGGGCCCTCAATTGTGAGAATCCTGTCCTTAGACTCCCATCCATCTCCTTTCTAGCATGGAGGCGAACTTTACAACATCACAGATGTGCAGAGCAATTTCCTTGTTCTGGTGTCTGTGTAACATTGTGAGTCATGATTCCACATCTGAAAGAGTTTAAATGTCCGCTGCACCAGTCTGTGTTTCAGATGCTCTAATTACAGGGATTAGAAGCTTCAGATTGAATCCATGAATGGATAGAGCCTTATGGGGAAAAATATCAAGTGCCTTCCCTTAACCCTCATTCCCCCCCAAGCCCCTGCTGAGGGTTGGGGGGGGGGACTCTTCAGTATGGTAGGCCATGAGATGGAGGGGCACTATCCGAAGGAGGAGGAGGCAGCAGATCTCACCTGAGCCATTTGCAGCAGTTTCTACAGAGTCCCCCTGCTTCCTGCAGACCCCCCACCCTCCCACCCACGAAGCTCTGGAGGGATCTCTGGTCCTCAGCCGTGTTCAGGGTGTCCCAACAAAGGATCACTTCCATTAACTCACTCCAAACTGGAGAGAGTTTGGTGTAGAGGTTAAGTACACGGACTCTAATCTGGGAGAACCGGGTTTGATTCCCCACTCCTCCACTTGCCCCTGCTGGATGACCTTGGGCAAGCCATCGTCCTGGCTCAGCTGTCCTTGAAAAAGAGCAGTTTCTGTCAGAGCTCTCTCAGCCCCACCCACCGCACAGGGTGTCTGTTGTGGGGAGGGGAAGGGAAAGGAGATTGTAAGCCGCTCTGAGACTCCTTTGGGTAGTGAAGGGCGGGGTATAAATCCATTCTTCTCTTCTTCTTCCATTCCCAGGAACACTAGATCCAACCCACTGTAAATGAGCATTGTGTTTATGATAGACCAAATCAGCTGGGTTTCATGCCGCTACTTTCAAATTCCAGATTCCTTATGCATGACAGGAACTTTCTCCTGTTAATGCCAGTCATACCATCATTCCAAGAAAGAGCTAAAGTTTCCCTTGGATGCTTCTGCTTCAGGTGGAGAGCTGTGTAGTCAAACACACCCCCGTGATAAAAACGCACAGAAAGGCAGCTTGTCCAGGAGGCGGACTCTTCTCCTGCTATCAGTTGAGGGATTCAAACAGGAAGGAGCACAGTCCTAGATCACAATGAAAGGGGGTCAGAGCACCAGATTTTAGGCCTTTGCCTTTCCAGATCCCTTTAAGAAAAGATGCTTTTAAGTCCAGTGTGTCCCAGACTGACTCCACAATTGGCCAGTCCAACATTCACTGCCATCCTTCCTCCTTTGGTGGAAACAGTGGGAATTGCCCCTTCCATGATTTCTAACCTCCTTGGAGGCTACCATGGGCATATACCACAGCCCCCCTGGCCTCGGTTTCTTGTACTTGCCACCCTTGCATGAAGAGGGGGAGAGGCCCAAGAGCGTGCCAGGGCTCCCTGGAGGAGAGACAGCGAGCTCTAGGCTGTGCTGGGTGTGTCGTAACTCGTAATGTTATCCTGGCTGTACAGTTGGGACCTAGAAGCTCAGTCCACGGCAGAGCCAACCTGAAGCGCACACCATCCAGCCACAGTGCAGAAAGCGAATGCAGCCAATCTGGATCCGTTCTCAAATGAATCTAAACAGCATGTTATGTGCTATTCACTCAAAGGCTGAAAAGCAACACGTCTGAAGCTTTTTTGTGTACAGATGAATTTAATCTCTTGTTGATTAAAGGTGTATATATAATGATAACTGCCAGGGGGGCTGAACATAAGACCATTTTCGTATGGTTTTCAGTTGTGAGGGACCACATTTAATTTTTACTGTTAACCAAGTACATGAAAATACGAGCAAAGTCTAAAAACTTGTAAGTAAATAATAGTTGCATCTTTTTGGGAACTAACACTGCATGCTTATTGTTGTCAGTTTGCCTTGGGGGTATTAAGGAAAATTGATGTACAAACAAAAAATATGCAAGAAATTCGTCAGCCCATTCATGAAGCTCATTACAAATATCAAAGGTTGTCTGTTAAGCTCCTAAATGTTTGCTCCTCCCATTCATTGTGCTGCCCTGCCATCTGAGCCTGCTGTGATGCCGTGCAATAGGCTTACGCCACAACTAGTGCGCATCCAGAAGACATGACCCTCTGGCACAGCAGGTCAGACAATGGAGGCACGACAGCTGTTTTTCAGCCGTCTAGGATAGTTCCCGTGTTTTGCGGGTGGCACGTGTTTTCATTTTTCTTTCAACCAAATGTTCATTTCTATCAACAGATTTTTGAACAAATAAATTAGAAAAAGATAACACACCATGTCACCCACATTACCCCCCCCCCCCAGTGTGTCATGGAAGGAAATGTGCACATCTGTAGATTTTCGTGTGACTGCAGAGAATATGGAATCATAGTAGAGTCACAAAAGCTACTTTTTCTATATTACGTTTACACTTTGTATAATTCTTGTATATTAAAATGTACACATATTTTCAGTGCAAACTTTCTCTCTCTTTTCCTTGTGAAAAGGCTAAAATGTGTTTGAAACCTGTCTAAAGGAAATACTGAAAAATCGTGGGCATGTGAGGAGCTAAAAAATCCAGCTGCTCCAAGAATGGATGATTTTGCAGAAAGGACCTAATGGGGAAGTCCTGCTTGTGGGCAGGGTGCAGGTCCCCTGACCGGCCGCTGAAGCCAAGGCCACCCACTCAGCCAGGGAAAAGGCGGCTGCTGCTGGGAGGAAGGCTGGGGGGGAGGGGTTTAACACCTCAGTTGTGTCCAGCAGCCTGCGGGCTGGAGAGGAGCTATGCTTGGTTAAAGGGGGCCCAGGTAGCAGCCACTGGCAAGTTGGCCTTTTATCGTGTTCGGCTGATTAGGCAGTTGGTTCCCTTCCTCAAACACAACAACTTGGCAACAGTGATCCACACGATGGCCATTTCGAGATTGGACTACTGTAATGCTATCTCTATGGGGCTGCCCGTGTCTCAAATCTGGAAGCTGCAGCTGGTGCAAAATGCCGCAGCCAGGCTGCTGATAGGACTCCCTATTTGGGAGCACATCCAGCCTGTGCTGAAGGCACTGCACTGGCTGCCTGTAGCATACCGGATTTGTTTCAAGGTGCTGGTTCTTACCTTTAAAGGCCTATATGGTCAGGGTCCTACATACCTGAGGGCGCACCTTTCCCCACATGTACCCCGGAGAGCACTGAAATCAGGGGCCCAGAATCGACTGGCCCTCCCAGGTCTTAAGGCGGCCAGGCTAGCAGTAACCAGGGCCAGGGCCTTCTCGGTGGTGGCTCGTCTCTGATGGAATGAGCTCCCAGGGGAGATCAGGGCCCTGTGGGATCTCTTGCTATTCTGCAGGGCCTGTAAAATGGAGCTCTTCCACCAGGCTTTTGGAGCTGCCACTGCTGTTAAGAGCTGAGAGCCGAGGGTTAGAGAGCCCTGTTCCCCCCTGGAATTCCAACAACAGACTGAGCCACCCGCTGGAAAGACAATCTAAGAAGATTGAAGAATCGACTGCGAGAAGAGAGAACTGAATAGCAGCCATTATGAAAGCAATGTCACTAGCACTTTACTATACGGTTTTAAATTGTTTTAATTGAATTTATGTTTTATTGTAAACTATGTGTTGCTTTTGTGTAAGCCGCCCTGAGCTGGCCTTGGCTGGGAGGGCGGGGTAGAAACAGCAGCAACAACAGTCGTTCTCATCGTCGTCTCTGGAGGAGTCCAGCCCCACCCAGAGTCCATATGTGGGGGGAAAGGATGAGCAAGGGAGCCACTGGAAGCTGTAGTAGGCTGGAGGTTCAGTGGGGAGGGGAGGCAACATGGGTGCTTGGATCCCACACCAAGGAAATGGCAGCCCTCCAGATCTGGACCCAGAGAGACCAGTGCCTGGGACATCCTGGGTCCAGAGTGTCCATATGAATGACGTGTGCCCACTGAATGAAAATGTGTTCCGTTTTGAGACTGACCTGAATACACACAGTCTGGGCATGCATAACACACACGTGAACTGAAGGCATGCACACTGAATGCGTGAAAGGAGCTCCTGCCACAAGCCCTAACAAGGGAGACCTGGGTTTTTATACTGCTAGTGATGTGCTTTGACTGACGGCAGAGTTGGTATCCTGTTCTAGCTGGGGTGGGGAGTAGGAGGAAAGGCATGGACTCACTGAGTTGGAAGGAGCCATACTGGCTATCGCAATGCAGGACCAGCCCAAAGCATCCCTGGCCAGTGTCTGTCACTACCTCCCTAGGCAGCTGATTCCCCTGCTGGGCAACGTTTCCTTTTGGGTGCTTTCATTGTCTGCAGTAGGTGTGTGATTACTTTCAACAGCTCTTTTGTGATCCTAAATTTATCCTGTTGGGGCGGGGGAAGTTTCAGTCCGTGTGTCAGAACTCCCTGGTGTGGCATGGAGCCCTGATGACTGGACAGCAAGCCCCATAGAGAGCTGCCATATTTGTTGCCACTTTTGGGAAAGCCCTGCTGCTGGTGTGCAGGCCTAGGGAGCCCGGGTGCCACCCCTCCCATCTCATTTTACACACAGGCCCCCTTGGTGGTGGAGAGGATCCCTCCCGGGCTTGCTCTGCACGCCCCTGGTGTAGCCCGTTTCTGGTTTCGGTGCCTGGCTCTCTCGGTCAGCTGCTCTCTGCCCTGGTCTCAAGGCTGGCCAAGATCATATTTCTGGCTCCCCTTCTTCCTGTCACATGACCCTCGGGTCATGTGCTTGACCTTGGTATGTCCCATGCGATCGCCTCAGCATTAGTGTGTGTGTGTGTGGGGGGCATGAGTTTGGAAATGTGAGAGGCCACCTATCCTAGGGGAACAGAGGCTCAGACGGCAACTTCCTAGCTTCACCAGTGTAATTCCAACAGCAGAAGACAAACACCGACTAAAAGGTGTGCTACTGTGACTCACAAGTATCTGACATCACCTGGAGCTAGGCCAACATGGTCTCCCAGCATCACTTTTAGAGAGGGTTGCATTAGTCTTTCCCTTGTTGCTGTTCAGTCACACAGCTGAGTCCGACTCTTCGCGACCCCATGGGCCACATCAGGCCAGGCCCTCCTGCCTTCCATCGCGCTCCGGAGTTTGCTTAATTTCATGTTTGTTGCATGGATAACACTGTCCAACCATCTCATCCTTTGCCGTCCCCTTCTTCTTTTACATTCAGTCTTTCCCAGCATCTGGGTCTTCTTCTCCAGTGAGTGCTCCCTTCTCATCTGGTGGCCAAAGTATTTGAGCTTCAGCTTCAGGATCTGGCCTTCCAGGGAACAGTCAGGGTTGATTTCTTCTAGGACTGACTGATTCGATCTCCTTGCAGTCCAAGGGACTCTCAAGAGTCTTCTCCAGCACCAGAATTCAAAAGCATCTATTCTTCAGTGTCCGGCCTTCCTTATAATCCAGCTCTCACAGCCATACATCACTACTGGGAATACCATTGCTTTGACCATACGGACTTTTATTGGCAGGGTGATGTCTCTACTTTTTATTATGCTGCCTAGGTTTTCCATCATTTTCCTCCCAAGGAGCAGGTGTCTTTTGATTTCGTGGCTGCAGACACCATCTGCAGTGATCTTGGATCCCAGGAACGTGAAGTCTGTCACTGTTTCCACGACTTCCCCTTCTATTTGCCAAGGAGTGATGGGGCCGGATGCCATGAGCTTAGTTTTTTTGATGTTTAGATTCAAGCCAACTTTTGCACTCTCCTCTTTCACTCTCGGAAAGAGACTCTTGAGGTCCTCTTCACTTCCTGCCATTAGAGTGGTATCGTCTGCATATCTGAGGCTGTTGGTGTTTTCCCCAGCAATCTGAATTCCAGCTTGTGATTCATCCAGGCTGGCATTTCGCATGATGTACTCTGCATATAAATTAAATAAGCAAGGTGAAAATATACATCCGACTATTTCCCTAGCTTTTTTTTAGAGAAAGAAAGCATCCCAGGCAATTGCTAGCTGGAAACACTGACTCCTCTTACAGC
Source organism: Lepidodactylus listeri (assembly GCA_029233225.1). Classification (NCBI taxonomy): domain Eukaryota; kingdom Metazoa; phylum Chordata; class Lepidosauria; order Squamata; family Gekkonidae; genus Lepidodactylus; species Lepidodactylus listeri. Next base: position 111,100,838 of record JARCFY010000009.1, on the reverse strand, counting down.
CTGCCTTCCCTCAGTTGTGGGAATCTGGGTGCCGTGCCCTGCCAGGGCAGCCTAGAGGCTGTTTCTCTGAAGGTGCATCGCCAGCCGGAACAGAAATATGCTGCAGGTGAGGTGGCCTCTTCCCTGGTCTAAACTAACTATTTTACAATCTGAGAAGGGGCTTTTATTATCTCCCTAGGCGTTAACCTTATTGGAAAAACTTGAGGGATGTGGATGTTTATGATGATATTCAAGATAAATATAAAAACGAATGCCTGGCCTTCACATGGAGGATTTATCATTTCTTGAAGGCATATCTTGACCTTTTCAACATGACTGGCATATTTAAATGTTGCCTTTACCAATCATCCTTGTTATGCATACTGATGCAGAGAACAGGTCCCATGTGCAGCTTGTGTGTGTGTGTGTGAAAATTGTTGGGGGCTCCTATTTGTTGGATCCTGGCATCCAAGATCACTGCAGACAGTGACTACAGCCACGAAATGAAAAGACGCCTGCTCCTTGGGAGGAAAGCGATGGCAAACCTAGACAGCATAATAAAATGCAGGGACATCACCCTGCCAACAAAAGTCTGAATGGTCAAAGCAACTGCACTGGCTGCTTATAGCATACCAGATCCGGTTCAATCTGGTGCTGGTGCTTGCCTATAAAGCCCTATATGGCCAGGGACCTGTTTACCTGAGGGACCGCCTCGCCCCATATGTACCCCAGCGAGCACTGTGATCGAGTTCCCAACACCACCTGGTCCTACCGGGGTCCAGGGAGGCCCAATTGGCGGCAACAAGGGCCAGGGCCTTTTCAGTGGTGGCCTTGTACTGGTGGAATGAGCTCCCAGAGAACATCAGGGCCCTGCGGGACCTTTCACAGTTCCACAGGGCTTACAAGATGGAGCTCTTCTGCCAGGCCTACAAGTAGGGGTCGCTGCCAGGATCTTATTGCCCTGGCCCAAATATTGAACATCGCCGCCCAGACCATCGGCACCGGTCGACTCTGTTGGGATACGGTGAGCAGCGCCATCTAGTAGGAAAGATATTGTACAGTATTTTACAGATGATATGTTTTTATCTTGTATTTTATGGTTTTATTGTATATGGTATATGTTGCTAGCTACCCTGAGCCTGACGAGAGGCGGGGAGGGCAGGATACAAATTCAATAAATAAATAAATGGTATTCCCAGTAGTAATGTATGGCTGTGAGAGCTAGATTATAAGGAAGGCCGGACACCGAAGAATAGATGCTTTTGAATTCTGGTGCTGGAGAAGACTCTTGAGAGTCCCCTGGACTGCAAGGAGATCGAATCAGTCAATCCTAAAGGAAATCAACCCTGACTGTTCCCTGGAAGGCCGGATCCTGAAGCTGAAGCTCCAATACTTTGGCCACCAAATCAGATAAGAGCCCTCCCTGGAGAAAGTGAGTGTTGGGAAAGATTGAAGGTAAAAAAAGAAGGGGATGGCACCGGATGAGATGGTTAGGCAGTGATATTGATGCAATGAAAATGAAACTGAGCAAACTCCAGAGGGCGGCAGAAGACAGGAGGGCCTGGGGTGATGTGGTCCATGGGGTCACGAAGAGTCGGACTCGACTGTGCGACTGAACAACAACAACCACAACAACAAAACCATCCCTAGATTCATGCTAAGTATTATTGTGGTGAACCAATGGAGCCGTAGTTTCTCTCCCAGGCCTTTTGTTTCTACCCTCCGCAAAGTGATGCCTTAGGCATTTGCCTGTCAGCGAGAATGTCATTTCCCGGCCAGCCGGGAGACGGCATGCAGTGCCTAAGGGAGAGCGTCCCCCCCTCCTTTGGAATGTGCTCTTCTCCCCGGGCGCGGCCCCTGCTTTGCCTCCTGCTCCTCTGAGACCTGGGTAGCCAGTAGCTTCTCATAAACTTTGTTTTTAATGGGACTTCCCCCCAAGTGCGAAAGCTCTCCTCTCCCGCCTTTAGCCTGGGAACCACTAACAGGTCTCGTGTCTTAGGCGCCTTTTTATTCACCTGGTGACTGGGGGGTTCTTTTATGACAACGTTGTTCGAATATACTAGAATAGCTCTGCTACTACTCTAGCTTTCGTTACTGATTCAACAAGTGTACCCCGATTGAGCCCTCCAATAAATGAGCTCTTGTTTAAGAACCTTTGTTTGGAGTTGAAATCTCTCCGGACTCTCTCATTGCCTGAGGGATGGGGCTGGCCCTACCCACCCTGCAGAACTGGGCATCATACTTACCGTGTCCAGGTTGGGTTCCTGCAACCCATCCCACATGCAGTGTCTCTTTAGGGATGCTAGAAGGTAACGCTGGCGCACTCACTGTGGGAATCGCTTTCCGATCTCACAGCGCCCTTTCCTGCTAATGCCACAGAAGAGACTAAAGGCTGGTGGGGGGGGGGCCACATTTGTGGGACTGAAGAGTGCCCCCCTCTCTGTCACCTGGGCTGAGCAGGTGCAGAGGGGCTGCCAGGCTCCCCTGATGATTCCTAGCAGACACAGGGGGGTGATGCTGATCCTGCACGGCCCCGGGAGTCAGGTCTGCAGGCCTGGCCCCTCCCCAGACTCCCCTCTCTCTCTCTGACGAGTCAGGGCACGCTCCCAAGCGGACCTGACCCTTCAGAGACCCCTGAGTGGAGCTGTTGGCTCCGGCCCCTCCTGCCAGTCCCAGCAGGGCCACGAGCAGGCCCATAGCTACAGTGGGGAATCTCGGGGCCCGGCCCCCTGGCTTACTGCCAAGGCCTCCCGACTTTCCAGCCCAGCCCAGCCCCCCCCCCTTCCAATTTTTTATTTTTGGAGCTTCCTTGAGGATGCGTGCGGGTGTCTGTGCAGGGTGCCCCTCTCTCTCTTTTTCTTTTTTGAACCTTTAAACTTTTTATAACATAACAGCAATATAGATTGGTATCTGTCCTGGTTGAGGACGACCAGGCCTTGTTGCCCCCCACCCACTGAAGTGCCCTTGCACTCACCCGGACCGCTGCCGGCTGCTGCAGAGGGGACACAGCCCGCCTAGGATGCAAGCACCGCTGAGAGGCGCTCTCAAGATAACCCAAGACCGGGGCATGCTGCCAGCTCTGCCGCCATGCCTCCCAGCCTGTACCGGGCCTGGGATTGCCTATGGGCACCATGCAATGGTGCTGCAGCCGAAAACGGGGCTGGCATGGTGCCCAGGAGCACCGCGATGAGGTCCCACAGCCCACCAGCCCGCAGCAGCCCTGGCAAGACCAACGGTGCCAAAGAGCCGGCAGGTCCGGCAGGGCCTCCATCGGGGAAGCTGGCACCAGGGAGAACCGGAAGTGGGGAGGGGCCAGGTCTGGCATGCAGGGAGAGCATCCAGGCTTATCAAGGGGGGTGGGGCTAGGAGGGGAGGAGTCGGCACTCTGGGGAGTGGGGAGAGGAATAAAAGGAGGCCAGTAAGGCAGGGCCAGGGAGGATGAGCCAGCCGGGAAGTGTTGATGGCTGCTCGCGGATTCAGAGAGAGAACAGGATGACGGCCAGAAGGGAACACTGATGGAGGCAGGATGAGGGTGCTGTAAACCCCACCCCCTGCCAGTCTGAGGCCCTTCCTTGCCCCTTTTGGTCTCACGCCAATCCCGGAGCCGCCCGCTGCAGGAGAATGCCACGGCCACAGGAGGCGCCCTCAGGAGGGAGGAGGCGGAGCTTGACAGTGTCACTTTCTACAAAATTAACAATATGCAATTCCTGTTAGTTATCCAACTTTTCTTACTATTTAAACTATGATTCCTTACCTTAATATGACCTATCTCCTACTACCCTACTTACTAAGTTTTCCCTGAAGTTTCCCCCACTTATCCTGTTACTACTTAACTCTAAATTCCCCCCTTCCCCATTACACTAATGCTTACTAATATGATCGCTAAACTACTTATTTCTCTAACCTACTCTACAGATTTTCCAATATGAGTTTAACAACAACAACAAAACCCAAAACCAAACCCAGCCTTTGGGGCTCCTGTTCCCGCACAGGAGAATAGAAAGGACTATTTCCCCCTCTCGGGCCCATCAAAGTTTTTGTGTTTTTAAATTACTGTCCTAAGATCCCTTCCTCCTCCTAACCTCAAGCGTCAATACCTTGGATCTAATACCTTGTGTACCTAAAAAAACAGGAGGGCATTCATTTTTGCTTGGCAGCCTAGGCTCGTCTGGTGTCTGGGTGCCCCGTTTCAAAGGTTCTGGCTGGCCTCCCGGGGCTCCTTCAGTCCCGGCCGTTTCAGCCGGGGTCGCCCCCTGTCTTTTGTAGAGGCCGCCTGCCTGCCTGCCTTTGAAAGAAACCCTGGCTCCGGGCCTGGCCACGAGGAGGGCGCCCCACGGGGGGGGGGGGGAGGGGGTTGTGGGGCGGCCGCGCCATTGTCTGCCGGGGCTGGGGGCGCTTCGCCGGGCGGGGCTGCAGGGACCTTCAGGGCCTCAGGCGGGCGCCTTCCAACCGCTCGGGCGGCTCTGGGCCGGCGCTCAGCCCAGCCGATCGGACCGGCGCGCGCGATCCCGGGCGGCGTGGCAGCGGCGGCGGCGGGTGCTGAAGGGACAGCTCCTCGCGGGCGGGCGGGCGGGCGGCCGCTCCTCCTCCTCCGCCTCCACCGCCTCTCGCCAGGCTCCGCCTCGCCCGGCGCTCGGCCGGCTCTGCAGGCGCCCCTCCCGGCGCAGCGCCCCGATCACTTCCGAGTCAGCCCGGCCAGCCGGCGCGCAGCAGCAGCAGCCCCAGCCCGAGCCGCTCCACACCCCCAGGCAGACGGGCGGGCGGAGAGGGAGGGAGGGAGGCGTGCCGGGGCGGGCGGCTGGCCTCGCTCGGCGCCGCCGCTCCTCCTCCTCCTCTCTGCGGCCCCTGCCCGGGCGGGCAGGCAGAGCCACCCGGCAGAGCCCTCTCGGGGACTGGTGCCGGCGGCGGCCCTCCAGCCAGCCCTTCGCCAGCCAGGCCAGGCAGGCGGGCGGGCGGGCTCCCTTTGTGCTCCGTCCCTCGGCGGGCGGGGCCGGGCCGGGCCGGGCCGGGCCGGGGAGGATGGCGGAGCCGCGGCAGCAGCCGCCGCGGGCGTGGCACAAGGAGGACGACCTGCCGGTGTACCTGGCGCGGCCGGGGACGACGGCGCAGACGCCGCGGCAGAAGTACGGCGGGATGTTCGCCTCGGTGGAGGGCGCCTACGAGAACAAGACCATCGACTTCGACGCCTACAGCGTGGGCAAGAAGGGCGCCCGCACGCCCCGCAGCGGCAGCCGCCACGACATGCTCCTGGACGGCACGGCCGGCGACAACTACAGCGAGACGGCCAGCGACGCCAGCGAGATCTCCGGCTCGGTCATCAGCTCGCCCGGCGGCGACCGCGACGACGGCAAGGCCCCTCCCGGCGTCCACATCCGCGAGCCCCTCCTCCCCGGCAAGGAGCGCCTCTGGCTCCACGGCCTCCTCGGCAACGGCAAGGTACGCCCCCCCCCCCCCCCCCGCCGGGCGCCCTCTCAGCTGAGTCCCTGCGAGCTAGCGCGCGGTTGGCCAGCCCCCGGCTCACCCGCCTCCCTCTCGGCTCAGGAAGGCTGGGGCTCCAGAGCAAACCAGTTGTTGCAGCAGCCAAATCACCTGCTCCCAACTCGAATGCCAGGAGCCCACCAAGGAGACTGTTTGCTCTCAAGACTCCACGGCTTAGAGGGAGCATTGCCCCCCACCTCCTGGACACTGGCAGGGGATGGGGGGAGGGCCAGGGGGGCCAGTTCCAGGGGGAGGGAGGCCTGGGGAGGCCAGGGACTTTGGTGGGGCACCAGGCTATAGAGCCCACCACCCTCCGGAGCAGCCCTTCCCCCCCCCCCCCCGGGGGGGAACAGGAGCTGCAAATCCCGAGGTCCCACCTGGAGGCTGGCATCTTTAGGACCCAGGCGGGCACCTGCCCCCCAGCCCTCCTCGCCCCAGCCAGCAGCCAGCTGTCCCAGGGAGGGCTGAGCGCTCAGGACCTCTGCTGGATTCAGTTTCTGATTTGATTTGATGTATTAGATTTTTAGCCCACCCTCCCGGCCAAGGCTGGCTCAGGGCGGCTTACACAAAGACAATAAAATCCCAGCAATACAGCACAAAATCATCACATCAATTAATATAAATACACATATTAAAACCAGAAACATAATAAAGTGCTAGTAAACGTGATTTCCTCATTTTACTGTCAGTTCTTTGGTCTCCTCCAGTTGTCTTGGGTGGTTAGCTCAGGCAGTAATCACAGGGTCCAGCAGATCAGGGCTCTCCCACCACAGGATGCCAGTTGTTGATCGTAGTGGTGGTGGCGGCGGCGGCAGCTCCAAAAGCCTGGCGGAAGAGCTCTGTTTAACAGGCCCTGTGGAACTGTAAAAGGTCCTGCAGGGCCCTGAGTTCTTCTGGGAGCTCATTCCACCAGAGTGGAGCCGCCACCGAAAAAGCCCTGGCCCTAGATGTCACTAGCCTGGCCTCCTTGATACTCGGGAGACCCAGCCGATTCTGGGTCTCCGACGGTGGTGCTCTCTGGGGTACACATGGAGAAAGGCGGTCCTTCAGGTATCTAGATCCCTGGCCATAAGGGGCTTTAAAGGTAAGAACCAGCACCCTGAAGTGAATCCGGTATGCTACAGGCAGCCAGGGCCATGTCTTTAGCACAGATCGGTTGTGTGTGCCTGAACAGGGAGCCCCATCAACAGCCTGGCTGTGGCATTTTGCACCAGCTGCAGCTTCTGGATTTGTGACAAGGGCAGCCCCATGGAGACATAGTAGGGCCCTGTCAAACATGTGGGGGTGGGCGGAGGACTTGAGGGGGGGGGGGAATCCGGCCCTCCCTCTCCCAACCTGCTTCCACCGGCCTGTGCGGAAGTGCAGAGGAGGGCCACCAGCCCCCTCGTGGCCTGCTGTCTGCCCACTGGGTACCTGGGAGGAGCCCAGCCTTGTGGGGGTGCCTGCCGGGACCTGTTAGGAGCGAGGGCTCTATTCTTGTGGGGGTGCCCCACATCTATGGCTTCCTTCCTGGCGAACTCCCTTTCCCCTGCAGCCCCTCCCTTTGCCAAGCTCTATCCCTGCCTACAGCTCGCCCCACAGATTGATCTCCCACGTGGCTTTGGCACACCCTCAGAAGTGGCCTGGTTCTTGTCAGAACTGCCACTTGCGTGGCTCCAGTGAGCCCTGACTTCAGCCCACCTCTCCTTGACTTCCCTTCGCAGAACTGCTGGGGAATGCTGCCTCCTTCCGCTTTGGAGTCGCTGGAGTGGCACAAAGCAGCTGCTTTTTTCGGGGGGGGGGGCTTTCCTGAGGGACCCAGCTGGGTGGGCTGGCCAGGAGCCTCTGGGAGGGGGCAGTCCACCTGGGGGCTGCCTGCAGGTGCGAGACCAAATGGCACACAGCACATTCTAGGAAAGGCCTTGCCTCGGACGAGATTTGGAACCATTGACAGTGGCACATTTGTATGATTTCCTTCCTCTAAGGAGCTCGAGATGTGGAGGTAGTTTAGGCTGACAGACTTGCTGGTCCAAGAGCCACTAGTGAGGTTCCTGGCAGAGGGGGGATTTGAGCCTGGGTTGCCACAGGCTTCGTACAGCACTCTGGCCCCTATCCCACACTGGCTTTCAAATGATTAGCTGGGTCGCCATGTCCATCTGAGGCAGCAGAACAAAGTTTGAGTCCAGGGGCACCTTTCAGACCAAGGAGGTTTCATCCTGGGCTTTCGTGTGCACACTGCTGCATACCCAGAATTAAACTTTGTAGGTCTTAAGGGTGCCACTGGACTCCGACTTTGTTCTATGGCTTTTAAATGTTTAAAAAAGAATTACTTGTTCTGAGCTGGGGCATCTGTCGCCGCCTGCTGCCCCATCTGTTTCCCCGGGTTTGTTTCTTTCTTAGTTCCGATTTATATCCCTCCTTGCCCGCTCAGGCAGGCTCAGGGCAGCATACAACAAGTTAGAAACAGATAAATGCAGATTCAAGAGCTTACACTAAATTTTTTCATACAAACAATATAAAACAAAGTGCAGTTGCATACAGATGGCAATGGCTGAATGGTGGTCCAGAATCCGGTAACAGAAGGGCCATGATGGTTCAAATATGGATAGCTCATTCATCAGTGGTGGCTCCTAATTGAAGGCCTGGTGGAAGAGCTCCGTTTTACAGGCCCTGCTTAACTGTAAGAGGTCCCGCAGGACCCTGATGCCTTCTGGGAGCTCATTCCACCAGTATGGAGTTGCCACTGAGAAGGCCCTGGCCCTGGTGGTGGCCAATTTGGCATCCTTTGGACCAGGGAGAGTCAGGCAATTTTGTGACCCTAACCTCAATGCTCTTTGGGGAACATATGGGGAAAGGCAGTCCCTCAGGTAGGCGGGCACCTGGCCATATAGGCAGGGGTCGTTTCAAGCAGGAGCTCGGGGGAGCTCAGCTCTGGGAGTTGGTGCCAGCCCCCCCCCCCCCCGCGGGGGAATGCCTGCTTGTGTCATGGCTGCAGCAAAATGACCCCGCCTATATGGCCTGGAAAGGTCCTTGTTCCTCCAACCAGCCTTCTGAAGGCTTCAGCCACCACTGAAGCTATCCTCCCAGAATAGCTATCCTTCCCTCCCACCCTCTCTTCCTCCTGACATACGTCCGGTGATGTCAGGTGGTGTAGCATATGCAAATAAGTTATGCTAATGAGTTATGCTAATGAGCTCCTGCACCTCTCTTTCTACGAACTGTCCCCTGCTCAGGGCTTTAAAGGTCATAACCAGCACCTTGAAGTGAATCTGGTATGCTACTGGCAGCCAGTGCAGTGCCTTCAGCACAGGCTGGATGTGCTCTCATACAGAGAGCCCCATTAGAAGCCTGGCTGCTGCATTTTGCACCAGCTGCAGCTTCCAGATTTGGGACAAGGGCAGTCCCATGTAGAAAGCGTTGCAGTAGTCCAGTCTCGAGGTGACCATAGCATGGATCACTGTTGCCAGGTCATCGCGATCGAGGAAGGGAACCATCTGCCTAATCAGCCGCAGGTGATAAAAGGCTGCCTTGGCAGGGGCTGCTACCTGGGGCTCCATTGTCAAGGAAGCATCCAGGAACACTCCCAAACTCCTGAGCCTCGGCGCTGGCACCAATGGCACCCCATCGAAGGTCGGTAATGGGGTTCCTACCCCTGACCCACTCTGACTCAGGCACAGGACCTTCGTCTTCTTTGGATTCAGTTTCAGTTGACTCAGTCTAAGCCAGCTCGCCACGTCCTGAAGTGCCCGGTCCAGGTCATCAGGGGTAGAATCAGACTGACCGCCCAACAACAGATATAGCTGGGTGTCGTCTGCATATTGATGACACACTAGCCTGTGGCTCCGGGCAGTCTGGGCAAGGTAGATGTTAAATAGCATCAGGGATAGCACCGCCCCTTGGGGAACTCCGCAGATCAGCGGGTTCCTCTGGGACATCTGATCCCCTGGCGCCACCCTCTGTCCCCAACCCTGGAGAAAGGAGACAAGCCACTGCAAGGCCAGCCCCTGAATCCCTGTTCATATGTGCAGAGGCACTCCTCTGTCCTTTCTGATCCTTGTTCTTTCCCCCTTGTGGTTTTGGAGACTACTGGGGCCAAGGGTGGGGAAGCGCAGGGAGAGGGAGAGGCTGGGTGCTCAATATCCCAGAGGGCCCAAGCCCTTTGACTCCACTTGCTCAAGTTTTCAGGGTTGCTAGACCATGGCCTGTGCACTCTGGGCAAACCCCACTGGAAACGTGGACGGTGGGGCATCATTTTCCCCGTGCAGGAAAGCTTCCATGTGGCTTGTGCCTGAGGCCATCTGTAGGTGTCCAGACAAGGAGAAGGCCAGGCGGGAGGGTGGCGGCAGCAGCAGCAGCAGCAGAGTCCGGCTTCCACTCTGGGGACCGCTCCCTAAATAGAAGCTGTCCGAAAACCTCGTCAAGGCCATGGGGTCTCGCGTCATTGTGAGTGGCCGCTCATGAGCACCGGAAAGCCCTGCTAGGCAGCAGTCTGGAGCTGTGCTGGGTCTTGTCCTGCCCATTGTCCATTTTCAGATTAGGGTTCCCTTGCTCGAAAGCCAGTCAGATCTGACTCTAGGGATGCAGTGCTCATCTCCTGATATTCTGCTCAGGATGTGAACTACCCTGCTCAGCGAGGGGTCATTGCTTAGCATGTGGATCTAATTTTGGAAATGTTTTTCGTTTTTTGGTGGCTACTAAATTCAGGCTGAAGATCTCTTAAACTGCTTCTTTTAACCTGGTTAGAGACCATGCCCCCCCCCCCCCCCCCAGTCTGGCACATTAGGAAATCCCAGAAGCGCTGATGGAATGGCAGGGACGGATCCTGGGAGACCGATGTCCAGTACTCAGTGCCCTCAGGACCCAAGACTAGTTCTACTCCAGGTCTCCTTGAGAGTCGTCAGCATTGCTGCCTTGCAGAGGCCCTGCAGCTGCCTGTTTGGGAGGCCCTGGACACACCCCAGGCTCTTTAGGGGCAACTGAGTAAAATACTGTGAGGAATGTGAATGATTGGTCCTCTGTAGGTTATTTATTTATTTAGAACAGTTACTAACTACCTTTCTAACTGAATGGAGCTTGAGGTCGCTTGCAACATTAATTAAATACACAGGATAGAGTGCATAAAAAACACATAAAACTGAAATCTAAAAGGACAATTAAGGACCACTTTAATCAAGGTAAAGGTAAAGTTTTCCCTTGCTCGAAAGCCAGTTGAATCCGACTCTAGGGATGCAGTGCTCATCTGTGTTTCCAAGCTGAAGAGCCTGCACTGTCCGAAGACGTCTCCATGGTCATGTGGCCGGCATGACTAAATGCTGAGGCGCACGGAACGCTGTTCCCTTCCCTCCGAAGTGGTACCTATTTGTCTACTTGCAGTTTCTTGCTTTCCAGCTGTTAGGTTGGCAGGAGCTGGGGCCAGAGACGGGAGCTCACTTCGTCATGCAGCACTCAGGTCTGGAACTGCTGAACTACCGACCTGCAGTTCAGCCTCTTAACCATTTGAGCCACACACAGCCCTAAGTCAGTAAAACCAGCTGCATCAGAAGGGGGGGAGGAGGTGGGCCATTGGCCTGATCCAACATGGGCTTCTCTTATGTTCTTATGTTCTCAGTCTGGGGCAAGTGATGCTCTGTATTCCTGGAGCTTGGGGTAGGGGGGCAACAGTGGGAGGGCTTCCGGTGTCCTGGCCCCACTGCTGGACCTCCGGAGGGCCCCTGGTGTTTGTGGCCCCTGTGTGCCACAGAGTGTTGGACTGGAGGGGCCGCTGGCCTGATCCAACAGGGGCTTCTCTGAGGTTCTTATGGCCTTCCTGGGGCGGTGGCGCCACCCCCCCCCCCGGCCCGACAGAGGCGTCCCCGGTGGCCATGCCTCCTGAGCTCCTCCCCTGCCCGCAGTGTGCTGCCCCTCTTGGCGGCGCGGGGGGCCTCGGGCTCTTCCCGGGCAGGGGTGTCCGGAGGCACAAGGCGGCGGCCGAGGCCCGTCTCCCTCCCTGCAGCGCACGTGGCCGCCCCCCGGTGTGGCTGAGGCCGCGAGCTGGACGGGTCCCCTCCGGCGGCTGCATGGCCCTGGGGAGGGGGGCTGGCCCTGGGGGCCCCGAGGCGGGGGGCGGCGGCGGCCCGGAGGAGGAGGGGGGGCAGCCGTCCTCCTCCGGCCCGGAGAGCCCCTCCCTGGGGCGGGGGTGGGGAGGGCGAGGCGGGCGGCGCTTCCTGGGCTGGGCTGGGCTGGGCTGGGGGCCCCGAGCAGGCGCCGCCGCCGCCGCCCCTCCCTCGATCGAGCTGCCCGCCCCGCGCGCCTCCGACCCGGCCGGGCCCGCCGCGCTTTGTTGCCGCCGCCGCCGCCTCTGCCGCCGCCGGCCTGATGTCGGCCTCCCCGGGCCCGAGGGTGAGGAGGGGGGGGGAGGGGGAGGGGGGCGCGGCCGGGCGGGGGGGGGGGCTGGCCTGTCCGGGCCCCCTCCCCGCTCCATTGTTCGCGGCACGTGGCGGCGCCTGGGCTCCGGGGGGGGGGTGTTGGTGGTTTCCCTCTGCCTCCCTCCCCCCCCGCCCGGCGCCCCCAAGGCTGTCTTCGCGGGGGTGGGGGAGGCCTCGGGAGCCGCAGCTCCGCGGGGGGGGGGGGGCGAGGGGTCCGTGAGGGGGATGCGCCCCGGCCCGTGCATAGGGGTGGGCAGGGGTCCCCGGCTCCTCCGCCCCAGGTCCGTCCTTGGGTCGCCCCCTCCGTCCCGCCCGCAGCCCCACTTGCCCCGGGAAGGCCTGCCCCCCAAAGCCGCCCGGCGCTGCGGAGGGGGGGGGGGCGGGCAGTCGGTGCCGCGCCTTCCCCCCTCCTGGGAAGACCCCCCCCCCCGTCAGTGCCAGCGGGCATGCCCCCCCCCCCCCGCCAGCAGCTCAGCCTCCGGGGCTCGGGTCCGGCCTTGGGAGTGCCCCCAGTCTCCTTCTGTCAGCTGTCTTTCCCGGCTGAGAGCTGGTGGGGTCCTGCCGCGGCACAAGGAGTGGGTGTGTCCGGGGGGGGGGGAGGCACCCCAGCAGGCTCCAGGAAGCCGGCCCCCTTCCACCTTCTGCTCCTCCGGGACCAAGGAGAGCGGCCAGAGACAGCAGACAGGCAGGCGGGCCCCGATCCAGCCACACCTTGCTGCTACTCCTGAGCAGCTGCATTGAAGCCGGGATGGTCAGGCAGCTGGAGCCAGCCACTGGCCAGTGGCACCTGTCCCCCCCCCCCCCGACCTCTTCCCGTGGGGGGATGCCTGAAACAGTGAAGACCCTGGGAGGTCTGAGCTGCCCCTTCGGGCTCCTGTCCCTCCTTCTCCTCCTCTTTAGAGTGGGCAGGGACCCCCGGCTCGGATCCGGGACAATTCAAGAGGCAGGAGACCATCTCAGATGGTGGTCCTCATTTGAGGGGTGACCACCAGGTTCTCATGGGGAGAGGGCGAGGGTGTGGCAGCTCCGTCTTTGTTTATTTAAAAAAATCTGTATTTTGCCCATACAGCAGTGACTCAAGGTGGCTTCTGACACACACCCCCCCCCCCAGCTCTCAGCAGAATTATAGTCATGGATTCTCCCCCCCCCCCACATACTCTGACAGAGCACGTGCTACGCTTGTAAAGCTCCATCGCAGACGTGTAGGCGAGGCATGGGGGGGAGAGTGAGTTTAAAGAGGGCCGCGTGGTCTGGCTGGGGCAGCTGCCTTCCCAGAGGAGGCATAGTTAGTGGAGTAGGGGTGGTCGTTTGAAGAGGCTGTCTGCTATGGCAGCCCTGCCTGCAGCCCATGGAGCCCCCTCAGACTGCAGCTGGCAGCCCCTCCAGCCCTGGGTAGGCTCTTCCTCCGCTCTCGGACCTTTCATGTCGCGTGGGCTGGAGTCTGTGGTGCCTCCTGCATTTCATCATAGCCACCATTATGAGAGGTAGTGGAATCATGATTGCTGTGTGCTGGGGGGGGGGGGGGCAGACAGGGCTTGTGTGGCGGCTGTGGGTGAAAGGAGGGGGGGCTCCGAGGGAGCTGCCTTCTGGACTGAGGAATATCCAGTCCTCCACTCTGGCCTCTCCTAGAGACTCTTTATACCCCAGCCACCCATGATCTAATAAAATGGGGGGGGGGGGGAGGGATGCACAAGCACAAAATTACAGATTGGTAGTGTGATCAAGATGGGTAGCCATATTAGCCTGTCTGTAGTGCCACGAGTGACAAAGTGAGCTCCCGTCCCTGGCCCCAGCTCCTGCCAACCTAGCAGTTTGAAAGCAAGAAATTGCAAGTAGATAAATAGGTACTGCTTCGGTGGGAAGGTAACAGCGTTCCATGCGTCTCCGCATTTAGTCATACCGGCCACATGACCATGGAAAAGGTCTTCAGACAGTGCTGGCTCTGGCTTGGAAACAGAGATGATCACCGCCTTCTAGAGTTGGAATCGACTGGCTTTCAAGCAAGGGAAACCTTTACCTTTTAGCAGCAGAAAAGAGCAAGAGTCCAGTGGCACCTTAAAAGATGAATGAAATTTGTGGTAGGGTAGGAGCTTTCCTGAGTCACCACTCACTTCTTCAGATACAGCTGCAATTTAAGTCCATCTGTCCTATATATTAGAAAGTGGAGTGATTTCAGATGCCAAATGACATTAGCAGAAAAATGATAATAGAAGGTGTGATTGGATTAGGTGTGATATGCAGAGAGGTAGTAGGCGTGGAGAAATCAGCATTGATAATGAGACTGGAAACCTAGGTCTCGATTTAGTCCAAGTGGATGCATGGTCTTTGTTATCAGTTACAATTCAGCTGTCTGTCTTTCTGATCTCCCTTTGAGATTCCTTTGAAAGTTAACTGCTACTCTTTAGGTCAGCAACTGAAGATCCTGGAAGTTTAAAATGTTCCCCGACTGTTTTTTGAATGTCGTGGTTTTTGCTGCCTGTCCATTAATTCTTTGTCGAAGGGACTGGCCTGCTAAGGTAGACCCTGCTTAGCTTCCGATCTGACAAGATCGGGGTAGCCTGGCCTGTCTAGGTCAGGGCTTCCCAAAAGTCTCTTATTTAGAAAACGGCTAGAGCAAAGCTGTGCTTGCATGTCAGGTAAATGGAGACCCCCCCCCCCCCTGCTGCTTAGCGTTTTGCCTCCACAGGCAAGACACAGAGGGAGATGAACAGCAAAGGGTTAATTAACAGGGGGAAAAGTCTTTAGTAAAGTAAATCTGATGGGTGGATAACTCAGGTATACAAAGTAAGACTGGTTCTCAGTTAAAGTAAGTAACCCCCATGGGGAGATCCCGTTGCCCCTTTCTCTGGACAGGGGGGTCCCTCAGCAAGTTCCAGGCGGCTCTTTTCTCTCCCAGAGCTTTCCACTTTCTTTCCACTGAACCCGCACACACACCAGGTAGGAATGATGGGGCCTGAACAGGGTGCTTTTTTGTCACACTGAAATCGGCTATTTCCCCCCTAAGCCGACCCCCAAACCCTAACTAAAAGGGTGACACTCCTTTCTAAGGTGACACTCCTTTCTGAAGCCACCAAATCCCTTGTCTGAGAAAAAAACGTTCTTCCCTCCTTTCTTAAGCTGAGGCTGGCTCAGCCCCTCCCCTCCGTGGGAGTTCTGTGGGCTCTGATTGCTGACAGTCAATTGGATTTGCATGAGGCCCAAATCACGAGGCTTGGGTCATAGCCCTGGAGGAGAGGTGGGACTTTTGAGGGTGGTTGCCACAGCATGCCTGTTGGGTCACATCCTAAGAGAACATAAGAGAACATAAGAGAAGCCCATGTTGGATCAGGCCATCCAGTCCAACACTCTGTGTCACACAGTGGCCAAAAACACCAGGTGCCCTCAGGAGGTCCAGCAGTGGGGCCAGGACACTAGAAGCCCTCCCACTCTTGCCCCCCCACCCAAGCACCAAGAATACAGGGCATCACTTGCCCCAGATCAAGAGTTCCTATCTAAACTTTGTGGCTACCAGCCACTGATGGACCTCTGCTCCATATGCTTATCTGTTTCCCTCTTGAAGCCGTCCATGCTTGGGTGGCCGTATCCTCCCTGTAAGCTTCCCAAAGCCACTGCTGGACCTCAAGTACTGGGGTAGATGGACCCTTGCTCTGGTCACTGGGCAGGTCTTGTGCTCTCTAGCTCGGCCATCTTGGCTGCATGGGAGCGGGAGGTGCTGCCCGTTGGATAGACCAGTGGCTTGGCTTGGTAGAAGACAGCTTCCTGGTTCTGGGTGTGCTGAACCAGGATCTGCATCGGTTTACCGCCAGAGAGATGGTGTTCAGTCTCAAGTGGCTCAAAATGAAGCCATCTACTCTTGGCCACATTAGGCTGCAGTAAAGATAACCTTCTCTCTTTCAGCATCTTCCACGTTAAGGCTAAAGTCTTTCCAGACCCCAGAGAGCTATAGGCTAAAGCCCGTCTAAGGAGAAGGCAGTTTAGACAGAGTGTGTGAGTAGCCAGGCTACTGGGGGCATCTTGAGGGTGGCTGTATTTCGAAAGCCCTGCTGGTCATTCCTCATGGATCAAATTTTACCATTAAGAAGAGTAAGTGTGGTATCCTCAAACAAAAATTCCCCTTTTCCCACTTGCAAATTGATCCACAGATTCAGAAAACAACATGGCAGAACTACGCATTGCGATAAAGAAGGTGATGCTGTTGAAAACAGGAGCCCAGTGTTGACTTCTGCCCCTCTGTGACTTGTGTCCTGTGTCCTCAGCGTCAATTTGCTGTGGTGACCTCAGCAGGGTATAATGACCCAGAATCCACTGGTTTCTCCAAGGGAACTGATCTCTGCCATCTGAAGAGCAGCTGTATTTCTTTTTTAATATAAATTTTTATTGCATTTTCTACAACTATAAAAATTCTATCCCTAAAACTGCAAAAACTATCCTTACTTAAAGCAAAGAATGTAAAAACACTTTTCAAATACATATATAAATGAACTTCACTTTAAATCGCATTAAACAGAAACGTGATAGTAAATTTAAAGCAATGTTGGCTATGCACGTGTAAATCCAAGCAAGTGGTACGTATATCTAGAAACTTTAAGCTTAAAATAACAGATACAAACTATTTTCTCCTCCTCCCTCTTCTTCTTGGTTTAGCAGGATCTCTTTGGACTGCCAGTTGCTTAGGGGCTGCTGCCCCCTTTGCTGAATCAGAGTCCTCTGAAGAGCTGCTCGATGAGTACAGACTTCTCAAATCATGTATAATGTCTTCTTCCTCTTCTTCTTCCTCTTCCTCTGCTGCCTTCTTCTCTTTTGGTTGCTTTTGATGAAATTCCAAGAAAGTCTCTGCACTTTTAAGAGAAATGATCTTCTCTTTTTTTCTCATTGTAATTGAAGACCAAACCTTCTGGAAAAATCCACCTATAAGGGATGGCGTTCTTTTGCAAGAATTTTATCAAAATTTTGTATTGAGTTCTTCTTTTTCTTATCTCAAATGGAATGTCTTTAAGTACCTTGATTTCCACTTCCTTGATTTTTAGGACTGTCCCGTTAGCGGCCTTGAGCACCACATCTCTTGTTGTTCTCTTAGAGAATTTCACCACAATTTCTCCAGGCAGGTTATTGTTCTTCACAAAATCTGAATATATCCTATAGACAATATCCATATCACTTTGCAAATAATCTGCTTGCAAACCTGTTATTGGAGGAGGAGGAGATTGGATTTATATCCCATCCCTTCACTCACTCAGAGCGGCTGACAAACTCCTTTCCCTTCCCCTCCCCACAAGAGACACCCTGTGAGGTAGGTGGGGCTGAGAGAGCTCTGAGACAACTGTCCTTGAGAGAACAGCTGGTACAGAGCTATGGCTTGCCCAAGGTCATCCAGCAGGTGCAAGTGGAGGAGTGGGGAATCAAACCTGGTTCTCCCAGATTAGAGTCCGCACACTTAACCACTACACCAAACTGGAGCCAAAGCTTCACTTAAGATTTCTTTTAAATTCTCCATTTTTTGTTCTGGGACACCTTGAAATCGCAGAATATAAGCTGCTCGTTCCATTTGCAATTTCAGAAGTTGATCCTTGTCAGATGCTTGCTCTTTCTCCACCACATGCAGCCATTGATTCAATATTTTTGTTTTGGCTTCCGTTGATTTAGTTGATTTGATCACTTCTTCTATTTTAACATTGGATTCCCTAATGTCTTTATGAAGAGCAGCTGTATTTCTGAGTACAATCCCACCCTCCCCTTTCATGTCATCCCATCCCATCCTGAGGGGAGGAAAAAACAATGTAATTAAGGGAGTAAAGGGGGGAGGACCAAAAGAGCCGGGGAGCAAGTTGGATCATCCTCCCCCCCCCCCCCCCGTCCCCAGTGCATCCTATCAGGTGCACCCCCAGCTTAATTGGCTGCTGCAGTCCTCTCCCCTCCCCCCCTGGGCTAGGCTACAGCCAGCAGGCGACCACGGACGGCCACTCTCTGCACCACCGGGCGGGGGAGAGGCAGGGAGCTGCAGCCATCGCCCCTGCCAAGCCCAGCCAACTGCAAACCATCCATCCCACTGGAGAGGATGGTGGCAGTCCCAACGCATTCCTTAGGGAGAGGGGAGGAATTGTGGCAGGGGGGAAGGAGGGCTCAGGGTCTTCTCTAACATCAATTTAATTCTGAACTTTGGCGTGAGCTGGCTTGGGCTGCGGTGGGGAGTCCCATAGGGGCTGGCTCGGCTCCTCCATCTGCTGCTTTGGGCAGCTGGGACTGGCCATTTGCAATGGCGAGCAGCACCCGTGCTGCAGTAGCAGCAGCAGGGAGGCTGGGTGCCCACTAACGGAGCCCTCCTGGCAGGGACGCAGGCTGCGCCAAAGAAGCCCAAGGCCACGACCAACTCCAGCCCTGGAAGAGACAGCCGTTTCCCAGTTATTCTGACGGGGAACAGTGACTGAAGGTGTGGGCGGGGAAGAGGAGCAGGCCCAGCACCTGGCCAGTGGCATGCAAGTACTCCTGAGTGGCAGCTGGTGGGCCAATGGCTGATGGAGCGCATTGCACAGCTAATGGGAGAGCTGGAAACGGCCAATATGCCAAGAGAATTATTATAGAGAGATACTTGATGAAGTCTGTTTTAATGTATCTGAAGTGTGCTTCTACACATGCTAAGTTACTAAATTCTTGCTTATACCCAGAATTAAACATTGTTGGTCTTAAAAGTGCCACTAGACTCAAACTTAGTTCTTACATCTGTTTACATCTGGGAGCCAGTTTGGTGTAGTGGTTAAGTGCGCGGACTCTAATCTGGGAGAATTAGGTTTGATTCCCCACTCCTCCACTTGCAGCTGCTGGGTGACCTTGGGCAAGCCATAGTTCTGATAAGAGCTGTTCTTGAAAAAGAGCAGTTTCTGTCAGAGCTCTCTCAGCCCCCACCTACCTCACAGGGTGTCTGTTGTGGGGAGGGGAAGGGAAAAGAGTTTGTAAGCCGCTCTGAGACTCCCTTGGGTAGTGAAGGGGGGGGTATAAATCCAATCTCCTCCTCCTTCTTATTAGATCGAAGGTGGAAGGTTTTGGTGGGGTCATCTCACTTCTTTTGCAGTGTAGACGCTTACTGTGCCTCTGGCTGGAAACTGGTGGACAAGCCGTGGATTTGTTGAAGACTGTTTCAGATAATGAAATGCCCCAATAAGGGGTAGAGGACAAAGAGCCCAGAGGCACTTTCTGTATCTGGACAGGGAGTAGAAATGCCTCAGGATGAATTTGTTGAGCCCTTAAACAAATGAATCAGGGATCGCCCTGAGAGCTGAGGGATCAGGTGGGGCACCGTGGAAATGGGCCAGAGGCATTGTCTACCCAGCTTATTAGTGTGGCCCATTGGCCCCCTCCAGTGGCCTGCTGGGGTCTGCTGACCCTCCTGCTCTGACTGACTCCCTGGGACCACCAAGGCGGGGCGCTTCCCAGGCTCCAGCCAGGGCACGGTTAGAGAGCTGTGTACAGCTTGCTGGGCCATGTGTGTATCTTCTGTACAGATGCACACGTCCAACTCCTTTCTACAGAGGTCTTCAAACCCCACTCCCTTTTTAGAAGTTCTGAGTGAGGAGAAGGACCACCCCTGGCTTTGCATGTCCACTGGGAAGTGTGTGTAGAACCTGTTTTTGCAAGATGGGCCACCGTGCTAGTCTGTCTGTCTGTCTGAGGCAGCAGGAAAGAGCCCGAGTCCAGGAGCACCTTAAAGACTAACAAAATCAGTGGCAGGGGAGGAGCTCTCCTGAGTCACTGCTTATTTCTTCAGACAGAGATAGATATTATTGCACAATGCAACCAATCAAAAAGTGAGGCAGCATTTAAAAACAGGATACAAATCCTGCACCACTTGTTTAAGGATCTAGAATGATGCTTGCTAAAATATCATTACGGTGAGACCAATTTTTTTTTTGAAATAGGGGTGCATACATCAAAAAAAATCGTGTCCAAATTTGGGAAGGCATGCTTTTCATTATTCTAAATTTCGGGGACTCTTCTTACCGTTTCAGGAGTTTTTCCAGAGTTTTATTGGGGGGAGTCCCCAAAATTCGGGACCATTTTAACAGTTGCTCCCCATTCCCCTCCCCACCCCAGGAGGCCACAGGAGCAGGGAGCGGGGGAAGGGGATCTGTTTGGTGGGGTCTTCCTCCCTTTGCATTTTAAAGGGCTGGTGTTTTTCTATGGGTAGACCTGGCCTCCAAATGGCCTATAAGAAAGAAAGGCTCCATTATTTTCAGTGGGTGGTAGGCCACGCCTCCAAGGACAAGTGTACCCAATCAACTGTTACTCACTGCCTCCAGTCCCTTTAAATTTTCAAGGGCCATTATTTTCTGTTGGGGAGAAACCTGCCGTCTGTCAGGCCAGGGCCCTCTGCCTCCCTCCTGGTGCTCAAAAACCGAAACAGTTCTGAAATTCCTGGACATAAGTTACGATTACTTCCCAAATTTGGGTGTGTTTTGGGTTGTTTCAGATATTCCTGAACCAACCTGAAATAGCTAATTTTGGGTTTCTTTCATCTTGGGTATATCCAAGTGAATCCCTAATTCTGGAATTTTTTAAAAAAAAAAGTATTGGCAAAACAGGTAATGGGAGGGGCTGTATGAACCGTGGTCACCAGGGAACTCTGTGAGGTGGGGGCCATCACTCCAAAAGCCCAGTTATTTTAATCCACACTCTTTCAGATAATAGGATTGCTGGGAGTGGGGGGGGGGATAATGAAGAGATCCCTGTTGTTGCCGAGGTGTTATTACTGTCTTTACGGTCTATTGATGTTGAAAGACTCCTGACTTGCATGATTACAGCAACGTGCCGCTGGGAGGGGAGAGCCAGGGAGACCCGCAGGCGTGGCTGGAAATGGCTGAGAAGAGGAAGACGGGCCTTGGAGAGCCCTTGGGCTAGAGCCCACCATGGTTTGTGTGAGTTCCTCTCAAGGAGGGACATAGTAAGGCAGTCTCAGTTTGATTTGATTCATTGGACTTATTTCCCACCCTCCCCCGCAAGCAGACTCACAGCATTTCAGTCAACAGTAGGGTTGCCAGGTCCATCTTTGTCCCCAGTGGGGGACTTTTGGGGGGGACATCCCCGATAACAGTGGCCAGTGGCTATCCCTCTCCCTAACCTCCTGCAAGATTTAAAGGGCCCGCTGATCAGGTGGAGGGCCCTTTAAATCTTGCAAGAGGGGAGGGAGAGGGGCGGCCACCGCTGTGCGCCTGAACTCCAAGTGGCAATGCTGCTTGGAACTCAGGCGCACGGGGCCCAGTCCCACTGGCTGGAAGCACTTAAAAGGACCCTTTAAGTGCTTCCAGCCGGCAGGGACACCCTTCAAGTGCTTCCGGCTCGCGGGTCCCACTGGCCCAATCTCCAAGTGGCAATGCTACTTTAGAATTCAGGCACGCGGCCTGCAGCCGGCTGTTTGGGCTTGGGGGCGGGGCTGGCCAGGGATGGGTTGAACCCCCCAAAACCAGGGGATCTGGCAACCCTAGTCAACAACATAATAACAGTAAGACATTAGAGTTTAAATAAAACGAGCAAATTAAACAAAATTGACATTAAAAGATAAAATTTAAAATTGCGTTTCATTCCAGTCAAATAGATGGCGACTAGTCAAGGCCAATTCCTCCTGCGACGGTGCTCGGCCGGTCTCTGTGAGCACTGCAGGTCATAACAAGTGGTACAGGCACTGCAGCGGTGGGAGCAGGGGAGGCCGAGATGGGTCAGCCAAAGCCCTGGGGGAACAACTCTGTTTTATGTGCCCTGCAAAATTGTAATAAATCCCACAGGACCCTGATTTCATCTGGGAGCATGTTCCAGCAGGCCAGGTCGAGGCTAAGTGGATGTCCCTTAAGCCGGGGACTGCCAGGAGCTGTGGCTCTAGTCTTCAGGGTGTAAAGCTCTCCTGGGCACATATGGGGAGAGACGATACCATAGGTATGCTGGTCCCTGGCCACATAGGCCTCTAAAGGTCACTACCAGGGGTCATTCTGAGGGGGAATGAGCAGGAACGGCGTCCCGGGAGTAACAAGCCCAGGGCTGGAGCATCACAGGCTCACTGCAGAGCCCAGGTCCCTCTACGGTGCGTGCTGGCGCACAACAATAATTTCCTCTGCTGCCAGTGCAGCTCCAGCGCACCCAGGTCTCCAGCTCCGAGTCTGAGGAGTGAGTGCTGGGCTCGGGTGGCAGCAGCCCCGCCCCCTCATTAGTGGCCTCCTGGCTATAGGGCCCCCCGCTCCCAGCAGCCCTCACTTGTGGTGATATATGGGGGGGGGGTCTGCTGCTTGTTCTTGCTTCGTCTGCGTTGTCCCTCTGTGCCTATTTCCTTTGTGCTTTTGAAGCAGTTTTTCTCCAGGTCGACTCACCAGCTCTGAGTTGGGAAATACCTGGAGATTACCTGGAGCGGTGGGTCTTGCCTTCTGACACACTTCTGGTGATGTTAGGGGGCATGGTATATGCAAATGAGTTATGCTAATGAGCTCTTGCACCTTTTTCTACTAAATGACTCCTGGTCACTACCACGACCTTGAACTGGATCCAGTACTCAATTGGCAGCCGGTGCAATTGGCACAGCACCAACTGATTGTTACAAGGGCTTCAGTTACATTTCTTACCCAAGTTACCAAATAGCCGCTGGGTGAGTAAAAACTCTGGGCTCCCATGGTGGATTAAAAAAAAAAAGTTAATTAAAAAAAAACCTCCAAGAGCAAAGCTGTATGGTCCTCCTTCCTTTTACACCCAGTTTTAGTGAGCAAGAGATGTGTCTTGAGAACAAACTCTACCCAAGAAGTACAGCAGAGCAACTGAGCTGGTTCTTTTGGTGAGCCCCCTTGTGCCCTGGGAGATGTCCTTTGCCTTCGGTTGCTGAGGTTTAATGGCACACAAGTTCTGATGGTAGTTGAATGACCTAAATCTTTTCATCTCTGTTTTACTTCCCTTGTTTCTGGTGATGTCTTCCCCCACCCCAGAGTGATCGGCTACTCATTAAAGGCGGACGGATTATCAACGATGACCATTCATTCTATGCAGATGTGTACCTCGAAGACGGACTTATAAAGTTAGTTTTAAAACACTGAACTTTCCGTACCTGTCTGTTGGTGCTGTCTCCATTCTGGCCAGTTTAAGTTCTATCAGGATATCTCAGCAACTGCATGCAGTAAAAAAATAATGTTTGGCAGAGTGAGGAATGTGCAGAATGTGACTCCCCCCCCCCCCTTTGATAGCATTTTGGAATCCCACCAAAGAGGATGTGTTAAAAAAAGCTTTAGGAAAAAGCTTTTAGATCCCAGTATGTGTTATGTGTGCATGACACTAAGTTAAATGTCCATAGATTCAGGTGGGGCAGCCATGTTGGTCTGGAGCAGCAGAACAAAGTTTGAGTCCAGTCAGGCACCTCTAAGACCCACAAAGTTTTATTCAGGCTCATACCTTGCATAAAACAGTGTTCATCTTAAAGTTGCCAATGGACTCAAACTTTGCTTAAATATTGCAACTTAGACTTTAAATTTGTTTTTGATACTTGAGATCTTCAAGATTGTTGTTACGGGTTTAGATCCTTATGGATCCCCATCTGATAACCATATTGCTTTCCACTGGCTCATGGAGTCTCCTTGCACAGATGTATCGGTGGGGAGACTCTTTGTGCATGAAGAAAGCGCTTCCCTCAGCAGATGGATCGGTAGGATCCAACCCAGCGGCTCGAGGGAGTGGAATGAACAGCCCTTGTTATTCCTTGTTAGGCAAATAGGAGAGAACCTGATTGTTCCTGGGGGAGTGAAGACCATCGAGGCGAATGGGCGACTGGTTATTCCCGGAGGCATCGATGTCAATACCTACCTCCAGAAGCCCAGCCAGGGGATGGCTGCTGTGGATGATTTCTACCAAGGCACAAAGGCTGCTCTAGCAGGAGGGACCACCATGATCAGTAAGTCCTGGCGAGATCACTCAGGGCCACCATGATCAGTAAGTCCTGGCGAGATCACTCAGGGCTCCTTTTGCTGGAGACTTTGGGAAGAACTTGCTCTCCTCGTTCCATGCGACCAGGGCCTGTTCTGAAGATTGAAGAGAGCGTGTGAAGACCGTGGCCTGGATCCTGGGGGTGTTCCTTTGATGGAAGTGGGAGGAGGGCAGACCTTGCCCGAGCCCCATCCTTGCTTCAGCCCCCTGACTTCAGGGCCTTTTGTCTTAGAAGGGTCCCCAGCCTCCATGGGCTGCTGGGAGGGAGGGGAAGGTGGAGGAATGACCCCCTTTAGCTAGTAGAACACCCATAGAAGCCAGCCCCTTTGATTCCCCCCTCCCGCCCCCCCCGACTGTGTGACTGCTGTGTTTAGAAACATCTCTGTACTTCCCCGTAATCTTCGTCCCTTATGTTTTTTGCGCTGACTGTCCTGGGAATCTCCTGCGGAGAGTTATTGGCTCAGCACCAGCCAGGGAGCCTCCTGTTGGATTTGGAATCACAAACCTGGGTTTCCCATTTGCCTTCGAGCTGGCTTCCTTTACAAGAGCAAAAACATTAGATACTTCAAAACTGTCTGGGGCACATAAATATATATTTTTTTAAAATTACACATGCTCTAAATATACAAAACTATACAACTACAAATTATAATGTTACTAAGGTCCTTCTGAATTGTAGATAATAGATACTGAAGAAATTTTCCGGAATAAACTTCCGTTTCGAAGGTCTTCTTCTGGACTGGACCATACACTATTATAGAGACACTGACAGAACAATATTATAATATTGGAAAATGAGAAATTCCAGCTCATAAACTTAATTAACTATTTTCATACATGCAGAGTTGGACGGCTTGAATCAGATCATCTCAAAGATATACAGAAAATGTACAAAAACTCATCACAATGTCTTCTCAGTGAAAAATCTACAAAACGTGTATAATTATAAGTTACTGTATATTACAGTTCTCATCATGTATTATTTTAAAACGATTTTATAAGAATAAGAACACACCATAACCGGTTACAGAACCTTTTTCAATGTCGTGAAGGCTACACTGTCACACCACACAGTTTTGGAGTGTCTAATGTTTTTGTCCTGTTAAGACTGTGAGTCTCCTGCCTGTGCTTCCTTTAAAAGAGCGCCTGTATGATGTATGTGTGTGTGGACACGATTGCCATCTTCACATTTTAGGTCTGCATTGCAGTGAAAACAAATTATACCAAGAAGCCTTGTGTGCGGATTGGAATGTGATGAATATCTCTTGCTCAAGTGTATTATTCTGCCTCTAAATCCCACTGAGTACGCACAGAAAGCTGTAAAAAAAAATCTTTATATCCAGCCGGTACCTTCCTGCCCTTAATTTAAACCCATTCTTGCGAGTCCTCTCCTCTGCTGCCAACAGGAGCAGCTCCCTGCCCTCCTCTAAGGGACACAGCCCTTCAAATACTGACAGAGAGCAATCATGTCCCCCCTCAGCCTCCTCTTCTCCAGACTGAACATTCCCAAGGCCCTCAGCCTTTCCTCATAGGGTTTGCTCTCCAGGCTCCTAATTGTCTTTGTGGCTCATTTGTTTATGTCACAGCCAATGCTCCTTCTAAGCTGTGGAGTCTTGGGAGCAAAAATTCTACTTTTCGAGCTACTGGCCTTAAAGTTGTGAGTGAGCGATTTGGCTGCTGCATAAATTAGTTGGCTCCGGAGCCATCCTTCCTGAGCGGAGACAAAAAGGTGTGAGCCGGAGGCTAAGAAACTGTGAGCTGGCTCACACTAACTCAGCTTAGAGAGAACACTGGTCACAGCCAATTCCCAACAGTCCTGCTCTTAGAAACCCCCAGTTCTGACACTCCCTTGGCATCAGTAGGAAGTTGACTCTCCCGTAGGTTTGACACCTGGCCTGGAGGGAAAAAAAACACCTTTCCCCTTAGTAGAGGCCTCATGGAAAGGTGATTCACCAGGCGAAGTTATTTACCTCCATGACATGGAAAACTTCGACCGCCATTTTCACACTTTGAGCCTCCGTTAGAGGGGCAGGAGTATGCCGGCTGGTTGAGTGCACAAACCACCCTTCTGTCATTTTTGTTATTCAACAATGAAGGGACAAATGGTGGGTATCGCTTCCTGTCCATAACGGAGCCTTGGCAATCTTGCTCTGGCAAAAAAGGAGGTGAAATCCAGGGCATGAAGAGTTCACCCCCGTTCCTGGGGGGGCTGCCATGGCGTGTCGATTGGCGTGTTGCTCGGAGATCCGGAGGGACCGGGCTTCAAGCCCCTCCTTGGCAGTGAAGCTGAGTGGGTGACTCTGTGGGCCCGTCACTCTCTCCAGTCCAATTTACCTCACTGGGCGGGTGGGAGAATAACGCTGAGGAAGATTCTCCAGGTACAGGGGAAAGGGCAGGATTAAAAAAGGGATGGATAAATTCCTTGCCCCAAGAAAATAACCGTTTTTTTTAAGACCTTGGAAAACAACACACTAGACCAGGGGTGGGCAAATGGCGGCCCGCGGGCCACATGCGGCCCACCACAGAGTTTTTTGCGGCCCGCCAAGACATGAAGATTAACAAGAGTAAATATAGATGCTCTTTGACAGACATTAACTTGCAGGCTGTGATGAGAATCTCAACAAGCAATCTCACTCCTGATTTCAAAAAAATTGTAGAAAAGTGTGATAGGGTACATTTGTCTCATTAAACTGATTCTAAAATTAAATGTGCTTGCAGCTATAGATGATATGAAATTAGCACAATAAATAAATTGAATAAAACTACCACTATTTTATTTAATTTATATTTATTGATTTTTATGATACAATTTATACCTTTTCTGAAATGCAAAGTTAAGTAATGAATGCAATCATTTTAAAAGGTGCGGCCCTCCGCTAACCTCCCGTCCCACAAAGTGGCCCCTGAGCCAAAACAATTGCCCACCCCTGCACTAGACAAAACCTGAGCTTTCACGGCCTGGCTTGTTTCCAGTACAATCCTGTGAGATGCTCCTGTCAGTGCTGTGTAGATTGCCACGGTTAAAAGTCCCCAGATGTTTCATGGTCTGTGTCCCCTCGCCCTCACAGTTGACCACGTCCTTCCGGAACCAGGCTCCAGTTTATTAACCTCATTTGAAAAGTGGCACGAGGCAGCGGATACCAAATCCTGTTGCGATTATTCCCTCCATGTGGATATCACCAGCTGGTACGATGGGATTCGGGAAGAACTGGACATCCTGGTGCAAGACAAAGGTCAGTGATGGGCTCGGGGGCAGGCGGGAGGTGGGAAGCGGAGAAGGCAGGAGGCGTTTTTTTAGAGAAAGGGTGACTGTCCGTTAATGGGCAAGTTGGTGAGCCTTGGCCTCTTCCTCCGGGATTCTCCAGCATTCTGTGGCACGGATTGTGGTGGCCAGAGCGTGGTGCCTCCCATTTGTGAAGACTTTCTCGAGAGCCACCAGAGTGCTGCCATTTCTCTCTCTTGCTGTCATCTGTGCCACTACCAGCACGGGGCGACTTTTGCTTGCAGATTTTGCGTCTGAAAACGGGCCTCTGCAGAAATGGGCCCGGATGATGGTGACAGGTCTAATCCTACGTGGAAGACCGTCTCACAAGGAACTTAAGTGCTCTCTCTGGACCTTCTCAGCCATGAACTGTCATGGCTGCTGCTGAAGGCAGTTTTTACATGCAGAGATCTGTGTGTGTGTGTGTGTGTGTGTGTGTGTGTGTGTGTGTGTGAAGAGAGAGAGAGATGTAATCCCTTTCTTCTCGAAGGAAGGTGGAAGCATCCACGTGGGGCCACCTGTTTGCCCTCCCACCTGCTCCCCGGCCTCTGCCGGGGTACAGAACCATGTCGTCCACTCTTTGGACAAAGGGCTGCCTGGTGGGGCTGAGGCCTGTGAAGGGTGGAAGGCCGCCCTGCCCAGGAAGGAGATTGGCTGCTCCCTGCTGGACTGGCCCATGGGCCAGAGCTTCTAGGAGGGGCCTACCCCCCCGCCCCCCCCGGCCCTGCAGCCAAGGCAGAGCCAAGTGCCCGTGCTGCAAAGAGAGAAAGGAGGTGTGGTCCCTCTGGCATGGCTGGAGGGTGGCGAAGCGGGACTGATGGGCTTGCCGCTTGGGTGCCCGATGCCCCGGAGCAGGGCATCATGTGGGTGCAAAAGAAGCCTGGGAACGGGAACAGTTGTTGTCGGTGACCACAAGGTTGGTTCCTCTAGGCTGCCAGACGTGTGCGTGTGTGGGCGTGTGTGGAGTTTGGAGTGCTTCCCAAGTCTTTCTCCTTGCGCAGGTGCCTAGTTCAGGCCGAGGCTGCCCTTGACCATTGTGTTTGCGTTGTGTGGGATCCCAGGGCTCCCTGACTGAGCTGGTGGGGGCGGTGTCTGGCCTGCCTTGGCCGCTCCTTCGTTGTGTCACTTGGGGTGGGGCTTCAGTGTTTGTGCTGTGTCCCCCTTGTTTGACTGATCAGGACCAGATGGGCACTGTGACAACCCTGGGGATGGTTTACAACCAGAAAACCAGTGATTCAGAGTTTCTGAATGACTTTCTCCATCCTTACCAGCCCCGGGTTTGAGATCAGTAAGCCCCGGCCTCCCTGGGCGAACCTCTGTTCCCTGAGACTCGATGGGCAGAGCCCCATGGGAAGCCCTTGTCTGGGCTTGCTCCGTTGTGGTGGAACCCCCTCCCTGAGGAGCTGCGGTCTTGATCAAGAGGTCTTCCGGTTTTATTGCCTTCAAATGGAGCTGTTGGTTTGTCTGATGACTGGATGTGGCTGGGTTGCTTTATGGTGTTTTTTTAGGTCTTATTGTTGTATATTTTATACATGTTTAATCTGTTGCCAGCACTTTGAGGGCTTCACCTGAGGCAGAAAAGTGGCAAGTATATGAACAAAGACAGAGATAAGGAGGCCGGGACGCGCAGAGCTGGGAAGGCTGCGGCTGGGCCCTCCTTGGGCTCTTGGCGGTCATTAGCTGATGTCCAGCAGAGAAGAAGGAACGGATGGGTTTTTGGCTCCTCCATTGCCTCCGTGAGGGAAGAGAGGTTTTTTCTATGTAAAGGAGGCTGGATGGGTCTGTGGAGGTGCTTTGGTTGTCCTCAGGGGAGCCAGGGTTTTGTCCTTTACCAACCAGAATAATAAGAGAATGTCAGAAAAAGTGTTTAGTTAGAATCTCCGTAGCCCACCGTCTTCTCTCCTGGGAGTCTGGGAGGCCTGAGCAAGGCCATATGGGAGTCAACATGTAGTTTGCATCTACAGTCATGTCACAGGAGCTTTTTGGGAGTGGGCATGCATGCATGAGTGTGTGTGTGTGTATGGGTGGGTGACTTAATACATTTCTTGGGTTGGGGTGTGTGTGATAGAATTTCACACACACAATGTTTTGGCCTTGTGTTTACGATTGATGTGTCCTAAAGATGTGTATTTCGAAAGGTTTCTCAGAGCCACGCTGAACGACGTCTGTGGGCTGTGATTTTCCGTATCTGTGGGGTGGTCTTGAGTGGTTTGTAGCTCTTTGGCTCCTTGGGAGGCTCTTTGGTGGGCGGTGGTTCTTGTGGAGTCTTCAGATGTGCTGATCCTGATATGGGGTCTGAATGTGGCGTGGTGTCGCTGACCGTTGAGCCAGGCCAGCCTCGAGGGCTCTCAGCAGCTTCTCAGTGACGTCTGAAGCCACTGCAAACGGCATCGGAGGGATTCAAAGGAAATCCCCAGATCTCGGGTTGAGTGTGTAATGGGGGGGAATCTTTGCAGTCAGACCGGGGAAATCTGCAGACTGAGTTTTCTTAGGATTTTGGCGATGCTGCTATAGTAACTATACAGAAATGTTAAAATAGGTTAATACAGGATCAAAAAGGGGAAATAACGTAAAAAGCATTACACTGGAAGCCAACCCTTCTTTTCTTCCTGCGACAATCTGCCTGAGGTTTCAGTGCTTGGTGCAAATTACCTGCTCTGCTATCGGTCCATTAACTCAAACGGCTTCCCACGTAATGCAGCGTTTGCATGGGGCATAAACAGAAGGCGTGGAAAGACTGCACTCAGTCTGGCTCCGGGCCTTGGCTTCCTCCAGGTCTCCTCTGCCTGCATGCAGCTCTAATCCAGCTCACATGACGGCTGTTAGGTTTGTGGCATTTGGCGTGGGCTTTTTGACCCCGGTGCGGGGGAGTGGCTAGAGACTAGGATCTGGGGAACTCAGGTTCATATTCCCACTCTGCCATGGAAACTAGGGTTGCCAGGTCTGGGCTGGGAAATACCTGGAGACTTTGGAGGTGGATCCAGGAGAGGGCGGGGTTTGGGGAGGGGAGGGGCCTCCGCATGGTAGAATGCCACAGAGCCCACTCTTCCAAGCAGCCATTTCCTCCAGGGGAGCTGATCTCTGTCAGCTGGAGATCAGTTGTGAAAGTGGGAGATTCCCAGGGGTTGTTACAAGGATTAAGTGAACGAGAGGAGAGTGAGGTCAGGTGCTTTGGGTCCCCACTGGGAGGAACGAAGAGGGGCACAAATGAAGTAGCTAAAATGCAGGCTGCACCGGCCCATCAGTCATCTGGGCAGCACTTGCTTGGCTCCTGAGTCTGGGCAGAATGGGGCTAGCCTTGCTGATCTGGATTAAAACGGATGAACAGATGGCCAAATCATGTGTCAGAACACGTGGCACTCTGCCTTGCAGGGAAGACAGTGTGAAAATCCAAGTGGGGAGACATTTCTTGAAGATGACAAAATAAGATGGATAGACTAGCCTTTTATTTACCTTTCCCTACTGGTCCTTTGCTTCCAACTCCTCTGACTGAGGTCAAGTTGACATAGAGGCTTCAGATATGGACTGGCTGAAATGCTAAGTCTGAGTTAAGAAAACAGCCGTGCATGCGCAAGTAACCGAGTAACCCCGAGCTGTTAATTAACATCTCCAGTGTTAACATCCCTGTGTTCTGTCAGCTCTACACTGCTAAAAACAGGTGCTGATTAAGTCTCTTGCTTTGCATGACTTAATTTCCCCCTCTGTAACAGGTGTTAATTCCTTTCAAGTCTACATGGCCTACAAAGATCTCTACCAAATGAGTGACAGCCAGGTAATCTGCATGCTTTTCTCTCCCCCCCCCCCCCCCAATCTTTGCATCCCAGTGTGCAGCGGCTGCTTCGTGAAACCTCATTCCTGCTGCTGTTTTTGAACTGAGCTTATCCGTGGGGGGGGGGGGGGGATTCCCACTAATGGCATCCTGTCACGGCCTCAGAAAACAGAGAGGTGTGAATGTCTGGCTGGACCTTTTGGAAGGTCATGTGGTGTAACTTGGCAAGTATTTTATTTTATGTTGACCTTTTGGAAGGTCGAGTGATGTAACTTGGCAAGTATTTTATTTTGCTTTGCTTTCTTGGTCCCTCAGCAGACTTAGTACTTTTAGCCCAGGATGGGGTTGAGGGGTAGGGATGGACTTCAGTGGTGCCTCCCCCCCAGTACGTGGCTGAAGGAAAGGGGAAAGCAATGCAGAGCTCTCAAAGAGGAGCAAAGGCTTGCTTTTCTTGGCTTCTAGCGTTATCCCAAAGCAGGACAGGAAAAGTCATCAAATGTTAAAAAGGAGGTAAGAGCAGGTTGGCGTCACTGACTGGGTTTTCTCCCTCCGTACTGTATGTAGCTCTATGAAGCCTTTGCTTTCCTGAAAAGTCTTGGAGCTGTAATCATGGTCCATGCTGAAAATGGAGATTTGATCGCTCAGGTGAGAAAACCTTTTTTTTTCCCCCATTTTTTTTTGGGGGGGGGGGAGGGGAAGGTTACTTTGGGTCCCCTGGCAGGGGTCCCCCATCCTCCGAGGCCGCTGAATTTGCCAGGTGATCCCTGGTTGCAGAGGCGATCGCCACTGCTTGGACTCCTGTGCTGGTGGGCGACTTCTTGTTTTGAGAGGACATTGTCTATTTCAGAAGGTGGCATGTGTTAGAAGGGGGCAGACACTCAGGGTACTGATAATGATCTTTATTTGTCCAGTAATATTTATTTGTCTAAGTTGGGGGGGGGGAGGTAGTAAGAAGAATGAAAGAGGTGGAAAGAAAGAGGGAGAAAGAGAGAGAAATAAAGAAAGCAAATAGATGGGGAAGGAGGGAGGGAGAGGTGGAAAGAAAGCAACTTTAAATGCCTCTTTCAAGCCCCATCCCCACGCAGGCTAGCTAGGCTTGGAGAGGCTTGGTGGGGGGGCTTTGAGAACGCATTTAAAGTTAAAGTTGTGTTCTTTCTTTGTCCCCCCCCTAAGCCTACCCTGGGAGGGGAACACTGGCTGGGGAAGGGAAGACTGATGGAGGAGGCAAGCCTCCCCTTCGCTTTCCCAGCCGCCCTGCTGGGAGCTGCACAATATGCGTGAAAGAGCCGCATCCGACTCCCGAGCTACAGTTTGTCCACCCCTGATTTAAAGAGCGGACTTTCTTCTGCTGTGTGACAGAGGTCATGTTCAGGTGGCTCTGAGTGCCTAGTGGATTGAAAGGGCACGTCCAGACATCAACATCCGGAGGACGTGCTGCTTCCGTGATCAGCCCTTTGCTCCCCGTCAGGGAGCCGTACTTAAAAGATCGTGGTGAAAGTCTGGCCCTAAGTTGGCTGACGGGCCAATGGCGGACTTTCCCCCATCTGGTCATTCTACCAGCGCGGAATCAGCCTGCCATTGTAAAAAAGTCTTAGCGGTGCGTGCATAACCGTTTAAACATGCGATGTCCGCAGAGCTCTGCTGAAATGATCTGAACAATTTTATGTTTCTGAAGGTCCCGTGAACTTTATCAACTTTATTAACTGAAATGGTACCTAGAGGAAAGTACCACTGGCGCGGCTTCTACCATTTAAGACTGTGCATGCATGGAAAAACAAGTACACAGTGAGGCGCATATGTGCATACAGGATTAAAAAAAAAAAGCTGACTGCACGGCTCCTTAAGGTGGATGCCGTCTAGACAATCCACTACGGAGTCACATGCGGTAAAGCGCTTCACAGGGGAGCTGTCTGGTCGTGCAACACTGGATCAAAAAGATCTAGATCAAATCTGAGCAGGGCCAATGGCGGGATTAGCTGCCTGTCTGAATGCACCCAGAAAAAGCACTACAAGTAAACCCACTGCCAGAAAACCTCCTTGGGCAGTGGGAAGTAGGAAGCTCATCAGAATGAGCTGGAGAGGACCCTGTCTCCGTCTGAGTTGGCCAGGTTGTTCACCACCTGGACAGTGTCTGCTAGATATCACATAGTGGATGTTGCAAAAGTGGAGAGAGAGGTTTCCTTACCACTTATTTTTCCTACTGGTGCATAATTGCCCCAGAGCCACCTCTCTGTGTTGGCTTTGGCCTCCATCAAGGGCTACCTGCCCTTTCCTCCCACTCTCCTGGATCCTCGGAAACCAAGATTTTAGTGGGGGAAGCAGCTGGGAGGGGAGGTCCAGGAACAGCATCATCTTTGGGCCAGTTCTGCCCGGCAGCCGACACAGGGACCACGTCTGGTCCTCCTCATTGTGACCCATATGTGGGTTTTGGTGGTGGCGAGGCTTTCCACCACGAGCTTGCGTTTTCTCTTACATGTTTCCCAGATGGAACATGCCATGTCGGTGTGACCAGGCTGCTGCTCACCTGAGCGGCACTGACCGGGCGTGTCTTTTGATTCTTTCAGGAACAGAAGCGGATGCTGGAGCTGGGGATCACTGGCCCCGAGGGGCACGCCTTGAGCAGGCCTGAGGAGGTGAGCGAGCCACCAGCCGTCTGTCTGGGTGCCCTGGCCATCATGCACGATCGCATTTTGCAGGTGCAACACCATGCAAGACGGTGCGGGCAATCAGTCTGCACTTCACAACTTTACACTTCTGGGAGAAAAATGCTCTAATTATCGAATACCCTGCTAAAAAATTGAAGTCCTCAAGCCCCCAGCCCAGGGACCTGTGCAAGCAGCCTGGCTGGTTTCTGTGAGGGTATCCGTGGTGAGCTTCCTCTGACAGTGTCCTTTCGGGGAGGGACGTGTCCTGCCTTGCTTCCTGCAGCTGCCAAGCTGGACCTGCTGGTCACTCTGAATGAATAACGGCACGGCATTCCCATCTTTGTGATGTTTGCAGCGGTGTGAGAATTGCTCTCCAGTGGCTGCTCTGAGCCGCTGGCGCATTTTAGGATCTGCTCTGGGCACTGAGACCTTACAGGATTACACAAGAATCATCTAATACCACAAAAGAGAATTTTTGTCACAAGCCCGGGAATTGAACCTAGTTGCAAATCAAAGAATTGGGGGTGGGGGTGGGGAGAGCCACTGCCCAGCCTACGAGCCCCCACTCTCCTGTCTTCGTAGGGCCACGCATTCCCCTCCTGCTCAATCCCAATCCATAACAGACTGTATTCTGCGTCAGTCATTTCAGTGCTGTAAATGGTATGGCCAGAGTGTCCTTGCTCGGTATTAGCCTCATCAAAGTTGTCAGCGTTTAGTCTGTTTATTTGCTCTCCGCCCTTTTTACTCTTATGCTGACAAAGAAAATTTGCACCCCTCTGTCCGCATTTTGCAGCGGCCTGCCTTTTCCTGACCTGCTTGACTGTGCAAACAGCAGACCTGCGGCTGGGAAGGAGGGAAGGGGCAGGTGCCGCAGGGCTGCCCGTGGGAGACAGGAATGCTTTCCTCTGAGAGGGGGCTCCTGAATAGGGTTGCCAAGTCTCTGTTGGAAAATACCTGGAAAATACTTTGGGAGTGGATCCAGGAGAGGGCGGGGCCTGGGGAGGGGAGGGGCCTCAGCCTGGTCCAGTGCCACAGAGTCCACCCATCAAAGCAGCCATTTTCTCCAGGGGAGCTGATCTCTGTCAGCTGAAGATCAGTTGTAAAAGTGGGAGATCCCCAGGCCCCACCTGGAGGCTGGCAACCCTACTCCTGAAAGAGCTGCAGAGCTGTGCTGAGCACACGGGTTGGAGGAGTGCTGTGGGGGACTGATGGGAGGCATTCGGCCAAGCCCCACTGTCTAGCCCCACTCCTCCCCAGTGACTTGCTCTGTGCTCCATTGGTTGGCTGGTAGCTCAATTGCCCACCTTATCTCCCCTTCCCAGTCTTTGGGAGCAATCGATAATCGAAGAGGGAACGCGGTAGAAAACTGCAGAATGGACTGACGTTTGGGACACTGGACTTCCTGGAGGTGGTGGGAGATTGTCCCAAAAGAGGCAGTCTGCAACAGGTCTCCTGAGCCAGAAAGTCCTTTATTTGCAAAGAGGTTCTTATTGGAAGGGTCACACCTTTCCTGTTAGTAATGACTTTATTGTAAACAAGCAGTTAGTCTTATACTAAGCAACCGGAATCCCCCTCCCTGCAACCAGTCATAACCTACACCAGTCATAAAATGTAAAAGGTTGTTCCAGCCCCTCAACAGGTTTCCCATAGAAATGGTAGCAACCAGGTTATTGTGCTTTTTGTTCCCAAGGAACTTCTACTAAATGTTTTTGAGAGCAGCTGCAAAAAGAATAACATGGTAGGGGAGGATTTGTCCCAGACCTTGAGCAAGCTGGGAGCGAAGCAGGCAAGCTGGGAGTGTAGCAGACAAAAACGGGGCGTGATAAGGAAGCCAGACAGCTAAACAGCACATGAGCACATTCCAGCGGGTGGGGTCACTGGTCGTGTCCCAACTCCCGGGCGGGAGATGGCAGCGTAGCTGACAGGTGGCCACGGGTATATTTCCTGGGTGCTCACAATGGACTTTGCAGTTGACTCTTATTAAATATATACTCACATTTGAACTTACACCCTGATTGCAAATGCAACTCTTTTAGTATCTCTGGAGGCTTCTCATTTCTGATAGATGGAGAGGTGGAGAAAGAGAATGATACTTTTTCTCTAGGGCTGTTTTTGGGCAGGAACAGAGTTCCGGCTGGCTTCCAAGTTGGCCACGCTTACAGCCTCCCCCCGCCCCCAGGTTCCCCAGTCACCTAGCAAGCTGCGAGGCACCTGGGGAAGCCAATCCAATCCAGGGAGGGAAGTTTAACTTGCCTCCCCTCCTCAGGTTCCCCAGGCACCCCACAGCTGCAGGGCACCTGGGGAAGCCAATCCAGAAACTGCCTTCCTTCCCTCGGGTTCCCCAGGTGCCCCACAATCCACGGGTCACCTGGGTAGGCCAATCCTGGGAGGGAGCTGCGCTGCCAGGGGTGGGGCCTAATATGCTAATAAGTTTCAGCTGTTGGGTGTGGCCTATTATGCTAATGAGTCCCTGCTGGGCTTTTTCTACAAAAACCCCCCCGTTTGTCTCACATCTGATTGCTAAGGAAGCCAGGCCAACTCTGGACGGGGAAAGGCCTGCTGAGAACGGCGTGGCCAATACTGGGCTTGGAGAAAAAGCAGAAAAGACCAAGTAGGGTGGAGGGGAGGGGAGGGGAGGGAGGGAGGGAGGGGCATGGAAAAGCCCTGCTGCAGAGGCAACTGGGGAGAAGGTGGCTGAGGTGTGGCCCGGAGAAGATGCCTGCCAAGCCCTCAAACTGCCCGCGCAAAGCGGCTGCCAGGCTATTAACGCTTTGACTTCAGCGGCGTTTCTGTGTTTGCGTTTCAGCTTGAAGCAGAAGCTGTTTTTCGGGCCATCACGATTGCCAGTCGGATCAACTGTCCTTTGTATGTCACCAAGGTCATGAGCAAGAGTGCGGCTGACATCATTTCCTTGGCCAGGAAGAAAGGTCCGGGAGGGACTCGGCCCGCTGGAGCGGCGGCTCAGCCATTGCCAGCTTGGGGCCTGAACCAGACTGCGGGAGTGTCGGGCGAAGGGCCGGCTGGGCTGGGCTGGGCTGGGCTGGGCTGGGCTGGGTTGCCAGTTGGCTGGGAAGCAACTGATCCAAACGGGTGCTCAGAGAAGAGGCTCTTTCGAGCCAGACATAAAGCGCGCTACTTTTGATCCTTCCTCTGATCCTGCTTCTCCCAGCACCCTTTTGAAAAGCACCCAGTGCTTGTTTCCGAGGTGGTGGAGAAGCACAGGGCAAGAAAAAGCAGAAGAACGGCTGGTGCCATGAGAAAAAGAATTCGTTCAGCTGGACAGTCCCAACCGGACAATTTATTCCCCCTCCCCCGGCAGCAAGAGTTCTTCTGCTTCTTCTGGTGGTGGTTATGGGGCTGCCCCCCCTTCCCGGCAGGCTGTTCAAGCACAGCCCCCCCCCCCCCGGTTCAGAAGCAGCCAGTGCTCCTTCACACAAGCCGGCAGGGGCCTGGTTTCCCTGACAGGCTGGCTTCTTGCAGGTGACTGTGGGACAGGAAGACCCACCTGGCAGCCGGGGTCACTTCCTTTCACTGGCCCAAGAGGGGGAGGGGATGGCTGGAATGAGCAACATCTAAGTAAACCAGCGTCCATCAGCACTTGGATGTCGAAGGCCTCCCGAGGAGCTGTGCGGATTGCCCTGCTTTTGTGCCCTGCCTTACGAAATGGGTCTGTTGCCAAGTCAGGCAGGCCCGGGTGAAAGTCTCCAGGGTGACCCAGTTGCCTTCAGTGGCTGTGCCTTTCCTTCTCTGCAGGTGCTCTTGTTTTCGGGGAGCCAATCACGGCCAGTCTGGGGACGGATGGGACACACTACTGGAGCAAAAACTGGGCCAAGGCAGCCGCATTTGTGACCTCGCCCCCTCTGAGTCTGGATCCGACCACCCCTGATCATTTGACCTCTCTTCTAGCTTGGTATGGAACTGGGACTGCTGGGAAGCCACTGGTCGGTTTGGGGGGGAGGCGGGTTTCCCACAAAACCTCTTGGGCATGATGGTCCACGGGGATGGCGGTCAGGAGACAAGGCAGGTTCCTGAGGTGGTTTGGAGTGCTGCCGAACACATCTTGTACTCACCTTCAGGCCATGTTAATGTGCTAACTGTCCCCCAACTTCTTAAGCATCAGTTTTTGTAGTTATGATTTGACAGCAGGGGGCTTTGCCTTCATACCATTTTTTTCTGTCTGCAATCGTCCTTCTCAAGTTGGTCTCCCCTATATTGGGGTGGGGGGGAAGGGAAAAAATGAGGTCTCTGTATCTTTTCCCCTGCAGGGTGGGTTGTGGCGTGCAGGGGCTGGTTCCGAGCAGGACAAAAGGCAGGAACGGGAAGAGGTACGTTCCTCGTTCCCTGCTGCGCCTCTGCCTCCTGGCAGCCGCCCACGGCTGCTTTTCAGTAATGGTGGCGAGGACCTGCTCATTATCCTCCCTTCTGGCCTCCGGTTTGGCTCTGCTGGAAAGGATGGGGCACAGATTCAGGTTTAAAATAGCTGCGTGTAAATTAGCCCAGCTGAGTTGCAAGTAGGAGTGTGCAAAAACACCCCAATAATTCGGCCCGATTCAGATTTGGCCCAATTGGGCTGAATCTGATTCAGCTGGCCAAACGACCTTTCCAGTGCAACTTTCGGCCATGCATGCCGATTAGGGTGGCATTCGGCTGGCTGAATCACATTTGGCTGTGCGGGGAGGGATTTAAATGTCTCCCTGGGGTTTCTCTGGCACACCTACTGAAGCGGGTGTGTCAGAAAAGCCCGGCATAGCCCCCCCTCCCCGCGCGCTCTTCCTAGCTTGCCCACCAAGTAAGGCGAGCTAGGAAGGTTGTGGAGAGGGATTTCGGTGGTGGCTTTCAGCAGCAGGCCGAATCAGATTCTTTGCCCAAAAGGGGGCTGAGTGGGCCATTTTTGGGGGTGCATTTGGTTTGGATGAATCGCATGCATATCCCTAGTCACAAGTAGTATTTCGATGGGCGACCACCAAGGAAGCCCAGGGTTGCTATGCAGAGGAATACAGTGGTGAACCACCTCTGATCATCTCCATGGACCTGAGGTCGCCATGAGTCTGTTGTGACTTGATGGCCCACAGCTGTTATCGTTAGTACACATGGACTCACGGAGAAATGCCCTGGACTCAGAGCACTTGGAAGGATGAGCAGCCGGTGAGTGTTTGAAGGCGGAGGGTGGGGCAGTTGATGGCCCCGAAGAGAGCCGATGTCGGGGGGGGTCTGAGTCCCTCTCTGGGCCCACCCAAGCCTGATGGAAAGTGGGGGCAGCCTGGTGCCTCTCTTGCCACCCGTCCAACGGTTTCTCCTGTGGATTCTTTCAGCGGCGACCTGCAGGTGACGGGGAGCGGCCACTGTACGTACAGCACGGCCCAGAAGGCAGTTGGGAGAGACAATTTCACGCTGATCCCGGAAGGTGTGAATGGGATTGAGGAGAGAATGACTGTGGTCTGGGATAAGTGTGTGGTAAGTTTAGCCGCGGAGGCCGCCAGTCCTGCCCTGCACTGGGTTCTGGGGAGCCAGAGGCGCCCGGGCCGGTAGGGAGGCCTGCCTTCCTGGCCTCTTCCTCTGGCGTGATTGTTCTGACTCCAGATGCATCTGAAAGGTATGCTCTCGCTCAGACAGGTCTAATACTTCATGGTTTGGTTCAGGTTTCTGTAATCCTGGGCTTATTGCATTGCTTACTGGATGCCCCATCCTGCTGACTGCATTGATTTGTGTGTGTGGGTTGTGTTAAGTGCAGTGAAGCTGCTTCCAAGTCATGGCAATCCTATGAATTAACGACCTCCAATCCTGTCATTAACAGCCTCACTCAGGTCTTGCTTCCTGTCGGGTCTTCTTTTTCCTACTGTCATCAACTTTTCTTAGGGTTATTGTCTTTTCCAGTGACTCTTGTCTTCTCATTATATGACCAAAGCATGATAGCCTCTGTTTAGTCATTTTAGCTTCTAGGGAGAGTTCAGGCTTGATTTGATCTAGAACCCAATTATTTGTCTTGCTCACAATCCATGATATCCGTAAACTCTCCTCCAAATGAATCAACTTTCTGCCTGTCAAATTTCTTCATTGTCCAACTTCCGCCCCCGTACACAGTAATGGGGAATACTGCGGCATGAATGATCTTGATCTTGGTTGTCAGTGACACATCCTTGCACTTAGGAATCTTTTCTAGCTTCTTTATGCCAGCGTTTCCCCAGACTCCATCTCCTTCCGTTTTTTCTGGGTCTGGTCTCCCTCTTGGTTGATGATGGAGCCAAGGAATAGGAGATCTTGAACAATTTCAGCTTCTTCATTGTCAGCCTTAAAATTCTGTAGTTCCCATCAGTAGTCATTACTTTTGTCTTCTTGATACTGAGCTGTAATCCTGCTTTGGCCCTTTCTGCTTTAACCTTCCTCAGGAGTTGTTTTAAATCTTCTGCCAGTAATAGGCTGTCATTTGCATATCTCAGTCTGCACTCATTTCACACGCTAGCAAGGTCACGCTCAAGATCCTACAAGCTAGGCTTCAGTAATACGTGGATAGAAAACTGCCAGAAGTACAAGCTGGGTTTCCAAGAGGTAGAGGAACTAGAGATCAACTTGCCAACATTCTCTGATTTATGGGGAAAGCAAGAGAGTACCAGAAAAACATCTACTTCTGCTTCACTGACTATGCTAAAGCCTTTGATGGTGTGGATAACAAACTGTGGCAAGTCCTTAAAGAGATGGGAGCACCAGACCACCTCACATGTCTCCTGAGAAACCTGTATAAGGGTCAAGAAGCGACAGAACCGGATATGCAACAACTGATTGGTTTAGCATAGGAAAAGGAGTACAACAAGAATGTATATTGTCACCCTGCTTATTTAATTTATATGCAGAGTACATCATGCAAAATGCCAGTGAATCCTCAGTGAATCACAAACCTGAATTAAGATTGCTGGGAAAAACAACAACAACCTCAGATATGCAGATAATACCACTCTAATGGCAGGAAGTGAAGAGGACCTAAAGAGCTTCTTGCGTAGGGTGAAAGAGGAAAGCATAAAACTTGGCTTGAAACTCAACATCAAAAAAACTAAGATCATGGCATCTGGCCCCATCACTCCTTGGCAAATAGAAGGGGAAGTCATGGAAGCAGTGATAGATTTCATGTTCCTGGGATCCAAGATCACTGCAGATGGTGACTGCAGCCATGAATTTAAAAGATGCCTGCTTCTTGGGAGGAAGGCTATGGCAAACCTAGACAGACAGCATAATAAAAAGTAGAGACGTCGCCCTGCCAACAAAAGTACATATGGTCAAAGCAGTGTATTTTCAGTAGTAATGTATGGCGATTTGGACTGTAAGAAAGGCCGAGCACTGAAGATTAGATGCTTTTGAATTCTGGTGCTGGAGAAGACTCTTGAGAGTCCCCTGGACTGCAAGGAGATCAAATCAGTCAGTCCTAAAAGAAATCAACCCTGACTGTTCCCTGGAAGGCCAGATCCTGAGGCTGAAGCTCAAATACTTTGGCCACCCAATGAGAAGGGAGCACTCACTGGAGAAGAAGGCCCTGATGCTGGGCAAGGTTGAAGGGAAAGATTGGGAAAGACGGGAGGTCAAAGAAGAAGGGGACGGCAAAGGATAAGATGGTTAGACAGTGTTATTGATGCAGTGAACATGAAATTAAGCAAACTCCGGAGGACAACGGAAGACAGGAGGGCCTGGCGTGATGTGGTTCATGGGGACGTGAAGAGTTGGACTCGACTGTGAGACTGAACAGCAAAAAAACCACCATTTCCCACTCCATCTTCATCTAAATCTAATCCATCTTCCATATGATATGTTCTGCATACAGACTGAAGAGACAGGGAGATAAAATGTCTGACACCTTTGTTAATTGGAAACCATGATGTTTCTCCATATTCTGTCCTAACAGAAGCCTCTTGTCCAGAGTATAGTTTGTGCATCAATG
This sequence comes from Lepidodactylus listeri, assembly GCA_029233225.1. Classification (NCBI taxonomy): domain Eukaryota; kingdom Metazoa; phylum Chordata; class Lepidosauria; order Squamata; family Gekkonidae; genus Lepidodactylus; species Lepidodactylus listeri. The sequence goes on along the minus strand of JARCFY010000009.1, from coordinate 111,059,461 downwards.
TAATCAGATGTCGTGGCACACCCATTTTTTTTTAAACCAACTATAGCTTTTCACAATCCACACAGTCAAATGTTTTGCTGTAATCTATGAAACACAACATGTTTTCTTTCTGAAATTCTCTGGTATGTTCCAGTAACCAACGTAAATTTGCAATATGATCTCTAGTGCCTCTTCCTTTTCTGAATCCAGCTTTGAACATCTGGCAGTTCTCTTTCCATATATAGAAACAGTCTTTGTTGTAAGATTTTGAGCATCACTTTACTTGCATGAGGAAGTAACTCAGTGGTCTGATAATTGTTTCAGTCCTTGACATCTTCTCTTTTGGAACTGGAATGTAGATTGAGGGTTTCCAGTCAGCTGTCAGGTTCCTGTCATTTTTCTGGCTCTTCCCCTTTTTATTTTCAGGACCTCCAGTCGGGAGGTTGGTGTCTGGATCCAGTCCCCGTCACCCCTGCCCCCTCCCATCCCTGTGTTGCTAATTTGTTTTGCCAGCTCTGCTTATCTCTGTTGCTGAACTGTTAGCCTTGAGATATCTCGCTCTGGGTTCTTCCAGGTGTCTATGCGTGGGAATGCAAGCAGAGTGCACTAAGGGGCAGGGGGGGGGAGTTTTATGCTTTAGCTGCGCGCCTTTTTCATGAGAACATAACAGTTGCGGGTTTTCGCGCTTCAAGGTTTTTCACCGATTGGTGCCTATCAGTCAAGTGCCTTTTGAATACTGTATAAGAGTTCCTAGTCTCATTGATCTGGTATCACTAACAAAGAAAGTGTTCCTGAAAGACGATTAAGAAAATAAAGGACTTTGCTTTGATACGAGGCCTGGCTTATTGGTTCTCATCAGAAGTCTCACATCAGCGGGCCATACTTTTGTTTTCTGTATTTGTTGACATATTCTTGTAAAGATTTTGATAGACTCCATTTCTGTGGCTTGAAATAGCTCTTTCAGTACTTCATGACTCCTAGTTATGTGTTTCTCCTGATTTCTCTCAGTGTACTTTTTATTTCCCTTTCTAAAACTGTTGGTTCTTTTTCAAAACTTTCTTCTTCGAAGGAATCTGTCATCCTTTCATCTCTTCTGTATGGTTCTTCAGTGCTTTCTTCCCATTTTTATGTTGTCCTGTTCAGTTACTGTGGTTCCATGTTGATCTTTCAGCATGCCTAGCCATGCTTTATTTTTCCCCTTGATTTCATGGATGTTGTGGAACAGGTCTCTTGTTCTTAATCGATCTTCTGTGCGGTCCCACAGATCCTTTCAGCTGAAAGCCTCCAGGGGGTGCTGCGCACCAGAGCCAAACACTTGTTCCTGCTCAGGGACCACGGAGCTCTTGCGCAGCAGTACCCCCTACCCTCAGTTCTTCTTTTGCCACCAAAGGAGAAGGTCGTGCTTTGGAGTCTCCAGCTACAGCCAAGAGGATTTTCTTCCAGATTTGTCAAACTACGTTGGCTTCTGAGTCCCTTCTGTGGCTCAGAAGGCCCTTTTCAAGAAGTGCTCCTGATGTGGGGCAAAGATGACCCAAACTGACGAACATGTCCTTTGTCTGTTCTGCCTGGGGGAAGGACATAGTGTCTCCACATGGAAGTCCTGCCAACGCTTCACCCCTAAAGCTTGAGGGGACAGAGAGTCAAAACTTAAGGCAGTGTAGGAGAAGAAAGCCCTGAAAGCCTCGGAGCCCTTGTCCAAGTCGGCCCCGGAGAAAGCTCCCAATTCCGCGTCTTCTGAATCCACGCATTCGGCTCCACCTCCCCGATCCATGTCTCAGCAGATCCCATTATGGTCACGCTCCCCTCAGGCTCATCGCGCCTCTTCTGAGCCTCCAGCTAAGAAGGCTAAAGGAAAAGCATATATTGGCTCCTCAGCAGAACACTCCCATCTGCACTCCTGAGCCAATGGCAACCTTGCAGGAGAAGCCCAGGACTCCATCTCTGGGTTCAAGATTTCCACCTGTTTCTATCTCCGATAGAGAGGGGAATGCTGGCTTTTCACATGGCCCGGTTCTGCATGAATCCAATCCAGAGCAAATGGCCATGGTTCCGTGGTCTCAGCTCCAACCACCTATGCAGTGGCCTTCACATCCCTACATGGTGTCTCCGGGATATATGGAGGGATGGGGTGACAACTTCATAAGTCCCAGGGATGTGAGTTTGTATCATTACCCTTGTTAGGTGCGAACTCTCTGTTATGTATTCCCTCCATTCCTACTCCTGGTCAGGGTAACAGAGAAAGCCAGGAGGGAGAGATCGAATATGATCCTGGTAGCAACCTTTTGGCCTCATGAAATATAGTTTCCAATTCTTATGGAGATCTCCCGGGGCCAGTCCCTTCCCCTACCAAATCAACCAGATTTAATCAGCATCAACCAGCTGCTTTGTTATGATCTGAATCATCTCAACCTGACAGCTTGGTGGCTTCAGACAGAGACCTAATATTTTCTAAGGAGATAGATCCAGTTTGTCAGCCATGTTGGTCTGAAGCAGTAGAACAAATTTAGATTCCAGGGGCACCTTTAAGGCCAACAAAGGTTTATTCAAGGTATGAAGTTTCATGTGCATGCACACTTTTTCAAATACATTGGAATGGTAGGTAAGGTTCAGACTTATAGATGGGCTGAACAGCAAATTAATGTGTAACATGATGAAAATGTGCAAAGACAAACTAAGGGCTTTTTCCCACTCACATTGTGCCGGCGTTCTGCGGCGAAAATGACGCGAAGCCCCGTATTAACACACGCGCCGCAGCAAAGGGTGTGAAATTGACACCCAGCGCCGGGACAAACGGAGGCAGAATGCCGGCACAATGTGAGTGGGAAAAAGCCCTAAGTAACAAGCTAAGATTATAAGGTCAACAGTTGTATAACAATAAATATGTCAAAATAGCAGATAAATGTGTAATCTATTCTAATTGTGGGAAGTAAACTGCCTTGCATTACATTCAGTATTCTAATATACTATTCTGAAAAAGAAATACACTAAAATACAGAGGATGTATAGTCCTTGTTGAGAATACATATGTGAGGACTGAATGAGTTAGCATATGTAATGAGATAAGAAACCAATATGCCTGTTGAGTCCTGGGGAGGTTTTTGTTCCAAGTGTTGTAGTAACGTGTAATTCAGTAATTTCCCTTTCCATTCTGTTCCTGAAGTTCCTTTGTAATAAAAAAGCTACTTTGAGGTCACCCACTGAAGGTCCTGGAAGACTGAAGTGTTCTGCTACAAGTTTCTCAATCTTCTGATTCTTGATGTTAGATTTGTGTCCATGTATCCTCTGGCGTAGGGTTTGTCCTATTTGTCCTGTGCAGAGGATCAAAGGGCATTGTTGACCTTTAACGGCATATACAACGTTAGAAGATGGGCAAGTAGATGAGCCTCTGATGGTGTAGTTGATGTTGTTAGGTCCAGTGAGTGTGTTGTCTGGGTGTGTGTGGCGGCACAGTTGGCATCATGGACACTGGGACCTGAGCCTGCAATAAACGCAGATGCCAACTTTGCTGCCACGTACACCCAGAAGACCTAGCAATCTGCCTTGAGTCTCAGGGTAAGATTGGTTCATTGTATGTGGCCATTGGCCGTTACAATACAAAATTGCATTCAAAGAATACTTATGATTTAAAATATTGCATTCAGAATAAAACTCAGTTATACAACTAAAATGTCAAAATTACAACAATTTGGAATTGTAAAAACATGGTATCAGTACTTTATAACTCATTATAAAACACATTAGAATTCACTGCCACAGGAGGTGGTGGCAGCTACAAGCATGGACGGCTTCAAGAGGGAATTAGATAAACATACGAAGCAGAGCTCCATCAATGGCCACAAGGTATAGATAGCCACAAGGTATAGATAGGAGCTCTCAGTCTGGGGCAAGTGATGCTCTGTATTCTTGGTGCTGGGGGGGGGGGGCAACAGTGGGAGGGCTTCTAGTGTCCTGGCCCCACTGCTGGACCTCCTGAGGGCACCTGGTGTTTTTGGCCACTGTGTGACACAAAGTGTTGGACTGGAGGGGCCACTGGCCTGATCCAACATGGGCTTCTCTTATGTTCTCTTATGTTCTTATTTCTAAGGGCCGCCTTGGACCTAACTTTCCTAGCTGCAAGTGCAAAGAGCGATACCTTGTGTGAAACCAAAGGATTCATATCTGACAAGAGAAATATCAGCTTTTTACTGTCAGATAAATTGTGCACTTGGCTTAAAATTCCAGATAGGAATCTGCTTCTGAGGTCCGAGAAAGACGGACGATAAATAATGTAATTAAAAAACACACACACCACATCAGCACATCTTCACTGTAAGATTTGTTACTCATGGAAAATGGATTGCAGTCCACAGGTAAAATGGATGAAAACCAGTTTGTTGCCGTGACCAGCACCAGTGCGGCCAAAGTCTTTAATCTGTATCCGCGAAAGGGCCGGATTGCCGTGGGCTCCGATGCGGATCTGGTGATCTGGGACCCAGAGAGGGGGAAGACCATCACCGCCAAAAGCCACAAGTCGGTAAGCAAAGGGTGGCCAGAGTGTTTTAGTCCTGCGGCATTCCTGCTGACCCCTGGAGAAAGAACCTTGGCCCTGGCGTGGCTTCCATGTCCCTGTGCGGATGTTTAAGCACTGCCTCTGGCCAGTCGTGTTTGGGGTGCCCATATGCTGCTCTCCCCAAGGGCGTCCTGGCACTCTTCATACACATTCGGGGGCATAGGAAGGAGTGTAGTGGACAGGGCCTCAGCCCCGGCAGTCTTCAGGGTCAGGATCCAATCATCCTGGAAAGGCCGAAACACAAAGTATCTTCCCGTTGGATTATTGTAGATGACTCTCTTTTTTTCTTACTACAGTGAATAAAAAAGAAAGGCCTCTGTCCTCTCTTCCGTGAAGATAGATTCAGGGTGGTCGCCATGTTGATCTGAAGCAACAGAACAAAGTTGGGAGTCCAGTGGCCCCTTTAAGACCAGAATAAAACTTTGTTTGCCTTAAAGGTGCCACTGGACTCAGACTTTCTTTTGTCTTCTTTTGTGCTCCTGATTTTTTTGACTTTAAATGCAGCGTCTTCATGGCCAAAATAAGCTTGGGAAGTTTGGGATCTGTGTGCATGAAGCAGCTCTGAGAGGCTCCATGTGGGCCAGGGGCTCTGGAGCAGCTGGGGATAACCCTTGCCTCCTGGGGGGGGGGGGCATGCCCTGTCTCATGCCTGCCTTTGTTCCTTCCCGGGCACAAAGCATCGGGGAGAAGACTTGCCTCTCCATTTCCCCCCTCCAGCTCTGATCCTGATTGGCTGCTTTTTGACCGTTTTTCGGCAGCCTTATGGATCCCCGGAGTCTTGAGTGGTCAAGAGGATTTTAGAGCAGCTCTGAGTAGCTGTGGCCAAAGAGGGGCTTGCCAGCTCTGGCCTGCAGATTTGGGGGCCATTCCTGTGAATTTGTGGGCAGTTCCTGGCATCTGTGGTATACCATACAGCAGGGGTGGCCAAACTGTGGCTTGGGAGCCGCATGCGGCTCTTTCACACATATTATGCGGCTCCTGGGAGGCTCCCCATCTGTTTGCTCTCCCTCTTTCTTTCTTTCTCTCTCTCTTCCTTCATCCCTCCTCCTCCCTCCCCCATCTACTTGCTTCCTTTGTTTCTCTCTCTCTTTCTTCCTCTTTCTTTCTCTCTTCTCTTTCTCTTTCTCACTTCTTCCATTCTTTCTTTCCACCTCTCTCTCTCTCTCTCTTAGACACATATCATTAGCAAACAAATAAATATCATTGGATAAATAAATATCATTATCAATATCTGTTTTTCTCCTTTTGTTTTTATTTTTGGCAGTCTCGTTTAATGTTAATGAAAAGCAAATTTGCATATTTTTCAATAAAAACGTGTGTAACATTTGTTCATGTCTTGTGGCTCTCAGACATCTGACGTTTGGTCTGTGTGGCTCTTGTGTTAAGGAAGTCTGCCCCCCCCCCGATCCATAGAGGCTCTGGCCCTCTCCTGCTGCCCCTTCCCCCAGGGGGATCGATCTCTGTAGTGTGGGGGTCAGTTGTGGCTCTGGGAGTACTGCAGGCCCTGCCTGGAGGTTGGCATCCCTGCTAGGCCAGGGGAAAGCCTGGCTCTTTCTCTTGAATGGCAGACCCTGGTGCTGTATTGCAAACTGCTTCTGAAACTGCAGAGTGTCTTGTTCTGCCCGGCAGAGAGGTGAGCGGGGTGAGTGGAGTTCCAAAGAGGCCAAGTCTTCATCCCTTGTGGCCGACAGGGCAGGTTTTGTGTCCACTGGGTCCGGGCCGGTGTCCTTCCTATGCAGGGTAGTGGAGCTGAGTAGTTGGCAAAAGTTTCCTACCTAGAATAACAATTAAAGAAACACAAAACTTTAGCCCAAGGGCTCATAATGTTTGAACTAAAATCTGTTCATACTGTTATTATAAATTCGACTCTCAGACTCAGGAAGTAAGTTACTCCCATCCCAGTTTGATTCACATTTCTGTAAATGAATGAGAGACTGAATCACATCTTTCTTCTGTTCAGGCTGTTGAATATAATATCTTTGAAGGCATGGAATGCCACGGAGCACCCCTCATAGTGATCAGCCAAGGAAAGATCGTCTTTGAAGACGGAAACCTCCATGTAAACAAAGGAATGGGCCGTTTCATTCCCCGAAAGCCTTTCCCTGAGTACCTTTATCAGCGCATCAAAATTAGGAGTAAGGTAGGCTTGCGGCCAGTGCTGTGTTGATTTTCTTACTCTCTTGACTGTCTTGTCCAGACTTTGGGACCCACAATTATTTATTTATTTATTAGTTAAACTTTTACCCTGCCCTTCCAGCAAAGCCGGCTCAGGGCAATGTACAACAATAGAAATTACAGCAGACAATACTGTTTACAGTATAAAATCTTGCGATACAAAATTTAAAACCATAAATATCACATATAAAGTGCTGGCACTAGTTCCTCGGTACAATCAGCTACTTAATTCCCGTCAGATGGACACAGTACTCGGTTCCGGCTATAATTAGACGTGGGGGGAGGGCATTAGTGGGGGGGACCCAGAGAGGTTGGGCTCATTCATCATGGCTGTCAGATGTCAGTGGTGACAGTGATGGTAGTGTGTCTCTCATGTCTTCTGCCTGGCCTCTGGGCGGCATCTTCGGCCTACATACTTACCACCCATCTTGATACACGAATTTTGCCTTTGTTACCTGTTTGCGGAATTGCTGGTTCACAGCAGGTGAAGTTGATTGTTGTCAAAAAGACAGGCCCGCGGCATTTGACTGTGCAGTTTAGGACTGCAGAGAATGGCTCTCAGCCAATTGACAGGAGCGTGGCCTGGATTTTGCCAAAATACATCTTGGGACAAGCAAAGAAGTAGAAGGAAGTGTTGCTGCTCCCTCTGGTGGCCATACTTGGGCATTGCCAGCGCCCACCAGTTCTTCAGAAGCCACGTGCCACAGAGGGATTTCCCCCAGGAGTTGGTCCCCTGCCTTGGGGTTCTTGCTGTAAGAGCACACAGATATCGTCATGCCACTAACACAAAAGTGCTTTGCAGTGCCTGATGGGTAGAGAGCTCATCCCTGTCCCCCTTGGCCCTCCCTTCCAGGCTGAAGGTGATCATATTTGTGAGACTTCTGATTAGATCCAATAAGTCAGTCCTTGTATTTCAAAACAAAGTCTTTATTCTTAATGGTCTTTCAGGAAACACTTGCGTTGTTAGATACAGATACAGAATGGGAGGAATTGATATACTGTATTCAAACAAGGGTGAAAACGCGGGTACCAATGAGAAAAGAATTACCAAGCGCCAAAATGTGCTACCGTTACTTTCTCAGGAAAAAGGCGCGTAAGCGGAGCTAACTTCCCATCCCCGGCCCTGTGTGTGTAATTTACATGCATTCCCACGCAAAAGACACCTGGAAGAGTGGAGGCCCAGTTGCCCAAGGTTACAAGTGCAGCAACAGAGATAACATGTATCTAGCAAAATATCTGAGCGCATTCTGAGGAAGAAGGGGGGAGGGGGGAACCGCCAGAACGGAAGCTGATGCCGATCTCCCGCTGGGACCTGCAACAGGGACTGACAAAGGGAAGCAAAACATGATAGGGAACCTGACATCCTGCCCCTCCCAAGATCAACCCCCACCAGGTTTAGAAGGGTAATGTTTATAAAAGGCACGAATCAACCGAGGAGCATGAACATGATCAGCTGCCACCCACTCATTACATTCAGGACCAAAATCCACCCAGTTCACTAGGTAAAACAAACGTCCTCGTTTGAGTTTAGAGTCCAAAATGCTGGAAATCTCAAAATGTGGCTCCCCCTCCTTCATCAGAGGAGGAGGTGCTGGAATCTCCGGACGCCAGGAGTTCGGCCCAGGGCTTTTCTTCAACAGGCTGTAAAGGAACACAGGATGAACAGAGTTCAGTGACTTAGGCAATTCAAGTTCAAAAGATACAGGAGAAATCTTGCGCAGGACCTTAAAAGGGTTGACATATTTCCATCCCAATTTCTGGCTTGGCTGCAAGCCGTGAATATTTTTTGTAGACACATAAACAGAGTCTCCAGGCTCCAACTCCCAACCAGGAGCCCTATTCCGGTCTGCGCATTTTTTGTAATCCGCTTTAGCCCAATCTAACATTTTGGCAATAAGGGGCCAGGAGTCTTGCAGCTTAGTCCACCAAGATTCAAAAGGAGAGGGTGAGCTGTCTCTGGGAGGTAGGATATTTGGCAGTGGGTTACCTTCATACCCCCCCACCGCTAGGGAAGGGGACACACCAGTAGAAGAGTGCACTGAATTATTGTAGCTGTATTCAGCAAAAGGGAGCAAATCCACCCAATTATCTTGGTGGTAGTTTGAGTAATACCTCAAAAATTGCTCCAGGATCTAATTAGTTCGTTTGGATTGTCCATCAGTCTCTGGGTGATAAGCAGAACTGAGGGCGGGTTCAATGCCCATAGTCTGTAAAAGCTCCCGCCAAAAGGTGGCAACGAACTGACTTCCCCTATCAGAAATTACATGTCTAGGAAAAGAATGAAGTTTCACCATGTGATTAAAGAACACTTTGGCTAAACCCTTAGCTGTGGGCAATTTCTTGAATGGGACAAAGTGTGCCTGCTTGGAAAATAAGTCCACTACTACCCAGATTACAGTTCTCCCTTTGCTGGGTGGTAGATTAGTAATGAAGTCCATGGAAAAATTCTCCCAAGGCCAGGAGGGGGTGGGAAGGGGTTGTAAGAGACCCGGAGGCTTTCCCCCTTGTTTTTTGCACATTAGGCAGGTTTGGCAAGAAGTTACATAGTTTGAGACATGTTTACGCATCCGCGGCCACCAAAACTGCCTCTGAAGTAAGTTCAACGTTTTCAAGTACCCAAAATGTCCAGAGAGCTTAGATTCATGGCAAGCATTTAAAACAGAGAGTTAAGAAAATTGGACACCACCAACTTCGAGGCTTTATACCAGCACCCATCGGGCTTATGTTCCAAACCCTCCTCCCCATGCCATTCATCCTGATCCTGCTGAGAATACTCCCATTGCGCATTTTGTAATCCACTCAGAGGAGGGAGCCGTGGCGGATGGCTGCTTTTGGCTTCTGGTGACAACAGCCCCGCTAAGTTGCTCAGGTGAGAACATGGAATCAAACACTTCTTCCCTCTTAGATTCATGCTGGGGAAGCCTGGACAACGCGTCTGCTAAAGGGTTAGATGTTCCAGGGAAATGCCGCAGTTTAAAATTGAACTTGGAAAAGAAATCAGCCCACCGGAGTTGTTTGGCGTTCAAAGTTCTACGGGTCCGCAGCGCCTCCAGGTTTTTATGATCAGTCCAGATCTCAAACGGCGTCTGCACCCCCTCTAACCAATGTCTCCAGGTGGACAAGGCTAAGCGGATGGCAGCTGCCTCTTTGTCCCACATGGACCAGTGTCTTTCAGTCTCATTAAATTTTTTGGAGACATACGCCAAAGGGTGAAGCTTCCCATCCTCCCCTTTTTGCAGAATTGCCCCCCCCCATGGCCACATCAGAAGCATCAACATGTACAATGAACTCCCGAGTCTCATCTGGGTGCGCCAGGATGGGCTCTGAAGTAAAAAGTTTTTTGAGCTTGTCAAAGGCTGCTTGACAGTCAGGTGACCAGTTCAGGCGCTCACCCGGCTTGCCAGCTTCAGGACCCTTTCCCTTTGTTTTTAACAGGTCAGTTAAGGGAAGGGTGGCTGTGGCAAAGTCGTTTAAAAATGTTCTGTAAAAGTTGCAAAATCCTAATAGGCTTTGAAGCTGTTTGCGTGTACGGGGGGCTTCCCACGTGACTACTGCGTCCACCTTGGCAGGGTCCATCTCTAAACCCCTGGGGGAAATGCGGTAACCCAAAAAGTCAATTTCAGTACAGTGAAACTTGCATTTTGACAGTTTGGCAAAGAGCTTATGGTTCATGAGGGTGGACAACACTTCTCTCATCAATTTAACGTGGGAAGGTTTATCTTGGGAATAAACAATGATATCATCTAGATAACAGAGAACCCCCTTAAATAAGTGCTTGTGCAACACCTCATTAATTAGGCTCATAAAAACTCCTGGAGCTCCAGCCAATCCGAAAGGCATAACCCGATATTCGAATTGCCCCAGGGGGGTATTAAAAGCAGTCTTATATTCATCCCCCTCTTTGATGCGCACTCAGAAATAGGCTTCCCATAAATCCAGTTTGGAAAAGATCTTCCCCTTAGCTGCCTCTGCCAACAAATCTTTGATCAGGGGTAAAGGGTAAGCATTGGAGGTGGAAACGGCATTCAATTCCCTATAGTCCGTGCAAAGCCGTAAGCCACCGTCCTTCTTTTTCCGGAACAGAACAGGGGCGGCAAAAGGAGATTTCGCTGGCCGAATGAAACCCCGCTCTAGGTTTTTATCCAAAAACTTCCGCAGTTCATCTCTCTCTGTGGGACTCATAGACTGTAATTTTCCCTTTGGTAACTTCTCCCCAGGTAACAGTTCTATAGCACAATCAGTAAGCCTATGGGGGGGAAGTTCATCAGCCTCTGTTTCACTGAACACCTCAGCCAGGTCCCGGCACTCTGGAGGAATTCTGTTTAAGTTCTCTGAGACCAAGCAAGCGAATGGGGTGGAGGGAGGTCCCGAACCCCAGCCGGGATTCCATTTGTGCTGTGTGCATTTGGGATCGATCCATATAATCTTCCCTTCACTCCACTTGACATAGGGGTCATGAGCTCCCAACCATGGGCTTCCCAATACCATAGGGAATTGGGCATGGGGGGGGGGTGATGACAAAGGCTCTCTGCTCCTGCTGAGAATTCTCCATCACACATTTTGTAATCCACTCAGAGGAGGGAGCCGTGGCGGATGGCTGCTTTTGGCTTCTGGTGACAACAGCCCCTATCACTAACAATCTGTGAGACTTCTGATTAGATCCAATAAGTCAGTCCTTGTATTTCAAAACAAAGTCTTTATTCTTAATGGTCTTTCAGGAAACACTTGCGTTGTTAGTGATATCAGATACAGAATGGGAGGAATTGATATACTGTATTCAAACAAGGGTGAAAACGCGGGTACCAATGAGAAAAGAATTATCAAGCGCCAAAAAGTGCTACCGTTACTTTCTCAGGAAAAAGGCGCGTAAGCGGAGCTAACTTCCCATCCCCGGCCCTGTGTGTGTAATCTACATGCATTCCCACGCAAAAGACACCTGGAAGAGCGGAGGCCCAGTTGCCCAAGGTTACAAGTGCAGCAACAGAGATAACATGAGTCTAGAAAAATATCTGAGAGCATTCTGAGGAAGAAGGGGGGAGGGGGGAACCACCAGAACAGAAGCTGATGCCGATCTCCCGCCGGGACCTGCAACAGGGACTGACAAAGGGAAGCAAAACTTGACAGGGAACCTGACATCACTGTGATATTAACATAGACAACCTTTGCATAAGTAGCAGTGGAAGCGTGTGACTCATTCACATCCAAAGCCACATATAGAGTGCATCTGTATTTGTGTATATTTATTTGTGTGATATTGCAGGTAACAGAATTACAAGGAGTATCCAGAGGAATGTATGATGGGCCGGTTTATGAAGTCCCAGCAACTCCAAAATATGCAACTCCTGCACCTTCCACGAAATCGTCTCCTGCCAAAAACCAGCCTCCGCCAATCAGGAACCTTCACCAGTCTAATTTTAGCTTATCAGGTGAATCAATGGAACCGCTCACAATGATCACAAAACCTGTTTGGATTCATGTTCTGTTGGCAGAGGACAGGTAGCTTCCAAGCCGTCCCACAGCTGGCTCTGGCCCAGTAGACAGCTGCACTGCTGACTTGGGAGTTTCCAGATGTGTGTGCGGTTTAGTGGGGTGGGTGAGGGTTGGATGTGCAAACCCAGTGTTAAGCTGTGTGATTTCCTGGCTAAACGTGTGCTGCAGGAGGGGTCTTTTAGATCTTATGGAGGGAACAGCACTTCCAGGAAAAAGGAGCTTGTGGGGGATTTTATTGGTACACTGGGAGGGAAGGTGGGATGGTATACAGCCTGATCTCATCAGATCTTGGAAGTGAAGCTGGGTCGGTACTTGGAAGGGAGACCGCCAAGGAAGGCTCTGCAGCGGAAGGCCATGGCCAGCCACCTCTGCTTCTCACTTAATCTTAAAAGCCACTTGCTGGGGTCACCACAAGTCAGCTGTGACTTGACAGCAACACACACACACACACACACACACACACACACACGTACATAAGCTTGAGCAAGAATTTTACCTTCCTTTAAAAAAAATTTGCCAAAAAGTCACAGCTGGCTCATTGTGACCTTGTGTGGTTTTCAAGGCAAGAGACATTCAGAAGGGGGCTGCTGTTGCGTACCTCCGCATCATGCCCCTGGTATTCCTTGGAGGTCCCTCATCCAAAGACTTGCCAGGGCCGACCCTGCTCAGCTTCCGAGATTTGGCTAGCCTGGGCCACCCAGGGCAGGGCTTCGTTTAATTACTTGAGAAATGTTCTCAAGCACAGGTTTAGCCTGGGAATCATGCAGGTTAACACCAGGGCCTAGACAGATGTCCCCTCTAGACAGCAGAGCCAGCAGGGACCCGCCTGGCTTTTCTCCCTTTGTGCTGCGTCAGAATCCTTGCGGAGAGTCCGTGGGGGGGCTGTCTTCCATGGGGGGGGGCTACAAGGCAATGAGCTGCTGCTCCGGCAGAACTGTGCAACAGGGCTGCCTTCCTGACATCTCTTTTTTTGGGAAACCAGATTCTCTTTCCTGAGAACGGGTTAAAAGCTTGTTAAAGATCTCCTGTATTTAGCTTTTGTGACTGTTGGTGCCACTAAGTGTTGCATAAATGATAATGAAAAGATGTGTGGGACCATTTCCTCTTTATGTCCCTGTTTGCTGAGGTCATCGTTGGTAGCCCTGCTATAATCTTGGCATCAAGGCACGCAGCAACTAGGAGCAGAGCCTTTTCAGCTGTGGCAACCTAAACCTGGAATGCCTGGTGCGGGGTTCCCTGCCTCTCTCTTGCTGGGTGAAGAATTGCTTAGTCTCCCAGACTTGCCTCTTCTTTTACCCTTCCCCTCTCTGGAACCCTGAACTGACTAGTTTACCTGCTGTGTCAGTTGATCTTTTTTTGTTCCGCTTTAATCTGGATTTGAGTCATGCTGATTTGGTTTCTGTTTGCTGAGGACTGCTTGCTGATTTTAATTTGCTGCTGTGTGTCCCTTCATCTCTCTGCTGTTCATGTGACTTTGTAAATGTAATGTGCAATTCATTGTGTTTTTGTGAACTCTGGTCATTTTGCTCCTTGTTAGGAACGAGTTTTTTCGTTGGGCGGTGGGGGGGTGGGGGGGATAGAAGTATTCTAAAGAAGTGAAAGAGGCCGTTAACCCTCTCCTTCCCTTTGGATTTGCTGTTTTACAGGGGCTCAGGTAGATGACAACAACCCACGTCGCACTGGGCATCGCATTGTGGCTCCCCCTGGTGGTCGCTCCAATATTACCAGTCTTGGGTGAGCTCAGGTGGAAAAGCCGGAAGGAAGGCGTGTGGAAATAATCTGATTTCCCTTCTATGTCCTTGTTGTTGAACCCACAGTTCTATTCGGTACTAACGAAGAAAAAAAATTGAATGGTCTTTTCCCCCCACCCCTTTGTTTAATTTTTTGCATAGAAAGAAGTCATCATAGTGTGGTGTGTTTGCCTGGAACTAATTGCCTCACCATTGTGCTTTTGTACCATTGTCACCTTGCAGCATGGTGCTTCCATTGCTTCCCCCCTCCCTTAGTGACTCTGCTGCTTTTTGCTTTGTCTCGTAAGTACCCGACGGTTCCTTTGCACCTCCCCGGCCCCCTGAACCCCCTTAGCTGTGCTAGAGTAGATGATGCATGTGACTAAGTTATTGATGCAAGCTGCTGATGGTGAGTGAGTCCATTTTAGAATGAACATGTTGCCAACAATGAACTAGACACAATGCCAAGAGAAGGAATGCCACAGAGGAGGAGGATGGATGGACGTTTTTAAAGTATGCAGTCAACTAGGACCAGCAGATTTCTGTTGATATCTATTCCGTTCTTATAGACCCACCCAAGAAGCATTTTCAGCACGAAGCTTTGCTGCGCCTCTTGGCCACGGAGCCACGTAGTCCCTTTCAAGTCAGTGTCACTGTTTGTTCCTAGGGAGAGCCACAACTTCACACAGCGGCGCCGTTGCCGTCTTGTTCAGGGGACTTCCACACAATGGGCCACCACGCTCACCTTTGCATGACGTTTTATTGGTACTTGCAAACAGTACAAGTTGCTGTTGGATTTTTAAAGTTTTTGTACAAAGTTCTTCTCCTTTGTAATCCACGTTCATTTTTACTTATGATAATGTATCAGATCGACTAGGTGTGTTTCATTTTCTGAATGGAAGGCTTGTGAAATAAAAGAAAATGAAGTGTTTTGCCTCCTCTGGTTTCCTGTTTGGTCATTTGCACCTCCAGGGATTTGGCCCAATGAAAACATGCAAAATATTCAGTATTCATTGTCATTTCTTTGTGTGGATTTGCATGGAGCTGATTTCTGAGTGATTTCTGGTCTCTCTTCTGAAAAAGGATTTTGAGTCTTGCTGGTTGAGAGAGAGACTAGAGACATTGGTTGGACTTGGTTCTTCCCATGGAGGATTATTGTCTCTTGCCTGGAGTAATTTCAGACTCGCTCTCTTCGAATTTGCTGAGCATCCAACATGCAAGACAGGCTTCAGTGGGACTTAACGTCATGTCCTGAGGCATTTGCCCTTCCCTAAACTCTATATACACATCCGATTAAAAGTTTTGGAGAATTCAAAAGTTCATACACTGTTCTGTGTCATTTGGTTGATCCTGATAAAAAGTACTACGTGGATGGTATTCTTGGTATTTGGATTTTACTTTTGGACCAAGGTGGCTATAAACCATTTCTTTCTGCCATGACTTTGCTGTTACCTCAATAAGAAAATTCTACAGGCGGAGGGTTACTCACTGAAATAGCATTTAGTTGAAAAAGAGACGTAAGGAAGGGATCAGTATGGCTGCCTGAACTGGCTGTGTTGTTACCCAAAACAGTCTAGTAATTAATTGATTGTTTGATAGGGGAATTCAGCTAAGCAAGAGGGGGTTACCCAGAGTGCTGTCACCTATTTGAGTTGGGAACTAGCTTTATTAGAGGCAGTGTGAGGGGGTAACTAGCGAGATCGCCACCTATGTATACCAGGGTTTTCCCTGAGAGAATAAATCAGGCTGATGTTCAAATAAAAGTATTTTTATTTTAAAATACCAAAAAGGCAAATATACACTCTAAGACACACTGAAAACACTCTTGCAAGTTTGGCCTAAAAAAGAAATATTGTGGAAAGGGTGTGTGTGTGTAAAAGATTAATATGTCATATTATGGGCAGAATTTGGACCGATATCCTCAGAAGCAGATATCCTTGGAAGTGAAACCACAACTATTTGCCTTCAAACTAAGATTAAAAGAGCTCTTTGCTGAAGATGGCTTGTCAACTGCTTTAAATCGAGATACCCACAAATCATCTTGGATGAAAGCCCTGGATAAGAAACTGATGAAAGTTGGAATGTTGACTGATGATATTTTTGCGATGGGCAAAACCAAAGCGTTTTCTCTGATCAAAAAGTGAGTCCTGGAAATTGACCAGAGTACTTTGATTCTGAGAGCCCATAGAGTATGCTCACCTGTTTTTTGGTCTTTCTTACCCAAAATCTTTTTTTAAAAAAACAACCATTATTGCAGAGCTTTTTTGTTTGCAAGACTGGACATTATACCTACAATAGTTTTGCATAGAGGAGGAGGGATCCAGGCTCTGTGCTGGTGATAGAGGCACACCCTCAAGAGTTGGGAGTTGGCAACCCAACATGGCCCCCCCCCCTCCCAGCTACAGGAACTCCATCTTACCTGGATTCAGTTTCAGTCAACTCTGCTTTAACCATTTCACCACAGCCTCCAAACCCTCAGCCAAGTTCCTGGGGATGATATCCAGCTGGCCGCCCTTCGACAGAAATAGCTGGGTGTCATCAGCATATTGATGGCACCCCAGCCCGAAACTCCACACTAGCTGGGCGAGAGGAAACACATAGATGTTAAATAACATCAGGGAGAGAAGTGCCCCTTGAGGAACCCCACATTCCAGCGGGTACCTTGGGGACACTGTCCCTCCCAGCACCACCCTCTGTTCCTGACCGTGGAGGAATGAGGTAAGCCATTGCAAGGCTACCCCATGGATTCCAGCATCAGCGAGGCGGTGCATCAGCAGATTGTGATCAACTCTGTCAAATGCTGCTGCAAGATCAAGTAATATCAGCAGCACCAACCCGCCTCAATCCAGCTGCCTGCGGAGATCGTCAATGGATGGATTTGCATCTCAGCCGTTTCCGATCACTTCCAAATATGTTTCCCAGGCTAATTTCCTGGCAGGCAGTGTTGGGGTCACCTTTGGGACAGGCGTTGATTTTACGTGAACTGATATTTGGAGTGATATTAAATATGAAGGGGTGTGTGATCGTTACCTCTCTGGCTCTACCTCTGCCACCTTACCCTTCCGCAGGAGAGGTTCTGACAGCAAACAGTGTGTGCCAGTGTAAGATGACAGGCAAGGGGTTCACGGGAAATGGAAAGTGTGAGCGGGGGGAGGGGGGGGGCCTAGTGCAAGACTGCCTGGAAAACCACCCTGCCAGGGGACGCAAGGAGAGGCAGAGGCTTGACAGCAGGGAGCTCTGGCAGCCTTTCATGTGCCCTCAGCTGCCTCGTGAGAAGGGAGGGGCAGACAGAGGCGGGTTTGCCTTGGCCGGGCATTTCACAGCCACTCCGCAAGCACACGTCTGGTACTTTGAAACCGATCGCTTCCAGCCAATTCAGTGCTAGGCAAAAATCAGGATGGATCCTGCCAGTCCTCGGCATCCTCCACTGGCCTTTCTGGTGGTGCGTTGCACACTGAGAGAGCTTTTGGCTTCCAGGTTACAATTCCCTCATTCAGCACTTGCAAAGCCTTCTGCACACCATGACCTAAAATTAGTTTAAAATCTACGCCCCACCCTTTTAAAATTTATTTCTCTTTTTGGGGGGGTATTTTTGCATTTGTGTGTGTGTGTGTGTGTGTGTGCGCGCGCATGCCTGGAAGTCATGTTGACCTCTGGTGACTCCTACTGGGACATGGAGGATGTTCAGAGAAGTGGCTTGATAGCCTGCCTCTGCATCCTGGCCCTGGTATTCCTTGGAGGTCTCCCATTCAAATACTTGCCAGGACCAGCCCTGCTTGGCTTCTGAGATCTGATGAAATCGGGCTTGCCTGGGCTATTGTGTGAGGCTTCTGCTCCAAGTAGGCAAGGATCAGATCTTTGTTGATGAAACACAGTTCTTTATTTCCAATTTCTACATTGGTACAGGTCCTCGGATTATTGTCAGAGATAACGTATACAATGGAAGCAGGTCTAATATACCCTCCCGAACAATTTGAATTGCCCATAGGTAACCAATCAACAGGGGGGGAAAACCGCAGGCAAAAGGTTCCCTGGCCGTTTGCTTCCCACAGGAAAGAAGGTGAGGTGTGAAGCAGTAAATTTCCCTTCCCAAACCAGACCCCTCAGATGTAACCATCTTCACATAACAAATGCCTTCCTCAAGGCTTTCGCACGTTGATAAGAACTGGTCCCTGTCCTCCCATCAGGGATGAAAGGAATGCGGAAGCAGGAGGGTGAGAGGCCCATTGTTCCCAGGCTTTGAAGTCGCCACTCTCCCGGGCAAACAGTTACATAGACCAGGCCTGGTCAGAGCCATAAACTCAGGGTCACATAGCATACGTTCACATGGGTCAAACTAATAAGCATTAGATATGAGTAACTAGTTCATAAAGGGACAGGCTTGCATAGCATAGCAAAGTCATGTTACAATACATAGCATTAATTCCCAGAACCCTTGTTAGAATCTGCAGATTCTGACATATTGTCAGATCCCCAGTTAAGACACTCACCACGGTTTCTTTATTTAAGGATTTATTAAGAGATATGCTCACTCAGGACTGGTGTTTCATCAGGAATGCCAAAACCATGCCAAACCCCTGAAGTCAGGGCCCCCTTTTAAAATTTTGTAACATCTGGCCTGATGGAGAGTTGTGGAGGACTTGAGAGCCTGCACACTGCTGGGTCTCATTGGGTGGGGCCTAAAAAGGTGTGATGTGGACCATGTTCAACTTTTTGCAGCCACCCTAACTGCAGAAAATAAGAGAAGACAGAAGAGGGCCCACAAAGATCTCAGCTGGCAGACAGATTCACATGGGAGCAGACGGCAGCTAGGGCTGGACCGTCCATAGACAAAACTAGGCATTTGCCAAGGGCATGGCGCTGGCCTAGGGCGTGGCGCTGGCCTGCCTGCTGCCCCCCCTTTTCTCGCCTTGTGCCTGGCTCATACCCTTCCCTTGCACCCAGGGGGGACAGGCTGTTGTGATGCCGCTGCTGCCCCTTCCTTCTGCATGGAGCAGAGGGTGTGTGTGTGGCTGGGCCATGCACTTTCCCAGCTGCCCCTGGGCAGATGGCGTTGGGCTTTCTTCCTGCTGTGCTTTGACTGTAGGGCCCCACTGCAGCACTAATGCAGTTGCTTTGTCCAGGGGCGGATTAAGGCTCACTGGTGCCCTAAGCACTGACCAATCTTGGTGCCCCCCTCCTTTCCACACTGACCCGGTCCATTTTAGTTGTTGACCTGTCTGACCAGATATACAATGCAGGTTGCAGCAATACAAAAATTTATTCATGTGATAACACAAGATACTGTACAAACTAAGCCAAGCTTGGGCTACATAAAGTTTTACAAAAATGCAAAACTACATCGATTTTAATATTTCACAAGTTAAATGTATCAACGTTCCAATATTCATGACCTGAAAGGCATTTTTCTACATTTCATTTTCACAAAATCACTGATAACATCTCCTCGAAATTAATACTTCTCAGAATGTTTGCTTCAGTTGTTAATATACACAGTGAGTTGAGTGTTTCTTGAAGCATAACTGATCTATTTGGGTTTTTTACACGTTTCAGTTGTGAGAAAGACCTCTCTGTTGTGCAGTTGACCATTGATGTTTAAAATATTCTTAAGGCAATTTCAGCATTTGGAAAGGCACTCTCTAGTTTGTCTTCTGTAATTGTGTTGTAAAGTTCCATGTGAGTGAAAGATGTTTTCTTGGTTATTTTAAACTTATGAAGAACATATGAATGGAACTGCTGAAGCTCTGCAGACAAAGTGTTGTTCATGTCATCTGGATACGCATCAATGAGTGTCTGACAAGTCTTTGAGTACCTTTCATTTTCTGATAATTGGGAATTAGCTCCTTGTTGGGTGGCATTAGGAAGATCTGTCAGACAAGAGAATCTGCTATTTCAGTGTACACCTTTCGTCTCCTCCTCATTTCTGTTTCTAACTTTTCAACAATTACATAAAAAGTGGAGATACGGAATTTGTTTCTGGCAGTGAGAATGACCTCTGGTGCATTTCCATTGTTAGGCATTCTTTCTTATACGCTTACGCATTTGAGTTGCTTTGTATTCTACATCAGGGAGCATGTCCTTTGCAAGGGATTCAAATCTCTCAAAGTCATCTCTTGATGTGTGCAACTGGTCTGCCAATGATGAATACAAATCTGCACGTGTTTGCAAGTTCACATTTTCACTTTGAAGAAGTTGACTTTTTAATGAAACTTTTCTAAAGTTTCATTCCAAAAATTCAGCATGAACACAAATTCCAGTTCTTGCATCTTGTTTGCAATATTCTTTGCCTCCCTTCTAGGGTCACCTTTTTGTAACTGGTCATCTGATAAATCTTCCAAAGCTTCCAGAATCTTGAAGAAAGAGTTGATAATTGCTGCAGTTGCCACAGCATGTGCTTCCCATCTGGTGTCTGAAAGTGATTTCAACACTTTTTCATTTCCAATGCAATCTTTGAGAATTCTCCACCGAGCAGTTGAGGCTAAAAAGAATGTGTAGAGCAGTTGTACAGTGGAAAAGAATCTACTGCAACTTGACAGCAATCCACAGCACTTCGTCCAACTAAATTTAGTGAATGAACTGCACAGGGTACATAAATGGCAAACTGATTTGCATCCAAAAGTTTTTGCTGCATAACATTGTAACATCCAGACATGTTGGCAGCATTGTTGTATGACTGCCCTCTGCATTTAGCAAAATCCAATTTACAACCATCACATAAGTGCCATAGCTTCACCAGTGTGGTTTTGTAATTCCGAAAATGTGATAAATCGTTCAACTGGCTGTCCATCTTGCAAGTATCTGAGCACTATGCTCAGTTGGTCAACATGCAAAAGATCAGGCATTGAGTCCACAGACAGACTGAAGTACTCAGAAACATTAATTTCGTCAATGATGACGGAGTGTACTTTCTTTGCCATTAACTCAATAAGTTCCTCACATATTGTTTTGGGCAGGTACAAAGAGTTGCCTTTTCCAACATTGCCATACCATATGAATACAGTGAGAAAGAGGTGGTTGCACCCAGGAGAGCCCTGGCATAACAAGCCCAACAAAACACTCTCTCTCTCTCTCTCTCTCTCTCTCTCTGTAGAAAGGCAAAAATCTCATACCTTGAATAAAACTTTGTTGTCTTAAAGATGCTTTGTAACTCTCCCATGCAACTGAGGGAACTGGGCAAAGGAAGCTCTCGCTCTTTGCCTCCCTCCCCAAGAGCCTCACCCAATGGAGGGAAGAGAGGCTTTGCTCTGTAGGTCCTGTGCGATTGAGTGTCAAGGTTCCAGTAGTTTCAGTTTCATTTCTTTTCGTTCTGCTTCACTGTTCACCTTGCCATGATTTGGGGGGAGGGAATTCCTAAGTGGGGAGTGTGGATGTATGAGTGCCTGCTTCCTGTAGCCTTAACTTTCCACCAAGTCATACCCCTGGGCCTTAGAGACTCTTTTGCCGGGCTAGAATAGATAAGACATTGTATATCTTGTCAGGATTGTCATAGTAACACTGGGGCCGGATGTTAACATATATGTGGGGGTGCACTGCAGTTTACCTATAACCTCTGGATTTTGCGCACTTTCTTTATTCTTGACAAGGAACCAGTTCCTGTAATAAGCAAATCTCCAATAAAGCATCTTTGTGCAAGTGCTGTGGACAGTGTCTTAACTGGGGATCTGACACTGAGAGAGCCTGGCAAAGCAAGCTGTGATGCAGAAGGAAGCAGGAGAGAGGGAGAAGGAAGCAGAAGAGAGCCAGTTGCTCACAGGTTGAATACAAACCCTGTGGGGGCCAGATCTGGCTTGCGGGCCACATGTTTGACACCCCTGGCCTAGACCCATCTCGACTGGCCTATCAGTCAAAGAGAGGCCAGCGCTTCCAATATCCCACTTGGCCAACTGGCATTGACAGAGACCGTGCCCTTCCAGGCAAAGTTCCAGAAAAAGCAACTGGGTCCCATGGGCATCCCCTAATAACAGTAATGCATCAAGCTGATCAAGACCATTTCAGTGTCAAAAACCAGGCCTGAAATTAAACTGGAGCATGTCTAGAAAGTTCCTCTCATCCAAGCCTGCATGAGCAACCTTACCCAAGAAAGGAATATTTGCTATTGGTTGATAGTTCTTGAGCTCATTTTGGGGCTTGAGCAAGGGATGGCTTCTTAAAGATGGGAATCCTTCAGTACTGCCTTCTCCTTAGTGAAGGATTCTGGAACCACTTGAACAATCCTAAATGCACTGTCCCACAAAGCAAAGAGCCCTTTTGGAATACTGCCAAGAGGGCTTGGGGCTTTTCAAGTAGAAAAACACAATTAAAGAAGAACATGATAGAAGATGACCAAATGACACCTGGGGTGCAGGAAGTGGCTGTTTTTTCTTCTCCCAGATACTCGAACTGAATGATGTCCAATGAAACTGAAACAGATTCAGGGCGGATGAAAGAATGGCTTCACACAATGGGTTGTGAACTGGTTGAGCTCACTGCCGTGTAGTGTTGGGGCAATACCTGATTGCTTATATCGGTTTCAAAGAGAATCAGATTCAAGAAGTTTGGGCCCAGCCATGGTCACTAGCCATAATGGCTGAATGGGGCCTCCATATTGAGGAATGGTAGACTGTGGCAAGCTAGTTGCTGTAGCACTAGATTTTATTAATCAGCCCACTGCAGATTTTGGTCAGCCCATCTTTTATGCATTGCCCAAAATACATAAACCAGGTTTCCCACCCCCAGGACGACCTATCGTATCGGGTTTCAATTCATTATTGTAACCTTTGTCCAAATTCTTAGATTTTTTCCTACAACCTCATATTTTTACAACCTACAACTGACTTTATTGCTAAAGTAGAAAATATGGTTATTCTGACTAATGTGGTTTTGGCTGCCTTAGATGTGACCTCACTTTATACTAATATTCCACACAGGGAGGCTCGATCATGTATACAGGAGGCTTTGGATAGTGGGTCTGTCAGTTCTCCTCCATCATATTTCCTAATGGACTTGGTTGAAGCGGTGAGCGATCACTGGCGATACTGATGAGATCACCTTACCCAGCAAGGTGATGATAGGGATCACCACTCCAAAGAGAGAGAGTGATGAAAACAGACACACGGAGTCAGAGGTATGATTGAGGCATCAAGTTAGGGCTGTGAGGCCCCTGCTTTTATTGGCTATATTTGCAACATCAGTAGTTAGTTATTTGTTCAGTCAGCAGGAGAACATGCATGCAGTACATGATACATAAACAATGTTGCTACAAGATACAGTTCCCAGGGAAAAGTGTTTCTACTGTGAGAAAGCTGAGCTGGCTGAATCTAATGGTTACATTTCTATTATGCTCAGTGAGAGATGAGCGAGGAATTCTTTATGACCTTCAGATGTTGGTGTGCCAAACATTCTATAGGTGTCTTAGTTATCTATAGACATGGTGCCAGTGCCCTAAGATAACTACAGAATTCCTACACTTGGTGGATATTATCTTTGATCACAGGGGTTTTTTTATTTGATGATCAGGTTTTTTTACAGATCAAAGGGGTGGCCATGGGGAGCTCATTTGCCTCCAGTGTGGCCAATCTGTTCATGGCCAAATTTGAATCTCAGAGGATTTCGCATCCCACTAACAATTCTTTTTTTTTTAATGAAGTTTTTATTGAAATCAATATATAACGAAATAACAATTAAACTTTGAGAGGTTACAAAGATTTTGTTGTGTTAACAAATATTAATACTAATTACTGTTACACTGTAGTTACTGAAGAGATGAAAGTTATCAGTGACACTGACAAAGTTATTTACATGGTTTGTAATTACCTTAGAGTTGCTACACTATGTTGCAAAAATAGTATCATATAATACTGTTATGACAAGGAGTAATTTGGGTACAAAAAAGATTCCTTTAAAGGCTTACCATAACCACAAGAGAGACATTGTCTTTGGTATATTTTGCTGCTTATTAAGATACTCCAGTATCTGATACCAGACTGTAACAAATAGGACGTTGACAGTCTGTCAAAACGCGTAAGATTGTCCGAGAGTTTAGCCAATATATATAAACCCCACCGTTTCTGATGCCAATGCGAGAGTGTGGGTATCATTGCCGATTTCCAGTTTTTGGCAATGACATTTTTTGCTGCAAAAAACATTAGAGAAACCTCTTCTCTGATTGCGACAGAGGAACAGTCTTCAACCCAACTGTTCAAAAGCAGTTGTTCAGGTGTGAGTTGTAAATCCAAGCCACTTATGAGTTTTATGTGGTATAGAATTTTTTCCCAGAAGGGGAGTATTCTTGGACAATATAGTCAGCAGTGTAAATAGTCCCCAATCTGTTCACACCCCCTCCAGCAATGTGGATTGTATTTTAGGTTTATTTTGGCTAACAGCAATGGTATTGTGTACCAGTGGGATATGAGTTTAAATGTTTGCAGTTTCATTGCTGTTATTTTAGTTCTGAAAGGTATAGAAGACCATATTTCACTCCAGAAATCATCTGAAAATGTTTTTTTTACATTCTTTGTGCCATGATATCTTTTTCTTTAAAAGATTTCTAGATGATTTATTTCTCATATTTTTGGACAGTACTAAATTTTAATCCTTTATAGACTGGCGTAATGATCTTCACCCTACTATTTGTTTTACTGCACGGTTTAGTCATTCAGAGATCCACTTTTTGGACACTACTGTGTTCATTATTCCAGCTGGCTGCCTGGCCGTCAAAGCCTATACTAAACCGATGGACTGTAATTCTTACTTGCACTTTCGATCCCATCACGCAAGACATCTGCAT
Organism: Lepidodactylus listeri; assembly: GCA_029233225.1. Taxonomy (NCBI): domain Eukaryota; kingdom Metazoa; phylum Chordata; class Lepidosauria; order Squamata; family Gekkonidae; genus Lepidodactylus; species Lepidodactylus listeri. Next base: position 111,034,773 of record JARCFY010000009.1, on the reverse strand, counting down.
TACAACCTTCCCTATGGACAATACTTGCGAGCCAAGCACGACTGTACCCTTTCCACACATGTTGAGGCAGAAAGCCAATGCTTAGATGCTCAATTTTTGGCACGAGGATATCCTCCCCATGTCATACATGCAGCTTCCTTTAAAGCTCGTTGGAGAGAATGCCACTGCCTCTAAACGGTATATTGGTATGTCTAGCCGTATGATTAGAACATGACCTACGGAGCACAAATTGCGTATCTGCCAGCAGAGCGTGGATTCTCTGCTCATGCCTTTTTGTTGAATTCAACCACATTTGCAATGACTTCTCGTTTGTCATTTTAGAAATTGTTTCGGGGTCCCAATATAATAGGACTAATATCCAGAGACAATTGTGTAGAAGGGAAGCTTTCTGGATAAACTGTTTAAACACATTACAACCTTATGGCTTGAACAATGAACTGGATCTATCTAGCTTTTTGTAGGAACGTGCGGGCTGCCCCTTTAAGATTTGTGAAACACCTGTACGTTGTTCATGGGAGGAATGGGCGTCTTATACTTAAGGAAACTTTTAACATTTTAAACATTGAGGCATTACAGCACTTGAAATAATGTATTAGCTGACTGCAGACCTGTGTATGACTGATGCCCGTCATTCCTTGATGTTCCATGGAATTAATTTCCTCTTCTGATGTATATGTATCATCAGATTAGATTCTGGAATAATTAGTGAATAGATTCTGGCTAATTAGTGTCTGATTCTCTATATGTAACTAATTATTTACAATCAGTTTTCTTTAGGCTTCCTTCATCATTTAGAATTATAACCATCTTAGAAAGAGACTACCACCATAACTTTGGTACAAATAACTTTATTTCAGTTTTATTTCATCATCTCTGTGTGCATGCCTGTGAATGTCACACATGTATACATTTCTTTTATAGTGAATTGCCATTGAAGGAGTCTTCACGAAATGAAGGACTTTAATTCCGGAGTCTTCGTTGGCACTGTACTGGAATTGTAACATCAGCATTGCATTATTTACTTATTGTTATACTCATTTGTGTTATTCGACACTGTGTTCTTTCAGTAGTATTAGAGGATTGTATATTGGTCATATACTTACCTATGTAATTCTAATATATCTTTATGTTATTTAACGTCCTATCACAGAAGGGCTGTGCAGCCATACACAAAGTCGGAAGGGGGAGCTTCCCAAGGTGGAGCTCACGGGATAGGAAGCAATTTTATTAAATTAAGTAGGCGAGAACTGCCCACCTATAAACAGGCTTTTGAATGACATCTGTTGAGATAATACCCTAACAATTTCCCTTGCCAGGAGTGTGCTCTCCTCTTTCCCCGGCTCCGTGCTGCCTGCTCTTTGGGGGTGTTAATAAAGTTCTCAGGTTGAGCCCCTTCCATTGCCTGGGTGTCAGAATCTGCTAATTCAGACAATATATTAGCCAGGCCTCCTCACCTTAGTTTTCATGTATGCCTTTAGCTTTCCTATGTACCTGTCATGTATTGGGATTCCATGTAACCGTAATGTAATAATGCTTGTCCAGACCGGGAGGGTGACACCAATGATTTGCGAGAACAAGGAGGCCTCACATCCCTGCCTCCGCATTCCAGCTGCTCCGGCAGGAACTTCAAGGGAGGATGCCTCTCATCTCTTATCACATGCAAAAACCTTGAGGCAATTGATTGTTATGTGAACTGGTAACATCTGAGGGGTCTGGTTTGGGAGAGGAAATTTACTGCTTAACACCTCACTCTTTTCCTGTGAGAACCAAACGGTCAGGACACCTTTTGCCCGCCAATTTTCCCTTAAGGGGATTGGCTACCTATGGGTAATTCAAACTCCTTGGAATGGTATAATAGACCCGCTTGTATAATTTGTCTCATCTCTGACAATAATCCGAGATGCTGTACTAATGTAGAGATTGGAAATAAAGAACTGTGGTTAACCAACCAAGATCTGATCCTTGACTACTTTGAGCAGAACTCTCACACTGAGTTTCTTTCCTGTACAGCCACACTCTACACAGTGACCATACAAAGCTGGGATGCGTAAAGCCCCCTAGAATCCACACAATTAAAACAAAAGGGTGTCTGCCTGCTTTGAAATGATGTTTGATTTGTCTGTGGCTATTAAGTCTCCATACATGCTGTTCGTAGAAAAAGCCCAGCAGGAACTCTTTAGCATAATAGGCCACACCCAACAGCAGGAACTTATTAGCAGATTAGGCCACACCCCTGAGAGCACAGCTCATTAGCATATTCGGCAGGAAGGCTGGGAAAGCACAGGGCAGGCATGGAAGTTTGCCGCTCCCCACCCCCCAGCTTCTCCGCCCCACTTCAGCATCACCTTTCTAGTCTCCTACCCCCCCCACCCCCAACCAGATGGCCGGGGAAAGGCTATTATGGTGAGACTCAGGGAAGTGTGGGGGTGGGCATGGTTTAAATGCCTTTCTCTCTCTCCCCCAGATCGGGGAGGAAAAGAAAGGCATTTTCAACGTCCCTGGGTTCCCTGCTTGCCCTTTTCCAGCTGGGACGTGTCAGCTAGAGAGGGGAAGGCAGAGAGAGGCCTTTCCTGGTAAATTTCACTGTCAGCTGACTGGCGGGGAGTGAAATTGACAAGGAAATCCGGAGGGGCTCCCCAGAGGGAAAGAGGGCATTTTAACCTGGGGAAGCAGTGTGCTCTGTAGCCACGCATGCGCAGAGGTTTTGGTTGTAGGCGTGGCCAACTCAGGAGCCAGCCGGAACTCTGTTCCTGTGCATTCCTGCCCCCAAATAGCCCTGATGCTGTCTATGATTCACCTGAGACAGCGGTTATCTTTTGTTGGTGTGTAGGGAAACCCCCTCTGGCCTTGAGGACTGCCTGATTGGATATCCGGGGGGGGGGGGGATCCCATCTCAGTGTCTATCAGAGGCTCCTGCCTGAAGGAATAATAACAACTATTTAGCACCCACATCACGACTGACTCATGGCTACCCCTGCTTGGAGGAAGGAGCAGAAAAATCACTGGAAGTTTTATATTTGACCACCAGAGGGCACTGTTGGCATAGACTCAGGACACAAGAACAGTCGGAGGAAAAAACGGACTCAGTCTGGGTCTACTGCAAGCTTTTTAGAAATGGAGAGCTCGTGCAAAGCCTCCTTTAAACAATAAAGCCCTCTTTCTGAAGAGGGTCCAGAACTTCTTTCCAGCTGCTGTGATGGTGGGAAGTGCCACCAAGCCACAGCTGACTTATGGCGGCCCCTCATGGGGTTTTAGGGCAAGAGACATCCAGAGGCGGTTTGCCCAGGTTGCCTGCCTCTGCCTCATGCCCCTGGACTTCCTGGGTGGTGGTCTTCCATCCAAATACTAGCCAGGGCCAACCCTGCTTAGCTTCTGAGGTCTGACGAGACCAGGCTGGCCTGGCTGCAGGGGGAGGTGGGTGGGTGGGAGTCAGAGAGCCCAACAAGTAGTCCGGGCCATTGACCCACATCTGGGACTGCCAGGGTCACCCCTGTCTAGAAACTACAAAGCACAAAATAGCAATGGGTGCAGCAGATCACCACAGGGCCCTAGGAATGGTGTAGTCACTTATATCTATAGAACACTGGTTCCCAAAGTGGGCAATACCGCCCCCTGGGGGGGCGCTGGAACGATCCAGGTGGGCAGTGGAAGCCTTGGGTGCAATTGGGGGGCGTTGAATAAAAATAAGGGGGGGGGGGTGGAAGCATAAAGAAAGAAGAGTCCAGAACCCATCTAAAGCAGCTTTTTCCTGCTTTCCCCTGGTCTTTCCTGGGATCAGGGAGGGAGGTGGAGGTGGAGAGGGGTCCCCACAGCCAATCACAGCCATGTGTTCACAAATTGCAAATGCAGGTGCCCTCTTGCAAGGCTGGGGTTGCTGCTGGGCTCTTGTGGGGTGGCTGCTGCTGGCCTCTGGCTTCAGGCCTTCAGCTGCTGCTGCTGCTCTGTGCCTGCCTGGCTGCGTGGATCCTGGTGGACTCTACCTGCATCTTTTTGTCCACTTCTTGAAGGCAGATTTCCAGGAGGGCACTGAGTAATTTTTTTCCTGGAAAGGGGGCGGTAGGCCAAATAAGTCTGGGAACCTCTGCTATAGAACATACTCTGGGGCAAAAGGTGTCAAGAGGAACAGTGAAGGAGGCTGACCCAAGCCAATACAGGAACAGCGAAAAGATGGCAAGACCTCTGCAGAGAGGACACTTTTTTTGTTGGTGGCTTTGGAGAAGAGTTAGTTTCATACCCCGCCCTTTGCTACCCGAAGGAGTCTCATAGCAGCTTACAAGCGCCTTCCCTTCCTCTCTCCACGACAGGCACCTTGGGGGGAGGGGGAGGTGGGGCTGAGAAAGCTCTGAAAGAATGGTGACTGGCCCAAGGTCACCCAGTGGGCTTCACGTGGTTCCCCGGATTAGAGTCCACTGCTCTTAACCACGACACCACACTAGCTTTGTTGCTCTAAGGGAATGTGAGCGCTTCCTGCTGGCCCACGAAACACCAGTGCCACAAAGCTGAACGGGGTGTGTGGGGGGGAAATGACGCTTTGCTGGCTAGGTCTGCCATGTCTGGCCCCAATTTCCACGGGACTAGGTGGCCTCACTGTGAGTCACTGTAAGGCACCTTTAAGACCAGCAAATTTTAATTCTGAGTATAAGCTTTCATGTGCAGGCACACTTCTTCAGTCTGAAGCAACAGAGAGCTGACACCCAGAACGAAACTTCATTGGTCTTAAAGGAGCCACTGGGCTCAAATTTTGTTCTGTTGCTTCAGACCAACACAGCCGCCCACCTGGATCTGTGAGCCATGACGAGCACTGTGAGTTGTGCTTAGATTGGCGTTCTCTGCACATGTGCTTGGAACCGGGCGCTACTGGAGCCAGGAATATGTAGATCACAGCGAAGGGAGACAAAGAAAGGCGTGGAGGTCTCGGAAACGCAGCCCGTAGTTTAGGCTTGCAGGCTGGATAATGGCATGCACAAACACAGGTGAGAAAGCGTTATTTTCAACCACGTGCCGAATTCCAGAACTTGACAGGATGTCAGAATCTGACAATAGCCTGCTTGTTCTGTGGTTGCTCTAATGTTACTTTCTGGTTCTTTGTGCCTCACTATCACCAAATGTTTTATTGCTTGCCTTGAAGTAGAAATAACTGTCCTGCTTAATGTTACTTTCTTCCCGGGAGGATGGCCTGCCACATTCCTAATCGTCACATAAACAACTGACGATATCTCGTCCTGTTCACTCCCCCTCCCGTTTGAGGCTCGGAGTATGTTATCAAAGTTGTGACAACCTTGGAGGCTATTTTATTGTCACTGACCAAATGTTTTGCCTAGAGTTCACACATCTGGGTCACTCAGGGCAAGAAGGGAATTTTTATAACTTTCCCACCTTTGGTGGGAACAAACGGTTGCCATTTTCTTCCCGCTTTTTTGTATGTACTCTGATTGGATGTTTATGTACAAGCACCTATGCCTGAAGGTATATTAACCCATGCCATCTTCTTTCTGTATCTCTAACAAACATCGAGTACCTGTTCCAGTATTAGAAATAAAGAGCTTTGCTTTAACCCAAAGGTCTGATCTATTGCTGTTAGTGCAGAAGCCTCACACAGGAAAGGCCTCTGAGCCACTAACCATTCTCAAGGGCTTCTGACTGGCAATGCTGAACGAGAAGGGGGTCTGTCCACATGGGAAAGCCAACGTGCAAAAAGGGGCTCTGAGGTTCTTAAGTGGGAAGATGCCGTTCATGGTCCCTGTATGAGTGGCAGCCAGTTAAATCATTCCCTTTATAGGCAAGGGTTTGGATGCTGCGTTCCTAGAATGGGACAGCCAGGTGGGGTGCTTCAAGTCATCTTCTTAATAGACTTAGAAACTGGATGCTGCAACGGCGCCTGGCTACTTCTAAACAAATACTCAAGGTGGTATCAAACCCACATTTTCTTTACAAATCACAGGCATGCCCAGCAGTCATTTCGCGGGGGAATGAGCAGGAACGGCGTCCCGGGAGTAACAAGCCCAGGGCTGGAGCATCACAGGCTCACTGCAGAGCCCAGGTCCCTCTACGGTGCGTGCTGGCGCACAACAATAATTCCCCCTGCTGCCAGCGCAGCTCCAGCGCACCCAGGTCTCCAGCTCCGAGTCTGAGGAGTGAGTGCTGGGCTCGGGTGGCGGCAGCCCCGCCCCCTCATTAGTAGCCTCCCGGCTATAGGGCCCCCCGCTCCCAGCAGCCCTCACTTGTGGCGACGCATGGGGGTGTGTGTCTGCTGCTTGTTCTTGCTGTCGTCTGCGTCGTCTCTCTGTGCCTATTTCCTTTGTGCTTTTGAAGCAGTTTTTCTCCAGGTCGACTCGCCAGCTCTGAGTTGGGAAATACCTGGAGATTACCTGGAGCGGTGGGCCTTGCCTTCTGACACACTTCTGGTGATGTCAGGGGGTGTGGCATATGCAAATGAGTTCTGCTAATGAGCTCCTGCACCTCTTTTTCTACGAAATGATCCCTGGCACCAGAAATACAAACTTGACATGTGTCTTTAAAAGAGCTAATATGAAAAACTGCTTTGAACATTTTTATTCCAAGTTGTAAAAGGGCGCATACACAAAGGGGTCGCTCAGGCACCCTCCAAGCCCTCCTCAAACAACATACAGGTTGGCCTTTAAATCCCAGGCTTCTCCTGCACCCCTCTCCCCGGTCGCTGCAGTAAGGATTTCTACTCTGGCTACTTATTATTCAAGCATGCTTATCAGAGTCAGCATTTCTCTGGTGCTTTACAATGATGTCTCTTAGAGCTTTTCGTTTAAAATGGGGGGGGGAATGCTTTGAGAAGCGGGGTCGGTATGGGGGGGGGGGGCTTTGCTGTTGTCACAAGAGCCAGGTAACCGGTGCTGGGAAAGTGTCCGCTGCCTGCAGAAAGGAATGACAGATTTCCACTGAGGATGAACCCGGGAGGACGACCAGACCACTGTCGAAACCCAGCAGGCTCACTGCTGAAGCCAAGCCCATCCAGACCCACCAAAGGACCAGGGTCTGCACATCGGCTGCAGGGGCACAGGGAGTTCCCCCGGCCGGGGAAGGCCCTGCTTGGCTCTCCACTGGCACTGAGGAGGGTTCCTGAGGCGGCTGCAGTGCTGCTCCCTGGAGGTGTCGGGCCCCTGCCTCTCAAGGACGCTCTTGCAGCTGGGAGCCCCCCGGGCAGAAGGCTGCTCCTTGGGCCCTGCTTCGTGTGGCCCAGAGATCCAAGGGGGAGGAGGCTGAGGCAGGGTCAGGACAGCCTTCAAGTCTGCACGATCTCTGACTGTTGATGTTTCCAATCTATCGCATGAGACACAAAATAATTTGCTTTAAAAATATTTCATGAAGTGTTCCTGCATCTTCTCTCCCACACCTCCTCTGGATTTTTCACCTGGCCAGCTTCATCTTCCTGGGGACTCCATCATTTATTTCTAGCAAGGAAAGACAGCGGAATTATTTCCCCCTGGCTGCAAGAGCCACTGTAAACCTGCCTGGAGCCCAGCGGCTAAACGCTAACAGTACGGTCAGTGCTAAGAAGAGCTGAGGGATATCAGCTCGAACCAGGAAGCTGCGAGACATGGAAGCTTGTCCCACGGCCCCCACCCCGTTTCCCCCCAGGGCTCATAAAAGAGAAACGTCATTTCAGACACAGCATCAACCCCACCCTCACCCCACCCTGAGGCTATGGGTTTGTGCCACCGTGATGGCACAGAATGTGGGGCATGCCCACAGCTGCCTATAAAGCACCCTGCCCAAGGCCAAGAAGACACCCACTGCAGGTACCCACAGGACAGAGACGGGGGAGAGGGTGAATTCAGAGTTATGCTCAGTTCATGTCATATTCAGAGCTCATGTTGAGCCCCAGAATACCCAGCTTCCAGCCTGAGCTGGATGACATTCCATACTGCCTCTGTCCCCCCACCCCACCCCACCCCACCCCGGCTCAGGTTGCCAGGTCCCTCCGGGGGGCAGGGAAACCCCTGCTTGATTGGTCCATTCCCCAACAGCCCAAATGGGGCCACCGGGAGGAACCCCACCCCCCAAATGCCGGGATCACAAAAGTGTGCCCGGCATAATCACAAAAACATGCCCACGCACGCCACAGTGGCGTCACCCAGAAGCGACGTCATCACACCAGGCACATTGTGGGGAGATGCTCTATTATTCAAGGGAAAACTCTATGGTTTCCCCTTGAATGGTAGTGGTCCCGCTCCCAAAGTGCCTGACGCGATGACATCACTTCTGGGCGACATCACTGTGGTGCGTGCGGCACCTGGGACTCCCCCACTGAAACTAGAGTAAGACTTGGCAGCCCCGACCCTGGCCTTCCTGAGGGTTCTGGGCCCCGTGGCCTGGGAATGCTGCACTGGCCGTGGCCCCGGTCCCCGTCGAGGCCTTCCTGGTCGCTCTCCCTGCCAGCCCCGCCTTTTGGTCAGTGGTCCACCAGAGAAAGGGCATCCGTGAGGAGAGCTGCAGGGAGTGCCGAGACAGGCTCCAAGGCCCCTCGGCCAGGCCAAGCCTAATGGGCCGCCATCCAGTGAACCATTTCCCTCCCTGCTGGTTATTCCTGGGCTGGGGAGTCCGCGGCACCTGAAGGCCTTTGAGGCCTGTCCTTGGCGTTGTGTTCCTCCTCTCCCTCCTCTCCTTCCTGAGACTGGGGGTTCAGCCTTTTGGGCGGTGGCTTCTCTCCTGGGGAAAGCGAGAGGACAAGTGAAGAGCCGGACCCGACTGGCGCACCTGTTCCCCTTGAAGCCCACCTCTTTCTCTCAGGGGCCGAGCTCTGCCAGAGGAACAGATGAAGGCTGTTCACAACACTACCCGGGGAGGAATGTACGCAAAGGCTTTGAAAGGTGTTTGTTTCCCATCTGAGGGGCTTTTATAATTTTGCCCCAGCTTTTATAATTTTGAGGCTCACTTAATGAACAATTAAAAAAACACTGACAAAAACTTCTTTTCAAAAGTCTTTGTCATCTTAAAGAAACAAATGCTCATGATTTGTTAAAGAATGAAAATTGTTTTCTGTTTAGTAGGAGCAAAACAGTTCCATGTGCAAAGCAAGCCGTACTACCAAAGTCTCACCAAGATAAATTGCCAAAATCCTTCCCCACATGATGTTAATTTTTTTTTGAGCACCTCTCTTTCCTCCAGCCAAATTCCAACTCTTCCCCTCTTGCCTCCAGCCTGAAACTGGCAGCTGGTCCATGGACTGGTGCTACCAGCAAAGCACGAATTCTCTGGGCTCAGGATACAACCGCAATTCAATATGTGGGCGAGCCTGATGGGCTCTTCTGCTTGGGTGGTCCTGCTGCTTCATTTGGTTCCTTTTCCTCATGTGTTTTGCTCCCTCTAGGAGTCCATTTGTTATTATGTCACTGTATGTCTAGTTTAAATCTGCAGGGACGTGGGCTGGACATGTAGCCACGTAATATCAAACTGACCACTAGATGGAGGAAAACACATGCAGAAAAGACCCCCCCCCCCAGGAATAGGGACCCAAAAGCAGGGGAAATGAGAATGCGGCAGAGCCTTGCATCTCTGAATTCCAAAGCAAGGAGGAACTCTCTCCTCCTTATTTCCCTGGCTGCATTTTCCTTGTTGCTGCCACTCAGTCAGGCTGGCCAGGGAAGGCTAGCTCTTTCTTTCCTCCCTTGCCCCAGGGCTTCGGGTGCTGCACACAGTGCCAACTTGTGCCTCAGGGAAGGCTGGGCCTTGGCCCTTGCTGCGAGAGTGCCCAAGAGAACAAGGAGGGGCTGGGGAGGGCAGGGGTTCTGTCCCCCCCCCATCACCTGGTGACTGCCAGGCCTGCATCAGGGCAACTTGGGGGCTCCAAGGGAGAACCTGGGAATCACAAGGGAATGGAGTGCCCTGGGAAAACTGGCCACTGAGGCTCATAACTGACTTGCCCCGGTCCAAAAGAGGCCCGGCTATCTTGTACCAGGGCCAGGGCTTTCTCGGTGGTGGCTCCTTACTGGTGGAATGAGCTCCCGGATAACATCAGGGCCCTGCGGGATTTGTTGCAGTTCTGCAGGGCCTGTAAGATGGAGCTCTTCCGCCAGGCTTTCAAATAGGAGCCGCCACCGGGGAGAAGGCTGATTATACCATCTCCTGGCCCTGTTGATCGCTCCCTGCTGCCTTTACCCACCGGAGCGCTAGAAAGCTGCCATCTTGAGGAGTTAATGTAGCTTGTTCTTAAATGTTTTAAATGTTTTAAATGCTTATATTGTTAATTTATTAAATGTTTTATATGTTGTTGTTAGCCGCCTTGAGCCGGTTGAATTACTGGCAAGGCGGGATATAAATGAAACAAACAAACAAATAAATAAATAAATAACTGGACTGGCCCACTCTGATTCAAATGACCTCTTACAGGCCCTGGGGGGCAGTGTCAGGTTCCCTGTCATCTTCCCGGGCGGGAGTTGGGTGCCCTGTACTCGACACGTCATCGAGCACTGTCTCCTCCCCTCCCTGTTTGCTCTCAGGCCTCCGTTTCTGTTTCTCTGAGAAGCGCCTGTAACCTTGAAGTGTTTTCCTAACGGCACTGACTCCAGGTGGCTGGTAGTATGGGGATCACCGGGGGAGCTTAGTGGGAGGAGGGGAAAGGCTGCCAAGTCTGAGCTGACTCTGTTTGGCGCCTTTTCGGTGGGAAAGCAACGGCTAGTATTTTTGCACCTTTTTGCAATTATCCTGATTGGTGCCATGTTCTTATACTGATGTTTGAAGTTGGTATAATTCACCCTCTGCCCCATAACTGTCATCACTAACACTGAAAGTGCTTACTGAGTAGACCATTAAGAAATAAAAGGACTTTATTTGATATCAAGGCCTGGCTTATTGGATCTAACAAGGTTCTCACAGGCAGCCCCATTTAGTCAGGGCTGGACAAGGTGGCAAAAGCCTCCCTGCAGTTCTCAGGGGACTGAAGGTATTCTGCTGACTTACTGACACCTCTGCCAATGTGGGAGAGTCCTACAGAGTCAGTCAGCAACAAGTGTCCTAGAAAAGGAAAGGCCTGCTGTGGTCATCTGCACTTCATTGTGTGAGAAATGGCTGACACAGCCCCAAACAGGACAATTATACAGAATCCAAAAAAGATCAGGTAATGCATTGCAACCAATCACCATGTCAGAGAAAAGGCACTTGAAATACTGGTTTACATTTCCCAGGCAAAAAGCGAGAAGAATTAGAGTCAGACAGGAGAAGGGATACATGGACAGGCACCATCAGTCTCCCAAGGTCAGAGCAGCTCGAAGAGCGATAAGCATGCCCTGAGAAGTATAACATAACATTCCACAGACCCGACGTCAAGGGTTCACTCATCCCACCTCCCGGGCAGGAGACGGCAGCATTAGCTGACACCAAGGAGCTTTCGGCCAGAGGGGCTTTGGGAAGGGCATGTCCCTCCCCCTACCAGAAACTAATTCTTAACAGGTACTCTGGGAGCATTCTTGTGGAGTTTAGCCTTTAATATATTTGGAAATCTTCCACCACCAGGTTTTTCTTTACACCACTGCCAACTAGTCTGCAAATCTGCTGAAGATCAGGTCGCCAACCTGCAGGTGAGGCCTGGACATCGCCTGCTTTTACAACTGATCCCCAGATTGCAGAGATCAGTTGCCCTGGAGAAAGGGGTTCGTTTGGAGGGTGGACTCTGTGGCCCTGTGCCCTAGGGCTGCCAAGTCCTACTTACCGATTGGCGGGGGGGGGGGGAGTCCCTTGCCGCCCGGGAGCCTCCCTGCCGCGCGCGCTGCTGGTGACGTCACCCGGAAGTGACGTCACCACGTTGGAGACGTTGCCCTGGCAACGTCTCCAACGTGGTGATGTCACTTCTGGGTGACGTCACTACGCTGGGGAAGTTGTCCAGGCAGGACGACTTCGGGGGTGGGGTTCCCCCCGCCGGCCGAATGCCGGCCGGCGGACCGGGAACCCCTATAGCGGGGGATCCCCCGCCCCCCGGGTTGACTTGGCAGCCCTACTGTGCCCTGTTGAGGTCCCTCCCCTCCTCAGCCCCACCTTCCCCAGGGCTCCCCCCCCAAAACCTCCACGTATTTCCCAACCCAGAGCTGGAAAACTGCAGCTGGAGGGTCCCTCCCCGCCATTCCTTTTCTTTTATTCCCTTGGAAGCTCAGCGATTAACAAATCTCGAGCAGTGGAAGATTCTCATTCCTCCTTTTTTGGATGCAAGGGCTGAAAGGACTGAAACGAATTCTGCTACTGACGCAGCGGTCTTGGGATCCTTATCACTGAGCAAAGGAGACACAGGTTTCCAGGGTGTAAGAGGACGATCTGATCAGTTGGAGGCTGAATTTAACGATCCCTCATATTCCCAGAAAACCTGCATCCAAGCAAAACATGAAAAAGATGTACCAGTCCTATTAAGGCCACAAGGGCAAATTCTACCAGAATAAAGCCTATTCAGAAATCTCCCCTGCAGAACCACTGAGGGTATAATATTCAGTCCTGCAAATAAGAAAGCTCTGCAGTATAGTGGGATAGTAAGTTAGTACACATTTTGGGGGGTGGTGGTGGTGGTTAAAGATTTTTTGGGGGAAAAGACCAAAAGACAGGGGTGAGCAAACATGGCAGCTCTTAAGATCAAACCTCTGTAATCAGTACCTAGGATATGTTTTTTGATCAAAGAAAACATGTTGGATTTGCCCATATCAGAAATGTAATTAGACAACATTCCAACTAACATTAATTTTTCATCCGGGGCTTTCATCCAAATCGATTTATAGGTACCCCAATGCACAGCAGCTAGCAAGCCGTCTTCAGCATAGAATGATCTTAGTCTCAGTTTGAAGGCATGGCGTGACCGCTCTGCTGCCATAGCATGGCGGGGGGGGGGGGGGGGGGGGGGCTGGGGGTTGGAAGCTGGGTGAAGCTTGTTTTCCTTACAGATGTCTTCAGGTATGTTAAATTTCACTTTTAGCTCTGCCTTATCTCACTCACTGCCTGTGTCTGACCTTGGGGCCTCTTTTCCTCTGGGAACTGCTATGGCCTTTTTTATGGCGCGCTTGTGTGCTTGCTCTGATTGGCCCGGCCCCACCCCCGGGTGCACTTTGAATTATATATAACTTCCCAACTCCCGCCTGGAGAGGCATTACTGACACAGCAAATGTTCTAGATGCCTACCTTTACTGCTTCCAATAAACTGCTTACGGGTTAAGACTGTGTGTTGGAACTGATTGCTGTGGGACTCTGACCGAGAGTCATGCTCTTGCTTCTACGGGTATTTGTCCAAATTCTCCTCACAATACAACATTTGATACACAACAGGGGACATTCAGTATTTTTCTTAAAACCCGGGCTAGAGGTTGATCAATATTATCTCAGTGGCGGCCCCTCACTGGTGGAATGAGCTCTCGGAAGGCATCAGGGCCCTGCAGGACCTTTTACAATTCCGCAGGGCCTGCAAGACGGAGCTCTTCCGCCAGGCTTTCGATTAGGAGCTGCCACTGATGAATGAGCTACTCTAATCTGAATCATTCGTGGCCCTCATGTTACTGGCATTAAGAACAATTATGGATACTGGTCTTGCTACATTGGACTACCATACAGTAATCACCATCTGCACTTAATTGCACTTTGTATTTATATTGTGTGTTCCTGAAAATGTTATTGTATTGCATTATGCATCTGTGTTTTATTGTATTTTAGCCTGCTGTGTGCCGCCTTAAGCCTGCCTGTGCAGGCAAGGTGGGATATGTTGATGATGATGATAATATTAATATCAGAGATAGCTTTGATCCAAATAGCTGAGCCACTCTATATATATAAAAGAAAGCCCCCTCACCGTAAACTCAATGCCCAGGCCAAACCACTGGACCTAGAGGCACCAAATTCGGGGAGAGCGCTCCTACCATGGTGTAGGTGCTGACTAAGAAGGGATTTTTAGAAATTCGACCCCTAAAGGGGTCAAAAGGGGTAAAATGTGCTCCCCCCATTGATTCCTATGTGGTTGCCTCCTTGCACCCCCCCCCCCACTCTCTGATTGGTCAGCTGCACATGCTTTTGCTTTCTTGAACACTGTTCTAAGTTGGGGGGGGGGGGTTCCAAGATAAATCTGATAAGAACAGGATCCCCAAATAGGAGAAGGCCTTGAACTGCACAATATTGGACCCACTGATAGACCACTGAGACAGGTTCCATTTCCTGGTCTTGGTGAAAACTAAGATCTTAGATTTCAGATAATTAATCACCAGGCTTTCTTGGGAACAGTAACTGGAGAAAGACTGCAAGGCCCTTTGCGGACCAACCCGGGTTTGAGACAAAGCAACAGCATCATCCATGTAAACCAGGGCAGGGACACAAGTCTCAGCCAGTTTCGGCGGGTGGCAGCAGCCATCAAAGACTGATGCAGACTCCTTCAGATATCAGCTGAAGAAAGAAGGAGCCAGCAGACACCCCTGACAGCCTCCTTCTGGGCCAGTTCTGAAAAAGGAGGGGAACAGGCAACGGGAAAGACTTGCAGGCTAGAGGCATTTGATACAGTGCGGCCCATTTTGCCTTTTCCAACTTTCAAACAGCAAAAAGGTTCACCTGATTCCACAGCTGATTCCAACAGCCGCCTGTGAACAGGTCTGGGAAGGCGAACTGCAGCTGACAGCTCTGCCACCAACTGCTGCTCCGCTCTCTGAAAGCAGAAGACGGCAACAGAACAGTTAGGATCGCCCGGTTCCAGGATCCGGGTCCAATGACTTTACCCATCGATATTCTATTAAATTTGGTATATCCAAGTCAGGACAGGCTCCCCAGCTTGCTCCAACAGCCACAAAAGTGGCTTACAACAGTTTGGGAGTACAGTAAAACTACATCCAATAAAGTCCTCTTAAACAAAACAGCACAAAGGTGTTATGTATTGGGATTGAATCATCCCTGACTGAATCACCCTAGAGACTGGCTGAGCTTGGAGCACAAGAACAATAGCCGACCGGTACTCTGGAACTAACCAATCAAGTGGTAATGTTTTGTAACTAGCCTATCACGGGGAGTGTGTGTGGGTGTGTATGGGGGTGGAGTGTTTTGCATGCATATAAGCAGGGCTTTGGCCCTGCTAGGGTTGTCTTGTTCTGGCTGAACTCACTTCGCGTCTGAGCCCAGTATATTTCATCAGAGAAGAGCAGAGCCCCTGGCCATCCACGGTAAACCAGACATTTGTAGCTGGGGCCCCCAACACTGAGATGGAGGCTGCACAAAGTGTACTGCGCGCTCCTCTTGGTGAGTCCCAGGGCCCCCTGTCAAACCCGGATTTCCTCCGAGGCCAGACACTCCCCCGCCCCCCGGTGTTACCATCAGCTTGTTCTCCAGCTCCGTCTCCGTGCGGTTCAGGCACGCCAGCTCCTGCTTCAGGGCAGCTAAGCGGCCCCGTTGCTGGACATCAAACCACGCCCAGACCCTCTTTGGCTTCCACAGAGTTCTGGCAAAACAAAGCAGCACAATTAGACCTGCTGGAGGTTTCTTTACAGAAGGATTTTGTTTTTGGATTATGGAAATTCATCGAAAGTTGACCAGGAGAGGAGACCACTGCGCCAAGGCAACGAGAGGAGCAGCCGCCGCCGCCGCCGCCTTCCATGGAGACAGATCGAGATGGGCGGCCATGTTAGTCTATCTGTAGCGGCAGAAAAGAGCAAGAGTCCAGAAGCACCTTCAAGCCTAACAAAATTTGTGGCAGGGGAGGAGCTTTGGTGAGTCACTGGCTCACTTCTTTGGGCACCTGAAGAAGTGAGCAGTGACTCAGGAAAGCTTCTACCTTGCCACACATTGTGTTGGTCTTGAAGGTGCTCCTGGACTCTCGCTCTTTTCTACAGCACCAGCCTGTGAGTACAATAATTTATTTAATCAGTGATGGATTCTAGCAACACCCAAACTACACAAGTTGGACCATTCTGTGGTTCACAAAGTTTCCATGCTGTTTATCTTCCTGGCTAGAAAGGGGTGTGTGCGAGAGTGTGAATGCTGGCCCTGGGAAACGTATGATCTCAGCGCCCGCCCCGACCTTGGGTCTAGATAATGCAATGGTTAGGGGCAGGTGCCGGGGGCAGCCTTCTGTATAAGTCTGGCATTTTGGTGGGCTGAGTGAGAATACTGATTGGGCAGTGTGACTTAGGGGGGGATGTCTTGCATGTAGTATAGGGTCAGTCCTGGCACCTGGGTGTCAGTTCTGACACAGAATCTGTCCATGCTTGGAACCTTTCCACTTCTCAATAAACAAATCTTGCTGATACAAGAGTGCGGTGAGAGTGACTGCATCCAAGACCTGACATAGTGTCAAAACTCCTCTCTTCCCTCGACCCTGCACACCATCGGCGTGATGAGCACTGGAGGCCAGGAGCTAGACACAGAGACCATCCTGAAGGAGCCAAACACAGAGACCCTCCCAAAGCCCTCCGATGACAAGGAGGACATCATGCCACCTGCAGGGGAACCATGGGGTCCGGACATGAAACCAAAAGGCTGATGGACTGAATGGGGAAGGTGGGAGGCCCCAGACTGGGCTACCCCCTCCCTGACGGCTGCAGGAACCCCATGGTGGCAAGCGAAGGTGGACTGGCACCGGGTCTCGGGAGTGTTCCACCAGGATCCTGAATGCCTGTGGGCAGCGACACATTGCCTGGAGGATGCAGGCATCAAAGAGGTCCAGCAGGAGCTGAGGACCAAAATGGCGGAGTTGCACAGAGACACCTGGGTTGCTCTGGAGGGCCTCCCCAATGCCATTTGCAATGTCCTGCAACAGGAGCTCCACAGCTTGGGACTGCGGGGGGTGGGTGGGGCAGGAGTGGCCCCAATTCAGTGGGACGAGGGTGCTCTGCCAGCACCCCCCCCCCTCCGCAGCCTGCTCCTGCACCTCCCAGGGATGCGCTGGAAGCCAGTTTCAGTGGGACCCCAGGGAAGCTGGCCTTTTTCGTGCTGCAGGTGCGCAAGTTACTGAGGGAATGGGGCCACACTTTCGCCTCTGATGAACACCGGGTAGACTTCCTGGGGTCCCGGCTGCAAGACTGTGGGGCAGACTAGTTTGTGGGCCTCTAGAATGTAGGAGGCCCCAAACTCCGAGATGTGGATGCGTTTATGAGGTCCCTCCGGTGGCAGAATGAGGATCCGCTCGAGCTGGAGCAAGCCAGAACCTGGCTCTGAGAGTTGAAACAAGGGAACCGGTCTGTCAGAGAGTTCTCGGATGAATTCAAAACCTATGCAGCTAAACTGAACGGCTGGCTGGAGGAGGTACTGATAGAGTTCTACCGGGCCGGCCTGAACCATGCCATCCTGGACAAAGCCCTGACCCAAGAGAACCCTGGCACTCTCAATGGCTGGATTCAAGTGGCATGTGAGGCTGAGAATTGCTGCAGGCTCTAGAAGATGTATCACCCCCAGCCTCCCACAGGATCACCAAAAGCACAGAGAGAGGTCTGAACACAGCGAGGTCGGCTCCCAGGGAAAGGAAGCGAGAGGGAGCACCGGTTTAGGCACCGGCTGCGTCGAATGTGTGGGCTCTAGGGTTGCCAAGTCCGGGTTGGAAAATACCTGGAGACTTTGGGGGTGGAGCCAGGAGAAGGTGGGGTTTGGGGAGGGGAGGGGCCTCAGCATGATTCAGTGCCATTGAGTCCCCCCTCCAAAGCAGCCATTTTCTCCAGGGGAGCTGATCTCTGTCGGGAGATCCCCCAGGCCCCACCTGGAGGCTGGCAACCCTAGTGGGCCCCCTGACCATTTTGCCGCTGACTGCCCTTGTGAAGGGAGCTTGGGGGGGGGCAACAAAGGGGGTAGGCAAGGCGAGAGAGAAGCAGACTTTCACGCTGCCAGCAAGCCGCTTCAAGCCCCCAAAGGCCCTCCAGTGAAGGGGGGGGGGAACTGGAGACCATCTCACTGAGTGAAGGGGAGCCCCCACAGCTGGTGGGAAACTGCCGGGACCTGCTGTGAAGGGCGCGAAATGGCAGGCCCATGCCTCTCAAGCGCCAGAGTCAGTGCGCCCCTCTTCCCCCGTGTTCTTTGCAACTGTGATTAATCCCCCCCCAGAACCCACATCAGAGTGCGGGCCCACCTAGACTCCGGTTGTGCTAGAGACATGATTAGCCCAGCCTTGGTGGCAGGGCTGGGGCAGAAGAAAGAGACTTGAGGGAGTCCCTGGTGTTTTCCCAGACGGATGGAACTCCCATGAAGGGGGAGCCTTGTGTCCATCGCACCACCTGGCTGCCTGTCGGGGTGGGCTCCCATGGGGAACTAAGAGCCCAAATGTTCCCCAGAGAGCACTGCAATCAGGGACCCAGAATCGGCTGGTCCTCCCGAATATCAAGGAGGCCAGGCTAACAACAACCAGGACCAGGGCTTTCTCGGTGGCGGCTCCACTCTGGTGGAATGAGCTCCCGGAGGAGATCAGGGCCCTGCGGGGCTTGTTGCACTTCTGCAGGGCCTGTAAAATGGAGCTATTCTGCCAGGCCTTTGATGGCATGAAGAGTGAGCCCGACCTTCCTGGGTCCCCCAGTCAATCAATCATAGCCTGACCTGAGTGCCGTTGACATCTGGAGGATACGAAGAAGCTGAATGTATGCTGAGGACTGTAATACTAGCACTTTAATATGTCATGGTTTTTATGGTTTAAATGTCTGTACTATTGGATTTTATATTGTATATCTTATATACTGTTATATCTCGTCTGCGTAAGCCGCCCTGAGCTGGCTTTGTTGGGAGGACGGGGTAAAAATCTAAATACCGTATTTTTCGCTCTATAGAACACACCTGACCATAAGATGTGGGGGGAGGCTCGCACCTTCCGTGCTGGTCAGCGAGGCCTCAGCCGGCAGCGTCAGCCCGACAGCGTCAGCAGCGGCCTCGCGGCAGCAATGAGAGCCTTGTGCCTGCTGTGGCAGCAGTATTCGCTCCATAAGACACACACACTTCCCCCCCACTTTTTTTGGGGAAAAAAAGTGCGTCTTATGGTCCGAAAAATACGGTAAATAAATTCATACTGAATCCCTCTGCCAAGTTCCCCATGGTGTTGGGGGGGGGGGCTGGCTCAGAACTTACGATCCCTTCATTCAGTGGAGCCTGCGGGCCCGCCGCTTTGTGGACCCCCCCTGCCAGACCCACAGCTGGGATCCAGAGTGGCAGGGGGAGTCGCCACCGGTGCCTGACCTGATGCGCCTGGCCAGGGAAGACTTCAATCAGATTTATCCTGAGTACAGGGACTTGTCAAAAGCAGGGCTCCATTGGGGCCGGAGCGAAGCGGAGCGCTGCTCCGCCAGTGAAGACACTGGGGGGCAGGTACATTACGAAGTCCCGCCCCCAGCAGGGCCGCCACTGGGTCGGACCCCCTCCCACCCATCCCCGCTCAATATCCCTGAACCGGCGGCAGGCCACTGGCCGGGGAAAGAAACCCCCACTCACCCCCGCTCAATGTCCCCAGCCAGCGGCAGGCCGCCAGCTGGGGAAAAAACCCTCTCCCACCCCCCACCCCCCGCTCAAAGAAACCCTCCCCCACCCCCCGGTGAACGTCCCAAGCCGGCGGCAGGCCGCTGGCCTGGGAAGGAGCCCCCATCCCCCCCTCACCATTCCTGGGGGGGGGGTGAGGGAGGGAGGGAGGGAAAAGCTGGGCCCCAGTACCCAAGTAAGAGGGGGGGAGAGAAACGCCTTGTCTGTTTGTCTCTTCCTTCCTTCCTTCCTTCCTTCCTTCCTTCCTTCCTTCCTTCCTTCCTTCCTTCCTTCTCTCTCCCCCCACCTACCTACCTACCTTCCTGTTCCTTTCCTCCCTCCCTCCCTTTCTTTCTATCTATCTTTCTTTCTTTCTCCCCCCACCTACCTACCTTCCTTCCTTCCTTTTCTTATCTCTCTCTCTCTCCCCCACCTACCTTCCTGTTCCTTCCTTCCTTCCTTTCTTCCTTCCTTTCTTTCTTCTCTCTCTCCCCCCACCTACCTACCTGTTCCTTTCCTCCCTCCCTCCCTTTCTATCTATCTTTCTTTCTTTCTCCCCCCACCTACCTACCTACCTTCCTTCCTTTTCTTCTCTCTCTCTCTCTCCCCCACCTACCTTCCTGTTCCTTCCTTCCTTTCTTCCTTCCTTTCTTTCTTCTCTCTCTCCCCCCACCTACCTACCTTCCTTCCTTTTCTTCTCTCTCTCTCTCTCTCCCCCACCTGCCTTCCTGTTCCTTCCTTCCTTCCTTTCTCTTTCTTTCTTCTCTCTCCCCCCCACCTACCTACCTTCCTGTTCCTTTCCTCCCTCCCTTTCTTTCTCTTTCTTTCTTTCTTTCTCCCCCCACCTACCTACCTTCCTTCCTTTTCTTCTCTCTCTCTCTCCACCTACCTTCCTGTTCCTTCCTTCCTTCCTTCTCTCTCCCCCACCTACCTACCTTCCTGTTCCTTTCCTCCCTCCCTCCCTTTCTTTCTATCTATCTTTCTTTCTTTCTCCCCCCACCTACCTACCTTCCTTCCTGTTCCTTTCGTTCCTTCCCCCCTCCCTCCCTCCCTTTCTTTCTTCTAACACACTTCCAGTGATGTCAGGGGTGTGTGGCCTTCTAACACTTCTGGTGACATCAGGGGGTGTGGCATATGCAAATAAGTTCTGCTAATGAGCTCCTGCACCTCTTTTTTTTACGAAAGGACCCCTGGTCAAAAGTGTTTAAAGAGAAGGGAGCTGATGAACTCCCCCCACCCCCCCAAGAACACGGACTGTGCTATTGAAATTCTCCAGGGCCATAAACTCTCCAAGGGGAAATTGTATTCAATGAGCCCAGTTGAGAAGGAATGACTGAGGAAATTTATAGACAAGAACTTGGCCCCCTGGGGGGGGGGGGTTCATCCATTCAGCCACTTCCCCTTATGCTGCTCCAGTGCTTTTCTGCAAGAAGAAAGTGGCGGCTGGGGGGGGGGGAGAGCCCTGAGGGATGTGCATGGATTACCGCAGCACTCACACTGAAGTCTGCCATACCAGAGCTGTGCATACTGCAAACTGCCAGAAAAAAAAAAAGAATCTGACCATGTTCAGACTCAAAGATAATGAAAGTGGTTCAGAGGGAGAGATGCTGCTGCTGCTGCTGCTGCTGCTGCTGCTAGGACTCATAGGCTCAAGAGACCCACTCCAGAAGCCAGCAGCTACATAAGGACATAAGAGAAGCCAAATGTTGGATCAGGCCAGTGGCCCCTCCAGTCCAACACTCTGTGTCACACAGTGGCCAAAAACGCCAGGTGCCATCAGGAGGTCCAGCAGTGGGGCCAGGACACTAGAAGCCCTCCCACTGTTGCCCCCCCACCCCAAGCACCAAGAATACAGGGCATCACTTGCCCCAGACTGAGAGTTCCTGCCTATACCTTGTGGCTAAGAGCCACTGATGGACCTCTGCTCCATATGTTTATCTAATTCCCTCTTGAAGCCATCCATGCTTGTAGCCGCCACCACCTCCTGTGGCAGTGAATTCCACGTGTTGATCACTCTTTGGGTGAAGAAGGACTTCCTTTTATCTGTTCTAACCTGACTGCTCAGCAATTTCATGGAGTGCCCACGAGTTCTTGTATTGTGAGAAAGGGAGAAAAGGACTTCTTTCTCTACCTGCTCTATCCCATGAATAATCTTATAAACCTCGATCATGTCACCCCTCAGCCATCGTTTCTTGAAGGTAAAGAGCCCCAAGCGCTTTAACCTTTCTTCATAGGGAAAGTGTTCCAACCCTTTGATCATTCTAGTTGCCCTTTTCTGCACTTTTTCCAGTGCTATAATATCTTTTTTGAGGTGTGGTGATCAGAATTGCACACAGTACTCCAAATGAGGTTGCACCATCGATTTACACAGGGGCATTATGATACTGGCTGATTTGTTTCTAGGGACACCGCGAAAGAAAGACCCATCAGGAAAAAATCTCTTCTGTAGTAAGATTTGTTACCCTATAAATCTGCCCTTCTGTAACATCCGTTTTCTGCTATCTACTCTCTACTTTTGACCTTGGCTTGAATGCTCTAAACCAGGCAGCGAAGTACCAGAATAAATTAATATTGATCAAAGCTGCTAGTTTCTATAGTTGCATTCATTATTATAACAGCAATAACTTATAAGGGCCTTTCATTTTTTTCACCAGTTAATAAATAAATGAACCTCCCTAATAATTACAGTATACATTTCCTTAAAAGTAACTAAAAAGTAGTTTCATGTTTAATCCTGATAAACATATGGATCAGAAATCAGCAGTTTCCAACTCACATTTATCATGTAAAACCATCATTTTTTTTAAAAAAAACCCCCATATTTAGTTGCTGATTTTAAGTGCCTCATTAAGTGTTGCTGTCAGGTTCCCTGTCATGTTTTGCTTCCCTGTGACTATCCCGGTTGCAGGTCCCGGTGGGAGATCGGCATCAGCTTCAGCTCTAACGGTTCCTCCCCCCCTCACCCCTCCCTCCTCTGGGTGAGCTCATATGTTTTGCTAGACTTCAGTTATCTATGTTGACTACTCTTGTAACCTTGGGCAACTGGGCTCTGCTTCTCCAGGTGTCTTTTGCGGGGGCCTGCAAGTAGATTACACCAGGGTCGGGGTGGGAATGTAGTTTCAGCCTGCGCGCCTTTTTCCCCTGAGAAAGTAATGGTAGCATTTTGGCGCTTGATTCTTTTTATTCTGATTGGCACCCAAGCCTCTGTTCTTGTTTGAATAAAGTATATGAATCCTCTCCCCACTGTATATGGTATCACAAACATCGCAAGTGTTCCTGAAAGACCATTAAGAAATAAAGACTTTGTTTTGAACTACAAGGCCTGACTTATTGGATCTAATCAGAAGTCTCACAGTTGCTTTCCATTTTGCATCTAATAATCCTCAAACATTTATGCAAATAACAACAAGCCCTTCTAAGCACTTTGGCATGCATATTAATTTAAAAACAAACACATTCCTTCAATGACAAGCAAAAAAGAGATGCAAAGAACCCGGTTTCTGAAGTTTGCCTCAATTCCCCAAACATCAAATGGCCACCAAGTCTTATAAAGCAACGGAGCTGCTTCGTCTCACCTTTCCCAGCCAGCAGGTGAGGCGTTTGGAGGGTCTGGCCAGTTTCCTTGCTCACAGCTCCACTTCTTTTGATGTCTTTGGCATCCAGTCTTTTCTGTTAAAATAACCACTTCTCTATCATCTCTGGCTTGCTCTCACGAGGCTTATCATCAGCGCTTTAAGCCACAAATTAGAACAGCCTGTTAACTGAGATTTCTTATCAGCACAGCACAGCACACACCAAATCAAGTCGTTAAAGTTCCTGCAGAGCTACAATGCAGCTCCTTTATACACCCGCTGGGTATACTTCTGGCAATGTAATTAAAAACTCTAGAGCTAGTTATTAAAAAAATAGCATTTTTAAAAAACTCACGTCTCCTGGATAATTAGATGTATGCTCCTTAAAGTCTGCTCACAACACAAACAGGAAGGCTGGTGTGATGTTGTGCGCAGAGTGTCAGCCCAGGATCTAGGAGACGGGTTCAAATCCTCACACTACCATGAAAAGCTTGCTCAGCCCAATCTACTTTGCAGGGCTGCTGTGAAGACAAAAATGAGCAACAGAAGGGAGAACCATGGAGACAGCTCCGAACTCCATGTGTGGATAAAAACTGGTAGGACCCAGAAGACAGAACCGTACCGGTCCTAAGATTAAGCAGTGTCAAACTTGGGCCTTGTTTGACATGTATTTTTCCTCTGTTTGCTGTGCCTAATATTTCTGTCTCCAACTGCTGATATCTGTAACAATACCATATTTCATCTATGCTGGGAATCGGGGGGGGGGAGTGCGTGAGTGCGCGCATGGTGCTGCTTTGCTGAGAGTAACGCTGGCTTGTAACTTTGTCTATGCAGGGCCTTCCCATTGTGGGAAGTAGGTAGGGCTGCCAAGTCCAACTTGGGAAATATCTGGGGACTTTGGGGGTGGAGCCAGGAGACTTTGGGGGTGGAGCCAGGAGAAAGGAAGTGACATCATTTTGTGATGTCACATCCTGTGATGCTGCTTCCACATGCTGACACAGGAACTCATGAAGTTTCCTAATACTGAATCAGGCCATTGGTCCATCAAGGTCAGTACTGACTACTCAGACTGGTAGTGGCTCTCCAGGGTCTCAGGCTGAGATCTTTAATGTCACCTATTACCTGATCCTTTTTTAGCTGAAGAGGCTGATACCTCCTGCATGTCAAGCAGATGCTCTATCACTGAGCAACGGCCCTACTGAATCCTTCCTCATCTCGGCAGAATATGAAGCACTAAGTGCTACACAAGTGCTAAATATGATTTTCATATCATAAGAACAGGAGAGAAGCCACAGTGGATCGGCCCATCCAGTACAACACTCTGTGTCACAACAGTGGCCAAAAATACCAGGTGCCCTCAGGAGGTCCAGCAGCGGGGCCAGAACTCCAGAAGCCCTCCCACTGTTGCCCCCCAAGCACCAAGAATGCAGAGCATCACTGCCCCAGACAAAGGGTTCCATTTAGACCTTGTGGCTAATAATAGCCACTGACAGACCTCTGCTGGATGGGGACAGAGAGAGAGAGAGAGAGAGACAGACAGACAGACAGAAAAAAGAAAGAAAGAGGGAGAGAGAGAGAGAGAAGGAAAAGAGCTGTAAGAGAAACTTACCACAGCAACCTTGCAACCTTACCCCAGCCACATGCAAAAGCAGCCCCTTCAGTCCCTCCTTAATCTCTGGGCGGAGCTCTCTTGCTGACTCTATTCTTAAAGGGGAAATGTCTGGTGAGGCTTTTTACTGCAGGGCAGGCTCTCTGTAGACATTTCCCTTTTAAGGCAGGTCAGGGCAGGCTCTGACGTTCCCCTGCCTTCCTGCTGGCAGCCATTTTGTCCCCCAGGGGCCAATTTTGAAAAAGCGGGGGTAAGTATTAAAAATCGGTGTTTCCCCCGCCCTACTGGGGGACTTGGCAGCCCTAGAAGTATGCGTCTTGACCTTGAGTACCAGACACTGCTAGATAATGTAGCTGGAAGCTTGCAGGTGTTGGAGGAGGGCAGAAGAGAGCATAGTAGATTTTGGTGGGCTGGAAGTTGGAGTGTGATTGGACTGGGTACGGGGGGGAGCTTGTTTGAATCAGGTATAATTTCGGAACTGGCTTCATGCGGAGCCAGTTCTGACACAGAAATGTCTATGCTTGAAACCTCCTGATCTCTCAATAAACAAATCATTGCCAAGAGAATTATTGAGAGCGAGTTCTGTTCAAGACCTGACAGGTAGTGTGCGGACTCTAATCTGGGAGAACCGGGTTTGATTCCCCACTCCTCCCCTTGCAGCTGCTGGATGACCATGGGCAAACCATAGTTCTGGCACAGCTATTCTTGAAAAAGAGAAGTTTCTGTCACCGCTCTCTCAGCCCCACCTACCTCAGAGGGTGTCTGTTGTGGGGAGGGGAGGGGAAAGGAGTTTGTAAGCCGCTCTGAGACTCCTTTGGGTAGTGAAGGGCGGGGAATAAATCCAATCTCCTCTTCTTCTTAAGTTCTGGAGGAGGTGTACAATCAAAACACTCAGAACGTCTATATCTCCAGCGTTCAAAAATGTTTCCCTTGGCCTTCCCATGACAGATTGCCAGCACTTGGGGTCAGGACTGAAGCACAAACCACAGCGAGATAAATATATGGGAACTGGAAAAGCAGGGGAAGGTGGGTGGGCAGTGGTGGCGGTATTATGCTGCCTCCCCTGTGCTGGTCAAGAAGAACTGCCTCTCCTGTGCTGGTCAAGAAGAACTGGAAGCAGGACTGAAGAGGCCAGAAAGTCCTGTTCACTTCTTAAAGACCAAGGAGAGGGCTGGCTCAGACAGGCAAATGAACGAGGGGGTAACAGTGGGGCAGAATGGACTCCATTGCTTCTGGCTAAAAGTTGGGGATTCCACCTTGGAGTGGGCCTCTGGAAGGCAGCACAGCAAGGAGAAAGTGCCCACCCCCCTCTCTTTGCTTCCCAGGGAGGCTGTCTACTCGCAGGCAATTTTACAACCGAGGGATGCCTTCCAGTGGGGATCCTCTGCAAACCTCTGGCCACAGTCTGAAGTGGTGCAGAGGAACAGAATCATTACCTCAGGTCTTTGCCGTCCCATTCTCCTGCATGTGTGAACAGGCCCACATTTCCTTATGAGTAAGACCCGTTGTACTCAGTGGGACATGCACAGGGGTGTTTTCCAAGCATAACGGAGATACAAAGAGAGGCAGAGTGGGGCAGTGGTTAGAGTACCAGACCCAGACTTGTGAGACTTTGGCATTCTGATCTCTGCTCAGCCATGGAGGGGGCCCTCCCTCTCAGAGGTGGAGAGGGCCAAGCCTGCTGCCCTAAGACCGGAAAGGGTGGGGATAAAAAAAACACACGAGACTTCTGCTCACTGAGAAGGGAAGCCCGCGCCTTACCAGCACAATTACTCTGGGGCAGGGGTCATTTCGAGCAGGAACGCACAGGAACGCCATTCTGGGAGTAACAAGCCCAGGAGCGGGCACATAGGGTGATGCACCAGGTAAAAGAGCAAAAGCATACTAGCTTGACCTGTATTTCCATGCTTGTTGCAGGGCAGCTTCCCTACAAGAGCAAAGGAAACCTCAAGTGTCCTTAGTCAAAGTGTCAGGCTGGCTCGCCAGCTCTGAGCTGGGAAAGACCTGGAGATTTTTGGGGCGGAGCCTGAGCGGTGGGTGTTGCCTTCGGACACACTTCTGGTGATGTCAGGGGGTGTGGCATATGCAGATGAGTTAAGCCAATGAGTTATGCTAATGAGCTCCTGCACCTCTTTTTCTACGAAATGACCCCTGCTCTGGGGTATAAACCACAGGCCTCTCAATTTGTCAACTGCTATTAAATCCAGATACAAATAAGGGCAGCTTTGCACCCCGCCCCCCCCCCCCCCAAAAGTGGCATACCTTGCAATGCTTTCCATGCTGCATCTTCATGACTCTCTTGGATCTTGGCCATTTGCTCCAAGTAATTCTGCAGCAGCATCTGGGCTCGGTTGCTGGTCATGTAAACGTCCTCCATGGAGTCTTCCTTCAGCATCTCCTGCAAGGCACCCTGCCCATTCACCACAGCAGGAAACAAAGAAAGCCAGTCAGTCAAAGGATTCCTTCTGTCAAGCTCTTTAGAGAAGGGAAACCATCATAAAGACCATAGAAGCCACAAGAAAGTGGGCTTACCCCTTCACCCATCAGCCAGTTTAATGCGTGCCATCGTGTACCAACACCAATGCATTTCTACTGTCTACACTGGCCATGAGAGAATCAAGGAACACATATCAGACGTTAGAAACTGCAGCACTGGGAAACTGGCGGGGGAACATTTTAATCTTCCTGGACGTGTTGCTGCAGATTTGAAAGTTGCTGTTACACACACACACACACACACACACTTTGGAGGGACAATGGTTTCAAAGGTGCTGAATGTGTCATCCTGGCCTAAACAGAGACTTGGGATTCCTTAGTCCCTAACATTTCTGACAGCTCAAGAGAATCCACTTTTTAGAAACTTTAATTGGCTGATCTCATCATGCTGTATTGTACTACATAACCCTTTACTTAATTTTCTTGTGCTTCAGATCAATGCTCCCTCTAAGCTGTGGAGTCTTGTGAGCAAAAATTCTACTTTGTGAGCTACTGGCATTAAAGTTGTGAGCGGGTGATTTGGCTACTGCATAAATTAGTTTGCTCTGGAGCCATCCTTCCTGAGCTAAGACAAAAAATGCGTGAGCCCGAGGCTAAAAAAACTGAGCTAGCTCACACTAACTCAGCTTAGAGGGAACAATGCTTTAGACTGCATCAGTTGTTTATCCTCCTAAATTACATTTTTGTTTGTCTGCACCCCTGGACCTCTGACTTTTCCCCACCACCCACTACGCACTGGCATGTATTTATATCCTACTCCCCTCCCCCATTTTGGACTTAAGAGCGGCTTTTTAGGACATTGTTCTCCCCCTCTCCAATTCCCCAACAGAGCTCTGTAAGGTAGGCCAGGCTGAGAGTTGATGATGGGTCCAAGGTCACCCAGTGAGCCTCCAGAGCAGACACGGGGATTCAAACCTGGGTTTCCCAGGCCTCCTACTCTACCCACTACACCACAACCTTATTTGCTCCAGTCCCTTGTACTGGAACACCTGAAATGTTAGATGGCTTTACATCAAGGATCTCTCTGCCCCAGCTCCTCCTGTTCCCCTCTCCACTTGTGTAATTTCCTTGATAAATATGAGAAAAATGATTTTCTCTTTGCAGCATTTGGAGAAGTGAGCTCTGACTCATGAAAGACTGCCAGACTTCCATTTTATTCAACATGGAAACCCCTGTATGTGGGGTGCTTGTTTCAGACTTGCTGGGATATATGTGTGTGTGTGTGTGTGTGTGTGCTGGCATGAGCCCAGCTTCAGGTCTGACCCAGGAGCTTCCCATTTCTGAAGAGCAAGGGGTCCCAGCCTGTGAAAAGGAGCCAGGAGCCCTGACCCTCCCAGTGGGCAATTCCGTACAGAGGTCAGGTGGCAGCGGCGAGATACCCTGAAAGTAGAAGAAAAGCCTCTCCAGGTGCTGAGAAAAACCAAGGAGGGCAGGGGGGAAGAGGGCCTGCATGCCACAGCATACCTGGACGTCTTCTTTCTCATCAACGTCATGCTTTGCCGCTAGCTGCTGAGCATGCTGGACCAACGCCTGGCCAATCACTGGCTGCAGGTGCTGCTGTAAGAACCGGAGGCTCTCTTGGGTCTCTGCCATTAATTGCTGGTGGAATTCCAGTCTGGTCTGTTGCATCTCATTGTCCAGTTTCTCCTCCTCTTCAACAATGTGTAATTCCTTGTAAACAGAGAAAGCCATAATTCCTCAGGCAAACAGTGGCCTGAGGGGCCTGCACGTCAAGAGCCCATGTGGGATCACCATCAGCTCCAGATCCGTATCACAATGAAATCTGGGCTCCGCCAGATGTCGTGTCGACGCCTACATTGTTCTCCCACCTTGGAACCAGTTGGCCAAAATAATACGATTTGTACCGAGTCCTCCCTGGAAGCCACTCCTAAAGGGGGGGGGGGGTGTCTCCAGGTGGGGCTTTGAGCCACCTCCTCATAAATGGAGCTCGACACGTTTTGAACGAGAGGTGGCTCCAGCAACGCAGAATGAGGATCCTTTCATTTGGCCATTTCACGCTCAAGACGTTTCATTAACAAATATCCAGGAAAGCACTGCCTCAAGACTGGCGATTATTTATTCATTTACATTATTTATAATCCACCTTTCTCACTGGGACTCAAGGAGGGAGTCAAGACAAGCGACAGGATGGGACACTCAGTAAAGGAGGACATAGGGTTTGGGCCGCAGAACCAGCCAGAAAGCAAAAAAACACAACACTGAAGCGAAGCAGAAGTGTTAACATGACACGTCAGTGATGCAGGATGACCTAGTAGGACCCGACTTAGACAGCAAACAACACGCAGTAGTAAAGATCATCATCCTGAATAATTTGTTCAAGTAACCTTGTGAATCATTTTGTACAGTGTAACCCAATTGCCTACATAGAAAGGCCCTCTTGAATAACTCAGTTTTGCCAGCTTGCAGAAAGCCAGGAGAGGGGGAGCCTTCTGACCCCCTCGGGCAGGCCGTTCCACAAGGTGGGGGCAATAGGGGAGAAGCTGGGTGTCCAGGCAGGCCCTGCATACGGCCCTGTTCAGATGAGCAAAGCTGCCATGCTGGGGCTTAGAGGGGAGAGACAGGGTCCAAGGCCAGAAAGGGCTTTGTATGGGATATCCAGTACTTTAAATTCAGCCTGGTAATGGATGGGCAGCCAGTGGATTTTGTAGGAATCAATTTAGGCCAACGCTGATAGGAGCTGTGGCAGTGGAGGGAGCTGAGAAACAATATCTGTGGAATTTGCGGGGACAACGATGCCCACTTCCTTCTACATAAAGTAAATCTGTGGCAGATCTGCAGGGTCTTTCTTAAGCAAAACACTAAGAAGTTAGTCAAAGTATTATTAATTCTAAAGCCTGACAAAGATGGTTAAAGAGATCAGTTCACAGAGGCCTATAACTTTACTAAATAACAGTTATAAGCTCTTAACAAAATCCTTGGCTTGTCAGTTAGTGCAAATCATTACAAAATATATAGTCAATGATCAGTCAAGAACTTCAGTAACTTCAAACTTAAAAACTTCTTGATACAGAAAAGGCATTAGGTTGTGCGCAACCTAAATTCCTACTGGCAACGCTTAAAGCATTTGGTTTTGGTGATGGCTTTGTTAACTGGGCGGGAATTATTTCTTCCGATGCAGTGTCAGCAACAGCAATATCTGTTTCTTTATCAGCCCCAATAAATACCTTAAGAGGTGTGAAGCGGGGCTGTCCCCCTTCAGCTCTACTTTTTGCAACAGGGCCTGAGCCACAAGAAATCTGTATATGTGATTCTCCTGAAATTCAAATCCAAAATCATTGTTTTCAACTGAGTTTTTATGCCAATGATTTGGCAGTTTCCATGTCAGACACTGATGAGTCTAACAGGAAAGTTAAGAAAGTCATTGACAAGTATGCTACAATACCTGGATGCAAATTAAATATCTCTTAAAGAACTACTGTTTAGTACAATGAAGAGAGATTTAGATATAGATAACTAGTAAAATATCCTATTAGGTATTAAAATACCTGTAGATTTAAATCTGACATCTCAATTTGGAATGGTTCTTAGAGAGATTAAACTTAAATTTGATCATCTATTTTTTCTAGTTTTCTTTGCTTGATAGAATTAATGGGATTAAAATTCTGGTCCTTCCAAAATTAGTCTTTGTGTTTCGGAATCTTCTGGTTTGTATTTCAGTAAATATGGTTAATTGAATGAAAAAATTTAAAAAGGTTTTGAAGCAAACAAAGCAACAACATCAAGGGGAACAAGCTTTGCTAAGATAAATGTCACTGACTGCCGGTGGGGACTTCCTGAGCTCATCTCCCCCCATACTACACCGAACACGGTCTAGGGATGAAGCCCGGGGGGAGGGGGGAGGGGGGGAGGGGTGCTGTCGGCCAAAAGCGTGATCAGCTCTTTAGTATGAAACGGGGAGAGAAAAGGCCATATCCGGAAATCTGGCGATGGATGTGTAAATCTACATACGCAAGGCCACGGAGAACTCTGTGCAGCAGTTGTACCTCCACAGCCTCCAACTCTAAAAACCCAGGTGCTGTCAAGGTGACTGCAGCGGCTGAAGAGTGCCGTGGGACGGTGCTGCAAAGAATTGGAGGGTTAGATGGGTGGGCAGAAGCGTGGGGGTAGGGTGGGGTGGGGTGCTGCATCAGCAGAACCCTGCAGGTCAAAGGAGGGTGAGAGTCCAGCAGATCATGGACGGGGGAGATGAAAGTTCTCCTTGTCAAAGTGTTTTCCACATGCCGACGCAGCTCATCCTAAATGAGATGAGGAAGGTTACCTGAAGCTGCAGAACAAACACTCCCCCCCCCCGGTGTTCTTATTTGTCAATCTAAACGTAGATTATTTATTTCAGGGGCTAAATTTAGCTCAAATAAATTGTCATTTGATTGCCTGAATTCCTAATGGGAAGTTAGGGTAGAAAGCAATGCTCTTTAAAAATCCCAGGTATTCTCTAGGGCAACAGAACCCGAATCAGTGGTGTGTTTTGACATATCTTTATTTATAGCTCTGGCAGATGGCTCCTGGTTTTGTTTCTTCTTCCTTGTCAAGAGCAATCTACATCGCCAAAAAATGTCATCTCATCACAGCAAAGGTTGGGTTTTGTTGTAGCCAAAATCCTGAGCCAGATTTACATTTTCGGTCTAAATCAGGAGCTCCACAACCGCTCCTTCACAGCCCAGCCGCCAACTTTGCTGACAAATACTCGGCACCAAAGCTCCCTCTAAGCTGTGGAGTCCTGAGAGCAAAAATTCTGCTTTGTGAGCTACTGGCATTGAAGTTGTGAGCGGGCGATTTGGCTGCTGCGTAAATTAGTTTGCTCTGGAGCCCTCCTTCCTGAGCCGAGACAAAAATGGGTGAGCCGGAGGCTAAAAAACTGTGAGCTAGCTCACAGTAACTCAGCTTAGAGGGAACACTGCTCGGCACTCAAAAAGAACAGCCTCAAGGTGGAGATCCCTTTCCCACATGCACAGCCTGGTAACGGTGATCTACCCCTGGAAGCTTTTCCCCATTCTGGACAACGGCCACCATGGCTGTGAGCCGGGGCAGCCAACGAGCACGGCTTCAGAGGTGACAGGCCCGAGAACAGCAGAAGGAAGCTGGGCTGCCCTTCCGGCCACCGTCGGAATCAGGACACCGGCCCTTTGGTGTGTTCCGTGCTATACTGAATCAGCGTTTCCTCTCCTGCTTTTGGTTTTTATGAAGAACTTGCAAACTATCCCCTCAGCTATTTTTAGCAGCACGTTTCTGAGCCGCATGCTCTCTTCTTGGACTCTCAGCTAATACTGCCTCCTGACACCGTTCACCCATTAGCATCTTATATTCTAACAGCCACCCGTGGCTCTCATCTGTGGATAGCCAAATCTGTGGATCGGGACCACATGGGAACTAAACAGATTATTCAGCAAAGTTGGGGCACTTCTCAGGTTTGCAGAAAAAAATTGGAATGTTTTTTTAAAAAATACACGGGGTGTGTGTTTAAATTTCCCCCCAAAAGAACGCACTTACCTTGGGCAGCCAGTGGGGGTGGCACTGAGGAGCTGCACCGGTCCCAGTGGCAGTGGCAGTGCAGCCCAGGAGGAGTTACGCTGGGCCTGGTTGCTGGCAGCTGCACAGCCCGGCAGCTGCACTGGACCTAGTGGCGGCATAGACCAGGGCTCTGCACTGAGCCTGGTGGTGGGTGCACAATACAAAAGCCGCACTGGACACACCACTGCCAGTGCAGCCAGGGAGCTGGGCCGGGCATGCCACCAAAGCCTGGCTGCCATGCTGGGCATGCAGCTGCTGGCAGTACAGCCTGGGAGCTGCACCAGGGAGCTGCCAGCAGCGGTCACGCTAGATGTGGGCCAGTCAAGACAGTGGACGGGAGGGGAGGGGAGTCCCTGCAAGTAACGTGGCTTTCCTGAGTGTAGCTGGCCCACTGCAGCTTCCCCCAGGGGGGCTGGGCCCTGCACAGCTCCCCACATCACCAGCACTGCTGAGGCTCGGGGCAGGCAGGGAGTCAGACCTACAGAGACCCAACCAGGCCACGGGTGGGGGCAGGTGGGGACACGGGACCACAGGGAGCCAACCAGGCCAAGGCTGGGAGTGGGCAGGGAGTTGGCCATATGGGGCTGTGACCTGCTGCCGGGGGGGGGGGGGGCTCTGTGGACAGTGCTGGTGAGGATGCGGCCTCAGAGCTTCCCCAGAGAATGGTCGCCCAGGTAAACCCTTCAGCAGCCAGTCAGACAGAGGGTGGGCCTGAGAGAGGCAGGGGCCTTGAAGCCACTTCAGCCAGCCTCCTGGCTCAGCCAATGTGTGTGTGCACGCGGGGGGTGGCATCTGGAGAGGAAGGATGAAGGGCAGTGGGGTTTCCAGCAGGCAGGGTCCAAGTGATGGGGGGGAGAAAGAAAAAGAGAATAATGGGGCACATATTCAGTTATTGTGAACTTAACTAGAGGATACCAATCCAGCAAAATGAGCCCGAGAAGGAAGCTGAAAAGTACTGGAGTTGGGAGGCCGGTAACAGTGAAAACAGCATTGTAGTTTACGGTGGGTCAAGATGGGACAAACAACCCTGGGCTCAGAGCCCTCTTTTATGCCGGTCGGAGATAATCCCCCGACCTTGCCCTAATGTCCTGATAGGACCTTAAGATGGTGGTTACAGTTCATAGGTCCCCTGGGGGAAACCTAGGCTCCTGATTGGTGGTCGTTTAGGATCTGACCGGCTATTGTTCTACCTGGCCGAAGCTCAGGTAGACTCAGGCCATGTGCGAACGTCCACGTGGCAGTCATCATTACGCGAGCACATGGCGACCGCGATACTGATACACAACAGAAGCAAAAGACACAGGTAGCCAAAGGGAGGTCAGAGAAGCTTGTATTATGATCCAGTAGAACCTTTTGGTGATAGCTGGGATAAAAACTGTGAGATGGCCTTTAAAGAAATTATCTGCCATCTGTCCGAAGCTCCAGTGTCGGCCTTTGCAGACCCAAATAAGCCCTCCATCGTACGCACAGATGCGAGCACACACTGGCTGGGAGTGGGGCACTGGCAAGAAACAGACCCGGGGAGGGGGGAGACCCGTTGCTTTTGCAAGCAGAGGGGCTCACGGACAGTGAGACCAAGTATCGTACCCACAAACTGGAGTTTTTAGCCTTAAAGTGGTCTGTCACTGATACTTCTGGGATTATCTGTACGGCACCAAGTTTCAAGTTTGGATGGACAATAGTTCCCTGAGCTATATACCTACCACTGCAAAGCTAGATGCTACGGGCCAAAGGTGGGTGGCTGCACTTTCTGATTATGATTTCAGTCTTCACTACAGAGCTGGATGAGTAAATGTAGATGCCGATATGCTACCTCGGCAGCCTTGAAAGGATGAGTGGACCGTTGTTCCTGAGGATGGAGTCCGAGCACGGTCTCGCACTAGAATCATCTGGACCCACGGAAGGTTGTGCTGCTGTGCATTTAGGCCTTCCCCCTGAGGCTGCGCCATCTTTGTCCGTTAACCTCATTTCCCTTCAGCAGACACCTTTGCCTCCCTTTAATTCAGAGGACTGGGGAGAAGCCCCACACCAAGACACAGAGATAAATGATGAACAACAGGCGCTTGCCTTGCGCAGCACGCCCTTCCTTGGAAGCTGGCCTTCTGTTGCGGGAACAAGGCAAACTAAAGAGAACGGATAGGGGGGCTGTATCGCATCACATCAGACTCTGTAAGCGGGCAGCATAAACAGCTGGTACTGTCTCGAAGACACAGACCGGCAGCAGTGGGAGCTCTGTGTGACAACTTAGGACATCTGAGGGCCTCGGGTGGCGAATGATATTGCCAGGAAATGTGCAGCCTGTGCCGGGGGCGTCCAGCAAGACCCGGCCTGCTCCTGGAGCCTCCTGAGAGAATATGAACGCAACGGGGCTGATGGAGCTGGTGGGCATCGTTTTTTTTGTCTGTGGAGTCAGATAGCAGAAACTATGGAAATACATCGGTGGCGACAGACCATTTTACATGTTCCGCCCAGGCCTATCCCACCAGAGATCAGAGGCCCAACACCGTGGCCAAAGTACTCTGGGGAAAAATGCATCACTGTATGTGGGCTACCAGCTCACGTCCATTTGGGTCAGGGCCCTGATTCTGAAAGTTGGCTGAACAGGGAAGGGTTGAGTTTGGCAGGGATTACAAAGTCAAGAACCACCTCCTATCACCCTCAGGGCAACCCAGAACCAGAAAGATTTAATTGCAGTCTGCTCAACATGTTAGGGACCCTGCAACCTGAACAAAAGATCAGATGGAGTCAACATCCAGCCTTCCTAGCACATGCTCATGATGCAACTCGCAACGACTTCACCGCGTTTTACGGAGAATGAGACGTACAGCAAGAGAAGGCGACGGAGAGGAGGGGTGGTGAGAGAGGGGAATGAGCAAAGGGAGGGGGATGGGATGGGATGGGATGGCTGCCGCCACAAGTTCCTTGCAATTCTCCACCTCTACATTCTAAATAGCGAAGTCGGCCAAATCTTGAGGATACTTAAATCCAGAGACTGGAGTTGTGAACAGGCAAGATGGATCTTTTGACAAACCTGCAAAAGGCCTCAGGTTTGCAGAAGAACTCACCCAGTTCTTTGCTGCTGTGCAGAGAGTGGCCCTCCCTCTCTAGGAACTCTTCCTGCCCTGGAAAGCCAGAGTCCCCTCTCCAGGTGCTCCGTCCCTATGAAGGCCCACACCGTGATTTCACTATACAGCATCATGCCCAGGACTTTCTGGGTCTAACAGAGGTGTCCTTGTGGCAGCAATGTCCTTTGCTCTGGCACAACTGTGGGAGAAACAGATCCAGCTCCCAAACCAGTTGCAGGTTCTGCCTTTTACAGATTTTGACAACCTTGTTATTCTGACCAAACGGGCTTAATGCTGCCTTGGAGATCAGAGGTGAGCCAGGGCAAATACCGTTTCCTTCAGCTGTTTCCACTGGAGGTCGTCCAAGCAGTGAGAAGAACTCTGCTGCAGGATCCAATGCTCCTTCAGCTGCAAAACGAAGCTGCTTCTCCTGGACGTTCGCATTCGGGCAAGAACACTCAGAGCCATCTGTCGGACCGCCAGCCTCCTCAGGACCGGCTGCAGCAAGGATCTGTGCTTCTGAGTTATATATTTTGAAGACCTGTGAAAAGATCACAGCTCGCGAGTGGAGAGTCAGAGATGCCAAGGAATGTAAGAAGCACTGATTGAAATCTGGGACTCGTAAGGCACCTTCGACTGGAGCCTTTGCTCTGGAACTCAGGAGGTTGCTGTGGGGCGGATCCAACCATCCTCCAATGCACTCTCAGCCTAGCCTACCTTACAGGGCCATTGTGAGGATAAAAGGGAGGAAAGGAGAACAATGTAAGTCACACTGGGCCCCCACTGGGGAGAAAGGTGGGGTATGAATGAAGTAAATTTTTAAAAAATGATGGCCTTTATTAGCTCAATACGGTAAACAGTGGTGGCCAACCTTTTGGACTGGTCTGTCACAGGACAATTTCAAAGTAGGACACTGTGCCGTCTGGACAATACACACCCAGGCCTCTGTGCTGGAGAGTGGTCCGGCCTTTCCTGACCCTGGAATCTGGCAGCTGCCCAGCACTGAAGAAGCAGGCAGGAGTCCAGCCAGTTTCTGCAAGGCTGCCTCCCTGTCCCCTTCTGGACTACGCCAGAGGGGCTCCAGGCCTACGCCCTCTCACACTAGTCGTCTTGCTTCGCTCCTGGTGTGTCCAGTGACTTGCGGCACTTGGCGCGTTGCACTCTGGCCACCCACACCATAAACAGAAGGTTCAGATGCTTCTCTTTCTTCCCTCTAGCCTACTATGAGCCCCGCCTAGCCCGATCACGTCAGATCCTGGAAGCTGAGCGGGGTTGGCTGTAAGTCAGTATTTGGATGGGAGACCACCAAGGAATTCCAGGGCCACTATGCAGTGGAAGGCAAAGGCAACCCATTGCTGTTAGTCTCTTGCCTTGAAACCCCCCTGGGGTTGCCATAAGTCAGCTGTGACTTGACGGCAAAAGAAAAAAGCCTCCCCACTTTCCCCGAAACGAATAGCCCATCCTCCTCCATCTCCATCTTGGGATACTGGCTGGTACCAAGCCCCACCGGCGACTCTTTTGCTCCCCTGGCTCTTCCCGCTACGCTCTTGTCCCAGGCCTTGAGCAATGCTGACCTCAGCAACTGTTTGTCTGGGGCCTTCTGTCGTTGCAAGGATGCGCATTGTGTTTTGAGCATCTATAACTCTAATGGGAAAACATACTTCGCTCTGCTAATCTCCTGCCTGCTGATCCCTTATCAGCCACTTCAATACCGAATGAGTTATGCAGATGTATTTATTTCCAAGTGCAGCTTAATTCTCCGGCTTTGGACAACTACTTACGCCTTGCTCAGCCCGCCCAGTCTGGTCGTCACACACTGAATAACCTTCTCATTTGTCTCTGACAAACGCCTTTGCATCACAGCAGAGAAGGCATGATCTTCCATCCAGAGCTGTTTACGGAAGCAGGAAAAACTCTTTGGTAAGGTTGGCTCACAGCATTTTTTCAAATTCAAACATGACCCACTACAAAACCAATTTAGTCCAGTCAGCAACAGACACCCCCCGCCCCCAGCCCAAGATCTCTAGATTGCAACGGCTAAAATACCTTGACTTCTGGCAGTTATTTTTTTATTGTTCTAATCATGCTCCTTCAAATCTAGATCTTATAAAACAACAAAGCATCAGATACAAATTGACATGTTATAGAAGTGGTAATGGACAGTAAATTGTTAATGCTTTATCCCAGTCGGAGAACCTTGAGTGACAGGGGATTCAAATGGAATTCTACAGCTGAGAGTGGCAGCTAAGAATGGAAGTTGAGTGGAATGTGAACAGTGAAGGAGAGTTAAGGAGAAGGAGAGGATCAAGGACGATCCTGAATTACAGAAGAGGGACAAGTAGCCCTTCTCAGAGGGAAAGGCTCCTAGTAAAGGTGTGTGGGGGCTGCAGTGGCTCAAGTGGTAAAGATGCTGAACTGCAAACCAGAAGGTCGGTAGTTCGGCAGTTTGAGACCCGAGTGCTGCGTGACAGAGTGAGCTCCCGTCTCTGGTCCCAGCTCCTGCCAGCCTAGCAGTTCGAAAGCAAGGAATTGCAAGTAGATAAATAGGTACCGCTTCAGTGGGAAGGTAACAGTGTTCCGTGCGCCTCGGCGTCTAGTCATACCAGCCACATGACCACAGAAACGTCTTCGGACAGCACTGGCTCTTTGGCTTAGAAACGGAGATGAGCACCGCATCCCTAGAGTCGTATTCAACTGGCTTTCGAGCAAGGGAAACCTTTACCTTTAAAGGTGTGTGAGTGAGATCCCTATCAAATGGTTAAGAAGAAAAGCTGGAACTTGTGTGAATGTTCCTGCCTTCGTGAACTTAAGTATTTTTGAGATGAAGATGCTTGTTTATTTAAGCAGCGACTGCCAAAGATCTCTCTCCACAGTTTTAAAGACCTGCCTGTATAACTAAACAGTTGTGACAAACTACCTATTGTTTATATTGATAAAAGTTACCTCATTCCTGTTGCCTGTTCACCTTCTAAGTCCTAAACCTGATAACTACCTGACCATTTCCCCTAAAAAGTGAAATAAAGCAGTTTGTTAGTTTTGAATCACCATCAGCCTCTTGTATGCCATTATCAGACAAGGGCAAGAGATGGGTTTTAGTTAGTCCTTCAGTTCCCTAGGCTGGGTCAGCATATATCCATATCCATTTAAACAAGTGGGTGGGACAGACAGATAAACAAAGAAGACAAGGGACTGCCCAGTCAAAGATACAGAAAAATAGTATTTGGGGGAAAGGGGAATTGTTATAGAAGCTTATATTTAAGGTTAATTTGAGTAAATAAGTATAATGTAACCCCCCAGGCTTCTTGACTCCTGTTAATCTGTGTAACCAAGGTCCCAGTGCCACACTGGTAATAAAAGCCATGGATGTAGAATGCCTCTTCTGTGCCGTATTTAAGGGACAGCAGCCCTGCCAGGGTCTGGACTCTAAACCAGTGTTTCTCAAATTGGGGTCCAAAGATCTTCAAAGGCTCAGGAGGGCTACAAGTTCCTCTCAAGGACAGCGTACAAGCCACTCTCACACCTGTTGTACACACAGTTTATGAAATACTGTTATACACTGTGTACTCTGCCACTGACTTGACATGACTAACCTTGGTGAGCACACTTAGCATCTTTCTAGCATAGATGGACATACATATATGCTGAGTGCCATTGATGATCCTAACCACAGAAACAGAAATCAATCATGAATACATATTCAGAAGTTAACTTTGGTTCCTTGCTTAAATGCACTCTGGGAAATGACAAGTTGCTATTTAGCCAAGACCTGTGGCCTTGTTCTGGCCAGTTGTAATGGCACATGTTTCTGATGTCAGTTAGCTTAGTTAAATGAAGAACATCAGCACTCTGTGACCTATATTTGTTATAATAGATACATTTTAGAGCTTCATAGCCTGAGAAGAAGAAGGCCCACTGTTTAGGTAAAAAAGAAACATCTTTACTTGAGAAAGGCCAACCCTCAGGTCTGAGCCCAATCAGAAAGTTATGACGAAGTCTGATGGAACCAATAATTATGATCTGTGTGCAAGTGTCATACTGAGTATAAAATCCTATGTCCCCCATTGTAACTTCAGGAGAGCTGGTGGGTATTCGAGGGTCCAAAGCAATGTTCCCTCTAAGGTGAGTTAGTGTGAGCTAGCTCACAGCTTTTTAGCCTCTGGCTCACACATTTTTGTCTTTGCTCAGGAAGAAAGGCTCCAGAGCAAACTAATTTACACAGTAGCCAAATCACCAGCTCACAGTTTTAACGCCGGTAGCTCACAAAGTAGAATGTTTGCTCACAAGACTCCACAGCTTAAGAGGGGGCATTGGTTCAAAGCCCTGTTGTACCTGTGCATCCCCCTTTATTAACAAAGTCCTTGAAATTTCTCTTTTACAGGATTGTGCCCTGTGTGTTTTCTCAAACTGGGCTGGGGGAACACAACCAGAAACAGGGTTCTGTCTTTCACACCCATCAGGCCAACAGAAAAAGGAGCTCTCTCAGGGACAAACTGTCAGAATCTGCCAATTCAGACAATGTATTAGTCAGACCTAGACTTAGCTTCTTGCATGCATGTCTTTCACTATCCTATGTATCTATCATGTATTGGGGTCTATGTAGCCATGATGTATTATGCCTGTCCAGGCCGGGAGGGTGACAACAATGATTTGCGAGAACAAGGAGGCCTCACATCCCTGCCTCCGCATTCCAGCTGCTCCGGCAGTAACTTCAAGGGAGGATGCCTCTCATCTCTTATCACATGCAAAGAACCTTGGAGCCATTGATTGTTATGCGAACTCGAAACATCTGAGGGGTCTGGTTTGGGAGAGGAAATTTACTGCTTAACACCTCACTTTTTTCCTGTGAGAACCAAACGGTCCGGACACCTTTTAGCCCGCCAATTTTCCCTTTCCCTTAAGGGGATTGGCTATCTATGGGTAATTCAAACTCCTTGGAATGGTATAATAGACCCGCTTGTATAATTTGTCTCATCTCTGACAATAATCCGAGATGCTGTACTAATGTAGAAATAGGGAATAAAGAACTGTGGTTAACCAACCAAGATCTGATCCTTGACTACTTTGAGCAGAACTCTCACAGATTGTCAGAGATCTCTGACTGGGACTCAGCCGTTCCTGACCATGTCAGACGACGACACGGTCCCCCTCAACCCTACCCCCGAAGATGCTCCCGTTACCCCGAAGGACCCGGGGAACGGGGGTGGTGGCGGCGGAGGAGGCACCGAAGTGCCGGTGACTACGAGCCAGGGGGCTCACTACATCCCGCGCCTACATCCTCATCAGAGCGTGACCCCCAAGTACGCCTGGAGCCATTTCGGTCGTCGGACCGTGGATTCGTGGGTACACGATCGGAAAGGGGTACGGGTTTCGCTCACCGGAGACCAGCTCGATCGAGGGAGACCGAGCTACCTCGGAGACGACCGCGAGCCGATCTACCGTGGAGAGCCGCGTCGCCCGCCGTTCGAAGGCGAGGGGACGGGTCCGTATGGGCCCGATCCGTACCGAGAGGAGCAGATGGCCCCCTTGGATCAGATGATGGGAGAGTTGCGACTCCAACTCACCGCAGAATTACGCGAATTGGCCCTCGATCTCCAGCACCAATTTCGAGACACTATGAGGGCAGTGCAAGGAGCTTTCCCCGGTCAAGGGGTAGGAGTCCAGCAACAGCCAGCGGCGCCCGGAGGGGTCCCGGTTCAGCCTCAGGTGCCCGCTCTGCCGGCACAGCCAGTCCAGCCGGTCGTCCCGGCCCCGGTGCCGGGGCCCGTTCCAGCACCCGCCCCGGTCCCGGTCGCGCCAGCCGTCCGCCCAGCCCCCTCCGACCCTCTGACGACTACTTTCGATGGGGACCCGGAGAAGCTACGTTTTTTCATGCTGGAGATAGAGAGGTTCCTGGACAGCTGGGGCCACCTCTATCCCACCGAGAGAGAACGGATTGGTTACATCGGTTCCAAGCTGAAAGACATCGCCAGCAATTGGTACGTGAGCCTGCACGACTCCCCAGGACCTGAATTGCGTTCATTAAACAACTTTATGTGGGCCCTCCGTCTTCAGTTCGAAGACCCCCTGGGCGAGGAAAAGGCCCGTAATCAACTGAGGAAGCTGTTCCAGGGGAGATCGACGGTGAGGGATTACACTGATAAGTTCAGGCGCATTGCGGCCAAGATCCACGGCTGGCCGGAGGAGCTATTCATGGAGAAGTACTGGGAGGGCCTTAACCCGGAAATCTACGAAACCGTGCTGCTGGGGGGGCGCCCGGGCACGTTGGCCACCTGGATGAGAGCCGCCACCGACATGGAGGAGAGGTTCGCCTTGATCAAAATGGGAGCCTCGGCTACGGCGGCCAGCAAAGCAGCCCCCAGAGCGAACCCCGATCCAGTGTGCAAGACGTCCGAGATGCCAGGTTCCGGCAAGGGCTGTGCATGAAATGTGGGGAGAGTGGCCACTTCGCCTCCGCCTGCCCGAGAGGGGGAGGGAGAGGCCCGAAGACCTCGACGCCGGTGACGGGGAGCACCCCTAGCCGGGGGAAAACACCGATAAAACCCCGGGCGTTGCAGCTGGAGGGAGCTACTAGTGATCAGGGGGAGCTGGAGCTGATGGAGACGCAGATGTCGGGAAACTCCAACGACCTGCAGTGAGCGGCGCAGAGCTGCAGGTCCCCCGCCAAGAAGCGCCATCTCCGGTGAGCATCCCTGGCCCCCTATTATATATGGTAGTGACTGTGGTGACCCCTGGATCAGGTACCCACATGAGGGTCCGCGCATTAATTGTCTCTGGGTGTGCGCGGGACTTGATTAGCCCATTGGTGGTGGAGGGGTTAGGACCTAAGGTTACCCCATTGGTGGAACCTCTAAAGTTTACTCAAATGGATGGGTCCGAGATGAAGGAGGAGTGCATAGCAGAGACTGAGAGCCTGATTTTGGGGACGGGGGAACATTGGGAGAAGCGGGCTTTTGTCATCACCCCAAATGCCCAGTTCCCTATGGTGTTGGGAAGTCCCTGGCTCGGTGCGCACGACCCCTATATTAAATGGAGCGAAGGGAAGATCTCTTGGGTGGACGAACGCTGCCTCACGC
The DNA here is from genome assembly GCA_029233225.1 of Lepidodactylus listeri. Taxonomy (NCBI): domain Eukaryota; kingdom Metazoa; phylum Chordata; class Lepidosauria; order Squamata; family Gekkonidae; genus Lepidodactylus; species Lepidodactylus listeri. Next base: position 110,992,037 of record JARCFY010000009.1, on the reverse strand, counting down.
ATAGATGGGACCTGGAGTGGGGACCCGGACCGCCGATCACTCCTCCCCCGGCCCCCGCGCTCGCCCTCACCCCCACCATGGTGCCCAAAGAGTATAGAGACTTGTTGGAAGTATTCAGCGAGACCGAGGCGGATGAGCTGCCCCCCCACCGACTGTCGGACTGTGCTATCGAGCTACTCCCAGGAGAGAAACTCCCGAAGGGGAAACTGTACTCCATGAGCCCTTTAGAGCGGGAAGAGCTGCGAAAGTTCCTGGACAAAAATCTAGCGCGCGGCTTCATCCGTTCAGCCAAGTCCCCCTTTGCCGCGCCGGTGCTGTTCAGGAAGAAAAAGGACGGGGGTTTGCGATTATGCACCGACTATAGGGGACTGAATGCGGTCTCCACTACCAACGCTTACCCCCTCCCTTTAATAAAGGACCTGTTGGCGGAAGCCGCTAAGGGGAAGGTTTTTACCAAGCTGGATTTACGAGATGCCTATTTCAGGGTGCGCATCCGGGAGGGGGATGAATCCAAGACTGCCTTTAATACCCCCCTGGGACAATTCGAATACTTAGTGATGCCGTTCGGCTTAAGTGGCGCGCCCGGGGTCTTTATGAGTTTGATCAACGAAGTGTTGCACAAGCACCTATTTAAAGGCGTGTTATGTTACATAGATGATATCTTGATCTATTCTACTGATAAGAAAGAGCATGTGAAATTAGTCAGGGAAGTCCTCGCCACCTTACTGCGAAACCAGCTCTATGTTAAGTTATCCAAGTGTGAATTCCACCGTGAGTCAGTGGACTTCCTGGGCTATCGCATTTCTCAGAAGGGTCTGGAGATGGACCCAGCTAAGGTGGAGGTGGTGGTGCAATGGGAGGCTCCGTGAACGAGGAAACAATTGCAGAGCCTATTAGGATTTTGCAACTTCTACCGAACCTTCATAAAAGACTTTGCTAGGGTTACTCTCCCCTTAACGGACTTACTAAAAACTAAGGGGAGGGGGCCCGAGGCAGGGAAGCCAGGAGAAAAGATTGCTTGGAACGGGGAGTGTCAGAGGGCGTTTGAGACCTTAAAGACTCTTTTTACTTCTGAGCCCATCCTAGCACACCCTGATGAAACCAAAGAATTCATAATCCATGTAGACGCGTCTGATGTAGCCATGGGGGGGGCTATACTGCAAAGTGGGCCGGAAGGGAAATTACACCCACTGGCTTACATTTCGAAAAAATTTAACGACACGGAGAGGAATTGGTCGGTTTGGGACAAAGAGGCCGCGGCCATTAGGTTGGCACTCACTACGTGGTGGCATTGGTTGGAGGGCGCGCAAACTCCGTTCGAAATATGGACTGATCATAAAAATCTGGAGGCGCTGCGCACTCAGAGATCCCTCAACGCCAAACAACTGCGATGGGCTGATTTTTTCTCCAAGTTTAACTTTGTGCTTAAGCATTTTCCTGGGAAGGCTAACTCCTTGGCAGACGCACTGTCCAGATTGCCTCAACATGAGAGTGTCAAGGAGGAGGTGTTTGATTCCATGTTCTCCCCCCAGCAATTAGGGGGGGCAGTAGTCACCCGGAGCCAAGCTAAGAAGGCGCAATTGGACGTTGGGAAATGTGATTGGGGGGGGGATTATGCTCCGGAAGAGGTAGAAGAATTAGAGGCTTTGGAGGAATGCTCCAAGAGAGAAGATCAGTGTTGGCTTCATGGAGACAAACTAGTGGTGCCAAGGGTCAAACGTAAGGAGATATTGTTGACCTGCCACTCATCTAAACTAGCAGGGCACTTTGGCTTCCTAAAAACGCTTAATTTAATCCAGCGTCAATTCTGGTGGCCGCGCATGCGCCGAGATGTCTCCGACTTCGTCTCGGCTTGCCAAACTTGTTTAATGTGCAAAAAGCGGGGGGGGAAAGTTCCTGGATTGTTGCACCCACTACCCACCCCCTCTCGGCCCTGGGAGGCTATAGCCATGGACTTTATCACCAATTTACCCCCCTCCAAGGGAAAAACGGTTATTTGGGTGGTGGTAGACACGTTTTCGAAGCAAGCGCATTTCACCCCCTTCAAGCAATTGCCCACCGCTAAAGGGATGGCCAAAGCTTTCTTTAATCACGTGATAAAATTACACGCTTTTCCGAAGAGAGTGGTATCCGACAGGGGCAGTCAGTTCGTTGCCAGCTTCTGGCGGGAGCTCCTGAAAATGATGGACATAGAACCAGCCCTGAGTTCGGGTTACCACCCAGAAACCGATGGCCAATCCGAACGAACTAATCAAATATTGGAGCAGTTTTTAAGATGTTACACCAATTATCACCAAGACAATTGGGTGGAGTTATTGCCATTTGCAGAATATAGCTACAACAACGCAGTGCACTCTTCCATGGGAGTCTCTCCCTTCATGGCGGTAGGAGGGTTTGAAGGGAAACCATTGCCTACCATTGAGAATGTCCCCAATGCTTCCCCATCGGATTTTAAAAGTTGGTGGTCTAGCCTCCAAGACTCCTGGCCATTAATAGGCAAAGCATTGGACCAGGCAAAAGAGGATTATAAAAAATATGCTGACCGAGGATGAGCAGCAGGCTGGGATCTCCAACCCGGGGATTCTGTCTACCTCTCCACCAAGAATATCCATGGGTTGCAGCCCAGCAGAAAACTGGGATGGAAATATGTTGGACCCTATAAAGTGTTACGTAAAATATCGGATGTGTCTTTTGAACTGGAACTGCCTAAATCACTGAGTTCTGTACACCCTGTGTTTCATTTCAGCCTGCTGAAGAAAGATCCTGGGCCGAATGCTTGGCATCCAGCTCCTCCAGTTCCTCCTCCACTGATGAAGGAGGGGGCCCCTCACTTCGAGATAACTGAAATCCTTGATTCCAAGATGCGGAGAGGCCGATTATATTACTTAGTTAGATGGCTGGATTTCGGCCCGGAACACAACGAGTGGATTCGCTCAGAACATGTTCATGCTCCCAAACTGACAAAATTGTTTCATAAAATGTTTCCTGATAAAGCTAGGTGAAGTGAATTATGAGGAGGGCAGGGTGTCAGAATCTGCCAATTCAGACAATGTATTAGTCAGACCTAGACTTAGCTTCTTGCATGCATGTCTTTCACTATCCTATGTATCTATCATGTATTGGGGTCTATGTAGCCATGATGTATTATGCCTGTCCAGGCCGGGAGGGTGACAACAATGATTTGCGAGAACAAGGAGGCCTCACATCCCTGCCTCCGCATTCCAGCTGCTCCGGCAGTAACTTCAAGGGAGGATGCCTCTCATCTCTTATCACATGCAAAGAACCTTGGAGCCATTGATTGTTATGCGAACTCGAAACATCTGAGGGGTCTGGTTTGGGAGAGGAAATTTACTGCTTAACACCTCACTTTTTTCCTGTGAGAACCAAACGGTCCGGACACCTTTTAGCCCGCCAATTTTCCCTTAAGGGGATTGGCTATCTATGGGTAATTCAAACTCCTTGGAATGGTATAATAGACCCGCTTGTATAATTTGTCTCATCTCTGACAATAATCCGAGATGCTGTACTAATGTAGAAATAGGGAATAAAGAACTGTGGTTAACCAACCAAGATCTGATCCTTGACTACTTTGAGCAGAACTCTCACACAAACTAGGAGAGGCTTTTTTGGAACATCAGGTCTGGGTTCCTGGATCCGACTTTCTACCCCTGCAGTGACACAGCAGCTGAGGGGGAGTTGTTCTATGAGCCTGCAGGGGCCTGATTTGGTTCAGGACTGTGGGGGGGGGGGGGGGAGAAAGGGCTCCTGCTTCTCCCTGGTGGCGTTTCCCAAGCCCCCCAAAACCTCTCAGGAGAGTTATTTGCCCCACTGTGGAGCTGCACATACAGTATTCCAACCAGACTTGTCAGAAATTGCCCCATGTCGTTTGGCCCCCAGATTGCTAGGAACATGGGCAGGGTCCTTCCCCTGCAGCGGAGGGTAGGGTAGTAAAAGTGTAATAAGAAACAAAGATGGGTCTCATGCTGTACCTTCTGCTCTTGTTGCATTTGTTCTTGGAAGAAAGTCCAAAGCTTTCGCCTCTGGCTCTCTGATTTCTCTAACTGCAGGGCCAAATCCTCTTGCTGTTCCTCTTTCAGAAGTTCACATTCTTTTAGCGGCAGACTCGTTAAAACAGGCAGAGTCTGAAGAAACAGCTCAATAACCAAATCCTCCAAACTACAAGAGTACTGAGAATACAGTTTCTGCAATGAAGACAAACCGTGATTTCAGAGGCTGATATCCCTCTAGGCAGCCTTTCAGCTCTTACACCTTCCTTCATCTTTCTGGGCAGGCCGTTTTCTGCTTTATAACTGTTGAAACCAGGGCTTTTTTGGTAGAAAAAGCCCAGCAGGAGCTAATTAGAATAATAGGCCACACCCAACAGCAACCCCCCCCAAATGTATTAGCATACTAGGCCACACCCCTGACAACACGGTTCATTAGCATATTAGGCGGGGGGGGGCTTGGAAAGCACCGGGCAGGCATGGAAGCTTGCCTCTTTCCTCCCCTGAGCTTCTCTGCCCCACTTCGGCATCGCCTACCTAGTCTACCCCCCCTCCCCGAACCAGATGGCTGGGAAAAGGTGCTGCTGAATTATCACCTTTCTAGACTCTTACCCCCCCTCCAAAATATCGGGAACGGAAGCAGGCCTGTTTGCCTGGCTGCCCTCGGTCTCCCCAGCCAGCCTGCCAAGGTGCACATGCCCCGCTCCTTCCCTGAGCCTCTCCGCTTTTGTGGAGAGACTCGGGGAAGTGCAGGGGGAGCATGGGTAAATGCCTTTCTCTCCCTCCCCCAGATCAGGGAGGGGAAGAAAGGCATTTTCAAGGTGCCTGGGTTCCCTGCCTGCCCTTTTCCAGCTGCCACAGGTCAGCTAGAGAAGGGAAGGAAGAGAGAGGCTTTTTCCTTGTCAATTTCACTCTCAGATGACTGGCAGGGAGTGAAATTGACAAGGAAATCCCCACTGGCTCACCAGAGGGAAAGAGGGCATTTTAAGGTGGGGAAGAAGCGTGCTCTGTGGCCACGCAGGCCAGAGGTTTTGGTTGTAGGCATGGCCAACTCAGGAGCCAGCCGGAACTCCGTTCCTGTCCTAAAATAGCCCTGGTTTTAAGAGCTCATATGGAAAATGCTGCCTGCCTACTGAGTCAGGCACTAGCTGTGAGTTTCCTGCTGGGGGCTCAGCTCCCCAGCATGACTGACTTGGATCAGCATCTCAGCAAGTGGAGAGGAGGGCTTCTGCCTTCCCATCTACCCTGTTTTCCTGACTTGAAATGGCCCTGGGAGGCGTGCTATTTGCCATGTTGGGGACTCTGCATGTACTGTTAAGCCACAAGTGCAGTGGTCAATGACACATGCCACTCCCCCAGGAAAGTCCTGGTCCTGATCTGAACTGTGCCCCCCCCACACTTGAGAACACAGTTCCTAGTGGGGAACTTGCAGCCAGCATCTTACTCAAAGTCCCGATGGAGCCCAAGCACCAAAGACAGCATGTGGGTGGGCCCTACGGGCTACACACCCCTGGGTGGAACTCCCCCCCCCCTTCTCCAACAAAGGTGACTTCAGAATAAATGCCCAGTGCTGACCTAATGTCCTCCCCATACCAGTGGAGTCTCTACATGTATCCTTCCACCAGGGGGAGCCTGGAGAGCTTGGAGTTGGACCCCCTAAGAAACCCAGACAGATGGCGCCACTGACGCTTCAGGGCCGCTGAAAATCAAGAGAGAGACGGCAATGGCACCTTATAGAGATCTATGACAGCCTCACTGACTTCACAGTCACTCTCTTCTTCCAGCGTGCATCGCGCTTTTCTCTGCCGTTCTGACATGTCACGATAAACCTAAAAGTTGAGAGAAGAAGAAGAGATTGGATTTGTACCCCGCCCTCCACTCACTTGGAGTCTCAGAGTGCCTTACAAACTCCTTTTCCCTTCCCCTCCCCACAACAGACACCCTGTGAGGTAAGCAGGGCTGAGAGAGCTCTTTCCCAAGCTGTCCTTGAGGGAACAGCTGGTACAGAGCTATGGCTTGCCCAAGGTCATCCAGCCAGGTGCAAGTGGAGGAGTGGGGAATCAAACCTGGTTCTCCCAGATTAGAGTCCGCGCACTTAACCACTACCTCAAACAAGAGAACCCCGGATCATCCCCTCTTGAGAACAGAAGGCCACTCTCCTGCACGACATGTCTCCACGCTTCTGGGCGCCCACTCCACAGCTGTATGTTTGCAGCTAGCTGAGAGTTACACCAGAATCCACACCTCTTGCTGCTGGGTGGACCCTACCACTATCCGACTGCTCCCTCAGCAAAGTTTATTTGCTTATTAAAACACACCACTTTTAACTCATGTTGGAAGTCCTCCAATCTCAGGAGATTTGCTCCAAATTAAGCAGCTCTCCTGTTGAAGGACGTCTCCATAGGCTGGAAGGGGGGCTCCTTGGAGGGTGTTTAGATCCACCCTGCTCTGTATTTATTAGAAGAGGCTTTTGTCAACTTTATTATTATAATATTAACTTAACCGTCATGCATTGCCTCCGCAGTCGTAAGGCTCGAGATAGACCTCCCAAAAATCTCAACTCTGATCTGGAAGGCCGTAGTCAGCTATAAATATTGACTGTTAAATGCTGAAAGCCTTCCAACCTAAATTTACCATATTGACAGAACATGAACGTTGCTGGTCAAAATGGAATGATGCCGTAGATGCGAAAACGAGACAACTGGGCTTAAGGAAGACAGAGAACTTAACCAAAAAGAAGGCATACTTCACTCACAGAAAAGTTGCTCCAAAATGATTGGAACTCTCTTCAAACAGATGCTAGATGAAAATGCTCCCCACTTCATCTAGGAATCACATATTCCACCAAATTTGACCTGCCTTTTTACTTAAACGTACTGACCATTCCAAAACTGAGATGGTCATACATGATTGCATACTGCAATGCATTTCCAACAGCCCAGATGAAGGGCCCCTGTGGACCAGCGCTGTTGTGACTGCCCTTTGACAGAACTTGACTCGGCATGTCATGTTTTCTTCTATTGTCCAAAACATGCAGCAGCAAGAGAAAGATTCCTATGAAAATGGCTGTTGAAATATTCATCTTTTCCTGATGCAGCAAGACTAAGACTACTTCTGAGCAACCTCTGCCAAGACTGCATCGTGGATGTGGCAAATTTTTGTTTTACTGTTTTTTTTTAAACTCTTAACTTTTTTAATGGTGTATGGCCTATGGGCTGTTAAACCTAAATAAACTTTGAAACTTTGAGAAGAGGCTGGTTCCAGATCTGCAGTTGCAAATACCATTCTCCTTAAAATCCAAACCCTTCTGACACTCAGCTGCAATAGACACAGATCAATGAAGGCCAAATCCCACCATTACACTCCTACTTTTTGGGGGGGTGAGGGGTGGGAGGAGGGGAACCTGCCTGATGGAGGTGTTTGCAATTGATATGGACAGGATCTGCTGCAACATCTGCCATTTTAGCAGGCATCAGCTGACATTCTCAGCAGAAAGGTCAAACTCAGAGCTGGCAAGGAAACACCCTGCATCCAAGATGGCAAAAGGGGGGGGGAGAGAAAAGAAAGCAGGCCATCCATCTCACAGCAGCCTGGAGAGCTTGACTGATGTGCTTGGGGAGGGTCTGTGGCTCAGCGACAGAATGCGTGAACAGAATCCACCACAGACATACTTGGTATAATGACATTCTGTCTCTGTAGTGTTTGTGTTTTGGCATTCGAACAAGCAAGTCATCTCTTGATGCTGCAGTCTTCAAGGAACAAACCTGTGTGCATGACCAAGGTCCATGACTAACCTCATCTCTTTTTTTGAGAAAGTTACTACCTTGCTGGATCAGGGGAATGCTGTGGACATTGTTTATCTTGATTTCAGGAAGGCTTTTGATAAGATTCCACATAATATTCTGATTGGCAAATTGGTAAAATGTGGTTCGGATCCTTTTACTGTTAGGTGGCTCTGTAACTGGTTGACAGATCGCACCCAAAGAGTGCTTGTGAATGGTTCCTCATCCTCTTGGAGAGGAGTGACAAGCGGAGTGCCTCAAGGATCTGTCCTGGGACCTGTTTTGTTCAACATCTTTATCAATGATTTGGATGAAGAAATAGAGGGAATGCTTATTAAATTTGCAGATGATACTAAATTGGGAGGGGGAGCAAATATGGTAGAAGACAGAATCAGGATACAGGATGACCTTGACAGGCAGGGAAACTGGGCTAAAACAAATACAATGTATTTCAACGGGGATAAATGTAAAGTTCTGCATTTAGGTAGGGAAAAAATGCATGATTATCGGATGGGGGAGATTTGTCTTGGCAGTCGTATGTGTGAATAGGATCTAGGGGTCTTAGTAGACCATACACTGAGCATGACTCAGCAGTGTGATGCGGTGGCTAAAAAGGCAAATGTGATTTTGGGGTGTATCAACGGAAGTATAGTGTCTAGACCACACAATGTGATGGTACTACTTTACTCTGCTCTGGTTAGACCTCACCTAGAGTATTGTGTTAAGTTCTGGGCACCACAATTAAAGAAGGATACAGACAAGCTGGAACGTGTCCAGAAGAGGGCAATGAAGATGGTGAGGGGTCTGGAGACCAAGTCCTGTGAGGAAAGGTTGAAGGAGCTGCGTATGTTCAGCCTGGAGAGGAGACGGCTGAGAGGCGACAGGATAGCCATCTTCGAGTACTTGAAGGGCTGCCATAGAGAGGATGGTACAGAGTTGTTTTCTGTTGCCCAAGAACATCGGACCAGAACCAGTGGGTTGAAATGAAATCAGAAGAGTTTTCAGCTAAACATCAGGAAGAACTTCCTGACAGAGTGGTTCCTCAGTGGAACAGGCTTCCTCAGGAGGGGGTGTTAATGCTGACTCTGTGAACTTAGGCAGATCATGAGAGGGACAGCAGGAAGGGTTGCATCTGTGCTGTTATGTCTGCTGATTGCCACTGGGAGCCCGTGGCACACGGTCAGAGCTAGGCTCCAAGGAACAATAGGAGCCAAGGATCCTAGACCACCACTAGTCTGCCAATAAGAACTCTGGTGGGAAATTCAAACCCGCCAATAGACTTTTGGGTGTGTCCTAGGCAGGGGTCATTTCGTAGAAAAAGAGGTGCAGGACCTCATTAGCAAACGTATTAGCATAACTCATTAGCATATGCCTCGCCCCTGACATCACCAGAAGTGTGTCAGAAAGGGAAGTAAAAGGGGGGGGGGACATCTTCAAAAGCCTCCCCTTCCCTTCCCCAGCTGGCCTGCCAAGGTGGTCGGGTGGGAGGGGGGTGGGAAGTGAAGCCAGAAGGACCCCATAGAATGGAAAGACCGTGCTGCCGCCGCCGCGCAACTCTAAACAAAAGGGGGTTAAACTTTAAACCCCTTCTCGCTTCGCTTCCTCCACAGACCCTCTGGGAGCTGGGGGAGGGGCTTGCCAACACTGCCATTTGTGCCCACTAGGGGTGTGCAAATAAAAAAAAATTGGCCCGATTCAGATCGGGCCAAATCAGGCCACATCTGTTCCAGCTGTCCAATGACCCCCGCATGTCAGTTTCGGCAATGCAAGCCCATCTGGCCAGCTGAATGTCAGTTTCAGCCCCATTATACCCTATGGGCCAGTGAAGTCAATGGCAAAAACTCATATGAGGGGCTGGAGGAGAGGTGGTTTGAGGGAGAGGCTCCAAACTTGCAGGGTAGCTGCTGGGGCCTCTCCCCAAAATACCAAGTTTCAAGAAGATTGAACCACAGGGTCCAATTCTACGGGCCCCCAAACAGGTTGCCCCATCCCCTCCATTGTTCTCTATGGTGGGAAAACCCGTTACTTTTTTCCCACCATAGAGAACAATTGAGGGAATGGGGGCAACCTGTTTGGGGTCACCTGTTTGAAGTCACTGAGCTTAGAAGGGTAGAGCTCTGCCTAGGATTGCATGGTGACCAAATTTCTGATCAAATTTCTAATGAATTTATATATCTGAACTTAATTATTAATTAATAAGGTGGGGGATTTAACTCATTATATAATGGATATTCACTCCAATAAATTTATTGAAATATGGGGGATATTTTTGATGTTCTGGAACAATAATTATCAAGATAATTTATCCAGATGGGTCGCTGTGCTGGTCTGAAGCAAGAGACCAAAGTCTGAGTCCAGTGGGGGCGCCTTGAAGACCAACAGAGCTTAGTTCTGGACATAAGATTTCGTGTCCACGCTGTGCATAACTGATGGAGTCTGGTGGCACCTTGAAGACCAACAAAGTTTAATTCTGGGTATAAGCTCTCATGCTCTCTCACTTTTTTTTTTTGCAATAATGTTTATTTTTCCAATACTGTTTTGATTATATGTGGGTTTTGTGAATTTTTTTGTTCTTGAAGGTTTTATTTCTGCAGCCTGTCCTATTTGAATAAAAATGCCAAGGAACTCTCCAGCCAAGACAGGTTTTCTCAAGGGCTGCAATCTCTGAACTTCTTTTCTTTGGGAGGCAGTTTTGGAGCTTCAGCAACAGCCAGCCACTGTGTGAAGGCAGGAAACCCAGAATTGCAGCCTCTTGGCGTATGTTAGGGGTTGCTTCCCTCCCAGCTTGAGAATTTCAGGCCAATAATTCACAACACTCTGCAACACTCCAGCACAGTCGTCACCTCTTGCTAAATCGAATAGTGGAGTGGTGGCACATGCCACTGTGAGCAGAGCCACCCACAGACCCCGTGGAAGGCCCGCTACATACTCACAGGACTCCCCAAGTGTGCAGAAAAAACTGACGTGGTAAATGAACCAAAAGATGAAGACAATAACCTAAGGATCCCTGAGCAGACGCCAGGATGCAAGGGGTGCTGAGAGCAGGTGAGAGCCACTGAAAGGGAAAGCTGGGGACCTGGCCTGTAAGTTCCCTCGGATCCCAGAGCAGGAAGCACAGCTCCGAGGAGGGGCATTTCCCAGTTGTTTCACCACCTTGGCAATTCCTTGTGGGCACCCAGCTTCTCTGAAGAGCACTTCACAAAAGTCTGCAGCTACTCTCACAGGTACCTTCAGAAATGCATCGAGGCTTCCCAGACGCTGGCTTTCGTTGAGGAGATTTCTTTGCTCTTCTTCCTGAGCTTTCCTGAGGCTTTCTATTTTCTCTGCGTCATTCCTAAGGCACTTCTGGATTAGATTTTTGCCTTGCTGAATACATTCTGAAATGCAGAATTGTAAAGATTTGTTTTTATAGCCCGGGGGGGGGGGGGGGGGAGAAGACAGAGAGAGAGATTGCTCCTCCAGATCTCAAAAATAATCTACGTTTATGAAGCATGTCACACTTTTCAATCTGAACTCTGCTTGTGGAATCCTTCTTCAAGAACAGATGACCCACTTTCTAAATGCCTTTTACATCCCCGCAAGCTGGTGCCATGGCACCCACGGACACCTTTCCTGGCACCCACCAAGTGTTTATAGGAGGTGGGCAGGGCCAAGTGAGGCTTTTGCCCACCAAGGCTTCTGATTGGCCACTGGAGATTTGTTTGGCGGTGCAGATTTTTTAAAAACATCACTTCAGTCACAGGTACAATGGCAGCACAGGGGGCCTTCACTGTGTGACTGAAGGCCAAGTTATGGCAGCTGTTCTGTGGCTGGCCCTGCCTCTTGTGGCAGCCATTTTGTGATTGTGTGCCCACCAAACCATGTCAGAATTCCAAAGGTGCCTCCACAGGCTCAGAAAGGTCGGGGAACTCCTGCGCGATAGGTCAACAGCCCTCTGACTGAGGAGAAGCCAGGAGTTTATTTATTCAAACTGTCAAGTGAAAAAACCCTGTATCTCAAAGATGGCTCATATTTATCTTTTTAAGATTTTGATTTAAAATCAATTTGATCATTCTTGAAATGAGTAAATATGAAAGAACAACAACGAGACAGAAATACCTGCATATGTAAATGAAAACAGGAATGGAAAGACATACATACAATCCTTATCCCACCTATTTTAAGGTTAAAGGATGAAATACAATCTCTGAGATTCTCACACTAAAGTTTTTTTAGAAAGATTAGATAGAAAGACCATGCAGCCCACATCTGAGAGATTCAGTGATGCTTTGGGTGGGGCTATCTTGTCTAAGACCAATTATGTGAAACTGACTTGACTCAAAGCCAATAAATCAATCTCCTTTGATTGTATGTGTCAGGTATGCCTGCCACTTTCCCGGGCAGGAGATGGGATTTACTGAACTAAATGAGACAGACTCTACCCCTCCCTCAATTGCCCCAGCTGGAATGTGCTCCCTCCCCCTTGCTTGCTGGCTTCAAGGGAGTTATTATCCGCTTGCTAGCTTCACAGGGTTGTTATCTCTATTCAAGGTTACTGGTAACTTCACAGAGACATGGTTTATGTTTTTAACTTCTGTTGCAGGTGCCATCTATTACCGTCTTTCCACTCTTTAGTCTGGGAACTATTTTATGCAGGATTTATCCCTGGGCGGGGATTGGGGGGGTCTGTATGCCAGTCACTATATCTATCCTAACATTATTATCCAACCCCATTACTAACTCAACAAGTGTACCTTGAGGAAATTCCCCCAATAAAGAAAGTCTTATTCACGATCCTTTGTGTGGGGTGAATTCATCCAGGAAGTCTCACAGTATCATGTGAGCATTTTCAATCATCGGATTAATTTTCCCCATAGCAATGGAGCAACCCAGAGCCCGGCCTCTTCCCAACTTTCCTAGATTTGTTTCTGGGCAAGTCTCCAAGGATTCACAATGATCTTTCCACAGATGTACCAGTGAGATTTTGCTGAATTGGTAAAATGAAATTCTCAGGCCAGCTTTGTTCATTTGGGCTCTGTGACAAGTATATTGATATGACAACATTCTAGTGCTCTGAGAGACACAGAGAGGGCAGAAGAAGAAGAGACTGGATTTATACCCCGCCCTTCACTACCCAAAGGAGTCTCAGAGCAGCTTACAATCGGCTGTCCCTTCCCCTCCACACAACAGACACCCCTGTGAGGTAGGTGGGGCTGAGAGAGCTCTGACAGAAACTGCTCTTTTTCAAGAACAGCTGTGTCAGAACTATGGCTTACCCGAGTTCATCCAGCAGCTGCAAGTGGAGGAGTGGGGAATCAAACCCAGTTCTCCCAGATTAGAGTCTGCACACTTAACCACTACACCAAATTGGCTGAGAGTAGAGGGAGAGAGTAGAGAGGGACTTAAAAATAGAGCTCAGAGTATGATTGAAGAAAGCACCCTGGAGAGCTGGGTCTTCAAGCTTTCTTCTGCTGGAGGAAGATGAGTGAGGAGTGGGGAGCACAGTGTGTGGGGGGAGGGGAGATCTTGCCACCCAGAAAATTGCAGAAATGCAGCCCAAGCTTAAGAGTGTGCATCTTTTTACAGAAATGGAAAGGTTTGATTCTGCACATCAGAAAGTCAATTATTGTCTTGTTAGCATTTGTGACCAGCAAAGGAGACTCTCCCTGAGTGCTGAAAAGGAGAAGCGATGGGAAATGCTGTCCTATGAGGAGACACCACCTGAGCCCCATGGCTGAAGCTGACCACCCAGGGCCCAATCCACCAGGAAGTTCTCCTGCGAGAGCCCCCTTTCAATAAGCTATTGCCTCTTGCTTCACTCATCTACCTTTCAACGGGGCTGGCAAGGAGAGCTTCCTGGCAAGTGACACCCCACGGAGCTGGCAGAGCCCCCTTGAGTGAGGAGGGGGATGGGCAGGGAGACCCACCCATCCTGCTTTGTCCCCAACAGGGGAGGAGAGGGGGAGGACTGGTGTGCCAGTGCCCGTCACAACTTCACTTTTTTTCAAAAAAAGGGAACTGAACGAGGCAGTGACCTGGAGACCAAGAAGCCCTGTGAGGAAAGGCTCTGAGGAAACTTGGGGATGCTCAGTCTGAAGGAGAAGAGGAGGCGGAGGGGGGACAGGGTGGCTCTCTTGAAGTATCTGAAGGGCTGTGTCACTTGGGAGGAGGGCAGGGAGCTGTTCCTGTGGGCAGGAGAGGAGAGTGGGCTTAAATTAGAAGAATGGGCTTAAATTAAGGGCGGGAAAGTACCGGCTGGATACGAGGAACAACTTTTTGAAAGGAAGAGTTGTGCCACAGTGGAGTCGGCTGCCTGGGGAGGTGGTGAGCTCCCCCTCCCTGGCCATCTTGAAGCAGCGGCTGGACAAACCCTTGTCAGGGATGCTCTCTAGGCTGACCCTGCACTGAGCGGGGGGTGGGTGGGTGAGAGGGACTGGATGGCCCCTCCCAACTTTATGATTCTATGGCAGGGTATGAGCTTTCATGAGTCACTGCTCACTTCTTCAGCTATTTCATTATTCTTTCAAAGTACATAAAAATAGTATAAAATATAATATAGTCTAAATATTATAAAACCATAAAACCCTGGTCTAAAATATTATAAAACCATAAAACTGAAGTTATGAACAGTTAATTGAATCACAGCATACCCACTAATTAACTAGTTCCCCTAAGAATAGCGTTGGCCCGTATTTTCTTTGCAGCCAGGCCAAATAAAGCCATTCTGTGGGATATATTGGCATTGGAATCAGCTAACAAAAATATAATCTTCTCATGGTCTGAGTAAAAGCTTAAAACTGGTAAAATACCAGAGAGAAATTTTAACCTAGGTTGGGTATACAATGAACAATCAAGGATATAATGGGGAAGATCCTCAATAACAGGAGAGCCACAAATGCATAAGCGCTGTTCCTTGGGTGTTCTAGTATAGCGGCCGGCTAGTACGGCTGTTGGCATTGATTCAAAGCGCAGAGATGTAAAAGCTGCTCTGAGGTTATGACTATTTATATTAACCAGGTAGGGGGATCTAAAATGATCATTCTTAAATAATTTAAACCAGGTAACAGACTGTGATTTTAGAATTAACTGCCTGTCTAACAGAGTATCCTGCTTAAATACCCATTCTCTAAGATCTGAAATGTTTGTTGAAGGACTAAGAAGGTCATCAGGGATGGTGTATCTTAGTAATAAATTATTAAGAAAACAGGAATGACCTGAGTCTTTGGATAGCATTGAATTAAAGGCCAGTTGGCTGAAGGAATCAGTATTAGCAGCTCTGAATTTCTTCCAGGATTTTAGAACTGCAAGATGCACCCGCGCCCTTAAGGAAGGCAAACCAGTTTCCACTCTCATCAGAGCACCAGCACATGTGTGAAGTGCCCCACACCTGTCAGCAAGCTGTGGGCAAGCCGCTTTGCTCTGCTGGAGAAGCATAGTAAAAAACCACTAGTTAAACTCCAGTACAAACGGGTTGCGACCACACAGTTGGACTTCCCCCGTGTGATCGCGCCAGGGCAAACTTGTGGTGTCGGGGATAGTCTGATCAGGCCATCCCGACGCCATGCCATTGTTTCCCCCCCCCCCCCCTTCTCAGTATGCGCACCATCGCATACTGCTAGCAGAGGACCCCAGGGTGGAGAGGCAATTCATTCATCCCGTTTAAGCGAATAAGCAAATCAGAAATGGACTACAACCCCCCCCCCCACTTGCCTGCAATTGCGTCTGATCATGCAGCGGCGAGTTGCGGTCAAATTGCTCCGGGGCAAAATAGCCTCGCTCCCCCCCCCCCCCCCCATTATCTCGCTTGTGTGGCCGGGACCACGGCTACCCATCTTGTTCTATGATTTGTGGTTCTATGACTCCTACAGCACAGCAGAGGGGGGCAGCAGCAAAGGAAGTAGCTGGGGGCAGGTGATGGGTGAGGGAGGGATTTAAGACTCTCACAGGCCCCGTCAGCAGGTCAATCAAGGGTCTGACAAAGGAAAGGATCCTGCTGCGATTGCACTGGAAGCTAATGAACCAGGGGGAGGGAAGCCGAGGAAATGCAGGAGTGCAGTGGCTTGAGGGGAACGGGGTCTGGATTCTCGGCTGCCAGTCAGTAACCAAACAGAGCCGGCAGTGCACAGGGAGGCTGGAATGGGGCCATCTCTACTCCAGAAATCCTCAATAAACTCACCGTCTTTATAGAGTTCCACTTTTCCCCAAAAGGCCTCCTGGGTTCCTGTCAAGAGCTCTTCCTTCTGCTTCACAGTGAGGTTGTTCCTTTGGACTAATAGCGCCAGCGTGTGAGATATTGCTTGAAGCCTGCATTTACTTTCTTCCTGCAACTGTGTCTTCAGCAAACCGACGATTTTCACCAGGTGCTCCCAGTCAAACATTCTTTCTTGGATGGCCTGAAAATAAAACGTGCCCCACATTAGCACCAAAGAGGGCCAGCCCGCTGTGAGCCAGCGCTCACCCAAAGAGTGGTTAACACGTGGAATTCACTGCCACAGGAGGTGGCGGCGGCTACAAGCATGGACGGCTTCAAGAGGGAATTAGATAAACATATGGAGCAGAGGTCCAGCAGTGCCTATTAGCCACAAAGTACAGATAGGAACTCTTGATCTGGGGCAAGTGATGCCCTGTATTCTTGGTGCTTGGGTGGGTGGGGGGCAACAGTGGGGGGGCTTCTAGTGTCCTGGCCCCACTGCTGGACCTCCTGAGGGCACCTGGTGTTTTTGGCCACTGTGTGACACAGAGTGTTGGACTGGAGGGGCCACTGGCCTGATCGAGCATTGGCTTCTCTTATGTTCTTATGTTAAGTGATTAAAGTGTTGGACTAGGGCCTGGGGGACTTGGGTTCAAAGCCCCACTGGTGCCATGGAAGCTCCCTTGAGCCGGTCAACATGCTCTCAGCTTAGGCTACCTCACCGGGTTGTGGCAAGAATACAGCGGAGAAGAGAATGATGTAAGCCCCTCTGGGTCCCCATTGGGGAGTAAAACAGAGTATAAATGAAATGAAATGAATAAGTGCAACTCCCAGCCATATTCTCCCAGGGTTTTGCCAGGCAGTAGGCTTGGCTCCGCCTCCGGGCACAACCTGGTGCCAGTTATGACTGCCATTTCCCCGCCCGGGAGGGGGGAAGTCACAGGGGTTCCGGAGCGCTGCCCCTCCCCCCTCAGGAACATACTCCTCTTTCCCAGCTCCACTGCTGCTTATCGCTGGCCTTGAGCACTTGTTACTTCACACACGGCTCTACTGGGACTTGGGAGAATTTGGGGAGGTTTTCTTGCAGGTGCAAATCATTTTTCCTTCCCACTTTTTCCCTGAGAAAGTAACTGCTTGTTGTTTAGGGGACAGTCCTGTTACGTTTGAGGTGACTGGGGCTTCGCCTTAAGACACGATGATATGAATACACTATAATTACACTAACCGGTTTTTTCACTTTCATTACTAACTCAGCAAGTGTACCCCAATAATAACCCCTCAAATAAAAGAATTCTTGGTTGAGACCCTTTGCTTGGAGTCGAATTATATCGGAAGCCTCATACCTGGCCATCAGCAGCTGTCTCGGAAAGCACAGCGGTGACCTGAGCAATCGGGGTTTGTGTTTTGGACATTTGTAAAGCAGGATGTCAAATAACCCCCCTCTCACACACACTGGGGGCGCGTTCATACGGCTCTTTTGAGCCGCGCCAGCCACGAGTGCCTGGTAATTTAAAGTGCACGCCCAGACCTCAACATCTGGGAATCGTGCCGTTTCTGTGAGTAGCCCATCGATCCCTGTTGGGGATCCGTACTTAAAAGGTAGTAGTGAAAGTCCGGTCTAAAGCTGGCCAACAGGCCAATGCCGGACTTTTCACTGTCAGATCGTACCGCCAGCACACAATCAGCCCGTAGGGATGGTCTCCAGACCATCTCGAACGGCTGCCATTTTAAAAAACTCTTAGCAATGCATGCATAACTGCTTAAACATGCAACGTCCGCTCAAGTGATCCAAACAATTTTATGTTTTTGACGGTCCCCTGAACTTTATCAACTTTATTAACTGAAATGGTACCTATAGGAAGGTACGGCTGGTGGTGCTTTTACCATTTTAGTCCGCGCATGCACAGAAAAACAAGTATATGGTGAAGCACATATGCGCATGCACAGACAGGATTTTTTTTTTTCAAAAAAGCTGACCGCACGGCTCCTTGTGCTGGATGCCGTTTAGACAATCCACCGAGGAGTCACGCGTGGTAAAGCACTTCACAGGCGAGCTGTCTGGTCGTGCAATGGTGGATCAAAAGGATCTAGCTCAAATTACAGCTGGGCCAATGGCGGGATTAGCTGCCCGTCTGAACGCACTCTGGATTAGTCTAATTCTCATATCATGGAAAGGGAGCTGGGGAAAGAAAGCGCGAGGGTGAGTTCCTAAAAGGCACACCGCTCTTGCGAACTGGATTGATAAAAAGCGGGGCCTAAGAACAGGGACAGCCTCAGATGGCAGCTGGGTGCCTCTGCCTGTCCTCTTCCACAGACTGCCGGTCCTCATCCCCGTCCCCCCAATCCTCCACAGCTGACCTGCTTAACAGAAATGGTCAAGGGGGTATTTTTAAAA
Source organism: Lepidodactylus listeri (assembly GCA_029233225.1). Lineage (NCBI taxonomy): Eukaryota > Metazoa > Chordata > Lepidosauria > Squamata > Gekkonidae > Lepidodactylus > Lepidodactylus listeri. The sequence goes on along the minus strand of JARCFY010000009.1, from coordinate 110,973,686 downwards.
AGAGGTTAGAGCTGTAGTAGAATGGAACGGCCCAAGAGGTCACCTTCTTAACGGAACGGGATTGTAGTCCACTGCGGTGATGATCGTTGGTGTCCCCTGCTTTCCCTGTATTGCCCTGTACCTGGTCATCTGCTTTCTGTATGGCTTACAGTTTACATTGCCTTGGGCAGTTTTTCATCTACGTTGGTCTCTTAATTCTGCAACCCTAGCAAACTGATTCCTGGGCATCTTACACCGTCTGACTGCACTGCTGATACAGCCTGTCATTTGCCTGGAGTCTGAGCAAGAAAGTGTCAGTTAGCACTGCCATATGTTTGGCTGACTGTCTTATCATGATCCATAAGGTTGCTGAGTACTACCTATATCAATGCCTATTGTTTAGCCATCTAGCTAACGTTGCTTTTTATTGCACGCCTTCTTTTGACTCCTTTAGGTCCCGCCCGGGAGGTAGCATCAGTGACCCGACTCCCACCTTTTTTCTTGCGAGCTTTGCTTGCCTGCTTCGCTTTGCACATGCTCATTACTCATTCGCTTTTCCTCTTTCGCTTTTCTCTTATCTCTAGCTGGCTATTCCCTGGCTAACGACCTTGAACAGTGAAGCCTCCTGTTATGTGTTACAAGAACCGCAGGTGTTATGTATTTCTTTGCTTAGTTTTCCTTGGGAACATTTCCCCCCAAAACCTCAACAGTGTTTTTCCATGAGAACCCAGTTTGCCGCGCTTTCCTTGGGAACAGTGGGCCAGGATATTTGGGCGCCAATAATTCTCACTATTGATTGGTGGCGGGCAGAGGGGCCATATTTTGTATCAAGTATAATTGTAGGGGTATTGCAATGCTTGGGTATTACTAACAGAACAAGTGTTTGACCAACAAGATCTTTTCTGCAAATAAAGGACTTTCTGCTTAAGGAGACCTGTTGTGGACTATATCTATTGGCACAATCTCACAGAAAGGCAGGCTCTGAAGAACGTAAACCAACGAGCAAACTCGGGCTGTGTGGACATCTGCTCAGCACTGCCACAAACCTTCAGGAATGAAGTCCATGGCTGCGGGAAGGGGAGCAACTGCTTCATTTACACTGAGTGTTCCCACATTGATCTCCCTAGATGCAGCTAAAATACAATGTCTGACTGTTTCTGTTTCAGAAAGGCTGAAATTCCAGACTCTTAGCTGCTCTTAACCTAGACGGTCTATGGAGAGGGCTGCAAAGCTTCCAGAAAAGACCCAAGGCCAGGCAGAGTGACTCCGAGGGAACACCTACTGTTGGAAACAGAGGGGCTTCTGAAGCGTCATCCAAATGAGAACAACCAGGACATCCTTGGCAGGATCTCACAAACGGGACCAGGCACAGGTGCCCCCTAAGGCAGGGGAGGGCACAACTCCAACTGTCCAGTGGGTCCAAATCAACCTCAATTAGAACTAAGCAGGCCGTATTGTGGAAGTATGACACTGCCCCACAAATTTCATGGTTTGGCATGCTGGAGATTTGACATTTCTTAGGGCTCCAACAGACAAGCCAAAGATAGTTGTCTGGTTCCACAGATGAACTGCAGGCTCCCAGCGCCTTAATGTGCCCCAGGGTTGTGCTGGGAAATGACAGTAAAGGTGGTGGTGGGGGGGGAGTTAACTTTTCCTCTTGCTTTCCTGACTGAAAACCAGAGTCCCTGCTTTGTCCCATGTTGTAGTGTGACAGGGGCCCAGAGCAGATAAAAGGCAGCACAGGCCTCAAATGTACCCCGAAGATCTGGGCTGAAGGAATCGACCAGGATCTCAAGACTGGAAATGAAAAGGAAAGGACCGGGGGGGGGGGGGGGAGCAGAGGACGGACAGAGGCAGGGACTGCGAAATCCTCCATTCCAAGGGCTTTGTAAGCATCCCCACCTTCAGATAGCCGTAAACAAACAAACAAACAAAAATAACACAGCTAATTTAGAAAAGGACAGAATAATCAGGCACAAAACAGAATAACATAAAACAATCATATTATGATGATCCGGTCTGAAGCAGTGACTGCAATGCTGGATGTGGGCTGGGGAGATATGGGTTCAAATCCATTTCTAGAAACAATACTTACCGGGGCTGCGGTCACACGGCCCTTTAATGCGGGAGGAAGTGCTGTTTCCTCCTGCGTTTAAAGGGACCTATCAGACCGGCCGCGGCTAGTCCCGTGCCGAAGCGGGCTCAATTGCGGGTTCCTCCCGCGTTTTCTGACCCCCGGAAAATCAAGTATTTTCCCGGTGGTTGCGCGAGGAACCCGCAATTGAGCCTATCTGGACAGCCCTCTCTCGCAATCACTGCGAGAAAGGGCTGTCCAGATCGTCCCTCCCAGGTTTTTTTTCCTTCCCTTTTTGCACTTGGCACTCAAGCGCCCAAGTGCAAAAGGGGAAAACCCCTCCCCCAAAACTTACCAGGTGGCCGGTGGGGCTTGGGGAAGGGTGCCTCCCCCGGCCGCCATCTCCTCCACTGCCGCCTCCTCCGCTGCTGCTGCACACCTCTTCTGCTGCCGCTGCATGCTTTTTCTGTCGCCTCCCTCCTCCTCCTCCGCCCGCCACCGCCTCCTCCTTCTCTTCCGTCGCCACTGCCTGCCTCCTCCTCTGCCGCCCACCTCCTCCTCCGCCAGCCGCCACCGAACCCGGTCCCTTTAAATCCGGGAGGGCTCCCGGATTTAAAGGGCAGTGTGACCACGGCCTGGGGCCACCTCTGATCTTGCCCAGCCTGATCTCCTGCTCATGAGAGATGTGGAGATAGAAACGACATAACCCAAGATATTCTGCCTCTCCGAGAATGGATGGAGGATACATGACCCAATTTCTGCCCCTCAAGCCAAGCAAGTTTGCCCACGTAACCCAGCAGGGAACCACAGATAAACTGCTCTGTTTTCTCAGAGGATGACAGCAACGTAAGGGCCCTGAAGCAATAAATACACTGCTCAAGTCTAGCTCCTGAACACATAAGAAAAAGAGTGTCAAGAAGCTGCATTATAAAGATCCAAGGATACCATTTAGTCATTTCAGGAGCCCACATTACTCTCACAAGCGTGCAAGTCCATCTCTCTTTTAGAATGGAAAAGGGGGGAATGTAAGCCAGCAAGGCATACTATATGCTCTTATGAACTGTTATAAGTTTGAACTTTGGGTTGTTATTCTGCACAGGGCGAAATGCACTCTTTATTGCGGTAAGAGGCTCCAGCCCACAGCAGGAAACACCCTCTATAGTTCACACTTACACGGAGACCAGGACTCCATTTCAAAGGGTCCTCCTGTCTCCTCACGCTGGTCAATTCACACCTTCCCCCAAAGTTCCTGCAGAGATTATGTTAAGTGACATTACCTGGCAACTAATCATCCGGCCATCGAGTGACCTGGCCAGAGCCATCATGGGACAATGGAATGGCGCCATGAATCTTAGCAGCTTGCCCAGGTGTCAGTTCCTGCTTAGTACCTAGATTTGCAATATTGACCACTTCTTCCTATCTCCTCCTCCTTATTACACTGACCAATGGTAGGGTTAGTGGGGACGGACCAACTAGTAGGTGTGTCAATGGGACGTGGTCAGCGCAGCCCGCCCCAATGCCACCTGATAAAAGATCTTGCACAACAGACAATCATTGCTAGCTGCCTCAACCCCTATCTTCTTTACCATCCTCTCATGTCCAGCTTTCTATCCCATTACCTTGCCTCCATCTTTAATCCCTGGTTTGCGCAGCCAGGAAGAAGCGTGTATCTGCAGGTTTAGATCGCGCTCCCCATTTTTCCTTTCTACCTCCCCTCATCTTCTTTTGGAATTGGACCACCTATCTCCAGGACAGGTAATGTATTACCCCTCAACGAAACTCCTGCTCATGCAACAGTGCTGTTTTCTATCTAAGTTTCCTAGATCTTGTGTGTATGCGTGTATGATTCAGTTTTGTATGCTTGAAGAACATTTATACAGTAAACATCATCCAAACAAACCACTCAGCCTCACTGCCTATTTTCTGGAACTCCTGGAGGGGGCGGGACCTTGGTATAGCTGGCAAGAACCCGGTATTTTGCCAATTGCTAATCTTAAATTAAAGCAATTCGGCTAACAGGAAAACCCACACAGAATTTTAAAGGGGGAAAAATCCCACGTCAGTGATCTCTTTTGTCACTACATGAAAGAATCTTTTCTACTTTTTAAATGCACCAGCTAACTTCAAGTCTTCACAAGGTAGACAGGGGAGGGGGGGAACATTAGCACATCTGGAATTTTAGGAGGCAGAAAACAGAATCTATATTTGACAACAAGCCCATGTAAATACAGACTGGCTCCAGGGTACTTGTGTTCCCACACCTTGTACTCTGCAAAGGCATGTGCTGCTGAGAAGCAGGTACGTGGCATTACCCTGGCTATTTCTCATACCAACATGGAAAGTTGATAAACAAAATACAAGTCAAATGAATCTGTCCTTATATCTATCTATATATCTAATTCCCAAGTGGCCACCCCCGTGCGGATATCTAAATCTGCGTGGGGGGGCACTTGGGGGGCAGGGAGATTTTCCTACATGGGGGGGGGACTCCCCCTGTGTGCAGAAAAATCTGAAAAGTAAAAAAAACTTCTGGGGGGACATTTAAATCCCCCCAAAAGTAAAAAAAGTACCTTCTGGATCTGTGGCTGCTGCTGCTGGCGGCGGTGGGTGGAGAAGCCTTGCCGGGCCTCGCCATTGCTGGGGTGGGGAGAAGAGCTGGCAAGCCCTGTGGTTGGAAGCCGCACGGGCCTCACTGTCACTGGAGGGAGTGGGGGCGGGGGGAAGAGCGGGTGGGGGGAAGAGCTGGCGGGCCCCGCGGCTGGAAGCTGCACAGGCCTCGCCGTCACTGGCGGGTGGGTGGGGGGTGGGGGAAGAGCTGGTGGGGGGAAGAGGTGATGGGATGAGCTCGCTGGGGCAACTGGGGGCAGAGATTGACAGGCCCCTTCTCTCCTCCACCCCGCAGGTCCCGGCCAGGCCTACTAATATAGTGGCAATGGTTGGATAGACCTGGCCTCCAAAGGACATGTCTACCCGCCCCTTTCCACTTTATTGGTAGGCTTGGCCTCTGGAGAACAGGTTCTCTGGAGAACAGGTCTACCAATATAGTGGCAAGGGCTGGGTAGACCTGTTCTCCGGAGGTCAGGTTTACCAATAGAGAGACAAGGGCTGGGTAGACCTGTTCTCTGAAGGCCAGGTCTACCAATACAGTGGACTGGGGCAGGGAGACCTGTTCTCTGAAGGAAGAATCAGGGGCAGGGGAATCGCCGGGGGGGGGGGAAGAGGACTTACCTGGGGCTGCAGCCTTTAGGAATCCTCCCCCCCCGCCCCGCACAAGTATCGTGGGTCCCCACCTCTTGTATAATTCTGTTTTCACCGTGGACTCTGCTGAACATTCTGCACGCCCCCAAATCAGTTGGCTTCCTGGTATGTCACTCAGAGGGTGTCCCTAGCCACTGGCTGCGTTGCCTGAGTTCCACCCACAGAAATGGCACGCGCCAAAAATCTCCTCAGAAGACACATTCATCTCAGGAGGTAAGTAGCCAGCCTTTCTCCTGTCTGCCCCCCACCTTCCCTGGCCTGCCAGCCAAAGTGGATGAGCCTGCCCCCCGCCTCCCCTGGCCTGCCCACCAAAGCAGGTGAGCTGCGGAAGGCCTGAAGAGGGCCCCCCCGCCTCCCCACCAAAGCAGACAATCTGGGAAAGGCCTGAAGAGGGCCCCCCCGCCTCCCCGCCAAAGCAGATGATCTGGGAAAGGCCTGAAGAGGGCTTCCCTTCCTTCCCCAGCCTGCACGCTGGGAAAGGCCTGAAGAGAGGTTTTAAACTTTAATCCCCTTTTCTCTGGAGTTGCACCATGGCATGATCTTTCCATTGTATTCTATGGCCCCATAGGCTCCTTTCTAGAGCCCATTGTCTTGCTTCCACAACGGGGCTTTACTGCTAGTTCCATATAAACCTACTGATCCATATCTACTCCACCTATATCCTGAGTACCCCACATAGCGCTGGACCAACATGGCAAATGCCAGGCCTCACTGACCAGATGGCAGAGAGAGAACCACGGGGAGCCACTGGATGGCCCTGGATCCCGTGGGCAGAACTGCACATTGCTGCTGCCAAAAGGAGAAGCAAAGAAGCAGAGGAGAGGACTCACAAGAATGGGTTTAAATTAAGGGCAGGAATGTACTGGCTGGATCTTAGGAGAAACTTTTTGACAGTAAGAGTTGTGTGACAGTGGAATGGGCTGCCTGGGGAGGTGGTGAGCTCCCCCTCCCTGGCAGTCTTCAAGCAGCGGCTGGACAAACACCTGTCAGGATCTCTAGGCTGATCCTGCACTGAGCAGGGGGGTTGGACTAGATGGCCTGTAGGGCCCCTTCCAATGCTGCAATTCTATGGTTTTAAGTCCCGTGGCTGAATCCCCTGCCTCCGGTGACATGTGGCTAAAACTAGACGTGTGAGGCGAAACTTTCATGCCCCACCCTCACCTCAGCCAACCGAGTGGCTCACAATGAAGTCACGTGGCATATTTTCTCTCCCAACGTGATACCTGGGAAGAGTGGAAGGAGAGATGACCTGGGGCTGTTGCTTTTGGCAGCAGCTGCCGGGCACCCGCCATCATGGGCATTTCCTGCTGTGGCATGGCCTGCCTGGAAAGGTCAGGAGGCTCCCATATGTGTGTCCTTCTGGAGTTGCTCAGGAGAGCTTCTCTCTAAAGCTAACAGGACTACACTACGGCAGAATAGTTCAGGAAGGCGCTTCCTCGGGGTATGGAGACTATGGATTACATAGGACTTACCATCAATCCGCTGCGTGTTACCCTGATGTTCTTTCATTGTTTTTTTTTAACTGATGTACTACCATTTTTCTCCACACTATACATCATGCCTCGTGTGTCATGCTCATCCAGATTTCTGTAATCTGAGTCCTTGGAGGTGGATTCTATCAACCTGTCCTGTGCTTATTAGACAGTCCTCGTCTGGACTGTAACGGCCTTGGCACTGTGCCATCTGCTTTGAGTCTCAGTGAGGAGGGCAAGGCTACAAATGCAGTCAGCAAACAAATAAAAGTGCAGCTCTTCCCTAGGCCTCAGGAGAACCTTGGCCTGCAGCCCTGCAGGAATGGGGTTGCAGAAATCAGACCGCTGCAGCCTCCGGTGCAGACGGCTCCTTCCCTTTTGGCAGCCCTCCTGCCAGCGGCCTCCTCTGAGGCCCGTTCAGGGTGGCGGCCAAGTTTCAGCCTGACACAGGAGCGCTGCCTGTCCCAAGCAACGGGCACCCTCCCCTTCGGGACGATTTTGAGAGCAGGCCCTCGATGGGCATTACCCTGGCCCATGACTCCTGAGCGTCTCCAAAGAACTCCTCCACAGCAATCACCGCCTCCGTCAGGAGCATCCGGATTTTCTTTGCTCTGGCACTGGAGCAAATGGACTGATCCAGGAGGAAGGGCAGGGCCTGGTCGGTCTGCTTCCAGAAGACCTCCATCTAGGCGTTAGGAATGATACGCTTTAGTATTTTATGATCACAAAAGTTTCACTGTGACAGAAAGAGAGAGAGAGAGAGTGTGTGTGTGTGTGTGGGGGAAGCAAGTGCTAAAGAGGACTGGGCTCGAGAATCTGGTGCTTTCAGAGGGCTGCACATGTCCTGTTCTGGAAGCCTCCTGAGACGCCTCCTCCTGACTGGGGGCTTTTTCACTCCAGAGGACAAACTCGGGATCCTTCATGACCCATCCCAAGGACCCCCCCGAGGGGGGGGGGGATCACAGTCCGGAAACCACTGCAGCAGAACAACATGTCCTTTGCAGCACCTGCTAACAGCAGGTCTCAATCCCAGCTGTAGGACAAGGGGAAAAGAAGGTGATTTCTGAATGTGGTTTCTGACACTTTCTCCTTGATAGATATATTGACAGCTGTCACTGTGCCTTCAAAAGTTTAATCATAACAGATCCAGATCCCGATGTGATTCATAACCCCTTATCAACAAGCCCTCCATACAGAGGTCAGAAAGGAACCCACTGTTCTCTAATGTTCCCATTGTCCTGGAAACCAGATAAGTGAATGCAACCACTGACATAACTGACCAGTATAAGGAGAGACCAATAGTAAGGCTTAAAGTCAAATTATGCTTGTGTGATGTTAACTGCCTGGTACCAATTAGAGACTCTTCAATGTGTAAACCATATGTGATTATGTCCTTTGGGGGGTATAAGACCTCCTGCCCTTCCTGGTGATGGCAGAATACAGCTTTGGAATGGCTGGAATGCTCAGGCACCCATCAGCCCTGGATTCCCTGTTATGAATGCATTAAACAGACATTCATCTAACTTGTTGGACTCCTACTGTGTGATAACATTTCAGCCAAGGGGGTCACACAGGGCACAGATTTGTGCATCACAGCTGCTCATTGAACGGACTGCATGTGACAGAGAAAAGGAGGAAAGAAATTCACTCCTGGAGGGCGGTGAAGATCGGGATAGTTATTCAGCACAGATGGGCTCTTTTGTTCTGGATTCAGAGGGCAGGGCGGGTGGGGAGGATGGATGCTGGCTGTAGATCCTGAGGGATTTCCAGCTTTTCACCCGACTCCTCATGTTTTAGCAAAAGGCTGTGATTAAAAAAAAAACCAGCTCTCAACTAGAGCTGCTCCTCAGTTCTGCTCCAAGGGGGATCTGTTGGCCAGCCCCAGGCGGAAACCAGCCCCCCCCCCTCCCCGGCCAGCCAGGACATTTCCCTGTTTGCATTTCAGCCTGACCCTTCCATGGCTTTCCCCTTCCATCCCCACAAAAGCCCTGTGAGGCGGGCTAGTGAAAGAGAGTGGCTAGCCCAAGGTCACCCAGTCCAGGCAAAGTGGGGCAAAGTTCACGGCAAAGTGGGGACCTGCACTTGTGCTTTCCCAGTTCCTAGCTGGCACTCTAACCACTGGCTCTCGGGGACCTTCCCTGAAGCTGTAGGCTGGGTCAAGTGTGCCCAGAAGCCTCCTGGGCTGGCAAAAATGAGGATGGGATTGTGGCATTTGGCCAGCCCAAGACGCTTCTAGGCATGCCCAGCACACAGTTCAACACTGCTGGAAGCCTACAGAACCCCTAGATTTAGGATGCACTGACCCTCATCCAGACCAAAACCAGCTGTTCTGTCCCCCTCAGATGTCCATCCTGCACTAGGCAGAAGGAAGATTCAGGTGGGTAGTCATGTTGAACTGAAGCAACAGAACAAAGTTTGAGTCCAGGGGCACTTTGAAGACCAACAGAGTTTAATTCTGGGTATCTGAAGAAGTGTGCATGCACATGAAAGCTTATACCCAGAATCAAACTTTGTTGGTCTTAAAGGTGCTGCTGGACTCAAACTTAAGCCGAATGAAGTATTGTTAAGATCTCAGTTTCACAAAGGATTATTAAAGTCATTGTGATGATGTGATAAATAGAAAGAGGCCGAAATATTGCATATGGCTGAAGCACTCTCCAAGCCCTCCAAGAACCAGGTTTTGTGGGGGTGGGGGAACACCCCAAACTGAGGCAGCGGTACTTTGTTCCCTCAAAAACAATCTTGACACAGATCAAAGAAGAAAAGTTCACCAATACCTATAATAATATCACTGTGGTGTTAGGACATTTCTGAAGCCTGATAAAGAGCTAGAGGACTTTGATGCAGACATTTCTTGAGAGTGGAAGAGGGCGCTTACATCATCCAGGACGTGGTCTGCATACCCCTCCTCACTCCTTTCCAAGTCATCCAAGGCCTGATATTCTGTTTCTTGAGATCTGGAGACCTCCATGTTCAAGAGTCTGGAAAGGAGCTGGCTTTGCAACTCTTCAAACGCCTGAGAAAGGGATGCAACACAAGGTTCGTTAAATTAAAATAAAACTTACCTAAAGCTGGCTAATTCATTGGAGGAAGCGAGTTGTTCTACCATTTCTCCTACCCTAAATAGGGGCGTGCAAGATCCCCACAGAGGACAAAAACTCAGAGGAAACCAGCCAAAGATGAGGGGCCAAGTAGAGGGAGCCAGAGGGGCCTTCATGGCACCATGACGCAACCTGCCTTCCGCGTGGAACAGCCAAAGAGATGCAGTGATGTGGTGTTGGGAGCCAGCACCCCAAAGAGCTGAAGGAGATAACAGCTGAGGCAACAAACAAACAAACCCCCTCTCCTTACCGGGAGCACTACGGAGATTCAAAGCGCTCACCAGACCCTGAGGCCCGCCACCCTCCAGATCAAGCTTTGGAACTGTGCTGGTTCATTTGGTTGTAGTTTCCTACCAAAGTCGTAGCCCTTGCCTCCATAGCTATCCCGAAGGCTTGGCAGGCGGGAGAAGCCTTGTGAAAATGACCTGCAATGGAACTCTTGGAAAAGGATGGCCCAGGAACGACAGGAGAGACCAATTCAAAGTCCTGATGGGATCCCAATCTCAGGCAGGGTTGCCTCTGGGCTGGGAAACTAAGGACCAGCTGGTCAGAATGAGATTTTTTAAAAATCAAGGATACATCTGATGCCAGCAAAAATCTGGCACCAAGTCTGTCGATCTGTCTTCAGCAGAGGACCCTTTACAACCCCCGGTGCCAGAGTCCCACAAATGCAGTCCCAACAACATTACGTAACTAGAAGCTGCTTACTGAGAAGACAGAAGGTCATCTGCACACGCTCTGTGTCAGTAATGGCGAGGGGTCCCAAAGGATGAACAGCTGTACAGAATTCAAGGAAAACCCCCGCCAAAGAAGCCCAAGCATAATATACTAGCAAAGCGCCTAAAATATCAGCGACAGGTTCCCAAGAGAAGAAGCGGCACCAGACACCAAGGTCAGAGCGAGGCAGCAAGCGATGAGGCAGCGGCAGGAGAAACAGAAACTCAACATTCCAGGCTCTGTAGGCAGGAAAGAGAGTAGACAACTCCCTCCTGGGACTCTGGGAGAGATGGAAGTGCTAGCTGACACCTCAGTGTGCAGTCAGTCTGCAAAAGCAGCAGTTCCAAAGGTAGGGCTGCCAAGTCCAACTTGGGAAATATCTGAGGACTTTGGGGGTGGAGCCAGGAGACTTTGGGGGTGGAGCCAGGAGAAAGGAAGTGACATCATTTTGTGATGTCACATCCTGTGATGTTGCTTCCACATGCTTCCACATGAACTCATGAAGTTTCCTAATACTGAATCAGGCCATTGGTCCATCAAGGTCAGTATTGACTACTCAGACTGGTAGTGGCTCTCCAGGGTCTCAGGCTGAGATCTTTAATGTCACCTATTACCTGATCCTTTTTTAGCTGAAGAGGCTGATACCTCCTGCATGTCAAGCAGATGCTCTATCACTGAGCAACGGCCCTACTGAATCCTTCCTCATCTCGGCAGAATATGAAGCACTAAGTGCTACACAAGTGCTAAATATGATTTTCATATCATAAGAACAGGAGAGAAGCCACGGTGGATCGGGCCAACAGCCCATCCAGTACAACACTCTGTGTCACAACAGTGGCCAAAAATACCAGGTGCCCTCAGGAGGTCCAGCAGCGGGGCCAGAACTCCAGAAGCCCTCCCACTGTTGCCCCCCAAGCACCAAGAATGCAGAGCATCACTGCCCCAGACAAAGGGTTCCATTTAGACCTTGTGGCTAATAATAGCCACTGATAGACCTCTGCTGGATGGGGACAGAGAGAGAGAGAGAGACAGACAGACAGAAAAAAGAAAGAAAGAAAGGGGGAGGGGGAGAGAGAGAGAGAGAAGGAAAAGAGCTGGCAGACCCCAGCAGCTTACCACAGCAGCAACTTTGCACGCCACATGCAAAAGCACGCCCTTCAGTAGAAAGAGCCTAGTCCCTCCTTAATCTCTGGGCGGGGCTCTATTGCTCGCTCGGCTCTTAAAGGGGAAATGTCTGTTGAGGCTTTTTACTGCATACTGCAGGCTCTCTGCAGACATTTCCCTTTTAAGAAGTTCAGGCCTGGCAGGGAGAGGCCAGGGCAAGCTCCGACGTTCCCCTGCTGGCAGCCATTGCCTCCCCCGGTGGCCAATTTTGAAAAAGCGGGGGTAAGCTTTAAAAATCGGTGTTTCCCCCGCCCTACCGGGGGACTTGGCAGCCCTATCCGAAGGGGAGGCTTCCGCTTCAGGAGGGGGGCCCTCCTTTGGCTTTTCTGCTGCTCTCAGGACTGTGGTGGCTCTTTCACCACCAACCATCTGTCAACTGCCGCCAAGTAAATGTCTGTACAGAAAAAGACATCTGCCAGCAGAAAATACAGGTTGCTTACCTGTAATTGGAGATCTTCGAGTGGTCATCTGTGCATCACACCTCTGGGATTAAGTGCACCTGCGCCGATCCCGATCGGTAATCTTCAAAGCCTAACGGATTTTCGCGCCGGCTCCCCAGTCACGTGCACGTCCCACTGTGCATGACCCGGGAAGAGGCACGAGGATCCCGCCAGTTCCTTCTGACCACTGCGATCAGCCCCGAAGAGAAAATGAGGGAGACCGAAAGCAGAGGGGAAGGAGGGCGGGTGGTGTGAATGCACAGATGACCACTCGAAGATCTCCAATTACAGGTAAGCAACCTGTATATCTTCTTCGTGGTCTCTGTGCATCACACCTCTGGGAGAATAGCAAGCAATAAACACACCACATACCTGGGGGTGGGTGCTGGAGGTCTCACACCTGAGCTGCTTGCAGAACTGCACGGCCCACCACAGCATGTTGATGGACGCGGACATCTAGGGTGTAGTGTTTCACGAACGTGTGAGGAGACGCCCAAGTAGCAGCACTGCAGATGTCTCCCAGGGGATTGCCCTTGAGGAACGCCATGGAAGCAGCCACGGCTCGAGTGGAGTGTGCCCGGAGGGACGCCGGCAATGGCCTTTTGGCCAAAAGATAGGCGAGTTTTATCGTCTCTATGATCCATTTTGAGAGTCTTTGAGACGACAGTTTCTGTCCCTGTCTAGGCAAGGCATAGGCGACAAAGAGAGCTGGAGACTTGCAAAACGGTTTCGTCCGGTGCAAGTAAAAAGACAAGGCTCTCTTAAACATCAAGAGAGTGTAAACTGTGTTGTGTTGGGTCCTGAGGATCAGGAAAAAACACTGGCAATGTAATGTCCGCCCTGATGTGAAAGTCCGAGACTATCTTGGGCAGGAAGGCAACATCGGGAGCCAGGGCAATGGCATCATGGTGGAATGTGAGGTACAGTGGATTGCAATGAAGCGCCGACAGCTCACTCACACGCCGAGTGGAAGTGATGACTACCAAAAACGCAATTTTCCACGAAAGGAGTTGAAGACTGCAGGAAGCCATGGGTTCAAAGGGTTTGCCCATTAACTTGGTAAGGACCAGGGGTAGGTCCCATGCAGGGACTGGTGTCCGTATTGGTGGGTAGAGGCGACGCATTCCCTTGAGGAATTGCTTTGTGGTTGGGTGAGAAAACACTGAGTAGCCGTCAACCTTAGGATGGTTGACCGAGATGGCTGACAGATAAACACGGATAGATGAGTGGCACAGTCCTCTATCCTTACACGACAAAAGGAAACCAAAAACATCATTAAGGGTAGTGGGGATGAAGGGTCATCCTACAGAAGCCAGAAAGGCTAGAAATTTAGTCCATTTTGCCACATATGAGCGATGCGTGGAGAGTTTGCGTGAGTTCAAGAGAACTTGTGCAATACGAGTGTCTATTCGTGAGGTTGAATCAACCAAGCTGTCAGTTTCAATCTGGGCACGTCATGGTGAAGCACCTGGCCCCCATACATCCAGAGCAGATCTGGGTTCGTCGGGAGGTGGAGATACACTCCGAGAGAGAGACGGAGGAGCGTGGGGAACCAAGGTTGCCGCGGCCACCATGGTGTGATGAGAATCGCCCATGGACGTTCTGATATCAGTTTGTGTACCACCCGTGGGATCAGGGGGATTGGGGGGAATAGGTACAGATGTCTCCCCATCCACTGGAGAAGGAGACCGTCTCCGAGGGAGGTCGGATCCATGCCGGCTCTGGAACAGAAGAGAGGGCACTTTCTGTTCTCTCGAGAGGCGAACACGTCCACGGAGGGGTGCCCCCAACGATTGAAGATTGGGGTCAGATAGAGGGGGTTTAGTTCCCACTTGTGTAGGGATGCTCCGCCCCTGCTCAGGAAGTCTGCTTGGGCATTGAGCAGGCCGGGAAGGTGAGTCGCTATGAGATGAATATTGAGGGACTGACACTCGTCCCAGAGCTCAATAGCTAAGCGGCAGAGTCCACGGGAGACTGTCCCACCCTGATGGTTGATATAATACATGGTGGTCGTGTTGTCTGTGAGAACAGCCACCGTCTTTCCCAACAGAGATTGGTGGAAGGATCTCACCGCATAAAGAACTGCCAGCAGTTCCAAGAAATTGATATGGTTGTGGGCCACAGCAGGGTCCCACTTGCCGCCCACACCGACACCATCCAGGTGAGCTCCCCAGCCCCATAGGGAGGCATCTGTGGTGATGGTTGCCGAGAGCCGAAAGGGTGCGCCCAATTGTAAGTTCTGGGGCACAAGCCACCATGCCAGGGTTTCCAGGACCGAGTCTGAGAGCCAGAAACGCTTGGAGAGGGGGTGAATACTGGGACGGAAGCGTCTCAGGATCCAAAGTTGCACTGGTCTCATCCGCAACTTGGCAAACGGGATCACTGCCGTGGTTGCAGCCATCAGGCCTAGTAGACGGAGTATTTGTCTGGCTGTGGCCTCCTTGTCCTCCCGGATGGATTGGAGGAGGGAGACTATGTCTATTGCCCTGTTGAGGGGCAGAAAGGCCCTGCACTGCAGGGAATCCAGGATGGCTCCGATAAACTGCACCCGTCTGGATGGAGTGAGCATGGACTTTTTGAAGTTTATTGTCAACCCTAGTGAGTCTACGGTGTGGAGGGTTACTGAGATGTGGCTCTGTAGAGTTGTCGCGGATGGCGCAACCAGGAGCCAGTCGTCCAGATACGGGTAAAGGTGGATACCCTGAAGCCGGAGATGGGCCGCCACTACTGCCATGAGTTTCGTGAAAACACGAGGTGCCGTAGAAAGGCCAAAAGGGAGAGCCTTGTATTGGAAGTGACGCGGACCGACCGTGAAGCGGAGGAATGGTCTGTGTGAAGGATGAATCGTCACATGAAAATATGCGTCCTTTAAGTCCAGCGTCACCATCCACACGTTGGCTTCTAGTAGTGGTAGGATGGTCTGTAGGGTGGTCATATGGAACTTCTTGTAGATGATAAAGGCATTGAGGTTCCGAAGGTCTAGTATGGGACGGAGTCCGCTATCCTTCTTTGGTACCATGAAATAGTGAGAGTAGAAACCCTGCTGAAGGTGGGCTACGGGTACCGGCTCTATGGCATCCTTGGATAGGAGGGCTTTGACTTCTGATGACAGGGTGTCGGAGGGAGGGGTGACTACGAAATAAGAGTTCTGCGGTATCTGGAAGAATTCTATCCGGTAGACCTCTGCTACTATTGAGAGGGCCCATTTGTTTGAGGTTATGAGTTGCCATGCGGGTAGGAAGGGTGACAGACGGGTGGGAGGACCGGAGCGGATGCGGGAGTCAAAGACCCTGATTGTTCGGTTTAGGGGGTTTCGACTTGGAAGCGGAAGCGGTTGGAAAGCGGGGCTTATGGCCATAAGGTTTCTGCTGATAAGCGGAGGAGGAAGGTCTTTGCCATTGGGGTTCAGTGGGAGACCGCTGTGGCTGCTTTTTAGACCAGGATCTTAGCCAGGTCTTCTGTTTCTGCTATCTCGGCTGAGAGACGCCCAGGTTACGAGACGTTTTCATGCTCTTGTCCAGTTCGTGCAGAAGTGTATCTGTTGCGGAGCTGAACAGGCCTTCACCCTCAAAAGGGAGGTCTTCCACCAAGGATTTAGTGTCTTGGGGAAGAGAAGTCGACCTCAGCCAGGCGTGGCGTCTAAGGGCGACCGCTTAGGTGAGCGTCTTGGCAGTTACATCTGCAGCATGCTTGGATGCGTTGAGCTGTTGTTTTGCTAAGACCATGCCTTCCTTCTGGATCTTCCTGGCTAGACGCTGTTTGTCCTCAGGAAGATGGGCCAGAAGTGGTGTCATCTGCTCCCATAGTGAGTATTGATACCTGCTCATACAGGCCGTGTAATTTGCAGTTTTTATGCCCAATGCACCTGCCGAATAAAAACGTCTCCCAAAAGAGTCCAGTTTCCGTCCCTCTTTGTCAAGGGGGGGAAGAATGTCCACTGCGGACTTTGGCGGAGGGGGTCACAATGACCGAGTTGGGTTTGGGGTGTATAAACAAAAAATTCTGCTCCAGGTTCTTGGAGCTTGTACATATGATCTAATCTCTTACTAGAGATTGGAGTCGAAGAGGGGTGTCCCCAGGACTCTTTAGCCGTGTTCATGAGTACCGAAATAAGCGGTAGGGCTACTGCGGTAGAGGTATCCATTTGTATGATGTCGAAAATGGCATCGGTAGCGGTGGGAGTCAGCTGGACCGTTGCTAGGGCCAAAGAGTGAGCCATTCTCTTGATGAGGTCTCCGTACGATTTTACATCCTCGTAAGGGGAAATCGGTAAGTTGGGGGATGGCAATGGGTGGGTGGGTGATTCGTCGTCCAAGACGGAAGATGCGGAGGAGTCCGGTATCGACCGTTCGGAATGTTTGGATGGAGACATGGGAGTCAGGCTCGACGGGTCTTGTTGAAAGGGAGGGAGATCGACATCAGGTGGGGTTTGTGTCGGTATCGGCATCGATGGCAGAGTCAGCCTCGGAGCCGGAGGATCGCGGCATCGGGAGACTCTGGATGACGTCGATTGACGGTCCCAGTCCGACAGATACCACTGCGGTGGTGGAGGGTAGGAGCCGTAAAGGTACCTCCATTGTCGAACATCCCACAGCACCGAGGAAGACTGAAGTCTCGATCACTTCTCGGTGTTGGTAACGGATCGGGCCCGGCCTCGGGGCTACTTCGAGGGACCTGAGTCAGGTCGATGTTGGGATCCGAGTCTGTCAACTGGATGGGTCATGGCATCGGGGAGGCAGAACTACCCCAGGATCGCTCACGCCCAGAAGGGTCAAGCTGTGGAGACCCGAGCTGGGTCACGTCGGGCACGGGGTGCGTCGATGGAGCACTAGAAACTTTCTTGTGCTTCAGCTTGCCCTTCTCCTCCTTGCCCTCTCTGCGTTTCTTTGCAGGAGTGTGTGGCAGAGGGAGTGGTCGCTTCGGTGCCGATTTCTCGGTACCGGTGGTGCTCCTTACCGGAGACGATGCCGGAGCCGTCGGAGCCGATGGCGATGCTCTCGAAGCGTCGGCAGCAGACATCTTCGGGGACAACGCTGCCTCCAAGAGAGCCACTCTCAATCTAGCCGCTCGGTTTTTGCGGGTCTGTTTTGAGAAGGCAGCGCAGCTAGAACAAGAGTCCACACGGTGCGACTCGCCCAAGCACAGTAGACAAAGAGAGTGCTTGTCCGGAGGCGCTATCTTGCTCCCACAGATAAGACAGCGTTTAAAGAAGCCCCACCGCTGGGCCATAGGCCGAGCGGGGAGAAACGAAGGAAAGTCCAAAAGCGAGTCCAAAATACAGCCCGTAGGTCGAAAGAGGGAAAAAATCAGTCCGAAAGGCTTTTCCAGTTGGAAACGAAAGTAAACTACCGACCGAAGCGGAGAGGGGATCCTCACGACGCGGCAGTCAGAAGAGAACTGGCGGGATCCTCGTGCCTCTCCCCGGGTCATGCGCAGTGGGGCGTGCACGTGACCGGGGAGCCGGCGCGAAAATCCGTTAGGCTTTGAAGATTACCGATCGGGATCGGCGCAGGCGCACTTAATCCCAGAGGTGTGATGCACAGAGACCACGAAGAAGATCCAGAAGAGGCTCTGAAGAAGGACAAATCCTGTCCCACAGCTTTTCCTGAAGCCAATTTTTAAACGAAATGCCTCTTATCCCTGCCCCACTCCACTGTTCTGACCCCTGAACCACAGGGCATCTGGATTCACCATCTGTGTTTGTTTGTTTTTTTCGCTTGGGATCAAGGCACGCTCCCTAGCCAGACCTCAGTGGGCCCTGGCAGGTGAGGAGGAGCAGCTACCGCCACTGCCACTCTAGGTGGGAAGGAAGCAGACTACACCGGGGTGTGTGTGTGGGGGGGAGTAGGACCAAGTGAGGAGGTGCCTTGCAGTCAGCTCTGCTCATCCGAGTTGGTGGATGGATGGACAACCAAGAGGGGACTGAGGCCAGGAGGTGGCTCTGGGCAGCTCCGCTAACACACTGGGCCTGTTGGCACCTGTCCAAGGATGCTGCTGACCTGAGACCAGCCCTGCCCGCTATCATGGTCAGCCGGAGGCACAGATTGCCCTGGAAACATCTCAGAATCTGTTTAGGAATGGAGATGGGGTGCTAAATATGGCTTCAGCGTTAGGAGGGGAATTTTCCCCCAGTGCAACAGATTTTTTTTTTTAAAGTGTGAGAACAGAAATACTGTGGAAAGTACCTCATCTTTAAAAGTTGGCATAGTACCATCCTTATATAAAATTCTCAACACAGCCAAAACATGGTTACAAATCCGAAGACTGGAGACATAAACAGACAAAGACAGATCTTTCTACAAGCCTGAAAAAAAGCTCCAGGTTTGCAGAAAATCTGAAATTAAAAAAGTGAAACAAAACCCTGGGGGGGTTAACCACCCCCAAAATAGTAGAAGCAGCACCTTTAGCTTTAAGAAATGAAGGGTCTCCCAGGGACTGTTGCTAGGCAACCACTGGCTCTCGTGCTATATGCACTAAACAGCTCTGTTCTCGGGCACTTCTCAGAGCCCTTGTAGAAAGTTCACTACCTGGTCAGGAAAAATAAAGGTTTTTTTTTTTTTTTTTAATTTGACAGCCAACAAATGAAATTGAAGAAAAAAAAGTAGAATTATCACTTTTAACTATAGCCTTTTTAATTTTGCTTGATCAGTTAACAAGCATTATCAGCTATAATCTCAGCACGCCTGTGTATGATCTCACAAAATCATTTTGAGAACCAGTCACTTATCTGTACAATCATCAGATGACCAAATTATAATGATTTTTCTGAGATAGTGGCTGTCCCCTTGTCTACAAAAAGTGTCACACAGAAGCATTACTCAGATTTTCCCGAGAAAGAATTGTCAAAAAATGTACGCAAGATTTGTGTGTGTGTAATGGGTTTCCTGGGGCTGAAGTGGCTCAAGTGGTTAAGATGCTGAACTGCAGACCAGAAGGTCAGTAGTTCAGCAGTTCGAGACCCGAGTGCCGCGTGACGGAGTGAGCTCCCATCTCTGGTCCTAGCTCCTGCCAACCTAGCAGTTCAAAAGCAAGAAATTGCAAGTAGATAAATAGGTACCACTTCGGTGGGAAGGTAACAGCGTTTCGTGTGCCTCGGCATCTAGTCATGCCGGCCACATAACCACGGAAATGTTTCTGGACAGCGCTGGCTCTTCGGCTTGGAAACGGAGATGAGCACTGCATCCCTAGAGTCGTATTCGACTGGCTTTTGAGCAAGGGAAACCTTTACCTTTACCTAATGGGTTTCCTAAGCATTCTAAAGCATTCTAAGATAGTTATTTTAAATGTGATTCTCTTTAAAGCTCATTTATTCAATTATGTTTGAGAAATGTTAGAGCCGATTTTCCATGCATGTGGTCTTTCAGTATTTTAAGGTTAACGTTCTTGTCTCTATTTTTATTATCTTGTTTAATAAAAAGAATTTCTTTTTCAATAAAAGATCACTAACTTGCTGAAAGTTTCTGCCTGATTTTCTGGTGCAAGCTTGAACAGAGAACTGACTTCTAAATACTGTACTATTGCAGATAAATCCCATCTGATGGCTTCAGCACTCTCTCATGGCATCGGGATGGTCTGATCAGTCCATCCCGACTCCGTGCCATTGTTTCCCCCCCATTGCAGTATGCGCGGCATCGCAAGCTCCACAGGGAGCCCTCAGTGCGGAGGTGCGATTCATGAATCCCGCGTTTAAGTGCACAAGCACAAGCAGCACACACACACACACAAAAAGACTCACCCACAGTTGCGTCTGATCACACACTGACAGACAGCGCCCACAGCTTCAAAGGGAGGTGCAACTGCAGGTCAAATTCCTCTGGAGGAAATAGCCTCACTCCCCCCCCCCCCCCGCAATTTTAACTGGCGCAGGTGACCGCACCCTATGTGCATGACTCCCTCAGGACTGGCTAACTGGTATTGTTCAACAGCAGCTGCTCCAAGAAGGCCAGTGCGGGGCAGTGGCTAGAGTTTCAGACTAGGATCTGGGAAACCCAGCTTTTTATTCCCACTCCGCCTGGGAAGTTCACTGGGTCACCTACTGGCCAGCCACCCTCTCCTCTCAGCCTCGCCTACCTCACAGAACTGTTGTGAGGATAAAATGGAGGAGAGGGGAAGGATGTCGTTTGCTCTGTGTCCCCACTGGGGAGAAAGGCAGGGTATAAACAAAGGAAATAAATAATAAGTACAGTCGAAGACGGGGGAAGATGAAAGGTAGGTTGGCTGATACGTGGGAAAGAGAGAAGGAAGAAGAGAATGGTGAGAATATGGAGGCTGCCGAGAGGAAATAGTCTGCGAAGGGTGATTCAGGGGAAAGTGAACAGCATACATTGCCATGCGTCACTTTCTTCTCTTCCATGTTGTCCTCACAACAACCCTGAGAGGTAGGTTAGGATGAGACAGAGAGGGAGAGAGAGGCTGACCAAAGTCACCCTAAATAAGTAAATAAGCAAGCCGAGTAGGGATTCGGACCCGGGTCTGTCCACTGGGAATCCGACATTCTATCACAATACGCAGACCGACGTGCCTCCACGGTCAGCCCCCCGCATTCTTAAGTGCCTCTTCCCAGTGCTGCAAATGTTAGCATCTGGTTATTAAAGGATTTACAGTCTATTCGTCTGTCTTGTACATTAGCTCATAAATGTCTAGAATTCTGCATTTATTAAAGCTTCCATGAAAAGTGGATCCTGGTCGAGCACATTGTAGAAGAAGAAGAAGAAGAAGAGACTGGATTTATATCCCGCCTTTCACTTGGAGTCTCAGAGCGGCTTACAAACTCCTTTCCCTTCCCCTCCCCACAACAGACCCCCTGGGAGGTAGGCGGGGCAGAGAGAGCTCTTTCCCGAGCTGTCCTTGAGAGAACAGCTGGTACAGAGCTATGGCTTGCCCAAGGTCATCCAGCCAGGTGCAAGTGGAGGAGTGGGGAATCAAACCTGGTTCTCCCAGATTAGAGTCCGCGCACTTAACCACTACATCAAACTGGCTTTCCAGTTTGTACCATTGTACCATATTGTACCATAACTTCATGATGAAAATGTGTTCTCGTTAACAGCTTATGGTATTGCGCTTTCTATGCTATGGTTCTTACAAACAGCAGAAGAGAAAAAAGGTGGTGATTCGTGCTCATTAACTCAGCTGAATGAATGGCATTCCAGAACATCTTGTATCTTTCAGCGATCTCAGTGCCTTTTTCCCTTGTAGCAGGCGGCACAGATTTCAACTGTCTGACTGAGACAGGTAGAACGTTTATCAAAAAAGTGTGCCAGGGGATAATAAAAAACAAGAGTTTAGAAAGAAGTCTCAGTGGTTGGGCACATCCTGGAGAGATGGGCCCATTTTGGAGAGATCAATGGAACAGAAGAGTTTGCTGATTAAATGGCGCATATACTTACCGTTTCTTGTGTACGAAGGATGCTTTGATACAAATCTTCAGGCATTTTCTTTTTAAGATAAAAACTAACTGTCTGCATTCTGAAAATGTGCAGCATTGCCTACGTAAAAACACAAAACCAGAGTAAAGCAGAGAGATGACAGAACTGGCCTATCTGCAGCGGTCACTTTTGCTGCTTAAATGTAATCACGAGAATGGGTCGAATCTGGAGTCCACTGTTATGATGGGCGGCGGGGGAGGGAGACTTTCCAAGTTTGTCTCACCAAATAAGCCCATATTTAGTAGACTCACCAGTGCTTCATTATTCATTCAACTGGCCTGGCTTGAGTGGATTCGGGCACCCAAGGATGGACACATCAAGCCTTCCAGGACTTTAGGTGGGGTCTTTCCAAGCCCCGTGTCCCGAGATGCCCTCCCACCTCCACAGCCCCCTGAATTGCCCCCCCCCCCCGTGGAAGACTATAATCAGCTCCCCCAGCTACAGAAAATGAGAATCTTTTGGACTCCCTTCTAACATGGGCTCTGAAGTACATTCTAGTTAGCTGCTCATCATTTAGGCTGCGAACACACACACTAAATAATCCACTTTCAATGCACTTTCCAACTGGATTTTACTGTGGGTTCGTTCATACAACTCTACTGAGCCACGCCAGGCATGAGTGCCTGGTGGATTTAAAGTGCATGTCCAGATCACAACATCTGGGAACCATGCCGCTTCTGTGTGTAGCCCGTTGATCCCCATTGGGGATCTGTACTTAAAAGATAGTAGTGAAAGTCCGGTCTAAAGCTGGCCGACGGGCCAATGCCGGACTTTCCACTGTCAGGGCGTACCTCCAGCATGTACTCTCCAGAACATCCCGAATGGCTGCCATTTTTAAAAAGTTTTAGTGACGTGCGTATAACCGCTTAAACGTGCAACGTCCCCAGAGCTCCGCTCAAACGATCTAAACAATTTTATGTTTCTGACGGTCCCGTGAACTTTATCAACTTTATTAAATGAAATGGTACCTAAAGGAAGGTACCACTGGTGGTGATTTTATCATTTTAATCTGCACATGCATGGAAAAACAAGTATATGGTGAGGCGCACATGCGCAGACAGGATTTTTTTGAAAAAAGCCTACCGCACGGCTCCTTACGGTGGATGTCGTCCAGAAAATCCACCGCGGAGTCACGCGCAGTAAAGCGCTTCATGGGTAGGCTGTCTGGTCATGCAACACTGGATCAAAACGATCTAGCCCAAATTACAACTGGGTCAATGGCAGGATTAGCTGCCCCTCTGAATGCACCCTGTGTGAACCAGCAAAATCCAATTGGAAAGTGCGTTGGAAGTGGATTATTTAGTATGTCTGATTGTATTTAAGACTATAAAATGCAAACTGAGAGCCACAAGGCCTCGCAAAGGAGGGCAAATCCTGCTTCCTCTTGCTGTCCCTTCTCGCCCTTCCACTAATGCCATTCCCCCCTTCCTGGCTCTACTTCCCATCCCCTCACACCTTCACCTTTTCAACCAGGGGGCTCCTATTTCTATCTATCCATATCTGTATCTATATCTGTATATCAGTTGAGAACTGAAATACAGCCATGCCAGAATAATCTTTCAACATACAATTAATCTTTCAACATGTAATTAAATTGGACCATAAAACAAACAAAACATGTTACTTTGATTAATTGTAAAATTGTAATTGTTGTATTTTCATCCCACCACCAGGGCAGGGGGCATGGTTTTGTGCTCCTCTGTTTTATCCTCACATCCCTGTGAGGTAGGCTAAACCAAGGGGGGCAGTGACCGGCCCGATACCATCCGAGGGTATGTGTGAGGGGAAAATATTAAAATTAATTAAAAATTGACTTCCATCTTTTGAAGGCTGGGTCTGGAAAGGCTGAAGACACCTGCCTTAAAGAGAAGTTCATAGTTCCCAGGGCCCGTGGCCGGGATTTTTGGATTTGGTGGTGGTGGTGGGGGGCTTTAAATATGCAGGGGGGGCACTGATAAAATAAAATAAAAAACGCTCACCAGTTGGAGCAGGATTATTTCCCATATTGTGGAGGGTTGTTGAATTTCAAGCTGATTTCATAGAGAAGAGGGCTTTGCCCTTGGTTTGCCACAGCTGAGGTGGCCCCAGCTGGTGGGAGTGGAAGGGGGAGAGCCATCTAGGACTGAAACGAGCCCCTTCTGCCTCCTTGTGCCCGCCGGCCCCACCTCGCCTCAAAGGGCCCCCCTCGCCCACCTTCTGCACAAGGAGCCCAGGGGCCCCCACCTTCCTCTCAAGGGGCACGGGGGGGGGGGTCTTTTGTTTTCTATCGGGAGAGAGAAAGAGGCTGATTTGTCTCTTTTGATTTGCACTTTGGGAAGACGAAATGGGGGGGGGGAGAGAAAGAGGGGCGAGGTGAAAAAACAGAGGCAGAAAGAGGAGGCAGATTTTCCTTGTGTCAGCCTAGCTTTGGTTTTTCCTCCTCCCAATCCCCAGCAGCTTGCAAGATGCCAAGATCAACAGGCATCTCTCCCCCCATTCACCCCTTTGAGTGCTGGCAGCAGAGCGATCAATGGATCGCTTACTTCTCTCTGGAGCCGGAGACAGAAGGAAGTGCAAACACGTATGGGAATGCTACAAAGCCCCTGCAAAGATTCCCCCCTCACAGCTGTGGGAGGTGCAAATATGGAAATGAGCTCATTAGAAAGGAGGGAGGGCAGCAGGAAGTGCCCCCTCCCTCCTGCCTCCCCCCAGTCCCCCAAACCTGGGATCACCTAAACATGAAATCAACAAAAAGAAGCCTGCACCAAAAAGACACCAACTGCAGCCGCAGCATACAAATATGTCAATTTCAAGGATTATGTCGTGTTTTTGTTTAGATTTTGCCTGCCTGGCTGCTTCAGGCTGCTTTTTCCTACAGCTGCCCCACACTGCCGAGACCCATAGCCTGCCAGGACTACTGGCAGGAGGGGAAGTTGTGGGGCCTTGGCAGGAAGTCAGGGGGCAAGGCCCCAAAATGCCCCACTGTAGCTACGGGCCTGATAGTCCCCCAAATGGGGAAGCATTTAATGACAGTCAGTTTGCTGGGGCGGGGGGGTGGGGAAATATAGTCCTTGTAGGGGGCTGCCAGAAGAAACCAAGTCAGCACAGGCTAAGTCACTCCATTCTTGCATATATCCAGAATTAAACTTTGCTGGTCTTAAAGGTGCCACTGGACTCAGACTTAAGTTTTCACATCTGTTTGTTAACTCCTGCAAGCTGGACATCTGGGCACCATTACGGCAAATGGGACAGAAGGGAGGCAGCGCTGACCTCTGGAGCACAACTGGTGGGAACCATCTCCTGACAAAACGCATTGAAAAGCGGGGGGGGGGGGGGGTCCATGGTCCGCTTTGCCCACTTCAGGCATCCAAATAACTCCCGCTGGACATGGGTGAAATGACCCCCCAACGTCACCAGGCACCTACCAGATGCTTCTGTCTCCTTAGCTCCATGTCCAGCAGCTGGAGATGCCTCAAGAGCAGGCTGTACAAGCACAGCTTCACATCAAATCTAAAACACCCAAGAGACATCTCATTAATATCTACGCAGCCCTGCCCACACCTGGGATTTTTTAAAAAAAGAGACCAGTCAACGCTGTTAAAAAAATACTGCCTAGTTCTGGAAAGTCTTGACAATCGTGAGCTGATCCTTCAGGCCTCCGGCTGGCAGATTACCTGTTAAACAGGGCGACTGTACAGCGAAGCAGGCTTAGTTGAAGCTGCCCTGGTTTGACTGGGATGCCTCACAGCTCTGCCATTAGGAAGATGAACGACCATCATGTGCCATCACCGTTTGTCCCACAGTCTTTTTTTAAAAAAAACCTTTTTATATTGATGTTTTAGTAGGAATACAGAGGTACAAAGGTATCAATACATTTTACAAAATTTCAGATCCCAGTATCATTGTAAACGTCAACATTTTTCATAAGTGTTGATAACAGAATATTGTTGTCTTCAATTACAGTGTTGTTGTTCTCATGGCTCATGCTGTTTTTTACATATTAATCTGTTTGTTCTTTGTCTAGAGATGTATATTAAAAACTATTAGCACTTAATTCGATATTTTATCTTTTGTTTTTAATTAATGTTCAATCATTTTGTCTTTGGTGTATCACAGTCAGAGTTCATACTTGTTTTAGGTTGTGTTTGTTTATGTGTCTATTAACTTAAGATATATGGGATTTTTTGGTTGTATGTCAGAAGCTGTTGTGTACTCTATGAATGGCGACCATTTCACTGGGAAATTAGAGTGCTGTGGTCGGCAGTTATCTTCTCTTATGCTGTCCGTAGTCTTTTCCATGATTAGTAGGTCCCAGACTTTTGTTATCCAATTACTTATTGTGGGAGCTCTCTGTGACTTCCATATTGTTGCTATGCTTGTTCTTGCTGCTACAATAAGGCTCAATATTAGTTCTCTTCGAATCTTTGGTATAGATAAGTCTTGCTAGGCATTGAGGAATAAGATTTCTGGTTTTATTGGAATTTCATATTGTGTGATGTATTTAATTTGTAATAGGACTTCTCTCCAGAAATTTGGTATATCCGGACATTCCCTCCAACAGTGGGCACACAGTCTTTAAAGCCCAGTTTGGTCTCGCAAGGGAAACCAGCGGGCCAAGCTGCAGGACTGAGGGCGGCCTCCCCCTCCCCAGCTATTCCATTCCAGCATTTCGTGTGTTCACTGCTGTCAGTCTGGTCCCGCGGAATGCGGCCACGCACCCCTGAGGACGTCCTAAAGGCTGACTTATTGCAGGTTTGCCTATGGCCATCAGAAATGTATCTCTGCTCAGTGAACATGGCTTAACTCACTGTAACTGACCGAGCAGCCTCGATCTGCTCAGAGATGCTGTGAATGCCGGCAAGAACAAGGGCACGGAGGATGTTCCGAAAACGGAGAAGAGAAAAATGCAGAAGGTGGGTCTTCTCCAGCTGGTGGCTGGACTGGACTCGAGGAACAGGGCAGGAGAGTAGTTCACGCCAGGAAAATGCTGAGTGAACATTCCCAGTAGTAGGATGGCCCCCTAGCACCTGTCTGTTCTTCTTCTTGATATGAAAAATAAATGATGATGCATTTATTTTGAGAAAGGCACTGATCATGCAGTCCCCAAGATAAATGACTGGGAGAAATTGGAAAGGCATGCCCTGGGGACAGAGTTTTTCTTTCATCTGGAACAATCCCAACCAATGAAAAAGGGTACATAAGGTAATGCTCGTTTGGGGGAAGCATTCTCCCCCTCCTCTCCCCCAAATAGGAACTTCCAATGCCTTTTGTTGTAGGAATTTCTCTTCCCCAGTGGAGACCTTTGTCTTTCATCTCTCTAGCTTTTCTCCTTCTTTCTCACTGTTGTTATTATTATTTTCTGCTTCTTCTCTTTATTATTTTCTCTTTCGTCCAGTACCTCAGAGGCCTGAAAGCTGTGCTGGCTCCACCCCCCCCCCCCCCCCCGGGAAAGGAGGCTATGAGACTGAATGCCCAGCTGGGCTTGAAGTGGGGAGATTTTTATTATGGGTGACTTGGTTTAAATTTTGCTCAGCCAATTAACTAATGTGGAGGTAACGCTGGGGCACAGCTTAACTGATGAAACAGAAGAACGGCTTTTAACCCGTTGCTTCCTACCATTAGAGGCTTTGTTTTAAATGCATCACAAAGTGTTTTCTCTCTCCACTATGTTTTGAGAAGCCTCTGGACCGATTTCATTCATAAACTTTAGGTGCCTATTCGAGATTTCACTCACTCATGCATTTATGCTTCACTAAGCCAATGAAATCTGTTTCAGTTAAACTACGAGGTCTGTGTGTTCTTACTGGTTAAGCATTACTCATTGGCAGGGGTCATTTTGTAGAAAAAGAGGTGCAGGAGCTCATTAGCACCACTCATTAGCATACCTTATTTGCATATGCCATACCCCCTGACATCACTGGAAGTGTGTCAGAAGGCAACACCCACTGCTCAGGCTCCACCCCCAAAATCTCCAGGTCTTTCCCAACTCAGAGCTGGCAGGCCAGCTTGACACTATGACTGAAGACACTTTAGGTTTCCTTTGCTCCTGCAGGGAAGCTCCCCTACAACAAGCATGAAAATACAGATCAAGTTAGTGTGCTTTTGCTTTTTTCCACAGTGCATCACCATATGTGCCCGCTCCGGGACTTGTTACTCCCGGAATGGCGTTCCTGCGCGTTCCTCCTTGAAATGACCCCTGCTCATTGGCAAGGCGGAGAGTCCAGAATCACCACCAGCAGCCTGGGCCAAAACTTGAACAGATATAATCAGCAAACTCAGTAGACCTGGAAGTAATTGGCATTCTCAAGGTGAGCTCGGAAGCATACCAGTTTTCATGATGATGGGTTATCTGCCCCAATTTTGGGGGGGAAATGCCCCCCCCCCGCTTTCCCACTGCATCACATTGCATTCATGCTTCCCCAACTTTTCTCCAGTCTTTTTTCAAACCTGCTCTGCCCTGAAGTTTAGGGAAAGATCACAGTAAAACCTGGGTGGCCGATGTGCAGGTGGAAAAGTTCAGATTTTCTGGCTCTCATAGCAGCCCCTTTCACTGACCCGGTCTCCGTTGAAGCCAGCTCCTCCCCTCCCATCAGGGGGAGTCTTTTTGAAAAAACTGGCACTCAAGTATCATTACCTCTGCATAGACCACTGTGACAAGCGTAGCAGGTTTTCCGAATTCCTAGCTTTTGGGTTTTTTAAAAAAGCAAGTGTCTAGGCCTGTCAGTCCCCCGGTCAAGTTACTCTCAACAACTCTCTCTTTGGCAGTGATAAGTTTATTGCGATATATGCATGATCCAGAACCTCACTCGTGTTAGAACTGAAACATTTTGGCGGGCACATCCTTAATATAGGTAATTCCAACAAAAGCCCCTTCCTTCCCTATGCACGCATCTCTCACACACACCATGCCTAGCATTGCCATCTCAACCAAGTGGGAAAATATATAGTGTGGTTATCTGCTGCTCAAGCTGGCACCAGAGAGGTTCAAGGACACTTTTCCATGGGGACTTGAAAGGAGGTACGGCTTGCAAGGAAAGTTATGGCTGCTAAAAATGAAAAGTCCCATTTTCTCACTCATTCACTCAACCCCCTCCCCACAGGAATTCCCTCCCCACATAACTATGGCAACCCAAAGCCAGCAAAGTTTGACAAGGCCCCTCCCTTGCAAAGATATAAGGGAAACGGCATTTCTTTGCAAGAGAAGGAGATGGAGACTGACTTTTTTCAGCTCAGCGACTCAGACTGGAGAGTCCTCCTCAGGGGAAGAGCCCGAGGAGCCAAGTCTGGTGGCTGACGAGGAACAGCAGGACCAGGGAGGGTTGAACGGGGCAGAGGTGCCGACTGCTGATGAACCAGCAGCACTGGAGGCCACCCTGCTGGAGCCTGCAAGTGAGCCCTTGGTGCTGGCCCCTGAGAGAGCCACTAGGATGCCATGAAGTAAGTCTTAAACCCGGGCCCATCCCGCCCCCCCCCCCCCGGGGACATTCTCACTCTGCAGGAGCGGCAACAGCAGAAGGCCCAGGCTGAGGTGGCCCAGAGGAGGCAAAGTGCTTGACTGGCTGCACACAGTGTCATCCCAGGGCCAGGCGGTGGGGGCCAAAATTCTTTGCAGGGTCCTGGCCAAAGCACAGCGCAGCCGCAGGAACTCAACACCTGCCAGCAGGGCAACCGACCCCGATCACTTCCCGGCCTATTTAGGCGGAGGCTTAAGAACATAAGAGAAGCCAAATGTTGGATCAGGCCAATGGCCCACCCAGTCCAACACTCTGTGTCACACAGTGGCCAAAAACACCAGGTGCCATCAGGAGGTCCACCAGTGGGGCCAGGACACTAGAAGCCCTCCCACCATTCCCCCCACCCCCGCAAACACCAAGAATACAGGGCATCACTTGCCCCAGACTGAGAGTTCCTATCTATACTTTGTGGCTAATAGCCACTGATGAATCTCTGCTCCAGATGTTTATCTAATTCCCTCTTGAAGCCGTCCATGCTTGTAGCTGCCTCCTCCTCCTGTGGCAGTGAATTCCACATGTTAGTCACTCTTTGGGTGAAGAAGTCCTTCCTTTTATCTGTTCTAACCTGACTGCTCAGCAATTTCATGGAGTGCCCCACGAGTTCTTGTATTGTGAGAAAGAAGGGAAAGGACCTCTTTCTCTACCTGTTCTATCCCATGCCTAATCTTGTAAGCCTCGATCATGCCACCCCTCAGCCATCGTTTCTCCAAGCTAAAGAGCTCCAAGCACTTCAACCTTTCTTCATAGGGAAAGTGTTCCAACCCTTTGATCATTCTAGTTGCCCTTTTCAGCACTTTTCCCAATGCTATATCTTTTTTGAGGTGTGGCGACCAGAACTGTACACAGTACTCCAAATGAGGTTGCACCATCAATTCATACAGGGGCATTATGATACTGGCTGATTTGTTTTCAATTCCCCCTTCCTAATAACCCTTAGCATAGCGTTGGCCTTTTTTATTGCAGTCACACACTGTCTCGACCTTTTCATTGAGTTATCTACTATGACTCCAAGATCTCGCTCTTGGTTAGTCTCCGCCAATTCGGACCCCATCAACGTGTATTTATAGTTAGGATTTTTGGCCCCAATGTGCATCACTTTGCACTTGGCCACACTGAACCCCATTTGCCATATTGACACCCACTTGCCCATTCTTGACAGATCCCTTTGGAGTGCCTCACAATCCTCCCTGGTTCTCACCACCCTGAACAACTTCGTGTCATCTGCAAATTTAGCCACTTCACTGCTTACTCCCAACTCCAAATCATTAATAAACAAGTTAAAAAGCGTCGGAGCGAGTACTGATCCCTGCAGTACCCCACTGCTTACCTCCCTCCACTGAAAAAATTGCCCATTTATACTCACTCTCTGTTTCCTTTTAATTAGCTAGTTTTTGATCCACAAAAGGACGTGTCCTTTTATTCTGTGACTATTGAGCTTACTTAGGAGCTTTTGATAACTTGGGAGAGCTACCTTGCTGGATCAACCAGTCCACTTGGCACAAGCCCTGGGCTCCTTGCTGCCAGCTCCGTCTATGCCCGCAGTCTCTTGATCCAGTCCTGAGGGCACTGCCTGAATAGCACAGGACACTGGCCCAGTGGAAGCCCCATTGTCCCTCTGCTTTGTCTGAAGTTGTACCAGCAGTGTGGGGAAACCACACAATCCCATCCCTGTATGGAAGACCCCAAGAACCTGGGCCAGGGGCTACTGCACACAGCACCAAAAATGGATCAAGAGGCCATGGGGGGAATCTGAAGAAGATTTGGGTGAGAGTTGGGTTACCATCTCCAGGCTTAGAAATACCTGGAGATTGGGGGGTGGAAGGTGCCTGGGGAGGGAAGGAGGGACCTCAGTGAGGAATAATGCCATAGAACCCACCATCCAAAGTGGCCATTGTTTCCAGGTGAACTGGATCTCTGTTGCCAGGAGACCAGTTGTAATCCCAGGAGACTTCCAGCCTCCTCCTAGGTGAGAGTGATCCTGCAGTCTACTCCTGGTTCACAAGCCTTGGCTGAGGACAGACTGCCAATGTGGGCCGCTATGCCTCCGCTTTAAAAGCGGAGGAAGAGGGGCCGTGCACATTGCTGCAGCTGTCCCCCGTCGGCAGTGCGGACTCGCCCGTCCACAAGGCGCCATCATGCTGCTTCAGCTGGAGACCCTTTGAAACAGGTTTCCGGCCATCTGGGCGTGCGTCGCTGCCGCTTCCTGCCGGTGTGGACGGGTTTACGGCACATAGGAAGCGGCGGCGGAAGTGTGGACGTGCTGTTCCGGCGGCTGCGGTTATGCAAACATCCGCGCCTCGCCGGACCAGCCAGAAGCCGCGCGCCGCAGCAGAGGAGGCTCCAGAGGATGGCGGGTGGTGTGGACAGGCTGTTCCTCCTCCTCCCCGGTAGGGTCTTGCAGCACTACAACCGGTGCAAACGGGACGCCCGTGCCAGTTTCCCCGCGCAGCTTCCGCCCCCGCAGCTATCCCGGGGCGAATTCCCAGTCTGTCCTCAGCCCTTGATTCTGATTTGCAGGTCTGAACCATGACTTGGAGCTGGCCCCGCTAGGATTTAGACTGCCTGCAAGAGAAATGCATCAACCGATGGCACAGTCTGTCAGTCAGAGCAGAACTCCAAGCAAAGCAACTGAAATCTGCCTCTATTACTGTCGGCAGAGTTCTGAAATGATCCAATCCACACTGTGGAGTTTGCTTTCGCTGAATTTACTGCAACGGGATGTTGCGGAAAGAGACAATACCTGACTGCAGGCCATTAATGCGACACAGAGGTCTTCAGAGCACGAACACGAACACAGCAGAGAGAGAAAACCATCGGGGGTAGGCTGAACTGCAGGCGAAGACATTTAATAAACCCTAAACACCAGAGGCTCAAGTGGTTAAGATGCTGAGCTGCTGACCGGAAGGTCGGTAGCTCGACAGTTCGAGACCCAAGTGCCGCATGACAGAGTGAGCTCCCGTCTCTGGCCCCCAGCTCCTGCCAACCTAGCAGTTCGGAAGCAAGAAATTGCAAGGAGATAAACAGGGACCCCTCCGGTGGGAAGGCAACAGCGTTCCATGCGCCTCGGCATCTCGTCATGCCGGCCACATGACCACGGAAACGTCTTTGGACAGCGCTGGCTCTTCAGCTTGGAAACGGAGATGAGCACCACATCCCTAGAGTCGTATCCGACTGGCTTTCGAGCAAGGGAAACCTTTACCTTTAAACACCAGAGGATGCTCCACAGCTCCCCCTAGAGATACAAGTGGACTAAGCATTATTTAAAGTAACTCGACTCTTAGCAGGCTGTCACTTCTCCAACACTTACGTGTCACAGGTCATCAGTTCAGCAAAACCAGTCACTCTGCGGAAGGTGCGATCCTGGTGTCTGTCATCGCTGGCTGCGGAGTGAGTGGTGGTGGACGAAGCCCCATCCTGCTTGGCTCCCTGACTGAGGGACCCCAGGCTGCTTGAGGTGGACCCCTCCAGGATCTGATGGGGGAGGATGACCTGCTGCCTTGCGCCATCATGCAGGGAAGGGTTGGAGGAGCCGTCTGCCAAGGGCTGTGGGTCGAGGGAATGGACACGTGAACACATGAAGCTGCCTGATACTGATTCAGACCGCCCCCGCCCCCCGGGTCTATCGAGTTGAGTATTGCCTCCTCCGATCAGCAGCGGTTCTCCAGGGTCTCAGGCAGAGGTCTTTCACACCACCTACTGCCTGGTCTTTTCAACTGGAGATGCTGCCAGGGATTGAACCGGGGACCTTCTGCAGGTCAAGCAGATGCTCTGCCAGCGGGCCACAGAGGGCCCCCCCCCCCCAATCAGTTAACGTTTCACAAAAAATTACATCTATCTCTTAAAACCTTCCTCATCACCTATTTATAATGTGGCACATGATGTGTTTTTGTCCCTTCTTCTTCTGGGAAATGGGCTTCATCGTTCAAAGATGACCTCTGTTTTTGGAGCGCAAACACTGTCCGCAAACACTGACCCTTTCACATGGACTGGACAGAGCAGAGTCCGCTGAAGGGGGGGCTGACTGGTACCCTGTCCTGTCCTGAGGGTGGGGGAGGGGGGTGGTTCTGTCAAGAGGTGGTCAGCATGGATGGCCACGCTTCCTTTAATGGCTGTTGATCCGCCACGTCTTCTTCTCCCTTCTAATGGGCATAAGTTCTAGGCCAGGGGTGGCCAAACTGTGGCTCGGGAGCCCCACGCGGCTCTTTCAGACATACTGTGCGGCTCCCGCGAGGCTCCCCATCTGTTTGCTCTCTCTCTTTCTTTCTGCCTCTCTCCCTTCATCCCTCCCCCATCCATTTGCTTTCTTTGTGTCTCTCTCGCTTTCTCTTTCTTTCCACCTCTTCCATTCTTTCTTTCCACCCCCACCCCTCTCTCTATTAGACACATAAATATCATTAGCAAACAAATAAATATCATTGGACAAATAAATATCATTATCAATATCTGTTTTTACTCCTTTTGTTTTTATTTTTGGCACTCCCGTTTAATGTTAATAAAAAGCAGATTTGCATATTTTTCAATAAAAACGTGTGTGTAACATTTGTTCATGTCTTGCGGCTCTCAGACATCTGATGTTTATTCTGTGTGGCTCTTATGTTAAGCAAGTTTGGCCACCCCTTTTCCCAGGATATGCTCTTGAGTTTGGTGGCGGGGCGGGGCGGGGCGCAGGGGACCTGGTCAGTCACACAGGAACTGATGCTGCCCCCTAGACCGTGGCCCAAAATCTTTTTCAATTCATGGGAGTTCTGTGAAGCATGCTCTGTGCACAAGTCAATTTTGGCTGATATCTGCTGTTTACCATCACTGTGAGCACTTTAAATAGCAAATTCGTACTGTAAATGTGTTACATTGTTGTGTTGTTTTAAATTGCTTTTAATGGTTTTATCTGACTTGGCACTGTGTGCCTCATTGTAAGCGGCCCTGAGCCCGCTCGCAGGGAGGGCGGGGTAAAAGTGTAAAAAAAAATGCAAAAAGAGTCCCCCCTTAAGGTCTGAAAACCATTGTTCCAGATGACCTCTGGAGCCTCCCAAATCTTATTCTATGTTAGGTTCAGATCTGAAAGAAAAGTTCCACTGGTTAATCCTTTATTAATCTTTTTAGTCAAAAGCAACATCAGATCCACAGAACATTTGAGAAGAATGGAGGTCCATTTCCTCTTAAATCCCTCATCTTCCTGACTCAAAACCAGCCAGATGTTACCCTGCCCCCCAATATGGGGCCATGGCTTGAAAAGGGTCTCTGCAGCAAAAAGCTAATTGTGGTCTGCTGGTGCGGATGCTGCAGCAAAGGATGGGGAGATCTCGCTGACAGGGAAAAGGAAACCATGCATGAGAAGGAAGAAGAGGCTGCAAGCTGGGGTGGGGGGGGGGGGAGGGAGGGGGGCAGAGATTTCCTTCCATGGTTTGAAGACTAATAAATGTTACAACTTGGAACTCAACACAAAATGCAGGGGAGGCTAAAGAAAGGAGGGGAAAGGAGTATGAATTTCTTTCTTTTCTCCTGTAGCTAATGGGGTAGGGAGTTTGCTTTGGAGTCACAGGAGGAGACCTGCCCCCTTCCACTTCTGAAGTGGCTCCGGGAGGAACAAGGAGCCAACTGGTGGCGCCTTGGACTAGCCAAGCAAGGGTCCTCCCCCGCTACCTGTGGACTCAGGGCTCCTGCCTCTGCTGTGGCTTGAGGGGAAGCACTTTTGCGCAATCCTTGCCAGGGCCATGTTTGGGAGGTGAGTGGGACGTTCCAACTCTCTGCTGTTTTTCTACACGGGTGATTAATTTTCACCACCAGCAACTCTGTCCTATCACATCCTGTCCTACTTTTGACTCCTGGGATGGCCACATAGTAAAGGTAAAGCTTTCCCTTGCTTGAAAGCTAGTCGAATCCGACTCTAGGGATGTGGTGCTCATGTCTGCTTCCGAAGACATTTCCGTGGTCATGTGGCCGGCATGACTAGACGCCGAGGCACACGGAATGCTGTTACCTTCCCACTGAAACAGTACCTATTTATCTACTTGCAATTTCTTGCTTTTGAACTGCTAGGTTGGCAGGAGCTGGGACCAGAGTTGGGAGCTCACTCCGCCATGCAGCACTCGGGTCTCGAACTGCCAAGCTACCGATCTTCCAGTCTGCAAATGCAGGGAGTGAATTTGATTGAAAGGAATTGCAACTCCCTTGGCTAATGTTTACCCTAAATGGATACACTCCTTACCAGTGTTCCCTCTAAGCTGAGTTAGTGTGAGTTAGTTCAGCTTTTTAGCCTCCTGCTCACACATTTTCGTCTTAGCTCTAGGAAGGATGGCTCCAGAGCAAACTAATTTATGCAGTAGCCAAATTGTTTGCTCACAACTTTAATACCAGTAGCTCACAAAGTGGAATTTTTGCTCACAAGACTCCACAGCTTAGAGGGAGCATTGCGGTTACCAAAATGAAATTTCATGCATGCTAACTCCATTCTCCGCAGGCCCCTTGTATGCCAATAAGTCAGGCATGACAATGAGACATGTCTTCATAAAACAATTTGAAAGGCTTACCCTAAATTTTTGGTTGATTGGATAGATGACTTTAGCTTTTAGTGCAAATTCTGTCACATCAGCATCCAAAGGAGGCTGTTCTTCCTGCAAGAAAACAGAACACAGGGGAAAAAATCTAACAAACTTGGATCTGACAACCAAAGATCACCAGTTTTCACTTGGAAGTCCTCTGGGGACCTCAGGAAATATCGCTTGTTCCTGGCATCAGCACAGGTTCTGAAAATCAAACTGAGACACAGAAAGCCGTGGAAGAGAAAAGAGGAAACCCAACAGTAATGCCCGCTCATCCCCTGCCAGAGTCAGTCTGGGGATGTCAACGGCCAGACACAACGGCAGAAGTCCACTCAAGGATCTCAAGGTCAGTTGCTTCAAACAGAAGGTCCTACTCTGTTGTCCAAGCAAAGTCCCAAAGCCTGCCCAATCCACACTGCCTTTCAGTCACAGGTACACCAGGCCTAGGCAGGGAGGGCATGGACCCAATTATGAGCCTAAATTCTTGGTTGGTGAGCCTCAGTTCACGCCCATCCCTAGACCAACCTCCCAGGACGGTCAATGTGGTTGATGTGGGGGGGGGGGAAGGAGCGTGAGGGATCAATGAAATGGCTTGCATCTATTTCAGCCTGCTCAGCAATCCTTCTTGCTCCCCACCCCCCACTTCCAAGCGTTCCCTTTAGATGGGTTTTGACAGTGGGCGCTGCACAGGAGTGGATTAAATGGGTTTTGGAAGATCTTCCCGCCCTCCATTCTGCTGGCCTCAGGGAGCCGCCACCAGCAGAAAGGAGGGAGGGAAGATCCATGAATCTCATGAACCCAAATCGGTTTGTGTAGCAGGGGAGGTTCATCCCAGTTCATGGTACCTCATGAGCTCACAAACTACCAGGCTGTATACTAGAGAGCCAGTCTGGTGTAGTGGTTAAGTGCGTGGACTCTAATCTGGGAGACCCGGGCTTGATCCCCCACTCCTCCACTTGCATCTGCTGGATGACCTTGGGCAAGCCATAGTTCTGTACCAGCTGTTCTCTCAAGGACAGTTATCTCAGAGCTCTCTCGGCCCCCATCTACCTCACAGGGTGTCTGTTGTGGGGAGGGGAAGGGAAAGGAGTTTGTGAGCCGCTCTGAGACTCCCTTGGGGAGTGAAGGGTGGGGTATAAATCCAATCTCCTCCTCCTCCTCCTCCTCTTCTTCTTCTAGGTTAGCTGAGTCTCAGATTCTGAGGTCCAGCCAAAGAGTCTTTGATACCCCAAACTAGACCCATTTTGCTAACCCTTCTTTGAGAATTACCTACCAGGGTCCCCACACTTTTTAAGCCTATAGGCACTTTTGGAGTGCTGACAAAGGGTGGTGGGTGCAACAAAAAAATGGCTGCCAGTGCAGGTGAAATCGATGACAAAATGGCTCCCAGAGGAGGCAGAGCCACACACAAAGAGAAAGCCCAAGTGCAGGGAGAAGAGGGGTGATTTTTAAAAACTACTAGAAAGAGGACTGAGAGAAAATGAAATCAACACAGTGGTGGCAGTTGCAACTGAAGCACTGTTATTTAATTCTGCAAGCTTTTTTACAGTATGAATAGTTCAGCAGCAGAATCGGCTGCCTCGGAAGGTGGTGAGCTCCCCCTCACTGGTAGTTTTCAAACGGCAGGCAGCTGGACGAACACTTGTCAGGGATGCTCTAGGCTGATCCTGCGTTGAGGAAAGGGCTGGACTACACGGCCTGCAGGGGCCCTTCCTCTATGATATTTGCTCATTCCTACTTCTACAGATACTTAGTCAGGCTTGGGACCTATGGTTTAGCATAACGGATGGTTCAGTTTGAATGCTGGGGGAATGCTGGTTTCCCTTAAAACTAAAACCTGCCGTGGGGGATAATGTATCAGGCCCACAAACTGAAACTTCAGACAGCACCACCTCTGAGCAAACGGTCTAATACCTTTCCCGTGGCTGTCCACATCCCTCTTTCTTTCCTTTCTGGTAAGGAATGCTCTCCGTCACGATGATGTTTTTGAGCTGCTGAGCGATGGCCTGCAACCAGCCTTCGGGAGTCCTCCTCCTCCTGAAATCCCAAGGACAAGGTTACTTTTTTTAGTTACAACAGCAAGAGGGTTCAACAGACTTCATCTGAAACGCTTGACATGCTCTCGCTTGAATTCTGTTCTACTGATACATTGGCCAGTTTACCAAATGATGTAAAGGTTGCATTCCTGAACATACATGGCCCTTGAATCAGTATGAAGAGTTCTGTAACAGTCTGTCTCCCAGCTCTTTTAGTTAGATCGCTTTTGCCCATCAGCCCAGCCCAACATCCTCTAGCCCTTACACAGAGCGGCTCCTCTACAGGTAGGATGGCCAGCTCTGGGCTGGGAAATACCTGGGGATGTTGCAGGGGGGGGGGGTAGAATCTAAAGAGGGGAGGGTTTGGGGAGAGGAGGGGAGGGACCTCATTGGAATCTGATGCCAGAGAGCCCATCCTCCAAAGCAGCCATTTTCTCCAGGGGGAATCATCTCTGTAGTCTGGAGATCAGTTGTAAAAGTAGGTCACCAGGCCCCACCTGGAGGTTGGCAACCACATGTACACATCATAAACACATGCAGGGAAGGCACACAGAAGAGGACGTGGGTGTCCTGGCCCCCTGCAGCATGTTGGTTCTGTCCCTTTGATCAGGAAGGGCCGCAGACTCCATCCTCAGGTTGTGGAAGGAGGCTGAATAGGCGGCGGCGGCGGCAGGGGGGGAGGTCATCAGAAACCAAGGGCGTCCAATTGCAGAGATGGAGTCTCCTCCCAGAGACTGCGCATTGGCTATGGGCTTGCCTTGGGGTGAATGTGTGCATGCAGGGGCAGTACCCAGACCCCCACTCCTTGGTGAGGTACATGCTTACAGCACGTGTGCACCTTCCGGGTGAAGAGGGAGGCGTCTGAGTACTGCCACTTGAAACAGCAGGCACAGGAGTGTGCCATATTTCTGCCATGAAAACAGGTTCAGGTGGGGGTCCCCGTGTTGGTCTTGAGGCAGCAGAACAGAATTTGAGTCCAGTCAGGCACCTTGAAGACCAACAGAGTTCAATTCTGGGTATAAGCTAACTTTGTTATGTTTTTGCCGTAAGCTAGCACATCAACGAAAGGTTATGTGAAATCATTCCGTCTGATGCACTAGCTGCTCACATACAGGGAGGAACTCTTTAAAACAGGGGGAGCCACAAAAACATATGCCCCAGTCCAAATCCCGAAGCAGGACAGTCTGGAACGCTGCAGCACTCAGGTCAAACTAGATGTTGAGTTCAAATGCACATGGCAAATGGACAAAGTCCCCACGGTATCAAAGCAAAAGCCCTTTGTGGCGGGGGCGCCTTGGAGCAGAGAATGTTACATGCACATACAGAAATCTGGGTCCAACGGATGGACCTCCAACCATATCATTTTGTAAGCTAAGCCCTCCCTACTGACTGGGTGCAGTTCTAGACACTGTTTAACTGCCTGCTTTCCTGCTCTCGAGGGTGCTGCTGAGGACTGTCTTCTTGACCACGATTCCTGCCCCTTCACATTTCCAAGTGCAGCTCCCAAAGTCACATTTTAGCCACACTAATGCTTTTCAGTTGTCACAGAGACGAGGAAGGGAGCTTCCAGCAGGGGTGAAGGTCCAACAACACATGATGCTTTCCCCAGGGATATGTGCCCAGGGAAAGATTGTTAATGTATAGTTAGGCCCTGAGCATTTAAGTTAGTGGGAAAGTTCCCCATGGGTTATGGCCCGGCAAGGCTGTGTGTTGTGCTGCAGGGAGCCCTCAGCCTGGCTTTCTCCAGGGCCATTTCAGATCCCTGTCTGCCCCTACATGACAGCAAGCAATTTCCTAGCATGGCTTGAGTTAGCCATTATTGGTGCGTTGTAGAAACAAACACCTGGCTGAATCACATGTGCTTGGCAGTGATACGCTCACAGGCCCTGTTTGGACCGCCACAGATTCAATGCGGCATTTGCACAGCACATTTCCCCACAATCCTTACATCCTTACATGCGGGCCAGAGACTGCACACGCTGTCAGGTGTCCAGGCCTAGGTCTGGATCCAAGGGATGCATGAGAAGAATGGCCATTTGGAAATAGTGGGGAGACCAGGAAGGGCTTGAATGGGCTCTGTTGACATACACTGTTGATGCACAAATCCATGCCCTGTGTGACCCCTTGGCCGAATTGGAATCACACGGTTGGAGTCCAACGAGTTAGATGAATGTCTGTTCAATGCATTCATAACAGGGAATCCAGGGCTGATGAGTGCCTGAGCACTCCAGCCATTCCAAAGCTGTATTCTGCCATAACCAGGAAGGGCAGGAGGTCTTATACCCCCCAAAGGACATCACATAGAGTTTACACACTGAAGGGCCTCCAACTGGTACCAGGCAGTTTACATCATACAAGCATCATTTGACTCAGAGCATCTCTCAGTGGTGTCAGTAAATTTCACTTTTTTGTCTTGTCTTCAGAACATTAGAGAACACTGGGTTCCTTTCTGACCTGCATATGCAGAGTTAGCTGATAAGGGTTATGAATCACATTAAACTTGCTCTCAGCGTACTTACAGCGTATGCATTCCATTTCTATTGCATCCTAATTCAACCTACAGAGGCTTCTTATATTAAAAAAATTGCAATTTTAAAATATATATGTTCTGCTATACGTTTCTCTAATCAGAACCCTTTTTGGTTACATACCAGGATATGAATCTATTATGATTAAACATTTGAAGGCACAGTGACAGCTGTCAATATATATCTAGGGGAAAGTGTCAGAAGTCGCATTCAGAGACTTCCGGTTTTGGTGACTCCATGGCAGGCTCCGGGAAGACATGACCTGGACTCAGCGGACCAGAGGAGTTCCGAACGGGTTTTGGACTCCCAAAGAACCTTGGAGGGGGACTCTGCCTGAGGCACTTGGGGGTAGCCTCTCTCCGGGATGGCAATCCCGAGATCGAGGCACCCCCCTGTCTCTATAGGTCTGGCCACTGTTGTAGCCTCCAGGCACGGCCAAGCGCACACCAGATGGCTGCAGAAGTCAGTGTGCAGCAAGGAAAAATCTACAGCCTGGAACGCATAGAGAAATGTGAGTGGAGATGTTTATTTTGTCTGAGAGATTCTCTGTTGTGAGCTTTTAGCGAAAGAGTTTTTTTTTTAAGATTAAAAGACAGAGTTTTTTTTTAAGAGTAAATCCCCCCCACCTTCTCTTAAAGAAACAGAGCCACCAAGAATTTGAGTGTTGTGAAGGGCTGAAGACAGAGTGAGTTTATTTTAAATGATTTAAGAGACAAAGAAAGACTTTTAACTGCCTAATGAGAACTTTCCTGCAATTGTGAACAAGAAACTATGACTGGACGGGGAGAAAAGATGGCGGAGAAACTAAAACCTTCTCCCAAAACACAATCTACTCTTCCAGCTACTAAGTCTGAGTCTAGTACAGCTGCTTTGGCAATAGCACTTCGCCCTCTGATGGACCAGCTGAATACTGTCAACTCTAAGCTGGATTCTTTGCAACAACAGGTGACAGAGGCGAATAAGAGGTCTGAGCAGACAGCTAAAGGATTGGCAGAAGTTAAAACCAAAGTAGAAAAGACTGATTTAAAGCTGATCATGATGGAAAAAGAAAGCTCTGATAAAGATAACTTGCTGAAACTTCAGATGGAGAGATCTTCCTTCTTTTTGAGATTCCAGGGCATACCTGAACAGAAAGGGGAAAACCTCAAAAAGATCCTTAGTGATGCTATAGCTCCAATGACGGATTTACAAGTGGATCAAATACAAAGCGACATGGGTATGGTCTACAGGACATAGCCTGAATTTGTAAAGAAAAAAATATGCCTGGAGAAGTTATGGTGAGGTTTTCCAAAAAGTCTACTAGAGATGTAGTGCTCAAGGCCACAAACAGAAATGCTCTGAAGATTCAAGAAGAGGATATCAAAGTGTTAAAGGACATTCCATTTGAGATTAGGAAAAAGTGAAAATTTGACTGTATTCCTTCAAACAGAAAACGTCATGTATCGCTGGCTTACTCCAGAAGGCGTGGTTTTCAGCTACAAAAAGAAGAAGCAAAGAATTGATTTAGCTGCAAACGCCAAGAAATTTTGGGACTATTGCAAAGAAGGAAAAGATAAAGCTCCATCAGAAGATTCTTTGGAGTTACAAGAGAGCATTTATGGTCTGGACGGCTCGGACGCATGGGGAAGTAAAAGCTCAGGAGATGAAGAATCAGATTCTGCTTTGGGTGCAGCACCACTGAAACCCGCAAGAGGAAAGAAGAAAAAAGGAACTTTTAAGGAGAAATAAGCTGTACTGTTGAAAATTGTGTTTGCATATCTCATTCCATTTATCAGTCACTCATGTATTACAAGCTTTTAAGTTAGAAATGTTAGTATTTTAAGGCCTTGTTTATTTTAAATTTTTTCCTTGAACAGATTGAAGCAAATATATTACAACTCTTTTTTTCTGGCTTCTGTATACCTTAGGGTAGTTTAAATTTTTAGTCATGGTAGTGTTTTTATCGGTGTTGTAGTTAAAAAAAATATTTAAAAAGTTGCATTCAGAAATCACATTTTTTTCCCCTTGTCCTACCCTGTCATCCTGCAATGGAGCAAGGTTTGAGTTCAGTGGCACCTTTAAGATCAACAAAGTTTAATTCTGGGTAGAAGCTTTTGTGTGCATGCACACTTCGAAGTGCCAGGTGCCACTGGACTCAAAATTTGTTCTGTTGCTTCAGAACAGCGACTCACTGGAATCTGTAGTCTTGCAAAGTTGCTAATCAAACGGGGGAACGGATCCAGAGAAACCAGGGAATAGATCAGACACTGTCTGTCCCGGTTGTGTGAGGAGCGCTGTCGGCCTTGAAGGATGATCCCACAGTAGAATGACGCCTCTGGAGTGGGACTGTGACCCCTGCAGCCAGCAGGAGAATACCTGATCGGGGACCGAAGCAACAACCGCTCCCATCGTGAAATTCTACTCTGCGGCGCGGGGGGAGGGGGGCTCTCTCATTCCACCCCGAGGGGACCGTTCTTCAAGACTTCCAGTGCTTGCGTGGCCGAGACTGCCCCTGTCAGACCCATTCCCTTAGCCCCAGCTGCTTATTTATATGTTCTGGAATCTAACACCAGAAGGGCATTCACACTGGCCAGAAGTTCGACTTTGCCTTCGGCAGTGCCGGAAGGGAGGTTTAAAGCAATCCCTTACCCCTGAAGGCTCTGTTCTTGCTCCCTGGGTGAAATTGACTCTATAGAACACCTTTTTTTAAAACTGTCTTAACCACCAAGGTCCGATCAGAAAGTTTAAGCCCACTGTTAGAAAGATTTCCTGGGTGATCAAAGAAAACCAAGCTTGATTCTTTCCTGTCTGACAGAAACCACCAGACAACTCGGCAGGCGGCTAAATTCTGTGCTCAGGTTTACAAGCCCCGGAAATCCCTTTTGGCAGCATGACTTTGTAGTTATCTGGCATGATTTTGTATGTTTTTAAGAATTAATCTTCTCTCTTTATATTTTTATGGTGTGTGTGTGTGTGTGTGTGTGTGTATTTTAATCCAATTGTATTGCTGGGCCCTGGCTTTTGCATTTCTTAACCAAACTGTACCGCTGGTCGCTGACTGTTGCAATAAAAGGATGATGGTGGTGATCCACTCCCTTGCCGGCCTGGCTCTGTCCCCCCTTCGACGTGCAACTGGGCAGGAGGGCAGGGCACGTCCCCCCAGAGCCCACGGAAGTCCGCCGGCCTTCCGGCCCCTACGTGGCCAAGGACGTGGGACCCTTCAGGCCATGCCCTCTCCACCCCCCCCCCCCGCCCGCCCCAGCGCGCTTGGCTGCCCCGCTGTCCCCGGGCCCCAGCCGGGGCAGCTCCCACCCGCCCGCCCTGCCACCCTCCGGCCTCGCGAAGCCCCGGCGACGGGGGAGCGGCGCGGTACCTGGGGGCGTCGGCGAGGCCCGAGGGCGCGGAGCCCGAGGAGGGCGGCCGCCCCGCCGCCCAGCACCAGCCCCAGCAGGACGGCCAGCGCCAGGAGGCCCGCCGAGGGCTGCCAGACCCGCGCCCACAGCCGCAGCGCCACCTCCGCCCCGCAGGGCCCCGACGCCGGCCCGGCCGCCCCGCTGCCCGCCGCCATGCAGCCCCCGACGGGCGCGCCGCTCAGGGAGCCTCCGCCCACTCCCGGGAAGGGAGGCAGGGAAGGAGGGCGGGCCGGAGCCTCCCTTCTCCTCCCGCCCCCGCTCCCCGGCCAGGGTGGGCAGGGCTTGGGGGGACGCCCAGCCGTCCCGCTTCTTCCTGGAAACTTTGCGAGGGGCCCGCGCGGGGAGAGCGGCGGCGGTGGCGGTGGCGGCCCATGCCCAACCCCATGCCCACGCCTCTCTGCCCATGCCCGAGCCGCCGCCGCCGCCCTCCTCCGGCGCCTGCTGCCCAGCGCCCGTCGTCCCGCTGCTCCTTCTCCTGGCGGCGGCGAGTCCTTTCGGCCGGGGGCTGGAGCCGCCCGGGAGGGAGGCCCGGGGCCCGGCCCGCTCT
The DNA here is from genome assembly GCA_029233225.1 of Lepidodactylus listeri. Taxonomy (NCBI): domain Eukaryota; kingdom Metazoa; phylum Chordata; class Lepidosauria; order Squamata; family Gekkonidae; genus Lepidodactylus; species Lepidodactylus listeri. Next base: position 110,929,521 of record JARCFY010000009.1, on the reverse strand, counting down.
CCAGTTCCCCCTCGGCCCGGCTTCCCCGCGGCGACTCTCGGCGCGCAGCTGGTGAGTGGGGCAGGGCGGGAGAGGGCGAGGGCGTGGGTGGCGCGTCCCGGGCTCGAAGGCAGCCGGCGCCAGGCGCGTCTCCCGCCTCCCCACGCCGCTCAGGGGAGGGGGGCAGCTCTCCCGGCCTTTCTTGATTGAGGCGTCTTTTAGGGCGGCCCCACCTGTCTGCCTCCCCACCCCAGGGGAGACCCAAAGCGGCTCCCGTCCGCCCCTCTGTTTAGCCTCACAACCAGTGTTCCCTCTCAGCTGAGTCAGTGCGAGCTAGCGCACAGTTTCTTAGCCTCCGGCTCACCCGTCTCGGCTCAGGAAGGCTGGGGCTCCAGAGCAAACTGATTGATGCAGCAGCCAAATCACCTGCTGCCAACTTGAATGCCAGGAGCCCACCAAGTAGATTTTCCCCAGACCCGGACTTGGATCTCTAGCAGACCCAGGCGGGGAGGGAGTGGTCATTTCAGTGGCCTTCTGCCTAGGCAGGGACAAGTCTTCTCTGCGGAGAAAGAAACTCCCTGCCAATGTTCTCTCTAAGCTGAGTTAGTGTGAGCTAGCTCACAGTTCTTTAGCCTCTAGCTCACACATTTTTGCCTCAGCTCAGGAAGGATGGTTCCAGAGCACACTAAGTTATGCAGTAACCAAATTGCGCACTCACAACTTTCATGCCAATAGCTCACAAAGCGGAATTTTTGCTCACAAGACTCCTCAGCTTAGAGGGGCCATTGCTCCCTGCCTCAATCCCCAGCCGCTCTGGATAAAAGTGCTCAAGTAGCAGGCCCAGGGGCCATTTCTGTCTGGCACTCTGGAGGGCTGCTCAGCAGCAGTAGACTGTGCTGGCCCAGGGGAAGCTGGGAAGCTTTGCGTGTTCAGGAATACCTGAAACTGCCTCATGTTGAATCATGGCCCATCAAGGTCAGCCTTGTCCACTCTGACTGGTTTTGACCCTCAAAACCTTATGCCCCGAAAACCTTGTTGGCCTTCAAAGTGCTCCTGGACCTGAGTTCTGTTCTGTTCCGGCTGGCAGCGGGCTCTCTGGTGCCCCAAGCAGAGGTCTTTCCAGTCACTGGCTCCCTGCTACTTCAGTGAAGACGTTCGTGGGTGAATCCCGCAACATGAAGCAGCACTGCTTTCTCTCTCAGCTTTACCCTTGCAGAGCACTGAGGCCTACTAATCAGCACCTTTTTGCAGTCCGGCTCAGTTGTTCCTGTTTTGGCAATCCAGCCACACAGAAGGGAAAATTACACGACCTTTTCGGTATGCGCAGACACTGTTTTTGTATGAATGGGGCCCGTGCTCATTTTCCAGCTTCAGTATGCACCCTGGGGAATCCAGTTTTTTAGGGCACGTGTTTGCGTGCACCAAAGCTCAATGATAGGTACATGGTCTTGTTCACACAGCGTGGCAACTGCGCGTGTTGGAATGATCACAGGGAGCTCAGTCTCCCGTTACGCAGGTTTAGAGTGCCGAAAGGGGAAGGCCTGAACGGATCTTTCCTGCCGCCCCCAAACAGTATCAGCCCCAGCCTCTGACTCCCTCCTGCCTTCGCTGCCGCTTTCCTGCTCCTCATTTGTTCTCAGCTGATCCCAGATCCAGAACTGTAGTTTGGGAAACAGTGCTGAAGTTCTAAAAGTCAGTCCGGTGGATGAAAGTGGACCATCATAGAGTTCTGGGCCATCACGACAGTCCACGTTGTTCACTTTGGCACTTAGTGCTGAAGAAACACGGTCCCTTTAATGATTGGGACAGTTGTAGTCTCCTCAGGACGAAACGCCTGCGTGAACGGACCCTTGATCAGTAAACCTGGAGGGTAACGTGTGCATTCATAGAACTCCCGGTCAGGAGAACTGCACTGCACCTTTAAAAGCATTAGGCTCTTTCAGCCTGCAGTGATGCAAAAGCTGGTGGACGACGTCCGAAGCAGCACAAAGTGCTCTTTGTACACATTGGTTTGGGGAGTAAATCCAAACATAGCTGACCAAATGTTGTGTTTCAGGTGGCTCAGGATGAATCTAGGATTCAGACATCAAGGAAGTGTTTTGGCACAACAGGTAAACGCAGCTGTATTTATTTTACTTACTTCATTTGTACCCCAACTTTCTTTCTCCTCAGTGGAGACTCAAAAGTGACTGGAAGCATTCCCCTCTTCTCTGTTTTATCCTCACAACACCCGTCCTGTGAGGTAGGTTAGTCTGAGAGCATGTGACTGGCCCAAGGTCACCCAGCAAGTTTCCATGGTACGAGCAGAGATTTGAACTTTGATCCAGCACTCTAGTCTGACACTTTCAGCCGCTGCGCCCCACCAGCTTAAGACTACCGTGTGCCCCTGTTTTAGACTGTCCCTTTTTGTCGGACTGGGCTGCCTGATGTCATTCCTAGCTATTTTGTCATTCATGTGATTACAGATGAGGAGAGAAAGTGTCCCAGAAGATTCCATATGTTGTGCATCTCCCGCACAAAATCTCCCACAGCAGGAAGTTCAGAGCAGATGCAGGCACTCTGTCCGTCTGCTGCAACAGACTTGTGTGGCGGGTGTTGTGGAAACCCGCAACATGAAGAAGCATTGGTTTCTCCCTCAGCTTCACTCTTGCAGAGCAATGAGGTCTCCTAACCAGCACCTTTTGGCAGTCCCCGGCCCCAGGGACGACGTCCGACTGGTCTTGACTAGGGCCAGGGCCTTTTCAGCCCTTGACCCGACTTGGTCGAATGAGCTCCCTTATGAGATCAGGGCCCTGTGGGATTTGTTACAGTTCCACAGGGCCTGTAAGACAGAGCTCTTCTGCCGGGCTTTTGGTTGAGACACAGCGGGCAGCGCCCCCCCCCCCCCAGTTGATCTTCCATTGGTGGCCTGGATCTGAATAGCCATATAGGGACCATCTAAACTGATGAGGCATCTGGCTAAAATGATTCATGGCACTGTATGATCTATGTTGTTTTAAACAGTTGTTTTAAATTGTTTTTAACTGTATTATATATTGTATTGAGACTGAGGGAACCTGCGGGGAGGGCAAGATACAGGACTAGATAGATAGATAGATAGATAGATAGATAGATAGATAGATAGACAGACAGACAGACAGACAGACAGACAGACAGACAGACAGATAGATAGATAGATAGATAGAGGTCCAGAAGGGCCCCCAGCAACTGAATGGCTCTAGCATTGTTTCTTGTGTCAAATGTACAGGAAGTGGGTCCTTGGCGGGGTGGGGGAAGCGTCTTTGGTGCTGTGTGCACCCTGGGGAGCCTCTCTAGCCTGGCACATCTCCAGCATCTGACAGGCAAAGTGAAAGGTTGTTGGTTGGAAGGTGTCTGCTAATTGTCTGAGTTCACGCCTTGAATTTTTCTTCCTTTTTTTTAGTCATCCGGGTGCCAGCCGTTGGGAGGCAAAGTCAAGACCTCCGACTGCGATCAACGTCTGCAGCCCGAGCTGCTCCCCTCGGTCACCCCTCCTTTGCTTCAGGATCCTGGACAAAGAGGTTCAAACGGCAGGCTTCCCTTAACCATCAAGAGGTCAGTAAAAGATTGTCTCTTGCTAAATCCAAGGGCTGACTATGTACTGTCTGAGGGCCACTGTGGTGGAAATCGTAATGTTGCAGTTAGCAGCTCCAGATGACCAGAACTGTTCTTGCACAGACTTTAATGCTTTCCCAGGTAGAACAGGGGTACCGAAGTCATTTGTTATGAGGGCTGGATCTAACATAAATGGGACTTTGTCAGGCTAGGCTGTGAATAGGGTTGCCACTTGCCAGCCTCTAGGTGGGGCCTGGGGATCTCCCAGAATTACAACTGACCTCCAGACTACAGAGATCAGCTCCCCTGGAGAAAATGACTGCTCTGGAGGATGTGGTGTGTGGAGTTACCTTGCTGACGTCCCACCCCCTCCCCTAACTGTGCCATCCCCGGGCTCCGCACCCCAAATCTCCTGGTATTTCCCAGCCCAGAGCTGGCAAATAAGGACGCTTTCACACATGCTGAATAATGCAGTTTCAGTCCATTTCAGCTACCATTTGCAAGTGGATTCTGCCATTTTACACAGTAAAATCCAGTTGCAAAGTGTATTGAAAGTGCATTAGTTAGTGTGTGTGAAAGAGTCATTATAGGAGAGGCGGCCTGCAAAACTCGTGTGTGTGGGGGGGAATCCCATATCCCCCCCATTGCCGAGCCTTCCCCAGCCCAACCACCCAACCTGAAGCCTGGCAGAAGCAGTGTCAGGACATTACGGACTGACTGCCAGAACTGGTCAGTACCCGTTTGTGCTGGTTCACGTGGGGACGAATGACACGGCCACGAATACCACCATGAAAATTAAAGAGGACTACGAAGCTCTTGGAAGGCAGCTGAAGGCATTGGGGCACAGTTGGTATTCTCTTCTTCCGTCAAAGGAAGAGGAGTGCGAAGAGAACAGACCCTTCCTCGAGGTGAACCGTTGGCTGAGATGGTGGTGCCGGCAGGAGCGCTTTGGGCTCTGGGACCACAGGATAAGTTCTAGCACATGATGGGCTTCACCTCTCAAGGTCGGGGAAGAAAACGTTCGGAAAGAACCTGGAGAGCTGAATCAGGAGAGCTTTAAGCTGAAGCCGCAAGGGGAAGGGGGACATGATCAGCATGGGGACGTCAATGAAGTTGGACTAGATGATCTGCAAGGTCCCTTCCAACTCCAACGTTCTATGATTCTAAGTGCCTCTATAGCAGTGCCCGTAGAATGGGTAATAAGAAGGTAGAGCTTGAGATTCCCTTGCAAACAGAGGGCAACGATATGATCGGAATCACTGAGACTTGGTGGGATGGTTCTCATGACTGGGATGTGGTAGCGGATGGGTATGAATTGTTCAAGAAAAACCGGAAGGGTAGAAGAGGCGGCGGAGTGGCGCTGTATGTGAGGAGAGGGCTAGCTTGTCAGGAAGTCCTGGAGAATGTGATTGACAGCCCCGTGGAAAGTATATGGGTGGAAATAAGGGGAGGTAGGGCAAAGGGTGTTGTGGATGGAGTCTGCTGCAGACCACCTGACCAGGGGCGGGAAATGGATGCTGCCCTCCTCGAACAGATTGGTAGAGTATCCAGACATCAGAACCTTATGATTATGGGAGATTTCAACGTCCCTGATGTGTGCTGGGAGACAGGCTCCACAGAACAAGAATCAGGCAACTTCCTGGCCTGTCTGGCCAACAGCTTCCTTTTTCAAATGGTGGAGGAAGAATCAAGGGGCTCGGCCACACTAGACTTAATATTGACCCACAGGGAAGGATTGGTAGATGGGGTGAAGGTGGTGGTGGGGGGCCTTAGGGGGAAGTGACCAGGTCCTCCTGGAATCCCAGCTGCTGGGGGGGGGGTCAAGGGAGTTCGTAGCCAGACTCTTAGGTTAGATTTCCATAGGGCTGACTTCAACGAACCCAGAGGCTTGATGGGAGTCATTCTGTGTGTGGAGGGAGGGGCCCTGGAAGGGAAAGGAGCGAGTGAAGGGGGGGCTCTTCTCAAACATGAGCTCTTGTGAGCTGAAGCCCTCACTATTCCAGCAAGACGGAATCATGGTAAGGGCTCCAAGGAACCGATGTGGATGAACCGAGAGCTCCAGAATAAGCTAAGGGAGAAAAAGGAAACGGAGGGAAGGGCAGACCTCTAAAGAGGAGTAAATGAGAGTTCCTAGGTACTGCAGATCAGCCATCAGAGAAACCAAAGCTCGGTATGAGCTGGGTCTGGCCAGGGGGGCTCGCTACAATAAGAAAAACTTCTACAGATAGGGGAGAAGCAAACACAAGGTAAAAGAGGCAATTGGACCGCTTTTGGGAGTAGAAGGAGAAACTCTGGTGGAGGTCAGAGAAAAAGCAGGCAGGCCTAATGACTTTTTTGCCTCTGTTTTCTCCCTGAAGAACTCGAGCCCATCTAGAGATGGTAGAGGACATGACAGGACACCTGAGTGTCCAGCTTACATTGACAGGGAGGTTGTGGAGAAGCACCCTGGCTGCACTGGACGAATACTGATCCCCTGGGCCAGATGGTGTGCACCCAAGAGTGCTCAAAGAAGTTTCTGATGAACTTGCAGAGCCTCTGTCCATCATCTTCAAGGCCTCTTGGAGGACTGGGGATGTGCCACAAGATTGGAGAAGAGCAAATGTTATCCCAAACTTTCAGAAAGGGAAGAAGGATGACCCGGGAAACTACAGGCTGGTCAGGCTGGCTTCTGTTGCTGGGAAGATATTAGAGCAGATATTAAAGGGATCGATCTGTAAGCATCTGAAGGACCACTTAGTGATCCAGGGAAGTCGGCATGGTTTTGTCCCCAACAGATCTTGTCAGACCAACCTGGGTTCCTTCTTTGATCGTGTGACGAGCTTACTGGATCGTGGGAACTCTGCTGATGCGATGTACCAGGATTTCAGTAAAGCTTTTGATAAGGTTCCCCATGACATTCTGGTGGGCAAACTGGAAGACTGTGGACTGGACTGTAGGACTGTTCAGTGGATAGGGAACTGGTTAGAGGACCGCACCCGAAGAGTGGTGGTCAATGGCGTTTCATCAGATTGGAGGGAGGTGTCCAGTGGGGTGCCACAGGGCTCGGTTTTGGGTCTGGTGCTTTTCAATGTTTTTATCAATAATCTGGATGAAGGGCTACTCATTAAATTTGCTGATGATACCAAATTGGGAGGAGTAGCAAACACTTAAGAAGACAGAGTTAAAAATCAACAAAACCTGGATATTCTGGAGAGGTGGGCAGTTGCAAACAGGATGCAGTTCAACAAAGATAAATGCACAGTACTACATCTGGGCCACAAAAACGTCAAGCACAAATACTGGACGGGGGATACATTTCTGGGGAGTATGTGAAAGAGATCTTGGGGTAAGAGTGGACTGTAAACTAAATATGAGCAGTCAGTGTGATGCGGTGGCAAAAAAAGGCAAATTCAGTCTTGGGTTGTATTACAAGGGGGCCATAGCATCCAAATCACAGGAGGTCGTAGAGCCCCTCTGTACACTGCCTTGGTCAGGCCGCACCTTGAGTGCTGTGTGCATTTCTGGAGGCCTCACTTCAAAAAGGATGTGGACAAAATCGAGAGGGTGCCGAGGAGAGCGACGAGGATGATCAGGGGTCTGGAGACTGAGCCCTACGAGGAAAGGCTAAGGGCCTCGGGAATGTTTAGTTTGGAGAAGAGGGGATTGAGGGGGGACATGATCGCTCTCTTTAAATATTTGAAAGGCTGTCATTTGGAGGAGGGCAGGGAGCTGTTCCAGTTGGCAGCAGAGGATAGGACCTGAAGTAACATGCAGAAAGGTATTGGCTGGATATTAGGAAAAACCTTTTCACGGTCAGAGTGGTTCAAAGGTGGAATCAGCTGCCTAGGGAGGTGGTGAGCTCCCCTTCACTGGCCGCTTTCAAGAAGAGGCTGGATGAATATTTGTCAGAGATGCTCTAGGCTGGTCCTGCATTGGGCAGGGGGCTGGACTAGGTGGTCTGCAAGACCCCTTCCAACTGAATGATTCTATGAAATGGGTGGGTCATCCTGTTCTCCAAAGGACAGGTCTACCAACGTAAGGGAAAGGGGTGGGTCGACCTCTTCTCTGGAGGACAGGTCTGCCAGTAAAGAGAAAGGGGGTGGGTGAAATTTGACTTGATTCTGTTTTCTCTTATAATGTTTAAATTATTCTTAAAATATAGTTTGATTATAATTTAAAACAATTTATTCTGAGATTTTTACAAGGTTATGGAAGTAATTGTATAAAAAACTAACTTACGCAATAGTCCAATGTATCACAACTTTAATGCTACTAGCTTTTTTTTTTTTTGCTCATGAGGTAGAATTTCTGCTCACAACACTGTGGAGCTTAGAGGAAACACTGGACTCACCATGTTAGTCTGTTTGCAGCAGGAGAAAAGAGCAAGAGTCCAGGAACACCTGAAAGACTTAACAAAATTTGTGTCAGGGGAGGAGCTTTTATCAGTCTCTGCTAACTTCTTCAGATACCATGAATTTTGTTAGTCTTTAAGGTGCTACAGGACTCTTGCTCTTTCCTTGTTTTGAAATGACTAGCAGGGTTGAGATACAAATCTTCTGACATAAATGTATCAGTAAATAGCCATCTTCAAATATCTGAAGGGCTGTCATATAGAGGACAGAGTGGAGTTGTTTTCTGTTGCCCCAGAAGGTCAGACCAGAACCAACAGGTTGAAATTAAAAGAGTTTTCGACTAAACATGAGGAAGAACTTCCTAACAATTAGAGTGGTTCCTCAGTGGAACAGGCTTCCTCGGAAGGTGGTGGGCTCTCCTTCTTTGGAGGTTTTTAAGCAGAGGCTGGATGGCCATCTGACAGCAATGCTGATTCTGTGAACTCAGGCAGATCATGAGAGGGAGGGCAGGAAGGGTTGCCTCAGTGCTTAGTTCTTGTGTGGCCTTTTCTTATGTGCCCAGGGTAATGTCGATCACCACTTTGGGGTCAGGATATGGTGGATTGTTCCTGCAGGTCAATGGGACAGCCATGGGCACCCACATGGCCCCACAGTATTCTAACATCTTTATGGCTGACTTGGAGCAACACTTCCTAAACTCCCGCCCACTCACACCTCTCTTGTACCTGTGATTCATTTGTAACATTTTTATTGTCTGGACACATGTTAAGTTGCATCCAACGTACAGCGACCCCTGGTGGGGTTTTCCAGGCAAGAGATGTTCAGAGGTGGTTTGCCTTTGCCTGCCTCTGTGTAGAGACCCTGGACTTCCTTCGTGGTCTCCCTTCCAAATACTAACCAGGGCTGACCCTGCTTAGCTTCTGAGATCTGACGAGATCAGGTAGCCTGGGATGTCCAGGTCCTGGCACCTTAATAAAGGCTTAATAAAGACCCAGACATTTATTATTTCGCGTGTCAGAGTTCACGTTATCAGATCCATGTATGAAATGTGCACATTCCTTGCCAGCAGGAAGGTAACGGCTAGCATCTTAACTTACGGTTTTCATGTTTGTTGGTATATTAAGTTAAGCACCTCAAGTCTTTTTTTAAATAAAGATAAAATGAATATCCTACATTTAAGTTGAAACGAGGCTGTTAAATTTTCTGTGCAGCATGAAGATGTGTCAAGAACTGCAACGTCTTCTATGCATGGAATCACTTTCCAGAAATGTGCAGTGGTAAGTTTGAAAGTATCTTCCTAGAGCTATAAGATCTAAACCTTTGATAAACTTGTTTCAGCCACAAGTCCCCCCCCACCCCCTTTGTTAAAAAATATGTAAACCCCAAGTCAGTAAGCAGAACCAAAACTTTAAGCACTAGACCACAATCTTAGAAATAGCCTGGAGTTATTGTACTTGGGGAAAATAAAAATATGGATTAGTTAAATCTCTTTTTTTAGACCACTTGGGAAATAAATATGATCTAAATATAGCAAGCACAAGGTAGGACCATAAGACTCATGGGGAGAGACTCCCCCCCCCCCCCGCACTGCCAAAACTGGCTTGTCTCTGGGCCCCACCAACCACCTTAAGCTCGGCGGCAAGAGCTGGTAAGCTGCGTGCACAGAAAACACTTTTTTAATTTGTGGGGAATTTAAACTCCCAATGTATTTTTTTTAACATTTCAGATTTTTCTGCAAACGTGGGGAGTCCCCAAGTTTGCAGAAAAATCTGTTTAGTGTCAATGTTGCCCCGATCCGCAGATTTAGCTATCTGCAGTTATTCAAAGGTTGAAAGATCAAATGCTGTCATCTAGGACCTTCAGATGTGAGGAGGCAGACTGAAAATCAAGAGGAAGCAGAACATGTACATTCTCTAGAGGCCGTGGTTTTTTTAGGGGGGGGGGGGGAATCAGACAAATCCAGTGGTGCCTGGAAGGCTAATATTTATTCCAGCACGAGCTTCCGTGTATCTTCCTCAGATGCTTCTTCAGATGGTTTTTAGAGCCTCCTTCTATTCCACATCAGTTCAACAAGACTTGTACCACCATTACAAAATAAGATAAATGAACTGGTAAGTTGGGAATCATTTCAGAAGAGGGTTCTTGTATTTTTATTTGGATGCTGCTTCCCATTTCCACAAAGTCCCAGAAGTCTACAAGAATGCTTGTTGCTATTCCAGCTGCAACAGTCTGTGGTGGAACTGCTTGGGCTCAAAGAGGACTTGCGTGGAGAGCCACAACCACATGCTTGTCACTGTTCCAGCTGCAACAGTCTGTAGTGGAGCTGTTTGGACACAAGGAGGACTTGCTTGGACAGCCACAACCACATGCTTGTCACTGTTCCGGCTGCAACAGTCAGTGGTGGAACTGCTTGGGCACAAGGAGAACTTGCTTGGAGAGCCACAACCTCATGCTTGTCACTGTTCCAGCTGCAGCAGTCTGTGGCAGAACTGCTTGGGCACAAGGAGGACTTGCTTGGAGAGCCACAACCACATGCTTGTTACCGTTCCAGCTGCAACAGTCTGTGGCGGAACTGCTTGGGCACAAGGAGGACTTGCTTGGAGAGCCACTACCACATGCTTGTTACCGTTCCAGCTGCAACAGTCTGTGACGGAACTGCTTGGGCACAAGGAGGACTTGCTTGGAGAGCCACAACCACATGCTTGTTACCGTTCCAGCTGCAACAGTCTGTGGCGGAACTGCTTGGGCACAAGGAGGACTTGCTTGGAGAGCCACAACCACATGCTTGTTACCGTTCCAGCTGCAACAGTCTGTGGCGGAACTGCTTGGGCACAAGGAGGACTTGCTTGGAGAGCCACAACCACATGCTTGTTACCGTTCCAGCTGCAACAGTCTGTGGTGGAACTGCTTGGGCACAAGGAGGACTTGCTTGGAGAGCCACTACCACATGCTTGTTACCGTTCCAGCTGCAACAGTCTGTGGTGGAACTGCTTGGGCACAAGGAGGACTTGCTTGGAGAGCCACAACCACATGCTTGTTACTGTTCCAGCTGCAACTGTCTGTGGTGGAACTGCTTGGGCGTAAGGAGGACTTGCTTGGAGAGCCACAACCACATGCTTGTTGCTGTTCCAGCTACAACAGTCTGTGGACAAACTGCTTGGGCACAAGGCGGACTTGCTTGGAGAGCCACAACCACTGAGACTGGCTAGAAAACCACTAACTAGAAAACCACTATCTGGGTACTAATAGCTTCTGGAGAGCTTCAACATCAAGTAAACATCTCAAAAAATAAAACAAATTATCATTAGTTCTGGCAAAATGTAATAACACACTTTTGGCAGAAATTCAGTGCACCTCAGTTTAGTATTGTGTACCGTTTTCAGTGTGATAAGGATCAGTACATGCAGAGCTCAGTAGAGGAGGGCCAAATGCCAGACAGAGAGAGGGGAAGTGGGGACTTTTACCGTTTTCCTCCCCTTTGAGTTCTTCACATGCTGGGAGAGAGGAGATCCAAGGTTGGAGGTGTTCCCTTGGGAGCCAATGGAGACATCACGGATAGGGTGGTCAGCCAGAAGGTAATACTGCACCAACAGTAATTTCTCAAAAGGGTTGAGCTGAATCAGAAATAAAATACAAAAAAGAGATGGGAGCTACATTTATTAACACATTGTAATCTCCATTGTAACGTTTTGTGTGCCGTTTCTAAATTGTATTATTTGTCTCATCTCTGACAATCTGTGAGAGTTCTGCTCAAAGTAGTCAAGGATCAGATCTTGGTTGGTTAACCACAGTTCTTTATTACCTATTCCTACATTAGTACAGCATCTCGGGTTATTGTCAGAGATGAGACAAATAATACAAGCGGGTCTATTATACCATTCCAAGGAGTTTGAATTACCCATAGGTAGCCAATCCCCTTAAGGGAAAATTGGCGGGCTAAAAGGTGTCTTGACCGTTTGGTTCACACAGGAAAAAAGTGAGGTGTTAAGCAGTAAATTTCCCTTCTCTAACCAGACCCCTCAGTTCACATAACAATTCATGGCTCCAAGGTTCTTTAGCATGAGATAAGAGATGAGAGCCATCCTCCCCTTGAAGTTACTGCCGGGGCAGCTGGAATGCGGAGGCAGAGATGAGAGGCCTCCTTGTTCTCACCCTTAAGGGTTGTCACCCTCCCGACCAAAACAGGATTAATACAAAGGTCTAATACATAATGCATAAAGGTTACATAGGATACATAGAATGCATGCAAGAATACATTGGCTGAATTGACAGATTCTGACACCCGTGCCCTTCCTGATCCAGACAATGAAACGGGCGGGGGAGATGGAGCGGAAGAGAAGGGAGTGGCCCCTTGCGAACCCGCCTGTTACGCCAGCGCTCAGCTGTCCTGCCTCTCCCAGAGCCTGTTTGGGGTGGCCCATTTCTCTCCCGCTGAACAGGGCTTCTCCAGGATGTTCTGCTACTTGTATTCATTTCATCCTGTCTCTGCACGCGCTGGTCTCTTGCCTTCAGACCGATGGCTTTCTATTACTTGGTTTCCAAGCAACGGCTTGTTGCAGTGGAGATTAAAATCATCTTGAGAATTTGAAATCAGAGTCTGGGGGCATTTGTAAGTTGCCCCAGATGCCCTCAGAAAAACAGGAATGACCCTTGACCCTTTCTGTGCCAGAACTGAATCCGGCGAGCCGCATATTAGGCGGAGTTCTGAACAACTTTCCCTCAGTGGTTCTCCCCCCCCCCCCTTTTTAATGGAAAGAAACTATTGCTGTTGGGAGTCAAGGAGGGGCTTGCCTCTTTTGCTGTTAGCTGTTTTTTCCTCTCAGAACTGCTCTTTTCAAGCTGCTTATCTCCATATGAGCAGGTAGAAACACATTCCCCTATGGAAGAAAAGAAGCCTGGGAAAAAGGGAAACAATTAAGCACCCCCCCCCCCCCCACACACACACAGACAATGCTCTTTCTCTGTTCCAGATTGCCACTTCTAATGGCTTCTTTTCGTGCGAATGATGCCTGAGGGAAGGTGGTTGGAGTATTTTGTGCAATATGGTTTGGCTCTAATATTAAGGGCTGCTGATGAATGATTCTGCTGTAATTAATGCTGGTTTCATTCTGCAGGTTCGAACTGACCATGAACTTCAAAGTGCTTATGTGAGACTCCTGATTAACAACACAAACACACTGCATGCATTCAATGTCACTGACCTTGTTTTAGTGGATAACATCACAGGTCTCCATGTTCAAGGAGCAAAGGGTAACCAGACCGCAGATGGGTTTCAGACGTTCAGAATACAATTTTTGCATGGTAAGTTCATTTTTTTTCATGGAATGCCGGTCAAGATGGGTATCTGTGTTAGTCTGTCTGTAGCAGTAGAAAAGAGCCAAGAATCCACTAGCCCCTTAAAGACTAACAGCATTTGAGGCAGGGTAGGAGCTTTCGTGTATCTGAAGAAGGGAGCAATGGCTCACGAAAGCTTGGCACAAAGGTTGTTAGTCTTTAAGGTTCTTCTGGACTCTCGCTCTTTTCATGGAATGTAGTTGTTTTAAGAAAATATTGAAATAAAATTTGGACATGTGGCTAGACTCTGCAGATCTGGAATAGTGCATTCTAAGTTACTTGCGATAAAGTCAAATCATTCCACACAAAATTAAAATAGCAACTTAATTCTGAGAAAGCGGAAAATGGCCATTTCATTCCTCATAAAAACTTGGGCGGGGGGCTTTAAAGGAATGTCAAAGAGTAAAATAACAGCATAAAAATGGTGCTCATAGAAAAAATAAATTACAGACTATCCCAAAAGAGTTGCTTTGTCTGAGACTATCCCAAAACAGTTGCTTTGTCTGCTGTAGTATTTGTGCAATTTAGAAGAAGAAGAGTTGGTTTTTATACCTCGCTTTTCTCTGCCATAATGAATCTCTAATTTTTATACCTGAATGACTCCTTTAAGGCCTTGGATTCCCAGCAGCCTTTGGCTTCAGCAGTGTTAGAACCTCTGGCGGCCAGACTCTGTTCCGGCCAGACAAACATTTATGTAAAGCCCCCCTGCCATGAGCAAGGGGCACTGTGCGACTTTGGTATTACAGGGTCATCGGGAGATTATTTTATCTCTTTTCTATATCCAAGGTCACATGCATATGGCTCTTTTGAGCCGTACCAGGCACAAGTGCCTGGTGGATTTGAAGTGCACATCCAGATCACAGCATCTGGGAATCGTGCTGCTTCTGTGATTAGCCTGTCGATCCCTGTTTGGGATTTGTACTTAAAAGATAGTGGTTAAAGTCTGGTCCTAAGCTGGCTGATGGGACAATGGTGGACTTGCCTCTGTCTGGTCATTCCACCAGTGCTCAATCAGCCTGTAGGGACGGTCTCCAGACCATCCTGAACGGGTACCATTTTTAAAAAGTCTTAACGATGCACGCATAACTGCTTAAACATGTGACATCCGCAGAGCTCTGCTCAAACAATCTGGAGAATTTTATGTTTCTGATGGTCCTGTGAACTTTATCAACTTTATTAACTGAAATGGTACCTAGAGAAAGGTACCGCTGGCGGTGCTTTTACCATTTAAGTCCGCGCATGTGTGGAAAAACAAGTAGACGGTGAGGCACATATGCACATGCGCAAACAGGATTTTTTTTTTAAAAAAAAGCCGACCACATGGCTCTTTAACGTGGATGCCGTCTAGGTAATCCATCGCAGAGTCATGTGTGGTAAAGCGATTCACAGGGGAGCTGTCAGGTCGTGCAACGCTGGATAAAAAAAATCTAGATCAAATTACAGCCGGGCCAATGGCAGGATTAGCTGCCCATCTGAATGCACCCCACGATAGAGTCAGGTGGGTCACCATGTTGGTCTGAAGCAACAGAACAAATGACTCCAAAGGCACACTGCATGAAAGCTTATACCCAGATTTAAATTTTGTTGGTCTCAAAGGTGCCACTGGAATCCACCTTTGTTCTGTATTCAAGATGTAGTCATAGAGGACTCAGATAGGGATCAAAAGCATCCCAACATTTTTCACACACCTTTTCTTCTCTTTCAGCTGGGGAACATTATTTACTGGACTACATTGCCATGGTTAATGCAAAGGAATCGGGCAATGCCAGGGTGTTGATTCTGCCTGCTAGACTGACTTTCCGCTCGTGGCTGGTATTTCCCTTATGTTTTTAATATACTAATTGTAATGTACAGTTCTGTATCAGTGCGGAAGCCAGTGTGATATGGGGGGGGGGGGAGGAGTCAGAGTATCGGATGAGGCCTAGAGAAACTGTGGTCCAAGTTGCTATTTCACCCCAGAGCTTGCTGGATATTTGTAAGTTCTCCACTTAAGGAACATTCATCTGGAATATCTCACCGTGGTTGTGGAACTGTTGCAGTGGCATAATCACCTGGTTTAACCTGCCTTAAGGAAGGTTTGCCCCATCCAGATGTGGTAGAAACAAGGAAGATGATATTTCAGAAGATAAATGCATACACTAGCGGTTCCTCCGTGAAACAGGCTTCCTCAGGGGGTGGGGGTGGGCTCTCCTTTGAAGGTTTTCAAGCAGAGGCTTGATGGCCATTTGACAGCAGTGCTGTTTCTAGGACTCCCTATGAATCCCAGGCAGATTGTGAGAGGGAGAGCAGGAAGGGATGAGCCAGTGCTTGGCTCTTGTGGCTCTTTCTGACACGCCCGGGAAAATGCTGATCAGCAGGAATTTTCTTCCACGCCAGATTGGCCGAGGGATCCTAGAGGTTGGTTCCTCCCCCTCCTCTGAGCATAGAGCAGAGATCATTGGGGGAGTGGGGGAGAGGATTTGTGGGGGTGGGGGAGAGGATTTGTGGGAGTGGGGGAGAGGATTTGTGAATTTCCTGTATTGCGTGGGGGGTTGGACTAAATGACCTTTGAGATCCCTTCTAGCTCTGTTTTTCTATGCTTCAATGTGTTTGTCACATTGCTTGTGGAGGAAGGAGGGATACCAGTGTTTGAAATGTAAATCCTATGTATGCCAACTTCTGATCTGAATATAAAGTAATCCTTCTGAATCTGAATATAAAGTAACCTTTCCATGGCAACGTGAAGATTTAAGCCTTGTGAGGCCAACAGGTCCTTGGCTCTTTGTATTGTATGCCTCTTGTGTTGACTGCTAAGCCTAACTGTCATGCAGGGATATGATGACCTTAGCAGAGAAGCCTCATTTTCATGGCATCCACTAGCTGTGGTCTGAGGCAGCTCCCTCATGGGGGGGCGGGATTCTGCAGCCTTCAAGAGCCATTTTGCTTCGGGTCACATTTCCAGCACACCCCTTTGGTTTGCAAGGGCCTTATCGGAAGGTGGTGCTGTTTCCTAGGTGCTCGATAGAAAGTATATGCTTTGTGAGGTTGTGATCTGGTATCCTTCCATTTAGCTATTGAATTCTGCCTTTGTCTGAGATTTGCATCATTTTATGAGGGGAGGAATGGGATGACCTGCTTCTCAAAAGGGGATCTGGGTGTCAGGTAGTTAGATTATGCTGACTGAAAACAGCTGTTTTTTAATCTCTGTTTTCAGAATGATTCTCAGTTTGATCCACTGACAGCATCATTGAGAATAACAGGAGAAAAAAAGACAAAGGTAAATAACTCTGCTGTCTCATGCAAGCCCTTTCCTTTCTTCTCTTTGTTAGCTTATAGTGCTTTTATGGACTAGTTTGTGATGGAATTCCTGATGTGCCTCATCCAGACTATCACAATGAAGTACAGGTTTCAGCTACAAGATTGTGTAAGACTAGGAATAAGGCCCACTGTGGAAATAAATATAATGGGATCTAGAAAGAGGCTCTGGGCGGGTGTCCTGGCGTTGGGCACTCAGCATCAATCTGTTGTGGTGACCTCAGCAGGGTATAATGACACAGAGCTTATAATTTTCTCCAGGGGAACTGATCTCTGCCATTGGAAGAGCAATTGTAATTCTGAGTCATCTTCAGCCCTCACTTGGAGATTGGCAACAATGGTTCTCCAAGAAGAAATGGCTGGTTTGGAGGGTGGAGTCTATGGCTTTGTACCTGTCTGAGGTCCCACCGCTCCTCAAACCCCACCCTCTCCAGGCTCCACCCCTCAAATCTCCAGAAATTTCCCAAACCAGAGGTGGCAATCCTATTTCCTTCCCAGCTAACCATCAACATACCTTTATCTGCCCCTCTGATTTCAGGTTTTCATATCTTCCCCCCTCCCCGCAGCCTCTACCTAGGAAAACTACAGTCTTTCTCCGCAATGGGGACCCAAGCAGGAGGGAAGTTACCTCAGCAGGGTATAATGACACAGAGTCCACCCTGCAAAGCAGCCGTTTTTTCCATGGGAGCTGATCTCTGCCATCTGGAGAGCAGTTTTAATTCTGAGTGATCTCCAGCTCTCTCCTGGAGATTGGCAGCAGTGATTCCCCAGGAGGAAAAGTACAGTGTTTGTCCGCAGTGGAGACCAAAGCAGCTTACATCATTCTCCTTTCCTCCTTTTGATCTGCACAACAACCCTGTGATGTAGGTTATGCTGAAAGTCTGTGTCTAGTCTGAAATCTTAACTTCTACAGCAAGAACCTGGGTCTGGCAGACCCTGCTCTGAAGCACTAACTGCTATGCCTAGGGTAGCCAACTGCCAGGTGGAGCCTGAAGTTCGCTGGGTATCACAACTGAACTCCAGACAACAGATCCCCCCCCCCCAAAAAACAGCTGCTTTGGAGGGTGGGCTCTATGGCATTCTATTCAGCTGAGGCCTCTCCTCTCCCCAAACTCTGGCTTCTGTAGACTCCATCACAGAATGTACAGGAATTTCCCAATCTGGAGCTGGCAACCTTAGTCAGGACTGGCCCCAATGAGTTCCCCACAAAGGCCTGGATAGCGCCTCCTGCCTTTGCCTTTTTACTGACAGAACCAAGCATGGTTCCCTAGCAACAGCCATTGAGGGAAAAGTTAGTCCCACAGGAGTCAAGCAGGAGAAGTGTCTTCATCAGGAGAGAGAGCCGTTTGACAGCTTATTCTGTGAGAGAAGGGTGTCCAGGCTGGCAGTGGGTGGGGGAGAGGAGCGGACCCAGCACTCAGCCAATGGCATGCGAGTTCTCTTGAGTGGCAGTTGATGGGCCAGTGGCTGATGGAGCACACTGCACAGCCAATGGGAGAACTGGAAATGGCCAATATGTAAGGGAGTTATACATATATAGGATGGTGGCGATCACAGAGGGAAACACAACCCATTTGTTCCGGCAAGGTTACTGGCTCTGCTGGCGTTTTATTCTTTCTCAGACTGAAGCTGGTTCTGGTTATGACACTCCAAAGAGAACTGGTGTAAAATTGAGCTGTGAATCTGGGGCTCCCAGGCTCAGGTCTCACTGTTGCCACGCTTGAGGTGGCCTTTAGCCAACTATTTCTCCCTCTCAGCCATAGTTAGTCTGCCTCAACCGTACTGTGGTTATAATCATATTGAGAGGAGAGCGTTTTCAAACACTTCGACGCACTACGTAGGCGTGAAGTATTTTGGTGTTCTGCGAATTGAGGGCTGGCCTGAAAGGGTTGGGAGTGCGTCAACTGTAAATTAAAATAAATAAATAATAGATTTCCTCCCCTGCCTGATTTCCCCCCCCCTCTTCCTTCCCTTGGCCTACGTCTCAAAAAAAAAAATTAATTCAACTGGGCGGTTTTGGATAAGGAAGCAGCCACCATCAAACTATCATTAACCACCTGGCGTCATTGGTTGGAGGGGGTGCGGGTGCCTCACCAATGAAAATATTGTTTCATTTCCCAAGTATGTACTGCTGGCACATTTATTTGAGGTCCAAAGGAATGTATTGCTAAAGCGGTTGGCAAATGATTGGACGTAGAAACTGACATGCTGGAGACGCATACGGAATCAGTTTTGTGAAGTGCTCTTCCAGTGTGATAGGAGCAAAGTGGGAGTCTTGAGAAAATAAAATTCAGAAAAAGAAAACTGCTAATCCTTAAAAATAAACTGTACAGCCTCTGGTTGGTGGGCCAAACAGTCATCCCAGACAGCAGCTGGCTCATAGATTCCAGGTAGCCCTGATGCTTGCCTCCCTTCCTGTTTCCAAGGAGCATCTCTGGGTGGGATCTATAGCCCAGTCCCCCCCCCCAGCATTGCTCAGCTGCTGCCAAAGCCCCCCCCCCATGTGCTTTCAATTGGTGAGCTACAGCAAATGGTGAGCTTAGGCCAAGCTGTGCTTCTGGGCCAAGGGCCATCAGCACACTTACGTTACCCATTTGTGGGGCATATTGAAGGCCTAATAACATCAGCAAACCAAGAGTATCTCGGTATCCATGTACAAACACTTCCCTGCTTGTTTTTTAGATTATTTCCATAACCTTGTAAAAATCTCAGAATTCATTATTTTAAACTATATTTTAAGCATAATTTAAACATTATAAGAAAAAAGAGAATCAAGTCAAATTTCATTACAGAAAATGTTGTCCTCTATGAGGGTAGACCAGGCCTCTACCCTCCCCTTTCCACTATATTGGTAGACCTGGCCTCCAAAGATCAAGTCTACCCACCACTTTTCACTATATTGGTAGACTGGCCTCTGGATAACAGGTCTACTCATCAGACTCCCGGTCAAGTTACTCCCAACAACTCTCTCTTCAGCAGTGATAAGTTTATTGAAGAGTGTGCATGATCCAGAAAATCATTGTGTTAGAACTGTCCCAAAAGATTCAGTCAGCAACTGGGATCCTTAAACAGAAATCTCTTTATTGCTTAACAGGTCTTGTTGGTCACTTGCACTTGCTGTGTTAGTAATACCTGAGGTTCATACATACAGAATAGATATAGTGTATTCAAAATGGCCACTTCCCTGAACCCACCAATCATAAAGAATAAAACGTACACCTAAATTATACTGGACATACATTCCCAGACTAAAAGCACGA
Organism: Lepidodactylus listeri; assembly: GCA_029233225.1. Classification (NCBI taxonomy): domain Eukaryota; kingdom Metazoa; phylum Chordata; class Lepidosauria; order Squamata; family Gekkonidae; genus Lepidodactylus; species Lepidodactylus listeri. The sequence goes on along the minus strand of JARCFY010000009.1, from coordinate 110,909,750 downwards.
AAAGTTGCAACTTGCACCTGAGCTGGGAAAGTGGCTGGGAACTAAAGCGTTCAAGGCCGAGGAGGCGCGGGAAGCGATATCGAGCAAGCAGCGAGCTTGAGAACAGTTGGCGCATTCCAGAGGGAGGGGCGGCTTTGAGATATCTAACTCCTTCCCGGGGGATGGCAGCATTAGCTGACATTCTGCCCTCCTGAAAACCCTCCCTCCTTGCCCCCAAGTTTCAGTGGGAACAATTTATGGAAGGCATGAAGCTTTGCGGGTGCGTTTACATGCTTAGATTCAACCCATTCATTGGCTTCAGGACCAAAATCTAGCCGCTTAATAAGATAGAATAAACGGCCACGTTTATATTTAGAGTCCAGAATTTCGGCTACTTCATAGTGCGGGTCACCATTCCTCATCAGAGGAGGAGGAGATGACGATTGGAGTCTCTATTGGTTCAGTCCAGGATCTTTCTTTAGAAGGCTGTAATGGAAAACAGGGTGTACAAGTCTCAGTGATTTAGGTAATTGCAGTTCAAAAGTTACATTGTTGATCTAAGCACTGGAAAAGGTCCCACATACTTCCAGTCCTGTTTGTGGCTGGGTTGGAGGCCTTTAATGTTCTTTGTTGACACATAGACAGAGTCTCCTGGTGATAGATTTCACCCCGGAACCCTCCCTTTGTCCGCATATTTTTTGTAATCTTGTTTAGCTTTCTCTAACGCTTTAGAGAGAAGTGGCCAATAGTCTCTGAAAGCGTTCCACCAATCTGCCAAACTGCTGGCTCCAGGAATGGCAGGTCCCAGAGAGGGAAAAGGGACCCCTTCAAACCCACTCGCTGCCATGAAGAAAGAGACCCCCGTTGACGAGTGGGTCGCATTGTTGTAACTGTATTCTGCAAACGGGAGTTAATCAATTCAATCATCTTGTTGGTAGTTTGTATAGCAGTGCAAAAATTGTTCTAAGATTTGAGTGACATGCTCCGTTTGGCCATCGGTCTTGGGGTGATAGGCACTGCTCAATGCGGGTTCCACCCCCATAATTTGCAGGAGCTCCCACCAGAAGTTGGCAACGAATTGCGATCTGTGGTCAGAAATGATCTTATGAGGGATTGAGTGCAATTTAATGACGTGGCACATGAAAGCTTTAGCTAGAGCTTTAGCCGTCGATAACTGTTTGAATTGGACAAAGTGGGCTTGCTTAGAGAACATGTCCACAACCACCCAGATTACCGTCTTGCCTTTGATAGGTAGGAGATCAGTAATAAAGTCCATAGAAATGACTTCCCAAGGTCTACTGGGGGTTTCCAGGAGTTGGAGCAGCCCGGGGGTCCCCCCCCCCCCCCGTTCTTGCACATTAAACATGTCTGACATGAAGATACATATGTGGATACATCCCCTCACATTCCTGGCCACCAAAACTGTCTCTGCAGTAAGTGTAATGTCTTTAAGTAGCCAAAGTGCCTTGATAACTTAGATTCATGGGCTGCATGCTTAAACTTTTTCCGTAAAGCCTGTGGCACTACCAGTTTTTGGTCTTTAACCAAACACCCATCAGGTCTTTGGCTTAGGGAGTTATTTGCTTTAAATTCAGTTCTTACAGTCTTGTTGCGGGAGTTTGCCTTGCCCAGAAAATGGTGCAGGGAGAATTTAAATGTCGAGAAAAAATCAGCCCACCTCAGTTGTTTGGCATTTAAAGAGTATTGGGTTCTGAGGGCTTCGAGATTTTTATGATCAGTTCATACCTCGAAATGTTCTCTAGCCCCCTCCAACCAGTGGCGCCAAGTTGAAAGTGCCAGCCGAATGGTGGCGGCTTATTTGTCCCACACCACCCAATTTTTTTCCCATCTCCCCAAACTTTTTAGACACAAAAGCTAGAGGGTGTAATTTCCCATCTGAACCCTCTTGCAGAATAGCTCCCCCCATGGTGGCGTCCGATGCATCGACCTGGACAATGAATTTTTTATTCTTGTCTGGGTGAGCTAAAGTTGGTTCCGAGGTGAAGAGGCGTTTTAAGGATTCAAATGCTCTTTGGTGTTCAGCTGTCCAGTCTAGCCAGGAGTGGGGTTTGGCAGAATCGGGCTCCTTCCCCTTGGTCTTTAAGAGATCGGTCAGAGGGAGGCTATACTTTACAAAGTTATACATTCATCAAAGTTATTGATGAATGTGCAGTAAAAATTGGCAAATCCCAAGAAACTTTGAAGTTTCACTGTATTGGTAGACCAGGTCTCCAGAGGTCTACCCTCCGCTTTCCACTGTATTGGTAGACCAGGCCTCCAGAGGTCTACCCACCCCTTGCCACTATATTGGTAGACCAGGTCTCCAGAGGTCTACCCTCCCCTTGCCACTATATTGGTAGACCAGGTCTCCAGAGGTCTACCCTCCCCTTTCCACTGTATTGGTAGACCAGGCCTCCAGAGGTCTACCCATCCCTTGCCACTATATTGGTAGACCAGGTCTCCAGAGGTCTACCCTCCCCTTGCCACTATATTGGTAGACCAGGTCTCCAGAGGTCTACCCTCCGCTTTCCACTGTATTGGTAGACCAGGCCTCCAGAGGTCTACCCATCCCTTGCCACTATATTGGTAGACCAGGTCTCCAGAGGTCTACCCTCCCCTTGCCACTGTATTGGTAGACCAGGCCTCCAGAGGTCTACCCATCCCTTGCCACTATATTGGTAGACCAGGTCTCCAGAGGTCTACCCTCCCCTTGCCACTATATTGGTAGACCAGGTCTCCAGAGGTCTACCCTCCCCTTGCCACTGTATTGGTAGACCAGGCCTCCAGAGGTCTACCCATCCCTTGCCACTATATTGGTAGACCAGGTCTCCAGAGGTCTACCCTCCCCTTGCCACTATATTGGTAGACCAGGCCTCCAGAGGTCTACCCTCCCCTTGCCACTATATTGGTAGACCAGGTCTCCAGAGGTCTACCCTCCCCTTGCCACTATATTGGTAGACCAGGTCTCCAGAGGTCTACCCTCCCCTTGCCACTGTATTGGTAGACCAGGCCTCCAGAGGTCTACCCTCCCCTTGCCACTATATTGGTAGACCAGGTCTCCAGAGGTCTACCCTCCCCTTGCCACTGTATTGGTAGACCAGGCCTCCAGAGGTCTACCCTCCCCTTGCCACTATATTGGTAGACCAGGTCTCCAGAGGTCTACCCTCCCCTTGCCACTATATTGGTAGACCAGGTCTCCAGAGGTCTACCCTCCCCTTGCCACTATATTGGTAGACCAGGTCTCCAGAGGTCTACCCTCCCCTTGCCACTGTATTGGTAGACCAGGCCTCCAGAGGTCTACCCATCCCTTGCCACTATATTGGTAGACCAGGTCTCCAGAGGTCTACCCTCCCCTTGCCACTATATTGGTAGACCAGGTCTCCAGAGGTCTACCCTCCCCTTGCCACTATATTGGTAGACCAGGTCTCCAGAGGTCTACCCTCCCCTTGCCACTGTATTGGTAGACCAGGCCTCCAGAGGTCTACCCTCCCCTTGCCACTATATTGGTAGACCAGGTCTCCAGAGGTCTACCCTCCGCTTTCCACTGTATTGGTAGACCAGGCCTCCAGAGGTCTACCCTCCCCTTTCCTCTATATTGGTAGCCCTGGCCTCCAGAGAACAGATCTATCCTCCTCTTTCCACTACATTGGTAGACCGAGCCCCCGGAGAATAAGTCTACCTGCCCCAGTCCACTATATTGGTAAACCTGGCCTTGGACTGTCACCCTATGCTGAACTTTAGAAAACATACCAGCGCTTGGGGGGAGGGGAAACACTTGCATTCTACTTAGCTTTTTTTTTTAGTAAAATATGACAAATTATAGATCAAGTATAACAGAAATGGAACAATCATTGTCAGAACCCTGCCTAACCTAACAAGGAAGTTGCTTAAATGTTATCAACCTGCTCAAACTACCTATTTATTTAAATATTTGTATTTATATCCCACTTTTTCCTGTGACTCAAGGCAGCTTACAAATCATACTGAAAAACATAATGGGTGTGCAAAAAAAAAAAAATCTCCCCCCCCCCCGGCTCCATTATAGTCTATGAGGATCATTATAGTCAATGGGCCCCCTCTCTTGAAACACTGGAACTTGGGATCCTGTAAGGAAATCTACTGATTAGCCAGTAGATTTGAGAGAGGCAAAAGCAGAACTTCTTCCCACCATTTGTAATAAACTGATGCAATTTGCTGCCATAATTTTTGTGATGAAGGCAACTGGCTAGAAGATTGGACATGTTCGTGTGGGATTGGTTGGTGACTGGTTATTAATCATAATACCGAAATGTTCAGTACTAGCCTAGGACTAGCCTATTTACTGAATTCATTTACTGAATTCATAGTTACCTTTCTTGCAGTGACTTAAGGGAAGTTCCAACTAAAAACAATGCAGTAAGAACAGTGTAATACATGCAACCAATAAAATTAGAGAATGATACACTGCAGGATTAAAAGATCAGAGAGCAGTGAACTATGTGATCACATAAAACCAGCAGAGTAATACGGCTGGATTATGAAATTTAGAGCACATTTTTTTTAAAAGCATCATCTGAACAATGAAGACTTCCTTAAATTTGATATAACCTGCAACCTGATTCCTGATATGCAAATGCTTTCCTGAACAGTTCTGTTTCACTCAGTATGTAAGAAAATCAAGAGGTGTGGGACCCTGTCAGGTGGGGGCTGCTAAAGAAAACTCAGGTGTGGGCAGCTGTTGATCTTACCTCTTTGCAGAGTGGCACATTCAGAAGGCTTTGTTCTGGTGAGTGGAGCTGACTCAGTAGAGGGTATCGGGAAAGGTGGTCCTGCAGCTATGTGGGTCCCAGGCCCTGGAAAGGCTTTGTAACCAGCACCTTGAATTGTACATAGAAATTAATTGGGAGCCAGTGTGGAGACTGTAGAATAGGTGTGAAGTGCATTCTGAGGATGCGTTCAGATGGTGTGCTGGAGCCGGCTCAAAATGCCCCACTTTGAAGCGCCTCACCTTGCGATCGTGATCACACAGGAGGGTTGCTTTGGTTTCTTCCCCCCCCCCTAAGTTTGCACATGCGCATAGGCAAGCATCCAAAGATCTGGAAAACAAAAAACTTGCGCATGCGCAAAAGCAGTAAACAAACCCTTTCAGTTCCACAAGCACCACGATTTCACTGCCCTGACAAAACACATCCCTTTAATATTTTCGCCCGAAACTGGTCTTCTTGGAAGCCCGATGTCAGAAGTAGTGGCCATTTAAATCTTTGCATAGAAGCACCTATGCGCATATCATTGACGCTAAAAAAAATGGTGGGCAAAAAGCGGAAGCCAGAGGCTTCTGCCGGGGGGGGGGGGGGGTTAAAGACTCGGAAGTGGCTCAGCGATGGCTCCATGATCACACACAAAAAAGTCGGCTTGTGCAGAGGACGAGAGAGACCACCTCGGGACCTGGTCTCAAAAATGCGACGCTTTGAGCTGGTATTTGGTGCGGTAAGCGATGGCTGGGGACGGGAGGCAGCTGCGGCTGTCTGAACGCGCACATTTGAGCAGGCTCAAAGCATTTCGAAATGGCTCATATCTGCGTGTCTGAACGTACCCTCTGAGTAGCAATCCAGCCATGGCACTCTGTCACAGCAGGAGTCTCGGAGGAGTCTTCAGTATCGACTAACTGATCCTCACCCCAGCAGCTGGCCTCTGGCAGTTGCCTTCACCTCCTGGCCAATGAGCTTCCTGGAAGCCACAGTTGGAAATGGGCTGTTGGAGGGGCGTGGCCTGGGAGCCATCCATGATGGCTGCATAAAGATTGAGCTCCACACTCCCACTGCCAGATCTTCAGCCTAAATCGCACCACAACAAATAAAATCGGTACTACCTTATGGGGAAATCAGGCGACAAGACCCGACAACATGAAAAACTCGGCTCAAAGCCTGTAACTGCCTATTTCCCACTTGCAACAACATTGACAAGTCAGACTTTCGGTTTCAAGCTCTTTAATGGCGGGCGCTTCTTCCTGCAACTGCAGGAGAGGCGACCCACACTCGGCAGGTTGAAGGGGTCCTGGACTGGCGCTGGACCCCCAGGGAGCCTAGTAAAGGGTCCCTGCCTGGGGTGCTTGAAGGTAGCCTCTCCCTGTGGTGGCGATCGCGGGATTGAGGCTCCTTTTTACCCCTAGAGGTTCGCCTGCCAGAGGAGGCCCTCGGGCCACAGAGCGCGGCCGTAAAGCTGCAGAAAATGTATAGCAGAGAGAAGTGATGATTCAACAGCTATGCAATGGCAGAATCATGAGTCTCCTGATCTTTTGATATGAAGCGTTAAAGGGTGGGCTAGGAGGATTGGATCCCCCCCACCCCCTCCCTCGTTACTTACTCGGAGACTTCCCACGGGCATGTTGCTGTTTTCAAGATGTTATAAATGAATTGGAGAGCTGGATCGCATACAGCAGAGGGAGAGCTTGCGAAAGGCATCGGTGTGATGAAATGAGACTGTCTCCTTTGAGATCTCTTATCTAATTGTAAACAAAGCTGCAGAGTCGGAATGGGGGGCAGGGCATCCCCAAAGCCTGGAAGCTCAACTTTAAAAAGTTGAGTGGAGCTGAGTGCAACTTTGACAGCGGCATTACGACCTCTAGTGGAACAACTGGCTTCAATCAACACTAAGCTGGAAATGATGCAGACTGAGATGAGAGAGTCAAATAAAAAGCAGGACATGCTACAGCAGGAACTTTTGGATGTCAAAACAGCGGTTGAAAAAAACGACTCAAGACTGCAAAGAATTGAAAAAGAGAAGTCTTTTCAAAGTGACAACATATTAACGCTTCACATGGATCGATCAAACTACTTCCTGAGATTTCAGAATGTCCCTGAGTCAAAAGGGGAGAATCCGAAGAAAATATTAAGTGAGGCACTGGCACCTCTGACAGGATGGCAAGCAGTGGAACTTCAAAGCGACATGGATATGACCTATAGAACATATCCAGAATATGTTAAAAAGAAGAAACTGTCAGGTGAGATTGTGGTGAGATTCTCCAAAAGATCAACCAGAGATCTGGTATTAAAAGCTTCATATGGAACAGTTCTGAAGATACAGGAAGAAGAAATAAGGGTTCTAAAAGACATTCCATTTGAAATAAGAAAGAGAAGGAAAGCGTATAGGAGCTTGGCTTTATGGTTGCAGTCAGAGACTATTCCATATAAATGGGACATTCCAGAGGGAATCCTGTTTAGCTATAAAAATAAGAAATTCAAAATTGTCTCCATTGATCAAGCAAGAACATTTTTGGAAAAGCACAAAAAGAAGAAAGCAGAGACTGAACCAGATGACTCACTGGCGGAGCAGGAGAGTATGTATGGATTTGAAAGCTCAGAGACTGAAGATGGAGATGACTCGGACTCGAAGAAGGGGGCGGCCACCCCTAGAAAGAAGAAAGACAAGAAGAAAGGAAGAGAACCAAAGGAGAAATAGTTTTTTTAAGTGTTTTTTTTCCTTCGCTGTAATAACATACCAAGCCTTGTAACTTTAAAATCTAGTATAGATTGTTTACTCTGATGTATGTAGTCCAGGGATCCAATGTTAAATTTCTATTTGTAAGCAGCAGAATGAATTAGTAACGTATGCCAAGAAATAATTTAGCTTTTCAGTAACTAATGATATTAGTAAACAGCATTATGAACGCATTTTCTGTATACCTTAGGGTAGGTTAGTTTGTAGATTTTAGTGTAGGTGTAGGGATTAAAATGCAATAAAAAATTTACAAAAAAAAAACATTGACAAGTCAGTCAGAACCCAGTGATACAGAAGACAAAATGGCTGCCAGTACTGTAAGTAAAGCTGACACAGATTCAGAAATAGGAGCAAAAAACATTTTAATAGAAATGAATAATATGCAATCACGATTGAGAGACCTTATGAAACAAATATTTGATCCCATCGAAACTCAGCTAAATGATATAAAGCAGGTATTACAAGAAGTAGACCAAAAGGCAGAAACAGCCCTAGAGACGAGTAAGATCTTAAATCTCTCAGAGCAGAAGATGTGGCAAATAAAAAACGAATTCTGGCACTAGAACTGGACTCATGTCAATATAACCTCAAATTTTGAGGATTTCCTGAAGGCATGGAAGAGACTAAAGAGGTACAAATATTTTTGGCTCAGTGGCTTGCATCTGTACTTAACCTTGAAGAAAATATAGAGCCAACTATTGTAAAAGCCCATCGTTTGGGACAAAAACTTAAAGACTATAGGAAAGGTCCTAGAGATATTTTAGCCACTTTTTTAAATGCCAGAACAAAATGTAAAATATTAACGGAAGCAAGAATGAAAAAAATTACCTTTTAATGATGCTAAAATAGAAATATTTCCAGATTTACCAGCCGAAGCAATCAGCCTGCGGAGAGCCTTAAAACCTATAACATCACAGCTGCAAGAAGCTAATGTCAGATACCGATGGGTGGTTGCAGCAAGACTTCAGGTCTGGCATAAAGGTACTCTTTTCTCTGCAACAGACTTAGACTCTGGAATTGTGATGCTGGAAGCTTTGGATCTAACTACTCAGGCAATGGATTTAGATAAAAAATCCTTCATAAGGAAACTGGACTTTATACATACTCCTTTATACATACTCCTCCATACCTACTACAAACATCCAGCCCGTTTTGAGGAGAAATAGACTCATTTAAGATGCAACTTAAAGTGTTAACTTAAAAATAACGTTGTGTTTGTTTATTGCTTTTATACTACTGTTCATTTCTGTTTAATATTTTATCACTATTTACTGTAGTTTAGAGATGGGTTGGAGGGTTTGGGCAGTGGGGGTGGGGAATATTCCAAGTCTAGCCTCAGTAATAAACATAGTTTAGTGCATTAGAAATAAGACGTTCCAGTTGGAACAGACCTTTAAGGGATATAGCAAGTATTACTTGCTCTTTCTTCCAAGACGTATTGGAAGAAAGTTTAAGGGTTTTTTAGAACTTAATATAGTATTAGGTTATAGTTAAGTATTAAGATAGAATGGGTGGGTTAGTGATAAGTATTTTTGTTGTTATAGATAGTGTAGGTAAGATTAAAGTTTAGAAATATTAAAAGTTAGGTTTTAGAATGAGTGCTGTTAGCATTGTAGAAACAAAACATAGTGTTAGCCTATTACTCTAAGTTGTGTTATTGCATTAAAGGTGTTTTATAGCTGCATTGATAAGTGTATAAGTTTCTACAAAATTATAGTATGAGTAAGTTACTTAAGTGTTTAACTTATAATGTACGTGGATTGAATAATCCTGTTAAACGTAGGAGAATCTTTGCACAAATTAATAGAGAAAAACCTAATATAGCTTTTTTACAGGAATCTCATATTTCAGCCAAAACATCAACATCTCTTAACTCCAGCAAGTATAAACATCAGTACCAGGCATATGGATCGTCCAAGGCCAGAGGTGTGGCTATCTTAATTTCAAGTAACACACAAACTTTACTTTTATGAACTCTTGTAAAGATCCTATGGGAAGATTTTTGTTTGTTACTGGACGGATTGATAATGTTGTTTTAATTCTAGTTGCATTGTATGTTCCTAATGTAAACCAACCTGTGTATCTGGACTCAATTTTACAAGAACTAGACTCCTTTAATGAAGGAGAAATCATTATAGGAGGTGATCTAAATGCAATCATGAACTATACTTTAGATAGGTCTTACAATACTGGAAAACCAAAGAAAATGGCAAAGGTTGAAAACACACAACTAACAAAACCTTTGGAACAGCATCATCTTATAGATGCATAGAGACAACTCCATAAAGGGGAAAAAGATTATACATATTTTTCACAGGTCCATAAAATATCCGTATTTATTATATTCTAATCTCCCCAGTTTTATTATCTAAGGCTGAGGACAGACTGGCAGTCTGGCCCGCTCTGCCTCCGCTTTAAAAGCAGAGGCAGAGCGGCAGTCCAGACTGCCACATCTGCCTGGAGGAGGCAGCCCGGACGCAATGCGTCCGGCGCTGTACTTCTCCTGCAGCAGCCGGGCACCACTTCAAAGTGGTGTCTCGGCTGCTGTGGCGCATTCCACCCGCTTCTGGCGGGTGTGAATGCGCACCAGGCTGGGGGAGCCGTGCAGCATTCTGCCGCCGCCGCAGGAAGCCGCCCACAGTCTGGATGCTGTGGGCAGCTTCCTTGCAGCAGCGTGTGAATGCCGCGTGGCGGGGGCAATTCCCCCCACCGTGTTCTGCCGCACTGCAGAAGCGCGGCATAACACCAATCTGTCCTTGGCCTCCTGCAGTGGTCTGACCACAACTGGGTTGACTGTACATTTTTTTAAAATACTGAATGGAAACAGGCAATGTGGACTTTGCAAAGATCTTTATTGGAAAATCAAATATGTGCCAGTCAAATTGAAACTGATATAAAACTTTATTTTGAAGAAAATACAACTGGAGAAGTCACATCATCAATCATATGGAATGCTTTTAAGCCAGTCCTTCATGGACAATTAATCTCCAGAGCTGCTTAGCTAAATAAACAAAAGGAGCAGAAAAGAAAACAATTAATGTCAGATATTACTAAATTAGAAACATTACACAAACAAACAGGCAATGAAAAAACATATAAAAACTTTTATCTCTGTGAAGGGAGTTAGAAATAGTAGATACTACATAAATACAAAAAAAATTACTTTTTTAAAAACAGAAATCTTGGCAAAATACTGCTAGAGCATTGAAATTTTTATTGCATAGAGTTAAACAAAAGAGAGACTCCAAATTAATTACTGCAATAAAATATACAAATGGGAATCTGAATTTTACTACAAATTCAATAACAAAAATCTTTGTAGATTATTATCAACAACGCTATAATGATAAAAAAATTGACGATTTGATCAAAAACTTTTTGGAAAAATATTATAAAGATATCAAGATTTCCCCAGAACATAAGGAAGTAATGGATGCATTAATCACAGAAAAGGAAGTAGCACAGGGCATTAAAAAACTAAAAGTTAACAAAGCTCCTGGCCCAGATGGGTTTAATGCAGAATTTTATAAGAAATATGCAAATATTTTAATTAAACCCTTTACTGCAGCGAGTAATTACATTCTAGAACATGGCACACTAACCACCAACATGGAGACAGGCAACTATAGTTGTTTTACCAAAACCGGGAAAAGACCCTACTTTAGTCACTTCTTATAGACCAATTTCTTAATGTCGATTTTAAGATTTTTTTCAACTATAATTGCAACCAGACTAAACTCCTTCATCACTCAATATGTTCCTCAATCACAAGCAGGCTTTATGCCTACAAGAGATTTAACAGATAGTACCTATAAGGCTTTAAGCTTGTTGAACTATTGTAAAATTCAAAAACAAACAGCAGTAGCAATTACGCTTGATATCGAAAAAGCTTTTTATTCCGTTAATTTTAGTTACTTGAAGCAAACATTATATCAATTGGGCTTTGGAGAAAACTTTATGTGAATTAGTAATACAATTTATAGTTAACCACAAGCACAAATTTGCATAAATGGAAAATTATCTAAACAATTTAATTTAAAATGTGGTACAAGACAGGGCTGCCCTATGTCTCCAATATTATTTGCACTGGTAATGGTGCCCTTAACAACAAGGATAAAAGCACATTCAGGAATCTCGGGGATAAGTATTCTTGGTAAAGACTATAAAATATCATTATTTGCTGACAATATTCTTTTATTTCTTACTCAACCGCTTAAATCTGTACTTAATACTCAAACAGTTTTGGATGAGTTTAGTTTAATTTCAGGGTTAAAAATAAATGTAACTAAATCATATGTATTCCCTATAAATATAAATGCCCCACAAATGGAAAAACTTAAACAACTAGCTCCATACAAATGGGTTGCAAGCACAATGACATACCTCAATAAATTTTTCCATTGGATTTAAAAAGCTACCAGAAAGTTAACTATGACACATTATTTACTGTAACACAAAAGAAATTAGAAAGTTGGTACAGGCTTAACGTCTCATGGCACGGGAGATTAAATATCATTAATATATATATTTTGCCCAAAATATTGTTTTTATTTCATGCTCTCCCGATTAAACTAGAGACTTTACAAATTCATAAATGGCAAAAAAATTGTTAATTTTTTGGGGGGCCTACAAAAGACATAGGATTGATGCAAGAACATTATGTAGGCATGCTACACAAGGAGGATTGGGATTTCCTGATCTAAAATATTATCAAGCGTCACATTTAACTAATATAGTAAGAATGTTACATAACTGCTAAAACATAGACTGGATTGAAATACAGAATTATTATACTTACCCTTATAATGTCCAGGATACGGTATGGCAGTCATCCAAGGAAAGATCTAAAATAATAGAAAAAAGTTTATTTTTTAAAATTTTTCTACATACATGGGAATTTTACAGAAAAAAATTAGTCCCAGAAATATCTAGGTACCAAACTATTTTTAATCAAAAGAAATTGTTACCACTGGAAGTTTCAATAAATCAGAATCTTTGGAGACAAGCAAATCTTACTACAATGGAAGACATAACTTTAAATAAAAAATTAATGGAAAAATCACTTTTAGAAGATAAGTTAGGATTTACAATTCCTTGGTTCCAATTTTTACAACTGAAACAAATTTGCTGTCAAATAAAAGTACAAGAAGTATTAACCCAACCACTAACAAATTTTGAGCTTGTCTATAAATATGCTAAGGGTTCAAACAAGCATTTAATCTCTAAATTATATGGCACATTAGCTATTATAGATAATAATTCTCCACTGGGATATCAATTGAAATGGCAATCTTTAAGCACAACTTTTGTAGATACTCAGTACTGGGAAAAATTATGGTCACATTTCCCATTCCATACAAATATAATAGATATAAAAATCGAGATGTTTAAAATACTCACATCTGGTACTTGATGGTGAAAAAACTGGCCTATATGGCACCCTCAGCCAAACCCATATGTTGGAAAGGGTGTGGCCAACAAGGGACTTGCGTACACTGTTGGCTAGAATGTCCAAATCTAAAAACCTTTTGGGAAGAAATAATACTACAAACTGAGTGTATTACTGGTATAGTACTACAAAATACTATGGAACATATCTTATTACACCAACGGATGGAGGATACTTCCTCAGTTAGCATTCTAATGCAAACTGAGATACTTTGGACTGCAGCAAAAAATACTGTAGCTTTATTATGGAAAAATAAACAACTACCTTCAAAAAAAACTATGGCACTCTAAATTGTGGAGCATGTATATTATGGCAAGAATTACTGAAAGTGTTCAAGATTCTTGTACACACAAAACATGACCTTCTTTTACTGCAATATGGTACTCTATATTACCGTATTTTTCGCACCATAAGACGCACTTTTTCTCTCCCAAAAAGTGGGGGGGAAAGTGCCTGCGTCTTATGGTGTGACTCAACCTCCAGAGGCCGCGGCAAGCGCCGCAGCCCCTGGAGGAATCCCCCTTCTCTCCCCCCCGCACAAACGGGGCCGCGGCAAGCAGATCCCGGGCCGCGGCGAGCGCCGTGACCTAGGGAGCAACCTCCCCGCCCCCGTCCCCATCCAGATCCCGCCCCCGTCCCCATCCAGATCCCGGGCCGCGGCGAGCACCGCGACCCAGGGAGCAACCTCCCCGCCCCCTCCCCATCAAGATCCCGCCCCCCTCCCCCTCCCCATCAAGATCCCCCATCAAGATCCCCTCCCCATCAAGATCCCCGGAGCAAGCCCTCCTCCCACCCCCCCCTCAGAAGCTCCCCTCCCAGCACCCCTCCCTCCCACCCCCCTCAGAAGCCCCCCTCCCACCCCCCCTCAGAAGCTCCCCTCCCAGCACCCCTCCCTCCCACCCCCCTCAGAAGCCCCCCTCCCACCCACCCCCCTCAGAAGCTCCCCTCCCAGCCCCACTCCCTCCCACCCCCCTCAGAAGCCCTCTCCCACCCACCCCTCAGAAGCTCCCTTCCCAGCCCCCCTCTCTCCCACCCCCCTCAGAAGCCCCCCTCCCTTCCTCCCCCCCTCAGAAGCCCCCCTCCCACCCACCCCTCTCAGAAGCTCCAGGGGCCGCCCGGGAGGAAGCCCCCTCCCTACCCTGCTCACCTTTCCCGCCCCATTCCTCCCCCCCTCACCATTCTTGGGCTGCGGGGGGGGAGGTAGGGAGGTAAGAGCTGGGCCTGAGTGGCGTTAAGCCACTTGGGCCCAAGCAAGGGGGGGGGGAAGCACCTTGTCTTTCTTTCTTTCTTTCTTTCTTTCTTTCTTTCTTTCTTTCTTTCTTTCTTTCTTTCTTTCTTTCTCTTTCTGTCTGTCTTCCTTCCTTCTCTCTCTCCTCCCTACCTTCCTGTTTCTTCCTTTCTTTCTGTCTGTCTGTCTTTCTTTCTGTCTTCCTTCCTTCTTTCCCCCCCCACCTACCTACCTACCTACCTACCTACCTTCCTTCCTTTCTTCCTTCTCTCTCTCTCTCCCCCCCCTACCTACCTACCTTCCTGTTCCTATCTTTCTGTCTGTCTTTCTTTCTGTCTGCCTTCCTTCTCTCTCTCTCCCTCCCTCCCTTCCTGTTTCTTCCTTCCTTCCTTTCTGTCTTACTTCCTTCCTTCTTTCTCTCTCCCCCCTACCTACCTACCTACCTACCTACCTTCCTTCTCTCTCTCTCACCCCTACCTACCCCCTCCCTCCCCTGCTCACCTTTCCCGGGCTGCAGGGGGGGCAGGTAGGGAGGGAAGAGCTGGGCCTGAGTGGCGTTAAGCCACTGGGGCCCAAGCAAGGGGGGGAGGGAAACACCCTTCCTTCCTTCCTTCCTTCCTTCCTCCCTTCCTCCCTTCCTTCCTTTTCTCTCTCTCCTCTCTCCCTCCCTCCCTTCCTGTTCCTTCCTTTCTTTCTCTTCCTTCCTTCTTTCCTTCCTTCTCTCTCTCTCCCCCCTACCTACCTACCTACCTTCTCTTTCTTTCTTTCTTTCTTCCTTCCTTCCTTCCTTCCTTCCTTCCTTCCTTCCTTCCTTCCTTCCTTCCTTCCTTTTCTCTCTCTCCTCCCTCCCTCCCTCCCTTCCTGTTCCTTCCTTCCTTTCTCTTCCTTCCTTCTTTCCTTCCTTCTCTCTCTCTCCCCCCTACCTACCTACCTACCTACCTACCTTCTCTTCTTCTTTCTTTCTTTCTTTCTTTCTTTCTTTCTTTCTTTCTTTCTTTCTTTCTTTCTTTCTTTCTTTCTTTCTTTCTTTCTTCTCTCTCTCCCCCCCCCAACTACCTACTATTTGGTTCAGAATATTTTTTCCCCCTGTTTTCCTCCTCTAAAACTAGGTGCGTCTTATGGCCAGGTGCATCTTATAGTCCGAAAAATACGGTACAATATTTAGTACAACAACAAGAAGTTCCTGACATAATTGAGTTGTTAAATCTTTGGTAACGTAAAATATTACAGATATTACTTCAGTTAAAATTGGAAAAATTGTTATAAAGTTGGAATGTTTTAAATATGTTCATGAATAATTGTATATTCAGAATTATAGTATTCACTTTCTATGTGTTGTAACAGTTATGAAAATTTTTAAAAAAAGGAAATGGTCTGCTGGACTAAACGGGTCCTGGCTCTGATTAGTCTGGACTTCTGTTCCTGTCAGTCTCTTCCAAACAGGGTTGGTTTTTGGCAAGATTGTCCTCTGGTCCTGACGGTTTCCTGCAGGCCTTAGTCATTCAAATGAGGCAATGGGTTCAACTTTGTGCCCAGACCTCCTGGCAATGAGGATTTAAGCAAAGAATCTTAGATAATGGTGGGTCACCTGGCGGATGCTATGCTGGCCGTGTTGCTTGTAACCCTTGATTTGATTCTTTGTACACAGTGCTTGCTTTGGTTTGTTTTTATCACCATCCGGGAGAGTTCCCACTTTAAAGCTCTGTTTGTGGGCTTCCTGGAACAGCTGGAAGATGGTCTCTCCGGGTTTGTATTCATTGACCTACTCATCTGCTGCATTTTATTCTGCTCTTGCTCCAAGGTACACAGGGCAGCCAATAGGTTTAGTACATTATGCTCTCTTGGAGCCTCACAGGCAAGGCTCATAATTTCCTCCACGGTGAATGTCAAGGAATCGACTTGGACGGAATTGCTTTTGTTTCTGTCAGCCTCCCCGTGTTGATGCTGGTGCCACAGAAATACATGTCGTTTTTCTTCCCTTTTCAGATATTGTTGAGCCATGGCACCCACGCTTTGGGATTCTTTGCTGCTTTTATCATTTCTTTTGTGTTGGCAAGTGCGATGTTGTGGACAGCCTTCAGAACCCCCCGGCGAGCTCTCAGGGAGCACCAGGTGGAACAATTTATTTGCTTACTATATTTATCTCCCCCCCCCCCCGTACTAATGTACTAGTGTTGTTTTAAATGTTTTAAATGTTTTATATTGTAAACTTGTTTTATGCTGTTTTATGTTGTTAGCCGCCTTGAGCCGGTTGAAAAACTGGCAATGCGGGATATAAATGGAACAAACAAACAAACAAATAAATAAATAATGTACCCAGGTGCCTTACAAAATTAAAATGCATAAAATACAAGGTTAAAAACAAACAATAAATCAGAAAACATTCCACTGCAACCTGAAATTCTAAAACGCCACCCCCATATGAAATCAAGTAATGAAAGCAATACACATGAAGCTGCCTTATACTTGGTCCACCTTCACCCACCTCCAGAAAATCAACAGTGGGATGGGGGAGCAACTAGACCACTTGGGCGAGGAGTTCTGAAGCCTGGGGGGACCGTTGGAAAAGCCCTCCCCCCACCAATTTCACCTAATTCAAGGCAGGCAAGGGCAGAAGGAGAGCATCCATAAGAACATCAGAGAAGTCATCCTGGATCAGGCCAGTGGCCCATCCAGTCCATCACTCTGTGCCACACAGTGGCCAAAACCCAGGTGCCATCAGGAGGTCCACCAGCGGGGCCAGAACTCCAGAAGCCCTCCCACTGTTGCACCCCCCCAAGCACCAAGAATACAGAACATCACTCCCCAGACAGAGGGCTCCAGCTATATGTTGTGGCTAATAGCCACTGATGGACCTCTGCTCCATACATTTATCCAGTCCACTCTTGAAGCTGTCTCTTCTTGTAGCCGCCTCTTGCAGCAGTGAATTCCATATGTGAATTACTCTTTGGGTATTACTTTGTTTGTTAACCAGGTAGTTCTTTTTAAATACCCTTTCCTAACCTGCATTATACATTTTATCTGGTTTTATACTAACGACAGCTCTGTTAAATCTATTTTAATGTTTACATACATCAGACTATTGACAATGGGGAGGTGCAAACGATGTACGTATTGACAGTTCCCAGACGGTGCTGAATGGAGAATGTGTGAAACCGAGGGTCACATTAGTGCTGGACAGTGATTTTGCAGTGATTTTGCCTTCTGTTCTCACTGGGGTCATTTGTAGGGGTGCTATGGCGCTTCCCTCCCCAGAACAGCACATAACTGAGGCACAAAGGCTGGAGCATTTCATTTCTGAAATTAAAAGTGAAATAATGAGATGCCTCTAATTTCAGTAGATCGGTTTTTGTTGGGAAAATTTGTATTTGAACATTTATCCTTAAAGGCAGAAGTTGATCCAATGAGTTGGATCCAGCCAGCTATTCCACTGGTGAAAAAAAGGGAAGGCGAGGAGCCCTTCCATCACCCCAAATGGTTCTGCCGTGGCTCTTGGCTCCTGCATGGACAGAATCCCTGTGGGGGCAGCAGGAAGGAAGATAACTGGAGGAGACTGAGTGAAAAGCGGACTGGATCCCACCCAACACATGGTGCTTCCTCATCTTCATTGATTAACGAGATTTCCAGTGTATGAGCTTTCGAGAGCCAACGATCTACTACCTGACAAAGAAAGCCTTGACTCTTGAGCGCTTATACCTTGGGGATTCTGTTGGTCTTTCAGGTGCCACCAGACTTAAATCTTGTTTTTCCGCAGACCAACACAGCCAATCACCTGAAACTCACCTTCACTGTGGCGTATGCTGCTGCATTTTATGTAGGGCCTAGTGATACTTGAAAATATGTACTGAGAATTTAAGGACATTTCATAGAATCATAGAAAAACAGAATTGGAAGAGGCCATAGAGACCATCTGGTCCCACCCCCTGCTCAATGCAGGACCAGCCTAAAGCATCCCTGACCAGTGTTGGTCCAGCCGCTGCCTGAAAACCACCACTGGGGGGGGGGGGGGGGGTTACCGCCTCCCTAGGCAGCTGATGATTCCACTGCTGCCAAAAAGTCCCCGTCCCCCCAATTTGTCCATTTAGTACCTTCCTGCCTGTAATCTAAACCCATTATTGCAAGTCTTTCCTCAGCTTTACTGGAGACATTTTAAGGACATTTTTAGATGTGTCTAGAAACACAACAGTGCAAACTCATTGGCTAGTTCAGACACGACGCAAAACCATGGTTTCTTTTAACCATGGTTAGATTGTGAAACCAGGGTTCAGCTCACAGATGGTTGATGAAATCCAGGATTGCTTCAAGAAACGGCAGTTTCATTGCATTGTTGAGGGAAGAAACCTTGGTAAAATCAGGATTACTGCTGAATATTGATATAATTAATTTAAGCACAGCAGCATCAAATAAAACAGATTACTCAATCATTTCCAGGAAATAATAATAGTACATAAGAACATAAGAGAACGTAAGAGAAGCCAGTGTTGGATCAGGCCAATGGCCCCTCCAGTCTCCAATACTCTGTCACACAGTGGCCAAAAACACCAGGTGCCCTCAGGAGGTCCAGCAGTGGGGGCAGGACACTAAAAGCCATCCCACTGTTGCCCCCCCCCCCCCGTCAAGCACCAAGAATACAGAGGGCATCACTTGCCCCAGACTGAGAGTTCCTATCTATACCTTGTGGCTAATAGCCACTGATGGACCTATGCTCCAGATGTTTATCTAATTCCCTCTTGAAGCCGTCCATGCTTGTAGCCGCATCCACCTCCTGTGGCAGTGAATTCCATGTGTTAGTCACTCTTTGGGTGAAGAAGTACTTCCTTTTTTTCTTAGTACATAACCTGAATGCTCAGCAGTTTCATCGAGTGCCCACAAGTAACCAAACAGTGTTCATTCCATAGTTTAAAGGAACAACAAAACTGCTGGAGTGACCTGATCTATTTATTTTGAGATGCTCTAGTATATTAGTAGTGTAATCTGTAAATTTTGCAGTTCAAGAGCCGCAGCAGTTTTTCCTGTTTCCCAAACCACATGGCATGATCTAAACATTTGTTTTGTGTATGAATTTAGGAGGCAGAACAAGACCCTACCCCAGAGTATAAGCAGGAACACTCCCACTTTAATTTGGGTGGGACCAACCATGAGGACATCTTGTTGAATGACCACATTATCGACATCTTGTTTTTTGAAGAATCGGAGAACATGCTTCAGTCTCTGCAAGAGTAAGTGTTTTTCTACCATTGTGTCATCTTTTGTGGCATGCAACAGGAAATCAGAAACGGGGAAGAGCAGCCATTTAACGGGGCAGGCAGCTCAAAGTCTCCCCCAAGGCCACAGACCGTCTCAGCTATTATTACGCAGTGCAGACACAGTTTACATTAGTTTTGATTGGAATCGTTGGTTTTCAGACTCCTTGATTCCTGTTTTCCAGAAAGATTCTGAATTTTATTGCCTTAGTTTAACTTGCATTATTGTAAGCGTTTAATGTTGCGATTCCGTGACCGCTGCTAGGGAATGTGGCCTGTTGGAAGTGGTATCCAATGCATAATATCTGGCTACTGAAGTTTGTTTTTTTTAACCTCTTCTGAAATGGTGATTCACTAATTTTAAAGTTTGCAGAGGAGTCAGAGCACTCTGAAGCTCTCTGAAGTTTTCCTGCACATGTCTGGTGGAAATAAATAGAGGTCATGTGAGAGCACATATCCTGCTCTGACATAGCTCTCATTCAGGTGCCAGGTGTCTTTTCCATGGATTGTCCACAGTATTCCCTGCATAAGACAAAGAGGTCACTTTCTGCTGATCAGCAGCAAAGAAAGAATTGAAGTTGACATGCAGTGATTTGGGTAGATGAGGCTCTCAGTCAGTCCATGGTGTCCGTTTAGTTTTGGATGTATTGATTTGGAAAGCTGTCCTTTCTGTGCCTGGCATTTATCTTCCAAAAGTTGCTTTCATCACAGTAAAGAAGGGTAGCCTATTATGCTATTATGGAGCAGAATTTACCTTTAGGCTAAAATGACCTTGTTCATGTAGATGGAAAAGGGCAGCTGTCAGTAGAACTCTTTGGTTGCTGAGATGTATTCATGATCTTGGTGTCTTTTTCAAATACCTGGAGGAAGGAGGGACAGCGAGGGATGGGCATGAACCAGGAAAATGCGGTTCAGTTCAGGGCATGCCCTGGTCACAAACCACAGACCGTCACAAACTTGTAGTGAACTCACATACTGATTTGGTTTCTGAGGTTCGTGAGGCAGTAGAATGCCCCCCTGCCGGCATGCTAGAGACAGCAAACTTATAAAGGATCTCCGGCTGATCCAGTTTTGGTGAGGATTAGATTTATGGGGTCCAAGTTACAGCCCCTCAAAGAAGGTGCCCCGAGGAAAGTACTTTCTGTCATTTCCACAGAAAGCAGTTTCCTGGGGGGCACCTTCTTTGGGGGGGGTCATACCTTGGACCCCTTAAATCCAATCCTCACCAAACTTGGAGGGCAGCTAGAGGAGACTCAGCTGGAGATCCCCTGCAAGTTTGTGTCTCTAGCTTGCACAGGATCAGATTTATACACTTCTGAACCTCCTGAACCTGTGCCTGTCATTTTGACGGGCAGAAGTTCAGGAGAGTATAGAATGGATCTTGTGCAAGCTAGAGACATCAAAATCACAGAGGACCTCCCCTGGATGCTCCTCTACATGCCCTCCAAGTTGTTGCTATGAAGTTTTGTAAATATTTTGATTGAGTAGAGACTGTCTGTCTGGAAATGTATCCATTCATGAACCAGCATGAACCTCCACGAACAGCTGGAAAGTTCGTATTGATCACCCTACCATGAACTTGACTTTGCAAAGCATGAACCGGCCAGAATTTGTCATGAACTTTAGTTTGTTTGTTGGTTTTTGCCCATCCCTAGTGACAGCTTGCAGTTCCTGAAAGTTCTTCTTCCTCTGTTTGTTTTGTGGGAGGAAAGCTGGCATAGTCTGAAGGCTGTCCCAGCCTTGGCTGTTACCACCTCCTTTGTGGAGGAAGATGCAAAGGCCTTTGAGGTAGGACAGGTCCAAGGGGTACAGCTTCATGAGGGCAGGGTTTCTTGGGCGTATTCTGAAAGTGTAGACGTGGCACAGTGGGAACGTGCACTTATCGGCGAAGCAATGAGTTCTTCGCTATGATGTGACATTTGCTTTTTAAGAATACAAGGGCTCTAGTGGCAGGCTGGAAAGCAAACGGAACCACCACAGTGGATCTGTTCCCGTTGATTCCAGTGGATGTCAGCTGGAGTAACGTTACCTAAGACTGCGCTGCAAGACAGACAGTTTTTAATCAAGGAGGATTTGCAATAAACATGAACTCTAAAGCCTGCCGTGTTAAATCTGCAGAAGGTTGCCCGGTCCTTTGGTGCGGCATGAATGTTCTTCTCTAGCCCAGTGCTACACTGTGGCACTCCATTGGCGCCAGCCATGGAAACCTAGCACTCACATCTGTGCTTCGGTGGCAGACTGCACAACTGGAAACTGGTTATACCTGTTAAATAAAAATTAAAGTATTGCTAGAATAAAGGTTAGACTTAAACAATGAGGCACTTCAAGGCTCAGCCTGTCCAGCCACTTTTGCCATGGCAGAAATGGACCTCTCTGCCTGTATCTGGAATCGTTGTGACGCTGGCTTTGCATTGCATGAATAGCTTCAGATACATCTCTTGGGTGGGTTTTTACCAAATGGTGCACTGAAAACACTTCCAGGGAGCTGGCTGTGTTGTTCTGTGGCATCCTACCAAATTTAGCATGGCTTTCTTGGGCCAGGACCTGCTTTGTCTGGCTGGGGTTGGTCCTCAGGCATTTCAGGATGCCTGGCTCT
Organism: Lepidodactylus listeri; assembly: GCA_029233225.1. Lineage (NCBI taxonomy): Eukaryota > Metazoa > Chordata > Lepidosauria > Squamata > Gekkonidae > Lepidodactylus > Lepidodactylus listeri. The sequence goes on along the minus strand of JARCFY010000009.1, from coordinate 110,887,779 downwards.
ACTGTACTGTAAGGAGACTTGTCCTGACTGGGTTGGCCCAGGTGTTACGCAAACTGAACCCAGAGAAGGGGAATTAGCTTTAAAAAGGGTTCCAGAAAGGAATAGTGCAGGAGCTCGGCCTGTGTATGCCAGGGTGGGTCTGGTAGTGGTACCCCAAAATGAAATTATGAAGAGAGTGAGAGAGAGTGATTGTAAACACAAAATAATTTTTATTGTATAACCACACATGCATGTATCCCCCCCCCCCCCAAACAAGAGAGGACACTTATAAAAGGCAGGAGGGGAAAAACCTGGGAAGTTTTAGGGAAGGGACATATAACCTGAAATCCTGAGCTTGAAGTTGGAAGAGGTCCAGGGGCAAACATAGGAAACCAGAGTTCTGACTTGCAGAGATCTGGACCAGGGTTCCGAGGAACAATTTGCCATGGCATGAGGCTCTTTTATGGGCAGAAGATCCCCAGGGTAGGTATTTGTATTGGATCAAGATAAAAAGTTTGAATCTCACTGGCTGGTGTCAAACTTTGGTGGGGAAAAGTGGGGGAAATACCTTGATCAGGCTATTGTGAGCCAAATCTGCATAGGCACAAAGATAAGGCAACATGAAGTGAGCCAGATCTGCATTGACACAAAAGTTTGGGTGAAGTCAAGATAGCTGCCGAAACAGGATGAAGCATAAATAAATGACGTGAGTGCCCTTCTTGATTCAGTAAAAAAAGTGACGAAAAAAGAGGAACCAGGCGTTGGGCTTCCTGGGGCTGGGCAAACACCTCTGAGGTATCCCAGAGTACATAAGAGAAGCCAATGTTGGATCAGGCCAGTGGCCCCTCCAGTCCAGCACTCCGGGTTACACAGTGGCCAAAAACACCAGGTGCCCTCAGGAGGTCCAGCAGTGGGGCCAGGACACTAGAAGCCCTCCCACTGTTGCCACTGGTATTCCAGTGTTGAAAGGTCTTATGGTTATTGAGAACAAAGTGAAGTCTTATTGTTACTGAGAACCCTGAGCTGGGGGAAACTGCACACTTCCAGCAGAGCCTTCCTCTCCTGTCCCTGGGAATTTCCAAAGTCATGGCAGAACCCAGGTACCTTTATGGGACTCCTGAAGTCTCAGGTCCCCTTAGCACTTAGGCTGTAAAAGGGGGTGCTTATTAAAACAACCAAGTCCAAAATCAGGGGGGTCCCACTAACCAAGGGGGTCTCGGCTGGAGGAGAGGGGGGCAAGCCTGATATAGGCAGATCTCAGAAGCCAAGCAGGGTCAACCCTGGTTAGTGTTTGTAGGGGAGACCATAATGGAAGTGCAGGCAGTGGCAAGCCACCTCTGAATGTGTCTTGCTTTAAAAACCCTGTGGCTTGACAATATCACACACACATGCGCGCACGCACACACAGACACACACACACACACACACACACAATGAGACAGAAAAAAAGAGGTGATTTTGTTACTGGGATTTTACCAGTGTCCCGCCACGGGGCTCCCAGGAGTCCTGGGAACAGCTGTTCCCGCTGCGGCGGGAGCTCAGCAGGCTTACCTGAGGCCCCGGCCGAGAACGGAGACACCTCCAACAGCTTCCAGGGTGCGGTGGGGGAGGTGGAAGCCCCGACAGAGCCGCCAGGACGCGCCCGAGGGAGACTGCGGGGGCCGCGAGGTCCCGGGGCTGGCCTCGGCATGCCTGCAGGAGAGAAAGAGTTAGGACCCCAGAGAGGCCCGGGGAGACCTACAAGGGATAGGCCGCCAGGGGAACAGGCAGCAGGGAGACAGCCCAGGGGACTCGGGGACTCACTGGCCAGGAGCGAAAGGGGCGGGCCCGGAGGGAACAGCCAGGAGCAAGCGAGAGGCGGGGGCAGGCTGAGCCAGGAGGAGCGGAGGACACCAATGAGGAAAGAAGGAGAGATGATTGACAGGGGAAAGCATGAGTGGGGCAGGTGAAGGGATGGGAGTGGGGAGCACTGAGGGGTGAGAAAGGGGATAAAAGGGAGAGTCACGGGACGGCCGAGGAGGAAGTGGCACGGGGAGAGAGACCAGAGGGAGAGCTGCAGAAAGGCGGTGACGGCAGAGAGAGAAAAGGGACGGCAGGCCTCGCACTCTCCCAGGTCGCTGACCGTGCAGGGGTTGAGGCTTGGTGAAGTGAACCAGGCGTCGCCCCATTCTGAGGCCACGCCCGTCCTCCTGTTTCCCCAGCCCTGCTCCCCGGGGGCTCCAGCGGGAGAGTGGCGGAGCACCCACCGCCACCAGGGAGCGCACAGGGGCGTGACAACCAGTTATACAGTTTTGATTTATGAGCAATTTTACTTTCTCTTAACATTTGGCCCACAGACCTGTGGGAGTCTTCATTAGTCCACTGTAGGGCTGCCAGCCCCCAGGTGGGGCCTGGGGATCTCCCGCTTTTATAACTGATCTCCAGCTGACAGAGATCAGCTCCCCTGGAGGAAATGGCTGCTTTGAAGGGTGGACTCTATGGCTCTCTTGTACCATGCTGAGGCCCCTCCCCTCCCCAAACCCCGCCCTCTCCTGGCTCCACCCCCAAAGTCTTCAGGTATTTTCCAAACCAGACTTGGCAACCCTAGTCCACTGTATTATGTGCTGGATGTGACTAATTACCATTTGCAATCTCTCTGGCTGGCGTGCACCCTCTGAACAGCGGATTTAAGGTGCTGGAGGATAGATTCCAATAAATGTCCCAAGAGCAACAGCAGTGATGTCAGAAATTATTTGGTGGTTTTATTAGATGTGCAGTTTGACTCCCTTCTAAATGTGAACTCCTCATTGTACCTCACCTATTACCAGGGGTCCGTTGGGGCCAGCTCAGGAGTGGCCACTAGGGCAGCCACGGGTCGAATCAGATTCTCTAATCTGATTCAGCCTGCTGCCAAATTGCCACTGAAATTCGGCGGCAACTTTAAAAGCAACTGGAGGGGAGGGGGTTTGAGGGAGAGGCTCCAAACTTGTGTTACCTTTTTTCCTACCATAGAGAACAATGGAGGGAATGGGGGCAACCTGTTTGGGGGCCCATAGAATTGGACCCCCTGGTCCAGTCTTCTTGAAACTTGGTGGTATTTCGAGGAGAGGCCCCAGCAGCTACCCTGCAAGTTTGGAGCCTCTCCCTCAAACCCCCTTTCCTCCAGCCCCTCATATACCCTATGAGTTTTTGCCATTGATTTCAATGGCCCATAGGGTATAATGGGGCTGAAACTGACATTCCCTTTCTGACACACTTCTGGTGATGTCAGGGGACGTGGCATATGCTAAGGAGGTATGCTAATGAGCTCCTGCACCTCTTTTTCTATGAAAGGACCTCTGCCTATTACACTTTCCTTTAAAAATGAACTTGGAGAGAATCAAGAAATTCTGACAATTTAGCCCTGACCTGGGTAGCCCAGGCAAGCCTGATCTCATCAGATCTTGGAAGCTAAGCAGGGTCGACTGTGGTTAGAACTTGGATGGGAGACCTTCCTTGGAATACCAAGTCGGGAGGACAGGGGAAGGCTTTATTCAGCCACCTCTCTGGATACCCTCCAGGTCCCCAGAGGTTGCCATGACTTCCAGGTGCAGACACACATGCATACACACACACAAATCCAAAAAAGAAGTTCTGACAATTCTTCTACGGCATAAAAAGTCATCACTGTACATATCAAAGTTTTATATATGTATATGCTCCCCCCCCCCCCCCCGGTCTGCTGCATCTGCCAAGATCTGTTGTCTCTTTGGAAGCACTCTCCTTCTTACTCACAGACAGACACACACGCTGCCCTGTGACACCCATGGGAATGATGCCATTTGAGCCACAGTTATCCTCTGACAACCACCCCAGATGAAAGCACATTGCTCTTAGACTCAGGGGTCATTTTGTAAAAAAAGAGGTGCAGGAGCTCATTAGCATAACTCATTAGCATAACTTATTTGCATATGTCGCACCCCCTGAAATCACTGGAAGTCAAATCACTTTGACTAAAGACACTTTAGGTTTCCTTTGCTCTTGCAGGGAAGCTGCCCTACAACAAGCATGAAAATACAGATCGAGTTAGTATGCTTTTGCTTTTTTCCACAGCACATCACCATATGTGCCCGCTCCTGGGCTTGTTACTCCCAGAACGGCATTCCTGCTCGAAATGACATTTGCTCTTAGTACTTTTCCATTCTTCTCAACCTAGACTGATTTTTTTCCTGATTGGTTTTTGCATTTTTCTTGTGTCCCCCACCAATTTAGACTCTTGTCTAAAGCACCAGCAAACAGGCAGGCCTTGTAGCACCTCCTGAAGATCTCGAGGGAGGGAGGCCCCCACCTCTTTAGGGAGCCCATTCCACAGAGCTGGAGCCACGGGGGGGAAAGGCCTGGGCTCTGCTCAATGCCAGATGGGCCACCCTAAGTGGTGGAAGAACCAACACACAGCTGCCTGATGACAACCATAGTCGGTGCACAGGGACAGGGTCCGAACTGGCAGAGACTGACCAAGAGAGAGATCTTGGAGTTGTAGTAGATAACTCATTAAAAATGTCGAGACAGTGTGCGACTGCAGTGAAAAAGGCCAACACTATGCTAGGAGTTATTAGGAAGGGGGAATTGGAAACAAATCAGCCAGTATCATAATACCCCTATATAAATCGATGGTGCGACCTCATTTGGAGTACTGTGTACAGTTCTGGTCGCCACACCTCAAAAAAGATATTATAGCAATGGGAAAAGTGCAGAAAAGGGCAACTAGAATGAGAAAAGGGTTGGAACACTTTCCCTATGAAGAAAGGTTGAAGCGCTTGGGGCTCTTTAGCTTAGAGAAACAACAGCTGAGGGGTGACATGATCGAGGTTTATAAGATTATGCCTGGGATAGAGCAGGTAGAGAAAGAAGTCCTTTTCTTCCTTTCTCACAATGCAAGAACTCGTGGGCACTCCATGAAATTGCTGAGCAGTCAGGTTAGAACAGATAAAAGGAAGTACTTCTTCACCCAAAGAATGATGAACACATGGAATTCACTGCCCCAGGAGGTGGTGACAGCTACAAGCATGGACGGCTTCAAGAGGGAATTAGATAAACATATGGAGCAGAGGTCCATCAGTGGCTATTAGCCACAAGGTATAGACAGGAACTCTCAGTCTGGGGCAAGTGATGCTCGGTATTCTTGGTGCTTGGGGGGTGGGCAACAGTGGGAAGGCTTCTAGTGTCCTGTCCCCACTGGCAGACCTCCTGAGGACACCTGTTGTTTTTGGCCACTGTGTGACAGAGTGTTGGACTGGATGGGCCACTGGCCTGATCCAACATTGGCTTCTCTTGTGTTCTTATGTTCTTATCTATGGAAGGAGACAGTCCTTCAGATATGTGGGTCATGGAGGACCTTAAAGGTCACAACCAGCACCTAGGATTCTACTCAGAAACAGACTGGCAACCAGTGTAGCTGTTTCAAAATGGGCAACATCTATTCCCAGCAGCTGGCCCTTGACAATAGTTGGGTTGCTGCATTCTGGACCCATTGTAGGTTCTGGGCTGTCTTCAAGGGGAGCCCCACATAGAGTGCCTTGCAGTAGTCCAAACAGTCATTCTAAACATCCTAATTCCATTTCACAGCTTTGAAATCGCCAACTTGACCCATGCAGATAGAGATCTGGAAGACTGTCGAATGCAGATTTCCAAAGAAGCAATTGCTCTGTTAGTGAAGAACGCGACTGCAACTTGTGGGCTCTCTCCTCATGTGGAGAAAAGGATGAATTTGGCCTTCCGAAAGCAATTCTGCACCGTGGAGCTGGAGATTCAAGAAGAGTACAAGAGGAGGATGGTGGCTCTGACGGCTGAGTGTAGCCTGGAGAACAGGAAGGCAGCCGAGACTCAGCACCGCAGAGAAAGAGCCGGGAGCAGAGAAGCCGAGGAATTATTGAAGAAGGCCAATGAGAAGGTAACTCGGGGACAGAACCATCCAGAGGTAGCAGGAATTGTCTCCTCCCACCTTTGAGAGGGGCTGGCCGCTGTTGGTAACTTCCTGCTCTGGAATACAGCTTTGTCCAACTCACAGTGCAGTATGGATTAGGAATCGAGGCTCATTTCCCAAGAAGTTCTTGAACACAGAACGAAAAACAATTTTGGCCGTATCAATGGTCGGCTTTCAGGCCAAGCAGGTTCCTTTGTAGAAACATGCAAAAGTACACTCAGTGAGGGGAAGATTTTCATTAGATGTGGGCGATGGATTGAAAGTCCTGAATACTAATTGCAGCTCAGTTTGGAACCATGCAGAAGCCAAACAGTCCTTTCCCTGTGCTGTTGGTCAAAACAAGAATACAGGCCAGGGAAACTGCCAAAGCCTTGGGAGCAAGGGAGCCGTGCAACCCCTGAGTTTGTCTGACCAGGGCAGTTCCCAGATGCAAAGGAGCAGAGGTTTCAACAGAGGTTCCACACCCCAGTCCATTCCAGAGTGCTTTTGTGTGCGCTCTGTAAGCTGTCTTCCTTGCTGTGCAGGACTCGCTCTGAAGGGACAGTGTTGGCTCTTTTTAGTTAGGTAGCTTCCCCAAGCTTGGTCAGTCAGCCCAGGAGTTTCGCAGCTCCCTTGCGTCTAAGGCCTGGTAACATCTCCGAAACTAAGGGACAGCTGCTCAGGAAAGCTCCTGTTTTTAACAATCAGCCCCTAAGGACTTTGGCACCCAAGAGGCATGGATGCCTGAGCTGAGATAGATATCCGGGATGAGTACAAAACTATTGCCCTTTGGGTTGGAGAAGCAATTGAAAATACCGTGCTAGGATGCAGCCGGTATTACCAGCTGATGAAAACTCATGGTAGAAGGTTAGCCTTCCTCCCAAAGAGTCCTCTGGAAAAGATCATAAACACAGTCAGCTCCAAACTAAACTGGCAAGTTTGCCAATCACTGTGTTTTAGCAGGATAATCAGCTGGCAGTTTCCAGTTATATTTTTTTATTTCAGAGACAGGGAGAGATGAAGTAAGGGCTGTGGCTCAGTGGTAGAGCATCCGCTTGGCGTGTAGAAGGTCCCAGGTTCAATCCCCAGCATCTCCAGTTAAAGGATTTGGCAGTAGGTGATGGGAAAGACCTCCGCCTGAGAACCTGGAGAGCTGCTGCCAGTCTGAGTAGAAAATGCTGACCTTGATGGGCCAGTGGTCTGATTCAGCATACAGCAGCTTCATGAGTTCGCGTGAGTTCAAGTCTGTGATTGAAAGCTGCATTTGCCAATTTGGTGCTTAAAAGCCAAGTCCACCAACCTCCGTGCAAACGCTTCTCTGGCCTTTGGCTGTTTCCTTAAACAGGGATCTGCTGTCCATTGTCCCTCTTCACTTCTGGTTTGCTGGACCTCCTGCCATTTTAGTGCATGTTCAAGATCTCCAGTTGGATTTCCTCACAGGCAGCACAAGAGGCTACGCACTGTGGCCAAATCACAATTTCTGTGTTCGGGTGTACTCCTAAGGTATTTTAAGGACAGAATACAAACTGTAGATGCGGGCTGTGCTGTCAGGCAGCTGGGATGAGCCGTGTATATTCAACAAACGTTTGCTGCCACGTAGTTGACAGGCAGTTCTGTGCCTGTATCGGTGTTTGAGCCGGGCTGTCTAATGTGACTCCGCCTCCTCCTGCTCCTGATTTAAAGGGCTGGGATGGATGGGCCTTTGGAGTGCTGAAGAGGCCGGCCGTAACCTGCTGCTTGCTTCCTCAGTCAGCTGCCGAATGCAGAGCCCTCCTGGGGAAACTTCACCAGCTGGAGCAGCTCCATCACAAGAGGCTTCTCCTGGCGAAGCAAGAAGGATACTTTGCTGCGGCTTACAGAGAACTGGCTTGTTCCAAAAGAAACGAGATCCACAGCATCTTTTTCACTCAGATAAGAAATATGATTTGTAAAGGAGAACTGAAGCTAGAAGCAGCCAGATCGCTTGTTGAGAATTACTCTACAATACAGGTACTGGAATTTACAACAATAACCCTCATGAAAGAGCAACATAAATACATACTGTGTCTAGATATACAGCTGGTGTGTCCACAGTGTCAGTCAAGGGAGCGTGAGGCCTGTGTTAGTGGTGGGGCCCTCGGGCAATGGGTCAGGTGAGCCCCGTCTTCCAAGAGACGACCAGGTCTTTTCCTAGGACCCCCCTTGCCTGATGGGCAGAGGGACTGAAGGAGGGGGGAATACCGGGACACCTGTCTTAGTCCTCCTTCCTCAGCTGACCACAAATGAGCCTTTTGCCCGAGTTGGCGGAGAGGAGAAGGGGGTGGGCCAAGCTAACTGGTAATCCAGTTGCCAACCCCCTACTTTAACTGGCATGTGAACTTAGGCAGATCATGAGAGGGAGGGCAGGAAGGGCTGCATCAGTGCTTAGTTCTTGTGGCCCTTTCTTACAGGCCCAGGGAAATTCTGATCACCACTTTGGGGTCAGGAAGCTATTTTTCTCCAGACCAGTTTGGCTGGGGATCCTGGAGGTTTTTTGTCATCTTCTAGGAACAGGGGTCACTGGGTGTGTGTGGGGGGGAGGTATTTGTGAATTTCCTGCATTGTGCAAGGGGTTGGACTTGATGACCCTGGAGGACACTTCCAACTCAATGATTCTATGATTTTATGTAGCTTCAAGAGAGAAGTGTGCAGAATAGCAACACATTTGGAGAATCCTGGCTCAGTTAAAAGTCCGGCATGGCTTCTGCAGCTGTGCATACAGCAGAGCCAACATCTGTAGCCGGCCAGGGCAGAGGAGACATTGTGATCCAGTATGGATCCTAATTGGTGAAGCTTGCAATATCCTGACGCCATGCTTTTCATTTCTCCTTAGGTAGACAACATAGTGAGGTCATTCCGGTGGGCAGCCATGTTGGTCTGAAGCAGCAGAACAAAGTTTGAGTCCAGTCAGGCACCTGGAAGACCAACACAGTTGCATTCACGTGTGTGCACACAGAAGCTTATATCAGGAATAAAGCTTTGTTGGTCTTAAAGGTGCCCCTGGACTCAAACTCTATAGTAAGGTCATGCTTTCCGCTTAAGGAAATCCTTTCACCTTGAGCTGTGGGCGGGGGAATCCTTTCATGCTATCACCGCCCCCCCTCCCCCAGTGTAGATGAGAAGGGGGGGGGGGTAAACGGTCCATGAAGTAAATTCCATTTATGCTGCTCACTGATCAGCGAGTTGGGCCCCCCAGCTGCCTCCACATGAACAGGGTTTGTGTCCTTCACTTCCAGTGGCTGCAGATTTCAGGGGAGACCGGTAGAAAGGGGGCCATCCGGCTTTCTGGGAAGCTTACTTCTCATCACTGCTGGTCTCACTGAGGAATCCTTGCTGAGCATCTGAGGACCAACAGGGCTTCCCCACACATAGTTTGAAGACTACTAATCTATATATCTAATTCCGAAGGCGCCCCCTGTGTGAGGATACCTAAATCCGCGCAGGGAGGGCACCTGGGAGGCAGGGAGGTTTTCCTACACATGGGGGGCACTCCCCCCGTGTGCAGAAAAATCCGAAAAGTTTTAAAAAAACCTTCAGTGACCGTAGAATCCCCCAAAATACCTTTTGAAATGGCACCAACTCCAGACATCAACTGTGAGGAGATTAGAATGTTCGGGGGAGGGGGGGAGGCTCTAACTGTTTTTGTCAGTAAAAAGCAGGGTTTTTACTGGCAGCAGTCTAGGGTTGCCAAGTACCCCCCCTGGCCACCAGCAGCAGATCCAGATCCAGGCTGGGAAACTCCTGGATATTTGGGGGTGGAGCCTGGGGAGGACAGGGACCTCAGTGAGGTACAATGCCATAAACTCCCCCCTCCAAAGCATCCATTTTCTCCATAGAAAGTTGTCTCTGTAGTCTGGAGATGAGCAGTAACTCCAGGGGATCCCCAGGTCCCATCTGGAGGCTGGCATCCCTAGGCAGCACCCTCTGTGTGACTTGATACCACCTGATTTGCATGACTTAATTAGGCCCAGCTGTTTTGCTACAGTTCATCAGCAGCCACCGTATGGAAGCCATTGTGGTGCAACAGTTCGAGCTTCAGACTGGGATCTGCAAGACCCAGGTTCAGATCCCCATCTTGCAGTGGAAGCTAACTGGGAGATTTTGGACCAGTCACATACTTTCAGCCTAACCAACCTCACAGGGTTGTTGTGCAGATAACCAGGAGGTATAATGTAAGCTGCTTTAGTCCCCACTGTGGAGAAAGACTGTAATTTTCCTAGGTAGAGGCTGCAGGGGAGTGGGGGTGGAGATAGAAAGCTGAAGACAGATAAAGGTAGGTTGTCTGTTGGGTGGGAAGGAAATTGGGTTGCCAACTCCAGGTTGGGGAATTTCTGGATATTTGAGAGGTGGAGCCTGGGGAGGGTGGGATTTGAGGTGGGAGGCAGAAAAAGAGAGAAAGAGTGATGAGGTGGGGAGGCAGAAAAACAAAGGGAATGATGACAGGTCAGAAAGAGAGAGGAAGTAACATACATGGAGGAGAGTGAGAGAGTAAGAAAGGGGGGGCAGAAGGGAGAAAGAGTGAGAGAGAGGTGGGGGGAGAAGGGAGGAAGCAAAGGTGTGAGGAATGGGATAACTATCCTGCAAGATTCTTGCAGGTCTCCACTTGTCTAATCTAAAGCAGGAGCCCGGGGGCATCTGAAAGACGAACGGCCATCCGTTCCAGCATCTGCGTGATTGGGTCGCAGCATCAGAGGCGGGTGAGCTCTGACTCCAGGATGCTTCTGCTGGAATACGTGGGGCTAGTCTTTCAGATGCTCCTGGACGCCTGCTCTGATTGGCTGCCACAGACTAACACAGGTACCTCTCTGGCGGGATCTAATGGAATGCGTGATGAGCCTAATCCTGGCCACAGTTGATCCCTGGCTGTTTCACGGGCCTGCTTTGCTGTGGGAAAACAGGTTTCTGGAAGAAGGAAGGAAAGCAACTCCGGGGGTGGGGTGGAGTTTGCATTCGAAACTGGCTTTGGGAATTAAAATGGGTAAAAAATAATGAATTTGCAGCATATATATTCTCTCATTGGTTACAGCTTCTGAAATGAAGCCAAACAGCCAGATTTTAAAACACACACGAGTATATTGTTAGTTTTTTAAAGGCTGGTTTCTCTTCAGATCGTATAAATCTTTCGCCTTTTAAAGGCTATCTGATCTTCTTATGAATGCAAATTTAACTCCCACTCTTTCCGAGGCATTACAGCTCACGATCATAACAAGTTAATTGGATGTGTTCGTATATATTTTTTTCTGCAGGGAGACATTGAAGAGCGGATGGATCTTTTGCAGGCTCATAAGGACTATCTTCTGAGTAAAACATTTGCTCACAGGGAACGCCTCATTCAAATGATTCAGTTACTGGATTCCCAGATGACTTCCCTGTGGGATCAGGCAGCAAATCGGATAGCCATGTTCATTAGTAAAGTGGAAAGGTAAATATTTATTGACTGTGTTGTGGTATTTGGAGAGGCACAGGGGGTGGTTGTGCTAAGAAAGGAATTAACGTTCAACAAGGTGTTTTAAAACAAAGTTTGATTCCAGTGGCACCTTTCAGACCAGCAAAGTTTAATTCGGGATATAAGCTTTTGTGTATGCAGAGTGCGCACGAAAAGCTTCTACCCAGAATTAAACTTCGTTGGTCTGAAAGGTGCCACTGGACTCAAAGTTTGTTGGTCTTAAAGGTTCCACTGGACTCAAACTTTGTTGGTCTTAAAGGTTCCACTGGACACAAACTTGGCCGGTCTTAAAGGTGCCACTGGACACAAAGTTTGTTCTATTGCTTTAGACCAACATGGAGACCCACCTGAAAATGTTTTAAGTTTTGCTATGGGAAAACGTGTGAGGTTGTCCCAAAAGATGCAGTCTGCAACAGGTCTTCTTAACTAGAAAGTCCTTTATTGGCAAAGAGGGTCTTATAGGTACAGTTACACTTTCTCTGTTAGTAATGACTTTATTGTTAAACAAACAGTTAGTATTATACTAGGCAACCGGAATCCCCCTCATTACATCTACACCAATCATAAAGCGTTAAAAATGGCTCCAACCCCCTGAACAGGTTTCACATAGAAATGGCTGCAAGTATGTTATTATGCCTTTTGTTCCCAGGGAACTTCTACTAAATGTTTTCGAAGGCAGCTGCAAAACGAATAACACAGTAGGGAGGATTTATCCCAGACCTTGAGCAAGCTGGGAACGAAGCAGGCAAAAGCTGGGAGCGAAGCAGGCAAAAGCGGGGCGTGATAAGAAAGCCAGACAGGTAAACAGCACATGAGCACATTCCTGCGGGTGGGGTCCCAGGTCGAGTTCCAACCCCCGGCCAGGAAATGGCAGCATAGCTGACATTCTGCCCTCTCCAAAGAAATCCCCCCCTACCCCTTAGGTTTTACTGGGTACAGTTTGTGGAAGGCACAAGTTTTTTCAGGTGCATGGACCTGAGGAACCTCAACCCATTCATTTTCTTCAGGACCAAAATGCAACCACCTTATAAGATAAAACAATCAACCCCTTTTTAATTTGGAGTACAGAATTTGGTCAGTTTCATAGAGGTTCGTCATTCTTCATCAGAGGAGGAGAGGAAGAGGAGGGTCTCCACTGATTTGGTCCCAGATCTTTCTTCAACAGACTGTAATGAAAAACGGGGTGAACAAATCTTAGTGATTTTAGCAATTTAAGTTCAAAAGTCACATTGTTAATGCAGCGGACCACCAGAAAAGTCCCCACATATTTCCAACCTAATTTTCTACTAGGTTGTAGCCCTTTGATGTTTTTGGTGGAGAGGTAGACCAAATCCCCAGGAGAAAGTTCCCATCCTGGTGTTCTACCCTTGTCTGCATGCTTTTTGTAGTCTGCCTTGGTGGTTTCCAACGTTTTTGCAATTAGGGGCCAAGATCCTCGGAGAGAGTTCCACCAGCTAGCAAATTCAGTAGATGGATTTGCAGCTGGCGCCAAACTTGGTAAAGGAACTCCCTCAAAACCCCCTACAGTCATGAAGGGGGAAACTCCAGTTGAAGAGTGCATAGCGTTATAGTAACTATATTCCACAAAGGATAAGAGATCTACCCAATCATCTTGTTGGTAGTTGATCTAGCATCTCAAATACTGTTCGAGAATTTGATTAACTTTTTCAGTTTGGCCATCAGTCTCAGGTTGAACCTGCTCATGGCAGGTTCAATGCCCATAATCTGCAATAGCTCCTGCCAGAAGTTGGCAAGGAATTGAGAGCCGCGATCGGAAACCACTTTTCATGGAATTCTGTGGAATTTAATCACCTGATTTAAGAAGGCTTTAGCCAAAGTCTTAGCAGTAGGTAATTTTTTAAACGGGACAAAATGAGTCTGTTTAGAAAAAGTGTCCGCCACCACCCAGATTACTGTTTTCCCTTGGATGGGAGGAAAGTCTGTTTTAAAATCCATAGAAATGGTCTCCCAGGGTCGGCTGGGGGTTTCTAAAGGTTGTAAGAGTCCTGGCGGCTTTCCCCCCCTTTGTTTCCACATGAGACAGATCTGACAAGAGGACACATAAGTCGACACATCCCCGCTCATCCGCAGCCACCAAAACTGTCTCTGCAGTAAATTTAACATTTTCAAATAACCAAAGTGTCCAGATAACTTGGATTCATGAGCAGCGTGCATGATTTCTCCCTGCAATGAAGCGGGGACTATTAATCTCTTTTCCTTAAACCAGCAATTGTTCGGGCCCCGGGTTAAAGAAGAGAGCGCCTGGAATTCTGTTTTCGGCATCTGTGTATGCTGTAGCAAATTTTACAGTCCATTCGGACGGTTTAGGAGCCTCTTCTGTCTCCGAGTCATAACAGCCCGTCCCAACTGTGTCGGAGTGAACATAGTCTCTACTACCTCATTTTACGTGAGTCATGTTGAGGTAGTTGGGAGAGGGCATCGGCTAAAGAGTTGGATTTTCCCGGAAAATGGCGTAAAACAAAATTGAACTTAGAAAAGAAATCTGCCCATCTGATTTGCTTTGCATTTAAAGTCCTTTGAGTATGCAAAGCTTCAAGATTCTTATGATCAGCCCAGATTTCGAAAAGGAGTCTAGCCGCCTCTAGCCAATGCCTCCATGTTGTTAGAGCAAGGCGGATGGCTGCGGCTTCCTTATCTCAGACAGCCCAATTGCATTCAGTGTCCCTGATTTTTTTCAAGACATACGCTAAAGGGTGCAGTTTGCCATCAAGACCTTCTTGCAAGATCGCTACCCCCATTGCTGCATCAGAAGCATCTACTTGCACAATAATTTTTTTACTTTCATCGGTGTGCCAGAATGGGCTCTGAAGTAAATAACTGTTTCAGCCCATAAAAAGCTTGCTGACACTCTGGGGTCCAATGTAGCCGGGCACCCGGCTCCATTGCATCAGCCCCCTTCCCCTTAGTTTTCAACAGATCAGTGAGAGGCATACTATATTGAGCGAAGTTATTGACGAATGAACGGTAAAAACTGGCGAATCCTAGAAAACTCTGTAGTTGTCACCTGGTACAAGGGACTTCCCAGCCCACCACCACGGCGATTTTAGCTGGGTCCATTTCCAAACCCCAGGGGGAAATGCGATAGCCCAGGAAGTCAATTTCAGTCTTATGAAAATCGCACTTGGAAAGTTTGGTGAAAAGTTTATTATCTTGTAGCGTAACCAACACTTCCCTTACCAATTTAATAAACAATTGTTCATCCGGTGAGTACAACAAAATATCATCTAAATAACAAAGGACTCCTTTGAACAGGTGCTTGTGTAGCACCTCGTTAATTAAGTTCATGAAGACCCCTGGAGCCCCCTGAAGGCCGAAGGGCATAACGAGGTACTCAAATTGCCCCAAAGGGGTATTAAAGGCAGTTTTGTATTCATCCCCCCCTCGGATGCGTACCCTAAAGTAGGCATCCCGCAAATCAAGTTTGGAAAAAATCTTCCCCATGGAGGCTTCATTTAAGAGATCCTTAATCAAGGGGAGGGGGTAGGCATTGGAAGTAGACACCGCATTCAGCCCCCAATAATCTGTGCACAACCACAACCCTTCGTCTTTCTTTTTCCGGAAAAGTACAGGGGCGGCAAAAGGGGAAGTGGCCAGGCGGATGAAACCATGCTCCAAGTTTTTATCAATAAACTTGCGCAGTTCCAGTCTTTCGTTGGGAGACATGGAATGCAATTTCCCCTTGGGCAATTTATGTCTGGGTAAAAGCTCAATCGCACAATTGGTATTCCGGTGGGGGGCAAGCTCCTCAGCTTCCATTTCTTTGAAAACCTCTGCTAAATCCCTGTATGCGGGAGGTATGGATAAAAGTTCCTCATGAGCTAGGCAAACAGGAACAATCCGCCTGACCCCACACAGAGATCCCAGCAAGGAAAGAGAAAAGGGAAGACAGCACTCTCTACTGGCTTGAGGACTGTGGCTATGAAAATTCCAGGAGCTCTGCCATTCCAGGAGCTTTGCCATTGCCTTCCGATCCGTCTCTGGCAACTCCCCTTGTTTTGGACACATGGGGTGGGACGTATCCATGCCAGCTTAACCATCCAGATACCCCCTCAGCCCATGTGTCAGAAGAAACCTCTCAAGGAAAGCCCATGGCAAGGGTTCAGCACCCTGGGCCAGGGCAGAAGGGTCCAAAGAGTAGCCTTTTGCAACACATTCCCATTCCCAGAATGCATTCCTCATCTCCCGTCCCGATAGCTCATTGAGGAAAGGAGAGGTTTTATATCCCATCGTAGGGAAACCTGTAAATAAGTCTGAACTCATCTTTTGGGCAGTGGCAAAAGAGCCCACAAGTCCCACACTGTGAACTGTCCCACCACTGTGGTAAATGAGTTAATTATCACTGCCTGCCATTGTTCATCCTAGAGACTTGTCTTCTCTCCTTCTGCTTCCCACAGCCTGAATTACTTAGAACACACCAGCAGTGATCCGGAGGATTTTGGTCCCCTTTCCCACCGTGAGAGCCAGCGGGGTGCAGTAGTTAAGAGCGGTGGACTCTAATCCGGAGAACTGGGTTTGATTCCCCACTTCTCCTCTATGAGAACCCTGTCCCAGTTCTCTCAGAGCACTCTCAGCCCCACTTACCTCACAAGGTGCCTGTTGTGGGGAGAGGAAGGGAATTAATAATTATTATTATCGTACGGCATTGTGTGTAGAATAGCCAGGAAATCCTAAGATTGTCTGGCAGGCAGACAGTCTTGCTCTTTGGCATTATGCACCACTAGGTGGAGAGCTAGACTTGTTTGTAAGGCAAGAGATGTTTCAGAGGTGGTTTTGCCATTGCCTGCCTCTGCGTCACAAACCTGGTATTCCTTGGAGGTCACCCTTCCAAATAACTAGCTTTGAAATTATTTAGGGCAGAGAAAAGCGAGGTCTAAAAACCTATTCTTCTTTCTCTTGCTAGAATGTTGCTGTGCAGGCATTGGAGAACCCTCTCAACCCCCCCCCCCCATGATTTGCAGGCTGAATATAGCTGAGTTTAGTAAAGAGTGGGGGGGGGGGGCACAACTCCCTACCTACCAGCCCCAGCTGTGAAGCAATGCATCCAGGGCTGGCATTCTGAGCACAGGTCATGCGAATGGGCCTGCCTGCTTTCTGTGCCTTTGAAAGCTGCGTGGAGAGACCGCAGGATCGTAACTAGAGCTGCATGCCCATGACAGGGGCATCACTGGCGGTCAGACAGGTGTGTGTCAGGCAGGCTGCAGGATGGTGCCGGAGCCAGGCTGGCAGAAGACAGTTGGCAGCACAGCAGCTGGAGGCCCTCTGGTCACCTACAGGTTGGCATTGCACTGTGAATGGAGTCTGTGTTGCCTCTTCCCCTCTGTCTGGAAAGAATCAAAAGTGGCGCAAAGGCAGCCACAAGTAAGGAGGCGCTTTCGCACATGCTGAACAATGCACTTTCAGCTGACTTCCAATGCACTTTCATGATCATTTGCAAGTCTATTTTGCCATTTCACACTGCAAAGTCCAGTTGCAAAGTGCATTGAAAGTGGACTGAATGTGCTTTATTCAGTGTGCGTGAAAGCACCCGTGCTCTGCAGGAGCAGAAGATGGCCAGCTCACTCAAGTGCATAGTGTGACTGCAGATCTGAGAAAGGGGCACCACCTGTGTGTTCTTCTCACACACCTGGTGACTCAAATAGCTATGTGTGTCCTTGCTTGTGCCCTGAAAATGCATAGCTAGAAAGGGACAGGAGCTGTGATGTTACCCCAGAATGCAGTATGTTTCCACAAAAGTGGGCTTTCCTGTTTGAGTTGGGGGAATTACTGAGGAGACAGAAGCTTGTGAGAGGGGAGTAACGAGCGAGATGCGCTACCAGTGTTTACGGGGATCTTTCCCTTAAGAGAACTCTTGAAATAACCAATCCAGGGTAAAATAGAGGGGTGTTTTATTGGTAGAAAAATGGGAAGGCTAACATACAAGAAGCACACAAGAAATAGCACACATATGAGATCAATCAGAAATAAAGGAAGTAGCCAGAATATAGGAGGGTGCTGGGGGAATTATAGCTACCTGTCCTGGAGAGCAGGAATCCGTGGAGAGACGATGTGAGGTAGTACGGGGGTACATTGTCCCCAGGCGCCCAGACAAGAGACACAGCATTGGAGGCGAGGCTGTCTAGTTATAGCAAAAATGGGACCTGGGG
Organism: Lepidodactylus listeri; assembly: GCA_029233225.1. Lineage (NCBI taxonomy): Eukaryota > Metazoa > Chordata > Lepidosauria > Squamata > Gekkonidae > Lepidodactylus > Lepidodactylus listeri. The sequence goes on along the minus strand of JARCFY010000009.1, from coordinate 110,870,252 downwards.
GCCTGCTGGTGTGGCTGCCCCATGAAACAAAGAAGTGATGAGATGACCTGAAAGGTCAAACAGTGAGATTGGGGACGCTGAATGGGGTTCCCAGGTATGGACAAAGAAGAACAGGAGATGTTTTTGGGAGGAGTTTTGGGTGTAAAGTTTGCGCTGGGACTCTGATTGCTTCCTCTGGTGATTCAGAGGGCCAATGGCTTGCTAATTAATCACAAAGAAACAATGCTGCTTGGTGACCCTTCCTGTTGTGTTAGGTGGGAACGTTGGGAGCTGTTATTAGGAAGGAAATGTGGGTAGGAAAGGGGGAGGTGAGGTTGATAGGATTGGTGATCCAGGTTGAATGGTGAGACAAGTCCATTGTTTTAGTGTATGCAAAACTGTAGAATGGGTAGGGGGGTCACAGCACAGTCAGCCCAAGATTCTTACACCTTCCAGGGTCTTTTCCCAGGCATGGCATCCATTTTGTGCACACAGCCCCGTAGCAAACAACTTTTTGCTTGGGGGGGGGGGCCCGCAATGTTTTTCTCAGGGGGCTTGTGCAGTCCTGCCATGCCATGCTTACCCCATGCTTGATCTTCCCCCACCTTCACCATCTGTCCCTCCACTTGCGCCTTTCATTCGCCCCCTTGCGCACCCTCTCCCACGCCCCCACGGCTGTTTGGAAAGGACTGTGTGTTACCAGCAGCCAGGTACATCCCTTGGCCAGTGTGGGGAGCCTCAGTCCCACAGCCTCGTGCACCCAAACACAGCTCACCGTGCCCTCTCTTTCCCAGCTGCCACTTCCCACCTCCCGTGAATGCTCATTTACACCCTTGCTGGTGTGAGGCTTCTGTACTTAACAGCAAAAGATCAGACCTTTGTTGATGAAACAGAGTTCTTTATTTCTTAATACTGCTTGACAGGTTCTCGAATGTTTGTTAGAGATGTCACATAAAGAACAGTCAGAGTTAATATACCCTCCAGTCAGTTTGAACCCCAACATCCAACCAATCACAATAGAGGGAGAAAAGCGCGGTTAAAAGTTCTAAGCCGTTTTACTTCCCACAGGAAAGGTGAAGTGTGAAAGTTATAAAAATTCCCCTCTTGAACTGGGCGCCCCAGATGTGTGAAACTTATACATAACAAAGTGGCTCCGGCGGCCTTTCAAGGTCTTCACAATGAGATAAGACAGTTCCATGTCCCAGGGAATGGGAGGAGGGAATGCCTGGGAGGAAAAGCCATTTTGTTCTTTGGTGACGTGCAAATATGTGGGGTCGCCACTCTCCCAGATGAAATGGTTACACTGACCAGACCTTCAAAAAACAATATAACTCAGAGCAATAAATAGTTGAGGGGGAGACAGGAGACAGCTTGACAGAGATAGCAATGGTTACACTTTTGGCTGAGCGATAGCAAATTACAGAAAGCACAATGGAAACCCTGTTAGGATCCTATGATCCTGACAGCTGGCCACTGAGGCGGCCGTGTGCGGGGCGAGCATGTGCGTGCCGTGCCAACTCGGTTGGTTTCAGTGTTAGTAACTTTCAGGCATTCTCTGCATCCCTTTGGGCACCGCCGGGGGCTTTTGCTGGCAAGGTGCATCCCCGGAGCAGCCACTCTCTTGCCTCAGGACAGGCACGCTCAATAATGGTCACCTACTGTTGTGCATGCTGCCCTGGCGCCCACCCCTCCTCAACGGCTCAGTGCCGCCTTGACGGCACAGTGCTGTCATCATGGGCGCCACCCTTCGCCTGGGTGCCGCCTGTGGAGAGAGCCCCATGTGGCTCCCTCCCCTTTCACCATCATTGCCCACCAGGGCCTTCCACAGTGCCTCCAGGAAGTGGGCCTGTTCTGTGGCTGCAGTGCTAGGAAAAGCAGGCGTGGATGGGTTGTAGCACACACAGTCGAAAGGCTCTTACTCTTGCTTGGAGCTGCTTGGCAGGGGGAGCTGAGGATTGGGGGAGGGGTCCTTAAAACCCGTCGGCCCTGCGGGCCCTGCAGTAGCTATGGGCCTGTGTGTACAGCTTGGCCAAACTGCTTGGCATCTGGACTCCTAGAGTGCTGTTAAATGAAGGGTGCTGGCTTCCAGCTTATTCCTCAGCAAAGGACCATGGTTTGCTTGCTTACCGTGATTAGCTTATAAGTATGTTCAATGTAAAGGATTCAGTTGGGTAACAAAGAGGACTAAAGTCTGGGCTTCATTGAGTTTACTTGGCTTGCAAGTCTTCATGGGATTTTCCCACTCTCCTTGCAGGGATTGTTCTTTGGCTGAAAATCACTTGGGAGGAGTCCTGAACACAGCTCAAGGTGAACTGCACTCTGCTCAACAGAAGTTTGCTGATATTGTAAGGGAAGAGAAGCAAAAACTTCACCAAGAACTGATTGCCAGAAGGCGACAAGAAATGCTGCAGAAGGTAATTGAGAACTGGGCGAGAAAATGGGTACACAGAACAATAAATGTGGGAAGAATCCTCCCCGGCTTGATGGATGGAGTCAGGAAGCCTTGTGAACTCCGTTTCCCAAGCTCCCCAGCAGTTAATGGGTGTGCTTTGCACAGGCACTCAGGCCTGGAGGGTGAGGTCCCCGTTACTTCGGTTACCGCCTTTCTTTGCAAGAGACGCCGGCTGTAGGAGGGATGTCTGGAACAGGGATGAGCCCGTCATGAGCAGAATCCAGACTTTGGTAGGGTTTGGATTTGGCTCATAACGGCTCAGAGTTTTGCCAAGCCCAGCTGCTTGCTCCTCACATTAAAAATGTTCCACGTTGGCATCATAGGGTCCTGCAAACAGGCCAGATCAGCCGTTGCCCAGACTCCGTGCCTTCTCTGTAGTGGCTCCCACATCCCTGGCATTTCACAAGCCATGCAAAACTGATTTGTTCAGGAGAGCATTTTTTAATTTTAATTTTAAATGTCTTTATTATTTTCTCAGAAAAAAGGTGGGATACAGAAGGGAAAGGGGGTGGGGGGAAATATAAATTCATCACGTTTGTCAAATAATGTTACGTACAACAAGTAAAATCAGATGTATAGAATATAGAAGCAGACATTAAAACATCAATATTACAGAATTTTGGGATAGATACTCTCTTTAAAGAGTAAATAAGAACTTTCCTAAGGTTAGTGATAATCTATTAACAGTAAAAGAAATTACATCTTTAACAATTGAACAAACTTCTATGCTAAAATTGAATCGCTGTAAAATCCTTAATATTATCCTACTTGTTTATCTAAATCTAAATTATAGTCTTACTAATTGTCTAATTACCAGTGGAATACAGAATCAAGTATTGGAACTATAATCAATGCCTTCATCACCTTAATTATGGCATTCAGGTTATTCCAAACTTTTTAAAAAAATTAATTAATCCCATAGTATGAGTAATAAGCTTTTATCTTGAGTTTTGTTTTTGGATATAGATTTTTTAGTCCACAGGTAGCTATGGAATCCATCATCAAGATTTGAAGATTCTGATTTTATTAGTCTTTCATTGGCACTTCTGATCCAATCTGATATCCAAACTAGCCCAGCGGCTTGGTAATATAATTTAATGTTAGGTCCTGCCAGACCACCTCTTTTCTTCTCGTCTTGCAATACTTTAAATCTTATTCTTGGCTTCTTATCTTTCCATACAAATTTATTTATTTGTCTTTGCGAGTCACTCAAAATCTTTTCAGGAATTGAAATTGGAGTCATCTGTAACAAAAAGTTTAATTTTGGTAGTACTTTCATTTTAATAGGGGAAATTCTTCCTAGCTAGGATTGATGTTATTTGGACCATCTTTCAAGATCTGTTCGTATTCTGGACCAGGATGTCATGTAATTGCCCTTTAACAGTGTATCATTCTGACCTGTGAGATATATTCCTAGATATTTGACTGGATTGCTTGTTATGTCACATCCTGATTTTTTTTCTTAATCTCTTCCTCTTCTTGAGTATTTGAGAATTTTAAAATAATCTTGGTTTTCTTTCTGTTGATTTTATAACCTGAAAAGGATCCGAACTTGTCAATTACTCCATTACATGTTGGAGAGATTGTTGGGGGTTCAAAATTGTACGGACCACATCATCTGCATAACTCTTTAGTTTAAACTCCTCTCCTACTTTTAATCCTTCAATTTTGGAATCTTGTCTTATCTTGGAAGCAAAGATTTCCATCATAAGAATGAAGAGAAGTGGAGAGAGTGGACCTCCTGAGGGCACCTGGTGTTTTTGGCCACTGTGTGATAGAGTGTTGGACTGGATGGGCCACTGGCCTGATCCAACATTGGATTCTCTTATGTTTTTGACGGGTTCCTTTTTCTATTTTGATTCTATTTGTCAAGACCCCATTGATTAAAATTTTTGCATGTTGTTTGGTGTAGATGTTCTGTAGCCACTTCAAAAATCTGGAACCACACTTGAAATATTGCAAAGTTTTTTTGCAGAAAAGTCCAAGATACATTATCGAAGGCTTTTTCAGCATCTAAGAACATAAGGCTGCTCTTTCACCCTTGTGTTTAACATGTTCTGTTGCATCAGTAACAAAACAAACATTGTCTTTCATATGTCTTTTTGGTACAAAACCAGTCTGATCAGGATGAATTACTTTGCACATACATTTCTTTAATCTATCAGCCATAATTGAGGCAAAAATTTTGTAGTCCACATTCAACAATGAAATAGGTCTATATGATTGTGGCTTATATCATTCATAACTTTTTGTAAAGGTAAAATTATCTCCTCTTCAAAAGTTTTGTAGTAAATTGCAGTAAGTCTATCTGGTCCTGATGCTATATCCTTTTGTAGTTTCTTGGTGGCTTATGAGACTTCTTGAATTGAAATGCTTTGATTCAAAATTTCTCTATCTTCATTAGAAAATTTACAAGTTAAGACTTCTTTAATATATTCATCCATTCCATTTACTGTTGAAACTTCCTTGAAGAGTTTTTGGAAAAAGAGTTCAAATTGTTCTTGAATTTTTTTCCATACACTGATTATTTCTCTCCTTTCAGTTTCTTTATGTAGACAGTATGCAAGATATCTTCCTGGTTTGTTTGCATGTTAAAAATGTTTTTGTTTTTAAAAGCTCATTTTTTTCTGAATTTTTTCAGCTTGAAGCAGGTCCAGCTGATTTCTTAATTGTTTGATTTCTATTAAGACTATTTTCTTTAAGAATTTAGCGTCTGAATTGTGTCAGTTATTTTCTTAATTTGTTCCAGTCTTTCCCTCTTTTTCGAGGCAAGAGCAATTAATTTTCCTCTCATATAGGCTTTACTTGCTTCCCATATAGTAGCCATAGAGAGATCATCCGTAATGTTTAGTTTAAAAAATTCGTCTATGTCCTGTTCACATGTTCTATGTCCCACACATTTTAAAAATATCTTCCTGTAGCAAGAGATTCTCATTCATTCTCCATCTTCTTCTTGCAGACATTTCTCTATGCCATGTAACCCACTAATGGATTATGATCTGCAATTGTTTTTGGCTGAATCTCAATGGATCTCAAGTTCATAAGTAAAGTCTTAGGCTGCAGTCACACACACTAAATGATCCACTTTCAATCCACTTTCAGTGCACTTTCCAACTGGATTTTGCCAGTTCACACAGTAAAAATTCAGTTGGAAAGTGCATTGAAAGTGGGTTATTTAGTGTGTGTGACTGCAGCCTTAGATGTCCAGCACATATCAATTCTTGAATATGTCTGGTGTCTGTCTGAAAAGAAGGTATAATCTCTTGAGTGAGGATTAAGAGTTCTCCACAAATCTTCTAAATTCAGCATTTGCATATAAGTGAAAACATTCTTGGGTAGTTTTCCTCCTGTTGACTTTTTAGATCTGTCTTTTTTTGGATCTAACACTCTATTAATTTCACCTAAGATTAAGATTTCTCCCCCTTGAAAGTCCAGAAGGGTTTGAAAAAAAAATTCATAGAATTTTTCTTTTGCGTTATTTGGAGCATATATGGAAGCCAGTGTGAAGATTTTATCTTCTGGAGATTTTATTTTTAACAGGATGTATCTTCCCTCAGGGTCTTTTAACTCTATTACTGTTAAACATTGATCAGTTATATAAATCACAACACCCTTTTTTCTTCTCTGCAGATGAGGCTGCATCTACTTTACCCAATTTCTTGTTATTTAAATTTTTCCCCAGTATCTTTTGAACATGAGTCTCTTGCATACAAATTATGGATAGATTTTGTTTCTTTAACCAATTAAAAGTCTTAGATCACTTAGTTGGGGAGTTTAGGCCATTAATATTAACTGATAGGACCTTCGAAGTATCCATTTCTATCAATAAGCTGCAGCTTCATCCGGTTTGTCTTCTTCTTTGTTTAAATCTTCTTTTCGCTTTCTCAGTTCTTCCAGTTCCTCTGGTTCTTTCTGCTGAGTTCTCTTGCCAGGAGTTTGGCCTGTTCAGATGTCGTAATTACTCTTTTACCTGTAGATAAAAAGGCTTCCAAAGCAAATGGGATTTTCCAGCGGTATCTTATTCCTTTCTTTTGTAGTATTTGCCTAAGAGAATCAGAGTCTTTCCTTTTCTTCAGTACCGATGCAGGTAAATCTTGGAAAATTTGTATCTCTTTGTCATGAACTACAAGTGGAGTCTGTCTTTGTTTTTTCAATATTGTGTCTCTTGTTTTCTTATAAGCAAATACAACTAGTATGTCCTGGGGCAGTCTGTCCTTAGAAGTAAATCTTGAATTAATTTTATATATTTGATCAATTCCAAGAGGATCTTCTGAAGCCTCTAAATAATCCTGTAAAATCTTTGAAAAATAGTCTTCAGTCTTCCCAAAGTCTTCTGGCACTCCCCTGAAACGTAAATTATGGTTTCTGCAATGCACCTCCAACACTTCAATCTTTTGAGCGGCCTTTTCTTGAGATAAATCTTGTGTTAATTGATGTAGGTCTATTTCCTTACATTTCTCTTTAATTTGACCAATTTCTTGAGTGTGTTCTTGGAGCTGAGTCTTGATTTCTGCAAGGCCTGTCTTCATTTCTTGTCTGGGGTTTGTTTGTTGATGTTGTTCAATTGCACAGTCGAGTCCGACTCTTCACAACCCCATGGACTACATCACGCCAGGCCCTCCTGCCGTGCTCTGGAGTTTGCTTAATTTCATGTTTGTTGCATCGATAATACTATCTAACCATCTCATCCTTTGCCATCCCCTTCTTCTTTGACCTTCAATCTTTCCCAGCATCAGGATCTTCTCCAGTGAGTGCTCCCTTCTCATTTGGTGGCCAAAGTATTTGAGCTTCAGCTTCAGTATCTGGCCTTCCAGGGAACAGTCAGGGTTAATTTCTTTTAGGACTGACTGATTCGATCTCCTTGCAGTCCAAGGGACTCTCAAGAGTCTTCTCCAGCACTATAATTCAAAAGCATCTAATCTTTGGCGCTCAGCCTTCCTTATAGTCCAACTCTCGCAGCCATACATTACTACTGGGAATACCATTGCTTTGACCATACAGACTTTTTACTCCCTGCTTAATTTCTTGTTTAATTTTGTCTTGAGTATTTCGCTCAGATTGCTGTATTTGAAGAGTGACAGCATGCAATTGTTTAGCAAGTGTTTGCATTTGTTGAGAGAGAGTGACTCTGATAGTCTCTCCATATAATCTATGACATCAGGGTCTTCATCATCTTTTTTCTGTTTTTTCCTATCCTTCAAATGGGTAGCTGCCATTCTAAGACAAATAGGCAAACCCTTCAGAATGCTACCACAGTTGAAAAATGCATGCACGACTTACCAGGAACATTTGGGCAGATGTCCTCCAAGTTCACTGTTATTGGAGCCTCATCACAACAGTTCTTGGGAAAACCACAACGAACAGAAGAAACTGGCTCATCATCTTCGAGAGTGATGCTGTGTGCCAGTCTCTTGGACTTCATGCTAGCATCTCCTTTCAGGATGCTGTGTAGTTCCCTATAATAGGGACACAGCCCCTCCCTGTTAATGAAACGCAAGCCATTCTTAGCTGCTGAGGGGAAATGGAATGAATGAATGAACTTGTACAAATGATATTTATATGTTATAATCAAGATAATGGAAGATCCTTCTCATTAAATCAACAACTGGCCATACCCATGCTTTCTCCATTGTGGCCCCCACTTTATGGAATGCCCTGGCTGAGGAGGTCCGAGAGACTCCCCCTCTCCTGGCTTTCTACAAACTAGGCAAAACAATTACTCAAGAGGGCTTTTCTGTGCATGCAGGCAATAGGGGTAGCACCATACTTAATTATTCACAAAGATACTTAGGTAAGTTATTCGGGACTGTGGTCTATGCTACTGGACTTGGCTTACTGAAAGAAGGATTCTACTATGTCATTTTTATAGCCTTCAATGTGTCATAAGACTTATGCTTTAGTTCTATTTTTAGATTTCTAGTTGGTTCTACAACCCTAATTTTATTTTATCGTTTTACTGAATGCCCCATTTTGTTGATAGTATATTGACTCACTCTGTGTGATCTACCTTGAGCCCAGGTAAGAAAAGGTGGACCATAAATGCCGTAAAGAAAGAAATAATGTTGTTGGATTAGTCACAGAAAGAAGAACCGCTGGCACAGATGTGGCCTGAGGAAGCTTTCAGGAGCCCTGAAGACATCTGCCGTTTCCTGGCTCAGTGGCAAAGGATGCTGGTGGAGCGCTTTGTTGGACTGGAGGAGCTCACTGGGAAACTTGATAATGAGGCCAAAGAAGAACTCTTCGTGCTCGGACAGCATCTGACCAAGAGAGCTAGTGAGGAAGTCAGACGTATTCACTATGGATTTATTGTTCAAGAACTGTTAAAACTCAGCGTGCCAAAACAGTATTTGCACCAAGCGATGGAGGCGCATCAAAGGGAGATGGCTGAGGCCACACGACGGCTTGAGAAAGAAGACCAGGGCAAAATAATGGCTGCTGAAAGATTGCTTCAGAGTAAGAGGGAGAAGTTGAGCGAAGAACTTCTGAACAGAATTAGAGAACAGAAGAAATTAAGGGACTGGGAACAGTTAGTGCTCCTGTGAGTATCTGCCCTGTCTCTTTTATTGGTTTTCTCTCCTAGAAGGAGAAATCTTAGACATACTTGACATATATATGGTCTTAATTTTGGTATTATTCTTCCACTGTGTTTCTCCTGGGCTTGCAAACTGTACAGTGCCTGTTTTCATTTTTTGAAAAGCCTTTTCTGGTTTAGAATTAGGCAGGTCCCCGTGTCGGTCTGAAGCAACAGAACAAAGTCTGAGTCCAGTGGCACCTGTAAGACCAACAAAGTTGCATCCTGGGTAGAAGCATCTTAAAAGTGCCACTGGACTCAAACATTGTTCTGTTCTGGTTTAGTGTCCTTAGGTTTTAACATTAACGCACACTGTTTGCAAAGTTAGCTTCGACGGTAGTTGTTTCAAATGATTGGTCACTGTAGTCCATTCTTAAAAGCCTTGGTTCTGTGAGACCTGGGCTGCCACATGGCAGGGAAAATATGCACATATGCAATCCGTAGTAGTCTCTATGAATAATAACACTACAACATTTCTGTAGTGCTTTGACTGGTGGTGTATCCCATCTTATACTGCTTACAGCAGCCCTGCCGGACAGGTCGATATTGTTACCGCTGTGTGGAGCCTCCAGCTCTCCCCCCCGTTGCGGACCTTCTTTACTCCCTACAGCCCTGTGATTTGGGACTGGAATGAAACTGAGGTTTAGAAGCTCTAGGGATGCCAGCCTGCAGGTGGGACCTGGGTGGATCCCCCCAGAATGACAGCTCACCTCCAGACTACAGAGACCAGTTCTGCGGAAGAAAATGAAAGTTTTAGAAGGTGGGACCCCATTGGGGCCCCTGTCCTCCCCAGGCACCACCCCGAAATCTCCAGGAGTTTCCCATCCTGGATCTGACACCACTGCCCACGCCCGCCAGTGGCCTCCCTGAGAAGCTCCCTAAGATTCTTAGGGAGCAATCCCAAGAATAACCCTTGGGCAACCGTAAGAAGCTCCGTCCTGTGTGGAGTAAGCAAGCGATCTGATGTCATGATGGTGAAGGCCACCAGATCAAACTGGAATGTGTGGCACAAAGCTCCACACCCGGAGGGAGGAGGCTGAGAGAAGCAGGTGGTGTGCAAGCACAGTCAGGGCTCCGTCACAGATTGCTACGCCATCCGAATGCCTCAGGGGGTCCCTGACCTCATAGACTCCCTCCCTGTCCCTCCCCCCCCCCGCCCCCGCATCAAAAATGGAATATCATCGTGTGTTGTTTTGTCTGAATGGAGGTTAATCCTGATGTAGAGGAAAGATCACAAACCCCATTTGTTGCTGGGATGTAATGATGGACACTGATTTTCTGCAAATGCAGAACTGCTTGTTTGTGCAAGCAGGAGGGTGTTTGTGTGTGTGTGTGTGTGCCTGTGCCTGTGTGTGTAAGTGTTCCCTGGCCATGTTTGTGCCGTTACAAGCAGTGGTCTGTCCTTCCTTCTGAGCCGTGGCCCTGGTTGCATTCAGAAAAAAAAAAAACCCCATCAGTTTGTTTGTGGGGGCCAGAAACACGACTTGTTGCATTGTGTGCTCTCCCTCCCTCTGCCTTTCAAGTGAAGTGCAAAATCCTGGTCTTTGGGGAGGAAACAAACTCTGGTGCACAGCGGAGTCTGCCTTCAAGCGAGAATTGGAAAGCTTTTGGAGCCAGGAAGCCTTCAGCTGCAGTGAAGGCACACGCGAAGAAGCACACAAGCAGAGCAGCACGTCCTGTCCAGGCCTGTCCAGAACATGTAGAGATTTGTTTGTGACATCTGAATGCAGCTCCTGACTGCATGAGTTTGTTGCAGCAAAGGGGAAACGGGTGTCTGGTGTCACCTTAAAGTCTATGGCTTAGGCAAAAGCCACCATTCTCTGTCAGCAGAGTTTCAAAGAGAGATGCCCACAGGAAATGGTGGGATTAGAATTCATGAAGAAGTTCGTTACCAAAGAAGGACTGAACAAGGACCCACTGGTGGGCCTCCTGAGGGCACCTGGTGTTTTGGGCCACTGTGTGACAGAGTGTTGGACTGGATGGGCCATTGGCCTGATCCAACACTGGCTTCTCTTACGTTCTTATGTTCTTATGACCTAGGATCCCTCTGCCACTGTAGCTGTTAGCAGACTCGGCAAAACTGGGGAGTTTACGATTTTATGTCATTTGTTGCTCTTGTGGATTGCCTCGTTTCTTGATTACATTTGAACTGGACATACAGAGAGAAGAAGAAGAAGAGATTGGATTTATACCCCGCCCTTAACTCAGAGGGACTTACAAACTCCTTTCCCTTCCCTTCCCTTCCCCTCCCCACACCAGACGCCCAGTGAGGTAGGCGCGGCTGAGAGAGCTCTTTACAGAACTCCTCTTTCAAGAACAGCTCAGGCAGAACTATGGCTTGCCCAGGATCATTCAGCAGGTGCAAGTAGAGGAGTGGGGAATCAAACCCGGTTCTCCCAGATTAGAGTCCACTTATTTCATTACCCTTTGACCCTGCTGTTTCCGACTTCTTTCTTCATAACCATGTGTGTGTGTGTGTGTGTGTGTGTGTGTGTGTGTGTGTGTGTGTGTGTGTATTTATAGTAAACAACTGTGTAGCAACGATGCTAATAAGAAACAGTATCAACAGTAACAGTGGTTGAATTATACAGTACCTTCCCACAAGTATTTCTTCCCACAACTGGCCTTACTCCTAGTCATTAAATAAATATGCTTTGTTTAGGGGAGTGGTTGGGTAGGGGTAGGGTCTACCCCATGACCCTTTGTTCCTACATTGGGCACAGCAGTAAGGAGAGACCTCTGACCTTGCAGAGGAAAGGGTGTCCGAGACACCACAGCCCTCCCCATCTGCCACCTTCCCTGGTTGCACCCTTAAAAGTCCTAACTGCAGGCTGGGGAATGTAGCCATGATACAGATGGTCTTGACTGAACGAGCCTCGTGCTGTTTGAATGGGAGAAGTAATTGGAATCTATCTCACAAAGAGAAATGTTTAAAAAGTCTGGTGTGCTTCTCAATGATGTCCTGTTGAGTCCAATGTGAACCATTTGGGCTTGGCAACAGAGACTGGTAATGAAAAGGCACATTTTTGCAGATTATTCTGGTGGAAGAATTACATTCATCATGGAATCAAGAGTTTCAGGAACCTTGTGGGTCTGTTAGAATAATCGTCCCCAAACAGCAGTGCATTACCTTCTCATTAAAACTGATCGGATTGTCACAACGCATTTCCCAGATATTCCGGTCCTCTCCATTTCTTTGTAAGGATGGATGTTCAGGACATCTAAGGACACTCTGAGGAATGTGTTTGTTTGTGTGACGTTTTCTTGCCAGGAAACTGCTCGGTTCCTCTCTCTCTCTATCTGAAGAAGAATTACTGAAAATAAAGCAAGAGTTCCATGGCTGCTTTTCCCAGATGGACCGCAGTTTGGCTTTACCAAAGATCCGGGCCAGGGAGTTGCTTCAGATTTACCAGTCCAAGTGGAGAGACGCGGCCCTGCAGAAGGTGGCTCAGAAGATGCCAGCGCTGAGCGAGCAGGTAAGAGCCCCCCTTTGGGTGGCCAGCCGTGGGTTCAAGGCCTCCTCATCTTTTTACCCTTTTCACATCCTTCAGAAGCCAAGATGGCCTGAATAGCCTTTCTCCAGTAACTAGAATTGCAGGATCATAGAGATGGAAGGGAGCTCCAGGGCCATCTAGTCCGGCCCCCTGCACAATACAGGAAATTCACAAATACCTCCCCCCCACACACCCCCAGTGACCCCCTGCTCCAAGCCCAGAAGATGAAAAAAAATGCACCTGAACTGAAGCATTCAGGATGTAGATATTTCTCTGTGCCTGATCCCGCCTTTCTGCCTTACTGGTCAGAGCCATCTTTTCAGCAAGCTGAGGGAAGGGGGGAACCCCCAGAGTACGTGAGAGGCTGTCTTGTCCGGAGCCAGGCCGTTGGTGCCTCTGGCTCTGCGCTGCCTCCTCTAACCTGCAGCATATAATATACTGGGTCCAGACGCGTTGCAGTGAAATCAGCTCATGGTTTATTTACAGATGGAAAACAGGAACTGCCTGGCAGGGCTCGGGGGTCTGCTTCTATGCAGGTACAAACCACACCCTTGGTCACACCCGAGCCCCGTGACAGGATTATTTACAAGACACCTTTGACCATAGGTCCCCAGGCACGGTCGCCATTAGAACACAACACTGCGGCTCTCCAGGACTTTCAGCAGAGGAAGGCCTTCTCCAGCACAAGCAACCAGGGTGGTGTGGTGGGCTTTGAAGCTAAATAGCAGCAGGCCGGCCCTCCCTGTGAGTCGCTGCTTGCTCTGTGGGGGGAGAGGCAGACGGGTGTTGCCCTGCAAGGTGCTTATCACGCTCTTATGGACTCATAATCCATAAGTGTTAAAAAAATGGACTGTGCAAGCAGTGTGCAAAAAGGGACTGAATTGTGGGGTAACCAAATGTGATGCCAGCTGCAGACACACACCAGCAGAGGGGAAAACCTTTCTCCTGAGATGAGGTGCCAGTGGCTTCTGAGGTCACCTGCCCCCTTACCCATAGTGAGATGGACCAGCTCCCTAGCCATATGAAGCACCCAGAAGTTGTTTGAGCTAACACCATGCCAAGGCGTTAATACCAGAGACTTGGAATCAAACTTCATGAGGAATGCCTTCCTTGTCACACAGGCAACCTTCAGGGCAGGGGGGGGGACTAGCCTCACCAAACAAAGGACTTTACATTCATAAGTTAATGAAGCAGCTGACACGTACCAGCTCTGCAGTCCATGACAATGGCTCTGGCCGCATGAGTCATAATCCTCTCAGGTGTCGCTGCAAACAGAGTAACTAGAATTCGATATTGCCCAATTCCTTAGCCCCATCCTCCAGAAACCAGTTTAAGGTAGCATGTTTTGGGGACAGACTAGAAGGGGGACATGCCAGCAGATGTGGACAGTAAAGCCTCCAAAGCCAGTTTTTAAAAGAAGATACCTGGTCTCTCTCTTTCCTTGCCTCTAGACCTCCCCTCCCCTCATGACTCCTGGCGAGCGCTGCCAGAGTCTCCTCGTGCTCTGCTGGTTCAGGACACGACCCCTTATTCCCTCTAGCCCCTCCCTCATTTTCCCTGTGGATCGCTTCATCACGCCGAGGACAAGGAAATGTTACCCCTCAATGAAACATCCTGCTAATGCGTGAGCAGCAATTAGAGAGTTCATACTAGCTCTCGTATCTAAGGCACCTGATCCAATTCTGGCGTTGAAGTCACCGCCTAGTATGAGATGAGAATTGGGAAACTGAGAAGTTAAAACTTCAATGGAGGCTCCCAGAGAATCCCAGGGACTTCAATTAGGCTTGTACTTAAGAGTTATTTGGAGGTATATACACATTAATGCATATAAGATTACCAAAATTAAGGTCTTTGATTAGTAAGATTTGAAAATTACTTGGACAGCTGTTTTCCAATACTTGTAATTCAACGTCCAGATCTACTGTTATAAAAATTGCCAAACCTCCAGAACCCCGATTTTTTGAATAGGATTTAGCTGCAGGGACTTGTAAAGTCCTGTAACCCTTAATAGAGAGCTGTTCTAGGTCCTGGCTCCAGGTCTCCTGGAGAAGAATTATATGATAACCTTGCAGGAAATCTAAAAGATCTTCTTCGTGGTTTCTGTGCATCACACCTCTGGGATTGAGTGTGCCTGCGCCGATCCCGATCGGTAATCTTCAAAGCCTAACGGATTTTCGCGCCAGCTCCCCGGTCACGTGCACGTCCCACTGCGCATGACCCGGGGAGGGGCACGAGGATCCCGCCAGTTCTCTTCTGACCGCCGCGTCGTGAGGATCCCCTCTCCGCTCCGGTCGGTAGTTAACCTTCGTTTTTTCCAATTTGGAAAGGCCTTTCGGACTGATTTTCTTGTTTTTGACCTACGGACTGTTTTCCTGGACTCGCTTTCGGATTCTCCTTCTCCTACTCCCCGCCCGGCCTATGTGGTGGGGTTTCTTTAAACGCTGCCTTAATTGCGGGAGTAAAATCGCTCCCCCAGACAAGCATTCCCTTTGCTTGTTGTGCCTCGGCGAGTCGCATCGTGTCGATTCCTGCTCGAGTTGCGCCGTGTTCTCCAAACAAACTCGTAAGAACTGGGCGGCCCGACTCAGAGTGGCTCTTTTGGAAGCAGCGTTGTCACCGAAGATGTCCGCAGCCGACGCCTCGGTAACATCCCCATCGGCACCGATGGGTCCGACGTCGTCACCAGTGCGAAGCCCCTCCGGTACCGAGAAGTCAGCACCGAAAAGACCCCTCTCACTGCCACGAGCTCCCGCTAAGAAGCGTAAGGAGGGCAAAGAGGGTAAGGGCAAGCTGAAGCACAAGGTGCTTCGTCGACGCGTCCCGCGTCCGACATGACCCAGCACGGGTCCCCGCAGCTTGACCCTCCAGGGCGCAAGCGACCCCGGGGCAGCCCCGCCTCCCCGATGCCGCGACCCATCCAGCTCACAGATTCGGAACCCGACATCAAGCTGACGCAGATCCCTCATAGCAGCCCCAAGACCGGACCCGACCCGCTGCCGACACCGAGAGGTGAGTGAGACTGGCGCCTCCCTCCATCTTCGGTACCGTGGGACGTTCGTCAATGGCGATACCTGTATGGTTCCTCCTACCCTCCACCTCCACAGTGGTACCTGGCGGAATGGGATCGCCAGTCCACGTCGTCAAGAGTCTCCCGATGCCGAGATCCTCCCGATGCCGAGATCCTCCGGCTCCGAGACCGACACCGATACCGAAACCGATTCCGACACCGAAACCACCAATGCCGATACCAACTTCACTTGACGTCGACCTCCCTCCCTACCAACCAGATCTGTCGACCCCTATGTCTCCCTCCGAACGTTCCGACCACTCGATACCTGAGTCTCCCGAATCTTCCGATGATGAATCTCCCATCCAACCGTCACCATCCCCTGATGTGGCTGAAAATTTACCAATCTCTCCCTCTGAGGACGTGAAATCCTATGGAGAGCTTATCAAACGAATGGCCCATTCCCTGGCACTTGCCACGGTTCAGCCAACCCCCACCGCTACCGATGCCATCTTCGACATCGTACAGATGGATACATCCACCGCGGTAGCGTTGCCACTAATTTCAGTGCTCTTGAGCACTGCCAAAGAATCGTGGGGTCACCCCTCCTCTACCCCAATCTCCAACAAGAGATTAGACCATATGTACAGGCTCCAAGAGCCAGGAGCAGAATTCCTATTCATCCACCCCAAGCCCAATTCGGTTGTAGTGACCCCCTCGGCCAGGGGCCGTAGCGGACATTCCTCCCCCTTGGATAAAGAGGGACAGAAATTAGATTCTTTCGGGAGACGATTTTATTCAGCAGGCGCACTGGGCATAAAAACGGCAAACTATACAGCCTGCATGAGTAGATATCAATACTCCCTCTGGGAGCAGATGACACCACTTCTGGCCCACCTTCCTGAGGATAAGCAACGCCTTGCTAGGAAGATCCAGAAGGAAGGCATGGTGCTAGCGAAGCACCAGCTTAACGCATCGAAGCATGCTGCGGACGTCACGTTCAAGACGCTCACTTCAGCAGTCGCCCTTCGCCGCCACGCCTGGCTGAGGTCGACTTCGCTTCCACAAGACACAAAGTCCTTGGTGGAAGATCTCCCTTTTGAGGGTGAAGGACTATTCAGCTTCACCACGGACACAGTCCTTCATGATTTAGATAAGAGCATTAAGACGTCTCGTAACTTGGGTGTCTCACAATCGAGACAGCAGAAGCAGAAGACATGGCAGAGATCTTGGTCCAAACAGCAACCGCGAAGATCTCCCACTGAACCCCAATGGCAGAGACCGTCGTCTACTTCTTATCAACAGAAACCCTATGGCCACAAGCCACGATTCCCACCCGCTTCCGCTTCCAAGGCTAAGCCACCCAAACCGAACAAGCAGAGTCTTTGACTCCCCCAATCGCTCCGATCTTCCCACCCGTCTATCACCCTTTCTACCAGCATGGCAACGTATCACGACAGACAAATGGGCACTGTCGGTCGTAGCAGAGGGCTACAGAATAGAATTCTTCCAGATACCACGAGAATCGTACTTCGTAACCACACACCCCTCCGACACCTTATTGTCGGAAGTCGAAGCCCTCCTCTCAAAAGACGCCATAGAACAGGTACCAACAAACCACCTTCAGCGGGGGTTCTACTCCCGCTACTTCACGGTCCCAAAAAAGGATGGCGGACTTCGTCCCATATTGGATCTGCGGAACCTCAATGCGTTCATCACCTACAAGAAATTCCGTGTGACCACCCTCCAGACCATCCTACCGCTACTAGAAGCCAACACGTGGATGGTGACGCTGGACTTAAAGGACGCATACTTCCATGTGACGATCCACCCGTCGCACAGACCATATTTACGCTTCGTGATCGGTCCGCGTCACTTCCAGTACAAGGCCCTACCCTTCGGCCTCTCTACAGCTCCTCGTGTCTTCACGAAGCTTATGGCAGTAGTAGCGGCACATCTGCGACTTCAAGGTGTCTACCTTTATCCCTACCTGGACGACTGGCTTCTAGTCGCCCCCTCTACGACAGAACCACAGAGCCACATCTCTACTACCCTTCGAACCCTAGAGTTACTAGGGCTGACGATAAACCTCAAAAAGTCCATGCTTACCCCTTCCAGACGGGTACAGTTTATCGGAGCTATCCTGGACTCCCTGCAATGCAGAGCGTTTCTACCCCCCAACAGAGCAGCGGATATAGTTTCCCTTCTCCTGTCCATCCGAGGGACCAAGGAGGCTACAGCCAAACAAATCCTTCGCCTACTAGGCCTGATGGCCGCAACAACAGCAGTAATCCCCTTCGCCAAATTGCGGATGAGACCACTGCAGCTTTGGTTTTTGAGGCGTTTCCGCCCCAGCATCCATTCCCTCTCCAAATGATTTCAGATATCGACCCAGGTCCTAGAGACCCTGAATTGGTGGCTTGTGCCCCAGAATCTACATTTAGGTGCACCCTTCCGGCTTCTACCCCCCTCGGCGACCGTCACTACGGACGCCTCCCTATGGGGCTGGGGAGCTCATTTGGACAGTGTAGGTGTGGGCGACAGGTGGCACCCCTCTGTGGCACACAACCATATCAACTTCTTGGAGCTGTTGGCAGTTCTCTACGCTGTGAGATCTTTCCGCCAATCCCTATCGGGGAAGACGGTGACTGTCCTCACAGACAATACCACCACCATGTTTTACATCAACCGCCAGGGTGGGACGGTCTCCCGTGGACTTTGCCGGTTAGCGATAGAGCTCTGGGACGAGTGCCAGGCACTGGATATTCACCTGGTAGCGACTCATCTCCCAGGACTACTCAACATCCAAGCAGACTTCCTGAGCAGAGGAGGAGCGTCCCTACACGAGTGGGAACTGAACCCCCTCTACTTGACTCCGATCTTCAACTGCTGGGGGCATCCATCCGTGGATGTATTCGCCTCTCGGGAGAACAAGAAGTGTCACCTATTTTGTTCCAGAGCAGGAATGGACCCGACATCTCTCGGAGACGGTCTCCTTCTCCAGTGGACGGGGAGACGACTGTACCTATTTCCCCCGATTCCTCTC
Organism: Lepidodactylus listeri; assembly: GCA_029233225.1. Classification (NCBI taxonomy): domain Eukaryota; kingdom Metazoa; phylum Chordata; class Lepidosauria; order Squamata; family Gekkonidae; genus Lepidodactylus; species Lepidodactylus listeri. The sequence goes on along the minus strand of JARCFY010000009.1, from coordinate 110,851,703 downwards.
ATACCAAGAGTAGTCCACAAGCTGATGGCGGAACGACCATGGGCAATTCTCGTCACCCCATGGTGGCCGAGACAACCCTGGTTCCCCACACTCCTCAGTCTCTCACGAGGGACGTATCTCCACCTCCCGACGGACCCAGACCTCCTTGGGATGCATGGGGGCCGGGTACTGCACCACGATGTGCCCAGACTGAAATTGACAGCTTGGCTGATCCAAACTTAGGGTTAGAGTCACGCATTGCTCAAGTTCTACTGAACTCACGCAAACTTTCCACTCGGCGTTCATATGAGTCAAAATGGACTAAGTTTTTAACCTTCCTGGCGTCTGTGGGACGGCCCTCAGTCCCCACCAGGCTTAAAGATGTTTTTGGTTTCCTCCTGTCATGTAAGGACAGGGGACTGTGTCACTCATCTCTCTGAGTTTATTTGTTGGCCATCTCAGTCAATCATCCTAAGGTTGATGGCTACTCGGTGTTTTCCCATCCAACAACGAAGCAATTCCTCAAGGGAATGAATCGCCTCTATCCCCCAGTGCGGGCACCAGTCCCAGCATGGGACTTACCCTTGGTTCTCACTAAGCTGATGGGAAAACCCTTTGAACCCATGGCCTCATGCAGCCTTCAGCTTTTATCGTGGAAGGTTGCGTTTTTGGTGGCCATCACGTCTGCTAGACGCGTGAGTGAGCTCTCGGCGCTCCGTTGCAACCCACCGTATCTCACATTTCATCATAATGCCATCACTTTGGCTCCCGATGTCGCTTTCCTGCCTAAGATAGTCTTGGACTTTCATATAGGGGCGGATATCACGTTGCCGGTGTTTTTTCCTGGTCCCTAGGACACAATGCAACGTAGCCTACACACTTTAGATGTCAAGAGAGCCCTGTCTTTCTACTTGCACCGGACAAAATCCTTTCGCAAGTCTCCAGCTCTCTTCATTTCTTATGCCTTGCCCAGGCAGGGACAGAAACTGTCGTCCCAAAGACTCTCGAAGTGGATAGTTGAGACGATAAAACTCGCCTACCTTCTGGCTAAAAGGCCATTACCAGCGTCCCTCCGGGCACACTCCACTCGAGCCGTGGCTATTTCCACAGCATTTCTCAAGGGCATTCCCCTGGGAGACATCTGCAATGCTGCAACGTGGGCGTCCCCTCACACGTTTGTGAAGCACTACGCCCTAGATGTCCGCATCCATCAGCGTACTGTGGTGGGCCGTGCAGTTCTGCAAGCAGCTCAGATGTGAGACCTCCAGCACCCACCTCCAGGTATGTGGTGTGTTTTTATTGCTCGCTATTCTCCCAGAGGTGTGATGCACAGTGACCACGAGGAAGATATACAGGTTACTTACCTGTAATTGGAGATCTTCGAGTGGTCATCTGTGCATTCACACCACCCGCCCTCCTTCCCCTCTGCTTTCGGTCTCCCTCACCATTTTTTTCTGGGGGCTGTTAGCAGCGGTCAGAAGGAACTGGCGGGATCCTCGTGCCCCTCCCCGGGTCATGCGCAGTGGGACATGCACGTGACCGGGGAGCTGGCGCGAAAATCCGTTAGGCTTTGAAGATTACCGATCGGCGCAGGCACACTTAATCCCAGAGGTGTGAATGCACAGATGACCACTCGAAGATCTCCAATTACAGGTAAGCAACCTGTATATCAGAGTCATGGAGCTTATTTTGCCACCCCCCAAGATTCCAAGACAAAAACTTTAGTTGTCAGGCTTCATGTTCTATCTTATTTAGATTATCTTCAGGATCTACAAATATGCAGCCATTTTTAGGTGGCCCACCCGTTACCCTTTGACCCCCTGTTGGCTTGCTGGGATGCTGCCCATGGCTGCCTCTAGGGTTCCCCTCAAGTTGTCTAATTATAGGGGTTCCAACTGCAGCATTTGGATTTGGTGCCACACTATCAGTTTCTGTGGCAAAGGGCAGTCTTTGAGAGGTCTCGTTTTCTTTTGCTTTCCAAAGTTCGGTTTTTAGCCAGTCCAATCTTGATATAATGTTTGTTTGTTCCTCTTCCGGCATTTTTGGAAAGGATTTGATTAAGTCCCCTTCAATTGAATTTTCCAGCTAAGAGCAGCCTCTACTGTTATCAATGTCCATAGATGTTCCAGTTGAGTTACTTTTAGAGTACATGTCAGCACTTGGAGATGGTGACTTATGGACATAAGCCCTTTGGTCAGTCACTGTAGATCTTGTATGCTTTTCTCTAGGAAGCAAGGGAGTGATGGTGGTATTAACAAAAACCCTAGTTGGTAGAATTCCTTTTGATGACAAGTAGCTCCTATTTTTCAGAATCAGTGTAGGCATTTTGGGGGTCTTGAAGTTCAGCAGTAATCTCTGTGCTTGGTATGGACTGGGTAGTACTTCTAATGAAGTTAAGTCAACTCTGCTGCAGTGTACTCCGGGAAAATTGCTCTCAGATGAAAAGCAGCTTGTTTTACCGACTTCCAATTAGGCACCTTACCCTTGTAGTGGCTCACTGTTACACAGACCTTGTGAGCTTGTAAAGTCAAGTTGTAAAGTCTCTTACTACAAGTTAGCTTCTTTTTTTTAAATAAATTTTTATTGCTTTTTTCCCTATACTACTACTACATGCTAAAAACCTATGCTAATCTATATTATACAGAGAATACAGTTTGTAATGTTTCAAAGTAAGAATATTATTATATTGAAAAGCAATGTTAGATCTTGGTATCATCTGTTAAATCTATTTTGTTGTCTAGATTAAAAATAAAAGCTAGATGACTGGATAGCATACAGACAGAAGTATCTAAAATCTAGGTTTACATCATTATCTGACATAGTGCATCACAATATCAAAAAAACAATTCAACATTATTTTTTCTTCGGTCCTCTTCTTTTCTTCTTTCTTTCTTCCTGAGGCTTAGGAGCCGCGGCCCTTTTTTCAGAATCCGACTGTTCTTCAAGTTCTCCGCTTTCTGAGCCATTAAATCCATACATACTTTCCTGCGATTCCAGTGAGTCGTCTGACTCAGTCTCTGCTTTTTTCTTCTTACATTTTTCCAAAAAAAAATTCGCCTCTTCAATAGAGTCAATTTTGTATTTTTTGGCTTTGTAGCTGAAGATCAGTCCCTCCAGAATGTCCCAACGATAGGAAATAGACTCCGATTGTAACCATGCCGTCAAGCTCCTGTAGGCTTTTCTTCTTTTTCGAATTTCAAATGGAATATCTTTTAACACTTTGATCTCTTCTTCTTGAATCTTCAGAACTGTTCTATTCGTGGCTTTTAACACCAAATCTCTTGTTCATCTTCTGGAGAACCTTATCACAATTTCACCTGGCAGGTTTTTCTTCTTTACAAATTCTGGATAAGTCCTGTAGACTAAATCCATATCGCTTTGTATTTTTTCTGCTTCCCAACCTGTCACAGGCGCCAGTGCGTCGCTTAACAGCTGTTTAATGTTTTCTCCTTTTTGTTCAGAAACATTCTGAAATCTCAAGTAGAAATTTGAGCGGTCTATTTGAAGTTTTAAGACACTGTCTCCTTGTAGAGCATTATCTTTTTCTATTTTTTGCAATCTGGAGTGATTTTTATCAACTACTTTTTTTTACTTCCAAGAGTTCCTGCTGCAGCTTTTCCGATCTCTTTCCAGACTCAGTCATTTCTTTCTGTATAACATCCATTTTAGTATTGAGAGTAGCCAGCTGATCCACTAGAGGTCGCAGCATCACTGACAACACTGTATTCAGCTCTGTGATATCACCCTTTGCACTCGGAACTGAACTTCCAACTTTAGGGGAGGGTTTTCTCCCCGCCATTCTTGCTTACTTTCTCAGTTGTTTACAGTTAGATAAGGAGTCCTGAAGAAAACAATTGCTTTTTGTCACACTAATGCCTTAGCAAAGCTCTCTTCTTTGTCTGCGTGATCCTGCCCTCCAGCACTCAGATTACGCTCCATAGTCGCAACAAAGCCGTGGGAAAGTCTTGTGCCGTAAATTACATTGAGGGGGAGGGGGGGTTTCATCCCTCCAACCCATCCCTGCTGCTTCCACTGTTTGAGACTCACAGTTTTGCCATTGCGTATTAGGAATTACGTTGCTTTTCTGCCTTGTATTCTCTGCTGCTTCTCGGTTGCGCTTTTGTAGCCATGCGGCTTCTGCGGCGGGCGAACCTACAGGGGTAAAAAGGAGCCTCGATCCCGCGGTTGCCACCGCAAGGAGAGGCTGCCTTCAGGCACCCCAGGCAGAGTCCCTTCGCTGAGGGTTCGGACCAGTCCAGGATCCTTTCTAACCCGCCGAGAGGGGATCGCCTCTCCCGCAGATGTGGAGAAAGGCGTCCTCCATTAAGTGCATAATTTACCGGATGTCACTACAAGTTAGCTTTTGTCCTGTGCTGTCATCTTTTGGAGTAGTGCCTGTGTGTAAAACGTCAGCTGCACTGCCAGTCACGCTTGGGGAGTATCACTGGGCTCACTAGTTTAGCTATCACTTTAGTCATCCCTTCAAGGCTGCTTCTTATTCCGCAGTGAACATACATAAATCTTTCCCTAAGTTGTCAGACAGCCCTGCTTTCGGAGATAATTGTTGTAACATTTGAGTATCCGAATCTGGAGTATCTGGAGTAGCTGCTGAATCAGGAGGAACGTCCGAAGCACACTCCAGTGTAGCAGCTTGGTCAAGAGGAGCATATCTATTTGATGTAGGAATATTAAAAACCAGGGTTTCCCTGGACTCCTTAATTACGAAGTAATCCTTTATCTTCTTCTGTTTACTTGCTGGAAGAGGAGCCTGAATCTCGAGCTCTCTTACTTCCTTTAGTCGAATCCATCCTACTTGTGAGAAAGCTACAGAAGTATGTTTCTTTAAGGTAAAGTAGCTGTTGTATTCTTGCAAGCTGTTGTATTGTTGATATATTCTTGCAAGCAGCCTAATGCAGTTAAGGCAGTTGAAGCAGAAAAGAAGAAAAAAGGCTAGGATGTCTGAGAAACTCTATTCAAGTGTTTTTCTGTTCAAGCTGCTGTTTCTCCTAAGACACTTCCCAGGCTTATCTTAACAATAAAACTTGGCACGTCGAAAGAGGCCGTAGGAGTGAGATTAGAATTCAAATGTTCAGGAGCAGCCAGCCCAGATAGTGTGATCAGCAATAACTAACGAAGGTAAATTACGAAGACATAAGAAGCAGAAGTGGGAGTAAAGAAAAAATAAATAAAGTAACTTGTGGAGCGTCGTTAATCAGTGCTGCAGCCGTGGCGCCATCTTTTCCACATCCTGCTAATGCGAATGGTGCTGTCCCTTTCTCTCCAATCTTCCTAGATCTGTGTCATTGTCAGTGTGTTTGAGTTATTGTATTTTCAGTGTATTTGAATTATTTATTGTATTGTATTGTATATTGAAGATTCGTCAGTAAAGACACCATTTCATTCTGCAGTTGGTGTCTACGTCTATTCCTGGTGCTTCTGAAAGAAGCGGGACCCTTGTATACATAGGTGATCGCTCCCATATTTGCCTATTGCCTTTTATAATCTTAAATTCCCCAATATTATTAATAACTTGAGGCAATCCGGCTAACACGAGCCATCCCTGGGCACTGTGATACCCTGATCTAGACTGGGCTGTGCTGCAGCTGTTATTAAACCTTTAGAGAAGCAGGAGATTCATTCCAGATACCTCAACATTCTGTTTATTCGGACCCTGACGTTCTTTCCTGTAGTGAAAACTGAAGGTCTGTTTTCCTGGTTTCTGCTGTGGTTGGGACAAACCCAGCTCCCAGTGTTGGGTGGCCTGGCTCTCACTCACAAATAGGGACCCCCGGGTGGGTTGGTGTAGTGCCCCCTCTCTCATTAAATAGAATTTCTCTAGTAGATGATACAAATCAGATATATTCAGGTGGGTCACTGTGTTGGTCTGCAGCAAGAGGACAGAGTTTGAGTCCGGTGGCACCTGCAAGACCAACAAAGTTTAATTCTGGATATAAGAGCAGAGAAGGCACACGAAAGCTTATACCTTGAATAAAACTTTGTGGGTCATAAAGGTACCACTGGACTCAACTTCTGTTCTAGAAATCAGACATAGTAGTTATGCATGAGTGTAGGATTTTGCAGTGTCATCAGAGGCACAGAAAGAATGGAAGTATTTGCATACAGACAGCCTGGTACACCCTGGCCCAGAATGCATTGCTTTGGTTGGGGGACTCTCTAAAACAGTCAAACATTGTCTGAAGAAAGAGAATGCTTGACACCTTATGGCAGACTTGACTCCCCCAGAGTATTCAGTTCCCACAAAATCCTTGTGAGTTTCCTGCACCCCATCACCCAGGACTTCAGAACGTGGGACCCTCCATCCATCCCAGGTTGTTTCACAATGAAATCTGTTCATCTTCAGATGATGGAAGTATTTGGGACCGGAGAGGAGTGGGGTCAGCAGATGGTCCAGACTGTGACTTCTTGGAACAGAGAAGCCCTCCTTTTATTTAGTAATGTGCTATGTTTATATCCTGTCTTCCTTTCCCAAAAGGGTAACACAAGGCCGGTGATAGAATGCAAATGCCAAATGCAGATAGACAGAGGTTGTGTTCAGATGGCTGTTTTGAGCTGCGCCAGGCATGAGTGCCTGGTGGATTGAAAGTGCATGTCCAGACAACAACATCTGGGAATCATGCCACTTCTGTGATCAGCCTGTCGATCCCCGTTGGGGATCTGTACTTAATGGATAGTGGTGAAAGTTCGGTCCTAAACTGGCTGACGAGCCAATGGCAGACTTTCCCCCATCTAGTTGTTCCACCAGCGCACAATCAGCCCGTAGGGATGGTCTCCAGGCCATCCAGAATGGCCGCCATTTAAAAAAAATCTTAGTGATGTGCGCATAACTGCTTAAACATGGAATGTCCATAGAGCTCCGGTCAAACATCCGAACAATTTAATGTTTCTGAAGGTCCCATGATATTTATGCACTTTGTTAACTGAAATGGTACCTAGAGGAAGATACCGCTGGCAGTGCTTTTTACCATTTTAGTCTGCACATGTGTGGAAAAATAAGTAGATGGTGAGGCACATACGTGCATGCGCAAACAGGGTTTTTAAAAAAAAACAGCCGACCACACGGCTCCTTACAGTGGATACCATCTAGACAATCCACCATGGAGTCATGCGTGGTAAATCGCTTCATGGGGGAGCTGTCTGGTCATGCAACACTGGATTAAAAAGATCTAAATCAAATTACAGCCAGGCCAACGGTGGGATTAGCTGCCCATCTGAACGCACCCAGAATCTGCCCAATGGAAGGGTCCTGGCAGTTGTTCCTTCCTTGTTCTGCCCAGTGGCTGGCTGCTGGGGATGCCACAGAGCTCAGGAGCCCGATGGTCAGGCAGGCTGTTCGGAGTACAAGATACATTCAGTGTCCAAAGTTTGGGCTGAGGGGGAAAAAACCCTCTCTTTCTGTAACTCTTGATTTGGCTGTTGAGAATTGACTTCAATATATGTATCCTTTTCTTCTTTCTTTCTTTGTTTCTTTCAGCAAGAGCCAGAAGTCAGAAGAAAAACAAGGAACAAAAATAAGATAGATGTTCTAAAGAAATCTCTAGAGAAAAAAATTCACATCTATGAAGAATCTGTTACGGAGCAATATGAGAACAAGGTAATGGTAATCAATGGCTGTGCTCATTGGGACAAAAGAACGTCGTTTTTGCAGTAGTTGCCTGCAAAGCAAAGGGCCGGCCCCAGTCCTCAGCATTCCTTCATCGAGACGGCCACGAATCTAGGCTTGAATCTGGTTGCATGGGCTGTGCAGGGATTTTGGATCTGAGAAGTATGTCAGCACGGACAGGGCAAATGGTAGTGAACGTCCTGAGGATCTGTCAGAACACAAGATTCATCCATAAATGTTTGCATGGTGCAGAGAATATTTGGCTGTGAACCGGCAGAGGTCTCTGTGCAGAGCAGAGAAAGGTGTGCCTGGTGGGGGGGGTTGGGGGGTGGAAAGGGCTCTCATGTTGCAGCCGACTCAGGGCGGCCTCATAAGGTTTTCAAGGTGAGAGAGGAGCTGAGGTGGTTTGCCGTTGCCTGCCTCTGCACTGTGAACCTGGACTTCCTTGGAGGTCTCCCAGTACCAACCATGGCTGGCCCTGCTTAGCGTCTGAGATCTGACGAGATCAGGCTAGCCATGGGCATTTGCCTTGCGGCCAGCCACGGTGGAGCTTGCTTCTACAGTAGCGTGAAGATCTGCCGCAATCTGTCCGCGCCTGTTGTTCTCCCTGTGCCCGTGCGGGATTTTGTGTGTTCCGGCTTTTAACACAGAAGGAGAAGCACACTTCAGGACAGACACTGGAACAAGAGCACATGCTCAATCTTTTTTTTCTTTTTTTTTTAGGAACAGTATTGAAACTACGGGCATGTTGTCTTCTTTGACTGTCTTAGCTTTTAGCAACTGGGCTAATCATAGCAAAAGGGAGTTCAGTTGTTGAATAGTAAGAGAAGTAGATGGTTAATGCAGAACATTATCACTCTACTTGTTGCCAGTTTACATGCATGCAAAGTAAACTTCTACGGTTTAGGAACAAATGGTTCCTCAGTTGTCTTTTCCCTTTCAAATCCCTGTCCCAAGGCTGTGTGTTTAGCAAAAAAAAACAAAACACACACACAGTGGAACCAGAGGTGTGCTGAAAATGGCTCTCCCTCAGTTATCAATGCCCCCACCCGCAGCTGAGCAGCACGGAGAGCTGCAGACCCAATCCCCCCACCCCGATTATCCCCGAGGAGAGGGGGCTGCTAGAGAGGAATTAAGGAGAGCGCAAGGGCAGGGCTCCCATTGGGTTTGCAAGAAGGCTGTTGTTCTTCTGCAGGTGAGATGGGGAGAGATCATCGGGGGATCCCAGCTCCATAAATCAGAACCCAGAATGTCATCCACCTCTTCAGACTGGCAGCCAGATGTGGCAACTGCTCCAGTTGAGAGGGAAAGATGTTTGGAAAGACACGTGTCTCAAGATACTGAGCAGCAGATTCACTGCTAGAGGTGTCAACCATGCGGCCTGGGGGCCAGATCAGGCCCCCGGAGGGCTTCTACCAGGCCCGCACTGGAACTGGCCATCTCCTGCTTCCAGTTCTGTTGCTGCTGCTGCATCATAGCTTGCTTCGCCAGATTCTCTCAACTGATCAGCCATTTCATGTTTTCCTCTGGATCCTAGACTCAGAATTCTATGCGTGAGATTTCTGTGGTGAATGTCAATAAATCAAAAGTAGGTTTGCAGCTTACAGATGCAAACAGCACAGACATTTTGATGCAATAATCCTTTATAAAGTTTGTATCTCCACTCCCCGGCATTACATTTTATGACACACGTGGCCCGGCCCAACAAGGCCTCATTTATGTCAGATCCAGCTCTCATAACAAATGAGTTCGACACCCCTGCTCTAGGCAGTCGTCGACTCTTCTAATGAGTTTTCTTTCTTTTTCTTCAAGGACTTCTTGTATCGCCCCTAATATTTGAGGAACACTCGTGTATCCTCTTGAATAGGCTGTTTCATTGCAGCATCACAGTTCGAATGCAGTTCTGTCTCATAGGGTGCATTCAGTCGGGCAGCTAATCCTGCCATTGGCGTTGCTACTTGTTTTTCCGCACTTGTGTGGACTAAAATGGTAAAAGCACCATTAAAATGGTAAAAGCACCAGCAGTACCTTCCACTAGGTACCATTTCAGTTAACAAAGTGCATAAATATCATGGGACCTTCAGAAACATTAAATTGTTTGGATCGTTTGAGCAGAGCTCTGCAGACATCACATGTTTAAGCGGTTATGCACACATTTTTAAAATGGCAGCCATTCGGGATGGTTTAGAGACCATCCCTATGGGCTGGTTGTGCGCCGGTGAAATGACCAGATGGGAGAAAGTCCGCCATTGGCCAGCTTAGGACCAGACTTTCACCACTGTCTTTTAGGTACAGATCCCTGACAGGGATCGACAAACTGATCACGGAAGCGGCACAATTCCCAGATGTTGTTGTCTGGGGGTGCACTTTAAATCCACCAGGCACTTGTGCCTGGCACAGCTCAAAATAGCCATCTGAACGCATCCACAGATAATACAATGTGAGTGATAAAATGCCTCCCTCAGCAGGCCTCGTCATGGGCAAGCGTCAGGAGGACCATGGCTCCCGGTTTGCCCCTCCTGGGGTCTGTAGGTGCTGCCAATTCCTCTACTTGATTCCAATAACAGTATAAACGTAACTTCTGTTAACTGGCTTTATGGGTGAGGTTGGGAGGCAGCCGCCAGAAGTCCATTCAGAACTGGGTTGTAGGAAGTAGTGTGAGAGGCAAGTAATTCTGGATTTCTTTGGGTCAGGAGTGCTGCGAGTGAGGAGGGGAGACCTTCAGGCTTCATTTCTGCACCATTTTGCCAGCAGAAATTGACATGGGGGGGCTGTTTGTTCCTTCCTTGGTCTTCCTCGGGCCCCGACAGTGAAAACGGCACAGGCAGGAGGCCTGAAGTCCCTCCTCCCCAGCAGAAATCCTGACCTGAACAGAGCGAGAGAACACTTTGATCGCACCCGTGGCTATAGGCCAAGTCAGGCCCCCAATGACCCAGCTGATACCAGAAGTGTTGCGTCTTTTGGCCCCGAGGAGCCAAGCGTTGGCAGAGGGTTTGTTACCGAGAGGGGCCGCCCAGGCCAATGGAATGCTCTCCTGCCATAGCGGAGTGCAGCTGTATCCCAGGAGCCACCATACCTGAGACCAGCCAGAGCATTTAGAGGGGAAACTTAGAAACATTGGCAAACATTTGGGTTACCTGGCCCAAAGTCTGCTGTTCTGTAGCAGATGCATGAGTATTTTCAGTTTCTAGACATACTTGGCAGGATTTTTTGGAGTCCAGTGGCACCCCTCAGGCCAACAACGTTTAATTCTGGGCATCAGCTTTCGGTTGCACGCCAGAATTGAACTTTGTTAGCCTTAAAGGTGCCACTGGACTCAAACTTTGTTCTGTTGCTTCAGATCAACACGTCTGTCCACCTTAATCTGACAGGATTTTGTCAGCCTTGCTATAACCAGAGGTCTGGGTGTTCTTTTCCAGATTCTCAGTGAACTTCAGCTGGAAAGAGCACGTCAGCTGCAGGCTCTGGAGAACAAAATCGGGGAGCGCATCACTTCTCTGCAGTTCCAAAAGACTGCAAAAATACCAGATACGTTGGAGTTTTACGCAGCGGTCGTACAGTTATGCTCTTTGCTTCTGGAAGAGATGAGCACATCGAAGACTTTGACCAACTCTGATTGGGCTGAGATTGTAGAACAGAGCAGCCGTGTAAGTAACAAAAATAGGAACCTGAGTGGAGCTTTCCATTGGGTGCAAACTGAAGTCACTGTGTTGACACTGACTTGGTTCAGACAGGAGGTGAAACCAGGGTTTATTTTTAGCAATGGCTGGTTTGTGAAACCAGGATCAGGTAGCAGATGATCATTCTGATTTTGGCTTGCCTCAGCGAATGCTGGCTTCATAAATCAGAGAGGCTGCTAATGAGAGACACTGAGAGGCAAGAGTGGCTTTGTTTGTGAGCCTCTCTAGTGAGGCATCTCTGTAGCCTGGGGGGGGGGGGGGGCTGTGTGATGGCAGTGCTGGGGAACAAGCCAGGATGAGGCCAGAATGTCAGTGTTCATTTGTCACATGAAGCTGTCATTAAGATTAACTGGTTGATAAACCAACTTCAGATCTTTGTGTCAGATCCTGTTGAGATGTACGACAGTTAACCACAGTTAGTGGAGTGTTCTGTGTCCTGACCATCACACTAACCAAAGTCAGCTTAATTAAGCCCAAAGTTTTTTGTGATGCCTGAAGTAAAGTCACAGTGACACTCTTGAGTCAAGGATGAGGTGCTTCTTCCTGGTTCATCTTGAGATTTAGAAACACAGAGCTGGCAGGGGCCCCCAAGGGTCATCTAGTCCAACCCCCTGCACAATGCAGGAAATCCACAACTACCTCCCAGCCACCCTGTGACCCCTGCTCTATGCCCAGACGGAAGGCAAAAAATCTTCCAATATCCCTGGACCAATCTGGCTTGGAGGAGAAATTCTTCCCTGTCCCCAAAGTGGCAATTGGCATTTCCCTGGGCATATAAGAAAGGGCCATGGGAGCTGAGCACTGGCACTCCTCTTCCTGCCCTCCCTCTTGTGATCTGCCGGAGTTCACAGAGTCAGCATTGCTGTCAGATGGCCCTCTAGCCTCTGCTTGAAAACCTCCAGAGAAGGAGAGCCCACCCCCTGCCGAGGAAGCCTGGTCCCCTGAGGCAGTGTTTTTCGACCACTGTGCCGTGGCACACTGGTGTGCCGCGAGATATTGTCAGGTGTGCCACGGGATTTTTTCAATGAAAGAAATGTGCCTTCTGGGCTGACCTTCCGGGACGCGTTTGCGCATGCGAGAAAGAACAGTGGCGCGCTCTCGCTGATTCCGCTCGCACGCTCTGTGGCCGGCCTGAGGTAGGAGGGAGCCGCCGTTGAGGCGCAGCTCCCCTTGGCCTTGCGAGGACTCGAGGGAGGGAGGGAGAGTGCCGAGGGGCTCTGTCTGTTCGCCCCCCCGACCTGCCAGCGCCACGACGGAGGCAGCAGCCATGAGCGACCGGTAGCAGCTGCTGCAGCGGGCCCGCCTGGCCGAGCAGGCGGAGAGATACGACGACATGGCCATGGCCATGAAAGCGGTGAGTGGCTGGGGGGGGAGGAGGAGGAGAAGGGGGGGTCCTCCTCAGGAGACGCACGGCGGCCCCCACGGGCCCCACTGTCGCAGCCTCCGCTTGGCCACGATGGAGCCAACACCCTGGCTCGTCTGCGCCGTCCCCCCCCACAAGCCTCGGAGGGGGCAGCTGAGCCTTTCCAGGTGAGGGCTGTCTTCTTCTGCGTGGCCTCTCAGCCCGGAAGGTGGAGGTGGGCCTCCGCGGGTCCCACTTCACGGCTGCTCTTTTTCCATCTCTGGCCCTGGCGCTGATGTTGGCCGCCTCCAAGCTGTGTGTCGGCGGCGGCAATTGGGTGATGCCCGCCTGCGTGTTGGAGAATGAGCAGGGCGAGGCGGCGGACTCGAGCGGCATCCAGTTCGTGGGGGCCAGAGGCAGGCTCGCACACGGCAGATGGTTTTAAATGAATGAGGAGGACTCGTGTGCTGAATCAGAGTCATGCTAGACCTGTGGATGTTAATACAGAGGACAGGAACATTCGGTACCAAGGGCATTCACTCCTCCAGCAGAGTAAGCTGGTTTCTTCCAGTGCCTGGCTCCTGGGTTGTGTGTGTGTGTGTGTGTGTGGGGGGTGATTTGCACCAAGACATTCCAGTAAACATGAATATGTTTGATGGTAACAGCTAGCTGTTTCTGTCAGGGTGGGGTTCAAATCAGTAACTGTCCCTCAGTGAAGAATGGGTGTACTGTGTTTCTCTTCAAATCACTTAGGGTCAGCAGAATGCCGTTCAATAAGAGTAAGAGTTTAAACTCTCTATTTGAAAAACTTTAGCAGAATCGCAGTATTAAAATACATCCACATTATATTTCTTCTGAAACTCAGGTCAATGTTATGGGAAGGAGCCATTACACTTTGGATCTGTAACTTACGATTTCAAGTTGAGTGGCTATTACGTGTATTTGTAATACTGTCATAGTTAATACTTGAGCTGAGGCAACTAATGACCCATTTATCTTGTATTTCAGTGTTTTTCAACCACTGTGCCGTGAGATATTGTCAGGTGTGCCGCGGGATTTTTTCAATGAAAGAAATGTGCCTTAGCTCGAAAAAGGTTGAAAAACACTGCACTGAGGAACCACTCTAACTGTTGGGAAGTTCTTCCTAACGTTTAGCCAAATACTCTTCTGATTTAATTTCAACCCATTGGTTCTGGTCTGACCTTCTGGGGCAACAGAAAACAACTCCGCAACATCCTCTCTATGACAGCCCTTCAAGTACTTGAAGATGGTTATCATATCCCCTCTCAGTCGTCCCCTCTCCAGGCTGAACCTACCCAGCTTCTTCAACCTTTCCTCGTAGGATCTGGTCTCCAGACCCCTCACCATCTTTGTTGCCCTCCTCTGGACACGTTCCAGCTTCTCAGCATCCTTCTTAAACTGCAGTGCGCAAAACTGAACACAGTACTCCAAGTGACCGGTGACCAAGTGACCAGTAGAAACGACCTGTTAAAAAGCAGAGTTGTGTAGAGTACATCGCCTCCCCCCCCCCCAAGAGTTAGTTTTATGTAAGAGGCTATAAGCTTGTGAGTTTATTTTACACACATTTTTGCAGAGAGTTCTTCATGAGTGCATCTCTTCTGGGACCTCTGAGTGTATTGGCCTATTCCAGCAAGATGTAAAAAGGGCAGCTTTTGATGCATTTCTCTCAAGTAGCCATTGTTCCCATACCTCACACGCACCCCTTTCTGCTTCACACAGCTCCACAAAACCTGACACAGACTGGAGGGTGCACTTCATAGGAGCTGGGACTTAAAAGTAAAAGCTTTGCACCACTGGAGAGCATTTCAGGCAGCCTTTTGCAAGGACCCGGTGTGCTCCCATTTTGCTCCCCCCCCCAAGTGCCACTCTGCAAAATGGTGACAACTTCATAAGCTTTTAAAATTTCCGTGAAAATGCAATTTGCAAAACAGCAATTTGGTTTCAGCTGGTCCGTTTGTTCCACTGTATTTAAACAGTAAGGTTTTGGCAACAAGATGTGCCGGATCCCTGTACAGCAGCACCTTTCTTTGTGACAAGGCTGCCACAGGTGTGGACCACATGCCGTGCCCACCAGCAGGCGCAGTCAAGGGGCCATGTAGGGCAGCTCCCCAGGGGGCTTTCCTTTTCTTGCCTGCATGGGGGACAAGCCAAAAAGGTGTTTCTGTGTCAAGCAACTAGAGGAATGGCTTGGCGGGGGGGACGGGACACAACAGCATGCCAAAAGGGTGTGCTGGCAGTGGACCCAGTTCCTCTCCCTCCGACTGTAATGTCCAGCTGCCATTTAAGAGCCTGGCAACCAGCAGGCCGTGGGGTGTGTGAGATTACCGACATCACTACACCACTTCCAGGTACAGCTCAGAAGTAACTGAAGGGTAGCTCCAGGGATCACCGGAAACTCTGTGGTTTTACCATGCAGTTTCAAGCGATTCCCAGAGCTTCCCTGTGTTACTTCTGGGTTGTACCCAGAAGTGACACAGCAACATCAGTGATGTCCCTGTTTTTTTCCCCTCCTGCTTTTGCTATGAGAAAATTTCAATTAATGCACAAACAGCATACCAGGAGCATGGAATTAGGGAATGAGGGCTGAGAAGAGAACTTTCTAGCAAACATTTTCAACACAAAAAGGAGGTTTGAAGAGAAGGTAGCAAAAGCCTTTCCTGAAAGACTCATGTTACATTTTTTGTGTAGGTTTGTTGTTGGTTGCAGTGTCAGTCAATTGCAGCTTTGTACCATTTTCCTTTGAAAAATATCCGTTTTCCTATTTAACATCACTAATATTGTCTTGCCGTCAGCTAGATCTGTCATTGTGGAGGGCGATTCACTCACAATGTGCTGAAGAAAGTGAAGCACTTTCTTTCAAGACCCCACCCCCTGCAACAAAAAAATCAGCCCCAAATCCCCTTCCAGAAAGTGGTCCATTTTGCAAGCGGGAGCTTGTGTCTTGCCTGACTTCAGCTGAGCTCAGTCACACAGGGCAAAGAAGTAATCGGGGCGGGGTGGGGAGAGAAATCAAGCTTTCTTTTCTCTTCATTTGTGTTGCTGAGGTAGTGTTCGTGATGATGTTTGCTTTGAAAATAAAGGATATCGAGGAGGCGGAAAAAAAGATGGAAGATGAACTGTTGCATCAAGAGTTGGCTCAGCGACAGTTTTCCCCGATGAACAGGAAGAGGCGGAGTCCAGAGCGAGGGGGTACAGCAGAC
This sequence comes from Lepidodactylus listeri, assembly GCA_029233225.1. NCBI lineage: Eukaryota > Metazoa > Chordata > Lepidosauria > Squamata > Gekkonidae > Lepidodactylus > Lepidodactylus listeri. Next base: position 110,835,860 of record JARCFY010000009.1, on the reverse strand, counting down.
AGCACTGAGAAATTGCATTCAGTTGGACCAGCAACTGCACTCCTACAGCAAGCGCTGACTAAGCGGAGACAACTGGTGTGCCTGCACAGACAAAGGCAAGGCCCCCCTGGCTTTCTCTCTCATTGCAGGTTCCATTGGTACTCTTCAGACATGGGGAGTATTTTTGTTTGTTATTTGCCATAAACAGCAGAATTGGAAACACTGCTCTGCTGTTGCTCTTCTCTTTTCCCAATTGCGAGCTTGAATTCTGATGGCGAAGCAGCGCCTCGAGAAGGAAAGAGGCAAGGCAAAGCGGGAAGCAGGCACCACTCTGCAGACAAAAAGCCTCGCTCGCGCCAAGACCAGCCACCGCCAAAATCTTTCTTCCCTTTCTCGCTTTCTTTCCTTCTCTCTCTCTTTCTTTCCTTCTCTCTCTGTTTTCCCTCCCTGTCTCTCTCTTTTTCCCCTCCCCCTCCCTCCCTCCCCTTCCCCCCTTTTGGCCCAGCCCCAGCCCCCCCCCCCCCGGGAAATTGGAAAGACTATGCCCTTGCCTCCAGGATTACAGTTTAGGCTCTAGAAATCACAGGGGCAAATGTTGCGGGCCTCCCATGAATACTGGAGGATATATTTTGGCTCTCAAAATAATATTGTTGCCTTTTTAATTTTAGTTTAAGAGAAGTTCAGCAGAATCTAGTGGTTCTTGAAAATTTCCTGGAGAACATAGAAATGGATACCCTTCTGGCACTTTATGCCCAGGTAAGGACATGCCATTTTTTTTAACTTGAGAACTATTTCCTGGCACCCACCAGGAGTTTTTGGGAAGCGGGCAGGGCAGGGCGGAGCTTTGGCCCAGCAGGCTTCTGATTGGCCATTGGCTGTGCAGTTTTTTAAAAAAACCCCACCTCTCGGCAGCAGCTGCCACCACACCATAAGAATCTTCACTGTGTGACTGAAGGTGTATGCAAGAAATATTTTTAAACAATATGTTCATTTTAAAAGGCATCCTGTTAAAACAGTGATTTTGCCTGAAGATTTGTATCAAAGCATCCTTCGTACACAAGAAACGGCAAGTATATGCTCCATTTAATCAGCAAACTCCTCTGTTCCATTGATCTCTCCAAAATGTGCCCATCTCTCCAGGATGTGCCCAACCACTGAGATTTCTTTCTAAGCTCTTGTTTTTTATTGTCCCCTGGCACACTTTTTTGATAAACGTTCTACCTGTCTCAGTCAAACAGTTGAAATCTGTGCCACCTGCTACAAGGGAAAAAGGCACTGAGATCGCTGAAAGATACAAGATGTTCTGGAATGTCATTCATTCAGCTAAGTTAAGGAGTACTAATTACCATCTTTTTCTCTTCTGCTGTTTGTAAGAACCGCAGCATAGAAAGCACAATACCATAAGCTGTTAACGAGAACACATTTTCACTACGGAGTTATGGCAGATGTCAGCCCAGTAGCAGGAGAAGAGGGACAATCATCTTCTTCAGAAACTCTGCCCACTTTTTAAATTTCACAAAACTGGCAATCTCTAAAGTGCTGCTGACCATGCTCATTTTTAGTTACAACTCTGTTTCTCTGCAGATGTCCCCCAGAGTCCCCCATGCCCCATGCCAACACAGACAACAATGAAGCTATTTTTCCAGATGTTTTCTCTTGCATGTCAGTTAGCACCAAGCCACTTTAATACAGACTTTAGACACACATATATTTGCAAATCATTCCCAACAAGACACAACAATGAACTAGTTACACTCAGGCTTCAAACTTACTTTTCTTAAACAGAAGATGCCATGAGAAAACTAAAGAGATTCTCAAAAATTAAAGATATTGTCAAAACCAGCATTTCCTGGGCTCTCTGCTTTTTTACATCCCTCCCCTTTTCCAACATTTTTTTTTTACAAAAACACAAAGAACAAAATGAAACCAGAAAGAAAGAGAGGAAGGAAGGAAGGAAGGAAGGAAGGAAGGAAGGAAAAAGAGAGAAGAAGGAAGGGAGGGTGGGAGGGAGGGAGGAAAAAATAGAGGAAAAAGGAAGGAAATAAGAGAGGGAGAGAAAGAGAAAAAAGAGTGAGGGGAGAGAGAGAGAAAGGTGGGGACAGAGAGAAAGGGAAAGGAAGGAAGGAAAGATGGGGAGAGAGAGAAGGAAAAGAGATGGGGGGAGGCACTTACTGGAGCAGGTTGAGCATAGGCAGGGCGACATGACATCAGCAAGCCAAATGCAGAGAGCCCAGGCCTTTCAGTGCAAAGAGCCTAAGACTGGTGCTCAATCTCTGGGCAGGGCTTTTTCCTGTCAGCTCTCTGCACTTAAAGGGAAAGCTCCCTTTGAGAGCAAAGAGCCCAGGCCCGGTGGGGAGGGGCAGGGCGGGCTCGGACGCCAGCCAAAACCCTGTTCCGGTGTGTTCCGGCTGAAAAAGAGCCCTGGCTTTAGCGTAGTCAATGAAGCAGAAGTATATATTTTTCTGGTACTCCCTTGCTTTTTAAACAATACCAGCAGTCTCAATATACATATTAAAAAGGCTATTTTCCGCAGCTTCTCTGCCTTCCCAGTGTGGTCCTTGCCAAAATGGCTCTTCCCTGCAACCACAAGGTTGCAGCTCTCCACAGGGGTTGCCCCCCTTTCACCATTGCAGAAGACAGATTCTTTAGGGCTTCATTCAGCCAAGATCCTTTCTGGAGCATCGATCCCTTCTCCCAAGGGAGCTTTCTTTAGCTGACAGGTTTTGCTTGTTCTTCTCAGACTAGAGGGGTGTTCTCATCCAGATGCTGATCAGGAAATGAATGGCTTTACTGCACATTAGGTGGCAGCAGTCCTGTGTATGGCTGAACAGGGTATTATGTGAATCTGCCCCTCTCTCCTTCCCTATTGTATGGGATATGCTGTGAAAAAGCAATATGTTATTCATCAGAGTTATCTGCATGCTGTAAGTCGATATGATCAACAGGATGGGACATCCAGTAAACAACGCAATAGGTTTTCAATTGCAGAAGTGTGAAAGCAAGCAGAAATCTGAAACAGCGCCTAAGCATTTAAACCTGACTTGTTAAACAATGTAGAAATTACTTCGTAGGAGCATAAATCAAACTGTGCTATATGCAGAACCATTTCATCACAGTCTGGCCCTATTGCTGTTTTTTACCATTAAGTCACAGAGAGTTATGGGGTTTACAAGGCCAGGCTCTTCAGAGGTGGTTTGCTGTTAGCTGCCGCCACCTCGTCATGATGAGCCTGGACTTCCGTGGTGGTCTCCCATCCAAATACTAGCCCCTTTGACCCTGCGTAGCTTCCAAGATCTGATGAGAGCAGGCTAGCGCGGGCTGTCCAGGTACCTGTGTAAAAAAGGCCGGTCTGTACTTTCTATGTTTTCACGTCATCAGCCTCCCTCCACTGTGCACTTTTAGAAATGCATCTTGGTTTCTCAAAATTTATTCCAATGATTACCTCCTTTATTTTACTGTAGGAGCTCAGATTAGCATCCTGTTTAGCCAAGCTGACTCTCGTGCCCGGGGGAACATTGCAGAGACTCATGCCCTTGCTTCTACCAACGCACTCACCCAATGAGCTCCTTTCTGTGCTGGGCTTGATCGCCAATAAACACTCTGAAGCCATCTTCAAAAGAGACAGCAGTGGAGAGGAAGCCAGCAGCTGTCAGAAGAGGTAACAATGGGGGGGCTGGGTGATGTTCTTAGCAAGAAATTCTTGGTGCTTTAAAGGAATGTGTGGCCAAATACAGAGCTGTTGGACAGCAACAGAACAAGGAGATGAAGGGTAAACATGCCCTTTTCTTGGGGGAATGGGGATTTGAAGAAGTGGGCTTAAAACAAAATCTTGGCTCTCGTGGCCAGTGTAGCTTATGAGCCTCTGCAGTGGGACAGCCCTCCATTTCCTAAAGTTGCCATCTGATCAGTGTGCATAATATATCCTGAGCGACGGGTGGAGGTCCACTGGCAGAGGGCGCGTTCAGATGGCTTTTTTGAGCCACACCAGGCACGAGTGCCTGGTGGATTTAAAGTGCACGTCCAGATCGCAACATCTGGGAATCATGCCGCTTCCGTAATTAGCCCGTTGATCCCCATCGGGGATTTGTACTTAAAAGATAGTGGTTAAAGTCTGGTCCTAAGCTGGCCGATGGGCCAATGGCGGACTTTCCACCATCAGGTCATTCCACCAGCATGCAATCAGCCTGTAGGGGTGGTCTCCAGACCATCCTGAACGGCCGCCATTTTAAAAAACTCTTAGCGATGCGCGCATAACTGCTTAAACATGTGACATCCCCAAAGCTCCGCTAAAACAATCCAAACAACTTTATGTTTCTGACAGTCCCCTGAACTTCATTAACTTTATTAACTGAAATGGTACCTAGAGGAAGGTACCGCTGGTGGTGCTTTTACCATTTTAGTCCGCGCATGCACGGAAAAACAAGTATATGGTGAGGCGCCTATGCGCAGACAGGATTTTTTAAAAAAACAGCCAACTGCACGGCTCCTTACGGTGGATGCTGTCTAGACAATCCACCGTGGAGTCACGCACGGTGAAGCACTTCACAGGCGGGCTGTCTGGTCGGGCAATGCTGGAGCAAAAAGGTCTAGCTCAAATTACAGCCGGGCCAGTGGCGGGATTAGCTGCCCATCTGAACGCACCCAGAGGCACTTTTGGGGAGGGGAAGTGCTGCTGCTGGAGGGAAGTGCTGTCAGGTTGCAGCTGGCTTAAGGTTTCCAAGGCAAGAGAGGAATGGAGGTCACTGCCGGCTTCTTTGCTGCAGCCCTGGATTTCCTGGGGGGTTCCCCACCCAAATACTGGCCAGGGTCAACCCTGCTTAGCTTCTGAGCTCTGATGACATTGGGCTAGCATGGGAAATCCCAGACAGGACAGTACCAACCTGCAAAGTCATGTTGAAGACTTCTGCCGGCTGTGTCCTGCCCCCCCTCCCTGAGCCAGCACAAACCGGCCTGTCCCCCTCCCAAGCTGCTGCGCTTTGTCCCTTCCCGCCTCTTCCCTTCCCCCTCCCCTGTGACCTCCATTTCACATCGCCAGTCCTTGTAGCCTGCAGCCTGCGGTGAAGACCAGCTGACTCACTGGAGCCCGTGGGGAGGTCGGGGATCAACACTCCAGTCCTGTCACTTCGTTCTCATGTTGAATGTGTCCCAGCTGCTATTAAAATTGTTCAGTAAATAAGGTTTTTTCTGTGAATGTAAGAAACTGGTTTCTCTCCTCTGACTTTCCCTCAGGAGGCACCAACAGTCATGGAAAACCTTAGAAATCAAATTGAAACAAAAGGTTATAAACGCCACCTTGGGGGAAATGAATTCTCTCGACAGTGACAAAAGGTCTGGAAAAGCTTCTTTCCTGTTCTTTGGGGCGGGTGGGCAAGAGCCTTTTGCCATAGGACATATTTCATGTGGAATTGTGTGAGCTGTAGAATCCGCTGCCCGTGAGTGTAGTGATGGCCACGAGCATGGATGGCTTTAAAATGGGATTAGATGGATTCATGGCGGAGAGGTCCATCTGTGGCTACTAGCCGTGGTGACTGAGGGGAACCTCCACAGCAAACTCTAAATACCAGCGACAAGAGGCAGCCCTGGGGGAAGGTGTCAGCCTCTGTCCCCTCTCGTTGGCCCTCCAGAGTATACTGTTTAATTACGACTACGTATTAAGATTCAGGTCTCATGCCCACTTACACCCTTCTGAAGTCCTGCAGGTAGACCCCTTTGTCAACATAATGAATCTATCATATCCGATACCTTCGAAATCGTAGGTCCCCTTTTATCGTGCGACTCTTCCTCCGAGGAGCATGGGGCAGCACACAGGGCCCTCCCCTCTGTCATTTCTTTCATCCCAACAGTCCTGTCCAGGCAGCTTGGCCTGAGAGAGAGAGAGAGAGAGAGAGAGAGAGAGCCTGGCTCAGGACACCCCAGTGGGCTTTAGGGTAGAGGAGAATGTAAGCTAGGCCCATAGACAGAATTTTTTTGTTAAGGGGACACTAGGGGGCAGTTTAAAATAACCTCCTGTGTCTCCCTAGAAGAGCTGGCCGCTGCCCGGGACTCCCTTTGCCCTAGCCCTGCCTGCCTCCCCTTCTTCCTTTGCCGGGCCGCATTCAGGTCCAGCAGCAGCAGCAGCAGCAGCAGCAGCACCACCCTGAGCCAGGGACTGTCTGCTGCAGGAAGGGAAGACCTGGAGGAGTGGAAAGCCGCTTCCTGCTTTGGCACCACCCTTGCTGCCATGACGCCGCCGCTACCGCCTCAGAGAGCTGTGTGGATTTCGCATCCACCTGTGAGGGCCCTGTTTGGCCCAAAAGGGTGCGCAAAGCAGTTCTCTGGCCATGGCACATCTGCTCTTCTCCCCTCCATCCTTCGGGCATGTGCTGGCTTCAGCTGAGGCAGTAGAGCGAGCCCTTGGCATGCACACATCACACACACGCACACACACACTCCCTCGCATACAAAGCGGTGGGGGGAGGACCAGTGACTTTTCTCCTCCTCACACTTCCCAGCCATTGGGGAAGGCCTCCTCCTGCTCCAGCTGATTGGTGAGGGGGCAGGGCAAATTGGGGAGGGGGTGTCACCCTTGTGGGGGCTCCGTGATTTCAGGCCTGATTTGAACCCAAGTCTCCCAGGTCATCATGCTGCCATATTCTGACTGCTGCACCACCTTAAGCTAAGCCACATTTTATAACAAACATTCATCCTGGTTTCCAAGTAATGTGCCTTGTGCAGTATAGATCCACCCCCTGGATCCTGCACACAACAGATGTTTGAAATGCTCCTTTTGCCTTTCTGAATTCAGTTTGCTGAAGCAAAAACAGCTGGCCCTTCTGGAGAAAGCCACCTTCTTCCATCCAGGATGTTTGCCAGAACAGCTTCGGCCCGATGCAGCCAGCATCGCAGAGGTCATTGAGCTCTCAGACACGAAAGAGAAGGTCTTTGTCTTCCGGGATTCTGCTTTCTCCGTGGATACTTCATCAAAGAAAAAGAAGGCCAGCTTTCTAAATTCAAAGAAGTTGGGCTTTCGAAAGATGGACAAGTGAAATGTGGCAGGATTGACCTTTTGCATCAAGTACACCGTAGAGCACATTCCCCCATTTGCATGGTAATTAGCTGAGAGAAGGCGCTGTTTGGAGCTCTCGCTTGTTGGACCCCGTTAAAATTACCTGACACTCGGAGAATTATATTTGTTCTCTTAAGATATGGAAACAGTGAGCTTGTTCCTTGACCGTGTTCCTTAAGATGTTGGGTGCCTGCTCTTCCCCTTCCCCCATGAGAAACATTCCCTCCCCACGAGTGGATCACTGCCACCAGGAAGGCGAAAGGGGGATTTTGCACTGGTGAGTGTCGGTGCCCCCAGCAGGTGGTTCAGTAAATCCAGAAGTGGAGGCCGGTGTTCCTTTCTCCAAAGTACAACACGCAGTTCAGTTCTAGAACACAAAAGGATCTCTGCTGAAGGAAATTGTAGTGTAAAAGATGTTGGCCTTCAGTAGCACTGAAAGTTGCGTATTCTGTTCCTGCAGACAGCTCCTGGCCCAAAGTCCACCAAAAGACACTCAAACATTTGTATTTGAGAAATTAAAACTGTGTTAGCCCAGAAAACCGTCACCGTTTTTGGCTCACTTAAAAGAGCAGTGAAGTATGTCAGACACTTGCTAGTGGACCAGGCAAAGAGGCGGTCCTTTTCCTGCTTAGCTCTTTCTGGCATTCTGGTTAGCAGTAAAATTTCTGATGTCTTTCCTAGATTACTTTGCATCGTGTACATATGATGTAGAATATCATGAATATTTCTAATAAAACAATGAAGATTGCTTCATTCTTTGTGGGAGTGATCCCTCCCCGTGTTCCTGGCCAGCCAAACCAGTTTGGAAACTTCCTTGTCTCGGGCAGACTGAACGTTGGTCACACTTACAAGTGGGATATATACCCACACTACTTTTCCCTCTGTCTTCTGTAAACAGCAGCATTAAGCTTAGCGTTCAGTAAGAGAGGGGCTGTTGAGTCGTCATTCAGTTGCGTCCTTTCACTTCTTAAGTGACTTCTCTGTTTCCCTCAGACTGACACACACCCCTCCTGACTGGCAGCTGCCAAGCTAAGATCCAAATGAGGACGGGCTCCACCAAGACTCACACACTTTTATAAAACTCTCCTCAGCTGGTGCTGACCAATCAGAGAGAAGAGGGTGCATGCAGGCAGCAGCCTGCCAATCAAAGTGCCTTACAGTGAGGCACTAACCCCTGACCCCCCAGGGCGCTGCTTGTGATGCCCTAGGCAGCCTGGGTCTGGAGGTCAGTTTCTCACGCCAGTCTGGTGTGGTGGTCAAGTGGGCGGACTCTGATCTGGGAGAACCGGGTTTGATTCCCCACCCCTCCACTTGCACCTGGCTGGATGACCTTGGGCAAGCCATAGCTCTGGCACAGCTGTTCCCTCAAGGACAGCTCTGGAAAGAGCTCTCTCAGCCCCACCTATCTCACAGGGTGTCTGTTGTGGGGAGGGGAAGGGAAAGGAGACTGTAAGCTGCTCTGAGACTCTTAAGTGAGTGAAGGGCGGGGTACAAATCCAATCTCCTCCTCTTCTTCTTCTTCTTCTAAGCCAGTACTCCTTTCTGGAGCCACCAAATTCTCTGTCTGAGGAAACCACTTTCTTCCCTCTTTTCTTAAGCTGAGGCTGGCTCAGCCCCTCCCCTCCAGGGGAGTTCTGTGGGCTCTGATTGGCTGACAGTCAATTGGATTTGCATGAAGGATTGGTTCAGAACCCTAGAGGAGAGGTGGGACTTTTAAGGAGGATTGCCATAGCAGCCGTAATGGACATGCAGTGATTCTGGAAACGACCTGTCTTACCTTACATAAAACCAGGGGTCATTTCGTAGAAAAAGAGGTGCAGGAGCTCATTAGCATAACTCATTTGCATATGCCACACCCCCTAACATACCGGAAGTGTGTCAGAAGGCAACACCCACCCCTCAGGCTCCACTCCACAGGTGAGTGAAACTGACCTGCTCTTCCTCCATTCCCTTCCCCATCCAATACTTTGTGCAATAAAAATAAGCGTCAAGAACACACCCTCATTCTCTTCCTGCTCCCTTGAAACCACCAGGTTTCAAGTAGACTTGAGATACCCAGGACATGTGCACCACCCATGCCTTCCCCTCCCCCTCCCCACAACAAGACACCCTGTGAGGTAGGTGGGGCTGAGAGAGGTCTGTTGAGAACTGCTCATGAGAGAACAGCTCTGAGAGAACTTGTGACTGGCCCAAGGTCACACCAGCAGCTGCATGTGGAGGAGTGGGGAATCAAACCCGGTTCTCCCAGATTAGAGTCCAACTCCTGACCACTACACCAAACTGATGGAATGGAAGCTGCTGAAGGGTTGGTGAAATTTCTCCAGTACTTATGTTTCATGTGCCCAGATAAAAAATGGTATACTTAGAAAATTTATATGCCACCTTGAGCAAGTCTCTGGAAAAGCAGCACACAGTCACAAAAGGAACAATGATAAAATTATCAATATTAAAACAAAACATTAAAAACAATAAAGACCCTAGCAGGGCTTTCCCTGGGGCACTGTGGCTCTGCACTGCTCGGGGAAGCCGAGGAGGGGGCTGGGCTTGGACATGTGCCTGCCCCCTGGACTCCTCACTCCCAGAGCTGCGCTCCTGTGCACTCCCGCTCCAACGGACCCCTGCATAAAACCCCTGGGTCCACTAGGAATCATCAGATTTTCTTCTTGTTGCATATTCCCTAAATGCTGGTGTGGTTTCATATGCCATCTAGTTACTTGTAGTTCCGTAATTCCCCAAACTTAATATGTTGTATTGCTCTTTCAGTCTGCCTAGCTTTTCCTTCCTTTCCTTCTCTTATTTTAATATGTCTGATAAAGATTAAAACTCAAGTACTGTCTCCCTCACTATCTACTACCATGAATCCCTTCCCAAGGCATTGCTGAGGTTGGCTTATGTTCAAGCACAGACTAAAGGTTCCTTGCCCCAGGCGCTGGAGATGCTCTTGTGAAAGAATGTTCAAATTTCCCTGCAGGTATCCAGATAACACCTGTACGGCAGCGCCTTCCTTTCTTGGCACTAGGGTGCTGCAGTGGTTGTCATGACATCAGTCCCTGCTGGCACCACTGCAGCACAAAGAGGGGCACAGAGTCACGTTCTGGATATTTTGCTAGCAGAGCTTTAATGAGCTTGAGCGTTAAACTCTTGCATGTCTCATAACTTGTTTGCTGTATTTTTAAATAGAGACTCTGGATCGGATATGAACGCCTTGGAAATACTCCAGTACTTTCTTCTGTTGTGATTGCAAATTAAAAGCACCATTCATCTTTTCATGTTGGATCAGGCCAGTGGCCCCTCCAGTCCAACACTCTGTGTTACACAGTGGCCAAAAACACCAGGTGCCCTCAGGAGGTCCAGCAGTGAGGCCAGGACACTAGAAGCCCTCCCACTGTTGCCCCCCCCCCAAGCACCAAGAAGACAGAGCATCACTTGCCCCATAGAACACCCAGGAGTAGAAGTGATGTGGGTGTGTGTGTGAATTCCATGGGTTGATCTGTGTACTGTGTTTCCCGCCCTGCCCCCCAGTCGTAACAGAAGATTTGGTACCCACAGCAATAAAGCACATATTTTTTTTATTTTGATAGTGCGTGGAGAGTAACTTGACTGGGGATCCTGACACAAGGGCAATCTTAGCCATAGGGCAGCCGGGGCAACTGCCCAGTCCCTGTGCTGGCAGGGACCCAGTATTGGAGTGCCCCTCACTGTCCTTCTGCCCCCCCTGCCATGGTTGCTGGGCTGTCTTGTAGTTGCAGCTGGCAGCAGTGGCTTTAGGGCAGCTGCAGGGCACCCTTCCAGCCTGGCTATGCAGCCGTCGCACTCCACGGCCAGGCAGACCGGAAGGCCAAAATAGCCCTGGGAATGGCCCCGCCTCCCACCAGCCCCGCCCCCTGATGGAGGGGGGAAAGGAAGGTAAGCAGGCACTCCTGGGACTGGGGCCATCCCTTTGTGGGGGCGGAGGCTGCTGCTCCCCCCTCCAGTTTGCCACAGGATGCGCTCTTCCTTCCTGCCCACATCCTGTGCAGTCACTATGGGAGCTGCTGCTCCTCCAGCCAGCCCCTGCCTTCAACGTGGCTGCTGTTTGTGCCTACCCTGCTCGGGACGGCTGCTGCTCCCTTGCAGCTGGGCTGGCCACAGTGAGGGGTGGGGAGATCAGCATGGCAGTGTTTCCGCAGCCCCATCCTTTGCTTTTCCCCAGGGTCCTCAAACCACTAAGACCACCCCTGTGTATGTAGGGATAAGTTCAGCTTTCCCATCTGTGTGTTGAACTGGATAGTCCTGATCAGAGTTCGCTTTCCCCTTGTGTGAAGTGGAATTGTGATTCCATATTTGTGCTTCCCTGTTTCCTTAGGGGCTGCAGTAGCTCAAGTGGTTAAGACGCGAACTGCAGACCGGAAGGCCGGCAGTTCAAGACCCAACTGCTGCATGACAGAGTGAGCTCCTGTCTCTGGCCCCAGCTCCTGCCAACCTAGCAGTTCGAAAGCAAGAAATTGCAAGTAGATAAATAGGTACTGCTTCGGTGGGAAGGGAACAGCATTCTGTGTGCCTCGGTGTTTAGTCATGCCGGCCACATGACCACAGAGATGTCTTTGGACAGTGCTGGCTCTTTGGCTTGGAAATGGAGATGAACACCGCATCCCTAGAGTTGGATTTGACTGGCTTTCGAGAAAGGGAAACCTTTACCCTTTACCCTCTGTTTCCTTGGGAGGGAAGGTGGCATGGCATCTAGCCCGATTTTGTCAGGTCTCAGAAGCTCAGCAGGGTCAGTACTTGGAAGGGAGGCCGCCAAGGAAGTCTGTGCAGACGAAGGCCATGGCCAACCACCTCTGCTTAATCACTTGCCTTGGAAGCCCCTTCCTGGGGTCGCCTTAAGATGGGAGCTCAGCAGGGTGAGTACTTGGAAGGGAGACCACCACCAAGGGTGGCTCTGGCAACCCACCTCTGCTTCTCACTCGCCTGGAGAGCCCCTTGCTGGGGTCGCCAGAAGTCGGCTGTGACTTGACGTCACTTCTCACACACACCTGTTTCCTTGCATGCAGTTCTTCCTGTTAAATGGACAACCCCCACCCCCCACCCCCAATTTTACTTGTGAATAAATAAACCGGCTTTAAATGTTATATTTTGATCTGTAAGTGTCGCATAAATTGCATGTCAAGATGTACAACCTTTGCATATAAATTAACAGGCAGAGAATGGAAACTGTGGCTCGAAGAAAAGCGTGTGGTAGTGGGCCAAAAAGAACAAGTTAGATGATGGGTGGGGAGGGGTGAGTTTTGGTGCACACACTTCCCAAACAAGCCTGTATTCAGATGGCTTCAGTTGGGTAGCCGTGTTGGTCTGCAGTATAGATTCCAGTCCAGTAGCACTTTAGAGACCAATAAGTTTTCCAGGGTGGAAGCTTCAGGAGTCAGAGCTCCCTTCATGCAGTCAAAGGTAGCAGAGTCAGAACCTGCAGCAGGCGGAGCCGACGGATTCTGGTTGTGTCCCCAGTCTCCTCCCTCGGCACTAGAAAGCCTGCCAGCCTCATGCAGCCAATCCATCTACTACTGTGGCTGCAACAAGAGCAGGGAGAAGCCCTGCCGTGTCCCCACCAAGCGGAGGAGCAGGGCTTATGAGCAAAAAGGAGACTACGAATACTGAGCTCAAGAAAGGGTTGCCAACTCTTGTTTAGGAAAATCTTGGATATTTTTTTTTTGCAGGGGTGGAGTCTGGGGAGGGAACTCAATGAGGATGTGATGCCCTACATTTCACCTTCTGCAGTTGCCATTCTCCTGGGGAACTCATCTCTGAGGTCTGGATAAATCCTTTTTTTTTTCTTGCTCCAATAAAATACCGGCTTTTATTCTTGTGACAGTACTATGAAGTAGGCCACGTTGGGGGTTCACAACTGGTCTGAAGTCCCTCTGGCTGGATCCATGCATCTTTAGGTGCTATCCAGAGAAGAAAATCCAGGGAGTAAATTGCTACAGTGTAATATCCAACAACATGTTTCCTTCTCCAGTTGCTTTGCAGCTGAGCAGGGATTTGAACACAGGTCCTCCCATCCTCATCTAACACTCTCCTGCAAATGGTGCAAGCACTACCATAAAAATAATTTTATTTGCTCATCTAGTCATGCCGGCCACATGACCACGGAAACGTCTTCGGACAGCGCTGGCTCTTTGGCTTGGAAATGGAGATGAGCACCGCAACCCTAGAGTCGGATTCAACTGGCTTTCGAGCAAGGGAAACCTTTACTTTTACCTTAAGAGAGTAAAAGGGTGTGTACAAATTACTTCTCAGAGCAGCTGTTAGGATTGGCATGTATATGAGAGGGTTGTATTACAGTGAGGTGGTTATGTGACTAGACTGAGTACAGTGTTTGACTGGTAAATGATGGGTGAACTGATGGGTGGAGAGTGCTGTGGGGTGAGTGGAGAAATCTCAGCACCGATATGTGTTTTCCTGAAGCATGCCCCTGGTCCACCCAGTATTTGTTGCCTCCCATTCTGTTTTTAAAGAAAATTTTCAAGTAAGGCTGTAACTCTGAAGTTCTTTCTGTTTTCGAGATTCATTCCATTCTAGGTGTGAATTTAAATTCTATCAAGCAGAAGGGAGGGGCAAAAAAAATGGTAAATGTCCTGTTGAGCCTGAAAACAATAAAAAAAAAGACACAAGACAGAAAGTCATTAGAAGATGAGGCAAAGAAGAAATTTTATTCCATACAATGGAAGTGAGAGCCGGTTTCGTGTGGTGGTTAAGAGTAGCAGACTCTAAACTGGAGAACTGGATTTGATTCCCCCAGGCCATAGCCAGGATTTTGTGGCTTGTGGGGCAATTTTTTTTCCTGGTGGGGCTGAAGTTCTCAGGGCAGAAAGAAAAGCCATTTAGCCAATAGAAAGCTGTTACCAGGGTAGATCTCTAAATTGCAAGCCGTCAACCACCTCGTCTGACAGTTCTCAGCTGCTGCAAGTTAATCACTTCCACTAGCCTAAGCAACAGTTCTGAGAACAAGCCGGCAGGTGGGCATGATGACTTCTATAGTCAAGAAAGCTAACACTTAGGCAGAAAATCTCTCTTAAAACAGACCAGTTTCTTGACACAGAGTTAGAAGGTATCCTAGAGGTCACCTACTCCAACCCTCTTGCTCAGTGCAGGAATTCGTCAACTACAGCACCTCACTCTGCTTAAAGGAGCACACACCTTTAAAAATGTTTTAAAATGATTGAAAAAAGCATTTACAGGAGAAATTCTTGTGAGGCTGTGCTTTTAAGAAAGGGGGCAGAGCTCCCAAAAGCCCCACCAAAGTGATGGGCCTGGATTCCCCACTCCTCCACTTGAAGCTAGCTTGGGTGACTTCAGGTCAGTCACAGCTCTCTCAGAGCTCTCTCAAACCCACCTGCTTCACAAGGTGTCTGTTGTGGGGAGAGGAAGGGAAGGGGGTTGTAAGCCACCCTGAGACTCTGAGTGAAGGGCAGGGAATATAAATCAAATCTCTTCTTCTCCTTTTCCTTTGAAGGCATTTCAATTATTGCCACGTCAAAAGAATCATAGTCATGTAAAGGATTTAAAGCAAGGGGCGGTGTTTTGTTTGTGTTTGGGGGGGTTCTCCCATTACCACCATAGTACTCAAGGGAACGGGACATGATTTAATAGATCTGTAATGTAATTTAAGCGTATGCTGTACTTTAAAAAATGGATCGTGATTCAGAGAAGCGCATGCCTGGGGGGCTGCTTTGCCATCTCTCTGCACAATCAGCCCTCAGCCAGTCCGCCCTGCCAGCTACTGCTTAAAGACTCTCCTCTCGAAAACGCAGCTGGCTCGGCAGGGCATAGAGCAGCCCTGTGGCTCGGGAGGAGGTTTCCAGGCCCAGGGTGGATTGGGACCAGCGGTCTGATCAGTCTTATTTATGTCAATGGCACGTTAATCTGGAGTGACTGTAGGAGTGGAAAGGAGAAAGGTGGCTACTCCAACAGAAAGCAGTATAAATACAACACAACTAGAACATGACCTCAGACACTCCATACCGTGGTTCTTCTACCTACAATTGGGCCACATGACTCAATCCATCAATCTGCCTCTCGTCTTGAAAACTCTTAAAACTCCATTTGAGAAACTTATTGGAAATGAAGATAGCAGCTCTAAAGGTCTTATTTTGGTTGTATGTAGGATTCTGATCCACCAAAATAATCTGAGACCACGAAGATATCAAACTCTGTGGCAACAGGACTGTGAAACTGAACACTCTGATACTCAGTGGTCCATCATTTGGTCGTCCAATTTGCTAACTTCCCCTGTCGTTTCAACCAAACTACAATCACACAAGATTGTAACACGCTGGTACGCGCACTCACATAGAGGAATTCTGGTAACAATGCTCACAGTATTAGTATCCTTTCCTGCTTGAAACATTTGGTTTGTGTGTGTTATGTTTTGTCTTTTGTTCGGAATTGGTCTGAATTTATGAAAAAAATGCTTCTTCAAGAATACTATGCTCTGTTATGCTTTGGAAAAATTGATAACAAGTAATTTTTTAAAAAAACACAACTAGTTTTAGACCAGGGATTGCCAACCTTTCTGAGCCTGTGGGGGCACCTTTGGAATTTGGACACTGGTCAGCAGGTGCAATCACAAAATGGCTGCCACCGGAGGTGGAGCCAGCCACAAAATGACAGCGAGTGATGTTATTCAGAACTTTAATAGTGCCTCTTCAATATTTCAGACAGAGGCTCTTCTCAACAGGATGCCATTTAATCTGGACAACCAGTCAGAAACCTTGCCAGGCAAAAGCCCCGCCTAGCTGTGCCCACTTTGTAAAAGCACTTGGCAGGCACCAGGACAGCTGTGGGCAAGTGCCATGGTGTCCATGGGGACCACCTTGGAGACCCCCATTTTGGACACTGTCAAAAAAATGTTACTGAGGTCCTCAATAATGGGAAACCACTAACGGGGGGAAAAGAACAAAACAACAGACTCAGGGCATGACCCACCTGGAAATTCCACTGGTGGCAGTGGGAAAGCTGAGCAGGTGCTTAAATTGTTTTTCATGAAATCAGTATGTAAAAGTGCTGGACTTTGGCTGTCTTGCACACCCCAGTAGGCAATGAGTAGGCAAATGCATCAACATAAAGATTTTGAACTTAGGGCTAAAAGTACATATTATGAATGTGGGTGAGTCACGTCTTGAGTTTCCTAGACTCAACTCATTTTCCCTGCAGCGAAACAGCAGTTGCAGAAAAAGGAATATTTAAAGCCCACAGGGGCCCAATTTGGATGGTGCAAAGGGAAAAGGGGCTCCTGGCCTCCCCCTCGTAACTTCATCCCACGCAAAGTTGGGGCCTTGTGGACTTTACAAATTGCTTTCCCCCACAGCTGCTGTGCGCCTGTGTGAAAGCGAATCCAGTCTGAGAAGCTGACCCAAGTCACCAAAATTTGTAACACATTGTTTGACCATTAAACATTTGGCAGTGGAAGGGCATCACTAGGGGCATTTCAGTTTACCACTGATCATATTTGGTCTCAGGACAAAGAAGTCTTAGAAGCCAGAGGCAGAGGCGCCGTTCTCTAGGCCCCTATTAATGGTCATGAGAATATTGGAAACTGCCACTGCTGCTCTCTCTCACTGGGCTAGTCATTTCTTCTAACTGCAGCCAGGCTATGAATGATCCGGCAGCTCTGGTGTGACAGAATCCTTGTGCATCATATGAAACAATTATACTTTGACACACTTCAAGGGACTGTGACCATTCCATTGGTTTGGCACAACGTCATGGTATTTACATTATAGACGGACGCTTCTGAACTTGGCACAAATGCTCTGAGAAGGCTGAGCAGCAACATGATGGTCCAGATTTCAAAAAGGATTTGCTTCTTGTAATTCATGTAGACAGAATATTTCCACTGGTGTTGGATGGAGCATAGTGTTGGGTGACAACTTCAGATGGGCTTCTTTCAAGTTTTGTTCCAGAAGGAACTGTAAAACATCAACATATTGTCACTGTTCAGGCATGATTGCTGGAAGGACAGCGGTTTGTGCTTTTCAAAGATCTGCAGTCTTCATAGTTGAATCAATTTTGCTGGGTTGGAGAGAAGTCTCGGGGCATGCGCAAAGAGGCTGGTTCCACCAGCCTTTGGGGCAATTAAATTGTCTGGGGGGCATCAGTTGCAACTAGCTGCAGCAGCCCCTTGTGCAGCCATGTCCCAGGACGTTGTTGTTGTGTCCATCCTGAAGTTTGCCATGAGTTGGAAATGTTGCTCTGGCATCCATGCCATCCATCTTCCCACTTTGTTCTTCCTTTCTGAGCCTAAGAAGAAAACAAAATGCACACAGCAGCAGTCCTGAGGCTGAAGACCAATTGCTCCAATACACCCCCAAAAGAATACACACACAAGAGGTCCTGTTTCTGAGTGGCATGCTAGAAAAGCCTGGAGAGGTGGGCAGGGCTGCCTGGGCTGTCATGACTCGGCTGGAACCAAATGGAGATGCTACCTGCATGTTCTGGTGTCTCCATGTGGAGGTGGGGTAAGGGATGTTTATGCAGCTGCTGCATCAGCTGCTCAAATGAACACATCCTCTGCATGAGGGGCTAGTTTATGCAACTGGCATTGCCACAAGGTACCAGCTGGACTGTAAAGCTGCTGGCACCTCCCACATGGCCATTAGGAATTGCATGGGGCTTGGGCAGGGTTGTCAAAAGGCCTGGGGGGGGGGGGATGTTCTGCCCCTTTAATAGAGGCTTAATATATGGGAAAGGTTAGCTGAGACACATGTGCTATGGTCGCACAGGGTGAAGCCAGTCTTTCTCAAGTACTAGATGTACATCTGATTGTAGAAAATAAAGACAGAATAGAAAATGACGATATTTATACTTTGTAAATTCCATAAATAGGCCAAATTTTATAGGCCAAGTTATAAATGATGCATTTTACGTTGTTCAGTCAGTATCAGGGGCCACCCTGGGGCAGCATGGGAGAATGAGTCCGCCTAATCGAAGGAGGACCACCCATCACCAAGCCCTGCCTTGGAAGACCCTTCATGGGAGGCCAGTGTCTCAGGGCCTCCACAAAGTGACCCAGAGCTAGCAGGGCTCTCAGGCCTGGAGGTCCCAACATGGACCCACCTGTGACCAGACAAGCCCTGGTCTCCCAAGACACCCCAGGAGGGAAGAAGGCAAATGGCTAGGGCGGAGGCATGGACCAGGCACAGGAGTTAGGGTCGCCAGTCCCCAGTTGGGCGCAGGGAATCCCCTGATTTGGAGGCCCTTTCCCTGCTTCAGGGTTATCAGAAAGCGGGGGTGGATGTCTGCTGGTTGCTTCATTATATCCTATGGAGACAAGACCAGTCCCAATAGCGTATAATGAAGAATCGATCTGTGGATATTTGGGGATTGGGGGGGACGGGACTGTTTTTTGATGTACCAAATTTTCAGGGGGTCCAATTCAGGGGGTCCAATTCTATTTCAGGGGGTCCAGTTTGGTGTAGTGGTTAAGTGTGCGGACTCTAATCTGGGAAAATCGGGTTCGATTCCCCACTCCTCCACTTGCACCTGCTGGATGACCTTGGGCAAGCCATAGTTCTGGCACAGCTGTTCTTGAAAAAGAGCAGTTTCTGTCAGAGCTCTCTCAGCCTCACCCACCTCACAGGGTGTCTGTTGTGGGGAGGGGAAGGGAAAGGAGTTTGTAAGCCACTCTGAGAGTCCCTTGAGTAGTGAAGGGCGGGATATAAATCCAATCTCCTCCTCCTCCTCCTCCTCCTCCTCCTCCTCTTCTTCTTCTTCTTCTTCCATGAGCCCCCAAAGAAGGAGCCCCCATGTCAGAGTATCTAGTAATCCGCACTCAACAACGTTCCTTAAGCAGGATCAGTTTAGTGTAGTCAGGTTACTACATTGCTCTAAATGCTATCTGTGTTAAGACTAAAGAAGGAAAGCGGGAATAGGATTTTATACAGGGTTCAACCTGGGTTGTCAGATGGCTACAAGCCAATGAATGCCATGTTACCCTCGTGTGGAAAATAATGGCTTTTAGTTCTGAGCGGGAAACTCACAAGAGAAACCGAAGAGCTTATCTAAACAGAGACAAATGCCAGAGGAGAATGGAATGTTAGCATTCCAGTGTCAACAACTCCCCCTTTTCTTTATGGCAGCCACTCTCTTTACCCCCACCTTTTATTTATGGCAGCCTAGCTGACACCCCATCGTCCATTATTTCCAATGGAGAGAAGGAATTTAAAAGGAACATGGTCCTTTAAAATGTAACAGCCAGAACTCCCTTTGGAATTCAATTGTGCTTCTTCCCTCCCCTCTCCCAGAGGCTCCTGGAAAGTCCCCCACTGGCTTGTCAGCCTCACCTGGCAGCCCTAAATGGTACCAGTGTGTGTGCATGTGTATGTGTGTGGCTTGGGTGGAGAATGACAGCAACACACAGCTCTTACCATGGAATCACAGGGAGCATCTCTGCTTCAGACACTGAGGGTGCGTTCATATGGCTCTTTTGAACCGTGCCAGGCATGAGTGCCTGGTGTATTTAAAGTGCACGTCCAGATAACAACATCTGGGAATTGTGCCACTTCCATGGGTAGCCCATCGATCCCCATCGGGGAGCCATACTTAAAAGATAGTAGTGAAAGATTGGTCTAAAGCTGGCCGACAGGCCAATGCCAGACTTTCCACTGTCAGGTCGTACCTCCAGCATGCAATCAGCCCATAGGGATGGTCTCCAGACCATCCCAAACAGCTGCCATTTTAAAAAATTCTTAGTGATGTGTGCATAACTGCTTTAACATGCAATGTCCGTAGAGCTCCGCTCAAATGATCTGAACAATTTAATGTTTCTGAAGGTCCCATGATATTTATGCACTTTGTTAACTGACCTAGAGGAAGGTACCACCTGCGGTGCTCTTACCATTTTAGTCTGCACATGCACGGAAAAACAAGTATATAGTGAGGCGCATATGTGCATGCGCAGACAGAATTTTTTAAAAAACAGCCGCCATTTTAAAAAATTCTTAGTGATGTGCGCATAACTGCTTTAACATGCAATGTCCGTAGAGCTCCGCTCAAATGATCCGAACAATTTAATGTTTCTGAAGGTCCCGTGATATTTATGCACTTTGTTAACTGACCTAGAGGAAGGTACCACCTGCGGTGCTCTTACCATTTTAGTCTGCACATGCACGGAAAAACAAGTATATAGTGAGGCGCATATGTGCATGCGCAGACAGAATTTTTTAAAAAACAGCCAACCGCATGGCTCCTTACAGTGGATGCCGTCTAGACAATCCACCACAGGAGTCACACGTGGTAAAACACTTCACGGGGGAGCTGTCTGGTCGTGCAACACTGGATCAAAAAGATCTAGCTCAAATTAGTCAGGCCACTGGCGGGATCAGCTGCCCACCTGAACGCACCCCAACACTGCATCTCTGCTTCAGACACTGAGATGAGAAGGGAGAGCTGGAGTCAGAGCTGCCTGTGACAAGCACACACGTTCCTCTTCCCTGGCTGCTGGCTCCCCTGCAGGAATCCCTCCTCTTGGGAGAAAGATAACTGCTGACTGAACAGACCGAGTGCCATGGCTGGTGGGTGTATCAGCTGGCATCCCTGCCATTACTGGAGCAACTGGAAGTGAAGGATCGAGATGCATTCACAAAAGGGTCTCTTTTTCAAAAGAAAAAAAGGGGGGGGGGGAGTCTGGCAGGCTACTGTCTCTTGATGCATTGTCCTGTAGTTTAAAAATTATTTCTGTATTGTAAATTTACATTCTGTATAAATAACTCAAGAGTGTTTTTCCAATAGATACAGATTCAACCGTAAGTGCAAATGATATTAAGGGGCTTTAACATTATGCTTCTGTGTATATATGTAATATCTACGATTCGCAGAAACCATCACCTGAAACAGTTAATTGTTCTATAACTGAAATAAAATGCTACTTCCTGTATGAACACACAAACACCTTTCTGTAAAAAGATACCAGAAGCAAGACTGGGAGGCCCAAGGGCTTGAAGGCTCCATCTGGGCTTCTGGGAGGGACCCCTGAGACATTCTTCCCTCTGGGTAACAGTCCCTTTTGGCATGGCTGTAGAAAGCCTACCCACAGCCTGCCGGTGATGTTTTAACTTCTTTCAAAAAAAAAAAATCATACATTTTCGGTGAGACAAAGTCCAGTGGCACCTTTAAGATGGCAAAGTTTAATTCTGGGTGTAAGCTTTCATGCGTACAAACTTCATTGATCTTACAGGTGCCCAGCTGGACTCAAACATTGTTCTATTGCTCCAGACCAACACAGCGACCCACCTGAATCTATTTTTTTTTAAAATTGCTTTGCGCATGCGCATATGCACATGGCCAGATCACTGCTCCCACTGGGACTCGCTGTACTCCCTTGTTCTTGCAGATTCTGCCCCCCTCAATAGCAAACAAAATTAACTGGCGATGTACAACCGAGCACTGGAGTCTATATGTGCGCTTGAATGTTTATACATTGAATTTATTCAGCGCAGGATTGCTCATGCGCACAACGGTGGAAGCTTGGGGGGAAAACCATCATGAGAAGGACATTCAGATGGCCTAATCACAATCATTGCGAAAGATGTCTGTCGAAATCGGCGAAATGACGGATTCAAAGCACAAATACTAGGAAAGTACTTGATTTTCCAGGCATAGGAAAACTCACTAGGGAACCGAGAGGATTGCGCAAGTGAGCCCACTTCAGTGTGGGAGACGGAGGCAATAGCGGTGAAACCTGATCAAAATGACCGTGTGACCACAGCCACAGTAAAAACCAGTTGGAAAGAGCACTAAAAGTGGATTGAAAAAGTATTACTTAGCATGTGTGACTGCAGCCTTGTTTGCTTTTTAATCAGTAACCTGCCTTGGGCCCCAGTTGCCTGGGTGAACTTATAAGTATTTTAAACAAATGAGAAGGAAGAGAGAGAGAGATCTAAAAATCATTTTAGTGGTATATGATACTTACTTTTCTCTATTGAATATGAAGAATTCCTTCCTCACAGTTTCCAGGCACTGCTGTAGGTGTACATTCTTTAAAAAGATGATGAAATTAAAAAAAAAAAGATAACCACACAGAAAGCTACAGCAGCACAACTGAGTACAATCAAAGCTTGGTAACAGGTAATGTGGCTAACTAACTTTCTTAACAGCTGGGTCCTGATGTCAGAACTTTTTTAAAAAAGTGAAGTTGCTTGTTTTCAATGGATGGCAGAAATTTCAGATAATCTGAGATGCAAGCGTTTGTATATCTTGAAGTTACATCATGATTGTGATAAACAGAAGCATTTACAGAAGTTTCTGGAAACAGATATAGGATGAACAATGCCAATTTTGATGATGTTACAAATTAAACTGAATGGTCTAAATCTTTCTGCCTTCTTTTCTGAGTGAAGGAACACGTCGTCATCCGTCCCCCCCCCCCCCCCCCGTCCCCCAACCAGTTTTACCAACGGGCAGCTCTCTTTGGTGTCATCTCTGGCTTTGTTCTTAGCGAGTCGTTTCTTCTTCTTATGAAGAGGTTTTGATTCTAGAATCATTTCTTCTAGTTCAAATGTTGGGTCACAATTCAACCTTCCTTTCTGTTGCGGGCAAACAAAGAGGGTTTCCCCCCCGAAAAAGATGCCTTTATATTTTGTTGTACAAACAACAAGAAGAAAACAAAAAGATACCTTCATGACTAGGACCAGAAAAGATACAGGTTTGCATTCCTGCAGATCATTGTGGCCAGGCAAAAACCATCATATAAAAGGCACAGAAATATTCTTTTTCTTTGGTATTGTGTGTGTGTGTGTGCTTGAAAGTTGTGGTCAATGCTCACTCTACACTGTGGAGTCTCATGAGCAAAAATTCGACTTTGTGAGCAACTGGCATTAAAGTTGTGAGTGAGCAATTTGGCTACTGCATCAATTAGTTTGCTCTGGAGCCATCCCTTCCTGAGCAAAGACAAATATGTGTGAACCAGAGGCTAATAAACTGTGAGCTGGCTCACACTGACTCAGCTTAGAGGGAACACTGGTTGTGGTTGGCTTCTGGCAACCCCAGTGGGGCTTGGACATTTCAGAGAGGTGGCTTGCTATTGCTTGCCTCTGCCTCCCGGCCCTGGTATTGCTTGGAGGTCTCCCATCATAGCCCTTGCCAGGGTCGGCCCTGCTTAGCTTCTGAGATCTGATGAGATCGGGCTTGCCTGGGCTGCCCAGTTGGGGCACACAGAAATTTTCTTGATATTACCAGCTTGCTTTTGAATTCCAACATTTCTAAGAATTTAGCAACAGCAGCAAAACTACAAAATGTAAAGACTGGAACAGGCAGCTGTTTATCAAGAAGCTGGAAATTCAGGGCAGCCCTTAAAGAGTCAGTTTCCTGTGGAGGAGAGAGCCCTGGAGAACTTCCGGCACTGGTATGGACCTCTTTGTGAGTGTGTTTTTAATCTGCAGGCTGAGCAGGCATTAGAGGGCTGTGGTGAACCCAGGTTGCTGGGTATCCCCTAGCAGCGGGGGGGGGGGGGGGGGGGGACTTGCTGGCAGTAAACTCAGGCCTCTGTCACCAGTGATGTGTTGATGACACTTCTGGAGCACGTGGGAAGTAATGTCCACGTCATTGGGGAGGCTCTGGTATTTGGGCAAAAACTCTAGGGTAGAAGGTGGTTTTATCAAAGAGTTTTTGACCAAATACTAGAGAGTCCCCAGCGATGTGATGACATCACTTCTGGTGTGGGCCAGAAAGTGACATTTCCATATTCCCAGTGTTCCCTTTCATCCAAGCTCTCTCCCCTGCTTCCTTCACTAAGGGTCAATGCTCCTGACTGTGTTTCTTGGAACGCTGTCTGTCTGTGGCCCTCAGATTGCCCCATTCCTCCAGCCTAGCAGCCGGGAAAGAGGAAGTGGCGCCATCATATCAATGAACTGGAAGATTGACTCACATTCGGTATGAAACCCGGGACTAGGGACTTCTCAAGAACAGCGCCCCAATTCATATCAGCCAAGTAGGGGAAACTCTGCATATCAGAGAGGCTGGAAACCCGGCACTCAGGGTCCTTTGTGAGGAGCTGCGATTTAAAATGGTGGCGTTCAGTTAGAGGTGGTGGGAATCAAGAGCTGCAAGTGGTATCATACGAATTTTTTTTAAAAAAACTAGGCTAAGCCTTGAGAACCATCTGACACATTTTAGAAGACCAAGTGTGAATGCAGAAGAAAAGAGGCTGAGATAATCGTCCCTTGGCTGCTGATCTGAGTCCACACGATCAAGTCAAGCCATTCTGCAGCCAGCCCCAAGGGCCTTTCTCCTATGCTACCAGGGTGGGCTCCAGAGACAGTGCCTCTGCATCCCACCTTGGACCTGGAGAGGGGACTTGTGCCTCATCTGGTGCTGCCACAAGCAAGTCCATGATATGGTAGGGTGTGTTTGGAAACAGGTGGCCAGCTACACCCATAGCCTCCTCTCACCTCTGCTGGAGTAAGCGACCCAGCATGACTGGACAATGGGTTGTTTTTTTTTTACTGCATTGCTCTAAGTGTGTGTCAGTGTTAGCTCCTTGAATGGGATGCTTCTCTTTGTTCTGAACCTGGGAGCTGCTCTCTGCACCCTCCCCCTGTCCTGCGCTCTTTGTTCTACGCCACTTGCCTCGTGGCCCTGCATGGACCCACACATTTCTACACATCTCTCCTGTGGAAACAGTGTCCTCATCCTTCCACATACGTGATGCCGGATTCGGCTGGCCATTTGTGACCAGGATTAGAACTCTTTAGATTAGGGTTTTCTCTCTACTTTCGACTGCAACCTGAATGTGAATGGAATCTACGTGAAGAAAGGTAAGTTTTGCTTTTGCAATATACTTCTTGGGAGTTCTGTTTACTGCAGGCAATATCATCTTTCTATGACTGGGCAAACTCTGCTATATTAAGTAGATATCCCTCATAGCCTCAACATCAGCTGCTGATTCGGTGTCCCAAGGAGTTGCTTGGGTGGTGAGCTGGCCCTGGGAGACCGGGATTCCTGTTGCTCTCATCCTTGCCCACAAGAGGTAAGTCTTGCAGCTGCAACTTGCTAGACAAGTGTATTCTATACCAAAGCCTAAAAAAGGCCTTTCCATTCCCAAGTTAAATGGCTAGCTAGAGCGCCCATCTTGCTTTTCCTATCACAGCATGAATTTCTTTAAGAGTTAAGAATATCCTTTCTTTTCCATTCTTAACGCAACCAGCCTTACGTGGACCTTACTCTAAGGCAACCTTTCCCTTCTGCTTGTGCGTAGCCAGCACCTCCAGATCTCATCTTGGGGGGAGGGGGGAGTCAGCATAAGTTCCATCCTCCAGGTTGGCCCCCTCCTGTCTCTCACAAGAGGGCCATTTTTCCTCCTTACCTTCTTGAGCAGTGCTACCATGCCCTTGCACCAAGCTGAGGAGTAATGAACTTGCTCTATTTTGAACATGCTGAGGATCTCTTCGATCGGTGTGACGGAGCGGATTTCGTATGGCCTCTGTGGCAAAAGATAAAGAGGAACCGAACAAAGGCAAATGCTAGAAAATGGCAGCATTTGACAGAAGCCCACTGTTAAAAAAATGCTCTTCCAGGACCAAATTGCACATTACCTGCCACGGTGTGCAGATAAAGATCTTGCACTTGTATCATTGCTAATATTCCGGCAATAAATATGGAATCATAAATATGATATCAGCCAAACCATGATGCTTGGACCACAAACACGGAAGTTATTGCCCGATTAAAAAGAAGGCTAAATTTTTTACCCAGCACCGCAGTAATTCATACATCGTGATTCCTAAAGACCACCAGTCTACGGGGTATGAGTATCCTGGACCTCCATCCATAAATGTCTGGAATATTTCTGGAGCTGGAAAAAAATAGAAAAGAAAAATAAAAGTCTTACATTAGAATGATCAGCTATTGGTAATTATTTCTTGGATAAAGTTTGAGTCCGGTGGCACTTTTATGACCAACAAAATGTGTTCTCTTGCTTCAGACCCACTCTGCTGCCCACCTGAATCTATTTCTCGGCTTGTTGCCCCTTCTCCCCTTCCTCCCCCCAAGCTCAGGGTGGTGGGCAGTGTTCCCTCTTAGGCTGAGAGAAGGCGACTGGCCGCCCAGGGACTTCCCATGGCAGGCGGGGATCTGGAACGGTGGCTCCTGTGAGACTTCCGATAAGTTCCAATGAGCCAGGCCTTAGTGTGAAAACAAAGTCCTTTATTTTCTTAATGGTCTTTCAGGAACACTTTCTTTGTTAGTGATACCAGATCAATGAGACTAGGAACTCTTATACAGTATTCAAAAGGCAAGTGAATGACAGGCACCAATCGGTGTAAAACCCTGAAGCGCGAAAACCCCCAACCGTTGCATTCCCAGGAAAAAGGTGTGCAAGCTAAATCACTACTCCCCCCCCCCCCATGCCCCTTAGTGAACTCTACTTGCATTCCCACGCATAGACACCTGGAAGAACCCAGTACAGAGACATCTCAAGGTTAACAGTACAGCAAAACAGATTAGCAAAGCTGGCAAGACAGGGAGGGAAGGAGGGGGCAGGGATGAGCACACTGACGTGGAATGGAACCAGATACCATCCTCCCGGTGGGAGGAACTCATGCCAAAGTGGGAAGAGCAAAATAACATGACAGGGAACCTGACAGCTCCCCAGCCCAACACTCCAACAACCCTTTAGCTATGATGGCCTGATGGCCATGGAAGGCCATACTTGACCCTAAGCCAGGGGTGGGCAAACTTGCTCAGCGTAAGAGCCACCTAGAACAGGGGTGGCCAAACTTGCTTAACGTAAGAGCCGCACAGAATAAACATCAGATGTTTGAGAGCCACAAGACATGAACAAATGTTACCTGCTTTTATTGGAAAATAAACAATTTTGCTTTTTATTAATGTTAAATGAGACTGCCAAAAATAATAACAAAAGGGGTAAAAGCAGATATTGATAATGATATTAATTTGTCCAATGATATTTGTTTGCTAATGATATTTAGCTTCCCCAACCGCCCTGCCGGGAGCCACATAATATATGTGAAAGAGCCGCATGTGGCTCCCGAGCCACAGTTTGCCTACCCCTGCCCTAAGCCATCTGTTTTTATATTATAACTGGAAGCATTGGTTAACTTGAATTTTACTGTAAACAGATTGTTTTGGGATTTTATAGTGGATTTTAAATGTTAGTGTACTGTTGCACTTTGTGCCATGTTAGCCGCCCTGAGCCCGCTTGCGGGGAGGGCGGGGTATAAAACTAAAGAATGAATGAATGAATTCTGGTGTACTTGCTCTAGATTGCCCCGGGTCCATCAGACATGCGATCAGGCCCAGTGAAACACACAGGGTTTCATCTGTTCAAAGTCAAATGGATGTACTGCTGAGAACCATGGGTCATTTCATAGAAAAAGAGGTGCAGGAGCTCATTAGCATAACATTTGCATATGCCACATACCCCGGCATAATTGGAAGTGTGTCAGAAGGCAACACCCACCGCTCAGGCTCCACTCCAAAAATCTCCAGGTATTTCCCAACTCAGAGCTGGCAAGCCAGCTTGACACTTTGACTAACGACACTTTAGGTTTCCTTTGCTCTTGCAGGGAAGCTACCCTGCAACAAGCATGAAAACACAGATCAGGTTAGTATGTTTTTGCTTTTTTCCACAGCGCATCACCATTTGTGCCTGCTCCTGGGCTTGTTACGCCTGGAACGGCGTTCCTGCACATTCCTGCTCGAAATGACCCCTGCTGAGAACCCACTTTGGTGCAGTGGTTAGACTATCGAATTCCCCTTTAGCTGTGAAACTCTACTACATGACTGTAACAGGCCCTTTCTTTAAACCAAGGGGTTAAAGCATTTCTCTTCAAAGTAAAGTTTTTAAAATTTGAGGGAGGATCTACTCAATTTGGGTTTATCCAGGCAGATAAACATTATAGCTAAAGGGATCCGTTATAAAAGAAAAGAAAATGCCTAGGAGTAACAAATTATATGATTAAGAATACAGAAACTAGAGACATTATGGCTCTGGTCACACACACTTAATAATCCACCTTCAATCTACTTTCAGTGCACTTTTTAACTGGCTTTTTACAGTGTGAACTGGCAAAATCCAGTTGGAAAGTGGATTGAAAGTAGATTATTTAGTGTGTGCGTGACTACAGCCTATAAGACAATTTTTAAAAAAAATGTAAGGAAGTGGGATGTTACAAGTAACTCTATTAGGGCACACAGGGTATGTTTGATAATTCATTTGGGAATTGCCCTGCTGATGCAACTGCTGAAATATTTTTATAAATTGACAGTCCCAAAACTAAGAAGAGCTTTTACTTTGGCAAGAATGAACATTTTCCCTTCGGCGGTTTTGGAGAGCATATATAATAGAGTATCATACTCTAATAGAACATGCAGATGCTCATATGATACAGTTGAAACCATCAAACATATGATTATGGAGTGCCCTATATTTAACGTGGGGCTGCAGTGGCTCAAGTGGTTAAGATGCTGAAGTGCAGACTGGAAGGTTGGTAGTTCAGCAGTTCGAGACCCGAGTGCTGCATGACGGAGTGAGCTCCCGTCTCTGGCCCCAGCTCCTGCCAACCCAGCAGTTCAAAAGCAAGACATTGCTATGCTAGGTCCTTAAAAGAACCAAGACCCAGTAACATCATAGGGAGGAGCCAGTGACATCTCATGCCATTTTCACCATCTATGGAGGCAGAGCCATGTGGGATGTAGGAAGGGGCTCTCCAGAAATTTAGGGGGGCCTGGGAACCCTTGGGAAACCCCCTAGCCATGGCCCTGGGCTGGGCTAAACCCAGGAAAAAGTGGGAGTTGGCCAGTGGTTATAGTGGTATCTCAGCAGTCTCCTGCAGTGTCCTTTATTTAAATTCACTTTTAGAATAGTCACTTTAAGATCTGCAAATATATATACCATGTATATACCATGTTCATAAGACAAACAAATGGTCACAAAGTTGAAAGTAAGGAGGGCAACACAGAAAAGCCTGTAGGGGAACATTTTAATTTTTTTCCTGGACTTTCATTTACAGGAGTCCTGTTTCGGCCTTATTCATATGGGTGACTTTGTACTGAAATTTAGTAAATTATGGCATCTGTGATGCCTTTGTTTGGTAAATGCATGGCTGAAGTCCCTAAGCCAGAATACCAAACAGGTGCTGTGCATTCAATTTCTGAGCAATGTACAGAGTTCAGAGTATTAGCAATCTTCTTCTCACTTCAAACTCATATCCTACGAGTGAGTACAAGTCCCAGAGCACTGAGCCTATTCCCAGGAGCTGTCATTCCACTTTGCAACCTGTCATTCCAGTCTCAGAGCACTTAGTCTATTCCCAGGGGTTGTCATTCCACTTTGCAACCTGTTATTCCAGTCCCACAACTCAGATTCTATTTCTATGAATCATCATTTTACTCTGGGGACTGTCATTCCAGTACCAGAGCACAAATTATCTTCCTAGGGACCATAATTCCACTCTGGGGGCTGTCATTCCAGACCCAGAGTAACCTATCTGGGCCCAAAGGCCTTCATGGAAAAACCATTCCACATTTTCTTTGTAACTTTTTTTGTGCTGCAATATATTTCTGTGGAGCCCATGGAAGTCAATTGGCATTCCTGGCTCCCATTATCTCCAATGGGCCTTCAAGACACTCCCATTGTTTCCAATGGGCAATCCTGACATTCCTTTTATACATCCCAGTTAGTTGTCCCTTTGAAACTGTACCACACCATTTTAAGTAACAGCAAAATGAAGAGCATGAACACATACAGAGTGCACATTTCTGTCAGCATATAGAGACTCCCAGCCTTGAGCACAAGCAACTATCAGATCTAGATGATCTAAGTGACAGGTAACAATGGATCATGTGACTGAGCTAGCAGAATTGTACAAGGACATGTACGGACTTGCTCAGGGAAAATGACATTGATGGATGTCTGCACAGTGACTCAGCAGCTTTCTCATTGGTCAATGGATTGCTCAATTCTGTATATATTTGGATGTGTACAGTACTAGACTCTTCTCTCTGTAACAGTTGTATGGCGGAGCACTTTGATGACGTGCGTAAGGATTTATTCTTCACTGTAAATAAACTGTATACAGACTAAGCTGGTGTTGTGCAGTTGGTGCAGTCTTGTGGACTGGAGTCTCCTGAGCTGGTGCTGTGCGGGTGAGCACATTACACACACCAACAATTTCTTGCCAATATTCTTTCTGGGCTACACACAGGGCAAAAGGAAATTTTAAAAGGCCTCTGATCTACATGTCCCCCTTGTTCATGCAGATGGGCTTATCATTTAAAAATGAAATTGAAATTGAAAGAAGAGCTTAGGAGTGGTTGAAGCAGCCCCCCCATGAAAAAAAAACAAACAATGGTTCTCAATGAAGGATAGACCCAAGTAAAATAAAATAGAGACACACTTTCCCCAAAAATTTAAATTGGAGCTCAGCAGAGGCTTTGCAGTCTGACTACACTGCTACATTGAAAGTGGGTGGAGATAGCCAGGGTTAAGGACTATGCTTTCTTTTCCGACAGACAGCTCTGGTCTGTAGTTGGATGGGAGACTATAAAGGAAGCCCAGAGTTGGTATGCAGAGGCAGGCAATGGCAAACCACCTTTGAATGTCTCTTGCCTTGAAAACCCTACAGGGTTACCATGTGTTGGCTATGGAGCTAGTTTTAAAATTGTGAGTGACCGACTTTTAAAAAAAATTATAGAAACTATTTAAATATAATCTCACTTCCCAAAAAAGAAAGAAAGAAAGAAAGAAAGAAAGACCAGACAAGGTTAAAGAGGAAAAATATGCAGTTTAGTCTGAAGAAGTAAGGTTCAATTTCAGCAGAAAATGGGGATTAGACAGTTGTTCCAAACAATTCATAGAAAACATGGACTTTAAGGAATGATCTGGAAGAGGTAACAGAAGTGGCATTGTGCGAGAGAACTGAAAAGGCATTATGCACCAAAAGAAAAAAATGGACTGAGAAAGACAGAGAGAGAGAGAGAAAGCAAGAAAGACAGAAACAGAGAGAAAGAGAGACAAAAGACAAGAAAGAGAGAGAGAACACAAAGAGAGAAAGGAAGGAAGGAAGAGGTAGAAAAAAGATGGGGAGAGAGGAGTGACAGATAAAAAAATGAAAGGAAGGAAAGAGACAGAAAGAGAGGCAGAAAAACGATAGGAAGGAAGATTCCAGTCAAGTGACAACATCCCTGCCAGGCTTGCCGGTGTTGAAATGTTCCCGCTTCCGCCCAGGCAGGCCAGCCCACTGTCCTCTACTACCCCTCTCCTTTGTAAACACCCTTCAGTGTCTCTCTTCCTGTCCCCCCCCCCCCCGATAATTTACATTCCTGGAACCTGTCAGAATAGATGTAAAGACAGGAGCGGCTCCTTGTTTATTTGCATGGCTGACAGAGCGCGGCCCTTCCACCTGCATCCATTCCCCCTGCACAGAAATGGGAGAAGGCACCTTCTTTGCCCCGGAGTTGTGTGGTGGGAACCACTTCCCTGCTTGCCTCTCTGCCATGGCAGGGCGCAGGGTGCGCGTATGATGCACAGCAAAGCATCGACACAGAAAGTTGGAAACCCCCCCCCCCCCGCCGGTTGGATCTCCTGCCTGTTCTTAGGTGGGGGGGGAGCGAAAAGGCGCCCTGAACTGGCTGCCTGCACTTTAAAGTCTACCTGAACTGGTTGCCCCGGGGGAGGCTGAGTCCCTTCTGTAAAATTTTGGCAGGGGCCTGAGCCCCCCAGCCCCCCTGAAGTTGACGTCTATGCTACTGGGGCTCAGGACTCAAACACCACTTCATTCACATGCTGCCATCATTTATTCATAGCCTAATATATATATTTAAATATAAGCCGAGTTCTTAGCTTGTGGTGTGTGTGGTTCTTTCCTTCAGACCACAAACAACCAGCCCAGAGGGTTCAACAAACAGTGAGTTAATTTTTATTTATGGCTTGAACATAACTTTGGAGTAAGTTGGTTAAAAAAAGGCTCAGAAAGGTTGGGGACCCCTGTACTGCCAAACGGGACATAATGAATGTGGAATGCCTTGGCTGAAGTTGGTTCCCAGTTCCTTATATGCACTTCCTAGTTCCTTGTTTACAAATCCAACCACAAATATTGAGCAGTTTTATTTATTTATTTATTTTTATCCTGCCTTGCTGGCGAACTGGCTCAAGGTGGCTAACAACCATAAAATACCATCAAAGTGGTTTACAAGTTAACAGTTAAAACTAACATAAAACAAACATTAGCACATACACGAATGTAAAGCAAACATTATAACAGGCAGCATCAAAGTTCTCGTGGTGACCAGGAGGCAGTACACGTTCGGCTGAAGGGACCAGGTCGATGTTATCCTACAAATTCCCCCTGGTGGCGGTTCCTAGCTGAAAGCCTGGCAGAAGAACTCCGTCTTGCAGGCCCTGCGGAACTGTAATAAGTCCCACAGGGCCCTGATGTCATCTGGGAGCTCATTCCACCAGTATGGGGCCACCACCGAGAAAGCCCTGGCCCTGGTACAGGCCAACCGAGCGTCTTTCGGACCGGGGAGAGTCAGGCGATGTTGTGTGCCTGACCTCAGTGCCCTCTGGGGCATATATGGGGAAAGGCGGTCCCTCAAGTAGGCAGGCCCCTGACCATATAGGGCTTTAAAGGTCAACACCAGCACCTTGAACCGGATCTGGTATGCTATAGGCAGCCAGTGCAGTGACTGCAGCACAGGCCGGATGTGGTCCCGTGAAGAGAGACCCATCAGCAGCCTGGCTGCAGCATTCTGCACCAGCTGCAGCTTCCGGATCCAGGACTAGGGCAGCCCCATATAGAGAGCGTTACAGTGGTCAAGTCATGAGGTGACCATAGCATGGATCACTGTTGCCAGGTCTTCGTGTTCGAGGAAGGGGACCAACTGCCTAATCAGCTGTAGATGGTAAAAGGCTGCTTTAGCAGTGGCTGCTACCTCGGCCTCCATTGTTAGGGAGGCATCCAGGAGCACGTCCAAACTCCTGACCCTTGGCGCTGGCACCAATGGCGCCCCACTGAAGGACAGAAGTGGGAACCCTATCCCTGACCAAGTCCAACTCAAGCACAGGACCTCCGTCTTCGTTGGATTCAGTTTCAGTCGACTGTCTAAGCCAGTCCGCAATGTCCTGAAGCGCCCGCTCCAGGTCACCTGGGGAAGAGTTGGACCGGCCACCCAACAGCAGATAAAGCTGGGTGTCATTTGCATATTGATGACACCCCAGCCCATGCCTCCCGGCAATCTGGGCAAGGGAGCGCATGTAGATGTTGAATAACATTGGGGACAGCACTGCCCCTTGAGGAACACCACACACCAGTGGGTGCCTCTGGGAGGTCTGTTCCCCGAGCGCCACCCTTTGTCCCCGATCCTGGAGAAAAGAGGCAAGCCATTGTAAAGCAAGCCCCTGTATCCCCGAGTCGGCGAGGCGGTGGATCAGCAACTGGTGGTCGACCATGTCTAATGCAGCCGACAGATCCAACAACACCAGTGCCGCCGTACTGCCTCAATCCAGATGTCTCCGGAGGTCATCCGTGAGGGCGACCAGTGCCGTCTCCGTCCCATGACCCGGCCAGAAGCTGGACTGAAACGGATCTAGCATGGAGGTGTCATCCATGAAACTCTGCAACTGGGTCGCCACCGCCCTCTCCAATACCTTGCCCAAATAGGGCAGGTTGAACACCAGCCGGTAGTTGGCCAATATGGCCGGGTCCAGAGATGGTTTTTTCAGGAGGGGGTGGACCATTGCAACCTTGAGTGCCCCCGGGAACAGCCCTTCCGTAAAGGACTTGTTGATAATCTCCCGAAGAGCACCATGCAACCCCTCGTGACACACTTTTATGAGCCACGAGGGGCATGGATCAAGGCTGCACGAGGTTGGGCGTACAGTCAAGAGCAACCTGTCAACCTCCTCTAGACTGAGAGGACTGAAGTGATCCAGAATGGGACCTGAAGACGTGCATGGAGCCTCAAGTTCACACACTGTCTCAGCTGTGGCCGGGAGATCACGGCAGAGTAGCAAGATTTTATCTGCAAAATAGCTCGCAAAAGCCTCACAGCCAATTTCCAATTCCCTAGCATTTGGCATGCCCTTTGGCAACTCAGTTAAAGACCTAATGGTTCTAAATAATTGTGCCGGGCAAGAGCTTGCAGATGCAACCTCGGCCGCGTAGAACTGTCTCTTAGCAGCCTTGATTGCCATCTCATAGGATCTCATAAACGTCCTATAGGATGCTCTTGATGCTTCATCGCGGACTCGCCGCCACCATCTCTCTAGCTGTCTAAGTCCTCGCTTCATCTGCCTCAGCTCCTCGGTAAACCAGGGAGCCAGCTTAGAGCGAGGACGCAGAGGGCGTCGGGGAGCACTCTCATTGATGGCCGCCGAGAGCTGGACATGCCAGTCCTCGACCAGCCCATCTAATGAGTCGCCGGGAGGCATGGGATCCTGCAGTGCCTTCAGAAACCGCTGAAGGTCCATCAGGCTCCGCGGGCGAGCTAAAATACACTCGCCGCCCTAACGGAGTTAGGGAGGCACCATCAGGGCATAGTGGTCAGACCATGGCACTGCTGTAGCAGTTATCTGGTCCACCATAACCCCCGCCACAAAGATCAAGTCGAGCGTGTGCCTGGCCTGGTGCGTAGGAGCCATTACAAATTGGGAGAGTCCTAGTGCCGCCAGGGATGACACCAGATCCCTCGCCGGAATAGAGGCCACATTGTCGGCATGGACATTGAAGTCACCCAAGACTATCAGCCTTGGGTGCTCCAACGCCCAGCCCAACACGGCCTCAACCAGCGAGGACAGGCTGTTGGCTGGTGCATTGGGCGGCCGGTACACCAGCCAAATAGCCAAACTCTCCCCAGCTTCCCACACCAGGCCTGAGCACTCCATGTCCACAAGCTTCAGCAGCGGGAGTGCCCTGAAGGAGTAAGCTTCCCAAATGAACAGTGCCACTCCTCCTCCCCGGCCCTCAGTCCGTGATTGGTGAAGGACCGTAAACCTGGGTGGAGCTAACTGGGAAAGAGCCACTGTTTTCCCCTCTCACACCCAGGTCTCGGTCACGCACGCCAGGTCCGCACCTTGCTCTAACAGGAAATCCCGCAAGGTTGCGGACTTGTTGTTAATGGACCTGGCGTTACACAACACCAATGACAGAGGAGGGTCCTTCCCAGCCCCCCTGCCTGCCACTCTTGAGATGGGACACAGGCTGGAAGGTGGCCGAGCTTCTCCATTTCTCTGCCTCCTTCCCTTCACTACACGCCTGCTCCCACCGCTATATTTCCCCTGCCCCAGCAGCACTGGTATCCGCCGTCTGGTTGTCATCAACGCTGGCAGCCTTCACACTGCTGAACGCAGGTCACAGGCCAAATCAAAGCTGTTAACAACCCACAAGGGTTGTTGTGCTGCCTATTTCCAATCACCAGAGCCACTCCCTCCTTAATAACAATTTTCATTAATTCTCCGTTCCAGCAGAATAGAGTAGACTAGTGTCCAATTAAATGGCCTGGCTACTAGCACCCACCACATTAAATAATCTTTGCCCACCCTGACCTCCCTTCATTGCTGCCCTAACAGCCAATCAGGGCAACAAGACTAATAACAGGACTAATAACTAAACTAATTAACTAACCTATATAACTTTCAAAAACTCTGCAGCCCCAAATAAGTTTTGAACCAGTACATATTGCCACATTAAGAGGACTCTGCATTTCAAAGGGACCGATGTTGTTCCCTTGTCCAAAGCCTGTTTTCGTGTGGGTTAAGGAGGGCATCCCCAGCACTGGGGGAAGCTGTATCCCAAACTAATCTTTAGACCTGAATCACACATTCCCACAATGGAGATTTTCATAGGGTTGCTGGTGTGGGCGTGGGGGGGGGGGTGTTGGTTCCCGGTTGTTGCCAGAAGTGCGGCCCTTACTCTTGGGTAGCCCCAGTAGTACTCCACTTTCTAACCTGAACCAGAGACCCACAAAACTCAGGCCAAGGAAGATACTCCTGGTCCTGAAACACAGAGCAAGTCATAGCTCTGGAAACAGGGTCTCCATATTCAGGGGACAAACAAGACAAACCTCAGAGCAAACCTCCAGTCTCCCCCCTCCACCCATATGCATATGCATATGGAACAATAATGGGTTCCACCAGGTGAAGTATCTACATTTCTACAGGCTATTCAGAGGCCACCTGGCAAATAGTCTTTCTATCTCCAGAACCTCACCCAGCCCTCTTCTGTGTGATTCCCATGTCTATGTGTGGTACTTGTCCTTCCTTGCTCCATCCCTCAGGATACTGACATAAACCAATCAAACATTTAAATTATTAATGATCCTTCCTGACATTAATCAGGGACCCATCTCCCATCTTTTGTCTGTATCTGTGAACCTATTCAACTGCCTTGGCAGAACCATCAATGGTCATAAAATCCATTCAGTTAGCCTCAGTACAGTCATCCAACACCTGGCTTCTATTGTTAATCTAGACTCTGCCCCTTCTGGAAGCTCCCTAGCCACATCTAGGCCTTGCCCATCCTGATGCCACACACCTCTGGGACTCATCATTGGTCCAGGTAATCTATTGTTCTCACCTGAGACCATCCCCCAGACCTTCCATTGGTCTGCATTGTTTTCCAATGTATATATCAGTCAGCACATGGCCTCAGATGGTGTGCTTCTGCCCTGATGCCAACTGGCAGTCCACCCCTAAACCCTTTGAGTTTAGGCCATAATCCTTTCTTCATGGACCTCTGCACATCTGGACAGGTAGTATCACCCCATTACTGACTCCTCTATATTATCTATCAATCACCTCTGCTTTCTTAGTTCTGTATTGTGTGTATGAATGCTTGATTTTATGTTTGTATGTTTAAGAATCCTTCAGTAAAGAAATCACTCCTTTAGTAATCTAGCCACTGTGTCTATTTCTAGGATTTGGATAAGTGGGACTCCAGTATATACAGGTCTGATCCTATATTTAATGCCTATTGCCAGTTAATACTCATATCCCCCACATTTATTAATAAATCAAGGCAATTTGGCTAACATGGGAGCCGGAAGCTTCTTCACCCAAAGGATGATTAACATGTGGAATTCACTGCCCCTGGAGGTGGTGGCGGCTACAAGCATGGATGGCTTCAAGAGGGAATTAGATAAACATCTGGAGCAGAGATCCATCAGTGGCTATTAGCTACAAGTTATAGATAGGAACTCTCAGTCTGGGGCAAGTGATACTCTGTATTCTTGGTGCTGGGGTGGGGAGACAGTGGGAGGGCTTCTAGTGTCCTGGCCCCACTGCTGGACCTCCTGAGGGCACCTGGTGTTTTTGGCCACTGTGTGACACAGAGTATTGGACTGGATGGGCCACTGGCCTGATCCAACATTGGCTTCTCTTATGCTCTTAAGCATTGCCCCTGACATGCCTATGTCACCAGAAATGATATTAAATGCCATACCTACATCACGTGGAAGTGACATAAGCACGTTAGAGGCAACTCTCTGTTTTTTGGGCAAAACTCCATGGTAAAATCACCCCCAAACCATAGAGTTTTGCCCAAAGACCAGAGCATGGCCCCTGGCATGCCCACATCACTTCCGGGTGATAGAGGAACAGTGCATGACACTGCTGTGTGTGTGTGGGATTTCCTCCTGCCACCCAGCTGGCCAGCAAAATCGGGCAACCCCCCTCCTCCAACTGGGGAATGCCGACCCTACTGTCGTCTCATCCACATTTTATCCTCATCCACATCCTCTCAGTAAAGCAAGAGCTTCACTTTACAGCCATGCCGTAGAGGGCTACATTAACAGTTAAAGGGCAGAAGGGAAGCCTCCTCCCCCAGCCTCCCTCCTACATCAGGGGCTCTGAGGGAGTAGAATTGTCTTGGTTTATAACAACCTTGGTTTATAAATTATCTCTTGTACACCTCCGGGCCTCCTGACTTTGACATCTGGAGAGGTGCAGGCGGCTAATTCATCGCCTCCTTTTGTACTGAGATTAGTGGCTCAGAAGAATACTTTTTTTTTTTTGAAATATATTTTATTCTTTTTTCAACACAAAACCAAGAACAAGAACAAAACAACATACAACAGCAAAACTTAACATTCACGCTATCAATTCATTATTTTGAGCCCCTATGTGTGTCCAACCAAACATAGAACTTGGACCAAATGTTTATCGAATCTTGACATTTGTCGGTATTCAACCGATAAGCTAATTTGTCCATTTCGGCCAGCTCCAACAGCTTGCCAATTATCTCCTCATTTCCAGGTATAGTAGATAATTTCCAATATTTGGCTCTAATTATTCGCACTGCAGTTAAGATTGAAATCAGTATCCTTACATCTGATGGTAACATTCCTTCTGGTGTCATATTTAACAAATATACCTCTGGTATCAAAGCAATTTCCATACCCAAAATCTCCTTAATCATAACCTTAATACCATACCAGAACTTTTTTATTACTTTACATGCCCACCACATGTGGTAAAAATATCCTATACTACTTTCACAAAGCCAGCAAAGATTAGAGACATTTGGATAACACTTGCTTAGACTATCAGGTGCCCAGTACCAGTGATAGAAGAGCTTGTATATATTTTCTTTAAAGTTTCATATATTTTATCTTCATATATTTTATCCCTTTCCAGATTTTAGACCATTGACCAATTTTGGCATTATGATCTAAGTCTTTCATCCATGCTATCATAACCTTTTTAATTACCTCATCCTGCTTAGTCCTATCTAAAAGTAAAGTATATATTTTTTTAATAAGTTTATTGTTGCTATTTAACCAAATACTATCTAGTTTATTCAGCTCTCTATAGAATCCAATCTTTTAATCTTTACTATAAATATCTTGAAGCTGTACTTTTTCCCATCAAGAAAGTCTATACCCTAATTCTTCCAATTTATCATCAGTGGCTCAGAAGAATACTTGAGGAGCCTTCTGTACAGCCAAACGGTGAGTAAAGCAAAGAGCGTTGTTGTCATACCAGAGCACAACAACCCTCCTTTACAGGTTGTCACTTCTTTCTCACCTGACTCTTCCAGTGTCCTGTACTGATACACTGAACTATGAGCACAGATATTCTACCACTTGCCGTCTGAGAAGGCTGTGTCA
The DNA here is from genome assembly GCA_029233225.1 of Lepidodactylus listeri. Classification (NCBI taxonomy): domain Eukaryota; kingdom Metazoa; phylum Chordata; class Lepidosauria; order Squamata; family Gekkonidae; genus Lepidodactylus; species Lepidodactylus listeri. Next base: position 110,796,739 of record JARCFY010000009.1, on the reverse strand, counting down.
CTGGGGGTCCACACAGGGCAAAGGGTCGGCTTGCGTAACTATAGGCCCACTGAGGATTTGTCCCATCACATTCCAGGGTCCGAACTTTGAGGCTGTGTACAAAAGACGTCTTTTTTTTAAGTGTTTATTTGTAGTTTCTAAATAATACAAATGTCATTTTAGATAACATCCTCGGTTCTATTCAAGCAGAGAAGATCAATATTACATAGTTTTCCATATTTAACAATGAATTCGTTCAATTTTAAAAAGACTTCTGAGGACCATTACATCTCATTTCCCACTCAAGGTCAGATCAGGATCGGGTCATTTAGTAGAAAAAGAGGTGCAGGAACTCATTAGCATAACTCATTAGCATAACTTATTTGCATATGCTACACCACCTGACATCACTGGAAGTATGTCAGAAGGCGAGAGAGAGAGAGAGTGCTGGCAGAGAGGGGACCGCTACTAATCCAAGCCTCAGAAATACCTCTATTCTGGGAGGATAGCTTCAGTGGTGGCTGAAGCCTTCAGAAGGCTGGTCGGAGGAACAAGGACCTTTCCAGGGGACGGGGTCATTTTGCTCTAGCCATGACACAAGCAGGCATTCCTGCAGGAGGTGGGGCTGGCACCAACTCCTGGAGCTGAGCTCCCCTGAGCTCCTGCTCAAAATGACCCCTGATCGGGATAAACGAGTATTACTCCTGGCAGATGGAGATCAATTCATTTCTTTCCAAACAGGTCCATTGCCACTGTCATAAAGCTAGAGATACACTGATGTAAGCTTGGTTGACCTGCATACTAATCACTATTCTCAGTCATTACCTCCTTGGAGAATAAGGTGTATTATCATGGTTTTAATTTGGGATATTTTAAATTATCATGTATCTTAATTTCTTTGATGAAAATTTGTGGAAGTCCTTTATTATATTGATGGAATTGCTGTGTTGTTGCTATGGTTTATTTGCTGATGAAATAAAGACTGGCCAACTGTATTGTGACTGCAGTTGTCAGACTTTGACTTGGCACTCTCCCTCGGACGTTCTGGTCTGTGTATGTGCTGAGACAGAGAACCACAGAGCTGGAAGGGACCTCAAAGGTCATCTAGTCCAACCACCTGCACAAGGCAGGAAATTCACAACTACCCCTTCCATGTGCCCACTTCATTTGCACTCCCAAAGAGTAAACTGAAAAGCTGTCATGCACACACATGTCTTGCTGAGGCACTGTAAAAAACAGTCCTTATGAGGCTGCATATATGATTTTATCGAACTTCCTTTCTGTAGTGGTGTGTTACAAATGGCGAGGGGCCAAGGCTCAGCGGAAGAGCCCGCCCTTTGGATGCAGAAGCTCCTGGATTCAGTCCCTGGGATCTCCTGCTAAAAGGACCAGGCAGGAGGTGATGTGAAAAGACCTTCCTCTGCCGGAGACCCTGGAGAACTGCTGCTGGTCTGAGTAGACAACACTGAACTCGATGAACTGGTGATCAGATTCGGCATAAGGCAACTTCATCTGTGTTCGGTAAAATGCTGTTGGAAAATCTATGCAGTAGAGCCCACTTCTGATCTCTCCCTTCGCCAAATCCACTTTTAAATTGATCTGTCACAAGCTTAAAGGGGTCCTGAGCCAGTTGGTCCTGCAGGAAACCTTCTGGAATTTGCTGCATCACTTCAGCAGCAGATGGCATTTTCACAACCAGCTTCTGGCACGGATTCGGTGTTTTGCATCTTCCTCTGCTGCCTGTCCAGGTGACCCATCAAATACAGATTTGTTCTGGGCCTTTGGCTGGCACAAGACAGCTGGCTTCATACTGTTTGGGGATGCCTAGCTGAGGTTACGCAGAGAAGCTTATTGTGAGCGTCAGCCAAAAGTCACGGCCGAGGCTCTGGTGGCTCCTGGCACTCCGTCATCCCTCCCTGCCTCCCTTGTGCCTTTGGTTTGGCTCTGATTGCCTTCTGGCAAGAAGGAATGAATTTTGGGAAACTGGCCATAAACTTCTGGCAAAAAGCAAATCTATTCTTTTGAAATGTACAAGCATATTATCACAATACAATGATCAGTTTAAGAGATGAGTTTGGGTGGCAGCTGCTTCCTCAGGATCTGAAACTGGCAAAGGAAGTCAGGGTGATGACACTGAGGGCCCGGGCTCTTTTCGTAGAAAAAGCCCAGCAGGAACCCATTAGCATAATAGGCCACACCCAACAGCAGAAACTCATTAGCAGATTAGGCCACACCCCTGACAGTGCAGCTAGTTAGCATATTAGGTGGGAGCTGGGAAAGCACAGGGCCGACATGGAAGCTTGCCTCTTCCCCCCCCCCCCCCGAGCTTCTCCGCCCCACTTCAGCATCGCCTTTCTAGTCTACCCCACCTTCAAACCAGACAGCCGGGGAAAGGCACTGCTGAAGGGAACGGGAAAGAGAGGGAGGGAAAGAAAGGCATTTTCAGCATGCCTGGGTTCCCCTCCTGATCTTCTCACACCTCTCTTGCTCTTGCGGAGAGACTCGGGAAAGTGTGTGTGGGGGGGATGGGTCAGGGGATCCCTCCGGATCGGGAAAGGAAAGAGAGGCATTTTCAAGGTGCCTGGATTCCCTGCCTGCCCTTTTCCAGCTGCCACAGGTCAGAAGGGAAGGCAGAGAGAGGCTTTTCCTTGTCAATTTCATTCTCAGCTGGGGAGTGAAATTGACAAGGAAATCCCAAAGTGCTTTCCAGAGGGAAAGAGAGCATTTTAACATGCCGCCTTTCCCTCTTGTGTGTAAGGTGGGGAGGGCAGCGTGCTCTGTAGCCACGCACGAGCAGAGGTTTTGGTTGTAGGTTTGGCCAACCCAGAAGCCAGCCGGAACTCCGTTCCTGTGCATTCCTGCCCCAAAATAGCCCCACTGAGGGCACTTTCACACATGCTAAATAATGTAATTTCAATCCACTTTAGCATTTGTTTGCAAGTGGATCTTGCCATTTCGCACAGTAAAATCCAGTGCATTATTTAGTATGTGTGAAAACGCCTTGAGTGTAGAGGATCATGGACTGTCGGAAACCCGCCCCAGGAGACCTGGCAGCCCTATTCATTAAGTAGTCATAAAAAATTAGATAAAAATGCCCTCCTCAAAGTCTCAGGTGGACTAAATAATGTGGACTACTCAGGAATGTCCTAAATTATGGGATGAAAAGGGGTTAGAAGTAGATGGCCTTTAAATGTCTTCCATACCTTCTATTTGCAGGAAGACAACCCTTCTAATGGATGAAATTCATAAAATCCAGATTCACAATATGCTTTATTGCTTCCACTGACATTTAGAAGCTCCTATTTTTGGTTGGCTCATGCCTCAAATTATTTTTAGGAATGTCAAACCACTTCAAGAGGGCTTTTTACTACTTCAGAGGATTTTATGTATATTTGTTAAGACATGAAAAGTCCTACCTTTGCTATTGTTCTTTTGCTTTTTATTTTGTGGGTGTTCTTTGAAAAAAATACCTTTGCTATCTTCAAAAGGGGCCACAGGACTTACCCATGTAGGGCTTGGTCCCAGCCAAGGAGGCAGCTGTTTCTGAGCCATTCACAATGGTAGCAATGTTAAAGTCCGTGATATGAACATGCCCTGCAATTTAAACCAACAAAAAAAGGGTTAAATATAGCTGTAAGTTTCTCTTCCCAGCCTCACCCATACGAAGTCCCTCAAATTTGTTCACTGAACCAGAGAATGGTGCCTTTTCACTTGGCTTGTTCTAGATGCAGTTAAGATTTACTCATTTGCATGTTAATACAGTTAAGATTTATGACCAGGGGTCCTTTCGTAGAAAAAGAGGTGCAGGAGCTCATTAGCATAACTCATTAGCATATGCCACGTCCCCTGACATCACCAGAAGTGTGTCAGAAAGGGAATGTCAGTTTCAGCCCCATTATAACCTATGGGCCATTGAAATCAATGGCAAAAACTCATAGGGTATATGAGGGGCTGGAGGAGAGGGGGTTTGAGGGAGAGGCTCCAAACTTGCAGGGTAGCTGCTGGGGCCTCTCCTCAAAATATCCACCAAGTTTCAAGAAGTTTGGACTACGAGGTCCAATTCTACGGGCCCCCAAACAGGTTGTTCCATCCCCTCCATTGTCCTCTATGGTGGGAAAAAGTGTTACTTTTTTCCTGCCATAGAGAACAATGGAGGGAATGGGGGCAACCTGTTTGGGGGCCCGTAGAATTGGACCCCCTGGTCCAATCTTCTTGAAACTTGGTGGGTATTTTGAGGAGAGGACCCAGCAGCTATCCGGCAAGTTTGGAGCCTCTACCTCAAACCCCCTCCCCTCCAGTTGCTTTTAAATTTGCCACCAAATTTCAGCAGCAATTCGGCAGCAGGCCGAATCAGATCAGAGAATCTGATTCGGCCCCTGGCTGCCCTAGTGGCCACTCCTGAGCTGGCGGAGCTTTGCTCCGCCTCGCTCCGCCTTGCTCCAGCCCCAAAGGACCCCTGTTTATGACATAGTTAAGATTTACCCATTTGCACAAAGGTATTGAGAGACCAACAAAGCAAAACGTAGCCAAAATCAAATCAGTCTCTCTCTAGGGACGTAGCAATTGCTAGTATCGGCATGCTAATCTTGAACAGTGGTTTATCAATAATGAGCACATTCAAACACTTTTTAAAAATTGCTTTTTATCAAGAGCTTTAAATTGGTCTATAACGTAAAATGAGATTCTGCGTATCTAAACAACTAGATTCAAGTTCAGTAGCACCTAAGAGATGAAGAGGATTTGAGGGGTATTAACTTTTGAGAGTCAAAGCTCCCTTTGTCTGATGAAAGGAGCTTTGACCCTCAAGAGCTTTTACCCCAAAAATCTTCTTGGTCTTGAAGGTAGTTCTGGGCTCAAATCTAGCTGTTCTACTGAAGACCAGCAGGGCCACCCTCTGAAACGGCATGTCTGAACAACCAAGGTGCCAAGGTGGGGACTTTCTCACTGATAGCCAACTCCATGTCCACCAGATCTAAGCACACAACCCAAATTAGATTTGCAAGGTGACAATGGATGGTGAACAAGCAGGGTTGCCAACTCCAGGGTTGCCTGGATATTTGGCGGTGGAGCCTAGGGAGGGCAGGGTTTTGTGAGAGGAAAGACCTCAGTGAGGTATAATGCTGTAAAGTCCACCCTCCCCCAAAGCAGCCATTTTCTGCAGCCATTTCTGATCTCTGTCCATTGTAATTCCAGACGATCTCCAGGCAACCGTGTACACAAGCCATTTAAAAAGTGCAATTGTCCTTAACTACACAAAAATGAACTGTTATTACAGTGCAAACAATCCCTATAGATGGACAGAATTCCCTCCTAGGTTTGCAATTAGCTCGATTCCAGGCTGATGTCAGAACTCTGTTAGGATATCCACACTGATAAAAATTCTCAGCCAATGGCTCAGCTTCAGCAGGGCAGACAGAAGCAGACCAAGTATTGCGTTTAATACATAAAAAGGAACTAAAAGGAAGATTCCAAATCAGCCATGGCAGCTGAAAACTGGAACAATGCAAAAGAGAATTTCTATCTGGAGGCTTCATGGAAGGTTTGAGACATAAACGGCCTTCATGAACATATATCAGAGTGTCCAAAAAAGAAATCTGAGCAGGGTCGGGGCTGGGAAAACTTAACAGTAGGAGGTAGGCTGTGGGAACCACCCCATAAATTCACAAAATTTATCACTTCCATTAAAAATAATAAAACTATCATCAATATATTGGTAATAAACTTTCAAATGATTCAATAATGTGGAAGAAGTCTGAAAAATAAGTCCTTCAAATTTACACATAAATAAATCAGTTATGGTAGGAGTGGAGCCAGGCTTCAGAGCTTGTGTGTGTGTGTGTGTATGTAGGAGCTATGCAACTTATCTGACTACGCTCTGAGAAGTCCCCGAACCCTGGTAGCCAATAGCTTATATGAAGTTTCTACTGTTGCTTCTGTCCTCCACTCCTCCCCAGCTGTTGTTTCCTGATTTTTACTCATGGTAGAAGATGTTTTCCAAAAGCAGTGCAACAGAGAGCACAAATACATTTCACACACACAGACACACAGGCAAGTTAGAAGAGCCGGGGACGTGCCGTTCTTATGACCATTAATGTGGAGATGGAGCTGAAGGGGGGGGGGAACCCTTTCATGTTGGAGGGTAAAGAAAAGGAGGTATGATTTTGCCTGCTTGGAAAGAAGAAACTTGACAATCTCACTGTGAGGTCAAAGGGGGCTGGGGGGGGGGGAGGAAACGAGAAGAAGGGCAGGAGAGAGAAGGGCAGGAGAGAGAAGAAACGTGGGTGCATGCAGAGGCTGCCCCCCCATTTCCTAAAGCAACGGCTGGGGGCACAACATCAGCACTGTGGCTGCTTGGTGAGTGCATCTTGGTGGGGGCCTCTGCCAGCACTGATCGCCACAATGTGTGGACACAAAGAGGGCAAATGTTCTGCTGAGCCCTCTTTGCTGCCCGTGCATCTGTTGCACTGTCATGATGCTCACGTAGGAAAAGGCACCACGTGGCGTTCAGGAAAAGGCCTTCCCTGCCTACCCAAAACTGGAATGTCTGTGATACGGCTAGGCTGGTAGACATCTAGTTTTTACCAGGCTTAATTAGGATTACCTCCGACACCCCTCCCTCCCTCCCTAAAAGGGTCTCAGCCCCTCCTCCAGTACCACTGGCAGCCATCCACACAACGGGCTAAAATTCAGAGGGGCCACCTCCATTCAAGTAGCCACAGGTTGCATTGCCTGGATTGTGCCTGGGATTCTGTGGATGAATTTCCAAAACCTTCTTTCACTGAAGAGTTCTGATATTTTCCCGATAAGCCTCACCAGGACTTCTTTAAAAGTTTACAGTGCCATTCTTACAGAAGATTCTTGACCAACTTACCATGCTCATCCAGTAGTATGTTGTCGGGTTTGATATCTCTGCAAAATAAGGAATGAAAATATATTATGCGGCATTCTGAACAGACGATGCCTGGAAAAGTGTGCATTCTTTTTTCATCAGAAAGCCAAGAATGTAGGGTTGCCAACTCTGGGCTGGGAAATTCCTGGAGATTTTGGGAATTAAAGAAGACCTGGGAATGTATGATTTCTTGGTCTAGCATGCCTACTGGGAAGAACTCTGTGTTGGCATGTGGACTGGGTCCCCACCAGGCCACAGCTGGCAACCTCTGGGAGGAGAAGGGGGTGGGGCCTGGCGAATTCACACTCTCAGTGCCACTATGATGGCATTACTTGGCTCTCTATCAGCCCATTGTGGATACAGACAGCAAACAGTGTGAACTCGCCTCTGCTGCAAACACCACATGGGGCATTATTAGGGTTGCCAACATCCAGGTGGCATCTGGAGATCTCCTGCTATTACAATTGATCTCCAAGTGACCCAGATTAGGCCTCCTAGAGAAAATGGCTGCTCTGAAGGGTGGAGTCTATCTTATTATACCCTGCTGAGGTCCCTCCCCTCCCAAACCCCGCCCACCCCAGGCTCCACCCCCAATGTCTCCAGGTATTTCCCAGCCCAGAGCTGGCAAACCTAACCATTATGTTTCCTGGCAGACTGGTGGCTTCGAGCATAGAGAGCGCTGTCCCTGACAGGTAGCCCGGTTCTGTCCTTGGGGTGTGACAGGGAGGCTCCCTGCTCAAATGATTCCTGGCAGGAATCTCCAGTTAAAGGATCTCCAGTAGCCGCAGCATGGGAAAGTCTGGTGTGGGATTCCTCCCTTGAGAGCCTTAAATTACTAGTTTCCTCATTAACAATGCAATCCTAAAGAGAGTCTTACCCTTCTAAGCCCATTGACTTCAATGCGCTCTGTTAAGGATGGCAATCAAGCAAATCCTTATTCCCTTAATTACCATTGTATATTTATTATCACTTAGTTATATCATTCCCTTCCTCCAAAAAGCTCAGAATACTGGACATCCCCCCCCCCCCCCCCGTTCATCCTTAACAACAAACCTATAGGTTAGGTTTCAGTAGCAACATTTTTTAATGTTTTGGACACAATCTTTAGGCAACCCATTCTAGAAAACTCTTGAGGAACTTATCTGGGCTCTTGGCAGGGCTTTTTTTGTAGAAAAAGTCCTGCTGGAACTCATTAGCATAATGGGCCACACCCAAGAACAGAAACTCATTGGCATATTAGGCCACACCCCCTGACAGCACAGCTCCCTCCCAGAATTGGCTTCCCCAGGTGCCCTGAGGCTGCGGGGTGCCTGGGGAATCCGAGGAGGGGAAGCAGTTTAAACTGCTTTCCCTCCCTGGATCGGTTTGGCTTCCCCAGGCACCCCACGGCTTGTGAGACGCCTGGGGAACCCAAGGGGGGTGGAGACTGTAGGCGTGGCCAACTCGGAAGCCAGCCAGAACTCTGTTCCTGTGCGTTCCTGCCCTCAAATAGCCCTGGCTCTTGGTATGGTTCCACTTTGTACTGGTACAGTTTTATGTTGGGGTTTTATTTTGATCATACGCAATATCTCTGCTTTCAGTTTCTGCAGACTACTCAGGGGAGGGCCAGCTGTAGTGGTTCTGGGAAACCCAGGGCAAAACTCAAGGACGCCCTCCCTTATTCCTTCCCACTCTGAAGGAGAAGACAGGAAGTCCCCAACTTGCATTCCAAAACTTTGTAAGGCAAGCGTTGTTAATTTGGAACACATTTTCCTATAAGAATACATGTAACAGACGGAGGGAAGAAGAAGAAGAAGAGGAGGAGGAGGCGGAAGAAGAGGAGATTGGATTTGTATCCCACCCTTCACTACCCAAAGGAGACTCAGAGCGGCTTATAAACTCCTTTCCTTTCCCCTCCCCACAACAGGCACCCTGTGAGGTAGGCAGGACTGAGAGAGCTCTGACAGAAACTGCTCTTTTTCAAGGACAGCTGTGCCAGAACTATGGCTTGCCCAAGGTTATCCAGCAGGTACAAGTGGAGTAGTGGGGAATCAAACCCGGTTCTCCCAGATTAGAGTCCGCGCACTTAACCACTACACTAAACCAGTTTAGCCAAAAGAAGCCTATTGAACCCAGAATACAGCTAGAATACATTTCCAATGAGAAACAGAGGAAAGCGATACTGCTGTAACAGCATGAAGCAATTAAACAAGACAGACAACAAAATAACTGCAGAAGAAGAAACCCTTTTGTCTTTTCTTTGAATGCTGGTGCTGCCTCGGGAGGCACACCATTCTGACGCGATGTCACAGTGCATTCACAGGCACACGCAGTGTGCCATCAATGTAACGATCGACGTGACAGACGCAGGCCTCTGCGAGCCAGCCTGAACATGAAGTTGTAGGAGGCAGGCAGCAGATTGGAGGGGTACCACTAAAGGGGCAGAATGCTGTTAATTATTTGGCTAATGAACAGTGATATTTTTTGGCTGTGATGCTTGCCTCCCAGTGGCACGGATGAGACAGGTCTGGCTGCTGGGCAACACCTGCCCTCCACATGGTCAGTTCCTGGAAGAAAATAAGGGATTTCCTCCAGCTGGTCTCCTGCCCACCAACAGAATGTCTGGCTGCGCGGGTCCAGGGCCCAGAGGTCAGCCAGGGACTGCCAAGGCAGCACTATATGGTGGCCTGTGGGAGCAGAACTCCCCCCCTCTGCCCTCCTCACCTCTGCCTCCCAGGTTGTGGCGGCTGCGGCATCACAGCCAGAGAGGGAAGCAGTCATCAGGGGAAGTGTGTGGTAGTTGGAAGCAGCTCCCACGACTTCGACTCCCTGCTGTCTCTTCTGTGGTTGCAGAAACAGCAGCGAGTGCAGCAGTAACCAGGGCAGCAGCATGGCAGTCATCCCCCCCCCCTCCCCCGACCTTTCAATTGACCTGTGCCTTACTGCAATTGCCATGTCATTGGCACAAGCAAACTTCCTGGATATCATCTCAGGAACATCAGAGATGTATAAATTGAAAAGAATCGAAGCAAGGACCGAGCCCTGGGGTAGACCGCTATTCGGTTTCTTCTGCCTGCTGACAGAATGACCCATAATTACTTGGAAAGTTCTATCGCTCAGCATGTTCTTTAGGAGTCGAAATGATGTTTTGCAGGGGAAAACATGTAAAAACTTGTACAACAGACCATCCCTCCAGACTGTCATAAGCAGCAGTCAGATCAATGAAAACGGCTGAGGTCTTGTGACATTTCCAATACCCTGCCTCAATGAAAGTTGTTAAGCTGAGAACCTGGTCTTCACAACTACACCGGGGTCTAAATCCTGCTTGCTCTATAGGGACAGGTTCATTAATTCTGTTACTGATTCTGTTCAGGATTAGCCTCCCAAGGAGTTTATAACCGGAGCTCAGAAGGGAAATAGGTCTGTAATTTTCCACCAGATGGTTTTCTAACAGATGGTTTTCCAGGTTTCAGAATAGCTTTCTTTGCTTTCTTGAATTCCCCGGGGAGTCCCCCTGTTCTCATATCAGTGAGAAACTTTATGAGCCACTTCTTAGTGAACATGCTGCTGTTGATCAGGAACTCTTTATGGATCAGTCAAAGGCTGGTGCCTTTCTGCTCTTGATGTCCTTCAGTACCTTGGAAATCTCATCAGCACTGAAAACCCTTAAAGCTTCAGGGCAGGTTTGTTTCAAAATCTGGAGTTCCTTCTTTATCCTGATTGTAAAATCTCAGTACTTCGGAGCTCTGGATAGGGATACCAGTCAGGCAGCTCATAGAATCCCAGAGTTGGAAGGGGCCATTCAGACCATCTAGTCCAACCCCCTGCTTAATGCAGGATCAGCCTAGAGCACCCCTGACAAGTTTTTGTCCAGCTGCTTCTTAAAGACTACCAGGGAGGGGGAGCTCACCACCTCCCCAGGCAGCTGATTCCACTGTTGCACAACTCTTACTCTAAAGAAGTTTTTCCTAATATCCAGCTGGTATCTTCCTGCCCTTAATTCCAACCCATTATTGCGAGTCTTATCCTCTGCTGCCAATAGGAACAGCTTTCTGCCCTCCTCTGACAGCACTTCAAATACCTGAAGAGAGCAATCATGCCCCCTCTCAACCTCCTCTACTCCAGACTGAACACTCCCAAGTCCCTCAGTTTTTCCTCGCAGGGCTTCTTGGTCTCCAGGCCCCTGATCATTCTTGTCGCTCTCCTCTGCACCTGCTCCATTCTGTCCACATCCTTTCTGAAGTGAGGCTTCCAGAACTGCACACAATACTTCAGGTAAGGCCTGACCAATGCAGTGTACAGTGGGATTATGACACCCTGTGATGTGGATGTTATGCCTCTGTTAATACACCCCCAGACTGCATGAGCCTTTTTTGTCACCACTTCACACTGGCTGCTCATAATTAACTTTCAGTCCACCCATACCCTAAGATCTTGTCCACACCCACACTGCAACCCAGAAGTACATCCCCCAGCTGCCTGGTTTGATGTGACCTCCAGATTTCCTCGGAGCACAGGTGGGCTTGCACCTAGTTTTTTCAACAGGTCCCAGGCTTTCCTACTGGAATGCCTGAAATCCAGATTTGCAGTTGCTTCAGTCCATTTTTGTCTTCATGCAGCATCGAGTTCATGGAGTAGTTCATCTGCTACTTCTGGGTGTTTTCTGTCAATGAAATTGTGAGAACCCTGCTAGATCCAATAAGCCAGGCCTTGATCTGAAATGAAGTCCTTTATTTCTTAATGGTCTATTCAGGAACAGATTCAGTGTTAGAGATACTTGTACTTATGGTTACAGGTAATTATACACACTTCAAACAGCAGGAGAAATATCAGCACCAATCAGGGCACCTACAGTAAAGCGGGAAAGTTACGAGCCGTTGTGTTCTCAGCAAAAAGGCGCACAGTTCATCATGATTAGGTTTGGTGGCCCAGCTCTCCCTCCCACAACTCCTACTTCAAGATTCTCACACATTCAGCCACCTGGAGCCCCGCCATTACATAAACAATTCAAGGCTACACTTCAGAGAGCTAGATTAACAAGCACAGGAGGAGGGGGCGATAGAGAGCACTATGACATAGAGGGCACTGGGTCGCCATCCTCCAGCCGGGAGAAAGCAAAACATTTCAGAAAGCACATAAATGACAGGGAACCTGACAGAAATTTTGATACAGCCTCTTGCTCTGGTTTCTGCAGCCTAGAATATATTCTTTCTGATAGAAATGTTCCTTTTTGCCATAGATATAACATCTCCAGTGAATTGGTGGTAGGTATTATGCGTTGGAACAACCCATCTAAGACATCTATCCAGATCTTCACTGGAACCTTTCCAATTTTCCCTCTTAAAGTTCCAGTGTGGTCTTGGAAAAGATCTGATAACTGGTATTTGGATCCCTACCTCAAGGATTACAGGTCGATGCTGACGGTGTGGGAAAGCCTCAAGAACTTGACTGAATCTAGGAAAGGGCTGACTTCTCCAGTCAGATAAAAAATTGCTAAATCAGGGTTGGACTCTCTATTCCATGCTACTGATCTGAAGGTGCCTTTGTCTTTAGCACTGAAAACAAGATGCAAGCCATGTTCTTCAGCCCAGTTGACAAGTGCCTCACTGTTCTTATGATTAACCATGTATCTCCAAGTTCCATGATGGCTGTTAAAGAATGAAGGGAGGTTGATAGGATATGTGCTGGCCATGAAACTGCAGGAGATTTGCAAACATGGACAACATGTACTTCCCCAACTTCTACTATAATTGTGTGGATGTCATTGTGGACGTTGGTCAACCTCAGCTTCACATTTTCAAAGTTGCTTCGGACATGTCACTATACTGTAGGTATGATGTTATGTAATGCCAATAATATTGTATCCCACAATCTTCACTTTGTGGTGGGCTTGATTTTCGTTAGCAAGATGAGTTTCTTGAACAAGAGCTAAATCTATTTTATTGGTCAGTAAGATTTGCAACAAGTACTGGCATTTAGCCTTGCTTATATCCACAATATTCATTCAACAGATTCAGTTGCAGTCTCCTACACCCCTTAATAAATAGTCCTGACAAGGACTGTTTGATTGGTTGATTGTTTCCATGTGTGTAGTGTAGTCAGGAGATCCTATAATTGTCTGGCTACCAAAAGTTCTAGCTCTTTAGTATTATCCAGGGTGCACCACTAGGAGGGTGGTGAGCCCTGGGCCTGCCTCGGTGGGAAGGGCAGAGTATAAATTGAATAAATAAATACATGAATAAACAGGAGGTGAGCTAGAATTTGCCAGTGGATGTAGCCATGAGCTTAGATGACTTTCAAAGGGGATTTGGCAGATTCATGGAGTAAAAGTCCATCAGCCACCACTAGTCATAGTGATTAAAGGGATCCTCCAAATTCAGAGGCACACCAGTGAAAGGCTTTGGTCTACCTGCTGGCCTTCCAGGGGAACTCATTGGCAGGGCCACTCATTCTGTGTGGAACAGAATGCTGGACCTGATGGGCCACTGGTCTGATTCAGTGCAGCTATTACAGTTTTGTGGTTATCCGAGATTACATTTAGAAAAACAGTCCTAAGGGTATACTTTACAAATTCTTCTTAAAATAGAGCAATCTTCCATGAACTCTGTAATAAGCTACTTGTCAGATCTCATCCTTATTTGGTTGCCATGGAGAGGGAGTCAGTCTGGAATGTTTGGTTTCGGTTCTCAGCCGTCGGTTATCTACACTGGCTTGCTAGGGCAACCTTGAATCCCCTGGTATCAGTTTTCTCTTGTGAACCAGTGTCCGTTATTCTGGCAGGCTCCTACCTGCCCCTGATTGGCCCAGGGCCATGGGCCTGATGCATACTTTGAGTATGATTGCTTGCTTCGCGCCTTTCTTAATCAGTTCTAACAAAGTTTACGTTATGCACCTGAATCCTGTCTATGTCTCAATAAACTGCATTCTCTGAAATGACTGGTGTTGGGAACTGATTGACTCAGGGGTCTGACACTACTTGGGAGCAAGAGCTAAGAATATATTTCCCACCTCAGTACTTACTTAGTAATACGAAAAGACTATCACCTGCAAATGTTCTGTCCTCTGCTGTGTTTTTTAAAATGTTGTATAGGCATAAAAAAAGACCTCAAGATTCCAATCAGGGCTGTGCAATACAAAGTATCCTTGGTCTGAAGTAAAAATACCTCTATGATTTGAGGGCATCCATGTGATTCCCCCACCCTTTTAGCCACGAAGAACATCTGCAAGAGGACAGAAAATGGTCCTTCTACCTCCTCCCACTTACCTCTCTGCCTAGTAAGAACTCTTTAATCGTTAGAAATTTGCCAAGTAGTGATGCTTCTGAAATTTAAATAGAAGGAGCTCATGATGTACTAGTTATTATGAGGTACATGTCCTTGACTTGAAATTATCACTCCACAATTAAGAACAGATGTATTACTTGCTGCTATTACATCTGCATGGTTGGTATTTATCAAACTAAGTGGCTGAGACTAGTTGGCACACATTGAGAAGTTGATTGTTTTCCAGGATCTCAGTGAAACTGTCTTGATTGTCAAAATTAACTTGAGTTTCTTAAAATGGAAATGTAATTTACAGATTAATGCAATATCCTGAGTCCAGCAATCAAATCATCACCAAGGTGGAGAGATTCAAGCATGCTCCAGGGGCAGCACATGAATCATGTAAATGTGACCTTTACAAAAGTTTTTGGCAGATGGGATTTTTTAAAAAAGGTTTCTTCCTGATCAAACCTACCCCAAAATTTTCTACCAATACAAAAATTAACCAAATCATTAAAAAAAATCCTATTCAAGGCTCAAACCAACCCTTTGGGAAGAAGAAGCACATGCAAATCAGATGCCTCGATGGTTTTTAAAATGCAACTTGTGGAACAAAGTGCCTCCCCCAACACCCGCATTACAGTGTGCTGGCATGCACAAAAAATAAAGCCTGTTTAGGACTCTCAATTAAAAGCTCAGTTGTTTTGAGCATTTGCAGATGTTCCCCATAATTGGTGACTTAATTATGGTTCAAGCTGTGAGGAGATTGCCGTCACCATCCACAAGATTTTGCTACTCAGTTTTTAGCTATGTGCACAGTTCCCTGTGACTCTTACTAGAAGGAGAAGGAGAGATTGGATTTATACCCCGCCCTTCACTCGGAAGTCTCAGAGCGGCCTACAAACTCGTCTCCTTTCCCCTCCCTTTTGCCATTTTATCAACACTGAGGAAAAGGTGCAGCTCAAAACCACATTCAAATAGTTGTTGTAGATTTTCCGGGCTGTATTCACATTTAAATACCGTTGGGCAATGCTGTACTGACTGCAAAGTCACCCCTGAATGGCCATAAATCTATGTAAAACCTAGGGTTGCCAAGTGACTTACCTTTTTTAGTGGGGGAAGGTTGGTCCCATTCTGGGACATCTGTGGGACACTGAAGTGATGTCATCACATTGGGCACATCACCGGCCAAAGCTCTAGCAATCGGCCTAGAGCGCCAACCAGCAATGAGCCCGGCATGATGATGTCACCTCTGGGTGACGTCATCGCACCGGGCACATTGGCCCGAAACGGGCACTTTGGGGTGGGGTTCCCCCACCAGCCTGAACTGGACCAGTGGATTGGGGCCCTTTTAGTGGGGAAATCCCGCCCCCCCCCGCAGGACCTGGCAGCCCTAGTAAAACCTGATGATCAAAGAAAGCAGCATGCAATGCAAAGGTGAATTTCTGTTCCAACATGGGTTTGTTAAAACAACGGAGGGAAAAGCCAATGCAGAGTCGCCTAGTGAGTGGCCATTTTTGGAGACTCAGGAAGCCTGAAGCACCCAGGAATAAGGGGTGTGTTACAGCAGAGCTGTTCTACAGGAAAATTTAGAGCTGCACACTGGTGACTGTAAATTGTGGGCTACTACAATACAACTGTGTGTGCAGATGTGCTTTGTCATAGCCCATGACATGGAAAAGTGTACTTAGAATCAGCCAGTTTGGTGTAGTGGTTAAGTGCACTAACTCTAATCTGGGAGAACTGGGTTTGATTCCCCACTCCTCCACTTGAACCTGCTGGATGACCTGGGGCAAGCCATAGTTCTTTCATAGCTGTCCTTGAAAAAGAGCAGTTTCTGTCAGAGCTCTCTCAGCCCCACCTACCTCACGGGGTGTCTGTGGTGGGGTGGGGAAGGGAAAGGAGTTTGTAAGCCGCTCTGAGACTCCCTTGGGTAGTGAAGGGTGGGATAGAAATCCAATCTCTTCTCTTCTTCTTCTAGAATCAAAGGAAACCCCCAGAGCTGGAATTTGAGAGCAGTAATACAGAAGGATTGAATCCCTATTCAATTGCCGTTCCTGTTCAGCTAAGCAACTGTGCGGCACCTTCTTTTCCTTCTTCCACTCTGCTGGCACCCAGACAACAAAGCAGGAGAGTAAGGGTGGTATCCAGGGCTCTTTTTGTAGAGAAAGCCCAGCAGGAACTCATTAGCACAACAGGACACACCCAACAGCAGAAACTCATTAGCATATTAGACCACACCCCCAACAACACAGCTCATTAGCATATTAGGCCACCCCAACATGTTACCAGAAGTGTGGTCATCCAGCCACACCCACCTTTTGCTTCTTATTCTGTCTAAATTCAAGCCTCATTTGCTTTGATGCTGGAACTAATAGGATGAGGACTACGCAATAAAACACCCCCGAAACTAAATCCTGTTCGGAACAGTGGGTAGGAAATGTTCTAAACGAGCATGGAGCTTTGAAGTCTTGCATCAACCAGTCTTAAGATGCAAGAGAACTGGCATGGAAGTACTTTATACTCTAACGACATAAAGGCAAGAAAGATGTACGGAGTATTTTCTAAAGGACCAACAGTATCAATAAAGCATTACAGTGGGTACTCAAAACAGGCCACCATATTTGTTAACGGAAGAAGCCAATGAAAGGACTTCTTACACAAATCATCTGTTTGTCCCAGCCTCACTAGACAAAACCCTTAACAAATCGCTGCTTTGATCTCAGTCGGTATTTTTTTTTGCCAATTCAGGGCTGTTCACTTACCGGTGAATGATGTGATACCTCTGGAGATAGTCAAGGGCCAGCGTCAGCTCACAGATATACAACTTCACTGTGGTTTCATTAAATTGGACATTCTGATGCAAATGATAGCGCAAATCTCCTCCCATCAACAGGTCCACCACCATGAACATGTCTTCTTCATCCTGAAAAGAATACCTGGAGAAATAATGGTGGAAGTGAGACCCTATTGGCTACAGAAGTCCTGACTCCAAAGAAAGTGGCACAGGAAATGGGGATGCATTCAAAAGGTAATTCCCTGCCACCCCCCAATACAAGATGTTATTCTTCTCAATATCCTCAGACTTGCTCGTTTCCTAATACATGTGGCTCTCGGAGGAAATATTTAAATCTAAGAATGGCAGTTCCTGACGGCAAAAACACTAGTCTGAGATCTCACTGGCTTTTATCAATATGTTAATTCTCAAAATGGCCAAATCTGTGGATACAAATCCAGAGACTGGAGCCATGAACAGACAAGAAAGCCTGAAACAAGCCTGAAAAATGCCCCAGGTTTACAGAACCATCTGAAATCTAAAAACAAAAGGACACCCCTTCAAATGTTGGGGGAAATAGTCAAAATACTTAAATGCTCAGAGGTTGCAATGGATCTTTGCCTCACCGGAGAGGAGACATTTCTTTCTGTTTAAAAAAGCATCCTACTGCTACAGACCCATGGTCACTCAGTAATGGAGAATCCCCCTTCTTCCTGACCCCTAGAAGGAAATCACCTGAACACATTAACCAACCAGTGTTTACAAAACAGACCAGTTTCCCTGGGCTTGGCTAGCATTGGCTGTCTGCCAGGTTTCCCTTCTGGGTCAGTCTAAACAATAGCACTGAAGGTAAACAGATTAACCCTCTAACGACTGGAATCTGGACCTTGCAACTTATACATTTCCAACACAAAAAACAATACAAGCAGCACCTGTAGCTTTAAGCAGCACATGCTCTCCCAGGGGCTGTTGTCAGCTTTCAGGTCTTGGCTTCCGTCAGTCAAGGACAGGTGGGAGAGGGCAGGGCTTTGGCCTTTCAAGGAGGAATCGCCATGCAGCAACAACTAGGCAGCTTCTCACCACACAACTTGCATGACTCACCCGTGCCTAATGGCTTGCAACTGTTCAACAGCACCAGCAGCCAGCGTGGTGCTGTGGTTATTAGGATCGGTGAAACTCATACTTGAATTCAAATCCCCCACTCTGCCATGGGTGTTCGCTGGGTGGCTTTGAGCCAGTCACACACTCTCAGCGTAACTCACTTCGTGTGGTTGTTTTGAGAACAAAATGGAGGAAAGGAAAACAACGTAAGCTGCTTTAGGTCCCCACTGAGGAGATATATAGAGGAAAAATGAAAAGGGGGGGGGGTAGCTAAAAGGTTGGTGGGTGAGTGGGAAGAGAAAGGAAGCATGGAAAAGGGGGAGGATATGGGGACCGCCTGTTGGAGAAAATAATGGGGGAGGGTATATAGGGGCCACAGTGGCTCAGTGGTTAAGACACTGAATTGCAGACCGGAAGCTTGGTAGTTCAGCAGTTCGAGACCCGAGTGCCGCTTGATGGAGTGAGCTCCCGTCTCTGGCCCCAGCTCCTGCCAGCCTAGCAGTTCGAAAGCAAGAAATTGCAAGGAGATAAATAGGTACCGCTTCGGTGGGAAGGTAACAGTGTTCCATGCACCCGGCGTCTAGTCATGCCAGCCACATGACCACAGAAACGTCTTCGGAGAGTGCTGGCTCTTTGGCTTGGAAACAGAGATGAGCACTGCAACTCTAGAGTCAGATTTGACTGGCTTTCGAGCAAGGGAAACCTATATAGAGGAAAGAGAGATGCTCCCTGCAAGGCCTTTCAGGTCCTCCACTTGTTTTTCCAAACTGGTTTTTCGTTTCACAGAGATGGTTTCATGTGCCACCCATGTGTCACCCCTGCGTATTATGGGAGAATCATTTTTTTTAAAAGTTACATCTACATATAACAAACACATGTAGATATAACAAACACATGTAGTGACCGTACACACATCTATTAAGATATTTGTACACCTGTGTTTCTCTTTGGACCTAGGGATAAAGCCTTCTGAAATGAAAATGTGTTTCTTTTAAATTTGATACAACCGGGACCTGCTTTCCAACTACCTGTACTTATGCACTAACACACACACAGACACAGTATGCATGCACTAACACACACAGAGAGAAGCACTAAGATTCTTCTGCAATGCACTGAGAGATCATCCTCAAGTCATAGCAATAGAAGGAGCTAGTAACTAGAAGTGAAGAAATGGGATGTTTTTAAATAAAAACAAGAACCAGACTGGGTCATTTGCACTGCAGCTCTTTGATTGGGTCAACCCCAGTCAACTGGGGCATAGTTGCCATAACTGCAATTATACTAATAGTACCAGATTATATGAAGACACCATTCTCTTTTCCCTGGTACCTCCCCAATTTTTCAACAGGGTGATTTGTTGTCTCTCCCCTGGCCCAACTGTTGTGGAACAGAAGTACAGTTTCTCTGGTGTGGACAGTCCTCGTACTACTATTCCTGAGAATGATGTTCATTTCAACACACCTCAGAGGCAGGTGTGTTGAAGTGCCTTTAAGCAATTCTCCCCAACTCCCCAAAGACATCTGGCTGTCCTCGACCAGAGCCAGGGCTTTCTTGGCCCTGGCTCTGACCTGGTGGAACTGTCTGCTGACTTCCATCAGGGCCCTGTGGGACTTAATGCAATTCTGCAGGCCCTGTAAGGCAGAGATGTTCCGCCAGGATTTGGCTGAGGGCAACAATGGTTTTCCATCATAGCTGGCACCCTTCTCCTTTTCTTTTCCATCTTGTTTGCTTCAGCCTCCTCCTAACCTGCTCATGAGATGGAAAAACAGTCCAGAGTGGGTTTTAGATTAAAGTACAGATGCCATCTGGAGATTGTGCAATTAGTATTAATTGATCAGTTGGTTTTAAATTGTATTTGTATGTTTTAAACTTGTTGTAAATTGCCCAGATCCCTGTGTACTCAGGGATGGGGTGATTCAGAATTTAAAATCACCACCACTACCACCGTCCCTTTGTAAACTGCAGAGCAGTGAAGTGACAGCTGTCACAGTCTCCATTTTAAAGCTTTTATTGGCACTATACCAACATTAAGAACTGGTGCCATTTCCCAGCATGTGGTTTCTGAGGAGAAAATCTGAAACTGAGTGGAGGACATTCAGTTTTCTAGCAAGAGTTATCTGAGGGCAGTCTTATGGGGGGGGGGAAGGGATATTGGGGGAGTGAACTTGATGCTTAGTAGTGCAACCAATAGTGATGGAATGTCAATGTTCCCTCTAAGCTGTTGACTGCTGTGAGCAAAAATTCTACTTTGTGAGCCAAAAAATCTACTAGCATAAAAGTTGTGAGTGAGGCTATAATGGAGAATCGATCTGGGGGTATCTGGGGCTTGGGGGGGCCTGTTTTTTGAAGTAGAGGTACCAAATTTGCAGCGTAGCTGTTGGTGCCTCCCTCCCCAACACCCAAGTTTCCAAAAGATTTCTCCAAGTCATGCAGCTTGGAGAAGGCAGGCATTGCTTCCCCCCACCACTGCGGCCAGTTTAGCCTAACAGGGGTGCAGGTGCACCCATCTGCTGTTAGGCTAAACTGGCTGCAAGCTTTTTCAGCTATCTCTTTTATTCATTTATTTATTCATATTTATACCCCACCCTCCCTGCGAATGGGCTGAGGGTGGCTTACAATAATTGGTATGACATACCTAAAATATATAAATAGTCGGTACAGTGTACCTAGTCTATATAAACAGTTAAAACAGTTTTAAACAGTTTGAGACAGTTAAGACAACCATTCAATTTAAAGTGCTCGTAGTACTAGTTCCAATAAGCTTAGATGACGCAATCTCAGAATGACTATCACAGTTCTCACTTCAGCAGCCTTTTTCAGCTACCTGCGAGGTCTAGCACAATCTCTATACCCAGGGCCAACCCTGTCCCACAGATGAGCAGATGATAATAGTTGGTGGTAGTGGTGGTGATGGCTCCTAGTTGAAAGCCTGGTGGAAGAGCTCTGTCTTGCAAGCCCTGTGGAACTGTAAAAGGTCCTGCAGGGCCCTGATCTCTTCCAGGAGCTCATTTCACCAGAAAGGAGACACCACTGAGAAGGCCCTGGCCCTGGTGGCTGCGAGCCTGTCATCTTTAGGGCCTGGGATCACCAACCAATGTTCCAACCTCGACCGAAGTGCTTTCTGGGGTCTATGTGGGGAAAGGCAGTCCCTCAGGTATGTTGGACCCTGGTAATATAGGGCTTTAAAGGTAGGTACCAGCACCTTGAAGCGAATTTGGTATGCTATTGGCAGCCAGTGCAGCACCTTCAGCGCAGGCCGGATGTGCTCCTATCTGCGGGACCTGTGGGACGCTTATTTCTGGGTGCGCATCAGGGAGGGGGATGAATTCAAGACAGCTTTTAACACTCCATTGGGACAATTTGAGTACCTGGTGATGCCATTCGGCTTAAGTGGCGCGCCGGGAGTTTTTATGAGCCTGATCAATGAGGTGTTGCACAAACATTTATTTAAGGGGGTGTTATGTTACTTAGATGATATCTTGATCTATTCTCCTGATAAGAAGTCGCATGTAAAATTGGTCAGGGAGGTGCTGTCTATACTGTTGAAAAATCAATTGTATGCTAAGTTGTCCAAATGTGAATTCAATCGGGGGGAGGTGGACTTCCTGGGGTATCGCATTTCTCGGAAGGGTCTGGAGATGGACCCTGCCAAGGTAGAGGCAGTGGTGCAATGGGAGGCGCCCCGAACCAGGAAGCAATTGCAGAACCTGTTGGGATTTTGTAACTTCTACCGCACTTTCCTCAAAGATTTCGCCACAGTCACCCTCCCGCTAACAGAACTTCTAAAAACCAAGGGGAGGGGTCCAGAAGCGGGGAAGCCTGGGGAGAGGATAGCCTGGTCAGATGATTGCCAAAGAGCATTTGAAACTTTAAAAAAGCTATTCACGTCGGAACCCATCCTTGCCCATCCCGATGAGTCTAAAGAATTTGTGATACATGTCGATGTATCAGATGTGGCGATGGGGGGGGGGGGCATTCTTCAGAAAGGGCTGACAATAAACTGCACCCCCTGGCATACATTTCAAAGAAATTTAACGAGACGGAGAGAAATTGGTCAGTATGGGATAAGGAAGCAGCGGCTATTCGGTTAGCCTTGACCACCTGGAGACACTGGCTGGAGGGAGCTCAGACCCCGTTCGAAATTTGGACAGACCATAAGAACTTAGAGGCGTTGCGCACGCAGAGATCCCTCAATGCCAAGCAGCTCAGGTGGGCTGACTTTTTCTCAAAATTCAACTTTGTACTCAAACATTTCCCTGGGAAGGCCAACTCGTTAGCAGATGCATTGTCCAGGTTACCCCAGCACGAGAGTCAGAGAGAGGAAGTGTTCGACTCTATGTTTTCACAACAACAATTGGGAGGTGCCGTGATTACCAGGAGCCAGAGCCAGAAAGCTACTGTGCAGTCTTGGGAAGGAAAATGGGGGGAAGATTACTCTCCTGAAGAGACAGAAGAGTTTGAAGGCACTGAGGAGTGCTCTAAGCGTTCCAACAATTGCTGGTATCATGGAGATAAACTCGTGGTGCCTAGGGCACGTAGAAAGGATATTTTGTTAGCGTGCCATTCGTCCAAATTAGCTGGTCATTTTGGATTCCTAAAGATGCTCAACCTAATTCAGCGGCAGTTCTGGTGGCCGCACATGCGTAAAGATGTATCTGACTTCGTCACTGCTTGTCAAATCTGCCTGATGTGCAAACGGAGGGGGGGGGAAGGTTCCGGGACTGCTACACCCACTCCCTACCCCCTCCCGACCCTGGGAAGCGGTAGCTATGGACTTTATTACTAACCTGCCACTCTCCAAAGGAAAAACGGTTATATGGGTGGTGGTGGACATGTTTTCTAAGCAAGCCCACTTTACCCCGTTCAAGCAGCTACCGACCACGAAGGGGTTGGCTAAAGCCTTTTTCAATCACGTGATCAAATTACACACTTTCCCCAAGCACGTGGTATCCGACAGAGGTAGTCAATTCGTTGCCAACTTCTGGCGGGAGCTTTTGAAAATAATGGACATTGAACTGGCCATGAGCTCGGGTTACCATCCAGAAACCGATGGCCAATCCAAACGAACGAATCAGATTTTGGAACAATTCCTAAGGTGTTACACTAACTACCATCAGGACAATTGGGTGGAATTGTTGCCATTCGCAGAATACAGCTACAATAATGCTGTGCATTCCTCCACCGGAGTATCCCCCTTCATGGCAGTGGTGGGCTTTGAGGGAAAACCTCTACCCACCATAGAGGGATCACCGGAGGGCCCCCCCTCTGATTTTCAGCACTGGTGGGCTAGCCTGCAGGGCTCATGGCCTTTAATTGCTAAGACTTTAGATAAAGCCAAAGAGGACTACAAAAAGTATGCTGATCGAGGATGGGCTGAAGGATGGGACCTTCAGCCGGGAGATTCTGTATACCTTTCTACCAAAAATATACATGGTCTACAACCGAGCAGAAAACTGGGGTGGAAATACGTTGGCCCCTATAAAGTATTGCGCAAGATTTCTGATGTGTCCTTTGAACTAGAATTACCTAAATCACTGAGTTCTGTGCATCCTGTTTTTCATTTCAGCTTATTGAAGAAGAATCCTGGGCTGAATGCATGGCATCCAACTCCTCCGACTCCTCCTCCACTGATGAAGGAGGGGGCGCCTCACTTTGAGATTTCTGAAATCCTTGATTCAAAAATGCGTAGGGGCCGCTTGCTATACTTAGTCAAGTGGGTAGATTTTGGTCCAGAACAAAATGAATGGGTTGTCTCAGATAATGTACATGCTCCTAGGTTAGTCAAAGCTTTTCATAAACGTTTTCCTGATAAGCCTGGATGAAGTAAATTATTCAGGTGGCAGAGTGTCAGAATCTAAAGATTCTAACAAAGGTTTGCTTTCATGCTCTGTATAATCCCTATCTCTGTAACTGGCTTTTGCAATTCAGCTACAATTATGTGTTATCTCTTTTACCATGTATCATGTCACTGGGGACACTGGGTTATTGTCTGATGTTTTATGACTGACAAAGGGTCTGGTCAATGTAACCATTTGGTCCGGGAGGGTGGCGTCTTCGACACCTGGGAACAGCTGGCCTCTCACCCCGCTCCCCCTCTACATTCCTTTTCTCCCTGCCGGCGGAGACATGGACCTTTCCTTATCGGCGTGTGAAGACCTTGGCAAGTTATTTGTTATGCCTGAAATGGACACATCTAAGGAATCCTGGTTTAAGAAGGGAAATTTACAGCTTCACACCTCACCCTTGTTCCTGTGGGAAGCAAACGGTCAAAGGACCTTTAGCCCGCGGTTTTTCCCTCTTGGTGATTGGTTACCTATGGGAAATTCAAATTGTACCGGAGGGTATATTAATCCTGCTTCTATTGCATTTCTTATCTCTAACAATGATCCGAGGACCTGTAGTAATGTAGTAATAGGAAATAAAGAACTCTGTTTCATCAACAAAGGTCTGATCCTTGACTACTTAGGGCAGAAGCCTCACAATCCTGTGCCTAGGTTCCCCCTGGGGGGCCTATGAACTGCAACCGTGAACTCATCGTCCTATCCGGACATTTGGGCGAGGTCAGGGGATTATCTCTGACCGGCATAAAAATGGGTGCGAAGCCCAGGGTTTGCATGTACCATCCGATCCCGCAATAAACTACAAGGCTGTTTTCACCCTTACAGGCCTCACGACTCCAGTACTTCTCAGTGGCAACGAGGATGGGATCCCGATAAGCGACTCATCAGCTGAACTGAGCAGTGGAGCACTGAGCACCGATCCGCCGACACCAGGCTTTGTCGAGCCCCAACGCCCTGAAGGACTGCTGCTTGCCCCTGAGGATCTCGCTTGCTGCGCCGCTCCTGCTCCGGTAATTATGGCTGCCGCCGTGGGACAAATCCCTCCCTTTGACCCTTTCAAACCCGAGACCTGGGACGCCTAGTCCAGGCAACTTGGGTTTCTCCTGACTGTGCACGGGGTTACTGAGGCCAAGATGAAGCGGGCCTGGCTCCTGGGCCACTGTGGCATCGAAACCATGTGCCTAGCCCAGAGCCTCATCTTGCCCGGAGACCTGCTCGACGTCAACTATGACGACCTGATCAAGCAGCTCGGGGACTACTTCATGCCAAAGCCGTCCATGCTGGTGCTCCGTGTCCAGTTCCTTGAGAGGACCCAACAACTGGGTGAGAGTGCCGCCACGTTCCTCGCCAACCTCCGCCGGATGGCAGTCGGATGTGACTGCCTGCCTCCTGATGAGCCTAGGGAGACGGCGACACCGGAACCACAGCCGGACCTGCCCTGAGACATGCCAGAGCAGACGCCAGCTGCCCCGCTCATGGGACCCAGTGACGCACCATGCCCTGCAACTCCCCAGTGCTCGGGCCATGAGCATCACTGGGTGGACTACTTAAAAGACTGTGTGCCAGGGCTGTCTGGACTATGGGGGGAGGGGTGTTGTGTATTGATGCTGCGGCCGCCAT
The DNA here is from genome assembly GCA_029233225.1 of Lepidodactylus listeri. NCBI lineage: Eukaryota > Metazoa > Chordata > Lepidosauria > Squamata > Gekkonidae > Lepidodactylus > Lepidodactylus listeri. The sequence continues at coordinate 110,771,290 of JARCFY010000009.1, read as the reverse complement.
GTGCTCCCGCAATGGTGACCACCATGTGTATCTTCACACATGGTCTGAACCTACCTGAGCTTTGGCCAGGTAGGACAATAGACGATCGGATCCTAAACATCCACCAATCCTGTGCCTAGGTTCCCCCCCGGGGGACCTGTAAACTGCAACCGTGAACTTAAGGTCCTATCCGGACATTTGGGCGAGGTCGGGGGATTATCTCCAACCGGCATAAAAGCGGGCGCGAAGCCCAGGGTTTGCATGTACCATCCGATCCCGCAATAAACTACAATGCTGTTTTCACCCTTACTGGCCTCCCGACTCCAGTACTTCTCACTGCCAATTTCAGGTTGAGAAATTCCTGGAGTTTTGGGTCTGGGGAGGGTGCGGCGCAATGCTATAGAGCCCACCCATCCAAAGCAGCCGTTTCCTCCAGGGGAACTGGTCTCTGTGGTTTGGAGATCACTGGTAACTCTGGGAGACATCAAGGCCCCACCTGGAGGTTGACAACTTTACCAACAACGAAATCATAACTTTAGTATGGAATAATGGATTAGAGGAGACAAAATGCAGCAAGATTATTACGAAACGAGGCCAAGCACTTGGGCATTGCTAAGAGAGAGTAAAGTATCATCCCTTTCTCCCTGGCAACAGAAGACAGCCTGAAAGGCTGGCAATGTATTTGGGACAGAAACTCTGCTCAGCAAAATTTCTCATATGAGACACTGATGCGGGGAGAGCAGTCTTCCGGCTGCCGGTCTGAGGGCAGTGGCAGAGCCAGGGAAGAGGCGCTTGGAAGGAATGAAGTTGCATTGCATGGAGTCAGACCATTGGTCCATGTTACCTTTGTAATAAAGTATTCATTCCACTTAATAGGTGTCCTGTTTAAATTGTATCAGATCACCCCATGGGATCACCTACAAAGGACTAGGTGTACTGCTTGGCTACGCCCATTGGCACAGTACTGCCATCTGCTCAGACCAGGCTGGAGGAAGCCAAAATTGGCCCACCTCTGCATGGTACGTGACCGTTTCAGAATGGTCCATTTGAATTAATTAATTAATTAATATTTACATTTATATCCCGCCCTCCCCACTGTTTGGCGGGCTCAGGGCGGCTACCAACATAATAAAATATACACACAATAAAATTCCAGATAAAACTGTCAGACAATTTAAAATCATACCATATAAACCTAATGTGCAATATAAGATGGTGATCTTCCTGCACTAGACTCTGGATCTAGGCTTCCCTGTCTCCCTGATACAAGAACAGCTCATGGCAGCAATTATGATGTAGTCCACGCTAACAGATTACACTTAGGGATAAGTTTGGATGGAGCGTTAACTCCCATGCCAGGGAGCTTAAAGGCAATGCAAAAAAGAGGCTGAAAAAAACCTTGACAAACGTGTTCAGTTGACAACTGCGATTTTAGTGGATGCTGCTCCTGTGAAATGTGGGTGTCAGACTGGAAGGTGTCACAGAATGAATGGCAGCAGGGGAATCCATTCTCAGAGTCTGGGAGGAGGTGCTTTGGTCCAGCGCACTGGTTCCCAAAGTGGGCAATACTGCCCCCTGGGGGGTGCTGGAATGATCCAGGTGGGTGGTAGGAGCCTTGGGTGCAATTGCGGGGTGCCGAATAAAAATAAGGGGGGGGGGGCGGTGGAAGCATAAAGAAAGAAGAGTCCAGAACCTATCTGAAGCAGCTTTTTCCTGCTTTCCCCTGGTCTTCCCCTGGGATCAGGGAGGGAGGTGAAGGTGGAGAGGGGTCCCCACAACCAATCACAGCCATGCATTTGCAATGTGCCCCCTTGTAAGGCTGGTGCTGCTGCTGGGCTCTTGTGGGGTGGCTGCTGCTGGCCTCTGTCTTCAGGCCTTCAGCTGCTGCTGCTCTGTGCCTGCCTTGGACTGCCTGGCTGCGTGGATTGTGGTGGATTCTACCTGCATCTTTTTGTCCACTTCTTGAAGGTAGACTTCTAGGGGGGCGCTGAGTAATTTTTTTCCTGAAAAGGGAGCTGTAGGCCAAATAAGTTTGGGAACCTCTGGTCTAGTGCCAGAAGCTGGTAAATGGACGGAGAGAAGGAGACAGGAAGTGAGTGGGAGAAGTAGGAGGGGTTTCAATGGAGGGAAAGAGCAGCCTATTGGATGGGTGTCTCTCAGCTGTAACGCAAAAGAGAATAACAAAACCGGAACTGATTTTATACGTGAAGAGTACTAGACTCAGGAGACCAGGAACGGTGAAATCATGAAGCCTTTATTGAGTGATTCAGCATGCCCAGTAGATGGTCAGAACAAGCATGCTTCCAGGGCTCCAGGGCCCTCATTATATGCTGGCCGGAGCCACACCTCTGGCCGCACCCAAAAGACCTGATAGGGGCTTAACATATGTGCATGTTTGTCATAGGTTCCCTGGAGGAGCCTTTGATTGCATTGGCTCTCCAGGGAGAACCTAGGTCCCACATTGGTGGAGGCTTTCAATCTGGATGTCTATTGTTCCTCCAGATTCAAGCTCCCCTCTCTGCCTGACCATGTGCTCTGGCCATGCGGCGGGCGCCATTACCTGGGAGCACATGGCAGGCTGGTTAGAACACAGAGCATACTACATTACATGCCTCCCCCCATAGTCTGGACTGGTTCTTGGCAAACAGTCTCTGAGGTGCGTGGGATGTTTCTGTTCTCCTGTCGAGCGACGTGGGGTTGCTGGAGCCGCCGGTGTAGGGAGCGGAGATTCGGGGATATCCGCCATGGGCTAAGCCGGGTCAGGTGCCGGTGCAGGGACAGCGACTGGAGTGATGTCCGGCTGGCCAGCTTCTATGGTGTCCTCCTGCAGAGTCTTGGCCGGTCGTGGGGCAGGCGGATCGTCTGTCTCTGGTACCTCGGGTTCTGCATCTGGGAAATCCAGCCCTGGATCAGCCGCGGAGAAGGCGTGCAGGCGGCGGTGAAGTTGGTCCACGTGGCACCTCCACCATTGTCCTTCCTTGCCCGCGACTTCATAGGAGAGGGGACCAGTGATGCGGATAATCCGGTGCAGCAACCACAGGTGGCCCCAAGCATAGTTGCAGACGTAGACTGGATCCTCCGGCGCAAACCCTCTGGGAGCCTTGGGGACGTTGGGTTCTTTGGAGGTGCCCGGCGCCCGATCGGGGTGGAGCCGGTCAAGCTGGGTTGTCAGCCGGCGGCCCATGAGCAGCTCTGCGGGGCTGTGACCGGTAGCTGAATGAGGGGTGGTGCGCTGGCCGAATAGGAAAGCCGTTAACTTAAACCCTAGATCCCCCTGGTCCATGCGCCTCAGTGCCTCCTTAGTGGTGCGGACCATTTGCTCTGCTTGGCCATTCGTGGCCGGGTGAAAAGGGGCAGATCTCACGTGCCGGATGCCATGGAGCTCCACGAAGCGCTGGAATTCCGCGGAGGTGAAAGCCGTGCCGTTGTCTGAGACGATGGTGTCCGGCAGGCCGTGGGTGGCAAAGATGCGCCATATTGCTCGAATGGCAGCTTCAGAGGAGGTGGTGCGCACAGGAACGACTTCCAGCCACTTGCTGTAGCTGTCGACTAGAATAAAGAAAAGCTGCCCCTGTACCGGGCCCGCAAAGTCCACGTGGAGCCAGAACCAGGGGCATTGGGTGGACTCCCAGGGCCGGACGGGAGCGTGTGGCGGGTCCGGATGGGTCTCTTGGCACTTTTTGCAGCGGCAGACCCGGTCCTCTATCTCCTTGTCAAGGCCTGGCCACCAGACGTAGCTCCGGGCCAGGGCCTTCATTCGTACTACCCCAGGGTGGTGCTCATGCAGAGCGGTCAGCACTCGCGGCCAGAGGGGTTCCGGAATCACTACCCTCAAGCCCCAGAGTAGGCACCCCTTGTGGGTGGAGAGCTCTGCACGCCGGATTGAGAAGGCCGCAAACTCAGGGTCCAGATTCTTGGCCCACCCCCTTCCCACCCAGTCGGAGACCCGGGAGAGCTGATGGTCTCGGGCCGTACGCCGGGCCACGTCCCCTACCTGGAACGGCCGGTCCGGCCGGTCCTCAAGCAGAGTGATGTGGTAAGCCAGAGCTGGGTCAGGGTCGCAGGAGGGCAGTAGAAGGTGGCTGAGTGCATCCGTATGGCCCATGGCCTCCCCAGGCGATGCACCAAGTCATAGTCGTACCCCGCGAGGAAGATCGACCATCAGAGGACTCGCGGGGACAACATTTGTGGCGTGCGGCGATCTGGGGTGAGGAGGCCCAGAAGAGGTTTGTGGTCCGTGGCAACCGTGAACTTGCGCCCGTACAAGTAAGTATGGAACTTTTTGACCCCGGCCACGATCGCAAGCGCCTCCTTGTCTATCTGAGCATAGTTCCTTTCGGCCGGGGCTAGGGTCCGAGAGTAATACGTGTCTGGCAGTTTGTGACCCAAAACTGCCCCCACCCCATAAGGAGATGCATCACAGGCCAATACGATGGGCAGGGCTTCGTTGAAGTGGGCGAGGACCTCATTGGACATTAGGAGGTCCTTGACACCTTGGAAGGCTGCCGCCTGGTGGGGACCCTAAGTCCAGGTGGCGCTTTTGTCCAGGAGCCTGTGTAAGGGCTCAGCTACTGCCGCCTTGTGGGGAAGGAAGGTGTGGTAGAAGTTGATGAGTCCCAGAAAAGACTGCAGCTCAGCCTTGGACTTGGGGCATCGGAGATGGCCTTCGCCTTGTCCTTAGTGGGGTGAATTCCGTGGGCGTCCACCTTGAAGCCAAGGAAATCCACCGCAGGACCCCGAGGAGGAACTTCTCGTGTTTCACCTTCAGGCCGGTGTCCTGGAATCACTGGAGGACAGAGTGTAGGCAGGCTGAGAAGGTCCTGACGTCCGGAGCCGTGATCAGGACATCATTGAAAAAGGGCTGCACCCCTGGAAGACCTTTTAACAAACGGTCCATTAACTCTTGAAAGATCCCGGGGGCTACGCTGACCCCGAACTGGAGGTGCTTCACCTTAAACGCCCCCTTGTGTGTCACAATGGTCTGTGCTTTTGCTGTGGCATCGTCGACTGGCAGCTGCTGGTAGGCCAGGGCCAGGTCTAGTTTCCCAAACACTCGCACCCCAGCCAGGGAGGCCAACACGTGGCTGATGACCGGGACTGGGTAGGCATGGGCCTGAAGTGATGTATTGATGGTGCACTTATAGTCCGTGCAGATGCGGATGTCCCCATTTGCCTTCATTGGCGTCACAATCGGGGTCTCCCATCGGGCATGGGACACTGGTTCTAGTACTCCCTGGGCAACCAACTTATCAAGTTCCCGCTCGATCTTGGGCCGCAGTGCGAGCCGCAGATGGTGGATGTGCACGGGCCGGACCACGGGGTCAAGGTCCAGGGTGATGGGTGGCCCCATATATGAGCCCAGTGCCCCATCGAAAACCGCTGGGAATTCCTCACAGATGTCAATAAAGTCTGTGGGCTACAGGCTGTGTACCCCGGTGACGCCCAGCCCTAGGGGCTAGAACCAGGAGAGTCCCAGCAGGCTTGTGAGGTTGCCCGCCACCACCAGGAGGCCCAAGCATCCCGTAAAGTTCTTAAATTGGACCCAGAACTTGCCCAACCCCCTTATCGGTATCGGGTTCTTCTGAAAGTCCCGCAGGGTTAGGCCCTGGACTTTCCAAAGTCGGGGCCCCCCCGTGAGGCAGAGCCTGCGGAGGGTGGACTCCGAGATTATGGAGTAGGACGACCCAGTGTCTACTTCCATCTGGCAGGGGGTCCTCAATCAAAACGGAGACCTTAATATTGTTGGGGGTGTCGGGGGGGCAAGTTCATTACCTGCTGTGTCTTGCAGTGGTGGTGGCGGGTTGCTGCTGTCTGGAGGAGTTTGGCAGACTCCTGGTGTGCGGCTTGGGTGTGGCAGTTGGAGCGGGTGCGGCAGATGTGGCCCTTCTTGCCACATGACCGGCACTCTGCTTCCCGGAAATGGCAGGTCCGGCGGTCATGCTGATCGCCACAGCTAGCGCACGTGGAATGTTTGGAGTGTGGTGTCACTGAGCGGGAAGCCTTCTCACCTGAGTTGTGGGACCCCTGTCCCGGAGGCCATCGTTGTACCTGGAGTGTCTCGTCATCCTCGGAAATGTCGGAGTCTGCAGCGGCCTCAGTCTGGTGGGTGGCTGCGGATGTGCCTAGCTTCTCCTGCTGAGAGACCTCAAAGGCACATGCCGTGGTTAGCATCTTGTCCAGGATGACTGTGGAGTTGGCCATCAGCTTCCTTTGAAGCTTGGGGTCGCGGACCCCACACAGGAATGCGGAGTATAGCATGTCCTCTAAGGCCACAAACTTGCACCCCACCAGGAGATGGCGGAGGGCCGCCAGGTAATTGGAGGCACCCTTCTGCTGCAGCCGGTGGAAGAACTTCACCCGCTGCATGTTCTTGGAGGGTCTCAGCGAGAAGTAGTTCCTTAGGAGTGCCATGATGTCGTTGTACGTGGCCTCCGCTGAGGTACGAAGGGAAAGCAGGCTTCGGAGTAACTTCAGCGTCTTTACCCCGCAGGAGGCCATGAGCCAGGACTTCTTCTTCCTGGCATCTGTGATGTCCTGTACGTCGAAGTAGGATGTGAGCTGGTCCGTCCAGGCTTCCCAGTCTTCAGAGCAGACTGGATCAAATGGATGGGTGGTTCCCGGAGCGGTGGCCATTCTGGGATGTGCAGCAGTGCGTTGAGCGAGATCCTCGGGAGCCAATGGCGGTGCGGTGGCGCTGGAGCCAAGCAGGGCCGGTGGCTGACGGATCTGGTCTGGGCTCGATGCGGTGCTGGTGTCAGCCAAGGAGTCGCTCATCGGGATCCCATCCTCGTCGCCAGTGAAGAGTACTAGGCTCAGGAGACCAGGAACGGTGAAATCATGAAGCCTTTATTGAGTGATTCAGCATGCCAGTAGATGGTCAGAACAAGCATGCTTCCAGGGCTCTAGGGCCCTCATTATATGCTGGCCGGAGCCACACCTCCGGCCGCACCCAAGAGACCTGGTAGGGGCTTAACATATGTGCATGTTTGTCATAGGTTCCCTGGAGGAGCCTTTGATTGCATTGGCTCCTCAGGGAGAACCTAGGTCCCACATTGGTGGAGGCTTTCAATCCGGATGTCTATTGTTCCTCCAGATTCAAGCTCCCCTCTCTGCCTGACCATGTGCTCTGGCCATGCGGCGGGCGCCATTACCTGGGAGCACATGGCAGGCTGGTTGCTACACAGAGCATACTACATTACAATACGGAAAAGCAGAAGTCTTGTGGGGAAATATGAGGGAGGAAGAGCGGATGATGGACAAGAATAAATCTTCTTTATTTGTTGAGATAAGGTTTGGTGATTAGCATTTATTAAAAGTCTCCATTGCAGCATACCATATAGGTAGGACAAAAAACCTGACAGTTTTATGATGAGGAGAATAGTTTCCTCCTTCCATTGTGCTCCATCATAATTCAACGACAACAAACAGACAGATCTCCAGGAAAAAGCAGCGGATTGAATAGCTCGTCTGTGCCAGGGCGGGAAGTGGAAGACTGGCAATTGAAAGCTAGACGTAAAGAAGAACACTTTTTTTTTTTAATTGCCTACAATTTCAGACACTCCAGAGGACTCAGACAATGTTTCCATGGCAGACGGCACATGCTGAATAGCAGGCTCCTTCTGGGGAGGACGGCCGCTTCGGAGCTCTATTTTTACCCAATCTTTTTTTAAAAAATTGAAAAATGGTTTGGAGACGGGGGTGGGGGGTGGGGTTAGTCAGAAAGACGAGTGAACGGGCCCAGACCCTGTGGCTGCAGTCAGGAAGATCGTCTCTCCCCCCCCCCCCCAAACTCCAATAAGGAGCTGCCAGAAGGAGCACTAGTAATTTTCATGGCTTGGGGGGGGGGGGGGGCGGGAGGTGATGGAGCGTTCAGTTGGTTATTTTTAAAAAAACGTCCATTCAACATTCGTCTGTACAAAAGAATATTCTGGCTTTTGTGAGAAGCATTCGTTGTTGGTTTTGTCGTTACATTTCCCTTTGGGGGACAATATTTTCCCCAGTACTTAAGTTAACAGGACAACCACCATCCCCCCTCCCAGTCAGTATACCTGTCTCTCATTCAGAGATACGCAGCCCCTGGCACACAGGATGGGAGGAGGAGGAGGAGGAGATTGGGTTTACACTCTGCCCTTCACTTGGAGTCTCAGAGCGGTTTACAATCTCCTTTCCCTCCCCCTCCCCACAATAGACACTTTTGAGGTAGGTGGGGCTGAGAGAGCTCTTTTGAGAACTGCCCTTGAGAGAACAGCTCTGAAAGAACTTGTGACTGACCCAAGGTCACTCCAGCAGCTGCATGTGGAGGAGTGGGGAATCAAACCCAGTTCTCCCAGATTAGAGTCCATGCTCTCAACCTCTACACCAAGCTGGAGAGAGGATAGGGTATCATTACAGACAGTTTCCCATACCACAGATTGACAAGGAAAGTATGCTCCAGCCCCTGCATGATCTGTAGCTCTCGAAGGACGTTCCGGACCTCATCTCTCTCGATGCACTTCTGCTTATTCATATATTTCATGGCATACATTTTCTTGGTGTCCCTCTTCTGCACAATGCACACCTGACAGGTATCAAAGGAAAAGGAGTTTCACATCAGCTTTCCAAAGTGAAAGTCATATCTCTGACATATTTAAAACAAAACCATTAGAGAGGCAGACCACCGGAGCTTTTAAAATAATTATTGAATCCACATCTGAATAAAGATTATTTGAAACAGCACTACTTTTATAATAACATAGCTCCTTACCTTCACCTTGGAGTATAAGGTAAAGGTAAAGGTTTCCCTTGCTCAAAAGCCAGTCAATTCTGACTCTAGAGATGTGGTGCTCATCTCCGTTTCCAAGCTGAAGAGCCAGTGCTGTCCAAAGACGTTTCCGTGGTCATGTGGCTGGCATGACTAGACGCTGAGGTGCACGGAACGCTGTTACCCTCCCACCAAAGTGGTACCTATTTATCTACTTGCAATTTCTTGCTTTCGAACTGCTAGGTTGGCAGGAGCTGGGACCAGAGACGGGAGCTCACTCCGTCATGCAGCACTCGGGTCTCGAACTGCTGTACTACTGACCTTCTGGTCTGCAGTGTCTTAACCACTTGAGCCACTGCAGCTCCTTACCTTCACCTTGGAGTATAGCTATGTCCAAATCACTGAATTACCTTTTAAATAAACAAACAAATAAATAAAATGTTGTGAAAATTTCTTCAGGGTTATTTTTGAGAGTGGCATTAGGGTTGCCAGCTCCCTGCATCTTGTTTCCTGCTGCTATTCAGGTGGCAGTAGGAGAAATCTGTTTTAAAATGGGCGTTGGCCTGATAGCATGGCATCACTTTCAGGGAAAATCCAGAAGAGATGTCTGTCCTCTCTAGGAATTGCCAGAAACTCTGTGGTTTTACCACAGAGTTTCCAGTGATTCTTAGAAAGACATGACATCACTTCTAGATTTTCGTGGAAGTGATGTCATCCCATTGCTGACACCCCCTTCGTGTCCCCATTCCTCAGTCTCCTGCTGAATCCTGAATAACATCCATGCACATTTTTCTGTCTGTCTACATATAGTTGATCAGGCACAATTCCCTGCTTTTCCAATGCAAACCCTCGTAACTCATTTCCCAAAGCACGTTTTGTATGTTGCATTTTTATCCTGCTTGTGTTTTTAATTTGAGCAGGTTGGCACAGAAATATTCTAAATAAATAAATTTTGACTTGCCTATTACATGCTCCCATTTGTTTCAGACAGACCTGTGCAGGAAAGATCCCCCCACAGATTGTACCCAGTGCGGTTCCTCCCAATAGGTAGCAGTAACCAGGGATTTGAGAAGCAGATGATATGCTTCGTAACACAAAAAAGATTTTGAAGTTTCAGGACTAAATTTAAATGTAATTTAAGAAGGCCAGACAGTGAAATATATTTGATACAGTGAACTGAGAACTAGAAGTAGAGTTGCACACACATTGGACTGAGCCTCAAAGGTTATTTTAGCTTCTAAAAGCATATGGAAGGATAACGTTTCATACCAAGATTATGTTCAAACATTTATTTACATACATATTGTCAGTCAGAACATGCAGGGGAAGAAAACACCAGCAACTCCACTGTGCTTTCAATTTTTGTCCTGAAATAAATACTTAGGAAGTCCCTTTGTAGACAGAAAGGGATTGTGTCTAGGGTATATTACCTATTTGCTGCATGTAATACACTATTAGGGAGCTGCAGTGGCTCAAGTGGTTAAGACGCTGAACTGCAGACCGGAAGGTCAGTAGTTCAGAAGTTCGAGACCCAAGTGCTGCATGAGGAGTGAGCTCCCGTCTCTGGTCCCAGCTCCTGCCAACCTAGCAGTTCGAAAGCAAGAAATTGCAAGTAGATAAATAGGTACCGCTTCAGTGGGAAGGTGACAGCATTCCATGCGCCTCAGCATCTAGTCATGCCGGCCACTTGACTATGGGAAAAAAGTCTTCAGACAGCACTGGCTCTTCGGCTTGGAAATGGAGATAAGCACCGCATCCCTAGAGTTGTATTCGACTGGCTCTGAGCAAGGGAAAACCTTTACTTATTACACTATTGTCATTGCATTAAGTTCTATTGATATAATACCATTTCTTCTACATAGTGTCTGTAATCTATGCTTATTCAGATTTCTGTAATCCTCACCCCAGTACACTTTTGTTATGTTATCCCCATCCCCAGTCTCTTGCCCTTGATAAACTAAGGACTTGGGGGGGGGGAAATGGCCTCCATAGTGATACTCTAGGAATTTCCTCTAGTCTCTGTGGTCTTTACCATAGCGATTAGGGTAATTCCTAGTGCATAACCTAGAAGTGACATCACATCCTCCTCTGGCTCCACCCACCCCAGGCACTGCCCCCACAAATGACCCAGCCTGTTGCCTAGGTAGTGTTGGGAAGCCTATTAGGCACCAGCAAGTGTTTCCCCTGACCTGCAGAGTGAAGTTGGAAAATCAAAGCCAGTCAGATTCAAGAGACAAAAATTCCTACTTGGCCCCCAAAGGCAACCAGCTTCAGCTATTCTACTAGTAGAGCTGCCAGTCCCCAGATGGTCCTAGAATTTCTCCCAGAATTACAGTTCTTTGGTCCCTTCCAGTGGCATGGATAAAATGGCTGCTTTGGACTCCCTGGCATCACATCTGCCTCCTTAATCTCTCGGAATTTCCCCACTTAGAATTGGCAACCTTCTCTACCAGGGCAAGACCAAGGGTGTCACGCCTGGACCAAACAAGCTGGACTCCAGCAGGACAATGGCCCCCCTTTACAGCTGCCCCCACCTTCCTCCTAATTAGCACACTAAAAAGTGGGTCTCCTTCCTCCCTAGTGAGCAGCAAAGCCCAACCTCGGAGGGCTGGTGCTGGCGTAGGAGCTGCAGTCTTCTGGAGCAGTGCCGAAGTCTTGACTGAGCATCATTCTAATTCTGAAGGCAACAAGACAACACCTGATCTGACTGGACTGGTTTTGGATGCCAAATTAACTACCAGACGAAACAGGATACGGTTGCTATAGCAACCTCTGTAATTTTAGGGAACATCTAGAATTAGACAGAGAGTCCAAATAGCAACAGGAAAACAGACCCGATGGCTCCAATGTCCTGCCCCTTCCCAGACACTAGCCAGAGAAATGCATTTTAAAAGCCTGCAAGGGTCACAGTAGGAGCAGTTTTTAGGAAGGGGAGGAGCGAAGAGCCATTTCTACTGGCCTGAACTGAGGTTCCAAATGTTGATCCAGCACTGGCAGTTACAATTCACATGGGCATGTGGCAGTGGAAGATGCCAGGGACGGAAAATCTTCATGCAAAGCTGAGCTTTCCCTGAAACTGGGCCACTGCTTCGAGCCAGATGTTCTCCTAGTAGGGATCTGAAATCAGAAGTGATTTCAGCTGAGAGATCAACACAACGGATTTTATAGCTCCACATCACATTCAATTTGAGCTGGGGCTCATGGTGACTCCCTACCGTTTGGGGAGCGACAGAAATGTGAAAGATGACTAGATGCCAAAATAACCTTTTGCTGCTGAGCTGAATGGGTTGCCAACTCTGGCACGAGAAATTCCTGGAGATCTGGAGGTGATGTATGGGGAAGGCTGACCAAAGGTTTAGAGGAGCCAGTGCAGAATTGCATGAGTCCTCCAAGGAGCTTAAAGCTGTACACATGATGCTGCTTCATTTTAGCCTCATAATAACCCTCTGAGGTAGGCTCACCAGGTTGCCCGCCATGTCAGGCAGCCTCTAGCCCCTGCCGTCCCTCTCCTGTTCTGGATCAATGAAGCAACAAGAGGAAAACGGGGGGGGGGGGGAGGCATCACAAAGTCTACAATGCTCTAGGAATTTCCCCCAAGCTCTATAATAAAGACCATAGAGACTGGTGAAATTCATAGAGCTTTGTGGACACTGTTGCCCAGAAGATCCCCCCCCCCCCCCCAAGAACAGAGGCCACCCAGGAAACTCCAACTCTTGGAATCTTATACCTTTGATGTATCAGACAGGGCAAAGTGGCCACCACGGTCCCTCTTCCATTTTGGAAAGTATGCCAGCTAAGCCCAGGAGACAGCCCCATAGCAAGATGATTTTTGGTGGTGGGGGGCACTGGGAGGCATGACATCACTTCTGATGTCACCAAAAATAATAATAATAATTTTAAAAAAACAGGAGAGCACTTGCCTAGCCCTCTTGGCTATCTAGAGGGGGGGAGGGGAAGAGGAGTGCCTCTGGAAGGAGAGGGGCTCCCTTCATTCTCCCAGCTCTTCGCTGAACTGTGCGCCCTCCCTGAGGTGCAGGTGCTCCCCTCGGCACCTTCCCCCCAGGGACGGAAAATCTTCATGCAAAGCTGAGCTTTCCCAGTTAGGAAGTTTTTCCTGATATTTCCTAGAACTACTGATTTTCCTTGAACAACTAGGAACAAGGCCTGTTGTGGAAATAAATACAACAAGCTCTAGAAAGAGGCTCTGGGCAGGTGCACCCAGCGTCAATTTGCTGTGGTGACCTGAGGAGGGTAGAATTACACAGAGCTTATCAATTTCTCCAGGCGAACTGATCTCTGCCATCTGGAGAGCAGTTGTAATTCTGAGTGATCTCCAGCGCTCACCTGGAGATTGGCAACAATGGTTTCCCAAGAGGAAATGACTGGTTTGGAGGGTGGAGGCTATGGTATTGTACCCAAGGACCCATCCCTCCTCAAACCCCACCCTCTCCAGACTCCACCCCTCAAATCTCCAGGAATTTCCCAACCCGGAGTTGGCAACCCTATCTCCTTTCCAGCCAACCATCAACCTACCTTTATCTGCCCCTCTGACTTCAGGTTTCTATCTCTTCCCCCCTCCCTGTAGCATCTACCTAGGAAAACTACAGTCTTTCTTCACAGTTGGGACCAAAGCAGCTCACATCATTCTCTTCTCCCCCTTTTGATCTGCACAACAACCCTGTGGGGTAGGTTAGGCTGAAAGTCTATGAGTGGTCTGAAATCACTCAATCAGCTTCCTAGCAGCGCTAATTGCTATGTCACACTGGCTGTCTTGGGGGGGGGCACCTCAGCAGGGTATAATTACACAGAGCTTATCATTTTCCCCAGGGGAACTGATCTCTGCCATCTGGACAGCAATTTTAATTCTGAGTGATCTCCAACCCTCACCTGCAGATTTGCAGCATTGGTCCCCCAGGAGGAAATGTCTGGTTTGGGGGGTGGAGTCTATGGCATTGTACTTGTCTGATGTTCCACTCCTCCTTAAACCCTACCCTCTCTAGACTCCACCCACCAAATCTCAAGGAATTTCCCAACCCGGAGGTGGCAACCCTATCTCCTTCCCAGTCAACCATCAACCTACCATTATCTGCCCCTCTGACTTCAACTTCCCATCTTCCCCTCCCACCTGCAGCCTCTGCCTAGGAAAACTAGTCTTTCTCCACAGTGGGGACCCAAGCAGGAGGGAAGCGACCTCAGCAAGGGCTGACACTTAGACTTTAGTTCTATTTTCTGAACTTTTCCTCAAATGCAAGGGTGCACAGTAAAGGCAAGGAGTTGTGTCCCTTCACTTTTCAAGTGACTTGTCTGTTTCCTTCAGACTGACACAGACACTCCTCCTGGACTGGCAACTGCCAAGCCAAAGTCCATATGATGACTGGCCCTTTTCCTCAGCACTCACCTGCTCTCACCAATCAGAGAGAATAGGGGGTGCATGCAGACAACAGCCTGTCAATCAAAACATGCCTTACAGTGAGGCATTAACCCTTAATCTCCCAGCTCCCTGAATCTGATGCACTAAGCATCCTGGTTTTGGAGGTCAGTTCAGCCGAGGAGAGAAAATGGTGTGGAGCTTTGGTGGAGAATTTCTTTTCCAAGGAGGGGGAGAGGAAGAGGAGGAGGGGCTGCCACCAGCCCTTCCAGAGGCTTTAGCAGTCTCTGGCCATAAGCCAGTCAAAAAGCCCCGATGACTGGATGGTGAAGGGCGAATCGAGGGAAAGAGAAGTCAGGTGGCTGCAGGTGGTGGTGACCTGGGGATCTGGCTGGATCTAGTGAGGGGGTGAGAGGCAAGAGGGCCTCCTCGCATCAGCTGTGGCAGACGCGCTCTTCTCTTTGACAGCTGACAATATGCAAACAATTGCATAGAGAGACACAAGAGGGGAGGGGAGGCAGTTATTCACACAGACAGGCACACCCAAGCCTTCCCTTGCATCTCTCTGTGTGGGCGGAGTGCACAAGCAGGCACAAGCGGATGAAGGGGCGGAGTGGCCACGGCTGGGTGGAGACTGCTGAGAGCACGGGGTGGGGCAGGCACTGAGACTGGGGTGAGGGCACCGAGAATTTGGGAGGGGGCATTACCCCATGCCCCCTGTGCTGGCTGCAGCCCTGCCAGGAGAGCCCCAAGGCGCCTGTTGTCAAGGGCCTGTCTTTGTTGCCTGGTACGGACTCCAACTCTGCCTGGCCAATGCCTGTGAACGATGCACTCCCCTCCCAGAGCAGTCAGCTAACCAACTGCACCCAGGATGAAAGCAGGTGTCCTGCCTCGCCCAGAGAGGCAGGACCTTCAGCAGGCCAAGTTCTACCACCGCCCATCCTAGTCCTTTGTCTTTGCATTTTAATTCAGTCAAGTTCACCACATCCCCTGCCAGCCTCTCAGCAGCCCCTTGCAGCATCAGCAAAAAGTAATAATAAAAATGGATTTCCCCCTCCCAGATTCAAATCCCAAAGGTCCAACGGGCCAAGAATATTAAAAGCGCTCTTTTGCTCAGCAGTTTAAGATGCTGAACTGCAGACCGGAAGGTCGGTAGCTCGAGACCCGAGTGCTGCATGACAGAGTGAGCTCCCGTCTCTGGCCCCAGCTCCTGCCAACCTAGCAGTTCGGAACCAAGAAACTGCAAGTAGAAAAACAGGTACCACTTCGGTGGGAAGGTCACAGCGTTCTATATGCCTTGGCGTTCAGTCATCCAGCCACAGGACCACGGAAAAGTGCTTCGGACAGTGCTGGCTCTTCGGCTTGGAAACTGAGATGAGCACTGCATCCCTAGAGTTGGATTCGACTGGCTTTCGAGCAAGGGAAACCTTTACCTTTACCTAGAAGTCAGAGATCAACTTAGAACCAGGCAAGGACTCTGTCCTGCTCACAGACTGTGTCCCTCTGCCCTGATAGTCAAGGGATCCTAGAACATGACAAAAAAACAAACCCATTCTCATCTTGTAGGGATACCAGCCTCTAGGTGGGGCCTGGAATTACAGCTCATCTCCAGACAACGGAGATCAGTTTCCCCTGGAGAGAATGGATGCTTTGGAGGGTGGACTCTGTGGCATTGTACCCAACTGAGGTCCCTGTACTCCCCAGGCTCCACCCCCCAATCTCCAGGACTTTCCCAACTTGGAGCTAGAAACCCTACCCCCATCCCCCGCTGGGGGCTGTGGGGACCTGCCCACCCTATCTTCTTGTCAGATGGGGCCCAGATGTATGCCCGTTTCAAAAAATCCTCCTTCTTCAGAGCTTGAAGCTCAAAAGTAATAGTCTAATTCTTTAAACCTGGAACTGAATGATATTCTGTATAACCAACATTGCTATCACTGTAATCACTAACGGAAACGAACACCGTTGAAATGAAACTTACACTCTGCTTACTTATAATATTGTACTCAGCGGCAAACACCTCAAACTCCTTTATAACTGGCACCAGCCAGCCGGGTTATGAAGTTCTCAAATCCATACCAAAATTACAACAGTTTAAGTACGAACAGTTACTAATTAATTGCCAACAGCTGTGGCTAGTACTCATTAATTTAAAGTGGCAGTTCATTAATTTTGTGACAGTAGAACACACTCAGTTATATGCCCTTTCATTAATTTAAAATACCAGAAATTAATCACACTTGTGGCCATATTCTCCAAAAGAATGATTACAAATGGGAAGAGAGATCCATATGCTGCTTAAGACCCATAGGGGTGAGTGTCTTTAAAGTATGAATCCAGAGCGCTTCCTGTCTGAGAAGTATATTGGATATATCCATCCTGTTAAAAGGAAGGGGTGTATGCTTACATATAACACAGAATCTAAGGTGGAGGACAGACTGGCAGAATGAAGTGCAAGGGAAGCGGGGCATAAAGGCCCGGGGCAAGTTGTTGCAGGGCTTTCTGGTCGCACAGCGTGGACTGATGTGGGACCATACCAGGGAGGAGGTGGAATGGAACGTTTGTGCTGCAGGGCGGCCCCCTGGTGGTGGCACCCCAGTTGCGCATGGCTTTGGTCTGTTTTGCTGACCTGTGCGCAGGCGCATGGGCACATAGGTGCAGCAGCAATTGGGGCAGGATCCCATGGCTGGGAGCTTTAACTCTGCAAGCCAGAAGCATCCCCGTGGGCGGTTGTGTGCTCAAGCGCACCACACGTATGGGTGGTTATGTGCATCCCTGCCGGATCAGCACATTCACATTACCGCTTATTTGCGCCCACACTTCCAGGAAGTGGGATCAATGAGCATCCAGACAGCTTGACACCGGTTTCACAGGTACCTTTTTAGAGCAGGATGAAAACGCTTCAGGAAGGGGTGAGTGCAGCATGGGAACGCCAGACAGCTGTGGCTGTGTGAACCGGCCCTCTTAATCTGCTTGTGAAACGTGCCTATATCGGGCCAAACTGCCAGTCTGAACTCAGCCTAAGATCATCTACAGTATGATATTTTTCAGTAAAATGAACTACTGAAGAGCTTTCAATGTTCCAGTTCTAATTTTTGAACAATGTTTTATTATCCTTGTTTTTACTGATCTTGAGCTGATGCCTACATAAAGCAGGTTGCATGGACATAATAACAAATACACAACTCCTTTGGAGTTGCAATTAGTAAAATGCTTGAATCTTATACTATAAGATCCACCTGGATGTATGAACTCCTTTAATTCTAGAGAAAGATGACAGAAAGAATATTGCCGACATCTGAAATGTCTGTGCGCACTTTCCTGATTGGGACTGGCTTCCCTGGAGTCTGTTCTAATTAATATATCACGGTTGCTTCTGGTTTTTCGAAAGCCTATCAAAGGGCCATTTTCACATCCCGTTGCTTCTGATATCAAATGCCAGTGCCTTTTGATGATCCTTTTAACTGCAAACAAAAGGTGAGTGTATTGCAAAGCACAAGAAAAACTACTTGTATCCGAACATGGATGGTTTTTAAGT
This sequence comes from Lepidodactylus listeri, assembly GCA_029233225.1. Classification (NCBI taxonomy): domain Eukaryota; kingdom Metazoa; phylum Chordata; class Lepidosauria; order Squamata; family Gekkonidae; genus Lepidodactylus; species Lepidodactylus listeri. The sequence goes on along the minus strand of JARCFY010000009.1, from coordinate 110,753,668 downwards.
AAGGATGATCTATCTGTCTTTAAAGCACTTAGCCCTGTGAATAACCTCCCTAGGGTATCCTTTGTCAAGTAATTGCCTTTCCAATCTGAGTCTGCAAAAAAAATCATGATATGTGGTGGAATTCCTTTTTATCCTCATGATAAATGGTAAATCATTATGCAATTGTGGGGGATGGAATGAGTTATAATGAAAACAGGAATTTTTGTCAGTAGACTTAATAAACATTTTGACTGATAATTGATTCAAGATGTTCTTATGAATCCTTGTATCCAGAAATGTAATGGAATTGGGGTCACTGTAGCAGGTGAACCTTATTGTCTCACGCAGTGAATTAACCCAGGTTAAAAAAAACCCTTTCACTTTCTGACTACCTGAGAAGACTAGAAAAATGTCATCAATGTAACATTTATATTTCATTATAAAAAGCCCTAGTGTAGGAGTGTCAAACATGTGGCCTGGGGGCTGTATCAGGCCGCCGGAGGGCTTCTATCAGGCCCACACTGGAACTGGCCATCTCCTGCTTCCAGTTCTGTTGCTGCTGCAGCATCATAGCTTGCTTTGCCAGATTCTCTCAATTACTCAGCCATTTCATTTTCCCCCTTGGTTCCTAGACTCAAACTCTGAGCATGAGATCTCTGTGGTGAATGTCAATAAATCAAAAGTAGGTTTGCAGCTTACAGATACACACCTGAACAGCATACTCAAGATTGCAACAGCACAGACATTTTGATGCAATAATTCAGAGCAAGAGGTGTCAGTTATCAGACACTGTTTAAATAAACAAAACATTGCAAGGGTGCTAATGTTTTAAGCATGTTTTTATTTTAAGTTAAAAAACCCTTTGTGTTTGTGTCTTTTATAAAGTTTTTATCTTCACTACCCAGCATTACATTCTATGACACACATGGCCCGGCCCAACAAGGTTTCATTTATATCAGATCTGGCCCTCATAACACCCCTGCCCTAGTGAGTAGATCTGAGTAGGAATCTCAGTAGACCTGCTTAAGGTAGCTCTCTGTGTCAATGTACTGAAGAACAGAATAATGTTCAGCCAAGTTAATTGGGTGATAGAGAGATTTTAATACACCCCAACACTGCATCTCTGTATCTCAATCTGCTGAAAAGGAAGGACTTCACATATTTCTGCGGTAAAATAAGATGGCACTTACCTTTCCAAAACTCCCCTTCCCAATAGCCCGGAGAATTTGAAAGTGGTCAAAGTTAACTGTAAGAAGAGAAGCAGAAATGTGAGGTAGAGATGAGAACCATTTAGGGAAAGCTGGCTGAATAAAATGAATGAGAGCCTATGCCAACCAGAATACGCTCAGTCATCACTGAATTTTAATGACTTTGGGGATTGGGAAGTTCAATAAAACAATGAAACCTCTCCATTTCAGTGTGCGTTATTGAGGAATGCTTTCATAACCCATTGTCCATAAGACTTTTGCTAGTAACTTGCCTGTGGAAAGTGTCTGGGTGAGAGTAAGGAATGGATGGACCAGTGGCGTTATATTTGTGGTTTGTTTCAATCTGCCTATTTGGGGTGAAGAGGAGGATGCTCTCCTCTGGGGACAACTGGCCAAACTGCCCAGTTCAGTGGCTATTGGTGATTTTAATTTCCCTGATGTGTGTTGGGAGACTTACTCTGCCAAAAACCCAGAGTCATGTAATTTCTTGATTTGTTTGTGTCAGAGACTGCCATTTCCTGCTCGGGAGGTGGGATGTGTGCCTCTCCCCCCTCCTTTGGAATGTGCTCCTTTCCCCTCGCTCTCGCCTCCGCCTGTGCCTTCGCTTATCTGTAACCTTGATTGAGGCTTCTCACAGACTTTGTTGCTAATTGGGTTTTTTCCTACAGGTGCAAACTGCTTTCCTTCCCGCTTTTCTGGCTGGGAACAAATGGGCCAATGTATTTAGGCGCCCTTTTCCTTGAATGTTGATTGGGGGGTTTCTTTGCTACACTGTGGTTTGAATACACTATAACTGTACCTGAACACACCTTCTTCCCCCATTACTGACTCAAGAAGTGTGAACAAGTTGATCCACCATCAAATAAAAGAAGTTCTTGTTTAAGACCCTTTTTTTGTGGTTTGAAATCTCTTGGACTTTCACAGAGAGTCAGTAATCCCACAATTTGGGGAAGTCACCCATTCCACAATGTCAGAAGATGGTGGAGAATCCCCAACGACTACGGACTTGGGAGTGCCTGTGTCCACAGAGGAGGAGGTCATGGTTCCTACCACCTCCTGGGTTGATCTTAGACCCAGGGGTCCCATGTACTCATGGACTTTGTTTGGGACTGAACCTGTTGAGACCTGGACCCCATCCCGGCAGGGATTGGCTATGGGGCTTGGCTTGGGACCTGAGCCATGGGACGGCGTGCATCCATGAGCCCCAGCTAGACCTCAAGATTCCAACTGCCTGAGGGAACCAGAATTTGGGGACATGTGGTCCCACATGGATCATTGGCTCAAAGCCATGGAGCAATTGCTGCAATTTGAGATGACAACTCTCCTGGAGGGATTACCTGCAATAATCCAGAGAGTGGTGGGTGCTCCAGTTGGCGGGCCCGATGGGGCTGGAGCTGGAGGGGGGTACCACTGGCACCCCCTCCTGTGCAGCAGCCACCGGGGGTAGGCCCTCCGGCTCCTGCGGGTCCTGGACCAGGGGTTGATCAGTGGCTGGTGCCCCACGAATTGCTGACAGCCACCTTTGATGGGGACCTGGCCAAACTACAATTTTTCATCATAGAGACGGATCGCTTCCTGCAGACCTGGGGCCACTTGTTCCCCACAGAGGGGGATCGGGTCGGCTGCATCGGATCGAGGCTTTGCGAGGAAGCAGCAGACTGGTATGTAAGTCTGCACAACCCTCCCGGACCTGAGCTGGAGAGAGTGGAAGAGTTCATGTGGGCCCTTAGATGGCAGTATGAAGACCCTGTGGGTGAGGAGAAAGCTCGTAACCAGCTGAGATGCCTCACCCAAGGGCGAGATTCGGTTCGGGAGTATACTGCTACCTTTAAATGATACGCGGCTAGGATCCGAGGGTGGCCTTCGGAAGTGCTGGTAGAGCAATATCGCCAGGGGTTGAATATGGAATTATACAAGACTATATTGTGAAATGTCAACCCTACATTCCTGGCGGCCTGGGTGTGAGCAGCAGAAGAGGTGGAATCCCGCTTCACCATGATTAAGATGCGCACCCCCACTGGAACCCCGAAAGGTTCTGGCACAGCAGCCACCCCCCTGAAGCCTAAGATCAAGGCACCTCTGAAGGATATCAGAGACCTACGTCTGAAGAAGGGGTTGTGCATGCGATGTCCACCATCAAATAAAAGAAGTTCTTGTTTAAGACCCTTTGATTGTGGTTTGAAATCTCTTGGACTCTCACAGTTTGCAGGATAACCTCCTCATCCAAAAGTTAGAAAAGGTGGTGATGGGAGGTTAGCTATTTTCACTGGATTTTAACTCACAGGGAAGAGCTGGTAGATGAAGTGATAGTGGTGGGCACTTTGGGGGAAGCAATCCTATGTTGTTAGAATTCTCTCTTTTATATGATGTGTTTTCAGTGGAACATATGTTGGATTTTAGTAGGACTGATTTTAGTAAATTTAGAGAGATGATGGGAAAGATTCCATGAAGAAGAGAGTTGGAAGGGAAGGGGTAACTGAAAAGTGGGTTCTTTTAAAAAGTGAGTTGTTGCAGGTTCAAGCTATTCAATCTGTTACACAGTGGCCAAAAATACCAGGTGCCGTCAGAAGGTCCAGCAGTGGGGCCAGGACACCAGAAGCTCTCTCACTGTTGCTCCCCCCCCCCCCCCAAGCACCAAGAGTACAGAGCATCATTTGCCCCAGACCGAGAGCTCCTATCTATACTTTGTGGCTAATAGCCACTGATGGACCTCTGCTCCATTCCCTCTTGAAGCCATCCATGCTTGTAGCCACCACCACCTTCAGTGGCAGTGAATTCCACGTATTAATCACTCTTTGGGTGAAGAAGTACTTCCTTTTATCTGTTCTAATCTGACTGCTCAGCAATTTCATGGAGTGCCCACGAGTTCTTGTATTGTGAGAAAGGGAGAAAAGGACCTCTTTCTCTACCTGCTCTATTCCATGCATAATCTTGTAAACCTCAATCATGTCACCCCTCAGCCATCGTTTCTCCAAGCTAAAGAGCCCCAAGAGCTTCAACCTTCCTTCATAGGGAAAGTGTTCCAACCCTTTTATCATTCTAGTTGCCCTTTTCTGCACTTTCCCCACTTTTTAAGACCAACAAAGTTTAATGCTGTGTATAACCTTTCCTGTGCAAGCACACTTCTTCAGATGTACACAAAAGCTGATACCCAGCATTAAACAGTGTTGGTCTTAGAGGTGCCCCGCTGGACTCAAACCTTGTTCTGTTGCTTCAGACCAGCATGGCTGCCCCACCTGAATCTATCTGAAGAAGGGTAAGCTTATCCCCAGAATTAAACTTTGTTGGGCTTTAAGGTGCCACTGGACTCAGACTTTGTCCTATACTTTCTTGAAGTCGCCTTTTATAAGGAAAAAAACACAGCAAAACCGTATATTTCATTTTCATCTGGTGTGAACTACACGAGTTATGTCACCGCTGCAGGGAACAGGGCCACTGCCTCCCAGTCTTCCCAGCAATAAATCAGTCATTTTCTCTGCAATTGTGGTGACAATGACCACACCAGAGAGAAGCGGAATGAATGGCAAGCCAGGAAGACTGCCTATTCTTTGCCTACAGGGATCATTACTCCTATAAAAGTGGTTTCCCAGGTCATTTTAATCTTGGAAGGAAAGCAATACACATCCAGTTTTTGTTAAGCTTGTGTCACATTCATTTATAACTTTAACAGCTCCTTCTGAAAAGTTTTGACCATTACCAAGTGTGTGTAGCCTGGCCTGTGTTTTTTCTTCAGATGATACGGGGACTCCATACTGTAATGTACCCTGCTACATGTCTGGACACGTTCGCCAGGTGCTCCTGTAATCGTAAGTGGTACCAGCCAGGAGCGCATGGCCGAGACACCAACCTGAGCTTCAGTCCCCAGAGAACAATAGACCCTCGGATCCTGATTGTCCCCCTATCAGAGGCTGAGGATATTCAAATGGTCCTATGATAGCCACTGGTGGGAAACTAATCCCTGTCTACCCAATCCCCCATGGGGGGGCAAGGTCGGGGGTGTGGCTTACCTGTAATTATAAGCAGGCCCCCCGACCACCATCCCTCATGCTTCCACTGACCACCTAATGAAAAGAGCTTTGTCTGAAATCACTCCACGGCCTCCCAAGTCCAGTATATTATACACACCCTGGAGAACATACAGGTCATCTGCCTTCACTAGTTCCCTGTCAGCTCACATTTTCTCTTATTATTCAACATCTGCTTCACTTGATGACCAGCAGAGCATGCATGAAGGGGCTCCTGGTGGGTGTGTGTGTGTCACGATGTATGTGTGCCATGCATATGGTTGCCAATCTCCAGGTGGGACCTGGAGATCCAGTATTACAGTTGATCTTTAGCCAACCGAGATCAGCTCCCCTGGAGAAAATGGCTGCTTTGGAGGGTGGACTCTATGGCATTGTACCCTGATGAGGTCCTTCCCCTCCCCAAACCCCACCCTCCTCAGGCTCCACCCTCCCAAATATCCAGGCATTTCCCAACTGGAGCTGGCAACCCTACCCAGGCACCAGGAGCAAAACCGCCCTGGAAAAGAGTCCTCCCTCTCAAAGGAAGGAAGGAGGAAGAGAGGGAGGAAGAAGAAGAAGAAGAAGAAGAAGAAGAAGAAGAGATTGGATTTATACCCCATCCTTCACTCACTTGGAGTCTCAGAGCGGCTTACAAACTCTTTTCCCTTCCTCTCCTCACAACAGACACCCTGGGAGGTAGGTGGGGCTGAGAGAGCTCTAACAGAAACTGCTCTTTTTCAAGAACAGCTCTTATCAGAACTATGGCTTGCCCAAGGTCATCCAGCCAGGTGCAAGTGAAGGAGTGGGGAATCAAATCCGGTTCTCCCAGATTAGAGTCCGCGCACTTAACCACTGCACCAAACTGGCAAAAGAACCAGCCAATCTGCTCAGCCAGTCCTGCACCATGTGTGACCAGGCAGGTATTATATACTGGGTGAAAGAGGAAGCATTGTGTCTCCAAGTGCAGAGGGCCTAGGTTTGCTGTGAAGGAGCTCAGGGCAACTGTTGGAAAACAGGCCCTGCAGACACCCCGTTCCACCAGAGGGAACATGTGTGTATGGCCCTGGTCACACGCAGAATTAGCCGCGTGATAGGCATGAATGTCATGAGGATTTTAAGGGCGCGATCACACCAGAACATCTGGGAAGCATCCCACACCCATCGGCAACCCATTTCTCTCCGCCGAAGAAGTGAAGTTAAAAGGTACTGGGGAAAGTCCGGTACCAAACAGGTTTGCTACAGGCCAAAGACGGACTTCCCCTGTGTGATCGCTCCAGTGCGCACCCATGGCGTCGGGAATAGTCTGATCAGGCTAACCCGACGCCATGCCGTTGTTTTTTTCCCCTTCTCAGTATGCGCATCATCGCATACTGCCATACGAAGCCCTCAGGGTGGAGATGTGATTAATTGATCCCCTGTTTAAGCCCATCGGGAAAAAATGGCAAACCCACCCAACTCTCCTGTGGTTGTATCTGATCATGCAGTGGTGGGCTGTGCCCGCAGCTTCACAGACCTGCATGATTACGCAACTGCAGGTCCAATTACCCCGAAGCAAATTAGCCTCACTTCTCCCCCAGATTATCTCGCTCCTGTGACTGGGGCCTACGTGTGTGGAATTTACGCAGCTGTCCCAGCTCCCAAGCTACTAGACCCTAATGAATTCACCCTCCTAAATGAAGATTTCTTTTACCGCTTCCACCACCAGAACATTTTAGAGCTGTGACAGATTAGTCTTTTTTGTTTCTTTTCTTTTTCCTCTGCTCCAGTTTTCCCTGGATGTAGGAAGTCTCCCCTCTCTTGGATGCACCTCTTAACACGATGAGGGGGGTTTTGTGCATCAGCAAAGCTGAGAACAGTACTGTGAAGAAATGCATTTTTTCTTAAAGAGGTCTGAACGGAGCAAAACCTTCACCTTGAGTTTTTAAAAGGTTTTCTCTCTGAGCAGAGAACAGGCAGGAGGGCAGGAAGAAGTCAGTTCAATGGCTTTCCAGTCTCACCTCAGCCACCCTTTGAGAAATGCTAATACCTCTATCTAGTGACAGTGCGACGGTCAAGCTCTCCACCCTAGATAGGTGATATCTAGCAGAGAATAGAGATGTGCGCAAAAAAAGAAATTGGAATTTTTCGGGTTTGGATCGACTAAACTTGAAAATTTTTGGTATTTGCCGATATTCCTGAATCCAAGTATTGGTATGATATCGGAGTTTGGGAATGATCAGACTAGCCGAATGTATTCGGCCCAGTTATACCCTATGGGGACTGTCCCCAAAGGGTATAATAATCCCCCCCCTCAAAGTGGGGGGGGGGGAGGTTCCTATCACTGAAAGGAAGGCAAATTGCCTTCCCTTCAGTGAAGGGAGTGTGCTGCCTTCCCCTTAGTGGTGGGAGCCTGATGCCCCCCTGAGCTATTCTGGGAGGGGGGGGGTTAATGCCTCTCTTTCCCCCCTTCTCCAGCTGGCCTCCATGATCATTTAAACATGCCTCCCCGTGGCCTCCCCAGCCTGCCCACCAAAGCAGGTGGCGAAGGGAAAGTGTTTAAACTTAAAACACGTTCCTTTGCTTCTGGGGCTCGTGCTGCCTCCGTGGTGCAACTCCCCAGCCAAGGGAAGGTATTTAAAGTTTAAATACTTTCCCTTGGTGGAGAGTCGCACCACAGAGGTGGCACAAGCCCTGAAGCAAGGGCAGGTATTTAAAGTTTAAACACCTTTCCTTCAATGGAGAGGTGCACCTGGCACCTCCCCAGCAAAAGGAAGGTCTTTATACTTAAAACACTTTCCCTTGCTTCTGGGGCTTGTGCCGCCTCCATGACGCAACTCCCCTGGCCAAGGGAAGGTGACTGGGGAGTTGTGCCGTGGAGGCAGCACAAGCCCCAGAAGCAAGGGAAAGTGTTTTAAGTATAAACACTTTCCCTTCCCCACCCAGCAAAGGGATTCCCCGAAGGAATGCCGAATATACGGCATCCATTCGGGGAATCTCTGTTTGGCCAGCCAAATCAGATTAGGGAATCTGATTCCCTAATCAGCGTGCCCGAATAATGCCAAATAGGTATTTTTTTTTCAGTTTGTCCAAACCAAATGCAGATCCCTAGCAGAGAACAGAGATCTGGAGGAATTAAGTGCTAGAAAGACCTCAGATTAAAATTTTCTGGTGACTTCAGGAGAAGTTTCTTTGACCTGGCCAGTAGGAGGAGAAACAGAGATGATAAAACTCCTGGGAGCAAAAAGGAGAGTCTTTTTTGGTGCTGATTCCGCTGACAAAACACTTATCTGAGGTCTGCAGAAGGCAGCCATTGTCGTGTGCTGGCCTGCACTGAGCAGAGGCTTGAAGGTAATTGAAACCCTTTAGAGCATTTGTAACTTTCTAAGTGCCTGCCTTATATTTAACCACTGCTAGGGCACGGATAGAGGAAAGGATGGAGGAATTGCATTTTACCTCTTTCTTTTGAATCCCTTGCTCAATCTGGTGCTGTGGACATTTTATTTTTAATAAATGCTTTATTGCTTTTGATGCTGATAGCGGTTGTCTTGTACCACATAGACCTCCACCACCTTGGACACGATATTGTAAAAGGAGCACCAGGAGGAAGGGGAGGTGCAGTCAGTTGGCAAGCGACTGCTCCCCCAGTAGTGCACAAGGCAATAAGCTGTCCCTGCAGTAACCAAACACTGGATAATGAGAGACACAGAAGCAAGAACTTGGAGCTGGGAAGGGAAGTTGGGAGCCCTGTCCCTCTCCCCAGTGGGCAATTCCTACAAAGGCCAGGTCGTGGCAGCAGTTGAACAGACAGAAACAAACGCCCCTCCAGGTGTGGGGAAAACCTTGGAAGGCACAATGGATTGGGGCCTGCAGGACTATTCCACCACAAATACCACAGGGAGTTTAGACTCTGTCCAGAGGCTAAACTCCTAGCAGAGTCACTCAAGGCAGAATAGTCATGGCTGAGACCCCAGACTAAGATGCAGCCACCCCCCTCAGGCATCTACGGCCACATCAGCAGAAGAGAGCAGACAGTTGCGGTGGGGGCGGGGGCGGGAGAGCCCTCAAAGGGTAGCTACTTGGTGGCAGCAGTTGTGGAAAGTGGCGCTGGGAGAGGATCTTTTATAGACAAAAGCAGTGCCACTTCAGCCAACCTTGGTTAGCCCTGAGCAGAAGGCAGCAATGCTAACCCACTTCTTATCATCTCTTACATCAAAAACCCTGTGATGAGGCAACCCAAAACGAAAGAAAATGTAGTGCTGGAAGACTGGACCCCCAGGTCAGACAGCACTCAATCAGCTACCGGGGAACAGCAGAGGATAAGTATATGTAGCGCTGTTCTGAATGATGCAGCCGGGATAAATGCTGACAGGACACTGAGTTGCGGATGTGAAAGGATACAAAAGGAAAGTCCAAAGCTTTTGACACGTATAATAGGAACATGGAACGTGAAAAGTATGAATCAAGGTAAAGCCCAAAATCATAAAATGAGAAATGGAATGCTTAGACATTGCAGTCCTGAGAGTGAGTGAACTAAAGTGGACTGGATAGGACCGTCTCAGCCAGAAAATCATGAGGTGTTTTACTCTGGAAATGAGAAATGCAGAAAACAATGGAGCTGCTCTAATAGTGAGGCGAGATGTAGCCCAGGAAGTCAGGGGCTATAAAGCAAAGTCTGATCAAATAATATCTATCAGACTTCATCAAAAGCTGAAGGACTCTCAGAACGGCTTACGATCGCCTTCCCTTCCCCTCCCCACAACAGACACCCTCTGAGGTAGATGGGGCTGAGAGAGCTCTGAGAGAACTGTGACTGACCCAAGGTCACTCAACTGGCTTCATGTGGAGGAGAGGGGAATCAAACCCGGCTCTCCAGATTAGAGTCCGCTGCTCTTAACCAGTACACCAAGCTGCCTCTCAGAAGGAACTGGAAGATTTTATGCAAGTGTTCAGGAAGAAATTGATCACACACCTAAGCAAGGTGTGCTGATTAATCATAGGTGAGTTGAATGTAAAAGTGGGAAACAATGTAGACCCAGTTTGGTGTAGAGGTTAAGAGGGCGGACTCTAATCTGGGAGAACTGGGTTTGAGTCTCCACTCCTCCACATGCAGCTGCTGGTGTGACCTTGGGCCAGTCATAAAGTTCTTTCAGAGCTGTTCTCTCATGAACAGTTTCTGTCAGAGCTCTCTCAGCCCCACCTACTTCACAGGGTGTCTGTTGTGGGGAAGGGAAGGGAAAGGGATTGTAAGCCACTCTGAGACTCCTTTGGGTAGTGAAGGGTGGGGTAGAAATCCAATCTCTTCTTCTCTTCTTGAATCATATATTAATGAAAAATTTGGGCCAAAAGCATGAAATGAAGCAGGATAATGACTCAAATAATTCTGTGAAGACAAGAAGCTGCTTATTGCAAACACATGTTTCAGGCAACCAAACAGACGATTGTATATGTGGCCTTCACCGGATGGCCAGGACGGAAATCTGACTGATTACATAACTAGAAGCAGAAGTTGGAGATGCTCTACTCTCTCTGCTAAAACAAGACCAGGAGTTGATTGTTAATGGAATTGTTAATATTGAAAATGATAATAAAGCTGAAGAAAAACGTCAGTACATTCATAGTGCCAAAATACAATCTAAACAGCATTCTTGAAGCGTTTCAAAACCATGTAAAGAACAGATTTGCATCACCAAGTTCAAGTGAACAAGAACAGAAGAACCATGGGTTGAAACCAGAGATATTATTAGGGAAGAACGTGCAAAGAACAAGAGATCTGTTCCACAAGATCCAGGAAATCAAGGGGAAATTTAAAGCATGGTTAAGCATGCTGAAAGATCATCATGGACATACATTAATGGAACAGGAGAAATGAAAGAAAAGATGGAAACAATACACAGTGGTCCTTTCTGCACCTGTCTTTCCCCTCGGTTTCTGAGTGCATCTCAGTCTTCCATTCTGCATTCCCTCCCACTCTCACTGCTGCTTTGTACTGGGGCTTTTTCTTGGTTCTGTATTTATTTTAGGGGGATCAGCAGTCCGACTGCTTGCAGCACATTGTTGCCTCGCACTTCCCAAAAGTGCTTTTGCCGCGAACCTTTGTTTTGCTCCATTTTAAAATCAATACTGCTGTTTAAAGTAGAGTTGTTTCTGGGAAGATCTAAGCAAGACCCACTGCCATCTGCTGTTTCAGCCTTTTTCTCATTGGTCTTTGTTAGGCGGCCAATTTACATGATAACGGGTTTTCTCATAGGCAATTGCTGAACATCTACATTTGTTTAGAGTCTGCAGCAGTTTGTAGGATGGGAGAGCTACTGGAAAAACCAGTTTTTCAAGAAGCACTTCTAAGCCAAACATACTTCAATCACAAACATTTCCCTCAAAACAAAAATGGATGCATGGATTTATGGTTTGCATTTTGATTTGATACTAAGTGTTGATAATTGTATACTATTCCTGGGTTATTCCCGTTACATAATTCTAGTGAACATTGCCTTGTTAACGCTGAAATGCCTCATCCACTCCACATCATTCTGATTTCCCTGGAAGAATTCCTCCCACCAGCCAGGGCTCTGTGAGAAGGAAGAGAGAACACAGGGCATTGAAGGGAAGGGAGAAGTATCATGCTGGTGCTTCGACTACTCCTTCTTCAGAAGATAAGAGTGATCTGGACTCAAAACCCACTTTCTTCTGTGAGTATGCAGAAAGCATGATCCACAGAGCCTTGAGTTTCCAGCACGAAGTGCTGAAGAATAATTACACATGCAGAATGAAAGGATTCAGATCAAAGGTATACCGAATCAAAGCCTTCCCCCGAGGGTTCAGCCCCATACTGGAGATTTGGGGGTGGAGCCTGGGGAGGATGGGGACCTCAGTGGGGTACAATGTCACAGAGTCCACCTTCCAAGGCATCCATTTTCTCCAGGGGGAACTGGTCTCTGTAGTCTGGAGATGAGCTGTAATTCCGAGGGATCCCCAGGTCCCACCTGGAGGCTGGCATCCCTAGCAAGCTCCCACACAGACAACATTAATCTTCACTTCTCCAAAAGCAATCCAAATAATTTGGTCACTTTCCAAGGCTGCTTCTGAGCCAAACTGTAGATTTCTGTCTCTTTTCACCACTACTCAAGCAGCCCTCCACCGGCATGTTACTGCACCTTCATCAATGTCCACAAGCGTGCATTCAACAAGTGTGTTCAAATAATAATAACGACCCCAAAACTTGGAGAGAAAGTAAGTGTGCTTGTGCAAAGAAGGTACCTGCCACTAAGTTCCTGAGCACAGTGCGGGATAATAGCGATAAAACACTGCTGCTAACAAAACAGACTTCTGAATTAGGCCTGCCAGCCTCCAGGTGGGACCTGGAGGTCTCCTGAAATTACAACTATTCTCCTGGAGAAAATGGCTGATTTAGAGAGAGGATTCTATGGCACTGTACCCCACTGAGGCTCCTCCCCAAACTCCCCAACCCCCCAAACCCAAGCTCCACCACCAAATCTTCAGGAATTCCCAGTTGCCCACCCTATCTGAGTACTGAAAGAATGGTTACAAGACCTTCCTGTGAATGCTTCAGAGTTATATCCTGGATGGATAGTTTTAGATGGCGGAAAATATGCACTGGTATTAATGACAGAGTAAATTAGAGTCATTAAGCAGTATTCAACAAGAATCTTGGAGGCTGAATTTCATAGAAGCAAAGGGTGCTGGGAGCTTTGGTTTTTTTGGAGGAAAGGCTGTTTAAGAGATCTGAATATTCTATGGAATTATATAGTGCCCTGAACCTCTCCTTATCGATCTGGAATGCAACTACATCTATAAAATCAAATTAAGAAATAAACAAAACAAATTCAGGCTACTTCTTACAATCATTTTAGAATGGCTTTAAGATTCTGTGAGAATCCAAAGAAAGCTGGGTGAAGAAAGGAAGCGAATATCACACATATGTTGTTAGCCACCTAGAGCCAGCCTGTGCTCACTCAGCGGGATACAAGTATAAATAAATAAGCAAGCAAGCAAGCCAATGTCAGATAAGAATAGCTTGCCAAAATGTTGGCCAAATTTTGAGACCAACCAAGATTTATTCTGGGTATTGTCAGAATCTGCAGATTATGACAAGGATTTTTGGGACCTCATGCTATATATTATAACCTGTTTCTGTACCCATTTTGTAATCATGCCTATTGCTATCAGTTGTTCCTATTGCCATTTGCCATTTGCTTGACCATTGTGAATGTATCTTCTGTGACCCCAGGTTTATGGCTTTGACCAGGCCTGGTGTATGTATCTGTTTGCCCGGGAGAATGACAACTTCAAAGCATGGGAACAATGGGCCTCTCACACTCCTGCCTCCGCATTCCATTCGTCCCGGCTGGGAGGACAGGGGAGGACAGGGACCGTTTCTTATCAACGTGCGAAAGCCTTGGGGAAAGCATTTGTTATGTGAATATGGTTACATCTGAGGGGTCTGGTTTGGGAAGGGAAATTTACGGTTTCACACCTAGCTTTCTTTCCTGTGGGAAGCAAACGGCCAGAGAACCTTTTGCCCGCGTTTTTTTCCCCCTTGTTGATTGGTTACCTATGGGCAATTCAAATTGTGCTGGAGACTATATTAGACCTGCTTCTATTGTATGCGTTATCTCTGACAATAATCCGAGGACCTGTACCAATGTAGAAATTGGAAATAAAGAACTGTGTTTCATCAACAAAGATCTGATCCTTGGCTACTTTGAGCAGAAGCCTCACAGATTGTCAGAGATCTGTGACTGGGACTTGGCCGTTCCTGACCATGTTGGATGACGGTACTCTTCCCATCCCTACTACCGAAGATCAGCCGGTGACCCCGGGGGACCAGGGGGCCGGTGGTGGAGGAGGCGGCGGGGAGCCCGAAGTGCCGGTGACTACGATTCAGGGGGCTCACTACATCCCGTGCCCACCTCCTCATCAGAGCGTGACCCCGAGGTACTCATGGAGCAATTTCGGTCGTGGGACCGTCGACTTCTGGGTGCACGATCGGAAGGGGGCATGGGTGTCGATCCAGGCAGATCACACCGAACGCGGGAAGCCGAGCTTTCTGGGAGACAAGAGAGAGACAACCTACAGAGGAGAATGGCGTCCCCCGCCTTTGGAAGAGGAGAGAGGCGTACCTTACGGGCCCGATCTCTACGGGGAAGACCAGACCCAAGCCCTGGATAGTATGATGGGAGACTTGCGGTTCCAACTCACCGCAGAATTGCGCGAGCTAGCCCTCGACCTGCAGTACCAGTTCCGAGACGCCCTGACGGCTATGCAAGCAGCTCGCCCAGCCCCGGGAGGGGTCAGACCCCCAGGAGGGGGAGTCCTGCAGCCGCCGGTTCCTCCCGGAGGAGCTCCCGTGGGAGTCGTCCCGCCGCAAGTGCCGCTGCAGGTTCCACCACCCGTTCCCCGCCCGGTTCCCGCACCCATACCTGTGCCGGTCCCAGCGCCGACAGGGCCGATGGTTCGCCCGGCCCCGCCGATCCGTTGACGGCTACTTTCGATGGGGACCCCGAGAAGCTGCGGTTCTTCCTCATAGAGATCGAGCAGTTTCTAGACATCTGGGGACATCTCTACCCCACCGAGAGGGACCGGATTGGCTACATCGGGTCCAAGCTGAGGGACACCGCCAGCGATTGGTACGTGAGCCTGCACAACGCCCCTGGGCCTGAGTTACGCTCCGTGCACAACTTCATGTGGGCCCTCAGGCACCACTACGAGGACCCCTTGGGAGAAGAAAAGGCTCGGAATCAGTTGCGGAAGCTGACCCAGGGGCAGTCCTCAGTGAGGGAGTACACCGACAAGTTCCGGCGCATAGCGGCCAAGATTCGTGGCTGGACCCAAGACCTTTTCATAGAAAAGTACAGGGAAGGTCTGAATCCCGAGGTGTACGAGACGGTGCTGCGAGGGGGAAGACCGGGCTCGCTAGCCACCTGGATGAGAGTGGCCGCAGATGTGGAAGAACGCTTCACCCTCTTCAAGATGGGAACTTCAGTGACTGCCCAAGCAAAAGCCGCTCAGAAGGTGAAGCCCAAACCAAACCTCCAAGAGATCCGGGATGCCAGCTTCAAGCAGGGGCTCTGCATGAGGTGCGGGGAGAGTGGTCACTTCACCTTGGCATGCCCCCGTGGTGGGGGAAAAGTCCCCAAGACCTCCACCCCGGTAGCCGGGAGCACCCCTAGCAAAGGGAAAACCTCATTCAAGCCCCGGGCACTACAGCTGGAAGGGGCCACGAGCGAGCAAGGAGAGCTGGAGCTGACGGAAGTACAGATGTCGGGAAACTCCAACGGCCTGCAGTGAGCGGCGCAGAACTGCAGGTCCCCATCCACGATGCGCCATCCCCGGTGAGCATCCCTGGCCCCTTACTGTATATGGTAGTGACTGTGATAGCACCCGGGACCCGGACCCACGTCCGGGCCTTAATTGACTCAGGGTGTGCCCGGGACTTGATTAGCCCTTTAGTAGTGGACGGGTTAGGGCCTAAGGTCGCCCCATTGAGGGAGCCACTCACGTTCACCCAAATGGACGGATCGGAAATGAAAGAGGCGTGTGTGGCAGAGACCGAAAGACTGATAGTAGGGACGGGGGAGCACTGGGAGAGGAGAGCCTTCATCATCACTCCCAATACCCAGTTCCCCATGGTATTGGGGAGTCCCTGGTTAAGCTCCCATGACCCCTACATCAAATGGAGCGAAGGGAAAATCTCCTGGGTGGACGAGAAGTGTCAAAGCCATAAGTGGGACGCGGGGTGGGGAGCGGGGCCTCCGGCACCTCTCCAAGCGGCGGCGCTCACTCTGGTGCTGTCCGCCATCCCCAGGGAGTACCGAGACTTAATGGAAGTGTTCAGTGAAACCGAGGCCGATGAACTCCCCCCCCACAGACTGTCGGATTGTGCCATAGAGCTGATCCCGGGAGAGAAGCTACCGAAGGGAAAGTTCTATTCCATGAGCCCTGCGGAGCGGGAGGAGCTAAGGAAATTCCTAGACAAGAATTTGGAGCGAGGTTTCATCCGCCCCGCTAAGTCCCCATTCGCTGCCCCGGTTCTGTTCAGGAAAAAGAAGGACGGAGGGCTGCGGCTGTGCACGGACTACAGAGGATTAAATGCAGTGTCTGCCTCCAATGCCTACCCCTCCCCCTTATTAAGGACCTACTAACAGAAGCAGCCAAAGGAAAGGTGTTTACTAAGTTGGACCTCCGAGATGCATATTTTCGGGTGCGCATCAGGGAGGGGGACGAATTTAAGACTGCGTTTAACACACCGTTGGGGCAGTTCGAATACCTGGTGATGCCGTTTGGCTTAAGTGGCGCGCCCGGGGTCTTTATGAGTTTAATAAATGAAGTGTTACACAAGCATTTATTCAAGGGGGTGTTATGTTACTTAGATGATATCTTGATCTACTCTGCTGATAAGAAAGAACATGTAAAATTGGTCCGTGAAGTGCTGTCAACCCTGTTAAAAAACCAGTTGTATGTCAAGTTGTCGAAATGCGAATTCCATAGGGATTCAGTGGACTTTCTGGGGTATCGCATTTCCCAGAAAGGGCTAGAAATGGACCCTGCCAAGGTAGAGGCAGTAGTGCAATGGGAAGCCCCCCGAACGAGAAAACAGCTTCAGAGTCTATTAGGATTTTGTAATTTCTACCGCACCTTCCTAAAAGACTTCGCCACGGTCACTCTCCTGCTAACTGAACTCCTTAAAACCAAGGGGAGGGGCCCGGAAGCAGGGAAGCCGGGGAGAGAATAGCCTGGACGAAAGAGTGCCAAAGGGCGTGCGACACCCTCAAGACCCTTTTTACATCGGAGCCCATCCTGGCCCACCCCGATGAAACTAAGGAATTTGTGGTGCACATAGACGCGTCGGATGTGGCCATGGGGGGGCCATCTTACAGAAGGGGTCGGATGAGAAGCTGCATCCTCTTGCTTATATCTCAAAAAAATTTAATGAGATAGAGAGGAACTGGTCAGTGTGGGACAAAGAGGCAGCAGCCATACGACTGGCCCTCACCACCTGGCGGCATTGGCTAGAAGGAGCGCAGACCCCTTTTGAAATTTGGACGGATCACAAAAATCTGGAAGCCTTATGCACCCAGAGGTCCCTGAATGCGAAACAGCTCCGATGGGCCGATTTTTTTTTAAAATTCAATTTCGTACTTAAGCACTTCCCCGGGAGAGCCAATTCGTTAGCAGACGCGCTATCCAGATTGCCCCAACACGAGAGTCAAAAGGAAGAAGTGTTCGACTCCATGTTCTCCCCCCAGCAGTTGGGAGGAGCGGTCACCACCAGAAGCCAGAGTAAGCAATTGGCAGTAGAGTCGTGGGGGCAGGAATGGGGGGGGGGGACTACTCCCCGGAAGAGGCCGAAGAGTTGGGAAACATAGAGGACTGTTCCCTCCGGGAAAACAAGTGCTGGTACCATGGGGACAAACTCGTGGTACCTCGGACCAGACGAAAAGACATATTGCTAACTTGTCATTCATCAAGACTGGCAGGGCACTTTGGGTTCCTAAAAACGCTTAATTTAGTCCAACGGCAGTTCTGGTGGCCGCGCATGCGCAAGGATGTCTCGGACTTTGTAACTGCCTGCCAAACCTGTCTGATGTGCAAAAGGAGGGGAGGGAAGGTCCCGGGACTGTTGCATCCGTTACCCACCCCCTCTCGCCCATGGGAAGCAATAGCAATGGACTTCATCACCAACCTGCCACCCTCAAAAGGAAAAACCGTAATTTGGGTGGTGGTAGACATGTTCTCGAAGCAAGCCCATTTTACCCCATTCAAACAACTACCCACTGCTAAGGGAATGGCTAAAGCTTTTTTCAACCATGTGATAAAGTTACATGCTTTCCCCAAGCGTGTGGTATCCGATCGGGGCAGTCAGTTCGTTGCCAACTTCTGGCGGGAGCTCTTGACTCTAATGGACATTGAACCAGCCTTAAGCTCGGGTTACCACCCAGAGACCGATGGCCAGTCCGAACGAACTAATCAAATCTTGGAACAATTCCTAAGGTGTTACACTAACTACCATCAGGACAATTGGGTTGAACTACTGCCCTTTGCAGAGTACAGTTACAACAATGCTATTCATTCGTCTACGGGCGTATCCCCATTCATGGCGGTAGGTGGCTTTGAAGGGAAACCTCTGCCCACCATAGAGGAAACGCCACCCCCCCCACGGACTTTAAATGCTGGTGGGCAACCTTACAAGACTCGTGGCCACTGATTGCTAAAACACTGGACAAAGCTAAAGAGGATTACAAGAAGTATGCAGACCGTAGTAGAGCAGAGGGCTGGGATTTACAGCCAGGGGATTCAGTCTACTTGTCCACCAAAAATATACATGGATTACAACCCAGCAGGAAATTGGGGTGGAAATATGTCGGGCCCTACAAAGTGTTGCGCAAGATTTCTGATGTGTCTTTTGAATTAGAATTACCCAAGTCACTGAGTTCTGTGCATCCTGTTTTTCATTTCAGCTTGCTGAAGAAGAATCCTGGGCCGAATGCATGGCATCCAGTTCCTCCGACTCCTCCTCCACTGATGAAGGGGGAGGCACCCCATTTTGAAATTTCTGAAATCCTTGATTCAAAAATGCGTAGGGGCCACTTGCTATATCTAGTTAAATGGGTAGATTTTGGCCCGGAACAGAATGAGTGGGTTCATTCTGAAGCTTTTCATAAGCTTTTCATAAAAAATTCCCAGATAAACCAGGATAGATTGATTTTTAGGGTGGCAGTGTGTCAGAATCTGCAGATTATGACAAGGATTTTTGGGACCTCATGCTATATATTATAACCTGTTTCTGTACCCATTTTGTAATCATGCCTATTACTATTAGTTGTTCCTATTGCCATTTGCCATTTGCTTGACCATTGTGAATATATGCTATGTGACCCCAGGTTTATGGCTTTGACCAGGCCTGGTGTATGTATCTGTTTGCCCGGGAGAATGACAACTTCAAAGCATGGGAACAATGGGCCTCTCACACTCCTGCCTCCGCATTCCATTCATCCCGGCTGGGAGGAAAGGGGAGGACAGGGACCGTTTCTTATCAACGTGCGAAAGCCTTGGGGAAAGCATTTGTTATGTGAATATGGTTACATCTGAGGGGTCTGGTTTGGGAAGGGAAATTTACGGTTTCACACCTAGCTTTCTTTCCTGTGGGAAGCAAACGGCCAGAGAACCTTTTGCCCGCGGTTTTTTCCCCCTTGTTGATTGGTTACCTATGGACAATTCAAATTGTGCTGGAGACTATATTAGACCTGCTTCTATTGTATGCGTTATCTCTGACAATAATCCGAGGACCTGTACCAATGTAGAAATTGGAAATAAAGAACTGTGTTTCATCAACAAAGATCTGATCCTTGACTACTTTGAGCAGAAGCCTCACAGGTATAAGCTTTTGTGTGTACCGAATCTATTTGCAAAGACATTGTAAGGAGAATGAAACTGTAATGTCCTTCACACAGTAACACCTGCCATCTCATGTTTCCTTGCCTCTGTGGAAGCTACACAGAGACAGAGAGAGAGAGAGAGAGAGAGAGAGCGCTCCTGCACCCCTGTATGGGTTCCCCCAGTCCCTCTCCCTGCAAGGAGCAGGAATGGAATTTGCCCTTACAGCTCAGGCACAGCTGAAAAAATGGATACAGGCCCATGCAGACAACCCTAATCTGTCCTTTAAGTATGAACTCGCTCATCATATCACAGGTTGCTTCACATATGTAAAACAAACTATTTGGTGTTTGGTGCAGTGGTGAAGTGCGCGGACTCTAATCTGGGAGAACCGCGTTTGATTCCCCACTCCTTCACTTGCACCTGGCTGGATGACCCTGGGCAAGCCGTAGTTCTGGCACAGCTGTTCTTGAAAAAGAGCAGTTTCTGTCAGAGCTCTCGCAGCCCCACCCACCTCCCAGGATGTCTGTTGTGGGGAGGGGAAGGGAAAGGGGACTGTAAGCCGCTCTGAGACTCCTTTGGGTAGTAAGGGTGGGGTATAAACCCAATCTCTTCTTCTTCTTCTTTTGCTGCCTAGCAAATTAAAAGTGTTGAGTATTGAACGGAAACGACATCATCCCTTTCCTCTCCTCCATGACTGGAAAAGGTGGCAAAATGCAAGGTTTTGCAGCTCCGTAACAGGGTTGCCAAGAGTCTGGCTCCAGGGGCCTGGCCTGATGTGGTCCATGGGGTCAGGAAGAGTCAGACTCGACTGTGCGACTGAGCAACACCACAGCCCAGAATGAAACCTTGTTGGTCTTAGCAGTGCCCCTGGACTCAAACTTTGTTTTATAGGTTTACCGTAAGGCTTTCAGCAAGAGAATGCCTATAAAGTTGCTCTGAAGATTCCACAGAGCCATGTAAATGCTATAATCGTCCTCACAGCGCCCTTGAATGGACCTCACGTGCACATCTGCCTGTCATCCGTGAAGCACCTGCCTTCGCTGGCAGAGAGAGCCCTGTTGTAAAGGTTCTTGCTGCAGTCTGAAGTCAGTTTCTCTGACCTCGCAGGGCTGTGCTCAGTTCTCTTCCTTCTGGGCCTCCTGCCTTTATCCCTTCTCCTGTCTGGCAGGCTGGATCCCTGAAGGCTGCCGGCCCAGCACAGAAAGTGGGTGTTGTGAGGCCGGTGCCAGGCCGGTGGACTGGAACTTTCCCAGCTGCCGCTGAATAGCCCTGACTGTGCTGCTTAAACCTTAAAACACTTTGACATGTTTCAGATACAGCAAAGGTGTATCTGAACCGCATACTAAGGAAATGTGGTAGACAGAAGGAACACGTTTAGAAAAAAATTGCAAAGAGGGCTGAGAAAGTATATTCTCACATTCAGTTTGTGATTTTGCAGTGAGAATCAAATTCACCTTGATTAGTAATGAAACTTGCCATCTGTCTGTAGACAAAGAAGGAGAAGAAGAAGAAGAAGAGGAGGAGGAGGAGGAGGAGATTGGATTTATACCCTGCCCTTCACCACCCAAAGGAGTCTCAGAGCAGCTTACAATCTCCTTTCCCTTCTCCTCCCCACAACAGGTGGGGTGGGTGGGGCTGAGAGCTCTGACAGAAACTGCTCTTTTTCAAGAACAGCTGTATCAGAACTATGGCTTGCCCAAGGTCATCCAGCAGGTGCAAGTGGAGGAGTGGGGAATCAAACCCGGTTCTCCCAGATTAGAGTCCGCGCACTTAACCACTACACCAGACTGGGAGGGACCTTCAAGGGTCATCTAGTCCAACCCCCTGTACAACACAATAAATTAACTTCTGCCTTCCCCTCTGCTTCTCCAGTGACCCCCTACTCTATGCCCAGAGGAAGGCAAAAGGTTAGGTTTCATTGGCTCTCACAGATCTTCATGTACATAGGAAACACCACTGACATTATATTCTGCTGGTGGTTCCTTTTCTTCTCCCTCATCCAAAACTTTCCGTCCCCTGTGGTTTTGCCTCTTCCAGCCCATTCAAGCAAAGGCTGTGCGTTGTTGCTTCAGTGAGTCCCGTACTTGGTGGGACACAGGAGCGGGCAAATCTGTGGGCTACCACGGCGGGCTGCTACTTCTCCTGCATGAGAGCAGCCTCCCATTTTCTCACCATTCCAGTTCATCATAGAACTCCCATTATATCACAAGCTTAAAATGGGCATTCTCCTTTTCTGTTTATTTAGACTGGACTTGATTATGAGTCATTCATCAAAGCAGAAGATAAGAAGAGGAGGGAAATATTGACAAAACAGAGTTCATTATTTTGTCACTTGGATGGGATCCAGATTCAACTGTGAATGTTACAAACAAACAAACCCCATATGTGAAAGCGAGGAAATGGCAGTGATTTCCTGTCTGTGCTCAATTTCACTAGCAGGCTGATAGAGGCTTTTTTTAAAAAAAAAGATGAAGGAATCGTCATGGCTCAATATAAACACTTTCATCACGCACAGAATTTTTGCCAGCCACCTCACATAGACAGAAGCAGATGTACATTTGAAGGAGTTTAAATGCACCTTTTAATGGACCACTCTAAATAAGAGCAGCACCCACTGTGAGAATGTCCCAATGAATATAGTCCACAACAGGTCTTTGAGTAAAGTCTTTTACTTGTAGAAAGATCACTGGAGTCATACACTTGTTCTGTTAGTAATGAAATGCTATGGGTTACATCCATTGATATACTAAACTGCTACATGTTTATAGATATGCCACCAATCAGTGCACTACATTTTGGCACGCTACTAACAGTACTACCGGTTCCCATGAAAGATGCGGGAAAGTTAGTTCCCAGGAACCTCCAAAAGGGATAATCGTTCTCATGGATTAAAGTTGTTATTCAGTTGTTGCTGAGTCTAAAAATCAGTTTCTCAAAACCTGCAAACACAACAAGTTCTCAGTTCACAGAGGATCCCTTTCCTCCCCCTGGCCAAGGACACAGGAGAGGAGATAACACACACCAGAAGGTAAAACGCTCAGTGCGCATGCGCGTAAACTACTAGGCAAAGCAAAGCAAAGCCAAGCAAAGCCAGCTGGGGAAAGTGAAAGGGGGGTGAACCGTTCAGCGAGAGAGACTCTGCATTCCTGCGGGGCGGGTTGATTAATGGTTGCTAACTCCTGGTCGGGGACCTGAGAATAGAAAGGGATTAAGAACGGATAAACACTTACATGAATGAAGAGTGACTCATTCTGCATTTGTATATGAATTAGCGCAAAACGAGCCTCCGCATCCTTGGCCACCTGAATCCACCCGTTAAGAGTGGTGGGGTTGACATTCCTTAACACAGTCTCGTACAGTTCAGTATTCAACCCATGGCAGTATTGCTCTACAAATACTATCTCCGGCCATCCTCAGATCTTTGCCTCTAACATTTTAAAGGCTGCCGTATACTCTCTCACTGACACCTTTCCTTGCACAAGGTTGCGTACCTGATTCATGGCTTTCTCCTCACTCATCCAATCTTCATATTGTTGTCGGAGTGCCCACATGAAGTCATCAACGCTGTCCAACTCGGGGCCAGGGGGGTTGTGGAGGCTCACATACAAGTTGGCCGCCTCCTCTCGCAGCCGCAATCCCAAGTAGCCAACACAATCTCCCTCGTCCTGAAACAGGTGGCCCAATTCTGCATACATCTCCCTGCTTTGATGATGAAAAACTGTAGTTTTGCAGGGTTGCTGTCAAAAGTAGCTCCCAGTAATTCAGTGGGCACCGGGCGGCGGTCAGCTGGAGCAGGTCCTGGGACTGGCGCTGCTGGTGGCTGGACTGGGGCTGGTGCAGGGGGTGGAAGCGGAGGTTGCACAGGAGCTGGCACAGGCTGCACCGGAGCTCCAGCTCCCCCCCCCCCCCCCCACAGCTCCCAGGAAGCTGGTCAGAACACTAAAGTCGAGCCTGATCAGTCTCCTCAGAGAACACCACAAAACGGCAGATTAGTAGGCTGCGTGTCATATTGTTGGCAGTGTTGCGATTTCGACTAAACACCCAAAATATGTGTCAGAAAGGCACAAAATAAGTAAGAGGACACTACAACAGAGTGAGTGAACAAGTCTGAGGAAAAATTCCTGTCAGGAATGGCACCACCACAGAAAACAGTGAAAGCCACAGGAGATAGCCAGGCACAGGGGGCAGTTTCTGAGGAAAACCTTAGCTTAAATATTGAGACAATAAAATTACAGGTAGAACTGGCCAGAATTGAAGCAGAGAAAGAAATGCAGATGGCCAAAATGCAGGCAGAGGAGAAGCAAAGGCAGGAAGAACAGAGAGAAAGGGAAAGAGCAGCAGACCACGTACATGAAGAACGAATGTATACTTTAAAACTTCAAGAATTGCAGTTGAGGGCAGAGCTTCATATTGACAGTAGACATGAACACTACCCCTCTGTTGAACAGAAAAAATTTCCAAGGTATCAAAAGTGCGATGATATTGAGGCTTTCCTGTTCAGTTTTGAGAGGACCTGCCAAGATTTAAATATTGCTCAGGGAGACAGGATGATTTATTTAAGACCACAAATTTGTGGGGGGTTAAGTGAAATCTACTCTGAACTCAGAGATGAAGAGACTTCTAATTACCAACTATTTAAGGAAAGAGTCAGAGTCAGATATAGCTATACTGCTGAACAGAGTATTTCCCCTTCAGGGAAATAAAAAGGAGGGCAGGGGAAACATATTCACAACTAGGGTGTCATTGAGACAGAGCCCTTAACAGGTGGATTGAAGGGAGCAAAGTTACCACAGTAGCAGACTTGAAAAATCTGATCGGCTTAGAGCAGTTCTATAGCCAAGTCCCTCCCCAATACAGATGGATTTTAAGAGATAAAAAGTTAAAGACTGTGGAAGAAGTTGCTGTTATACTGGATGAGATCGAGGGAGACTTAGGCAAGTCTATGTGGGCTGCTCCAATGAAGAAACCCAGAGTTTGGGAACCCACAGAAAAGTTTGGGCACACTAACAACAACCCTAACAGGCAGGCTAGTCCTCCTCAATATAGAAAGCAGGAAGTAATTTGTTACCAATGTGGGCAGAAAGGGCATTACCAAAGATCCTGCCCCAATGTGGATGTAGGGCGAAAACCCTTACCACCAAAGACTGTTAAAATGGTTCAGTGTTTAAACCCAGAACCAGAGTTAGATGAAACTGCACACGTAGAGACTGCACCACGAGAACGAGCTAACAGTGTTTTACAAGTATGGAAGGTGCAAGAAGGCTTAAATGAGGATTACTTAGAGACTGTGACTATAAATGAGCAGAAAATTAAAGCTTACAGGGACACTGGAGCACAGGTCTCTCTGATCCAGCCAAAGTTTGTGCAGAAACATCAATATTTGCCAGGCAAGTCCTACAGCATCAAAGGCATCAGAGGACCTATATTTAAAGTTGCACTAGCAGAGTTTGATACTTTCAAGGCCTCTGGATTGTGGGAATTCTTCAGGATCTGGAGATGCCCCTCTTAGTGGGAAATGATCTGGCATCTCAGGTCAACAAGCAACAAGAGGTTGCAGTAAAGACTGTTACAAGAAGCGTGCCAGCACAACCATGTGACCAGGCTTAGCAGCAGCAGGAGGAAAAGGGGACTTTGTTGCAGAATGTCCATACAGCAGAGTTCCTGGTTGAGCAACAACAGGATGACAGCTTGAAAGATCTGTGGCAGAGAGCAACCGTAAGTGATCAAGAAGTCACCATTGAAAATCCCTGTCAATTTAAAATCCTTGATCAGAAACTGTATAGAATAGCTTTGACAAGGAAGCATGGTGTAGTATGGGAGAGGAAGAAACAACTAGTTCGTCCCAAAAAGTACAGACTGCAAGTATTAACATTAGCCCATGCAACACCCATGGCCTCTCATCTTGGTGTAAACAAAACAAGGGACAGGGTGCATGAGATGTTCTTTTGGCCCTACATGGGTAAAGACATACGGGCTTTTTGCAAGCACCCCAATGACTGGGATCAACGCTTACAGCACCTGCTTTTTGGGTACAGGGAGGTACCCCAAGAGAGTTCTGGGTTCAGCCCATTTGAGCTCCTGTATGGGAGGCAAACCAGAGGACCCTTGATATCCTGAAGGAGGTGTGGTCCGGGCATGAGGACATCCAAGAGACAGATGTCCTCACATATCTCCAAGAGCTCCAACATCATCTGCAGGAGGTGAGAACAGCTGCAGCAGACAACATGGCACAAGCACAGCAATGGCAGAAACTTTGGTATGATGCTAAGGCCAGAGACAGAGCTTTTAACCCTGGAGACCGAGTTCTGGTTCTGAAGCCCAGGAGGAAGAACAAACTTGAGGTGGCCTGGGAGGGACCTTATACCATCACCCATAAGGTCTCCAATGTGAACTATGCAGTAACCATGAGTGACTCTGGTGAGATATGTAAAGTTTTTCATGTTAATATGCTGAACCCTTATCATGACAGAGGTGACTTGGTACTGTTAACAAAAGGGGAAAAGAGTAAGGGAACTGAATTGTCGGGTTGGGGGGAAATCTCCCAGGAAGTTACCCTTACTGAAGTTCAGTTCGCCCCTTCTCTTACCAGAGAACAAAGAGGGCAGATACAAACTGTTCTGTCCAGGTATCAACAGATTTTCTCCAACTTGCCGGGGAAAACTAACATTACATGTCATCAAATAAATACTGGAGATTCGAGGCCCGTGGCACTGCCACCTTATAGAGTGACTGGCCCGAATGCCGAATATGTAAAAAGGGAGGTTGAAGAAATGCTAACAACAGAGCCAGTGTTACACACTCCTGACTTTGGTAAAGAGTTTACCCTATTGACCGATGCCTCTAACATCAGCTTAGGTGCAATATTAAGTCAGAGAGGAGAGGAGGGACAATATCACCCCATCCTCTATTTAAGCAGGAAACTCTTGGAAAGGGAACAACCCCTCTCAGTGATCGAGAGGGAATGTTTAGCCACTGTATGGGCCATAGGGAAGTTGAAACCTTACCTATGGAGGAGGAAGTTTATACTTTGCACTGACCACTCCCCACTAAAGTGGCTAAACCAAGTAAAAAGTACAAACAGTAAATTTATACGGTGGAGTTTACAGCTCCAGGACTATAATTTTGATATACAACATGTTCCTGGGAAGCATAACATGATTGCAGACGCATTATCAAGAACAGCATACACATTGACTTCCGGCAAGACTTGCGAGCATGGCGGACGTGCTCCTTCGCATCTGCGGGGAGCGCGATTCGTACCTGGCGGGAAGAAGGGGCTCTGGACTGGTGCCGAGCCCCCAGAGACCCCAGTGAGGGGGCTCTGCCTGGGGTGGCCCGAAGGGGATCTCTCCCTACGGTGGCGACCGAGGGATAGAGATCCCTTTTCATCACCCCCATAGGTTCCCCCGCCGTGGGAGCCGTATGGCTGAAAGCGCAAATCTGAGAAGCAGCAGAGAGTGCGAAGCAATGAGGCTGGAACTGACAGTTACGCATGGAGAAAACGTGAGTCTGAAGAATAAAAGCCCATCCGCATTGCTAGATGGCAGCATCGCTCACTTGGAGATATAAACTTTAGAAGGACATAAGTGCTGTTTGAAAATTTGCTCCTTTCGTTCATCTTATCTATCTATAAACAAAGAGCGTAGTCTCAACAATGACGGGGAAACCGAAACCTTCCCCCAAACTAGGAAGTACAGCTCCGAGTTCAAAGGTTGATACCACGGAGATGAGTGCGGTGTTCTCCTCATTATTGCAACCTCTAGTGGACCAAATGACAGCTCTCAACGTTAAAATGGACAAAATGCAGCTAGAACTAAAAGAGTCGAATAAATTCACAGAGAAGCTGCAGCGAGAACTTCTGGAAGTAAAAACTTCAGTAAAAAACCAAGACGCAAGACTACAAAAGGCAGAGAAGGAAAAGGCCTTCCACCACGATCAGCTTTTGAAATTACAAATGGATAGATCGAATTTTTTCCTAAGACTTCAGAATGTGCCAGAAAACACAGGAGAAGACCTTAAAAATTTGCTAAGTGAAGCACTTGAACCAGGGACAGGCATGAAAGCAGCGGATATAAAAAGCGACATGGATATGGTTTACAGAACCTATCCAGATTACACTAAAAAGAAAAGCCTGCCTGGTGAAATTATGATAAGGTTCTCCAAAAAATCTACAAGAGACGTGGTGCTTAGGACCACAAACAAAGCAGCTCTGAAGATCCTGGGAGAAGAAGTAAAAGTGATGAAGGATATCCCATTTGAAATAAGGAAAAGAAGGAAAGCCTATGGAAAATTGACATCTTGGCTCCAGTCTGAGTCTATCATCTATCGCTGGAATACTCCAGAAGGACTATGCTTCAGCATCAAAGATAAGAAGTATAAGATTGACTCTGTTCAACAAGCGAAAAAATTTCTGGAAAAAAGCAAAGAGCAGAAAACTGGGAGAGACTCAGATGGTTCACTGGCCTCGCAAGAAAGCATGTATGGATTTGATAGCTCAAAGAGTGAAGAAGAAGTGTCTGACTCGGAAAAGGGAGCTGCAGCTCCAAAAATAGTTGAGACTGTTAAGACAAGAAGAGGACGAAAGAAGAAATAGTGATTAAACTGTTTTATTAAGCATTGCACTTATGTATTATAAATGGTTTAATTAACCGTATTTCTCTAGGTGGGCGTGCCTGCCAAATAGTTTTGATAACTTTTATAGTAGCAGTAACAAGTAATTGAAATTTATCCAAGGTTCTAAATGCTTCATAATTATATTATGTAACAAGGTAGTATTAAGCAAATGATAAAGTACTCTCTGTATAAGATATATGTAGCTTAGATTGTAGCGTTATAGTTGTAGTTATAGAGAAAAATCAATAAAAAATTTATATATAAAAAAAAAAGAACAGCATACACATTAAAAAAAATGAAGTGTGTCTCTGAAAACTGAGTCTGTAAAAGAATATGCCCATAAGCAAGCAAAGGCAAACAAAGTGAAAAGTGTTTTATGTAAAGATGTTTTATATTTAGTGATAATGCATTTGTGTGTTAAAGTTTGTACACAGGAAGAAAATGTGTGTTGAGTTCAGGAAATGACCTGATGTTATAATGTTGATGCAAAGAAGTAATATGCAGACAAGTAAGTACTTCACATGAGCCCATTGCTCAGCAAAAGGCTGAAACCTTTCGCATTACACAATTATTTAGAAAGGGGGGATATGTGATGGAATTAAAGATCTGGGACCAGCAGCCTGTCAACAAGGAACACTGCTGGGTCACATGACTGAGTGAGGATGGGCCACTTGGCTCGGAGCACTCAGTGACTGACACTTAACGGGCAAAACTGACAGTTTGGGTCTGACAGTTGGGGAGAGAGCGGAGAGTGAGAGTCTGTGAGGGAACAGTCTCTGGGTAGCTCTGTAAGGATTCTGAGTGTCTCTCTGTAGCTCTGTGTGAGCAGCCAAAAATACCAGTTAAAGCGGATAACTGGGTGCTGGATAGTCTGGTTCAAAGGATAGTGAACAGACTAGTAAAATCAGAACACATAAGTGGTCACAAACCTAAAATACATTACTCCTGAGGAACCTGGGATAGGAGGTTAAGGGAGGGCTGAGGCAAAGACTGGCAGAGTCTGGACAGCTGGTTGATAGCCAGTTGGGACATAAGGGCCAGGAAACCAAAGCCAAAAGGTTAACCCCTAAGCAGGACAGGAGAATGTACTGAGGAAAGTGTTGAGTGAGCTTATGTACGGTTAAGGAAACAGCAAACAATATAGCCTACTGCCTAAGTATCATCTAAGCCAAACGTGCCAGCCTATACAGAAACAAAGTGTCCACTGTATATACATCCTCCATCCCCTGTTTGGTTTTGAAAATAAAGTACTGTTGTGTTTTGAACCAAAAAGCCTGAGTGTCTGACTCTTAAAAACAAGGACAAAGATATCTAGCAGTAGTCCTCAACTTATGTATAAAGCAATTTAAAACAAACCCCGAAGAGACGAGTAAGAGTGAGGAGGGAGCTGGTCAAAACACTAAAGTTGAGCTTGATCAGTCTCCTCAGAGAACGCCACAAAATGGCAGATTAGAAGGCCGAGTGTCATAGCCACCAATCAGTGCACTACATTTTGGCGTGCTACTGACAGTACTACCAGTTTCCAAGCAAGACGCGGGAAAGTTAGTTCCCAGGAACCTCCAAAGGGGATAATCATTCTCATGGATTAAAGTTGTTGTTCAGTTGTTGCTGAGTCTAAAAATCAGTTTCTCAAAACCTGCAAACACAACAAGTTCTCAGTTCACAGAGGATCCCTTTCTTCCCCCTGGCCAAGGACACAGGAGAGGAGATAACACACACCAGAAGTAAAACACTCAGTGCGCACGCACGTAAACTACTAGGCAAAGCCAAGCCAAGCCAAGCCAGCTGGGGAAAGCGAAAGGGCGGTTAAGTGCTCAGCGACAGAGACTCCGCATTCCTGCGGGGCAGGTTGATTAATGGTTGCTAACTCCCGGCCGAAGACCTGAGAATAGAAAGGGATTAAGAACAGATAAACACTTACATGAATGAAGAGTGACTCATTCTGCATTTGTATAGTAACTCATTAGGCATTTGTATAGTAAAGCATATGGCTTACAGAAAGGAAGAGTAACTCATTAGGCACTTGTGTATTAAGGCATAGATCAAACAGGCTGCATAACAAGCGGATTCATGTCAGGCACTGACACCCATTTTTCCATCTTGGCCTCATCCTCCTCCAGAGTACCACCTACCCATCAACATGGTTGGGTTTATGTGCTGTTAGCTTTGCTTCCTTACAGAGTGAGTTCTCTAAGGCCATGTTAATTCCAGACTTTTGTTTCATTGGTCCCCTCTCATTCACTGAGTATCTACAATCAAATACTGCCAGTTTCATGAGTGTGATGGACTGCACTTTTAAAAAACTTAGAAGTGCTGTGCAAACAGCTGAAGGACTATGAAGGATAAATTCTTCACAGAAACAGGAAGCCTTGAATGACAGGCTGCTCCAAGAAATCCAACTGGTTAGCATCAGCTGAGCAGAGAGATACTTCTGAACTGGATGATGAAGAAGAGTTGGTTTTTATACCCCACTCTTCACTACCTGAAGGAGTCTCAGAGAGGCTTACAAGCACCTTCCCTTTCTGTCCCCATAAAAGGCACCTTGTGAGGTAGGTGGGGCTGAGAGAGCTCTGAGAGAACTGTGATTGACCCAAAGTCACCCAGTTGTTTCCATGTGGAGGAGGAGTGGGGAATCAAACCCTGTTCTCCAGATTAGAGTTCATCTCTCTTAACCACTACACCAAGCTGGCTCTCACACCAAGCTGGGAGTATTCAGTCTGATTTCAGTTCTCACTGAGAAGAGTAGAGTACTGACTGTTTCAGAATTCAGCCCTGACTGACAGCAGTTTTAACAGACAGGAGAACTAGGGAAAGTTGGTAAGGACGAGTGGGTAGTTAGGTGGAGACTCTCATTCGGGCCAGTCAAACAGAGAGTTAGCTCTGAAGAGTGGAGAGATCCCTGGTCTGGTGTGGTTAGAAGCTACCTTTGAAGACCTTAAAAGTCAGTTAAAAACTTAAGAAGAGTACTAGTGTGATTCAAGAGAAGGGGTTTGGGTACGTACTGGAAAGAGTGTACCAGCCTTCTGGAAACTAAAAGAGTCAGAGAATACTCAAAGAAAGTTTACTGGAGTGTTTGGAGAAAACACTGGAACAAAAGCCTCTCAACGTAAATGTTTTAGTAACTGTGAATAGCTTAAGAAACTCTCAGAATCCTGAAATGCAAGAACTAAAGTCTGTGGGCATACTGGTTTTACCTCAGAGCTATCTATATTGAGTTACTTCAGAGATTTCAACCCCTGATTTCACCTGACCTTTCCCCTCTATGTTGAATGAAATATTTGGTTAATTTGGAATATAAAAACTTCTAGTGACATTTAAGTTGTATAAGTTAAAGGGGGCTCCCATTCCTTCCCAAAATATTGTATTGTGACAGGGGGGGACAGCCAGCATTATTCAGGAGAGAAGAAAACAGATGATTAATGTGGCTCAGTCACAAAAGGGAAAGAAAAATGGAGGGGAAATCTTGCCTCTGAGGGTGGGAAGAGGAGAGGGGTGTCATACATAAATTAAATGCCATTTTTTAAGTCCACGTAAACTCATTTCCATAATTTATACTTCCTTTCCCCAGGCTCGTTGCAAATGAGCACAGAACTTCAGTGTGCTCTAAACCCAACCCGCTCCTGTCTTTACAAGCAGAATGCATTCCTTGGCGGTTGGGTCCTGTCCTTCAATACGGAACATTTCAGCACAACTTCTCAAGACGAAGGGAACTTGAGGTTTTGGGACTACAGAATCATGAAACTGTTGCTCTCATGTCTATAATGAGGTAGGATCCAGACCAGCCATATACAACGCCCTGTTTATATAATTCTTCCCAGCCTGGTTTTTTTTTTTTAAAAAAAAGGGGGATAGGATTTTGTCCATTGCACATCTCTGAAGCAGCATTTCCTGTTGAGCAATATTTCCCTAGTCTTGAAGCACTGTAATGAGAGAACTCCACCTCTAGAATTTCACTCTACAGGGACTCATAAAAAGGGACCCATTTCTTAATTGTACCCCTGAGATGTGAACGTGGATAATACAGCTCCCCAGCAGGACTCAAATGAGCATTTGGCACAGATATGTGGCTAATTCTGAAATCTGCCCACTTTTAAAAGCTAGACATTTGATCAGTTTGACATTCTTGGTCTGAATGGACACTGCAATATTCATTTATTCACTTGTTTAACCCACCCACACCGGGCTGCAGTGGCTCAAGTAGTTAAGACACTGAACTGCAGACTAGCAGTTCAGAAGTTCAAGACCCGAGAGCTGTGTGACGGAGTGAGCTCCCGTCTCTGGTCCCAGCTCCTGCCAACCTAGCAGTTCGAAAGCAAGAGATTGCAAGTACATAAATAGGTACCACCTCGGTGGGAAGGTAACAGCATTCCATGTGCCTCAGCATCTAGTCACGCCTTCCACATGACCACAGAAATGTCTTTGGACAGTGCTGGCTCTTCGGCTTGGAAACGGAGATGAGCACCGCATCTTTAGAGTCGTATTCGACTGGCTTTCAAGCAAGGGAAATCTTTACCTTTACCTTAACCCACACCATTTATTCATTTACATAGTTACTTAATTTAATCATTTCCATCCCTCCTTATGTCCTCATCTAAAGGCAGCCAACAATGAAGCAACCAAGCTGTAATAGTCCAATCAGCAAAATTAAAACATAGCTCAAAATACCCGTTACCAATTGAAAAGCACCCCAGATTGAAGACATACAAGATCAGAGAGACACCAGGAGGAGAACGAGCAGAGCCAAATCTGCAGGAGAAATGCACCGAAGCCTCTCTGGACTAAGACTGTGTTATTCCTCCCCTTCCCAAGTACCCTGGTGGGGCATTCCAGAGGGCTGAGCCCAGCACGGAAAAGGCCTGCGATCTCACTGAAGCCCCAAGGGGGGGCACCTCAAGAAGGAGGCTGGCTGAGGAGTGGAGCTGGTGCCGTGGAGCATGCTGCAGAGGCTGCTGTGCAACATAACACAAACAAGAAGGCTGGTCCATTCCCAGAGAGCCCTGACTGGGATGGCCCAGGCCAGTCCAATCTGTTCAGATCTCAGAAGTTAAGCACGGTCAGCCCTGCGGAACACTTGAATGGGAGACCACTGAGGAAGTCCCGGGTCTCAAGGCCGAGGCAGGCAATGGCAAACCACCTCTGTTCACCTCTTGCCTTGAAAACCCTATGGGGCCGACCCATACAACATGCATGTACTTTCCACCACCATGACCAAGGAACAATCTAAGCTTAAATGGGAGAACCAACAAGACAGATCTGACAGGGTTGTTTCAAGGTCTTTATCCCCTAAACAAGGCACACCTTTCCTGGGCCAGTGTCACCACTGACCTGGCTGGCAGCAGTGGGGGCCCGGTGGGGGCCCAGGAGGGAATGCCGGTCAATCACCTCAGCAAGCTGCTGGCAGGCGGGACTGAGCTGAGCTCCGGCAGCCATTTGCTCCTCACTGGGCCCCCCAGAGCAATCACTTGGGTGAGTCGGCTGGAGAACAAAGCCACTGAATATATCCCAGAATGCAAATGGAGCAGGCCAGAAAGATGACCACTTGTAAGGACCAGCTATTGTTTTGCATTTTCTTCCTAGTATACCTGGTTGGTAGCAGTTCTGTTAATATATTTTTGGTTAAACATATTTTCAGAATGGACTGACAGGCAAAATGCAGGCCGATACAAATCTACAGTACCACACGTATCTGCCAGTTATAGCTATATACTTGTATACACCCTGTATACACCCCAGAGAGCACTGTGCTCAGGCACCCAACACCGCCTGACCCTCCCCGGCCTTAGAGAGGCTAGGCTGATGACCACCAGGACCAGGGCCTTCTCAGTGGCGGCTCCTTATTGGTGGAATGAGCTCCCGGATAACATCAGGGCCCTGCAGGACCTTATGCAGTTCCACTGGGCCTGTAAAGCAGAGCTCTTCCTCCAGGCTTTTGATTAGGAGACGCCACTGGGGGGAAAGGGGGTCCCTGGAAAGCACCGAAATATACCACTGGTGCAAGCTTTTGGTCATGGGCCTGGAAATTTGCTGTACTTTGTTTCTGGAAGTAATGTTAGCTGCCAAATTTGGTGGAATCTTGTGTTTCTTTGTTGTTATATATTTTAGCTGTGTTTTATATGTATATTGATTAATCTTGTAAGCCACCTAGAGCCGGCTCACGCTGGCTAGGCGGGATATAAATACCAAAATAAATAAATAAATAGATAAATAAACAAATAAATAAATGTGAAGTGCAGTAGGCAGAACATTGTTCCCCAGAGGTTCTTCAGACAGCATATGGGACTTCAGGTGACCACGTTTTTCTAACGGAATGGTGGAACTTTTGCAGACACTCACAATTGGGTTGTCCAAAGGAGCCGGGCCGCTGAGTTTTCTTCCACCATCCTTTCAACATGGTAGAGTTCCGTATGTGAGAGAAAAGTACAATTTGGGATGGAATACAAATGTTAGCCATGTTTGAGCATGCAGGCTCCTCAGAGCACCCACAACATGACGACTGCAAAGCCCATATGACAATAGGGAAAATCTAACAATTTGAGTCCAATGTAAGTATTGGGGCTTTAGAAAATTTCTATGGTTCTCTCATCCGTGATCATTCAGAATGTAGAGCATTCTTGGCATTAACATAGCCTGCCTTTACTGCAACATTTAAGTAATGTCCCTGTTACCCAAGGAATCTGGATTTTTTGGTGCCAGCCTCAATCTGTCTTCTTGTAGGAATGTTTTCTTCGAGGATTCAAATCTGAACACATTTTGGGGATAGGAATGACTCTAAGATTTTAATGCCAAACCAACAATTTGGCTGGTTCCAAATGAATGCTGCTACCACAAATGCAATGATACAAACAACCACAACCACAATTGTAACACTGAATGCCTAGTTGTTTAGCTCAGAATGTCTAAAGTTTTCCCAGCCCGATCCTCTGTGTGAGTCTTCGGGTGGGCAATGGAAACAATTTTCTTCGGGGGGAAAAGCACAAGAAGTCAAGCCTGAGAGCTAGTTTATGGACTGACATAGTAACTCAGGGCAGATCACGGAGGTTCTGATCCAGCCAAGCTTAAACATTTTTAAAGCCCTCTTGATTTCAGAGGGAAACATTTGAACCTCTGTTTAACTCTGCCCATGGAAATCACTGGGTCTTGGAAAAGCTGCTTCTTTTTTTTTTTGCTGGATTGTGCCAGATGTTTATAAATGCAAGATCAACTAATGAATGATGAACATATTCCAAAATACGTAGTATTGTCCTTCACCATTCGAAATGAAGCATGACTAAGATCTATCAATTTCATTTCAAGAACTGAAGTCAACAGGATGGAAATGAGACCCAGTGGAGCTCCAATAGTTTGGCTGGATTGTTCTCTATGCCCATATTCTTCATCATAGTAATGTTATTTCAGGAATATGTTCCTGTGTGTACATCTGATGAAAAAAATCTGTGATTAGATCTTTCACCAGAAGCAAAAAGAAGCCTGGGCTTACCCATGGAAGTTCATGAGCACTTGTTGCTTACAAAAATAACCCCAATATGGTGGAGGTTTTTTTTAATATTATTATGATATTTACATGTTAAGACAACTTGAGATCACCACAATGACCCACCCTATTCTAACACGTGTATCCTCATCTCTTGTCCGACAACACCCATGACTTTCTCATCCCCCTGGGAAACACCCCCCTCCAGACGGGTTCCAAGCTGGAAGTGGCCACAGGGACTCCACCCTCGGCCGTTCAGACAAAGGAAGGCGACCCCCTCTCCGCTCATCTCGGGTCCCACCACACAGGCATCCTCAGCGTTGCAGAAGCGGAATCAGCAGCCTTCGCCGGCCTCCCCACCCCGCCCGCCAGGAACCAATGCTCCCTCTAAGCTGTGGAGTCTTATGAGCAAAAATTCTACTTTGTGAGCTACTGGCATTAAAATTGCGAGCGAGTGATTTGGCTGCTGCATAAATTAGTTTGCTCTGGAGCCAGCCTTCCTGAGCGAAGACAAGAATGGGTGAGCCGGAGGCTAAAAAACTGTGAGCTGGCTCACACTGACTCAGCTTAGAGGGGACACTGCCAGGAACTCCTCTGGCGGGCAACAGGTGCGCTCCCCGGGACAGCGGGACAGGAACGGGGCTGCGGGGGGGGGGGGGGGGCGTCGGCTCGCCGGGGAGAGGGCCGAGCGAGGCGGCCGCGAAGCGAAGGGGCTGCGCCCGGGGCGGGGGGAGGGCGCGGAGGAGCCCGGCTTAGGCTGCTGCTGCTGCTGCTGCTGCGGGCGCCGAGTTCAGCACCGCGGAGAGCTCCCGACTCACCGTCCTCGTCCGCGTCGAAGACCGGCGGCTGGCGAGAGCGAGCGCCGCCCATCGTGGCCGCATCCCCGTCGCCGGCCAGCTGCCGGAAGGCTCCGCTCGGCATCGCCCTAGCCGGGCATCGGCGCCCCTCGCCCGCCAGGCGCTCTCCCCGACTCCGGGCCGCCCCCCGCCCCCCGCTGGGCCCGCCTAAGAGGCGCTGCGACGGCCCCCTCCCCCGGGGTAGGCGGGGCGAGCCCTCCGGGAGCCGCCGCCTGCCGCCCTCTGGCCGAGAGCCCCGCGCCGCCGCCCGGGCAGGGAGGGAGCGAGGGGAGAGGAGGGGGAGGGCGGCGCCGAGAGCCCGGGAGCCCCCGCTCAGTCCCTCCCCGTTCCCTGGGCTGCCTGCCGGCTGCCGCCCTCCCAGATTGAAGCCGGGCTGGGAAGCTTCCTCGCCTTGGGGGTCGGTCGGCCCGGACGGCGCGGCTCTCCTCCTCGCGCCCAGGTTTCCTCCGCAGGCAAGGCGAAGAACGGGGGGGGGGGGGGGGGGGGCGATGAAAGCGGCCAGCGGGGCAGGGTGGCTGCTGGACAGGTTGCTGGATCTGCGATCCCGACGGCCATTCTAGGACTCCGCAGAAGCCCCTCGGCTCCTCTCAAGAGTCTCGGGAGGCTCCAGCCGGAATGCCCCCTCTGCCAGGGAGACCCTGCCTGGGCCAGCCCCCACCCAAGGCCCCATGGCCTCACCTGCCGCGCGGGCGGGGCTGCTGGGAGGGGAAAGGGGAGGCGGGGAGGATGAGGGGGCCAGCCACGGGGCCTCCCTTGAGGAGAGAAGCTGGGCACAGACAGGCCTCTAGCCAGGGTTATTTCAGTCCGGGGGGGGGGGGCATTTAAATTTCTTAGGGGGGTCACTGGCGAAACTAAGGAAAGGAAGACCTGGCTCCTTCCCCACACCTGCTGCCGCTGGGGGGCCCTGGGCTGGATGGGAAGTTGTGGGGCCTTGCCAGTAAGTCAGGGGGTCTAGCCCTGAGATGCCCCACGGTAGCTATGGGTCTAGGTACAAATATCTAAAACCAATATGTTTGGGAGCTGATTCCAGTTGCCCTGAGGAAACAGGGGTGTCGAGAATGGAACAAGCATGGGATTCCATGCGGGCCCACTTGACAGGGAAAGCAGCACCCAGGAAATCATAGAACCATAGACATACAGGCCATCTAGAGCACCCCCCTGTTCAGTGCAGGATCCCTGACAAGTGTTGGTCCAGCTGCTACTTGCAGACTGCCAGCGCGGGGGGAGCTCACCACTTCCTGAGGCAGCCCTTTCCACCGCTGAACTATGCACACTGTAAATCCCCCCCTTATCCAGCCTTAATTTAAACCCATTCTTGCAAGTCCTCTCCTCTCCTGCCCACAGGAACAGCTCCCTGCCCTCCTCTGAGTGACACAGCCCTTCAAATACTGACAGAGAGCAATCATATCCCCACTCAGCCTCCTCTCCTTCAGACTGAGCATTCCCAAGTCCCTCTGTAGGGTTTGGTCTCCAGGCACCTGATCGTCTTTGTTGCTCTCTTCTGCACCCGCTCCATTCTGTCCACAGCCTTTCTGAAGGAGACCTCCAGATTTGGACACAGTACTCCAGGTGTGGCCTGAGCAATGCAGTATACAGCAGGACTATGATATTTTGTGATTCAGATGTTATGTCTCTGATGATACACCCCAAGACTGCATTGGCCTTTTTTGTCGCTGTACTACACTGACTGCTCATATTTAACTTTCAGTCCACCTGTACCCCAAGATCTTGTTCACACACACTGCTACCCAGAGGTGGGTCCCCCATCCAGTATGGATGCTTGCCATTTTTGTTGCCCAGATGTAGAACTCTGCACTTATCCTTGTTGAATTGCGCTTATTCGCATCCACCCACTTTTCCAGTGTGTTCACATCTTGCTGAATTCTATCTCTATCTTTCAGTGTGTTCACTACTTCTCCCAATATGGTGCCACCTGCAAATTTCATGAGTTATCCCGCCATCCAGATCATTTCTAAAAACCCTGAAAAACATTGCAAAGTACTGGGCCCAGAACTGAGCCCTGTGGCACCCCAGTGGACAGCTCCCTCCAATCAGACGAAGTGCCACGGACAACTATACTTTGGGTGCAGTTCTCTAACCAGTTCCCGATCCACCCACAGTCCAATACGCAGTCCTTCAGTTTGCCCATCAGAACATCACAGGCAACCTTGTCAAAAGCTTTCCTAAAATCCAGGTAAACAATGTTGGAGGTGTTCCCATGATCCAGTAAGCTCATCACTCGATCAAATAAAAAAAAATGAGGTTGGAGGTAGGACCTGTTGGAGACAGATGTGTGCTGCCTTCCCCATAGCCGCAAGTTGTCCTTCAGATGATTGCAAATTGATCTCTTCAAGGTCTGCTCCAGTATCTTCCCTGGGACAGAGGTCAGACTGACCAGTCTCTAGCTTATTGAGTCATCCTTCCTCCCTTTTTTGAAGTTTGGGATAATATTTGCTCTCCTCCAGTCTTGTGGCACATCTTCCATCTTCCAAGTGGACTTGAAGATGATGGACAAAGGGCCAGCAAGTTACAGGGCCTCAAGCTCTCTAGAAAGTTCTTTGAGCACTCTTGGGTGCATACTATCTGGCCCGGGGGATTTGTACTCATCCAATGCAAGCCTGGTGCAGTGCTGCTGGACTCTGTCCATGTGTCATAAGAACATGATAAGAGCCCTATGAGATCACGAGATCCAGTGGTCCATTAGTCCAGCATCCTGTTTCACACATTGGCCAACCAGTTGACCCAGATGGGCAACCAATTCTCATCACTCATCAAATTTCCCGGTGAGCCTCTTTTCTGCTGGCCTCACTTCAGCCCTGTAAAGAAAGGAGGGCAGAAGGATGGAGCATTATCTGCCCCAACAGTGTCCACTTGAATTGCTGGGCACAACTGGGAGGTGCCTCGTAGAAAAGAACAGCTAGGGAGGGGTTCCCCCCCCCCATGGCACATGAATACAGGGCAGCAGCAAGAACCTCTGGATGGAAATGGAGCAGGGGTGAAGATTTTGTCCTTCTCTGCTGGTTCCTGCCACCACAATGGATTCATTTTGAACTTTTAAATTTGTTGGGGGGGGAGTTCTTCTGGCTGAAGGGGCTCTATAAACGCACAAATTATTGTATATAAATGATGAGTGATGAGAATATTCATGTATGTTTGACATGGGTCCATCTGTCCCAATTGTCTAATCTGAGCAGCAGCAATTTTAAATGGGTCTACTCAGAATCCTCCTCAGGTCTGCTTGTTCCCAGGAAAGCCATTGTAGGAATGCGTGCTCAGGTGTTCACTACTTCAACCCTGCTAAGGGAGCTCCTTTGACCTGGAGGTGGCAGGGCCTGAGCCAGACACAATCGACATGCAGGTATGTGCTCTCCCGCACGGTCTGAACCCTGGAAACAGAGAAGCTTCAAGGGGAGATTACAATACGAGATTGCCGAACTTGAGTTGATTTACAAGTTCTGAACCATGGACCCCACCAGGCTGAATAGGGACACAGGATTCTTAAACCACTATAGATGTACATTTTCTGCCCCCTCCCCCCAGCATTTCTCCTCCCCTCTAATCAAGCTGGTTGCAAGGCACGTGGTGCCTCTCTACATCCTGGGCTCCTTCTTTGCAACACCCCCTCCCACCTCCTGACTGGGATAGATAAGGGCCCAGAGATTGTCATTCCAACTCATACCTGATGAAGGGAGCTCTGACTCTCGAAAGCCCATGCCCTGAAACTCTTGCTGGTCTTTAAGGTGCTGCTGGACTCGGATCTGACTGTGCTGTACTGTTGTCGCCTTCCCAGAGACCTTGTTTTGCCAATAGTGACACCTACTGGTTCACTGAGTACTTTCACGTGGCTGCTTCAGGTACCTTCGTCATAAGCAGGTAAACCACTTTACCAAATTTTTCCGCTATGAGCCTTTTCTACAGTATGAGTGAAGCTGGCTGTTGCTTAAACTCTCACCAAAAAAATGCCTCTCCTTCACTTTCTCTGCCACATAACCCAGGACAACAGGTTCATATATATATATAGCAGGCACCAGGGGTGGGGGTGAGGAGTCAATAGTGTCTCACGCACAACTTTGAACTCTCATGAATGTATTTATTGACACGATTAGTTCCATAGTTCTCAATATGACAAATTTATATAACAGATCAACAATAGGAAGTTACTCAGTGACATGTATCCTAGGTATATAAAGCTTGGGGCTCTTTAGCTTGGAGAAACGATGGCTGGGGGGGTAATATGATTGACGTTTATAAGATTATGCCTGGGATAGAGCAGTTAGAGAAAGAGGTACTTTTCTCTCTTTCTTATAATACAAGAACTCGGGGCACTCCATGAAATTTCTGAGCAGTCGGGTTAGAACGGATAAAAGGAAGTACTTCTTCACCCAAAAAGTGATTAACACGTGGAATTCACTGCCACAGGAGGTGGCGGCGGCTACAAGCATGGATGGCTTCAAGAGGGAATTAGATAAACATATGGAGCAGAAGTCCATCAATGGCTATTAGCCACAAAGTATAGATAGGAACTCTCAGTCAGGAGCAAGTGATGCCCTGTATTCTTGGAGCTTGGTGGGGGGGGAGCAATGGTGGGAGGGCTTCTAGTGTCCTGGCCCCACTGGTGGACTTCCTGAGGGCACCTGGTATTTTTGGCCACTGGGTGACACAGAGGCTGGAGGGGCCACTGGCCTGACCCAACATCGGCTTCTCTTATGTTCTTACGTTCTTATGAAGACTGATATGCTGCACCGAAGCGCTTGATGACTGGGAGGCTACTGGTGGAAAGAGATTCCCTAGAGCATTGATTCCAACTTGAATTTTGATCTCCACAATGGAAGGGAGATGCAGCTTTGAAAAAGAGAATGGAAACATGTTTATGTGCCTTGGACACACGTCATTGCATAACTTCCAATTATGGATCTGTTATACAAATTCGTCATTTTGAGAACTTCGGAACTAGTAGTGTTACATTGTAACCTTGACTTATAGCTCATGATTGTTGCATTTTGAGAATTTGGGGACTTTATGTGTTACATTGTAACTCTGGCTTGGAGCTTTTGACTTTGCATTAAATACTTGTGGAGTTGGTATAAGAAAGCTTTGCTAACTGAATATATATTAAGAATATACACTCTTTTGGTATTTCAAAATATTTATTTAAATGCAT
Source organism: Lepidodactylus listeri (assembly GCA_029233225.1). Classification (NCBI taxonomy): domain Eukaryota; kingdom Metazoa; phylum Chordata; class Lepidosauria; order Squamata; family Gekkonidae; genus Lepidodactylus; species Lepidodactylus listeri. Next base: position 110,712,002 of record JARCFY010000009.1, on the reverse strand, counting down.
TGATATAAGACTTGTTAATTGCATTCACAGTATTCATTTGTTTTTGATGATGGGCACACTGTGTTTTCCCCTTGTTTTGTCTACATCCCCTGGAGAAAATGGCTGCTTTGAACGTCTATGCCCACGCATGGCCAATAGGGTGGAATCAGTTACTCATGTCTTCCTGTTCTACAGGTCTTATCAGGAGGAACGAGATCGCCTTATACGACCCCTTCTGTCTAGATTTAACCCTCTGCAGTCTTATCTAGACTTTAGGCCAGAAGTCCTGCGCAAATCCCTCCTAGAAGACGTTCAGAGTTCAGTGACTTACACTGTGGCAAAATTTTGTTTCTTAGCTGTTAGGGAACATAAACTTATTTTAGCTGAAAGAAATGTATGATTCTCTTATTTTATTCTATTAATGTTTTCATACTCTTGCTCTGTTATGACTGTTTTAATCTCTCTTATATCAGAATTGTACTGTTTTATTGGCTCTTGCTGTAATAAATTAGACTGATGGATTGAAGGGTGGAGTTGATGGTATTATACTGTGCTGAGGTCACTTCCAAGCTCAAACCTCATCCTCCCAAGGCTTCACCCCCAAATCTCCAGGAATTTCCCAACATGGAGCTGGCAACCCTAAGAGGAACTGATCTCTGTATTTAGGCAATCCATTGTGACTCCTGGAGTGCGGCTGCTGCTGCTGCTGCTCTAGAGGGGGAAGTAGGTGGGAGGCCAGGAGGGTAACAGGGGCAGAAAGAGTGATGGGATGTGGGCAGAAAGGAAGTGACAGGCATGGAGGGGAGAGAGAGAAAGAAAAGGGGTGGCAGGAAGGAGAAAGAGCATGAGAGAAGTAGGGGGAGAGGGGAAGAAGCAGAGGTGGGGGGAATGGGATAGCTGTTTCCGCAAGTTCCTTGTGGGTCCCCACTTGTGTTGTTTAAACCTTTAGGCTGCTGATTAAATTCAAATCATTCTTTCTACTGAGAACAAACAGGTTTGCCTTCTTCAGAGGTTTGTAAGCAGAGGCTAGACAGGCCCACAACTAGAGTTTGGGTGTGTGTGTGTGCTAGGGGCACTAATTAAACAACCTAATTATACAACCTATTTTAACTCAAAATGGCTCTGAGCTAGGAGCAGGTACCACCCTTGGGCCTGCTGGGCAGAGCAAGCGAAAAATGGAAGCCGTCCAGTGGGAAACACAAAGGCCCGTAGCTGATTTCACAACAGGGGGCCATCAGGGCAGGCTCAGCACCTTGGCAAGTGTGTCGCTCCTTGCTGCCCCCCTCCCATAGCAGAGGCTGGGATCAGGGTTGGGCATAGGTAAAAGCTAAAGGTAAAGGTTTCCCTTGCTCGAAAGCCAGTCAAATACGACTCTAGGGATGCAGTGCTCATCTCCGTCTCCAAGCCGAAGAGCCAGCACTGTCTGGAGACTTTTTTCTGTAATCATGAGGCCAGCATGACTAGACTCTGAGGCACAAGGAATGCTGTTACCTTCCTACCAAAACAGTACCAATTTATCTACTTGCAATTTCTTGCTTTCAAACTGCTAGGTTGGCAGGAGCTGGGGCCAGAGACGGGAGCTCACTCCGTCATGCAGCACTCGGGTCTCGAACGGCTGAACTACCAATCTTTTGGTCTGCAGTTCAGCGTCTGAACCGCTTGAGCCACTGCAGCAGGGGTTGGGCATACATTGTTGCAAATGGTGCTGACTGAGACACTGGCTGTCAGACAGCCATGTTGCTTCATCGCCTCCTGCAGGGTCCACCCAACCCCTCTCCTTGCAGGGGGAGGCCAAACCAGACATGTGCTGGAGGATGGAGCTCAGCAAGTGGTGATGCCTGGGCAGGTCAGGGGCAAAGGCCAGGCTCCAGCTGCTGGGCCACTCCAGAGTAAGGGGCCATGCAGGCCCACCCAGTCTGGTGCCCTGACCATCCTGGCTCACATGAAGTCTATGATGTTATATCTGTCTGAAGTCCCTCCCTGCCTCAATCCCCACCCTCCCCAGGCTCCACCCCTCAAATATCCAAGAATTTCCCAACCTGGAGCTGGCATCCCTATCTCCCTCCCACCCAACAGCCAACCTACCTTTATCTGCCCCTCTGTCTTGAGCTTTCTGTCTCCTTTCCCCCCTGCAGCTTCTACTGAGGAAAACTATGGTCTTTCTCCACTGTGGGGACTAAAGCAATTTACATTATTCTGTCCTCCTTTTTATCCACACAACAACGCTATGAGGTAGGTTAGACTGACAGTATGAAACTGGTCCAAAATCACCCAGTGAGCTTCCACAGCAAGATGGGGATCTAAACCTGGGTCTGTTGAAGAGTAGCAAGCAGCCAGGCCTAGCTGAGTCATGCAAGTCAGGTGGTATCAAGTCACCCAGCGGGTGCTGCCAGGCCTAGGTTTGCCAGCCTCCAGGCGGGACCTGGAGATGCCCCAGAATGACAACCGAACTCCAGACAACAGAGATCTTTTCTCATTGAGAAAATGGATGGACTCTATGGCATTATGTCCAGCTGAGGCCTCTCCCCTCCCCAAACTCTGCACTCCTCAGACTTCACCACAGAATCTCCAGGAATTTCCCAACCCGGAATGGGCAATCCTAGTCCCAGGCCTGGCTCCAAACCCCCTGCTATTTAGCCATTCATACTGCAGGAGGAATCCTCCCCAATCCCAGGTCCTGTCCTGCTTTTTGCTTCCTCCCCCCACCACCCAGCTATCAACCAGTCTATCTCTCACTGTCAATGCAGTAGGGCCAGGAGTAGATCCCTACAGCAGCCATTTCAAAAGGTATGGGGGGGGATTCAACCCTCCCCAAGGTTTTTCTTTTACTTTTTGGATTTTTCTGCAGGCCCACGGAGCCCCCTGAGTCTTTAGAAAAACCTGTTGGGGAGAGTGTGCCCCCTATCTGTGGAGATAAGTATCCACACGCAGAGGGGATTGTTGAGAATTAGATACATAGATTTCATGCTTGTGTAAGATGTAAAAAACAAAACAAAAATAAAATGGAACACAAGAATATATCTGACGAAGAGTGACATCTGCTGTTCCTCTGCGCTAAACCCAGTCCAGAAAGTAAACAGGATTTACTTCCCTTGTTCTCTGTGGGGATATTAACTGAACATTTCTCTTCCAAATAAATGCTACTGATAACCTGGGGCATCAAATGGGATTTCTCTGAACATAAAATGTAGCCCTGTTTTTAATCATGAAACATACATGAAAGGAAAGGAAGCCCCCATGAACTAAAGCCAGTTTGGTGCAGTGGTTAAGTGCGCAGACTCTAATCTGGGAGAACCAGGTTTGATTCCCCACTCCTCCACTTGCAGCTGCTGGGTGACCTTGGCCAAGCCGTAGTTCTGGCACAGCTGTTCTTGAAAAAGAGCCGTTTCTGTCAGAGCTCTCTCAGCCCCACCTACCTCACAGGGTGTCTGTTGTGGGGAGGGGAAGGGACAGGAGTTTGTAAGCCGCTCTGAGACTCCCTTGGGTAGTGAAGGGCGGGGTATAAATCCAATCTCTTCTTCTTCTTCTTCTTCTTCAAGGCAGGATAGTCAAGAGATGCGTCTGCATTCAGTTTGGGAACAGCAGCAGTGATTGTAAAAAGAGAAGAGGTGGTTGTGGCAAAGCTTTCCAAAGCCGATACCCAGACATGAAATGTATTGGTCTTAAAGGTGCCCCTGGACTTAAACTTTGTTCTGTATTTTTATGTGTCTCTTACAGTCAGAGAGCGCAAGTATCATATTCTCCAGGATCAAGCCTCTAGAAGGGGGGGGGGGGGCAGGGAAGGATAAACGACTACCATTGTCTGTACATTTCCCCCGTTTTCATGCTTTTCTGATTTTGTTTAAACTCTTTGATCTTGCCGGGTTCCAAGCACTGTGATTGGAATGGGAAGTTTATTTGTCTGCCTCACTGAAACCGAGAGTGTTTTGCTGAAAGAGAAATACCCACTTTTGTTGCTGGCTGCGGCCCTGCTGAGAATGATTGATTGCTACCTGCAGTGCTGACAGTTAGAACGACCGGAGGAGTCTGACAGGCAGCAATGAGAGGGACAAATACTCAGAAGGGGAAATGTTAAGCTAGAGTTATATTGTGGGGAGTGAGGGACGCTTGATGAGAATCGGCTGCCTGCTAGCCGAGAGGACTCTCTGCCCCCACCGAGAGGACTCTCTGCTCTTTGGCAGCTACGAAGAGAGGCAGGACAGAGCTTAGTCCATTGTCGCCTCTCCAAAACTGTGGATGGAGATGTTGTGATCAGCCTTTGGTATGAAGGATGCACTGCACAGATTAAGGAGCTACGTGGTTTCCTGTGCTAAGAAAAAGCAAAAGAACAATTGGTGCAGCAGGAAAAATAATTTATACTACTTAACCCTCTCCATAATTTAAACCACTTAACACCTATGTTCCATCAGTGGGAACTGTACAATATATAAATATCAACAAATCTCAAGAATGATAGATGATGCATCATCTAAAAGACAATTATTACAAGGTGGTGGCAGCTGAGCATACAAGAAACACAGCTGATGCACTGATGGCCCGACAGTTAGACGCTGGCACCTATTGAATAAATGAATGTCCATTTCCTCAGAGGTCCATTTTGAGAAAACATTATAAAATGCACATTATTAGAAAGTTCTTTTTTTAATTAAATTTTATTTTAGTTTTTTACAATAACAATCAACAAAAACAATGAAAGGTTGAAACATGAGGTTACACATAATGTAGTTCAAAGTTTACAATCATACACATCTATGGAACAGTTAACATATCAAAACTAACCATAACTTTAGAACAAAAACACACACATAACCATTGCAAAATGCAGTAACCACGATAGGGGACAATCTAAAAATTAGCTTCCAATTTCTTATCTATAACTATGTCTTATAGTACACTGTCTTCAAATAAAAGTAACCAACTTATCTTTAAAAGATCAAGGGAACGATAGCTTGCATGGTAGGTTGGTGTTCTAGAATTTCCTCTAGTTTTTCCAAAATTGGAAACCATCTGTCTAGGTACGTAGAAGGACCTAAGGATGGAACATTACAGGATATTGCATCCGAAATCTTGCCCATGATGAGGTGGTCCCATATTTTAAAGTATCTCTTCCTAATTGAAGGTTTTCAACATGTAGCTATAATGGTTTTGGCAGCAGTAATGAGAATCGTTATCAGGTCTCTCCTAAGTGGTGGGATTTTAATGTCCTGTCAATAACTCAACAAAATGATTCCGGGTTGTAGGGGAATAACATATCCTGTTAAACGATTTATTTGACATAAAACCTCTTTCCAAAAGTTGTTAATTACCTTACAATCCCACCAACAATGTTTAAATGTCCCAATGTGGCCACATTGTTTCCAACATAAGGGTGAGTACCTGCTATTTATACAGCACTGGCTATTATCACAAATATGCGTAAGTTAACTAGTGGAGGTTGTCTAACCTGCCGAGTAGCAGTGCCATAAGGTTCCCACGACAGCTGAACTTCGAAGAACGGTGGCAAGTGTAACCATAAACTATTCAAGTGGGCACTGGTACATAGAAACATGCATGTAAGCACACATCCCTCATGTGTATATGTCACACCCTCTTCACATATCCTATTCTAGCGAGGATGATGGGAAGTTTTTAGTTTTTGCAAGCCACCTTGTGTGTTTCTAAGGGAAAGGCAGAATAAGAATGTTACTTAAGAAATTCAATTAAAGAAGAAGAGGATGGGTCCGATGATGATGCCCCAGTAGGGATCCAAAGTAGCTTGTAATATCTGCCCCTTCTCCAGTTTATCCTCACAACAGAACTGCCAGGTAATTCGACTCAACACGAATTGATCCCAGGGGTGTGCACACAAACATTCGGTTTGTATGCTGCGCCCTTACAGGGCAAATAGAAGAAGAGATTAGATTTGTATCCCGCCCTTCACTACTCAAAGGAGTCTCAGAGCGGCTGACAAACTCCTTTCCCTTCCCCTCCCCACAACAGACACCCTGTGACTCAGGTAGGTGGGGCTGAGAGAGCTCTGACAGAAACGGCTCTTTTTCAAGAACAGCTGTGCCAGAAGGCCATCCAGCAGGTGCAAGTGGAGGAGTGGGGAATCAAACCCAGTTCTCCCAGATTAGAGTCTGCGCACTTAACCACTAAGAAGAAGGAGGAGGAGGAGGAGGAGAAGAAGAAGATGAAGAAGAAGAGATTGGATTTATACTCCGACCTTCACTACCCAAGGGAGTCTCAGAGCGGCTTACAATCTCCTTTCCCTTCCCCTCCCCACAACAGACACCCTGTGAGGCAGGTGGGGCTGAGAGAGCTCTGACAGAAACTGCTCTTTTTTCAAGAATAGCTGTGCCAAAACTATAGCTTGCCCAAGGTCACCCAGCAGCTGCAAGTGGAGTGGGGAATCAAAACCGGTTCTCCAAGATTAGAGTCCGCGCACTTAACCACTACACCAAACTGGCTCTCGGGGCTGTTTAAGGTTGGGGAAACTGGGGAGGGGGGAGGAAATGCAGGGGCTCCTCTTCTCCCTGCCCTGTGGTTTGAATCCCAACCTTCCCCCGTGGGGTGCTTCTAAACTGAGTTGCCACGGGGAACCCATGGCTGCCACACAGCAATCAAGGGGAAAACATAACACGCGTAGTCTGGGCCACAGTCTCTGTGAGAAAGGTGGGCTATAAAACGAGACCATCGGTTTCTATTCCCGGCTGGCACTTCACATGTGTCCCGGATGAGGGGTGTGGGGTCCCAAACCAGGAGCAGAAAAGAAGGAGGCTCCAAGCAAATCAGCTCTCTCTACCTAATAAAATGCTGAGGAACATTTCACCGTGTCCTTTCCCTGGTCTGGTATTTACACCCCTCTGGTCATCCCACCCCAGGACGATGCGGAGTGTTGAAATGTCAGCTATGTTTGCTTTCTCATTCAGAGGGGCAGCTTGTTGCTGCTTTTCAACATTAATCCATTGGGGGGGGGGAATCTAATCCTGTGTCTCCTAAATAACATAAAGTCTAAGCCCTCGCTGCATTTGGAAACCTTTAGTCTGGGCTCAGCAGAGCACTGCAGACTACAGGGGGGAGCTGACATCTCTCTCTCTCTATAAGAAAGAACATCTTCCGACAGAACACTAAAGTGTCAGGGAGAAGCTGTACCCCATGCCTCTCAGTGAGCTAGGTTTCTATATGCAGGTGCATGCCATTATGAAAGCTCTCACCCACAGTCTGACATGGTACGGCCTAGACAAGGTTTCCAAGGAGGGAGTCACAGCTACGCTTATGTCTGGATTCAGCACCCTGACCTTTCTTCAGTTGTACACACAAGAAACCAAAGCCATGGGTACTGGCAAGAGAAAATGCCGGGGGACGTTTTCTTTGAGAAACCATTTTATTCCTGGCATAGTTTCCCCAGACTCTTGGGAGAATTCCTCCACGGCAGTCGAATTCTGCAAAGGCGGCACCTTGAAGACGAAGGCTGGGGTTGGAAGAGGGGAGGGAGACCACCTCTGAGGGGTGGCCAGTGAGGATCAGTCCCCTGCATGGAATGGCTTCTCCAATCTCTTTTTCCATGGAGCTTTTCGTTCTGCCTACTGGGCGAAATACTCACTGTTTCAGCGGTGGCATTTTCCTCTCCAATCCTCGGCATCCTGGCTCCAGTCCTCCGGGAAGACTTCCTTGCTAGTCTCACTGGAATGAATGGGTCTGCCATCCTCTTGCCTAGCTCCCAGTCATTTAGACAAGGCCCGCAAAGGGATCTTCCCAGGGTACTGTGCCCGCAGGCCTTTGCCTGACTCTTCCTTCTACCCTGGCTGAACAACCTCTAGACTACGAGAGACTAGATCACAATATCTGTCTTGTTTGATACACACATAGTAATTTCAAGAGTACCAACAACTCCTTTCTTCTACTAGTACTTCACTTCTAGCTAAACTTCTAGCTAAACTAGCTAAAAAATTTTAAAATGCCATATAAAGAGCAACTCAGAAGGTATGCAAGGCACACATCTCATTTCCTGGCATCCTGAGAAATGTATTGCCGGGGCTGATATTCTGAAAGAACTGAGGTCGTTCTCCTTTCATTCAACAGCACTCTGGAATGGTTGGTCTCTTTTCAAGCATTTTCTGAGGTGTGCTGGAGTCCTACTTCTGAACGGCTGAGTGATCGGTAGGCGAAAGCATAGGAATTTCCAGAGCGTTGCAGTCTTCACTAAGGAAGACCAAGTCCTAGGGAAAGGAGAAAAAAATCATTGGGTTAGAAGCAATACACACAAAACGCTCCCGGGGAGCGGGGAGGAAGACACAAGAGGGCCCAATCCACTGGGAAGGTTTCTTGCGTAGGCCACATTGAGAGGGATGGAACCTGTGCGAGAGCAAAGTTGTACTTCTGCACAACCCACATTCATGACTGTGTGGCTCACGTGTGAGAGGAATTTGCAGTTGTATCACCTCCTAAAACTAAGCTTGCCAACCTCCAGTTGGTGGCTGGAGATCTCCTGGGATTACAACTGATTTCCAGGCGAAAGAGATCAGTTCACCTGGAGAAAATGTCTGCTTTGGAAGGTGGACTCTATGGCAAGAGTGTTGAACTCATTTGTTATGAGGGCCAGATCTGACATAAAAGTTCACTGTTTCAGGCCAGGCCATGTGTGCCACAAAAAATAATGCCGGGTACCAAAGATATAACCTTTAGAAAGGACAGCAACTGGTAAGCTCCATGTTGGTGTGTCCTCAGTGCAAAGCCCCATGGGCTGGGAGGGGGGTGCAGAGGAAAACCCACACAGGCAGACTGGCGATTCAGCAGTGCAGTGCTGAACAGATGGTCCCAGGCCCCAACGGAGGATCATCGGCACCTGCCCGCCCTCACCTGCAAACGCTGATCCCTGAGGCCACCCAGGACAGCATCCCCAGAGCTGCAGGCTGAGTGGAGAAGTATGAATGCAACTGCAGTGGCTCCCAACTTACCAGTCCCTGAAGTGAAGGGGTTCTGCTTGACTGCTGCAGATGAGGTTGTTCCACCGTGCTGAAACCACAATTAGACTGGCTCCGCCCACCCGCCCCTATTCCCTCCCTTAAGACAGTTGCTCAAGGGCTGCGTAACAGCCCTGGGTGGGCCACTACTGGCCCCTGGGCCTTATGTTTGACACCCCTGCTCTATAGCACTATAACCCATTGATGCCCCTCCCCTCCCCTCTCCACCCCAAACCCTGCCCTCCTCAGGCTCCACCCCCCAACCCAGAGCTCCGCCCTCCCTGAGAACCGAGGTGCTCAAATGATGCATTCTCAGGGCAATGCGATTCTCCAAACTGTAATCTGGGCCCTCAAACAGTCCCCTTGACTACAAACACAGACCCTAACCATTCAGCGTCTGGAAGCCTTGTTCTTGTTCCTGCAGAGCAAAACTGTGGACAAAGACAATGGCTGAGATTTAGAAACATAATCTTGATTTAAAAATCTGCATCCAGAAGCTGGATCTGGCTCAAGTGGAGCTGCCTGGCCATTCTTGTCTCAAAAACGGAGTGGTTTCTGCAACATGCCAAACTGGCCACAACATGGGGAGAGCCTCTTCTCCAGAGCAAGGGCTTCCCTACTTGGATCCACAGTACCAGGAATGGTATCTGTCAGATCAGTGGACAGCAGCCAGTAGCCGTGGTCAAAACCTTCTTACTTGGGAGCCCACAAACAGCACAGCCTCTCAACGGACGTCAGCCATAGGGCTGCCAAGTCCCCCTGGGGGGGGGGGGATTCCCCCGCTAAATAGGTCCCCAATCCACCGGTCCGGATTCGGCCAGCGGGGGAAACACCACCCCCAAAATGGCCACATCAGGCCAACGTGCCCGGGGCGATGACATTGCCCAGAAGTGACGTCATCATGCCGGGCACTTTGCAGGGTGATGCTCTAGTAATCACCCTGAAAACTCTATGGTACCATGACGTCACATGATGACATCACTTCCAGGCAAAGTCGTTGCACCGCGTGCGTGCTTTGTGCACACGAAAGGGTCCTGGATCAGGAGCGGGACTCCCCCGCTCGAACTTGTAAGTCACTTGGCAACCCTAGTCAGCCAGTTTGCCAGACAATTGTTGGAAATTTTCTTTCTTTCTTTACTTCATGTATGCCTTGTCTTTCTCCCCAATGGGGACCCAAAGCGGCTTACATTGTCCTCCTCTCCTCCATTTTATCTTCACAACAACTCTGTCAGGTAGGTCTGGCTGAGAATGTGTGACTGGCCCAAGGTCACCCAGCGAGCTTCCATGGCAGAGTGGAGATCTGAACCTGGGCCTCTCTGATCCTAGTCCAACACTCTAACCCTTACACCATGCAGGAGGTGAACAGACAGACAGACAGACAGACAGACAAAGTGAGATAAGCCATTACCCATTTGGTAGGAAGCAGAACCCAAGGCAGTGGGGCATCTTGGGGCTAGCCTCCCTGATTTGGTGGCAAGGCCCCCTGGCATCCCATCTAGCCCAGGGCATCACGGCCTACTCCCCTGCAATAAATGGATTAGCCAGTACCCCCCAAGAAATTTAAATGCCCCCTGACTTAAAAAATCCTGGCTCCGGGCCTGACCCAAGGGATAGGGCTGGAAGTCAGGAATGCACACAGTTTGGTTTGCGTGTGGGTTTGGGAAAATATGGGTTCAGATGAGTTAATATTACATCTTCCACCCTGGCAGGTACTCATTTCCTTTGGTTTCAGACACATCTCCACCTTAACTTCCGTCCCCTCCACTGGGATGTAATTCTCAAGGGCTGCATGCCTTGCCCCAAGGAGTTTCCCTTCCAAAGTCAGGCAGGCAATAGCCACCCGCCCGCCCAGAATAATGGAATCATAAGGGATCTCCAGGGTCATCTAGTCCAACCCCCTGAACTGTGCTCTCTAGAGGAAGTGAAAGCCACGGTACTCTCCTGGTCCTACTCCCCCCTCTAACTGGGATGAAATTCTCCCGGAAGAGTCGCCCTTGCCCAGGGGATCCACTCGGCCAGGATGCACGCAAAGAGGAGAAAAGATCTTTATCTGACAGGCTCTTCAAATTCTCCCTGGCAGGGTGGGATAGATTCCCCTAAGCCTCTTCTGTGCTTTGGGATCTTGGAGTGGAAGAGGGACAGTGAGAGGTACAGCACCCTGCATACACCCCTAAATCCTGCACTAGGTGGATTATACAGGGTTGCCAAATCCAGGTGGGGCCTGGAGGTCTCCCAGTATTACAACTGAACTCCAGGCAATTGAGATTAGTTGCCCTGGACAAAATGGCTGCTTTGGTGGGTGAACTCTAGGGCCTTATAGCCTGCTGAGGCCCCTCCCCTCCCCAAACCACTCCTTCAGGCTCCACCCCCATCCCCCAATCTCCAGGAATTTCCCAGCCCAGAGCTGGCAGCCCTATTTAATGTCAGTATTTTTCTTCCTGCTCTTGCCAAACTACTGAAAACAGGAGTCAGTGGGCGGGCTTCCTTGGGGAAAACAGAATGCTTTTAAGTGTGGAAGGGAAGGGATACCTTTGTAAAAAAATAAAGAAGCCAGCCAATCAGCCACCCCCTCTTTAGATGGGAATGGGCGGATCCACAGTCAGATTTTAAAGGAGTGGCGAGAGCGAGGGTTGCCACACCCGGGTTGGGAAATTCCTGGAGATTTGAGGGTGAGGGCTGGTGGGGGCTGGGGGAAGGGGGACTTGTAGAGGGGAGGGGCCTCTGTGGGGTGCAATGCCCCGGAGTCCCTCCTCCCAAATGGTCATTTTCTTCAGGGAAACAGATCTCTGCCATCTGGAAATCACCTCTACTTCTGAGAGATCTCCAGGCCCTGGCTGGAGGTTGGCAGCCCTATCAGAGATCTGTTTCTTCGTGCTTCGGCTCTTCCCTTATTCTGTTTTTTTGTGCGTGTGTGTTTTCATTTATCCTTTCCCTTCTGGGGGGCAGAGGCCTTAACAACTTTCACTTTTCAAAGCAGACAGGTCTTCCATGGTTAGGGTTGCCAACCTCTAGGTAGGGCTTGGGGATCTCCCGCTTTTGCAACTGAACTCCAGCTGACAGGCATCAGCTCCCCTGGAGAAAATGACTCTTTTGAGGGTGGACTCTAGGGCCTTGTATCGTGCTGAGACCCCTCCCCTCCCCAAACCCTGCCCTCTCCTGGCTCCACCCCCAAAGTCTCTAGGTATTTTCAAACCCAGACCTGGCAACCCTATCCATGGTGGGAGTGGGAGAGAATGAAGGGCAGTTCTCTAGTTCTTTGGCTACCCCCCCCCCAGGCCTGCCCTCCTTCCCACCCCACAGAAAATAGGAGCAAAGCCTATGCCTCTTTCCCTAGAACTGCGAGCAGGCGGCGGGCCTCTGTTCCCGAGTGCCCCTCTGAGCCCCCGCTGGAGCCTAGGCTCCTCTGATGGAGGGTTATTCCCAGCTGCTCTTGGCGATGACTTTTTCCCGTCAGTCCAAGGTCAACCGGCTTGCTGGCTTGGAGAGGGCGCTTGTTCTGTTTGGCCAGAGCCAGTCCATTTTGCAGATTTCAGTAAGGAAGGATCAGTGCAGTGGAAGATGTCAGCATGCATGGAACTCAAGTCCACTAGAGTCAAGAGAATTAAAAAATGCTTTTCTTTCCCTAGTCCAGGTTTGCCCTGCGGAACACTCGTGGCTTCCTGCACTCTGAAGCTGCTGTGCTGTTTGCTCAAAGTTCACCTGTTGCTAAAGTCATGGACCAAAAACATACAGCTATGAAAATGCATTAATCTACACACAACATTTCTATAGCACTTTGCCTCATTGCTCAAAGCGGAAGGATAAGGATTCACCTTATACACATACATTCACATTTCCGACTCTGGACATCTATAAGATGAGCAGCAACAAAATGGTGTGCGGGGGGACATATGTGTGTTAGTGGACTATCACAGCCTGTGGAAAGTTCAACCCTGACCCAGTTCTAAATCACTCCCCTGGAGCCAGGAAGAAGAAGAAGAGGAGGAGGAGGAAGAAGAAGAAGGAGGAGGAGGAGATTGGATTTATACCCCACCCTTCACTACCTGAAGGAGTCTCCGAGCGGCTTACAATCTCCTTTCCCTTCCCCTCCCCACAACAGACACCCTGGGAGGTAGGTGGGGCTGAGAGAGCTCTCCTGAGAACTGCCCTGGAGAGAACAGTTCTGAAACAACTTGTAACTGACCCACGGTCACACCAGCAGCTGTACGTGGAAGAGTGGGGAATCAAACTTGGTTCTCCCAGATTAGAGTCCGTGCACTTAACCACTACACTAGACTGGCTGAGACAAGAAGGAGGCCTACCCTTCTGCAGAAGGAGGTCATGATGGTGTACAGGCTCCGGGCCTTGTCCTTCAGCGCAGTCACTTGGGGCACTCGCCGGCATCGGGGGTATGCGACAAACTCTCTCAGCTTTGCCAGCACACAGTAATTCTGCAACGAGAATGGGCAAAATAATTAATAATGTTCCGTAGCTAGAGTAGGGCCACAAGCTGCAGGTTGGAAAACTCCTCAAGATTTGGGGATGCGGGAGAGGGCAGGTTCGGGGGAGGGCAGGGACCTCTGTGGGATACAAGGCCACCGTGTCCAGAGCAGCCGTTTCCTCCAGGGGAACCGAGCTCTCAGTTGTCATTTCAAGGGATCTCCAGGGCCCACCTAGAGACTGGCAACCATAGGATGGAGAGTTATGGACCACCAGTGCTACTGGGACCACCCAGACGTCTCCTAGATGTTCGCTTTTGCAGCTTTTACATTTTTAAAATCCAAACTAAAATTGAGACAGGCTTTCAGTGTTTTTTCTTTGCAGAGTAATACCAACTAAGGCCCTCTCTGGACCCAGTGCCTGCAGAGGTCTCTCTGTCTGTCTGTCTGTCTGTCTGTGTCTCTTTCGACTGAAAGCCCGCATTACAAAGTATGCTGCTCTAAATCATGCCAGAGTGCACCTTTGCAGAAGCAGTCCAAGCAACTCACTCGGTGTGGCTCCAGTCCACCTCTTAGGGAAATTACACAGGTGTAAGTCCTATGACAGTCAGTGGGAATTCAAAGTGCTTCACGGTGCCTGGATTGGGACCAGGTAGAAAAGAAAGCCATGGCTGTACCAGGGGCAGCAAAGCAAACGGGGGTCTCCTGTTGTTTGTTTCCCTTCCAATGGACTGTGCAGCAGCTCTGGGGACAATTATGACCAATTCACTCTTGGTTCTTTTCTACTGATTCTGTTATATTGATTATATTAACCTGGATTAACTTTCCCCTGGTGACAAAAGGACTGTAGGCTCGGGGGGTTTCAAATCAGACCAACTCGTGCAGCTCTTTAGTGAGGGATGACAGCCCCAGTTGATAAATGTCCCTGGCTCTGCGGCCTACCAAGGGCTACAGAAATGAAAGGGCACCTTCATCCCCACAAAAGCTCTCCAGGAGCCCTGGCGAGTGACTCCAGGAACCTCTCTCACCTCACTGACCAGGGAAAGAGGCCCTCGGATGGCCAGGACCAATCTCGGACCGCACCCTTCTCGGACAGTCCTGAAGATGCCGAAGCAAGCGGCCCAGACCGCTTCTTCTGAACAGCAGACTGTTGCAGCAGCTCTGTTAAGTTTTGCTCTCAGTGGAAGAGGGTGCGTAGTTTGCCCCGCCCACTAGGCTAAGGCAGAAAGTTTGTTCAAATGACAGTCATTAGCATTTTGTAACTGCCCTGGGCCATTCATGTGGGAAGGCAATTGAAAAAAACATCCTAAATATGGGGAGGGCCATCACTCAGTGTAGAACACATGGCACGCATAAGGTCTCAGGTCGTGGTCACACGGCAAGGACACTGTGAGATATGTCCCACAGAACTGCTACTGGGTTTTTTTAATTCTGGGATAGGGATGATCATACATCCCCCCCCTCCCCAAAACCCCACAACCATTGTGGGTGCAGTGTTCAGATAGCTATATAAGGCGTGGCATGAATTTTTTAAAAAGGGCTTCACGCATGCGCAGATGCGCATGGCTGAAGCTGCTGAACTTAAAAAAAACCATGGCCAGAATGCGCAGCCCCCCTTGGAGCGCCTGTCTCCTGGTCATCTGGCTCTGCGCTTCACTTTCCTGGTGCCCAGCGATCATTTTAAGATGTTGACAAGACTGCCAGGAAGTCTCATCCCCCCCCCCCCTCACTAAGCCACGCTGCAGCACCAGGTACTGAGCATTTGATTTTTTAAAAGTAAGTAATTTTATGAGCGTCTCCTCATAAATATTGTTGTTTGCTCTGGCTGGCTTTCTGGCTGAGGGAGGATTTGCAATGGCTGTTTCCGCTGCTTCCGCTGATCTGTTCAGATCGGCAAAAATGCGGACTTAAAGTGCAACTACCAGGAAAGTATTTGATTTTCTTGGGGTCAGAAAATGCACTAGGGACCCGGGAGCATTGCGGGAGTGAGCCCACTTCGGCGTGGGAGGCGGATCAGCCTGTCTGGTCAGTACATTTAAATGTGTGAGGGAACAGCAGTGAATCCCGATCTAAAGGACTGTGTGACCGCAGTCTCAGTTCCAAATCCATGTCTTGGGTAACGATCTTGCAAGATCTCTGCTTGAGATCTTGGAAAGCAACTGCCACCAGTGTGGACCAAAGGTGAGTCAGCAAAGGGCGCTTCCAGGTGTTCAAGCCAAGAACCGCCCGCCTGCTGCCTGGAGACTTCTGTGGCAGAAGAAGCTTCCAATGATGAATCAGTAAATTAACAAGGAGACCTCTTGCCATTCAAAAGCAATCATTAGCAGTTCCTCTTCTAAAGCCAATGGGAGCTGCCATGGCATTGAACTGGCTGGCCAGCAGAACACTAAAGGGAACCAGAAACTTTGTTATTGCCCCTTTCACTATTCTGCCCAGGATTCGCTGCTTGCATGACCTGCTTTGGTTTCTGCCCCAATGTAAAGGTAACGGGACAAGATATGTTCACTTTGACATTAAGCACTTCATTACAATCAGAGAGATTTCAATGTCTCCTTGGGACTCCTGCTACAAACAACGGGGGCTTATTTCTGGCTGGGTTGTCCTGCTTGCTGACTTCCAAACAGTGCTGCAGAAGCCTCCAGAAACAGTCTGCGGAGTTCAGAATATCCACCCAGCCTTGCTGGGCCAGATGCTGAAGGCCCTCTTTGTGTTCCCAGTAGCAAAGCTTTCTTGCAGGCCAGAAAGGCAAACGGCCTCCCCTTTGTGGTATTTGGAGTTACCCAATATTTCTGAACATGGAGGTCTGCTAACATGGCTAGTAGCCAGCCATTAACTCTATGGATACACTCTATGGATTTCCCAAATCCTTTCCCAAATCCTTTCCCAAATCCACCTAAGCTAGTGGCTGTCACTATGTCTTACAACCATGCGTTCCACTTCTCCTTGAGCACTGCCTGAAAAAGTCTTTGTTTTGTTTGCCCTGAACCGAGCACCAGTCGCTTTTGTCAGCCGTGGGAGGGAAAGAACAACATTTCCCTCTGCCGACTGCCCTCATACTTTTCATGCCCTCATACTTTTCATACTGTGGTGTCCTTTCCCGGACGGCCTCACCAGAATGAGAGACAAAGCAGCACAAGCCTCGGGATCATGTCCTGAAACATCCCCCTCCCCCTCCTGTTCTAAAGAAGACCCAGCCTAGCCAACTTGCCCCCTCCCACCCCATCTTGTGGCATTTAGTTTGGTCCAAATGGAAAGCCTTGGCAGAGCCTGGCTGCGGTGGCGGTGGCTGCTGTTTTCCGCGTGGCATCCATGCTGCCCTCTGCCCCTCAGAGCTGTGCCCCTTGTTCTCCAGTTACTTCCTGGAAATATTCCCAGTCCCTCCTCTGAGGCCGAACATTTTTCTTTCCCGCTTTCCCTCCGAGAGGTGCAGCACAGCAAACTCACGTGTATGTCCAGATACAGCCGGGGCAGGGTCTTCACACACGCCTCCTGCAGTCGAAACAAAGACCATTAACACACATTTTTGCTGGAAAGACTTTGACATTCCATAGAGAAATGACTGTCATAAAAAAGATTTTAAAAACCCAGCACCCCCTCACCACAGTTGGCGATTTCTGTAGATTCACATAACTTTCGGTGATTTCCTTCCCCAGGGACAATACCCTCGAGTAGCACGTTGGAGGAGCGGGGCTGATGAGCAGGAAGGCCGCAAACAGCACTGCCGGCCCCAGCAGTCGCTGCATCTTGGCAGGATGTGGCTAAGGGGAAACGCTCGGTGGACTCCCCTTCGTGCTCCGCCAGCAGCTTAAATAGGCTCCAGTGTGAGTGGAAAAACCACTGGGGGTGGTCCGGGGAGCTGCTGGCTGCCAGTTTAAATTTCCTGCCGAGCTGCGAGCCAGAACTGCAAGCATTTTTTTTAACCCGAAGGCAAAGCAAAAAGGAGGAAATCTTACCAAACAAACACTACTGGAACACTTCATGCCCCAGAGAAAAAGCCCGGGCAAACATTTTACAAAAGACAGGCGCTTCCTTGCTCAAAGGGGGGCAGTCGACAGGGGCTCCGCAAGGGGCTCCGGGCTGCGGCCTCTCCCGCAAGGCCTTGCCTGGATCCTCAGTCCTAGAGGAGCTGCTGTGTTGTCCCTCTTCCCTACCCTGGGTAGTTAATTGTACCCTCAAGTTCAGCAGTCTCCCATTGTAATCTCCCCTTGAAGTCTTCTCTGTTTGAGGACTGCCACTCGTATGGAATGTCCTGGATGAGGGGAGGCTTCAAGGGGAGATGGCGACATGAGATTGCTGAACTTGGGCTCATCCACAAATATGGAGCAATGGACCGCTCAGGGCTGAATAGGGACATAGGATTATTATCTCACTACAGACGCCAATTTTCTGCCCACCCCCCAGCATTTCCCCTCTGCTCTGATTACAATGTTCATTGTACTTCTGCATCTGGAGTTCCTTCTTTGTAACCCCCTCCCAACCTTCTGACTGGGGTATAAGCAGGGGTCATTTTGAGCAGGAGCTCAGGGGAGCGCAGCTCTGGGAGTTGGTGCCAGCCCCCCCCCCCCCCATGCCTGCTGGTGTCATGGCTGCAGCAAAATGACCCTGTTCCCTGAAAAGATCCTTGTTCCTCTGACCAGCCTTCAGAAGGCTTCAGCCACCACTGAAGCTATCCTCCCTGAAGAGTGGTATTTCTGAGTCTTGGATTAGCAGCTGTCCCCTCTCTGCCAGCTCTTTCTTTCTTTCTTTCTTTCTTTCTTTCTTTCTTTCTTTCTTTCTTTATTTCTTTCTTTCTTTCTTTCTTTCTTTCTTTCTTCCTTCCTTCCTTCCTTCCTTCCTTCCTTCCTTCCTTCCTTCCTTCCCTCCCTCCCTCCCTCCCTCCTTCCTTCTTCCTTCCTTCCTTCCTTCCTTCCTTCCTTCCTTCCTTCCTTCCTTCCTTCCTTTCTTTCTTTCTCTCTCTCTCTCTCTCTCTCTCTCTCTCTCTTCTTTCTTGCCTTCTGACACACTTCCAGTGATGTCAGGTAGTATGGCATATGCAAATAAGTTATGCTAATGAGTTATGCTAATGAGCTCCTGCACCTCTTTTTCTACGAAATGACCCCTGGGAATAAGATCTCCGTTCCAACTTGTATCTGATGAAAAGAGCTCTGACTCCCTAGAGCTTCTACCCCATAAAATCTTGCCAGTCTCTGAGGGGCTCCTGGACTCAGATCTTGCGGTTCTACCGCAGACCAGCATGGCTCCCCTCCTGCAATGATCTGTTTAGAAAACGTTGCTGTTGCCTCTCCAGAGAGCCTTTTTCTTCCCAAATGGTAGAGCAAGAAGCTCTTTTGGGTTGTCAGCAGGGGAAGGGGCCTTGAGGCAGTGGAAGGCATCGCCATGAGCAGAACCGAATCCCTGGAGTCCAACCCGCTGAGCTCCACACCAGCCAGTTCTCGCTTCTGCTTCACGAAAGCAGCCACATCCCGCAGATTCGAATGAGAAGCCAATTTCAGTCACAACATTGCTGAGAATCAAAGCAGAGCACCTCTGTCCTTTTGCAAAGCAACTCATCCTGGGGCACAGAGTCTTACTAATTCCCCAGATACTCAGCCAGGAGGCGAAGAGCAGATATTTGGCATACACGATCCAGAGAACACAGCAGGGCCCAAAGTCCTCTGGGCCAGGGAGGTGCGTAGCCAGCCAGCTGCCATCCTGACTGAGGGAAGAGAGGAAGACCTGCTCAAGGAGTCAAGGGGGGTGGGGTGGGGTGGGGGGTGGCTAGTGCCAAGCTGGAGGGGAGTTTTTTTTTTTTACTCCTTCTGCTCTCCAAGGGTCCTCCATCCAAACGATCTCTTTTTTGGGGGGGGGGAGTAAAACAGGGGGAGCAGAAGCAGATCCCACCACGGGTCGCCTTCTTTAAAGTCCAGCCCTCCTCCTATCTCAATGGGGAGGTGGAATTGTCCACTTCTGTCGTGGCATTGCCCCGAGTATGGCAAATCTCCCTTTGTCAGAGGGCGGCTGCCTGTCTCTGTCGAAGGAAGACTTAGTGGAAGGGGGTCATTGGCTCTTACTGAATGGAAGTGAATCGCCCGCTTCAGCCCCCGGAGGATCTTGAATCTACAGCAGCAAAATCATTTGGAAGCCCTTCTCCCTGAACTCAGCAGGACTCTCTCCTGTGGAAACCGGCTTGGCGGCATGCAGCATGTCTGCTTGAAATGGCCTTTTGATTTCCATCCCCCCCCCCCCGCCCCAACAAAGGCAATCAACTTTCCTGCAGGTTTTGCCGGAACTGCTTGCAAAGGCTGACTGAGTGGGGGAGCTCAAGGGTGCAGTGGAGAGGGGGGCTTTCCCCCTCGCCTTTCGTTTTCTGCCTCAGAGCGCCACTTCGTTGCCTCAGCAAGACTGAATTTGTCCTCAGCGAATCCATAAAACAAGCAAATGTCAGCCAAATATTGCGAATATTCTTGTCACAAGTAAGGAACTTGGTTTGCTCCTCCCCCACCCCATAGGAAAAGTGTTCTTTATGAATCCTGAGGCTGTGATCACAAGCCCAATTCGCCCTGACATAGGCGCGAATGCTGGGCAGATTAAAGGAGCACGATCAGACCCCAACATCTGGCTAGTGCTCCGCAGCTGTTGGCAACCCGTTTTGCTCCTCCACACACACAGAGTAAAAAAAGCACCTCAGAAAGTCCAGTAGCAAATGGGTTGCTACGGGCCACAGACAGACTGTCCTCTGTTTGATCACACCAGCATGCTCCCATGGCATCGGGATAGTCTGATCAGGCCATCCCGACTCCGTGCTGTTGTTTCCCCCCCACTGCAGCATGCGCATCAGCGCACCCCCCCCCCCCACATTCCATAGGGAGAGGCGTGAATCATCAGTTCCTCATGTAAGCACATTGGGAACAAACAGGTAACCCCCTTGACTCACCAGTGGTCTGATCATGCAGTGGCGGACTGTGCCCTCATCTACAAAAATCTGTGTGATCGCGCAACGGCAAGTCAACTTCTGCTGGAGGAAATAGCCTCGCTTCCCCCCCCCCCATCTTGAGTGTGTGACCGCAACCTATATTAACTCCAAATTCACCAAACAGACCAGGGTCTGTAAATGTTACAGAGTGCGTGGGCTGAGTCAGGTCTCCATCTTGTGTAATGGTCAGACATTTTGGGTTCTCCTTCATTCCTGTGTGCACCCAGCATCTGATTCAGATCAGGACTGTGTCCTATTTGGAGAAAGGGCTTTGGCCTGCTGCCTCTAGTTTTAGGGTTGCCAGCCTCCACATGGCCCCTGGAGCTCTCCTGCTGTTACCACTGATCTCCAGATGACCAGTTCCCCTGGAGAAAATGGCAGCTTTGGAGGATGGACTCTATGGCATTGTACCCTGCTGAGGTCCCTCCCCAAACCCTGCTCTCCCCAAGTTCTATCCCCCAAATCTCCAGGTATTTCCCAACCCAGAGCTGGCAACCCTTCCTATTTTGTCAGATCGGAAATGGTCCTATTTGGAAAAACATGGAGCTCCTCAGTTGACCAAATAGTTCCTCTTAGGCCATTTCAGGTGAGAAAAATGGCATGGGGGGGAAACGATGAAGCCACTTCTCAAAGCACACAATGATACCAATCGGAATTGGACACCAGCTGCAGAGGAACTGAGAACCTATAACTCACATCTGACCATATAGAGAAGTGTGGGTCCCAGACGCAAACCGTGTAATGTATGGATTTGCCTGAGCTTGGAAGTCCAAACAATGCACAGCTGCATTTCACATAGTGGTGTTAGTTCCAGAAGAAAATGGTTAGAATGGCGGGGCTGGGAAGAAAGTGCATCACCTGGTCACCTGATCCTTATTGAACTTGGAGCTCCATTACTGACCCCTGCTGACACTGAAGCACGCCAGAGAGCAGACAAGCATCTTCCTTCTCTGTGAAGCTACCACATGGTGGTTGGTTCCCATGGGTAGAATATCTGGACTGGGACTCTGACACATTATGATATTGTCTGTACCAGGTGATGGATAGTGGACAGGGTGTGCCTGACTAGGGTGCACCATGAGGTGTGGTGGTTGACCTACATCCTGTGGGTAGGATGCCATAAGAAAAGAAGTACTTAGGGCTCTGGAAGGGAGAAGATAGCAAAAATGGCTTTCCAGCCCCTAGTCTCAATGACACTGAAGGACTTTGGTGATGCATAAATGCACCCATGGGGTGACTGGCAGTGCCACTTCCAGACCCAAGTCATGATGTCACCCACAGGTTGGAACTTACAACCTATTTGTTTACCTTTCCCTGGAGCACAAATACAAACTTTAAAGGAGGAACAGAAGGGTCTCATGATTTAACTGATGACATTTTTAAGATGCCTGGGCTTGTTTGCTTTTCATTTTCCTGAAAAAAAATGAAAACATAACATTTTTTAAACATATGAAAGGAGTTTCTGTTTGGAGACAAATTCCTCTTGAGTTGGAACAGTCCAGTGACACACCAGACAGATTTCCCTATTATCCCCTTCCAGTGGACAAATTACATAAGTAAAAATCTGGCTTTTAATGAATGAGCTTATTTAAAAATAGCTCAGTGGCCACAAGAGGCACTTCATGAAATGCGTCACGGATTGCTGTCAAAAAACAGGAAAACATCCCTGGACAGAGCAGTCTTGTGCACTGAGGAAATGGCCAGTGGGGTACTTGCAGAGGCCTGTGGCTGGAACCACAAAAGTGCTTCTTGGAAAGCCAGACAGTCGCGCTGAGCTTTTAGCAGTGCTTAGGAAGTTTGGGTCTCCCTCATCACACAAGGTTTCAAGCCCAATTTGGATTCATTGAATTATTATATCACAGATTGTCTTGTCCCAGAGGCTGAGGGAGGAGGGTAACAAAAGCAGAAAGAGACTTATGCCTTTTCTGTGTTCTAATTTTCCTCACTTGTAAGTTTATTTTTTTTCAGGGGTTTTCTTCCTGTTCTCCACATGTTTTGCTCCCTCTAGTGGTCAATTTGATATTACATGGGTTTATGTCCAGCATAAAAAACTGCAGTTTAAGTCTTCAAGGAGAGATGCCAGACAGAAATCAATGTAATATTGAATCAACCACTAGAGGGAGTAAAACACATGCTGAACAGACCCCCCTACCGTATTTCGCCTAGGGGTTTGGAAATGGACCCGGCTAAAATAGAGGCAGTAATCTCCTGGGAGGCTCCTTGCACATGCAAACAATTACAATCTCTCCTCGGATTCTGCAACTTTTATCGTTCATTCATCAAGGATTTTGTGAAAGACACCCTGCCCCTCACTGACTTTTTTTTTTTTTTATAATTTTTAAATTACTTTTTATTTATTTCTACATCTATCACGCTACATACTAAGCTACATTATCTTATACAGAGAATACTGTGTAAATTGCTTAATTATATCAGGTTACAAAAATTCTGAAACATCCCAAAATAAACCTTGGTTCAGTTATTCAAATACTTTGTTACTTCAGTAAATCAAAAGCTGTTTGGCTAGTACACATGCTATTGAAGAAACACTTAACAAAAATTTTAAATTCTTATATAATGCACAAGCTTATTAAAACATTTTAACAATCATTTCTTCTTCTGTCCTCTTCTTGTCTTTTTAGTCTCAGTCTTTGATTTGGGAGCAGCAGCTCCCTTTTCTGAGTCCGATATTTCTTCTTCACTTTTAGAGCTGTCAAAGCCGTAGATACTTTCTTGCGATACTTGTGAGTCATCTGAGTCTCTCTCTGCTTTCTTTTCTTTGCCTTTTTCGAGGAATTTATTTGCTTGTTCAACAGAGTCAATTTTATAATCTTTGCCTTTGAAACTGAAACTTAGTCCCTCTGGAGTATTCCAACGATATACAATTGACTCAAACTGAAGCCATATCGTTATTTTTTTGTAGGCTTTTCTTCTTTTTCTTATTTCAAATGGTATGTCCTTCAAAACTTTAATTTCCTCTTCCTGGATCTTCAGTGTTGTTCTGTTGGTGGCTTTTAACACCACATCTCTTGTAGATTTTTTGGAGAATCTTATCATTATTTCGCCAGGCAGTTTATTCTTTTTAATATATACTGGGTAGGTCCTATAGACCAAATCCATGTCGCTTATTATTTCTTCTGCTTTCAAACCTGTTAAAGGCGCTAGTGCTTCACTTAACAGTTTTTTAAGATCTTCTCCTTTTTTTTCAGGAACATTCTGAAGTCGTAGGAAAAAATTTGAACGTTCCATCTGTAGTTTCAGCAGGGTATCATGTTGAATAGCCTTATCTTTCTCTATTTTTTGCAGTCTTAAGTCCTGCTTATTTGTAGATGCTTTCACCTCCAAAAGGTCCTGTTGCAGTTTTTCTGTTTTCTTGTTTGACTCTTTCAGCTCCTTTTGCATTGTATCCATTTTTGCATTGAGAGTAGTCATTTGGTCCACCAGGGGTCGCAATAATGCGGAAAGCATTGCGCTCATCTCTGTGGTATCGGCCTTTGAACTCGGAGCAACGCTTCCTAGTTTCGGGGAAGGTTTCGGTTTCCCCACCATTGTTGCTTCTTCGCTCTTGTTTACAGTTAGATAAGATGGATAGAAGAAGTGATTTTCTTAGCGGCACTTATATCATTTTAAAGCTTTTATCTTCAAGCATGCGATCCTGCCCTCCAGCAACTTGCAAACGCTTTTGCACATTCAGTAACGCCGTGGGAAAGTCCCGTAAGTACGCTTCGGTAGTGGGGGGGGATTTTTACTCTGTCCACCCCCCTCCCTGCTTATTTTACAGTCCTTCTTTGAGACTCACGTTTTCACCTTGCGTATTGGGAGGGTTGTAGTTTCATCGCCTCACATTCTCTGCTGCTTCTCGGTTTGTGCTTACAGCCATAAAGGCTTCCGCGGTGGAGGAACCTATGGGGTGATGAGGGGGACCTCGATCCCGCGGTCGCCACTGTCGGGAGAGATCCCTTCTCATGCCACCCCAGGCAGAGCCCCTTCACTGAGGTCTCTGGGGGCTCAGCACCAGTCCAGAGCCCCTTCTCCCCACCGGGCACGGACCGTCTCTCCCGCTCGAGCGGAGAGGGGCATCCGCCATTAGGCACATCTCTTCCAGAAGTCCCCCCTCACTGACTTATTGAAAACGTAGGGACGGGGACCCAAGGCGAGCAAGCTGAGCGCGCACTTGCCCTGGTCCAGCAAATGCCAAAGAGTGTTTGAGACTTTAAAATCTCTATTCACTTCAGAGCCCATCTTGGCTCACCCCTATGAAACTAAAGAGTTCACTATTCATGAGGATGCCTCCGATGTAGCCATGGGGGAGCGATTCTGCAGAGGGGGGCGGATGGTCTGTTGCACCCCCTTGCTTATATTTCCAAGAAATTCACAGAGACCGAGAGACATTGGTCTGTGTGGGATAAAGAGGCAGCTGCCATCCGCTTGGCCCTTTCTACTTGGAGGCACTGGCTGGAAGGTGCCCAGAAACCTTTTGAGGTTTGGACTGATCATAAGAACTTAGAGGCGCTGCGCACAAGATGTGCTTTAAATGCTAAACAGTTGTGTTGGGCTGATTTTTTCTCAAAGTTTAATTTCACTCTGCACCACTTCCCGGGAACAGCTAATTCCCTCGCTGATGCTCTCTCTCATCTCCCCCAACATGAATCTCAGAGGGAGGAAGTGTTTGACTCTATGTTTTCTCCTTCTCAGCTGGGAGGGATGGTGGTGACTAGGAGTCAAGCAAAATGGGACGTAACCACTCCCGTTAATGACTGGATACTAAAATGTGCTACTGAATACTCACAACAGGATAAAGATGCCTTTGAGGCAGAAAAGGGGGCAAGTGTGAGACTTCTGCTCAAAGTAGTCAAGGATCAGATCTTTGTTGATGAAACACAGTTCTTTATTTCCAATCTCTACATTGGTACAGGTTCTCGGATCATTGTCAGAGATAATGCATATGACAGAAGCAGGTCTATTATACCTTTCAGAACAATTTGAATTGCCCATAGGTAACCAATCACCAAAGGGGAAAAACGGCGGGCAAAAAGGGTCTCTGGCCGTTTGCTTCCCACAGGAAAGAAAGTGAGGTGTTAAGTTGTAAATTTCCCTTCCCAAACCAGACCCCTTAGATGTAACCATATTCACATAACAAATGCTGGCCTCAAGGCTTTCGCACGTTGATAAGAGATGGGCTCTGTCCTCCCTTGGTGTCCCAGCCGGGATGAATGGAATGTGGAGGCAGGAGTGTGAGAGGCCCATTGTTCCCATACTTTGAAGTTGTCATTCTCCCGGGCAAACAGTTAGACAGACCAGGCCTGGTCAGAGTCATAAACCTGGGGTCACAGAGCTTACATTTATACTGGCCAAAGATAGGGTTACATGGTAGGCATGGGGGCAACTAGAAGCAAGAAGCATGGATACATAATGGGTGCAGATACAGGTTACCATAGACAGTACATAAGCAATGGAAATCATAGCAGAGAGCCCCAGAAAACCTTGTCTGAATCAGCAGATTCTGACAGCAAGGAAGGATCCTGATGGATGTTGGTACAAAGGTGATGAGCTCATGGTGCCTAAATCTCTGAGACTGCCCATATTACATACTTGCCATGAGTCCAAATTATCTGGCCATTTTGGATATTTGAAAACTTTGAACTTGCTTAAGAGACAGTTTTGGTGGGCCCGCATGCACACTGATGTCTCAGACTATGTTTCTTCCTGCCAAGTATGGTTGATGTGTAAGAAGCGGGGGGGGGGGGGGGGGGGTAAACCTCCAGGACTCTTGCAACCTCTCCCTACTTCCAGACCCTGGGAGGTGATCTCTATGGACTTCATCACCAATCTGCCACCCAGCAAAGGGAAAACTGTAATTTGAGTGGTTGTGGATTTATTCTCAAAACAGGCTCACTTTGTGCCATTCAAAAAACTTCCCACGGCCAAGGGCCTGGCCAAGGTGTTTTTCTTGCAGGTCATAAAGCTCCATTGTTTCCCGAGGAAGATAATTTCTGATAGGGGGGCACAATATGTTGCCAAGTGCTGGCGGGAGCTCCTGGACATCATGGGGAATGAACCTGCATTGAGTTCTGCTTATCATCCAGAAACTGATGGAGAAACGGAACAAACAAATCAAACTTTAGAACAATTTTTGCGTTGCTACACTAACTTCCACCAAGACAATTGGGTGGAGCTGCTTCCGTTTGCAGAATACAGTTACAATAACGCCCTTCATTCATCTACTGGTGTCTCTCCTTTTATGGCGGTGGGGAGGTTTGAGGGGGTTCCTCTCCCTATGCTGCATCCAGCGACCCCTTCTTCTGACTCTTTCAGCTCGTGGTGGAATTCCCTCTGCGAGTTGTGGACTCTCATAGCCAAGACAATTGACCGTGCCAAATTGGATTATAAAAAATATGCGGATCGGGGGAGGGCTCCAGGTTGGGAGTTGGAGCCTGGGGACTCAGTGTATGTGTCTACTAAAAACATTCATGGACTGCAACCTAGTCGGAAGCTGGGTTGGAAATATGTTGGTCCTTTCAAAGTCCTGAGGAAACTCTCCTCTGTCTCATTTGAGCTTGAATTGCCTAAGTCTCTGACAGCTGTGCTTCCTGTGTTTCATTACAGCCTGCTGAAGAAAGACCCTGGGCCAAACGACTGGAGACCGACTCCTCCCACTCCTCCTCCTCTGATGAAGAGGGCAGAGCCTCATTACGAAATCTCACAGATCTTGGACTCTAAGTTTAAATGGGGCCGCCTTTACTACCTGGTTCAGTGGGTACATTTTGGTCCTGAATGTAATGAGTGGGTTTCTGTTGATCATGTTCATGCTCTACAGGTGGTGCGGGAATTCCATGCCGCTCATCCCACGAAACCGGGGGGGGGGGGGGCATCGGGGGGGGGCAGTATGTCAGGTTCCTGACATTTTTCCCGGGCGGGAGTTGGATGCCTGCTGCTCTCCACGTCATTTAGCACTCTCTTGCTCCCCCACAGTTTGTTCTCATGCCTGTATCTGTTTCTCTAAGCAATGCTTGTAACCTTGAAGTGTTTTTCTAACGGCACTGACTCCAGGTGGTGGGGGTATGGGAACCGACAGGGATGTATGGTGGGAGGTGGAGGAGGGCTGCCAAGTCTGAGCTGCCTCAGGTTGGCGCCTTTTCGGTGGGAAAACAACGGCTAGTATTTTTGCGCCTTTTTACAGTTCACCTGATTGGTGCCAGGTTCTGGTTCTGACGTTTGAATATAGTATAACTTATCCTCTGCCCTGTAACTGTCATCACTAACACTGAAAGTGCCTCCCCCCCCCCCCCCAGAAACAGGAACTTAGAAGCAAGGAAAATGAGACTGTGGAAAAACCCAGAGAGAGGGAGAGAGAGACAGAGAAACTGAGAGAGATACCCTTAGTGGATCTCATAAGAACATCAGAAGAGCCCTGCTGGATCAGACCAGTGGTTTATCTAGTCCAGCATCCTGTCTCACACTGTGGCCAACCAGTTCCTGTGGAGGGCCAGCAACAGGGCAGAGAGGCCAAGGCCTTCCCCTCATGTTGCCTCCTGGCTCTGGGCTTCAGAGGATTAGAGCCTCTGAACGTGGAGGTTCCCCTCAGTCCCCATGGCTAGCAGCCACTGATAGACTTCTCCTCCATGAATCTATCCAATCCCCCTTTAAAGCTGTTTATTCTGGTGGCCACCACTATCTCCTCTGGCAGCAAATTCCACATTTTAATCACTACCTGTGTAAAGTAATGTTTCCTTTTGTCTGTCCTGATCCTACTGCCCATCAGTTTCATTGGATGCCCTTGAGTCCTAGTATTTTGGGAGAGGGAGGAAAAATTCTCTCTGCCAAGTCTCTGCACCCCATGCATCATTTGAGAAACCTCTAACATGCCCCCCCCCCCCAGTTGTCTCTTTTCTAAACTGAAAAGTCCCAGCAGACTCTTCAGCCTTTCCTCCTAGGGAAGTTGCTCCAACCCCCTCATCATCTTGGTCGCCCTCCTCTGGACTTTTTCCAGCTCTGCAATGTCCTTTTGGAGATAATAGTGACCAGAACTGTACACAGTATTCCAAATGAGGCTGCACCACAGATCTACACAGGGGACATCACAATAGGCCACACAATAGGCACAATAGACCCCACCCAACCGCAGAAACTCATTGGTATATTAGGCCACACGCCTGACAGTGCTGCTCATTAGCATATTAGGCGGGGGGCTGGGAAAGCACAGGGCAGGCATGGAAGCTTGCCTCTCCCCCCCCCGAGCTTCTCTGCCCCACTTCAGCATCGCCTTTCTAGTCTCCCCCCCCCCCCCCCGACAGCTGGGGAGAGGCACTGCTGATCGGGGAGGGAAAGAGAGGCATTTCCAAGGTGCCTGGGTTCCCTGCCTGCCTTTTCCAGCTGTGACCTGTCAGCTAGAGAAGGGAA
Source organism: Lepidodactylus listeri (assembly GCA_029233225.1). Taxonomy (NCBI): domain Eukaryota; kingdom Metazoa; phylum Chordata; class Lepidosauria; order Squamata; family Gekkonidae; genus Lepidodactylus; species Lepidodactylus listeri. The sequence continues at coordinate 110,683,308 of JARCFY010000009.1, read as the reverse complement.
AGCAGAGAGAGGCTTTTCCTTGTCAATTTCACTCTCAGCTGACTGGCTGGGAGTGAAATTGACAAGGAAATCCTGAAGGGCTCCCCAGAGGGAAAGAGGGCATTTTAACCTGCCGCCTTTCCCTCTTGTGTGTAACATGGGGAGGGCAGCATGCTCTGTAGCCACGCATGCCCAGAGGTTTTGGTTGTAGGCTAGGCGTGGCCAACTCAGGAGCCAGGGGGAACTCCGTTCCTGTGTGTTCCTGCCCCAAAATAGCCCTGCCCTTTCCTAATGATCCCAAATAGAGTTTGCCTTTTTCACAAAGATCTCCGGGGGGTGGGGTAGCAGTTCTGTACACACAATACAATGAATACATGTACATCCTGCTTTTACATGGAGACAACTGTAAGAAACAGACCACACAGTTACTTTACAAATGACACTGGGGATCAACACCTGATTGAATGCAGGGTTTAAATCACATGTTCATCTGTACATGCCGGGGATGTAACATGAGAGTTACTCAGCACACATATACGAGGGCGTAGACTTTCCCATTTCCCGGGGGGGGGGGGGGGGGCTGGGGCTGGGGCTGGGCCAGAGACATCACAGGCTATTGTCTCCGGTGGAGGCTCAGCATATCCTGGAAAAGTTCGGGGGGGGGGGGGGTCCAGCTCCCCAGCCTCCCTGAAGTTGATGTCTATGCACATATACCTACATGCTATTTCTTTGTACACTATTTCTATGCTGGAACCAGCTATAATGAGTCTTTTGGAACTCTTAAAGAACAAAATGGGGAGTGCAAGGACTTGCAGAAATGACTTGGAAATCCCATCCCACCACTGCCCCATCTCTCCCTCCAGGATTCAATTCAAGGGCATCATTGGGCGGCTTTCTTCATTCTCCCTTCTTTCCTTAAACTGATTTTCGACTGCTTTCCATGTTCCACATTCTAGGCTCATCACACTGGTTTTTTTGTGGGGAGGGGGTCTTTTCCTTTTGGGTAATTTACTCATTCATTATTTCTTCCCTGTACAGAATCACAGAATCACACACAGTGGGAGGGGGCCAGACAGGCCATCTAGCCCAACCCTCTGGCTCAATGCAGGATCAGCCTAGAGCATCCCTGACAAGTGTTTGTCCAGCCGCTGCTAAAAGACAGCCAGGGAGGGGGAGTTCAACACCTCCCTAGGCAGCCCATTCCTCTGTCACACAACTCTTACTGTCAAAAAGTTTTTCCTAATATCCAGCCGGTACCTTTCCGCCTTTATTTAAGCCCAGTCTTGCGAGTCCTCTCCTCTGCTGCCCACAGGAACAGCTCCCTGCCCTCCTCTAAGGGACAGCCCTTCAAATTCTTTAAGAGAGCAATCATATCCCCCCTCAACCTCCTCTCCTCCAGACTGAACATTCCCAAGTCATAGGCACCCGCTCCATTCTGTCCACACAATGCTCCAGTACACAATATAATTTCCTTGGGGGTCTCCCATGTACGTAGAGACCCTGACCTGGTTGCTGACTGGCCTGGTTTTCCTTCTTTTGGGACTGGACTTAGAGATGCCATGAATTTTGTGGTGAAACATCTGATAGTCCAACATGGTATATTTGACAGCCACACTCACGTGTGAACTGAATGCCCAACTTGTTCACCTGTCCAAAGACCACATTCAATAGCTGTTGAAAAGCTTTGCAGCCGCACAATAGCTGAGAGGTGAAATTTCATTTCCTTGCCTTGTGGAGCTTTTTGCATCTGTGCCCAAGTAGATGAGGTTCTTCTCCCCGGGGCGGGGGGGGGGGGAGGTGTCCTTGGGTGATTGGCCAGGTCATTAAATGAAGTGAAGGGTGAGCTGCCCCACCCTTAAGACAGCATAAACATGGGTGTGCATGAAATAACTCTGATAACTTAAGTTTAAACACCAAAAGGTAAGTGTTTTGAGACAGCCACTGGCTGATTTATTCATTTGCTTACTGTTTATATGATTGGCTTCCTAACAGGATACTGAGACAAGAGTTTGAGGTAGGGGGGAGTAGGATGGCCACCGGACTCCAAGAATGCACATGTGTGAAACACTGTCACACTTCACAGATCTTTATTGGCATAACAGCACAAAACCAAATAAAACACACTGGAATCTGTAGTCAGAAAGAACATCTCTTAGAAGCCTGGTAGAGGAATTTTGCTACAGATTCAATGACTTCACTCTTATTTGAGGCTAGAAGTATAAAGGTCTTGCAATCCTCAGATCGACTCTTTAAAGGTAGCAGGAAAGACTTTAAAAATACAGCACGAAGATCATCATAAAATTTACAGTGCAAAATAACAAGATTGTTATCTTCGATCTCACTCATCCCACATGGACACAACCTATCTGTATATGGAATTTTCTTGAATCTCTCATATAACACCATAGATGGGAGAACATTAAAACGGGCTTGCCCTACGAAGATGAGGATCATACAAACAAGATAGGCATTCAGGAAGGGAAGGGAAGGGCCAGATGAAAGCTCCCAACGCACTGGGGAAGAACGTCCAGAAGCCAGGCTTTTCAGATCTTCTATCTCAATATCAATAAGTCTTTGCTTAATCTTCTTCCAGTTTTGGCAGGCTCTATGGCGGGTGCGATCTCCCGATGCTCCGGGAGATGCGACCTGGACTCAGCGGCCAGAAGGGGTACCGAACTGGCTTCAGACCCCCAGGGACCCTTGTAAGGGGACCCTGCCTGAGGTGCAAGGGGTAGCCTCTACTGGGATGGCAATTTTGGGATCGAGGCTCCCCTTTGCCTCCATAGGTTCAGCCGCCACAGCACCTCCAGGCATAGCAGAGTACACACCGGACGGCTGCAGAAGTCAAGCGAGCCATAAGAAAAAGATTTTTTTCCTGCAACACATGGTGAACTTATAAGTGTTGACTGAAAGAGAGGACTCTTTGATTTGAACTGAATGGAAGAGAGGAGGATTTAAACTTTAAATCTCCCCCCCTTAAAGAGACAGAGCTGTATTAACATCAGAGAATCTTGTGGGCTAGCTAAATTGCTGGAGCTCAATGGGAGAGCAAATTTAACTAATAGAGACTTAAGGAACAAGCTTTTAACTATCTTTTGACTCTTCTTCGTAAATTTAAACAAAAAGCAATGGTTGGACAGGGAGATAAGATGGCAGGGAAACTCAGACCTTCTCCAAAAGCTCCTGCTTCTCTTCCAGTCTCAAAAACCGAGTCTAGTGCAGACCTAACATCTGCATTAGTGACTGCATCACACCCTCTAATGGATCAGCTGACTGCTGTTAATGTGAAGCTGGATAATTTGCAGAAAAATGTTACAGAAGTAAACCTGAGGTCTGAAAAAGTTGAAAAGGAACTGTTGGAAGTCAAATCCAAAACTGAGAAAAATGATTTGAGGATGAGCAAGATGGAAAAAGAAAGAGCCTTTGATAAAGACAATTTATTAAAACTACAGATGGAACATTCCAATTTTTTTTAAGGTTACAGGGTGTTCCTGAACAAAAGAGTGAGAATCTCAAGAAGGCATTGAGTGAGGCTCTAGCTCCAATGACAGGTATCCAAGTGGATATATTACAAAGCGATATGGATATGGTTTATAGAACCTATCTGGATTTTGTCAAGAAAAAGAACCTGCCAGGAGAAGTTAGGGTGAGATTCTTAAAAAAAATCAACCAGAGACGTGGTGCTCAAGGCCACAAACAGAACTACCCTGAAGATCCAAGAAGAAGAAATTAAAGTGTTAAAGGACATTCCATTCGAGATCAGGAAGAAGAGGAAGTCCTACAAAAATTTAACTACATTTTTGCAAGTAGAAGGCATTTTGTACAGATGGATTACTCCGAAGGGATTGGTTTTCAGCTTCAAGGATAAAAAACAAAAGATTGACTCTGTTGCAAAAGCTAAGAAATTTTTGGACTTCTGCAAGAATATGCAAGGTGCTATGCCTTCAAAGGATTCATTAGAACCAGGGGCATCGAGTTTTAAAATCCCCGGGAGGGGCGCGGGCTCGTGCGTGCATGCTTTGCATGCATGCACGCCGGGACCATGTCCCCGCCACCACTGCCTCCTCCCCCAGCCTGGCCACTCCTGTTTCCGTCCCTCCCTCCATCCATCCAGGGGCCAGCTGGGCATTTGCTTAGCTGGCCCCTGGATGGACGGAGGGAGGGAGGGATGGAGGCAGCCAGGCCGGGGGGGAAGAGAGAGAGAGAGATGGTGGCGGCGGCCCTAGGAAGGGCCCGGGGATGCGCGGCAGTGGGCGCTCCGTTTTTTTTTGGGGGGGGGCTCAGTCTCCCCCGGGAAATTTTGGGGGTGGCTTGAGCCCTCGAGCCCCTCCAGTAGTTGACGCCTAGAACTGCAAGAAAGCATCTATGGACTGGAAAGCTCGCAACATGAAAGTGATGGACCTGAGGGGGAAGTGTCTGAATCAGAATTAGGAGCAGCTGCCCCTAAACCACCGGGAGAAGAAAAGAAGAAGAGAAGACAGAAGAAAAAATAACTTGTGATCTGTTAAAAGTTTTATATGTCTTTATTGTACCCTTTTTTTGTGTTTCAGTGATTTATCCAAGTTATTAAGCAGTGTATTATTAGATTAAGCAATTTTAAGCCTGGATTTTATATAGTTTTTCTTGAAGTATTTGAATTAAGGATTTAAGCTATATTTTTTGACTTCTGTATACCTTAGGGTAGTGTAGTTGTTTTAGTTATTGTAGTGTTTTTAGTAGTTTTGTAGTGGATAAAAGCAATAAAAAATAAGTCTTTGCTTAATCAAGGCAAAAGCCTGCTTCTCCAAGAGCAAAACCATGTCATTAATGTTAAGTCCAATTACTAATTTTTTCCCCTCAATATAGGTCAACCAATCAGATAGGTGTGATTCAGAAAGCGTATGTATAATGAGACTGTTAGGATCAGATCTAGTGAAACACTGTCCATAGGTCTTTACTGTACTGTACTATCAGAATACTTGCAAAGTAACCCGGTGAACTGGCTCAAACTGCTCACAAACAGTAAACTGTAGAAGTATATAGTTCTTCAATTAATTTTTTGGGAAAAAGTAAACTGATCAACAGATAGTTGGCTCCCTGTTTGCAACCAACAATCAGGTGGTAAGCTAAAATGGAGGGTGTTTGAACACCCCTAACTGCAACGGGGGCCAGCTGATTTACCATTAGATATAATGGCTGATTTACCATTAGATATAATGATTGCAGCATAAGCTTTCATGGACCACAGCCCATCTGATCAGATGCACTAAGTGTATCCTCAGTTGGCAGATACAAATATACAGGAGTTCAGGAAAAAATGTTAACCGGTGGGGCCAAAATATAAGCAGTAACTCTGCACCTGTGGTGTCTGTCTGCTCAAAGTAAGAAGCTACTTGTACAAACTGCTGTAACTGGTGTTTTCCACATGGAGACAGGCTTGTATAGTTTCCCTGTAGCTTCCATACTCCAGGTTTCCCCTGGTTGTTGTTGTTTTTGATAGCCAATTTAATAGAACACAAGAACACAAGAAGAGCCCTGCTGGATCAGACCAGTGGTACCTCTAGTCCAGCATCCCGTCTCACACAGTGGCTAACCAGGTCCTCTGGAGGGTCAACAACAGGGCAGAGAGGCCCAGGCCTTCCCCAGATGTTGCCTCCTGGCATTAAATCAATGTATCATTACACCAGAATATGTGTCAGGTTTTCAAATATGTTTCTGGAAACTCAATATATGACTTTCCAGCTTCCATTTGTTTTTTTAAAAAGTAATTCTCATTGAGGAGATATGCTTTTTTCTACATATCTCCACAAAGAAAGGGGCTAGAAAAACAGTGTTGTGAATGTTGCTTTTGTTTTCTTTAAAACCCTTAAAAAATAGCACTCAAAATATTTTAAATCCTAACTTTCAAGCTTTTGATGGAAATTGCTGCACCTATCTTTATAGAAAAAGACCCCTCAGTTCTTAGCACCATCCCCAAATAAATTACACTTACTATGTCGGCATCATCTCTGAATAAAAAAGCAAGGCATAATGAAAAGTTTGTCTTTGACCCTGAGGCAGCCGGTATGAAAGCAGACACGGTAAATGCCTCCTGCTCAGAAAGTGCTTGCCTCCATTGACTTGAGCCATCAAAAGGTCTAAGAACACAATCAGTTCTCTGTGTTCTGGCTATTAGACCTTCGGGCCAGATTTGTTTTGCATTAGAGCTCCAAATTCTCACTTCTGCTTTCCCGTTTGTGTGTGCTTTGGCTGCAGCCTTTTCTCTAAGGAATGTGTCCACACAGCTGAACAAGATACCTCCCTGCGGGATAGCTACACTTTAACATGTGTTATAATTTCACTTTCTAAAACTTTAGGTTCTTCTTCAAAAGATGCTTCTTGGAAGGAATCTGTCATCCTTTCATATCTTCTGTACAGCTCTTCAGTGTATTGTTCCCATTTTTTCTTTATTTTATCCTGTTCAGTTAATGCATTTCCGTGTTGATCTTTCAGTGTGCCTAAGTGTGCTTTAAATTTTCCTTTGATTTCTTTGATCTGGTGGAACAGATGGTTCCCCCCCCCCTTTTTGTTGTTCTCTTCTATTTCTTTATATAGGTCATTATAATAGATCTCTTTGTCTGTACAGGTAAGCCGCTGGAACACTGCAGTTAGGCTTTTGATTCGGTTTCTGTCACCTTTTACTTTTGCTTCTCGTCTATCTTTAGCAATTTGAGGAGTTTCTTCAAACATCCATTGAGGCTTTTCTTTTCCTATGGCTACAGGAATAGTCTTTGCACATTCTTCCTTGATAATATCTCTGGTTTCAACCCATAGTTCTTCTGGTTCACGTTCACTTGAACTCTGTAATGCAAATCTGTTCCTTACATGGTATAAAGAGTTCAAACTCTTCAGGAATGTTGCTTAGATGGTATTTTGCCATTATGACTGTTTTGGTGTTTTTCTTCAGCTTTATTCTAAATTTCAATATTAACAGTTCATGATCTGTACCACAATCAGCTGCTGGTCTTGTTTCAGCAGAGAGAGTAGCGCTTCTCCATCTTCGGCTTCCAGTGATGTAACCTATTTCATTTCTATATTGGCCGTCCAGTGATGCCCACATATACAATTATCTGTTTGCTTACCTGAAGCATGTGTTTGCAATGAACAACTTGTCTTCACAGAATTCTGAGTCGCTCTCTTACTTCATTTCATGTTCCTGGCCCAAATCTTCCAACAATATTTGATTCTGCTTCATTTCCTACTTTTGTGCTCCACTCACCTATGATTATCAGCACATCTTGCTTAGGTGTGTGATCAAGTCCTTCCTGGACATTTGCATAAAAGCATTCAATGGCCCCGTCCACACTATCACTTTTGTTGCTCATTTCTCCCTATTGCTTCAGGTTCCCCCACCCCCCATATGTTTTGTTCTCTCCAGTAGTCCCAGAGGGAGCAAAACACATGTGGAAAAGGGGGAGGAACCCAAAACAATAGGGAGAAATGAGCAGCAAAAGTGACAGTGTGGACAGGGCCAATGTCTTCCTCCTCAGCATCTGGAGTTGGGGCATAAAATTGAATGATGGTTATGTTGATAGGCTTGATTGAACGATGGTTATGTTCTTCATTTCTTGATGGTTATGTAACTTCATTTCTTCTGTGTTGGTCATTTCCCAAGTAAAACACTGAGTAGTTTTTTGACTGAAAATATCCCAGTTCAGCCCACTTTAGTTCACTCACTCCCAGGATTGCAATGTTCAAACATTCAATTTCTCATTTAACGATTTTGAGCTTACCTTGATTCATACTTCTCACATTCCATGTTCCTATTATATGCATCAAACAGCTTTGGACTTTCCTTTTGTAATCCATTCACATCAACACTGTACATCTTGTTGGCTAATTGCGTTATTAAGAAAAGTTCCAGGTGGTCAGCTGTGTTGGTCTGAAGCAGTAGAACAAATTTGGAGTCCAGTGGCACCTTTCAGACCAACAAAGGTTTATTCAGGGTATGAGTTTTGAAAAAATGTGCATGTACATGAAAGCTCATACCTTGAATAAACCTTTGTTGGTCTTAAAGGTGCCACTGGACTCTAATTAAGAATAGTATTAGTCAGGGGTCCTTTCGTAGAAAAAGAGGTGCAGGGGCTCATTAGCATAACTTATTAGCATAACTCATTAGCATATGCCACATCCCCTGGTATCACCAGAAGTGTGTCAGAAAGGGAATGTCAGTTTCAGCCCCATTATACCCTATGGGCCATTGGAGTCAATGGCAAAAACTCATAGGGTATATGTTACTTTTTTCCTGCCATAGAGAACAATGGAGGGAATGGGGGCAACCTGTTTGGGGGCCTGTAGAATTGGACCCCCTGGTCCAATCTTCTTGAAACTTGGTGGGCATTTCGAGGAGAGGCCCCAGCAGCTACCCTGCAAGTTTGGAGCCTCTCTCTCAAACCCCCTCCCCTCCAGTTGCTTTTAAAGTTGCCACCAAATTTCAGTGGCAATTCGGCAGCGGGCCGAATCAGATCAGAGAATCTGATTCGGCCCCTGGCTGCCCTAGTGGATACTCCTGAGCTGGCGGAGCTTTGCTCCGCCTCGCTCCGGCCCCAACAGACCCCTGGTGTTAGTCATAGTTGTTCTGAGCTCTTCCCCAGTAGCAGACCTGGAGGTTACATCTTCCAGCACTATATCTCCGTCCCCCTCATTTTGGGTTGTCTCATCATAGGGTTGACAAGGGAAGAGATGATCAGAAGTGGTTTACCATTGCCTTCTTCTGGGCTGTACTCACCAGGGTTAGCTGAAGTGTCCACTGCCGTTATCTATGAAAGATCACCTTCCACTACTGCTGCTGCCCAATAGCTACCCTTCGAGGATTTCTCCACCCCCATCCCCATTGGAACTGTCCATTCTCTTCTGCTGGTGTGGCCATTGATCCTCAAAGGGCGTGGGTGCATCATAGTCTGATGTTTCAGCTATGTCCATTCTGCCTTGAGTGACTCTTGCTAGGAGTATAGACTCCTTACGGTATTGCTCTCAGCTTTGCACACACATACACACACACCCTCACCATGTTAGTGTGTGTGTCCAAGAGGGGGATCAAGAAATCCTAGAAGTGGCAATATGCTACAGTGTCTTTCATTGCTTGGGGTGGCTTTCCAAGGTTGCTTTCTCACTACGGTTAACATAATAAATGCAATTGCCTGTTTATTTATCGTTATGGTTACACCTTGCCTTCTGTTGTGGAATTCAAGGCAGTACTTATCAGTTTCCCAGGAAGTCCCCCATCCAGCAACTGACTATACCCAGATCTTCCTAGCTTCAGCAAGACTGCTGTCATCTCTGCCTTCCAAAAACAATAGTAACAAGCTAAGAGAACCACAGCCAAAAGAACCAATGGAAAGGAGGTTAGCCTTCACACAAATTTGAAAATGTCTCTTAGATGAGTGATCCCTGTTTTTGCAACTATTTCCTATCTTATTGGATGTTGAAACTATGTGAAGCTTATGTATTTCTTAAGAGTTACTTCTCATGAGCACTGAAGGTTGAATCCTCCGCATCTATCACTTGGTCCTGTTCAGATGAAGTTCACCGAAACAAAGTTTACTCCGGAGAACCTCGTCATATACCAGCCTCTCATGGACTTTTTGTATTTCTGTAATTGTATTTTGTAAAATACGTTTGCATACTTTATATCAGCTTTCTCCTGTCCTCCTTCCCATCTCTGCCTTCCAGCCACAGCATGACACCATAAGAGCATAAGAACTCAAAAGAACCTTGTTGAAACATCCCAAAGGCCCACCTAACTTCCAGCAGCGGCCCAGCCAGGACTTCTGGGAAACTGACAACATGAAGACAGCAGAGCTTCTGCAAAGGAGTTGTCTAGCTGAAACGAACACAGACTTGTCCCATTAACCCTCCACTGGGCTTCCAGGAAAGATCTGCTCAGAGGATTGTGCTGAGTTACAGCAATCACACAAGGGACAGATACTTCTCCCCCATTCCCTGTAGGCAGAAAGAGAACACGTGACAAGCATATAGAAGAATCTGTCGACAGGAACCCAGGCTGAGCAAAGGTTTAGTAAAGAATGCAGAGTATGAGCCCAGGACGTCAGTTGTAACTGAATGTACCTCTTCTCTTCATCTAAGCTTTCAGACTGAAGAATCTTGGCCTTTTAAAAAATGATTGCATTTAAATGAAGGAAAACTGAGATGTCGGTAAACTCATAGGTGGTTTTCCTTAGGCAGAGGTGAGCATCCTCTGTGATGGTGTGTATTGGCTGTGATGAGTTATATCAGCCTCGCCTAACACAGCTAAATTCTATCTGGGGATGTCTGCCAATGTCAGTTCCCTTGACAGATGGTCTCCCAGCTCTCCTCTCTTTCCTTTTTTTTTTTTAAAAAAATCTTTTATTGTAAACATCAGAGCTTAGTTATAACATTTTCCAAAATTGTATCATAAAATTACAGTAACAGAACAAAACTGGGAAACACTGGGCAATCTTAATAGTAACACTGAAATCTTGCTAAATGGGACATCAACTTGGCAAACAAATTATAGCTGTAACAGATCAACAGGATATATATGACTTAGGACTTCTTCTAGCGACAGCATGTAAGTGAACATTGGAAGCCAAACTGCAGAAAAATTAAAGTTAAAATCTGCATTGTCATTCCGTTGATTATGGTAAGGTATCTTTTCCATTACATAAAGACTCCAAATTTTGTCAAACCATAAAGAGATTGATGGGGTTGATCTGTTTTTCCATCTTGTAGCTATAGCAGTCCTCTTTCCATTTCATGATAACTGTTGCCCAATCACCATCCATTATCTCTTAAATGCTCTGGATGACTGAAATTTAGGTTCTCCCCCCACCCCCCATGTGTGCTGATGAGGGAAAGGTAGCTTCCAACATCCCATATAAAATCCCTGCTAAGGGATTATTTGATCCCTGGAGGCATTAATGAAATTGCTGAGCAGTTGGGTTAGAACGGATAAAAGGAAGTCCATCTTCACCCCAAGAGTGATTAACACATGGAATTCACTGCCACAGGAGGTGGCAGCTGCTACAAGCATAGACGGCTTCAAGAGGGAATTGGAGAAACATATGGAGCAGAGGTTCATCAGTGGCTATTAGCCACAAGGTATAGATAAGAGCTCTCGGTCTGGGGCAAGTGATGCCCTCTGTATTCTTGGTGCTTTGGTGGTGGTGGGGCAACAGTGGGAGGGCTTCTAGTGTCCTGCCCCCAGTGCTGGACCTCCTGAGGGCACCTGGTGTTTTTGGCCACTGTGTGACAGTGTGGTTGAGGACAGACTGGCAATCTGGAGCGGGATGAATGCGGAGGCAACTGCTGCGGGGGAAAAACTCCCCAGGGCTGGCCGTTCACACTGGCCAGTGTATTGCGCAAGGATGCTGTTACGGAGCGTTCAGACTGCTGCGGAGTGGCTTCACGTGGGCCGGCCTCCACAGCTCGTGATAGGGCTGTTTCGGCAATTTGCACATGTGCACATGCGCTTATGTGCACATGCGCGCATGAGCGCTCATGCACAAACTGGCAAAACGCCGCGTTCACACTGCCGCCTCCGCTTGCCTCCCGCCTTCTTCCGGTTCACACTGCCTGGAAGCGGGAGGCATGCGAAAGACGGACCCTGAACACTGGTTTCTCCCGGTGTCCCGGTAAAGCGAAAGGAAAACGTCTTCAAGACGTGTAAGTACGGAAGGGAGCCGAGGGACAGCTGCGCATGTCTGGACCGGCTCCCTTTCCCCGTTTCCCATGCGGACCTCTCCTGGGGCAGATTGCCAGTCTGTCCTCAGCCTGTGTTGGACTGGATGGGCCACTGGCCTGATCCAAACATTGGCTTCTCTTAAATCCCCCCAAAAGTAAAAGACTCAAAATAATAAGATTATACTTTCTATTTATCTCTGTACACATCAAAAGGGAGAGGTATGCTTTTAACATTCCTCAGCTAACACAACAACCAAAGAGGTTCTACGTATTGAAAAAGAGTGGGGGAGCTTCAGATGGGCAGCCGATCCTGCCATTGGCCTGGCTGTAATTTGATCTAGTTCTTTTTAATCCAGCATTGCACGACCAGACAGCTCCCCCATGAATCGCTTTACTGCATGTGACTCCACGGAGGATTGTCTAGACGGCATCCACCATAATGATCCATGCAGTTGGCTTTTTTTTTTTCTTTTTTTTTTAAATCCTGTTTGTATATGTTTATATGTGCCTCACCGTCTGTGGACATTACATGTTTAAGCGGTTATGCGCACATTGTTAAGAGTTTTTTAAAATGGTGGCCATTTGGGATGGTCTGGAGACCATCCCTATGGGCTGACTGCACACTGGTGGAATGACCTGATGGTGGGAAGTCCGGCATTGGCCTGTCGACCAGCTTTGGACTGGACTTTAAGCACTATCTTTAAAATATGGATCTCGACAGAGATGGATGGGCTACTAACGAAAGCAGCACGATTCCCAGATGTTGAGGTCTGGACGTGCACTTTAAATCCACCAAGCACTTGTGCCTGGCGCGGCTCAAAAAAGCCGTATGAATACACCCTAGGTTTTTATACCCCACTTTTCTCTGCCATAAGGAGTCTCAAAGTGGCTTACTATCACCTTTCCCTTCCTCTCCTCACAATGGGGGGTGGAGGGTAGGTGGGGCTGAGAGAGGGGCTGAGAGAACTGAGAGGGGCCAAGGTAACTCGGCAGACTTCGTGTGGAGCAGAAGGGGGGAATCAACCCCCCACCCCGTTCTCCAGATTAGAGTCTGCAGCTCTCGTTTTAACTACTAGGCCATGCTGGCTCTTTTTTTAAATTGCTGATTGTCCTCTTACAATGGTCAAGAGAAGTCTGCCCGACATGGTGGGTGGGTACTTTCCAAACAGAGTTATTTGCAGATTTCTTAAAAATTCCACATGCCCATCCCTGCCTATTTGTGACTTGAACTAAAAGGCATTTGTGCCATACCACTTAGGATTCAACCATTCTGAGGACTTATTCTGAGAAATATGAAAGTATATTGATATAAATTTGGTGTAGTGGTTAAGAGTGGTGGACTCTAATCTGGTGAACTGGTTTTGATTCCCCACTCCTCCACATGCAGCCAGCTAGGTGACCTTGAGTCAGTCACAGTTCTCTCAGAGCTGGTGTCTCAAGTCCAGTTGTCTCAGAGCTCTCTCAGCCCCACCTACCTCAGAGGGTGTCTATTGTGGGGAGAGAAAGGGAAGGAGATTATAAACCACTCTGGGATTCCAAGTGAAAGGCGGGGTATAATTCCAGCACCACCACATCCTCCTCCTCCTCCTTTTCTTCTTCTCCTCCTCCTCCCCTCCCCTCCCTCCCTTCCCTTAACCCATTAGATGGTTTCTTGGGATATCTAGATGATAGCATGGAGACAGTTTGTTCAAAGTTACAGATTTTGGGGGTCACAAATCACCGTATCTTTTTATTTGGAGAAAAAGAGACCTCTCCTCTGCTCTCCTCCATTAGCAGATTGGTTTTTCAGAGCATGGAACTTGGCTATAATGAGGATAGTTAACAGGGTGTCTTCAGTTTTGGGAGGGTTGTTCAATTTAAGATCATGCTGTAGAGCAATGATGCACATTTATTGGAAAGATAATTTCATGATAATGTTTTCTTTTTATACAAAAAATGTGATCAAAAAATGAAGGAAGCTCTTTTCTCCAGAACACCTAAAAAAGATGCAATAATTCCATGTGCAGGCAAGTATTTTGTGTACTGGGGCCAGGTTCTATACACTGTAATCTCTCTCTCTCTTATCAGCATACGTGTTAGCCTCACGACTCTGACCCCTGTGTTACCTTACATTTTCTGTCAAGCTTATCCCTGGCCCAGAATAACAGGACATCTCGTTTTAAGGCCTGCCATTCTACTTTTAATTAAAATAGATTTATATCCTCATCTTATCAGAAGGTGCTGCCTGCAGGCACTCAAAGAGCATTAGTATCTAGAGAAAAGCCTGGAGCAGGTAATGAATCCTATCAGACCGAAAACAGACGTTTCCTCCATTCTTTTCAAATCACCCTTGTTCTCAGATCCATGCAATCTGCTTCAGAATCTTACAGAGTTTACTGCTGGGCAGCATTGCCAGCTATACAATATTAAAAAGAGTAGCCCCTGAGCAACATTTTAAACTTTCCCCTTCCTAATGCATTTTTTGTGTGTGTTTGTTTCTGAGTCACGCTCTGAAGTGATGGTCTTTGCTGTCCGCAATTTTGGAATTTATCTAGAGAACATTTAAGCATCAGGACAGTAGACAACAGCTGGGGCTGGATCCCCAGCGAAGAGGCCGGATCCAAGGAACCAGGAGCACAGAATGAATCTTCCTCTCTTTTGCAGCTCCCCATCTATATATCTAATAGCCCCCCTGCATGCGGATATCTAAATCACACATCAAGGGCACCGGGGGGGGGGGGGGAGAGATTTTCCTGCACATTTGGGGCAATCCCCAGATGTGCAGAAAAATTTGAAATCTATTAAAAAAAACTATAGGGGGGATACTTAAATCCCCCCAAAGTAAAAGAGTGTTCCCTGTGCATGTGCAGAGAACGCTCTGAGATAGGGCTGCCAAGTCAGCCCGGGGGGCGGGGGATCCCCCGCTATAGGGGTTCCCGATCCGCCGGTGTCAGAATCTGCTGATTCAGACAAAGTATTTCTATTGCTTACAGCTATGCGTTCTGTTTTATTACTATGCTTCTTATTGTCATATATGTATGCCATGCTATACTCCTATTGCCATGTATGTATTATAGATGCTTCCATAACACCTGCCATGTAGTTGCCCCCTCCCTTAGGTAAACCCTCACTTTGGCCAGTATGTATGTAGACTATGTGACCCCAGGTTTATGACCCTGACCAGGCCTGGTTTGTGTAACTGTCAGAGCGGGAGGATGACAACTTCAAAGTATGGGAACAATGGGCCTCTCACACTCCTGCCTCCGCATTCCATTCGTCCCGGCTGGGACTCCAAGGGAGGATGAGTCCCATCTCTTATCAACGTGCAAAAGCCTCGAGGCAAACGATTGTTATGTGAAATGGCAACATCTAAGGGGTCTGGTTTGGGAAGGGAAATTTACAACTTGACACCTCACTTTCTTTCCTGTGGGAAGCAAACGGCCAGAGACCCTTTTTGCCCGCCGTTTTTCCCCTTTAGTGATTGGCTACCTATGGGTAATTCAAACTGTCTGGAAAGGTATAATAGACCTGCTTCTGTCATATGCGTTATCTCTGACAATAATCTGAGAAGCTGTACCAATGTAGAGATTGGAAATAAAGAACTGTGTTTCATTAACAAAGATCTGATCCTTGACTACTTTGAGCAGAAGTCTCACAGCCGGCCAGCATTCGGCCGGCGGGGGGAACCCCGCCCCAGAAATCGTCCAGTGAGGATGACTTCCCCCGTGTAATGACGTCACCTGCAGATGACGTCATTACGTAGCCGTGGCACGCACGCGCCAGAAGAGCTCCCGGGGGGAGAACAACTCCCCCCTGCCGGTAAGTCGCCGGCACTTGGCAGCCCTACTCTGAGAACTGCCTCACTGCCGTTGCTGCTGCCACTGCCACTGCTGGGGGGACAGGAGAAGGCTTGGAGGACTGGCAGCTCTGAGCCACTCAGCCCTTGCCACTGCTTGGGGGGGGGGGGAAGAATGCTTGGTGGGCCAGCCAGGCCTTGCTGCCACTACTGCTAGGGGAGAGGGGAGGGAGAACTCTTGGTGGGCCGAGCTCAGGCCTCACCACCAGTGCTGGGAGGGAGGAGGGAGAAGGCTTGGCAGGCCCAGCAGCTGAGAGCTGTGTGGGCCTCACCGTTGGTGCCGGGGGGGGGAGGGGAGAAGGCTCACCTGCGGCTGCTTCCTTCTCCTCCACATGGAGCTTCTCCTCCCCCCACGAGTATCGCGGGTCCCCCTTCTCATATCAACTAAAGGGGGGGGGCTCATGAAAGTGGGTCTACACTTGTTCGCAGCCAAAAGGACAAGACGCGTGTGGGATATGCAAGTGGCTGATGGAGTCCCAATAACTTTGCCTGTCTGTTGGAGGAGGGTGTTATCTTCTCTTTCCCCCCAATCTGCACTCATTTTTCTGTGCATGTCACACTGCATGTCTTCTCTTTTTATTATTGCTGCCTCTCTGGAACTGATTTTGGATCAAAATAAAATCTAACCTGAACTTGAGAAAGGGGGCTACAATTCAAAGGGGGGGGGAATCTGTGGAAACCGCTGCACCCCCCCCCCCTGCATGAGTGGAAGCACCTTTGGCATGAGAAATAGGTACCTTGTATGACAGCATAAGGGCAGCTGTGGTCCATCCAGTCCAGCATCCTGTCTTCTCACACAGTGGCCAACCAGTTACTTTGGAGGTCCAACAACCGGGCAGAGAGACCAAGGCCTTTCCCTGATGTTACCCCCTGGCTCTGGGCCTCAGAGATTTACTGCTTCCAAAGTGGAGGCTCCCTTTAGTCACCATTGCTAGTGGGCACTGATGAATCTGTCTAATTATCTAATTCTTTCTTTCTCAAGCGACATGTTGTTTTCTCAGATGCAGTGAAGGAAAAGCACTTGAGGCTTAAAAACATAAAATGGGGAGACCCCTGGCATGAAGCGGTCTTTTTGAGTTCATGGACAAGGTGCTTCAGGAACCTGATCTGTCGAAGTAGCAACCATGTGTGACACAGAACAAAACTTGATCCCCTTCTGAAATGGAAGCGGGACCTAAAGGAAGAGGACAAGAAGTACTTCCACAGATTGAGTCTATGACAGATTAAAGAGCTGTGCTTGCTGGAGTTTCCTGCTTTGTGGGATCCTGCAACGCATATTTTTGTGGGAACCCTAAACAGGCCAACAAATCGCTTCCTTGTGTGCCCGGGTCTGTTCATTTCCTCACTCCTCAATGGGCTCATTCAATCAGTCAAGCAAGGAAAAAAAGAAAGAGAGAGAGAGAGACAGGGTCTCATTAAATTCCCATCAAAGGCTTCCCGTCACTTTACGTAATGCTGCCCGTCAACAGGAAACATCGGGTTTAGTAGCGGATGTCCATCACAAGATGCCTTTGGATATTTAATAACACCCCCAGGCCCAACTCATAGCTCCAATGAATGTTGCACATTTTATATGGCTCAAAGCAATAAAATACAGCCAAGTCAAAACCGAAGAGAGCGCTCAATTATATCTTGCCACGAAGAAAGGGAACGTAGGAAAATCAACTGGGACTGGCATGGCAGTGTTTCTAAACGGTCTCGTTTTCTGGTCTCCAGAGAAATGCCGGCATGAGAGGCTTCAGAACTACAACTGCAATCCTATCTTTATCTGGAGGAGTGAAACTCTCAGAAGTCAAGGAGGCTTATGTCTGACAGACCACAGTTGGGGTCAGGCTGCACCTCTTCAGACTATGGGGACATTTCTTTGGGTCTGAACTAAGGCTTTTCCTGGTACTTTAACGACAAAAAACAATAGCCTAGTGTCTACATCATTTGTTTAGCCTGGACAATTAATTATGAATTTTATTTTGGCCACCTGAGTTATCTTTATATTTGCACACCCCATTTCTGGCCTTGCAAGCTCTCAAGGTATTCATAGCTTTACCATAAAATAAATAAAATAATTCCAATATAAAACAAGTGGAACTAGTCTTAAAATAAAAACAATACTGTCCTGATATATAACTAGGGGAACTGGAACTAAATAACCTCAAGCCACTTGCTTCCCAGTATCTTACACCCCTCCCTGAACAAAAAAGCTCCCTTCCTAAAAGCCAGGAGAGAAAGGCACACAGATGCTTCCTGGGGACGGTGCAGAAGACCCGGCATTCCGTAGTCACCAGCCAGACTTCAAAAGGAAAATCTCATTGGTGGATGATCTTCAAGCTGGTGGGGGAGCATCATGGATTAGCACCCTTCAAGCACCCAGGACCCAGACAAGGGGTATGCATTTGTCCTTCATCGGTTATTATTTCATGCATTTGTTTTCATTTCCCCATTACTTTCAACTGGAAACACATTGTGATGCATGCACAATTTGTAACAGATGCCACTGTTTTAGCTGCCTGCCCTCCGGGACTCACCTGGCCAAGAAAAAACTAGATGTATGCTTCATCTATGACTTCTGGGAGCAAGGATGAGTCTGGAACCCAAGATAGGGAGGCTGCCTGGCAGAACAGAACATTGTTCTCCTTGAGGAAGAAGAAACAGAACCAAGGCCCTTGTGTACCCTGGCATCTCTCTCACAAACACTTCTTCCACCTCCGGCTGCCACCAGTGGGTAATCATGCCCTGTGGCTGCATCAGATGCCCATTTACTTATCTACAAAATGTGTCTCCCGCCACCAAGGGCCACTAAGGCAGCTAACAATTTAACACACACATGATAAATTCACATTTTAAAATCATTAAAATCAGCTACCCCCAACACACATCATTTTAAACAACTGGAAAACAGAATTAAAATATATACAAAATATAAATAGCAATTAAAATGTTGGTTAAGAAGGAGAGGTCACTGAGAGGATATCAAATGAAACAAAAAAGCCCATGGATCTGCTCTCTACACAATGCCATGTTTCTCCATCTTGGCAATATGAGAGCCAGATGTGACAGGTGATGAAGACTATAGCAGGTGATAAGCAGAACTGCTTGATTCCTACTTTTCCTCAGTCTTCTCTTGCGAGGGAAACGGTGCTCAACATGGCAAAAACAGAACACATGATGAGAGAAGGGAGTTGCAGCCTAGGATTGGCACAGGGGTAGTACATAAGCACGTAGTTTCTTTAAATGGAACTAAGTCCTCGAGGTCAGATGAACTGCACCCAAGGGTACTAAAAGAACTCACAGATGTAATTTCTAAGCCTCTGTCCATTATTTTTGAGAATTCTTGGAGAACAGGTGAGGTGCCAGAAGACTGGAGGTGGGCAAATGTTGTTCCCATCTTCAAGAAGGGGGGAAAGGAGGATACAGGTAACTACCGTCCTGTCAGCTTGGCATCTATACTTAGAAAAGTTTTAGATCAAATAATCAATCCATCAGTCCTTGAGCACTCAAAAAGGACGGCTGTTATTACAAAGAACCAGCATGATTTCCCCAAGAACAAGACATGTCAGACTAACCTTATCTCTTTTTTTGAGAAAGTTACTACCTTGCTGGATCAGGGGAATGCTGTGCACATAGTTTATCTTGATTTCAGTAAGGCTTTTGATAAGGTTCCACATAATATTTTTGTTGACAAATTGGTAAAATGTGGTTTGGATCCTATTGTCAAACTCACTGGTTTGTTTGCCATGTATTTGGAGAAATTCCAGGGGAGGGGGGAGTGTGAATGTGCAGGAGTGGGAATAGCTTTATTGTAGGGCAATGCATCTCATGTAACGTCCTGAAGATACCTTCCTTTCCTGGCCTGTTCTCCAAGCAGGCACATTTTTTAAAAATATTTTTATTTATAGGTTTCAAAATTATAACAGAAACAAGTTGGTATTTGCTTAAATATGAAGCGTCGTCACAAAGTATACAAAGATATATGGCAACATATAGTTACATCGCTTATTCTTGCTATTTTACAGATATATTCAGCCAACTGTACAATTTATTCCAACTGGCATAAAAAACCTCATCCTCTTTGCCCTTAAGTCTTGTTGTCATTAAATCCATTTCCGCAACATTAAAAAGCTTTGAAATAAGTTCCTGTCTGTCTGGTAGTTTATCCATTTTCCAATATTTGGTGTAAAGAATTCTGGCAGCAGTTAGACCATGTACCATAAAATAATGATCATATTTTGCATAAACATCAGGGATAATATTAAGGAGAAACAGTTCGGGCTTAAGAGGGATCTCAATTACCATAATTTCTAGTAATATTTTCTTAATCGTTAACCAATAATTATGTGCAAGGCTACAAGCCCACCACAGGTGGTAATAGGTGCCCACATTTTTCTTACATTTCCAACAGGAACGGGAAATCATTGGAGAGTACTTAGACAACCTATCAGGCAAAAGGTGCCACCTAAAAATTTTTATAGATGTTTTCCTTGTATGCTACAGCTTTGGTTATTTTAACATTTGTCCTCCAAACTTTGGACCATGAGTTCTAGTCTATATTATATCCCAAATCACACGCCCACGCTATCATTGTGGGCTTAACCACTTCATCCGCCATCTTATAATTTAATAGAAAACTGTAAAGTTTCTTAATAAGATACCTGTCAGAGCACAACCAGATTTTATCTATGTCAGCACTATTCATATAAAAACCCTTTGACTTATCCATTTTAAATCTTGAATGAAGTTGCAAGGATTCCCACCAAGACAAGAAAACATTCTGTTATTCTAACATTATTTATTTATTTATTGATTTGATTTGATTTCTAAGCCGCTCTCCCTGCAATTGCAGGCTCAGAGCGGCGTACAAGGCCTGGTACACCAGGGTTCAACCATACTAAAACATTAAAACAGTATAAACATTATTTTAAACCATTTAAGAATACAATTTAATAATCTAAGGTGCTCACACTCAGTCCTAAAATAAAACATAACTTTACTTTTCAGATTTTCTCCCTTGTCCAACAACTCCATAACTGAGCATCTTTTCCATAAGGAGAAGAGAAGGTCATATAAATGCCTCAAGAGGAGACACCCACAACAGGATTTTGACATAAAAGACCCGTTTAAGTTCTACCCAAACTTTATAAAGAGAGCTCCTAATACTGTGTTGCTTAAAATGGACTCTATCTTGGCTGTACCATAGGTAGGCATGCCAGCCCATAACAAGGTCATGTCCTTCCAATACCAAAGTTCTCACATCCCTAAAAAGGAGCCAATCTTTCAACCATACCATTACCGATGCCGTGTAGTACAAATGCCAGTCTGGCAATCCAAAACCGCCCCGTTCACTTCTATCTTGTAAATCTTTTAATCTTATTATGCGTTTTTTTGGCTTGCCAGATAAAACAGGAAACAATCTTCTCTAATTCTCTGAAGTACTTCTGATTTTTCAATATGGGTATGGTTTGAAATAAAAAGTTGACCCAAGGGAGAATAGACATTTTGACAGCTGCGATCCTTCCATATAACGAAAGTTGTAGTTTCCCCCACTTAGAAAGATCATCTTTTATTTCTGATAAGATTTTCCCATAATTATCATTGTAAAGTGAGCTACACCTGTTAGTTAACAAAATGCCTAGGTATTTGACTCTCTTAGAAACAATAAAGCCTGTAATATCCTGAAGAAGGCTCATCACCTCTTTAGAACAATTTTTGGTAAGAATATTAGGTTTCTTTTTATTAACTTTAAAACCCGCCGCCTGATCAAAGATGTTCAGTATTGAAAGCAGATGGTTAATCGAACTAAGAGGGTCTTCAAGTATAAAAACAATATCATCAGCAAAGGCCTAAAGTTTGAATTTCTCTTTTTTGATGCTTAATCCCTTAATCTTTTTTTTTTTGTAAGAAAGTTTTTATTTTTCAAAACATTAAAATTAATACATTTGTTTTATACAAATCCTTTTTTCCATATTATATAACATTTTGTTCTATTTGTATAGTCTTGCTTTTATCTTGTATTGGTGGTTTCCCACCACATCTGAAGCATAACACATTTTCCACTTTATCCAAAATAGTAATATTTATCTCTATGTTTACATTTCTGGTAACGGTTATATATCTTTAAAATACTTATATACCAATTCTTATTTTCTATATTCTTATATAATTCTAAAAAACAAGTTCATTATCTAATTATCCTTAGTACATTCATATACTCAATTTCTATTCCTTTATGCTATTATAACCATGTATAAATGTAGTTTTTCATGTCCCAGTATCTTTCAACATATTCTTTCAAATCCTCCCAATCTTCTAAAAAAGTCTCTGAGTACAGATTATTCAACTTTCTAGTCCATTTATCCATTTCAGCCATATATAACAATTTTTTCAACCATTCCCACACTTCTGGTATTTTTTCATTTTTCCAATTTTGTGCATACACCATTCTTGCTGTTGTAATCATATACCATATTATTGTCCTTTTCTTTACATTTATCTCTTCTAGTTTAAGTCCAAGCAGTAACATTTCAGGCAACTTCTTAAATGTACATTTCAAAATTTTTTCCATTTCTGCATGTATTATAGACCAATAAGTCTTCGCTTTATCACAAGTCCACCACATATGATAAAAAGAACCTTCTTTCTTTTTACATTTCCAACATTTGTTAGACATATTTTGATTAATATTTGCAATTTTTTTTGGTGTCATATACCATCTGTACATCATTTTAAAACAGTTCTCTTTTAGATTATAACATGTAGAAATACTCATTGCATTTTTCCATAAAAGTTCCCAAGATTCCATTTCAATGTCTTTGTTTAGGTTTATCGCCCATTTTATCATTTGTTCCTTTACCATTTCATCAGCATTAAACCATTTTAACAATACTTTATACATTTTAGAAATCATTTTTTTCCCATCTTCCTCCCAAATTTGTTCTATTTCATTGCTTTTTTCTCTAAAACCAGATTTTTTATCACTTCTGTACATATCATATATTTGTCTGTACCTTAACCAGCCATAATCAAAGTCCATCTGCTGCTGCTCCTTCAATTTAAAGTCTTTACCATGTCTTGTTAACAGGTCTCTATATTTCAACCAGTCTTGTCCTTTGTAGTGAGATGATGGATTTAAAACTTCTGCAGGTACAATCCACATAGGTATTTCTTCTGGGAAAAAGTTTTTATATCTTGTCCACGTATCGATTAATGTTCTTCTCTAATAATGATGCTTAAACTTATTGTCCATTTTTGTTTTACCATAATACAGATATGCGTGCCACCCAAACCTACAGTCATGACCTTCCAGGGACAATAACTTTCTGTCTTGTAACATAGTCCATGTCCCTATCCAAGTCAAACATACTGCATCATGATATAGCCTTAAGTTTGGTAACTGAAACCCACCTCTCTCTTTAGCATCACACATTATTTTCATCTTAATTCTTGGTTTTTTCCCTCCCCACATAAACTTAGTCAATTCCTTCTGCCAGCATTTGAATGTTTTTACATCTTTCACAATTGGAATAGTTTGAAACAGAAACATTATTCTTGGTAACACATTCATTTTAACCACTGCAATTCTACCCAGCAGTGACAAATTTAATACCTTCCACCTTTTAATATCTTGCATAACTTGCTGCCATAATTTCTCATAATTATTCTTATACAAATCAATGTTTTTCATTGTTAGGTTTACACCTAGATATTTTGTCTTTTTCACCACTTCACATTCTATAAGATTTTGTAATTCAATTTGCTTATTATTTGGCATATTTTTACACATCACTTTCGATTTGTTCTTATTTACATAAAACCCAGCCAAATCACCAAACTCTCTTACTTTCTGCAACAAATATGGTAGTGTAGTCATAGGGTCTTCAGCTATAAACATCACGTCGTCTGCAAAGGCTCTATATTTAAAAGAGAAACCTTTTATTGTTAAGCCTTTAATTTCTTTATCTCCTTTCAAATTTAGTAACAAGACTTCCAAAATCCAAATAAATAGCAACGGCGAGAGTGGGCATCCTTGTCGTGTTCCTTTTTCCACTTTAAAGTAATCCGTTTTTTCAGTATTAATTATTAAAGAGGATTTCTGTTCTCTATATATTGACTTAATAAGATTAAGCATATAGTCTCCAATTTCAAGATGTTCCAACACTTCAAACATAAAATCCCAATTTAAATTGTCAAACGCTTTTTCCGCGTCTAAAAAAAGAAAGCCTACTTCCTTCTCTGGATGTTTATCATAGTACTCTATAGCATCCACTACTACTCTTATATTGTCTCTTATTTGGCGATTAGGTAAAAATCCTGCTTGTTCTGTCTGTATAGTCTCTTTAAGATGTTCCTTAAGCCTATCAGCTATAATCTTGGCAAAAATCTTATAGTCATTGTTTAACAAAGAAATTGGTCTATAATTTTTAACATTGGTTAAATCTTGACCTTCTTTCGGAATGAGTGAAATGGTTGCTTCTTTCCAAGTCTCTGGGATCTCACCTGTCACTCCTATGTCATTCATTAATAGCAATAACACTGGTGAGATCAAATCCTGTAGTGATTTATAAAACTTAGCTGTAAATCCATCTGATCCAGGTGCTTTCCCTAATTTTGAATCATTTATTCCATTTTTAATCTCTTGTAGTGACATTGGGCAGTTAAGTAGTTCTTTGATTTTCTCCGTTGGTTTTGGTAATTTTAATGACTGTAGGTATTCTTTAATCCTTCTTCTGTCTTTATTTTCCTTCTTAAAAAGCTTTGCATAATATTTAAAAAATTCTCTTTTTATTCCCTTATTGTCTATTATCTCAATATTGTCCCGTATCACTTTAGGAATAAATTTATTTTCACGTTTTTTCTTTAATTGCCATGCTAAGTACTTTCCAGGTTTATTTGCACCTTCAAATGCTTTTTGTTGCAATTTTTTCAGGTTCCAGTAAGTCTCTTGATTCAAAATAGCTTTTGCTTGGTCTTGTAACATCCAAATTTCCTTTTGCAGTTTCTTTTTTCCTGGTCTGTTCTTCAGTTCCTTTTCTTTTATTTTAATGGCTTGTACAATGTTTTCATATTGTTCTCTTTTCTTTTTATTGTCTTTAGCGTTCAATGATATCAATAATCCTCTCATAACTGCTTTGTACGCATCCCACACAGTTTGAATTTTTACTTCTTTTTGTATGTTCGCTTGAAAATATAAATCTGTCTCTTCATGTAATTTTTTAACTATTTCTTGGTTGTCTAATAAGTCCTCATTTATTCTCCATCTCCCTTGCCTTTTTATTTGCCCAGAAGTCCATAGACAAGGATTGTGGTCTGAGATTATTCTAGGTAGAATTTCAACTTCTTTTTTCTTAAATGTTAGATTAATAGACATCCAGATCATATCAATTCTTGAATGTGAATCATGTCTGTTAGAGTAAAAAGTATAGTCTTTCCCTTGTGGGTTAACCTTCCTCCAAATATCCTCCAGCTTTTCCTGTTTTATCAGTTCAAAAAAATTTTTTGGAAGTTTCCCTAGTGTGTCGTCTTTTCTCTTTGAGCACCTATCTATTTTATTATTCACAGTCCCATTAAAGTCTCCCAACATTATGATTTGTTCATAGTTTACACTGTCCAGTTCCATTTGTAGTTCTTTAAAAAAGATTTCTTTAATTCCGTTGGGGGCGTAAATATTGACAATCAAAGTCTTCTGTCCGTGTAACAGAATTTCAATAGCTAAGTATCTTCCTTCTTTATCTTTAAATATTAGTTTAGGTTCCAAGTCTTTTTTGGCATATGTTACCACTCCATTCTTTTTATTACTTGCCAATGAAAAAAATTCTTCTCCCAACTTTTTTCTTATTAAATATTTGTAGTCTTGTTTCTTAAGATGGGCCTCTTGTATACAAACTATACTACATTTTTGTTTCTCCAGCCAGTGTCCTACCATTCTACATTTTTGGGGTGAATTAAGTCCATTTACATTCCATGAGAGTACTTTGTAATCCATGTTGTTGTAGTCTTAAATATCACCAAATTCTTCCTTGTTCTCACCAACAAAGGCGTACATTTCTGCTGAATTTTTAATCACCGTTCTGTTGTTACCATAATAAAAACTCAGTCCTTGTGGTACTTCCCAACGAAATCTTATTTTTTTCTCTTTCAGTTTGTCTGTCAGACGCTTGAATTTTTTCCTGTCTTGCAAAATTGCTCTGGGCAATTCTTTCATTACGATAACTTTTTTTCCACCTATTTCAAAAGAGTCTGTAAAACATTTCTTGTAGATTTGTTCTTTTGTTCTCTTCATTGTAAATTGAACTACCACGTCCCTTGGTATATTTTTGTTTCTCGCGTATGTAGAATTGACTCTGTAAACAAGATCCATATGTTCTTTAACAACTTCCTCTTCCTCTTGTAAAAAATCTGCTAATGCTTCTTGCATTCTTGTAAAAATGTCTTCACCTAATTTTTCCTCTATACCTCTAAATCTCAAATGGTTTTGCATGTCTCTGTAGTGCATCATCTTTTCCATTCTGTCATTTTCCTTCATTGTTTTTTGAGTATTTTCTTCCAGTTCTTTTACTTTAATTTCTATGTCTTGTGTTCTAGTGGTTAACTTTTGTAATTCAGCTTTTAAATCTATAAAAATTTTGTTTGCTTGTGCAGCTATACCATTCATTTTAACATTTACCTCTCCTATAGCGTCTAACATTTTTTTTTCCATTGCTTCCATAACAGCTAGTAATTCTTTTTCTTTTTTTGCTGCCATTGTAGGAGAGGACCATGTAGCTGCTCTCGATCTTAGCCCGTGATCCGTCTTGTCTCTTTAAAAAAAGATCGATTTTATTTTATTTTCCAAATCAAGCACCGTTTAGTGTAATCACACAAGCTAGTCTTGCCAAGTCAAATTTCGTTGGTTTCAGCCTTCTAAGTTATATAGTTTATGAGATATTACTGTTTAAAAATTTTATAAATCCAAAATGGCGGGCGCAACTTCTCTATGGTTTGTGTCAAAGGTTATAGTCTTTTTACCTTGCTTCTGGCTTGCCGTTGTTTCCTTTTGTCCCTTCCTCTTGCTTACTTGTCTGCTCTCCGCACGTCACTTCCTGTTGTAGTCCTTTTGGTCCGGCAGTTTTTACAGTCCCCTTTGCTCTCTTCCGGTTCTTCTCCGCTTCCCTTCTTGTCTGCTCCTCAAGCCGTCACTTCCTGTCTCAGTCCTCACAGCTTGGTCTCGCGATGCTTGGTTCCCTCCTCCCCTCTTTGTCTCGCGATGCTTTGCTCCCCCTCCCGACTCTTCTTAACCGCAGGAATGTTAAACAACTTGTTTTTTTGGCTTTTTAAGTTCAAATTCAGCTTTTTAACGTTTCAAAACTGCACTCATCCAATCTGCAACAGTCTATTGTTTCACCAGATCTGCTTTTCATCTTTCAAAACACGGTAATGGTAAGGCAAAAAGTTTTTTCCCGTTACCTTATGTTGTTACTTCTCTTCAGATGTGGTCCCAACATTTAAACTTTGTCTTCTTTGTTAAGGAATCAGGGGAATTGGAGATTTTATGCTAATTAATCAGCCCAGCTCGGCTCCTTAGAGATACTTGCAAAAATCTTCTTCGGCTGCAGTGCTCAAGGTGTTGTAAAAGTCTCCTCCGAGGCTTTTCCTTCACCGAGCTTGCTCAAACCTGGATTATATTGCTTGCTGGTCCTCACACTACCTGTGTGAGGTTGCATCAGGTGGATTTATCCACCCAAGCTGTCAAGAAGTGCCACTGTCCGCCCTGCGCATTTGCAAAGCGTGTCAGACCTCCATTCCTCCGACCGGAAAAACCCTTAATCCCTTAATCTTCTTATCACTTCTAATTACCTCATTTAGCACTTCTAAAGTAAAAATAAAAAGAAGCGGAGGACATCCCTGCCTCGTGCCTTTTTGTATTGGAATTTTGGAAGTTAGATCCCCATTTACTATTAATTTGGCTTCTTGATCATCATAGATCTTTTTAACCATTAAATAAAATTGGTCACCACATTCCCAGCAAAGTAATAACCTTAACATAAAATCCCAATTAACGTTATCAAACGCTTTCTTGGCATCAATTTAAAAAAGAGCAAGCTGTTTCTCAGGATGCGCTTCATAGTACTCTAAGACATTTAGAATAGTTCTCACATTTTGTCTCAGCTTCCGTTGTGGTAAAAACCCCGCCTGGTCCCTATGGATCAATTGAACCAGAACCTTTTTGAATCTAGTTGCTAATATAGTGGCATAATTTATAATCAGCATTAAGTAGCGAAATGGGCCTAAAATTTTTAATATCGGACAAGTTAGAGTCTTTTTGGGGAATCAAAGTGATTAGGGCTTCCTTCCACGAGTCAGGGAATTTTTGCCTTTCATAAATATTTTGCATAGTTGCCTTCAACAACTGTATCAATTGGTCTATAAATGTATGATAAAACTCTGAAGATAAACCATCCAGACCAAAAGATTTCCTGCTCTTAGCCTGATGAATGGCCTCCACCAACTCGCATGTTGAAATCGGGTCATTCAGTAGTTTCTTTTGATCTTCCATAAACTTTCCTTTTACAAATTTTTCCAAATAAAGTTCAATAGCTAAATCATTTGGTTCTCCTTGACTGTAAAACAGTTCTCTACTATCTCTTTCAGGTCTTTTAACAGAAAACAGTCTTTACCTTCTCCATTTTTTAGACATTTAATAAATTTATCATCTCTTCCTTTTTTTAGCTTATAAGCCAGCCATCTTGATGGCTTATTGGCGTTCTCAAAAAATTTTTTTGTTTAACATAGGAATTTTTTTTGGCAATTTCTTGTGAAAGGTGACAGTTCAAAATATGTTGAGACTTCATTAGGTTGTACTTGAGACGTTCTGATAGTGGATCACATTTTAAAGATTTCTCGTCCTTTTGTATTGAGTCTATAAGAGTTTTATATTTTTCTCTTTCCTGTTTGGCACACCATATCTGCTGTCTAATTATTCTCCCTTTGGCAAAGGCTTTAAAAGCATCCCAGACCATGTCAATGTCCAGCAAAATATTGGCTTAAAAAAAAGAGAAATTCTTCTTTACATTATTTTACAAAATCCTGATTGTTTAGCAGCCATGTCCTCAAAGTCCATCTCGAATTTCTAGGTGTTTCCTGAAGTGACATCAAAAGAGGGTTGTGGTGTGCAAAGGATGCTGGTAGAATTTCTATTTCCAACAGATCATTTAACATTGAAACCATTGTCCACATCATGTCTATATGAGACCAGGACTTATGTCTCGAAGAAAAAAAAGTATAATTATTTTTGTTTATATTCTGGATTCTCCAAATATCTACCATCTTTAGTTCTTCTGCTAATTTTAAAAAGGAGGATGAAATATGATTGCCTTTATGTATTTTCAACTTTGAGCTTTTCCTGTCCATTTTCACATCAACAACCGCGTTGAAGTCGCCTACCACGCAAATATCCTCACAAGATTGTTCCACAAGTAACTCTCTTAAATGACCAAAAAAGATCTCTTGGCTTTGATTGGGAACATAAATGTTGACCCCCAAGGTTGGCCTGGCACTTCTAAAAGCTTTTACAATCAAGATCCTTCCATCCTCTGATGAAAATATTAGCTCAGGCTGCAAATGAGACTTAACATAGGTCACAACTCCTTTTTTCTTTTTTCCCAAGACGGCAGATGCAAATTTTTGACCTAGCTTTTTAAAATCAAGAAGTTTAGAATCCTCTTTCCTAATACAGGTCTGTGAGAACCCTATGGAGCCAAGAAGCCAGGCCTTCTGGAAGCAAAAGTCCTTTATTCTTAATGGTCCATGGTAGTCAGCCCTTCTAGTGTTAGTGATACAAAGCACAGGGCTGCAGGTAAATTATACATAATTCAAAAGCAGAGAGGGAGGTGGGGCACCAATCAGGTAAAGTAAAAATGGCACTACAGATACATCTGTTACTCTTCCCAGGGAAAGCGCGCCCAAATGTGTGGTTGCACATCTGGCATTCCTTCCCACAGCCCACTGAAACCTCCCCAGCATTTCCCAAGCACCTGAGTAGCCGTTAGAATAATAATCCAAGGCCTCAGCACACCAGATAACAGTCCAAGCAGCCGTAATGAGTTCTGCAGGGAAGCGAGTGACGTGAAGGGGGGGAGGGAAACCACCTCCTGTCCGGGAAATGTCAGATTCTGACAGGTCTCTTGAATACAGACAATGTCCAACTTCAATTTATGCAGCTGATGAAATATTCTCCTTCTTTTTTGAAGGCCATTCAAACCCTCAAACCGATTTTATTTTCACCGATATTATTTTAAGTTTCTTCCTGGCCATTATTTTTATTCTTATATTTCCCCTCTTTCCTAAGTTGAAGTCTTGTAGTCACATTCAATGAAGTATGTGCCTTTTGTTTTCTACTTTTCATAGTTCTTGGGGGATCTTTATCTTGCTCAGATGTTTTTTGGGACTCTTCCTCCGAGCCACTATGTTCATCTTCCTGGTGGCCTAACTCAGCTCCAAATTTTTCCAAACATTCCTCTGCCTTAAATGTTGATGTTAGATCAAATCTCTTACTCTTAAACATAAAGGTAATACCCTCCGGATACTGCCATCTATAGGGAATTTCATTAGATCTCAAAAGGCTGGCCAGCTGTTGGTAGCCACGTCTCTTTTCTCTTACCCACCACAGAATGTCCCTCAAGATCTGAATTTCAGTACCTTAAATATTAAGAGGGGAGATTTTAGCTGCATATAAAATCTTATCTCTTGTGGTTCATTTAAGAAATCTAATATGCACCTCTCTTGGCCGCTTATTTTTTCTTGCCATCATTGAGTTTCTTCTGAATACATGTTCGACCTCATTTTCTAATGCCACCGTAGAGTCTAAGCCCAAAAACTGAGTTAGAGCCGTTAGCATAATTTCTTTTATATTTTCATCCTTAACTTCTGGAATATTTTGAAACCTAAGAAGATTAGAAGCTTTGTCCATCTCTAGAGCTAAGAGAGAATTTTCCATAGAATCATATTTCAATTTCAAATCTTGAAGTTGAGAATCAACTTCTTCCAATTTATT
Source organism: Lepidodactylus listeri (assembly GCA_029233225.1). Lineage (NCBI taxonomy): Eukaryota > Metazoa > Chordata > Lepidosauria > Squamata > Gekkonidae > Lepidodactylus > Lepidodactylus listeri. The sequence goes on along the minus strand of JARCFY010000009.1, from coordinate 110,652,793 downwards.
CTCACTTTTATTAGAGGCTTCATTCAATTTATTTATTTCTTGTCTATTCTCTAAAATTTGTTTCTTAAAATCTTCCACCTGAGATTACATTTGCTGAGTAAAGTTTTCAAATTTGGCTTGAAGAGGTTCTATAGCTTTAGTTATTAAGCTAGGAAGGCTATTTTGAATGACTCATTGCTTCAGCTATTCTTTCATGAATCTGAGTGTTAAGCTCTTTCACACTCATCTGAGCAAGACTTGACAATGTAGTTTTGCTTTGACTTGGAGAGGGATTTGTTTGTCCAACACTTGGAATAGAACTTTTCCTAGCCCCACTAGCCATTTTACATGGAGCTAATAGTTAAATTAATTGAAGAGCTAACCAATATATATATCACCAACAGGCCAAACTTAAGCCGGTTACCTTTTACAAAGTTTACTTATTCCTAACCTTATCCTAAATCTATACCAAATACTTAACCTTAACCTACTCCTATACCTATCTCTACACCTAACTTATATACTTGTATATGATTTGTGATTCACACAGACTATATTATATATTTAGTTTACTCTTAACTTTGATTTTACCCCTTTACTTTCACATAAATAGACCTATACCTACACTATACTAAACCTACTAACTAATGATCTAATCACTTACTTTTATTAACCAAAACCTAATACCTAATATCTAAGGCCTTAAGGCAAGTGCCTTACACTCTTAATTAATAGTCAAGAATGCTTCTGAATTCAAATAAAAAATAATAATAACCATACAATCATACAATATAGGAATTCCCCACAGATTCAGCAGGATTAGATAAGAAGACGACTTCCCATTTCCTGTCTCTTAAAGCCAGTTCAGCCTTACCAATTTGTTAGTGTCTTAACAGTATATTAGCTGGCAAAATAAACACATTAAACTCTCTAAATAGAAGAAGAAGAAGAAGAAGAAGAGATTGGATTTATATCCCGCCCTTCACTCACTTAAGAGTCTCAGAGCGGCTTACAAACTCCTTTCCCTTCCCCTCCCCACAACAGACACCCTGTGAGGTAGGTGGGGCTGAGAGAGCTCTTTCCCAAGCTGTCCTTGAGGGAACAGCTGGTACAGAGCTATGGCTTGCCCAAGGTCATCCAGCAGGTGCAAGTGGAGGAGTGGGGAATCAAACCCGGTTCTCCCAGATTAGAGTCTGTGCACTTAACCACTGTCTAACACCAGCTAGGCAAGTATCAAAATAGAAGCAGATATAAGGCGAAAAAGTTGGAACAAAACACAAGAAAAAAGAAAAAGAAAAGGGAAACACAACTTAAGTAAACCAAGCAGTCATGTAATAGTCTCTTTCCTGGTCTCGGCATCCTTGCCACTCCTGAAGCCGCTCCCCGCTCTCTCCTCCAAACCACACATGTCGATCCAACAGTCCAGAACACAAGCCCCTCCTCCACCAAAGAATTCACACCAAATAGCAGTTGCTTGGAAGCATGAAATAATAATAATGGTTGCCTTTACTGGAGTAAAGAGAAGATAATAGTTAGCAAGGGCAGCACCCAAAGAGGTCTCTTTAGCTGGAGTACCTGCAGGAATGTCCTCCGAAAGCCTCTGTAAAGCGAAAGGGCAGAAAAGTCCACTGCCAGGTCACACCACCATGAACCTCCATCACATTCCGCCGAGGAACAAAAGAAAAGAAAAGAAAAGAAAGGAAAGGAACCGAAGGAAACTCGAGCCGCTGCTGCTTCAACCGCTCCTGCCCATTCCAGGCCAGCCACTGGTCGTTCGAAAATTGCTCTCTCTCTCCTGGCTGAGTGCACTCCAACACACTCTGCCGAGGAATGAAACAAAAAGGAACCGAAGGAAACTCGAGCCACTGCTGCTTCAACCACTCCCGCCTGTTCCAGGCCAGCCACTAGTTGTTTGAAAATCGCCTCTCTCTCTCCTGGCCGAGTGCACTGCAGAAGCACCAAAGCTGAAAGCCAATAGCCTTTGACGCCACCCTGCCCAGGCTCACCAGATGCTGCTAGGGATCAATGCAAGCATTGAGGCTCCTTGACCCCACCTCCCGCTTTGGTCGGGGTGCACGTTTGGCGTCATGGGCTGCCACCCTACTTCACCACGAGCACAAGGACCTTGCCTGGGGCTCCCTCCAAGAGCACCCGGTGGGGGGGGGGGTCTGAGAAGACAGGACCCTCGAAGAAGGTAAGGAATACAGCGGGGAGGGAACGGAGAATCACCACCTGCCTCTGCTGTTGCTGCAACCGGAACCTCGGCTCCTCCTCCCAAGCAGGCGCATTTTGTCCTCTGTAAACAACTGCCCACTGCCCAGAAACCAGCTCAGTTGTTTCTGCAACATATAATTAGGCTGCACACCTTGCCCTGTAAGATATCGGATCGGGGGCCCCAGTTTGTGGCAGGGTTTTGGAAAGAACTGCTGAAACTGTTGGAGGTGGAGCAAGGACTTAGCAGCACTTACCACCCAGAGACTGATGGACAAATGGAACTGACGAATCAAGTGTTAGAGCAATTTCTTAGATGTTTCATAAACTACCAGCAGGATGATTGGGTCGACCTGCTTCCGTTTGCTGAATATAGTTACAACAAATCAGTGCACAGCTCCACTGGCATGTGTGAGGCTTCTGCCCTAAGCAGTCAAAGATCAGACCTTTGTTGATGAAACAGAGTTCTTTATTTTCTCAGTACTGCATGACAGGTTTTCGAATGTTTGTTAGAGATACCATACAAAGAACAGTCAGAGTTAATATACCCTCCGGTATAGTTTGAAACCCCGATATTCAACCAATCACAAAAAGGAAAAAAAGCGCAGTTAAAGATCTTAACCGTTTTACTTCCCACAGGAAAGGTGAAGTGTGAAAGTTATAAATTTTCCCCTCTTGAATTAGGCGCCACAGATGTGCCTGGGATATACATAACAAAGTGCCCTTTCAAGGACTTTTCACAGCGATAAGACAGTTCCGTGTCTCCCAGGGCAGGGAGAGGAGGAATGCATGGGGGAAGAGGCCATTTGGTCTCGGGTGACGTGTAGGTGTGCGAGGTCGCCATTCTCCCGGATGAAACTGTTACATTGACCAGACCTTCAAAGAGCAATATAACTCAGGGCAATAAAGGGAAGGGAGGAAACCTGAGACAGCTTGAGAGAGATAGCAAAGAGTTACAATCGCATCTGCACAGAGCAACTATACAATGCATAAAGAATACTTTGTTAGGATCCTAAGATCCTGACACCATGTCCCCCTTTAAAGCAGTGCATGGCTATGAAGGAGGCCCCCTCCCTACTCTGAGCCCTGGGAAAGTCAGTCCAGGAGATTCTCAAACGTGGTGGTCCAAAGTTACTCAGGGATGGTTGGCCCTCAAAGAGACTTTAGCTAAAGCCAAAGAGGGTTGCAAGCGGCACACTGACAAAGGGAGGGGCCAAGAGTGGGAGACTCAGTGTACATCTCCACAAAAAACCTCAGAGGCCTGCAGCCAGGGGGAAAGCTGGGATGGAAGTACCTAGGTCCATTTAAAGTGGTGTGCCTAATTAATAAAGTGACTGTTGAAGTTGAACAACCTAAAAGCTTGCATCACATCCATCCTGTTTTCCATTTTAGTTTAGTGAAGAGGAATCCGGGACCATTGACTTGGAGACCTCGTCCTGCAGCTCCCCCTCCCCTGATCATACAAAGAGAACTACACCAAGAAGTGGAGGATATTCTTGATTCTAAAGTGAAACGTGGCTGCCTGTATTATCCCATCAAATGGAAGGACTTTGATCCCAGCCATAATGAATGGGCACAGGAGAAGCATCTCAAACTAGTGCGCACGTCTCATAAATGGCACGCCCACAAACCGGGGTGTGTATGTGAGGCCTTTGGGGGGAAGCAGAATGTCAAACTCGCTGGTTCATTTCCCATGTATTTGGGGAAATTCCAGGGGGGAGGGGAGTGTGAATGTGTGAGAGTGGGAATAGCTTTATTCAGGGGTCATTTCGTAGAAAAAGAGGTGCAGGAGCTCATTAGCATAACTCATTTGCATATGCCACACCCCCTAACATACCAGAAGTGTGTCAGAAGGCAACACCCACTCCTCAGGCTCCACTCCACAGGTGAGTGAAACTGACCTGCTCTTCCTCCCATTCCCATTCCCTTCCCCATCCAATACTTTGTGCAATAAAAATAAGCGTAAAGAACACACCCTCATTCTGTGCCATGTGCCCAGATAAAAAATTGTATACTTAGAAAATTTATATGCCACCTTGAGCAAGTCTCTGGAAAAGCAGCACACAGTCATACAAGGACCAATGATAAAATTATCAATATTAAAACAAAACATTAAAAACAATAAAGACCCTAGCAGGGCTTTCCCCGGGGCGCTGCGCCTCTGCACTGCTTGGGGAAGCCGAGGAGGGGGCAGGGCTTGGTCATGTGCCCGCCCCCTGGGCTCTTCACTCCCGGAGCTGCGCTCCTGTGCGCTCCCGCTCCAACAGACCCTTGGCTTTATTGTAGGGCAATGCATCTCATGTAACTTCCTGAAGATACCTTCCTTTCCCGCCTTGTTCTCCAAGCAGGCTGCTTTGGAAGGTGGAATCTATGGCATTATACCCTGTTGAAGTCCCTTCCCTCCCTAAACCCTTCCCTCCTCAGGCTGCACTCCCAAATATCCAAATATTCCCAGGCCTGGAGCTGGCAACTCGACCCCTTGGCTCCTGTAGTGGAGATACAGCAGGGTAACTTGGAGCAAGTCTAGGCCACAGACTTCACTAGGGCCCTTTCTGCATTCACTCTTTACTCCAGAGTTTCCCAGCACTCAAGCTGGCATGCCTTTGATCAGTCTTTCTTGCTTTCATTTCTGCATATGTTAATTTTCAGCGGATGTTGGTACTGGAAACTCCACTCTATGCGGATTATTCTTTCTGTATTTTCCTGATTGAAAATGTGTGACAGTACAATGTTTGTGGCCATGCAAGAAAGGTTTGCATGGACTAGCAACAAGAAAATCTTGTACCCCACTGAAGCTCCTGTCCTCCCCAGTCTCCATCCCCAAATCTCCTGGAGTTCCCCAAGCTCAATCTGACAACCCTAAACCCCCATCCCTACTGTTGGCCAGGGGGGACCTGGCAACCCTAATGCCAACTGATCTCCAAACCATAGAGATCAGTTCCCTTGAACAAAATGGCTGCTTTGGAGGGTGGACTCTCTGGCATTGTACCCTGCTGAGGTCCCTCCCCTCCCCAAACCCTTCCCTCCCCACCCTCCACCCCCAAAATCTCCAGGAATTTCCCAAACCAGAGCTGGCAACCCTAAGTCAAAGGGAAGGGGGAAAGGCTTCAGCTCTTAAAGTGGGAGGGGGGAAGGGAGAGCATTTATGATCCCTCCACTTGTATTTTTCATTTGCATTCAAGAAGTTTGGGTTGCTTGACACTGGAGGTGACACTGGAGGCACTAGCGCACAAAGCCTGTTTTAGAGCAGTTTCCCTGGATCCAAAAGATCAGCCTTCTCTTCTTCCCGTTTTTTTTCTGTGAGCAGCTTTCCTTAAGATATACTGCAACCTAGTGGTTAAACTGAGGATATATGTGTAAAAATGAACCACATATTGAAGTCAAAAAGAGCAAGAGTCCAGGAGCACCTTGAAGGTTAACCAAACGTAAGGCAGGGGAGGAGCTGAAGAAGGGAGCCGTGATTCAGGAGAGCCCCTCCCCCCCGGCCACAAATTTTGTTAGTCTTGAACTTGCTCCTGGACTCTTGCTCTTTTGTGCTGCTTACAGACAGACTAACATTTTAATAAGAATTTTATTTTCAGAACACAGAGAAAACACAAACAAAAACCTACAAAACACATATACATAAAATAGAGGGAGGGTAATATACCTAGAAAAATCTCCAAAGTTTTTTTCTTATATTCTCTAGTTATCAATTTTCATATTAAGTAAATACAGTAACCTAATAGAGTAAAATACTAAAACAGATCTTTTAGTAAAGTATAGTTGAGCAACTCAGGTTGTATTAAAAGAGTAGGTAGATCAGTTCAGTTCATATAGCCTTCTAGCCATGTATAGAATCTGGACCATGTATTGTGAAATTTCTCTTCCTGTAATCCTTTTAAAAATAAAGTCAGTTTGTCCGTTTCTGCAGTTGCTAATATTTTACTTATAATTTCTTCTTTTGAAGGTATTTCATCTTTCCGCCAATACTCTGTATACAATATCCTCGCGGCTGTTCATACATGAATAATCAAATAAAAGCCCTCCATTCTACAGTTTTCTGGCCTTATATTCAATAAAAATAACTCAGGTGTAAAAGGTACAGTAATTTTCAACATTTTCTGTAAAGCTCCATGGATCCAGGCCCAATATTTTTTAACTCTATCACAAGTCACCACATATGATAAAAAGATCCAACATCTTTTTTTGCATTTCCAACAAACATTTGACAGGTTAGGATAAAATTTTACTAACATATTTATTTATGTATTTATTTATTCGATTTCTAGGTCACTCTCCCCGCTGTTGCAGGCCCAGAGCGGCTTACAAGACTTGGCAGAGCCAAGAGTCATAACTACAATAACAATTAAAACAATTAAAACATTATAAAACATTCACAGATAAGCAGTAACAATTTGCATAAAAACTCAGTAGAATTAGATGGCGTGCCGTATACCCCAGCATTTTCAGGCCCCAATGTCAGATAGCACTGGAGCCAGATGGTAATATCTGAGGCCCCTCATTGATGGTCATAAAATGGGGGGAGAGGAAGAAAGGCGGCGGCCCCTATTCATAAGCCTGGTGGAAGAGTTCCATCTTGCAGACCCTGCAGAACTGCATCAGGTCCCGCAGGGCCCTGATCTCCTCCGGGAGCTCGTTCCACCAGTAAGGGCTGCCACAGAAAAGGCTCTCCTCCTAGTGGCAGCAAGCCTGGCTTCTCTGGGGCCTAGTATAACCAAGCGGTGTTGGGCCCCAGACCGTAGCGCTCTCTGGGGTACATACGGGGAAAGGCGGTCCCTCAGGTAGGATCTATCTCCACATATAGAAGTTACAGTTCTTTTACATGAAGCAGCCCTAGTACTAAGTCAGAGCATTAGTCCATCAAGGTCTGCATTGTCTACTCTGACTAGCTTCCTGGGGGACCTCATGTGAAGATATCTCACATCACCTACAACCTGGTCCTTTAAAAAAAGGGAGATACCAGGTCTGTAAAACTGACAGTCTAGTGCTGGTAAAAATATGCTTTTAAAAAGGTTTTTGATGTTCATGAACAAAATGAGATGTGATAATTAGAAGTCATCCATATCAATTACATATATAATTGCACCAGTTAAGTTTTCCATTTTAATATAGGCGGCTAGCAAACATTGCAGAGCTCCCCTGAAACTAAAGCTTGTTCCAGTTCAACCTGGACCTCTGCTCCATATCTATATTCTAATTCCAAGAGTTTTTTTCCCTGTGTGGATGCTTATTTCTGCCGAAAGAGAGCTCACTCTCCCCCAACAGCTTTTCCGACATAGTCAGGCCCCTTTCTTGGGCTGCAGAAAAATCTGAAAAGTTAAAAAAAAACTTCAGGGACTGTTGAATTCCCCCCAAAATACCCTTTGAAATGGCATCAGCTCCAGGCATCAACTGTGAGGAGATTAGAATGTTTGGGGGAGGGGGGGGGCGCTTCTAACTGTTTCTGTCAGTAAAAGGCAGGGTTTTTACTGGCAGCAGTCTAGGGTTGCCAAGTACCCCCCCCCCCCAGCCACTGGCAGCAGATCCAGATCCAGGCTGGGAAACTCCTAGGGATTTGGGGGTGGAGCCTGGGGAGGACAGGGACCTCAGTGAGGTACAATGCCATAAACTCCACTCTCCAAAGCAGCCATTTTCTCCATGGAAAGTTATCTCTGTAATCTGGAGATGAGCAATAAATCCAGGGGATCCCCAGGTCCCTCCTGGAGCCTGGCATCCCTAGGCAGCATCCTCTGTGTGACTTAATACCACCTGATTTGCATGACTTAATTAGGCCCAGTTTCTTTGCTACTGTTCATCAGCAGCCACCCTATGAAAGCCAGTGTGATGTAACAGTTAGAGCTTCAGATTGGGATCTGCGAGACCCAGGTTCAGAGCCCCATCTTGTGGTGGAAGCTGACTGGGTGATTTTGGACCAGTCACATACTTTCAGCCTAACCAACCTCACAAGGTTGTTGTGGAGATAACCAGGAGGAAATAATAATGTAAGCTGCTTTAGTCCCCACTGTGGAGAAAGACTGTAATTTTCCTAGGTAGAGGCTGCGAGGGAGGGGGGTGGAGATGGAAAGCTGAAGACAGGTAAAGGTAGGTTGGCTGTTGGGTGGGAAGGAAATAGGGTTGCCAACTCCAGGTTGGGAAATTCTTGGACATTTGAGAGGTGGAGCCAGGGGAGGGTGGGATTAGAGGTGGGAGGCAGAAAGAGAGAGAAAGAGTGATGAGGTGGGGAGGCAGAAAAACAACGAGAATTATTATGAGTCAGAAAGAGAGAGGAAGTAACATACATGGAGGAGAGAGAGAGAGTAAGAAAGGGGGGCAGAAGGGAGAAAGAGTATGAGAGAGGTAAGGGGAGAAGGGAGGAAGCAAAGGTATGAGGAATGGGATAACCATCCCGCAAGTTTCTTGTGGGTCTCCACTTGTGTTTATCTAATTCCCTCTTGAAGCCACCCATGCTTGTAACCGCCGCCACCTCCCATGGCAGTGAATTCCATGTGTTAATCACTGTTTGGGAGAAGGAGAAGAAGAGGAGGAGGAGGAGATACCCCACCCTTCACTTGGAGTCTCAGAGCGGCTTACAAACTCCTCTCCCTTCCCCTCCCCACAACAGACACCCTGTGAGATAGGTGGGGCTGAGAAAGCTCTTTTGAAAGCTGCTCTTTCAAGAACAGCTCGGACAGAACTACGGCTTGCCCAAGGTCATCCGGCAGGTGCAAGTGGAGGAGTGGGGAATTAAACCCAGTTCTCCCACATTAGAGTCTGTGCACTTAACCACTACACCAAAAGAAAGAAGGAATTCTTTCAGAGAGTCAGTTTGGTGTAGTGGTTAAGTGCACAGACTATAATCTGGGTGTTATGTACTGGCTATGGACACTGCGACATATCTGGGCATGTTCACTTGTAATGGTAAGTGATAACAGCTGAGCTTCAGTCCCCAGAGAACAATAGACCCTAGGATCCTAATTGTCAGAGGGTTAGGATATTCAAATGGTCCTATGAAACTAATCCCTGTTTACCCAATCCCCCATGGGGGCGAGGCCAGGGTGCGGCTTACCTGCACATATAAGCAGGCTCCCCAGTCCCTCTCCCTCATGTTCCATCTTGACCCACAATAAACCACCATGCTGATTTCACTACCACCAGCCTCCCAACTCCAGTACTTTTCAGTGGCGACGAAGGTGGGATCCTGATGAGCGACACATCAGTTGACCCAAGTAACACCGCACCAAGCACCAATCCAGAGGCACCTGGCACCAAGGAGCTCCAGCGTTCTGCCACTGAGCTGCCCGCCCACGAGGACTCTGCTCACCGCTGCAACGCTCCGGGTAATATGACTGCCACCGCAGGAAACATTCCCCCATTTGACCCCTCCAAACCCGAGACCTGGGATGCATGGGCAAGGCAACTCGAGTTTCTCCTCTTGGTACGAGGGGTCACAGAGGCCGATATGAAGCAGGCCTGGCTGCTGGGCCACTGTGGCATGGAAACCATGCACCTGGCCCAGAGCCTGATAGCTCCCCGAGACCTAATGGACACCTCGTACGACGATCTGGTCAAGCAGCTGGGAGACTATTTTGCACCCAAACCCTCCACGTTAGCACTGTGGGTGTGGTTCCTCCAGAGGATCCAGGAGACAGGGGAGAGTGCTACCACTTTCCTCGCTGACCTCCGCTGGCTGACGGTCAGTTGTGAGTACCGGCACGTGGTGGACCACTTGCTGGCCGGCTTCGTGCCCGGGGTGCGAGAAGCCAAGCTACGGCAACGGCTCATCACACTCCCTGAGCCCACGATTGAAAAGGTGCTCCAGACGGCAGTTGCATTCGATATGACCCAGAATGACCGCCCAGCCACCCACAAGCACCGCACCATGACCTCCGAATCGGACGCATCAGAGGAAGAGGACATCTGCCGGCTGCAACCACGCTCACAAAAAGGTGCATCCTGCTCCTCCAGTTCCCGTTCCCGGCACACAGCCCTGGCCGCTGCCTCCGCTCCTGTTTCCCAGCACAGGCTGCCCCCAACGTGCACTAGCTGCGAAGACCCCACACAAGCGTCGTTCCTGCTGGTTCTGCGAGGCAACATGCAGATCCTACGGAAAGATGGGGCACATCACGAAGGCCTGCCGCTCCCAGACCAGTCGCTGCCCCCCAGCCGCTCACCACAAGTCAGTGTCCAACACCATACTGGCACATTTTGATGAATCCCTGCCGGTGATTCTGGCACGCGATGCATCTCCATATGGGGTGGGTGCGGTCCTGGGCCATCGACTTCCCGACGGGCGGGAGGTACCGGTGGCCTACTATTCATGCACCCTATCGGGGCTGAGAGGAACTACACCCAAATGGATAAAGGAGCCCTATCATGCACCCTATCGGGGTGCATGATAGGGCTCCTTTATCCATTTCATGCACCCTATCGGGGCTGAGATAGGGTGCACCCTATCGGGGCTTTTATCCATTTCATGCACCCTATCGGGGCTGAGATAGGGTGCACCCTATCGGGGCTGAGATAGGGCACTATTCATGCACCCTATCGGGGCTGAGAGGAACTACACCCAAATGGATAAAGGTCATAGTCACGGGAGTCAAAAAATTCTACGACTACTTGTACAGTAGGGCCTTCACTGTGGTCACTGACCACAAACCGCTCCTGGGCCTTCTCACTCCGCATCACCAAACTCTGCACATGCTTTCCCCACGGGTGCTACATTGGTCTATTTTTCTGTCAGGGTATCAGTACTCCCTGGTGCATCGACCCGGGAAAGCCATGGGCCATGTGAATGCTCTGAGTCACCTCCCATTGCCGTCCAGCGACCCGGCCCCTGCTTTCCACATTGCCCTTATCGAAGACCTCCTGGACCAGCTGGTACAGGTAGCAGACATGGCTCACCGCATGGCCCGGAACTGAATCCTCTCCTGGGTCTTGGACTGGGTGGGGAGGGGGTGGCCCAAACATCCGGGGCCGGAGTTCACAGCCTACACGGCAAGGTGCAATGAACTCTCCACCCAAAAGGGATGTGTGCTGTGGGGAACCAGGGTGATCATTCCTGCCCCTCTCCAAGCCAAGGTACTGGCAGCGCTACACAATGCACACCCAGGGATAATCTGGATGAAAGCTTTAGCCCGCAGCTATGTTTGGTGGCCTGGCATGGACAAGGAGACTGAGGATCGGGTCCACTGATGCGGCAGATGCCAGAAGTCACGTCCCGCGCTCCCTCACACCCCCGTCTGGCCCTGGGAGTCGACCAACAAGTTCTGGTCTCAACTCCACCTGGACTTTGCGGGGCATTGTAGATAGCTACAGCAAGTGGCTGGAGGTAGTCCCAGTGTGAGCTACCTCATCTGACGTGGCCACCTGAGCCATGAGGTAGCTCAAAGTAGTCAAGGATCAGATCTTAGTTGGTAAACCAGAGTTCTTTATTTCCAATCTCTACATTAGTACAGCTTCTCGGATTATTGTCAGAGATGAGACAGATAATACAGGCAGGTCTATTATACCTTTCCAAAGAGTTTGAATTACCCATAGGTAGCCAATCACTATAGGGGAAAAACGGCGGGCAAAAAGGGGCTCTGACCGTTTGTTTCCCACAGGAAAGAAAGTGAGGTGTCAAGCAGTAAATTTCCTTCCCAACCAGACCCTTCAGATGTTACCAGTTCACATAACAATCAATGGCCTCAAGGCTTTTGCATGTGATAAGAGATGAGACGTATCCTCCCTTGAAGTCCCAGCCGGGGCCGATGGAATGCGGAGGCTGGAATGGTGTGAGAGGCCCACTGTTCCCATACATTGCAGGTGTCACCCTCCCGCTTCAACAGTTACAAAATCCAGGCCTGGTTAGGCACTAAAACATGGCATCTGCAAGCATACATGTGTAATACATACATAGCAACAGTAGATACATACATGGCAATAGGATATAATAGGAGAAAAGGAAAAAGCACAACTATAAGAGCTAGAAATACTATGTCTGAATTAGCAGATTCTGACACACTGGCCCCCCAATAAACACCTTCACCCGGGCTTGTCAGGAGACTTTTTATGGAAAGCCCTAATCAATTTAGGAGCATGCACATGTTCAGAACGGACCCACTCATTATGCTCGGGGCCAAAATCAAGCCATTTAACTAGATAATATAAGCGGCCTCTACGCATTTTAGAATCAAGAATATCAGATATTTCAAAATGGGGTGCCTCCCCCTTCATCAGTGGAGGAGGTACCGGAGGAACTGGATGCCACGCATTCGGCCCAGGATCCTTCTTCAGTAAGCTGAAATGAAAAACAGGGTGCACAGAACTCAGTGATTTGGGCAACTCTAGTTCAAAAGACACATCCGAAATTTTACGCAGCACCTTATAGGGGCCTACATATTTCCAACCCAATTTTCTGCTTGGTTGCAAGCCATGTATATTTTTTGTGGAGAGATACACAGAGTCCCCAGGTTGGAGGTCCCAACCCACAGCTCGGCCACGATCCGCATACTTTTTGTAGTCCTCTTTCGCTTGGTCTAGAGCCTTGGCTATCAGTGGCCACGATTCCTGTAAGGTCGCCCACCAACGCTTAAAGTCCGTGGGGGAGGCATCGGAGGCATTTTTGATCGTAGGTAAAGGCTTCCCCTCGAAACCTCCCACCGCCATGAAGGGGGAGACGCCGGTCGAGGAGTGCACTGCATTATTATAGCTATATTCTGCAAACGGCAACAAGTCCACCCAATTGTCTTGGTGGTAGTTGGTGTAACACCTCAGGAATTGTTCCAGGATCTGATTAGTTCGTTCGGACTGTCCATCGGTTTCTGGGTGGTAACCCGAACTTAGGGCAGGCTCTATGTCCATAAGCTTTAGAAGCTCCCGCCAGAAGTTGGCAACGAATTGGCTACCTCTGTCGGATACCACCCGTTTAGGAAAAGCATGTAATTTAATCACCTGGTTGAAAAAAGCCTTGGCCATCCCCTTTGCCGTTGGTAATTGTTTGAAAGGGGTGAAATGGGCTTGCTTAGAAAACGTGTCTACCACCACCCAGATTACAGTTTTCCCTTTTGAGGGTGGTAGATTAGTAATAAAGTCCATAGCTATCGCTTCCCAGGGGCGAGAAGGGGTAGGTAAGGGGTGTAGGAGCCCCTGGACTCCCCCCCCCTCTTTTTACACATCAAGCAGGTCTGGCAAGCAGAGACGAAATCTGAGACATCCCGGCGCATGCGCGGCCACCAAAACTGACGTTGAATTAAGTTGAGCGTTTTCAGAAACCCAAAATGTCCAGCCAGTTTGGAAGAGTGACAGGCCAATAAAATATCCTTTCGCTTACTTCGGGGCACCACCAACTTATCTCCATGGTGCCAGCATTGATCCTCAGTCAGGGAACACTCAGCTATTGTTTCTAACTCCTCGATTTCCTCGGGTGAATATTCCTTCCCCAATTACACGCCTCCACCTCCACCTTAGCTCGTTTGCTTTGACTTCTGGTGGTCACCGCACCTCCCAGCTGCTGGGGGGAAAACATGGAGTCGAACACCTCTTCCTTCATGCTTTCGTGTTGGGGCAATCGGGAGAGTGCGTCCGCTAATGAGTTGGCCTTTCCAGGAAAATGTTTCAACACAAAGTTAAATTTTGAGAAAAAATCAGCCCAGCGGAGCTGCTTCGCATTCAGAGATCTCTGAGTGCACAACGCTTCCAGGTTTTCATGATCGGTCCAAATTTCAAATGGGGTTTGCGCCCCCTCCAGCCAATGCCGCCACGTAGTGAGAGCTAGCCTGATAGCCGCGGCTTCTTTGTCCCACACTGACCAATTTCTCTCCGTCTCAGTAAATTTCTTGGAAATATACGCGAGGGGGTGTAATTCTCCATCCAAACCCCTCTGCAAAACGGCCCCCCCATAGCCACATCCGACGCATCGACATGAACTATAAATTCCTTAGTCTCGTCAGGGTGAGCCAAAATGGGCTCGGAGGTAAACAGGGTTTTCAGGGTTTCGAAGGCCTTCTGGCAGTCCCCATTCCAGGCAATTTTCTCCCCGGGCTTCCCTGCCTCCGAACCCCTCCCCTTGGTTTTTAGCAAGTCTGTTAGGGGAAGGGTAACCGTGGCAAAGTCCTTTATGAAGGTCCGATAGAAGTTACAAAATCCTAATAGGCTTTGGAGCTGCTTCCTCGTGCGGGGGGCTTCCCACTGGACCACCGCCTCCACTTTAGCTGGGTCCATCTCTAAACCCCTCTGCGAGATGCGATAGCCTAGGAAGTCTACTGACTCGCGATGAAACTCGCATTTAGACAGTTTGGCATACAGTTGGTTTTTTAACAGGGTGGAAAGGACCTCCCGGACTAATTTCACGTGCTCTTTCTTATCAGTAGAGTAGATCAAGATATCATCTAAGTAACATAACACCCCCTTGAATAAATGCTTGTGCAACACTTCATTGATTAAGCTCATAAAGACCCCCGGAGCGCCACTCAAACCAAACAGCATCACTAGGTATTCAAACTGTCCCAGCAGTGTGTTAAAAGCGGTCTTGAATTCATCCCCCTCCCTTATGCGCACCCGGAAATAAGCGTCTCGGAGATCCAGCTTAGTAAACACTTTTCCTTTGGCTGCCTCGGTTAGTAAGTCTTTTATTAGGGGGAGGGGGTAGGCGTTGGAAGCAGAGACCGCGTTCAACCCTCTGTAGTCTGTGCACAACCGTAATCCCCCGTCTTTCTTTTTCCGGAACAAAACGGGGGCGGCGAAGGGGGATTTAGCAGGGCGGATGAAACCGCGCTCTAAGTTCTTGTCTAGGAATTTCCTTAGCTCTTCCCGCTCTAGAGGGCTCATGGAGTAAAGCTTTCCTTTGGGAAGTTTTTCGCCTGGGATCAGCTCTATGGCACAATCTGACAGTCTGTGGGGGGGCAGCTCGTCCGCCTCGGTCTCACTGAAAACCTCCAGCAGGTCTCTATATTCCCTGGGAACTGCAGAGGGTGCGAGGGTTTGGAAAGCACCTGAGCCATGAGGCGCATATTCGCCACACATGGACTGCCGACAATGGGATGGCATTCACCTCTGCGGAGTTCCAGCACTTTGTGGACTCCCTCGGCCTCCACCACATCTGTTCAGCGCCCTTCCATCCTGCGACCAACGGGCAAGCAGAAAGAATGGTGAGAACCACCAATAAAGGCCTCAGAAGGATGGATCAGGGCGACTGGGAATTCAAGCTGGCGAAGTTCCTGTTCGGCCAGCGATCTACCCTACACACCGGGATGGGACACAGTCTGGTGGAAATGCTGATGGGCTGGCGTCTCGGCACCCTGCTCGACCGGCTTCACCCTGACCATGCCACTGACGGCAACTCCAGGTCAGAGGTCTGGCAACTCCATGAGGTTTCTTCCCCAAGGACCCTATCTACATCCAGAACTATGTCAGAGGTCCAGCATGGGTCCCCAGGAGAGTCGTCTGCTCCACAGGCCCTCTGTCCTATGAGGTTATCACTGAGGAAGGTTTGGTGTGGCAGCATCACATCGACCAAGTGCGGTGGAGCCTCCCAAGCACCGCACCACTTGTCTCGGAAACTCCGGCAACTGAGGTTCTGGACCAAGGCAAACCCCGGGAAGCCAGCCTGGACACTGAGCCAATGGGGCTCTCGACCCCAGAGAGACCAAGCAAGTCTACTTTGCTGGCTCCACCACCAGACCTGCTGACGGCCATCACCGAGTGAACGCCTGCCGCCCCGCTCCCCGAACTTCACGGTGCTCCACACCTTGCAATGCCCCGGTGCTCGGGGCACAAACGCTGGCAACCAGATTACTTAAAGGACTATGTTCAGTAAGGGGGGGATGGAACCATGGGGGGAGGGGTGTTATGTATTGGCTATGGACACTGCGACATGTCTGGGCATGTTTGCCTGTAATGGTAAGTGATACCACTGAAGCTGAGCTTCAGTCCCCAGAGAACAATAGACCCTCGGATCCTGATTGTCTCCCTATCAGAGGCTTAGGATATTCAAATGGTCCCATGATAGCCTCTGGGGGGAAGCTACTCGCTGTTTACCCAATCCCCCATGGGGGGCGAAGCCAGGTGTGGCTTACCTGTGCCCAGTCCCTCTCCCTCATGTCCATCTTGACCCGCAATAAACCACTGCCTTCGACTCCAGTACTTTTCACTGGGAGAACCGGGTTTGATTCCCCACTCCTCCACTTGCATCTGCTGGATGACCTTGGGCAAGCCATAGCTCTGTTGCAGCTGTTCTCTCAAGGACCGTTGTCTCAGAGCTCTCTCAGCTCCACCTACCTCACAGGGTGTCTGTTGTGGGGAGGGGGAGGGAAAGAAGTTTGCAAGCCACTCTGAGACTACAAGTATAAATCCAGTCTCTTCTTCTTCTTCTTTTTATCTGTTCTAACCTGACTGCTCAGCAATTTCATGGAGTGCCCATGAGTTCTTGTCTTGTGAGAAAGGGAGAAAAATACTTCTTTCTCTTCCTGCTCTATCCCATGCCTGATCTTATAAACCTCGATCATGTCACCCCTTCAGCCATCGTTTCTACAAACTAAAGAGCCCTAAGCGCTTCAACCTTTCTTCACAGAGAAAGTTTTCCAGCCCTTTTATCATTCTAGTTGCCCTTTTCTTCACATTTTCCAATGCTATAATATCTTTTTTGAGATGTGGCGACCAGAACTGTACACAGTACTCTAAATGAGGCCACACCATCGATTTATACAGGGGCATTATGATACTGGCTGATTTGTTTTCAATTCCCCCTTCCTAAAAACCCCCAGCATAGCGTTGGCCTTTTTCACTGCAGTCGCACACTGTCACAACATTTTCATTGAGTTATCTACTGTGACTCCAAGATCTCTCCCTTGGTCAATCTCTGCCAGTTCAGACCCCATCAGCATGTATTTATAGTTAGGAATTTTTGGCTCCAATGTGCATCACTTTGCACTTGGCCACATTGGACCCACATTTGCACTTGGCCACATTTGCCACTTTGACGTCCACTCGTCCATCCTTGACAGATCCCTTTGGAGTGCCTCACAATCCTCCCTGGTTCTCACCACCCTGAACAATCTGTTCAGTTTGAGGCTTTACCAGTTGTGACGGGGTTATTCTAAGTCTCTAGAACAGAGTTCCCAGCTCCTGCCCTTCGGCACAGATAGTTCATTTTGGCTTTATTTATTTGATATATTGTAGCAGATATAAATTTGGTCATGTCCCTAGCATGTATTCGTAAATAATACTTAATGACTTTAATTTTCTGGATACCCATAATGCACTGCCCTGTCGCTAATTTATAAAAGTATGGACTAAACAGTCACAGGCCATTCCCTCTTTGGAATTTGTTGTACTGGATTTAAAAAACCTACTTTGCTCTTGGATAACCAGCGTCCTAACAAGGGTCAGGCCCATTTCAGTGGGGAAATTACCAGGGAAGGTGTTCAGCACCATGCACCTGAAGCCCCAGTTTGGCAGGCAGCTGACACAAACCACATGCCCACGAGCCAGGGAAATATTGCCTTGCATGAGGATTCACAATCTCAGGGCGGTGCATTTCCCATAAACCGGATTCAAGCACAGCTGAACCACTGGCTTGTTACAGTTGCTACGAGAACGGTGAAAACAAAATCAGATTATTTTTATTTAATTTCCTCCTACCATGTTTGACGCAAATTTTGTGCTTGCTTCAAGGCATTCGGCTCCATAGTGTGACATGCTGGAACAGATCTTTTTCCACTGGGAGTTTTGTTCCAATAGATTTTCATTATGCTAATTTCAGTACATTTCCCTAGTTGATGGAGTATTGTATATGCATTTATTATTATTATTATTTACATTATTTATAGTCCACCTTTTTCACTTGGACTCCTCAAGGCGGATTGCACAGAGTGAGTCAATGTACAATCGACAGGATGGGACATTCAGTAGACAATATAAAAGGATTAGAGTTGTTCAACTATTAAGAAATCTAAAAACAGAACTGAAGCAAAGCATAAAGATTGCCACGACACATTAAATGATAGAAAATTTAGTGGGACTCAAGTTTAGGCAAGCCCTTGCTGATAGATTGAGAGATCAAGGTGGGCCCCTGTGGCAGTTCGGGGGCAGGCAGCCATCCCACCAAGGACTTCTGGCCACTTGTTAGCAGAGCCCGAGGGGAAGCCCTGACCTCCCCTTTCTCCAAAGCAAGGCCCGACTGGCTCCTATCATGGCTGCCAAGGCAAGTTTAGAGGCCTCGCGAGGGAGAAGAGCCCTTAAAGGTGCTCCTGGGCTCTTGCTCTTTTCTACTGCTGCAGACAGACTAACACGGCAGTGACCCATCTTGATCGAGCCAGGGGGCCTTTTGTAGCTGGCCTTAGTACAGGCCTGAGCGAAAACAGTAACTAGACTGTGCTTCTCTTGGTGGCCTCTGGGGAGGAGATGAAAAGAGCTGGGAAGTTCAGGCCGGTTCTTAACTAGAGCCTGTCCCCAGACAGGGGAACTGTAGCAAAGAGCAAGAGTCCAGGAGCACCTTGAAGACTAACAACATTTGCGGCAGGGGAGGATCCTTCGTGAGGAAACAGGTTTGTCTGTCCTGATCATTGGGGGGGGGGGCAGGTGCATGCTTCCCCTTGTCAATGTTTACGTCACTTCCCCTTCCTCTTCTTTGCCTGCGGCCGCCAGGGCAATCAAAGGGGTGACTGAGCTCTTCCAAGAAGAAGGAATCTTTAATCTTCTGTTCAAAGATTTTAGCTAGCAGAGATAAGAAAGCCAAAAATCACCCCCCACCCTTTAAAGTAGAAAACCTGTTCTGAGAAAGTGGAATGGTTTTGTGACGTCACAGGGGAGGGGGTGTCTGTCTATTAGCACTCTGCCCATCTGCCTTCCTCTGCAAAGGGGAATCAGCAGTTAGGACCAGTTTCCCCCTGAGATCATTTCTTTCTTTTTTTTTTATAAAATTTTTATTGATTTTTATCTATTTCTACATCTATCACGCTACATACTAAGCTACATTATCTTATACAGAGAATACTGTGTAAATTGCTTAATTATATCAGCTTACAAAAATTCTGAAACATCTCAAAATAAACCTTGGTTCAGTTATTCAAATACTTTGTTACTTCAGTAAATCAAAAGCTGTTTGGCTAGTACACATGCTATTGAAGAAACGCTTAACAAAAGTTTTAAATTCTTATATAATGCACAAGCTTATTAAAACATTTTAACAATCATTTCTTCTTCTGTCCTCTTCTTGTCTTTTTAGTCTCAGTCTTTGATTTGGGAGCAGCAGCTCCCTTTTCCGAGTCCGATATTTCTTCTTCACTTTTAGAGCTGTCAAAGCCGTAGATACTTTCTTGCGATACTTGTGAGTCATCTGAGTCTCTCTCTCTGCTTTCTTTTCTTTGCCTTTTTCGAGGAATTTATTTGCTTGTTCAACAGAGTCAATTTTATAATCTTTGCCTTTGAAACTGAAACTTAGTCCCTCTGGAGTATTCCAACGATATACAATTGACTCAAACTGAAGCCATATCGTTATTTTTTTGTAGGCTTTTCTTCTTTTTCTTATTTCAAATGGTATGTCCTTCAAAACTTTAATTTCCTCTTCCTGGATCTTCAGTGTTGTTCTGTTGGTGGCTTTTAACACCACATCTCTTGTAGATTTTTTGGAGAATCTTATCATTATTTCGCCAGGCAGTTTATTCTTTTTAATATATACTGGGTAGGTCCTATAGACCAAATCCATGTCGCTTATTATTTCTTCTGCTTTCAAACCTGTTAAAGGCGCTAGTGCTTCACTTAACAGTTTTTTAAGATCTTCTCCTTTTTTTTCAGGAACATTCTGAAGTCGTAGGAAAAATTTGAACGTTCCATCTGTAGTTTCAGCAGGGTATCATGTTGAATAGCCTTATCTTTCTCTATTTTTTGCAGTCTTAAGTCCTGCTTATTTGTAGATGCTTTCACCTCCAAAAGGTCCTGTTGCAGTTTTTCTGTTTTCTTGTTTGACTCTTTCAGCTCTTTTTGCATTGTATCCATTTTTGCATTGAGAGTAGTCATTTGGTCCACCAGGGGTCGCAATAACGCGGAAAGCATTGTGCTCATCTCTGTGGTATCGGCCTTTGAACTCGGAGGAGCGCTTCCTAGTTTCGGGGAAGGTTTCGGTTTCCCTGCCATTGTTGCTTCTTCGCTCTTGTTTACAGTTAGATAAGATGGATAGAAGAAGTGATTTTCTTAATGGCACTTATATCGTTTTAAAGCTTTTATCTTCAAGCATGCGATCCTGCCCTCCAGCAACTTGCAAACGCTTTTGCACATTCAGTAACGCCGTGGGAAAGTCCCGTAAGTACGCTTCGGTAGTGGAGGGGGGGATTTTTACTCCGTCCACCCCCCTCCCCGCTTATTTTACAGTCCTTCTTTGAGACTCACGTTTTCACCTTGCGTATCGGGAGGGTTGTAGTTTCCTCGACTCGCATTCTCTGCTGCTTCTCGGTTTGCGCTTGCAGCCATAAAAGGCTTCCGCGGTGGGGGAACCTACGGGGGTGATGAGGGGGACCTCGATCCCGCAGTCGCCACCGTCAGGAGAGATCCCTTCTTGTGCCACCCCAGGCAGAGCCCCTTCACTGAGGTCTCTGGGGGCTCAGCACCAGTCCAGAGTTCCTTCTCCCCACCGGGCACGGACCGTCTCTCCCGCTCAAGCGGAGAGAGACGTCCGCCATTAGGCGCATCTCTTCTGGAAGTCCCCCTGAGATCATTTCTAAAGCAAAGTCTGTGCAAAAAGCATTCGGTTTGCATCCTTAACCTCACTGCCTGCCTGCAGTCTGTCTCTGCTCCTTGCTTTGAGCTTCCTTTCAGCTGAGGAAGGGAAACAAGTTCTTGTCACTTAACATTCTTTTGCTTCCAGAACAGAAATAAATAAATCTCTTCTACTGCAATAAAAACAGCAACATGCATGTCCGCCAGGCATGCAGAGCGGGGGGGGCGGGGGGGGGGGGCGGTGGCTTACATGAGTTTCCACAATTTCATCAAAGACAATGAATGAATTATATATATATATATATATATATATATATATATATATATATATATATATATATAAAATAAAGTTTGAGTCCAGTGGCACCTCTAAGACCAACAAAGTTTATTTCCTGGTGTAAGCTTTCAAGTGCGTGCACACTTTGTGTGTGTGTGTGTGTGTGCGCGCGCGCACAAAAGCTTATAACAGGAATAAAACTTTCTTTGTCTTCCAGGTGCCACTGGACTCAAGCTTTGTTTTGCTGCTTCAGACCAGCACAGCGACCCCCACCTGACTGAATCTCTGTGTTCTCGAAAGGACTCCCCTCTCAACTCAACTCAATTCCAGTGAAGTAATATGGAATGCTGGATTCTGCCGCAAAGGTATTGCCTTGAAAAAAAGGAGCTGCTGGCACATTAACTCACCAAAGAGACCTGCGACCTCTAGTGGACAGCACTCAGAACCACATCTGCTTTGGCTGCTCTTTGAGAAGGCTCTGTTCAGTTAGTGTACCATTTTAACTTTTAAAATGCAAGCAATGGTTTTTCAAAAGAGTCCACAAGTATGGAGGGGGGCAAATGGCTTCTTGCTCCTGGATGGCTAATGTGAAAATGGATCCCTCGGATGGCCAAACGATTTTTAAGCTGAAGTAGACTGATAAGCTATGGGTGCAGGCCCCCCCCCCCAATTGGGTAAATGGCGCCCCCAGGCTGTTTGGGGTCAGAAAAATGATGTGTATGGGGGGAGGAAGCTGAAGCCCTGTCTTCCCCCATGCCAAGGTCCTGATCTGAATCAGGCCCAGGGCACTAGGGAAACGAGTTCCCTGGAGTGTGACCACTGGGTCTGAGTCCAAGTCAGGGGGGGTTCAGACCTTAGATGTTAAAAGCTGTGATGTAAGGGAAGGTGACAGAACCAGCATCCCCTTTTCCTTTTTTTCATATTAATTTTTATTCATTTTTCATTTACAACATAAATTATACATGTACACAATAGGCTTATCTCTAGGTTCTTATCTTAAGGCTGGTATGTTTCATTTTTATACTTTTCATACAATTTGTGATTATGCGTTGTTAGGATTACCATAAGTGCGGGTTTTTTAATATTGTTTCTTTTGAGGTTAGATATGCTGTAATGGGGGACCAGATGCTTGTAATGTCATTGTGGTCATCTTTAGGTTTTTTTGTTTCACAATATCTGAGATTTTTTCCCATTATGTATATGTTCCAGATTTTCTTATACCAGAGGTTTGTTGTTAATTTATTTTTGGATTTCCATGTGGCTGCTATAGCTGTTTGGGCTGCAGATAATAGCGTGGCAATTCTTATCCTTTGTGTTGTGGGCAGGGTGCGATTTAGTAACAGGGCTTCAGGTGTTTCGTCTATTGTTTGTTCTGTTCTGCTTTTTATTTCTTCTATTATTTTTTCCCAGAAGGATGCTACTCCTGGGCATTCTAGCCAGCAGTGTATGTAATTGCCAGTTTTTTTACATCCCTTCCAGCATAGGGGGGTCTGAATTACTTGCGATATATGACATTTGTTGGGGGGGGGGGTCTTATACCACATGGATATTATTCTAAAATTTTGCCATTTTGGGGTTATAATAGAAGTTTTGTTTTCGTAAGTTCTCCAGATGTCAGGCCATTTCTCTTGGGTGAGGTTTTTTCTGCAGATTTTTCCCCAGTATTTTTGGTATGGTAGTTTAGTGTTTTCTTGTAATAATGTTAAAATAGTATATACAAGCCGATGGACCCGCGATACTCCTCTCCCCCCTCCCCCTTTGGCAGCTTCCCCCCTCCCTCCCTTCAAAACGACAGCGGGGGCAGCAGGGAGACCGCCGTCCGCCGAGGCTCCCCCCTCCCCTCCATCCTTCAAAACGGCGGTGGCAGGGAGACCGCCGTCCGCCAAGGCTCTCCCCCCTCCCTGAAAACGGCAGCCGCTCCACTTCCCACCCCCTCCCCTACAGTGGCCAGAGCTTTCTCCGAGCGCTTTAACTTTTCGGGGGATTTAAATATCCCCCGAGAAGTTTTTCAAACTTTTTGGATTTTTCTGCAGGTGGGGGGGTCACCTCCCACCTGCAGAACCCCCCCCCCTCTGCCCTCCAAGTGCCCCCCCCGTGCGGAATTAGGTATCCGCATGTGGGGGGGGGCACTTGGCTATTAGATATATAGATTTTGGATATTACCCCTTTTTTAGATTCATCAGCATTTCTTATTAGAATTTCATAGGGAGTTACAGGATTTTGTAGGATTTCCCTTTTCCAAGGAGCTGACACTGATAGGAGGAGGAGGAGGGGGAGGGGGAGGAGGAGGAGGAGGAGATTGGATTTATACCCCACCCTTCACTACCCAAAGGAGTCTCAGAGTGGCTTACAATCTCCTTTCCCTCCCCCTCCCCACAACAGACACCCTGGGAGGGAGGTGGGGCTGAGACAGCCCTGAGAGAACTGCTCTTGAGAGAACAGCACTGAGAGAACTTGTGACTGGCCCAAGGTCACCCAGCCGGCTGCATATAGAGGAGGAGTGGGGAATCAAACCCAGTTCTCCAGATAAGAGTCCACCGCTCTTAATCACTGTGCCTCACTGGCTTCCAGCCAGGTCCATAGCCAGGAAATTTTCGGGGGGGGGGCACTGGGGAAAGTGGTCCCCCCCCCAAAGCCCCAGATGTGTCCTCCCCCCACCAAGTGAAGGTAAGTTTTGGAGCTGGCCCAGCCACCCACTGTGCGCTGCTGGCCTCCTCACTTTGCACATGCCACCCCCCATCTCCCTTCCCAATGCTGAGGCATGGATAGTGGGCATGTGTGCCAGTTAGGATGTTACAGGAGAAGAACAAGAAGAGGAGGAGGAGGAGGAGGAGGAGACTGGATTTATATCCCACCCGTCACTCCCCAAGGGAGTCTCAGAGTGGCTTACAATCTCATTTCCCTCCCCCTCCCCACCACAGACACCCTGTGAGGCAGGTGGGGCCGAGAGAGCTCTGAGACAATTGTCCTTGAGGGAACAGCTCTGACAGAACTACAGCTTGCCCAAGGTCATCCAGCAGGTGCAAGTGGAGGAGTGGGGAATCAAACCCGGTTCTCCCAGACTAGAGTCCGCACACTTAACCACTACACCAAACTGGCTCCTGAGAATGCTCCAGCTCTTTGCTTCCCCCTTGGAGTTGTGAGTGGTATGGCTGTTTCGCTGGACTTTTTTTTTGATGGGTAAAGAGAGGGGCAGAAGTGAGAGGGGAAGTTGTGCACCTGGAGCAGCAGAGTCAGGCCAGCCCCTCCCTCTCTCCCCCCCAGCCCAGCTCCCCAGATGCTTCAGCAGCGGCTGCAGTTAGCAGCAGCATGAGGCTCTGCCATTTGCCGCTTGTGCCAAGTCTTTTCAGGGTGGTTCCCCCCCCCCCCAATCAACAGGGGCTGCCAACTGCCAGGGAGTGGATGGGAAGTCAGGAGCCTTGGCATGGAAGTTGGGGGGAGCATGCCCCGAGGGGCCCCACTGTAGCTACAGGCCTGCCCAAGTCCCCTAGCTTCCAGATGCCCACTTCAGGAGCACTAGGCAAGATGAGTGGTCAGGATTGAATGTCTCAGCCTAAGAACTCAAAACAGGCTGAATGGTGTCATGTGGAGTCTTAATGCAGTCAACCTGGAGTTGGCAACCCTACAGGGCGGGTGTTCCAATGTTTGGGAGCCACAACTGGGAAGGCCCTTTCTTGGGCTGTCACCTGCCTAGCCACAGATGGCTGGGGCACCCAAAGCAGGGCCAACAACCATGGCTGGAGGGGTCAGCTAGGAGGTTCATATGGTAGTACTGCGTATAACAGGGGTGGCCAAACTTGCTTAACATAAGAGCCACATAGAAGTAGCATCAGATGTCTGAGAACCGCAAGACATGAACAAATGTTACACACGTTTTTATTGGAAATATGCAAATTTGCTTTTTATTAACATTAAATAAGACTGCCAGAAATAAAAACAAAAGGGGTAAAAACAGATATTGATAATAATATTTACAGAGACAAATGCTTTTTCCAAGCCAGCCAGTGGGGTGGGGGCTTTGAGAATGCATTTAAAGCTGCTTTCTTTCTCTGCTCCCCCCCCCACCTCAAGCCTACCCATGGAGGGAAGCACTGGCTGGGGAAGGGAAGACCGCCTCCCCTTCACTTCCCCAGCCGCCCTGCTGGGAGCCGCACAACATATGTGAAAGAGCCGCATGTGGCTCCCGAGCCGCAGTTTGGCCACCCCGGCATACAAGGTCAAACAAAAACAGAAAAACCTACCAGCAGTCTTCCTAGAGTGATTTTAGGACATAAATAGTGGGCAGCTTGTCTCAGGAGGACTTCAGCTTGCCTGTAAAATTATACGTCAGTATTTTAGGACTACAAAGAACCCTTGCGAAGGAAGAACAATGCAGACAATGCAGCAGGGCAGAATAGAGCTGCAGGCCAGTCAGCTCTAAAGGACCGGCTTGATTAAAATCAGCAGAGAGGCTGAGGCCCCTTTGTCTGCTTGGGCGCAACAAGCCCCACCTGTTTCGTCTTAGATTCAGGTGGGTTGCCCGTTGGTCGGAAGCAGCAGAACAGAGTTGGAGTCCACCAGTGGCACCTTTAAGACCAACAAAGTGCTCATGAAAACTTATACCTGGAATGAAACTTCATTGGTCTGAAAGGTGCCACTGGTGGACTCCAACTCTGTTCTGTTTCATGTTAATGACTGTTCTGTGCAGCTCATCATTTCAGTCTTACATATGAAAAGAGGGGAAAGATACTTGGAGGTCTGCTGGCTGTTCCTCTCAAGAGAAGTATTGCAGCGGTGTCTGGTTACGTCGCCAGTTGTTCCTGCTGGTTAGTGATTATGCATGTTAAATGTGAGTTCACGCCCTCTTCAGCTGTTCCTGAACTCTGTTTGCTTAAGGTTACTTTAATCTTTGGCAATTGATTGAAACAGTTACGGAAAAGTGAAATTAACTGCTTTTGAACAGATGTTCAGAATTGATTAGACTTCTTATCTTGCTTTAGCGATGATAACAAGGACATATCAGCTGTCACTCATGTGTACCTGCTGATTGGCTCATCTGTGCTTGTTTTAATTATCCCATACTTTGTTAAGAACCATTCACTTATCTAGACAGTACTTACACAATTATGACAGACGAGATCTAGAGGAAGATAAGGCTGATATTTTTGTATAAAAATGCAATGCCATGATAAGCAAATCAGATTTCTCTGGATGAAAGTCTCAAAAGAAGACTAAATGAGATTTTTTGATTAATATGATTTTGGTTTATTTGATACTCTCTAAAAGAAGTGAGACAAAAACCTGAAACCTAGTTTGCTTTTTAAAATATTATTATGAGTAATACAGCCAGTTTGGTGTAGTGGTTAAGTGTGCAGATGCTAATCTGGGGGAACTGGGTTTGATTCCCCACACCTCCACTTGCAGCTGCTGGATGACCTTGGGCAAGCAATAGTTCTGTCAGAGCTGTTCCTGAAAGAGAAGTTCTCAAAAGAGCTCTCTCAGCCCCACCTACCTCACAGGCAATGCTCCCTCTAAGCTGTGGAGTCGTGTGAGCAAAAATTTTGCCAGTAAAATAAAACTTTTTGTTTGTTTGTTTGTTTAAGAGAACGCTATGGCCTTAGGGTTGCCAAATGTAAGAAACTTACCGGTGGGGGGGAAAGCTCTGCTGGCCAGGAGCTTCCCTGGCGTGTGTGCTTTGCGCGCGCACCGGGTGGCATCACCGGAAGTGACGTTAGCACATTGGGGGGCGTTGCCAGGGCGATGCTCTGGCAATCGCCCCCAAACTCTATGGTATCAGCAGAATGGTATCATAGAGTTTGGGGGCGATTGCCAGAGTGTCGCCCTGGCAACGCCCCCAACGTGATGGCATCACTTTCGGGTGACGTCATTACGTGAGGGAGGTCGTCTAGGCTGGACGACCTCGGGGGTGGGGTTTCCCCCGCCGGCCGAATGCTGGCCGGCGGATCGGGAACCCCTGTAGCGGGGGATCCTCCGCCCCCCGGGCTGACTTGGCAGCCCTACCTTGATTCCTGCCTATGTCCCTCACTTTGGCTCACCTTGGTGAAGGAACCCCAGTTCAGATGTTCCTCCTGGCACAAAACTAGTGAGAGGGCAGGAATCAGGACATGATGGTGGTCTATTGAAGGGAAAGGCTCTGAATTGTGCTTAAGAGGGAATGGGGGCAGTGAGGGATCCTGTAGCTTCTGAGCAGGACTGGGCCTCACTGGCTTGTTCAAGAGCTGTTTGCTCAAGCTGGGGGTGGGGGTGGCCTGTTGGACTCTGGGACTGAAGCATCACACACTCTAGGAATCACTGAAAAGTCTATAGTTTCTCCATGGAATTTCAGCCAATTCCTTAGAGAGGCATGATGTCACTTCCAGGTTGTCATACCATCAGCCAATAGCCATCTCCGTGTCCCCACCCACCTGGTCTCTCGCTGTTTGCAAGGCCAGGCCTGACAACACTTCATGGCAATGCTCCTGCAAGGGTATTCAGTGGACATCATTCCCAGATTGCTAAGTCTCCACTGTAGGACACCTCCTGTTGGCAACACCCTGACCACCACCACTGGCCTGTAGTCTGGCAGGGGACAATTCAGAAAAAAGCTGCTGTGGTGTCGATGGTGTGCTACCATTTCCAGGGTGAACTGGCCACTCTAGGAGTCCTAGCAAGGTATGACATAACTTCTGGGTTCATCCTAAGAGACAACGCAATGGCACCATGTCTCCCCCCCCCCCAGTCTCCTGCCGGGTGCTAGCCAATGGCTAGCAAGTCTAATCACGACACATACAGTGCTGTTTTTCAAGGGTCCCATTCCCTGGAATCTCACCTGATTTGCAGGGGCTGGGCTGGGAACCGTACTTCAGCAAGCTCCAAGTAAGGCTGTAAATGAATCCCCCCCCCCCCCCCGTTTATGGAATTCAATTATATTGCTAAACAGCCATAAAGCTAGAAGTGTTTGCAGTCACAGCAGATACCCATGCAGCCAGGGTGCATTGCATTTTCTTCTTGAATGGCTCCTTGGTGTTGTATGGTCCTGGGGAAACTCAAAACACATTAAAGAATTGTAATGACGCACATCTGAAAAGTTCTAAATCAAGTCCTGGTAATACTGCATAAAAATAGCTGAAATGGAAAATCACCAACAAAAATGTTAAAATGTTGAACACCAAATGATCTGCATTATTGCTCCCCAAGTGATTAATGTTCTGGCATTTTTCTGACCTGCTGCAATTTAATAGCCTGTTTTTTTTTTAATTCCTAGAACATAATCAAATGTTATTTCATTACAGAAACTTCCAAATTAACTATCAACATATGCTGCATTTACTTTTTTCAAGCCCAACTAGGCCAAAGATCTCTAATTGGTGCCCTGATTAATGAATGAATTAGGAACAATAACATTATGGGTAACTTCCAGTTTGTGAAGGTTAGGAGGAACAAAAATTATTTTTTCAGCAGGAATCAAATAAATCTATGGAACATTTTGCTTTGTTTTACAATGCTGTGAAAATATGCAAGACATTGCATTGTAAAATGCTGGCTGGGTAAGAAGTGAGGGGTGAATCAATACTCTTGGCCATAAGAAACCTGCCAGTTACACGAAGATCACAGTATTGTTTGCTGCTATATAAGGGTTATTTTTGCTATTAAAAGACTAATTTCCATTTACAGGAGCTTAAGGCAATTTTCCATCTAATTTTCCATTTTATAGTGTCTGCTAAAATCTTGGTGCCTGATTAGTTTATGTGGTTGAATATATATTGTTTTCAAATTTCAAGGTCATCGGTTCTTCTCTGGCAAAAGGAAATGTGATTCTAAGGGCTTGCTAAATTATGGAAAATTGTCTGAAGTGGGAAGGCAAAGCACGTTCCACGCACCCGTCGTTGATACAACAGGGCACCACTGCAAGCGTAGATTCTGCCATTCTTTCCCCGTTGTCTTCAGCTGTTAAGACCTACTTTTTCAAAAAACTTACAGAACCCTTTCTGTGTTTTTGGATTTTGTAGAACATAATCATTTTTTTTAAAAAAAATTGTGCATTACAAAAAAAAAAACCTTTATGGCAAAAGCTGACTGGGTTCCTACAAGCCTGGGGCAGCAGCTTCCCCCCCCCCCCCCCCCAACACCAGAGCCAAGAAATCTCTGGTTGGTTTTGCTTTTCAGGAGAGAACCAATGGCTGTGGTCACACACACAGTTTGTGGCGCTATAGTGGCATTACCTGAGTGGAATAAATGGGCATCCCAGATGAAGACATCTGTATCCCGTGGCTCAGTCATCGGCAACCCATGCTATTCTGCAATGGAAGCGGAATAAACTGATACCAGGGAAAGTCCAGAATGAATGGATTGTTCATAGTTCTTCTGCGGGTTTCCTCATGGCTGAACTCTCCTGCAGTGAAAGGAATCCAAAAGGGAAGTCTGAACTTGCAGATCCATTTCCACCACAGTTTTTTTTTAGTTGCTGCCTATATGCACATACGTGCATGAGTGCATATGTGCATCCATCTGCCTGCATTTAAATAAAACCCACCCTTACAGCTCATCCCATGGTTGAAGCGCAACACTAATGTGGATGCTTCATCATGGGATGGCTGTGCAGGTAACCCGCCACAGGGTGTGCAGTCTGGATGAAATGCTCCGCTACACTTTACACTGGTACAGTTTGAGGGACCCACCATACCATGCCAAACTGCCAGGGTGACCCCAGCCCAAATAGCTATTGTCAGGGCTATTTTTGGGCAGGAATGCACAAGAACGGAGTTCCGGCTGGGTCCTGAGTTGGCCGCACCCAGCAGGAACTCATTAGCATAATACGCCACACCCAACAGCAGAAACTCATTAGGATTGGCTACATTTGGGGTATGTGGCCTAACATGCAAATTAATTCCTGCTACAAAAAGAACCCTGGGTTTTGACAACAAACCAGGTAAACAGAATAAGAAGCAAAAGGTAGGTGTGGCTGGATGACCACTCTTCTGGTGACACGAAGTGTGGCCTAATATGCTAATGCGTTTCTGCTGTTGGGTGTGGCCTATTATGCCAATGAGTTCCTGCTGGGCTTTTGCTACAAAAAAAGCCCTGGCTATTGTAAGTAAGTGCTTTTGGTTGAAACCTGATTTGGGTCATCAGATTTTGCTGCCACCCACCAATTGTCAAGGCTCCAGTTCAATTCAGTTTCATTTCTTCTTGTTACTTCACTGTTCACCTTGCCATGCTATGGTGGGAGGGAATTCCTGAGGGGAGTGTGTGGGTGCCCACATCTTGTAGCCATAACTGTTTTCTTCAAGTTGTGCCCCTAGGCTTTCTCATGAGAGTGGCCTTGGAGACTCTTTCGCCAAGCTACCTAGACAAGACACCATATATCTGTCAGGGTTGTCATGGTAATGCTGGATCTTACCTATAATCTTTGGTTTTTGTGTGCTTTCTTTATTCCCACATTTTAATAAGGAAGCTGTGAAGAGTGTCTTAACTGGAGATCTGACACCAATAACACTTTTAAAGCTGACTGGATGCTGCAGGCATCTTTGAATCTCATGCTACCTGACCACTTCTCAGATGGGAAGTGAATGCAAAACAGCTTTTAATGTGCATGTTTGAATTTTGTTAATGCAGGAGAGACAGTGGACCTCATCGTAGCCAGTCTAGGTTCTCCAGTAACAGGCGTGGAAAAAGGAAAAAGTTCTGTTAACACATTTTTTTGTGTGAAAATACCTTAGGGCACTTTCAGAAGTGACACTTCAACTAGCTGCATATATTCAGTTGTAATCCCTTCAGGCACCTTCCTCACAGTAGATATGGGAGAGGTTTCTACTTTGGGGACATTGCTGTTTCTGTCCCCTGGGCGTTTTGAACGGCCTCCACTTGTATAACTATATTTAGTTGCCTTACTGGTCCTAAGTTATTTTGCTTGGCTAACACGGGACAATTGTATTTTACATTTTCTATTTCTTTACAATTAAAACACCTCAGTTCCTTGGCGTCTCTCCTAGTCTGAGGAGAATGCTTTGCAGGGTATGTTTTCTGAGGTAAATGTTTTTCCTGGGAAAGCCAAACTTGTTTCCTTTGATTCCCTGAGGAAAAATATGTTCCCTCCAAATCCTCCTCCAGGGAATCCATAATTTCTGCAGTTTTGGCTACATTTTTATCTTCCTCATCATGTATAATCCATTTATACTGTCTGGGTTTTACCCTGTAAAACTCTTCCAGCAGTATTAAATTCACTACCTGGTCTCTAGATTTGGCTGCACTGCCAGTCAACCAGCAATTTAACAGTCTGTCTAAATGGTAGGCTTTGTTGTTGTTGTTCAGTCACAAGTCGAGTCTGACTCTTCACGACCCCATGGACCACATCACACCAGGCCCTCCTGTCTCCTGTCGTGCTCTGGAGTTTGCTTAATTTCATGTTTGTTGCATCGATAACACTTCATCTCATCCTTTCTCCAGCACCATAATTCAAATGCATCTATTCTTCGGCGCTCAGCCTTCCTTATGGTCCAACTCTTGCAGCTATACATTACTACTGGGAATACCATCACTTTGACCATACGGACTTTTGTTGGCAGGGTGATGTCTCTACTTTTTATTATGCTGTCTAGGTTTGCCATCGCTTTCCTCTCAAGGAGCAGGCGTCTTTTAATTTCGTGGCTGCAGTCACCGTCTGCAGTGATGACAGGCTAACTGGCAATAATTCTCATCTGATTTTTGCCAAAGTTCTGTAAATTCTTTTCTGCTATGCTCAGAAGTTAATCCAAATCTTTGTCTTACCATTTCTTCAATGAGATCATAGTCCAGGGACTCTTCATTCCTCAGTTCAGAGTAGATGTCATTTTACACACACACACACACCCATTTGGGAGGGGATATAAATCACTCTCTCGTCTTCAGCCATTCGAAAAATTTTACAAGCCATTTTACAAGTTTCAAAATCACTGCCGTTCTGAAATTTTGGAAGTTTCTAGGGATGGGCATAAACTGGTGGTGCAGAAGAAGTGGCCAGCTGAGGCGGTTGGTGGCAAGGGGGAGGAGACAGCTGCAGCAAGTTGTGTAGCGGCAGCAGGGATGTGGTCACAAGCTGCAGTGGCAGTACAGTGACTGGGCCCACCTTAGGAGCCCAGATTGGGGGGCAGGGGAGGTGGTGCCAGATGGGGAGGAGACCACTCCAGCCTGGGGATCACATCTGGCAGCAGCAGACAATCCAGGACCAGGAGGAAGTGGGCAGGCCACAGAGGACACCCAACCCACATGGCTCCCAAGGCTGGAACAGCTTCCTTCCCCGCTGGCACCACCTCCCCCGCCCCCACCTAGCTTTATCTGTTGTTGGGCAGCCAGCCAGACTCTAGTCCGGGTGATCTGGACCTGGCATTGAAAGCTGTGGCTGGTTTGCTTAGACTCAGTCAACTGAAATTGAATCCGATGAAGATGGAGGCCCTGTGCCTGAGTCGGTGTGGTCCATGGTTAGGTATCCCACTCCTGACCTTCGATGGGGCATGATTGGTGCACCGGAGGTTAGGAGTTTGGGAGAGCTCCTGGATGCCTCCTTAATGATGGAGGCCCAGGTAGTAGCCACTGCAAAGTCAGCTTTTTACCACCTCCAGCTGATCAGGCAGTTGGTTCCCTTCCTTGAACACAATGACCCGGCAACAATAATCCACGCAATGGTCATCTCAAGATTAGATCACTGCAATACTCTCTACATGGGGCTGCCTTTGTCCCAAATCCGGAAGCTGTGGCTGGTGCAAAATAAAGTGATGAGGCTGTTGTTGTGCCTCCCTGTTCAGGAACACAGCCAGCCCTAAAAGCACTGCACTGGCTGTCTATAGCGTACCGGATTTAGTTCAAGGTGCTGGTTCTTACCTTTAAAGCCCTATAAGGCCAGGGACCTACTTCCTGAAGGGACCACCTTTCTCTACATGTGCCTCAGAGAGCATTAAGATCGAGATCCCAAAATTGCCTGGTTTTCCCAGGTCCTAGAGAGGCCAGGTTGGCCACAACGAGGGTCAGGGCCTTTTCTGTGGTGGCCCCTCACTGGTGGAATGAGCTCCCAGATGACATCAGGGCCCTGTGGGACCTTTTGCAGTTCCGCAGGGCCTGTAAAACGGAGCTCTTCCACCAGGCTTTCAAGCAGGGTGCCGCCTTAAGACCATGGCCCCGGCCCTAATATTAACACCACTACCAACTGGACGATTGACAGCCTGGCAGGAGCCTGGACTAGGGGTAGGTGGCCGCTCAATTGATGACAGAACGTCGCCATCTTTCATCATAATAATGTGTCGAGTAGTTATGGTTTTATATTACAATTTTAATTTTGGTTTTAGCACTTTTGGAGTTTTAATGTACGCATTTATATGTATGTTTGTTAGCCACCCTGAGCCTGCCAAATGGTGGGGAAGGCGGGAGATAAATTTAACAATAAATAAGCAAACTTGGCCCTGCCTTGTCACCGAGCACCTCAGCTGGCTGCACATTCTCCACTACTGGCCTCTCCTCGGCCACCGGCCTATCCTCCTCCACTGGCCTCCTCGGTCAGTTCCTCCTGGGAGATCTAGGTGTCAGGGGCATCCTCAGGCAATGGGGAGAGAGTGTGTGAGTGCTCAGACTCTCTTGGATTGCTGGGCGATGGGTGGGTGCTTCCACTGTTGAGGCAG
Source organism: Lepidodactylus listeri (assembly GCA_029233225.1). NCBI lineage: Eukaryota > Metazoa > Chordata > Lepidosauria > Squamata > Gekkonidae > Lepidodactylus > Lepidodactylus listeri. The sequence goes on along the minus strand of JARCFY010000009.1, from coordinate 110,619,028 downwards.
CACCCAGCCCTGTCTCTGGACAGGCTGCTCCCCATTTTCTGGCTTTCTTGTGCAGTTCCTTTAAACTTTAAAGGGACTGCACAAGAAAGCTTGAAACAGCTGATCAGTGGGGAGTGCTCCCAGCTGCTCAGCTGTTTTTGCAGCTTTCTAGGGCTTAAAGGTACTCAGAGTCCCTTTAAATCCTTGCTTTCTGCTCTGGCCAGGAACTGGCACGAGCCCCACGAACTGCCTTAAAAGTTCATGGAAATTCGTGATGGTAAACCTGTCATGAACTTTAGTTCATGAAACCAGGCAAATTTTTGCTTTGTAGTTCGGTTCGTGCCCATCCCTAGACATTTCTTTTGATCAATGTAGTAGGTTTCACTACCTAATCTATTTTCCATCTCAGCACTTAATTATAATTCTTCCATTTTAAATTTTTGTTGTTGTTCAGTTGCACAGTTGAGTCTGACTCTTTGTGACCCCATGGACCACATCGTGCCAGGCCCTCCTGTCTTCTGCTGTCCTTCGGAGTTTGCCCAAGTCCATATTCGTTGCATCGATAACACCGTCTAACCATCTCATCCTTTGCTGTCCCTGTCTTCTTTTACCTTCAATGTTTTAAATTTATTTAAATCAATTTCATGCTACCTTTGAGCTTCTGCACATCTCCAGTTTTTTCTCTTTCTCTAATTTTCTTTCTTCCTGTGCTAAATGGGCTAATTCCCACTTTAATTTTCAGATCTCTGCTTACTCACAGATTAAGCCAACAACTCAGCTTCAGTCCTTTCAAGTGCTTTACTCAATTAGGAGACATTTTGACAAAACTTTTACCTCAAAAATTTTTCTTTTATGTCTTCATATTTCATAACTTCAGGCACCATCTTGTGAAACTGTTGGTCTTTATCTCACCTCTGTGGCACCAATTTGTGACAGGTCCTTTGTTTAAACTGAGGGGACCACACAGCTTTTTGTGGGTTTGTTTAGAACTGTAAACCTTCCCCTCAGTTATGAAACGCTATTGGGGTAGACCATGTAAAGGCTTTGGGTTCATTGCTGTGAGGTAAGTTCTGTGGTGAGCAAGAACGTAAAAATCACTGAGGCAGGAGCTGTATGCAAATAACAAAGAAAATGTATTAATTCACTTTTTAAAAAAAGAACAGATCAGCAGCACAGGTCCCCAGACAGTCAAAGAAGAAGAGAAGAGAAGAGATTGGATTTATATCCCGCCCTTCACTCACTTGGAGTCTCAGAGCAGCTTATAAATTCTTCCCCTCCCCACAACAGACACCCTGTGAGGTGGGTGGGGCTGAGAGAGCTCTGAGACAACTGTCCTTGAGAGAACAGCTGTGCCAGAGCTATGGCTTGCCCAAGGTCATCCAGCAGGTGCAAGTGGAGGAGTGGGGAATCAAACCCGGTTCTCCCAGATTAGAGTCTGCGCACTTAACCACTACACCAAAGGAGAAGCCTGGGCATGGCACATACATTTAAGCTAGTTCTGGCTTCAGAAGGCAGCCTGAATTATCTTGAATGCTGTCAGGTACAAACTAGACACTTGGTTGGATCCCCTCTCTCACGTAGACAGGGTTCCACCCACACCAGCCTGCCCTTTCCCAAGAGTCAGATGAAACGGTGTGAGGTCTGCTTATTCCCAGAGACAGGCCTCACAGCTGAGTATCCTGTCCTGCCCCAGAGTTAAACCATTCTGCCATGCTACCAGACCGGGCTATCCTTGAGCCTGATCCGGTTAGTGCAGCTAGTGCAGAATGCAGCAGCATGCCTGCTGACAGTGACGCCTCCATGGGTGCACATTCAGTCAGTGTTGCGTCAACTGCACTAGCTGAATACCTGATCTGGTTCAATGTCATGTTTTTGACCTTAAAAGCCCTATGTGGCCTGGGATCATCATACCTGCAAGACTGCCTCTCCCCCTATGAGCGCCGGAGCACTCTTCTGACCAACATCTCCTGCTGGTCCCTGGCCTGAGGGATGACCACCTAGTCTCGACTGGGGTGAGGGCTTTTTCAGCCCTTGCTCTGGCCAGGTGGGATAGGCTCCCACTTGAGATCAGGGCCCTGTGGGCCTTATCCCACCGGGCGTATAAGACAGAGCTCTTCCACCAGGTCTTTGGCTGAGGCAGTGGGCGTTCAACCATTCTGGTCTTCCCTGTCCACGGCTCCTTTCCCAGTGCCCTTTCTGTTCTGGATATTACTTGGGCACTGGACTTTCTTGGGTTAACTATTCCTGCCTGACACGAGGCGTGGGTTTTTGTTATTATCTGGGGCTGCCATCTGTTGTTTTATTGTTTTTTTTAATTGTTTGATGGTTTTATGTTGTAAGCTGCCCTGAGCCCAATTTTGGGGTAGGGTGAGGTATAAATTAAATAACTAAATAAATAATTAAAAACTGCTCTCTTGCTGAGGCAGACCCCAAATGATGGCTGCCCTCTCCCTGAGGCAGACCTGAACAAACTCCCCCTGTGCTTCCCCCTCTAGCCTTCCACCCCACTCCTGAAAGGTGACTGGATACCAGAGTGGCACTCTCACAGGCTCAGGGAAGAAAAGGCTGAGTGGCTGTTTCCCCCTGCAGGGCCAGGACAGCCTCCTGTCTCTCAAAGGGTGCGTTCAGATGGGTAGCTAATCCTTCCACTGGCCCGGCTGTAAATTGATCTAGATCTTTTTGGTCCAGCATTGCACAACCAGACAGCTCCCCTGTGAATCACTTTACCATACGTGACTCCATGGTGGATTGTCTAGACAGCATCCACTGTAAGGAGCCGTGCAGTCAGCTGGTTTTTAAAAAAAATCCTGTTTGCGCAAGCACATATGTGCCTTACCATCTACTTGTTTTTCCGCACATGCGCGGACTAAAATGGTAAAAGCACTCCTCTAGGTACCATTTCAGTTAACAAAGTGCATAAATATCACGGGACCTTCAGAAACATTAAACTGTCCGGATCGTTTGCGCAGAGCTCTGAGGACATTGCATGTTTAAGCAGTTATGTGTGCATCACTTTTTAAAAATGGCAGCCATTTGGGATGGTCTAGAGCAGCAACTGGAGCTAGCAACTTTTTGCTGGGGGGGGGGGTCTAGTTTTTGCTCAGGGGGCCAGAAATTATATGTCTGCGAGATCAGACCTCTGATCTTATGCAGCCTGTTTCACTAACAGGCATGTAGCTACTGTGGAGCTCGGGGGGGGGGGGGGGGGGGAGAAGCCAAAGCTCAGGTTGGGGCCCTGGAAGAAACTTTAGGGGGCCAGGTGTGAGACTTCTGCTCAAAGTAGTCAAGGATCAGATCTTTGTTGATGAAACACAGTTCTTTATTTCCAATCTCTACATTGGTACAGCTTCTCGGATTATTGTCAGAGATAACACATATGACAGAAGCAGGTCTATTATACCTTTCTAAGCAGTTTGAATTACCCATAGGTAGCCAATCACTACACGGGAAAAACGGCGGGCAAAAAGGGCTCTGGCCGTTTGCTTCCCACAGGAAAGAAAGTGAGGTGTCAAGTTGTAAATTTCCCTTCCCCAAACCTGACCCTTCAGATGTTACCATTTCACATAACAATCAATGGCCTCAAGGCTTTCGCACGTTGATAAGAGATGAGACTCGTCCTCCCTTGGAGTCCCAGCCGGGATGAATGGAATGCGGAGGCAGGAGTGTGAGAGGCCCATTGTTCCCATACTTTGAAGTTGTCATCCTCCCGCTCTGACAGTTACACCGACCAGGCCTGGTCAGGGTCATAAACCTGGGGTCACATATTCTACATACATACTGGCCAAAGTTAGGGTTCACCTAAGGGAGGGCAACTACATGGCAGGTGTTATGAAAGCATCTACAATACGTACATGGCAATAGAATATAGTATGGCATACAGACATGACAGGAATAAAACAGAAGACATAGCTGTAAGCAATAGAAAGACTTTGTCTGAATCAGCAGATTCTGACACAAGGCCCCCTGGGATTTTGCCCTAGAAAAATGATTTCTGCAGCCAACTGTGAGATTGTGCCAATAGATGTAGTCCACAACAGGTCTCTTTAAGCAGAAAGTCCTTTATTTGCAGAAAAGATCTTGTTGGTCAAATACACTTCTTCTGTTAGTAATGCCAAAGCATGGGAATACATTTCTGAGTATAGTCTCATATAGCTCCCCATTTAAGCCCCTACGGTACTGCTCTACAAATACTTCTTCTGGCCAACCCCTGATTTTAGCTTCTAAGCGTTTAAACGCAGCTGTATATTCACGAATGGACATTTTCCCTTGCAAGAGGTTGCACATCTGATTCCTGGCCTTTTCTTCGCACATCAGGTCTTCATATTGGTGATGTAGGGCCCACATGAATTCCTCCACAGTATCCAACTCAGGACCTGGGGGATTGTGGAGGCTCACGTACCAGTCAGCCACTTCATCACGCAGTCGGGAACCGGTATAACCCACTTGGTCCCCTTCATCTTGAAACAGGTGGCCCCAATTCTGCATACAACAGCCAGTTTCGATGATGAAAAACTTGTGAGGCTTCTGCTCAAAGTAGTCAAGGATCAGATCTTTGTTGATGAAACACAGTTCTTTATTTCCAGTTTCTACATTGGTACAGGTCCTCGGATTATTGTCAGAGATAACGTATACAATAGAAGCAGGTCTAATATACCCTCCCGTACAATTTGAATTGCCCATAGGTAACCAATCAACGGGGGGGGGGGGGAACACGGGCAAAAGGTTCCCTGGCCGTTTGCTTCCCACAGGAAAGAAGGTGAGGTGTGAAGCAGTAAATTTCCCTTCCCAAACCAGACCTCTCAGATGTAACCATCTTCACATAACAAATGCATTCCCCAAAGCTTTCGCACGTTGATAAGAACTGGTCCCTGTCCTCCCAGCAGGGAGGAAAGGAATGCAGAGGCAGGAGGGTGAGAGGCCCATTGTTCTCATGCTTTGAAGTCGCCACTCTCCCGGGCAAACAGTTACATAGACCAGACCGGGTCAGAGCCATAAACCCAGGGTCACAGAGTATACATTCACATTGGTCAAACTAATAAGCAATAGGTATGATTACATAGTTCATACAGGAACAGGTTTGCATAGCATAGCAAAGTCATGTTACAATATATAGCATTAATTCCCAGAAACCCTTGTTAGAATCTGCAGATTCTGACAAAACTGTAGCTTCGTGGGGTTTCCATCAAACGTGTCCCCTATCAGCTCATGAGGCACTGGCTGGCGGTCTGCTGACTGTGCCAGACCTGGAGCTGGCTGCACAGGCAGCCCCTGCAGTGCTGGAGGCTGGGCCGGCAGTTGCACTGGTGGCGATACCACTGCCAGTGGTGTTCCGGCTCCAGGCCCCCCCCCCAATTGTGCCTGCACCGCCCGTGCCATGACGTTTGGGAGATCTGTCAGCATGGTAGTCATCTCCCGTTGAAGGCGTTGTTGGATCATGTCAAATCTATGATCCAACTGCACCCACATCTTGACCACCTGGAAGTCATCCATGGTTCTCCGCTCCGCTCCTCTGCCTCCAGATTGTCATGTGCCGGCTTCCCACTGAGGAGACCACGTCTTGGTGGTTTGTGGTCCGAATTGAGCCCAGGATTGGGCCCCTCCACTCCATCTGGAACGGATCATCACCCCACTGGTAACCATGGGTCGTACCGGCACCTCTTCAGTGGTAACCGGTATCTCAGTCTCGGTGGTAGGGATTTCAGCGCCATTGTCATCCATGATAGGCACAATGAACTGGTCCCAATTGTGATTACTAACGTCTGTGAGAGTGTGCCAATAGATGTGGTCCAAAACAGGTCTCCGGAAGCAGAAAGTCCTTTATTTGCAGAAAAGATCTTGTTGGTCAAATACACTTCTTCTGTTAGTAATGCCAAAGCATGGGAATACAACTATAATTATACTTGATATGAAATATGCCCCACCAACATCCATCAATCAATTGGGAGGATTATTGGCGCCCAAATAAACTGGCCCACTGTTCCCAAGGAAAGCGCGGCAAAATAGGTTCTCAGGAAAAAATCACTGGGCAGATGTTCCCAAGGAAAGCCAAGCAAAGGAACTCATAACACCTGTGAATAATATAACACATAACAGGAGGTTTTCAGCTCAAGGCTGTGAGCTAGGGAAAGGCAAACGAGAGATAAGAGTGGAGAAAAGCTAATGAGCAATAAGCATGCACAAAGCGAGCAAAGCAAGCGAAACACGCATTCCGGAAGTGGGGGTTAAGCCACCAATGCTATCTTGCGTCCGGGACTTAGATGAAGTGAAAGAGCACTGGAAAACTAAGGTAAGGTTAATTGATCATTGAACAGACAAGAACAACCTTAACATTGACAAATGAAACGAACTTAGCAGTCTTAATGTTCATAGCAGTCTACAGAACTTATGGCTTAGTCAACAGAAGTTATGGCAGTGCTAACTGACACCAACTGGCAAATAACAATGTTTTGTTTCTGGTTTTACAGTTGCAAGCTGGGTGGCAGAGGGATTTTTTTGGGAAGGATATATATCAAAGTGATTTCTGGAGGAAAGCCTTATTAAGCTCAGTCAAAAGCCTTTTATTTACACAGCCAAAGGCTGAAAGAAAGATTTTTTTTAAAGTCACACAGCCAAAGGCCAACTGGATTAATTTGACCACCATCCATAAGAGGCTGCTAATTCAGCTCAGCTTCTGGAATTCAAGCTTCACTTTTCTCCTTAGAGCTGTTTGCTTCCCTTTTTTTCACTGACCTCTCTCTCTCTCTCTTTCTCTCTGCACGCACTGACAGACTTTATATTGGCTGTTTGTGTTGCTCTACAGGAAAGAAAAAGGGCGGAAGATGTAAGTCACTAGCGTAGGTGGTATGTGTTGCTGAAGTGCATTCCATTGAAACTGATCTCTCTTGCTCGAGCTGCCCACATACAAAACTTGAGCTCTTGGCACCTTGAATGAGTCCTCCACGCCTCCCCCCCCCCCCCCCCATGCTGACTCACACCAAGGCAGCAATTCCATCAGATATTCATTTTATGAGGAACGAGAAGAAGGGCTGTCTGGGCAGGGTAAAGTATCTGGCCACAGTTATGTTGAATAGGACTGCCCACCTCCAGGTGCTGTGTGGCGATCTCCAGGGATCACAGCTGATCTCCAGGTGTCAGAGATCAGTTCACCCAAAGGAACTGGCTGGCTCTTCCCACCCCCAAACACTGCCCCCATCAGGCTCCACCTCCAAAATCTCCTGGTATTTCTCAACCTGAAGCTGGAAACCCAGGTAACAAATAGGATCAAGGCCTTTCAACGTAGGCCTTGTTAGTTTCTGGGCAAGTGCCAAAGCACAAGCGATGTCAGACCATGGTTCTGTGGCCGGGGGAATCGCAACCCCTCTCGATCCACCGCTGACCAGAATATCAAAAACCCTACTGCATTCCTCACCAGGCCACTCCCTTCCATGCTGCATGGGAACTTTTTGAGATCTCTTCCAGCAGCTAGGAGGAAATGAACTTGAGTGTGATCCAACATTCCCTCTAAGCTGAGTCAGTGTGAGCTAGCTCACAATTTTTTAGCCTCCGGCTCACACATTTTTCGTCTTAGCTCAGGAAGGATGGCTCCAGATGCAGTAGCCAAATCACTTGCTCACAGCTTTAATGCCAGTAGCTCATAGAGTAAAATTTTTGTTCACAAGACTCTACAGCTTAGAGGGAGCATTGGTGCGATCTCCTCGGCACATCACCCACCAATGCCCCCATACCCACAGCTCTTCTGCAACTATACCATTGAGCTGGAAGCCAAAACCGGAGATAGTGGCTGGGGTTCACAGGAGCAAAGTGCATCAGATTTTTCTGTGCAAAGGGAAGCATCTGATCAGCACCGTATTTAATTTAGAAACAGACCAGTTAGGGTTGCTAGGCCCCCAAGTGGAGGTGGGAGTCTCCTCCCACCAGACCCACCCCCCGCTGCCAATCAGTGGAGCCAGTGGGGGGGGATTCACCAAGAGAAAGGAGAAGGCCTAGGCCTCATGGCCAGCATCACACAGAAAATGATGTCATCACACCAGCAATGTCCAGGTAATGCTCTGGTATTTGGGCAAAAACTCTGTGGTAGAAGCCGGTTTTACCATAGTTTTTGCCCAAAATTATCGTGTTGCCTAGACATCACAAGTGTGATGATGTCACTTCCTGTGCAATGCTGGCCACTTGGCCTAGGCCTTTCTTTTTCTCTTTGTAAGCCCCCCCCCCCATCCCCTGCTGGTTGTCGGGAGGGACCTGGCAACCCTAAGACCATGATTTCTCTAAATTTTTGGCTTTAAACAAACTCATGATTTTTTTTCTCACCAAGAGTCCTCTGGAAATGAGAAGCCTGAAGGAAGATCAACTTCCCCCAGGGTTGCCAGCTCTGGGTTGGGAAATTCCTAGAGATTTGGTGGGGGAGGCCAGAGGAGGGGGAATGAGGCACCTCGGAGGAGCAGAATGCCACCGATTCCACCCTTCAAAGCAGTCTTTTTCTCCAGGGAAACGGATCTCTGTCATCCAGAGATCAGTTGTAATTCCAGGAGATCTCCAGGCCCCGCCTGGAGGCTGGCAACCCTACTCCCCCATCTGCTATTGCAGCCTGATTTAAACATGAGGATGGGGGAGGCCAGAGTGCTCTTTGGTGCTTGCATGGGGGGGGGGGTGTCTCTTTTCAACTGGGCTACAACCTGTGTGAAGCTTCCAGACGTAGGCATGCCAGCACAGAATCCAAAAGCTCTCAGGATCTCTGGTGCGGAAACTCAGCGCAGAGAGCAGAAGAGTTTGAACAAGAGTCAGGCTGTGCAGAGCCCCGTGGGGAGCCCCTTTGCCTTGCCAGTATCACAAGCCGGGCTGAAGCTATTCGGTGGGGAAGGAAGCGGAGGAGGCACCCTGCCGTCGGGACTGGGGCTTCAACAGCCATGCCAGGTTGCAACGGTGCAGAGCACGAAGTGGGAACGAAAGGCTGCGGTCACAGCTTCTGGCCTGCAGGTGGCATCTGCTTGCTTGCAGGGGGCGGAGGACCTCGAATGCCCAGCAGGGAATGGGGAAATCCCCCGCAGAAAGAGAGTTCTGATCCCGGTTGCTGAAAAGAGAACTCTGAATTATACGATCAGAAATTCTCTCTGAAAAGGTCAGAAGGAAATGGGGGTGGGGGGGTGGGGAATCCATATTGGAATACTTTGCCAAGGTGACGATTTCTTAGGGGGCAAAATAATTTCGCAACATGTGGGCTTCATCATGCCATGGTTTTCATTGAGCCCAGTTGCCCAAGATGCCAAGTCCTACTTTAAGCGAAACCAGACTGGCTCCCTGGCTCCTGGAATGATGGCGCCTTAGGCCCTTTGGGCTGCAGCGAGCCTCTTGCCAAGCCCTTCCTCCGCCTGTAATGTTATGCAGGTTGCCGAAGACACCTCCAACTCCCCGCTCAGGAACTCCCCAGGGCGACTGCCTTCCTCTAGGGTCTAGGTCACACATGCAAGCAGGTTTGAAGCATAATCTGTTCAAGGAGCTGCCGAGGCCTGGGGTCAGCAGCAAATGCTTTTCAGTAGCTCATCTGTGAGGTGAGTTGTGACTGCTTGCTTGGATGGGATAGACGTTGTCTCCTTCCTTCCCTCTCTTAAGTAAGCCATGCAGCCGCCGAGAGCTCTGCTGGCCTCCAGGAAGAGCCCTTCAAACAGCTCCTATGCTGATCGGGAGAACAGGAATCATTTTTGTCTGGTAACTGGTAGGTGGCCCCAGGAATCGGCATTCTGGGATTTGTGTTTGATGGGTGTGCAACCAGACAAAATTTAAAGCAGTGCAGTTTAAAAGTGGAAAATGCATTTATTGCCATTCAAAGATTTTAGGAGTATAGTTTATTTGCCTCTGTTTGCCTGGCTTCAGCATGAATAATAATTGCAAAAGTTTCAAGGAAGTTTTTTAAATGGCACAGAAATCTGATCTGAAGCATAATGCCTTAATTTTACCTAGTGTTGGTTGGCATAGGTCATAGAAACATAGAATTTACAAACTGGAAGGTCCTAAAGACCATCCAGTCCAACCCCCTGCACCACGCAAGATGACTTAAAGTATCCCTGACAAATAGATGTCCAGTCTCCACTTAAACACCTCCAAGGAGGGAGAACCCACAACATGGAGAAACTGAACCACCAAACCCAGTCCCTCCCCAATCACTGACCACTCCCCCAGGAACCATTCCTTTTGGTGAGTATCATGGAGAGTGTTTATCTTGTCACACACCTTGTCCTGAGCCCCTGCAGGCAACTCTGTGGGAAAGAAAACCATACACAGCTGTACTTGAGGTAATTTTGCTACCCCAAGCCAAATGCCAGATATCTAAAAGTCTCAGGATAGTCAAATGTCCTACCAAAAAGAACATCTGTCTTTGGTGGCTTCCAGAGCATGTTTCTGATGCCTAAAACTTTGGTAGATAGTTCTCTATTATTTTGTTCATTTTGCTTAGGTCCCTTCCTCCTTTGTATAACCCACTGTTAACCAAATTGCCTTATCTCGTTATCAGATATGGGGAATATTGTTATTAAATGGCAATAGGCAACTAAAGGGAGCAATAACCTATGTATACAGGAGTCCCGCTTATTCCAGTATCCCAGAAATAAATACAGAGACCAGATCTTAAAGAAATGGTTTCTTTACTAAAACGATTTTGCACACACATACAATAAATTCAAACACACACACACACTTACACAGATCTAGGAAAATTAGACTGAAAGGGTACAGAGATACATTAGCAGGTATTTTGATGAGGGGTGATACGTGCTGGTCTGACAAGGTGACGTGATCCTGCAGCAAAGAAGGGAAAGGAAACTATAGGGGAAGGGATCGTGTTCTTGCTGGCAGAGTACGTGGTAGACTCTGGACAGTACTAGATTGCAAGTCAGCAAGTTAGGGTAAGGTCAGGTAAGGAGATGCAAGAGAGAGAGAGAGCACTGGTCTGATACTCTCCTTTTATACTAAAAGTGACTGGGCAGGCTATGCCATGCCAGTCACATAGTCCCCAGGACAACTAGCAAAAACCAGTTATTGATGGTCGGGAGATGACCGGGAGAAAGGATTAATAGGTAGGGAATTGACTTAATGTTTCTAGCCAGTGACACCTCTCATAATTTGGGAGATTATTTATTTATTTATTTATTAGATTCATGCCCCACCCTCCCCGCAAAGACAAAGGAGAAGAATAGGCAGTCCTTCCAGGTGCTTGGCCAGCTATCAATGTCAACGATCCAATGCTCGGCAGCTGCGTTATCTTGATGGGCTCAGAGAGGGTTGTCAGCACAGTTAATCCTGTCATGGCCAAGTTCTTTTGTTTAACTTGAAACTGTGTGCAGTTTTGCGTGGTGTTGCTAGAAGAAGGAGGAGGGGGATGTGCCTGCATGGTGGAGACGTTGCTCGTAATAGCGTGTGAGCAGGAAAGTTTGTTAAAGCATGACTTCTTTTTTATATAATATTTTTTTTATTGCTGTTATACTAAAAACTACAGAGAAATCACAAGGAGCGGGGTAACTAACAACTATGGGAGAAAGGAAAGGAAAGCACTAAAAACCCAAGTAGCAGTGGTCATCTTGCTCATACAGTTGCTTAATATAGTATTTTGCTTACGGTAGTTTTGGTACAATGATGCAAACATACATTAATCTTATATTATGTTAAAAAAATTTAACTAATGAAAGAGTAACCAAGTATTCAGTTACTTTTGTTAAAGTTCAAGTCATAATGATACCTAATGTTTGTCTTTCTTGTTTCTAATATCATATTGTCAGCTAATGCTGCCATCCCCTGCCCGGGAGGTGGCATGCATCACCCTGTGATGTCAGGTGCATGGAATGTTACGTTATGCTTCTCATGGCTTGCTTATCGCTCCCTGCTCCGCTCTGACTTTGGGAGACTGTTGGTGTCTGGCTATGTATCTTCCCGCTTTTTCCATGAGAACCTGAAGCCAGTATTTGGGCGCCTTTCCCTTGATTTATATGATTGGGTACATTTCTTTGCAAGACCTTTTTGAATTCTGGATAATTCCCCTGCCTGGGGATTGTTCTAACCATTACTGATACAGAATGTGTAGATGACCAAAACATCCCTTAATCTTTCAAGGGAACATCATCTATGTTCCCTTTCTATGTTGAGACTTACATGAGTCTCTATTTCAGACTTTTCTAGTAGCCCATGTGTTTGGGATATGGTTGCCAGGTCCCCCCTGGCCACTGGTGGGGGATGGGGGGTCAGGGGGTCAGATCCAGGTTGCTGGGGGGGGACAGGGCCCTCAGTGGGGTCACAATGCCACAGAGAGTCCACCCCCCAAAGCACCTGTTTCCTCCAGGGGAACTGATCTCTGTATTCCGGAGATGAACTGTAATTCTGGGGGATCCCCAGCTCCCACCTGGAGGCTAGCATCCCTCGCTTGGAATATGTATATGTCCAATTTTGGAAGAACACTTGAAGAATCTGACACTATTGGGAATGCCATTTGAGTTCCCCATTTGTGGTTTGAAAATGTATAAATGTCCTTCCCCTCGGGCTTTTCTGACAATAAGGCTCTCTTTGACTAAGTGGGCACCAAATTTTAGCTTCCTGGCTAGAGTGGGAGCAGCTTAGAAGAGAAGAAGAAGAGATTGGATTTATACCCCACCCTTCACTACCCAAGGGAGTCTCAGAGCGGCTTACAAACTTTTGTCCCTTCCCCTCCCCACAACAGACATCCTGGGAGGTAGGTGGGGCTGAGAGAGCTCTGACAGAAACTGCTCTTTTTCAAGGACAGCTCTGCCAGAACTATGGCTTGCCCAAGGTCATCCAGCAGGTGCAAGTAGAGGAGTGGGGAATCAAACCTGGTTCTCCCAGATTAGAGTCTGTGCACTTAACCACTACACCAGGAGTGGCCAAATTTGCTCAGCGTAAGAGCCACATAGAATAAACGTCAGATATTTGAGAGCCGCAAAACATGAGCAAATATTACACACACTTTTTATTAAAAATATACAGATTTGCTTTTTATTAACATTAAATGAGACTGCCAAAAATAAAAACAAAAGGTATTTGTCCAATGATATTTATTTGTTTGCTAATGATATTTATTTGTCTAAGAGAGAGAGAAAGAGAGAGAGGTGGAAAGAGAGAACGAAAGAGGTGGAAAGAAAGAGAGAGAAACAAGGAAAGCAAATAGATGGGGAAGGGAGGGGGAAGGGAGGGAGGGGGGAAGGGAGGGGGGAAGAGACAAAAAGCATGCCTCCCCTTTGCTTCCCCAGCCGCCCTCCCGGGAGCCGCACAATATGTGTGAAAGAACTGCATGTGGCTCCCGAGCCTCAGTTTGGCCACCCCTGCACTAGACCAAACTGGCTTAACCATTTCAGTCAAACGTTGAGAGCCTCGCTTGAGGCAGTCATGCTCTGTGTTCGCATTTCGGGGTTGGTTCCCTTTTGGAGGAGAGAGCACTGGACAGCAAGCCGGGTACGGCCATGTGTGTCACCCCAGTTAGGCACCAATAGATGTATTGGGTGCCCTTTTGAAGAGGGCTAGGGGATTGCTGGGCCAGACACCTTCTTCTCCCCAAGTGTAACTCCAGCAAAGGTTGTGACCACAGCCCCCACTTCTGGGCTGGCACTTGCAAGAACCTCAGAAGGGGGGACTTGGCCTGAGGCCCACCAGTTGCGGATTTCCCTGGCATAGTGCATAACTTTGCTAGAAGGTCCGAGTTTTCTGTTCCCTCTTCTTAGGACTGTGAAGGTTTATATCAACATCCTTTCTTCCTCAAAGACAAATGTGGCCATTTAAAAAAGGCTAGTGTGAACGGTTCTCGCTATAATTCAGGAACTTGATGCTAATGAATTACAGAGCAGGGATTGGCTAATGAGGAGTGGGGAATCAAACCCGGTTCTCCCACATTAGAGTCTGCGCACTTAACCACTCCACCAAAAGGAAGAAGTACTTCTTTTTATCTGTTCTAACCCGACTGCTCCTTAATTTCATGGAGTGCCCACGAGTTCTTGTCTTGTGAGAAAGGGAGAAAAGTACCTCTTTCTCTACCTGCTCTATCCCGTGCCTAATCTTATAAACCTCGATCATGTCACCCCTCAGCTGTCCTTTCTCCAAGCTAAAGAGCCCCAAGCCTTCAACTTTTCTTCATATGGAAAGTGTTCCAGCCCTTTTATCATTCTAATTGCCCTTTTCTGCGCTTTTTCCAATGCTATAATATCAGTGCTATAGTATCAATGCTATAATATCAACCACTACACCAACAAGACTGCTGATTTGGATATGCAGGGTTCCTCCCAGTCACTTAGGGAGTTGTTTACCTGCTGGAGTGAGCTGAAGGGGCAAATGAGCCCCAGACTTTGGGGGGGGGGGAGTATTATCTAGCATATGGAGAGCAGCATTTGGATCAGCAACAATGGCTTAGCCTTCAGCAAAGTCAGAAGCACTGCAGTCTGTGCTGATTTTCAAAAGGAGAGAACTTTATGCCTGGATGAGGTTAACCACACACCCTGTGTGTCTGTAGAGATTTGCCTTTTTAGTTGGTCCAAGTTCAGAGGAAGTATTTTCGAAACGGAAGTTTATTCGGAAAATTTCGTCAAGCAACTAGTCTAAGCAACTATTCTAACCAGTATTACAGCTTAAGAGGACCACCTGTGAGATTGTCTCCTTAAGCAGAAAGTCTTTTATTTGTAGAAAAGATCATGTTGGTCAAACACTTTTCCTGTTAGTAATGCTCAAGCTTGGAATTGCAGTTACAATTATACTTGATATGAAATATGGCCTAACTACCCTCTACCAATCAATGGGGAGAATTCTTGGTGCCCAAATATACTGGCCCACTGTTCCCATGGAAAGCGCGGCAAAATGAGTTCTCAGGGAGAAACACTGTTGAAGATTTTGGGGGGGAAAGTTCCCAGAGAAAACTAAGCAAAAGGAATACATAACACCTGTGATTCTGGGTGGTTGAATGAAACCTTGGAACACCTGTGATTCTACAGAGGATAAATGAAACCTTGGAACATAAAGCATTGTGCAATGAACAGTAAACGTAATGGCAACTCGAGGAAGCATTGCAACATGTAATATAGCAGCTTCATTGATCGTGGCAAGACAGTCACCCAAGTCTATGGCAGTTAGCCTATGGTTAACTGACACCACCATTTTTCTGTATAGTTTCTGTATTATATATATTTTGTAATCACTGATATATGGGTTATAATTAAGTATATTTATTTGCACCACACAGCTCTTTGTCATCTCATATTCTGTATCATTTGGGCTGTGATTCTCGAGCTGCATGGTGATTTCAACTGATACAAATCGCGGGCAGGGCCAGATCTCCTGCTCAGTCCCCCATGCTGTTCGGAATGAGTGGAGGCAGGGGGGTGTTCATGCCCCACAGGAGCTGAGCTTGCTCCCAGCCATCCATAGCCCAGAAGAAGGAGCGACTGGCATTCCCTCCTGGGCCTGGGCCACCCCTGCCCAGGGTTGAGGCAAGCTCTGGCACGGACTGGGCTTGGAGTGGGGGGGGGCTGGGCCCATGGGTGGGCGGGTGTCCTTTGTTTGGAGCAATGAAATGCCTGGATCTGGCTCTGATCTCAGGATTCTGAGGGAAACAGAACGCGTTCCCTCTGCTTGCGGCTGCTTGGCAGGGCTCTCAGCCACTCGTGTGCCATCTCTTGTACTTCATGGCTGATCCAGCAGCATCACAGACACACACCCTCCCAGCTTCTCGCTGGGAAACACTCTGCTGCTGCCCTCAAGACCCACCCCATCCCCAGTCTCTTTCCATTGACGTTTCCGCACTGAAATTAAATCATTACGCAGCAGTCCCGGGTGCAACCCAAGACCTTGTTTCCTAGGAGTCGTTTGGCACAACTAGGAAATAAATGGCCAAAAAGATGGAGAGATGTTTCAAAAAATGCATGCCTGGCACAGAAAGAGCTTGGCATTTTGACTCCATGTGTGCTTCTTGGCGTGGTGCCGATTTTTCACTGCCAGTGGAAAGCCCTTAAGTGCCAAAGCATTTTCAGACAATCTTCACTTGAGCCGCACTTTGAACTGAGATGAAGCCCTGGCCAAAATATATATTTTTGCATTCTAATATTTCCCTTGAGCAAATTAGGAGACGCCATAATACTCAGATTCTCCGTGTGACCAATTTGAAGGGCTGCGCTTGTAGCTGGCCAAGCCAAAGCTGCCAAGCATTCTGGGGACATTTGACAGAGAAGGAGTAAAGCTGCCTGTTAAAGCTTACTGCCTGCTGTTGGACTGGCCGAGGAAAACAACAGCCCATTTCCATTCTACTTGTGACATACTTTCCGTTTTATTCTCCTCTCGGTTTCAGTTTCCTGTTATTGACTCTGAATTCAGTGAAAGGAAGCAAACGTCCCCTTTTCACACTGAAAAACTCCAAGTTTTCCTAGAACGCCTTGTGACATGCAGTAAGGTTGCCAACCTCCAGGTGGGCCCTGAAGATCTCCCACTATTACAACTGATCTCCAGACAACAGAGATCAGTTTCCCTGGAGAAGAGGGCAGCCCTGGAGGGACCTCTGCTGAGGTCCTTCCTACCCCAAACCCCGCCCTCCCTAGGCTCCACCCCAAAAATCTCCTGGTATTTTCCCGCCTAGGACAACCATAGACATGCTGGGTTCTGGAGCTCAGTTCTTGGTCTCACCAAGACTGTTCAGGCTATGAATCGTGAACACTAGTGCCAGAGTGTCACAGAATTAAACTTTGTTGGTCTTAAAGGTGCCACTGGACACAACCTTTGTTCTGTAGGGCAGCAGGAACATTCCTGGAAAGCTGGGGGGGGTAGGAATCCCAGCAGGGATGTGATGCCATAAAGTCTACCCTCTGGAGCTGTGATTTTCTCCAGGAGAATGGATCTCTGTGGTCTGAAGACCAGTCCTCATTCTGGAAGAACTCCAGCTTCCACCTGGAGTTTGGTGACTCTAGCTAGCTAAGATGGCAGAACAGGAGAAGACCAAGAGGCTAAAACAACCTTAGAGCAACCTGAGCCCACAAGGAACTTTCCTGGTAAGTTAAAGGGCCTGTCTGCCCCTGCACAGAAACTAGTAGGGCTGACTAACTGGCAAACCCCCCAGCCCCCCCAGTGAAAAGTGAATTTCTGTGCAATGCTACTCCAAAGTAGTGGGTTGTTAAGGTGGGAAATGAGTTCCATCTGTCCACCTCTTTAGAACTAACATAGGACCTTTCCACACTTGGACCTCATCCCTGGTATTATCAGAGTTCAACTCGCGACACAATACTTTGCATTTATCCCTGGTTATAACAGCATCCGTTTATCCTGGGACAAGTGTGGGGCGAAACTGGGGTGACCTCGCGTGTAATGTGGAAACAAAAAATACCCCGAGATAATTATAGGGGTGAACTCGCGTGTGGTGTAGAATGTAAAAATACCCCAAGATAATTACAGGGGTGGACTCACGTGTAGCATAGAATGTAAAAATACCCCGAGATAATTACAGGAGAGAACTCGCGTGTAGCGTAGAATGTAAAAATATCCCAAGATAATTACAGGAGAGAACTCGCGTGTAGCGTAGAATGTAAAAATACCCCGAAATAATTACAGGGGTGAACTCGCGTGTAGAGTAGAATGTAAAAATACCCCGAGATAATTACAGAGGTGAACTTGTGTGTAGTGTAGATTGTAAAAATACCCTGAGATAATTACAGGGGTGAACTTGCGTGTAGTGTAGAATGTAAGTTTGAGGACAGGGTTGAACCAGGATTTAAGGTCTAGAGTGGAAAGGATCATAGCTGAAACCAGAAAATCAGATTATTTTGGGAAAAATGTTTTCAGTTTTTACTTTAAGTAAAAAAAAAACCCACTTAATAATAGATTGAATTGGGTGTTATGTTTGTATTTTTTTAGTATGAATATGTTTGTTTCTCTGTATGCTTGCATGAGAGCCAAACAGCTGCATATGAGAATATGAACCATACAGTAAAATATGGATGCGTTAATCCATTGATATGTGTACACATTGTTACAAATTAGATAGCAGAAGGTTTTGCTGCACTGACTTCGTTTAATTCATGTACATGATGAATGTTTATAGTCAGAAAAAGAGTCAAGTGGAATGGGGATGAGATTCTACCCGACTGTTCCTCCAAGGAGCATGTAATGGGCATACGCAGCCCTCTGCCCGCCCCCACTTTATCCATCCTGGGAGAGAGGTCTATTGCTTTAGCCACCACCAAGCTCCACCATCTCTTATGTTCTGCATATTGGTGGTTAGTAACCTTATTATAACAACTGATTTCTGGGGCTGCAGACAACTGCATGAAAGGAGTTCAAGATTTCTCTAGGTCACTCTTCTAATGTGAGACAGAGATGCCTCTTTCATTGGCTGTATTCCAGAGCACAGGATGACAGAAAACAGAAAGCACTAAGCCTTTCTCTGTTGAAGGCAGGGGAGGTGATATTCGGTTCCAACTGTGTTTTCAATATTCCAATGAGTTTTATGATTTTACTGTTTTCTTCTCATGTTACTGGGAAAAAATCAAATTCAGCCCTCACCCATCTGACTTAAATTCATTTCTTATAAATTTTAATACTGGTGCCTTTGCACACTTAACAGCCACAGGGGAGCAGAGAACAGGAGGGGAATTACATGGAAAGTCAGTGGGAAAAGATCTGGTTTCTACTTTATAATGCAGTAAAGAAAGGCATGAATTGGGGGAAAATGCATGTTTTAATATTTTACATACCCTGCATTGGATGCTACAGGGAATGAAAAGGTTAAGCTTGAAACCTGCCCATTGTTTGTGGTGGAGGTGAATTTGAAGCTGCAGGGGGTGGCAAGGAGGGGTTATAGCTGTGATAGCTGTGCTTAAAGTGGAAAGGTGCCAGGAGAAAGGGGACCACTCTGGAACATTCCGGTGCCATCTCCTACAGGGAATACTTCCGATCTAAAGGAGTCACTCTCTCTTCCAGCAACAGAACTAAGACGTGGATCAGATTAATAGTAGAAATGGGAATTATTCTGACGTTCAGGGGAAGACTGGGCTCCCTCAGCAGAGGCAGAATGGGATAAATAGCTTTTCTCCAATTACCCTGCTCAGGGCTGTGATTTATAAAATACAGAACAGGGGAGAGTTATTCAAAAACATGTGGAAGCTATTTATGGATTATGTTGATGGGTCTGGGATTAATGTATAAAAATATGTAATACTTCTACATTTGTTGGAAGGATTGCTACATAATGAAGGTTTCATCTATAAATTATGCATCCCCCCCCTTTAAGTTATGTGTTCAAAGGATAGTGGTTGGGGGAGGGGGTGTAAAAGGGATTCCTTTGTTTTGAAGGGGGCTTGTCAGTTTGCAGTTGGTATGGTTCTGTTTTGTTTCTGATGACCATTTAGGAAGGGGTACATAACCTCTTACTGGCCTGGAAGGTGGGGTGATGGTAGTGAAAAAGTCTGTTAATATTCTGTGTAGTGAACATAAGAACATAGAAGAAGCCAATGCTGTATCAGGCCAATGGCCCATCCAGTCCAACACTCTGTCACACAGTGAAAAAAATTCACACAGTGGCCAAAAACACCAGGTGTCCTCAGGAGGGCCAGCAGTGGGGCCAGGACACTAGAAGCCCTCCCACTGTTGCCCCCCCCCCTCCCAAGCACCAAGAATACAGAGCATCACTTGCCCCAGACGGAGAGTTCCTATCTATACCTTGTGGCTAATAGCCACTGATGGACCTCTGCTCCAGATGTTTATCCAATTCCCCCTTGAAGCCGTCCATGCTTGTAGCTGCCACCACCTCCTTTGGCAGTGAATTCCATGTGTTCATCACTCTTTGGGTGAAGAAGTACTTCCTTTTATCCGTTCTAACCCAACTGCTCAGCAATTTCATGGAGTGCCCACGAGTTGTTGTATTGTGAGAAAGGCAGAAAAGCACTTCTTTCTCTACCTGCTCTATCCCATGCATAGTCTTATAAACCTCGATCATGTCACCCCTCAGCCAGCGTTTCTCCAAGCTAAAGAGCCTCAAGCGCTTCAACCTTTCTTCATAGAGAAAGTGTTCCAACCCTTTGATCATTCTAGTTGCCCTTTTCTGCACTTTTTCCAATGCTATAATATCTTTTTTGAGGTGTGGCGACCAGAACTGTACACAGTACTCCAAATGAGGTCGCACCATCGATTTATACAGGGGCCTTTATGATACTGGCTGATTTGTTTCCAGTGCCCTTCCTAATAACCCCCAGCATAGCACTGGCCTTTTTCATTGCAGTTGGGGCCTATTCCTGACGTGGTGCTAAGCGGCTGCTATGGATGGCAAGGTGAAAAGTGTAAAAACAGTGAAAACTCTTGAATGAAAGAGCAGTGATAAAATCTGAAAATGAAAATAAGTATTGGAACAGTAGACCTTTGAGACAAACCAGGGATCATTCAGCATGAAGATCCCACAGGGGCTGTGCCCAGCTAGACTGGCTCTATTAGTTTTGGAGGAAGGCTGTTTGGGATTTGAGGCACTTCAGGTAGATAAAGTGCTGTGACCATCTTTAGATATTTGTCAATTAATTTTTTTTATTGATGCTCAGTAAAAATAGTATGTCATGGTTTTTAAAAAAGGTCTGTAAAGAAGGGCATGCTGAAAAGGCCTACATAGTTCAATGCAGGGATGCCAGCCTCCTGCTTGGGTGTGGGGATCCCTGTGAGGCTTCTGCCCTATGTAGTCAAGGATCAGACCTTTGTTGATGAAACAGAGTTCTTTATTCCCTATTACTACATTACAGGTCCTTGGATCATTGTTAGAGATAAAGTATACAATAGAAGCAGGATTAATATACCCTCCAGTACAATTTGAATTTCCCATAGGTAACCAATCACAGAAAGGGAAAAACCGCGGGCTAAAGGTCCTTTGACCGTTTGCTTCCCACAGGAAAAAAGGTGAAGTGTGAAGCTGTAAATTTCCCTTCTTAAACCAGGACTCCTCAGATGTGTCCATTTCGTGCATAACAAATAACTCGCCAAGGTCTTCACACACCGATAAGAAAAGTTCTGTGTCTCCGCCGGCAGGGAGGAAAGGAATGTGGAGGGGGAGAGGGGTGAGAGGCCGATTGTTCTCAGGTGCTGTAGTCGCCACTCTCCCTGATCAAATGGTTACACTGACCAGACCCATCGTTAGCCATAAACATAGGGCAATAAACGAGAGTCAACTGGAACATGATACATGGTAAATGAGATAGCAGGATGTTACAGCTGTTACAGCAAAAGCAGGTTACATATGAAGGGATTATACAAAGCACAAAAGCAAACTTTTGTTAGAATCCTTAGATTCTGACAATCCCCCAGAATTCCAGCTCATTTCTAGACTACTGAGATCAGTTCCCCTGGAGAAAATGGATGCTTTGGAGGGTGGACTCTGTGGCATCATACCCCACTGAGGTCCCTGTCCTCCCCAGGCTCCCACCCCCCAATCTCCAGGAGTTTCCCAACCTGGACCTGGCAACCCTCCCCCCCCTCCCCCACCGGTGGCCAGGGGAGACCTGGCGACCCTAGTTCAATGGGATATTGATTATGTGTTAATATTTTCAATCTCTTTTTTTCTTTGTATTGATGTTGATGTAGACATATATGAAAGACAAGGGCCCTTACTTTTTAGCAACCACTGAAGAAGACTGTTCAGTCAAAACATATTTAGTCTCCGGGTTCTTGTCATGCAAATGCTTGATCACATGCTCTGCACCTAAAGGTCTGGCTATTTTTGGAAGGTAGAAAGGAACTGTCTCTACCAGATGGCCTGGCCCTTTCCTGGAAGGAGATATTACAGGTCATTTAGATTCGCCAAGGTAATTTTGAGCTGCCAAAGGCTTGGACAGAGCCTGGTCAGTTCCATTCACATTGGAAAGGATGGGAGCAAAAGAGGAGGAGATTTTTCTGCCTCTCAGCCCCACCAGTGCTGCCCTCAGCTGTGTCAGTTTAGCAGTGATAGCCAGTTGCTCAGAGTCTGTAAGGGCTTTAAAGGCATCGACTAAGCCTTCCTCAGTGGGACGCACAGATGTGGGGCTCCCAATTTGAATCCTGGAGGTGATAAACTGGGCAGTCTTCCCAACTAATTAGATCCTAGCTTAGAGTTCGGCCAGGCCGTCCCTTAGTGTTTGAAACTGAATAGGGCTGCAGTGGCTCAAGTGGTTAAGATGCTGAACTGCAGACTGGAAGGTGAGTAGTTCAGCAGTTGAAGACCCAAGTGCTTCATGATGGAGTGAGCTCCCGTCTCTGGTCCCAGCTCCTGCCAACCTAGCAGTTTGAAAGCAAGAAATTGCAAGTAGATAAATAGGTACCACTTCAGTGGGAAGGTAACAGTGTTCTGTGCACTTCGACATCTAGTCATGCCAGCCACATGACCACAGAAATGTCTTTGGACAGCGCTGACTCTTCAGCTTGGAAACGGAGATGAGCACCGCATCCCTAGAGTCGTATTCGACTGGCTTTTGAGCAAGGGAAACCTTTACCTATTTTGTTAATAAGAGGAGTATACAAAATGTTGTTAAAGATCCATACTGGATAGATGCCTTTGGGAGTCAGGAATTTTTTTCATTTGAAATATCAAGGAAGGAATAGTTGGATGTTCAAAGGTTAGAATAAACCTACTTGTTCTTGGAGATTTATAAAGGTGTATAATTCCTTTTTGGTCAAAGGTCTTAATCTCAAATTTCAGAAGGACCCTCAAATGCTTCACTGCCTGAAACTTAGACTGCCGCAGAGAGATGGGCCCAGAGGATGGATAAAGATACTGTCAGACCTGAGGAAACTGGAGGACAAGCTGCAACGGACTCTCCCTGGAGTCAGGATTTGGGCAATTGGTGGGTCACTGATGTCCTTGGAATGAGGATCGTGCAAATCCTGAGAATGATGATTTAAAATAGTTCTTGCTTCCTTGGTGATATTAATAAGACAGCTGAGTCTGAACAACACTGAGTTTAACTCTATGAAAGTACACCTTGGTGTTGTGGCACACAAAAAGCAAGACTTCTGCGACCTGTTCAGCATCATAACTGACCTCCTTCTCTTCAATTGCAGCCAAGGGGTCAAAACCCCTACTTGTACTGGGGCAATCAGTGGCAAAAGGCTTATCTAGGGGAGCTAAAGCTGGAAAGGCAGAGGCAGAACTGCCCAACATGGAAACTTTGTGATGTTGGGAGGTTAACAGGAGCCAAAAAAAGTGTAAATTTGGCTCTGCTTAGAGGGCCAAGACGGCAGTGAATCAGCTGGCCCTTGTGGGTGCTTTTAGGCAATGAGGGAAGGGGGGTTACCCATAGCTTCAAAACCCAGCTAGAAAAGACTTTCACCCCCCCCCCCCCAAAGGTTACAGAAAATACCATAAGACAACAGGTTATGCTCTGCAAAATGACCCCCAGTTAGTAACTGTCTTCTAAAAGAATAAAGCGAGACCACCATTAAGAGCAGATGGAGAAGAAACACCGTCACTGGAGACTTGATGCACTTCCAGGAACCCCCATCCAATATAGTCCAGTGGCCATGCTGTGGGTGCAGGCCAATCAAATGCTTGCTTTCATGGCAGGGTGACTGAATATGTTTTGGGGAAAAGGCTGACAGGTCTTGTTTTGCCTACATGTATCCTTGTTGGATGTATATTTAGATATATTAAAATAAATAAGGAACAATGTATATCTGATTGCACACTGGGTGTATAAAAGTTCAATCAGCCAAGAGGCAAGAGACATGCATCCTCCTTATATATAATTCTGTTTTCACCATGGACTCTCCTGAACATTCCACATGCTCCCAAATCAGTTGGTTCCCTGATGTGTCACTCAGAAGCTGTCCCTATCCACTGGCTGTGAGTACTCACGTGCCATTGGCTGGGTGCTGGGTCTGCTCCTCTTCCCCACCGTCTCCTTCAGCCACTGTGCCCTGTCAGAATTTCTGGCAAACGGCTTTCTTTCTTGAAGGAGACGCTTCTCCTGCTTGCCTCCTGTGTGGGACTAACTGTTCCCTCAGTGGCTGTTGGTAGGTGTAACAAAATGGCAGTTACCCTTGCCTATCTGTCACAAGTAGCACAGGGGCATGAATGCCGCCTACAAATAAAGGCAATCCAGCTAATGGCATCAGGCCAGCAAGCTAGCGGCTACTCTCCCACACACAGGGGTGGGTCTAGATCAGTGGTTCTCAACCCTTCTAATGCCGCGACCCTTTAATACAGTTCCTCATGTTGTGGTGACCCCCAACCGTAAAATTTGCCAACACACACAACAATGAAGCTACTTTTTCAGATGTTTTCTCTTGCACAGCAGTTAGCACCAAACAACTTTAATACAGACTTTAGACACACATATATTTGCAAGCTATTCCCAACAAGACACAACAAACACTCAGGCTTCAGACTTACTTTTCTTCAACAGAAGATGCCATGAGAAAATGAAGGTAGGTGGGGGGGAGAGGCTGTTGCAGGTAGGGGGGAGGGAGAGAAAGGGGGAAGAGAGAGAGAGGGGGAGAGAGAGAGAGAAAGGGGGAAGAGAGAGAGACAGAGAGAAAGGGGTGAGGGGGGGAAGGAAGGTAGGTGGGGGGCGGCTTTTGCCGCCTTTCCGGGGCTTTCCTGCTATCCCCAGTGGCTGTCATTCCACTCTGGGGCCTGTCATTCCATTCCCAGAATACTCCTGCTGCCCCCAGGGGCTGTCATTCCACTCTGGGGCCTGTCATTCCATTCCCAGAATATTCCTGTTGCCCCCAGAGGCTGTAATTCCACTCTCGTGGTCTCTCATTCTAGTCACAGAACAGTCCTGCTACCCCCAGGGGCTGTCATTCCACTCCCGTGGTCTCTCATTCTAGTCACAGAACTCTCCTGCTACCCCCAGTGGCTGTCATTCCACTCTGGTGCCTGTCATTCCATTCCCAGAATACTCCTGCTACCCCCAGTGGCTGTCATTCCACTCCATGGTCTCTCATTCCAGTCCCAGAACTCGCCTGCTACCCCCAGGCCCTGTCATTCCACTCTGAGGACTGTCATTCCAGTCCCAGAAGGCTTTTGCTACCCCCTGGGCTATTATTCCAAGCTGGGGCCTGTCATTCCAGTCCCAGAGTAGTCTATATGGGCCCAGAAACCCTAATGGAAAATCCATTCCACATTTTCTTTGCAACTCTACTTGTACTGTAATGTATTTCAGTGGAGCCCATGCAAATCAATTGGCATTCCTGACTCCCATTATTTCCAATGGGCCTTCAAGTGTTTCCCATTGTTTCCAATGGGCAATCCTGTCCTTCCTTTTAGTACATCTTTTTCTGGCGTGAGCAGTCAGAAACAGAAAAAAAAATTGATTTCTTTCTTTTTAAAAATAAAAGCTAAGAAGTAACAAAGAACGGAAAAGCTGGAGAAATTCAAAAAGGACTGGGGGTGGGGGAGTGGAGAGGAGAGCTGGGTTGGAATCAAACTTTGCTGTTGGAGCAGGAGGGGGAAACGGAAGCCACATTTTTGCTTCAACTTTTTGGGCACTGAAAATAGTAAGAAGCCTGATTAAAGATATATATTGTTTTTAATCCACAGTTTTTTCTACTCCTCTCTCTTTCTCTCTCTGTCCATACACACACACACACATACACACACACTCCACCTTTCTTTCTACTTTGGTGTTCAAAATAAAAGAGGGGGGGGCGGTCACCGGAGGAGGGATCTCACCCTGTTTCCCAAGGATTTCTACATTTACAACACAAAAGCTTACCAGAAGACGCAGAAGTTGTGCAACCTGGAGGAGCAAAACTTTTAGATAGAGGACTCTGAACCCCCCCCCCCTCTATAGGAAAGCTATGGCGTGCTCTGCTCTGACTTCTGGGTGAGCGGAGCAGGGCTTTTGGTGAGGGAGGGGTGGGAAGGGGAGGGGCTTGGATGCCAGCCGGCAACCCCAGTGAAATGGTTGTTCGACCGCAAATGGGGTCCCGACCCCAAGGTTGAGAACCGCTGGTCTAGATGGTGCTGGGTGGAACTATTGGGTTGCCTTGGAAGCACAGAAGTTTTACACAATATCCCTGATCCTCCACATTTCCTGGGTAAGGGAAAAATACTGTTCATATTAATGACACAGATGATCTGACTCTAGTGGTAACAAGAGAATGAAATTTTATTTACAAAAATAAAAACACATCTTACACGACATATTCAAGTAGGTACATTTAATTTATTGTGAACCGATTAACTTCCAAAAAAGTTAACTTGCTATAGCTCCAAGCCCAGGTGTGTGAGAGAACAAGAAATAACAACAGAAGGTGAGCAATGGCCAAAGAGGCTTAACATCTAACCCATGAGAGAGAGGGGCCAACTGCCAAGTGTTCTCAAGTGAGAGGATTCTCTTAACCTTTCCCTCCCAGATTCTCATGCACGCAGAGTTACAGTCTCCAACACCTCTTCTCAGTGTCACATGCAAGAGTTCTCAAGTTTCAGCTTATCTTGTAGTTTGTCAAATCTGTTTCTTGATAAAGGCTTGGTCAGGATGCCGGCCACCAACAGTACCCCGTCTCTATTATGCCCTTCTCCGTGAGGTCAAACACTCCATGAAACTTCACACCAATATGCTTAGTGTGTGCAGCCATTTTTTCTGATTGAGAAAACTTAATGCAGCTCTGGCTGTCTTCTTTAAGTTGAATTGGCTTTTGTTCATCACCTCCAACATCCTTTAGTAACTGTTCTAGCCACAACAGTTCTCTGCATCCTTCAGCAGATGCTATATATTCGCTCTCTGTGGAAGAGAAACTTTTTGTGGTTTGGTTTCCATCTCCATACAAGAACAACTACCCACTTCTGGATTTATAGGCAAAGGTATCTCCTGCCCAATCTGCCTCTGTGTAACCAACTAACTTTGGATTACTGGAGGGTGGCAATTTTAGTTTCAAATCTAGAGTTCCCTTTAGGCACCTGGCCACTCTTTTCACTACAACCAACTTTTTCTTGCTAGGTGCACTTGACTTTCCACTAAGGATCCCAACAAGGGTTGCAATATCGGGTCTGCTAGTGATGCTTAAGTATAGAAGTTTTCCTATAGAAGTTTCTGTCCTGATTGTCTTTAGGTGAAGGCTCACTTATTTCAGTGTTCACAAGAAAGTGTCAGAATCTGCTGATTCAGACAGAGTATTTCTTTTGCTTACAGCCATGTTTCAGATATGTTTTCTGTGTTTGTTGCTCTGCTTCTTATGGTACTGTATGTATGATAGCTGCTCCCATGAACACCTGTCATGTAACCCTCATTCTGGCCAGTATGTATCAGTATGTATGTAGATTGTGTGACCCCAGGTTTATGACCCTGACCGGCCTGGTTTGTGTAACTGTCAAAGCGGGAGGATGTCAACTTCAAAGTATGGGAACAATGGGCCTCTCACACTCCTGCCTCCGCATTCCATTCATCTCAGCTGAGACTCCAAGGAAGGACAAGTCTCATCTCTTATCAACGTGCGAAAGCCTCGAGGCCATGGATTGTTATGTGAAATGGTAACATCTGAAGGGTCTGGTTTGGAAGGGGAAATTTACAACTTGACACCTCACTTTCTTTCCTGTGGGAAGCAAACGGCCAGAGCCCCTTTTGCCCGCCGTTTTTCCCTTGTAGTGATTGGCTACCTATGGGTAATTCAAACTGCTTAGAAAGGTATAAAAGACCCGCTTCTGTCATCTGTGTTATCTCTGACAATAATCCGAGAAGCTGTACCAATGTAGAGATTGGAAATAAAGAACTGTGTTGCATCAACCAAGATCTGATCCTTGACTACTTTGAGCAGAAGTCTCACAGAAAGTCAGTTTCCATAGGTGTTGCCACTGTGTTGGCATTTTTCAGACCTTAACATCTGTAAGTGTTCAATTATTTTCTGTCTCTGGTTTAGGAGAAATGAACCATCTTCCTCCCTTTCAATTTGTATGCCCAAACAGTAAGAAATATCTCCTAGCTCCTTAATTTCTACTTCTCTGTTTAGGCACCCTGCCACACTGTTAGAGTTAGGGGGGGGTGCATTCAGCAAAGCAGAAAGGAATAAATGCCTGAAAAATAACTTATCAGTACTGTTTTTGTCAAAGTGAATCTCATGCCAGACATAGACTTCACCTTTTTTGGGGTACAGCACTCTATACTCCTTACTTCCAGAACCAGAACCCACAAAAACACTTCCTCTGGTTCTGGGATCTAGTTTTTGTCTTTTCTCCTTGGCTTCAAATGCGAAGGCTTTCCTGCCAAATACCTACGTCTGGCACCTTGCCATGCCATATTGGGTAAGGCACTACGTGTGCTCCCGTTTGTGGGCAGTCTGTTCTGAAGAGCGTGTGCAGTCAGGATTGCTTCGTCCCACCATTTCTTGGGTTGCCCTGCATCCATGAGTATACGTCTGCTCATCTCCAATAGAGATCTCAGTTTCCTTTCAGCAGGGCCTTTCTGCTCAGGCGCAAATCTTACTGACCTCCTGTGCAGGATGCCTTCCTCTGCCAAGAAGGTTTGTGTGTGATGTGATGTAAAATCACCACTGTTACCTGTCCGTAGCATTTAAGACTTTCTTCCAAACTTGTTAGAAACCATAGTGACGTATCTCTTTAGGACTTTGTGAACTTCACTCTCTTGTCTCACCACATATGCAACTGAGTATCTTAAGAACTCATCCAGAAAGATTAAAAATCTCTATTTCCACCATTTGATGTTACATGTACCAGACCAAGAACGTCACTATGAATTAATTCTGGCCGAGGACAGACTGAAGGTCTGCCCCGGAATAGCCACGGGGCCAAAAGCCCCATGGGAAAAGCAGCCCGCGGTGCCCCGTTCGCACTGACTGCGAGGGGGCGGAGGTGCGCGCCTGCCGGCTGCCTGAGTGAGCCGCAGCTATGCGCAGCCGCGGCAGCCATTCAGACTTCTGGCAGCGTGTGCAATGCGCTGTTGGCGCGTTCATACCAGCAGGAAGTGCCAGGGATTCGTGCGGAGACGCCTGGGGACCAGTTCCCAGGCATCTCTGGCTGAAGTGGCACCAGGGCGCCTTGCGGATGGGTGAGTCCGCACCGGCGACAGGGAACAGCTGTGGCTGTCTGGGTGCCCTCTCTGCCTCCGCTTCTAAAGCGGAGGCAGGGCGCTCCAGATCCCCAGTCTGTCCTCGGCCTCTAATGGCTTCCTGGTACGTTTCTCAGTTTTGAGTGGGAATGAGGGTCTAACTCCTTTTGCTCTTAGACAACTCACACATTTGCTTATGTCATTGATGTCACATGGCTTTACCTTAATGCCTTTGGCAAAGTTCTTGTTCTGAAGGCATAGGATTACCTTTGGATTATGATGTCCTAAACGTCTGTGCCACCGTTCCAGGCTCTCTTCATCTTTCCTATCATGCACCAGGTGTAGCTGATCACCTGCTAGACTCAATTCATATACTTTCCCCTTTTGGTTACCTTGTGCATATACAACATTGTTTTTGCTAATAGCACATGTCTTATTTCCAAAACGTATGTCAAAGCCTTGTTGTCTAATGTAGACACACTCAATAAGCTACAGCTTGATTCAGGCACATGCAGGACATCTCTAACTTCATTTAGGAAATTTTTGTGAGGTGTTCTACATAATAAAGAGCCAGTACCCATGCCTTGAATCTGTATGCATTCCCCATTAGCAATTTTTATCTCTCCATTCTCACTTTCATTAAGTTCATCAAAGAAATCTTTGCAGTATGTGCTGTGACTAGACGCTCCACCATTAGCCACTTATTCTCTTTTGATTCTGATTCAGCAGCATCATCAATAAGGCTTTTACGGTCAATTAGGTTTTTAAAAAACCTTTTCCTTTGTATGCTGCATTAGAACTATCATGCTTTTGATTTTTAAAATTGCCTCTCTGTTTGTTTGTAGCTTTTGCGCACTTTAGGAAAACTACCATTTGCTGGTAGTTCTCTGCTGTCCTTTGCTAAGTGGCCCTTTTTGCTGCAATTAAAGCAATGCAACTATTGGTTTTTCTCCCATTCTCTGGATGGGACTTGCTCTTTCAAGTTCTTTCTAGAAATGTAACTTGAGCCATTTGGTGATTCAAATTCAATAAGCCATTTTGAGCATTCCTCCTGCAGTTCTTTAGTGCCTGAATGAAAGTTTTTACATCTTTCTTTTAGCTTTGAGTCTGCACACATACAAACACAAAAAAATCTTTCCCCAAAGTCCCAAGCAAAAAAAAAAAGCCTTTTGTTCATCAGTTAGATTAAAGCCATAGAAATTTTTCTAATACCTGCCTAAGTTCAGGTATATGTTTTTCACAATTTTAGCTGTTATGTAACCTTGTTTTGCAAAGTTTTCTCATCCATACTCCTTGTGATTTAATACTAGTAAATCCCAAGGACTAAGCATTTATTTTGCTATCTGGGAATTTTCAAACATGAAAGACTCACTGTCATCCAGTGATCCCCTAATAATGTTCTTGGCAATCCTATTTTTGATTATCCAAGAGTCCAATTCCTTGTTTTTCTCTGTTGTTTTTTCTTCCTCTAGGATTCTAGCAGCTCCTTTTGCTTCAAGGAATATATGAAATCTTTTAAGCCAGCTTCTATAGTTCTCAGGAGTAAGTTTTGGGATCTCCAAATATCTGCTTGACTCAGCCATCCTTATCACAGCAACGTGGAGAAAAACTATGGAGAATTTTTAAAGATTAAAAACTAAGGGGACCTGCTAATCAAATATGTAAAATCCAAGCTTCTGACTGACTCTGGGCCCATAACCTATTTAGTTAATGTAAAAAAAATCAATTGCCTTGAAAGCACAAAAGTTTTATGCAGTATTCCCCAGTGCTTCATATTTCCCAGTTAAGGAGAAAACGCTGTTATGACAAATGACAATGAAGAAGAGATTAGATTTATACCCTGCCCTTCACTACCCAAGGGAGTCTCAGAGCTGCTTACAAACTCCTTTCCCTTCCCCTCCCCACAACAGACACCCTGTGAGGCAGATGGGGCTGAGAGAGCTCTGACAGAAGCTGCTCCTTTTCAAGAACAGCTGTGCCAGAACTATGGCTTGCCCAAGGTCATCCAGCAGCTGCAAGTGGAGGAGTGGGGAATCAAACCCAGTTCTCCCAGATTAGAGTCTACGCACTTAACCACTACACCAAACTAGCTCCCATGATGATCTGACTCCAATGGGAATGATGATCTGACTCCAATGGTAACAAGAAAAGGAAATTCTGCTTACAAAAATAGAAGCACATCTTACATGACACATTCATGTAGGTACATTTAACTTATTGTGAACAGCTTAACTCCAAAAAGGTTAACTTGCTACACCTCCAAGCCCAGGTAAGAGAGAAGATGAAACAAAAGGCAAACAAGGGCCAAACAGGCTCAACATCTAACCGCTTGGGGAGGGGGGGGCAATTGCCAAATGTACTCAAGTGAGAGAATTCTCTTAACCCTTTCCCTCCCAGATCCTCTTGCGTACAGATCCAACAGCCCTTCATAATGTCGCATGCAAGAGATCTCAAGTTTCAACTTATCTCATAGTTTTTCAAATCTGTCTCTTGATACAGGCTTGGTCAAGATGTTATTCACCATCTCTTCTGTTGAACAGTACTCTATAATGGTACACCTCCATTAGGTCAATGAGAGAATTCTCTTAACCCTTTCCCTCCCAGATCCTCTTCCATGCAGAGTTGCAATATCCAACAGGAACAGCAAGTAGGCTTCCAAAGCTCTCAGGCTGCTGTATGGCAACAATAAAGGTTTCCCTTGCTCGAAAGCCAGTCGAATCCAACTCTAGGGGACGGTGCTCATCTCCTTTTCCAAGCTGAAGAGCCAACATTGTCTGAAGACTTCTTCGTGGTCATGTGGCCAGCATGACTAAACACTGAGGTGCATGGAACACTGTGACCTTCCTACCAAAGCAGTACCTATTTATCTACTTGCAATTTCTTGCTTTCGAACTGCTAGGTTGGCAGGAGCTGGGGCCAGAGATGGGAGCTCACTCCGTCATACGGCTCTTGGGTCTCGAACTGCTGAGCTACCGATCTTCTGGTCTTCAACTCAGTGTCTGAACCTCTGAGCCACTGTGGCCCCTAAGCTAGCAATAACTCTTCACGAATTGCAGATAAGCACTGGTTGCAGGTCTATGCCTGCTGTCCAGAAAGCTATCAAAATGATGTATAAAGCTTACAGAGGCTGAGCTCAGTCCAAATGATAGCTTTCAGCCAACTGCAGCTTTGCTTCCCCCACTTTAAAAGTTCCAAGCTTTCAAGAAAAACTTAGAGAGGAGCAAAACACAAGATAAATTGAATAATTTTACAAGTGTGAAGGCTGTCCAGTTAATGGCATCTGGCTGATAGCTTCTCTGCTTCTACAGCAACAAAAACCACTTGGCAACAAGTTCTTAGAACTCTCAGGAATGATAACAGCAGACTCCCAGAAAGACTAGAAGCAGGCTTTAGCAAGCTGGAGTCAGTTAATATCATATTAATGTCCTGCAAACACAAAACTCAAGCTAAAGCATCTGCCATATTCCCTGGCAATCACCCCCCTCCCCCCATTACTCATGCATAGTTTGTGTATTTATAAAAGGGTAGTTATTTGATAACAGAATGTCAAGACAACCGTCCCGTCAGAGTAGGGCGTGTGGTGCGGTTTCAGTTCTTGCATACTTCCTAGAAGAAGAAGAAGAAGAAGAGATTAGATTTATACCCCGCCCTTCACTCACTTGGGAGTCTCAGAGCGGCTTACAAACTCCTTTCCCTTCCCCTCCCCACAACAGACACCCTGTGAGGTAGGTGGGGCTGAGAGAACTCTTTCCCAAGCTGTCCTTGAGAGAACAGCTGGTACAGAGCTATGGCTTGCCCAAGGTCATCCAGCCAGGTGCAAGTGGAGGAGTGGGGAATCAAACCCGGTTCTCCCAGATTAGAGTCCGCGCACTTAACCACTTAACCACTACACCAAACTGGCTCCTAGTAGCCTCCCCACCTCAAAGAGAGGACACAGTGGGGTGGTCTTGTGAAGGGCTCTGTCTAGAAGCCACAGAACTGTGAAACGACTTCCACCCACCTTAGGGAGTCTGGGATATTTGTTCCCTGAATAGCAGCTCCTTCCATGATTTGGGAAGAATCCATAGCTCAGTGGGAGAACACAAACTTTGCTCTACTGAACTCCAGCTTCAGTACCAGACTGCAACTTTATTTTGTGAATTTTCCATGTTTTAAAAACCCAGCCAACCTGAGTGTGAGAATCCTTGTCAACTGGACGAAAAGAATGAATGGCCTGTCTCCCCGCGAGGCCTCTTCTCAAGTTCACAGTGGCCAGGCAAGACCCTCTCCCAGAGAAGTGCTGTTGGCTTCACTGAAGGGGTGGGGTCCAGCTGACTGTGGGAGCTGATGGAGGCAGGATTAAATCACCGAAAGAAAAGTGAAAAAGAGATCTTGGGTGGGAGGAGGCTGGAGAGTTTGGAGGCAGCGAGGGACTTGGAGGGTGGTATGTGGGCCGGGTGCCCTGCCTTGCGTTTCACCTGGGTGACTGCGGGAGCGTTATTGCTGTTGAGGGCTTTAAGGCTGCAAGAGTAGGCTACTTGCACGTAAGCACCATGGAATTCACTGAGGATTACTTTTGAGTAAACATGGTTGGGATTCAGTGATAATTCTCCCCATGATTTCATCGGTAGAGTTAAGCATAGGTGGTTTTCCCTTTCAGGACAATGGGGATTTAAAAATGCTTAGCTTTGGAGGGATTGTGTCTCTTATGATGCCCTTTTTATACCATATAAAACGTAGATCCAGGTGGGTAGTCATGTTGGTCAGAAGCAGCAGAACAAAATTTGAGTCCAGTGGCACCTTTAAGACCAACAAAGTTGTATTCAGGGTTATGAGCTTTCATGCGTATGAATTAAACTTTGTCGGTCTGAAAGGTGCCACTGGACTCAAACTTTCTTCTGCTGCTTCAGACCAGCACAACTACGCTCCTGAATCTATGTGTTAGCCTCCATTAAAAGGAGACTGGACTCAAACTTTGTTCTGTATAAAACATATTTTGCTGGACTATCTCTGTAATTCTATACAGATCGATTCCTTTCTAATTATTGCACTGATTTCAAGGGGCTTTGGCTGAAAAGTAACTACATAGAACTGACCTGATTATTATGTTAAATATTATCATGATGTTAGAAATGTTAGGTTCTTCAAATCTAGCAGCCTGTGACTACAAAGCCACAATAGCTTTGTGAGAGGTTTACGGTTCCACAGGGAGGGTGGGTGGCATGCTACAGCCCACGCGTGTTAGCTTGTGGAAGCTAAGCAGGGTCAGAAGCGAGAAAAGTGAGGTGTACATGAAGTCAGTAAATAAAATAACATAAAGCCTAGAAAACTAGATGTCAGGAAGAAGAGTTCCACCTTAGTCTTTCTCCTGGTGCCCTAGTTTTCTGTGCATGCCATGGGTAAAGATCTCTGCACAGACCCTGGAGCTGTGTCATCCCCCCCCCCCCCCCCAAGGCTGAATGAAGCTTGGGGGGAAACAAGATGATACAGTTGGAGATAAACTGACTTGAAACCTGTAGCTGTGGCAGAGCACGTACAACACCTGAATATATTGTTACATTCTATTACTTGTCCCATGGAGGCCATAATACGACTGGGGACTAAGTGGTTTTGCTTTTTGTGGGGGGAAATTGCAGTGCAGAATTGCTTGGCATGTCAGGCTAGATTATCTAGATCCTGGTTGGGGTTGCCAGTTGCCTAGAAAAAAGGTCTCGTCCTTTTAATAGAGGCTTAATGGGACCGTACTTAACCTCCATGCCATTCAAAGCTTCAGTGGCTCATTGCCACACATAAGCCTCTTTTAAAAAGGTACTGGGCATTTTTCTTTTCTATTGTGTGTGTGTGTATGTGTGTGTGTGTGTGAACAAATTTTTATCAAGTGTGTCCTCTATAGCTACATTTACAAGACCAGAGAATCACAACCCAGATAACCACAAAACCATAAGATGATCAAAAAGCTGTGTGAATGCACTATCATTTACTCATACAAAAATATTGTGATTACAAAGATTACTATACAAAATTAATCATCCAATAGTACAAAAAAAAACAAGAGGTCCTCTCAAGTTGTCGACGGAATTCTCCAGAAGATGCTCCCGTTTCGATAATGCTTCTTCTGATTCAGGACCAATTAAGGTGAGGATTCTCTAATAATACATAGGTGTGTGTATGCCGCCACTTCACGAGTATAATAATGTCTCTTATCGAAAATCAGTAAAGATGGTAGACGTTGTGTATCCTTGAAGGCTAAGACATTGTTGTGAACATTCCATTCAATTTCATCTTGACGTAGTTCTATTTGAACTACTTTCTATTGTAACTGTTTCCAATTGTTCTATTTTATTTTTTAATTATTCGCTTTAACTATTTTAGATATTCAGTAGTGGGGCTTAACTTAAATTTAAATTAATTATAGAAATAGAAATTACAGAAATATAATTTATATTCATTTTAGACTGAAGGTCCTTTTTGAGTCCCATATTTTAGTGTTCGGGTACTAACTGTTTTAATTTGGCTAGACATGTTTAAGGATATTTATTCTTATGACTAGGGAAGAGGGTGGTGGGTAAGGTGGGAAAAGGGGGGGTTGGGGGGGAAGAAGAAGAGCGAGAGGAATGGTGGAGGGGAAAGAGAGGGAAGGAATCACACTTAAGTGGAACAGGTTTCGGGATCCTGCCCACTGTACTCCACGAGCAGATATTTTTCTTACCTCCTTCCATTCTTGGACTGCTTTCACTGGGTCTTCTCCATCATGTTCAGTGTCACTTAAGATTTCACAGGGTAGCATCTTCCAGCTTCTTTCCTGCTGTTTCTTGTTTGATTTTGGAAAACAGCCAACTGTGCTTTGACTTCTGCTGCTCTCAGCCCCTCCTCACTCAAATCAGGTCTCCCTTTCTCCAGGGACTGTGGAGGCAACTGAGCTGAGCACCGCCTCTGTAGCCAGCAATGGGCCATCCCCGGCCTGGAAAGTTAGGCT
The DNA here is from genome assembly GCA_029233225.1 of Lepidodactylus listeri. Lineage (NCBI taxonomy): Eukaryota > Metazoa > Chordata > Lepidosauria > Squamata > Gekkonidae > Lepidodactylus > Lepidodactylus listeri. The sequence goes on along the minus strand of JARCFY010000009.1, from coordinate 110,583,124 downwards.
GCCAGGTATTAAGCGACAGCTAACTGGCTGGTGCAGCATGATCCATTACTCCCCATGTCACATGAGAGATGTTGAAATTTCTTGCACTGATGTAATATAACATCTCAAGCAGCTGCAATCTCTTATACTGAAACTAAAGCTGGTAAAAAAATAGCTTTGGTGAGGCACGTATAACAGCCACCTTTTGAAACTTTCTAAATGAACATTTTGGCTTATATTTGGTCCTGCTGACATTTTTTTTCATTAGTGTGGATCTCTAATCTACCTATATGGCTCTAATTAGAACTGAGAACTGTTTTAAAAAACGAGAGGGGTATGGCTTAAATACTGTTGTCCCTTCACATTTCTTGTCTCCTGCTGTCCCTGGTGGCCGAACACTGAACAGCAAGCCTGCAAGAGGTCAGTAAAAGCATTCCCATATTGCAATCAGGGGCTGGGGCTTTCTTGAAGGCTAAGCTTGATAAGGCTACTTCTGGAGTTTATGGTTAAGAACAGACTGGGGCACCAGACTGCCGCTCGGCCTCTGAGCCAGGACTCTAGGTGTGTGGTGCATCTGCACTAGTGGTGCGTCTGCTCTGGGTACCACATCCAGGGAAGCTGCTGCAACGATCTTCTGAGCAGGATGTACTGGCAGACCATCACTTGCCCCTCTCTTCTAATCACCAGCACCACCACTTTCCATACTGTGCGTATTCCGTATCTATGGCCCCAGTGTTTTTAGAGCAACCCTGTAAGGTAGACCGGAATTATCTGTGTGTTGCAGAGGAGAGGGGCTGAAGTTGAGAGTAATTTTCTGAGTATTATTTTCCAAAATTAAATATTCATGGAGCGAGAGGAGAGGTGGGGCGAGGGAGACTGTTATGATGATGAGAAGAGGTCCAGGTGCCTTCGTGGGTAGGAAGAAGGGGAGAAGAGGCTCTTTGCTGGCACTGGGAGAGATAACCCACACCATCCCTTTGATGATGTGTTAGCACCTCTTGATTGGAGGGTGCAAGTTTGGTGGACTGGAGACCCAGGGCTCAGCACCCAGTTCAGCTGAACACCCCAAACCAGATGCTGGTGTGGGGTCTGAAAAGGGGAGCAGTTCCTTTGTTTGTGGCTTCTTTCTTGGCTCCCTCTTGGTTGGGAACTCTGGAGAGAGCAGGCCCGTAGCTCCAGTGGAGCATTTGGGGCCCTGCCCCTTAACTAAAAGCCCCACCCCACAAATGGCCATACCAAAAATCTTATGGGAGGGTATTTTTTGTAAAAAAATTTGCATGTGTGTAGAAACCTTATTTTTGAGGAGAGACCCCTGCAGGCATAAGAACATGAGAGAAGCCAATGTTGGATCAGGCCAGTGGTCCATCCAGTCCAACCCTCTGTGTCACACAGTGGCCAAAAACACCAGGTGCCACCAGGAGGTCCAGCAGTGGGGCCAGGACACCAGAAGCTCTCCCACTCTTGCTCCCCTGAGCACCAAGAAAACAGAGCATCACTTGCCCCAGACTGAGAGATCCTATCTATACCTTGTGGCAAATAGCCACTGATGGACCTCTGTTCCATATGTTTATCCAATTCCCTCTTGAAGCCGTCCATGCTTGTAGCTGCCACCACCTCCTGTGGCCGCAGCACTAGGGTTGCCAAGTCCGGGTTGGAAAATACCTGGGGACTTTGGGGGTGGAGCTGGGAGAGGGTGGGGTTTGAGGAGGGGAGGGGCCTCAGGATGGTACAAAGTCCACCCTCCAAAGCAGCCATTTTCTCCAGGGGAACTGATCTCTGTTAGCTGGAGATCAGTTGTAAAAGCAGGGGATCCCCAGGCCCCACCTGGAGGCTGGCAACCCTAAGCCGCACCGTGGCTTGCCCTTGGAGCTTTCCTCTTCTTCCTACTGTGGAGTTCCTGGGGGGCATCATCAGACCTGGGAAAAGATAGCTCAGAAGGCATTTAAATGCCCTCTGAGCTCTCTTCTCCTAGGGACTGACGCGCTCGCTGCCCTGTTCCTTGAATGGAAGGGGTAGAAACAGGCCGGGAGCCTTCCCCTTTGAATGACAGGCAATCAGATTAATTCAATTCACTGTAATTTAACTGCCCCCTTAAAATTTCAAATGCCCCCCCCCACAAAAAAAATCCTGGCTACAGACCTGAGTGGGAGAGTGTGTTTTGCCATGGATTATGACTCAGGGGCATGGTGCAAAAGGGAGGTGCAGACGCACTACCCAGGCCAGGTGTAATTTAGACTGTAAGTCCTTTAGTTAGAACGTGACTTTTTGTTTCTTTTCTTTAGCGTGCTTTTAGTGTGGGTTTTGCAATACCCTGAGTTTGTGCCTTGCAGAAACATAGTCTTATTGAACTTGAGGGAGTCTGCACAAGTCCTGACCCACCTGCCTGGCTCCTTGGCATACCACCGAACAATACCCCTGCGAGGCTGACTTTGGGCAACCATGTTGGGGGGGCTGGGTTTTACCCGGAGTGGTGGTGACCCAGAGTGGTTGGGGGGGTGAAACAGTGGCTAGTCTAGCCCCACAGCATGCACAGAGATGACAATTGGGTTAGATCCTGAGTAAATTTACACAGTGGAGGAAAGCTCAGAACTCCCACAATGCAACATTCCGCCCCCGTGTTTTCTTTTGTGTCATTGGTGCAGAGGTGCCCAAACTTTCTGAGCCAGTTGGGCCCCTTTGGAATTGAGGCACAACATGGTGGGAGCAGCCACAACATGACTTTCACAATATGGCTGCTGAAGGAGGGAGGGCCAGCCGGGAAATAGCTGCCACACCTTGCCATCAGTCACACAGTGAAGATCCTCACGCTCTGCTGGCAGCTGCTGCTGCTGCTGGCAAAATGCAGTTTCCAGAAAATCTGCCCAGGCAACCAGAAGCCTTGCAGGGCAAAAGCCCCGCCTGACCCCACCCTCACGTGGCCGCCAACAGGGACCGCGGCATGCTAGGGCCCCCTGCTCAGTGGCAAGGCACACGCTCCCGCTCCCAGTTTTGACAGTGGAATCAACACACTGCCCCTTGCAGCCATCAGGTCCTCTGGGGGAGAGCCTCTTCCTGCTGGCTGGCTGGCTGGCTGGCTAGAGTGGGCGGGGCTTCACCCTCTGGAGGTCCCCCATTCTGAATGAGCCCCTATTCAAAATTTCCTGGCACTTTGGGACCCTTGGTCTAGCGTTTCAGATTGTATGGAAGTACCTTAACCCACTGTTTTTCAACCACTAGTGTGCCGCGAGATATTGTCAGGTGTGCCGTGGGAAATTAGAGTCTACGCCATGCACTTCAACCCGGTCCTCTCCCGCGACGACGTCACCGGTAGGGCGCCCCCCGCCCCACCCCCCGGGGGGGAATCCCTCCTCCTCCGCCCCCCTGGGCTCAGCACGTTCTTTCCGCTCGCCCCTCCTCCCCTAACCCCCCCCCCCCCCGCAGGCGGCCCCCAGGACGCGGCCGAGGCCTTCAGCCACGCGGCCGAGGCGGGTTGGGCCTGGAAGGAGGGGCGCCTGAGCGGCGACATCGTGGCTGAGCAGAAGAAGCTGGAGGCGGCCGACCTGGTCATCTTGCAGGTGGGCGTCCGCTCTGCCAGGCGCGCCAGGCCGCTGCCAGGAGGGGGCCCTCGGTCTGGTCCGGCGGCCTGGGGCGGGGAGTGGGGCCCCTGCGAGAAAGGCGCCGCCCGGGGCCCCCGCAGGCCATCGGAAGCCAGGACGCCCGGCGAACAGGTCCTGGGCAGGGCGGGGCCTCGGGCGGCTGTCGCGAGCGGGATCAGGGCGTGGAAGGGAGACGAGCAGGGCAGACACTCTGGCGGCTCAAGCACCGCTGCTGCTGCTGCTGCTGCTGCGCCTCCTCCTCCTCCTCCCTGGCCTCGAAAACCCCCGGCTGGGGGCGCCGCAAGCGAGTCCAGACTGGCGCACGAGCAACCCAGCGGCGGCCGCCTGGCAGGTGGGGAGAAGCCGCGCTCCTGGGGCCAGGCAGGGAGGCGGGGGGAGGCAGGGCGGGGGGGGGGGCGCTGGAGCCTGAAGACCGACCAACACCCCCCCCCCCGCGCGCGCGGTGCCACCCTTGTGCTTTCCCCCCAGTTCCCCCTCCAGTGGTTTGGCGTGCCAGCGACCTTGAAAGGCTGGTATGACCGCGTCCTCACACAAGGCTTCGCCTACTCCTATGCTGCCATGTATGAACAAGGACCCTTCCAGGCACCTGTAAGCCAGCCCCGCCCGGCCCCTTCGGCCAACCACCCTCTCTCTGCCACTTGGTCCTAGTTGGCCGCGGTTGCTGCTGCTGCTCCAGGCCAAGGCTCACCCTCCCCAGGAGGGGCAAGCCAGGCCAGGCCGGCCAGTGCAGCAGGGGGACGGGGGCTCCTCCTGCAGAGCCACCCCTGGAGTCGCTGACCTGCGGCACGCTTGGTCCTCCCAGAAAAAGAAGGCAGTGCTGTCCTTCGCCACTGGTGGGATGGGCTCCATGTACACCCCCGAAGGCGTCAACGGAGATGTCAGCATCCTCCTCTGGCCCTTGCAGGTGAGAACACAAAGCCCCGCCTGGTTGCCGGAGCCTCAGGGAGCCTCCTGGGCCCACAGAGGGGCTGCCTGCCCCCCCTTGCTCCACCAGCTGGCCAAAGGAAGTGCTTTCTGGCAGCAGCTGTTCTCCCCAAGTCCCTCCTGAAAGCCAGAGCCAAACTGCCACAGGCAGCTGGAGAAGGGTTTCAGGTGCAGGTGGCCAAAAGCAGCTCCAGACTGCAGGCGTAAGGTGGAGCTCCTCCCCCGTTTGCCTTGTGCTCTGAGTCCTCTCTCTCTCTGCAGAGCGGGACCCTGCACCTCTGTGGCTTCCAGATCTTGGCACCCCAGAGAGCCTTCAGCATTTACTTATTTATTTCATTTATATCCCGCCTTGCCAGTTTTTCACCGGCTCAAGGCAGCTAACGACATAGACAGATAAAACAAATTTATAATATAAAACATTTTAAAACCTACACTACATTACAAATACAGAAGATGGCGACTTCAGATCACTCAGGTGGGCAAAGGCAGCAGGGTGCAACCACCAGGGCCAGGGAGATGGTATCATCCACTTTCTCTCCGATGGCGGCTCCTATTTGAAAGCCTGGCGGAAGAGCTCCGTCTTGCAGGCCCTGCGGAACTGTAATAAATCCCGCAGGGCCCTGATGTCATCCGGGAGCTCGTTCCACCAGTAAGGAGCCGCCACCGAAAAAGCCCTGGCCCTGGTGCAAGACAACCAGGCCTCTTTTGGACCGGGGCAGGTCAGGCGATTTTGAGTACCTGACATCAGTAGCCTCTGGGGCCTATATGGGGAAAGGCGGTCCCTCAGGTAGGCAGGCCCCTGACCATAAAGGGCTTTAAAGGTTAATACCAGCACCTTGAACCTGATCCGGTATGCTATAGGCAGCCAGTGCAGCCGCTGCAGCACAGGTCGGATGTGGTCCCGCATAGAAAGACCCATCAGCAACCTGGCCGCAGCATTCTGCACCAGCTGCAGCCTCCGGATCTGGGACAAGGGCAGCCCCAAGTAGAGAGCGTTACAGTGATCAAGACGTGAGGTGACCATAGCATGGATCACTGTGGCTAGGTCTTCGCGTTCAAGGAAGGGAGCCAACTGCCTCGTCAGCCGTAGGTGGAAGAAGGCTGCTTTGGCAGTGGCTGCTACCTGGGCCTCCATCGTCAAGGAGGGGTCCAGGAGCACACCCAGACTCCTGACCCTCGGAGCTGGCACCAGTGGCGCCCCACCAAAGGACAGAAGTGGATGCCCTAACCCCATCCCGGTCCGACTCAAGCACAGGACCTCCGTCTTCAGGGGATTCAATTTCAGTCGACTCAGTCTGAGCCAGCCCGCCACTTCCTGCAACGCCTGTTCCAGGTCATCTGGGATGGAGCCGGACCGGCCACCCAGCAACAGATAGAGCTGGGTGTCATCCGCATATTGATGACACCCCAACCCATGCCTCCGGACAATCTGGGCAAGGGAGCGCATATAGATGTTGAACAACATCGGGGACAGAACCACCCCTTGAGGAACACCACACACCAGTGGGTGCCTCTGGGAGGTCTGTTCCCCGAGCGCAACCCTCTGTCCCCGATCTCGGAGGAAGGAGGCAAGCCATTGTAAAGCGAGCCCCCGTATCCCCGCATCGGCGAGGCGGTGGATCAGCAACTGGTGGTTGACCACATCAAATGCCGCCGACAGATCTAACAACACCAGTGCCGCCGTACCGCCTCGATCCAGATGTCTTCGGAGGTCATCCGTGAGGGCAACTAGAACCGACTCCGTCCCATGACCCGGTCGGAAGCCAGACTGAGACGGGTCTAGCATGGAGGTGTCATCCATGAAGCTCTGTAACTGAATCGCCACCGCCCTCTCCAATACCTCACCCAAATAGGGTAGGTTGGACACCGGCCCATAGTTGGCCAAAACAGCCGGGTCCAGAGATGGTTTTTTAAGGAGAGGACAGACCATCGCAACCTTGAGCGCCTCCGGGAACAGTCCTTCTAAAAAGGACTTGTTGATAATCTCCCGGAGTGCGTCACGCAACCCCTCAAGGCAAGCTTTTATAAGCCACGAGGGGCACGGATCAAGGCTGCACGAGGTTGGACGTACAGTCAAGAGCAACCTGTCGACCTCCTCAAGGCTGAGGGGACTGAAATGATCCAAGATAGAACCTGAAGACGTGCATGGAGCCTCAAGTTCACACACTGTCTCAACTGTGGCAGGGAGTTCTCGGCGGAGTAGCAAGATTTTATCTGCAAAATCGCTCGCAAATGCCTCACAGCCAATATCCAATTCCCTATCATTTAAAGTGCTCTGTGGCACTTCGGTTAGCGACCTAATAGTTCTAAATAATTGGGCCGGGCGAGAGCTAGCAGATGCAACCTCAGCACATAGAATTGTTTCTTAGCGGCCTTGATTGCCATCTCATAGGATCTCATAAACGTCCTATAAGATGCTCTTGATGCTTCGTCGCGAGAACGCCGCCACCGTCTCTCTAGCCGTCTGAGACCCTGTTTCATCAGCCTCAGCTCCCCGGTAAACCAGGGAGCCAGCTTCGAGTGAGGGCGCAGAGGACGTCGGGGAGCAATCTCATCGATGGCTGCCGAGAGCCGGTTGTGCCAGTCCTCGACCAAACCATCTAATGAGTCGCTGGGAGGCATGGGATCCCACAGGGCCATCAGAAACCGCTGAGGGTCCATCAGGCTCTGCGGGCGAGCTAAAATCCGCTCGCTGCCCAAACAGAGTTGGGGCGACACCATCAGACGAGCCTTCAGGGCATAGTGGTCAGACCATGGCACTGCCGTGGCAGTCAACTGACCCACTGTAACCCCCGCCGCGAAGACCAAGTCGAGCGTATGCCCGGCCTGGTGTGTAGGAACCGTTACAAATTGGGTGAGCCCTAGTGCCGCCATGGAGGACACCAGATCCCTCGCCGGAACAGAGGCCGCATCGTCGGCATGGACATTGAAGTCACCCAAGACTATCAGCCTTGGGTGCTCCAAAGCCCAGCCCGACACCGCCTCCACCAGCGAGGACAGGCTGTCGGCTGGTGCGTTGGGCGACCGGTACACCAGCCAGACAGCCAACCTCTCCCCGGCTTCCCACACCAAGCCCGAGCATTCTATGCCCACCAGCTTCAACGGCGGGAGTGCCCTGAAGGAGTAAGCCTCCCGAATGAGCAGTGCCACTCCTCCTCCCCGGCCATCGGTCCGTGATTGGTGGAGGACCGTGAACCCGGGTGGAGCCAACTGGGAGAGAGCCACCGTCTCCCCTTCTCGCACCCAGGTCTCGGTCACGCACGCCAGGTCAGCACCTTGTTCCAGCAGGAATTCCTGCAAGGTAGCAGTCTTGTTATTAATAGACCTGGCGTTGCACAACACCAATGACGGAGGATGGTCCTTCCTTGCCTCCCTGCCCGCCACTCTCGGGATGGGCCGCAGGCTGGATGGGGGCCGAGCTTCACCATTTCTCTGCCTCCTTCCCTTCAAAACCCGCCTGCGCCCACCGCTATATTTCCCCTGCCCCAGAAGCACTGGAATCCCCAGTCCGGTAGTCATCGGCGCCGATGGCCTTCACACAGCTCAATGCCGGTCACAGGCCAGATCGGCGCCGTCAGCTGCCCGGTAGGAAAAATCTCACCCCCGTGCTGCCTACTCCAACCCCAAACCCCTCCCTCCTGAGGATAAACAACCCAACAGGTTCCAACAGGTGAAAATGTATCGACTAACAGCTTCCTCATCCTCAAAGTATTACCTACCCTGACCTCCCTTCATTACTGCCGAATTTCAGGCAGCAAGATTAAAATAACACTCCTAGCTAAAAGCTAACTAATTAAATTAATATAGAGCAGGTCTGACACTAAAACGCCCTATCTATACCTAACCTAAGCATCCAATAACACTGCTGGATGGAAGAAACCAGTCTTTCCCCCACAGGGTCCTAAAAACGCTGGTGTTCACTGGAGTTAAAAGTCCTCGGTGGGCTCGGTGTACCCCACTCAATGATCTCCCGGCCAGGCCACCGTCGCTTCTCCGCTCCCAGATGTAACCGTCCCAGACCGTCCTTGGCCCCGGCATTCTCCGTGCCGGTCCCAAATCGTCCCAGGCCATCCCAGAGCTAGCACTGCACACACCCCGCCAGAGATCCGCTCCCAGATCCTAGAGGGGTGGAAGAAGAGGCTGGCGACCATTTGGGACGAAAAGCTGCTCACGTTTGCTCCCAGCAGCAGCTTTGATCTGAGCTTCCCTGGAGGCTTCCTCCTAAAGAAAGAGGTGGAAGAACAGCTGCAAGACCAGAAATATGGGCTGACCGTTGGCCAGCATCTGAGGAAGCCACTCCCACCTGACAACCAGGTCAAAGCCCAGATTCCTATTCAAGACGTTATAACGTCATTCCTCAATGTTAAAAAAATGCTTATAGTAACAATATAACACTTATATTGTTAATATAAGTTTTTTTTCATGTTTTCAGCTAGTGGTGTGCCGCGGGATTTTTTCAATGAAAGAAATGTGCCTTAGCTCGAAAAAGGTTGAAAAACACTGCCGTAACCTATGTGGGGGACTGGCCAAGTGCCCCCTTTGCACAGACGTTTCCCTTCCAGAGAGCCAGTCTGGTGTAGTGGTTCAGTGCATGGACTCTAATCTGGGAGAACCGGGCTTGATTCCCCACTTCTCCACTTGCACCTGCTGGATGATGACCTTGGGCAAGCCATAGCTCTGTACCAGCTGTTCCCTCAAGGACAGCTTGGGAAAGAGCTCTCTCAGCCCCACCTACCTCACAGGGCGTCTGTTGTGGGGAGGGGAGGGGAAAGGAGTTTGTAAGCCACTCTGAGACTCCCTTGGGGAGTGGAGGGCGGGGTATAAATCCAATCTCTTCTTCTCTTCTTCTTCTCCTCCTCCAGACTTTCCGGGCATTCAGGGTCTCCTGGGCTATGTGTGTCCCAGCTCAGGGGGTTTTAGCTGACAGCAAGCATTCTGAAATGTGCTGCAAGGTCTGTGCTTTAGAAAAGAGGAGGTTCCCTGCTATGGTGTAGTGGGGAGAGGGTCAGACTAGGATCTGGGAGGCCCAGGTTTGAGTCCCCACTCTGCCAAAGAATCTCTCTGGGACACCTCAAGCCAGTCACATGCCCTCAGCTTAACATACCTCACAGGGTTGTTGGGAGATAATAGGAAGAAGAAGAAGAAGAAGGCGGCATTGTGTGTCAAATAGCCAGGAGATCCTAAGACTGTCTGGCAGACAGAAGTTCTAGCTCTTAAGTGTTATGCACCATTGGGTGGCAAGCTAGACTTGTTTTTTTTAAGGCAAGAGGAGGAGGAGGAGGAGGAGAAGAAGAGATTGGATTTATACCCTGCCCTTCACTACCCGAGGGCTTACAAACTCCTTTCCCTTCCCCTCCCTACAACAGACACTTTGTGAGGAAGGTGGGGCTGAGTGACAGAAACTGCTCTTTTTCAAGAACAGCTGTGCCAGAACTATGGCTTGCCCAAGGTCATCCAGCAGCTGGAAGTGGAAGAGTGGGGATTCAAACCCAGTTCTCCCAGATTAGAGTCCGCACACTTAACCACTACACCAGACATTCAGAAGTGGTTTGCCATTGCCTGCCCCCGTCTTCCTACTGCTGGTATTCCTTGGAGGTCTCCCATCCTTTTATAAGCCAAGGCCGACCCTGCTCAGCTTCCAAGATCTGACAGGATTGGGCTAGCCTGGGCTCTCCAGGTGAGGGCAGTTGTAAGGATAAAAGGGAGAAGAGGAGAATGATGTAAGCCACTTTGTGTTCCCATTGTGTGTGTGGGGGGGGGGGTAAATGAGGTACAAATAAGGGGACGGAGTCTCAGCTGCCATTACACTGAGGCTCTGGAATCCCTTCTCACACACAAACTGAAGTCTGCAGTTATTCCTGCCTGAAGTTCTGCAGAGGCTGGTGGGCGTCTTTCCCCCCAAAACATTTTGACAATCTGATTTGTCTCTGCACTTTAAATATTTTTGTTCCCAACCTCAAATTAAATATTTTAAATCAAGTAAATACCTGTCCCATTTTCAGACTTTTCAAAAGGAATCATGAAGCCTAAAACTAAAGTCGCAGCAAATTCTGTGCTCATTTAAAGACATCTATCCTCTTGATCTAGAATGTGTAGATAGACTGCTCCTAGTGGCCACAGTCCTGCACTAGAAGTCTGGGACCGCACATCGGTGCGTGTCCACATGCTCTTTTTGGCAGCCCCCAGAGACTTACCCAGTCGGTTCAGTGGTGTCATGGGCAGAGCCCTTTCTTGGGGGTGTGGCACCCTCTGCTGTGGTCGAGGGGACAGGGCGGACACCCGCAGGGGGCTGAGGCCTCGGAATCTGAAGGGACAGTGATTACAGCACCGTCTTCTGTCTCCTTCCCCTGGGATTCCATCTCTCTGGCCCTGGCTCTAATCTAGCTCTCCCCCCCCCCACCTCAGAGCCTCTTCCCCTTTTATCCTCCCCAGCTCAGCTCCACCCCCTTCCCCAAGCAGAGGGATTGGCCATTCACACTGCCACTTATCCTTCCCGGCCTCCCATAGGGTCAGGGCTGGTGCCAGGTCTTTTTGCCCACTCGGCGAGGCTACCTTGCCCCCCCCCCCCCGGTGCGCCCACCAGTTTTCAAACATAAATGCTTTTTAAGAAGAATGAAAAACACATTTGAAATTGCTATTTTCTTTTTTTTAATTGTGAGAACAAGTAATACAATCTCTGATTTTCTCTATCAAACAGAAAAATACAAATCACAAATCATTTTGAAAAATCCTGTTAATTGGGATGTTGAAATTTAAGTCTCTTTAATGTTTCCATTTGAGGCACATCAGAATCTCATTTTGTGTGCCTTTTCTTTAGCAAATTTTGTTGCCAATTCCTTCAGGTCAAATGCTGATGCTTCAGCATGTTCAATTAAAATAGTTGCCAAAGCAAGTAGTCCCTTTTGTGGCATTCTCAAGCGTCTCTGTGTTTTTATAAGTTTGAGTTTTGAGAAGCTGCATTTGCCACTTGCCAGTGACACCGGAAGTGGGAGGAGGAGCCTTAGAGCAACAGAAACATTAAGCACCCTCAGGGGTCCGTTGGAGTGGCGCTCCGGGAGTGAAGACACGGGGGGGGGGGGGGCTGGCACATGACGAAGCCCCACCCCCAGCAGGGCCACCAGGCCTGGCGCTGGACGCCGAGCCTGGGAGACAACTTTGGAGGCTGCCTTCCCCTCCCCGCCATGTCTCCCAGGCCCGATCCCCTCCCAGGGAGAAGCTCCCCATCCCCCCCCCCCCCCGGTCGCCATTCCCAGGCCGCGGCAGGCCACTGGCCCCGGGAGAAGCTCTCCATCCCCCCCCCCCCGCTTGCCATTCCCGGGCCACAGCAGGCTGCCAGCCCCGGGAGAAGCTCCCCATCCCTCTCCCCACTTGCCATTCCCGGGCCACGGGGGGGGATAGGAGGGAGGGAAAAGCCGGGCCCAAGTGACCCAAGCAAGAGCGAGCGGGGGGGGGGAGGGAAATGCGAGGGGGGGAGAAGCGCCTAGTCTGTCTTCCTTCCTTTTTTCTTCCTTCTCTCTCTCCCCCCCACCTACCTACCTACCTTCCTGTTCCTTTCTTTCTTCCCTTCCTCCCTCCCTCCCTCTCTTTCTTTTTCTTTCTTTCTTTCTTTCTTTCTTTCTTTCTTTCTTTCTTTCTTTCTTTTTCTTTCTTTCTTTCTTTCTTTCTTCTCTCTCTCTCCACCCCACCTACCTACCTTCCTGTTCCTTTCCTTCCTTCCCCTTTCCTTCCTCCCTCCCTCTTTCTTTCTTCCTTCCTCCCTTCCGTCCTTCCTTTCCTTCCTTCCTTCTTCCTTCCTTTCTTTCTTCCTTCCTTCCCTTCTTTCTTTCTTTCCTTCCTTCCTTTCTTTGCCATCAGATAGGTTTGGCAGTTCTGAGTTGGGAAATACCTTGGAGATTTTTGGGTGGAGCCTGAGCGGTGGGTATTGCCATCTGACACACTTCCGGTGACGGCAGGGGTGTGTGGCCTTCTGACACTTCCGATGACATCAGGGGGTGTGACATATGCAAATAAGTTATGCTAATGAGCTCCTGCACCTATTTTTTTACGAAAGGACCCCTGAGCACACTATCCTGGAGTTTTTGTTGAAGTATGAAGAGAAGTACTCTTTGTGATGGCATAGACTTCGGAAGTCTTCGAGCTACTGCTTGCAGTTCACAACACAGATCTTCAGCATCAATATCTTTGTTTCCATCGTGCATCAGTGCTTGTTCCAAATTCTTTCAGACCTTACATACATCTTCAGTTCACAACACAGATCTTCAGTGTATTTTTTGTTAATACTGTATATATCTTACAGGATGCCAAAGAGGGAATTATAGTGTTGTAGTTGTTGGAATCTCTCTTCAACTGATTGTATGGCCACAACTAAGACAGCATATCAGAAATTCACAGAGCTCTGAAAGAACTTATGACTGACCCAAAGTCACACCAGCAGCTGCATGTGGAGGAGGAGTGGGGAATCAAATCCAGTTCTCCCAGATTAGAGTCTGCACCCCTAACCACTACACCAAACTGCCTCTCAGTTTGAATTTCAGTTAGACTCACTTCAGTTAGACTCAAGTGTCTTGTTGGCCAAAGTCATTGTGTTAAATTAGGAGATAAATTTTGGATGCTTTAAGTTGTTGCAGAAAGTCAAAGTGTCATTTGATTGGTTCTGCAATGAAATGTTGTTTCCCCAGGAAATGCCATGGGTCTTTCCACAAGACTGTAGCGTTCCATAAATGGTAAAGGTAAAGGTTTCCCTTGCTTGAAAGCCAGTCAAATACGACTCTAGGGATGTGGTGCTCATCTCTGTTTCCAAACCAAAGAGCCAGCACTGTCCGAAGACATTTCCATGGTCATGTGGCCAGCATGACTAGACAGCATGACTAGACGGAGTCTAGACGGAGTCCCACCAAAGTGGTATCTGTTTATCTACTTGCAATTTCTTGCTTTCAAACTGCTAGGTTGGCAGGAGCTGAGGCCAGAGACGGGAGCTCACTCCGTCATGCAGCACTCGGGTCTCAAACTGCTGAACTACCAACCTGCAGTTCAGCATCTTAACTACGTGAGCCACTGCAGCACTCCCTAAATAGTAGCGCTATACAAATCATGGGATTTATTGGGATATCTTCTCCTCTGTAATAGGACACGCTTTGCTGCTGTCAACTGAATACGAATTCACCAACATATTGCAAAAACTCAGCCCACCTGGATGGCCCAGGCTAGCCCAATCTCAGCCTCATCAGATCTTGGAAGCTAAGCAGGGTCAACCCGGGTTAGTGTTTGGATGGGAGACCACCAAGGAAATCCAGAGTCCCTAGGCAGAGGCAGGCAACAGAAGACCACCTGTGATAGTCTCTTGTCCTAACTTGGATGGCCCAAGCCAGACTCACCTCATCAGATCTCAGAAGCTAAGCAGAGTCAGCCTGGGTTAGTCCTTGGGTGGGAGACCCACCACCAAGGGTGTCCAGGGTCATTATGCAGAGGCAAGAAATGACAACCCCCCCCCCCCTCTGAACGGCAATTCCCATGAGGGATGGCCATGGGTTGCCTGTGAGCTGCCAGCCCTTTCCAGCCCCACCAAAAATAAGCATCTAAATCCCAGGCTTTGGGGGAACCAGGAGGTGGGGCCGATCAGCAGGCCCCTTGCCCCCTCCCTGGCTATGATTTCATCCTGAGGGATGAAGCTGGAGGCTCGTGCAAAACCCACTCCTGCAACCGAGCCCCACGGGGGGTTCAACTGCCAGTCAGAGTTCTCCCCTCCATGGAACTCCAGAACAGCCCTGCAGAGCCAGGCCAAAGAGGGTCCCCCGAATCCAGCATCCGGTCTCCTCCCCCAGCCACCCAGATTCCCTGGGAGGCCAAAGCCCACCTCTGAAGCCACCACACGGGTAGTAGACTGCCTCTGAACATGGAGGTCCCATCTTCCTTCCCACATCCTGTGGCAGTGAGTCCCAGACACCAATTCTGCCTCCGCTTTGGTCCCCTGCCTGTACACCCATGAACTCCCACCTTGAGGAGGAGCAGGAGGGGGGGAGTGGCACTCTTCTTGCTTCGATGCCCTGTTCACCCCCCCCCCTGCTGGGGACCGCAGAGAGTGCCATGGCCCCGGGGGGGGCAGGCCAGGGGGGCAGAGGGAGCTAGTGGGGCGTGCCAGGACCACACGGAAGGGCGGTGCTGCCAGGCAGCGGTCACAGCACCAGCGGGCATCGGGCATCGGCAGTGCCCTGGGCAAGCCACACCCACGTGTGGTGAGCCGGGAGGCACGGCGTGACTGCAGAGCACCCTGGAGGGCTGGGCGGGGAGGCCAGGGGCAGAGCATGAGCCACCGCTTCACCGGGGCAGCGGAGGTGGTGCCAACTGAGGGTGCCACCGCGGGGAAGGGACTCGGTGCGGTGGCTCCCTGTGAGAGGGGCAGTAGGCGCGAGGAAAGGGAGGTGCTCGTGGAGGTCCAGGGGGGAAAGGAGCCGTCAGTTCTGTGCTCCTCTGATGTCTGTGCTCTAGGTGGTTGCCTAGGTTGGTCTAATGGTAGCACCGGCCCTGCCTAGGGTCCTGGGTTTCTCCCCCCTCCCCTACTCTACTCTGCTGCCCGGTCCAGAATGCCAGCCGCGCTCCAGCTGACTCGAGCACAAGCCCATTCCGGGGGTCATCCTGTGGCCCCAGGGACCTGTGCTGGGCTGCAGCTCTGCTCAGGGGTTGTCTCTCATTCCAACCTGCTCTTTGCCCCTCCCTGCACCCAACACCCCAGGCCCACGATAAGTGCAGCGGCAAGCTCCATCACTGGAGGTCAGGCCGGGGGGTCCCTCTGCTGGGGTCCCTGTCTTCCTGAGGGTGGCAAGCGGGTGAGCCCAGGCAAGTGGGACCTAGTCGTGTGTCCCAATGTACAGGAGGATGTTCACCTGCATCTATTGTTACCTACACAAGCAAAAACTAGAGATGCTACTGAACTTCATGGCCCACCACTTTGATTTCAGTACCTCAGTTTCTGTAATGAGGGGCCCTTCCACATTCTCATTTTCATTGCTTGTGTGTCCCTATTGCTTTGGGGTTTTTTCCTGCATGTGTTTTGCTCCCTAAGTGGTTTATTCAGTATTACATAGCTGTATGTCCGGCATGTCTCCCTGCACATTCAAAGCACAGGGAATTATGCTGGACCTGCAGTGATGTAATATTGAATCAACCACTAGATGGAGCAAAGAACATGCAGAAATGGGAAAAAACCCAAAGCAATAGGGACACACGAGTGACAAAAATAAGAATGTGGAAGATCCGGAGTTATCCCCACTCAGGATGAAACTATGCCCCAAAGACAGCCCAAGACAACACCTGAGGCAACACACACCTGCCAAGGAGGGTTCAGTAGAGAGCATCTCCCCTCAGAAGTCACACACCAAGGGGAACCAGGAGCTGGCAACACACCAAAGATCTGGCAGGAAGTGGAGGACTGATGGGAGGTATGTCAAGGCTGAGGCCATGAATGGAGCTGCAGCTTGACACTTTAGACACACTCTCACAATGTGTGCCCCGCACAAGAAACGGGGTGGTGGTGATGCCCATGCTGCAAAGGGAACATCAGAAGGTGCCCCACTTCTAAGTGCTGAGGAGGGCCATAGGAATTCACACAGACATTTTCATATTGTTTCCAGGGGTCATTTTAAGCAGGAACGCACAGGAATGCCATTCCAGGAGCAACAAGCCCAGGAGCAGGCACATGTGGTGATGCACTGTGGAAAAAAGCAAAAGCATACTAACTTGATCTGTATTTTCATGCTTCTTGTGGAGTAGCTTCCCTGCAAGAGCAAAGGAAACCCAAAGTGTCTTTAGTCCAAGTGTCAAGCTGGCCCGCCAGCTCTGAGTTGGGAAATACCTGGAGACTTTTGGGGTGGAGCCTGAGCGGTGGGTGTTGCCTTCTGACGCACTTCCAGTGATGTCAGGGGGTGTGGCATATGCAAATAAGTTATGCTAATGAGTTATACTAATAAGCTCCTGCACCTCGTTTTCTACGAAATGACCCCTGATTATTTCCATCCATTTGTTAAGCACTGGGCAAATGTTAAAACAAGCCCCACTTGCAAAATCACTACCTAAAATATGACATGACACACTCTGAACCACACTGCTTTACAAGAGCTGTTTCCAACCTGAATATATGATTTTCACCCTGGAAAAAAGAATTGCAGTACTCAAACCTAAACCTGACCACTTCCGTTTCAGCTGATTCCACTCAAATAACGTTAACAGGACTAACTTGGCTGACTAGGCTGCCGGCTGTCCCTGGGCCCACCACAAAGGAGTCCATGTAAGAAATTATTGTGTAAAACCAGGACAAATGCAGCAGTCCCTTCTTCTGCTCAGAGCCTAGAGTAGCCACATCCCAATGTGGACACCAGGGGGCGCCCTTCAGTTATGGTACGAAGACTTCTGAAAGGGGGGGGGGAGGCAGCCAGGCTTGGCACACACAAGTATGAAGGTGACATCACCAGCTTTGTGACAAAGTTCACATGCCTGGAAGGACTTGCTCTGTAATAACCCTAGACTGGGTATGATCCTTCTGTGCAATTGCTCTAGGGAGAGGGAGATGGAGATTACCCAAGCCATATAGCTCTCTAGGGTCGCGTTCACACAGCTCTTTTGAGTTCTTATAATGTAAGGGCTAAAAGGACCGAGACAAAGTTTGCAGTTGCTAGAGGGAATTTAAAGTGCACGCCCAGATAACAACATCTGGAAATTGTGCCGCTTCCGTGATCAGCCCGTCAATCCCCATCGGGGATCCGTATTTAAAAGACAGTGGTGAAAGTCTGGTCCTAAGCTGGCCAATGTGCCAATGGCAGACTATCTGGTTGTTCCACCAGTGCACAATCAGCCTGTAGGGATGGTCTCCAGACCATCCCGAATGGCCGCCATTTTAAAAAAGTCTTAGCGATGCGTGCATAACCGCTTAAACGTGCAACGTCCTCAGAGCTCCACTCAAACGATCCAAACAATTTTATGTTTCTGATGGTCCCGTGAACTTTATCAACTTTATTAACTGAAATGGTACCTAGAGGAAGGTACCTCTGGCGGTGCTTTTACCATTTTAGTCCATGCATGTGCAGAAAAACAAGTAGATGGTGAGGCACATATGCGCATGCGCAAACAGGATTTTTTTTTAAAAAACCAGCTGACCGCACAGCTCCTTATGGTGGATGCCATCTAGACAATCCACTGCAGAGTCACGTGCGGTAAAGTGATTCACGGGGGAGCTGTCTGGTTGTGCAATGCTGGATCAAAAAGATCTAGATCAAATTACAGCTGGGCCAATAGTGGGATTAGCTGCCCATCTGAACACACCCTGAGTAGATGTACTTGGAAGTTACCGTTGACATGCTGGGAGCTATGAAAAAAATTACGGTGGGGGGAATAATTGGGGGCACAGGAAGTGCATCGTCTGAGGCTTCTTTGCCCCCCACCCCAGGATTCCTTTCCGTTCCTTTCATACCCTTAGAAGCTCATTGGTTCATAGATCTTGAGCAGCAGACAACACTCGCTTCTTATAATGCAAGGGCTAAAAGGACCGAGACAAAGTTTGCAGTTGCTAGAGGGAGCTCAGGATCCTTACTGCTGAGCAAATGAGCCTGGGTTCCCAGAGTACAGGGGGGTGGTTGGTGGATTAAAGGCTTAATGGAGTGATCCTGTGTATTCTCAAAGAACCTGCATTCAAGCAGGGCATGGAAGGCTGTATCCAGAGGGCATTTCAAGCAGGAACACTGTTCCAGGAGCAACAAGCCCAGGAGCGGGCACATATGGTGATGCACTGTGGAAAACTCACTCTATCTGTATTTTCATGCTTGCTGTAGGGCAGCTTCCCTGCAAGAGCAAAGGAAACCTAAAGTGTCTTTAGTCCAAGTGTCAAGCTGGCTTGCCAGCTCTGAGTTGGGAAATACCTGGAGATTTTGGGGGTGGAGCCTGAGCGGTGGGTGTTGCCTTCGGACACACTTCTGGTGATGTGGCATATGCAAATAAGTTATGCTAATGAGTTATGCTAATGAGCTCCTGCACCTCATTTTCTACAAAATGACCCATGGTTGTATCTATCCCTTGTAAGGCCACAAGGGCAGATTCTGTCACAATAGGGCCTATTCAAAAATCTCCCCAGTAAAACCATTGTAGGAATAATATTCGATCCTGCAAACAAAAAAGCTCTGCAGTAACGTGGGATGGTAATATAATACATATGCGGGGGTAAAGATCTTGGGAAAGAAAGAGCAAGCGGCAGGGGCAAGCCAACTCTGCAAGCTCTCAGGATCAGACTACTAGGATGGATTTCCAGGACACACTTTTTGATGAGAGAAGATGCTTTGGATTTGCCCATCTCAAAAATATCATTAATCGCCAATTCCGACTATCATCAGTTTCTCATCCAGGGCTTTCATCCAAGTCAATTTGTGGGTATCTCGATTTAGAGTGGCTAACAAACCATCTTCGGCACAGAGCTATTTTAATTTCAGTATGCATGAAACGCACTTTTTGCACAGCCAAACACTAAGGCCAAAAACCCATGTGTCACGATGTTCCTCCGATCTTCTTTGCCCCTGGTGCGGATGGATTCTGTACCCACTGGAATTGTAGTTGCGGTTTGGCATTGCCATTATTTAGGGAAAACTGTGTGCAGTTTCACCAGCCTGACTAAGAACAGTTGACGCAAGGGAAATCCTCATGTGAGCTTTCTCACATTGGAACTAAATCCTGGTTTGAGCTTAGGGCTGCCAGCTCCAGGTTGGGGAATACCTGGAGATTTTGGGGGTGGAGCCTGAGGAGGGGAGGGTTTGGGGAGGGGAGGGACTTTAGTGGGGTACAATGCCACAGAGTCCACCTTCCAAAGTGGCCATTTTCTCCGGGGAACTCCAGGGGCTGAAGATCAGTTGTGATCCCAAGAGCTCTCCAGTCACTACCTGGAGGCTGGCAACTCTAACTGACCTCCTTTAAATAAGTAATTAGTGCATAATATTAGATATATAAACTACAGGAGACAAACCAGAGTGTTATCCACAGACCAGTTAAGCTAAAGTGCATTGCTTACCTTCTGACTTTTCACATATTAATACACCTGTAATTAGGGATGTCCAAGCATCTGACAGTGCAACTCACATTCTGTTCACCAGTTGCAAGCAGAGAGCCAGTTTTTCCTTTGGTGGTTCAGCTGTTCATTATTGCAAGCTACCTTGAACTTTTTAAAAAAATAAAATAAAATAAAGAACAAATGCTTCCCACATATCCTAACAGTGCAGTGTGGTAGAACTGGCAGCATGCATATGATCACACAGCCCAGTAGGGACCCTAGTTCTGCCCTCACCGCACGCCACTCCACAGCCAGTTGTTTAAATAAAGAGTGAACAAACCACTCAATTATTTATACACTGCATTTTTTTCAACTCTTACCCTTTGGTGTCTGCCTATGTCCACGTTATCATCTTTGCTCAGCCTCATGGGAGGCTCAGCTCACAAGTGATCACAGCTCTTGAAAACAATATGTTTTCCAGCCAGACATGTTCACCGCAAAGTTCACATCTCTTTAACTTGCAACACCCCCAGTCTCATACCATGGACTGCTGCCCAGGCTTCCCGTTACATATTGCTCAAGGCTCCATTCTGCTGCATTGAGTTACCCTGCAATGGTCTGTCCTGCACTGTTTTAAGTGCCAAGAAAGTATTTGTTCTTTGGGTTCAATATATGCTAGAGAAGCATAACATTCTGCCATCTGTTTCCAACAGCTCAGAACGAACATCACTCGCATTTGACAGAACAGGGGATACCCCACAGCGCCTCCTTGGTGTTCGGGCATGCTTGTTTTTGTTGTTCACAGACTTTGCTGGGGGTTACATTATTTATTTATTTACAAAATTTACACCCTGCCTTTCTCCTCTCCATAGGGCCACCAAGACAGCTAACAGGTTAAAAAACATATCTTAAAAACCATTAAAACCAAACAAAACCTCCTCATTAAAACACTTAAAACCCAAAACTAAAATACACATACAAAACCATGAGAACAGCAATTACAACACAGGGCAGGAAGGAGGGATCACTGAAAGAACGCCAGCCCCCCCCCCCTCCCCCCAAGTCTTTGCCTCACGGCAGAAGAACACAGCAGAAGGGGACAGATTCCAGGGTCTTGGTGCCACCGCTAAGTGCATGCCTTGTTGCATGACGCATGCATTCATCCACCACTCTGAGATCTGACTAGGAGAGACTTTGGGGTCAGGACTGAATCCTGATGAATGACAACTCTAGCAATTCTTGTGGGAAACATTTTAAAAGCCATCCCCAAAGGTGGTGTTTTTTGTTTTTTTAAATCACAATTGAAGAGGGACAGCAATCTGTTTGTTTGTGTTTCAGATTTGTATTCCACCCTCCCCACAAGTGAGCTCAGGGTGGCTCACAAGGCCATTTGAGAGTACAATATCATTCAGGACATTAATATTTCTTTGGAAGAGGTTCCAGAAACCAGGGCTTGGCCCTGGCAAAGAGGGGTGGGTGGTGGTTGGCGCTTCCGATTCCAACAGGCCTCTCTTCTGACCGGGACTGGCCTGACCACCAGGCACAGCCCGACGGCCGCTCAGAGTGTCAGATTCTGAGGAGCACCACAAGGGCCAGAGGAGACTCCCCTTTCCCTTTTTCTTGGAGCCACCCACCCGCCAGCCATCTTTCCCTTCCCCCTCCCAGCCCTGCCCGAGCATCAGCTGCTCCTCATCAGCACTGCTGGGCTGCTGCCACCCATGGCGGAGGGGTGGGCCTGGAGCTGCCTGGAGGGCTTCTGCCCGTGGCTGTGGCAGCCACCTCCAGGAAATGAGGAGCCCCGAGGTGAGCGGGGAGACCGCAGCAGCGCTCAGCCTGCCTGGCCTCAGGCCCTGGGAGGGGAGGGGGGAGGATGCAGCCGTGGGAGCTGCATGTCTCCCAGGGCCCAGCGTTGAGCCACTGATGGATTTTTGCCTTTCCGACCTCACAAGGGGCCACCAGCAAGGGAGCTAACTAACTAAAACAGACATGCTAAAAGCCAGAGTCCAGGCGCCCCTTGAAGACTAACAAAATATGTGGCAGGGTCGGAGCTTTTGTGAGTCAGGAAAGCTCCTCCCCTGCCACAAATTCTGTTAGTCTTCACGGTGCTCCTGGACTCTGGCTCTTTTCTCCTGCTACAGACAGACTAACACAGCCACTCATCTATATATCTAATAGCGAAGGGGGGCCCCCCTGTGCGGATATCTAAATCCATGCGGGGGGGGACCTGGGGGGCAGGGAGATTTTCCTACACACTTGGGGGATCCCCCCGGTGTGTAGAAAAATCTTAAAACTGTTAAAAACTTTCAGGGGGGTTTAAATCCCCCCAAAAGTTAAAACGCGTTCCCTGCGCATGCGCAGGGAACGCTCTCAGAAATCTGAGGTGGCTGGCGGCTGAGAGCTTCTCGGGCCTCGCCGCCGGAGCCAGGGGTGGGGAATCGGTGGCCCACTTGGGCCTGGGAGCCGGGGGGGGGGGAGTGAGGAAACAGCGGGAGGTGGGGGTAATCGGCGGAACAGGTGCACCTCTCCCTCTCCCTTCCCCCACCAAGCAGCCGCCTTACCAGAGCTGCTGGTGCCGACTTCCCCCCAAGTTCCTCGCAGAAGAGGAGTGAGGCTGCCCGCCTGCCTGCCTTCTGATGGGGAGGGGCTTGGGAGAGACAGGATCCATGACAAACACAGATACACACACTCACTCTCTCTCTCTCTGTCCCTCTACCCCTCCCTACAGCGCCTGGCCGCCCCTTCAAGCTAGAGGGGGGGAGTGGAGGGCAGGCGATGGCGGGAGGGGAGGGGGAGGAAGAGGAGCCGAGGTCTGGCATCCCTGAAAGCCGGGTAATTCAACCAGAAGAACGTGTGTGTCCCATTCCCCCCCCCCCCCCCCGCAGTCCTGCCAGCACCCAGCCAGCTCCTCCTCAGAAGAAGGGCAGCAGGGCCTTCGCAGGCTGGCAAGAGAGAGGCTGGAGGGGCAAACCGGCCAGCAGGAGGGGGGGGGAGACTAAGAGTGCTCTTGCCACGGCCTCGGCTATCAGCCTCTCCCTCTCTGCGCTCAGGGCTCGCTGTCACTGGTGGGGGGGAGGGAGAGGGCTTGGCGGGGCTTGCCCTGGGGAGGGGCGGGGAGGGAAGGGGAGGGGAGGGGGGGTGGCAGGAGGAGTGGCGGGGCTCGCTGCCACCACTTGCCCTGGGGAGGGGGGTGGCAGGAGAACTGGGATACTCTCCCCACTGCCAGTATCGCAGGTGTCCCATCTTGTCTTGATCTATACATGATAACGTCACATTTTAAAACTATTAAAATCACCTCCCCCCGAGTGCACATATTATTAAAACAGTTGAAAACAGAGTTAAAATATGTACAAATTAAACAGTGATGAAACAATTAAACAGCAATTAAAAATGTTGGTCAGGTGGGAGGGATCCTTGAGGGAAAGCCGCTCGAAACAAAAAGTCTTCCCTCTCGGGCAGAAGATGGCAGCAGAAGAGGATGGAGGAGTCTCCCTGGGGCGAGCTCCAGCCCTTTGGGGCCATGACCAAGAAGGTCCTCTCCTGGGCCGCCGCCTACTCTCAGAAGGCATGGGCCCTTGAAGCTGGGCTTCCAGAGATGGCTGCAGTGGCCAGGCCGCCTCATGAGGCAGTCCTTCAGGTATGTTGGTCCCAAGGCATACAGGACTTTGAAGGTCAAGACCAGCACCTTGAATGGTGCCCAGAGACAAACTGGGAGTTGGTGTGGATGGGCCGAAATTGGTCTGCTATGGTCCCAACAAACCGCTCCAGGCGACATCCTGGCTGCAGAGTTCTGCACCAACTCAACTCCCCGAACACTCCTCAAGGGTGGCCCCATGCAGAGCCTCTTGCAGTAATCTAGTCCTGATGGCACCAGGGCGTACCCCACCACAGGGGCCAGATCTTCTGTGCCCAGGAAGGGCTGCAGCTGGCTAACTGGCCACAGCTGCCGCCTGCCACTCTGGCAATAGGCCCACATCCAAGAGCACTCGCAGCCTCAGGGGCTGTTCCTCCCCAGGGGAGTGAGCCCCATCCAGAACAGGTGACACCTTCAATCCTGGGTTGGACCTTCCACCGATCATTGCCACTTCTGTCTTGTAGGGATTAAGCTTTCATTTATTAGCCTGCATCTGCTCCAAAACTGGGTTTCTACAGCCTCCCTGTGGTCAGCTGGAAGTGACAGAGCTGAGTGTCATCCACCTATCAAAGACAACCCACCCAAGTCTCTGGATGGCCTCAGACAACCATTCCATGTTGATGTTCAAGACAGCGTTGCCAGGGGAGGGGAGGTGGCAACTTTCTGAGCGCAGCAGGGAGGCTCATCCGATATACAGCGACTTGTCAGCGTCACTGCCCATGTGACTCAGAAGTGACATCATCACATCCGGGACGTCAGGGTGACACTTTGGTATTTGGGCAAAATCTCTGTGGTAAATTTGGCTTCTACCAGAGCGTCACCCCAATGTCCTGGATGTGATGACATCCCTTCCGGGTCACATGGGCAGAGACATAGGCATGTCACAGCACGTCGGGTAGATATCCCACTTTTTCGGGGCATGTTTTTCCCCACCTGCCAACTGATCAGCAGTGGGGAGGTGGGGCCTAGCAGTGGGGGACCCCTTCTCCACCAAGGAGTCTGGCAACCCTAAAGAGCAAAGGGGGCCAGATGAAACTTTGCTGACCCCATAGGCCAAAGGCTAAGGGCTGAGAAGCAATCCCCCAGCACCACCTTCTGAAATCGACTCTCCCGGAAGGATCAGAACAGCAGCGTTCAACATGGTCAGTCACAATCTTTTGACCCACTGCCTCGCTGACACTGGAATCCATGGGGTAGCCTTGCAGAGGCTTATCTAATTCCTCTGCCAGGGACAGAGGGTCGCACTGGGAGAGAGGGTGTCACCTAGGTACCCCTTAGTATGCAGGGTCCCCCAGGGGGGACATCAACATGCCGCGCTGCCCCCTGCCCAACTGGTGCAGAATTTTGGGTTGGGATGTCACCAGTATGCTGATGACACCCAGGTTTATCTGTTGATGAGCAGGTGGCCAAATACCCCCCCCCCCAGCAAATCTGGCTGAGGGGCTGGAGACTGTAGTGGGATGGTCAAAACAGAGCCGGCTGAGTCCTTCTAAGAAGGAGGTTCTGTAGCTGGGGCCGGGAGACACAGGTTTGGGACACCAACTCCCAGCCCTTGGTGGTCTGCCTTTAAGACTGATACAAACTGTCAGGAGCTTGGGAGTGATCCTCGATGCCTCCCGAAGAATGGAGAGCCAGGTCACAAGTGTTGCCAGACTGGTGTTTTTCCAACTGCACCAGGTCAGGCAACTGGCCCCCTACCTGTCTTGTCAGGGGCGTCGAATTTTAAAATCTGGGGGGGGGGGCTTGTGCGCGCATGCGTCCCCACAGCCGCTGCCTCCCCCCCCGGCCTGGCCACTCCTGCTTCCATCTTTCCCTCCATCCATCCAGGGGCCAGCTGGGCATTTGCTTAGCTGGCCCCTGGATGGACGGAGGGAGGGAGGGACGGAGGCAGCCAGGCCAGGGGGAGAAGAGAGAGAGATGGCGGCGGCGGCGGCCCTAGGAAGGGCCCAAGGACACACGGTGGCGGGTGCTCCATTTTCCCGGGCGGGCTCAGTCTCCCCCGGGAAATTTCAGGGGTGGCTCGAGCCCTCAAGCCCCCCCGTAGTTGACGCCTATGTGTCTTGTCTGGACCTAGCCACAGTAATCCATGCAACAGTCACCTCCAGATTAGACTACTGTAACTCTCTCTATGTGGGCCTGCCCTTGAAACAGACCCAGAAACTCCAGCTGGTATAGAATGCACCAGTGTGGGTCCTTACTGGGACTTCGTGCACAGCACATATCCATCCAGTGCTGCATGAGCTGCACTGGTTACCGGTTAAGCACTGGATCAGGTTCAAGGTTCTGGTGCTGACCTTCAGTCTGGGACTCACATATCTTTGTGGCCCCATCTCCCAGGATCCCCCCCAGAGGAGCATTGTGCTGAGTAGAGCAAAGACTACTGGTGGTCCCCGGCCCAAGGGATGTCCAGCTGTCCTCATCTAGGGTCAGGGCCCAACCTGGTGGACCTCTGCCAAATAACATCTGTGCCCTGTGGGACTTGATGCAGTTCTGCAGGGCCTGTAAGGCAGAGATGTTCTCCCAGGTATTTGGTTGAGGACAGGGATAGTTGCATCTTTCTGGCACTCCCACCCCCTGCCTCTCTGGGAGGCAGTGACACTATTGAGATTTTTAATGCCATCTTTTTAGGTCATTTCTTGTATTTTTATTGATTTTTAAATTTTAATCCTGTACTATGTATTATTTTATTGTAAACAGCCCTGAGCCCTGATTTGGCGGGGGAGGGCAGACCTTTACAACAAATGTAGAGTCCAGGGGCTCCTTTAAGACCAATAAAGGTTTCTTCGAGGTATGGGCTTTTGTGTGCAAAGCACACTTTTTCAAATACATTGGAATACATTGTATTTCAGTGTATTAGAACTTTATATTTCTCCCCACTGAATTAATTTTATTTGTTTTAGCCTAGTTTTCCAGCCTGTCAAGATCACCCTGACTCGGTCTTCTACCATATTTGCTCCCCCTCCCAATTTAGAATCATCTGCAAATTTAATAAGCATTCCCTCTATCCCTTCATCCAAATCATTGATAAAGAACACAGATCCACCAAACAGTCGTAGGATACAAACCACATTTTACCAAATTGAATATTATGTGGACCCTTCTCAAAAGCCTGACTGAAACAGCTGAATTCTAAAGCATCATTAAGCGTAGTGTAAAGCAGTACTTTCTTTTGTCTCTCTGGAATCTACTACCAATATATTTCATTTTGTGACACCCCCCCACACACACACAGTATTCTAGTGTGATGAGAGAAGGGGGAGGGATTCTCTCTCTCTGAACTTTCTGTACGCTATGCTTAATTTTAGTAAACATTCATTAGGTCCCTCCCCCCATTACCCTTTCCCTAAAACATTGACAGATGCACACTGTGACATTTGTGCAAATGTTTGTGCAGATGTTTATTTCTTCACTTCGGTTCCATCCCACCTTTCTCCCCAGTAGGGTCCCAATTACAGTGTTCCCTCTAAGCTGAGTTAGTGTGAGCTAGCTCACAGGTTTTTAGCCTCTGGCTCACACATTTTTGTCTTAGCTCAGGAAGGAGGGCTCCAGAGCAAACTGATTTATGCAGTAGCCAACTTGCTCGCTCACAGCTGTAATGCCAGTAGCTCACCAAGTAGAATTTTTTTCTCACAAGACTCCACAGCTTAGAGGGAGCATTGGTCCCAAAGCAGCTGACATCATTCTCCTCTCCTCCATGTTATCATCACAACAGCCCTGTGAAGCCGGTTAGGCTGAAAGGTGACCCAGCGAGCTTCCTTGGCACAGGTGGGGATTCAAGCCAACCCTCCAACCAGTACAATGGACTGGGTATGCCTCTCTGTTCCACTCCACTAGATTCTTCTGTGACCCACGCAAAGGCCTTTGGCATGCCGGGAGGATGAGGAAATCGGTCCACTTTAAGTCAAGGGAAGGGAGGCGGGTGCCTCAGGCGGCGGGTTAGGGAAGCATTCAGGGCAGCAGGGAAAAATGGGCCTACGGAACTGGCCCACGTGTGGCTGTGCCACTCTAGTTCATTTGGCAGGAGAATCCCACGGGCCTCTGTGCTCCCTGTCACTCAATGGGAACGGATGACGTTTGGATTTTGCAGCCACAGTATCAGAGTATTTTGGCAGGGCCTGGCAATTGCCTAGCACTTCTACACAGTTGTTCAGGGAGATGTTTCAGGAATCCTTTTCAATCCTGCTGCTTTGACTTAATGAGTTGTGGCTGAGAAAGCCCCGAGGCCAACATTCATTAAAGATCATTTGAAAACTTAGCAGGTGATCTCTCTTGCTGCTGGGCGATTCCCCACTTCCTTGACTGACGGGGGCCACTCTGGGCCTCAGGCCGACTCTCTAATCCACCTTTGACAAGAAACGGATGTGCTCAAATGAAGCCGCAAGCCAATGGTTCTTCTCGCTGATATTTTGGCCTGATTGACAGAGCTGTAAAACCATCAATATGAAGGAGCTGCCACTGACTCACTGAGAGCTGTGAACATTCCATGTCATCCCCTGCCCCCCCCCTCGGATTTCTGCACCGGGTTCCTTCAAGTAATAGAAAATGTTAAATGGTGTGTTTCTTATTTGTCTGACATTTGCTGCTGTTGGGAAGTAGGTGTCCCTCCCCCCCCCCCCCCCCCCCCGGCTTCCCCACAGCATTGGAGCGCATTCATGTACCTCCCAGGGTCTCCCTGGCTTTCTCCCATTGTTATAAACCTTTGCTCTGAAAGATTTGGGAAAGATTGCAGTAAAGCCTGGCTGGCTCCTGTGAAAGTGGGGAAGTTGTGGCCCTCCTGCTCCGACCCACACAGCAGCCACCCCACCCCACCCCCGCCCTCCTCCTCCTCCTCTTCCTCCTCCTCCTCCTCCAGAGGGTTTTTTCTTTCCTTTTAACATCAGCTATTTGAGAGTGCTGTCTTGATATTCCAATATACCAAAGCATGCATCAGGTTTTCTGCATTCCTAGCTTCCATTTAGAAAAGAGTCTCTAGCCCCTTTCCTTAAGGAGATGAAATGCACCACCGAATACAGGACTCTCTTTCACCTTCTCCCTGAGCAGGAGGCCCACGGCAGTGAGAACAGGTTCTACAAGAGGGCTTCCACTCAGATTCAGTCCTTTGTAAGGTAGCACTTTCCTTTTCATTTGATTGATTGATTGATTGATCCAGTGGTTCCATTATCATAAAACCAAACAAGCAAGTCCTCTTAAGGTTGAATGCATTAAAATGAATATGGCGCATACAACTGAAAATAAATTGGCTCTGAACAGTAAAGATTATGCTTTCTCTTCTCACCCTGTGCTGAACCCACATAGGTAAAGGTTTCCCTTGTTCAAAAGCCAGTTGAATACGACTCTAGGGAAGCAGTATTTGCCTCTGTTTCCAAGCCAAAGAACCAGCACTGTCCAAAGACGTTTCCGTGATCATGTGGCTGGCATGACTGGACGCCAAGGCACACAGAATGCTGCTACCTTCCCCCCGAAATGGTACCTATTTATCTACTTGCAATTCCTTGCTTTCGAACTGCTAGGCTGGCAGGAGCTGAGACCAGAGACGGGAGCTCACTCCGTCATGCAGCACTTGGGTCCCGAACTGCTGAACTACTGACCTTCCAGTCTGCCATTCAGCGTCTTAACCAACTAACCACTTAACCACATGTAAATAGATTCAGATGGGGTTGCCATGTTGATCTGAAGCAACAGAACAAAGTTTGAATCTAGTGGCACCTTTAAGACCAACAAAGTTTAATTAAATGCACACGAACACTTATATCCAGAATTAAACTTTGTTGGTTTTTAAGGTGCCTCTGGACTCAAACATCCATGTAATTCACTCAGGGGCTTGTAGCGGAACCTTTGTACTGCTGCTCCGTGAGTGCTTGGGCATGGTATTGAAGTGGTGCTAGAACTGCCACTCATGCAGGCAAGCTGCCCCTGGATGCTGTGGTCACCAAAGCAGGGGGAAACCGGCCCTGGAAGAGTACAGCGGGGTCACCAGTGGTGTTCCTTTTAAGCTGAGCTAGCTCACAGTTCTTTAGCCTCCGGCTCACACCTTTTTGTCTTCGCTCAGGGAGGAGGGCTCCAGAGCAAACTCATTTCTGCAGCAGCCAAATCGCTCGCTCGCAACTTTAATGCCAGGAGCTCACAAAGTACAGTTTTTGCTCACAAGACTCCGCAGCTTAGAGGGAGCATTGGTGATGACATCTTTGCGAGCATGCCAGGCATGCAAATCTTGGCCCCAGGCTGTCAGGAAGCAATGCCTGAATGAGTTCTGCAGGAATCCAGAGGCACTGAATAGATTTCCAGATCCGACAGAGTTAGCAGAAGAACGTCAACTGTGCCCGTCTGTATGGAGTGTGGGAGCCAGGGTCTCGGTGGCCTCGACGGAAAATGCCTCCCAGGTACTGAAAATATGACCATAATTTAAAAATTGTTTGCAACGTTTTTGTCACATGGGGAAGACAGCTGCTTTAGTGACCATTCTCTCTCTCTCTCTCTCTCTCTCACACACACACACACACGCGTGCACACACACACACACGCGTGCACACACACACACACGCACACACAATCTGCAGGGCTCATGCACACATTACAGCACCATGTCACCAGTCAGGTGTAATGATTATGCTGATACCACTGTGGGCAAAAAAACCCTCTGAATGAACAGTTTCTTCTCCCCTTTGCGACACTCCTTTGAAATACTTTTGGGCAAGAAGAAGAGGAGGAGGAGGAGGAGGAGATTAGATTTATACCCCACCCTTCACTACCCAAAGGAGTCTCAGAGCGGCTTACAAACTCCTGTCCCTTCCCCTCCCCACAACAGACACCCTGTGAGGTGGGTGGGGCTGAGAGAGCTCTGACAGAAACTGCTCTTTTTCAAGGACAGCTGTGCCAGAACTAGGGCTTGCCCAAGGTCACCCAGCAGGTGCAAGTGGAGGAGTGGGGAATCAAACCCAGCTCTCCCAGGTTAGAGTCTGCGCACTTAACCACTACACCAAACATGAGGGCGAGTCATCCAGGGCAGTCTCTTGGGGGAAACTATGCCAGCAGGAGTGGACTGAGAGCAAAACCACGTGCCTTCTCCACTGTGGCCTCCGTCTTGTGGAAGGGCCTGCCCCCCACTCCCCCAGCTTTCCACACCTGTGCAAACCTGAATTAGTCAAGAGGGCTCTCTGACGCAGGTGGCTGAGGTGCAGGGCACTAAATGATCCCCAAAGTTACCTGGGCAAATGGTTAGGACCTCAGTCTGCACAGCAGTGCCGAGTCCGTCGTGGCTTGACGCCCATTGTGTAATTTTGCATCATTTACGGTGTCATGTTAACACACTTTGCTTCTGTTTTTAGACTTCTGGCTGGTCTACAGCCCAAATCCTCTCTCATTGTTGAGTGAATGCCCCAGCCGGTCGGTTGTCCGTTGACTGGCTCTGTGTCATCCTCCTGGAGGAGTCCAAGTGAGAAAGTCAGACTAGAAGCAACGTAAACGAACTCAAAATCGAAATCAATTGGCCCCGAGGGAAGCCGAGCTGAGGGGCTCCTGTGGGAGATGAGCCAGTGTGCTTCAGGGCCATGCAGCTGGGGGGGGGGGGGGAGGGTGTCAACAGCGGGCATTTGCTCACCCATTACATTATCTCCCCGCCTGGCAGCAGTGTGGTCAGAGACAACGGAAGCACTGACCTGAGTCCCCATCGCTGATGAAGGGCCTGAGCCAAGAGGCCCTCTGAGGCCTTGGCAAAGTCACTGACGGGGCTTGGCTCTGGCCCCCAGGGGCTAGCTTAAAAAGCTAAATGGCCAGGCTGCTCCGGAACACCAGACCAATGCTCCCTCTATGCTGTGGAGGCTTGTGAGCAGAAATTCCACTTCGTGAGCTCCTGGCATGAAAGTTGTGAGCCAGCGATTTGGCTGCTGCATCAAGTTAGTTTGCTCTGGAGCCCTCCTCCCTGAGCTCAGGCAAGAATGTGTGAGCTCACACTAGCTCAGCTTAGCGGGAACCCGGCACCAGATCCTTCTCCTGCACAACAGTTGCACAATGTTGCATTCCCGAATGAATTCTGGATCAAAGTGCAAAACAATATATTTTGCCATCTATTGTGTTATTGTTATCTGGTCTTTTCCCCCAGTTCAGCGCTGCCCACACGGTCCTCCTCCCCCTTTCCATTTTATCCTCAAACCAATAAGCGACGGATCCCATTCAGACTTCCCAGTATATATAGCCCTCGCACCACTGCCCACCACATCTCTTTACAGTAGCATTCATTTTGGCTTGCAAGGAACATGATCCACGTGGCCACCACACACAGTTCATTTCCGTGGCGCACACACAGGATAGTCTCTCTGTGAGTGGTGTCCTTTAATAAACAGCTGGAGATGGAGTGCTATTGGGAACGCGCCGGAGCACCGAAATGTCCTCAAATGTGACTGGCAAGCCCTGGATGGGAAAGATCAAAGGGACAGAAAGCACTTCTGGATGCTGAGAAGATAAAATGCTCATCGGAACGATTCCCTTGCCCTCTTCCTGTAGCGCCTTGCACAGAACTGCTGCTGGGTTGTAATTGCTGGCCAGCCTCCCCACAACAGACACCCGGTGAGGGAGGTGGGGCTGAGAGAGCTCTGACAGAAAGTGCTCTTTTTCAAGAACAGCTGTGCCAGAACTAGGGCTTGCCCAAGGTCATCCAGCCACGTGCAAGTGGAGGAGTGGGGAATCAAACCCGGTTCTCCCAGATTAGAGTCTGCGCACTTAACCACTACACCAGGGGTGGCCAAACTTGCTTAATGTAAAAGCCAGACAGAATAAGCGTCAGATGTCTGAGAGCCACAAGACATGAACAAATATTACACACACATTTTTATTGAAAAATATGGAAATTTGCTTTTTGTTATCATTAAATGAGACTGCCAAAAATGAAAATGAAAGGGGGAAAAACAGATATTGATAATGATATTTATTTGTCCAATTATATTTATTTGTTTGCTAATTATATTTATGTGTCTAAGAGAGAGAGAGAGAGAGAGGTGGAAAGAAAGAATGAAAGAGGTGGAAAGAAAAAGAGAGAGAAACAAAGAAAGCAAATACATGGGGGAGGGGGGCAGGGAGGAAGGAAGAGAGGCAGAAAGAGAGAGAGAGAGCAAATAGAGGGGGAGCTTCCCGGGAGCCGCACAGTATGTTTGGAAGAGCCGTGTGGGGCTCCTGAGCCACAGTTTGGCCACCCCTGCACTACACCAAAGAAACTGCAAGTAGATAAACAGGTACTGCTTCGGTGGGAAGGTAACAGCATTCTGTGTGCCTTGGCATTTAGTCATGCTGGCCACATGACCACAGAAAACATCTTCGGACAGTGCTGGCTCTTTGGCTTGGAAACAGAGATGAGCACCACCCCCTAGAGTCAGATCTGATTGACTTTCAAGCAAGGGAAACCTTTACAATGATGAAGAAGAGGAGGAGGAGATGGAGATTGGATTTATACCCCGCCCTTCACTACCCAAAGGAGTCTCAGAGCGGCTTACAATCCCTTTCCCTCCCCACTGCATACACTGAGGATGTAGTCGGAAGAGAGACAAGGCAGATCAGTGGTGGAACCAGAATGTGGATCTTCCCGGAGCAGCCCAGGTCAGCCAGAGAAAGGAGACTCTCCCTGCCTTCTGGGATTTGTTCAGAAGTCCTGGCGTCAATCAAATCTTCAGAACCCACAAAGACAGCAGAGGAAGTCTGTGAACCTGGGAGATTGCACGCTGCAGTTTAAAATAATGTGAGGCTGTAGGCTATGCTGATGGGGTGTGGAAGTGCAGGTGCAGGTCTCTTAATGTACCCCTTCTCTACCATCTGTGGCCTGAGTCAATAAGTAAGCACCTTCACGCTTCTCCTTGACAGAAGGGACTTTGATGGCCAATGGTTGTAGAGTGCCAGACCAGAGACAGGGGTTTGGATCCTCCTGTGGCCAAGCAGCTTGCTGAAGTTGCTTTGGGCGAGTCCCACGGTCCAAATCTCACCTACCTCACAGGGTTCCCAGGAGCATAAAACGAGGAAGGGAGAACAGCGTCTCTCACCCGGAATTCCTGGAGGAAGGACTGGGCCTGATCCTTAACCTGATGTGACTCCATCATTCTTCATTAAACATTTTCTGGCTGGAAATGTGAACACATTACCTATGTTTACCTTTTTAAAAACCTGTGTTTCATTCCTCCTCATAATTCTCTCCCCCCCACCCCTTTAGGCAGACTGGAACCTGTCGCCCAAAGCTTCTGGTTCCTGCTGTTTCTGGGCACACATGCCCGCCAAGCCGCCCCCTCCAAGGGTTTAACCCCGGGCAGCCTCCTCCTGGAAGGGGGTCCCGGCCACCTTTCCCATGCCTCCCTCCCCCCACCCCCGAGTGCTGGGACAGTCCCGAAGAATCAAAAGGGAGCTCTGCTGGGTCAGCCAGTTTGGGGTTGTGATTAAGTGCGTGGACTCTTACCTGGGAGAACCGGGTTTGATTCCCCACTCCTCCACCTGCACCTGCTGGATGACCTTGGGCAAGCCATAGCTCTGACGAGAGCTGTTCTTGAAAAAGAGCACTTTCTGTCAGAGCTCTCTCAGCCCCACCTACCTCACAGAGTGTCTGTTGTGGGGAGGGGAAGGGGAAGGAGTTTGTAAGCCGCTCTGAGACTCCAAATGATTGGCACGGTTTAAATCCAATCTCCTCTTCTTCTTCTAAGTAGCAGGCTGCTTGTTCCAGAGGTCGGGGAGGAAAAGGCTCCATTTCCTTCTCATCATTATTATCTGCCAAAATCTGTTCCGGGATTTCCTTGTTTGTTTGTAAACTCAGACCTAAGGGGTAGGCCAGGGTGGCCATCTGCCTGCAGGAGCCCTGGCTTTCCTCTCTCCGGGATCCAGGGCCAGCCTCGCTCATGGCAAGAGAGGAGGAGGAGGAGGGAATCGCACCACTCTCTCTAGGCCCTTTCCCGGAGCAACAGTAGCAGCAGCAGCAGGCCCTGCCCCCGCGCCCCACAGGCCCGCAAGAGATCCCAGCTGGGAGGGAAGCGCCAGTGCCGGCCCCGGTGGGTGTCGCCCTCCCCCTCTCCCGGCCATTCGCTGCGCCTAGGGAGCGGCAGCTGGCTCCCTTTCCTTCGGCGAGCGCCTCCTCCCGTCCCGTCCCGTCGGGGCTGCGTGGCGCCAGCGCCCCCCGGTTGAAAGCAAAGCGGCTCTTCTCTCGAGCCGCCGCCCCGCTGAGCCGCTCCGGAGGCGACAAAGGCGCCCAGGCGAGCTGGATTTGCTGGTTGAGGCCGGAGGCAAAAGAGCGAGGAGAAGAGAGAGGCCCTTGAAAAGCGGCGGCGGCTCTTTTGTGGCGGCCCAGGCTATTGAGCGGGCGCGCTCGGCCGTGTGATGCCCAACTTATTGTCACGGCTTCGTTATTAATCGTTCTCCGCTGGGTTTAATTGAGCGGCCCGGGACTTTAGCCCGAGGGTCGGGGCAGGGCGGGGCGGGGCGGGGCGGGGACCAGTTGTCAAGCCGGGAGCCCGTTTGTGGCGTCCAAAAGCCAGTCCTCCTGGGGGGCGGCGACAAAAAGAGCGGCGGGGAGGGGGGCTGCCCGCCGGGGACCCGGCCCTGGGATCCCAGCCTGCGGCTCCTCGCCTCCTTCCCGAGTCCCCCACTCTCTCCCTTGCCAGGAGCCGAGAGAAAAGGTCGAGGCGAGCGACGGTCCTCTCCTGGCGCAGAGATCCCTCTCCAAGCCAAGACGCCATTGCGCACCGTTTCCTTTCCGAAAGGCCTGCGGGGGGGGGGGGCTGCTCTCGGGTAGGGAGGGGCCCAGCGGGCAGGGACAGGGAGCCGCAGCTGAGGGGGAGATCCCAACCCCCCAATCCTGCACCCTCTTTCTCCCAGACAGCAGGAACTCATTAGCATAATAGGCCACACCCAACAGCAGGAACTTATTAGCATATTAGGCCACACCCCTGACAGCACAGCTCATTAGCCTAGTAGGTGGGGGGCTGGGAAAGCACAGGGCAGGCGTAGAAGCTTGCCTCTGGCTCCCCCGAGTTTCTCTGCCCCACTTCAGCATGGCCTTTCTACTCTCCCTCCCCCCCCCCAAGTCTTAGCTGACTGGCCAGGAGTGAAATTGACAAGGAAAGCCCCAGGGGCTCCCCAGAGGGCAAGAGGGCATTTTAACCTACCATCTTTCCCACTTGTGTGTCACCTGCTCTGTAACCACAAGTGCCAGAAGTTTTAGTTGTAGGTGTGGCCAACTCAGGAGCCAGCCAGAACTCCCTTCCTGTGTGTTCCTGCCCAAAAATAGCCCTGCTCCCAGAGAGAAGAATGTGGGGACGCCGGGGCGGGTCCCCAGTGGCGCCCTGGCTGGGGAGACCCGCCAGGTGTCTGGCCCTCAGGTATAGCCTGGCTGGAGCCTCGCTGGGGAAGCAATGGAAGGCAATGGAAGGCTGGGCGGAAGCCTTGCGGGGGGCGAGGGCGACAGGGCACTTAAGCCAGAGTGCTCGGCGGAGCTCTGGGGTGCCAGCTCTGTAGCCCTCCGGGGGCCTTAGGCCCGGGAAAGCAGGTCAGGGCGGCCTAAGCGCTGCAGCCCCCCCTCCCTTCCCGGAGTCGCTGGTGGGCTACTGCAGCGCAGCTGTGTCGGTGACCGCGTCCCAGCTCAGCCCCTCCTGCTCCCTTCGCGAGGAGCGCGGTTCTGGCCCCAGGCGAGCCACCGGCAGCAGGGTCGGGACGTTGCGCGCCAGTTCAAAGGGTCGGCCTCTCGAGAGTCTTGTTTGCTTTGGCCTGAGGGTGTGTGGCGAAGACTGCAGCCCCCCCCCCTCACCCGAGAGCTTGGGCCCCCCACAGGCGCCAGGGCGCGCTACCCCCCCCCCCCAAGGCTGCTTGGCTTCTCCCTTCAAGGCTTCCTCCTGGTCCTCTCCCGGCTGGCCACCGGGTCCCTTGAGTGTCGCCAGCCTTTTGGGGGAGGGGGATGCGGACAAGTTCAGACTTCAGTCGGAGCCGGGTGGAAACCGACCTGGGGACTGGGGGGGGGGGGGGGGAGTCACACCGCCCAGAGAGCCGCCCGGCTGGTTGTCCCTGGGGGGCGCAGAGGCCGGCCTGCATTCCCTCCCTTCTCCCGGACAAAACTCAGCAGACGGCTTCCCCACCCCGGCCAGCGCCTTGCGGGGGTCCAGCCGCGCCCGCCCCCTCCTCCAGACCAGCCTCTCCGCCTCCCGCTGCGAGGGAACTGCTGGATCCGCCGCCAACCCCAGTCCCGTGGAGCCCTTCCAGCAGCCGGACCCCAGACCCGCGGTGAACCAGCGGCGCTCTAACGGAGAGCAACACTCCGCGGCGCCGGCTGGCTGGATCCACTGATTTGCGGCGATCCACTGCTTTGCACTCCTCCTCCCCGCGTCCGGCGGGAAGCATCGCCTGCCTTTCCTGCCGTCGGGGGTCACTACAGCGCCTCCCGTCCCCACCCTCCCTGCCCTTGCAGGCGGGCGGTCTGGCGCACACTTGCGGCGGGCATACTCTCTGCGGAACCCAGTAGGAAAGGCCTTTCAGGGAATACGCAGGAGACAGAACGAAGTCTCGAAGCCCACCAGCGGCACCTTGAAGGCCAGCCAAGCTTCACTCTGGGTAGAAACTTCCCTGAGCCCGCTGGGTGCCCACGGAACCTGACGCCCCCGGCCGAATGAGACTTGGTTGGTCTTCAAGGTGCCCCCGGCGGACTTCAAGACTTTGTCCTGCGGCTTCAGACCGAGGCGGAGGCCGCACCGGAGTCTAGAAGCGCCAGACAGGTGGCTCTTTCAACCCACCCCTCCGCCCCACGCAAGCAGTTGGAACGAACTGAATCTCAGGTCCTGCATCCCGACGGGAGACTGTCCAGTGCCAACAGACCAGTCGCCAGCCGGCTTCCCCTCCGCCACAGCCGGCTAAAATCCCTGGACTTCAAGCCGTTACTCTCCGAAGGGTGGTCCCAAGAGGGTGAGGAGTGTGTGTGTGTGGAAAGGGAGATTGTGGGCTATTTGGTGGGGGGGAGGGGGGAGGCGCGGAGCACCCACGACACTGCTTGACTGCATCCTCCTCCGTTTTCTAATCTCGATTCGTGGTGCTTCCCCCCCCCCCTCTACTCCTCTGTCACTGTGGTCTTCTCTAGTTTTGTAATCCACTTTTAGTGATTACTGTTTTCAGCGCACTGGATGTTTCAGTGGCCGAACAGACGATCAGCGACGGGAGCAATCCAGCGAATGAGCAGCCTACTTTTCGACAGCGGCCAGGAGAGAGGGGCCAGTCCCCCGCGCTCGGACTTGGGAAGGGGGTCGCACGAACCTCCACGGGGTTTTCTTTCCCAGCCGCCGGCCAGGTCTGCGGTGGAGGGGACCCGGGCGAGAGAGCGCGCAAGGGCGCGAGCGAGAAGGCGCGTCTGACAGAGCAGGAGGCGGCCTCGGAGCTTGATCGGAGAGGGGGAGGGCCCTCCAGCTTTCTCAAGGAGCCGCCCGGCAAGCAAGTCGGCCACCGCCCTCGGGGCTCCGGCTTGGGTCGAGGCCGGCCAGCTGCGCTCCGGGAGTCCTCCCGAGGGGGGGGAGGGGGCGCGCGACGGCGGAAGGCGCATCAAGCACGGCCAGGCACGCCAGCCCGGGGTCATTTAAAATTAATTTATTTATCAAATATAGCTATTAATATAAAGGATAATAAATTTTCGGCTGTACAGTAAATTACACAGTCCCCGGAGCCCCTTCCTGGGGGGGGGGGGCGGAGAGGAAGAGGCGGCCAGAGCCGGGGGGGGGGGGTTCCGAGGGAGCGTCCGTCGGGCGAGGCGGCCCAGAAAGGCGGCGGCTGTCCGGCTGGGGCGTCTTTGGGTCGGCGGCGGCGGGGCTCTAGGTGAGGTGGTACATGCTGTAGCCGACGTGAGCGGCGTAGAGTCCGACGGGGGCGACGGGCAGGCCGGCCCGCGGGAAGGGCCCGGAGGAGGAGGCGGCGGCGTAGAGGGAGGCGCCGGCCATGGGGAAGGAGAGGCCGAAGGCGGCGGCGGCGGCGGGGGGCAGGAGGGGCTTGGCCGCCATCTTGAGCTTCTCCAGCTCGGCCTCCTGCAGGCGCTTGGCCTTGGCGCGCCGGTTCTGGAACCAGATCTTGACCTGCGTCTCCGTCAGGCTCAGCGAGCTGGAGAACTCGGCCCGCTCGGCGATGGACAGGTACTGCTTCTGCCGGAACTTCCTCTCCAGCGCCAGCAGCTGGGCCGTGGTGAAGGGCGTCCGCGGCTTGCGGTTCGTCTTGTGCTTGCGCAGCGGGCAGGCCGGCGGGCTGGCGCGTCCTGCGGGAACAACAGCGAGGAGGAGCCCCGGTCAGGCACCGCCACCACCACCACCACCGGCAGGAACCCCCCGCCGCCCCGCCGCCCCGGCTCTCCAGCCAACCCCCGACGGGACCCCGGCCTCCCAGAGGCGCAAAGCCCGTCCTTCCCCTGGGTGACGGCGGGGCCTTGGGCGCCAAAGAACTCCCAACCCCGGCTCCTGGCTCATAGTAAACGCCATCGATCTCCGGGGCATTTGCTCTCCCGAGGCGCGCGGTCAAGGCTCTTGGTTGACGACTTGCTCCCGACCCCCTGCCTAAACTCTGCTCGGGTCTCCTGTTTCGGTCCCCGGCCTCCAGGGGGAGCGGGTCGGTTGAGGGGAAGGGGGGCAGCAGAGGCTCCTTTCTGTCGGGCGGGCCGGAGGGATAAACGGAACGCTGACGGCGCTGATCTACGTCCCGCTGGTTTTTCGGGTTAGTCCTGGGATTGCTGTTAAATTTAGGGGCCGAGGAGCCTTCCTTGGGGCTAATTCTCATTGAATTCCGAGCGCAGTTGGGTAAATAGATACAAAACCAATTAAGCATAATTGATTGGATTTCGATCCACGGAATGCTTGGATAGGGATCCTACGAGGCTGCGATCCCAGGCCCGTCTTTCTCTCTTGGCCTGGGGGGCTGCCACCACTGCGCTTGAGGAGGGCTCCCTCCCCAGGAGACTCCCACATCCCAGAGCCGGGGAGGAGAGGATGGGCGCGCCTGAGCCGAGGCCAGGCCCCTCCCGAGCCGAGATTAATCGGGAGCCAGGTGGGGAGCCAGGGTGACCTAGCTATTTACACCCAACCAGTTCCCCTTTCAGTCGGACTGTAGACTGGACACAACCAAAACGGGCTCTTCAGTTCCTCTAAGCCCCCACACACACACACACACACACAACAATTCATTTTCGATGCATTTTTCAACTGCCTCTTGCCAGTTCACACCATAAAATCCAGTTGGAAAGTGCGCTGAAAGTGGATTGAAAGAGGATGGTGTCCTGTGTGTGGCCGCAGCCGAAGACAAAGGTGGGCCATGCCAGGCAGGGAGGGACCCCCCCCCCTCCGAAGGTGCCGCGAGACCTGATGGCTGCCGCCTCCCCCCCCCCCCGCCTCGGTGGCTCCCTGGGTTTGACAGCGACCCCTCTCCGCCCCTCCGCCGCTGCACGAGCTGCCGGCTCGGCAGGCCCGGTGGGTGCTCTGGCCGGGCGGCTGGGAAGGGCGGCCCTCCCTGGGGCGCCAGCCAGGCTGGACTGAGGAGCGCCCAAGAGCGAAAGTGTTCCGGGTGGGGGTGGGGGGGGTCAGGGAGTAGCGAGGCCAGACAGCGGGTGAGGCGTTTTCAAGGAGGCAGGGGGGCAGGGCCAGCCCCTGCCCCTGCCCCTCACATCCTGTTTATGGCCGCCTCGGGAAACCGTGCCCAGGCCGTCACAGAGGCGCTCCGGATTCGCCCGGCCTCCTGCCCTTCGCGGCCGCCTGCTGTTGAGAAGAGCCCGAGTCCCCGCTCGGACCCACGCCCAGCTCCACAGAAGCAGAGAAGCCCGCGGGCCCCCGAGGCTGGGCTGCCGGGAGCGACTCTGACCGTAGAGGTGGGGCGACCCGGCTTCCCGGACGCGGGGCTCAAAATCGCCGCCGAACCCAACCCCCGCTTCTTCGGGGAGCCTGAGGCGCAGGCGGCCACGAGAGGCAGTTTCGCCTGGCTCGGAGCACTTGGCCGAGCAACAGGTCCGGGTGGGGTGGGGGGGGGGGGACGGTTAATAAGCCAAGCTCCAGGAGCCGGCATTCTGCCCCGCAGGCCCCACGGGAAGGCGCCCGAGCCCTCCCCGGATGCCCGTTTCCCTTCGCCAGGAGAATCCCCCTCGCCGATGAACTCAGAGGTCCCCCGGGGCGGGGGGGGGGAGGACGCCGAGGTGGTCGCTGGCCCTGGATCGCGTCTCATTCCTGCGCCCTTCGCCAGCCCGAGCCTCGCGTCTGGTTCCCTGAGAGCGGCCCGGCAGGATTTCGACCACCGCCCCCCATATGCTCCCTCGAGGCGGTGGGGTCCTGGGAGCGACAATCCCACCGGGTGAGCTCCTGGCATTCAAGCGGTGAGCGAGCAGCCTGGCTGCTACATCAGTGAGCGTGCTCTGGAGCAGGCCCGTCGTTACAGCGGGGCATCCGGGGGCACTTACTGGCAAGGCCCCAGGAATCCCCACCCAGGCCAGGGCGCCAGGGCCTTCTCCCCCCAGGAGAGGGGAAGAGGCAGGCCAGAGGTTTGCAGCGGGAGGGAGACTCCAACTTGCCGGCAGCCAGAGTGGCGATCAGCCCAGCTTGGGGTTCCTGCAGCCCCCCTCTCTTTCATTAAATTACCTTTGATTAGCCGGTGTCCCGTAAGAAATTTAAATGTCCCCCCCCCCATTTAAAAAATCCTGGCTACCGCCGTGCTCTGGAGTCCTCCTTCCTGAGCTAAGAGGGAAATGTGTGAGCCGGAGGCTGAAAAACGGTGAGCCCGCTCGCCCGAACTCCGCTTGGAGGGAGCCCTGGTCGTGACGGAGCGGCAGCCTGGCCGGCGATCCCCGGGGAGGAGGGGAACCCTTCGGCGCCAGACCTTCGGCCTTGGTGTTCGGCAGCAGGGGCGGGAGGCGGGTCGAGGCGGCGGCCCCTTCCCCCGGCGGATTCGGCCCCGGCACCTCGGAGGCCAAACGAGCGGTCGGCAGGCGGGACCGTCGGAAAGCGGGCTCACGAGGGCGACGGACGCCCGGCCCCAGGAAGTCGCCCCGCGGCACTAAGGCCGCAGCCTCGGTCCTTGGGAGGGGGCCGCTTGCCCTGCCGGCGGGGGTGGGCTCGCTCTGGCGGGGGAAGGCCGGCCGTTTCGGGACCTCGAAGGGAAGAGCAGGCCGGGACGACAGGCCCAGAATCGGGTCCCCGGTGACCCCCGCCGACTCTCTCCTGCGCGGGGGTTAATCCTGCCTTCAGCCATCGAGGGAACCAGAATCGGAGGGGGGGGGGGGGTTGGAGACTGAACGCGCGGCGCTTCCGCAGCCCAAACAGCGCCACCGACAGAATCGTGGCCTCGAGGGCAGCGCTTCAAGCGGCGGCGCCGGGGCGAAGGCCTTTCCGCAGGACAGAGCCAGCTCCGAAGGGCCGGGAGAGGCCGCGCCGTGCCCAGAAAGGCTCATCTGCCAGAGCCCCGATCCACAGCGCACTCCCGCAGGCGCTCGGGGGCTGGAGGAGGCCACGGCGACACGTCTCCGGGTCCGGACAGATTTACTCGCAAGGGGCCTACCCAGCTCGCTTCGGGCCTCTCAGACGGAGGCGACGATTCTGTACGACCAGAGAAACCAAACGGAACGAGTTGGTTTGACTTTGGACCGAACCTGCAATCTCAGGCCCATGGAAGCCGGAGGCTGCCGTCGCAGACTTCCCGGGAGGCCCGCTTGGAGTGGGGGGGGGGGGGGGGTTTGCCCTCTTTCTGCCCACGGGAGCCGGGCCGAACGTGGCCCCCCTGCCCAGCCTGGGAACCCTCCGCGCCCTTCCCCGCCAGAAAGCCTTCCCCCACGCGACGTCCCCGGACCCCGGCCGGCCCACTTACTTGGGGGAGGCGGGGAGAAGCGGGGGCTCGGCATCCAGGGCGTCCGCTCGGCCTTCTCCGGGCTCTCGGCTTTGACCCGCGCCTCTTCGGGCAGCTGCACCAGGCCCCCGACGGCGAAGTGGCTGGCCAGGCCCAGCGGCGAGGCCGGCCTCTCGGGCGCCGAGGCGGCGGCAAGGGCCCTGGGCGGGGCGGAGTGGCATCCCACGTCGGTCCCGCCGGCCAGGCCGTCTCGCTCCCGGCCTCCGCCGCCGCCGCCGCCGCCGCCGGGCTTCCTGTGGTCGGCCATGAGCGCCTCCACGCTGAAGGGCAGCGGGGGGGGGCGGCGGGGGCGGGGGCGGCGGCCCCTTGGGCTTGTGGTCCCCGTCCTCCTCGGCAGCCATGGCGGCCGGCGCGGGCGCCTCCTCGGCGGGGAGCCCACTCGGGACAGCAGCCATCAGAGCCAGCGCCGGGGCCATGCAGCGCCCCCCCTCTGGCTGGCGGCGCCCGGGCAGCCTCGGCCGGTCATGGGGCGGGGGAAGGGCCCCCCCCCTCCTCCTCCTCCTCCTCGGGGTCGAGCCAAGGCCGCGCGCCCTCCTCCGTCGCCGGGGCCTGGCTGGCTGGCCGGCCGGCCGCACCCACCCAGCCCTCCGTCGCGCCGCGGCCCTTCACTTCGGGGCACTCTCCGAGGGCCGCTCCCCGGCAAGAGGACTTAATAAAGGCCGGCCCGCTCCGCCGGCGGCCAATCCCCGCCCCGAGGGGTGTTCCTCTCGCCTCCCATTGGCCGCGGCGCGCCGGAGAGGGCGCCAGGAGTGGCCGGGGGGGGGGGCTGAGCCGCGAGTGGGGACGCGCCCCTCCTCCCCCGCCCCGCCCCGCCCCGCCCCGCCGGCGGCCGCCCGGGCTCCTCGACCAGTCAGGCGCGGGGGGGGGGGGGCTTGGTTGCTTGGCTTGGCTTTGGGGCCCTCGGCGCTGGACAGGCGCGGCGCGGCTCTCCCGGGGCCTCCTCTTTGGGCCATTAACCCGTCCCCCTTGATCGCCCTCCTCGAGCACGCCCGCGCGCCCACGCCCGCCCTCCGCCGCGTTAGGGGAGCGATCCTAAACCACCCGAGTCAGCACCCTCTGCCAGGCTTTTCCATGGGGCCGCCTTCCAGGAAAGTGTACCTCGGGCCTTAACGTCGGTCGCTGGTTTGAAGTGTTCCTCCTCGAAACTTCTTCCTGTTCCCCCCCGCCCCCCCCCCCCCCGGGGGAACTGTGTGGGTGTGCGCACAATTATAAGCAGCATTCTGCGCCGTTACAAGCACAAGCCCTCTCTGCCCCCCCCCCCCATCCCGTCTAGGGCGCGATCCTCCAGGACCGCCGGTGAAGCCGGCTTCAGGTCCTGATTCAAATCGGAAGGGTTCCCACCAGTGTTCCCTCTAAGGTGAGATCGTGTGAGCCCCCTCAGTTTTTTGGCCTCCGGCTCACTCATTTTTGTCTCAGCTCAGGAAGGATGGCTCCAGAGCAAATTCGTTTATGCAACAGCCACATCGCTCGCTCACAACTTTAATGCCACTAGCTCCCAAAGTAGAATTTTGGCTCACAAGACTCCACAGCTTAGAGGGAGAATTGGTTTCCACCCAGCGCCCGGCTTGGGGGTGTCCTGGGCGTTCAGGTGTGGAGGAACCCGTGGCGGGTCGAGAAGGGGGGACCAAGCCAGAGCCCGAACCGGTTGGCGGGGGCTTTTCTTTGCTTCCCTCCGGCTGAAGTGGATTCAACCCGCGGCCTTAACGGGGTGGGGGCGACCTGCTCCCGGCTTGACCCGTTCGGAGAGCCCCCACTGCGGGCCTCGGCCAGTGTTCCCTCTAAGCTGAGTTCGTGCGAGCTAGCTCGCAGTGTTTCAGCCTCCGCCTCACCCCTTTTCGTCTTCGCTCAGGAAGGATGGCTCCACAGCAAGCCGATTTATGCAGCGGCCAAATCGCTGGCTCCCACCTCCGACCCAGCGGGCGCCCGACCTGGGCCTGCTGGCGCTGCCGAGGAGGAGAGGGCCGGAGTTGGACCCCTTTGAGAAGGGCGAAGTGCCGCCTCGGAGCCCCGTCCCGGTGACCCCTGGAGGAGGCCTGGCGCGGCGGCCCGGACGGAGGTGCAGTCAAAGGGAGCGGAGGAAGGAGCCCGGCTACGCCGCCTCGGCCTGCCAGCGCAGCGCGGAATTCACGAGCCGCTTTCCGACCCCTGCCCGGGCGCCTTCGCAGGCCGGGGCAAGCCGAGCGGGCCCTCTCACGCGCACAGCCCAGCCCCCTCGCCTTGGAAGCAGGTGGCGAAGGGCCCCGCCCGGCCCCGCAGTCTGGCTGGGACCTCCTGGGAGGCGCGTGCAGTTCTGCTCAGCCCCCCGAAAGTGTCCGGATTCCGGCTGCCCACTGCGGAGACGACATTCGGGTTTCTTCGCTTCAGCCATGCCGCGCCTTTCTCTGCGGCGGAGACCCCGCGCGGCTTCCATTTGCTCGGCGTTATCTGTTCGGCCGCCCCGTCAGACCCGGCGGGCAGGCTCGCCCAGCCATTTCCCCTGGCGAAGCGGGGGCTGCGCGGCGGCGGCGGCGGCGGCGGGGGGGGCTCTCCCGGACTCGACCCTCTTCCACCCCCGCTTGACTTCATCTCTCCCGTCCTGCCTTCCCCTTTTCTATCCGCTGGGTCCCCTTTGCCCAATGTCGGGAGCTGAACCAGATCAACACTCCCTGGCTAACGGAGCCGCGGCAGATTCCACGGCGGGAGATGAGGCGATCAGGGAGCCCGAGCCAGTCCCACCACGCCCAGTCCAAGAGGACCCGGTCGGGAAAAAGGAGAAGCGATGCAGGGAGAAATAATACATGCAGTGAACAAGACACACAAGAAAGAGATCTTATAGCCCCCCCCCCCGGCCTTTTAAATTTTAGATCACTTCGGCACATTCATTTGCCCTGGACCTCGACATTTGTTGGGCCTCGGTAGAAATGCCGGATTTCCCCCCGGCTTGACCGGGAGCCTTTTC
Source organism: Lepidodactylus listeri (assembly GCA_029233225.1). Taxonomy (NCBI): domain Eukaryota; kingdom Metazoa; phylum Chordata; class Lepidosauria; order Squamata; family Gekkonidae; genus Lepidodactylus; species Lepidodactylus listeri. The sequence continues at coordinate 110,538,185 of JARCFY010000009.1, read as the reverse complement.
AGTGATGTGGACGCCGAGTGTCCGGAGACCTGGGCGGGCGGGGGGGGGGGGGGGACGGCCACCCGCACCCCTTTCCCGTTGTAAACCGTTGTAAACTTGTGCGATGTGTCCCTGCCCTCCTAACGCCCGAGGAAATACAGCACAGCGCAGCATTCACTTTCGGGAGGGGGAAGAGATCAGCACTGCGGAACTGTGAAGTTTTCTCGTGAGCTTCTGGAAGCTGGGAGGGGGAGACTTTTTTGCGGGGGGGGGGGTCTCATTGGATAGCGCAGACTCGCTCTCAATTCGTCTCCCTTTTTTAAAAAAAGGGCGGGCGAAGCCGTTAGGAAAACTAGGGAGTAAGCAGCGCGAGCAGCCGGTTCCCCGGAGATGCTGGAAGAAAAATGGGAAGCATGTGATTCCCTGCGCTTTATCCACCCCTGTCCCGGGCTAGCTGAGATGCCTTCCTTCCCTCCCTCCCTCCCCTCCTCTCCGGGGTCTCTCGTGGCTGGTGGGAAGGGAACGGGGCCGCGCCTTCGGGAAGGCCGGGCCGGGCCGGGCGGAGGTGGCAGCGGCGGCTCCCAGGCGCGGCGGCGGCCGGGCTAATTGCGCGAATCAACAATCTGTCACGACTCGTCAGCGCCGGGCCTGGGCAGACGAGGGGCTGTTGTCTTTCGGCGCCGGCGGCGGCGGCATCAAAGGCTCCCGCCCGAGGGGCCCATTCAGCGCGCGGCCCGGGAGCCAGGCGCCGCCGCGCACCCCCCCCCCCCCGCCTCCAGCCCCCCCCCCCCGCCCGGCCCAAGCACGCCTCCCCCCCCCCCGGCTGCATTTCCTCTCCCGCCTTGATGCGGCCTTCGCATCCGAAAAGGAGCCCCCCCCCGTGTCTTGTGTGTGTGTCTTTGGCGGGGGGGGGGCTGGCTCGGGCGAGGCCAGGAATGCGCGGGGCCCCAGCCCTCCCCCCCCCCTGGCTTGTGCGCTGCCTGGCCCGGAGCCGGCCTTCTGCCCCCACGGACTGCTGCTCGTCGGGGGGGGGGGGAGGGGGGCTGGCTGAGGGTCCCCTTCGGGCCTCCTGCCCGGACAGGTCCTGCCGCCGCCGCCGCCGCCGCCGCCGCCGCCTCCTCCTCGGCCCTCTCGGCCCTGAGGTTCTGGGCAGGCCCGGGGCTGGCTGGCTGGCTGCCGTCGTCGGGTTGTCCGCCCTCCTCGCCCGGCGGTGACTCCGCAGCAGAATCCGGCCCTGAGGACTCGGCTGGAAGGGCCAGCCCGGGATTAAGCGAAACCAGCGGGCCTTTAGGGCACCCAGGGAAAGGGGGTGGGGGTGGGGGGCTTGTATGGGCTGACTGCTGTTTTGTGTGAATTTTTTGTGCGTGAATTTTTTTTTAGATAGAGTTGTTTTATTGCTTACATCGTACAATTGTGGGGTCTGGCCTGGGAGAAAACTGACTTTTGAAAACTCTTTTATTTCGCCTTCAGCACTCCTGGAGCCTTTAAGGTCTGGTCAGCGAGGCCAGGGCCTCCCTCCGGCCCCGCGAATGACCCGTCCTCACGACTCCTCCCACTCGGGCTCTCTGGACTCGAGGAGGCGGGGAAGGGCGCGTGTGAACTCCGGGCAACGAGGTCTGGTCCGGCAACAGCGCGGGGAGGGGAAGGGCGGAAGGATCGCGGGCTCTGCCGCGGAACTGCTTCTGTCCGGGCTGGGCGCTCCGGGCCACGCCCCCGCCCCCGCCGCCCCCCCCCCCCCGAGCGCGCCGTGGTGCTCCCCAGAGAGGAGAAGGGGACGCCTGCGGCCCGCACCGGGAACTCTCCCCGGGGGAAGTCGAGGCAGGCAAGCTGCAGGCCGATCCAGGAGTCTCGCAGCCTGCATCTGGCACCCCCGCCAGTGGCCAGGAGGGACCCGGCAACCCTCGGATGAGCTTTTTAACCATACATGTCTGTTAAGGTACTGCCCACCCTCTCGAGATGTGACGCATTCCTATTTCCATTTCATGGCAACTGAAGACGAGAGAGTGTGCGCAAAAAAGCGCTTCCCTTGCAGAACATTCGTTCAGACTTTTGTTAATCTGAAAGGTGCCACCGGGATCGACTATGTGCAGAAAAGAGTTTGTTGCCGATAGTGAGCTTGATGCAAGCCATGGTTTAGGGTTTTGTCTGGAAGCAGCCTTCTGTTCAGGCTCAGAACCGAACTCTATGACGCACTTTCGCAGGTCAAATAAACCACTCTGCTCTGGGAGTTTCTTGTCTTGTGTAAGTTCTCAGAATTACAAAAAAGAAAGAAATTAGCAATTTCAAATTTTGTGTTTTTCATTCATCCTAAAATGCATTTATTTTGGGAAATGGGGGGGGGGGGGGGCAGAAGGTATCTTCGCCTAGTGTGCAAAAAAACCCGGAGGCTGCCCTGTCTACACGACTCTTCCTGGGAAGTAACCAGCCGGTTTTGCCGCTGCAGAGGGGCCCGGAGAGCCAGAGGCGGCCGGACAGCCGGACAGCCCTCCGGATCTCGGGGTGGAAAGGGACGCGGCAGGTTTCGGCCCTGATCAGGCCTGGCGCCTGGGCGCCTGCGCTGCGTGGGACTGGGCTCTCTCTGGACTGGAACCTTCAGCCGATTCAGGCCGCGGGACGGAGTGTCAGTCTAGCCGCCCAGGTGTGCTCTGAGGACTGCAGCGCCCAGAGATGACTTGCGCGTGTGAACGGACGCACGGCCGTTCACTTTTTCCCTGCCCTCCAACGCAAGGCTTCTGGGCGGCGCACGCTGGCAGACTCAGCGGCCGGGCGTCACGTGCGCGACAATCCGGCACTCAGGTCTCCTGGGGCCCGCCTGCACGTGTGAACCCTGACGCAGCTGCCTTCAGGATGGGGTTGCTGACGTCACGAGCGGCCCCTCCTTTCCTGGGACGGTGCAAGACCAAAGGGGGACTGTCTCTCGCCATAGTGCGCAAGTGCGAACGAGCCAGTTCCCTTCTCAGACTAGCGGCCGAGGCTTCCGCAGCGATCCGTTTGGAGCGAAATCCGTTCGCGCGTTCAGATGCCTTCCCGTGACGGGTGCATGCTTTCTTCACTTGACTGCCGCATCAAGGGATGAATGCCAGTTGTTGCGCCGAACTCCCGTATTCCCCGCACGGCGTTGTAGGCGCCCTGCTTCGCTGCACAGACACCAAGGCCACCGGAATCCAGTGGGGAGGGATCGAGCGACGCACGTCTGAACGCGCACAGAGGATGGGCACGACACGAGTTCGTTGCATTTATAAGCTGCATTTGCAGACGTCGTCCTAAAACTGACATGCGGGAAATCCGGGTTTCCTCAGCAGACAGTCCTGGCTTTTCGGGATGAAGCCCCGAGGCCCAGTTTTGCCCCTCCTCGCCTGTCCCACCCCACCCTTCAAGTCACCAACCAGATTTATTTCAGCAGAAGCTCTTTCTGCGTCGAAGACCGTCAGAGGCGTCAGACGGTTAAAAGTGTGGGCCAAGGATTCCCCGCCCCCCGCCGCCACGGAAGCTCGGGCCGCTCACACACTAGGGTTGCCAAGTCCAGGTTGGAGAATACCTGGGGACTTTGGGGGTGGAGCCAGGAGAGGGCTGGGTTTGGGGTGGGGAGGGGCCTCCGCATGGTAGAATGCCAGAGAGTCCACCCTTCAAAGGAGCCATTTCCTCCAGGGGAGCTGATCTCCGTCAGCTGGGGATCAGTTGTCAAAGCGGGAGATCCCCAGGCCCCACCTGGAGGCTGGCAACCCTATCGTAAGCCTAAAAGGGGGGAGACGAGAATGGTGTAAGCGGCTTTGGGTCTCCGCTGGGGAGAAAGGCGGGATCTAAATAAAATGAAGGTAGACAATGCCCTGACTCTGGGAAAGCGAGGCGGGTCGAGAAGAGGGGATTCAGGCGGGGTCGCCGCCGCCTCGGTCTGAAGCAGCAGGACAAGGTCCGGCCAGGCCCCTGGGAGACCAGCCCCGTTTCACTCCGGGGGGAGCTTTTGGGGGCCGGCCGCACGCCCGCAGGGATTTCGTTAGCCTTCACTGGGCCTGCTCTTGCATTTTGCCCTGAAACCCGGCATTGCCTTTGAGGCGTCTTGAAGGCATCCCTCCCCCCCTCCCCCCGAAAAGCAGTGTGTGTGGGCGGCGGCGGGGGGGGGGAGGGGGAGGGGGCGTCTTTCTAATGCTTTCGAGGAAACGTCCTTCGCGGTGGGAAGAGCCTCCTGCCTCCTTCGCGGGGAAGTCCTGCCGGGCGGCATTTCCACCCAGAACGGAACTCGGCTGCTCTTCCGGGCGCCCGTTCTGGACACAGACCGAGTCCTGCGGCTTCAGGCCGACCCGGCCACCCCGCCGGAATCTGGACTTGGCATCGCTTGTCCGTCGGCCGAGACGAGAGCGGAGGAGCGGGGCCTGGGGCAGTCAGCGCCCCCCCCCCCTCCCTCCCGGCCCAGCCCCGCGCGGGGCGCTTCTCCCGGCCTCCGAGCCAGCGGCGGCGATGAATGGGCGGCTCCATTTCAAGGCCCCCAATTAATTGGATGGCGACATTTCGATGCCCCCGCGCCAGATGAAAGGGCGCGGCCGGCCGGCCGTCGCCGCCGCCGAGAGCTCCATAATTATAGATAATAGATCCGATTTCAAAGCAATTAGCTCGCTCAGGCGGAACGAGGCGCTCGGCTGCCAGGGCCTTCCAGAGCCCGGCCGGCCCCGGGCCGCCCTGCTGCAGCGCTCCAGCCCCCGGAGGGGCGGCCGCCTCCCGCTCCCACCGGGACCCCCTCCGCGGGGGCGCCCCCGCGGACTTCAGAGGAAACCCCCGGCTTAATACGGGCAGGGGCGCCTGGAACCGAAGGCCTCGGGCCTTCCCCTTCATTCCTCATGGAATCCGAGATCCCCACTGGTTTTGAGGCAATTTACTTGCGAGTAAGCATGCTTCGAGGCCAGCCTAGGCGACCCCCCGCCAGGATTATTCGAGTCAAAACCCCTGCGCTTCGAATCCGGGGAGGGTCTCCGACTGCTCTGTTGACTCCCTCCCGAGCAGGACCGGACCCTCAAGGTCCCCCCCCAGCGGTAAAGCCGGGGTGTTTGGGCGGCAGGTGACGGACTCCAAAAAGCCCCCTTTGTGTGAAACCCAGCGGACCCCTTTGTGTGAAGCCCCAGCCTGCCTCCGTCGGGGGTGGGGAAGACACTCCCCCGCCCGGGCGTTGAAGCTGGCTGCCCTCGGACCGATGTGAAGGGCCTTCGACTCCGAGCCCCCGGTTGGCAGTCGGTGGGCGGCGGCAGTGCTCCCGATGGGGGGGGGAGTGGCGAGCCGGGGAGGGTCTTCGCCGGGGGGGGTCCCCATTCCTACGGGAGGCTCCACTGTTCCCTGTCCGGAGGTCCCCCCCTTGCGCTTTGGGGGTCTCCGGGCCAGGCCTGAGAATTCGCTTTAAAACACAACAAAATACGGGGAGGGGATGGAACTGCTTCCGGGAGGGTCCCGGGGCGGGGGGACTCCCCCGGTCCTTCCTGCAGGCCCCTTTCACTCCACCCGTGATTTCTCCCACTGGCTTTTCTGAACGGATTCCGAATATTTCCCGTTGAATCTGGAGCACGAGACACAACCGGCGCTTCTGGGATCCGCCGTGGGAGTCTCGCCAGCAAATGTGACCCAATTTGGTTCCAAGGAACATCCGCCTCTCCCCCCCCCCCTCGGTTTAGCCCCGGAGGCGGAGCCCCAGGCAAGGAGGGAGGGGGCCCTCGGTGGCCTTCACCGCCCCCCCCTCCGAGTGAGCGCGGGGTCGAGGCGCGCCGGAGCCGGCGTCAAGGGCAACTCCAGGCATCCTGAGCCGCCCCGTCAGCCTGGGGATTCCTGGCGAGGAGAGGGCGCAGCGCCGAGCGGCTTGCCTGGAGACTGCGCCGCGCCCGGACTTTTCACCGCGCCCTTGACCACTTCCAGCGGCCCTTGAGGCTCCAGGCCCGGCCCCAGGAGACACCGGGGCGGGTGGGTGGGTGCGCGTGTGTGACGCACTGCAGAAGTCGCTTCGCTCCGGTTCTGGCCAAAGTTCAGCGCTATTAAACGCGAAGGCCCTTGTCGTGAAGGCCTTCGGCACCAGCGCCTGGCGGGCAGGCGAGGATTCGGCGGGCCAGAGCCCCCGGAGGTGGGGAAGGGGACCTATTCGAGGCCATTGGGAAGAGCGTCGCCCGCGCACTATCCCGCCCCCAACCACCCCCAGGCCTCCCCCCGCTCGGCAAAGAAACGGCCAAAGAGAGACTTGCGGGGCAATGAACGAAAGGAAACCGAACACTCCGGGGAGGAGATCGGTCCCCCCCCCCCCCGCGCGGATCCTCCTCTCTTCCTGGCCCTCTCTCGGAAGGAAACTTCGCTCCCTGGTCAAGCACGGGGGGACCCTTCAAATAGGCGTGTTCCTTGATTGTGATGGGAAGGAGTCCTCGATCAGTGTTCGGAGGGCTACAGCTTCAAAGGCGGGCCGGAAAGGATTTTTAAGACCTCTCTCTCTCTCTCTCCCCCCCCCCCCCCCTTGCCGCGCAGCCTTCCATTCATTTCCTAGCCCTCCCCTCCAAGGCGGTGTTGCTGCCTAGGGAGACCTGGATCGAGATAGGGGTGTTAGGCCGCGTGAACAAGGTGGTCAAGCCCTCCGACACGCTCCTGACTTCGCAGGCAGACTGGCCTGAGACTCCCCCGCCCCACACACACACACACACACACCCCGCAGGAAGCCTGGGGCGCAGCCTGCCGGGCAATGAGTGGGAGCCCCGCGATCGCGGCTTCCCCCCGGCTCCTCCCCACGGGCCCTGCGCAAACTTCCCAGCTGGAGGCTCCGGAGCAGGAGAAAAGCGCCTGAAAGACCAACCACCTTGAGTGGCAGCGGAGGAGTCTTCGGAGTCACGGCTCCGGTCTGACGAATCGGAAGAAGGGAGCAAGTGACTCAGGGAAGCTCCTTCCCGGCCACGGATTTGGTTCGTCTTTCAGGCGCTCTTTTCTGCCGCTACAGGCAGACTCACCCGGCGACCCGTCTTGACGTAGACTCTGAAGGTGTGACCTGCTGGATCCCAGGGAAAGCCGTCCCCACCCAGACACAACCAGAAAAAAGAAATGCCGCGATCAGTTTATCTCTGATCCGCTCGAGGCGTTTCCCACGGACACCGGAGCGCATCAAGCGCAGACGGCAACTTGGGACTGCCGAGGGATGCTTCTCGCGGTGCGATCCAGCGCAGGAGTGCTCCATGCCAACCGCATTGAGTCAGAGGGCTTCTGCACAGGATTGCCTGGCTAATTCGGTTTAGACATGCATTTCCCCCCGGTTTCATTTTGGCCTGTTCATCCCCCTGTCTGTGTCCCCTGATAGACTCTGGAGGAAGAATTTCTTAGGCGTCCCTCTTACCGAACACCCGACGTCTTAAAACCCCCCAGATCCGGGGCGCGGGCCCCTTGCAAAGAAGCCACCCCTGAGATTTCCCTCCTCAGACCAACCGGCCTGCGCGCTGCACAATTTCTGAACGTGCTGATTTGTGACGCAGAACTAAGTGAGATGCATTTGCTCGCATGTCGAATGAACCGGGCTCCTCTCCTGACACGCGACATGGTGTCAGGGGCTAACTTCCTTTCAATGCCCTGCAGCAAGTAGAGCTTTCCTCTTTCGCGCAGGGAAATCCGGCTGCAAAGGACTGCAGCAGCGCGCTGAAAATGCATCCCTCAGCGCGTGTGGAATGAGTGCTGCTTGGCCTGTGGGTGCCCATTCCCAGGACCCGCGTGTGGAACTGGTGGGGCCCGGCCTGTTGCTCCCCCGAAGTCCGGGGCCGGAGGGAGGGAGGGAGGGAGGGAGGTTTAGCAATCCGGCCCTTGACGGTGCTACCCCCCCCCCCCCCCCGCGCCTTTCCCTGACTTCCATGAGGCGCCTGTGGCGGGTCGTCCTGAGCCTTTCACGGGATCCAAGACTACGTCGGAAAGGGAACCCCTCCGTTTCCTTCCGAGCAGCGCCCTGGTCAGAACCCCCCGGTCCACTGGGTCTCCGTTCGGAGAAGGGAGGCCCGGGACCCGGGGCAAACACCTCCCAATCCTTGGAGCCGGCCGGCCGGCCGGGGATCTCAGCCGCTGCCCAGTCCGCCACAGCCGGGCCCGGAGAGAGAAAGGGGAGCTGCCGTCTAGCGGGACCGTTCGCCTGTCGGACTCCTGGCCCAGGACCTTTCCACGGGAAGCGCCGCCGCGGCTTCCCGGAGCGCGGGTGGCACTGCAGCCCGCTTCTCTCGGCCTGCTCCTCCAGACCTGGGTCGGGCGAGAAGGGCTTCGGCAGGAAGCCAGGCAAGACCGGCGACTCCGCACTGGGGTGGCTGGCCGGAGAGCTCGCCAGGCCCGAAGCCAGGAATTTTTAAAGCGGGGGGGGGGGGGGGTTAAATTTATTAGGGGGCCCTGGCTAGTTGGATTAAAGGGCTTCTTAGCTCCTTCCCCACACCTGCCCCACCTGGGCTGGATGGGAAGTTGTGGGGCCTTGCCAGTAAGTCCGCGGGCCTAGCCCCGAGATGCCCCTACAGGCCTGTCGCTCAGGAGTCGGAGCAGTTCTTCCCGAGGGCCTCCAGCGCCTCCGCCCACGGAGAGCCCCAATCCGCTCAGGGGCTCCCGCAGTGTAAACGGAACAGGCACTCCCTTATTGCGGCCAAGGCAGCTCCCCCACCAGAGGCCCAAATGGGCCCACTCCGGCTACGAGGCCACTGTGACGGTATTTCGCCGCCCTTCTTGGCACCTCCACCCCGAGGCTCTGTCTGCCTCGGGGCCAGCGGCGGATATCGCCCGCACCGCCTCCAGTCCGGCCGCGCACTAACTGGGGAGAAAGGCCCTCGCGCCCAGGCGGGACTCCCCGTCCGAGGGAGCCGGAAGGGGGCCTGGGGGCTCCAGGCATGCAGGGCGAACACCCCGCCCCCCCCGGTCCCCTTGCCCGGAAGGCTCGCGTCGGTTATGGCGGTCAAGAACTGGGACCATAGACTCCTCCCCCCGCCCCCCTTACGAGACATAAAAGCCCGCACGGAAGTGCCGCCCTGGAGCCGCAGTCTGGGTCGCCGGTGTGGGGCCAGTCTCGTCTTCCCGACCTTCCGCTCATGATGGCTCCCAAGAGCCGCCGATTCCGGGGGGTCGCCCTGCTGGTCTGGAGCGCCAGAGTCCAGCTGGGCACCCTTAGGACCAACCAAGTTGCGTTCCGGGGATAGGCTTCCGTGTGCACGCCGTCGGGCTTGAAGGGGCCCAGCTGTCCTCAAACTTTGTTCCACAAGAAGGCAGCGATTGTGGCGGTGATTGAAGGAGGAGGACGACATCCATTTCGGGCCCGGGAAACCCTCTTCCTCTTGCCTGGCGCGGGGGGGGGGGGGGGGGGCTGGAGGAGCTGGACCAAGACTGAACGCTAACAGGCAGCGGGGTTGCGCCAGAGTCTTTTGTCTTTAACACACACACACACACACACACATTATGTCCCGTGTATATTTACACGCATGTTGGGGACTAGAGATTTGGCAAAGTGGGCCCACTAGGGAAAGAAAGGAATGCCAGCCGATGGTCAAGGCATTTCCAGAACCTGGAGTTGTTCAGCATTGTTCCTTCCAGCCCCGGGAGGCCAACCAAGCTTCGGAGAACCGCCTTGAAAAGACTGCAGGGAATGAGGAGTTGGGCCGGGCGGGCGGGGGGAGGGGAACGGCTGGCTGTGCAGGACAGGGGAGTGGGCGACAGGCTGGGCCCCTGCGTCTTGCCAGCGGCTTGGACAATCGTGGGAAACACCGTAGCGCGCAGCTACCGACCCCCGGCCCTCCCAGGCTTCCGGCGGCTGAACGCCAACCGAGAAGTCCCAGATCGAAGGGAGACTCAGCCGGCAGCTGCAGCGCTGCGCAGCCAGCCTGGGATTCTCCCTCGAGAGCCGGCGGCTCCACCCAGGTCCACTTTGTGAGGGAAGGGGCTCCCTGGCTATCCCGCTCTTGCGTTTTCGGACTGCAAATACACAGAAGACTAAAGGAGCTGAAGGCAGTCAATCCTTGTCCTCCGCTGCCTCCTAGAGATCCAAAAGGAAGGGTCGAGCTGGCCCTTGGCTGGGGGGCTCCTTCCATAATTGTGGGGCTGCCGGGGAAAAGAGGAGCTGGCACTGGGTGGCCTCTCCCGGAGAGCCTTTAGCCAACAGGTGCGCGCGCGCGCGCACACACACACACGCCGGCGCCTGTGAGGGCGCCTCTCATTCCTGGACTTCGTCCACCGCTAAGTGCTGGGCTTGGGGGTGAGTTTTTCAGGCCGTCTTTGCCTAAGGTGAGAAGGGCCCTTTCAGGCTGCCATGTCCAGGTTGGAAAATACCTGGGGACTTTGGGGGTGGAGCCAGGAGAAGGGGAGGCTTGGGGAGGGGAGGGGCCTCAGCATGGCGCAATGCCACAGAGTCTACCCTTCAAAGCAGCCATTTTCTCCAGGGGAGCTGATCTCTGTCAGCTGGAGATCACTTGTAAAAGCAGGAGATCCCCAGGCCCCACCTGGAGGCTGGCAAGCCTAGGGCCCTTCGTGTGGGCAGGTGAGTAAGCGGCGACCACGCCCGTGTCGGGACCAGGCAGCCCCCATTTAGAGCCTCATTCATCGATGTGATTGATGAGCTACTCTCTCGGGAGGGATTAAGAGGCATCCTGGTGGACAAAGTGCTGGGTTTTTCAGGACCTGGGTTGAAGGCCCACTTGGCTGGACCAGGACAGGTGCCCAGCTAGACGAAGCCAGTGGCACTAGAAGGTGGCTGTTCCCACAAACAGAAATGGGCATGTAAGTACTGCAGAGGGTATCTCAGCCACATGCTAGCCGAATGCCCGGGAGATGCTCTCGCTCAAGAGGCCCCCACCTCCTCCTCCTAAGCCCAGCACACGGGGGTGGTGAGCACGAAGACCACCAGCCAGGGCCGGGCTGGGAGGGACCACCAGGGCGAGGCCGTCTAATCCCACACCGACACTGATGTCCTCCAGAGTCCGGTGCAGATGAGCAACAATGTTTAAAACTGGTTTCGACCAGTGTTCTCTCTAAGCTGAGTGAGTGTGAGCTAGTTCACAGTTTTGTAGCCTCTGGCTCACAGATTTTTGTCTCCGCTCAGGAAGGGATGGCTCCAGAGCAAACTAAATCTATGCAGCAGCCAAATCGCGGGCTGACAATTTCAATGCCAGCAGCTCACCGAGTAGAATTTTTACACACAGGACTCCACAGCTTAGAGGGACCATTGGTTTCGGCCCAGAATGCCTTACTCAGGGCAGCGTGTCGCTGCTGTAACCGGAACCAGCTGCAGGGCAAAGAGAGTCGGCTGAAAATCGGGGGGGGGGGGGGGGAAGGGACCCGAAATGGGGAATCAGTTACAATGCTGCTGCAACCCGCTCCTCCACATGCAGGGCTAGTGCTACCATTAGGTCAAGTTAGGCGACCGCCTAGGGCGCAGACCTCAGAGGAGTGCAGAAACGGACAACCAGCGCCCCTCCAACCGGCCCCAGGCTCTCACACTCACTCACTCACCAGCCCCGGCTCTCCCATGCTTTTCCTCCTCCAGAAAGTCAGGGCAACTGCAGCAGCAGCAGCTCCCTTCAGCTTTGCCTCACACCCTGCCTGCCCAAGCCCACAGAATTTTTTTAAAAAATTAGCAGGGTCAAGTTTTGTGCTTTTAATTTTCCCTGGAATTCATCTGTTTTTGAGAACTGGTTAGCAGTGGGGGGGGGGACACAAGTAGTCAGCCTTGCCTAGGGCTCCAAGAAGCCTGGCACCGGCCCTGTCCACACGCTTACTCCTCCCACACTGCTTAATGGACTTTGCTCACGGGCGAGAGCAGCCCCAGATGACCGCCGCAGTGAATTGAATGGGCAGGTCTGATTCTAACCAGTGATTCAGTGACTGAAGGGCACGTCATCTGGGTTCTTTGGGGTCCGGGTGTGCCAGGGCAGGAATGGGACAATAGTCACTTGGGGCCTCCTTTCCTTGTCCTCAGGAACGGCACCTTCATTGAACATAAGAACATAAGAGAAGCCAATGCTGGCTCAGGCCAGTGGCCCCTCCAGTCCAACACTCTGTGTTCACACAGTGGCCAAAAACACCAGGTGCCCTCAGGAGGTCCAGCAGTGGGTGTTGGGTATAACAAGTTTAAAACACTTCAGTGTATTTACTGGGTTAATGTTGTTTTTATTAGTCATCAAGAAGTCACATGTTTGTTTGTAACCAGTCTGTTTACACAATAGTTAGCCTGGGAACTTTGTTAGATCCTTCACTCTCTGACTGGAAAACCGGGTCTCAGCTCTTTAGCATGTTATGGTTTCTCCTTCCTGCCGCTTTGTTCTTGCTTAGGGAAGGATCACTGCCAGTTTTATCTCTCTAGCTGTAAAGATGTAAGAATCTAGTTCTGTTGTTATTTTACATCCCAACACTTACCAAATTTTACATCCCAATTACTTACCAAGAATAACCAACAGTGGGGCCAGGACACTAGAAGCACTCCCACCATTCCCCCCCCCCCAAGCACCAAGAACACAGAGCATCACTTGCCCCAGACCGAGAGCTCCTATTTATACCTTGTGGCTAATAGCCACTGATGGACCTCTGCTCCATATGTTTACCTAATTCCCTCTTGAAGCCATCCATGGCTGTAGCCATCCATGGCTGTAGCCATGCTTGTAGACGCCACCTCCTGTAGACATCATGCTTGTAGACGCCATGTTTCCTCCCATTTCCTCCCATCTCTCCCAGGGACGTCAGTCTGGGTGATGCATACTGAACCAGTCAGTGGTTTTACAGCCGGCGTTGTGTCAGGATTAGGGCCTTTGGCCATATAATGTATGTAAGGGCGGTCACCATGTCCAGACATGTCCAGACACACGGGGCCGGGCCAGCTACCTGAGCTTGAGCCCATTAGAACAACAGCTGGCTGGATTGTAACTTGCTACCAATCGAGCACCTAGGTTCCCTGAAGGAACCTATGACATGTAACCACAATCGTAAGGTCCTATCGGGACATTTGGGCGAGGTTGGAGGTGTGGCTCCGACCAAAATAAAAGAGGGCCCGTGAGCCCAGGTAGGTATGCCTTATCTGACCACCCAAATAAAGAACTTGCTATGAAATCACTTGTCCTGGTCTCCCGACTCTGGTACTTTTCACTGGCGACGAAGGTGGGATCTGAATGAGCGACTCCCCGGCCAAACTGAGCTGTAATTCGACAGCGACTGGCATTCCAGAGCTTTAGCCCCTGGCAGCTCTGCCACCTGACTCTGAGGACACCGCTCACCGCTCCGCTGCTGACGCAATGGCCGAAGCCCCAGGACAGATTGCGATCTTCGACCCTTCCAAACCTGAGCAATGGGATGCTTGGGCCAGTCAGCTCAGGTTCCTGTTGGAGGTATGCAGAGTCACCGACCAGGGTAAGAAGCGAGCATGGCTGCTGAGCACATGTGGGGTGGCCACGCTCCAAATTGCGCAGAACTTGGTCTCCCCAAAGACTTTAACTGAGGTCTCCTTCAAGGAGCTCCTCAAGGCGCTGAAGGGCTTCTTCTTGCCTAGACCCTCCATGTTAGCCATGAGCAGGGGCGTAGACTTTTTAAATCCCCGGGGGGGGCGGGGGCTCTCCCGTGTGCGCGCGCAAAGCGCGCGCACGCGCTCGGGATTATGTCCCCGCTGCTCTCCCCCCCCCCCGCCCCAGGGAGCCGCCACCGCCGCTTCCCTCCCCCGGGCAGCCGGGCCATGCCCGCCCGCTCGCTGGCCGCGCTCCCCGCCCCCCTCCCTCCCTCTCCCCGCTCACCTCGGGCGCCGGCTGCTGCTGCCGCCTGCAGCCGGGGGCTGGCGCGTCGCCCTTGCGGGCCCCCGGCTCCCGCTCCGCCTCGCGCTCGGGGCGTGCGGGGGGGGCGCAGATGAGCGCCGCCTCTCTCCCCCCCCGCCGCCCCAGGGAGGCAGGAGAGCAGGCCGGAGGTGGGGGGGAAGGAGAGGCGGCGTCACCGGTGGGCGCTCCATTTTGCCGGGGGTGGCTGAGCCCCCCCCGGGAAATTTCGGGGGGGGCTCGAGCCCTCGAGCCCCCCCGTAGTTGACGCCCATGGCCATGAGGGTCAAATTCCACTGCCGCACCCAGGTGGCAGGGGAGACCGCAGCTGCTTTCTTGGCCGACCTCTGGAGGCTGGTGGTCGGCTGTGAATTCCCGTCTGTTGAGGACACCCTCATGATGGGATTTGTCTGCAGGGTTCAAGAGAGCAAGCTTCGGTGTAAGCTGATAATTCTCTTGGACCCCACCCTTGAGAAGGTCTTCCAGACGCCCTGTGCCTTCCAGACGGCCCAGGAGGAGCACCGAGGCTCTGCCGCCATGGCACACCGCACCTTCTCGTCCTCATCTGAGAGCTCCAACGACAAGGGAGTCCAGCAGCTTTGCCATTGCCCTCAAAAGACTACACCTTGTACCCCAGCTGGCTCCAGGTCTTCGGCCCCCACAGCTCCCGCCACTCATCATTCCGGTCCTGCGATGCTGTGCGCCAGTTGTGGTGAACCCCACAACTGCCCGACCTGCTGCTTCTATGATGCCACATGCTGGGCCTGTGGTAAGACTGCAGGCAAGTGGGCATGCTGCTGGACCTCCAAGAGATGTGTCTGCTGAGAACCCGGCAGGAGCCAGATCAAGGGGTCTGTGAGCTTGAGGAGTCATCAAAAGACCCAGGGCAGCTCCCCCCCCCCAGTCCAACATTGGGGTGAGATGAATAGAGGGAAGGTAGCAGACCCTCCCCCCTCCATATCCTGGCCCTGGTATGAATGAAATGCAAATGAGGGCTAGGAGGGGGACTTATAGGGAGGCCAGCCTCCAGGTCGGACCTGGGGACCCCCCAGAATTCCAGCTCATCTGCAGACTACTGAGATCAGTTTCCCCTGGAGAACATGGATGCTTTGGAGGGTGGCGGACTCTCTGTGGCATTGTGCCCCACTGAGGCCCCTCTGCCCTCCCCAGGCTCCACCCCCAGATCTCCAGGGCTTTCCCAGCCTGGGCCTGGCCACCTTATCCCGCGCCCCCCCCCCCCCCATCTCTCACTGGTGGCTGGGGGACCGGGCAGCCTTGGGGCCTGGCAGGAAGTAAACTCGTTATTTACATATGTTGACCAGGAAGCAAAACAGGGCTGGAGCTAGGATTTTGTAATTCAAGGGGCCTTGAAATGACTTGGGGGGCACTGACATCACAAAATAATTAAAAAAAAAAAACTCACTTTTGCAGCATTCGCAGTCTGCTTGCCTATGCGGGAAAGCAAGCTGTGTTTGGGGAAGGCGTGGCAATGGGGAGTCCTCCAAGTGGCCCAGAGCGTTGGAAGTCCTCTGGGCAGCCCAGAGAGCTGGGGGGGGGGGCCTGGGTGCTGCATGGAAGTTGGGGGGGCTTGGCAGGAAGTCAGGGGGCCAGGCCCCGGCATGCCCCACTATACCTACGGGCCTGAAGTAAAACAGAGGGAGGAAACAAAGCCTACCTTCACCCCACTTTTATAGCTGCAACCTGGACTCAATACCCACAGGCCGTTTAGGCAGCACTTCCTTCCACCACAGAACACCGCGCACGGTCGTTCCGAAAATGGAGGTCATTTTTAAAAAAGAAACTTTAAAGGATAATCCACTGAGATGCTAAGTGCTTTTGTGATGTTCAGATTATACTTCCAGTCCCTCCTGAAATCAAAGAAGCTCAGATGTATTCTTAGTAGCTGGTATAGTTTCTGTCTCCCTGTTCACATTCATTTGGCTACCTAAAAATAATTGCTAAACAGTGAGTCTTGAAAGGCGAATTCACCCCCTTGGCAGTGTGAAGTAAGCTAAATACCACAGAGTCCCTTGAAGGATGAGCTGGCTTTCTGGAAAAAAATCTCACCATTCAAAAGGATGTGGCCCTCAAAGATCATTCACAAGATGCAACAGGCTATTTCAATGTCTTTGGTCTGCCCAGGAGTTGGAATTGGATGGGAATTGTTACTCTGTTCCATGGAAGACAACAATCCTCATTAATAGTACCAACATTGATGCAGTAATAAAACATTGCAATTAAATAATAATGACACAAAAGCCAACATAATAAAGGCTATGACACACATAGCCCTTTGAGCATCCAGATGGGTGCCACAGAATTCAGAGCACTGGGGAGGGGGGGGACTTGAACTCAGGTCAGAGACTAAGATCGTGGTCACACCGTCATT
The DNA here is from genome assembly GCA_029233225.1 of Lepidodactylus listeri. Classification (NCBI taxonomy): domain Eukaryota; kingdom Metazoa; phylum Chordata; class Lepidosauria; order Squamata; family Gekkonidae; genus Lepidodactylus; species Lepidodactylus listeri. Next base: position 110,522,081 of record JARCFY010000009.1, on the reverse strand, counting down.
TTGATCAGGTTTCACTGCTGTTCCCTCTCGCATTTAAAATTGCTGATCAGACGCCTGCATCCGTCTTCCGCACCAAAGTGAGCTCACTCGCGCAATCCTCCCAGTTCCTTAGCGAGTTTTCCTACACCTGGAAAGTCAAGTACTTTCCAGATATTTGTGCTTTGAATCCACGATTTTGCAGATCTGGACAACCATCTCTCGCAATGATTGTGATTAGGTCATCTGAATGCCCTTCTTGTGATGTTCCTCCCCCCAGCTTCCACTGTTGTGCGCATGAGCAATCCTGCGCTGAATAAATTCAATGTATAAATATTCAAGTGCACATATAGACTCCAGCGCTCGGTTGTACATCGCCAGTTAATTTTGTACACTATTTGGGGGGGGGGGGGAACCTGCAAAAAGAAGGGAGTACAACGAGTCCCAGCGGGATCAGTGATTTGGCCATGTGCATATGCACATGAACAAAGCCATTTTTTAAAAAAAGAACAAGCCACACTGCCGTTTGGGCAGCACGGTTATCTGGACAGTGCCGGGACCCTCATTGCACAATGCAAGTGGTTCTGGGAGGGACATGTGATGATCATCCAACCCCCCCCCCAATATTCCCAATCAAATCTATAGCGTGAACAAATTGGGATAAGCTTCCCGTGTGACCACACCCTCACGGTACATTTGCTAATATTGGCAGCCGATGTTCGCTGTAAACTGATCTGAGTTGCAAACTGCTCTGAGGACAGAAATATAATAAAACAGACATGTGAGTTGCACTGCTCTGGATGCCCTTGACACAGTCCTGTCTATTTTACATGTAAAAAAAATATTTAAAAGATATAAACATAGATAAAACAAAATAAACAAATGATGTATTATAAAATACATTAAATACCTTAAAATAAACAGAAGAAATGTTTTAAAATACAGCAAAAGAAATAAATGATGCATTTGTGATGCATTACCACTTGTTGGGATAGATGCAGGTGGGTGACCGTGTAGGTCCGAAGCGTTTGATGGGATGACATTCCCCCCCCCCAGTCCCACAGACGAGGGTGGGTACTGCATGTTCACCTCAGCTGACCTCTGGGACCAGAGCCCCTTGGGCATGTGAGAGGGCAGGAGCCAAGCACAGCAGGAAGCAGGAGCAGAGAGGAGAAGAGGAGGGCTGGAGCCCTCCAGTGATGAAGTGATGCAAAAGGTCTGCATGACCTGAGAGGGCAAGGGACTCTGCCTCAGGAATCTGCGAAAGGCCACATTGCACATGACTCCTGTAAGGGTGAAGTCAGAGTCCAGCAGCACCTTTAAGACCAACAAAGTTTAATTCTGCACACACACAACGGAATTAAACTTTGTTGGTCTTCAAGGTGCCCCCTGGACTCAAACTTGGTTCTGCCAACATGGCAACCCCACCTGATCCTACTTGGTTGAGCAATGTTAGTAGGGGCTGATAACTTTATGACTTAATAGGTTTCTAATAACTCATATTGGGTGTTGTGTGATTTCAGGTTTCACTGATTTTTTTTTTATTAATAACTTTTTGAACATACAGAGGAGAAACATAACATAGTTACATTGTGCAAAAAATGAATAGCTTTTTTTACTCTCAGTTGGTTAAAGAAGTATACATAGTTACTGCCGTTGGACATTGTTATATCTAGAATGTATCAACCTTACAGATGTAACAGATCTGTAGGATATCCATTTTTAGGCACTTTGTCTGTTGCAACCATTTACTCCAGTGCTGGATACCAAAGCGCTAGGAAGCGAGGCTTCATTCACCGAGTTGATCTGTAAATGGTAGCAGGAGCTTTTATGGCTTCCCCCCTACTTCAGACCACAGACGATTTCTCCTTAGGACCACTGCTCTCTTTGATCACCTCCAGGGGTCATTTGGGGCTGGAGCGAGGTGGAGCACTGCTCCGCCAGCCCAGGAGCAGGCACAAATGGTGGTGGTGGCAAGCCTCGCCCCCAGCAGGCCTGCAGAGGAAGCGCAGCAGCGGCACAATCTCCTATTGTATCCTATGGCCCCACAGAATACAATGGAAAGATCACCACTGCTGTGGTGCGACTCTAGAGAGAAGGGGTTTAAACTTTAAACCCCTTCTCTCTTCACTCTCCCCCCCTCCCGTCCACCTTGGCAGGCCAGCTGGGGAAGGGAAGGGGAGGTTTTTGAAGATGCCTCCCCTGCTCCCCCTTCTGACACACTTCCAGTGATGTCAGGGGGCATGGTATATGCTAATGAGTTATGCTAATAGGTATGCTAATGAGCCCCTGCACCTCTTTGTCTACAAAATGACCCCTGATCTTGAGCTACACTGTGATCATTAGAAATGTTTCTGATGGTTAGAAATGCTTTCAATAAATACAGAGTACAAACAACTTAACAGGCCTTTGTGCAAGGGATACAATCCAGCGATGCATTTTAATGTCCCCTTGGTTTCAAGAGGAAAGATCAGACATGTATTTAATTTTCCTTTAGAAACAAAAAGGATTCCTTTTGGTTGGCTGGATCATGCCCCAGGTATACATATTAAAGGTGAACATCCTTTTGCTTCGAATGGGTGGTAAGACCTGGCAGATAATATTGCTGAGGCACAATATTGTTGATAGCATTATGATAATACAGTGTTATAAAAATAATCAGAACAAATGCTCTTAACATACTCTGCTTTTTTGCAACAAATAAGTAAATATATAAGTGGATGAATCTGAACTGTACCCAAGGTTCCCTGCTCCACCAAAAGTTATTCAATCCAATGGAAAGATGAAATGACTCCCCAGCCAAATGGAAATTTTAGGTTCCCTGAAAGCTGAAACATGAAGGCTCCTAGCAGAACAGTGAGATTCTTGCAGTACCTTTTAAGAAGAAGAAGAAGCTTAAAACTGTTGCCATCTTCAGAATTATAGTACCTTAAACAGCAAAAAAGAAAGAACAAGAGATCTGTTCCACAAGATCCAGGAAATCAAAGGGAAATTGAGATTTATCCCCTCGGTAGATCTTAAGTGCCAACAAGGTTCACATGGGAAGACCCAGGAGAATATCCAGGTCACTGAGGGTTTTAGCCGGAGCTTTGAACAGATCCTGACTCATCTCCTCTGTCAGTAATCAGCCCTTTTCTGGTTCTGCTACTTCCCTGACCATCTGTATGATGTGTGAGAGATTCACAGAGATCACTGCAACCCACTTCACTTGTGAACAAGGCGGGCGCTATTCTGGTTTTGAGCCTGTTTTTCTCCAAGGCTTCTAGCTGAGTATCACAGCGGATTCTCCTGCACAGATATTAACAGGACTTAGCATTTATATTACCACATATAAACAAAAGAGGTTTAGGAATGTTCCTGAGATATCAGTGACAGTATGATACATGGATCAAGGCTATGATCATACACACAATTAGACCTGACATAGGTGTGAATGCCAGGTGGATTTAAAGGGCGCGATCAGACAACAACATCTGGGAAGCACCCTGCAGCCGTTGGCAACCCGTTCTGCTCCGCTGCAGAAGTGGAGTTAAAAGACACCGGGGAAAATCCAGTAGCAAACGGGTTGCGACGGGCCACAGATGGACTTTCCCGTGTCTGATTGCTCCAGCGTGCTCTCCTGCCATCAGAATGGTCTGATCAGGCCATCCCGACTCCATGCTGTTGTCATCACAAACTCCATAGGGAGCCCTCGGTGTGGAGGTGCGGTTCATTGATCCCTTGTTTAAGTGCATGGGGGAAAATGGGACCCCCCCAAAAAAAGATGACTCACACACAGTTGCATCTGATCACACACTGACGGACTGCACCCATAGCTTCAAAGGGAGGTTTGATAGTGCAGCAGCGGGTCAGATTCCTCCGGAGGAAATAGCCCCACTTCCCTCCCTTTTTTTCTGGCACATATGACCACAACCCAAGATGGGTAGCTGTGTTATTCTGTCACAGGAGAAAAGAGCAAAAGTCTGGGAGCACCTTGAGGACTATCAGGAGTCCCTGCTCACGTCTTCAGATACAGCTAGAAAGAATGTATCTGAATGTACCGCTAGCTGTATCTGAAGACGTGAGCAGGGATTCTTTTTTTTTTTTTTAATTCTTTTATTTATGCATTTTCCAAAGTATAACACTCATACTGTTATCGTATATAAATGAAAGCATCCTCAAAAACGAACTTACATTTCAGTAACCAGAAAAAAAAGATAACTTAGAGTGCGGTGTACTGATAGGCAATAAACATAAATTCATAAATTCGTATTTAACCAACTATACAACTTGGACCATGAAGAGTTTAGAAACTCATCCTTTTTATCTTTTAGGATCAAGGTAAGTTTATCCATCTCTGCTACTTCCAGTAGTTTCTGCACAAATTCACTTCTATCAGGTACTTTATCTGTTTTCCAATATTTGGCATATATGATTCTTGCCGCTGTACATGCATGCAGAAACAATTTCCTGTCGTCTTTATTACATGTCTCAGGTAAAATATTTAAAAGGAAAATTTCAGGTTCAAAAGGTAAATTTACTCTGGTTATCTCAAAGAGCAGTTTCCGTATTGTTTTCCAATATTTACGTGCTTTCCCACAAAGCCACCACATGTGGAAATATGTACCAAGGTTTTTTTTACATTTCCAGCAAGAATTATTTGAAGAGTGAGAGAATTTTGCTAATTTTACTGGTGTTAGATGCCATTTATAAAACATTTTATAAAGGTTCTCTTTGTATGAGGAGGATCTTGTTATTTTTATGTTGGTCTTCCATATCCTGTACCATTTTTCCAATTCTATGTTGTAACCCAAATCTCTAGCCCAAGACACCATTGTGGGTTTGACCGTTTCTTCAACCATCTTATATTCCAAGAGAAAGTTATATATTTTCTTTATACATTTTACCTCTGTATTCAGCCAAACTTTGTCAAAACCTGTAGGCTCTTTATCAAATCCTTGTATCTTATCTAAGTTAAACCGAGATTGTAGTTGGTTCCTTTCCCACCAGGTCAATGAGATACTTTGGTTGGCTAATGTTTGGTAGGATTTTAAATTATTGTCCTTATCCAGCAACTCTTGATAAGTGTTTTTCTTTCCCTCTACTAGTAGGATGGGCATGATAAATGCCTCCATAGGTGAGACCCAACATGGAATTTTAACATAAACAGTAGATTTTACTTCATTCCAGATCTTTATGAGGGAACCTCTAATTATATGGTGTTTGAAATAATTTCTTTCTTGTCCGTACCAAAAAAAAGAATGCCATCCTAATGCTAAATCATGACCTTCTATGATTAATAATCTCCTGTCTTTTAAATTTGCCCAGTCTTTCAACCAAACCAATGCAGAGGCTTTATAATAGAGATACCAATCTGGAAGCCCCAATCCACCCCTCTCCTGTTTATCCTGCATATCTTTTAACCTTATTCTGGGTTTTCTGCCAGACCAAATAAAACGTGCTATAATTTTCCCTAATTCTAAAAAGAATTTCTGATTTTTTAAAATAGGTAATACTTGGAACATAAATATTAATCTGGGAAGAATATTCATTTTGATCGTAGCTATACGACCCAGTAAGGAGAGTTGTAGACCCTTCCATTTTTCCAAATCATTTTGTATTTCTTGTAAAAGTTTCTTATAATTATTGTCGTATAGGGAGCTACATTTATTCGTTAGAGTAACACGCAGATATTTTACTTTGTTAGATATCACAGATCCCGTTTTATCTTTCAATATATTGATGACTTCCATCGGACAGTTCTTAGTAAGAATATTCGATTTTAGTGAATTTATTTTAAGACCTGCCACACTACCAAATTGAGATAAAGTATATAATAATAAATCTATGGAATGTACTGGATCTTCCAAAATAAACACCAAGTCGTCGGCAAAAGCCTGGAGCTTATACTGTTCCCCCCTTATACGAAGTCCTTTTATATCTCTTTCCTCACGAATGTTCTCATTTAATGTTTCCAAAACAAAAATGAAAAGGAGGGGGGAGAGGGGACATCCCTGCCTCGTGCCCTTCTGGATTGGAAATTGCATCGTATATTCCCCGTTGAAAGAAACTTTGGCCACCTGTTCGTCATATATTGCCTCTACCATAGAATAGAAGGGTTCTCCACAGCCCCATTGTCTTAATTGTGTTAACATAAATTCCCAACTCACATTGTCGAAAGCCTTCTCCGCATCAACAAAAAGAAGGGCCATTTGTTTTTCCGAGTGTTTTTCATAAAATTCTAGGATATTCAAAATAATTCTCATATTGTGTCTTATCTGTCTAGAGGGTAAAAAACCAGCCTGATTGCGATGTATTGTTTGTATCAACACTCTTTTAAACCTGTCCGCTAAAACGTTGGCATAGATCTTGTAGTCGACATTGAGGAGTGAAATTGGACGGTAGTTTTTGATGTCTACGTTGGGAATTTCTTTTTTGGGAATCAATACAATTAGAGCTTCTTTCCAAGACTCGGGTACTCTCCTTTCCTCTTGTATATTATGTATTGTATTCATTAATGGCGTCACAACACATTCTGAGAATTTCGAATAGAATTCAATTGGAAGACCGTCAGGCCCAGGAGCTTTACCTTTCTTAAGTCTCTTAATTGCTACAATGATTTTGTTAAGGGTAATTGGTTGGTTCAATATCTCTTTTTGTTCCTCTGAAAATTGTTTCTTTACACATTTATTTAGGTAATCTTTAATCTTAACTTTATCTTGTACCTCTTGTTTGTATAATTGCGAATAGTATTTCTCAATAATTTTTTTTAGGTCCTCTGGCAAATAGCATTCTGTACCTTTGTCGTTGGTGAGAGCTTTTACGTATCTATCAACCCTGTCTTTTTTAAATTTATACGCCAGCCACCGGGAAATCTTATTTGCATTCTCAAAGAAAGACTGTTTAGTATAATTTATTTTTTTTGTTATTTCTTCAGTAAGATAACTATTTAATGCATGTTGGGATTTCATTAGTCTAATTTTGAAGAGCTTGGACGAGGGATTTTTCTTGAACTGAAGTTCATCTTTCTTGATATCACCAACCAAAATCAGGTATTTCTCTCTATTTTTCTTTTTCCGCCAAATCTCTTCACTAATTAACCGGCCCCTCGCAAAGGCCTTGAAGGCCTCCCAGACGATTGCTATGTTTGTTTCAGGTACAATATTTTGGGAGAAGAAGGTTCTAAACTCTTCCTTACACTTTTCAATAAAAGCCTCATTATTCAGTATCCAATTTTTCATCGTCCATCTTGTTACTTTTGGTCTATCTTGAAGCGTCATTAAGAGGGGGTTATGGTCAGCAAACGTGGAGGGGAGAATTTCTATTTCTATAAGGTCGGGAAAGATTGACAGAGGTGCCCAAACCATATCAATACGTGACCAGGTTTTGTGTCGGGTGGAAAAGAAGGTAAAGTCACTTTTCCTAATATTTCTAGCACGCCAAACATCAAAAATATTAAGTTCCTCAATAAGTAGTCTAAAAGATTGGGGAGGTTCACTCCCTTTTGCAGAAGTGAGCAGGGATTCAAGCAAGCTCCTCTCCTGCCACAAATTTTGTTAGTCTTCAAGGTGCTCCCAGACTCTTGCTCTTTTCTGTTGCAGTATGATACATGGTAACTGTGTCGAGCGAGGATCCGGGAGACCAAGGTGTGAAAGCACCTGTGTGGCTATTTGCTTGAGGACACTTTAGCTTTGACTAAGATAGCCACCCAGGTGCTTTTTGGACCAAAATTGGAAGATGTTCTAATTCAGCAGCTGTGCGTTTGGCACCAGGAACATGACTTTCATCTTTAGAGGCCTCACACACATCTTTTTATTGCTCTTGTTGCTTAACTTTCCTTTTCTTGGTCCTGTATTAATTTATTGGTTATCTCACTGTAATATGTTATATTGCAACACGTGTACCTCAGACTGTTTGACCCCTGAAGAAGGCCCCCAGTAGGGCGGAAATGCATCAGGCCACGTGTCTTGGCCCTCCTTGTGTTCAGGCCACTTGGACTTTTCTACGCGGCTTCCATTGGCCCCTTATTTGTTTTTAACTATCTTTCTAATAAATACATGTATTTTTGTACTTTAAAAAAATTATTTTGAATTTATATCCCGCCTGTCCAGCAAACGCTGGCTCCAGGCGGCTAACTACACATCCATACATAAGTTAAGGTTAAAATCTATCAGCAGAAGATTAGCATAAAATAGCAGCAGTACAGACATCCCACATAGCAGCGCAGCAGAAAGGCCCCAGGAGGCCTGGGCCAGAGGTCTCCAACACCGATTTCCCGGGCTAGGAATGAACCCGCCAGGTTCCCAGGGACCACTTCCCCCAGAGGCAGCTCCTAATTAAAGGCCTGGTGGAAGAGCTCCACTTTACAGGCCCTGATGTTCTCTGGGAGCTCGTTCCATCAGCAAGGAGCCACCACTGAGAAAGCCCTGGACTTGGTGGTCACCAGTCTAGCCTCTCTAGGGCCAGGGAGGGTCAGGTGATGTTGTGTGCCTGACCGCAGTGCTCTCTGGGGTGTGTATGGGGAAAGGCAGTCTCTTAGATAGGCTGGCCCCTGACCATACAGGGCTTTAAAGGTCAAAACCAGCACCTTGAACCAGATCCGGTACACTATAGGCAGCCAGTGTAGTGTCCTCAGTGCAGGCTGGATGTGATCCCGCACAGAGAGGCCCATCAACAGCCTGGCCACGACATTCTGCACTAGCTGCAGACTCTGGAGCTGAGACGAGGGCAGCCCCATGTAGAGAGCGTTGCAGTAGTCCAATCTTGAGGTGTCCATTGCATGGGAACCTAGGTCCGTGATTGGTGGCCAGTTAGGATCTGGCTCTCCATTGTTCTCCCAGGTCATTGTGTTCGAGGAAAGGCAACAACTGCCTAATCAGCCGTAGATGGTAAAAGGCTGCCTTATCAGTGGCTGCTACCTGGGCCTCCATGATTAAGGAAGCATCCAGGAGCACTCCCAAACTCCAGACCCTCGGTGCTGGCACCAATGGCGCCCCCCAAGGTCGGCAATGGGATCCCTATCCCTGGCCCGCTCTGACTCAGGCACAGGACCTCCATCTTCGTTGGATTCAGTTTCAGTCGGCTCAGTCTGAGCCAGCCCGCTACATCCTGAAGCTCCCGCTCCAGGTCATCGGGGGTGGCCTCGGACAGGCCGCCCAACAACAGATACAGCTGGGTGTCATCAGCATACTGGTGACAGCCCAGCCTGTGCCTCTGGGCAATCTGGGCGAGGGGGCACATATAGATGTTGAAAAGCCCTGGAGTTGGGAGGCCAGTTGTAGTGAAATCAGCATGGCAGTTTATTGCGGCTCAAGATGGAACATGAGAATCTCGGGGCTCAGAGCCCTCTTTTATGCCAGTCAGAGATAATCGTCTGACCTCACCCAAATGCCCTGATGGGACCTTAAGATTGTGGTTACCTGGCATAAGTCCCCTGGGGTAACCTAGGTCCGTGATTGGTGACCAGTTAGGATCTGGCTCTCTATTGTTCTCCCAGGTCGAAGCTCGGCCACTCCACAGCACTGCACTTTGTGTGGACAACCACGTGATACATAACACCCCTCCCCCCCTAGTTCAGTTCCCCCTCATGTAACATAGTCCTTTAAGTAGTCCGGCCACCAGCGTTCATGCCCCGAGCGCCGGGGTGTTGCAGGGTGCGGGGCAGCATTGAGTTCAGGGAGCGGGGCAGCCGGCGTCCATTCGGAAATGTCCATCAGCCGGTCTGGGAGTGGTGCTGTTGCAGTAGGTTCGCTTTGACTCCCTGTTGCCTGGGTAACCGGTGGCTCTGTCTCAGGGCTGGATTCCAGGAGCAGGCACTGGTCTGGAACCTCGGCTGCAGGGATCTCTGGAACGTGGGGTGTGGAGCTCGGGACGCACCGCTGTAACTGGTCGATGTGGCGCTGCCACACCGACCCTTCCTCAGTGAGAACCTGTGAGATGGACGACTCTCCCGGCGACTCATGCTGGACCTGTGGTGTAGTTCCAGATGTAGATGGGGTCCTTGGGGGCGAAACCTCTCAGAGCTGCTCGAAACTCTGACCTGGTTTTGCCATCAGTGGCGCAGTTGGGGTGGAGCTGGTCTAGCAGAGTGCCAAGGCACCGGCCCATCAGCATCTTCGCTGGGCTGCATCCCGTCCCAGTGGGTGGGGTGGATCACTGGCCAAACAGGAACTTTGCCAGCTTGAATTCCTAGTCGCCCTGATCCGTCCGTCGAAGGGCCTCCTTGGTAGTTCTTACCATCCTCTCAGCTTGCCCATTGGTTGCAGGATGAAAGGGCATGGAACGAATGTGGCAGAGGCCGAGGGAGTCCGTGAAGTACTGGAACTCCATGGATGTGAACACCGTCCTGTTGTCAGTGACAAGAGTGTCTGGCAGGCCGTGTGTGGAAAACATGTGCCACGTGGCTCGAATGGCTGCACTTGCTGTAGTTATCTGCAATTATCAAAAACAGCTGGCCCTGGTCTGGCCCCACGAAGTCTAGGTGGAGCCAAGACAAGGGCTTGTTAGTCGACTCCCAGGCCCGAACGGGAGTGTGAGAGGGCTCGGGCCGTGTCTCCTGGCATTTGGAGCATCGGTGTACCCGATCCTCAGTCTCCTTGTCCATGCCGGGCCACCAAACGTGGCTGCGGGCTAAAGCCTTCATCTGGACTATCCCCAGGTGCGTGTTGAGTAGCACTGCCAGTACCTTGGCTTGGAGAGGGGCAGGAATGATCACCCTGATTCCCCACAGCACACCCCCCTTGTGGGTGGAAAGTTCGTTGCACCTTGCTATGTAGGCTGTGAACTCTGGCCCCGGACGTTCGGGCCACCCCCTCTCCACCCAGTCCGAGACCCGGGAGAGGATGTGGTCCCAGGCCGTGTGGCGAGCCATGCCCAATACCTGTACCAGCCAGTCCGGGAGGTCTTTGAGGAGGGTGATGTGGAAAGCAGGGGCCAGGGCTGGGTCTCAGGATGGCAGCGGAAGGCGACTCAAAGCGTCCGATTGGCCCATAGCTTTCCTGGGCTGATGCACTAGGGAGTACTGATATCCTGACAGGAAAATAGACCAACGTAGCACCCGTGGGGAAAGCATGTGTGGAGTTTGCCAGTGTGGAGCGAGGAGGCCCAGGAGCGCTTTGTGATCTGTGGCCACGGTGAAGGCTCTACTGTACAAAGAGTCATGGAATTTTTTTACTCCAGCGACTATAGCCAAGGCTTCTTTGTCAATTTGGGCATAATTCCACTCGGCCCCTGATAGGGTGCATGAATAGTAGGCCACCAGCACCTCCCGCCCGTCGGGAAGTCGACGGCCCCCACCCTGTAAGGAGATGCATCACATGCCAGAATCACCGGCAAGGACTCATTAAAATGCGCCAGTACAGTGTTGGACACCAGTAAGTCCTTAACTGCTTTGAAAGTGGCCATGTGGCATGGCCCCCATTCCCACTTAGCCCCCTTGTCCAGTAACCTGTGCAGGGGCTCTGCCACTGCCACCTTGTGTGGAAGGAAAACATGATAGAAGTTCAAGAGGCTGAGGAATGCTTGCAGCTTGGCCTTTGAAGTAGGGGCAGGCACCTCCGTAATGGCCGACACCTTTTACGGAGTGGGGTGGATGCCCTGTGCATCTATGGTGAATCCCAGGAAGGTCTCCGACAGAACTCCCAAGATGCATTTGTCCTTGTGCACCTTGAGGCCGGCATCTTGGAACTGCTGGAGGACTGACCGCAGCCGGGTCTTGAAGGTGGCAACATCCGGGGCTGCGATCAGGACGTTGTCGAAGAGGGCTTTACACCTGGAATATCTTTTAATACAGAGTCCATTAGTTGCTGGAACAATCCAGGAGCGATACTGACCCCAAACTGGAGCCACCTCACTTTAAAGGCTCCCTTGTGGCTTACTATTGTTTGGGCCTCCACTGTGGTGTCGTCCACGGGAAGTTGCTGGTAGGCCTGTGCCAGATCCAGCTTCCCAAACACCTGGGCCCCTGCTAGGGAGGCCAAAATGTGACTGACCACGGGCACTGGGTATGCGAGGTCTTGCGAGGCTAGATTGATTGTACATTTGTAGTCCGCGCAGATGCAAATCTCTCCATTCGCCTTCAGTGGGGTTACAATCGGGGTTTCCCACCTGGCATGCAAGACCAGTTCAAGCACGCCTTGTGTGACCAGTTTGTCCAGCTCAGCCTCTACCTTAGGCTGGATTGCAAGCGGAGGCCGTCGAGCCGCCACGCGGATGGGCCGGACATTGGGATTTAGGTCCAACAACACTGGGGCTCCCCGGTAGGAGCCCAGCTTGCCATCGAAAACGGCGGAGAACTCTGCACATACTGACTCAAAATCTGCAGAGCTGATCTTGTTCACCCCATAGACTCCCAGTCCCAAAGGCTTGAACCAGGAGAGCCCCAGAAGGCTGGTGAGTTTGCCCTCCACCACCAGGAGGTCCAGACGCCCGTCAAAATCCTTGAATTGGACCCTGAACTTGCCCAACCCCTTAATTGCCACCAGGGTTTTCTGAAAGTCCCAGAGGATAAGTCCCGTGGGTTTTCTCAACTGGGCCCCACCCTGTGGACACAGCTTGCGGAACTTGTCTGCCGATATAATTGAGTACGAGGACCCGGTGTCCAGTTCCATGCTACAGGAGGCCCCTTTGATCCGAACATGGACCGATATTTTCCCCAGGGTTTGTTGGGGCAAGCTCAGTACCTGGCTGTGTGCGGGGGTTGACATGCTGTCCACTGTCTCATGGGGAGTGGCGACTGGTCTGAGCACGACATGCTCTGGCGATATGGCCCATCTTTCCGCAGGAACGGCACGTCGTCTCTCGGAAACAGCAGGGACGTTGCTCGTGGAGGTCTCCACAGTTAGCACACACAGGGGCCAACCTATGCTGGGAAACAGGAGCGGAGGCAGCGGCCAGGGCCGGGTGCCAGGAACGGGAGCCAGAAGATCGGAACGCACCTCTTTGTGGGCACGGCTGCAGCCGGCAGATGTCCTCTCCCTCTGATGCATCTGATTCGGAGGTCGTGGAGCATGTGGGTGGCCGGGCGATCATCCTGGGTCATCTCGAATGTGACTGCCGTCTGGAGCACCTTCTCGATCATGGGCTCAGGAAGTGTGATGAATCGTCGCCGTAGCTTGGCTTCTCAAATCCCGGCCATAAAGCTGGCCAGCAAGTGGTCTTCCATGTGCCGGTACTCACACCTGACCGCCAGCCAGCGGAGGTCAGTGAGGAAAGCAGCAGCACCCTCCCCTGCCTGCTGGGTCCTCTGGAGGAACCACACCCACAGTGCTAACATGGAGGGCTTGGGTGCAAAATAGTCTCCCAGCAGCTTGACCAGATCATTGTACGTGACATCCATTAGGTCACAAGGAGCTATCAGGCTCTGGGCCAGGTGCATGGTTTCCATGCCACAGTGGCCCAGCAGCCAGGCCTGCTTCATATCAGCCTTGGTGACCCTTCGTAACAAGAGGAGAAACCCAAGATGCCTTGCCCACGTGTCCCAGGTTTTGGTTTTGGAAGGGTCAAATGGTGGAATGTTTCCCATGGCGGCAGCCATATTACCTGGAGCGTTGCGGTGGTGAGTGAAGTCCTCGTGGGCGGGCGGCTCGGTCTTGGAGCGCTGGAACTCCTCGTTGCCGGGTGCCTCTGGACTGGTGCTCAGGGTGGCATTGCTCAGGGTGGCTGATGAGTCGCTCATCGGGATCCCATCCTCGTCGCCACTGAAAAGTAATGGAGTCAGAAGGCTGGTTGTAGTGAAATCAGCATGGTAGTTTATTGTGGGTCAAGATGGAACATGAGAATCCCCAGGCTCAGAGCCCTCTTTTATGCTGGTCGGAGATAATCCTTCGACCTTGCCCAAATGCCCTGATAGGACCTTAAGATTGTGATTACCTGGCATAAGTCCCCTGGGGGAGCCTAGGTCTGTGATTGGTGGCCAGTTAGAATCCAGCTCTCTATTGTTCTCCCTGGTTGAAGCTTGGCTGCTCTGCACCTTGTGTAGACAACCACATGTGGACAAGCTCTGCACCTTGTGTGGGCAACCACGTGATACATAACAGATGTTAAAAAGCATCAGGGATAGCACCGCCCCTTGTGGCACTCCGCATACCAGCGGGTGCCTCTGGGACATCTGCTCCCCCAGTGCCACCCTCTGTCCCCGACCTTGGAGGAAGGAGGCAAGCCATTGCAAGGCAAGCCCCCGAACCCCCATGTCGGCAAGGCAGTGGATCAGTAGCTGGTGGTCGACCATTTCGAATGCAGCTGACAGATCTAACAACACCAGCACCGCCGTACCGCCCCAATCCAGATGCCGATGGAGGTTGTCTGAGAGGGTGACCAGTGCCATCTCTGTCCTGTGACCTGGCCAGAAGCTGGACTGAAATGGGTCCAGCATGGAAGTGTCATCCAGAAAGCCCTGCAACTGAATCACCGCTGCCCTCTCCAGGATATTGCCCAAATAGGGCAAGTTGGACACCGGCCGATAGTTGGCCAATTTGGCTGGGTCCAGAGATGGTTTTTTTCAAGTGTGGGCGGACCATTGCTTCCTTTAGTGCCCCCGGGGACAGTCCCTCAGTGAAGGACTTGTTGATAATATCCCGAAGGGCACCTCGCAACCCCTCATGGCCACCTTTCATAAGCCACGAAGGGCACAGGTCAAGGCTGCATGTGGTTGGGTATACAGTCGAGAGCAATCTGTCGACTTCCTCCAGACTGAGTGGACCGAAACCCAGGGGTCATTTTGTAGAAAAAGAGGTGCAGGAGCTCATTTGCACAACTCATTTGCATAACTCATTTGCATATGCCACACCCCCTAACATACCGGAAGTGTGGCAGAAGGTAATACCCACCGCTCAGGCTCCACTCCACAGGTGAGTGAAACTGACCTGCTCTTCCTCCATTCCCTTCCCCATCCAATACTTTGGGCAATAAAAATAAGCGTAAAGAACACACCCTCATTCTCTTCCTGCTCCCTTGAAACCACTAGGTTTCCAGTAGACTTGAGATACCCAGGACATGTGCACCACCCATCCCTTTCCCTTCCCCTCCCCACAACAAGACACCCTGTGAGGTAGGTGGGGCTGAGAGAGGTCTTTTGAGAACTGCTCATGAGAGAACAGCTCTGAGAGAACTTGTGACTGGCCCAAGTTCACACCAGCAGCTGCATGTGGAGGAGTGGGGAATCAAACCCAGTTCTCCCAGATTAGAGTCCAACTCCTGACCACTACACCAAACTGATGGGGTGGAAGCTGCTGAAGGGTTGGTGAAATTTCTCCAGTACTTATGTGCCATGTGCCCAGATCAAAAATGGTATACTTAGAAAATTTATATGCCACCGTGAGCAAGTCTCTGGAAAAGCAGCACACAGTCATAAAAGGAACAATGATAAAATTATCAATATTAAAACAAAACATTAAAAACAATAAAGATCCTAGCAGGGCTTTCCCTGGGGCGCTGCGCTTCTGCACTGCTCGGGGAAGCCGAGGAGGGGGCGGGGCTTGGTCATGTGCCCGCCCCTGGGCTCCTCACTCCTGGAGCTGTGCTCCTGTGCACTCCCACTCCAACGGACCCCTGCCGAAACCATCCAGAATGGAACTAGAAGACGTGCATGGAGCCTCGAGTTCATTAACTGTCTCAACCATGGCTGGGAGATCATGGCGGAGCAACAAGATTTTATCTGCAAAGTAGCTTGCAAAAGCCTCACAGCCAATATCCAATTCCCTATTGTTTGGTCTGCCCTGCGGCAGCTCTGTTAGAGACCGAATTGTTCTAAATAATTGTGCCAGGTGTGAGCTTGCAGACGCAATCATGGCTGCATAGAATTGTCTCTTCGCGGCCTTGACTGCCACTTCGTAGGATCTCACAAACGTCCTATAAGATGCTCTTGACTTTTCGTTGCGAGCGCGCCGCCACCCTCTCTCTAGCCGTCTGAGTCTGTTTCATCTGCCACAGCTCCCCAGTATAAGTTTTAGCTAGGTTTTGAATATTGGCCGTATATTAGACTTCTTTCTTACTCTTGTGGTTCTTGAGCCTACTAAGACAACCTCATGAGACTGGTGAGATCTGAAGTTGGAGCTTCTCCACAGCCAGCTGTGCCACTATACCAGCTCCTTGAGACCTTCAGCGATTTCAGTGCCAGGTAATCTTCGCTAACTCTTCTGCAAATGGATCTGTGTTAACACCAGTGGTGGCAATATTGGGAAGTCTGAAGAGGATTCCAACAATTACATGGATCAAACAAGGAGAAGGGTTACCTTTGTTGTTCAGCGGGCGGAACTGAGGGGGCCCACCCTCAAAGGGACATCTTAGCCCCAAGTGATCAGGCCAGAGTTGCAGCACAAGCCCTCCCCCCTTCAGCGGAATGCCCCAGGGAGTTCTCCTCAGAAAGCCTCACTGTGGGCACGAGGACTTCCGGGAAGGTCCATAAATACAAACTAAAACAAAAAATTAAATGAGCTAATTGTATATGTAGAGTTCACTAATATGAAAGCATTTCTTGGAAAACCTTTGAAACAGATTCTCTATCAAGAAACAAAGCTGTTTTAGAAAGAACAGAGAGAAAAAACAATCTGTTTCTCTCCTGGACTTTATTTACGAAGCATATTTATATGACAACAAGATGTTCATTGGCTTTGGAATTAATCTCCCCATTACTTCTTCTCTGAAGACAGGATCTGACTTGCATTAGCTGCTGTGGAGATGCCCTGATCCTGTATGATGTCATGGATAAATCAGAGAGCAGTGATGAATGAAATACCAAAGATGCCAGGGCTTTGAAAAGATGTCCCTGCTCCTCCTCCTGCATGGAACAATCTTTTTACAAAAAACACCAGCCAACATGTATGTTCTGTTCGGATTAGGCAGGCCAAGGAAGTTGAGTATCTTGAGACATTTCAGTTGGGATTTAGGCTTGCTTTTGTGATGGAGACTGCCTTGTTACCCTGCGAGACAATTATACAAATGATATGAAGCTACATCATACTGGATCAGACCACCGGTCCATCAAAGTCTGTACTGTCTACTTAGAAATGACTGGCAGCAGCTCTCCAGAGTCTCTAGCAGAGGTCTTTCTCATCACCCATTAGCTGATCCTCAACTGGAGATGCCAGGATTGAACATGGGACCTTCTGCGTGCCAAACAGATGGTCTGCCACAGAACCATGGTCCTTCCCTAAGATGATCTGCATTCAAGTAAGACAGGAACCAAAAGAACCATCCTGATTCTCCCACATAGCTCTCATAGCCTTTGGATCATGATGTCCTTTGTGAACACCTCTCAGAATTAGGAAACAAGGCCAGTGTTTTTCAGTGATTCCATCACTTTTGGTGGGTGGAGTGGGCGGGAGGTTCCAGAAGGTAGTTTGTGGTGACAGCTGTTTTATTCCACAGGAATTATTGGGGGGGGGGGGGGGGTTCCTTAGGGGTCAGATCCATCACTCATGCTTTTTAAAACACGGATATGAAAACAATGGAAGAAGTCACCCAGTAGCCCGGAGTGCGGTTTCTTTTTTGAAATATAATTTTTAAAATTGCTTTTCACTACACACTACAAACAAAAAACACTAGACACTACACACTAGACTAAAACAATAGCTAAACAAGGATCATATATCGTTATCTCATGAACAGTTTAAGCTGAAGTTTCCTCTGTATTAAAGGTTATAGGAATAAAGATGTCTCTTTAGTATTTCAATATCGAACTAGTATCTATGGACTTAGCTCAAGTGAATGCAGTTTAAAACAAATCAAACTTTCAATAGTATACACTTAAGCTATTTGAGTCATTTATTTTTTATCGTAAGTCCATCTGACTTTAGGGCAAGGGCATAGACTTTCCAATTTCGGGGGGGGGGCAGGCTGGGGCTGGGCCAGAGACATTGCTATGCTAGGTCCTTAAAAGAACGGAGGCCCAGTGACATCATAGGAGGGAGCCAGTGACATCACGAGCCACTGTCAATATCAGTGGAGGTGAAACCATGTGGGATTTAGGAAGGGGCTTCCCAGAAATTTAGGGGGGCCTGGGAACCCTTGGGAACCTCCCCTAGCTATGCCCCTAGGCTGGACTAAACCCAGGAAAAGGTGGGAGTTGGCCAGTGGTTATAGTGGTATCTCAGTGGTCTCCTTTATTGTGTCCTTTATTTAAATTCATTTTTAGAATAGTCACTTTAAGATCTGCAGATATACATACCATGTGCATAAGACAAACAAATGGTCACAAATTTGAAAGTAAAGAGGACAACACAGAAAAGTCTGCAGGGGTACATTTTAAAAGTTTTCCTGGACATTCATTTACAGGTGTCTTGTTTCTGCCTTATTCATAAGGGTGACTTTGTACTGAAATTTACTAAATTATGGCATCTGTGCACCCATTTGGTAAATGCAGGGCTGGAGTCTCTGAGCCAGAATACCAAACAGTTGTTGTGCACTCAATTTCTAAGCAATGTACAGAGTTCAGAGTAGCAGCAATCTTCTTCTCACTTCTTCTCACTTCAAAGTCATATCCTATAAGTGAGTACAAATACAAGTCCCAGAGCACTAAACCTATTCCCAGGGTCTGTCCTGTCATTCCCAGGAGCGGTCCTGTCATTCCACTCTGTGACCTGTCATTCCAGTCCCACAGCATAGATTCTTGTTGAGGGCTTTCACAGCCAGAATTCATTAGTTGTTGTGGATTTTCTGGGCTGTATGTCCGTGGTCTTGGCATTGTAGGACCTGACGTTTTACCAGCAGCTGTGACTGGCATCCTCAGAGGTATAACACAGAAAGATGGAGTATTCTTTATGTCAAGGTGAGAAAGTATGTCAAAGCCTTCTTTTCTTCTTCCTCTTCTTCTTCTCACCTTGACACAGAAAGTACTCCATCTTTCTGTGTTATACCTCTGAGAATGCCAGTCACAACTGCTGGCGAAACGTCAGGTCCTACAATGCCAAGACCATGGCCATACAGCCATATTGTTGGCCCAGCAAGGCACTTTGAGTGCTCTTATGAATTGTGATATTCATAACCCTGAACTTTGGGCTGCCATGAATGGAAGGGCCATGTGCTTTCTTCATAATAGGAGCCAGCTCCAGCCCACGCCAGGAGGCTGACACCCTAGATAAGTTCACCAGAGACAAAGGACTCCTCTTGCCATGAGGTTTCTTTCTGTTTCAGAGATCGCTGGCCAAAACCCCTGCCCCCTCTCCTACACATCTGGATAGTTATGCTAACTACGCTGCCTAGCAACTAATGTGCCAGACATTAACCAACAGGCCAAAGTCATTGATTAACAATGGACTTGGCCAGGTGAGTCATCAGACCCCAGACTCAGTGTCTGTTTCCTGATGAGATCATGCTCTTGCAACACTGCCCAACCCCTGGACCTCCTCCCTTTGTTCACCTTTAACCTATGGAAAGGTCCAAGAAGGACAGACCGCCTAGTAGGTGTGTTAGTGGGTTGTGGTCTGCAAAGCCCGCCCCAAGACCCCCAATAAAAGTCCAAACCGAGTCACTCGGCCTCTTGAGCCGTCGCCCTCTATCTATCCTATTGACCCTTCAGTCCAGCTTTCTGTACCCAACCCTTGCCTCCATCTTTGAACCCCATTTTTCTCTCTCTGGAAACGCGTTCCAGGAGAACCACGTGGTCTTGCTGGTTCAAGCCTCGTGGCCCCATAGCTTTTATACCTTTCTCCCCATCCAACTCATCCTGACATTGGACAACGCATTTAAGGTACTGTGCTTTCCCCACCAACGATACCTGCTCATGCAAAAGTGCTATTTTCTCTCTTTGTTTTATTAGGCCTGTAAGATTGTGTGTGTGATTACGTTTTTGGTATGCTTGACAACATTATCCAGTAAACAACATTGAACTTGAAATCTGCCTCATGTGCCTCTTTCCTTGAGAACTCCCGGCAGGGGTGGGACCCTGGTATAGTTGGCAAGAACTCGTGTATTTTGCTGATTGCTAAACTGTAAATTAAAGCAATTCGGCTAACTATATGGCCCAGAAAATCCACAACAACTAATAAAGCACAGATTCTATTGCTAGGGATCATCATTCCACTCTGGGGACTGTCATTCCAGTACCAGAGCACAGATACTCTTCCTAGGGGCTGTCTTTCCACTCTGGGGACTGTCATTCCAGTCCCAGAGTAGCCTATCTGGGCCCAAAGACCTTAATGGAAAAACCATTCCACATTTTCTTTGCAACTTTTTTTGTGCTGCAAACCCAGCCTCTCTAACCCTTATAAAATGATATCTGGGTCCCCTACATAAATATGTAAAATATCTAGTTAGATAATTCATTATTTAGAATCCAGGTTATTGAGATTATTAGAATTCAAGTTAAAATCGACATTTTTAAAATTACTAACCTTATGGGGAAAGAAAATGAATACAGGTCCCACTCCCTGTCAGTCTCAACTTCCCTCCCAGTCCCAACCCACCCGAAGTCCCAGAAAGTGAGGGGGGGAAACCCTTCGCTTTCAAAATGGGGTGGGGTGACAGCAAGCCTGGGGGAGGCTCAGCACCTCTTGGAAAAGTTTTTTGGGGGGGAGCTCCAGCTCCCCAGCCCCCCTGAAGTTGATGCCTATGCTTTAGGGAGTTTAAGGGCAATGGCCCCTTTTTCTGATTCAGAGTCCTCTCCTGAGATACTGTTTGCTAAATTCTCTTGACTTCCCGATCCATGTGTGCTCTCTTCTTCTTCTTCTTCGGCATCTTCCTCTGTTTCCTTTTTGTTTTTTGCCATACCTTGTTGCTGCTCCAAAAACCACTTTGCTTTTATAACAGAGTCAATTTTTTCTTTTGTCTCTTTGTAGTTGAAGATAAGTCCTTCTGGTATAATCCATCTGTAGGGAGTGGAGTTTTTCCTGTAAAAAGTAGTCAGCTTTCTGTATTGTTTCCTCTTCTTCCTTATCTCAAACGGAATATCTTTTAAAACTCTAATTTCTTCATCTTTGATTTTTAAGATTGTCCCATTAGTCACTTTCTGTACCACATTTCGTGTGGATCTCTTAGAGAACTTCGCAACTATTTCACCAGGCAGGTTTTTTTTCTTCATATATTCTGAATATGTCCGATAGACCATATCCATATCACTTTGCAGTAATTCTGCTTTAACACCTACCTCTGGAGCCAGCGCTTCACTCAAAATCTCTTTCAGGCTCTCTCTTTTTTGCTCCAGGGCACCTTAAAATCTCAGAACATATGATGCTTTTTCCATTTGGAGTTGTAAAAGCTGGTCTTTATCAGAGGTTCTCCCTTTTCCCACAACCTCCAGCCTTTGTTTTATCTCTTTGTCTTAGCTTCAACTATTTTGACCGATTTTACAGCTTCCTCTGTTTTTGTGTTAGTTTCCTTCAATTGTTTTTGGAGAGCTTCAAAGTTGTTATTGAGATTAGTCATCTGATTCAACAGAGGGCACAATGCTGTAGCCAACATATTAGGGAAGTCAATATGTGCTTCTGGTTTAATAGCTAGAAGTGTTGTGCTGGCAGTTCCTGGAGAGGGTTTCATCCTCATCTCCATCTTTTCTGCCCGATGTGTCATTGTTTACATTACAGGAAATGTTCTTTTGAATCTCTGAAAGTTTGTTAAATCAAGCGCTTTCAATAGTTCTGCATTTTACTTGACCAAATCATCAGTCTTCATGGAAAAACCCATCACTCTTTGCCCCTTGTAACCACTCAGTCAGTCATTTAAAAACTTTTTCAGGGGTGGGTGAAATCCCTCCCTCTTTGCTGCTTATGGGGCATTCAAACGGCTGCTTTTACACTTAACTAGTTTGAAGAGATGTGCACTCACGCTTCATTTCATGACTGTTCATGAGGTAAGGAGAACTTCAAACCACTAGATCCCTTGCTTGCTTTTCAGGTGTGCGCCTCTTGTGCCATTGCTGGTACCACCATGACAGGACCTCTTGGGACAAAGAGGAGCCTCAATCCTTTGGCTGCAGCCTTGGAAGAGGCACCTCTCACACCCCAGGCTGTGAGCCCCCTCCAAGGGTTCAGTGGGGGTCTGGAATCATCCGGTACCCCTCCCAGCTGCCACATTTGTGGGGTGCTCCCATCAGAGCTCAGTGGAGTATGCGCCCCTGCAAGTTGCCAAAACCCGGAAGTCCCCACCAGGAGCACAGTTTCAACAACATGTGTTGACTCTGTTTCTTCCTCTCCTTTTTCATTAGATACCCTCTGGGTCTTTGTATGAGAATGAACGGCAGCCAGTAAATAACAACTCAATGGAAATAAAGCAGGAAGTGGTGGTGGCAGGGTGAGAAACAGAAGTCCTGTCCTTCACAGGGTCCCCCTCTTCTATTGAAAGGCCAGCTTGAGACTGGTGCTCTTCTGAGGGGTCCAGGTACTGGCAGTGGCCCAGAGGGTTGTTTGCAGCTCTGGCAGATTCTTCAGCTTTGCTCTCCCTGGAAGGACTGAGATCTCCTCACCATAAACCCAAGCTTTCATCACATCTAGATTAGATTATTGTTATTAGCCTGCATTTAAATCAGCCTGTCCTTAAACAGAATTCAGAAAAGAGTATTTCCTATTGCTGGGTGAGTGTGGGAGTTACCTTTTGCTGGAGACAGCCAGCATGGTGTAGTGGTTAAGAGTGGCGGACTCTAATCTGGAGAACTGGGTTCAGTTCCCTACTTCCCCATTTAAAGCCAGCTGGGTGATCTGGGGCTCAGCACTCTCAGCCTTTAAAAAGTGCAGCTCACCACCTAGTGGTGCCAAAAAAGAGCTCTGCTTCAGGCAGCCAAACAATCCTTTGGGATCTCCTGGCTATTCCACACAATGTCATACGATAATTATTTTTTACAACCTTTTGGTGGTGCAGAAATCTACTACCAGACTGTTGTGGCAGAGTGGAGATCTGAACCTGGGTCTTCCAAATGGTAGTCTGACACTCTGACCACTTCGAGCCCCACGATAGTGGGGGAGAGCAGAATAGAAATGGAAAAATAAATCAATAAATAAAACACTACCCCACACTCAGCTCCCTTTCAAAACCAAAGACAATCAATTTATAGATTCTAGAGGGAATATAGACTCTATTCATCAGATTTGCAGTCTGGAAGGTACAAAAACCCAGGCCCCACATGGAAGGAGAAGAAGAGGAGGTGGAGGAGGAAATTGGATTTATACCCCACCCTTCACTACCCAACAGAGTCTCAGAGCAGCTTACAAACTCCTTTCCCATCCCCTCCCCACAACAGTCACCCTGGGAGGTAGGTGGGGCTGAGAGAGCTCTGACAGAAACTGCTCTTTTTCAAGAACAGCTGTGCCAGAACTATGGCTTGCCCAAGGTCATCCAGCAGCTGCAAGTGGAGGAGTGGGGAATCAAACCCGGTTCTCCCAGATTAGAGTCTGTGCACTTAACCACTACACCAAACTGGCTCTACAGAAGAAGAAGAGGAGGAGGAGGCAGAGGAGGAGGTGGTGGTGGTCTTTAAACCCTGCTTTTCTCTACCATGAGTCATCTCAAAGTGGCCTTACAATCACCTTCCCTTTCTCTCCCCACAACAGGCACCTAGTGAGGTAGATGGAGCTGAGAGAGCTCTGAGAGAACAGGGACTGGCCCAGGGTCACCCAGCAGGCTTAATGTGGAGGAGGAGTGTGGAATGAAGCCTGGTTCTCCAAATTAGAATCTGCTTCTTTTAATCACTACACCACACTGGCTTTCAGTGTGATTGGGCTCTATGAAAATGAGCATTACAGAGTAGCAAGGTTTTCATGAGGACTCTCCAAATTGTGAGAGTCTAAGAGATTTCAAACTCCAAACAAAGGGTCTTCATCAAGAACTTCTTTATTTGATAGTGGATCAAGTGGTCTTACACTTCTTGAGTCAGTAATGAGGGTGGGGAGGCATAGAGGTACAGTTATAGTGTATTCAAACCATGCTGTAACAAATGAACCTCTGAATCACTAAGCAAGGAAAAGAGTGCCCAAATACATCGGCCCATTGGTTCCCAGATAGTAAAGCAGGAAAAATAGCGGTTTGCACCTGGCGGGAAAAAAACCAATTAGCAACAAAGCCTGTGAGAAGAAACGGCCAAGGTTAGAGGCAGCAGAGATAAGCGAAGGCGAGAGCAAGGGAGAGGAACAACATTACAAAGGAGGGGGGAAGACGCGCACAGACTGCAGTGGCATATCCCACCTCCCGACCGGGAAATGACAGTCTCACTGACACAAATTAGAATCTGCTTTTCTTAACCACTACACCACACTGGCTCTCAGCATGATCGGGCTCTATGAAAATGTGCATTACGGAGTAGCAAGGTTTTCATGGGGGAGAGAGAGAGTGAGTGAGAGTTCAGAGGGTTGCCACCTCCAGGTTGGGGTGGAGCCTGAGGTGGGTGGGGAGGGGAGGGGAGGGACTTCAGTGGGGCACAATGCCATAGAGTCCACCTTCCAAAGTGGCCATTTTCTCCAAGTGACTTGGTCTCTCACCTGGAGATCAGTTGTAATCCCAGGAGATCTCCAGCCAGCACCTGGAGGTTTGCAACCCTATGCATTCATCACCAGTAGCAGCTTTGATTGTTGGGATGTGAGTTTTTGAGAGCCAATGCTCCCTTCATCAGGGGTGGAACAAGAAGAAACACGACAGGCAGATTCCTGCCACTAGTGGTCTGTGTGTGTCAAGCTCTCTTTCTTTTGCCGTGATGGATGGGGGAAGGGAAATTCCTGGGGTGTGTGTGTGTGAGTGGCTGAGTGTGTGAACTGCTGGGTTGTAGATGCTGTAACTCTTCTTAAGATATCTCCCTCTTGCCAGGGCTGACCTTGAAGTCAAAGCTGTGCCTGCTTCGCTATCTTCGATAAGGGATTCATATATTCCCAGGTGTGTTTGTGTGTGTGTGTGTGTGGGGGGGGGGTAGTAATGTAGAAGCGGGAAAGTTAGGCGGGAAAGTTAGGCAGAGTGTGATTGGTGCATTTGAGGGGGGTCCTATTTGAACTGTCTATATCTTTGGATTTTCCTGCCAGACCCTTAGTTCTGACATGAACAGGTCTGGCCTGGAACATGATTATTTCTCAGTAAACAAATCACTCAAGAGAGAGTGTTGTTGAGCGTAACTTTGTCCAAGAGTCTGACACTGTGGACCGCTCATCTCCCACCTGGCCAGGGGCACCAGCGAGAGGTGTGTCAGCTCAGCCTTGGCTTCTTCCTGCCCTCTGGTCAGCTGATGGTAGTGCACAGGGGTCCTTTCGTTAAAAAAGAGGTGCAGGAGCTCATTAGCATAACTCATTTGCATATGCCACACCCCCTGATGTCACCGGAAGTGTCAGAAGGCCACACACCCCTGACATCACTGGAAGTGTGTTAGAAGGAAGAAAGGAAGGGAGGGAGGAAGGGAGGAAGGGGGGAAGGAACGAAAGGAACAGGAAGGAAGGTAGGTAGGTGGGGGAAAGAGAGAAGAAAGAAAGGAAGGAAGGAAGGAAGGAAGGAAGGAAGGAAGGAAGGAAGAGGAAGGTAGGTGAGTAGGTGGGGGACAGAGAGAGAGAAGAAAAGGAAGGAATGAAGGAGGGAAGGAACAGGAAGGTAGGTAGGTAGGTAGGTGGGGGAGAGAGAGAAGAAAGAAAGAAAGAAGAAGGAAGGAAGAGGAAGGTAGGTGAGTAGGTGGGGGACAGAGAGAGAATAAAAGGAAGGAATGAAGGAGGGAAGGAACAGGAAGGTAGGTAGGTAGGTGGGGTAGGTAGGTAGGTTCTCTCTCTCTGTCCCCCACCTACTCACCTACTTTCCTCTTCCTTCCTTCCTTCCTTCCTTCCTTCCTCCCTCCCTCCCTTCCTTTCTTCCTTCTAACACACTTCCAGTGATGTCAGGGGTGTGTGGCCTTCTGACACTTCCGGTGACATCAGGGGGTGTGGCATATGCAAATGAGTTATGCTAATGAGCTCCTGCACCTCTTTTTTTACAAAAGGACCCCTGGCTTCACCCATTGCTGGCCGAAGCTTGGAGTGAAACTAGGCAATGTCTTCAGGTGGTTTCACACATGCTAAATAATGCAATTTCAATCCACTCCAGCCACCATTTGCAAATGGATTTTGCCATTTCACACAGTAAAATCCAGTTTGCAAAGTCGATTGAAAGTGTGTTGTTTACTAGCATGTGTTCCTTTTGCTCCAGCTGGCCCTTTGGCCCTCCATGGGGGGAGAGAGAGGGTGTGGCCCTCTTCAGGGCTCTTTTGGCCTCCCAGTCTACCCTTGAGTGGCCACCAAAAACTTTCCCCATAAGCGAAGGAACCAGCCTGCCCCTCCCTGAATGTGGCTGGGCTCCACCCCTGAAACCTCGGCTCTGAGGCTCCTGACGCCTTCCGTGCCCTGCCTCAGCACAGCAATGCGTTGCTTCTTTTCTTTACAAGTGAAATGGCCCTCTCCTTGTCCCACCACGCCTTGATTCAAGTTCGGTACTGAGAAGTATTGGAGTCGGGAGTCCGTGGAACAGTGAAACAGCTAGATCTTTATTGCTGGTCCGGATGAAGCAGGCAACCCAGGGCTCCGAGCCCTCCTTTTATGCTGGTCAGGGACAATCCCCTGACCTCGCCCAACTGGCCTGATAGGCTATTATCAGTCTATTTACATCTCATAGGTTCCCTGGGAGAAACCTAGGTACAGGATTGGTGGCCGGTTTGAATCCATCTGGCCTTTGTTCTACCTGGCTGAAGCTCAGGTAGTTTCTTGGCCATGTGCTCTGGATATGCTCTGGCCATGTGCTCTGGCCATGTGGTCGCAATTAAGGAGCACATGGCGACCGCATGGTCAATACATAACAGGTACCTTCACCCATGCTAGGACCCTCCTGGCGGGTCAGACTTTCCTAGTACTAAACTCACATTCCTGTGACCCAATATGTCTTCAGTTCCTCGTTGCAGGAATTTCTGGGACTCAATCAGAAGGCACCACCATCATAGAGGCATGCATTCCCAGTTTTAAATGACTGGAACTGAACAGGATAATAGAAGGCATAGCAGCAACCGAGCATGTGCAGTGCATGGAAATGCTCCAGTTTTCCATGTGGAAATGAAATGTAACTACTTGGTAGATCAAGCACTCAGACATAAATAATACAATCTCAGCCTGGTTTCCTGGTATGATGTCAGACAAATGGGTTTAACCAAATGCGGATGCTTCATGCAGTATTTCTCTGAGTAGTCCAATTGCTTCCATTATACCTCTATAGTAACATGTCTGCTAACCCTGTGCCATAAAACAATCTCTGCTGTGAAGCTGCGCTTCAGAACAGGAGGTTCCTTCACCATCTTGTATAATAGCATTGCTTGTTTGCACTATTCTCATTGAACTTTCCAAACATATGTCATTTTCCCTTTCATTCCGGGAGTGATTGTACGTTACAGCAATTACAGACAAACCCTTCCAGACAGCTTGAAGACCAAAACCTTCTTTGTGTGGAAGTCCAAAGGCAATTATTGGCATTAGAGCTGAAGGGAGGCATTCCATCCCTCTGATGCAGCAGTAGCTTTCTGGGGCATGTTAAATGAAGTAATTTTGGCCTCTTGGAAAATCCAGGCCATGAAGATTTGAATCATTAGTAGTATTATGCTAATAAACTGATAAAGAGCTGAAAGGGAAATGTCTTTGAAAAGTTGCAAAAGCTATTTTTTCACACTCAAGTTAACTAAGGGCAGATCATAGGATCATAGAGTTGGAAAGCACCTTCAGGGTCATCTAGTCCATCCCCCTGCACAATGCAGGAAATTCACAAATACCTCCCCCCCCCCACACCCCCAGTGACCACTGTTCCATGCCCAGAAGATGACAGGGTTTCCAGCCAAACCAACCTGGAGAAAAATTGCTTCCTGACCCCAAAGTGGCGATCGGCATTTTGAGAACTAAGCGATCGGCCATGAGAACTAAGCACTGAGGCAGCCCTTCCTGCCCCCCCTCTCATGAGCTGCCTAAGTTCACAGAATCAGCATTGCTGTCAGATGGCCATCCAGCCTCTGCTTGAAAACCTCCAAAGGAGGAGAAATTCACAGGGAAGTTCTCCTGCACAAGCCCCAGTGAGCTGAAACGGGAGCCACTTCAGAGCACCACGGTACCTTTTCAAAGGCATTGCTCAGGAGAGCTTCCCAATAGATTTTACCCAAATGGTTTAAAATGTTTTGCTTATTTTCACTTTGTTACTATTTTATATTATTTAATCAATACTCTTTTGCACAGTACCACCCCAGTCACACTGAGAAGAGTCAGAACAGTAACCCATAAACCAGGCCTTTGGGTTTATTGAGTGGCCCTCACCAATTACGACTCACTGCAGTCTGGGCGCCCTGATGCCGAACTCTTAGTCGCCCCACTAAGGAGATGAAATAAACCAGCCGACGACCCGCTTCTGAAAACGGGGTAAGATGTCAAAATAATTCCCCAGAAATCTTTAGCTTTTGCCGGTATTTTATAGTCACAGAGGCCTGAAAATGGGTTGCGGAGCTCTATCTTCTCATCCAAAAAAAACCCGAGGAACTACATCCTTAATTTTTTACATGCATTTAATCACTAGTTTGATGGTGGAAGGAAGGAATGAGATATTGTTTTCTTCTGAAGATACCCTTTGCCACCCAGTTCTTCCACATTCTGTCTGGCCAAACCCCTTCTTCTTCTCCACCACCACAGCAGTCAGCAGCCAACTCCTCTTGCTTCCCAGAACTTGAGCCCCCTTTTGCAGTTTCCAGCTCCCTCATCATCTCAGCTCCTTCCCACATTCCACTGGTTGCTCTCCCATATCAAAATAGCTGGTCTCTCCCATCATCTCAGTTTCAATATTCTGGTCATCCAAGCCTTCTTCTCCGCTCACCAAAAGAATTGCTTGGTGGTCCAGGCAAGGAGGAAGAAAGTATAGTTACGCTGCTGTGATCTGTAGCCATCTCTCACAGTTGGCTTTTGCATGCAGTAGGGAGACGACTTAAGTATACAAACAGCAGTTAGAAAACTGTAAGTGGGTTGTGTTGTAGAGCTTTCTCACACTCCCCTGCAAATTACTGAATGAACCTCCAGAGAATGGAGTTCGAGATTTGAGCTCTTCCTCTTAAGGTTTATGCAGTGCCTTAGTGAGCTTAGGGGGGGTTGTTCTATGAGTTACAGAATAACAACAACCACCACCACCAACAAACAAACAACAATATCAATAAACAACAACAATGATGATGATGATGTTTCATCAATTTGCAACCAACTTATGATCACTCTTCAAAGGGTCTTGAAGGCAAGAGATGTTCAGAGGTGGTGTGCCCTTGCCTGCCTCTGCATCACAACCCTGGGCTTCCTTGGCAGTCTCCCATCCAAGTACTAACCATGGCCAACCCTGCTTACCTTCTACGCTCTAAAGTTCAGACTAGTCTGGGCTATTCAGGCTTCAGGTTACAGAACAGTTGGGTTTGAATTAATGTTAATTTTTATTTTTCATGACCCTCTTTGAGCCTTGCGGCACAAGATCCGTGATAAGTAAGTGCTGCCTGACCATTATATTGGAATCAAAGGGAAGATTTATTCTTTGGCTAATAAAGACCTTGTAAACTATCTCAGACCTTTCACTTAATAAGGCCTTTTAAGAGGAGGAGGGTTATCCTATATCTTGCAAATCCTAATCCCTACAGGCTGAACAAGGGAAACCAGCAGAAAGCATTTTTCCCCTGATGCCAAGGATGTGATAGTGTATCTTTTCTGCTTCAGAGTCATGGCAACATTCCATATGATGAAAGAGTCCCCGTTAATCCGTCTCAAGCCTGATGACTCCATGGAAGACCCTTGGGAAAGGAATAAAAAGAAGTGGTTTTGTCTGGCGAGAGAATTGCCGGGAAACAGGGCAGGAAAGGCCCTTATTCTACAGTGGATCATATTGTAGATCACTGACTTCCTTTTAGGCCTCTGAATGGAAGCCTTATACCCCACAAGTATCCACTGCAGAAGGAAAGGGGAAAATGTGCTTATGTCTTTGACCTGCTCAGCACACAGGGGGACCAGCCAGCAGTTTGTGTGTGTGACTGATTTCAAATATAGGTGGAGATGTGTGATCAGTTGAGGTTGCAGAGACAGGGCCGGGACGGACTGTATTAATTCGTTGTGGCACTTCGTGGGGAATCTTCCCAGTGACTATGTCTTTGCAGTGTCTGTATCTGACGAAGTGTGCGTGCACACAAAAGCTTCTGCCCAGAATTAAACTTTGTTGATCTTTAAGGAGCCACTGGACTCAAACTTTGTTCTTTTCAGGAGTAAAATAGAAAGACTGCTGATTAAAATTCTGAAATCAAGCATAGTATAAGAGTGGAGCTATAAGAGAGACATTGCAACACGTGACACACAGTTTGCAAAAATGTACAGGAGGATAAACGTGGTGCTGACCTTGAAGGACAGGAGTAATATTTGCCTCCTTATTTTGAGAAGGGTTGTTGTAAAAATAGCCAGAGCCTATTGAAGGCCCAGGCTGGAAGATGAAAGATTTTGAAAGCATCAGTTCTTAGAGGCTAATTGGAGAGCATTTTGTCAGAATTAGAAGCTAATCTGTATAATCTGGTTTTGTAATCAGTGCTATCAAGGCTTTCAAGTGACCTGTTCTCATGAGTTTAAGGGATTTCACTTCACAGAAGGCTGGCAGCAAGAAGAAAAGGAAACGATGTATGAAGTATGATACTCCAGGTATATAGTCCAGAGACCTCCTGAGTTAATCTTAACTTTCTAACAGCAAAAGTATGCCCAGGATTGTCCAAAACCTTATAATACTTTTATTTTTATACCACTCTGGATTCGTCTTCTGAGTTTTTCCAGGAAAGCATGTTTATTATTTTTTTTTAAAAGCGTGTTCAATTCCATATTTTGGGGGTTTGGAAAGGATGGTGAAGGCCTGCTGAAATTTCACAAAGAATTTATCTGATCTTCTGTGTAGGAGACTTCTTTATGTTTGGAAAGGGAACTCTAATTTTAATCATTAGTCAAACGCAAATAGAACAGGGTGTAGTTTTAGGATTGCCAGCTTCCAGGTGGGACCTGGAGCTCTCCCAGAATTACAACTGAACTGCAGGTGTCACAAATCTGTCTCCCTGGAGAAAATGGCTGCTTTGGGAGGCTGGACTCTATAGTATTATAGCCCCTCCTCAGACTCTGCCACAACCCCAGCTTCATACTTGTCAAATCTGGATATTCCATCTCATCGAAGGGCCTTTTCTATGGCCTGCTGTAATATTTTCCCCTCAGAGGTGGTAGTGGGATGCTACAGAAAGACACTGATGGCTGAGTGTGTCTGCCTGTGCGGTACTGGAGAAACGGATACCATCACACATATTCTGCTTAGTTGTGGGTATTACAATCAAATACGAGCTAGATTTATTCAGCCTATACAGGAAAGATTTTCAGGTTTCTCGAATACTTTAATAAGCGGTATGCTTTGATCAGATTCTAACCCAGAGATCATGTTGGCGTGTGCCAAATTTTTAGCAGCAACCTACAGAATTCATAAACAGTATGTAAAGGTGTGATATAGATTGTATGATATTTAATTCGAATTACTTGTAAATGCTTGTTTTGTTCTGTCTCTGCATTAGTACCTAAATTTCATATTATTATAGTTATATCATGACTAGGAATAAGGCCCGTTGTGGGAATAAATACAATGGGCTCTAGAAAGAGACTCTGGGAGAGTGTCAAGGCCTTGGGCACTCAGTGTTAATTTGCTGTGGCAGCCTCAGCAGGGTATAATGACACAGAGTCCACTATTTTCTCCAGGGGAAGATCTCTGCTACCTGAAGAACAGTTGTTATTCTGAGTGATCTGCCCTCACCTGGAAATTGGCAGCAGTGGTTCCCCAAGAGGGAATAGGTGGTTTGGAGGGCAGAGTCTATGGCATTGTACCTCTCTGAGGTCTCACCTCTGCTGAAACCTCACCCTCTCCAGGGTCCACCCTCAAATCTCCAGAAATGTCCCCACCTGGAGTTGGCAACCCTACCTCCCAGCCAACTATCAATGTATTGTAATCTGCCCCCTGGCTTCAGCTTTCTATCTCCTCCCCCTCCCCCCTAGAGAGCAGTTGTAATTCTGAGTGATCTCCAGCCCCCACCTGGAGATTGGCAACAATGGCTCCCCATGAGGGACTCACTGGCTTGGAGGGTGAAGTCTATGGCATTGTACCTGTCTGAGGTCCCACTCCTCCTCAAACCTCACTGTCTCCAGGCTCCACCCCTCAAGTCTCTAGGAATTTTCCACCTGGAGTTGGCAACCCCATCTCCTTCCCAGCCAATCATCAACCTCACTCTTCAAGTTTCCATCCCCCCCCGCAGCCTCCACCTGATGCCCTGACTGCTCTGATGCCCTGACTGCTATGTCACATTGGCTGTCATAAAGGGTCTATCTCAGCAGGGTATGAGGACTTAGAGTCCACCATTTTCTCCAGGGGAACTGATCTCTGCCATCTGGAGAGCACTTGTAATTCTGAGTGGTTTCCAGCCCTCACCTGGAGATTGGCAACCATAGTTCTCCTAATGGAAAAGTAGTCTTTCTTTGCAATGGGGACTGAAGCAGCTGACATCATTCTTCTCTCCCCCTTTTGACTTGCACAACAACCCTGTGAGGTAGGTTAGGCTTAAAGTCTGTGACTGGCCCGAAATCACCCACTCAGCAAGAACCTGGATCTAGCAGATCCTGCTCTGAAGCACTGACTGCTACGCCTAGGGTAGCCAACCTCCAGGTGGAGCCTGAAGATCACCAGGTATCACTATTGAACTCCAGACAACAGATCCTCCCCCCTCCCTTGGAGAAAATGTCTGCATGGGAGCATGGCCTCTATGGCATTCTGTTCAGCTGGCCCCAATGAGTTTTCTCCCAAAGGCCAACATAGGTGTGGATAGGGGCTTTCAGAGAAGCAAGCTTGGTTGCCTAGCAACAGGCACTGAGAAGAAAGTTGTTGGCTCTGATGATGGAATAGGGTTCCCAACCTCCAGGTGGGGCCTGGGGATCTCCCGCTTTTACAACGGAACTCCAGCTGACAGAGATCAGCTCCCCTGGAGAAAATGGCTGCTTTGGAGGGTGGACTCTATGGCATTGTACCATGCCTAGGCCCCTCCCCTTCCCAAACCCCACCCATCCCCAAAGTCTCCAGGGATTTTCCAACCCAGACCTGGCAACCCTGTGATGGAAATACCTGAAGATTTGGGGAGGTGGTTCCTGTGGAGGGCAGCATTTTTTTTGGGGGGGGGGGATAGAAGGACTCAGCAAGCTATAATGCCATAAGGTCTACCCTCCAAAGCAGCCAGTTTCTCCTGGGGAACTGATCTCTGTCATCTGGAGATCAATTGTAACAGCGGGAGATCTCCTGGTCCCACCTAGAGATTGGCAACCCTAGGGGGGAAGTCAGTTACACAGCAGGGGGTTGAGGAGAGTGGTTTGATGGTCGCTGGCCCACCTCATTAGCCAGCCAGCCAGCCGTGGTGGAACTAAGCAGGAGAGAGGGCCTGAGGAATTTCACACAGCCAATATGTTCCGTTTCAGGAACTCTTCAGTAACAGTTTCTGTCAGGCATTTTACACAGAACCTTATTAGCACCGGTTCCCTAACAGAACATATTGGTCCTTTCACACAGAAACGTGCCTCTCCCGCTGGGGAAGTGTTCCTGAGCCGGTTTACCTTGAAACCTCCTCCCTAGCATTCTTCAGTTCTTTGTACAGGTCCTGAAGCGCTACAGAGTGCTGTGTGAAATGCCCCCTGTTTCTGACAGTTTATTCTGACAGTTTATTCTGGGTACACTAGCAGTGTGTGGGGGAGGGGGTTATGCTGATAGTCCATTGTCTTTTCACTGACAGAAGCAGGCCACTGAGGAGACAGTTAGACCCACCTGGCAGGGGGCAGAGGAGAAGAGTGGACTCAGCACACAGTCGGTCCTTCCCCTTCGCTGGCTCCCTCCAGACTGAGGCCAGGATGCTGGCCGGTGGCTCTGTGGGCAGGACTGAGGCAAAGCAGGGAGAGAATGCAGCCAGTGGCTGGGGTCCCCCTTTTGAGTGGCAATCCGTCCAGCCTACTGATTTTGGTGCCTCATGGAATCTTGCCCCTTGGAATCTTGAAAACAGCTTTATATAATAGGAAAGATATCCAGTTTTTGATATCTGGACTGTTTTGTGCTGGTTAAGAACTGTAATAAAGCAATGATGATGATGATGATGATGATGATGACTCTGCCACAAAATGTCCAGGAATGTCCCACCCAGCACTGGCAACTCTACGTAGCTTGATCATACTTCACCCCCAGCCCAGCCATTCTCCTTTAACCAAGGCCAGTCCATCTTTCTGGTACTTCTCCCTGGTAAATCACCATGCTGATTTTGCTTTCTAGGGATATTTTAGGAATGCCTTTTAAAAATAGTAGTAAAATGGTAATTGTCAGATTTTGCCCTCCTACTAAGGTCTCCAGAAGTTAAATCTAAATATGGCAGGTGGGTGGGTGGTGGATGCATATTGCTTCTAAAAACTGAGGTGTCTTTTAGTACTGTGTTGGGAGGGAAGGTGGGCATGGCTGCTGTGGCAGACCAAACAAGACCATATTCCCTTCCTGGGAGAAGGCGGAAGTTGCTGGTCAAGAGAACAGGTCTTTAAGGCAGGGGTCTTCATTTCGGTATGGCCCCATTATCCCAGCACCAAAATCTATTGTGAGCTATTCGCTCAGCCCCCTCTTTGACTGTGAAGAAACCCAGCTTGGGGTTGCCTTCCGGACTGGCACATACAATAGAAGTGAAGAGGCAACAGGTGGGTGCCAGACACAGACGGAAGAGTGCAAAGTAACAAAGCATTGATTATGAGCACCAGGGCTGCTGGGATCGTGGCAGGCCAGCTGCTTAGCTACTGTCCGAGATTGGTAGGCATCCCAGCAGAGGAGACTTCTAAAGAGGAATGGGTGGGTGGGGGGAGGAGACTCTTCAGAGATATTTATAGGAGCCTTTTCCACCAGAGCGGCGGAGATGGGGGGAAGCACCAGGGATGTGTGCCAGGATGGGCGTATGAAGGAGGGGTGGCGTCCTTTCCCCCCAAGCCTACTGTCTTGGCGTTTCATATTCTGGATTGTCCTTTCCTCTTTCCTTGCACAAACTTCCTTAAAATGTGCATCTAGAATTTAACAGAAGTGCCATACTGGGAAACACAAATCACCTGTCATTATCCGAAGCATCCATTACAAAGGGCAGGGCGTTGTGTATGTCGATGGCAAGTAATATTTGTGTGATTCTGATGGTTTCTGGGGTATATTTACATTGGAAGCAGCACTGAAATGGCATACAGTGGACAAAAGCAGCTTAGAAGTACCCTAAACAAATTAATCAGCCAATATGTTTGTGTGGAAAATACTGTATTTACAAGACTAGTTGTTCCCCAGATAGGCCAGAAAAAGTGGGAGGAGGGTCATCTTATATTCTCATTCAAGTTATAGTCATGTCCAATAACAAAAATCTTTTGAGCTATAACATTTGTCCGGGGAGGGGGGGGGGTCATCACACATTCAGGGTTGTCTTCCTTTTGAGAAAATACTGGTACATAGAAGGTGATATTGCATGCAGAAGTCAACTACAAGAATGTCTCAAAGTGTTGTTGGTGGGAGCAGGACTACTCAGGCTAGAGAGAACGAAGTTTGAGTCCAGCGGCCCCTTAAAGACCAGCGAAGTTTTATTCCGGGTATGCTACGTGTTCCTACGAAAGCTGATACCCAGAATCAAACTTTGTTGGCCTCAAAGGTGCCCCTGGACTCAAACGGTGTTCTGCTGCTGCAGACCAACACCGCAACCCACATGAATCTACCCAGAGAGAAGCTGGTGCACCTCCAGGAGTAAGCGAAAGGGGCATCTTTATCAGACAGAGACCTGGGGCGTCCACAGGGTTTTCTCGAGCTCCTGGAACTGGAGGGATTGGGGGGGGGGGGGAGGTTGTGAGTCTGTTTCCCTTCCCAATCCCAAAGGCTCTTTTGCTGTGTTCAGTGACAGAACAATCCCTCCCTGGTTTTGCTGCTGGCCCAGGACTATAAAATTACATGGGGCGGGGGGGGGGGGGGGAGGATACTGTCAAGCTCCTAGGAGTAGCGCATGGGGACTGGCTGGCAAGCTGTGTTCAATTTGGTGGGAGGCTGCCCTGGAATAAGGGTCCTGCACAGCGATGGGCAAATGTCAAATATGGGACTAAAATGTAGCAAAGTCTAGTGCAAACTGTACGGAATGTCCATGCAGTCTTCGGAGGGATGCTTATTCACAGTTAAGTCTGCGAGTTCAATGGTTTTACTGCCAATTAAGTACACATAAAATGGCAGCCTTTATTTACTCTGTTTGGGCACACCCAACCAATTTGTAGGGGAAAGCAAAGGGTTACCAGCTCCAGTTTGGGAAATACCTGGAGATGTGGGGGGTGGAGCCTGAGGAGGGTGCCATAAGAGTCCCCCTTCAAAGTGGTCATTTTCTCCAGGGGAGCTGATCCCTGTCACCTGGAGATCAGCTGTAATAGATCTCCAGCCACCACCTAGAGGTTGGCAACCAAAAGAAAGCAGGACCCAAAAAACAGGACCACCTGCTTAATGTGCTACTGGTCTAACAGAAAGTTACAGTCCGCCTTTTCTCCTGGGCCTGCTCTGCAGTGATAACACCTGTGTAACGGAGACATTTTCACAAATCTGGCCTGAGACTGTAAGCACTCCACTCCACTGTCTCTCTCTCTCTCTCCAAGTCCAAAGGGAAATGGTTCAGCAGAAAGTGTGCGATAACACTTAGCGGGCTGAGTGACTTTGGTGGGAAAATGTTTGGCTGGAAGACCTTCCTGTCCGGTAGATGCTCGGTCTACCAGCTCTCTGCCCTCACTAGTTGCTGCCCTTCCAGTTTCCCTTTTGGCACCTCACACAGCTGTGAAAAGCAGACATCAAGGCACCATAGAAAGTGATTTCTGGAGATGGTCGACTTTTGCTTTAGCCATCAGATCTGGCATATTAAGCATAATAATAATTTTTATTTATTTATTGCTTTGATTTTTATTCCGCCTTGCCGGGCAAGCTGGCTCAAGGTGGCCTACATTAAAACATTATAAAACAGTAGATACAATAAATTAGTTAAAACAATATACAGTACTGAAAACAGTGTAAATACAATGATGGCGATATTCAATAAATGGTTCAATGATAATATGACCATATGACCAGCAGAGTATCCAAATATATTAAGGGCCGTAGATGTTCCGATGGTTCATTTGTCGATGGCAGCTCCTAACTGAATGCCTGGTGAAAGAGCTCCATTTTTCAGGCCCTACAGAACTGTAAAAGGTCCCGCAAGGCCCTGATGTCCTCCGGTGTTAGCCAAATTGCTTTAATTTAAGATTAGCAATTGGCGAAATACCGGGTTTCTTTGCCAGCTATACCAAGGTACCGCCCCTTCCAGGAGTTCTCAGAAAATAGGCAATGAGGCTGAGTGGTTCCTTTGAATGATGTTTACTATAAAATGCTGTTCAAGCATACAAAACTGAATCATACACGCATACACACAAGATCTAGGAAACTTAGATAGAAAAATAGCACTGTTGCATGAGCAGGAAACTTAGATAGAAAAATAGCACTGTTGCATGAGCAGGAGATTAGTTGGTTGGGTGATACTTTACCTGTCCTGGAGATGGGTGATCCGATTCCAAAAGAAGATTGAGGGGAGGCAGAAAGGAAAAATGGGGAGCGCGATCTAAACCTGCAGATACACGCTTCTTCCTAGCTGCGCAAACCAGGGATTAAAGATGGAGGCAAGGTAATGGGATAGAAAGCTGGACGTGAGAGGATGGTAAAGAAGATAGGGGTCGAGGCGGCTAGCAATGATTGTCTGTTGTGCAGTCTTTTATCAGGTGGCATTGGGGCGGGCTGCGCTGACCACATCCCATTGACACACCTACTAGTTGGTCCGTCCCCACTAACCCTACCATTGGTCAGTGTAGCAAGGAGGAGGAGATGGAAAGGAGTGGTCAATATTGCAAATCTAGGTGCTAAGCAGGAACTGACCCCTGGGCAAGCTGCTAGGATTCATGGCGCCATTCCATTGTCCCATGATGGCTCTGGCCAGGTCACTCGATGGTCGGATGATTAGTTGCCAGGTAACGTCACTTAACATAATCTCTGCAGGAACTTTGGGGGAAGGTGTGAATTGGCCAGTGTGAGGAGACAGGAGGACCCTTTAAAATGGAGTCCTGGTCTCCGTGTCAGTGTGAACTATGGAGGGTGTTTCCTGCTGTGGGCTGGAACCTCTTACTGCAATAAAGAGTGCATTTCGCCCTGTGCAGAATAACCCAAAGTTCAAACTTATGATCATAACAGTCCATAAGAGCCTATAGTATGCCTTGCTGGCTTACACCGGGACCTCATTCCACCAGTATGGAGCCGCCATTGAAAAGGCCCTGGCTCTAGTGATAGCCAATCTAGCGACTTTCAGGCCAGGGAGAGTCAGACGATTTTGTAGTCCAGACCTCAGTGCTCTCCAGGGCATATATGGGGAAAGGCGGTCCCTTAAGTAAGTAGGCCCCTGACCATATAGGGCTTTAAAGGTCAAAACCAGCACCTTGAAATGGATCGGGTAAACTATTGGCAGCCAGTGCAATGCTTTCAGCGTAGGCTGGATGTGGTCCCTTATGGATAGACCTATCAACAGCCTGGTTGCCACATTTTGCACTAGCTGCAGTTTCTGAATCTGAAACAAGGGCAGCCCCATGTAGAGAGCGTTGCAGTAGTCAAATCTCAAGGTGACCATAGCGTGGATCACTGTTGCCAGGTCATTGCATTCAACAAAGGGAACCAACTGCCTAATCAGCCGCAAGTGATAAAAGGCCGCCTTGGCAGTGGTTGCTACCTGGGCCTCCATTATTAAGGAGGCATCCAGGAGCACTCCCAAACTCTGAACCCTCAGTGTTGGTACCAATGGCACCCTGCCAAAGGTCAGTAGTGGGATCCCTACCCCCAATGCGCTCCAACTCAGGCACAGGACCTCCATCTTCATTGGATTCAATTTCAATTGGTTCACTCTAAGCCAGCCCGCAACATCCTGAAGTACCTGCTCCAGGTCATCTGGGGTAGAGCCAGACCGGCTGCCCAACAACAGATATAGCTGGGTGTCATCAGCATATTGATAGCATATTATCCCTGATGTCCTCCGGAGCTCATTCCACCAGTATGGAGCCACCACCGAAAAGGCCCTGGCTCTAGTGGTAGCCAATCTAGCGTCTTTCAGGCCATAATAATAATAATACAAAGAAAAAAAACAATAAAAGTACTTCAGGTTTCTTTTAAATAGTTTCTTTATAGTTTTACATCCATATACATACAGTTCTCTAATACTGGATCAAAACATTGAAAGTCTATCATTTCATCGCTTTTTTTTGTAACCACTAATACACTTTAGACCAAAGCATTGAATGTACTTCTTCCTTTTTTTCCTTGCAATAGTATACTTAATCTGTCCATTTCCACCATATCAAGTAATCTCTGTGTAAACTCTTCCTTTGTTGGGGTTTTATCCATTTTCCAGCCTTTTGCTTCTAAGATTCTAGCTGTTGTGAAAATATATGTTATTATACAACATTCAGGTTTATTATATCCATCCAGAAAAATATCAAGTAGAAAAATCTCTAATTGTAATGTTATATTAATATCCAATATTTCTTGGATTATCTTTTGAATTCCTGACCAAAATTTACACATTTTCCAACATTTCCACCACATATGAAAATATGTTCCCACATTCTTCTTACATTTCCAGCAATTATTCATTGCCCTTGGGTAACACCTAGCTATTCCGTCAGGAGACCAATGCCATCTATGGAACATTTTGTAAACATTTTCTTTATACAAAATAGCCCTTGTGAGTTTTAGCATATTCCAAATTTTAGCCCAATTGTCTAAATCTATATTATAACCAGTGTCTTGCATCCAAGTAATCATAGATGTTTCCACAATTTCATCATGCATAAATTCATCCAACAATAGAGTATACAATTTTTAAATCAGGTTCTCATCTGTACCCAACCATATCTTATCAAATTCTGTCCATTTCTCATAAAATCCAACTCTGGTTTCTCTTCAGAGCGTATAAATCTTTCGCCTTTTATAAAGGTACTTCAGTTTTGATTCATCAATTTCTGAATGCACATTGTTAGTTAGTAATGGTTTGGAGGACTACCTGTGAGTTTGCCTTTCTAGTCCTCAACCACGCCTCCAGTGGGACCTGCTCGAATGATTATGGCTGAATATTGCCCCCACCCTCTGAACTCCAGGCCCATGCCAGCAGGTCCATCTGAGGAAGGGACTGAGAATCCCCCTGGTATTTCTTTGAGAAAGAATAATTTCCTTAACAAGCTCTAGGACTCAGCGCTGGTTCCCATTAAAGCCATGAGTAATTTTATGGTCAAC
Source organism: Lepidodactylus listeri (assembly GCA_029233225.1). Taxonomy (NCBI): domain Eukaryota; kingdom Metazoa; phylum Chordata; class Lepidosauria; order Squamata; family Gekkonidae; genus Lepidodactylus; species Lepidodactylus listeri. Next base: position 110,481,794 of record JARCFY010000009.1, on the reverse strand, counting down.
TGATGCATAATTCAGAATGTCGTGTCAAAGGTCATGCAACATGGCCACAGGAAGACAAACTGCCCCAGTAATGTTAGGAGCAAAGGAGAATAAATTGAATAAGGAAGGCTGTCTGTAGTTAATCAGATCAAGAAATTGTTTCTGTGGCAACTCTCAAAAATACTTTGGGTTCTTTGAGATTAGAAAGATAAAGCTGGCCAGCCAAAAACCCAAAGTATTTTCTGCAAGGAACACTTCTCTTGGGAGTGAAATCAGGTAGGAGAATCATTCCAGATGGCCTTTCTGACTCCAAACAGCTTCATGGATACTTCTTGCTCAATATCGAGACGCAAGGAGTGAGATCCAGGTGGTGCCCCTCCAAGATAGTGCTGAATCCCTCATTCTATTGCCTGTTCAAGCTTCTCGTTGTTTCTGCTTATACACAGATTTCAAAAAAGAATTGTCTGCTTGAAGCAGGCTCTCCACAGATTATCCAGAACAAAAGTTTGAGTCCAGTGGCACCTTTAAGACCAACAAAGTTTGGCACACTTTGGTACCAGCCCAGGAATTGCCAGAGCAATTGAAGAATGATAGGGGAAAAAGCCCCCTTCTGCCCAAGTTCTCAGTATTGTGCACACAGAAGCACTTTGTGAGCCACATGCAAATTCTCTGGTGCTGCTTGAGAATGGTGGTGCATGTGGCAGGGGAGGACGGGGCGTGTGCTTGGCAACTGTCCTCCCCCCATCCATGCGTATTGTGTCTGACAATGCCTTGCCACACAACAAAGATGGAGGAGCACTCACTGCAGAAGTCACCAGTTGTGAAGGTGGCAATGGGTGGGGCACTGGTGGCAGCTGCCATCCAGGATGAGACCCCTCTCCACAGTGGGAGGAAGTGCCCTGTCCGTTGGCCCTTTGATTGGCCACCGTGTAAGATTGGAAGCTGGACTAGGTGGACCACTGGTCTGAACCAGGAAGACGCCCGTGTTCTTACAGTGAAACCCCCCCCCCCCATTTCCTACTGAGTCCTTCTCCTCAGTCATAGTCATAAAGATTCATGTCTGGGTGTGAGTTGCACAGGTGACACCAGCTGATTCAAATGGGGTTATGGGAGCAGCAGACACTGACATACACTCCAACATTTCACAGAGGTAAACAGGGAGAATCTTGTGATGGAGGCTGAATTTTTGGGGGGATGGGTCTTGACTCAATGTCCCAAATTCAGCCACCATCACAAGACTGTCCAGGTGCTCATACCAAAGAGTGGCCCCCAAGACACACGGCAGAAGGATGTTTGGCACACTAACTATAGCCAGTTGCAGATCACAGTGTACCATGCTTTGACACTCAGGCTCCACCTGTCCAGTCCCACCCAGCGCTATCGATCGTAGGAAATGAGCTGATCTTTGGAGGACCATCCTCTGTGAGCAACACTGGAGCCAGGTATTCTCCAAAGACAAAATGAGAAACAAAACAGGGATAATTCCAGAGTGGTTGTCAGTGTTATGTCCCAGTAAACAAATGCCTAAGCTGTTGGGTGCCACAAGACTCTGTCATTATCCCAGGAACAGGTAATCAACAATAGGGACTGTTCTTGTTGTCCCTGGACATCTTCAGCCTCTGGTCCAAGAGTTTGGATGGACAGGGCAAGGAGTAAGTGGCAGGACAGAAATGAGAACAACCCTGCAGGACGGATGTATTTATTTGCTTCTTTATTTATTCCATTTATATCCTGCCCTCCCCACGAGCAGGCTCTGGGCGGCATACATTCATTGGTACAAGTACCATAAATCCACATAAAAACTTTAGAAACATTTTAAAACAGCCAATAATCAAAGTGCTAACTGTAGTAACATTCTGTGTTGATAAAATGGCATACTGTATGATGTAACAACAAGATTTCCAACTCAATGATCTCTGGCTTCACACAATGGTGTAACTCAATCTCCAAAACTGGGGTCAGCCCACCACCACAGATGGTGTTGGTAGTGATGAGGCAGCTCCTAGTTGAAAGCCTGGTGAAAGAGCTCTGTCTTGCAGACCCTGTGGAACTGTAAAATATCCCACAGGGCCCTGATCTCTTCTGGGAGCTCATTCCATCAGGCTGGAGCCGCCACTGAAAAAGCCCTGGCCCTGGTGACAGCGAGCCTGGCATCCTTAGGGCCTGGGATGGTCAATCAATGTTGTGACCCTGACTGTAGTGCTCTCTGGGGCATGTATGGGGAAAGGCGGTCCCTCAGGTATGTCAGACCCTGGCCTATAGAGCTTTACAGGTAAGTACCGGCACCTTGAAGCGAATTCGGTATGCTATTGGAAGCCAGTTCAGTGCCTTCAGCACAGGCCAGATGTGCTCCCATCTAGGAAGGCCCATCAAAAGCCTGGCCACAGCATTCTGCACTAGCTGCAGCTTCCAGATTTGTGACAAGGGCAGCCCCATGTAGAGAGCATTACAATAGTCTAATCTCGGGGTGACCATCGCATGGATCACTGTCACCAGGTCATCACGATCGAGGAAGGAAACCAACTGCCGAATCAGCTGCAGATGGTAAAAGGCCAATTTAGCAGTCCTGGACCTCCAGTGTTAAGGAAGTATCCAGGAGCACTCCCAAGCTCCTAACCATTGGCGCTGCCACTAATGGTGCCCCACCGAAGGTCGGGAGTGCGATCTCCAACCCTGAGCCACCCTGACTCATGCACAGGACCTCCATATTCGCTGGATTTAGCTTCAGCCAGCTCAGCCTAAGCCAACCAGCCATGGCATGCAATGCCCGGTCCAGATCTTCCGGTCTGGAGTTCGACTGGCCGCCCAGCACCAGATAGAGCTGTAAGTCACTCAGAAGTGGTAGGAGGCTGCTACCCAGCGTGCCTGCCTGTGCGGTACTGGAGAAGCAGATACCATCACACATATTCTGCTTAGTTGTGGGTATTGCAATCAAATACGAGCTAAATTTATTCAGCCTATACAGGAAAGATTTTCAGGTTTCTCGAATACTGTAATAAGCAATACACTTTTATCAGATTCTAACCCAGAAATCATGTTGGCGTGTGCCAAATTTTTAGCAGCAGCCTACAGAATTAATAAACAGTATGTAAAGGTGTGATAACAGATATAGATTGTATGATATTTCATTTTAATTATTTGTAAATGTTTCACTTTTGTTCTGTTTCTACATTAGTATTCAAATTTTCAGTTTTTGATATGTCTGGACTTTTTGGGCTGGTTACGAACTGTAGTAAAGTGATTATGATGATGACGACGACAATGATGATGATGTAAGTCACTGCATCTTGAGCTCATCCATCCCTTGGGTTGCCATGTTCTCCTGGGAGTGGGAGGGGGAGTGATGGTCAGTGTCCTCATGTCCTAATGTCACTTTCTGCACAAGCAGAAGTCAGCACATCACCTGTGGCACTCTAGCATTCTGTCAAAACTCTATGTTTAATTCATAGAGATTTGGCTGAATGGCACAGCAACACCAATGTCATATCACTTCCAATTGTGCCATCATGTCACTGGTGAAGCCCTCCAACTGTGAGTCCCCTGCTAGTTGTGAGCCTTGTGCTGACAGCCCTGGCCACCCCCATCATATCAGCTCACATGGCACCACTGTTTTTTTTTCACCTCCTATCCAGGCCACACCTGAGCCCTGCCCCCTGGCACCCTACTGATGGAAAGGCAGAAATAGGGTTCAGAGTTGGGGCAGGGCCTCTGATTTAGTTGGGTGTCTGCTATGCTGCCCAGCATGGTGTCAGGATCCTAGGATCCTAACAAAGTTTTCTTTATGCATTGTGTAACTTGCTATGTGCAGACGAAGTTGTAACTGTTTGCTATCTCTCTCAAGCTGTCTCAGGTTTCCCCCCCTTCCTTTATTGCCCTGAGTTATATTGCTCTTTGAAGGTCTGGTCAATGTAACCATTTCATCCGGGAGAATGGCGACGTCGCATACTTACACGTCACCCGAGACCAAATGGCCTCTCCCCCCATGCATTCCTCCTCTCCTTGCCATCGGAGACACGGAACTGCCGTATCGCTGTGAGAAGTCCTTGAAAGGCCGCGGAGGCCACTTTGTTATGTATATGCCTGGCACATCTGGGGCGCCTAATTCAAGAAGGGAAAATTTATAACTTTCACACTTCACCTTTTCCTGTGGGAAGTAAAACGGCTCAGATCCTTTAACCGCGCTTTTTTCTCCTTTCTGTGATTGGTCAAATGTCGGGATTCAAACTGTACTGGAGGGTATATTAACTCTGACTGTTCTTTGTATGGTATCTCTAACAAACATTCAAGAACCTGTCATGCAGTATTAAGAAATAAAGAACTCTGTTTCATCAACAAAGGTCTGATCTTTGACTGCTTAGGGCAGAAGCCTCACAGATTGTTAGAGATCTGTGTTTGGGACTTGGCCGTTCCTGACCATGTCAGATGACGGTACTATTCCCGTAACCCAAGAGGAACCGGTGACCCCAGGGGATCAGGGAGCCGGAGCAGGAGGCGGCGGCAGGGAGCCCGAGAAGCTGGTGACTACAGCTCAAGGGGCTTACTACCTCCCGTGGCTGACCCCCCAACCTTCCGTAACCCCGAGGTACTCATGAGCCTCGTTCAGACGTGGGACAGTCGACTCGTGGGTGCACGATCGGAAGGGGTTACGCGTCTCGGTCCCTGGGGATCGCACCGAGATAGGTTGCCCAAGCCTCCTGGAGGACGAGAGAGAATACCTTGGGGGTGACTGGCGGTTCCCGATGCTGGACGAGGAGCGGGGCACTCCCTATGGGGGCGACCTGCTCGGAGACGACTCGAGCCGCGCCTTGGACCGGAGGATGGGAGAGATGCGGCTGCAGATAACCGCGGAGCTGAGAGAGGTGGTGATGGATATGCAGTATCAGCTTCGAGATGCCTTAGCTGTGATACAGGTACCCAGGCAGCCACCAGGAGGGGGAGCGGGGCCAGGTGTGCCGGCCGGTGGAGCACCTTCGCAACAGGTTCCACCTGGGGGAGTCCCCGCCAGGGGCACCCCACAGCAGGTCCCGGTCCTGGCCCCAGTCCCGGCCCCAGTCCCGGTTCCAGCCCCCGCCCCAGTGGAGCGAATGATTCACCAAGCCCCGAACGATCCCCTAACGGCTACTTTCGACGGTGACCCCGAGAAGCTCCGGTTCTTCATCATCGAGATCGAGAGGTTCCTGGACGCGTGGGGGCATCTCTATCCCACCGAGCGCGATCGAGTGGGCTACATCGGTTCCAAACTACAAGACTTCGCCAGCGACTGGTATGTGTGCCTGCACAACCCCCCAGGGCCCGAGTTGCGATCCGTAAATAATTTTATGTGGGCCCTCCGGCAACACTATGAGGACCCCCTTGGGGAGGAGAAGGCGTGAAACCAACTGCGGAAGTTGGTGCAGGGGAGGTCCTCCGTGAGGGAATACACCGACCGGTTCCGGCGCATCGCGGCAAAAGTACAGGGCTGGTCCCAAGACCTGTTCATCGAAAAGTATCGAGAAGGTCTGAACCCCAAAATTTACGAGACTATTTTGAGGGGTGGGAGGCCTGGATCGTTAGCAACGTGGATGAGAGCAGCGGCTGACGTGGAAGAGCAATTCACGTTGATCAAGCTGGGGACCTCCGCGACAGCCCAAGCGAAAGCCACCCAGAAGATGAAAGGAAAACCGAGTGTCCAGGAAATCTGAGACAACCGCTTCAGGCAAGGGCTTTGCATGAGATGCGGAGAGAGTGGCCACTTCGCCTCCGCCTGCCCCTGAGGCAGCGGAAAAGTTCCCAAGACCTCAACCCCGTTGACTGGAAGCACCCCGAGCCATGGCAAAACCTTGTTCAAACCCCAGGCATTACAGCTGGAAGGGGCAGCGAGCGAGCAAGGAGAGCTGGAGCTGACTGAAGTGCAGATGCCAGGAAACTCCAACGACCTGCAGTAAATGGCGCAGAGCTGCAGGTCCCTATCCCCGACGTGCCATCTCCGGTGAGCATCCCCGGCCCCTTACTTTACATGGTAGTGACTGCAATAGCCCCCGGCACGGGGACCCATGTGCCTTAATTGATTCAGGGTGTGCTAGAGACTTAATAAGCTCTTTGGTGGTGGATGGGCTGGCACCCAAAGTCACCCCCTTGGGGGAGCCACTCACTTTCACGCAGATGGATGGTTCTGAGATGAAGGAGGCGTGTGTGGCAGAGACTGAACTGTTAATAGTGGGGACGGGGGAGCACTGGGAGAAGAGGGCTTTTGTTATTACTCCAAATACCCAATTCCCCATGGTACTAGGAAGCCCGTGGCTAAGCTCCCATGACCCCTATGTAAAATGGAACGAAGGGAAGATCTCGTGGGTAGATGAAAAGTGTAACCACCACAGGTGGGATCCGGAATGGGGACCGGGACCCCCTGCCCCTCTCCAGGCAGCAGCCCTCACGTTAACGCCCCCCCCCAGGTGCCCAGGGAGTACCGAGACTTAATCGAAGTGTTTAGTGAGACGGAGGCGGATGAGTTGCCCCCTCACCGCTTGTCAGATTGTGCTATTGAACTGCTCCCGGGGGAAAAACTGCCGAAGGGGAAATTATATTCTATGAGCCCCGCCGAACGGGAGGAGCTGAGGAAGTTCCTAAACAAGAACTTGGAGCGGGGTTTTATCCGCCCCACCAAATCCCCTTTTGCAGCTCCAGTGCTATTCCGGAAAAAGAAAGACGGGGGCTTGCGACTATGCACTGACTATCGGGGCTTGAATGCTGTGTCCGCTTCTAACGCTTACCCCCTTCCGCTCATCAAAGACTTGTTAGCAGAAGCCGCCAAAGGAAAAGTGTTTACTAAATTGGATTTGCGAGATGCTTATTTTCGGGCGCGCATCAGGGAGGGGGATGAGTATAAGACTGCGTTCAACACACCCTTGGGCCAGTTCGAATACCTGGTGATGCCGTTCAGCTTAAGTGGCACTCCGGGAGTTTTTATGAGCTTAATCAATGAAGTGTTACATAAGCATTTATTCAAGGGGGTGTTATGTTACTTAGATGATATCTTGATTTACTCTGCTGATAAGACGTCGCATGTAAAACTGGTCAGGGAAGTGCTAGGTACATTGTTAAAAAATCAACTGTATGCTAAATTGTCAAAATGTGAGTTTAACCGAGATGCAGTAGACTTTTTGGGGTACCGCATTTCTCAGAAGGGGTTGAAGATGGATCCAGCTAAGGTAGAAGCAGTGGTGCACTGGGAGGCCCCCCGAACTAGAAAGCAATTACAGAGCCTCTTGGGATTTTGCAATTTCTACCGTACCTTCTTAAAAGACTTTGCCACGGTCACCCTACCCTTAACTGAACTCTTGAAAACTAAGGGGAAGGGCCCAGAGGCAGGGAAGCCAGGGGAGAAAATAGCCTGGTCCGATGAATGCCAACGAGCATTTGAGACATTAAAGAGGCTGTTCACCTCGGAGCCAATCCTTGCCCACCCCGATGAGACCAAAGAATTTGTGATTCATGTGGATGCCTCGGATGTAGCTATGGGGGGAGCCATCCTTCAAAAGGGGAATGACAATAAATTACACCCCTTGGCATATATCTCCAAAAAGTTTAACGAAACGGAGAGGAATTGGTCGGTGTGGGACAAAGAAGCAGCAGCCATCCGACTAGCACTAACTACATGGAGGCATTGGCTAGAAGGGGCGCAAATTCCGTTTGAAATTTGGACTGATCATAAAAATCTTGAGGCCTTACGCACGCAGCGGTCCCTCAATGCTAAGCAACTTCGGTGGGCCGACTTCTTCTCCAAATTCAATTTTGTCCTGAAACACTTCCCTGGGAAGGCAAACTCCTTAGCAGACACCCTATCCAGATTGCCCCAACATGAGAGCCAAAAGGAAGAGGTGTTCAACTCCATGTTCTAGCAACAACAGTTGGGGGGGGGGCAGTCACTACCAGGAGTCAAAGTAAAAGTGTAACTGTTGAATCATGGAGTGAGAAATGTGCGGGAGATTATTCCACAGAGGAAGCTGAAGTTGGGATAGAAGAGTGTTCCTTGCACCCCGATAAATGTTGGTATCACGGAACTAAATTGGTGGTGCCCCAGGTGCACCGGAGAGATGTTCTAGTGGCTTGCCACTCTTCCAAACTGGCTGGACATTTTGGATTCCTAAAGACTCTTAATTTGGTACAGCGGCAGTTTTGGTGGCCACACATGCGTAAAGATGTCTCTGATTTTGTTACTGCCTGTCAAGTGTGTCTGATGTGTAAACGGAGGGGGGGAAAGACTCCTGGATTGTTGCATCCCCTGCCCACCCCCTCCAGACCATGGGAAGCGGTGTCTATGGACTTTATCACTAACCTGCCACCCTCTAAAGGAAAAACGGTTATTTGGGTGGTGGTAGACATGTTTTCGAAGCAGGCTCACTTTGCCCCATTCAAACAATTACCAACCGCAAAGGGCCTAGCAAAGGCGTTCTTTAACCACGTGATCAAATTACACGCCTTCTCCAAACGTGTGGTATCCGACCGGGGCAGTCAATTCGTTGCCAACTTCTGGCGGGAGCTTTTGAAAATGATGGACATTGAGCCGGCCATGAGTTTGGGTTACCATCTAGAGACCGATGGACAGTCCGAACGAATCAATCAAATATTGGAGCAGTTCTTGAGGTGCTATACTAACTACCATCAGGACAATTGGGTTGATCTGTTGCCATTCGCTGAGTATAGTTACAACAATGCAGTGCATTCCTCTACAGGAGTATCGCCCTTTATGGCAGTGGGGGGCTTTGAAGGGAAGCCTCTACCAACGATCGATGATTTGAGCGAAACCCCCCCCCCCCCCCCCGATTTCACACAATGGTGGGCCAATCTACAGAAATCGTGGCCCTTAATTGCAAAAACTTTAGACAAAGCCAAAGAGGACTACAAAAAATATGCAGACTGTGGGCGTGCTGAAGGATGGGACCTCCAGCCGGGAGACTCAGTATACCTCTCCACTAAAAATATTCGTGGTCTCCAGCCCAGTAGGAAATTGGGATGGAAATATGTTGGGCCTTACAAGGTGTTGCGCAAAATCTCTGATGTGTCTTTTGAGCTTGAACTGCCTAAATCACTGAGCTCTGTGCATCCTGTTTTTCATTTCAGCCTGCTGAAGAAGAATCCTGGGCCGAATGTGTGGCACCCAACTCCTCCAATTCCTCCTCCACTGATGAGGGGGCGCATCACTTTGAAATCTCCGAAATCCTAGATTCAAAAATGCGTAGGGGCCGCTTGCTGTGTTTAGTAAAGTGGGTAGATTTTGGCCCTGAACTAAATGAATGGGTCTTTTCTGAAAATGTTCATGCTCCTAGATTAGTTAAAGCTTTTCATAAAAGCTTTCCTGATAAGCCGGGGTAGAATGTATTATGAAGGGGGCAGGGTGTCAGGATCCTAGGATCCTAACAAAGTTTTCTTTATGCATTGTGTAACTTGCTATGTGCAGACGAAGTTGTAACTGTTTGCTATCTCTCTCAAGCTGTCTCAGGTTTCCTCCCCTTCCTTTATTGCCCTGAGTTATATTGCTCTTTGAAGGTCTGGTCAATTAACCATTTCATCCGGGAGAATGGCGACCTCGCATACTTACACGTCACCCGAGACCAAATGGCCTCTCCCCCCATGCATTCCTCCTCTCCTTGCCATCGGAGATACGGAACTGCCTTATCGCTGTGAGAAGTCCTTGAAAGGCCGCGGAGGCCACTTTGTTATGTATATGCCTGGCACATCTGGGGCGCCTAATTCAAGAAGGGAAAATTTATAACTTTCACACTTCACCTTTTCCTGTGGGAAGTAAAACGGCTCAGATCCTTTAACTGCGCTTTTTCCCCCTTTCTGTGATTGGTCAAATGTTGGGATTCAAACTGTACTGGAGGGTATATTAACTCTGACTGTTCTTTGTATGGTATCTCTAACAAACATTCGAGAACCTGTCATGCAGTATTAAGAAATAAAGAACTCTGTTTCATCAACAAAGGTCTGATCTTTGACTGCTTAGGGCAGAAGCCTCACACATGCCTTAGAGGTAGGGTTGCCTACGCCAGGTAGAGAAGTTCTTAGAAATTTGGGGAGTGGAGTCTGAGGACAGTGGGGCTTGGGGAAGGGAATCTGGAATCAGTTGTAGCAAGTGGGAACCCACAAGGATTTGCAGAAAAAGAGCAGTTTCTGTCAGAGCTCTCTCAGCCCCACCTACCCCACAGGGTGTCTGTTGTGGGGACGGGAAGGGAAAGGAGTTTGTAAGCCGCTCTGAGATTTTTCGGGTAGTGAAGGGTGGGGTATAAATCCAATCTCTTCTCTCTCTTCTTCTTCCGTGGCTGGATCCAGAGTGGCTCCCTGTGACAGTGGCCACCAGTAGCTGTACAGGTAATTTAGGGGGACTTTAAACCCTTTCAATGTATTGATTGATTGATTTGATTTGTATCCTGTCCTTCCCGCAAAGCAGGCTCAGGGCAGCTCACAATATATAATGTATAAATAACAGTAAAATTCCCATAAAATCATCTAAAAACAATTCAGCTATACATAAAAGATCATAAGGTGCTGGCGCTGTTTCCTTAATTACTTCAGATGGCATACAAATGAGTGCGAACAATGGTCTACAATCATTCTGCTCACTGATCTTCCAAAGTTCAAGCGGCAACACAGGCCAGATGTTGAAGCCAAGGGCCAAACTATATAATAGAGAGTTTTGTTAACAGTTCAGATTTTTCAGCAGATCTGGGGTCCCCCCAAGTTTACAAAAAAATCTGTTTAGTGTCAGTGTGGCCCCAATCCACAGATTTAGATATCTGCACATGGGGGGAGGCAGTAGGGGAACCCCACCCCCAAATTGCTGGGCTGCAGAGATGTGCGTGGCGTAATGACATCATGTCGGGCACATTTCAGGGGGGACGCTCTATAATTTGAGGGAAAACTCTATGGGTTTCCCTTGAATTACAGAAGTCCCGCCCCAACATGCCCGACGTGATGACGTCACTTCCGGGTGACATCATTGTGGCACACGCATGGAGCGTGCGCGCCAGAAGACTCCCAGACCAGCATGGACTTCTCCCCCGCTAATAGACCGGTAAGACTTGGCAACCCTAGGGGGCAGACTTTGCTACTAGATATATAGATGAATCCCTAGGCCCCCACCTGGTGGTTGGCACACACACCCCAGCTTAAAAAAACCCAAGACTTTCTTATAAGGAGACCAGAGGCCTCTCCTCTCTTTCACCAAAACATTGGAATTCCCTCTCCAGGGAGATTTTCCTGTCTCCCTCGATTATCTTCCCTCAGTGGGTAAAGAGGTGAGTAGTTTGGGCTTGGCTCTGCTTGGAAGCAGCCTTGAACTTCCCTTAAAAAGAAAGCAGCCCACTAACTGTCTGAAGCTCCTGACTTTTAAAGCCCATACCCCCTTGTGCAGGGAATGAAGTCTGGAAGGTGGAGGTGCTATAAAAGGGACTGCTATAAAGCAGTGAGGCTGACACACAATTATATTTAAATTAGCAGTGCAATAAACGGCAGGCAGATGGCGGGCAGAGGCAGTGATTCAAAGGCATCCCTTTGGGGTGTAATTTTCGTGGCATCGTCAATTTGGATAAGGATAGCAATATTCCAAGGTATATGAGTAGCTGGTCTTTTGTACAACATTATACATGACCAAGACCGCATCGGTCGTATCTTTTCTTTACCTACGTTTTCTTTTCCCACCACACAACAGCCTGACCCTTTCCTGCTCCTCTTGCATTTACCTAAGTGATGTTTCCTGTGATTATCATGTTTTCTTCCAGTGGATTATTTTCAGGCACTTGAAAATATAGTCAGGTTATAGTTTGGCCACCTTTTAACAGCCTGGTCTCTTGCAGAGTTGTCCCGGCAACCACGTTAGCATTTCAAAGGAATCTGTTGCAATAATCCCAGCCTCTGATCTTTGACAGGCTTATAATGAAGGAACAGTTTGTTAATGCTGACAAACATTTTGAAAAGCTTGAGAGGTAATTATTTCATGTTGTTTAGGAAGTCAGTGGTGCACAGTCCACAGAACAGGCTTCTGTGAAAATATTTACTCAACCAATTTCCTAAGGGGAAAACAAATGTCCCCTTTTACAGTGAAGCTGGGCTATGGCGGACTTTATGACAAAGGGACTCGGGGTTTCTTTCCCTTGAAGGCATCCATAACACATTCTAACCAGAATGATCTTCAGAGCCAAGCCTCTCCTCCCAGGCCTCCCTTCCTTCCTTCCTTCCTTCCTTCCTTTCTTTCTTTCTTTCTTTCTTTCTTCCTTTCTTCCTTCCTTCCTTCCTTCCTTCCTTTCATTCCCTCCCTCCCTTGTATTTTGTGTGTGTGTTAGGGTTGCCAGCCTCCAGGTGGGGCCTGGAGATCCCCCACTTTTACAACTGATCTCCAGCTGACAGAGATCAGCTCCCCTGGAGAAAATGGCTGCTCTGAAGGGTGGACTCTGTGATATTGTACCATGCTGAGGCTTCTCTCCTCCCCAAACCCCACCCTCTCCTGGCTCCACCCCCAAAGTCTCCAGATATTTTCCCACCCAGACTTTTCAACCCGTGTGTTTGTGTGTGTGTGTGTGTGTGTGTGTGTGCCTGGAAGTCATGGTTGACTTCTGGTGACCCCTAGTGGGGCTTGGATGTTTCAGAGAGGTGGCTTACTATTGCCTGCCTCTGCATCCCGGCCCTGGTATTCCTTAGAGGTCTCCCTTCCAAGTGCTTGCCAGGGTTGGCCCTGCCTAGGTTCCGAGATCTGACAAGACTGGGATTGCCTAGGTCAGGGCGCCCTTTTCTTTTTTCATAATATATGCTCTGCTCTCCCTGTGCCAGTGCTTCAGGGCTATAAAAAGAAATGCTGCGTCTCCCATCCTTCTGGAATCACCATGTTCTGATCTGGAGGCTCTTCCTCCAAATCCCAGATGTTTGTAGACACTCTGTAGCAGGGATGACAGCCTCCAGGTGGGACCTGGGGATCCCCTGGAATTTCACCTCATCTCCACACTACAAAGATCAGTTCCCCTCAAGAAAATGGATGCTTTGGAGGGTGGGCTCTATGGCATTCTACTGAGGTACCTGTCCCCCTCGGGCTCCCCTCCCCAAATCTCAAGGAGTTTCTAAACCTGGAGCTGGCAACCCTACCCCCCCTACCCCCCACACCAGTGGCCAGGGGGGACCTGGCAACCCTATGCATGACACATAGCCATGTATCCTTCTTTCATCAGAAGGGCTCTGGAACTGAAAAGAGATGGTGGGGTGAGCAACCAGCTGTATGCATTTATTTAGATAATTTATACGTTGCCTTTGCATCAACAAACATGCTCAAGACAGCTCTCAGGGTGAAAGAATAAAATAAAATAATTATACTTAAAGTCACCACAAGTTCCAAGAGCAGGTAAAACTCAAATACTCAAGGACAACATCTACATCTACTCAAAGGCCTTCTGGAACAAGTAAGTTTTTAGATGATGTTGGAAGGCTTGCAGTAATGGAGATTCTTGGGGAAAGGAGCTCCACAAGTTAGGAGCAGCTGCTACAAAGGCGAAAGGGTTGGAACTGCCCAAGAGGGTCATGAACCTGATAAACCTTTCATTATAAGGATAGAAGAATTTTTAGGAAAAAATGCAGCCATGATATCAATATGTAGATACAAGCTTGTGCAAAAACTAGAATGGGGAAGGGGTGCTGTGACTCCAGAAATGACACACCGCTGATGATGATAGCTCCCTCCCTTGAAAATCCTAATTATTTAAGGCATGTATGGAAAAAAATAAACACAAAGGCGAAAAGGCAGAGGGAGGGCAGGCTTGTGAAAGAACCCTGCCCAAACCAGTTCCAATGCTTGTGGACTGACTGCTAAGAAAATGAGGACTCAGAGAAGCATGCAGACAGTTTTGTTTCTTTATTTCTGTTATTTATAATCCACCTTTCTCACAGGGACTCAAGTTGGATTACACATAGGGAGTCAGTACAATCAATAAGACAGGACATTCAACGAACAATGCATTAGGACTGCAGAAGTTTGGAACCGACCAGAGAGAACTGAAGCAGAGCAGAAGGATCCACGTGACACATTAAGGGATGCAAAAATTACATACTAGTGATGCCCAAATCTGTGCCTGCGTGACCCCTTGGCCAAACTGGAATCACACAGTTGGAGTCCAACGAGTTAGATGAATATCTGTTTAATGAATTCATAACAGGGAATACAGGACTGATGAGTGCCTGAGCACTCCAGCAATTCCAAAGCTGTATTCTGCCATAACCAGGAAGGACAGAAGGTCTTATACCCCAAAGGACATCACATAGAGTTTACACATTAAAGGGTCTCCAACTGGTATCAGGCGTTTTACATCATACAAACAGCATTTGACTCCATGCCTCTCTCTGTGGTGTTAGTAATTCCACTTGTTTATCTTGTCTTCAGAACACTGGGTTCCTTTCTGACCTGCATATGGAGAGCTAGCTGATAAGGGGTATGACTCATATTAAACTTCGCTCTCAGCGGCTTTGCAGCTTCTAAACAGCATTCCATTCTTATTGCATCCTAATTCCTTCTACAGAGGCTTCCTATACAAAAAGTGCAATTATAAAATCTAGACGTTCTGCTTTACGTTCTGCTGAGTTTTTCTACTCAGAAGCTTCCTGGTTGCATTACCAGGATCTGAGTCTATGATGATTAAACTTTTGAAGGCGCAGTGACAGCTGTCAATATATTTATCTTTTCTTATTATATAAAGCCGTTTCAAGTGGCAAGATTCCATGGGGCTCCAAAATCAGTTGGCTGGAAGGACTGCCACTCAAAAGGGGGTCCCTGACCACTGGCTGCATTCTCTCCCTGCTTTGCCTCAGTCCCGCCCACAGAGCCATCGGCCAGCATCTTGGCCTCAGTCTGGAGGGAGCCAGTGAAGGGGAAGGACTGGGTGCTGGGTCCACTCTTCTCTGCCCACTGCCAGGTGGGTCTAACTGTCCCTTCAGTGGCTTGCTTCTGTCAGTGAAAAGACAATGGACTTTTGGCATAACCCCCTCCCCCACCCACTGACTTTCCTGTCAGAATAAACTGAAAACAGTTCTCTCTCCTGCTTAACTCTGCCATGGCTGGCTGGCTAATGAGGTGGGCCAGCAACCATCAAACCATTCTCTTCAACCCCCTGCTGTGTGGCTGACTTCCCCTAGGGTTGCCAATCTCCAGGTGGGACCTGGAGATCTCCTGCTGTTACAATTGATCTCCAGATGACAGAGATCAGTTCCCCTGGAGAAAATGGCTGCTTTGGAGGGTAGACACTATGGCATTATACCCCGCTGAGTCCTTCCATTCCCCACAAAAAATGCTGCCCTCCACAGGATCCACCCCCCCCCCCAAATCTCCAGGTATTTCCCTAATCAGAGCAAGCTTGGTTTCTGAGCTGGCAGTGGACGGGGAAGGGGGTTATATTGAAAATCCATTGTCTTTTTACTGACAGAAGCAGGCCACTGAGGGGACAGTTAGACCCACCTCACAGTGGGTGGAGGAGAAGAGTTGCCAATCTCCAGGTGAGGTCTGGAGATCACTCAGAATTACAAGTGCTCTCCAGATAGCAAAGATCAGTTCCCCTGGAGAAAATGGCTGCTTTGGAGGGTAGACACTATGGCATTGTACCCTGCTGAGTCCTTCCATTCCCCCCCCAAATGCTGCCCTCCACAGGATCCACCCTCCAGTGCCTGTTGCTAGGCAACCAAGCTTGCTTCTCTGAAAGCCCCTTTCCACACCTATGTTGGCCTCTGGGAGAAAATTCACTGGGGCCAGCTGAACAGAATGCCATAGAGGCCATACTCCAAAGCAGTCACTTTCTCCCCGGGGGGGGGGGGAGATCCGTGGTCTGGAGTTCAATTGTGATACCTGGTGATCTTCAGGCTCCACCTGGAGGTTGGGTACCCTAGGCGTAGCAGGCAGCACTTCAGAGCAGGATCTGCTAGACCCAGGTTCTTGCTGAGTGGATGATTTTGGGCCAGTCACAGACTTTAAGCCTAACCTACCTCACAGGGTTGTTGTGCAAGTCAAAAGGGGGAGAGGAGAATGAGGTCAGCTGCTTCGGTCCCCATTGCAGAGAAAGACTACTTTTCCAGCAGGGGAACTATGGTTGCCAATCGCCAGGCGAGGGCTGGAGATCACTTAAAATCACAACTGCTCCCCAGATGGCAGAGATCAGTTCCCTTGGAGAAAATGGTGGACTCTGTGTCCTTAGACTGGGCTGAGATGGACCCCCTATGACAGCCAATGTGACATAGCAGTCAGGGCTTGGAGCACGGTGGAGGCTGTGGGGGGGGGGAGAGGGAAAGTTGAAAAGTGAGGTTGATGATTGGCTGGAAAGGAGACAGGGTTGCCAACTCCAGGTGGAAAATTCCTGGAGATTTGAGGGATGGAGCCTGAAGACTGAGGTTTGAGGAGGGGGTGGGACCTTAGACAGGTACAATGCCATAGACTTCACCTTCCAAGCCCACCAGTCTCCCATGGAGAACCATTGTTGCCAATCACCAGGTGGGGGCTGGAGATCACTCAGAATTACAACTGCTTTCTAGGAGGGAGAAGGGAGGAGATGGGAAGCTGAAGCCAGGGGGCAGATAATGATACATTGACGGTTGGCTGGGAGGGAGATAAGGTTGCCAGCTCCAGGTTGGGAAATTCCTGGAGATTTGAGGGTGGACCCAGGAGAGGGTGAGGTTTCAGCAGGGGTGGGACCTCAGATAGGTACGATGCCATAGATTCCACCCTCCAAACCACCTGTTCTCTCATGGGAAACAATTGCTGCCAATCTCCAGGGGAGGGATGGAGATCATGCCGAATTACAACTGTTCTTCAGATGGCAGAGATCAGTTCCCCTGGAGAAAATGGTGGATTCTGTGACATTATACCCAGCTGAGGTCGCCACAGCAAAAGGACGCTGAGTGTCCAAGGCCAGGGCACTCTCCCAGAGCCCCTTTCTAGAGCCTGTTGTATTTATTTCCACAACAGGCCTTATTTCTAGTATATATATCAAGGAGAAAGTGTCAGAAATCACATTTAAAAATCACATTCTTTCCCCCTTGTCCTACACTAGGATCCTACTTACAGAAAACGATGTAGACCACAGTCTCTAAACCAGCGGTTCTCAATCTTGGGGTCGGGACCCCATTTGGGGTCGAACAACCATTTCACTGGGGTCGCCAGCTGGCATCCGAGCCCCTCCCCTTCCGTTCCCATACATACACTTAAATGGAGTGCCCCTGGTGCAGCCCCCTTTTCTCCTCACATAGTTTGCAGAAGGCCAGGAGAGTGGGTGCTTTACTGAGCTCCTTGGGCAAGCCATTCCACAAGGTGGGAGCCACAGTGGAGAAAGCCATGTGTACAGGCAGTTCTTGACTTTGCCCATTTGCTGGTAACAGTTCTTGACTTGCATACGGGCTAGTTCTTGATTTTGCCTGTTTTGTTTTGTGGGTACCTGCAGAAGCCCCTGCCGACCTGAGCGCAGTGGTTGTGGTGGAGCAAAGGCAGAGAGGCTGTTCCATAGATAAGAGCGGCCAAGGCCATGAAGGGCTTTGCAGGTGATAGCCAATACCTAAACCTGAGCCCAGTAACAAGTCAGCAGCCAATGGAAGGGCTGCAGAACACAGGCTCCATCTAGCTCCTGATCACAGTTGAGCTGTGGCATCCTGGACCAGTTGGAGTTTCCAAGCTGATTTTGCAGGGAGACCAATGTACAGTGCATTACAGTAGTCTGCTCTTGAAGTTACCATGGCATGGATCTTGGTGGCCAGGTCAGGTGTACCAAGGTATGGGGCCATCTTATGGGCTAGGCTGGGTTGGCAGAAAGCCTTTTTTTTTTGCAGCTGCATTAAACTTGCTTCTTCAGGAATAAAGCTGGATCCAATATGACCCCAAGACTTTTAACTGAGTCAGCAAGGGTCTGTCAGAAGCCCAGCAAAACTCCTACAAAACTCTCCTAATCGCCTTGGCCACTTGCTTATCCAAGGAGGAGAAGGGTCCTGGAATGGCCACAGAAGTACCCATCTTCTTTCAGGGGGAGTCCTCTGTCATCCAGATCAAACTGCACACCTGTGCAATCTATTCCACTGCAATATGATTTTGGTCATGTTCAGACAGCTATTTTGAGCCGTGCCAGGCACAAGTGCCTGGTGGATTTAAAGTGCAGATCCAGACATCAACATCTGGGAAATGTGCCACTTCCGTGATCAGCCTGTCGATCCCCATCAGGGAGCTGTACTTAAAAGATAGTGGTGAAAGTCTGGTCCTAAGCTGGCCAACGGGCCAATGGCAGACTTTCCACCATCTGGTCATTCCACCAGTGCACAATCAGCCCCTAGGGATGGTCTCCAGACTATCCCAAATGGCCAGAATTTTTAAAAAAGTCTTAGCAATGCGCACATAACCACTTAAACATGCGACATTCGCAGAGCTCCCCTCAAATGATACGGACAATTTAATGTTTGTGAAGGTCCCCTGATATTTATGCACTTCGTTAACTGAACTGGTATCCAAAGGAAGGTACCGCTGGCGGTGCTTTTACTGTTTAAGTCTGCACATGTGTGGAAAAACAAGTAGACAGTGAGGCACATATGCACATGCGCAAACAGGATTTTTTTAAAAAGCTGACCGCACAGCTCCTTAAGGTGGATTCCATCTAGACAATCCACGGCAGAGTCACGTGTGGTAAAGCGATTCACGGGGGAGCTGTCTGGTCGTGCAACACTGGATAAAAAAAGTTCTAGATCAAATTACAGCCAGGCCAATGGCGGGACTTGCTGCCCGTCTGAATGTACCCTTTATCTGCTTTCTTACAGGTTGTTTGCTCTCATACAGTCCTTTCCTGATGCAAAAGGTTGACTTTGCATCTTCACTGAAATTAGATTTAAAGGAGAGATAAAGCTCATTATTTATGTGTTTATTATTTGCTTGGTCTGTGCTCTGCCTTTCTTCCTGACGGGAACTCATAGTGGCTTACATTGTCCTCCTCACCTCCATTTTATCCCCACAATGACCCTGTGAGATACGTGACTGGCCCAAGGCCACGGCAGAGTGGGGGATTCTAACCTGGGCTCAAGATCCTAGCCAGACCCTAACCACTAGGCACACTGCCACATAATAGTTGTAATACACTCCAGATCTCCAGGCAGTCTCTGCCAGCCATTTCCATGTAAATGTTCTGTGGCATGGGGGACAAGATGGAGACATCACTGGCCAAGGGGTGAAGCAAAAATCCCTCAGCCCCACCTCCGGGAATCTGCCCTCCAAGAAGGGCTAGAGCCGCCTTAAATACGCTCTTCAAAGCTCATCCCTGCCAGGTGGTGGCCCAGAAGGAAACGATGACCTTGAGAGCCACTGAGAGGTCCAGGAACAGGGATGTGTCCAGGGCAGATCATTGAGGAGGCCAGCTGGGCAGTTTCAGTGCCATGTTCAGAAGGTCAGAAGATGGACTGGAAAAATCAGTCTCATTCAGAAAAATGTGGTGTTGGAATGGGAAAAACTCTTTTTCCAGAAGCTGACTTAAGAAAGGCATATTTGAGACTGGCCACAAACGATTAACAGATACTGAAGCTGAAGCTCAAATACTTTGGCCACCAAATGAGAAGGGAGCCCTCACTGGAGAAGACCCTGATGCTGGGAAAGACTGAAGGTCAAAGAAGAAGGGGACGGCAAAGGATGAGATGGTTGGACAGTGTTATCGATGCAACAAGCATGGAGTTGAGCACGCTCTGGAGCGCGATGGAAGGCCTGGCATGATGTGGTCCATGGGATCGTGAACAGTCAGACTCGACTGTGCGTCTGAACAACAACACCACAAATGATTCAAGTCCAAAGGTGGCCTCCCCCACCCCCACCTCCGTGCGTCCTTCCCACTCTGCCTCTTTTAAAGGCAGAAGCATTGTGATGCTGACTGTTAATGTGATAATGGCCTTCACCATCCACTGGAGCTGCTCACTTCTGGCAGATTTTATTAGTCAGGATGGACACAGATCTAACAAGTGGTGGGTCTCAAATCTGCAAGCGTTTTGTCCACATCTTCCAGGTCTCTGATGAGATACTGACAAGCTCAGGGTCCCTTCCAGGTGATTCAGGATCAACTTCACAAGTATTTCCAGCCTGGCTTCCCTCCTTCAAATCCAGCACTCCACTGGCTTAATTAGCTAAAGCAACTTAGCAGGGCTCGACTACTGAGAGGGAGAGAATCCATTAAGGTGAGGATTTCCCCCTCTTGATAGGCAGCCTCTCTTGACGGTGGCAGGGGAAAGGAACCGCTGTGTCTGCAAAGGCGCTTTCTCTTGCGCTGCACTTTGTAAGTCAAAAGTCCCCCTTCCGCAGGGGAGGCTATCACTCTTGGAGTCATTTCCTGCCGTTGCTGGAGCGCCTGGACTGTCCTCGGGGGTGGAATCCATCACGCAGTGCGGCTGAGTCCCATCAAGGGAGCCTGGGAGAGAGGGTCAAGTGGGGCGCTGCCATGCTGTTGGAGCTCATCAGAGACATATTTAATTTAATTAAGGTTGTCAGTGCTATTGATTTTGGCAGTTTCAATTACTGGGCTGTTACGGCTTCTGGATCTACTGATCTGTGATGAGCCGTATCAGCACCGGCACACATGGAGGAAGAAGCCCTTTGTCTCCCTTTAAAGCTGACACATCTGCCATCGGCCATAACTTATGACTTTTATCCAGCCCAGCTCCTCTTCTGTTCCTCATAATTAATTTCTCATTAGACAGCTCTTTATTGTTTAATTTGTGCAGTTTATAATCAAATTGGGCACATTAATTGTCACCGAATTTAAGGCTAATGAAAAATAAAGGGTTTCAATAACTTACTCTTCCATTATTCCAGACAAGATAAAATAAAACACTTTAAGGATTGTCAGCTTTTTAAATTATAAATTGGGTTGTTTAAAGAGCAGGGGCATTTAGGAAGCAGTTATCGCACATTTAGTAATTATAAATCCTAGCCTGCAATACCATTATTGGGTTATATTTACAATTCCTCTCCACTTTCCCTCATCCCACCCTCTTGTTATTGAGCTGCATTACAACTTACCACTGTTAGTCAAAAAAACAACTGAGTTTTGCAGGGAGGAAGGGCATGTAAACGTCCCTTTTTCTTGCACACACAATTGCACATCGTAAGTCACTTTGGATAGGTCAGTAAACTGGAAGTTGCCAGAGAACGGTTATCAACTGCTGTAAAGCCCCCCCCCCTCCATGTTGCTCTTTTTTCTCTTAGAGGTATTGGTTCTGGAGGATGGCATCTTTTCTCTATAGGCAGAGCAAGATGAGCACTGTGTGGATAGGGTTGCCAAGTCCCCCCTGGCCACTGGTGGCAGATGGTAGCATAGGGTGGCCAGATCCAGGTGGGAAACTCCTGGAGGTTTGGGGGTGGAGCCTGGGGAGGACAGGGACCTCAGTGGGGTACAATGCCAGAGAGTCCAGCTTCCAAAATGTCAGTTTTCCTCCTCAGGGAACTGGAGATGAGCTGTAATCCCGAGGGATCCCCAGGCCCCACCCGGTGTGCAGGTCTTCAAGTGTCAACCAAGACATCCCTGTTTCAAACTCATTTTTGCCATCCACAGCCTTTGGACAGTCACAGCTCTTCGCTTCAGCCTGTATTTGCAGTATGTGGATACAAATACTGAATGGACTTGCAAAGTTTTTGCAATGAAATAATGTTTGTGATGGGCTTTGGATGTTTAAAGTGATTATATAAATGCTGAGTATTTGGGTGCAAACTGCAGCATTTAGCTGATGTGTGATGGTCTCTAATTCATTTCTCTGTAGTAGTTTACTATAAACCAGTATTGTTCTGGATGAAGCTTAAAAATGGTCTAATCTAATTGATCTGTGGTCTCTTTTCAGTCCAACAAATGTGTCAGTTGATTCATAGCAGTTGCTTTTAAGTTGTTCTGAGCTCTTTTGCTGTGGATGGGGGGGGCAAATGGTGTGTAAATACAAGTAACCAGCTCCCCTCCTCCCTCCCTCCCTCCCCTCCCCACACCTTTCTCTAAATATTCAAGACACAGCAGTAAATTAACCCTTTCCATTCATAAGGTAACCCTTACACCTCATGTGCGTCCCCCCCCCCCCAAAAAAAAGGTCTTGCGGAAAGGATCAGTTTGCACTCCTTCCTCAAAATGGGCAATGAAGCTGCCCTGCCCATCTTCACCAGAAGATTATATCAAATGAGTAGGGTTCCCATCCTCTAGGTGGGGCCTGGAGAAGGCCCAGATTTGCAACTCATCTCGAGACTAGAGAAATCAGTTCCCTTGGAGAAAATGGCAGTTTCCAAGGAAAGGCTCTGATGGACCACTGCCCTCTGACTGGGTTCTCAACTTCCTGGAGAAAAGAAAATGCCCTGTCCCTTTAAAAGATGCGTAATGGGAAGTTATTTACCAGGTAATGTCATATAACTTCATGCCATGAACCACTTCAGCTGCCCATCTCCACCCATGAAGCCTCCACTGGTTGTTGGCGACTCCACCCTGGGAAGGCCAATGATGGCCAGGAACAGGCTGGCAGGAGCTCATGTTCCATCTGTCTCACATAAAGCTCATGGTGACAATCACCACAGCTGTACATTCAAAGACCGCAGGGCCATGAGGAAATTCCTCCAGCATGGCTATGGAGGCCATTTTCCAGCCATTTTTTTCTGGCTCCTCTATTTCTTGAGGGCAGGGGACTGGGGCTGAGGGTTCAAGTTTTCCACAGAACCATCAAAGACCTCTGTTCTTTCCAGATAACCCACCATTTCACTTTGTTTCATGGTAGTCACAGTTCTGTTAGCTCGTAAACTCTAATTTAATTGTTATACACACAGAGAGACAGACACCCTTTTCCTGGTAATTGTGAGCTGGTGAGACTTCCTGCTCCTCTCACAGAACTGCAGCCTCCAGACTCCCTAGGCGAGGAACAGCTGTTAACCTATATACATCCACAGTGTCTTTCATGTACATGTAAGCAGCCTGGCACTCTTATTCAAGGAACTGGCACAGCTTGGATAACACAAATTGGGCTGATATGTAATGCTGGCATAGTGGCAGTCTATGGCTGCAGTCACACTGGAGGCTTGCTGTGATCTGGGTGTGCTTGAGCCAGCTCGTCCAGCACGGCGGGATATAAATGGAAATAATTAATAGATAGACAGATGGATAGATAGAGAGAGAGAGAGAGAAAGAGAGAGAGAGATAAATGCTTCTAATTGCATCAGTTTAAAGTGTTGCTGGCAGACCAACCAGACAGCACATCCTGGGGTGATTTCCGTGCACTCATCTGGTGGTCATGCATTTACATTACTGCAGCACCCAACCACAGAGCATTTTAATGCAGGTGGGTACATGCACATATACCCTCATGTGCATATGCTCATATAAGCAGCAACTCAAAAAAAAAAAACCAGTAGCAGAAATGGATCTGTGCATTTAGACTTTCTATTGCAAGCCAGTCTGTGCTCAGTGACAGCTCAGATTCTGCAGATGAAGAGCTACCTGCAGCTGGCACAGTAATTGAACAACTGGCAGCAGCTGGCTCTGAGCCAGGAGAAGAACAACAAGAGATCAGGTTACCGGCTGAGCAAGAGTCACAGCCTACAGCTGAAACTGAGCCGATGCCTTGTCGCTCTGAAGCTTTGGGCTAGACTGATTTCTCTTTCTCTCTCTCTCACTGCCATCCTTGCTGTGACACTTGCTTCCTGGGAAGCACTTGCTTCCTGGGACAGTACACTTCCCTTTTGAGATCCTTTCATGGCAGAAGAGGTCAGAAATCCAGGAAAGTGGAGTGGAATCACTGGCGTCTGTAAACACTGGACTTTCCCCTGTGCCTGATAACTCTGCTTCCAAAGTGGGGCAACATGGGGTGCCGGTGACTGGGGCATGGAAGGCAGATGTTGCTATCTGATTGTGCTCTTTAAATCTGCAAAGGTGATTCTGCTATATTGCAGCAGACTGCTTGTGTGACTGCAGCCTATGTGTGGCAACTGGGACAAGCCCATCCTGCTTGGCTGATTACTACCTGAATACTGCATTAGGACTGCCCACTATAGTTGCGGTGACAGACCCTGCCCCTGAAGGGGCAGACAGCCACTCAGCTGAGCCACTCAGAGTGCTGTTCCAGCATCCAATCGCCTTTCAGGATGGGGGGATGGAACATTGGAGGGGAGCACAGCAGGAGCTGAGTTCAGGTCTGCCTCAGGGAGAGAGAGAGCAGTCATAGTTTTGGGTCTGCCTCAGACAAAGAGCAGTTTGAAAGGCAGCTCCACCTGGTAGCATTGCAAAGAGGTTTAGCTCTCCCTCTGGGAGAGAATTCAGTACTCGATTGTTAAGCCTGCCTCTGGCATTGAGCAGACCTTGTACCATTTCCTCTGACTCTTGAAAAAGGGCAGGCTGGGGTGGGTGGAACCCTGCATGGGTGAGAGAGAGGGTCATCTAACCAAGCAGCTAGCCTGTGAGAGCCTGTTTGTGCCTCAAAGCATTCAAGAGAATCCAAACCACACTCCAAAGCCAGAACTTGCTTAAATGTCTGTGCCTCAGCCAGGTGTCTCTTCTGTCTACCTGGAGACCTGTTCTGCTGACCTGTTCTTTGAAACCAACCTGCAAATAAACAAATCTTTGGTGCTGTTCATATAAAAATCCTGCCTCGGGGATCTTTGTATTCTACTTGTGCACCACAAATCTTACCTCACAGCAGTGAACCCAAACTGAGGGGAAGGTTTGTAGTTTTAAAACAAACCTGATCCTTAGTTGCTGGAACAGGCCTGTCACAAATTGGTGCCATAGTGGTGTGATACAGACAAAAAGTTTCACGAACTGTTACCCAAAGTGTTGAAACACAAAGATATAAATAGTTAAGAAATTTTGTGAGGTAACAGTTTTGTCAAAATGACTCCTAAGCCTGTAAAAGCACTTGAGAGGACTGAAGCTGAGTTTGTGGCTACATGGGAAAATGTGATTAAGCTGAGAAGATGTGATTACTGATCAAGTAGAGATCTGAAAAAGAAAGCAAGATATAGAACTAGCCCATTTAGCACAGGCAGAATGACAATTCGAAAGAAAGAAATAGCACTTGAAACATTAAGATTAAGACAGAAAGCCCAAGAAAAGGAAATGGAATTAAAAGCAGAAAGAGAGTTACAGTTCATCAGAATGGCACAAGAGAGGGAAGAGGGAGACGCCCAAAGGAAAATAGAATTAAAAGAGAGAGAACCTGAAGCCAGCATAAAATCAAATTAAATAAATTAAAAATGGAAGAATTACAGTTAATGCCTGAGTTGGGAAACACTAGGCTAGGTGATGAAGCCTACTAAATTGATCAAAAGTAACTGCCAAAATTCAAACAAGGAGACAACATTAAAGCTTTTTTTGTTAGCTGTGAAAGGGTTTGTAAAGATTTCAAGTGGCTGACAATGAAAGAATGATTTATATCTGCTCGCAAATATGTGTGTGTGTAAGGGAGTGTTAAATGACCTACTCTGAAATGAGGAATGAAGAGTCTCTAGACTGTGATCTTTTAAAAGAAAGGGTGAGACAGAGATTTGGATTAATTGCTGAGAATAGCAGAAAACAATTCACAGAACTTTGAAAAAAATCAGATGAAAACGATTGTCAGTTGGCCTGTTGTGTAGACAGACTGTTCAATTGTTGGTTGACTGGCAATGGGGCCAAAACTAGAGATCAGGTAGTGAATTTATTAGTGGTGGAACAGTTTTACACAGGGAGAGCAGCTTCCTCCAAATAACGTACATTTCACCTCAGGGAATCAAAAGAAATGAACTTGACTCCCTCAGGAAAAGAATTTACCTCAGATAACCAACCCTGCAAACTCTTCAAACTAAGAGGGAACCTGAGGAACTGAGGTGTTTAAATTGTAGAGAAATAGGACACTTAAGGTACAATTGCCCTGAGTTAGTAAATTAAAATAAGTCGGTACCTGTGAGGCAACTAAATGTAGTTACACAAGTGGAGGCAGTTTAAAACACCCAGGGAACAGAAACAGCTATGCCCCTGAACGAGAATCCTCTCATGTACCTAGTGTGTAGAAGGTGCCCGAAGGGATTACAAATAATGGATGGAACCAGCTGAAGTGAACAGTACCAAAGTCTTTGGCTGGAGCGATTTGGGAGCTCAAGTGACCCCAGTAAAGCCAGAACTAGTGAGGCCTGAGCAGTACTCACCTGGGAAGGGGGTGGCTGTAAAGGGATTGGGAGGGCCTCATTTTAATGTGCCCTCAGCTAACATACAGATCATATACAAAGACTGCTCAGGATATTGCGAGTTGGGGGTGTGGGGACAAATTGCCCCCGCAGAGCTCGCCCTTTAAATTTCTGATAGAGGGAACTCTCAAGAGGGAAATGAAGTTTTCAACCCGTATACTGAAAACTCACAAACTTTTTAACATTTAAAAAAGAATTTTGTTGAAGAGGTTCCAGAACTCTGTTCTGGGATATTACCCCAGAAAAAAAAAGCCCTAGATAGAGGACACAACAAAGGAGAAGCAGAGAAGAGAAGGAGAAGTGAAAGAGGATGAATATGAGAAAATGGACTCACATCAGTTTAGTTTTGATAGGGTTAAGGGGTCGAACCAAAGGAAGAGGTGGGTTTTGAAGGAACAGTGTTGCCAGCCATGCATGTGCGTGAGAGGTAGTTCTGGGCAAAACAAGCAGCAAGGGAGAATAGTTAGATACATCAGAGACCTTCAGGCAGCTGAAGGTCCTACAGGTGAAGAAATGAAGGTCATGGGCGGGCATATCCCTGCAATCGAGCATTGACTGCACTGCTGGGCCACTGCAGTTCCACAGGTCGGCTTTTAGTTTCCACTGTGAAGAACCTAAGTTCTGTGAGCACAGCAAAGGTCAAAGAAAGGGGACTTCCCCCTCCCACTGCTGCACACCGAGCTCCCACGGGGAGACCCACAATAAATTTCCCCCTCCTCCAACAAGAAGAAAATTTTACAATACATGGTCAAGATTTTATACTTGGTTGGAAGATTACAATAAATGAACTGTATAACTCTTTAGCATTTATTAGAGACAAGTGGAGACCTGCAAGAAACTTGCAGGATAGTTATCCCATTCCTCACACCTTTGCTTCCTCCCTTCTCCCCCTACCTCTCTCACACTCTTTCTCCCTTCTGCCCCCCTTTCTTACTCTCTCGCTCTCCTCCATGTATGTTACTTCCTCTCTCTTTCTGACCTGTCATCATTCCCTTTGTTTTTCTGCCTCCCCACCTCATCACTCTTTCTCTCTCTTTCTGCCTCCCACCTCAAATCCCACCCTCCCCAGGCTCCACCTCTCAAATGTCTGGGAATTTCCCAACCTGGAGTTGGCAACCCTATTTCCTTCCCACCCAACAGCCAACCTACCTTTATCTGTCTTCAGCTTTCTATCTCCACCCCCCTCCCCTGCAGCCTCTACCTAGGAAAATTACAGTCTTTCTCCACAATGGGGACTAAAGCAGCTTACATTATTATTTCCTCTTTGTTATCTGCACAACAACCCTGTGAGGTTGGTTAGGCTGAAAGTATGTGGCTGGTCCAAAATCTCCCAGTCAGCTTCCACTGCAAGATGGGGATCTGAACCTGGGCCTCACAGATCCCAGTCTGAAGCTCGAACTGTTGCACCACAATGGCTTTCATAGGGTGGCTGCTAATGAACTGTAGCAAAACAGCTGGGCCTAATTAAGTCATGCAAATCAGGTGGTATCAAGTCACACAGAGGGTGCTGCCTAGGGATGCCAGCCTCCAGATGGGACCTGGGGATCCCCTGGAGTTACTGCTCATCTCCAGACTACAGAGATAACTTTCCATGGAGAAAATGGATGCTTTGGAGGGGGGAGTTTATGGCATTGTACCTCACTGAGGTCCCTGTCCTCCCTAGGCTCCACCCCCAAATATCCAGGAGTTTCCCAGCCTGGATCTGGATCTGCTGCTGGTGGCCAGGGGGGGGTACTTGGCAACCCTGCTTTTTACTGACAAAAACAGTTAGAGCCTCCCCCCTCCCCCGAACATTCTAATCTCCTCACAGTTGATGTCTGGAGTTGGTGTCATTTCAAAAGGTATTTTGGGGGATTCTACGGTCACTGAAGGTTTTTTTTTAACTTTTCGGATTTTTCTGCACACGGGGGGAGTGCCCCCCATGTGTAGGAAAACCTCCCTGCCTCCCAGGTGCCCCCCCTGCGCGGATTTAGGTATCCTCACACAGGGGGCGCCTTCGGAATTAGATATATAGATATTACAGATACTATTTACAATTATATGCAGATTCTATGGATAAAATATTTTTTGCTTTATGGTTTGCATTTTAACTGGATACTGAAAGAAGTAATTGAACAGACTATTACTATACAGATTCAGAAGACCCCCAATTTGTATGTAATATATGTTTGTGTGTTTCTTGTATGTTCTGTATGTTTGTTTGTGATATAATAAAAAAAAGTATTTAAATTTCCCCCTCCTCCATCGCTGGACGCCTTTGGGTTGGCAGAAGAGCCCCTCTAGAGTCTGCCCAGGATCCCCACCTCAAACGTGCCATTTCAGAGGGTACAAAACAAGCACCTTTGGGGGCTCCTTTGGGGGTCACGGGGTTTTCAAGCCAAACAGTCCCTTTTCACTCTCCTTTCCATGTGTGTGGGCAGCTGAATTCGTGAGGCCAAGGCTGGTTTTAAATGACAAATAACAACGTCTCGTTAAAGTGCATTAATAAAAGACACACAAAAATTAATATTTGTTCTTAAGCAAAACCATTTTTTGAGCCAGAGGTAAAGTTTTATTGGGCAAGAAATTAACTCGTGAAAGTGGAGTTTTTATAAATGGAAACCCTGAGAAAAGGCAGACACACTCAGAGCAGGTGCTGGAGGTACACCAGAGGCGGAGGTTGCTGTCCAAACCACCCACGCCGCTCAAGGCTGCCCCCCACCATTTCTTTTATGAATGTCCTTTTTTGGGGGGGGGGGGGTGTCTGCACTCACGTCTGAATAGCTGGACTGTAAAATCATGCTCTGGGCTGTGATTAGGACGAGAAAGAAGTCGTGCCCCCTTCAGGGCTAGGGTTAGGGTTGGCAGTCGAGCATTTAACAGCCATATGATTATTTTCCAAAACCTTTCCTTCCATGGGAATGAGAAACAAAATCTGAATAATAAAATCTAATGATTTATTAGTAAACAATAGGAACAGAGTGCAGGGCCCTTCGCTCTCAAGAGGAGACCAGGGAGCCGCTTTACTTGGAGATAATTTCTTGACTGAAACAGAAGAAAAGGAAGAGGAGGAGGAGGAGAAGATTGGATTTGCCCTTCACTCCCCAAGGGAGTCTCAGAGCGGCTTACAAACTCCTTTCCCTTCCCCTCCCCACAACAGACACCCTGTGAGGTAGGTGGGGCTGAGAGAGCTCTGACAGAAACTGCTCTTTTTCAAGAACAGCTCTGAGAGAGCTATGGCTTGCCCTAGGCCATCCAGCAGGTGTGAGTGGAAGAGTGGGGAATCAAACCCGGTTCTCCGAGATTAGAGTCTGCGCACTTAACCACTACATCAAACTGGCTCACTGCTTGTTTCATTTAAACTTGTGTTACAAAAAAAGCCCAAAAAGGAACCCACTGGGGAAAAAAGTAAAACCCGGGCAGCATACCTTCATCCTTCCAGTTTTGTGAAGTGGCCCTTATTTTATCCCCCAGAGAAAGAACAATGGCAAAGGCGAGCAGGATGGCAGAATTCTGGCTTTCAGTTGTCTCAAACTGCAGATGGAGGAGGTGTTGAATGCCCCTTTCCTGAGGCATGCAAGCACCTTAGAGGACGATCTTGTTTAAAAGTCACACACAGGGAGGGTTTTGTTTTTGTTTTAAAAAGTGTCCTCCATCTAGGGTTGCCAGATTTGGGTTAGAAAATTCCTGGAGGTTTTTTGGGGGGTGGGCCCTGAGAAGGGTGGGGTTAGAGGAAGGGAGGGACCTCAGAGGGATATACTGCCATAGAGTCTACCTTCAAAGGCAGTCATTTTCTCCAGGGGAATTGATCTCTGTCAGCCGGTGACCAATTGTAATCACAGGAGATCTCCAGCCACCACCTGGAAGGTGGCAACCCTACCTCCAATTTCCATCCGAGAATGTATAATTCGGAAGTCGGCCATCTTGTTCTGCCTTATGTAATGAATGGCTCTTGGAGAAACTGCCCTGAATGCTTTAAGGCAAAACTGGATGTGGAGGGCTGGGTGCCCCCTCCTCCCAAGACCAAAGGCCCTGTGCGGTGTGGGTTTGCTTGCCTTCCCTAGGATGGCATAGGCTTCTCACCCAGAGCCTACAGGCAAGAGACGGAAGGGACTGGGGAGGGGCAGCTTATGTATTGGCTTTATCCTCCTCTCACCCCAGAGACCATGTAGAGCAAGAAATGACAGATGTCAGGCCCTGGCGAATTTTAGGTTTCTTGTGTGACTTCAGGACACCATAAAGAATAGATCTGACCACACTGGGAGCGCATCCCAATAAAATAATTATTGTGCAAAAACCGGGGAGGGGGGAAGTGACATAGCAGTGGCTTTAGCTCAGAAGCAAATATCCTAAGGATACCTGGGCATAAACCCCACTGAATAGACCAGACTGGGAGACTTGCTTAGGTTTGTTCTTACATCTAGAACTGAGGTGCCGGCTCTGAACAACGGAAGTGGGTGCAGTGTTCCTAGCTAGCTCACAGTTTTTTAGCCTCTGTCTCACACATTTTTGTCTTAGCTCAGGAAGGATGGCTCCAGAGCAAACTAATTTATGCAGGAGCCAAATTGCTCGCTCACAACTTTAATGCCAGGAGCTCACAAAGTAGAAGTTTTGCTCACAAGACTCCACGGCTTAGAGGGAGCATTGACTGGGTATGGTTCTACCTTAAAGTTCATGAGCCTCTATGAGGCCAAATGACTTCACCGTAGCTGGGTTGGTACCACCAGGATGCTTGGGATTACCCAAAGAAACAAAAGATGGAATGACCTCTCTTAGTTTCAGGGCTGATTTATTCCTCTGGCTGAATGAAATCACAGAGGGAGCTGGCAGCAGCGGAAGCTGCTCAACTTCAGAGGGTACGCTCATATTTTTTTGGATACTTCCCCACTACACCTACACGAACACACAGCAAAAACTCACTGCATGAAATAACTTGTACATCAAAGAGGCACAATGACTGTAATCCTCTTCCCAATGTGCTAGTTTACGACATGCAGGGAGCTTTCCATATTAAAACACGCGGCACCCCATCTGTGCCATGTGTATATTGGCTCTCTGTAAGAACAAGCTTAATAAAGCAAGAGAAAGACCGACCTTGTGAATGCCCTCCCCCCACGCACACCTGCCCCTCCCAATCCCAGTCAGGCATCCAGTAGTTTTATATGATGTGCTTCAATGCCAAGTGAGCCCCACTGGGGTAGATTAAAGGTGGAGTTCCGTTCCCCCCCTGCTTTTCACACCTTTTATGAGGTCATCAGATTCCGACCAAAATCACCTCCCACAGACTATGTCCTCAGTTCCTATTGGCTATTTGGTGATTCATGCAGCAGAACACCCCGAAGCCAAGGTTGCTCTTGGCAACTTTTGTTCCGCCTCTCTTGTAGACCAGCCGTGTGATTTAGAGTGTCCCACCATCCTAAGAGTCAAAGGAGCATGTGCAGATCATCTGCAAGGGAGGAATGGGCTGGCATCACTTGCGAACAGAGCAATAAACAACCCTACCCTTTTTGGCTTAAAACGTGGAGAGAGCATTAGACAGCAAAATGGCAAGGTGGTCGATGGCATACAGCCGCAGAAAGGCCACAAGGGATGTCCCACGAGGCAGCTGTTACGGGGCAGCGGCACTCCAGGGGCCCCTCTACTCCTCCTAAAATGCTCTTGCACATGGCATCTTCTGCTTCTGGTGATCTTTTCTCAGTTAGACCCCTAAACGTTATTTGCAAAATTAATTTTATTCCTTTTGTCTACTGGGTAACGAATGATTTAAAATAATTAGTCATTTCTCAAGATCCATGTGTCATAGAGCTTGTATCGGGGGAAAGGAAAGGAAAGGGTTTGTGAAACTGATCTGAATCATGGGGACCAAAGATGGGCTTTTGAATAGCTCAGCCCCCTCTGGTGATCTCCGCACACTCTGCTTTGGGTTAAAGAGGTGTGTGGACCTAACTGGCCAACCAGATACTGTACCAAGACAAACCGAATCCCGTCACCACTGTATTATGTAAATTAAGGAAAGTATGCATACTTTAGTCATTTTCCATAATTTAGTCTGGTTTCATACCATGGGTTTGGAGAAGAAGTACTAATGCCTTGCTGAGAACAACTCAAAATCTTACTTAACCGTGTACTCGGCTTCAGCAATTTCCGCAGGAATTACTGGGACCCTTCCAAGCATTTCTTTCTTCTAGCTAGGGTTGCCAGCACCCAGATGGGGCCTGAAGATCTCCCAGAATTATAACTGATTGCCAGACAACAGAGGCCAGCTCCCCTGGAGAGAATGGCTGCTTCGAAGGGGGAACACTAGAACACCATACCCCAGTGGGCCCCTTCCCTTCTCCAAACCCTGCCTCCCCTAGGCTCTACCTCCAAATCTCCAGGAATTTCCCAACTTGGAGTTGGCATCCCTACTGCTAGCCCTTTTTGCCACACAGGAATACTTTCCAGCTGTTACAAGATTTCCAGTTGTTGAGACCAAGGCTTTGGTGCCTTACGATAGCTATTTCTCCAACTCCATGATTAGCAAAACCAGGATAAATGAAAGGAAAACACACCATTACAAGAAGCTGACCATGCCTAGCATTACACCTTGAGCCTTCTCTGTGCTTATGCTGCTTCACACAGCCCTGGAAATGGCTAAGAACTTCAGGGTTTATCCACAGATTCTGGCAAACCACGGTCAAACAATTTGTCCTTCTGCAAATCAGGACTAGTTCAAGGTACTTTGCTGCCCCAAGAAAGATATTCCAGCCCCTCCAGAGCCTATGCTAATTAGGCTTGCCATTTTCCCCTAGCAATCCTCCACCCCTTCCCTCAGTCCCTCAGCCTCAGTAATTTGAGGAGCACAAGAAAAAAGGGGGGGCACAGTGAGTCAATGGTGGTGCTCTAGGAATCTCCTTTACTCTCTATGGTCTTTACCATAAAAATTCAGGGAAAGCTTCACATGGAAGTGATGTCACTTCCTCATGAGTCCCCACCCTCCACAGGCACTGCCCTGCAAATCTCCTGACATCTGTTTGCGCATGGCTAGTAGTCTTCGTGCTCTTCCCAGCTAGGCCAAAGCTAAGCAGAGCCCCGAGAGCAGATTCTGTACCACTGGCTGCTGGGAGTGAGTGGAAATATGGGATAGAGTAGGTACAGAAAGAAGTACTTTTCTACCTTTCTCACAATACAAGGACTTGTGGGCACTCCATGAAACTGCTGAGCAGTCATGTTAGAACAGATAAAAGGAAGTCCTTCTTCACCCAAAGAGTGAGTAACATATGGAATTCACTGCCACAGGAGGTGGCGGCAGCTACAAGCATGGACGACTTCAAGAGAGAACTGGAAAAACATATGGAGCAGAGGTCCATCAATGGCTCTTAGCCACAAGGTATAGACAGGAACTCTCAGTCTGGGGCAAGTGATGCTCTGTTTTCTTGGTGCTTGATGGGGGGGGGGGCCAACAGTGGGAGGGCTTCTAGTGTCCTGGCCCCACTGCTGGACCTCCTGAGGGCACCTGGTGTTTTTGGCCACTGTGTGACGGAGTGTTGGACTGGAGGGACCATTGGCCTGATCCAACATTGGCTTCTCTTATGTTCTTATGTTCTGAAGTCCAGTGGTGCTTCTCACTGCAGTGCTCCAAGCAGTTGCCAGGGTGGCTTGGCCAAAGAACAGTCCTCCTGCAAATGCCTCCAGGGCTATATCCAATGGAGGCAGATTATGGGACGGAGAGAGGAGGGAATGGAGAACTGTCACGTTCACTCAGTTGGGTGCAAGTGAAAAGGGGTGTGGTTGTTGTTGTTTTTTTAAAAAAAACCAGGTGGAAAAGACAATGTTCCAGTACCACTTTCTAAAATGAAGAACAAGGAAAAGATTTGTGAAATGGGGGTATCTTGTGGCGGATTCTCTTGGTTGGCGTCCACACTTATTTCTGGTTTAAAAGCTGACAAGAGCCCCCCTCCCCCCAGGCTGATGGATGTTTCCAAAATATGCTTACTATAACTATGACGACAAGTCCACCTTCCCAAAGACAAACAAAACGAGCCTGCTTGTGGGGAGAGCGGCCTATAAATTTGATAGATAGATAAACAAACAAACAAACATGGCTGCACTGGTGGCCATTGGCTCTGATCCACCATTTGATTGATCCTTGAGGCTGTGTCCCCAGCCTTGATCAAGGACCATCATGTGGCTTGTGTAATCCTCTTGGTGCCCCTACATATAAAGGGAGTGGCGGGAGGAGGGAGAATCCCAGGAACACAACATTGCTGTTGAGAGCTGGGGGGATGAGACTGCTGCTTCCAGGACAGCTGCCTGGATCCCCTTGTGCCAAGAAGTCCTTCTTCCCGCCTTGCTCTTCTCCTGACTCCTGCCAGCTCCCAGGCCCTTCACTCAGAGCTAAGAGGTGTGTTTCTGTTTCCCCTCCCCTCCCCCCTGCCAATGTCCCTATTAATTGGTTTCAAATGTTGGCAGGCCCATGAAACACGGCCTCCTGAGTCTGGCTCCTTCTATGATTTTTATTAAAATTCAGTTTGTGCCTAAGGCACTTGAGATTTATGGCTGAAACTAATAGATTGATTCTTACTAAGACATAAATCCGCTAACAGTTTATGGAGGCTTGCGGATGTTAGGCAGTCGGTGAAAGTCACTGTGACCAGCCTGCTGAAGAGCAGTGTGGGGCATCTCACAGCAAAGTCTCTCAGTTAAATAGATCTAATGTGGCTTTTGGAACAGATGGAGACGTGGACTCTCTCCTTTGCATATCATTGCACTTTCTAGATTTCCCTCTACAAAATGGTCACACTGGAGTTGTTTGGTGTCACTCTATACAATTCCATGCTTTACATAGACGAGTCTCTCATCACAATTGTAAACACTTCTCTCTCTCTCTCTCTCTCTCTCTCTCTCTCTCTCTCTCTCATTCACTGGTTTCCAATTCCCAATCTTTCCTCTCCCTAGCAAAGTCAAATTGTTTTTAATTTAGGGTATCTTACTGTTTTATATTTATATTTGCAAGTTGCCATGCTCCTCTCAATGAAGGGGAGAAGTTCTGGATAAGAGGAAGAAGAGTACGTTTTTATACCCTGCTGTAAGTCTCCAAGTGGCTTTCAGTCACCTTCCCTTCCTCTCCCCACAACAGTCACCTTGAGGCTGAGAGAGAACTGTGACTGGCCCAAGGTCACCCAGCAAGCTTCAGGGGGAGGAGTGAGGAATCAAACCCCAGTTCTCCAGATCAGAGTCTGCTGCTCTTAACCATGACACCATGCTGGAAATGCTTGAGAAAATAAATGACATTTTAATTCAGATGAGAATGGCGAATGGTGAAGGTGCCTTTTGTTTATATCACCACGGACTTGAAAGGAGGCCATTTTCAAACAAAGAAGATGTTACAGGGGGCTTGGTTTGCTTGCACTGTCCCCTTTTACCTGTGCTGGCCAAGGGGGCAAAATGGGCAGCCCCATGGAGGGCTGCTGGAATCCTGGCAGAGAGCCAGATGCAAGCCAGCCAGCCAGCCAGCCCGCCCGCCCACCAGCCGTCACCATATCTTGGCACAGCCCGTTCGGCACGTATTGTGCCATGGGCCTTTAAAATTTTTTTTGCTACAACAGACTACTGCTCTGCAGTTTTGCACTTAGCTGCCCTACACAGAACTGAAGTCACTGACTCACACTTTATAGGTAAACAGAAAACTCAGGGCCTAACACACTATGCATGACCGGACGTACACCAGGGGAACTCACATCAAAAAGTGTTCAGTCTCTCAGTGCTGCAAGGGGGGGAGCTTCCAGTTTTCCTCCCACTCCACTTTCTGTCCTGGGTGTGGAAGAGGGAGAGCTGACAGAGCTTGCAGAAACCACAGCTGGCCCCTCTAGAGCTGCAGAGGAGGATAGCAGGCAGTTGCCTGTATCAGCATTCTTCACACCTGGCTCAGATAAGGGGGAAGAACTGTGAGCTGAAAGTCCTCATGAGTGACTGCAGCAAAACTTAGCAACCAGGCGATGAGAGGCCAGGCTACAGGGAAGACACTCGGCTAGCCCAGAGTTTTAACAAGAGCCTGGGCGATCATGCAGCTGGCTAACTGGAAGCAGCATTTAACTCCACACTCTGGGCAGTACTCTTTGTGGAAGCAATGAGTCAGCTTTGTGCTGTCTTGCATCCACTTCAGCTCAGCTATTGCACCTAGACCTTTGGACCCCCTGGCTTTGGACCTGGCTCTGTGTTCTTGGCTCCTGACCCCAGCTTGGCTTTGGACTACGTTTCTGGTTAGTGATTTTGGACTTGGCTCTGTGTTTCTGGCTCCTGACCCCGGTTTGGCTTTGGACTTTGCACAGTCTTCTTGGCTCCTGACCTCAGCCTGTTCTGGACTCCCTTTGACTGGCACCCCAGCCCGTGACACTTTTGCCATCAGAAAGGGCTCCCCTGGGTGCCAAAGAGGTGAAAAGCAAACCCCCCTGCCCTTTCTGCTGGTGAAAGCAGGGTGGGAGGGGAAAGCCGAAGCCCTCACAGTGCCAAGCAAACAAGCACTTTCGAAGCTGAGTTCCCTTGAAGAATGTTGGACTGTGTCTGGTTGCACACCCGAGACCTGGCATGTGTTGAGCGTATCATGTTGCTTGGCCTTCAGTCCATTTGATGCCAGGCAAGAGCTGCCCTTCCCAACTGAAATTCCAAGGGGGCCAATTGAGTCTGCACTAGCCCTAAGAAGGATCTTGTAATTAACTGCATTTTCTCCTACCGATTTTCTTGCCTAATTAGACGTATTTTATCTAAAATTAACTCATGCATTCTGGGAAATTAACTCTTATTGCTTTTTGGTAAGCGTGGGTAGAAAAGCTATTTACATATTTCAGCTCAGTGGGCTTTTGCTGTAAAAAAAAAGCCAAAAATTAGATTTATTTTTTAATGCTGTCTATTTCATCTTGTCCATTCCATCCTGTTCATGTGTTATTTTCTTTCAGTAAGTTTTCTTTGGTTTCCCAAGAGTAGCTAACATGGGCTAGAACCCCCTTTATTTTAAAAAGACTTACAATTAGGCCCTGGTCACACAATCAGTTTGATCGGGTTTCACCGCTGTTCCCTCCTGCATTTAAAATTATTGATCAGATGCCTGCATCCGTCTCCTGCACCAAAGTGGGCTCACTTGTGCAATCCTCCCAGTTCCCTAGCGAGCTTTCCTACACCTGGAAAATTAAGTACTTTCTGGATATTTGCACTTTGAATCCCTGATTTCGCCAATCTGGACAGCCATCTCTTGCAATGATCATGATTAGGTTGTCTGAATGCCCTTCTCACGATGTTCCCCCCACAAGCTTCCACCATTGTGCACATGAGCAATCCTGCGCTGAATAAATTCAATGTGTAAACATTCAGGCACACATCTAGACTCCAGTGCTTGGTTGTACGTTACTGGTTAATTTTGTTTACTGTGGGGGGGGCCCTGCAAAAACAAGGGAATATGGTGAGTCCCAGTGGGAGCGGTGATGCAGCCATGTGCATAGGTGTCAACTACGCAGGAGCTCGGGTGTGGGCCACCGCTGAAGTTTTCCAGGAGGGACTGAGCCCCCCTGGGCAAAACAGAGCACCCACCCACCACTGTGCCTCCCCGCCCTCCAGGCCCCCGGCAAGAAGCCGCCACCACAAGAGCCTCTCCCCCCCGCCCGGCTCCCTCGCACCCCCTCCCCCCTCCCTCTCTCTCTCTCCCCAGGGGTGATCCAGGCAAATGCCCAGCATGATGACGTCACCCGGAAGTGACGATGCTCTAGCAATCACCCTGAAATTCTATGGCACCATAGAGTTTCAGGGCGATTGCCTGCAACGTGCCCAGCATGATGACGTCACTTCCGGGTGTCGTCATCACACTGGACATTTGCCCGGATCACCCCCCGGGGGGAGAGAGACAGAGGAAGGGAGAGGGGTGCGAGGGAGCCAAGCGGGGGGGAGAGGCTCTGGTGGCGACGGCTTCTTGCCGGGGGGCTGGAGGGCGGGGAGAGGAGTGCAGGGGTGCCAGGTGGGGGAGAGGCTCTTGCAGCAATGGCGGTGGCAGAGGTGGTGACAATGGTAAAACTTGGCAACCCTACTCTCTCTCTTTCTCTCTTTTCCCCTCCTCCCTCCCTCCCCCCCTCTGGCCCAGCCCCTGCTCCCCCCCCCCCCCGGAAATTGGAAAGTCTACGCCCTTGGCCATGTGCATATGCACCTGCACAAAGCCATTAAAAAAACACAAACTATCTGAACAGTGCCCAGAGCCTTGCCACGTGATGCAAGCGGTTTGGAGAGGGATCACCTCAACCAGAAAAAAAAAATATTTCTGATCAAATCTATACTGGGAACAAATTGGGATAAGCTTGCCATGCGACCACAGCCTTAAAGAAACTACTCGAGTCATCTTTAGAGCTGGTTCTTTGGCCAAGCCACTCAAACAGTTGTTTGCGGGGGCACAGTGAAAAGAAAGCTGATAGACCCCAGAGGGTCACTGTGCTCCCAGCCACCCAGGTCATAGGAGGTGACTGGCATCACCACTTAGTAGGCTTGCCAACCTCCAGGTGGTGGCTGAAGAACTCCTGGGATTACAACAGACCCAGGCCCATAGCCATGATTTTGTTGCTTCTGGGGCAATTTTTTTTCTGGTGGAGTTGGTGGGGCTGAAGTTCTCAGTGCAGAAAGAAAAGCCATTTGGCCGACAGAAAGCTGTTACCAGGACAGATCTCTAAATTGCAAGCTGTCAGCCACTTTAGATGACCGTTCTCAGCTGCTGCAAGTTAATCACGTTTGCCAGCCTAAGCAACAGTTCTGATAACAAGCCGGCAGGTAGGGGTGACGACTTCTGTAGTCAAGAAAGCTAACACATAGGCAGAAAAAACTCTCTTAAAGGAGACAAGTTTCTTGACACAGAAGGGATCCTAGAGGTCACCTACTCCAACCCCCTTGCACAGTGCGGGAATTAGTCAGCTACAGCACCATACTCTGCTTAAAGGAGCACACACCTTTAAAAAATGTTTTTAAATGATTTTAAAAAGCGTTTACAGGAGAAATTCTTGTGGGGCAGTGCCTTTAAAAAAGGGGGTGGAGCCCCCCAAATCCCCACTGTAGCTATGGGCCTGAACTGACCTGGCAACAAAGATCAGTTCACCAGGAGAAAAATGGCTGCTTTGTAAGGTGGACTGTATGGCAGGATACCCCATTCAAGTACCTTCCGTCCACAGAACCTGCCCTCCTCAAGCTCCACCGCCCCCCCCCCAAAAAAAAATCTCTAGCGATTTCCTAACCCAGGGCTGGCAACTCTGCCATTGCCAGCTGGTCCACACCCAGGGCCTGGCTTGGCACCAGCCAAGTAGCAGGGTGGACCCAGGAGGTGGTTCATGTGCCTTGCTTGCAGGTAGGGTTGCCAGCTCCAGGTTGAGAAATTCCTGGAGATTCAGGGGTGAAGTTTGGAGAGGGCAGGAATGGGGGAGGGGAGGAACTTATGGCTTCTCTTATGTTCTTAAGTAGAGAATACCATAGATTCCACCCTCCAACGCAGCCATTTTCTTCAGGGGAATTGAGCTCCATCAGCTGGAGATCGGTTGTCATTACCGGAAATCTCCAGGCCATGTGTGGAGGATGGCATTGGCAACTGTACTTGATGATAGTGCAAAATATCATACTCTAGCCCAGGTAATTTTAACAGGGATTTAATTATGTTCCCATAACTGTGATCTGTGCCTATCAGAATGCAGCCTTTGCCTCAAGGCCTCGTACTTGGTGGAAGAGCCCAAGTTCGTAATTAAAGTTTCACGTAAAACACACTTTGATCTGGATTTTTTTTTTGTTTATTTAAAATGTTTACACCCTGCTCCACCCGGCCTGAGGGCCTGAGGCAACTTATATATTTTTGTACATTAAAGCTAATAAGACTGGTGGGTGCTTTATGGCGTCTGAAGGAGTTGTGCTTGCATAGAGCATCAGCGATGCAAGCAGCTATTACATGGCGCCACAATGCCTGCAAGAAATAGAAGCCCCCAAAGTTATTGAGTGGGAGTCCTTCCGAGGTGAAGGCGATGCCTTTCTTGGGGGGGCTTTGCTTGTTATATGCAGGGGAGTGGCCTCTTGTCAAATCTATTACAATCACCCTGGCAAACACGGCTGAGGTTTCACTTCACAGAAGAAGCTGGAGTCAAAGAGAAACTATGATGTGCAAAAAAGAAGGCTCACTCATAAGAGCATAAGAGAAGCCAATGCTGGATCAGGCCAATGGCCCATCCAGTCCAACACTCTGTGTCATACAGTGGCAAAAAAAACACCAGGTGCCCTCAGGAGGTCCACCAGTGGGGCCAGGACACTAGAAGCCCTCCCACTGTTGCCTCCCCCCAAGCACCAAGAATACAGAGCATCACTTGCCCCAGACTCAGAGTTCCTATCTCTATCTTGTGGCTAATAGCCACTGATGGACTGCTGCTCCATGTGTTTATCCAGTT
Source organism: Lepidodactylus listeri (assembly GCA_029233225.1). NCBI lineage: Eukaryota > Metazoa > Chordata > Lepidosauria > Squamata > Gekkonidae > Lepidodactylus > Lepidodactylus listeri. The sequence continues at coordinate 110,441,225 of JARCFY010000009.1, read as the reverse complement.
CCCTCTTGAAGCTGTCCTTGTAGCCGCCACCACCTTCTGTGGCAGTGAATTCCATGTGTGAATCACTCTTTGGGTGAAGAAGTACTTCCTTTTATCTGTTCTAACCTGACTGCTCAGCAGTTTCATGGAGTGCTCACGAGTTCTTGTATTGTGAGAAAGGGAGAACAGGACTTCTATCTCTACCTGCTCTATCCCATGCATAATCTTATAAACCTCGATCATGTCACCCCTCAGCCGTCGTTTCTCCAAGCTAAAGAGCCCCAAGCGCTTCAACCTTTCTTCGTAGGGGGAAGTGTTCCAACCCTTTTCTCATTCTAGTTGCCCTTTTCAACACTTTCCCCAATGCTATCGTATCTTTTTTGAGGTGTGGTGACCAGAACTGTACACAGTACTCCAAATGAGGTTGCACCATCGATTTATACAGGGGCATTGTGATACTGGCTGATTTGTTTTCAGTTCCCATCCTAATAACCCCCAGCATAGCATTGGCCTTTTTCATTGCATTCGCACACTGTCTCGACATTTTCATTGAGTTATCTACTACGACTCCAAGATCTCTCTCTTGGTCAGTCTCCGCCAGTTCAGACACTCATGGTAAGGGAGCACAGCATCTGTCAACAGTGAGTCAACAGTGCCAAATGGTGTGATAATGCTGTTGGAGTGAGCAACCCAGCATGCTTGGACGCTGGGAGAGGTGGTGGTCCTACATCACTGTAAGCATGTATAAGTGTTATTTCCTTGAACAGGATGCCGCTCTTTGTCTTAACATGGAAGATGCCCTCTGACCCCCTCCTCTCTCTGCTGTAAGACAAGTTGGAGGTGGAGTAAAGAGACAGCAGATGAATTCCAGTGCTAACAGACCCCCATGTATTCACCCTATATCCCCAGATGTCTGAACTCTCCCGGTGCGTGCTCCAACCAGTTCAGAATTGTGAACTTGGAGTTCTGGGTCTGCCTTTTTTAAAAATGGTAGTGCATATGTGCACGTGCACACCTGATACATGTTTTTAAAAAGTCACAGTTGTTATTTCTTTCAAAAAAGACACCAGACTGTGCTCTCCGTGGCTGACACACAACTCTGATGTGAACGGTCAACCACAGAAGAAGTGTGTGGTAAGGCCAGGGCAGGGTGGGAGTCTGATTGAAAATCTCCATCACAAAATGCAATTGAGTAATTCACAGCGTGCCCAAACCATGCCAACCTGCCAGTATGACCGCAGCCATGGACTCACACATATTTATTTATTTATTTATTCTTCAAATTTATATCCTGCCCTCCCCGCGAACGGGCACATCTCTACCAGTCTCCCTGGTAGAAATAAGGCCCTCAAACTTCCATGCACATGTTGATGGATTATCTGGCCATTTGTGACAGGGAAAATGCACTTTAGATTAGCCTTCTCACTTTCCTTGTAACTGCAACCTGAATGTGAACTGAATCTGCCTGAATACGTGTTTTACTTTTGCAATATACTTCTTGGGAGTTTTCTTTACTGCGGGCAATGCCAAGCTTTTATGGCCGGGCAAGCTATTATATTAACCAAATACCCCAAGAAATGTGTGCTCAGATGCAGTTGCTCCAGAGGGGTGCTTTTTTCAGAGGTGGCAAGCAACCAGCCTCTCAGATGGGGCCAGGAGTTCTTCTGAACTTACAATTGATCTCCAGACCGCAGAAACCAGTTCCCTTGGAGAAAATGGCAGCTTTAGAAGGTGGACTCTGTGGCATCATATCCCTTCTGCGAGCTTCCTCCCCTCCCCTCCCCTCCCCGCCCCAGATTCTGCCATCCCCAGATTCTCCAACCCTGCTCCAGGCTTACATGCCGGCCCCTGCCTCTGCCTGGGAACTGGAACTGTCCGCCTCCACCTCCTCCACTCTCTTCCATCCCTCTTATAAAATGGGAACCTTTATGTGCCTTGCATGGGGGAGGGGAGGAAGTGGCTGTAGGGGGCTGGGGGACTGGTGGACAAACGTCTCCCTCTGATCCCATCTCATAAACTGGTTCTCCTTTAAGCCACAGTACAGAAATGGCAGAATACATCTGGGCAGGGCTTTTTTTGTAGAAAAGCCCAGCAGAAACTCATTAGCATAATAGGCCACACCCAACAGCAAAACTCATTAGCATATTAGGCCACACCCCCAACAGCGCAGCTTCCTCCCAGGATTAGCTTCCCGGGTTCCTTGCAGCTTGCGGGATGCATGAGGAACCCGAGGGAAGAAAGGCAGTTTCTGGATCAGCTTCCCCAGGCACCCCACAGCTGTGGGGCGCCTGGGGAACCTGAGGAGAGGAGGCAGTTTAAACTGCCTTCCCTCCCTGAATCAGCTTGGCTTCCCCAGGCACCCCATGGCTTGTAAGGTGCCTGGGGAACCTGGGAGGGGGGGAGGCTGTAAGCGTGGCCAACGTGGAAGCCAACCGGAACTCCGTTCCTGTGCGTTCCTGCCCAAAAATAGCCCTGCATCCGGGGATTGAGGCTGAGGATGAAGATGGGGCAAATAATCACAGAGACTGGGATCTAGCCCCTGCCTCCAGGTAACTCCGGGAAGCATCTCCCTGGATTAAGCCGCTGGAGCTGCCTGGATGAACTTATTCATTTATTCCAAATATTTATGCTCCACCTTATTCCTCAGACTCACGGCGGCTATCAAAGAAGAAAAAGCTGCAAAGACAACCCCCACCACCAATGTTGTAAGTATCCAGCAGCAAGTTGTTTTTTTTAAAAAAAATTAATGCACACAGTTGAAAACCTACACACAAAATTAAAGTTGCCAATTTCTCATTGGGAAATTCCTGAAGGTTTTGGGGGTGGAGCCTGGGGAGTTCATGGTTTGGAGAGGGGAGAGACATCAGCAGGGTGTGATGTGATGGAGTTCACTCTGCAAAGCAGCCATTTCCCCCAGAGGAAGTGAGCTGTGTTGTCTGGAGATGAGCTGTGATTCTGGGAGATCTCCAGGCCCCACCTAGCAGCCCCCTCAGCAGCCCAGCCTGTCAACCTCAAAGGCCCAGTGGAGTGGAAGTGACTGATGTTCCTTTCTGTACGTATCACAATCAAAGGTGCCCTCTGCACTCACCCTGGCAGTAGCCATTCCAGTGGAATGGACTGACCACAGAGAAAGCCCATCGCCTAACTCTTGCCAAATGGACAATCCACCAGGAGATGGCTGTCTGAGGAACATAACCAGGACATGGGGATATACTGGAAGGTAGTTTAATGGGTATGAGGACCCCCGGCCATGAGGGGCTTCAAAGGTGACAACCAGCATCTTAAGTAGGGCACAGGATCAAATGGGTAACCAGTGCAATTGATGTAGTACTCGAGTTATATGTTCTGAGTAGCTGACCCCAGACAGGAATCCTGCTGCTACATTTTGTACTGATTACAGCTTCAGCGACATCTTCAAAGGCAGCCCCAAGTAGAGTGCCTTATGGTTGTCCAGATCTGGACGTTGCAGTAAAATGAATCCGCTTGGCTATTTCTAAATAAGCGGCTGCTCTTATGAGCTAGTTGTAATTGAGAGAAGGTGCTCTTAGCAACAATGTGGACTTACTTATCCAAGTCCAAGAGCACGCCAAAGATCTGAACTTGATCTGCTAAAGAGAGCTTAATCTCACTGAAGTCTAGTAGATCAACTCCAGACAAACCTTCAGCTTTCCCAACCAGCAATCACTTCCATCTTGTCTGGATGAAGCTTCAGTTTGTTCACCACGTGACAACAACCTCAAGACACTGTCCCAGGACTTTCACAACTGCCTCCAGGGGCTTGGAGCCAGGCGTCACCTGCATATTGATGACACCTCACTTTAAAGCTTCTGATGGTCTTGGCCAAAGGTTTTACATACAGATTAAAGAACATTGTGGGTAACACGGACCCATGGACCACACCATACAGCATGTCACAGCCAGTTGACTCTTCCTGTGCTCCTGCCAATAGCAAATGAACAACTGCTAAAAACAGAAGCTGTCCCTTTTACCCCAAACACTGGTTGCAGTTGATCTACCAAACCATCATGGACAACCATCTCAAGTGCTGCTGGTAAGTCTAAGAATATCAGATACTATGGATTGCCCTTTATCCATCTGTAACAGGAGATATCAGTATTGTGTACTGGGTTCGCCGCATGGAAAGTCCGGACTACGTCGTGATCAGCATTTGGTTTATTGAGTACACAACAAAGACAGAGAATAACTGGCCAAAGGCCAACTATATACACCTTCTCTGGACACACCCTCAGTCCCATTGGCGGGTTTGAATTTCCCACCATAGGTCTTATTGGCTGACTGTGGGTTGCTCAGGATCCTTGTCCCCTATTGTTCTCTGGGACCAAGCTAAGGCTAAGGACACTGGTGCCTGATGGCGGCCCGCAGACGTAACAATCAGCCAAGGCCAATAAGGCTGTTCCAGTCCCGACATGTGGTCTGAAGCCAGACTGAAATGGGTCAAGAGGAGATATTTCACCCAGAAGCTTATACTTTATGCTATCTAACTCAGCTCAGTGAATTGCTTAGCTCTCGCACCTTAACTATGATTCAACTTATGAACCAAATTTACTCACCATCTCTTGGGAAACCGCTGCTGTCCCTAGTAAATCGCAGCCCCTGACTCTGGAGAAATCTGGGCTCTTGGTCTGCAAAGAATAATCATCACCCTCAGTATGTACCGGCAGACAAACAGGCAGGGGGAATGAGAGAGATCTCAAAATGAGATAAATGCATGCTCTGAAATAAAATACAATTCTGTGTTGTTTTGTGCATACTTCTATTCTGGTTACCACCCTAACACAGAATGGCAGAAGATATGAGCAAAGAGTACATTATCTACCCAATATAGATTCAGGTGGGTCTGTCGTGTTGGTCTGAAGCGACAGAACAAAATTTGAGTCCAGATTAGGTACTCTTAAGACCAACGAAGTTTAATTAAATGCTCACAAAAGCTTCTACCCAGAGTTAAACTTTGTTGGTCTTAAAAGTGCTGCTGGACCTAAAAAAATCTATCCAAATGGTAATCCAATATGCAATATTTCATGTACTAAGTTCTAAAACAATAAAAGTTACGTATTTCAGAATAATGTATAAAGCATATCCTCAGAGGTAATATATGGGCTTAGAAATGAATATTTTAATGGTTAGATCAAGTAATTAGCATTTTTAAAATAAGCATCTACAGTGCAATTGAAAACACTGAATTACTTTAAATCAAACATTTTTTTCTGTGGAAGAATATCTGTTTATCAACAGATGAGGCACAACTTGAAGAAATCTGGAATGTTTCCGAGACTGCAAAATTGTTTTCCTGCCTCCTTTTGATGTATCGCTAAATGTACACACACTCCAATATAATTTGTGGTCTAAGAACTATACAATGAACGAGCCCTGGTTTCTCTAACAGTCATCTGCTATCTCCCCTTTCACTTTCTTTCAGATCAGCTTCAGCTTTTTCTGCAGGTAGGTATGAGACTGATGGAACTTACTGGTGGCAAATGGAGAGCCTGAAACATACATCCCATTAGCGCCATCTCTCCCTCCCTCCCCCTCCCCCTCCCCCTCATGTGCTGTCAAGTCACAGCCATCTTATGGCAACCCCTGTGAGGGGCTTTCAGGGCAAGTGAGAAGCAGAGGTGGTTGGCCATGGCCTTCCTCTGCGGAGTCCTCCCTCGTGGTCTCCCTTCCAGGTACTCACCCTGCTTTGCTTCTGAGATCTGATGAGATCTGACAGCTCTACTCTGTTGCCTCCCCTCCCTTAGTGCCATCTACCCGTTACATTTCTCTTCTGATTTCCATCATTTGACAGCCAGCGGAGAGAAATCGGGAAATGAGATCTGGGAGTGAAACTGTAGAGCACAATCCACCAGCAAGTATGCTTGTGTCAGCCTTGGTGTTAGGGATGCCAGCCTCTAGGTGGGACCTGGGGATCTCCTGGAATCACAGCTCATCTTCAGACTGCAGGGATCAGTTCCTCTAGAGGAAATGGATGCCTTGGAGGGAGGACGCTGTGGCCTTGTCCCCCGCTGAGGTCCCTGTCCTCCCCAGGCTCCATCCTCAATTCTCTGTATTGTGTACTGGGTTCTTAGCATTGAAGAGACGGATGATGATGTAGCAAACAGCTTATTTATTAGTACACAACTTGAAATAAAAAATACCGGCCAAGATGGCCAACTTTATACACCACCTGAGACATACCCCAAAGCCCTATTGGTGGGCTTTCCCGCCAGAGATCTTATTGGTAGACTACTGGTGGCCTAGGATCCTTGCCACCTATTGTTCTAGAATCAAGCTCCGGGTGTCTGCCACCCTAGTGGTGGTCAGCATACATAACACCCTGGGAGTTTTCCAACCTGGATCTGGTCAACCCTAAAATGCATTTTAATGGTGCTTGCAAAGGAACTTCCCCATGACAGAAAGGCTACCTTGTTCTACAGGCATGCTATGAAGAAGACCCCGGATTTCCCACATGGCCTTTTTTCCCCACTAGCCAGCCCCCCAAACAGGAAGTAAGCTCAGATCAGGGAGGACAGAGGCTATAGCTTGGTGGGAGGCATTGCAGGGGATGACTGCCCTGGGTTCAGTCAGAGTTGTCAGCCCCAGGTTGGGAAATTCCTGGGGTTTTGGGGGAGGTGCCTCAGGCTTGGAGGAAGGGAGGGACCCCAGTGAGGTCTAATACCATAGACTTCACCATCCAGGGAAGCCCTTTTCTCCGGGGAACTGATTCCTGTCATCTGGAGATCATTGTAATTCCAAGAAATCTTCAAGACTTACCTGGAGGTAGGGTTGCCAGCTCTGGGTGAGGAAATACCTGGAGATTTTAGGGTGGAGCCTGGCGAGGGCTGAGGTTGGGGACGGGAGGGTCCTCAGCAGTGGATAATACCCTCCAAAGCAGTCATTTTCACCTGGGCGACTGAGCTCTGTTGTCTAGAGATCAATTGTTGCAATAGGAAATCTCCAGGTGCCACCTAGAAGTTAGCAAACCATCTGGAGGTTAGCAGCCTTAGGTTCAATGCAGTTGGGAAGGGCCCCCCCCCCCCATTTCCCCACAGCGTCCTCCTCCTCCTTATTAATCACCTTGTCCCGACTTGTGCCAGGCTCTGGGGGATTTATAATATGGCGTTAAGCCTTCGATACAATATAACCTTGGAACATTCATGCACCTCCAGGGGTTTCTTCAGCTATTCTACTACCTTTCTCCAACATGCTTTACTAAAAAGTTTTGGAGCAAGGAGCAGTGAAGCTCGGGTGGCTGCCACGTGCTTGGGAAATTCCCGATTTTTATGCCCATTTTCATTGGCCCTGCCCCCCGTGGGGGTGAGGGGCTTTTTTGTTTTCTTTTTATAACTGGCAATTGAATACTGTCATATCAATATACCATTTCAACTTTGCAATATCAATATGCCATGACAACTTTAAAGTGATAGAACAAGGTTTGAGTCCAGCGGCACCTTTAAGATCAACAAAGTTTCATTCTGGGCATAAGCTTTTGTGTGCATGCATAGCATAGCATGCACAGGAAAGCTTATGCCCAGAATTGAACTTTGTTAATCTTAAAAGGTGCTGCTGGACTCAAACCTTGTTCTATGGCTTCAGTCAAACACAGCAACCCACCTGAATCTAACTTTAAAATGAGTTTCTGCCCATTTCCATTGCAGGTGTAAGGGGGAAGGCATATTTCTGGTATTCAATAGCCAATTGTTTTTCAATCAAAAGGCTTCAGTGGCCCAGGGGTGGTGGTGGAACGGAGGTACTGTCAGGAAACCTGCCCTGGATAAGCCCTATTGCCTCTTTGCTGTATCCACAGGTGCACTGTCAACAGGGAAACTATACACACTTGTCCCTATGCGGAAACCACTTGCATCTTGCGGATAAAGGGAATACACATTTGCTGTGGTAAGTAGGTTTGCTAGGTCCCCCACCCCCCGGCCACTGTTGGGGGATGGGGTGCATAGGGTTGCCAGATCCAGGCTGGGAAACTCCTGGAGATTTGGGGATGGAGCCTGGGGAGGACAGGGACCTCAATGGGGTACAATGCCAGAGAGTCCCGCCCTCAAAAACATCCATTTTCTCCAGCTGTAGTTCCATGAGATCCCCAGGTCCCACCTGGAGGATGGCAACCCTAGACAGATCTAAGGTCTCAATTTACAGGGCCAGCAGCCTTTTCTAGAGCCAGCGCCGGGTGGCGTTTTGTTCCCAGTTTACTTCAAGGCACGTAATTCAGACCATCCGCGGAATGCCCCCCTGGGCCACAGAACATCCCACAAGCAGCAAGAACCACAAAACTTTACAGCACTGATTACAAAAGGCTGCCGCCTTTCCAGTAGCTGTCTCCTTCAGAGCTCGTCTAGAAATAGGATCCGTGTATTTGCAGCAGGGGGCTTTCCCCCAGAAATTAAGGACTTAAGGGACAGATCCTTTCCCTCCCACAGTGTCTTCGGGGTTGCGGGCCAGATGCTGGTACAGTTACCACGTTTGAAGTGGTGTGATCTGTCCTGATTTGTGGCTATGTAACGGCTCAGAGGTTAAGGCACTGAGCTGCAGACCAGAAGGTCAGTAGCTCAGCAGTTTGAGATCCAGCTCCTGCCAACCTAGCAGTTCGAAAGCCAAGAAATTGTAAGTAGATAAATAGGTACCACTTCAGTGGGAAGGTAACAGTGTTCTGTGCACCTTGACGTCTAGTCAGGCCGACCACATGACCACGGAAATGTCTTCGGACTGTGCTGGCTCTTCGGCTTGGAAACGGAGATAGGCACTGTCCCGTAGAGTTGGATTCAACTGACTTTCGAGCAAGGGAAACCTTTACCTTTACCTTTTTAAAGGAAGCACTTCATACATATCAAAGTGAAAAGATAAAGCTGACTTACTCTCCTTACTATCCCTCCAATTTGATTATTTGAAACTGGTCTTAGGGTTGCAAACTCTGGGCTGGGAAATTGCTGGAGATTTAGGGGGGGCCTGGGGAGGGGGGGGGGTTGGGAAAGGGTGGGACCTCCCCCTCCAAAGCAGTGTTTTTGTCCAGGGGAACTGATCACTGTAGTCTGGATATAGTTGTAATTCCAGGAGATCTCTGGCCCCCACCTGGAAGTTGGCAACCTTTACAGCCAGTTTATTTAGTTACAGTGGTGGGGTTTAAAAAGGAGTCACCTGGGACTTGAATATTGCCACCTTCTCTCTGGTAAGAACTATATGTGTAAGATCTAATTAGCCCTAAACTAAATAACGAATATTAGCATGCATACATAAACAGATTAACTCTTTCATGACTGCAGGATGAACTTGCAAACTCCAACACAGGTGAACACGGGGACTGAGGGAAACAACTTCATAGCCATAGTTATGAAAACCTGTCTTGTGTCTAAACCTAGACTACTTCTGCATTCTTCTGCTGGGACGTGTACCACCAAGGTGTACTGCCAGTTGAGAACTGCTGCAGTAGACGACCCACAATTCCTGTGCACTCTCACAAGCATTGTGAAAATAGTGTGCTTGGGCTGCATTAATACTTGAAATCCTTCTGTTCCTACTCTATTAGGTAAAGGTAAAGGTTTCCCTTGCTTGAAAGCCAGTTGAATATGACTCTAGGGATGCAGAGCTCATCTTCGTTTCCAAGCCAAAGAGTCAGCACTGTCCAAAGACGTTTCTGTGGTCATGTGGCCAGCATGACTAGACGCCAAGGCACACGGAACACTGTTAGCTTCCCACTGAAGTGGTACCTATTTATCTACTTGCAATTCCTTGCTTTCGAATTGCCAGGTTGGCAGGAGTTGGGACCAGAGATGGGAGCTCACTCCGTCATAGAGCACTCAGGTCTCAAACTGCTGAATAGGGCTGCCAAGTCCCCTGGTAGGGCGGGGGAAACACCGATTTTTAGTGCTTACCTCCCGCTTTTCCAAAGATGGCCACCGGGGGGACAAAAAGGCTGCCTTAAAAGGGAAATGTCTGCAGAGAGCCTGCCCTGCAGTAAAAAGCCTCACCAGACATTTCCCCTTTAAGAAGTCAGCAAGAGAGCTTCCACAGCAAGAGAGCCCCGCCCAGAGATTAAGGAGGGACTGAAGGAGCTGCTTTTGCATGTGGCTGGCAAGGTGAGTGTCTCTTCCAGCTCTTTTCATTCTCTCTCCCTCTTTCTTTTTTCTGTCTGTCTGTCTCTCTCTCTCTCTGTCCCCATCCAGCAGAGGTCTATCAGTGGCTATTATTAGCCACAAGGTCTAAATGGAACCCTTTGTCTGGGGCAGTGATGCTCTGCATTCTTGGTGCTTGGGGGGCAACAGTGGGAGGGCTTCTGGAGTTCTGGCCCCGCTGCTGGACCTCCTGAGGGCACCTGGTATTTTTGGCCACTGTTGTGACACAGAGTGTTGTACTGGATGGGCTGTTGGCCCGATCCACTGTGGCTTCTCTCCTGTTCTTATGATATGAAAATCATATTTAGCACTTGTGTAGCACTTAGGGCTTCATATTCTGCCGAGATGAGGAAGGATTCAGTAGGGCCGTTGCTCAGTGATAGAGCATCTGCTTGACATGCAGGAGGTATCAGCCTCTTCAGCTAAAAAAGGATCAGGTAATAGGTGACATTAAAGATCTCAGCCTGAGACCCTGGAGAGCCACTACCAGTCTGAGTAGTCAGTACTGACCTTGATGGACCAATGGCCTGATTCAGTATTAGGAAACTTCATGAGTTCATGTGTCAGCATGTGGAAGCAACATCACAGGATGTGACATCACAAAATGATGTCACTTCCTTTCTCCTGGCTCCACCCCCAAAGTCTCCAGATATTTCCCAAGTTGGACTTGGCAGCCCTACTGCTGAACTACCAACCTTCCGGTCCGCAGCTCAGCGTCTTAACCGCTTGAGCCACTGCAGCCCCTTCCTATTCTATTAGGGGTATGCAAATACTGGGAGGGGCATACAAACTCCTTTTTTTCATTTCAAAGAGTTGGTTTCTTTAATGTCAGAAACAGAGCTCTACTTGTCAGGTAAAGTAAGAGAAGCATCCTTGTTTGTTAGGCAAAATTCTCACACAAGGAATGCAGGCAGAGATAAGCCCCCTCCCCCCGCATTTTTTTTTTAAAAATACGGATTGTGTCGGTGAGGGGATCAAAGTTGTTATGTATTGGGATTGAATCATCCCTGATTGAATCACCCTAGAGACTGGCTGAGCTTGGAGCACAAGAACAATAGCCGACCGGTACTCTGGAGTAAACCAATCAAATAGTAATGTTTTGGAAATAGCCTATCACGGGGCATGGGTGTGTATGGGGGTGAAGTGTTTTGCATGCATATAAGCAGGGCTTTGGCCCTGCTAGGGTTGTCTTCTTCTGGCTGAACTCACTTAATAAACTATGAGCTGATAGCTCTACACGTCTGAACCCCGTATATTTCAAAAGCCCTGCACTTTCTCACCTTATCCTGCTTACTCTAATGCTCTCAGGACTATTCTTCCAGCCTGGATGTCTTCTTATATAACAGCCTTGTCAGAAAAAAAACCCCTTCAAGCCCCAGTGAGATGTGGGGAAGGCAGGGCTCAGTTCCTCCCAGCCTGACTTACTGTCGCAAGTCTCGTTGTGGGAATCACCAACAAGCTGCTGTATTTCTTGGTGATAGGGTTGCCAACCTCCAGGCAGTGTTCCCTCTAAGCTGAGTTGGTGTGAGCTAGCTTACAGTTCTTTAGCCTCTGGCTCACACACTTTTGTCTTGGTTCAGGAAGGAGGGCTCCAGAGCAAGCTCATTTATGCAGCCGCTGAATCGCTCGCTCACAACTTTAATGCCAGGAGCTCACAAAGTGGCATTTTTGTTCATGAGACTCCGCAGTTTAGAGGGAGCATTGCCTCCAGGTGGCGGCTGGAGGTCTCCTCGAGATTACAACCAACCTCCAGGTGACAGAGATCAGTTCCCCTGGAGAAAAGGGCCACTTTGGAAGGTGGGCTTAATGGCAGTGTACCCCACTGAAGTCCTTCCCCTCCTCAAATCCCGCCCTCTGCAGGTTCCATGCCTCAAAATGCCAGGTATTTCTCAGCACACACCTGGCAACCTTCCTTGGTGAGGCTTTGAGCATTAAGAGGAGGGGAGGGGTCTGTAGCTCAGTGGTGGAGTATATGCTTGGCATGCAGAAGGTCCCATGTTCAATCCCCAGCATCTCCAGTTAAGGAGGACCAGGTAGGAGGTGATGTGAAAGACCTCTGTCAGAGTCCCTGGAGAGCCTCTGCCAGTCTGAGTGGACCGTACTGATCTGGACAGACTGAGGGTCTGATTCAGTAGGGCTGCGGTCACACGGCCCCTTTAAATCCAGGAGCCCTCCCGGATTAAAGGGGCTGCATTTCTTTACCTCGGGTTGGGATGTCTACATCCCAACTGGAGGCGGCGAGGGATCCGGAGGCAGCGGCAGAAGTGGCGAGGGATCCAGTGGCAGCGGCAGAAGCGGCGAGAGATCCGGCAGCGGCAGAGGAAGCAGCGAGGGATCTGGCAGCAGCAGAGGAAGCGGCGAGGGATCCGGCGGCGGCAGAAGCAGTGAGGGATCCGGCAGCGGAGGAAGCGGCGAGGGATCTGGTGGTGGCAGAGGAAGCAACAAAGGACCTGCCAGCCGCCTGGTAAGTTTGGGTCCCCCCCCCTTTTACACTTGGTCGCTTGACTGCCCAAGTGCCCAAGTATAAAAGGGGGAAGGGAAATGGCCAACGGGACCATCTAGACAGCCCTGCTCTCGCAATGATTGCAAGAGAGGGCTGTCCAGATAGCTTAAATGCGGGTTCCTCCCGCAACACCCGGGAAAACTGTTGATTTTCCTGGAGTTGGAAAATGCGGGAGCAACTTGCATTTGAGCCGCTTTGCCGCGGGACTTGCTGTGGCCCGAGTAGTCGGCCCCTTTAAATGCGGGAGGAAGCAGCCCTTCCTCCCGCATTAAAGGGCCGTGTGCTCGCAGCCTAGAAGGTGACTTCATGTGTCCATGAGAGGCAGGAGAAGCAGCTGTGGGAGGGTTATTTCCCCCTTGTCTTGGCCTCCACATTTCCTCAGCCCCATGATCCTGTTGGGAAAAAATAGTCAAAAATACTTAAATACTCAGAGGTTGCAATGGCTCTTTGCCTCACTGGAGAGGAGACATTTCTTTCTGTTTAAAGAGCTTTATTTCTAAGGGTAAAAGGCAGGGGTTCTTTCGAGCAGGAGTTCAGGGGAGCGCCAGCCCCCCCCCCAATGGGGGAATGCCTGCTTGTGTCATGGCTGCAGCAAAATGACCCCGTCCCCTGGAAAGGTCCTTGTTCTTCCGACCAGCCTTCTAAAGGCTTCAGCCACCACTGAAGCTATCCTCCCAGAATATTTCTGAAGCTTGTTTAGTAGCTGTCCCCTCTCTGCCAGCTCTCTCTCTCTCCTTTCTTTCTTGCCTTCTGACATATTTCTGGTGATGTCAGGTGGTGTAGCATATGCAAATAAGTAATGCTAATGAGTTATGCTAATGAGCTCCTGCACCTCTTTTTCTATGAAATGACCCCTGGTAACAGGTACACTGGAAAGCTACAAAATAAAACCTATCTAGAGCTACATTTTTGCATCCTACTGCTACAGACACATGGTCACTCAACAATGGAGAATCCTCCTCCTTTTTGACCCTTAGAAGGAAATCACCTGAATACATTAACCAACCAGTGTTTACCAAACAGACCAGTTTTCCCCGGGCTTCACTAGCATTGGCTGTCTGCCAGGTTTCCTTTCCAGGTCAATCTAAACAATAGCACTGAAGGTAAACCAATTAACCCTATAATGAGTGGAATCTGGACCTTCCAACTCATACATTTCCAACAGATCCTAGGACACATTGAGCCAGAGAAAGGGGCAAACTGGGGCTTCCCATGGCCGTTTTTGCCAGGGAAAGGGAATGGGGGGGGGAGACAGAAGCCCCTCCCCTGTCCTTGCAGTACCAGGAGCCATACGGAGTGGTGGAGAGATTTGTCAGGTGGGTTCCCTGGGGTCATCACTGCAAATAGGGCTGGGGGATTCCCAACTCTATCACATGATCTATCATAGAGACCCCTCGTATGAATGCCCCCACTATCTTCACACATGTGTAGAAGGTGTGGCCTGTCTTTTCCCCTCTGCCATTGTTATGTTCTGTGATTAAATCTGTGATTATTCAATTACCTTGAACCTTATTCAATTACCTTGAAACTTATTCAATTACCTTGAGACTTATCCACCCCTGGGATTATCCAATTATTATCCTGGGATTACCTTGAAATTTATTCAATTACCTTATCCAACTGCCTTGTTTGGGCGATGTCAGGCATGCGGCTTACCTGTATATATAAGCAGGCCCCCTGACCTCCGTTTTCTTATGCTTCAACTGGATCTGAAATAAACTTGCTATGCTGAAATTGTTGGAGAAATGAGCATGTAATGCAAGGCCTGAGAAATTCAGTCATTATAGGGTTAACTATGCAACTTGTTTGTTTACCTATGTTAGCCTGGAAGCAATACCTGGCAGCTGGCCAATTATCTGTAAACCCGGGAAAACTAAAGGTGTACTGTCTTGCTAATTGGTCAATGATATCAGGTGTTTCCTTTCAGGGGTCAAGAAGAAGGAGAGATCCTCCATTACACTCTCTCACTCTCTAGCAGTATGTCTTAGTGTGAAGACGGAGCACAATGCAGCTCCTTAGAAAGCATGTTTTGTTTATTTGTAGCTAATCCCGTTTACCTTTTCCCTTTAGTAATAAACTTCTTTTAAACTAAAAGAAACAATCTCTTCTTTCCAGAAAAGCAAGATTCATTACTCTGATTTTTCTGATTATTGGACAAAAGTCCTAACAAATGGTAGCAAGAGAGGATGGTTCTTAAAACATGGTTTCTCTTCTAAAAAGCTTTCTGGATTGATAGAGAAATAGGGAATAAGAGCTAGAGGCTTGGATTTTTAAAACGACCACTTTTTTTCCTTCCTGCTCTCAGAGCAATCTTGCAGCCAGAAAGGCCCAACCCTGTTTCCTTGCTGATCAGGGGAAAACCTATGCTGGATTGTAGTTTGCCAGGAGCAAAGGGTCTTTTTTGACTGGATTAATTTTTGCCTGCTGTAAGTGGAGCTGAGCTGAGCACCAGAGACGCTGCTGCCTGGAGAACAAAGGAAGGCGAGGCAAAGGAGCTTTTGAACTTCGCGCTGCTGCAGAGAGGGGAAAGATTAACCCTGCCAGCTCCTGGAGAAGTAGATGACTGAGCCAGAACCTGTGCTTCTACCTCAAATCCAAAGGGACGTGAGTAAAAAAAATGGCTTTTAATGCCCCATCCCAGGAAATGCCAAATCTCAGACTTACAAAGGCTAACTATCAGTGGTGGGAGGAGTATTTGAAGAGTCGCCTGCAGACTCACAATGCCCTTCAAGTATTAACAACTGAAAATCCTCCAGAAACTGACCCTGATAAGACACAATTCCTTATGATGGATGGTTTTGCTAAAGCCCTGATTTTAGGGAGTATTCCCTACACAGAGGTACCAGGATTAAGAGGGCTAGCCACGTCCAGATTGATGCTTCAAAAGCTAAAAGACAAATTTGATAAACACAGCAAGAGTAAAATCTATTCCCTCAAGGGAAAGATTTTTGATTTCAGGATGAAGGAGGGAGACTGCCTTCCCAAAGAGATGGACAAATTAATGGGCATTTACACACAGCTTAAAGACCTGAATGAAGCACCCTCTGATACAGATATGATTTCTTCAATTCTCAAGGGTCTGCCTGGTTCCTATAAGTCTGTAACCAGTATGATTAGACTGAAAGATGATCTGACTTTAGAAGGTCTTTTGTCTGCACTAACTGAGGAATATGATTCTAGAAATTTGAAAGAAAGTTTGTCTGATGAGATGTCTGTTTTGAGTCTAAAGCATGGACAGAGATTTAAAAGGAAAATAGAGTGTTTTATATGTGGGAAAAATCATCTTGCAAAGTACTGCTCTTCTATGAATGCACCTAATGATGAGCCCCAAGAACAAAGAGCCACAGGAGCACATGGTTCCAGTAACAAAGAACCAGCCAGTGGAAGGGGAAGCCATTATGGGAGGAGCAGAGGTCACGTTTCACACACACAGCACAGAGGAAAGAAGTTTGCAGCACAGACACAGAGCAAAGGCAATGCTTTTAGGATCACTGATGATTTTAACACAGATGATAAGAAAATATTTTTAATCGATTCTGGCGCTTGTACACATGTGTGTAGAGAAAAAGCCTGGGTTAGTAACATAGATGTTGAAAACAAACCAAGAATTTACCAAGCTAACAGGCAATTATTGAATGTACAAGGTGTTGGGACTGTAAAATTACAATTGTCTACTACAGATAATCAATTAATTGCTGTTGAATTGCAAAATACAGCTTATGTGCCTGAAGCTGTTGAGAACTTAATTTCAACAAAAAGCCTTATGAATACTGGCCATATTGTAGTGCTCAAACCAGAGCAAGGAAGCAAGGTCTCTACCAAGGATGGAGAGCTTGAATTTAAAGTGGAAGAGAAAAATGGCTTTCATTACTTTGTAGCTTGTGATGATGAGGAGACAGAAACTTTTGATGTTGATCCTGATGAGGAAATAGAGACTGTTGATGATAAGGAACAGATTTGCCAGACTAAGGATGCTTGTAAACATGAAAAATGTTTATTTTCGTGGCATATTAAAATGGGACATAGAAATTTGAAATTTGTTGAGCAGTTGTTAAAGCAATGTGGAATACCTGTTGTGCATTGTGAAAAGAGTGAAACTAGATGTGAGACATGCCTCAGAGCAAAGGGAGATGCCCCAAGTTATTCTGGGAAAACTCCAGCGCAAAATCAAGAATTTTTGGAAACTGTATACAGTGATCTTGTTGGGCCTTTACCTGCATCCCTAGGTGGGAACAAATATTTTGTGACTTTCACAGAGAATAAAACAAAATACACTTATGTGTATATGCTGAGAAGTAAGGATGAAACACTGCGTAGATTTAAAAATTATGTGGCTATTGTTAAAAATAAATTTGGCAAAGCACCTCAAAGCTTACTCACAGATGGAGGTGGTGAATATTGTAATGCTGAATTCAAACAATTTCTACAAGAGCAAGGAATTCAACATAAAGTATCCATTGCTTATTCACCCCAGCAAAATGGAGCTTCTGAGAGATTAAATAGAACACTGCAGGGGATGTGCAGAGCTATGCTGATGCATTCTGGACTGCCAAACGGTTTATGGGCAGAAGCCCTGAACACAGCAGTGTACTTACACAACAGATTACCCTCAAAGATTATTGGAACCTCCCCTTTTCAGGCTTGGTTTGGAAGACAGCCTGGTCTAAGGCATATCAAAGCTTTTGGCGCAAAAGGGTATGCACACATACCAAAAGAAAAGAGGGGAAAGCTTGATTCCAGAACTGAAACTGGACTTATTGTAGGCTATCCTGTTGGTGGGAAAGGGTACAGGATATACAATCCCCAAACCCACACAGTAGAAGAACGCAATGTTGTTTTTATTGATGAGACTGTATTGCCTAGTGTTTCCACTGCAGCTGATCCAAAGATGCCTGGGACTGCACCTGATGAGTTCGTTGCTTGGCTACCTGTAGTGACTGCTGGTGAATTGGCCGGGGAACTGGCAAGTGAAGCAGCAGGTCCACCTTCTGAGGAAACTACTGAAACAGAAGGGGAAGCAGGGGCCACACCAGAGGAAGCGGCTCAACCCACGGCAGAACCCACAGCAGAACCCACACCCGGTGTGAGGCGATCAGAAAGGAGCACTAAGGGACAACCTCCAATGAAGTATGGATTTTGTGAACTTGTGCAACCTGCAAAGGAACCCAAGAACTGGAAGGAAGTTTGCAACTTACCTGCGAGTGAAAGAGGCAGATGGCTTGAAGCAATGGAACAAGAGCTGCTATCCATTAGCGAAAAAGAGGCCTGGACTCTCACTCAACTACCTCAAGGCAGAAACCCTGTTGGATGTAAATGGGTCTTCAAAATAAAGCACAAGGAAGATGGAACTGTGGAACTATACAAAGCACGCCTAGTAGCTAAAGGCTACTCACAGCAATATGGGACTGACTATTTTGAAACTTTTGCTCCAGTTACTGACCAAGCAACATTCAGAACACTTCTAAGTGTTGCAGCATCTAGGAACATGATAGTAGAGCATCTTGATGTAAAGACTGCTTTTCTCAATGGAGAACTATCTGAGGAGATCTACATGGAACAACCTGAATGTTTCAAGGTCAAAGGTCAAGAAAACTACGTCTACAAACTTAATAAAGGACTCTATGGCCTAAAGCAAGGAGCAAAGGCCTGGTATGACAAACTTACTGAACTTTTAAAGAAGCAAGGCTTCAAGCAAGGGAAAGCTGAACCTTGTCTGTACACTAGAATCAGAAATGGACAATACCAGTATGTTCTTGTTTACGTTGACGACTTGATCGTGGCTTGTCAAAACAGAGGAGACATCAAAGCAATAGCTGATGGACTGAATAAGGAAGTGGAAGTCAAACAGCTAGGAGATGTTCAACAATACCTCGGAATGCAAATTGAGAGACTCGAGGATGGAACTTTTCTTTTATGCCAGAAAAGAAAGATTATGGACTTTATAGAATCTGTTGGCATGAAGAACTGCAAAGCTTCATCAATCCCACTTGAACCTGGATATCTGAAGGAGAAGGACGGCACACCACTAAAGGACATAGGAGGATACAGAGAGGCTGTCGGAAAGCTCTTGTACCTGAGCAAATCAACGCGTCCAGATATTACAGCGGCAGTTGGATTTCTAAGCAGAAAAGTAAGTTCGCCAAATCATCATGATTGGAGCGCAGTAAAGAAGATGGCACGTTACCTAAGAGGAACAATGGACTTAAAACTAAAAATTGCACCAACTGAACAACCAAGACTAGTTGGCTACATGGATGCCAGTTGGGGAGAAGAGATGAACAACTACAAGTCTACCAGTGGATACCTATTCTTTTATGGAGATGGACTGATAGACTGGACTAGTAGAAAACAGACTGTTGTAGCGCAATCCACAGCAGAAGCTGAGTGCATTTCAGCAGCAAGTGCCTGCAACAGACTTGAATGGATCTTTGAGATGTTGAAAGATTTTGGAATAATTGAACCTGTACCTATACTTATGTTAGAGGATAATCAAGCTTGTATAACTATATGTAAGGAAGAGAGCACGACTGCTAGAAGTAGATCTATTGGTATTAAATGTGCATTAGTTAAAGATTTGTACCAGAAAAAACTGATAGAGTTTAAGCATTGTCGTACAGAAGAGATGGTGGCTGATATTCTGACTAAGCCACTGACCAAAGACAAGTTTGAAAGACTTCGTGAAATGTTGAATATGCTTGATGCTAATGCTGGATAATGTTTTGTGTATGCATGTATAATGACTTGCATTTCAGGTCTTGAGAAGGGGTGTTGGAGAAATGAGCATGTAATGCAAGGCCTGAGAAATTCAGTCATTATAGGGTTAACTATGCAACTTGTTTGTTTACCTATGTTAGCCTGGAAGCAATACCTGGCAGCTGGCCAATTATCTGTAAACCCGGGAAAACTAAAGGTGTACTGTCTTGCTAATTGGTCAATGATATCAGGTGTTTCCTTTCAGGGGTCAAGAAGAAGGAGAGATCCTCCATTACACTCTCTCACTCTCTAGCAGTATGTCTTAGTGTGAAGACGGAGCACAATGCAGCTCCTTAGAAAGCATGTTTTGTTTATTTGTAGCTAATCCCGTTTACCTTTTCCCTTTAGTAATAAACTTCTTTTAAACTAAAAGAAGCAATCTCTTCTTTCCAGAAAAGCAAGATTCATTACTCTGATTTTTCTGATTATTGGACAAAAGTCCTAACAGAAATCACTACCACCGGCCTCCCGACTCCAGTGGCGACAAAGGTGGGATCCCAATGAGTGACTCTCTGGCCAACTCCAGCACCGCATCGAGCTCAGATCCGTCAGCCTCCGGCATCGCTCAGCCAGAGCACCCAGCATTGCCGATGCTCCAGGCTCCCGAGGATCCCGCTGTCTGCACCGCTGCTCCACGAGTCCTGATAGCCACCACTCCAGGACAGCAGATCGCACCCTTCAACCCCTCCAGCCCCGAGTTCTGGGAGGCCTGGGCCGACCAGCCCGGCTTCTTCTTCGATGTCCAGGGGATCATGAATGCCGGGAAGCGTAAGTCGTGGTTGCTGAGCACATGCGGGGTCACCACCCTCTGGTTGGTAAGAAGCCTGATTTCTCCCCGCACTCCCACAGAGGCATCCTTTGATGAGATCATGGGGGCCCTCAACAACTACTTCACCCCCAAGCCCTCGAAACTGACCCAGTGAGGGTGAGTCCATGGCCATGTTCCTGGCCGGCTTCTGCTGGCTCACTTCGGCTGTGAGTTTGTGGCGGTAGAGGACACTCTCCTCTCTGCCTTTATATGTGGGGTCCGGGACCCCAAAATGCACAGAAAACTTGTGGCCATTGCCAACGCCACCCTGACCATCGTTTTACAAACAGCATGCGCTTATGAGATTTCCCAGAAAGTCAGGTCCAGCACTACCATGGCGATCCATTGCACCGCTGTATCTTCAGAATCCGAGGCCACCAACGAGGATGACGCACTCCAGGTCCGCCACTGTCCTCCAGGTACCAACTCCCATCTGTCTGCCAAGAGGAATAGTCCCATCCAGCCATCAACAGGCAAGCCAAGCGAATGGTCTGCACAACCAAGGAAGCACTCTGGAGGATGGACCAGGGGGACTGGGAGTTTAAACTAACTGCTTTTCTATTCGGCCAACGCTCAACACCCCACTCCTCCACAGGATGCAGCCCTGCCGAACTCCTAATGGGCCACCAGTTGACTTCACAACTCGACCGCCTGCACCCTGACCAAGCGGCAACCGGCCTCAAGGAGCCCGATGTCCCCAGGGCCCCGCAAGGGTTCTTTCTGGAAAATCCCGTGTATGTCTGGAATTATGCACAGGGCTCCCTCTGACTACCAGGCCAGATCATCCGCATCACCAGACCCCTCTCCTATGAGGTCACCGGCGAGGACGGGCAGGTTTGGAGGCGACACGTGGACCAGCTCCGATGCCAGCTATGTTCCTGTGTTCCCGACTACACAAGTGAGCACGGGGACAACACTCCCGACCCGGTCCTGGACGAGGAGGAGGACTGGGGACCCAGCCCTGCAACAGCCGTCGCACCCCAACATCCATCTCCATCGGACTCAACCACAGAGGCCGCCCTGCCGGACACAGCTCCCAACACCCCAGCTTCTGCTCCCGAGGCCGAGACTCCGGTCCCATTGCCGCCTGCAGCAGCTCTGAGACATTCAGAAAGGGAACGAAGAAGGCCAACATATCTCAAGGACTGTGTCTGTTAGGGTGGGCCTGAACTATGGGGGACTTCTTCAGGGACTTTACTACCCTGGGAAACCTTCCTGGTCAAATTTCTTCAGATCTTCACCATATCACCCACGGTTTTGCTCTTCAAGAGGGTTTGGGGGTGTTTGGAAGGACAGGAAGACACACGCTTTCTAATCCTGAAGAAGTGAGCAGAGACTCATAAAAGCTCCTACCCTGCCCTGTTGTTGTTTTTTTAAAAGCCTTTAAGGTGCTACTGGACTCTTGCTCTTTTCTATAGCTTTCTAGTTGACCTGGCAGTAAACTCTGCTTATTTCAGCGCGCCTTACACTCCAGTTTGTGGATACAGATCCCCCCATACTCCTCGGGTTTCACTGTTATACTGACATCTTTACTTGTTGCACGTTGCTTCCAGACACATTTTTGGTAGGCATCCATTTTGGAGGAGGAGGAGATTGGATTTATACCCGCCTTTCACTCAGAGCGGCTTACAATCTCCTTTCCCTTCCCCTCCCCACAACAGACACCCTGTGAGGTAGGTGGGGCTGAGAGAGCTCTGAGAGAGAACTGCTCTTGAGAGAACAGCTGGTACAGAGCTATGGCTTGCCCAAGGTCATCCAGCAGGTGCAAGTGGAGGAGTGGGGAATCAAACCCGGTTCTCCCAGATTAGAGTCCGTGCACTTAACCACTACACCAAACTGGAAGCAGATGCATAAAGAGATGCAAACCCCTAGTGCTAGATTACTGGGTTTGGGGGTATGAGAAAAAACTACCTATGTACTTGTCTGCCATTGAACGTCTTGCCTATGCAGATGGTTAAAAATAATGCGGTAAAAGGACTTTTGTGACTCAACAACCAGAACACAGGAAATCCACGACTTGCAATGCACCTGAAAGAAAAACTCTTTTATGCTGATACGACTCACGTCTGGATGTTTCCAATTAAGCACAAGCATTCCCCCCCCCCCTTCTAACTCCGCCACTCCAACCTTGGTGTGCTCTTATGGGTGAATCCTATCAGGCTGTTCATTAAAAGCTCCCTTTTTTTGCAATTCCTTCCTGCAAAGGAGACAAACAGGATATGCTGAAATTCTCACGTTCAGCAGGGAGTTTCCTTTCGATTTGAATTTGGAGACAGGAACAAGCAGCAGGATCATTGCAGTCACGGGGGGAGGGGAAGACTGAGACTGAAGAAGAGGAGGAACCTCCATACATATCTTTGGAAGCCTCAGTGGCAAAGCAGCTGATATCCTTGATCATGTTTTAGCACACTTCATGTCGGGTGTCAAGGCATCATGTTATTTACAGCCGTGAGCCTCCACCCTCCTGCAGCATTTCATGTGCAGCAGAAGGAAGGGAAGGCATGAACAGATTTTTAGTGCCATTGATCAGCTTTTTTATCTGTCCCAGCAGAGCATCAGAGGTGGCTCTCCCCTCCTCCCTTTTATTTTCACAACCACCCTGTGCAACAGGCTGGGCTGAGAGAGAGTGGCAGGGCTACGGTCACTCAGGCTGCGGTCACACAAGCAGTTTGCCGGGTTACCTTTGTGGACTGAAAGAGCACAATCAGACAACACGTCTGCCTTCCATGCCCCAGTCGTCAGCACCCCATGTTGCCCCACTTTGGAAGTGATCAGGCACCAGGGAAAGTCCAGTATTAACAGATGCCAGCGCTTCCACTCCACTTTCCCAGATGTCTGAGCTCTCCTGCCGTGAAAGGAATCTGGAAGGGACGTCTGAACCCATTTCTGCCACTGTTTTTATTTGGAGTTGCTGCTTATACCCAGACCTGCTTATACCCACATATGCACATACACCCACCTGCATTATTTTTTTTAAAAAGACCAGGCAGCGTGCTCCTGGCCACCAGATGAGCCGGCAGGGAACCCACCCCAAGGTCTACTGTCTGGCCGGTCTGCCCCACAACACTTTAAACCAGTGGAGTCAGAGGTCCGCCCAGATCGCACCAGGCCTCCAGCATGGCCGCAGCCTCGGTGAGCTGTTCTGGCTGAGCAGGGACTTGAGCCTCAGCCTCCCAAGTTCTAGGGAAGAAGCATAACTGCCTTTTGAAAGCTGTAGGGCTCAGATGTGATAAATAAGATGGACTCAAAGGCTGAGCTCTGAGAAGAAGCAAGCTGAGATGCCCACCCTGGTTCCTGGATCCGTACAAGGCAGCCTTGACACTGACGGGGTTGCTTTCATTGTTTGCTTCATCCACATCCCACCTTCCTCTCCAACGGGAGCCCAGAGAGGATTATGACATTCTCCCCTCCTCCATTTTGACCTCGTGATGAAGTATCATGACTTAGTAAACCCCTAAAAAGCCACCATGAGCCCCCCCCCCGCCAGTGTTTTCTCATATGGGTGAGGGGAGAATGCGGGCTGGGGGTGGGGCTTCCAAGAAGAAAAGGCCCTGCCAACCAGACAAACACAATCCGACTGCTGTTTCAGCACTGGTTATGAAACCCATTGCCGATGCCCTGGGAAACGTGGGAAGCGCCTGTCTTTTCAGAGAGAGGGGTGAGCGAGAGAGAAAGAGCAGCTTCCAACGCACGTTGGTCTGCTCAAA
Source organism: Lepidodactylus listeri (assembly GCA_029233225.1). Lineage (NCBI taxonomy): Eukaryota > Metazoa > Chordata > Lepidosauria > Squamata > Gekkonidae > Lepidodactylus > Lepidodactylus listeri. The sequence goes on along the minus strand of JARCFY010000009.1, from coordinate 110,417,357 downwards.
AATCCAGATCATTTTTTGCCTTGCAAATGCCCCAGTAGGAGTTTCAGAAGTCAGTCATGGCCAATTGTGCCGGTTTCTCTCACTCTCCTTCAAAGGGGATAAACCTTTTGAGCACAGTGAATAAACTGCGATTACATCTTCATTTGTCAGTAATGGGATTACCACGTTGATGAAAAAGGCTTTGGACAAACATACATGTTAAAGATTGGTGTAAATTATCCGAGAGGATTGGGGGGAAATCCTGGGGGCTCCGGAGGCCCCAGCCCCCTCCTTCTTTAGAAAGCTGGCCCCGCCGGCCAGGGACTTGAATAGCCAGAAATCAGCTGACGGTTCCCTGCTGTGGGCCATTGCTGTTTTGCTGTGCCCAAACCCAGTGAACTGGAAAACACAATTATACACATCCAAGAGAACAGTTAGGGTTTTTGACTCCAGCTAACAAGCTAGGGATTTTGCAACTAATTGATTTTTATCTCTGGATGGAGAAGATGTCATAAATCCTTATCAGCAAACAATGATGAAGAGATCAAGGACGTTCCAGAGAAATATAAGAAGGGTTGTTTCTAAAAACTCTGATGGGCTTCATGGGGCAATAATCGCTTTCAACCCGGCGGAAAGTTTTCTGAGTGCCAAGGAGGCTGTGGATGAAGGGAAACCAATGGGGAGCCACAGAAGCTAAAAAAACAAACCAATTAGATTAAAGTTTGTCAGACAGACAGAGACCCTGCTCAAATACGGTTCAAGCAAAAGCACGGAGAAAAGGAATGAGAATTCTCCTGTGGATGCTTCCAATGAACAAACAGTTACTCCACTCCTCCTGGAGGAAATGGCGGCTTTGGAAGCCGGACTGCATGGCATTATACTCTACCAAGGCCCCGCCCCGCCCCAAACACCAGGCTCCCAGGCTCCACCCCCTGGTCTCCTGGAATTCCCCAACCCGGAGCTGGCAACTTTGCTACCTGCAAATACTTAGTTTATCAAGAAAAAGGATTTAACCCAGCCAGCTCCAGTTCTGGTTGTTTTCTTCTTGCCAGGAGACCTTTATGAACGGAGCCTTTTCCATTCATCTTATGAAGAAGAAGAAGAGATTGGATTTATATCCCGCCCTTCAGTCACTTGGAGTCTCAGAGCAGTTTACAAATTCCTTTCCCTTCCCCTCCCCACAACAGACACCTGGGAGGTGGGTGGTGCTGAGAGAGCTCTGAGACAACTGTCCTTGAGAGAACAGCTGGTACAGAGCTATGGCTTGCCCAAGGTCATCCAGCAGGTGCAAGGGGAGGAGTGGGGATTCAAACCCGGTTCTCCCAGATTAGAGCCCGCACACTTAACCACTACACCAAACTGGCTTTCAGACATGGCCTGCTTCCTGCAGCCTGCAGTGTGTTCAGCCCCATCTGAACTCTGCTACTCCGTTGCCCGCTCAGCCTACTGCTTGGGTATCCGTGGTCTCAGGTGCAGCCTGCCCTGGTTTTGAAAGAACGAGGAGAAGGCCTCCCCCAAGGTCTCAGTGAGGCATACTGTGAGCCCAAGCAGCAATGCCAAGCAACTTCTCTACTGGTTGGGGCAGCATGACAGGGTTGCCAGCCTCCAGGTGGTGGCTGGAGATCTCCTGGGATTCCAGTTGATCTCTAGGAGAACAGAGATCTGTTCACCTGGGGAAAATGGCTACTTTGGAAGGTGGACTCCATGGCACCTAAGCTTGCTAGGCCCCCTGTTGGATAAATTTAGCGGCGCAACGTTGTGCGGCAGAAAATAAAGCATCACAGAGACATCTGTGTTTAGCTTAGAGAGCCACTTTGGTGTAGTGGTTAAGTGCGCGGACTCTAATCTGGGAGAACCGGGTTTGATTCCCCACTCCTCCACTTGCACCTGCTGGATGACCTTGGGCAAGCCATAGCTCTGTACCAGCTGTTGTCTCAAGGACTGTTGTCTCAGAGCTCTCTCAGCCCCACCTACCTTACAGGGTGTCTGTGTCTGTTATGACACAGGGTGTCTGTTGTGGGGAGGGGAAGGGAAAGGAGTTTGTAAGCCGCTCTGAGACTCCAAGTGACTAAAGGGCGGGATATAAATCCAATCTCTTCTTCTTCTTCTTCTTTAGCTTATAAGAAAAGTTTACTAGATAACTGGGAAGGTTACATGGAGAAAAATAATAGCACCCTAAATAACTAGTTCTACATCTTGCTTGTTTGTTTGCCAGCTTGCGTGTGGGGTCTAAGTGTTCTGAGGCAGGGAACAAAGGAAAACGAAAGTTTCCCCCCAAAGCTCCACCCCTGTGTGCGTGACAAGCAGCACGTACCATCTCCCAATATATTGATCAGTCAATAGCAGCCCCATACCGAGAAAAAAAATTGGGGGGGTGCACCAAGGTGCCTCCTAGGGAGGGTGGGCTTTAGGGAGGGGAGGGGCCTCAGTTGGGTGTAATGCTGGAAGGAGTCCACCCTCCAGATCAGCCACTTCCTCCAGGGGGAATGGATCTCTAGTCTGGAGATCAGCTGTCGCTCCAGGAGATCTCCACACACACACACACACACACACACACCTTGGAAATCAGCATGTCCCGAAGCAGAAGTTGGCTATTTATTACATTTGAAAACTATTCATTTATTTGCATTATTTATTTATTTATTTATTTATTTCAATTTTAAAATTTAATACCAACTTCCCCACAAAAACACTTGATAGCTGCATTTCTCTCTTCCAGGATTGAAAAACTTATTTTTCCCACCCCACAAAGTTAAACATTCCCAGGATCCAGCTGCAAGGTTTCCCCCCCTCCTGTTTTATATCTGACTCCTGCCAACCTAGCAGTTCGAAAGCAAGAAATTGCAAGTAGATAAACAGGTACCACTTCGGTGGGAAGGGAACAGCGGAAATGAGATGCAATTCCCCTCCCTTGGCAAGCCAGGCGGGCACTTCAGAAGGGGGAGGGGAAGCATGGCTTTCATGGATTGTGCCAGGTTGTTTGGTGGGGGTGCTGAGCACTTGTAGGCTCCCCTGTGTATATGGGCCTGGCCAATAGTAAAGCTACAGGTCACTTCATTAGGAATAACACGTCCCCTTCTTGCGGGAAGATTTTACACAATAATTAATTAGCCCTATGCTAACTAACTAACATTAGCATACAACAACAACAGCTTAACCCCTTAATGACAGAGGAAAGACACTTGCAAATCCCAACACCCCTTCTCAAGTGTCTTGTACTAAAGTCATGAAGGTTCAGTTTCTTGTGCAGGTACTCAAACTTTCCTCTGGCTAGAAGCTTGGTGAATATGTCAGCAACCATCTCTTCTTAAGGACAGTACTTCAGTTCAGTCAGTCCTTGCTACAGCATCTCTGTCACAGAATGACATTTGATGACAATATGCTTGCTTCTTGCTTCGGTGCTTTCACTCTTAGATAGAGCTATGCATGCCTGATTGTCTTCAAACAAACTCACCTAGAGTATTGTGTTCAGTTTTGGGCACCACAATTTAAGAAGGATATAGACAAGCTGGAACATGTCCAGAGGAGGGCAACAAAGGGGTTTGGAGACCAAGTCCTATGAGGGAAGGCTGAAGGAGCTGGGTCTGTTTAGCCTGGAGAGGGGACGACTGAGAGGTGATATGATAACTGTTTTCAAGTACCTGAAGGGCTGTCATACAGAGGACAACAAATTCTGATTAGCTCCTGGAGCAAAAACACAGTCCTTTTGCAGAATCTCCACAATCTCTCCATCCGAATCAAGGACTCTCAGGTTAACAGTCTTTAAACAAATCAAGGACTCCTGTCTGCTTGCTTTGAATTCTGTTCACTTCCTTCAGTTCCACAAAGCAACTCTTACCATTACAAACATGAGAAAAAGATACAGAATCTAACAGCCATAAGCTATTCACATTTGAGTCTTTACTAGAAACAAAATAAGTAAATCTCTTGGGAGCTTTTCTTTTTCCTTTATTCTCGTTTCCCCCTAGCTTGAAGCAGCATTGTGAGTGGAAGCACACACACCCTTCTCTCTTTGTTGTTCAACATTTTTCTTTGTTTTACAAAACTTTGCAACATGCCCTTTTCTCTGGTAATTATAATATATAACTTGCTCACTTTCACGTTTCAGTCTTAGAACAGACATTGTTCCTGTTGTTTCATTAACAGATCTTTTTATAGCTACATCTCTGAGATAGTTCAAAGTATAGTGAGTTTTTTTTGATCCCTTGATTCCAGAACAGCAATTTGATTAGCATAAGAACTTGGTAAACTATTTAGAATTGCAGCATTTATCTCCCCTGGTGAGATTTCTATTCCTGCAGGTTGAAGCTCTGTGACATGCTGCATCATGGCATCTAGGTGTGCTGAAACACCCCCCCCCCCCCCATCTTGCAGCTTGAAGGGATACAGTTTCCATCTTAAAAACAGGGTGTCAGTTCTCTTTAAACATTTTGCTTCCAATTTAATCCAAACCTCTTTAACAGTTTTACAGCTGGCTACCAGAGGGGTTCCTTTGTTACTTACAGAATTGAAAATCACAAATTGCACCTTGACATCATCCTTCTTAAATTTCTCATGTTCTGTCTGATCCTGTGGATGATCTTTTTCAATTGCATGCAAAACACCGCATTTTGACTTTCCACATTAGATAGTTCTGCTAATTTAATATGGGAACTTGAAAGAGGGGGGGAGTTTGTTCACTTATGGACCAGGGAGTCCCATTGCTTCCATTTGTAGACATGGTCTCTTGGAGGCACATGCTGTTTGAACTCTCTTCTCTCAGCCGATGCAAATTTTTCTCTATCCTCAGCAGACTGCAAGTAAAAGGGGAGATCGCTCTGCTGTCTGAGTCTCTGTAGCTCTAGAGGGAGGTCCTTTATTTGTAATCCAAGAGGGTTTGAAAAAAAAATCCAAGAAAAACAAAAAAATTGATTCTTCTCAAAATCTGCTGCTGTCTGCTGCTACCAAGCTAATAAAGTCCACCCTCCAAAGCATCCATTTTCTCCATGGGAACTGATCTCTGTAGTCTGAAGATGAGCTGGAATTATGGGGGATCTGGATAATCTGGAGGCTGGCATCCCTCATGGCACCATGTCCCACATTGAAGTCCCTCCCCTCTAGGGCTGCCAACCTCCAGATTATTCTGTTTATTTGTTTGAATACCTGCATGTACTGTATTTCCATTCTTATGTGGTTGACCACTGGGAGGATGGCAATCCTATTAATCAGATGTGGAAAAATTAGTTGTGACTCTGTGTGTTGAGTTTCAAACCTTGACCCAACCTCTCTAGTGAAACCCACAGTACATAACTCTCCTGTTTCTTTGCTCCCATGTCCTTTTGAGTGGCCACAGCGCTACTGGCTTGTTTTTCAGGCAAAGCATCACTTGGACATTGGTTCTAATCTCTAAACGTCAAGGTCAACTGAAGGCGATCCCTCAATGGCTGGCCTAAGAGATGTAAATTTACTTTGGCCAGATCCAGTTCTTGTGGCTGAGTCATGCGGCTGCATTGCCCTTTCTGTGCACTGAGATTATGAAAATGAAAGCCACAGGAAACCTACCCAATGCTCAGAACAAGAGTTCTTGGCTTAACCCCTCGGGCACTCTTGGAGGTCAGTGTGGAAGATGGTTGGAAGAAAAGCACAGGAATTCACATAAGGGAAAATTGCAAGGGTCATTTTTCGAATGCTCAGTCATTATCCTTTCCAGAAAAAGACCCTGGTGATTTTTTTCTGTGATGGATTCTTCATTTTCAGAACATGTCTCAATGTACCCAGGATCATTTGTTAATCCCTATTCACAGGCTGTGTTTGGGATAGCCAAAATGGGTTAAACAACACAGACCAGAGTCACATGACCATGTGTATTTCTGCAAGCGTCTCCTAATGTTTATAGGAGTGAACACAGATCCAAACCTGTTGATACACTGAACGACTGTGGTCAAATAAAATACAAAGAAAACATCGCAGCTAACAACATTTCTGAGAAATAAATTATGGAATTGAAGGAATGCTTAGCTTGAAACTATTCTGGCTTTCTCCAGTAGAACTTTCACATAGAATGTTTCAATGCCATAATAAAACTGCTCGTCTGCAGCCAGGCTGGGGGGGAGAGACAGATCTGCAGTCTTTGGGATTCCAATTAGCTCCTTGTCTCCAAGTGTGTTTTCCAAATACCCCTTGTAAAATACTTTGCCAGCATCAGAGGCTACGTTTTGGATGTCTTGGCTGCAGAAGGGTGGCAATTAAGCCTATTTAAATGCTCCTTTGGGAGGAACATACGCAGACACATGGCGCATGCAAATTTGTGTGCACCAGCATGCCCCACCCAAGCACATGCAATAGCACTTGATGTGCCACATTTGCGCCAAGGAGTACACTCAGCGGTGCACTGAAAGACATGCCATAATACATCACAGACAAATTTATTTATTTACTTCGCTTATACCCTGCCTTTTGCCCAGCAGGGACGCAAAGCAGGTTATATCATTCTCCTTTCTTCCCTTCTGTCCTCACAACAGTCCAGTGGGGTAGGTTAGGCTGAAAGCATGTGACTGACCCAAGGTTACCTGGCAAGCTTCCATGCCAGAGTGGGGATTTGAACCTGGGACTCCCCAATCCTAGCCTGACAATCTAACCATGACACCACTCAGCCTACCACACCACAGTGGCTCACCAGGGGTATATGCAAATGAGGGTAGCATCACTTCACTGTCACTTCTGCTCCTTGCCCCCCACCTCGAAAGCTCCAGGTGGCGACTGGAGTTCTTCTGCTATTACTGTGGATCCCCAGGCAACAGAGATCAGTTCTCCTGGACCAATTTCACACCAGGTGCTGCTTCGCTGTCAGTCTTCCCTTTGCCCCGATTGCATGCTTCAGTTTCTCACTATTTGCTGTGGGGCGCATTTTGACCCGTGGCTTTGCCCTATTTCCTCCATAGCTTCAGTGATCCTCAAAAAACAGGATCACTGAAGCTGTGAGGAAATCATGCAAAGCTGTGGGTCAAAATGCACCCCGTGACAAATAGTGAGAAATTGAAGCACGCAATTGGGGCAAAGGGAAGACTGATGGCGAAGCAGCGCTTGGTGAGAAATCGGTCCTGGGGAACATGGCTGCTTTGGAGGGTGGCCTCTATGACATTATTCCCCATTGAGGTCCCCCTTGTCCCCACCCACCCCCCCAAGCTGGCAACCCTCTCCATGAGGCCGGCATAGGGGCTTAGCCAGAATTGGCTTGCTGGGCTGCCTCTCCCTTCCTCCTTTGGGGGTGGGGGGTTGGGCCAGGAGAGGCCAGCAAGAGAGACCTTTTTCTTGGGCTGTTTTCCCACCCCAGTCTGCCCCAGTTGGTCACGTGATCCAGATTTTTGCCTGGATGTGAAATCAATGCATGGTGCCTGGCTGCTCTCCCTCTGGTCCTGGTCAGTGGCAAGGGCAGGAGGAAGGGCCCCAAAGGGGGAGAAGGGCCACCCAAGGCAGCCACGTGCCTGTTCACAGAGAGACCCAGTCAGCCCCATGACCAGCCTTCGAGTTGGCCGGGCCGGAACAATGAGTGTTCCACGCAGGCACACAGGGCAGGCAGGGCAGGGTCTGGCCAGACCATCCAAGGAAAACCTTTAGAGTGTACAAGTGAAGTCCATATGTTTTGTGTTGACTTAAAAAATATATTGAGAAATCAAAGTCAAAAAAGAAATGCATGGAACCAGTAACTCTACCAGGGGTGGCCAAACAGTGGCTCGGGAGCTGCATGCGGCTCTTTCACACATATTGTGCAGCTCCCAGCAGGGCGGCTGGGGAAGCTAAATATCATTAGCAAACAAAATCATTGGACAAATAAATATCATTTTCAATATCTGCTTTTACCCCTTTTGTTATTATTTTTGGCAGTCTCATTTAATGTTATTAAAAGGAAATTTGCATATTTTTCCAATTAAAACGTGTAATATTTGTTCATGTCTTGCAGCTCTCAAATATCCGATGTTTATTCTATGTGGCTCTTACATTAAGCAAGTTTGGCCACTCCTGAACTATACCAAAAGTGCAGAGAACAAATATACATACATCAATTTGGGGAGATTTCAAGATCAGGAAGAGGAAAAGGGAAGAGGAAGAGGGAAAGGGAAGATGAGGAAGGGAAGAAGAGGAAAAGGGAAGAATACAGACAAAAGTCTATTCACTGGTAAACAACATAAGTGTATTATGACAGGTGGGAAATGAGCCCCAAACAGGGGAGAGATCCGTGTAGGGAGACAGGAGGGAAATCCTCATGTTTCCATGTTGCAATACTATGATAGGGGAATGAAGAGTACTGGACTCAGGAGACCAGGAATGGTGAAATCAGGAAGCCTTTATTGAGTGATTCAGCATGCCAGTAGATGGTCAGAACAAGCATGCTTCCAGGACTTCAGGGCCCTCATTATATGCTGGCTGGAGCCACACCTCTGGCCGCACCCAAAAGACCTGATAGGGGCTTAACATATGCACATGTTTGTCATAGGTTCCCTGGAGGAGCCTTTGATTGCATTGGGTCTCCAGGGAGAACCTAGGTCCTACGTTGGTGGAGGCTTTGAATCCAGACGTCTATTGTTCCTCCAGATTCAAGCTCCCCTCTCTGCCTGACCATGTGCTCTGGCCATGTGGCGGACGCCATTACCTGGGAGCACATGGCAGGCTGGTTGGTACACAGAGCATACTACATTACACCCCTCTCCCCATAGTCCGGACTGTCCCTTGGCAAACATAGTCTCTGAGGTGCGCGGGATGTTTCCGTTCTCTGGTCGAGCGGCGCGGGGTTGCTGGAGCCACCGGTGTAGGGAGTAGAGATTCGGGGATATCTGCCATGGGCTGAGCCGGGTCTGGTGCTGGTGCAGGGACGGCGACTGAAGTAATGGCCGGCCGGCTTCTGTGGTGTCCTCCTGCCGAGTCTTGGCCAGTCGTGGGGCGGGCGGATTGTCTGTCTCTGGTACCTCGGGTTCCACATCTGGGAAGTCCAGCCCTGGCTCATCGGCGGAGAAGGCATGCAGGCAGCAGTGAAGTTGGTCCACATGGTGCCTCCACCATTGTCCTTCCTCACCCACAACTTCATAGGAGAGGGGACCAGTGACGTGGATAATCCACCCCGGCAACCACAGAAGGCCCTGGGCATAGTTGCAGACGTAGACTGGGTCCTCCGGCGCGAACCCTCTGGGAGCTTTGGGGACATTGGGTTCTTTGGAGGTGGCCAGCGCCTGATCGGGGTGGAGCCGGTCAAGCTGGGTTGTCAGCCAGCGGCCCATGAGCAGCTCTGCGGGGCTGCGACTGGTGGCCGAGTGAGGGGTGGTGCGCTGGCTGACTAGAAAAGCCGTTAACTTAAACCCCAGATCCCCCTGGTCCATGCGCCTCAGTGCCTCCTTAGTGGTGCGGACCATTCGCTCTGCTTAGCTGTTCATGGCCGGGTGAAAAGGGGCAAATCTCATGTGCCGGATGCCATGGAGCTCCACCAAGCGCTGGAATTCCGCGGAGGTGAAAGCCGTGCGGTTGTCCGAGACAATGGTGTCCGGCAGACCGTGGGTGGCAAAGATGTGCCACATTGCTCGAATGGCGGCTTCAGAGGAGGTGGCGTGCACCAGAACGACTTCCAGCCACTTGCTGTAGCTGTCGATTAGAATAAAGAAAAGCTGCCCCTGTACCAGGCCTGCAAAGTCCATGTGAAGCCGGGACCAGGGGCATTGGGTGGACTCCCAGGGCCAAACGGGAGCATGTGGCGGGTCCAGACGGGTCTCTTGGCACTTTTCGCTGCGGCGGACCCAGTCCTCTGTCTCCTTGTCAAGGCCTGGCCACCAGACGTATCTCTGGGCCAGGGCCTTCATTCATACTACCCCAGGGTGGTGCTCATGCAGAGCGGTCAACACTCACGGGCGGAGGGGTTCCAGAATCACTACCCTTGAGCCCCAGAGTAGGCACCCCTTGTGGGTGGAGAGTTCTGTGCACTGGATTGAGAAGGCCGCGAACTCAGGCTCCAGATTCTTGGGCCACCCCCTTCCCACCCAGTCAGAGACCCGGGAGAGTTGACGGTCTCGGGCCGTGCACCGGGCCACATCCCCTACCTGAAGCGGCCGGTCCGGCAGGTCCTCGAGCAGAGCGACGTGGTAAGCTGGAGCTGGGTCGGGGTCACAGGAGGGCAGCAGAAGGCGGCTGAGTGCATCTGCATGGCCCATGGCCTTCCCCGGGCGATGCACCAAGTCGTAGTCGTACCCCGCGAGGACTCGTGGGGACAACATTTGTGGCGTACGGCGATCTGGGGCGAGGAGGCCCAGAAGAGGTTTGTGGTCCATGGCAACTGTGAACTTGCGCCCATGCAAGTAAGTATGGAACTTTTTGACCCCAGCCATGATCGCAAGCACCTCCTTGTCTATCTGAGCATAGTTCCTTTCGGCCGGGGCTAGGGTCCGAGAGTAATACGTGACCCAAAACTGCCCCCACCCCATAAGGAGATGCGTCACAGGCCAATACAACAGGCAGGGCTTCATCGAAGTGGTCAAGGACTGCACTGGACATTAGGAGGTCCTTGACGCCCTGGAAGGCCACCGCCTGGCGGGGACCCCAAGTCCAGGTGGCGCTTTTGTCCAGGAGCCTGTGTAAGGGCTCAGCTACCACCGCCTTGTGGGGAAGGAAGGCGTGGTAGAAGTTGATGAGTCCCAGAAAAGACTGCAGCTCAGCCTTGGACTTGGGGGCCAGGGCACCGGAGATGGCCTTCACCTTGTCCTCAGTGGGGTGAATTCCATGGGCGTCCACCTTGAAGCCGAGGAAATCCACCGCAGGCACCCCGAGGAGGCACTTCTCGCGTTTCACCTTCAGGCTGGCATCCTGGAATGGCTGGAGGACAGAGTGTAGGCGGGCCGAGAAGGTCCTGACGTCCGGAGCCATGATCAGGACGTCATCGAAAAAGGGCTGCACCCCTGGAAGACCTTTTAACAAATAGTCCATTAACTCTTTTTTTTTTTAAATTATTTTGCATTTTCTTAATTTTACAACAAACAATTTTAATTTATCTTGTTACATATAAAACATTATAATATTCTATAACAAATAACAACAACCAACAGTTTAACTTGTCTGCTACATATATTAGAATAGTGTTATTATCTCAAGTTATCTTTTCTGTATGGTACCTTTTGGGATATAATTATTGTAAGTCGCTTCTAAGAATGGTAACCATTTGGCGTACATGTAAGACTGATTTTTAGATGTGTTGTTTGGTGGTATGGAATATGCTATTTTTTCCATGGCATAGTATTCCCATAAAATTGAGTACCATTGGTGCTTTGTTAAGAGGTTTGTGCTCTTCCAATTTGATGCTATAACGTGTTTTGCAGCCATGAACATTGTAGAAATTAAGTCTTTCCTTAATTTTGGTGTTTCGTCTTCGGGCCAAAAATCTAAAAGAACGATTTCTGGCTGCGTTGGAATGGTGATCTTAGTTATTTCTGATACGTTTTGTATAATCATTGTCCAAAATAATTTGATCTTTACACAGGACCACCAGCAATGATAGTACGAAGCCTCCTTACCACAATTTCTCCAGCAGGTGGATGGGTAAGTATTGTTGATATGGTGCAATTGTTGCGGTGTATAATACCATCTGGTTATTATCTTGGCGGCTAGGGTACTAATGTTCAAAGATTTAGATTGCATGCTTGGTGATGACCACACTTCCTCCCAAGTGGGGGTATCAGTGGGAAAATTACAATCTCTGTTCCATGCAGTTTGATAGGATAGTGTTGTTTTATTGGTTAGTTTCAGAAGTTCTGTGTAGATATTTGAGATTTGTCCTTTGCATGTAGGATTGTCTTGCAACAGTAGCTTTTCGAAGAAGGTTAAAGGCGCTTTTTCTTTTGCCGGTGGATAAGATGTTTCCCAAAGATGTTTCACTTGTGCGTACTCGAACCAGTCTATAGAGCAGTTGTATTTTGTTTCAAGATCCGATTTGCTGAGAAGGCGAAATTGTTTGCTGATATCTATTAATCTGTTCATTTTCAGAGAGCACCATGTTTCATAGGAGTTGTTCCTGCTTCCAGGGTGGAACCATGACTGTCTCGTGAATGTAGTAAGTATCGATGGTTGGGATGTTATTAATGGTTTAGAGTTATCCCACACCTTGAGGGAGTTGGTTAAAAAGAGGTTGTACTGTGTAGACAAAGATCGTTTTTTGTTGGTTTCCCATAATGTTTCTTGAAAGGTGAGCTTGTTCAGGTAGGTTGATTCAATATCCTTCCAATCAGCCACATAATGTGTGTTATATTGCTTGAGAAGACCAACTAATGTAGTGGCTTTGTAATAAATCAATATATTTGGAAGGGAAAAGCCGCCTAGTTTCTTTGGCCTGGTTAATGTTGTATAACTTATTCTATGGCGTGAGTTGTTCCATATGTATTTTAGGATTAAAGTCTTCCAGGTATCTAGTATTGTTCGTGGGATAATAATTGGCATAGCGCGAAACAAATACAACATCTTTGGAAATATAAAAACTTTCACAGTTTGCAATTTCTCTATCCAGGATAACAACGGCGAGGATTGCATCTTAGGTAGTTCTTCGAGCATTTTAGTTATTGGGGTATAGTTAGTTTTTGCCAGATCTTTAAGATTGAGTGGTATTTTGATACCCAAAAATTTCCAAGTGTCTTTGACCCAAATAATGTCATGGTTACGTCGGATATATGTGCGATGAAGTTCTGAAAGCACCATCGGGTATAGTAAGGTTTTTGTGCTGTTAATTTTGAGTCCGGAGATTGTTCCAAAAGCTTGTAAGAGTGAGAACAGTTCAGGTAGAGATTGAGATGGTTGTGTGAGGAGCAGAGACATGTCGTCAGCAAAAAGGCTTAGCTTTAGTTGTTTGTCCTTTATATATAAGCCTGTGATCTGGTTGTTGAATCGTATTGCGTTCGCCAGGGGCTCTATTGCCAAAGCAAAAAGAAGAGGTGAGGCTGGGCAACCTTGGCGTGTTCCTCTAGACAGCCTGAAGTCTTTGGTAGTTAGACCATTAGTCGATATGCAGGCTACCGGTGATCTGTAAATGGTTTCGATAATTTTCAAGAAGTTCGGGCCAAAGTTCATTGATGATAAGATGGTAGATAAGTACAATGGTTCCACGCTGTCGAATGCTTTTTCGATGTCTAGTGACAGTATGAAGGAGGAGTCCAGCTTGTGTTGTCTAGAATAATGTATTGCATTCAATATTTTGCGAGTGTTATCTGTTATTTCCCTTTTAGGGATGAAGCCGGTTTGATCAGTGTGGATATATTGTGGAATGATCTTGTTGAGTCGAGCCGCTATGGTTGCTGTAAAAATTTTGTAATCTTGGTTGAGCAATGAAATTGGACGATATGAGCTCGGTAAGGTTGGATCTCTGTCAGGTTTGAGAAGAAGTATTATTTTTGCTTCATTCCATGATGGTGGCATCTTGCCAGATTCAATCACATAGTTGCAAGTGTTTGCTAGATGGTCACACAACAAAGGGGCAAATTTCTTGTAGTATTCGGCTGTAAAACCGTCTTTTCCAGGGGTTTTGCCGTTCTTGAGGTGTTTAATAACTGAATGGATTTCCTGAGGAGTAATAGGTTCATCCAGCCAAAGCTTGTGTTGTTCTGTTAATGAGGATCCAAGGGGGTATTGTTGTAGAAAAGTTTTGATGTTTAAGGGCGAGGGGTTTTCCGAGGAATAAAGTTTTTGATAATAATTAAGAAAGGTCTCTGAGATTTCTGGGTCATTGTATGTTATCTCTCCATGTGTTTCCGAATAGCATGTATCATGTTATCAGATAGTCTCTTTTTAAATTTCCATGCCAATAATTTGGTTGATTGTGGTGTTTTGAACCAATAACGTTGTTTAAGGTAGGCCAGTTTTTTTTTGTATCTGTGAGACTTCTAAAGATTCCAGTTTCTTTCTTTCTTTCTTTCAGCAAGCAGTTGTTTATACGTTCTTCTGTGGCATGTAGTCATATATTCAGTTTCTAGTGCTTTGATTTTGGTTAAGAGATCTTGTATTAACTGTGTTTTTGTTTTTTTATAGGTGGATGCTGTTGCTATGTATTTACCCTGGATTACTGCCTTGTGAGCATCCCAGATGAATTGTTGTGAAGCATCACAATCTTTGTTGTGTTTGAAGTATTCTTTGATATCTGATTCAATGGTTTCTGAGATTGATTTGGACAATAAAAGTTGTGGATTTAATCTCCAGTTGTACTGAGTTTGTTTTTGTTCTGAGAGTTCCATATGGGACTCTACCCATGCATGGTCCGACCAGATTCTTGAACCTATCGTTGAATCCGAGAAGGTGTTAACTAAAGAAGATGATGCCAAAATAAAGTCAATCCGAGTGTGTGTATGATATCTGTGTGAATAGTATGTAAAGTCTTTACAATTCGGGTTGTGAAGTCTCCATAGATCTATTAGATCTGCTTGTGATAAAATATTTGTTAATTGGGACATATTGGTCTTTGCCCGAGTTGAATATTTTGATGGATTAGTTTTTATGCCTCTCGAGACATCCAAATTGTGATCTAATGCGTGATTGAGGTCGCATCCAATCACACATGGGTCGTCACTAAATTCGGCCAGCCTCTGGAGCGTGGTTTGAATGAAGGCTAGTTGTCCCACGTTGGGCGCATAAAGAGATGCTAAGGTAAGTTGTTTGCCATTGAACTTGCCATTTAAAAAGATGAAGCGACCTTGAGGGTCGATGTCGGTTTTTATGTTCTGGAACTTGATGGATTTGCGTATCAGTATTGCTACCCCACGAGATTTTGAGGTGCCTTGAGCTTGGAGTTGGGCAATGAACTTGTTTGATTTAAAAACATGATCTAAAGTTCCTTTTAAGTGCGTTTCTTGTAAAAAGATGATGTCAGCACGTTGTTTCAGTAATGCTGTCAAAGTCCATTTACGCTTGATAGGTGAGTTCAATCCTCTGCAGTTGAGTGTTAGGTAGTGAATTTTAGAATTAGGCATCATCATCATAAATTAGTTTTTGTGTAGATACATAGGACGATTGCAGCAGTAAAGTATGGGAGTCAGACCTATATAATAGCCATGGACTTAGACAGAATTCAATCTTAGTATGGGTGGTAGTCTTAAAAGACTCATCAAAAAAATGAGATTTCAAAAATGCCAATCTTAAAGATTTTAAGGCAAAAGTCTTATATGTGATTACAATTACGCTGGTTACCATTGGTACTAAATAATACAAGAAGGTTGTAGCAGAAACTAATAACAAAACCAGAGCTAGCCCTGTAGCTCCTTTGTCCCTTTTCCACAGGGACTTAAAAATTAATGCAAACCATATTGAAATAAACAAAAGATCTGTAATTGGGCTAGGCGTTCTCTAAATTTATAGAAAACTCCCGGAACCCCTCCCTATAGTTATCTTGGTTATTTTTCAGAAAAAGGAACAATACCACTATATTATAACAAAGTAAATACAGATTACAATATCTTTAAATTTAAAGTTTTGAAACTTTGAAAAAGGACTTGGTATTACAATATAAATTGACAATAAAAGTGATCTTTTGTTACCCATAAAGTGCTATAAAATTAAATTAGTTATTTAAACATCATAACTAATACACATTACTTCTGTGAATCTTTTCTGCATTATTAATGTAGGGTGTTAGGCGCTATGCTGATAGCTGGCAAGTTACAAGATTTGGGCTGCCACATACATATGAAAGGAAATTGTTGCCTTTTAAAATACAGTTTGACCAATTTAAATAATATAGCTTTAAAATAGTTATTTAAATGTCATAACTGTAACACTTTATTATGAAATTGGCATTTTGATTTGACACTATCGTTTCCCTTAAATTAGCTAATGTGTTACAATGAAAAATCTTTAAAATTAACTCAATTTAAAAATTAATAAAATGAAAGTAGTTATTTAAGTATCATAACTAATACACATTTCTTCTGTGGATCTTTTCTACAAAATTAACATAAGATGTTGTGAGTCAAGCTAATGACTGATAAGTTTCAAAGTTTGGGCAGTCACATACATGTAAAAGGAGATTATTGCACTTTATGTTATAGATTAACCAAATTAAATAATACAGCGTTAAAATAGTTATTTAAACATCATAACTATAATACTTTTTTATAAAAATAACATTTTAAGATGATACACTAGGTTCCCTTATATTAAATAATGGGTTTCTGAACAAAATAATATGATAGACAATTTTTAATATAAAAGTGCTATATAATTGGATAGGTTAAAAATTTGGTATTATGCAACTGAGACTTAGTATTGTTATATAAAATATTAAATCGTGGGTGGTTGTTTTAACCCAAGTCCATTTGTTAAAAGACTATGCTACTACTACAAACTATTGAACAAATGCATTAACAAGGCATCACTGCCAAAGAGGGGAGTCAAGCCAGTTTGGATCTTTTCTCTCGTCTGTCCCTCGTTTTTTGCCAATGGTATGCTGGTGATGGTGGTTGGGTAGGTATATTTTCCTGTACTTCCACAGGTGGAGGTTGAAGTTGCAGGTCTTGTAATAGTTTTAGACCTGATTCCATATCCGTGGCATAAAGCATGTTTCCTTGGTAGGAGACTTGCAGTTTATAGGAAGCCACCCAGCGATACCTGATTTTAGCAGTGTTTAAAGTGGTGGTTATTGGGCGGAGAGCCTTACGGCGGGTTAGCGTTTCTGCAGACAAGTCTTGCAAGGCTTGTATTTTTGTGCCCTGGTACTCTAGATAGCCTTTTTGTCTAGTAAGTTGCATTACTTTTTGTTTTATTTGAGAGTCTGTGAATTTAACTATGATGTCTCTAGGGTAGTTCGTTTGGCGCGCTCTCAGTGCTCCCACCCTGTAAGCTGAATTAATAAATGAAGCGGTAGAAGATTCCAATTCTAGTAGTGTTGAAAACCATTCTAAAAGTAAAGTTTTTATGTTTGATGATTGTTCACTATCTTCTGGGACCCCTCTAAGTTTTATGTTATTTGCTTTTAATTGGTTTTCCAGCGAGATTATTTTATCGGTACTCCACGCC
The DNA here is from genome assembly GCA_029233225.1 of Lepidodactylus listeri. Taxonomy (NCBI): domain Eukaryota; kingdom Metazoa; phylum Chordata; class Lepidosauria; order Squamata; family Gekkonidae; genus Lepidodactylus; species Lepidodactylus listeri. The sequence continues at coordinate 110,400,380 of JARCFY010000009.1, read as the reverse complement.
TCTCTTTCGTAGAAATACCTAGAGTCCTCTTGCAAAATCATGGTGGATTCTGCCGTTGCTTCGGCAGTTTGGGTCACTTGGGCCATTGATTGCTTAAGTTCCACAATTTGTGTATTGATGGGCAATAAGAGTTCAGACATAGTCGTGGCCATGTTGCGTTCTAAGGTTTTTATGGCATCTAAAAATTCTTGTCTAGAGACTCCAAGGCCATCGGGGTGTGCGTCTCTCTCCCGCCGCCATAATGGAGGAGCTCGGTAAGGCCTCACTCGGAGTTTCAAGACTGTCTCCTTTAGCAAAGTAAGTAGTAACGTCTTTACTCACTATTTGTTGTTTTTTGGTCTTAGAAGTCTTGCCCATCCCACAGTGTAGTTTGTAGTAGCGGATGATTTGGTATTGGCGGTGTTTAGGGAGAAGTTTGCAGGAGCCGGTCCGTTATGCGACCATTGCTGTTCGCGCCGATGCCACGCCCCTTGTCCATTAACTCTTGAAAAATCCCAGGGGCTACGCTGACCCCGAACTGGAGGCACTTTACCTTAAACGTCCCCTTGTGTGTCTGTGCTTCTGCTGTGGCATCATCGACTGGCAGCTGCTGGTAGGCCTGGGCCAGGTCTAGTTTCCCAAACACTCGCCCCCCAGCCAGGGAGGGTGATGACCAGGACTGGGTAGGCGTGGGCCTGAAGTGCCATATTGATGGTGCACTTATAGTCCGCACAGATGCAGATGTCCCCGTTTGCCTTCATTGGCGTCACAATCAGCATCTCCCATCGGGCGTGGGACTCCCTGGGCGACCAACTTATCAAGCTCCCGCTTGATCTTGGGTCACAGTGCGAGTGGTGGATGGCGGACCGGTATGCTCATGAGCTGGACTGCGGGGTCAAGGTCCAGGGTGATGGGTGGCCCCGTATATGAGCCCAGTGCCCCATTGAAAACCACTGGGAATTCCTCACAGATGTCGGTAAAATCTGTGGGCCGCAGGCTGTATACCCCGGTGACGCCCAGCCCAAGGGGCTGGAACCAGGAGAGTCCCAGCAGGCTTGTGAGGTTGCCCGTCACCACCAGGAGGCCCAGGTTCTTAAATTGGACCCGGAACTTGCCCAACCCCCTTATCGGTATCGGGTTCTTCAGAAAGTCCCGCAGGGTTAGGCCCTGGACTTTCCAGTCGGGCCCCCCCCTGGGCAGAGCCTGCGGAGGGTGGACTCTGAGATTATGGAGTAGGATGACCCGGTGTCTACTTCCATCTGGCAGGGGGTCCCCTCGATCAAAACTGAGACCTTAATTTTGTTGGGGGTGTTGGGGTGCAAGTTCATTACCTGCTGTGTCTTGCGGTGGTGGTGGCGGGTTGCTGCTGTTTGGAGGAGTTCAGCAGACTCCTGGTGTGTGGCTTGGAGTGGGTTGGAGTGGGTGGTTGGAGTGGGTTGGAGTGGGTTGGAGTGGGTGCAGCAGGCCCGGGCAATGTGGCCCTTCTTGCCACATGACCGGCACTCTGCTTCTCGAAAACGGCAGGTCCGGCAGTCATGCTGATCGCCACAGCTAGCGCACGTGGAATGTTTAGAGTGTGGTGTCGTTGAGCGGGAAGCCTTCTCACCTGAGTTGCGGGACCCCTGTCCCGGAGGCTGGCATTGTACCTCGAGTGTCTCGTCATCTTCGGAAATGTTGGAGTCTGCAGCGGCCTCGGTCTGGTGGATGGCTGCGGATGTGCCAAGCTTCTCCTGCTGAGAGACCTCAAAGGTGCAAGCCGAGGTTAGCATCTTGTCCAGGGTGGCTGTGGAGTTGGCCATCAGCTTCCTTTGAAGCTTGGGGTCACAGACCCTACACAGGAACGCGGAGTATAGCATGTCCTCTGTGGCCATGAACACGCACCCCACCAGGAGATGGCGGAGGGCCGCCAGGTAATTGGAGGCAGACTCACCCTTCTGCTGCAGCCGGCGGAAGAACTTCACCCACTGCGTGTTCTTGGAGGGTCTCGGTGAGAAGTGGTTCCTTAGGAGTGCCATGATGTCATCATATGTGGCCTCCACTGGGGTACGAGGGGAAAGCAGGCTGTGGAGTAACTTCAGCGTCTTTACCCCGCAGGAGGCCATGAGCCAGGACTTCTTCTTCCCGGGCTCCATGATGTCCTGTGCGTCGAAGTAGGATGTGAGCTGGTCCGTCCAGGCTTCCCAGTCTTCAGGGCAGGCTGGATCGAATGGGTGGGTGGTTCCTCAGAAGCCGATGGCAGTGCGGTGGCACTGGAGCCAAGCAGGGCCGGTGGCTGACGGATCTGGTCTGGGCCCGATGCGGTGCTGGTGTCGGCCAAGGAGTCGCTCATCGGGATCCCACCTTCGTCGCCAGTGAAGAGTACTGGACTCAGGAGACCAGGAATGGTGAAATCAGGAAGCCTTTATTGAGTGATTCAGCATGCCCAGTAGATGGTCAGAACAAGCATGCTTAACATATGTGCATGTTTGTCATAGGTTCCCTGGAGGAGCCTTTGATTGCATTGGCTCCCCAGGGAGAACCTAGGTCCCACATTAGTGAAGGCTTTCAATCCAGATGTCTATTGTTCCTCCAGATTCAAGCTCCCCTCTCTGCCTGACCATGTGCTCTGGCCATGCTGCGGGCGCGATTACTTGGGAGCACATGGCAGGCTGGTTAGTACACAGAGCATACTACATTACAGGGAAGTAAAAAAATTTTTTTGAAGCATAGGTTTAAAGAAGATGAAAAAAGTGGGTTCTAAACGGTTCAGATGGAAATAGATAAAATCTTTGTCTTAGATAATAATAAGTGTATCCAGAAAATGTATATAACTTCTTGATAGAAGATTCATGTGTGAAGAGAATGTAAAAGAGACAATGATAAGCTGGATGAGAGATATAGGTCACTCCATTGGTGTAGATAGCTGGTCTAAGATTTGGAAATCAGCAAAATTGATGTGATCTATACCCTACAAGGAGAACATATTAAAGTTATATTATAGATGGCATTGGTCACCCGAAAAGTTAGCTAAGTGTTTTCCTAATACTTCAAATATCTGATGTAGTAACGTAGTAACGTAAAAGTAACGTAGTAACGTAAAAGTAATGTAGGTACTTTCTTTCATGCTTGGTGGAGATGCCCTAAACTACAGATATATTGGGGGAAAGTACATAATTTATTATACGAAATATTAAAAATCAACTTGCCGCTGTTACTGGAGATATATTTGCTGAACATAATTCCCAATGAGTTCAAGATAGAAAGATGTTTAATTATTTATATTATAACTGCTGCAAGGATCTTGGTGGCAAAGAGTTGGAAGTCAGACAGTCTTCCCTCTAGAGAGGATATAATACATAAATTACTGGATCTTGCTGTAATGGACAGACTGAGTCTTACAGAAGTATACAATAATGAGGAGGTGTTTAAAAAAAGATGGAAATGTGTATATGATTGGTTAGATTCTTCATTGTAATTTAGAATTGAACCCTTTTTTGGCATGTTCAAATATGGTAGCGGAATTAGATTTGGTTTTGTGATTGTTTCTTAACTAATAACATGCTTGTATGCAAATATTATAATTTATCAAATTCAATAAAATATTATTTTTAAAAAAATTCTAGGAAATGGGGCCATTTTTCGCTCAGGTCTACTCTTTGTGTGCCATCATTAGCTCTAGATATATTGTCTGCGACCTTGTCTAAGATGCAGCATTCCCACAATTAAGCATGTCCATGATGGGTTGTGGGGGGGGGGGGGGAGAACCTTCTTTTTCCAGTTCAGGGCTATAAGGCTTTTAGCTGCAGCCAGCATTACTAAATGAGTTCTTTGTGAGCTTTTGAGATTTTCTTAGCCTCCCAGAGATTATGGAGAACAGCTTCAGAGATTTGTGTTGACTTGAATGAACATGCATGAAGCTACCTTATACTGAATCAGACCATTGGTCCATCAGAGATGACATTGTCTACTCAGACTGGCAGCAGCTCTCCAGGATCTCAGGCCAAGGTCTTGCACATTCCCCACAACTGGATCTTTTGACCAAAGATGCTGGGGATTGAATCTGGGACCTTTTGCATGCTAGCAGATCTGGTGGGGCCGACAGATCTCCCAGGATTATGACTGATCTTCAGACTACAGAGATCAGTTCCCCTGGAGGGGAAAAAAAGGGCTTCTTTGGACCCTACAGCATCATACCCCATTGAAATTCCTCCCCCCCCCCAGGTTCCACTTTCAAATCTCCAGAAGTTTCCCAGCCTGGATTTGGCAACCCTCCAGGCAGATGCTTTACTGCTTAGCCAGGGCCCCTAAAGAGGAGGAGGAGGAGGAGGAGGAGGAGGAGGAGGAGGAGGAGGAGAATGGATTTCTACCCTGCCCTTCACTCGGAGTCTCAGAGCGGCTTACATACTTCTTTCCCTTCCCCTCCCCACAACAGACACCCTGTGAGGTAGGTGGGGCTGAGAGAGCTCTGAGACAACTGTCCTTGAGAGAACAGCTGGTAAAGAGCTATGGCTTGTCCAAGGTCATCCAGCAGGTGCAAATGGAGGAGAGGGGAATCAAACCCAGTTGTCCCAGATTAGAGTCTGCACACTTAACCACTGCACCAAACTGAAGGGAAAGGGTTTGTCACAGGTAGAAGAAAGCTGGGAAATGGTGCTTTGCTAGGGTTGCCAACTCTGGGTTGGGAAATACCTGGAGATTTGGGGGTGAGGCCTGCAGGAGGTGGGGTTTCAATGCAGTATAATGCCACAGAGTCGACCTTCCAAAGCGGCCATTTTTCTCCAAGGGGACTGATCTCTGTTGCCTGGAGATCAGTTCTAAAGCAGGACATCTCCAGCCACCAAATGGAGTTCAATAGCCCTATGCCCTGCCTATAACATCCCACACTGGCTATGAGGTTTGAGAGAGCTGGGTGGATGAAGGAGAATGGCCTCTGTGCTCTGGGGAAGAAAACACGGTTGTGGTCACAGGACAGCACAGGCTGGCCTGGTCACCCCTACTAGGGGTCTCTGTCTGATCTTGCCCGGCCTGAAGCTGAGAGTGTGGCCCTATCGGGACTCTGGCTTTTGTCACCAGACAGGCCGCAAGACTCTCAGTTCTTCAGGACCACACAGGGGAGGGAAACTTTACCTCAGGGTTTCTTATCTCCTTGGGATGAAAGAGGCCATTGTCCTCCTGTTATCCTTTGGTCAGATTCTGATGTTTGCAGAGAAGGGAGCAGAAAAGCCACAAATTGGACAGAGGACAAAACATGCATTAAATAGTCACTCACCTAAAAAAAAAAAAATCCGTTCCATGCACATCATCACCATCGTCCAGAGGATATCTGATAGCCCGTCATTTCCAAGCACTTCGTAACAGCCTGCCGATTTTTGATGTGAGGGAATGCACGAGGGGCTCCTGCTACCAGAATGCCAAACGGCAAGCTCCCCCCCAGCCCGTTGCTCAGGCTCCCCCCCCCCACCCCCCCGAGAACCTTTGTGCCCACACCGGTCAGCAGGCTTTCTGCCCAACAGAGCTTTCTGGGGAACAGTGCAGCTCGGTGTCATCGCTTCCTTTAGGGATGAAATTGATTGCACTGCCGCAAGAAAAATGGGAGTTAGGTTGCGGTCACACACACCAAATAATCCCCTGTCAATCCACTTTCAGTGCACTTTCCAACTGGATTTCATTTTGTGAACTGGCAAAATCCAGTCGGAAAGTGGATTGAAAGTGGATTGAAAGGGGATTATTTTGTGTTTGTGACCACAGCCTTACAGTATTTTTTTTAAGTCCCTATTTGTGATCACTACCCCCCACCCCACCCCAAATAGCTTCAAAAAGCAAAAATGCTGCTGCTGAAACAGAAACTATCTCTGTAATTGTGGGACCTGACGATCCACGGTCCTTTTGCACCTAATTTTTGTAGGGTTTGATCTTTGGTGCTGAAGTTGCTGTTTAGCAGGGGAGGATATAATCTCCCCCCCCCCGGGACCCCACCCCATCTTCCTCCCTTTCATACCCTTTTTGTGCCTGACAACAATCTTGTGGGGCAGACCTGCTTCTCTGGCCCTTCTTTTTCCTCCGAGGGGCTTCACCGTGGACACAGCCAGGCTATTCCTCCTTCTCCTTCTTGTTCTGCAATTCCAACCTCCAGGATTGTTTCATCAAGAAGGAGGATTGCATTAGAGAGAAAGGGAGACGTTTTAATGTTTCCTACCTGCCATTTTCTCACGGCGGAAAAAGCTGCCCTTGAATTGCTTATAACTGTGCAGCAGGGGGGTGGGGGAGTGCCTGTGAGCTGGCTTTAGGTGGGCCAGGCCATGCAAGGACCCTCAGACCCACCCCCATCATCAGCAGCTTCGTCCGAAATTCCCCTTGATGAATAGGGAGTCAGGACAGGAGCCTTCTCTGTTGTGGCTCCCGCCTTATGTGGAACAGCCTGTCTGAGGAGGTGAGGAAAGCCCCCACTTTCCCGGCTTTCTGTAAATGATGCAAAACTGAATTATTCAAGAGGGCCTTTATGCACAGGGTAATACAGGGCTGCACCGTCCAAAGTGCTTCACAAACTTACTTGGATAAATGATCAGGGACTGTGGGCTGTACTGCTGTGTGTTTAGCTTACTGTAAGTAGAATCCTATTATGTCATTTTTGCACCACTTAATGTGTCATGTTAATACTTCTGCTATGGTCAAGATTCTATACATGGTTGGAGGAATACAGTGAATTAACTATATAGACTTTTAATATAACGAGAAACATTATAGACATTATTTACATTTACATGCAGGTTTCATAGATAAACTATCTTGGTTTTTCACATGTATTCAACATACAACTGGATATTGTCAGAAGTAATTTAACAGTTAACAGTAATTAACAGATACTTTTTTGTTGTTGTTCAGTCACACAGTCGAGTCTGACTCTTCGCGACCCCATGGACCACATCACACCAGGCCCTCCTGTCTTCTGTTGTGCTCCGGAGTTTGCTTAATTTCATGTCCATTGCATCGATGACATTGTCTAACCATCTCATCCTTTGCTGTCTCTTCTTCTTTGACCTTCAGTCTTTCCCAGCATCAGGGTTTTCTCCAGTGAGTGCTCCCTTCTCATTTGGTGGCCAAAGTATTTGAGCTTCAGCTTCAGGATCTGGCCTTCCAGGGAACAGTCAGGGTTGATTTCTTTTAGGATTGACCGATTTGATCTCCTTGCAGTCCAAGGGACTCTCAAGAGTCTTCTCCAGCACCATAATTCAAAAACATCTATTCTTCGGCACTCGGCCTTCCTTATAGTCCAACTCTCGCAGCCATATATTACAACTGGGAATACCATGGCTTTGACCATACGGACTTCTGTTGGCAGGGTGATGTCTCTACTTTTTGTTATACTGTCTAGGTTTGCCATTGCTTTTCATCCAAGGAGCAGGCGTCTTTTAATTTCATGGCTGCAGTCACCGTCTGCAGTGACACTACAAAGAGGTAAAGAGACCCCCTCCAAAAAAAATTGTATGTATTATGTGTTTGTTTGTTTTCTTTTGTATGATTTATATTTTTGTCTGAGTTACAATCAAAACTAAAATCATGATATAACTAATACTTCTGCTATGCTTCAGTTCTGTCTTTTAGATTTCTGGCCGGTTCCAGACTGCTACAATCCTACTGCTTTGTTTATTGAATATCCCATCTTGTTGACTGTACAGACCCACTCTGTGTAATCTGCCTTGAGTCCCTGTGAGAAAGGTGGTCGACAAATAACATAAATAAATAGATAGTAAAAATAATCCTCCACAAGAGCACCACAAGGGGCACATGTTTAGCTGAGAAAGTTAAAATGCCTGAGTGCGCATTAAACACGCTTGTCCCTTTCTAAATGCTCCCCCATTTCCAGGGATACCTTACCTCTAAGCGCGTGTGTGGGGTTGCCTATTGTTCTTAGTGCCTTTCCCTCAGCTGCTTAAAAGAATTGCAGAGATAGCAGTGGAGGCTTGGTCTGAAGAAAGTCTGAAAAGACCCACAGTTGCATTCCATTAGATACCGTATTACGGTCTTTATGCTGAAACGCTGATTCTCAGGAAAGACTAGACATCTTTTTTTCTTTTTATTCACAAACCCAAAGCGAAACAGGGTCTGTCCTAAGCATGCAATCCAAACTGAGCTCCTGGAAATATATATCTGATGGAAACTGCATGCTGGATTCATCACAGCTAATGGGCAAGTAAGTTGAACACACAGCCCTTCCTGCAATTTAAACATTTGGATTAAAATCAGAAGGTTACAGTTACCAACTGAGATCTTAGAAACTAGTATCAAAACAGTACCCTGAAGTCCACCCCCCGTTGTTCTTAAGTTTATTTTGTTATCTTAAACCTTTAGTGATTAGTTCAAAACTAAAGTGGGAAGGGGCTATGCCACCATGTTTCATACTGCCAGCTAAAAAATGGGATATTATCCAGGATTCAAGGGGACCACCAAGGCCGTTATTTCCAGTAGTGTAGCGAGATCAACCCTCCTCAAGTAAAGGAATTAATACAACTTTTCAGTTAACAAATTGGACAGAGTACAAGTGGGGGACCTGCAAGATTGGCGGGGGGGGGGTCCCATTTCTCCCCCCACTCCCTTTCGGGGCTGCCTGCTCTCTGAGCTGGCCACTTGCCCCCAGCTCCCCCGTCTGCAGCACCGCTTCCTGCCTGATTCATGCGGGGCAGACAGGAGTGGCAGAAGTAGTGGGGTGGTAGCTTCCCCTCACCCTTCCCCATTGTCTCACATGCTCCTTCAGGCCAGGCCAGGCCAGGCCAGGCACTGCCTTCATCCTCATCAGCTCTTTTCCCTGTGAGAAGGGTAGATGAGTCAGTGTCAGCAGGGCCCTGTCTCAGGCAGAGGCCTCAGTCTGGAGTTGCTACTCGGCTTCCAGCTGTGGGAGTGACCCCATCAGCAGCCACTCCCTGGTAAGTCAATGCCTGGTGGAATGGGACCGTCCTGTCTGTGCGTGTGCAGCCAATTCTCCTCCATTTTGCTTGTTTTTTGCTTGTATCCCTGCCCCTCCACCCTGTTTTTAAAGGCTTGGGATTTTTCTGTAAACCCAGGGATCCCCTCAAGGTTGTACTAAGATTTCCCTTCTCTGACCCTGGCCCTAATGTGTGGATTTAACAATCCACATCTAGGGTCATGTTCAGAATTAGATACAGGACAAGTGGAGGGACCCACGATACTCGTGGGGGGGGGGACCTCACGGGTGAGGAGGAAGTGGTCACAGGTAAGCTCCTTGTCCATGCCTGCCCCTGACTTAGCCCCAGACCCAGTGCCTGACAGCCGAGGACAGGAGGACTTGACTCAGTTAACTGAGGAAAACATAAGTCCTGCAGAGGATCCACAGCCAAGTTCTCAGCAAGACCCACCTGAGGCTGATCAGGCAGTGGCTGGACCAAGCAATTCACCACCAGACTCGCCTCCACCTGTCAGCAGGCTCCGTGAAAGGAGACGGCAAGAGCTGAATAGGCGATGCAAGCAATATTCAAACAGGGGGCACATGGAACATCAAAAGTCATGTAATATATTGACACCTTGACATAGTGTAGAATGCATGATGTTTTCAGTATAAAATGATGAAGCACGTTTTAAGAATGAGAGCTGAAAAGTCAGGTGCCACTTGCGTAAACACCTACAAGGTCAGCAGCCCAGGGAGACTGACATCCATCCTAACACTATATATAATTGTTCCATTTATACCCTGCCCTCCCCACAGAACAGGCTCAGGGGCAGCTTACATTCATTTGTACCTTGTACATCTATCTATATATATAAAAGAAAGTCCCCTCACCGTAAAATCAACGCCCAGGCCAAACTGCTGGACCTAGAGGCACCGAATTCGGGAAGAGCGCTCCTACCATGGTGTAGGTGCTCACTAAGAAGGGATTTTTAGAAATTCGACCCCCTAAGGGGGTCAAAAGGGGAAAATGTGCTCTCCCCATTGATTCCTATATGGTTGCCTCCTTGCACCCCCCCCCCACTCTCTGATTGGTCAGCTGCAGAGCTCAGCGTTCTGAGGTAAAAAACACAGTTACAGGAGACTGCAGACAGTTGAGGACAGTTACAGAAATCAGCAATTCAAGACTCCTGAATGGACATTTTTCATAACAGCCAGCATGGCAATTGAGTTTATAAATGTTCATGGGGAGATTGTAAAGGACCTTTCTATGAGCCATTTTGATGCATGGCTCCGTCATGAACCTGAAGAAATGTCCACCACATCACCACTCCCTCAGACCAACTCCCCCTCACCTCTCACTGCCCCCAAGGAAGCTCCTGGCAAACACTGAGCCAGATACACCACCAGTGCAAGGAGGAGGCAATTTAGGAATGCGGCAAAGTTCATGAGGCTGCAGTTCCCCCTCAAGGTCTGCCAGACACTGAAGGTGGCAGGAATCAACAGACGACTGCTTCTCCCATGGACAGTTCTGTGTGGCCTGCTCCAGAGTGAGCTCACCAAGCAGCCTGGTGATCCCAGTAGCACCTGAGGGCAGAACCACCCATGTGGTCTACAGAGAGGTCCTTCAGTGGAGAAAAAAATAGTATGTATGTCTCACTTTGTTTTTTACACTACAGTCTTCTCCGTTAGAATTCCTACAACAAATTTTACATTTCAGACTTCACATCATCAGTGACTGGATTTACGGAACTTAAATACCATAGCAAAGCATGGGTATCAGGCTAGTAATACCTACCAGAGGCATGGGCTAGGGCATCACCAGTATGCGGATGACACCCAGCTCTATCTATTGTTGGCCGGCCAGTCTGATTCCACCCCAGAAGACCTGGTTTGGGGGCTACAGGACGTGGCTGGATGGCTTAGACTGAGTCGATTGAAATTGAATCCGATGAAGACGGAGATCCTGTGTCTGAATCAGAGCAGCTTGGGGGTAGGGATCCCATTACCAGCCTTCAATGGGGCACCACTGGTGCCAGCCCTGAGGGTCCGGAGTTTGGGAGTGCTCCTGGATGCTTCCTTGACAATGGAGGCCCAGGTAGCAGCCACTGCCAAGGCGGCCTTTTATCACCTGCGGCTGCTTAGGCAGTTGGTTCCCTTCCTCGAATGCGATGATCAGGCGGCAGTGATCCATGCAATGGTCACCTCAAGCTTGGATTACTGCAACACTCTCTACATGGGGCTGCCCTTAGTGCAACTCCAGAAGCTGCAGCTGGTGCAAAATACGGCAGCCAGGCAGTTGATGGGCCTCCCGATGCGGGAGCCCATCCAGCCTGTGCTAAAGGCATTGCGCTGGCTGTCAATAGCGTTCCGGATCCGCTTCAAGGTGCTGTTTTTGACCTTTAAAGCCCTTTATGGTCCGCGATCTGCTTACCTGAGGGACCACCTTTCCCCACATGTTCCCCAGAGAGCACTTCCATCAGGATTGCAAAATTGCCTGGCCCTCCCGGGTCCAAAGGATGTTAGGCTAGCATCAGTTAGGACCAGGGCATTCTCTGCAGCAGCTCCAACCTTCTGGAATGAGCTCCCTTGTGAGATCAGAGCCCTGTGGGACCTCTCTCAGTTCCGCAGGGCCGTGAAAATGGAGCTTTTCCAGCAGACTTTTCAGTAGGGCCACACCGTATCAGTCATGCCCTGGGCTGACCTAGACCAGAAGCTATTTAGAGTGTTCACATGCACGTATACTGTTTTATTGTTTTATTGGTTGTGTATGAGCCGCCCTGAGCCTGCTTCAGCAGGGAGGGTGGGATAGAAGTTAAATTAATAAATAAATTAAGTAAATAAATAACAGTTAAAAACCTACAAAATCATCTAAAACAATTCGGTTACAATGATAATAATAATAAAGTGCTGTCGGTATTTCACTAATTGCATCAGATGGCGTACCAGTGCCACAAGATGGTGTATTAGTTACATAAGTTGACTTATTCGCTGTTCTTCAGAGGTCACATTATGACTCAAACTGACCATCTGGGTCATGGGCTCGTTGGTGCTGGTAGTGGAGGCGGCTCCTAGTTGAACGCCTGGTGGAAGAACTCCATCTTGCAGGCCCTGCGGAACTGAAGAAAGGTTCTGCAGGGCCCCAATCTCTTGCCACTGAAAAGGCCCTGGCCCTGGTGGTAACGAGCCTGGCATCCTTAGGGCCAGGGATGGTCAATCGATTTTAAACCCCAACCGAAGTGCTCTCTGGGGTATGTATGGGGAAAAGCGGTCCCTCAGGTATGTTGGACCCTGGCCATAGGATACAGAACAAAGTTTGAGTCCAATGGCACCTTTAAGACAAAGACAAAGACTCTGTGTGCACATGAAAGCTTATACCCAGAATAAAACTTTGTTAGTCTGAAAGGTGCCACTGGACCCAAACTTTGTTCTGTTGCTTCAGACCAGCACGGTGACCCACCTGAATCCATCACGATAGAATACAGACAGCAGAAACAACATTTGTAAACATGTATATCAAGTGTTCTTCGGGTGCTCTCCAAATGCTCACAAATATGTTGAATATTCTCTGAATGTGTGACAGAGGTGTTTGTCACCCGGTCCTCTGGCCAGCTGCGTGGGGGAGCACAGTGAGGAGGAGACTGATGCTCTGCAGGGCTCAGGTGGTCCCTCTCAGCCATGAGCAGCATCACAATCCAAGCCCCTGTGGGCGAGAGTGAAGGACTTGCCAACCACTGGGGGCAGGGTGGTCCAAGGAGGAGATGGTGTCCCTTGACTGGGGTAACAAAGTACATTGAGGGTTGCCAGCTCTGAAATGGAAAATATCTGGAGATTTGGAAGTGGGGGTGGAGCCCGGGCATGGTGGGGATTGGGGATGGGAAGGAACTCCTCAGGGTATAATGCTGTAGAGTCTACCCTCTGAAGCTCCTGATGGAGAACTGTGGGAACTGTTGCATTTCCCCAGGGCCTGTTAAATGGAGCTGTTCTGCCAGGCCTTTGGTTGAGGTGGTGGACACCAAATGACCTCAGCCTTCCCTGCTTCAGGGGCTCCATGGCACTATTTACATGATGGGTGCCGGGAGCAATGCTCCCCCTAAGCTGTGGAGACTGTGAGCAAAAATTCTACTTTGTGAGCTGCTGGCATTAAAATTGTGAGCAATTTGGCTACTGCATAACTTAGTTTGCTCTGGAGCCATCCTTCCTGAACTAAGACAAAAATGTGTGAGCCAGAGGCTAAAAACTGTGAGCCAGCCCACACTAACTCAGCTTAGAGGGAACACTGGCCAGGGGTGACTGACGGATTCAAATAGAGCATTCCTCCACCCCCACCCCCAGCATGAGGTCAGCACACAGTGGACTCAAATGAACCGCTGAGCTGCCACTTGGTATTTTAAATTGGTATTTAATGTTATTCTCTATAAGTTGACATATTGATGCTTAATGCAATGGTTTTACTGTTTTTATGACATGTTGTTAGGGTTGCCAAGTCACTCATGTTTTGCAGTGGGGGAGAGTTGGTCCCATTCCGGGACATCCGCGCACAGCTCGATGATGTCACCCGGAGGTGACGTCATCATGTTGGGCATGTCGCCGGCCGACGCTCTAGCAACCAGCCTGGAAACTCTATGGTAGCCCTACATGTTGTAAGCTGCCCTGAGCCCGCTTGTGGGGTAGGGTGGGATAGAAATCTCAAAAATAAAATGAAATGAAAATTAAGAAGGCCTGACTTTTTTGGCCTCAGTAGTTTCATAACAAGAGAAGACTCTTTCAGGAAAGATGGCCGTGTGAGAAGATGGGCATTTTAAGAGGCAGCTTTCAGTAGAGAAGCCCAGGGCTATCAAAAAAAGGGAGGAAGCCAATTGAGATGTAGTTCCCTGCTATCCTGTGATAACATTGTGGTTATCTGCTCTAAACATATGGACTGGTATTTTCAATGACATCTAAATAGTTGTGGTGTATTCTGTCAGTTTGATGTAGTGGTTAAGTGCACGGACTCTAATCTGGGAGAACCGGGTTTGATTCCCCACTCCTCCACATGCAGCTGCTGGTGTGACCTTGGGCAAGCCATAGTTCTGGCACAGCTGTTCTTGAAAAAGAGCCATTTCTGTCAGAGTTCTCTCAGCCCCACCTACCTCACAGGGTGTCTGTTGTGGGGAGGGGAAGGGACAGGAGATTGTAAGCTGCTCTGAGACTCCTTTGGGTAGTTAAGGGTGGGGTATAAATCCAATCTCCTCCTCCTCCTTCTCATCTTCTTTTTCTTCTTTTTCTTCTCTTCTCTGAAGACTTCATAAAACTCAGTGAGACTATATCTTAGAAACACTGAGGATTCTCCCCCATCCTGCCAGTCTGTGTAAACAATGGGCTCATTTCACTCTTTATTGAGCATTTCATATGCTGCTTTTAAATATTGATTTCCCCTGAGTTGTTGGGGGCTAGAAGCATAAAGAAAGAAAAATGATACTTAATATAGGCAAATATGACAACAGTACAAGTCCCATCTACGGCTGGACACAGTCTGCCTCTGCATTTCTGAAGGGCTTTCTCTTTCTTTCTTTCTTTCCAGGATCCTTGAACATCCATCGGAGTGAGCGTGGAGGTCTGTGGGGGAAGGAATGGTGGGTGTAACTGGCATGCGCATTGGAGTGAGTACCGACAGGTGGGTGCTCTTCCTTGCTTGCTAGTCTGAGACAGGTGTTTTAGTGTGCATCCCCAGTCTTAGCCCTACCCTGTAGCTCGTACAAAAGTTTGTGCATTCAGCTGCCAATATTTTTTTTCTCTGTGGAAGTTAAATAGGACAGAAGGTGGATTCAAGATAATTACAGTATTCACAGTGGGAAGTGAACCTGCTGGATTAACCCTGTATCCCTAAGTACAACGATAAGGGACCGCTTCAGGCTTAATTTCATTTTCTGGCTCCTCCAGCCGGACGACATTCTAACAACTTTCTCATGTCTGAATAGGACCCGGCTGTGTTTGAAGCCAAGCAAGCTATTTATCTCTTTTTGATGGTGAATAGGCAAGGTTCCTAGAGGCAATGATTTTGATTGTTAAGGGTCCTGAGTTATGCGTTAAGGGTAGAGATGCCAGTGTAGATCTTAGGAGTTTAACTTTCAGGAGGTAGCAAAAAAGACTTTTTGTTGTAAAGCTCCTTTGGCTTCTTGACTCCAAGCTGTAAGAAATCTTTGTTTCCTTCGCTCCCTGGGTAAAAAAAGGAGATTATCTACTGCCAAGCACCGATTATTTTACCTTTTCATGCACTGTAAACTCTGTTGTCATGCTTGTTGTCTCTTTCTATGCAGTCGTCGTTTGTGCTAAATGCTGACCTTTACTTTGTTGCCAGAGTTAAAGTAGACCATTCTACCACTTCAAAGGACAGGCCCTGGACTTTTCAGCATTTAAAAGCCAGCTGGCATGAATGCTCACCTGTCTACAGTAACATCGAACTGCTTGTCAACTGTAGCTTGGCCAGCATCACCCCGGACATAAAGCCCTCTTCAAATTCCCAGCCCCAATGGTCATTTACTTCATTGTGGAGATGGCAGAGTCCCAGCCAGCTGTGGGCATGTTGTAATTGCTTGCAATAGAAGGGGCTTTACTTTGCTTCAGACCATATTTACCGCAGGCAATGGAACATTACTTTCATGTAGCATTAACTCAGTTTTTTCACTTGAAGGTCAACTGAAGTCTGCTTTCTTATTCTGCCTGCAGGAAAAAAAAGTGTGTGTGTGTGTGTGAGAGAGAGAGAGAGAGAGAGAGAGAGAGAGAGAGAGAGACTTGGGGTTTGCATTCCCCCTCCCTCACTAACAGATGACAAACAAACAAAACCTCATATCTTGGAGTAACAAAACAGAATCTCTGCAGCCCAGTTTTCTTTCCTATTGCATTAAGGCCTGCCCATACCATCAATTATTATGGAGACTTAGCAGCCGCTAAGCTCATTTGCATGACTGAAGGGATTGGTTAGTTAACAGAATCTGCAGGGGGGGGGCCACTATCCTTCTAGCTCTTGCCTCACCCCTTTCGGGGTTCAGTGAGTGGAGTTTACATTCCATAGAGGAACGATGAGCAAGCAACCCCAAAGTAAACATTTTTTTGCAGATCTGTGTCATCCTGACATGGGGTAAAGAGAATCCCACATATCAGGCGCTGATGTGGAGTGAACTCTGTGATTCAGTGTGTGACACAATTCACCTGCAGTAACAAGGGAATGTCCAAGGAACCCGTAAGCACAGAAATACAGGTTGGAACTCATCAAGACGGAGCTCTTCCACCAGGCATTCGATTAGGAACCGCCACACTATCCACATCACCACTATTGACATCTTGTGGCAGAGGTCGGCCCTGGCCTGGAGAGTGAGCAACACCATCATGCAGGCTTGAAGTTCAGTAAACTGTTGAAGACCATACAGTACGCCAGGGGCGTTGACTTTCTAAATCCCGGGGGGGGGGCAGGGGCTCTCTCGTGCACGTGCGCAAAGCGCGCGCGCGCGCACGGGACCATGTCTCTGCCGCTCCCTCCCCCCCCGGCCCAGGGAGGCAGACCCGCAGCGGCAGCCAGCTGGCCGGGACTGCCACCCGCGCGAAGCACGCGGGCGACTATGTCCCCGCCGCCTCTCTCCCCCCCCCGCCTCAGGGAGGCAGGGCAGGCCGGGGGTGAAGGAGAGGCGGAGACGGCCGGCTGTGCGAGCATTTTGCCGGGGGGGGCTGAGCCCCCCCCGGGAAATTTCGGGGGAGGCTCGAGCCCTCGAGCCCCCCCGTAGTTGACGCCCATGCAGTACGCCATCTTTAGAACTGGACAAAGACCACTATACTAGCATTTTAAGAATTTTTGTGATGTTTTAACTTTGTAATAGTTTTACGGTACTGGTTACTGATTTTGTAAGCCACCCTGAGCCTGCTCGCAGGGAGGGTGGGGTATAAATAAACTAAATAAATAAATAAAGGGGAAATTGACAATAGTATAGACATTGGGGAAGCAAATGGTGTATTATCCTGCCAATTTGAGATGAGAATTTCACCAAAGCAACAGCAAGTGAGGTGGCTTAGTAAAAGCCATGGCAAATTCTCGTATTTATCTACTGTCAGAATTTAATATATTTTTTTCCTCTCCTTTCTGCACCCAGAACCTTTGAGCTGAAAGGCTGGTTGGGGTTTGTTTTTGGGATGGCAAAAAATAGTTGCTCAGCCAAAGCTTTTGTTCCCTCGTGGGAACCAAATTTTAAGCAATACAACTGTGTGTTAAAGACATGCTGTTTATTTTCAACATCAGTTTGATTCTGCTGTATCTGTAATAGGGGACAGGAAAGATGGTTTTTCCATTTAAGAATAAGTGCTTTCAAGCAGGGGACTTGTGAGGACTCACTCCCCCCCCCACTCTGGCACCCTGTTCGGAATTAGAGATATGTATTCTAGGTTTTGTTTGTTAGAGCATAAGTTCTCTTTCCATATATTAAAATTCTCTTGAACTGATTAATGTTTGTTTAATTTATACATAGATGATTAGTCAGCTTAGATCTTGACAGTTTATGTGGCAAAAGGCACAGCTGGTGTGTTCCATTTGCTTCCAGTTAGAAAAAGTTTTTCTGCTCATGAGCTAAGGGATGAAGAACAGTAGGCAGGGTGGGAGGTGAAGCCCCCTTTCTGGAGCCAGGCTCACTTGACAACAATTACTCTGCTGCCCCTCACCCGGCAAAGATGATATGGCAGTGCATAATGTTTTTTTTTAAGTGATTATACATACTGCCTTTCAAGCACCGGCCCAGTGTGGAGACTTGATATGGCTTTTATCAGGGATTGAAATGCTGCATTACCAAGTAAGCAGTAAATTATGTCCAAAGTAATTAACCAGCACCCAAGCAGAGGACCAGAGTAGAAATTGAATGGGCGGCCGTGGGGGGCGGGTTTGAAAGAGAGATTCTGCTTATGCATTTTGATTAGGTGGCTGGTTGTAATCCCCCAGGAGGGAAAAGAGATACTCAGCAGGATGCTGCAGTTCAAGAAGACTGCTAGGTGAATTCTTGTTAAGGAAGGACTGACTGTAGCACCATTTGGACAATCGGTAATACCTGGATTCTGACACACGCATTAAGTTGCCAATTCCAGTTTTTGGACATATGCCACTGAATGCTGACAGTTCTTTTCATGTGATCGTCAGAATTCACTGGTACAGGTTTTTGGACCTTCACAAAACTTGTCAAGATTGTCAACATTCATGTACATCAAAGTTCATCAAAATTTGGGCATTTACTCAACTAAATATGTGGAAACATAAGTTTTGAAATCCTGAAGAAAGTTGACTTCATATCCTGAAAGAAAGAAAATCTTTCTGATTATAACTCTTCCATCCTGCCCCTATGTCATTCTCTGTTACACCAATAGAAACCCTGCAGGTGCCATGTCACACCTTTGAATAGAGTGGCTATACACTTATGAACAACATCCTTGCTGAGTCCATCTTGTTTGGAGTGGCTTGGGATTTCATGTCTAACACTACAACCATGGGTCTGTCCCAGATGACACACTCAACAAGACACATCTTGATTTGGCATTCTGGACAGCAGGAAGAAGAAGGTGGAGGAGGAGGAGGAGGAGGAGGAGAGATTGGATTTATACCCTGCCCTTCACTACCCGAGGGAGTCACAGAGTGGCTTACAATCCCTTTCCCTTCCTCTCCTCACAACAGAGACCCTATGGGGTAGGTGGGGCTGAGAGAGCTCTCTCAAGAACTGCCCTTGAGAGAACAGTTCTGAAAAAGCTTATGACTGACGCAAGCAATGGGGACGGGGAGAAGGACTTTAAGTGGGGTTTTTTTTTGCCATGGTCACAATGTTCCCCTGGTAAATTTCAGTGTACAATTATCTGTATCCTCTGCAGAGGTGGAGGCCCTACTCAGATGGAGACTACACCTGGAGACTATGAGTCAGATCCTATGAGTCTTCCTTCAACAGTAAAAGACAAAAGACCAAAGTTCGAGTCCAGTGGCATCTTTAAAACCAATAAGTCTTTCTCTGTCAGAAAAAGTCACTATCCAATAGAGAGGTCTTTCTCCCTTCAAGAAAGATTTCACAGAAGAGAGTTACAGGATCCTGTTTAGTGGAATCCTACCCTGCTGTATGGATCTCAGCATTGCTCTGGGAGATTTCCTAGTGAATATTGTTGGAAGCCCTGTAGATTTATGAGTCTGAAATGGAGAAATGCTATAGGTAGTTGACACCAGAAGGCTTCCTACACAAAAGATTCAAAGACTGATGGCGAATGTATGAAGGCAGATCTGGCCTAAGAAACGATCTAAAATTCAGTTCAATTAGACATAAAACATTTTTGCTCCATAGCCAGCAGATAAATTTTGTGTTTACTTCCTCTTCATGGCTAAAGACAAAAACTCTGTAAGGTGAACTTGAAACTCGGCACCATGGTTCCACAATATCGTATTCAATCACCAGCACAATTAATTAACTTGGAATGAAAACAATTTACTTGTTAATTTGCTGAAATAACAAACTGTAAAGAAAACCAAATGTGAGAAAATAATTGTCTTGCTTCAGCTACCATTGGCTAGTAAGTAGAGATAATAGTTATTCAAGGATGTCTCCACAAGCCATGTGTCACAGGGCATATTTCCGGTTTTGGCTACTGCTACGAAAGTAGCCACCTTGCTGGACCAGATGTTGAGGGCTACATAGTGTTGGATTATGTAAAATCTGCCCTGGCTTTCTCCCCATCCTCCTGGCCACATTCAGCATCTGCCCCTGTGCACTCCTTTTTAAACTTATTAATCACCTTTTCATCACAGAGTGTCAAACTAACTGCATTTGCACTACAAGGTGCCAAACTGATGTGTATGAAAACACACTGGTGAAAGCAGTGAGCACAGGCCAGAGAAGCAACAGCAGTGTGCATGTTATGCATGTAATTCTGTTCTTTGTGCTAACAGTGTCCTGGGGGGTTTCACTTTATCCACACTTCTCTACCTGTTAGAACATTGAATGGGCATCTGAATATAGAATTTAAAAAAACAAACAAACCCAGAGCTTTCTTAAGAACATAGCCAACTTCATGAATTCTAAAGTATTCAGTTACAGAGTGAAGACTTGGGGAGTGTGTAGAATTTTGATTTGGCTCATTTTGTTTTATTTAGTATAGCTATTACATCTATTTCAATCCACTATTTTATTCTATATGCCCAGCTTCCCTGCTGTGTTGCTGTTTAAAGGTTCCACCTAGTGCCCTGTCTCTTGTTACCTGGTACCATGGGGATGGTTTACTGTACTTGCAAACTCCTGGGGAATTAGCAGTCTAGCAACCAACCCTTGAAACCCATTTTGAATAGTGTGTTCAAATGGTGGAAGTCTATGTGGCACACAGAACAACTACCAGCATTTAAAACAGTAAAAAAATTATTAAACAAGGTCCACATCAGTGTTCCCTCTAAGCTGAGTTAGTGTGAGCTAGCTCACAGTTTTTTAGCCCCTGGCTCACACAGTTTTGTCTTAGCTCATGAAGGAGGACTCCATAGCAAACTAGCTTATTCAGTAGCCAAATTGCTCGCTCACAACTTTAATGCCAATAGCTCACAAAGTAGAATTTTTGCTCACAAGACTCCACAGCTTAGAGAGAGCATTGGTCCACATACATACTCTCAGCATAGCAACAGATTGAGCAAGGAATACAAAAGAAAGGCACAAACATGCAGTTCCCTGTCCCTCACCTGATACATGCCCTAGCTGGTGTTATTCTAAGGTAGGCTCTTTTACCTTTGGGCAATCTAAAGGTTTCTCATTACTTTGGAATCTTTGTCCAGGAGGCCATAGCTTACTCTCCTCCATGTGGCAATGGAAACCATTAAGAAGGAACTTAAATGTGATAGCTTCTTCCTCCAGATGGAATCAGCCAAAACTGACCCTTCTCCATCTGTGCCAAAGGATTTTCTGTCTTCTGATTTCCCACCCTCTTGTGGGTCAAAGCATTTTTCCTGAAATCCCCAGGAAGATGCCATCTAGCCCCTTGCACACACACACACACACACACACCAAGGTCTCTGTGTCCCTTCTAGGTACAAGATTCCTGCCAAGATGTGAACCGTTTGCATTTGATGGCTGGTACTTGCTAGAGCTATTGGCAAGATGGGTGATGCTCAGGAGCAATTGACTTCCCCTTTCCTGCCTGTCCTCTGATAACCATGAAAACTTTAAACTCAAGTATGTGGTCTTGTATAGCCCAGAACTTGAAACAAAATGCATTTCTCCACAGGGAGTAACAATGCTTGGAATTCACAAAGCAACAGGATGCCATGCTCCTCACTTGAGTCATGATATCTTCATCCTTGCATGACTTCCACTAGTTGCTTGCCTGTATTTATGTTTCTCTGATGTAGCAGACCCTGACACTTGCTGATGTCAGCAGACCGTGACACTTCTAATTTATTCCACCTTCCAGGCCTCTCACTTGTTCTGCAGGTGAGCATGTGGAGCTGTTCACATGCAGCTGTGATAGTGTAGGCAACTGCCTTTGAAAAACTGGCACACTCATCTGACCTTTGCATAAGAAGAGGGCATTTCCTTTACTGAAAACCAAGCACCCAGAAATGTCATCAAAAACCAGAAGCACCTTGTCCTACAGTCTCTTCTTCAACCAAGTGCAGTGCTCCTGCATGAGCTCATTATATGACCACACCAGCTATGCACTTCCTTTTTTCCTGACCATCATTGATAATGTGTTCAGGTTTCACAATATGGCTTTTTGGTTGATGATTTTATGGTTTTACAGGGGGGGGCATTGGGGATAAATATTTGTATACAGTTCTGAATGCTTAGCAGAAAATGCTATTATGAATAGTGGAAAGGGAAATGAGAGAGGAGGAGGAGGTCTTTCTTTTATTTCCAAGGGATGAGATGTAGTGGCTTTGGGGATGCAGGATAAAGATCTAATTCAAAGACAAAGAAAAAATTCCACTGATGAGCTACTTTAGTTAAAAGATTGTTACTAAGTCATTCGTTTTTGAGTATTCTCACATTAAGACACACACACACTCAACATTACTAGATAGGCTTGTGACTAACTTCCTTGGGGACCAAGAAGCCATCTGTTCAGATGCAACATCCCTTGTGCCATAAAAGCTCAAAGGATGGGAAAATGCTGGCTTTAAAAGAGAGGAAAATGAGATTGTGATTGGAGAATTAAAAAATGCTGCAAAAAGATCTCCTGATCATTGGACACCCTCCTTGGCACAGAGAATTCCTGGGGGAAAGAGGTATGAGCCCTAACAGATACTCACTGGCAACCCTTGGGGAATCAGCTAAGGAGGGAAAAACAATCCCTTTTTTTGTTTATACTGGTGAGTAACTTAATTTCATCTCATTTGGAACATGACAGAAAGATGAAAACTAAAATGAAAACAGGTTTTGAATTAGGGGCAATTTTTGTTTAATCAGCCAACATTAAAGGAAAACGGAATTAGAACAGTGAGTGAATGACATGTATGATTTGTAGGAAGCATTTGAAATCCCATCTCCATAAACAAAAATGGCCATCGCTGTTTGTTCACTGATGGAGCTGATTGAAGAATCATGTTGATGACCCCTAATAATAAGACAAAGTCAAGACTCTGTGATGCTGCCTCATCAAGTGATTTGACCTTCCCTCCAAATGTAGCACAACCAGCTACTGAGCAAATATGATGGCCTTGGACAAGTGGTGATCCAAGTGGTGATCCAACCAGAACCAGTGCAGGACATCAGCCTGTCATCAATGTATGGAGACTCACCAAGGCTTGGCTCTGCAAAACAGGGGCTCCAAGGAACATTAGGTTCTAGTGCTTGCCCGTTGAGAAGGTTTTGGCTCATTGGCTCACAAACTGTGTAGGCCTGCCTTAGAGCCTTCATAAGTAGAACAGGAAAAGGCTCGGAACAGCTCTTCAGATATGTTTAAAGTATGCTGCTGGTGTTTCCCATAGCAAACATATAAGATGTGGATGACTTAAATGTATTCATCTGTAGACACCCATATTCATATATGCAGGGGTCATTTCATAGAAAAAGAGGTGCAGGAGCTCATTAGCATACCTATTAGCATACTATTAGCATAACTCATTAGCATATGCCACTCCCCCTGACATCACTGGAAATGTGTCAGAAAGGGAAGCAAAGCAAATCTTTAAAAGCCACCCCTTCCCCTCCCCATCTGGCCTGCCAAGGCGGGCGGGGGGGGGAAGCCTAGGGGGAAGGGCCCCATAGAATACAATGGAAAGATCATGCCGCTGCTGCTGTGTGACTCTAAACAGAAGGGGTTTAAACTTTAAACCCTTTCTCACTTCGTTTCCTCCACAGATCCACTGGGAGCTGCGGGAGGGGCTTGCCACCACTGCCATTTGTGCCCACTAGGGGTGTGCAAATTAAAATTTTTTGGCCTGATTTGGCCTGATTTTTTGGCCTGATCGGGCCAAATCAGGCCACATCCCAGTTGCTGAATGACCCCCACATGTCAGTTTTGGCAATGCAAGCCCATTCGGCCAGCTGAATGTCAGTTTCAGCCCCATTATACCCTATGGGCCATTGACTTCAATGGCAAAAATTCATAGGGTATATGAGGGGCTGGAGGATAGGGGGTTTGAGGGAGAGGCTCCAAACTTGCAGGGTAGCTGCTGGAGCCTCTCCCCAAAATACTCACCAAGTTTCAAAAAGATTGAACCATTGGGTCAAATTCTATGGGCCCCCAAACAGGTTGCCCATATTACTTTTTCCCACCATAGAGAACAATGGAGGGAATAGGGGCAACCTGTTTGGGGGTCTGTAGAATTGGACCCCCCTGGTCCAATCTTCTTGAAACTTGGTGGGTATTTGGGGGAGAGGTTCCAGCAGCTACCCTGTAAGTTTGGAGCCTCTCCCTCAAACCCCCTCCCCTCCAGTTGCTTTTAAAGCCACTGCCAAATTTCAGCAGCAGTGGACCGAATCAGATCAGAGAATCTGATTCAGCCTGTGGCTGCCCTAGTGCCCACTCCTGGGCTCCTAGTTCAGTGGTGGACCGAATCAGATCAGAGAATCTGATTCGGCCTGTGGCTGCCCTAGTGCCCACTCCTGGGCTCCTAGTTCCTCACTCCGCCTCACTCTGGCCCCAAATTACCCCTGCATATATTTCATTGGGCCATGACCCCCACACATGTATACATGTGTCTAAACACACATTCATAGTTGTAGATTTATTTAATTTAAGTTTCTCCTGTTTGTTTTCTAAAATCTGTTTCTTAAATTCGTCCAATTGAGTTGACACTTGTCTACAACTTTGATGGAAAACAAAGTGGAGGAAGTTGATCAACAACTCCAGGACTTAAAAATAAAGTGTGACTCTATAGAAAATTCTCTCTTAACATTGGAAATGGAGAAGGCAGCTAGGCTCCTAAGATTGCAAAATATCCCTGAGAATAGTGAGGAAAACATAAAAGAAGAGATGGTTAGAGCCCTGTCAGATTTCTTGGGAGTTGATACTCCTTCTGAACTAGCTAATGTTTATAGAAGAAACTCTGCTTTTGCACACACAAAAAAACCCAAAATACCCAGAGAGGGCCATGTTAGGTTTCACAAAAGAACCATGAGAGATAAAGTTCTCAAAACATCAAAAGCTAAATCCCTACTTATTCAAGGTGCCGAAATTCAAATTCTTAGAGGCATCTCTTGGAGGGTTAGGGAGAAAAGGCAAGAATACCAAACCTTAGCAGCAATACTGAGAGATAACAAAATTCAATATAGATGGTTACTTCCTGAAGGGCTATCGTTTATTTTTAGAGGTAAACGGGTAAATTTGACCTTGACTTTTAAAGTGGAAAACTTTCTGGAGAAGTATGCTAATGATCTGGGGGTACAGAGAGAAGTTGTTAGTGATGTAGAGGAAAAAACTCAAGGAGCTACAGGAGAAACTAAAGACATACCAAGAGAAAGCAAAAATAAAAAAGGCAAAAAATACACACCTCAACTGTAACTACCAGACTTTAGTACAGAAAAGAGGAACAGAAGAACAAAAATAATGGACAGGAGGAGAATTAAGATCCTTTCTGTAAACGTTAACGGATTAAACTCTCCCCAGAAAAGAAAGAAGATTTTCTTTCAACTACAAAAACAAAAAGCAGATATTACTTGCATACAGGAGACACACATTAGGAATAATGATAAGAAATTTTTGGACTGTAAAAATTAGGAGAAAAATTTGTTTCAGCGGATGTTAAAGAAGAGAGGTGTAGCCACCTATGTGAAAACATATTTACATCCCAAACTAATATATGAATCAAATGATGAGAGAATTCTCATAGTCAAGATTCACAGACAGTCTAAAGCTACATTTTTAGTCAATATTTATGCACCAAACCAAGGTCAAGAAAATTTTTTTGAACGTCTAAGGGGAATATCAACCAAGTTCTCAATATTAACCAAGTGAGGAATTATGTCTTATCGGAGACTTCAACGTGGTAGTTGACCAACAATTAGACAAGAAAAGCTCATCATCAAATCAAAAGAGAGGAAATGAATTACCCCATTCATTTTTGGGACTAGCAGAGGAATTCAAAATCATGGACTTATGGAGGGTCAGGAATGCAGATAAAATGGATTATACTTTCTTTTCAATGAGACACAAATCCTGGTCCAGGTTAGACATGACATGAACTTCAACATCAATGTTACCAGACTTGTTGGAAGCTGAGATACTCCCTCCAACTTTTGCCGATCACAACCCACTACTATTAACGTTGCAGGATATTCCCAAAACACCCAGATGGTCATTGAAGACATGGATGTTAAATAACGAGGCCTTTATCAAGGATTGCAGAGAAGAATTTAGTGATTTTTTAAATTGGAACATCATACCTGAAACTAATATAGAAGTGGTCTAGGATGCTTTTAAGGCTTTTGCAAGAGGTAGAATTATTAGAAATGAAATATGGTTACGGAAGCAAGAGAGGATGAAATATAAAAACATTCTTGATTCAATTCAGATAGATGAAGCTCAGCTGAAGGAGGACACTTCTTCGGAATAAAATAAATTGAAACTTAGGAAGTTCCAACACCTTTTAAATTGTTTACTGACCAGAGAACTGGCAAAAAAAAATAATTATGCCAAACAACAGTTTTTTGAAAACGTGAACAAATCTTCAAGGTGGCTGGCATATAAATTGAAAAAAGATAAGGCTGACAGATATATAAAAGCATTAAAAAATGAAAAAGATGAAAAATGTTTTGTGAACATGGAACTAAAAGAGATCATAGAGAATTTCCATAAATAACTATATAAACAGGATGTGCAAGATCTACAAGAGATTGATGTATATCTGGAGAAATTGGCAAAGAACAAGTTCACTGAAGATCAAAAGAAACTTTTAAATGAACCCTTCACTATGTGTGAACTAAAAGAAACTATTAGGAAGCTAAAGAAAAGTAAATCCCCCGAATCTGACAGCCTGCTTGGGGAGTTTTATCAGATTTTCGAAGACCAGATTTCGTCGCCACTGAAACTGACTATGCAGAATGTATATGAAGAACAGAGAATACCCAATTCTTGGAAAGAAGCATTGATTGCCTTGATTCTGAAAAAAGAAACAAACCCCTTGGAAATAAGGAATTACAGACCTATTTCTCTTCTGAACACAGACTATAACATTTATACCACCATTATAGCAAATAGGTTTTAAAAAGTGTTGGCTCAAGTAGTGCATAGAGATCAAGCTGGTTTTTTACCTCGCAGACATTTAAGACAAAATGTTCGAATTATTTTAAACACACTTGAATTTTTTGAGGCACATCCTGAAAAGCAAATGGCACTTTTATTTTTGAACACTGAAAAAGCGTTCGACAATGTAAGTTGGGGGTTTATTTTAGCTCAGTTAAGACGCTGGGGATGTGGCGAGAGATTTCTTTCAATGGTTAAAACAATTTATGACAAGCAAGTGGCTAGAGTGCTGTTTAATGGTGATTCTACTCAAAAGTTTCCGATACAAAAAGATACTAGGCAGGGTTGTCTGCTTTCTCCTTTATTATTTATTTTTGTTTTAGAAACACTAACTATTAAAATACGAGAGAATTCAAAAATTAAGGGAATAAGTATCAAGGGTGAACAATTCAAGGTACAAGCGTATGCCAATGATCTAATTTTTATTTTAGAACCTCTTAATTCAATTGACTATTTGCTTTCAGTGCTACAGGAATATGGTCGGGTGATGGGGTTCAGAATCAATGTTAAAAAAACAAAGGTGCTTACTAAAAACTGTCCAAATGAGGTCATAATGAAGATAGGTGAGAAGACAGGATTTGAAATATGTAACAAAGTTAGATACTTAGGGGTTATTTTAACTAACAGGTGTAGTTCTTTATTCGAGAATAATTACAAGAAACTTTTGTTAGATTTGAAGCAGGATACTGAAAACTGGGCAAATTTACAACTTTCTTTATTAGGCAGAATAGCTACAGTTAAAATGTGTATTCTCCCTCGATTAATTTTTATCTTTCAAACATTACCAATATTAAAAAACCAAGCTTTTTTTCCAGAACTTAAAGAAAATCATTTCAGGATTTATATGACAATCCAAAAAACCAAGAATTAGACGAATAGATCTGCAAGATAGGTGTGAAAGAGGTGGACTGGGTTTGCCAGATTGGCATCTCTACTACAAAGCATTGGTGATGGTGTGGTTAAAAGACTGGGCCAGTTTAGAGGATACCAGACTGTTGAAATTAGAGGGCCATGATCTTCAGATGGGGTGGCATGCTTTCCTCTGGTATGGCCAAGATAGAATGCATTTTAAACAGCACTTAGTAAGAGCAGCCCTTTTTAAAGTTTGGGAAATGAGTAGACATTGCTTTTACACAAAAATACTGAAATGGGTTTCGCCCCTTGAGGCATTTATTAAACCATCACTTATATCCTCTGAATAGAAAGCTAATTATGGGCAGCTGTTAGATATTAATAACAAACTTAAATCTCTAGACATGTTGGTAAATCTGAATATTTCACTTACTTGGTGAGAAAATATACAGCTGCATTCTAGATTTTAAAAAGATGAAACAAAGGGATTTTATAAGCAGTCAATGGATTTGGATAAGATTTGGTTGGGGCCTGATGTCAAATTGATAAAGAAATTATATGATTATTTTCTTGATCACAAAATGCAGGGTGAAATAGTCAAACCTGCAATGGTATCATGAGCACGTTGCTTAGGACATAATACTGATTTGGAAAGTTGGTCAAAGATATGGAAAATCAATATTAAAATCACCAGGGCCATGTCCTACAAAGAGAACTTTTATAAAATGTTTTATCAATGGCATTTATCACCAGAAAGTGTCAGGTTCCTGACATTTTTCCTGGCTGGGAGTTGGATGCCTGCTGCTCTCCATGTCATTTAGCACTCTCTTGCTCCCCCACAGTTTGTTCTCATGCCTGTATCTGTTTCTCTAAGCAATGCTTGTAACCTTGAAGTGTTTTTCTAGCAGCACTGACTCCAGGTGGTGGGGGGTATGGGAACTGACGGGGATGTATGGTGGGAGGTGGAGGAGGGCTGCCAAGTCTGAGCTGCCTCGGGTTGGCGCCTTTTCGGTGGGAAGCAACGGCTAATATTTTTGTTCCTTTTTACAATCACCTGATTGGTGCCAGGTTCTGGTTCTGACGTTTGAATATAGTATAACTTATCCTCTGCCCTGTAACTGTCATCACTAACACTGAAAGTGCTTACCAAGTAGACCATTAAGAAAATAAAAGGACTTTGTTCAACATAAGGCCTGGCTTATTGGATCTTACAAGGTTCTCACAGAGTGTTAGTGATCTTTCACTAACAGAAGGAGAGCACCCCATTCCTGATCATGTTGGATGATGGGACCCTCATTCCAGTCTCTACTCCTGAGATCCCAGTGACCACCCAGCCCTCGTTGGTGCCAGCAACCACAGAATTGGATTTGCTAACCCCTTCTATGATGAGGGGAATCACTTTCGAGCAGCCGGTGAGACTGAAATATTCCTGGTCGGCATTTGGAACCACTACAGGGGAGTCTTGAGCATATGACAGGCGAGGCTTCGGGGTGCGGTTCGAGGAGGAATGCCATGGCAACTGGAGGCTGAGTGGTCAGCCTGGTCCAGCAACCCCATCCTGAATCCCGGCCATAGTCCCAGATGAGTTGTGACAGCAGATGGATCGGAAGCTCAAGGAGATGCAGGATCGTTTTGCATTGGAGCTGCGAGAAGCTCTAATCGAGATGCAGGGAGCCCTCAGGGGGGCTCCTGCGCCAGGTGCAGATGGAGGGGCCGGGGCGGCTGGAGCTGTTGGCGGGGTGCTCACACCTCCCATCCAACAGGCACCAGTGGGTGTGGGCAACCAGCCTCTTCCCCCTGTCGGGGCGCCCGTTCCTCAGGCGGTGCCAGGACTGCTGATTCCCCAAGGGGGAGAGAGGATTTATCGCCAGATGCCCACTGATCCTCTGACGGCAACCTTCGACAGGAATCCTGACCGGTTAAGGTTTTTCCTACTCAAGATCGAGCAGTTCCTGGACTCGTGGGGACACCTCTACCCCACTGAACGTGAGAGAGTAGGCTACATCGGATCTAAGTTGTGGGACACTACTAGCAACTGGTATGTAAGCCTGCACAACCTCCCAGGGCCTGAACTATGTTCTGTAAATGACTTTATGTGGGTGCTGAGGCAGCATTATGAAGATCCCTTGGGGGAGGAGAAGGCCCGGAACCAGCTGCGCAAGCTGGTACAGGGTCGTAACTCTGTAAGGGAGTACACTGCCCAGTTCCAGAGAGCGGCTGCCAAAGTGCAGGGGTGGTCAGAAGATCTCTTTGTAGAAAAATTTAGGGAGGGCCTTAACCCAGAGATTTACGAGACTGTGTTATGAAATGATCGGCCTGGTTTCCCAGTAGCTTGGATGTGGGCGGTGGCTGATGTGGAGGAGCGCTTTATGTTAATTAAGCTGGGGCTGCATACCTCTCATTCCGCACCTAAAGCCCCAACCAAGTCTAAGCTGAAGTCGGCGGAGCAAGAGCTGTGGGATGCACGAATGAAGCAAGGGTTCTGCATGAGATGTGGAGAAGCCGGTCACTATGCCTCTAACTGCCCCGCGAGCACCCCGAAGACTCCAAGACCTACTGTGACAACTTCTGCTGGGACCCCAAAACCCCCAAAAGGTATCTACAAACCCCAGGCATTACAGCTGGAAGGGGCAACGACTGAAACCCAAACCGTGGAGACTGTAGCTGAACAGCCGTCGGGAAACTTCAAGGACCTGCAGTAGGAGGCACACAGCTGCAGGTCCCCTCACCGACCACGCCGCCAGTGGTGAGCACCCCTGGACCTCTACTTTATATGGTTGTGACTGTGATAGCTCCTGGAAGTGGCACTCATGTGCATGTGCGAGCATTAATAGACTTGGGGTGTGCATGAGACTTAATTAGCCCACTAGTGGTGGAAGGGTTGGGGCCAAATGTAGTTCCCTTGGGGGAGCCTCTGCGTTTTACACAGATGGATGGCTCCGAAATAAAGGAGCTGTGTATGGCCGAGAGACCACTGGGAGAAGCCAGCATTTGTAATTACCCCCCACGCTCAGTTCCCCATGGTGCTAGGCAGCCCCTGGCTGGGGACGCATGACTCATACATCAAGTGGAGTGAGGGGGAAATCTCCTGGGTCAACCCCAAGTGCACACAGCATAAGTAGGAGGACCAGTGGTGTGCCTGGTCCAGGACGAATTAGCAAAAATATCCCATGTGTATCGTGACCTGGCAGAGGTGTTTAGCAAGACTGAAGCAGATGAACTGCCCCCCATAGAGCTACGGACTGTGCCATTGAACTGTTGCTAGGGGAGAAACTCCCTAAAGGGAAACTGTGGGGCTGGTTGAATGGACTGAACTTCGCAACTTTTTGGATAAAAATTTGGCTAGAGGCTTTATCTGCCCTGCCACCTCTCCTTTTGCCGCCCCCGTTCTCTTCCAGAAAAAGAAAGATGGGGGTCTAAGGCTGTGTACTGACTATAGGGGTCTGAATGCAGTGTCAACCTCCAATGCCTACCCCCTCCCACTGATCAAAGACTTGTTGGCTGAGGCAGCAAAAGGGAAGATTTTCACCAAGTTAGATTTATGCGATGCCTACTTCCGGGTCTGCTTTAAGGAGGGGGATGAACACAAAACGGCTTTTAATATACCTCTAGGACAGTTTGAATATCTTGTAATGCCTTTTGGCTTGGTTGGTGCTCCCGGCGTATTTATGAGCCTTATCAACGAAGTGTTGCACAAGCACCTATTCAAAGGGGCCCTTTGTTAACTTGATGATATCATAATTTATTCACAAGACCTAGCCTCTCATGTTAAGTTGGTGAGAGAAATCCTGTCCACCTTAAAAGAACACAAACTGTATGCTAAGCTCTCCAAGTGTGAGTTCCACAAGCAGGAGATTGACTTCTTAGGCTACCGTATTTCGCCTAGGGGTTTGGAAATGGGCCCGGCAAAAATAGAGGCAATAATCTCCTGGGAGGCTCCTCGCACACGTAGACAATTACAATCTCTCCTCGGATTCTCCAACTTTTATCGTTCCTTCATCAAGGATTTTGCGAAAGTCACCCTGCCCCTCATGGACTTATTAAAAACGAAGGGACAAGGACCCAAGGCAAGCAAGCCGAGCGTGCGCTTGCCCTGGTCCAGCAAATGCCAGGGAGTGTTTGAGACTTTAAAATCCCTATTCACTTCAGAGCCCATCTTGGCTCACCCCGATAAAACTAAAGAGTTCACTATTCATGTGGATGCCTCTGATGTAGCCATGATGGGAGCGATTCTGCAGAGGGGGGCGAATGGTCTGTTGCACCCCCTTGCTTATATTTCCAAGAAATTCACAGAGACCAAGAGACATTGGTCTGTGTGGGATAAAGAGGCAGCTGCCATCCGCTTGGCCCTTTCTACTTGGAGGCACTGGCTGGAAGGTGCCCAGAAACCTTTTGAGGTATGGACTGATCATAAGAATTTAGAGGTGCTGCGCATGAGATGTGCTTTAAATGCTAAACAGTTGCATTGGGCTGATTTTTTCTCAAAGTTTACTCTGCACCACTTCCCGGGAACTGCTAATTCCTTCGCTGATGCTCTCTCTCGTCTCCCCCAACATGAATCTCAGAGGGAGGAAGTGTTTGACTCTATGTTTTCTCCTTCTCAGCTGGGAAGGATGGTGGTGACTAGGAGTCAGGCAAAGCAGGACATAACCGCTCCTGTTAATGACTGGATTATAAAGTGTGCTACTGAATACTCGCAACAGGATAAAGATGCATTTGAGGCAGAAAAGGGGGCAAGGAAGGATCCTGATGGATGTTGGTACAAAGGTGATGAGCTCATGGTGCCTAAATCTCTGAGACTGTCCATTTTACATACTTGCCATGAGTCCAAATTATCTGGCCATTTTGGATATTTGAAAACTTTGAACTTGCTTAAGAGACAGTTTTGGTGGGCCCGCATGTGCACTGATGTCTCAGACTATGTTTCTTCCTGCCAAGTATGTTTGATGTGTAAGAAGCGGGGGGGGGGGGGGTAAACCCCCAGGACTCTTGCAACCTCTCCCTACTCCTTCCAGACCCTGGGAGGTGATCTCTATGGATTTCATCACCAATCTGCCACCCAGCAAAGGGAAAACTGTAATTTGGGTGGTTGTGGATTTATTCTCAAAACAGGCTCACTTTGTGCCATTCAAAAAACTTCCCACGGCCAAGGGCCTGGCCAAGGTGTTTTTCTTGCAGGTCATAAAGCTCCATTGTTTCCCAAGGAAGATAATTTCTGATAGGGGGGCACAATATGTTGCCAAGTGCTGGTGGGAGCTCCTAAACATCATGGGGAATGAACCTGCATTGAGTTCTGCTTATCATCCAGAAACTGATAGAAAAACAGAACGAACAAATCAAACTTTAGAACAATTTTTGTGTTGCTACACTAACTTCCACCAAGACAATTGGGTGGAGCTGCTTCCGTTTGCAGAATACAGTTACAATAACGCCCTTCATTCATCTACTGGTGTCTCTCCTTTTATGGCGGTGGGGAGGTTTGAGGGGGTTCCTCTCCCTATGCTGCATCCGGCGACCCCTTCTTCTGACTCTTTCAGCTCGTGGTGGAATTCCCTCTGCGAGTTGTGGACTCTCATAGCCAAGACAATTGACCATGCCAAATTAGATTATTAAAAATATGCGGATCGGGGGAGGGCTCTGGGTTGGGAGTTGGAGCCTGGGAACTCAGTGTGTGTGTCTACTAAAAACATTCATGGACTGCAACCTAGTCAGAAGCTGGGTTGGAAATATGTTGGTCCTTTCAAAGTCCTGAGGAAACTCTCCTCTGTCTCATTTGAGCTTGAACTGCCTAAGTCTCTGAAAGCTGTGAATCCTGTGTTTCATTACAGCTTGCTGAAGAAAGACCCTGGACCGAATGACTGGAGACTGACTCCTCCCACTCCTCCTCCTCTGATGAAGAGGGGAGAGCCTCATTACGAAATCTCATACATACATACATATAGCTTTATTGGCATAAATCAGGTTACAGAAAGAGGCATAAACGGAAAGAAAGGTAACAAGGAAAAATAAGTTAATCATATGTAGCTATGTGTTGTGCAAATGATCCTTAATTACCAAACTTAAAAATAGAGCAACCTTTTCAGTTAATTCGGGTGACAGGTCGTTCAGGAGACAGCGCACCTTCAAAACATCTGGGCAACCTATCATATTAGATAGAATTGGGTCTAAAAGAGTAAAACGTATATCGTCATACCAGGGACAGTATAGGAGAATATGAAGAACTGAATCGACCTGATTTAGACTACACGCACAGAGTCTTGCTGAGTATGGAACCCCTTTATATCTACCATGAGTGACAGCAGGTGGAATGGTGTTACATCTAGCAAGTGCAAATGCTCGGTGCAGGTGAGGGGCATGGAGGGCCGATAAGTAAGAAGGCTGATGGCCAGTATGTGGGAGAATTCCAAAGTTCAGGGAGGAGCAGGATTTGTTTGCATCACTAGCTAGTTTCTGCATTTCATTGTCCAGGATTCTGTGTCTAATTAGCTGATATGCATTTGTAAGAGGTAGCATATACAGAGAATCCACGGATATTCCCATTGTAATTATTTTCTTCTCTATGCAAGCAGTCCATTTGGACTTCATAGATTCAGACAACAATTGATATATATAGCTCCCACAATCAGCAGTATAGTGCAAACGTAGCCAGTATTTAATTGATATTAACCAAGCCCTTGTTTCTAACATGTTACGGCCTGCCTCTAAACAAAGAGCAGCATATGGAACACAGCATGGCAGACCCATGATTTTTCTTACAAATTTGAATTGCACTCTTTCAATTCCGGTCTCAAAGGTGCTTATCCATGGAATACCATATAGTATCTGTGGGATCACTTCAGCCTTAAACACTTTTAAGGCAGCTGGCACAAACTGGTTGCCCCAATTAAAGAAGAAACGTGAGATGGCTGCTGCATTAATGCTAGCTAGGTTAATCATAGATTTGCAATGGTGTAACCAGGACATATTGTAACTGAAATAGAGACCTAAGTATTTGAAATGCTTGACCTGCTCTATTTCTTTCCCGTCAAATGTCCACTTTTGGATTTTGCAGGACTTAGCAAAAACTAATATTTTAGATTTCTCGAAATTAAGGAGTAGCTTATTCTCAAGGAAATATCTAAGGCATCTGTTCAACAGACGCCTGAGCCCCACCCTTGTGCACAAGAGTAGTACAGTATCATCAGCATATAGCAGGATGGGTATTCGAAGGGAGCCCAGTTTAGGAGAGTGGAAATCTTCTTCCGCTAAGATGGGAGCCAAATCATTGAGAAATAGAAAAGGGGCAAGTATGCATCCCTGTTTAACTCCTTTATTAAAGGGAATTTTTGGTGTTAATTCCCCTTCAGATGAACATTTGATTTGGCAGATGGTGGAAGTATGTAGCATTATAATTAGTTTTAGGAGTCTCTTATCAATGTCGGATTGATACAATTTAGTCCATAGTAACTCTCTGTCAATAGAGTCAAAAGCTCCTTTAAGGTCCAAGAAAGCTGTGTAGAGTCTGGAATTTCTAGATGTGGTATACTTATCAACTAGGTGTGCTAAGGTAATACAATGATCTGTTGTAGATTTGCCCTTGCATAACCCAAGTTGTTCGGGGCCTAAAATACTTTGCTGAGACATCCATAAAGTTAGTTTAGTTAACAGATACTTGGCGGTCAATTTGCCTATGGTGGAGAGAAGGGTTGCCTATAATTAGAAGGGTTTGTTTGGTCACCCTTCTTATAGATTGGGACTACAATTGCATTCCGCCAAGCATCGGGGATAAGTCCCATTTGATTAATCATGGTAAAGAGGGAAGCAAGAGGGGTAGCCCACCATTCTGGGCCAGTCTTTAAGAGCTCTGGGGGAATCAAATCAGGCCCGGTGGCGTTCCCAAACTTCAGTTGATTGATTAATTCTGTCATTTCCTCAGGGGTCACGGGTGGCCAATCTGGTAAATCCTCGCCACAAAAATCATATGAGTTATTCTTACAGTTGTGGTTCTGCTGAAACAGTGCAGAGAAATACTGTAACCATGCGTGAGATGAAATTGCAGCTCTAGGCAAGGGTCCTGTACATAAAGAGCCTGAAACTATGGCCCAAAATTTCTTTGATTGATTAAAACTTCTTTAGAACAATTGCTTGATATAGTTGTTCCTACCGGTTGTTAAAAAACTCAATCTTCTTCTCTTCCAAGCTCTCCTGTAGCTGTTTTTTTACCTGGGAATACTTTGGAAGGAGGGCAGGATCATTAGAAGCTCGAAATTGGCTATAGATATTACGTAGTTGGGACTTTAGTGCTCTGCACTCTGCAGGATACCAAGATTTGGTGCCCCCACTACTCTTTTTTGTAGAATGATTAGAATTTGTACAAATTGCCTGAGCGAAATGTGAAATCAAAGTGTTATAAACTGAAATCTTTAGAGTAGGTTCCATATTATCAATTAGAGAGGCTCTAAGGGCAAGAGTAGGTCCAAGTTTAAGTAAACTGGAGGTAACCTGGGTGAAATGATCGTTCCACTGGATTTTTAATAAAATTTCTGGCTCAGAGGTCAGAGGAGTAAATAGTTAGGGAAGGTTGGCTAAAGAGCTAGTGTTGAGGGTTAAAATCAGGGGGAGGTGGTCGCTAACAATATATTTCCCTACCTCGAAATTCTGGACATAAGGTTCTAGAGCAGGAGACACTAGAAAATAATCAATTACACTACTCCCTTTTGAAGAAATAAATGTAAATTCATTGGCTTTAGGAAAGCAAGTAAATCCATTCAGCCATAGTCTACTCAGTAGAAAACAGAATTTGGTAAGATAAATACCAGCCAAGTTTATATGGCAATCTTTGGACAGCCTTTCTAGGGAGAGGAAAGGGTGGAGGGTATCATTCTGATTAAGTCCAAGAGCTCTGAAAAAAAACTGAAAGACCTTTTCCTACTCTCGCATTGAAGTCCCCAGCCAAAATAATTTCAGCTGAGGGAAATTTCCTTTCTAATATTTCCATAAGAGTGGATAACCGTTCCCAGTGTTGTAAAAGGGCATAACTATCTAAGGAGGAGGGCACATATAGGTCCATGATGATCAAAATTGAACTTTCAAAAACTAGTTTAACAATGAGCTCTGTAGAATTGTCAGATGGTAACACTGTGATATCACATTTTAGGGATAAGGAAACAAAAATAGATAACCCAACTTGTAAATGGCCTTCGGGATTCACTCTATAGGCTGGAAAAGAGAATGAGTAAAACCCATCCAGGTATATCATGTCATGAGCCCACGTTTCCTGGAGAAGTACAATATCAAAGCCTTTTATGTAATTGAGAAAGTCAACATCATTGGCTTTGCTCCTCCACCCTGCTATGTTCCAGGAAATGATTTTTATTGCAGAAGGAGGAGGAGCAGTTGTAAGTCAATTTGCTGGAAACAGTTGCTCCAAAGAATTGTTCATATCGTGGAATACACAGCCATTGGTTGGACCGGTGTGAGAGTCAGAAGTTGTTTGCTGTGGATTGTGTTGAGTTATTTCGATCCCCTCAGTTAAGAGGGAATCATTTGCCTCCAGGATGGGAGAATTTACGAAATCTCACAGATCTTGGACTCTAAGTTTAAAAGGGGTCGCCTTTACTACCTCGTTCAGTGGGTTCATTTTGGTCCTGAATGTAATGAGTCGGTTTCTGTTGATCATGTTCATGCTCCACAGCTAGTGCAGGAATTTCATGCCATTTATCCCACAAAGCCGGGGGGGGGGGTATCTTGGGGGGGCAGTATGTCAGGTTCCTGACATTTTTCCCGGGTGGGAGTTGGATGCCTGCTGCTCTCCACACCATTTAGCACTCTCTTGCTCCCCCACAGTTTGTTCTCATGCCTGTATCTGTTTCTCTAAGCAATGCTTGTAACCTTGAAGTGTTTTTCTAACGACACTGACTCCAGGTGGTGGGGGTATGGGAACTGACGGGGATGTATGGTGGGAGGTGGAGGAGGGCTGCCAAGTCTGAGCTGCCTCGGGTTGGCACCTTTTCGGTGGGAAGCAACGGCTAGTACTTTTGTGCCTTTTTACAATCACCTGATTGGTGCCAGGTTCTGGTTCTGACATTTGAATACAGTATAACTTATCCTCTGCCCTATAACTGTCATCACTAACACTGAAAGTGCTTACCAAGTAGACCATTAAGAAAATAAAAGGACTTTGTTCAACATAAGGCCTGGCTTATTGGATCTTACAAGGTTCTCACAGAAAGACTCTCCAAATTTTCCCCTTCAATAAAGAAAAATTGTTGGAAATGTAAGCAAAACATAGGTACGTTTTTTTATTTATGGTGTGTGTGCCAGGAGGCTAAAAAATATTGGTTAATGATTCAGAAGTCATTGCAAGAAATAATTGATTGCAAGATTCCACTTAAACCAGATTTATTTCTTTTGAACATAATCCCAGGGATATTTTCGAAATCAGATTATATATTATTATTACATGGTATTACCGCCGCCAGAATTTTATATGCTAAGTATTGGAAATTAGATAAGATACCAAAAAGAAGCTATTTTATTCAAAAACTGTTAGATGTTGCCGAAATTGATATAATGACTTCTATGTTAAAAGGAAAAGATGAAGCATCTTTCGATTTAACCTGGAATAGAATGTATAACTGGATGAGTAAATATGTAAAATAGCATTTATAGTTATAGTCAGGGCTCCGTTCGGGCCGGGGCGCGCCGGAGCACCGCTCCGGGAGAGAGGAGGTGGGGGGCACTTAACAAAGCCCCGCCCCCCTGGCCTCCCCCCCACGTCAATGCTCCCGGGCGGCCCCAGGAGGGAGAAGCCCGTCCCTCCCCCCTCCCACTGTTCCCGGGGTCGCGGCAGAGCACCGCGGCCCCCGGGAAGCTCCTTTCTCCCCCCCCCCAATAGTCTCGGGGCCGGCGGCGCTCCGGAAGAAAAGGCCCGTCCCTCCCCCCTCCCACTGTTCCCGGGGTCGCGGCAGAGCGCCGCGGCCCCCGGGAAGCTCCTTTCTTTCCCCCTCCCTTAATAGTCTCGGGCCGGCGGCGCTCCACCGGCCACGGGAAGAAAAGGCCCGTCCCTCCCCCTCCCACTGTTCCCGGGGTCGCGGCAGAGCGTCGCGGCCCCCAGGAAGCTCCTTTCTCCCCCCCTCCCTTAATAGTCTCGGGGCCGGCGGTGCTCCGGAAGAAAAGGCCCATCCCTCCCCCCTCCCACTGTTCCCGGGGTCGCGGCAGAGTGCTGCGGCCCCCAGGAAGCTCCTTTCTCCCCCCTCCCTTAATAGTCTCGGGGCCGGCGGCGCTCCGGAAGAAAAGGCCCATCCCTCCCCCCTCCCATTGTTCCCGGGGTCGCGGCAGAGCGCCGCAGCCCCCGGGAAGCTCCTTTCTACCCCCCCTCAATAATCCCGGGGCCGGCGGCGCTCCACCGGCCCCGGGAAGGAGAAGCCTGTTCCTCCCCCCCAATACTCCCTCCCTCCCTCCCTTCCTTCTCTCTTTCTCTCCCCCCACCTACCTACTTACCTTCCTCTTCCTTCCTTCCCCCCTTCCTTCCTTCCTTCCTTCCTTTCTTCTATCTCTCTCTCCCCACCTACCTACTTACCTTCCTCTTCCTTCCTTTCCTCCTTCCTTCCTTCCTTCCTTCCTTCCTTTCTTCTATCTCTCTCGCCCCACCTACCTACCTACCTACCTGTTCCTTCCTTTCCCCCTTCCTTCCCCTTCCCCTTTCTTCCTTCCTTCTCTCTCTCTCTCCCCACCTACTTACCTACCTACCTGTTCCTTCCCCTCTCCCTTCCTTCCTTCCTTCTCTCTCTCCCCCGCCTACCTACCTTCCTTTTCCTTCCTTTCCCCGTCCTTCCCCTCTCCCTTCCTTCCTTCCTTCCTTCCTTCCTCCCTCTCTCCCCCCTTCCTTCCTTCCTTCTCTCTCCCCCCCCACCTTCCTACCTACCTTACTGTTCCTTCCTTTCCCCCTTCCTTCCTTCCTTCCTTCCTTCCTTCCTTCCTTCCTTCCTTCCTTCCTTCCTTCCTTCCTTCCTTCCTTCCTTCCCTCTCTCTCTCTCCCCACCTACCTACCTACCTACCTGTTCCTTCCCCTCTCCCTTCCTTCCTTCCTTTCTTCTCTCTCTCTCTCCCACCTACCTACCTTCCTGTTCCTTCCTTTCCCCGTCCTTCCCCTCTCCCTTCCTTCCTTCCTTCCTTCTCTCTCTCCCCCCCACCTTCCTACCTACCTTACTGTTCCTTTCTTTCTTTCTTCCTTCCCCCCTTCCTCCCTTCTTTCTTCCTCCCTCCTTCCTTCCTTTTTCTTTCTTCTCTCTCTCTCCCCCACCTACCTACCTTCCTTCCTGTTCCTTTCCTTCCTTCCCCCTCCCTCCCTTCTTGCCTTCTGACACACCAACTGCACATGCTCTCAGGTGATCTGGAAGCTGCTTCTACATTAAAGATATGTAGAGATCTCCAAAATGTGATCCTTTCTTATGTCTCATGGAGGGAAGGAGAGAACTCAGGTCCTTTCTTGTCCCAGGCCTTCCCCATCTCATAAGAACATGAGAAGCCAATGTTGGATCAGGCCAATGGCCCATCCAGTCCAACACTCTGTCACACAGTGGCCAAAAAATATCAGGTGCTCTCAGGAGGTCCAGCAGTGGGGCCAGGACACTAGAAGCCCTCCCGCTCTTGCCCCCCCCCCAAAAGCACCAAGAATACAGAGCATCACTTGCCCCAGACTGAGAGTTCCTATGTATACCTTGTGGCTAATAGCCACTGATGGACCTCTGCTCCATATCTATATACTAATAGCGAAGGTGCCCCCTGCGTGCGGATAGCTAAATCCATACAGGGGAGGCACCTGGGGGGCAGGGAGGTTTTCCCCCGTGTGCAGAAAAATCCAAAAAGTTTTTTAAAAATTTCGGGGGATATTTAAATCCCCCGAAAAGTAAAAGAGTGTACACGCGTAGGGAATCCCCCGTGCACACGCAGGGAACATGCTTGGAACTGCAGCGGCCCCGTCGAGAGTCTCTGAGGCCTGCCAGGAGCCCATGGGGGGAAGGGGGCGAGCAGCAGGCCCAGTGAGAGCCACCGAGGTCTGCCGGAAGCCCATGGGGGGGGAGGGGGCGAGCGGTGGGCTCAGCAAGAACTGCTGAGGCCCGCTGGGAGCCCGTGGGGGGAAAGGAGGCAAGCAGCAGGCCCAGCGAGAGCTGCTGAGGCCCTCCAGGAGCCCATGGGGGGAAGGGGGAGCGGTGGGCCCAGCGAGAGCCACCGAGGCCCTCTGGGAGCCCATAGGGGGGAAGAGGGCGAGCGGTGGGCCCGGTGAGATGGGGGAAATGCCCCCTCCCTGCAAGTTTCTTGCAGTCTCCCCTTGTCTATATACTAATTCCCAAGGTTGCCCCCTCTGTGCGGATATCTAAATCCGCACATCAGAGGCACTTGGGGGGCAGAAAAATCTAAAAAGTTTTTAAAAAAATACAGGGATGTTTAAATTCCCCCCAAAGTAAAAGTGTTCCCTGCACATGCGCAGGGGATGCTGTGGCCATTGGAGGCTTGGCTTGGTGGGCCTAGTGGCTGTAAGCCATTCAGGCCTCGCTGCCACTGGTGCCGGGGGGGGGGAGGGAGAAGGCTTAGCAGGACTTGCCACCACTGCTGCTGCCTCTGGGGAGAGAGGGAGGGAGCGGAAGAAGGCTTGGTAGGCCAGTGGCTGTGAGCCGCTCAGGCCTTACCAGTGCTGGGGGGAGGGGAATGCCTTGGCAGGCCCTGCCACTGCTGCTGGGGAGGGAGGGGGCAGGAGAATGCTTGGCGGGCCTTGCTGCTGCTGCTACCACGGGGGGGGGAGAGAAGGATTGGTGGGCCGGTGAGCTACTCAGGCCTCACCAGTGCTGGGGGGAGGAGGAAGAAGGCTTGGCAGGGGGCGAGAGAAGGATTGGCAGGCCAGCAGCTGTGAGCCACTCAGGCCTCACCGGTGCCTGGGCGAGGAGGGAGAAGGATTGGCAGGTGGGAGGGAGAAGGCTCACCTGCTGCCGCTTCCTCCTCCTGCTGAGCTCCTCCTGCTCCCCCCGTGAGTATCATGGGTCCCCCTTCTTGTCAATATACTAATTCCTAAGGCACCCCCTCTGTGCGGATATCTAAATCCACACAGAGGGGGCACTTGGGGGGCAGAGAGATTTTTCTGCACACTTAGGGGACTCGCCAGGTGTGCAGAAAAATCTAAAAAGTTTTTTAAAAACTATATGGGGGATATTTAAATCCCCCGAAAAGTTAAAGAGCATTCCCTGCACATGCACAGAGAATGCTCTGGCCGTTGGGGGGGGGGGGCTCGGCAGGCCTCTGGTCCTATCTTATGCAGAAACAGCAAAACAGCATTTCCCGGGTGGCATCTTTTCACAGGCTTGGTCTCTAGGAACAACTGCTTCATGCACAATATTTTTATGCCTACCACCTAAGGTGCTTTAAAGCTATGCCTAAAAATGTAATGGGTAAATATGGTAAATGTATCATTCAAGTGGACTCCTCAGGAAGTTCTGATTGGCTAGAGTACTTTGTTGAAGGATCACTTTGATGCTATCCCAACTTGCCCTCTGTGTCATGCAAGAAATAGCAGGTAGCCCAGGAATGCAAGATGGCTTCTCATTCCTGAAAGGTGTGTCTGGCAACTAATAGTTAGTGAACTGATTGAATGGAGGACTTTTTCCTGTGTTATACCTTAGCTATGCACCAAGAACTTTTGAAGAGTACACTTAAAATGGTAAAATGTGGACGCGATGAATGCACTTGATACCCTGATGACATCCTACAGTCTGGCCCAGTGGCAGAGTTGGGTTTGCCAACCCAGTGAGTAAAAACAGCCCTGATAGTCCAGCCCATGGAGTTAAGACAGCCATCTTTATTAAATCCCATCTTTCGTGACGTTCTCTTGCTGAGCAGGATATGGGAATTCCCCACAGGAAATGCTGGTCCTGATGTGATCAGACACATTTCTGCTGCCTGCAGTTGAGGTTTCGTTTTGAACCCCAAACATTCCCGCCTTCATGTACCTGAAAGTTATTTCTGTTCAGTGAATAAGGCTGGTATGGGGTGACCTTTAGTCTTCTTTCCCTTGCTTTCCTCTTAAGAGTTAAATGAGAGCCTTCCGTTCCTCTACAGGGTACTTAGAACTAAGGCAGGATGGCGCTAGCCGCAGGTTGGTTTCATTACATTGATCGGATACATGTGCTGTTTTTTATCTCTAGCATTTTCTCAGTAATTCAGCACTTTAAAGTCTCAGCTGTCTACCGATCTGCAGACAATTGTTTGGTGTAATACTATCCGGAAAAGGCTGATAAAACACAGATGTGGCCAGGGCTCTGAAATTTGTGGTTTGCTAAGTGGCTCCCCCCCCCCCCCCTTACTTGCCCGTGGCAAGTCAGATTCCCTGCTAGGCATAAAGGCAGATTTTTTATTAAAATGTTGTGAAGAGGAAGTAATTGCTCAAAATTATGGGCAATTAAAGAAGTTAGCTGAAATGTAAAACAGTGGAGTTGTATTTTCCTATCTATTTTCTTTATCATATCTGCTTCCAGCCTGGCTTCCAGATTTTAGCCAACTTGGGTGTAATGGTTATGCATTTCCAAGAAGTTTGTTCGATGAAGCCTATGGCTGCCCGATAATTCCACTGAGAGGCTCTGCTTTAGTGGGGAATTCTGCTGTCTATTTATAAGGCTCTAATCAAGTCCCAGGGTTCACTCAACTCCAACTGTATGGTTGGACTTGCCTGCACACACACACAAATAGATATTTATTTATTTCCTTATTATATTTATAGTCCGCCTTTCTGACTGAGACTCAAGATGGATTAGAGTATTAATTAATGCAATCGATAGGACGGGACATCTAATAAGCAATGCATTAGGACTAGGAGTACAGAAATCTGAAAAAAAGCATAGAAGATTAGACATGACGCAGAATTCAGACGCAATGCAGAAAAATGGTATTAGATCAGTAAAAATAAGGTAGTGATGGTATGATTATTTATTTATTTACTATGTTTATAGTCTGTCTTCCTCACTGAGGCTAAAAATGAATTACACAATCTATACAATCAATATGAAGAGTCATCTAATAAGCAATGCATTAGGACTGGGACTACAGCAACTTGAATAAGCACAGCATATTAGACATGATACAGAATGCAGATACAAGGTGCAGCAAAATGTCATTAGAAAGCAATGCAGTGACAACAGGGTAATGCATGCAGCAAAGAGATAATATGCTCTGTACACAGTGATGTAGACCTTACTCCCTTTACTTTTATTAGCACCTTGCTGAACCATTCCATTATAGTACAGCCCCATGTTTGTGTGTGTGCGTGTGTTCAGTGCCATCAAGTTGTTTCTGACTTCTGGCGACCCTATGAATTAATATCCTCCAAAACATCCTATCATTAACTGCCTTGATCAGGTCTTTCAAACTGAGGGCCTTTGTGGCTTCCTTGATAGAGTCAATCCATCTCAGGTTGGG
This sequence comes from Lepidodactylus listeri, assembly GCA_029233225.1. Lineage (NCBI taxonomy): Eukaryota > Metazoa > Chordata > Lepidosauria > Squamata > Gekkonidae > Lepidodactylus > Lepidodactylus listeri. Next base: position 110,356,519 of record JARCFY010000009.1, on the reverse strand, counting down.
TCTTCCACTTTTCCTTCTGCCTTCCACTTTTCCTGGCAAGTATACTCCTATTTCCTTTATAAAAATGCCCTCCTGAACAATTCTGTTTTACACAGCTTGCAGAATGACAGAAGTGTGAGTCATGGGTCAGCTGGGGCTCAGCAAGGACTCCTCAGGAGAAAAGGAGCCACATGTAGCTCCCTGAGTCAGCAAAAGCCAGCAAGCAGGAAGACAAACTGCAGGCTTATCAAGATTCACAGCCAACAGCTGGTGCAGAGCCACCAACAGTCTCCAGCCCTGAGCCAACAGGTGAAATTAAGTTGATTGTTCCCAGCCCTTCAATATCATCCACACCCTTTGAGTGTCCCAGACGGAGGCTATGAACAGAACCACAGGAGTGACGACAAAGTGCTTGCTTCCTGGCCCGACACCAGCTGCTTGAGTGGTTGCAGAATTACTCCCGAGCAGTTGGCTGCAAGCTGGACCCTTAGGTACATGCCTATAAAAACCAGCCTTGGGAGGCTGTTAGGTGTGGAATGAACAAGTCATTTGATTGCTGATTCTGTGGCCATGGTATTGGACCCTGCCTTGCTTGTGTGACTCTGGACTGGCTCCTCACCTCATCTCTTGGTTCTGTGGTCCCTGCTCATGAAAAACCTTTGGATTGTCTCAGTATACCTTTTGGACAACCGCTTGGTAATGTCTTTCTTGGCTCTTGACTCTGAAACTGGACTCTCAACTTGGCTTCTTGTACTTGGCTTCTTGTTATCCACATGAATGTGCATGGCTCCACCTTCCCTGCGACAATATGGGACCTGACATCCTCAGGCAGGCCATTCCACAAACTGGGGGCCATGGGTGATTGGTGATCTTGCCCATTTGCAAGACGGCACCTGCAGAAGGCCATGAACACATAAGTGAAGCTGTCATGGTGGGGCATAGGAGCAGAGATGGCTCTGCAGAGGTGAAAGTCTAAGGCCATGAGGGGCTTTGATTGTTCTTGGGAATTATATATTTAGAAGTCAGGGATAGTGTAAAACATTGAGCTTAGGCTAAAACCAGTTATGTTTGATATGCTCTCAGCTGACTGGGATTAAACTCAGTACACTGATCAACCAATGACAGAAGTGGGTGTCATGAGTCAGCCAGGGCTCTGTCCTCCAAGCCATTGTGATCTTGATCATTCACAGTCACATTTCAGTACAATGAAGTCAGAGAAATGGCTACACTCCGCTAGGTTATACAGGGATCCGTTTTTCAGGTTCTATGGTCACATCACACATTGCTTTTTTCCAGCTGTGCATGCAGGATAAATACAGTGTTTGCAATCTGTGTATCAAACAGGTATCCTTGTCCAACCTATGACTGATTACTGCTCCTTGCTGAGAGTACACAATGCCAAACATACGCTTTCTTCTGTGTAATGTCTGAAAAGATTAAGTGATATTGAGGATTGTGGAGGGGAGCATTAAGTAGCAATGGAAAGCCCAGAAGAGCAAGGTTGTCGTGATGCTTGAAAAACAGACGTGCAGGAAGAGGTGTGGCTGCTTGCGCAAAAATGTGAAATGGAGGGACAGAAAAGGGCAGGATGGATAGGAAAGGGGACATGAGGGTAGATGGCAGACGAGCTAGTTCCCAGCAGGGCAGGGAGCTGAAGGAATCTGGCAAATTCCTAAAACACCTTTGACTTCGGGTGGCAGGACCATAGGCACCTTTCAGATTCTCTCGCTGACTTGCGTCTCTGCATGCTGCTGATCATCCACCACGAAAAACCAAAAGTCGATACTGCATTGTTTATATGAAGGATGCTCAGGCCAAGGATGAAGGCCTTTGGTCCAGTAATACCACCACTGTCAGGGGTTGGCAAAGAAAAGGCTCAGCAGCTGCATCCACTGGTCAGAAACCAGCATTTGAGGGAGTCATGTAGAAGAGGCATCTCTAGAGCTCTGACCCCCAGGAAAAGATGTATCTTATCCTTCCAGTCACGGACTTCCATCTGCACCTCAAACTCCCTAGGAAAGGAATAGTACACTCATGCTGGATTACAAGCCAATAGCAAGTCTGTGCAAAGAACTGAGTGGCAGGAACAGCTCTGGCCCCCTGACCCTCAGCTTCACGGCATCTTTGCAGCAAACTTGGCCAGAGGAATGGGTGCTTCCAAGAGGGACTGCCCACATGGCACTACTGAGGAGGCACCTGCCCTCACCACAGCTAGATTTGCCCTCTGGCACAGACATCAGGTCCTGTTCCAGGACAAAAGAAGAAGAAGAAGAGAAGCGATTGGATTTATACCCCGCCCTTCACTCCCCAAGGGAGTCTCAGAGCGGCTTACAAACTCCTTTCCTTTCCTCTCCCCACAACAGGCACCCTGTGAGGTAGGTGGGGCTGAGAGAGCTCTTTCCCAAGCTGTCCTTGAGGGAACAGCTGGTCCAGAGCTATGGCTTGCCCAAGGTCATCCAGCCAGGTGCAAGTGGAGGCAGGGGCGTAGAGTTTTTAAATCTCCGGGTGGGGGGGCTCCCTCGTGCGCGCGCACAAAGCGCGCACGCGCGCTCTGGACCATGTCCCTGCCGCTCTCCCCCCCAGGGAGCCGCCGCCGCCGCTTCCCTCCCCCCTCCCTCCATCTCCCTGCTCACCTCGGGCGCCGGCGGCCGGCGTATCGCCCTTGCGGGCCCCCGGCTCCCGCTCCGCCTCGCGCTCGGGGCGTGTGGGGGTGGCGCAGATGCCTCCCCCCCCCCGCCCTAGGGAGGCAGGAGGCAGGCCGGGGGTGGGGGGGAAGGAGAGGCGGCGATGGCCGGCTGACTGGCCACCGGGCGCTCCATTTTCCCGGGGGTGGCTGAGCCCCCCCCCGGGAAATTTCGGGGGGGCTCGAGCCCTCAAGCCCCCCCGTAGTTGACGCCCATGAGTGGAGGAGTGGGGAATCAAACTTGGTCCTCCCAGATTAGAGTCCGCGCACTTAACCACTACACCAAACTGGCTCTCAAAAGATCTACGTGTGGCAATCTGTCCTTGAGGAGACCAAGAACAACTTAAATGTAGGTTGCCTTGAACACCTTCATGGTGGAAAGGCAGCCCCCCCTTTTAAATGAATACAAAGGATCAAGCACCCCTGCTTTAATGAAGAGGGTAGGGTTGCCAGTTCCACATGGTAAAATTCCTGGAAATTTGGGGGTGGAGCCTGAGGAGGGAAGGGTTGTGGGAGGGAAGGGACTTCAGCAGTGTATGATGCCAGACAGTCCACCCTCTGAAGCAGCCATTTTCTCCAGGGGAACCGATCTCTGTAGTCTGGAGATCAGCTGTAATTTTGTCAGATCTCCAGTCCCCACCTTTAGGTTGGCACCTCCAACTTCTCCTAAACAAGCTGATTGGTCCCTCGTCGTCCTCCTCCTCTGCCTCCTCCTCTTCCCTTCCAAAGACCGGCTGGTGGCTGAGCAGATGAAGTAATCCTCTGCGTCTTGAATTGGGCTAAGAGGCATAGAGTGTCTCCCCAAACAAACATGCAATTCATGTAATAGCTTTTTATTAGGATGAAGCAAACTGAATCACAAAAAGAGCATTCCCGGCATTCTGGGCAGAAACATCCCTCCGAAGCATGGTCAGGTGGATCCTGCGTCATTCGGGAGCATCCTGCAAGGCCTGCCTGTTCTCCAGTAGGCCTGCCCAGTCAGTCGGTTCCCCCTCCCTTTTGTTTGGAGGCGGGTAGTGTCGGATGCCTTTCTGAGGTGAGCCCAAAGGTGGGGAGGCCTTGAGGAAACCCTTAAGGGTGGGTGGATTTCTAAACAGAATGAGTTCACACGCTGCCACCACCCCAATTTCTGAATGTCACTGCCCTTACTACACAGACACTCCAACAGATGACCCTTGCCTCTCACAGGCTCATTTGAAATGATTGTGTAGACAGGCAACAGCCTCCTCTAAGGTTGCCAACCTCCAGGCAGAGTCTGGAGATCTCCCAGAGTTACAACTGATTCCTGACAACATAAATCAGTTCCCCCAGAGAAACTGGCTGCTTTGGAGGGTGGACTCTATGGCATTATACCCCTCTCCTCCCAAAACTCCACCCATCCCAGGTACCACCCCCAAATCTCCAGGAATTTTTCAGCCTCGATTTAGCAAGTCTAGTCCCTATTTGGGGTTGCCAACCTTTGACCGGAGCCCAGAGATCTCCTGGAATCGCAACTGATCTCCAGACAACAGAGATCAGTTCCCCTGGAGGAAATGGCTGCTTTGAGGCGATGGGCTCTATGGCATTATAGCTTTCCTCCACCCCAAACCCCACCCTCCCCAGGCTCCACTCCCAAATATCCAGGAAGTTCCCAGCCTGGAGCTGGCAATCCATTGACCCTCATTCCTCAGGAAATGCTGCAGGGGGTGGGCTGAGTGATTAAGCAGCAACAATTAAGTGGGCCAGGAGCACAGAAACACCCCCCCCCCAATGATTGATGCCCTAAGCAGGGTCCCCAAATGGCGGGCCCTTCTTGCAATGAAAAGGCCATGTTGCAATGCTTGATTTCTGAAGGAAGAGGGCGTTCCTTCCTGTGTATTCCAGCAACCTTTAGTGGTTACATGCCTGGCTGGCAGCAATTTCCCACAATGTGTAAATTAGTCAATTCCCAAAGTCAGTAAACCCTTTCCTTTGAAGTGGCCCCTAATGAAGTGCACCATTAGGCCCAGTGATTGCCCATCTTGGTATGCGAGACAGCCTCCCTTCCCCCAGCCTGGCTTTTGATGTCTTCCTGCCTCGGAGTTTCTTGTCTTTTAGTTATCTGAATGGCCGAGACGGCAAAAACTCCTGAGAAAACTCCAAGGGGGGAAAAATTAATGAAAAAAAGTTTCTGCTGGCCTGACTGATGTTGGCACTTCAAAGCTGGAGCAGACAAAATTGCTGTAGACTGCTTAATTCAGAAGTGCTCCCTTGTGGATGACAGTGCATGGTGACAAAGTTCAATTGGCAACAGGAGACAGGCGAGATCAAAGGCTCCCTATTGTAATAGTTTTGTTCCATGAAGAATTGCTTATTGTCAGTCGTTTCTCAAGCCTTTGCTGGCTCTGGCTTTGTGTCAGGTTTCTCTGGTTCAGAACCAGCTTAAATAAATAGCTCAGCACATCCTCTAATAACACATTTCAGCTCTAAATGTTGCATGTTGAGTCCAATTCAAAATTCCACCTCTGGAAGCCACAGAGAAGAAAACCCCTTTTTTTTTCATGGTGTAGGAAGGATTAGAGATGTTAGGATATGGAAATTCCAAATGCAAATCATCCAGTGACCTTGATGCTGGGTCCTCAGGATTTAGGATTTATTCCAAGGAATCCCATCTCGCTTCTAACAGCGGCATGTTTTCCTTCCTACTTCTTGATTCTTTCGCTGTCCGAATGGTAGGTTCTGTTCCGTCCTCTGCATCCACTTCTCTCTCCATCTCTCAACCTCAGATTTAAATACATTTCCCCAAAAATCAGAACTGAATTTTCATGATTTCAAGTTAGTTTATTTGATGCCTGTTCTTCTCATTCATCCTTGTAAAAATGAACCGGACCTTCCCAGAAGAGACATCGCTCCACAGTTTCGCACTGTCGTTTCTATTTCAGCAGCAACTAAGATGCCACACGAGACAGTGGGGTAATTCTTATTTTTTTTACAGCAACTGCTTCCAAAGCTCAGCCTGGCAAAAATCCCACAGAAGACAGTGGGCAAATATTTGGTTTTTTTTATTGCAACTGCTGCTAAAGCACAGCCTGGCAAAAATGTCCAGTCTGGAGACAAATGAAAGAAAGCTCTTCTGATCACCAACATGCACAAAGGTGACGAGAGCTGCTTTCTCACACACACACACACACACACACACACACACACACAATCACTGCTTCAGTATTTTCTAGAGGAAATATCCCTTTCTGCTGAATGTCAAATGAGGTTATTGCATTGGAGACAACACGGGGGGGATTGCATTGCAATGGAATTGGAGAGATAGAACTCTTTGGGTTGCTACCAGGGGATATATTTCATCTACAGAAGCAGAAGAGACTTTTTAGAGCCAGCCTTTTAGATAATAGGTCTAGAGTTCTCATTTTTAAAAACAATTAGGATTCTAAATCAGAGTGGATTGCAAGCCTGATAATGGAGAGAAGCAGAGTCCACAGGGCACTTCTCCTTTACGAGCCCAACCAAAACCGTACCCGTACATTTTGCCCTAGTGGCTTCATGGCTGTAAATTGTGACAGAAGACGTCATTAGCTTCTGCCTTGTATGGTCTCCTTTAATCACACCAAAGTACACATAAACCCCAGCAGAGCAATTACAAATAATTAAATCAATTATAGGCAGCCTAACATTTGGGTCTTGTGGCTAAACCAGTGTCGACTTTCATAATCTCTTCGCTGTAAATGTAAATGCAAGGCTTTGGGTGCAGGGAGACGATGAGGACAAAGGCTGATATAAATGCCAAAGTATGTTGCTAAGCGATGGCTTCACAATACGTTTCAAGAAGGTTACAAGGCTGCCTTCCCAAGGAAACAATAAGGAATGAAATTCCAATAATTTTTCTGCAAGTTTGAAAGGTTAGAAACTAGTTAATTAAAACAGGATAAAATGCAGGTCTTGGGGGGAGAATTGCTAAATATAATTAATACTTTACATTCTTCTAAATCCAGTGCTTGGCGTAACTTTTTTAAAAAGCAGCCAAAAAGCCACTTTATTTAGTTTGGCATTCCGCTCTGTTTAAATGGACTCAAAGACTGAGTTCTTGGCACCACGCCTCTCTGGCAGCTAGACTCCAGCCCTTTACCACCTGAGCTGCTCTGACCAACAGTAAAAGAGATTGGCTGGGAACCATAGCTTGCTTTTGAGCACCACCAGTCCAGGTGTCCAAAGAAGGTACTGCAGCTTAATATCAGACATAAGGGTGGCTCAGAGGTTAAGATGCTGAGCTGCAGACTGGAAGGTTGGTAGCTTGGCAGTTCGAGACCCGAGTGCCACATGACGGAGTGAGCTCCCATCTCTGGCCCCAGCTCCTGCCAACCTAGCAGTTCAGATGCAAGAAATTGCAAGTAGATAAACAGATACTGCTTCGGTGGGAAGGTAACAGTGTTCTGTGCGCCTTGGTGTCTAGTCATGCCAGCCACATGACCGTGGAGAAGTCTTCGGACAGCGCTGGCTCTTCAGCTTGGAAACAGAGATGAGCACCACATCCCTAGAGTCGGATTCGACTGGCTTTTGAGCAAGGGAAACCTTTACCATAAGGTACCGGTGCATTCCACCTTGCCCTATCAACTTAGAATTTGCCCAGCCTCTTTCACTGAGCAACTTAATCACTCTGCTAGCGAATGGATGGTTGCCTGATGAGCCATACATTCCACTTTTTGCCTACCCTGTGCCAGCCTGTCTGTTTTCATCTCCATCTATGAACCAATTAAAAGTATGTTGCAGGAAACAACAGGGGTCCCTAGACACTCAATTAGAAGGTGATAGTGGACAAACGTCCCTAAAAGACAGTTTCTCACCACAGAGAGCCAGTTGGGTGTAGTGTTTAAGAGTGGTGGACTCTAATCTAGAGAACCAGGTTTGATTCCCTACTCGTCATCCACATGCAGCTGCTGGTATGACCTTGGATCAGTCACAAGTTCTTTCAGAGCTGTTCTCTCAAGGGCAGTCCTCGAGAAAGCTCTCTCAGCCCCACCTACCTCACAGGGTGTCTGTTGTGGGGAGGGGAAGGGAAAGGAGATAGTAATCCACTCTGAGACTCCGAGTGAAGGGTGGGGGTATAAATCCAACTCTTCTTCACGGCCAATGTTGCTCTGCAATGTACAGCTACAGGGTGGCATTCTTTCGATGCCTGCAGAATGATGGTGAGCTTGGCCCAATTGGGGCAGTTCAGCATCTGGCTTGAAGCAAATTGCAAAAAAATCATCAGGAGGCATGGGGGGTTTCTTGCCAGATTCATGAATGTGGAAAGTCAGAACAATTCCTGTGTTCGCCATTCTGATGGATGCCTGCATTCTTCAACCTATCTTTGATGTCTTGAGACAAGCCTAAACTGGAAAACTGGCCTGGAATGGGCATTTAAATTATTTTGGTATTGGTTCCCCATATTTATCCACTGGGGGAAAATCCGATAGACTAATGCTGGCATCCAGTTCTGTACACTTAACAGAGAGTAAGTCCAATTGAATTCAGTAGGACTTACTTCAAAGTCAATGTGCATAGGCTCACACTGCACATTTCTTATCTTTATGGGTGACAACAACAACCACCACCTTTATGGGCGTATCAGATGAAAGAAAAACAAGCAGAAGGAAAATAAAATCCTAATACATATAGCTCCTTTTAGAAGCCAGGTACAGAAAATTCACCACCATTTCAATAATTACAGCACTTTGGGTGGAAAGAAAATAGAGGGTCTTATGTTCATCAGACTGGCCCATTAGATCCAATAATAACCAACCTAAATACATGGTACAAATGTCAGAATAGTAGGTGCAGTGCAAAAAGACATGCTCAATGCTTTCGATTTCATTTCTGCTACAGTTACACAGCCTTTGCGCATATGGAATCTTTTGAAAACTCCCATAAAGTACTAGATACCCTGAATAAAATAAACATTTTCAGACTGCTTTGCTTGCTTTTGCCCCTACGTACAGGAGGCAGGAGAAAACAACATGGAAATTTGATGGCAAGCAGACAAATCAAGAATGAAGAAAGAGATTCCTGTTCTACTTAGAATTACAGTAGAGTGATAACTGACTCCACAAAAGATACATTTGAGGAATATATTTCACACAGAATTCATCCTAGAATAGAGAAACTGAACAAATAAAAATTGTAAATGTAAATGAAAGTAAATGAAACACGCCATAATTGAATGATGAAAATGAAACCTATCTAGACTATGGCATTTATCTGGGATAAATTTTGACAGCTATTGAAAAATAAAAATAAACAGTCCCTGGGCCCTGATGATTCCACTCCAGAATTTTTCAAAATCCTGTGAGAGATTAAAGTAAACCAGTTCTAAGTGGAATTCATTCTACAGGGAATCAACAATTCATGGGCAAAAATATATTAATTCTGGGAGAGAACTCATTTTGAAAAATTTCATTATAAACTCTGATAATAAATATTTTTAAAATGTACTATAGCCTGTTAGGAATCCTACGTCTAAAATGGCAAAAACACTCACAATATAAAGTTCAAGCAGATGTTCTAGTTCACAAAAGGGTCTTTTTTTCTGGACAGCTTTAAAATTCAAGAAGAATGTTTCAAGATGGCCACACAATGCATCTTTTCTCATGAAGAACAGCAAAAATATGCCAAGTCAGCTCTGATTGCTGATAGTTCCACTTGAAGGTGGAGCTTGGTTCTCTTGGACCTTTCAGTGGCTTTCCATGTATCAGCCGTGGCTTCCTTCTGTCCTGGTTGACTGAGGTGGGGGTGGATAGCCCATGCTGTAGTGGGTCTGATTCTATCTGACTGACCAGTTCCAGGAGGTAGTGTTGGGAAACAACTGCTTGGCCCATGGCATTTGTCCATCAAGTTGTCTACATAAAACCACTGGGAGAGGTTGTCTAAGGATTTGGTCTGGAGTGTCATGAACATGCATGAAGGCTTAACTAATAGGCCCTGTTTTTACTCCGCCAGTAAAATTTGTGGTTTTTTAGGAACATCCCCTGCTTTCATCATGCTCTTTTAAGCATTTTGTCCTGAAAATTACTTTGAATAGTTCTTACCTGCTCATTTTAGCTGCCTATATTTATGCTGCTGTTTTAATGTTTTTAAATCATGCTAAAATTTTTGAATAAATATGTTTTTAAAAATCAAAATATCTGTATCATCACATGCTACAAAACTTGCCAGCTTATGTTTAGGACTAGCGAATCAAGACACACACACACCATTTGTCAATGTCTGTGCGTCTTTTAAATGGATAACATATTTGCAACACAAATGAAGCTCATCGTTGCTTCTTTCCCTAATGACCATCCATGAAATAACATTAAGCAGTCTTGATTCAAAAGGCTAAACCATTTGAGTAAACAGACAACAGAAAAGACAGTTCAGGCCAATTTTTTTTTTAAAAAAAGCATGGGACATAACTATGATGCTTTACAAAGTGTAAATTAGTTTTCTAAAGATTTTAATTGTATGCATTATAATAAGAAAGATGTAGAAGATCTTTTTTTAGACTATACTCCAATTTTAAGGTGTTATTAATGTACTGTGATTAGCTTGCTTGGGGGAAAATATCAAAGATAAATTGTATGGTTATCAACAGCAGGTTTATTGGTCTGAAACTTCCACCGCAGGGAGTGGCTGCTGTATGGGATTGATAAACACAGAGATTTATAAGGTCAGCTTTTATGAGTCTGCAGATTCCTTGTGGTGTATTACCACATCCTTATTACAAGCCCCCGCTGCTGTCCTCCTCAGCCAACAAAGGTAATATATTACGGTGGCTTGCCTATCCCACAGGATCCCCCTCCCACTCCAAAGAATAGAGGAAGAGACCAAAATAAAATATTGCTTTCCTGAATTATATCTGCTGCTTTTGTTGAGTTCTTTTGTTTCTTAGATTCATGAAGGTGCTGAGAAATGATCACTACTGTTTGCTGCTAAAAGAAAAGAGAGGACAAACCAGGACACTGGGATCAAGAATGAGAAATCCAAAACCTCACCCAGCCCGTTCCATGGAGCATCCAGAAGGGGATGAATGACCTACATGTGTGCTGGCTATGCATATGGAACGAAGCTGGCTTTCCAACAGGGGTCAGTGCAAGTATAAGAGCATTTGCTGTAACTTGCTGACTGGAGCACAGATGGAAGAAAATTTGCAGGGAACACAGCAAATATGGAGACTAGAGCTCATTGTCGTGCCTCTTCTCTGGAGGTGGTGATGGGGGGGGAGGGGGTGCCCTTTCTCCTCAGCCAGTGTTGCTCCTCCACAAAGCTGTCTAGCTGAGATGTTCCAAATTGAGTGGGGCCGTCTTCATCTTGCCCCCGATAAAGTAAACTCAGAACACACTTCCATAGTGTAGCATTTAGAGAGTCAGTGTAGGATCTGGGAGAATCAGGTTCAGATCTCATCTGGCCTGGAAGCTTCCTGGGTGGCCTTGAGCCAGTCACGAACTCATTTACCTCACAGGGTTGTTAAGAACATAAGAGAAGCCCGTGTTGGATCAGGCCAATGGCCCCTCCAGTCCAACACTCTGTGTCACACAGTGGCCAAAAACACCAGGTGCCCTCAGGAGGTCCAGCAGTGGGGCCAGGACACTAGAAGCCCTCCCACTGTCACCCCCCCCAAGTACCAAGAATACAGGGCATCACTTGCCCCAGACTGAGATCTCTCTCTCTCTCTCTCTCTTTATCTATCTATCTATCCATCTCTTGTGGCTAGTAGCCACTGATGGACCTCTGCTCCATATTTTTATCTAATTCCCTCTTGAAGCCATCCATGCTTGTAGCCGCTGCCACCTCCTTTGGCAGTGAAGTCCATGTGTTCATCACTCTTTGGGTGAAGAAGTACTTCCTTTTATCCATTCTAACCCAACTGCTCAGCAATTTCATGGAGTGCCCACGAGTTGTTGTATTGTGAGAAAGGCAGAAAAGCACTTCTTTCTCTACCTGCTCTATCCCATGCATAGTCTTATAAACCTCGATCATGTCACCCCTCAGCCGTCGTTTCTCCAAGCTAAAGAGCCCCAAGCGCTTCAACCTTTCTTCATATTTGTTGTGCAAATAGAACAGAGGAGAGGAGAATGATATAAGCCCCTTCCCCCCCCCCCCAGGGACATAGGTGGGGTATAAATGAGGCAAATAAATAGATTTTAAACAACTCATTTGGAAGCTGCAGTGAGAACATAATTGCTAAGAAGCAGGTATGAATATTTCAAATTAAGAATGTATTCTGCTTTTGCTATTTTAAATTTATAATATCTTGATTTGCATTATATATTTTTTATTTTGATATACCATTAGGTTGATGCAGTTGTTAAATCTAGTTTCATAATGTTTTGCCTTGTCTTACTGCATGTCTTGTGTTTCCTCTTTGGTCTCTCTTCCCCTTCATGCCACTGCCTCTTTTTCACCAATGATGTGTTCATCCAGACCTGGGAAATCCTTCCAGTCTTCTGCTACTGGAAAGGGATTGAAACAGGGCCCTGGAGCAGGACTTTGGGAGGAGACCCTTTCATAGCACACAGCAAGGATTCAGTAGGAAGCTAGGGCAGGGGTGTGTGCTCTGGGGCTGTTTCAATATATGTTACCTGACCCAGGAGACTTGTCAAATCCCTGAACAGTTACGACTTTATTAAGAAGCAGTTACAGAGACTGGAAGTTCTTTGACCTGCTGGCACGTCTTTAAAAAGCCTCAGAGGTTCTTGTTTGTGCTTATACCCAAAGAAACATTCCGCATTGAACTACAATGTCCCTACTCCCTTCCCCAGAGAGAAAACGTATCTCAATGTACGTAGCAGTTTTTCTGCCAGATTTTAACTCTGTTTGTTGTACTAAAAGTCTGTTCTGGGAATTACACTGAAATCAGCAACTTTACACCAGAGTGTTTTTTGTTTAAGTACAAAAGATATGAAAGCACTCCTTACACTCCTTCTAGTTCGTCAGCTATGTTCATCAGTTTATACACATGTATCTCACTAACCTTTAGTGTCATACTGGTCATACTGGTACCTATAATTTAACATCTCTATGTGACGTACCAAAGTTAATAAACATAACGTCTCCTTTACACCAGTGTTAAAAAGGCGGCGTTAAATTTTGCGGATGCAAATGCAAACAACAACAACAAGTCCTTGCCAGCCGCTTGCCTGCCAGTCTTGGAAATCTGACGTCAACACCTCTAAGGAGAGTGTTGCCCTTCCGGGGCCGAGCTACTGGGATGGGGTTCACACAAAAGAGGTACCAACATTTATTTTCTAATTCAGATCTGGATTGTTTATTTATTTATTTATTTATTTATTTATTTATTTATTTATTTATTATTTCAATTTCTAGGCCGCTCTCCCCGCATAGCAGGCTCAGAGCGGCTTACAAAGTTAGGTGAACATTGTTCACAATAAAACAATAAAAGCAGTTAAAACAAGTTAAAACATTACAACATTATGTAACAAAACCTAACATGTAAAGTGCTCAGTGCTGTCTGATGGCGTGTCAGATGGTATTATTCATAGCCGACTATTGGTAGCATCAAGGTCCTCAGCGAATTGAGATGGTGTTAGATAGCGTATTTGGTGGTCACTAAATTACAGGGGGGCATGACAGAGGCGGCGGCCCCTATCCAAACGCCTGGCGGGAGAGCTCCGTCTTGCAGGCCCTGTGGAACTGCATCAGGTCCCGCAGGGCCCTGATCTCTTCTGGGAGCTCATTCCACCAGCTAGGGGCCGCCACCGAAAAAGCCCTCCCCCTGGTGGCTGTGAGCTTGGCTTCTCTTAGGCCAGGTATGGCCAGGCGATGTTGGGCCCCAGACCGAAGTGCTCTCTGGGGTGTATACGGGGAAAGGCGGTCCCTCAGGTAGGTCGGACCCAGGCCATTTAGGGCTTTAAAGGCCAAGACCAGCACCTTGAAGCGAATCCGGTACGCCACTGGCAGCCAGTGCAGTGCCTCCAGTGTTGGTCGTATATGCTCCCATTTTGGGAGACACATCAGCAGCCTTGCTGCGGCATTCTGCACCAGCTGAAGCCTCCGGATTTGCGCCGAGGGCAGCCCCATGTAGAGAGCGTTACAATAGTCTAGCCTCGAGGTGACCGTTGCATGGATCACTGTAGCCAGGTCCGAGCGCTCCAGGAAGGGAACCAACTGCCGCACCAGCCTCAGATGGTAAAAGGCCGATTTGGCAGTGGCTGCTACCTGGGCCTCCATTGATAGGGAGGGATCCAGGAGCACACCCAAACTCCTAACCACCGGCGAAGGCACCAACGGTGCCCCGTCGAAGGTCGGGAGTGGGAGCCCCGACCATGGACCACCCCGACCAAGGCACAGGACCTCCATCTTTGTCGGGTTCAGCTTCAGCCTGCTCAGCCTGAGCCAACCAGCCACGGCGTGCAATGCCCAGTCTAGATCGTCCGGTCCCGCGCCAGACTGGCCCCCCAGCATCAGATAGAGCTGGGTGTCATCAGCGTACTGGTGACAGCCCAGCCCTGCCCTCCTGACAATCTGGGCAAGGGGGCGCATATAGATGTTAAAAAGCATTGGGGACAGAACAGCTCCTTGGGGCACACCACATTCCAGTGGGTGTCTCCTGGACTGTTCCTCCCCGAGCACCACCCTTTGTCCCCGACCCTGGAGGAAAGAGACCAGCCACTGTAAAGCAAGTCCCTGAACCCCCACATCGGCGAGGCGGCGGGACAGCAGCCGGTGATCGACCGTGTCGAACGCAGCCGACAGGTCGAGCAGCAGCAACACCGCCACACCGTTTCTAATCTAATTGTTGTGCTTACTTCCTTTTCTTTATTATCATAATTAAACCTGCTTGTTGCCAGTGGTTTCAATGGAAAGCACATTTCTGGGCTTAACTGGCAGTCTTTAAGCAGCATCTGGAGAAACCCTTGTTGAGGATGCTCTTGGCTGATCCTGCACGGAGCAGGGGGTGGGGCTAGATGGCCTGCATGGCCCCTTCCAACATCTCTATGATTCTAGGATTCTATACCTCACTCCAGTTCTCAGAGACTATACCCTTCACCTAATAGGCCCAAACTGCAAAATGTCAGGCAGATAGATACCCAAAAGGGGGTCCTGTTTTACAGGCAGTTAACCTCTTGCATGGTGGTGTGGGAAGAGAGAGGCCCAGGGGTCCTGTCATAGAAAAAGAGGTGCAGGAGATCATTAGCATAACTCATTAGCATATGCCATGTCCCCTGTCATCACCAGAAGTGTGTCAGAAAGGGAATGTCAGTTTCAGCCCCATTATACCCTATGGGCCATTGAAATCAATGGCAAAAACTCATAGGGTATATGAGGGGCTGGAGGAAAGGGGGTTTGAGGGAGAGGTTCCAAACTTGTAGGGTAGCTTCTGGGGCCTCTCCTCGAAATACCCACCAAGTTTCAAGAAGATTGGACCACGGGATCCAATTCTACAGGCCCCCAAACTGGTTGCCCCCATTCCCTCCATTGTTCTCTATGGCAGGAAAAAAGTAACACTTTTTCCCAGCATAGAGAGCAATGGAGGGAATGTGACAACCTGTTTGGGGGCCTGTAGAATTGGATCCCGTGGTCCAATCTTCTTGAAACTTGGTGGGTATTTCGAGGAGAGGCCCCAGAAGCTACCCTGCAAGTTTGGAGCCTCTCCCTCAAACCCCCTCCCCTCCAGTCGCTTTTAAAGTTGTCGCTGAATTTCGGTGGCAATTCGGCAGCGGGCCTAATCAGATCAGAGAATCTGATTCTGCCCGTGGCTGCCCTAGTGACCAGTCCTGAACTGGCAGAGCTTTGCTTCACCTCGCTCCGGCCCCAACGGACCCCTGGAGAGGCCTAACCACACAGTGGTGTGAATTTATCCCGATTTCCTTCCAGACTCCTCAAGCAAAGGGCTGTTGGTCTATTTTGAAACACAAACAGAACATGTGGATGAGGGTGGATGAGCCCTGCTTTACTTCATGGCGCTTTCTTCATTTCATATCTCACCTACTTGACTTCTGGTGTTGGAAGCTGGCTGAGAGAAAAAGTATCCAAGCAGCAGAATGCAGAAAGATCAGGAGGTGAGACAGAGCTGCCTAGGCTAAGGCACTCTGCATTTGTAACAAAATGAAAATAGATCAGCCTCACATACAAGCAGGAGAAGCCCCGAAGGATGGTAGAGTTTGAGCAAACAGGACCTGTGCTTAGATAAAAATTGACAGAGTCCTTCCCTGGCTGATGAAGCACTAATAGGATTGGTGCAAACATTATACAGATTAGGACTGTCACCAGGGGTCATTTTGCAGAAAAAGAGATGCAGGAGCTCATTAGCATAACTCATTAGCATAACTTATTTGCATTTGCCACACCCCCTTGACATCTCTGGAAGTGTGTCAGAAGGCGACACCCATCGCTCAGGCTCCACCCCAAAAATATCCAAGGTATTTCCCAACTCAGAGCTGGTGAGCCAGCTTGACACTTTGACTAAAGATACTTTAGGTTCCCTTTGCTCTTGAAGGGAAGCTACCCTGCAACAAGCATGAAAAGACAGATCAAGTTACTGTGCTTTTGCTTTTTTCCACAGCGCATCACCATATGTGCCCACTCCTGGGTTTGTTACTCCCGGAATGGTATTCCTGTGCCTTCCTGCTCGAAATGATCCCTGACTTTCACACACTCCCCCCATGGGGCAGGGGATCCCCCACCACCAGCAGGGGTTCCCTGACACTGCTCAGGTGGCTGACAAGGGGGAAATAGACAAGAAACTCTGGGAAACTGGCTGCATAATGTGGCACACTGAGTCTCACCCAAATGTGGGTTGGCCATTGTGTGAACTGGTTGGCCACTGTGTTGTGCGACAGGATGCTGGACTAGCTGGACTATTGGTCTGACCCAGCAGGGCTCTTCTGAGGTTCTTATGCTAGAGCATCCCCAGCATCCCCCAGCAATGTGCTGGTATCGCTTCCAGGCCCCGGGGGAGGGAAGTCAGGGTGTCACCAGTTACATCATTCTATAGCTGCCCCCCTCCCGCGCGCGCACAAGTTGCCAGACCATGCCGTGCTTGCAACCCTAACCAGAAACGAGGATAATTCTTGGCAGCAAGATCTGCTCACTCTTCTGGTTACACAGTACCCCAGTCAGCAGCATGCGTCTGCTGAGTCACTCTCTCCTTTCTGTGTTCCTCCAGCTGCCCATCAAGCAAAAACCAGAGAGGAGGAGCCAGAATAACATGCAGATCCAGAAATTTCTGATCCTTATGAAAGATATAGAGAGATTTGGATAAAATTGTAATTTTTTACTACAAACATTAGATCCACTGTGGCATATTAGTTACAGTGGACTCAAGCTGGAGAGATACAAGTTCTAACCCTGCTGAGGTCACATGAGTGCCTGGTGGATTTAAAGTGCACGTCCAGATCACAACACCAGGGAATTGTACCGCTTCTGTGATCAGCCTGTCGATCCCAGTCGAGGATCCGTACTTAAAAGATAGTGGTTAAAGTTTGGTCCTAAGCTGGCCAATGGGCCAATAGCCGACTTTCCCCCATCTGGTCATACCACCAGCACACAATCAGCCCATAGGGATGGTCTCCAGACCATCCCAAATGGCCGCCATTTTAAAAAAGACTTAGCGATGCTTGCATAATTGCTTAAACATGCGACGTCTGCAGACCTCTGCTCAAACGAACCAGACAATGTTATGTTTCTGACGGTCCTGTAAACTTTATCAACTTTATTAACTGAAATAGTACCCAGAGGAAGGTATCGCTGGTGGTGCTTTAACCATTTAAGTCTGTGCATGCGCAGAAAAATGAGTAGATGGTGAGGCACATATGCGCATGCACAAACAGGATTTTTTTTTTAAAGCCAACTGCACAGCTCCTTAAGGCGGATGCCATCTAGACAATCCACTGTGGAGTCATGTGTAGTAAAGTGATTCATGAGGGAGCTGTCTGGTCATGCAATGCTGGATCAAAAAGATCTAGATCAAATTACAGCTGGGCCAGTGGCGGGATTAGCTGCCCATCTGAACACACCCATTAATAAAATTACCAATCACTTTTTAAAAAATCCCTGAATGTTATACCTGCACAACTTAAGAACATGAGAAGAACCCTGCTTGGTCAGACCATCAAGCCTCATCAAGGCCTGCATTTTCGCCACATGGTCATAATCCAGCTGCCTCTGGGAAGCCCCCAGGCAGGATGAGTGCAACAGTCTGTCCACACCATGTGCTGATGTCTCTCTTTACTCGCCTTTTTTTGTAACCTAAACAACCTAAACAACCCTAAGGGTTTTAACTAGTCCCCCCCCCCCCGATCATTTCGGTGACTCTCTTCTGCATCCTTTCTAGCATCACAATATCCTTCTTCAGGGGTGGTGACCAGAGCTGTATGCAGTATTCCAAGTGTGGTCTCCCCATAGATTCATATAGATACTGAAGCTGAGGCTCAAATACTTTGGCCACCAAATGAGAAGGAAGCACTCACTGAAAAAGACCCTGATGCTGGGAAAGACTGAAGGTCAAAGAAGAAGGGGACGGCAAAGGATGAGATGGTTGGACAGTGTTATTGATGCAACAAACATGAAATTAAGAAAACTCTGGAGCACGACAGAAGACAGGAGGACCTGGCATGATGTGGTCCATGGGGGTCACGAAGAGTTGGACTCAACTGTGTAACTGAACAACAACAACAAAAATGGCAGCAGTTTTATTCTCCTCCTTTTCTAATTACGGCCAGTGTGGAATTTGCCTTAACTATGTTAAGCAACATAGTCAGAAATCATTACTAATCTATATCAACACAGCTAATGGGAAAAAACCCTTATCCATCTCTGCCATTTTCTCCAGGGGAATTGACTTCTGTAGTCTGGAGAGGAGGTGTAATCCCAGATATCCAGACCTAGCTGGAGGCAGGCAATCCTGGCATGTCCACACTAGTATAGCACAAAGGTTCCACTTAAGAGGGAAGATCACATTAGTCATTTGAGGGGTAAAAGAACACACATGCATACCAGCTGGATTCAAAATAGGTCACATGGCATTTTAGAAGAAGAAGAGAAGAGATTGGATTTATATCCCGCCCTTCACTCACTTGGAGTCTCAGAGCAGTTTACAAACTCCTTTCCCTCCCCCTCCCCACAATGAACACCCTGTGAGGTAGGTGGGGCTGAGAGAGCTCTGAGACAACTGTCCTTGAGAGAACAGCTGGTACAGAGCTATGGCTTACCCAAGGTCATCCAGCAGCTGCGAGTGGGGGAGTGGGGAATCAAACCAGATTCTCCCAGATTAGAGTCCACGCACTTCACCACCACACCAAACTGGCTCTCGCCTGCATTCTTTAACATTGTAATTAAAATGTACCAAGTAATTAGTCCAATGAACATTTCTGAGTAAGTTTGTTTCCTGGGTAACCATATTTTATCTAGTTCATTTTGACTTCTATCAAATCCTATTTTTTTAATCTTCTGAAAATCTTGTCTTTAATTGAATCTTCTCCCACCATGTCAGTTGTATTCCTTGTTTTCATAATGACTCCTCTGATTTTAATTCATTATTCTTTTCTAATAATTTTTCATAGGTTTCTTTATTACTTTTTGTAAGCAATGTTGGTCTGACAAATGCCTCCAATGGTGATACCCATTTCAGGACTATAATATAAAATTTCTTCTTTAAATTCATCCAAATTTTTATAAGGGGGCCTCTTATACAGTGTTCATGAAAGTTTCTGTGTACTTTCTCTTCCTCGTACCATATCTATGCATGCCAGCCCATCTTCAAATCAAAGCCCTCTAATTTTAAAGTTCTTGTATCTGCTAATGTTGCCCAATCACGTATCCAACCTAAAGCTGTTGCTGTTTAGTATAATTGCCAATTAGGTATCGCCAAACCTCCTCTATCTTGTTTATCTTGCAGTATTTTCCATTTAATTCTTGCCTTTCTAGATTGCCAAATAAATTTTCTAGTAATTTGATCCAGCTCATTAAAGAAATGAAGTGTTTTGATGATTGGCAGGTTTTGTGACAAGAACATGAACCTAGGCAAAATATTCATTTTAATTGCCGCAACCCTTCCCGTTAGTGACAGCTTCAAATTGTTCCACTTATCTAGATCTTTTTAAACATCTGATAAGAATGTTTTATAATTATTTTCGTACAATGTGGCTGACTTGTTTGTTAATATTATTCCCGAATATCGTATTTTTTTTACTAACTTTATATTTGCAATTTCTTGTATTCTTTGTCCTTATATTCCTGTACAGTTTTTGGAGAGGATTTTTGGTTTTTGTAAATTAATTTTTAGGCCAGCTCTTTTACCATATTCTTGAATTTCAAATAATAAGACTGGGAATGTCTCAATTGGATCTTCTATTATGAATGCCAAGTCATAGGTGAATGCTTGCAGTTTGAAAGACTCCCCTTGAATCTTTAGGCCTTTTATTTGGTCGCTCTCTCTGTCAACATTTCTAAAGTAAAAATAAAGAAAAGTGGTGATAGCCGGCACCTTTGTCTGGTGCCCTTCTAAATATTAACGTTCTGTGTCGTGTCACCATTTATTACTATTTTTGCCTGTTGCGTGTTATATATTGTAATCATTGTAAAAAATCTAAGCCACAATCCCATGCCTCTAATTTTTTAACATAAAAGCCCAATTGATGTTGTCAAAAGTTTTTTCTGCGTCGAGAAACATCAGCGCCATTTGTTTACTAAGGTGCATTTCATAATATTCTAAGACATCAATTATAGTTCTGATATTATTTCTAATCTGCCTTTTCAGTAGAAACCCCGCTTGATCTTATTGTATCACTTGGCCTAGTACTTTTCTGACTCTATTTGCTAATATATTAGCAAACAATTTAAAATCTGTATTTAGTAACGGAATTGGCCTATAATTCTTAATTTCTGATGTATTGGTATTGGGCTTATGTATTAGTGTTATCAGCGCTTCCTTCCATGTTTCAGGGAGTTTTCCTGTTGTCTTAATCTTTTGTAGTACATCTTTGAAGGGCAGTGTCAATTGTTCTTCAAAAATTTGATAGAGTTCTGAAGGAAAACCGTCCAGACCTGGCGTTTTTTTTCTTCTTTGTGTTTTTTATGGCATCTGTTTTTTTGTACATAGTAATTGGCTCATTAAGTTGGGTAATTTGATCTTACTGAAATTTCTTTTTATTCCATTTATGCAGATATTCCTCCATATCCTGTTTATCAATGTCCATTTGTTTATAAAGATTTGTGTAATAGTTTTCTACTATAGTCTTTAAATCTTGTAGTGCAAATTTCTCTATTTTTTCCTTGTTCTTAAGTGATTTAATTATTCTTTTTTCTCTTTCTTTTTTGAGTTTATATGCTAACCATCTTGAAAGTTTATTTGTGTTCTCAAAGAAAAAATGTCTAGTATGTTCTAATTTTACCGCCATCTCTTGAGTTAACAGTAGGTTTAATTGGTGTTGCAAAGTTGTTAATTTAAATTTTATTTTTTCTACTTTTGAGGTCCTTTTTTTCATTTTCATTTCTTGTTCCATGATTTGGTTTTTTAAATCTTCATATTTCTTTCTTTCTTGTTCTTCCTCCTCCTTTTCTGTGTTCACTTTTGCCTCGTTGTGCCTCTCGCCGCTGCGCTGGTCTGCTCCCCTGTTAACTTCACTTTCCACCCTTCGTAGCTCTATTCTGGCTCTGCCCCCACTCTCCTCGAGTGTTGCACTTCTTTTCTCCTTCTCCCGAGTAAACCCTCGGGCTTCAACAGCTTCACCTTGCTCCTACGCACTCCAGCTTGAAATATAAAGAGACTGAAAAGAAAAGGTTAGTACCAGTTTTGCTGACTTTCTAATTCATTATAGAATATCTTAAACTTCTGTCCAGTAACTCCCTCCCAGTTATAACTTTAGTAGGGCTGCCAAGTCCAACTTGGGAAATATCTGGGGACTTTGGGGGTGGAGCCAGGAGACTTTGGGGGTGGAGCCAGGAGAAAGGAAGTGACATCATTTTGTGAAGTCACATCCTGTGATGTTGCTTCCACATGCTTCCACATGAACTCATGAAGTTTCCTAATACTGAATCAGGCCATTGGTCCATCAAGGTCAGTACTGACTACTCAGACTGGTAGTGGCTCTCCAGGGTCTCAGGCTGATATCTTTAATATCACCTATTACCTGATCCTTTTTTAGCTGAAGAGGCTGATACCTCCTGCATGTCAAGCAGATGCTCTATCACTGAGCAACGGCCCTACTGAATCCTTCCTCATCTCGGCAGAATATGAAGCACTAAGTGCTACACAAGTGCTAAATATGATTTTCATATCATAAGAACAGGAGAGCAGCCACAGTGGATTGGGCCAACAGCCCATCCAGTACAACACTCTGTGTCACAACAGTGGCCAAAAATACCAGGTGCCCTCAGGAGGTCCAGCAGCGGGGCCAGAACTCCAGAAGCCCTCCCACTGTTGCCCCCCAAGCACCAAGAATGCAGAGCATCACTGCCCCAGACAAAGGGTTCCATTTAGACCTTGTGGCTAATAATAGCCACTGATAGACCTCTGCTGGATGGGGACAGAGAGAGAGAGACAGACAGACAGACAGATAGAAAAAAGAAAGAAGGAGAGAGAGAGAAGGAAAAGAGCTGGCACAGGCACTTACTTCCATTTAGACCTTGTGGCTAATAATAGCCACTGATAGACCTCTGCTGGATGGGGACAGAGAGAGAGAGAGAGACAGAAAAAAGAAAGAAAGGGGGAGGGGGAGAGAGAGAGAAGGAAAAGAGCTGGCAGATGGACTTACCCCAGGCCCAGCAGCAGCAACTTTTCAATCTTACACCAGCCGCTGTCAGAATCTGCTGATTCAGACAAAGTATTTCTCTTGCTTACAGCCATGTTTCAGATATGTTCTCTGTGTTTGCTGCTTTGCTTTTTATAGGACTGTATGTATGCTAGCTGCCCTCCTGAACACCTGTCATGTAACCCTCATTCTGGCCAGTATGTATTAGCATGTATGTAGAATGTGTAACCCCAGGTTTATGACCCTGACCGGCCTGGTTTGTGTAACTGTCAAAGCGGGAGGATGTCAACTTCAAAGTATGGGAACAATGGGCCTCTCACACTCCTGCCTCCGCATTCCATTCGTCTCGGCTGGGACTCCAAGGGAGGACGAGTCTCATCTCTTATCAATGTGCGAAAGCCTCGAGGCCATGGATTGTTATGTGAACTGGTAACATCTGAAGGGTCTGGTTTGGAAGGGGAAATTTACAACTTGACACCTCACTTTCTTTCCTGTGGGAAGCAAACGGCCAGAGCCCCTTTTTGCCCGCCGTTTTTCCCTTGTAGTGATTGGCTACCTATGGGTAATTCAAACTGCTTAGAAAGGTATAATAGACCCGCTTCTGTCATCTGTGTTATCTCTGACAATAATCCGAGAAGCTGTACCAATGTAGAGATTGGAAATAAAGAACTGTGTTTCATCAACAAAGATCTGATCCTTGACTACTTTGAGCAGAAGTCTCACAGCCGCATGCAAAAGCAGGCCCTTCAGTAAGAACTTAGTCCCTCGTTAATCTCTGGGCGGGGCTCTCTTGCTAACTCTTAAAGGGGAAATGTCTGGTGAGGCTTTTCACTGCAGGCTCTTCAGACATTTCCCTTTAAGAGGCCTGGAAGGGAGAGGGCCCGGCAGGCTCCGACGTTCCCCTCCTGTTGGCAGCCATTGCCTCCCCCCGGTGGCCAGTTTTGAAAAAGCAGGGGGGAAGCATGAAAAATCGGTGTTTCCCCCGCCCTACCGGGGAATTTGGCAGCCCTAAACTTTAGCTATCTCTCCCCACCCCCCCGGGCTTTCTTTTTTTAAACAGCCTTTTTACTCTAGTTCTATATGTGCCTTTCGGAAAATGGGAGGCTGTTTTGTTTTACTTAATAGACTCTAAGCTTTAATCCCTCTCGTCCAGAGTAAGAAACAAAGATACTTAGCTTTGGTTGATAAGTTGTATCCAATTAAAGCGAGTTTGTTGGTGTTATAGACTTTGGGCAGTTCTCCAAGGTTCAGCTGCTGGTCGTCTGCATAATCCTATGCAGCAGAGCATCCTTAAAGTTTTCTGCTTTGAAAGCAGACCCCAGCCTGTGGCATCCGTCTGCCAAATGGATTTGCTACCCGGGGCAAGCTTCTTGCACATTCAGATTTCTCAGGCTGAATTTTCTAGTTGGTTTTTAGAAGATAAACTTTAAGATAAGCAGTCTGTGGAGGAGCTACTCCTCCACACGTCTGCTCTCACTGAGCCTTTCCCCACACTCCCCTGACCTGCATTTTTTAACATTGTAATTAAAATATACCAAGTAATTAGTCCAATGAACATTTCTATTGGTCTCGATGGGAAACACATTTCCGGGCAGGATTCATTCCCTCCTGCCACACACGTGCAACCGGAATGGAATTCCTTACCCAAGGAAGCCCAGCCCTTCCAGAATTCAGGCAGATGGGAGAAAGAAGCTGTGGTTCATGGGCAGTTTAAACCCTCACTTGTTCACTGGACACAGACGGTCATGGCTTGTCATGGGAGCAACCTTTCCACTCCTTTCCCAAGAGCATCAAAAATGAGTACGGTTGTGTGGTTTTTCTAATCCTTGATTAAAAAAAAAAAGACAATAGTGGCAGTCAGGGGTCATTTGGGATTGAAGTGCACTGGAGCACCACTCCGAGAGCCCAGGAGCAGGCACAAATGGCAGTAGCAACAAGCCCCACCCCCAGCTCCCCACCCCTGTGCTCCTTCTCTCTAGTGTCGTACCACACCATGGCACAATCTTTCCATTGTATATGGCCCCATAGAATACAATGGAAAGATCGCACCGCCACTGCGGCATGACTCTAGGGAGAAGGAAGAAGCCCTGCAGAGCCGCTGCCCCCTGCAACTTTCCTAGCTCGCCCACTTAGGTATGTGAGCTAGAAAGGGCCCAGGGGGTGCTGAGAGGCATTTAAATGCCTCCCCCTGGCTTCCTCTGCCCACCCACTGAAGCTTCCTCTTCCTCAGCTCCCTGCACTTAAAGGGAGCTCCCTGCACTTAAAGGGAGCTCCCTTTAAGTGCAGGGAGCCAGCCTTGCTGATGGGGGGTGGCTTGAGGGGGGCCGTGGGGAGGTGGGGAGGGCCTTGAGTGGGGGGAGGGGAGGCCTTGGCAGGCCAGCTGGGGAAGAGGAGGGGAGGCTTTTGAAGATGCCCCCCCTTTGCTTTTCCTTCTGACATCACTTCCGGTGATGTCAGGGGGCATGGCATATGCTAATGAGCTATTATGCTAATAGCCTATTAGGTATGCTTTTTCTACGAAATGACCCCTGGTGGCAGTGAAACTTGGTAAGGGAAAATCGTTTTTAAAAAATGGAAGAAAGGATAACATGTAGTTGAGTCCTTAGTCCACTGGCTGTTCGGCACATTTCCCTCAGCCTTTTGTTATCTAAGAGCTTCCTTGCCATTTAGGGTGTCCCCCCCTCCCAGCTGCAGTGGCTCAAGTGATTAAGACACTAAACTGCAGACTGGTAGTTCAGCAGTTCAAGACCTGAGTACTGCATGATGGAGTGATCTCCCATCTCTGGTCCCAGCTCCTGCCAACCTAGCAGTTTGAAAGCAAAAAAATGCAAGTAGATAAACAGGTACCACTTCAGTGGGAAGGTAGCAGCGTTCCGTGTGCCCCAGCGCCTAGTCATGCTGGCCACATGACCAAGGAAATGTCTTTGGACAGTGCTGGCTCTTTGTCCTGGGCATGGATGAGGATGAGCTGACTGAGCCTGCAGAAACCACAGCTGGCCCCTCTGAAGCAGCAGAGGAGGACAGCTGGCAAGTGCCTGTAACAGCAGTATTCACACCTGGCTCCAATAAGAGGGATGGACTGCAAACTGAAAGTCCTCCTGACTCACCCCCACATGTGACTCATTTAAAGGAGTGAATCTGGCAAAACTTAGCAACCAAGCAAAGAGAGGCCAGGCTACAAGGGAGGTGCTCAGTTAGCCCAGAGTTTTAACAGGAGCCTGAGTGATCATGCAGCTGGCTAACTGGCAACAGCATTTAACTCCACACTCTGGGCAGTATTCTTTGTGGGAGCAACAAGTCATCTTCATGCTGCTTGCATCCACCTCGGCTCTTGCACCTAGACTTTCAGACCCTGTTATGTCGTGGATGCAATTCCACAGACAACTAGGCTGCGATTCTCTATGTCTACAATTGTATGATTCTTTGATGTGACCAAACATGTAATGGTGCCGGCCATGCGGTCTGACCACATGGCCTGGAAAAGGTACAAGCCTGAGGTAAAAGAACAATAGCACCCAAGTTCCTAAAGATCCACCTATCAGAGGCTTAGCATATTCAAATGAACCAATGTAAATCTCTGGTGGGAAGATTAACCTATCCCACAGTGTGGGTGTGGACGGGGGTGAGGCTTTTCTGTGCATATAAGCTGACCCCCGGGCCACTTCAGGTATGCTTGTTCCTGACCTACCATAAATTTGATCATGCTGAAACTCACTCCACCGGCCTCCGGACTCCAGTACCTTTCAGATCCCCTGACTTTGGCTCTGTGTTCCTGGCTCCTGACCTCGGCTTGGCTTTGGCTCCTGACCTTGGCTTTTATGGACTCCCTTTGACTGGCACCCCAGCCCATGACACTCTTCAGCTTGGAAAGGGAAATGAGCGCTGCATCCCTAGAGTCGTATTTGACTGGCTTCCAAGCAAGGGAAACCTTTACCTTCTACCTTTAACCCACACACACCCCTTTTCAAGTGCCAGACCCCTCCCACTGTGGTTCTGTTTGCATGTGAAAAGGTGTATGGGGGGGGGGAGACAAGACTGCACCAGCCTGCCGCACTGCCCTTGCATCATTTTTTAAATCCCTTGTGGCAGCATCCGTGGGTGAGACCCACGGATGCTGTCACATCTATTGTGGCCCTTGCCTTCCTTATGCCCTGGAACTTCTTCCCAGTCTGTAGCCGGTAAGGTTTGATTCCAAGCCAAAATAACAATCTTCCCTTCCTCACAGAAGCTAGACTGAAAACCACTTTGTCCCGGAGAGCAGCATCCCAGCATTCTGCACCCCTCTCCCCCGGCTCAGACAGTGGCTGTCAAAGGCTCTGCCCCACACAGTCGACTCTTGGTACAGGGTACTCTATGCAGTGTAGACACATTAAAGACCATGTTCTTTGAGAGAATTTTTTTAAGGGGGCCATCTGGTGATTTGATAAAAGTATTTTGTTACTTTAGGCAATTGGACTATATATTCCCCAGGCACCACCATTTATTGTTTAAATATGACTTGCACGTGAATTCAGCATTACAAATGGGAAACAGCAGCCCGTGGACTTGTACACTAATGTGGTCCTTTCATCACCCAGTTCCCCTTCAGCATCTCCTTTCCAATGTGGTCTAAATGCAAATCGTTACTCCCTTCAATAGAAGCAACTGGTTTTACCTTTTGAAAGAAAAGAAAAGGGCCTGGAAAAAGGAAGCAGGAAAACTGTCTCTTGGTGAGAGTTTTCAGAGGCTGCATGGAGTGCGCGAGAAGGAGAACTGCAACCAGTGTTCCCTCCAAGCCGAGTTAGTGTGAGCCAGCTCAAAGTTTTTTAGCCTCCGGCTCACACATTTTTGTCTTAGCTCAGGAAGGATGGCTTCAGAGCAAACTGGTTTATGCAGCAGCCAAACCACTCACTTGCCACATTAATGCCAGTAGCTCACAAAATAGCATTTTTGCTCTCAAGACTCCACAGCTTAGAAGAGTATTGACTGCAACCCTGTAGCAGTTCCTAGGTAAAGGTTTCCCCTTGCTCAAAAGCCAGTCGAATCCGACTCTAGGGATGCGGTGCTCATCTGCATTTCCAAGCCAAAGAGCCGGTGCTGTCCAGAGATGTTTCTATGGTCATGTGGCTGGCATGACTAAACACCAAGGCACATGGAATGCTGTTACCTTCCCACCAAAGCGGTACCTATTTATCTACTTGCAATTTCTTGCTTTCAATCTGCTAGGTTGGCAGGAGCTGGGGCCAGAGACGGGAGCTCACTCTGTCACGCAGCACTCGGGTCTCGAACTGCTGAACTACAGGCCTTCTGGTCTGCAGCTCAGTATCTTAACCTCTGAGCCACCACAGCCATGCAGCAGTTCCTAAGTGCCCATTAAAGAGCCTTGAGGTACCATGAGGGACTGAAAGTGATTAATAGCACAATCTAGTTGGCAAACTGCTGAGATCCCACTAAACCCTATGCAAGTGTAATTCAAAGAGACACTAGTGTAACTCAAAGACATCCCAGCATATTTCAAAGGATACCAGCATAGCGTCCCACCAGGGCCAGGGTTTAGGATTGCCTTGACCTTAGGGCTGCCAAGTCCCCCAGTAGGGCGGGGGAAACACCGATTTTTCATGCTTCCCCCCCGCTTTTTCAAAACTGGCCACCGGGGGGAGGCAATGGCTGCCAATAGGAGGGGAACGTCGGAGCCTGCCGGGCCCTCTCCCTTCCAGGCCTCTTAAAGGGAAATGTCTGAAGAGCCTGCAGTGAAAAGCCTCACCAGACATTTCCCCTTTAAGAGTTAGCAAGAGAGCCCCGCCCAGAGATTAACGAGGGACTAAGCTCTTACTGAAGGGCCTGCTTTTGCATGCGGTTGGTGTAAGATTGAAAGGTTGCTGCTGCTGGGCCTGGGGTAAGTCCATCTGCCAGCTCTTTTCCTTCTCTCTCTCTCCCCCTCCCCCTTTCTTTCTTTTCTCTCTCTCTCTCTCTCTCTCTCTGTCCCCATCCAGCAGAGGTCTATCAGTGGCTATTATTAGCCACAAGGTCTAAATGGAAGTAAGTGCCTGTGCCAGCTCTTTTCCTTCTCTCTCTCTCCTTCTTTCTTTTTTCTGTCTGTCTGTCTGTCTCTCTCTCTCTGTCCCCATCCAGCAGAGGTCTGTCAGTGGCTATTATTAGCCACAAGGTCTAAATGGAACACTTTGTCTGGGGCAGTGATGCTCTGCATTCTTGGTGCTTGGGGGGCAACAGTGGGAGGGCTTCTGGAGTTCTGGCCCCGCTGCTGGACCTCCTGAGGGCACCTGGTATTTTTGGCCACTGTTGTGACACAGAGTGTTGTACTGGATGGGCTGTTGGCCCAATCCACTGTGGCTGCTCTCCTGTTCTTATGATATGAAAATCATATTTAGCACTTGTGTAGCACTTAGTGCTTCATATTCTGCCGAGATGAGGAAGGATTCAGTAGGGCCGTTGCTCAGTGATAGAGCATCTGCTTGACATGCAGGAGGTATCAGCCTCTTCAGCTAAAAAAGGATCAGGTAATAGGTGATATTAAAGATCTCAGCCTGAGACCCTGGAGAGCCACTACCAGTCTGAGTAGTGACCTTGATGGACCAATGGTACTGACCTTGATGGACCAATGGCCTGATTCAGTATTAGGAAACTTCATGAGTTCATGTGGAAGGATGTGGAAGCAACATCACAGGATGTGACTTCACAAAATGATGTCACTTCCTTTCTCCTGGCTCCACCCCCAAAGTCTCCTGGCTCCACCCCCAAAGTCCCCAGATATTTCCCAAGTTGGACTTGGCAGCCCTACTTGACCTTCTGGTAGGTGCTCCTAATCATGCAGTGCACCTCCTAGCAGGAACCTCTCCTGCACATGTGCTGTTGAGATGAATGAAAGATCCACTGGAAGACCTCAGTGGAGCTCATACAGAAGATACCCCGAGTGAGCTGTGTGTTCTAAACACCAGCAGGCACTTCTCCACCACTTTGTCCTTTCTCTCTTTTGTAAGAGGATCTCTCCCACCCACTGAAGTTGTAGATGTTTCACAAGTTCTTTGTCCTCTGCAAATTCCTCAAAAGTCTCTTGCACCTGCTGGGGGATTGGTTAGGTTGGGTGAGAGTGCCTCGCTCAAGGTCACCAGGGAGCTTCATGGATACTCACCCATTATTTGAACCCAGATCTTAGTCTAAAACTCTATTTTCAGCACCATACTGTCCTCAGCTAGCAGTTAAACATGTGTTTTTAAAAGCCCAGATTCCACAGTGGGTGAGGAGAGTAACCTACTCTTTACACCAGGAGTTACCTCTCCTGAACATTACTTTTCCCACAATCTTCCTCAGCATTACTTCCTGCCAATAGGAATGGGAATTGTAGTGTTTGTGACTTCCTGAAGTGGAAGGACAGGAAAACTTCAGTTCCTATCAGCCCCAGCTGACTAGTAAATTCTCAGCTTCCACTAACAGTAGCTACCAGTTGGCTATCTACATGATGCTGAATGCCACCAACTGCAGATATAACAACACTTATCATGCTTCTTGCTTTAAATGGTGTACCGATGACAAACATGAGCATGTGGAGTAAGCAACTTAAGAAAGCATTGTGAGCAGGAATGCAACATTGCTGATGAAAAGCCACTCAGTCATGAGAAGGAGATGTTTGTGCAGAGCCAAAGTAGCAGACTACAAATTGCCTGTGAGAAACACAAGGGAAGATGTGAGATGGCAGCCTTTTCCTAAGCCATTTTTGGGACTGGTCTGATAATCTAATTACAACTAGGATAGTTTTTGTTGACTTGTAGTTCAATGAGTCAATGAAGATTATGAACTTTTCCTTGGATTCAAACCAAGAGATTGTTTTGAGGAGTATCTCATATTAACTCATTTTCCATCAAATTAGGAGACAAGTGAATCGCTTGGACAGAAACGTCTCCTGACGTAAGCCACCAACTCCACACCTTTGTGGGACTGCTGAGTTCATGCCTGAGTCCAGTTTTCTCCATTCTTATTTTTCTTGCTTGTGGGTTCCTGATGCTTTGGAGGGGAGGGTTCAGTTCTGCATGTGTTTTGCTTCCTCTAGTGGTCGATTCAATATTGCATCACGTTATGTTCAACATAAAAACCTGCAGTTTAAATCTCAGGGAGATATGCCAGACACGAGGAAGGAAAATGACAATATGGAAAAGCCCAAGGTTTGTATCAGGAGTCTGCTGGTCCTGATGCTGTCATATTTGTGTTTGCTGCAAAAAGAAATGATGCCTCTATCTGACATCACAGAGCTCTCAAAGTGGGTTGCATGATGGTGCACAGGTGTAAACGGTTTGTGACAGTTACATTTTTGAGTGCCTGGCATACTTTAATGACAACAGAGGGCAGCAAACTGCTGTTGTGACAACACAACCAGAGTGGAATTCAATGTTAAGCAATTTTTTGGAACATTGATTATTGGCCCTGTGAAGATCAACCCCCACATACCTATCCTGTATCAGGTTGTGGTCACACGGTCACTTTGATCGGGTTTCACTGCTGTTCCTTCTGCATTTAAAATTGCTGATCAGATGCCTGCATCTGTCCCCTGCACCAAAGTGGGCTCACTCGCACAATCCTCCCGGTTCCCTAGTGAGTCTTCCTACACCTGGAAATTCAAGTCATTTCCAGGTACTTGCACTTTGAATCCACGATTTCACCTGTCTGGACAGCCATCTCTTGCAATGATCGCAATTAGGTCATCTGAACGTCCTTCTCGCTATGGTTCTTCCCCCCCCCCAAGCTTCCATCATTGTGTGTGTGAGCAATCCTGCACTGAATAAATTCCATGTATAAACATTCAAGTGCTCATATAGACTCCAGCACTCAGTTGTACGTCACCAGTTAATTTTGTTCGCTGTTGAGGTGGGGGAAACCTGCAAGAACAAGGGAGTATGGCAAGTCCCAGTGGGAGCGGTGATTCAGCCATGTGCATATGCACATGCACAAAGCCAATTTTTAAAAAAACAGGCCGTGCTGCCCACGCGGCAATGTGGCTATTTGGATGGTGCCCGGAGCCTCGTCCCGCAATGCAAGCGGTTCAGGGAAGGCTGTGTGGTCGTCCCAACCCAAACAAAAATAACCCTGATCAAACCTATAGTGGGAACAAATCGGGATAAGTTTGCCATGTGACCACAGCCTCAGATTCAGGCAGCAAATACAGCCTAAAAGAAACCCTGTGGTGACTCAACTCTTAAATGGTGGATCACTGTTTTTAATGAGCTCATAAGGGACATGGCAAAGCAAACATTTTGCTAAAATGTTTTCAGAAAGGCCCTCTGGAATTTTAAATGGTTCTTATTTGGTGTGCTTTGCATAATTTGTTACACTAAATACAAACCAGATTGCAGCCGCAGCTGTAAATGCACAAGCTCTGATTCAGAGTTTCACAGGGAGGTGTTGCTGGCTAATATAGTGAAAATAAAAAGGAAAGAGTATTGTCTGGGCCACATGATGCTGGCTGGGGAATGCAGGCCGGATCCTCTAGAGGAGTGACCAGATTTGCTGTCCCGGCTGCATTTTTGCTCTTTGGCAAGGTTCAGTTATTAGTCGAGTATAGAACAAAAAGTGGATTTTGCGCAACTGGAATTGTGCAAGGCTTATCTGTATGGAAAATGTCTTCTTGCGGCAGCTGGCCCATGCAGCTGATGAGGGGACTCTGGAGGCAGCAGCAGCTACCAGCACATTGCTGAGTGGAGGAGAATGTGACCAATGGCAGGACCACTGCCACCACCAGAGCAGGCAGAGGGAGACACTTGGCACTCCTAGATGTCACCCACCAAAAATGAGCTGCTTGCCTGGCCTCAGCAACACTGCATCCTTGCCCACCATGCCCTGTCCCTCCTCCTTGGACAGAGGGGGCCAGCAACCTTGCCTGGATCTTAACCACAAGGGGCCGTCCCTGGATTACTGTTCAGGCAGTGAGAAATCATGCTTGGTGGAAATCAATGTGTGCACACTGGAGGGTGTGCACACTGCAAAGAGTGACACATACAGAGGTAGACAAATTGACTAGTGATGTGAACTCAGTAGTATGTGTAACACATACTCATGTGCACCACAAATAAATTAACAATGTAATTTTAAAGCTTTACTGCCATTTAAATTCATGCTAATGGTCTTGTCAAGGTTATTTTACATGTGTACTTTCACAGCCTGACGTGAGTCCTGATCCACCAACTCACGTAATTTAATTAGATGGTTGCCATTTCTTCATCTATAGCAGGCAACTCCCTGCCAACACTCCTCGTCTCCTGCCATTTTACTCCGGGGGGGGGGGGGGGGTGTCACACAAAGCTACAACATCACCTCTGGCTGGAAACTGGAAGTGATGCTGGGTGAGCCTTGAACTGTGTAAGTCTCCTCCTCACCAGAGGCAGGCAACAGTCATCTGGGCTCTGAAAAGGAGCAGGAAAGAGGACTGCTGGAGTAGTGAGTTGGGGGTTTTTGCCTTTTCTGAACTGCTGGGGAGAATTAGCTGAGGTACCTGTGTGGGAGGACAGTGTTTGAGGGTGTGTGGGTATAGCTTGCTGGAGAATGGTGCCCGTTTGAGTAAGTGTTGTTTCTGTTTGTCTCTTTTGCTTGGGTTGTTGTAGCTGATTGCGGAAGGTGATTCATTGGTTAGGGTCTGTTTTGCCTGGGACTGACTGCTGGCCCCACCCTCTGCTGGGTGAGCCTTGAATGGTGTAAGGTTCCTCCCTGCCAGGTGCGCAAGCCAAAGGGTGAGAGCTCAAGGGCTCTTGCCCCATTGCTCTTAGCTTATGGGTCAGGCCTGGGGCCCTTGCAAGAAGCTTGGAAGCTCTTACATCCTATATATGTTAAGCTTCTTTGCTTTGCAAGCGTTTCACAAGTAGTCTTGAGAGGCAGTTTGGCAGGGAAGTGCAAGAAAAACTGAACCACTTCTGGCATGGATCACAGCAGCATGGCTGGTGAGGGGCCTGAGATAGTGGAAACAAATACTGAGAAAACAGTCGTGAGAGTTTGACCCACAAATCAAAATAGTCAACAAGATTTACAAAGAAAATATTTTCTGTATATTGTTGCCAGTAAGCACTACAAAATAACCAACAAATTCCATCAAATCATAAACGGGACTAAATGCATTGTAAGTTACTATTATACATGGGGTCATTTTAAAAACACTTTGTACTTATTCTTAACAAGTGGGATATTATTATACGATATTACTGATTTTTCCTGATTCCGTGTATAGCACTTTTATACTCTGTTTTTCATGTTTCACATAGTTTATATTCTAAGGAATTGTATTTTTATATACTACAGAATATTTCCTGAGGAAGATCCATTCTTTGAAAGGTTGTTATAAAATCTGGAGACGACATTGGTGCATTCTTATACAAAGATTTTCTTATGATTTGATGGAATGTGTTGATTATTTTGTAGTGCTTACTGGCAACAATATATAGAAAATATTGTCTTTATAAGTATTGTTGACTATTTTGATTTGTGGGTCCGACTCTCATGACTGTTTTCTCAGTATTTGTTTCCAGACTAGGTCGTGACTGTCCACATTTGTCTTGGGGCTGAAGTAGTGACATGCAAAGTCTGCGGCATGTTCATATTCTTACTTGAGGGTAACAGCAATTACACTTGCAGCAAGTGTAAGTTGGTAGCCCTACTGGAGAAGATACAGGGACTTGAGGCATTCTTGTCCACACTTAATTTTATAAGGGCAGAATGCATGAAGCACTCTTGGGAGGGCAACAGGAGGAGGGAAAGGTACCTCAGTAAATGGAGGTGCACCTGACACAGGGGGAGGGCACATGGAAGAATGTAACCTGCAGGAGTAGGAAAATCAGGAGATATTCTGAGTTTCCGCTGCTAAGCAATCAGTTTCAGGATCTCCCCATAAATATTGATTCCAGGATCTCCCCATAGATATTGATTCTGGACCACTGGAACCAAGGCTACTCCCCTAACCTCCCCAAAGTTTAAAGGCCCCCATGGAGGAGACAACTTGAGCTTCTGCTCCCCAATATAGGAGAAGGCATATGCTGGTAATTGGGGATTCCGTACTGAGAGTGGTAGAGACTAAGGTATGCCAACCGGACTTGTCATCTCGAGAGGTATGCTGTCTACCAGGTGCATGCATCCCGGATGTGACAGAAAGGGTAGGAAGACTCATCAAGCCCACAGAATATTATCCTTTCTTGCTCATTCTGATACTGCCTGGCACAGCCCAGAATGTACTAAAAGAGACTATGTGGCTCTGGATAAAAAGCTGAAGGACCTGGGAGCACAGGCTGTGTTTTCATCACTTCTTCCCGTCGAAGGCCGCGGCTTAGGAAGGGAATGAAGAAAACTGCAAATAAATGACTAGCTACATAGATGGTGTCAACAGGAAAGTTCTGATTTTTTGGACCATGGCTTATGCTTTCAAGATGAAGCTCTTCTATCAAGAGATAGTTTGCACCTCACAAGGGTAGGAAACCTGTGTTTGGTAAGAGCCCTGCAAATCTGATAAGGAGGGCTTTAAACTAAATCCTGTGGGGGAGCGAGACCAAAGTTCAAAGCCTAGTATGACATTAATAGCTGGACATAAGAACACTTAAGATTTGCGGGGAGTGGCACATATACTTGGAGACATTAATTCACAGGTAAGTACAGACACAAAAACCTCAGGGCACATAAACCATGGAATCTGATGTCTTTACACTAATGCACATAGTATGGGAAACAAGCAGGAGGAACTTGAAGTCCTAATACAGGAAGGGGACTATGACCTAATAGGCATTAGTGAAACTTGGTGGGATGACACTCACAATTGGAATATTAGGACTGAGCGGTAGAACAAATAAGGGATAGACAAATAAGGAAGGGGGGAGGAATAGCATTATATGTAAAGGAGGTATACATTTGTGAGGAAATACATGGATTTGAGTGTGGAAGCTCAGTTGAGAGTCTGGATAAAAATAAAGGGAGTAAGAAATAATAATGATACTATGGTGGGAGTCTGCTATAGACCACCAAGCCAGGCAGAGGACTTGGATGAGACACTCCTAGAACAGATTACAAAGTTCTCAAAGAGACAGGTCATGGTGGTCATGGGAGATTTCAATTACCCAGACATCTGTTGGAAGTCCAACTCTGCTAACCATGAAAGGTCCAATAAATTCCTGACTTGTCTTGCTGACAACTTCATTTTCCAGAAAGTGGAGAGGGAAACAAGGGGATCTGCTGCCTTGGACTTGATTCTCACCAATAGGGATGAACTGGTTGACAAGGTGCAAGTAGTAGGTACCCTGGGTAGTAGTGACCATGTAATTCTGGAATTTATAGTCTTGGGGGAGGGAAAAGCTGTACATATGGGTTGAACTTCAGGAAAGCAAATTTTGAAAAACTTAAAGTTATGCTGGGTAGAATCCCATGAATAAATACTTAAGAAGAAGGGAGTTCAATAGCGTACCGGATAAGGTTCAAGGTGCTGGTGCTTACCTATAAAGCCCTATATGGCCTGGGACCTGTCTACATGAAAGACCGCCTCTCCCCATATGCTCCCCAGCGAGCACTACGGTCTGGGACCCAACACCGTCTGACCATCCCCGGACTGAAGGAGGCGCGGCTGGCTACAACACGGGCCAGGGCTTTTTCAGTGGCGGCCCTGTACTGGTGGAATGAGCTCCCAGAGAACATCAGGGCCCTGCGGGATCTGATGCAGTTCTGCAGGGCCTGCAAAACGGAGCTCTTCCACCAGGCCTTTGGGTAGGGGCCGCCCAAGGCAAACATCTTAGCCCTGGCCCAGTCCCACCTTGCCAGCCCGTCTACCGGTACTCCATCTGCCTGCCCGTCTGTGGCACCGTCATCTGCACACAGAGACATATGGGAATGCTCCTCGGACCCACCTGTGGGTTGATTTTATTCTGCCGCCAATGTTGTATGGATTGTATTTTAATGTCTGATGTATGATTTTAATGTTGATATGTTATTTTTAAAATGATGTGAGCCGCTCTGAGCCTGCCTCTGGTGGGGAGAGCGGGATATAAATTTAAGAAAGAAATAAAAAAAATTCAAGAGGAGTTGGAGTTTCTTAACAGCAAAATATTGAAGGCACAATCACAAATGATTCCTATGAGGAGGAAAAATGGGAGGAGCCAAAAGAAGCCAAGGTGGATCCATAAACAGCTTTCTAAAGATTTGATCCATAAACAGCTTTCTAAAGATTTGAGAAATAAAAAAGACTCATTCAGGAAGTGGAAGGAGGCCCTTATAACCAAGGATGAATATAAACAACTAACCAGTGCTTGTAGGGAGAGTGTTAGAAAAGCTCAGTATGATCTTAGGCTAGCAAGAGATGCTAAAAACAACAAAAAAAGGGTTCACTTGTTATGTTCAAAGTAAGGAAAAAAGCAAGGACATGGTAAGCCTGTCGCGGGGACAGGAAAGTGAAATTGTAACCGGTAATGAACCGAACTGCTCAATTCCTACTTCTCCTCAGTCTTCTCTTGCGAGGGAAACAGTGCTCAACATGGCAAAAACAGAACACACGATGAGGGAAGGGAGTTGCAGCCTAGGATTGGCACAGGGGTAGTACATAAATGCCTAGTTTCTTTAAATGAAACAAAGTCCTCAGTGCCAGATGAATTGCATTCAAGGGTACTAAAAGAACTCATGGATGTAATTTCTAAACCTTTGCCCATTATTTTTGAGAATTCTTGGAGAACAGAAGATTAGAGGCAAGCAAATGTTGTTCCCATCTTCAAGAAGAGAGACAAAGGATCCAGGTAACTACTGACCTGTCAGCTTGATGTCTATACCTGGAAAAGTTTTAGAATATATCATCAACCAGTCAGTTCTTGATCATTTAGAAAGGTTGGCTGTGAATGCTCCCTCTAAGCTGTGGAGTCTTACTCCAAAAATACTGCTTTGTGAGCTACTGGCATTAAAATTGTGAGTGAGCAATTTGGCTACTGCATAAATAAGTTTGCTCTGGAGACATCCTTCCTGGGTGAAGACAAAAATGTGTGAGCCAGAGGCTAAAAAACTGTGAGCTAACTCACACTAACTCAGTTTAGAGGGAACACTGGCTGTGATTACTAAGAGCCACCATGGGTTTCTCAAGAACAAGTAATGTCAGACTAGCCTTATCTCTTTAAAAGAAAGTTACTGCCTTGCTGGATCAGGGGAATGCTGTGGACATAGTTTTTCTTGATTTCAGCAAGGCTTTTGATAACGTTTCATATAATATTCTTGTTGACAAGTTGGTTGACAGGTTGGAGACCTAACTGCTGTTTGAGGGAGCCTATCTCTCTCTGGCATGCCTCATGGCTGACCTCAGCATGCTGAGTCTTATTTTGAACAGTGAGGTATTGGGCTGCATGTCAAGCTTGCTCAGTAGCCAGGCTTGCTTCATATCTGCGTTGGTGACTCCCCGTACTTCGAAGCAGAATTCTAGTTGCACAGCCCAGGCTTCCCATTTCTCGGGGTGTGTGGGATCGAATGGGGTGATTTGTCCCGGAGCATCAGCCATCATTACCGGTTCAGGAGCAGCACGGGGAGCAATGTCCTCTGAGGTGGTTGGCAGTGCTTCGGGGCGCTGGAGCCTGGCGGTGCTGGATGCCGACGGATTGATGCTTGGGGCAGCACTGCTCAGTTCAGCCAGGGAGTTGCTCATCGGGATCCCATCCTCATCACCAGAGCAAAGTACTGGAGTCGGAGACGCATTATAGTGAAATCAGCAAGCATGTTTATTAGTTGGTCAGATGAAGCATGACAACCTGGGCTCAGGGACCCTCTTTTATTCCAGCCGGAACCACACTTCTGCCCTTACTCAATTGTCCCGATAGGACCTTAAGGTTGCAGTTACAGATCATAGGTTCCCTAGAGGATCCTAGGTGCTAGATTGGTGACACATTACGATCTGGCCAGCTATTGTTCTTCCTGACGCAAGTTCAGGTAGCTGGCCTGGCCATGTGCGTTTGGCCACGTGGCAGTCACCATTACATACATTACACTTGGTCCTGCTGACCCAACGCCGGGTGCCTCTGCACACTGGCTTTCTGCCTCCCTGGGTCCCTTGGGGGGGAAGAGAAAGACAAAGAAGGCTTTCTGCCTCCCTTGGGGGGGAAGAGAAAGACAAAGAAGGAGAGATTGGCTTGGTGGAGGATTGGAAAGAAAAAGAAGGGGAGATTGGCTGGGGGAGAGAAAAAAAGGGAAGATGGGAGGAGAGGGAAAGAAGCAAAGGGGAGGGAATGTCAAGCGATGGTCTCTGAGTCCATTTCTTGCAAATTTCTTGCAGGTCCTCCTCACCAGTAGAGTCTAATACAATACTATTTTATTTCTGCTGCAAGTTTTAGAGTTTAGGGAAATGGCTCCAGTCAATTTGGACCCAGGCAGCGAACGGTCTCACGAGTGGTTAGTTAAGTTGTTCTGATGTTACAACTCCCCGTCAGTCTGGCCTACAGGAGACAGAAAGCCCAGAGCCTGAAGGAGGGAACTGATGATTTCTTTGCAGGCCCCCCAAGCCAGGGAAATGAAGCATCCGGAGCTGAAGCAGCAGCTGGCGCTGAAAACTGCACCCAGGGACAGAAGACGCCTCTGTTAAGTTCACATTTGGAATTTTCTATTTTCTATTTGGTGTTTCTGGGCACCATTTGTTAGGACTTGCCTCTGTTCTCAGGATTGCAATTGATCTCCATACTACAGAGATAAGGTTGCCAGCTCTGGGTTGGGAAATACCTGGAAGTTGGGGGGGGGGTGGAGTCTGAGGAGGGTGGGGTTTAGGAGTAGAGGGACTTCAATGGGGTACAATGCCACGGAGTCTGCCTTCCAAAGCGGCCATTTTCTCCAGGTGAACTGATCCCTGTAGCCTGGAGATCAGCTGTAATAGCAGGCGATCTCCCGCCGCCACCACGAGGTTGGCAAACTGGAAAGTACTGGAGTCAGGAGACTGGTGGTAGTGATTTCAGCATAGCAAGGTTTATTTCATGGTCAGATGAGGCATACCATATGGGGCTTCAAGCCCTGCTTTTATGCTGGCCAGAACCACATCTCCGGCCACACCCAAGTGACCTGATAGGGTCTTACTTTTATATGAATTGTCATAGGTTCCCCGGGGAGAACCGAGGTTCCTTATTGGTGGCCACTTAGGATCCAGGTGTCTATTGTTCCCCCAGTCCGAAGCTCAGGTCGCTGCCTGACCATGTGCTCAGGCCACATGGCAGTCGCCGTTACAGGAGCACATGGCAGGCGACATTGTATAATAAAGCACAGTACATTACACAAACCTTTACAGAGATCATCCACCTGGAGAAAATGGCTGTTGTGGAGGGTGGACTCTGTGGCATTATGGAGAGTCCTGGCCCTCCCCAAACCCTCCCTTCCCCGAGTCCTGTCCCCAAATCCCCAGGACTCTCTTCTGAAGGTTCACAGCACTGTTTGCTTGCTTGTTTGTTAGTTTAACAAATTAGGCTTTTAAACCCCCCTCCCCTGGACGCACAAGGCTCAGGACAGTGAACAACAGTAAAGCACACTCATAAGTTAAGAAAACAATTTAAAAACAATGATATAGTAGACAATTAAAACTTCCAGATGGCACTAAAACTTTTGACTGTGCCACTGCCTCTTGGAGGAGGCAGGAAAACAGGGGAAATTATGGTTGCCAAGTCAGGGTTGGAAAATACCTGGAGACTTTGGGGGTGGATCCAGGAGATGACAGGGTTTGGAGAGGGGAGAGGCCTCAGCATGGTACAATGCCATGGAGTCCACCCTTCAAAGCAGCCATTTTCTCCAGGGGAGCTGATCTCTGTCAGCTGGGGGTCAGTAGTAAATGCGGAAGATCCCCAGGCCCCACCTGGAGGCTGGCAACCCTAGGGGAAATGGAGTGCCAGCCAAGATGGTTATACCAGCAGTCGTAGTGTTTATGAAAAATTATGTTACCTTGAAACAGGTACTACTTTGAATATTTCTGAAGCAATTTAATCATTGCTGAGTAAGCCACAGGCGTCCTGTCATTTATTGACTTGAACTATCCCCATAGCCCCATTCAGAGATAGGAGGAGGAGATTGGATTTATACCTCGCCCTTCCCTACCCAAAGGAGTCCCTTCCCCTCCCCACAGCAAACACCCTGTGAGGTGGGTGGGGCAGAGAGAGCTCTTTCGAGGTCTGCCCTTGAGAGAACAACTCTGAGAGAACTTGTGTTTGACCCAAGGTCACACCAGCAGCTGCAAGTGGAGGAGTGAGGAATCAAACCCGGTTCTCCCAGATTAGAGTCCATGCACTTAACCACTACACCAAACTGGCTCTCTGATTTTAAAATGTGAAGCCATGTTTGGGAACTTGTTTTTTAGGGGCATCTAGATCATCCATCTAAGCTAAGGTATTTCAGCATTATTTACAAAGAAGATGGTTCAGCACAACATGAAACGCTTCAAGAATTTTCCTGTCATCTCTGCAGTGAAGGCCATCCTTGAGGGCTGGGCCAGATGCTTGTGCCTGAACTCTCTTGCCACGCTTTCGAAAAGCACCTGTGGGAAGGTGCTGCTTTCAGCAGAGGAATGTGCGAGGGGAGGGGAGGCTGCTTCAACCTTTCTCTTCCTCCATTTCTCTCAAAATTTTCTGCCCAAAGCTGATTTTATCCTGCAAAGGGGAAGCAGATGGAGACTGAGGGTTGATAACAGCTAGCATACTGGCTCAGCCGGTCAACACAGTTATCATGCACTGGAAACTGGATATGCAGTCCAAAATCAAGTCAAACAACAGAGCCAAAGGTCAGAAAGCCGGGAAATCAGTCACAAGTTGCAGGAGTTAGCAGCAAGGAGCGGATGCTAAACAGCCAGGATCAGGTCCGAGTGTGCACTGTTACTTCCGCACTGCGACCGGTGCATGGGGGTGTTTATGACTGGGTCCTCCCTTCCCTGGGAGTCAGTCTGCTAAAACTCACAGCCCCTCATGTTGTCTTTGCAAGAGCTGCAGTTTGGCACTCTTCCTTTGCTCTTGCACATTCAGTCGCTGGCGTGCCTTGCATCTGGGACACTCAGGAGACCTAGGTGGGGATTCTGGCCTTGGGGTGTTTCCCCTGGGGGTGCTGGGCCAGGCTCTGGATCGGTCTCTCCCTCTGGCTGCACCTCCTATGCAGCTGCTGGGGCCTCTTCTCCCTCAGGTGCTGTTAAGGGTTCCTCTGCTGGGCTGACTCCAGAGGAGGCTGGGTTGCTCCATGCTTCCTCCTCCTTTGAGGAGTAGTCAGCCTTAGCAGAGCCAGTACCCACGACAGCTAGCGACTGTTGGGAACTCAGGAGGGGGCATGGAAGGGTACTGTTGGCACGACACCGTTATATCACTTCCCCTGAAAACCTGGAAGTGACATCTGTGGTAAAACTATAGTCTCCAGTGATTCCTAGAGTGGTGTGATGTCAGTTCTGAGTTTCTCCTGAAAGGGAGGCAATGCCTTTGCACTGGTGGTAATTTAATTTTTCCTCTTCCTGCCAGAAACTGGAACAGTGATGGACAATGAGAAATCTCCCACCTCCAGCAAGTAAATGGTAACCCTGCAGAGAACCCAAATCTCTACCCCTCCTTTGTGGACTGGTTTGGAGCAGAAAAACAGCAGGGTGGGGAGAAGAACGGCCACTTCCGATCACGGTCTCCCGCGCTGCTTTTCAGCATAAAATAGTCTCCCGTGTGATGTCTCCTTTAGCCCAAATTTTACTGATGTATGAAAAATAAAAGAGGGCAGGGACAGTCTTGATCACAGTAAGACTGCAAAATATTTTGGATTGGGGTTTCCATGGCCTGGCAGCTGGCAGAGTTAGGGTGGTGGGGACATTTCCCCCAGAAGTGATGTCCTGCTGAAGACTCTTGGAAAACACTATGGTAAAATCATAAAGCTTCTGGTGTTTCCTAGAGTGTACTGATATCACTTCTGGGTTTTCCCTGGAAATGATGCCACACCATCTCTGACTTTTTTTTTTTTTGACGTTATTTTTCTCCCTCTGGCTGCAGGAACAGTGCCGGCAGCAACATGGCAGTGTGAGGCTTCTGATGAGATCCAATAAGCCAGGCCTTGTATTGCAAAACAAAGTCTTTATTTCTTAATGGTCTTTCAGGAAACACTTGCATTGTTAGTGGTACCACATACAGAAGGGGAGGAACTGATATACTGTATTCAAACAGGAGTAAAAGGTCAGGTACCAATCAGAATAAAAATATCAAGCGCCAAAATGTGCTACCGTTACTTTCTCAGAGAAAAAGGCGCGTAAACTGAGCTACATTCCCATCCCCGGCCCTGTGTGTGTAATCTACATGCATTCCCCCACAAAAGACACCTGGAAGAGCGAAGGCCCAATTGCCCAAGGTTACAAGTGCAGCAACAGAGATAACTGAAGTCTAGCAAACAGACAAGCTCACTCCGAGGAAGGAGGGGTGAGGAGGAGGGGGGGAAGCTGACGGGAGGGAAGCCGATGCCGTTCTCCCGCCGGGACCTGAAAAGGGACTGGGAAAAAGAAGCAACCATGACAGGGAACCTGACAGGCAGCCCTGGAACTGGCACAGTGTACGGAACTGGGCATATGACCCAGCATGCTGTTCCGGTTAGAGCATCAGACTAGGACCTGGGAGAACCAGGTTCAAATCCCCATTCAGCCATGCAGCTCATTGTGTCACCCTGGGCCAGTCATCTTCTCTCACCGAAAGGAAAAGGGGGATGATCTTCAAATGGGACGTCACAGGCCAATCAATTTAAGGATCTGGGAATACACTTTGAAGCATCTCTTACATGGAAAATACACTTGGATCTAGCAAGGAACACAGCCTTGAGAGTAGGGAGGACAAATGTAAAATACTTCTACTCATCGGGAGGTGAATTTGTCCCCTTGGCCTTAAAGGTTTTTAATGCTAAGGTTCTAAACCGATTCCTGTACGGAGCAGAAATTTGGATTCAGGCCACTTCTGAAAAAATGGATTCCATCCATACGCCTTTTCCCAGTGTTTATTGACTACTCCTAGTTGTGTCTCAGTCATAGCACTGAGCGGAACTAGGCAAATTATTGGTGAAAGCTAGAGTGTAGATTAAAGCATTTCTCTTCAAAGTAAAGGTTTTTAAATCTGAGGGAGGCTCTACTCTACTTGGCCTTACCCAGGCAGATAAACATTACGGTCAATGGGATCAGCTCCTGGAAAAGAAAACGAAATGCCTGGGGATAACAAATGATATGATTAGGAATACAGGAACTAGAGACATTATAAGACAAATTAAAAATGTGTAAGGAAGTTGGATGTTATGTCTATTAGGGCATCCTCCCGATACAACTGCCAAAATATTTTTATCAACTGACAGTCCCAAAACTAAGAAGAGCTTTTACTTTGGCAAGAATGAACATTCTTCCTTCAGCAGTTTTGGAGGGCAGATATAATAAGGTATCATACTCTAATAGAACATACAGATGTTCATACGATACAACTGAAAGCATCGAACATGTGATTACAGAGTGTCCTATATTCAATGAGTTGAGGGGTAATTTAATTGCCCCCTTCCTTAAAGATATGGAATTGCTAAATGTGCGAGCCCAGGTGTCATGGCTACTATCAAATACAAATGGTTGTGTCACCCTCTCAGTGGCAAAATTCATAGGCGCAATAATCAAATATAAGAGAAATAATACTGAGTGGGTGCGTTCAGATGGGCAGCTAATCCCACCATTGGCCAGGCTCAAATTTGATCTAGATCTTTTTTTATCCAATGTTGAATGACCAGACAGCTCTCCTGTGAAGAGCTTTACCACGTGTGACTCTGTGGTGGATTGTCTAGACAGCATCCACCTTAAGGAACTGTGCAGTCACCTTTTTTTTAAAAAAAAAAAATCCTGTTTGCGCATGCGCTTATGTGCCTCACCATCTACTTGTTTTTCCACGCATATGCAGACTTAAATGGTAAAAGCACCGCCAGCAGTACCTTTTTCTAGGTACCATTTCAGTTAATAAAGTTGATAAAGTTCACAGGACCATCAGAAACATTAAATTGTTCGGATCGTTTGAGCGGAGCTCTGCGGACGTCGCCTGTTTAAGCGTTTATGCGCGCATCACTAAGACTTTTTTAAAATGGCAGCCATTCGGGATAGTCTGGAGACCATCCCTACAGGCTGATTGTGTGCTGGTAGAATGACCAGATGGGGGAAAGTCTGCCATTGGCCCGTCGGCAAGCTTTGGACTGGACTTTCACCACTATCTTTTAAGTATGGCTCCCCAATGCAGCTCAACGGGCTGATCACAGAAGCGGCACGTTTCCCAGATGTTGCTGTCTGAACGTGCCCTTTAAATCCACCAGGAACTCATGCCTGACGTGGCTCAAAAGAGCCATCTGAATGCAACCAGTTTTAAAATATTTTTTTATTATTATTTATTTATTTATAAAATAATTTTTGGTTCTAACTTCTGCTTAAGGCAATAGCCGTGTCAGCAGTGCTAGACAGACAGACTAGGGCAGGGGTGGCCAACCTTGCTTAACGTAAGAGCCACATAGAATAAACGTCAGATGTCTGAGAGCCGCAAGACAGGAACAAATATCACACACACGTTTTTATTTTTAAAAATATGCAAATTTGCTTTTTATTAACGTTAAATGGGACTGCCAGAAATAAAAACAAATGAGGAAAAATGGTTA
Organism: Lepidodactylus listeri; assembly: GCA_029233225.1. Classification (NCBI taxonomy): domain Eukaryota; kingdom Metazoa; phylum Chordata; class Lepidosauria; order Squamata; family Gekkonidae; genus Lepidodactylus; species Lepidodactylus listeri. Next base: position 110,311,555 of record JARCFY010000009.1, on the reverse strand, counting down.
TTGATAATGATATTACTTGTTTGCTAATGATATTGAGAGAGAGAGAGAGAGAAAGAGAGAGATGGAAAGAAAGAATTAAAGAAGTGGAAAGAAAGAGAGAGAGAGAAACTAGGAAAGCAAATAGATGGGAGGGAGGAGGGAAGGAAGGAAGGAAGGAAGGGAGAAAGAGAGAAAAAGCATGCCTCCCCTTTGCTTCCCCAGCCGCCCTGCCAGGAGCCGCACAATATGTGTGAAAGAGCCGCGTGTGGCTCCCGAGCCACAGGTTGGCCACCCCTGGACTAGGGAGAACCAGGCTCAAATTCCCACTCAGCCAAGCCGCTCATTGTGTGATCCTGGACCAGTCATCTTTTCTCAGCCTAGCCTACCTCACTGGATTGTTGCAGGGCAAGATGAAAGAGGAGGAAACCCAGCTGGTAATACTTTGAGATCCTTGGAGGAAGGGCGGGGGGGAAATTTCATAGATGGAATGACGTCTGCTGGGAATTCCCTGGATCAAATCCCAGCCACAAATTCCCTGGGCAGTATTAGGCAGGTTACTCTTCCTGGCAGCCCTAGAGCCCTGACCCAGTTATCCCTGACCTGGGACAACTGTAACTGGCCTCCCTTGTAGGGCTGCTGTTATCATACACAGAATTGCTGGTATCGTGTACGTGAACCAATCTGAGTACTCCTAAGTATTCAATAAATACACGTCATTGTATCCTATTGCATTGTAAGGCTGTTCTGCTACACCACAATGAAAGGAAATACTGGGTCATCATACTTTTCTAGGTGGCACACAAAATGTACTCTGTCCGCATCACCAAGTTTGTAGGCTATTTTGTTTCTTAAATCCTTGAAAAGAGCAGAAAAGAAAAGCATCTATACCTATTTCATTACTCTTCCAGGGCTGACTGCTATTTCTAAAATAATAAATTGGTAACTTTAGTCATTAAGAACAGCAATCCCCCACAAACACACACACTGGAGTTAGATAAAATGGCAACTCAAAGACCTGGTTTCAATTCCATATGTTGATATCTAACATGTGGTAGCAATGAGAACCAAGTCTTGTAAGACTTTTATGACTGAATGAAACATGTTCCATTAGCACGGTTTTTGAAAAAGCAGAGCCAAGCCAACTGTAGACCTGTCTGAGTTCCACAAAAACACGGGTTGGTCAGGGGATCCTAATTATTCCAAACGCCAGCTCGCAGCTGTCTGACCATTGGATATGGTGATTTGCATGCTTCACAATTGGATGTCTATCGGGTATCTGAATGGCCTGCAAGAACGGTTTGTGGAGAGACTATTCATAATGGCACAGTCAAAAGTCTCCTGAAAGGCATATGTGTTTCCATTTCTGTTCTTTACCCCTTCAAAATTGGCAATTTATTACATAAAAAATAGCAGTCAGCCTAGAAAAGAACAAAATTGACACAGTTCCCTTTTGATCTTTTACTTTTGAATAGGCATTCACCAATGAACTTCCCAATGAATATTCATTGGATGCAAAAGAAGCTGCTCAGCATTTTTAAAGTAGACAATATGCCCTAAATATTTTATATAATGGCTAAATGCTATCTCTGAAACAGCATCAAGACTGCTGACAAAATACATTTCAGAAATACAAGCCAATCTCTCCTTTTCCCAAGAATATTGTTGCTATATAGTCTCATTTCCTTTCATGTATGTACATGTTTACATCTGTATCATGTCCCCCAGATATCTGCTTCTAGGACAAATCCATTTACTGTCTGGCTTCTGGAAGGTTTCACAAGTATCTTCATTCAATGCTCTCATCAGATGGAAATAAGTAAGATTAGGGAAATCTGGTACTTTTAGTGTTTACAAGATATGATTTCTCTAACATTTCTGTATTAAAACAACAGGCCCAATACATTCCATAATATCAGGCTGTAACTTTTGTGGAATTATTTCAGACTTGCTCAAGAGACTTCTAGTGGAGTCTCCAGAGATCTTCGCTGCTTAGAGGTTCAAAAGAGGGATAGGATAGTGGCATCCAGGGTGTCTCAGGGGTAAGATGCATGGATTGTACCACCCTGTGGTTTGGATCCTGTTTCTGTTAGGTGGATCTGTAAGTGGTTGACAAATCACACCCAAAGTGTTCTTGTGAATGGTTCCTTATGCTCTTGGAGAGGAGTGACAAGTGGAGTGCCTCAGGGACCTGTCCTGGGACCTGTTCTGTTCAACATCTTTATAAATTATTTGGATGAAGGAATAGAGGGAATGCTTATTAAATTTTCAGATGACACTAAATTTGGGAGGGGTAGCAAATACAGTAGAAGACAGAGTAAGGATTCAGGATGATCTTGACAGGCTGGAAAACTGGGCTAAAACAAATAAAATGAATTTCAATAAGATAAATGTAAAGTTCTGCATTTAGGAAGGAAAAATCAAATGCATAATTATAGGATGGGGGAGACTTGTCTTAGCAGTAGTATGTGCAAAAAGGATCTAGGGGTCTTAGTAGACCATACACGGAACAAGTCAGCAGTGTGATGTGGCTGCTAATGTGGCTGCTAAAAAGACAAATTCAATTTTGGGCTGTATCAACAGAGGTATAGTGTCCAGATCACACAATGTGATGGTACAACTGTACTTTGCTCTGGTTAGTCACCTAGAGTATTGTGCCCAGTTTTGGGCACCACAATTTAAGAAGGATATAGACAAGCTGGAATGTGTCCAGAGGAGGTCAATTAAGATGATGTTCAGCCTAAAGAGGAGATGACTGAGAGGTGATATGATAACCATCTTCAAGTACTTGAAGGGCTGTCATATAGAGGATGGTGTGGAGTTTCTTCTGTTGCCCCAGAAGGTCAGACCAGAACGAACGGGTTGAAATTAAATCAGAAGAGTTTTAGGCTAAACACGAAGGAGAACTTCCTGACAGAGCGGTTCCTCAGTGGAAAAAATGTCCAGTCTGATTTTCACTGCTGGGGTAAGCTTTGGTGACCTAAAAATCCCTGAAACAAACAGACATTGCACAGTTATTTTGGCAACAATAGTAGACCCTTAACTATTTCAGAATCTATCTTCAGTCCTTCTTCTAAGCTTGCACATGGGTCCTGTAAGCTATAGAATGTTTAGAAGTGGGTCCCACTTCAAAAAGTCTGGTAACCACTGCTTGAGATACTGTAGGATACTGATAGATTCAAGCAGGGGTCATTTCGTAGAAAAAGAGGTGCAGGAGCTCATTAGCATAACTCATTTGCATAACTCATTTGCATATGCCACACCCCCTAACATACCGGAAGTGTGTCAGAAGGCAACACCCACCCCTCAGGCTCCACTCCACAGGTGAGTGAAACTGACCTGCTCTTCCTCCATTCCCTTCCGCATCCAATACTTTGTGCAATAAAAATAAGCATAAAGAACACACCCTCATTCTCTTCCTGCTCCCTTGAAACCACCAGGTTTCAAGTAGACTTGAGATACCCAGGACATGTGCACCACCCATCCCTTCCCCTTCCCCTCCCCACAACAAGACACCCTGTGAGGTAGGTGGGGCTGAGAGAGGTCTTTTGAGAACTGCTCATGAGAGGACAGCTCTGAGAGAACTTGTGACTGGCCCAAGGTCACACCAGCAGCTGCATGTGGAGGAGTGGGGAATCAAACCCGATTCTCCCAGATTAGAGTCCAACTCCTGACCACTACACCAAACTGATGGGGTGGAAGCTGCTGAAGGGTTGGTGAAATTTCTCCAGTACTTGTGTGCCATGTGCCCAGATAAAAAATGGTATACTTAGAAAATTTATATGCCACCTTGAGCAAGTCTCTGGAAAAGCAGCACACAGTCATAAAAGAAACAATGATAAAATTATCAATATTAAAACAAAACATTAAAAACAATAAAGAACCTAGCAGGGCTTTCCCTGGGGAGCTGCACCTCTGCACTGTTCGGGGAAGCCGAGGAGGGGGCGGGGCTTGGTCATGTGCCCGCCCCCTGGGCTCCTCACTCCCTGAGCTGCGCTCCTGCGCGCTCCCACTCCAACGGACCCCTGGGTAAAGATAAAGGTTTCCCTTGCTCAAAAGCCAGTCAAATATAACTCTAGGGATGTGGTGCTCATCTCCGTTTCCAAGCTGAAGAACCAGCGCTGTCCAAAGACGTTTCTGTGGTCATATGGCTGGCATGACTAGATGCTGAGGTGCACAGAATGCTGTTACCTTCCCACCGAAGTGGTACTTATTTATCTACTTGCAATTTCTTGCTTTCGGACTGCTAGGTTGGCAGGAGCTGGGGCCAGAGACAGGAACTCACTCCATCATGCAGCACTCGAGTCTCAAACTGCTGAACTACTGACCTTCCAGACTGCAGTTCAGTATCTTAACCACTTGAGCCACTGCAGCCTATCTGTACCTTGTGGTTAATAGCCACTGATGGACCTCTGCTCCATATGTTTATCTAATTCCCTCTTGAAGCCGTCCATACTTGTAACCGCCACCACCTCCTGTGGCAGTGAATTCAATGTGTTCATCACTCATATATATATTTGATCTTGAAGACTAAAGAGCCTATGGCACTTTCAGAATACAGTGCCTAAATACTGGGCTTGATCTGGCCAAAGTTCAATAATTGAAAATCCCTTTGATTTTACTGGGGCAATAAAACACACATTAAAACTCTTTTTAATCTAAGCAATTATGAAAAGGAAAATAGTCATTTTGGCACATGGTCCAAAACAGATTAGATTATAATCCCAAACACACTTTTTTGGAAGTAAAATTAAAATAGTTAAAGTCCGCTTGTTTTATTTCCAAATGCCAGCAGTGCCTAGAATCGAGGGGCCAGCCCTTCCTCAGCTTGCCAGAAAGTCTGTTGACGGGATTCCTTTCGCAACAGGGTCCAGGCATACAGTCAAAGCAAGGCTGTGTAAAATACCTGTAATTTATGGTAGACAAATTATCCACTTTCAGTATGGTATCGAGCTGTGTAATTTCACCCGTGGTTCCTAAATGTCAAAACGGAGGCCCATCAAATGGGAAAAGGGGGGGGGGAGCAAAAAGAAAAGCAAAAATATTAAAATAAAATAAAAAAATGTGAAAACTAAGTTCTCTTTTGCTGGTGTGGATAATGATTTAGTCCCAAACTCTACCATTTAGTCCCAGACTTTTGGGACAGGGGATTTGGTGGCTTCGGAAAGGAGTGTCACCTTAGCCAGGCCTTTTAGTTAGGGTTTGGGGGTCGGCTTAGGGGGGAAATAGCCAATTTCAGTGTGACAAATAAGCACCCTGTTCAGGCCCCATCATTCCTACCTGGTGTGTGTGCAGGTTCAGAGGAAAGAAAGTGGAAAGCTCTGGGAGAGAAAAGAGCCGCCTGGAACTTGCTGAGGGACCCCCCTGTCCAGAGAAAGGAGGAACGGGATCTCCCCATGGGGGGTTACTTACTTTAACTGAGAACCAGTCTTACTTTGTATACCTGAGTTATCCACGCATCAGATTTACAAACACTTTATTTTCTGTAGAATAACCCTTTGTTGTTTATCTCCCTGTGTGTCTTGCCTGTTAAGTTGAAACACTTAGCTGCAGGGGTCTCTGTTTACCTGACACATAAGTACATCCTGGGTTTTGCAGGTTTCCAGATAAGAGAACTGTAGGGAGCACATAGTTTATACACTACCAATCTGTAATTTAAAGCTTATGCACCCCCTTTTTTTATTGTGGGCATCTGGGGTATGAAGAATCTAGGGGACTGGATATTCTTCAGACCAGAAGGCAGTTGCCTCAAAGCCTCCCCCACCCCTTACCCCATAGCCACTGCAATTAGACATATAGGATTTTCCATTATCTAGGAAGGAAACATCAATTATATCAGTTAATTAGGACATCTCGCGTTGCCAGGAGTCTTGGAGTGATGTAGTCCATATATTAGCGCACATGATGTACAGTGACAGATAAGCAGGTCATAGCAAAGGTGGGGGTGATGATGTTGTACGGAAGCCAAATTTTAATCCACAGCAATTGGGGGGGGGGGGGTGTGTGCAAAGCATGAACTCCAAGTGGTAACCCTCCGAGGGAATCAGGAGGAAAATCCTCACTCTGCTTGACTTCAGCTGATTTATGGACTTTATAGAATGACAAAGCTGGAAAAGCACATTCCAGTATAATGTCTGCCCCCGGTCAGGTTTTGCTACTCCTGGTGCAGAGATGGTATTAGTCAAAACTAATGGGATGTGTCCCCAAATTGCTGGGCTTGGCCTATGAGCTTCCTCTGAAACATTTGAGCTTTGCTACTTGGCTCCACACAATGATCCCACCTGATTAGCCATTGTAATTGATGGCAAACCCAGAATTTGGAAACTTTCTGCTGGACTCAGAATTCTCTATAGTTATGTGAGGAACCCGCTACTGAGCACTGCCGTCTATTTTAAACCAGGGTTTAGCCCTATCATCACAAATATCTGGAAGGGACAAGCCTGGTGATGTCTACCACATCTCTTTTGTAGAGGATCAATAGAAACTGATCAGGTTTCATCACCAAGAAGATCATTTGTGGTGGCCAGTATGGAACCAGAAAGACAGGTTGCTTGTCTGTTGCAGATCTTCCCTTCTATAGAGAGAAGGATAGTTCTTATGGCAGAGTCAAGAGCCAGGTTCTATTGTTTAGGGGGAAGAAGAGGAGGAGGAGGAGGCAATTGGATTTACACCCCACCCTTCACTACCCAAAGGAGTCTCAGAGCGGCTTACAATCTCCTTTCCCTTCCCCTCCCCACAACAGACACCCTGTGAGGTAGGTGGGGCTGAGAGAGCTCTGACAGAAACTGCTCTTTTTCAAGGACAGCTCTGCCAGAACTATGGCTTGCCCAAGGTCATCCAGCAGCTGCAAGTGGAGGAGTGGGGAATCAAACCCGGTTCTCCCAGATTAGAGTCTGCACACTTAACTACTACACCAAACTGGCTCTCCAGTTTTCTTTACAGATACTATGGCAGACAGGAAGTACTTCATCCAAAGAGTAATTAACACATGGAATTCACTGCCACAGGAGGTGGTGGCAGCAACAAGCACAGACAGCTTCAAGTGGTGATGGGATAAGCATCTGGAGCAGAGGTCCATCAGTGGCTCTTAGCCACAAGGGATAGATGGAACACTCTTTCTGGGGTAGTGATGCTCTGTATTCTTGCTGCTGGAGGGGACAGTGGGAGGGCTTCTGGAGTTCTGGCCCCACTGGGTTTGGGCCACTGTGTGACACCGAGTGGTGGACTGGAAGCCAACATGGCTTCTCTTATGTTCTTAATGGTTCAAGGCATTTTATTGCTCCAAGCAAGGCATGGCCATGAGCTCCTGCCCCTGTGTTGTGTTCTAATGGTGACCGCCATGCAGTCAGGCCACGCGGTCCGGGGCAAGCACATGGCCAGGCGCAGACAGAGCTTCGCTCCAGAACACAACAGACTGGTCGGATTGTAATCGAGACCTATCGGTCAGCCAGGATGCAAATAGGGGCCAATGACCTGGGGAGACTTAATTGTATTAATTGTAATCCTATCAGAGTGTGTGGGCGAGGCCAGGGGCACGGTTTACGTGCGCATATAAGCAGACCCCCGAGCCCAGCTCAGACATGCCATCTGATCCTTCCAATAAACTACATATGCTGATTTCACCGAAATGCATCTCTGACTCCTGTACTTTTCACCCTGTGCCAACACCAGCTGCTTCCAAATTAACTCCGTCAGCAACACCCTGCAGTCTGGGTGCTGTAGGCCCTGAGATAAGAGCCAGTGTTGGGTAGTGGTTAGAATGCTGGACTAGGATCTTGGAGACCTGGGTTCAAATCCCCACTCTGCCATGGAAGCCTGCAGGGGGACCTTGGGCCAGTCACACACTTGCAGCCGAACCTACCACACAGGGCTGTTGTGAGGAACAAATAGGGAAGAGGAGAACAACATAAGCCACTTTGGGTCCCCAATGGGAAGAAAGGTGGGATATAAATATAGTTAGTAAAATGATACCAGTTATCTCTTGTGCTGCAGAGGCTGGGAGTAAGTTAGAATCAGAGCGTTCAAAGAGAACTCCAAGGTCATCTAGTCCAACCCCCTGCACAATGCAGGAAATTCACAAATACCTCCCCCCCAAACACACACACCCAGTGACCACTGTTCCATGCCCAGAAGATGACAAAAACCCTCCATGATTCCCGGGCAAACTGGCCTGGAGAAAAATTGCTTCCTGACCCTAATGTGGCGATCAGCATTTCCCTGGGCATATAAGAAAGGGCCACTGACGCAACCCTTCCTGTCCTCCCTCTCATGAACTGTCTTAAGTTCACAGAATCAGCACTGCTGTCTAGCCTCAGCTTGAACACCTCCAAAGAAGGAGAACCCACCACCTCCTGAGGAAGCATGTTCCACTGAGGAACCATTCTAACTGTCAGGAAGTTCTTCCTAATGTTTAGCCGAAAATTCTTCCAATTTAATTTCAACCTGTTGGTTCTGGTCTGACCTTCTGGGGCAACAAAAAACAACTCCACACCATCCTCTAGATGACACAGACCTTCAAGTACTTGGAGATATACCTCATCACCTCCTCTCCTCAGTTCAGCCCCTCTGGTGCATTGACAGCACTCTCAACATCCCAAGCATCCACTTGGGTGTCTTGGCCAGAGACTGCAGACTGGAAGTTATACCAAAAGAGCTCTTGTAGGCAAAAATGAGAACCACTGGGGTATCCAATCGCCTTCAGTGTCATGAACAAATTACCTGGTGAAGCCAAAATGGCTGCCCACCTTAAAGCAGGCAGCAAGCAAGCGCTACATGCTCTGTGAGCTCAAGTGATCTTGTCCGCAAATGAGCATCGCGCACTTCCCTTGCAACGTCACAAAATATTTAAAGAGGAACAGCTGTCACAAACATTCCAGAACACTTTCATCTCTCTTCATCAAGATGTTATGTTATCCTTTCCCATACCCCCCACCTCTCTCTTAAAACCCTTGTAATGTTTCCTCCCTCTCATTTCCCAACCTTTTGATCCATCATTTTGATTGTCTGGCATAGTAAGTAATGCCAGACTGGCAATGCAGCAATATCCATTCATGAAAATTCCACCTTTTTTTGATGTAATTACAAGGATTGTATTATGATACCGTGGCTTGGCAATCTCCAGCTGTGCAAATGCTGTGCATTCCTCTGAGCACCCAGGTAGCTAGTCTAGTACTCACACGCACTAATGTGGATGTTTCTGTGATTAAACATCCTTTCCTCTTGTGTTGCACTTGCAACCATCAATAAAGGAGAGGATGCCTAGACAGGGAGCTCTTCTGCTTCCAAAGACCCTCAGATCTGCACACAATGCTTTAGAAGTGGGGAAAGGATGTGCCATGCCACAGTGCAAGCAGCAGTTTAGTCTAGTTAAATCCTCAGAGATATATAGATGCAGCAGAAACTGCATGTGGCTTAATAATTGGTTTTATTTTCTAGAAAAATTCTAAACTAGTCTTTGCCAAGATTTTTAACCCACTGATGTTTACTTAAATGTTCTTTTATGATTGTTAAACTTTTCAGTCTGGCTATATTTTATTTATTTATTGGGGGGGGGGGGGTTTGTAGCATTTTTATGTTTTTAGAAATAAGCCTGTAAAGAATGACTGGCTGGGCATGATACTGACCATTTACTTGCACTTTTGATATTTTAACTTCTCATGTATTCAGGTTTTGCATGTTTTATCAAGGAACAGTTGATTTATAAAACTTTAAAAAACAAAGACAATACATCAAAACACGTTTTGTCTTATATTGTTTGTAATAGGAATGTTCTGTAGAGAATAACCTCAGCTGGCCATTTCCAGCCCACCAGTATCACCCACACCCTTCGAGCACTGCAGACAGAGGCTGAGAACAGAGCTACAGACAAGATGGCAAAGTGTACACCTCCCGGGCCAATGCCACCTGTTTGCTGATAATGAAGATGAGTAGTCTCAGGATTGCTTCTGAGCAACTGGTTGCAAGCACGACCCATAGGTGTGGGGCTGTAAAACCAGCTGACAGAGGCTGTTAGGCATGGATGCAACACATACAATAGACGCTAAGCCACCGACTCTGCCTTGCCTAACTACTGGACCTCTGACCTTGGACTGAATGACTGCTTTGCCTGACTTCTGGCACCTGATACTTGGAGCCTGCAAGCCAATACATAGAGATAACATGGTTACAGGGGACCTCCCCCAGATGATCCAAGTTGTTGCTTTGAAGTTCTGTAAACATTTTGATCCAATGGAGACAGTCTGTCTGGGAATGTCTCTGCTCACGAACTGGCACAAACCTCCATGAACAGCTTGAAAGTTCATGGAAAGTTCATGCCAGGTGACCTGCCATGAACCTGACTGCACGATGCATGAACTGGCCAAAATTCATCACAAACTTTATTTCATGAGCTAATTCATGCCCATCCCTACTCTTCAAGGTCTTAGACTGAGATCACATCACCTACCACCTGATCTTTTTAGCTGGAGATGCCAGGGATCTGCATGTCAAATAGATTCTCTGCCACTGAGCCACAGCCTCTTCCCAAGCACATCTATCCCCAGTACTGATCTAGATGTCTCCTAGCCCTCTTGGGTCACCTAGCTCCATAGTAAACCAAGGCACTGGATTCCACCTTGAGGATGGGTGAGGTCAGCCCAGGGTGGCACATTAATAGGTTTGAAAAGCTTCTCATTCCAGCCTTCCAATATGGCTTCAAGAGATGTTATTTGGAATCCTAAAATCCCCCACAGCATTCTGGAATTCAGTCAGATTCATGGGAGGACCATTTTCACTACCCCCCCTATGGAGAGCCAATGCCTTAATGACCTGGTGGGACCATGACGGAGGCTGAAGCTCTTGGTCCTGGATGAGACCTTCCTCCCAAAGGCACAGTGCAAAAATTAAGTCCAAAGTACATTCATTTCCATGCGTTACACAGTATTTGATATCTAGCAATATCTAAGATTTGATTTTTTTTTTAATTTGCAAGAAGAGAACAGAAACAGGTGAACCAACAAGCACGGCAAATACAGGCATAACTGAATGCGATATTTCAAGTACAAGAACATTCCTCTAAAATAACAACACAGTGAGAGTTGCAGCTCAACTTATCTAAGAATATCATATTGGTTTCTAAACTCACTAAAGGATCTAAGATTTGATTTTGGGCACAGTCCACAAAGATTTTCTATTGTCCATAGACCATTTTTGGTAGTACAGAACAATTCTACCAATGTGGTGTGCAGAAAGGAATTTCCCAGTAGATTGTGTTCTCTACTATAGCTAACATGATCTGCCTTTTAAATTTTGACATTTGATGCATCATTCTCTTCTCTTTTATCTCAAAACAACCATGTGAGGTGGCTTAGGTTGAGAGAGTATGACTGGCTGAAGGTCACCCAGCAAACTTCCATCGCAGAGTGGGGACTTAAACATGGGTCAACCAGATCCTAGTCCAACACTCTGAAGCACTACACCATAAACCACACACAAAGGGTTTGAAATCAAAGGCTGCGGTCACACACACAAAATAATCCACTTTCAATCCACTTTCAGTGCACTTTACAACTGGATTTTACTGTGTGAACTTCAGTTGGAAAGCACATTGAAAATGCATTGAAAGAGGATTGGCTGGGGACAGACTGGCAATCTGGAGTGGGATGAATCCGGAGGCAAAAGCTGCGGTGGGGAAATCCCCCAGGGCTGGCTGTTCACATTGGCCAGGGTATTGCGCAAGGATGCTGTCCCGGTCAGGAACAACCGGGCCTTCTCTCCCCCCCCCCCCACAGAAGCGGCCCCACACTCACCCGGCCCAGTCCGAGACGCCCAGGAAGCTGGAGCCCCACGAGAACCGCCCCAGGAAGACCCACGGCCGCAACGGGCGGCCAACTCTGTTGCTGCGCCTCCCGGCCCGTATCGGGCCCGGGAACGCCTACGGGCGCCGTGCAGCCGCGGCGGCACAGCCTAAAACGAAGCAAGCAAGGCGCCCAGGAGCACCACAGCTGAGCCCCACAGGCCCTCGACCCTCACCAGTGCCGGGCAGGCTGGGGACCAAGGAAAGTCGGCAGAAGCTGCGGAGCCTCCTCCATGGGACTCCGGCGCAATGCTCAGAAGACCCGGAAGTGGGGCGGAGCCCAGTCCAAATGCCGGGACGGCGTCTCTGCTTCTAAAGGGGGGCGGGGCCCAAGATGGAGGAGTTGGCTGGAATGCCCGGGTGGCTCTGGGGGAGTGGGGAGGGGAATAAAAGGAGGCTGGGAAGGAAGGGCCGGGGAGGATGAGCCGGGAGGTGTTTATGGCAAAGAGAACAAGAGAGAGAGATACGCCAGAAACGGAACACCAACGGAGGCAGAGGGGTGAAGAGGGTGCTGTAAACCCCACCCCCTGCCAATCTGAGGCCCTTCCTCGCCCCTTTCTTGCCCTAACACTGCTCAGAGCCACCCGCCTCCGGTGTACGTCACGGCCATGGGAGGGGACCCCGGAGGGAAGAAGGCGGAGCGCGACAGATGCCATTACGGAGCGTTCAGACTGCCGCGGAGTGGCCCCAGGTGGGCCGGCCTCTGCAGCTCGTGATAGGGCTGTTTTGGCAATTTGTGCATGTGCACATGCGTGCATGTGCGCATGAGCGCTCATGCGCAAACTGGCAAAATGCCGCGTTTGCACTGCCGCCTCTGTTTGCCTCCCGCCTTCTTCTGGTTCACATTGCCTGGAAGCGGGAGGCAAACGCAAGACGGCCTCCGGACACCGGTTTCTCCCGGTGTCCTTCTAAAGCACAAGAAAACTGGTTTCAAAGCGGGTAAGTGCGGAAGGGAGCCGAGGGACAGCTGCGCATGTCTGAACAGGCTCCCTTCCCCCGCTTCCCATGCAGACCTATCCCGGGGCAGATTGCCATTATTTTGTGTGTGTGACTGCAGCCAAAGCCATACGGTAGCAAAGCTCATGGATTTTGACAAGTTAGTAGTCTATTTATCACCCAATCATATATCTCAGCCATTCTGCCAAAGAAGCTTCAATGTGAACAATATAGGATAATCTGTTTTATCCACTACAAAATGTCCCAATTTTGGCAGAAGATGTGGTATTGCGAAAGGGAAACCAGTGTCTTCCTAACTGGGATCACAGAGACTCATCCTTGAATCTGGAATTGTCCTATGAGGAATTGCCTCTGTTTTCCCCAAGGGGGCAAATTCTAATGGCAGGAAGGTGATTTATGTTGATACTTGGAAAACAGCTGAGGGGCAAAGTGCTAGAGACCATCTCTCCCAAGTTCAAGCCAGTTTCGTAGCTCTCCATTCCTCCTTCTGCTTTTACTTTCAAAACTTAATGGCAAGTCCTGGATTGCCTGTTGTCTTCTCTAGCTTGTCTGTCTGGGAGCCTGCTCAGCTAGTGTCTCCCTCTCTGATGTGCTAGGTTTCTGTAGGCATGCCACCAGAGGCTATAACTGGAATCCTGATCCCTTGATATGGAACATCTAGATGCACCCCCCTTTGAACTAACAAAAAAACCTCTTGCTATGTCATTATCCCTACTTCAGTCCTGCATGGATATGGGATTCGGCCACTAAACCTGGAGGACTTTCACCTTTGCTACCTAAAGTCCATCTGCAGTGTAAAATGGTGGGACAGAATTCTTATGACAGAGATTTGTAATTCTTGGAGAATTCTTAAAGGGACTGATCTTTCTTGGGCTGGAGATATGAATTGTTTGGGGGCATACTGTTGACTTAAAATATCGTGCTGTGTTCAGCTGAGTGCCAGGGGCCAAACCATCCTTAAAACCAAAGGCCAGCTTCAAAGGATGGAGGACAGATATTCACAATGGAGAACAGAAGTCATCTAATAGAGTCATTGTCATAAGGAAGAAACAAATTAGATGACCAGTCTGGAGATCTTGATCCTTAGGCACATTTGTAATATATGCAATACAGAACTAGATTTACTGTTCTTGTGAAAAGTTTTAAACATCAATAAGGCGATGGGCTGTATCTTTTGTAGGAATGGTGTTTATAGGTCTTGGGGGGGGGGGGGGAAGAGATGCTACTGTTCATTGGAGGATACCAGCAAGTCATCATATTAGAAAGCGGATCATTTTGAGCCCACTGTACAGAACAATGTTTTTTGTACTTTGTATTTGAGGAGACAAAGCTTAGCTATTCAAACGCATCAGATTGATGAAGGGATTTTTATTGAATTACTGAAACTTCACAGCCGTGACAATGAGACCCTGAGAAGCCAGCTGAAGAGAAAACAAGATTACACAAGTCCGACAATTCCAAATGAAATCATCAGCCTAATGAGCCATGAAGTTTTCCATGCTATTGTAAAGGAAATTAATTGCAGCTCACAATACCATTCTGTCATAGCTGATGGGATTCCGGATTACTTGACTGTGGCACATGGTGTGGAATGGCTTGTCTTGTGTTCATCCAGGAGCCCAGCTTTGCCCTGCACACCTTATGTCCCATCGTCTCCTAGGAGTATGTCGCAAAAAAAAAAAAAGATTATTACTTTTAACCACTTGTTCATTGTCCATTACTGCAGTATAATCTTTGTTCTTTTTTTTTTTTATCAAATATTTTTTATTGAAGTTTGTTGAATTACACAGAACAACAAGTATTTTTAACTTTGTCCGAGTTTGATTTAACATTTTTGTTAACAGTGCAAGAATCTTAATATAACAATATTATTCCAAACTATTTCTACTTTATGCTATCAAAGATTATATGTGAGGTTTATAGAATATAAGAACTATGTGCTAGAGGTAAAGATTAGAGGTATTCAGATTGATAGTGAGAGTTGTGTGGGTTTTGTATACTATGTATTCTGTGTTGTGTATTGTGGGCTTAATATTTTTTGATTTACTGTTGCAATAGGGCTAGATATGTATTATTTTGCGGCTGGATATCTGCCGCTGAGATAAATTCCATGAACTGGTTCCATTTCCTCTTAAAGTTAGAGGGTCTAGGATATAATTCTGACTTTTTAAGATGGTCTGTAATTTTTTCCATTATTAGATGATCCCATACTTTGTTGAGGCAGGAAGAAATAGTGGGTGCCTTGTCCTCTTTCCATCTGGCTGCAATAGATGTTTTGGCCGCTACTAATAGACTAGTGATGAGATCTCGTTGTGTTGTAGGTATGTCTTTTGTTTTCCAAATATCGAGAAATATTAGGGTAGGCTCAAATGGAATGTCGTGGCCTGTGATAAGTTATATTTGAGTTAATACGTCTTTCCAGAACTCCTGTATATGTTTGCATTTCCACCAACAATGTGCGAATGTCCCCACTTCTCCACATTTCTTCCAACACATTGGCGAATGTGATGAGGTTATTTTAGATAGGCGTTCAGGTGTCAAATACCAACGTGAGATGATACGATGAGTTTGCAAGTTCTTTTTTTTTTTTTAAGGCAGGAAGTTTTAATGGCGCTCTTGATGAGCTTAGATTTCAGTAGAGTGACAGCCATTCATCAAGCGCTGTTGTTCAACTGTGGATTGTTGCACATTTTAAAAAAACTCCGAACCTATGGATACATACGAGCGCACACGATGGCCCGTGCCACCAGGCATGGATTGGCTTCAAGTTTCCCCTCCCGTAAGGGTTCCAGAGAGACCTGGGATATGCCTCCCCACAGCAACCCGAACACAGCAGCAAGCAGACAGTGTGTCAAGTGAGCTTTGTCAAAGGAAAGTTAATGAGGCCAAGGAGCGATTCCGCTGCCTCCATTATGAAGCAAGCCAAAGGAACTGTCTAAACATTGGCCTTGGGATCCAAGAGCCCTGGAGCTTCCTCTCCTATTGTGCCACCGAACCAGGCAGCCGATCTGGGGCCAAGGAATGTTGCCGAGGGCAGCACTTCAAAGCTGTTTGGGTGCCCTCTCTGCAGCTGGAGAACTGATTCTTTCTTGCAGCCTGAAATGAATATCCCACACTGGAAAGAATTCGCTCTGTGCTGACGGGAGGAAGGAATTTGCCAGCGGTAACGTGAAGGAAGCGAGACCTGAGAACAGAGAAACCTCCTTAGCGGAAAAATCAGCAGCAGCCCTCTCCGTCCCATCTGTGCCACCGGTGATGAGAAGGAGCCCAGGGCCAGGTCTCGGGTTCCCAGCTCCAGGTTGGGAAATTCCTGGAGCTTTGGGGGTGGAGCCTGGGGAGGGCTAGGTTTGGGGAGGGACCTCAGTGCATATAAACTGCACTGCACTTTATCTTATGTTTTATAACTGTATTGTTATGATTTTACTCAGTTCTTGTTTTAGTTGTTTTATATACCCCATGTGACAGAAGGGTGAGGAATTTACACCTCCTGATTCTAAACAAACAAGGATAGAGGACTTTTTTTCATTAACCACCTCAGAACCGGGAGAGGCTTTTCAAATACCTACCTCCAACCGCTTTTCTCCATGAAGTGATGATACTGCTAACTTACTTGAAAGTGTCTACTCTGCTACACTGCCCCGAAGCACATGATAGTGGCTTAATTAATCCTGACACATCTGAAGCCCTTGACTCTGCAACTTCTCCTAAAACAGCTAATTTGACTATGGAGATTTTTGCAGACCTTTTTATTTTGGTGGCTGAATCAATGAGTTCTGTTTGCAAAAGGTTGAACTCTTTGCATCTTAATATACTGAATATTGCTGAGTCACTATACAGGTTAGTGGGTGACAAGGATAATAGCAGTAAAGCATCTCCACCCGTCAAGCCTTCTTCCCTGCAGTCCCTGGACCTGAATAATCTTAATTCCGACCTGCATTCCTATACAGCCACCATGGATCCAAGGTCAGCTGAACCCTGTAATCAACAACCTGAGCAGAAAACACAAAGTTCTTGGCAGCTGTCTTGGTAACCTCATCTCATATGTTTGACTGTGTATAAATTCAAAGGAGCTTTTTTGCCTTGGAAGACATCTACCCTGGCCAGGAAACATCTGTATGATTTGTTTGGACACCAAGTAGGATCTGTGGATATAAGATCAGAGGATCCTTTAAACAATTCGTTTTCAGCTCAAAGAGTCCTTATATCATTTAACAGCTCCAAACTACCGAATTTAATTCTTAAGCAAAAAGCTTATCTAAAGTCAAAAGGGATCTTTCCTACATGAGTTTTCTATAACACAATCATAGAGCCACTCATCTCTAAAGGCCCAAAAGGGAACACTCCAGCTTGCTCCAAAGCGGCCTCTCAGGAGTTGCCATCATCCCTTGAGGCTCAACACATGGATATCGATCTACTTGACCAAGAAGTACAGAATCTCTTCAACATTCTTCCTGTTTCCGAGAAAGCAACTGTAGTTGACAGATTGGAAACTATGACTGCCTGCCTGCGAGGGAACATCTCAAACAGCACCAGCCACTTGTTTACGTCATTGCCGCTTCCAGAGAACAGCACTAAGAACCCTCAACAAAGTCTTGAGAGCAACTTACATCTTCCAACTCAAGCTGAGATACATTCTCCCATCCTGGAGGCAAATGATTCCCTCTTAACTGAGGGGATCGAAATAACTCAACACAATCCACAGCAAACAACTTCTGACTCTCACACCGGTCCAACCAATGGCTGTGTATTCCACAATATGAACAATTCTTTGGAGCAACTGTCTCCAGCAAATTGTCTTACAACTGCTCCTCCTCCTTCTGCAATAAAAATCATTTCCTGGAACATCGCAGGGTGGAGGAGCAAAGCCAATGATGTTGACTTTCTCCACTACATAAAAGGCTTTGATACTGTACTTCTCCAGGAAACGTGGGCTCATGACATGATCTACCTGGATGGGTTTTACTCATTCTCTCTTCCAGTCTATAGAGTGAATCCCAAAGGCCGTTTACAAGTTGGGTTATCTGTTTTTGTTTCCTTATCCCTAAAATGTGATATCTCAATGTTACCATCTGATAATCCTATAGAGCTCATTGTTAAACTAGTTTTTGAAAGTTCCATTTTGATCATCATGGACCTATATGTGCCCTCCTCCTTAGATAGTTATGCTCTTTTACAACACTGGGAACGGTTATCCACTCTTATGGAAATATTAGAAAGGAAATTTCCCTCAGCTGAAATTATTTTGGCTGGGGACTTCAACGTGAGAGTAGGAAAAGGTCTTTCAGTTTTTTTCAGAGCTCTTGGACTTAATCAGAATGATACCCTCCGCCCTTTCTTCTCCCTAGAAAGGCTGTCCAAAGATTGCCATACAAACTTGGCCGGTATTTATCTTACCAAATTCTGTTTCCAATTTAGTAGACTATGGCTGAATGGACTTACTTGCTTTCCGAAAGCCAATGAATTTACGTTTATTTCTTCAAAAGGGAGTAGTGTAATTGATTATTTTCTAGTGTCTCCTGCTCTGGAACCTTATGTCCAGAATTTTGAGGTAGGGGAATACATTGTTAGCAACTACCTCCCCAATTTTAACCCTCAACACTAGCTTTTTAGCCGACCTTCCCTGTCTATTTACTCCTCTGACCTCTGAGCCAGAAATTTTATTAAAAATCCGGCAGAATGACCATTCCACCCAGGTAACCTCCAGTTTATTTAAACTTGGACCTACTCTTGCCCTTAGAGCCTCTCTAATTGATAATATGGAACCTACTCTAAAGATTTCAGTTTATAACACTTTGATTTCGCATTTTGCTCAGGCACTTTGTACAAATTCTAATCATTCTACAAAAAAGAATAGTAGGGGCACCAAATCTTGGTATCCTGCAGAGTGCAGAGCACTAAAGTCTCAACTACATAATATCTATAGCCAATTTCAAGCTTCTATTGATCCTGTCCTCCTTCCAAAGTATTCCCAGGTAAAAAAAACAGCTACAGGAGAGCTTGAAAGAGAAGAAGATCGAGTTTTTTAACAACCAATGGGAACTATATCAAGCAACTGTTCTAAATCGATCAAAGAAGTTTTGGGCCATAGTTTCAGGCTCTTTACATACAGGACCCTTGCCTAGATCTGCAATTTCATCTCACGCATGGTTACAGTATTTCTCTGCACTGTTTCAGCAGAACCACAACTGTAAGAATAACTCGTATGATCTATGTGGCGAGGATTTACCAGACTTGCCACCCGTGACCCCTGAGGAAATGACAGAATTAATCAACCAACTGAAGTCTGGGAAAGCCCCCGGGCCTGATTTGATTCCCCCAGAGCTCTTAAAGACTGACCCAGAATGGTGGGCTACCCCTCTTGCTTCCCTCTTTACCATGATTAATCAAATTGGACTTATCCCTGATGCTTGGCGGAATGCAATTGTAGTCCCAATCTATAAGAAGGGTGACCACACAAACCCTTTTAATTATAGGCCAATTAGCCTTCTCTCCACCATGGGCAAATTGTACGCCAAGTATCTGTTAACTAAACTAACTTTATGGATGTCTCAGCAAAGTATTTTAGGCGCTGAATAACTTGGGTTCTGCAAGGGTAAATCTATAATAGATCATTGTATTACCTTAGCGCACCTAGTTGATAAGTATACCACATCTAGGAATTCCAAACTCTTCACAGCTTTCTTGGACCTTAAAGGAGCTTTTGACTCTATTGACAGAGAGTTACTATGGACTAAATTGTATCAATCCAACATTGATAAGAGACTCCTAAAATTAATTATAATGTTACATACTTCCACCACCTGCCAAATCAAATGTTCATCTGAAGGGGAATTAACACCAAAAATTCCCTTTAATAAAGGAGTTAAACAGGGATGCATACTTGCCCCTTTTCTATTTAACTTATTTCTCAATGATTTGGCTCCCATCTTAGCAGATGAAGATTTCCACTCTCCTAAACTGGGCTCCCTTCAAATACCCATCCTGCTGTACGCTGATGATACTGTACTACTCTCGTGCACAAGGGTGGGGCTCAGGCATCTGCTGAACAGATGCCTTAGATATTTTCTTGAGAATAAGCTACTCTTTAATTATGAGAAATCCAAAATATTAGTTTTTGCTAAGTCCTGCAAAATCCAAAAGTGGACATTTGATGGGAAAGAAATAGAGCAGGTCAAGCATTTCAAATACTTAGGTCTCTATTTCAGTTACAATATGTCCTGGTTACACCATTGCAAATCTATGATTAACCTAGCTAGCATTAATGCAGCAGCCATCTCACATTTCTTCTTTAATTGAGGCAACCAGTTTGTGCCAGCTGCCTTAAAAGTGTTTAAGGCTGAAGTGATCCCACAGATACTATATAGTATTCCAACATGGGTAAGTGCCTTTGAGACCAGAATTGAAAGAGTGCAATCCAAATTTGTAAGAAAAATCATGGGTCTGCCATGCTGTGTTCCATACACAGCTCTTTGTTTAGAGGCAGGCCTTAACATGTTAGAAACAAGGGCTTGGTTAATATCAATTAAATACTGGTTACGTCTGCACTATACTGCTGATTGTGGGAGCCATATACATCAATTGCTGTCTGAATCTATCACGTCCAAATGGACTGCCTTCAAAGAGAAGAAAATAATTACAATGGGAATATCCATGGATTCTTTGTATATGCTACCTCTTACAAATGCGTATCAACTAATTAGATGCAGAATCCTGGACAATGAAATGCAGAAACTAGCTAGTGATGCAAACAAATCCTGCTCCCCCCTGAACTTTGGAATTCTCCCACATACTGGCTATCAGTCTTCTTACTTATCGCCCTCCATGCCCCTCACCTGCGCCGAGCATTTGCACTTGCTAGATGTAACGCCATTCCATCGGCTGTCACTCATGGTAGATATAAAGGGGTTCCATACTCAGCAAGACTCTGTGTGTGTAGTCTAAATCAGGTCGATTCAGTTTTCCATATTCTCCTATACTGTCCCTGGTATGACGATATATGTTTTACTCTTTTAGACCCAATTCTATCTAATATGATAGGTTGCCGTGATGTTTTGAAGGTGCGTCAAGGCACCCACCAGCCCTGGAACGGCCAGAAATGTGGGAGTGGGGAGCAGGGTTATTATGGTGGTAGGCCCTGCCTCTGACATCTGCAGGGAGCTCTGTGCTTCTGCAGCCCCCTCCCAGTCCAGGATAAGACAAGGGCGCCAACCCCCATTGAAGCAACACGGTGATGGGAGGAAGGGGGGCAATGAAGAAAAGAGAGGCAGCATTTCCTCTGGTTCTAGGTCACCACAGGCCGCAGGACTCTTTCAGCTACAAAACCAGTGGAGGCCCAAACAGCTTGCGGCACTGGGTGGCTGTGGGCAGGCACCATGAAGGATGCATCTCGGACCTCTAGGGACGCCAGCTCTGGGTGAGGAAACACTTGGCTATTTGGGGGTGGGGCCTGGGGAGGGTGAAGGTTGGGGAGGGAAAGGGCTTAAGCAGGCTGCAATGCCACTGAGTCTACCATCCAAAGCAGCAGCCATTTCCCCCCAGAGGAACTGGTCTCTTATTGCCTGGAAACAGTAATAGCAGGAGATCTAGGGCAAGGGCGTAGACTTTCCAGTTTCCGGGGGGGGGGGGCTGGGCTGCCAGCTTCCTCCCTCCCCCGCTGGCAGAGTGGCTGTTGGGCATCACCTAAGCCATGGCTGCTGTGCTCTGGGGCGAGTGACCCACCTGCTGCTGGGGCTGAGCGGCAGGAGGCCTGCAATGAGTCCCTGGGCGGGTGGGGCAGCGATGGAACCAGCATCAGCGGCGCTGAGTGCCCTGGTGTAGTCAGTGGCATTTTGGCGGCGCCTGTCTGGCCCAGAGGAGCAGCTGTCAGAATCTATGGATTCTAACAAGAGTTTCTGGGGCTTTATACTGTGCTGTGTAACCTTCTGTGTAAGCTATCCCTGTATATGCTACGTAATCCATATTTGATGCTTGTTAGGTTTAACCTTGTAGCCTGCTATGCAATGTCCCCTTTCTTTTATGACCCCGGGTTTATGGCCCCTGCTAGGTCTGGCTAATGTAACCATTTGTCCGGGAGGGTGGCGTCTGCAGAGCCTGAGAACAATCGGCCTCTCACTCTCCTGCCTCCGCATTCCTTTCCGCCCAGCCGGGGAAGACGAGGACCAGTTTCTTATCAACGTGTGAAGGCCTTGAAGAAAGCAATTTGTTTTGTGAAAGATGGTTACATCTGAGGGGTCTGGTTTAGCAAGGGAAATTTACTGCTTCACACCTCACCTTGTTCCTGTGGGAAGCAAACGGTCAAGAGACCTTTTTAGCCCGCGGTTTTTCTCCCCTGCTGATTGGTTACCTATGGGCAATTCAAACTGTCTTGGAGGGTATATTAGTCCTGCTTCTATTGTATGTGTTATCTCTGACAATAATCCGAGGACCTGTAGTAATGTAACGATTGGAAATAAAGAACTGTGTTTCATCAACAAAGATCTGATCCTTGACTACATCGGGCAGAAGCCTCACAGCAGCAGACACTGGAGCTGCTGAGCTATGGGCTGGCAGGCTGCATGGCAGCAGTGGTGCGGGGGCACACATGCCATATGGGCACACATGCCACATGGGTGCTACTCAGCCAAGCTCCTTACCTGCCTGGCTTCCCACCCCAGGCCAGAAACGTGGCTCCTTCCTTCCACGGTGGGCCCACTAAGTGTCAAGGTAGGTGGAGCTTGCAAGCCAGAGGAAGGCCCGCCTAGCCCCCCCTCCCGTCCCTGTCACGGGCTGGGTGCCAACAGAACAGGAGTCAAGCAGAAGTCCGGGACAGTCCGAGGTTAAGCTGAATCAGGAACAAGTTGCCAAGTCTAAAACACGAAACCAAAAGCAGAGTCAGTCCAAACCAGGGGCAAAGAGGGAAACTCACGAGTAGACCAGTCCAGGGAGTCAACAGAGCTGAAGTCAAACAAAGCCAGAATCACAAGCCAGAGGGTCCAGAATCAAGTCAGCTATCGTGAGCCGGACAGGTACAGAGCTTAGCCAAGAAGACTTGTTGCTAGCACAAGTTGGTAGTCTCTGTGCTGTGCCTAAATACCCAGCCACTTCCTGTGCTTGTTAGCAGCTGGCAGAGAGGTCCCGGCTCCTTCTAGAACTCAGGACTTAGTGATCTGCGACCACACATGCATGCCTCTTTTCTTCTTGCAGCTAAGTCTTGTCTGTATCGGGACCTTAGACGTTCCACCCGAGGAGGTGAATCGGGTGGGCTTGAGCTTGGCTGTGGCTCAGCTGCTGCTGGTGCTGGGACAAAACCCTGGGAGGTGCTTGCTTGAGCCTCATCTGGCTCAGGTGGAGGCTCCTCTGGAGCTGGGGGCTGATCCTCCACCTCACTTAGGTCCGCAGGAGGCAGGTCCTCAGAGGCACTCCTGACACTCCCCTCCGGCACACCTGCAGGTGTCGTGGGCAAGGAAGAGCACCAGGAGAAGGTGGTTGGGCCAGCAGTGGAGCTGGGCCCATGGCTACGGAGGACGAGGAGGAGTGGCAGCGGCCAGGAAGGAGGGTACCTCCTGCACCACCCAGGCCAGGCGGGCAGGCACTGGTTGCCCTGGGGGGGGGGGCTCATTCACCCTTGGATAATTTCAGGGGTGGCGCAACCTCCCAAGCCCTACCCCCATAGTTGACACCTATGATCTAGGGTTGCCAGCTTTGACTGGAGAAATACCTGGAGATTTGGGGGGGAGCCGGGGGGAGCAGGGAGACCTCAGCAGGATATAATGCCATATAGAACCCACCCTCCAAAGCAGCCATGTTCTCCAGGGGATTCGATCTTGGTCTTCTGGAGATCAACTGTCATAGCAGGCAATCTCCAGGCCCCACCTGGAGATTAGCAACCCTACTGACCTGCTTTCCCCACCTCAGTCATCTCATACAGCCAGAGCCAGCCAATGGTTTTTGGAGCCCGAAGTGAACTGTGACTTTGCCCCTAGTCCTTCCACTGAGAGACAAGTGAGAAGTCTGGAATGAGTGTTTAAGCTGGAGGGCATTCAGAATGAACAACGCAACAAGAAAAATAGGTAAGCTCTTTCAGAGCCCCCTGAGTTCCATAGTGTTAGCCACCAAAGACCTGAGTCAACAGATATGGAGATTCCATGACAACACATGATAACACATTTCCCTTCAAGCCGGTTGAGAAGTCTCCTCTTGCCCTTTTGGCACCCCTCAATATCTGGTGCCCCCAGGGGCAATCGCCTCACTTGGCCTCGTGGTCACGCTGGCCCTGCATATTGCAGAGTGGGGAGGGTAAGCCACACTGGACCACAGCTCAGCGGCAGAGCGTCCCCGGTTCAGTCTCTGCTACTGAAAATGATTGGGGAGCCAGTGAGGTGAAGGACCCTTGCCTGAGACCCAGGAGAGCCGTGGCCAGTCAGACGAGTCCGGGCTGACCCTGATAAATCGGCGGCACGGCTCAGAAGAAGGCAGCACCGTGGACCCTTTCCTGCCCTGCTGCACAGCACCGTTCAGGTTTTGGGCTAAGCAAACAGTTTCCTGCTCATCGCTGCAGGACTTCTTTTGCTATTGCCTGGGATGGCTGTCTGGGACAGGTGAGTTGGTAGGTAGCTCAACCATCTTGCATTATTTGGGGGGTCCCCAATCATCTATCCCCACTTTTGTGTTTCCTCAGGGGTTTCCCACAGAATGTCATTTGAGAGGGACTTAGGTGAAATGTGTTAAAATGCTTGTAGCGAAATTAGTCTTCAGGACACTGTTTGATAGACGTTCTGGTGAAAGTCTGAAGCCACACTTCCTCGGACAATGTCATCTCTTCCAGTCCCACTGACTGCAGGTGGTTCAAGCTCAGCAGAGCTCAATGTTAGATTTTTGACTCCACCCTGGAGGCACATTTGCCTGCTTAATCGCCATATGGTTGAACCTGAAAATGCACTGGTGGTTTTTTGGCTTTGGCCAACCTTCGGCTGAAAAGCAGGATAAAGTTCAGATGGCTCTTTTGAGCCATGCCAGGCATGAGTGCCTGGTGGATTTAAAGTGCACGTCCAGATAACAACATTTGGGAATCATGCTGCTTCTGTGATTAGCCCATCGATCCCCATCAGGGATCTGTACTTAAAAGATAGTGGTTAAAGTCTGGTCCTAAGCTGGCCGATGGGCCAATGGCAGACTTTCCTCTGTCTGGTCGTCCCACCAGCATGCAATCAGCCCGTAGGGATGGTCTCCAGACCATCCTGAACGGCCATCATTTTTAAAAAGTCTTTGCGATGCATGCATAACTGCTTAAACATGCGACATCCCCAGAGCTCTGCTGAAACGATCCAAACAATTTTATGTTTCTGACGGTCCCCTGAACTTTATCAACTTTATTAACTGAAATGGTACCTAGAGGAAGGTACTGCTGGCGGTGCTTTTACCATTTTAGTCCGCGCATGAGCAGAAAAACAAGTATATGGTGAGCTGCATATGCACATGCGCAGACAGGATTTTTTTTTTTTGAACCACATAGCTCCTCGCAATGGATGCCATCTAGACAATCCACCACAGAGTCACGTGTGGTAAAACTATGTATGGGGGAGCTGTCTGGTCATGCAACACTGGATCAAAAAGATCTAGATCAAATTACAACCGGGCCAATGGCAGGATTAGCTGCCCGTCTGAACACACCTAAGTTTTTAAAATAAATAATATATCAATAGACCTTGCCCTCTTGACATAGAATTGGAAGCAGTCGATGCAGTAGGAAGTTCTGGAATGGCTGAGTCCACCACATCTAGGGTCGCCAGCTCTGGGTTGAGAAATCCCTGGAGATTTTGGAGGTGGAGCTGGAGGAGGATGGGGTTTGGGGAGGGGAGGGGCCTCAGCAGGGTACAATGCTGTAGAGTCCACCCTCTAAAGCAGCCATTTTCTCCAGGAGAACTGATCTCTGTAACCTGGAGATCGGTTGTAATAGTGGGAGGTCTCCAGGCGCTACCTGGGGGTTGGCAACCCTAACCACAGCACTACACAATCTGCGTACATGTCAAAGCCCAGAGCATTAGGCAGTACCTGCTTGGGAATGCAAGAGGTTACAAAACCCTGCAAAACATCTGGCGGTGGGGTTGCTAACTCCAGAGTGGGAAATTCCTGGAGATTTGGGGGTGGAGCCTGGGGAGGGCAGGGTTTGGGGAGGGAAAGGACCTCATCACAGTACAATGCCATAGACTCCACCCTGCAAAGCTGCCATCTCCTCCAGAGTAACTCATTTCTGTAATCTGGAGATCAGCTGAACAAAGTTTGAGTGCACAGGAAAGCTGCTCCCCAGAATTAAACTCTGTTGGCCTCAAAGGTGCCCCCACTGGACTCCAGCTTTGTTCTGTTCACCAGCCCTGTCATTAGTAAGCGAGGGGGCCTCCTTCATCTCCCTCCCCGGAGGCACAGCTGGGTCGGCTTCCCTGAACTACCTTTGTCCTGAGTCTCCTGCCAGGGGAGGGGGAAGCAAGGGTGCTTTGAAGAATAAAGGTTACCTGGCCCAGGTGTTCCTGAGGAGGAATGGGAAGATGGAGGCCCAAGCTCCTCCTCGGATGACAACAGGGTGGCTGGTTGGGTGTCCGGGGCGTGGCGGATGCAGCTGACCTTGGGGTCTCGCTGCTACTTCCTTGTCTCTCACCGTCCCACCAATCTCTCAATGGATTCCCAGGAGGGACTCAGACCAGGAGTACCCCCACTGCAAATTTATGATAATTTATTAGAGTAAAAATACTTTTATGGCATTGTTTTTACTTGTAAGGGGCTTTGAGCAGGACTCTGGAGGGAGGGCAGCTAAATTTCCTGAATGCGTGAAGGTCCGGGGAAGGCACCAGTCTGTCTGGCCTACCTGCCAATCCCAATCCCTGACTGTAAAGCATGTCTCAATGGCACTGGGCAGGATGCAGGATGCAGACCCCTCGACTCACGTCTTGCTTCCGGCACGAACACTTTCCCTTGGGGCTGGCCTCCTGCCCATGAGGTCCTGCCATTCAAACACAGTCCTCTGCTGCATCACAGCCAGTGGCGAAAATGTTCAACTAGAATCGGGGACCTCTAGCTTGGAATCCCCACTCTGCCATGAAGCTTGCTGGGGGGCCTCTGGCCAGTCACTCGCCTTCTCTCAACCAAAGCCACTTCACAGGGTTGTTGTGAGGATAAAATGGAGGAGCAGGAGGAGGAGAGAGGAGGAGGAGAGAGCCTGCATTTGCCACCCTGAGCTTCTTGGAGGACGGGCAGGATACAGTTGTAGGTAGGTCCTGGCAAAGTCACGCCAGTTTGGTGTAGAGAGCCAGTTTGGTATAGTGGTTAAGTGCACAGACTCTAATCTGGGAGAACTGGGTTTGATTCCCCACTCCTCCACTTGCAGCTGCTGGATGACCTTGGGCAAGCCCTAGTTCTGTCAGAGCTGTTCTCTCAAGGACAGTTCTGGAAAGAGCTCTTTCAGCCCTGCCTCCCTCACAGGGTGTCTGTTGTGGGGAGGGGAAGGGAAAGGGGTTTGTAAGACGCTCTGAGACTACAAGTGAAGGGCGGGGTATAAATCCAATCTCCTCCTCCTCCTCCTCCTCTCCATGTGGATGCAGGAACGTTTAAAAGGCACTTGAGGATCTTCACTGGAGTCAGCAGCACCACTTGCCAGATAAATGCTGTCAGGTCAGTACAGACATTGTCTGCTGCCGAGCGGCACAAACTCAGATTTATTAGAACTTAGATTCAGGTGGGTACAGGGTTGCCAGCTCTGGGTTGGAAAATACCTGGAGACTTTGGGGGGGGGGGGAACTAGGAGAGGGTGAGGCTTGGGGAGGGGGGCCTCAGCATGGTACAACGCCATAGAGTCCACCCTCCAAAGCAGCCATTTTCTCCAGGGGAGCTGCTCTCTGTCAGCTGGAGATCAGTTGTAAAAGCAGGAGATCTCCAGGCCCCACCTGGAGGCTGGCAACCCTAGGCGGGTAGCTGTGTTGGTCTGAAGCAACGGAGCAAAGTTTGGGTCCAGTGGCACCTTGAAGACCAACAAAAGTTTAATTCCAGGTCTAAGCTTTCGTGGGCATGCCCGAATTAAACTTTGTTGGTCTTCAAGGTGCCACTGGACTCAAACTTTGTTTCCTTAGATTTTAGTTTAGGGCACTGTTGCCTGTGCAGCACAAAATAAGCACATCAGGCCTCTCTTTGGTCACCAGAACGTAAAATAAACATGCTGCAGGGACTGGAGACAGAAGGGCAAGCTGTGGCCACCACAGAAGGGAAATGGTTTCCCAGGCAAGAGGATCTACTTGCGGCCTCTTGTGGTAGCTTGAGAAATAGCAAGCGTTTTGCAGTGTGGCGTTGGGCCTCTCTGTTTAAGTTAGCAAGCAAAGTTGGAGTCCAGTCAGGCACCTTTAAGACCAACAAAGTTTAATTATAAGCTTTTGCGCGCACACACACTTCTTCAGATACATTGAAATGGAAGTCATAGCTCCCAAAACTTTTGATCTCTGGACCACAGTGGATTTTTTCCCAGGTAAAAACTGGAGGCAAGCTTCAGTCTTATGCTTGAAAAGATGGTACATAAATATATTTCCTCAGCCAGCTCACCACGCAGGCATCCTGCCCTCCCAGACTGCATGAAGTGGATGGTTCATTCTACCCTTGTTTTCAGAGATCGCGGGGGGGGGGGGATCTTTGGCGAATAGAGAAGTTGCAAAATGTACTTTGGTGTCAACTTTTGGTGAAGCTATTAAAGAATGATGGGTGAAATCATCTTAGTAAAGGTAAAGGTTTCCCTTGCTCGAAAGCCAGTTGAATACGACTCTAGGAATGCGGTGCTCATCGCCATTTCCAAGCCGAAGAGCCAGCGCTGTCCAAAGATGTTTCTGTGGTCATGTAGCCGGCATGCAGGGCTATTTTTGGGCAGGAGCACACAGGAACAGAGTTCCGGCTGGCTTCCGAGTTGGCCACACCTACAGTCTCCCCCCCCCCCCAGGTTCCCCAGGTGCCTCGCAAGCTGCGGGGTGCCTGGGGAAGCCAAGCCAATCCAGGGAGGGAAGGCAGTTTAAACTGCTTCCCCTCCTCGGGTTCCCCAGGCACTCCGCAAGCCACGGGGCACCTGGGGAAGCCAGTCCTGGGAGGGAGCTGTGCTGTCAGGGGGTGTGACCTAATATGCTAATATGTTTCTGCTGTTGGGTGTGACCTATTATGCTAATGAGTTCCTGCTGGGCTAGATGCCAAGGCACACGGAACGCTGTTACCTTCCCACTGCAGAGGTACCCAGGGGTCCTTTGGGGCAGAGCACAGCTCCACCAGCTCAGGAGGGGCAGTAGGGCAGCCACGGGCCGAATCAGATTTAAAAGTGGCTGTAGGGGAGGGGGTTTCAGGCAGAGGCTCCAAACTTGCAGGGTAGCTTCTGGGACCTCTCCCCCAAATGCCCACCAAGTTTCAAGAAGATTGGACCAGGGGGTCCAATTCTACGGGCCTCCAAACAGGTTGCCCCCATTCCCTCTATTGTTCTCTATGGTGGGAAAAAAGTAACATTTTTTCCCACCATAGAGAACAATGGAGGGGATGGGGCAACCTGTTTGGGGGCCCATAGAATTGGACCCCATGGTCCAATTTTCTTGAAACTTGGTGGGTATTTCCAGGAGAGGCCCCAGCAGCTATCCTGCAAGTTTGGAGCTTCTCCCTCAAACCCCCTTTCCTCCAGCCCCTCATATACCCTATGAGTTTTTGCCATTGATTGCAATGGCCCATAGGGTATAATGGGGCTGAAACTGACATCCAGTGATGTCAGGGGATGTGGCATATGCTAATGTTATGCTAATGAGTTATGCTAATGAGCTCCTGCACCTCTTTTTCTACGAAAGGACCCCTGGAGGTACCTATTTATCTACTTGCAATTTCTTGCTTTCAAACTGCTAGGATGGAAGGAGTTGGGACCAGAGACGGGAGCTCACTCTATCATGCAGCACTCAGGTCTTGAACTGCTGAACTACTGACCTTCTGGTCTGCAGTTCAGTGTCTTATCCACTTGAGCCACTGCAGCCCCTGAGCCACTACCTACCATTGTTCAAAAACAAGCTCCCACTGATTAATGCCACACTTCCCTTCGGTGATCCTGAACCCATGAAGCTTCCTTATCCTGAACCAGACTACTGGTCCAGGTCAGTATTGTCTACTCAGGCTGGCAGCCGCTCTCCTGGGTCTCTGGCTGGGGTCTTTCATATTACCTCTTACTGGATCCTTGTAGCTGGAGAGGCCAGGGATTGAACCCAAGACTTTCTGCATGCAAAGCACATGCTCTACCACTGAGCCATGCCCCCCTCCCCCCCCCCCCGGCAAATCGCAGAATGTTTTTGAAAATCACAGTGACTAGGCTTACGGTGTGAATTCACTCCACTTGTACTGCTCACATGCCTATTTTTATCCTCTGTCTTGAAGTGACCTCTCACAAGACTATGTGCAGGTTAAGTGTCGACAGCATCTGCTTTGCAGGAACGTTGATCAAACACTCCACAGCAATATCATGCTTTTCCCTCCACAGAACCTTCCACTGTTGTAAGTGACCCATCACCAGACTGCCTGACCAAGCAGCCTTTTCCTTTGGCCAGGAATTGCCCCCTTTCTTCTCTCCTTCCCCCCCCCCCTCCCTCCTCATCTTCCTCGCTGTCCTCCTGCATCAAACACTCTCCCTCCATGCGGATGCCACGGGCAAAGCAGGAAGTGTGCCATCCCCTGTCCTTCTTCCCCCTGGGAGATGGATGGGAAACTTAAAACTTCCCCCATTTGGAGCTGAGGGTTGTTGCTCGTGGCATAGGGATGAGGCCACGCAACATACTGTGGTTTGTTTTCTTGGCTCTGAGGCCTGATTTTGAACCAGGATTCAGTCATGTTTCTGCCTCAAGCAGCTGACCCTGGAGAGGCAGCCTGTAAATTCTCTGAACTTCCTAAATAAACAAATATGTGAGAGTCCTGCTCTGGAGACCAGAGAACAAACTGCCATTTGTGGTTTCACAAAACCTTGGCTATCACAATCAACTAAGGTTGCAGCTGCCAGCCTCCAGGTGGGGCTGGAGGCTTCCTGGGATTACCACGGATTCCAGGTGACAGAGATCAGTTCCCCTGGAGAAAACGGCCACTCTTTGGAAGGCGGGCTCTGTGGCATTCGACCCTACTGGAGTCCCTCCCCCCCCCTCCCCTCCCCTCCCCAAACCCTGCCCTCCTCAGGCAGCTCCTTGGCAAACGTTGCATTAACTACAGAGGACTTGTCCTTGAATATCAGACTTTGTAACAGGACGAACTAGAAGTCAGTGTTTGCTGCTCTTAATAATACTTTGAAGACATAAAGGATGATACAATTGTAACCTTCCATGAGTTATTTTAGGAAACAAGCTCTTTGGCTTAATTTGTCTATAGAAAACAGCTATGATTAACAGTCACTGTCCAAACCGTTTGAAGGCAGATATGAGGAATGCCAGCCTCCAGGTGGGAACTCGGGATTCCCCCAGATTACAGCTCCTCTCCAGACTACAGAGATCAGTTCCCCTGGAGGAAATGGATGCTTTGGAGGGTGGGCTCTGCGGCATTGTTGCGCCCCCCCCCCCCCGATCCCTGTTCTCCCCAGGCTCCCACCCCAAAACCTCCAGGAATTTCCCAACTGAGATCTAGCAACTCTGCACCAGTGGCCAGGGGGGAACCAGGCAACCTTAGCAAATACTGACCTTGAATAAGTATTACATCATACTCCTCCCTGCCCTGCATGGAAATCTGGTGCGGTTCCCATTCATTCCAGAGGGATTTGGGCAGGAATCCCTTCCTGTGGGTTGTGCCCATGGCACTTTTGGCCCTCCCATTTGAAGAACGGCATTCCAGGTGAGCAGTCCAGGAGGCCCAACTGGATTTGAAAACTGGTAGTTTGCGGGGGGGGCGGGGTTAAAAGTTAGGTCTGAAACAGAAGCCTGGTTGGTCAGGCTGAAAAGCCTTGAGGATGGTGGCAGAAGCAAAACCGAGAGTGTGTGAGAACACAGTTCCCAGATGAAACACAGCCAGATCTTTTATGGCACTGTGTCAAAATAAACATGGCTCAAAATAAACACTACTAATATTAACTAGGAGGACTCCAGAGTCTGGAAAAAAAAGGAGCTCTTTTGGCACACACTTTTATAGCATGCGTGCTTGAGGTTTTCTTAGAGAGAGAGTCAGAAACTCCTCTACCAGCCAGCCTAGAGGTCAGAATATCACTGCGCCGAGCACTTGCAAACTACTTTAGTTTTACAAATCACATAAATGCGAGTGCAAAGAGCCAAACATTTTGTCATAAAATGCAGCACAAAGAGGAATTTCCATCAAATGGAATGGCATTTGCAGCCAAGAAACAAACCCAAAAAAGCCAGGGGTTGTTTTTTCCTCCCCGCTGAAGAGGAAAATGGCTCTAGGACACCAGTATAGTTAGGATAAATTGTTAGAGCGGAGGGCAGTTTGGTCTACAAAGGGGAAAAAGCAACAGAAATGGTATCATCATGTCAGCTTCTCCTGGAGCCTTTCATGACATGGACAATTGCCAGCCAAATGGAGTACCATCATCCTCATCGCGCTGCATATTTTTATGACTCCATCTCCCTGGCAGCCTTGGTTGCTAGCTCAGGGTTGGGAAATACGTGGAGGTTTTGGGGGGTGGAGGCTGAGGAGGGTGGGGTTTGGGGTGCCGTGTCATAGAGTCCAACTTCCTGAGAGGCCATTTTCACCAGGGGAACTCTTCTCTGTCACCTGGAGATCAGTGGTAGTGGTGGGAGATCTCCAGCTGCCACCTGGAGGCTGGCAACCCACCATGGGGTGAGGAAATGTACAAAACGATAATGTCATAACTCTATGCTATGGTGAAGAGGAAGTTTGAAAGTTGAAGAGTTTTCAAACTGCAACCAGAAGTTCTTAACCAGAAAATTCATTTATTGTCAGTGGATCTACTAGTCACTTACACATCTTGAGTCAGTAATGAGAGGGGTGGTGACATATGGTACAGTTATAATGTATTCAAACAATGGAATGCACACGGCAACCACCAATCACCATACAGAGAAAACAGCACTCACAATTATCGAACAGTTCTTCCCAGGCCCAAAAGCAGGAAAAATTACAGTTTACACCTGGCAAAAGAGAGGCAGCTTGAGAAACTGCAGAGAGCAACACATTCAAGGTTAGGGAGGCGGTGTGAGATAAGGAGTGGAGAGTGAGAACTAAGAAGACATTCCATAGGTGGGGGCCAGTGGCCTCGGAGTGGGTAGGGCTGTGCCACCTCCCAGCCGATAATGGCAGACATAGCTGACATACTGCCCTCCCCAAGATCCCAACTACCCCCTAGGTTTCAAGGGATACATTTTATGAAAGGCACGAAGCTTTGCAGGAGCATTTACATGCACAGAATCAACCCATTCATTATGCTCAGGACCAAAATCTCACCAGCGAATAAGATACAGAAGCCGGCTCCTTTTTAATTTAGAATCTAGGATTGGGTCGACATAATGGTGTTCACCCCTCATCAGAGGAGGAGGAGGAGCTGGACATCGGGGTCTCCACTCGTTCAGCCCAGGATCTTTTTTCAGGAGGCTGAAATGGAAAACCGGGTGAACAAATTTCAGCGATTTAGGCAACTCAAGTTCAAATGTAACATCATTGATTTTCTTTTTCACAGTGAATGGTCCCACATATTTCCAACCCAGTTTTTGACTGGGCTGAAGTCCTTTAATGTTCTTTGTAGAAACATGCACCTAATCGCCTGGGGAGAGATCCCAGCCCTGAGCCCTCCCTTTGTCTGCATATTTCTTGTAATCAGCTTTGGCAGCTTCTAAAGTTTTGGCAATAAGGGGCCAGGAATCCTGTAAAGAGTTCCACCACTCCATAAAATCTCTGGGCCCCGGGGCAGCAGGTCCCAGCAAGGGAAGGAGGTCCCTGCCGCCATGAAAGGAGATACCCCA
The DNA here is from genome assembly GCA_029233225.1 of Lepidodactylus listeri. Lineage (NCBI taxonomy): Eukaryota > Metazoa > Chordata > Lepidosauria > Squamata > Gekkonidae > Lepidodactylus > Lepidodactylus listeri. The sequence continues at coordinate 110,277,862 of JARCFY010000009.1, read as the reverse complement.
GTTGATGAATGGACAGAGTTATTATAACTATATTCTGCAAATGGGAGTAAGTCCACCCAGTCATCTTGTTGATAGTTAGTATAGCATCTCAAAAACTGTTCAAGAATTTGATTCACACACTCCGTTTGGCCATCAGTCTCTGATTGATAGGCATTTCTCATTGCAGGCTCCACCCCCATAATCTGTAAAAGCTCCCGCCAGAAGTTGCCAATGAACTGAGAGCCGCGGTCAGATACCACCTTCCGCGGGATTGAATGCAATTTAATGATGTTAGCAAGGAACACTTTAGCCAGAGTTTTAGCCGTTGGGAGGTGCTTGAAAGGTACAAAGTGGGCTTGTTTGGAAAATGTGTCCACTACCACCCAAATGACCATTTCCCCCTTGCTTGGGGGTAAATCAGTTATAAAATCCATTGAGATAGTTTCCCACGGTCGACTTGCCCTCTCGATTTTTGCACATTAAACACATTTGGCAGCCTGAGACATATTCTGACACATCATGCCTCATGCGCAGCCACCAAAACTGCCTCTGTAGCAGATGTAATGTCTTAAGGTAGCCAAAATGTCCAGAGAGTTTAGATTCGGGTGCTGCATGCATCACTTCAATTCGTAAAGACTTAGGAACAATTAATTTCTGGTCTTGAAACCAGCAACCATCAGGGCTCTGGGATATGGCCCCATCCTCCCGAAATTCTGTCAGTTCACTTTCCCCATAGGCTTTGGCACATTTAGTAGTCCATTCTGTAACTTCAGGCCGGTCTTTTTTATTTGCCTGGCTCCAAGTTACTATGTGCTCCCCCCCCCCCCCAGTTGTGCCGGCGTGAACACTGAGTCTGTAATTTCATCTTTTTTGCAATCATGCTGTGGAAGACATGATAGCACGTCTGCCAAGGAGTTGGCTTTGCCTGGGAAATGGCGTAAAATGAAGTTAAACTTAGAAAAGAAATCTGCCCAGTGCAGCTGTTTGGTGTTGAGGGTTCACTGCATTCAGAGGGCCTCTAGGTTTTTGTAATCAGTCCAAACCTCAAAAGGCACCCTAGCCCCCTCCAACCAGTGTCTCCAGGTGGAGAGAGCTAACTGAATTGCTGCGGCTTCCTTGTCCCAGACCTTTCCATGTCTCCAAATTTCTTAGAGACATAGGCTAAAGGGTGCAGTTTCCCATCTGCTCCCTCCTGCAGGATTGCCCCCCATAGCTGCATCAGAAGTGTCGACTTGCACAATAAACTGTTTGGTTTCGTCCAGGTATGCTAGAATGGGCTTGGAAGTAAAAAGCGTCTTAAGGGAGTCAAATGCTGCCTGACACTCTGGGGTCCAATTCAATCGGGCACCTGGCTTGGTGGCATCTGGTGGCATTGGGGCCCCTCCCCTTCGTTTTAAGGAGATCAGTCAGGGGGATACTATATGTTGCCGAGTTGTTGAGGAATGAGCGGTAAAAATTGGTGAATCTGAGAAAACTTTGTAGTTGCCTCCATGTTTGGGGAACCTCCCAACCCACTATGGCAGAAATCTTTGCAGGGTCCATTTCCAAGCCTCTGGGAAAGATGTGATACCCCAAAAAGTCAATTTTGGTCTTGTGAAACTCGTATTTTGACAGTTTAGCAAACAGTTTATGTGCTCGCAATGTGGCCAGAACTTCCCACACTAGTTTTATGTGTGATTCTTTGTCGGGGGAGTACAATAAAATGTCATCCAGGTAACAGAGGACCCCCTTGAATAAATGTTTATGTAAGACCTCATTAATTAAGTTCATTAAAATGCCAGGAGCACCCTGAAGTCAAACGGCATCACTAGGTATTCGAATTGCCCCAGAGGGGTATTAAAGGCAGTCTTGTATTTGTCCCCCTCCCGTATGTGCACCCTAAAATACGTATCTCTGAGGTCTAACTTGGTGAATATTTGCCCTTTCGAGGCCTCCGCTAAGAGATCCTTAATCAAACGGAGAGGGTTGGCATTAGAAGCAGAGATCGCATTTAGTCCCCGGTAATCCGTACAAAGTCGCAGCCCCAATCTTTTTTTTTCTGAAATAACACAGGGGCAGCGAAGGGGACGTGGGCGATCTAATAAATCCCCGATCCAAATTCTTATCGATGAACTTACGTAGTTCAGTCCTTTCATCGGAGCTCATAGAGTACAACTTCCCCTTAGGGAGTTTACAACCAGGTAATAATTCAATAGCACAATCAGTATTGCAATGGGGGGGGGGGCAGTTCATCTGCTTCTGCCTCGCCAAACACCTCCACTAAATCCTGGTATGCGGTAGATATTGATAGTAATTCCTCGCGAGCAAGGCAAGTCTGGTTCGGAACAGTAGGGGGGCCCCAATCAGGTTTCTATTTATGCTCCTCACACTCGGAGGACACCCAACGTATCCTCCCCTCGCTCCATTTGATGAGTGCTCAGCCAGGGGCTCCTGAGGACTAGAGGGAATTGAGCTTGAGGGGTAATGACGAAAGCCTTTTGTTCCCAATGTTTGCCAGCACCCATTAGTAAAGGTTGAGTCTCAAACATACATGGCTCCTTCATTTCCAAGCCATCCATTTGGGTGAACTGCAGGGGTTCCTCAAACATGTTGACCCCCACCCCTAGACTGTCCACTAGAAGAAGAAGAAGAGATTGGATTTATACCCCGCCCTCCACTCCCCAAGGGAGTCTCAGAGCTCCTTTCCCTTCCCCTCCTCACAACAGACACCCTGTGAGGTAGGTGGGGCTGAGAGAGCTCTTTCCCAAGCTGTTCTTGAGGGAACAGCTGGTACAGAGCTATGGCTTGCCCAAGGTCATCCAGCCAGGTGCAAGTGGAGGAGTGGGGAATCAAATCCAGTTCTCCCAGATTAGAGTCCGCGCACTTAACCACTACACCAAACTAGCAAAACCTGAGTCTATCAAAGCCCGCACTCGGACCTGAGTGCCCATGCTAGGGTTGATTAAAGTCACGATTACATAAAGAAGGGGGCAGGGGAGCTCACCGCTTTCGGCACTGTTGAGGTGGGGACCTGCTGCATTGCGCCTTCTAGAGCAGGTCCCTGGTGTTTCCTGCTGGCTAAGGAGATTCCACAAACCCCACCTTGTTGCCCTCAGGTGGGGTATCCAGTTGCAGTGCTCTGTGTTTCATGGCAGGAGGCCCCTTTGCAGGACGTGGAGTCACAGGTGACAGAGTGGGGGTCCCCTAGGGGGAGCTGGCGGGGCACATCGAAGCGTAGTGCCCAGCTTCCCCACACCGAATACACAACCCTTTCTTCACCCAAAAGTCTTGTAGGTCTCTTGGGGGGGGGGGGTTCAGCTTAGGTCTCATGGGGGGGTCTCATGGGTGGTGTGGCTCACAGCCTTTTGGCCTCCCAAGGCAGTACACATCTGAATTAGCATGAAGCGCACCTCCACTTCCTCCTCTGCCCTCACCCATGCCGCCAAAGTAGTGGGGTTGATATTTCATAACATAGTCTCATACAAGTTCAGGTATTGCTCCACAAAAACTTCTTCAGGCCATCCTCGAATTCGGGTGGCATAGCATTTAAACTCTGCAGTGTAGTCCCGCACTGAGTTCTTGCCCTGAGTTAGCCTCTGGATCTGGTTGCATGCCTTCTCCTCACTCATGGCGTCTGAGGGCCCACATGAAATCATCGGTGCACTCGAGCTCGATCCCAGGAGGATTATGGAGGCTTACATACCAGTCAGCTGCCTCATCGTGGAGCCTCAAGCCGATATAGCCCACCCAATCCTTTTCCATGGGGAAAAGATGGCCCCAAGTCTGCAGGAACTGGCCAGTCTCGATAATGAAAAAGTGCAGCTTGGCTGGGTTCCCATCAAATGTGGCTGTCAGGAGCTCGTGGGGGATGGCTCTCCTGTCCAGCCCAGGTGTGGGCACAGCTTGGCCCACGGGCCCTGGTACAGGGGCCACTGGTGGGCCACTGGTCGGTGGCTGTGCTGAGGGTGATTGACCTGCACCTGCACCAGGCCCTGCTCCAGCAGCTCCGCCCGCCTGCGCCCCATCCTGGCCCACCACCAAACGAATGACCTCCAGGAGTTCTTCCAGGAAAGCTGGCATCTCCCAATGCCACATCTGTTGCATCACCTCAAACCGGCAATCCATTTGCAACCATACATAGGCAAACTCAGGTTCCCTGGGGTGGCCGGAATTGCGGGCCGGGGCATGAATGCATGGCTGAGCCCCTTCCCAGAGCTCGGCCACCGGCCCCAGACTCATACCAGAGTCTCGGCAGTGAGTCCAGGTCTCTTTAGTCTCAGTCCCGAATAATGTCCCTGACTGTTGGGAGTCCCTGGGCCGCAGATCCACCCAACTCCAGGTGGAAGGTACAGGAAGCTCCTCTTCCATAGACATGGGCATCCCCGAGTCTGAAGTCATCAGAGGTTCAACCCCATCATCTGCCATGTACAGGTACGGGGTGATCTCGCCAGCAGAAATAAGATTACTGCCTCTCTGTGAGAGTCTAAGAGTTTTCAAACTGCAACCTGAAGTTCTTAACCAGAAAATTCATTTATTGTCAGTGGATCTACTAGTCACTTACACATCTTGAGTCAGTAATGAGAGGGGGGGATGAGATAGGGTACAGTTATAATGTATTCAAACAATGGAATGCACATGGCAACCACCAATCACCATGCAAAGAAAACAGCGCTCAAAATTATCGAACAGTTCTTCCCAGGCCCCAAAGTGGGAAAAATTACAGTTTGCACCTGGCAAAAGAGAAGCAGCTTGAGAAGCTGTGGAGAGCAACACATTCAAGGTTAGGGAGGCGGTGTGAGATAAGGAGTGGAGAGTGAGAACTGAGAAGACATTCCATAGTTGGGGGCCAGAGGCCTCGGAGTGGGCAGGGCTGTGCCACCTCCCAGCCAGTAATGGCAGCCATAACTGACACACAGGGGGGCCATTTTCAGCAGCATCTCTGTGCCTTGTACCACATGTAGTTTCACATCAAGACTGCATAAAATTGATCTATTTACTTACTTCATTTATATCCTGCCTTTCTCTCTAGCAGGGATCTAAAGCTGCTTACGTCATTCTCCTCTCCTCTGTTTTCTACTCACAACCACAGTTCCCTCTAAGCTGTACTGGGGGCACTGGCACACAACATTTCAGAGGCCAGCTCAGAGGATTACTGCTTCAGCTCACAAACAATGGAGGATGGGGGCCAGGGCTCTCTCTAAGCTGTGGAGTCTTGTGAGCAAAAATTCTACTTTGTGAACTACTGGCATCAAAGTTCTGAACGAGTGATTTGGCTGCTGCATAAATTAGTTTGCTCTGGAGCCATTCTTCCTGAGCTAAGGCAAAAATGTGTGAGCCGGAGGCTAAAAAACTCTGAGCTAGCTCACACTAACTCAGCTTAGAGGGAACACTGATGGGAGCACCTCCTTTTGTGGCCCATAGAATTGGACCCCATAGTTCATGTTTTTGAAAATTGGAGGGCTTTTTTGGAGAGGTGCCAGCAGCTATCCTGCAAATTTGGTGCCTCTACCTCAAAAAACAGCTCCCCCAGAGCCCTGGATATCCCTGGATTGATTCTCCATTATAGCCTAGAGGTGCCCGTAGGCTATAATGGAGCCAGAAAAAAAAATATTATTATTTTTGCACACCCCTTTGTGCTTTTCAGTATGATTTGTAAGTTGCCTTGAGTCACAGGAAAAAGTGGGATATAAATATTTGAACAAATACGTAGTTTGGGCAGGTTGATAACACTTAAGCAACTTGCTGTTTGTTAGGTTAGGCAGGGTTCTGACAGTGATTGTTCCACCTCTGTTATACTTGACCTGTAATGCTGGTTGTCACATTTCACTTAAAAAAAAAGTTGACTGCAAGAGCTCCCCCCCCCCCCAAGTGCTGGTATGTATGCATGCATGCATGCGTGTATGTATGTATGTATGTATGTATGTATGTATTCATATTTTTACCCCACCCTCCCCGCAAGCGGGCTCAGGGCGGCTTACAAGATGGCACACAGTTTTCTGTTGGTATGTTTCCTAAGGATCAGCACAGGGTGAGGGTCCAAGGCCAGGTCTACCAATATAATGGGCCGGGACAGGTAGATTTGTTCTCCAGAGGCCAGGCCTACCAATAGAGTGGACCAAGGCAGATAGACCTCCCGAGGCCTGGTCTAGCCCTGTAGAGGACAACATCTTGTGTAACGAAATTTGACTTGGTTCTGTTTTCTGTTATAATGTTTAAATTATTCTTAAAATATAGTTTAAATATAGTTTAAAATCATTCTGAGATGAGATCTAAAAATAATTTATGCAATAGTCAAATGTAGACTTGCTCACAACTTCAATGCCGCTAGCTTTTTTTGCACACAAGGTAGAATTTTTGCTCACAGCTGTCTGGAGCTTAGAGGGGAGCCCTGTGATGTAAGGAAACCTCCACACTCAGAGGCACTAAACCTCTGAATCCCAGAGCCTAGAGGCAACATCAGGGGAAGGCCTCAGCCTCTCTGCCCTGTTGCTGGCCCTGCAGAGGAACTAATTGGCTGCTGTGTGGGACAAGATACTGGACTGCTGATGGACCACTGGGCTGATCCAGCAGGGCTCTTCTGATGTTCTTATGTCCCTTAGCCTGAGAGAGTGTGACCGGCCCCAGGTCACCCAGCAAGCTTTCATGGTAGAGGGGGATTTGAATGTGGGTCTCCCAGATGCTAGTTTGATACTAACCATGACGCCACACTGGCAGTCTTGAAATATTGGTTTCCCCACCCCACCACTACTACTGGCATAGAGAGCAGAAGGGGCCGTGATAGGGTTGCCAGGTCTGGGTTGGAAAATACAAGGAGACTTTGGGGGAGGAGCCAGGAGAGGGCGGGGTTTGGGGAGGAGAGAAGCCTCAGCAGGGTACAATGCCATAGAGTCCACCCTTCAAAGCAGCCATTTTCTCCAGGGGAGCTGATCTCTGTCAGCTGGAGATCAGTTGTAAAAGCAGGAGATCCCCAGGCCCCACTTGGAGGCTGGCAACCCTAGGCCATGAATCATTTTGAGCCATGGTGAGGGCAGCATCCCAGCCGGCCAGGGGTCTGAACCACCCAGCCTCACCACTGTACTGTATTCTTTATTTTCAGCAAAGCCCTCTGCAGGACTTGTACAAATTCCTTATTTTATTCTGAGAGAAACCATGCACATGACAAACCTATACAATTCTGTATGTCTGTGTGTGTATGCACACACCTCCAGCCTTTAAAGAGGTGAGTTCCGACAGTGTTATTCTTGCTAATGACCACCGAGTTAAAAATAAATAATTTTATATTATTTCAATATGGAAATTTGTTACATTCTACCAATATTTACATTTTAAAAAACCTCAAACCCTGCAGGGTTTTTTAAAAATCTGGGGTAAGAGAGGAATATAATATGCAATAAAACTAGCTTTAAATCATGTAAATGCCCCTTAATTCCCATTGCTCCAGGCGAAAGATGGTATCTCTGAGAGAAAAGATTTTCCAAGCTTAGGGACCCTTATTTAGCATCTCGGCAGAAAACGCCACTAAAGCATTGCCATTACTGTGGCATTACTGCTCATGAAGAACAAAGGCCTCACTTAGGCCTGCAAACCATATTGGTGCAATTAAAGTCTGCTAATAACAATGGAGAGTATTTTCATAAGCCAGCACATACTGGGGTTTTGATCTTTGATGAAAAGATTCAATCAGGAATTTCTAACACGCTGTAATTGTTGTAAAAACTGCTAACATGGTAAAAGGGTTAGAAAATTCACATCCTGTCAGTCTGTCTCCATGAAATCATTCTCGTGAGCCAGCTCTTCAGTTACATTATATATAATCCGTGTTTGATTGTCCCGCTGAGCTCCATAAAGGAAAACCTTTTCAGGTTCTCAAAGTTCACTCGGCGTCTCCTTGAGAAATCTTATTTGCAAGTCTGTTGTGTTGTAAATGAAAGTCATCTAAACGAGCAATGAAAACATACCCTGGGAGAGGAGACAAAGGCCACTCCATGCTCGGGGGAAAAACGGGGACGATAAGAGGCTTCACGTCAGCAAAACTGGTAGGCATTGCCACAGGAATTGCCATGTCGTCTATATTTCTAAGGGGCTGCAGTGGCTCAAGTGGTTAAGACACTGAATTGCAGACCAGAAGGTCAGTAGTTCGGCAATTCAAGACCTGAGTGCTGCATAACAGAGTGAGCTCCCGTCTCTGGCCCCAGCTCCTGCCAACCTAGCAGTTCAAAAGCAAGAAATTGCAAGTAGATAAATAGGTACAGCTTTGGTGGGAAGGTAACAGCATTCGTGTGCCTTGGTGTCTAGTCATGCCAGCCACATGACCACAGAAATGTCTCCGGACAGTGCTGGCTCTTTGGCATTGGAAATGGAAATGAGCACCGCATCCCTAGAGTCGTATTCAACTGGCTTTTGAGCAAGGAGAAACCTCTACCCTTTACATATATTTCTACAGGAAAAATGCGAGGAAGAAGAAGAGATTGGATTTATACCCCGCTCTCCACTCCCCAAGGGAGTCTCAGAGCGGCTTACAAACTCCTTTTCCCTTCCCCTCCCCACAACAGACAGACACCCTGTGAGGTAGGTGGGGCTGAGAGAGCTCTTTCCCAAGCTGTCCTTGAGAGAACAGCTGGTACGGAGCTACGGCTTGCCCAGGGTCATCCAGCCAGGTGCAAGTGGAGGAGTGGGGAATCAAACCCGGTTCTCCCAGATTAGAGTCCGCGCACTTCACCACCACACCAAAGTGGAGGACCTTGATGAATGTTCCGAGCACCAGATGTGTCCACAGATGCTATGCAGTCACCTAAGGAAGCCATTTTTACTTCAGAGCCAAGTGATGCTGTTGCCTGTTGCCAAGGGTTCCGTTTTTATTATTTTTTATTAAATGATCTGAGGCAAAAAAAAAAAAGGCATTTCAGGCAACAAAGATGCCCAACTCCATTTTTGCCAGGCTTGTGGTAATTAATTTATTAATGAGATTCATACCCCCCCCCCCTCTCCAATGAAGCAGGCTCAAGGTGGCTTTCATAAAACTTTGAACAACTGAAAACTGTGCTGGAGATTAACTGACACCCTAGGTCAGGGGTGGCCAACCTTGCTTAACGTAAGAGCCACATAGAATAAACGTAAGAGCCACATAGAGATGTCTGAGAGCCGCAAGACAGGAACAAATATCACACACACGTTTTTATTTTTAAAAATATGCAAATTTGCTTTTTATTAACGTTAAATGGAACTGCCAAAAATAAAAACAAACGAGGAAAACCGGTTATTGATAATGATATTACTTGTTTGCTAATGATATTGAGAGAGAGAGAGAAAAAGAGAGAGATGGAAAGAAAGAATTAAAGAAGTGGAAAGAAAGAGAGAGAGAGAAACTAGGAAAGCAAATAGATGGGAGGGAGGAGGGAAGGAAGGAAGGAAGGGAGAAAGAGAGAAAAAGCATGCCTCCCCTTTGCTTCCCCAGCCACCCTGCCAGGAGCCGCACAATGTGTGTGAAAGAGCCGCATGTGGCTCCCGAGCCACAGGTTGGCCACACCTGCCCTAGGTGACCCACAAAGGGGCCCAAAAAGCCCGGGCACCAAGCAGAAGAGCCTCCCTTCCACCTTGTTTTCAAACATCCAGCTTGATGGAGAGCTTTCCCGCTTTGTTGTGCTGTTTCGGCCGGTCTGAATGAAACTGACTGTGTGGCATTTATTCCTCATAAGTAAGAGTTACCACTCAGCATACCACACTTTCCATGCAATGAAAAATAAGCCATTAAAACTCTTTTGCATTATTAGGGAGGTACATTTGGAATGTAATGATCAAAATCCAGTCGATCTTGTCCTATTCGAAGGAGAAACTATTTCTGACCGGACTACCCTCTGCCTGCTTTTGGACCTGAACCAGCCAGGCCAGAGCTGGCTGTTTCCCTGGCATTGCTACAGTCTCGGCTGCACCCTTCTGCTCTCGGCCTTCACCTACACCAATGCTCCCTCTAAGCTGTGGAGTCTTGTGATCAAAAATTCTACTTTGTGAGCTACCGGCATTAAAGTTGTGAGCGAGTGATTTGGCTACGGCATAAATTAGCTTTCTCTGGAGCCATCCTTCCTGAGCTAAGACAGAAATGTGTGAGCCAGAGGCTAAAGAACTGTGAGCTAGCTCACACTAACTCAGCTTAGAGGGAACACTGCCCTGCACCATCTTTCCATTTCCTGAGGATGAGGGATAGGGCTGCCAAGTCAGCCCGGGGGGTGGGGGATCCCCCGCTACAGGGGTTCCCGATCCGCCGGCCAGCATTCGGCCGGCAGGGGGAACCCTACCCCCAAAGTCGTCCAGCCAGGACGACTTCTCCAGCGTAATGACATCACCTGGAAGTGACGTCATCACGTTGGGAGCGTTGCCAGAGCAACGCTCTGGCAACACCCCCAACGTACTGACGTCACTTCTGGTGACGTCACTGGGTGCGCGCGCTTTGCGTGCACGCCAGGGAAGCTCCTGGTGGACGCAGGACTCCCCCCCACCGGTGAGTAATACAGACTTGGCAACCCTAATGAGGGAAGGGAGAGCGAGGGAGAAGAGGAGCTTGGGCACCCGTAGGCCTTCTCAGCATGGACCACATAGCCCATGTCCCTCACCGCCGCAGAGCATTTTCTCCAATGAGCATCTCTGTGCACACCATTTCCTCCAGTCTTGAGGAGGAAGGGACAAAGGGTTAGAAAAGAGGGGAAAGATCTGGGATCCACTACGAGCTCTGTGTGAAAGAGACCTCTGACCGAGGACCAAGGAACTCTCTATCCCTTGCCTAAAGCAACTGGGTGGGGGCAATTTAGCATTGCCCACTCTGGGTTGGGAAATTCCTGGAGATCTGAGGGTGGAGCCTAGGGAAGGTTGCGGCTTGGCGGGGGGAGGGGGACTTCAGTGGGGTCTAGAGTTGCCAGCTCCAGGTTGGGAAATACCTGGAGATTATGGAGGTGGAGTCTGAGGAGGGAAGGGTTTGGGGAGGGAAGGGACTTCAGTGGGGTATAATGACATCGAGTCCACCTTCCAAAGCAGCCATTTTCTCCAGCTGAACTGATCTCTGTTGCCTGGAGATCAGTTGTAATCCCAGGAGATCTCCAGCCACCACCTGGAGATGGGCAACCCCAGAGGGGCCCAATGCCATACCGTCTATCCTTCCCAACCCAGCACTGAGTCAAAAGTTATACCTGACTTTTCGGTCTCTAAAAAATGGCAATTGACCTTCTTCTTTTTTTAGTATAGATATAGGGTTTTTTCCTGTGAGCTGGAGTGTGTCCTGAAGTTTATAAACTGGCCTTCATCTATCCTTCAGACTTGAAACTGCCGAGAGAAGCTATTCAAGGATTTGGCGCTCACTGTCGTCAGCACTGAGTCAAAAGTTATACCTGACTTTTCGGTCTCTAAAAAATGGCAATCGACCTGTTCTTTTTTAGTACAGGTGCAGGGTTTTTTCCTGTGAGCTGGAGTGTGTCCTGAAGTTTATAAGTTGGCCAGGGATCCTGGAGGTCCCTTTTTTGCCATTTTCTGGGCATGGGAAGACCAAGAGTAAGAAAAATACAACAAACAAAATAGCAAAATAGAGGTGTGCAAACTGTTGTGGGAAGGCATTTAAAATTTAAATGGACTACCTGAAGGCAGGAACATATGTGACCAATAGTACCACAATGCTAATGCAGATGCGTAAACAAAGGGGGGGTGGGGAGGAATGGCCATGTCATTCAAAGGTACTGTAGAAACCATGGGGCAGGTCAAAGCCTTGCCCAAAACACAGGAAGCAGCGCGAGAAAAGTCCTACTGTGGAACTAGGGTACATCTGGAAGAGTTAGACTGGAGTCCAGTAGCACCTTAGAGACCAACAATAGTTACTACTACTGGATTCGAATCTAACTTTTCAACTGCTGTCCAACATGGCCGCCCCCCAAAACATTTGGAACTGGGTGCTTTATTGCTGGAAGAGATGCAGAAATGGACAAGGGCAATAATGCAAAAGGCTGGAGCCCCACCCCTACAAGGAATATGAGGCTATTCTGTTGAGGAAAATGTGACAAGAGGGGAGACATAGCTGAGATATTTTTTTTTAATCATCCATGATGTGGAGAATGTGGCTAGTTGGTAGTTGTTATTATAACACCAGAACTCAGCATCGCCTAATGGAACTGATTCAGGAAAGACCAGCTGAAATACTTCTCCACACAGCAGTGGGAGAGGAGAGGAGACCCCCTGCTGCAGGCTTTCCTGAGGGCCTCCACAACATCTCGCCAGTTCAAATTTTGCATCCCTGGCTATGGACCATTCTGGAACTTTGCAAAACTTACATTAGCAGGGAGGGGTTGCATAGTGCTTTAGAGTAAAGTCAGCCATGTTGGTCCAGTATTCAGGTTGGTATGTGGGGAGGGGTCCAGCCAAGAGGGCCTTGGCTAATCCCAGCCCATGAATCCAGGGCAGAGGTGAGGTTTGGAGGAGAGTCTTCCTGGTCGGCAGCTCAGGCACTGTCCTCTGCCTGTACCAAATTACTGGGTGGCTAAGAAAGGCAAAGGATAAATTGCTGCGATGAACAGGTCAGGAGGCTGGCTTGGCCATTTCTGGAAGTGCCCATCAAATTTCCTGCCAACTGAAGAAACCAATCTCTGGTGGCGGTCACACACGCGAGATAAAGCGGAAGGGAAAGCAAGGCTATTTCCTCCACCGTAAGTTCAACTGCAGTTGCGTGATCACACGGAGTGTTGTAGATGCGGGCACAGCCCACCACTGCATGGTCAGATGCAACTGCAGGTGAATCGGGGGGGGGGGGTACTGTTTGTTTCTGATGCGCTTACACAGGGAATCTATGCATCGCACCTCCACCCTCATGTCCCTCTACGGAATGTGTGGGGTTGTGCGCTGATGCACATACTGCAAAGGGGGGGGAAACAATGGCATGGTGTCGGGATAGCCTGATCAAACTATCCTGATGCCATGGGAGTGCGCTGGGGTGATCAGACGCAGGAAAGTCTGCCTGTGGCCCGTAGCAACCCATTTGCTACAGGACTTTCCAAGGTGCTTTTTTACTTCGCTTGTGCGGCAGAGCAAAACAGGTTGCCAACGGCTGCGGGGAGCGTTCCAGATGTTGGCATCTGTTCGCGCTCCATTGATCCACCCAGCATTCACTCCTATGTCAGGTGAATTGTGCATGTGATCACGCTCACAGTGTGGAAAAGAACCCAACTGTCTTTGTTAGCAGACCTAATTGAACCAGGATAAATGTGGATATATCCTCAAATGGTCAACCATCCATCTTGGAAGGAGAAAGACATCATTTCCTGGTTTTGCTGACTGATGGAGTGCTTCTAGTAGTGCTGAAAATTCAGCTTTCCCTAAAGGAAGTTGTATTGAAATTTGCCCCACACTGTCAGCTAATGCTGCCATTCCCTGCCCGGGAGGAGGGATGGCTGAACCTGTGATGTCAAGACTGTGGAATGTCATGTTATAGTTCTCATGGCATGCTTATCGCTTTGCCTCCTGCTCCGACCTTGAGAGACTGCTGGTGCCGGCTCATGTATCTTTTTTCTGTCTGGCTAATAAGTCTTCCCGCTTATTTCCTGGGAACCGGGAACCAGTATTTTAAGCGCCTTTTCCTTAACCTAATGATTGGTTACAATGCACTGCCTGATGTCTCTTTGAATTCTGTACAACTGTCCTGGTTTCAATAGTGCCCACCATTACTAATACAAGAAGTGCAGATGACCACAGCAGACCCTTCTCAATAAAGCTTTCCTGTTTAAGGACACTTGTTGTTGACTGACTCTGTAGGACTCTCACACACCAGTAGAACCCATCAGACAAAACTCAATGATTCTCTCCCCACCTCCTCTTGTTTTGACTAAAATGAACGGGACAGACTCCAGGGCCCTGCCTGCCCCATAGAAAAGAGCAAGAGTCCAGGAGCACCGTCAAGACTAACAAAATCTACGGCAGGGGAGGAGCTTTCCTGAGTCACTGAGATCTGAAGAAGTGAGCAGTGACTTACGGAAGCTCCTCCCCTGCTGCAAATTTTGTTAGTCCTGAAGGAGCTCCTGGACTCTTGCTCTTTTCTCCTGCTACAGACAGACTAACATGGCCGCCCATCTCGATCTATTCCAGATGTGGCTGCATTCTAGATCTGTATATGGAAGTTATGCTACTGGCCTTTCTCTTCTTAGTCCCTCTCCTGATAATCCCAAATACAGGATTTGCCTTTCCCCGCCGTTGTGTCATGACTCCAAGATAGTTTTCCCCAGAGAAGTTGCCACCAGTTCAAACCCCACTGATATATACACAACATTTGGATTTGTTGTATAGATGATGTTAGGAGACAATTCTACTCTAATTATAAATTCCTCAATAATAAAAGTTGGCTTAGAGGTTAAGACGCTGAGCTGCAGAACAGAAGGTCTGTAGCTCAACAGTTCAAGACCCAAGTGCTGCCTGACAGAGTGAGCTCCCGTCTCTGGCCCCAGCTCCTGCCAGCCTAGCAGTTCGAAAGCAAGAAATTGCAAGTAGATAAATAGGTATTGCTTCGGTGGGAAGGGAACAGCGTTCCATGCGCCTCGATGTCTAGTCATGCCGGCCACGTGACCATGGAAAATGTCTTCGGATAACGCTGGCTCTTCGGCTTGGAAACAGAGATGAGCACCGCCCCCTAGAGTCAGATTCTACTAGCTTTTGAGCAAGGGGAAACCTTTACCTCCTGCACTGTCCAGCCTGCCAGATCAGACCTTCTTCTCGTCTGTGCCACTGCCTGAAGAAAAGCTGGTGGTAACCAGGGAGAGGGCTTTTTTGGTGGTGGCCCTTTGCCTTTGGAATGCCCCCCCCCTGAGGCTTGCCTGGCCTCGCCTCCCTTTCCTGTAGGCCCAGGCCACCGCATTTCTCTTTACCAAGGCTTTTAGCCAAGGGGATCCATCTCTTTTAGCTGCCTCATGGTCTGCTTCAAGCTTGTTTTTATCAGCATTTTATCAGTGCTTTGTCTGTCTGAATCTTTTGTGCCTGGGCGTCTTTTATATTGTCTCTTTCTAATTGTCTTGGCTTGTTTTTACTGAGTGGTTAGTATTGTCTTAGTTTCGACCCGCCTTGAACCAGTTCTAGAGATGGAAGGCACATTTTCTAAATAAATAAATGTGAAGGAAAATATTCTGATTGTTATGTAGGTATTTGAGAGATCTCTCTTCCCATCACTACTTTTGACTTGAAAATTGTGCTGGGTGACTCTTCAGTGCAGCAAGGGAAACCTTTACCTTTTACCGTCCGGCCTGCCCTAAGCCCACTTCCATGGAGCCTGGCTTCAGCAGGTCACGACACTGGTCTGCAGCAGGACAAGTAGATTCACGGAGGCTTTTTCTGTCCAAACAAATGTAATACCAGAACTCTAGTTATCTAGACCAGGGGTGGGCAAATGGCGGCCCGCGGGCCACATGTGGCCCGCCACAGAGTTTTTTGCGGCCCGCCAAGACATGAAGATTAACAAGAGTAAATACAGATGCTCTTTGACAGACATTAACTTGCAGGCTGTGATGAGAATCTCAACAAGCAATCTCACTCCTGATTTCAATTTTTTTTTAGAAAAGTGTGATAGGGTACATTTGTCTCATTAAACTGATTCTAAAATTAAATGTGCTTGTAGCTATAGACGATATGAAATTAGCACAATAAATAAATTGAATAAAACTACCACTATTTTATTTAATTTATATTTATTGATTTTTATGATACAATTTATACCTTTTCTGAAATGCAAAGTTAAGTAATGAATGCAATCATTGTAAAAGGAGTGGCCCTCCGCTCATCTCCGCTCCCACAAAGTGGCCCCCGAGCCAAAACAATTGCCCACCCCTGATCTAGGGTTAGATAGGATAAGCACATCCTCTAGAGCACACAGGGTTTGTTCATTGTTTTCAGTTGGTCTCCAACCTCCATCTGCCCTCTCAGCCTATTTGAAATGTCAAACGACTCCTGCGTACAGCCCGGCCTTTTCTCCAACCAGGATGAATGTGGTCCTATCTGAAGATCTCATTCCGGGACAGATATTGTGGATGTGGGTGGGGATGGGGAGAGCTTGAAACATTGGATCATATGACCTTGTTTTGCCCATGGTTTGATCTATTTAGAGGGAAATGGCTGCATCCAAACCCGAGGAATTTAGTATCTGTTGAGAGAACTGAAATTGTACATCTTTTATTAAAGGATGAGGACCTGAGGATTACATTAGCCCCTGTATAAATCGATGGGGCAACCTCATTTGGAGTACTGTGTACAATTCTGGTCACCACACCTCAGAAAGGATATTATACCATTGGGAAAAGTGCAGAAAAGGGTAACTAGAATGATACAAGGGTTGGAACACTTTCCCTGTGGAGAAAGGTTAAAGCACTCGGGGCTCTTTAGCTTGGAGAAACGACGACTGAGTGGGGGTGACATGATCGAGATTTATAAGATTATGCATGGGATAGAGCAGGTAGAGAAAGAAGTCCTTTTCTCCCTTTCTCACAATGCAAGAACTCATGGGCACTCCATGAAATTGCTGAGCAGTCGGGTTAGAATGGATAAAAGGAAGTACTTCTTCACCCAAAGAGTGATTAACACATGGAATTCACTGCCGTAGGAGGTAATGGCAGCTATAAGTATAGACGGCTTCAAGAGGGAATTAGGTAAACATATGGAGCAGAGGTCCATCAGTGGCTATTAGCCACAAGGTATAGATAGGAGCTCTCAGTCTGGGGCAAGTGATGCTCTGTATTCTTGGTGCTTGGGGGGAGGCAACAGTGGGAGGGCTTCTAGTGTTCTGGCCCCACTGCTGGACCTCCTGAGGGTACCTGGTGTTTTTGGCCACTGTGTGACACAGAGTGTTGGACTGGATGGGCCATTGGCCTGATCCAACACCGGCTTCTCTTATGTTCTTATGTTCATGACAAAATTTTTCTCAGTGGTGATTATGTGGAAGGAATAGATGAACTTTTATAAAATAAATAAATAAATAAAATGTGTGTACGTGTGTGTTTTATGTGCTTGCCTGGAAGTCATGGTTGACTTCAAGGGACCCCTACCGGGGGCTTTGACTTTTTCAGAGAGGTGACTTGATTAGCCTGCCTCTGCATCCTGCTTCTGGTATTCCTTGGAGGTCACCCTTCCAAGTACTTTCCAGAGCCTGTTCTGCTTAACTTCCAAGCTCCAATGAGATTGGGCTTGCCTGGGATATCTGGGTCAGGCCCGAAAAGATGAACTTTTAATGATGAGGTTAAGAAAATGTATTGGGTGAATCTGAAAATTAGAAATAAATCTACAATATCATATACTGCTGCTGCTGCTGCTACAACTAATCATCAACATCGTCAGCATCGTCTCCCTAGTGAGAGGTACAGAAGAAGTTGTGTGCAGACCAGACAAGGAATCTCAAGAGGTTTGCTGTCTTCCTGTAGCATGTATCCAAGATGTGACTGAGAGAATTCCAAGACTGGTCAAAACCTCTGGCCAATACCTGCTCCTGCTGATCCACATGGGAACAAATGATACGGCCCAAAGAAACCTTGAATGGATCTCCAAAGACTACGAGGCTCTGGGCAAGAAGGTGAAAGACCTGGGGGCGCAGGTGGTGTTCTCCTCCATTTTACCCGTTGAAGGCCTTGGAGCTGGAAGGGAGAACAGGATACTGAAGGTGGATGGCTGGTTACGTAGATGGTGCCGTCGAGAGGGATTTGTCTTCCTGGACCATGGTATGTACCTCCGACATGAGGGACTCTTGGTGATGGATGGGGTGCCCCTTACAAAGAATGAGAGGAATGTCTTTGCTGGAAGACTTGTGAACCTGATCAGGAGGGCTTTAAACTGAAGCCATCAGGGGTGGAAAGAAAAAGCCTGATGTTGTGTGGCATCCCCAACACTAACTTCAAGAAAGGGAGGGACCAGAGAATAAATGAACGGGAGAGAGGTGAATTCAGTAATTTCCAGGTAAATTCGAAGGGATCTACGGTAGGAAAGGATGTATGTAATCTGAGACGCCTTTATACTAGTGCACAGAGTATGGGAAATAAACAGGATGAACTTGAACTTCAAATATTGGAAAGTAAGTTTGATCTGATAGGTATCACTGAGACTTGGTGGGATGAGTCTCATATATGGAGCACAGCGACTGAAGGATATTCCTTGTTCAAATGGAACAGAATAAACAAAAAAGGAGGCAGGGTGGCACTATAGATGTCAAGAATGAATACACTTGCACTGAAATTCAGGATTTCAAGAGTTGCCCTGTTGAAAGTGTGTGGGTAAGGATACAGCAAGGGGGAAAAGAAGGGGATATTGTTGTGGGAGTATACTACAGACCTCTGAACCAACTGGAGGAACTGGATGATGCATTCATACAACAGCTTGCTAAACTTTCACAAAGACAGGATGTAGTGGTTATGGGAGATTTCATCCAGATATTTGCTGGAAATCTAACTCTGCTAGACATGGGGCATCCCACAGATCCTTGAATAGTCTTTGAAGAGTACTGGACTCAGGAGACCGGTTGAGTGATTTTCAGCATAGTAGAAGTTTATTGAGTCAGGAACAAGCATACCTGAGGTGGCCTGGGGGTCTGCTTATATGCACAGGTAAGCCTCGCCCCCGGCCACACCCATACCTCGGGACAGGGCACCCTTCCCGCCAGAGGTTCTCTTTGGTGCATTCAAATATTCCAGGCTCCTGATAGGTGGGACTTTAGGAGCCCTGAGTGCTTTTGTTCTTTAACCTCAAGCTTGGACCTTTCCTGGCCATGCGGTCAGACTGCATGGTGACCGCCATTTCGCGATCACTTGGCCACCATCTCAGGTGAGTGCCCACCCAAGAATCTCAGTGAAACAGAGAAAGAAAGTATTTACAGGAAAGTGGTTAGGACATAACACCCCTCCCCCATAGTTCAGATCAACCTGTGTAACATAGTCTTTCAGATGAGCTGGCCTCCTCCACTCCCGGGTCGACTGACGGAGTGTGGTAGCGGGCGAGTTTGGAACGGGGGCTTCCCCCTGGGGGACCTGAGTGGCTGGAGTCGGTACCTCTGGAACTGCTTCCAGTTGGCTGGAGACTGGGGGCGAGTCCGGCAGCAACTCCTGGGGTACGTTGTCTGTGTCTGGATCAGTGGCTCTGTGTTCCTCCTTGTCCATGCTCCGGTTGTGGATGTCTGCTTCTGGTCTGCCAGGTGTCTCAGGGATGCAAGGACTTGACTGTCGACGTAGCTGGTCCACGTGGCACCTCCAGACGAGTCCGTCCTTGATGGTGACCTTATAGGAGAGCGGCTATTGACTCTGGAGATCTGGCCCGGAACCCAGAGGGGACCCCAAGCGTAGTTCCTTACATACACAGGGTCCTCCGGTGAGAAGCCTCTCAGTGCTCGCATCATGTCCAGTTCCTTGGCCTGCGTGGTTGCCCGATCGGAATGTAGGTGGTCCAGCTGTGATGTGAGCCGGCGTCCCATGAGGAACTCAGCAGGGCTGCGACCGGTGGTGGTGTGAGGCGTTGCATGTTGGCCGAAGAGGAACGCTGTTAGCTTATACTCCCAGTCTCCCTGATCCATCCTCCGCAGTGCCTCCTTGGTTGTGCGGACCATCCTCTCTACTTGGCCGTTGGTGGCTGGATGGAAAGGGGCAGATCTTACGTGTCTAATGCCGTGCAGCTCTGTGAATCTCAGGATCTCGGATGAGGTGAATGCTGTGCCATTGTCTGAGACTAGAGTGTCCAGCAGGCCATGGGTGCTGAATATGCACCACATTGCATGGATGGTGGCTTCTGATGTGGTAGACTTCACAGGAACGACCTCCAGCCATTTGCTGTAACTGTCTACTAAAATGAAAAACAACTGCCCCTGGACAGGCCCTGCAAAGTCAATGCGCAGCCGGGACCACGGGCCTTGGGCTGACTCCAGGGGCGGACTGGAGCATGGGGAGGATCGGGACGTGACTCCTGGCATTTCCCACATGCCCGGACCTTTTCCTCCATTTCTTTGTCCAGTCCTGGCCACCACACATAGCTGCAGGCCAGGGCTTTCATGCAGACGATCCCGGGGTGATGCTCATGGAGCGTGCTGAGCACCCTTGTATGGAGGGCTTCTGGACTCACCACCCTGGATCCCCACAGCAGGCACCCTTTGTGGGTGGACAGTTGATTGTGCCTGGCAGTGAAAGGCGCAAATTCAGGCCCTGGAGCCGAGGGCCACCCCCTCCCCACCCAGTTAAGAGCCCAGGCCAGTGTGTGGTCCCTGGCTGTGTGCTTGGAGATGTCGGTTACCTGGACAGGGCATTCAGGAAGCTCCTCCAGGAGTGCCACGTGATAGGCTGGAGCCGGGTCTGGGTCACAGGAGGGCAGCGGAAGGTGGTTTAGGGCGGTTTAGGGCATCTGCATGTCCCATGGCCTCGCCCGGCTGGTACACCAGGGCATACTGGTAACCCGAGAGGAAGATGGACCACCACAAAACCCGAGGAGACAGCATCTGTGGGGTCTGGCGATCTGGGGCAAGGAGCCCCAGCAGGGGCTTGTGGTCCGTGGCTACAGTGAAGTCCCGACCATATAGGTAGTCATGGAATCTTTTTACCCCAGCCACGATAGCCAGGGCTTCCTTGTTGATCTGCACATAATTCCATTCCACAGATGTCAAGGTCCAGGAGTAAAAGACGACCGGGATCTCCCGGCCATCGGGCAGGCAGTGCCCCAAGACCGCCCCCACCCCGTACGGAGAGGCATCGCAAGCCAACACTACTGGGAGGGTTTCATCAAAGTGCGCCAGCACCGCATTTGAAACCAACATTTTTTTCATGGCCTTGAAAGCCGCCATGTGGCAGGGGCCCCACTCCCAGCGCGCAGACTTGTCCAAGAGTCTGTGGAGTGGTTCGGCCACTGCCGCCTTGTGGGGGAGGAAGTTATGATAAAAATTAAGCAGTTCCAGAAAAGATTGGAGCTCGGCCTAGCATGTGGGAGCTGGAGATTCCGAGACTTCACCTTGTCCAGCATAGGGTAGATTCCGTGGGCGTCGACGGTGAATTCCAGGAACTCCACGGAGGGGACGCCCAGGAAACACTTTTTAGTTTTCACCTTCAGGCCGATGTCCTGGAAGCGTTGAAGGACCACCCGAAGCCACGTCTTGAAGGTCTGGGCATCCGGAGCCACGATCAGGACATCATCGAAAAAGGGCTGGACACCTGGTAACCCTTTTAGCAAATGGTCCATTAGTTCCTGGAAGAGACCTGGGGCGACACTGACCCCGAACTGGAGTTGTTTTACTTTAAACGCCCCCTTGTGGGTCACTATAGTCTGTGCTTCTGCCATGGCCTCATCCACCGGCAGCTGCTGGTAAGCTTGGGCCAAGTCCAGCTTACCAAAGATCCTGGCCCCTGCCAGGGTGGCCAATACGTGGCTGATGACTGGCATGGGGTAGGCGTGTGCCTGCAGCACTTTGTTAAGTGTGCACTTGTAGTCCGCACAAATGCGGATGTCCCCATTGGGCTTGAGGGGAGACACAATGGGGGTCTCCCACTTGGCATGGGGCACAGGCTCCAGGACCCCTTGAGCCATGAGTTTATCCAGTTCCTGCTCTACCTTGGGCTGCAAGGCGAGCGGGGGCCACCAGGCCAGCATCTGGATTGGCTGAACGGCAGGGTCTAAACTAGAGCCAAGGAGACGGGGGGGGGCTATATAGGAGCCTAGTGCCCCATTGAATACCACAGGGAGCTCTGTGCAAATATCCTGGAAGTCGGAGCCATTGATGCGGTTCACCCCTGTTACCCCCATACCCAGGTGTTCAAGCCAGGACAGACCTAGTAGACTTGTGAGGTTTGGCACCACCACCAGGAGGTCCAGTTTACCCCAGAACCCCTTGTATTCTACCCTGAACTCACCCAGGCCCTTGATCTCTACTGCATTCCTTTGAAAGTCCCGCAGCCGAAGGCCTGAGGGCTTCCTCAGATGGGCCACCCCCCCCCCCCCGGGCAGAGCTTGTTCAGAGTGGCCACTGATCTTAGGGAATAGGAGGACCCAGTGTCCAATTCCATTGAGCAACGGGAGCCCTCCATTAGGACGGGCTGGCTGGGGGCAAGTTCATTACCTGGTGGCGGGATGAGACGTCTATCGAGTGTGGTTCCACCTCCACCTGGTGCATGGCTTGAGTGCCACAGTTGGTCCTGGAGCGGCAGCCTGGGCGATGTGGCCCCTCTTGTGGCAGGATCGGCACTCCGCGTCCCGGAATCGGCAGGTCCGGCGGTCATGGGGATCGCCGCAGCTGGCACACAGGGCTGTGCTGGACTTTGAAGAGGGAGGAGTGAAGCCTGTCTGGGAAGAGGGAGCTGACCTGGGGGATAGTGGTTGCACAGGCATAATATACTGTATTCTAACAGTTAGTACAAAAGCAACTTCCAATCAAGGGGAGAGGGAAAAGGCACTTAATCATACTGGACATTTCTTCCCAGGCAAAAGGTGGGAGATATAGATGCAGCACCTGGGGGGGGGGGGGGGAATTCGGTTTGGGAACCGTGAGTGCAAAAAAGCTCAAGGTTAAGAAGGAGGTGGGTGTGCGATAAGTGGCCGGGCTAGTGAGAACCAGACATTCCAAAGGAGGGGGCAGGAGGAGCAGACCAGGGGAACCTTATGCCCTCCCATACCACCTCCCGCCCAGGAATAACAGCATAGCTGACAGGGAGGGAGGGAAAAAAGAGAGGGGGGGGGAGGGGGGAAGGAAGGAAGGAAGGAAGGAAGGAAGGAAGGAAGGAAGGAAGGAAGGAGAGAGAGAGAAAAGTGACGGAGGAAGGAAGGAGGGAAGGAAGGAAGGAAGAAGAGAGAGAAAGAGAGAGAGAGAAAAGAAAGAGGGAGGGAGGGAGGGAGAGAGAGAGGAAGGGAGGGAGAGAGGGGAAGGAAGGAGAGAGAGAGAAAATAAAGAGGGAGGGAGGGGAGGGAGAAAGAAAGAAAGAAAGAAAGAAAGAAAGAAAGAAAGAAAGAAAGAAAGAAAGAAAGAAAGAAAGAAAGAAAGAAAGAAAGAAAGAGAGAGGGGAGAGAGGGAGGGAGGGGAGAAAAAAGAGAAAGAGAGAGGGAAAAGAGATGGTGGGAGGCACTTACTGGGAGCAAGGAGAGTGTTGGCATGGCAACAAGCCCAATGGAGAGAGCTGCGACAGCCGGGGCCCCTTCCCCCCAGCTCTTTGCTCTTAAAGGGAAAGCTGCCTTTGAGTGCAAAGAGCTGGGTGCCCAGGCCTCATGCTCAATCTCCGCGTGGAGATCCGGAGCACGGGGCCCTTTCCCACCGGCGGGGAGGGGCAGGGCAGGCTCAGACGCCAGCCGGAATGCTGTTCTGGTGCATTCTGGCCCAAAAAGAGCCCTGGTCCCAGAACCCAGACCATTTAGGGCTTTAAAGGTTAATACCAGAACCTTGAACCTGCCGTTCAGCCAATCCGGATACTGGCCTGGTGGCCCCCGCTCGCCTTGCAACCCAAGGTGCTGTTAATGGGGTTCCAGTGAGAACCCAGACTGCTGCATTCTGGATCAGCTGCAACTTTCAAGTCAGTGTCAAGGGTAGCCCTGTGTAAAAATAATTACAGTAGTCTAGCCTAGAGGTGACCATTGCATGGATTACTGTGGCCAGGTCAGGATGATACAAGAAGGGGGCCAGTTGCCTGACTTGGCATAGCTGAAAGAATGCCAGTCTGTGATCTCAGCCTCCAAGGAGGCATCCAGAAACACACCCAAGCTCTTGACAGTGGGTGCCAGTGTTAGTAGCACACCATCCAGAGCCGGGAGTCAGCACCCCAATCCTGAACACACACACACACACTGCCACAGAACCTCTTTCTTGGAAGGATTCAGTCTCAGTTGACTGCTTCAACCAACCAACCAAGGCCTCCAACCCTTCAGCCAAATTATCTGGGGCAGTGTCTGTCCATCTGTCCATCAACAGATATAGATGGGTGTCATCAGCATACTGATGGCAGCTCAGCCCAAAACTGCACCAGCTGGGCAAGGGGGCGCATGTAGATATTAAACAACATTGGAGAGAAGATTGCTCCCTGAAGGACCCCACAAATCAAGGGGTGTTGAGGTGACATCCTGTCTTCTAACACCACCCTCTGCCCCCAGTCCTGGAGAAATGAGGTAAGCCTCTTCAAGGCCAACCTGCAGACTCCTACATCAGCGAGGCAGTGGGTCAACAAGTCATGGTCAACCGTGTCGAACGCTGCTGTCAGATTAAGCAGTAACAGCAGCGCAGACCCACCTTGATCCAGCTGTCCATGAGAGTGGCCTGCACAGTCCCCACAGGGAAGAAGCCGGACTGGAATGGATCTAGGGCCAGTGTATCCTCCAGGAAGTTCTGGAGCTGCTCCCCCACCACTCTCTCAATTAGCTTGCCCAGAAATGAAAGATTTGAGACTGGGCGGTGATTGGAAGGATCAGTGGGAGCCAGTGGGGGCTTCTTTAGGAGCGTTATCGCCATTGCCTCTTTTAATTCCCCCAGACAGACTCCCAAACTAAGGGACAGATTGACCCTGTCTACCAGGGGGCCCTGTATTCCAATGCCGCTGGCTTTCACCAGCCATGATGGACACAGGTCTAAGAGACAGGTAGTTGGCTTAGCAGCGCCCAGAATCCTGACAACACTGGCCCAAGAGAGTCGGCTGAAGGTGCCGGATACAGAATCCAAAGACGGCCAAAGGGCCTCTAGTTCACATACTGTAGCAGGCCGGTCATGGTGGCGCAACAAGATTTTATCCACAAAAAAGCTCACAAAGGCCTCACAGCTAATAGCCTGTAAAGTACTAAGTTCTCAGCGGCGAGGACGGAGTTGGTGTAGTGCAAGTGGCTCAAGTTTATTTAGAGAGAACAAGCAGGACTTAACCTTAACTGGCCACAAGGCCAACATATATACACACCCAGGACACACCCCAGGTCCCACCTAGGATCCTATTGGGGGGGGGGGGGGTTGAATTTCCCGCCTGGGTCTTACTGGAGGATTAGTGGGACCCCTGGATCCTTGGCTCCTATTGTTCTAGGAGCCAAGCTCTGGGCTCTTTGCGCTGGCACCTAGTGGTGGTCAGTGGACACAACACAGCCAAATTTCTAATCTTTTGTGTTCTCTCAGTAGGAGAAGTTAAAGACACCATTTGACTGTGACAATCCGTCATCATCATCATAAAGGAAAAATAATAAAAATAATTGAGTTCAGTGCTTAAGTCAAATGTAAAGGTAACGGTTTCCCTTGCTCGAAAGCCAGTCGAATCTGACTCTAGGGATGCAGTGCTCATCTCCGTTTCTAAGCTGAAGAGCCAGCGCTGTCCAAAGATGTTTCCATGGTCATGTGGCCGGCATGACTAGATGCCGAGGCACACAGAATGCTGTTCCCTTCCCACCGAAGCAGTACCTATTTATCTACTTGCAATTTCTTGCTTTCGAACTGCTAGGTTGGCAGGAGCTGGGGCCAGAGACGGGAGCTCACTCCATCACATGGCACTCGGGTCTTGAACTGCTGAACTACCAACCTTCTGGTCGGCAGTTCACTGTCTTAACCACTTGAGCCACTGCAGCCCTTTAGGTCAAATGAGCCAACCATTAAAAGTTATCTGGAGGAAAGGGGGGTGGGGAGAAGGCCTTCGGAGACACAAGTGGCAAGTATGGAATTGATCCTGCACTCTTCAGTCACATTCCCCTTTACTTTTAAATCTGCAGTACAGCTGGAGAAGATCCGTGTTGAAACACACGGAACAGTGGCTGACAGATCTAGTTTGATGCTTCAGTTCATTCATTTCACACTTAAGTTAGCACTGTATCAGTCTATGGCCAAAAAGCTTTTAAAATCATGGCCTGAAACATCTTTTACTCGTTGCCTCTTTAATAAAATTTTTGTAACATCCAGCCTGAGAAAGAACTCGAAGGCTGGCACACTGTTTTGTGTCATTTCGGTTGGTCCTAATGAAAGTAACTACCAATGTTCCCTCTAAGCTGAGTGAATGTGAGCTAGCTCACAGTTTTTTAGCCTCCAGCTCATACATTTTTGTCTTGGCTCAGGAAGGATGGCTCCAGAGCGAATTAATTTATGCGGTAGCCAAATCATTTGCTCACAACTTTAATACCAGTAGCTTACAAAGTAGAATTTTTGCTACAAGACTCCACAACTTAGAGGGAGCATTGGTAACTACATGGATTATGATTTGTTTGTGATTGGAAAGCCAAGACGCGCCTCCCCCTACTCCGGTGCAACCTCTCTTCTGAATGAGGGACAGATTCTGGAGCATCCAGACATCTGACTTGAGGCACTGCAACTCTGGAGTAGCAGAAACCCAGCCTGTGGCATTCCAGCACTTCAGACAGACTCTCACTGGTCGACTCTGAAGGGGATCCAAATGAAAGTCCACATTCACAAACACAGTTCCAGAAAACAAAACTGAAAACGGAGGAGAGCTTCAAGCAATTGCCAGCGAACATGTGCATTACATGAATGTTAAAACGGATTTAATTTGCTCTTGTAAATAATAACTACCAACCAAGTGTGCAAGTGTCTCTCCCTGGGGAAGGGAAAGGCGTTCCATCTGCCAGTAGCCTCTTCCGGCGAGGCTGCGTTGTATCAGCCTTGCACGGGTTCCAGACCTTGTAATCAGCAGTGATCTTTCCCATGTGGAATTACTTTGGGGTGCTGACTTTATTTTAATCTTATTTTTCGTTATCTTTAAATTGCGCTTTAACATATTACCAATTCATAAACAGTGAAATTATGCTGCCAGGAGAATTGGGGCTTGGTGGTCAATTCTGTGGCGCCAGCTTTCCTGTGCTAGCAGCCAGCAAACAAGAAAAAAGTGCTGCCACAGTGGAATTTGGTGCTAATAATCACCTGAACACCTCCTGCCCCCCCCCCCACCCACTGAGAGGGGCATGGGTCAAAGACACAGCGCCCAGAGGGAGCTTTGGGGGGTGGGGGAGAGGCAGAGAGCACAGTAGCAGCAGCAAGCTCAGATGCCTGGGCAGGCCGGAATCCTGGAACGCAAGCACCTATCGGATTCCATGTCTTAATATCTATCTAGTTAGCTACTGGAACCCATCTGCCTCCTCCATTAGGGATCCAAAGCAGCTTACAGCACTGCTCTCCCCTCCTCCTCCTCCTCTGTTTTACCTTCACAGCAACAGCCCTGGGAAGTAAGTTGTGCCGAGAGGGTGTGACAGGCCCAGGATCTTCAAGAGTAGCATCACGGGGTTTCAAGCCCTGGGCTCCCCGATCCGAACCCTAGATACCCTCGGGACAGCCAGACTGACAGCTCACAGGCCCACGGCTCAATTTCAACTGACCACTGACAGCACTGGCCAATTTTAATCAAGATTAACCAGAAAGACTGCTCACCATTTAGAAGGGGAAATATTGGAGAGAGAGAGAGATTCCATAATTGAATTTGAAATGTTTCCCCTGGATTTTGCATGTAAGACGTGCATGACAAATATAATTATTATGTGCGGTTCTCCACCTCTGCTCACCTGAGCTCCCTACCAGGGAGGGGTTTGCTGTTCAGTGATGCAAACAATCTGAGCATTTTTGTGAGGCAAAATACAGATGTAGCCTTTGGACCAGCTGAAGTGGTGCAGTGATTAGAGGGTGACAATCTGTGTTCAAATCCCCACTCAGCCCTGCCCTGCCCGGGATAGCCCAGGCTAGCCTGATCATACATACATACATACATACACCTTTATTGGCATAAAGCTAGCCGGATCTCATCAGACCTCGGAAGCTAGGCAGGGCTGACCTTGGCAAGTATTTGGAAGGGAGACCGCCAAGGAATGCTAGGGCTGGGGACGCAGAGGCAGGCAATGGCAAGCCCCCTCTTTGAAATGTCCAAGCCCCAGTAGGGGTCACCAGAAGCCATCCATGACTTCCAGGCAGGCATACACACACACACACACACACAATACATCAGACAAAATCCCCACTCGGCCCTGAAGCTCACCGAATGACCCTGGGCCAATTCTCTCTGTCAGTGGAGCCTACAGCACAAGGTTGTTGTTAGGATGAAATGGGGGGATGGGCACCACCCCGAGCTCTGTGCAGGGAGGGCAAGATTAAAATGTGATCGCTCCATCTCCCCATTCATTTACAAAGGGGGTAAATAAAGCCATCTGGATACAAGATTTGTACTTGAAACATGGAAAGGTGTCCTGATAGTTCACACTACCTTCCCTTCCAGGGTCTCCTGATTTCCCCCCACATATTCAGACTTAATTGTCCATCAGCGGAATGGGATTTTCCTGCCCACCCGTACCACTACAGCCCACCAGTCTTGTAGAAACACAGAACTGGAAGGGGCCTCCAGGGTCATCTAGTCCAACCCCCCTGCACAAATCAGGACATTCACAACTCCCTCCCCCAACGAGGGCTGCCAAGTCCCCCAGTAGGGCGAGGGAAACACCGATTTTTAATACTTACCCCCGCTTTTTCAAAATTGGCCACCGGGGGACAAAATGGCTGCTGCCCTGCCTTAAAAGGGAAATGTCTGCAGAGAGTCTGCCCTGCAGTAAAAAGCCTCACCAGACATTTCCCCTTTAAGAATAGAGTCAGCAAGAGAGCTCCGCCCAGAGATTAAGGAGGGACTGAAGGGGCTGCTTTTGCATGTGGCTGGGGTAAGGTTGCAAGGTTGCTGTGGTAAGTTTCTCTTACAGCTCTTTTCCTTCTCTCTCTCTCTCCCTCTTTCTTTCTTTTTTCTGTCTGTCTGTCTGTCTGTCTCTGTCCCCATCCAGCAGAGGTCTATCAGTGGCTATTATTAGCCACAAGGTCTAAATGGAAGTAAGTGCCTCTGCCATTTTTTTCCCTTCTCTCTCTCTCCTTCTTTCTTTCTTTTTTCTGTCTATCTGTCTGTCTGTCTCTCTCTCTCTGTCCCCATCCAGCAGAGGTCTATCAGTGGCTATTATTAGCCACAAGGTCTAACTGGAACCCTTTGTCTGGGGCAATGATGCTCTGCATTCTTGGTGCTTGGGGGGCAACAGTGGGAGGGCTTCTGGAGTTCTGGCCCCGCTGCTGGACCTCCTGAGGGCACCTGGTATTTTTGGCCACTGTTGTGACACAGAGTGTTGTACTGGATGGGCTGTACTGGATGGGCCGATCCACTGTGGCTTCTCTCCTGTTCTTATGATATGAAAATCATATTTAGCACTTGTGTAGCACTTAGGGCTTCATATTCTGCCGAGATGAGGAAGGATTCAGTAGGGCCGTTGCTCAGTGATAGAGCATCTGCTTGACATGCAGGAGGTATCAGCCTCTTCAGCTAAAAAAGGATCAGGTAATAGGTGACATTAAAGATCTCAGCCTGAGACCCTGGAGAGCCACTACCAGTCTGAGTAGTCAATACTGACCTTGATGGACCAATGGCCTGATTCAGTATCAGGAAACTTCATGAGTTCATGTGGAAGCATGTGGAAGCAACATCACAGGATGTGACATCACAAAATGATGTCACTTCCTTTCTCCTGGCTCCACCCCCAAAGTCTCCTGGCTCCACCCCCAAAGTCCCCAGATATTTCCCAAGTTGGACTTGGCAGCCCTACGCCCAACTCCCCCAGTGACCCCTGCTCTATGCCCAGAAGAAGGCAAAAATCCTCCCAGATCCCTGGGCCAATCTGACCTGGAGGAAAATTCTTCCCTGACCCCAAAGTAGCAGCCAGCATTACCCCTGGGCATATAGGAGAGGGCCATGGGAACCGAGCGCTGGCTCACCCCTCCCCCCATGGAACGCTGCTCCTTGGGGACCGGGGTCTGGGGTGCCCCCAGAATCACAGCTGATCTCCAAACCCCTCGGAAAAAGCTCTGAAAGGTGAATTCTATATTTAAGTAGGAAAAATCAAATGCATGATTATCGGATGAGGGAGATTTGTCTTGGCAGTCGTATGTGTGAATAGGATCTAGGGGTCTTAGAGGACCGTACACTGAACATGAGTCAGCAGTGTGATGCGGTAGCTAAAAAGGCAAATGCCATTTTGGGCTGTATCAACAGAAGTATAGTATCCAGACCATGTGAGGTGATGGTATTGCTTTGCTCTGCTCTGGTTGGACCTCACCTAGAGTACTGTGCTCAGTTTTGGGCACCACAATTAAAGAAGGATACAGACAAGTTGGAACATGTCCAGAGGAGGGCAACGAAGATGGTGAGGGGTCTGGAGACCAAGTTCTATGAGGAAAGGTTGAAGAAGCTGGGTATGTTCAGCTTGGAGAGGAGACGACTGAGAAGTGATATGATAACCATCTTCAAGTACTTGAAGGGCTGTCATATAGAGGATGGTGTGGAGTTGTTTTCTGTTGCCCCAGAAGGTCGACACCAGAACCAACAGGTTGAAATTAAATTGGAATTGTTTTCGGCTAAACACAAGGAAGAACTTCCTGACAGAGCAGTTCTTCAGGGGAAAAGGCTTCCTTGGGAGGTGGTGGGCTCTCCTTCTTTGAAAGTTTTCAAACAGAGGCTAGATGGCCATCTGTCAGCAATGCTGATTCTGTGAACTTAGGCAGATCATGAAAGGGAATTTGGGATCACGAGAGGGACTTTGGGGTCACCACTTTGGGGTCAGGAAACAATTTTCTCCAAGCCAGTTTGGCCAATGATCCTGGAAGGGTTGTTTTTTGTGTGTGCCATCTTCTGGCCATGGAGCAGGGGTCACTGGGAGTGTGGGGTGGAGGTAGTTGTGAATTTCCTGAATTGTGCAGGGGGTTGGACTAGATGACCCTGGAGGTGCCTTCCAACTCTATGATTCTACTCCATGGGTACCTATATTTCATATGAATTGGACACATTACAATTTATTTTTCGTAAATGTTGTTACCCACTCTTTGGGACAGGGTGGTATCAAATGAAAAGTAAGAAATAGTTTTGAATAAATTGGTTGCTTTGACCCTTTAAAATTAATTAAATTTGGAACAAAGTTGGCTCAAGTATAGTAGTTTTAATGACTTCAGTTTTGTGGATCTGGAAGAGAAGGGGCAAACTGAAAGTAATAAAATAGTATCTTACCAACTTAAATTATTTCCCACCTTATGTATAATTTAAATCTACCTCATTAGCAAGTGATTCACATTGTTTTTGGTTTTGCAAAGGAAATGTTATTCCTGGCATGATCAGGAAGAAAGTGAATTCTGGAGAGGCAATTATTCCATTAGTGTCCAAAAGAAACACAATTATACCACCAGCAAGAGAAACATTAATGTTAATTTAAAAAGTAAATTACCATGCAGGTTATAGTTTAAACAATTAACGAAAGGTTGCTAAACCTTACTGGCACTTCAAAGAATTCTTTCACAACCCAAATTTTATATTGTGACCTGGCTGGGGTGGGTGGGGGAGGTTGAATGTGGACCTATCAACACAAGTCGCTCAAAACCAAATGCAGTTGGACTTTGCTCAGAGAATCACACGTCCTTTCACAAAACCAGGTCTTCAAAACTCGACCATAAAGTAACTGGAAAGAAACTTCTGGTAGAAAAAGGATCTAGGAATCCTTTCAGGGGGGGAAATAATACTGTTATTTTAACTCCATTGCCAAACTGAACATCGGCAGTGCCAGCTTTAGCAGGTCTACTCAGAATTCAGCTCAAGTCTATTCAATGGGGCTTACTCCCAGGAAAGTATTTGTAGGATCACACTGTTAAAGATGTGTTAGAATAGGGGGAAGCATCTGTTTGGTCTGAGTGCTTAGGGAGAAAACGGTCCGCCTCTGAACTTAGATTCAGGTTGGGGAGCCATATTGGTCTGAAGCAACAGAACAAGAGTTTTGAGTCCAGGGGCACCTCTCAGAGCAACTAAGTTTAAAGCTGGGCATGAACAGGAAAGCTGACACCCAGAATGAATCTTTGTTGACCTTAAAGGTGCCACGGGACTCAAACATTGTTTGACCGCTGACCGTGTTTGTGTGCCTGCCGAGAAAGTAGGGGGTGGGGCTGACCTGGCCAGACATATGGGGGGGGGGGGGCGTGCTACTATAGAGCATACGACAGTACTACAGAAATGCCAGTATGAAATATCAGTGGTTTTGCTTTCAATGCACACACTTGGAAGTATGATTTCAGAATGTGAAAATGATACCTTAATGAACAGGGACCTTGTGGGGCATGAGAGAGTTTCCATTCAAACCTGTTAAGCCATTGCTTTTAAGCATCCGGATTGCTGAATAAATTCAATGTATAAATGTTCAAGGGCACACCTAGACTCCAGCGCTCGGTTGTATGTCGTTGGTTAATTTTGTTTGCTGGGGGGGGGGGGCTGGAAAAAGAAGGGAGTATGACGAGTCCCAGTGGGAGTGGTGATTCGGCCATGTGCGTATGTGCATGCACAAAGCCAATTTTTTAAGCCACGCCTCCATTTGGGCAGCACAGCTATCTGGACGGTGCCCAGAGTCTGGTTGCACGATGCAAGCGGTTCCGGGAGGGATGTGTGATCATCCCAACCCGAAAAAATTTTCCCGATCAAATCTACAGCATGAACAAATCGGGATAAGCTTGTCGTGTGACCACACCCCTACAGTCAGAGGCTGAGAGACAGCGCAAATTCCTTCGCTTCCGACAATACATGGGGACACAAATAATTATTTAAGGCAGAGGTGTCAAACTCATTTGTTATGAATTTGTTATAAATGTCACTATGTTGGTCCGGGCTGTGTGCCATGAAATATAACATCAGGTACCGAAGATATAAACTTTATAAAAACTATTTCAGATGCTGAATGGCAATTACAAGCTTGATTGGATTAGGTGTGATATGCAGAGGAGTAGTAGGCATGGAGATATCAGCACTGGTAATGAGACAGGAAACCTAGGTCTCAGTTTGCTCCAGGAGGATGCAAAGAATAAATGGACATAACTCTGAAGATATGAGCGGTGACTTATGAGAGCTCATACCCTACCAATGCCTGCTATTGTCATTTGGCATCTAAAATCACTTCAGTCTCCAAGATATGACAGATGGACTCATATTCTAGCTGTATCTGAAGAAGTAAGCAGTGACTCATGAAAGCTCATCCCCTGCCACAAATTTTGTCAGTCATTAAGGCGTTACTGGAGTCTTGCTCCCTTCCACTAATAAAGATTCCAAGCTGTAGTTAGGTTTCATTTCTTCCTTTCTTTTTTTCATCTGTTAGAACTGGAAAGGAGGATCTCATCAAGTGAAATAATGTGTGGATTTCAGATTGGACAAAATCCACTCAGTGCTAGTGATGATCACGAAACAGCTAAAAAGCAAGGTCTAATGTGAAGAAAGGCAGCCAGTGAGGTGGGGGGGAAATAGGGAGACCATGTGTTGAACTGGAATATATAGAGCCATAAATGTATTTTTAAATACTTATCCCAGATAGGCACAGAGAAATTTAATTTTAAAAACTTCTCAGAATGAGCCAAAATAATTTCCCTTTAATTCCCCTCATCCTAAATGCATCTCTTTCCAGCCCCCTCCTTCTGCTTTTAACATGCCTGTGTGCGATTAGGTCACAAAGTAAATGGCAGAAACAAGCAATCTTGATTTAAATTGTGCCTGCAAGAAAAATCTCCCTCTCCCTCCCTCCCTGTCTCTGAAGAAGTGTACAAGCACATGAAAGCATATGCCTGGAATAAAACTTTGTTGGTCTTCAATGTGCCACAGGACTCTCTCTCTCTCTCTCTCTCTCTTTCTCTCTCTCTCCCCTTCCCCCTTCCTCCCAAGCAGGAGGAGATCTCAGCCAATGGAGGGAAGAGAAGCTTGGAGACACAGCAGCACCCTCAGAGGACAAAGCAGAAGAAGGTGATTGGAGAAGATTTTCTCTGGTGCACTCAGGAATGCTCTCTCTTTCATTCCTAGGGTTGCCAGCCACCAGGTCCAGGCAGGTTTTCCCCCGCTTCTGGGGGCTTCAAGCTCCCATCCCCAAGCCCCATTAGAACATAAGAACATAAGAGAAGCCAAAGTGGGATCAGGCCAGTGGCCCATCCAGTCCAACAGTCTGTGGCACACAGTGGCCCAAAACACCAGGTGCCCGCAGGAGGTCCAGCAGTGGGGCCAGGACACTAGAAGCCCTCCCACTGTTGCCCCCCCCCCGTCAAGCACCAAGATTACAGAGCATCACTTGTCCCTGACTGAGAGTTCCTATCTATACTTTGTGGCTCATAGCCACTGATGGACTTCTGCTCCATATGTTTATCTAATTCCCTCTTGAAGCTGTCCATGTTTGTAGCCACCACCACCTCCTGTGGCAGTGAATTCCATGTGTTAATCATTCCCAAGCCCCACCCCCCAGAGCGACTACCCACCCGGCCACCCCTCTCCCTCCCCTCCTGCCCAATTTAAAAGGCTTCAGATGATCGGTGGGGACCACGTGGCCGCAGACCAGCTGGAGGGCCCTTTAAAATTAAAAGGAGGGAGGGGGAGGGGTGGTTGTGGGCTGCATGCTCAGCTTGCAAAGACTCCTTAAAGGATTTTTGCAAGTGGGTGGGGGCCACAGTGCACAGGGCTGATTTCCCCCAGCCCCACACGCCATGGCCCACTCCCTGCTTGCAAAAGGACCCTTTAAAGGGTCTTTTTGCAAGCCAAGGGTGCAGCCTGCGACTGTCCCCTCCCTCCCTCCTGCTAAAGGGCCCTTTAGCTGGTCAGCAGGCCACAAGGTCCCCGCTGATCAGTTGAAGCTCTTTAAATGGGGCAGGAAAGGAGGAATGAAGTGGCCAGGTCGGTGGTTGCTCTGGGGGGTGGGGCTTGGGGGTGAGGCATGGGGGACATTCCTGCCTACCCCAGAACACCCCCAAATTCCCCCCACTGGAGTGACGAGGGGAACTGGCAACCCTATTCCTTCCCCCCTTGCTTTCTCCCCAAAGGAGGAAAAGATCTCAGCCACTGGAGGGAAAACCAGCTTGGTGACGCAGCAGCAGCCCTGGAGGAAGAAGCAGGAGAGAGCCAATTGTTCACGGGCCGGATACCAGCCCCGTAGGGGCCAGGGCCGGCCCACAGGCCACATGTTTGACAGCCCTGATTTAAGAAGTGTGGTTTAGCAGTTAGAGCAGGGGTGTCAAACATGAGGCTCCTCCTCCAGAGGGGGCCCCGCAACACTGAGTGAGCCCTACATACAGGCTGGAGGTTAACAAGGTGAGTGGCCCCTCTCCTGGGGGGCAAGTTTCATCAGGCACCCAGTGCACTGAGCATCTTGCCACCTGGACACCAGGCCTCTCACGAGCCAAACTTCTCTGCAGCTGAGACAGCCTCGTAGCTAGGGATTTTTTTTGTGAGGGGGCCTTGGGGGGGGGGGCGCCAGCTAATTAAATCGGGAGGGCAGCTTGATAGTAATTAGTAATTAGTTAAAAACTTTTTTTGACGTCCTCCTTTTCCTGAACCAGAAATGGCCAGCTGCTTCCCAAGGTCCCTCTCTCTCCACTAAACCCGTGCATTGGTGCATTGCTGTAGCAGTACTGCAGGCTGCTATAAATCTCAGTGCTCGGTCCTTCACGGAAACAGATCCAGTGCCGGGTCTTCTCAGCACCCAGGACAAGCGGAGCATCAAACAAGGATCAGGACCCAGCTGCAGAGAAAGACTTCTTGCTCCCATTGATTTCAAATGGTAGAGTTCAGTGCGTCTGTCACCCATTAGATTCAGGCGGGCCGCCGTGTTGGTCTAAAGCAGCAGAACAAAGTTTCTGAGTCCAGTTGGGCACCTTTAGGACCAGCCAAGTTTTATTCAAGGTATAAGCTTCCGTGTGTACGCTCACTTCTTCAGATACAATGAAATGGAAGTTACAGGAATAACAAGCTTACTATATATCAGGCCTAATTCTTGGGGAAAACATAGTAAAGGAAATAAGTATGTCAAAATTGGAGACCAATGGGCAGATGTATCCTTAATCGTGGAATGCTGAGAGTTAATTAACTAAGCTTGTTATTCCTGCTTGGTCCTTGAATCTGTTAAACATCTTCATTATGCTGTATGCTAATTTACTGCTCACCCTCTACCTATATGTATGGACTGGTAACTTCCATTTCATTGTATCTGAAGAAGTGGGCATGTGCTCGAAAACTTTGTTGGTCTCAAAAGTGCCCTGGATTCGAACTTTGTTCTGCCCTCTTCGACTGAAATAAATGAGATCTAAAATTTGTCCATATCATATCTAACATTTGCAGGGAGCATCCAAATGAATACTTAATATGACCTCAGCTAAGTGACTCTTTCATCTGAAATCATCTTTATTTAGGGTCGCAAGGTAACCCTGGTCACCAGCCGGGGGGGGGGGGGGCGGTTGTAGGATTGCCAGATGCAGGCTGAGAAACTCCTGGAGATTTGGGGGTGGGTGCTGGGGAGGACAGGGGCCTCAGTGCCACAGAGTCCACCCTCCAAAGCATCCATTTTCTCCAGTGGAACTGATCTCTGTAGTCTGCAGATGAGCTGTACTCCAGGGGATCCCCAGGTCTCACCTGGAGGCTGGCAACCCTATCTTTATTGTCTGGCTTTCCTTTCATAATTCAGTCATTTGCTTTTCCTCCACACTTTGTTGAAATTTTCTTCAGAATTATCATATTGGGGAAAATGGTGTGTCTTTTTCCTTTAGCTGATGAGGAAAATTCTGTAAAGTAGCTTCAAACACACACACCCCACCACCACCCTCGAATTTGTTAGTGGCGCATTCCATGCTTCTTATGACTAAGTCTGGGGCTCCTCACTCTTCAACTGCAACATAACATGGTGTTAAATCAGCCCACAAAACTCAGTTGCAACATGCCAATGATTTCCGTGGCTAGTAAAACGCAAACATGTGCGTCTCTCAAGTGTTTCTCATTAAGTTTAAATTGTGCAATTTTCTCTGTCATGTTCCTATAAATTTTTTGATAGGAGTAATAATTTGTGCTTCCAAATTTAAGTTTAATTATGATGTAACCGAAATGTTATTGCCTTGTGTCAAGGGAGGTGGCTGCCAGTTCCTTCGTCTTTTGTTCAGCTGATGGATGGTTCCTCAATGGGCCATAATGGCTGGGAAAGCTTTATCTTACTTATTTACTCCATCAGCCTTTCTTGCTGAGATGCAAGGAAGATTATCAAATGCAAAAGCCATGCAATCAGACACCATGGAGAAGATAGCCAATGAAAAATGTAATAGGACTAGGCTCCCAAAGGCACCAGGGCAGGTCTTCGTTCTGCTCAGCCCAAGGCATGTGCCAGTCAATGGATCTGTCCCACTCATCTCTTCAGTGGAAAAAGTAGCCACAGGGACATCATACAGCTGAAGAAGTGAGCAGCACAAAAGAAGTCTCCAGTTTTCTCTGTAGGCCTTAGTTTGGGCTCTTCCACATTCTTGTTTTCCTCACTTGTGTGTTCCTGTTTATTCAAGATTCCCCACCCCCCACCCCCATTCTGCACCTGTTTTGCTCCCTGTAATGGTCGATTTGATATTACACTGGGTTATATTTGGCCTAAAAATCTGCAGTTTAAATCTGCAGGGAAATGTGCCAGACATAAAGCAACGTAATATCGAATTGACCACTAGAGGGAGCAAAATACATGCTGAACAGATCCCCTTCCTGAAGAAACAGGAACACACAAGCAAGGGAAATGAGAATGCGGAATAACCACAAAGAACCTGATAAAGAGTAAGGATGGGTATGTCCTTTCAGGCGCAACAAACTAACTTAACAACAAAACATTAAAAAAAAACAAAAGCTACATCACCAGATGGGGCCCAGTGCAGCTAATTACCTCTTGTCCCAAAACAGCAGGTGTAATCTGGGGTCTGAACCCCATGAAAAAGGGAGCCAGCCACACTTCCCTGGAAAGGAGCTCCGTCATTTATGTACCACAACTGGAATGGGGTGATATTCCTCAGAAGATGCAAGATGATTTTTTAGGATGCAAGAGATTTTTGTCCACAAAGCAGTTGACAAAATGTTCACATGGAGCCACCAAGGGTTCCTCAAATTCTCTTATGGGACTAGAATTCAAAGGTCCTTCCTCACTGCACAGAAAAGCTCTGATGGTCAGCACTGTGTGGACTGAGAGGAGGAAGAATGCATGGTCTCTTTGTGATCATGGAGCAGGCTCCAAAATGAGCTTTGGTAGATGTTTGTTTAGATTAATTGTGAATCTCTCACAACAGAACTCTAGATCAGTGTTTTTCAACCACTGTGCTGCGGCACACTGGTGTGCCGCGAGATATTGTCAGGTGTGCCGCGGGATTTTTTCAATGAAAGAAATGTGCCTTCCGGGCTGACCTTCCGGGACGCGTTTGTGCATGTGAGAAAGAACAGTGGCGCGCTCTCGCTGATTCCGCTCGCACACTCTGTGGCCGGCCTGAGGTAGGGGGGAGCCGTTGAGGCACAGCTTCCCTTGGCCTTGCGAGGACTTGAGGGAGGGAGGGAGAGTGCCGAGGGGCTCTGTCTGTTCGCCCACCTGACCTGCCAGCGCCACGACGGAGGCAGCAGCCATGAGCGACCGGGAGCAGCTGCTGCAGCGAGCCTGCCTGGCCGAGCAGGCGGAGAGATACTACGACATGGCCGCGGCCATGAAAGTGGTAAGTGGCTAGGGGGGAGGAGGAAGAGAAGGGGGGGTCCTCCTCAGGAGACGCATGGCGCCCCCCACGGGCCCCGCCATCGCAGCCTCCACTTGGCCGTGATGGAGCCAACGCCCTGGCTCGTCTGCGCCGCCCCCCCACGAGCCTCGGAGGGGGCAGCTGAGCCTTTCCAGGTGAGGGCTGTCTTCTTCTGCGTGGCCTCTCAGCCCGGAAGGTCCCGCTTCACGGCTGCTCTTTTTCCGTCTCTGGCCCTGGCGCTGATGTTGGCCGCCTCCAAGCCGTGTGTCGGCGGCGGCAGTCAGGTGATGCCCGCCTGCGTGTTGGAGAATGAGCAGGGCGAGGCGGCGGACTCGAGCGGCATCCAGTTCGTGGGGGCCAGAGGCAGGCTCGCACATGGCAGATGGTTTTAAATGAATGAGGAGGACTCGTGTGCTGAATCAGAGTCATGCTAGACCTGTGGGTGTTAATACAGAGGACAGGAACATTCGGTACCAAGGGCATTCACTCCTCCAGCAGAGTAAGCTGGTTTCTTCCAGTGCCTGGCTCCTGGGTTGTGTGTGTGTGGGGGGGGGGGGTGATTTGCACCAAGACATTCCAGTAAACATGAATATGTTTGATGGTAACAGCTAGCTGTTTCTGTCAGGGTGGGGTTCAAATCAGTAACTGTCCCTCAGCGAAGAATGGGTGTACTGTGTTTCTCTTCAAATCACTTATGGTCAGCGGAATGCCGTTCACATAAGAGTAAGAGTTTAAACTCTCTATTTGAAAAACTTTAGCAGAATCGCAGTATTAAAATACATCCACATTATATTTCTTCTGAAACTCAGGTCAATGTTATGGGAAGGAGCCATTACACTTTGGATCTGTAACTTACGATTTCAAGTTGAGTGGCTATTACGTGTATTTGTAATACTGTCATAGTTAATACTTGAGCTGAGGCAACTAATGACCCATTTATCTTGTATTTCAGTGTTTTTCAACCACTGTGCCGTGAGATATTGTCAGGTGTGCCGCGGGATTTTTTCAATGAAAGAAATGTGCATTAGCTCGAAAAAGGTTGAAAAACACTGCTCTAGATTATGTCCTCTCCTGTCATTGCCAGAAGTGCCCTAGAAGTAGGGTTGCCTATAGCCAGAAGGGGCTATAGTTGCCATCTCTGGGTGGGGAAATTCTTGTCGATTTGGGTGTGGAGCCTAGGGAGGGTGGGGTTTGGGAAGGGAAGCGACCTCAGTGAGGCATAATGCCATTGAGTACACCATCCAAAGCAGCCATTTTCTCCAAGGGAACTGATCTCCATCATCTGGAATTCAGTTGTAATTCTGGGAGATCTCCAGGCCCCCCCTCCCCCCCCCCGGAGAGTGGCAATCCTATTATGTACAGACTAACCTGATACCCGTGCTTCATCAAGTTCCATAAATCCAGTTATAATACTGATGATGTGAAGTCTGAAATATAACATTTGTTGTAGGAATTCTAATGGAGAAGATTTTAGTGTAAAAAATGAAGTAAGACATATGTACTTTTTTCTCTGAAGGACCTCTCTGTAGACCACGTTGGTGGTTCTGCCCTCAGGTGCTAAGATCACCAGGCTGCTTGGTGAGCTCACTCAGGAGCAGGCAATATACAACTGTCCATTTAAGAAGCAGTCGTCTGTTAAGTCAACTCCTGCCGCCTTCCATGAAAGTGATGGCTTCTCTACTTGTGTTCCTGGATTGTTTTGCTGTAAGCAGCCCACCTCCTCTCCTACACCTGACAGCTGCCTGTCCAGTGTAGGAGGGGGAGGGGGGAGGAGTATTAGAAGCCACTGTGGAGATTGGCAGGATCACCAAGGCGTTACTGCTGGGGTGGGCTCCCTCATGGCTTAAAGGCATCCGGGAGGCTGGGCCAGCAGCAGGGCTAAGGCAATCCTGATTTCTTCAACTGCCATCAGCTCTCTGCAGTCTCCTGTAACGGTTTTTTACCTCAGAACGCTGAGCTTTGCAGCTGACCAATCAAAGAGTGGGTGCAAGTAGGCAGCAGCCTGGCAGCCTCATAGAAATCAGTGGGGCACATTTTTGCCCTTTTGACCCCCTTAGGGGTTAAATTTCTAAAAATCCCTTCTTAGTGAGTACCTACACCATGGTAGAAGCGCTCTCCCCTAATTTGGTATTTTTAGGTCCAGTGGTTTGGCCTGGGCGTTGATTTTATGGTGAGGGGACTTTCTTTTATATATACAGAAGGATAGATGAGAGTGGTACCTGCAAATGATATTTTTCACCAAAATCAAGGTAGACTTTCAGTAATTTTGACTTCAGCCCTAAAACAAGCAACTGAACTGCGCTCAGGCTCTGAGCAAAAGGAACAATGCTTGAAGGATAGCACTTACATTGGGGGGGGGGGGGGAATCTCTGTAATTATTTGCTTTGAGATGCATCTTGATCACTGAAATGGGAACTGAGGTCATCCTAAACACAGGAGTGTGCTTTATGCCTTTCACACCTTCCACCCTCCAACATACATACAAATCCTGCTTTCTTTCCCCTGATGGAGTTGTGCCTCCCCCACCCAGACACAGAATAGATCAAAAGGAAATTTATCAGTCTCTGTCTCCCCGCAGACTACAGAAGCCAGACTTCTAACAGCTTAAAGCTGGAAAAGGCACCAAGATCAGGGGAAGAAAGACAAAGAAAGACAGCCCCCCTGACTACGTAATAATTGCCTGATTATAGGGGAGGAAATTGCTGGTTGAGCGCCCGCAGATGCTTTGAAGGGAGGCCGGCAAGACCTGGGGACGGCAGCCGCCCCTGATTGCGGCTGGTCCAGCTCAAAGGCTCCAAGGTCACAGACCTCTCTTCATGCAGCTCCAGAGCTGAAACAGCATCCTCTTGTATTCCAGCGACTGATCCTTAAAGGTGGAGCCCTTCAAAGAGAAGGACACATTCAGGCCAGGCTCGGGCTGTTAGCCAGACACACGTGCAGAACTTGGCGCTGGAGGAACAACTTTAAGCTCAGCACAACTTTAAGCAAAAACAATTCTTTTCTCGCCTTCTTCTGCAGCAGAAGATACATGGAGCAATCCAGCCACAGCTAAAGCCAGTGATTTCGACGGGGTGTTTAAGTACAACTCTGAGTAGATCGATGACATTTTCATTGCACCTTTCTTTCCAGGTGCTTAGGGCAACATGCATGGCTTTCCCCTAGCTTGATCCCCATGCGACCCTATGAGGTAGGTTTGGCTAACAGGGTGCTCCTGCTCGAAAGTCACCCAACAAGCTCCACAGCTGAGTTGAGATTAAATTGAGATCTCCCAAGCAAGGATGATTCCAGATTTTTGTAGGCCCTGGATGAGATAGTATAACTGGGGCCCTGTTATGTTCTGGCCGAGGAACCGCACACGCGGTCGGCCAAACACATGGCCAGGCAAAGCTGTCGAGCTTCACTTCCAGAGACAATAGATCCCCCGGATCCTAAATGAGCGAGTCTGCACCCTAGGATAGACAAACAGGGTGCAGGGACACTGTAAACAGCAAATCACGGGTGTTGGGTGTGCGCATGGGTGTGGTTGAGAACAGAGATAAAAAGCAGACCTGCGAGTCCTGCCAGCAGTCTTGTTCTGACCTCTGAATAAAGTATGAGCTGTTTTCACTCAACGCATCTCTGACCTCAGTACTTTTCACTGGCAACGAAGGTGGGATACCGATGAGTGACTCTCCAGCCAACTCCAAGCACACACCGCACTGCACACCAGCATCACCTCCAGGGTCTCCGCTCCATGCTCCAGCACCACCTCCAGGGCATCACTCTCCACACCACATCGCTCAACCACCGCAAATCATGGCTGCCGCTCCAGGACAGATCACAGCATACAACACAGCCCGCCCAGAGTGCTGGGAAGCATGGTTGCAACAACTCAGATACTTCTTCGAAGTACAAGAGGTCACCGACGTAGGTAAGAAGGCTTGGCTCCTAAGCACGTGTGGGGTCGACACGCTTCATTTAAGGCAGAGCCTCATCACACCAAAAATGTCTATGAGTCTTCCTACACAGAACTCATCCGAGCATTAAATGGCTACTTTGCACCAAAACCATCTAAGATGGTGAGGTGCATGGACTTTTGTGTACACTCCCAAAAGTCCGGAGAATCGGCCTCAGACTTCTTGGTGGACCTACGCCACATAGTGGTAGGATGTGAGTTCCCATCGGTCAAGGACACCCTCTTGACCCAATTTGTCTGGGGTGTCTGGGAGTCAAAGCTCCACTGCAAACTGCTGGCCATCAAGGACCTCAAACTCGAGTCCACATTCACGATCGCCACCACATTTGAAAAGGCCCAGAAGGATCACCATGGATCCACTGCACACCATGTGGCAGCCACTGCCAGCCCCTCGACTTCAGATGAGGACAATGTTCTCCAGGTACAATGACCTGATCTCCATTGCTCACCCCAGCCTGCCACTGCACACGGGTGGACCGCCCCGCACCCCACTGCCCCGACGTCATGCACTAGCTGCAGAGACACCACGAGCGTAGCTCTTGGTTCCGAGAGGTGACTTGCCGGTCCTGCGGCAAGATGGGACACATCGCCCAAGTATGTCACTCCAAGAACTCCCACTGCACCCAAGCAGCGCACCTAGAAGCAGCCAACCTGCATTCCACTTCAGCCTCCCCCCACCAGGTAATGAACTTGCCCCAGAATACCCCTAACAAAATCCATTTAACTGTATGTGTGGAAGGGCCCCCCTGCGATATGGAACTTGACATGGGGTCCTCGTTCTCGATAATTTTGGCTGACACTTTGCATAAGCTTTGCCCACAGGGGGGACCCCTGTTACAGAAACCCAGGGGACTCACACTACAGGATTTCCAAAAGAATCCAATAGCGATCAAGGGGTGGGGCAAGTTCCGGGTCCAATACAAAGACTTTGATGGACACTTGGACCTACTGGTGGTGGAGGGCAAGCTGGCCAGCCTACTCGGACTCTCCTAGTTTGGACCTTTGGGGCTGGGGGTGACCAGGGTTAACAAAGTGCAGGAGGGAGATTTTGACACCATTTGTAACAAATTCCCCACTGTATTCAATGGCGCACTCAGGTTTTACACAGGACCGAAAGTCATCGTGGACCTTGACCCCAATGTCCAGCCCATTAGCATGATCCAGAATTGATGCAGAGCTGGATCACTTGGTGACCTAGGGGTACCAGAGCCCATGCCAAGTGGGAGACCCTGATTGTCACTCCGGTGAAACCCAATGGGGAAGTCCACATCTGTGTGGACTATAAGTGTACCCTTAACAAGGCCCTCCAGGACCATGCATACCCAGTACCTGTGGTGAGCCATGTCTTAGCGGCACTGGCAGGGGCAAACGTTTTTGGCAAGCTGGCTCTGGAACAGGCCTACCAGCAACGGCCAGTAGATGAGGCCACCGCAGAGGCCCAAATAATAGTCACCCATAGAGGGGCATTCAGGGTGAAACAATTTGGGGTTAGTGTCACCCCGGGAATATTCCAAAACCTGATGGACTGTTTACTCAAAGGAATCCCGGGGGTCCAGCCTTTCTTTGATGATATTTTAATCACGGCCCCGGACCCAGCGACCTTCACCTCCTGGCTGAGAGCAGTCCTGCTACACTTCAACAAGGCCGACCTAAAGGTGAAGCAGGAGAAATGCTCGCTGGGCATCTCGTCAGTGGAGTTCCTCAGGTTCTGGGTCGATATGCATGGCATCCACCCCACTTCAGGCAAGTTCTGTGCCAGCATCGAGGCCCCACCGCTGTCATCTAAGATGGAACTCCAAGCTTTCCTCGGCCTGCTCAATTTCTATCATGCTTTCCTTCCCCACAAGGCTGCGGTAGTTGAGCCCCTCCACTGACTCCTGGACAAGCACACGCCCTGGGTCTGGGAGCCCCATCACACAGCCGCTTTCAAGGCAGTTAAAGACTTGCTGACCTCCAGTGCGGTGTTGGCACATTTTGACGAGACTCTCCCTGTGGTCTTAGCATGGGGGCAGTCCTGGGCCACCAGTTGGCAGATGGCAGGGAGGTCCCAGTCACGTATTATTCATACACCGTGTCCACAGTGGAGCACAACTATGCACAAATAGATAAAGAGGCCCTGAATATCGTGGCTGGAACAAAAAAGTTCCATGATTATCTATACAGGCAATCATTCACCATCTTGATGGACCACCATCTTGATGGACCAAGCTGCTCCTCGGTCTCCTGGCCCCGGACAGGCAGGCCAGGGGTGTAGACTTTTTAAATCCCGGGGGGGGCGGGGGCTCTTTCGTGCGCGCGCACAAAGCGCGCGCACGCACGGGACCATGTCCCCGCCGCTTTTCCCCCACCCCCCGGCCGGCAGACCCGGTTTGTTACTGCCTGCTTGGGGCGGTCGCGGAGCAAGCCAGCTCTAGAAGACAGGGGGCAGGCCGCTCTTTGAGGAGCGAGGCTCCCCGCCCCACCCGCCGCCAGGGCTCCTTTTGCCTTCCCCACCCTCGGGAAGGATTGACGCTTTTTCCCAAGTAGAAAGGAGGGGAAGGTAATGAGCGCGGGGCGGGACGGCAGAGGGCTCCGGGGGAAGGAAG
Source organism: Lepidodactylus listeri (assembly GCA_029233225.1). Taxonomy (NCBI): domain Eukaryota; kingdom Metazoa; phylum Chordata; class Lepidosauria; order Squamata; family Gekkonidae; genus Lepidodactylus; species Lepidodactylus listeri. The sequence continues at coordinate 110,232,885 of JARCFY010000009.1, read as the reverse complement.
GGGAAAGGCTCTGGCTGCTCCTTCCTTCGCGGGTCTCTCGGGACGGGAGGCAGAGGAGGCCAAAGTATGCAGGCTGTTGCGCTGCAGCATGTGGGGTTTCATCTGCCTTCCCAGGAAAGGGGTCTGGGAGGTCGCGTGGGCGGCGACTCCACGCCGTCTCTCTCTCTCTTTCTCTCTCCCGGACTGATTCAGCCACAGTTCTGGGAAGAGTTTCGTCTTTCAGTGGAGTCCCTGTGCCCGCCCATCGCCGGATCTTGCCCTCCCTCCACCCCCTCTCCTCGGCGGCTGCCTTTTGCCGCGCCCAGCACCCCCCGGGCTCCCGGTGGCCGTCCCCACCTCCCCCACCGGCGGGCGCTCCATTTTCCCGGGGGTGGCTGAGCCCCCCCCAGGAAATTTCGGGGGAGGCTCGAGCCCTCGAGCCCCCCCATAGTTGACACCTATGAGGCAGGCACCGCAGATGCTGTCACCCAGAGTGCTCCACTGGTCCATCTTCCTGGTGGGCTACCATTACTCATTGGTTCACCGCCCCGGCAAGGCCATGCCGATGCCCTCAGCCATCTCCCGATGCCGGACTGCGACCCTGACCCCGCACACCACATTGCGTTGTTGGAAGACCTCCCTGACCGGCCAGTACAGGTAACAGAGGTGGCCCACCATACAGCCCAGGATTGCCTCCTCACCCAGGTTCTGGACTGGATGGGGAGGGGGTGGTCTGCCATAGCCACATTCTCATCCAGGAAAGATGAACTGTCAGCGCACAAGGGGTGCCTCCTGTGAAGAAGTAGGGTTATCATTCCCCCCCCCTGCACAAAAGGGTCCTATCAGTGCTACACGAGACACACCCAGGAATCATCAGGATGAAAGCTTTGACCCGGAGCTACATCTGGTGGCCAGGTTTGGATCAGGATATTGAAGCCATGGTGAAAAGGTGCCACAAATGTCAGGAATCCCGGCCTGGGAATCCCGGCAGACCCTGGGAGTCTGCCCACAAACCATGGGCACAGCTCCACATAGATTTTGCCAGGCCATTCCAGGGAGAGTTTTTTTAAATCTTGGTGGACACCTACACCAAATGGCTCAAGGTGGTTCCCGTGGGCTTCACCTCGTCGCAAGCAACTATCCGGGCCATGTGGAAGATTTTTAGTACACACGGCATCCCCGACACCCTAGACTCGGACAAAGGCACCACCTTTACATCTGCGGAGTTCACAGAGTTTGTCCAGTACTACGAGATCTGGCACGTCCTCTCAGCACCATTTCATCCCGCCACCAATGGCCAGGCAGAATGGATGGTCCGCACAACCAAAGAAGCCCTATGCCACCTGGACAAAGGGGACTGGCACCACAAGCTGGCCGCCTTCCTATTTGGACAGTGCATGACTCCCCACACCGCAACAGGCCACAGCCCGGTGGAACTCCTGATGACCCAGCGACTCATCACCTGTTTGGACCTCTTACATCCAGACCAGGCCCCAGAACACAGCGCCAATCCCGAGATGTGACCAGCTCCAAGAGGGTTCTTTCCAGGAGATCCCATCTTCACCCAGAACTTCATGAAAAGGCCTCAGTGGATCCCAGGCCAGGTAATGTGTCTTATGCGGTCTCCGGGAAGGATGGCCAAATGTGGCGGCAGCACATTGACCACCTCTGGGGGCGGGTGATTCCAGAGGACCCAGAGGAATCAACTGATGAGTAAGTGGGTGACAGCGAGGCCCCACCAGACACAAGCAGAGAACCCGACACAGACACGCCAACCCAGAACAGCATACCTCCAGGGGAAACAGCCATGCTTCCCCAGGACATTCATCCCACAGCTCCAGAACTGCGAACAGACATCAAAGACACTCCCCAAACACAACCAGAGAGACCAGTTCCAGCCCTGGAGCAGGACGCCCCAGCTCCTGGGTTACGCCGGTTAACCCAAGAGTCAAAGCAACTAGCCTACCTCAGGGATGCCAGGGAGCTTCGTATGCCAGGGAGCTTCGGAACTATGGGGGGAGGGGTGTTATGTTCTGGCCGAGGAACCGCACACGCAGTCGGCCAAACATGTGGCCAGGCAAAGCTGTCAAGCTTCGCTTCCAGAGACCATAGATCCCCCAGATCCTAAAAGGGACCAATGAGCAAGTCTGCACCCTGGGATAGACAAATAGGGTGCAGGGACACTGTAAATAGCGAATCACGGATGCTGGGTGCGTACATGGGTGCAGTCAAGGGCAGGGATAAAAAGTAGACCTGCAACTCCAGCTAACCAGTCTTGTTCCAACCTCTGAATAAAGTATGAGCTGTTTTCACTCAACGTGTCTCCAACCTCAGTACTTTTCAGGCCCCTTTCTCATGTTGAGTCCCTCCTGTGAAGAAAGACAGGGGACAAATGAAGTAACTAAATGTTGTGTACTTTCCACTAAATAAATATCTCAAAGGAACCCTGAGTGGTAAACTGGAAGAGGCTATAGTGACTTGGTCAAGGTTACACAGTGGGCCTAGATTAAGGCTGAGTGATGAATTTTAAAACCTCATTTCAAAGGTCCATGGCTAATGTGATCATCAAGTGGTTCTCACTAATCCCTTTTCACTTCCAAATATAGCACATGCCGTAGGCAAATCATTGCAAAGGCTGGCAATTACTGGACAGAGTTTTGTTACAACACGGGAAAGAATGTGATTGCATGGTGTCCTGTTCACACTCAGAAAGTAAAAATTAGATCTCATCAGCCATGCTAGCTCATGGAGCAGAGGTCCATCAGTGGCTATTGGACACAACGTATAGATGGAAAATTATGTCTGGGGCAGTGATGCTCTATATTCTTGGTGTTTGGAGGCAATTATGTGAGGGCTTCTGGAGTTCTGGCCCTGCTAGTGGGCCTCCTGGTGGCACTTGGGTTTTGGCCACTGAGTGACACAGAGTGTAGGACTGGATGGCCACTGTCCTGATCCAGCATGGCTTCTGTTATGTTCTTATGTTATCATTAAAACATCAAACAGAAGCAACAGGGGGGAAATGCTCAGTTTATTAGGGCTACAAATCATGGCTAGATTTTGAATTTTATTTTAAAAATTAATCTCCTCAGGATTTGGTCATATATTTGCACTTTAAAATTACCTCAGAATGTGATCTCAGGTTTTGGTAATCCTAAAAAGTGCAGTATGTGAGAAAGCCTCAGTCTTTTTTGTGTACAAATCATGGAGCTCCACCAAGTAGCACTGAGCCATCTCATCTGTGTGTCAGCTTTTCTCTATCAGAGGTATAGGAAGAGGTGTCTGAATTCCTGGCCTTTACCAGCACAGATTGAACATGCCAGGTCCCCAAGACTGGAATGGCGAATTACAAAAGTGTTCTGCAACTGGAATAAAAGGTCCCAGAGGAGAATGAGAGAAGGGCTGTGGCTCAGTGGCAGAGCCTCTGCTTTGTATGCAAAAAGTCCCAGGTTCAATCCTCAGCACCTCCAGTCAAAAGGACCAGGTAGGATGTGATATGACTTTGGAGAGCTGCTGCCGGTCTGAGTAGACAATACCGACCTTGGTGGATCAAGAGTCTGATTCAATATGTCAGCTTCATAAGTTCAAGATGGCCAGGGAGGGTGCTGTGTCTTGGTGGTAGAGCATCTACTTGGCATGCAGAAGGTCCCAGATTCAATCCCCAACATCTCCATTGAAAAAGATCTGGAAATAGGTGATGTGAAAGACCTCCACCTGGGACCTTGGAGAACCACTGCCAGTCTGAGTTGACAATACTGACTTTGATGGAACAGGGGTCTGGTTCGGTATAAGACAGTTTCATATGTACATATGTAATGATAGCAGAGTTTGGGGCCTGAAGTGACACCCCCTCCAAGTGGACTGAGAGCCCCCAGGAGTAGCAGAAGTGTTCTGGGCTTGGGATAACAGGCCCAAGGGTGGAGTGATGGGGTCTGTGATTGAAATCAGTGATCTGCACCTGTGATTACAAACTGTAGAGTGGGCTGTGCCTTGTCTTACAGTGACTTCAAGTCACAGAGGCTGTCATTCCACTCTGGGACCTCTCATTCCAGTTCTGCATCATATCTGCTACTCCTGGGGGGCCTTCATTCCACTCTGGGGGCTGTCATTCCAGGCCCAATATATTTAGATATTTAGTTTATTTGTTTGCTTGTTTATTGGATTCATACCCTGCCCTCCCCACCAGGGCAGGGTCAGGGCGGCTTACATAAAAATTTTAAAACTGAAAACATATTATACCATATTAATTATGGTCAAAATCACATTTAAATTATACACACATATCTACATTATGAGCCAGCTTGCTGGAAAGGCGAGATAAAGGCCGCGGTCACACGGCCCCTTTAAATCCAGGAGGGCTCCCGGATTTAAAGGGGCCGCATTTTTCAACAGCGGGTTGGGATGTCTATACATCCCAACCCCTGCGCCAGCGGGATCGGCGGCCACGGCCACTGAAGAGGCGGCCGCGGCAGGAACAGCGGCCACGGCAGCGGGGGCAGCTGCGGCGGCCGTGGCGGCGGAAACGGTGGCGGCGGAGGCGGCCCCAGCAGCACTGGAAGCGGCGGTGGCAGCCTCCGACCCGCCATCCACCTGGGTAAGTCGGGGTTTGTTTTTTTTTCACCCTTTTACACTTGGGCGCATGGATAGCCATGTGCCCAAGTGTAAAAGGGGGGGGGAATGGCCGGCGGGGCTATCTGGACAGCCCTGCTCTCGCAATGCATACGAGAGAGGGCTGTCCAGATACCTCCAATGCGGGTTCCTCCCGCAACACCCGGGAAAATACTTGATTTTCCCGGGGTCTGAAAATGCGGGAGGAACCTGCATTGGAGCCCGCTTCGGCACGGGACTAGGGGCCGGTCGTCTGGTCGGCCCCTTTAAATGCGGGAGGAAATTGCCCTTCCTCCCGCATTTAAGTCCCGTGTGGCCGCAGCCAAAAATGAAATAAATAAACAAACAAACAAATAAATAATTCAAGGCTTTTTAAAAATTTAATGCTGTAGATTGTCTTACATAAAAGTCTTCCCACAACATAAAATGGAGGAAAGGAGAATGGCGAAAGCGATCTGGGCCCCCCCTGGTGGGAAAGACCCGACATAAATGAAATCAGTAAATAAATAACTAAAAATATTCTGAATAGACAAATCACCGGAAGCGCTACTTCTGAATCTTAGAGCAGAAGAGGCTATTAACATCACACACAGGAAAAGAATTGCCATGTTACTATTTGCAGCCGAAACCTTGATACCTTCCACATGGAAATCCAATAGCAATCTAACTGTAAACCTCTGGTACAAGAAATTATGGAACTTATACATAAATGAAAAAGTTTCAGATATAATGAAACAAAAGAAATCTAAAGCTGAACATAATGACATTCAGGGGTGTCGAGTTTTGTAAATTCCGGGGGGAAGGCTCTTTAGCGTGTGTGCTTTGCGTGCGTGTGCGCTTTGCGCGTGCGTGTGCTGGGACAATGTCCCCCCCCACCGGGAAACCTCCGCGCCTCCCCGGGCCCTTCTGAGGCCCGCCAGCCGCTGCTGCCGGGGCCTCTCTCTTCCCCCCCCCACTCCTTCCTTCTCCCTTCACCGGGAAAAGAGGGAGGGAGAGGGAAGGTTGGAAGAGTGGCCAGGCGGGGGGGGGGAGGCACTGGCAGCAGCAGCTGCCGGCCTCAGAAGGGCCCCAGGAGGTGCAGCAGAGGGCGCTACGTTTTCCCAGGGGGGCTCAGTCCCCCTCCCAGAAATTTCAGGGGAGGCTCGAGCCCCCCCGTAGTCTACACCTATGATGACATTGCATGTATATGGTCCCCAATACTAACACATCTTACTATTAAAGACGCTATACCCGATGTAATAAAGAGTCTCCATCTTTGGTAACATTAGAAAAAATGCAATCACAAACTGTATGGAATGTATAAAACTGTATTAATGTATCAATCAAAAGACTTGAGTCTATCCTGTATATTATTATTGTATTTAAAAAACAAATAAAAATGTAATTGAAAAAAATATTCTGAATGAGCAAAACCTTTTCTAAAAAAGGACTTCACTTCTTCTAACGGAGAAAATACTTCAATGTTCTTCACAGTTCCCAAAGTTTCCATTGGATTCTTTTCCTTAAATGTGCTATGAGGGGGGCAAAAAACCAAACCCCTCCCTCACACTTTCCTAATGAAATAAATATATATGTATATTTTTGTATTTTTAGGCATAATATTTGAAGGCAAGCTAACATATATAGACGCCTGATGTAGAGTTTCCATCTCTTGTTCTGGTAATATATTTTATGGATGTTCTGAAAGTGTCTTAGTATATATTGTTAACTATCAATGAGAATGTATTACCTGGGTATGATTCTCTAGTTTTATTGTATTTTTATAGAAACGCAGAAATAGTGGCATGGAAGACGATCTATAGATTCGAAACGGGAGTTATTCCGGAGAATCTCGTCTCAACCATCAACTCGCTTATGAATGCTTATGCAAAAACAACTGGACTGAAATCTTGTGGCTATATATTTACTTTATTTTGTTAAAACAACACTGTAGAAGTTTGGTATAAGTTTCCTTTATTATACATAAAAAGTCTTGGCGGCATATCATTCTCTGCACGGCTTCATTCTTGGTTTCTTTTTTTGAAACTGTTACAGGTTTTCTGCCAGTCTTTCAACTTTTCCTTTGATGCAGATTCAGCAGTATTTTGGAGCAGAAAAATTAATTTTGGCAATAGTGCCATTTCAAAGTGCCGTAACTCTTCCTCGTAGTGATAAATGTAAAGGCTCCCAGGGAAGTGTGGTGTCTTTAAACCTTCTCAGCAACACACTACAGTTTATGGCATAGATTTGATCTTTATTCTTGGATGCCTAGGTATCTGTCAGAATGCAAACTTTTGTTACGCTTGGGTCAGTCAGCACTCCTCATTCATTTCAGTTGTTTCTAAATTTACCAGCGTCACCTCTGATTTCTAATATTCAATTTATATCTGGTAGAACAGAGCAAGAGTCCAGCAGCACCTTAAAAACTTACTGGACTCTTTGCTCTTTTCTACTGCTGCAGGCAGACTAACACGGCTGCCCGTCTCAAACTTATATCCAGGCACCTTTGAATACATATCAAGTACTTGTTTTAATATATCTCAAGAAGAAACTATATTAGTCACAAAGAGACCAATATCATCTGCATATAATTAAAGAAATATAATTTTCAATTTTCAATGTAGTTACACCAACATTTATACCCTCTGTCTCTGAGATACCTCTGATAAAGATGTCTAAGGGGTCTAAAGCAAAAAACAAACAATAATGCAGACAAAGTACGACCCTGTTAATCTGGAATATGTTAAAGTGCATGCCCACAATATTTAGCCTTGCTTCTGAACCATCATAAATTATTTCAGCCCACTATATAAGGTAAGGTCCAAAGTCAAAGGCTTTTAAACAAGCTAACAGAAATTTACTTTTCAGCCTGTCAGCATCAAGGAATATGAAGGTCAATTTATATTCCTTAACATAATCAAGTTGAAGATCTTCCTAATGCTGCTGGATAATTTTTGACCAGATATAAATCCAGACTGATCAACTGATATATATTTAGATGTGATAAGGTTCAGTTTGATAGCTAAGATTGTTGTTAATATTTTAGAATTGGAATTTAACAGAAAGATGGGGCAATATGAGCTAGGCAAGATTCTATCTTTCCCCCCTTTTTAATATAACTGTCATTTTTGTAGCCGTCTGGGATTGAGGAAATTTTTAAGCATGTGTATCTTATTTATTGCTTTATACACAGTTTCCCAGAGAAAGCATTATAAAATCCTGTGGTTATCTCATCTAATCCTGGAGACTTGTTATTTTTAAGATTCTTAATTACATCAAGAACTTCTGATCGATTAATAGTTTCAGCTAATCTCATCATAATGTCATTTAGTTTTGGAATTTTTAACTTGACTAGAAAAGCATCAATGTCATTTTCTACAGGGTTCTGAGAAGAATACAGTCAGGGCTTTTTTTCTGGGGGAACGCACCGGAAACAGAGTTCCCAAACCAATTTGACAAAATTATTTTTAATTTTTTTTAAAGTTCATGAGTTTGCAATATACAGATTGAAAACTTCATTTCCCTCTAGAAAGTTCCGGAACCTCTTTTTTTAAAAAAAGCCCTGCAGTTCTCTATAAGATTTTTGTATAATTTCTCTGGGCTGTGTAGACAATTATCCATCATTGCAGCTATTGTGCCTTTCAATCTCAGTTTATTCACTTGTGTTGTAAGAAATCCACCTCCATGGCCACCAGAATCAAAATGCCTTTGCCTGACAAATAACATATTCTTGTGGCTCTTGTTCATATATAAACTTTCCAGGGGTCCGTTAGAGCAGGAGCGCACAGGAGCGCAACTCTGGGAGTGAGGAGCCCAGGGGGCGGGCACATGACCAAGCCCCGCCCCCTCCTCGGCTTCCCCGAGCAGTGCAGAGGCGCAGCGCCCCGGGGAAAGCCCTGCTAGGGTCTTTATTGTTTTTAATGTTTTGTTTTAATATTGATAATTTTATCATTGTTCCTTTTGTGACTGTGTGCTGCTTTTCCAGAGACTTGCTCAAGGTGGCATATAAATTTTCTAAGTATACCATTTTTGATCTGGGCACATGGCACATAAGTACTGGAGAAATTTCACCAACCCTTCAGCAGCTTCCACCCCATCAGTTTGGTGTAGTGGTCAGGAGTTGGACTCTAATCTGGGAGAACCGGGTTTGATTCCCCACTCCTCCACATGCAGCTGCTGGTGTGACCTTGGGCCAGTCACAAGTTCTCTCAGAGCTGTTCTCTCATGAGCAGTTCTCAAAAGACCTCTCTCAGCCCCACCTACCTCATAGGGTGTCTTGTTGTGGGGAGAGGAAGGGAAAGGGATGGGTGGTGCACATGTCCTGGGTATCTCAAGTCTACTTGAAACCTGGTGGTTTCAAGGGAGCAGGAAGAGAATGAGGGTGTGTTTTTTACACTTATTTTTATTGCACAAAGTATGGGATGGGGAAGGGAATGGAGGAAGAGCAGGTCAGTTTCACTCACCTGTGGAGTGGAGCCTGAGGGGTGGGTGTTGCCTTCTGACACACTTCCGGTATGTTAGGGGGTGTGGTATATGCAAATGAGTCATGCAAATGAGCTATGCTAATGAGCTCCTGCACCTCTTTTTCTATGAAGTGACCCCTGGATGGGTGTGTTCAAAACAGCAGCTATTTATTAGCAAGCAGATGCTGGGATGAGAGCAGCTGGTTTCAGGACAAAGGGGGTCAGGCAGTCTACAATTCCAACAAACAGACAGAACCAGGGCTCTTTTTCTAGGAGGAGCTCCTTTGCATATTAGGCCACACACACCCCTGATGTAGCCAATCCTCCAAGAGCTTACAGAGCTCTTCTTACAGGGGCTACTGTAAGCTCTTGGAGGATTGGCTACATTAAGGGTGTGTCACCTAATATGCAAAGGAGCTCCTCCTAGCCCTGGACAGAACTAAGAAGTAGGGAGGAACACCACCCCCCTGAGACTAAATCACAACATACAAGTGTGCGGGGGGGAACAAACTGTTCCATAGGAATATATACAAAAAATAACCACAACAGGCCTGCAGCCAGGATTTTGTGGCTTTGTTAGCCGAATTGCTTTAATCTACGTGCAGCAATTGGCATAAAACGGGTTCTTGCCAACTATACCAAGGTCCCGCCCCTTCCAGGAGTTCTCAGTAAATAGGCATGGAGGCTGGTTGGTTTCTTTAAATTATGTTTACTATAAGATGTTGTTCAAGCATACAAAGAATAATAATAAAAACCACATACACACAAGATCTAAGGAAGTTAGACAGAAAATAGCACCGTTGCATGAGCAGGAGTATCGTTGAGGGGGAGTTACATTACCTGTCTTGATAGTGGGTGAATCACTTCCACGAGAAGATTGAGGAGGGATGAATGGAAAAAATATGGGGAACGAGATCTGAACCTGCAGATACACGCTCCAGTCCTGGCTGCGCAAACCAGGGATTAAAGATGGAGGCAAGGTACTGGGTATAGCAAGCTGGACATGAGAGGTTGGTAAGAAGATAGAGGTCGAAGGTGGCTAAGCTAGAACTAGAACTTTCATTGTGCAAGATCTTTTATCAGGTGGCATTTGGGCAGACTGCGCTGACCACATCCCATTGTCACACCCACTAGGTTGTCCATCCTTTCTACTCTTTCTTTTGGTCAGTGTCATAGTGAGGAGGGGGCAGGAAGGAGTGGGCAATATTGCAAAACTAGGTGTTAATCAGGATCTAACATCTGGGACATCTGGTCGGTCTTCTTGGCGCCAATCTCTGGTCTCGTGATGGCTTCGGCCAGGTCACTTGATGGACAATGATTAGTTGCTGGGCAACCTAATCTCTTACTGGAACTGTTGGGGGCAGGTGTGAAGGGGCCAGCGTAAAGAAAAAAAGGACTCTTTGAAATGGAATTTTGGCTTCCTTGATGGTGGATGCATGTGAAGTAGATGTAAGAGCTCTTTGAAATGTATTTTTGCTCTTCATGCAAGTGTGAACTCTGAAGGAAGTCTCCCGCTGTGGGCTGGAGCCTCTCATAGCAATAGAGAGTGCCTTTGCCTTAGGCAGAAAACCAACCTCAAAGGTCAAACTTATGATATTAAAATTCATAAGAGCATATAAAATGCCTTGCTGGCTTACAGCTTGTGGGGCAAAAGATTTTCTGGTGGGGCTGATGTCAGCTCCAATTTGTCCCCAAACCCGACTGCTGGCAGCCACCCCTCTCCTTCCCCTCCGGCAAAATTTAAAGGGCCTTTCAGCTGATCAGCAGGAAGCCTGTGGCCCACCAGTCAGCTGGAGGGCCCTTTAAATCTTGTAGGAGAGAGGGAGAGGGGTATGCGCCATCCCCCACTTCCTAAAGGATCCCTTAAAATGTTTTGGAGAAGAAGCGGGGGGCTCATGCACTCACCCCACCCATTCTTCTCAAAAAAATTTGATTCTCAAAAAAATCTTGCGAGAGTGGCCCTTTAAGGAAGGGGGCGGAGCACCCAATAGTCCCAACTGTAGCTACCAGCCAGAACCACAGGCATCATTACCTAGAAATGACCCACTGATTTCAGTGACTCTTGCGTCCCTATAGGGCTTAGAGTTGAGCATTTAATTCCTGAAGGTTTCGGGGTGGAGGCCAGGGAGGGTGAGGTTTAGGGAGGTGCGGGACCTCAGCGGGGTACAATACCATAGAGACCACCCTCCAAAGCAGCCATTTTCTCCAGGGGAACTGATCTCTGCCATCTGGAGATCAATTGTAATTCCAGAAGATGCCCATCAGTGGCTATTGGCCGCAAGGTATAGATAGGAACTCTCGCTCTGGGGCAAGTGATGCTCTGTATTCTTGGTGCTTGGGGGGGGGCAACAGTGGGGGGGCTTCTAGTGTCCTGGCCCCACTGCTGGACCTCCTGGGGGCACCTGGTGTTTTTGGCCACTGAGTGACACAGAGTGTTGCTGGATGGGCCACTGGCCTGATCCAACATGGGCTTCTCTTGTGTTCTTGTGGTCTAAGATCTCCATGTCCCAAATGGAGGTTGGCAACTGTAACTGAGCAGCTTTGGATGAATGCACCTTTAATAAGCACACAGAAGCCTGTTGGCAAAACGTGAAGGGGCATTTGGGGAATTTCAACTGGCTTCGTTTTGCACTTTGCCATGGCCTTGTTTTCTCTCTCTCCTGGTGACTGGTTTCTCCTTGTCTAATAAGCACAAGCAGCAGAGGCAACTGCAGAGACTAGTCAGCCAACCTTGGGAAGGCCTGGGACGCATTATCCCTCCCCGAGTTATGCTGGCTGATCAGGAACAGGTGCAAGACCTCCCTGTTGCATATAATCACCTGCTGCTGAAAGAATTATTTTCCTTTTGTTAGTACTTATTTGCAGGGGTCATTTCGTAGAAAAAGAGGTGCAGGAGCTCATTAGCATAACTCATTAGCATAACTCATTTGCATATGCCACACCCCCTAACATACCGGAAGTGTGTCAGAAGGCAACACCCACCCCTCAGGCTCCACTCCACAGGTGAGTGAAACTGACCTGCTCTTCCTCCATTCCCTTCCCCATCCCATACTTTGTGCAATAAAAATAAGTGTAAAGAACACACCCTCATTCTCTTCCTGCTCCCTTGAAACCACCAGGTTTCAAGTGGACTTGAGATACCCAGGACATGTGCACCACCCATCCCTTTCCCTTCCTCTCCCCACAACAAGACACCCTGTGAGGTAGGTGAGGCTGAGAGAGGTCTTTTGAGAACTGCTCATGAGAGAACAGTTCTGAGAGAACTTGTGACTGGCCCAAGGTCACACCAGCAGCTGCATGTGGAGGAGTGGGGAATCAAACCCGGTTCTCCCAGATTAGAGTCCAACTCCTGACCACTACACCAAACTGATAGGGTGGAAGCTGCTGAAGGGTTGGTGAAATTTCTCCAGTACTTATGTGCCATGTGACCAGATAAAAAATGGTATACTTAGAAAAATTATATGCCACCTTGAGCAAGTCTCTGGAAAAGCAGCACACAGTCATAAAAGGAACAATGATAAAATTATCAATATTAAAACAAAACATTAAAATCAATAAAGACCCTAACAGGGCTTTCCCCGGGTGCTGTGCCTCTGCACTGCTCGGGGAAGCCAAGGAGGGGGCGGGGCTTGGTCATGTGCCCACCCCCTGGGCTCCTCACTCTCGGAGCTCCGCTCCTGTGCGCTCCCGCTCCATCAGACCCCTGCTTATTTGCTGGTGCTTTGTTAATAAACCCTTCTTCTCCCCCCCCCCACCAGCAAACTCTATGTCCATTCGTTGTCTCCAAATCTGCAGTGAACCTTTGCCATTTGGTGGGGGGGAAACACTGCTGGCAAAAAATACTTGTTCTCCACTTCAGCCAGCCAGGTCTAACAAGAACCAAATCCACAGCCACCGCCACAGGATGCTCCTGGGTCAGCCTTACGGGCTCTGCTGAAGAAAGCTGGATAGGGAGAGATGTCTACAGCCAACCAATTGGCTGCCCATGTTGGTTCCAGCTGACTGTGTGGTTAGATGGTGGCAGGACTGAATCTTCTGAAGCAAATCAGAAGAGAGCTCTTGGGAAGTCATGGGGGGGGGGGAAGGGCTGGAGAGGTAGGAGGCAGCAGCCGTGGGGACTGCAGGCACTTTATTGCTATCAGATCCTTTGAAGCTGGAAGCCGAGGCACATTGACCTGCGAGTAAATGCCATTGAGCTCATTGAGGCTTACTTCAGAGTAAACATGGTTGGGTTTCTGTAGAAGTTCTCTCAGGCTGCAGTCAGACTGGCAGCTTGGCGTGGTAATTATACTGGTGGTAATTATACCGATTTAAAGTGCTGTGGGGCATATCCTCCAGACAGCACACCCTGCTGCGGGTTACCCACATGGCCATCCCATGGTTGGTCAGTCATCCATATTACTGCAGCGCTTCAGCCACGGCGCATGCTGCCTGGTCATATTTTAAAATGCAGGTGGGCGCATATGTGTCCATGTGCCTGCCTGTATGCTTACGCGTACTCTTGTGCAGGTGTGCAGGTGCACTCAGGCACATGTAGGCAAAAACTCTTGAAAACATCCCAGTGGAGGAAACAGATCTGCAGGTTCAGATGTCCCTTCCGGGTTCCTTTCACAGCAGGAGAGTTCAGACGCTGGAAAACCCAGAGGGAACCCCGAACAACCTGTTAACAGTGGCCTTTCCCTGGCATCTGTTTATTCCGCTTCCACTGTGGAACAGCACGGGCTACTGACCACTGTGCCACGGGAGGCAGATGTTCTTGTCTGGAGGGGACCATTTATTCCACTCAGGTAACCCTACTGTAGCACCACAAACTGCTCGTGTGACCGCAGCCCCCGTGATTTCAGTGGTAGAGTTAAGCATCTGTTGGTTTACTTCTAGGACAACAGGGATTTTTAAATGCGTAGCTTTGGTGGGATTATAGCTCCTATTATGCCCCTTTTATCCTGTATAAAAGAAAATTTGTGTCCAGACTAGGCACCTTTTAAGACCAACAAAGTTTTATTCAAGGTATGAGCTTTCGTGTGCAGGCACACTTCCTCCGATATCTGAAGAAGTGTGCACTCAGACGAAAGCTTATACCCAGAATTGAACTGTGTTGGTCTTAAAGGTGCCCATTCTGGACTCAGACTTTGTCCTGCTGCTTCAGACCAACATGGCTGCCCCACCTGAATCTAAAATGTGTTTTGCCAGACTCTCTGTGTAATCCTATGCAGATTTACTCCTTTCTGATTGTTTCATTGATTTCAGTGTGCTTAAGCTGAAAGCAACTGCATGTGATTGAACTGTATCTTATGCTGAATATCATCATGATGTTAGAAATATTAGTGGTTGCTGTGTTTAATTTAGAGGTGCATAATTGTTGGAGAAATGAGCATGTAATGCAAGGCCTGAGAAAGTCAGTCATTATAGGGTTAACTATGCAACTTGTTTGTTTACCTATGTTAGCCTGGAAGTGATACCTGGCAGCTGGCCAATTATCTGTGAGCCCGGGAAAACTGAAGGTGTACTGTCTTGCTAATTGGTCAATGATATCAGGTGTTTCCTTTCAGGGGTCAAGAAGAAGGAGAGATCCTCCATTACAATCTCTCACTCTCTATCAGTATGTCTTAGTGTGAAGACGGAGCACAATGCAGCTCCTTAGAAAGCATGTTTTGTTTATTTGTAGCTAATCCCGTTTACCTTTTCCCTTTAGTAATAAACTTCTTTTAAACTAAAAGAAGCAATCTCTTCTTTCCAGAAAAGCAAGATTCATTACTCTGATTTTTCTTGATTATTGGACAAAAGTCCTAACAAATGGTAGCAGAGGATGGTTCTTAAAAGATGGTTCTTCTTCTAAAAAGCTTTCTGGATTGATTGAGAAAGAGAAATAGGGAATAAGAGCTAGAGGCTTGGATTTTTAAAACGACCACTTTTTTTCCTTCCTGCTCTCAGAGCAATCTTGCAGCCAGAAAGGCCCAACCCTGTTTCCTTGCTGATCAGGGGAAAACCTATGCTGGATTGTAGTTTGCCAGGAGCAAAGGATCTTTTTTGACTGGATTAATTTTTGCCTGCTGTAAGTGGAGCTGAGCCTTGGAGCACCGGAGAGACGCTGCTGCCGGGAGAACAAAGGAAGGCGAGGCAAAGAAGCTTTTGAACTTCCCGCTGCTGCTGCTGCAGAGAGAAGGAAAGATTAACCCTGCAAGCTCCTGGAGAAGTAGATGACTGAGCCAGATTCCAGCGAAGCTGCTCAACCTGTGCTTCTACCTCAAATCCAAAGGGACGTGAGTAACAAAATGGCTTTTAATGCCCCATCCCAAGAAATGCCAAACCTCAGACTTACAAGGGCTAACTATCAGTGGTGGGAGGAGTATTTGAAGAGTCGCCTGCAGACTCACAATGCCCTTCAAGTATTAACAACTGAAAATCCTCCAGAATCTGACCCTGATAAGACACAATTCCTTATGATGGATGGTTTTGCTAAAGCCCTGATTTTAGGGAGTTTCCCCTACACAGAGGTACCAGGATTAAGAGGGCTAGCCACGTCCAGATTGATGCTTCAAAAGCTAAAGGACAAATTTGATAAACACAGCAAGAGTAAAATCTATTCCCTCAAGGGAAAGATTTTTGATTTCAGGATGAAGGAGGGAGACTGCCTTCCCAAAGAGATGGACAAATTAATGGGCATTGACACACAGCTTAAAGACCTGAATGAAGCACCCTCTGATACAGATATGATTTCTTCAATTCTCAAGGGTCTGCCTGGCTCCTACAAGTCTGTAACCAGTATGATTAGACTGAAAGATGATCTGACTTTAGAAGGTCTTTTGTCTGCACTAACTGAGGAATATGATTCTAGAAATTTGAAAGACAGTTTGTCTGATGAGATGTCTGTTTTGAGTCTAAAGCATGGACAGAGATTTAAAAGGAAAATAGAGTGTTTTATATGTGGGAAAAATCATCTTGCAAAGTACTGCTCTTCTAAGTATGTGTTTAATGATGAGCCCCAAGAACAAAGAGCCACAAGCGCACATGGTTCCAGTAACAAAGAACCAGCCAGTGAAAGGGGAAGCCATTATGGGAGGAGCAGAGGTCACGTTTCTCATGCACAGCACAGAGGAAAGAAGTTTGCAGCACAGACACAGAGCAAAGGTCATAATTTTAGGATCACTGATGATTTTAACACAGATGATAAGAAAATATTTTTAATCGATTCTGGCGCTTGTACACATGTGTGTAGAGAAAAAGCCTGGTTTAGTAACATAGATGTTGAGAACAAACCAAGAATTTACCAAGCTAACAGGGAATTATTGAATGTACAAGGCGTTGGGACTGTAAAATTACAATTATGTACTACAGATAATCAATTAATTGAAGTTGAATTGCGAAATACAGCTTATGTGCCTGAAGCTGTTGAGAACTTAATTTCAACAAAAAGTCTCATGAACACAGGACATCATGTCCTGCTCAAACCAGAGCAAGGAAGCAAGGTCTCTACCAAGGATGGAGAGCTTGAATTTAAAGTGGAAGAGAAAAATGGCTTTCATTACTTTGTAGCTTGTGATGATGAGGAGACAGAAACTTTTGATGTTGATCCTGATGAGGAAATAGAGACGATAAGGAACAGATTTGCCAGACTAAGGATGCTTGTGATGATGCTTGTAAACATGAAAAATGTTTATTTTCGTGGCATATTAAAATGGGACATAGAAATTTGAAATCTGTTGAGCAGTTGTTAAAGCAATGTGGAATACCTGTTGTGCATTGTGAAAAGAGTGAAACTAGATGTGAGACATGCCTCAGAGCAAAGGGAGATGCCCCAAGTTATTCTGGGAAAACTCCAGTGCAAAATCAAGAATTTTTGGAAACTGTATACAGTGATCTTGTTGGGCCTTTACCTGCATCCCTAGGTGGGAGCAAATATTTTGTGACTTTCACAGAGAATAAAACAAAATACACTTATGTGTATATGCTGAGAAATAAGGATGAAACACTGCGTAGATTTAAAAATTATGTGGCTATTGTTAAAAATAAATTTGGCAAAGCACCTAAGAGCTTACTCACAGATGGAGGTGGTGAATATTGTAATGCTGAATTCAAACAATTTCTACAAGAGCAAGGAATTCAACATAAAGTATCCATTGCCTATTCACCCCAACAAAATGGAGCTTCTGAGAGATTAAATAGAACACTGCAAGGGATGTGCAGAGCTATGCTGATGCATTCTGGACTGCCAAATGGTTTATGGGCAGAAGCCCTGAACACCGCAGTGTACTTACACAACAGATTACCCTCAAAGATTATTGGAACCCCCCCTTTTCAGGCTTGGTTTGGAAGACAGCCTGGTCTAAGACATATCAAAGCTTTTGGCGCAAAAGGGTATGCACACATACCAAAGGAAAAGAGGGGAAAGCTTGATTCCAGATCTAAAACTGGACTTATTGTAGGCTATCCTGTTGGTGGGAAAGGGTACAGGATATACAATCCCCAAACCCACACAGTTGAAGAACGCAATGTTGTTTTTATTGATGAGACTGTATTGCCTAGTGTTTCCACTGCAGCTGATCCAAAGGTGCCTGGGACTGCACCTGATGAGTTCGTTGCTTGGCTACCTGTAGTGACTGCTGGGGAACTGGCTGGGGAACTGGCAAGTGAAGCAGCAGGTCCACCTTCTGAGGAAACTACTGAAACAGAAGGGGAAGCAGGGGCCACACCAGAGGAAGCGGCTCAACCCACGGCAGAACCCACAGCAGAACCCACACCCACTGTGAGGCGATCAGAAAGGAGCACTAAGGGACAACCTCCAATGAAGTATGGATTTTGTGAACTTGTGCAACCTGCAAAGGAACCCAAGAACTGGAAGGAAGTTTGCAACTTACCTGCGAGTGAAAGAGGCAGATGGCTTGAAGCAATGGAACAAGAGCTGCTATCCATTAGCGAAAAAGAGGCCTGGACTCTCACTCAACTACCTCAAGGCCGAAACCCTGTTGGATGTAAATGGGTCTTCAAAATTAAGCACAAGGAAGATGGAACTGTGGAGCTATACAAAGCACGCCTAGTAGCTAAAGGCTACTCACAGCAATATGGGACTGACTATTTTGAAACTTTTGCTCCAGTTACTGACCAAGCAACATTCAGAACACTTCTAAGTGTTGCAGCATCTAGGAACATGATAGTAGAGCATCTTGATGTAAAGACTGCTTTTCTCAATGGAGAACTATCTGAGGAAATCTACATGGAACAACCTGAAGGTTTCAAGGTCAAAGGTCAAGAAAACTTAGTCTACAAACTCAATAAAGGACTCTATGGCCTAAAGCAAGGAGCAAAGGCCTGGTATGACAAACTTACTGAACTTTTAAAGAAGCAAGGCTTCAAGCAAGGGAAAGCTGAACCTTGTCTGTACACTAGAATCAGAAATGGACAATACCAGTATGTTCTTGTTTACGTTGACGACTTGATTGTGGCTTGTCAAAATAGAGGAGACATCAAAGCTATAGCTGATGGACTGAATAAGGAAGTGGAAGTCAAACAGCTAGGAGATGTTCAACAATATCTCGGAATGCAAATTGAGAGACTCGAGGATGGAACTTTTCTTTTATGCCAGAAAAGAAAGATTATGGACTTTATAGATTATGGACTTCATGTTGGCATGAAGAACTGCAAAGCTTCAACAATCCCACTTGAACCTGGATATCTGAAGGAGAAGGACGGCACACCACTAAAGGACATAGGAGGATACAGAGAGGCTGTCGGAAAGCTCTTGTACCTGAGCAAATCAACGCGTCCAGATATTACAGCGGCAGTTGGATTTCTAAGCAGAAAAGTAAGTTCGCCAAATCATCATGATTGGAGTGCAATAAAGAAGATGGCACGTTACCTAAGAGGAACAATGGACTTAAAACTGAAAATTGCACCAACTGAACAACCAAGACTAGTCGGCTACACGGATGCCAGTTGGGGAGAAGAGATGAACAACTACAAGTCTACCAGTGGATACCTATTCTTTTATGGAGATGGACTGATAGACTGGACTAGTAGAAAACAGACTGTTGTAGCGCAATCCACAGCAGAAGCTGAGTGCATTTCAGCAGCAAGTGCCTGCAGCAGACTTGAATGGATCTTTGAGATGTTGAAAGATTTTGGAATAATTGAACCTGTTCCTATACTTATGTTAGAGGATAATCAAGCTTGTATAACTATATGTAAGGAAGAGAGCACGACTGCTAGAAGTAGATCTATTGGTATTAAATGTGCATTAGTTAAAGATTTGTACCAGAAAAAGTTGATAGAGATTAAGCATTGTCGTACAGAAGAGCTGGTGGCTGATGTCCTGACTAAGCCACTGACCAAAGACAAGTTTGAAAGACTTCGTGGAATGTTGAATATGCTTGATGCTAATGTTGAATAATGTTTTGTGTATGCATGTATAATGACTTGCATTTCAGGTCTTGAGAAGGGGTGTTGGAGAAATGAGCATGTAATGCAAGGCCTGAGAAAGTCAGTCATTATAGGGTTAACTATGCAACTTGTTTGTTTACCTATGTTAGCCTGGAAGTGATACCTGGCAGCTGGCCAATTATCTGTAAACCCGGGAAAACTGAAGGTGTACTGTCTTGCTAATTGGTCAATGATATCAGGTGTTTCCTTTCAGGGGTCAAGAAGAAGGAGAGATCCTCCATTGCAATCTCTCACTCTCTATCAGTATGTCTTAGTGTGAAGACGGAGCACAATGCAGCTCCTTAGAAAGCATGTTTTGTTTATTTGTAGCTAATCCCGTTTACCTTTTCCCTTTAGTAATAAACTTCTTTTAAACTAAAAGAAGCAATCTCTTCTTTCCAGAAAAGCAAGATTCATTACTCTGATTTTTCTTGATTATTGGACAAAAGTCCTAACAATAATAACAAGAACAACAATGCATGTGGCGGGCCTTCTGGTGCCTGAGGGTCTCCCTGGCCTGGGACTCACAGACGTGGCGAACCGGGGCCTGGGCCGTGCCACTCCGAGGCTGACAGAATGGAACACCGTTCTGTATTTAAAAGAGCAACAGAACAAATAGAGGGATAGCCAGTCAGAGTGCAGAGCTAAGATCTGGGAGACCCACATTTCAATCTCCAGGGAAGCTCTCCGGGTGACCTGGGCCAGTCACACACTCCCAGCCTAGCCTACCTCACTGGGTTATTGTGAGGATAAAACTGAGGAGAGGAGAATGATGTAAGCCGCTTTGGGTCCACACTGGGGAGAAAGGTGGGGTATGAATGAAGTAAATAAAATTAAAAACTAGATGGCAGGTCGGAGAACTCCAGCCTAGTCTTTTCCTGGGCATCTATTCAGGCCATGTGCAAATATCTCTGTGTGCAACATAAATATAGATGCTGGTGCTCTGTTCTGTCCCCCTGAAGGCTGAATAAAGCTGGCGGGGGGGGGGGGGCCTGAAAGAATTAGAGAAACTGAGTTGACCCAGCAGCTGCACTTCGATATACATTTACATTTTATTACTTGTCTCTTGGAGACTATAATATGATCAGGAAGCTATAAAATAACACTATAAAGAAAATGTAACCTATTGACTTTGCCTGTTGAATTTCTACCTGCTGCACAACCATTTAAAGCCCAGAAATCCCTGCATGTATTTAATTGGGGGGGGGGGGATTGAGCGATAACAGGGCTCAGCACTAGGGCAGGGTAGATCCGGGTCAGATGCTTGGAGGGAAATAGCTTGTCGCTTTAATAGAAACTGAATAGGATCTTATTTGCCTCCGGGCCATTAAAAGCCTCAGTGACTTATTTCCACACATTCCTCTCTCCATTAAAGGAACTGTGTGTCTCTAGGTCATCAAATCTTTACCAATCCAAAAAAGGCTTTCAGTCCAAACAAGGCTTAGTTTCACACATTTATGGAATTCTTTTGGGGCAAGACTTAAAGAAACCTTTAACATGTCAATCCATTTGGAATAAAGAATGTAGCCACAAACTACCAGATGGCATTTGGTCCTCCGTTTGGGCCACATCTCCTTTCCGTTCCAAAATTATAGACATACGCACAAACTCCTTTAAATTAATTTCGTGCTGGTATCTCACCCCTAAAAAATTACGTAGCTCACACTTCCAAAGCATCTAGCCCAAAATGTTGGGGAAATTGTGGGAAAATAGGAAGTCATCTTCATTGTTGGATCTCCTGCCCCAAGATTGCCCCCCTTTTGGGACCCTATTCGAATAAAGGTTAAATCCATTACAAATCTGGACCTTACTACTACGCCAGAGCATTTGCTCTTCGGAGACTGGAAATCCTTGACGTGCTCATATTCAGTTAGAGAAAGGGTGTCTCTATGGATATATGCAGCAAGAAACACTATTGCCCTAGCAGGAAATCATCACAACCACCCTCAATCTGTCAGTGGCATCAAAAACTTTGGAAATTATACATCATGGCGAAGCTCGCAGATAATCTGGAGAACATTCTTAAGCCCTCTAGACACTCCTATTTCTCCTCTCTAGGGCTACCTATCCTGGAATACTTGTCGTCTCAAGGGGAAATTCCCCGATTGGTAGTTGATCTTGGAATATAATGTTTTTATATCTTACTAAGTGATTACACCGCTGTAATTCTATATAGATCAGGTAGACTGATGATTGCTTACCTACCCAGTGACCTGGTATGTTGTTCGGAGTTTTGTTTTGTTTTACGCATTGCAGGTATTCTGTTCTATTCGATCACACTGTATGTCTGGTGTTGCTTGTTTGTTATTTCTTAATAAAATGTTAATTGTAAAAAAATCTTTACCAGAGATGTCCAGTACTTTCTGCTGAAGCCACCTTGCAACCCACGGAGCATCTGCAGTCTGTCAAGAACTACAGAATCGAATATGCAGGAACTTTAGCAAAGCCATCAATAATATATGACAGGCCTGGACCAGCCAAATAAAACTTTTAACCTCGGCCAAGCCAAATGTCTCACCAGGGTGCTCCGAGCCTTCAGGGGCACTTTCCCTTTCTCCACTGTTTTTGGTTTGCGACCTAATCTGACCTCAACAAATGATAAGCCAATGGCTGCTTTCAGTCTTATTCACTGAGACTCTGAACATGGAATCAACTGGAAAACTAGATACCAACAGTAAGCAAAGATAAGGCTTTGCAGAGGCAGAAGGATCACTGCAAAACTGCCTGCTGTGCATCAGACACGGATAGCCTGGCCTTTCCACGTGATCCCCACACTCTGCTCGTTTGCAGATTTGGCTTGTTTCATGTCAGGCAAATGCATGCTGTCCCCCCACCTCACCTGCACCATTTGACAATCCAGACAGGGTGCAATATGGAGGTGTGAAGGGTTAGGGGGGCTCCCCAAAATGATGCCTGAGGGCACCACGGCACCTCGCGACAACTCAGCCTAGCCTGTCAGGTGGCCCTGCCTGTACTTTGACACACCTGACCTGGCCACCAGGATCCAACTAGACCACTGTAGAGCGTGGTCTGCCCTCAGAATCAGCTTGGAAAGTCCACCTGGTCCAGAAAGCCACAGCTCCAGTCTCAGCAGGAGCCAGATGGAACGGGCATGGCACTCCCATTCTGTAGACACTCCGTTGGCTACCCATTTGTTACTGAGCTCAGTGGAAGGTACTGGCTCTCACCTGCAAAGCCCTTCATGGCCTGGGACCCTCTTATCTGCAGGACCACCTTTCTCCCTCTGCGCCGCCACAGCCACTGTGCTCAGGTCACTGGGGGCTTCTGCAGGTGCCCACCTGCCAGTGGGCCAAGCCAACACGTGCCCCCACATCTGTGCTTTCTCCCTTGTGTGGAACGGCCCACCCAAGGAAGTCAGGAAAGCTCTGCCTCTCCTGGCCCCCAGCAAATGATAAGAAACTAAACTATTCAAGAGGGCTTCTCTGCACAGGTAATAGGTAGGGTTGCAACCTCTGGGGATTTGGGGGCTGGAGCCTCAGAAAGGGGGGTATGGGGAAGGGAGCAATCTCATCAGTATGTGTGACCGTCTTTTGTGGCTAACATCTAGGCACTACTCTGACGCTCTAAACTGAAGAACCGCCATCTGTATTAGGTTTTCTAATTTTATATTTTTTAATGTTTTAAATATTAACGTGTATTATTACCTGTTGTTAGCCGCCCTGAGCCTGCCATGTTGCGGGGAGGGCAGGATATAAATCTCAATAAATAAATAAATAAATAAATAAATCAGGGCAATAATGCCATCGAGTTCACCCTCCAAAGCAGCTGTTTTCTTCAGGGGACCTGATCTCTATCATCTGGAGATCAGTTATAATCCCAGGAGGTCTCCAGCCACCACCTGGAGGTTGGCAACCCTAGTAATAGGATTGCAACTGTAGAGGAGGAAGAGAGATTGGATTTGTACCCCACCCTTCACTACCCAAGGAAGTCTCAGAGCGGCTTACAAACTCCTTTCCCTCCCCCTCCCCACAACAGACACCCTGGGAGGTAGGTGGGCTGAGAGAGCTCCGAGACAGCTGTCCTTGAGAGAACAGCTGGTACAGAGCTATGGCTTGCCCAAGGTCATCCAGCAGGTGCAAGTGGAGGAGTGGGGAATCAAACCCGGTTCTCTCAGATTAGAGTCCGCGCACTTAACCACTACACCAAACTGTACAAAAGGTTTTACAAGCTTGCCTGGATAAATGATGAGGGGTGTTGATGTATGCTGCTGTGTTCAACTTACTGTAAGTAGGACCCTGTTATGTTATCTCTGTACAGCCTAATGTGTCATGTGAATACTTTTGCTACCTTCAGTTCTTTCTGAAATCTGAATGCCCCGTTTTGTCGATTGTCCTGACTCATTCTGTGTAATCTGCCTGGAGTGAGATAGGCAGATGACACATAATGTATATAACTAAATGAATATAAAAGTCCTGCCATCATGCAATGCCAGCCTCACTGAAGCGAGGCAGGACAAAACGCTGCCACTAAGCACAGGAATGCTGTTCCGAAAAGGCCTTAAAACGACTTCCAGTTTTGGCACTTTCAATGGCGGGCACAACCTCCCAAAGCTCCAGGAGGCATGACCTGGACCTGGTGGCAAGAAGGGGCTCTGAACTGGTTTCAGACCCCAGAAGCCCTTGTAGGGGGCTCCTGCCTGAGACGCGAGGGACAGCCTCTCCCGGGGTGGTGACACAGGGATCGAGGCTTCCCTTTCTCTCCAAAGGTTCTGCCGCCGTGGTGCTTTCGGGCACTCCGAAGCACACACTGGACAGCTGCAGAAGCCAAGATGAGCATCAAGAAAAGAATCACCTACCTGAAATGCATGGTGAAACTGTAAGTGGCTGATCTCCATGAAGATTCTCTGATGGGAACCTGAAGTGAAGGGAATTTAAAGTTTAAATCCCCCCACCTCCCTGCCTTAAGAAACAGCACAACAGAGAATCTGTGTGTCTGCTGAATGGCTGGAGACTAAATGGGACTAAATTAACTAGCAGAAACTGGAAAGGAGTGACTTTTAACTAACTTCTGGGAACTTTTCTAACTGTAAACAAAAAACAATGACTGGACTGGGAGAAAAGATGGCGGGGAATCCTAGATCTTCTAGAGCTGCACCAACACTTCTGGCTACAGAGGCTGGGACCACTACAGACCTGATTGCAGCACTGGCAATAGCTGTGAGAATGTCCCAATGAATATAGTCCACAACAGGTCTTTGGGTAAAAAGTCCTTTACTTGTAGAAAGATCACTGGAGTCATATACTTGTTCTGTTAGTAATGAAAGGCTACAGGTTACATCCATTGATATACTAAACTGCTACATGATTAGAGATATGCCACCAATCACTGCACAACATTTTGGTGCGCTACTGACAGTAACACTAATTCCCATGGAAGACGCAGGAAAACTAGTTCCCATGGGAAGGGAAATGGGAGTACTTGTTCTCATGGCAAAAAGTTGTTGCTGAGTCTAGAATTCAGTTTCTCAAAACCTGTTAACATAACAGGTATGCAGTTCACTGAGTATTTCATCCTCCCCCTGTTCAAGGACACAAGAGGAGATAATTTGACACTCAGTGCACATGCTCGTAACAGTCTAAGCAGAACGGAGCAAATGCAAGCAGAAAGCAAGCAGGCGGGGCCAAGCGGGGGCTAAGCACTCAGGGAGAGAGACTCTGCATTCCTGCGGGGCAGGTTGATTAGCTGTTGCAAACTCCCAGCCGGGGTCCTGGGAATGAAAAAAGATTAAGAATGGATAAACACTTACATGACACAAGAGTAGCTCATTATGCATGTGTATAGGAACTCATTAGGCATTTGTATAATAATGCATACAGCTTACAGAAAGGAAGAGTAACTCATTATTTATTTATTTATTTATTATTTGTTGAGATTTGTATCCCGCCCTCCTCACCATACGGCATTCATTAGGCACATACGCCTTACAGAAAGGAAGAGTAACTCATTAGGCACGTGTGCATTAAGGCATAACAGGTAGATCAAACATAGGTCACAACAGGCACCCCATGGCAGGTACTGACATTAGCTTTGTGCCCTCCGATGGGCCAACTGAATGCTGTTAACTCTAAGCTGGACAATTTGCAAAAGCAAGTGGCAAATGCAAGCATGAGGTCTGATAAGACAGCAAAAACATTGGCAGAGGTTAAAACCAAAGCAGAGAAGTCTGATTTAAGACTGGATGTGATGGAAAAAGAGAGGATTTCTGACAAAGATAATTTATTGAGGCTTCAGATGGAAAGGTCATCTTTTTTTTGAGATTGCAGGGTATTGCTGAACAAAAAGGTGAGAACCTTAAAATGATCCTGAGTGATTCCTTAGCTCCAATGACAGATTTACAAGCAGATCAACTACAAAGTGAAATGGATATGGTCTACAGGACATATCCTGAATTTGTAAAGAAGAAAAATCTGCCTGGAGAAGTTATGGTGAGGTTCTCAAAGAAATCAACTAGAGACGTGGTGCTCAAGGCCACAAATAGAAATGCCCTGAAGATCCAAGAAGCAGATATTAAAGTTTTAAAGGACATCCCATTTGATATCAAGAAGAAGAGGAAACCTTATAAAAATCTAACTGCATTTCTACTAACAGAGGGCATCATGTACCGATGGCTCACCCCGGAAGGCCTGGTTTTCAACTATAAAGACAAGAAGCAAAAGACTGACTCAGCTGCAAAAGCAAAGAAATTATTGGATTATTGCAAAGAAGGAAAAGATAAAGATTCCTCAGAGGACTCTTTGGAACATCAAGACAGCATTTATGGACTAGAAAGCTCAGATACATCTGGAAGTAAAAGCTTAGAAGAAGCAGTGTCGGATGAAGCCTTGGGAGTGGCTACAGCAAAACCCCAGAGAGGAAAGAAGAAAAATAGAAGACAAAAGGGAAAATAAACTGTGATATGTTAAAAGTCATATATGCTTATTGTATCCCATTTTGAATTTCAACCATTCATTTATTTTTTAAAGTTTTGAGATATATAGTACTCCATCTGTATAGTATTAGCTGTTTTATATGTTTGAGTGTTTTTTAAAGATATTATCTGTTCTATGTATTTGTTGTGAGCCGCCCTGAGCCGCCGTACGGCGGGGAGGGCGGGATATAAATCTCAAAAATAAATAAATAAATAAATACTTAGCAATTTGAAGCCTGCATATTTTAATATTTTCTTGAATTTTGAAGGAAGGATTTTATATCAGTATAGAAATTTGACTTCTGTATATCTTAGGGTAGTGTAGGTTTTTAGTTAGTGTAGTAGTTTTAGCAGTGTTTGTAGTTGTAGGAAATCAATAAAAATACTTTTTAAAAAAGGAGAAGGCCTTAAAACCATGGCCTGAAATATCCTTTCTTTCTCCACCCCCCTCATGTGTGTGTGTGTGTGTGTGTGTGTGTGTGTGTATAAAAACTGTAACATCCAGCCCAATGAGCTGGAAAGCTTGCAGACTGTTTTGAGTCACTTCGGCCAGCCTTTAGGCAAACTGGTTTGTTTTGGGGAAGTGATCTTCAGTCACAGACAGGGCAATATCTGAGTATTGCTACATTGCCAGGAGGTCTGAGGGCAAAGGGAATGAGAGAGTCCCATACTTTTCCTCTGCGCTGCAGACAAGACCGATAATACAGATGTATTTTGCAGGACTAAGAGGAGGAGGAGACCACAAAAACGCCAGCAGTGAATCTAATCCTGGTTGTAGACCAATTCTAGATTGATTCCTTGCTCTCGCTTACATTTCCTTCTTTAATCTTCCGTTCTACAAAAAAAAAGAAGAAGCCCCTTTCACTGGGGACTTCTACAAACATTCCCACCCCCACCCCACCCCCTTCAGTGATTCTTGTTATTGTTTGTAACCCCTTCTTGTGCACACCCAGGAATCCCTTTGGTCTCATTAATCGGAAAGAAGGTCTTCTTTTGCCCCCGTCTTTTAAGAGCTGCCAGATAATGACACAGTTGCCTTTAGAGTTTAACTTGTCAAAGGAGTTTTCGTTACTTTGTTCCTTTGGGGCAGCCTCTCCTATTGTATCCCCCCCCCCAACCCTAAGTGGAAACTATATTAACTGTCAGTTAATTATACACCGTTTTCTCCTCCAGCCTTTACCAGTCAAAGGGGCAGGTAGGCCGCAGTCCTATCATCTCAATCACTGTCTCCCGGCACAAAAGAATCAATAAAGATGAGTCACTTAGTGTCACCCAGCGCCTGATCCTCAAAGCCACCCATTCCTAATTGCCTTTAGAGAGGGATGATAATGCAGACTTTGAAGTGATAATGAGCCTAATGAGTGCTCTTGTGGCGAGGGGAAGATCATGTGTCAGAAGTCTCTGCAGATGCTCACGGGCCAACAAAAGCCATGCCCGCTTTCCTTTGAGAGCCGAGAGGGCCCTGCCAAGTCTGGTACCCGGAGGGCGGCACAATGGAAGAGACTGCCCCACGGCGGGAGGCTGCAGCCTGCTGCTCGCAACCGACTCCATCCGTCTTGCGCTTTGCCTTTCAATGGGCCCCAGCCGTCCCTCTCATCGTGCAGGCCGTGTGCTGGGTGTTTGGGTCGGAGCGGAATACGGGGCTCCCTCTTTCTCTCTGGGAAACTCTTGGGTGGTGACTGAGCTTGATGGAGGACAGCAGGAAAGCCCAGAATGCCTTTCCTGTCATTTAAGTGCAGTGGGGCGGAGGTGGGGGAGAGCAGGCCCAAACAACAGCAGAGACCACAAAAGGTCATTTAGATAGAGGGGGACATCCAACAGCAGCAGCACTGCAGACAAGGGCTGTGTTTGGTTTGCTAATAAGAGGCCGAGGGGCGTTGTGCCGATGTACGAGATCTGTTTTCATTTCAGAATGTCACCTCTGCCTATCTTAAACATGTCCATACGGAGACTGTCTGTAGATCTGATGAGTGTGAGGAAAGACTGAGAGCACCCGTCACAATGTTTCAAAGGCACAGAACAAACACAGCAGTCTGTGGGTCGAACCGCTGGATGGCTACATTGGCAGGGGTGGGCCGGAACATGCAGAACAGCCAGTAACTCATGCGATAGCCACAGGGGCTTCTCAGCTTCTCACACCCAGGCTGCGGCTGGGGTTGCCAGCTCTGGGTTGGGAAATACCTGGAGATTTTGGGAGGTGGAGCTTGGGGATAACAGGGTATGGGGGGGGCCTCAGCAGGGTACAATGCCATAGAGCCCACCCTCCAACGCAGCCATTTTCTCCAGGGAAACTGATCTCTGTCGTCCTGAGATCAATTGTAACAAAAGATCTCCAGGTGCAGCCTGGAGGTTGGCAACCTTATCAGGTTGCGGCTGTGATGACAAGTGGTGTGGGTTTCATGGGCAAGCCTAAATTTCCTCATAAAAAACAGAAAAGAGCCCTGCTGGATCAGACCAGTGAGGGTCCATCTAGTCCCACATCCTGTCTCCCGCAGGGGCCAACCACAGGGCAAAAGAGGCCAAGGCCTTCCTTTAATTCTCCATCCCAGCAGCAATATTCAAAGGTTTCCTGCCTCTGTATATGTAGGCTCCCTTCAATTACCATTGGCTAACAGCCACGGATGGCCCCCTTCTCCACGAATCTAACTCCTTTATCTGAAGAACTGAACAGTGACTCCCAAACAAGGTCTGCTCATCTACAAGCTACTGATCACTCTTCGTACCATGGATTAGCTGTGGAAGTTGTTTAATGATGTTTCTGGGTCAAGTCTGAAATATTCCCGTAGGAATGAACTTCAGCACTATGTACCTTTCCTACCGCTCTGTTACTGATGTATCCTGCGCTTTCTTTCTGTACGCTAACTACTGTGTGGGACTGATTACCATTGTTCCTGTTCTAATTTATTATTATATGTCTATATTGCCATTGTCATGTTATTATAATGTTCCTGCCACATTGTTGCTGTAGCATACTGCATATTTTGTAAGCTAACTACTATTAGGGGTTAAATATTATTGTTTATGCTTATATTATATTGTATTATGTTAATATTTATTTATTTATTTATTTATTGTTCCATGTATACCTTGCCCTCCCCGCAGAACAGGCTCAGGGTGGCTCACATTCATTTGTACCTTGTACGTAATATATAAATAACAGTTAAAAACCTATGAAATCATCGAAAACAATTCGGTTACAATGATAATAATAATAATAATAATAATAAAGTGCTGTCGGTATTTCACTAATTGCATCAGATGGTGTACCAGTGCCACAAAATGGTGTATTAGTTACATAAGTTAACATATTCAATGTTCTTCAGAGGTCACACTGTGACTCACACTGGCCATCTGAGTTGTGGGTTCATTGGTGGTGGCAGTGGAAGTGAATCCTAGCTGAAAGCCTGGTGGAAGAGCTCCGTCTTGCAGGCCCTGCGGAACTGTCATGTTACAGTTGCTTAATAAAAAAGCTGAGCTGCAAAAAACAAACAAACAAGCACCAACCTCCTAACCTGCCACAAATTTTCTTAGTCCTTAAGGTGCTCCTAGACTTTTGCTCTTTTCTACTGCTACAGACAGACTAAAGCAATGACCCATCTTGATCTATCTCTTTTATTTTTTTTATTTGGGGGGGAGATATTTTTGCATTTTGTGTGTATGTGTGTGCCCTTGCCTGGAAGTCATGGTGACCTCTGGTGACTCCTACTGGGGCACGGAGGATGTTCATAGAAGGCCTGTCTCTGGCCTCCTGGCCCTGGTATTCTCTGGAGGTCTCCCATCCAAGTACTTGCCAGGGTTGGCCCTGCTTGGCTTCCGAGATATAATGAGATTGGGCTTGCCTGAGCTACCCAGGTCAGAGCTGGGTCTGTCTTTTAAAGCCACCTATATGCTCCGGAGGACCATCAGTATGTCAACTGGCAGTGAGTTCCACAGTGTAACTACTGGTTGAGTAAAGAAGTATTTCCATTAGTCCAGCCTGAACCCATTGGCCACCAAGTTCAAATTTTCTGCACCTCCTGCATAATTTTACACACTTCTATCTTGTCCTTGTCACTGCGGCGGCCAGGGTGTGAGACGAGTGCCCCACCCGAAGGCTCTGCCAGTGCCACAGAGATCGTTGTGTTCAGCTTCCTCTTGGACACCAGCTGTCCTCCAGGGCAGCGACCCACCATCAGGAACTTTCCTGCTATGTGAAAGAGGCAGTTCTCCCTGCACATTTTTTTTTGGTCATCAATCATATCTGATTTATGGCGACCCCTAGTGGGGTTTCCAAGGCGAGAGACGTTCAGAGGTGGTTCACCCTTGCCTGCCTCCAGATCACAGCCCTGGACTTCCCTGGTGGTCTCCCATCCAAGGACTAACCAGGGCCGACCCTGCTTAGCTTCCGAGATCTGTCAAGATTGGCGGTGAGGTCTTTGCAAATTTCTTTGCAGCTAAAATCTTGTCGCTCCGCCAGGACCCGCCAGGACCTGCCTGACAATATGGATACAGTACGAGAACTGGAGGCCCCCTTGGCCATCTTCTGGTCCAATACTGGATTAATTCAGCCTGCTCTCCCAGAACGATGTCAATAGGATCCCGGGTACCATGAAGCCGACCAGTTGCTGGTTGAAGCCAGCGAAGATGGACTACACACACACACACACACACACACGGTAGTCATTATAAATCTGTCCGAGTTCAGAGGTCTTCCCAGGGAGTTTAAAGGAGGCAAAGGTATGACCACTCTCGAAGGAACTATTTCTGGATCCTATCGATCTGGCCAACTACTGCCCAGTATTGAACCTTTCGTTCCTGGGCAAGGTAGTTGAGTGAACAGCAGCAGAACAGCTCTAGGGTTTCTCATTAGAGGACTCATCAATACTGGACCCATTCCAGTTTGGTCTCTGCCCCAGCCATGGGATGGAGACAGCTCTGGTCACCCTCACAGACGATCTCCACCAATGTCTGGATCAAGGTAGGTCAGTGCTGCTGTTGCTACTCGATCTGCCAGCAGTGTTTGATTCAGTCGACTATGATTTGTGGACCCAACCTGCTGCCTCACTGACGTAGGAATCCCGGGGACAGCCTTGATGTGGTTTCTCTCCTTTCTCTGGGGTCAGGGGCAGAGAGTGGCGCTAGGGGAGAGAGTTTCTTCACAACACATGTCGGTGTGTGGTGTCTCTCAGGGGGCTATGCTCTCTCCAATGTTATTTAGCATCTACATGCGTTCCCCCGCCCAGCTGGTGCGGCATTTCAGGCTGGGCTGTCGCCAGGAGGTTGATGATACCCAGCTGTACCTGTTGATGGACGGACGGATGGATGCTGCCCCAGAAAATCTGGCACAGGGATTGGAGGCTGTGGCCGGATGGTTGAAGCAAAGCCAGCTGACATTAAATCCACCAAAGACGGGGGTCCTGTGGCTGGGGAGGGGAGTCTTGGGATCGAGTATCCAACTCCCGACTCTGGACAATGCTCCTTTAGCCAGTTTGGTGTAGTGGTTAAGTGCACGGACTCTAATCTAGGAGAACTGGGTTTGATTCCCCACTCCTCCACTTGCACCTGGCTGGATGACCTTGGGCAAGCCATAACTCTGTACCAGCTGTTCCCTCAAGGACAGCTTGGGAAAGAGCTCTCTCAGCCCCACCTACCTCACAGGGTGTCTGTTGTGGGGAGGGGAAGGGAAAGGAGTTTGTAAACCGCTCTGAGACTCCCTTGGGGAGTGGAGGGTGGGGTATAAATCCAATCTCTTCTTCTTCTTCTTCTTCTTCTTCTTCTTCTTTAAGGCCAGTACCAACGGTGATGAGTCTGGGTGTGATTCTGGATGCCTGCCTTTCAGTGGAGGCCCAGATCACAAATGTGGCCAGGATGGCATTTTTTTTATCTACCCCAAGTCCAGCAACTGGCACCCTTCCTGTCTCGCCTTGACCTAGCCACAGTGATCCATGCAATGGTCAATTATGATGGACTAGATTACTGTAACTCACTCTGTGCAGGGCTACCCTTGAGGCTGACCCGGAAACTTCAACTGGTCCAGAACGTGGTGGCACGGGTCCTTACAGGAACCCATTACAGCCTGTATCCAACCGGTGCTCTACTAGCTGCACTGCTCCAGATTGAATACAGGATTGAGTACAAGGTGTTGTTTTTAACCTTTAAAGTCCTTCACGGTCTGGGACTGCCATATCTTTGGGACCGCCTCCCCTGGCATTCCCCCCCCCCCCCCGACACTATGCTTTTCAAACCACAGCACACTGACGACCCTGGAACCAAGGAGTATTCGCTGGGCTACAACTAGAGCCAGAGCCTTTTGGCTGTGGCTCCAGCTTGGTGGGATGCACTTCCCAGTGAGATCTGGGCCCTGCAGGACTAGGTACAGTTTTGTAGGGCCTGTAAAATGGAAGTGAGCCATCCAGCACATGGGCAGGGCCAGGAGAATTCCCATTTATCCAGATTCTCCTGTCTCTTCAGCCCCTGGGACACTGTTATTGGGTTATTGTGCAGCATCTGATAAGCTGTACGCAGTTGTTTTAAAGTGGCATGTTTTTAATTATATTATAATCTTGTGTATTATATGTTGTGACCCACTCTGAGCCCCACAATAGTGGGGGAGAGTGGGATATAGATCAAAGAAAGAAAGAAAGAAAACTGAAGTCCCATGTAGGGCAGCAGAATTCGGGGGGAGCAGGCCTGTAGTGACAGTGGGGCATCTTGGGGCTGGGCCCCCTGGCTTACTGGCAAGGCCCCACGACCTCCCATCCAGCACGGGGCTTCTGAGCGGTGGCAGGTGCAGGGAAGGAGCCAGGTATTCCTTTAATTCAATTAGCCAGTGCCCCTAAGAAATTTAAGCCACCCTGAGCCCGCTTGCAGGGAGGGCGGGGTAAAAATGTGAAATAATAAATAAACAAATTAATTAATTAAATGCCCCCCAACTTTAAAAAAATCTTGGCTACAGGCCTGGCGAGGGGGGGAGATCTGGCCTGCGTGGTGCCCTGGCTCCTGCTTTTCCCTCCGACAGGAGAACGTTCCAGTGAGCTATGTCCCGTGTTAATTATGGAGGTGCCATGTGGGTTTTGGCCCGCACTCCCCAAAGCGACAGGGTTGGGTCTTGACCTTTAGACAAATCCAAGGAGAATAGTTGGTTGTGTTGGTCTGCCGTAGAAGAGCTAGATTTGAGTCCAGTAGCGCCTTAGAAACCAGCAAGATTTTGGGCATATGAGCTTTTGAGTCAAAGCTCCCTTCAAAGAGAGAAGAGGGGTGTCCCTACTAGCTGCAAGGGATGGCGACTGAGGGGAACCGCCACATTCAGAGGCAGCCAGCCAGCCTCTGAATCCCAGGGCCAAGAGGCAACGTTGGGGAAGGTCTCAGCCAGTGTTCCCTCTAAGCTGAGTTAGTGTGAGCTAGCTCACAGTTTTTTAGCCTCCGGCTCACACATTTTTGTCTTAGCCCAGGAAGGATGGCTCCAGAGCAAACTAATTTATGCAGCAGCCAAAATGCTCGCTCACAACTTTAATGCCGGTAGCTCACAAAGTAGAGTTTTTGCTCGCAAGACTCCACAGCTTAGAGGGAGCATTGGTGTCAGCCCTTTTGCTGGCCCTCCAGAGCAACTGAGTGGCGACTGTGTGAGGAAGGATGTTGGACCACTGGTCTGATGCAGCCTTGAGAATTTATGATGCACTAAGGTAAGATTTGGCCACCAAATGAGAAGGGAGCACTCACTGGAGAAGACCCTGATGCAGGGAAAGATTGAAGGTCAGAGAAGAAGGGGATGGCAAAGGATGAGATGCTTAGACAGTGTTATCCAGGGGTGGCCAACCTGTGGCTCGGGAGCCACATGCGGCTCTTTCACACATATTGTGCGGCTCCTGGCAGGGCAGCTGGGGAGGCATGCTTTTTCTCTCTTTCTCCCTTCCTTCCTTCCTTCCTTCCTTCCCTCCTCCCTCCCATCTATTTGCTTTCCTAGTTTCTCTCTCTCTCTTTCTTATAACTGGTTTTCCTCGTTTGTTTTTATTTTTGGCAGTCCCATTTAACGTTAATAAAAAGCAAATTTGCATATTTTAAAAAATAAAAACGTGTGTGTGATATTTGTTCCTGTCTTGCGGCTCTCAGACATCTCTATGTGGCTCTTACGTTTATTCTATGTGGCTCTTACGTTAAGCAAGGTTGGCCACCCCTGGTGTTATCGATGCAACGAACATGAAAATAAGCAAACTCTGGAGCACAACAGAAGACAGGAGGGCGTGGCGTGGTGTGGTCCATGGGGTCACGAAGAGTCAGACCCAACTGACTCGAGGTTAGACTACTGCAATGCTCTCTACATGGGGCTGCCCTTGTCCCAGCTCCAGAGGCTGCAGCTAGTGCAGAATGCCACGGCCAGGCTGCTGATGAGTCTCTCAGTACGAGACCACGTCCAGCCTGTGCTGAGGACGCTGCACTGGCTGCCTATAGCGTACTGGATCCAGTTCAAGGTGCTGGTATTAACCTTTAAAGCCCTATATGGTCAGGAGCCTGCCTACCTAAGGGACTGCCTTTCCCCATACATACCCCAGTGAGCACTGAGGTCAGGCACCCAACATCGCCTGACCCTCCCTGGCTCTAGAGAGGCCAGGCTAACGAGCACTAGGACCAGGGCCTTCTCAGTGGTGGCTCCTTACTGGTGGAAAGAGTTCCCGGAGGACATCAGGGCCCTGTGGGACCTTTTGCAGTTCCGCAGGGCCTGCAAAGCGGAGCTCTTCTGCCAGGCCTTTGACTAGGAGCCACCACTGGGCAGGGGGGTAACAGCACCAGGAGAAATGATGGTGAGATCACCAGCCTATGAAATCGGCTGGCGGAAGCTTACTGGCTTGTAATCTTTAGGCTGCTGCTCTGATGTCGATCCTTTGCACTGCCTTGTTAACTATTAGTACTGTATTACCACCATCTTTGTGGGTTTGTGGGTTTATTTGTTAATTTTATATGGACGTATGGATTTTTAACTTTGATATGAATGTTGGTTTTAATGTTGAGTCGGTATATCTGACTAGGCAGGATATAAATCTCAATAAATAAATAAACTGCGACTGAACAACAACAACAACAAAAAGGTAAGATTAAAGCAACAAAGACCCACATAATTTTATTCAGGGGTCCCACAGAATTTCACGGGACCTACCCTCCAGGATTTAATCTAACGTGTGAGCTTTCCCATCCCAAATAAGCTTCCAGGCAGGCACAGTATGGCCCAATGTTATGTGGACACCGACCCACCCCCCGACCCCCGTTGCAAGTAACGGCGTCGCCACACATCCATTAGGTAAAAGCGTGTCCTCCATTATTTTGCACAGTTTTCCTCTGAGCCTCCAAACTGACTGCAATCACCCCCAAACTCCTTCAGCTGGGGGTGACGAAACTAGTGGCGTCATGGCCAGGGGCTAGCTGGAAAACATCCACTTGAGCCACAGTATCAGAGCTGAGTTGATGGGATTAATCAGTTCATGTTAACACACTGATTATCAAACAGTAAAAAGGGTGCATTTCAAAAGAGTAATTCAGTCTGAGAAAGTGAAGCAAAATCCTTTGGACTTCCAGAGAGGTCATGGTTGAATTATCACAAAACTCCCTTTATTCAAAGCAGATGCATATTAAGATTAATTTAGTGTGAAAAGTGAACCGAAATGCCTATAAAAGACATTGTCTTCTCAATTATGTAAGACGACACCACCTCATTATGTTGCCTTCACCAAGGATGATTGTATTTTCCTAGGGGATGTATAAGTACCGTTTGCCAAAATGCTCTCACAACCCTCTTCCAATGGTTTAGATGAAGTATCAGACTTCAGAGGAAGAAGCCAAGTGGCCAGAAACAAAAGAATTCACATAAACATCCATTTAGATTGGGGGGGGGGGGGGGGGGAGACTCCTCTCCCCGCCTCTGTTATGTGCACGGGCTCTAAGAAGAACTGCTGTTGGGACTACATGTATGAACAAATCAATCCAGGTCTAGCAAAAGCAGCGGTTCCTTCTGCCCCCGCTCCCCATAGGAGAACCACCACCAAAACA
The DNA here is from genome assembly GCA_029233225.1 of Lepidodactylus listeri. NCBI lineage: Eukaryota > Metazoa > Chordata > Lepidosauria > Squamata > Gekkonidae > Lepidodactylus > Lepidodactylus listeri. Next base: position 110,196,501 of record JARCFY010000009.1, on the reverse strand, counting down.
ATCCCCAGGCATCTCTCTCTATGCGTTTTACAAAACTGTTACGTCCCCCCCCCCCCCCGAAATACCACCCGTGAAATGAAAATCAGCTTCTTCTGTGTGCCTCTAAACACACAGCTAGGCATTTTGGGAAATGTATGCCCCCCCCCCAGCAAAAGCAGCCCCCCCCCGGCCCTCTCCTCCTCCAGCGCTGTCATTCCCCCCCATATAATCTAGTGATGGGAAATATACAAGGAGGCAGCCAGAACGGCGACATTTCATATTGTGAGCGGTTAACAGGGGGACATACAGTTGCCAACTTCAGGTTGGGAAGTTCCTGGAGAATTTGGGGAGGGGACCTCAGCTATAGAGCCCATCCCCAAGGCTGCCATTTCCTCCAGGGGGAGTAACAGCTGTAGTCTGGAGATCAGTGGTGATTTCAGGAGAAATCCAAGACCCGAAGAGCTGGGGGGCTGAGTGTATTAGGGATGCCACCCTCCAGGTGGGGCCTGGGGATCCCTCGGAATTACAGTTCATCTCCAGACTACAGAGGTCAGCTCCCCTGCAGAGAAAGGCTGATTTTGCTTACAGCACTGTCCTCCCTGGGACCCCATTCCCAAACCTCCAGGAGTCCCCCAGACCGGCTCTGGCAACTGTGCCCCCGTCCTGACAACCCTGGTGTGTACGTCCTGGTTCCCACGAACAGCTACCATTCTCAGAGCCAGGCAGGGCCGCTGTGTTGGTCTGAAGCAGCAGAACAAAGCTGCAGTCCAGAATAGACCCCTTAAAGACCAACACACCGTTTCATTCTGGGGATCAGCTGTCACATCATGTGATGCACACAAAAGCTTCAACCCAGAATGAAATGTTTGTGGGTCTTCCAGGGGCCCTGTTCTGGAGTCCAGCTGTGGAGTTCAGCTACCTTTTTTTCCCTTCTGAATGTGCGTTTTGTTTTCTGCAGGGGGGGGGGGGGGGGGAGAACCTCTGCTTGCAAAATATGTTTATAACCGAAGTCCGTTTCTTTCGCATCATGCGAGGCTGTCCCAGAACAAGACCGACCCAACGGTTGGGCTTTGGGCAGGCAGCGGGGCCGGGCGAGCGCCCTCCTCAGGCCCAGCAGCCGGAGCGGAGCGTCCTGGTTCCTTTCCCCTTGCCTCCCTCTAGCGACCTCGCCGGGGTACTGCCTCTTTCTCCCGCCCGGCTCCCCCGCAGCGATTTCGTGTGGTTTGCAAAACTTTTCGAAGAGCCCTGGAAATTCCGGGTCTCACGTAAGGAACATTAAAGGGGAGCCCACGAGCAGGGTCGTGCACGTGTAATCGAGATCAGGGGGAGGGAGAGAAGAAGTCATCCTTTACCTCTCCAGGCAGGGAGGGGAAGGAATAGCTGAAGGGAAAGCTCCACCTCCTGAATTTGTTCCCCCAAAATTTCAGCAGCAACAACAAAAAGAGGTTTCTGCGGTGCTCACAGAGGTCTTCAACAATCAGCGGCGGCATTTTTCTTTTGAAATAAAAACAAAGCAAACATGGGAATTCCAACCGCAACACTTCGCATGCAGTTTAGCTACATTTGTTGTTGTTGTTCAGTCACACAGTGGAGTCCGACTCTTCGTGATCCCATGGACCACATCACCCCAGGCCCTCCGGTCTTCTCTCCTGCTCCAGAGTTTGCTTGATTTCCTGTTTGTTGCATCGATGACACTGTCCAACCATCTCATCCTTGGCCGTCCCCTTCTTCTTTGACCTTCCGTCTTTCCCAGCATCGGGGTCTTCTTCTCCAGGGAGTGCTCCCTTCTCATTTGGTGGCCAAAGTATTTGAGCTCCAGCTTCAGGATCTGGCCTTCCAGGGAACGGTCAGGGTTGTTTTCTTTTAGGACTGACTGATTTGATCTCCTTGCAGGCCAAGGGATTCTCAAGAGTCTTCTCTAGCACCAGAATTCAAAAGCAGGGCTTTTTTTTGTAGAAAAAGCCCATCATGAACTCATTAACATAACAGGCCACACCCAACAACAGAAACTCATTCGCATATTAGGCCACACCCCTGACAGTGCAGCTCCCTCCCAGGATTGGCTTCCCCAGGTGCCCCGTGGCTTGCGGGGTGCATGGGGAACCCGAGGGAAGGAAGGCAGTTTCTGGATCAGCTTTCCCAGGTGCCCCGCAGCTGCAGAGCACCTGGGGAGCCCAAGGAGAGGAGGCAGTTTAAACTGCCTTCCCTCCCTGGATCGGCTTGGCTTCCCCAGGCACCCCACGGCTTGCGAGGCGCCTGGGGAACCCGAGGGGGGGGGAGAGGCTGTCGGTGTGGCCAACTTGGAAGCCAGCCAGAACTCCGTTCCTGTGCGTTCCTGCCCCAAAATAGCCCTGTTCAAAAGAATCTATTCTTTGGCACTCAGCCTTCCTTATGGTCTCGCAGTAGCCATATGTTACTACATATCTCAATTCAAATTGACTATGTCAAATTAAAAAGTAGCATTATAATTAACGTACATCTTTGCAATGTAATGTGTGTGTAAATATGTTCTGTTTAATTGTCATTTAAGATGTATTTCCCTTGTTGTATCAATAAAAGATTTTAAAAGAAAGAGAGAGGAGTGGATTTGCCTCTGCTCATACTGTTCACTAATCTCACAGTGCCTTTTAAAACCAGAGACACACATTTCCTTGGCAGCCGGGGGGGGGCGGGGGGGGGTAGATATTTTAACAGACAGGCACTGCAGTCTGATAGCGAGATAAAGGCGAGAATAATCTGGTGAGGGTCGCCTAGAATCAGAAAGTGAGTGAGGAAAGGGGGGGACACTCTGCCAGCAGGGACTCCATCGTCCTTCCACAACTGCTCACACCACCCATGGCCTTGCAGGCTGCTCCCCCCCATCACCCGTGTCTGGCTGGAATCCGTCAAAGCACAGTGACAGCAGACTCCCACATACACACACACAAACAATTTCATTCAACAAACACACGCACAGAACACAGCCTGGCAAGTCACAAAGAGCCTGGCAAGTCATGGCTCCCACACCATGCTGAAGCAGTGCTTGGGCTGCCAACCTCCAGGTGCCGCCTGGATTTCTCTTGGGATTACGACTGATCTCCAGCCTGCAGGGGTCAGTTCTCCTGGGGGAGATGGAAGTTTGGGAGAGCAGGCTCTACAGCTGACCTTCCTCCCGTTCCCCATACCACACATTTCTCAAGCATCATTACCCCAAATCTCCAGGAATTTCCCTGTCCAGAGTTGGTAGCCCTATGAAGCACATAGAAACACCAACCCCTTTGCAGCACACATACGGTCCTCTCTTTTCCAATGCAGACATGCAGAGGAGCCACACAGGGAAGGGAGGGGAGGCATTCCACTATGGCACCCAGTCAGACCCAGAGCTCACTTGGGAGTAGTGTTGCCAACTTCCAGATGGGGCCCCGGGGATCTCCTGTTTTTATAGGCAATCTCCAGACTGCAGAGATCAGTTCCCCGGGAGTAAATGGCTGCTTTGGAGGGTGGACTCTAGGCATTATACCCTGCTGAGGTTCCTCCCAGGTTTGTAGACACAGGGGGCATTTGGGGACAATGCCCCCCCATGGATAAGTGCTGCTGCCCCCCCCCCCCCACGGGCAAACATTTTAAAAAAATGATTTTTTAAAAAAATGTAAGATGTGTGTGGTGTTTCCAAAATGATCCCGGGAACAGTCAGGGAAACTTCAGTCTCATTTTCTTTTGCTGTCTGTTTGTGCTGCCCATATGCCAGAATTCTCACCACCACAGACCCCCCCTGCTAGTCCTCTGGAGGTGAGGAGGAGTCTGTCCCCCATGCTGTGTGCCCCAATGCCTGAGAAGTATTGTGTGGGCTGGTGTCAGCCAGCACCCCCTGCCCACTCACTTGCTAGCTGCACACACTACCCAGTGCCACTGGAGGAGAAGAGGAAGAAGAAGAAGAAGAAGAGAAGAGGCTGGATTGGATTTAGATCCTGCCTTTCACTACCCAAATGAGTCTCAGAGCGGCTTACAAACTCCTGTCCCTCCCCCTCCCCACAACAGACACCCTGTGAGGTAGGTGGGGCTGAGAGAGAAACTGACAGAGACTGCTCTTTTTCAAGAACAGCTGTGCCAGAACTATGGCTTGCCCAAGGTCATCCAGCAGCTGCAAGTGGAGGACTGGGGAATCAAACCCGGTTCTCCCAGATTAGAGTGCACGCACTTAACCACGACACCAAACTGGCTGTGAGCCTGGGCTTTGAGAGTGCTTGTGGGCAGAGAGGGAGGCATACAGGTGGGTGGGAGGGCAGGGGTGCCAGGTGGGGGACAGAGAATGGTAAGGGAGCCTGGGAACTCTATGCCTGGGGGGGGGGCAAACCTGGAACCAGTATACGGAGCCATGGCGGGCTGCCAAGTTGGGGGGGGGGGGAGACAGAGCACAGGGTTCCAGCTAACTACGAAGCACAGCATAGCACACTGGCTGCAGGATGACATATGCCCTTGGACACCCAATACACTCTAGCCCAGTTCACATGTTACAGTGAACACACAGAATCAGGGGTCATTTTGAGCAGGAATGCACAGGAACACCGTTCCAGGAGTAACAAGCCCAGGAGCGGGCCCATATGGTGATGCGCTGTGGAAAAAAGCAAAAGCATACTAACCTGATCTGTATTTTCATGCTTGTGGTAGGGGAGCTTCCCTGCAGGAGCAAAGGAAACCTCAAGTGTCTTCAGTCAGAGTGTCAAGCTTGCCCGCCAGCTCTGAGTTGGGAAATACCTGGAGATTTTTGGGGTGGAGCCTGAGCGGTGGGTGTTGCCTTCGGACACACTTCTGGTGATGTCAGGGTGTGTGGCATATGCAAATAAGTTACACTAATGAGTTATGCTAATGAGCTCCTGCACCTCTTTTTTTATGAAATGACCCCTGAGTCTGAAGTCGGGTGCCTGCACAGGAAAGTTTATACCTTGAATAAAACTTCGTTGGTCTTAAAGGTGCCGCTGGACTCAAACTGTATTCTGGTACATCCTACATGTACGCAACGACTGCATCTGTTTATAAGAGAGATCGGATGTATGCTAACTTTACTAATGAGACCGGGAAATGGTACTGGGATAAATGTGAAGTTTGAATCACATGCTCAGCCGTACATGCATTCAAGATGAGAATCACCCAATGCATATATGAAGAAAAATCACTTGGAACACTTTCCCTATGAAGAAAGGTTGAAGCGCTTGGGGCTCTTTAGCTTGGAGAAACGACGGCTGAGGGGTGACATGATCGAGGTTTATAAGATTATGCATGGGATAGAGCAGGTAGAGGAAGAAGCCCTTTTCTCCCTTTCTCACAAGACAAGAACTTGTGAGAACTCCATGAAATTGCCGAGCAGTCGGGTTAGAGCAGATAAAAGGAAGTACTTCTTTACCCAAAGAGTGATTAACACGTGGAATTCACTGCCACAGGAGGTGGTGGCGGCTACAAGCATGGACGGCTTCAAGAGGGAATTGGATAAACCCATCAGTGGCTATTAGCCACAAGGTATAGATAGGAACTCTTGGTCTGGAGCAAGTGGTGCTCTGTATTCTTGGTGCTTGGGGGGGAGGCAACAGTGGGAGGGCTTCTGGTGTCCTGCCCCCACTGCTGGACCTCCTGAGGGCACCTGGTGTTTTTGGCCACTGTGTGATACTGAGTGTTGGACTGGAGGGGCCACTGGCCTGATCCAACACTGGCTTCTCTTATGTTCTTAGACAGTTTGTACGTGTGTTCACCGTAACTTGTGAACAGAGCTTTTGCCTAACAGCCACCCTGGGCCTGCCACAGCAGGGAGGACAGGGTATAAAGTTAAGAAATAAATAAATAAATAACAGTGTAGCAGGAAGAGGAATTTTCCAGGAAAATATGGATTGAAATTTTTTTTGATGCCTAAATAAAACGTGATCTGACTTAGCATATTTATTTATTTATTTTAATTTTATTTTTATTAAGTTTCCAGAAAAGACAAAGAAAACAAAAGCAAGACTGAAGGGGAAAAAAAACAAGAAAAAACATACAAAGATAAAAAGCATACTAACAGATACGGAGTCTGCACAATATATATCTATATTAACATTTCCACTAGAATCCATATCTAATTCACCAAACTAGCTTGTCACAGTTTTACAGGAGCATACAATTAAGTTGGTTCATCTACTGAAATATTCTTCCAGCCATTTATAAAATCTTGACCAAGTATTTTCAAAGATTTCCTCTCCCTTATCTGCTAATTTCAATGTTAAATTGTACATTTCTGCAGTCTCCAATAGTTTATAAAATATTTCCTCCTTCGAGAGGACTTCTTCCCCTTTCCAATACCTTGGATAGAGTATTCTAGTAGCAGTTATTACATGAATAATCAAATATTTATCTGATTTGTTAAAAGTTTCTGGAATCATATTCAGCAAAAATAATTCTGGCACAAATTGCAATATTTCTTGTATCCAGGTCCAATATTTTTTTACACATTTACATGTCCACCACATATGAAAAAAGGAACCAACAGTTTGTTTACATTTCCAACATGCATTCGACATATTTGGATACCATTTTGCTAAATTCTCAGGTGCCATATACCATCTATAAAACATCTTATAAATATTCTCTTTAAACGCCATACATTTTGTAAATTTTATATTTGTTTTCCAAACTCTCAACCATTGTTCTAATTGGATACTATGTCCTATATTTTGTGCCAATTTAATCATAGCAGTTTTTACTATTTCATCCTGCATTCTCATTTCTAATAATAGTGTATAAAATGCTTTTATATATTTAACATCATTTGCCAACAATATTTTAACATATTTATTTTGACATCTGTTTAGTGAACATACCATTTTAAAGTACACCATATTAATTTTCTGTCCCAATAGCAGCAAATAACTTGAACTGCAATATTTGATTATGAAAACAATCAAGTCTGGTTTAAATGTTAGATTCAAACACACTCAAATTGTATGCAGAATTTTTTTTATTGGAATCATACTCGTATAAAAGGTTGAGGACAAAAACAGCAAGTAATTCTCTTACATTGTTTAACATGATGGGGGGGGGGGGAATCCAAATGCCCTGAAAACTGTTCACAGACCTATTTTAGCCCACCACTCTGCCTGAGAAGCCCTGGGCATAGATGGATCAATTGCTTGACTGGATTTATACCCCACTTTCCCCACCCCCGCCAATGGGGACCCAGAGTGACTTAAATGATTCCACTTCCCTCCATTTTATCTCCACCACAGCTCTGTGAGGTAGGTCAGGCTGAGAGTGTTTAACTGGCATCAAGTGGGGGGGGCTGGTTTCACACTTGGGGCTTCCAGATCCTGGTCAGACACTTCAACCACTTGTTCACTTCAATGGAATGTGCCGTATGTTTCGCTCCATAAGACGCACCTGACCATAAGACGCACCTAACTCCGCTCGGTGCCATGGCTTGGGAAAGGTGAGGGGGGTTTAAGACGCCCACACTTCCCCCCCACACACTTTTTTTGGGAGAAAAAGGGAGTCTTATGGAGCAAAAAATACGGTAACTCTCTTCCACTGAGATCACTGGGGCACCTCACTTTCTTTGCAGCTCTCCACAGCGCCACTTGCTGCTTCCATGTTAGAGTGGGGGGTTACAGTACCCCATTCATCACCTGAGAGGAATCAATCAATCAGTCAGTCAATATTTTAGTATGGTCATGGGCTAGCAGAATAAGGCAATCATTAATAGGGTGGTTATTATCGGTATAAACAATCCTCCATTTAGATAATAATAGACAGACAGCTAGATACAAGTGGGGACCCACAAGAAACTTGCGGGGAGTTGCTATCCCATTCCCCCCACCTCTGTTTCTTCCTCTCTCTCCCCCACTTCTCTCATGCTCTTTCTTCTTCCTGCCACCCCTTTTCTTACTCTCTCTCTCCTCCCTCCATGCCTGTCACGTTCTTCTGCCCCCACCCCATCACTTTCTGCCCATCACTCTCTCGGCCTCCCCCCAACTTCCTCCCCCCCCCCCACAACAGCAGTGGCAGCAGCTGCTCTCCAGGAACCACAATGGATTGCCTAAATACAGAGATCGGTTCATCTTAGGATTGCCAGCTCCATGTTGAGAAATTCCTGAAGATTTGGGGGTGAAGCCTTGGGAGGATGAGGTTTGAGACTGGAACTGACCTCAGCAGGGTAGAATACCATAAACTCCACCATTCAAAGCAGCCATTTTCTCCGGGGGAACTGATCTCTGTCATCTGGAGATCAGTTGTAATTCCAGGAGATCTCCAGCCCTCACCTGGTGGTTGGCAACGTTAGTTCTCCTGGAGGAAATGACTGCTTTGGAGGGTGGAGTCTATGGTGTTATATCGGTCTGAAGTCCCTCCCCACCTCAGTTCTCACCATCCCCAGGCTCCACTCCTAGGGTTGCCAGCCTCCAGGTGGGGCCTGGGGATCTCCCACTTTTACAACTGATCCCCAGCTGACAGAGATCAGCTCCCCTGGAGAAAATGGCTGCTTTGAAGGGTGGACTCTATGGCACTGTACCAGGCTGAGGCCCCTCCCCTCCCCAAACCCCGCCCTCTCCTGGCTCCACCCCCAAAGTCCCCAGGTATTTTCCAACCCAGACTCGGCAACCCTATCCACACCACAAATATCCAGGATTTTCCCAGCCTGGAGTTGGCACTCCTATCTCCTTCCCACTCAACAGCCAACTTACCTCTATTTGCACTCTATTTTCAGCTTTCCATCTCCTTTCCCCTTGCAGCTTCTACTGAGGAAAACTATGGTCTTTCTCCACAGTGGGGACTAAAGCAGTTTACATTATTCTCTCCTCCTTTTTATCCACACAACAACCCTATGAGGTAGGTTAGGCTGACAGCATGTGACTAGTCCAAAATCGCCCAGTGAGCTTCTGCAGCAAGATGGGGATCTAAACCTGGGTCTCGCAAACCCTACTCTGAAGCTCTGACCATTATACTACACTGGCTTTCATAGGGTGGCTACTATTGAACAGCAACAAGCAGCCAGGCCTAGTTGAAAAATGCAAATCAGGTGGTTTCAAGTCACCCAGAGGGTGCTGCTAGACCTAGATTTGCCAGCCTCCAGGTGGGACCTGGACATCCCGCAGGATCGGCTTAGAGGGAACACTGCTTCCCACTTGGAGGCTAGCGACTCTACCTGTGGACAACGGCTGACTGAGTAGCCCAGTTGCTCAGGCCTGCTTTAAACTCACATATCCTGGGCAAAGGGTTGCAAAATCTGTGTCTTTTAAGGACAAGGCACAGTTCTGACCAGGAAACCAAATGTGAATGGTTGTCCAGCCAGCAAGTCTTCTGAGATATCTCTTTTCGCTTTTCCAGCCACACTTTCAGGGAGAAATTCAAAAGGCCAATTTGGTTTTGAGTACCTTGTATAGCCCCTAGTCTAAAGTGTATCCTTTGTCTTCCCTCCAGTCACATGGCGTTTTTGTTGTTCAATCACACAGTCTGACTCTTCGCGACCCCATGGACCACATTAGGCCAGTCCTTCCTGTCTTCCATCGTGCTCCGGAGTTTGCTTAATTTCATGTTTGTTGGATCGCTGACACTGTCCAACCATCTCATCCTTGGCCGTCCCCTTCTTCTTTGACCTTCCATCTTTCCCAGCATCAGGGTCTTCTCCAGGGAGGGCTCCCTTCTCATTTGGTGGCCAAAGTATTTGAGCTTCAGCTTCAGGATCTGGCCTTCCAGGGAACAGTCAGGGTTGATTTCTTTTAGGATTGAATGATTTCATCTCCTTGCAGTCCAGGGGACTCTCAAGAGTCTTCTCCAGCACCATAATTCAAAAGAACCTATTCTTCGGCGCTCAGCCTTCCTTATAGTCCAACTCTCGCAGCCATATATTACAACTGGGAATACCATTGCTTTGACCTTACAGACTTTTGTTGGCAGGGTGATGTCTCTACTTTTTATTATGCTGTCTAGGTTTGCCATCGCTTTCCTACCAAGGAGCAGGCGTCTTTAATTTCATGGCTGCAGTCACCGTCTGCAGTCTGGGATCTTGGATCCCAGGAACATGAAGTCTGTCACTGTTTCCACGACTTCCCCTTCTATTAGCCAAGGAGTGATAGGGCCAGATGCCATGATTTTAGTTTTTTTGATGTTGAGTTTCAAGCCAATTTTTGCATTCTCCTCTTTCACTTTTAACAAGAGGCTCTTGAGGTCCTCTTCACTTCCTGCCACTAGAGTGGTATCGTCTGCATATCTGAGGTTGCTGATGTTTTTCCCAGCAATCTGAATTCCAGCTTGTGATTCACTGAGGCCGGCCTTTCGCATGATGTACTCTGCATATAAGTTAAATAAGCAGGGTGACAATATACATCCTTGCCATACTACTTTTCCTATGCTAAACCAACCAGTTGTTCCATATCGGGTTCTAACTGTCGCTTCTTGACCCTTATACAGGTTTCTCAGGAGACATGTGAGGTGGTCTGGTACCCCCATCTCTTTAAGGACTTGCCACAGTTTGTTGTGATCCACACCATCAAAGGCTTTAGCGTAGTCAATGAAGCAGAAGTAGATGTTTTTCTGATACTCTCTTGCTTTCTCCATAATCCAGCGAATGCTGGCAATTTGATCTCTCACATGACGTTATCACTCATTTAATCCAGTTCTGGCCTCCCCTTTGATCTCTCCTTGCAGTTCCATTTCATCGTTGGGGGCATTTACAGCAAGGGGTACACCTGACCCTCGCGCTGCCTATCTGGGCCTGCCCACTCATTCTCACATGTCATGTTTCCTCTTTTCCGTATTTCTTTTATCCACCCATTACCTCAAATCACAGCCCTCCATTCACAAAAGGCCTTCTAAAAATGCTTCCAGAGGAGGACAGACAAAAAAGGCCTTTTGCATCCAATGCAGTCAGATCCCGCTAACAGAAGCTCACAGACCACAATCAATTTGTTAGGTCTTTGAGGCGCCAGGAGACCTTTGTTATTTTTGTGATTTGGTTATTTTGCTGTCGAAAAAGAACTGGACCAACATTTGGGGGAGGGGAAACAGGCTGCTTTGCCTATGAATTCAATCCCTGCAAAAACAGACGGAATGTTTTAACCTCATCCTTTTTTTGCTGCTCCAGGAAGATTTCCACAGTTCAAAGACAGTGGAAGGCTTCAAGAGGGAATTGGATAAACATATGGAGCAGAGCCACAAGGTACAGATGAGCCACAAGGTACAGATAGGAGCTCTCGGTCTGGGGCAAGTGATGCTCTCTGTATTCTTGGTGCTTGGTGGGGGGCAACAGTGGGAGGGCTTCTGGTGTCCTGGCCCCACTGGTGGACCTCCTGAGGGCACCTGGTGTTTTTGGCCACTGTGTGACACAGAGTGTTGGACTGGAGGGGCCACTGGTCCGATCCACCATTGGCTTTTCTTATCTTCTAATGACATTTCCTGTGGATGTTTTAAATGCATTCAACTGATTTAGAGATGGAGAATTCCCGCCCACACACATACATACACAATCGAGTTTATCTGGGCCAGTTCTCACATTAAGAAAATACCTACTCCGCTGATTATTTTGAGGCAACTTCTCCTGCCGTTTTGAAATGGGAACTGGCAAAAGTAACTTTGGGGCTGGCTGTGGAGACACGAGCTCCTCTCTGGCACTGCCCACCCCGCATTGCACAAGTAGCTCCGCCTGAATCATGTTTTCATGGACCACCAAATATACGTGACCTCTACTAGTCCCTGCAGAAAGACAAGGGGCACCGTCTTCTGGGGTGTTCTGCCTCGTAGACAGTGCTGGTGCCAGCCTCCAGGTGGGGCCTGGAGACCCCCCCCTCAGAATTACAGCTCATCTCTTGACTACAGAGATCCATTCCCCTTGAGAAAATGGATGCTTTGGAGTGTGGACACTATGACACTGTACCCCGCTGAGGTCCCCGTCCTCCCCTGTCTCCATCCCTGAATCTCCAGGACTTCCCCAACCTGGACCTGGCACCCCCCCCCCCCAATCCCCTGCTGGTGGCCAGGGGGGACCTGACAACCCTGGGGGTCTCCCTTCCAAGCCCATTGAAGTCAGTGGTCTCAGAGGCATTTTGATTCAGACTGGACTGTCAGACCCTTTCCATAAAGATAATTTCCTCCTGACTTTCAAATATGCATCGTTTATTTTCAGGGCGCTTGTCCGGCAGTGTTTGCCAATTCTCTCCAAACATTAAGAGGCCGACCTTCTCTCCGTCTGTAAAATTGTTGAGATGATCCAGAATGGGGGGGGCCAATGAACACGTCTGATAATGCTGAGTTAATTAACCCAACAGTTTACAAATACAGTGAGTTACCTGGCCTATTACAGCTGAGCGGCATACGATGAAACGGCCTCGAAGTGTTTTCGGCATTAGCATTTGACATATGTGAGCAGCTCTTCCCATGCCAAAAAACAAAACAAAACAACCCACCACCAAAAATTCATGGAACAAGTAAAATATACTGATGGTAATTTTATTATGGAAGCAGGCCAAATCGTGCTTGTTCCAGGAAGCGCGTGCAAAAGGAGAGCTGCTTCAGCTGGTCTGACTCATGACTTTTGAACATCTGGGGTTGCCGCTACAGCACTGTGGCCGAGATCTCTGGGGAGACACAATTATAGATCTACCTGCAGTGCTTTGGAGGAAAGAATGTAGCTCTTTGTGCGGGTGTGTTTGTTGTAGAAATAGAGTCCAAACTGAAAAGCTTGAATTTCAGTTAGACTTAAAAAAAAAAAAAAACCATTATAAAGGAAGCTCTAACGTACTCCTGAAACCTATCTCCCCTCGCCTGAGCTTTAAACTTTCAAAACAAGGAGCCTGTGGATGTATAAATCGGCCCCGCATAGATGCATTTACTATGCACAGGAAGCAAAGATCAAGTTCAAATGCACCTCGCCGCGCGTGCCCCCCCCCCATTTCTAGCAGCACTTTTTGAAGCAGGGTTCAAAGCTATCTATTTATCTGGGGGGGGGGGGGAACGGGACTGAAAGCATTGCAGACCTAATAAGGCAGACCACTTCAGTAGTCTTTTCCATGGGGTGATTTTTTTTTTAAAAAAAAGCAACTTTCCTTCTGATACACTAGCTAAGGAGTTTTTTCTGGCTAATGAAAGAAAAGAGACGGAAACGGAGCGCTGTCCAACTTGCCAGGAGAGTACAGGGCCGCTGGTGCTTTGGCAGTATTCTGTATCTAAGCTCTGGAGAGGGCACATGGCCCTTTCGGCACACGAACATAGTATCTGTGGTCCCTCCATTTTGCCTAAGTCCCGCCACAGCTGCCTGGGCAACTTTCAACCATTCAAAACATCCTGAAAAAATCGTTCTTGACATTACTCTTTAATTAATATGAACAAGGGTCATTTCATAGGAAAAGAGCTGCAGGAGCTCATTAGCATAAGTTATTTGCATATGCCACACCCCCTGACAAAGGGCAGGCATGCAAGCATGCCTGCGTTCCCTACTCCTGGGCTTGTTACTCCCGGAACACCGTTCCTGCTTGTTCCCCCTTGAAATGACCTCTGAATATGAACCTGCCTTTATCAACTAGGAGAGTGACAGTTCACGGCAAAGAGGGGCATTTGGCAAACACGCACACCTCTCCTAGGAAATAAACACATGGAACCTTTACTGCACGCAAACCCCCCCCCCACACACACACACACACACACCCCTATCGCCATATCTTGACAAGCTTTACTAGCAAGAGCCTAAAAGAGATGTATGTTTGGAATGTCTAGAATCCAAATGTGACACAGGTGGAAGGGTAACTAACCTCAATGAAATGTGCTCCTGGTTTTGGATCTGACCCAGTCGGGTTAGATTTATCTGTTTTTCTGCATTCTGATTTCTTTTCCTGCACTGTCTTTAACCTCCCATTTCTTTTGGGTGGGGAGGGTAGAAGAGGGCAGAAATGAGAAAGAAGCTCAGAAGGTAGAAAAAGAAGAGTAGGCTTTTATACACTGCTTTTCTCTACCCCAAGGAGTCTCAAACCGGCTTACAATCGCCTTCCCTTCCTCTCCCCACAACCAGTGTTCCCTCTGAGTTAGTGTGAGCTAGCTCACCGTTTTTTAGCCTCTGGCTCACACATTTTCTTCTGCGCTCAGGGAGGATGGTTCCAGAGCAAACTCATTTATGCAGCAGCCAAATCACTCGCTCACAACTTTAATGTCGGTTGCTCACAAAGTAGAATTTCTGCTCACAAGACTCCACAGCTTAGAGGGAGCATTGCCCCCAATAGACACCTCGTGAGGCAGGCGGGGGTTGAGAGAGCTCTGTGAGAACTGTGACTGGCCCAAGATCACCCAGCAGGCTTCTGACTTGAGTCTGAATTCTCACTCTGCCATAGAAGCTCAATGGGTGGTCTTGGGCCAGCCACACAGTTTCAGCCTAACTTACCTTACAGGGCTGTTGTCAGGATGAAAGGCAGGAGGGGAGAATCATGTCAGCCACTCTGGAGTCCAAATGAAGTCAACAACGCTACAGCTATCGACGAGATCGCTCCCAGGCGCCCTCTCCGCCCCCGCAATAGACTGGCCCCTTGGTATACCCAGGAATTGCGCCAGTCGAAGCGGGAGTTGAGACGGCTAGAGAGACGGTGGCGTCGTACTCGCGACGAAGCAACAAGAGCATCTTATAGGACGCTTATGAAAGCCTATGAGATGGCAACTAAGGCAGCAAAGAAAGATTTCTTTGCTGCCGAGATTGCATCCGCGAGCTCACGCCCAGCCCAATTATTTAGGACAATTCGGTCGCTAACAGTACTGCCACATGGCAGAGTAAACGCTAGGGAATTGGAAATCGGCTGTGAGGCATTTGTGAGCTATTTTGCGGAGAAAGTCCTGTCGCTCCGCCGAGACCTCCCCGCCACAATTGATACAGTGAGTGAACTCGAGGCCCCTTGCACGTCTTCGTTTCCGGGCTTAGATGGGTTCGACCAGCTGGATCTTGAGGAAGTTGACAGACTGCTCTTGACTGTTCGCCCAACCACATGCAGCCTTGATCCGTGCCCGTCCTGGCTTATAAGATCTGGCCACGAGGGGTTGCGAGGTACCGCCCGGGAAATAATTAACACCTCCCTTGTTGAAGGGAAATTCCCGGGGGCTCTCAAGGAAGCGATGGTCCGCCCACTCCTAAAAAAGTCACATCTGGACCCGGCAGAATTGGCTAATTATAGGCCGGTGTCCAATTTGCCCTATTTGGGCAAATTAATAGAGAGGGCGGTGGCGTTACAGTTACAGAGGTATCTGGATGACGCTTCGGTTCTTGACCCCTTTCAGTCCGGCTTTCGCCCAGGTTATGGGACGGAGACTGCTCTGGTCGCTCTAACGGACGACCTCCGACGACATCTGGATCAGGGCGGTGGGGCGGTACTGCTGTTGCTCGACTTGTCGGCAGCGTTCGACACAGTCGATCATCGGCTGCTGTCCCGTCGCCTTGCCGACGTGGGAATCGGGGGGCGGGCCTTACAATGGCTCGTCTCATTTCTCCAGGGTCGGGGACAAAGGGTGGTGCTAGGGGAGCAGCAGTCCTCGAGGCACCCGCTTGAATGCGGTGTGCCGCAAGGGGCAGTGCTCTCCCCAATGCTCTTTAATATCTATATGCGCCCCCTTGCCCAGATTGTCAGGAGGTTTGGGCTGGGATGTCATCAGTATGCGGATGACACCCAGCTCTATCTGATGTTGGGCGGCCGGTCAGACTCCGGCCCGGACGATCTTGACCGGGCATTGCATGCCGTGGCTGACTGGCTCAGATCTAGCAGGTTGAAATTGAACCCGGCGAAGACAGAGGTCCTGTGCCTGGGTCGCTGCGGTCCGGAGTGGGGGGTCCCACTCCCGATCTTCGACGGGGCGCCGTTGGTGCCAGCGCCGAGGGCGAGGAGTTTGGGAGTGCTCCTGGAGCCTTCCTTGTCAATGGAGGCCCAGGTAGCAGCCACTGCCAAGTCAGCCTTTTATCATCTACGGCTGGCGAGGCAGTTGGTTCCCTACCTGGACCGCGATGGCCTTGCCACAGTGATCCATGCAACGGTCACCTCGAGGTTAGACTACTGTAACGCTCTCTACATGGGGCTGCCTCTGGTGCAAACCCGGAAGCTGCAGCTGGTGCAGAATGCCGCGGCCAGGCTGCTGATGGGTCTCGCAAGGCGGGACCACATCGGGCCTGTGCTGGCGGCGCTGCACTGGCTGCCTATAGCATACCGAGTTCGCTTCAAAGTGCTGGTTCTTACCTATAAAGCCCTATATGGCCAGGGTCCAACATACCTTAGGGACCGCCTTTCTCCATATCAACCCCAAAGAGCACTACGGTCGGGGTCTGAGCACAGGCTACGTGTTCCTGGCCCCAGAGACGCCAGGCTGGCCAGAACGAGGACCAGGGCTTTCTCGGTGGCGGCTCCTATCTGGTGGAACGAGCTCCCGGAGGGGATCAGGGCCCTGCGGGACTTGATGCAGTTCCGCAGGGCCTGCAAGACGGAGCTCTTCCGCCAGGCTTTTGAATAGGAGCCGCCACCGATGACACTAGGTAACCATCTTGATGTGCCCTGGTCTAATACGGGCCAATATGGTCTCAGCGGTGGCCGAGGGGGGGAGGTAGATCTGCCACTTGGTCGCCATCGAACGTTGTTTTGAGGAAGCTTTTAAGAGTATTTATTGCTGTATATTATTTATTGTTTTATTGTAATGTTTTAATCAATTTTATAGGTCAATGTACCAAATAGGCCTTCGGCCCATGTAAGCCGCCCTGAGCCCGCACGCGGGGAGGGCGGGATATAAATACGAAATAATAAATAAATAAAAATAAATAACATGGGGTACAAATAAAATGTGGGGTACAAGAAGTCCATAAATTTTTAAAAATTAAGTAATTCAGGATCTGACTTCAAGCAGAGGCTGCACAGCCAACTGCAGGGATTTCCAGGGGTCAGCAAGATGCTGAACAAGCGGCTTATAAGACTACTCCCTCCCTGGGGCTCTTTATGCGAATAACAGAAGTCGCATGTTATGTTATTAGTTTCTTAAAGATTAAAAAAAAGATACACACTTTTAAGGGATAATAACAGAGAGGGGCTAAACAGCATAATAAAAAGTAGAGACATCTCCCTGCCAACAAAAGTCTGTAAGGTCAAAGCGATGGTATTCCCAGTAGTAATGTATGGCTGCGAGAGTTGGACTACAAGGAAGACCAAGCGCTGAAAAATAGGTTCTTTTGAATTTTTAGTGAAGCATTAAATAATTACAGAATGATCAAACTTATCATAATCAGGTAGTTTACATACCTGATTAAGTGTATTAAGTGTTTCATATAATACATAAGCATATCATTATAACTAACTTATTATAATATATAACCCGGAGGCTGGCAATCCTACCCCCCCCCCGCCCACAGAACATACACACCCAGCTGGAATCTTCCCTCTGGCACAGGGGTGGCCAAACTGCGGCTCGGGAGCCACCTGCAGCTCTTTCACGCATATTGTGCAGCTCCCAGCAGGGTAGCTGGGGAAGCGAAGGGGAGGCACGCCTCCTCAATCGGTCTTCCCTTCCCCATCCAGTTTTCCCCTCCCTGGGTAGGCTTGGGGGGGGGGGGAGCAGAGAAAGAAAGCAACTTTAACTTTAAATGTGTCCTCAAAGCTCCTCCCCCCCAGCTGGCTTGGAGATGGTGTTTGTCTCTTTAAATCCCTTCTTCAAGCCAAGCTACCCAGCATGGGGGCAGGGGGGAGGCTTGGAGGATGCATTTAAAGTTAAAGTTGCTTTCTTTCCACCTCTCCCTCCCCCATCTATTTGCTTTCTTTCCACCTCTCGCTCTCTCTTTCTCCCATCCCTCCCCACCTAAAGTTATCAAGTTAATGTTAATTAAAGGCAAATTTGCATATTTTCCAATAAAAACGTGTGTGTAATATCTGTTCAAGGGGCTGCAGCGGTTCAAGAGGTTAAGACACTGAACTGCAGACTGGAAGGTTGGTAGTTCGGCAGTTCGAGACCCGAGTACTGCATGATGGAGTGAGCTCCCATCTCTGGCCCCAGCTCCTGCCAACCTAGCAGTTCAAAAGCAAGAAATTGCAATTAGATAAATAGGTACTGCTTTGGTGGGAAGGTAACAGCATTCCGTGCACCTTGGCATCTAGTCATGCCAGCCACATGACCACAGAAACGTCTTTGGACAGCGCTGGCTCTTCAGCCTGGAAGCAGAGATGAGCACCGCATCCCTAGAGTCGGATTCGACTGGCTTTCGAGCAAGGGAAACCTTTACTTTTATGGATGGAACACTGTGTCTGGGGCAAGTGATGCTCTGTATTCTTGGTGCTTTGGGTGGGGCAACAGTGGGAGGGAATTTACCAAGTCAGAGTGAATATATGATTTTTTTTTGGGGGGGGGGGATGTGTGTGGCTACAGTTCCCATCCTCCAGGTGGGGCCTGGGGATCTCCCACTTTTACAACTGATCCCCAGCTGACAGAGATCAGCTCCCCTGGAGAAAATGGCTGCTTTCTAGGATGGACTCTATGGCATTGTACCATGCTGAGGCCCCACCGCTCCCCAAACCCCGCCCTCTCCTGGCTCCACCCCCAAAGTCCCCAGGTATTTTCCAACCTGGACTTGGCAACCCTATGTGTGGCTGTTTTCAAGCACAGCCTAACTCCTAAAAATAGTACCCTTTAAAATACTGCTATTACTTGTAGGTTTCCTTTTTATACTAGGAAGGTTAGCAGGACAAGAATTACTGATGTTGAGTCCTGGAGGAGGCATGCCTTGATTGCCATAGAGGTCTACCAGATTACCGGAGACAGGTAGCTGGGAAAGGATGAAAGAGGCAATAGCTAAATATTGGTCTAAGATTTTTCTAAGCCTAATAAATGAGATACTGGGCTGTTCTATTTCTCCTCAGTCAGTATTATTGAACTACTGGCCAAATCTGAACTTGACTAAATTGATGATAGACCTTATTTCTATTTTTTTAATAGCGGCAAAAGTCTTGATAGCCCAGAAATGGAAATCCAAAAGCATCCCGTCAATTCAGCAATGGTTTACAAAACTTTGGGATTTAGTCATAATGGATGAATTAGCTTTAGAAATCAATTTGATGGAGTCCTCTTCCACTTAGAACAATTTTCTGGAGAAATGGTATCCCTTCTTTGAATATGTTTCCTGTTCCCGTAAAAATTGTCGTACTTTGCCAAACAAGTATACATTTTTTTTTTGTATTTTACTCATTCTGTTTGGAGATTTTCACGTGGAAAAGGCTTTTATTGGCATTCGCTTGTAATGGGTTTATTGCTGTTTAGACTGTGTTGATTGGTTATGTTATTACCTTTTTTTGTTATCGTTCCTGTTTTTTGAAAATAAAAAAATTAAGTTTTTTTTTTTTTAAAGGAAGAAGCCAAAGCACCAGCCGCCACCATGTTTATATCACTTCACACTTGCAAACACAGTTCTGTGTAAAAGAGCGCGCAGGATTCATAGATGGAAGTTAGTTGTGTGTGTTGGAAGTAGTGAATTTGTTAATAAAATTTTAAATTAAAAAAAGAAAGAAAGAAGTAGTGCAACACACACAGAGAGACGTCCAGAAGCGCAGTGCTTTCCTCGTTAGGCCCCTTCCTAGCTCCGTCGCGACCGACCCGATGGAAGGAAGCCGGCCGGCCGGCCAGCCTCGGGAGCGGCCTGTGGGACGAGGCGGAACCCCGGCGCTGGGGCCCGGGGCGGGAGCCGGAGCGCTTTCTGCGTCGGACGCGTCGCCCCTCCTCTCCGCCCGCCGGCTGGGCCATGGCGGCGGACATCACGCTCCTCTTCAAGGCCAGCGTGAAGACGGTGAAGACGCGGAACAAGGCCCTGGGCGTCCCGCTGGGTGGCGGCAGCAGCAGCAGCGCCGACGAGCCCCCCGCCCTCCTCCTCCGGCGGGCCAGCAGCGCCCGGGCCAAGGGCGACTTCTCCGGCCGGGCCCGCGAAGTGGTGAGCGCCGACGAGGCGGCGGTGGCGGGTCCCGCGGGCAAGGCGCTCCGGGCGGAAACAGGGGCCGGCCGAGTGGGGAAGAGGCGGCGGGGGGGGGGTGTTGTGCGCCCCGCGAGCTCCGTCTGCGTCCCGGAGGAGGAGGAGGAGGAGGAGGGGGAGAGGGGTTTTATGAGGGGGGCAGATCCAGGCTGGGGAAACCCCTGGAGATGGGGGCGGGGGCGGTGCAGGGGCCTCAAGTGGGGGTCACAACCAAGTGCTCCCTCGAAGCTGGGGAGTCTTGTGAGCAAAAATTCTACTGTGTGAGCTGCTGGCATTAGAGCTGACCGCGAGCGATTTTGTAGGACGAGGGGGGAAAGGATGTGATTTCTGGGTGTGATTTCTGACACTTTCTCCGTCATATCTATTGACAGCTGTCACTGTACCTTCAAAAGTTTAATCATAACAGATCCAGATCCTAGTATGTAACCGAGAAGCTTTCTGATTAGAGAAACTTACAGCAGAACGTATCTTATGCATTTTTTGTATAAGAAGCCTCTGTAGGTGGAATTGGGATGCAATAGAAATGGAATGTGTAAGGTGCAAGGCCCCCCCGAGAGGGAAGTTTAACATGAGTCACACCCCTTATCAGCTAGCTCTCCATATGCAGGTCAGAAAGGAACCCAGTGTTCTGAAGACAAGATAAACAAGTGGAATTACTGACACCAAAGACAGGTGCACTGAGTCAGATTATGCTTGTAGGATGTTAACTGCCTGGTACCAGTTAGAGACCCTTTAATGTGTAAACTATATGTGGTGTCATTTGGGGTATAAGACCTTCTGCCCTTCCTGGTTATGGCAGAATACAGCTTTGGAAGTGCTGAAATGCTAAGATGCTCAGTCGCTGTATTCCCTGTTATGAATTCATTGAACAGATATCTAACTCATTGGACTCAGACTGTGTAATTCCAGTTCGGCCAAGGGGTTACATAGGGCACAGATTTATGCATCAATTTGGCTCCTGCATACATTAGTTTGCTCTGGAGCCATCTTTCCTGAGCTAAGGCAAAAACGTGTGAGCCGGAGGCTAAAAAAATGTGAGCTAGCTCATACTAACCCAGCTTAGAGGGAACACTGCTGGTATTAAAGTTGTGAGTGAGCGATTTGGCTGCTGCGTTAATCAGTCTGCTCTGGGGGCGGGGGGGGGGGCGGGCAGGGTCTTCAAGTGGGGGTCACAATCGATGCTCCCTCTAAGCTGGGGAGTCCTGTGAGCAAAAATTACACTTTGTGAGCTACTGGCATTAAAAGTTGTGAGCAGGCAATTTGGCTGCTGCATAAATGAGTTTGCTCTGGAGCCAACCTTCCTGAGCTACGGCAAAAACGTGTGAGCCGGAGGCTAAAAAACTGTGAGCTAGCTCACACTAACTCAGCTTAGAGGGAACGCTGCTGGTATTAAAGTTGTGAGTGAGCAATTTGGCTGCTTCATTAATCAGTTTGCTCTGGAGTGGCCCTTCCTAAGCTAAGACAAAAATGTGTGAGCCAGAGGCTAAAAAACTGTGAGCTAGCTCACACTGACTCAGCTTAGAGGGAACACTGGTCCCAATGCTACAGAGAACCCCACCCCTCCAAAGTCTCCATTTTCTCCAGGGTGTAGGACAAGGGGGAAAAGAATGTGATTTACGAATGTGATTTCTGACACTTTGTCACAAACAGGCTGTGGGGCTTCAGTAGAGCTTTGGTTTGATCCTGTCCTGTGACTGCCTGCAGAGTAAATGTGTTTGCGACTGGGCTGTGTAGCTGCAAGACTGGCCAGGTGCAAGTTGGGTCTGTGCCATTGATCTCCATGGTCTTTCTTGGGAAGGAAGTTTAGACTTGGGGTATCTCTGGTTCAGAATTCCAGCCCCCTAAAAATGGTCAGGTGTGTTACAAAAGCCTAAGCTCTGATAAAAAAGATTTAAAATGTAATGTATAAACCATATGAAAGGGTGTATAATTGTAATTAGTTCTGAATTTTGAGATCAGTGGTTGGGGTGTCTGACTGTAGAGACAGAGCAATGGGGAATGTTGGGTCTTTCGGTCAGATCTTACGTTGCCCGACTTCAGGTTAGGCGGAGGGGTGTGTGGGTAGGCCAGCAGCCCTCAGGAAACTTCCGTGGCAGAGTGGGGGTTCGAACCCAGGTTCTCCTTGGTCCTAGTCTGACACTGCCCTCCACTGGATCCAGCTGGGGGCCCTCCAAAAACAGCAGGGTCGTCATGGCTGAGGAGGACACTCCTGGCATCCGAGGCAAGAAGGAGAATCGTGTGAGTGCTGCTGCTACATCTGCTCTCCTCCTACGCTGAGGCCAGGGGGTCTTGGAGGAAGGTGTTGGCGGATGGCCAACGGAGAGGTGGGCTCCCTG
This sequence comes from Lepidodactylus listeri, assembly GCA_029233225.1. Lineage (NCBI taxonomy): Eukaryota > Metazoa > Chordata > Lepidosauria > Squamata > Gekkonidae > Lepidodactylus > Lepidodactylus listeri. Next base: position 110,174,244 of record JARCFY010000009.1, on the reverse strand, counting down.
ATGCTGAACCCAGATGAGACACGGCTAGAATATACAGGAATCCCTGAAGCAGCCTTGAGAAGTGAAAGGTCACATTTTATTTATTAAATTAGATTGACTGGGCTGCCCGTCCCTACAAGTAGGGCGCAGGGCGGCTTATAACAAAATAATATACAAATCTCAGATTAAAACTAAATTAAAACAGCCCAATAAATACCAAATACTTAAACAGCATAGACAAAATAGCAAAAACACAGCGTATGTAAGATGGCGGAAAGATTCCAACTCCCCAGCCTCCCGGGGGGGGGGGGAGGAATGACAAGGGATGGGGACTTGTGTGAGAGTGCCAAAGGTTGCCCCTCTTGCTGCCCTCAGCCAGAAGCCCAGCAGAACATCTCTGCCTTGCATGCCCTGCAGAATGGTAACAACTCTCGCAGGTCACAGATGTCTCCCGGCAGAGCGTTCCGCCAGGCAGGGGCCGGGGCTGAAAAAGCCCTGGCCCTGGTCGTGGACAGTCAGACTTCTCTCGGGCCGGGGATCACCAGGAAGTTCTTATTTCCTAAGTGTAACCCTCTTCCAGAGGCATACTGGGAGAGACGGTCCTGAAGATATGTAGGTCCCTGTCCGCAAAAAGGCCTCGAAGGTCAGAACCTTGAACCTGATCCGGTGCTCCACTGGAAGCTGTGTGCCTGGGTGGTATGTTTTGATCCCACCTTTCCTCCAAGGAGCTCAGAATGGGATCCATGAGGTCCACAGCCACTATTGCAACGTCACCCAGCGTGCTTCATAGGCCACGTATCAGGGAAGGGCACAGCCAAAATGCGGGGCTGGGCCCAGTGACAGTTACTTTCCCGCCTGGAAGAGGCTGAATACTCAGCAGTGAAGAAAAGAACTCTGTGCATGTTTACAGCACTCCTTTGCTGTTATTTCAGATGTCCACGCCCTGGCTGCAGGCAGGCCTCTCTATAGGGCTAGATTTTGCTTGTCACGGAATTAAGTCTCCCTTTTTTATCACTTGCTCCACTTCCTTTGAAGTCATAGGTAAAGGTAAAGGTTTCCCTTTTTTGAAAGCCAGCCGAATACGACTCTAGGGATGCAGTGCTCTTCTCCATTTCCAAGCCAAAGAGCCAGCGCTGTCCAAAGACGTTTCCGTGGTCATGTGGCCGGCATGACTAGACACCGAGGCACACAGGCTGCTGTTACCTTCCCACCAAAGTGGTACCTATTTATCTACTTGCAATTTCTTGCTTTCGAACTGCGAGGTTGGCAGGAGTCATAACTACATACAAATTGCAGTTTTGTGTTGAATAGTTGTCCCGTTTTTCTAGTTTTTCTCTTGTGGCTTTTATAGTAGCTCATCACTAAGGAGTTAAGCAGATGATGCTTTTCTCACTGTTCAGATCCAGGCCTTTCCCACCTCTGTTTCCTGTGCAGGGTTTCTAAAGGAGCAGGGCTGTTAAATAGGGTTTCAAGTCTGACTTCTGTGGAAGTGCAGCCTCAGGTCCCCCATGGACAGGGTTTCCAGCTCGGGGTTGGGCAATTCCTGGAGACTGGGGGGTGGGGTGGAGCCTGGGGAGGTGAGGAACCCCTCCAATGCTGCCATTTTCTTCAGGGAAAACTGATCTCTATAGTCTGGTGATCAATTGTAATTCTACTATCTGTGGAGCATAAGGGACCATTCATTTTAGTTTAAAACATTTATAAACTGCCTTTCCTTGCAGGAGTCCAAAGTAGCGAATACCAGATCACTGGGAAATGTCACCTCATGGTCCCTTCAACGCAGAAGTGCATTTTGGGATATGTTACTTCATCACTAGTTCTGTGTGCAGGTTTGGCTGGCGATTCAGAACAAATTAACATAGGATGCCCAACGAGACGATATCAAGGGCAGACTACCATGGGCATTTTTAGTGTGGTAAAGTTATTGGAATGTGTTTTTTTACCTCAGTTTCTCATGGTGACTATTGCACTTTATTGCACACACTCTATTGAAATCTCACTGGTGTCTGATATTTACCTTGTCAGGAAACAGCTTTTTCTTAACAAAAGTGGTGATCTGGACTTAAAGATAGGAAAGTTAAACTCTTGGGACAGCAAACCAGAATTCATTTCAGCTTAAATTTTCAAGCCTTATTTTGATCATTTTCCCTTGTGGAGGAGCCAAGATCTTGCAGCATGTTTTTCAAGCTCATTTTAATTGAATCCTATTTTCATTTTTTTTTTTTTTTTGTCCAGACATTAGGATGATTGGGAAGTGAACCTGCCCGTCTGCAATGGCTCACATTTAGCAGGTTTGGGTATGACTAACTTTACTCTTTGGTGAAATTAATGTCCGTTTCAGTCTGGGAGCTGAAATGGTTTTCCGTTTGTGATTTTAATGAGAAACTAGTTCTCACAAATTGGTCTCATAGTTAAGGTCATGAGGAGAAGGTCTCTCTTGTTCTCCCTCATGAAACAATCTGAACACATTTTTTACAGCTCTCTCACTGATACGGCTGTTTTTTATATACCCATCTATTTTGGTTTTTTTGGAGTATTTCCCGTATCACCCATGTAAACTGTATAGTAAAAAATATCCAAGGCTTCCTAATATAGTTATCAGTATTCAGCTGGTGAAGATCTTTTTTTTAAAAATTGATGGAAAACGGGAAAAGACAAACTCTGGAAAGTTACATTTATGCCAGAACCAAATCCAGAAATAAAAGCAGGCCTAATTCAATAGTTCATTAGATTCCAGATGAATACATGGTCCCGGGGGGGGGGGGGGGGGATTTTGAAGTCCGCCAAAGTAACAGGATGTGTGCGTGTCTGTGTGTGTAGGACAAGCCTTTGGAAATGTGAGGTTACAGTTCAGCCCAGTAGATTTTTTGTCTTTGTTTTACTAGTCTGGATATATTAATGTTGAGAGTTTTGCCTAAACAGGGCTATCGAGACCATGGCTTCTCTCTAAGGCCCCATGAAAGGACATTCCTGTGAGGTTAAGAAGTGCTGCAACACAAAGCTTATGTTGTCAAGACACAAACTTCCTGGCCTTGTCCTATGTCAAACCTGGGGCAGATTTATTTCTTAAATGCAACTAGTTAAACTTGGAACAAATCAAGAGCATCTCTGCAGTACACGCAGAAGCCAGGCTGAATTCTACAGTGCTGTGACCGCTCCTAAGTATCCTCCTTCTGTGGAGAGGGGTGGCCACCTTTCTCACTGCTCTGGGGCCTTCCCCACTGCCATCTCCTCTTCTTTCATGACCTGTGTCAAATTTGAGGTTGGGGTTCCCAGCCTTTTTGAGCCTGCAGGCGACTTTGGAATTCTGACACTGAATGGGCAGCGCAACCACAAAACGACTGCCACAAGAGGTGGGGCCAACCACAAAATCTCAGGGAGTGAGTGTCCATCCGTAACTCTTGAAAGTGACACTTCAGCATTTCAGGCAGAAGCCCTTTTCTCTTGTAAAATGAGCGTATTGTTCTAAAATATTGCCTTGCACACACACAGCTTCCCTTCAGCCATGCAGCGAAGACCCTTGTGCTGGGGTGCCAACTACGGCCAAAGCAGCTTTTAAAACATCTGCACTGATGTCTTGGAGCCAATCAGATGTCTTGGAGCCAATCAGAAACCCTGCTGAGCAAAAGCTGACCTCCTCTCTAGGAACACTTGACAGGCGCTAGGAAAGGTGTCCACGGGGGCCATGGCGTCCCTGGGCGCCACATTGGGGAACCCTGTTTCAGGCAGGTGGCTCCTCTAGACAGGATGCTGTGCTCTCAAGTCCCTGGTCTGCCTTTCCACTAACCCAGAGCACCCCGTCTTGTCTAGATTAAGTTTCAGATTGTTCACCCTCAGCCATCCGATTACTGGCTCCAGGCACAGGTTTAGAGCATCAACAGCTTCCTCCAAATTCGGTGGGAAAGAAAGGTAGAGTTGGGTATTATCTATGTATTGGTGACACACCACACCCCAAAACTCCTGATGATCTCTCCCAGTGGCTTTATAGTTGTAGCTGTTACATCACTAACTTTTTCCTGCTGTATTTGCAAGCTAACAGAGTTCAAGCACTCTTCAACTGTCAGTGAACTCATGTTTGCTCAAAGTTACTTTCATCTTGGGCAGTTAGTTGAAACAATTACAGAGAGGTTCGATGTATTGCTTTTTATTAGAGGTTAAGAGTTGAGACTGGCCTTCTTATCTTGCTGTATCAGATGTAACTCATATGCACTAGCAGCTCATATGTGTTGATTATCTCATATTTAGTAAGAACCAATCAACTTATCTAGATAATAATCACGTAATTATGATAGAACAGGTTTAGAAAAAGATAAGGTTGATACTTTTCTATAAATATGCACCACTGTGATAAGCAAATCAGATTTCTCTGGATGGAAGTCTCACTGGAAGACCAGGTGAGATTTCTGGGTGTGTAACTTGGGCTTTATGATAATCCCTAAGAGCAGTGAGACAAACACCTGGAACCTGGTTTGCTTTTAAAGCTGGAACTCGCTATAGAATGATTAAGCAATGCCAGGAACTTTGATCATTTTAGCACTTAAATTTTAGCACAGTACAGTAAGTACAGTTGATTTTCACATGGCTGTATTTCTTAATGCCTTGCATAACAAAGGTAACTGTCCCCTACCCCACCCCCCGGATAAAAGATAAAGTCTCTGAAGGTTCTTGGTCTGGTTTGCTGGTTCAAAGAACAGAACTCACACCTAACTCATTTGTATTATTAGATTTAAAGGTTGATAGACATCCTTTAATAGATAAATCCCAGAACTCTGCTGCTAAAGCCTTTTAAAATTGTTTAGTCCAGATTCTCCGATTGGATGTGGAAGTAGAGCCTCTTGTCACAGCTTCAGGTAGCTATTAAATAGCACAGGGGTTAAGATCCCACAGGACAGCTGCCATCGGGCATGGCGGGAATCCCCCAGCGCCAACCTGAGCACAATTCTACGCATGTTAAGTTATGCAAGTAAATGCAGTTCTGAGGATTTGGGTCCTGGTTTCTTGTTTTATTCTAAATCGCTCTCTGAATATTTCCTCTTTGCAAAGAGCAGTGCAATTGCAGGAAGAATGGATAAGTGATGGATAGGTGGCATCTGTGATTTGGGGAAGTTGTCTAGAAGCTGGGGGGAGCAGTAGCAGCAGCAGAGCACTGAAACCTTTTGTAGGCACTGACTGTATGTGTTAGAGCGTTTCTGTGCATTTTTTTTGTTTACACATGGCAAACTACCACCCTTGACCCTGAGTGCCATTACAAAAGTCAATGACTTGTCATATAGCTGTCCATCTGGTATTGGTCTTTTAACTGAATTGGGCGAAAGCGCTCTGTGCTGGGCATGTCTTTTCTCATGCCTGTGCCAGTCAGACTTGTCAAGGATCCAGGCATTCTGCATGTGTGTTTGTACACGTTAAAATTTAGCCAAGTTTTTTTTAGACCTGTCAGTTAAATGAACCCGCCTTGTTGATGCCATCAACATCTGATAGAGAAAGATGTCCACAAGTAACTGGTTTCCTCGTTTTAACTGTGGAAGCAACTGGTCCCAGTGAGTGACTATTGAACTCATCTGTTCATTGCGTTTCAGAAGCCCAATTGTGTGATTACTTCAAAAGTGACTTGAGTGGTTTTTCCCTACCAAAAAGACTTAGGCTGAAGTTCCCTGGAAGGAAATTATAGTGTGGCTCAAGATTAAGGGGGCTAACTGAGACCCGGTTGGTGCTAGATTGTTTTTAAATTCCCACTTAATGGTGTTCCCTGAGAATTTCATTGTAGGTTTTGTTCTTGAATTAGACGCCTCTTGATTGAGGTAGAGGCAGATCCCCCAGTGTAGCCACCCTGCACTTTTGATTTCTTTGCGCTAGCCACCACGACTGTGGTGACGTGTCTCCCCGCTTCGCAAGGGATCCCTGGCTTTTGTGGTGAAACAAATAATTGAGTACAGCAAAGGGAACATGAAAGAGCAGCATGAAAACAATCTAACTATTAGCGCCGAAACGAATACTTAATGAAAATAAAAGCCATGCCTAAAAGCCCCGATGCTGACTTTTGGAAACCTAACCGCATGGCGGTCTTTGGAAAGCCCAATGTCCTGTACAGTAGATATTCCAAATTGCTTGGGAACTGGAGCTTACGTTTGCGAGCTTGGAATGTCCTGCACGTAATTAAGTTGTGGTTGAGCTTTAGAAAAATACAAAGTTCTCGAACTATGATTTTATAAACATGCTGCAATAACATTTCTTTATATTTAACAGTTTCGTATAGAAAGCTGATACTCTCACAAGGCATTGATTAAAGGTAAAACATCAAGAAAGGAAAAATATTAAATTAAAACTTCACTTAGGATGTTGACAGTTGGCTTGTAATATTAAACAGATGTGCGTGTTCTTGGGATAGTCTTCTTTCAAGACCTTGTTGCCAGGGTTAAAAAAAAAGAGACAGCTACATGATTCTGTATTAATGTTCAGCCCACTTTTGCTTTAGAATCTCTCTTGGTCTAGTTAAATACTGGGGCGTTAATGAGGCCTTTGCCGATCGGATAGAATTATCCATTACCCAAAATGAACGGTCAACAGTCGCTAGGCAAAATTCTGACTTGCAGAGCAACTGGTATTTTGGTTGGTGTAACTGATATGTATGTGGGAGCAGGATTTGGTCCACTTTGAGTCGTGTTGGTTGGAGAAAGTTTGTAATAGATAATAAAAAATATTAGGCTTCCTAGACTGAAGTTTAGTTCACTACAGTGTTGCTTCCTTTTTCATTATAAGGCTACCAGGAAATGACATGATCCATCACAGGAGTTCTTTTGGAATGCCTCATGGCAAATTCAGTATGTTTTTGCTTTATATTAATAATTGGCTACCAGTGGCTTTATTTTCACTATTATTAATTTGGATTATTATTTTTTTTGCATCAGCAGCTGAAGAGATACTAAAAGATTTTTTTTTCTGTGCTGGTGTGACGGCTGGGAAGGATTTGCAAAGCAAAATGACTTAGTAAGTAAATTATTCCCTTCCAAACCCCTTTCATCTTCCTAGTTCTGTGGAGGGCTCAGATGTCTGTCCTCCCACAAATTTTGTCTACCCCCATCTTGGATCGCAAAGTACTGCTGTCTTATTTTTCCACTAACAGACACAATTTGTGGATTTGGAATTGTCAGCTGATTCTGTATTTGACCCCAGATTTCTCCGTCGTAAATAACATAATGTAAGAAGATCTTTGCTGGATCAGACCAGTAGTCCATCTAGTCCAGCAGACCCTTTCAAGCAGTGGCCAACCAAACCTAGTCCAGGGGCCGGGGCCATCCCTGTTGCTGCCTCACAGCACTGATATTTACAGATTTGCTGCCTGTGAACATGGAGGTTCCTTTATCTCAACATGGCTCGTGTCCATTGATGGACCTCTCCTCCATCAATTTGCCTAATTCCCTCCTTTTAAAGTTGTCTACAGTTGTGGCAGTGAATTCCACAATTTAAATATACATTGAGTAACTTTTCCTTTTGTCTTTCCTGAACCCATCAGCTTCATTGGATGCCCCCAAATTCTATATTGTAGGAGACAAAACTCTGTCCACTCTTTCTACCCCACACATGATTTTATGTCATGTCTCCCATCTTTTTTCTAGACTTAAGTTTATCCTCACAAGGAAAGTGCTCCAACCCCATAATCATCTTGGTTGCCCTCTTTTGCACTTTGTTCATTTCTCCGGTATCCTTTTTGAGCTACAGCAACCAGCACAGCACGTAGTGTTCAAAATGGGGCTGCCCCATAGCTGTGTGCCCAGGCATGACAGTAGTGGCCCTTTCACTCTCAGTACCTTTCTCAGTAAACCCCTGGATGGCGTTTGCCTTTTTTACTGCTGCAGCACGCTTAAGGCAGTGATTTCATTAAGTTTCTGCTACAGTCCCAAGATCTCTTTCAGTTTCTGCCTCAACAAATCCAGACCCCATCAGCATTTATTGAGAGTTGGGGTGGCTTGGGGTTTTATTTTGGTTGCCATTTCTGTTTTTACAGTGACTGCAAGGCTGGGATCTTAAGGGCAGCTTCAGCTTGTGCAAGGAGTTTGCAGTGGCTACGTGGAATTCTTGTCTTTGACTTCTCTCACACGCCACGTTGCAAACTGCTTTTGTATAGTTTGTTGTTTGTTGTGTGTGATATCTGGTGCCGGGGGGGGGCGGGGGTTGTCTCTGCTGCTCTAGAAGCACAAATCAAAAGCTCCTTTGGGCTTGCGGAGCTGGACATGCTGTTATTTGGTTCTTGACCTAAGTGTAAGGACCAATTGTGGAACTTTCCACTGTTTCTTATGACATCCAGATATGTGGTTAAATTATCTTCCAAACCGGATGACGGTTGTGGCTACCTGCCCACTATCCTAAGTTATCCCTTGGTAAACAGCTACCTTGAAATCAGCTACTGAAGGCATACATTAAGAAGAATTTATCCGATTTCACAGATTCATAATCCAATTTTTTGTTTAAATTTGGGGAACTCTCCACTATTTTAACTACTGTAAATAGGTTGAATGTAGACAGCCAATAAGCAGTGTCAACAATTTGAGTTAAATGGGCTTTTTTTGTCTTTTAATATTACACTCGGACAGTTTGAAACCATTACTCCCTGCCGTGGTACAATTATGGTGGGTCTGGCTGTATCACGTTATGTTACCCATGAATGGAAAAAGGCAATTGCCGTTAGGAATGTTCCATGGGTTCGCACAATCGGCTTGAAATGGGTTTACTGTAAGTGCCTTGGAATGCAAGAATACCCTTTTTCGCTGTCTCTGTCAAGGATAAATTATGAGTTAAGACTTTTGTTTTTCCTTAAGTTTTTAAATGTGTATCTCATTCTTCATTTTGAAAACCAGATAAATAGGAAACGTATGTGCATTTCTCAAACACATGAGGGAAATAAGACTATGTTTCAGTCCTACGGACACACATGCGTGGTCTTCCCTTTTATTTTTTTCTTCTTCTTCACTGGGAACCCTCATCGGAGAGCCTAAAATCACATGACAAGTCCGTGTCGCTTTGTGCACTCCCCTTTCCGTTAATCTGACCACTGCAATATCTGGGGCATGACCAAACCCAGTTGATTTTTGAGTTACCCTAGCAAAGGCTGAAACTGCGTCTGACAATCACCAAGGAGATAGATCCCTCTGCATTTGGGCTGTGGCGTTTTAAAACTACAGGTAGGGGAACTTGTATGGGGGAATGCTCCTCCATATGCTGAAATACAGAAAACTCATAGTCAGTGAGAAGGGTCTTCTCTGTAGCAGCCGGTTTTCTATGTGAAGGGGGGGGGGGTTCTGTAAGACGGAACATTTGGTCTCGTGTGTCTCCATGTTGCAGTCTCAAGTGGTAGCACACTCAGTGTGAAATAGACCCTTTGTTTCTAAAGTTTAGGAAATGTGGAACAAGCTCCCCTCCCAAATAGTCTCACAGACCTGAAGACTCAAGTATAGAATCATGGAGTTGGAAGGGACTTCCAGGGTCATCTAGTCCAACCCCCTGCACAATGCCGGAAATTCACAACTACCCCTCCACACCCCCAGTGACCCCTGCTCCATGCCCAGAAGAGGGCAAAAAAGCAACAGCAAACCCAGGATCCCTGGCCAAACTTGCTTGGAGAAAAATTGCCTCCTGGCCCCAAAGTGGGGATCAGCATTTCCCTGGGCGTGTCAGAAAGGGCCATGCAAGAGCTAAGCCCTGAGGCAGCCCTTTCCTTTCCTCCCTCTCATGATCTGGCCAATTCTACAGAATCCGCATGGCTATCTGGTGGCCACCTAGCCTCTGCTTGAAAACCTCCCAAGAAGGAGAGCCCACCACCTCCTGAGGAAGCCTGGTCCACTGAGGAACCACTCTAACTGTCAGGAAGTTCTTCCTACTGTTTAGCTGAAAACTCTTTTGATTTAATTTCAGCTTGTTGGTTCTGGTCCGATCTTCTCCAGCAACAGAAACAACTCTGCACCATGTTTTTGGTGTCTTGGCCTTTCTCCAAGGAACATGGTGAAAGTGCACAGGGTGGGGGTGTTCTGTCATCTTATCCTTAGCAGCAGTCTTGAGAGGAAGATCTCCATGACACGCTGGTGGGGGGGTGGGAGGGAGCCTTCTGGGAGTGGGGCAGGGCTCCGCTCCCAAACAGTGACATTGCGCAGCGACGTCCCCAACACAATGACATCATGCAGAAGTGACAACATCACATCAGGGGTGTCATGCGGCGATGCTTTGGTTTGAGGGCAAAACTCTATGGTAAAATCGAGGTCAAACCATTGAGTTTTACCTTCAAACCAGAGCATCACTGCACAGTGTTCCCAACACAGTGATGTCACTTCTGTGTGATGTCATCTCATCGGAAATGTCACTGTGCGATGTTGCTGCTTGGGGGCGGGGTTTCCCCTGCTGGTCGGCGGCAGGCAGAAGCCCCCAAAAGTGGGGAATCCTCCGCCCCTGCCTGGGGAATGGGAACCCTACTTGAAACTAAGGTTGTCGACTCCAGGTTGGGTAATCCTGGAGATTTGTGGGTGGGACCTGGGGTTTGACGAGGCAGGGTTTGACGAGGCAGGGGCCTCACTGAGGTATAATGCCATGGAGTTCACCCCCCAAAGCAGTAGTTTTCTCCAGGTTAACTGGTCTCTGTTGTCTGGAGCACAGTTGTAATTCTGAGAGCTCTCCAGGCCCCACCAGGTATCTGCAATTGACAAACCGCAGCTATTACAATTGTGATGCCAAAAACCGAAATAGCTGCAATCAGGGGTAATTTCATAGAAAAAGAGGTGCAGGATCTCATTAGCATAACTCATTAGCATAACTTATTTGCATATGCTAAACCACCTGACATCACTGGAAGTATGTCAGAAGGGGAGAGAGAGAGAGAGCTGGCAGAGAGGGGACAGCTACCAATCCAAGCCTCAGAAATACCACTATTTTGGTAGGATAGCTTCAGTGGTGGCTGAAGCCTTCAGAAGGCTGGTCGGAGGAACAAGGACCTTTCCAGGGGGCGGGGTCATTTTGCCGCAGCCATGACACAAGCAGGCATTCTCCCGGGGGGGCAGGGGGCTGACACCAACTCCCGGAGCTGCGCTCCCCCGAGCTCCTGCTTGAAATGACCCCTGGCTGCAATGCACTAACAAAGATGTAATTCACAATACTAAGATTTAATACAATACAAAATATATATATATATGAGTCCAATACAATATTTAGTGGTCCAATACAATATTTTTGATGAACATCCGGTAATAGTTTCCATTTCAAGAATTCTTCATCAGAAGAGGACCATCAGACAAGCTTAATGTCTACACTGCATAAATACTTTTCCTTTGGATCAGGCCATTCCAATAAATTCACAAATTCAATGAAAAATACACATCATTTTTCAAGACTTTCCTAAATCGTCAGTGGTAAAATGATGTGTATTCTACATAGAATTTATGAATTTATTGCAGTGGCCTGATCCAAAGGAAAAATATTTATGCTGTGTAGACATTAAGCTTGTCTGATGGTCCTCTTCTGATGAAGAATTCTTGAAACAGAAACCATTACTGGATGTTCATCAAAAATATTGTATTGAACCCCTAAATATTGTATTGGACCCACCTGGTATCTGTCAACCCTACCTGAACTGGTTTTGGATTGTGATTATAAACAGCAAAACAGCTATAGTTGTGAGAGTTTTGAAAATGGCAACAGTAGAACTATACTCTTTTTATCAAGTAGCACCTTTGCAGATAGACATTTTGATTGGGCGGCACTCAGACTTCTGTATTCCATAAAACGGGGTTTCTCTACCGTGTAATCCTGAGCAGAGTTACTCCCTTCTAAGCCCCATGAATCTAGAAGCGTGCAAGTCTGTTTTAGGATTGCACTGTTGTTGACCAATGTTTGTGGAGTTCTAATTTTTCTTAAAGCTGCCTAAACCAATAAGAGAGTTTGTGGTTGTAGTAATTCATTATTAGGTAGATGGTCCTTGTGCTACAGTAAAATAAAAGTCCCTGCCTAGCCATATATATATATATAAATTGGATGAAATATTCAGTTAAAAAAAGCAATTTTGAAAATATGCCAGAGATGTAGCAATTAACCTACATGTACATTTATAATACTAGAAAATGGGTAGCTTATTACATTCAAAGACAGGATCTGATAGGCTCAAATTGCTTAAAACATCAGTTATTGAAGATCTACCCTGGGGAATTTAAGAAACCATTTAACAGATGAAAGTACATTTTGAAAAGTTTGACCTTACAGGCAATCATAAAATGAATGCAAACCGTGCTGCTCCCCCTGAAACTTATAGAGCCCATCTGTGTCTAATCCAGTAATTACAGACCAAGTTCAATTACCTTTTCAAACTTGGAGCAGTCTGGAGACTAAGCAGTGAACAAGCGTGGGGTTTTGTCTAGACCTCCGTTGACCACAGTCTAAAATGGGAATTTAGATCTAATTTTATTTATTTTGTTCAGTTTGATAACTCTTAAAAGATTCGTTTTGTTACTAAGCTATCAGATCCTGGAAGCCTTTCCTCTCCGTCCCGGGGACGGCTAATGGCCGGAGTTGTTTGTGATGCTCCCTCCCCTCCCCTCCCCCAAGACAGAAAGAGAGTGGGGAGTTTCGGGGATAAAGATCTCACTGTTCTCAGACCCTCCTTTTACATTTTACGTCTTTGGGGAGCAGCCAGAGCTTTTATCCTTCAGTTTATGTTCTTTTTAACAGTTCTTTGTTAATACTGTAGCCTTTAGTATGTATTTTATATTGAATTATGCTTTGAAAGAATTGTTAACAACAGTTTTCAAATGTACTTTATTATAAGCAGTGGGGCCCTCTTACTATTTGCAGGTATCCTGTTGTTGTTGTTTTGTACGGATTTCAGCGCTTTGGGAAGACGAAATCCGGAAGCTCTTTAGCATTGCCTGGGGTACATACAGCCTGTGTAGACGACTGGAGGGTGTGCAACCTGTGTAGATGGTCTGAAGCCATTTGCAGCCACAGTAATGAGGCTAAATATCCTGCCACCAGAACTGGTTCCACAATTCAGAGTTCATTATTTGCTGGTGGCTAGGTACTGGTTACTGAAGCAACATGAAGGGATATTTTTAGTCATAGCAGAAATGATAACTAAAGTCCATCTGAATACCCTTCAAGAAGATACTAATTGCTAAATTCATAAGCTGAATGCCATTATTGGCAGTACTGTGACTTTCTGCTGTGGAGCAGACAATCACATTTGGAGATGCAAAGGGGTATGTGGCTTGGGTTTTACCCTACAATGTCAGCGGATGGATTCATATCCGAGTTCAAGTCCTCTCTGTGATAAGAGAGCATAAGAGAAGCCAGTGTTGTATCAGGCCAATGGCCCATCCAGTCCAACTCTCTGTGTCACACAGTGGCCAAAAACACCAGGTGCTATCAGGAGGTCCAGCAGTGGGGCCAGGACACTAGAAGCCCTCCCACTGTCCCCCTCCCCCAGCACCAAGAATACAGTGCATCACTTGCCCCAGACTGAGAGTTCCTATCTATACTTTGTGGCTAATAGCCACTGATGGACCTCTGCCCCAGATCTGTATATCTAATAGCCAAGTGCCCCTGTGCATGCGGATATCTAAATCTGCACATCAGGAGCACTTTGGGGAGGCAGAGAGATTTTCCTGCACACTTGGGGGACTCCCCAGCTGTGCAGAAAAATCCTAAAAGTTAAAAAAAAAAATTGCATGCGCAGAGAACACTCTGGAAATACTGTGGCTGGCCAGTGGCTGGGAGGCGTCCAAGCCTCGCTGCCGGTGCCGGGGAGTGGGGAGGGAAGAAGACTTACCTGGAGCTGCTTCCTCCTTGATGTGGAGCTGCAGCCTTTAGGAATCCTGCCCCCCCCCCCGTGAGTATTGCGGGTCCCGCCTCTTGTGTTTATCTAATTCCCTCTTGAAGCCGTCCATTCTTGGAGCCGCCGCCACCTCCTGCGGCAGTGAATTCCAAGATGTGTTAATCACTCTTTGGGTGATGCTTCCGAACTGGCATGTTTTGATCATTCCTAAGAAGCTGAGGCCCCCACTGCTTACATGTCATCTCAAGATTAGTTCCCTAGTCCAAAATTCAGCCCCGTCTCCAAGAGGGAAGATTGGAGGTGATGAAACCAAGCCCTCCCCATGGGAGTTATCTCTTTCCGTTGAGGGAGCAGAGTATGGATGAGAAATAATGTGGGTGTGTACAGACAACAGGGTGACCGAGAGAGACTCGCCGAACTATGTTTAAATTTAATATATGTCATGTCGCTGACCTATCCTGTAGAGCAGGGGTGTCAAACATGCAGCCCGGGGGCCGAATCAGGCACCCGGAGCGCTTCTATCTGGCCTGCACTGGAACTGGCCATCTCCTGCTTCCAGTTCTATTGCTGCTGCTGCTGCTGCATCATAGCTTGCTTCACCAGACTCTCTCATTTGCTCAGCCACTTCATGTTTCCCCCTGGGTCCCAGACTCCGAACTCTGAGCATGAGATCTCTGTGGTGAATGTCCATAAATCAAAAGTAGGTTTGCAGCTTACAGATACACACCTGAATAGCATACTCAAGATTGCAACAGCACAGATATTTTGATGCAGTAATTCAGAGCAAGAGGTGTCAGTTATCAGACACTGTTAAATAAACAAAATATTGCAAGAGTGCAAATGTTTTAAGCATGTTTTTATTTTAAGTAAAAAAAATCCTTTGTGTTTGTGTCCTTTATAAAGTTTATATCTCCACTACCTGGCATTACATTTTATGACACGCACGGTCCGGCCCAACACAGTTTTATTTATGTGAGATCCGGCCCTCGTAACAAATGAGTTCGACACCCCTGCTGTAGAGAATGGCTGCTTTATGTATGGCTTTAACTGTACAGGACAAAAGATTCAGGTGGGTCACTATGTTGGTCTAAACCAAAGTTTGAGTCCAGAGGCCGACAATGTTTGCTTGCTTTAAGACCGACAATGTTTGCTTGTGAGGAGGGCGAGGTAGAAATGTGAAGTAATAGATAAATAAATAAATCTGGGTATAAGCTTTTGTGTGCATGCTGTTGGTCTTTGTTGGTCTTAAAGGTCCCACTGCTGCTGCAAAGGAGAAATGGCTCCCTGGCGCATACGATTCCCCTGCCTGGTGCAAAGATTGGTCAGTTGGGATCAGTCACAAAGGTCAGACTATTTGGGTTTGCCAGGGGCTGCTTCGCCTTCCTGCTGTGATATCAGCTGCCTGGGGCTCTCTTGTGAACTGGCTGGATTCACAGTTTCCGATTAGGTGTTGACCCTTCCTGTGCTTTAGGTGTATCTGTCCCTTGCCCCTGCAGTCAGTTGCCTTCTTGTCAGAACCTTGAATTTTCCTATCGGTTTCAAAGCAGTGCATAATGGAATCTTGCAATCGTTCTTTCTGTGGCAATAAAAAAAGTGGTCCTGTTTTCTTTATCATACATACAGTGCAATCCTTAGCACAGTTACAGCCTTCTTAACCCAGTGGTTTCAGCGGATTTAGAAGGGAGTAGTTGTGCTTAGAATTGCACTGTTAGTCTGTTTACGGACTTGAACGGAGGCGGTCGTTTTGCTTTCCGTGAGATTCCACTTCAGTAAATCTGGTGTGTTTTCAAACTAAATATGTATCCGCCTCTTAAATAGCCTTGCAAAGAAATTGTAATTTTTTTCTCGATACTCGAAAGTGTTAAGAATGGCCTAAGCAGTATGACATTTATTTCCAGTGTGCCTTTCAAAATGGCACCCCTTATATAAAAATAAATTGAAGAGAAAGCTTATGCCGGGGGGGGGGGGGGGGGAGGAGAACAAGAATGGATCCGTGAGAATAATTAAGTTGTAAGAAGTGGCCCATCAACTACAGTCCTATGGCTGCATACAGGATGCTGTTCAATAAAAGGGGGCTTCATTTGCGTTAACGGTGCTCTGATTTTCATTAAATAAATGGTATTTTCTGCTATTTTGTCTAAGCTCGAGATTAACTTCTATGGTTACGAGTGGATATAAATCTCTAGCTTATTTTGAAAAGACTGTTCACTAACAGCTTCCTCCTAAATGAAGGTCTTATTTTAAATTTCCTATGTTTAAATTTGTAGACATAGACGACAAAACAGTTCTTGTAACCTCCTTGGGGAAAAAAATCTGTTTGCATCTCTACTTTGCTTGTAACAGCCCAGAAATGAAAACCACCCCTAATTTGTTCCCCAACAGAATGCTTTTATCAACTAAATGGGTTTTTTTTGGAGTATGTTTAACCCAATATTGATGTATGAGCCAAACCAGCCGCCCTAGACTATTAGCCAGGTAGGAGATAAGGAAGCAGGTAAGTTCATGCCGGAGTGCATGTTATTTTTCGGATGGAGGTTTAGATCATCCATTCCCAGGTGTTGTCAGTAAGACCTGTTTCTCAGGGTCGAGGAACCAGCCCTACTTACTGTCTGATTTGTTTAGCGGAAGGTTTCCTAAGCAGGTCTTATTTTTAAGGGACCTTTTTTATCCGATGAACTCTACCCCCCACCCCCCAGTTTCATAACACGACACTGTGAAGGAAATGATTGTTGCTATTATCCCAGGAATTCCTAGCTCTGTTGAAATTCTGGGGTCATTCCAAAGCATAGTTTATTATAGGACCCTTGCTGTGAAACGGTTTTTGAAAATTTAGGTAAAGCAGCGGTTCCTTAACATTAGAGGATAATGAAGGTCTTAGACAGTATCTGTTGATTTATTCACTTTATTTATCGTTTGCCTTTCTCTGTGAGTCTCAAAGTAGACTACACACAAGGAGATGTATGATGCCATATTAAATAGTGATTTTTGGAGATGACTGAGAATATCGGTTCATAGTTGTAAGTAGCTGTATGTTTTGTACAGATGCCCCTCTGTCTACAGTTTGTTACAGTGGTTTTGTTACAGGGAGACATATGCACCATATATGTTTGGCCCTTGCACCAAATTTTGCACTCACAAATAAATAAATTCCTTATTTAAGATCTTTATGTCCCAGTGTATTTCCATAGGCTCAAAGAATACTGTATTCAGGTTATGAAGTTCGGGAGGAAAGGGGGGCTTATTTGTATGAGACTTATTTGACAAAGTGTCGCTTAAACTGAGCCTGCTTCCGTAGGGAGGGCAGGGTACAAATCAAATCAAATAAATTAATGCTTTGAAACTACTGTAGAATTGGTGCTCTGTGGTGCAACGCAGTTCAGGATTTTTCTCGAGGAGCCTCAGAAAAGGCTGTTTTGCCGCTCGCTCCTGTGCACACTGTGAGGTTTGTCTGGTCGTGTTTTTGGAGGAGATTTGGGCACACCGTACCTCTTCACAGGTCTGAGTGGTCCAGTTTCCATCCCAAACAGCCTCACTCAGGAGTCAGCTACAATTAATTTACTGGGACCTTGCTCCCAAGTGCTGATGCAAGGGATTAGGTCGAACATGACGGTTACAAAATCGGGAGCGGGGTGAAGAAGAATATTTCACATTAGAGGGTGCCGGCAGGAGAAGGGTTTTCCTTGTTTCTCTGCATGGGGTTCTGTTGTGTAGCGTGTTCCAGTCAGCCTCTTCCTACACGTATCTAGGTTGTGTAAAAATGGACACAAGAGGCTCTGCGAAGGCGGGCCAGCGCGTGAAGTGGTCGCTCTCCGTTTTGGTTACCCCATGTAAGAAAATGTATCTTTAAATTAGTGAGGAGAAATGGGAAAGGAGAATGAAAAAGAGGTCTATTGTTAACTAAAGACAAATGGAAAAAGAGAAGGGGGAAAAACTCGGCAAGTAAAGCTGAAGGCATTTGCTGCGGATTGTAAAGGGAGCGTGTCGTAATCAGCAAAAGTAAAGTTCAGTTTCAGTGTTTTGAGCCATTTGCTTTTATTTCCCAGCTGAAACGTTCCCCACCGGTTGTTGTGGCTTTTGTATTGTAGTCAGTGAGGTTTGGGATGGTTTGTGTGAAAATCTAAATATTAAAGCAAGTTATGATTAGAGCCTGGCAATAAAACAAGAAAAAAAATATTGGGACATTTTTATTAAAGTCAGATGTTGTGTCTCTTGTTGAAACAGAAAATGTGTGCTCCCGCCGAACGGTGCTTTTGTTCAGTTTGTGCAACGGGAGTCTCTGTTTTGTCAGTTTGACAGATCAGCCAGATATTGTGTTGGGCCTGGCATGTTTTGGGGTTCAGCCACATAAAAACTTCCTTCCAGCCTGCATGGGTACGTGGATAAGCTCAGATGGGTAAGGAATCCATTAATTCTGTTGCTTTAAAAGAATGCATTAAGTATGCTGAAAGAATCTACAAGCCTTTTTTAAAAAAATGCTGCTGGGTATTAGTTTTTGCATTAATTCATCTTGAAGCTAATACTTCCTTGTTCAGTAGGTATACAGCTCCTTAATGTGTGGAATTTTGTGGCGTGTGAAATACATATCTATCTATATTACACACACACACACACACATATACATATGTGAAATAGAACAAAGTTTGAGTCCAGCGGCACCTTTAAGACCAACAAAGTTTTATTCAAGGTATAAGCTGTCCTGTGCAAGGACCCGACTTCAGATACAGAAGTATTGTTTGCACACAGAAGCCCAGAATAAAACTTTGTTGGTCTTAAAGGTGCCGCTGGACTCAAACTTTATTCTATTTCTTCAGACCAACACGGCTACCCAACTGGATATGTGAAATGTGTGTGTATGCGTATATGGACACACCTGTACATATAAATACATGGGAACCTCAGCACCATCTGTTACATACATCTCTGTGGGAAAGCATGCTCTGAGTCCCAAACACCTGACTTACAAGCCAACTTGAAATGCAACCTGTTTGTAAGTTGGGGACGTATTGTATATTGCTAAAGAAAAAGAATTGGTTTTATACCCCATCATTCACTACCTGAAGGAGTCTCAGAACGGCTTACGATCACCTTCCCTTCCTCTCCCCACAACAGACACCCTGTGAGGTATGTGGGGCTGACAGAGCTCTGAGAGAACTGTGACTGACCCAAGGTCACCCCACTGGCTGCATGTGGAGGAGGAATGGGGACTCAAACCCGGTTTTCCAGATTAGAGTCTGCCACTCTTAACCATAACCCCAAACTGGTAAGAAAATATTTGGTCCACCTCTTTGGGGTATTCTACCAAGATTCTCTATTTAGACTCTTAACTCATTTCACTGAGGCTGACATAGAAATCCTGCTTTGTGGGTCTGGGAAGAAGTGTGTGGTTCATCTGAAGCTGTGAAAATGTCTCCATTATAAAGCTTTTTGTTTCAGCAGAGGCCTGGATCAAAAGCTCACAGTATGAAAACACATGGCATGTGGCAGTAGTGTGTGTTTGTGGGGGGGGGCAATTCCCTCCTCCCTGTGCAGCCCCTATGGCCCTCGGCAGCAGTTTTGGGGCATGCTCTTGAGCTAGTTGGAGGATGCATCGAGGGCTGTGCGGGGCGGGTGACTTCTCCATCACTTGAGCAGAAGCGCCCTGGACTTCCCTAGCAGGATCTTTCGATCCAAGCCATAATGCCAAACTACTAGGTAACAGTGCCAAATATCCCCAAATGATTTATATCCCAGATAATATAGCAAAGGATTGGGGGGGGGGGGTTTTGCTAAAATCAGATGCTGTTACAATAATAAAGTGTCTTGTTAAAAAAAAGGAAAGAAAGCTTTGAGCCCATGTGCAAAATATTCTGCCTTGTACAATTGTGTTTCATAATTAAAACAAACCATGTTTTCCTTCAGACAACATTCTGATTTGCATGACTCTGGAAGGAATAGAATTTAAATACCTCCTCCCTTGCACTTCGGAATGAAACTTCAAAACTGTTTGAACATGAAAGAATGCAATTGTGGGTTTCCCCCATGAGCTGTACAGTTGAGAACAATGAACAAAGGTTTGCACAATGCCCTTTATCTTAAGGGTGTCCCTCGTTCCAGAATATTTTGATCTTCTAGGACAGGACTCTCTTGCAGTTTTGAATCTTTCGTCTATCCGTAGAGTACAGCAGTCCTGGAACAGTTCCAGATCGTCCCGTATATCTCTCTAAAGCGTGAATTGGGAAGGTCTTATTTTTGTTCCGGCGCCAAATGAGGAAGGGCAGAAGGGAGTCTTGCAGGTCAAGCAGGGTTTCAGTCTTTTTGACTTTTCCATCCAGTTGTGCAGATAATGCATGGGAGTGACATGGGTCGCCACATCCCCAGCCCATTCCTAGCCAAGCTGTCGTCTTTCTGGCAAATCTGGTTGTGAGGAGTGGGAAAAGAAATGTCCTGGGAAAAGCACGGGGGGGGGGGGGGGATTTTGACCGATGAAATCTGAGAATGGCCTCAGAGGATTCGATCTCCCCTCACAACTGCTCTCAAGCCAGCCTCTCCACAGTAACGCAACGGGCCCTCCGTGCTGATTGTGCTTGGCTTTCTTGCATTGGAGTCAGTTTGTTGTCTCGTAATGTGACTGGGGGAAAGAATACTTGTTTTACTCCAGTGAAATTCATTTTCTGCCGCACAATCTACTGGGTCATATAGTCCCTCCAATGGGTACATCGAACGAAGGCATTTTGTTTAGATTTGAGTTTGTTCCTTATCCTAAAGGCATTGTGAGGACAGTTACGATACTCTTACCCTTTTTTACATTTCTGTCTTGAAACTGTGTATTTTAGTTTCCCCACGTCAAACCTACTGCAGTATTTAACAGGAAGCCTGGAAATACAGCAATGCAAGCTATCTATTTCTGTGTTTTGATATTTCTGTTCCTTGATTCTTATGAAGAATCTAGAATGGGATGGAGGGAACGTAGGCATAGGACTTGCAGCTGCACTTCCTTGTTTTTAAACTTTGTTTTCTAAAGATATATCTTTTGAGCTGTTGAGTGAACATGTGTTGTGTGCAAATGAGGCTTGGTCTGAAGTTGCCTTCCACTTCTAGGCTGTCTCGGTTAATTTTTGGTTTCACATCTGTTGATGTAAACCAGGAGCCGAACAAGGCGACCATGTTCATGAGACCAGGGGCAGCCGGGCTGACTGTCTCCCACCGAAAGACTTGCTCTCAGCCTCTCCTATCTTTTGATTAGATGCCGCTTGCTTTCTAGAGTTTTACGTTACTACGGCAATTGATCTGTGCGATTAATCTTAAAAACTTTAACATTGCAGTGGAAACCTAAACCAGATGTGTACCCTCAAGAGAGAAATCATCTGAAAAAGCTGGTCCGTTGTCTTTATGACATACGGTGCTTTTTTTCTCACTGAACCCCCGTCAGATAATGCTTTTTAAAAAAAAAAATAGCAGAAATCGTGTTTGTACCCGTAACAGTGCAGCAGTTCAGGACTTCTGAATAAGCATTCAGCTCGGCTCTGCGATACTCTTCATAGCTGCTGTTCCCTGGGAACGTATGGAATGGGATTTATTTCTTTTTATTAGTTTGCTCGTCGGACTCCAAAGTTCTATATGTCTAAGTGGGAGTGATGAATTTGGTATAAATCACGTGTATCCTACACTTGGGTTTTTTCCCCTTTGAGATTAAAATATACCTGAAGTAACAAATTTGCAAGTTAAATACATAAATAAATGTATATGTTGCTGAGGGCTTGAATTCTGACATCAGCTCCTCACTGTAAGAAACTTAGCTGCCAGTAAAGTCTTTATCCTGTAAAAATCAGATGTTTGTACTTAGTGTCTCTTCCAGATCCTACTGCGAGAGGAGCCGGTGGGCCTGGCTTGTTTGACTGAAATTTGGCTGGATTACTCTGATGGGGTCACTTTGACCCCGCTCAGGCCAGCTGGGCAGAAAGTCCTTCACCCACCTCAAATGGAAGGATGGTGGGCTGGGGCTGGGTGGGTAGCAGCTCTCCCTCTTTCATGAGGTACCTGATGCAGACAGAAGCTGGCTTTGATTGTAGGTACCTTGTCTTGGGTACCAGGGACAGATTAGGGATCCTTCTGGTGTACCATCCACCTAGTTTACCAGCAGTGTCCCTGGCTGATATGGTGGAGGTGGTGTCGGACTTGGTGCTGAGGACCTCAAGGATGATCATCCTTGGGGATTTCGACAGATACGCCAAGGCGACCTTGTCAAGTTAAGCTCAGGACTTTGTGGCTGCTATGACAACCATGGGTCTGTCTCAGTTTGTAATAAGCCCAACCCCTGAAAGAGGACTTATGCTGAACCTTCTTTTCAGTATACTGAGCAGCTTGCCAGTTAGGGGGATGGACTGTCATAGTCAAATTGCTGTCTTCTGAAGGCATGGTTGAGCTTGCTGCCTCCTACCTGCAAGGGCAGCAGTCAACCCTCAGAGATTAGTGAATCCTCTAGGTGTCCAGATGGCTCCAGGAGATGCTGAGAGCCTCCCTGGTGACTCTGTCAGTGGCCCTTGTAGCTGCATGGAATGATGGGCTCAAAGCAAAAGATAAACTGTGTACTAGAATTTTAAACAAATGCAAAAGTGCGTGGACTCTAATCTGGGAGAACCGGGTTTGATTCCCCACTCCTCCACTTGCACCTGCTGGATGACCTTGGGCAAGCCATAGTTCTGTCCCAGCTGTTCTCTCAAGGACAGCTCTGGAAAGAGCTCTCTCAGCCCCACCTACCTCACAGGGTGTCTGTTGTGGGGAGGGGAAGGGAAAGGAGCTTGTAAGCCACTCTGAGACTCCTTCGGGTAGTGAAGGGCAGGGTATAAATCCAATCTCCTCTTCTTCTTCTTCTTCTTCTCAAATAATTACAAAAGGCAAACAGCCAATGATATACTAACAGATGAGACTGCTTGACCTGTGTACAATGCGCAAACATGGGACTTAATTGAAGTCCATGATAACAAGGAATGCAGGGGTCAAATACCCTCATTGGACAACAACTTTGTGTGCAGGTTTCAGATAACTGTGTCCCACACCTTGACCGGTTACAAGGTTGTGTTTCGCCATGCAGGCTTTATCAAAAGGGAAAGAACCTGAAACGAGGGCCATAGCCTCTCCAGCACACGCCGTCCTAAAGAACGTATTCTTATCTGGGAACAAGGTCTCCCAAATAAACAAAATGAACTGGATTGCAGAGTTGCTCCTTGGGGGGTCTTCTTCCGTGTTCTGTAAGGCCCCCGGGCTCCTTGGTTCACCAGGGGCTGAGTGATACGAAGCAGACAACTAGAGCTCAGAGCACACCATCGAGCCCATCTACAGGCCTATGATGACAGTGAAGAAGGCTTCCTTTTCTGCCACCAGCGCGCCAGCAGAATCTCGTCCAGCTCAATGATTTATGCTGGTGTGTGACTTGGTAACACCTAAATGTTGTCCTGCCAGATGAAAATTGGCCCCCCAGCTATGATGTTTTTGCAAGGTTCTTTGCTGACAAACTCTCTCTCTCCCATCCTGACTTGGAGGCCGAGCTAAGGGCAGACCCAGCACCTGAGGTGCCGGAAGTGCCTGCCTGTCGTTTTTGTTCTGGGTCGTTTTAGGCTGATCCTGCCTGTGGATGCTGACAGGGCACTTTGGGAGCGTGAGGGCCACCCCTGGTGATCTGGACCTGTGCCCATCCTGGCTTTCAAAATCTCGGCAGGAAAAGGTGTTGGAGCGATCAGTGGAAATCATCAATTCCTTCCGGATTGAGGCAGCTCTCCCTCGGCCTCTGAAGGGGGCCGGTGGTTAGACCTCAGCTCAAGAAGCCTTCATCGGCGCCTTCCATATGTCCCCGAGTGCCAACTACAGTTGGCAGGCAGCCCTCCATTGGCCATCCCACCACTTAGGGCAGCCATTCCGGCATCGACGAGAGCCTGGGCCTTTCCACTGTGGCTTCATTCCTTTGGGATGGGCTACCTGGAGAGGCGGAAGACCTTCAGGAGATGCTGCAAAACCTGCTGGTTTGCCGGGGCTTGTCAGGGAGTTTGGGGGGGGGAGAGATTTGGGGTTTGCTATTTTATTTCTGGTTGAAAATGTCTTAAACTATATTTGTAAGTTGCCTTGAACCACTAGGAAAGGAGAGAGAAATGTTTTTATTAATAAAATAAATGAATTCAGGGGGGTGGCTGCGTTGGGTCTGAAGCAACAGAACAGAGTTTCAGTGCGTGCACACAGAAGCTTATGCCCAGAATTAAACTCTGCCGGTCTTAAAGGGGCATTGAGCACAAACTTTGTTCTATAAGTAAATAAAAGTCATTGAATACCAGCTGGAACATTTTGAGCATGAAGTCACGAGTTTGATTTTCAGTTGCTACAATCCTGTACTCAGTTCTGTGGAGGGAGTCAGTCTGACCAAACTCAGTGGGATCTGGCTGGAATGCCTAGAAGGTCCAGGGTGAGTGACTCGTTCGAAGTAGGAGGACCTGATCAAAATACGCCCTGTTGTGCTTCCTCTGCAGTGTTCTTATTCTGAAATGAGTATTGAGGTTTGAAAAGTATTAAACTAAGTCTTGATTTATTTATTTTTTGGCGGGGTGGTGGTGGTAATTCCTGTATTTCTCTTATTCAGCCATTAGAATATATAAGCAGGTGGACCCGCGATACTCGCGGGGGGGAGGTGAGCCTCTCTCCCCTCCTGCCCCCTGCCCTCCCCCATAGCGTGCCGGGCCTCTCCCCCCTCCCTCCTTGAAATCGGCAGCAATGGCGGCGGCGAGACCCGCCGCATGCCGGGCCTCTTCCCCCTCCCTCTCCGAAATCAGCGGTGGCGGCGAGACCCACAGCGCTTGTCCTCTCCCCCCTCCCTCCCCCTCCCTTCCTGAAATTGGCGGCAGTGGCGGCGAGACCCGCTGCGCGCTGAGCCTCTTCCCCCCTCCCCCCCCCTCCCCGAAAACAGCAGCGCAGAGAATGCTTTAACTTTTGGGGGGATTTAAAGATCCCCTAAAAAATTTTTAGAACTTTTTGGATTTTTCTGCACACAGGAGGAGTGCTCCCCATGTGTAGGAAAACCTCCCTGCCCCCCCGGTGCCCCCCCACGCGGATTTAGGTATTCGCACGCGGGGGTCGCCTTTGCTATTAGTATATAGATACTGGCCATAATCTAATGCATCCCTTCATTTCTAAAGGTTTGAGGTTGCCAGAATCCAATGAGTATTGATTTTTTTTTAAGCTATCACTTTGTTCCTTTTACAGCATATTGAGATTTACCTCTTCCTACCTGCTTTAGATTTTCTTTTTAAACTCTGTTTTCCTTTCTTTCTTTTTTTTAAAGGAGGTTCCAGTGGCTGCCTCCATTGCATTCCTCTAGCACTGGCATGAAACTGGAAGGAAATTATTGCTTGGCTAAATCTCCTAGCTAACAGTCTTGTACTCTCAGTGGGAATACCAAGGCTTGGATTGTGGTTGGTATAAAATTACTGGTACCGTTGAATCATCTCCATTTTTTTAAAAAATGGTTTTTGCTCCAAGTTAAAGTGCTTTCTGACACAACAGAAATATTTGCCCCATCATTTTCCATGACCTCAACCCTTCTTTGCCAATCATTGGCTTTTGGGGGAGGAGTACATAATTTCCCCCCCTCCAGTTATACAAGTGTGTGTGTTATGTGGCGCATACAGAGTCAGCTATGCAACATTTTACAGTGTTTCTTCTGCTTGTAGAATTCAGATTTTGGGGCTGCGTACTTTTTGGTTTTTGTGATGAATGCAAGAGACCCTCATTATGGCCTTGATATCTGAAAAAACAGTGGTTAGGATCTATTTTTATATTCTTTGTCTTCCTTTCAGTACTTAAGAGTATCTTAGTCATAATTTCTTTATCAGTGGATCTGGAAAAGCATCACAGTATAATTGTAATTAAAATTGCCTACAGTTTTACAATTAATAGAGGTTGCGGAGCTGCACCTTCCAGAATGTTCTGACTGCTGCTTCTGCCGTCTGTCATCAAGGACCAGAATTTCAAGGATGGGATCAGGCAGGGAAGTGAGTGACAGTTATCTCCAAGGTCAGAGGGCAGTTTTAGAACACAAGAGGTGCCCTGCGGAGTGAGACCAGTAGTCCATCTTGTCTAGGTTCTTGTTTCACAGAGTGGCTAGCCAGATACCCTGGAGGGCCAACAAATGGGGCACAGAGGCCAAGGTCTCCCCCCCCCCCTTGACTCGTAGGGCTGGTTTTTGGGGGTTTACTTTGTCTGTAGAAGGTACTGAGTGCTAATTATTTGTGGTGTGGAATGTCTGCTTCTGACTCTAATCTGGACTTCCATCTGCCTAAACTAGCAAACAGACCGCTCCCCACATTACTATATGTGGGTCATTTTATCCCACTCTGAAGTAGGCCTTAAAAGAAGCCCTTCAGGCTGTTTCTGCACATTGTAAAGTGGAGCAGCTAACAATAAACTTCCAACCCACTGTCCCACCCACCCAAAAATTTCTGGTCTTCGCCAAAAGATTTGTTATGCACAGATGGCAGATCAAAAGCCATGATATTGACCAGGTGAAGGTTTTTAAAGTGTAGTTTTTTGGTCATTAGATCATGGAGAGCGCAGAGGCCCGTGTCACTGAGAATGCCCAGAGAGTGGTGTGTGCTACCTTGAGATTCCTTGTTGTCTTAAAAGGGGCTGACATATACCGTACATGGTTCAAGTCTTCCAGGGTAAGGTGATACCTCAGCTCATCCATGGCTCACAGATATGGATGTGCACATGAAAGCTGATACCCAGAATGAAACTGTGTTGGTCTTCAAGGCGCTCCTGGACTCAAACTTTGTTCTGCTGCTTCAGACCTAGAGATGTGAAGGCCCAGGAAAAAACTGGAAAAATTTGGGAAAAGAAGTTTTTTTCCATTTTTTCCCTGAAGGCTTTTTTTTTTTCCCCAAAAAAATTGAAAAAAGAAAAGAATTTTTTTTGATTACGTAACGTTTTATTTTAACATGAAGAATAAAATATTTTAAGACAAGGTGTTCAAATATTTTCCAAATCATTTCTAAAAAATATGTATGGTATCAGATTAATCTAATTTCTGTGCACTAAGGACAAGCAAGTCCTACAAAGTGAACTCTCCAACGCATAGGGCTGCCAAGTCCTCCGGTAGGGCGGGGGAAACACCGATTTTTAGTGCTTTCCCCCGCTTTTTCCAAGTTGGCCACCGGGGGGACAAAATGGCTACCTTAAAAGGGAAATGTCTGCAGAGAGCCTGCCCTGCAGTAAAAAGCCTCACCAGACATTTCCCCTTTAAGAAGTCAGCAAGAGAGCTTCCACAGCAAGAGAGGTCCGCCCAGAGATTAAGGAGGGACTGAAGGAGCTGCTTTTGCATGTGGCTGGCAACGTTGCTGTAGTAAGTTTCTCTTCCAGCTCCTTTCCTTCTCTCTCCCTCTTTCTTTTTTCTGTCTGTCTGTCTCTCTCTCTCTGTCCCCATCCAGCAGAGGTCTATCAGTGGCTATTATAGCCACAAGGTCTAAATGGAAGTAAGTGCCTCTGCCAGTTTTTTTTCCTTCTCTCTCTCCCTCTTTCTTTTTTCTGTCTGTCTGTCTCTCTCTCTCTCTGTCCCCATCCAGCAGAGGTCTATCAGTGGCTATTATTAGCCACAAGGTCTAAATGGAACCCTTTGTCTGGGGCAGTGATGCTCTGTATTCTTGGTGCTTGGGGGGCAACAGTGGGAGGGCTTCTGGAGTTCTGGCCCCGCTGCTGGACCTCCTGAGGGCACCTGATATTTTTGGCCACTGTTGTGACACAGAGTGTTGTACTGGATGGGCTGTACTGGATGGGCCGATCCACTGTGGCTTCTCTCCTGTTCTTATGATATGAAAATCATATTTAGCACTTGTGTAGCACTTAGTGCTTCATATTCTGCCGAGATGAGGAAGGATTCAGTAGGGCTGTTGCTCAGTGATAGAGCATCTGCTTGACATGCAGGAGGTATCAGCTTCTTCAGCTAAAAAAGCATCAGGTAATAGGTGACATTAAAGATCTCAGCCTGAGACCCTGGAGAGCCACTACCAGTCTGAGTAGTCAATACTGACCTTGATGGACCAATGGCCTGATTCAGTATTAGGAAACTTCATGAGTTCATGTGTCAGCATGTGGAAGCAACATCACAGGATGTGACATCACAAAATGATGTCACTTCCTTTCTCCTGGCTCCACCCCCAAAGTCTCCTGGCTCCACCCCCAAAGTCCCCAGATATTTCCCAAGTTGGACTTGGCAGCCCTACCAACACAAGAACAAGATGCATTTCTTCCTTTAGGAAGTGAGTGTGTCACAAGAAAAGAAAAAGGTTTCAGTTTTGTTTTTGCTTGTGGGTGGGTATACTGGCACTCAGGCTTCACTAGGCCTCAAAGCATTGGAAGAAAATACAGAGCAACAAAGAGGACCTGAAAGTAATGTTTTTAGAGGTCCATAATAACTGTGATAATGACAGGCACAACAGAGTAGCTGCAGAAGCAGAGACTGAAACTGATACTGATAATTACAGCTCAGGAAATGTTTCTGATTAAATTTCATGCCCATTCATTGAAACTTAGTCCCACACTCCCTTCTATACACTCTCCCCCTTCAATTCTTTTTATGAGAATGGGTTTTTTATTTTTATTTAATACTGTGGTGAGGAAATATGAATAATTGTTACTTCTGGATTTTTAAAAATTGTTTTGTGGAGGGTTTTTTGTCTGTTCCACATAAACTAGTAAACAGTTCTGGAAATAGTTGCTCCGTAGGGTTGCCAAGTGTCCCTTACTTACCGGCGGGGGGGGGGGTCCTCCATCGTCCGGGAGTTTCCTGGTCGTGCGGACGAAGCGCGCGCGCCCGGCGACATCACCCGGAAGTGACGTCATCACGTTGGGGGCGTTGCCAGAGCAACGCTCTGGCAATCGCCCCCAAACTCTATGGTATCATAGAGTTTTGGGGCGATTGCCAGAGCGTCGCCCTGGCAATGCCCCCAACGTGATGACGTCACCTCCGGGTGACGTCATTACATTGGGGAAGGGGGGTGGGGTTCCCCCCGCCGGCCAAATGCTGGCCAGCAGATCGGGAACCCCTGTAGCGGGGGATCCCCCGCCCCCCGGGCTGACTTGGCAGCCCTATTGCTCCGTTTGTTACGATTACAGATAAATATTATTTAAAAAGTAAATTCTGTTGGTAATAAATGTTTGGATACACTATATTTTTAAAATGCTAGTTGTGATAATTTCATGTCAAGTAAAATTGTCCATAGTCATATTTTATGTTCCTAATGTAACAGAATGACTTTCAATCTGGAAAAGAAAAAAGAAGTGCTAATGTAGCATTTTTTTCAATTGTTCTGAAAATTTCCATTTTTTTCCAGAAAAAAACTGGGTTTTTTTCCAAGCTTCAAAATTTCTGGAATTTTTTCATCTCTTTTCAGACCAACACAGCAAGACACCTGAATCTCTCTCACACACACACAAATAACAGTTGTCCCTATGCTTGTGGCCTGGTATACAGCAAATTTGATGTGTTGCCCTGTCTGGAAGCTAAGAGCTCAAGTAACAGTTTTGGTGGGGTGTCATTATTGCTACTGTCAGGGTTATAACGTTCATTTGTAGACACGGGTCCTATTCAGAAGGTGTGGTTGGAGTGATAGTCTGAGACCTGGAGCCTGACTGAATCTCATGACTTTTCTTGGAGATTTTGCTGTGACGACGGGGTAATCATGGCCAGGTCCAGAGAGAAGCAGAGAATAAGTCTCCCTATTGATGGATCTGAAGTGGACTGAACAGAAGGAAATATTGCTGGACAAAAAGTGTAGTCCTCTTGTACCAAATGTGTCTAATGTTTGGAGGAAACAATGCCTGATTCAGAGAAAGATGGTATACAGAGAGTGATTATACAAAGAATGATTAAAATGTGGAAATCACTGCCAGAGGATTTAGTGATGGCCACAGGGATAAATGGCTTTAAAAGAGGATTAGATAGATCCATGGAGGATCAATGGCTACTAACCAGGGTGACTGAAGGGAACCTCCGCATTCAGAGACACTAATCCTCCAAATCCCAGAGCCAGGAGGCAACATCAGGGGAAGGCCTCAGCCTCTATGCCCTGTTGTTGGCCATCCAGAGGAACTGGCTGGCCACTGTCAGAGACAGGATGCTGGACTAGATGGACCATTGGTCTGATCCAGCAGGGCTCTTCTGATGGTTGTATGTTCTTATCCCGTGCTTCCCCCAGCAAGGAGCTAAAGGTGGCGTGCGTGATTCTTCTTTCCTCATTTTATCCTCACAACAGTCCTATCAGGTAGCTTAACCTGAGAGAGTCTTGCTGGCCCAAGGTCACACAGTGGACTTCATGCCGGGGGGGGGGGGGGGGGAGTTGACAACCTAACCTGCTACATCATACTAACTGGATGGTTCTTTGTTGCTGCCACATCAACAGAGTATTATCAGGTTGTTGCAGCCATTCCTTAGGTTGACGTCTTTAGCCAGTTTCTGAGATAGACCATCCTGCCATCTATTGTAGCGGGTCTGCTATCTACTTTGAAGATAGAATGGCTCATATTCTGCTTGGCTTTGGACCTTCCGGGTCAAGCTCTTGAGTCAGCGACTGAGATATCATTGTGTTCTCTTTATCTGGATGGGTTTTAAACAGCCTGTTGATGCCTGCGGTGTGCTGGGAGGACACGAGGGCATCCACTTGCAAACTGGATCCTTGCCCGTTCTGGATGGTGAAAGAGTTGGCAGAGAGTAGCTCTCTGCTGGGTGGGGCTATTGAGATACCATTCGGGGAAAAGTGTCAGAATCTGCAGATTCTGTCAAGGATTTTTGGGATCTCATGCTATATATTATAACCTGTTTCTGTACCCGTTTTGTAATCATGCCTATTGCTATTAGTTGTTCCTATTGCCATTTGCTTGACCATTGTGAATGTATGCTATGTGACCCCAGGTTTATGGCTTTGACCAGGCCTGGTGTATGTATCTGTTTGCCCGGGAGAGTGACAACTTCAAAGCATGGGAACAATGGGCCTCTCACACTCCTGCCTCCGCATTCCATTCGTCCCGGCTGGGAAGACAGGGGAGGACAGGGACCATTTCTTATCAACGTGCGAAAGCCTTGGGGAAAGCATTTGTTATGTGAATATGGATACATCTGAGGGGTCTGGTTTGGGAAGGGAGATTTACTGCTTCACACCTAGCTTTCTTTCCTGTGGGAAGCAAACGGCCAGAGAACCTTTTGCCCGCGGTTTTTTCCCCCTTGTTGATTGGTTACCTATGGGCAATTCAAATTGTGCTGGAGACTATATTAGACCTGCTTCTATTGTATGCGTTATCTCTGACAATAATCCGAGGACCTGTACCAATGTAGAAATTGGAAATAAAGAACTGTGTTTCATCAACAAAGATCTGATCCTTGACTACTTTGAGCAGAAGCCTCACAGCTGAGTAGTAGCACAGCTGAGTAGTAGATTTCAGAGCCATTTACCTTGCAATATTAGCAGTTTGTGACTCGACTATTACGCTTGATGGAAGTGACGCACATCCTGATGAATGGGACGTTTAGTACCAGGTCTGTTGCATATTTAAATATCTTTCAGGCAAAATATTTTTAGGCTAAACTATTCCAGAATCAGACTAGCTTTAAACTTTAGTAATTTTCTTTTTATCTAGAGTAATTTGTAAGATTTGTGCAGCTATTACTTACTACAAATCTGTAGCAACTGCATAGCATTCAAGGTAACCCCAGTAAAAATTTCTTCTTCTTATTTTTTTTTTAATTATTACATATATTTACTGTATATAGTTGATACATAATAATCTGGCCTTTTTTCTTTCCCCTTTTTCACCGATTTCAGAAAGCAACACCTGGTCACATATATGTACAAAATTCTTTGTGCATGTAATTATGGAGGTGTGTCATTGTGAAATAAGGAAGACTGACCACTGAGAAAGGCCATAGGGGCTGAAACACGTATGGTCCTTAGGTCAAAAGTTTTATCCATCATTATGATATGTATAACAGTCAGTTCTGAATGTTAAGAGTCTGAAATTTAGACTGTTTCTTTTAACCTCATTATGTTTTATTTATTTATGTGTACACCCTAATAAATATTTGTATTTTTTTATATTAATTTACTTGTCAGCTTGACCCTCTTAGATCGCAGCTACTTTTTGGGTTGAGTTCCCCCCCCCCTTTTTTTTTCACTTTTAGTAGTTTTCAGAGCCATTTACTATCCTGTTACCAACTTTTCTTTCTTGGGGAAGGTTGTTGGAACAATGGGCATGGTTTGGGTCACAGATGTATCGTAAACAATTTCTAGACATCCTTCTGGTCTGGCATTTGGTCTGATGAATAACTACTATCTTGGGCGTTCAGGGCCAGCTACTTGTCCTACTAGATTTCTGCTGTTGTATTGATCGGTAGCTGGTGAAGAAGCCCCTGTAGGGCATGGCAGGAATTCACGATGTAGTTGTTGAGCAGGGAAGTCCCAGAAGGTGCCCGCCACACCCGCTCTGGTAAACCTGCATTAACATCTGTCAAGTCACGATTAGCATTCTGATCCTAAGTGTATTACTCGTAGTCCTATATTTTTCTATGGAAGAAGCTTGCAAGAGGGGCTGCAGTCCTAAAACTAGACTCTAGGATGTGGCTGTTGGCAAATGTTTGGTGTGGTGGTTAAGTGCACGGACTCTGATCTGGGAGAACCGGGTTTGATTCCCCACTCCTCCACTTGCAAGCCATAGCTCTGTACCAGCTGTTCCCTCAAGGACACTTGTCTCAGAGCTCTCTCAGCCCCACGTACCCCAGAGGGTGTCTGTTGTGGGGAGGGGGAGGGGAAGGGAAAGGAGTTTGTAAGCCGCTCTGAGACTCCAAGTGAGTGGAGGGTGGGGTATAAATCCAATCTCCTCCTCCCCCTCCTCCTCCCCCTCTTCCTCCTCCCCCTCTTCCTCCTCCTCCTCCCCCCTCCTCCTCCTTCTCCTTCTTCCAGACCAGAGGCTTAAACGGCCATTTTTCAAAGCACTCCAGGGAGGCCTGTCACTTCTGAAAGCATCCCTCCTTTGAAATGGATTCCTGTTTTTACTGCTGCCTGTTCTGGGTTTTTTTTTAAATATATCTCTAACTGAATAACAGGGGGAATTGAGAGCCAGACAAGCATGTCCCCCTTTCACTGAAGGCCTCAAGTGACAGCCCAGGTCTGCTTTGCTGCCTGCCCCCGCAGCCGAGGGAGAAGGTCTGTGATCTCAGCGAGAATGTCGGCGGTGGCCGTGCCTCTGCCTTGCTCTCACGGGATCCATCGGTGGTCTTCGATGCTGTGGACCACCCAATGATCTTCGACGTGGTCTCCGTGCTTCACACTGATGGGTTACTTCGCCTGCGCAGGAATCCTTCGGTATCGTAGAAAGCTCTTTAACGGATTTTTACGCCCAGCAACACTGGTCATGCGCAGAACCCCTACCACGCATGCCCAGAGACATGGGCGCGGACATCCCGCCAGATGTCTTCTGACCGCCGCACTGTTAACAGCACTTTTTTGTCAGTGGAGTCCTTCGAGGAAAGCTCTTCTTTCTCTCTCTCTTTGACCTCTTTTCTTCTGTTTTATCCTCTCTTTTACTATTTCCTTCATTCTAACCAAAAAAAAATCTTTCTCTGAGGTGGTGGGTTCTTTCGCTTCTTGCCTGCAGGCTCCCCCCCCCCCCCCCCGGTCTTCTCTTTTTACCTCAAGCTCCCACTTTATGGCTCAGAAGTGGGGCTGTTTCAAACGCTGTTCGGCTTGTGGCAGCAAGTTGGCTGCTCCAGATGGTCACTCTTTGTGTATCCTGTGTCTCGGAGAGTCACACCGTCCAGATTCCTGCCCTCACTGTGCTAAATTTAGCAATCAGACTTGGAAATACAGGGCAGCTCATCTCAAAGTAGCGTTGTTGGAGTCCGCACTACGTTTGGGATCGACCACCATGGCCTCAGTACCATCGGCATCGACGGCGTCGACGGCCGATTTCGGAGCAGCGTCAACTTCGAGGGCTTCTTCCAATATCGCTCGTCCTTCAACAAAACATAAAGCTCCACTGCAGTCGGCTGCCTCCACACCGGCTAAGAAGAAGAAGTCGGACAAATCGGAGAAACACCATAAAAAGCCCTCTGCTGCGGCTGGTAAGCCTCCATCCAAATCTCCGACTTCGACATCCGGGCATACAGCACCCTCTTCCATTGCTGCCCCGGTACTGTCTGGCTCATCGGTTGCACATCAACCTCCCACCGATGTGACCATCACCGTTCTGGACTCTCCACCCAGAGAGGCTCCACCAGATTACATCTTGAAGGCGCAGGAATTCCTGGAAACGGAACAGGAACAACTATACGGACCACCTCTGGAACGTCCTTTCTCACGTTCCCGGTCCCCGTTGATCGACTCCGCCTCCCATACCGAAGGCAATCATTTTCCGTATCAAGATCATCATGGATACCGATCCCCACAAAACCGTCGCTATTCTCCAAGGCACTGGTCTCCTCGACACAGGTCGCCTAGACATCGATCCCCCTTATCATCGAGATGGGCGTATCTTTCCGATGTTCCTCGATGGGATCCACATCCTCCTTACCCATATGGTGGCTGTGCGTCTCTCCGGTCCATGCCATGGGCTCCTCCGGTGTCCTATCCCGACTGGGACTTGTATTCAATGAGAGCTCGATCTCGATCCCCACTCGCATCGCGACCGACTCCGTCAGCTTCCCAATCCGTACCACCCAGTCAAGTCGTCTCCCATACCCATCTCCCGGCAGCTTCGATATCGACTGCCCCTAACATGACCAAGACTACGATGTCGACACAGATGGCCATCCCATTGACGCCGATACAGTTGACTCCACTGTCGGCACAACCGATTCCAACCAAGGTCACCCCTGCCTCATCGTCGTCAGAACATGACTCCGATGCTGAACAATCCAATCGTAGTTCCCCGGCCGATCCTTCCCCAAAACCTGATGTCACTGATAATCTGCCAATTTCCCCTTCAGAGGATTTGACCTCTTATGGTGATCTAGTCAAGAGAATGGCTCTTTCTCTTGGGCTCTCCATCGTCCAACCCAGGCCTGATGTCACAGACCCTGTATTCGATATCGTGCAGAGAAATACCTCCACGTCTATCGCTCTCCCTATGTCCGTAGTCCTACTACAATCTGTCAAAGCAGGGTGGGACAAACCTTCATCCACACCGGTCTCTACTAGACATCTAGACCATATGTATCAAATTCAGGATGCTTATACTCCCTTTCTAGCCAACCATCCTCGTCCTAATTCCATGGTGGTCACCTCTGCCTCCAGGTCAAGGAGGACGCATTCCACCCCTGCTGACAAGGAGGGCCGCAAATTGGATGCCTTTGGGCACCGTTTTTATTCCGCAGGAGCACTTGGCCTGAAGTTCAGTAATTATTCTGCCTGCATGGCAAGATATCATTTCGCTTTGTGGGAGCAGTTGTCCGAAAGTATTGCCCTGCTCCCTCAAGAACATCAACTAGCTGAACGAAGAATACAGAAGGAGGGCCTTGCTCTTGCTAAACAACATGTCAACACATCCAAGCACGCCCTAGATGTTTGCTCTAAGACAATGATGTCAGCTATCGCTTTGAGGCGTCACTCCTGGCTTCATTCCACGACCCTACAGCAGGACACCAGGTCTTTAGTTGAAGATCTTCCTTTTGATGGTGTAGGCCTCTTCCATGCCACCACTGACGCCGTTCTCCAAGATCTTGACAAAAGTATCAAGGCTTCGCATACTTTAGGGGTCTCCGCCACTCCTTGCCAACCTCGGTCTCGTAACTGGTCTAGATCTTGGTCTTGCAGATCATCCACTAGGAGCTCTCCTGATAGGCCATGACGTCCCCATCCATCTTCTGTTGGACAGAAACAGTCCTACCAGCCACGGCAGAGATATTCCCCTGCCCAGCAATCGACCCGCCCAAAGCAGTCTCGGCAGGCCAAGCAGGGCCTTTGACTCCCCAACGCGTCTTGCACCTTTCCTTCCCATGTGGAACATAGTTACTACGGACTCTTGGGTTCTCACTGTCATCTCCAGAGGATATCTCATAGAGTTCCTTCAACTGCCACCGACCCCTACCTTTGTCGCTACCAGCCCCTCTCCTGTCCTCCTTCAAGAAGTCAACGTCCTTCTAGACAAGGGTGCCATAGAACCTGTACCCACTTACCACCAGGGCATGGGATTCTATTCAAGGTACTTCGCAGTTCTCAGGAGGGATGGGGGCACGAGACCCATCTTGGACCTTCGAGGACTCAACCTCTTCATCCAGTATCGCCGGTTCAGGATGGTAACTACGCTCCATCCTCCCTCTGCTGCGAAGACGTGCCTGGATGGCCACCCTCGACCTACAGGATGCTTACTTCCACATCACAATATGTCCTCCCCACCAGAAATACCTCCGGTTTACCATCGGCCTCCAACACTATCAATACAAAGCCCTACCGTTTGGCCTGTCTACAGCTCCTCACGTCTTCACAAAGACAATGGTAGTTGTTGCGGCCTTTCTTCATCTCCAGGGGATCACCATTTTCCCGTATATCGACGATTGGCTCATCATGGCATCTGAACCTCAGGCTTTGCTGGAAGATATCGAAGTCACCCGTTCCGTCCTTCAGAATCTCGGCCTCAACCTCAACGAGGCCAAGTCTCATCTTGTTCCTGCCCAGAGGGTACAGTTTTTAGGATCAGAACTGGACTCTATTGCGCTTCGGGCTTACCTTCCAAAGGACAGGATGCCGCTGATAATAACACTGGCTTCGCAAGTACGTTCCGATCCCAATTCTTCAGCACTCGTGATCCAACAACTGCTAGGCCACATGGCCGCCACCACATCCGTACTACTTTTTGCAAAACTCAAAATGTGTCTGCTTCAGTTGTGGTTTGTCCAAGCCTTCCATCCACAGCGAGATCCACAGCACCTCTGTCTATCACCTCCCAGAGGGGTTCGAGACTCCCTCCTCTGGTGGACCCTGCCTGCCAACCTTTTACAGGGCTCCCTCTTTCACCTGCCATCGCCGCACCTCACGCTTACAACCGATGCGTCAACGTGGGGATGGGGAGCGCACCTCCAGGGTCACAGCACCGGTGCCCCTTGGGACCAGGATCTGAAGCCCCGTCACATCAACTATCTCAAGCTTCTAGCTATTTTCTTCGCCCTTCGAATGTTCTTGCCTTTAGTCAAAGGGTGCTTTGTGGCTGTTTTGACGGACAATACTACTGCGGTCTGTTACGTGAACCGTCAAGGAGGAACTGTTTCCCGCAGCCTTTGTCGCCTCGCAACCCGCCTTTGGGACTGGAGTACAGCCCATGACATCTTTCTCAGAGCCACTCACATTCCAGGCTCTTTAAATGGTCAAGCCAACCTCCTCAGCAGAGGACATGCTACTCATCACGAGTGGGAAATGAATCCCACCTATATCCGCAAACCATTCCGCCTCTGGGGGACCCCAGACGTCGATGTCTTCGCAGCTCGTCAGAACACGAAATGCAGAGCGTTCTGCATACAAGGCGGACTTGACCCCATCTCCTTAAGAGACGGCCTGCTCTATCCTTGGAGCCACAACTTTGTCTATGCCTTCTTGCCCCTTCCGCTACTCCACAAAAAGTGGTCCACAAAATTCTATTGGAGGCAGCGAACTGCATCTTGATCACACCGTGGTGGCCCAGACAGACCTGGTTCCCAATTCTCCTCTCCCTGGCCCAGGGGAACTTTCATCACTTTCCCTCACGACCGGATCTTCTGATATTTTCATACTCCCCCATACTCCACCATGATGTATCCCGTCTCAAGCTCACGGCATGGAGACTTTCCCCTCCATATTCTCCAGCAGAATAACTAACGTTCTGCTCAATTCACGCAAGGCTTCCACTCGACAATCATACTCCTACAAGTGGACTCGCTTCTGTACTTTTTTAGCCTCGTCTGCTGTACAACCCTGCTCCGCGGGTCTCCCTCGTATTTTTGAATTTCTCCTCTCTCTAGCAGAGGCTGGACTTTCACACTCGT
This sequence comes from Lepidodactylus listeri, assembly GCA_029233225.1. Classification (NCBI taxonomy): domain Eukaryota; kingdom Metazoa; phylum Chordata; class Lepidosauria; order Squamata; family Gekkonidae; genus Lepidodactylus; species Lepidodactylus listeri. The sequence goes on along the minus strand of JARCFY010000009.1, from coordinate 110,136,448 downwards.
CCATCCAAGTGTACATGTCTGCAGTCTCGGCCCATAACAGAACTGACAATTTCACGGTCTTTTCACACCCCCTGGCGAAACGGTTTTTGAAGGGCCTCCTTCACCACGAGGGCTCCACCACAACCTTGGGATCTACCGTTGGTCCTCCGTGTTCTCACTTGAAAACTGTTTGAACCCTTGGCCTCCTGTGACCTTCGACTCTTGTCCTGGAAAACGGCCTTTTTACTTGCCATCACCTCGGCTAGATGAGTGGGTGAACTTTTGGCTTTCTGGCATGATCCTCCATTCCTCTGCTTCCTTCCTAACGCAGTTCGTATGGTACCGAACATTTCGTTCCTACCGAAGGTAGTCTCTGACTTCCACCTACAGTCCGAAATTCTACTGCCGGACTTTTATCCATCCTATGCCTCTGAGGAAGAACGTCTCTTACACACTCTGGACGTTAAGCGGGCACTTTTGTTTTATTTGGCTCGTACCAAGCCTAACAGAAAAACTCGCTTACGAAATTGCTAAGACCCCACTCCCCGGACCCATCAGGGCACACTCTACTAGATCCATAGCCGCCTCCACGGTGTTCCTTAAGGGCGCTTCCTTAAGTGATATTTGTTCGGCTGCGACCTGGGCCACTCAGAACACTTTCATTAGGCATTACGCAATGGACACTCGAGTAGCTGCCCGTTCTGCAATGGGTCGATTGATCTTATCTGTTGCTTCACGGTGACAGCCTGTCTGCTCCCTCCTCCAGGTAAGACATTGCTCGCTACTCTCCCACCAGTGTGAAGCACAGAGACCACGTCGAAGATAAACAGGTTGCTTACCTGTAACTGATGATCTTCGAGTGGTCACACTACCCACCCATCCTTCCCCTCTGCTGCCAGGCTTTCTACTTCTCCTGCTTGGTCACAGCGGTCAGAAGGAACTGGCGGGATGTCCGCGCATGCCCAGTGTTGCTGGGCGCGAAAATCCATCAAAGAGCTTTCTACGATACCGAAGGATTCCTGCATAGGCGCAGTAACCCATCAGTGTGAATGCACAGATGACCACTCGAAGATCATCAGTTACAGGTAGGCAACCTGTTTTTATTGAGGCACAGGGAAGCAGAAAGAGGGATCAGTTTAAACTGTGCTTTGGATTAATTTAAATCATTCCTTATGGGTCAGGGTTCAGAGAGTGGCTGTGGAAGACCAGTTGCCTTCAGAGAAGACCATTGTCCTGTGGGGTCCCACAAGGCTTGGTCGTATCCCCCGTGCTGTGCAGTCTCCTTGTAAAGCCCATAAGTCACCCAGTGGGGTTAGAGAGGTCCTGAACCAGTGCCGGACTGCCATTGTAACATGGCTAAGGGCAAACAAATTAAATGACAAGACAGAGGTAATTACATTTGTTGTTGTTGTTCAGTCACATAGTTGAGTCCAACTCTTCACGACCCCATGGGCCACATCACGCCAGGCCTCCTGTCTTCCGTCATGCTCCGTAGTTTGCTTAATTTCATGTTTGTTGAATCGCTGACACTGTCTAAGCATCTCATCCATTGCTGTCTCCTTCTTTGACCTTCAGTCTTTCCCAGCATCCGGGTCTTCTCCAGTAAGTGCTCCCTTCTCATTTGGTGGCCAAAGTATTTGAGCTTCAGCTTCAGGATCTGGCCTTCCAGGGAGCAGTCAGGGTTGATTTCTTTCAGGATTGACTGATTTGATCTCCTAGCAGTCCAAGGGACTCTCAAGAGTCTTCTCCAGCACCAGAATTCAAAAGCATCTATTCTTCGGCACCCAGCCTTCCTTATGGTCCAACTCTCGCAGCCATACATTACAACTGGGAATACCATGGCTTTGCCCATACGGGCTTTTGTTGGCAGGGTGATGTCTCTACTTTTTATTATGCTGTCTAGGTTTGCCATCACTCTCCTCCCAAGGAGCAGGCGTCTTTTAATTTCATGGCTGCAATAAAATCGTGCCCCCCACATACACATATTTTTAGAACAATTAAAAATGGAGCTAAAATATATAAGAAGATATAAAAAGCAAGTAAAGCATTAGTCAGGAGGGGGAGATCACTAAGGTAGTGCCAAATGAAACAAAAAAAGGTCTTCACCTGTTGGTGGAAGATGGTAGCCAAAGGGGACAGATCAATCTCCCTGTGGAGAGAGTTCCAGAGCTTTGGTGCCATCACTGAGAAGGCCATCTCCTAGGGTGCCACCTACCTAATCTCAGAGGGTAGCCTCCAAAAAAACTGGGCCACCAAAGATGACTGTAGTGGTCAGATGAATTTGTAAAGTAGGGTTGCCAGGTCTCACTGGGCTTCCGGGGGGGGGGGGGCTCCTGGCTCCGTCCTGGGATCTTCCTGGTAACCATAGAGTTTTTGCTAAAATGCTAGAACATTGCTGTGCGAAGTGCCCAGCTCGATGACGTCACTTCCGGGTGACATCATTGTTCCGATGATGATGTGGGAGAGGGCTGTTCAGGGTTGGGGCTTGGAGCCCCCGAAATCAGGGGGACCCCCACCTCGACTGGGGGGGTCTGGCTACTTTATTGTAAGGGGGTAGGAGGTCCTTCAGGTGTTGTTTCTGAACACCTCTCAGGGACTGCCCCACATCAACCATGTTGCAGTAACTGAATCCAGATTACCGCCCTGCCTCTCCATGGCAGGGCAGGTAGAGGGAGGGCTCAGACAGGAGGGACTCTGGAGCCGATTGTGGCCATGGGGCAGGCTGTCCAGGGAGCATGCTGACCTTTAGGGGCTCTAGTTCCAGATGACACCCTCTGGCTTTCAGAGGAAACAATCTGCAAAGCAGGCTAGAGAAGTAGATCTAGTGGAGGGGGCAAGGTGGATGGAAGGGAGGCCTCAGCGCAGCGAGTGGGGCACCCCAGAGGGAGTCCCCTTCATCAGTTGTTCTAATGCTGCTTTTGAGGTCGCCCTGTTACTGCTTAGGCACTCAGAAAGGCTGTTCTTCATCCAGTGTCTCTGCTGAAAAACCAAATCTTAACATTTGCTTTTTCCTTTCTGACGTAGGTCAATAACATTGGCAAACTGAAAGATTTCCTTCTGCAGCACCGGAAAGACTACATTAATGCCTACAGGTAAGTGTTTGAGGACAAATGCGGGTGGGGGGAGACTTGCGCGCAGGCGCAGCTGGGCTCTCTGGCTTTCCTGCCAGATTTCCAGTCCGGTCACTGAACATAACAGGCAGCCTGTATGGATGACACGTTAAAATAGTGACAGTGACAGAGAATGCTGAAGCTGGTTGTTGAAAAGACTGGTCTCTGTACCTGCCTGCTGCAAAAGCCTCAGGTCATTTGGGAGAGGAGAGGGGGGGAGGTGCTGTGTTAGAGCCTCTCTCTCTCTCTCTCTCTCTCTCTCTCTCTCTCTCTCTCTCTCTCTCTCTCTCTCTCCAGAAGTATATTGAGGTCCTTCTGTTCGCTGCCAGGCTGCAGCTCCTTGTGAGGGGCTCTCTGGTCAGCAGCCAAGCTCCTGCTTTGCATTCAGGGGCCCCCAAGTTCCAATCTCAGCCTCTTTCATTCAGGTCTTCCCTATCCAGATGGACCTGTGGTTTTGCCCTGCAAACCATGCCCAGCTGCAGGGGACATTTCAGTTTCTCTGCCAACACCCCGTTTTGTCTCATTTTTGTCTTCCCACCCGCCCAAATTCTCCTTCCCATCTTCTCCTCTGTTTGGGATGGGATCAGTGCTCCTGCTAAGCCGTGGAGTCTTGTGGGCAAAAATTCTACTTGGCGAGTTACTGGCATTGAAGTTGTGAGCAGGTGATTTGGCTGCTGCATAAATTAGTTTGCTCTGGAGCCCCATCCTTCTTGAGCTAAGACAAAAATGTGTGAGCCCGAGGCTAAGAAACTGTGAGCTAGCTCACACTAACTCAGCTTAGAATGAACATTGGGTGGGATCCCAATCCTTTGAGGGGGCCACCACGGGGACAGCGCCTGCCTTACGACACCCCTCTTGACGTCTTTTAGGAATGATTCCTGTTCACACCACTAGGTGGCAGTGTGCACATGCTAGAAATCATGGGGCCTTCCTTTCCTAAATGGGTCTTTTTTAACCCAGTAATACTTCAAGGACGCGACTTGCTGCTATTGAGCAAGAGGCGTGACTGTGGGACTTTTTCTTGTTTTGTTGAAAGGAAAGAGTCACAAATCAGTCTGAAAAGGAAGCTGGCTCTTTCCTTTGCGGATATGAAACCAAGAACCTGGTTGGGGGGGGGGGGCAGCCTCACCCCAATGCCAGCCCAGCCAGGCCTGGGGGATGCAAGCCAGGCCGGATCCTTTTTCCAAGATCAGCAGCGGTGTTGCTTCTTGTGGTCCACCCAGGCACTGGCCAGAATCTGCTGGAGGGAGGGAGGGAGGAAAGCTGACTGGGCATAGAAGTTCTCAGGGCAGGGAGGTTTGGCCTTCAAATGTCTGACTCCCTCCTACCCCCCACCTGGCTTGCCCAGCCCCCGACATAACCCCTCCCACTCCTCCCACCCTCAAAGCTCCTATTTAGCCTCCTCCCCCTCCCCAAATAACAATGCAGAAGGAGAGGGCATCAAGAATGATGAGATGTTTATGTTTCAGGTACCCAAAAAAATACAAATGTTGGAATAAAACTCTCCTCTTCTTTCACACCGGAAGTGAAAGGGCAGTTCTCTTGCATCCCCACCCTTGCCCTCACCGGCCTCTCTCCGGGCCTCTTGTCCTGCAAAGAGAAGGCCCATCTCAGGTTTCCCGGCGGCTGGAATACGGAAGGGCCTGGGCCTTCTTCTGCCGCTAAGTGGACCTCATTGGTTATTGCCCTCTGCAGCCACACTCGGGTAGTGTAGCCTGTGTGTGTGTGAGGGGAAGAGGATGCCTGTGCGGAGCCGGCAGGGGTGGGAGAAGAGGCCCGTCAGGTCCAGCATCCTGCTTCACACAGCAGCTAGCCAGTTGCCCTGGAGGGTCAGCAAGCAGGGCGCGTTGGCCAAGGCCTCCTACCTCTGAGCACGAAGGTCCTCTTTACTCACAGGGCTCCAAGCCATTCATGGGCCTCTCCTCCATGAATCCGGCTGATCCCCTCTGCCCTGACGGCCATCACTCCGTCCCCTGGCAGTGAGTTGCACAGTGTATTTACTCACTGAGTCAAGAAGTCTTTCCTTTGTCTGTCCCGAATCTGTTGCCCATCGACTTCCTTGGGTGCCCTCTGGGCCTAGAGGGGCAAGCTGCTTGTGTGCTGGGAAGCGGCAGTGGGGGAAGGACTGGGGGGGTCCTTGGCCAGACCCGCTGGAAGCAAGATGAGCCCCATCTGGCTACGGGTGCTGGCACCTCCGAGGTCTGCTGGCGGTGCAGATCTCCTGGGAGAGGACAAGCACAGAAGCCTAGCCATCCCCTTCTTTCGCACCACTGGCAACACCGGTACTGCCAGCACATCGGGGAGGGGTTCCCTCTAAACTGAGTTAGTGTGAGCTAGCTCGCACTTTTTTAGCCTGTGGCTCACGGATTTTTGTCTTAGCTCAGGAAGGAGGCTCCAGAGCAAACTGATTCATGCAGTGGCCAAATCGCTCACTCACAACCTTAATGCCAGTAGCTCACAAAGCAGAATGTTTGCTCTCACGGCTTAGAGGGAGCATTGGTGGGGGGGGAGGGGATCCCCTTGATTGCTGGGGTGGAGCGCTAACCCTGCGTGCTGAGCAAGATGACCTGGTGGGCCACTCTTGGGCAGGCATGCCAGACCCAGCTGAAGGGCCCTTTGTACCACCAGAAAGCAGCACGCTCTTCAGTGTGTTTCCAGGGCAGAAGGATGTTCTACAGAGGGGGCCCCAACACGGTGCCCGTGGGCGCCACAGTTCCATGGCACCCACTGACACCTTTCTTGGCACCCGCTGTTTCTAGAAAGTGGGCGGGGCCAGATGGGGCTTTTGCCCAGCAAAGCTTCTGACTAGAGATTTGATTGGCCGTCCGGATTTTCCAAAATGCTGCCTTGACAGCAGCTACCATCACGGCACAAGAATCTTCACTGCGTCACTAAAAGTAAATGGCAGCAGCCATTTTGTGTGTGGCTCCACCTCCTGAGGCAGCCATTTTGGGCAGCCGTTTTGTGGCCGCGCCCACCACACCGTGCCAGAATTCCAGAGATGCCCACAGGCTCCAGAAGATTGGAGACCCCAGTTCTGTTGGGTACAGCATCACAGCCAGGGCAGTCCAAGCAGCCGTTTGTTGTCCTAACCATGGCTGCGGAGCCTGTGTGGTGGCAGCAGCAGCCATCAGAGCCATTTCTGCACCCGAGGCAGAGTGAGGGGGTGGCAGAGATCTCAAAGGGCAGGCAGGAAGTCTCATTTGAATCCCCCCCCCCCACTCACAAAGCTCCTGGCAGGCAGCAAGCCAGCAAATCAGGGCGTGGGCTATGCTGAGCCTCCCTTCCCCACCGTGATGTGCCGGTTTGCTGCCCAGCGGAGCATTTTCAGCGTGGGAAAGAAAACAGATATCCAGTGCCCCTCCAGAATCTCTGCCTCCCCCGTAGTGCGTAATGGAGTTCTTAGAAAGGGGAAGTTTGCAAGGAGCTGGGCTGTTCTGTCCACCCAGGGGGAGAAGCCAGACCTGCAAACTCTGCCTGCCACACCTCCCCATTCAAAGACAGGATGGTGGACGAGATGGGTTTGAATGGGTCTGCTCCAGCAGGTCTCTTTTCTACATGCCTCATTTTGGGGGGGGGGGGGGGGTTGAGGGCTGGGTTAAAAGATTGGCTCCTCCTACTTTAGCTCAAATAGAACAAAATGTCTTCCTCGGTTTCCATGAAGTGTCTCTTTCTCCTTAAGAAAGAAAAGTCCTCATTAGTGACAGACGGGAAGAAGGTATGAGTGACAGGGTGAAGTGGTGCCAGCAGAGGCCAGCCATCTTCCTGAATGAAGTGGAGGAAGTCTAAGTGGGTGAAGGGGACAGGTTTAGCCAGTTTGGTGCAGTGGTTAAGAGCGGCAGACTCTAATCTGGGAGAACCAGGTTTGATTCCCCACACCTCCCACATATGCAGCCAGCTGGGTGACCTTGGCCCAGTCACAGTTCTCTCAGAGCTCCTCTCTCAAGAGCAGTCCTCGAAAGAGCTCTCTCAGCCCCATCTACTTCACAGGGTGTCTGTTGTGGGGAGGGGAAGGGAAGGAGATTGTAAGCCACTCTGAGACTCCGAGCGATGGGTGGGTATAAACCCAGTCTCTTCTTCTTGTTGTTGTTTTTGTTCTCCTCCTCCTCCTCCTCCTCCTCTCACAGAAAATAGATAAATAACATGTTGGCTTTTTCTCTGCAGCCATGTCATGTCTGAATATGTGCGGATGACGGACACGGAGCGGGACCAGATAGATCAAGATGCCCAGATATTCATGCGAACGTGCGCCGATGCCATCCAGCAGCTCCGGACAGAAGGCAAGTCTGTTCCAGGCCACGGCAGCCCCACGCCCACGGTCTTTTTCAGGGGCTTGTGTCTTAAAGAGCTCGTGTCTGACTCCATGTCCTTTGATTTCAGCCCATAAGGACATCCATTCCCCCCAGGTGAAACAGCACCGAGAAGCGGTCTTGGATTTCATTGAAGACTACTTGAAAAGTATTGCTTATTTTTCCTTCGAAGAGATGGTGGCTGCCTGGTTTTACAGTGTAGTCCTCTGCTTGGGCGTGAGCAACTGCTGAGGAGGGCGCTGCTAGCATCTTGCTGTGATTGTTGTATGAGTTCCAAGCTAATCCTGTTCTAGTGTAGCATTTTCGGGAGCGCCCACCAGTTGTGTGTGCCAGTCCGTGGTAGACTTCTGAGGCCTTAATGTATGTGTGAGTGGTTGAATCATTGCCCTACCAGATCTTTGGGTTTCTGTGCCAGCGCTGCCACCCTTGAAAGTAGGAGAGGTCTGTTAAGCTTCTTGACAGTGAAAGAGAATATGGATATCGGGTGCATCACAAACCGAGGGGGGGACACTGATAACATCGGGGGCGGGGGCCTAGGGTGAGGCCTGAAGAGGTCATCCTGAAGGGGGTATTAAACTGTGGGCTGGATCCCAGGAATCTGTTGTGCTAGTCAGAGGTGCCTTCCTCTGATGGAAGGAGGAAAAGCCGCCTCCTGGAGGGAGCTGCCTCTGCTAGCGGAACAGTTTGGTGGCAGCCTGGTGGGACTATTAATTTTCATAAAAGATGACGTCTTAAGAGAGAGAGAGAGAGGTATCTGTACAGACCACTTAGTCGGGAAGGAGTGTCTTTTTCCTAATGTGGGGGGGGGAGGAGAGACAGAAATTATCTAGCTGGTGGTAGCATTAGAAATCTTGAGACAGGACATCTCAGGAGTAAGTTGGGTAGGATCGCTGAAGACCCAGGCTGTGAGGGGAGGCATCCAACCCCTTTGGCTGAGTGCTGTTTGTTCCTCTGATACCCCACCTCCCCCCCCCCCCCCCCAATGCCTGGCTTGTGAGTTTCCTGGTGGAGACCAGTGTTGAAGTGCTGAATTAAGCAGACCCCAGATCAAAGGTTTGCAGTCTTATGTAGGCAGTTTTTCTGTTTCCTTATGATACTCATACTCTTGCTGACTGGGTTTTTCCCTTGTCTGGCCAGGGGTGTGCAAGCTGTATTCCGAACAAAGAGCTATCCGGGTCAAACGAGTCGTCGATAAGAAACGGTTGTAAGTCATATTCATTTGGGATACTTTGATTTTTGTTTAAAATGTATTAATTTGATGCACAAATTAGTTGTCTTCCTGCCATTTCAGGAAAGAAAACGGTACGTCTAGTTTTAAGCCTTGTTTACCAGAACGTGTAGGTGTGATTGGCCGTGGTGGCGTCATTATAGAAAGACCAAGGTAGAGATCACTGGTCCGAGGCAAAATCCAAAAGCAAAAACCACAAAATACTTTTTGTTGGGTGGAACAAGATCGCACAAAACAGCAGGCATTTATATTTCCAGCAGGCAAATGCCATCACCTGTTCTTCTGGCCAAAAGTATAAGACCTGTTCCATGAAGCACTATCTATATATCTAACAGCCAAGTGGCCCCCTCTGTGTGGATATCTAAATCCACTTGGGGGGGGAGGGAGATTTTTCTGTACACATGGGGGACTCCCCCCGTGTGCAGAAAAATCTGAAAAGTAAAAAAAAACGGGGGGGGGGGTATTTAAACCCCAAAATTGGAGTACCTCTTCGATCTGTGGCTGCTGCTGCTTCTGCTGCTGCTGGTAGGGGCAGGGGGAGAAGCCTTGCCTTTGCTGGGGGGGGCGGGGGAAGAGCTGGCAGGGGGGCTTGCCATCACTGGGTGGGGTGGGGGAAAGAGCTGGCGGAGGAGAGAGAGCTGGTGGGGAAGAGCTGGCGGGCCCCGCAGCTTCCAGCTGCAGGGCCTCACCATCACTGGCAGGGGTGGGGGTGGGGGAAGAGCTGGTGGGGGGGAACTGGCGGGGGCCGTGGGGCCTCGCTGTCACTGGCGGGGGAGAAGAGCTGGCAGGGGGAGCTGGCAGGGGGAGAGCTGACGGGCCGCGCGGGCCTCACCTTCACTGGTGGTGGGTGGGGGAAGAGCTGGCGGGGGGGAAGTGTGGGGCAACCAGGGGCGGGGGGGAGAGATCAGCGGGCCCAGGGCCTTACCTTTGCTCCTTCTCTCCCCCCCCCCCAGCAGGTCCTGTGGGTCCCGCCTCTTGTTTTATCTATTTGGACTGACCCAGGGTTCTTCACGGGCGGGTGGGGGGAGCCAAAAGGTCTGAAGGTCGTGGGTCTTATTTTCTTTCTCTTTTTTGACAGCCAGGCTGGTTAAGAGCTCTGGAGAACTTGAGCGCCCGCCCACTGGCTTTGATTTTGGTACTCAGTTTGTTCCTAATGGAAGCTTTTCCTCGGCTTTTGTTTGAGAATTTCGAAAGTTGGTTTTTTTCCTGTCTTATGGAGCTGGCTCATGTCGGCCCCTGAGCGTGGTGTGATTGCCGCGTTTTGTTTTCCATTTTATCTCTTTTATGACTTTTGCCTGTGAAAAAGGCCAGCTTATTTCTCCTGCTGTCTGCTGGTATGTCACTGTGGCCACCCAGATGCCCCGGGGGCCCTGCCTCACCTGTTCAGTGCAAGATGAGTGACAGTATAAAGTGGTCGATCAAGATGGGTCGCCGGGCTGGTCTCTCTGGAGCAGCAGAAAAGGGCCAGAGTCCAGGAGCACCTCAAAGAACCACCAAATTTGTGGCCGGGGAGGAGCTCTCCTGAGTCACTGCTCACTCCTTCAAAAGCTCCTTCTTGTTGTTGTTGTTGTTGTTGTTCAGTCGCACAGTCGAGCCTGACGCTTTGCGACCCCGTGGACCAGATCACGCCAGGCCCTCTTGTCCTCTGTTGTCCTCTGGACTTTGCTCAACTTCGTGTTCGTTGCATTGATAACTCCCCACACATTTTATTAGTCTTCAAGGTGCTACTGGACTCCTGCTCTTTTCTAGTGTGAAATGAGAGAGAGAGAGAGAGAGGCGGCTATCTCAGGTTTGGAGAGTGGCCGCAGATCACCATTCACAATTTACTGTTTTGTGACCTGGTAGTGAAGCTGCCTTCTTCTGAGACAGGATCTTGGCCTACTAAGCTCAGGACTCGGCAGTCTGTCCTGTGACTGCCGGTGGCCTTCCAGGGTCTCAGGTGGGAAAGGTCTTCCCAGCAGCAGCAACCTGAATTTCTTTGACTGAAGGTGGTGGGGACTGAACCTGGGACCTCCTGCATGCAGAGCACGTCCCCTCCCACTGAGCTGAGTCTCCTCCCCATCTAAGGGTGAACGGAGACAGGTGAGGAGCAGGGCTATTTTGGGGCCGGAACGCACAGGAACGGAGTTCCAGCTAGCTTCTGAGTTGGCCACGCCGACAGCCTCCCCCCCTCCCCGGGTTCCCCAGGCACCCCCCCAGCTGCAGGGCGCCTGGAGAAGCCGATCCAGAAACTGCCTTCCTTCCCTCGGGTTCCTCATGCACCTCGCAGGCCGCAGGGCACCTGGGGAAGCCAAACCTGGGAGGGAGCTGCGCTGTCAGGGGTGTGGCCTAATATGCTAATGAGTTTCTGCTGTTGGGTGTGGCCTGTTGTGCTGATGAGTTCCTGCTGGGCTTTTTCTACCAAAAAACGCCCTGATGAGAGAATAAAGCTGTGCAGCCCCCAAACCAGCCACCGTATATTTGACTTTTGCCGTTTGAGCCCGTGGCCCACCCTCCTTGTTCGGGAACCCTCCAGGGGGCCAGGATGCATGTTGTGCACTTTTTGTGGACGGGGATGATTCATCCCACCTGGGTGCCTTTGAGGCAGTCGATGCTGCTTCTGGAGGTGGTGGAAGGGGAAATGGAGGGGGGTTGTGTGTTGTCAGAGCGCTCTGAACCCCAGAGGGTTTTTTACAAAGTGGGTGGGGCTATTGCCCAGTAAGGCTTCTGACTGCCTACGGGAGATATGATTGGCTGCGAAGGTTTTTAAAAGCATCGCTTGGCAGCAGCTGCCACCACAGCGCAAGGAACTTCACTGTGCGACTGATGGTAAGCTGCAGCAGCCATTTTGTGGCTGGCTCTATCTACCATTTCGTGGCTGTGCCCCCCCCCCCCCGGTGTCAGAATTCCAATGGTGCCCCCCAGGCTCAAAAAGGTTGGAGACCCCCTGGTGCAGAGGCTGAAGCGTGCGGGGACCCTGAGGAACCTCCTGGACAGTTTCGCCTGAGAGAAACTGCAGCTGATCTGCAAATGATCTTCCAGACTTCTTTTTGTTTGTGAGACCTTTCTTGGTGGCTTTGTTTCTTCAGATCCCGGCTTGAGCCTGAGCAAAGCCAGAAAGTCAACGTAACCTCTTCTTCCGAGAGAACTGTCCAGACCGCCTCCGAGGAGCCAGAGGGCAGGCTCCTAGGCGAAGAAAACAAAGGTGACGTTTTGCTTCTACTCCAGCACCACTCTGCAGTTAATTTAACCCGAGGAGTCCCCGCACCTTTCTCAGTCAGCACTGTGCTGCCTCTAACTTTAGAAGCAGAGATCCCCAGTAGACTGTTTCCTGTGCTGTGCCCATACTACGCGTTGTCCAAAAGTGGAACTTCGGCAAAGGCTGAGACTGGGAGCCCAGTTTGAAATTTATCAGCAAGGCACTTGCCACATTGCTCAAAATGTGGGTCCTAAACTTGGGGGGCTTTGCCGAGCAGCCACAACAGAAGGCAAAGGTACAGAGCACGACACTCAGGGGGCACACGCAACATTCCCTCTAAGCTGTGGAGTCTGGTGTGCAAAAATTCTAATTTGTGAGCTCCTGGCATTAAAGTTGTGAGCGAGTGATTTGGCTATTGCATAAAGCAGTTTGCTCTGGAGCCATCCTTCCTGAGCAAAGACAAAAAGGTGTGAGCTGGAGGCTAAAATACTATGAGCTAGCTCACCAACTCAGCTTAGAGGGAACACTGGGCACAGAGTGAGGGGAGGCTCACTGGTCCAGCTGAGGACCCTGGGAACCCATTTGGTGCCCTGGCAGCCAGTCCATGGACGTTATACCTGATGGGCCCCCTCAATGCCGCATCCACCTGCAACAGGGTCAGGAGCACGAATCCCTCAGAACTCAGAACCTCCACTCCAATCAGTTTTTCCTGCTCGGCTGAAGCTTTACTCTCCTTTTCTTTCACGGTCCCCCTACAAGTGCTGACAAAGGATCTCTGTTTCCTGCTCTCTCTCGCTCTGAAAAGCCCCTTGTCTGCTGGTCTCGTTCTTCCCTTGCCACCGCCTCCTCCTTCGCCAGGCCTTGCCACGCCCCCCACGCCCCCCCCCCCCCCCACACACCTCAGGACTTCCTCTCTTGCTTGCTTGCTTCTGTGCTCGGCTGTCCGGGGAGGGAGAAACCACACCCTGGAGAAGCCACACCCTTTACTTTTTCTGCCATCAAGTGGCAGCAGACGTACGGCAACCCCTGGCGGGGTTTTCAAGGCAAGAGACTAAGAGGGGTGGTTTGCCCCTGCCTGCCTCTGCCTAATAACTCTAGACTTCCTGGGTGGTCCCCCATCCAAATACTAACTAGGGCTGACCCTGCTCATCTTCTGAGATCTGAGAAGGTTGGGCTCACCCGCGCCATCCAGGTTGAGGCCCACGTGCTTAGGAGAGAGGGGTAAAATCTGCTCCCCCCCCCCCAAGGAACCAGGCTTGGCAGAAGCAGAGGGCAGACCCTGCAGTCTGAGGACTTCCCGTCTTCTCACCTAAGTGAGAAGTCAGCCCTGGTCAGCAAATCCGGTGCTGCCCCCGGAGACTGGGTTGCCTGGGAACAGCCTCTAGGCAGCCTCCTCCCAGAGGCCTCATGAGCCCGGGGGCGGGGGGTGTCCCTGTGTGCCTAGCGGTGTTGCCTTTCCCCTGGAGCCCCTCCATATGCAGCCTTCTTTCTGAATCAGACCTGGGAGGGGGGAAAGAAGCTATTCTAGGCCTTCAAGGAACAATTAAAAGCAAAACTGGTGCATCTCCGCAAACCAGAACCAGGCCTGACGTCTGCAAGCCCAGAGGCACCCACGAGCCGTGTTGGGAGTCAAGGAGAAGCAGGAGGGGGGCCCTCCTCCCTCCCACCCTCCCTCTGCACCTCCCTCTTTCCTCCCTCCACAGTTGTCCTGGTCCTGTTTGCCTTACCATGACAGCCCCCCGATAGAAGCGCTGCATCTCATTAGCAACAAAGTAATTGGTTCCTATGGGAGAATAAATGGGACGCTCGCCGTTTCTTTATTATTAGTTCTGTAAGCCAATTGTTCTCTTCCCCCCCCCCCCCGGGGTTTTTTTCTTAATTTGGAGAGGGTACAGTCTTGTATATCTGGCATAAAAAACAGATTGGCTTCCTCTAGCAGCAAGGGTCAGCATAATTTGGACAGATGTGAACGTGTCCCCAGTTCAACTGCACCAGTCTGACTATTTTGCCATTTCCGTTTAGGACTCTTTGGCAGCGTGGCTCGCCAGGGCTCCGCTTCCAAGTTGTTGTCTGGCCTCTGGAGCAGAGAGACCGGCCGCCTCTGAATGATAATCCCCATGACCAGGGTCTGTCCTGTGCCAGAAGAGGCCACCCCCAGTTTCTGCGTCTCTTACGGGCTGCCCAGTCGCTTCTGATTGATGGCAGCCTGATGAATGAATGACCGCCCAAACTCCCTGCTGTTGCCAGCCTTGCTCAAGTCTTGGGAGAGCCCAGCACCCTTGCGTGCAGGGGGGGGGGGTCCTCTACACCACTGTGTCATCCCAAGCAGCAACAGAGGCTTCCAAATCCACTGAAGTCGCTGGGCTTAGAAGGGTGGGGACTCTGCTTGGGACTGCCCTGCAAACCAGCCCCCGTCCCCCCATTCCCCTTCTTCCTTAGTTGGGACAAGGAAGTGAAGAGTGGCCCCTTGGCTGGGAGGTGCACTGTTCAGTCTACTGCCTCATCCAGAACTGTTTTCCAACAGAAGGGCTCTGAACAGTTTCCCAAGAGAAGCCACCCTGTGCCTTAGGTAGCAACAGGGCCTGTCCAATTGGAAACATTTCCACCAGCAGGAGCTTTGTTGCTGTTCAGTCGCACAGTTGAGTCCGACTCTTCGCGACCCCGTGGGCCACATCACGCCAGGCCCTCCTGTCTTCCGTCGTGCTCCGGAGTTTGCTCAATTTCATGTCCGTTGCATCGATAACACTGTCCAACCATCTCACCCTTTGCCATCCCCTTCTTCTTTGACATTCAGTCTTTCCCAGCATCGGGGTCTTCTCCAGCGAGTTCTCCCTTCTCATTTGGTGGCCAAAGTATTTGAGCTTCAGCTTCAGGATCTGGCCTTCCAGGGAACAGTCAGGGTTGATTTCCTTTAGGATTGACTGATTCGATCTCCTTGCAGTCCAGGGGACTCTCAAGAGTCTTCTTCAGCACCATAATTCAAAAGAACCTATTTTTTGGCGCTCAGCCTTCCTTGTAGTCCAACTCTCACAGCCATACATTACTACTGGGAATACCATTGCTTTGACCATACAGACTTCTGTTGGCAGGGTGATGTCTCTGCTTTTTGTTATGCTGTCTAGGTTTGCCACTGCTTTCCTCCCAAGGAGCAGACGTCTTTTAATTTCGTGGCTGCAGTCACCGTCTGCAGTGATCTTGGATCCCAGGAACGTGAAGTCGGTCACTGCTTCCACGACTTCCCCTTCTGTTTGCCAAGGAGAGATGGGGCCGGATGCCATGCTCCTAGTTTTTTTGATGTAGGAGTGTAAGCAAGGACAAGTGAGGCAATACAAACAGAACCAAAGGATCTCAGAAGGAAAACTTTCACAGCTAAGGGCAGGATCCAACCCTTGAATAGAGCAAAAGGGGGCAAACCTGGTGAGTCGCATATCTCTGGGGGAATGAAGCCCCCCCAAAGGCAAACGGCAGCTCGTCCAGACAGAACACAGGAAATCCTCACGATATATCTCCCAGCAGGCAGGCAGAGGGTATTTCTAACACGTGTGACTTTAGGCCACATCCGAAAAAGTCAGGAAGAGGAGAGTGAAGGAGGACAGCTTGAGCTTTTGTTCATCAGCATTCTGTAGTCGAATCATTTTTTAAACTTAAGGTATTTCACAAAGCCTTAAAGCTGAGGCTACTTTGGACCTCATTCCTACGAACTTGTGCATTTCCTTAGTGTTGAACAGGATTCCTGACATCTCAGTCTTCTTTAAAGAATGGTTTAGGGGAGGGGATCAGACCCTGCCAGCAAGAAGATGTAAAGCGGCCTCATACAAATAGATGGGTGGGGGATTCCTTTCATATATATTCTCGCCAAGAAGGACTATTTTTCTGACATAACACCACACCCCACTTCTTAGAAAAGGATTCTGTTAGTGAACACTGTGTAACGACAGAGTCTCAGTTTATTACTCTTAACAATTAAGAATGTAATTAAATGTTAATGTATTTTGAAATGGTAGATTTAAATGTGTCCCTCTGGTCTGGGGGTAAGGAAAGTAACTCCCCACAGCCAGTCGCCCCACTTCAAAGAAGAGGATGCTGTGAGGTCGCCTCCCTGCCTGTGGGGAGACGGGGGGAGCGTCACGGCAGAGTCCCCGTTAATTACTCTCAGCATTCCACAGTTAAGGATACATCAATTGCCCGTTCTGACATTTATTTCCTTGCTGTGGTTTTCCCCACAGGTTGAACTCAAACAGATGATAGCCATATAAACTAAGCTTGTTATTCTTTCAATTTCTTAAAAGCATCTTCATTATTCTGCATACTAATTACCTGCCCAGTCCCTATACGTATGACTGTTATTTCTTTTTCCATTTCATTCTATCTGAAGAGTTGTGCCTGCACATGAAGGCTCACGCCTTGAATAAACCTGTGTTGGTTTTAATTTGCCGGTCAAAGTAAGTCTTCTCTGACTGGCCGTGGCTCTCCAGGGTCTCAAGGAGAGGTCTTTGACATCCCCTCTTGCCTGGTCCTTTTAGCTGGAGAGGCCGGGGATTGAATCTGGAACCTTCTGCATGCCAAGCAGACGCTCTTCTGCTGAGCTATGGCCCATCCCCTGGGTAATGAGGCAGATGAGAAAACTGAAGGCTCTTTCTACTTGGAATGGGCGGGATGTCCACCTGGTTTCAAAAAAGAACACAGTTCCATTCTGTTAGGACCAGGATCCAGGGAGTCATGCCCTCCCTCAGCAGACACTTCCAAGTGAAGCAGTCCTGACCTGGACGGCCCAGGCGAGCCCAATCCCATCAGACCTCAGAAGCTAAGCAGGGTCAGCCCTGGCTAGGATTTGGATGGGAGACCTCCAAGGAATACCAAGGGCATGACGCAGAGGCAGGCAATGGCAAGCCACCTCTGAAACATCTCTGGCCTTAAAAACAAGTCCAGCTCGCCACCTAGTGGTGCATAACACTAAGAGAGCGAGAATTTTTGGTTGCCAGACAATTGTAGGATCTCCTGACTATTCTACATACACTGCCATACAATGATGATGATGATGATGATTCTCCAACTGATGCAAAGAACTGGCCTTTTAGAAGCTGCCACAATAGAACCTGAAGCTCCTGTTGCTGTTCTCCAACTCCTGCACGTGGTGCACGAACAGCTTAAGTGGGCCTGGGGCAGAGTAGACACGGGAGTCCCTCGTGCTTCCACTTGCTCCCACTGACGCATCTTGTCTGAAGCCCAAAGACATGAGCACCTCCCCTACGGGAGACCATCTCCCTCTCTGGGCTTTGGAATTGCAGCGAGTGGGGCTGAAGCCCGGTGGTGCACATGGAGCTATAATGGTTTCAACTAAGGCTGAGACTAAAATGTTCTGGCAAGTTTTGGTTTTGTACTGAGGCTGGTGGGTTTTCTCCTTACAGACAAGAATGTGATAGAAGACCATGCTAATTTTAGCCTTTGGGCAGATGGCAAAGGAGAAGATGAGCTTTCCCCTGAAGAAATCCAAATGGTAAATGGTCTTTTTTTTTTTTTACCTGCCTGTTCGCTACCCCCACTCCTTGCTGATCACATCTGTGGGAACTGAATATGGACTAAACACAAAACACCCTGAACAGTTGGCTTGTTCTGCTAGTTAGCTGCAAAACACCTGTATACAATCCAAGGTTTTTCCATTCACTTTCCTAATTCTTATTGTCAGTAACTCATTAAAATTCCTCACCAAATAATTAGCCGTTGCAGGCTTTTCTGACTTTTCTTCAAGATTTTAAATTGTTGCTTTGAATTGCTGCTAGGAATTGATATTTCAGTCCACAAGTTGCAGAAGTTTTACTAACATCCCAAGACATAATTCCAAAATAACAACATTGCGGCTTCTTATTTCTGCGCTTCTCAGATTGTAGTCCATATCTTAGCATATTTTCCTCCCCCATCCCCCAAAGGGGCCAACCAGCATTTCTATAAATGAATGACAGAGCCATTTGCGAACAAAGTAAGTTTGCTTTCACAACAGTTCTGTGTATGGTTCTTATCTTTTGTATGAAATGACTTCAGGCCGCATTTGGGGACACTGTAGCATAGACTGAGAATATGTGGAACTGAATCCATGGAGAAGCCTTGTCTAGGATCTGCCATCTCATACAGAAAGGAAGGGGAAACAGCTCACATTTTCGGTAGTTGTTTGTTTGTTTTTTAACGAATATAATGTTAATCTTTTGGGCCCCTCTGTTCTGTGAAACAACGATCAAAAATCTGCCTTCTTGGGGAGTAGATTCCTTGATCCATTTTTCCCCCTCCTGTCCCATCAGTTACCAAGTGAGAACTTCAGGCGGGTCGCTGTGTTGGTCTGGAGCAATAGATCAAAGTTTGAGTCCAGTGGCATTTTGAAGACCAACAACGTTTTATTCTGGGTAGAAGCTTTCGTGTGCACACGCACACGAAAGCTTCTACCCAGAATTAAACTTTGTTGGTCTTCAAGGTGTCACTGGACTCAAACGTTGTACAAGTGAGACCTGTGTGCCCAGACTGGCTTCTGTGCTTCCTTCAGACACGCTTTGAATGCTGCCTGAGACTGTGGGCTGGTAAGCGTTCCTGATGCAGGATCCGTCAACTCAGCACTGCTGTGTCCCCCACTGAACGGCTGGATGCAGAGGGGTGCCCCCTCTGAATGTGACCCAGAGGACATGGCCCCTGTTGGCGCTGCACAGGCTGGTGGAGCGACACCTTCCCCTCCGTTTAGTTCTGCTGTGCTCAGGAGAGTGCGTGTCCTGCATGCCCCAGGGCCACCCAGAAATGGGATCCCAGGTGACAGGACCGGCAGGCAGCGTAGAGAGCCAGCCTCTCTCAGCACAGACAACACAGGGCCCAAATGGAGAATGGCCCTGATGGTCGGAGGCGGCTTATGTGTTCCTTAGGCAGATTTCTGTCTGTCTCCCATCCAGGAACATTGTGCCAGATTGTTCACTACAAGTGTTGCTGATTGTGTGCGACTCCCTCTAAACCAGGGGTGGCCAAACTGTGGCTCAGGAGCCGCATGCGGCTCTTTCACACTTATTATGCGTCTCCCGGAAGGGTGGCTGGGGAAGCAAAGGGGAGGCATGCTTTTTTCCCTCCCTCCCATCTATTTGCTTTCTTTGTTTTTCTCTCTCTCTCTTTCTCTCTCATTCCACCTCTTTCATTCTTTCTTTCCATCTCTCCCTCTTAGAGAAATCAATATCATTAGCAAACAAATATCATTAGCAAAATCTGTTTTTACCCCTTTTGTTTTTATTTTTGGCAGTCTCATTTAATGTTAATAAAAAGCAAATTTGCAAATTTTAAAAAATTCCTGTCTTGCGGCTCTCAAACATCTGACATTTATTCTGTGTGGCTCTTATGTTGAGCAAGTTTGGCCACACCTGCTCTAAACAGAAGCGAGTATCTTTTGCGGTTGCCGTATGATAGGATTCTCAGGCATCCAGGCCTTTGAAGACACTGCTCAGGGCAAATAAAACCTGTATGATTCAGCAGAGTAGAATGTGAAGCATTGCAGTAGGGACCTGTTTATTCTGCAAGCTTGCTTGAGAATGAGTGTAAAGAAAGATTTTAAGGCATTTTGCAAATTGGAAGCGCAATGTAAATGCTGAGAAGTGGGTCTTAGCAGCAGCTATGTTTCTCTCTGCAGCCCGGCTCTTTAGCAGAGGACTGCAGAATGTAGAGGCGAGAAACTGGCTCCTCTACAACAGAAGGTCGAGTTTGGGGTGCTTTCCATACATGGCCTTGGAAGGGGACGGGGAGAGAGCCTGGGGAATTCAGCAGGGCAGATTTTTGCATCTTTGTCCTCAGCAGCCAAGTAGTGAAAATCTTGACCATACTCTGCTGTTAAGGACACAGGGTTATTGTGGTGCAGGGAGGCCTGTTCAGCCTTTTTAAAATCATGAAGCAGATAGCGTGAGGAGTGGAGTGCCCTTTGCCTCTGCCCCCATCTTTGCTGAGCACTTATGGATGCTTCAGTCCTAGAAATTTTACTTCTGTGTATGCCACCAGATGTGCCTGATTACTCAGCAGGGGGGTTGGGAGCAATAGTTATAGGTGCGCCTGACAGCAGAACTACATATTGTGCTCACTGCAGGGCTGTTTCCCACATCACATCCCTGTGGAGAGTTCCTGCCCCTTTTCTGTATGCTT
Source organism: Lepidodactylus listeri (assembly GCA_029233225.1). NCBI lineage: Eukaryota > Metazoa > Chordata > Lepidosauria > Squamata > Gekkonidae > Lepidodactylus > Lepidodactylus listeri. The sequence continues at coordinate 110,116,492 of JARCFY010000009.1, read as the reverse complement.
TAGACACATTTGCCCCCTGGGAATGCCCTCCTTTGGTACAGAGCTCTGCCCTGCCCTTACTCCACAACATTTTCTGCAGCTGGTGGTAGGGAGGTTTAGAATGCAGTGCTGGTGCAATATATGGTGTCTTGTAAGAGTCGTAAGGGGAAAGGTGACACAGGGCAGCCTTTTTGGGTGGTCATAGGCCATTCTGTCCAGAATCTTCGAAGGAAGTAGGTGCTGAATCATCATCTTATATTCAAACAGCAAAGTCAGCCAAATCTTTGGATACTTAAATTTATTTATTTATTGGGATTTATGTCCCGCCCTACCTTGGAGCTGTGAACGGGCAAGGCAGATCTTTCTATAAACCTGAACAGGGCCCCAGGTTTGCCGAAAAATGTGAAATCTGGGGGGAAAATACATTGGGGGGTTTAAATAACCCAAAAATGATAAAAAGGAGCACCTGTAGCTTTAAACAGCAGATCCAATTCCCTCCGTGGCTGTTGCTAGGCAACCACAGAATTCCAGACTTGGTTCTGTCAGTAAAAGGCAGGAGGAGGAGGCAGGGCCCTTTCCAGGCCTATTTTGGGGCAAGCCTACTAGGGTTGCCAGCTCCTGGTTGGGAAATTCCTGGAAATTTTTTGGTATAGTTTGGGAAGGGGAGAGGCTTCAGCCATAGATAATGCAATATAGTCCACCCTCCAAAGCAGTCATCTTCTCCAGGGGGACAGATCTCTGTCGTCTGGAGTTCAGTTGTAATTCTGGGATATCGCCAGGTCCCACCTGGAGGTTGGCAACTGTAGGCCTGATGGGTATAAATGTGGTAAACAATAAATACAGCTGAAGAAGGCAGACAGATAAAAGGCTGAGAAGGAGAGAATGAGGCAGGTAAAGGGGAGAGAATTTGGGGGTTGCTAGGAGGAAAGAAAGAGGAAATGGTGTGGGGAAAGTGAGTCATTGAGGGTTCCCTGAGGTGCAAGTGGACCTCACCCAGTGGCTGACACCACTCAACTGGGCTGCAGTTTTCCTGGGCAAAGGCTGCTGAGGGGCAGATAAAGGTAGGTTGTCTGTTGGGTGGGAAGGAGATAGGGTTGGTGGGGTTTGAGGAGGGGAGGGACCCCAGAAGGGTATGATGCCATTTTCTGTCGGTCTTGTTGCTGGGAAGATACAGGGTAAGCACCTTTTCCATCTTCCATGACAAGGCAAGCATAGATAAAATATTCCCATATGAAGAGCTGGCCTAGTGTAGTCGCTGAAATGTTGGGCTTGGATGACGGAGGCCGTGGTTCATACCCCTGCTCAGCCAGATAGCCCATTAGGTGACCTGGGAGAACTCTGTGCCCTGAGTTCCTTGAGGGATAAGGTGAAAAGTTGGATAGATATTGTTGGACTCAAAGCAATCTGGAAATATATTGAACAGTACCTTGGACACACCCTCTTTTTTTGCTTTAACAAAGCTGGGTGATGCATGTCTCTTAAGGTCCTTCAGCCATCTCTCTCCTTCTAGTTTGAGCAAGAAAACCAGCGCCTGGTTGGTGAAATGAACAGCCTATTTGACGAAGTCAGGTATGAGTTTCTTCTGATTTCTTGCCCCTTGTGGGTGGTTTCAGTCGGAGCACATGCTCCCTTTATGTGGAAATGCTCGTGGAATCTGTCTGGTTGGTTGGTTTGTTTTAATTGGACACTTTAACATAATTGTGCTCCTGGAGGCAGCTGTCCATCCCAGGTAGACCACTCAGTCCGTTCAGTTCAGGTAACGTGTGTCAGCCTTACCGCTGTCTGCTTCCAGCAAATGAGATTAAAGCCTGGAACTGGGACATCCCACCTTTTCTTTTAACCCTTGAGTGTGTGCGATGGAGGAAGGAAGGGATTTGCATGCCCCGCCTTTCTGTTAATCGTCCTCTCCCTGGGTGGCTTGTGATGCTTTTAAAGCAACCAGAGACATGACAGTGAAATACGGTGGGTCTTCCCTCTGTGATGCTGCTGAAGGACTGGCAGGAAGAGCATGGGCACAGGCAGCGCCTTCCTGGCCTTGGCTTGGTTCTGATACTGCCCCAGTGGTTGTCTTGCTGGGTGCTGCCATGATGCACCCAGAAGCAGTTTCGAGAATCCCTCAGCAAAGGGTTTCACCCAAAGCGGGGGGGGGGGGGGGGGAGTCTCCTGGGCTGCAGTCCTCAAAGCCACCCCAAGGGCTGTCCTCTTCCGTTCAGGGTGCTGTTGCAGGAAGGGGGGAGGGGGGTGGCAAGGGTGAAGCTGACTCAGAATCTCACCCTGGGACTCGACTTGTCCTGCGGCTGCTGCTGTCTCTAAGAAATAACTTTGCAGAGAGTCAGGTAGCCCGACACTGTCAGTTATTTTCTTTTTAACCGCAATCTGCACAATGAGACCCTTCGGTATTTTTAATGGTCTGCCTTTGACTGTCTCTTTATTCTACTTGTTTGGGTTATAAAAAACAAAACAAAACATGATATGGGTGCTACGGAGTCACCCTCCTTCAGTTGAGGGGGGCCCCGCTCGTGAAATCCAGTGCATCGGTTGGAGACTGCTGCTCTTCTCTGACTGGCAGTAGATCCCAAAGGTCTCCTTGAGAAAACAGATCCTTCTGCCTGGATCTCTTTAAACTGCAGAATCTGGAGACTGAACCTAGCATCTTCTGGATGCAAAGCAGGTGCAGTACTACTGACCCCCCCCCCCTTAAAAAAGGGAAATGTGGGCGGTGGGAGAAAACTCTCTTAAGGTTTGGGATTCCACTCCACCCGTCAAGAGAATAAGACAGGCTTGTCCAGGGTGGGACTCGGTCCTTTGTGGTGCCAGCAGAATAACTCAGGATGGGTTTATTTTACAGCTGTGTCCTGACAGCTTCCAAATTCCTCTTGTGTGTTGTTGCTATTTGTGTGATATGCTTAGGGTATACTGAAGGCTTGCACTGTACCAAAGAACATACAGTAATTTGGGGGGGGGGGGAATACCATTCCAAAATGACATATTTTAGGATAAATTAGATCAACCTTAGACTTTCATTAAAAAGCAGCCGTAGCAGCAAAGTCCAGCCACGTTGCTATGGCCTGGTTGTATGTAGGTGCAATAAGTTGTTGTGAGTTCCCTCTATAGAAACCGTTTATTATTGACTTAAAATACCTTAAACTGCTTTCTTTGATGTGCAGGTCTTTAGTCAGTTAAGTATACCATATACGATGCACATCTAATTACAAAAGGGGGGGTTGTACTTAACGCTCCATGGCTTTCTTCTTTTCTTTTTAAGACAAATTGAAGGAAAGGTGGTTGAAATATCTAGACTTCAAGAGATATTCGCAGAAAACGTCCTGAAGCAGGTAAAAACCCCATGGGGAGGTGGTTTGTTGGCCCTTTCACGCCTGCCTGCCCCCTTTGTGAGGAGTCAAAGTGGGCAGGTGGCAGAAGATGATCTCGGGTGCCACTTTGGTTTTGATGGGTCCCAGATGGTGCAGAATGGCTCTCAGAGTGGTAGAAAGGCCTGCAATAAGGAAGTGGCAAATGCCACCCATGGAAATGTCTCTTAAGTTACAAACATTCTAGAATTCACGGAGAGGTCGGGGTCAGACTGCATGCATCAAGAAATCATCCTTTCCTATGGACATGTCTGCAGAGCTATGGGGTGTTCCTGTGGGCTTATTAGTTAACTTATGGAAGTGGAAAGCATCATCAAGTTGCAGCCAACTTATGTCAATCCCGCCGGGTTTTCAAGGCAAGAGACGTTCAGAGGTGGTTTGCCAATGCCTGCCTCTGTGCAGAGACCCTGGTATTCCTTGGGAGTCTCCCATCCAAATACTGACCAGGGCCAGCCCTGCTTTGCTTCTGAGCTCCGAGGCCTGGGCCATCCAGGTCAGGGCATTGGTTAACTTATAGTTATACTGTCTTCAGTTATAAGAAGAGCATAGCTTTGAAGAAAGGGTGATTTATTCAAAGTTAAGTACTATAATTTTCCTATTCTTCAGATGAATATTTATAGGAGTACTGAAATTCTACTTAAATAGAATTTCATTTGTATCCTGGTCTTACCCTGACACAGGTAGGCAGTAAGGATGAGCACAAACCGAACTGTGAAGCAAAATTCGTGACGAATTTTGCCCTGTTCGCGGTTCACAAACAGACCTTTATAATGGGTCTACTGTCATGAACTTCCACGAACTTTTAAAGCAGTTTGTGGTGGTTCATGGATGGAGCAGAAAGCAGTGGTTTAAAGGGACTGAGTCCCTTTAACCCCCCTGCTTTCTGTTCCCCACAAAAGCCACAAAAACACCAAGAGCGGCTGTCTGCCACTTAGCTGTTTCAGGCTGTCTTGTGCAGTCCCTTTAAGCTTTAAAGCTCCACCTTTAAGCTTTAAAGGGACTGCAGAAGACAAGTGAAAAAACAGCTGCACAGCAGGCAGCACTGCTCAGCTGTTTCGGGCTGTCTTTTGTAGTCCCTTAAAACAGCTGCAAGGCAGAGGTGCCTCCCACTGTTTAACAGAACAGCTGTTTAAAGGGACTGTTGGGCCTTCTGCAAACCCCCTTGAAAGAGGGGACTGTGGTCTCTTTCAATAGAGTTTGCGAGGCCACAAAAGTAGATGTTCTAACATAAGGTCACTGAGAGACAGTGAGGTCTAATGGTTAAGAGCAGCGGATTCTAATCTGGAGAAATGGGTTTGATTCCCCACTGCTCCACATGAAGCTTGCTGGGTGACCTTACGCCACTCACAGTTCTCTCAGAACTCCCTCAGCCCCACCTACCTACAAGTTGTGGGGAGAGGACGGGAAGGCAATTGTAAGTCTCTTTGAGACTCCTTATGGTATAGAAAAGTGGCATATAAAACATTCTCTTCTACTAGTTCTTCAGATCCTATGAATGGATCCTGCACATGCAGACGTTTTATATAAGAGGTTATGAGCAGGCGTCCAGGTCTGTGTGTGTTGTGTCTCCTTGTCTGTTCCCTAGGAACATCTGGGATGTGCTCAACAGGTGATGCAATGTCCTTGTGTTATGTGCTTGCCCTCCTCTGCAAATGGCAACTGATGAAGGGAACCAGGCATCTTGCGACTCCTTGAGTATCCCATGATTCTGTGGGGGATAGGAAGAGGAAATGCAGAGCGACTACTTTTGATAGCAACCATGGGAGGTGTCCTAATGCCTACTTCCGCCTCCATAGCCTCTGATAAGAGCCAGTTTGGTGCAGTGCTTAAGTGTGCGGACTCTAATCTGGGAGAACCGGGTATGATTCCCCACTTCCCCAGTTGCACCTGCTGGATGACCTTGGGCAAGCCATAGCTCTGGCACAGCTGTTCCCTCAAGGACAGCTTGGGAAAGAGCTCTCTCAGCCCCACCTACCTCACAGTGTCTGTTGTGGGGAGGGGAAGGGAAAGGAGTTTTTAAACTGCTCTGAGACTCCTTTGAGTAGTGAAGGGCAAGGTATAAATCCAATCTCTTCTTCTCTTCTTCTTCATAAACTGAACTCAGATTTCCCTGTGCTTTTTGGTCTTTTACATTCTGTAGCTTGACTGTGGAGAGTTTTTCAATATACATATCTGATTTCAGGAAGCTGATATTGATAATATCCATCAGTTGGTTGTGGGTGCAACAGAGAACATCAAGGAAGGCAATGAAGACATCAGGGAGGTAATGTAAACAATATTTTGTGTGTGTGTGTGCTATTAAATGTTTCTTCATTCAAGTGTGACATCTTAGCAGCCTGACCAGAAAGAGATTCAAGAGTCGCTGCCTGTTATACCTACTATAAGAGCTCTTGCTGAAGTGTCCCATCTTGATCTGCTTACAGACTTTGGGCTTTTCTTCTGAAAGAAAGACCTCTCCTTGAAGCCTCTCAGAGTTTCCTTGGGAGATGCACGCCTCTGCGGACAAGGAATGGCCGTTTCTGGTCTCTCTCCCAAAAAAGAGAGTTGGAGTCTTGCTTGTTAAAAGGGATACGAGAGACATTTGCTGGACTTCCGTTGCAGAGGGCAGCTGCGTTGGGCCACAGTGGATCTGAGTCCAGGAGCACAAGAGTTTCAGGCCGTAAGCTTTCCAGAGTCTAAGTGCTGCTTATGGCCTGAAACTCTTGCTGGTCTCTAAGATGCTACTAGACTCAAGTCTAACTGCTGCTGGACTTTAGTTTTCATATGGAGTGTAGTCGATTTATTGCCCCTTGCCTGAAGTAACCTGAAACCAGCTCTGTTTGGATCAGCTCTGCACCTGACACGCAACAAAGCTTCGCAGGTCCTGGGGCATTCTCCCTTCCCAGAACTCCCTGTGCATTTTTTGTAACATCCAGCCTGAACGGGAGTTCTGGAGAACTCAAAAGTTTGCACGCATGTCATTTAATTGGTCCTAACAAAAGGATATTCAAAGTATTTTGTGTTCTTGGCTTTTGCTTTTGGACTGGCATGGCTGTAAACAGCTTCATGCTGTAGCTTAGTTGACCTTGTCTCTCTGGTCTGGTTTGCTTTTTCTACAACCGGAAATTTAAAAAACCCTCTCATTTCTATGTGACAATTGACATCTATGCAGTTCCAGCAACTGGAAAATGAAGACTTATGTAACATTGGGGGGGGGGGGGGGGGGGCGTTGTGAGAGTCCTACAGAGTCAGTCAACAACAAATGTCCTAGAGAAGGAAGTCTTTATTGAGAAAGGTCTGTTGTGGTCATCTGCACTTCTTGTGTTAGTAATGGCTGACACAGCCCCAAGCAGGACAATTATACAGAATTCAAAAAGGGGCCTGGTAAGGAATTGCAAGCAATCACCAAGCCAAAGAAAAGGCACTCAAAATACTGGTTTACGGTTCCCAGGGGAAAAGCGGGAAGAATTAGAGTCAAACAGGAGAAGAGATACATGGGCAGGCACCAGCAGTCTTTCAAGGTCAGCACAGCTCGAAGAGCGATAAGCATGACATGAGAAATATAACGTAACATTCCACAGACCTGACATCAAGGGTTCACTCATCCTACCTCCTGGGCAGGAGATGGCAGCATTAGCTGACATTCTGCCTCCCCAAAGCTCCCCCTGTCCCCCCAGGTTTCAGCGGATACAATTTATGGAAGGCATGAAGCAATGCAGGAGCGTTAACATGTTTTGCAGCAACCCATTTATTTTCTTCCGGCCCAAAGTCTTTCCAGTGTATTAGATAAAATAAGCGACCATGTTTAAGCTTAGAGTCCAGAATTTGCACAATCCCATAATGAGGTTCACCATTCAGAATCAGAGAAGGAGGAATCAGTTGCTGGGTCCGCCAGATATTTCATCCGGGGTCCCGTTTCAATAAGCTGAAATGGAAAACGGGATGGAAAGATTTCAATGACTTAGGCAGTTCAAGTTCAACAGTCACCTCATCGATCTTTTTGAGTACTTTAAACAGCCTCACATATTTCCAGCCCAATTTGCGACTGGGCTGCAGACCCCTGATGTTCTTGGTGGACAAATACACCAAATCCCCGGGCTGCAAATCCCACCCAGGCGCCCTCCTCTTGTCCGCCTGTTTTTTATAGTCCATTTTGGCTTTCTCCAGTGTCTTTGCTATCAAAGGCCAAGTGTCCTGTAAGGCTTTCCACCAGCCTTGAGAGTCTCCTGAACCTAGTCCAACAGGGGCGAGTTGCAGCAGGGGGGGTCCCTTCATATCCACAGGAAGCCATAAAGGGAGAGACACCCGTAGAAGAATGAACCGCATTATTATAACTATACTCCGCAAATGGCAATAAATCCACCCAATTATCTTGTTGATAGTTCAAGAAACAGTCTAAAAATTGTTCGACAACTTGATTGACTCTTTCGGTTTGGCCATCAGTCTCTGGGTGATAAGCACTGCTGAGCGCTTGTTCCACCCCCAATACTCGCAATAACTCCCGCCAGAAATTGGCAACAAACTGCAATCCGCAGTTGGAGTTTATCTTATGTGGGATCGAGTGCAGTTTGATTATATTAGTCACAAACATTTTGGCCAATGCCTTGGCTGTGGGTATTTGCTTAAATGGAATTAAATGGGCTTGTTTCGTAAACAAATCCACCACCACCCAGATCACCGTTTTAACCTCCCAAGGTCGGCTAGGGGTTTCTAATGGTTTCAAGAAACCAGGGTTCCCCCCGCCCCCCGGTGTTTACATATCAAACAGGTTTGGCAGGAGCTCACATAAGACAATACACCCCCACGCATGCATGGCCACCAGAATTGGCGTTGCAGCAAATGAAGCATTTTCAAATATGTGAAGTGGCCCGACAGTTTAGATCCATGAGCAGAGTACATAACTTCTCTCCGGAGGGAGAGGGGAACAACCAGTTTATCACCTTTGTACCAACAAGCATCAGAGCCCTGCACCACATCGGAGTCTCCCTGTATGTCGACCTGGCCCACTTCAGAATAAGCTTGGGCACATTTCTCTTGCCAGGCATTAACAGGAGGATTTTCAACCACCCGGCTTTTGCTCCTAGTGACTACCACCCCTCCCAGCTGAGCAGGCATAAACATTGAGTCAGTGACCTCATCCCGGATGCTATCGTGTTGCGGGAGGCGGGAGAGAGCGTCAGCGAGGGAGTTTGATTTCCCCGGGAAATGATGGAGCGTAAATTGGAATTTCGAAAAAAATCCAACCCACTGAGCTGTTTGACATCCAAAGTTCTATGAGTCTTAAGTGCCTCGAGGATTTTGTGATCAGTCCAAACCTCGAATGGGGTGCACGCCCCTTCCAACCAGTGGCGCCACGTAGTCAGTGCCAGCCGAATGGCTGCAGCCTCCTTATCCCAAACCGCCCAGTTACGTTCAGTCTCCCCGAACTTCCGGGACACATAGGCGAGAGGTTGCAGTTTCCCGTCATCCCCTTCTTGGAGGATTGCCCCCCCCCCCCCGCGCCACATCTGATGCATCCACATGTACAATGAATTTTTTATTTTCATCAGGGTGCGCTAACACAGGCCCGGAAGTAAACATAGTCTTAAGAGCCTCAAACGCTTTTTGGCACTCAGGGGTCCAATCGAGTCCCGCACCTGTTCGTGAGAGTTCACCAGGTTCACTCATCCCACCTCCTGGGCAGGAGACGGCAGCATTAGCTGACAGGTGTCACTTGTGGTATGGTCCCAGCTGTACAATGTGTCCATCCATGTTGCCAGTCTTCAAGCTGCATCCTTTTGCCCAGCAAGGTTTATGATTGGCCACTGGAGATTTGATTTGATTGGCTGTGCAGTTTTTTAAAGACCCTCCATTAACATCAGCTGCCAGCACAGCCCAGGGATCTTCACCGTGTGACTGAAGGGGCCCTTGGTGACTGGCTCTGCTTCCTGCAGCACCCATTGCGTGGCTGCGCCCACCACGCTGTGTCAGAATCCCCAAGTTGCCCACGGGGTCAAAAAGGTCGGAGACTCCTGGCTTAGGAGGACTGGTTGAGCTTGCAGTGCCTTTCTTTTATTGGTCAAGTTCAAACCCACCCCAAACACATCTCTTCTAAATCAATTAAAAATATGCATGTGTCTGAAAATAAATTCAAACCGCATATGTGTTATTATTCCCTTTATTTTAGAAAGTGCAAACATAAAATGTTGGGGAGAGGATCAGTCCATGGCTAAAAACTGCCCCCACCCCACGTTGAAGTTTAAAAGTCGAATATGTACTTTGTTGTAAAATTAAACATTGCTTAATAAGCATGAACAATTATTATAACAGGGTGGTTATGTGTTGTGATGCAAACGCATCGGCTCCAGTTCCATGCGAAGGCTAACCAACTCTATGTAATGTTTCAGAGGGCAAAAGCATGAAGATGTTCTGTTCTTGATTGTGATAGGTACATGAACATTCTCCATGCAAAGGAATTTTGTGTATTTGCCATTAGTGCATTTTGCAGCAAAAAACCCTGCCATCGCTGGAGGGCGTAAGAGAGCTCTCTGTCCCTTCCCCGTTCTCTGTAGCTGACTAGTCCTTATGAAGCAATCCATTTGCTTCTGTTGTTCCAGTACTGATGCGCACAATGGGTCACTGTATTGGTCTGAAGCAACAGAACAAAGGTTGAGCCCAGCAGCACCTTTAAGACCAACAGAGTTCAATTCTGGGTAGAAGCTTTCGTCTGCACATAGACAAAAGCTATACCCAGAATTAAATTCTGTTGGTCTTAAAGAAGCCCCTGGACTCCAGCTGCTTCAGACCAACATGGCGACCCACCTGAATCTATCTGAAGAAGTGTGCGTGCAGACGAAAGCTTATACCCAGAATGAACCTTTGTTGGTCTTAGAGGTGCCCCTGGACTACTCAAACTTTGTTCTGAAGTTTTATTCTGCACATGAAAGCTTATACCCAGAATCAAACCTTGTTGGTCTTAAAGGTGCCAGTGGACTCAAATTTTGTTCTATATATGTACATGTGACAGGCTCTAGCCAGTGGGTACCCTCCACAGCCAGCTCCCCCCCCGCCCCCTACACAAGCTTCTCTGAAAACTTGCAAAATGTTTTTTCAGAGCTTGCCTTTGGCCAGAAAAGCTACACTTTAAAAAGGAAGGCAGTGGGAGTACAGTAAAACAGCTCTGCGGTACTGTTCTTAAAATGGGACTGTGTCCACCCTTAAATTTCTGTATGGGATACTAAGTGAAATGTGGTGATTCCTACTCTTTGTTTCCTGCCCTTAAAAAACATGCCATTCACATAGAATTAGGCTTCTCAAGACCTGACTTCACTCATCTCTTTTGCAAAACGGGCCAGGGGTTGAGACCGGGAAACAGCCTATGAGATGCAGGAACCGGGGTGCCTGTGAAGAGGACTTTCCTCCCCCTTCCCCCAGCAGCTTCTTGAGACTCCTGGCAAGGCAGCACTGGGGGACGTCACAGTCAAAAGACCACGGAGGGGGCTGCGGTGGAAAGGGGCCATAACCGATCCCTCCCCTGTGGATGAAGCTGAGCAAACTTTTGGTGCCCCTGGGTGGAAGGGTGGCTTTGCCCTGTCCCCCACCCCCCGCCCTACGTGACACTTTGTCCACAGTGCTCTCCTGACCTTAGAGTCACAGAGCTGGCAGGGGCCCTGCAGGCCATCTAGCCCAACCCCCTGGCTCAGTGCCCGGTCAGTCTAAAGCATCCCTGCCAAGTGTTTGCCCGGCTGCCAGTGAGGAGGAGCTCACCACCTCCCTAGCTCTTTGGGGGGGGGGGCTACTGAGGAAAGGGGAAGGTGGGGAGAGGTCTGCCATGTAGGACCCGGCCCAGCTGTGAGGTTGTTTTGATGTAGCCTGAGCGCTTCACCCCCACCCCTTCGCTTCCTGCAGAACATGGCTGATGGACTCTTGGTTTTGGATGCCTCTCATCCTGAGCTGCAGGGAAGAAATGCAGACCGGGTTGCCCAGGGGCCCCCACCCACCGGACCTCCTGGCAAACTGGGATTGCATCAGAGGCTTCTGAAAGCAGGAAGCCTTCAGCCGCTTTCTGTGGACCAGGGGATGAGCAAACCCAAGCCTAATCCAGGTCCCTCCTCACCACAAACAAATGCCTGAAGGCTCGTTTTGCCAGCTTTGTGATGCTGTGGGAAATGGTAACACCAGTTATTTGCCTGCAGGCCATCAAGAATAATGCTGGATTTCGTGTGTGGATCCTCTTCTTCCTCGTGATGTGCTCCTTTTCTCTGCTGTTCTTGGACTGGTATGGCAGCTGACACCCCCCACCCGCCACCAGACATATTTCTTGGGCTTGTCAACCACAACTGAAGTCAGTAGGAGTCCCCTTTGACTGGCCACTGGCTGAAGATATTTTCTTTGTAAAGCAAAACGCATTGTCCTTTGTGTATCATGATGACAGAAATATACCTTGTTCAGGGGCAATGCATTCTTGTACGCTCTTGTGTGGAATAATTGAGTCACATTTATTTTTGACACCACTTCAGAATGTGCTAAAATAGACACCGCCTTTAAAAAGTTAAACTGTGCAATGGATAAAAGAGCAGGAAGTTCTCCCTGCATAAAGATGTTGTTTCCTTGCTGAGCCACCACGATCAGTGGGGAGTTTGTAAAGGAAACTATCACAAAGTGTGACCAGAAAGAGCTTTTCCCAACATGTTTGTAAACCTGATTTTAAGTCCATTGTCTCCCAGTCAATTCAAAGCAAAGTGGGACAGCGGCTAGTAATTCTATAAAGGTAAAGGTAAAGGTTTCCCTTGCTTAAAAGCCAGTTGAATATGACTCTAGGGATGCAGTGCTCATCTCCGTTTTCAAGCCAAAGAGCCAGCGCTGTCTGAAGACTTCTCCATGGTCATGTGTCTGGCATGACTAGACGCTAAGGCGCATGGAACGCTGTTACCTTCCCACCGAAATGGTACCTATTTATCTACTTGCAATTTCTTGCTTTCGAACGGCTAGCTTGGCAGGAGCTGGGACCAGAGATGGGAGCTCACTCCGTCATGCAGCACTCGGGTCTCGAACTGCTGAATTACCAACCTTCTGGTCTGCAGTTCAGCGTCTTAACCACTGAGCCACTGCAGCCCCTGTAGCAGCACTCAAATCATGGTAGTCCCTGGTGCCCTTGCTTGCCGGTTGACTCCACTGGCGTTCGTTGTAAGAGTCTGCAAAATCCCTGCATGCAAAAGCTACCTGTTATGGGGGTCCAAATGGGCAGTACTCGGGGGAGCAAAGAGCAGCAGCTCCACTGACATCAAAGGCACTTCCCCCACCCCCCAGCTCTTTCCTCTTGTGAGGGGGCGGGAATCCCTTAACACAAGGAACTAGCAACCTGTAGTCTCCATAGAGATTTCGTTAGAAATAAACTTTGGGAAAATGGAAGGGCGTGTGTGTGTGTGTGTGTGTGTGTGTGTGTGTGTGTGTGAGAGAGAGAGAGAGAGAGAGAGAGAGAGAGAGAGTATGTACAGTGACGGACTGCAATCTAACTGGGCTTGTCATCTTAACATGTAATATACATCTATATACTAATAGCAAAGGCACCCCCTGCATGCAGATATCTAAATCCATGTGAGGTTCCAGGCCAAGCCGGGGCCTAGAGGGGGGGAGAGTGGTGAGGCCTGGTGGCTCCAGGCTGTGCAGGCCTCGCGTGGGGCAGGCTGGAGTGGGGGGGAGGGATGGCGAGACCCGTCTGGCGCAGAGCCGCAGGCCTTGCCGGGGCAGCAGTGGGAGAAGGATTGGCTCCTTCTCTCCCCCCCCCCCGCGGATCCCGCCTCTTTATATACTAATAGCCAAGATGCCCCCTCTGCACAGATATCTAAATCCGCACACTGGGGGCACTTGGCGGGCAAAGAGATTTTTCTGCACACTTGAGGGACTCCCCAGGTGTGCAGAAAAATCTGAAAAGTTAAAAAAATTATATGGGGAATACTTAAACCCCCCAAAAGTAAAAAAAAGTGTTCCCTGAACATGTGCAGAGAACACACTTGGAACGGTGCCTCGCTGCCATTGCTGGGGGTGAGGCTTGGTGGGCCGGTGGCTGGGAGCTGCGCAGCCTCACTGTCACTGCTGGGGGTGGGGGAGAAGGCTTGGCAGCCCGGCAGCTGGGAGCTCCCCCCCCCCCAGCATGGATCTCCCCCCTACGAGTATCGCAGGTCCCCACTTCTTGTCAGTATATCTAATTCTCAACATGGCCAGATCTGTGAGGTACTTAAATCCAGAGACTGGAGACATTAATAGGTGAGACGGGCCTTTCTACAAACTGGAAGAGTGCCCCAGGATTTCAGAAAAATCTGAAGTCTAGAAAAAGTACCAACCCCCCCCCCCCCCCAAAAAAACCCCAGAAGCAGGACCTATAGCTTTAAGAAATAACTACCATTGGTCTTTGAGGGTGGGGCAGACTCAAAGTGAAAAAGGTCCTGGGAAAGGGCCCACTCCCCCCACCCCCCAAGGAGGGAGGGAGAGTGGAAGAGACAGTCGGCCTGCCCTGCCTCCCCCCATTTGCTGGGTGCCACCTCAGGCAGGGCTTGGGCACCACCGCCACCCTGCCTCACGTGGGCCTCTGGGCAAGCCAGACACAGCCCTTCTGCCACAGGGCCAGGTCTGGGGCCCATCATGCCTGCTCTGCCACGGGGGCGGGAGGGGGGCGGAGAAGTTGTGGCCCCCTCAGGCTCCACTGCCTGCTGCTGCTCAAAAGCCAGCGTGGTGCTGGTGGTCCAAGTCCCAGGCGAGGATCTGGGAGACCCAGGTTGGACACCCTGCTCTGCCGGCAGCTCCCGGGGTGACCTTGGGCCAGCTGCCCTCTCAGCTTTGCACTCCTCGGAGGGTTCTTGTGATACTACAGTGGAAAGAAGGAGAAGGAAAGGGGCTTTGGGTCTCCATTGTGGAAGAAGGAAAGGTATAAATGAAATAATAAATATAGCTGGCGGGGGGGGAGACAAGGTGGTGGGTGGGAAGGACAGGACGAAACAGGAAGGGGAGGATATGGGTGTTGCCAGGCAGAGGGAAAGAGAAGTATTGTGGGGAAGGTCCCCCCCCCACCACACCACTGGGCTCGACCTGGTGGCCAGCACTCTGCCTGGGGGGCTGCCGTTTTCTCAGGTGGAGGAGGCCGGCCAGGAGGAGAGGAGGAAAGGAAGCTGGAGGGGTGGGGCAGGGGCAGAGAAAGGCAGCTTGGCTGGTGGGTGGGAAGGAGAGAAGGAAGCAGAAAGAGTGGAGACGCTATGGGGGCTTTCAGGGAAGGGAAAGAAGAAATAGTGTGGGGGGTCCTTGCAAGTCCCCAGCTTGTAAACATACTAAGTTTAAGAAACATCATCTTATTTCTTGTTCTTTATTTTACAGAGTGAAAATGTCAAAAGTTACATGTGAGTTTACATTCAATAAGGTACATGTCTACTAGGAAATACAAACATGGTATCATTTAACATGTTTATATGGGACTGAACTCATTTTTTTAATGCAAAAGAAAAATTTGGCACATAGTTTATTGCTTTTTATGCATTCCACACAGCAATGATAGCATTATTTAAAAAGACTTCTTCAACACAGAACTATGCTCAATATTGAAAATTTCTAAATGGGGGGGGGGAAAAAACAATTGGCAATTTCTGAGCGGGCTGCGATGCTGAAATATACTGGAAGGGAATGTAAGCCGGAAGTGGAACTGACCATGTTTGTTCTACTACAGACAGAAGAAAGAGGGAGGGCCTGTGTGCCTACAAAAAGAATGAAACTTTTGACATGTCCACTGGGAAAGATCACATTCAGAACATGAACAAAAGGCTGATTAGGACCTAACTCAGTGCTTTAGCTCAGTGATGGCTGACTAGTCTGTCAGTTCTTGGGGGGGGGGGCTGGGCTCATGGAGGGAAAGTGGGGCATAGTCCAGGTCTGACTTGGACCCTCGGCCAGATCCACAGAATCCTCCTTGCTTTGGTCTAAGCGTGCCACCACTAAGCCCACTGCTTGTGCCACAGGCCGGCCAGCACTGTTCTCGCCACTTCTGCCAACTGGAGAGTTAATTTAATGAGCCTTTGTAATGTGTCTGGACAGGTCTTCAAATAGCAAACAAGGAACAGTTGGGGAAAAAAACATTGCCAACACAATAAAGCTTCAAATCCAAACGTGCACCTACAATTCTAGGCTTGTCTAAAACCCCTCTCCCCACCCCCTGTCTGCTTGCCTGAAAAAAGCATGGCTTAGATTCCCCACCCCCCACCCCATGCCATCTGAAAACTGCAGTGGGCGCAGAAAGAGACTGAATGGGCAGCCCACACTGTTTCCCTTCACTCAGACCTAAACATCTTTTTGTGGTGGTCCCGTTGAGTTACACAAAAAGCATTTCCTATTAAGGACGCTTGGGATCGCAGGCAAAACAGTTTACAAGTTAGGGAATTCTGAACGATGCTGCGATCATGAAGCACCGTGCGACACAGGAAAGCAGAGGCATCTTTAATATTGTACAAAAGAGAGAAATCCTAACAAAATTATTCCTCCTGTCTGATCAGACAACTTACAGTAGGGGAGGCTGTATCTACAGTGAAGGACATCTGCCTGTTCAGGCCATAAAGGCTCCATCACTCCTCAGAATGCCGGCCACCTTTTGGTCTCACACAGACACTGACCATCAGGATCCACCATTACAATCTACACCTCCTTGTGTTCCAGTGCACATCCATAGACAAGATGCTCTAGCCACAGTGGAAACGCAGTGAAAGTCTGTTCACACCTATGACAAAACGACAATTCAGCATGCCTCGTTGCAAATAACTTAATTACCACTTTTTACATATCTGGTACATTGAGCAAGAACAGGCCAACTTTACTGGTTTCTTGGTACCCCTTTTTGGAGCTGAGAGCCAATTTTAGGTGTGTCAGATCAGACCATTTCTACTTACAGCCGTGGGGACTGCAAAATGTGATTTAGTTTCTGTGTTAAAAGCATGTAACAGTAAAACACATGATTCTCCCCCACGCCCAAACCTCTGCACACCCCAGTAAGATTTCTAAATTGCAAGAAGGTACCTAGAGTTGGATTTATGAACAGAAATTTGTGTTAAAGCTCTAAAGCAATGCTGGTATGCACTTGGCTTTAAGCCCATTAATGGTCTGTAGCAAGTTTTCATTTTCTTATTTTTCCTTTTTTTTCTTTTTCTTTTTTTGCAAAGCAGTTATCAGCAAACAGAAGCAAATTACACCATAAATATAAGTAACCTCTAAATTATCCATAACAATGAAACGTTCCGTGAAGAGCTCCCCTCGGTGCCTGCAGCTCACCCCGGCCGATCCCTCTAAGCCGCTTTCTCAGCCGCTTCCGTCTCCTGCTCAGACAGTTTCTCTTCGGAGAGTACCGTCATCCACGGAGAGACGGAGCGCGTGATGGTCTGTTTGGCCAGGTTGTAGTGGTTTATAACGGTATAAAATTTCCCTCTCCCACTAGAGTCTTGTTCAGAGTAGTAGTTTTCTAATCCAGCCGGGATGCACTGGTTGTTCTGAAAGACAAACCACCATTTGGATGATACCATCAGCAAGCCACGAAGTTAACGATAGGGTTTCAAATGATGCACATGATATATGAGCCAGCCAAAATAAAGTACTTCTAAGCCCCCCGCCCATTGCAGCGAGAAGAGATTGGAACAGGTGCTTAACTTTCCCATTCTCAGATCGATGGGATTTAGAAGTTACCTCTGGGTGCATCATACCTTTCACAGATCCAAAATATTCTATTGAATTCCGTGCTGCCAACATGGGCCTTTCAGTAGCACACTGTTCACTTCAAAGGGATTCCACTTGTGCAAACACAGTTTGTAGGGGTTCCTGTAGAACTGAATTGCTGTACAAAGCAAGCAATAATGTGTGCTACACAATGTATATGCCTCAAGGAATCTCAGTTCAGTTCTCTCTGTCCAGTGAGAGCCGTTGGCCGAGGACAGACTGGCAGTTTGGCCTGATATAGGCCCGCTTTTCAAGTGGATTAAGAGAGCCGCACTCACCCGGTCCTGAAGCGTTTTCATTGCGCTTCAAAAGGGTATCTAGGGAAACCAGTGTCAAGCCGTCTGGCTGCGCGTTCATCCTGCTTCCTGGCAGTGTGGACGCAAATAAGCCGCGCATCAAGTGGCGCCAGTAATGTGAACCCGCTGATCCAGCTGCTGCGCCTATGCGCACATGTGTGAGCAAGCAAAATGGACCAAAGCCACACGCCATAGCAGTGCGGCCACCAGGGGCTGCCCCACAGTGTGAACACTCCGCTCCACCTCCTCCCTGTTATGGTCCCACATCAGTCTCCGTAGTGCGAACGGAAAGCCCCATGACAACTCGGCCCGGGTCTTTTTGCCCCGCTTCCCTTGCGCTTCATTTTGCCAGTCTGTCCTCGGCCACTGTGTTGTAGGAGTCAGAGTACCTACCAGAGGTGGACCAGACCGGCAGGAGGTTCACATAGCCACTCCACCATGATATTTGCTAGGTGACCTTGAACCAGTCATTCTTCCAGCTCTACTTCAGGGTTGGGTGAGGGTGAGGGTGGGATAATCCCTTGGATGCTGCCTGAAGCACCTTGGAAGAAGGAAGTGGGCATCTCCTCTCTAACTCTTCCACATCCATTGTCCGTTTCACTGCACTAGCTCCCTTCTGCCAGTGCCAAATGGCCATTAATGTGCGACCCTCTCTTTTCCCCAGAGCTGCCATGGGGCAGGAATGGTGGTCTCCACTTGTGGAGCCTCGTATGGAAACAACATGGTCTGGGGACCGTGGGAAGGGCCACGCTTCCCTGTTGCTAGAGGTTTCCAGAGGGAGCCTGTGGCTGACTCAGGGTGCATGCGCGCACATGCCAGGGATTCACATCGTGGCCTTTTGAGTGAGCAGAATGCAGCATGTGTTGCTGAGAGCAAGTCCACTTCCTAAAAGGCTTCAAGGCCTTATGACAGGATGTGGGCAACACGGGTGAAATCTCAGAAACTGCAGAAACGCTACTTCCAGGGCGCTGAAGAGGAACTGCCAGGCTCACAAGGCAGCCCCTGATCCTTTCCCGAAAACCAAATACATTCTGCAAAAATTGCTGAAATTGGGGGAATAAGGCAAAGATAAGAGACAGCCAATCTGTTCTGCACGCTTCAGAAGTCCAGTTATAAATAAATAAATAACGAAGATTTAAAACTATAGGATGAGGCCAGGGGGCCAATCCCATTTTAGAGAAAAAGGAACACCTATCAATAGCAGTTGCAGCAAAAAGAAGTTTTAAGACAATTTAGGCAAGAGGGGTACTATTCACAAAGCCACCAGATCTGGGTGGGTGGGTGTCTCCAGGATGTCCTCCTCCACCTCCAGTAGAAGGAACTTCACAGCAAGTCCACACTTCCTTTCTCATTTGAGGAGGACATCCTGATGCCTGGGATGTTACGAAGCTTTCCCCAAGGTGAGAGGGCAGCCCTCTGTCTCCGTTCCTCTCATACCATCTGCTGAAGAACTGGCTGCCCTTCAGATCCCCAAAACTGATGCTGCCCTGGAGTGTAAGGGGGCTGCGCGCCTAGGGGAGTGGGCTGTGATTCCTTCTGGAGGTTTAAGCCCTTGTGAAGAGCAGGCCAAGATAATGCCCTCTTCCAGCCGCCTGCTGAGAGAGGCTTTAGACACATTTCTGTGCTTGGCTACTGGAAGGTAAGCTACAGAGCCTCTGATCTCCTGCTTGAAGCTGTACACTGGATATAGAAGTGTGAGGCTCTTTGCACATCCAAGGTATGTCAGTTCTCCTTCCTTATGGTGCAGTGGATTGGGCCGGGAGGCCGGGAGGTACACCTCCTGAGATCTGCGGAATGCAGAATTCGCCTTTGGGGTGAATGAAGGGTCCAGACAAAGAACCGCCACATCCTCCTGAAAAGCGCAGAAACCCTTAGCTGTAGACAGAGCTCCCAGTTCTGACACACATCTGGTGGAGTTGATGGCCATTAAGACACAGGCACCTTAAGTATGAGGAACCTGAGTGTTACTCCTGAGTGATTGGCACAAATGGAGGTTCTGTGAGTGCCTGGAGAACCACATGAAGTTCCCAGGAAGGAAAACAGTGAGCTACTGCTGGGCTGGAAAGTGCTGCTCCCCTGAGGAAACACTTGACGGTGGGTGGCACGAGACAGGACTATCCTTGACCAGAAGCAGAACTGCAACCAAAGCCACTACCTGCCTATGGAGCATGTTAGCTGTAAGGCCCTGGCCAAGTCCATCTAGTAGGAAGGAAAGGATGGTGGGGACCAGCGCTCCCTCCAAGCTGTGGAGTGTCTTGTGGGCAAAAATCCTACTCTGTGAGCTACTGGCATTAAAGTTGGGAGCAAGTGATTTGGCTGCTGCATAAATTAGTCTGCTCTGGAGCCATCCTTCCTGAGCTGAGACAAAAATGTGTGAGCCGGAGGCTAAAAAACTGTGAGCTGGCTCACACTCACTCAGCTTAGAGGGAACACTGGTGGGGACATCCATCTCGGTCAGGGCCACATGCTTCCTTTAGGACCATCTGATGAAAGCCTTCCAGGTGCAGCCATAGATCCCTTCTGTTGATGGTTGTCTGCTTGTCAGCATAGTCTTCACTACCTGCTCAGAAAGCTCTAGCAGCCCTTGCTGCTCAGTCTCCAGGCAGTGACTCAGGTGCCACCATGCTGGAACCCTGGGACAGGCTGTCTGGAAGTGTCTGGGGAGGCTCAACTGATCTGTTCTCTCCCCTGGAGTTGGTTCAGAGCCGCGGAGGGGAGGGGAGGCACATAGCAGGCCAGCCAGGCCCCTGGAGAGGGGTGCATGAGTCTTTTCCCGCTTGTGGACAGTTGTAATGGGAAAAGATGTGGGTGGTCTTTGCTTTGCTTCCTTGGTGGAAGGCCGGGATAAAAGTGGGACTCTGGTATATAAAGGCCATGATCCTGTGGTTATGCCAATTGCACATTAATATCATAATTCCCCAACCTTTTATTAAGGCAAACAGCAATTTGGCTAACACTCTCTCCTAAAAATTTCCCCCCACCTCTCAAATACTCTTTAGCTCCGCTTCCAAAATCTCCAGGTATTGAGTCTGTAGAACATGTAATTTTTGACTGTAAAGCGTATAATAACATCCACAAGTCTCTTCCTTTCCCTAAGGCACGCCCTCTCTCTCGTAGGCAAAGAATCTGCCTTTTAAGAAATCTGCTATCGGCTCGCCGGACAGAAGTTACCTATCGGGTGGCTAGGTTCAGATGGCTTGCCCTAAGAATTAGAAAATCTATAGTAGCTCGAAAAGAGGAGAATTAAGATCAAGTTTTATTAATTTTAACCGTTATGGTTTTTATGGTGTTTTTTATAATCTTAATCTTTTAGTTTTCAGTATGACTCAGCCTTCCCTTCTCATATATTTTAGGGTTACACATAGCATATCTGTCATTTTGTTAAAAATACTTTACCTTGAAGACAAAGCCTTCTGGACAGGTGTGGTCATACTTGTAAACCTTGTAGACAACCAGAAATACAACACAAGTAAGAAAGGCAAGGGCAAAGAGGACCAAAACGGTTACCTGCAAATAGACAAAAAAAATGCTATTTATTATTAATTCTACATTGTATCTCTCTGTGTGTCTCTCTTTCTATACACACGCGCACACAGTAAGGCTATCATACTTTGGTCACATTATGAGAAGACAAAAGTCTGTCTGTCTATCTGTCTGTCCCTGTATAAATCGATGGTACGACCTCATTTGGAGTACTGAGTACAGTTCTGGTCACCACACCTCAAAAAAGATATTCTAGCATTGGAAAAAGTGCAGAAAAGGGCAACTAGAATGAGAAAAGGGTTGGAACACTTTCCCTATGAAGAAAGTTTCCCTATGAAGTGCTTGGGGCTCTTTAGCTTAAAGAAATGATGGCTGAGGGGGTGACATGATTGAGGTTTATAAGATTACAAGTGGAGACACGCAAGAAACTTGCAGGATGGTTATCCCATTCCTCACACCTTTCCTTCCTCCCTTCTCCCCCTACCTCTCTCACTCTTTCTCCCTTCTGCCCCCTTCTTACTCACTCTCTCTCTCCTCCATGTATGTTACTTCCTCTCTCTTTCTGACTCGTCATCATTCTCTTTGTTTTTCAGCCTCCCCACCTCATCCCTCTTTCTCTCTCTTTCTGTCCCCCCACTCCATCACTCTCTCTTTCTGCCCCCATCACTCTCCCAGCCTCCTGCCTGCTTCCTCTCTGGGACTCACAATGGATCTCCCAGCTGCAGAGATCAATTCACCTTAGGGCTGCCAGCTCCAGGTTGGGAAATTCCTGGAGATTTGGGGGTGGAGCCTTGGGACAGGCTTGGGGAGGCTTGGGACAGGCTTGGGGAGGCAAGCAGCCTCAGCAATCCTCCAAAGCAGACATTTTATCCAGGGGAACTGATCTCTGTCACCTGGACAACAGCTGTAATTCTGGATGTCTTGTCTGGAGGCTGGCAATCGTAGTTTAAGTGAAGGAAATGGCTAGTTTGGAGGGAGGAGTCTATGGCATTATACTGGTCTGTAGTCCCTCCTCAAATCCCACCCTCCCCAGGCTCAACCCCTCAATTGTCCAGGAATTTCCCAACCTAGAGTTGGCAACCCTATTTCCTTCCCACCCAACAGTCAATCTACCTTTATCTGTCTTCACCTTCCCATCTCCACCCCCCTCCCCTGCAGCCTCCACCTAGGAAAATTACAGTCTTTCTCCACAATGGGGACTAAAGCAGCTTACATTATTATTTCCTCCTTGTTGTCTGCACAACAACCCTGTGAGGTTGGTTAGGCTGAAAGTATGTGGTTGGTCCAAATCTCCCAGTCAGCTTCCACCGCAAAATGGTCAGAGACAATCATTATTTAGAAACTTCAACTTGGTTAATTTATTTTAAAAAATGATTTTAAGGTCAGGAGGCATCCTGTAATGTCATTTGTTTGACCACAGATGAAAGCCAGTTGACCAAAATGTGTCTGGCAGGGTCAGTTGTGGTCATTTCTGGTTGTCATTGTACATTTTGATTCTTAATAGAGGCTATCAATATCTGTTTTTAAACTACTTTGTAATAAATACATGTATATTTTTGTATACCTGTCAATATTTATTTTCAGATTTGACTAACAGAACCATTGGGCCTATACTTTCATATCGTCTTAACCTTCTGGTGCTTAATTCAATTTAGTTTGGGTTAAGACCCCCCCCTTCATTTGTAGCTGTGTTAATCTGAAAGCCCCCTGTCAAGGGACTCTGCAGCCTTTCTTTTAATCCCTTCAAGGAAGGGGGACAAAACAATTTATCCAGGCTGTGTATTACAGTGTTCAATAAAGCAACGGGAAACCAAATAGATTACTATAAAACAGGGGTGTTAAACATGCAACCTGTGGGTTGGATTAGGCCCTCAGAGAGCCCCAATCCAGTTTGCAAGGACCTGGCTGTTTTCTGCTTTCTTTTCCAGTTCTGCTGCTGCTGCCATATCACAGCTTGCTTTACGAGTTTAACTCAGTCGCACAGGAGAGATAAATAGGCAAGCCTCTCCTGTGCGATTGAGAGAGTCTGGTAAAGAACTGGCTGAGGCTCCTCCCCTCCTCCTCCCAAAGGGAAGGAGGAAACAGCCAGAGCTTGCTTCCTGGCCAGGCTGCAGGAGACAAAGGAAGCCTTTCTTTCCCTCCACTAGCTGAGGCTCCTCCCTGAAGGGAGAGAGGGAACAAGGGAGAGCTTGGTTTGCTGGGCTGCCTCAATCACATACGAGAAATACCAAGCACCTTTAAGACCAACAAAGTTTTGTTCAAGGTATGAGCATTTGTGTGCCTTGCTACAGTGTGCGTGTGTGTTTTGTTGGGTTCATTATGCCAGGGATCTCCTGGGTACAACTGGGTTCCCTCCCCCTTTTCACTGTATTCATGCCCTCATAATCCAGTCTTTCTCAATAAGAAAGCAATGTGAACTATTTTAGAGGAGAAATAACAAGCTAGTGAGGTGGATTAGGCTGTGTGTCCAGACCAAGTTCACCCGGCACATTTCATTTGTAGGAAGTTGTAGTTATTTCTCTGGAGAAGATTATAGTTTTGTTGACAAACAGATGGCCCTCAAGTCTGTGTCAGGATGCCTTCTCATGTTCTTGACCAGCACATAAAGCAACTTATGTGCAAAAGGTTGCAATGCCCAGCCATTTCATGTTTTCCCCTGGGTCCTAGGCTCAGAACACTGAGCATGAGATTTCTGTAATGAATGTCAATAAATCAAAAATAGGTTTGCAGCTTAGAGATACACACCTGAACAGCATTCTCAAGATTGCTATAGCACAGACATTTTGATGCAATAATTCAGAGCAAGAGGTGTCCGTTATCAGAGACTGTTAAACAGACAAAATATTGCAAGAGTGCTAGTATTTAAAGCATGTTTTATTTAAAGTTTTAAAAATCTTTAATTGCACTTGTCTGTGTCCTTTATAAAGTTCATACCTCCACTACCTGGCACTACATTTTATGACAAGCATGGCCCGGCCCAACAAGGTCTCATTTATGTCAGCTCCAGCCCTTATAACAAATGAGTGACATCCCTGCTATAGACGGTTTACTTAAACACTGGCCAGATGTTTCTAGTCAGATCAAAATGTTATTTTACTAAAATTCAAATTGTTTCCTCCGGGGGAACTGATCTCTGGAGTCAGGAAACCAGCTGTAATACTGAGAGAACCCCATGCCCTACTTTGAGGTTGGCATCTCTAGTTTAGGTTGCTATCTAATACAAGGAAACATGTTAAAGCCCAAATTAACTCCTAAATGTAATTTATGGCCTTCTATTAAATTGAATGAATTAAAGATTGCTTTTGCGCAAAAGTAAGAACTGTGGACAAAAGAGATTTGATGGCTGAATTTTCCTCTAAAGATATGGTGTGGATAGATATTTATTCAAGACTGTGCATTTCCTGGTAAACCTGGGGAACAGCGACCATCATAACTGCAAGCATCCAAGTGATGCTACTCTGTGTCTCAGCACAATCATTCACACGTACACACACACACCCCAGGTAATCTTGAATTCTTGTTTTATCTTTATATACAACTCGGAGTAAGGCCCATTGTGGGGAGAAATACAAGGGGCTCTAGAAGGAAGCTCCAGGTGAGTGTTCCTGCTGTGGCTAGTGGGGCGGCAGAGGGAATGGGAAAATAAGAGGGAGACAAGCCACGTTTATTTCCTTCTGCTTAGCTATAAGGCAGGGCTGTCTCAAGTCACTTTGCTGCCCCAAGTGGGTAGAATGGGAGGAGAGCCGCATGGTAACAGGTATGGTTCCCTCCACCCCTGACTTACATTGATTTGGGGTTATGCAGTGGCAGCTAAGGTAGAAAAGCACCTCCTCCTATGCCATGTCTTCTGGGTTCCAAGGGTCTGGAAAGCAGCTCCATAGCCAGTTACAAGGTTGCCAACTCTGGGTTGGGAAATACCTGTCGATTTGAGGGGTAGAGCCTGCGGGGGGGCAGGGTTTGGGGTGCAGAGGGACTTCAGCAGGGTATAGTGCCATAGAGTCTACTGCTCAAAGCAGACATTGTCTCCAGGAGAACTGATCTTGGTCACCTGGAGATCAGTTGTAATAGCTGGGAAATTTTCTGTAGGGGAAATGATGTGCTGTGGCTGCGGGACATAGTGACTGGCAACTCCAGTGACTGTTGAAGGGCAGATTGGGAGATGTATTTTACCTCAGAACATATTCAGTGACTCCCAACAGCAACAGCAAACTGTTTAGAATGTTAGAGGCAAAGGCCAATCAGGCCACATATGCAAACAACCTTTGTGTTTTGACTGGCTATGGGGGGGAGAGGAACAGCAAACTGTTTAGAATGTTGGGGGCAGGACTCAGGCAACGCAGCCAGTGGATAGGGACAGCTTGAGTGACACATCATGGAGCCAACTGATTTAGGAGCGTGTGGAATGTTCAGGAGAGTCCATGAACAAAACACAATTATTATTATACTAGGAATAAGGCCCATTGTGGAAATAAATACAATGGGCTCTAGAATGAGGCTCTGGGAGAGTGCCAAGGCCTTGGGCATTCAGCGTAAATTTGCTGTGGCAACCTCAGCAGGGTATAATGACATAGAGTCCACCATTTTCTCCAGGGGAACTGATCTCTGCTACCTGAAGAGCAGTTGTAATTCTGAGTGATCTCCTGCCCTCACCTGGAGGTTGGCAACTCTGGTTCCCCAAGAGGGAATAGCTGGTTTGGAGGGCAGAATCTATGGCACTGTACCTGTCTGAGGCCCCAACTCTCCTCAAACCTCACCTTCTCCAGGCTCCACCCCTCAAATCTCCAGGAATTCCCCACCTGGAGTTGGCAACCCTATCTTCTTCCCAGCCAAGCCTCAACCTACCTTTATTTCCCTCCCTTCAGCTTTCCATTCCCCCCCACACACACCTTGGGGCTGCTGGGAACTGTAGGCCAGCAGATGAGAAAGCCCCATTCAACGAGTGATACTCCTGCAGGCCCCTCTCTGGAACTACAGCTCAATTGAACCTTATGGGGGGAACATTTTAAACAAACCACAGATAGCAGCTGTCATATAAACACAGGTAACTGCCATTTCGTTTCACCTACCAAAAGCCACTGAGGTAACAGGTGAACCTTTTGGGGGAACATTTTAAACAAACCACAGACAGCAGCCATCTTTTAGACACAGGTAACTGCCATTTCGTTTCACCTACCAACAGCCACTGAGGTAACAGTTAATCCCCCCACAGGAGTGAAGCAGGAGAAGGGTCTTCGTCAAGAGAGAAAGCCATCTGCCAGAAATTCTGACAGTGCACAGAGGCTAAAGGAGTGGGTGGGGAGGAGGAGCAGACACAGCACCCAGCCAATGGCATGCGAGTACTCACAGCCAGTGGATAGGGACAGCTTCTGATTGACAGGCCAGGGGACCAAAGGCTAGAGTGGCGTGTGGAATGTTCAGGAGCGTGCCACCACCATGCAGAGAATTATTATATAGAGAGATACAATTTGGCAGATAACCCCCCCCCCACAAAGTGGGACCTTGTACAGGAGAAGAAGGGGGTGGCAGAGGTGGCCACAGCAGTGGACAGAGAGAAGAAAGGGCTCAGCCTCCCATCCCCTAGCCACCGTGCTCCCCTGTGAGGCGCCACGGAGCCAGAAATGTGTCCGGCATAGGGTTGCCAAGTCACTTACGTGTCCAAGCGGGGGAGTCTCGCTCCCAGTCTGAGACCCTTGCGCACAAAGGGCATGCATGCTGTGATGATGTTGCCCGGAAGTGACTCTGGTATCATAAAGTTTTCAGGGCGATTGCTAGAGCGTCACCCTGCGACATGCCCGGCGTGATGACATCACTTCCGGGCAACGTCATCGCACTGGGCACATCAGCCTGATGTGACCATTTCGGGAGTGGGGTTCCCCCCACCAGCCGAATCCAGACTGGCAGATTGGGGACCAATTTATCAGGGGACTCCCCACCCCCCAGGGGGACTTGGCAGCCCTAGTTTGGCAGCCTTTCGACTCCAAGACTGAACCCCCAATCAGCCAGCCAGTGGTGGCCGGGGGGGGGGGGGCTTAGAGCAAAAAGGTGCAGCTGGCAGTGTGGGAACCCCCCCCCCCCCGGCTGGCCCAGCAGTGCTCCCAATGGAGGCCTCATTCCTTACTCAGCAGTCCTGCTGGCCCCACCAAGGGGGTTCGGGGGGGAGATGTGTGGGATCTGTTGGGAGTAGGGAAATCAGACTTTGCTTCCCCCCCCCCCCAATTCCTCCCACGTCCCCCCTTTTGGTCCTGTTGCTGGGGCAGAGATTGTGCGTGCTGGAACAGTACTCAGAATGGCTGGCAGAAAGGGTGCAGAATGTCTGTTTAAACACTGGAAGGTATTCTGCACAGAAATTTCATTTCACTTCAGTGTTGGACTCTTCTGACGAAGATGTTTTGAAACAGGATGCAAAACGGGATTCCTCTCATGTGTTCATGTCTCCTGCAGTGTATGCTGTGCTTCATTATGGGCTCCGCTGTGCTATGGCTTTCTAATGTATGTATATGAATCACAGTTTCCTATGGGTATCTGCTGCGCTAATGTTTAACTAGACATCACTTCCATTTGGTCTTTGATATAGATATGTAGTTCTTTCTAATCATCTATCCAGTGCAGTGCTCCTTTGGTACTCCAGATTTTAATGTGTTTTTCCTTCATTGTTATCTCTGGCAAAGGGGTGCAGCCATCTCCCCCTTCCAGCCATCCTAGACCTTCGAAAACACACAGCCGGAACCACCTATCACAACCTCCACCACACATGTAGCTTAGGATGTGAAACCTGAGCTGTGACTCTGTGCATCTCCTGGCCAGGAAGTTCAGCCGCAACTTGCCTGACCTTGGCACCCCTCCTGGAGTCAGCATCTGTCCTTTGCACAGCAGAAGAACCCCACAAAATCGCAGGCAGACAAAACAGGCAAGAAGCCATTTCATTTGCCTGCCTTTTCTGAAATGACCCAAAAGGGATGCTGGTACATTCAGGAGGACATCTGGCTTGTCCATTCAGACTGGTGCCTTCTCTCCACTCCTACAAATGAAGCACTTGTCTTTTAGGAGCAGTAAGAGGGGCTGGACTCGGATCTGGGAATACCAGGTCTGAATGCTCCCTCTGTCATGGAAGCTCCCTGGGTGACCTGGGGCCAGTCACCCACTCTCAACCCAGCCTCCGTCACAGGGTTGCTGTGAGAATATAAGGAACGGCAGGGGCACGATGTCAGCTGCTTTGTGTCTCCATTGGAAGAAGGGCAGGGCATAAATAAAGGGACTGCCTTTCCCCACATGTTCCCCAGAGAGCACTGAGGTCAGGGTCACAAAATCACCTGACTCTCCTTGGTCCAAAAGACACCAAACTGGCCGTTACCAGAACCAGTGGCGGCCCCTCACTGGTGGAATGAGCTCCCGGAAGACATCAGGACCCCACGGGACCTTTTACAGCTCCGCAGGGCCTGCAAGACGGAGCTCTTCCGCCAGGCCTTCGATTAGGAGCCGCCACTGATGAATGAGCTACTTATATAGCTGAACATCATGGCCCTCAGGCTAAGGGATACCGCGACACTGGACCATCAAATAGTGAGTGCCATCTGCCTGTAGTCCGCTCTATATTATCTGTATGATATATTTTCTTGTAATTTATTGCACTGTATGGTGCATCTGTGTTTTATTGGAGTTTTATTGGAGTTTTAACTGTTGTACGCCGCCTTAAGCCTGACTTTGCGGGCAAGGCGGAATATAAATCTAAATTAATAAATAATAATAATATAATAAATAAATACATACACCACCAACCCCCCTCAAAAAAATGGCACCACATGACTAACCCCCCCCCCCCCGCCCAATAAATACCAGGGAGGAAAAATCCACGTGATGCTGGCTGCCCACAAGAAGAGTTCACAGACACGGGAGCACTGCCTTGTGATGCGACCCTGCCGGCCTGGCCCCCTTTCAGCCTTCCTCAGACCAGGCGGCCAGGGGCACACAAGCGGAATGCAGAAGGTTGCTCTGGGCAGCACGGCTGGCCTGGACCAAACCAGACTTCCCAGGGAGGGTCAGGAGTCATTCACGTGGCAAAGTGGTTCTCTGCAACCCACCCAACCCGGGCCGTCCCATGGCAGTCAGGCTAGCTCGGAGGCCCCCGTCCACATCAAAACCAATGGCAGCTGAACTGCTGGTCTCCTGCAGATCCTGGCAATCAAAGCCACCTGCCCAGTTGATACAGGCAAGCGGCTTCAGAAGACACAGGAGACCCCACTTTCGGTGGACTGAGCCACTCCCACGCGACGGGGCCTAAGACCAGCCAGGTCCTGCAGAAGTCTCACGAAACAGCCGAGGGAGATTCAAGGGGCGGCAATGAGGAAGAAGGGGCTGGGAGCAGACCTCTCCCAACTACATTTTCTCCCCAAAGGTGCTTTTTTCTAAAAAGAAAAGAAAGAAAAGAAAAGAAAAGAAAGAGACAGCAACTTTTTCTTTCCCCAGGTAGTGGGGTGGGATCACCTGGAAAAAATGCCTTCCAGAAGGATGGAACACAGGTGGGAGAAGCTCCTCCCATCTGTCCGCACTTCAGAAATCCCACCCCCTGCAGAGAACTGACTGTGTTTGTCGTCTCTTGCTTCCCCGTTTCCTGTACACAGAGAACATGGATTTCAAGCAGAGGGTTCCTTCCTCCCTGATATTTTACTGCTATACCTGCAAGGACTTGGAGGGCTGAAAGTAAAGGCACAATTGGTGAGGCAGAATCCTGTTCCTTTATTTCTCTTTTTAAAAACCTGTTCCTGCTGTGATTTTACTGGACTCTCATCTTTGAGAATCTTTGGAAAGGCAGGGTGTGTACATTTTCTGAGGCAACAAATGCAACTCCAGCCCTTTCCCTCCATCTCTTGCAATGCCTGCTGCTCCAAGCACACGAGACTTGCAAGGAGCGCAGAGGTTGATGGAGCTACGGAGTGTCTACCTGGACCTCCCAGTCCTCCTCACATCCCCCTGCCCTGCCCACCTGGCTGCAGATGGGAGGGAGAGAGAAAACAGCTCCCTTGGGTGCTACCGGCATCCGGCACCCCTGCTTTAACCTGCCGGGGGCTGACAGGGCAAGAGTTGCATGGTGTGAGGCTGGCAGAAGGAGCACACAGTCTTGATGAAGCCCCTGCGTGGCCCTGGAGGCCCCCCTGCCAGCACCGACAGGGTCCAGCTTAGCAGCACTCACAGCCTTTCCTGGGACACAGACAGCAGACTAAGATGCCGGGTGGGGGGAGCTCCATCACCAGCTGCCCTGTGCTGTTCGGGTGCATCCAGCAAACTCCTACGAGAGCCTTCTCTGAACACTGTCAAGTGTTACAGAGCACATCTCCTCCCCATTAGGAAAGTTTCCTAGCAACAGACAACTTTGACGCACCCAGCCAGCCACAGAGCAGAGGGCCTTTTGGCCCTTGCAAATGGAGAGGAGTCTCATGGGTTGTGCAGGGCAACACCCGAGTTCTGGGTCTCACTACTGAGACCGAAGAGATCGCAGTTTTGCTAGTCAGTTGTTTGGCTTCACAAAACTTCCAACTGTGTCCGTTAAGAGGTACCGTCAGCTCCCCCATTTCCCTCCGGTGTGCCCCAGGACAGGTCCCAGTCCTTTTACCTCAGGCCATCTAACAGCTCTCATTTTTTTGTCGTCCAAACCCATTCCCAACTAAATGGGCAACATTAAAGGATCCCTGAGGATCGTGTCTGGGCACATGCCAACCAAAGCTGGCATTGCATCTGAAGAAGAGAAGAAGCGATCGGCTTTATACCCCGCCCCTCACTCCCCAAGGGAGTCTCAGAGCGGCTTGCAAACTCCTTCCCCTTCCCCTCCCCACAACAGACACCCTGTGAGGTAGGTGGGGGCTGAGAGAGCTCTGAGACAACTGTCCTTGAGAGAACAGCTGGTACAGAGCTATGGCTTGCCCAAGGTCATCCAGCCAGCTGCAGGTGGAGGAGTGGGGAATCAAACCCGGTTCTCCCAGATTAGAGTCCACACATTTAACCACTACACCAAATTGGCTCTCAACATCTGCAACATCTTGATAAGAAATATTTACATTTTTCAACAAGCTTCCTTATGCATGTTATTGTTGTAGCTGTTGAGTCAATGGTGCCCAGTTAATAAGGACCCAGGACCAAAGAGCCCTGGCCCTTCCAAGCGAAAGGGGGCGCAGCTGTTCTCCTTTATTCTGGAGCGGTTTGCTGCAGGGAGCGGTCTCCAGCAGGGACCCCCATGGCGCTTCCGAAAAGGCCACAAGCCCGGTAACCACACTTAAAACCTGCCATGAGAAAAGCAAATTGCTGTTTGGGGGTTCGTATGTTTTGTACAGAAAAGGGCTTCAGTGTGGGAAAGTACAGATTCCCTCCCCTCCCTCCCTTTGCTTTTTCAGGACACGTCACCACAGCACAAGGCACCCGGCATTTCCCGAGAGGCACGACACCCGGCGGGAGCCTTGTTCCAACGCGCCGTTACTTAGCAGCGCAGCCCAACAACCCGGCGGCCTGAAATTAATCCCAGAACGATTGCCGCAAGGCAATATTCCAAGCAACGCGGGCGCATTTCTCATCTGCCGCCAGTATCGCAGTGCAATCCATCCTCCCAGTTAGGCGCAACTTACACCTCACTCCGTTCACTTGTTCCGGCATCACAGGGGCCCAGTCTTGCCTTGCCATGGGCCCGAAGCGTGGTTTGTTTTTTCATGAACACTCTTGGTATGTGATCTTATGTGAAGCTCTCTTTCAGAAAATGAATTCCATGCCCTATTTTTTCATACTAAAAGCAATTGGTGTCTCAGCCCTTACACTTCATCACTGTGATGCTCCGTAAGAAGCCAAGAGCCTGCTAAAAAGCCCCGGGACAGAACCCTGGCTCCATTCACGGGCCCTCCCAGGCCACAACTGAGCTTGCCAGGGAAAGGTCTGTCCTTCTCGCTTGTTCACCTCCGAACGGAATCCCTGGACGCCCTTCCAGACCGCTCCGCCTGGTCCCACTGCTAGGGAAATGACATCGTCTGCCTTGATCTCCCTCCCATACAAGAGCAGAGGAAAGATGTGATCCAGGGGACAAAAAACCCAAAGGGGAGGGTTCACCCCTCTGCTCACCCCTCCAACTCCACCACTGCAGTCCCCAGAGCTGCACTTCAGTTTTTAAAAAGCCACGGGGAAATCAGTCATGCGTCGCCTGACACCCTACCCTAAGCACTTCAAAACCTGTCCCCTGGGACATTTGGTCAGGCTTAATTTCAAAGCACGTATTAAATATTTAAGGCAATGTTGAAGATCTGAGGTTTTGTTTTGATTTTTAAAAAACCAATTCCTGTGAGGGATGCCAGCCTCTAGGGGAGGCCTAGAATTCCAGCTCCTCCCCAGATTACAGAGGTCAGCTCTGCCAGGAGAAAACGGATGCTTTGGAGGGAGGGCCCTGTGGCATTGCACCCCACCGAGGTCCCTGTCCTCCCCGGGCTCCACCCCCAAATCTCCAGGAGTTTCCATCCCAGATTTCTGAACCCTGCCTGCCCACTCCCACCAGTGGCTGGGCGGGTGGGTGGGACGGGACGGGACTGGGTAACCCTAATTCCAGATCTTTTCCATGACCATCACGCCACCCCCCTTTCCTGTCAGTAATCATTGCTTTTTAAAACTTGTACCAAAATTGTTTTGTGACTTTCTTAATTCTTGTACTCACAAAAGTGTGAGTGAGCCACAGATTCCCGATAAAGCACGGGGCCATCTTCAGACACACACACACACACACACACACACACCCCAGTAAGTGATGAGCAGAGAATGAGATGATGGTTTGCACTGCCCACCTCCATAACCAATACCCTCTGGAACAGCAAAATCCACTGGCAGACAATTGCTATGGTGCATGGGGAGTGGACTGAAAGTGGACTATTCCATGTGTGTGAGTGTGTGTGTGTGTGTGTGAAAGTGCTAAGGAAGCACCACTTTGCAGTGGCAGCACATTGAGGCTTGTGTCCTGCCACTCCACACAGCCATGTAGGAAGCATTCCTCAAGCCTAAGAAGTCTTCCTTTGGTGGAAGAACCTCTTCCATTGGACATGAGCTCCTTAGGTTGTAGGGAGGTTTCAGACTTGGGGTGCGTTCAGATGGGCAGCTAATCCCACCATTGGCCCGGCTGTAATTTGAGCTAGATCTTTTTGATCCAGCACTGCACGACCAGACAGCTCCCCGTGAAGCGCTTTACCGTGCATGACTCCCGCAGCAGATTGTCTAGATGGCATCCACTGTAAAGAGACATGCGGTTGGCTGGGGTTTTTTTAAAAAAAAATCCTGTTTGTCCATGCACATATGTGCCTCACCATCTTGTTTTTCCGTGCATGCGCGGACTAAAATGGTAAAAGCACCGCCAGCAGTACCTTCCTCTAGGTACCATTTCAGTTAATAAAGCTGATAAAGTTCAGGGGACTGTCAGAAACATAAAATTGTTTGGATCATTTGAGCGGAGCTCTGGGGACATCACATGTTTAAGTGGTTATGCGCACATTGCTTTTCTAAAATGGCGGCCATTCGGGATGGTCTGGAGACCATCCCTATGGGCTGATTGTGCCCTGGTGGAACAACTAAATGGGGGAAAGTCTGCCATTGGCCCGTCGGCCAGCTTAGGAGCGGACTTTTACCACTATCTTTTAAGTATGGATCCCCAGCAGGGATTGACGGGCTGATCATGGAAGTGGCACAATGTTGTTATCTGGACGTGCACTTTAAATCCACCAGGCACTGATTCCTGGCATGGCTCAAAAGAGCCATCTGAATGCATCCTTGGCTGACTGAAGCCACTGCGCCGGAGGAGTCCGGCTTGACATTCTGCTGCTCATCCAGTCCGAGGTCTCTCTTTCACGTGCTTGGGGCCCGTTGCATGCGTCTGAGTGGGTCCTTTAGGGAAGGGGGCATATCCCGGGGTGGCTTTTCTATAGAGAGCTCTTGCTCTCCTCTTCCTTGTGTGATACAACCACATCCTCACATTCAGTGACACTGGGGTGTTCTACGGCTTTTCCTCAGACTTGTATGTGAATTTTTAAAAAAAAAATGAACTGTGAATCTTGTTGGTGGAGTAGTGTTGGATTCATGGGAAAGGTCACAGTGTAACCATGGGTAATAGGACAACAGTGGCATGGGAGAAGTTGGGAAATGGTGTGGGGGGCAGTGTTCCCGCTAAGCTGAGTTAGTGTGAGCTAGCTCACCGTTCTTTAGCCTCTGGCTCACACATTCTTGTCTTCGCTCAGGAAGGATGGCTCCAGAGCAAACTAATTTATGCAGTAGCCAAATCACCTGCTCACAATTTTCATGCCAGTAGCTCACAAAGTAGGATTTTTGCTCACAAGACTACACAGCTTAGAGGGAGCATTGGTGGGGGGGTAAAGGCACATTGCAAAGAGCATCTGGGGCAGTAAAGTTTTCTCTGGGAGTTAAAAGTTTGCTCAGAATGGACAGAGGTTGGTTTTGCAATTCTGCACATATTTTATTCAAAAGCCCAGGGTGTTCCACCTGCCAACATGACTGTCTTCACATCCTAAATTAGTTTGGATCTGCTGGGCTGTCAAGGCACTTGAAGGGCAATCATGAGCATGGTGCAAATGATCTTGTGAGCTCCACAGAGAAACCTTAAGAAAGTTCCAGGGGTTCTGCGCTCTCAAAGAAAAAGAAGAAGAAGAAGAAGAGATTGGATTTATACCCCGCCCTTCACTCACTTGGAGTCTCAGAGCGGCTTCCAAACTCCTTTCCCTTCCCCTCCCCACAACAGACACCCTGTGAGGTAGGTGGGGCTGAGAGAACTCTTTCCAGAACTGTCCTTGAGAGAACAGCTGGTACAGAGCTATGGCTTGCCCAAGGTCATCCAGCCAGGTGCAAGTGGAGGAGTGGGGAATCAAACCCGGTTCTCCCAGATTAGAGTCCGCGCACTTAACCACTACACCAAACTGGCTCTCAAACACTTGCACAAAGGGTGGGGGTTGTTTAACAACGGATTCCCGAGGAAGAGACCGCACTTTTTCCTTGAATATGGAGTGATGAGAAAAGAGGCTGATCTCAGGATCGTCATCTTGAGAAGTAGGCTTCTGGTGCTCAACGTTGAGAGTGCCGGGAATGACTCTCCAAAGGAACTCCAATCAACCAAGCAGCAGACTCATTCTTCTTTGGTTCTAGCAGCTCAGGACAGATGTCTGTGTTCCATCTCTCCGTGGGTGGGTCTTGCATCCCAACACACGAGGCTGCTCTCATGGACACGCTGTGTTCTCGCACCAAACACAAGCTCAACATCTTGGCTGGCCAGGCGAGGAGCTGCCAAGGAGAGACACTGCTCTTGTCTCCATACACTCTTCTTCAGTTCCAGTTGCTTCTTCTGCTGCTGAGCCACCATCCTGCTCCTGAAGATTTCAGCCATAATGACCGATTTTGGTGCACAGACTGACAGCAACCCATAGTCTGTCCATTTGGGCACCATGCCAGACTGCGATACTAGCCCCAGTTTGGTGTGGCATCCAAAGGGAGCGACTGTCGCCATGAGCAGTGCCTCAGGGTCACTCGGTGAAGGACCTGTGCAGCCCCTTGGTATATCCAACACAACAGAAGGCTTTCTAAGTTGCTACTGAATTGGAATTCCCTCTTTCCTAAACCATCAAAAGAGATCTCTTGAAATTCAGGTGTTAAGTCTGGATTCTTATGTGGAAGCTATGTGCTGATAAGAGTTGCCAACCTCCAGGTGGTAACTGGAGATCTCCTAGGATTCAATGTTCCCTCTAAGCTGTGGAGTCTTGTGAGCAAAAATTCTACTTTGTGAGCTACTGGCTTTAAAGTTGTGAGTGAGCGATTTGGCTGCTGCATAAATAACTTTACTCGGGAGCCATCCTTCCTGAGCTGAGGCAAAAATGTGTGAGCTGGAGGCTAAAAAACTGTGAGCTAGCTCACACTAACTCAGCTTAGAGGGAACACTGATTACAACTGATCTCCAAGAGACAGAGATCGGTTCACATGGAGACAGTGGCCGCTTTGGAAGGCAGGCTCTATGGCGTTACACCCAACTGAAGTCCCTCCCCTCCCCAAGCCCCGCACTCCTCAGGCTCCACCTGCAAAATCTCCAGGTATTTCCCAACCTAGAGCTGGCAAACCTAGCACTGATATCATCTATCCTACACAGTCTATGCATTCTTTGTTTCAGTCCAGGTCAGGGGTGGCCGAACTGTGGCTCGGGAGCCGCATGCGGCTCTTTCACACATATTGTGCAGCTCCCGGGAGGCTCCCCGTCTATTTGCTTTCTTTGTTTCTTTCTCTCTTTCTTTCTGTCTCTCTTCCTTCCTCCCCCCCATCTATTTGCTTTCTCTCTCTTTCTCTCTTTCTTTCCACCTCTTTCATTCTTTCTTTCCATCTCTCTCTCTTTCTCTCTCTTAGACAAATAAATATCCTTAGCAAACAAATACATATCATTATAAATATCTCTTTTTACTCCTTTTGTTTTTGTTTCTGGCAGTCTCATTTAATTTCAATAAAAAAGCAAATTTGCATATCTCTCAATAAAAATGTGTGTGTAATATTTGTTCATGTCTTGCGGCTCTCAAACATCTGACACTTATTCTGTGTGGCTCTTACATTAAGCAAGTTTGGCCACCCCTAGTCCAGGTGGACAAGTACTTTACCAGATGAGAAAATACCAACTGTGATGTGCCAAAAACGCCACAACCTTCAAGAATTTTACCTGGGGACGGGGGGGGGGGGGGGGAGAGAGACCCTTCAGAGACAACTGTGCCTCATTCTATCCGATCTCAATCCAAGTACAAACAGCCATCAAATTGCTGCTTATTTGATGAACCATCCAGACATTTCTCTTAGGGTTGCATGTGCATCTTAGCAGCATCCAACCCACAATAGTTTGTCTTGGGGGAAATGAGACCCTTCCCATACTTTACAACATTAATGCAAGCGGGGGCGGGAATCTCTTGCAGGTGCTGGCAGCTGTGGGCTTATGGCTGCTTCCCATCTCCTTTAGCACAACTCCTCCACCATCTCTGGGCTTGCCCCTTCTTTAAAGAAACCGGTTATATGTAATTGAGTTATATCGTGCAGTTTTGTAGAGTGTTTTGTGGGCTCTTCCTTGGAGTGAACCCTGTTCCATGACATTCTCGTCAAGATTCCACTGAAGAACTAAAGACTCCGGTCCCTCCGTCTGAAGCTATCCCATTTTGCTATGACAATTTTTAAGGGATTTGTCACCACTTACATTTAGATGCCTTGAGGGCCCCCGGCAGGCCGACATCTTGTGCCGCATGGTGCTGGAGAAGCCAGTCATGCTGCCGCTTACCTTAAACCGCTCTGAGACACCTTCGGTGATGCTGATCGTGAACTCGGCTATTTTAGGGGTGCGGAATTTCCCTTTCTTGCGGTCTGGTTCATATTCTGTTTTTGTCTTGACCACCACCTTTTCGAGGAACATCAACAGGAGACCAATTAATAGAGAGATCATGGCAGTCCAAGTCTTAAGTGTGGAAAGACAGATCAGTCTGTCAACGGCATTGTTAGCCAGGTGCTACACTGCTCATTTCCTCTCACATCACCTCTGGAAAGCTGCCCAAATCAGCATTCAAGCTATTACATTCAATTCCCTTTTGCGGGGCATGAACACGAGGATTCTACAAAAAAGTTCTCTTTTGCTTGCGTGGCAGAAGTTCCTGGCGGATTGGGTCAAAATGTTCTTCTCACCAGTTTCACACTCGTGTAGCCAGTTACACAAATGATACTTCCTTCTGTCTTTGCATTTGGAGATGCTTAATTCAGATTATCTTTAGCAGCATATTTGAATGCATGTCTGCAGGGGGGATTCTTGGCCCCCTCAAAATCTAAATTTACTGACCTGCATCGGTGGATCTACAGTTACAATTAATAGATATTTTCCCCACCCCCCAAATAATTTACACAGATGCCCATGCATAGGTCCTATCTAATTTCCCAGGCACCTCAAGCTGTGAAGCTGAAGAATCCTATATATATAATTGCCCTAACATGTTAGCCATTTTCAGCTCTCCCATTGGCTATGCTGTGCAGTCCATCAGCCATTGGTCCATCAATTGCCACTCAAGAGTACTCACGTGCCATTGGCTGGGTGCTGAGTCCACTCCTCTCCCCCACCCACTGCCAGCCTGGACACTCTTCCCTCACAGAATAAACTGCCAAAACAGCTGTCTCTCCTGACAAACACACTTCTCCTGCTTGGCTCCTCTGGGACTAACTTTTCCCTCAGTGGCTGTTGCTAGGCAACCAAACTTGGTTCTGTCAGTAAAAAGGCAAAGGCAGGAGACCCTTTCCAGGTCTTTGTGTGGAACTCATTGGGGTCAGTCCTGACTAGGGTTGCCAGCTCCAGATCGGGAAATTCCTGGATATTTTGTCATGGAGTCTATGGAAGCCAGAATTTGGGGAGGAGAGAGGCCTCAGCTGAATAGAATGTCACAGAGCCTACCCCCCAAAGCAGTTGTTTTCTCCCAGGGGGGATATCTGTTTCTGGAGTTCAGTTGTAATACCCAGCGATCTTCAGGCTCCACCTGGAGGTTGGCTACCCTAGGTGTAGCAGTTAGTGCTTCAGAGCAGGGTCTGCCAGACCCAGGTTCTTGCTGTGAAAGTTGTGTGGGTGACTTTGGACCAGTCACAGACTTTCAGCCTAACCTACCTCACTGGGTTGTTGTGCAGATCAAAAAGGGGAGGAGAGAATGATGTAAGCTGCTTTGGTCTCCACTGCGGAGAAAGACTGTACTTTTCCTCCTGGGGAACCACTGCTGCCAATCTCCAGGGGAGGGCTGGAGATCACTCAGAATTAAAACTGCTCTGCTCAGATGGCAGAGATCAGCTTCCCTGGAAAAAATGGCTGCTCTGCAGGGTGGACTCTGTCTTTATACCCTGCTGAGGTCACTTCCCTCCTGCTTGGTTCCTCACTGCAGAGAAAGACTGTAGTTTTCCTAAGTAGAGGCTGTGGGGGGGGGGGATGGAAAGCTGAAGTCAGAGAGGCAGATAAAGGTAGGTTGATGGCTGGCTGGGAGACAGGGTTGCCAACTCTAGGTTGGGAAATTCCTGGAGATTTGAGGAGTGGAGCCTGGAGGGGGTTGGGTTTGAGGAGGGGTGGGACCTCAGACAGGTACACTGCCATAGACTCCACCCCCCAAACTAGCCATTTCCTCCTGGGGAACCATTGTTGCCAATCTCCAGGGGAGGGCTGAAGATCACTCAGAATTACAGTTGCTCTTCAGATAGCAGAGATCAGTTCCCCTGGAGAAAACAGTGGACTTTGTATGTCATTATACCCTGCTGAGATCACCACAGCAAATTGATGCTGAGTGTCCAAGGCCGGGGCACCTGCCCAGAGCCTCTTCCTAGAGCCTGTTGAATTTATTTCCACAATGGGCCTTATTCTAAGTCAGATATATTTCCCTGCCAAAGTCCTGCCCTTAAACTGCTGTGGTGTTAGATCACTGTTAAGGATCCAAAAGACTTAATGTATCAACCTCACCTGTATTAGAACTGGTATATATACTTATGCTTCTGCTCTGCAGTTACCATCAAGTCTCTGGCTTGGAGATTTCCATGGGAAAAGAAACTAGTTTGGTTTTTTTATATACCCAGTGCCTGAATGTACTCGACTGGAAAAGGCACCAGGAATTTGCTTTCCACCTGAGTAAAGTATTAAGGACTTACTGAGTGAATACCAGCCAGGCAACAGCTCTAGTAGCCCAGCTGCTGTAGGGATCATGGTTCTTTCTCCATCAGTAGCAAATACAGGTTCATCTATTTCAGACCGTTCCTCTTTTAAAAGCACCAGATTCACATTAGGCCTCTATTAACATGTTGCTTTTAAGATGGTGTGGGAAACGGACTGAACCCTATTCTCCAGTATGAAAGCCGGAGGGAGATTCCAGGTCACCCAACAGCTACTGCAGCAAAGTGGTTAAGAAGCTACACTATGAATCCAGCCATCCATGGCTCAAATCTCATTTCTGCCATGAACTCACCAAGTGGACTTTGAGAAGATTCTCTCTCTGCTCAACTCCCCCACCCCCTTTTATCTTTCATATGGGAGACAATAATTCTGGCCTACTTTACAGGTCTAAAGTGCTCTGTTTATATGAAGAGTTATATTCAAATAGAATCCAGTATAACCCAACCAAACCATGTGCAGAACAAAATTTGAATCCAGTGGCATCTTTGAGACCAACAAAGATTAATTCTGGGTATAAGCTTTTGGAAGCACGTGCACACGAAGGCTTGTACCCAGAATAAAACTTTGTTGGTCTTAAAGGTGCCACTGGACTCAAACTGTGTTCTGTTGTTTCAGACCAACACGGTGACCTATCTGAGACTCTGTGCAGTATTAGCCTCCCCCAACGTAAGAACGTAAGAGAAGCCAATGGTGGATCAGGCCAATGGCCCATCCAGTCCAATGCTGTGTCACTCAGGGGCCAAAAACACTAGGTGCCACCAGGAGGCCCACCAGTTGGGACCAGGACACTAGAAGCCCTCCCACTGTTGCCCCCGCAAGTTCCAAGAACACAGAGCATCCCTTGCCCCAGACTGAGAGTTCCTGTCTATACTTTGTGGCTATTAGCCACTGATAGACCTTTGCTCCATATGTTTATCTAATTCCCTCTTGAAGCCGTCCATGCTTGTAGCCGCCACCACCTCCTGTGGCAGTGAATTCCACGTGTTAATCCCTCTTTGGGTGAAGAAGTACTTCCTTTTATCTGTTCTAACCTGACTGCTCAGCAATTTCATGGAGTGCCCAGGAGTTCTTGTACTGTGAGAAAGGGAGAAAAGTACCTCTTTTTCTACCTGCTCTATCCCAGGCATAATCTTATAAACCTCGATCATGTCACCCCTCAGCCGTCGTTTCCCCAAGCTAAAGAGTTCCAACCTTTCTTCATAGGGAAAGTGTTCCAACCTTTTGATCATTCTAGTTGCCCTTTTCTGCACTTTTCCCAATGCTAGAATGTCTTTTTTGGGGTGTGGTGACCAGAACTGTACACAGTACTCCAAATGAGGTCGCCCCCTCGATTTATACAGGGGCATTATGATACTGGCTGGTTTGTTTTCAGTTCCCTTCCTAATAACCCCCAGCATAGTGTTGGCCTTTTTCATTGCAGTTGCACACTGTCTTGACATTTTCATTGAGTTGTCTACTAGGATTCCAAGATCTCTCTCTTGGTCAGTCAACCATATCCAAGAAGCAGAACAGGCCTCTTGTTAGAAACATCTAACAAGCCTAAACAAGGCAATGCTTTGCCCCACCCTGCTTTGCTTCACAGGTAAGGTTTATTTAACCTGAAAGGGGCTCTTTCCTGAATCACACGACTCTCCGTCTTCAATCAGTGGGTGACCCCTGCCAAACAGCACTACCACCACATTCAGACACCACAAACCTTTCTTGACTGGGGGGGGGGGGGATGAATGGGACTTCCACTGGCACCTGCTTCATATCCTCTCCCCTCCCCCCTCCCCTATCTGGGAAGCCTCTGAGTCGCACCAGGCTCCTTCGGTCCAGGTGGGGGCTCCTGAGCATCCTGGGTCCAGCCAGCTTTTCTCTCCCATCCCTTTTCTTCCTGCAGGCCTCGTCCCATGAGGTTTTGGTCCTTGTGGGTCCCCTGATCCCCAGATTCCCTTTTGGTTCCCTTCCTCTTTCTCTCCCCACTGGGAAGCTAGTTTGATTGGAATCCTTTCTTTCAAAACCAGGTTTAATGCCAGTTTAGAATCCCATGGGGGGTGGGATGAAGCAAAGACCGTTTTGCCCAGTTTCCACCTGTGTCTCCAGATGCTACGGCATGCCACTCCACGCCCGGTGCAAGCCCACGAGCCAGCGGTGTGCGTGAGCCTCTGGAGGAGAGGCAGAGGCCTGCTGGGGCGATGGGGGTTAGTGGCACAGAGTGGGTGGGCTTAACATGCTTCTTCAGGATGTCTCCCCCTTTGGGGCAACCTCAGACTTTTCAAGCTACACCCAGCTGACAGAACTGAGCTGACACATTGTTCTGAACGGTGGCATTTCTGGTTCCCCATGCTTCCTCCGACACTGGAGCACCATCAGTGACTAAGAAGCCCATAATTACAGACTCCACACTTCTGGTCATTAGACACCAGAAAAAGGCCTCTCAGGTCTGATGAGCCAGGAAGGAATGGAGAATTTCAGTTCTTAACCCCCCCTCCCCCCCCCACACACACACATGTACACACCCTGTCGTGACCACCACCACCACCCCTTATGTCACCTACTCCAGAAATGGGGGGGAACTGGCCTGACTTGTTCCTTCCCACAAGGCTGGTGGCAAGGGCTAGCGACAGGGCCGCCATCTTGAAACGCCTGGGCCTGATGCACATATGTGCGGACTGCATCCCAGGGGGTACCTGCTGGTGAAGACCAACTCTGTGTCCAGAGGAGGGCCAGAAAGATGGGGAGGGTCTAGTCCTATGAGGAAAGGCTGAAGGAGCTGGGTATGTTTTGGGGTCCGGAAGGAGTTTTCCTCCAGGCCATACTGCCCCAGGGATCCTGGAGGTTTTTGCCTTACTCTGGGCATACAGCATGGGGTCACTGGCGGGGGGGGGGGGAGTAGTTGCAGATTTCCTGTGCTGTGCATGGGGTTGAGCTAGATGACCCTCTGAGGTCTCTTCCAGCTCTATGTTCCTACCCTCTTTAGAAGGGAGGGATTACAGGATTTGTCCACCCCAAGTTTAGGGCTTTACTTCTGCACACAGAGATGTGTTAAAACAGTGGGATTGCTTTGGACTTGACATACCGGGGGGGGGGGGGGGGGGGAGGATGGGGATCGAAACCTTGATGCACACCCTGAGAACCAAGGGGTCACACAGCACTTGGGGGGGGGGGAGTGCTGCCAAGTTGCAGGCGACTCGCAGCAACCCCCTGGTGGGGCGTCCAAGGCCAGAGATGTCCGGAGGTGGTCTGCCACTGCCTGCCTCTGCATGGGGACCCCAGACTTCCTTCCTTGGCGGCCTCCCACCCAAACACTAGCCAGGGCCAGTCCTGCTTAGCTGCTGAGTTCGGATGAGACCAGGCGAGCCCAAGGCGACCCAGCTCAGGGCCAAAGAAGCACCCCCCCCCAAGCTTCCAGAGAGTTCCCAGGCCAAAGCCAGGGGCCCTCCGAAGGAGCTCAAAAGCCCTCCGCTCACAGCGGCATTTGTCCACGATAGCGATAACTCTTCCCTCTGACTTATATTCCCTTATCGCATCCTGGATTTGATCAGAAAATGCATTAAGTTTGGGAAGCTGCTGTCTATTCTGCACCTGCAGAATTTCTGCCACTGGGAAAAAGAAGAGTTGTTTTTTGTACCCCGTGTTTCTCTACTTTAAGGGGGCTCAAAGCAGCTTACCTTCCCTGCCTTTTCCCACAACAGGCACCTTGGGGGGGCAGGAGGTGGGGCTGAGAGAGTTCTGAGAGAATGGGAACTGACCCAAGGCCACCCAGCAGGCTTCACGTGGAGGAGGAGCGGGGAATCAAGCCCCACCCCCAGTTCTCCATATTAGAGTCTGCCGCTCTTAACCACTACACCGGGCTGGGTGTGTGTGTGGGGGGGGGGGGTGAAGC
This sequence comes from Lepidodactylus listeri, assembly GCA_029233225.1. Taxonomy (NCBI): domain Eukaryota; kingdom Metazoa; phylum Chordata; class Lepidosauria; order Squamata; family Gekkonidae; genus Lepidodactylus; species Lepidodactylus listeri. The sequence continues at coordinate 110,073,088 of JARCFY010000009.1, read as the reverse complement.
AACTCCAGGGTGGGCAACGGTCGCACTCATCTGTGAGGAAGAGCACCAGGGGCCACTGAAAGGAAGGCCAGGCGCATCCCGCGTCACAGCAGCTGTTGCTGCCCCCCTGACTTGCACTCTGGGGACTCTGGGATCCCAGTGTGTCTACACGAGAGCAGGCAAAGTTTTGTCTCCTCCTCATTGTTTGAAATTTACTGGGGGGGGAGCTAGTTCAAAAGGGCCTATCAGAGGCTGGGTTTTCACCTCAGCGACATACAGCTGTAGAAAGGGTTTGGTTTGGTTTCCCCTTGGGGAACCCTGGGAACTGTAGTCTAGCGAGAGGGCCAGAGCCGTCTCTGGCTGACATCACCGCCTTCCCTTGGGGGAGTGAGCTACAGTTCCCAGAGGCATGGGTCTCAGGATGACACCGGGTTGGGTCTGGTGTACAAAATGCTCCAAGGGTGCCTTTTGAGCACTCCGAAAATGCACCCCTTTCTAAACATTGCTCCTCAGGAAGGGGAAAGCAAACTCTCCCATTGTCATCGATGCAGATTTTGTGCCAACCCACGAGTGTCCTTTGTGCAGACAGCCTCCCCAGATGTCCCAGGAGAGACACCTAGAAGGGGGGGGGGGGGGCTCATTTCTACCTGAGGCTGGAAGGGGAATAATGAGATGCGGGGAGGGGGATTTTCCCTCTCCTTCCCCCCCCCCCCCCCGTCCGGAGGATACTTTCCCAGGGGCCGAACACGCCCCACCAAGAAGAGGGCGGAAAGCCCCACCCGGAACCACCTAGCTGTCCCACCAAAGGGATGGGGGGGGCGTCTTTTGTTGCGCGGCGGCGGCGGGGAGGGGGCTGCCTACCTTGTCGGGGGGCGGGCCCTGCAGCTGGCTGACGTCGAGGGGGGTGATCAGCGGGATGGTGTCGAAGCCGTCCTCCGGGGGGGGCTGCTTGGGGCTCTTCTCGCCGAAATGGCTGCCCAGCTTCACCATGGCGGCGGCGGCGGCGGCGGCGGCGGCGTCCTCCTCCTGCAAAAGCAACCGGGAGCGGCCCGCGTCAGGACCCCCCTCCCCGCGCGCGCTGCAGCTGACCTGGGGCCCTCGGGGCCCGGCCCCCTCGTGTTTCTTCTGAGCCCCCTCCCTCCTGGGCTGCCCCCAAAGCGCCCCAATTGACCACCTGCACTGGGCAGCCCCCCCCCAAATCCCCTGGCCACGACGGGGTGGGCCGCAGAGGCCCGGGGGTGGGGTGGGGTGGGGGGCAACGCGGCCTTGGGCTCCCTCCTCTTCCTCCTCCCCCTCCTCTTGAGGCCCGTCCCGTCCCGTCCCCCTTCCCCGCCCCCCCCCCCACCTGGCCTGCGGCTCTGCTGGCTGCGGGGTGCGCCGGCGCCTCCTGCACGAACGCGAAGGACGGCGGCGGGCGCGGCAGACGGAGGGAGGGAGGGAGGGAGCGGGGGTGACGCAGGCGCCGCCTCCCCGCGGCCGGCACAAAGGAAGGGAGGAAGGAGCCCCCCCCCCGGTCCTCCACCTCCTCCTCCGCGGGCGGGGGGGGGCGGGGGGAGGGGAGGGGCCGGCCTGGCGCAGGGCCTGGCGGGGGGGGGGGGGGGGACAAGAAGACCGGAATCTACATTCGACAATCCCTGGAAAAGATTTTAGAATTGGTATGAGGACCATATTCCTAAACAGAGAACAAATGGGCAGAAACTGTCCAGACCCTACAGGCTTTCAAGAGGATAAGAAATTGCAGTGTTTTCGGTACTCGTTTAATATTACAAGGTGAAACATTGGAAATGGCAGCAGTGGGCAGAAGGCGATTCACAACTGTAATCTGATAACCGAGTGATCCCCCCCCCCCCAATGTATGTTTGGTAGGTCTGTTTGTCTGTTTGTGTTATAGAAAAAGAAAAAGAGAAGAAGAAGAAGAAGAAGAAGAAGAAAGCCCTGGACGGGGCGCCCAACCCGAGCACCGGGGGGGGGGGCGGGGGCTCGCTTCCACCCTCTGCCGGAGGGGGGCGTCCACTTCCCCCGCCGCGCACGGTGTCCAACTTCGCAGCTGCCCCGGTTGCCCTTTGGCTAGGGCCGCCCCCCGCCCGACGCCAGCAGGACAAGGACGCCGGAGGGGCCAGGAGGAGGGGCTGTGCAGGGTTCCCTCTAAGCCGAGTCAATGTGAGCGAGTTCACAGTTTCCTAGCCTCCGGCCCACACCTTTTTGTCTTCGCTCAGGGAGGAGGGCTCCAGGGCAAGCCAAGTGATGCAGTAGCCAGATCGCTGGCTCGCAACTTTCAGTGCCAGGAGCCAACGCTCCCTCTAAGCTGTGGAGTCTTGTGAGCAAAAATTCTACTTCGTGAGCTGCTGGCACTCAAGTGGGAAGCGAGCGATCTGGCTGCTGCATCAGTTAGTTTGCTCTGGAGCCACATCCTTCCTGAGCTAAGACAAAAACGTATGAGCCGGAGGCTAAGAAACTGTGACGTAGCTCACACTAACTCAGCTTAGAGGGAACACTGCCAGTCGCTCACAAAGTAGGATTCTTGCTCACAAGACTCCACAGCTTAGAGGGAGCATTGGTGCGGAGTTCAGTTTACACTGGCGGAAGTCGAGGGGCTTAAGCCAGCCCCCCCCCCCCCCATCACCACATAAGAACAACACTGACATATCTTTTTCAAAGGGGGGGGGGGTTGCGTCCAGGGCACCTTTAAGAGCACCACAGCGTAATTCTGGGCACAAGCGAGAACTGAACGGCTGTGCTTGTGTCGGCGCACACTCCTGCAGGCACGGTAAAACTGCCCCCGCGCCCCGCCGGGATATGGAAAGCTCGAGGAAAGGTGTTTCCAGGTCTCTGAAGCCGTGCGCATGCCAAAGGAAGCTCAGGGCCGGCATTAAAGTCTTTCCGCCGTCGTCTTCAAGGTGCCTTTGCCCTGGTCTGACCCACCTTCTGGGGTTGCAGGGCTTCCCCTGGCCACGTCAGTCGCCCAGCCTTGGGACTGACTGCTGACGGCTCCCGAGCGGCCTTAACGCTCGCCCAAGTGCCCAGGAGACAAAGGAAGCGGCCGCCGCTGTCCAAGGTCCTGAGCCTTGGCGCTCGAGGTGCCTGTGCGCAAAGCAGACGCTCTGCCGCTGAGCCGCCGCCGCCGCCCCCCCCCCCCCATGGTGTTTTAGATCTGTCTGTGCCACCTTCACGATCGCCGCACAAGGCCAAGCTGGCCATAAAAACCTTTGACTATCTGGCCAGGGTCCGACATACTTGAGGGACCGCCTTTCCCCGTAGATACCCCAGAGAGCACTACGGTCAGGGTCTCACAACATTGACTGACCATCCCAGGCCCTAAGGATGCCAGGCTCGCTGTCACCAGGGCCAGGGCCTTCTCAGTGGCGGCTCCATCCTGGTGGAATGAGCTCCCAGAAGAGATCAGGGCCCTGCGGGATCTATCTCAGTTCCGCAGGGCCTGCAAGACGGAGCTCTTCCACCAGGCTTTCAACTAAGGAGCCGCCTCACTGCTACCACCACCATCTGTGGAGGTGGGCTGGCCCCGGGTTTGGAGATTGCGTTCCACCATCGTGGGAAGCTGGAGATCACTGAGTTGGAAATCTTGCTGTTACATCATACACTACGCCATTTTATCAACACAGAATGTTACTACTGTTAGTCCTTTGATTATTGACTGTTTTAAAATGTTTTAAAACTTCTAATGTGGATTTATGGTACTGGTACCAATGAAAGCAAGCTGCCCTGAGCCTGCTCGCAGGGAGGGCAGGATATAAATGGAATAAATAAATAAATAGTGACTGCTTTTCCATGGCACTGCTTCTCACATGCTGCTGCCAGCCCGCAAGTATGCACTGAAAGAGGACAAAGAATCAAGGGATGTGCATGGAGGGAAATAAAGACAGCTTGATGCTTTGCCTGCTTGTGGGCCACATCAACAGAGCTGCATCGGTGTAGTCCCGGGGATTTCAGCAGCAGCACATCTGGTTCAGTTCACTGATGGGCTCTAGGACGGTGTTGCAACTTGGAACAGAACTTGTTGACCAGAGCTGAGGTTTCGCACCAGCATCTCTCTCTCTCTCCCATGCCAGAGCTGAGCCCTGTAGCTCCCGGCAGTGACAGGAGAGGGTGTCTGAGGAGGTGCAGAGCATTCTTGGCTCTCTCCAGTGAGGGTCTGGGAGGGCCAGGTTCGGATTCACACTGCAGCAAAGCCCACCTTAGCATAGTTGCTCTTGCAGGGCTGTTGTAAGGACCACAGTGGAGAAAAGAGAATTGTGTACTCTGCCATGCACTTCTTGGAGGAAATGTGCTTGATGGATCACCATTGGTTTGCAGGCATTTAATGCAGAGGGTTTGACTTCCTGGAGTGCTTGAACCAACCCTCACATGACAGGAGTCGGCTTCCTCTTCCCCTTGTGCTCTTGCACAGCTCCCAGTCGTTTCAATGACGCTTGTAAAGGGGGGACTTCTGGATGGATCGTGTTGCACTGATGATCTCCTGCCTCAAGCGCCCAGATGAATTCCTGGGCCACAGTCCTGTCTAGCGCCAGGGGTTCCCTCTCCATTCCCCTCCCGCACTCTTCCTGAATCTCCCTTTACTTTACTCTCCTCTGCTCAAGCACCCAGCTTTCCAGCCTGTCGCACACTCCGTTCTGCATCCTTCCACCCCCACCCCCGGGGCTGAGTCGGGCTTCTTGCCTTGCAGGTCCCTTGGGCAGTCTCCAAACACAGCATCAGCCGCCCTGGGGCTCCATTTCCTCTCCTCTCCTCTCCTCAGTTGTCCCATCTTCTCTGCTGTTCTCATCCTCAGTTCTTTGCCTCTCCTGTCTCTTCTTCTTTCGGGCTTCGGATCTTCAGGCTTTTGTGTCTCCTGGTTTTCCTTCAGACATGGGAAGGAACTAAAAACAGTGGTGAAGGGGGAAGAAAATTTTATTCCAAAATATTAATATCTCTACGCATTTTGCATTAAGCTTTTTCAGGGAGATCTATACATATGTAAAAAGAATGAAAGAGAAAAGACAACAAGGTTAAACATCTTTTCATTGTTGCACTTAATCATTTGTTAAAAACAGTGAAAGCGCCCCAAGCGCTTCAACCTTTCTTCATAGGGAAAGTGTTCCAACCCTTTTATCATTCTAGTTGCCCTCCTCTGCACTTTTTCCAATGCTATAGTATCTTTTGTGAGGTGTGGCGACCAGAACTGTACACAGGACTCCAAATGAGGTCGCACCATCAGTTTATACAGGGGCATTATGATACTGGCTGATTTGTTTTCAGTTCCCTTCCTAATAACCCCCAGCATAGTGTTGGCCTTTTTCATTGCAGTCACACACTGTCTCGACATTTTCATTGTGTTATCTAGTATGACTCCAAGATCTCTCTCTTGGTCAGTCTTTGCCAGTTCAATTCCATTACATTACAGTTTCATTGTCTGACGAAGTGTGCGTGCACACAAAAGCTCACACCTTGAATAAAACTTTGTTGGTCTTAAAGGCGCCACGGGACTCTAACTTTGTTCTATTGCTTCAGACCAACACGGCTGCCCCACCTTGATCCAGTATTCTAATATGCTATTCTGAAAAAGAAATACACTTAAGTACAGATGATGTATAGTCCCTCTGAATGGGAATACATATGTGAAGACTGAATGAGTTAGCATATGTAATGAGATAAGAAACCAATATCCTTGTTGAGTCCTGGGAAGGTCTTTGTTCCAAGTGTTGTAATAACTTGTAATTCAGCAATTTCCCTTTCCATTCTGTTCCTGAAGTTCCTTTGTAATAAAACAGCTGCCTTGAGATCACCCATTGAATGTCCTGGAAGGTTGAAGTGTTCTCCTACAGGTTTTTCAGTCCTGATAACAGATTTGTCTCTATTTATCCTCTGGCATAGGGTTTGTCTTGTTTGTCCTATGTAGGGAACCGAAGGGCATTGTTGGCCTTTAATGTAATATACAATGTTAGAAGATGAGCAAGTGAATGAGCCTCTGATGGTGTAGTTGATGCTGTTAGGTCCAGTGATTGTGTTGTCTGGGTGAATGTGGCAGCAAAGTTGGCATCTGGGTTTATTGCAAGTTCTGGTCCGAGTGTCCATGTTCAAATTAGATGCTGTACTATTGTGGGTGAGGAGCTGTTTGAGATTTGGGGGCTGTCTGTGTGCAAGAAAAGCTTTGCCCCCCGGTACTTGTGAAAGAGAACTGTCATTCTCCAGTAGAGGTTGTAAGTCACTGATGATGCGTTGAACTGCTTGGTTAGTCTTCGAGGTGCCCCTGGACTCTTGCTCTTTTCTCCTGCTATAAAAACACGCTGGCCCATCTTAAGTATCAAGAGCCACTAAAACACTACTGTGAACTTAAAATAATGTTACCACAATTATTGTAGGCATGTAAAAACAAGAGAGCTCCCAAGCTCTTAATTTTGACATTTATTTCATAGAATGAATAAATCCTTTTAAACCAGCCATCTATACTAACAGGTTCAGCTCTCTCACCGGAGGAGTTTGATCCCCTTTCCCTGGAACAGAGTCAGATTTCAAGGACTTCTCCTGGGTGCAGCCAGCAGAGCACCCTCTGGGATTGGACCTGGGGTTGATAGTTCCAAGATGGGAAATACCTGAGGATTTTGGGAGTGGAGCCTCAGGAAGATGGGGTTTGGGGAAGGGAGGGATCTTGGCGGGATATAATGCTACAGAGTCCACCCTCCCAAGCAGCCATTTTCTCCAGGGGAGCTGATCTCTGTCACCGGATGATCAGTTGTAATTCTGAGAGATCTCCAGGCCCCACCAGGAGGCTGGCAGCCCCAACTGGACTTCAGGCAGCCTGGCAGTCTCTGGATTCACCAGCCCATGTTCATCAGTGCTCCAGGGTCTGGGATGATTGGCTAGTAGGGCTGTAGCAGTCAGCTGACAGGTTAGATAATGAAATGAATTCCTCAGCACTGGGCCTAGAACAGCCATGAACAGCAATGCTTTGGACAAACAAAACCTGAATCAATGAAGGAAAATCTGTTTTGTCCAGTGTTTTCTGAGAAGCAGGAGGAGAAAATCAACCCGGTCTGGAGAAATGGTTGGAGACGTGTTTTCGTTTCCTAGGACCAGTTAGGATAGCTGCCAGCCACCTGATACTTGCTTTAAAGTTTGCATAGTGGTCGTACCCACTTGATGAGGCAGCTATTCATAGCTTCAGCATTACTATTTATGTATTTTATTTTAAATATTCCATGCCACCTTTCCAGCCAAATAAGGTCCCCAAGGCAGCATGCATTAAACATTTAAGACAGTGAAACATCATCTAAAATAGGAATATAAAATATGAATTCAATAAAGACATATAAATGTACAAATGCACATAAGACAACCATTGTGTGTGTGTGTGGGGGGGGAAGTGATTGGGGGGCCAGGCCAAACAAGAAAGCTCTTCAGATGCTAGCAGAAGACTACAAGGAAGGGAGATAAACCTCTCTGTGGAAGGGGAGAGTCCCAAAGTTTTGATGCCTTGTGATCAAGAAGTCCCTTTCTTGGGTTGCCTCTCGTCTAACCTCAGCTATGCACCTCCTGGAATGGACTGGATCCTGTTAAACTGGATTGCTGGAGGCCATCAATGACACACCTTCTTTTCACTTATTACTGTCCAAGCCAGAACACCCACAGTTAAATGCCATTGAGTGAATCGATCTATATGGCTATCATTCTTGTTGATTCCAATACATAAACATTTCTACTCTTGAGCTTTTGAAAGTAAAGATGCATCTTATAAATAGCTTAAAAGCTAGCTTAGGTGCTGAATGATTATTTTTTTTTGTCCCACAGTGGAAATTACCTTTGCAAGGGAATGCTGACAAAACTTTGAAAGGTTGAAGAATTAATTGTGTAATCCTAAAGACACTTTACTGGAAGTGAACCCCATGGAATAGATGTGAGTAGGATCATGAAAAGACCTGCCTAGGATTACTCTCTAAATTACTTTGTGATCCAGTGGTGGGGTATTCTAGTCTGTTACCCAAAGTGGTTGTGAGGGTTTTCTGAGTTTGTTGGGGAATTAGCTAGGAAACCCATACAATGCAAGAGGAGGTAATCAAGCAGGATCTCCACCTATGTTTCTGGGGATTTTCCCGCAGTAGAACTCTCAAAATGAACCAGGCTGTGATTAGAAGAAGAAGAAGAAGAGACTGGATTTATACCCCGCCCTTCAGTACCCAAGGGAGTCTCAGAGTGGCTTACAAACTCCTTCGCCTTCCCCTCCCCACAACAGACACCCTGTGAGGGAGGTGGGGCTGAGAGAGCTCTGACAGAGACTGCTGTTTTTCAAGAACAGCTGTGCCAGAACTATGGCTTGCCCAAGGTCATCCAGCAGATGCAAGTGGAGGAGAGGGGAATCAAACCCGGTTCTCCCAGATTAGAGTTCATGCACTTAACCACTACACTAAATTAAATGGTTTTTATTAAAGAGAATTAAAGAATAAAATCAAAACTTATTAATTGAAAAACACTATATAAACACACATACAAGTTCAGAAATAGAGGTGGTAGCTCATAGACAAAGAAGGGAACTTATTCTATGAGACTATATTTATCTCCGAGATCTGAGATCTGAACAAAGATCCGAGAGGGAGGATGAGCAAAATGAACCAGCGTCTTACTCCAAACAGGGTGCCCAACCTTTTTGGTGGGGGTGTAGGTTAGTGGACATCCAGACACACACACACATTACTGAACAACACATGTCTGGTTATACCCCTTGGAGCCTGACGTGACTTCTCCTAGAACAATGCTGTGATGGTGTGAATGAAACCATGTTGTCTGAGCTCAGAAGCATCATAGCGTTCCCAGGAATTGCAAGTGCAATGTAACATTTATGTGAAATGTCTATTGTGTCTGGTGACCTCTAATTGCTAGAACAAGACAACTATCACACAAAGGATTATGGGATTAAAATGGTTTTTATTAGGTTTTTATTTAGGACGGTCAGGTAAGGTGGGGAGTTGGTTAGATTTACTGTCCTTTTTCTGAGAAAATCAATCTTTGACACTGATGGATTCAATGAGGGAAGAGAACTGCCAAAAACTAAACCTTTGCACCATTAGGATCAGTTTTTCAGACATGCCTCTGGCCAGTATTCAATGGGTTTTGAATCTCCCAGAGAACACTCATAATTCTTGGAACACAGACTGTGGGTGAATTCCAAGGAACAAAATGACATCACTGTAAAATGAGTTTGCTCAGTCGAAAATATCTCAGGCCATATTATGTAAGCAGGGGGGGTCATTTGGGGCCGGAGCGTGGCGGAGCGGCGCTCCACTAGCCCAGAAGTGGGCACTAGGGCAGCCACAGGCCGAATCAGATTATCTGATCTGATTCAGCCCACTGCCGAATTGCTGCCGAAATTCAGAGGTGGTTTTAAAAGCAGCTGGAGGGGAGGGGGTTTGAGGGGGAGGCTCCAAACTTACAGGGTAGCTGCTGGAGCATCTCCCACAAATACCTACCAAGTTTCAAGAAGATTGGACCAGGGGGTCCAATTCTACAGGCCCCCAAACAGATTGCTCCCATTTTCTCCATTGTTCTCTATGATGAGGGAAAAGTAACTTTTTTCCCACCATAGAGAAAAATAGAGGGGATGGGGCAATCTGTTTGGGGGCCTGTAGAATTGGACCCCATGGTTCAATCTTCTTGAAACTTGGTGCGTATTTGAGGGAGAGGCTCCAGCACCTACCCTGTAAGTTTGGAGCCTCTCCCTCAAATCCCCTCTCCTCCAGCCCCTCATATACCCTATGAGTTTTTGCCATTGACTTTGATGGCCCATAGGGTATAATGGGACTGAAACGGACATTCCCTTTCTGACACACTTCCGGAAATATCAGGGGGAGTGGCATATGCTAATGAGTTATGCTAATAGGTATGCTAATGAGCTCCTGCACCTCTTTTTCTATGAAATGACCCCTGTATGTAAGTATATGAAGTGGACCAGTTCTGTGAAGACCTATAACACCTCCAAGAACTGACACCAAAAAAAGATGTCCTCCTCATCACAGGGGACTGGAATGCTAAAGCAGGAAGTCAAACAGTAACTGGAATAACAGACAAGTTTGGCCTTGGAGAACAAAATGAAGCCGGGCAAAGGCTAACAGAGTTTTGTCAAGAGAACATGCTGGTCATAGCGAACACCCTCTTCCAACAACCTAAGAGGCGACTCTGCACATGGGCGTCACCAGATGGGCAACACCAAAATCAGATTGATGATATCACTTGCAGTCAAAGATGGAAAAGCTCTATACAGTCATTAAAAACCAGACCTGGAGGGGACTGTGGCTCAGATCATGAGCTACTCATGGCAAAATTCAGACTTAAACTGAAGAAAGTTGTGAAAGCCACTAGGCCATATCCAGGTTTGACGTAGATCACATCCCTGATGAATATACAGTGGAGGCGAAGAATAGGTTTAAGGGACTAGATTTGAGAGACAGAGTGCTTGAAGAACTATGGACAGAGGTTTGTGACATCGTACAGGAGGCAGCAATCAGCACCATCCCAAAGAAAAAGAAATGCAAGATAGCAAAGTGGCTGTCTGATCCTCAGTGGCTGCTACAAACAGCAGAAGAAAGAAGGAAAGCGAAAGGCAAAGGTGAAAAGGAAAGATTTACCCAACTGAATGCAGATTTCCTGAGAACAGCAAGGAGAGATAAGGAGGCCTTCCTGAATGAACAATGCAAAGTAATAGAGGAAAACAACAGAATGGGAAGGACTCGAGGTTTTTTGCCCTCTTTTGGGCGTGGAACAGCGGTCACTGGGTGTGTGTATGGGGGGGGAGGCATTTGTGAATTTCCTGCCTTGTGCAGGGGGTTGGACTAGATGACCCTGGAGGTCCCTTCCAACTCTATGATTCTAAGCCGAAACCCCTCTTCTTCTTTTGGAGTAAGGCAGAGAAACTGAAACGATGCCAAAGAGACTAACACTGCTCTGACTTTCTTATCCTGCCACTTTTTGGTTTAATTTTTTAACAAAATTTTTAAAATTTGTTTATTTTTCTGTTAGGAGAATAATCTGATCAAAGGAGTCTCCCCCTTTTTGGATGGACAAAAAAAGGGTCTAGCTCTTGTCACAGAGCATCATTGCCCTAAGCAGAGAGTTGCTGGATCTGCCCAGAAGGGACCCCTGTGGCACTACTGTTAATCCTCACCACCAGGGAACCAAGGTGGCCACGGTGAGAGAAACCAGCTGCCTTCAACTGAGCTCAAGTCTTCTGGGCCAAATGAGCTGCATCCTCTCTCAGCCCCACCAGCCTCATGCAGGGTGTCTGTTGTGGGGAGGGAGAGGGAAAGGAGATTGTCAGCCGCTCTGAGACTCCCTTGGGGAGTGAGGGGCAGGGTATAAATCCAATCTCTTCTTCTCTTCTTCCAAAAGAACTTGCTGCTGTATCAGAAGGGCTGCCATAGAGAGGGATGGAGCGGAGTTGTTTTCTGTTGCCTCAGAAGATCAGACCAGAACCAACAAAGTTAAATCAGAAGAGTTTTCGGCTAAACATGAGGAAGAACTTCCTGACAGGCAGAGCGGTTCCTCAGTGGAACAGGCTTCCTCGGGAGGAGGTGGTGGGCTCTCCTTCTTTGGAGGTTTTCAAGCTGAGGCTAGAGGGCCACCAGACAGCAGTGCGGATTCTAGGACTCCCTATGAATTTTAGGCAGATTGTGAGAGGGAGGGCAGGAAGGGGTGAGCCAGTGATTGGCTCTCATGGCCCTTTCTTATATGCCCAGGGTAATGCTAATCAATCACCGCTTTGGAGTCAGGAAGGAATTTTTCTCCAGGCCAGATTGGCCCCGGGATCCTGGAGGTTTTTTGCCTTCCTCTAGGCATAGAGCAAGGGTCACTGGGGGAAGGTAGTTGTGAATTTCCTAGTCCAACTGGGGGGTGGACTAGATGACCCTGGAGGCCCCTTCCAGTTCTGTGTTTCTATGGCTGCGATCACACACACTAAATAATCCACTTTCAATGCAGTTTTGAAGTGGATTTTGCCAGTTCACACAGTAAAAATCCAGTTGGAAAGTGGATTGAAAGTGGATTATTTAGTGTGTGTGATGGCAGCCTATGTCTTCTCAGAACCTCTTTGAATCATCATCAAAAGATCCTGGAGGACAGGTGAGCTACCACAAGACTGGAGACACATGTTGTCCTGGGGAGTGGGGTGGGGGGATCTGGGAAATGTCACTGGTCAGTCAGTCATCACCACCAGGCAAGACGTTAGAACAGATCACGAAACAGCCTGAACACATCTTGGAAACAAAGTAAGAGAAGCCCGTAGAAATTTATCGAGAACAAATCCAGCCAGGCTAAATGTTTTAAAAATTGGGCTACTAGCCTTAGAGGAATGAGGAAGTGCTGTGGGTGATTCAGCAAGGCATTGGAAAAGGACCCCCCCATGATACCTCGGTTAGCAAACTGGGAGCTATTTCATTGACAAAACAATATTTTAGAGCCAGAACCGCCCCCCCCCCCATGCACAACTGGCAAGCCCCGGGGGGCCTGCTGCAGGGGGCAGGACAATGGCAGGGGGGCAGCCATTCCTCCTTGCACAGACAGTGGAAGGTGAGAAACAGGAATGGGTGGATTTCAACAACAGTAACTGCTGTCAGCTCAAATGTGGAGCAGAGGGGAGTTTTTTTTAACCTCTGGCTGTTTCGCGGAAATTGTTTTGTGTTATAAAATGTCTATAGAGAATAGAACTCGCTCCCTTCTTGTAATGCTGAAGCGTGAGATGGCTGGCCAAAATCACCCCTCCGCACCAAGCTGGGCTCCCCGGTGCCATTCCCTTCTGCAGGACGCAGCAACAGGAGGCTCCGAATCTCGGCTGGCTTTACAGATGGGCTGCAGAGGCTGGTGCTCAGCGTGGAGTTATTGGCCAGGACCGCAAACGCTCAGAGGTGTGCTTCAGTGCCGGACAGAGGGGGTTTCACAGGAGAACTGCCATTTCAAGGCCAGACGGAAGAAATCTTAGACGGAGCTGACTGTCCTCAGTAGTGGGATGCGGGCCATGCTGACCTTCGGACTGAGACAGCAAGGAAGTACTTTGTTCTTGGTAACAGCTCTTTGGTGGCAGATACTCTGTTCCCTTCTTGTGACTTTATTACTGCACAAATTTGGAGGATTAAGATACCAGCAGTTTCAGTGATGGGGGCTGTAACTGAAAAATCAATAGAATGTAATTGGCTTGCGAAGCTAGAAACACCACAGGAGCCGCATTATTGGATTCCTCCATCATTTCTGGTTTCTGTTACACCCAGCTGTGGACGAGCACCCAGTGGGTCTCAGACAACAGTACACTGTAGCAGATTTGCTGGTCAAAATACTAAAGATATCTCCTGCTACCTCCCTAGTTATAAAGCTGCTTGCAAGATATGGACTTCGGAGCAATGTCTTTTGTTTCATACTTGCAGGACTGAACTCTGCCTACAACTTGGCACAAAACTGCTTCCCGGAGCAACTGGAGATGTTGCAGAGTCTGTTTCCTGAAACAGGTCTCACTTCCATGGCTTCCTGTTTTAAAATCATCAGGCAACACCATACAGGTCTACTCATAAGGCCCATTTATACTCTACCATACAGGTCTATGCATAAGCTACTACTGTGTACATCAAACTCAGGTTTAGGCTACGTAATGTCTGAAAGACTTCTAGCCACACCAGTTCTGAGTGTTTCCCCAGACATCCAAGAAATACGGAAACAGAAACATCTGCAGTGCATTGCTATCTTTCATTGGTTTTAACAGCAAAGTTTTTTTTAAAAAATGATGCAATTCCCTGTGCACCTCTAAGGGAGTAGAGGGACCTCTAAGGTCATCTTCCTCCCTCCCTACACATGCCCCTTTGACAGCGCCCACTGGACAGTGTGGCAGTTGATGACAGACTGACTTGGAACATGCGGCAGTGAAGTCGGTGGATGAGGCAGACAGGCCCCTCCATTTCATTACCAATGGACCATCTATTAGATAGCCAGTCTGGTGTGGTGGTCAAGTGCGCGGACTCTAATCTGGGAGAACCGGGTTTGATTCCCCACTTCTCCACTTGCACCTGGCTGGATGACCTTGGGCAAGCCATAGCTCTGTACCAGCTGTTCTCTCAAGGACAGTTTTCTCAGAGCTCTCTCAGCCCCACCCACCTCCCAGGGTGTCCGTTGTGGGGAGGGGAAGGGAAAGGAGTTTGTGAGCCACTCTGAGACTACAAGTGACGGGCGAGGTATAAATCTAATCTCTTCTTCTTCTTCTTCTATTACCTCTGGGCAATTTCATGACCCAGAGATCACAGACTGCCAGTGCCAGAGCCTCCAAACCAATAGTCTTCCACAGAAGCCTCGGCCAGGTGCTTTCACAGCTCCCCACCCCATCACACCTTCCCATAGTAGTGAAACTGAGCTGACCGTGGTTATGGTGTGGGTTCATAGTCATCAGTAAGGCCATTTTAAGGCATAGCCGTGCTGGATTACGTGCTGCTCTTGTAGAAGAAACCTGGGGAGGGAGGAGAGGAGTCTAAAGTAATTTTTACTACTTTCCCCTCCCCTTCCGGAGTGATTCCCACAAACACTTTTTATGACACACGCACGCACACACACACACACACACACACACACACACACACACACACAAATAAGTTCATTGTCTCTTCTTTAGAAGGGTTCAGTACTTAGTGGTGTGGGTGGAGAAGGCAAGGGATGTAGCAAGCGACTGGCCATAGCAGCAAGGGACAGAGGATCTCGGCTTTCAAACAGTTAACTGCTTCACACACCCACATCTCCGCTGAAGGGACAGGGGATTTCAGTCAGAGAGAAAGACTTGTTTCATTTGGAACTTCTTGTTAAACCCAAGAATCTCAGCCTACTGAAACAGGGTTAACTTGTCTTGTGGGATGTTTTCCTCGGACCCCACACAAGTCCCTGACCTACTGGTTCCCTCGGGTAGCACAGGGCACCTGCTGTAGTCTTGCATCTTTATTGGCCCCGGAGCCCTGCATAAAGATGCCTGAGTTATTTTCCTTCACCATGTGAAGCCTAACTACCTAATCTCCTGGTAGGAGGAAACAGTAAGAGCCCAGGAGCACCTTAAAGATGAACAAAAATTGTGGCAGGGGAGGAGCTCATGTGAATCACTGCTCCCTTCTTGGGGATCTGAAGAAGTGAGTGGTGACTCCCAAAAGTTCCTCCCCTGCCACAAATTTTGTTGGTCTTTCAGGTGCTGCTGGGACTCTGGCTCTTTCCTACTGCTACAGACAGACTAACACGGCCACCCATCTTGGTCAATCTCCTGGTCCTTTTTCCTCTTTCTGTGTTGCTTCCCCAAGCCTTCTCTGCGGCGACGACAGGCTTTCCCCCCTCCCCCGGCACACAAGGTTCTAGAGCTTCTCACTGGGCTGATGATGCTCAGGGTGTATGTGTGTGGGGAGCGCACAGTGCCCTCAAGTTGCAGGCGAGTTATGGCAACCCTGAAGGGTTTTCAAGGCGAAACTGGCAAGGCTGGAACGGACAGACCACAGTTTCCCATGCATTTAAATACCTCTTTTTCTTTCACTGATCCCCCCTCAACAAAGATGATGAAGGACAGGGAAAATACTTTTGAGAATGCAAACATGGAAGGCATTTTTGATCCCTCTCCAGGCATTTGGGGTGCACATGTAAGCTGATACCCAGAACAAAACTTCGTTGGTCTTCAAGGTGCCACTGGACTCAAAGTCTTTAAGACTGTAGTTTTTAAGATGCCACTGGACTCCTGTTCTATCACGCTGAGAAAGGGTAAAAATAGGTCAAGCTGGACTTGGTAGAAATCTTGGATCACTCAGATTACAGCTGCAGGCTATAATGATTCTGTCAGCTGTATAGGGACCAGGGGAGGGTCACCTCTTTCTACCCTCACATAATGAGAACCAGACCCTGGTGCAGTTCTTAGCAATTAAGGGGGGGGGGTTGTCCCCTCATCCTTAAAGGGCGATAACAGTGCAGGCTGACAGTATGGAAAATATATCTTGGGTTCCACACTTGAAACTGGGTCTGTTTGATTGGCTGCAGAAAACAATAGCACTATGTGCACTAAAGGTAAACTTACCTTTTCCAGCTTAGCAAAAACACCACAATTACGATTTTAAATATAAAGACAAACTTTATTCTAAAGGTCCGCATTATCTGTACAAAGTAATACAAAATACTGTAATGTAAAACACTGCTTTGATATAAAAATAAAACTTTCAGCATAAACGGACAAATTGCACTGACAAACATGTTTTCATCTTCAACATGGCAAAATCCTGCCTTAGCGTTTGGGAAGTCACGTGACCCACGGCTAGCACTGGTGACTTTTGGCCAGGTATTCCTAACCTCACTGAATCATTTTGGTACTCTGAGGGGGAAGACAAGCAGGACTCCAGTCTGGCAGCCCCTGAAAGACCAACCAGATTCCCAGGAGGTCAGCTTTCCAGAGTCAAGGCTTCCTTCATCAGAGCCGGGACTCTCAAAAGCTTCTACCCTGGAAATCTGGTTGGTCTTTCAGGGGCTACCGGGCTAGAGTCCTGCTTGTCTACTGCAGACCAACACGGCCACCCACCTGACACTGTCTTCCTGGGGGTGGGAGGGTTGCTCTCTTTTGGCTCTCAGGGTTCAGTCACCTTTGCAGGCTCCCCATCGAGAAAGCAAAGACAAAAACACTGCACTCAAAAACGGGAGCGCCGCCAGCCGTGCTGGAAGTTCTGAGCGCTCTACAGCAAAACGCGCCCCCTCCGGCAATGCTGCACCCCGTGAGCGCATCTTTGAGAACTGGAGCCTGTTTATACATCCCATTTCCACCTGAAGAGAAGCCACACACAAGCCAGATTCCTGAATTCTGAGAATCCTGAAACTGGCCCAGCGGTGAGCAACTGGAAGGGATGCTGGCCACTGCCCCCCCCCCCCCCGGTGGCCGCTGCTTCAGTCTCCTTTAGCGGCTAGTTGTCCCTTGCAGGTAAGAGGAAGAAGAGCAGAGACGCACAGCAGCTCAGAGGGAGAGGCACAGGCCAAGAGTAAAAATGTGAAGGCTCGGAAAAAAACGGGAAAAATTCAGGGAAAAAACGATTTTCCTCATGTTTTTTTCCAAAAAAAAGGAAAAATTGAGAAAAGAAAAAAAATTGATTATGGAACATTTTATTTTAACATGATGAATAAAATATTTTAAGACAAGGTGTTTAAATATTTTCCAAATCATTTCTAAAAAATATGTATGGTATCAGATTAATCTAATTTCTGTGAACTGAGGAGAGGCAAGTCGTAGGTTACAAACGGAACTCTCCAATACTGTGGAGAGGAAATATGAATAATTGTTACTTCTGGATTTTTAAAAATTGTTTTGTGGAGGGTTTTTTTGTCTATTCCACATAAACTAGTAAACAGTTCAGGAGATTGTTGCTCCATTTGTTACAATTGCAAATAAATATTACAAAAAAGTAAATTCTGTTTGCAATAATTGTTGGATAACTATATTTTTAATATGCTAATTGTGATAATTTCATGCCAAGTAAAATTGTCCATAGTCATATTTTGTGTTCCTAAAGTATCAGAATGATTTTCAATCTGGAAAAGAAAAAAGAAGGGCTAATGTAGCGTTTTCTTCAATTTTTCAGTTTTGTTCTGGAAAAAAACGGGGTTTTTTCGAGCTTCAAAATTTGTGGAAATTTTACATTTCTAGGTGAGAGGCAGGCAGTGGCTTTGAGGTCTCCTCTTGCAGCTTCCTCTGCTTGTGTCTGGGGGAGCTTCTGACCTCAACAGCCAGAGCTCGGCTCCTTCTGAGGTGCTCAGCGTCAGGTGTTGCGATACTCTCAGGCAGTTTCACAGGTAACTTCGACCTGCGCCAGCCTAAGAACTTTTGGTGTCTTAAGTGCACGGTTCAAATGGCACTTGACGCACACAGAGTGGCAGACCAGGACCCAGGGGGTCCCGGGTTCGAGTGCCCACTTCTACCATTGGAGCTCAGTGGGTGACTTTGAGCCCCTACACCGACTCTCAGCTTGGCCTACCTCACAGGGCTGTTGTGAGAAAATGGAAGAGGGGAGAATGATGCTCTGAGCTGCTCTGAGACCCAGCTGAGGGAGGAAAAAGCAGAACACAAACAAACACAGGCACACAAATGGTGCACAGCCCAGCCGGAAGCCCTTCTGTGCGCCTCTCCCTGAGATGAAGAAGAGCTGCGCAACAGCACCCTGGGCCTTCCCCGTGGCTCGGGCCCCCTGGGTTAGCTCCAGACTCAGCCCCCACTCCAGCAGCCTGAATGACGACACCAGGGATGGGCATTTGGTTCGTTCAAACCGAATGCAGCCCCCAAAATGGCCCATCTGGCCCTCTTTCGGGCAGCCACGGGCCGAATCAGATTCTCTGATCTGATCTGGCCCGCCGCCGAAATTCGGCAGCAATTCCGTGGCAGCTTAAAAAGCGGTTGGAGGGGAGGGGGGTTGAGGGAGAGGCTCCAAATTCACAGGATAGCTGATGGAGCCTCTCCCCCAAATACCCACCGTTTCAAGAAGATGGGACCGGGGGTCCAATTCTACAGGCCCCCAAACAGGTTGCCCCCATTCCCTCCATTGTTCTCTATGGTTACTTTTTCCCCACCATAGAGTTACTTTTCCCCCACCATAGAGAACAATGGAGGGGATGGGGCAACCTATTTGGGGGCCGGTAGAATTGGACCCCCGGTCCAATCTTCTTGAAACTTGGTGGGTATTTGAGGGAGAGGCCCCAGCAGCTACCCTGCAAGACTGGAGCCTCTCCCTCAAACCCCCTCCCCTCCAGCCCCTCATATACCCTATGAGTTTTTGCCATTGACTTCAATGGCCCATAGGGTATAATGGGGCCAAAACTGGCATTCCGCTGGACGAATGACTCCCGAATCAGCTTGCATTGCTGGAACCGACATGCAGGGGTCTTTTGGTGGCCAGAACAGATGTGGCCATCGGGCCAATTTTTTTTTTTTTTTGCACACCCCCTAGACGATACCCACAACCGGCTACCTGATCAGGAAGTTGCCAGCTGCACATCTGGCCTCCGCCACAAGCTTGGGAGGTGACTTCAGGGAAACCACTGGTACTGCCCCCGCCCACAACCTGCAGCAGTGGGATCACCACACTGACTTCCTCTAGAAGGGCTGCGATGGTGCAAACAGCGTGTGGATGCCCTCTGAGGACTTCCAAGCGCTCTGTGAATGTTGCGCAGCTCCCTGCCAGCTGACACAGCACGGCTTCTCACTGGCCCAACTCATTCTCATTCTGCAAAGTCTTCATGGCTAAACCCCAGAGGGTCACGCTGGAGAAGAATGGACCTTCGTTACTCCTGTATTCCGCAGATGGCAGGCGGCTATTCAGCTCACTGCCACAGCTGCTGCCCAGGCTGGCCCCAGCGGAGCGAATCCCGTCAGACTGCAGAGGCTCCTCCTCCTCTGGGGGCGTGTCCACTTCTCTATAAGAACAGAGGCGGTTAAATCTTTGTTGTGGCCTGGAGAGCCTGGCTGGATCTAAACTCGATTTCTGATGGTTTCCACAACTGTTCTGCGGGGCTGCGGGCTGTGCTTTATGGACGGCTACCGCCGGGCTCTCCAATTCACTCGCTGCATTTCCAGTTGGGTGGATGGGAAATTTCACAGAAACTGGCAGTACAGTTACTGATATTTCTTGGGTAAACGAGTCTGGCGTTTGGGATTTTTCAAGGTCAGACACATCCACTGCTTGGGTAAGCTCATCAAGACTATTTGGATCTTCGTTACCTGCTTTGCAATGGATTTTTTTGTGCCGGCGTAAGACGGCAGAACGACTGAAGCATTTCTTGCAGGTCTCGCAGGTATACGGCTTTTCCCCAGTATGAGTCCGGACATGTCTTCGTAGGTCACCAGACCCTGCAAAGCATTTCCCTAGAAAACGAAAAGGTACTTAAATGCCAGTTCTTACCAACAAAGGTCAACTGCATACGTAGTGTGTTGTCCTGCACGTCACTCTCAGATTAATACACATCATTCCTAAAATTAAATTACTTGTCGTTTTTAGTGAACTGAGTTTGCTGTTATCATTCAGGGTGCATTCAGACATCACAACAAACTATGGCCGGCATGAACACGGCTTGCTGGCACTCTTGCACCTGTCCCGCCCTCACTTCATGTGCCAGTCAAGGCTTCCCAAACCAGGCAGCTTTCCAGTCGAGCTCTGATTTCGCATGACCGCTGGATGTTCCTGGCCAGAGTGGAGTTTCTTCCCTCTTCACCAGGCCAGGATTCCCAACTGGAACTTAGAATTCCAGTTTGTGGGAAGGAGATTAGCTCCAGTTTAAGAAC
The DNA here is from genome assembly GCA_029233225.1 of Lepidodactylus listeri. Classification (NCBI taxonomy): domain Eukaryota; kingdom Metazoa; phylum Chordata; class Lepidosauria; order Squamata; family Gekkonidae; genus Lepidodactylus; species Lepidodactylus listeri. The sequence continues at coordinate 110,052,828 of JARCFY010000009.1, read as the reverse complement.
CTCAGAAGAGCCCTACTGCATCAGACCAGTGAGGGTCCATCTAGTCCAGCCTCCTGTCCCACACAACGGCCAGCCACTTCCTCTGGAGATCCAACAACAGGGCAGGGAGGCCGAGGCCTTCCTCTGATGTTGCCTCCTGGCACAGGGATTCAGGGGTTTAAATGCCTCTGAACAGCAAGGATCCCTTTAGTCACCATGGCCAACAACCGCTGATAGTCCCATCTTCCATGACTCTGTCTAGTCCCCTTTTAAAGAAGAAGAAGAGATGGGATTTATACCCCGCCCTCCACTCACTTGGAGTCTCAGAGCGGCTTACAAACTCCTTTCCCTCCCCCTCCCCACAACAGACACCCTGTGAGGTAGATGGGGCTGAGAGAGCTCTTTCCCAAGCGGTCCTTGAGAGAACAGCTGATACAGAGCTATGGCTTCCCCAAGGTCATCCAGCCAGGTGCAAGTGGAGGAGTGGGGAATCAAACCGGGTTCTCCGAGATCAGAGTCCGCGCACTTAACCACTACACCAAACCGGCACTCCACCAAACTGTGGCCATCACTACATGCCACATTTTAATCACTCACTGCGTAAATAAGTATTTCCTTTTGTCCCTCTTGATTCTACCGCCCATCAGCTTCACTGGATGCCCTCGAGTTCTAGTATTTTGGGAGAGGGAAAAAAATTTGCCCAGCGCCTGCAGTCAGACACCACAGCAAGACCCAAGTTTGATTCAAGACTCCCCAAGCCAGGGAGATCTCAAACACGCCCTGTGATTCAGATCCAGGGGGAGAGAGCGCACGAGACAGCCAACCAACCTACTTTGTGCCCACTACAAACAAACAGAACGAAGTCTGAGCCCAGGGGCACCTTGGAGACCAGCAAACTTTAATTCCGGGTAGGAGCTTCCGAGTGCGGGCAGACTGCTTCCGCCTGAAGCCACAGAGAGCTGACACCCAGACTGAAACGGTGCGTTGGTCTTCAAGGCGCCCCTGGGCTCAGACTTCGTTCTGTCGCTTCAGACCAGCATGGCTGCCCCACCTGAAACAGACAGAGTATCACTTTATTCATTTATTGGCCTTCTGTCCCGCCCTCCCCGCCTCTCGGCAGGCTCAGGGTGGCTAACAACACACGCCATAAACATTAAAACCATAAAATACAGTTTAAAACCATATAACATACAAGCCATTATGCAATGTCCTTCCCACTAGATGGCGCTACTTCCCCCCATCCCAACAGTGTCAACAGGTGGCGACGGTCTGGGCGGCGATGTTTGTTACTCAGGCCAGGGCTATACGATCATGGCGGCGGCCCCTACTTGTAAGCCTGGCGGAAGAGCTCCGTCTTGCAGGGCCTGCAGAGCTGTAACAAGTCCCGCAGGGCCCTGATGTTCTCTGGGAGCTCGTTCCACCAGTATGGGGCCGCCACCGAGAAGTATCATTTGATGTGCCCTGGCATCTACAGAGGCAAAAACAAAATCTCAGGGTTACTGGAAAGTAGTGAAAAGATGTACCTGCCCATGGACTGTGAAGTCCTCCTGTGGAAAGGAATTAAATCCTTTTGTAAACTATCTAAGCACACTCGAAGGTGACAACAGCACTTTCTAAAATGGAGCAACATTGACCCAGCGCTCTCTCACAAATGCAACAACCGTGAGCATATCACAACAATTCAGGTACTACCTAGCAGCAGCAGCAGCAGCACCTGAATACTTTAAACGAAGTTTTTGTGTTCAGTTCCAAAAATCCAGGGTGCCCCATTTTTTAAAACTACAACCTAAAAAAGAGCAATTATTTTGCTGCGCCCGCCACTGGCCAAGTGTGCCCCACAAGGGTATCCAGGCGAGTATTCTCAACTGCACCATCGTCATAGAAGTCTTGTGTTCCAAGAGGTCGGCTGAAGGGCGAGCCTGAAGACGTGGCACTGAACAGCCAGGATTAGGTGTGGAGTGGCTCATTTAACTGGAGTGGCTCATTTTGTTTGTTTCCTTTCACTGCCATAACGTGTGCTGAGCAATTAGGGCAGGACAGAAAGCGAAGCAGTCCAATTAAATGAGGAAAGGGAAGAATTATGATGTTCCATCCCTGGACTGAGATGACCAGCTGGAGGGTTTGTAGAGCCTGAATCCCATCCCCTTCCAATGCCCCAAAGACCACCTGACTGATTCTGGCAGAACCTTGCCAGCAGGGGGCACTGTGTACTCATGTCCTCCTTGGCCAACTTGTCTGCCTTATGAAAGGCCACCAAATATATATATTGTCAAGAACTAATACAGACAAAGCAACATTTGTAAGTACTGAGCCTTCTCAGGGCCAGGGCCTTCTCAGTGGCGGCTCCATACTGGTGGAATGAGCTCCTGGAAGAGATCAGGGCCCTGCGGGATCTTTTACAGTTCTGCAGGGCCTGCAAGACGGAGCTCTTCCACCAGGCTTTCAACTAAGGAGCCGCCCTCACCACTACCACCAACAACTGTGGTTATGGGCCTGGCCCCAGCTCTGAGAACAAGCCATATCATCGTGCAACCGAAGAAGATCACTGAGTTGGAAACTGTCTGTTTGTTTACATCCTATAGCACGCCATCTTAATCAATGAAGGAATTATTACTAGCACTTTATGATTTTATGTTTCATTGTAACTGACTGTTTTAAATTATTTTATGTGGATTTTATGGTAGTTTGATGTAGTGGTTAAGTGTGCGGACTCTAATCTAGGAGAACTGGGTTTGATTCCCCACTCCTCCACTTGCACCTGCTGGATGACCTTGGGCAAGCCATAGTTTTGGCACAGCTGTTCTTGAAAAACAGCAGTCTCTGTCAGAGCTCTCTCAGCCCCACCTACCACACAGGGGTGTCTGTTGTGGGGAGGGGAAGGGAAAGGAGTTTGTAAGCCCCTCTGAGACTCTTTTGGGTAGTGAAGGGCAGGGTATAAATCCAATCTCTTCTTCTTCTACTTTGTACCAACTAATGTAAGCCGCCCTGAGCCTGCTCACGGGGAGGACGGGATACAACTTGAATAAACAAACAAGTAAACAAACAAATAAATAAACTGGCTGTACATTAGCATGGACAGAAGCATGAAGAAGTTTTAAGGGAACTTCTTTAACAGGAGCTTTTTGATGGAAATGGGAGAAGATGGCTTAGTGGAGAGGGAGAGAAACCATTACGACCAAGCAAAGGAATCCCAAAAGGCCAAACTTGAGTATGCACTTCAAGTACTCTGCAGGAAATATTTGGCCACCTACATCATTAGCAGCTAACCTTTCAAACAGTCAGAGAACTTCCACCAGCCAAAAGCCAAGCAGCAATCCCTCCATGCTCAGCTGAGGCTCAGCTGGTTCAGGTTAAGAACATAAGAGCCTGCTGGATCAGACCATTTCTCCATCGAGTCCAGCATCCTGTTTCACACAACAGCCAACCAGTTCCCCTGGAGGACCAACAAGCAGGGCATAGAGGCCGAAGCCCTCCCCTTCCGTCTGCCTTCCAACTAGCCATGTGAAACCTCGGGGGGGGGGGGAACCTGGCAACTTTGGGGGGAAACTTCCTGCCCTGCTTTTCCCAAGGCCTTTCCCCCCACAATTTTTCTGACTGCAAAATGGAAAATTCTGAGACATACTGAATAAAACACCGATGAAGCATTTCCTCTTTTAGAATGGGTGAAATTTTTTTAAAGACAAGGCAGGCATGCTGTAGATATATACGGCTCTTAAATCCAAGATGCATTTCTACACCGAGAAGGACACCTGATCTTCAGGAGGGGAACATGGTGGGCTTTCATGGCTTCTCAGCAGCTGTGTGCCAGCTGGTGTCCTTTTGGCTGACCTTTCACCTCTCCCTCAAACCACTGTGACACACTGACCCACAGACTGAGTAAGAAGTAGCTTATTGCCCTACCTTAAAAGAGGGAGAAAAAAAGATCAGGAGATGGGGCAGAAATTGCACCAAAGCCTCAGAGGACGTTTCATTGAGAACTTGTTTTTTTCCAAAATTTCAGTCCCCACATTTTTTGTGTGGTTTCAAAATTCCCAGGAATGTTACATTTCTGCTCTCAAAACTGGCATGCAGAGATCTGCTGCCTTCACTCAGCATGGCTAGCAGCCGCCGATGGACCTCTCCCTCCATGAATCTGCCGGACTTCCTCTTCAAGCCATCTAGCCTCATCATGAAAACCGTTTCAAAGGAAGAAACGCCAAGGAGCTACGCCACAGGGGCCAGCCCCACAGCCCTTAACTCAGAATGCAAAACACCAAGGAAAGGGAGTTGAAGCACCCACACCGTCGCAAACGGATATTTACTTAACCTACTGTGAGAATCAAATGTGAGAAGAAATCCACGCAATTTGAAATTTTGCAGTTTGAAATCCACGCAATTAATGCTTTGGGAGTGAACAAATATTTTAAATCATCCATGAATCTTATATGGGATTGACTAGAAGGCCCTTCCTGGTCCTTTTACTACAGTGCTGCTGCTCATTATACACTGTGGGGGTGAGCCATTTCTTTCTTTCCTTTTTTTGTAGAATAACATGTCCCACCTCCAAAAGGAAACGTCTGCATTCTCTCTCTCTCTCTCTCTCTCTCTCTCTCACACACACACACACACACCCCTACCTGCCTGCCTGTCTGTCTATCTATCTCCCCCTTACTGAATACACTTTTGGAATTGCAACCCCAAGTTTGAAAATATGTCCCCCAAATGCCCTGGTTAACATTTTAGGTGGAAAATTCCATGACAGAAGAGAAAGCCCAAAGCAAAAACTTCCATGAAGAGACACGCACGCACCCTGGCCGCACACACACACACAAACAAAAGCAGCTGGACCTTCATGACTGGCCGGAACGTTTTCTAAGAATTAATTAAGCACAGACTTACCACACGCTGAGCAGCTATAAGGCCTCTCTCCCGTATGCCTGATCCTGTGCTTCACTAGCTTCCGGGGTAAGTTAAAGGACTTTCCGCACTCATCGCAAGTGAAAACTTTCTCTACCGCATGGTTCTTTTTGTGTTCCTTTAAATTACTGAAGTTACTGAACCCTGGAATGATGGGAGAGGGGGAGAGAGAGAGAGAGAGATGGTTACCTGCAGGAGGGCAGCCCCCAAAGGGCTCCACAAGGGTAATGCAACTGGTCCCTGCAGCAGACATCCATATAGGGATTCAAGCCCAGGCAACCCATGCTGTACCCGATGGGCGTGGAAGGGCACACCGCCCTGCTGCAGCTCAGTGGCAAGCAGAAGGTCACAGGTTCAATCCCTGGCACCTCCAGTTAAAAGGATCAGGTGCAGGAGAAGTGAAGGGCCTGAGGCTCTGGCTACTGCCAGTCAGATAAACAATACTGGCCTTGACAGATAAATGGTCAGACTCAATACAAGGCAGCTTCATGCATGCCCACTGTCTTCCAGCAAGCTGCAAATCCCTGAATTTACAGGCAGGGTCCTGGCTCAGTCACAGAGCACCTGCTTGGCGCGCAGAAGGCCCCAGGTTCCATCCCCTGCATCTCCAGTTAAAGAAGAACAGGCAGCAGGTGATGTGAAAGACCTCCACCTGAGACCCTGGAGAGCAGCTGCCAGTCTGAGTGGACAATCCTGACCCTGATGGACGGGAGGTCTGATCCAGTAGAGGGCAGCTTTATGAACTCATGCCCTGCATCAAACTGATGGGGCTGCAGCAGCCAGGCAAAGACCACAGGCCTGCTGCTCCTCGTGATGGGCTGAGGCACGTGCGCCTCCTGCACACAGCAGCGTTGTCAGTGGTTGCACAACAGGCTAGAGCGTCCCCTCTCCCAAGCCCAACGCACAGCTGGAGTTTGCCTGAGCTGGGGGGTGGGGGCATTGATGCAGCTCTCTGCAGTGCTGCAAGATTCAGCGGGGTGGGGGTGGGGGGTGGATTAGCCTCGCCCACGGTCCGCTCTGAAACCCTTGAGAAGAGAAAAGGGCAACTCCAACATACCTCGGCCGCAAATATCACACAGGTGAGGCTTTTCTCCCGTGTGGATAATAATGTGGCGCTGGACGTCCCCAGATGCAGCAAACCTGGAAGGGAAGCCGAGAGGTCATTCAGACTTCCAGTGGCAAACATTTCTCTCTTGACTGCCAAGACCCGGATCACACATGTAAAAGCCTACATCGTGAGACTGCACCAGGTTCAGGAGCAAAGAAAAACTGCTTCAAGAGGTTCAGTGTACAAACCCCATGGAACCAGTGTGGGGCAACATCCAACTGGGCCCGCGTTCCAAATTACAGACTCAGTCATGATGTGAAGGCCTGGGCAAAAAACTGGAAAAATTCAGGGAAAAAACCTTATTTTCCCAGTTTTTCCCTGAAGCCTTTTTTGTTTTTTCCCAAAAAATTGGAAAAATTGAAAAAAGAAAAGAAAAAAATTGATTACGGAATGTTTTATTTTAACATGATGAATAAAATATTTTAAGACAAAGTGTTCAAATATTTTCCAAATCATTTCAAAAAAATATGTATGGTATCAGATTAATCTGATTTCTGTGCACCGAGGACAGGCAAGTCCTAGGTTACAAACTGAACTCTCCAATGCAAGAACAAGATGCATTTCTTCCTTTAGGAGGTGCTATTGTCACAAGAAAAGAAAAAGGTTTCAGTTTTGATTTTGCATGCGGGTGGGTATACTGGCACTCAGGCTTCACTAGGGCCGTGGTCACACGGCACCCTAATCCCGGATAAAGTCCCGCTGGACTTTAATCCGGGATGTTTTCTTTCAGGTTGGGATGATCACACATCCCAACTCGCTGGCGGCAGTCCCTTGTTGGTTCCGCCCTTCTGCTGGGAAATCTGCCCTTCTGCTGGGAAAAGGCTGCCTGGGGCTCCCGGAGCCGCCAGTGCAGAGAGGCAGGCAGCCCCAACGTGCCACAGCGGAGTTGCCCAGACCTCCGGCCTCGGATGGAATTCTAAACTATGTGACTCCGCAGCTGGGGGAGGCAAGGCGAGGGCCACCTGCACGCCCGCGCACGGCTGCCTCCCCCAAATGCCGCACAGAGGAACTGGCATAACCTAGTAAACAGTTCAGGAGATTGTTGCTCCATTTGTTACCATTACAAATAAATATTATAAAAAAGTAAATTCTGTTTGTAATAATTGTTTGGATACACTATATTTTTAATATGCTAGCTGTGATAATTTCATGCCAAGTAAAATTGTCCATAGTCATATTTTATGTTCCTAAAGTAACAGAATGTTTCAATCTGGAAAAGAAAAAAGAAGTGCTAATGTAAAGCATTTATTTCAATTTTTCCGAAAATGTCCATTTATTCCTGAAAAAACCCTGGGTTTTTTTCTGAGCTTCAAAATTTCCAGAAATCTGACATCTCCAAGAAGCCCCCTGGAGCGTGGGCCAGTCGTTCTTTCTGCTTCACCTGCTGCACAAGGCTGTTGTGGGATGCGTGGACCACATAAGGCTGGGATGAAAAGGTCATGTGTAGCTGCCAGCTTGTCCTTGCTGAGCATGAGTGGAAGGAATGCATGAGTGTCCACAGCGCCCATGTGGAGGTGGCCGATCATATAACGGACTCCTGCAGTGCCGCAGCTGCTCTGCTGTGGGGATTTTAGACAGGGGGCCTGGGCCTCTGGGTGACGGTTAGAATGCCAGGCAAGGAGAAAAGAGACTCTGGTTCGAATCCCCACTACGCCATGCTGAGTGACTGTGGACACACTCTCTCACTCGTTGGAAGTCACACCCTCTCAGCCTAACATACCTCACAGGGCCATTGTGACGATAAAATGGAGGCGAGAGAATGATGGGAGCCAATCTGGGTCCCCACTGGGAAGAAAGGCAAAGTACAAATTAAGTAAAATTAAAAATAAAGTAAGAGAAGCTGCTGTGTTCAGCATCTGACCACCGTCACAAAAGTTGGAAGGGTCAGATGGATCTGCACCCCCGACCATCCCAACTTTTCTGGTGGTGGCGGCGGCTTGAAATACAGCCCCGATCCAATGCCAGGCTGGGCCAAAACTGTGAAAGCCGGAAAAAATCCCCTTCGTGATGTCATTTCCTTGCTCCACAGCGCTGGTTGTCTCCTTATCCTTTAGCCTGAATAAGTGGATGCTTGCATGCTGTCGTCATTTTTTGTCTTGGTAGCGATGAGGACATTGCAAGAGAAGGGTTAAAAAAATCTAAGGCAAATGCTATTCAGGCTTTGACAAAAAAGGACGCTTTAGGGGGGAGGGTCTCACTGACAGGCTGCCTCTGGATAAGGTGGGGGACAGTAATTGTGTCAAACTTCCCCCACCAGCCAGGGAAGCTTTCCAGGATACATGGGGGGCGGGGGCACAAGCCCCACTGCCAGTCCCACTGCCTTCTGTCCAGGAGACTTCCCCAACCTTTACCGTTTGGAGGCTGTAGAGGACCGCTGGGGTGAGGGGGAGGTGGGAGAGACCGGTGTCTGTGAGCACCTTCCATTCACGCTTCACAGAGCAGCAGTTTTTGTTTCTCAAAAGCTTCCCACGTTCAGAGAATCCCACGTCTCTCCTTCAGAACCCTCGAAGTGTCGTCTTCACTGAGACTTGGCAAACGTGCAAAAGACAGCAGTGATCTTCACCTCCTGTGTTCTGAAGTTGTCCACTCGGGACTTCCTCAAGTCAAGAGGACTCCCTGGGATAGGTTTCAGCTTGTTCAACTCCAGGGAAGTTTGCTGTCCGTGTATTAAGACACTCTCACACTAACTGAGCAAGCCTGATAGCCATACAAACCGTTTCCCGCAGATTTCACAGATGTAAGGTTTTTCACCCGAATGCCGACGTAAATGAGTCTGAAGATTGCCTGCCTGCAAATGATAAAAAGTTTTTAATATAGTAGAAGGACCCAGGTAAGCCGCCTTAGTAAAGGTTCACTACTGGAAGGGAGGGCTTTGCTTTACTTCCCAAGGTCAGCAATGCAGTGGTGAATATTAAGAATGAAACAATGCTAAAACAGTAAGATCAATGAGTGCAACACTAGAGATGGTGGATGTTTTCCTTGCATCATAGAAAGAGCTACAACTTCCAGGTCAATGCTGCCCACCATAGGAATCAACTTCAGGGGGGCTGGGGAGCTGGGCCCCCCCCCCCCGAACTTTTCCAGGACACGCTGAGCCTCCCCTGGAGACAATGGCCTGTAATGTCTCTGGCCCAGCCCCACCCAGCCCCCGGGAAATTGGAAAGTCTACGCCCTTGCTGCCCACCATCTATGGGGAAATCTCCACCCTGCATTCTCAGCCAGATCACGACTGCGCTTGCACTGGGAGTTACAGCCCTTAGCAAGCAGGGAACACATGAGATTCCCCATATCTCATCCTTCCACTGGGTGAAAAGCCTCTTCTTATAGGCACACCTGAGAATTCTGCCTCCCAAATGCCACTTGGTGCAAGAGGAAGGGAGGTCTTCCAGCACCTGCCCCGAGAGCTTTCTGCTCAGTCTGGAGCCTGGAGACCAAGGGCCCCATGTGGCATGGCTGAGGGACTGGGGAATGGTCAGTCTGGAGAAGAGGGGGTGGGGGTCCTGATGGAAGGATTTCAAATGCTGTCCCTTAGAGGAGGGTGGGGAGCTGTTCCTGTTGGCAGCAGAGGAGGAAGACTCGGAAGAATGGGTTTAATTGTGGGCGGAAAGATACCAGCTGGATATTGGGATTTTTTTTTCCAGTAAGAGTAGTTCAGCAGGGGAATTTGCTGCCTCGGGAGCAATGCTCCCTTTAAGCTATGGAGGCTTGAGAGCAAAAGTTCTACTTTGTGAGCTACTGGCATTAAAGCTAATGTGAGCGAGGGCATCAATTAGTTTGCTCTGGAGCCACCCTTCCTGAGTTAAGACAAAACTGTGTGAGCCAGAGGCTAAAAAACTGTGAGCTAGCTCACACTAACTCAGCTTAGAGGGAACACTGCTCGGGAGGTGGTGAGCTCCCCCTCGCTGGCAGTCTTCAACCAACAGCTGGACGATTACTTGTCAGGAATGCTTTAGGCTGATCCTGCATTGAGCAGGGGGTGGGATTAGTGCCTCAGCGTCTAGTCATGCCGGCCACGTGACCACAGAATCATTTTCAGACAGCGCTGGCTCTTCGGCTTGGAAACAGAGATGAGCACCACCTCTTAGAGTCGAATTCAACTGGCTCTCAAGCAAGGGAAACCTTTACCTTTGTGGCCCCTTCCAACTCTATGATTCTAATCTTATACTCTAGTCTGAGATGATGATGGAATTTAAAAAGTTAGAAAAATTAGCACTCTGGCTCTAACAGCAGTCCTAAGGGCTGTTCAAGGCCTGCAGCCAGGAATGGCAGATGGAAAATGTCATCCACTTGTGAGAGGTCACACTCCCTCTCTGCCCGGGGTCTTTCACTCATCCGGGTGACATTTAATGATGGTTGGGGGATTTTAAAACAAATTAGTTTGAGATTGAGCTGTACTTTATAGACCCAGTGTTTATAGACATGAACCCCAACACTTTTAAAGGAGAAAAGGTTTGTGGAGAGGAGAAAACACATTAAGCTTTTCTCAAAGAGTTTAAAAGAAGAAGAGAAGAAGAGAGATTGGATTTCTACCCCGCCCTTCACTACCTGAAGGAGTCTCAGAGCGGCTTACAAACTCCTTTCCCTCCCCCTCCCCACAACAGGCACCCTATGAGGCAAGTGGGGCTGAGAGAGCTCTGACAGAAACTCCTCTTTTTCAAGGACAGCTCTGACAGAACTATGGCTTGCCCAAGGTCATCCAGCAGGTGCAAGTGGAGGAGTGGGGAATCAAAGCCGGTTCTCCCAGATTAGAATCCGCGCATCTCTGAACATTTTCTCTCCCCATCTATGGGCCCTACAGGATTACCAAGAAGTTCTAGCCCCGACGTGGATAGCTCAGGCTAGCCCCATCCTGTCAGATTTCAAAAGCTGAGCTTGGTTGGCCTTTGCTAGTATTTGGAAGGGCGACCTCCAAGGAATACCAGGCTTGTGACACAAAGACAGACAATGGCAAACCACCTCTGAAATGTCTCTTGCCTCAAAAACAAGTCCAGCTCACCACCTAGTGGTGTATAATGCTAAAGAGCGAGAACTTCTGGTTGCCAATTTTAGGATTTCCTGGCTAATCCACTGACAATGCCACATGATAATTATTAATTATTATTTTTACCAAAAAGTTCTACCCATATAACACATTACCCTGCCTGTAAGTTAAAAGTGAATAATCACGGGTGGCCAGACTGCACATTAATGCAAGCAGAACTAATTCAGACACAAAAGGAGACTTTAAATATATATATATATATAAAAATTCCTACCTGTGAGAAACATTTCCCACAAATGTTACATTCAAATGGCTTCTCACCTAAAAGAAGAAGCAATAACGTTTGCAGCTCTAACTGTATTGGCAGGACATGCATTCTTACAGAGGAGAGTGACTGTCCTAGCAGACGGTCTAATTTAACACACTGAAGACCCCGGGGGGGGGGGGGGAGACTTCCCACCATTTTTCCAGTGGAAAAGCTGGGAAATTTTGAGCAGCAAAAAAAAAAAAGCCTCCTATGAAATATTATCTTCCTTTGAGTGAGGAAAACCTTGTCATACAAAGCATTTCACTCATTCAAAACGTACAACAATGAAAGAAATAAAGACTTTCTGATGTTTTCCAATGGAAAAATCGGGAAATTTGGAGCAGCTGAATAAAATCTTACATTGTAGACTTAAACCACCTTTTCAAGGACTTTTGTGTAAATATAAATTTAAATTGGAGGTGTGTGGGGGGAAGTATTTGTGAATTCCCTGCATTGTGCAACGGGGTTGGACTAGATGACGCTGGAGGTCCCTTCCAACTCTATGATTCCATGACTCCAAATTATTTTGGCAACAATTAATATGCTATATTTAATGATTATCCAGTATTGAAGAAATAAAGATTTTCAATTTTATAAAGTTTAGCTTAACAGCCAAATATGCTGGTAGTCCTACCTATTGCAATTCAAGAGAGTTACTGTCCAAATGCACTTTTGTTTACTACAGAATTTGTTTTCTACCTTCAGCTTGTTGCCTCTCAGGCAGCAGAAATTAAAGCTACACGTGCTACGTAGAACAGATAGCAGCAGTTTACAATTATTTCTCAAGTACTGGGCTAACTTGCAATTTTTCTTACAAAAAGACATGTATACTTTTCAATTCCATCAGTATGCCTATTGCCTACAGAGTACAATTTTATACTCTAAATGATGCGATTTATGTTGTTCAATCAGTAAAAGTAGTTCAGGTTTGATAGAAAGTACTTCATGTTTCAATTTTTCCCAAAATTTCCACACACACATCACAAATTGGGGGGGGGGGGGGGGGACGTTTTCCCCGTGGTTTCAATATTTACATTTCTGGTCCCACACTTCTATTGTTTCACATAATGTGTAAAACAGAACTGTTCAGGATGTCATCAGAATACAGGGAACAGGGCTACAATAAAATGGAATTGCTCAGGAAGGGACTTTTATAAGGAGATTAGGGGGTGTCGTTTATGACACACTTTACTGTATTTCTCATTTTTACTGCATCGTTTTCTGATCTCTGTAATCGTTTCTGCACTGCTGTTCCTTGTGCTGTTTTCAATACACTGTTTTCTGATTTTATAACCCAAACTTATTGCATTATTCACTGTATGTCTTATACTGTTCCTGTTGCATTGTTCTTAAACTCTGTAATCCTCTCTGAGCCTCAGAAAGAAAGGTGGACTGTAAATAAATTATCCCCAAGTAAATCTGCTGAGAAATGGCATGCAAAAGTAATTTCTTACATAGTTCCTCTAGTATTACACTATAGTGCCATGTGCGCTATAGTCTTAATATGTGCATTTTGGTATGTTAATTTTGTTGTAGATCAGCTAGAGATCCAGCTGACTATGCAGAAGGAACCAGCTGACCTCAGCAATTAGTTGTAGTGTACTTGTTTGTTTTGTGAGGCTCATTTGGTTTCTCAGAAATAATTATATTTAAAATGGTCTGATTTTTAGTGTGTGTGTTTTTTCTTAATAAACTGTAAAATGTCTTCTACTTCTTTTACATCCCAAAGGGTTAGCATGATTTTGGTAAAACTGGAGTGTACTTAACTGTTTCAATATCTGCTTTCTATTCAACCAGTTGTTCTTTGAGATCCCGATCTAATTTACACTTCCTACAGGCTGAGCATGATCCATCCAGAGCTAAGCACTGAGCCCTGTTTGACTCTGATGGGAAAGATGGGCAGTGCAATCCTAAACACATTTATTTACAAGTTTCAGTGTGTTCTATAGGGATCACTCCCTAGTTAAGTGTGTTTCAAACAGCAGCCTGAAGGAGATACGAAGGAGATACTGAAATTAACAGGCTTTCAGTGTGCCATCCAATGCATGCTCATTCAGAAGTAAATCCCACTGAATTCAGCAAACTTAGTGGGGGGGGGGGGGCATACAGCCATGGTCTAAGACTGTGCTGCTAATAATCGTGGGCAGATTTCCCCAGGGACAAGGACCAACAGTCTATCCAGTGGTTCTCAAAGCGTTTCAGCACCACAATAGATGTGACACAGCAACATCATAGCAAACACAACAGATAAAACAAACAAACAAAATCCCAGAAGACAAGTTTTATTACAAGCCATTTCACCCCCCCCCCCCCTCCAGCTTTCTATTTAACATAAAGGTTTTGACCTTTACAGCCCTTTATGGTCAGGGGCCTGCCTACCTGAGGGACCGCCTTTCCCCGCACGTTCCCCAGATCAGGTGTGATCAGGTTGACAAAACCACTTGGCCCTCCCTGGGCCGAAGGACGCCAGGTTGACATCGACAAGGACAAGGGCGTTTTCTTTGGCAGCTCCGACCTATTGGAACGAGCTCCTGAGTAAGATCAGGGCCCTGTGGGACCTCCCACAATTCCGCAGGGCCGTGAAAACGGAGCTTTTCCGGCAGGTGTTCCAATAGGAGCTGCACCTTATCAGCCATGCCCCATGTTGACCTAAAGTTAGAAGTTACCAGAGTGGTAGCACCGCTGAATGTGATCTTAAATGCACTTTATTATATTGCACCGCCATCGTTATATCAACTGTTATATCACCTGTTTTAAATTGTCTATTATGGATTTTACATTGGAATGTATACTGTTTTATTGGTTTTACTTTTATGTAAGCTGCCCTGAGCCTGCCTTGGTGGGGAGGGCAGGGTAAAAGTTAAATAAATAAATAAATGTTGGAAAATAACGGCCTTGTTGCACTGATAAGGGAGACATACAGCTAAGCAGAAAGTCACAGCAAGGAATCAGAGCTTAATTTTTTAAAAGAACGGCAGCGACTGCCTTTGGTCAGAATAACTATTTGCAGGGCTCATTTCGTAGCGGAGCTCCTTTGCATATTAGCCCTCACACCCCTGATGTAGCCAATCCTCCAAGAGCTTACAGTAGCCCCCATAAGAAGAGCTCTGTAAGCTCTTGGAGGATTGGCTACATCAGGGGTGTGTGGCCTAATGTGCAAAAGAGCTCCTGCTACGAAATGAGCCCTGATTGTGTTCAACCTGCATCAAGTTCTAGCAAAGGCAAAAAAACAAACAAAAAGTATTTTCGAAAACACACCTACTGCATAAAAATATTAAAATAGTATTGAAAATATAAAACCTAACAGCAGAGAAACCAAGGCTTGGGTTAGACACAATGGGAAACCACAGTTTGGAGCTACAGAAATGAGCCACGTGCTTCTATGTGCCTTCCTCCTGCTTCCCTTGTGCATGACACTTCAATTAGTTACTCCTGCTTTAGTGGAAAATCAGCATTTATCTTTACTTCCAAACCCAAACATTATGGCTTGCACTTGCCCTCCAAACCAGGATAGCCACCAGTTTAACACCCTGGGCTGGTGGGTAAACACAAACCAGAAGGCTTTCCTTTGGATGCAGTGACAAAGTATTGTTTATGTTCGCATGGAAATAATTAATTGAACCACAGTGTGCGAAGGAGGGAAGGGAGCACGCAAGCACAGCCCACACTCATGTAGTACCTATCGGGCCCACTGAAGTCTCTGAAGCAGTCCGGAGCATCCTGAACAAACCTACATTAGTTTCAAACACAGGAAGAGCTGCTCTTAGTAAGACAAACAGGGTGACTTGCCATCTGCCTCTTCTACTGGAGGCAGATGGCCCGCAACTTTTTGACTACAGCAGCTTCATGACCCACTGCAACAACTTTTCACAGGTTGCAAAGAACTGCTGAGGGAAGACAAAGGTGAGGAAAGATCTGACACTGCGATCACTCTCCACTTGCACAAACATAAGATCCAGTTCCATGTTCTGAAGGGTGTTTGTGTGTTTGTGGCACTGGTGTTAGAATTCACTTTTATTCT
This sequence comes from Lepidodactylus listeri, assembly GCA_029233225.1. Taxonomy (NCBI): domain Eukaryota; kingdom Metazoa; phylum Chordata; class Lepidosauria; order Squamata; family Gekkonidae; genus Lepidodactylus; species Lepidodactylus listeri. The sequence continues at coordinate 110,037,536 of JARCFY010000009.1, read as the reverse complement.
GCCCTTCCTCCAAGGAGCAAGCACAGTTCTCCCGTCCTCTGTTTTATTCTCACACCAACTCTGTGAGATCGACTTGGCTGAGAGAGTGTGACTGGCCCAACATCACCTGGAATGTTTCACGATGAGTGGGGATTTGAACCCAGGCCTCCCTGGGCACCGTTCAACACTCTTAACCCCTTTGCCTTCAACTCAGGTAGGGATCTGGTGCAATGTCTGAACTGATAAACCAGAATTATAGCTGCTGGTCTACTTGCGGAGACCCTTGCACCGCAGAGAAGATGAAAAACGGACAGCATCTCTAAACATCATTTCACTGTTACGTTTGGAAGCTCAAATTATGGTTTGTACAGTGAGTGCAACAAACCATGATTTGCTGTGGTGTCCGGACAGAGTGCATTTTGCTCATGAGATTATCAGTGCTCTGAAGTGTGTTTATGTGTTCACGACTATCCACAGAAACCCCCTTCTGAAAACAGATTACAAAACAAGCCTTTTTAATTGTTAGAACTGGGAGTTATCTGTCTTTTCACTAAATTATTAAATTGTAACGAGTCTGGAAGTGTTCAGTGATAGTACCTGTATGAGATCTTATGTGGAGCTCCAGATTGCTTGGGTGTTTAAAAGCTTTTCCGCATAATGCACAAGGATACTGCCTCTCTGAAAGGAAGATCTGGGACTGGCCATTTGTCTCACAAAGTTCCTGAGATGGCTCAACCTCGACATTTTGATCCACGCCTTCAGAACTGACTAGCTCTTCTTGGTTTTCAGCAGCAGCAGCAGCAGCATTTGTCCTCTCCATGTCACTTCCTCTTTCTGACTCAGTTTCCCTGGCAATGTCCCCATCAGCAATTTTAGGTTCAGGAGAAATTAAGTCGAACAATTTTTGAGACCTTAGGAAATTCAGTTTTTTAAGGGGCACAGCTTTTTTCAGTCTCATCTGTTCAGCCGGCTGTAAAGGCGTGCTTTCTGAATCCTGGTCTTCATTACACTCATTTAAGGGCTGAACCAGGAAATTTGAAGGCAAATGATCAGGCGATTCCAAAATACATTCCGAGTGACTGATGATACAAGAAGCATTATTCTCGACTGCACTGCGTTCTGCAGAGGCACCGAAAGCAAAGGACGGCTCTGGTGATTGTTCGTTGCTGGGGCAAACAGTGTGCTTGTAGAACTGCTTGCTATAAAAGTTACGAAGTTTGTAATAACAATTTGGCTGCTTAAATGGGAGATCTGGGCAATTAGCATCCATGGAATCGTGTTTCTGCTTGTTTACATCACCAGAAGAGACGGGAAGTGCAGCAGGCTGCGTCCCTTGCAAATGTTGATCCTCCAAGAGTTTGCTGGGCTGTGCAGCAGCGGTACAAGTGCACAATACATTGGCATTGTAAGCCCCACAATTAGTATCTGCAGTATCCAAAGTATCTTGCAATGGGAAGGCATTGTTACAAGGCATACTTGCTGGCTGCTCCAAAATTGTGGAGGATTTTAAAAAGGAACGACACACGTTCAAGACGTTCTGCACTTGTAGACATTGTGCGATATCCAAGAGAGCTTGGGCATTGTCTTGGTTCAGGTCCAGGTGGGATGTGTACATGTAGTCCAAGATTTGCCCTATTCCGCCAACATTTTTAATATCCAGATGGAAGACATCATTCTTCTGGCCGGGAGAATTCTGGAATAGAGCCCTAGGGAAGGGAAAGGCACAGCCTGTTTACAAGGCGCAAGCATACAGAACAGCCCACCTCCAAAAGCTTTACAGAAAATTCATAACCACAGTCATCAATCCTTGCAATAGTTACTGAGACCCATTATCTAGAGGCTGAGCCACGGGGAGGGCTATTCAGATTTGCATTTCCACACATGGTTACTTTTCAAAAACTACTTTCAGTGTTTTGTATAACAGCAATACAGGACGATTTTAAAATTTCCAGCAGAGATAAGCTATAATACAAAAGTCACCAATTCTAAAACAATGCCATGACTCCAATGAGACTAAAGTGAATTTAATTCAAGCGGTCCGTAGACTGAAATCTTGGCTTACCAATTTCATTTTAAGCATGCATGATTTGGCATGGCTCTGTATACATGGGAACATGACGAACAAAACGAAAAAGCCTCAGGATTTTAGATGGCCGGGAGGGGGGGGGGGGGAACAGCTGGGGAAATTTCAGTATTAACAGAAGGTTTAAGGCAATGGTATTCTTCCAATGCACCGAGCAAGGACAAATACTCGTATTTACTTCATTTATACCCCACCTTTCTCCCCAGTGTGGGACCCAAAGCAGCTTACAATGTTCTCTTTTCTGCTTTTTTATCCCAACAATTCTGTGAGATAGGCTGAAAGGGTGTCACTGGCCCAAGGTCACCCAGCAAGTTTCTCCAGCAGAGTGGGGATTAAAGAGAAAAAGAAGAGTTTGGATTTATACCCCGCCCTTCACTACCCAAGGGAGTCTCAGAGCAGCCTACAAACTCCTTTCCCTTCCCCTCCCCACAACAGACACCCTGGGAGGCGGGTGGGGCTGAGAGAGCTCTGACAGAAACTCCTCTTTTTCAAGAACAGCTCTGACAGAACTATGGCTTGCCCAAGGTCATCCAGCAGGTGCAAGTGGAGGAGTGAGGAATCAAACCCGGTTCTCCCAGATCAGAGTCCGCACACCTAACCACTACACCAAACTTGCTCTCCTGGATCCCCCAGATCACAGTTCTACAATCTAACCACTACATTAGGCTCAGAATCCCAGATTTCATTTATCAAAAAAGGGCAAATTTATAATTCTTAAGAATGCTAAACTCAGCTTGAAAATTAGTGGGAAATGAGAGCAAAGAAGCTTGGGTGAAGGTAACAATGTACTGGGCAACTTTTTACTGTATTTGACAGAGATAACTAGTTCATCCATATTGTGCATGTTTCCCAGCAAGTAGAGATCCTGCTTTCAGTACCTTTGTGCATGACTCTTTAAAGCAGAATACGTTATGCAAAAGCTCCTACAAATGCAAAGAGGCACAAGAAGACTGTCTGCATTGCAGTGTGTCATTCCAACTCCACAGGGGCTAATTTGAAACTATTCAACTACCATGTCACCATCACACTCAGTTCAAAGATGCTATTTCAGCCAGTGATATTACCTGTCAATTAAACATTTTGTTATCATCTTTACATCACTCTAGGTAGTTCAGCTCCTTCAAAGTACATACTTTATTTAAAAAGAAACTAAGAACAAATAAGCAGCATGAACTTTAGTGGTTCTTTGGAATAATAAAATGGCTAGAATAATCAGAAATTGAAAATAATTTATTGTCTTTATTAAAAATACATTGTGGGTCTGCTTCAGATTGAAAATCAGGAACCAATGTGAATGACAGTCCTTCCGCAGCCCTCAGGAGACTTAACTACGATTTTCAGTGTCAAAAAGATTGGCATAGTGACTCAGAAATCCCAAAATGGATGTCAATCTTCTCCTGGCATAACAACCAATTTCAAACATGCAGTGACAACCCATCCCCTTGCCTGTCTAGGGTTCTGTGATGGCCTCATTTGAATTAGCACATCCATGCCTACCCTTTTATTTTTTCTTCCCCCTACGTCTTTATTTATTTATTTATTTAATTCCATTTCTAGGCCGCTCTCCCCGCATGTGTATCAGCACCCTTATCTTACAAACAGACCATTCAGTCCTCCACATCTGGATGCAGCACAGCCCTCCCAACCATTTTAATTCAGCTTGTTTCCAAATAATATTAGGACCTAAAACATGTTTCATGACATACCTGAAATATTGGCTGAAAGCAGCTAACACATTTTTATGTGCTTTGAAACAGACCCCTTTGACCACCAACATGCAGTCACACAGAAGACCTTGAATGCGCTGCTCATGAAGCTGCTGAAGGAGATGGCAGCTGTGGCTGGCAACAGGGTCCATTTTAGGATATGCTGAAGTTACCTACCATAAAAAAATTAAAATGTCTAAATCCTTAAGGAAAACATAACGAGACCTGTTATACAAAATAAGGTAAAGTGTTCGCACTTTAAAAGGCGCTGCTTTGCTCAAGATTGTCACTTTGGAATAAAAGTACCTTTAGGTCTATTAAATAAAACACAGAGGAGAGACACTCTCTGCAGACAGTCAAAAGTACTTTGCTCTTTCAGATGCTTTTTTAAAAGTCCCTATTTCCCGCAAGTGAAAGGCATCCTGCAGTCACTTTAGGGCCGGGTAGCTTGAAGTACCAAACATTCTTAGAACTGAAGTCGACAACCTTTAGTTCATATGACTGCACAGAGACCAAGAACACCAATTTACTGGCAATACCAAACCACAATGAAATGACACAACCAAAAAAACAAATAAAACAGTAGGAGAGTGTAGAAGTGAATAAGAGAAGCTGTCTTAGAAGCCTGTCCAGCAGACACAGCTGCCAACTCTCCCCCTGACCCCACCTAAGTCATTTTGACAGCCAAGAAGATGTCTCCCCACCCCCCTTTTATTAAGACTGTTAGACCTGGTCTGCATACATAGATTAATGAGGTGGCAGAGGACTGTACCACTGTCATACTTACAGGTAACGAAAAAAAATCACATGGTTCTTGCTCCCTCCCCTTCCCCCCCACAATACAAATTAGCCTATCACGGCTCTCTCTTAGCCTTTCTGACTTGGTGCTACATTTCAACAATGAAAAACATGTCCCCGGGGTTGCCAATCTCTAGGTGGGACCTGGAGATTGCCTGGAGGTACAACTGACAAAGATTGGTTCCCCTGGAGAAAAGGGCAGCTTCAAATGGCAGACCTCACACTATAAAAAAGAACCCAGAATCTATACTCTTGAACCTTAGACATGAAACTGCATTATCCACCATACAAAGAAAAAGAATCGCTTTATTATTATTCACAGCCCAACCAACCATAGCTTCAAAATGGAAGTCAGAAATTAAACCATCCCTAAACTTATGGTACAAAAAATTACAGAACTTATACATGATGGAAAAAAATATCTGACATAATGAACCCAACAAAATCTAATGGCAAATATACTGAACTTACAATGATATGGATACCAATCTTATTCCACCTAGTTTCTCAAGGAACAATACCAGAGATAATAGACACTCTTCATTTGTGGTAAATGTTGATGTCAACACTAAGCTTATGGGAAAATGCACTCTTTTATGCTGCTAAATTTAGGTATGCTTGTCCTGTAAATGATTGTTACTACTTGTTATTGGAATTTCAAAAACTGAATAAATTATACATTTGTTAAAAAGGCAGACTTTATGATATACCATAGAGTCTAGACGAAACCCCTTCTCAGATTCCCCCCCCCTTTCTAGGCCTCGCCCCCTCAATCTCCAGGAATCCCCCGCCCAGTGTTGGCAACCCTACGGGAGGCGCAAGGCAAGGCGGCCCGCTTGTTCTCCCTCCTTCTGCTGGAGGCCACCACCGAGACCCGCCCGCCGAGGAGCTTTTTCCGGCCACCACCAGGCATGCGATCCCTCCATCGGCCGACCTCCCCCCGCTCCCCTCCCCAGGAAAGGCTTGGCGCATGCGCCGCTGATGCCGCCTCCGCCTTCCTCTGCTTCCCAGCCGAGCGAGGGAGACGCACCTGGGCAGGGGCCACCCCCCGGGGCTCCCTCTCGCGCCCATCCTTCCGCCTCGACGCTATTGGCGGGCAGCCTGCCTTCGTCACTTCCGTCGCACAGGTAAGCCGGTCGCGGCAGGCCTTGGAAGCGGCCGATGGGAAGCGAGCGGGGAAGCTCTAGGCGTCCCTCTCTCTCTGGTTCTTAGCGACTTCCGGTTCCGAACGGTCTTTCCTTTCCGCGGCCCACCGAGGCGTCTGAGGCAAAAGCAACCGCTGCTCGAAAGGGTGTCGCGAAGGAAGCCGGGACTTTGGCCTTTCGGGTCGCTTCCTCCGTCTCCCTCAGGAATAATTTCTAATGGGAAACGTCGGTTTCGAGCACCTTAAGCGGCGACAGAGACTGAAAGGCTCGCTTTCCCGTGAGGGGGGGGGGGGAATGGCCAAAGGCCCGCCTCCGGGTGGTGTCACTTCCGGTCTCGGTTTGCCTAGCGACCAGACGGAGAGGAGGTTTAACCACAGAGTTGTCTGGGCGGAGCGACATCGCCCTGCCGGAACTTCCGGCCGCCTGGTGTTTTCTGTGGTTGGTGACAGGCTTGTGGAAGAAGGCGGGGATCGCGGCGTGCTCGTCCCGCGCCCGTGTGAATGAGCCTCAGCGCTGGGTACCCGGGAGCCCGCTCGCAGTGAGTGGAAGAGGGGTGGGCCCGGCCCGGCCGGCCCGCTCGCTCACACACGGAAGCAGGACGTTTTCTCGATGGGCACCGGATGCGGGGAACACGTGTCACCCAGAGGGGCTCAGCGTCAGCTTGGTTCTCCCCCCCGAGCCCCCCCCCCTTAAGCCACGCGCCACCAGATGCCCTTTTGTCGGCCTCAGTCTTGGCCTCTTTTTTAAAAAGCACTGAAATAGCTAGAGCGGCCTGTCTCTGTGCCATTGAGCTTTCCGTTAATTCATAACAGGCCATTTTTAAGCCGTTCGAAAGCCAGTTGTTGAACCGCTTTGGATGGATGTCGAGTTTGATTAAGGGAGTAGGGAGCAGCTGGAGTTATTAGAGGGGCTGCGGTGGCTCAGAGGTTAAGACGCTGAGCTGCAGACCAAAAGGTCGGCAGTTCGAGACCCGAGTGCTGCGTGACGGAGTGAGCTCCCATCTCTGGCCCCAGCTCCTGCCAACCTAGCCGTTCGAGAGCAAGAAATTGCAAGTAGATAAATAGGTACCGCTTCGGTGGGAAGGGAACAGCGTTCTGTGCGCCTCGCATCTAGTCATGCCGGCCACATGGCCACGGAAACGTCTTTGGACAGCGCTGGCCCCCTAGAGTCGGATGCGACTGGCTTTCGAGCAAGGGAAACTCTTTACCTAGAGTTATTAACTCTGATTCTATACATGTGCCCTTATCCTGACCTGGATGACCCAGGGCAGCCTGATCTCATCAGATCTGGAAAAAGGGTCAGCCCTGGCTGGTATTTGGATGGGAGACCTCCAAGAAATACCAGGGCTGTGACACGGAGGCAGGCAATGGCAAACCACCTCTGAGCACCTCTGGCCTTGAAAACCCTACAGAGTCACCAAAAGCCAGCTGTGATTTGGAGGCCCATTCCACCACGGCATGTGCGCTGACCTGTAAACCTGTGCTATGTTTACCTCCACTCAGACCTCTTCCATTCCAAAGACTTGGTAAAATATCTCAGAGCTAAACATTCAGTTTCGCACAGCCTTTCCAAGGGCCCTTTACTGATCCTTGTCCTGGCCCAATTTTCTGAAGAAGCCAGGGAAGAGTTGTGTTTCGTTGATTATTGCTGAAATATTGTACACATTTTAAAGTAATCAGTTTACTGAAGTATGTCTGGTCCCAGCCCTGGGAACATTGGTACCAAGAAGGGCATTTTATCAGTTTTTGAAAACTATATGCTTGTTTTCTAACACGTTCAAAGAAGTTTATCTATTTAATTTATCTATTCAATTTCTATCCCACCATTCCTGCAAGCAGGCTCAGGGGGGGTTACAAAATTAACATAAAGCAATAAAATCAAGATTTAAACTAAAAACGTAACCCTTAAACAATGGTGATCAAACTACGTAATGACTATTACAATGATGCCCTGATGTTAGACAATTAAAGGCAAAAGGGGCTAGATCCCATAGGGGATTCCAGATTATAAATACCCTACCTTGGGTAAACTGATGCGGTTATTATTATGGGTCTTTGAAAATTGAAGATCACGGTACAGATTGTAACACAGAAGTGACAGGAGGGGCCAGAGGATATTTGACGTCCGCTGCCTCACCCAAAAGCCTGGCAGAAGAGCTCAGTCTTACAGGCCCTGTGGAACTCATTCCACCAGGTTTCCACCCAAAAGGCCCTGGCCCAGGCCAGACGGACATCTTTTGGGCCGGGGATCACCAGTAAGTGTTGATCTAATGAGTGCAAGGCTTGATGGGGTACATACATATGGGGAGAGGTGGTCCTGTAAGTCTGTTGGTCCCTGGCCACTTAAGGCCTTAAAGGTAGGTGCCAACACCTTGAAACGCATCGGGAATTCTTTTGGCAGCCAGTACAGTTCATTGAGCACAATCTGAATGTGCACCAAATGTTTACAGAGAGAGGAAAGTTAAAACTACCCTCTTTTCTGCTTGCCCCCTTTTCCATTGTGGTTCCTTACCACTGGGATGCTTGCCTATCTGACTGTCAACTCTAGTACTTTAGTATTATGTTAAAAACAAAATCAGAAAGATATGTATTTATCAGGCCTGAAATCTGATGGGAAGGATTTAGAGATGGGAAGAAGGTTTTATGAAAGAGTAGCTATTTGTAAGGGGATTTCCCGTTTAATGAAAATCCCCTCCCTTACTAAGATCTATCTGGAAAGAGTAAAAACTCAATTCAAGGCTCTTCTGTTAGCAAAGCAGGCAGTATTGTTTAAGAATGAATTCATTCTGATACCAGCCCGTTCACCAACAAACTGGCATCCTGAGTGCGCGCTGAGTTCATCCTTTATATTTAATTAATTTTATTAGGCCTTTCTGCCTTGCAAGCAGGGCTCAGGGTGGCTTACATCGGTAAAAGTATAATAATAAAAAAACAGCATTAAAATTCAAAAATGTAAAGTGGGCAAAAGGTCAGGGCCAAGAATTTCGAGGAGAGTTCATTAATTCTGTTCCCAGACGTAATTCTCTCTGTCCTCTTTAGAATGCATTCTACATTCCAAAAAGAAAAGTAAACCTGAGAGATAGCAGGCAAAAGAACAGATCCACAGTGGGGGGAGTCAGGCAGGAACATAATTTTTCTAAAATGTGGCAAACCAATATATACTCATCATTTAAAGACTTTTATAAGACATGTTAAATTCTTGAACTCTGTTCTAAAAGGATGTCACGCCACAGCATCTGCGGCCCTTGCTCCCTGGTGTCAGGTGTTTGTTGGATGGATAGCTGGAGATGGCCGTGGGACCAGTGCTTTTCCCGTCCTCTTCTGAACAAGAAGAAACAGGGGAAAAGGTTTCGAGTATATCTTGTAAACTGCCTTAGGTCTCAGCAAGAAAGGCAGATGATAACGTAAATAATACTCTGTCCTAAGTTCGTTCAAAAATAAACCTCTCTTTGGAGGGCAAGCAAGCAAGTGTACATTGAATTGGAGCCTTTGTCGTAACACAACTGCCTCAATCACTCTGAGCTTGCTCTGACAGGGAGGGCAGGGTATAAAGCGAACAAATAAAATAAATAAATAAATAAAATTGTTATTTCCTTAGCTGAGGTCTAGATATGACTTGTTAGCTTCTGTTGAATTTACAACTGCAGCTTCTGTTGGTATCATTATTTATTTATACCCTGCCCTATCCCATTAGGGGCTGTGGTGGCTCACGTGGTTAAGACGTTGAACTGCAGTGCAGACCAGAAGGTCGGTAGTTCAGCAGTTCGAGACCCGAGTGCTGCATGACGGAGTGAGCTCCCGTCTCCGGTCCCAGCTCCTGCCAACCTAGCAGTTCGAAAGCAAGAGACTGCAAATAGATAAAGAGGTACCGCTTTGGTGGGAAGGGAACAGCGCTCCGTGCGCCTTGGCATTCAGTCATGCCGGCCACATGACCACGGAAGCGTCTTCGGACAGCACTGGCTCTTCGGCTTGGAAACGGAGCTCAGCACCGCCCCCTAGAGTCAGATTCGACTGGCTTTTGAGCAAGGGAAGCCTTTACCCATCCCACAGGTGGGCTCAGGATGACATAGAATATAAGAATATGGCCCTGCGGCATTGAGTGCCTCAGGATGTCCTTCGCTCCTGGAAACACTAACTGAATTGATGCATAAAATGAAACCTACAATATTTGCTTATAAATATTTCATGTCAGTTAATACATGCGATATGCAGTGTCTCAGGAATGTATGGAGAAAGGAGCTGGATTGCTCTTTTGCCAAAGCAATGGGATATGGCCTTAAAGTTTATTCCTGCTCTCTGTATGAATCTTAAGTTGCAACTTACTCAGCAAAATATGTTCACAATAAATATTTGTGCAACTGAATTTTTTAACTTTAGGGGCTCTGAGTGTGTTGGGGGGCTATATACAATGTTTTATTTATTTATTCTTCCCCTCTCTCTCTCACCATAAAGACATTAAAGCCGCTTATAGCCCTTTAGAAATACAGGCTTAACTGTTCTTTGCCCCGCCCTCCCATTCCAATGCATTCGGTCCTCTGCTTGCGTGAATACTTCAGCCCCTTCTTCCTGGGCAGAATGGAAGTTGTCTGGGAGGGATTAATGTGTTAAGTGTAAATTTAACAGTTTTCTGTTCGAGAAGGTATGTTCAGATCTTTGTGCGATGTAATGTTAATGCTCTACTGTTCAGATTTAAGTAACAATAGCTAACATGTCATGCCAGACTTAATAAGTTTTTCTTTTTAATCGATGTCTAGAATTTTCTGAAAAAGAAGCAGTTCTAGCACTCTTTGAAGAAAAGGATTTACTTGCAATACCCCAAAATGGTGGTTTTTACATGTAACGCTTGTGGGGAGTCTGTGAAGAAGGGACAGGTTGAAAAGCATGTCAGCATGTGCCGGCATTGTGAACACCTTTCTTGTATGGATTGTGGCAAAGATTTCTGGTAGGTAGCGTCATTGTTTGGGTACATAATGAAACCTGGTGCTCTGCTGACCATCCTCTTCAGAGGAAACATTTTCTGGGAAATTGCTTTCAAGTAACATGTGTGAAAAGCCAGGTGTTAAAATTATCCTCTCTTTGTTCAAAAGAAGCATTTCTACTGTAGGGGAGTGTTCAGAAGGTTCTCCCTGGCCGAAGACAGACTGGCAATCTGAAGCGGAGGCAAAGCGGAGGGAACTGGAGCGGGGGAAAAAACTCACGGAGCTGGCCGTTCACACTGGCCAGAGCAATGCGGATCAGCGGCGATACGGAGCATTCAGACTGCCACGGAGAGTTCAGACTGCCGCATAGCCAGCGCGCGGGGCTCGCGCGTGCCGCTGCACTTTTTTTTGTTTTCCTTTGATGTTTTTCGCATATGCGCATATTTGCATATGCGCAAAACTTTTTGCCGGTGCGTTCACACTTCCTCCGGATGCCTCCCGCTTCTTCCAGTTCACACTGTTTGGAAGCGGGAGGCATGCGGAGGAAGGCCCCTGAACACCGGTTTTACCCGGTGTCCGGGTAAAGCGGAAGGAAAGCGGCTGGGAGACGGGTAAGTACGCAACGGAGCCGATGGGCAGATGCGCATGTCTGAACGGGCTCCTTTCCTCCGTTTGCGAAGCGTGCCTGCCCCGCTTCAGATTGCCAGTCTGTCCTCGGCCCTTGTTACTCTGTTTTGGAAAGATCCTGGGCAAGCCACAGACCCACCCCTCTCCTGTACCTTTTACTGTGTGGAGGAGGTAGCAGCCGAATGTGGAGATCCTGGTGGCATTTGTTTGAATGCAGCATTTAATCTGGAGAACCGGGTTTGATTCCCCACTCCTCCTCCACATGCAGCCCGCTGGGTGACCTTGTGTCAGTCACCAGTTTTCCCAGAGCTGTTCTCTCAAGAGCAGTCCTCGAAAGTGCTCTCTCAGCCCCACCTGCCTCACAGGGTGTCTGTTGTGGGGAGGGGAAGGGACAAGGGGGTTGGAAGCCGCTCTGAGGGAACAGCAGGTTATAAAGCCGACTCTTCTTCGTTTTCTTCCTTTCTCTAGCCTGGTGCAGGCGACCCCTCCGCACACACTGGCTCATGGTGCTGTGGGGGGGGGGGAGAGTAGGCAGGAGTGTTCTGACCCCGTCTCAGGTGCACGGGGGCCGGGGCTGAAGCCAGCATGCTTGGGACCAGCCTCCCTCCCCCACACAGGCTGGAGGGTCCTCTGCACTGGGCTCTTTACCCTGCAAGTATGAGACCTTCCGGAGGGAGGGAGGGAGGTGGTCCCTGACTGTACTCGGGATATCTGGAAGTTTGGCCGGTCCCAATAAAAGGGATTCCGTGGATTTGGATCTTGAAAATATCTCGGCGTAAGTCACACCCCTATCTCCACCCCCTTCCTGAGGCATAAGTCTGTGCTCATGCAGCAAGCACCCTAGGGCTCCAGGGAGACGCACAGCAGAAGGCATCATTTTCGATCGTTTCTGGGGGGGGGGGGGGCAAAGAGTGCTTCATGAGTCAACTCCTGAACCAAGTTAATCCCTTTGCCGTCAGTGCATGCCTCGCTCTCTGTAGGATTGCGGTCCAGGTGGGATGAGTCCTGTGGCTGAGAGCCTGAACAGTCTCTATCAGCTGGATTGACGGTGTGCTGACGCCCTGCCAGGCTTACTTGAGGCCCTTTCACACGGCCACAGCTGAAAGCGTTTTGTCCTGAAGTACCAAGTTTAAAACGTCATCTGTGTAAATCACTAGCTGTTTCATACATGTCCTTCTTTTCAAAGGGGTGAGGATTATAAATCTCACGTGAAGTGCGTAAGTGAAGACCAGAAGTATGGCGGCAAGGGATACGAAGCTAAAACTCACAAAGGAGATGTCAGACAGCAGGAATGGATTCAGGTAAAACACACACAAAAAGTCATGGGTGAGTGTGGTAGCATGGTTTAGTTGGGGGGGGGGGGGGGGGGATTAGCAAATTTCATTTCAGCCTGAACCAGCTCAGCAGTATAGTTGTCTAGTTTATGTGTTATCCCAAGGGCAGCCAGATTTGGTCTCTTGGTTGCGAAGTACCAGCTCTTCCCAGGTGTGAAATTCCAGATCGCTCTCATCCCTGTGCCCTTATTGACAGTGGCCGTAAACACTGTAGCGCCAACATGCTTGCTGTAAGAGGCCTTGGCATTTTAAAAGACCTAGAGTGGCCAGTCAGGAAGTCACCTGTGCCTGAAACCCTGAAACGTTTCTGCTAGTCTGAGTTGCTTCAGAGCAGTTCTGTTATTCCTGGGAAGCTTGCTTCTTCTCCCTCCCTCAGCAAATCACCTTATAATTGGTTTTTCACAGCCTTCCCCGGGGGGGGGGGGGGGAGCAAGGGAGCTCAGGGTCTTTCTGAATTTTTTCTGGGAGTTTTCTCCAAAGCAATGAGCCAGAAGTAGCCATCTCTGCCCAGGTCCTCACTTCTTCCAAATGTACCATGGTGGTGATGACAACGGGAACCTTTGGTGTAAAGGGCTTCGGCAACCAATGGAGTTCTTGTCCTTAAGGCTTGGTTTTGCCTGGATTCTTTTTAGCATAATTGGAAGTGTCCATTGCTGCTCGAGCATTAGGATGTGGAGTTCCTAATGCCTTCTGATTCTGCCTGTCGGACGAAAGACTTGGGATCTCCTTTTCCCAGGCTTGAGCAAAACGGACACTTTGGCGCATGTTCCAAAGAATCAAAGTGGGACCAGACACGATGAGTACTTGCAGCTACTGAAGTCCCCCATGCCAGCTCTCGGCAGCAGCCATCTCCTTCCATTCCTTCCCTACCTCCAGGCTGGATCATGCCCAGGTGGCTTCGTAGCGAGTGTTCCCTCTAAGCTGAGTTAGTGTGAGCCAGCTCACAGTTTTTTAGCCTCCAGCTCACACAGTTTTTTCTTAGCTCAGGGAGGATGGCTCCAGAGCAGACTAATTTCTGCAGGAGCCAAATCGCTCACTCACAACTTTAATGCCAGTGGCTCACAAAGTAGAATTTCTGCTTTCAAGACTCCACAGCTTAGAGGGATCACTGGTGCCTGGTGAATTATAAGAAGCCTGGAGAATGAAGAGTTGGGTTTCTACCGAGCAGGGCTTTAGTATTCTGTGTAGTTCTTGTTCTTCCCCATGAGTATCAACTGCAAACTAAATTATAAAAATAAGTTCAGGCTTGCAGAATTGTTTAATTTAAACAAGTAGATTTCACTTGCTTGTGACAATTTCTTAGCAGTTCCTTACTTTTGTGGGTGGGGGGGGCACTGGTATATATTGGTATAAGGCAGGGGTGGGCAAACTTGCTCAGCGTAAGAGCCACCTAGAACAGGGGTGGCCAAACTTGGTTAACGTAAGAGCCACATAGAATAAACATCAGATGTTTGAGAACCACAAGACATGAACAAATATTACTTGCTTTTATTGGAAAATAAGCAGATTTGCTTTTTATTAACATTAAATGAGACTGCCAAAAATAATAACAAAAGAGGTAAAAGCAGATATTGATAATGATATTGATTTGTCCAATGATATTTGTTTGTTAATGATATTTAGCTTCCCCAGCCGCCCTGCTGGGACCCACATAATATATGTGAAAGAGCCGCATGCGGCTCCCGAGCCACAGTTTGCCCACCCCTAGTATAAGGTGAAGGAGTCACACGCAGGACTCTGTATGTACAACACAACTGAACCCTGCACGTGATGTCCTCATGTACTCAGAATCACAGTTAAATAACTGTTGGACCTCCTACTGCACCTGGCTCCACCTCATGTCTTCCTGAAGTCGGAGTTCTAAGTGTACTTACAGATAGAATTCAAAGTAAATATGCTTTAGACCGATAGTTCAAGAATGAATCAAAGTGCTTGATGGTAAATCGTCACAAGGTCCTTCCTCAAAAATGTGTCTTCTTTCCCCCAGTAATGCCTAAGATTATGTTCCTGTTGGGGGGTGAAGGTTCTCGTGCAGTCTCGTGCAACTTGTTCAGATATTTACAAGCTCTGGATGTAACAAAACCACTCTTGTGGCTACTGGCATTCGTTATGTTTGAGTTAAGCACTTCATATGTTTTAGCTGAAATGAAGTGAAGGAAAGAGAATTTCCTTTAGGCTTCATGAAAAGTTGCTTTTGAAGACTACTAAATGATGAATTTGATCTTTTAATCAAATCAGATGCAATAACAAATTTCTTTCTTTTTCTTTTTTGATAATTTTGGGGAATCTGTTGGCCTTGTTTGAATAGGAAAAGCGGAAAGCATTTGATGTAGCCTTTGATGATGTTTACATGTCTTGAGCATATGTTTGATTTCACTGTACCCAAACATGCTGCTGAATACTGTTGTATTTACTTTCCTCCTATAGAAGATTCATGAAGCAATAGAAAAAACAAACATTAACCCAAAGGTTCGTGATATCTTACAGCAAATGTATGCCTTCGATAATATTCCAAGGAAAAAGGGGAAGTTTCAGGTATGTTATTCAAAGGCAAACCATTTTCAGGTTTTTTGTCTTTCCAACAATTGCTTTCACACTGCGTTTAGAAACCCTGGAGGTTCTTTTGAAATTTATTAGGGAGAAAATCAGGACTGAGCAATAAGATTTCCTGCAAAGAGCCCAAGATGTTCTGGGTTGTGTGGTCTCACTCAGGTAGCTTGGTTGTCTGCGTCATCCTGTCCAGTGGCAAGGAGAATGTTGCTGCACATCAAGTGCAGATGTGGGTGTAAAAACTGATAAAACGGCCATTGACAGCCACTCAAGGATGACAACAGGGAGGCCCAATAAGCTGGCCCAGCATTCACTGACAAAATGCTTATATGCTCTGTCTAGGGCATGCCACAAAAATTTTCCACTACACAAAGAAGTTCTGCAATTGTTAAGTCAGTGCAAAAGGAGAAAATGCGGAAACCATGGTCCTACTGATGTATTTTTTTCCTTTCACACTTGAATCTCTTATTTCTCCCCCCATCGAGAACCAGTCTCAAAACTCCTCTTTCAAAGTCAGGCAAGGTAGGTTTGCCAGCTGCCTCTTCTTTACAGCCCCCTGCTGTTGCCAGCTCCCCTTTCCTCCACTGTGCACATTTCCCCTTCCGATTAGGAATCGCGTCGGTGGTTAAAATGGAGGCAGTGAGTGAATGGGATCATTCAAGTGCTGTAGCCCTGTGCTTGGTTTCTCTCAAGCCTGGGAAAGAGGAGGAATGTTGATAAACATCCACTCGATTGTTAATTTCAAGACTGCCTAAAATGCAAAAGTTTCCAAATACAGCTTCTTGCCTGTATTCTAAATACGGCTTCTTGCCAGCACTCAGAGTCTTGCCTGGCTGCTGGTGATCTGCCTTCCCATGCCAGCTGTATTTGCCACTATTAGTTGGAATATATGACTCAGCCTAGCATGGGAGTCCCCAGCAAGGTTCCCCTGGGCATGATGGTGCCTCCTGCCAAGTGGGGACTTGTGCTCAGCAGGGCTTCTGATTGGCCACTGGAGATGTGATTGGTTGTGCAGGTTAAAAGGTATCTTGTTCAGCAGAGCTTCTGTCTGAAGTGTTGAAGAATTACTCTTAGATTTTTGCATAATCTTGCTCCCTGACTTGGTGCTGCCTCTTTTGGCAGCCATTTTGTGGTTGTACCCACCATCCTGTGTTAGAACTCCTAAGATGCCTGTAGAGTCCAAGAGGTTGGGGACCCCCATGTAGCGTATGCCTGTCAAAGCTGGCCCTCGTTTGCCACGCAATTCTTTCCTGTTTTCTTTGATGTCTGGAATTCAATGCCATATTTCATTCTCTGCTGGAAATCAGGGGGGAGTGTGTGCGTGTGTGCATGGGGCTACTTTGCTGAGAACCGGCGCTGGCTTGTAACTGCGTCTGTGCGAGGCCTCCTGATTGTGGGAAATATGCACACTTGACCTTGAGTGCCAGACATGGCAAGATAATGTGTCAGTGAGCTTGCAGGTGCTGGAGGAGGGGTACTGGAGGCACCGTAGATTTAGGCAGACTGAATGTACAGGTGTGATTGGATTGAACGCTGGGGGGGCGGGGAGTCTTTGAATCTTGTATAATATGAGAATTGGTCGTGGTGCCGAAGGAGTCAGTTCTGACACAGAAACGTCTACACTTGAAACCTCTTTATCTCTCAATAAACAAATCACTGCCAAGAGAGTATTGTTGGGGGTGAGTTTTGTTCAAGACCTGAAAGTGCCAGACTCTCAGATTTGGATAACCATTTGATGCACGCTGTTACCAGATGCCTAAGAAACAGAAGGATGCACTGATCCGGTTGCTGATGCTATCATATATTAGGTGGAAGATTTATCTTCTGCTTTTCTTCTCAACAGAACTGGATGAACAACAGTTTGAAAATACACAACGCTGTTCTACAAGAGCAGGTGTGGAATATCTTTTCAGAAGCTACCAAGAAGGTAAGCAAATCAAGGACATGCTCTTAGGTATGCTGCTTTATGACTCAGCTTGATATTAACATGCATTAAATGTGTTTAAATGGGAAGATGGCCTTGTTTTCTGGTTACATCACCGCCAGTCCCCAAGCAATGCTCTGGGACACAGCTAGGCATGATGCTTTCTTACTTGGGGCTGAAATACGAGGCCTTTGAGCTGGAAATGGGAGAGCAGTTTCAGCTTTATCGGGATTCTGCGTCTGCCTTTGACCCTCAGAGGAGGCTCATTCTCCTCTCCAGAGGGCAGACAGAGAAGGGCCACTCCAGAAGATCTTAACCGATGGGTAGAAGTAGGTGGGAGCAGAGATGGTGCTGTAAGGAAAGGGCTCAGCACAAAGCCATATGGAGGTGACTTCTCTCTGCCTAACCTAACCTAACCTAGTTGTTGTGCATGTAAAATTGGGGAAGAGAGGAAGGCGTGTGCTGCTTTTAGCTAGCTGGAGAAAAGCTGGGATAAAACGGTGACAGGTGGAGCTCCACCAGCTGAGCCAGGAGAGTGCCACGGCCAGGGATGCTGCGGAGAGGTCCAAGAACGTCCCTAGGGCTGCTGTCTCCCGGGGAGAGTCGTCAGGCAAAGGTAACCAGGCAGATTATGTTACACGAATTAATTTCCCAAGCCAAAATTGAATTGAAGTCACAATGAGGAGGAGCGTTCTTTCTGGTATTTATTGCAAGGGATACCGGGGAAACAGTTAGGCCAAATTAGCCTTCCAAAAATTGACTGCTTTCTGACCAATACCAGGAAGTACATGAGGTTTTATACCCAAAAGGACATACTCGGAGAGAGAAGGTCCAGAGATCGTAACTGGTCCCAAAGGTACAGAGCATCATCTGAGCAACCAGACATTCATTGGTCAGTTACAGAAAAAGGTGTGGCTGCATAATCAAGGATCCTTCCTACCCAAACAAAAGTTGTTGTTTTTTTATATGAAATTAAAAGCCCTCTTTGACCCAGACACTGCAGAGATTTTACCCGAAACCACTAAAACTATGAACTTTATACTGCAAGCAATTACTTCTATTGAAAAACCTTTCTCCTGCTGTACCAGCATCAGTACACTGAAAACCTGTTAAAAAGAAAACTAGAAGAGACACCAGACAGCTGGAGAGCCATCCCGTCCAAACAAATTGTAGAGGGGAAGAGAATGTTGCTTCTTGTCTGCTGGCATCAGCTAGGAAGGCACTTTAACCTACAAAGGAGAGGGTTTTCCATTTAATAGGCCTTTACTAAATCCTAATAAAATCTGAATATAAAAATCCATAAGAAAACCAGAAAAAAAATAAGAATATAGGCAATCTGGATTGCAAAAATCATTATGTATTCTCATCCATGCTACAAGTATGTGATTGTACCTGTAACAGTGCCCTAATTTTTCCTTTAAAAAAAAAAAGATTCAGTTGAAATGGGGGGCTGGGGGGGGGGCTCTCAAAAGCACCAGGGGAAGGCTTCTTGTGCTGGAGGAGAACACTCGGCTAGTGGAGCAGATCCACCAAAGCCAACCCCCGTAAGGGATTCTGTGTTCAGATCTGGATGGTGGGGAGTATTTCAGAGGCATTTGGGGTATTGCTAAAGACGTAAAATATCCAGAAATTTTCAGGCCACCTGGGGGACGGGAATCTGTTGTCCCCCGTCCCCAAAAAACCTGAAATATATGCAGTACTTACTATCCCATCAAACCTAGCTAGTTTGGTGTAGTGGTTAAGTGCGCAGACTCTAATCTGGGAGAACCGGGTTTGATTCCCCACTCCTCCACTTGCACCTGCTGGATGACCTTGGGCAAGCCATAGCTCTGGCACAGCTGTTCTTGAAAAAGAACAGTTTCTTTCAGAGCTCTCTCAGCCCCATCTACCTCACAGGGTGTCTGTTGGAGGGAGGGGGAAGGGAAAGGAGTTTGTAAGCCGCTCTGAGACTCCTTTGGGTAGTGAAGGGCGGGGTATCAATCCAATCTCCTCCTCCTCTTCTCCTTCCCTAAGAATGTAAAATGCATCATTTATACCTTAGCACAGAGTCCCTGTAGTCCTCTCTTTGGCCACTTGGGGCCACTGCAGAAGCTTCCCTTCCCCTGTGATTGGGCAGCCCAGTGAAGGTGTGAAGTGTGTGCCCATCTTGTCTTCCCCATTTAAAGGGACCAAGGGAGAAAGAGGAGAAGCCACATGATGCAGTTGGAAATCAGTGTGGAAAAGGTGAAGTTACGCCAAAGCTACCGGAAGAGGAGGCGCCAAAAACAGAGGCATTGGCAAAGAAAAAGAGCAAAAGGGAGCGGAAAGAAGAGAGGCAAAATGTCAAAAAGGAGAAAAAGGAATTAAGGCTACAAGGTCAACAGGACGGCTCACTACCTTTCAAAGTCCAGAAGTCTAAGAAAGACAAACAGGAGGAAGAGGATGCACGGGTACTTCAGAGTGGTCATGTGCAGGTGACGAAGAAGAAGCGGCGAGCCATGGATGCCGTGGAGCCGGAGGTGAACGGCACTGGCCCTCGTGTGGAAGAGCCAGGCGGGACCAAACCCAGGGCCAAGAAATGCAAGCGCCACCCCTCAGAAGGTACAAAAGTGGCAATTGGGGCAGCTACTGTTTGTAAGGCACGACAGCATCTTAAAGCAAAGGACAGAATTGCTGTTTTAAAATTACTAAGTCTAAATGGGGTTGTGTTTTGCCACTGAGGGCCTGTCGGTCAGGTGGCAGTTGGGGTAGAGACCAAACTGGTCAAACGACACAGGATGCTTCCGCTTTTAAAACGGTAGTTAAATGTTCCATCTTCACAGTGTGGTCACAGTATGACTGCATCTTCTTTGACACTTTTTCATATTCTCTCTCCCTGTAAACTTAGAAGAGTCTTACATTGAAATAAAAAGAATGAACGGTCCAGTAACTGAAGAAGATGAGGAGGAACATCAAGGTAACCTTAGTCTGAAAGGTTGTATTAAAATAACGTAATTTAAATATTAAATATTTTGGTGGTATTTATAAACCAAAGCGTCTCAGCCAATATGGTGTGTGTTGTGGAAGTGTAGGGAGCAGTTATGTTTTTTAACACTATTGAAATTTCCCTTGCATATTCCAGCCTGCTCTCCCCTTTCCTGCTTCCCTGTCTTTGTCACTCAACAAAATGTGCGATGGGGTATGAACTTTCGTGAGTCACTGGTATCTGAAGAAGTGAGCAGTGACTCACCAACGCTCCTCCCCGGCCACAAATTTTGTTAGTCTTCAAGATGCTACTGGACCCTTGCCCTTTTCTACTACTGCTTCAGACAGACTAACACGGCCACCCATCTCAGCCTGTCTTTGTTGCTGTTAGTCTTCCTCTCCCCCCCCCCCCCCCCCCCGGTAAATTTCTGCTTTCTGATTTTCCCAAGGCAGGGATCTTTCCTTAATGCTGCTTTGTGAAATGTATATTGATGGTTCTGTTAAATGATAGGAGCGGTTGCACAGTTAGGCTACCCAAGTAAATGTAGCGCACGGGACCAAGTGTTCTGTGGGCCTGGCATGAAGTTGCAAGTGAATCGCATCCCTTTCCTCTGGAACAAACGCAGGAGGCTAGTCAGAGAGCCCGGTGGTTATCTCCGCAGCAGTGCTCCCTCTAAACTGCGGAGCAGAAATTCTACTTTGTGAGCGAGTGATTCGGCTACCGTATAAATGAGTTTGCTCTGGAGCCATCCTTCCTGAGCTAAGACAAAAACGTGTGAGCCGGAGGCTAAAGAACTAAGCCAGCTCGCACTAACTCAGAGGGAACACTGCTCGGCAGTAGCGACAGATGCTGGCTGCCCCGCCATGGCTTTCCCACTCTCCATTCCTCGCTGTCCCTTTCACCCCCAGAGTATATATACCGATCTGCTCGGCTTCTTTCGTGTTATTTTTCTTCTTATAATTTTACCTTGTCCATGTTTAAATGACATCTCACCTCACAGGTAACTTGTGCAAAATGTGCAACCTTGGAACAGAAATGTTTCATTTGTCCTCTGCTGATGCTCAAGAGGCAAGCTTAGCGCAGCCTTTGTAGACCAAGTTTTTTTCCAGCTGGTTTTTTGCCTCCCTGATTGGGAGGATGTTGCTTCGTGGGTCAATGAGGAGCAGCCAGCCAGGGGAAGAGTGGTCTCTTACGACAGAAGTGAAAAATCTCTACTGAAGATACTAGTAAAGGTAAAGGTTTCCCTTGCTCGAAAGCCAGTCAAATACGACTCTAGGAATGTGGTGCTCATCTTTGTTTCCAAGCCGAAGAGCCAGTGCTGTCCAAAGACATTTCCGTGGTCATGTGGCCAGCATGACTAAACACCGAGGCGCACAGAATGCTGTTACCTTCCCACCAAAGTGGTACCTATTTATCTACTTGCAATGTCTGGCTTTCGAAATGCTAGGTTGGCAGGAGCTGGGACCAGAGATGGGAGCTCACTCCATCATGCAGCACTTGGGTCTCGAACTGCTGAACTACCAACCTTTCGGTCTGCAGTTCAGCATCTTAACCACTTGAGCCACTGCAGCCCTACTGGAGATATTAGCTGATGCTAAAAAAACAAAAACCAGTAAAGTTTTACTCAAGTAACATTATTTGTGAACATGCCAGGTAGTGAATCCTCTCTGGGCAAATATTTTATAGGTGAGGTTATGGCAAAAAAATAACAAAGAGTGGGCTCAAAAGGGTATGAAATGCAGGAAGTGTCAAAGATGCAATTATGTAATATTCAGAAGTAATCAAGGATAGTACATTTACTGTAGTTGTGATGGGCCACTCCTCTGAGTTGCTAAGCTACAGAAGTCAGAAATGTGTGAGAGTCCAGCAGAGTCAATCAGCAACAAGTGTTCTTAAACAAGAAAGCTTTATTGAAGAAAGGTCTTAATGGCCATCCACACTTCTTGTGTTAGTAATAGCATGTATTCATTAAGTCAGGTTAGATATACAGTATTCGAAAGGTTGATTCATGGCAACACCTCCAATCATAGGGGAGATAAAAAGGCGCTAAAAATACTGGCTAAGTGTTCCCAGAGTAAAAAGCAGGAACAAGACAGTTCTTCACCTAAAATGAAACAGGTGGTATACAGACATCCAAGGTCAGCAAAGCAGGTGAGGCGATAAGCACTTCATGTGAACAAGGCGGGAAGACACTCCACAGATATGAGGCTTTCCCAGGTAGGAACCACCTCCCGCCTGGGGGATGGCAGCATTAGCTGACAGTTGATCAGAAATGGCTGTGGAGTTCAGGTTTCACCTTGATTATTTGTGCCTACAATTGACTAAAGAATTCCAGGTCCTTATTCAGTGTGGGCTGGGGTGAGGGGTGCAAGCTACTTGACCAATTCTTGGTCCATGGATTCCCTGTGGACAGGGGTCAGCCTGCCCTTCAAAGCCTTCAGCTTATGCTGGAGTGAAATCTGGTCAGCCATGAAGAGCCACATGGCAACCCATAAGAACTCGTTCAGACTGGTACTTTTCCACAGGTGCAAGGGGAGGGGTCTTTTTCTTCGGGGCGGGTCGGACGTCTAGATGCTTCCCCTCAAAGAGCCAGACTTGACTCGGGGGCTGATTTCTGGTGTGTAAAATCCTGTCAGGTTTCGCTGCTTCTTCTAGCACCTCAGTGGTTGGTAGCAGGGCTTCAGCCACCACAAAATGAGGCCTAGGAAGTCATTTGTTCGGCAAGCAGGCAGCTAACCGGACTCTGTGTGTGATAGCTGCCTTTTGTACTGCTTTTGACCCCCCAAAAATATTCATTTTAATCTGTGTGGTTGTGTATGTTTACTAATTGTACAGGTAAATTCAGTTGGAAAGGAACCATAAAGGCTGTTCTGAGACAAGCGCCGGACCATGAAATCTCCATTAAGAAATTAAGGAAAAAGGTACGTTGAATACTTTAGGACTGTCCGGGTGTCCCTGACCCACCAGTTCTCCTGCAGAGCTCCTGTTCACCGGAGCCAGTCTGGTGCGGAAGAGCTGCCAGTGTCTGCTGACACGGCAGT
The DNA here is from genome assembly GCA_029233225.1 of Lepidodactylus listeri. Taxonomy (NCBI): domain Eukaryota; kingdom Metazoa; phylum Chordata; class Lepidosauria; order Squamata; family Gekkonidae; genus Lepidodactylus; species Lepidodactylus listeri. Next base: position 110,014,487 of record JARCFY010000009.1, on the reverse strand, counting down.
TTCCAAAACGGGGAGCATGAGGCAAGACATGAAGCTGGGGGCTTCTTAAGGGAGCTGGGCTGGAAGTGCTCGCCGTCGGGAGGCAAAATTTTTATTGTGCTGCTTTTCAGAAATGCTGCTTAAACTGATTTTAGAATAATGATTTTTTTTCTCATGCTGTACTCTTAGCCAACATGGAATTAAATATGTGTTATTTATCATGCAGGTCTTAGCCCAGTATTATGCAGTCACAGCTGATCAGCATAAATCTGAAGAGGAAATTCTGGCCTTGTTTAATAAGAAAGTCAACAGCAATCCTAAATTTAAAGTTTTAAAGGAAAAAGTTAAACTTCTAAAATAGTTCTTATGTTCAAATGATCTAATTTTGCACAGTAGATCCAGTTTTACAATCAGATGTAAAGAGTGGTTTTGAATCATTTTCATACCTGTGTCAGCAAAACCTCACTCTGCCTGCCGCTTCTAATGATAAAATGTATTTGTTACTTTTTAAAATGTATATTTTTGTAAAAGAACAAAAACCCTATTAAAATCTTGTCTTGAGGCATCTGTAGCCGTCACGGGTTTGCTTCTGTGATCTGGACCATGTTCCTGTTTTTGTGGAGCAAATAATTCAGAGGGGCTTCATATGTATTGAAATAAAATACTCTGGATCAGTGAACCTCTCAGCTCTGATAACAGACAGAGGAAGTTTCAAAATGACGGTCACAACTAAAAGTAGCGTATTTGGGACTCTTGCACATCCTGATGGCATTCAGCATCCCATTTTACTAGAAGGAGCGGTCATCTTAGGGTGACAAACAGAAACAATACGAATTAATTTTGAAGTCCAGATGATGGTGGTCCCCGGGCACTCCATGCACAAATGTTTTCCTGCATTCCTCTCTATTTTTGAAGCCCCTTCCAACCCCTGGAAAGCTGCCTAAAGCCTAGAGGAAATGTGGTGTATAACCACTTTGATACATTTAAAGAAGATCATTTCTAGGGTTGGAGAACCACATGGAGGAACAGCTGTGCAGGTTCGGTGGGAGAGGCTGGAGTGAGGCGGGGGGGGGGCAGTTTCATCTCTTTGTCCCTCCCCATTCCATCCCACTGACTCAGATAAGCAGGAAAAAATGGTTTTGTAAATTATTCCAAAGCAAAGGGAGGAATCAAAGCATAGCTTGATGAGAACTAAGCATGCTCCCAAAGGGACAGAATGTTATTGTTGTTGTTGTTTGGGGGGGGGGGGGTTGTGGTGTGTGTGTGAGTGGGTGTGCACCTGGAAGTCATGGCGACCTCCGGTGACTGACACCTGCTGGGGGCCTGGAGGATATTCAGAGAGGTGGCTGAATAAAGCCTGCCCCCGTCTCCCGACTGCTGGTATTCCAAGGAGGCGTCCCAGTACTTGCCAGAGTCGACCCTGCTTGGCTTCCAAGATCTGACGGGATTGGGCTTGCCTGGGCTACCCAGGGCGGGGCAGAAAGGGACAGGATGTTGAGAGCAGTTTGAGTCAGTTAGAAGGGAAGTCTCTGAGAGCGTGAGAGATCCCTAGAGGTGAGACCCTGAGTGGCGGGATTTCCAAATTGCTTATCCCTCTCCTTTCTAGGCAAGCTCCCAGCTTGTAATGCGTTAAGATCCCCCACCGCTCCGCTGCTGGAAGATTCTCTCATTGTCGGTGGGTTTCAGTTTCTTCAGGGAGTCAGCGGTATCCCCCCAGGCCCGATGAGGGAGTTCGCAGGGCTCCAGTTGGGCCCTCCGCATCCAAGGGCAAGGGCGGCCAAGGCTACTTGGCTTGTTCATTTGAGCGGTGGATAAAAGTCTCCTGAGGTGTGTCTGCACAGATTTGTTCCTGTACATATTGAGGCCATTTCTTTCATTAAATTACAGTTCTTTCTGCCATGCTTCACTGGTGTTGGAAAGATGCCTTTTTCCCCTCTTGTATGAAGTCCAGCCCGATCACGGTAACAGTGGACACTCCGCTGTCAGCTTCTTTGATTCAGGTGCCAGAATCGTTTCTGCAGCTTTTGACTGTCATGTTCTGCATCACTGAGATTCTTTCTCACGTATGCAGTATTATTTTAATACAATGTTTATTTTCTTGCTTTTAATGGTTTGTGTGCCCCGGAACCTTAGGGTGGGGCAGATTAGAAATGTGACAATGGGGTAACGGCCTGTTTTATGTTTCTTTTACGGGTCTGGACCATCTGTTACCGGGGTTTTTTTTTGCCTTGCATTGCATCAAAATGAAATCTATATACCCCAGTATTTCCACTGGACTTTACTGAGTGGCGACTGGATACAGAAAGCCAAGACATTCCTTCCTTCAGCGCCTAAAAAGCTGCAGCATCCTCCTTTAAGGAGGAAATCAGAGACGGAATAATAAACATTAGTCAAGTTAAGGCTTGAAGGTTTATAGCTCTATACATTGAGTTGCAGTCTCAAATTACCAGACCCCACAATCAGTATATTCAGCATTTAGCCCAATTAAACTTACAAGGGGGAGAAGAACCCCTGCGCACACACAGAACAAAGATTCTAAGTTTCGTTTCTGCTCTGTCAGCCAAGGAGAGGATACTGAGCAACCCGTGAGTACTTTTAATAGGGAGCATTACTTTATTTTCAATTTTAACATTCAGTTTGGCCAGAAATCATTGGCTGAAGAGTTCCCCGCCTTGCGCTTGTTAAGGAGGACTCAGTGAAGCCAGCTTGGGGGCGGTGGGGGGAGGCTTAACCTCTCTATATTCTTGTAGAATAGATACTGAATGATTCAGGAATGTCTATCAGGTTGGTTTAAAAAGAGACTTCTTTGAAAATTAGGGTGCTCATGAGCAGGTACTTGTTTCAAGCAGAAAGTCTGCATCCTGTTTTTAATGCGGAGGAAAGTGTTTCCAAAGATCCCACCGCTTTGTTACATTTTAACGCAGATGCCATGAAGAGGCAGCAAATGCCCCTAAAAGGCAGTGCCAGGACTAGAGGACAGGCGGTATGCGTTTAATGTTTCTGCTCCCCCGAGCCAGATCGGCCACGGCAGTGATCTCAGACTTCTCAGGCTTTGCAACAGCTCTTAGCCCGCAGGAGGCCGCGTGGGACCCACTGAGCAGCAAGCACGTGACGTCAGTCACATGACAGCAAGCCGGAGTTGCCACCTCTCTGATACCGAGGCCAGGACCATGAGCTGCTCACCAAGAAAGCTGGGGACAGAAAACACAAACCAAGCGCCCAGAGGCATGGCCGTGGAGAAGTCCTCTCAGTTGCGAAGTGACCTCGCCTCTCCGTCCTGCTGCTCCTCTCAGCGGGTGGGATGGCATCCTAGGAGGTGGAGCTCCTGGCCCACCCGAGTGTCACAAACCGGGTGCCAACTTCTGGGTGGGGTCTGAAGACCTCCCAAAATTACAATGGCTCTCCAGATCACTTCCCCTGGGGAAAGTGGCTGCTTTGGAGGGTGGGATCCATGGCATTTTACCCACTGTGGTCCCTCTCCTCCCCAAACCCCGCCCTCCCCAGGAATTTCCCAACCCAGACTTGGTAACCCTCATCGCAACCCATGGGTGCAAGACAACAGTGTTAGGAGAAAGGAGTGATTATTTCTTACCCCCTATGCAGGGGCGTGGCTTAACCTGGACAGCCCAGACTAGCTCGATCTCGTCAGATCTTGGAAGCAAACAGTCCTGGTTAGTATTTGGATGAGAGACCTCTGAGCGTCTCTTGCCCTGAAAGCTCCAAGGGGCCGCCATCCGTCAGCTGTGACTTGCCAGCCTGTTCCCACCCTACAAGGGCTTCCATGGCCCGTCTTGGCGAAAGGGCACGCCCTGCTGTTTGGGGCACCTGAGGCTGTGGGAGGAGGGCTTGGCATTCTCTGCCACTTGCCAGTTTTCAAATGGAGTTTTGTCTGTTGTTTCTCTAAAAGGTGCAGCCTTGCGTGGCCCTAGACTGCCTATCAGTTTTCCTCCCAAAGTTGTTGCCACAGTGGTGGGAAGGCAAGCATTGTCTTTGGAAATCAGGAGCTGCGTGAGCAATCATGGGGCAACCTTTTGTGCGTCATATCCTGGGAGAAAACTGACCACGCCTTAGCCAGGTAGAAGTACATGTTCTGACCACTTCCCCATGCCAGGCTTCTCATATGTTTCAAATAATCCTAGTGCTTTTCTGGTGAGGCAGCTGGGAAAATCAGGAGGATGCGTCCTCAACAAGGAACAGCTGTGGGCATCATTTAGATTCATTCTAGCAGACCGGGCATATTTGTTGTGCTTTAGGTCAGTTAACTATGCTTGAACTTGAGAAGAAGAGAAGAGGATTTGATTTATACCCCACCCTTCACTACTCAAAGGAGTCTCAGAGCGGCTTACAAACTCCTTTCCCTCCCCCTCCCCACAACAGACACTCTGTGAGGTGGGTGGGGCTGAGAGAGCTCTGAGACAGCTGTCCTTGAGACAACAGCTGTGCCAGAACTATGGCTTGCACAAGGTCATCCAGCAGGTGCAAGTGGAGGAGTGGGGAATCAAACCCGGTTCTCCCAGATTAGAGTCCGCGCACTTCACCACTACACCAAACTTGGACTACTTCAATTGCTGCATCAGCACAGAGCTTAAGCAAATGAATGAGAACTGCATCATCCCTGCTCATCTCAAAATGCTTTCTTCCCGGTTTACACGATCATAACTGGATTTCATAACTGGATTACAGTACACCGTTTGGAAAAGCTCTCTCTGAGCCTGCTGCGGCAGAGAAGGCGGGATAAAAGCCAAATTAAATAAATAAATAAGCACCCCCGCGTTCTGACATGACCGCAGCTGTATTTAGATTTCACCACCGATCTGCAATTTGTCTATGACAGGAGTGGGCCTGAAACGCAGGTAGAGGACTTCCTCGCTTGTTGTGGCTGGGGCGTGGGTGCAGGTGGATTGTTGCTTACAGAGAAAGTAGTTTCAGCTCCAGTCATTCGTCCATACAGCTATGGGAAAATAGAATAGCAGGCATTATTCGATACCAAGAAATAGTCGCCCTGTGATGTGTGGTGGTGCATTCGTCCTTCATGCCTATTGGAAAGAACAAACATGAAGTCTTGATCTTCAAGTACAATAATTCCCATTACAATGTCTCCGTGCTGCATGTCTGCTCCTTGTGCCTGCGTGGACTGTTGTAGAACTCCTGGGCCACCCCACCCCTTGTGGAACAGGGCTATCCACAGTGTGTGAATAGCCTTCCTGATCATATCAGAAAAGTGTCCACTTTTGTTTACTTTTAGAAAACTATGGAAGACGAAACAGTTCAGGATGGGCTTACTACCCTCAAGGTAGGGCCTAGAAATCTCCTGAAATTACAACTGATCTCCAAATTACAGGGATCAGTTCCCTTGGAGGAAACGTTGGCTCCGGAGGACAGACGATGTGCTATACTATAGAGTCTACCTTCCAAAACTACCATTTCCATAGAGTCTAGAAGAAACGTAAGTCCTATAATGACATCACATCTCCACTCAGTTCCCTCCGCTCTCCCCAGGCACCACTGCCAAATCTTCAAAAATTTCCAAAGCTGGAGATGGCAACCCGAGCTCAAGGGCACTTTTAACTGAAGACAATTGATGACTGGATTTCTGTAAGAGTGTTGCTGATGGCTGATGAACTAGTTGCAATCTGCCATGCATCTGCTTGCAGAGAAAGGCAAGACGGAATAGTTACCACATGATATACGCAGTATATGTGATGATGCCATTCGTCTGAAGGGAGGGAGACTCCTCGGCCCCCTTCTGTCATTGTCTTCTGCCAGCGAGTGGGTAAAAACTTTTCTTTTGGGTCTGATGTTCCCTCTGTGACCCTGCCTTCCTGCCCTACCTTTTAATGGTTATGTTTGGGGTAGTGGTTAAGTGCACGGACTCTAAGCTGGGAGAACTGGGTTTGATTCCCCACTCCTCCACATGCAGCTGCTGGATGATCTTGGGTCAGTTACAAGTTCTCTCAGAGCTGTTCTTAAAAGAGTAGTTTCTGTCAGAGCTCTCTCAGCCCCACCTACCTCACAGGGTATCTGTTGTGGGGAGGGGGAGGGAAAGGAGTTAGTAAGCCTCTCTGAGACTCCAAGTGAGTGAAGGGCAAGGTACAAATCCAATCTTTTCTTCTTCTCTTCTGTACCAGCTGTTCTCTCAAGGACAGCTCTCTCAGAGCTCTCTCAGCTCCACCTACCTCACAGGGTATCTGTTGTGGGGAGGGGAAGGGAAAGGAGTTTGTAAGCCGCTCTGAGACTCCCTTGGGGAGTGGAGGGCAGGGTATAAATCCAATCTCTTCTTCTTCTTTATATTTGTGTGTGTGTGTGTTTTAACTTTGGCATTAATTACGTGTCTTGATGGTTTTTAAGAAGAGATTTTAGTATGTATGGTTTTTAATCTGCTGTTGCTGCTGTTTGTCTAAAATCCAACCTTTCAAGTTCTTTCCCTTTTCTAATTTAGCCATTGCAATTTCCTGCTTTATTTATTTTACTCAGCTTCTGCACTATCCCCTGTGGCCATCAATTCTCTTGAATGCTGGCAGGTACAAACTAGCCACTCGGCTGGATCCTTTCATGCAGACAGGGTTCCACCCACACCAGCCTGCCCTTTCCCCAAGAGTCAGATTAAATGGTACGAAGGCTGCTCATCACCAGAGACAAGCCTCAGAGCTGGGCATTTTCCCCTCTCCCAGAGGTAAACCACTCTGCCATGCTGCTAAACAGAGGTAGCTTTCAAACCATCTGCCATTTTGCTGAGCCAGACTTGAGCTTTTACTGCTCTGTCCCTGAGGCGGACCTGAACTCAGCTCCTGCTGTGCTTCCCTCCATAGGCGTCAACTTCAGGGGGGCTGGGGAGCTGAAGCCACCCCCCCCCCCCGGAACTTTTCCAGGAGGGGCTGAGCCTCCACCAGAGACAATGGACTGTGATGTCTCTGGCCCAGCCCCAGCCCCCCCTCCCAGGAAACTGGAAAGTCTATGCCCTCGCTTCCCTCCAACGTTCCATCTCCCTCGGAAATGTGACTGGACGCTGGAGCAGCACTCTAGAGTTGTTCAAGGATGAAACACCTGAGTGGCTATTTTTTCCCTTCTGGGGCAGGACAGACTTCTGTCCGTCACAGCAGACAATTCAGTTTCTTGAGAATCCCAGCTTTCCTTTACTGAAAGTTTATTTATTTGTAATATTCTTATCCTACTCTTCCTCCTGGGAGAATCTGTGACTGGCCCAAAGTCACCAAGTGAGTTTCCAGGGCAGAGTGGGGATTCGAACCTGGGTCTCCCAGATGCTCATCTAACACCCTGACCACTATACCATGCCTTCTGGCTGGAAAGCCAGACTTTAAAATGTGTGAGCAAATGCCTTAATTTCCAAAACAGCATCCTCAACAGGATTTCCCGGGGTTCCAGTGGCCTTCATTGTGATTCCCTGATCCTTGATGAGCCAAAGAATCAGTGGTTCAAAATAAGGAAATAGGTTTACAAGCAGGGGACCTGCAAGGGCTTGGGGAGGGCATCTCATTTCCCCCTCCTCCGCTATTTCCTGTTTCCTGACCTCAAAAGCTCCCATAACTGCTTCCTTCTCTCCTTCCCACCTCTCAGGCAGCCTACATTCATCCCCCACACCCCCTCTTCAGGTTTCCTTCCTTCGCTCCTCCAGCAGCCTCGACTGGGAAAATTATGGCCCACTGGTGCCGTTGGTATCATGTGGCCAAACCCAGTTCCCGTCAGAAGGTGAGTAGCTGCTGCCTGCCACAGCTACAGGTCCTCAGAGGTCTTCAAGGGCAGCCTGCGCTGCAAGAGTCCTTCGGTGAGATGGCAGTGATAGAGATCAATATAGCTGCACTGCTTGAGTCTGGTTGAGGGAAAGATGTAATTGACCAAAGGAACTCCTTGACACACAGCTGTTTCTCGAAGAGCAACTGGGTGTCTAAAAATGCTACGTGGCCTTTATGTGATCTGAGAAAGACAGTTTAAACCACCCAGCACATTTTCATAGCTGGCTGATTTATTCCTGCCCTACAGATTCCTGAATTGGGCGAAGGTCAGCGTGCCTCTCGGCTTCCTTGAGAGACCTAGACCATGGATTTTCCATTTTCCAGCTCTGGATACAATCTGGGAGAGTAAATACAGAGGGCTTTAACATTCCGTTCCTCTTTCATACCACAGAGGGCATCAGAGTTCTGTACCTGTCTCACTTTCCAAAGTGTTCCCCTGAGTGATTCTACCTTATTTATTCCAACTGGTATTAGATAGGGTTACCATATTTTGAAAAGCAAAAGAGAGAGCCTATTTCCCGAATGACTACTTAAAACAACTGATCACTATGACACATCTCATTTTAAGTACTATTTTAGCTGTGATCATTCCAACCCCAAAAGAGGACTTTTCATCAGTTTTTAAAAAAGAGCCTTGAAAAAGGACAGATGCCAAAAAAAAGAGGACATATCCTCTAAAAAGAGTACATCTGCTAACCCTACATTAGAGTAACTGCCCAGTTCTTCTCACAATAGTGTTGTTGGTTGACTAGAGTGTCAGGAAGCATTAGAGCAGGGGTGGCCAAACTTGCTTAATGTAAGAGCCACATAGAATAAGTGTCAGATGTTTGAGAGCTGCAAGACATGAACAAATATTACACACACATTTTAAATGAGAAATATGCAAATTTGCTTTTTATTGAAATTAAATGAGACTGCCAGGGGGGAAAAGGGTAAAACTGGATATTTATAATGATATTTGTTTGCTAATGATATTTGTCTAAGAGAGAGAAAAAGAGAGAGGTGGAAATAAAGAATGAAAGAGGTGGAAAGAAAGAGAAAGAAAGCAAATAGACAGAGGAGGAAGGAAGAGAGACAAAAAGAAAGGGAGAGAAACAAAGAAAGCAAATAGATCAGGAGCCTGCCAGGGTCTGCACGATATGTGTGAAAGAGCCGCATGCAGCTCCTGAGCCACAGTTCAACCACTCCTGCATTATAGCCTTCTTGTCAGTTCTGTGATTTTTCCAGAGACATTTGTGAGGTACCATTTCCCTCCTGACTACAGTGCCACAGTAGACCATAAACTGCATATTTTCCTCCATGCCCAGAAATCAATCCTGCAGAGGTTTACACTTGTGTGGAGCAATGTCAGCTAAACACTACAATTCCCAGGCAGAAGGTGGATTCTCACACTTGTTCATGTCATGGCCCCTCACCCCCACCGTTGGAATGTGTCTCGCTTCTCACAGCCTGAGTTTTATCTCTCTTGCCTCCCTAACCTTGGAGAAAGGGAGCTTTCTCAACAGTTTTGCTGCTTTGCATTTGCAGGTGTTTATTGTAACATTTTCCCACTTTAGCCTTGGAATGAAACGTCTAGCATATCTGAATGTATTTCTCCTGCTCCAGGATTGGAAGCCCCTCCACCATACCCAGTTTGAATGCACTATAACTGTAACCCCTCAACCCCTTTCTTTCATTACTGACTCAAGTTCATGTAGACGACTATTTGTTCCACTGGATATAAAGAACCTTATGGTTAAGAACTTTGTTGACAGTTTGAAATCTCTTAGACTCTCACAGAGAGTCAGTAATCCTTTCTCCAGAGTGATCTCCCCGTTCCTGACGTGGCAGAAGATGGGGAAGACCCTCCTACGACTCAGGGCTCGGAACTACCGATATCCACAGCTGAGGAACCAGTACTGGTGCCTATGTGCAGTTGGGTGGATACTAGACTGAGAGGCCCTCGCCAGTCATGGGCAGTCTTTGAGACTGAGACTTGGACTCCTCGGCAGGGGCCGAGTAGGAGTCTAAATACTTCTGGGAGGGGTATCAGCCCCAAGAGCGTGCGCCACCCGGGGACTCGGGTCGGCCCTGAGGGCTGAAGTTTGCAGATGTGTGGTCCCAGATGGACTGGTGGTTCGACCTCATCCAACAATGCCTGGAACAACAGATGACCACCCTCCTGGAAGGACTCCCGAGAGCTATTCAGCTGCTGTTCGATGAAATCCAGGACGCAGGAGGGGCTACAGGCGGCAGAGAAGCTGGGGACGGGGCAGGCGTGGGGCTGCAACAACCGATCCAACCAGCCCCCATGGGTGTACCTCCCACAGCCCCCATGCCAGCACCCGGGATGGACAGACGCACTGTTCCCCATGAGCTGCTGGGAACTACGTTCGACAGGAATCCACCCAAGCTACAATTCTTCATAATCGAGGCTGGCAGGTTCCTGCAAACCTGGGGCCATCTGTTTCCCACGGAAGGGGATCGAGTGGGCTGCATCAGGTCCAGACTCCGGGAAGAAGCCGCGGAATGGTATGTAAGCCTCCATAATCCCCCTGGGCCTGAACTTAAATGCACTGATGACTTTATGTGGGCCCTCTGTCGACAATATGAAGACCCAATGAGTAAGGAGAAAGCTTGTAACCAGATCAAGAGACTGACCCAAGGGAAGAATTCGGTGAGGGAATACACGGCGGCATTTAAACGCCATGCTGCCAGGATCCACGGATGGCCCGAAGCAGTCTTTGTGGAGCAATACCGCCAGGGATCAAACGTGGACTTATACAAGACTATTTTACAAAATGTTAACCCTACCACACTGGCGGCGTGGATACAAGCAGCCAAAGAGGCCAAAGCCCGGTTTACCCTCATCAAGATGCTGTGAGAGTCTAAGAGATTTCAAACTGTAAACAAAGTTCTTAACTGGGAAGTTCTTTATTCCAGTGGATCGAATAGTCATCTACATGTTCTTGAGTCAGTAATGAAAGGAAAGGGTTGAGGGGTTACAGTTATAGTGCATTCAAACTGGGTATGCAAAGGGGGGCTCTAATCCTGGAGCACAAAAATTACAGTTAGATATGCTAGATGTTTTGTTCTCAGGCTAAAGGCGGGAAAAAGTTACAATAAACACCTGCTAATGCCAAAGCACCTAAGTCGTTGAGAAAGTTCCCCATCTTTTGTGGGAATCCACCTCCCGCTTGGGAATGGCAGAGTTTAGCTGACATACTGCCCCCTCCCCAAGATCTATTCAACCCCCTGGTTTTAATGGATACAATTTATGGAAGGCACGAAGCTTTGCAAGAGCGTTTACATGCATAGTCAACCCATTCATTACATTTGGGACCAAAATCCTTCTAACTAATCAGATACCACAGTGACCCCTTTTTATTTTGGAGTCAAGGATTTGGTCCACTTCAAAATGAGTCTCACTCCCCCTCATCAGAGGAGGAACTGGATGTCGGATTCTCCACTCGCTCAGTCCAGGAGCTTTTTTCAAGAGGCTGTAATGGAAAACTGGATGGATATTTTTCAGTGATTTAGGCAACTCAAGTTCAAAAGTCACTTCGTTGATTTTTTTTCTTAACTTTAAACAGGCCTATGTATTTCCATCCCAATTTACGGCTGGGTTGGAGACTTTTAATATTCTTAGTAAAGACATATACCGAGTCCCCTGGAAGTAGCCTCCACCCTGGGTCCCTCCCCTTATCAGCGTGTTTTTTATAGTCCATTTTAGCTTTTTTCAAAGTCTTAGCAAAGAGAGGCCACGATTCTTGAAATGAATTCCACCATTGGGTAAGGCCACTGGGATCCTGAGTGGCTGGCCCCAAGGATGGCAGTGGAACTCCTTCATAGCCTTCGGTTGCCATGAAGGGAGAAACTCCAGTGGATGAGTACATAGAGTTATTGTAACTGTATTCTGCAAAAGGGAGTAAATCAGCTCAGTCATCTTGTTGATAGTTAGTATAACAGCGCAAAAATTGTTCAAGAATTTGATTAACATGTTCCGATTGGCCATCATTCTCTGGATGATAAGCGCTGCTTAACGCAGGTTCTACTCCCATGACGTCTAATAGCTCCCACCAGAAGTTGGCAACAAACTGAGAACCGCGATTAGAGGTTATATTCCGCAGAATTCCATGCAATTTGATAATATGGGCTAAGAAAGCTTTTCCCAAAGCTTTAGCCGTAGGAAGTTTCTTGAACAGGGTAAAATGGGCTTGCTTGGAAAACGTGTCTACCACCACCCATATGACTGTTTTTCCTTTGCCAGATCTGTTATAAAATCCATTGCTAGATCTGTTATAAAATCCATTGAAATGGTTTCCCAAGGCCTATTGGGGGTTTCGAGTGGTTTCGAGTCTTTCCCCCCCGGATTTACACATTAAACATATTTGGCATGCGGAAACATAATCGGACACTTTCTGTCTCATGCATGGCCACCAAAATTGCCTTTGCAATAAGTTTAAAGTTTTGAGGTACCCAAAGTGGCCAGATAGCTTGGATTCATTGGGCGACATGCATCACCTCCCACCGCAATGATTTGGGCACCACAAGTTTGCCGTTGCGGAACCAGCAATGATTGGGGCTGTTTCATGGTCTCATCTTTTTGAAATTTTGCCTGCTCCCCTTCCTCATAAGCTTGGGCAAATTTAAGTCCATTCAGAAGGGCTATTGTCTTTTTTCTCTTTGGCTTGACTGTATGTCACAACGCCCCCCCCCAATTGCTCAGGAGTGAACATACAATCGACCACCATGTCCCTGTGGCATTCGTACTGGGGAAGCTGGGATAAGGCATCGACAAGCAAGTTAGATTTTCCCGGAAAATGGCATAGGGTAAAGTTGAATTTTGAAAAGAAATCAGCCCAGCGTAACTGCTTTGCGTTTAACGTATGCTGAGTCCGAAGGGCCTCAAGGTTCTTCTGATCTGTCCAGACCTCGAAAGGTACTCTGGCCCCTTCTAGCCAATGCCTCCAAGTAGTGAGAGCTAAACGGATAGCCGCTGCCTCCTTGTCCCAAACCGCCCAGTTCCTCTCAGTGTCCCTGAATTTTTTACACTTGTAAGCCAAGGGGTGTAATTGTCCATCTGCCCCCTCCTGCAAGATAGCCCCCCCAATGCTGCAGTGGAGGCATCTACCTGTACTACAAAAGGTTTATTTTCATCGGGCTGGGCTGGAATGGGTTTGGATGTGAACAGAGTCTTCAGGGTATCAAACGCTGCTTGGCAGTCCAAGGTCCAGTTGAGCCAGGCTCCTGGTTTCGCAGACACTGGATCCCTTCCCCTTCGTTTTTAGGAGGTTAGTTAAGAGGAGGCTATACATGGCAAAATTGTTGATAAAAACTGGTGAATCCTAAAAAACTTTGTAGTTGCCTCCGAGTTCGGGGCACCTCCCACCCGGCCACTGCAGTCACTTTTGAGGGATCCATTCCCAAGCCCCAGGGGGATATACGGTACCCAAAAAAATCAATTTTGGTTTTGTGGAATTCGCATTTGGATAGCTTAGCGAATAACTTATTGTCTTTTAAAGTAGCCAGCACTTCCCGGACTAATTTGACATGGGAGGTCTCATCCTGGGAGTACAGCAGAATATCGTCTAAGTAACACAAGACCCCCTTGAATAAATATTTGTGCAGAACCTCATTTATTAGGTTTATAAAAATGCTGGGAGCGCCCTGAAGTCTGAACGGCATAACAAGATATTTGAATTGCCCTTGTTATGCCTTTCGAACTTCAAGGCGCTCCTGGCGTCTTTATAAACTTAATTAATGAGGTCCTGTGTTATTTAGATGACATTTTATTATACTCCCAAGATGAAACCTCCCATGTCCAACTCGTCCGTGAAGTACTGGCTGCTTTAAAAGATAATAAATTATTAGCTAAGTTGTCCAAGTGTGAATTCCACAAAACTGAAATAGACTTTTTAGGGTACTGTATATCCCCATGCGGCTTGTAAATGGACCCCTCAAAAGTAGCTGCGGTGGCCAGGTGGGAGGTGCCCCGGACTCGAAGACAACTACAAAGTTTTTTAGGATTCACCAACTTTGACAGATCATTCATCAACAACTTTGCTACTTATAGCCTCCCTTTAACAAACCTCCTTAAAACCAAGGGGAAGGAACCTGATTCTGCAAAACCAGGAGCCTGGCTCGACTGGACCCCTGACTGCCAAGTAGCGTTCGATGCCCTAAAAACACTGTTCTCATTTGAACCAATCTTGGCACACCCTGATGAAAACAAACCCTTTGTAGTACAAGTAGATGCCTCTGATGCAGCGACTGGGGGGGCAATCTTGCAAAAAGGGGCTGCTGGAAATTTACACCCCTTAGCATATGTGTCAAAGAAATTCGGGGACACCAAGAAGAACTGGGCAATCTGGGACAAGGAGACAGCAGCTATCTGCTTAGCTCTCACTACTTGGAGACATTGGTTGGAAGGGGCCAGAGTGCCTTTCAAGGTCTGGACAGACCACAAGAACCTTGAAGCCCTAAGGACTCAGCGTATGTTAAACGCTAAACAATAGCACTGGGCTGATTTCTTTTCAAAATTCAATTTTACCCTATGCCATTTCCCGGGAAAATCTAACTCGCTTGCTGATGCCCTATCCCATCTTTTCTGTTATGATTGCCACCGGGACACTATCATTGATTGTATGTTCACTCTGGAGCAATTGGGGGTGGGCAGCTGTGACACGCAACCAAACCAAAAAGAAGGACAATAATAGCCCCTCAGAATGAGCTGTTAAATTTGCTCAAGCTTATGGAAGGGGAACAGGCAGAATTTCGAAAGATGAAACAATGAAACAGAGCCCTGAGCAGTGCTGGTTCCGAAATAGTGCCCAAAGCCTTGTGGCAGGAGGTAATGCATGCCACCCACGAATCCAAGCTATCTGGCCATTTTGGTTATCTTAAGACTTTGAACTTGTTGCAAAGACAGTTTTGGTGGCCACGCATGAGGCAGGAAGTATCAGATTATGTTTCAGCGTGCCAAACATGTTTGGTGTGCAAATCTAGGGGGAGAAAGACCCCTGGACTACTCCAACCACTCAAAACCCCCAATAGACCTTGGGAAACTATTTCAATGTATTTTATAACTGATCTACCCCCCAGCAAAGGGAAGATGGTCATACGGGTTGTGGTAGACACGTTTTCCAAGCAAGCCCACTTTACCCCCTTCAAGCAACTCCCATGGCTAAAGCTTTGGCGAAAGCTTTCCTCGCCCATATTATCAAATTGCACAGCGTTCCATGGAACATAATTTCCGACCACGGTTCTCTGTTTGTTGCCAGCTTCTGGCGGGAGCTCTTAAATGTCATGGGAGTAGAATCCGCATTAAGCAGCGCTTATAATCCAGAGACTGATGGCCAATCGGAATGTGTTAATCAATTTCTTGAACAGTTTTTGCACTGCTATACTAACTATCAACAAGATGACTGGGTTGACCTACTCCCTTTTGCGGAATACAGTTACAATACCTTAGTACACTCATCCACCGGAGTTTCCCCCTTTATTGCAACCGCAGGCTATGAGGGAGTTCCACTGCCATCCTTGGGGCCAGCCACTCCGGGTCCTGGGGGCCTCACCGAGTGGTGGAATTCACTTCGAGAATCATGGCCTCTCATTGCTAAGACTTTGGAAAAAGCTAAAGCCGACTATAAATGACATGCTGATAAGGGGATGGGGCCTGGAGTGAGGGTTATTCCCAGGGGACTCCATTTATGTAGCTACAAAAAATATCAAAGGTCTCCAACCCAGCCGTAAATTGGGTTGGAAATACATAGGCCCGTTTAAAGTGAAGAAAAAAATCAGCAAAGTGACTTTTGAACTTGAGTTGCCTAAATCACTCAAATATGTTCATCTGGTTTTCCATTACAGCCTCCTGAAAAAAGATCCTGGGCCGAACAAGTGGAGGTTCCAACATCCAGCTCCTCCTCCTCTGGTGAGGGGGGGTGAAACTCACTTTGAAGTGGACCAAATCCTTGACTCCAAAATAAAAAGGGGTCGATTATGGTATCTGATTCGTTGGAAGGATTTTGGCCCTGAGCTTAATGAGTGGGTTGAATCTATGCATGTAAAGGCTCCTGCAAAGCTTCGTGCCTTCCATAAATTGTATCCGTTAAAACCAGGGGGTTAAAGGGATCTTGGGGGGGGCAAGTATGTCAGCTAAACGCTGCCGTTCCCTGGCGGGAGGTGGATTCTCACACTCATTCACGTCATGGCCCCTCACCCCCACCACTGGAATGTATCTTGCTTCTCACAGCCTGAGTTTTATCTCTCTTGCCTCCCTAACCCTTGAGAAAGGGAGCTTTCTCAATGGTTTCACTGCTTTGCATTTGCAGGTGTTTATTGTAACATTTTCCCGCTCTTTAGCCTGGGAATGAAATGTCTAGCATATCTGAATGTATTTTTTCTGCTCCAGGATTGGAGGGCCCCCTTATCATACCCAGTTTGAATGCACTATAACTGTAACCCCTCAACCCCTTTCTTTCATTACTGAATCAAGAACGTGTAGACGACTATTTGATCCACTGGAAATAAAGAGCCTTATGGTTAAGAACTTTGTTGACCGTTTGAAATCTCTTAGACTCTCACAAACAATACCAATGGACAAATCAACAGCCTTACTTCTTTATGGACCCAACAGTATAACACAACTTCCTTCTGATTGTCTGAGCAGTGAGACTTCCAAGACAAATGCACAACTGGCTATGTCTGGTTTCTTTATAATATTTATTTACGACATTTATGTCCCACCTTTCTACTGAAAAGCACTCTGAGGGGCTTATGATAGAAAGGTTAAAATGGTAACTGTTAGGGATGGGCATGAACCTGGTTGGGTTCGGGCTTCAGGGTGGCCCCTGAACTGAACCCCGAATTGAACCAAAAGGCCCCCACTCAAACCAAGCCAGTTCAGCAAGTTCAGTTCCCGCTTTCTCCTGGCTGCAGTGAATCATGGCCAGGAGTGGGGGGGGGGGGGGGGGATAGTCCAGGAAAGGTTAAATGGCTTAACGATGATAACAGTCCAGTGATTACAAAATGGGATGGGGAGAGTAAAGAAAACTGATAGAAACTTTACACACACTAGGAAAAAGCTGACTCAAAATCGGCTTCCAGAAAAAAAAATTGGGGTAAAAGTCGTTTCAAAATAGCTGGAAAAAAATTGGGGGGGGGGGGGGGGGACACAAAAAGGTGGAAACTAAAGGTAGAAAAATGCATACAGAAATCAGAGGATAAACCAAAGCAGTATACAACCAGAACTGATGGGGAAAAACCATGCAGAAAACAGCTAAGTACTGAATTTTAAAAACTGAAATCTCAAAGGTCCATGTCTAACGCTGTCATCAAGTGATTCTCACTAATCATTTTTATGTTCCAATATAGTACATGCTGTAGGTAAACCCGTGTAAAAGCTGGTAATTACTGGACAGTGTCTTGTTTTGTTGGAGTGTAAAATTAGATTGCATGGGACCATGCTAGTTCATTAAAAATTTAAACAGAAACAATAGAAACATACCCAATTTATTAGGACTAAAAGTCACAGCTAGATTTTGAATATTATTATTTTTTTAAAAAAATTCTTGGGATTTGATGATAGACCTGCAATTTAAAAGTACCTCAGAATATAATCTCAGGTAATCTTAAAAAGTATGATGTGTCAGAAAATCTCAGTCTTTTTTGTATACAAATTTTAGACCTCCACCAAGTAGCACTGAGCCATCTCATCTGTGTCTCAGCTTTTCACTATCAAAGGTATAGGAAGAGGTACCTGAATTTCTGGCCTTTACCAGCACAGACTGAACACACCGGGTTCCAGAGTGGAATGGTGGCCCCCTGGGAGCAGTAGAAGTGTTCTGGGACTGGAATGACAGGTACAAGGGTAGAATCCAAGGGTCCTTCCAACATTTGGGTCTTAGGCCATGAAGGACTTCAAAGGCCACAGCATAGATGAGTCCCTACCACTGAGAAGACCCTATCCTGTTATTATCTGCCTCACATCAGAAGGGTGGGTCAGGGCCTGTCTGGAAGATCTTAACCACTGGGCAAGTTTATACAGGATGAGATGAGCCTTCAGTTCCTCTGGTTCTATATGGCTTTAAAGGCCAAAGTAAGTATTTGAACTGCACCCTAAATAAACTGGTGGTCAATGTCCCTCTTTTAGTTCAGGAGTAATGTGCTAATTGTGAGAGAAGGCACCCTAGTACAGCTCTATCTCATCAGATCTCAGAAGCTAAGCAGGGTCAGTACTAGGAAGAGAGACCACCAAGGACAGGGTTGCCAGACACACACACCCCAGTGGAAGTGGGGGTCCCCGGTGCCAGGCCCCACCGCAAATAAGCTGGCTGGTGGGGGGAGCTTACTCCCAAAAGCAAAAGATCCAGCCAACATGCAGCAACATGTCTATGTCACTGCCCAC
The DNA here is from genome assembly GCA_029233225.1 of Lepidodactylus listeri. Classification (NCBI taxonomy): domain Eukaryota; kingdom Metazoa; phylum Chordata; class Lepidosauria; order Squamata; family Gekkonidae; genus Lepidodactylus; species Lepidodactylus listeri. The sequence goes on along the minus strand of JARCFY010000009.1, from coordinate 109,996,370 downwards.
ATGACTCGGAAATGACATCATCATGTTGGGGCCATTGAGGGGACATTCTGGTATTTTGGTAAAAACTCTATGATAAAAGCCAAATTTACCATAGAGTTTTTGCCCAAATACCAGAGCACTTTCAGGTCATGTGAACAATGACATAGGTATGTCACTGCATGTGGGCTGGGCCTCCTTCCTGCTCCCAGTAAATCCCCTCTATCCCCCACCAGTTGCCTGGAGGGACCTGGCAATCCCAACCAAGGAAGACTCTAAAGAGGAAGGCAATGGTAAACCGCTTCAACTTCTCACTTGCCTTAAAATCTCCTTGCTGGGGTCACCATAGGTCAGCTGTGACTCGATGGCACTTACGTAAGTAATACGGTCACCGCTATGTGTCTGTTAGTGCTCTTCAGGGGTCATTTCGAGCAGGAATGGCGTTCCGGGAGTAACAAGCCCAGGAGCAGGCACATACAGTGATGCGCTGTGGAAAAAAGCAAAAGCATACTAACTGGATCTGTGTTTTCATGCTTGTTGTAGAGTAGCTTCCCTGCAGGAGCAAAGGAAACCTAAAGTATCTTTAGTCAAAGTGTAAAGCTCTGAGTTGGGAAGTACCTGGAGATTTTTGGGGTGGAGCCTGAGCACTGGGTGTTCCCTTCTGACACACTTCCGGTGATGTCAGGGGGTGTGGCATATGCAAATAAGCAGGGCCGGTGCCAGGTTCTTTTGCACAGTAGGCGAGGCTATCTTCTGGCGCCCACCCCCCCTTGTGCCCACCAATTTTCAAACATTTTAGGAAGAATGAAAAACACAAAAATTGAAATTGCTAATGTCTTTTTTTTTAATTGTGAGAACAGGTAATACAATCTCTGAATTTCTCTCTCGAACATTATTTAGTGTGTGTGACTGCAGCCTCTATGACATTATAACCCAGTGAGGTCCCTCCTGCTCTCCCCAGGCTCCAACCCCCCAAATCTCCAGGAATTCAACAAGGCAGAGCTCGCAGAGGAGCACCGTGAAGTTGGAAGACCAAAATCTCTTTGGATGGGAAAAGACAGCAAATTGCCTTCTCTAATCCAAATGACCTGGTAGAATTCTGAGGGAGTAGAATGGGCTGAATCCCTAAGGGAACATTCACCAGGGTTGCCAACTACAGGTTAGGAAATACCTGGAGATTTGGGCAATGCCTGAGGAGGGAAAGGACTTGAGTGGGGTATAATGCCATAGATTCCACCTTCTGAAGTGGCCAGTTTCTACAAGTGAACTGATCCCAGCCAGCCTTTCCCTGCCTGACTGGAACACTTCCTGCGAAGGTGGGGAGAACTGCTATAGAACAGCTGCCACTGGCCAGCTAGGTAAGAACATATGAACATAAGAGAAGCCGATGTTGGATCAGGCCAATGGCCCATCAAGTCCAACATTATGTCACACAGTGGCCAAAAACACCAGGTGTCCTCAGGAGGTCCAGCAATGGGGCCAGGATACTGGAATCCCTCCCACTGTTTCTCCCCCCCCCCCCCAGCACCAAGAATACAAAGCATCACTTGCCCCAGACTGAGAGATTCTCTCTATACCTTGTGAGAACATCACTTGCCCCAGACTCAGAGTTCCTGGACAAGCCAGCTGGACCTTCCGCCCCTAACTGCCAGCCGGTGGTCAAGCCTGCAAGCCCAGCCTGCTATCCCTGGATAGGGCACGAGGGGCAGGGCCGGGGCAGCCAGGAGAACCGGCTAACCAAGAGGCCGCGTCCCAGGCCTCCCTTCTGCGGTGCCAGCAGGCAGTCGGAGAACCAGGCACCTGGCTCTGTGTGTGTGCGCGCGCGCACCTCTCCCCCCTGCTGTTCCCAGACAAGGGGGAAGAGGCGCACGTCCAGGCCGGGAGCGGTGTCCATCAGGCACCTGGCTCGCTCTCACTTTTACTTGACATTCAGCGGCAGAGGGGCAGTAGGTGGGGGTCATGGGTTCGGCTCTTCCCGGCAGGGGAGGGAGGTGAGGCCAGGGAGGGAAGGAGACAGAGGCCCGGCCTTGCTCCATTCTTTCCACCCCCAGTGAGCCGCGCTTATAGGCAGCCACCTCACTTTGCCTATATGGACACACCAGCTGTGCAAATAAGTTATGCTAATGAGCTCCTGCACCTCTTTTTTTAACGAAATGACCCCTGGTGCTCTTTCTGCAGCAATTTGTACCAGTGGAAGTGCCGTAGAGGTCTTCACAGATCACATTTCCTTAGTAAAGCTTTGATGTGACTGCAACAGGAGTAACTCCAGCTAGATGATGTCTGTCCCGGGAAAAAGAGGAGCTAGGGTCCCCCCCCCCCCCACAAGCTGATCAGAGGCACTTCAGACCACAAATGGTTCCTGGGCACCTGAAGATGGAGCGAATCCAGAAGCACTCACAAATTGTAATCCTGCTACATTAGGGAGAGGGCAAGAAGTTGCCATCTTGGTTAGGGTTGCCAAATTACTTACCATTTTTAGCAGGGGAGAGCTGGTCCCGTTCTGGGATATTTGCGAGTGCACAGCTCGATGACATCACCGGGAAGTGACGTCATCACATTGGGCACATTGCCGGCTGATGCTCTAGCAATCAGCCTGAAAACTCTGTGGTACCATAGAGTTTTCAGGCTGATTGCTAGAGCATTGGCCAGCAATGTGCCCAGAGCGATGACGTCACCTCTGGGTGACGTCATCACACCGGGCATGTTGGCCCAAAACAGGCACTTTGGGGGTGGGGTTCCCCCCACTGGCCTGATCTGGACCAGTGGATTGGGGCCCTTTTGGCAGGGAACACCCCCCCCCCCCGGGGGACCTGGCAGCCCTAATTCTGGTCTTAACCCCCAACTTCCATGGCCTCCATTTTGTCCAGATTCAACTTCAGACTGTTAACTTATGCCCACTACCACCGTCACAGCCTTCAGGTACCTCAAACGGAAAGTGAAAATACAGCAAGAACCCCCCTCATTTCCAAGTCACTGCATCTGATTGCTTGGAGATATCAAGGCCTTCGGGCTACCAGTTCCTGTTTTGCTACTCAAAAACCAGTTAGGAAAGCCCCTCCCGTCCCCCAGTCCCCCCACACTTAGATTTCTAAGAGGACAAGTTTCCCTGACATAGTTAAGGTAAGGCTGTGGGAATTCCATTTGGTGTTGCATTCCGGAAAGAGATCTGCAACTTCTCTCAGGGCATGTTTCCTCATCGGCATTGGCTTTTGGTACTACTGAATCCAGCCTTACATTCCCCGGCCCCCCTCCATCACTACCGGAGTCCTCAGTTCACCTGTGCTCCTTCAGCACATTCGGCAACCAAACAGTGTTCTTTAAAAACCACCCCAAATACAAGTTCACACACAGAAAAGCTACAAAATGTCTTATCAGTTACCTAGGGTTGCCAGCTCTGGACTGGGAAAGACCTGGAGAGTTTGGGGGTGGAGCCTGTGGTGGGCAGGGTTGGGGGAGGGGAGGGACCTCCACAGGGTGTAATGCCGTGGGATCCTTCTTTCAAAGCAGCCGTTTCCTCCCGGAGAACTAATATGGGTCATCTGGAGATCGACTGTAATAGCGGGAGATCTCCGGGTGTCCCCTGGAGGTTGGCAATGGCAATCCTACAGTTATATCCCTTTGTAAAATAGTATTTCTAGTCATGTTTAAGACCTCTGATTCCCCCCCCACACACACACACTGTAGGGAGTTGACCAAAACAAGCCTTTTTGTCTATAATAGAAAGTATATTTCTCCATTAGGGAGACAATCCACTTGTGGCCTTGCTTCAACTAGAGTTGATAGCTTCTCCAAACAGATGGGTCCTTGTAAAAGGCAGTAAGAGAGAGCCAGCAGGGCTGCAGTCTCTGGGAAAGTGGCTCCCATTGGGGAAACATCAGCCGTTTCTGAAGAACATGAGCCTTCCTTGCCCACTGCCTGACCTTCAGCAGATGGGCCTCTTCAGACCAGGCCACAGCAGCAGATCTGTGCCTCAAACACAAGAAAAAGAAGGAGAAGAGATTGGATTTATACCCTGCCCTTCACTACCTGAAGGAGTCTCAGAGCGGTTTACAATCTTCTTTCCCTTCCCCTCCCCACAACAGACACTCTGTGAGGGAGGTGGGGCTGAGAGAGCTATGACAGAGACTGCTCTTTTTTCAAGAACAGCTCTTATCAGAACTATGGCTTGCCCAAGGTCATCCAGCAGGTACAAGTGGAGGAGTGGGGAATCAAAGCCGGTTCTCCCAGATTTGAGTCCGCACACTGAACTACTACACCAGGGGTGGCCAAACTGCAGCTCGGGAGCCGCATGCGGCTCTTTCATCCATATTGTGCGGCTCCCGGCAGTGCAGTTGGGGAAGCAAAGGCAAAGCATGCCTCCCTGATTGGTCTTCCCTTCCTTAGCCAGTGTTCTCCTCTCTGGGTAGGCTTGAGATGGGGAAGAAAGAAAGCAGAGAAAGAAAGCAACTTTGACTTTAAGTGCATTTTCAAAGCACCCCCCTGCTGGCTGGCTTGGAGAAGGCATTGTCTCTAAACCCCTTCGCCAAGCCAGCCAGCGTGCGGGCGAGGGGGGGGGGGCTGGGAGGATGCATTTAAAGTTGCTTTCTTTCCACCTCCCCCCCCCATCTATTTGCTTTCTTTATTTGTTTCTCTCTCTCCCCTCCCTTCTTTCTTTCCACCTCTTTCATTCTTTCTACCATTGGACAAATAAATATCATTATAAATATATGTTTTTATCCCTTTTGTTTTTATTTTTGGCAGTCTCATTTAATGTTAATAAAAAGCAAATTTGCGTATTTTTTTTAGTTAAAATGTATAGTATTTTTTAATGTCTTGTGGCTCTAAGACGTCTAACATTTATTCGATGTGGCTCTTACGTTAAGCAGGTTTGGCCCCCCTGGTACTACACCAAACTGGCTCACAAAACAGTGAGGCGGCGGAAGGGTTCAGAGTGCTGCGTGTGCATTTTTTGCCATAATTCTCCAAGCAGTAAGCAGGATGGCTGAACTAAGGACCTCACTCTGCTCTGTATTTCTCTCACAGCCTCACCAGGTACACAGGAGCCTTGTTCACATGATACAATGAATACAGTGCGGGGGTTGCCTGGAAGAGCCTTGTAGAATTGAAGCCAGAATCTGCGGAGAGCAGAGTTTGGGGAGGGGTAGGAGCTGGATGTGATGCCGCAGAGTCCACCTTTCGAAGCTGCCATTTTCTCCAACAGAACCGAACTCTGTAGTTGGGAGATCACTTATAATTCTGGGAGAAATCCAAGCCCCATCGCCAAAGCTGGTTACCCTAGAACACACATACATCTCCATCCATGCTCATTTGTTAGGGTTGCCAGGTCTAGGCTGGGAAATACCTGGAGATTTTGGGTGTACAGCCTGGGGAGGATGGGGCTGGGGAAAGGATCGCAGTGTGATGCAGTGCCACAGAGTCCACCTTCCAAAGCAGCCATTTTATTCAGGAGATCAGTTGTCATAGTGGGAGATCTCCAGGCCCCACTTGGAGGTTGGCAACCCTATCAATTTGTACACTGGCTTGTAAGAAACAGCTAACATATGTTCCCTTTGCAACTGAAACAAGGGATCACGGCCCTGATCTGGATTTGGGACCACACACGCATGCAAATTAAGGTCCCAGCATGAAACAGTCTGATCGCAAGGCTCGGTGGAGGGGGGCCACGTGAGGAAAACGTAAGGTGTATTTAGACCCTAAAAATGTGAGCGGGCTAGGAATAGAAGAGTCCTGACTTCAGATTTTGCTTCCACCACAAACTTTCTCAGCGGCCTTGGACCCCTTAATACCCTTCTGCCTTGGTACTCCTCTTCAGCACGGGCACAACAGAACAGGCTTCGACTATGGCTGCTGGGGCAGGGCCAGTGAGGAGGGCACGGATGCCACCTGAGGGGCTCCACTTGCTCTGTGGGAGGGGAACGTGCACCGCTCTTGGCCCTGGGCCACTGCTGGGTTGTGCTTGGCCAGAGGCAGTGCAGGCCTAAGGGAGGGTGGGAGTACCTGGCTTGGGGGTGGCAAAATCCCAGGTGTTGGCCACATACAGAGCTGTGGAAAGAATTACTGACATAACATACAAAAAGTGTTTTGAACAGAATAAGGCACTAGACCAGGTGTGGCCAGGCTTGCTCAACGTAAGAGCCACGTGGAATAAATGCTAGATGTTTGAGAGCTGCAAGACAGGAACAAATAGGACACACACGTTTTGATTTTTTTAAATTTGCAAATTTGCTTTTTATTAACATTAAATGAGTCCGCCAAAAATAAAAACAAAAGGGGTAAAAACAGATATTGATAATGATATTTGTTTGCTAATGATATTGATTTTTATATCAATGAAAGAGAACAAAAGTGGAATGAAAGAGTGAGTGAGAGAGAGAGAGAGAAACAAAGAAAGCAAATAGATAGGAGGGAGGGCGGGAGAAAAAGTATGCTTCCCCAGCTGCCCTGCAGGAGCCGCATAATATGTGTGAAAGAGCCATATGTGGCTCCCGAGTCATAGTTTGGCCACCCCTGCACTAGACCATGGTAACCATTATTAGAATACTGACAAAAAGAAGTACAGCATCTGTTTTAATTCTGTTTCTTAACATTCTTGTTAAAAGAACAATGGCCAGGTTGTGAGTGCTGCCATCTCAAGGTGGACAAGGGAGGCCAGAGGGCCTGCTTTGATAGATGACCTCCTGGCCTTGGTTCCTCCCTGTCACTTGATACAGTGGTGGCAGGGAAATGGGGGCCTTCACAGCATACTGTGATGTTGTAAAGTCACCTCCAGCTGCATAACAGGAAGTAACGTCACTGCATCACAGGATGCTCTAGGTAGGGTTGCCAAGTCCAGGTTGGAAAATACCTGGGGACTTTGGGGGTGGAGCCAGGAGAAGGTGGGGTTTGGGGAGGGGAGGGGCCTCAGCATGGTACAATGCCATAGAGTCTACCCTTCAAAGCAGCCATTTTCTCCAGGGGAGCTGATTTCTGTCAGCTGGAGATCAGTTGTAAAAGCGGGAGATCCCCAGGCCCCACCTGGAGGCTGGCAACCATAGCTCTAGGATTCGCCCTGAAGTCCGTGGTTTTTACCACAGAGTTATGGGGAAATCCTAGAGTGCCTCAAGTCATGACTCAGTGACATCACTTCCAGTTATGCAGCCAGAACCGATATTGCAGCATCACAGGTTGCCATTTGCGTAAGTCTCTATCACTACCCCTGGCCTGGACCCCATTGGTAGCATGTGCAAATCTGCTCACACACTGTTTTTTCTCCAGAACCCTTCTTGCCATGGCCTCTTTCACTCCCTAAAAAACTACTCCTGAACATCTGCGTCCTGCGTGAGTCGGACTAGTTCCAGTGGCCACAACTGAAAACCAGCAGCCCCACCCTCAGTGAGGATAAGCCCTTTCCACTGGGACACACAGCTGGTTGAATCCCAGCCAGTGCCGGAAGGGACGGATGTTGGTGTCAACAGAAACATCGTTTTGGTTCAAATGTGTCCTCCCCAGCCAGACTCCCTGCCGAGTTGTCTCCACAAAGGATTACTGACAGAATGTATGCAAAGTTCTTTGAACACAATGCTTTGAAATGATGAGTATTATATAATCCCGATGACATGTAAAGTACCTCTTTGAATTCTGGTTACCTTGGTTCCCCTTGTATTTATTTTGTTCTGCCACTTCCTTAAACTGTGTTTTGTTTCCCATGAATTTCTTTTTGTACAAAACTCTTGTTTCTTTTCATGGGTACGGTCCTCTCCGGATAAGACACGAGAACTTCCACCATGAAATACAGATCGTGTTCCTTCTCACAGCTGCATACCATTGTCAAGCTGTGAACCAATTATGCAGTAGATAAAAACAGAGGTGGCCAACATTTGGTAAATGGAAAAATAGGGTTGCTTGTGCTGTTCTTTGGGAATGCTTGGAGCCAGAACCGGAGGAGACATGAAACTACCATGATAAAAAAGATGCCCATGTTTCCTCCTTGACATCTGGATAAAGACCCTTCTCCTGGTCCCCATCCACCTAGTCTTGGGGGGGGGGGGGTTAGGAGGCAGCCGAGAAGAACTTCTGTTGCTTATTGCAGAAAAGGCCAGGTTTTTATGGGAGTGGGCAGTTCTTCAAATACGCTGATCCAGAAGGGCAGATTTTCAGAAGCTGCACTGCATGTTCAAACCCTGTTCTGAAGCCCACCCACTTCAGTTGTATGAGCTTTTTTTCTTGAAAGTTTGATGTACTTTACTTTGACCAGCCCTCTAAACATCATGTTGGAAGGGCAGCTTCCAGTGTGCTGCCAAACAGGGGATGGGACGTCCCACCATACATTCAGAGGATACTTTCCAGGGTTTGTTACTGTGATGAGTTGGAAGGTGCAGAGATTAGCATGTTGGTCAAGGAGCTGGGGAGTTCCAGGTTCAAATCCTGACTCTGCCAGAGAAGATTGCTGGGAGACCTTGGGCCTGAAAGGACAATGGTCCTTCCTGCATTGGCCCGCCACTCTGGATCTTCTCAGTGTTAGAGACGAGGCAATTTGAGTCCACGGCAAAACAGCATCCAAATAACCAGGGTAACAGCAGGCTGAAACCAGGCTGACCACTGAAGGGAAGGAATGTAATGCAGAATGGGGGGAAAACCCAGAATAAAAAGAAGGTTGAACTCGATTCTAGTGCAGAATTGCTTGGAGAACACGGATTAAGAGGAGAGTGCCGAAAGGGCCATTACTGTATCTGACCAAGGGAGCTCAGACCCTCAAGAGCTCATTCCCCGGAAGTCTTGTATTGGTCTTTCAGGCACTCAACAGCCTTGTAAAGCTCCTGGAATCGAATCTTGTTCAGGCTGGGAGGAAAAAATCCTTAATATGATGGGATGAAGGCTACAGAAGGAGGGGCAGGCTTTAGCTCCCCTCAGCAGTAATTTTGTTTTAAATGTGCGTATGCATACTTGGCTTTCAATGTGACTGGGGAGGCAGGTACATAAATACACTCAGGTCTCTTTCACAACAAGTTCAGCCCTTATTCTAGGATTTTTTTCCAAAAAACAACTCAATAATGCTGTATTATGTGGTAAAATTTAGACCTGGTGTCAATTTAGAGTTCTTATTTTTTGCATTTAAAACTTTTGCATTGAAAAATATTTTCAAGTGTAAGACAAACACTTTTAAGTTAACATTGGCTCTCTCTGTTCCTGTTGCTTTTTTTTTTAGTTCACAAGGTTTGGGTTGCCCTTACTAATCATTGCCTTACTAATCATTGCCAGTCTGGTGTAGTGGTTAAGTGCGCGGACTCTAATCTGGGAGAACCGGGTTTGATTCCCCACTCCTCCACTTGCACCTGGCTGGATGACCTTGGGCAAGCCATAGCTCTGGACCAGCTGTTCCCTCAAGGACAGCTTGGGAAAGAGTTCTCTCAGCCCCACCTACCTCACAGGGTGTCTGTTGTGGGGAGGAGAGGGAAAGGAGTTTGTAAGCCGCTCTGAGACTCTTAAGTGAGTGAAGGGCGGGATATAAATCCAATCTCTTCTTCTTCTTCTTCTTCTTTTAATCAGAGAGAGTGCTACGTGATCCCTTCTGTTCATCGGCTGATTCCTGCTTGTTTCAAAGAAGTCGTGGGGCTTTGGCGAGAAGTCAGGGGACTGGACCCTGAAATGCCCCACTGTAGCTCAGTCTTATCTGGCCAGTGGAAAACTGTACTATTCAGTTTTATGTATCATCTAGGAAAACCATACTGAAGAAGTCTCAGCTGAATAAACAATACTTAACTATTTCTATTGCACTGCCAGGGCATCACATCCATTGTCACAGTGATCCTCACAACAGCCTTGTAAAGCAGACCAACATTATTATCCCTGTATTGCACAGGTGATGAGGCTCGCTGAAGGACACCTGGTAAATTTATGATAACAAGTGAGATTTGCACTGGCAACCATCCAGATCACAGCTCCAATCCAATCCAATTACCTTTATTGGCATGTAACACTTACAGACTCATATAGAACAAGAACAACAGCAACAGAAAATACTACTTTCAAAAGGAACAAATGTAAAAGGAGTTGCCATGTAAATATACCAACAGAGAAGATCAGTCAATTAAATAAAGGGCAAATAGAAATGGCAGCAGAAAGAAATTTGGCAACAATTTCCGTTAACTCAGGATTTGGATTATCAAGAAGAGTAAGAATCTTTAGACCATCAGAATATTCCTCCAGTTGAGTTAAAACAGAGTTTAAATTTTTTTGACATAGCACATGGTAGAAGGGGTACTGGAACAAAACATGGGGGATCATTTCGATGTGGTCATTTGTACTTGGACAGCATCTATCAGTGAAGGGCACACCCTGAAAGCGGCCATATAATAAGGCCGAGGGTAATACGTTAAATCTGGCCAGAGAGAGGGCTCTACGAAGTTTGGGGATACCAAGTTGATAAAGATAAGAGGCAGCTTGACCGACTTTAGGAGATATTCCAAAATACAAAGGTGAACAGGTTTTATTAGCGGCGTTTATATAATGAATGTAGCTCAGAGCGAAGTAAATTGGCTCTTATAATTGAGAAAGCCTCAGATTCAGAAGTAAAAAATAAGATGCCACTAGAGGTGTTTGTTAGACCTGCGCTATTATCAGAGAGTACTAAAGGTTGTTATGAAAAGTTATTGGATAAAAATTGAAAACAGAAGAATTGCTTATAAAACAAAATGTTAAATTATCTTGGTGGGAAAAAGCTCAATTGAAGTCTAGGTTTAAAGAGGATAAGAAAATAGGCTTTTATGATTCATTGAATGAATTAGATAAGATTCGGCTGTCCTCAAGTGATAAATTGATTCAGAAACTCTATAATTGGTTTCTTATGGACTATACGGCAGATGAACTAATTAAAACACTGATGATATCTTGGATGAAAGATATAGATCACACGATAGAGACAGATGCCTGGTCTAAAATCTGGGTATCAGTTAAATCCTGAGATCAACGTCTTATAAGGAAAATATTTATAAGATGTTCTATAGATGGTACTGGTCGCCTGACAAGATCGCAAAATGTTTTCCCAATACTTCCAACAATTGTTGGAAATGTAGATCTAATATTGGCACTTTCTTTCACATGTGGTGGAGGTGTGGAAAAATACAGATATTTTGGAGAAAGGTTCAGAAGATAATGTCGGAAATATTTGATGTGAATCTAACAATGATACCGGAATTATTCTTATTAAATATGCTGCCAGAAACTGTTAAATCAGATAGATATGTAATAACTTATATTATCACAGCAGCAAGAATCTTAATAGCAAAAAATTGGAAATCTACGTATACCCCAATAGAAGAAGACTTAAAATATAAACTTTTTGAAATAGCAGAAATGGATAGGTTAAGTGCGGTTTGCTTAAATAAATCAGATGATAAATTTTGGAAAAATTGGAAAAAAGTTTACAAATGGATGAATGTAAAAATCCCTAATAGGGCTCAAAATATTTAACAATAAGTTACTTGTTTATGGGGGGCGGGGCATCGGAGGGCGTAATGGTGGACGCTGTGTAGTGAAGCTCCTAACCTGATTCCCTCCCTCCTGGGCAGCAAGCGTCTCTCAAGCCCTAAAAACTGGTTAAAAAGCGATAAAAGGTAATGGGCAGACCAAACAGACATAAAACAAAAAAAAACTGAGTCACCAAAAAAACCCATTTCACAGTACTTCCCAATTGAAAGTTCCGGTAACAAGGAGAAGACTAACGGTGCCCGAGGCCTCAAAATGGCGACCGAACCGGTAGGCCCTACCGCTTCTAACTCCAACATTTCTAAACAGGACTGGCTAGATTCCTTCACAAACTTCAAAGCCGAAATGATGGCCACTATGAATAATCTTTTAAAACCTGTGGCAGATCAGATAGCAAGCTTACAAAATTCAGTTCAAAATATGTCTCAGGCCCTAGATACCGTTATGGAGAACAGTATGGTGAATCAGGAGAATATTAGAGACCTTCAGCAACACGAAAGATGGGCCACTGAAAAAATTGTGGCCCTGGAGAACACTCTCCGAGACCGCCACCTCAAATTTCGCGGTCTCCCTGAAGCGGCAGAAGGGAACACCAACATTGCTGCATTCATGGGTGCTTGGCTCTCGCACGCACTTAAGTTAGAGGAGGGGGTGGCTCCAACCATCCTTAAAGCTTATAGAATTGGCGCACTAACTCTGACACAAAACCAGAACTGAACCCAATTGCCACGAGACGTGCTGGTAGAACTTATAGATTTGCGCACTAAACAAAAAATCCTGGCTGAGGCGCGTTCAGCTGGCGGCTTACCGTTTCAAGAAGGAAAGATCCAAGTGTTCCCGGACCTCACAGCTGAAACCCTTCAAATATGAAGATTATTGAAGCCGGTCTCCTCTAAGCTCACAGAATCAGGCATCAGATACAGCTGGACCAAGTCGGGATCCCTTATGGTAAGATTTCAAGGCTCTACATACACAGCACGAGACGAAGATTCAGGATATGCTCTCCTGTCAGTGTTGAATCTACAACCTCTGCCATCTTCATCAATAAAGAAGTCGTCCAAAAGGAAGCTGGACTACCCTGCATCACCATATCAGTGGAGTAAAATACCTATCCGCAAATCCAACTGAGAACTGCACCTCTGATCTCGGAATTTGTGAGCGTGAATAACAACACAAAGCCAAATAATGTCATAACAGCAATAACCAGACAGACAAATGGTTTTAGGCATTACTATAAGCAACTATGCTGCCTGGGAGGGGGGAGGGAAAGGAGCTCCTACTTCCCCTCTCCTTCGTTGTCTTTCTTCCTTGTTGGTTTCTCCAGCCATGGGCTGGAAAGGATTTTTAGTCTACGTTTTATTTTTAGTGTTGACAAAAGGTTCAGACTGGAAGGGCTTTTTCGATCTCTACAGCCCTAGCACGGAACGCGTGCTCCTACCGAACCTTACATTCTCAATGGGTAAAACTACTCTTCCAAATCCTATTATAAGATGTTATTACTTAAACATTTTAAATAAGTTTCCTTTTAATAACTATGGAGTGGTTGAGGTAAAGAGAGTTATGGCAAGGGGGGTGGGAGGGGGGAGGGGAGGGATTCCCAAGGATTGTTTTAGACAAACATGGAGGGTACAGTTCTTTAAAACAAAATGCAATGAATGTTTTTCTGTTTTATGGTATGTTACTTTTAATGTATTTCTTGTTAGGATAGCAACAGAATATATGCTACACTTAACTCATAAAGCTCATAAATATGGGTTATGCTCAGTTAAGAGTGAAGAAACTCAAAAGAATTTTATTTTAAAGTCAACTTTAAAAGAATGTTCCAAAATGCTAAGCATAGGATATTCCATTATGATTTGCATGTACCTTGGAATGAAAGAGTTCCTATTAGGATATTTTAAGTTTATTAAATGTTACCTAAGGATAAGGAGTGAAGTAACTCAAAATGTTTCTTGGTTAAAAATTTTTTTAAAATATAAGGCTCATGGGTCAAAAGAGGGTAATTTATTCCAAACCCCAAGTATGGCACACTCACAACAGTACTCCATTGTGGCATGCATTTACTTTGAATTGAAAAGGCTCCTATTAGGAAGTTTTAAGCTCATCAAACTTCACCTAAGGGCAGGGAGTGAAGCAACGCAAACAGTTTTTTGTCCTAAAAACTTCTTTAAACATAGGAAATATGGAGACTTTGTGTTAAAGAAGGGCCATTTATCCCGACCACCAAGTATGGCATATCCCCAATTTTATCTTTTTTTATATGCAAGGACTACTCTCAGAAGGCCACAAATAGATGTAAGAAATATATTTAGACTAACTTCCATTTTTCCTTTAGAATGGCATCCACACTAAAGGTAATAACTTACAACTGTAGGGGAATCAATCACAAAATCAAAATTAAAAGAATTCTATCTTTAATGAAAAGAGAGAAGGCAGACATTATTATGCTCCAGGAAACATACTTAAAACCAAGCCACGACCTGCTTTTCCCTCAGGCTTGGTTCCCACAACAATACTATGCTCCTGGCTCAAACAAATCAAGAGGAGTAGCAATTTTATTTTCAAAAAACACCAGATTTCAACTTCAACATTCCGAAATAGATTCAGAGGGAAGATACCTTATTCTACGAGGCACTCTAGATGGTACATCATACTCCATTGCAAGTCTTTATGCCCCCAACAAAGGCCAATTACCATACATCCAAAAATTCTTAACAAAAATTACAAGCCCAAATGCAGGCATAATTTTAATTGGTGGTGACCTTAACCAGGTGGCAAACACTAAAATCGATCGTTTTTATCCAACCCGCCTCCCAAAAAAACTGCTTCCACACAATAATCACTTGGAATCAGTTTTTCAATCTTTCAACCTAAGCGATGTTTGGCGAAGAAAGAACCCAACAGAAAAAGACTTTACTTTCTACTCATCACAATTTGATTCTTTTAGCAGACTGGATTACCTCTTAATCTCAAACTCAGCTTTCAACAACATTCAAACCTCCAATATAGGACTCCGCCAATGGTCTGATCATGCCCCGGTAGATTGTGTCTTAAATATAAGTAACAGGGAAGGAAAACACTCAACATGGACATTAAACAAGGCTTTATTGAAAGACCCTGCTTTTAAGACACAAATTGAAGAAGCCATAGAAGAATACTTCAAACTGAATACAAATGATGAAGTTCCGCTGGAGGTAATCTGGGATGCTCACAAAGCAGTCCTTCGTGGGAAGATCATCGCCCTAATAGCAGCCTATAACAAAATTAAACAGCAAAAGATCAAAGACAAAAATTAGAAATTAAACATAAGCAAACCGGATGTAAAACAACTTACCACTCCTTGGAAATCCTCAGGAAGAAGTTAGAAGCCATAGAAACATCTGCAATACAAAAAAATATAGCTGTAATGCAACACAAATACAAATATCGCAATAACAAATCAATCAAACTTCTTGCCTCAAAATTAAGACAGAAACGCACCTCCACACTAATCAACTGCGTAAAAGACCAGCAAGGAGTATTACAAACCTCTTCAAAACAGATACTACAAACCTTTGAGAATTTCTACAAGCAACTTTACACATCAACAACACCTTCTAAAATAGATATAAAAAACTTCTTAAAGCAAAAAGGTAGCAACAAAAAACTTTCTCATACACATCAAGCAATTCTTGATAAAGAAATAACACAACAAGAGATTTTAGAAGCCTTAAAAAGAATGAAAAGTAACAAGACACCAGGACCTGACGGGTTTCCAACGGAATATTACAAAGTTTTCCATCCAAAATTACTACAATTTTTAACTGATTTATTTAACAAAATTTTAGAAAACCACCCAACTCCACCTTCTTGGAATCAGGTGCGAATAAGCGTAATTCCCAAACTGGGCAAGGACACCTCTCAAACCAGCTCATACCACCCAATATCACTCCTCAACTGCGACTACAAAATCTTCGCCTCAGTTCTAGCAGCAAGACTCTCACAGATTCTTCCAACTTACATCCATCTTGATCAAACAGGCTTCATCACCCAACGAGACATCACAGACAACATCCGCAAAACCATCAACGTTATCCATCACTGACACCAAAAGAAAATAAATCAAACCTGCATAATCTCCGCTGACTTTGAAAAAGCATTTGATTCTTTGGAATTTGAATACTTACACAACTTATTGTCACATATGAACTTTGGTGTCAAATTCAAATCTGCTCTCCAACAAATCTATGCCCAGCCAACAGCTTTTCTGACAATCAACCAGATAACCTCATCCAATTTTAACCTACACAGGGGCACCAGACAGGGCTGCCCACGATCGCCCTTTCTGTTTGCCCTTGCAATCGAACCATTGGCGGCGTTGGTTAGACACAACACCTCAATAAAAGGACCAACCATAAATGGAATCCCCACCAAAACAAGCCTTTTTGCAGATGACATGGTTATCTATATAAAAGACCCAATCTCCTCTCTTCCACCTCTTTTTTCTGTACTGGATGATTTTGGAAAAATCTCAGGCCTCTGTATAAACCAATAAAAAACGATCTTCTTCCCAATAACTATAGACCCATCATCTAAAACATATATCAAAAAGCACTTTACTTTCAAATGGACTACAAAACACTGGAAATACTTAGGAGTAAATATCCCTCTGAATCTGAAAGACTTAATTAAGTACAACCACAAGAAAGCTAACCTTACAATATCATCTCAATTCAAATCCTGGGATACAAAAATACTATCGTGGCTTGAACGTATCTCAACCATCAAATCTATTATTCTGCCAAAAATTTTATATTATTTTCGAGCCCTACCTGTAAGCATATCTCCTACATTACTTGCCTCATGGCAACGGAACCTCATGAAATTTCTGTGGAACAACAAAAAACCAAGAGTTCGCTTCCAAACATTACAACGGGCAACAAGCAAAGGGGGACTGGCCCTCCCTGATTTAAAAATCTACTACCAATCAACTATAATGGCAAATTTAACACGACACTACCACGAAAACTATGAAGCAGACTGGAAAGACATGGAAAATACTTACCTTACCTCACAGTCATTCCGCGAAGCGTTATGGAATCCTCCCTCAAAAAGACTCAAACCAGGAACTTCACATCCCTTCCTCCAAGCAGCTTTTCAAACTTGGAATAACTGCAAAAAAAAAACTGATACCATCAGACACACCGGTTAAAAGTTTCCTACGCCAACACTGGTTCACTCCCGGCCAACCCACCTCATCTTTTTCCAATTGGTTTAAAGCAAAATTAACAAGATTCTGTGATATCTCCAAAAATGGATCACTCCTTCCAAAAGCAGAGCTAGAAACTAAAGCGAAACAACGGCTACCATGGTTTGAATATCTTCAAGTCTCCCATCTTTTTGCAGCTCAGAAACCCAATCTCAACTGTACAAGAAAATACAATTTATTTGAACGCCTATTAACATCATCAAGCCTCATTAAGAGAGGACTCATCTCAATGTTCTACTCTTTCCTCCTTCAAACTTCCTACCACCGGCCCTTATCCTTCCAAACAGCATGGCACAAGGACTTAAACACTATAATTCCAGAGGACCAGTGGGAAAAAATATGGTCATCTAAAGTCTACAGATCTAGATCCACTCCCGTTAGATTACAGGCACTAAAGACACTTTACAGATGGCACCTCACACCAGTTAAACTCTCCCACATATATTCCACTCAGTCACCCAAATGCTGGAAATGTCAGTCAGAAGTTGGGACTTACATTCACTTATGGTGGGCCTGTCCAGTCATCACCTTATTCTGGAAGCAAATCATAACAGAAATCAACTCTATGTTAAAAGTCTCTGTACCTTATGACCCTACTTTAATTTTGCTCAATCTCTGGCCAAAGACCCTAACGAAAATTAATAAAGACCAAAGAGAACTAATTGAGATACTCATTACAGCAGCAAAGTATACAATTGCGGTAAATTGGAAAGAAACCTCTAAGCCTTCATTGAGCACATGGCAGGCCAAAATATGGGACTATTTTATCTTAGATAAAATAGCAGATAAATTTGAGAATAGAGACAAGGGGGAAAGCACCAAAAGCCAAATGCTTAAATGGGAACCGATTTTAGATAGTAACCCTAATCCAAGCAATAGACATCTTCCAAAAAATTGGATAAAAGATTCTACATTATACTTATGGTTGTAAACGGTGTTATGAACACAATAGTTACTATTTAAATAAGATAAACAAGGTTGAGTTATATGCTACTTTTCAAATGTAAAACGACTGAATTTCATGATGATATATATGTTGACACTCAAGTTAGCAATGTTTAACATGCTATGTGGTTTTTCTCTGCATTAATTTTATTCTGTACCCTTTTAACCCTTCAATAAAAAAGTTTAAAAAAAATAAGTTACTTGTTTATTACTTAAAAATGTGGAAAGTTGCTACATTTTTTGTTGCTTTTCCCTTGTTGCTTTCTTTTTTGTTTTAAACTATATGTTGTTATAATAATAAAAAATGAATAAAATGTTAAAAAAAGAAGTAAGGAATAAGGAATCTAAGGTGATATCGAGAGATTTAATTTTGGATTCTATATAGGTAATCCAATTTGAGTCATTACATTCTAATAGAAGCTGATAGGTGTAACTAGAGAGGTCCGAATTGAAAAGAAGGTGAAGCCAATACCTAACAGTAGTAAACCACGCTTTAGTTATCAACATGCTCTGGCCATATTCCAGACATAAAGCTGCACGGAGAACACACATTGGAACCCCAAACATTTTCCTCAGGAAATGGGACTGAGGCTGTTCTATGAAGTTTTCAGCTGAATTAATCCAAATGGGCACCCCATATAATAACTGGGCCCCTATTTTGGCATTAAAAGCTTTTAAGTCAGCAGATCACCGCTGTTTCTCCAGGCCATCAAGTGACATGTGTTATATGTTCTTGTGGTATTGTTTTATTATCTTGTGGCCCGATATGGCTGTACTTTACGTTTTTATTTATGCTGTAAAAGTAAAAAGTCAATAAAGAGATAATTAAAAAAAAAAAGTGACATGTGTTCTAATCCTTGTAACCATCTACAGACCAAGAAAGTGTCAGTTAATGTGATCATTCTTATCTAGGCTTGTAGCTACAGTGGGGCATTTCGGGGCCCAGTCCCCTGACTTCCTTCCAAGGCCCCACAACTTCCATCTACCCCAGGCCCACCACTGCCCCACCACCGCTTCCCCAAGCACAGCTTGCTTCCCTGTCCCCGCCCCCTCAGCCAGTTACTGCCGGAGCCCCTTGCCCAGCCATTGGAGGCCTCCATGGATGAGGGGCTGCCTGCCCCAACTGCTCCTGTCTGCTCCGACTGGCAAGCATGAGTTTTTTAATTTTTATTTTATTTTTGTGCCGTCAGTGCCCCCTGACCTATCTAAAGGCCCCCTGAATTACAAAATCCTGACCTGGTCTTATCCCCCCCCCCCCCCAGTCAAAATCACACTTGTATCCTTCTTCCCAGGAGCACAAAGCAACACACATGAGGGTATGCTATTTTATTCCAGTCGCCAAGAGGCTGGCCAGCTGCACAACCCCACCGGGTCTGCAAAGCACTCAGTTGGACAGCACTTAGCTGGAGCTGGAGAACTCAGCTGTCCAATAAGACAAAAGTCTCGGGCTCTCCTTTCCTTTTGCCGATCAAAAGGCGTCGCCATCCAGTCTGCGCCCACCAGCTGGGGAGGATCCAGGGGAGGGCAGAGACCACCCCAGCCCCCTCAGCCCAGGTGCCCAAAATGAGCAGGGAAGGCAGAGGAGCACCACAGTCAGCCGCAATTGTCGCCGTGAGCAAAGAAAGGGGGAGCAGGGCCCCAGTGCCAGAACAGCGACCACACCGGAAGCACCGCAAAGGCCACGGGGGCAGTGACTGTATGCGCCCGTGGGTGCTATGCAGCCTGCAGATTCACTCTTCCTTCATCTGACGAAGTGGGCCAAACTCATAAAAGCTGACAGCACAATCAATTTTGTAGTGTTGAGGTATCGCGAAACAGTCCTTTGACAATTGTCTATGTGGTTGAGAGCCAATAATTTAAACCAGTGAGTCATCAGTATGGGTACTGAAATTCATGACAAAAAAACCTCACTGCCTCCTTTTGGGTAGGATTTTTGCATCTTCTATTTAATTCAAAGAGGGAGATCAAAGAATCCTTTTCCCCAGTTACTAAGGGAGTTCACGCCTTTGACAGTATGATCCCATCTTGTGACCCTGACATTTATGAAAATAAGAAACTTCCGTTTTATTCTTTCCCTTTCCCCCCATAAGACATAGAATATGGAACGTATAACAACAACCGACATGTCACAGTTCAAGCATGTCGTGTTGGAGCAGAACAGGGTCTCTGCCTTTTCTGACTTCTGTCTAGCCAGTCCTGGAACGACAAATCGACTTGCAGCACGGCTCTGCGTTGGGGTGTTGTTATGTTCTGTGCACGATTTTCTAGCTTGACCTTTAAGACTCCCTAGTGTCAACTTACTTCCTGGATGTACCCTGCGACATGTCTGGGCATGTCCACCTGTAATGCCAAGCGATACCAGCCTGAGCTTCAGCCCCAGAGAACAATAGACCCTAGGATCCTGATTGTCCCCCTATCAGAGGCTTAGGATATTCAAATGGACCTGTGATAGCCTCTGGAGGGAACTTAGTCCCTGTTTACCCAGTCCCCCGTGGGGGGGGGAAGTCGGGGGTACAGTTTACCTGTAAATATTAGCAGGCTCCCCGACCACTCACCCCCATGCTTGTTCCTGACCTCCAATAAACTTGACATGCTGAAAATCACTTCACCGGCCTTCCGAGTCCAGTACTCTTCAGTGGCGACAAGGATGGGATGCCAATGAGCGACTCACTGGCCTGCGACTCCAGCACCGCTCGAGACCAGTTCGTCAGCCACACCCGGCACTGCTCAGCCCCCTGCACCGCCTTGCCGCTCCAGGCTCCAGAGAACCCAGTTGCTCGCCTCACTGAACCAGACGTCGCCAAGCTGGCCGCCACTCTGGGACATCGCTTAGAGGTATTCGACCCAGCGAAACCAGAATTCTGGGGGCCTGGTTCGACCAGGTAGAGTTTTTCCTCAAGTCACAAAAGATCATCGTTCCCGAAGACTGCAAATCGTGGCTGCTAAGTTCATGCAGTATGGCTACCATGCGCTTGGTAAGAAGTTTACTTTCACCCTGCACCCCTGCAGAGGCTTCCTATGATGAGATCATGGAAGTCCTTAATGACTGTTTTAATCCCAAGCCCTCAAAGCTCACCCAGCAGGTGACTCTCCTCACCCGTGTCCAGCAAAAGGGTGAGACTGTGGCCATGTATATGGCTGAGCTCCACCGGCTTGTGGTGGGGTGTGGGTTCAGGGAAGTGGATGAAATTCTACTATCCGTTTTTGTGGGGGGGGGGGTATGGGAACCCAAGCTGCGCAGGAAGCTCATGGCAATCACAGACGCCACCTTAAGTAATGTCTTCCAGGCAGCATGCACTTTTTTTTTGTAAAGAAATTTTTATTTTTCAAAAAAAAAAAACATCGAAAATAATACATTTAACCTTACACAAATCCCTTTTTCCATATTAAATAACATTTTGTTCTATTTGTACATTCTATTTTTATCTTGTTTTGGTGGTTTCCCACCACATCTGAAGCATAACACATTTTCCATTTTATTCAAAATAGTAATACTTATATCTATGTTTCGTTTCTGGTGACGGTTATATAGCTTTAAAATACTTATACTTATACACCAATTCTTATTTTCTATACTCTTATGTATTTCTAAATAAAAACAGTTTCATTGTCTAATTTTAACTAAAACATTCATATAATATATTTCTATTCCTTTATGCTATTATAACCATGTATAGATATAGTTTTTCATATCCCAATACTTTTCAACATATTCTTTCAAATCTTTCCAGTCTTCCAGAAAGGTCTCTGAGTAAAGATTATTCAATTTTCTAGTCCACTTATCCATTTCAGCCATATATAACAGTTTTTTCAACCATTCCCACACCTCTGGTATTTTTTCATTTTTCCAGTTTTGTGCATACACCATTCTTGCTGTTGTAATCATATACCATATTATTGTCCTTTTCTTTACATTTATCTCTTCTAGTTTAAGTCCTAGCAATAACATTTCAGGCAACTTCTTAAATGTACATTTCAAGATTTTTTCCATTTCTGCATGTATTTTTGACCAATAAGTCTTTGCTTTATCACAAGTCCACCACATATGATAAAAAGACCCTTCTTTCTTTTTACACTTCCAACATTTGTTAGACATATTTTGACCAATATTTGCAATTTTTTTTGGTGTCATATACCATCTATACATCATTTTAAAACAATTTTCTTTTAAGTTATAACACGTAGATATACTCATAGCATTTTTCCATAAAAATTCCCAAGATTCCATTTCAATGTCTTTGTTAAAGTTTATCGCCCATTTTACCATTTGTTCTTTTACCATTTCATCAGCATTAAACCATTTTAGCAAGACTTTATACATTTTAGAAATCATTTTTTTCCCACCTTCCTCCCAAACTTGTTCTATTTCATTATTTTTTTCCCTGAAACCGTGTTTTTTATCACTTCTATACAAGTCATATATTTGTCTATATCTTAACCAACCATAATCAAAATCAATCTGATGCTGCTCCTTCAGTTTGAAATCCTTGCCATGTCTTATTAATAAGTCTCTATACTTCAGCCAATCTTGTCCTTTATATCTTGATGTTGGATGTAAGACTTCTGCAGGTACAATCCACATGGGTATCTCTTCTGAAAAAAAGTTTTGATATCTTGTCCACGTATCCATTAGTGTTCTTCTCAAATAATGATGTTTAAACATATTGTCCATTTTTGTTTTGCCATAATACAAATATGCATGCCACCCAAATCTACAATCATGACCTTCCAGGGACAATAACATTCTATCTTGTAACATAGTCCATGCCCCTACCCAGGTCAAACATATTGCATCATGGTATAACCTTAGATTTGGTAGTTGAAACCCTCCTCTTTCTTTGGCATCACACATTATTTTCATCTTAATTCTTGGTTTTTTCCCTCCCCACACAGCTCCTTCTGCCAACATTTAGACAGCTCCTTCTGCCAACATTTGAATGTTTTTACATCTTTCACAATTGGAATAGTTTGAAACAAAAACATTAATCGTGGTAACACATTCATCTTGACCACCGCAATTCTACCCAGCAATGACAAATTCAATACATTCCACTTTTTAATATCCTGCATAATTTGCAACCATAATTTTTCATAATTATTTTTATAAAGATCAATATTTTTCATAGTTAGGTTTACACCCAGATATTTTGTCTTTTTCACCACCTCACATTCTGTAAGTTTTTGTAACTCGTTTTGTTTCTTATTTGACATATTTTTGCACATTACTTTCGATTTGTTTTTATTTACATAAAATCCTGCTAAGTCACCAAACTCTTTTACTCTCTGTAACAAATGTGGTAATGTGGATAAGGGGTCTTCCACTATAAACATCACATCATCTGCAAAGGCCCTATATTTGAAAGAAAAACCTTTAGTTGTTAAGCCTTTAATATCTTTGTCTTCCTTCACATTTAACAGTAGAACTTCTAAAATCCAAATAAATAGCAGCGGCGAAAGCGGGCATCCTTGTCTTGTTCCTTTTTCAACTTTAAAATCGTCTGTCTTTTCAGTATTAATTATTATTGAGGATTTCTGTTCTTTATATATTGCTTTAATGAAGTTAAGCATATATTCACCGATCTCAAGATGTTCTAAAACTTCAAACATAAAATCCCAGTTTAAATTATCAAACGCTTTCTCCGCATCTAAAAAGAAAAAGCCCACTTCCTTTTCAGGATGTTTGTCGTAGTATTCTATAGCGTCCACTACTACTCTTAGATTGTCCCTTATTTGTCGATTAGGTAAGAACCCTGCTTGTTCTGTTTGTATAGTCTCTTTAAGGTGCTCTTTTAGTCTATCCGCTATAATCTTAGCAAAAATCTTATAATCATTATTCAGTAAAGAGATCGGTCTATAATTCTTAACATTGGTCAAATCCTGATTTTCTTTCAGGATCAGTGAGATGGATGCATCTTTCCAGGTTTCTGGTACCTCTCCAGTAACTCTTATATCGTTCATCAATAGCAGTAACACCGGTGAAACTGACTCCTGTAACGTTTTGTAGAACTTCGCTGTAAATCCATCCGGTCCAGGTGCTTTACCTAATTTTGAGTCATTTATTGCATTTTTGATCTCTTGTAATGATACTGGATTATTAAATAGTTCTTTAATTTTCTCTGTTGGTTTTGGTAGCTTTAATGTTTGCAGGTATTCTTTAATCTTTCTTCTGTCTTTGTTTTCCTTCTTAAAAAGTTTTGCGTAGTATTTAAAAAATTTTCTTTTTATTCCTTTGTTATCTATTATCTCAATATTATCTCTTATCACTTTAGTGATAAATTTATTTTCACGTTTTTTCTTTAATTGCCATGCTAAGTATTTTCCGGGTTTATTTGCACCTTCAAATGCTTTTTGTTGAAGTTTTTTTAAGTTCCAGTACATCTCCTGGTTCAAAATGGCTTTTGCTTGGTCTTGTAGCATCCAAATTTCCTTTTGCAGTTTCTTTTTCCCTGGTTTCTTCTTCAGTTCTTCTTCCTTTGTTTTAATGGCTTGTAAAATATTTTCATATTGCTCTTTTTTCTTTTTATTATCTTTAGCATTTAACGATATCAATAGTCCTCTCATCACTGCTTTATATGCATCCCATACGGTTTGAATTTTAACTTCTTTCTGCATGTTTACTTGGAAGTATAGGTCTGTTTCTTCAAGTAATTTTTTAATTATTTCTTGATTATCTAATAAGTCCTCGTTTATTCTCCATCTCTTTTGTTTTTTAATCTGCCCAGCTGTCCATAAACACGGATAGTGATCTGAGATTATTCTGGGTAAAATTTCCACTTTTCTTGTCTTGAAGGTTAGGTTAGTAGTCATCCAAATCATGTCAATTCTTGAATGTGAGTCATGTCTGTTAGAGTAAAAGGTAAAGTCTTTTCCTTGTGGGTTAGCTTTCCTCCAAATATCTTCCAACTTTTCTTGTTTTATCAGTTCAAAAAAGTTTTTTGGAAGCTTCCCTAACGTCTCATCCTTTCTTTTAGAGCGCCTGTCTAGTTTATTATCTACAGTTCCGTTGAAATCTCCTAACATCATAATTTGATCATAGTTTACATTGTCCAATTCCATTTGAAGTTCTTTAAAAAAAATTTCTTTAGCTCCATTCGGAGCATAAATGTTCACAATCAAAGTTTTCACTCCTTGCAGTAAAATTTCAATAGCTAAATATCTTCCATCTTTGTCTTTGAATATTACTTTGGGTTCCAAATCTTTTTTGACATATGTTACAACACCATTTTTTTTGTTGCTTGCTAAAGAATAAAATTCTTCTCCCAATTTTTTCCTTATTAAATATTTATGGTCTTGGTTTTTAAGATGAGCTTCTTGCAAGCAAATTATATTACATTTTTGTTTTTCCAACCAATGACCTACCATTCTACGTTTTTGGGGTGAATTTAGTCCATTTACATTCCATGTAAGTATTTTGTAATCCATTTTGATATATTCTTAAATATCTCCAAAATCATCTTTATTCTCTCCCAGGAATGCATACATTTCTTCTGTGCTTTTAATCACTACTCTGGATTTACCATAATAAAAACTTAGTCCTTGAGGTATTTCCCAACGAAATCTGATTTTTTTCTCCTTCAGTTTATCCGTCAGACGCTTGAATTTTTTCCTTTCTTGCAGTATTGCTCTAGGCAATTCTTTCATTACTATGATTTTCTTTCCATCTATTACAAAGGGGTCAGTAAAGCACTTCCTGTAGATTTGTTCTTTTGTTCTTTTCATTGTAAATTGGACAACCACGTCTCTTGGTATGTTTTTGTCTCTTGCATATGTAGAATTAACTCTATAAACAAGATCCATGTGTTCTTTAACAACTTCTTCCTGTTCTTGTAAAAAATCTGCTATTGCTTCTTGCATTCTTGTAAAAATATCCTCATTCAATTTTTCCTCAATCCCTCGAAATCTCAAGTGGTTTTGCATATCTTTATAATGCATCATCTTTTCCATCCTCTCGTTCTCTCTCATTGTCTTATGGGTGTTTTCTTCCAGTTCTTTTACTTTAGTTTCTATATCTTGTGTTCTTGTGGATAATTTTTGAAATTCTGCTTTTAATTCCATGCAATTTTTATCTGCTTGAGCCGCTATATTATTCATTTTAACATTTACCTCTCCTATAGCGTCTAACATTTTCTTTTCCATTGCTTCCATAACGGCTAGTAGCTCTTTTTCTTTTTTTGCTGCCATTGTAGGAGAGGACCATGTGGCTGCTCTCGATCTTAGTCCGCGGTCCGTTTTGCCTCTTTAAAAAGATCGATTTTATCTTGTCTTCCAAATCAAACACCAATTAGTGCATTCAAACAAGCTAATCTTGCCAAGTCAAATTATGTTGGTTTCAGCCTTCTACGTTATATAATCTTTGAGATATTGCAGTTTAAAAATTTTATAAATCCAAAATGGCGGCCGCGACTTCTCTATGGTTAATGTCACAGGTTATAGTCTTTTTACCTTGCTTCTGGCTTGCCGTAGTTTCCTTTTGTCCCTTCCTTTTCTTTACTTGTCTGCTCTCTGCACGTCACTTCCTGTTATGGTCTTTCTGGTCCGGCAGTATTTAGAGTCCCCTTTCTGGTCCGGCAGTATTTAGAGTCCCCTTTCTGGTCCGGCAGTATTTAGAGTCCCCTTTCTGGTCCGGCAGTATTTAGAGTCCCCTTTACCTTCTTCCGGTTCTTCTCCTTTTTCCTTCTTGTCTGCTCTTCTAGCCGTCACTTCCTGATTCAGTCCTCACGTCTTAATCTCGCGATGCTTGGTTCCCTTCTCCCTCTTTGTCTCGCGATGCTTGGCTTCCCCTCCCGACTCCTTTTAACCGCAGGAATGTTAAACAACTTGTTTTTTTGGCTTTTTAAGTTCAAATTCGGTTTTTTAGCACTTCAAAACTGCTCTCATCCAATCAACATCAGTCTATTGCTTCACCCGATCTGTTTTTCATCTTTCAAAACGCGGCAATGGTAAGGCAAAAAACTTTTTTCCGTTACCTTTTGTTGTTACTTCGCTTCAGATGTGGTCCCAACGTTTAAACTTTGTCTTCTTTGTTAAGGAATCAGGGGAATTGGAGGTTTTATGCTGAATTTTTCAGCTCAGCTCGGCTCCTTAGAGATACTCGCAAGAATCCTCTTCGGCTGCAGTGCTCAAGGTGTCGGAAAAGTCTCCTCCGAGACTTTCCCTTCACCGAGGTTGCTCAAACCTGGATTATATTGCTTGCTGGTCCTCACACTACCTGTGTGAGGTTGCGTCGGGTGGATTAACCCACCCAAGCTGTCAGGAAGAGCCGCTGTCCGCCTTGCACATTTGCAAAGCGTGTCAGACCTCCATTCTCCCAACCGGAAAAACCCCCAGGCAGCATGCACTTTTGAAATATCCCAAAAAGACAGGGCGGCCAGAGGCACGACAGCCACACACCGCACGGCTTCTGCCTCCAAATCCAAGGCCTCAGATGAGGATGCCGCGCTTCAGGTCCGCCACTGACCAGACAGCTACAGTGCTCACCTGGCAGCCGAACGATGTGGCCACAACAAATACAGGTCAGCTGACCAAACCCCGGCAGCCCCCAGAACTGGCACCCCAGCTTGTGCCAGATGCGGCGATCCGCATGACCGCCGGACCTGCAGGTTCAGGGATGCAGACTGCTGGTCTTGCGGAAAGAAGGGGCACATCACCCAGGCCTGCCGTTCCAGAAACAAGCACCACATCCAAGCCGCATACCTTGAATCTGCAGAACTCAATGGACATCTCACGCCACCACCAGGTAATAAACTTGCTGGCACCAATAAGATTAAGGTCCCTGTCCTTATAGAGGGCTCCCCATGCTTGATGGAACTGGACACCGGGTCCTCGTATTCCATCATCTCTGAGGCCACTCTCAAGAAACTCTGCCGGGGGGGGGCACCTGCGGAAACCTTTGGGGCTCAGGCTCCGGGATTTCCAGAAAAATCCTCTGGAAATCAGGGGGCAGGGCAAGTTCATGGTCAAATTCAAGGACTTCCAGGGTAAACTGGACCGCCTGGTGGTAGCGGCCAATCTTACAAGCTTGCTGGGACTGTCCTGGTTTGAACCACTGGGACTAGGAGTGACCGGGGTGAACTGCATCAGTGACACAGACTTCCAGGATGTCTGCGTGGAGTTCCCCGCTGTCTTCGATGGAGCACTAGGCTCCTATACTGGACCCCCCATTTCCCTGGCTCTTGACCCCTCAGTCTGGCCTATTGGGGTCCCAGTCCGCCAACCTCCACTAGCTATGCAACCAAAGGTTGAGCGTGAGCTGGACAAACTAGTGGCTCAAGGGGTGTTAGAGCCTGTATCTCATGCAAAATGGGAGACTCCCATTGTGACCCCACTTAAGTCAAACAGGGATATCCATATCTGTGCGGATTATAAGTGCACACTAAATAAGGCGCTTCAAGCACACGCCTACCCTGTACCGGTGATCAGTCATGTGCTAGCCACCCTTGCAGGCGCCAAGGTCTTTCGTAAACTGGACTTGGCTCAAGCCTATCAACAGCTGTCAGTGGATGGGGCCACAGCAGAAGCCCAACAATAGTAACTCACAAGGGGGCTTTCAAGGTTAAGTTGCTCCAATTCAGGGTCAGTGTGGCCTCGGGGCTTTTCCAGGAACTAAGGGATCATTTATTAAAAGGATTACCAGGTGTCCAGCCCTTTTTCAATGACATCCTGATCGCTGCGCCGGACGCCCAGACCTTCAGGCAGCGGCTCCGGGCAGTCCTTCAATGATTCCAGGACACCGGGCTGAAGGTAAAACCTGAGAAATGTCTTCTGGGCTGTGGATTTCCTGGGGTTTACTGTAGACGCCCATGGAATCCACATGGAATCCACCATCTGTGGATTTCCTGGGGTTTACTGTAGACACCCATGGAATCCACCCCACACCCGAGACAAGGTGAAAGCCATCTTGGATGCTCCGGCTCCTATGTGCAAGGCCGAGCTCCAGTCATTTTTGGGACTATTAAATTTCTACCATAATTTCCTTCCCCACAAGGCAGTGGTGGCAGAGCCTCTGCACAGACTCTTGGACAAAAATGCTAGATGGGAATGGGGCCCCCGCCACACGGCCACATTTGAGGCCATGAAAAAACTGTTAACTTCTAATGCTGTACTAGCCCATTTTGACAAATCCCTTCCTGTGGTGTTAGCCTGAGACGCCTCTCCATACGGGGTGGGGGCTTTGTTGGGGCACCGTCTGTCCGACGGCTGGGAGGTCCCGGTTGCCTACCACTCTAGGACCTTGTCTTCTGCAGAACAGAACTACACACAGATTGACATGGAGGTACTAGCTATTGTGGCAGGGGTTAAAAAGTTCCATAACTGTCTCTATGGACGGGACTTCATGGTCACCACCGACCACAAACCTCTGCTGGGATTCCTTGCCCCGGACCACCAAACCCCCCAGATGCTGTCTTCTCAGGTCCTGCAGTGGTCCATCTTTCTCTCCAGCTACCAATATTCCCTGGTCTACCGCCCAGGGAAATCCATGGGGCATGCTGACACCCTGAGCTGCCTTCCGCTGCCCACCTATGAATCAGACCCGGCTCCCGCCTACCACATTGCACTCCTGGAGGAGCTTTCAGATCAGCCCATCTAGGTAACGGACATCTCCCGGCTCACGGCCCAGGATCGCACGCTCTCTTATGTTCTTAACTGGGTGGGGAGGGGGTGGCCCTCGTCTTCAGGGCCGGAATTTGCAGCATTTACAGCCCAGCACAACGAGCTGTACACCCACAAGGGGTGCCTGCTATGGGGATCCAGGGTAGTGATTCTGGAATCCCTCCACACTCAGGTACTCTGCGCTCTCCACGAGCACCACCCCGGGATCGTGCGAATGAAGGCCCTGGTCCTCAGCTACGTGTGGTGGCCAGGGCTAGATAAGGACATTGAGGATTGAGTCTGCCATTGTGTGAAATGTCAGGAGTCTTGTCCTGATCCTCCCCATGCACCAATCCACCCCTGGGAGTCGGCTCAAGGGACATGGTCCCGGGTCCACATAGATTTCGCAGGACCTGCACAGGGGCAGTTGTTCTTCCTCCTTGTAAATAGTTACAGCAAATGGCTGGAGGTTGTTCCTGTGAAGGCTACATCATCCGAAGCCGCCATCCATGCAATGTGGCACATCTTCAGCATGCATGGGCTGCCGGACATGCAGGTCTCTGACAACAGCACAGCCTTCACCTCCTCCGAGTTCCTGCAATTCACGGAGGTGCACGGAATCCGACACATAAGGTCTTCTCCCTTTCATCCAGCTACCAACGGCCGAGCCAAGAGGATGGTTTGCACAACCAAGGAGGTGCTGCGGAGGATGGACCATGGGGACTGGGAGTACAAGCTAACAGCCTTCCTGTTTGGGCAGCGCACAACACCTCACACCACCACTGGTCGCAGCCCAGCGGAACTCCTCATGGGACGCCAGCTGACGTCCCAGCTCAACCACCTGCACCCTGATCAAGTGGCAATATGCTGAAAATCACTTCACCGGCCTCTCAAGTCCAGTACTCTTCAGGTGTCGTCTGTTCTTTCTCTTCAGGAGTTTCTGTAGCCCTAGAACAATTATCAGTGTGCAGTTTTACAGAAAAAGAGCCCTTCCAAGGTAAGCTACCTGCTGCTTCAGGCTCTCCAATAACAGACAAACAAGGAATGGAAGTCCCATTTCAGCAATCTATTTGTTCCCCTTAAAGCTCTCAGCAGTTCACACCTGAAGCTTGAAGCTCTTTTCAGTTTGAAGTGATTTTGGTTTCAGAACATCTTTTCAGTGGGGAAAAAAAAGAAAAGTCTGTTTGTAAAGCTCAACAGTTCACAGCTTTCTGTTCAACATTTCGAGAGGAGAAAGCCTACTGTTAGCCTAACCAACCTTCCAGGGCTTTGTGAGGGTAAAATGAAGGAGCAGAGAACAAACTGAGCCAGCTTGCCAGCCTCCAGGTGGGGCCTAGAGTTCTCCCACTTTTATGATTGATCCCCAAATGACCAATTTTCCCTGGAGAAAATGGCTGCTTTGCAGGGTGCCCTAGAGCAGGGATGGGCAAATTGCAGCCCACAGGCCACATGCGGCCCGCCACAGAGTTTTTTGTGGCCCGCCAAGACAGTTGGCCACGAGGTCTCAGTCAGGCCTCCATTGGGCCTGGAGCGCAGAGAAGTGGCACTCCGGGAGTGAAGTGCTCAGGGGGCGGGCACATTACCAAGCCCCGCCCCCAGCTCCCAGCAGCCCAGTTGGGCAACAAAGAGGCAGAAGAAGGAAGGTAAGTTACCTTTCCTCCTCTTCCCGGGGCTGCAGCACTCCGGGGAAGCACTCTCGCCTTCCCCGGGCCGCGCCAAAGTGCAGTGCTCTGGGGAAGCCCTGCACACACACACCCTCGCCTTCCCCGGGTTGCACGGAGGCACAGCAGGCAGGGAGCTGCTTTCGGCAATCTCTCTCTCTGTCTCTCTCTCTCTGACTCTCTGTGTGTCCCTCTGCATGTGTGTGTGTCTCTGTGTCCCTCTCTCTCTCTCTCTCTCTGTCCCTATGTTCCCCTGTGTGTCTCTCTCTGTCCCTCTGAGTCTGTCTCTGTTTGTCTGTCTGTCTCTCTCTGTCCCTCTGTGTGTGTGTCTTCCTTTCTCTCTCTCTCCCTACATTCCCCTGTGTCTCTCTCTGTCTCTGTCTATCTGTCTCTCTCTGTTCGTCTGTGTGTGTGTCTTCCTCTCTCTCTGTCCCTATGTTCCGCTGTGTGTCTCTCACTGGGGCTTATTCCCCTCCTCCCCACCCCGATATATTTGTGAGCAAAGTTTTTCTTGCATGAAGATCAACAAGAGTAAATATAGATGCTCTTTGACAGACATTAACTTGCAGGCTGTGATGAGAATCTCAACAAGCAATCTCACTCCTGATTTCAAAACAATTGTAGAAAAGTGTGATAGGGTACATCTGTCTCATTGAACTGATTCTAAAATTAAATGTGCTTGCAGCTATAGATGATATGAAATTAGCACAATAAATAAATTGAATAAAACGACCACTATTTAATTTAATTTATATTTATTGATTTTTATGATACAATTT
The DNA here is from genome assembly GCA_029233225.1 of Lepidodactylus listeri. Lineage (NCBI taxonomy): Eukaryota > Metazoa > Chordata > Lepidosauria > Squamata > Gekkonidae > Lepidodactylus > Lepidodactylus listeri. The sequence goes on along the minus strand of JARCFY010000009.1, from coordinate 109,964,709 downwards.
ATACCTTTTCTGAAATGCAAAGTTAGCTAATGAATGCAATCATTTTAAAAGACGCGGCCCTCCGCTAACCTCTGCTCCCACAAAGTGGCCCCCGAGCCAAAACAATTGCCCACCCCTGCCCTAGAGCATTATACCCTGCTGAGGTCCCTCCCCTCCCCAAACCCTCCCCCTCAGGCTCCATCCCCCAAATCTCCAAGGATTTCCCAATGAACATCTGGTAACCCTGTTCCCCATGAGGAGAAAGACAGGGTATAAATTAAATGAATAATGAATAATGAGGAATAGAAGCAAAAGTCCAATGAAGAGGGCTCTTTGTGTAGAAAAAGACAATGATGGGGGAGGGGGGGTTAGAGTTGTCAGTCCCCAGGGAGCCCCTCCTGCCCCTCCCCCTCACTTCAGGCTGCCGAAAAGAGACACTATATCATTCCTTCTAGTCTCTATGGAAGGGAAACAAGTTTAAGGGTAGAGTGTCCCCTACATTTAAAAGCTGGATTGTGTGCAGTGCATTGAGTTGTTTGTTGGCAAGAGGAGGTGGATTAGAGCTCTCCTCATAGGGGCCAAAGCATGCCAGCACGTCAGCCTGTCCACCCCCTTTGAGAGGGGCGTTGCATCTGCACACCTCAATGTGTGTGTGAGTGGGGGGGGGGGGAGGAAGGGTGAGAGAGACTAAGCAGGTCTACTCAGAAGGCAGTGGGCATGTTGTAAATAATTTGCTTTCATAGAATCATAGAGTTGGAAGGAACCTCCAGGGTCATCTAGTCCAACCCCCTGCACAAGGCAGAAAATTCACAAATACATCCACCCCCACACCCCCACTGACTGACTATTATCTTAAACTTCCAAATTGCCAAGTTCCTGAAGCATAAAGAGTTGCAAATTCTTTTCTGTGGCAAAGTGAATGTGACTGACAAATACCTGGCCCCGAGCTACCTGAGCTCTAATAGAGCTTCTTAGGTTTACAATTGTGTGTGACTTGAGAAAAGAGGAGTGACTGAGTCTTACCAGATTGGGAATGGCTTCTACTGTTTAAGGGGGGAGCCCAGATTTCTGGCGAATTAAGTGATATTATCTAGCCAGCTTCCATGCTAAAGCAGACCTGTGAGTATGGGAAAGGGTGGGGTAGAGGGAAACATGGTTCACTTGTGATTTAAGAACATAAGAGAAGCCAACTGTTGGATCAGGCCAGTGGCCCATCCAGTCCAACACTCCGGGTCACACAGTGGCCAAAAATGCCAGGTGCCCCCGCATGATTTATTGGCAGGTACTTGAAAATATTAGAATGTGAGGAATATTAAGATGTGAGAGTGCCAGGCTAGCATCTGGGGGACCCAGTTTCGAATCCCTCCTGTGCCATGGAAGAAGAAGAAGAAGAAGAAGAAGAAGAAGAAGAAGAAGAAGAGATTGGATTTATATCCCACCCTTCACTCACTTGGAGTCTCAGAGCGGCTTACAAACTCCTTTCCCTTCCCCTCCCCACAACCGACACCCTGTGAGGTAGGTGAGGCTGAGAGAGCTCTTTCAAGGACTGCTTGTGAGAGAACAGCTCTGAAAGAACTTGTGACTGACCCAAGGTAACTCCAGCAGGTGCAAGTGGAGGAGTGGGGAATCAAACACGGTTCTCCCAGATTAGAGTCCGCGCACTTATCCACTACACCAAACTGGCTCTCGAAAGCTGCTGAGGCAACCGTGGGCCACCTCTCGGGGTGGTTATTGTGAGGCTAGAATGGAGAAGAAGAAAACTATGAAAGCCCCTTTTGGGTCCCCATTGGAGAGAAATGTAAAATATACTTGAAGTAAATAAATAACATTCTCAGCATCTATATTTGTGTGATTAAATAGCTGCCAGACCGATGAGTGCATTTGTGGGGGTTTTTTTCTGGGAGAACGCATCCAGGGTTTTTTTTTCTGGGAGAACGCATTGGAATCTTTTCCACAAAATTCTTTTTAAAGTGTTTTAAAGTTCATGAGTTTTCAGTATACAAATTGAAAACTTCATTTCCCTTTTGAGAGTTTCAGCACCTCTTCAGGAGAAGGAAAAGCCCCGGCTCCACCTATAAGGAATGAGAGGCTGATTCCTGGGTTTCCCCCCCCCCCCCCCGTTGTGATACTCAGGGTTGGTCCCTATCAAAAATGTCAGAAGTCATGGCAAGTGGAGGAGGCCCATCAGGCAGCAGAGAAGGTTCTTCAGGCAGTGGAGAAGCAAAAAAGAAAAAAAAAACCTTGCAGTTTTTAAGGATGATTGGCTGAGGGGAAGCCAATTCAAAAGCTGGCTTCGTAAAAAAAAGACTCTGAAACAGCAGAATGCATTTGGTGCTGCCGCAGGATATCTGTACATTACGAGGGGAAAGGTGCCCTAATAAATCATGTGAAAGGTAGGAAGCACAAAGAGGTGGAGAAACAAACTATACACACACACGGGTGACCACCTTTTTTGACAAACCAGATTCCTCAGAAGCGGATCAGGTTACTGCGGTGGTAGAAGTGTACCAAAGTGTTATGCACCATCATAGTTATGCAAGTCAAGACTGCGAAGAATGTTGCCTGATTCTGGCTTAGCAAATAAGGTGTCTTGCGGATGGACAAAAGCCACCAGCATTGTGAAGAACATTTTGGCACCGAAATCCATAGAATTACCACTGGAGGACTTGGATGCCGCTCACTTTTTCTCAATAGGATATGGTGCCTCCAACAAGGGAAACAGGAAATTCTTTCCTGTGATTGTTTGTTACTTTTCCGTATGGGGGAACTAAAGAAGGACTGCTTGACTTCCAGACTGACTATGAGAAGACCAGTGAGGCAATTGCAGCCCAGCTCTGCATTGTGCTGTAGGAGAATGGTCAGAGTGTCATCTTATGTTGCTGACAATGCTCCAGTGACTTTTGGGAAACACAAGTCAGTGTTTCAAAACCTTAAGCAGCTTAACAAGCAACTGATAGATGTGGGCTGCAAATGCCATGTACTTCACCATTGCCTTAAAGTGGGGAAGAAAGCATTGAGTTTTAACGTAGAAGTCTTTGGGTGTGTTCATACAGCTCTTTTAAGCCACACCAAGCACAAGTGCCTGGTGGGTTTAAAGTGCACATCCAGATAACAACATCTGGGAATCGTGCTGCTTCCATGAGTAGCCTGTTGATCCTCGTTGGGGATCCGTACTTAAAAGACAGTGGTGAAAGTCCAGTCCTAAGCTGGCCAATGGGCCAATGGCAGACTTTCCCCCGTCTAGTTGTTCCACCAGCATGCGATCAGTCCATAGGGATGGTCTCCAGACCATCCCAAATGGCTGCCATTTTAAAAAAGTCTTAGTGATGTGCGCATAACCACTTAAACATGCAATGTTCCCAGAGCTCTGCTCAAACGATCCAAGCAATTTTATGTTTCTGACGGTCCCCTGAACTTTGTCAGCTTTATTAACTGAAATGGTACCTAGAGGAAGGTACTGCTGGCAGTGCTTTTACCATTTTAGTCTGTGCATGCATGGAAAAACAAATATATCATGAGGCGCATATGCACATGCGCAGACAGGATTTTTTTTTTAAAGCCGATCGCATGGCTCCTTACAGTGGATGCCATCTAGACAATCCACTGTGGAGTCACACACGGTTGTCACGACTGAGCCTCTGGCTTGAGACAGAGCTGCAGCCGGCAGGCGTGCAGACCAGAGTTCTCGGGTTACAAGGCAAGCGTTATCAACAGTCCGGGAGTCACAACCATAAATCAGTCAGCCGAAGGATTAAGCAGAAGAATCGTCAACAGGAATGCCTGGAGTCAGTGCCGGAGAGTATGAAAGCCAGGAGTCAGAGGTAACAGGGATCACAACAGAAAGACAAGCCAAAGTCCAAATACCAATCTGTAGTCCAAAATGCCGAGTCCAGGGTCAGAAGTCCGAGAGTCCAGCAGCCGGGTTCAGGAACAGAGTTCAGAAGGGTGCAGGGCTAGGTCACGTCGATGACGAGCGTTCTTTGCCAGCACAATTTGTTGGGCGTTGACAGGCTGCTGATAACGTGTGCCGGCTCATTAACCAATTAGCAGCCGCCGGCCATGGCCCAGCGTCTATTAGTACTCTGGGCTGATAGATCTCCTGGCCCTCATGCATGCCTCACTCCTTCTGTCTCTTAATTCCTGGCGTCTCCTTTCACGGAGACGCCTGACAGGTGGAGGTGATGACTCGGGGCTATGGTTTTCTCCAGGAGGAGCCTGATGGGTCTCAGATGCTTGACCAGTCCCCGGTGGCTCCTGTTGCTGGCTTAACTCCTCTGGACTTACGTCCAGGTCCGTTAAAGGAGCCTGATCTTGCTCTGCAGGGGCTGGGTCAGGAGCAGGGTCAGGAGCAGGCATGACAACGGTAAAGCGCTTCACTGGGGAGCTGTCTGGTTGTGCAATACTGGATCCAAAAGATCTTGATCAAATTACAGCCAGGCCAATGGCGGGATTAGCTGTGCATCTGAATGCACCCTTTGTCACACAAATATACAGTGAGTTCTCATGCTCAGCCAAAAATACAGAATCCCTCAGGTCCTCCTTTGAGTTTGTCGATATAGAGTACAGAGATCTGATTTGGCATGGTCCAACATGTTGGTTGTCACTTATGTCTGCTGTTGAATGGGTTCTTCAGTGCTGGCCTGCACTGAGGGCATACTTCCCATCATGTGGGGAAGAAAAAATGTGAAAAAATTGTGTGGGAAGGATTCAGTCCAGAAGAGGACTCGTCTCTTTCCCTGTGTTATACGTACTTTCAGGGGTCATTTCGTAGAAAAAGAGGTGCAGGAGCTCATTAGCATACCTATTAGCATAACTCATTAGCATATGCCACGCCCCCTGACATCACTGAAACTGTGTCAGAAAGAGAAGCAGGAGGGCATCTTCAAAAGCCTCCCCTTCCCTTCCCCAGCTGGCCTGCCAAGGTGGGGGGGGGAGCAAAGCAAGAAGGGCCCCATAGAATACAGTGGAAAGATCATGCCACCCCTGCCGCACAACTCTAAACAGAAGGGGTTCAAACTTTAAATCCCTTCTCGCTTCGCTTCCTCCACAGGCCTGCTGGGAACTGGGAGAAGGGCTTGCCACCACTGGTGTGCAAATAAAAATTTTTTTGGGGCCGATTCAGATTGGGCCAAATTAGGGCCCAATCTGTGTCTGTTCCAGCTGCCAAATGACCCCCCGCATGTCAGTTTCGGCAATGCAAGCGGACTGGGGAGTCATTCTGCAGGCCGAATGTCAGTTTCAGCCCCATTATACCCTATGGGCCATTGAAGTCAATGGCAAAAACTCATAGGGTATATGAGGGGCTGGAGGAGAAGGGGTTTGAGGGAGAGGCTCCAAACTTGCAGGGTAGCTGCTTGGGCCTCTCCCCGAAATACCCACCAAGTTTCAAAAAGATTGGACCAGGGGGTCAAATTCTACGGGCCCCCAAACAGGTTGCCCCATCCCCTCCATTGTTCTCTATGGTGGGGAAAAATGCCACTTCCCCCCCCCCCCACTATACAGAACAATGGAGGGAATGGGGGCAACCTGTTTGGGGACCTGTAGAATTGAACCCCCTGGTCCAATCTTCTTGAAACTTGGTGGGTATTTGGTGGAGAGGCTCCAGCAGCTACCCTGTAAGTTTGGAGCCTCTCCCTCAAACCCCCTCCCCTCCAGCTGCTTTTTAAGCTGCCACCAAATTTCAGCAGCAATTCGGCGGCGGGCCAAATCAGAGAATCTGATTCAGCCCATGGCTGCCCTAGTGCCCACTCCTGGGCTGGCGGAGCACCACTCTGCCTCACTCTGGCCCCAAATGACCCCTGCATACTTCCTACACAATTTGACGGCATTGTTCAATCCCATTATGAAAAAACTGAAAAGTGCCAATGTTAGCTGCACAGAACTCCACAAAATCCTGGATGACCTTTGTGAAAAACGTAAGGAGTGGAGACAGAAACAGTTCTATGGAAGATCTGCCACGGCCATTCTGGTCAACATCTCTGCAGCCCAAAGAGCAGAATTCCAAAGAGAAGCAGACCAGACATCCTGAAGGTGCCTTGAGAAATGGTATGGTTTTGATACGTCAATTTTCAAAGACCTGGCACTGCTCTCACTTGACAGTCCCGTGATGTGGGGTCCATTAGAGTAGGGGGCGGCCAAACTTGCTTAACGTAAGAGCCACTCAGAATAAACGTCACATGTTAGAGAGCCGCAAGACATGAACAAATATTACACATGTTTTTATTGGAAAATATGCAAATTTGCTTTTTATTAACATTAAATAAGTGCCAAAAATAAAAACAAAAGGGGCAAAACCAGATACTGATAATGATATTTATTTGTCCAATGATATTTATGTTTGCTAATGATATTTATTTGTCTAAGAGAATTGTTTTCTTTCTCTGCTTCCCCCCCCCCACCTCAACCCTACCCAGGGAGGGGAACACTGACTGGGGAAGGGAACACCAGTTGGGGAGGCAGGCCTTCCCCCCCCCCCCACTTCGCTTCCCCAGCCACCCTGCCGGGAGCTACACAATATGTGTGAAAGAGCCACATGTGGTTTGGCCACCCCTGCACTAGAGAATGTTGTTGAAGCCCTTAATTTTGGCCCTGATACAATAGACACTGACAAGCTGTTTGATGATTTCTGCACTATGTCAAAATGCCAAAAAGAGATTTTCTCACAGGAAGAGAAGATAGACCAGAGATGGGTAAAGGCGTTCAGGCACATTCCAGACAGTGGTGACAGCCATCTGTTGAAGTTGGTCTGTTTTGCACTGTCTGTCCCTGTATCGAATGCCTGCAGTTCTGGATCCAGGAAAGAAATTGGCTGAGTGACGGCCTTGTCAAAACAGAGCTCCAAGTGAAACTGAATTGCAGGATGCCCTGTGAAGACGTAAAAGAAGATATGGATCACTCAGCCTACCCAAAAATTACCTATAGACAGGGCTCCGTTGGGGCCGGAGCGCGCCGGAGCGCCGCTCCGGGAGAGAAGGGGCCGGGGGGCGGGCACATAACAAAGTGCCGCGCCCCCCCCCCGGCAGAAAGCCTCCCCCATTCACCCCCTCCCTCGCCCTGTCGCCTTCCCCGGGGCCGCGGCTGGCCGCCGGCCCCGCTCAAAAGCCCCCTCCCTCGCCCAGTCTCCTTCCCTGGGGCCGCGGCTGGCCGCCGGCCCCGCTCAAAAGCCCCCTCCCTCGCCCTGTCTCCTTCGCGGGGCCGCGGCTGGCCGCCGGCCCCGCTTAAAAGCCCCCTCCCTCGCCCAGTCTCCTTCCCTGGGGCCGCGGCTGGCCGCCGGACCCGCTTAAAAGCCCCCTCCCTCGCCCAGTCTCCTTCCCTGGGGCCGCGGCTGGCCGCCGGCCCCGCTTAAAAGCCCCCTCCCTCGCCCTGTCTCCTTCCCTGGGGCCGCGGCTGGCCGCCGGCCCCGCTCAAAAGCCCCCTCCCTCGCCCTGTCGCCTTCCCGCCCCCGGCCCTGCTTAAAGCCCCCTCCCTCGCCGAGTCGTCTTTCCCGGGGCCGCGGCTAGCCGCCGGCCCCGACTCAGAGCCCCCTCCCTCGCCCTGTCGCCTTCCCGCCGCTGGCCCCGCTTAAAAGCCCCCTCCCTCGCCCACTCAACAGTTCCTGGGGCCCAAGGGAGGGAGAAGCCGGGCCTGAGTGGCTTAATGCCACTCAGGCCCAAGCAAGAGGGGGAGGGAAACGCCAGCCCTAGTGGGGGGAGAAGCGCCCCTCCCTCCCTTCCTTCTCTCCCCCCACCTACCTACCTACCTGTTCCTTCCTTTCCCCTTTCCTTCCCCTCTTACTTCCTCCCTCCCTCCTTCCTTCCTTCCTTTCTTCTCTCTCTCTCCCCCACCTACCTACCTACCTTATTGTTCCTTTCTTTTTTTCTTCCTTCCCCCCTTTCTTCCTCCCTCCTTCCTTCCTTTCTTTCTTCCCCCCTCCCTCCCTCCCTCTCTTTCTTTCTTTCTTTCTTTCTTTCTTCTCTCTCCCCCCACCTACCTACCTACCTTCCTGTTCCCCTTCCTTCCCCTCTCCCTCCCTCCCTCCTTCCTTCCTTCCTTCCTTCCTTCCTTTCTTCTCTCTCTCTCCCCCACCTACCTACTTTCCTGCTCCTTCCTTCCCCCCTTCCTCCCCCCTTCCTTCCTTCCTTTCTTCTCTCTCCCCCCCAACTACCTACCTACCTTACTGTTCCTTTCTTCCTTCCTTCCCCCCTTCCTTCCTCCCTCCTTCCTTCCTTTCTTCCTTCCCCCCTCCCTTCCTTTCTTTCTTTCTTTCTTTCTTTCTTTCTTTCTTTCTTTCTTTCTTCTCTCTCTCTCCCCCACCTACCTACCTACCTACCTTCCTGTTCCTTTCCTTCCTTCCCCCTCCCTCCCTCCCTCCCTCCCTTCTTGCCTTCTGACACACTGCCCATGACGTCAGGGACGTGTGGCCTTGTGACACCTTCCGGTGACGTCAGGGGGCGTGGCATATGCAAATGAGTTATGCTAATGAGCTCCTGCACCTCTTTTTTTACGAAAGGACCCCTGCCTATAGATGGTGGGCTCGCTCTACAAATATGCCTGTTTGTCTACAAAAATAAGAGGCATATATTTACAGTATTCATGAAAAGGAGAAGAAGAAGAAGAAGAAGAAGAAGAAGAAGAAGAGAATTAAGGCTTTATAACTAAGTTTTGAATGGGAAGTATTTTTGTTTGGCTATTGATTTAACCCTGCTAATATGGAATCTGTTTTTATTCTACAGTAAATGTACACACTTCAAGATACACACTTTAAATTTTAAAATTATATAAGTAAAATTGTTAGAAAGCAAAATCAACAAATATGCCAGTACATTTATATTTTAGGATGTGTAAGAGATCAAACTCCAATGGGAGTTCAAGATTTACTTAAATGGCAAACATGATTTGAGAATGGTGTTTTTGTGGCAAACTGAGTAAGACTGCTTATATTGATATCGGTTTTACATCCCCATAAACCATTAACCATTAATATAGGGGAAAGCTTTAAACAGACTGCTATAGAAATTTATATATGGAATTAGGTGTTTATGAAAGTCTATGATAACCTCAAAGGTAGTGTATAAAAAAATTGGTAGAATCTGTAGTAGTATTTTTTATGATTTTTTATTTAAACCAGCTGTAGTAAATCTCTTTAAATATGCAGTTGAAGATAAACTAAAAATATGTAACAGGAAGCATTAGAAATGGAGGGAGTGTCAGTAGAAAGCCAAGATATAGCTAAATGCTGAAGGAGTCGGGGAAGTGTTTTTGCATGATAACTGTGTAAGACTAGATTTGCTGGAATCTGTTTTTAGTGGAGAGCTTTAAGTAAAATGTTATTCAAAAAATTAAGATAGGCTTAAAGGCAGCAGTTAGAAAAATATTAGTTGGAATGCTAGACTGCACAAACAGTAAAAAATATGCAATGCTGAAATAGATGCTTGCAATTATTTGTGTTAGCTTTAAGGCAGAAGAGTAGGAGTTTAAGTATTCACGTACGAGGTAGTTAAAGAAAAACAACTTGGTAATGGAATCTCTCTGTACGTGTGCTTGTTTGTCCTTTTTGTGTATGTCTGTTTTTCTAAACTAATAAAAATTACACTGAAAAAAAAAAAAGAATTCTGCAAGTCAAGATCAGAGTTGCTGAAAGCAGCAAGAAGCCAAGAAAGATATCGCTTTCCTTCCCGAAAGCAGTATAACCATGACAGCTTATCTTGTTTTGTTCACTCGTTTCCTCATGTGCTGTTAGCTTGGGTTTTTTTGTTCCAGTTATTAGATGTTTAAATAAAAGTATTTTATCTTAAAGCTTTTTGTCATTTTTGCACTGGAAGGAGGCCTAAAAGCCTACAAGTAATGTAAAGTGGGGGAAAGGCAGGGTTGGGAAGTGATATAAGGCAGTGTACTTAAATGTGAATTTTGAAAGAAGGAAGTGCCTTCAGAGGAAGAGGCGGGTTTGGGGGAGTGCCCTGAAAGGGATATCACAGGAAGGGGGGTTTGGTGCAGTGTGCTGGAATTGATATCACTGGAAGGGGGTGGAGCTTGGGAAGTGTCATCACTTGACCGTAGACCTGGAAGTGACATCATAGGACATAACATCACAAAAGTGGTATCACCAGGCCTCATTTCCGCCAAAATAGAATGGGGATCCTGGCCCTCTTTCCCTCCCTCCCTCCCGCCCTCCCTCCCTATCTCTTTGCCCTTTTCCCCTTCCTCCCTCCCTCTTTCTCTTCCTTCCTTCCTTCCTCCCTTCCTCCCTCCCTCCCCCTCTTTTTGACTTCTTTCCCTCCCTCTCTTCCTCTTTTGGTTCCTCCCTCCCTCCCTCCCTCCCTCCCTCCCTCCCAGTCCCTCCCTATCTCTATGCCCTTTCCCTCCTTCCCTCCCTATCTCTTTGCCCTCTTTCCCTCCCTCCCTCTCTCTTTCTCTTCCTTCCTTCCTTCTTTCCCCCCATATCTTTGCCTTTGCAATTGGCATACTACTGGCCGGTCTCCAGCTTGCCCTATTTGGGCAAGTTAATCGAGAAGGCAGTGGTGTTACAGTTACAGGGCTTCCTGGATGACGCTTCCATCTTAGATCCTTTCCAAATAGTCATCTACACGTTCTTGAGTCAGTAATGAAAGAAAGGGGTTGGGGGGTTACAGTTATAGTGCATTCAAACTCGGTATGATGAGGGGAGCAGAATCCTGGAGCAGAAAAAATACATTCAGATATGCTAGACGTTTCATTCCCAGGCTAAAAGCGGGAAAATGTTACAATAAACACCTGCAAATGCAAAGCAGCGAAACTGTTGAGAAAGTTCCCTTTCTCCAAGGTTAGGAAGGCAAGAGATAACATTCAGGCTGTGAGAAGCGAGATACATTCCGACGGTGGGGGTGAGAGGCCGTGACGTGAATGAGTGTGAGAGTCCACCTCCCGCCTGGGAATGGCAGCATTTAGCTGACATGAGGTTGGGGTCCCAGAAACGACTGACCCTTCCGGGTCCAAGGTTGCCAGGCTCGTTACTACCAGGGCCAGGGCCTTTTCAGTGGTGGCTCCATACTGGTGGAATGAGCTCCCGGAGGAGATCAGGGCCCTGCAGGACCTCTCACAGTTCTGCAGGGTGTGAGGCTTCTGCTCAAAGTAGTCAAGGATCAGATCTTTGTTGATGAAACACAGTTCTTTATTTCCGATTTCTACATTGGTACAGGTCCTCGGATTATTGTCAGAGATAACGCATACAATAGAAGCAGGTCTAATATACCTTTCAGTACAATTTGAATTGCCCATACGTAACCAATCACCAAAGGGGAAAAATGGTGGGCAAAAGGGGTCTCTGGCCGTTTGCTTCCCACAGGAAAGAAAGTGAGGTGTTAAGCTGTAAATTTCCCTTCCCAAACCAGACCCCTCAGATGTAACCATATTCACATAACAAATGCTTCCCTCAAGGCTTTCACACGTTGATAAGAAATAGTCCCTGTCCTCCCCTTGTCTTCCCAGCTGGGATGAATGGAATGCGGAGGCAGGAGTGTGAGAGGCCCATTGTTCCCATGCTTTGAAGTTGTCATTCTCCCGGGCAAACAGTTACATAGACCAGGCCTGGTCAGAGCCATAAACCTGGGGTCACATAGCATACATTTATAATGGTCTATCAAATGGCAAAAGGTATGGTTACACAGTGGGCATAGGAGCAGCTGATAGCAATAGGCATGAGTACAAAATGGGTGCAGGCACAGGTTACAATACATAGCAGCATAGCAATAGGTTATATTATAGCAGAAGACCCCAGAAAACCTTGTCTGAATCTGCAGATTCTGACACAGGGCCTGTAAGATGGAGCTCTTCTGCCAGGCCAACTAGGAGCCACCCCATTACTACCAACGAGCCCAGCCATCACTGTATGGTAAATGGTTTAGCAGTAGGGAAATCCCAGCATGCCATCTTACGCAAACACAGGAGTAGCACTGGCACTTTGACTGATGTATTGTATTGTATTTTGAAATTTTACTGTATTTATTGTAGTTGATCATTTTAAATTGATTTTATGTATATTAACAGTCACTGTAGACCAACTCTGTAAGCCACCCTGAACCTGCTTGTGGGGAGGGCGGGGTATAAATAAAATAAATAAACAAATAAATAAAATTCTTTCTCTTCCTCCCTCTTTCTCTTCCTTCCTTCCTTCCTCCCCATCCCTTTGCCTTCTTTCCCTCCCTCTCTCCCTTTCTCTCTCCCTCCCTCCCTCCCTCCCTCCCTCCCTTCCTCCCTCCCTTTCTTTCTTTCTTTCTTTCTTTCTTTCTTTCTTTCTTTCTTTCTTTCTTTCTTTCTTTCTTTCTTTCTTTCTTTCTTTCCCAAAGTTAGAACAAAACAGAAAGGAGGGTAGGCTCGCCAGCTCTGAGTTGGGAAATACCTGGAGATTTTTTTGGTGGAGCCTGTGCGGCTGGTGTTGCCTTTGACATACTTCCAGTGATGTCAAGGGGTGTGGCATATGCAAATAAGTTATGCTAATGAGTTATGCTAATGACCTCCTGCACCTCTTTTTCTACGAAATGACCCCTGGGTATCACATCCTTGCTAAGCACCACTCCCAAAGTCTCCATTTCCCAAGTCGGACCTAGCAACCCTACTTGGGTTCAACTCCTTTTTTGGCCACAAAACTTCCTGTGTGGGAAATCACCTTCTGTGGCCAATCTGTCCCACTCCTTTTTCTCTCAAACATCAAGCAGGTTTGCTGCCTGGAGCTTTCTGGAGGAACATGGTGAATCCCCATACAGTCTCATCTCTGTATATTAAAAACCAGGGGTTAAGATTCATGAAATAACACAATATCAGGTTTACTTGCCAGGGTTTTGACCTCTCCCGGTACAAAGCGGTGGTGTTTTCCACATAAGATTATTACAGGACAGTGCCTCCTCTTGCACAGGAAAGCATTTGAAAGGCCATTCAGCAAAGCAATTCTCAGCAAATAGGTGAACAGTTGCTACAGTGAAACCGAATCCTTTCTCCAGGTGGCAATCATTTTCACAGATTTTGCAATTATTCCTCAGGCTTTGTTACTCAGCAAAATAACACACACACACACACATATTAACTGCCACAGGTTTTTTTTTTGTAAAGTTGACTTAAGCCCCCAAAACTTTCATCTTATCATTTCCCAACACATAGTAGGGGTGCCCTGTCGCACCCCACCTCCCCTCCAGGGGTCTGGCTGCCAGTCGCCGTCCCTCTACTGCCCTTCCCCGGTCATTGGGGGAGGGATCCTCAGGGTCTCAGAATGGGCCGGGGCCGGGTTAATACCATCCAAAGCTCCATCTGCCCTGCGGGTGCCTTCTTTGCTCTCCATTAGCCCCAGGATTCCTCAGGACTGCTGATTGTACAAGAGCTTGAATGGGGAGTACCCTGTCAAGGCTTGTGAGGCTTCCCGTATTGCAAATAGCAAGGGGTCGACAAAGAGGTCCCAGGCTGTGGGCCACTCATACGCCGTCTTTGCAACATGGCCTTTAGGGTCTGGTTAATCTGTTATCAGTTAGGGGCTGCAGTGGCTCAAGTGGTTAAGACGCTGAACTGCAGACTGGAAGGTCAGTAGTTCAGCAGTCTGAGACCCGAGTGCTGCATGACAGAGTGAGCTCCCATCTCTGGCCCCAGCTCCCGCCAACCCAGCAGTTCAAAAGCAAGAAATTGCAAGTAGATAAATAGGTACCAGTTTGGTGTAGTGGTTAAGTGCGCGGACTCTAATCTGGGAGAACCGGGTTTGATTCCCCACTCCTCCACTTGCACCTGGCTGGATGACCTTGGGCAAGCCATAGCTCTGTACCAGCTGTTCCCTCAAGGACAGTTGTCTCAGAGCTCTCTCAGCCCCACCTACCTCACAGGGTGTTTGTTGTGGGGAGGAGAAGGGAAAAGGAGTTTGTAAGCCGCTCTGAGACTCCCTTGGGGAGTGGAGGGCGGGGTATAAATCCAATCTCTTCTTCTTCTTCTTCTTCTTCTTCTTACGTAGTAAGTCTCTGTTGAAGGCTATGGCGAAAAGAGCTGTATTATAAAAGGAAATGAAGTAGTAAGTCTCATGTCAAGAAGTACAAACAAACAATATGCCATTTAGGGTTTCTAGGTCCTCCTTGGCCACCAGTGGGGGAATGGGGTGTAGGGTTGCCAGATTCAGTTTGGGAAACTCCTGGAGATTTGGGAGTGGAGCCTGGGGAGGACAGAGTACAATGCCGCTGAGTCCACCCTCCAAAGCATCCATTTTCTCCAGGGGAAACTGGTCTCTGCAGTCTGGAGCTGCAATTCCAGATGAGCTGCAATTCCAGGGGATCCCCAGGTCCCACCTGGAGGCTGGCATCCCTATTTGGGAATTGGAGGTGAGGGTGGCAGACCCAATGGTGAGGCAGGTGTGGCAAAGCAATATGTAATTAATTGCTCTTCCTTTTTTTCCTGCAATCGAACATGTTCAGGCTGTTCAAACATGAGTTGAACTTTGCTGATTGCTTTGCTGACTGCTAGACGTGAGCAGAGCACAAGTCAAACCAGCAGGTGATCCAGCACCATCGGTGGAGGGTCCCTAACCCAATCAATACACAGCACATTTTTATAAAGGAAAAGCTTTGGGTTTTCTTTTGCTACATGCATTCTAATAATACCCTAGTCTGCTCTCTGATCCCTTCTTGCTTTTATGTTTTCCCCTCCTATCACAGGGAAGAGACCCAGTGTGCCCCTGGCCCCCTCCGCCACCAGGCAACGGGCAATTCAGTCTCTCCAACACCACCACCATGATGGGCTTGTTGTCCTCCCGTGCTTGTACATCACTCTCCATGCAATCATGTCCATGTTTCCTCATGAGTTGGGGCTTTTCCACATTCCCCCGCATTGGTTCTGACCCCAATTTCCATGCACATTTCTGTGTGCAAAGTACTGGAGTCGGAGATGCGTTGTAGTGAAATCAGCAAACATGTTTATTAGCGGGTCAGATGCAGCATGACACCCCGGGCTCAGGGGCCCTCTTTTATTCCGGCCAGAGCCACACCCCCGGCCTCGCCCAATTGTCCCGATAGGACCTTAAGGTTGCAGTTACAGATCACAGGTTCCCTAGAGGATCCTAGGCACTAGATTGGTGGCAAGTTACAATCCGGCCAGCTATTGTTCTACCTGACTCAAGCTCAGGTAGCTGGCCTGGCCACGTGCGTTTGGCCACATGGCGGTCGCCATTACAGGGAGCACATGGCTACTACCATTACATACATTACACCGTGCCTTTTGTTTTCTCTTCACACACGCCCCCCCGCCCCCCAGTTCTTTTGAAACCACTTTAACCTCCATCTTTTTTTTGGAAGCCAATTCTGAGTTGCTTTTCCACTCATGCATCATGTCTCTGTTGGCTTTCTTTGTCCCCTCCAACACCAGAGGCCTTTCAGCCTTTCCCCCCCCCCGCCGCCTCTCTGCTTTTTAACATGTCATATTACAGCCCTCCTTCCCTCATGGCTCCCGCTGCGGCTAGAGGTTGGGGGGGGGGGTGTCAAAAGAAGCCCTTAGAGCTACTTGGGCTGTTGACATGAGGGAGCTATTCTCGTGAGCCTTGCCCTTGGGGAAAACAGTCAACTGCTTATCAGCTCCGATGCTGGCAGTGGTGGTGGCGAAAGCAGCAGCAGCAGCCGTGCCTTTCTATTTTTACATGCTCTGGGATCTTTCTAGGAAGGCCCGCTCCGCTCTTCCTTGATGGCATGATTTCACTGATATAGTAGCATGTAGGGAGCCACGTACTACCAGCCACCTTTTTGTGGAGTGTGAGCTGCGGGGCAAACACTTGACATCTTTTCTTGTGTTGAGATGGAAGTAATACTGGAACTTAGGCGGGTGCTGTCAACAAACCCTGCTCTGAGAAGGAGCCATTTTTATGGCTGCTGGATAATATATCAGAATTCATGTTTCCTTGATGCTTGATGTGTTTCTCTGTGCATTTGTGTGTGTGTGCTTAAAACATCACCACACAGTTCAATGCGCACACAGTCAGTTGCTTATCAGTACACCATCTGTTGAAATGCAACCAGATGTGACAACCCAATCAAACTTAGACATTGAACAACCTGTGGAGTTCAAGTATGAATTCTCACGTGTGTATTAAATTACTTTCTAACCCTGAATTGACCCCTTAAGGAGGGGACACTTGACATAATGGTGCGTTTGATGCAAGGAACGTGCTAGCTATAAGCGTCCGGCCATTTGAAGTGGATGAGAGGAAAGACAGGAAGGGAGAAGCTCAAGGAAAGCACCTCAGGAAGCTGAACAGGGCATCTTTGGTAATCCAATATGAAACTCAGAAAAGGGAGCATTGTTGGAGCATTGCAGCTGGGTCTTCCCAAATG
Source organism: Lepidodactylus listeri (assembly GCA_029233225.1). Taxonomy (NCBI): domain Eukaryota; kingdom Metazoa; phylum Chordata; class Lepidosauria; order Squamata; family Gekkonidae; genus Lepidodactylus; species Lepidodactylus listeri. Next base: position 109,948,432 of record JARCFY010000009.1, on the reverse strand, counting down.
GATTACATTCTCTATTTCAAGTAAGATCAATGGTAGTTTTCTCAGAAGTGGAATGGCTGCTCAAACCTCTGCTTCACCTTCAAGTTAATTCCACACACTAGCTGTTTCGTTTGCAACTGCTGCAATTTTATCTCTTGGTTTTGGCAGATAATCCAGCTGATGTCACAGTCCACACATGGCATTCCGATTTTCTCTGTGATGTTATACTGTCTTTTTTCAGACAAGACTTGTGGAGACTGTGTAAAGTGCAACGTGAATTGCAGTGCCGGGCTGCCTTGCTTGGAGAATGGAAGTGTGATTGAGGCTTCCCTTAAAATAGCATCTCTTCCTTCTCCTGCCAGGTTAAGGAGTCAGTTATTTTCTCCCAAGATAATTGCAGAGTATCTGCTCTTTTTCTCTGGGGTGAAAGGGAACAAGTACTATTTTGCACTTTTTAGCCAATCAAATGCAACAATAATTTTAAAAATTGTTGATTGTTGTTTTTATAACTGTACTCCTATAGTCAGTACAACTGTTGAAATAAGCAGACATTTTGACTTGCTACAAAGTTTTTAACAAAGCAGTACTTAAGCCCTCCCTTCAGAATAAGAGCAGACAACTAACCCTTTACCCACAAGAGAAGCAAAACCTGCTTGACCCTCATGGTTATATAAGGAAAAAAGCATGTCTTCTGGAGGGAGGGAGCGAAGGACTTCCTTTTTTAAAAAAATGAAAACTGGGACTTCGGAGAATCTGCTGAAACCATTACTACAACACTAAATCTATATGTCTATATTTTGGGACTGTTTTTTGAAAAGGGGGGTATTGTGACACCCCTGATGATGACATCCACGGCAAGAGCACCATCCCTTAAAAATCCTGATTATTGAAGCCACCTGCAGAAGGAAATAAACTGACTCCACAACGGTGAAAATGGCACAGGGAGGGCAGACATGTGGAAGAGCCCTGCCCAAACCGATTCCAGTGCTTGCAGTTCAACTGCCAAGAAAATCAGGAGTAAGTTGAACCTACTGAAAAGTCCTTAGTCTCACTTTTGGGTTTACACTTTTGGGATTGCACCCTTAATTTCTGATTACTCAGTTGACTCATTAAGAATTGCAGCTAAATCCATGAACTGTCTCCATTGGAACTTGTCTTTTAGGTGACCACCAGTGATTTGAAAACAGCCTATGGAGTTACTAACACACAGTGACTCACTTAGCAATGTAGGATGTCACTTGATCTGAGGACAGTGATGAAAATGGTGGGTGAATTAGTTCTTGAGCAGGACAGTTATGCGTAATGTGTGCTTCATTAGTTATGGAAATATCCCAGGTGCTCTTCTGTCTCTGATTTTCTGTATCGCCAACAGCTGGTCTCTCCGGAAGAGTGATAACTGTAGAGCCAGTGTGGTGAAGTGCTAGAGTGTTGGACCCCAGTTCAGCACCTCACTCTTCTATGGAAGGTGAGAATAAAATGGAGAGGACAATGATGTAAAGTGCTTGGGGTCCCTGTTGGGTAGAAGGGCATAGGATAACTGAAGTAAATAAATGTAAGTAAAATCAACCCACAATGTAGAAAGCAGTTGAAGTTAAACCATTCAGGGTCAATGATCCTGTGGCTGTACACTCTGAGAACTTATGATTTCATTTCATAAGCCTGGACTGTCCCACAGACTACATTGTTGATGACCTCATCTCTAGACCTGTAGAGATCTGTCACTGGGACTAGGAACATGAGTGGTGGATCAGGGAATTACCAATTTCCATTTCTCACTTACCTGCCCCCTCATCCCATGTACAACATGGGTGTATAATAATAGTGATCTACCTTTCAGGACTGTCATGATGTCTAGGAGAATGTATGAAAAGCATTTAAACACTTGGCATGTGCTACATAAAGGTTGTGCATTCAATTGTGTCTGAAGAAGGAACTAAAACCAAGAATCTCTGTGTGAAAGAGGCATACCTCGCCACACAAATCTTTCCATTGTTTGGACTAGCCATCACCTGCTTGAGCCATTGTGTCCCCAGTTTGTTACCCCCACGGGTTGTCTCTGATCAAAGACAGGTGGGTATCAAGTTTCTGTTCCTAAGGGGATGGACTCTACCAAAGCTAAGCATTATTGGTTTAAGTTTAAGGCCAATGGGTGGTGAGGCAGAAAGCTCTTGTTACAGTTCTTTACACAATAGCTGCTCTCTAGGTAAACATCTTTTAAGTGCAGCATCTAACCTTTTATTACACAAACATACATATTTGATAGGTCATTAATGATACAGTCAATGTCATTTAAATAGCTTTCTCAAAGGGGGGATATCGTCTCCTTTTTGGTTTTTTAATTTACATAAAAAGCAGGCTGTCACTTCAGCTAAAGAAAGTAAAACAAAGACACCTTTATTTCTGTGACATATAAAAGATGGTTCAGAGACAGTACTAGAAGTGAACATTTTGCTCAGACTTCTCCCAAACTGAATGATTGAAGCACTATTCAGATCTTTAAGGAGAGCTATATTGAAGTTTTTTAATACAGAGGCAGGAGAAGTGGCAGAGGTGCTATGAATTCTTGTCCTTTATTTTTAATTTTTAAAAACTTTTTAGATTTACAGCCCATCTGTCTCCCACAATGCTGGCCTCGAGGTGGCTCACAACAATTTTTATAATAGCATACAACTGAACCATAAGGTTCATCATTAAACAGATTAAAACTGTTAAAATCTTAACCTTCTCCCAGTACCTAGAAATATTCCAGAGAGAAAACACCAATCAGACCAGTAGCCACTGAAAATAAAAGGATGAGCCAAAGGCCTGCCGGAACAATTGCAGTTAAGTTACTCATCACAAACCCAGAATGAAAACCTTCATACAACTGGGAAAGAGTGGGGCTGTGGATGGGTACCGTGGACCGGGCTGTGCTAGGCAAGACCTCCAGGGCAGGGGCAGTGGTTCCCAACCTTTCTGGCATGGTGACCCACAAGTACAAATTTCCTTGGTACGGTGACCCATCCACAACCGGCCCCAGGTTTTCTGGCACCGGAGGCAAACTATGACCTTGTCACCCATCTAGCTGAGCACTGCATTTTCTACAGTGGCCAATTAGATGTTGTTGAGATGTTGAGAAACCTGCAAACATCGCACAAAGGGTGCAGCTGCCCCCAAGCAAGTGGCGTTCCATTTCCCCTTCCTCCCAGTGACTACCATGAAGTTACTAGATGCTGGACAGATTTCCCCCCTCATCGTCACAAAGGGAGGCGGGCAGGCGAGAATGTGAGATGTTTACAAGGAGAACGAGATGAGAAAGCTTGATGTAAAAGGCCATTAGGGAGGGCTGACCCGTGACCCAGTTCCAGAGGCCCATTCAGAGTCAGACAAGTCCGTTCAGGAGGTCCTGCATTACAGTTGCCCTCTTCCAGTCTTTTGGGTGGGTTCTTCATTCCCACCCACCCCTTTCTCATCCTTGGTGAACTGAATGCTGTTCCTTTGGGATTTCCAGGACACTAGCCTGCCTTGCTGGGCTGCAGTGGCTCAAATGGTTAAGATGCTGAACTGCAGACTGGAAGGTCGGTAGCTTGGCAGTTCGAGACCCGAGTGCTGCATGACGGAGTGAGCTCCCGTCTCTGGCCCCAGCTCCTGCCAACCTAGCAGTTCGAAAGCAAGAAATTGCAAGTAGATAAATAGGTACCGCTGCGGTGGGAAGGGAACAGCATTCCATGCGCCTTGACATTTAGTCATGCTGGCCACATGACCATGGAAAAAGTCTTTGGACAGCACTGGCTCTTCGGTTTGGAAACGGAGATGAGCACCACCCCCTAGAGTCAGAATCGACTGGCTTTCGAGCAAGGGAAACCTTTACCTTTACCCAACCTGCCTTGCACTTTATTGACCCCCTCCAGTCCCCCCCACCCATTTTACGCTCAGTCACACTCCAACTACCACACCCAGTCTTGCACACCTCCCTTCTCTTCCAGCTGCCACTGGCTCCTTATGTGCTATCAAATCACAACTGACTCCGGGCGACCCCAGCAGGGGGCTTTCGAGGTGAGTGAGAAGAAGAGGTGGGTTGCCGTGGCCTTCCTCTGCAGAGTCTTCCTCAGTGGCCCACCATACAAGTACTGATCTTCCTTAGCTTCCAGATCTGACAAAATCAGGCTATACTGTACCATCCCTTACCAGCTCCTTATATCCACCCCCCTCCTTTGAAAAGCCTGTGCTACCCCTTGGCTGGGATCTTGGTGGTAAATACGCCCTGCTACAGAGTTTAGGTGTAATTTCCCTGTAGAGACTCCATCACAGGTTCTGTTGTCTGGTCACAGAAGAGCATTAGGATGTGGGCGTGTCCGACAGCATCTCCTGCCAGTTTGGTGTAGTGGTCAGGAGCAGGGACTCTGATCTGGGAGAGCCGGGTTAGGTTCCCCACTCCTCCACAAGCAGCTGCTGGGGTGACAAGTTCTTTCAGAGCTATTCTCTCATGAGTGGTTCTCAGGAGAGTTCTCTCAGCCCCACCTACCCCACAAGCAATGTTCCCTCTAAGCTGTGGAGTCTTGTGAGCAAAAATCCTACTTTGTGAGCTACTAGCATTAAAGTTGTAAGCGATCGATTTGGGTACTGCATAAATTAGTTTGCTCTGGAGCCCTCCTTCCTAAGCTAAGACAAAAATGTGTGAGCTGGAGGCTAAAAACTTGTGAGCTAGCTCACACTAACTCAGCTTAGAGGGAACACTGCTCACAGGGTGTCTGTTGTGGGGAGGGGGAGGGAAAGGAGATTGTAAGCCATTCTGAGACTCCTTCAGGTAGTGAAGGGCGGGGGTATAAATCCAATCTCCTCCTCCTCCTCCTTCTGGGTTGCATCAGCAGCTGGCCTTGGATACTGTTCAGCCGGCTCCTTTGCCAGAACTGCTGCTTACTCTCTTGGGGGATCTACTCCAGCCGTTGCTCCAGCACCAGCAGCTCCCTTCCAACAAGTCTCTTCTCAGTGGAACTAAAGTTAAACTCTTATCTGTGGCTAATGGGACAAAAGCACCTAATGTAGTTTGCTAAATGTTCCGTGTCTCTCAATAGTTCTGCAGTTTCTTCACAATGGGGTGGATCCAACCTTCCTCTCAGTGGCTCTTCCTCCAGTTTAAGTGGCACTTCCTCCATCTTAAGCAGCTCTTTCTGCAATGGAAAAGCCTCTTTGGAGGAAGGGTAGCATAAAAGGAGGGCTTCGAGCCCTGGGTTGTATGCTTCATCCGGACCAGCAATAAAGATCATGCTGTTTCACTGTTCCACGGACTCCCGACTCCAATACTTATCAGTGGCGACGAAGGTGGGATCCCGATGAGCGACTCTCCAGCCTACCACAGCAGCACAGCGAGCTCCGTCCCGCCGGCCGCAGGCATCTCCGAGCTCCAGAGCTCCAACGCCTCACCGCAAGCCGTTCTGAGCCCGATCCTCCGGCACTAGCCAGCGCCAAGCCTCAGCACTCCCCAGCACCGCCGCAAGACCACGAGGACATCGCTCAAACAGCTACCGCCGCTCCTGCTCTGGTAAACATGGCAAACACTCCGGGACCAATTACCCCTTTCGATACGTCTCGCCCCGAGACGTGGGAGTCCTGGCTCAAGACGCTGGGTTGCACCTTTAAGGTCTGCGGAATCACAGATGCGGACCTGAAGAGCGCCTGGCTCTTGAGTTCTGGAGGGGTGGAGGTCATGCGGGTGGCCCAGAACCTACTAGCCCCGCAAGACCCCACCGAGGTGTCTTACGATGTGCTCACTAAGACCCTTGGCGATTACTTCGCCCCGAAGCCATCAAAACTGGCCAGGCGCTGGGAGTTCATACAGCGCCAGCAGCAGCCGGGGGAGTCGGCCGCCACTTTCCTGGCTGAACTCCGTCGACTAGCTGTGGGCTGCGAATTCCACCACGTGGATGACCACGTGGAGACCGCCTTCATGGGAGGGGTCCGGGAAGCCAAGCTCCGCCGGCGCCTCATCGCAATGCCGGAACCTACCTTGGAAAAGATGCTCCAAACGGCAGCAGCCTTCGAGACAATGCAAAAGGACAAGGCAGCCACCAAAGTCCACCAGGCGGCTCCTCCCGAACCCGACTCAAGCGAAGAAGAGGACGTCCACCGGATGCAACCACGCTCGAAGAAGGGTGAGCCCGGCGTCCCCAGGCCCAAGGGCCGGCGCCCAGCATCTGTCTTTGTTCCCTCTTCTGCTTCCCTCAACAGGCAGGCCCCAACGTGCGCCAGCTGCGGGGACCCTGTGAGAGTTCTGCTCAAAGTAGTCAAGGATCAGATCTTGGTTGGTTAACCACAGTTCTTTATTTCCAATCTCTACATTAGTACAGCATCTCGGATTATTGTCAGAGATGAGACAGATTATACAAGCGGGTCTATTATACCATTCCAAGGAGTTTGAATTACCCATAGATAGCCAATCCCCTTAAGGGAAAATTGGCGGGCTAAAAGGTGTCCTGACCGTTTGGTTCTCACAGGAAAAAAGTGAGGTGTTAGGCAGTAAATTTCCTCTCCCAAACCAGACCCCTCAGATGTTACCAGTTCACATAACAATCAATGGCTTCAAGGTTTTTACATATGATAAGAGATGAGAGGCATCCTCCCTTGAAGTTCCTGCCGGAGCAGCTGGAATGCGGAGGCAGGGATGTGAGGCCTCCTTGTTCTCGCAAATCACTGGTGTCACCCTCCCGGTCTGGACAAGAATTATTACAATACGGTTACATAGAATCCCAATACATGATAGATACATAAGGAAAGGAAAAGCATATATGAAAACAGGGAGGAGGCCTGATTAATATGTTGTCTGAATTAGCAGATTCTGACACCCTGCCCTCTTCATAATTAACTTCACCTAGCTTTGTCAGGAAACATTTTGTGGAACGATTTCACTAGTTTGGGGGCATGAACATGCTCTGAGCGAATCCATTCATTGTGTTCCGGGCCGAAATCAAGCCATTTAACTAAATAATATAATCGGCCTCTCCGCATCTTGGAATCGAGGATTTCAGTTATCTCGAAGTGAGGGGCCCCCTCCTTCATCAGTGGAGGAGGAACTGGAGGAACTGGATGCCAGGCATTCGGCCCAGGATCTTTCTTCAGGAGGCTGAAATGAAAAACAGGGTGCACAGAACTCAGTGATTTAGGCAGCTCCAGTTCAAAGGACACATCCGATATTTTACGTAATACTTTATAGGGTCCAACATATTTCCATCCCAGTTTTCTGCTGGGCTGCAAACCATGGATATTTTTCGTGGAGAGGTAGACAGAATCCCCTGGCTGGAGGTCCCAGCCTACCGCTCGTCCTCGGTCCGCATACTTTTTATAATCCTCTTTTGCCTGGTCCAGTGCTTTGGCTATCAATGGCCAGGAGTCTTGCAAGGCAGTCCACCAACTTTTAAAATCCGATGGGGAAGCATTGGGTTCAGTTTCAATGGTAGGCAATGGTTTCCCTTCAAAACCCCCCACCGCCATGAAAGGAGAGACTCCCGTGGAAGAATGCACAGCGTTGTTGTAGCTATATTCTGTGAATGGCAACAACTCCACCCAATTGTCTTGATGATAATTGGTATAGCATCTTAAAAATTGTTCCAGAATTTGATTAGTTCGTTCGGATTGGCCATCGGTTTCTGGGTGGTAACCCGAACTCAGTGCTGGTTCAATGTCCATCATTTTTAGGAGCTCCCGCCAGAAATTGGCAACGAATTGACTGCCTCTGTCGGATACCACTCTTTTCGGAAAAGCGTGTAATTTTATCACGTGGTTAAAGAAAGCTTTGGCCATTCCCTTGGCGGTGGGCAATTGCTTGAAGGGGGTGAAATGGGCTTGCTTTGAAAACGTGTCAACCACCACCCAAATAACCGTCTTCCCTCTGGAGGGGGGTAGATTCGTGATAAAATCCATAGCTATGGCCTCCCATGGGCGAGAAGGGGTGGGTAAAGGGTGCAATAATCCAGGAACCTTTCCCCCCCGTTTTTTGCACATTAAGCAAGTTTGGCAAGCCGAGACGAAATCAGAGACGTCTCGGCGCATGCGCGGCCACCAGAATTGACGCTGGATTAAATTAAGCGTCTTTAGGAAACCAAAATGCCCTGCTAGTTTAGAAGAATGGCAAGCCAACAATATGTCTTTGCGTTTGGCCCGTGGCACCACTAGTTTGTCTCCGTGGAGCCAGCACTGATCTTCTCTCTTTGAGCATTCTCCTAAAGCCTCCAATTCTTCTACTTCCTCGGGAGCATAATCCCCCCCCCCAATCACAAGTCCCGATATCTAACTGCGTTTTCTTGGTTTGGCTCCGAGTGACTACTGCCCCACCCAATTGCTGGGGGGAGAACATGGAATCAAACACTTCTCCTTTTACACTCTCATGTTGGGGCAATCTGGATAGCGCGTCTGCCAAGGAGTTGGCCTTCCCGGGGAAATGTTTAAGCACAAAATTAAACTTGGAGAAAAAGTCTGCCCACCGCAGTTGTTTGGCATTGAGTGATCTCTGTGTGCGCAACGCCTCCAGATTCTTATGATCAGTCCAAATTTCAAAGGGGGCTTGCGCGCCCTCCAGCCAATGTCTCCACGTAGTGAGCGCCAATCTAATAGCTGCCGCTTCCTTGTCCCAAACCGACCAATTTCTCTCCGTGTCATTAAATTTTTTCGAGATGTAAGCCAGGGGGTGTAATTTCCCGTCCAGCCCGCTTTGTAATATGGCCCCCCCCATGGCTACATCCGACGCGTCTACATGGATTATAAACTCTTTGGTCTCATCGGGGTGGGCTAAGATGGGCTCGGAAGTGAAGAGAGTTTTTAAAGTTTCAAACGCCCTTTGGCACTCCCCGTTCCAGGCAATCCTTTCTCCTGGCTTTCCCGCCTCGGGCCCCCTCCCCTTAGTTTTCAGTAAGTCCGTTAGGGGGAGAGTGACCGTTGCAAAGTCTTTTATGAAGGTTCGATATAAGTTACAAAATCCTAACAGGCTTTGCAATTGTCTCCTCGTTCGAGGAGCTTCCCATTGCACTACCGCCTCCACTTTGGCTGGGTCCATTTCCAGTCCCCTTTGGGAGATGCGATAGCCTAGGAAGTCTACTGCCTCACGATGGAACTCACACTTTGATAATTTAACATATAGCTGGTTTTGCAGCAGGGTAGAAAGGACTTCCCGGACTAGTTTTACATGCTCTTTCTTATCAGTAGAATAGATCAAGATATCATCTATGTAACATAACACCCCTTTAAACAAGTGCTTGTGCAATACTTCATTGATCAAACTCATAAAGACCCCGGGCGCGCCACTTAAGCCGAACGGCATCACTAGGTACTCGAATTGTCCCAGGGGTGTATTAAAGGCAGTCTTGGATTCGTCCCCCTCCCTGATGCGCACCCTGAAGTAGGCATCACGCAGATCCAGTTTGGTAAATACCTTCCCTTTAGCTGCTTCCGTCAATAAGTCCTTTATTAAAGGGAGGGGGTAGGCGTTAGTAGTGGAGACGGCATTTAGTCCCCTATAGTCTGTGCACAATCTTAAACCTCCGTCTTTCTTCTTCCGGAACAACACGGGGGCTGCAAAAGGGGACTTGGCCGGTCGGATGAAGCCGCGCGCCAAGTTTTTATCCAGGAACTTTCGCAGCTCCTCCCGCTCTACGGGGCTCATGGAGTACAGTTTCCCTTTAGGGAGTTTTCCCCCCGGGAGTAGCTCGATAGCACAGTCTGACAATCGATGGGGGGGTAACTCGTCCGCCTCGGTCTCGCTGAATACTTCCAACAAGTCTCTATACTCCTTGGGCACCAGGGTGGGGGTAAGAGCCAGCGCGGTGGGTGGAGGAGGAGAGGCCGGTGGTCCTGGACCCCACTCCAAGTCCCATTTATGCGCGAGGCAGCGGTCATCTACCCAAGAGATCTTTCCTTCACTCCATTTAATGTACGGGTCGTGCGAACTGAGCCAGGGGCTTCCCAACACCATGGGGAACTGGGCATTTGGGGTAATGACGAAAGCTCGCTTCTCCCAATGTTCCCCCGTCCCCACAATCAGGCTTTCGGTTTCCGCTATGCACTCTTCCTTCATCTCCGACCCATCCATCTGAGTAAACTTTAGAGGTTCCGCCAGCGGGGTAACCTTTGGTCCCAACCCCTCCACCACCAATGGGCTAATTAAGTCCCGAGCACACCCAGAGTCAATTAAAGCACGGACCCTCATGTGGGTGCCTGATCCCGGGGTTACCACAGTCACTACCATATATAATAGGGGGCCAGGGATGCTCACCGGAGATGGCGCTTCTTGGCGGGGGACCTGCAGCTCTGCGCTGCTCACTGCAGGCTGTTGGAGTTTCCCGACATCTGCGTTTCCATCAGTTCCAGCTCCCCTTGTTCGTTGGTAGCTCCCTCCAGTTGCAACGCCCGGGGTTTGATCGGTGTCTTCCCACGGCTAGGAGTGCTCCCCGCCCCTGGTGTCGAGGTCTTCGGCCCCTTCCCTCCTCCTCTTGGGCACGCTGAGGCAAAGTGGCCACTTTCCCCACATTTCATACACAGCCCTTGCCGAAACCGGGCGTCTCGGAGGTCTTGCACGCTGGGCCGCGGCTTCGCTCTCGGCGCTGCTTTGCTGGCCGCCGTGGCCGACGTTCCCATCTTGATCAGGGTAAATCTCTCTTCCATGTCGGTCGCAGCCCTCATCCAGGTGGCCAACGTGCCCGGGCGGCCCCCCAGCAACACCGTCTCGTAGATCTCTGGGTTGAGGCCCTCCCAGTACTTCTCCATGAAGAGTTCCTCCGGCCAACCGTGGATCTTGGCTGCGATGCGCCGAAACTTGTCGGTGTAATCCCTCACCGTGGATCTCCCCTGGAACAACTTCCGCAGTTGATTCCGGGCCTTTTCCTCGCCCAGAGGGTCCTCAAATTGATGACGAAGGGCCCACATGAAGTTGTTCAACGAACGCAGCTCAGGTCCTGGGGCATCGTGCAGGCTCACATACCAATCGCTGGCGGTGTCTTTCAGCTTGGACCCGATGTAGCCAATCCGTTCTCTCTCGGTGGGATAGAGATGGCCCCAGCTGTCCAGGAACCTCTCTATCTCCAACATGAAAAAACGCAGCTTCTCTGGGTCCCCATCGAAAGTAGTCGTCAGAGGATCGGAGGGGGCTGGGCGGACGGCTGGGGCGGCCGGAGCCGGGGCCGGTGCCGGGGCGGGACCTGGCACCGGAGGTGGAACGACCGGCGGGGCTGGCTGCACTGGAGGGGTGGGCACTTGAGGCTGAATCGGGGCCCCTCCAGGCACTGCTGGCGGCTGCTGAACTCCTATCCCTTGACCGGGGAGGGCTCCTTGCACGACCCTCATAGCATCGCGAAATTGGTGCTGGAGATCGAGGGCCAACTCTCGCAGTTCTGCGGTGAGTTGGAGCCGTAGTTCTCCCATCATCTGGTCCAGTTGGGGCATCTGTTCCCCTCGGTATGGATCGGGCCCATACGGACCTGGTCTCTCTCCTTCGAAGGGCGGGCGACGCGGCTCTCCTCGGTAGATCGGCTCGCAGTCGTCTCCCAGGTAGCTCGGTCTCCCGCGATCGAGCGGGTCGCCAGGGAACGAAACCCGTGCCCCTTTCCGGTCGTGCACCCACGAATCCACGGTCCCACGACCAAACTGGCTCCAAGCGTACTTGGGGGTCACGCTCTGACGAGGAGGTAGGCGCGGGATATAGTGAGCCCCCTGAGTCGTAGTCACCGGCACTTCTGGGGCCCCTCCGCCGCCTCCACCACCGTTCCCCGGATCCGTCGGGGTAGCGGGGACATCTTCGGGTGTAGGGATGGGGACCGTATCGTCGTCTGACATGGTCAGGAACGGCTAAGTCCCAGTCACAGATCTCTGACAATCTGTGAGAGTTCTGCTCAAAGTAGTCAAGGATCAGATCTTGGTTGGTTAACCACAGTTCTTTATTTCCAATCTCTACATTAGTACAGCATCTCGGATTATTGTCAGAGATGAGACAGATTATACAAGCGGGTCTATTATACCATTCCAAGGAGTTTGAATTACCCATAGATAGCCAATCCCCTTAAGGGAAAATTGGCGGGCTAAAAGGTGTCCTGACCGTTTGGTTCTCACAGGAAAAAAGTGAGGTGTTAGGCAGTAAATTTCCTCTCCCAAACCAGACCCCTCAGATGTTACCAGTTCACATAACAATCAATGGCTTCAAGGTTTTTACATATGATAAGAGATGAGAGGCATCCTCCCTTGAAGTTCCTGCCGGAGCAGCTGGAATGCGGAGGCAGGGATGTGAGGCCTCCTTGTTCTCGCAAATCACTGGTGTCACCCTCCCGGTCTGGACAAGAATTATTACAATACGGTTACATAGAATCCCAATACATGATAGATACATAAGGAAAGGAAAAGCATATATGAAAACAGGGAGGAGGCCTGATTAATATGTTGTCTGAATTAGCAGATTCTGACAGACCCCCACGACAGACGGACATGCCGCTTCCGTGATGCCATCTGCCGCGCCTGCAGGAAAGCAGGACATCTCGCCTGGGCCTGCCGCCTGAGGAACCGCCACCGTGCCCCAGCAGCGAACTTTGAAGAAGTGGGTAGTGTCGTTCCCACGGCCACGGTAATGAACTTGCCCCAGCCCATTCCGGGCGCGATTTCCGTGTCTCTCCGAATAGAAGGAGTTCCTTGCTCCACGGAACTGGACTCAGGGTCCGCATATTCAATTGTGTCCGCAGCTACGTTCTGCCGCCTCTGCCCGAAGGGGGCACACTGGCTGCGGCTGCCGGCTGGGTTGGTCCTCCGGGACTTCCAGAAAAACCCCGTGGCTATTAAGGGGCTAGCCAGGGTCCGGGTCCAGTACCACACCTTTAACGGCCTGCTAGACCTTCTCGTGGTGGAGCGCAATCTAACCAGTCTCCTAGGTCGCGCCTGGTTCAAGCCGCTCGGAGTGCAGTGGACAGGAATACACCGTGTGGGCTCCACCGACTTTTCGGCCATCTGCGAGGAATTCCCCGCCATTTTTGACGGCTCACTGGGCTGCTACAAAGGACCCCCGGTTTCCTTCGACCTGGACCCGGCAGTCCAGCCCATCTGCGTGGCAGTCCGACGGCCACCGCTCGCCTTCCAGCCCAAAGTGGAGGCGGAGCTGGAAAAGCTCGTGGCACAAGGGGTGCTTGAGCCGGTCTCCCACGCCAAGTGGGAGACTCCCATTGTGACCCCCCTCAAAGCTAACGGGGAAGTCCACATCTGCGTGGATTACAAATGTACAATTAATAAGGCATTACAGGACCACGCGTACCTGGTACCGGTGGTCAGCCATGTTCTGGCCTCCCTCGCGGGCGCCAAATTTTTTGGAAAATTGGACTTGGCCCAAGCCTATCAGCAGCTTCCCGTAGACGAAGCAACGGCCGAGGCACAAACGATTGTGACTTACTAAAGAGCGTTCAAGGTAAAATGCCTCCAATTTGGGGTCAGCGTAGCACCCGGAATCTTTCAAAATCTAATGGACTCTCTCCTAAAAGATGTTCCAGGAGTGAAGCCGTTCTTCGACGACGTCCTCATCGCCGCCCCGGACACCGACACGTTCGCAGCTCGCCTCCGGATGGTGCTGCAAAGGTTCCAGGACGCGGGTCTCAAGGTTCGAAAAGACAAGTGCACCCTGGGAGTCTCCTTGGTGACCTTCTTGGGGTTCCAAGTCACCGCGGACGGCATTCACCCTACAAAGGAGAAGGTAGCGGTGATTACAGGTGCACCCCGCCTGTCCTCAAAGGCGGAACTCCAGGCGTTCTTGGGACTTGTGAACTTCTACCATGCCTTCCTTCCGCACAAGGCGGTGGTCGCCAAACCCCTGCATCGTCTCCTGGACAAGGGAGCGGCTTGGGCCTGGGGCCCCAAGCACGATGCGGCCTTCCGGGCCGTCAAGGACCTGTTAGTTTCGAATGCGGTCCTGGCGCATTTCAATGAGAGGCTCCCTGTCATCCTGGCCTGCGACGCATCCCCCTACGGCATTGGGGCGGTCTTGGGGCACCGGCTACCCAACGGAAAGGAGGTTCCGGTTGCCTACTACTCCAGGACCCTGTCGTCGGCCGAATGGAACTACGCCCAGATCGACAAAGAGGCTCTAGCGATCGTAGCCGGCGTCAGGAAATTCCATGACTATCTCTACGGGTGGTCGTTCACCGTGGCCACAGATCACAAGCCGCTGCTGGGTCTCCTTGCCCCCCACAGGCAGACCCCTCACATGCTGTCTCCACGGGTCCTGCGGTGGTCAATTTTTTTGTCAGGCTACTCTTACGAATTGGTACATCACCTGGGGAAGGCGATGGGTCATGCAGACGCCCTCAGCCGTCTTCCCCTCCCGTCCTGCGACCCTGATCTGACTCCCGCTTTCCACGTTGCGCTCCTAGAGGACCTACCGGAGCGCCCCATACAGGTATTGGATGTGGCTCGTCGCACGCAGCGGGACCGCATCCTTTCCAGTGTCTCGGACTGGGTGGGAAGGGGGTGGCCGGAAAAACCAGGACCAGATTTCACCGCTTTCACAGCACGCAGGCACGAACTATCGGCCCACAAGGGATGCCTGCTATGGGGAGGGGCGGTAGCTTCAACACGAGACTCACCCGGGAATTGTGCGCAAGAAAGCTCTGGCCCGGAGTTACGTATGGTGGCCAGGCCCGGACAAAGACATTGAGGGGCGGGTCCAGAAGTGTACCAAATGCCAGGAGTCACGGCCAGATCCGCCACATGCTCCTGTCCGATCCTGGGAATCTACTAACAAGCCCTGGTCCCGCCTGCACCTAGACTTCGCAGGACTGGTCCAAGGCCGGTTGTTTCTTATCGTTGTTGACAGCTACAGCAAGTGGCTTGAGGTAGTGCCGGTAGCTTCAACCTCCACCAACGCTGCCTTAAGAAGTCTCTGGCCGATCTTCGCGACACACGGAATGCCGGAAACTCTCGTGACCGACAACGGGACCGCCTTCACCTCCAGTGAGTTTCAACGGTTTGTGGAAGCCTGCGGTCTGCGCCACATCCGCTCCGCTCCGTTCCACCCCGCAACCAACGGCCAGGCCGATCACATGGTGAGGACAACGAAGGACGCGTTAAAGAAGATGGAGCACGGCGACTGGGAAGAGCAGCTGTACAAGTTCCTGTTCTGCCAATGGAACACACCCCACTCAGGGACCGGGCGCCGGCCAGCCGAACTTCTGATGGGAAGACGACTGGGAACCGTCTTGGACCGCCTACATCCCGACCGAGCAATCGAGGGGAACCTGACAACGGAGGACTGGCCAGCTGCCCGAGGATTCACTCCCAAAGATCCCGTATACGCAAAGAACTTTGCGCGGGGTCCGACATGGCTCCCCGCGAGGATCGTCCGAGTCACAGGGCCTTATTCCTACGAGGTCCTTACGGAAGATGGCGTAGTCTGGAAACGGCACATTGACCAGATTCGACGCCGTACCCAGAACCACGATGATACCCAGGCCCCCGAACTCCCTGCACCAACAGACCGTGACATCAACACGACTCCAGAAGCAGCGCCAGACCCTGATCCGGAGACTGCGGGGATGCTGCTCCTGCCCGCGGACGAAGCAGTAGCACCATCCACACCTGAACGACCCCCGAGCAGATAGGCCCTGCCAGCAGAACAACTACCCACACCGCAACTTGCCGACACAAGCAACACGCCCCACCTTACAACCCCCCGGCGCTCTGGACGTGAGTGCAGACGCCTGGACTATCTCAAAGACTATGTGTGCAGAGGGGTTCTGGACTATGGGGGGGGGTGTGTTATGTATTGACCATGCGGTCGCCATGTGCTCCCTTAATTGTGACCGCATGGCCAGAGCACATGGCCAAGAAACTACCTGAGCTTCAGCCAGGTAGAACAAAGGCCAGGTGGATTCAAACCGGCCACCAATCCTGTACCTAGGTTTCTCCCAGGGAACCTATGAAATGTAAATAGACTTCTAATAGCCTATCAGGCCAGTTGGGCGAGGTCAGGGGATTGTCCCTGACCAGCATAAAAGGAGGGCTTCGAGCCCTGGGTTGTATGCTTCATCCAGACCAGCAATAAAGATCATGCTGTTTCACTGTTCCACGGACTCCCGACTCCAATACTTATCAATGCTAGAGCCCAAAAGGAAAGGTAGGATAGAAGTCCTATGAGGAAAGGCTGAAGGAACTGGGTATGTTTAGCCTGGAGAGGAGACGGCTGAGAGGTGACAGGATAACCATCTTCAAGTACTTGAAGGGCTGTCCTATAGAGGATGGGGCAAAGTTGTTTTCTGTTGCCCCAGAAGGTCGGACCAGAACCAATGGGTTGAAATGGAATCAGAAGAGTTCTTGGCTAAACATTAGGAAGAACTTCCCGACAGTTACAGCGGTTCCTCAGTGGAACAGGTTTCCTCGGGACGTGGTGGGCTCTTCTTCTCTGGAGGTTTTCAAACAGAGGCTAGATGGCCATCTGACAACAATGCTGATTGTGTGAACTTAGGCAGGTCAGGAGAGGGAGGGCAGGAAAAGTTCCAACAGTGCTTAGTTCTCGTGGCCCTTTCTCACACGCCCAGGGAAATGCTGATTGCCACTTTGGGGTCAGGAAGCAATTTTCTCCAGGCCAAGGATCCTGGAGGGTTTGGGGGTTTTTTTTGCCATCTTCTGGGCATGGAGCAGGGGTCAGTGGGTTGTGGGGGTGGGAAGTAGTTGTGAATTTCCTGCATTGTGCAGGGGGTTGGACTAGATGACCTTGGAGGTACCTTCCAGCTCTATGATTCCATAGATATTTCAATAACTAAATGAATGAATAAATAAACTTTGCACAGTGGAGCAGCAGGACAGGGGGAGGATCGACTCCAGTATATTCAGGCATGGTGTTCAGCACACACTTACCTTCTCACATAACATAGATGTATTGAAACTGAAAGGCAGGCACCCGGCACCCAACTCAAAACCGTCAAGGATGGGATCATATTTAAGCTGAGGACAGCCTACTCACAGGATGTTGGCAGAAGAGTCCCAGAGACTGGACTGATCCAGTGGTGGTCCAGCAGGACTGGACTGATATTGGGAGTCTTCTGCAGTGCCGGGC
The DNA here is from genome assembly GCA_029233225.1 of Lepidodactylus listeri. Lineage (NCBI taxonomy): Eukaryota > Metazoa > Chordata > Lepidosauria > Squamata > Gekkonidae > Lepidodactylus > Lepidodactylus listeri. The sequence continues at coordinate 109,931,412 of JARCFY010000009.1, read as the reverse complement.
CCAAGAAATGGACAGTAGCAGCTGATGGATGGGCTCTGCCCACACAAAGGGATACCCCCTGAAGCTTCACATAGGAGTGATGGTGGTGGCAACAACAGCATGAGTTGGAAGTCAAAATCCTAGCCCATGCCTGCTCTGTTTCCCTGTGCTGATGCTTTCTGTTGCCAAACACTCTCTCCAGGTGAGCACCACTGGGAGGGCAGATCAGGCAGAGCTCCCAGCCCCCAGGAGCAGAAGGGGGGACAAGGCAAGGACTCCTCGTGGGGCACTCCTCCGTGGAATCCCTGAGCAGTCGGGTTGGAGCAGATAAAAGGAAGTCCTTCTTCACCCAAAGAGTGATTAACATGTGGAATTCACTGCCACAGGAGGTGGCGGTGGCTACAAGCATGGACAGCTTCAAGAGGGGATTAGAGAAACATATGGAGCAGAGGTCCAGTAGCGGCTGTTAGCCACAAGGTATAGACAGGAACTCTCAGTCTGGGCCAAGTGATGCTCTGTATTGTTGGTGCTTTTGGGGAGGCAAGAGTGGGAGGGCTTCTAGTGTCGTGGCCCCACTGCTGGACCTCCTGAGGGCCCCTGGTATTTTTGGCCACTGTGGGCTCACTTGGAGAGAATGTTTGGCAACAGAAAGCATCAGCACAGAGAAACAGAGCAGGCATGGGCTGGGATTTTGACTTCCAACTCACGCTGTTGTTGCCTGACAGTACTGGTTGCCACCAGCAGGCGGTGAGGGAGAGGTAGCCATGCTGCTGGCAGCTCCAGAGGTCTGCCGTGAAGTGCACAGTCCTGCCTTGCACTCTGGAGAGCTGAGCCTTGACCGTTGCCACTGCAGAGTGGTACAAGGTGGGCAATTCTCTCTCTTTTTTAAAAAAAAATAATTTTTATTACGGTTCTTACATAACTCGAAACAAACCACACAAACATTAATGTCGAAAAGAGGAATAGTTACAACATAAAAATTCACATAAGTGTGTATAAAACAACTGGTTGACCATTCAATACAGATTCAATAGTCCCAAATTGTAAAACTTCAACAATTTGAAAAACTATGGTCAAAATCCGGGTTTAAATTAACATTGTTACAGGTAGGTTTTGTTATTACAATATACAGGTAAGTATTTCCAGGGCTCTTTTTGGGCCGGAACACACTGAAACAGCGTTCCAGCTGGCGTCCATGTCTGCCCCTCCCCTCCCCACTGGCAGGAAAGGGCCCCACGCACCAGATCTCCGTGTGGAGATTGAGCATGGGCCCTTTAAGAGCAAAGAGCCAGCAGGAAAGGGCCCCGCACTCTGGATCGCCACGCAGAGATCAAGCACGGGGCCTGGCCTCCCGGCTCCTTGTACTTAAAGGGAACGTTCCCTTAAAGTGCAAAGAGCCAGCGGGAAAAAGCCCCGCGCTCCGGATCTCCATGCAGAGATCAAGCACGGGCCATGGCTCTCTGCATCTGGTTTGCTGCCATTGCATCGCCATGCCTACACTCTCCCTGCTCCCGGTAAGTACCTCCCCCCATTTCTTTTCCCTCTCTCTGTATCTTTCTTTCTCCCTTCCTCCCTTCTCTCTCTCTCTCTCTCTCTTTCTTTCTTTCTTTTTTCCTTCCTTTCTCACCTTTACTTTCTCCCCTCCCTCAGTTCCTTTCTCTCTCTCTCTCTCTCTGTTTTCCCTCCCTCCCCCTTCTTTCTTTCTTTCCTTCCTCTCTTTTTCCTTTCTTTCTTTCTTTTTCTTTTTCTCTCTTTTTTCCCTCCCTCCCCCTTCTTTCCTTCCTTCCTTCCTCTCTTTTTCTTTCTTTCTCTCTTTTTCTTTCTCTCTCTCTTCCTCTTTTTCCTCCTTCTTTCCTTCCTTCCTTTCTTTTCTTTCTCTCTCCCTCCCTCCCTTCTTTCCCTCCCTCCTTCTCTTTTTTCTCTCTCTCTTACTTCCTTCCTTCCTTTCTCACCCTCCCTTTCTTTTTTCCCTCCCTCCCTCCATTCCTCCCTCTCTCTCTCTTTTCTCTCCCTCCCTTCCTTCCTCTCTCTCTTTCCCTTCCTTTCTTTCTTTCTTTCTTTCTTTCTTTCTTTCTTTCTTTCTTTCTTTCTTTCTTTCTTTCTTGTTGTTTCATTTTGTTCTCTGTGTTTTTGTAAAAAAAATGATTGGAAAAGGGGAGGGATGTAAAAAAGCAGAGAACCCAGGAAATGCTGTGTTTGATGATATCTTTAATTTTTGAGAATCTCTTTAGTTTTCTCATGGCATCTTCTGTTTAAGAAAAGTAAGTCTGAAGCCTGAGTGTAACTGATTCATTGTTCTGTCTTGTTGGGAATGGCTTGCAAATATATGTGTGTCTAAAGTCTGTATTAAAGTCGTTTGGTGCTAACTGCCACGCAAGGGAAAACATCTGAAAAAGTAGCTTCATTGTTGTGTGTGTTGGCAGAACATTTGACTGTTGCATGGGGGGACATCTGCAGAGAAACAGAGTTGTAACTAAAAATGAGCATGGTCAGCAGCACTTTGGAGATTGCCTGTTTTGTAAAATTTAAGAAGTCAGCAGAATTTCTGAAGATGATTGTCCCTCTTCTCTTGCCACTTGGGCCAGCAAAGTTGATGTTCTTAAACCTCCTAATAAGAGAGATTTCTGCTTCTGAGGAGTTGACTTCCAACGATTGGTGATCTTGGTAGTGATATTTTGATGTGGTAAAGACCACCTGTTCACAGGATCATTTTACCTGTGGGACAGACTCTGCATGGTAATCACTCCACTGGTACACAATTGCTTGTAAAAAATATTATAGTATAATAATTCAGGTGGGTAGCCATGTTGGTCTGAAGCGGCAGAACAAAGTTGGAGTCCAAAGTTTCATCCACAGTATAAGCTTTTGTATGCATGCACACTTCTTCCATCTGAAGAAGTGTGGTTCCATCTGAAGAAGTGTGGGTGGCACATGAAATCTTATACCTTGAATTAAATTTTGTACCTTGAATAAAATAGTCCACAAACTACTCCCGTCCAGTGCATCCACAAACCTAGAAGAAGAAGAGATTGGATTTATACCCTGCCCTTCACTACCCAAGGGAGTCTCAGAGCGGCTTACAAACTCCTTTCCCTTCCCTTCCCCACAACAGACACCCTGTGTGGTAGGTGGGGCTGAGAGAGTTCTGAAACAACTGTCCTTGAGGGAACAGCTGGTACAGAGCTAGGGCTTGCCCAAGGTCATCCAGCAGGTGCAAGTGGAGGAGTGGGGGATCAAACCCGATTCTCCTAGATTAGAGTCCATGCACTTAACCACTACACCAAACTGGCTCCTAGGGTTGTTCTGCCAGTGAACTAGGGTTGCCAGCTCCAGGTTGAGGAAATCCCTGGAGATTTGGGAGTGGAGCCTGAGGAGGGTGGGGTTTGGGGGAAGGAGGGACCTAAGCAAGGCATAATGCCATGGACTCCACTTTCCAAAGCAGCCATTGACCTGATCTCTGTAGTTTGGAGCTCAGTTGTAATTCCAGGAGATCTCCAAACCCTACCTGTAGGTTGGCAACCCTAAAAAATCATATTCAGCGTACTAGTTCTGCAGAAAGGCAAGCTGATTTCCATGGGAATCTAACCCTTAGGAATTGATTCCAATCCAGTGTGGGAATAATTGCTGGACATAAGATATTGGTTCAGGCAAGGTTTTGTATAGATGGGACAGAAAATAATGTTTTTATTGGTTTTGTCAAAACCGTTTTGACAACAAACAAGGTAAACAGAATAAGAAGCAAAAGATGGATGTGGCTGGATGACCAGACTTCTAGTAACATGGGGTGTGGCCTAATATGCTAATGAGTTCCTGCTGGGCTTTTTCTACAAAAAGAGCTCTGAGTATTTCTTTGTATTTAGATGGTATAAAGTTTCTCTGACTGGGGTAATTATTTTGAACATACTCCAAGAAAGGGAACCATTTAGCTAGCAAGTTCGAAGTAATCTGTGATACTTCTGCCATCGCGATAGAGTCGGATATTTTGTCCATAACAAAAAGTTCCCAAAGTTTAATGAACCATCGTTCAACAGGAATAGGGGTGGGATCTTTCCAGCTTGCTGCTACTGAGGTCTTGGCTGCATTCAGTAAGATAGATATAAGTTCCTGTTGAATCTTGGGGATGCTGCTGTCCTTCCACAGGACCAATTCCTGTGATTTGTCTCATAACCAGTTATGTCTTTCACAAAAACGAAAACCTTTCCCCAAAATTCCTTTACAATAATGCACTCTCACCAGCAGTGAATAAACGTGCCATAAGCCCCACACTTCCTCCAACATAGCGGCAAATATGAAGGTGATATGGGGTTTATTTTACTGGGAGTTTTAATGGGCAATTCTCGCTTGCTCATGGTCCTCCGTGAGGGGACAGAGTACCAGGGAGCCAGGTGTTACAGCAGCCAGCTAAGGCTACATCCTCCACGGGGGAGAAAAGTGGGTCATCCACAGCAGTCATCTCACCAACAAGGTGAGTGACTCCCTCCTGGGCCCTCCAGATTGCCCTTTTGGATGGCTCTGTTGGCATCCCAGGGGGAAGGACCTCTTGGACGATGGGCCGACCTTTATGACCCACCCACAGCATCCCGAGTGTGGGGAGCCTTTCTTGGAGGGGCCTCCTGCTCCCCTTCCACCAGTTTGGTGTAGTGGTTAAGTGCACGGACTCTAATCTGGGAGAACCGGATTTGATTCCCCACTCCTCCACTTGCACCTGCTGGATGACCGTAGGCAAGCCATAGCTCTGTACCAGCTGTTCTCTCAAGGACAATTGTCTCAGAGCTCTCTCAGCCCCACCTACCTCACAGGGTGTCTGTTGTGGGGAGGGGAAGGGAAAGGAGTTTGTAAGCCGCTCTGAGACTACAAGTGAGTGAAGGGCAAGATATAAATCCAATCTCTTCTTCTCTCTTCTTCTCCCTGCTGAGAGGGAGTGGGCCTCTTCCTCCTCCTGCTGGCCACCACTCTGGGGTGCACCCTTTGCTGGTGCCTGCAGAGGATGGGGGAGGGCAAGTATTGGGGGTTTGCACCAATGTTCCCTCTAAGCTGAGTTAGTGTGAGCTAGCTCACAGTTTTTTAGCCTCCAGCTCACAATTTTTTGTCTTAGCTCAGGAAGGATGGCTGCAAGCAAACTAATTTATGCAGCAGCCAAAATCGCTTGCTCACAACTTTAATGCCAGTAGCTCATGAAGTAGAATTTTTGCTCACAACATTCCACAGCTTAGAGGGAGCTTTGGTTTGCACCCCTCCGGACATGGGTGTCGCATCTCTGGCACTCTGCCACACAGGGGTCTCTGGGGAGGTTGTGGAAATGTTTCCAAACCGTGGGCTGGAAACAGGGCCCCAGGACTGGAGAAGGCGGGAGGCACGGCTGTCTTCTGGTGCTGGGGTGGAAGGGGCCACGGAGGGTTGTACCTGAGGTGGAAGCAGCAACAGGGAGTTGGGAGACGGAAGGGGAGGATGAGCTCGGTGAGGGGGCATGGGGACGTGCACATTGTAAAGGGCTGCTTAGCCCCATAGCTCATCCGTTTCCCCACTCCTAACTGAAAATCACATTGCAACCTAGAGACTCTATGGACGGGAGACACAAAGAAAAGAAAGCCGCAACAGAGACTACTTCCTCCAGAGCGAGTAACAGTGTGGCTAGTTGCTATTTAGGGATTAGGGTGCCGTGTGACTACGGCCCAAGGCCTACCATCTGGGAGCCCCTCAGAACTCTAACAGGAAGGGCCCCAGAGATATCATTTTCACCTTACTAGATTACAGACTGAGGAGGGAAAGATGCCCCCGCCCCCAAAAAAAATCACTGCCCGTCAGGGTCCTCTTCTCCAGACAGTATTAGCAACTGCTGGTGCTGAACAGTTTTTTTGCCTCCGTGGAGAGCCCCAGAAACAGATCAGGAGAAGGAGGCTCCGAGACCCCTGGTGATGCCCTGCTAGGGATGGGCCCCAGTGGGCTGACAGGAGGAGTTTGGCCCCCAGGGAGAGGGGCCTGTGGTACGCAGAGTGTGGAGGACTTCTTCCCCTGACGACCAGCACCCTTTGCACCCACTTTCACCCTCGTGGCATACAGAGGTGTTCACAATCAGGAGGGGTGGGAGGGTAGAAAACGTGAGTCTCCTCTGCTCGGTGTGAGCAGAGAAACAGGACGGCTCAGAGCCCTGACTCCTCCTAAAACCCAGACCCCACCGGGGGGGAGGGGGGGGAGAGGTGTTCACAATCAGGAATAAACAAATGTGCTCTGCTTTTAGCAAGTTCCCTTCCTCTCTGTCTAGCTGCCAGCACCCAGCAGAGGAGAGGGTGTGTAGCTGAGCTGAGGGTATTTACAGCATTCTGATCCCATAGAGCAGAGGCATTTCTTACGAGGGCCAAATCTGACATAAATGTCACTTTGTTGGACTGGGCTATGTGTGCCATAAAATGTAATGCCAGGTACCAAAGATAAAACTTTATAAAGGACACAGGCAAACCCCAATGAACAATAACAATTAACAATTAACAAAATTAACAATTAACAACAAAGAGTTGTAGAAGAGTGCTGGAGCTGTGGACTGCTAGAGAACCTGCGACCTCGGCGGTCGGCTGCGCCAGGGCCTGGAAATGTGGAGGAGTAGAAGCATGGGGTTTGTCGAGCCCGTCACGGAATTTTTAACTCCAACTGACTGTAGTAGCTATAGGACTCCTTGCAGGCGAAAGACTGGTATCTTCCGTCCAGTAATGTTTTTAGCTTAGATCTTAGGTTAGGTGATAGACGAGTGTTTTTGTGTATTGGGCTTCACCCTATATTAGTTAGTTCTGAGGTTTTAGTTAGTTTATTCTTACTGCCCAAATTGATATTGGGACAGTAATGAAGGGAGGTCAGGGTGGGCAAGGATGATTTATTGTGGCGGGCATTAGTGCCAAGCCATTAGTCTATTTATAGTTTTAGCTATCTATCTGCTGGAATTGGGGAATTAGGAAGTGTTTTTAGGGGGGAGCGGCTCTGGTGTTTGGGAAAAAGTAATATTGTGGGGTGTGAGACCCTTTGCGGGCTGTTGGCGGCTCTGATTCTGGCCTGTGACTTGCGTGAGCAGTGTGAAGGCCACCAGCGTCGATGACATCCAAACTGGGGATTCCAGTACTTCTGGGGATGGGGAAATATAGCGGTGGGAGCAGGCGGGTGGTGAAGGGAAGGAGGCGGAGAAATGGAGAAGCTCGGCCTCCTTCCAGCCTGTGTCCCATCCAGAGAGTGGCTGGCAGGGGGGCTGGGAAGAACCCTACTCCGTCATTGGTATTGTGCAACGCCAGGTCCATTAAAAACAAGACTGCAACCTTGCAGGATTTCCTGCTTGAACAAGGGGCGGACCTGGCGTGCGTGACCGAGACCTGGGTGCGGGAGGGAGAGACTGTGGCTCTTTCTCAGTTAGCTCCGCCTGGGTTTTCAGTCCTTCACCAATCACGGACTGAGGGCCGGGGAGGAGGAGTGGCACTGTTTATCCGGGAGGCTTACTCCTACAGGGCACTCCCGCCGCTGAGGCTTGCGGGCATAGAGTGCTCGGGCCTGGTGTGGGAAGCTGGGGAGAGGTTGGCTGTCCGGCTGGTGTACCGGCCACCCAACGCACCAGCCGACAGCCTGTCCTCGCTGGTTGAGGCCGTGTCGGGGTGGGCGTTGGAGCACCCAAGGCTGATAGTCTTGGGGGACTTCAATGTCCACGCCGACAATGCGGCCTCTATTCCGGCGAGGGATCTGGTGTCCTCCATGGCGGCACTAGGGCTCACCCAAGTTGTAAAGGCTCCTACGCACCAGGCCGGGCATACGCTCGACTTGATCTTCGCGGCGGGGGTTACGGTGGATCAGTTGACTGCTACAGCAGTGCCATGGTCTGACCTTGAAGGCCCGTTTGATCGTGTCTCCCCAACTCCGTTTGGGCGGCAAGTGGATTTTAGCTCGCCCGCGGAGCTTGATGGACCCTTAGCGGTTTCTGATGGCACTGCGGGATCCCATGCCTCCTGGCGACTTATTAGATGAGCTGGTCGATGACTGGCATGTCCGGCTTTCGACGGCCATCGATGAGATCGCTCCCCGACACCCTCTGCACCTTCGCTCTAAGCTAGCTCCCTGGTTCACAGAGGAGCTGAGGCAGATGAAGCGAGGACTCAGACGGCTAGAGAGACGGTGGTGGCGATCCCGCGACGAAGCATCAAGAGCATCCTATAGGACGTTTATGAGATCCTATGAGATGGCAATCAAGGCCATTAAGAGACAGTTCTATGTGGCCGAGGTTGCATCTGCAAGCTCTCGCCCGGCGCAATTATTTAGAACTATTAGATCTTTAACTGAGTTGCCGCAGAGCACACCAAAGGTTAGGGAATTGGAAATTGGCTGTGAGGCATTTGCGAGCTATTTTGCAGATAAAATCTTGCTACTCCACCATGATCTCCCAGCCACAGTTGAGACAGTGCGTGAACTTGAGGCTCCATGCACGTCTTCAGGTTCTATCTTGGATCATTTCAGTCCCCTCAGCCTAGAGGAGGTCGACAGGTTGCTTTTAACTGTATGCCCAACCTCGTGCAGCCTTGATCTGTGCCCCTCATGGCTTATAAAAGCGTGCCACGAGGGGCTGCGAGGTGCGCTTCGGGAGATTATTAACAAGTCCTTCTTGGAAGGACTGTTCCCAGGGGCACTCAAGGTTGCGATGGTCCGCCCCCTCCTCAAAAAACCATCTCTGGATCCAGCCGTATTGGCCAACTACCGGCCGGTGTCCAACCTACCCTATTTGGGCAAGGTATAGGAGAGGGCGGTGGCGATTCAGTTACAGAGCTTCATGGATGACACCTCCATGCTAGATCCGTTTCAGTCTGCTTCCGACCGGGTCATGGGACGGAGTCGGTTCTGGTCGCCCTCACGGATGACCTCCAGAGACATCTGGATCGAGGCGGTATGGCGGCCCTGGTATTGTTAGATCTGTCGGCTGCATTTGATATGGTCGACCACCAGTTGCTGATCCGTCGCCTCGCCGATGTGGGGTTACGGGGGCTGGCTTTACAATGGCTTGCCTCCTTTCTCCAGGATCGGGGACAAAGGGTGGCACTCGGGGAACAGGCCTCCCAGAGGCCCCCACTGATGTGTGGTGTTCCTCAAGGGGCGGTTCTGTCCCCGATGTTATTTAACATCTATATGCGCCCCCTTGCCCAGATTGTCTGGAGGCATGGCCTAGGGTGTCATTAATACGCAGATGACACCCAGCTTTATCTGTTGCTGGGTGGCCAGTCCGACTCTAGCCCAGAAGACCTGGGTCGGGTGCTTCAGGAGGTTGCGGACTGGCTTAGGCTGAGTCGCCTGAAATTGAATCCTCTGAAGACGCAGGTCCTGTGCCTGGGTCGGACCGGGTCGGGGGTGGGGCTCCCACTTCCGTCCTTTGGTGGGGTGCCTTTGGTGCCAGCGCCGAGGGTCAGGAGTTTGGGTGTGCTCCTGGATCCCTCCCTGACAATGGAGGCCCAGGTAGCAGCCACTACCAAGGCAGCCTTTTATCACCTTCGGCTGATCAGGCAGTTGGCCCCCTTCCTTGAACGCGAAGACCTAGCCACAGTGATCCATGCTATGGTCACCTCTCGACTTGATCACTGTAACGCTCTCTACATGGGGCTGCCCTTGTCTCAGATCCGGAAGCTGCAGCTGGTGCAGAATGCTGCGGCCAGGCTGCTGATGGGTCTCTCTTTGCGGGACCACATCCGGCCTGTGCTGCAGTTACTGCACTGGCTGCCTATAGCATACCGGATCCGGTTCAAGGTGCTGGTGTTAACCTTTAAAGCTCTATATGGTCAGGGGCCTGCCTACTTGAGGGACCGCCTTTCCCATATAGGCCCCAGAGGACACTGAGGTCAGGCACTCAACATCGCCTGACTCTCCCCAGTCTGAAAGACGCTCGGCTGGCCTGTACCAGGGCCAGGGCTTTCTTGGTGGCGGCTCCTTACTGGTGGAACAAGCTCCCGGATGACATCAGGGCCCTGCGGGACTTATTGCAATTCCGCAAGGCCTGCAAGACGGAGCTCTTCCGCCAGGCTTTTAATTAGGAGCCGCTGCCGGGGGGGAATTGGACATCACCCTGGCCCTGTCGGCCGCACCCCTTTGCTGCCACCGTTCACCATGAGATCTCTGTATTGAAGTCGCCATCTGTTGCTGCAGTATATTGTGTAGGATGTGATATTAGTTTTAAACATTGATTTTATATTGTAAACCCTATGGTGTTTTTATGTCTGTTAGCCGCCTTGAGCCGGTTCGCTGGCAAGGCAGGATATAAATATAATAAATAAATAAATAAATAAATATTATTATTTTTTACTCAAAACACAAACAATTGATTCCTAGCAGTGAAAGCATTTGATTTACTGGGGAGCCCACAAAAGCCCCAATAAATGTGTGTGTGTGTGCGTGTGTGTGTATATACATATATCCTTTTGTAGCAGGAACTCCTCTGCATATTAGGCCACACACCCCTGATGTAGCCAATCCTCCAAGAGCTTACAGTAGCCCCTGTAAGAAATGCTCTGTAAGCTCTTGGAGGATTGGCTACATTAGGGGTGTATGGCCTATTGTGCAAAGGAGTTCCTGCTACAAAAATTGGACTTTTCAATTAATAACAAACAAAAGTAACAACATTAACAATACAAGCATTATAACATAAACCAACAATGAAGGCAAGCATAGTAAGATACATTCAGTAGTACATACTAACAGATGTTGTGTCTGAAACAGTATGATCGGAGCACAGGGAATGGCATGCAAACAATTCAACTGGAGTGCAAATAACCTTATCTATTGGTGACTAAACAATGCAGATATGTTAGAAAAGGAAAAGTGATTTTGGTAAGCATATTCAGGATCATTTCTGTTTCCACCTTTTCTTGTGTTGAGATAGGATAACACTGAAAACCATTGTTCGGCAAAGTGCGACTTATAAATTGGGAGTTCTGCAAGGAGAATTTGGTCTGAAATTTTAGCCATTATTTAAAAATCCCATAATTTGTTTACCCACTGTGCAACTGAAGGGATTTGCTTATTTTTCCACTTAGATGCCAAGACCAATTTTGCCGCTGCCAGTAGTATAGATATTAAGTCTCTGTTATTTTGGGGGATAGTGTGGTCATGCCAGAGATTAAGTAAAATTGTTTCAGGCAGCATTGGCACTTCATAAGTGGTGATAAGTTTAATTTGATGTATTATCTTAAGCCAATATCATTGAATAAAGGGACATTCCCACCAGACATGTATATAGGATCCTCTTTGAGAGCATTGCTTCCAGCAGTACGGTGATATTACAGGGTTCACATGATGTAACTTGACTGGGGTCAAATACCAGCGAGTAAGTAATTTAAAAGATATTTGCTTAATGTTAATTATGTTTGTTGAATATATATTTGACTGCCAGATGTCAGATCATTGCAGCTCAGAGAACTGGAATTTGCAATCTACTGTCCATGCTGACTGGTAAGGAAACGACTTCTGTTTACACAAATTGTATAGAATAACATAATTTTTTGATAGTAGACTTTTAACATTGGAAGGATATAATTTCAACAATTGTTCAAAATCTATGAGTGCATTACTTAGAGAGACTTGTAATAAGTTACTGTTTATAAGATGCTTGACTTGTAAATATTGATACCAGGGCAGATTGGTGGAGCTGATTCTTTCTAGAGACGCTTTGGGTAAGATTTGACCTTTTTTCAGAACATCTGTTAAATGGGAAATATTACCAATAAATGTATTTAATCATATGCAAGACAAGGTTTTTCCCCAAGGAATACCATAAAAGGGGAAGTACCTTATATTTCCATACATACCAGTTGCTTGAGGGTCAGGTAAGTGCCTGGATGGGCGGATTCTGGCCCCTGGGCCTTGTGTTTGACACCCCTGCCATAGAGGAGAATGGGAACTCTGCTATTGGCAGCCAGCAGTGTCTGTTAAGCTTTGGAGGGCCCATATTGGTGTTTCCAAGGCTGGAGAATTCCACCCCTCCATTGCTTTGAAGTTTGGCAAACATTTTATTTATTTATTTATTTAATTCAATTTCTAGGCTGCTCTCCCCGCACAAATTTTGATTGAGCAGAAACTGTCTGGAAATATATCCATTCATGAACCGCCATGAACTGCTTGAAAGTTCATGGAAAGTTCATGCCAATTAACCTGCGACAAACTTTAGTTTGCAAACCATGATTGGGCCAAAATTTGTCATGAACTTTAGTTCATGAGCCAGTTCATGCCCATCCCTAGCACCCAAATCCCTTGTAGGTATCAAATGAGCCAACCTGAATGAAAGGACGGAGAGGATAACTTGTGGGGAGGATCTTAGCTGGTGAATGGGTTCATGCCAGGAGGTGCAGTCCTTCAGGAATGGGGCCCCAAGTGATGAAGACAGAAACCAGAACCTTGAGTTAGACCCAAAAGCAAATGAATAGAGTAGCTATCTCCACATAGGTGTGATGTGCTAATAATGCTTCATGCATATAAGCAAATGAACTGCTACATTTTCCACTAGCTAAAGCTTCTAAGTTGTTTTGAGGGGCAGCCTCACATAGAAAGTGTTACAGAAGCCTGGCCAAATAGTTAGGTTAGCATGAATCAGTGTGGCTAGATCAGCTGAGGTGACAGGAAGGGTAGATTCCAACTAGAAGAAAGCATTCTTTGCTAGTAGCCCAACCTTCTTCTCAAAATCCAGGGCAAAGTCCAGAAGAACCCCAAGACATCTTATGTGGTTGGCCAGCAATCCCCCCTGATTTTTATCATCTGCATCAAAACACTGGGAATTATGAAGTTAAATGCTGCTGATAAGTGGGTGACACACAACTCTCTCTTTACATGGGAATTCACCATGGTAGTGGACTTTCTAAATCAGAGTTTGGAGGGGTGGATGAGGGCCAACAGTCTGCAGCTCAGTCAAGATAAGACTAAGTTGCTGTTGGGTGGTCAGGATGATGCCGATGCTGATAAAGGGGCTGAAAGTCAGCCTATTCTCCTGTTCTAACTTTGTAAGCCGCTCTGAGCCTGCTATGCGGGGAAAGTGGCCTAGAAATTGAATTAAATAAATAAATAATAAAATTATTACAACTGATCTCCAGATGACCAAAATCAGTAGAAAATGGCTGCTCTGGAGGGTGGCCTCTATGGCACTGTACCCTGCTGAGGTCCCTCCCCTCCCCAAACCCCACCCTCCTCAGGCTCCACCCCCCATATCTCCAAATATTTCCCAACCCGAAGCTGACAACCCAACTAGTTTGGGAGGTCTGCTCCCTTTTAAGAAATGGGTTCACAGGTTGGGGGTGCTTTTACATCCACATCTGCTGGTCTTGTCTGTGGCATTCACTCAGACACTCTGACCTACAATTAGTCCCCAGTCCATGATTGGTGGGGAAAGCCAGATATAAATATTTTAACACATAAATATTTGAACAAATGTATCTTTTTGGCATAACAATCTCACATTACCCTGCCTCGCTGCATGCCTAAGCAAAAAATAAACATTTAAGAGTTCCATGAATGCATGCACCAGTGCTTTGGTCTGAATAAACAGCATCCTGGCCCACAATGTGCATAAGCCAACCTCATCCAATACATGAAATACGTCCTCAGGTGGCAGATATATACACAGTGACGTAGGGGAAAAAACACATAAACAGTGCTATGAAAAGGTAATAAAGTGTAGGAGTAGTCTGTGACATTTCTACACAAAAGTTCTAGAGTATACAAGATAAGATCAATGAGCATTCACAAGAGCTACAACGGTTGATCTTATCTTGTATGCGTCTGAGTTTTGCAATGGAAATGGCACAGAGCTCTTTCTTCTCTGTGTATGCCAGAGCAGGCCTGCATCTGAGGATCTTGGCTTGGTTCCACAGGCGTTTACATCATAATTGATCTGTTGGGCTTTAAGGTGTGACCTACACTCTGATTTTTGTATTCCCTGGAAGTAAACTGGCTTGGTTTCAACTTTGAAACCAGATCCTTCACAGAGTTAGGGATACCTCCGAGGGCTTAAGGGAAGAAGTTTGGGTTGGTAACCATCTTGAGACACACGGCCACCGTCTTGTCATCTGTTTGATCCCTCAGCCTCTTATAGTGCCATCCTAAGCAGAAGTCCATGGAAGTCACTAGGCTTAAAGGGGTGTAGATCTGTTTAGGGCTATACTTTTAGTCTGTGCTGTTAAGAGGGCACCATCTTGGTATTCAAGCAACAAAGATGGTAATTGACATGAAATGGATAATAAATTATTTAGACATTGCATTTTAAGCACCGAAACCATTTTATATTACCTCAGCAAAGCTTATGTATGTCCTGTAAAGAAGGCTTATTCTCCAACTAGCCCTTCCTGGCAACTAATCCACCCCACCCTCTCTCTACCTCAAGGAAGCCTGTTTCAGCCTATCTGACAAAGTGTGCATGTGCACAAAGGCTCATGCCCAGAATTAAACTTTTGTTGGTCTTAAAGGTGCCCCCACTGGACTCAGACTTTGTTCTGTAAAGTAGGCTGTTGCTGTCACTGTCCTATTGCAGAGGGAGGGTTGTGGTTTGGGTTGCCAGCATCCAGATGGGGCCTGGAATTACAGCTGCTCTCCAGATGACAGAGATCAGTTCCCCTGGAGACAATGGCTTCCTTGGAGGGCTGGACTCTGTGGCATTGTACCTCTTTGAGTTCCCACCCCTCCCGAACCACGACCCTCCTGAGGCTCCACCCTCTCAATCTCCAGGCGTCTTCTAACCTGGAGCTGGCGATCCTAGTTGTGGCTGGGGAAACGGGGGGTGGTCTGAAGCCAACACTTCATCAAGTGTGTTTCCCATGCAGGTTTACATACCTGGCCACCATATCCCCAGAACAGAGGCTGGGTATAATCTCCTCAGGCCTCGGAATAAGCAGAGACCTTAGGAAAAAATTAAATATAAGCCAACCTGGCCTTCTTATCAAACATAAACTTACAGGTTTAACAAACATGGCTGGCCCTGAAATCTCCATGCATGGAAGGCTCTTGGCGTTTTCTTGCATTCCTCTCCATTCCTGCAGCTCTCCCAACCCTTGGAAAGATCATTCTGGGGGTCAGTGTGTCAGGCTAGGATCTGGGAGATCCAGCTTCGAATCCTTACTTTGCTGTGGAAGCCTTCTGGGTGAACTTGGGCCTGTCACATACTCTCAGCCAGACCAACCTCTAGGGCTGCCAACATCCCTATGGTGTGGAAACAGATATAAAATTTACAAAAGCTGTCTCATTTAAAGAAAATATATACAAAATGTTTTACAGATGGCATATGACACCAGAAAATCAAGCTAAATAGTTTCCAAATATGTCGAATGTTTGCTGGAAATGTAAACAAAAAACTGGTTCTTTTTCCCACATGAGGTGGACATGCGATGTTACAAAAAGATATTGGATGTGGATTCATGAGATACTGCAAAAGATATTAGACACAACTGTACCATTTATACCAGAACTGTTTTTATTAAATATAGTACCAGAGACATTTAAGAGACCAGATACATAGATACTTATACATGCCCAGTAATAACCATGCCCAGAATTTCATATGCAAAATATTGGGGAAAGGAAGAAGTTCCATTAAAAGAAGAAATAATCTATAAATTATTGGAAACAGCAGAAATGGATAAACTGTCCTCACAACTACAGGAAAAGCAAGAAGGATTTGATAAGAACTGGTCAAGAGTTTATACATGGTTGGAGGACTATCTAAAGAAACGTCAAAAATAGGTTAAAGCTCTGAACATGGAAAGTTCAAAATGAAACTTGTGCATACAGTATAGATTCCTTTTAGACAAATGTAAGCAAAAGTAATGAGTACAGACTCCATATTTATTGTATGTTGATTTCTCTTTGCTGTTTATGTTATTCTTTATTTGTTTCTTTATTCTTTCTGAAAAATAAAACTATTTTATATTTTTTTAAAAAGGGCTGCCAACATCCAGATTGGGCCTGGAGACCTCCCACTTTTACAACTGATCCCCCAGACTACAGAGATCAGCTCCCCTGGAGAAAATGGCTGCTTTGGAGGGTGGACTCTGTGGCACTGGACTCTGCTGAGGCCCCTCCCCTCCCTCCCTCCCTCCCCAGGCTCGGTCCTGTAAATCTCCAGATATTTCCCAACCCTCAGCTGGCAACCTACCTACCTCCAGGATTGTTCTGAGGATAAAAGGGAGGAGAGGAGGAGGATGTAAGGCCCTTGGGGTCCCCATTGGGGAGAAAAGCAGGGTATAAGTGAAGTAAAAATCAAAATAAAACTGTTGGTCTCTTAACCACTTGTGCAGGAACAGCAGCAGGAAGGTTGACAGCCTGTGTGATGTAGTGGTTAAGAGAAGCAGACTCGAATTTGGAGAACTGGATTTGATTTCCCCACTCCTCCTCCACATGCAGCCAGCTGGGAGACCTTGAGCCAGTCTCAGTTCTCTCAGAAATCTCTCAGCCCCACCTACCTCAGAAGGTGCCTGGTGGGGGTGAAGAAAGGGAAGGGTGATTGTAAGCCACTTTGAGACTCCTTAAGGTAGTGAAGAGCGGGATATAAAACCAACCCTTCTTCTTATGATAAGTAAGTGTTTGGAAGCCTTCCTGTGCCATCCTAAGCAAAGTTAAATCCTTCTTCATCCACTGAAGTCAATGGGCTTAAGCAGATGTTATTCTGTTTAGAATTACAGTATTAAGTAACTATCTGCTGCTCAGCTATGCAACTTTATATGGCCAGTTCAAACTGCAGAACCATAGTCACAGTTGTATTTTATTTTCTTGTAAAGCTCTATGTATGGCTGCGAGAATTGGACCATAAGGAAGGCTGAGCGCCGAAGAATTGATTCTTTTGAATTATGGTGCTGGAGAAGACTCTTGAGAGTCCCTTGGCCTGCAAGGAGATCAAATCAGTAAATCCTAAAAGAAATCAACCCTGACTGTTCCCTGGAAGGCCAGATACTGAAGCTGAAGCTCAAATACTTTGGCCACCAAATGAGAAGGGAGCACTCACTGGAGAAAACCCTGATGCTGGGAAAGATTGAAGGTCAAAGAAGAAGGGGATGGCAAAAGATGAGATGGTTAGACAGTGTCATCGATGCAACAAACATTCAATTAAGCAAACTCCGGAGCATGACAGAAGACAGGAGGGCCTGGTGAGATGTGGTCCATGGGGTCGCAAAGAGTCAGACTTGACTGTGTAACTCAGCAACAATAACAACAACAACAATGCTCTATGATTATCACAATATTTGCTATCGAAGCCTTATATTTCCCTGCTTTTGTAGGCTTGTGTTTTGAACACTCCTTTTTACTGACAATCCTAGCTTAAACAAATAACTCAGTACTCTTCAATTTTGTTATAGAAGAATGTTAACCAAGTATTCCATAGCTAAAGCCCAACATTCATATAGAAAAATTAATACAACAAGAAAACAGTGGATATTATTTTGCTTCCACTGTTTTCCTGCTTTAATTTTTTTTAGGATATTTGTACACACACACACTTTTAAAACAAGACTTTCTCACCTTCTTTCTCTTAGTGTGGCCCGAGCACCACACATAGAAAGAAAGAAGTACTTTTCTCCCTTTCTCACAATACAAGAACTCGTGGGCACTCAATGAAATTGCTGAGCAGTCGGGCTAGAATGGATAAAAGGAAGTGTGAGAGTCCAAGAGAATCAATTAGCAACAGGTGCTCTTAAACATAAGGTCCTTTATTGCAGAGAAGTCTTAATGGTCATCCACACTTCTTGTGTTAGTTATACCAGGCAATCATACATCCAGGATAGATATACAGCATTCAAATGGTTCGTTCATAGTCATACCTCCAATCACGGAAAAGATAAAAAGGTGCAAAAATATACTGGCCATTCGTTCTCAAGCTAAACATGGGCAAACAAACAGTTTGCACCTGTAAGAACGAGCAGCTGGGAGTCAGACAAGGTCAGAGAAGCGAGGGAGGCAATAAGCTAGCTGTGAGAAGGAGAGTGGAGGAGACATTCCAAAGGCAGGGGCCTCACTGAGGGGACCACCTCCCGCCCGGGGGATGGCAGCATTATCTGACATTCTGCCCTCCCAAAGACCCCCCTACACTTCCCCTGGTTTCAAAGGGTACAACTTATGGAAGGCATGAAGCTTTGCAGGAACGTTTACATGCACAGATTCAACCCATTCATTTTCTCCCAGACCACCAACTAATGAGATAAAACAGTCACCCGCATTTGTATTTGGAATCCAGGATTTGATCCAACTCGACATAAGGTTCACTATTCATCATCGGAGGAGGAGGAGTCGATCGTTGGGGTCTCCACACATTCAGCCCAGGGTCTCTTTTCAAGAGGCTGTAATGGAAAATGGGGTGAACAAGTTTGAGTGCTTTGAGCAGTTTAACTTCAAATGTCACATTATTTATTTTCTGAAGGACAGTGAATGGCCCCACATATTTCCACCCCCGTTTGCGGCTGGGTTGGAGACCCTTAATGTTCCTGGTGGAGACATATACAGAGTCTCCTGGAGAGACATCCCACCCTGGGGCTCTCCCTTTGTCAGCCTGTTTTTTGTAATCTGCTTTGGCCGTTTCTAGAGTCTTAGCAATTAGCGGCCATGAGTCATGTAAAGAGTTCCACCATTTGGCAAGCCCCCCTGGCCCGGGTGTAGCGGGCCCCAATGACGGGAGGGGGATTCCCTCAAAGCCTCCAGCTGCCATAAAAAGGGAGACTCCCATTGAAGAATGGATGGCATTATTGTAACTATATTCCGCAAAGGGGAGCAAGTCAGCCCAATTATCTTGTTGATAGTTAGTGTAGCATCGTAAGAACTGTTCTAGAACTTGATTAACTCTTTCTGTTTGGCCATCAGTTTCTCGGTGATAAGCACTGCTGAGGGCGAGTTCCACCCCCATTATTTGTAAAAGCTCCTGCCAGAAGTTGGCAACAAATTGTGAACCGTGGTCGGAGATTATCTTCCACGGAATAGAGTGCAATTTAATGACGTTGCAAAAAAAACCCTTAAATGCTTTAGCCGTTGGAACCTGTTTAAATGGGATGAAATGCGCTTGCTTCAAAAATGTGTCAACTACGACCCATATCACAGTCTTCCCCTTGCTGGGGGAAAGATCGGTAATGAAGTCCATAGAAACAGTTTCCCAAGGTCTCCAGCAGTTGGAGGAGACCTGACATTTTACTGCCATGGTTTTTGCACATAAGACATGTTTGATAAGAGGACACAGAAGCGGACATGTCACTTCTCATGCGGGGCCACCAAAACTCTTTGTATTAAGTGTAACCTCTTAAGGTAGCCAAAATGTCCTGATAGTTTCGATTCATGAGCCGCACACATGACATCTTTCCAAAATGTCAAGGGAACAACCAGTTTGTGCTCTTTAAACCAACACCCATTGGGCCCCTTTGAAAGGGATATAGAGCATCAGATAGCAAGTTCGCTTTACCTGGGAAATGGTGTAAAGTAAAGTCAAATTTGGAAAAGAAATCTGCCCACCACAACTGTTTTGCGTTTAGGGAGTGCTGGGTCTGGAGGGCTTCAAGGTTTTTATGATCAGTCCATACCTCGAATGGGGTCGTGCCCCTTCTAACCAGTGGCACAAGGTGGTGAGGGCTAGCCGGATTGCAGTGGCTTCTTTATCCCACACTGCCCAGTTTTTCTCAGTGTCCCCAAACTTTCAGGAAACTTACACTAAGGGGTGTAGTTTCCCATCCAGACCCTCTTGCAAGATCACCCCTCCCATGGCTGCATCAGATGTGTCAACTTGTACAATAAACTTTTTATTTTCATCTGGGTGGGCTAAAATCAGTTCAGAGGTGAAGAGGGTCTTGAGGGACTCAAAAGCACCCTGGCACTCAGGAGTCCAAGCTAGGTGGGCATTAGGTTTGGCTGACTCGGGCCCCTTCCCTTTAGTCTTTAAGAGATCTGTGAGGGGAAGGCTATACATTGCAAAGTTATTGATGAATGAGTGGTAAAAATTCGTGAATCCGAGAAAACTTTGAAGTTGTTGGGGGGTGCAGGGGATTTCCCAGTTGACCACTGCCAAGATTTTGGAGGGGCCCATTTCAAGCCCTCGGGGTGAAATGTGATAACCCAGAAAGTCATTTTCCGTTTTGTGAAAGTCACATTTGGATAGTTTAGCAAACAGTTTATGTGCCCGTAAAGTGGCAAGGACTTCACGGACCAATTCTACATGTGAAGTTTCATCAGGGGAGTACAGAAGGATATAATCAAGATAGCAGAGAACCCCCTTGAACAGGTGCTTGAGCAACACTTCATTTATTAAATTCATAAAAACTCTGGGTGCCCCTTGAAGGCCGAACGGCATAACTAAGTATTCAAATTGCCCCGGAGGGGTTTTAAATGCAAATTTGTACTTGTCCCCTTCCCTTATGCGCACCCAAAAATAAGCGTCTCAAAGATCCAGTTTGGAGAAAATTTTCCCCTCGGTGGCCTCAGTTAAGAGGTCCTTTATGAGGGGCAGTGGGTAAGCATTTGAAGTAGACATGGCGTTCAATCCCCTATAATCTGTACACAGTCTTCACCCCACATCTTTCTTTTTCCAGAAAAGTACGGAAGTAGCCGGTCTAATGAATCCCCGTGCTAAGTTCTTGTTGATGAACTTGCTCAGGGAGAAGTAGCCGGTCTAATGAATCCCCGTGCTAAGTTCTTGTTGATGAACTTGCTCAGCTCAGCATGCTCAGCTGGGCTCATAGAGTATAGCTTTCCTTTTGGGAGCTTATGCCCTGGCAACAGTTTGATAGCACAATCAGTATTTGGGGGGGGGGGGCAACTCGTCCGCTTCAGTCTCGCTGAACACCTCCGCTAAATCCCGGTATGTGGCAGGTATTGATAAAAGTTCCTCACGTGCGAGACAAGCCCGTTCCTGACCCACCGGAGGGCCCCATTGGGTCTGCCACCTATGTTCTTTACACTGGGGGGAGACCCATGTAATTCTGCCTTCACTCCATTTTATATAGGAATCGTGGGTTCCAAGTCATGGGATCCCCAAATCCATAGGGAATTGAGCATGAGGCATAATAACAAAAGCTCTCTGCTCCCAATGTTCTCCTGTGCCAATAATCAAAGGTTTAGTCTCAAAGGCACAGGGTTCTTTCATTTCAGAACCATCCATCTGAGTGAACCGTAAAGGTTCCTCTAGGGAATTGACCCCCACCCCCAAACCATCCACCACTATTGGACTAATCAAGTCTCTAGCACACCCTGAGTCAATGAGGGCCCTTACTCGTACTTGGGTGCTCAACTCAGGATTCACTATAGTCATTATCATATAGAGGAGGGGGGCAGGTGAGCTCACTGCTTTCGGCACTGGCTGAGCGGGGACCCGCTGCATTGCGCCACTTAGAGCAGGTCCTGGTCATTTCCCAGCGGCTTGGTCGGCTCTACCACGGCCACTTTCTCCAGTTCAGGAAGTGCCTCCAGCTGCAGGGCTCGCGATTTGAGGGAGTGGGGTCCCTTAATGGCTCACAGAGCGGTGGTTGAAATAGACGGCACCAATTTCGGGGTTGAGGCGGGGCATGAAGAAGCATAGTGCCCTGTTTCTCCACAGCGCATACAGAGACCTTGTTTCATCCATAGGTCTCTGATGTCTTCCAAAGGGGGTTTCAGTTTGGGCTTGTACGGGGTGCTTGGTTGACCAGAAGCTTTATGGTTTGCAGTGGGTGTACACATGTGGATGACTGTGAAACGCCCCTCTGCTTCTTCAGTGGCCCATACCCAAGCTGCCAGAGTTGTAGGGTTTACATTTCTGAGTACAGTCTCGTACAGTTCCAAATTCAACCCCTGCCAATATTGCTCGACAAACACAGCTTTGGGCCAACCCCAAATTCTGGCTGCAAAATGCTTGAAGGTCGCCGTATATTCCCGCACTGAGCTCTTACCTTGGGTCAAGGTCCAGATCTTGTTGCGCGCCTTCTCCTCACTCATTGGGTCCTCATACTGGTGGCATAGAGCCCACACGAATTTGTCAGTTCTTTCAAGTTCTGGGTCCGGTGGGTTGTGAAGGCTCACATACCAATCTGCCACTTCCTCCTGCAGTCTCGACCCAATGTACCCGACTCAGTCACCATCGTTAGGGAAGAGGTGGCCCCAATTCTGTAGGAAATGACCTGCTTCAATTAGGAAGAACTGTAACTTGGCAGGGTTCCCGTTGAATATAGCATTCAGTAATTCTTGGGGCACTGGACGTTGGTCTTGTGCTGGTCCCAGCACAGCTGGCACAAGGGGTCTGGCTCCTGGCACCGCAGATGCCCCTCCACAGGTGCCCCTTGTTGTGAGACCTGCTATGTCCTGAGATCTGCTTCTAACCTGGTCAGCAGGACAAATTTTTGCAGGAGTGTTCGTTACCCACAATAGAGCTTCTGGGTGTAATGTTCAGGTGGGTCGCCATGTTGGTCTGAAGCAGCAGAACAAAGTTTTGAGTCCAGGGGCACATTAACAGAGTCTAATTCTGGGTATAAGATTTTCTGTGCGTGCACACTTCATCAGAAACATTGAAACAGTTTTCCTCAAGCTTTACATATGGGGGGGGGGGTTAGTTGCCGGGAAGGGCTAGTTAGAGTCAAGATGCAATAAGTATAGCTGAGACTGGATTAATGCAGTTGCTAAGACCTGTGAATGACAGCAAATTAGCATACAAATACAAAAGTTAATGTTGATAGTTATTCACTCCTGTTTACTTGGACCTCAGAGGCAGACCGTCACTGAACATGGAAGTTCAAATCACGTTTAATTGCTGTGTGGCTCAACATCCATGAATGAATCTAATTCTTTATAAAGCAATATAAACTAGCATTTATCACCATATCTAGTAGTAACTATGTGTTTTGTAATGAAAATTTCTTTTTTTGCTTGTCATGCTATGAACCTGAGTTCTAGTGGTTTGAGGAGGCAGAATAATTTGCTCCTGGTCATCTTGCTATACTTCATACTTTTTGAAGCTCCAGGTTGTCTTTACCTTAGTCGTCTTCCAAATGCCTCAAACCAGCCTCAGCAGAAAGGCTCCATTGGCTGCTCTGCTCACGGCAATTGCTCTTTTCTGTACTTTTCCCAACTCTGCAGTATATAGGGCTGCCAAGTCAGCCCGGGGGGCGGGGGATCCCCCACTATAGGGGTTCCCAATCCGCCGGCCGGCATTCGTCCGGCGGGGGGAACCCTGCCCCAGAAGTCGTCCGGTGAGGATGACTTCCCCCGTGTAACAATGTCACCTCCGGGTGACGTCATTATGTTGCCGTGGCGCACGCGCAAAGCGCACGCACCAGAAGAGCTCCTGGGGGGAGAACAACTCCCCCCTGCCAGTAAGTCACCGGTACTTGGCAGCCCTGGCAGTATACTTTTTTTAGGTGCACACCTGCTGGATATTTAGCAGAGTAAATGACGCTCAGCAGAATAATGCAGCACAGACACATGTGTGTTTAACTTCTAAGAAAATTTACTTCAAAATGGGGGAAAGGGTTACATAGAAAGAAAACAACAGTCTGACTCATCTTTCTAGTTCTGATCCCCTCCATCTTGTTTCTTTGTTCCCTCTGACCCCAAGGAAGGAGGAATGGAAATTTCCCCCAAAGCTCCACCCTTTGTGTACTTGCAGAGTGGCATGAACTATCTCCAATATATTGATTAGCCATTTGTCAATCTTAAGGTCACCATATTAAGAATAAAACCTCCCCCTTTTGGTGGGAAGAATCTACTCTACACCTAATCGAGTCTACGCTAAACTTGCTGTTATTAGCTTACAGAAACTTCAGCTTAATCCTTTCATGACAGATGGGATGATACTTGCAAAACCCAACAATACATGATTCAATATGTGCGAGCACAATAAACACCCCTTGACTGTTGCTGGTTCCTCCTCTGTGCCTTCCCTAAAACATGTTAACCTCGAGTCTAATGAGTCTAATCCCCTGGCCTGGCCACCGTCTGCTCAGATGATGTTTTCAGTGAGCTTTCCACTTTGATCCAAAGATCTTTTTCATAGATAAAGCCAGCTAGCCCAAACCTGTAAATGTGTGAATTGAGGATTCTTTAACTTGAAAAGTGCATCACATTGCTATTATGGATTTTATCCACCATTCTGTTAACAGTTGAAAACTGTAGTGTTAAAAACACTGAAAGGGAAAGAGTTTTTGCTTTTTTAAAGTTAAGCTTATCTCTTCACAAAACTATGTAACTGAAGGTCAGTTTTATTTCTTGAATTAGCCTCGTACTAATGATGAGCCGATAAGAATAATAGTGTCGCGCTCCGCCTTCTTCCCTCCGGGGTCCCCTCCCTTGGCCGTGACATCCACTGGCGGCGGGTGGCTCTGAGCAGTGTTGGGGCAAGAAAGGGGCAAGGAAGGGCCTCAGATCAGCAGGGGGTGGGGTTTACAGCACCCTCTTCACCCCTCTGCCTCCGTCGGTGTTCAGTTCTTGGCGTCTCTCTCTCTCTCTTTGCCATAAACACCTCCCAGCTCATCCTCCCCGGCCCTTCCTTCCCGGCCTCCTTTTATTCCCCTCCCCACTCCCCCAGAGCCACCCGGGTGTCCCAGCCAACTCCTCCCTCTTGAGCCCTGCTCCCCTTTAGAAGCAGAGACGCTGCCCAGTGTTTGGGTTGGGCTCTGCCCCACTTCCAGGTCTTCTGGGCATCGCGCCGGAGTCCCATGGAGGAGGCTCTGCTGCCTCTGCCGACTTTCCTTGGTCACCAGCCTCCCTGGTGCTGGTGAGGGCCGAGGGCCTGTGAGGCTCGGCTGCGGTGCTCCTGGGCGCCTTGCTTGCTCCTTTTTTGGCGGCGGCGGCAGAGTTGGCCACCCGTTGCGGCCGTGGATCTTCCTGGGGCAGTTCTCGTGGAGCTACAGCTTCCTGGGTGTCTTGGACTGGGCCGGGTGAGTGTGAGGCCGCTTCGGCGGGGGGGGGGGGGAGAGAAGGCCCGGTCATTCCTGACCGGGACAAATAGTTATAACCTTTAAATAAATGGACTGAGTGTATATGGATGTGAGAACCCTGCTAGATCCAATAAGCCAGGCCTGGATATGAAATGAAGTCCTTTATTTCTTAATGGTCTATTCAGGAACACGTTCAGTGTTAGAGATGACAGTTAGGGGGTGGATGGTCAGATATACAGAATTCAAACAGCAGGATAGAAGCATGACACCAATCAGGGCAATTGCAAAAAGGCACAAAAACTTAACCATTACTTTCTCACCCAAAAAGGCACCAAACACAATTAGATCAGACTTGGCAAGCCTCTTCCCCCTCTCCCCCAAACCTTCCCATACAACCAGCCACCTGGTACAGATCCTTGGGAAAACAACTCAAGGTTACAGACACTTCTCAGAGAAACAAGAACAAAGGCATGGGAGAAGATGACCAGAGGGGGTGAGAAAGAGCCCACTGACATGGAGGTTTCACACTCCCCACCTCCCGGCCGGGAGAAATGACAGGGAACCTGACATCCTGCCCACCCTAAGACGGGTCCCCCCCAGGTTTTGCAGGGTAAGCCCTATGAAACTCCTGCACCAGTTTAGGAGCATGAACATGATTAGCAGCAGCCCATTCATTACATTCAGGACCAAAATCCACCCATTGAACAAGATAATAAAGCCGACCCCGTTTGAGTTTGGAGTCCAAAACATGGGAAATTTCAAAATTAGGTTCCCCCCTCTTCATCAGAGGAGGGGGAGCAGGAAAAGTCGGTCTCCAGGCATTTGGCCCAGGGTTTTTCTTCAGCAGGCTGTAATGAAACACAGGATGCACAGCTTTTAGAGACTTAGGCAAGTCCAGTTCAAAAGACACAGAAGAAATTTTTCGCAGCACCTTGTAAGTCCCCACATATTTCCAACCCAGCTTTCTGCTAGGTTGAAGACCATGAATGTTTTTAGTAGACACATAGACCGAATCCCCAGGTTCCAGGTTCCATCCTGGGGCCCTCCCTCGATCTGCATATTTTTTGTAGTCCAGTTTGGCCTGTTCAAGCGTCTTCGCAATGAGCGGCCAAGAGTCTCAGAGAGAGTTCCACCATGAATCAAAAGAGTCAGAGGGAGAGGATGCCGGATGCAGCGTAGGGAGAGGAACACCCTCAAATCCCCCCACTGCCATAAATGGAGAAACACCAGTAGAAGAGTGAATAGCATTGTTATAACTGTATTCCACGAATGGGAGCAGCTCCACCCAATTGTCCTGGTGGAAGTTAGAGTAGCAACATAAAAATTGTTCCAGGATTTGATTGACACGTTCGGACTGTCCATCGGTCTCTGGGTGATATCCTGAACTCAATGCGGGTTCAATTCCCATAATGTCCAAAAGCTCCCGCCAGAAGTTGGCAACAAACTGTGAGCCCCTATCCGAAATTATACACTTAGGGAAACAATGGAGCTTCACAACCTGAGAAAAGAACACCTTGGCCAAACCTTTGGCCGTGGGAAGCTGCTTGAATGGAACGAAATGAGCTTGCTTAGAAAATAAGTCCACCACCACCCATATGACCGTTTCCCTCTTGCTGGGTGGCAAGTTGGTAATGAAGTCCATGGAAATCACCTCCCAGGAACTGGAAGGAGTAGGCAAAGGCTGTAATAGCCCCGGGTTCCCCCCCCCCCCCCCGCTTTTTACACATTAAACAGATCTGGCAAGAAGAAACATAGTCTGAGACATCACCCCACATGTGGGGCCACCAAAACTGCCTTTGGTGCAAGTTTAAAGTTTTTAAATATCCAAAATGACCAGACAGTTTAGACTCATGACAAGCATGCAAAATAGACAGAGACTTAGGCACCATAAGCTTTTCCCCTTTGTACCAGCAACCATCAGGTCCTTTCCATGCCTCTTTTTCAGCGCCAAAGTCATCCTACTCCTGTTGAGAGTATTCACCCGCACATTTTACAATCCAAGTGTTCAAAAGCGTTGCCCCTCCCTGCTGCACCTGGCTTCTAGTAACCACTGCCCCCCCCCCCCAGCTGCGAAGGAGAGAACATGGAACTTCTTCTTGCTGGGACTCATGCTGAGGCAAACGGGAGAGAGCGTCAGCCAGCAAGTTAGCAGCCCCAGGGAAATGATGCAAGGTGAAATTAAACTTTGGAAAAAAATCAGCCCAACGCAATTGCTTAGCATTTAAAGCACATCTCGTGCGCAATACCTCCAGATTCTTGTGATCAGTCCATATTTCAAAAGGCTTTTGGGCTCCTTCTAACCAATAACTCTAGGTGGAAAGAGCCAAATGGATAGCTGCTGCTTCCTTATCCCACACCGACCAGTTCCTTTCAGTTTCCGTGAATTTTTTAGAAATGTAAGCTAGCAGGTGCAGCCGCCCATCCACCCCGCTTTGCAAAATCGCCCTCCCCCCATGGCAACATGAGAGGCGTCTACATGAACAGTGAACTCTTTGGTCTCATCGGGATGGGCCAGATTGGGTTCCATAGTAAACCGGGCTTTTAAAGTCTCAAACGCTTTCTGACATTCACTGGTCCACGACAGGCGCGCACTCGGCTTGCCCGCCTCAGGCCCTTGCCCCTTCATTTTCAACAGATAAGTGAGGGGCAGAGTGACCTTAGCAAAGTCCTTGAGGAAGCCCCTATAAAAGTTGCAGAATCCTAGAAATGATTGTAACTGTTTGCGTGTGCGAGGTGCCTCCCAGGCGACCACCACCTCTATTTTTGCTGGGTCCATTTTCAGCCCTCTAGGTGAAATATGGTAGCCTAGAAAGTCTCCTGCCGGTGAAATTCGCACTTGGAGAGCTTAGTAAATAGCTTGTGTTCTCTTAAGGTGGAGAGCACCTCCCTCACCAATTTAATATGAGAGGCTAAATCTTGGGAGTAAAGAATATCATCAAGATAACAAAGGGCTCCCTTGAACAGATGCTTGTGCAACACTTCATTTATAAGACTCATAAAAACGGCAGGACCGCCAGCCAAGCCAAAGGGCATGACCAAATATTCAAACTGTCCCAGAGGGGTATTGAAAGCTGTCTTGTGTTCATCACCCTCCTTAATTCTGACTTGGAAGTAAGCATCGCGTAAATCCAGCTTGGTAAAAATCTTTCCCTTTGCGGCCTCTGCCAGCAAGTCTTTGATCAATGGGAGGGGGTAGGCATTGGAAGCAGACACTGCATTCAAACCCCTATAGTCAGTACACAGTCTTAAACCCCCATCCTTCTTTTTCTGGAAGAGAACGGGAGCAGCGAAAGGGGAGGTGGCAGGGTGGATAAAACCTCTTGCCAAGTTTTTATCCAGAAATCTGCGGAGTTCGCCCCACTCAGCTGGCCCCATAGGGTAAAGTTTTCCCTTAGGGAGTTTTTCCCCTGGCAACAGTTCAATAGTACAGTCCGTAGCTCTATGGGGGGCCAGTTCATCTGCTTCAGTCTCACTAAACACCCCTGTACACATGAGGTATTTTTTCCACTTCTTCCTGAAGCAGGCACACCTGGGGAGTTATTGGAGGCCCGGAACTGCATCTGTCCTCCCACTTATGCTGCGCACAATGAGGGTCGATCCAGGAGATCCTCCCCTCGCTCCACTTGATATACGGGTCGTGTGACCCCAGCCAGGGGCTGCCCAGCACCATGGGGAATTGGGTATGTGGAGTAATCACAAATGCTCGCTTCTCCCAGTGATCCCCCGACCCCACTATCAATGGCTCAGTCTCAGCCACGCACGGCTCCTTCATTTCTGAACCGTCCATCTGCGTGAAATGTAGGGATTCTCCCAGTGGGACTACCTGGGAACCCAACCCCTCTACTACCAGCTGTCAGGTTCCCAGTCATGTTTGCTTCCTTTTCTCAGTCCCTGTTTCAGGTCCCGGCGGGAGATCGGCATTGGCTTCCCTTCTGGCGGTTCCCCCCCCTCCTCCCGCCTCACCCCTCCTTCCCCAGAGTGAGCTCATCTATTTTGCTAGACTTCAGTTATCTCTGTTGCTGCACTTGTAACCTTGGGCAAATGGGCCTCCGCTTTTTCAGGTGTCTTTTGCGTGGGAATGCATGTAGATTACACACAGGGATGGGAATTTAGCTCCGCTTACGCGCCTTTTTCCCTGAGAAAGTAATGGTAGCACATTTTGGCGCTTGATATTTTTATTCTCATTGGTACCCGCGCTTTTGCCCCTGTTTGAATACAGTATATCAATTCCTCCCATTCTGTATGTGGTATCACTAACAACGCAAGTGTTTCCTGAAAGATCTTTAAGAATAAAGACTTTGTTTTGCAATACAAGGCCTGGCTTATTGGATCTAATCAGAAGTCTCACACCAGCAGGTTGATTAGGTCTCGTGCACACCCAGAGTCTATTAAGGCCCGCACACGGACATGAGTGCCACTTTTGGGAGCTATTACAGTCACAATCACATAAAGTAGAGGCCCAGGCGTGCTCACCATGGGCGGCGCAGGCGGCGAGGGGACCTGCAGCTGTGCGCCTCCTACTGCAGGTCCTTGAAGTTTTCCGACGGCTGTTCGGCCACTACTTCGATCCCTTGAGTTTCACTCATTGCCCCTTCCAGCTTTAATGCCTGGGGTTTGTAGATAGCTTTCGGTGGCTTCGGAGTCCCTGCAGGAGTCGACGTGTTGGGCTTCGGGGGCTTCGGGGTCCTCCGGGCGGCCGCTGGGCAGTTGGAGGCGTAATGCCCGGCCTCCCCACACCTCATGCAGAGACCTTGCTTCAGCCGGGCTTCTCGCAGCTCTTGTACTGCTGACTTCAGCTTCGACTTAGTGGGAGCTTTAGGTGCGGCGTGGGAAGTATGAGGCCCCAGCTTAATCGGAGTGAAACGCTCCTCCATATCAGCTGCTGCCCGCATCCAAGCAACCAAGGAGCCGGGCCGGTCATTTCTTAACACAGTCTCATAAATCTCCTGGTTGAGGCCCTCCCTGAACTTCTCCACAAACAGATCTTCAGACCAGCAGCTCTCAGAAACTGAGCTGTATATTCCCTTACAGAGTTACGGCCCTGCACCAGCTTATGCAGCTGGTTCCGAGCCTTCTCCTCCCCCAATGGACAGGACACCCTTAGGAGAGATGCTCTGTCGCCTAAAAAATAAGATGCACCAATGGGAAAGAGCGTAAAGCTCCTTCAGTAAGAGACTGTTTCATGTTTCCCAGAAAACTTATTGCAAGTCAAAGGGCAAACATGTGCTTATTATAGTGGTCTATTTCCTTTAACTCAGTAGACATTTTTACACAGTCACTTCCTGGACTGCAGTGCCTTTTGTAATGTCTCAAAATTATATCAATCAACTCCGTGGTGGCTACTCCCCTTACCACCACCACCACCACCCCTGTGCTACCAATATAATTATGCTTTTGTCTCAGAACTCACTTATGTTTCCACTTGACCAACAGTGCTCCCTTTCGGTACTGCATTACGACCTGTAACAACCTCTCCTCTCCGTCTCCTAGCTTGAAAAATGATGTGGGAGTGTGGCAGTCCTGGAGTAGGAATGCAGGGATCTGTGTTCAGGTTCCCACTCCAGTCAATGTTTGTTAACCTGTCCTCCCTGGCAGGGTTGCTGTGAGGATAGAAAGAAGGGAGAGCCATCGATGCTGCCCTGAGAAAGGGTAGGACTGCAGCCACACAAACTAAATAATCCACTTTCAATCCACTTTCACTGCACTTTCCAACTGGATTTTTACTGTGTGAACTGGCAGAATCCAGTTGGAACGTGCACTGAAAGTGGATTATTTAGTGTGTGTGACCATAGCCTAGGATTGGGGGGGGGGGGGGGGATGAATAAGAATTGTGCCCTGAAATACATGCATCAGATTTCCACATGGACATCCTAGGGTTCATGAGGAAAATGTTACAAACCAGATTAACAGAGAATCCCAAATTAAGAGTATCAAACCACAAAATCTTGCTTGTTAAGTATTTATCTCTTTTGTTATATCCAGTGCTTTTTGTGCAAATGTTTCTTTCCTTTATGCAGGGAGCTTTCTGTTCTATGCTGTAAGAACAATTGTTCTGGACCAGGGCAGTGTTCCATTAAGCCTAGTATATTATTTTCCGATAATGGCAGTGGGGAGGTTCTTCGTTATAAGAAAACAATTGCTATGGCATCATCTGTCTCACTTGACATTCATTCTCATTTTCCATTCAGGCTTCCAAACAGTCTGAGAATGAGTCTGATCTCCCTGGATTACTTTAGTTAATCTTTCACGCCCTGAACAAGCACATCAGCTGGGTACCCAGGGGATCAGTTTGTCACCCTGAGGAAGAGCCCCGGGATCCTGCAAGCACTGTGTCAGGGGAAGAGTCGCTTCCACACTAACGGCCAGACTCCTTCCCACTACCTTGGTGATTCAGGTAAAGAGAGGTCACCTGCACCATGGAGAAGAAGCCGGTGGTGATCTTAGAAGCCACCAATGCGGGCCCGGTTGGAGATGTCGCAGCGCCCAGTGCAAGAAGGGCTGCAGCCACCCCCCATCCCTCCCCAATTCCTCTCTGCCTTGGTCTCATCCAGCTGCAGCGACAGGCTGGCCCACTGCAGCCCCCGACTTCTCCCAGCCCACTGCTGTTACCTGCAGCCCTGCCACGGCGGCAATCCTTCACATGGTGCCACTGATGGCACCAGCCAGTGGGCACGAGCCCCTTCCCCCTGCCTGGGGTCCGGGGCCAGGCAGGCAGGCTGGCCATGGTGCCAGGGACAGAGCTGAGAAAAGGTGAGCAGGCAGGCCACTGAGCGGGCACCAGGGCCGGGCCACAGGGTAAGGACAGGAGGCTGCTTCTCTCAGCGGGGCTTCTTGGCTGTTACAGGCACGTGGCTTGCCATGGGAGTGCGCGCCTTTTAAAAATGTTTAAAATATCTTTTAAAGGATTTTCAAGGGAAAATCTTGTGGGGCTGTCCCTTTAAGCCTTTCTTAAGCCTTCTATTCGGTGGAGCCCCGAATAGCCCCACTGTAGCTACAGGCCAGGGTCACCCCAACAATACATTTGGACAGGGTCCTTCCTCCATCAGGGAGGTGAACAGAGCAAATCCATTATGGTCTTGTATCAGCTATTCAAGATATGTTTTATTGATTTACTAGGAATAAAACCCATTGTAGCAATAAATACAACGGCGCTAGCTTGGCCGCCCAGCCGCAACCCCCCTCGTCTCCTTCCCTGAACCCCCTGGCTGCCTGAGTCTCGTTCTTTCCCCTGCCCCCCCCCCCCCCCCGCTGCTCCATTTGAGGCTACGTTGGGCCAAGCTGCCCGGCCTCTTCCCCCCCTACCCAATCGAGGCCCTGGCGGGCCAATCCATGCAACCTTGTTCCTCCCCCCTCCCCCTCCAGTCGATGCAGGCTGCCCACTGGGCCCTCCTCCTTTGCACTGGGCGTTGATCTGGGGGGAGCAGCCGCAGAACCCCCACAGAGACAGGCGAGGCGCTGGGGAAGCGCAGCACTGCTTTGGGCTGGACGATGGCAGTAGGTATGTTCAGCAGAGTGAAGCCACTGCCTTCTGAGGCACATTTGGGCCATGCCACTTCTGTGGGCGGGTGTCAGAGAACGCAGCCAGTGACCAGGGTCCCCGTTGTCAGTGGCAGTTCTTGCAGCCAACTGATTAGGGGGTGCATTGAACATGGCCACCCCAAAACATCTTTATTATTGTTGTGTACCAAGACCGCGGTCACCAGGGACTCTCGTAATGGCGACCACCATGTGGTCATTGCACATGGCCAGAATCTACCTGAGCTTCGGCCAGGTAGAACAATAGCCGGTCGGATCTGAAACAACCACCAATCACGAGCCTAGGTCTCCCGCAGGGGACCTATGAACTGCAACCACTGACTTATGGTCCTATCAGGACATTTGGGCGAAGTCGGGGGATTATCTCTGACTGGCATAAAAGAGGGCTCTGAGCCCGGGGTTTCTTATGTTCCATCTTGACCCGCAATAAACAGCCATGCTGATTTCACTGGTATCGGCCTCCCAACTCCAATACTTTCCAATTACATAGAGAGATTTATATATTCATCTACTGCCCAACTTTCCCTTAGGAAAACACCAAACCTGGCTGCCCAATGCCTAATGAAAAGAACAGCCTCACTCACATTCCTCCCCACAAGTGCACAGTGTAAGGACCCTCCTCGCCTCTCCCAGGACAGGGATGGCTCATAATTACAGCCCGTATCTGCTTTATCAAAATGCATGCCAGGACTTTCCACCCGTTCTGACTGTCTTATCACCAGGCCATCTAAAATAGGGAAATTACCCCCCCACCGGGTCAGCTAATGCTGCCATCTCCTGCCTGGGAGGTGGGATGAGTGAACCCTTGATGTTGGGTCTGTGGAATGTTATATTTCTCAGGGCATGCTTATCGCTCTTCGAGCTGCTCTGACCTTGGGAGACTGATGGTGCCTGTCCATGTATCTCTTCTCCTGTCTGACTCTAATTCTTCCTGCTTTTTTCCTGGAAACCATAAACCAGTATTTTAAGCGCCTTTTCTTTGGCTTGGTGATTGGTTGCAATTCCTTACCAGACCCCTTTTTGAATTCTGTATAATTGTCCTGCTTGGGGTTGTGTCAGCCATTACTAACACAAGAAGTGTAGATGACCATAGCAGACTTTTCTCAATAAAGCATTCCTATTTAAGGAGACTTGTTGGTGACTGTAGGACTCTCACACATTGGCACACCCCACCAGCATCATCTCTGTCTTCCAGCATCTGAATTAGAAGCCCTAAAGACAAAACCAGATAGGAAGCTAGAAAGCCAGTATGGGCTCGTGCGGGTTTCCTGGTATATTGCACTCTGCGTCAATACGTATTATTGTCTGCTGGTCAGAAGTTATGGGTTAGGGTTTTTCCTTTTTCTTTTGGCCAAGTGTCTCCTGACTCCTCAGGAATGTTCCCTTGAGGCCAAAGGAGCTCAACTAGAGATGCCCTGATCAGCTCTTTAGGTATGTGCTGGGGTGAGGGGGGTGGGGGGTCACTGCTGTCTGGTAGGCAGCTCTTTGTTGACAGGCGTCTTCTGGAGAAGGCAAAACAGTCTTTAGAAAAGATCCACTCCTCAGGCGATCAACTGATATTTTTCATGCCAAGAACATCCCTCCAGGAAAAGGAGGATTTTGGCACTAGAAGTTTCAGTCATTAGGGTCATAGAGAGAGATAAGCACCTTGCCTGCCTGGTGCTCAGGCTGTGGACACCCCCTGTAGATAGGAAGGGGCAGCAATCGCAGCATGCTTTGGCACCTGTGAGGCTGGGAAATGAAGCTGTGACATCCAGAATTAGGTTACCAAGCCAAGCTTGTACAAAACAGGGATCTATTTCAACTGCAATGGCATACGGTTGCTGTCACTTAATTTCCCAAGGAAGGTCCCAGAGCCGCTTTCAAGCTAATATTGGAAACAAGGCGATGGAACTTAAGTAATATCTGATTTTGAGTAACTCTTCCCCGAAGTATAAATACTGCAAATATTTCAGGCTATTTAAATGGGAACAAAGGTGAATGTGGCCAGGAGAGTCCAGCCCTTGAAGAGGCCCAAGGCCCTGGGGGTGGGGAATGGACAGGTGGAGAGAAACACAACAGATGTTTACATGCAAATGCTAGAAGTCTTTGAAACAGGCTGAGGAGACTGGGGTGCTGGAGATTTGTGGCGGCAGAGCTGGAATCAGTTTGGATACGATTATCCCAGCATTTAAAAGAAAAACATACAGGGAAGACTGAGTCGGAGATGGGGCTGTTCTGTTATGCCAAAGAAGGTAAATCAGGCAAACCAGAGAAGAGGAATGCGCTGTTCCACACCATTGTAAGGGGTGGAAATGCAGTTCCCCCGAAGTTAATGCAGTTCCCCCAGCGGGCACACCATTGCCTCTTCTGGTTGACCATTAGATGGAGAAAGAAATCAGGAAGGTAGTCACAAGAATGGAAATAATTGAGACTTCAACTGTTTTCACTAGGGCTGCCAAGTCAGCCCGGGGGGCGGGGAATCCCCCGCTATAGGGGTTCCCGATCCGCCGGCCGGCATTTGGCCGGCGGGGGGAACCCCGCCCCAGAAGTCGTCCGGTGAGGACGACTTCCCCCGTGTAATGACGTCACCTGGAGGTGACGTCATCATGTTGGGGGCGTTGCCAGAGCGTTGCCCTGGCAACGCCCCCAACGTGATGACGTCACCTCCGGGTGACGTCATTACGTCACCGTGGCATGCACGCAAAGCGCACGTGCCAGAAGAGCTCCCAGGGGGAGTACAACTCCCCCCCGCCGGTAAGTCACCAGGACTTGGCAACCCTAGTTTTCACATTGACTGGGAAATGTAGGTCCAGGCCCGGATTAAGAGATGTGGTCAGATGTTCAGAGCGTATATATGGGTACATGTCAGTTACACCTTAAGGCGAGCCGGCTATTGAGAATAGTTCCGTCACAAATGACCAGTTGGTTGCCCGTCAACAAGGACCTAGGACTCTCAACATGAGTGTAAATTTTCTCACACATGTGCCAATATGTTTGAGTAGTGGCAGTATTCGTTTATATGTCCTTTTACAGGATTTGTATTAAGAAAAGAGCGCCCCAGAAACTGGGGAGTGCTGAGTAATCAGTCTGCAGCGTTCGTATGAGATGCCTTCCGTATAGGTACTACTTAGGCTACTTCCTTCCCTTTTCCCTTTTTATTCATTGTCTAAACTGTAGACATTTATGATTTATCTGTAACTTAACTTAATATTCTCCTCTTAGTTGTTGTCTGAAGAAGGACACAAAACGAAGAGCAGAGTCGAGAGCCTTTGCCTACAAATTTGGAGAATATGCAGATTAACTGAACGTGGATTACTGACTGTGTACTACATAGGGCTCCACTGCCCATGCGCTACGATTGTTTATTGTTTAAATCTGCTTACATTTGTGTCATTTAGTAGTTTGTGATCTGTGTCAATTTCAGTGCTTTGGTGGGACAAATGTTCAGATACCCCACATGCCTGCCCTAGGGCTGCCAGGTCCCCCTGCCCACTGGCGGGGGATAGGGCCCATCCTCTTGTAAAGCAGGTCACGGAATTGACCAGAGGTGACCAGAGGAAGGCAGCCTCAAGCTGGACCTTGGTGGCCAGGCGTGTGATTGGTTCTATTGCCCCCCGTCCTGGATGACTCCAACACTGTTCTAGAGCCCCAGTCCTGGAGATATGCCATCAGCAACCCATGGGCGACTTGATACTCTGCAGGTTCCATGACTCCCCCAGATGAGGTTGCTCGCTGCTGTTCCAAGGTAGCCACCCACAAAAAGCCACCTTGGTGCAGTGCTTACAAGTTTCGGACTAGGTTCTGGCAGGGCCAGGTTCAAATCCCCACTTGGCCATGGAAGCTCACTGGGTGACCCTGAGCCAGCTACACATTCTCAGCCAAACTCATCTCATGAGGTTCTTGTGAGGATCAAATGGAGCAGGAGATGTAGAAGAAGAAGAGAAGAAGAGAAGAGATTGGATTTATACCCTGCCCTTCACTACCCAAGGGAGTCTCAGAGCGGCTTACAAACTCCTGTCCCTTCCTCTTCCCACAACAGACACCCTTTGAGGTAGGTGGGGCTGAGAGAGCTCTGACAGAAACTGCTCTTTTTCAAGAACAGCTCAGACAGAACTATGGCTTGCCTATGGCCATCCAGCAGGTGCGAGTGGAGGAGTGGGGGATCAAACCCAGTTCTCCCAGATTAGAGTCTGCGCACTTAACCACTACACCAAACTGGCTCTCTTTGGTCCCACAATCTGCAGAAAGGTGCCCCAGGGCATCAATGAAGTTAACAGGTATAGCTGCAGAGAAGCAGGGGACCACAAGCCTCCCTGCCATCCCACCATCACCAAGCCCAGAGCTGCTTTTGGCCTCCATAGCGGTCTCTCAGCTGCAGGGCCATCCCCGAGCTGCTCCAGGCCTGGAATCTGCTGCAGCCTGGAGCAGCTCCCCATAGCCAATGTCTCCATGGCCAAGCCTGGCGCATTTCCCAGAGTCCTCCAGGACATAGAAAATAAGTCCAGTGCCTCTATGGGCAAAGATAACATTTTAGGGGGGTGGGATTTTAACTGTGTGAAACTGCTGAGGATAAAAATTCAGGAATCAGCCTGTGTCCTCCAGTGCGGGTCCCCTTCAGGAGTGTTCCCATGGCTGCCACAGGCTAGGCTAAAGAAGACTTTCATCCACACTTCACATTTCCAGGTGGGAAACAGAGTCGGGGCCACTCAGAGGCCAGCCCTTTCCAGTCCCACCTTTGAGTGCAATTTTGAGAGGCCCTCAACATGGCCAGAGGTCGCCAGATGATGAGTCTTGCGTGCAAAGAGTTGGTTTACCAGCTCCAGGTTGAGAACCTCCTGGAGACTCGGGGGGGGGGGGGTGGAGCCCAGGGGGAGGGACAGGGGCCTCAGTCAGTGGGGGACAACAATGACATAGAATCCCCCACCAAAGCAGCCATTTCCACCCCCCCCCCCCTTGGGAACTGATCTCTGTAGCCTGGAGAGGAGCTGAAATTTGGGGGGGGGGGAGGTCCCACCTGGAGGTTGGCATCCCTGGCAAAGAGGTGTTTCAGCAGCACGCCCAGACAGTCCTGTGTTGCTTTCCCGCGAGCCAACGTTCCTCTTAAGAACATAAGAGAACATAAGAGAAGCCAATGTTGGATCAGGCCAGTGGCCCCTCCAGTCCAACACTCTGT
Organism: Lepidodactylus listeri; assembly: GCA_029233225.1. Lineage (NCBI taxonomy): Eukaryota > Metazoa > Chordata > Lepidosauria > Squamata > Gekkonidae > Lepidodactylus > Lepidodactylus listeri. The sequence continues at coordinate 109,893,891 of JARCFY010000009.1, read as the reverse complement.
CACACAGTGGCCAAAAACACCAGGTGCCCTCAGGAGGTCCAGCAGTGGGGCCAGGACACTAGAAGCCCTCCCACTGTTGCCCCCTCCTCAAGCACCAAGAAGACAGATACCCCAGACCACGAGCTCCTATCTATATCTTGTGGCTAATAGCCACTGATGGGTTTACCCAATTCCCCCTTGAAGCCGTCCATGCTTGTAGCCGCCCCCACCTCCTGTGGCAGTGAATTCCACCTGTTAATCACTCTTTGGGTGAAGAAGGACTTCCTTTTATCTGCTCTAACCCGACTGCTCAGCAATTTCATGGAGTGCCCACGCGTTCTTGTCTTGTGAGTGTTTGTATTCTGGGGAAGGAAGCGCCCCCCCCCCCCCCCTTTCCCACAAGGCTGCGCCGCCGCCGCCGCTCCAGGCCCTGCGCAACTTGGCCAGAGCTCCCAGCCCAGCGCGCCCCTTCGGATCTCCCCACCCGGCGCCGCTGGCTGGGGCTGGGCGAAGGGGAGGGAGAGTCCCCAGCCGCTGCCGGTCCGGCCGAACACCCGCTGCCCTGGGCGCCCGCAGAGGCGCGAGGGTGGCCAGCTCTGGGTTGGGAAATCAGGGGAGATTTTTGGGACGGGAAGCCCGAGGAGGCTTGGGGGCAGCGTGGGACTTCAGTGGGGTAGAATGCCCCAGAATCCACCTTCCCAAGCGGCCACTTCCTCCAGGGGGACTCCTCCCTCTCACCGGGAGAGCAGCGGTAACCAGTGTTCCCTCGAAGCTGAGTCAGTGTGCGCTAGCTCACCGTTTTTTTACCCTCCGGCTCACACCCTTTTGTCTTCAGTTCAGGAAGGAGGGCTCCAGAGCAAACTAGATTATGCAGCCGCCAAATCGCTGGCTCACAACTTTCATATGCCCGTAGTTCCCACAGGAGACTGTTTGCTCACAAGACCCCACAGCTTGGAGGGCGCATTGGTTGTAACCCCAGGAGATCTCCAGCCACCACCTGGAGGAGGCTGGCAACCCCACGTAAGTCCTGCGACCGACGGGATCGTCCCGCCCGAGCGGCACTGGTCCCTGCCGGCCCACCCACCGGGGGGAAGAGAGCCCCGACGCCGACGCCGCCTCCCCGGGCCCGCCCCCTCCCCGGCGCGCCGGGCCCATATATAGCGCTGCCGCACCAGCGGGGAAGCGACTGGCGGCCGGCCGACCGACCGAGCGCCCCGACGGCCGCGCGAGGGAAGGCGGGAGGGGGAACCGGCGGGCGCGCCTGGGGCGGCGGGCGCGACCGTCGAGGCGGAGGCCCAGCGGGCGGGCGGGGAGCGCCAGAGGGTAGCCCGAGCGTCCCCCCGGGAGCCTCCGGCGGCGGCGGCGGCGATGGCGGCCGAGGGGGCGTCGGGCCAGAGGAGCCGCGCCCGGGCGCCCGAGGAGTGGGAGCTGGAGCCGGCAGCCGTCCGTCCGCCGCCCTCGCCTGGGGGCCCTCCCCCGCCGCCGCCGTCGAGGCGCGCCTACCCGCAGAAGAACGCGGAGACGCTGAGCAGCCAGTACGGGCTGAACCTCTTCCTAGCGGGCCTGGTGCTGATGTTCGCCTGGGCGGTGCACGCCGCCGGCCTGGCCAAGAGCGCCGTCCTGGCCTACCTGGTCACCCTGATGCTCCTGCAGCTGGCCTGGATGGCCTGGTACGTCTGCCGCCGCCACGCCCACCAGCGGCTCATCCAGGAGAAGGACACCCACGCCGGCGCCCGCTGGCTCAAGTGTGAGTGGGGGGGAGCGGGAGGCAGGCAGCCCCAGGGCAGAGGCGCCCCGCCAGCTGAGGCAACTGAGAGCCCGAGCCCCCTGCCTGGGCCCCTAGGGAACCCCCAGGAACCCCCAGTTGCCAGGTCCTGGCTGGGGAAGGCCTGGAGATTTGGGGGTGGAGCCTGCGGAGGCCAGGGACCTCCGTGGGGGGCACTGCCATCAAGGCCACGCTCCAACACATCCACTTTCTCCAGGAGAAACTGGTCTCTGCATGTGGAGATGAGCTGTGATTCCAGGAGGAGGGGGGTTCCCCCAGTCCCCACCTGGAGGCTGGCATCCCTTGTGGGGAAGCAAAGCCCTGATGCTGCACGACGGAGCTTTACTTCTAAGCAGACCTGCAGGGGATCCGACTGCCTTGTGTCCCTCAGGCTGCGGGGGGGGCGGGGGGGCTCATCCCATCTTCGCTAGGGAGAAGGAAGGCACAGCGCCAAGGCTCCCTCTAAGCTGTGGAGCCCCATGCACAAAAATTCTATTTTATGAGCTGCTGGCATTAAAGTTGTGAGTGAGTGATTCAGCCACTGCATAAATTGGTTTGCTCTGGAGCCACCCTTCCTGAGCGGAGACAAAAACTGTGTGAGCCAGAGGGTAAAAAAACTCTGAGCTAGCTCACACTAACTCAGCTTAGAGGGAACACTGCACAGCGCAATCCTAAACAAAGTCACCCCTTTCCAAGTCCATTGAAGCCAATGTGCTCGGCGTGGTGTAACTCTGTCCAAGTTTGTACGGTGACTTTACTTACAGGGCTCTACATTTTCATAGGATGGAATCATAGAATCATAGAGTTGGAAGAGACCTCCAGGGTCATCTAGTCCAACCCCTGACACAAGACAGGAAATTCACAAATACCTCCCCCCCACTCACAACCCCCAGTGACCCCTGCTCCACTCCCAGAAGATGGCAGAAAACCTCCAGGATCCCTAGCCGAACTGGCCTCCAGGAAAATGGCTTCCTGGCCCCGAGAGAATGACAAGAACGTGGGTTTAGCAGTGTAGCAAATGCCAGCAGATCCCTGGCACACTCATGAGGGGTATTGTGGTGGACATCCTGGCTTAAACGAAAGGCCGGGCCCAGACAAAGCTGCATGCTTTTTGTCACCCATCCTGGGTCCTTCCTCCCTAACGAGTAAGTAAAAGTCAGTCCTAATGACTTCAGCTGAGCTTTCTCTTGAGTAAAGAGAGGAATAGAGTTTGGTCTCAATATTCATACTAGGATTTGTGTTTAGTGACATAAAAATACAGGTGGGGGGGAGTATTTGAGAATGCCTCATATAGCTTAACTGTAGTCACGTGTGAAGCCCAGATTTTTTGTGTGTTTACTTGGGAGTAAGCCCCATTGAGTTCAGTGGGGTTTATGCACATATGGAGTACAGCCACGGTATCCTGAGACAATGCTGGCACAATAGGTAACCCATAAAATACTGTGCTTATTATAGACCATACCAACGTGTGAGCGGATTGTTAACAGGGACTTGCTGACTTCCGCTAAATCTGCCTGCAGAAGTTGTGGTTTGGGGACTCGTCAGGCTCCAGAGAAGGGGAAGGGGGCGAAAGGCCAGGCCTCGGGGGAACTGGTAGGTCCGTCCACGTTGGAGAGGAAAGCAAGGTGTCGATAAGCAGGTAGTGGGAAGGTGGGGTTGTGAAGTCAGGTGGCACTTTGGCAGGCTCAAAGGTGGCATGGATGAAGCAGGGGGCAGCTGGCACAGGTCAGCTGGTGGCAGCTAAGAAATCCTGAGGAGTGTGTGCGGGGGCGGGGGAATTCTTCTGCAGGACCTGGGAGAGCTCCCACCGAGAGCTTCATCATACAACGCTCTGGCTTCACGGGTGGTCTGAGCTTAGCCGAGCATCTGAATAGATCCAGGCAGACCCATTGGGGTGCCCAGGCCCTCCCTCCTCTGCTGAAAGCTCGTGGGATTTTAAAGGAACAGGCCCATATCTTGTAGCCCGAGACACTCCATTGTTGCAGGCCGCCTTCAAGGTCCCCTGTCCCCTCTAAGCGCTCTTGGCGAGGTGGGCTCTGGGATGGAAGTTTCCCACTCCCGGAAGGGAACTATCCTGCCTCCCCCCTGCCCACTGCACCCCATTGATCTCCATGCACGGCTGCTCCTGGGGGACAGGAGACCTTGAGGAATGCAAGGAAGGGAAATCAGTGGAAACTGCTAATCTAGTCTGGCTCCAGCTCTGTAACTCTGCTGAGATTCTGGCTTCTTTGGGGAACCAGAACCATAAAGGACTGGCCAGCTTGTGAGTTAAGGGGGGTGGACTCCTTCAGCAAGAAGCTGGTCCCCAAGGGCCCCGTTAATCTGTTTGGGTCAGGCAATGACTTCAAAATTTAATTAGAATTCATTTGTGAAATCAATGGCTCAGTGGTTAAGACACTGAACTGCAGCCCGGAAGGTTGGTAGTTCGGCAGTTCGAGACCCGAGTGCTGCAGGACGGAGTGAGCTCCCGTCTCTGGCCCCAGCTCCTGCCAACCTAGCCGTTCGAAAGCAAGAGATTGCAAGTAGATCAATAGGTACCGCTGCGGTGGGAAGGTAACAGCGTTCTGTGAGCCTTGGTGTCCAGTCATGCCGGCCACGTGACCATGCAAATGTCTTCAGACAGCGCTGGCTCATTGGCTTGGAAATGGGGAAGAGCACCCCAACCCTAGAGTTGGATCTGACTGGCTTTTGAGCGAGGGAAACCTAAAGCACAAGAACAGAATTAGAAATGCCTCCCTCCCTCCACTAGAGCCCAGCTGAAGCAGAAGAGCCATGCAGCATCTCCAGCAGCTGTTTGAGCTTGTATTTTGGGGTGTTACACGGAAGAGGAAGTATGTTGCACAGGTGTAAAGCAGCATGGCCAGTTCCCAGTTTCAGTCTCTGAAAGCTTAATTTTTTTGCTTAACCTTTTTTTAAAAATTGCTTTAGGCAGTCTCTAAAGTTATCACCTTCATAGTAATGGTTTTGTTTTCTTTTAATTTTTTTTCTTAGGTGGGATAACTCTGTTTGCAATGATCACTTTAATCATGGACTCTTTCAAAATTGGATACTTCGTGGGGTATTCAGAGTGCTTGTCGGTTGCAGAAGGCATTTTCCCAGTGACACATGCCGTGCACACACTTGTCCAGGTAAACGTCTTTGGTTATGCATGACTCCTGAATCCCCCCAGTTCTCACATACCCTGTGCCTGTCGGAACGTTACATTTATCACATCTAAAGTACATGAGTGTGAGCCAAGCTTTGCCTGTTGAGAATTCTGAATCTGCCCCAGAAATGGGCAGTGGAAGCTGGAGGCATCTAATTGCACCGCCTTCTTCTCCACTAAAGGAGAGGTCAGGTAAGATGGGGTGAAAATGGGCTGTGTACCACCCCCCACCAGCCTTCTCTGCCTGCATCCAGGCATTGAAGTTTTACACCCCAGAGAGATGGTTCTTGCAATGCCCACGCTCTTCCACGTATGAACTGATTGATATTGTACAGTGTTAACTGGTCAGTTGAGGGGCTGCAGTGGCTCAAGTGGTTAAGGTGCTGAACTGCAGGTCGGTAGTTCGGCAGTTCAAGACCCAAGTGCTGCATGACGGAGTGAGCTCCCGTCTCTGGCCCCAGCTCCTGCCAACCTAGCAGTTCGAAAGCAAGAAACTGCAAGTAGATAAATAGGTCCTGCTTCAATGGGAAGGTAACAACATTCTGTGCGCCTCGGCGTCTAGTCATGCCGACCACATGACCACGGAAAATGTCTTCAGAGAGCGCTGGCTCTTGGCTTGGAAACGGAGATGAGCACGGCATCCCTAGAGTCATATTCGACTGGCTTTCGAGCAAGGGAAACCTTTACCTAATTGGTCAGTTAGACATGAAGCTCCCCCATTTGCAGCTCAAAGTATGCTTTACAGATGATAGTCACATCAGGAATGTTAGCCATGTCTCCAAATGAAAACTGTCCCTTTACCCCCCCCCCAAAAAAGATTTGGCTAAGCTGCCTTAACCTTCTCTCCAAATGGGCAAACAACTGGATTATGTTTCACTTCCTCTGGCTGTGCTGGTTGGTTGATGGGCTGGTCATAACTGGTTTCAAGTGACAGCAGGTCCCCTTCCAAAACTTCACCATGAGAGTCATAAAGTTTTGGTCCTTTGAAGAAGACTTTTCTAACATCTGTGATGCAGACTAAGTTATAATCCTTAACAAAACACCATCATCAGAGGGAAGGCAAAGGTGCCTGCCTGGGGACTGATCCGGTACCAGCTCCACTGAAAGAAATGCGAGGCTGTTGAGAGAGCGTGGCGGGCTCCAAAGCATTGCACTCGAGGCTGGTGCAGAAGTTCCCATCCGCATGCACCCAGGCTCAAAGAGAGCGCTGCAAGAATATCGAGTCATTTTTCTAGATCCAAAAATATGTCGGTTTGACATCTGCGTCTGCATTCCATGTTGCCTACTTGTAGCATCCTTTAGACCACCACAACTTTAGCAGTGAAGCAGAAAGCAGAAATGGGATAGATTTTCCAGTGTTAATGGAAATAATAGCCTCGGACTTCAAACAGAGAGTCAGCTTGTTCCTAGTCTTTCTGCGAATGCCGAGGATGGGGAAAACAACACAAGCCCCCTTTCCTTCCCTATGCAGTCAACCTTGAAGAGGAGAGGTAACCTTAGCCCCTCCATATGTACTGTATACCTGTACAGAGGAGGGGAGAGAGAGACACACACAGCCATACCTAGCTACTGCATAATACGCCTCTTGTAAATACTTCAACATTACAGTGAAGGGCATGATCTAAGAACCCAGAGCAAAGAGAATAACACTCCCATTATTGGCCCAGGTCTGAAATAGCAAAAACTGGGCTCTAGACAAAAGGCTTTTCAGTCTTTGCTCCAAGTTCTCCTGTAACTCTCTTGCTTCCCATGCCCCTCTAATCTCAACCTTTTGTTGTTCCTTTTCCTGAACTGTAAAGAGATCAAAGAAAATAAACTGCAGGTATGCAGGAGCACATTTGAATCTGCATTAAACATATAAGCAAAGCACTCACAGGGGGACGCAATCCCTCTGCCCATTCGGACCGTGCAGTTTGGTGACCATCTGCCTGCAGGGACCAGATGTGATGATTTTAGTGGATGGTCTCCACAGTGCTGGAGTCTTGTAGCATAAGCCGTTGCATCAGTGGGTAGGATTAGTAGATACTGGGTGCATTTAGACAGGCAGCTAATCCCGCCATTGGCCTGGCTCTAATTTGATCCCAATCTTTCTTATCCAGTCTTGCACAACCAGACAGCTCCCCCGTGAATCACCTTACCGTGCTTGGACTCCGCAGTGGATTGTCCACCTGAAGGAGCTGCGTGGTCGGGGTTTTTTTTTTTTTTTTTAATTCTGTTTGTGCATGCACATATGGGCCTCACTGTGGACTGCGCATGCGTGGACTTGAATGGTAAAAGCACTGTCAGTGGTACCTTCCTCTAGGTACCACTACAGTTAACAAAGTTCATAAATTTCATGGGCCATTCAGAAACATGAAATTGTCTGGGATCTTTGAGCGGAGCTCTGCAGCCATCGCACGTCTATGCGCATGTCGCTAAGAATTTTTTTAAATGGCGGCCATATGGGATGGTCTGGAGTCAGACCGTCCCAACAGGCTGATTGTGTGCTGGAACAATCAGACAGGGGAAAGTCTGCCATTGGCCCATTGGCAAGCATTAGCCCAGACTGTCACCAGTATCTTTATTTATTTATTATTATTTAATTATTTAATTCAATTTCTAGGCCGCTCTCCCCGCACAGCAGGCTCAGAGCGGCTTACACATTTTAGTGGACCAAGTCCACAATAAAACCATAAACATTAAAACTTTCATCATTAAAACAATACAATACAGTTATTAAAGTGCTCACACTATTGATGGTGTACATTCTAATGTTGGGCACACGCCTGGGTCGTCGGCGACTAGATGGTAATACCTGGGCGCACGTTGGTAGTTGCTGGTGGAGGGGGGTACACGGAGGCGGCAGCCCCTATTCATATGCCTGGCGGAAGAGCTCCGTCTTGCAGGCCCTGTGGAACTGCATCAGGTCCCGCAGGGCCCTGATCTCCTCTGGGAGCTCATTTCACCAGCGAGGGGCCGCCACCGAAAAAGCCCTCCCTCTAGTGGCAGTGAGCCTGGCTTTAAAGTACGGCTCCCTGGTGCAGCTCAACGGGCTGATCACGGAAGCGACATCTTTCCCAGATGTCGCTGTCTGGACATTTCCTTTAAATCCGCCAGGCAATCATGCCTGGGTCAGATCTAAAGAGCCGTCTGATCGCGGCCACTTTCTCCTACTCAGTGCCTTCCCAGGAGCACAAGTGGGTTCAGCTCTGCCTGCCAGGAGTCTCTCCCCTTGCTATGCAGCACGGAGGTGTCCGACGAGGGCCCTTGGGTAGGGTCAGCAAGGAAGAGGGGGATGCTGCGACCCCACTCAGAAAAGCCAGGCCATGGCTCTTCCAGAAGCAGATCTGTTTGTGTGGAAGCCCAGCTCTCCGCCTTACTCTGGAGCAAGATTGGTTGAGGCCGAGGGACAGGAAGGACTTTGGGCCACAGCCAGGGAGCCCTCGGGCAGCTTTCCGCAGGCCGCTTCGAGGGGCCACCAGCAAGGGCGTAGACTTTCCAATTTCCCGGAGGGGCCCCGCTTGGGGCTGGGCCAGAGACATCATAGGCCATTGTCTCCGGGGGAGGCTCAGCATGTCCTGGAAAAGTTCAGGGGGGGCTCCAGCTCCCCAGCCCCCCTGAAGTTGACACCTGTGGCTACCAGCCCCTCTTGGGAAGGGAGGGATCAGCAGACCCCCGAGAGCTGCCAGTTTCTCCCTGGTCTGCAGCTCTGGTTGAAAGGAAGAGGCTGCAGGCGGCCTGGGCGGCCTGGAGCTGTCCCCAGGAACCCTTCGTCCCCAGACTGTGCTGTGCCAAGAACCTGTCGTCCATAAAGCCGTGTCTTGGTCCTTCGCAGTATGACTGAGACATTCTTCTCCCCCCCCCCCCCCCCCCCCGCAGTCCCCACTCCAGGCACAGATGGCTCACCTTGGTTTTTTTCTCAAGGCAAACTGGTCTGATTTCCTGGGAACAGGCTGGGGGTTGGGAAAGTTGCCCAGCCCCCTGTGAAGTGCAAGGGGCAAGCACATCTGTTGGCCAGAAAGCCCCCCACGCGAGCACATGGCGAGGCTTGCAGCTGGTAGGGAGGCTGCTGGCAGACAGAAACCCCTGATCTGTGCGTGGGTCAGGTCGCTTTTCTTGGAAGAAAGGAGCGGAGCCGTCTCAGCATTAGCACCGTCTGTCCGGGAGGAGGCTGCAGAGCCCGGCGCCCAGGGCACGCTGCAGCAGCAGGGCAGAGAGCCCTCCTCCGTACGGTAGCCCTCCTGCTCCCCTTCCAGTGGAAGAGGGGAGTGTTCCTGAACGTATTGTAGATGTGTGCTTCATTGCGCACATGTGGGTGGGAAGTGTTTGTGTTCACATTCATGATGCTGGGCCAAGTTCTGAGTGTGTTTGTTAGTGAAAGGAATAACATTCCACAGAAAGTCATGAGTCACCTCTTATCATAATACTGTAACCATTTAAAGATGTATGTGGAAAAAATAAATTCACCCTGACCTAGATAGCCCAGGTTAGCCTGGTCTTGTTAGATCTCAGAAGCTAAGTGGGGGTCAGCCCTGGTCAGTGTTTGGAGGGGAGACCTCCAAGGAATACCAGGGCCATGACGCAGAGGCAGGCAATGGCAAACCACCTCTGAAACATCTCGTGCCTTAAAAACCCTGTGGCGTCGCCATGTCAGCTGTGACTTGACAGCAAATAATAATAATAATAATAATTTTAGCCATCCAAGAAGTAATTGTATGTCTAGAATACAGACTGCCGTATACCTTCAATTGGTTTTGCCTTCCTTGAGAATTTTTTTTCATTATATAACTATGCACACACACACGCATTTATATAATATATAAATTATATATATATACTGCATGACGGAGTGAGCTCCCGTCTCTGGCCCCAGCTCCTGCCAACCTAGCAGTTCAAAAGCAAGAAATCGCAAGTAGATAAATAGGTACCGCTTCGGTGGGAAGGGAACAGCATTCCGTGCACCTTGGTGTCTAGTCATGCTGGCCACATGACCACAGAAACATCTTCGGACAGTGCTGGCTCTTCAGCTTGGAAACAGAAATGAGCACTGCACCCCTAGAGTCGTATTCGACTGGCTTTCGAGCAAGGGAAACCTTTACCTATATATAGTACAGCAGGTAAATGAAAGAAAGTCATTCCTTTGGTCGATGCATTGGTGGCAAGATAAAGAAGAGGACATCATAAAGTATTTTCTGATAAATCTATAGGAGATTTGAAACTCTCTTTTTTGCCATCGAGTTGCAGCCAACGTGTGCTGCCCTGGTCGGGTTTTCAAGACAAGAGATGTTCAGAAGTAGTTTGCCCCTGCCTGACTTTGTGTAGCGACCCTGGGCTTCCTGCATCTGGGCTCCCATCTACTGACCAAAACCGACCTTCCTTAGCTTCCGAGACCGGATGAGATTGGGCTAGCCTGGGCTGATTTAAAAGGCAGCTAAGACAGAGCTTCTCCATAAAGGATCTGGGCATGGAAATCACCAGCCGCCGACACACACAAGACGTTTTCGACAGGGAAGGGGATTGGGGACTGGAAGGTTGCAGGTCTGTCATTCCTGATGACACTGCAACCATGGCAGCAGGCAAGGCACAGATGCGTCTCAATTTCTGCATCTTTGGTTGTCCTTCACATGTCGCACAATTCCATGCCTTTGCCACAGGAGTTCTGTATTTTCAGATTAGGCAGTGGTACGGCTAAAATGTCCCTCCAGGACATCAGGGCTTGTTTGTATCTGAATGGATTTCAGTCGTTCATGATCTCTTGTACACTGGTTTAACTTATTTCCATTTGTTTATGTACATAACTAATATGGCAACATTTTCCTGCAACAACCTTTATCCATATTTGCTTTCAGGTGTATTTCTTATGGTGCCACGCAAAGGACATCATTCAGTCTTTCAAAACACTGGAGAGGTAAAATAATAGAATGGCTTGCATTTGTAATAACATAAATTTGGGTGGCTGTTGGGGTTTTTTTGAACCTGGAAAATAACAACAGCAAACTCAAAAGCCCATGATGATGTGGAAACATGATGCTCATTCAAAGAACTATTCACCTAAGTTAAACAGCAGGAGAATTCTTGTATTGATTAGGGTTGCCAGCTCTGGGTTGGGAAATACCTGGAGATATTGGGGGCGGAGCCTATAGGGGGCGTGGTGTGGGGAGGGGAGGGACCTCAGCAGGGTACAATACAATACAGTCCACCCTCCAAAGCAGCCATTTTCTAAAGGGGAACTGATCTCGATTGTCTGGAAACCAATTGTAATAGTGGGAAATCTCCAGGTGCCGCCTGGAGGTTGGCAACCGGTCAGCTATTCTGCCATGGCCTGTGGGGGTTGGGTGATGGAGGCTGGGTGAAGCTTGTATTGCAGACAGACGTCTTCTGGTATTTTTTTAACTTTCGATTCTTGCTCTCTGTCTTATCTCAATGCCTGCCTGTGTCTGACCTTGGTGCCTGAATGCTCCTATTCCCCTGGGAACCTCTAGTCGTTATTTTAGGCATGCTTCTTTGCTATTTTGCAGTTGGCTTTATTCCATCCCGGGGTGTCTTTTGAACTCTGTATAACTTCCCAGCTCCCGCCTGAAGACTCATTCCCGACACACAGTGTGTACAGACGACCTGCCTTTCCTGATCTCAATAAACTGAATCCTGTTTAAGAACTGTTGTTGTGACTGATTGCTGTGGGACTCTGACACAACCCTAGTTTTGATGGTCAGTGTCTGCCATCAGTGGGCAACAGTCTAGGACAGGGGTGTCGAACTCATTTGTTATGGAGAGCTGGATTTGATGTAAATTGGACTTTGTCGGGCCGGGCCACGTGTGTCATAAAATGTAATGCTAGGTAGTGGAGGTACAAATGTTATAAAGGACACAAACACAAAGATTTTTTAACTTAAAATATAAACATACCTGAAACATTAGCATTCTTGCAATATTTTGTTTATTTAAAATAGTCTCTGATAACTGACACTTCTTGCTCTGAATTATTGCATCAAAATGTCTGTGCTGTAGCAATCTGGGAGGGGGAGGGGGAGGACCCTGAGCCCAGTGCAGGGAGCAGAAGCTTGCCTATCTATCTCTCCTGAGCGATTGAGAGAGTCTGGGAAAGCAAGCTGTGACGCAACAGCAGCAGCAGAACTGGAGGAAGGAGCAGGAGACAGCCAGTCCCTTGCGGGCCTGATTGAAGCCCTACGGGGGCCTGATCCAGCCCCCGGGCCGCATGTTTGACACCCCTACTCTAGGACTTTCTTGTAGCCCTTTATTTGTCCTCTTGCATATTGTGTCTATTGTGGGCTGTGCCCCTTCCTATTATCTTTTCGCTGTTAGTTGGGAGGGTTTGGTGAGGCAATGCTAAGAGGGAGGCAATCTCCGCTTCAAATTGACAGCATGTAGCCTGTCCTGGAACATTCTTTAGGAATTAGATCTCACCACCTTTTTCCCTTCGTGCGGGGCAGGTACCAGCTTGCGGTGAACCAGTCACCCAGCATGTGTATTTGGGACATGTTTTTGACATGTTATAAACATAAAAGCAGTTTGGGGTGTGCTCAGGGCTTTTCAGTCAATGGATGGTTGAGATCAGGGGTGGCCAAACCTGCTTTACGTAAGCCTCATAGAATAAACGTCAGAAGTCTGAGAGCCGCAAGACATGGACAAATATCATACACGTGTTTTTACTGGAAAATATACAGGTTTGCTTTTTATTAACATTAAATGAGACTGCCATAAATAAAAACTAAAGGGGTAAAAACAGATATTGATAATGATATTTATTTATGAGTCGGTTGTAAAACTGACAAGGCGGGATACAAGTTAAACAAACAAATAAATAAATAAATATCCAATTATATTTGTAGGCTGGGGCGGGCTTTGAGTGCATTTAAAGTCAAAGTTGCTTTCTTTCTCTGCCTATCCAGGGAGGGGAACACTGGCTGGGAGCCACACAATATGTGTGGAAGAGCCGCATGTGGCTCCCAAGCCACAGTTTGGCCACCCCTGGTTAAGATCAAGAAGCCCTACGAGGAAAGGCTCTGAGGGACTTGGGAGTGTTCAGTCTGGAGGAGGTTGAGGGGGAATATGGATTTGTAAGGCTGTCCCTTAGAGGAGGGCAGGGAGCTGTTCCTGTTGGCAGCAGAGGACAGGACTTGCAATTATGGGCTGAGATTATGGGCAGAAAGATAGCAGCTGGATAGATATTAGGGGAAACAATTATTTTATGGTAAGAGCTGAGCAGCGAAACTGGGAGGTGGTGAGCTCCCCCTCCCTGGCAGTCTTCAAGCAGCGGCTGGACAAACACTTTGTCAGGGATGCTGTAGACCAGGGGTGGCCAAACTGTGGCTCTTTCACACATACTGTGCGGCTCCTGGGAGACTACCCGTCTGTTTGCTCTCTTTCTATCTTTCTGTCTCTCTTCCTTCATCACTCCCCCTCCCTCCTCCATCTATTTGCTTTCTTTGTTTTTCTCTCTCTCTCTTTCTCTCTTTCTTTCCACCTCTTTCATTCTTTCTTTCCATCTTTTTCTAAGACACATAAATATCATTAGCAAACAAATAAATACCATTGGACAAATAAATATCATTATCAGTATCTGTTTTCCCCTCTTTCATTTTTGGCAATCTAATTTAATGTTAATAAAAAGTAAATTTGTATATTTTCCAAAAAAATCGTGTGTTATATCTGTTCAAGTCTTGCAGCTCTCAAACATCTGATGTTTATTCAGTGTGGCTCTTACATTAAGTAAGTTTGGCCACCCCTGCTCTAGGCTGATCCTGCCTTGAGCAGGGGGTGGGAATAGATGGCCTGTATGGCCCCTTCCAACTCTGTGATTCTATGATTCTAGATCACAGTTCAGTCTTCCTACTCCATAGAACGCCCATGCAATCTCATATAATGAAAGGAGAGATTACTGGTTTTTGTTTGTTTTCCCCCCGTTTCATATCCTGTTCGTGGGGCAAGGTACTGAGTCGAATGCCAGGGGCTTCTCCACTGGAGATGTAATTTCTATCCAGCCCTGAGCCATTGTTTCCACAGGTCCCCAGGAATGTAGCTTCTTTTATGATCATCTCTAGCTTCCTCTGACAAGGCAGAGAGTTATTTTAGAAGAAGAAGAGATTGGATTCATACCCCGCCCTTCACTCGGAGTCTCAGAGCGGCTTACAAACTCCTTTCCATTCCCCTCCCCACAACAGACACCCTGGGAGGTAGGTGGGGCTGAGAGAGCTCTTTCCAGAACTGCTCTTTCAAGAACAGCTGTGCCAGAACTATGGCTTGCCCAAGGGCACCCAGCAGCTGCAAGTGGAGGAGTGGGGAATCAAACCCAGTTCTCCCAGATTAGAGTCCGCGCACTTAACCATGACGTAACTCAGTTACTTATGTGCCATTTTAAATATCAGAAAGTAAAATGTTCATGTCCACGTTTCAGAGGTGTTTGTCAACAAAATGCATTTACATTGTCTTCTAGGTTTGGAGTGATCCATTCAGTGTTCACGAATTTGCTCCTGTGGACAAATGCCGTCTTAGCAGAATCCAAGCATCAGCTCAATGAGCACAAGGAAAGGCTAATTACCCTTGGGTTTGGAAACATCTCCATAGGTGAGAGAATGGTGTTGCTCGTTCCTGAAAGTTTGACTAGCCTGTTTTATAAAGGCTCGATAAATGGGGGCGGGGGGGAGAGAGAAGGTTGGCTACTACAATAATCTTTTGCTGGGCTGCCCTCTCTCCTCCCTGGGATCTGCTTTCTCTTGTCTGGAAGGCTTCCATTTGCACAGTCGGTGTTATCTGTTGCTATCTCAGTAGTAGTCCTCTTATCTACCTTCTGATGTTTGGTTTACACTCCTTAGGGTTGCCAAGTCTCTGGTGGAAAATACCTGGAGACTTTGGGGGTGGAGCCAGAAGGGGGGAGGGGAGGGGCCTCAGCATAGTACAATGCCATAGAGTCCACCCTTCAAAGCAGCCATGTTCTCCAGGGGAGCTGATCTCTGTCAGCTGGAGAGCAGTTGTAGAAGGGGGAGATCTCCAGGCCCCACCTGGAGGCTGGCAACCCTACTTCTCCTGTTGACTATCAAACATCCCCATTTTTTTATTCCTGCTTAATTTCCTCTCTCGATTCTCCTTCTTGCTTTCTTTTTACCTGGATCATATAATGGTCTCTTCCATTCCCCAAATGGGCTTTTCCTCCTTAACCATTCCCTGTTCCCAGCACTCTTTGTTTACTCCTGGCCATTAAGTACCTTGCCCTGACCTGGATGGGCCAAGCTAGCCTGACCTTGTCCGATCTCAGAAGCAAAGCAGGGTCAGCAGCCCTGGCTAGTATTTGGATGGGAGACCTCCAAGGAAGTTCAGGGTTCCTATGCGGAGGCGGGCAATGGCCAACCTCCTCTGAATGTCTCATGCCTTGAAAACCCTACCAGGTTGCCACACATCAGCTGTGACTTGACAGCAAGAGAGAGAGAGAGAGAGAGAGAGAGAGAGAATACCTTATAAAAAAATCATCATTCACTCTGGACTTTGACTGCCTACCACACATCTGTCTTTTCCTTTATGAGAGCCAGTTTGATGTAGTGGTTAAGTGTGCAGACTCTAATCTGGGAGAACCGGGTTTGATTCCCCACTCCTCCACTTGCACCTGGCTGGTGTGACCTTGGGCAAGCTGTAGTTCAGTCCCAGCTGTTCTTGAAAGAGCAGTTCTCAAAAGAGTTCCCTCAGCCCCACCTACCTCACAAGGTGTTTGTTGTGGGGAGGGGAAGGGAAGGGGATTATAAGCCGCTCTGAGACTCCCTTGGGTAGTGAAGGGTGGGGTATAAATCCAATCTCCTCCTCCTCCTCTTCTTCTTCTTCTTCGTGTTTTGTCTTTTACAAAACATTAAAGTTGGCCAAGATCAGCAGAAAAAATATTTCATGAGCCCCTTTACTGGACCAGGTTCCTCAGTATGCTCTGGTGGTGTCCGCCTGGGGGGGTTGTACTAGACCCGAGGTGGCAGTTGTCTCTTTCATTACTCTGTTTCTTGTGAATAGCATTCATTTCCAGGTGCTTCTCCACAAAGGCTGATTGCGTGGAGGGTTTGTGGCTCAGTGGCAGAGCCTCTACTTGGCATGCAGAAGGTCCCAGGTTCAATCTCCAGCATCTCCAGGTATAAGATCTGGCAACTGGTGATATGACCGGCCTCTGCCTGAGATCCCGGGGAGTGGCTGCTAGTCTGAATGGGCAGTCCTGACCAGGATGGACACATGGTCTGAGTCAGTATAAGGTGGAGTCATGTGTGGTGCCATAAGCTTCCTGTCTCCATTACTGCAGCATTCACGCAGCCTGATCCCATGCACACCTAAAACAATACTTAGAACTTGACACACCTTCATATGTTGCTCTTATTCTCTCTTTCCGTAGAGTTGGATGACCATGCGCCACAGTGTAATTGTACCACTCCGTCTCTCTGCTCTATATTTTCTCAAGGGATATACTACTTGTACCCTTTCAACATAGAGTATCACATCTTAGCATCCACGGTGCTCTATGTGCTCTGGAAGAACATTGGGCGCAACATCGAGCACCTTCAGCATCACAAGATACCCTTCAAATTCCAAGGGAAAACTTTCGGCACCATTGTGGGAATGGTTGTGTTTGCCACCACCATAGCCGTGGTCGTGGTGTACTTAATTCAGATTGGGCGTTCCAAGCGAAAGAGTGAAATTGCACTTGTGATGTTTTACTTGTATGCCATCATCGTGCTGACCCTGATGTGTGTGGCTGGAATTGTCGCCCTGCTGATCTACAGATCTGAAGGCAGATCACTGGACGTCTCCAAAAACCCAGCCAGGAAACTGGACGGGGACCTTCTGGTAGGAACGGCTTCGGGATCCTGGCTCCTTTCGTGGGGCTCCATCCTGGCAATTATCTGTGCCGAAACCCACCCTGCATATGCCTGGTACAACCTGCCTTATTCCATACTGGTTATCATTGAGAAATATGTCCAGAATCTCTTTATAATCGAATCGATACATCGTGAGCATGAAAAGGGTCACGATGACATCAAAACTCTTCGGATACTAACAGTGTCCAATGGGAGCACTCTTTCTCCTGCACCGTCTTACAAAGAAATCTATAACGGGACCAACGGGATCCACAACGGAGAGTTCCCCTGCAAGTTCAATGGCAGCGTTTTCCTGCCTGAGAGCAATGGCACTGGTGTGGCAGAGGAAGAAAGGGGCGAAGCCGGCAAAGCCTCTCCCCCTTCTCCGCCTGATTCCCCCCACTATCGGAGAAACTTCACACTCAACAAGCGGCGCATCCTGAAGAACGTGGCAGCTTTCCTGTTCCTGTGCAATCTGTCGGTAAGTTGCTGTATGGAAACAAGGAGGGCGCTCCCACAAGTGTTCCATGGAGGGTTGCAAAGTGTGGGCGCTCCCACAAGTGTTCCATGGAGGGTGGCACCTAGAGATTTCCCTTTATTACAATGGATCTCCAGACAACCAAGGTGGAAGAGTGAAACAGGCTTCCTCGGGAGGAGGTGGTGGGCTCTCCTTCTTGGGAGGTTTTCAAACAGGGGCTAGACGGCCATCTGACAACAATGCAGATTCTGTGAACTCAGGCAGATCATGAGAGGGAGGGCAGGAAGGGTTGTCTCAGTGCTTTGCTCTTGTGTGGCCCTTTCTTACACCCCCCAGGAAAGTGCCGATCACTTTGGTGTCAGGAAGCAATTTTTTTCCTGGTCAGTTTGGCTGGAGAGCCTGGAGGTTTTTTTGCCATCTTCTGGGTGTGGAACAGCAGTCACTGGGGGTGTTGGGGGGGGAGGTATTTGTGAATTTCCTGCATTGTGCAGGGGGTTGGACTAGATGACCCTGGAGGTCCCCTCCAACTCTATGATTCAGGTAGTTCCCCTGGAGAAAATGGCTGCTTTGGAGGGTGGGCTCTATGGCAGTATATCCCGCTGAAATCCCCAAACCCCGCCCTCTCCAGGCTCCACCTCCAAAACCTCCAGGTATTTCCTAGCCCAGAGCTGGCAACCCTGGTTTTTCTCATCAAGGGAAAAAAAATAAACAGCTCTGGCCAGCTGCTCTGGCATTCTGAAAGGGTGGCTCAGTCTGCAGGAAGCAGCAGGTGAAACTTTTCACAGCACCAAAGTCAACATCACCTGCAGAAGTCTGAGCATTGGGGCACCAGCCTCAGAGGCCCGTGGAGGGGGGGGGGGTTGTGGAATGAGCCTCTCTCTCTCTCCCTCTCTCCCCCCCCCCTGGTCTGTCCACTTCCCCACCAAGCACCAATCAAACAAGAGCTAAGAAATTATTTACAGGCTCATTGTTCGTGGGAGTCAAGAGATTGGGTAACTTGGGTAGCTTACTTCCTCATTGACAAACAGGGTTACTAAACACCTGGAGGTAGCGGGAGATCTCTTGGGATTACAACTGCTGTCCAGATAGGGTTGCCAAAATCTCCTGGTAGCAGCTGGAGATTTCCCACGATTACAACACATCTCCTGGCAACACAGGTCCATTCACCTGGAGAAAATGGCTGCTTTGGAGGGTGGACTCTGCGGCATTATACTCCATTGAAGCCCCTCTCCTCCCCAAACCCCGCCCTCCCCAGGCTCCACCCCCCAGATCTCCAGGTATTTCCCACCCTGGAGCTGGCAACCCTGTTGATGAGTCGCATTAAAACGGAGGGCCAGGCTTATGAGTGAGCAGTCAGGGCCTCTGTCTAGACCCATGTGGGAATGTCAGTGTTCTTCACTGGCACTGAAACCAGTGGAGGTTAAACAGACCATTTGCAACACCAGCACCAATGACTTCCGCGAGATTTCTAAGTGCTTTGTCATTTTTTTGACCAGGCTCATGATGCAGGAGAAAAGACAGTGGCCTGTAGTCAGACTTCCATGTCGTAACTGGGATCCAGGGATGCACAAGAGGAAGCGGCGCAGTTCCCCCTTCCGCACTTAGCTTTTTCCTCCCCACATATTTCAGTGCCCAGAAATGGATTGCACAAAATCCTGCGCAGGTGGAAATGCAACTGGGGCTACAATCCAAGCAGGTGTTTTGCGCTTGATCCAATTTAGAGTTGCCAGCCTCCAGGTGAAGCAAGAAGACTTCCTGCTATTACAACTGATTTCCAAATGACAGAGAACAATTTCCCTGGAGAAAATGGCTGCTTTGGAGGGAGTACCCTGTGGCCTTGTACTAGGGTTGCCAGGTCCCCCCTGATCACTGGCAGGTGTCATCCAGTCTGAGAAACTCCCGGAGATTGGGGGGTGGGAGCCTGGGGAGGGCAGGGACCTCAGTGGGGTACAATGCCGCTGAGTCCACCCTCCAACGCATCCACGTTCTCCTGGGGAAACTGGTCTCTGCAGTCTGGAGATGTGCTGTGATTCCGGGGGACCCCCAGATCCCACCTGGAGGCTGGCATCCCTACATTGTACCCTGCTGAGGTCCCTCCCCTCCCTGAACCCCGCCCTCCCCAGGCTCCACCCCCCAAATCTCCAGGTATTTCCCAACCCAGAGCTGGCTGCCCTGATCCAGCCTCATGTGTGGAATGTCTGTTTTCTTTAAATACATGAGGTGAAAGGAGAGCTCTTTGAAGCATTAGCCGGATTTATAGGTAGGCTGGATGAGAGATGGTCTTCAGAGATCTTTAAAAACCTTTTTGGACTGTTGTATTAGGGAAGGCCTGAGAATAAATGACCAGAAATCTAAAGTAGCTGCCTTCTCTAAAAAAGAGAGAGAGAGAAATCCTACAGTACACCACCAGACATTGAATGGTGAATTAAGAAATCCAACAAGTAAAGGAGTTTTGTACTTGGGTAGTCTTTTTTCCAGGTTGCAGTGGCTCAAGTGGTTAAGATGATGAACTGCAGACCAGTAGTTCGTCAGTTCGAGACCCGAGTGCTGTATGACAGAGTGAGCTCCCATCTCTGGTCCCAGCTCCTGCCAACCTAGCAGTTCGAAAGCAAGAAATTGCAAGTAGATAAATAGGTACCACTTCAGTGGGAAGGTGACAGTGTTCCATGCGCCTCGGCGTCTAGTCAGGCCAGCCACATGACCACAGAAATGTCTTTGGACAGCGCTGGCTCTTCAGCTTGGAAACAGAGATGAGCACCACATCCCTAGAGTCGTATTCGACTGGCTTTCGAGCAAAGGAAACCTTTACCTTTAGTAGTCTTTTTTCATCTAATTTAGAATGGGGACCACATCAGTTGCTGATAAGAAATAAAGCGGAAACTTGTGCTTGCAGAATATTGGGGTTGTGTTTTTTTTTCAAAATGGAGGTGCAAATTATGTTCCTGGTGCTGCCCAAGTTCTCTGTCTGAAAGTTCCCCCCCGTCGTTCCTTAGGGAGAAACCGCAAGGACTGATTCAGTGAAGGACAGCATCAACGCCTTACAGATCAAAGCCCAGCAGCACCTTTAAGACCAGCAAAGTTTTTAATTCTGGGAACCCACCCTTCCACTTGCAGAGGGTGCCCAAG
Source organism: Lepidodactylus listeri (assembly GCA_029233225.1). Lineage (NCBI taxonomy): Eukaryota > Metazoa > Chordata > Lepidosauria > Squamata > Gekkonidae > Lepidodactylus > Lepidodactylus listeri. The sequence continues at coordinate 109,873,579 of JARCFY010000009.1, read as the reverse complement.
GATGCGTAGACCGTGACTTAAACTTTGCTGGTCTTAAAGGTGCCGCTGGGCTCAGACTTTGATTCATTGCTTCAGATCAACATGGTGAACCACCTAAATCTACTCTTCAGGTGCTACTTGGAGAATATTTACCACTGGGGTTCCCAGTCCCCAGATCCTAGTGAGGGTCCCCCCACTTTGGGGGGCTCTGATCCACTGCTGGCCAGCGGGGGAAACCCCACCCCAAACAGGGACATTGCTGTCCGATGTCCCCAACACAGTGACATCACCCCGGAAGTGACATCATCATGTCGCCAACATCGGGGTGACTCAATGACATCACTTCTGGATGATGTCATCGCCCCCCCCTGCGCTTTGCACACATGGCAGAAGATCTTGGGAAGGACTCAGGAGCCCCCCGCCTGCTGCCAGATAGGACCCCATTCACCGCAAATGAAGTTTTTGTTTGGCACAGGCTGAGCGAGAGGTGGTGTTCCACACAGACCACAGACCTTTATCGGCATAGCAACAACAGCCTTAGTGCAGGTATACAGAAAGGGAAGAAGACAAAACAGTTAACTAACCATTATGACAGAACAAACTTCTCCTGCAGGTATAAAGGAAGTTGGCCACTGCTTCGATGGCATCAGCCCTATTTGAGGCTAGGAAGTTAATTATCTTACTTTCCTCAGATTTGCCCTCCGAGGTTCGCAGTATAGGAACGAGGTGATAAGCTCGTAGATCCTGGTAAAATCTACAAGAGAGAAGTACATGGTCCATGCCTTCAATCTCCTTTAGCCCACAGGGGCATAACCTATCCAAGAATGGTATTTTTTCAAATCTCCCATATAGCACAGCTCAGGGGAGCACGTTGAAATGAGCCAGCATAAACACCCTTCTAATGTGGGGATCAGTCAGGCAGGAAAAATATGCTACAAGTGGCCCGTTGAAAGAAATCCCCCAATAAATGGGAGAACAGTGCCCAGAAGCAAGACTTCCAAGTTCTGGCATTTCTATGTCGATTAATCTCTGCTTAATCATGCCAAAGGCCTGCTTCTCCGAGAGAAGGGTCAAATCATCCATGCTGAGCCCCATCAGTGTAATTTTCCCGAGAGGAAAACAAATACCTGGTGCAGAAGCACTCTGCAAAGACATGGCTGGCTGCTTCTGCTTTGAAACCACACCTTTGGATCTGGCCCAGGTCCGGCTCACTGAGCAGCCTTAGTTGTCTCACAAGTTCCACTGCCTTCCAAAATGCAGTCCTGGGCTTGGCCTGGGTGAGGCCTCATGCATGGGAGATGGACCAGGAGTCACCCAAAAGGGAGCTGTGGCTAGGGTTGCCAGCCTCCAGGTGGGGCCTGGGGATCTCCCGCTTTTACAACTGATCCCCAGCTGACAGAGATCAGCTCCCCTGGAGAAAATGGCTGCTTGGAATGGTAGACTCTATGGCAGGGGTGGGCAAATTGCGGCCCGGGGGCCACATGCGGCTCGCCACAGAGTTTTTTGCGGCCCGCCAAGACAGTTGGCCACGTGATGTGATAGGGTACATTTGTCTCATTAAACTGATTCTAAAATTAAATGTGCTTGCAGCTATAGATGATACAAAATTAGCACAATAAATAAATTGAATAAAACTACCACTATTTTATTTAATTTATATTTATTGATTTTTATGATACAATTTATACCTTTTCTGAAATGCAAAGTTAACTAATGAATGCAGTCGTTTTAAAAGGTGCGGCCCTCTGCTAACCTCCACTCCCACAAAGTGGCCCCCAAGCCAAAACAATTGCCCACCCCTGCTCTGTGGCATTGGACCATGCGGAGGCCCCTCTCCTCCCCAAACTCCACCTACTCCTGGCTCCACCCCCAAAGTCCCCAGGTATTTTCTAACCCAGACCTAGCAACCCTAGTTGTAGTGCTGCTTTTCTGTAGAACTGGAGAGCCAGTTTGGTGTGGTGGTTAAGTGTGTGGACTCTAATCTGGGTGAACCGAGTTTGATTCCCCACTCCTCCACTTGCACCTGCTGGATGACCTTGGGCAAGCCATAGTTCTGGCACAGCTGTTCTTGAAAAGGAGCAGTCTCTGTCAGAGCTCTCTCAGCCCCACCTACCTCACAGGGGTGTCTGTTGTGGGGAGGGGAAGGCGAAGGAGTTTGTAAGCCACTCTGAGACTCCCTTGGGTAGTGAAGGGCGGGGTATAAATCCACTCTCTTCTCCTTCTTCTTTAGCAGGAGAGACAGTCAATCCAAACCAGCTTGCAGACTTCAGTCAGAGTTCCCGGAAGTGCCTTGAGCCAAGAGGGGAGGGTTGGGTGCAGCAGAGTGCAAGCTGGGGTGGCCAGCTGGGATAGTCAGACTAGGACAGGGGAGACTCAGCTGTAGAAGCTTGCTGGGTGGCCTTGGGCCAGTCACAAACTCAGCCTCACCTACCTCACTGGGCTGTTGTTCTGAGGATCGAATGGAGGAGAGAAGAATTATGTAGGCTGCTTTAAGTCCCTATGGGGGAGAAAGACCAGCTGTAAAACAAGTTAAAGTTTATGTTTGTTTTAACATGTTCCTTTTTTTTTGGCCCCCCCCCCCCCCCCCCCCCCCCCCCCCCCCAGCTTTGGATTCCAGCAGCTTTTGGCTGCCGACCTGAGTACGATAATGGGCTGGAAGAAATGGTGTTTGGATTTGAGCCTTGGATCATCATTGTTAATCTTGCCATGCCCTTTTCCATTTTTTACCGGATGCATTCGGCTGCCTCGCTCTTTGAGGTCAGCTGCATAACGTAACGTGAACTTCCCAGGCCCGGGAGGGGGCTCCTGGGAGCAGGGGGGAATCCTCAGCCAGCTGTTTGACCAAAGCAGCAACATGTGCAGCGATTTGGACGGATGAGGACCGAAGCAAAGGCTGACGTTGTGCCTCCCCCCGCCCCCGCCCCCAAGTATCCAAGGCAAGCTTCTAGTGTTGAGGATACGTCTGGACCTTTCTCTGGATAGCCGTCTCACTACTGGCAAAACGTATGTTCCATATACGGATGTATGCACAATTTTCTAGGCGGCACCTGGAGATCCCCTGCTGTTACAATTGACCTCCAGACAATCACGATCACTCCCCCTTGAGAAAATGGCTGCTTCGGAGGGTGGACTCTGTGGCACTGGACCCTGCTGAGGTCCCTCCCCTCCCCAAACCTCACACTTATAAGAACAGAAGAAGAGCCCTGCTGGCTCAGACCAGTGAGGGTCCATCTAGTCCAGCATCCTGTCTCACACAGTGGCCAGCCAGTTCCTCTGGGTGGCCAGCAACAGGGCATTGAGGCTGAGGCCTTCCCCTGATGTTGCCTCCTGGCTCTGGGATTCTGAGGATTAGTGCCTCTGAATTTGGAGGTTCCACTCAGTCACCATGGCTAGCAGCAATTGCTAGACTTATCCTCCATGAATCTATTCTAATCCCCTTTTAAAGCTGTTTATTCCTATGGCCCTCACTCCATCCTCTGGCAGCAGATTCCACATTTTAATCACTCTAAGTAAAGGAAAATTTCCTTCTGTCTGTCCTGAATCTACTGTCCATCAGCTTCATTGAATGCCCTTGAGTTCTAGTATTTTGGGAGAGAGAAAAAAAAATCTCTTTGTTAAAACTCTCTCTACCCCATGCCTAGTTTTATGAACCCCTGTCACGTCTCCACTTAGTCATCTCTTGTCTAAACAGAAAAGTCCCAGCAGACTCTCCAGCCTTTCCTCCTAGGGAAGGTGCTCCAACCCCCTCGTCGTCTTGGTTGCCCTCCTCGGCACTTTTTCCAGCTCTGCCACGTCTTTTTTGAGATGCGCTGACCAGAACTGTACCCAGTATTCCAAATGAGGCCGCACCATAGGGTCTATACAGGGGCATTACAATACTGGCCGTTTTATTTTCAGTCCCTCCCCGTTAGCCCATACTTGAAGTTGGGATTTGTTTGTCCCAGTGTGCATTAACCTACACTTTCCAATACTGAACTTCATTTGCCACACTGTTGCCCACTCACCCAGTTTGTGGAGGTGGTCTCGGAGCTCTTCCCAGTCAGCCTTGGTTTTCACCATCCTGAATAATTTTGTGTCATCTGCAAACTTGGCCACGACACTACTCACCCCGAGTTCCAGATCATTTGTGGGGCCCCACTGCTTACTTCCCTCCATTGGGAGAACTGTCCATGGATTCCTACTCGTTGTGTCCTGTCGTTTAAAACCAGGGGAGGAAAAAACAGCACGCCATTCAGTCACACCCAAGCTTTGTGGAGGCGCACATGGGTTACTGTGTGAGTGAGTTAAATTGCATACATCTGTGGGTCTTAAAAACGGCTGCACTATACTCATGATCCATGAAACTGTTCAGCATACATTTTATTTAACATTTTGGTATGTAGAAAAATCAGTGTTATGTTGACATTTCACAAGGCAGGTGTCGTTTGGCAGCTGACTTAAAATGTCCTCATATGCTTGCGATGAGAAACACACAAGCGCACACACGTTCATGATACCATTGCGTTTTGTACTATTATATGTGTATTTTTGTACTGGTTTATGAAAAGACTTGAATAATAAAGCTAATTTCTTTAATAAGTGAGAACTTGTTATTTTCAAAACAAGATTAATTTTCCAATGCTTGATAGAAATCTGGAGGAATGTTACAAAGAAGGAGATCTGTGGCCTTAGAAACCATGATCACAAAGGGTCATTTTACACCTCCCCTCTAAAGTAGTTTGACTGCTGTCTTTTCCTGTGCTGATTTCACAGTGGTGTGAAATTTCACTCCAGGGGGTCTAAGTGCTCTAATCGAAGGCTGTTTTTACATCTGACTTTCCCGCTGGAATCATTCTAGTTCCAAAAAAATCTGCCCACACCTCTGTGCGGTGTGAAACCATGCTGCTACTGAAATGTCCACATCTACTAATTGCCCTCCTGTGGTCAAGCTAGTATTCAACCGGCTTGATTCTGCTTTAAACAATTGCTGTTGATTAGAGCACTTAGACCCCCTGGAGTGAAATTTCACACCACTGTGAAATCAGCACAGGAAAAGACAGCAGTCAAACTACTTTAGAGGGGAGGTGTAAAATGACCCAACAGCAATTGTTTAAAGCAGAATCAAGCCGGTTGAATACTAGCTTGACCACAGGAGGGCAATTAGTAGATGTGGACATTTCAGTAGCAGCACAGTTTCACACCGCACAGAGGTGTGGGCAGATTTTTTTGGAACTAGAATGATTCCAGCGGGAAAGTCAGATGTAAAAACAGCCAAAGACTGTGTCAGGGAGAAGCCATGTCGGTCCACGTTGGAACAGCTAGAATCGAGTCCTGTAGCCCCTGAGGGACCCACAAGGTTTTCAGGAGTCTTAAGAGGTGGGGGGAGGCTGAGAGGTGGGAGTTGCCAGGGGGACAGTGGTGTCTCCTTGCCTCCTCGGGGCCAAACGCCGCTTGGGAAAGGCAAGCAATGTTGGCAGCAGGGGCTGGAGGAGGAGAGGACGGGCATCACACAAAGCAAGATGGTGGCAGCGGAAAAGTGAAGGGGGATTGGGTCACATAGAGACAGAGCCAACCGGGGGGAAGGGGAGAGACTGGAAGGAGAAAGGTGCGGCTTAGCAGGTGTCAGGGGAATGAGGGGCGCAGGAACCTTCTGAGAACATAACATAAGAACAGAAGAGAAGCCAATGTTGGATCAGGCCAGTGGCCCATCTAGTCCAACACTCACGCACTCCCATCTCCACTGTGTTCATTTTGGGGAGGGAGAGAAGCTGGCTTCCCAGTTGCAGAGAGAGAGAGAGAGAGTTGCTCCAAACCAAAACTCAGTTTATTCCGTTACACATTCTTAAGTCAGAAAACACTTCTGTAGCGTTTCAGTATTCAACACAGAATATTTCAACACAACCCCAATGTGTAAACAGTGCACCTGTAATTCTATAAAGGATATCCTTGGTTGCTCTGCCAAGACCCATCACGGAAGGGTGGTTGGCCAGAACAACCAGGAACAAAACTAAATCCAGACATTGATTACCCTTTTCCAACCACAGGGCTAATGTAACTGTCGTCAAGTCTGTGATGAGCCTTTGGCATACATCTGACGTACACAACAAAGTCAGCTCTTTCTAACTCGGGGGTCAGGAAAGTCGGGGTTAAGCTAGGTTGACTCAGAGAGTTAAGGCTGACTAAGAGAGTCCCAGGAAGTTGGCTTCAGATAGTCTGTTTAGAATTTGATAGTGACTCCTGACTTCTGCAATGTATAAACATTCCCAGAAGGCAAAAGATCTTGTGAGGCGAAAAGGCATGTACAGAGTTATCGGCACCAGAAGGCCGCAGCACTTAGCTGAGTCCTGAAGCCTCTTGGGAAACGGAACCACAGATTCAACTGAGGCTCAATCCAGTCCTAATTCCGCAACAGCGGGTGTAGGTTTAGAGATTATTTACTTCTCTGTTTCAGTTTAGTGCATATCCCATTCATTCATTCATTCATGCATAGACCTTTATTGGCATATCATCAGTCATAAAGTGTATAAAACATAGTACTGTAAAATTAAAATCTAAGATTCCATATAACTTACCGTATTTTTCGCTCCATAAGACACACTTTTTCTCCCCCAAAAAGTGGGGAGAAAAGTGCATGCGTCTTATGGAGCGAAGACCCCTTTCCCCCCCCAGTCAGGTTCCGCCGCGGCCCCCGGGAGCAAGCCCCTTTCCCTCCCTCCCCTGCAAGTTCCCGGGGCCACGGCACTTGGAAGACCCACTCCCACCCCCACCCCGCAGAAGCTCCTGGGGCCGCGGCAAGCGCCACAGACCCGGGAGGAAGACCCCCTCCCACCCGCTCCCAGCAGAAGCTCCTTCCACCCACCCCCCCAGTCAGGCTCCCGGGGCCGCGGCGCTTGCCGAAGCCCCGGGAGCAAGCCCCTTTTCCTCCCTTCCCTGTCAAGTTCCCGGTGCCGCGGCAAGCGCCGTGGACCCAGGAGGAAGACCCCCTCCCACCCGCCCCCAGCAGAAGCTCCCAGGGCCACGGCACAAGCCCCCCTCCCACCCACCCACCCCCTGCACAGGCCCCCCTCCCACCCACCCCCAGCACAAGCCTCCCTCCCACCCACCCACCCCCTGCACAAGCCCCCCTCCCACCCACCCCTGCACAAGCCCCCCTCCCACCCACCCACCCCCTGCACAAGCCCCCCTGCCACCCACTCCCTGCATAAGCCCCCCTCCCACCCACCCACCCCCTGCACAGGCCCCCCTCCCACCCACCCCCTGCACAAGCCCCCCTCCCACCCCCCCTGCACAAGCCCCCCTGCCACCCACCCACCCCCTGCACAGGCCCCCCTCCCACCCACTCCCTGCACAATCCCCCCTTCCACCCACCCCCTGCACAGGCCCCCCTCCCACCCACCCCCTGCACAAGCCCCCCACCCACCCACCCCCTGCAAAGCCCCCCCTCCCACCCACCCCCTGCACAAGCCCCCCTCCCACCCACCCACCCCCTGCAAGGCCCCCCTCCCACCCACTCCCTGCACAAACCCCCCTCCCACCCACCCACCCCCAGCACAGGCCCCCCTCCCACCCACCCACCCCCTGCACAGGCCCCTCTCCCTCCCTCCCTCCCTTCCTGTTTCTTCCTTCCTTCCTTTCTGTCTTCCTTCCTTCCTTCCTTCCTTCTCTCTCTCTCACCCCTACCTACCCCCCTCCCGCTCACCTTTCCCCGGCTGCAGGGGGGGAGGTAGGGAGGGAAGAGCTGGGCCTGAGTGGCATTAAGCCACTGGGGCCCAAGCAAGGGGGGAAGGGAGAGTCTTTCTGTCTTCCTTCCTTCCTTCCTTCCTTCCTTCCTTCCTTCCTTCCTTCCTTCCTTTCTTTCTCTTCCTTCCTTCTTTCCTTCCTTCTCTCTCTCTCCCCCCTATCTACCTACCTACCTACCTACCTACTTTCTTTCTTTCTTTCTTTCTTTCTTTCTTTCTTTCCTTCCTTCTTTCTTTCTTTCTTCTCTCTCTCCCCCCCCCCCCAAACTACCTACTATTTGGTCCAGAATATTTTTTTCCCTGTTTTCATCCTCTAAAACTAGGTGCGTCTTATGGTCAGGTGCGTCTTATGGTTCGAAAAATACGGTAAGTACAATCAAAGTAGTACTATGTAAAATTTTGTACCTTAAGAACTTCTGTAAGAAATTTGGCAACATCATTAGTGATCTCAGGGATCGAATCATTTAAGAGAAGTCGACATTTTGACTTATTACTCAAATAACTTTTAGGACGAAGCCAAGTTAGAAGGAGTTTTCCATGAGGTAGCTCCTACAGGGGGCATTCGACAATTATGTGCTCAATTGTGTCTTGGGAGTTAAGACCACAGGGTTCTTGTCTTGGGATCTGATGGTATCTGCCATAGAGTATTCTAGAGGGAAATGCATTAACCCTGGCCAGAAGAAAAACTCTGCTATGAAGAGGGACATCGAGATAATAATAATATTGGGGCATCTTGCCTGAATGGTTAGAGAGGTTGAGCATGGCAGGTGAAGAGATATGAGGTTGAGTAGGGTGCAGCTTTTGCAGATCAATGTCTAAGAGTCGTTGTTTGATTAGTTTAAAAATATGAGGTTCATTGGTTAGGGCTAGGTCTTCAAGAGGAACACCAAGTTGACTGAATTTGGATATGAGCCTGTGAACGGTCATCCACCCAAACTAGTAGGCAAATCAGTACCCATCCTTTTATAAGCAGGTTTTTTTTAAGATTTAAGTCTTAAGAATAAATAAAAATAAAATAAAGCTGAAGGCTATTAGTTTGGAATAACATGTAGACACTAAAATACAGCTTTAAACTCAATTTTTTCTACTTAGCTATGACTTTTAAAAGTCAGTTCAAAATAGGGTGCTGTTCTGAAAGTTGCTCAGGAACGAACATGGACGTTTCCTTGGGGGGGAAATTGCAGTTATGGGGGCAGCCACTGAGAGTATTTCTGAGTGTCTCCTGGCCATCTGAAACACAACTGGACATGTGAAGCATGAAGACACCTGCTGAGTCATGGTCAAGCAACGGGAGACAAATGTGTCTTTTCCCTTGGAAATAAAAACATATTGGGAGGGGGATTTTTAATGACAGGAAGGAAAGGGCTAAAAATCCTCCACTCCAAGTTATGCACTTTAGTTTGCATTAAAATGCTGGGACAAACAGCACAAGACTGAGTATCACTTGCATTTTGCCTTCAAATCAGCAGATCCGAAATAGGTCTCAGAGCATTGCAAGCTTTTGTGAATTATTTTCTTGCCCATTAGATGGCAGTACTTAACAATTTAATAAGTATCATCACTAGACCCAAGTTTGCCCAGGAAAGCTTATACCCAGAATTAGACTTTGCCTGCGTTCAGACAGGCAGCTAATCCCGCCATTGGCCCGGCTGTAATTTGATCTAGATCTTTTTGATCAGCGTTGTATGAGCAGACTGCTCCCCTATGAATTGCTTTACCTTAAGGAGCCGTGTTGTCGGCTTTTTTCTTTTTTAAAAAAAAATCCTGTTTCCGCATAGGTGCCTCACCGTCTACTTGTTTTTCCGCACATGCGCGAACTAAAATGGTAAAAGCACCGCCAGCGGTACCTTCCTCTAGGTACCATTTCAGTTAACAAAGTGCATAAATATCACGGGACTATCAGAAACATTAAATTGTTCAGATTGTTTGAGCAGAGCTCTGTGGACGTCGCATGTTTAAGCAGTTATGCGCGGGTCGCTAAGACTTTTTTAAAATGGTGGCCATTCGGGATGGTCTGGAGACCATCCCTACAGGCTGATTGTGTGCTGGTGGAATGACCTGATGGGGGAAAGTCAGCCATTGGTCCATCAGCTAGCTTAGGACTGGACTTTCATCACTATCTTTTAAGTACGGATCCCCAACAGGGATCGACAGGCTGATCACGAAAGCGGCATGATTCCCAGATGTTTTTATCTGGACGTGCACTTTAAATCCACGAGGCACTTGTGCCTGGAGTGGCTCAAAAGAGCCATATGAACGTGACCTTTGTTGGTCTTAAGGTGCCACCACTGGACTCAAACTTCCTTCAACTGCTTCAGGCCTGCACCTGAACCCACCTGAATCCAGGGCTCTTTTTGTAGAAAAAGCCCAGCAGGAACTCATTAGCATAATAGGCCACACCTAACAGCAGGAATGTATTAGCATATTAGGCCACACCCCTGACCACACAGCTCCCTCCCAGAATTGGCTTCCCCAGGTGCCTCGTAGCTTGCAGGGCGCATGGGGAACCTGAGGGAAGGAAGGCAGTTTCTTGATCAGCTTCCCCAGGGGCCCTGCAGCTGCAGGGCTCCTGGGGAACCCGAGGAGGGAAGACAGTTTAAGCTGCCTTCCCTCCCTGGATCAGCCTGGCTTTCCCAGGTGCCCTGTGGCTTGCAAGGCACCTGGGGAACCTGATGGGGGGGGGAAGGCTGTAGGCGTGGCCAACTCAGAAGCCAGCTGGAACTCCGTTCCTGTGCGTTCCTGCCCCAAAATAGCCCTGCCTGAATCTATCACTGGATGTGTCAGGTCTGAGTCCAGGAGCGCCTTGGAGACCAACACAAGTGTTCTTGACTGCTGTGCCTGGCGAAGGCAGCCTTGACTCTCGGTCCCTGAAACTCTCGTTGCTCTCCATGGGGCTCCTGACGCAGACCTAAGTGCCCCACTGCAGACCAACATGGCGGCCCCTAAAATGATCACTAGGTCTGATTCCAAACTAGCTGGCTCTCCGGTGTGGACAGGGCCACCCAACAGGGCCATCCACAGACAAGGGTGGACAAGACAAGACTGTATCCTTTGCCAGCCTTCTGGTCAGAAATTGAAGCTCCTTTCTTCTTCTCTTTAATGTCAGGGCTCAAATACCTGGAAAAATTAACAATCTTTGTCTATCACCTTTAACTCTAGAAGAAGAAGAGATTGGATTTATACCCTGCCCTTCACTACGCAAGGGAGTCTCAGAGCGGCCTACAGTCTCCTTTCCCTTTCCCACCACACAACAGACACCCTGTGAGGTAGACGGGGCTGAGAGAGCTCCGAGACAACTGTCCTTGAGAGAACAGCTGTGCCAGAACTATGGCTTGCCCAAGGTCATCCAGCAGGTGCAAGTGGAGGAGTGGGGAACCAAACCTGGTTCTCCTAGATTAGAGTCCGCGCACTTAACCACTACACCAAACTGGCTCTCTAGATTGGTTTCTAAAGATTTTCAAAATTTTATTTCTGGTATTAATTCTACTGAGATATTTTTGAGGAAGTTCTTTTTTTTCTACCATGCTGCTATTTATTCTGAAAGTCACATCTATTTTGAACTCTGTTAGACTGAGCCAAGGCAGCCTAGAAACAGATTTGTTTTAAAAAATTCTTCGGAGCACGGCCTGCCATGCTTTCTTTAATCCCCATAGTTTCACTTCTTTTAAAAAAACACAAAAAACCTTCCTTCTCAACCTTTTCAGCCTTTTCTATTAGCTTCTTGTCTCATCTTCTAAAGCACCAGAGTCCTTCTCCAAAAGCTTAAAAGCATTTTCTGAGCTCTTTTCTGTGATCTCTCTGCGTTGCTCCTGTAATCCCTCTACCTTGGTGCTGGTACTGCCTAAACTAGTCTCAATTTTTTGCAGTTTCTCTTCTATCACTGCGGTCTATTTTCTGTTTCCCCCACTTTCAAAGATATGTCCTCCTTGATCCCCTTGATTGACTTATCAAAGTGACAAAATTCTGATTGGATTAATGTTTGGATTTCTTCTAACGTGGGCACTATCCCACTTTCTGTTGCTGCTACTGTAGACTTTAATTTTGTATACCTTGTTTTCATACTAGCTGACAAATAAAATTCCTAATATCCACAGTCGATCATTTAAAGTTCCTATATAGTTCCTCTTTCAACTTTCCCTCTCTACAGCGATCCATTTATTCAGTCTTTCTAGTATAAGATTATAAAACTCCCCAAAAGTATTGCAGTATCTCTCTAATAGTTATTTTTGTATGTATCATCTAAGTAGCTGAGAAAACAATCATGTAGATTCCTCTCTCTTTAAATTTTTTTTTTTTAAAAAAAGTAGATTCCTCTCAGTGTATCGTCTGCAAAAAATCTAAGTCTAGTGGCAGTATTTGAGCTATTTTAACTGATTTTAGAGTATTTGCGAATAATCATTCGCCGTTATGTTTCCTGAATCTTTGCTCCACTGAGGTTCAGTCCTGCGCTCTCACGGCCCCTGATTATACCTTATTAATACATTTGACTGCAAGTAAGTTAATGGGCTGCAGGTGAGCGTGTTTGTGTGTCTGCAGAGTCTCCTCCTTCAGGGTAACAGGAGAACCTTCAAACTAATGAGATGCCTGCAGCCCTTTGGAATAAGCTCTGCCCCCCCCCAGGTGTTTGTTTCAGTGTCTGCTCGGCTGTCAGAGCAGATCAAGCCACTACATCAGTTTCATGTCCCCCCCAGGCCTCTGTAGACTTACCTCTGACCCCCCCCCCTCCCCAAACTGCCTTGTATATTTAACCATTATTTAAGATAATATTCCAAGGACATCTTCAACAAACTCAGCTGATGATTTTCTCAGGGCTTCAAATATAGAGGGATACTTTACACTGCTAGTACTAACTTTCTCCTTGGCTTGATTGTCAGGGAAGATCACAGGAGAAACTCCCTGCAGGATCCAGAAAGTGATCCGGTGACTTCACATCCTGGTCACTGTGCTATAAGTGCTCACGACGACACGGAGGTTGCTTCTATTTGGCACTGAGGGTCCATTTTGCTGCCATTCCTGCTGCAAATGCAAAGGCGTCCAGAGCTTCAGCAGAGTTTCTGTTTTGGCTGCACTCTCCCCTTGCAGCCACCATTCCCCATGCCCCATGCCTCTGGCAGGCTTCTTGCCAGGTTTCTTTTCAAAAGATGTGGAGTTCGGAAACTACAGCAATATAACCATGGCCTGGTCTTAAAGGAAAACAGCAACCGTCCCAACAGAAGCACATGGCAGATGCAAGGAGGCAATCGGAACTTTATCTTCTCCCAAACCTGCTTTCCAGGAAAGCTCCTGTAGCATGGATGAGAATACATAATGATTTTTGCAATTCAGATTACCCATATTCTTATATTTTTTCTAGTTTTCTTATGGGTTTTTATATTCAGATTTTATCAGGGCTCCATTGGGGCCGGAGCGAGGCGGAGCGCCGCTCCGCCAGTGAAGACGCTGGGGGGCGAGCACATTACAAAGCCCCGCCCCCAGCAGGGCCGCCGCTGGGTCGGACCCCCTCCCACCCCCCCCGCTCAATGTACCCGAGCCGGCGGCAGGCCGCCGGCCAGGGAAAAAACCCTCTCCCACTCCACACCCCCGCGCAAAGAGACTCCCTCCCTCCCACCCACCCACCCCGCTCAGTGTTCCCGAGCCGGCAGCAGGCCGCCGGCCGGGGAAAGAAAAAACCTCCAACCCACCCCCGCTCAATGTCCCCGAGCCGGCGGCAGGCCGCCGGCCGGGGAAAGGATCCTTTCCCACCCCCCACCCCCCGCGCATAGAAACTCCCACCCACCCACCCCACTCCCCATGTCCCCGCGCCGGCGGCAGGCCGCCGGGCCGGGGAAAGGATCCTTTCCCACCCCCCACCCTCCGCGCATAGAAACTCCCAGCCACCCACCCCACTCCCCATGTCCCCGCGCCGGCGGCAGGCCGCCGGCCGGGGAAACGATCCTTTCCCACCCCCCGCGCAAAGAAACTCCCACCCACCCACCCCACTCCATGTCCCCGCGCCGGCGGCAGGCCGCCGGCCGGGGAAAAAAAATCCTTTCCCACCCCACCCCCCCACGCAAAGAAACTCCCACCCCAACCCACTCAAATCCTTTCCCACCCCCCCACGCAAAGAAACTCCCTCCCTCCCACTCACCCCACTCAATGTCTCTCTCTCTCTCCCCCACCTACCTACCTACCTACCTTCCTGTTCCTTCCCTCCTTCATTCCTTCCTTTTCTTCTCTCTCTCTGTCCCCCACCTACTCACCTACCTTCCTCTTCCTTCCTTCTTCTTTCTTTCTTTCTTCTCTCTCTCCCCCACCTACCTACCTACCTACCTTCCTGTTCCTTCCCTCCTTCATTCCTTCCTTTTCTTCTCTCTCTCTGTCCCCCACCTACTCACCTACCTTCCTCTACCTTCCTTCCTTCCTTCCTTCCTTCCTTCCTTCCTTCCTTCCTTCCTTCCTTCCTTTCTTCCTTCCTTCCTTCCTTCCTTTCTTTCTTTCTTTCTTCTCTCTCTCCCCCACCTACCTACCTTCCTTCCTGTTCCTTTCGTTCCTTCCCCCCTTCCTCCCTCCCTTCCTTTCTTCCTTCTAACACACTTCCAGTGATGTCAGGGGTGTGTGGCCTTCTGACACTTCCGGTGACATCAGGGGGTGTGGCATATGCAAATGAGTTATGCTAATGAGCTCCTGCACCTCTTTTTTTACGAAAGGACCCCTGGATTTTATTAGGATTTAGTAAAGGCCTATTAAATGGAAAAGCCTCTCCTTTGTAGGTTAAAGTGCCTTCCTAGCTGATGCCAGCAGACAAGAAACAACATTCTTTCCCCCTCTACAAGTTGTTTGGATGGGATGGCTATCTAGCTGTCTGGTGTCTCTTCTAGTTTTCTTTTTAACAGGTTTTCAGTGTAGTAATGCTGGTACAGCAGAGAAGTATTCGCTTGAAGTACAGAGGTCATGGCTTTAGTTGTTCGGGGTGAAACTCTGCAGTGTTTGGGTCAAGAAGAGAGCCAGTTTGGTGTCGTGGTTAAGTGCACGGACTCTAATCTGGGAGAGCCGGGTTTGATTCCCCACTCCTCCACTTGCACCTGGCTGGATGACCTTGGGCAAGCCATAGCTCTGTACCAGCTGTTCTCTCAAGGACAGCTTGGGAAAGAGCTCTCTCAGCCCCGTCTACCTCACAGGGTGTCTGTTGTGGGGAGGGGAAGGGAAAGGAGTTTGTAAGCCGCTCTGAGACTCCCTTGGGGAGTGGAGGGCGGGGTATAAATCCAATCTCTTCTCTTCTTCTTCTTCTTCTTTTAGCTTCATATCAGAAAACAACAACTTTTGTTTGGGTAGGAAGGATCCTTGATTAGTATTATTAAGGTTAGGTTAAATAAACATTTAAGATATTATGCAGTCACACCTTTTTCTGTAACTGACCAATGAATGCATGGTTGCTCAGATGATGCTCTGTACCTTTGGGACCAATTATGATCTCTGGACCTTCTCTCTCTAAGTATGTCCTTTTGGGCATAAAACCTCATGTACTTCCTGGTATTGGTCAGAAAGCAGTCAATTTTTGGAAGGCTAATTTGGCCAAACTGTTTTCCAGGTATCTCTTGCAATAAATACCTACAGAACTTCCCTCCTCATTGTGACTTTATTTTTTAGCTTGGAAATGTATTTATGCAACACTCCCACAAAGGAGATTTGGTAAACTGCAGAACCAAAGAAACCCAAACTCCACCTTGACAATCACCTGGGGACCTTCCCCACCTACTCCCCTTGGTACCCAGAGGGTCTGGAGTCGCTAAAGTGCTACAGCTGAAATAACCTACGGGCACATTCCAGCTAGTGGCTCTCCTCAGGATTACATAACATGAAGGATGGGCTTCAAAACTTCCCCAGGTATCGCCCTAGGCACCATTTCAGGTGGGTCCCTCTCCAGCCAGTAAGTGGATTCTTGATCGTGTGTATTTCAGAGCATGAACTGCATTAATCCGAAAACTGGAAACACAGAAGTTCCTTTTTACAGTATTGCACATACCTGTTTAACATTCGATTTCAGATATGAATCACCACAGAAAATGCTCCAGTTTTATTGCTGTTTGTAATGAAACCTACACAAGACACAAGTATGGTGCCACTTCTGTGGGTTTTGAAGCCAAGGAATGTATTGATGAGTATTAAAACAGTTTTGAGTAAAACAGAAGCAAGTGTGTAGATGATTTTATTGTAAAATGTACACTGTGTAAACAAATCCTATACTGCGAGTTCCAGCTCAGTGGGAAACCCAAAACATTTATTGTTCTAGTTGTAGAAAAATCTCTGTAAACAAAGGCACGAAGAGCACATGTAAAGTGCACCTTACATCTGGATACGAGCAATGATGTGAGATTGTCCCAAAAGATGCAGTCTGCAACAGGTCTCCTTAACCAGAAAGTCCTTTATTTGCAAAGAGTTACTTAATGGAATGGTTACACTTTTCCTGTTAGTAATGACTTTATTATAAACAAACAGTTAGTCTTATACTAAGCAATTGGAAGTCCCTTCACTTCATCTAGACCAATCATAAAACGTAAAAGGTTATTCCAACCCCTGAACAGGTTTCACACGAAAATGGCGGCAAACAGGTTATTATACTTTAGTTCCCAGGGAACTTCTACTAAATATTTTTGAGAGCAGCTGCAAAAGGAATAACATCATTGGGGAGGATTTGTCCCAGGCCTTGAACAAGCTGGGAGCGCAGCGAACTAAAGCGGGGCGTGATAAGGAAACCAGACAGCTAAACAGCACATGAGCACATTCCAACGGGCGGGGTCACTGGTCGAGTCTCAGCTCCCGGGCGGGATATGACAGCGTAGCTGACAAATGAGAAAGAAGATTTTATATGTGCACACACAGAAGCAAACACACACATATATACAGGGGTCGATTTCAGCAGGATCGCGCAGGAACGCCGTTCCGGCTGGCCTCCGAGCTTGCCCCGCCCCCTCCCTGCCCGGCCTGAGCTTTTTACACTTAAAGGGAAAGTTCCTGCAGAGAACCAGCAGGAATAAGCTCCACTGGGTGCTTTCCCTTTAAGAGCAAAAAAAGCCAGCAGGAGAAAGCCCCACCCAGAGATTAAGCACAGGGGCTAGGCTTTCTGCATTTGGCTTGCCGACGTCGCGTGGCTTTCCCTGCTCCAGTAAGTTCTCTGTTCTCTTTTCCCTCTCTCTCTCTCTCTCTCTCTCTGCCCCCCCACCTTTCTTTCTGTCTTTCTTTCTCTCTCTGGCTCCACCTTTCTTTATTCCTTTCTCTTTCTCTCTCTCCCTCCCCCCTTCCTTTCTCTCTCCTCCACCTACCTACCTTCCTTCCTTTCTCTGTCTGTCTACCTTCCTTCCTTCTTCCTTCCTTTTCCTTCCTTCCTTTCTCTCTCTCCCCTCACCAACCTCATCCTTCCTTCCTTCCTTCCTTCCTTCCTCTGTCTGTCTACCTTCCTTCCTTCCTTCCTTCCTCCTTCCTTCCTTTTTCTTCCTTCCTTCCTTTCTCTCTCTCTCCCCCCACCTACCCCTTCCTTCCTTCCTTTCTTCCTTCCTTCCTTCCTTCCGTTCTTTCTGTTTTTATTAAAAAAAATTGAAAAGGGGGGGTTGTAAAAAAGCAGAGAGCCCAAGAAATGCTGGTTTTGACAATATCTTTAATTTTTGAGAATCTCTTTAGTTTTCTCATGGCATCTTCTGCTTAAGAAAAGTAACTTTGAAGCCTGAGTTCATTGTTGTGTCTTGTTGGGAATGGCTTGCAAATATATGTGTGTTTAAAGTCTGTATTAAAGTGGTTTGGTGCTTACTGCCATGTAAGAGAAAACATCTGAAAAAGTAGCTTCATTGTTGTGTGTGTTGTCAGAACACTTGACTGTTGGGGGGCACTTTGGGGGACATCTGCAGAGAAACAGAGTTGTAACTAAAAATGAGCATGGTCAGCTGCACTTTGGCAATTGCCTGTTTTGTGACATTTAAAAAAGTGGGCAGAGTTTCTGAAGAAGATGATTGTCCCTCTTCTCCTGCCAATGGATTGACATCTGCCTTTAATGGGCCAGCAAAGTTGATGTTCTTAAACCTCTTAATAAGAGAGATTTCTGCTTCTGAGGATTGGTGATCTTGTGATGGTAGTGATACTTTTATGTGGTAAAGACCACCTGTTCACAGGATAATTTTACCTGTGGGACAGACTCTGCATGGTAACCACTCCACTGGTACATAATTGCTTGTAAAAAGTATTATAGTGTAATAATTCAGGCGAGTAGCCGTGTTGGTCTGAAGCAGCAGAACAAAGTTGGAGTCCAAAGTTTCATCCAAGGTATAAGCTTTTGTGTGCATGCACACGTCTTCCATCTGAAGAAGTGTGGGTGGCACATGAAATCTTATACCTTGAATAAAATTTTGTACTTTGAATAAAATAGTCCACAAACTACTCCCATCCAGTGCATCCACAAACCTAGAAGAAGAAGAGATTGGATTTATACCCCGCCCTTCACTACCCAAGGGAGTCTCAGAGCGTCTTTCAAACTCCTTTCCCTTCCCCTCCCCACAACAGACACCCTGTGAGGTAGGTGGGGCTGAGAGAGCTCTGAGACAACAGCTGGTACAGAGCTATGGCTTGCCCAAGGTCATCCAGCAGGTGCAAGGGGGAAGTGGGGAATCAAACCCGGTTCTCCCAGATTAGAGTCCGCGCACGTAACCACTACACCAAACTGGCTCCTAGCGTTGTTCTGCCAGTGAACTAGGGTTGCCAACTCCAGGTTGAGGAAATCCCTGGAGATTTGGGAGTGGAGGGTGCAGTTTAGGGGAAGGAGGGACCTAAGCAAGGCATAATGCCGTGGACTCTACTTTCCAAAGCAGCCATTGACCTGATCTCTGTAGTTTGGAGCTCAGTTGTAATTCCAGGAGATGTCCAGACCCCACCTGTAGGTTGGCAACCCTAAAAAATCATATTCAGCGTACTGGTTCTGCAGGAAGGCAACCTGATTTCCATGGGAACTTAACCCTTAGGAATTGATTCCAATCCAGTGTGGGAATAATTGTTGGACATAAGATATTGGTTCAGGCAAGGTTTTGTATAGATGGGACAGAAAATAATGTTTTTCTTGGTTTTGTCAAAACTGTTTTGACAACAAGGTAAACAGAATAAGAAGCAAAAGGTGGATGTGGCTGGATGACCACACTTCTGGGGACACTGGGTGTGGCCTAATATGTTAATGAGTTGTGCTGTCAGGGGTGTGGCCTAATATGCTAATGAGTTCCTGCTGGACTTTTTCTACAAGAAGAGCCCTGCATATATATACATATATATACTCTGAAGACTTTATCTGAACCACTGTAAGAGATTTACATTGTACAAAACTGGAATAGATGCACAAAATAACCCCCACAATTAACTCTGCAGTTTGCACACATCCCAGGGCATGGCAGTCTTGATCCCTTGTATCTTGCCTGTTTGTGGAATGCATCCCAGAGGTTTGGAATCACAGCCCCTTTAGATGCCATCACTGATCACTCAAAGACAATCCCCAGCCTGAGCAGGAAAAAGGTGACTGGCAAGTCTCTGAATGGTTTTCTTCCCCCTTTTGTAAGCTGTTCCACTCTCTCTTCTCTCACCTGCATTGCCACAGTCACTTGTGGGACTGTATAGAGGAGGGAGGGGCTGCAGTGGCTCAAGGGGTTAAGATGCTGAACTGCAGACCAGAAGGTTGGTAGTTCGGCAGTTCGAGACCCGAGTGCTGCATGAGGAGTGAGCTCCTATCTGTGGCCCCAGCTCCTGCCAACCTAGCAGTTCGAAAGCAAGAAATTGCAAGTAGATAAATAGGTACCGCTTCGGTGGGAACAGCACTCCATGCGCCTTGGCGTCTAGTCATGCCAGCCACATGACCACGGAAATGTCTTTGGGCAGCGCTGGCTCTTTGGCTTGGAAATGGAGATGAGCACCTAGAGTCGTATTCGACTGGCTTTCGCACAAGGAAAACCTTTACCCTTTACCTTTATAGAGGGGTGATGGACTTTTCAGCAACAGATAACTCTGGTGTTTGCTGGCCCTCTGGGGTAACTGGTTGGCCGCTCTGTCAACAGGCAGCTGGAGCAGATAGACCCGTGTTCTGATCCAGCAGGGCTTTTTATTATTTACTTACTTACTTACCTATTACTTACTTTACTGTTCCTTAGCTGTGTTTGTCTGTGACAATGATGTGAATTCAGTTATTTCCATGTTTATTATGTTCAAAAATTTTGGCATCCTGAGAAGGCCTGTCTCATGGTAGGTATCAGAGACCAGCCCTCCCAAACAGAAGCGGGAGACAGGGTATGGCTGGCAAAAAACAAACAAAGCCCAACAACAACAACTGGTTGGGAATATTTGAGCGGCAGGTGTGGAATCCTTCCCATGAAATGTCAAGTCCAGTATCAGTGCCTCTCTACGCTGCTTTGACTGTGAACATGTTGGAACCACACTGTTTCAACCTGCTGTCAGACACTCTGTGGATTTAACGCCCTCATCCACAAAAAGGAAGAAGCTGTGATAACTGAGTGAGCAGA
Source organism: Lepidodactylus listeri (assembly GCA_029233225.1). Classification (NCBI taxonomy): domain Eukaryota; kingdom Metazoa; phylum Chordata; class Lepidosauria; order Squamata; family Gekkonidae; genus Lepidodactylus; species Lepidodactylus listeri. The sequence goes on along the minus strand of JARCFY010000009.1, from coordinate 109,853,364 downwards.
CGGAATGATCGTGCCCTCGCTTTCATCCACTGCCCGACAGTAAAATTGCCAGTAAAGTTATCGACAACTATCTGTAGCTCTGTTCTCTGACGATACGACCAATGGGGTGGGCAGGTACATTCCTAACAGCTAAATGGAAGAAGAAATAGGAGCACCTGGAAGCATGGAAAAAATGCAATGTGCTCAGAAGGCTGGTTACAAGAACAACTCACACACACACACACACAAGTTTCAGATGGGTAGCCATATGTTGGTTTGCAGTCAAACAGTTAGGCGCCTTAACTTTTGTTGGTCTCAAAGGTGACAGGGGATCTAACTAACTGACCGAAAAAACCCTGGGCTTTTTCCCACTCACATTGTGCCTGCGTTCTGCCTCCGTTTGTTTCTCCGTTTCTTTGTGCGGAGAAAATGGCGTGAAGCCCCCTATTAACACACGTGCCGCAGCAAAGGGTGTGAAATTGACACCCAGCGCCGGGACAAACGGAGGCAGAACGCCGGCACAATGTGAGTGGGAAAAAGCCCCGTGTTAATTCCAGTCTCATCCACAGGAAGTGGAACCTCACATACAGATAGCAGAATAAATCAAGTTAGATAATTTAAGAACATAAGAGAATCCAATGTTGGATCAGGCCAGTGGCCCATCCAGTCCAACACTCTGCCACACAGTGGCCAAAAACACCAGGTGCCCTCAGGAGGGCCAGCAGTGGGGGCAGGACACTAGAAGACCTCCCACTGCTGCCCCCCCCCCCCCGTCAAGCACCAAGAATACAGAGCATCACTTGCCCCAGACCGAGAGTTCCTATCCATACCTCGTGGCTAATAGCCACTGATGGACCTCTGCTCCATCTCTACATACTAATTCCCAAGGCGCCCCCTCCGTGCGGATATCTAAATCCGCACATTGGGGGCACTTGGGGGACAGAGAGATTTTTCTGCACACTTGGGGGACTCCCCAGATGTGCAGAAAAATCCTAAACTTAAAAAAAAAACTTGGGGGGATATTAAAATCCCCCCAAAAGTTAAAGAGCATTCACTGTGCATGCTCAGGGAATGCTCTGGGAACTCTGTGGCAGCCCGGCATCTGAGAGGCGCTGAGGCCTTGCCGCCAGTGCCAGGGGGTGGGGGAAATCAGTGGCCCAGCGGCTGAGAGTCACTCGGGTTTTGCTGCTGGTTCTCCCCCTGGGCACCGGTGAGGCCTGAGCGGCTGTCAGCTACCAGGCTCACCAATTTCCCCCCCAACACCGGTGGCGGGGCCCGAGTGGCTCTCAGCCACCGGGCCACCGATTTCCCCCCCACCTCTGGCACCAGTGCAGAGGCCCAAGCGGCTCTCAGCCACCGGGCCACCGATTCCCCCACACACCCTGTGAGTATCGCAGGTCCCACCTCTTGTGTTTATCTAATTCCCTCTTGAAGCCATCCATGCTTGTAGCTGCCACCACCTCCTGTGGCACTGAATTCCATGTGAATGAATGTATTTCCATGTTAATGAATTTCTATCCAGAATGACGGAAAGGGTGTAGCTGAGCTGTTGTTCTCACACAATACCAGTTTCATGCCCTTACTTATTTGACTATGTTTAGAATATCTGTAAAGCCACCTTTCCACCCAATGTAGGGCCCTCACAGTGGCGGATAACAAAAGCATTAAAAACAAGATTTAAAAAAACATATCAATATGTAAAAACAAATGAAAAACAATCAAAACACAACATGTAAACACATAAATTAATGAACTTCCCTTTACTGGCAATCAATGACTCAATAAATACCCATAACAATCAGATATTATGGGAGTCTTGCAACACTTGGTCAAATCTGTCTCTGGGTGGAGGAAAATCAAAATTCCTTATAATTTCTTCGTGGAAGGGGGCAGAAGCCACAAGCTCATTGACTGGCTGGGCAAGGGGTGGGGGAAGTAGGTGTGAGACCTCTGCTCAAAGTAGTCAAGGATCAGATCTTTGTTGATGAAACACAGTTCTTTATTTCCAATCTCTACATTGGTACAGCTTCTCGGATTATTGTCAGAGATAACACAGATGACAGAAGCGGGTCTATTATACCTTTCTAAGCAGTTTGAATTACCCATAGGTAGCCAATCACTACAAGGGAAAAACGGCGGGCAAAAAGGGGCTCTGACCGTTTGCTTCCCACAGGAAAGAAAGTGAGGTGTCAAGTTGTAAATTTCCCCTTCCAAACCAGACCCTTCAGATGTTACCAGTTCACATAACAATCCATGGCCTCGAGGCTTTCGCACATTGATAAGAGATGAGACTTGTCCTCCCTTGGAGTCTCAGCCGAGATGAATGGAATGCAGAGGTAGGAGTGTGAGAGGCCCATTGTTCCCATACTTTGAAGTTGACATCCTCCCGCTTTGACAGTTACACAAACCAGGCCGGTCAGGGTCATAAACCTGGGGTTACACATTCTACATACATGCTAATACATACTGGCCAGGATGAGGGTTACATGACAGGTGTTCATGAGGGCAGTTAGCATACATACAGTACTATAATAAGCAAAGCAACAAACACAGAAAACATATCTGAAACATGGCTGTAAGCAAGAGAAATACTTTGTCTGAATCAGCAGATTCTGACACTCTGGCACCCCCAAAATAAATCTATCCGGGCTTGTCTGGGAACCTTCTATGAAAAACTTTAACTAGTTTAGGAGCATGCACATTTTCAGAGCGAACCCACTCGTTTTGCTCTGGGCCAAAATCAAGCCATCTAACTAAATAATATAAGTGGCCCCTACGCAGCTTAGAATCAAGAATCTCAGAAATTTCAAAATGGGGTGCCTCCCCCTTCATCAGTGGAGGAGGTGTCGGAGGAACTGGATGCCATGTATTCGGCCCAGGATTCTTCTTCAGTAAGCTGAACTGAAAAACAGGATGCACAGAACTCAGTGACTTGGGCAATTCTAATTCGAACGACACATCAGAGATTTTGCGCAACACCTTGTAAGGGCCCACAAATTTCCACCCCAATTTCCTGCTGGGTTGCAAGCCGTGTATGTTCTTTGTAGAAAGGTAAACAGAGTCCCCAGGCTGAAGGTCCCAGCCCTCAGCCCGACCATGATCTGCATACTTTTTGTAGTCCTCTTTGGCTTGATCTAGTGTTTTTGCTATTAGAGGCCACGACTCTTGCAGGGTCGCCCACCATCGCTTAAAGTCTGTGGGGGGAGCATCCGAAGCGTTTTCAATTGTGGGCAAAGGTTTCCCCTCAAAGCCTCCCACCGCCATAATTGGGGAAACACCCGTAGAAGAATGCACTGCATTGTTGTAGCTATACTCAGCGAATGGCAGCAACTCCACCCAGTTGTCCTGGTGGTAGTTAGTATAACACCTTAAAAATTGCTCCAGAATTTGATTAGTTCGTTTGGACTGCCCATCGGTCTCTGGGTGGTAACCCGAGCTTAGAGCAGGCTCTATGTCCATGAACTTTAGGAGCTCCCGCCAGAAGTTGGCAACGAACTGACTGCCCCTGTCGGATACCACCGTTTGGGAAAAGCGTGTAATTTGATCACATGGTTGAAGAAAGCCTTGGCCATCCCCTTTGCTGTAGGCAGCTGCTTGAAAGGAGTGAAGTGTGCTTGCTTAGAGAACATATCTACCACCACCCAAATTACAGTCTTTCCCTTCGATGGTGGCAGGTTTGTAATGAAGTCCATAGCTATTGCCTCCCAAGGGTGAGAGGGAGTGGGTAGGGGGTGCAGGAGTCCCGGGACTTTTCCCCCCCTCCTTTTGCACATCAAGCAGGTCTGGCAGGCAGAGACGAAGTCCAAAACATCCCTGCGCATGCGTGGCCACCAGAATTGTCTCTGAATTAAATTGAGTGTCTTTAGAAATCCAAAGTGACCTGCCAATTTAGAGGAGTGACAGGCTAGTAATATGTCCTTCCTTTTGCTTCGGGGCACCACCAATTTGTCTCCATGATACCAGCATTTATTTTCCCTGGAGGAGCAGTCTGCCAATGCCTCCAACTCCTCAATTTCTTCGGGCGAATAGTCCCCCCCCCCCAGTTGCACGCCTCCGATTCCACTGTTGTTCGTCTACTTTGACTCCGGGTGATCACTGCCCCTCCCAGTTGCTGGGGGGAGAACATAGAGTCAAATACCTCCTCCTTTAAACTCTCATGCTGGGGCAATCGGGAGAGCACGTCTGCTAACGAATTGGCTTTCCCAGGGAGGTGTTTGAGCACAAAATTAAATTTTGAGAAAAAATCCGCCCAACGGAGCTGCTTCGCATTCAGGGACCTCTGGGTGCGCAGCGCTTCTAGATTTTTGTGGTCTGTCCATATTTCGAAAGGGGTTTGCGCCCCCTCCAGCCAATGCCGCCACGTAGTGAGGGCTAGCCGGATAGCTGCGGCTTCTTTATCCCAGACTGACCAGTTCCTTTCCGTTTCATTAAATTTTTTCGAGATGTAAGCGAGGGGGTGCAACCTTCCATCTGAACCCTGTTGCAAAATGGCCCCCCCCATAGCCACATCAGACGCATCTACATGGATCACAAATTCCTTAGTTTTGTCCGGGTGGGCTAGAATGGGTTCGGAGGTAAAGAGAGTTTTAAGAGTCTCGAACGCCTTCTGGCATTCCCCATTCCAGGCAATTCTCTCCCCGGGATTCCCAGCTTCCGGGCCCCTCCCCTTGGTTTTTAGCAACTCAGTCAATGGGAGGGTGACAGTAGCAAAGTCCTTTATGAATGTGCGGTAGAAGTTACAAAATCCTAATAGGCTCTGGAGTTGTTTCCTCGTTCTGGGGGCTTCCCACTGGACCACCGCCTCTACCTTGGCTGGGTCCATCTCCAGTCCCTTCTGTGAAATGCGGTACCCCAGAAAATCTACGGAGTCTCAATGGAACTCGCACTTAGACAGCTTCGCATACAACTGATTTTTTAACAAGGTGGAGAGGACTTCCCGGACCAATTTCACGTGTTCTTTCTTATCAGCGGAGTAGATCAAGATATCATCTAAGTAACATAACACCCCCTTAAATAAATGCTTGTGCAACACTTCATTTATCAAGCTCATAAAGACCCCCGGCGCGCCACTCAAACCGAACGGCATCACCAGGTATTCGAACTGTCCCAACGGTGTATTAAAGGCAGTCTTGAATTCATCCCCCTCCCTTATGCGCACCCGGAAATAAGTGTCTCTGAGATCCAGTTTAGTGAACACTTTTCCTTTGGCCGCCTCCGTCAACAAGTCTTTAATAAGGGGGAGGGGGTAAGCGTTGGAGGCAGACACCGCATTTAATCCTCTGTAGTCCGTGCACAGCCGCAACCCCCCATCTTTCTTTTTCCGGAACAGAACGGGGGCCGCAAAGGGGGATTTAGCAGGACGAATGAACCCGCGCTCCAAGTTCTTGTCTAGGAACTTCCTTAGCTCCTCCCGCTCCGGGGGGCTCATCGAGTAAAGCTTTCCTTTAGGAAGTTTCTCGCCCGGAATCAACTCTATGGCACAATCCGACAGCCTGTGGGGGGGTAATTCATCCGCCTCAGTCTCACTGAACACTTCCAGTAGATCGCGATACTCCCGGGGGACAGTCGAGGGCACTAGGGTGAGGGCCGCCGGCCGGAGCGGCACCGGAGGTCCTGGTCCCCACCCGGCGTCCCACTTATGGCCCTGGCACTTCTCGTCTACCCAGGAGATCTTCCCCTCACTCCATTTAATATAGGGATCGTGGGAGCTTAGCCAGGGGCTCCCCAGCACCATGGGGAATTGGGTGTTTGGGGTGATGACGAAGGCTCTCTTCTCCCAATGCTCCCCCGTGCCCACAATAAGTCCCTCAGTCTCTGCCACACACGCCTCCTTCATCTCTGAACCGTCCATTTGCGTGAATTTGAGTGGCTCCCCCAACGGGGTGACCTTGGGTCCCAGCCCTTCCACCACTAGTGGGCTAATTAAGTCTCTAGCACACCCAGAGTCAATTAGGGCACGGACTCGGATGTGGGTCCCAGTCCCGGGGGTCATTACAGTCACTACCATATATAACAAGGGGCCGGGGATGCTCACCGGAGATGGCGCGTCGTGGCGGGGGACCTGCAGTTCTGCGCTGCTCACTGCAGGCCGTTGGAGTTTCCCGACATCTGCGCTTCCGTTAGCTCCAGCTCTCCTTGCTCGCTCGCCGCCCCTTCCAGCTGCAGAGCCCGGGGTTTGAACGGGGTCTTCCCTCGACTGGGGGTGCTCCCGACCACCGGGGTGGAGGTTTTCTGGATCTTTCCCCCTCCCTTCGGGCACGCCGAGGCAAAGTGGCCGCTCTCCCCGCATCTCATGCAGAGCCCCTGTTTAAAACGGGCATCTCGGATTTCTTGCATGTTGGGCTTGGGCTTCGCCTTCTGCGTTGCCTTGCTTGGGGCCGTCGAGGAAGCTCCCATCTTGATGAGAGTGAAGCGCTCTTCCACGTCCGCGGCCGCCCTCATCCAAGCACCCAACGACCCTGGTCTTCCCACCCGCAGGATCGCCTCGTACACCTCGTAACTCAAACCCTCTCGATACTTCTCCATGAGCAGGTCCTGCGTCCAGCCGCGAATCTTGGCTGAGATGCGCCGGAACTTATCGGTGTAGTCCTTCACTGAGGATCGCCCTTGGGTCAGCCTCCGTAGTTGGTTCCGGGCTTTTTCTTCTCCCAAGGGGTCCTCATAGTGGTGTCGGAGGGCCCACATGACGTTGTTCAGCGAACGTAGCTCAGGCCCGGGGGCGTTGTGCAGGCTCACATACCAATCGCTGGCGGTGTCCTTCAGCTTGGACCCGATGTAGCCAATCCGGTCCCTCTCGGTGGGGTAGAGATGTCCCCAGGTGTCTAGGAACCGCTCGATCTCCAGCAGGAAGAAGCGCAGCTTCTCGGGGTCCCCATCGAAAGTAGCCATCAACGGGTCGGCGGGGGCCGGGCGAACCACTGACCCTGCCGGCACGGGACCTGGCGCAGGTGGAGGTGCGGGCACTGGGTGAGGAACGGCAGGGGGGACCTGCGGCAGCACTGGCTGCTGCGCGGGCGGCGGCACCGGGGCGGGGACTCCCCCGGGAGGCACCACCGGCTGCTGGACTCCGACCCCGGCTGGCGCTGGCTGAGCCGCTTGCATAGCCGTGAGGGCGTCCCGGAACTGATATTGGAGATCGAGGGCCAGCTCTCGCAACTCGGTGGTAAGCTGGAACCGCAAATCCCCCATCATTCGGTCGAGGGCTTGAGTCTGGTCCTCTCGGTAGGGATCGGGCCCGTAGGGTCCCATTCTCTCTCCTTCCAGGGACTGGAGATGCGAATCTCCTGCGTAGGTCGTTTCGCGTTCGTCTCCCAGGAAACTCGGCTTCCCGTGGTCGAGGTGGTCCCCCTGGAACGAGACTCGGGCCCCTTTCCGATCGTGCACCCAGGAGTCCACGGTCCCGCGACCGAAATTGCTCCATGAGTACCTCGGGGTCCCGCTCTGAAGAGGAGGTGGGCGCGGGATGTAGTGAGCCCCTTGAATCGTAGTCACTGGTACTTCGGGCTCCCCTCTGCCGCCTCCACCACCGGCTCCCTGGTCCCCAGGGGTGGTCGGTGTGTCTTCGGGAGTAGTAGGGATGGGAAGAGTACCGTCGTCCGACATGGTCAGGAACGGCCAAGTCCCAGTCACAGATCTCTGACAATCTGTGAGACCTCTGCTCAAAGTAGTCAAGGATCAGATCTTTGTTGATGAAACACAGTTCTTTATTTCCAATCTCTACATTGGTACAGCTTCTCGGATTATTGTCAGAGATAACACAGATGACAGAAGCGGGTCTATTATACCTTTCTAAGCAGTTTGAATTACCCATAGGTAGCCAATCACTACAAGGGAAAAACGGCGGGCAAAAAGGGGCTCTGACCGTTTGCTTCCCACAGGAAAGAAAGTGAGGTGTCAAGTTGTAAATTTCCCCTTCCAAACCAGACCCTTCAGATGTTACCAGTTCACATAACAATCCATGGCTTTCGCACATTGATAAGAGATGAGACTTGTCCTCCCTTGGAGTCTCAGCCGAGATGAATGGAATGCGGAGGTAGGAGTGTGAGAGGCCCATTGTTCCCATACTTTGAAGTTGACATCCTCCCGCTTTGACAGTTACACAAACCAGGCCGGTCAGGGTCACAAACCTGGGGTTACACATTCTACATACATGCTAATACATACTGGCCAGGATGAGGGTTACATGACAGGTGTTCATGAGGGCAGTTAGCATACATACAGTACTATAATAAGCAAAGCAACAAACACAGAAAACATATCTGAAACATGGCTGTAAGCAAGAGAAATACTTTGTCTGAATCAGCAGATTCTGACAGTAGGGTCCCTTGCACCTAAAAGTGGTACTTAGACCACAGTATTCTACTGGGGAAGCATTCCAGTTTTTCGCCGTATTCCAGTAGCTCAACAAAACGACTCTTAAAGTCTGTCTCTGTGTTATTTTTGTTGGGGGAGAAAATGAAAACCAGCACTTGTGCCACTGGAATAGCTCCAGCGGCACTTCAGCAGAGCCCAGGAATCGCTCCCTCAATCTGGTCGAATCCATGCTCTCTCGAAACCAACAGTTGGGGACCACACGCAGTGCTAGTTAATGTCTTTTACTCCTGATGGAGGGATGACTGAATTTCTTGCCTGTCACTCTGATCCTGACAAATCTTCTGCTCTGTGAACAAAAGGTGTCAACAGGATGCCGACCTTAACCTTTGTGTCTTGTGAGATGACACTGGCAAATGGCCGGGTTGGAAACCTTTGCCTACAGTGCAAACATAAAGACTCTGGTCAGCCTGGCAGGTGAAGCTCCACCTCTGGGGCCCAGAGCCTCTCGGTGCTTCTGGCCTCCTTTGGAATTCCAGCACAGGCTGGGGGGCAGAGCCCCAAATTGGCTACCACCAGAGGCAGAGCCAGCCACACACACACATTGGGACCCTGCAATTTCCCCTGCTCCCCCTGCCCCCAACCATCCTCTCTGGGCCCGAACTTGCTGCTTGCTGGGCAGGAGCGAGCAAAGTGTGGGGAGGGAGTGTGGTGTGTGCAGAAGCCCAGCACAAGTTCCAAGCCAGGAAGTTCCCTCCGCTGGGCAATCCCCAGGCAGGATCAGGCCACTCTGTGTCTACAGACACACCTTGCCCTGCTGTCCTCCTAAGCAGAGAGACCTCCATCTAAGTGTCCTGAAGTCAATGGGCTTAGAGGAGTGTAATTTTGGTAAGGACGGCCCTCTGCAACTGCCAGGGGACACCTGGAGAACTCTTGCTATTGCAACTGATCCTCAGACAACCCAAGATCAGGTCCCCGAAGAAAATGGCTCCTTTAGAGGGTGGACTCCATGGCATTGTACCCTGTCGAGGTCCCTCCCCTCTCCAAACCCCGCCCTCCCCAGGCTGCACCCCTAAAATCGCCAGGTATTTCCCAGCCCAGATCTGGCAGCCCTTCTCTCAGCTGCTCCATGGAAGTCATTCATATCAACGCAGCATGTTGTAAGGGTTACAAAACAATAAGGCTGAGCTCTCGATAGCTGGATGAGCTTTTCATTTGCAATACTAATCATCATGATGGCTGCTGCCAGACCTCCCTTTGGTCAGACTCCCCCAAATAAGAGGTGCCTGAGTTGTTCTTTTTTTTATATATATAAAGATTTTATTATTTTCAACACAGATACACAAAGAAAAAAAACATACCACATAAAACAATACAGAGTCTGTACTCAGTTAACTGTTTAAGTCTTTCTATATGGAATCTGAGCTGGTTACACCTGTATCCGTTAAAGTTTCTAGCCCTACAAGCTCGTGTTTCAGTTCTTAAAATTTCTTAAGATAGTCCTCCAACCATTTATATAATCTTGACTAATTTTTAACAAAGGTTTCTTCTTTTTTATCTTGTCACTGTACAGTTAGTTTATCCATTTCTGCTGTTTCAAGTCATTTATAAATTATTCCTTCTTTTGGTGGGACTTTTTCCCAGTACTCTGCATATGAAATCCTAGCCATGGTTACAACATGTGCAGTCATATGCGTGAGTGGTTCTTGAAAATCGCTAGACACTTGGGACAAATACGCAGGGGTCCTTTCGAGCAGGAGCTCGGGGGAGCGCAGCTCCAGGAGTTGATGCCAGCCCCCCCCCCGCGGGGGAATGCCTGCTTGTGTCATGGCTGAAGCAAAATGACCCCGTCCCCTGGAAAGGTCCTTGTTTCTCAGACCAGCCTGCTGAAGGCTTCAGCCACCACGGAAGCTATCCTCCCAGAATAGTGGTATTTCTGAGGCTTGGATTAGTAGCGGTCCCCTCTCTGCCAGCTCTTTCTTTCTTTCTTTCTTTCTTTCTTTCTTTCTTTCTTTCTTTCTTTCTTTCTTTCTTTCTTTCTTTCTTTCTTTCTTTCTTTCTTTCTTTCTTTCTTCTCTCTTTTTCTCTCTCTCTCTATCTCTCCTTTCTTTCTTGCCTTCTGACATACTTTTGATGATGTCAGATGGTGTAGAATATGCAAATAAGTTACGTTAATGAGCTCCTGCACCTCTTTTTCTACGAAATGACCCCTGCTGACAACAATTCTCTCCTCTGGAGGGAGACAATGAAAAGCCACTTGCTTGAAATGCTTGGTTGTTTTTATTTTAGTTAGTCTAAATGTTGTATGCCAAAAAGAAATATCCCTCTATCAAATGTGATAAGGAGGAGTTTGTTTTTTATACCCCACCTTTCACTATACAAAGGAGTCTCAGAGCGGCTTACAAATGCCTTCCCTTCCTCTCCCCATAACAGGCACCCTGTGAAGTAGATGGGGCTGAAAGAGCTCTGAGAGAGCTGTGACTGACCCAAGGTCACCCAGCTGGCTTCACGTGGAGGAGGAGGGGGGAATCAAACCCACTTCTCCAGATTAGAGTGGACCGCTCTTAACCACCACACCAAACTGGAGCAAAAATTCAAACATAAACAGTTTGGGGAGTCCAACAAAAAGGCAGCCCTATATGTAAACAATAAAAACAAAGTAACTTCTTAGACATGTGGAAAACAGAGGTATATTAAAAAGGACTGCACTGCCTTTAAAAAGAAGGGTGCCCCTCCAAAACAAGAGCCACTGTGTGACAGAGTGTTGGACTGGATGGGCCATTGGCCAGATCCAACACTGGCTTTTCTTATGTTCTTATGTTCTTAAATCAAAGGGGAGAATTTGAAATAGCCATCCCCGAAGAAGTGTTTCATATTAACTTAAGATGCAGCCAAAAGTCATTTATGGTTCTTAGTGCATGCTCAATGCACATGAGCGCACAAAGAGACTTTTTTGAAACTCTAAATGAAGAAAAAAGAGATACTCTGATGGGAGATCTGTTGTGGCAGAAGGGGTAAGATTGGGAACTCTAAAATTCAGACTCTCAGATGGACAGATCAGAGAAATCTTTATTGAGAACTGTTTGTACGTGCCACAGGCAGGAAATAACCTGCTTTCAGTAAGAGGGAAGGATGTCTTATCAAACAAGATGTGAACTGATTGCAACAGGAAGAGTGCATGAAGATAAATACGCTCTGGACACATGCATACCAAGCTGCAATCATAAGAGATGTTTCAAATTAAGGCACTGAAGTTTTGGGCATAGAGATCATTATGCAATTGCCCAACTTGAGAACCAGAATTTGAACAAGGGCATATCAAAAAACAAATGTACAATTGAAAGGAATTGGATGCATTATATCCAAGCAAATGGGATAACACCAAGTTTCAGCAACAATCCTGAACCAAATCAAACAAGGCGCCCTCTACAGCTTGTTCATAGTTATGTTTGTGGTCCTATGAAAACAGAGACCCCTAGTGGGAACAGATAGATTTTCACTTTTGTTGTTGATTCCTCAGTCTAAATATACAGTTACCTACCTCAGGGGTGGGCAAATGGCGGCCCGGGGGCCACATGCGGCCCGCCACAGAGTTTTTTGCGGCCCGCCAAGAAGATTTCAGGACTTCAAGAAAATTGAGCCTAAATTCAATTTGCTCTCTTATCCCATCACTGCTTATATTGGTACAGCACCTGAGGAGCTGCAGCTTGAACTTACTGACATGCAGTCAGATCACACCGTGAAAGAAATGTTTAATGCTGGGACATTAGTTGACTTTTACAAATCTTTGTCTGCTGAAAAGTTTCCGTGTATGAAGAAATTTGCTGGGAAAATGTTCTCTGTATTTGGGTCTACATATATTTGTGAGCAAAGTTTTTCTTGCATGAAGATCAACAAGAGTAAATATAGACATTAACTTGCAGGCTGTGATGAGAATCTCAACAAGCAATCTCACTCCTGATTTCAAAAAAATTGTAGAAAAGTGATAGGGTACATTTGTCTCATTAAACTGATTCTAAAATTAAATCTGCTTGCAGCTATAGATGATATGAACTTAGCACAATAAATAAATTGAATAAACTACCACTATTTAATTTAATTTATATTTATTGATTTTATGGTACTATTTATACCTTTTCTGAAATGCAGAGTTAACTAATGAATGCAATCATTTCAAAAGGTGCGGCTCTCCGCTAACCTCCGCTCCCACAAAGTGGCCCCCGAGCCAAAACAATTGCCCACCCCTGACCTACCTGATCAAGGAGCAGAGTGAAGTATTTGAAAAACACAAGGCATATGTTGCAATGGTGAGAAGCAAGTTCCAGAGGAAACTTCTGGCAACCTGAACTGACAACAGAGGAGAATATGTGGGATATGACATAAAAAGGTATTTAACTGAACAAGGTATTGAACATCAACTCACTGTCCCATACACACCAGAACAAAATGTCATAGATGAGAGAAAAAACCACTCCCTGACAGAAATGTGTAGATGCATGTTACTAGAAGTGGGTCTACCAGAGAAATCCTGAGGAGAAGCCATCAACACAGCCACTTATCTACCAAACAGACTGCTCACAAAAGGTGCCAGGAGCACGCTATATGAACTGTGGTATGGGCAGAAACCCAGCAGGAAACATCTAAGGGGATTTGGGTCAAAGGCCTTTGCCTATATCCCCTAAGAAAAGTGGTCCAAATTAGATTTAAGAACGGAGCAAATTATTTTTGTTGGATACACGTGGGCTGTAAGGGATATAGAATCTTTGCTCCAAAAGCAGCAACTATGAATTTACAACATAGTGCTACATAGACAAAAAGGAAAACTCTAAAACTACAGAAAAGATGCACACTATAGAATCCAAACCAATGGAAGAAAATAAAATGCATCAGCCAGAAGCAATGCAATCAACCACCGTGGCACCTGCAGATGATACAACGCTAGAGCCCCAAGAACCAGAAGGGCCAGAGGTCAGAAGATTGGCTAGATCCAACAAAGGAGTGCCACAAGAAAACACTCCTACATGACCAAAAGAGAGACTGCAATGGAACCTTCCACATGGGAAGACATAGAGACATTTCCCATGCACAGCAAGGAGGGTTGCCAACTTCTAAGTGGAGTCCCGTCTGAGGTCCCTCTCCACCCCAAACTCAGCCCCCCACACTCACCACCTCCCCCCAAATGCCAGGAATTTCCCCAGAATGACTTTGCAGCCCTGCAGACAGGGGAGACCCTCTCCTCGCTCATGAGACAAAAAGACCACCTAAATTTCTGATGCTCTTGTGCGCAAAAACTCGGTATGCTCAGAGAAACTTTGGGGAGTTGAAAAGGTTATCGTCATATATTTCAAATTAATAGTTGCATCCATAGTTATATTGCGGGATAGGCATGTGTCTGAGCTGGAACACAGTATGCAGTTGGCTGCTGGCTCCTTTGCTTGATGGTCAACATGGCTCTCTGTCAACCACAGAGTGAATGAAACTCCTTGGATGAGTTGCCAAAAACATAAAACCATCTTGAATAACAGTTTGCTTCCCTTCAAGCATGAGGCGTTGACATCTGTTTTCTTCCAGTTTGGTAGGTTAGCAAAGCAATGCCAGTAGATCCTTCCCCAGTGAACAAATCCAGAACCCATTGTGATGTCAACTCGGAACCTTGCCTGCCTGGTCGGTTGGGTGGCCAGTCCAGGCTCAACCGTCGACTGAGACTGAGACTAACAGCCACTGGTGGGAAAAACCATACCTTGTTTCTCAAATCCTTGAGAACACTGACCATAATAATGTCTGAGAAAACGGTAAAGAAGATTTTGAGTCCCTGTCTACAGGTGGAGAGAGGCTGGGGGGCGGGGAGTATGCACAAAAATGCCATTGGCATAGAAGGAAGGCCGGAGAGAGTTGGCTTGCCAAAGGGACCAAACCCCAAATAGCTCAGCCTCGGGTGGTAACATCTTCCTCTAAATCGGTTACATCATTCCCTCTTCTCTTGTTAATCAATTTTGTCATTGGAGAGTAGCCATGTTCTACTGATCTGGTGTTCTACTGCAGGTCATCTTAGATAGGCTATGATAAATAAAATGTACAGCAAAGGAATTAGCAGTTTGGTGCCCTTTAATTGTAATCGGTAGTCTGACCAAGATTTTTGAAAAGAAAAATGCCAGAATTGGCCCTTTTATCATCACTAGACTTTTAACCGTTCGCAACAGGGCTTTTTGTTCTTCCTCCATTTTCCTGAATGATTTACCTGGGTGATTCTGAGAATCTCTTCCAAGAAACACCAGATGCTGGAGAGGCCCAAGGAGTAGGACGGGGGGGGGGGGGGGCAGCCGGCCATCATGCCTGGATCCAGCCACCCTGGGGCCCTTTTGCCTGGCATTCCAATGGCTCTCCCTACCAGATTTCGACCCCTGGGGGAGCCAGAAGGGGAAGAGAATGGGGAGGAATTGTTAGGAGATGGTCTCCCGCTGGGCCTTCCAGCCACAGAAATCACTAGTAGCTCCAAGCCAGTCAATTTCCCTCCCTTCTTTGGGGTTCTTTTGGCATGCCTTCTAAGCCAGTGGCCATCTTGACATCTGACCTCCATGCTCCCTTTGGGTCCTCCTTGGAGAGAAAGGGAGGGTGTAAATGAACTAGCTAAAACCAATAACTGAAATGAAATATGCATTATTGTGAAGAAGAAGAAGAGGCCAACGGTGTTGATTCTGATAAAGGTCTTGAATGAAACCTCCTCTGGGTGTTTTGGCCTTGCAGCTGCAGTGGCAGAACGTGACCGAGGAGGAGGAGGCCCATCAGAAGTGTGTGGGAGAAGGTGATGCAGAAAGGCTTTTCAGGTGTGATGCCCAGGAGGAGTTTTCTCCTTTGCCCAGCCAGAGCCAAGAAGACAACCTAAAAAATAAAGCAAATGAGGTGAGTGTTGAATAGAAAGACAGAAGTTGGGCATATGACCTGAGGCACAGGTTGGTTTAGGGGTTGGAGGAATGAGAGAAGAATCAGTGAGAGGTCCGTGTCCAGAGAATGAATGAGAGGGCAACTGCCATGAGGATGCCCTCGGTGCAGCCTCAGAGTGTCCGTTCCCACAGTCTTCCTGTCTCCTCGGACTGGTAGGAGTTCTCCCAGGACTTGGGCAGAGAAAGTGACTCCCCAGCTCCTGGGATCCCAATGACACCAGAGTTAGACCTTCTGCATGCAGAGCATGATGCCCAGGGTCACAAAGTTAGGGACTCCTGGTGAAAATGAACTAGACAAGGAATCAAGGAAATGAAATATGCACTCTTGTTACTTTGTGAAGAAGACGCCAACTGTGAGGATTCTCAGGAGGGTGTAAAATTAAGTCTTCTCCGGACACTTTGGCTTTGCAGCTGCAGCAGCTCGGTGAAGGACAAGAACAGGAGACCCCTCGGGACAGTCGACACCAGGCCATCGAGGGGGATACAGACGAGGCTTCTGCTTCTGGCTCACCAGAGGATTTTTGGCCTCCAGAAGGGGGAGAGGATATTGTGCCACTCAAGGTCATCGTCAATGTGGTGAGTCTTCAAAGGAGAGGCCGAATTGGGACAGATGACCAGAAAAGCTGGGTGGTTTAGGGGTCAGGGGGAATGAGAGAAGAATCCCACGGACAGGCAAGATCCTGGTACATGAGAAACTGTCAGTCCTGGATACCGGTCAGTGAGAAACTAGAACAAGCAGACATTGTCTTAGGTCAGCTGAAGCCATAGAAAACTTTTTCCTAACACCTGAGACACAGCAGACAGAATTGAGTCTTTCTTCACGTTCTAGCGTATTAGAAGCAAACTTTCAGCATGTACAGGCCAAACTAGATACGATAGCACACAGCTGAAGGTTTTGTCTAAAGCCACGGAATGAGCTCACAGCAGAGACAAAAGGCAGTGGTACATCCCAATTCATAGACTCTCTGCCAGATAGGACTGCCAACCTCCAGGTGAGGTCTGCAGATTTCCTGGAATCCCCCCCCCCCCCCCGGAGGTCTTGAGTACACAGAGTACACAAATCAGTTCCACTGGAGAAACTGATCTGCTTTGGAGGGTGGACTGTAGGGCATTATACCCTGCTGAGGCTCCTCCCGTCCCCAAACCCTGCCCTCCCCTGGCTCCAACTCTGAAATCGCAAAGAAATTCCCAGTCTAGAGTGGGGAAACCTAGTGCCAACGCCTTGCGTCTGGGGAATTTTGCAGTGAGGCGACAGAGGGCTTTGAAACTCCTGCTGTTAAGCACCTGACAAAACCCAATCTGAATCATCTGAAGCTTTTGTTTTTAAATCACCTTTCTTTCTCTTCCAGGTTGCCTCTGTTTACAGCCATGAAAGGGATGGGCGGCTGACAGACAGCCCTCAGACCCCAAGGCCAGAGTCTCCTGACCCTGGATATTTAGGAGAGGACAGCTGCTTCCTCATGGAAGATGGAGATGTCCTCCAGGGCGATTCCTTGGGATACTACCCTTGCGGCCACAGAGACAGCAATCTTCCCCCACACCAGCCCGAGGATACTGATCTTCCTTTGAAGCACCCGGGGAAAACAGATGCCAGCGTCCAAGTTGGGGTGACATATCTGGACAAAGCCAGCCAATGGGAGGAACCATTGGCCAACCCCAGCAAGGAGGACACCAAAAGGAAGGCCTGCCTGGACAAACGGCCACTGCTGCCCAGCCTGGGGAAGGCTTTGGGAGTAAACAGGAAGGTATGTGTCAGCCCTACCGAGCCAAGGAGGCAAGAGAAATGGGGACTCTGGGACTCAAAACTACAGAAATAGAGCAAGGAAGAATGTATTGTGCCTCCTAGCCACATAACTCTGCACCTTTCTGGCCTTTCAAAAGTAGCCCATCAGACCTCTCGTGGAAGGTCTGGAGCAACTCCAGTTATTCAGAGATAGACTGCTCCTGGATGCAGTTCTCCTCAGCCCTCTAGACATCTCACCATTCCACAGATCTGTCGGATTCAGTCGGCCAGTTGTTCTGCTGGCACTGCCTTCCAGCAGAAAGTGAGTACCCATGCTGGGTGGCACATCTAGCCTCTAGAAAAATTTCTTTGAAAACATCCCTGAAATGGCTTAGTTGGTCAATACGAATCTACAAGGCCACATCTTTTTAGCCTGGATTAATGAATGGTGTTGAACTGCAAATAAATGCCATTATGACAATAAGCATCTGCTGCCTTTGGAATCCCAGCGCCTGCAGAGCAGGGGCATCACGGGCGCCTCAGTATGACTCTTGAGCCACGAGCAAACAGGGGATTCACGGTCCATCCCAGATTTGGAAATAGGCAGGGGACCCAAACCAGATCTGAGTAGCCTGGGAGTAACTAGTTCTGCCTATTTCCAGAAAAAACTAGCTGCGTAAGGAGCAGAGTTGCCAGAGGACATCATCAGCCTCCCCTCCTCCTGCATCCCCACTTGGCTGTGCAGACTGCTGATTGGCTGGCCTGAAGCATAATCCTGAAACTATCTCCCTCCCGCCTATATAGCCTGGTGATTGGCCACCACTTGCTACAATCCCCAAGGCCCTCCCTTCTCCCCCCACCAGCTGCACAGTCAGTTGTTTGGCTGGACATTGGAACAGCCACCAAGCCAACGCCCTCGCCCCACCCCATCTGGGGTACAAAGCAGCTTGGCGAGAGAGCCCACATTTCCTTCCTAGAACTACGATTCCCAGAATTCCTCAGGAGTCAAGGCAGTTTGTACGAGTTCCGTCATGGTCCTCCTTTCTTGTTCACACAGGGCAAGACAGTGAGGAAGGGAGGAGAGGCAGCACAACCGGCCATCAGCTGCTCGTCAGCCCCAACAAACTCCCGATGGGGTGCCCACAACTTCCGCCTGTGGGTACGCAACATATTTAGCCGGTCTGCTGCTGTGCTGAGACCCGAACTCAGTCCAGCTCCAACCAGAAGGAGGCACAAGCATTTCGGCCGTAGACTTCGAGGGTGGGTTAAGAAGCACCTCGGACGCATGCATCCTCCGAGGGGCAGGCAGATTCTGAGCATCCAAACCCTCGAGCATGAGAGGACTTTTCATTTCTTCTGTCTGCTCATTATTGTTATTTGTTCATGTTATTTATGGTAAGGCTTGTGTAGTGTGGTTTATTTTTAAGTATTTAGGGTTAGGGTGTTAATTATTAAGTTTTTATTCTGAGTTCTTCTAAATTTTAAAGGTTTTATTAGTACTATTCTGCTTCCTTCTGTTTATTGGTGTTTCATTAGTATTAGAAATAAAACTTTTAAAATTCAAAATAACCTGAACGTGGGTTGATTCTCAAGGCACTGCATCTTGCGGCACCCGAGGGGCTCCTAGAGGGTCCTCAGCCCAAGAGGGATGCTGGGCAGATCTGCTCTCACTATCCCTGAGAGCCCTCCCCCCCCAAGGGAGATATGAAGGCCCCTCTGGAGATGGACTCGACAGTATCGTATCTTATTTCACTGACTTCATTTATATCCCACCTCTCACCCCCATGGGGACCCAAGGCACATTATATCCTTCTCCTCTCCTCCATTTAATCCTCACAAACACCCTAGGAGAGGGGGGTTAGGCTGAGAGGAGAGTGTCACTTGCCCAAGGTCTCCCAGCGAGCTTCCATGGCAGGAGGGGGGATCTGAATGGGGATTTCTCAGATTCTAGTCCAGTACTCTTAACCGCTAAAGCATGCTGGCTCATCTCTTATCCCCATTGTCACAGATGCCTCAAACTCCTCCAAACACAGCCAGTTCCAAAGAGGCAAAGTTGGGCGTTCGCCCCAAAGCCCAGCAGGTGTCCACCCCAACAACCCCGCCATTTTCACAGGACGTGGAGCCTCCCCAAAGGAGAGTCTGACGGGTCTAACAGGTCCTCCTCACTCTTTCTGGAGGAGGGGACCCATTGAGACATACCTGTAGATGGAAGGTGTCCTTCTCTTCATTGGCTCTTCCCTTTCAGTGCGGACCTCCACCCTCTATGAAGTTCCTTGGTCACAGTGGGCTACCACTGAATCTTAAAGATCTTAAATACGGACGAGGTGCGGGACATGCACAAAGGGACTTTGGCCATTTGGGGCTTCTGCTGTCTCTCTTTGACATGAGAGAGCATAGACCAGGAACAGCAGACACTGAGAGCCACAGAGAAGCCCCCCCTTCCATTCAAACGCCCTCCAAGAGGCCCCGCACAGTGACTTCCCTGGGATATGTCTTCATGGTCTGCAATGCCACCAAGCCCCCTCCCACTTTCCATGATGACCCAGCAGATCTCTAGCTTGCATCAGGCCAGACAGCACAAATCCACATAGCTCTGCTCCCACACCTGACAGTGGAAGGGGTCAGGGGAAACGATTACAAAGTTCTCAAAGAGATGGGACATGGTGGCCATGGAGACTTCAATTGCCTGGATCTCTGTTGGACATCCAACTCTTGTAAAAATGAAAGGTCCAATACATTTCACCTGCCCATCAAAATCTCCAGATTTTTCCCAACCCAGAACTGACAACCATAACCAGAGAAGAGACAGGAGGAAGTCTCCAAACATGGCTGAGTGGAACAATAGGAGATAAACCACTTGGCTTACACACAGGGACTACTATGAAATGAATGAAGCTTAAACTTCAGGGCCCCTTATCCTGGAGGTGCTCTGAAGCAACTATGTTTTTAATGAGTGAATTTTTCATCAGAATTGATGGAGTTTTAAAAAATGTTCGTTAATAAAATAAGGCTATTTTAGTGACAACATTATCAGCCAATAGGTTGTACTTAATACTGACCCCATTTTCAAGGACTCCACCCCCCCCCCCCTGTTCTTCGCCATCTGCGCCTTGAGGCCGTTGCAAGGGCAGCAAGGCCTTTTGGATCTTCTTGAATGTTGCCCTATAGTTGGGGCCCCATAACAGTTCAAGCTCCAGGGTCCCAAAAATGTAGGTCTGCCATTGCTTATGCACACTTGATTCTGGATTGGATCGTGGCCTGTGGCAGTAGGCATTCACTTTGCAAAAGGCTGAAGAGAGGAGAAGCAGCAAAACAAATTCAAACCGCGTGGAATGCCATGCCAGCATGTACTGCAATCTTCAAGGCAGGCTGCTGTGACACAGCTGAACTCAGGTGGTCTGAGTGGCGTTTGACATTTAATACCAGCTCAGCCTCTGAACATTCAACGTGGAGTTTAGTTTAGTTTATTATTACGGTCTTAAGACCAACTTATGGAGTAAGCATAATATGTACATTCAACATGTATTGAATCTGCAGTATGTATTATGCAATCTGCAGTATGTATTACAGTTTTAAATATATTTGCACTGCAAGTCCCAGGTGCAATGCTTTCATTCCATAAATTGCTTGAAAAACTGTATGCAAGAAGCCAGCCCGGTAAGCTTCGCACATTCTTGTCCGGGTTCTGGGGCTGCAGATGGGCCGCTTGCGCCCACTAGTGGCTCCTCACAGTCTGCACTGGCAAAAGGGACACGAGGAGTGCACAATTTATTATATTTAGCATTGCAGAAGCATTTATAAGAAAAGACCAGAGGTCATTTCGAGCAGGAACACGCAGGAACAGTGTTCTGGGAGTAACAAGCCCAGGAGCAGGCACATATGGTGATGCGCTGTGAAAAAAAGCAAAAGCATACTAACTTGATCTGTATTTTCATGCTTGCTGTAGAGTAGCTTCCCTGCAAGAGCAAAGGAAACCCAAAGTGTCTTTACTCCAAGTGTAAAGCTGGCTCACCAGCTCTGAGTTGGGAAATACCTGGAGGGGTGGAGCCTGAGAGGTGGGTGTTGCCTTCCGACACACTTCTGGTGATGTCAGGAGATGTGGCATATGCAAATAAATTATGCTATGAGTTATGCTAATGAGCTCCTGCGCCTCTTTTTATACGAAATGACCCCTGCAAATACGCATTCTTTCTGGAATGAATAATTCTCCTTGAAGAGCAACCCAAAATGTAACACTCCATTCTAACAGGATCCAGAAGGCATCTCGGGCACTACAAAGGGAGCTCCATTGTCTGCAATTTCTCTTGCCGGCTTCCCAGCATCATGCTTGCCCAGCTGGGATTCAGTCGCTGCACAACTCCAACCTAACTGCTGGTTTTCCACACCCAAACTCCCCAAATGACAAACTGCCCTTCAGGGCTATCCCCCCCCCCCCCCACACACACACACACACGTTACTGGCAAAAAACATTCTCTGTCCATATAGCTTTGTCCGCCTTGTTCCCCCTGAGTGATGTGATGCAGCCTTCAAAACGGTCACAGGTCTTAAGCCGGGGTTAGTCACTCTTCCCAAACCTGTTAAACCTGTTTAAAACATTCCTTCGCACCACACTGGCAGGCCACGATCCCGCTCTAGGAGCTGCAGGAGATGATCCCCTAGGAAAGCGTTTAAAATAAAAGGGTTTTGTTCCACTTCAGAGGTGTGCAGTGAGCCTCTTCCGAATGACTCCAGTATCCTTCTGTGCATCCAGGTGCTGAGTAAAGACTGCTGGTCTTTTAAAGGAGACCCCCAAAGCAGCGCGTCAGAATCTCGAGCCCAAACCATTCCCACCCTGCATTGTGCGGAACGGAAGAAGCACTTATGTTTCCCCCTTTTCCTGGTCAATGAACATCGCCATTCCTTGTGGGCCACGGGAAGTGCGGGCTGTTTTGCAAGAAACTTAACGTGCTTCCCCCCACCCCCGTTAAAATCTAGTTGGAAAGGCCACATATCAGTAAGGGAGATGGTGGTACTGATGGCTGAAAGTGGATATTAGCAAAACGGAATATCTTAGCCGCCGACTGTCGAGTGTTGGTTTGGCACCCTATGACCGGTAGAGGGCACCGAAGGAGTCTCCAGCTGACCCGCTCTTTGCAAGAACACTGGAGGGCGCGGAGGCCTGCGTCAGAGTTGCCGTGTGGCGGGGTCCTTAATGGCTGGAGCGGCATGCGGTAATACGATAGAAAACTGGCGGCGCGCTATGCTTCGCTACACTTTCTTTTTCAGTGTAAGATTAAACAAGCTTTTAAGATACCCAGGCTTTTTCAGGGGTCCCTGAAAAGAGGTCCCTGTCGGCTGCATACGAACAAGGTTAGTTATTACCATGGTTTTTTAGTCTGGTCTGGTAAATAGAAGCCTAGGCACCTAATTTCCAGAAGAGCTGTTGCCTATGTGTGTGAAGTGTTAAAGGTCGTACTTATATTGCCGTAGAAGTCCGATGCAGCTAAAAATATTTGCACAAAACAACTGAGCAGCTGCCATCTCATTGCGTTGTAGGATAGTGAAAACCGCTCAACTGGAACACAAAACCATGTGCCACAATAAATGCCATTGCCCCGTAAGGTGACCCAGCAGCTCATTTTTGCATTCTTGCTGAAGATTGGCTGTCTTTTCTGTTCTAACTCATGCAGATTCCTATGTAATGCAAATGGTTGCATAAGCCTGTACAGTAGGTGTTACTCTCTGTAAGCCATGATCCAAAATATTTTGCGAGAGGCTTGCATCCTCTGTGCATCTGCTCTCCAGAGCTGCAACTATATTGGGTTCAGTTTATTGTTATGGTCCTGGTTTTTGTGAATCATCATTTCCTCTAAAATCAGATGTCCCGGTCAAGTGCCTACCTGAAAGGCTGGAAAGTGGGGCCACCACAAGACAAGGTGGGAGTTGCTGCATACTATGGAACTACCTGATTAGGCAGAAAAAGAACTTTTTTCCAAGATAAAAGACATTTCCCCAGCCCCACAAAAAAAGAAGACCCACCCAGCCTGAAAACAGGGAGCCTGTTCCCTGCATCCCCTGGGGCACAGAATGCTGAGGACCCTTGAGCATTCATTAAACGGTGAAGGAAATTGGCCTCCCGAGGCCCTGGGAGATTATGAGAACCGGAGAAGGGAGAAGGGGAGAGGGAAACTCCCCAGTTGTTTAGCCTTCCCATCTGGTCATCCTTTGCACTTGTTCCCTCTGGTATCAGAGTGAAGAGTTGGGTGTACCAACAGAGAAGCGAAACAGAGCCACTCACAGACAAGGCAGGCATATCCACCCACAGAACAGGGTACTTCTTAAAAGATGTGATTTGGTGCAACATCAAACTGACCACATTTCCAAGACTGCACAAGAACCAGGGGTCATTTAGTAGAAAAAGAGGTCCAGGAGCTCATTAGCATAACTCATTTGCATAACTCATTTGCATATACCACACCCCCAACATGCCGGAAGTGTGTCAGAAGGCAACACCCACCCTTCAGGCTCCACTCCACAGGTGAGGGAAACTGACCTGCTCTTCCTCCATTCCCTTCCCCATCCAATACTTTGTGCAATAAAAAGAAGCGTAAAGAACACACCCTCATTCTCTTCCTGCTCCCTTGAAACCACCAGGTTTCAAGTAGACTTGAGATACCCAGGACATGTGCACCACCCATCCCTTCCCCTCACCACAACAAGACACCCTGTGAAGTAGGTGGGGCTGAGAGAGGTCTTTTGAGAACTGCTCATGAGAGAACAGCTCTGAGAGAACTTGTGACTGGCCCAAGGTCACACCAGCAGCTGCATGTGGAGGAGTGGGGAATCAAACCTGGTTCTCCCAGATTAGAGTCCAACTCCTGACCACTACACCAAACTGATGGGGTGGAAGCTGCTGAAGGGTTGGTGAAATTTCTCCAGTACTTATGTGCCATGTGCCCAGATAAAAAATGGTATGCTTAGAAAATGCCAATTTATATGCCACCTTGAGCAAGTCTTTAGAAAAGCAGCACACAGTCATAAAAGGAACAATGAAAAAATTATCAATATTAAAACAAAACATTAAAAACTATAAAGACCCTAGCAGGGCTTTCCCCAGGGCGCTACACCTCTGCACTGCTCGGGGAAGCCGAGGAGTGGGCGGGGCTTGGACATGTGCCCGCCCCCTGGGCTCCTCACTCCCGGAGCTGCTCTCCTGTGCGCTCCCGCTCCAATGGACCCCTGACAAGAACCGTCTAGAGGCTGCATCCGCAATCAGTCCTCTCGCTCTACAGTGCAGGGGGGCAGCTATTCAGAGCCATCTGGTGCTCAATTAGATGTATCCAGTTCATGGAGATGCAACAAGACAGGCTAAAGAAAATGAGTGATGATGCGCACTAAGAGATGTTTGAGCCTCAAATGTCATTGTGTGGACTTTTAGGGACAGAAGGATGGATCCACTGTAGCACTTGTGTAAGGTAGGTTAGAATGGATCTAAAACAAAGCCATCTTGTTCTTTAGGTCCAACTAAGAGCGAGAGCCTTTGGTGGCAAAAATAAGGAAGACAAGGAGGCCGCACAATACCCATCACTTCGGAACACTATGGAGAGGTGCCTTTGCAGAGGTCACACACGTAAAGCGGATTTGACAGAAAAGAGTAAAAACTTTACAGTTCCTTACAACCATTTGGTTGCTGGGGGCTTCCTACAGGAACAGCTGTTTCCAGATAAGCCCACTTGCTTCTCCTTACTGGGACAGTCTTGATAATTTGAGGACACTGCCTGAAGTGAGACTGAATACTTGAGCCAGCAAGTAGTCCCCAGAGGCTTGCTGCCAGCTGGAACAGCTCCAGAAGATGGGCAGGGGTTAAACTGCATGCCATGGCTTTGCTTTCCCAAGCAGAAGCAGAGTAAACCAGAAATCACAACATGTTCTCTCTCTTTCTCACACACACACTGAAGAAGGCTACCTCCACCTCTTCTTGCTCTGGTGGATTCCACACTAGCTGTTTCTCCTTCAATTACCATCACACAATTTCTTTTGCTCAGAGAATATGGATAAATGTCACGGTCTCATAGGCATGCTCCCGGATTTCCCCCGTCCTCCTTTAGCTGCAGCTGCAGAACTGCAGTGGCCGGTTATCCACGAGGAGTGATGAAGGGCCACTGATTCACCTGATGGAATGGCGAAACGATGTAGTCCCCTTCAGTGCCCCTCCCAAATGAGTAATTCTGTTCCAAATTATTATTGTAGGTAAAAGGAATTGTAAAAAATAATGGCAGAAGCAGTGGGAAAGGGTTTAAATTGGTGCTCTCAAGGAAGAAGGGGAGAGCTGCTACCCAATGCGCCTTCCCAAAGGTTAGCAGCAAAGCCCTCCTGGTCGCAGCCTCACTTTCCCACACCAATCTATGGTGCCCCACTGGAACCCCCCGCCTGCCCATCTTCATTCTCTCCTTTCCTCTCACCTTCCCTCCCTGTTGCCTCCATGAAGAAACACAAGCAGCAGTGTCCTGGTGGCAGGCTTTGGGAAAGGAGAGGTGGGCAGACAAGGGAATGAGGTGGCTCAGAGCGCAGAAGCCTGCCTGGCACTAGAAATCGGTGGGAAATCAGTGGGGGATGGAAAGTGCCATCGAATCACAGCTTACTTATGGGAACCCCATAGGTTTTTCCAGGCAAGAGACGTTCAGAGGTGGTTGGCCATTGCCCTGCCTCTGCATTACGGCCCTGGTATTCCTTGGAGGCCTCCCATCCAACTACCAGCCAGAGCCAACCCTGCTTAGCTTCCGAGATCTGATGAGGCTGGGCTAGCCTGGGGTTGGACTGCTGGTTAAACAGAAAGTAGAGGCGATAGGTGTCCAGCATGGGAAAAGAGGAGTCATGGACCTTCCCGGTGAGCTGGCTGGACCAGATGTTTGGAGCACACTGTTTCCATTAACATTGTAGAACAGTGGGTTTAAGAAAGAGAGAGAGCGCTGAAGAAGGGGAAAGACTGACTGGAGCACGACTAGAGCATGATGTCATGTGGATGGTCCAAACCAATCAACCTCTGGTCCAGTCTGGACATCAAAGCAGAGAGAAAAAACCATTGTGCGGAAGCAGCCACAATGAGAGCTGCAGCTGCCACCAGTGTTGGCTTCATTCTGTCTCACTTCACTGTCCCAGTGCATTTTTAAAAAAAAAATACCCACTTCTCCCCTGCACTTATAGCCAGGGGTCACTTCGTAGAAAAAGAGGTGCAGGAGCTCATTAGCATAACTCATTTGCATAAATCATTTGCATATGCCACACCCCCTAACATCCCGGAAGTGTGTCAGAAGGCAACACCCACCCCTCAGGCTCCACTCCACAGGTGAGGGAAACTGACCTGCTCTTCCTCCATTCCCTTCCCCATCCAATACTTTGTGCAATAGAAATAAGTGTAAAGAACACACCCTCATTCTCTTCCTGCTCCCTTGAAACCACCAGGTTTCAAGTAGACTTGAGATACCCAGGACATGTGCACCGCCCATCCCTTTCCCATCCCCTCCCCACAACAAGACACCCTGTGGGGTAGGTGGCGCTGAGAGAAGTCTTTTGAGAACTGCTCATGAGAGAACAGCTCTGAGAGAACTTGTGACTGGCCCAAGGTCACACCAGCAGCTGCATGTGGAGGAGTGGGGAATCAAACCCGGTTCTCCCAGATTAGAGTCCAACTCCTGACCACTACACCAAACTGATAAGGTGGAAGCTGCTGAAGGGTTGGTGAAATTTCTCCAGTACTTATGTGCCATGTGCCCGGATAAAAAATGGTATGCTTAGAAAATTTAAATGCCACCTTGAGCAAGTCTCTGGAAAAGCAGCACACAGTCATAAAAGGAACAATGATAAAATTATCAATATTAAAACAAAACATTAAAAACCCTGGCAGGGCTTTCCCCGGGGCGCTGCGCCTCTGCACTGCTCGGGGAAGCTGAGGAGGGGGTGGGGCTTGGTCATGTGCCCACCCCTTGGGCTCCTCACTCCCGGAGCTGCTCTCCTGTGTGCTCCCGCTCCAACGGACCCCTGCTTATAGCAGTCTTGCACTGAGTCAGGCCATTGCTCCATCAGGGTCAGTCTTGTCTGCTCAGATTGGCATTGGCACTCCATTGTCTCAGGCTGAGGTTTTTCACATCCCCTACCCCCTGGATATGCCAGGGATTGAACTTGGAACCTTCTGCATGCCAAGCAGATGCTGTACTAGTAAGCCAACACACTTCCCTCAAAAGAAAGCTACATTACACAAAGGCCAGCATGAGTACAAAATGTAATGTGGAGAACTTTTCATAAGCAAATGAAGTTAACAAAGTTTGGTGTACATTTAAACCTGCATTTAAACCTGCATTTAAAGGGGGGGGGAATCTGTGCAGAATGAACCTGAATCATATTTCAGGAAGAGTTGGATACTGGGATCTGAATTAGTCAAACAAATATACCCCATTTTGGTTCTTTAATGTAATGTTTCTTCAAGGTGTGGCAAGGGTGTTGCGTGACATGAACGTTCCTGTTATCTAGAAATTACAATCAATCATTTCTCTAATTTTGAACTTTAACAGACATTGTATACACATTTTCAGCTGATTCTGCAGTTGTAAAAATTAGAAACTTCAATAAAACAACAACCATCTGTCACTGTTCTCCCCCAGTGAGTGAAGATTTTTTTTGTCTTGTCTGACATACCTTCACTGATTCTTATTGACCCCCTTCCTTCATGAATGTGTGGACTAATACTAGTCATAAACATTTAAAACAGTATAACATGAATTCTCTAACATGAATTAAATTTAAGAAAACACTCTCCCCCACGAAAGTCACTGAGGCACCACAGTCAGCTTAGTAGTGGTGGCTTGGGGGAAAAGTGCCCATTTCCGTATGCTTTCTGCCCCAACTTGCCACTGACTGGGCAGTGGGATCTGTCTGTGGTCCACCACCAAGGCAATTGGCAGTAGAAGTCTTGCAAGGCTGGGGTGATGAATACAGCTTCTCATGGGCTGTACCCCTGCCCTAGGGATGGCCCTGGCCTCTCTTATGTGCCTTCAGCGGTATCTGGTTGACCACTGTGGGAAACACGATGCTGGTCCAATAGAGCTACTCTTGACTTTTTCAAAGACACAGGAACACTATGACAGCCACGATATGAAACGTGATCTAATCCACCGAAGTGACTATGAACCACTCAGTCGATATGACACATTACCACGGATGTCAGTTGATCTGAAAGCATATCAGTTTATCAGTTTGCTGGGGGGGCGGTTGCTTCATATGAACATGTTGCTATGTCATCCTTTTAGTTATTTTGTTTAATTATTTAGTTATTTTGTTTAAAATACTTTGGTGTGCTCATGTGAAAGTGATGGTTCTGTTCACAGTTGTGTCCTTCTTTGTAGGATCCAAACCTATGGGAAAATGAGCAAGAAAAGTTCTTAATATTTCATAGGAGAAAAAATTGCAGTCTTATACAGAGCGACTCGTTCCCCAGTAGCAACTGAGTTTATTAATTGGAAATTAGAGATTTTGATTTCACTGTGATCCCTCTGTGTCCTGTGTTAATTTTCTCAGGTTTCCCATGCATATGGAGAACTTTTGTATGCCTGCTTGGAAGCAAGTCATATTTAGAGGTACTTACTTTTGAGTAAGCATGCCTGCAATCCTGTTTTGTGTCCCATTCACTGCAAAAAGGAACTAAATGAATACGTTGCATGCAGTTCACATTAACTTCAATGTGAATTGCCTACAACAAATTTATTTAGTTCATTTTTATCCCACCTTTCCTTCAAGGAGTTCAGGGTGACATATATTAGTCTACCCTCCTCCATTCTGCCCATATAACAACCTTGTCAGGTTGGTTAGGCTGAAAGACTGACTGACTGGTCCAAGATCACAGAGCAAGCTTCCATGACAGTGTGGGGGTTTGAATCTAGGTCTCGTAGATCATCGTCTGACATTTCAACCTCTGAACCAAGAACTACACACACAACAGATTACTGCAACAAGAGATTAACAGACTGCCATCCTAAGCAGAGTGACACCCACTGAAATTAATTGGCTTCCAAAGTAAATCTGTTTAGGACTGCACTGTCAGAAGAGGAAGAGAAGAAGAGATTGGATTTATACCCTGTCCTTCACTACCCGAAGGAGTCTCAGAGCGGCTTAAACACTCCTTTCCCTTCCCCTCCTCACAATAGGCACCCTGTGAGCAATGCTCGCTCTAAGCTGTGATGCCTTGTGAGCAAAAATTCTACTTTGTGAGCCACTGGCATTAAAGTTGTGAGTGAGTGATTTGGCTACTGCATAAATTAGTTTGCTCTGGAGCCATCCTTCCTGAGATGAGACAAAAATGTGTGAGCTGGAGGCTAAAAAACGGTGTGCTAGCTCACACTAACTCAGCTTAGAGGGAACACTGCCTGTGAGGTAGGTGGGGCTGAGAGAGCTTATGACGCGTGAATCAACTGCTGCTTTGAGGCGTTCTGTGAGGTGACTGATCAGGCTTGGCTCTACTTCACTCAACCAGCACCCTCTATACTTAAAATAGTCTTTTCGGGGTTTAATTTTAATAGGTATTCACTCAGGCTTTTCCTTAACATAAAACACAGCTTTATTTACAGAACCAAACAGAGGGGATGGGGGAGGAATTTACATTGGACACGTTGTTTTGGTAGCGGCTGACACATTTGGCTTCGATGATACTTAAAGCAGTAGGCTATATTGTTTGCTGTTTCCTTAACCGTACATAAGCTCACTCAACACCTTCCTCAGTACACTCTCCTGTCCTGCTTAGGGGTTAGCCTTTTGGCTTTGGTTTCCTGGCCCTTACGTCCCAACTGGCCACCAACCAGCTGTCCAGACTCTGCCAGTCTTTGCCTCAGCCCTCCCTTAACCTCCTATCTCAGGTTCCTCAGGAGTGATGTATTTTAAGTTTGTGACCGCTTATGTGTTCTGATTTCACTAGTCTGTTCACTGTCCCTTTGAACCCGACTATCCAGCACCCAGTTCTCAGCTTTAACTGGTATTTTTGGCTGCTCACACAGAGCTACAGAGAGACACTCAGACTCCTCACAGAGCTACCCAGAGACTGTTCCCTCACAGACTCTCACTCTCCGCTCTCCCCCCAACTGTCAACTCCAACTGTCAGGTGTGCCTGTTAACTGCCAATCACTGAGGGTTCCGAGCTAAATGGCCCCCTCCTCACTCAGTCATGTGACCCAGATTTTCATTCCATCACAGAGCTCTTGAGAGAACTGCTCTTGAGAGAACAGCTCTGGCAGAACTTGTGACTGACTCCGAGGTCACCCCAGCAGCTGCATGTGGAGGAGTGGGGAATCAAACCTGGTTCTCCCAGATTAGAGTCCATGCTCCTAACCACTACACCAAACTTGCTCTCAGTTAGTTGCCGTCCCCACCATAGAAACGGAGGCTATCTTGACTCCCAGGTAGAGGCTGCTAAACTGATTCTCGAAGCACTCGCCTAAAAATACATGGTGATAGAAAGTGTCACTGAGACACAGCCGGCGTATGGTAACCCCACAGGGTTTTCAAGGCAAGAGACGTTCAGAGGTGGTTTGAAATTGCCTGTCTTGGTGTAGCGACCCTGGACTTCCTTGGTAGTCTCCCACTCAAATACTAACCATCGCCAGCTCTGCTTAGCCTCCAAGATCTGATGAGATTGGGCTAGCCTGGGCCATCCAGGTCAGGGGTCCTAAAAACATAATGACACATTTTATTATTCTAGTACACTAACCTGGAACTGAAGTGCACTTCTCCTGGGACTTCACTGGGGTCAGTAGTGATGTTGTCATTGTCCACGTAATTAATCGCATCATCTGGGATTCTAAATGTTGCCATCTGAAGTTCAGAATCACTCAGACCGGCATGAGAAATTCGAGCATAACCCAACCTGCCATAAAAAAACTTTTGTTTCAGCAAAGGAAATAATAACTGCCTCATTCCAATTTTTCACCCATTCAAGATTCCAAATCAGCATTTGGCCATTTCAGAGGTGAACTTCTTAACTTGCCACTCTTTACAATGAGCAACGACTGACATTTACCTACATTCACTACACTGTTTCTCAACACAATCTAAAAAGACCTTGTTTGGAAGTCCATCACCTGGAAGCATTTCTTTATATGATTTGATATTTTTATGAAACTTTGGGTGGTTTGTTCCACCTTGGCTTCCTTCCAGAAGTGCTGCTTTAGGGAGTTTCCACATGATGTCATACCCTTGTCCTGTTTCCATGTATTCCCCCCACTTTGTGAATCTTTCCCAAACCTGATTTGATAGACTTTTTGTGTTTTGTTTTTTTAGACTGTGGTCAAAACACCTTTGGATACCATAGGAATAGGAAGGTGCACATTTTTCAGATCCCACCCATATTAATGTCATTTTACTTCAGTTCCTGTGATGGCTATCCTTCACACACATTCCCAAGGAAGGGGGGATTTGGAGGGCAGGGGTTTTAAACTCATTTGTAATAGCTGTATTGCTATAGCATTATAAAGCTATAGCAGTCTACTGCAGCAATGTACTAGTATTCCAGCCCTTTTGGTTGCAGAGTTATAAGAGGAAAAGCACTGGCTGCACAAGTCTTCTGGCTGCCATTTTGATACATGGGTCTGACCACAGCTTGAGATCCTTGAGCTCCCAATTCTCAGATTTCCTTCCCCCCAGGAATGTAAATGAGTAAGAGATCGGGGTGAGGGGAGTTCATCTATAATGAGTGAACTGGCTTTGAGCTGCAGTAGTGTACTGTTCCTTTCTAAATTCTATGCATATAATTAGCAGAAGATCAAGGAACATTCACCCCAGTGGAGAAAAACCATTCTTGGAGATATCCCAACATTAGTTGGTTTGGGGAAAAGACTGGTTTGGGGTAGGTTGGATTGTTTACTTGAAAGTTATATGGCTTTCCAGAGCTAAGAAAGATCCATGCATATTTTCTGTTATACTTTTGTGCTGGGAATGCCAGGTTTTCTAAAGCCGCATAATACTACATCAATACCTACCTGAACCACGACTGGTACAACTACTGATAAATGGCTTCCTAACACTCTCCAACACTGTCCTGTGCACTCCACTTGCACTATAAACTTTTTCTCTTGTGGTTAAGTACTAGTTATAACCTCATGCACAGTTATGTCCTGTTCTTGTTCAAACAGCAATCAGCAGTATTTTAACACACTGTTTCAAAAAAACTGCCTCTGTTAGAGAAGAAGGTCATATATACACCTGGGCAAGCAAGAAAGCAATGCAGCAGTGGTATATTTAAAGTGTGCCCATGCCACTCTATGTACGCAGTCAGGAACAGACAAGGGAGTTAAAATGACCCATGAACAAGCCAGGCTGAGTGGAATGGCCCTTGCAGTGCTTCAGGCTGCAGGAACCACTCAGCAAAGACCTGGTCAGCAGCACCAATGAAGGGTGGTCAGCTCACTTGTTGTCGCCTCCTGCATTGCCACCAGCTGGCTATCAACCATCAGCAGTGCAAGAGGTGGCAACAGGTGAGACCATACCCACTCTTGGCACCACTGGTCAAGTCTGTGATGAGTGGCCCCTGAGGCCCTGGTAAATCTCCTGGGGCTGGGCTCTGCTTGCTCCTGACTACCAATTGGCCCTCCAGGGCTCCGGCCCCTTGGAAACGTTCTCTATAAATGTCCAGACTGCAACATAGTACAGTCCTCATCGGAGTTACACTCTTCCAACCCCATTAATTGCAACGGATTTTGCAGTGGATTTAGACGAGTACAATCATAAGACGAGCTTATGATTGTCACATAAATGGGTGAAATGCAGACAAACATGCCGAAGAGAGAATTTGGAACAGTTCATGGAGCAGTGATCTTCACTGCTCCATGAACTGTTCCGAATTCTCTCTTCGGCATGTTTGTCTGCATTTTCCTTACCTCCCGCCAATCCAAACCTTATCAGACTTCTGCAAAACACACTGCAGAGTTAATGCAGTTTGGACTGTTTGCTAAGTTTATGGAATATAATTGCATCTGAATTCATAATTTGAATCAGTTTGACCGATCATATGGACTGTTAATGAGAGGCTATACAGAGTCTGGGCTACAAAGTACTTCAAAGGAAGAAGGTAATGATTCTGGCATACCTTATTAATCCACGATACATGATATAACTGCACCACCTGTCACGATCTGTGCTGTCAATATCCTAGCAATGAAATAAACCAAAAAGAAGAAAAATGGGCAAGGCAGGTAGTGTCTTTATGTTCAGAGTTTAGCAAAGAACTATGACTGAACTGGAACTAAAATTTCCAACTCTACATAGAAATCAGATATATAGAGGAATGGAAAGGTAAAGTTATTTTGAAGTATTAGGTTGTGAAAGATAAATAAGAGCTGTGGCAGGCACTGGGGCCTTGGAGGAACCAGGTGTAACATCAATGGATTCGGAAGAATATGGCGGCGGGGGGGGGATGTTATCTCCCTCCCCCCATTGCTGAGCCTTCATGAGTCCAGCCCAACCAGCCACCTTAGAACCCTGTGGCAACAGCCTGGAGCAACTGGTTGCTGCTGGGCCCTGAACAGCTCTTGGTATTCACAGCAGCCAGGCCCCAAACAGCTCCCAGAATCCACTGCCACTGCAGCAGGGCCCAGAGTGCCTTCTGGCATATACTGTCACCGCGGCAGGGCATGGAGCAGCTCTGGCATCTGCTGCTGCTGTGGCAGGGCACCAAACAGCTCCTGGCGTCTGCCATCCCTGCACCAGGACCCAGAGTGGCTCTTGGCGTCTGCCACCGCCAGACTCCAGGGCTCTGTCACAGCTCCCAACTGCTGCTGAAGAAGCAAGGTAGGAGTTTCTGTGCATGCACAGACAACACTTTTTTATTTTAAAAAAATCTTCTACCTTGGGGGAAATTTAAACATTTCAAATTTTTCTGGAAACCTAGGGAGTGCTCCTAGTTTGCTGAAAAATCTGTTGAGACTCCATGTGGCCCCAGTCTACAGATTTAGCTGTCCGCAGATGGGGGCCATGCTTGGCTAGTAGTATATAGATGCTCTATTTATGATGACACTGCTAGAAAAGTTCAGAGTGGTCACACACAGAAAAAGAGACACATGCTGACTGTTATGTATTGACCATGCGGTCGCCATGTGCTCTCTTCATTGCGACCGCATGGCCAGAGCACATGGCCAGAGCATGGCCAGAGCACATGGCCAGGAAACTACCTGAGCTTCAGCCAGGTAGAACAAAGGCCAGGTGGATTCAAACCGGCCACCAATCCTGTACCTAGGTTTCTCCCAGGGAACCTATGAAATGTAAATAGACTTCTAATAGCCTATCAGGCCAGTTGGGTGAGGTCAGGGGATTGTCCCTGACCAGCATAAAAGGAGGGCTTGGGGCCCTGGGTTGCATGCTTCATCCGGACCAGCAATAAAGATCTAGCTGTTTCACTATTCCACGGACTCCCGACTCCAATACTTATCAGTGGCGACGAGGATGGGATCCCGATGAGCGACTCTCCAGCAGACCACAGCAGCACAGCGAGCTCCGTCCTGCCGGCCGCAGGCATCTCCGAGCTCCAGCGCTCCAACGCCTCGCCGCAAGCCGCTCTGAGCCCAATCCTCCGGCACTAGCCAGCGCCAAGCCTCAGCGCTCCCCGGCACCGCCGCAAGACACGAGGACATCGCTCAAACAGCCGCCGCCGCTCCTGCTCTGGTAAATATGGCAAACGCTCCGGGACCAATTACCCCTTTCAATACGTCTCGCCCCGAGACGTGGGAGTCCTGGCTCAAGACGCTGGGTTGTGCCTTTAAGGTCCGCGGAATCACAGATGCGGACCTGAAGAGTGCCTGGCTCTTGAGTTCCGGAGGGGTGGAGGTCATGCGGGTGGCCCAGAACCTACTAGCCCCGCAAGACCCCACCGAGGTGTCTTACGACGTGCTCACCAAGACCCTCGGCGATTACTTCGCCCCGAAGCCATCAAAACTGGCCAGGCGCTGGGAGTTCATACAGCGCCAGCAGCAGCCGGGGGAGTCAGCCGCCACTTTCCTGGCTGAACTCCGTCGACTAGCCGTGGGCTGCGAATTCCGCCACATGGATGACCATGTGGAGACCGCCTTCATGGGAGGGGTCCGGGAAGCCAAGCTCCGCCGGCGCCTCATTGCAATGCCGGAGCCAACCTTGGAGAAGATGCTCGAAACTGCGGCAGCCTTCGAGACAATGCAAAAGGACAAGGCAGCCACCAAAGTCCACCAGGCGGCTCCTCCCGAACCTGACTCAAGCGAAGAAGAGGACGTCCACCGGATGCAACCACGCTCGAAGAAGGGTGAGCCCAGCGTCCCCAGGCCCAAGGGCCGGCGCCCAGCATCTGTCTCTGTTCCCTCTCCTGCTTCCCTCAACAGGCAGGCCCCAACGTGCGCCAGCTGTGGGGACCCCCACGACAGATGGACATGCCGCTTCCGTGATGCCATCTGCCGCGCCTGCGGGAAAGCAGGACATCTCGCCCGGGCCTGCCGCCTGAGGAACAGCCATCGTGCCCCAGCAGCGAACTTCGAAGAAGTGGGTAGTGTCGTTCCCACGGCCACGGTAATGAACTTGCCTCAGCCCATCCCGGGCGCAATTTCCGTGTCTCTCCGAATAGAGGGAGTTCCTTGCTCCATGGAACTGGACTCAGGGTCAGCATATTCAATTGTGTCCGCAGCTACGTTCCGCCGCCTCTGCTCGAAGGGGGCACGCTGGCTGCGGCTGCCGGCTGGGTTGGTCCTCCGGGACTTCCAGAAAAACCCAGTGGCTATTAAGGGGCTAGCCAGGGTCCGGGTCCAGTACCATGCCTTTAATGGCCTGCTGGACCTTCTCGTGGTGGAGCGCAATCTAACCAGTCTCCTAGGTCGCGCCTGGTTCAAGCCGCTCGGAGTGCAGTGGACCGGAATACACCGCATGGGCTCTACTGACTTCTCATCCATCTGCGAGGAATTTCCCGCCGTTTTCGATGGCTCATTGGGCTGCTACAAAGGACCCCCGGTTTCCTTCGACCTGGACCCGGCAGTCCGGCCCATCCGCGTGGCCGTCCGCCGGCCACCACTCGCCTTCCAGCCCAAAGTGGAGGCAGAGTTGGAAAAGCTCGTGGCACAAGGGGCGCTCGAGCCGGTCTCCCACGCCAAGTGGGAGACTCCCATTGTGACCCCCCTCAAAGCTAACGGGGAAGTCCGCATCTGCGCGGATTACAAATGTACAATTAATAAGGCATTACAGGACCACGCGTACCCGGTACCGGTGGTCAGCCATGTTCTGGCCTCCCTCGCGGGTGCCAAAATATTTGGAAAATTAGACTTGGCCCAAGCCTATCAGCAGCTTCCCGTAGACGAAGCAACGGCCGAGGCACAAACGATTGTGACTCACAAGGGAGCGTTCAAGGTAAAACGCCTCCAATTTGGGGTCAGCGTAGCACCCGGAATCTTTCAAAATCTAATGGATTCTCTCCTAAAAGATGTTCCAGGAGTGAAGCCGTTCTTCGACGACGTCCTCATCGCCGCCCCGGACGCCGACACGTTCGCAGCTCGCCTCCGGATGGTGCTGCAAAGGTTCCAGGACGCGGGTCTCAAGGTTCGAAAAGACAAGTGCACCCTGGGAGTCTCCTCGGTGACCTTCTTGGGGTTCCAAGTCACCGCAGACGGCATTCACCCTACAAAGGAGAAGGTAGTGGCAATTACAGGTGCACCCCGCCCGTCCTCAAAGGCGGAACTCCAGGCATTCTTGGGACTTGTGAACTTCTACCACGCCTTCCTTCCGCACAAGGCGGCGGTCGCTGAACCCCTGCATCGTCTCCTGGACAAGGGAGCGGCTTGGGCCTGGGGTCCCAAGCATGATGCAGCCTTCCGGGCCGTCAAAGACTTATTAATTTCAAATGCGGTCTTAGCGCATTTCGATGAGAGGCTCCCTGTCATCCTGGCCTGCGACGCATCCCCCTACGGCGTTGGGGCGGTCTTGGGACACCGGCTACCCAACGGAAAGGAGGTACCGGTTGCCTACTACTCCAGGACCCTGTCGTCGGCAGAACGGAATTACGCCCAGATCGACAAGGAGGCCCTAGCAATCGTAGCTGGCGTCAGGAAATTTCACGACTATCTCTACGGACGGTCGTTCACCGTGGCCACAGATCACAAGCCGCTGCTGGGTCTCCTTGCCCCCCACAGGCAGACCCCTCACATGCTGTCCCCGCGGGTCCTGCGGTGGTCAATTTTTTTGTCAGGCTACTCCTACGAATTGGTACATCGCCCGGGGAAGGCGATGGGTCATGCAGACGCCCTCAGCCGTCTTCCCCTCCCGTCCTGCGACCCTGATCCGGCTCCCGCTTTCCACGTCGCGCTCCTAGAGGATCTACCGGAGCGCCCCGTACAGGTATCAGATGTGGCCCGTCGCACGCGGCGGGACCGCATCCTTTCCCGTGTCTCGGACTGGGTGGGAAGGGGGTGGCCGGAAAAACCGGGACCAGATTTTGCCGCTTTCACGGCACGCAGGCACGAACTATCGGCCCACAAGGGATGCCTGCTATGGGGATCTCGAGTGGTGATCCCCGGGCCCCTGCGGCCCCGAGTGCTAGAGGCCCTCCACGAGGCTCACCCGGGAATTGTGCGCATGAAAGCTCTGGCCCGGAGTTACGTATGGTGGCCAGGCCTGGACAAAGACATTGAGGGGCGGGTCCAGAAGTGTACCAAATGCCAGGAGTCACGGCCAGATCCGCCACACGCTCCGGTCCGATCCTGGGAATCTACTAACAAGCCCTGGTCCCGCCTGCACCTAGACTTCGCGGGACCGGTCCAGGGCCGGTTGTTTCTTATCGTGGTTGACAGCTACAGCAAGTGGCTTGAGGTGGTGCCGGTAGCTTCGACCTCCACCAACGCTGCCTTAAGAAGTCTCTGGCCGATCTTCGCGACACACGGAATGCCAGAAACTCTCGTGACCGACAACGGGACCGCCTTCACCTCCGGTGAGTTTCAACGGTTTGTGGAAGCCTGCGGTCTGCGCCACATCCGCTCCGCTCCGTTCCACCCCGCAACCAATGGCCAGGCCGAGCGCATGGTGAGGACAACGAAGGACGCGTTAAAGAAGATGGAGCATGGCGACTGGGAAGAGCAGCTGTACAAGTTCCTGTTCTGCCAACGGAACACACCCCACTCAGGGACCGGGCGCCGGCCAGCCGAACTTCTGATGGGAAGACGACTGGGAACCGTCTTGGACCGCCTACATCCCGACCGAGCAATCGAGGGGAACCCGACAACGGAGGACCGGCCAGCTGCCCGAGGATTTGCTCCCGAAGACCCCGTATATGCAAAGAACTTCGCGCGGGGTCCAACATGGCTCCCCGCGAGGATCGTCCGAGTCACAGGGCCTTATTCCTATGAGGTCCTTACGGAAGATGGCGTAGTCTGGAAACGGCACATTGACCAGATTCGACGCCGTACCCAGAACCACGATGATACCCAGGCCCCCGAACTCCCTGCACCAACAGACCGTGACATCGACACGACTCCAGAAGCAGCGCCAGACCCTGATCCGGAGACTGCGGAGATGCCGCTCCTGCCCGCGGACGAAGCAGTCGCACCATCCACACCTGAACAACCCCCGAGCAGACAGGCCCCGCCAGCAGAACAACTACCCACACCGCAACCTGCCGACACTAGCAACACGCCCCGCCTTACAACCCCCCGGCGCTCTGGACGTGAGCGCAGATGCCCGGACTATCTCAAAGACTATGTGTGCAGAGGGGTTCTGGACTATGGGGGGAGGGGTGTTATGTATTGACCATGCGGTCGCCATGTGCTCTCTTCATTGCGACCGCATGGCCAGAGCACATGGCCAGAGCATGGCCAGAGCACATGGCCAGGAAACTACCTGAGCTTCAGCCAGGTAGAACAAAGGCCAGGTGGATTCAAACCGGCCACCAATCCTGTACCTAGGTTTCTCCCAGGGAACCTATGAAATGTAAATAGACTTCTAATAGCCTATCAGGCCAGTTGGGTGAGGTCAGGGGATTGTCCCTGACCAGCATAAAAGGAGGGCTTGGGGCCCTGGGTTGCATGCTTCATCCGGACCAGCAATAAAGATCTAGCTGTTTCACTATTCCACGGACTCCCGACTCCAATACTTATCACTGACTGACTCTACAGATCCTGAATTTTTTTTACTGTAATCCCAGTTTTGTCTATTTTACTTGTTGGGCACGAATATTTATATTACCAATTATTTTAAATCACTCTTTCTGTTTAAAGTAACAAATTAATACTGCTATTATCATAATTAGTTCTTCAGTACCTTCATGTTGCCATTTTCAATTAATTGCAAGTAATCTCTGGAACCAGGAGCTGAAGTGATATATCCTAGAAACACAGTGAGCTCAGAGCTGTTCTTCAGTAGATGGGAAACAGTAATTGCTTGGAGCTTTCTGTCCAAGTCTTCTCTGAAAGTGGCAGATAAACATTAAGTCTTCCTTCTAGAGAAGTGGCCATACACAGTTAATATCACCAGTATTAACTGCAACCCAGAATATTTTATTGATTGATCATTTCTGTCCTACCCTTCCTCCAAAAAACTCAGGATGGCATACATGGGGCTCACAGCAAGCCACATGAAATGTATTAGTGATTTGCCCAAAGCCATCCACTGATTTTCAAGGCTGTGTGAAGATTTGACAATTAGCTTGGAGTGGATAGATCCGGGTGGTCAGCTGTGTTGGTCTGAAGCAGTAGTAAAAAATTAGAGTCCAGTGACACCTTTAAGACCAACAAAGGTTTATTCAAGGTATGAGCTTTCGTGTGCAAAGCACACTTTTTCAAATACATTGGAATGGTGTGTAAGGTTCAAACTTATAGACAGTGGAATTAGCATGTAACATGTAATATCTTAAACATCATCATGTTACATGTTAATTTCCCTGTCTGTTACATGTTAATTTCCCTGTCATGTTACATGTTAATTTCCCTGTCTCTAAGCTACAGAGACTGTAGCTTAGAGTGGAGTAAAGTTAGGTCTCCCCCTGGGAAGGAACCTGGGACCTTCTGCATGCCAAGCAGTTGTTCTACCACTAAGCTACACCCCTTCCCAACTCTATTGCAAACCCTCCAACAATTCACAGATTTGGAAAGAGGGACACCTGTATACTTGGAACACTCCCTGTTCTCACACACTACTGTGTTCTCCCCGGCCCCTTACACTTTCCTGATAGCTCTTCTTGAATTATTTGCAGCATGCATTTACTCTGCAATGCCTTGTCTTGCATGGATTTCTCCAGCATGGGGTGAATGTAACAGTTTTAAAGCTGAATTTTTTTTAATAGAAAGGTTTATCTAGAAGCCGGTTGCAGAACAGCTGCAACTCAAACACACTCAGTAACATTTCCATAGTCAGTTGCAAGGGATGGAGGAGATGGTGGTACAAACTCTCTAGAGCAGTGGTGGCAAACCTATGGCACGCGTACCAGAGGTGGCACTCAGAGCCCTCTCTGTGGGCACGCACGGCATCGCCCCAGCACAGAGTTCGCAAGATTGGACAGCAAACATCACATTAATTGTTCAAAAGCATGCCAAATGCAAACTTTTACCTTTCAATAAAAAGTTGTTTGTATCATTGAAAGCTCTGTTATTGTGTTTTTCTTTTGAGACAAAATATGTTAATGTATGAGTTGTTTTTTCTAAAATGAAAACCTCAGTATTCAGGTTAAATTGCTGTGTTGGCACTTTGCGATAAATAAGTGGGTTTTGGGTTGCAGTTTGGGCACTCGGTCTCTAAAAGGTTCACCATCACTGCTCTAGAGTGTATGTGCTCCTAGCAAGTATTATTTTAAAATAACTATGGCATTCCCAGAATCTCTCCAAAAAGGCAAAATAGGGAGAAAAGAGCAACAATAACTCAGTAGTAACAGGCATACATGATATAAGCTGTTCCTGATAAACAGGGACAGTTGGAGTGTATAAAAAATTCAGAGTCCAGTGGCACCATTAAGACCAACAAAGGTTTATTCAAGGTATGAGCTTTCATGTGCAAAGTGCACGTTTTCAAATACACTGGAATGGAAGGTAAAGTTCACACTTATAGACAGGCTGAACAGCAAATTTACATGTAACATGATGATTTACATGTAACATGATGAAGTTATGCAAGATCAAAACTAAATAACAAGCTAAGATTATAAGGTCAGCAGTTATATTGATTTAATTAAGGGGGGGGGGGGAGGACACCAAAACAATAAATATGTCAAAATAGGGGATAAGTGTGTAAAGGCATCTTTTCTAATTGTGGGAAGTAAATTGAGATAAAGTGTATATCACTATTATTCTTAGTTAGCTACTCCCTAAACAGGGCTCCATAGTACCAGTTCCCATAATCAAACACTGGCTGGTGGATATGTATTATCTGTGCCAGAGCATTTTCTTCCATGTGGAAGATAATAGTCTCTACTATATAAATAAGCATTTTCTTCATATGAAGATGATTGCTGTACATACTCTTCATTTCCAAAATGTGCAACCACAAAGTCCACCAGTTTCCCTGTGAAATTAACAGTCATGGACAGGGCTGGAGCTATCTCTCCTTCAGGAGATGGGAGAAGATGGTGTCTGGAATGTACAATTGGGTATCTTGAGAGAACCATCATCCTGCATGATAGGAAAATAAAATTATGGACTATGATTAATTCCAAAGCAGAACATATACCAACATCATTGGCTTGCATCTCATCATCCTAAGACAGTTGCCAGGGCTTCAAATGTTGATTGCCCTGTTGGGCAGCCAAAGGTACCCATCTCATAACCAATTAGGGTTGCCAGCTTCTATCTTGGAAATTCCTGGAGATTTGGAAGTGGAGCCTGGGGAGGAAAGGGACCACAATGCCATAGAGCCCACCCTTCAAACCATCCATTTTCTCTAGGGGAACTGATCTCTGTCATCTAAAGATCAGTTACAATTCCAGGAGATCTACAGGCCCCACCTGGAGGTTGGCAACCCTATAACCAACTAGGGTAGAAACCTGCCTAGGATTCAAGGAAGTGGTTTGCCACTGCCTGCCTCTGCGTCACAGTCCTGGTATTCCTTGGTGGCCTCCCATCCACATACTAACCAGGGCTCACGCTGCTTCGCTTCCAAGATGGGGTTAGCCTGGGCCATCCAGGTCGGGGGAGAAGGAAATACTGGGGGCTCATGGTGGGTTTTTAATTGCAGAGTTTTCCAGCAGTTGTTAATTTTAAAACTATGTTTATGCTGCTTATGATTGTATTTTGTTTTGCTTTGTAAGCTGCCTCCAGCCAGCCAGCTCTCTGGAGAGGGGGCAGAGACGTTGTGTAAATGAACAAGCTAACTTATTAAAAGGAGGAGGAATAAGACACCCAGCTCGAGCATGCTGTGAACCTAGCAGATACCAGCCAGCCATGATCAGTAAGCAGCTGTGCTACCGGTTATACCACAGAGACAGGGGCACTGACTTTATTCTGCGTAAGATCGTTCTCACGGCATTACATAGGTGAGAGACTCCCCCAGTGAGTCAGCGTCCAGGGCCACAGCAGGGGCGTAGACTTTAGTAAAATCCGGGGGGGGGGGGCTCTTTAGTGCACGCGCTCGCTGGGGATGTTTTCCTCCCCCCCCTCCGGGAAACCTCCGCGCCTTCCCAGGCCCTTCCGAGGCCCGCCAGCGGCTGCTGCCGGGGCCTCTCTCTCTCTCCCCCCCCCCTTCCCTCTCCCTTCGCCGGGAAAAGAGGGAGGGAGAGAGAAGGACAGAAGAGTGGCCGGGGGGGGGGAGGCACCCCAGGCCCCAGGAGGCGCCCCAGGAGGCGCGGTGGCAGGCACTACGTTTTCCCGGGGGGCTCAGTCCCCCCCGGGAAATTTCGGGGGAGGCTTGAGCCCCCCCGTAGTCTACGCCTATGGGCCACAGCATCTTCCAGTGTTCCTTTTTTCCATAGCCCAGCCTTGGTTAAGCCTCAGTTATTTTGGGGGGGGGGGGGTGTTTCTAGCTCACTTGACCCTTCCTCTCTCAAGTGATCCACCCCTCCCCGAGCATCATGGGAGCAGGATTCCCAGATAGTTTCGACAAAAATACTGCACACACTTGATAAAAAATTGTAGCTGCGCACACAGGATAAATAACAAAAATGCCCTGCCCCTCTAACAGAAGCTTATGTGTGGAAATGAATCATTGAAGCTTCTAATGGCATGGAGGCAAATAAGACCTCAAAAGTCTACATTAAAGGGACAAGACACCGCAGCTGGCAACCCTAACCAGTATCTACCCAGGCCTAGGCTGATACACCAAGCAATACTATACCACAGTTTCCCTCTATTTAATACATGGCAAGATATACTGAAGCCAGACCTTTCCATCTGTTGTCCCAGACTTGAAAGATTTATGCCACTGCCCCCACCCTGGTAACCCCCCTGGAACTGCTTGAAGAGAAGGAGGAAATACATCTCCAATGGAACTGCTCCCCCTTGTGAGAGTCCTACAGAGTCAGTCACAACCAAGCATCCTTAAAGAAATGTAATATTTATCGAGAAAGGTCTGTTGTGGTCATCTACACGTTCTGTGTCAGTAATGGCTAGAAGGATCCCTAGCCAGAGCAATTATACAGAATTCAAAGAGGTCTTGCAAAGGAATGCAACCAATCACATATATCAAAAAAGGTGCTCAAATATACTGGTTACAAGTTCTCATAGAAAAAAGCGGGAAGATAAAACAGCAGACACTAACCAGCTGCCAAGGTCAGAGCGAAAACGGCAAGCGATAAGCCAGCAGGGAGGGAATCAAAACATAACACTCCAAGCAGCCTACGTCCCCAGGCAGTCCAAGCCACCTCCCGGACAGGGGATGGCAGCATTAGCTGATACCCCTTTCTGGAGTCAAGCACTAATGGAGGCATTGACGGATACACTTTACCCAAAGCCCTGACCTGGATAGCCCGATCCCATTAGATCTCAGAAGCTAAGCAGGGTCAGCCTTGGCTAGTATTTGGAAGGGTGACCTCCAAGGAATACCAGGTCGTGATACAGGGGCAGGCAATGGCAAACCACCTCTGAAATGTCTCTTGTCTTAAAAAACAAGTCTGGCTCACCACCTAGTGGTGCATAACACTAAAAGAGCTAGAACTTCTGGCTGCCAGACAGTCTTAGGATCTCCTGGCTATTCTAAACACAATGCCATATGATAATTATTAATTATTATTACCTTACCCAAACTAGTCTTCAGAATGTTCTGCGCAAAGAGAGAGAAACAGAATATGCTGAAAACTGGTGGCTAAGGAAAGTAAATAATTTCCTTACTAATTCCCTGGTGTGTGTTTTTTAATCATTTACGTGTGCTGTAAACCAGATCTCAAGCATAGCCTCCTGACATTTGTGGGCATTACAACTAGTCACAACTGTATTTGGAAACAGAAAATATTACTGTGGAGGAAAACCTTACAGTTTGAAAAAAGAAAACAAGCATTTCCACATCATATCCAGATTGCGGTGCTATCAGAAGTTACCTACATTGTTGGATCTCCTGCCCTAAGATTACCTTTTTTGGGAATCTATACTGACACAGGTTAAATCCATTACAAATCTAGATCTTACTCTTACGCCAGAGTGTATACTCTTGGGGGTTCATTCAAAGTTCTATGAATTAAGAGCCTCGAGGTTTTTATGATCAGTCCAAACCTCAAATGGGGTGCGCACCCCTTCCAACCAGTGGCACCACGTAGTCAATGCCAGCCGAATGGCCGCAGCCTCCTTATCCCAAACTGCCTAGTTGTGTTTGGTTTCCCCGAACTTTCAAGACACATAGGCAAGGGAGTGCAGCTTTCCATCATCCCCTTCTTGGAGGATTGCCCCCCCCCCATGGCCACATCTGTGGCATCTACATGCACAATGAATTTTTTGTTTTCACCGGGGTGTGCTAACACAGGCTCTGAGGTA
This sequence comes from Lepidodactylus listeri, assembly GCA_029233225.1. NCBI lineage: Eukaryota > Metazoa > Chordata > Lepidosauria > Squamata > Gekkonidae > Lepidodactylus > Lepidodactylus listeri. Next base: position 109,808,517 of record JARCFY010000009.1, on the reverse strand, counting down.
AATATAGTCTTAAGAGCCTCAAATGCCTTTTGACATTCGGGGGTCCAATCGAGTCGCGCTCCCAGTCAGGTAGACTTTGGCCCCTTCCCCTTTGTTTTTAATAAGTCTGTAAGGGGTAGGCTATATTGGGTGAAATTCTCAATGGATGTGTGGTAAAAATTCGTGAACTCCAAAAAACTCTGAAGTTGTCAGCGGGTTTTGGGGGGCTCCCAGTCTATCACGAGCGCAACTTTAGCAGGGTCCATTTCCAAACCCCGGGGCGATATGCAATACCCTAAAAAGTCAATTTCCGACTTGTGAAACTCACATTTGGACAGCTTAGCAAAAAGCTTATGTGAGTGAAAAGTGGTGAGAACTTTGCGCACCAATTTCACATGTGACTCCCGATCAAGGGAGTATAAAAGGATATCATCTAGATAGTAGAGGACCCCTTTAAACAGGTGCTTGTGCAACACTTCGTTTATTAAATTCATAAAAACTCTGGGTGCCCCTTGAAGTCCAAACAGCATCATCAGATATTCGAACTGGCCCAGGGGTGTATTAAACGCATTCTTATATTCATCCCCCTCCTGGATGCGCACTTGGAAGTATGCGTCCCAGAGGTCCAGTTTGGAAAATATTTTTCCCCTGGCTGTCTCCACCAGGAGATCTTTAAACAAGGGAAGGGGCTATGTGTTAGATGCTGACACCACATTCAAACCCCTATAATCCATGCACAGTCTTAGCCGCTGCCCATCCTTCTCTTTCCAAAACAAAACGGGCTGCCGGAGGGGAAGTCGCGGGCCAGATGACACCCTGCGCCAAGTCCTTGTCAATGAACTTGCGTAATTGCACTTTCTCAGCAGGGCTCATTGAATACAATTTCCCTGTAGGCAGCTTGTGACTGGGCAATAACTCAATGGCGCAGTCAGTATTTCTGTCGGGAGGTAACTCATCAGCCTCGGTTTCCTCAAACACCTCACTCAAGTCTCGATATTCCAAAGGGATAGTTTCAAAATCTTCGATAGCCATGCAGCCATTAAGGGGGGGGGGTGAAGTGGGTGCCGGGCCCCACTTGGGAAGCCAGCGGTGCTCCACGCACCGGGTGGTTACAAAGCACACCTTTCCTTCACTCCAAACAATGTCGGGATCGTGGGACCCCAACCAAGCGCTTCCCAAAACCATGGAGAATTGAGCATGGGGATTAATAACAAATGTCCTTCTTTCCCAATGCTCCCCTATGGTCCCAACAATAAGCAGTTCAGTCTCATCATCACAAAGTTCTTTCATCTCTGAACCATCCATCTGGGTGAATCGTAGGGGTTCGGCCAACCTTGTCACCCCAACTCCCAGCCTTGTGACTACTTTTGGGCTAATAAGGTCTCTAGCACACCCCGAATCAATGAGGGCACTCACTCTAACTTGGGTTCCCAGGTCTTGGTTGACTACAGTCAATATGACATAAAGGAGGGGGTGGGATTGCTCACCACTGGTGGCACCAGTTGCTCATGGGCCTGCTGGGTAGCGCCCTTTAGAGCAGGTCCCATCTGTTTCCCGCCGACTGAGCAGTCTCCACTGCTGCAACCCGTTCCTGCTCCGGTTGAGCTTCAAGCTGCAGGGCCCGGGGCTTTGGGGGGGGGGGGGTGAGGTCCCTTCGTGCTACGAGGGGCGGCAACCAGTGGAGTCAGAACTCCTTTGGGGGCTCCAGCCGGGCAGGATGAAGCGTAATGGCCGACTTCTCTACAACGCAGACAGAGCCCTTGCTTCATTTGCAGATCCTGGAGGTCTCGGAAGGGTTGTTTGAGCTTGGGCTTGGCCGGTTTCCTGGCAGCTACTGGGGGTTTTGGGACTGGCTTTGGGACGTGCATGCGGATCATCTGGAATCTGCCTTCCGCAACTTCCGCCACCGTCACCCAGGCTGCCAATGATGTGTGGTTCACGTTTCTGAGAACTGTCTCATCGATATCGTGATTAAGGCCCTGCCAATACTGCTCAATAAACATGGCTTCTGGCCACTCCTTCTTAGCTGCAAATCTCTTGAAAGCATCAGAGTACTTACTCACGGAGCTGGTCCCTTGCTGCAGGGCACAGATCTGGTTGTGGGCCTTTTCCTCTCCCATGGGGTCTTTGTACTGCCGTCGCAGCACCCACATAAACTCCTCGGCGCTCCTGAGCTCAGGCCCTGGCATGTTGTGGAGGCTCATGTACCAATCGGCTGCTCCCTCTTGCATCCTCGACCCGAAGTAGCTGGCTCGTTCTTCCTCGGATGGGAAGAAATGGCCCCAATTCTGGAGGAACCTCCCTGGTTCGATTACGAAGAACTGAAGTTTATTGGGGTTCCCATCAAACATAGCATCCAATAATTCTTGGGGCACAGGCCGTTGGGGTATTACCGGCCCCGGCGCAGGTCTCGGAGGTGCATCACCTGGTCCCGCAGGTGCTCCTTGCAGCTGGGGAAGAGTTGCGGAGGAGGGGGGATGCGACCTCCTCTTCCTCCTCCCCTTCACTCTTGATCACAGCTGCAATCACTCTCAGGAGGTCCAGAAACATCTCGGTGATCTCTTTCTGCACCATCTGTTGCATAGCCTCGAACCTCCGATCCATGTGAGCCCATAGCTTGCTGGGGGGTCCTGTTGCTTCCCTGGCAGGACCCTCTATGGACAATACCATTGGGAGTTCATACCGACCCAGGGTAGACCCCCGCCGGGGTGTCAACCACATTTTCATCGGCATCATGGAGAACTGCGTCGAGGATCATTGGTTCCGGTGCAGCCTTTCGTAGACCCACCGACTGGTGGTAGGAACCACTATCTCCTCTGGAGTAGTCACCGGCCCCTCCAAGGGTGCAGTAGTTACGGGTATCATGTCCTCGCCATCCATTTCTGGGCGCAAGGCAGGATCCCAATATAAAGATTACTAACACTCAGTGAGAGTCCTATGGAGTCAGTCAACAACAAGTGTCCTAGAAAAGGAAGTCTTTATTGAGAAAGGTCTGTTGTGGTCATCTGCATGTCTTGTGTTAGGAATGGCTGACACAGCCCCAAGCAGTTCAAAATGGGGTCTGGTAAGGAATTGCAACCAATCAACAAGGCAAAAAAAAAGGCGCTCAAAATACTGGTCTATGGTTCCCAGGGGAAAAGCGGGAAGTCAGGAGAAAAGACACATAGGCAGGCACCAGCAGTCTCCCAAGGTGAGAGCAGCTTGCAGAGCGATAAGCATGCCATGAGAGGTATAACATAACATTCCACAGACCCGACATCAAATGTTCACTCATCCCACCTCCCGGGCAGGAGATGGCAGCATTAGCTGACACTAGGGATCTTTGACGAGCTCATACTCAATTAAAGAAAGAGTATCTTTATTACTTTACGCAGCAAGGAATACTATTGCATTATCCTGGAAATTATCACAACCTCCTACAATCTCACAATGGCATCAAACATTATGGAAATTATACATCATGGTGAAGCTCACAACCTGGATACTATGATCAGACCTTCTAAACATTCCTACTTTTCCTCTACATGGTTTCCTATACTTTAATATTTGTTGTCTCAAGAGGAAATTCCTCAATTAGTGGTTGATCGTGGATTATGATGAACTTTATGGTTTACTTATTGAATGCTCAGCTATGCTTTAATAATAGTTCGGTTAGATTGGCTACTGTTAGTTCACCCAGTGAACTGTTACTGTATTAAGTCCGTGTTCTGATTTACAGATTGTATCTGCATTACTCCATTTTACTGTATTTTATATGTATTGTACTTGGTTATTTGTTAACTTTTAATAAACTGTCGATTGCAAAAAAAAAAAAAAAACATGGTGAAAAGTTACATTTTGACATCCTCTGTAATGCAGACAGCTTGGACTATGGGACTGCTGGAAGAATAAGTGCCCCAGCGACCCACACACCCACCCCTTTCTAAATCTCAGGGTTTAAAATAGCCCCAGGTTCTAAAACCTGGCAGGACAAACCCAGCCATTCATCACCAGTTTTCACAAAGTTAAAAATAAACTAGATTTAACAGTATGCAGCACCGCGCCAAGTAAAAGTTTAACGCAAAGCCCAACTAGTCAACGTGTGCTTGGAACAGAGTGGCTTAAACTCCCACTGCCGGGGGGGGGGGGGGGGGGGAATTAGCCACCTGCTCTATTTTGCTCTGGAGAAAGAGAAGCAACAAAGATTCACGGGGTTCCAACATAAGCATGGGGGGGGGGAGTTTGTGGGGTACACAAGAAGGGATGTGGGAGGATACCTTTTGTATTCCTAAAGGATTTGTGCTGCTGGGTTGCTGCTGCAGCTGTTCTGCAGCCACCGTGGAAGCTGCTTTTGCAGTGTTTGGGCTTGGCAAACCCAAAGAGTGCAAAGCAGCCTGAGCTGCGGAAGGGCCACAGTAGCAACCCAGGAGGACACTGGAAGGCCAGGGGGCTCCCCTCTGTCTTGCAGCAGCATCCTGGGTTGTAGCTATTCTGCAGCTGTGGCTACTTTGCACTGTTTAGGCTAGCCATCACTCACCGTGCAACATATTCCTCAGAGAGTGAAGAGACCAGGGACTGGGGGGAGGTATGGCTTTATGGTCTCACCACATAGCCTGGTGCTGCCCCAGTTGGCGACTGGGCAGTGCCCAAAGGGGATTTCACTCCCTCCTTCTCCTGGGCTGTACTTTGCAGCACCGTGCCAAGGAAAAGTCTAACACAAAGCAGTAGGGATGCCAGGTCCCCCCCCCCCCCAAGTCACCAGTAGGGCACAGGGGGTAGGGGTGCCAAATCCAGGTTTGGAAACTCCTGGAGATTTGAGGGTGGATCCTGTGAAGAAGGCCCTGTAATGGGGCACCATGCCCCAGAGTCCACCCTCCAAAGCACCCATTTTCTCCAAGGGAACTGTTCTCTGTAGTCCGGCCACAAACTGTAATTCCAGGCGCTCTCCAGGTCCCCTCTGGAGGCTGGCGTCCTACAAAGCAGAGGACAGGCTCTTGCAAGTCTCCTGGAGAGCTGCCCTCCTCCCTTAACCATTCCCCCTTGGCCAAACCTCTTCCTTAAAGACACCAATGCAGACCGATGGGTGGGGCATGCTATTCACTGTTCAGACTTCCAGAGCCCAGACAGAATAAATCAGCCATGGCTGCAGAACAGCCACAGCAATCCAGGAGGCTCCCCTGGGCCTTGCGTTGTCCTCCTGGGTTGCATCACTCCACAGCTGTGACAGTTGTAGAAGAGCTGTGGCAGCAACCCTGAAATACCAGACATTCAACAGTCCGGTATTTTCTCTCTTGTTTTCCCAGGCCACCAGTGAAAATACTGGACTGTCAGAGTCAATACTGAACAAGTGGTGACCCCACATGGCAGTGGTCTGGACCTTCCTTCTTGGCCTTCCCTGGGCTGACCTAATAAAGGACTTCCTAGGGCTGGGCTGAGCCCGGAATCCCTAGGGTTGCCAAGTCTTACCGGAAGTGACGTCATCGTGCATGGCATGTTGCAGGGGATGTTCTGCCATTTAAGGGAAAACGCTATAGTTATTCCTCAAATGATTGACCTTCAGGTGATGTCATTGCACAAGGCCCATTGGCACACATGTAGCACTTTGAGGGCAGCACTCCCTGCCCCACCAGTTGGGCTATCTGCTCAGTACCAGTCCCGTAGCTAGGGATTTTGGGGGCAGGGTGCCTGGGGGGGTGCAGCTATTTAAATCAAAGTTAATTAAATGAATTTAATTTGGGGGCAGCCCGGGAGGGAGGGGGCTTGGACAAAATGCTAGGGGGCCAGGCCCCATGGGCCTCGCGTTAGCTACGGGCCTGCTCAGTACTGTCTGTGTGAGGCTGTCCCCCATTGGCTTGTCCTCTGAAGCAGATGAGTACAGGAATGGGGCTAGCCTGTGAATCTCTGTATCCAGATATGACTCACCCCCACGTATGGTCTCGTGTACTTGGCCCAAAATCTGTGTAGAAGCCAAGTGCTTCTCCTAGCCACATGGTTAGATCGTTGTTTCCAATGAACGGCTTAGAGGCATCACTCTCTATAATAGTAATGAAGTCCGCACCTAGAGAACAAAAAGGTGGCAAAATGTTTGAAAAGTTGTCAGCATGTTAAAAAATCTTCAGTAAAAATTTTTCTTCGAGACACATAGACAGTAATAAAGCTGGGGGCTTCCATCTGATGGAAACTGCTCTCCTTCCATCAAAAGATACAGCGTTAACATTTATTGGTGCTCTTTGTTTGCCTTACAGACTCTTTGAGTGTGCAAAGGGGGGGGAAATCCCATTCCACCCATCCAACTGGAGTAAAACTAGTCTGCTTGAAGTATAATTAAATCTAATTGAAGTATAATTATAGTCTAATTGAAGTATAATTAAAATAAATGTCTTGGTGCACTCAATCTCCCTAGCTGATTTCCCCTAGAAAATTCCTAACCAGAAGTGGAAAGCCCAAACAATATAAATAACAAGTTATTTTTAAAAAAATCTGCCAGGAAAATCAGCTAGGAGGTGAACAGATTGCACCAAAACATTTTTTTTCCTATTAAAAATTTCATTACCCTTTACGTAGACCAGTTTTGCTGCCTGCCTTACGAAATGAGGTCTGAAGAATAAATGAAGTTCAGTATTTATATAGCGCTGAACACTCTTGAGTGCATTACATACCTTCCCTTAGTAATATTTACAACAGCCCTGTAACTTAGATCCACACAACAGACAATGGTGATAAATGGTTATATGGCTGATAAACACTGAGGTCTGAGGTCACTTGGCTGCAGGTCACTTGGCTGAGGTCACTTGGCTTTATTTTGTTTTTGTATTATTTATACTCCGGTTTATCCCCAATGGGAGAGCCAGGGCAGCTTACAACATCATTCTCCTCTGTTTCATCCTCGCACCAACAACCTGGTTACACTGAGAAAAAGCAGGCAACTGACCGGAGATCACCCAGCAAGGTCCACGGCAGAGTGGGGGTTTGAAGCTGGGTGTCCCAGGTCATAGACCAGCTCTGTAACCATTACAACACCAGGCTGGCTCTTGGAAGTATTTCACAACCTTCGCCACTACTGCCGGCGTTTTAACATGCTTCAGTCCCAAACCAAACCTGTTTCACTACTCCCAATATCACCTTACAACATGTGACAGCTGCTGAGCAGCCTAGGCAGCCTGAGAAGTGGAGCCAACTGTTGGCCAATGCCTGCCATTGGTACCTGGACCATCTGTAGTCTATATTCCTCAACAGAGAAGGTTCCCCACTCCTTCTGTAACTGGTGGGAAAGACCACTCTGCCTACAGAAGAGAAGGGAGGCAATAACAGGAAAAGTGTTTTGTCAAGCGTACCTGTTTGATTCAACAGAACAGCCGATCTTTCCAGATTAGACCAACCTTTGTTGTCATAGCCGAATCTGAAGGGCCAAATCAAGGCAGAGAATTCTTTCTTTGGAGGCTACAGGTAATTTCAAAAGAGGAAAAATTGTTACTGGTTTGGTCAAGGTATATGGCTAGTATCATTGAATTACCCTCCCAGTATCCAAAGAACAGAAAAACAGCAATCCTAAACAGGTCAACTCTGAATCCCACTATGGTCTATCCAGTGGGGCTTACTCTCAGGAGAGTGTTCTTAAGATTGCTCTGATAATCACTATCAGGTGACAGAATTATTGTAGAATTATTGAAAATATACTATTTGTCCAAAAGAAGAACAGAAAGGACATCATGACACATTAAATGATGCTGGCAAGTCAACTTTTGGCTTAACCCAGTCGTACTTTGTTGGGTTTTGCAAGTGTCATCCCTTCAGTCATGAAAGGGTTAATCTGAAGTTTCTGTGTACTAGTAAACAAGTTTAGCATAGGGTCAATTAGACGTCAAATAGAGTCTTCCCACAAAAAGGAGGAGGTTTTATTATTAATGAGGTGACCTTAAGATTGACTATCGGCTAGTCAATATATTGGAAGTAGTACATGCTATTCTGCACGTACACAAGCTTTGGGGAGAAACTTCCATCCTTTGTTCTTAGGGGAAGAAGGAGAAGAAGAAGAAGGTGAGAAAGAAACAAGATGGAACTAGAAAGATGAGCTAGTTAGGCTGTTGTTTTCTTTCCATGTAACCCCTTCCCTAATTTTTCTAGGAAACTTTTTCTCAGAAGCTAAATACACACATGTCTGTGTGATGATTATTCACCTGTGCTACATTTGCTCTGCTAAATATCCACCATACTTAATCTTCGGTTCAGACAGCCACATTCACAATTTTGACCGAACCAAAAAAAGTAAAAATTGTTTCTCTATAAGCCTAAAAGATCCCATATGGCAATCCAATTATAACAAAATTCTTCAAATATACAATTTGCCAGATGTTGTCCAAGGAGCCTCTCAGGCTGACTTTAATGGTAGGGTGCAAATATACGCACACAATGCTGCTTTAGAGAGGCAAGTCATACTAGAAACTAAATTTTCACACTGGTACAAAACAATTAAATTGGATCAACTTAGGGCACAATACCTGCCCAAGATTTCCTTTTTAAAATTACATTTAATTTAAAATTACATCCATTTGTTTGCAAACAATGCAAACAGCTATGCTTAAAGGTCCCTTCACCCAAACACCCGTTGCTCAGCACCTCTGCATATGTGGAGGCCCAGATGCTGAAGACCAGTGCCATTATCTGTTGGCCTATCCACTTTACTCATCTCCGAGGAAGAAATTCTTAGGTACAGTCCTGGCCAATTTAGGTCTTAGCACCGTGATGTTATATAGTTATATATATAGTTATATTGTTACTTGCAGATGTGGAGCCAGAGGTTTTATATAAGGTTGCCCATTTTTCCCTAGCCGCAAAGAAAATTCAAGCTAAGCTAGTGTCAGCATAGGCCAGTTAACATTTTAATTAGTATTCAACAGACGTTTATGGGAGTTTTTCTTTTTCTTATGAAATAAGTTTTATAGCACCTTAATCTAGTTTTACTGTACATTATTTTATTGTATATTACTTTTTATCGCTTGTAACAGCCATTGGCTGTATGCAATAAAATTGAACTGAACTGAAAAGCAACTTTTACTTCCATCCCGGGTATGATGTCTCCACCTCAGGGAGGCTCACAGCTGACCGTTTCCTCTGCTGGTGGCTGTTAAAAGGTGGGAGCCAATCGCAAGCCCCTGCTGGGCAGGGGCCTGGCTCACTTTCCTTAGACATAGGGAAGGTGCCCAAGAGAGGCGTGAAGATCAGAAGAGCACAGGTGTGTCTAGTATTAAACCATTGGAAGACACCCATAAAAAAACTGGCTCTAACCACACATATAAACAGCTGATGGCTGAACAGAAAAAATTAGAAGCCTTAGAAAACACTCACATACAGAATAACTTATTACATCTTAAACACAAGTTTTGGTTTAGACATCCAAGATGCATTAAGTTATTGAAATGGAGACTTAATAAACAAAGGGTCAGCAGACAAGTCAAAGCACTTCGAACATCATCAGGTGCACTGACATCCTCCACTGAGGAAATCTCTAAAATGTTCACTAATTACTATAGTGAACTTTATAGCTCAGGATTTCCTTCTCAGAGCAAAGTAGACTCCTTTTTATCCTCCAACACAATAACTAAGAAATTGGCACCAGAACACAGCCAGAGTATGGAAGCTCCCATAACAACAGAACTTCTGGAGGCCATAAAACACCTTAAACCGAATAAAGCCCCAGGCCCAGGTCTCCCCTCCGAATTTTATAAGTGATTTGCACAACACTTAGTTCCTCACTTGTTATCAATTTGTAACTATGTTCTCCAAATTGGCATTATGCCCGAATTAAGCCAAAATCATTGTGATCCCCAAAAAAGGTAGAGACAGTTTAACACCTCAGTTCTTTCACCCAATTTCATTATTAAATAATGACTATAAAATCTTCACAACTATTTTAACTTCCAGACTCAACAAATTTATAGAACATTACATACATACTGACCAATCCGGCTTCATTCCCGACCACGAACTAACTGACAACATTAGGAAAACCATTGATATAATCTACTATTCAAAAACCAAATTGACAAACATTGGCCTTCTAGCCTTGGTCATAGATAAGGCCTTCGACAAAGTCGAACCAAACTTTCTACATACAGTCATCAAAGAAATGGGTTTTGGCATGACATTCCAGAGGGTCATTAAGTCTCTGTATTTGGCTCTGCACACACAAATTTCAATTAACAACACAATTTCCACTACCATATCTCTCACGCGTGGCACAAACCGCTTGCAAACAAAATTAGATCCTCACCAAATATTTCAGGGCTGCAGCTTCAACAGTCAGATTTCAAGATAAGTCTGTTTGCTGACGACTTCGTCTTGTACTTATCTAATCTAGAATCCTCTTTACCACACCTGGAATCCTTACTCTCTGAATTTGACATGGCTTCAGGTCTTGCAGTAAACCAGTCTAAAACCACCTTTTATCCCATTAACCTTTTAGAGCAGACTGAATCTTTTATTAAATGCACTTATCAATACCAATGGATACAATCCCATTGGTCTTATTTGGGTATTAAAATCCCCCTTCACTTTACAGACCTTTTTCAAACGAATTATGCGGATATGGTTGAAAAAACTAAAATTTTACTAGAGCAGTGGCATAAAGAAAAAATATTTTGGCTGGAAAGAGTACAAGTTCTTAAAACTTTTGTCTTCCCCAAATTTTTATTCCTCTTTCAGATCTTACCCATCCCCATTTCAAACTCTTTATTTAAACAATGGCAACTTCTTTGGTCACAGTTTATTTGGGGATATAGAAAATCATGTATCCAGTTTTTAACATTAAGACGCTCTGTGCAATTAGGAGGAGTGTCTTTACCAGATCTGAAGCTCTATTATGAGGCTTCTATCTTATCCAATATAATTAAAATGTTGAAAACTGATCCCCAGCCAGACTGGGTTCCTTTGGAAGAAAACTTTTTAGATATGAATCAATATCGCTTTTTACTTTGGGATACCAAAATCAATTCTTGCTTTAACCATTCCTCCCACCCATTTGTTCCAGCTTTATTCAAAATGTGGAGAGTTCTGTGCCCTAAATGGGCACCGGGTACCTCTTTAGCATCTTCCTACCTGAGGCAATCTTGGTTTTCCCCGGCACTATCTCCTACATCCTTCCTGAAATGGAATCACCCTAAGTTATCAATGTTGTATAATTTAACTTGAAAACAACAACTACTAGATTAACCTAGTCTGGATGCATTAGCCTCTGTTACTTTGCCATGGTTAGAATATTTCCAATTATGCCATTTATTTAATACCCCGTCACTGAAACAGACACTCCAAAGACGATGTACCGAGGTTGAAAAACTAATAATTTCTTCAAAAGGTGGTAGTAAAGGACTAATTTTGAAACTTTATAAAAATTTTATTGATCCCAATCCTGAAGTTTTACCCTCCTACACACTTTCTTGGTCTAAAAATCTAGGTGAAAACCTTCCTAATTCATTTTGGGGGAAAGTGTGATCTTCCTATGTGACTAAAACAAAATCTTTAAATATACAACTCAATTTCAAGATACTTTAAATCTTTAAATATACAATCTTTAAATATACAACAACTCAATTACAAGATACTTTCAAGATGGTACCTAACACCATTAAGGTTACATAAAATTAATAACCAACTCTCACCTCTATGCTGGAGAGAATGTGGAGAGATCGGAAATTATTTAAACAACTGGTGGGATTGTCCGATAGTCCGAGCCTTTTGGCGAAAGATTCTTACCCAAATACACTATTTAACGGGATACCTTCTTCCAGAAAAACCAGAACTCATATTATTGAATTATTGGAAAGATGTGCACATTCCCCGGCACAGTATAGACTTAATTACCATTTTGCTTTCAGCAGCGAAATCCATTATTGCCCAGAACTGGAAAAACGCATCTCACTTGTCAATCAACATCTGGTATTCCAGGATTTGGGATAACCTTCTAATGGACAAGATTTCCAACCGACTCACGAACCAAGATCCATCATCCGACAAGTTAGCTTTTTATGGTAGATGGCATCCCATTTTAAACAACCTTGGCTATGTTCTTGAAAAAACCACGACAAGCCAGCAATCTCAACGTTATTCTTTTATTAAAAAACATTGGTCTTTATGCTAAAGCTTTGGGTACAAATTGTATGCCTTCAAGTTTTATGATTGTTATTATCTCTGGTCATGAGCTAAGTTTCTTTCTTTGTTTGTTTTGTTTTTATTGTGTGTTCAGGCTGTTGTTTGTGAAAGTTCTTGTTGGATTGTATGTTCACGAGTTCCGTTGTTGTAATTTTGATATTTGAAATCTTGTTTATATTCTGAAAAATAAATAAAATATTTTTTTTTAAAAGAAGAGCACAGGTGGTATGGCAAAGTATCACTGGTTTCACTCCTCTTCCTACAATGATAATTTAGCCCAGAATGTCAGTTAGCACTGCTGTAAGTTCTGTAGACTGCTATGATCAGTAAGAATGCTATGGGTATTTCATTTATCAATGCTTGAAATTGGTCTTGCTTGTTTAATGAGCAATTAATCTTATCTCAATTTTTTAGTGCTCTTCCAATTCATCGAGGTCCCAGACAGGAGACAGCATCGGTGGCTCAACCCCCACCTCTGGAATGTGCGCTTTGCTTGCTTTGTGCATGCTTATTGCTCATTAGCTTTTCTCCCCTCTTATCTTTCATTCGCCTTTCCCTAGCTCACGGCCTTGAGCTGAAACCCTCCTGTTATGTGTTGTATTATTCACAGGTGTTATGAGTTCCTTTGCTTGGTTTTCCTTGGGAACATCTGCCCCAAAATCTGAACAGTGATTTTTCCTGAGAACCTATTTTGCCGCGCTTTCCTTGGGAACAGTGGGCCAGTATATTTGGGCGCCAATAATCCTCCCAATTGATTGGTGGATGTTGAGGCATATTTCATATCAAGTATAATAATAGTTGTATTACCATGCTTTGGCATTACTAACAGAAGAAGTGTATTTGACCAACAAGATCTTTTCTGCAAATAAAGGACTTTCTGTTTAAGGAGACCTGTTGTGGACTACATCTATTGGCACAATCTCAGACTGTTAGTAATCCCAATTGGGACCAGTTCATTGTGCCCATCATGGATGACAATAGCACTGAAATCCCTGTTCCCAAACCTGAGATACTGGTTACCACTGAAGAGGTGCCAGTAAGACCCGTGGTTACCAGCGGGGTGACGATCCGTTCCAGATGGAGTGGAGGAACCCAATCCTGGGCTCAGTTTGGACCACAAACCACCGAAGCCTGGTCTCCTTGGTGGGAAGCCGGCGCCCGACAGTCCGGAGACCAAGAGCGGAGCGGAGAGCCGTGGATGATTTCCAGATGGCCGAAGTGTGGGTGCAGATGGATCGTAGTTCGACACGATCCAATGACGCCTTCAGTGAGAGATGACTACCATGCTGACAGATCTCCCAAATGTGGTAGCCCGGCAGTGCGGGCACAATTGGGGCTGGAGCTAAAGCCGGAGCACCACTGGCAGTGGTACCGCCACCAGTGCAACTGCCAGCCCAGCCTCCAGCACCTCAGGGGCTACCCGCACAGCCAGTTCCAGGTCTGGCCCAGCCGGTGGATCGCTGACCAGTGCCTCATGAGCTGATGGGGGCCACGTTTGATGGAAACCCCACAAAACTACAATTTTTCATCATCGAAGCAGGTCGCTGCATGCAAAATTGGGGCCACCTGTTCCAAGATGAAGGGGACCAGGTGGGATATATTGGTTCCCAACTGCATGAAGAAGCTGCTGACTGGTACATGAGTCTCCACAATGCTCCAGGTCCTGAGTTGGATAATGTGGAGGAATTCATGTGGGCCCTACGTCGCCTATACGAAGACCCGATGAGCGAAGAAAAGGCCAGAAATCAGATACGCAACCTCTTACAAGGGAAGATGTCTGTTCGTGAGTATACAGCTGTGTTTAAATGCTTAGAAGCTAAAATCAGGGGTTGGCCAGAAGAGGTATTTGTAGAGCAGTACCGCAGGGGCTTAAATGGGGAGCTATATGAGACTTTACTCAGAAATGTAAACCCAACCACTCTCAGTGGTTGGATTAGGGCTGCTGAGGAAGCAGAAGCACGCTTCACTTTAATTCGTATGCGGCGCCCGGCTAGCACCCCTAAAAGCGCTGCCCCATCGGCCACCCCTTTCAAGCCAAAGACCAGGCCTCCCATGAAAGACCTTAGAGACTTCCGTATGAAAAAGGGATTGTGCACTAGATGTGGGGAGTTGGGCCATTTTGCATCCGTGTGCCCAGCCGCTTCTCCTAATGGAGGAGCACCGTCTTCACCACCAGCATGTCCCAAACCGAAGAAATCATTTACTCTGAAACAGATGGCACTCCAAATTGTGGATTCTCGCTTCCCTGAGGAGCCAGAGGAAGGGATCACCGCCCAGCCACAGGGGAACGACCAGGACCTGCTCTGAACAGCGCAATGCAGCAGGCCCCTCAATCCACAGCGCCTCAAACAATGAGCTCCCCTGGGCCCCTTCTTTATATTTTAATGACTGTAATGAATCCACATCTGGGCACGCTGATGCGGGTACGAGCCCTTATTGACTCAGGATGTGCCAGAGACTTGATTAGCCCCATTGTGGTGGATGGGCTAGGGTTGGGGGTGAATACTCTTGAGGAGCCCTTACAGTTTACCCAAATGGATGGCTTCGAGAAGTGAACCAATCTGTGTGTTCGAGAGTGAACCAATCATAGTCGGCACGGGAGAACATTGGGAGCAACAGGCTTTTGTTACACCCCTCATGCGCAATTCCCCATGGTTCTGGGAAGTCCATGGCTAGGGACGCATGACCCCTACATCCTTTGGAGTGAGGGACGGATTACCTGGGTTTCTCCCGCTTGCAAAGAGCATTTGTGGAAAACTGAGTGGGGCACTCAGCCTGGCTTCGAGAACGCGTGTTTGGCACGTGATGAACTGTTATCCAGACCTGCCACATACAGGGATTTAGTGGAGGTTTTTGAGGAGACGGAGGCTGATGAGCTCCCTCCTCATCGAAACACTGACTGTGCAATTGAACTATTACCTGGGCGTAAACTACCCGAGGGGAAACTATACTCTATGTCTCCCCAGGAAAAAGTTGAACTTCATAGTTTCATAGACAAAAACCTCGAGCGAGGTTTTATTCGGCCGGCCACTTCCCCATTTGTTGCGCCAGTCCTTTTCCGGAAGAAAAAAGATGGGGGCTGCGGTTGTGCACAGACTATCGAGGCTTAAATGCAGTGTCTACTTCCAACGCCTACCCCCTCCCCTTGATAAAAGACTTGCTCAATGAGGCCAGTAAAGGGGAAAAAATTTCAAAACTGGACCTCCGGGATGCTTACTTCTGTGTGCGCATCCGAGATGGGGATGAATATAAGACTGCCTTTAATACCCCGCTGGGGCAATTTGAGTACCTGGTAATGCCCTTTGGCCTCCAGGGGGCTCCAGGTGTCTTTATGAACCTAATAAATGAAGTGTTACACAAGCACCTATTCAAGGGGGTCCTGTGCTTTCTTGATGATATCTTGCTCTATTCTCCTGACATGGCATCACATACTAAACTGGTGAGAGAAGTGTTAACTACACTCAGAGACAATAAACTGTTTGCTAAACTCTAAATGCGATTTTCACAAAACTGAAATAGACTTTCTGGGATACCGGATTTCACCTCGGGGTTTAGAAATGGATCCGGCAAAAGTATCAGCTGTGGTGGGGTGGGAGACCTCCCCGCACCCACCAGCTACAGAGTTTTCTAGGATTCACCAATTTCTATAGAAATTTCATCAATAACTTTGCCCAATACAGTCTCCCCCTCACTGACTTATTAAAAACTAAGGGGCAGAGGCCCGAGGCTGCAAAACCAGGCGCTCAATTAAACTGGACCCCTGAGTGCCAACAATCTTTTGATACTTTGAAATGCCTCTTCACTTCTGAACCCATTCTAGCACACCCTGATGAGAACAAAAAGTTTGTAGTGCAAGTAGACGCCTCAGATGTTGCCGGGGGGGGGTGATTCTACAGGAAGGGACTGATGGGAAATTACACCCGTTAACCTACGTTTCCAAAAAATTTGGGGACTCTGAACACAACTGGGCAGTTTGGAAGAAGCCGCTGCAATCCACTTAGCTTTTACTACATGGCGGCATTGGTTGGAAGGGGCCCACCAACCATTCGAAATATGGACTGATCACAAAAATCTGGAAGCCTTACGCACCCAACGCTCCCTTAATGCTAAACAACTCAGATGGGCTGATTTTTCCTCTAAATTTAACTTCACCGTGCGCCATTTCCCGGGACGGTCCAATTCCTTGGCTGATGCTCTCTCCTGTCTACCCCAACATGATTCTCAGAAGACCGAGGTAGTAGAAACTATGTTCACCCCTGAACAATTGGGGGGGGGGGGGTACAGACTAGAAGCCAAACTAAGAAGGGGTTGACATCGGCAGTCTCTGAATGGATTGTAAAGTTTGCCCAAGAGTATTCTGAGGATGAAATCAGAGAATTCCGTTCCCTGCCTTCCCTTGTGCAAAGCCCAGAAGGCTGCTGGTTTAAAGAACAGAAAATTGTAATTCCTCTCAAACTACGCAAAGAAATCATGCATGCAGCCCATGAATCCAAGCTATCAGGGCATTTTGGGTATTTAAAGACTTTGAACCTTTTGCAAAGACAGTTCTGGTGGCCATGTATGCAGGGAGATGTCTCTACCTACAATGGCTTTCCTCGTTTCTCCAAGATCAGGGACAGAGGGTGGTGGTAGGGGAACAGCTCTCCCAGAGACACCCATTGATTTGTGGTGTCCCACAGGGAGCAGTGCTTTCCCCTATGCTGTTTAACATCTATATGCGCCCCCTTGCCCAGATTGCCCGGAGGTATGGGCTGGGGGTGTCACCAATATGCGGATGACACCCAGCTCTATCGGTTATTGGGCAGCCGGTCAGACTCCGGCCCAGGTGACCTAGACCTGGCGTTACAGGCTGTGGCTGGTTGGCTCAGGCAGAGCCGATTGAAATTGAATCCAACTAAGACGGAGATCCTATGCTTGAGTCAGAGCGGATCGGGGTTGG
Organism: Lepidodactylus listeri; assembly: GCA_029233225.1. Classification (NCBI taxonomy): domain Eukaryota; kingdom Metazoa; phylum Chordata; class Lepidosauria; order Squamata; family Gekkonidae; genus Lepidodactylus; species Lepidodactylus listeri. The sequence continues at coordinate 109,791,476 of JARCFY010000009.1, read as the reverse complement.
GTATCCCTCTCCCGACCTTCGAGGGGGTGCCGTTGGTGCCAACGTTGGAGGTTAGGAGTCTGGGAGTGCTCCTGGACCCCTCATTAACAATGGAGGCCCAGGTAGCAGCCACTGTGAGATCGGCCTTTTAGCATCTTTGGCTGGTCAAGTAGTTGGTCCCCTTCCTTGAATGTAACGAACTGGCTACAGTGATCCATGCTTTGGTCACCTCAAGATTGGACTACTGTAATGCTCTCTACTTGAGGCTGCCCTTGTGCCAAATCCGGAAGCTGCAGCTGGTGCAGAATGCAGTCGCGCGGTTGTTGATGGGCCTTCCTGTGCGGGAGCACATCCAACTCGCCCTGAAATTACTGCACTGGCTGCCTATAGCATACCAGGTAAAGTTCAAGATGCTGGTACTTACCTATAAAGCCCTTTATGGCCTGGGACCTAGCTACTTGAAGGACCGCCTCTCCCCATATGTTCCCCAGCGGGCACTTCGGTCTGGATCCCAAAACTGTCTGGTCCTTCCAGGGCTGAAAGAGGCTCGGCTGGCGGTGACAAGGGCCAGGGCCTTTTCTGTGGCGGCCCCGCACTGGTGGAATGAGCTCCCGGATAACATCAGGGCCCTGCAGGATCTTTTACAATTCCGCAGGGCCTGTAAAACGGAGCTCTTCCGCCAGGCATTCAAGTAAGGGCCGCCCACACTTCCATCTTGGCCCTGGCCCAATCACTTGATTCGATCACTTGATCTTATCCGCCAGCCACTGTGACCGTCCATAAGGTTTACATCTGGATACTGCTATGATATACTGAGCTGAAGATACGCCATTTGTATAGTGTTAATTGTTTTAAATTTTAATGTTTTATGATATTACTTATTTTTATACTTATTGTGAGCCGCCCTGAGCCGCCGTATGGCGGGGAGGGTGGGATATAAATCTCAAAAATAAAATAAAAATAAAATAAAAATACCTATGTCTCCTCTTGCCAAACATGCTTGATGGGAAAATCCCGTGGTGGGAAATCCCCTGGATTACTACAACCTTTGGAAACTCCTAGCTGTCCATGGGAAGTCATTTCTATGGACTTTATAACCGATCTGCCTGCTAGCAAAGGGAAGACTGTAGTGTGGGTTATAGTGGACACTTTTTCCAAGCAAGCTCACTTTGTGCCCTTAAAGAAACTGCCTACTGCAAAAACATTGGCTAAAGCTTTTGTTAATCATGTAATTAGGCTTCATTGTTGTCAGAATCTGACAATAGTATGCCTGTTCTTCTATGCCTCCTTTGTAACCATGGGTGATTTACTGCTTGCCTTGATGTGTATTATCTGTTCTGCTCAATGTTGCCTTTCTCTGGTCGGGAGGGTGGCGTGTCACATTCCTGAACGTCACATAAACAACTGGGACTATCACATCCGTCCACTCCCCCTTAGCCTTTGAGGCTCGGAGAATGTTATCAAGTGTCACAACCTTGGGAATTGTTTAATTGTTTCTAGCCAAATGTTTAGCCTATCATTCACACATGTGGGTCACCCAGGGCAGGAAGGGAATTTTTATTACTTTCTCACCTTCCCTGTGAGAACCTAACAGTCATCTTTTTCCCGCTTAGCTGTATTGAATCTGATTGGTCCTTTACCTGTATTCGGCTATGACTGAAGGTATATTAACCACTGTTGCTTACTGTCATGCATCTCTAACAAACATCGAGAACCTGAACCATTCTTGGAAATAAAAGAACTTTGCTTCAAAACAAAGGTCTGGTCTGATAGTGTAAGCTCAGAAGCCTCACAATTGTATACCAAAGAAGGTAATCTCTGACTGCGGTTCTCAGTTTGTTGCCAACTTCTGGCGGGAGCTTTTACAAATCTTAGGAATTGAGGCAGCCTTAAGTAGTGCTTATTATCCAGAGACGGATGGCCAGACCGAAAGAGTTAATCAAATATTGGAACAGTATTTATGATGCTATACTAATTTTCAACAAGATAATTGGGTGGACCTATTACCTTTTGCAGAATATAGCTACAACAATGCTGTACATTCTTCTACAGGAGTATCTCCGTTTATGGCGGTTGGGGGCTTTGAAGGCCTTCCGTTGCCCAATTTAAGCCCGGTCGCCGAAGAGTCTAGTGACTTCATTACTTGGTGGAACTCACTGTGGGATTCCTGGCCCGTAATTGCAAAAGTATTAGAGGATGCCAAAGCTGACTATAAGAAATATGCTGGTAAGGGGAGGGCCCCGGACTGGAATCTCTCCCCTGGAGATTCTGTTTATGTGTCCACAAAAAACATTAAAGGACTTTAACCCAGCCGAAAATTGGGTTGGAAATATGTGGGCCCTTTCCCAGTGGTCAGGTGTATTAACAAGGTGACATTTGAACTTAAACTCCCCAAATCATTGAAATTTGTACATCCTGTTTTCCATTACAGCCTTCTAAAGAAGAATCCTGGGCCGAACGAATGGAGACCCTCCTCCTCCTTTCCTCCTCCTCTGATGAAGAATGAGGAACCACATTATGAAATTGATCAAATTTTGGACTCTAAAGTAAAAAGAGATCATTTGTTCTATCTAATCAAATGGTTGCATTTTGGTCCTGAAGAGAATTAATGGGTTGAATCTTCTCATGTCCATGCTCCTGCTAAAATCTGAGCATTTCATAAACAGTACCCTTTAAAACCTGGGAAGGGAGTGGATCTGGTATCGGGAGGGCAGAATGTCAGTTAGCACTGCCATAAGTTCTGTAGACTGCTATGATCAGTAAGAATGCTACGGGTGTTTCATTTATCAATGCTTGAGATTGGTCTTGCCTGTTTAATGAGCAATTAATCTTATCTCAGTTTTTCAGCGCTCTTCCAATTCATCTAGGTCCTGGACAGGAGATAGCATCAGTGGCTCAACCCCCACCTCTGGAATGTGCACTTTGCTCGCTTTGCGCATGCCTATTGCTCATTAGCTTTTCTCCCCTCTTATCTTTTGTTCGCCTTTCCCTAGCTCACGGCCTTGAGCTGAAACCCTCCTGTTATGTGCTGTATTATTCACAGGTGTTATGAGTTCCTTTGCTTGGTTTTCCTTGGGAACATCTGCCCCAAAATCTGAACAGTGATTTTTCCTGAGAACCTATTTTGCCGCGCTTTCCTTGGGAACGGTGGGCCAGTATATTTGGGCGCCAATAATCCTCCCAATTGATTGGTGGATGTTAAGGGGGCATATTTCATATCAAGTATAATAATAGTTGTATTCCCATGCTTTGGCATTACTAACAGAAGAAGTGTATTTGTCCAACAAGATCTTTTCTGCAAATAAAGGTATTTCTGTTTAAGGAGACCTGTTGTGGACTACATCTATTGGCACAATCTCACCAGAGTACACCAACTGCGTTTGCACGTATTCATCCGTTTGTATTCTTTTGGGGACAGGGACATGTCTCTTTTGCTTATTAAAATTTCCAGATGGTGCTGTATAAATAATTGCTAAGAATAATATAAATGAGTGTTAAAAAAAAAAAGAGCGACTGCTTCTAAAAATTAGGACCTAGTGCAACCCTAGAAAAAAATTATATTTTACATTATTTCCATCAGTTATATTTCCATCCAATTGTGAGTGTTCTTGTTTAAGGGCTGATTCACACATGCCTATCATTTAATTTCTCATCACTCCGTGGCCTGCAGCCAAATGTGTGAACTGGTTCTACTGAAAAGCACAGATTGCTGGAGCCCTGTAGAATGTTGAATTTTGGCTACTGTACAAAGTAAATCTCCCTAACCTAGACAGCCCAGGCTAGCCTGATGGTGTCAGCTCTTGGAAGCTAAGCAGGGTCGGCCCTGGTCACTATCTGGATGGGAGACCTCCAAGGAATACCAGAGTCACTAGGGAGAGGCAGGCTGACCACCACTGAATATCTCGTGCCTTGAAAACTCTATGGAGCCGCCAGATCTATGGACTGCATACTAAATACTGTGTGCAGTTCTATTCATCCTGAAATACAAAGACATGTTATTAACAGCGTGATGTATTTTAAAAGAAATGGCCTACTCACCCCATGGCCCAGTTTTTTCTCATAAGCTTTATATCGCAGTCCTAATCCTAGTAAGCCTACACCAACAAACAGCCACAAAACTAGAAACAGAACATTTACAGCATGTATTAATATTAAGGAAACACAAGGAGAAGATGATTTCTTGGGAGTCTGCAATATAAAGCCTTAATATTATCTTAGTAAAAAATGCAGACTTCAGCACAGTGGGAGTAGTGATAGGTCTGCATAGCAGAACTTTAGAAATACCATGAAATGTCAGATTTCTGCAGAGGCAGGATAACGTGTGTTCTCTCTGTCTCTTTCTCATCAATGGACTGATCCCTCTCCATATCTTGCGCAAGCCTTCTTGGGCTGCCATATATTGCCACCCATTTCTCTGGAAATTTGCTTCATCTAGCTACATCTAAATCTTCTTGCTCTCTTCCTTGAATCAATTTACAGTACAATCCTGAACAGACTTACATCCTGCTAAGTCCATTGAAGTGAGTGGCCTTATGAGGATGTAACTCTGCTTAGAACTGCATGCTCTACTCAGGAAAGCCTGGCTTTTAAAGAGAGGTTACAATAATAAGGGAATAAGTGTAGGAATGGGATTTTTCTCCACACATGAAATATAAGTCAGAGCATGCAAACATCCACTGGTGTTCCTTGTGTATCACTCCAAAACAACAGTGTCAGGTCGGGCAGCCATCTCTGCATCTGCCAGGTAGCCCCCATACCCCACAGGCTCTTTGGCACACTCATATAATCCTCAGTCAGCAGTTTTCCCTCTAAGATGAGATAGTGTGAGCTAGCTCACAGTTTTTAAGCCTCCGGCTCACACATTTTTGTCTCAGCTCAGGAAAGATGGTTCCAGAGCAATCCAATTTATGCAGTTGCCAAATCGCTCGCAACTTTAATGCCAGGAGCTCACAAAGTAGGATTTTTGCTCACAAGACTCCATGGCTTAGAGGGAGCATTGGTCAGGAGAGGGAGGGTTGCCAGCTCAGAGTTGAGAAATACATGGGGATTTTGGGGGTGGCACCTGAGGAGGGCGGGGTTTGGTGAGAGGAGGGACTTCAGTGGGGTATCATGCCATCTTCCAAAGCGGCCATTTCCTCCAGGTGAACTAATCTCTGTCACCTGAAGATCACTTGTAATCCCAGGAGATGTCCAGCCACCACCTGGAGGTAGGCAAACATACAACGGAAACACAGAGCAGTAATCACCAAAGACAGTAACGCACCGTGTATAAGCTCAATAAACAATGAACATTAGAACCATTTTTATTGCATTTGTAATTGCATAGTAATCAAAATAACTCTTATAAACACATCGTGACTTGAGCACACAGCATAAACAAAGATATATAAATGGTGTAATGACAATCTCCAAAAAGCTGATCACCATAACACTTCAGGCTTGAACTTGATGCTATTAATATAACTTAACAAGACAAACAAAAGTCCAGCACCCTTTTGTTATGTCCTGAACGCAATTCCATAGACCAGTAATGGCGAACCTTTTAGAGACCGAGTGCCCAAACTGCAGCCCAAAACCCACTTATTTATCACAAAGTGCCAACACAGCAATCTAACCTGATTACTGAGGTTTTCGTTTTAGAAAAAAGAACTCATACATTAACATCTTTTGTCTTAAAAGAAAAACACAGTAACAGAGCTTTCAATGATACAAACAACTTTTTTATTGAAAGGTAAAAGTTTGCATTTGGCATGCTTTTGAACAATTAATGTGATGTTTGCTGTCCAATCTTGCGAACTCTGTGCTGGGGCGATGCCGTGCGTGCCCACAGAGAGGGCTCTGAGTGCCACCTCTGGCACGCGTGCCATAGGTTCGCCACCACTGCCATAGACAATACGATAGTGATTCCCTACTGTAAACTTGTAAGATTCTTTTATGTGACCTAACATGTAATGGTGTCTGCCATGCGGCCTGAGCACATGGCCAGAAAAAGGTCCGAGCTTGAGGTGGAATAACAATAGCACCCAGGATCCTAAAGATTCCCCAACCAGGGGCTTAGAATATTCGAATGAACCAATGTAAGTCTCTGGTGGGAAGGGTAACCTGTCCTGCGGTGTGGGTGTGGACGGGAGCGAGGCTTTCCTGTGCATATAAGCCGACCCCCGGGCCACCTCAGGTATGCTTGTTCCTGACCTCCAATAAACTCCAATATGCTGAAAATCACTCCACCGGCCTCCAGACTCCAGTACTCTTCACCTTTTGTGTTTCATCTTTATCACAGCACTGGTCAATCGCCACAAGGTTCACAACTGAAACTATCCAGATCTTAAATGACTGAAGGCATTATAAGAATTCATTTTGGTTCCAGCACAAACTTTTTTACTCTGAAGAAGAAACTGAAATGTCTGATCCGGATAGCGTCAGTCGTGAACCTCATGTCAATTGACCAGCACTGTGATAAGACAATACACAAAAGGGTTTGGGACTTTTGTTTGTCTTGTTAAGTTATATTAGCAGTGTCAAGGTCAAGTCTGAAATGTTATGCTGGGCGGGGAGCAACAGTGGGAGGACTTGCCCCACTGCTGGACCTCCTGAGGGCACCTGGTATTTTTGGCCACTGTGTGACACAGAGTGTTGGACTGGATGGGTGATTGGCCTGATCCAACATTGGCTTCTCTTATGTTCTCTTATGTTCTTCAGTGTTTTGGAGATTGTTGTTACACCATTTATATCTGTGATTATGCTGTGCGCTCAGTCATGATGTGTCTATAAGCGTTATTTTGATTACTATGCAATAACAATCACAAAAGTATATCTTGGTTCTAACGTTCATTGTTTATTGAGCTTATACATGGTGCGTTACTGTCTTTGGTGACCACCAGGAGGTTAGCAACCCTCCTCTCACCAGGCCTGCTTCTGTGCAGCCCGAGGCTGGTATTGGCTTAACATCCTTAGTCAACTCCCTCTTCCTTTATGAAACAGACCCAACCAGGACATCCTGGCCACAAAGACATGGAGAGCTAGGCCGGTCATTGGCTCTGCTGTACCCTACCCCCAGTTGCTGTGGAACATCTGTGTGGTGGTGGTGGAGCTCTCCTCTAAGCTTGCTACTCATCACCTGAATGGCTGACAGGAGTTCCCTTTTGACCTGGCCACAAATCAGCTGTGTGGCAAGTACAGCTTTCCTGTTGGCATGGCTGCCAATCAGCTAAGCTGCAGGAAAGGCTTCACAGGGCCCAACCACTACCATAGCCTGCCGGCTTATCTTCAGACAGCCCCCCACCCACCCAGAGGCTGGAAGGCCCATGGAAGCTAAAGGCCAGCTCACCACCTGACAACCAGATGCATTTTAAGGTAAGAGATAGCAGCGGTAATTCAAGCATTACAGGGAGTGTGTCCCTGAGGGATCTCAAGAGCGTAATCTAAGCCCTAATATTGTATTTATGGGGAAAGCATCCAAAATATCACTTTAATTCTATACATTCACATTTTTAAACTGAAAGATTTTAGGAATGAAATTTTTAAACAATTTATTTTTTTAGGAAGTAAGTAAGTGATACTTACATAATTTGATGAATTTTTCACTTTGTTTGAAGAGGGGCTTCTGACTCTTCTTTATCCCAAACAGACCATGAGAACCTTTTTTACCATCAACTAACATGTTTGTGACAATGCATAGCATGATGATTCCTATAAGGGAAAACGGACACTCTTTCACATCTGATCATAAGAAAACACTCAGGCAAACATAGCCAAACCTTGAGTTCATTCACCCCAAGACATTGTGAATTAGTTATCTTGTCAGAATGCTGATGAAGACAGAAACTTGGAACGATGCAAAGGGAATCCTGGTTCAGAGTTGATGCATTAAAAATAAATGTAAGGAAAAGGACAAATTGGGTACGCTGAAAAAGCAATTCCATGCAAAGGGAGATCAACAAAGCCTGCATAGGCCTCTCACTCCCACTTTACATACTTTATCTCTTTATCTTCTAAGTCAACATTTATAACTAATACGTTTGCTTTGATTAATATGCTGTCCAGCCATGCTTCCCAATTCCTCCATTAATCTTTTTGTAGAAATTTTAGGTTCCCTTCACAGGTTATCAACATACAGTTCAGAGCTGAATTCATTTCTCAGTGTTTTAGTAACAAAAGTATTCAGATCAGACTTTATTGCGATAATAACCAACATCAGAAGATGATTAATAACGTAGTCCTAAATGGAGTTATAACCTTCTAATCCCATTGACTTTAATGGATTTAGAAAGATATAACTGTGTTTAGGATCGTACTGTAAGAGCCTGAAGAGAAACCTTTGATGTATATCATGTTTCACAGTAGCTGAGAAATTAATTTATTTTGACATCTCAGTAGATTATGTGTCAGTTTTTGTTGCCAGATTTGTTTATTTATTTAGTACGTTTTAACGAATTTCTCCAGAGATGTATCCTGTGTCCTCGTAGTTTCTGCATCTTATGCTGCTGCTTTCAGTTTCTGTTTACCACCATGTTGTTGGAGGCCACATTTTGTAGAATGCCTTTGGTTTCTTGAATTAAACAATTATGATTTTCATTTCATATTCCATAATCAATTTAAAAGGTGAACACTACATATCTATCAAGGAGTGCAGCTCTATCTTTTTAAAAAGTGTTTGGGGATAGCTGACAGAAAGTAAAGTTCCTAAGCCATCTATTACTAGTAGGGCTGCCAAGTCAGCCCGGGGGGTGGGGGATCCCCCACTACAGGGGTTTCCGATCCACCGGCCAGCATTCGGCCGGTGGGGGAAACTCCACCCCCGAGGTCGTCCAGCCTGGACGACCTCCCTCACGTAATGATGTCACCCAGAAGTGATGCCATCACGTTGGGGGCGTTGCCAGGGTGACGCTCTGGCAATCACCCCAAAACTCTATGATACCATAGAGTTTGGGGGCGATTGCCAGAGCGTCGCCCTGGCAACGCCCCCAACGTGCTGACATCACTTCTGGTGATGCCACCCGGCGCGCGCGCAAAGCGAGCGCACCAGGGAAGCTCCCGGCCAGTAGAGCTTCCCCCCCCCGCTGGTAAGTTTAATACACTTGGCAACCCTAATTACTAGTTTGAATCTATTCCATAAGGATCTGATCATCAGATATTTCAATGTTCTATTCTAAAATTTTAACCAGTATATCACAGGTTTGTCCACCTCTTCTGCATCCCTTGTAATTAATACAAAAGGCTGAATCTGAAACTTAGAATTCTGATAAACACGCGCAGGGTTTGAACTGAATGACCTTCGGACTTTTACATGTCTTGAAGGACCCATAACTAGGTTGCAAATTCACAATGTATTATTTTTACAGCCTTTTATGAAAAGGGTGTTTCCCTATATAAGATGCCATAACAGAAAGACAGTACAGTAGACATGAGAAATGAACAGGAAGTAACAGCCACACCTGCAAGAAACCAGAAGAAACAAGAAATTTGCCACTAGCTAAGTTATAAAGAATGGAAATAAAAAGCCCTAAACACAGCCAGGGATCCTCTTGTGTGAGCTGAAAGCTCCTCCGCATGCCCAGAGTGTGTGTCTGCGGAATGCATTCCTTCTTGCTGCCTCCTTTTGCAGAGCACTGGATACTGTTTCAGAGGAGTCCCTGAACTTTAGGAGATTTTGGAGAGAAGAAAGGTGATAAGGAGCTATTAGTGGGAAGGGATGGAAAAGACCTGGTGGTGAACACAAACCCTTAGAACCCAGCCGTGGTCTAGAAACCCCTCTTCCATCTCCTTAGCCAATTGAATCCAACTTTTTCTACTGGATAATCAGGGGGAATTCAAGCTATGGCCACCCTTGCTTTGCTTCTTGAAGAGCTACTGGTTTTATCCTGACCAGGATAGTCCAGGCAAGCCTGATCTCATCAGATCTCAGAAGCTAAACCGGGTCGACTCTGGCAAGTGCTTGGATGGGAGACCTCGTTGAAACGTGGGAGGCGGGGGCAGGCTTTATTCAGCCACCTCTCTGAATATCCTCCAGGCCCCCAATAGGGGTCAGTCACCAGAGGTCGCCATGACTTCCAGGTGCACACTCACACACACACACACATTGAAGCTCTACTGCAGGGGTGTCAAACATGCGGCCCAGGGGCCGGATCAGGCCCCCGGAGGGCTTCTATCAGGCCTGCAGTGGAACTGGCTGTCTTCTGCTTCTTCTTCCAGTTCTGCTGCTGCTACATCATTTGCTGCTACATCATTGTAGGTTTGCAGCTTACAGATACACACCTGAACAGCATACTCAAGATTGCAACAGCACAGACATTTTGATGCAATAATTCAGAGCAAGAGGTGTCAGTTATCAGACACTGTTAAATAAACAAAATATTGCAAGAGTGCTAATGTTTTAAGCATGTTTTTATTTTAAGTAAAAAAAATCCTTTGTGTTTGTGTCCTTTATAAAGTTTATATCTCTGCTACCTGGCATTACATTTTATGACACACATGGCCCCACCCAACAAAGTCTCATTTATGTCAGGTCCGGCCTTCATAACAAATGAGTTCGACACCCCTGCTCTACTGATTTGAATCCATAGTTAAGGTTTCAGTAAATCATTTACATTGGAAGATTAATATTGGGGGGTGGGTAGGGGTTTTTAGCAATAAAGAATTTCTATAAAGCATCGTTTGAATACAGCCCAAATGTCCACCCTTTTATATAAATTAACAAATGCAAGTAAGTCAGGGGCAGCTTTTCCCCTTTTTTAGGAAAAAATGTTCACCCAAATTAAAGCTATATACATATCCAAGGAGTTGATTAATAGAACTATATGTTCTCCTTTGCTGTTGTTTTTCATCCCCTTCCTAATGCTCTCTGACATCTCTTCAGTAATTGACCATATCTAAAATGGCTATACGATGGTTAGATTCGCAGTTCTAGTGCCTGTTAATCCCCAAAATCCACTTCTTATACATGTACAGAGAGTCTAATGGTCATCCTTTTACTCTGTGACTGTATTTAAAAAATTCTAAATACCTGACAACACAGAAAGCATCTAAATTTCTGCGTCCTTTCTAAACTATGGATATCAGTGAAGTAGAGAAAAGCGAACAGGAAAAGACTGTGAAACTCTAAGTTAAGTTTTACAGTTGATAAGAGTTCAAATGAAGAAAAATTGACAGCTTCTTTTGGATAAGAACAAACATACCTAAAAGAACGTCAGACCTTTCTCGAGCATAAGTTCCACCAGGTACAAACTTATAAGCGGTACACCACACACAGAAGAATATTCCCAGCAGGTACACAAGCATTGCTGTAGTCATTACTTTTACAGGATGTAAACAACTAACAAAGCTTCCAGTTATGTGAGGCCACGTCCACATAGTAAAGATGGCCAGGACATCGCCAGCAAGAGCTGCCCCCCATGTTGGTAAGCTCAGCAGACCAGCTGCTCCGGCTGCACCTATAAAGGGACAAAAGAATGATGGTGAGTTGTAGAACATCACCCTGTTTTCCCACTGCACCAAAATGTTCCCAAGTGTTTTCTGCATTCCCCTCCCCCCCAGTATGTTCAGGCTTAAGTAGGCCTCTTTCAAGTCCCTGCTTTGCCACGATGACCTATGGCAGGGGTGGCCAACCTGTGGCTCGGGAGCCACATGCGGCTCTTTCACACATATTGTGCGGCTCCTGGCAGGGCGGCTGGGGAAGCAAAGGGGAGGCATGCTTTTTCTCTCTTTCTCCCTTCCTTCCTTCCTTCCCTCCTCCCTCCCATCTATTTGCTTTCCTAGTTTCTCTCTCTCTCTTTCTTTCCACTTCTTTAATTCTTTCTTTCCATCTCTCTCTTTTTCTCTCTCTCTCGCAATATCATTAGCAAACAAGTAATATCATTATCAATAACCGGTTTTCCTCGTTTGTTTTTATTTTTGGCAGTCCCATTTAACGTTAATAAAAAGCAGATTTGCATATTTTTAAAAATAAAAACGTGTGTGTGATATTTGTTCCTGTCTTGCGGCTCTCAGACATCTGACGTTTATTCTATGTGGCTCTTACGTTAAGCAAGGTTGGCCACCCCTGACCTATGGCCTGTCACGACCTTTCAGTCCAAGCCACTTCAAAGGGCTGTTTTATTTATTTAAAACACTCTCATGCCACTTTTCCACCCAGTTCAGGGTCCCAAGATGGCAAACAATCAAAATGAGGAAATATATATGTAAAACAATGGAAGTTAGACAACACATAACACACTGATGGGCAGAAGAGCCAATGAGGATTAGAGAGGGAACACTGTCAGAACAGAAGGCCCTTTCCGGGGATGCTATCGTGGTCAGGCATGTTATAAAGATAAAATGGAATTAAAAGGGTCGCAATTAGGACACATCATTGAAGAATGTCTGGGCCCTCTATCAGGCACCTGCATGGCCTGGAGCCACCAATAAGAAGACCCTTCAATAGCCACACATCCCTATTTAACTGTGTGAGAGCTTGTTCTACGAATGGCTTCTTTAGCTACAGAATTTGCCTCCAGCGAACATTGTCATATATGTATTCAGTCTGGCAAAGACCCACGCCTGGGTCCCTCTGTGTCACTACCCCTTGGGCAAGTGAGCAGTGCTCAGACCTGTGGGTCCTCAAGGTTATCTGCACACAAGAATCCAGACCTTGGTGGAATGTATGGAAGTTTATTAAACACTGCAAGAAATAAGGCATCACCAGCCAACACAGTCTCCACAGTCCTGCAGCAAAAAAATAAGAAAACTAATGTCTCTATCTAATACTTTAATACCTCGCCTCAGAAGGCACACCGACCAGAGGCTCAAGCGTTGTCTGTGTAGCAGTCCATCCTGATGGGGCTTGGCAAGATCAGAGCCACTGCCCAGCTGAATTATGAAGTAGCCATGGCTGCCCTCTTTTCTATAGCTTAATTATAGTCTTTGGTCATCTGGCATCCGGTGGTTTCCCAAACCCAATCAGGGAGTTCGCCTGATGGAACCCTCCAGAAGATGACGACATCTACCCCTGCTTCCCTCCTCCCATCTAGTGACAGAAATGAACATAGGTTCTCACAGTTAGGCAATTACCACATTCTTTAATTCAGCCTTGAAGGAGATGAGGAGGCAGGGAGGCCCAATTATGGACACCTGCAAGCCGCGAATATTCACGTTAACCCTGGGGGGGACATCAGTGTGCTTTGCCTCACACACGCTGCTTACCCTTCCCCACTTTTCCTGAGTTGTGAATAAATGGGAGCAGAGGTTGGTGTTATCCATGCACTGATAACACTGAATTCTTTCTCTCTTGGAGAATAAGGTAGATATTACAGTATAGCTCCAAGACAGAAGAAGAATATCATCATTCTCTGACAGGGACCAATTCGGGGGGGGGGGAGGGGTTAATTTTAGAAATATCCTTTGTAGTTCAAAAAGAGTCTGCAAGCAGTTTATCCAGCACTTGTTAATTCACCGTACCAAAGCTGCTGAGAAGTCCAGAAGGACTGGCACTTTGCCCCTGTCCATCTGCAAGCGAAGTCTGTCTACCAAATGGAGTATGGTGTTGCCAGTTTGTTAAAGGGTCACACAACATGTCACTGAAGAATGTCTTGGCTCTCTGTCCCCTCACTTGTATACAATAAACTGGCTATGGATCAAAGTTTCCAAGCAGGCTTCAGTTCCAACAATTATCATAGTAAAAGATTCTTTGGTGTTTTCCTGCCCCTGACGTAAAGAAATGTAGCGGATTTCTGGTGACTATTAACTAAGGGGCTGCAGTGGCTCAAGCGGTTAAGATGCTGAACTGCAGACCAGAAGGTCGGTAGTTCAGCAGTTCGAGACCCGAGTGCTGCATGACGGAGTGAGCGCCCGTCTCTGGCCCCAGCTCCTGCCAACCTAGCAGCTCAAAAGCAAGAAATCGCAAGTAGATAAATAGGTACCGCTTCGGTGGGAAGGAAACAGCATTCCATGCACTTCAGCATCTAGTCATGCCGGCCACATGACCACAGAAACGTCTTTGTCCAGGTTGGAAATGGAGATGAGCACCGCTTCCCAAGACTCAGATTCGGATGGCTTTCGAGCAAGGGAAACCTTTACCTTTACTTTACCTAGCTATTAAATAAGGAAATGTTTACATTTCATTTTGTTGTAGTGAAAAAATGAAATGGAAGCAAAGGTTCTCTGGGAGTGCAGGTAGACATGCAAGGCTTCGAATCCCTTGTTGTGGAGTGTCAGCACCAAGTTGACAAAATTAGCCTAAATGAAGAGTCTCATGCATCCCAAGAAAGGGGGAAACTTGAAATGGCCCATCTTCTTTCCCAGCTTCTCAAGTAACATGTCAAGTACAAGGATTACATAGTAGGTGAGAACAGCAAGTCTCACTCCATACCTTTAAGGGGCTTGAGGATTTACAGCAAAATGAAGTATGCACAACCTTTATTCTCACCTATAAGGCACCAACCACAAAGGGCAAGGGGAGACCAAGGCCAAAAGGAAAACATCAGTCCGTGAGCTAGCCCCAAAAGAACTGCACCTCTGTACATTGAAACAAAAGAGAGAGGAGGCCATTAACACATTTTTGTACTGAATAGCTCAAAGAAAAGTCCCCAGGCTAAAACTAAGCTCCACCCCTCTGTTTTTCTTCCAGGGAATAAAGAATGTGGTTGGGGGGGGGGTGAGAGAGGGAAACTCTAAAGGACACTGCCCTCTGGACTGAAGAATGTCCAGTCCCCCACTCTGACCCCCTCCTACAGATTCTTTAAACCTCAGCTGCCTACAAATGATAGAGGTTTATAAAATTATGCATAGAGTGGAGAGAACTGACGAAGAAACATTTTCTTCCCTCTTCAGAAATACTAGAATTTGAGGGCATCCAATGAAGCTGGTGGGCACTGGGCAGTAGATTTAGGCTGGACAAAAGAAAACACTTCTTACATAGTAAACCTCTAAATCCCAGTTCCCGGGGGCAACATCAGGGGAATGCCTCAGCCTCTGTGCCCTGTTGTTTGACATCCAGAGGAACTGGTTAGCCACTGCGAAACAGGAGGCTGGACTAGATGGGCCCTCAGTGGTCTGATCCAGCAGTGTTCTCCTTATGTTCTTATGCCACGCTAACACATGCTTCCCCCCCCCCCCAATTCGACCCCAAACCCTAACTAAAAGCCAAATAAAAACCTTGCTAAACAGACACTGTTACCCAGGATCACGAAATCCCTGTATAAAGGGGAAAAATTCTTCACTCAGCTAAGGCTGGTTGACTCCCTCCCATCCAGTGGAGTTACATGGGCTCTGATTGGCTGACAATCACTTGGATTTCCACGAGGCCTAAATTAGAAGGATTGGTTCAGAGCCCTGGATGAGTGGCAGGACTTTTGAGGATGATTGCCACAGGAAGCAAATGCAGTAGAAAGTGGAAAAGAAGTTGGACAATCACGACTGTATGATTAGAGAAAGCTAGCCAAATACTTCCTATCCATTTGGAGTTTATTATATTGTACTAGAAAAATTCTCAGTATTATGACATGAGACAGAAGGGAAGCAGGTTTTGCCTGTGCTCCCAAATGTGTCCTAGGTTGCAGCCTGTTTATATTGTCCCGTAAAACTGAATGGAATTAATTGATAATCGACTCCAGTTCTAACTGCAGGGCCTCGTTGTTTAATCCCGTGAGCTCCATATTGGGTCCCATTTCTGGCCAGGATACAATAATATGCAAGACAAATTCTGTTTAATATTATCCTGTCTTTAAATGTGCAGTAAGCAGAAATATGGAAAGAAAATACTTAAATGGTTTAAACTTGTTAAAAATATTTATATTTAAAACTTTAGTTCTTTTTCCTATAAATTTTTTGACATAAATTTGACATAATTTTTTTTACATAAATTCTTTGGATCTAGAGAGGCTAAGGTCAAATATACATCTGACTTTCCCACTAGAATCATTCTAGTTAAAAAAAAAACTGTCTATACCTGTTTCTAGTTTCAAACCATACTTGTTCTAGTTTATAAATTATTGTTTACATTCATTAATTGCCCTCCTGTGGTCAAGCTAGCATTATACTGCTTTAAACAGATCCTTTTGCTTAGTACTCTTCAGACCCCCTGGAGTGAAATTTGAAACCAGCATGAAATGAGCTTGGGAAAAGACAGCAGTCAAACTACTTCAGAGGGGAGGTATAAATTAGGCCTAAGTTTGTTTCTGTTTGCGCATGAGACATTCTCAGTTTCTCTTCCAACAGCAGCCCCCCCCCCCCAACACCCCCAAAAGTCCCTTAAAAGAGGAACCATCATATACGGAGCAGGATTCCATAAACTGCAAAAAGGTACTGCCAAAACCAAGCAAAAGAGTCTCTAGGTCCAAGCCAAATATTTGAAGGTCACACATGGAGGATTTTCCAGTTTATTGTGTCAGCAATAAATCTGTACTTGATTTATGTTTATCACTGCCAAGTTAAAGGATGAGCAAGCCTATAAACAGAAGAGAAAAGACAACGCAAAAGCAATGGAGAGAAACTGGAATAACCAGGTGAAGTTATGCATTTAGCATTGCAATCCTAAACAGTGTTACATCCTTCTACACCCAGTGGTTTGAATGGACTTAGAAGGGTGTAGCTGCGCTTAGGACTGTAGTGTCAGTCACTGTTCAGTGGGTTAGGTTTTGGAATTCCACCAAAGTTTGAAATGGACAAAAGTTGTCAAATACTCAAAGTATTCACTAAATTAATTGTGACCAGGAAGTTTTGAAGCTCATTGTGTAAGACAGGTAGGTTCCGCCTCTCCCTAAGAGCAACCAATGAGAGCTGATGGAACGTTGGGAGAGTGACAGTTGGAAAACATCAGTTAAGAACAGCAGTTGGGAGGTGGCAGCTGGGGAGTTGAGGGGGGGGGGAAGAGAAGGATATCTGTGAAACTGTGCTGAAGAGCAGCCTAGAGCGGGCTGAAAATAACCAGGTTGTAACCAAACATCCCAGTTGCAGGAATAGGACCTACGTTCAGGAGTTCAATGGATGCAAAATGTTACTTATACCTTACTTTCTTCAGTGCTATGTTCATACCATAAACAAAAGTTAACTTTGTGTTTTGCTTAACCTTATGGGGGCTGGGCTACCCTGTCGTAGAATGTAAGTGGTCCATCTAGTCCAGCATCCTGTCTCACACAGTGGCCAGCCAGTACCTCTGGCGGGCAAATAACAGGACATAGAGGCCAAAGCCTTTCCCTGATGTCGCTTTTTGACTCCGGGATTCAGAGGTTTAGTGGCTCTGAATGCGGAGGTTGCCCTCAGTCTCCATGGCTAGCAGCCATCAATAGACTTATCCGCCATCAATCTTCTGTGAGGCTTCTGTACTGACAGCAAAAGATCAGACCTTTGTTTATTAAAACAGAGTTCTTTATTTCTTAATACTGCATGACAGGTTCTCGAATGTTTGTTAGAGATGTCACATAAAGAACAATCAGAGTTAATATAGAAGAAGAAGAAGAAGAAGAAGAAGAAGAAGAGATTGGATTTATACCCCGCCCTCCACTCCCCAAGGGAGTCTCAGAGCGGCTTACAAATATACCCTCCAGTACAGTTTGAACCCCGACATTCAACCAATCACAAAAGAGGGGGAAAGCGCGGTTAAAAAGACCTGAGCCATTTTGCTTCCCACAGGAAAGGTGAAGTGTGAAAGTTATAAAAATTCCCCTCTTGAACTGGGCGCCCCAGATGTGTGAAACTCATGCATAACAAAGTGGCTCCGGCGGCCTTCCAAGGTCTTCACAACAAGATAAG
Organism: Lepidodactylus listeri; assembly: GCA_029233225.1. Classification (NCBI taxonomy): domain Eukaryota; kingdom Metazoa; phylum Chordata; class Lepidosauria; order Squamata; family Gekkonidae; genus Lepidodactylus; species Lepidodactylus listeri. The sequence continues at coordinate 109,773,776 of JARCFY010000009.1, read as the reverse complement.
ACAGTTCTGTGTCCCAGGGAATGGGAGGAGGGAATGCATGGGAGGAAAAGCCATTTGTTCTCTGATGACGTGCAAAAATGTGGGGTCGCCACTCTCCCGGATGAAATGGTTACATTGACCAGACCTTCAAAAAGCAATATAACTCAGGGCAATAAGCTGAGGGGGAGACAGGAGACAACTTGAAAGATACAGCCAGGGTTACATTTCTTACTGAGTGATAGCAAGTTACAAAAAGCACAATGGAAACCCTGTTAGGATCTTATGATCCTGACATCTATTTAATCCCCTTTTAAAGCTGTTTATTCCTGTGGCCATCACTCCATCCTCTGGCAGCGAATTCCACATTTTAATCACTCTCTGGGTAAAGGAATATTTCCTGAACCTCCTGCCCATCAGCTTCATTGGATGCTGTCGAGTTCCAGTATTTTGGGAGAGGAAGAAAAAGTTCTCTTTGTCAACTTTCTCCACCCCATGCATAATTTTATAAACCTCTATCATGTGCCCTCCCCCTTACTCATCTTTTTTCTAAACTGAAAAGTCCCAGACTCTTCAGCCTTTCCTCATCGGGAAGGTGCTTCAGTCTAGCTGGTATCTCTGTGAGTGAGAGAGAAGACCTCAGTCAGGGAATGGTCAAGGCTCTCTCTGTATTTTAAAAGAGATGAGAAGGGCAGCTTGAGATGTCCTGACCTCCTTGTAACCTGGAACCTGAGAGAGTTTGCTGAGGTGGCAGGCACTCTGAGTGAGTGGAAACGGGCATCACACTCATTCTAAAATTTTAGTATGCAGCACTGCGTAACAGAAATAAACACAAAGAATTGATCATAGTGCCATGAAATAAAGATATGGCTGTTACTGCGTTAAGTGTTCCATTTCTCCATGTATCTCCATGCATACCAGGTACACAGTCACAAGCTGAAATTAAATATTCCTTGTTTCTGTGAATCAGGCTTTATCTGTTCTATGAAAATATGTAAATTGACTCTGAGACATGGATTCTACAATTCATTCACCTAAAATCTGAATGGCACAATGAGCTGATAGCCAAAAATATTCATAGCAAATAAGTAAATGACAATGGATACTGTGGGAAATCCAGGGCCAAAGAAGGATTTTTAGCTAGTCTCTTAAACTGGCATTAGACAGTTCACTGTTATTATTATTTTTAATCATAAAGGTACTAGTAATTGTCTGCCACTACTCTAGAAGTAACCATTATAGGTCCTATTTTCTCACCTCTAGTTACTTGGGAAATGCCTCAGTTTCTCCTTTAAAACCAGTGAATTAACTACATGAATACTTGACAACAGAGCTTTTTTAAGGATAGCTAGAAGAACATTCAAATTTTGAGACAAATGAATGCAACTGATAAAATAGTTTAGTGAATCTCTAAGAACTGAAACACCGAAGAAAATTTTTAAAACTCTCTATGCCCCATGGGGGCAGCATCCATACTTTGCACTAGTTACAGAATTCTACAAGTCATACTCTATTTCTAAAATTCAGCATCCATTGTCCACGGGTACATATTGTCCAAAAATAATGAAACAGCAAACAAAAAGCTATTTCAAGGAGGAATAAAAATTAAAGACATCCCAGAGAAGAATGTGTCAGGAAATTTCTGTCCTGTCCCTTAAAGATAATCCAAACCATCTTCTGAGGAGATCACTTCAATTTAATCCCAGTATTTTAATAGGATCCATAAACACACAACTCTGAATTCTACAGTTCTCAGTTTTGACTGTTTTAAAAGAATGTCAGAACAACAGTCCCTTACCCATGTGGATTAGGATCTGGTCCAGGCTGTGGATGTCCACTCACTGCCCATCTAGAAACTAACGATACTTCTCCAAAAATCCATAATGTGAGAAACATAAGGCTGCCAAAAGCTGTCCCTGACAAAAACCAGTTTGGTCTATGAATCATTTCCTTTGCTGTCTTTATGTTGCGTGCTTCTTTTTTCTCATGAAAACCTAAAAATTACAACAAAACATGGAAAAGATTAGTCCTGTAACTGTAACACATGTGTAAGAAGTCAGTGGGAATTTCTAAGGCCATTTTCAAGCATTTTTTAAATTCATTCAAAATATTTATATCCCACCTTAGACTGAAAGTGGAAGTTCAACAAGCCAGGAAGGGAAGTTGGCATTTGATCTCTCCAAGTCTGTTACAGCCCATCTTTGTGACCAGATTTTTCCACCATTTGGCAGCCATTTTGCTAGCATAATATGCAAGGGGAAACATTTTTAGATCTGATTTCACTATTGGGGCGATTCCGCACCAGCGCCTTCTCCAACGTTACCACTCAATATATTTCGGCGCAAGCAAGCGTTTCCACACAGTTTGCATCGGAATTAGTTAAAACCCGATTTTTCTGTGGAAATTCTACGCATTTTCCCGATCCTTGATTTTCAGGTTTTTTCTCTCTGCTGAGATTTGGAGCGCAGATCATTCCTGGGCGGAACACAAGCCGGGGATTGTCCTTACTCCTCCCCTCTTTGTAAGGCCGCCCCTCTCTCCGGGGGATTGTCCTTACTCCTCCCCTCTTTGTAAGGCCGCCCTTCTCTCCGGGGGATTGTCCTTACTCCTCCCCTCTTTGTAAGGCCGCCCCTCTCTCCGGGGGATTGTCCTTACTCCTCCCCTCTTTGTAAGGCCGCCCCTCTCTCCGGGGGATTGTCCTTACTCCTCCCCTCTTTGTAAGGCCGCCCCTCTCTCCGCCGACCACCAACCTCTACTCGCTCGTGGGTCCCTCCATTTTGTTTTATCTTTTCCCTTTCAAGACTCCATCGTGTCCTACCAGAGAGTTTTTTTTAATTTCTAACACTGTGCTACGTTGCAACGCACCTTAGTTTATTGTAAAAAAAAATGTGCATGCGTGCTACTGGGGGGGGGGGTCCGTGGGCGGAGCTACGTTGCAACGCAACCCCACCCATTAGAGAAAAAAAAATTTTTTCCCGAAGACTAAGTTCGGAGTACATTACTTGCGGAAACGCAGACCCGGACTTATCAAGGCTCAAAACTTTATCATGCGGAAACGGAATAATTACTCTGGGACAGCAAAATCCGGGAATACAGGGCAGCAACCAGCCGGTGCGGAATCGCCCTTGGAGATGCTTATATGTACTAATGGGCTACATGTAAATTCCCCCTACAGGGCAAATCGGAGTTCTCTGGGGGCAAATCGGAGTTCTCTCATTTCACATCAGGAAAATGACACTGAGGGGAAGGCTTAAGTCTCTTCTACCTCTGCTCTATGGTCCAAAAATGAACTGGGCCCCACTTGCCTAGGAATTAAGTTCCAAGCATCAAACCCTCAGAGCTCAGAGCATGTCTGTCAACAGGACCCAGGGAGAGAGCCAGGAGCAGTACATTGTGTATATTTACCTGTATATATCCGCTCAAGAGCAGCTATGAAGCCAAGAATCAATACAGTAGTATTGAACATCTTACAATTCCAGACTGGATTTAATGACGTATGCCAAATCCGAAGAATAAGAAGAAGGAATTTTCCCAGTATAAATCCCCAGATTCTGCAGTACCTGTAAAAAAATAGGCATAGTGTAGGCAAAATTAGTTGCTATGTAAGTTCTCTGACAAAAGCAATTTCTTTTGGTTTTGACCATATCAAAGAAGACAATCTGCTTTTTTTCTTTACAGTAATGCTTATAATGCAGTTTTCACTTCCGTACACGATACCTTTGCAAACTGTTCCCAGACCACCATATTACTGTCTGAACCACCACGGAGGAAGAAACACCCACAGACAAAATCAAGAGTCGAACAGTGGCATTTGGAGCTTGGTATGAGGCTATGCTTCCTGTGTACAGAAACATATTTTAAAATAAACAAGGACACAATACAGCTGCAGTTAAAATACCTTTTATCTCCCACTAATTTCAACAGCAGAGTTAAGCACTGCTTGAATTTCTCCAACTGATATCAATGGGATGGCACATTTCTTGGTTAGATGACACCGTCAGCTGCTAAAGATGACAGCTCAGGCAAAATAAAACACAAAAGTTTTGTTGCACACCCTGGGGAGTGCATTCCCACTGCCCAGGGTAACCTGTCTTCTGACTAAACCTTCTGCCAAGAGACTGAGGAACCAGGTCCCTAGCCCTACTGGGTGTTAATTAAGAAGTCAGCCTTGCAGGTTGAGTTCCAAACACAACTACTACAGTAGCTGTAGCCAATGTAGGCCAAACTACTGGATTTAGATTGAAGCCCCCAAGCCCGAACAACACTACAGGAATATTATTAATAAGGTTTAATAAAAGAAATGTGCAAAAAGGTTACAATGTAAGAGCACGTGCAAAGCAATGAAAACATATTAAAATCTAGAACAAAGTTTGAGTCCAGTGGCACCTTTAAAACCAAAAAAGTTTAAGGTGTAAGCTTTCGTATGCACGCACACTTCCTCAGACAAATTGAAACGAAATTTCTTCAAGCCTTACATATAGGAAGATGGGAGGGGGCGGAACTGTCAGGAAGGACCAATCAGAGTTAAGATGCATAAGTGAAGCTGAGATTGGATCAAGGCGGCAAGATCAGTGAATGGCAGGAAATTAGCACACAAATGTGAGAGCTACAAACAGAAGTGAGAACGAAGCCTGAGTCCAGCAGCACCCCCAAGACCAACTAAGCTCAACCCTGGGTATATGCGAGAACAGAGAGACTCCATATGTATAGGGTGCCCATGTGCCTCTGCAAAGGGGAGCAACTGGCAGAAAATGCCCCTCATCATCTTTCAGCCCCCAATGCCCTCTGTGTATGAGTACTAGTCATGTCTGGCCTAGAAGTAAGCCAAATTGTGGCCTAGAGAGGTCCACCAAACCAAGATGGAACAGAGCCAAACAAAACGGTTCCTAGCAGTAAAGAACAAGCCTGAACTTGCTATGTCGGGGAGGTGGCTTAAATTAATAGTTCCCCCCCCCCCATCCAAAACAATGAGATCTCTCTCTACATAATGGAGCCCACAGGAAAGAAGATTTCCTCCCCAGTGCAAGACTCCAACACCTGGTTACTCCCTTCCTTGTCAACTCACCCTAATCAATAGGCTATTCACACAACTGAATAGCCTTTTCTCTCCAGCAGTCAGGGATCATCAGTGGATCGTTAATTTCTCACATTCCTAGCCACCCAACAGAAACACTAACAGTTCCTGTTTGCACCAGGAAATCCATTCATCCACACAGATGCAAAATATGACGTCTTTGTCTTCTCCTGGGAACGCTACTCAGAGATTCCCCCGCACATGGTTCTGGTCCCAGTTAATCCCTTCAGCAGCATTGTTTTCACAGGGCAGGCACAATAGCATGCCCTCAGGTCCCATTTTTTTCTATAACTAGGCAGCCCCAGCTCCATTGTGGTATGTTTATCCTGGTTGCCCACTGACATGTCACTACCAAATTCATTTGGGTCACTTTCCATCTTCACAGTCTCTGCTCCACGGACTCCTGATCTCCTAGACAGGTAAGGTATATTTCCCCAACACCATCCTATTATTCCCACTCACCTCTCTACTTCTATTGTTTGTGTGCTTGATTTAATGCATTTTATTTCTGTACTAGGAATAAGGCCCGTTGTGGGAGTAAATACAACAGACTCTAGAAAGAGACTCAGGGAGAGTGCCCCAGCTTTGGGCACTCAGCGTCAATTTGCTGTGGTAACCTCAGCAGGGTGTAATGACACAGACGCCACCACTTTCTCCAGAAGAACTGATCTCTGCTACCTGAAGAGCAGTTGTAATTTTGAGTGATCTCCAGCCCTCACCTGGAGATTAGCAACAATTGTTACCCAGGAGGAAATGGCTGGTTTGGAGGGTGGAGTCTATGGCACTGTACCTGTCTGAGGTCCAACCCCTCCTCAAACCCCACCCTCTCCAGGCTCCATCCCTCAAATCCCCAGAAATTTCACAACCTGGAGTTGGCAACCCCATGTCCTTCCCAGCTAACCATCAACCTACCATTATCTGCCCCTCTGACTGCAGCTGACTTCTGCCCTCCCTCCTGGAGATCAGTTGTAATTCTGAGTGATCTCTACTCCTCACCTGAAGATTGGCTACAATGGTTCCCCAGGAGGGAATGGCTGGTTTAGAGGATGGAGTCTATGGCACTGCACCTGTCTGAGGTCCTACCCCTCCTCAAACCCCACCTTCTCCAGGCTCCATCCCTCAAATCTCCAGGAATTTCCCAACCTGGAGTTGGCAACCCTATCTCCTTCCCAGCCAAGCATCAGCCTGCCATTATCTGCCCCTCTGATTTCAGCTTTCCATCTCCTCCCCCCTTCCTCCTGGAGATCAGCTGTAATTCTGAGTGATCTCCACCCCTCACCTGGAGATTGGTAACAGTGGTTCCCCAGGAGGGAATGGCTGGTTGGGAGGGTGGAGTCTATGGCATTGTACCTGTCTGAGGTCCCACCCCTCCTCAAACCTCACCCTCTCCAGGTTCCATCCCTCAAATCTCCAGGAATTTCCCACCTGGAGTTGGTAACCCTATCTCCTTCCCAGCAATCAGCAACCTACCTTTATTTCCCCCTCACTGTTCAGCTTTCCATCTCCCCCCCCCGAAGCCTCTACCATGCTCTGAAGCCCTGACTGCCACATCACATTGGCTGTCACATGGGGGGGCATCTCAGCAGGGTATAAGGATACAGAGTCCACCATTTTCTCCAGGGGAACTGATCTGGAGAGCAGTAGTAATTCTGAGTGATCTCCAGCCCTCACCTGGAGATTGGCAACAATGGTTGCCTTGGCCGGGCGGGCAGGATAGAAATTTAAATAAATAAATCTCCCAGGAGAAAAAGTGGCCTTTCTCTGCAGTGGGGACCAAAGCAGCTTACATCATTCTCCTCTCCCCCTTTTGACTTGCTCAACAATCCTGTGAGGTAGGTAAGGCTGAAAGTCTGTGACTGGTCCAAAATCACCCACTCAGATTCTACAGCAAGAACCTGGATCTAGCAGACCCTGCTCTGAAGCACTGATTGCCACACCTAGGGTAGCCAACCTCCAGGTGGAGCCTGAAGATCGCCAGGTATCACAACTGAATTCCAGACAACAGATCTCTCCCGCCCAGAGAAAATAACTGCTTTGGAAGATGGACTTTATGGCATTCTGTTCAGCTGAGGCCTCTTCCCTCTCCAAACCCTGGCTTCCATAGACTCTATCAGAAAATCTCCAGGAATCTCCCTACCTGGAGCTGGCAACCCTAGTCAGGACTGGTCCCAATGAGTTCCTCACAAAGGCCTGTGAAGGGTTTCCTTCCTTTGTCTGAACCAAGCTTGGTTGCCTACTGTGGCAAAACAGGCTCCAGTTTACAACTCAGCTGTTTGCCTCCCACCCTCGTCCCGTGGGCGTATCTCACGCCTTAAGTTCCCTGCCACCAGTTACTGAATTGTCACTGCCTTTTTAGAGGGACAGTGAGACCCCTGTGGCCAAAACTCCCTATTTGGAGATGGAATCCCCAATCTTTGGGGGATCCCTGGAAAGTTGGCAACCCAAGGGTCTGACCTCTCCTAGCTTCCCTGGGCTACCCCCTCCCTTTGGTATTGAGCAGAGTGGGGGAGACTATGCACAACACAGATTATTAGCCCAAATAGAAGAATTTATTTAACTATTTACACAATTATGGAGCACACGCACACACACACACAAAATGAATAAGGCACAACTGTAGGAGTAAGCACACACTATAAACCGACAGGGCATAAATCAACAGGGGTTAAACGCAGTCCTCTTTCCCTACACACAATACCCTCCCTCTGGAGGTTGTGGGCTCCGGAGAGGATCTCTCCTTGAACCAGCCTCTGGGGAAACTTCCATTCATTCCCTAAACCAGCCAGCTGTGGAGGGGCTGAATCTCTGCTGCCTCCCACCTCTGCTACCTCTGGTTCCCCCCGCCCACGTCTCCGGCTTGTAGCCTGGGTCAACACAGGCAGCAGGAGCCTTCCTAACCTGACAAATGGATGGGCTGGAGCCTATATTGATGGTGCCCCACCCCTTGGGACGGTCCCTCTTTTCCTGCACTTTTTGGCCTTGGGGCCGCTGGGAACTGTAGTCCAGCAGATGAGGAAGCCCCATTCAACCCAGTGAGTGATACCCCTGCAGGCCCCTCTCCGGAACTACAGCTCAATTGAACCTTATGGGGGAACATTTTAAACAAACCACAGACAGCAGCCATCTTACAAACACAGGTAACAGCCATTTAGTTACACCTACCAACAGCCACTGAGGGAATAGTTAGTCCCACACAGGAAGCAAACCGAAGAAGCGTCTTCATCAAGAGAGAAAGCCATCTGCCAGTAATTCTGACAGGGCACAGTGGCGGAAGGAGTGGGCGGGGAAGAGGAGCAGACCCAGCACCCAGCCAATGGCATGCAAGTACTCACAGCCAGTGGATAGGGACAACTTCTGAGGGACAGGTAAGGGGACCACTTCTGAGGGACAGGTAAGGGGACCAAAGGCTGTGGGTGCTTGTGGAATGTTGAGGCAAGAGGGACACGAAAACTCAAATATTATATAGAGAGACGTGTGCCTTTTATTAGGACTTTCTTTTTTAATAAAAACAACACCTTTGCTTAAAGCAACAGACTGGTTATTGAGAGCTCTCTTAAAGGGAAAGATTCCCATAAACATAGCTAGTAGAACCTCCAGGGGTCTTTTCGTAAAAAAAGAGGTGCAGGAGCTCATTAGCATAACTTATTTGCATATGCCACACCCCCTGACGTCACTGGAAGTGTCAGAAGGCCACACACCCCTGACGTCACCGGACGTGTGTCAGAAGAAAGAAAGAAAGAAAGAAAGAAAGAAAGAAAGAAAGAAAGAAAGAAAGAAAGAAAGAAAGAAAGAAAGAAAGAAAGAAAGAAAGAAGGGAAGGGGGGAAGGGGGGAAGGAAGGAAAGGAACAGGAAGAAAGGTAGGTAGGTAGGTGGGAGGAGAGAGAGAAGGAAGGAAGGAAGGAAGGAAGGAAGGAAGGAAGGAAGGAAGGAAGGAAGGAAGGGACAGACAGATTAGGTGCTTCTCTCCCCCCCTCCCTTGGGCCGAATGGCTGTCAGCCACTCCACCCGGTGTTTCCCTCCCTTCCCCCCCTCTTGCTTGGGCACTGGGGACCAGCTTTTTCCTCCCTCCCTCCCTCCCGGGAATGGTGAGCAGGGAGGGATGGGGGCTTCTCCCCGGGCAGGCAGCTTGCCTCTGCCCGGGAAGAGCGAGAGGGGGGAGGGATGGGGGCTTCTCCCCGGGCAGGCAGCTTGCCTCTGACCGGGAAGAACGAGAGGGAGGAGGGCTGGGAGGCTTCTCCCTGGCTCGGCAGCTTGCCGCAGGCCAGGGAAGGAGAGCGGGGGGGAGGGCTGGGAGGGCTCTAGGCTTCTCCCCGGCCGGCAGCATGCCATGGGCCGGGAAGGGTGAGCGGGGGAGGAAGGGGGATTTCTCCCCGGGGCGGCAGCCATGCCGCGGCCCAAGAAGAGTGAACGGGGGGGGGGAGAGGAAGCTTTCCTCCGGCTCCGCGCCGAAGTGTGGGCCGGGGAAAGCGAGCTGGGGGGCGGGGCTTTATTATGTGCCCGCCCCCCCACCTCCTCTCTCCCGGAGCGGCGCTCTGGCTCGCCCCGGCCCCAACAGAGCCCTGAGAACCTCGTTAATACCCCACCTCTTGTTGAGGCCTGCCATTTAGTTAAATTCCCCAAGAAACTGAAGGCTGTGATTCAGCTTCTTAAATGTAAGCTTGTAGGCATTAACACATTTGTGGATGCACACTTTTTCAGATATATAGAAACAGATTTGTGTGCTAATTTGCTGCCATTCGTTGATCTTGCCACCTTGATCCAATCTCAGCTTCACTTATGCATCTTAACTCTGACTGGTCCTTCCTGATGCATACACACACACACACCTGATGCATACACACACACCCCTTCCTGTATGTAAGGCTTGAAGAAATTTTGTCTCAATTTGTCTGAGGAAAAAGTTACAAAGCTGAAAAGGTAGGTGGTCCAGCCATGCAAGGCCTAAGCCAGTCAAAAGGATGACCCAAAAATAGGTTCCAGAAGGGTTCAAGTCAGAACGAAGAATCTTCCTTTATGCCCAGCTGCTAGCAGCTGGCATGATTCTGACCAATCAGGTGTCTTGCTAGAACTTAGGGTTGCCAGGTCTGATGTCCACACTGGTAGGGATGGGTGGGAGGGAACTTTCCCATAGTGGGGTGGAGCAACATGCCGACATCATGCGGGAAGTGACTTCATCACATCAGGGACATCACATGGCGACAGTCTCCTTTTGGGACAAAGCTCTATGGTAAAATTGGCATCAAACCATAGAGTTTTGCCCAAAAACCAGAGTGTCGCTGTGCAATGTCCCCAACACAATGTTGCCACTTCTGTGTGATGTCCAGGGGTCATTTCGTAGAAAAAGAGGTGCAGAAGCTCATTAGCATAACTCATCTACATAACTCATTTGCATATGCCACACCCCCTAACATACCGGAACTGTGTCAGAAGGCAACACCCACCCCTCAGGCTCCACTCCACAGGTGAGTGAAACTGAACTGCTCTTCCTCTGTTCCCTTCCCCATCCAATACTTTGTACAATAAAAATAAGCGTAAAGAACACACCCGCATTCTCTTCCTGCTCCCTTGAAACCACCAGGTTTCAAGTAGACTTGAGATACCCAGGACATGTGCACCACCCATCCCTTCCCCTTCCCCTCCCCACAACAAGACACCCTGTGAGGTAGGTGGGGCTGAGAGAGGTCTTTTGAGAACAGCTCTGAGAGAACTTGTGACTGGCCCAAGGTCACACCAGCAGCTGCATGTGGAGGAGTGGGGAATCAAACCCGGTTCTCCCAGATTAGAGTCCAACTCCTGACCACTACACCAAACTGATGGGGTGGAAGCTGCTGAAGGGTTGGTGAAATTTCTCCAGTACTTATGTGCCATGTGCCCAGATAAAAAATGGTATACTTAGAAAATTTATATGCCACCTTGAGCAAGTCTCTGGAAAAGCAGCACACAGTCATAAAAGGAACAAAGAAAAAATTATCAATATTAAAACAAAACATTAAAAACAATAAAGACCCTAGCAGGGCTTTCCCCGGGGCGCTGCGCCTCTGCACTGCTCGGGGAAGCCGAGGAGGAGGCGGGGCTTGATCATGTGCCCGCCCCCTGTGCTCCTCACTCCCAGAGCTGCGCTCCTGTGCGCTCCCGCTCCAACGGACCCCTGGTGATGTCAGCACATCGGGGACATCGCATGGCGTCATCACTGTTTGGGGGTGAGGTTTCCTCCACCAGCCAGCTGGCTGGCGGGGGGCAACCCCCCCCCCAAAACTGGGGGATCCCTGACCCCTGCTCAGAACTGGGGAACGGCAATCCTACTAGAACATGTGAATATAAACTCTGCAACTGGACATACAATTAAGCAAGCCATCTTCCCCCACCCAGGGATCCATGCACTAATGAGATGGAGGCAAAACTCCTTCCTTGTTCTCTGGCCTCAAAGCTCTTAGGCCTAGAGATGCCAGCCTCCAGGTGGGACCTGGGGATCTGGAATTATAACTTATCTCTAGACTACAGAGATCAGTTCCCCTGGAGAAAATTGAAGCTTTGCAGGGCAGATTCTATGGCAATGTCACCCCAATGAGGTCCCTGCCCTCCCCATGCTCCATCCCCAAGTCTCCAGGAGTTTCCCAACCTGGATCTGGCAACACTACTCTCCCATCCCCTACCAGTGGCCAAGGGGGACCTGGCAACCATAGACCCCATGTTCTCATCTGCACCTGTGTCCATGTTAGCTCCTTCTCTCTCTCTCTGAACTTACAAGTCAGCCTGACATTTACCTCTCAGAAAGAGGCCTTCAGATCTATTACTTCCTTATAACTGTCCCTTTATTCACTTTTCAATTGTCCTTTCATCTGAATAGTATTAAGAATCTGCAGGCTTACAGTTATGTTGTAATGGAAATAGTGAGCGATGGGAAATTATTCTCCATTGCAGTACATTTATGTATCAACATAGTTTGAAGTTTTTGATACTGCTGCTTATGCTGACTCTTGCGGAGATATTTAAAGACACTTTAAATCCATGCAAGCATGACTTACCAATTGTGATCAGCCTCAACAAAGCTAGAATGTACTTGTCGTTAGCCAACCTCCAAAATGGACCAATAGTTAGTAATACAGGAGAGAGGTAAGCAAGAGCAAAAGCTTCTACTCCCGTGAGTTTTAAGGTTTGTAAAGGGAAATAATAGATCATTGGTGGAAAGGCATGATAAAGAGACCAGGAAACATAACCTGAAATAAAGGGGAATGTAAATGTTACACATTCTCCAGAGCAGGTCTTGTTTAGTTTTATTAACACTATTAGGGTGCCACGTGTGAAAACGCAGTACATTACAGGCATCCTATTTCTTTCTGGCCGTGCAGTTTTGAATGCTTTGGGTGACTTACTGGGCAATCCTATGCAGAGTTACTCCAGTCTAAGCCCACTGATTTCATTGGCTAGATTCATTCTGCATAGGATTGCACTGAGACCGATTTCTCACCAGGCGCTGCTTCGCCGTCGCTCTTCCCTTTGCCCCGATTGCGTGCGTCAGTTTCTCACTATTTGCCACGGGGTGCATTTTGACCCGCAGCTTTGCACGATTTCCCCCGCAGCTTCAGTGATCCTGTTTTTTTGAGGATTACTGAAGCTGCGGAGGAAATCGGGCAAAGCCACAGGTCAAAATGTGCCCCATGGCAAATAGTGAGAAATGGAAGCACGCAATCGGGGCAAAGGGAAGAGCAATAGCCAAGCAGCGCCTGGTGAGAAATCAATATGAGAGTCACTCAACTCTCTATTCTTCTTTGAATGAAGAATGAATGAATGAGTGAATGAGTGATCTTTTGTTGTATACTCTACTCAGATATGACAAGGCAGAAGGTAGGCCTTCCTCTGCCCTGACCTGGGTAGCCCAGGCTAGCCCCACGCCTGTCAGCTCTTGGAAGCTAAGCAGGGTTGGCCCTGGCTAGTATTTGAATAGGAGACCGCCAAGAAGTCCAGGGTTGCCGTGCAGAGGCAGGCCACCTTAGAATGTCTCTTGCCTTCAAAACTCTACAGGATTGTCAGCCATGAGTTGACAGCAAAATAGAAAAGATAATCATCTACTGATGAACTGCTAGCCAATTAACCGATTGTGAATGCTGGGAGGCTTTGACACAATGTTAAAAAAACAACAAATTTTATTTTTAAAATCTCTAAATTAAAAAAAAAAGATATTTATTGACTTTTTAGTACACCTCCATAGGGCTATACACAATTGCAACTTGAGCCACTTCCTTTTCTTTTCTTTTTTTAAACTTTTGAGCCCTTGGAAGAGATTATCTTGACTTGACATGGTGCCAAAGTAGGTAGAGTTCAGAGATGGCATTGTTCTTTTGCTTTTGGGAAAGACTCTTGCGCAAGGCATGAAGCTTGGGAGCCTATGAGTCAAGGGCTAAACTATGCCATAAAAGTGAGAGCATGAAAGAGGAGGAACTCAGCCAGTCTGCTACAATCACCTGGCCCAGTGGAAGTCTAGGTGTTTTTTGGTTTTTTTAAGGAGCCAGATTTCCTTACACATCTGCTACAACAGATTTAGCAAAAATTAGTCATAATCCAAAGTAATCTCTAGTGCAAAGCCTAACCCCCAAGAATGAATTTCTCCTAACCCCAATAGTGTTACTAAAATACTACAGTACATATAACAGCATGGCTTTTGTTGATACGTTAGTTATAACATTTTCTAGGAAATGACCCACCCAAAATCAAACTCTGTAAAGTCTCATTAGTTGAGGAGAGAGTTGAGCACCTTGAAACCTGTGGGTTTTAAGCACTTTTGTATGCTGCTGACAAGCAGATGCTGTAGTTATCTACATGAATTTAAGATAACCTCCAAATGCTTGGGGAGTGGGGTTAAAATAAAGCCTGTTGTAGTCACAGTAAACAATGAATACTTTGTACTTTATAGCATGTTTTAGTCAGTGTCCCATGGATGCGAATCTTAGAAAAGTTGGTTTTTCTAAGAAAGAAAGAAACCCACACATCCTTCAGGTCTCCCATACCTATTATGCATGGGTGTTTCGCCTCACTTTCACCAGGCATGTCCATCAGGTTTTCTTTTTCGTTCTGCAATGTTTTTCCTCCCTTCAGTACTCAGTTTGCTTCCCGTTTACTGTTTCCTTGGGGGGGGGGGGGGGTTGAGAGTGCCTTTGTACCAGGTTTTCCCTTGCTTTGCTTCCAATTCAAAAGCATACAGATTCCCTCAGATTTTTCCTCCTCGAACTTCCCCCAGCCCCTCAGAAGCCACTCCCATGCCCATATCCAGGTCATTCCACCCACTCTGTACCTTCTGCCATTCTTTGGTGTGCCCCTCATTGTTTTACATTTAAATTTTTACAAGCAATCTGAGTCTAGCAAAATGAAACTAACACTGGTATCAGATCACTGTAAAAAAAATTACTCCCAGCTAGACTGCCCTCTCCTGTCGCCCAGTTTAAACTGGGCAGGAGGAGACAACGCAGAGCTGCGCCTGCAGGGAGACATTGGCTCCCTGCATACACAGTGAGCCCAGCTGGGCTGCTCTCTCCTGCCGCTGTGCCTGCAGGGAGCACACGCACATGTTGCCAGTGATCACAGCTTGCAATGTCAGAGGGTTTTACCATGCATTCTGTACACTCATCATGTTCCCCCATATTATGAGATCGTGTGACTCTTTCTCATTTTTCACAGTGGCCAATAATGCAGCAGAGAATTCCCTGGTGCTGTGCTATGGGGCTTTGCGGCTGCTTCTCAGTTACAGAAAAAGTCTGGTTAATTTCAACAACGGGTTTTCCCCCTTTGCCTGCCTTTCTTTCATTCAATGAACTAACACTAAAATGCATGCACAAAACCTGAACCATGAGGATTTAAATGGAAGGTTCTTGCTAGATGCTACTGTACAGCTGCGACAGGGCAACTGCATAATTTAAAAAAAACGTTGGATGTCACTTCCACACATCACAAACAACGTTCCACTTCCACCCTGATTTAGAAGTACATTTTTAAATGTGTAGCTGCAGAATGAATACACTGGAGGAAAAAGAATGATTCATAAGGAGGGAAAAGAATCCAAAGTCAACCTTAAAGGCTTACTGCTCGGAAAATCTGCAGTAAGCTGTTCGTGCATAATGGTCCCCCACACATTTGCTTATTGCCAGTGCTGTCTTTTAACATGTTTCAAAAGACTGCTTAACTTTAGTTGTCAGGGTAGCTCCCATATAACCACTCTCAGTTCTCCCACAGCTTAGTTCTCAGCAATCCATCACTAGAACTCTGTTTTTCTCCAGGTGTGGTCTGATACCAGGAGTGAGTCTCACCAGGAGAAAACTCCCAGAGAGGGAGGGACACTTTGAATTGGAACCATTTCCCATTCTGTACACGATTTTTGTGGCATATGCAATCTTAAATGAAGGGGTCTGAGGCCTTTACCCATGGTTTATGCACAACTTTCTCTGTGTCTGAATTCCCCACTTCATATATACACAGTAGAGCACTAGATCTAGACCCACTTTGCAGATTACTTTCTCCTCAAAGAAAACATTCTTAGTCATTCGTTTTAAACTAAAGCATTAACAACTGGTTTCTTCTAACTACTAGCAAGCAATCTGCTAAATTACCATCTCAGCAGCTACAACACCATCTTTGATTTCCTGGAATCCACAAATATGCTCATACTAATTAGCTGGCAATTTAGAATGAAAACGTTTATGTGGTTTTTCTATCATTCATAGTGTGGAACACTTGGTCTCAAAGCAAATCATTTATTACATTTTGTCATTTATATTTGTCAAAATAGGGACACCCTTACACACCAGTCTCTATCTGGAGTGACAAATCAAATTCACAGGCATTACAATAAAACTGAATTTAAAAGAAACTATTTGCTATCATTATCTCATTGCAATTAAATATTCAGAATATGTTGGAAATATTACATACCCAGGAGAGTTTCCATCAGGATTTCTTTCCAAAGCAAAACCATTGTTTCACTATAGATTTCTTTTTATTGTCCAGAAATTATTGCACAAGCCCAGAAGACCCAAGGAAAGGCTTTCTTCTAAAATGGATTTATGCTTTTGTGGTAAACCATGCCACGTCTCTTGAGAGCTAGACTTTAGTGCACACTGGAACACCTGTCCTACACAGTCCACACCTATTGTAAAATTGCTTTCTTGTGGGCCAGACCAAAAACCACCTGAGCCCAAGAGCAACATCTAGTGTCAAAGGAAGGAGACACAACTCCTGTGAAGGAAGCAAACAGCAGGTATTTGGCACAGGTGAGAATGGAGAACATTAATGGGACTCTTCAGGCCATTCACCTCCTTTGCACTGAAGCTCAAGACAAGCTGTCATATTACCTGTTCTATCATCATCCACACCGATTTACAACTTTGACTTTACTTGACTTTAAAACACTGGAGAGGGAAGTTATATAAATTTAAAGACTTTGGATGCCACCCCCCACGCATCACAAGTAACATTCCACCCTGATTTAGAAAAGTGGATTTTTAAAATTGTAGCTGCAGAATAAATACACCAGAGGAAAAAGAATGGTGCGTAAGGCAGGCACAGAATTCACAGGCAAAATTAAAGGCTTACTGCTCTGAAAATCTGCAGTAAGATACACATGCATAATGGGCCTATATTATGCCACCTGTAACAATCTGAACGGATCCTGGGTGTGTCCTAATCTTGCTGCAACAGTGTTCTGTTTAATGACTGCCGATTTAATCTAATCACAAATCAACAATACATTCACCCAACAAGCTGTAATGAGGATTTTTAACTTGGTCAAAAATTGAACCACGTTGATTGTAGGCAATCTTGTTTTAGCAATCTTTAAGGACTTTAAGCTTTAGCAATCTTTAAGGACTTTAAGTTTTAGCAGTCTTTAAGGTTTTAGCAATCTTTAGCCACTTTAAGGACCAAAAATATTTATTTCAATATGAGCTTACACAAGTCACAGCTCACTTCTTCAGCTATGTGAGGAGGAGATGATGTTGGAAATTCTTCTTATGGGGAAGAAGACTAAAGAGAGGGGAGATGAAGCAGGGAGTGTTAGCGGTCAGACCCTTCTTTCCTTCCTCAGAAGGAGTAGTCTGGCACCTAGATAGAGAGAAGACCAGACACCCTTCATACATATACATCACCTCCAAATAAAAATCATTGACTGCTTGGCCTGAAATCTCAGACCAAAAATGGCTGTCAGCAGAAAAGATCAAAAAAGAGGCAAGAGTCTGGGGAGAACATTTGGCAGGTGATGCCCAGGGCTATTTTTGGGCAGGAACGGAGTTCTGGCTGGCTTCCGAGTTGGCCACGCCTACAGCCTCCCCCCCCCCCAGTTCCCCAGGCACCTTGCAAGCTGCGAAGCACCTGGGGAAGCCGATCCAGAAACTGCCTTCCTTCCCTTGGGTTCCCTATGTGCCCCGCAAGCTGCAGGGCACCTGGGGAAGCCAATCCTGGGAGGGAGTTGCGCCGTCAGGGGTGTGGCCTAATATGCTAATGAGTTTCTGCTGTTGGGTGTGGCCTGTTATGCTAATTAGTTCCTGCTGGGCTGGTGATGCCAAAGAGGCTGGCATGAAAATAGTTCTTCCCCCTCCTAAAAGTAATGCGTATTTTACAATTATGGGTTTCTCAGGAAAATAACATCTCACCTTTTGGTAAAGTCTTTTATCCCCATTCTGCTCCCCCCCCCCCACAATTTACCCACTTAGCATATCCATAGCACCTGGAAGTGTCATGCATCCTGCATCAATGTACATCAGCTGCCATATCCTAGCTCCACGAGGGCTATCAAGAGCCACTCAGTACTTTGATCTACCTCTGGGAAAACCATTAACCATTTTGTCCAGCTTTATGGGAACCTTCCTGTACAGACATTTAGCTATTTGTTTTAGGGACAAACCTATCATATTGCCCCAAGGTACATTTTTCCTATAAATACATGAACTCAGTTCCAGTACACATGCTGTCTGCTGGGCATCAGTTTCACATTGGACAAAGCACTGGTCACTTCTCTCTTCCACAGGCCTGAAACTACGAGACTGGTAAACATAGCCTACCGTAAACTATTTCCCACTATTTCCTTTTTCTTTCTTGGTTAGCTCATTTGTGTGTTTTACAAGTGTGCTTTGTGTATGTACGCTTTTACCCTTTTCTATATTTCACTAAAAACACTGCTGGTTGAACATCAGCCTGCTTTATTTGAGAGTTCTCAAGGAAAGGACTCCCATATACACAGGTGAAAGATGCCAAGTTACCCTCCTCTCACTAAACTAAATTCCCAAGTCAATTAATTATTAGACCATTTGGGGCAACAGGAGGTTTGGTGTGAATTCTGGCATGAATTTTTCAAGGGTAAATGATCAGTGTAAGGGGGAAAGGGAGGAGCTGAGAGTGAGGGTGTACAACCACAAAAAATCCTGGATTTGGGTACAGTGGAGCTGAATATTTTCAGTATTCCCAAATATTCCTGTATACCAATACCATTATTGTATTCAGATTTTGGAAACACTGGGGAATACTGAATGTATTCAGCTCCATTATACCCTATGGACCATTATAGTCAATGACAAAATCTCCAAGGGTATATTCAGTGGGCTGTGGGGAGGCAGTTTGAGATAGAGGCACCAAATTTGCAGTGTAGCTGCTGGAGCCTCTCCCCAAAGGAACCCCCAAGTTTCAAAAAGATTGGCCCACAGGGTCCAATTCTACGGACACCCAAAGAGGGGTTTCCCCATCCTCCATTTTTTCCAAAGGGGGAGAAATTACAAGGCATACAAGCCCAGCTTCCAGAGAATTCTGAAACTAGGTAGTGAGGAGGGGGCATTTTTGTGAGACTATCAGCAAAACCAGTTCCATTGTGGCAGTGCCAAAACCCAGCAGGACTAAGATCAAATCTGAGAATCTCTGAAGTATTAACCGGGGGGGGGGGGGGGGGCCTTTCTGCAAGAACAATAGAGCCAGTGCAAAGTACTAGTGGCCAGCAGCAGAACTCAGTGCCAACCTACTAGTGCCCAGCAGCAGAACCCAGTACTATTGTGGCATTGTGGCAAATGCCAGCTCGACAGGGCTGATGTCAAGCACAGAATCACAATCCCAGCAAGGGGGAGGGGGTTGCAAGGACAGCACAACCAGTGCCATAGAGCCCAGCAGCACAGCCCTGTGCCAGTGTCGCAGCAGTGCACCATTATCTCCACAGAACTAACCAGTGTCACACCAGAGAATCCTAGCAGGGTTTTAAAACAATTGGCAGAAGCAGGGACGCGGCAGAAGCCCCACAGAACACTCAAAAGTGCAGGGTGGGCAGGCACTTTTGCTAGTAGCACACCTGATCCCCAGCACAGTACAGACAAGCCCTGCCCAGTAATGCTTTGTTTTCTTCCAAAGCCACGGGCAAACCACACCATTTCCCCATGGGGAAGGCCTCAGAAAGTGAGTTGTGTGTGTCCTCTCCGATCCTCCTCTCTCAGCAGCACTACACACCAGCTCTCACTGCCTCAGTGGAGGACCCTTGGCCTAGGTGCTGCAGCTGCCGTTCACCACAGGCTCTCCCTTTCCCACCTCCCACCCCCGCAAAAGCCTCTCCCCCCCCCACCAAAGAAGCACCGCCTGGTGGTGCTCCTTCAGATGGTTCCACATCCCAGAAGTCAAAATATGACTGAGGTTTTTCCCATGACTGACTAGGGTTGCCAAGTCTGGCAAATTTACCGGTGGGGGGGGGAGTCCTTCCCTGGCCGGAAGCTTCCCCAACATGCGCGCTTTGCGCATGCGCCAGACGACATCACTGGAAGTGACGCCATCACGTTGGGGGCGTTGCCAGGGCGACGCCCTGGCAACGCCCCCAACGTGATGGCGTCACTTCCGGGTGACGTCATTACGTGGGGGAAAGTCATCCAGGCTGGACGACTTCGGTGGTGGGGTTTCCCCCGCCGGCCGAATGCTGGCCGGCGGATCAGGAACCCCTGTAGCGGGGGATCCCCCGCCCCCTGGGCTGACTTGGCAGCCCTGTGACTGACCCAGGCCCTACACAGCAGGCATTGTGCGAAGCGGGGATCCTCCGTCAGCTGGAAGTGCTTCCAGACATCAGAGGGGTAGGGGCACCCACGCTGACCAGCAGCTGCAGGTACCCCTCGAGCCACCTCCTGTGAGGAGCTTGGGGCAGACACTCTGTCTTGGGGGGGGGGGGGGGGAGAGATGGCTGAGCGGGGGGGGAGAGGTTGAGATGGCAGCACCTCAGGGTACACCTCCATCTCTTCCTCTTGCATCCCCTTCAGCCTCCCCTCCTGTCCCTCCTCATAAGGCCCGCTAGAATCTAGAGAAACCGGAACAGCAGGCTGGTCACCCAGCTGCTCCTCCAGCTCCTTGGTAACCCTATGAGTCCGTGGGGTGATCTCCTGAGCCAGAAAGGTGTCCCCAAAGATCACCCCAAAAGACAGCTCAGGTTGCTCCTGCTGCTGCTGCTAAGCCTCAGCAGCAACACCTGGAGGAGGGGCTGCCTGAGCAGCAGACCCCTGCCCAGTGCCGGCACCTGTGGGGGGGGCACCCCAGTAGTGGCCTCAATGGAGGCCCACGTGTGGCTTCTTCATTGCACCACTCCTGCCAGAGGTCAGAGTGGCGGAAGGCAGCTGTGGAGCAGTCCTCCGCACAGGTGGGGGGGAAGCTGCAGCCCTCCCCCTCCCCTCTAGTCTTCTCCTTAGCCTCCCCCCCAGGGCCCCACTGCATTCCCTTCCTGCTGCCCAGGTTGCCCCGAGCCAAACTCTATCTAATTTGTGGGGAGGGTATTAGGCACCTAACTACCTGTATGGCAACCTGAACCTAACAGAGCCTGACACATTTTTTATGAACCCTCCCACCCCAAAACTAGGTCATTGGGTCTTTCAGTAAAGCCTAACCGACCCTTGCTTAAATTCTGGGTTTCTTTCTTTCTTGGTTTGTTTTTTAGAACGAGTGGTGAATTCCTACACTGTCCCACTAACTATGGTTTAAGACTGTCCTTGAGATGGTATGCGGGAAACCTTTTTAAAAGTTGAAGGCTCTTTAATTAAACTACCTGACTAGATTCTACTGGGACCAGCCTGATTTCCTGTACGAAAATGCAGGTGCTCCCTAACTAAAAAAGAAGACAAGCTAAAGGGGAATAAGTTGTCTTAAAAAAGCACCTGCCTTCACCAAAGCTCAGTCAGAGTGCTGAACAGCGCACTGCTTTTTAAAAGTAACTCTAGGCTACTTATATCACTCTTATTGAAATATACTGGGTTCAGATGCGTTGTGTGATCAGCTCATAGCTTATTGTGATTACAGCTCAGCTCAAAGACAACCTAAGCGGGGCCAAAGCCCCACTTAAATGCAGGCAATAAGCCACACCCAACACACACCTGCTCCCCGTGATTGGCTATTTTACAATCTACTGCTATACCATAGGTTCCCTCCAGGATCCTGTCTGTCTATTGTTCTCAGATCCCAAGCTCAGTCTAGTTATCTGTGCCTTTATCTGCTCAATACATAACACCCCTCTCCCCATAGTTCAGAGTTGCCTCAACAAACATAGTCCCTTAAGTATGCCAGCCGGCGATGTTCACGGTTCGAACGCCAAGGCCCTGCCCCTGGTGCCGAGCTCTCCGGAACAGTGACCGCCAGCTCTGTTGGAGAGTTTGTGGAGGATGATGGTGTGGACGTGGCTTTGGAACCGACTGGTACCGTGGATTCTGGCAGCTCAGCAATTTGCTCTGCCAGCTGCCTGCTGACTATGGCTGGCTCTCAGGATGCCTGCTGTTTGTTGAGTCCTGGGGCGTCTCTCTCAGGATCCGATTCTCAAGGGCTGGGCAGCTCCTCTTTGCTGTCACCTGGAACGGCTAATGGCTCTGCAGGGGGAAGGCGGCGGCGTAGCTTATTGATGTGCCTTTGTAGTACCTGGCCCTCACTGGTTGATATCTCCTATGACAAGGGCCCCGTGACCGTAATCACCCATGCAGGAAGCCATGCTGGGCCCCTTGCAAAATTCTGGGCGAAGATGGGGTTTCCCGGGACGAACCAGCGGGGTGCTGCTTGATTTTGGGGGGTGCAGTCAGGGTGCAGCCTGTCAAGGTGAGTTGTAAGGTGCCTGCCCATAAGGAGTTCCACGGGGCTGCAGCCGGTGGTGGTGCTTGGTGTCACCCGGTGGCAAAAGAGGAATTCCGCGAGGCAGTGGTCCCAGTTCCATAGAGTGACCTGTGGAGGGACTCCTTTGTAATCCTCACCATCCGTTCTGCTTGGTCATTGGTTGCTGGGTGGAAGGAAGCAGAGCAGACATGCTGGATCGCGTGACGGCCTATGAACTCCTGGAATTCGCCTGAGGTGAAGGTCATTCCGATGTCCATCATGATGGTGTCTGGTATGCCGTGTGTACAGACGGCTCAGTGGAGGGCGCGAATTGCGACTTGGGACAATGTAGAGGACACTGCTACCACCTCAAGCTATTTGGTGTAAGAGTCCACCAGAATGAATAAAATCTGTCCCTGGAAAGGCCCTGCAAAGTCTAGATGCAACCAGGACCATAGCTTGTGAGTGGACTCCCACTGTCTCACTGGGGCCCGGGGTGGCTCTGGCTGATTCTCTTGGCATGCCTGACAATGCCTTACACAGTCCTCAATTTCACTGTCCATGCAGGGCCACCAAACGTAGTTTCGGGCCAGCACCTTCATTCACACAATACCCAGGTGTGTCTTGTGTAGTGCCGCTAGGACTTGCTGGCGCAGCGGTGGTAGCACCACCACCCAACTTCCCCACAGCAAGCAGCCCTTGTGAGCTGAAAGTTCGACCCTGCGGGAGGAGAAAGCAGCGAATTCTGGGCCCATCCGGCTGGTAGGCCATCCCTTCCCTGCCCAGTCTAAAACACGGGAGAGAACACAGTCACGAGCCGTGCAGCGGGATACATCAGACACCAGAAAGGGACTGTCAGGCAGATCCTCGAGGAGGAGGACCTGATGTGCAGGAGCTGGGTCCGGGTCGCAGGAAGGCAGAGGAAGGTGGCTGAGCGCGTCGGCATGACCCATCACCTTCCCTGGGCGATGGGTGAATGAATACTGGTAGCCGGCCAGGAAGATAGACCAGCGAAGTACCCTGGGAAACAGCATTTGCAGCTTCTGGTGATCCGGAGCCAACGGGCCAAGCAAAGGTTTGTGATCGGTCACGATGGTGAAGACCACACCTACCCGTAGAGGGTAGGCCACCCATAGAGGTAATCGTGGAATTTCTTGATCCCAATTGCCAGTGCCTCCTTGTCGATCTGCGAGCAGTTACGCTCAGCCGAGGACAAGGTGAGGGAGTAATAACCACAGAAACCTCCGGCCATCAGGCAGCCGGTGACCCAGAACGACCCCCACCCCATACGGGGAGGTGTCGCAGACAAGGATGACGGGGAGCACTTTGTCTAAATGCACCAGGACGTTTGACGTCAGCAGCTC
Source organism: Lepidodactylus listeri (assembly GCA_029233225.1). Lineage (NCBI taxonomy): Eukaryota > Metazoa > Chordata > Lepidosauria > Squamata > Gekkonidae > Lepidodactylus > Lepidodactylus listeri. The sequence goes on along the minus strand of JARCFY010000009.1, from coordinate 109,750,300 downwards.
TTTGACGGCCCAGAATGTGGAGGCTTGCCACTGTCCCCAGACCCAGGGGGCCGTTTTGTCTAACAGGCGGTGTAGGGGTTCGGCTAACACAGCCTTGGGGGGCAGGAACAAATGGTAAAAGTTCAGCAGGCCCAAGAAGGCCTGGAGTTCCGCCTTTGAAGTGGGGGCTGGAGTGTTGATGATAACGTGGACCTTGTCTGAAGAGGGATGAATGCCCTGGGCATCGACCGAAAAACCCAAGAACTCGACCCACGGAACCCCCAGGAGACATTTTTCTTGCTTCACTTTGAGGCTAGCAGCATGGAAGCGCTGGAGGACGGAGCGTAGTCTCTCGGCAAAGTCCTCGGCCATAGGTATGGCGATCAAAACATCATTGAAGAATGGCTGGACCCCAGGAATTCCTTTAAGGAAAGAGTCCATGAGATTTTGGAAAATCCCCAGGACCACATTGACCCCGAACAGTAGCCGCCTCACCCAGAATGCACCCCTGTGTGTCATTATCGTCTGTGCCTCAGCAGTCGCATCATCTACAGGGAGTTGCTGGTAAGCCTGGGCTAAGTCCAGCTTCCTGAAAACTGTCACTCCCACTAGGGAAGCCAGGACATGGCTCACCATCAGCACAGGGTAGGCGTGGTCTTGTAGGGCCTTACTGATAGTGCACTTGTAGTCCGTGCAGATGCGGACAGCCCCATTGGGCTTGACTGGGGTCACGATAGGGGTTTCCCAAAGGGCATGCTTGGTCTAGTTACCTGTGCCTTTATCTGCTCAATACGTAACACCTATGAAGACAAAACCTGGCCTCTTTTAGTCTTCCTAGCACTGGCCTAATTAATGGTATGAAGGAACAGCTAAAGCCCCATGCTGAGATTTATTTGAGAGTGTTGAAATGAGTTTAAAAATTCCTGAAACACTTCTTAAAAGCCTATTTAGCACTGCAGCACCTAAAACCAGAAGCACACACACAGAACAGTGAGTCAGCCCACTCCCCCAAAAAGCCAAAAATGCCCCTAAGGCTCTCTTAGCCTAACACCCCCCCCACACACACAACCACCACCAGTCCCTCCCAAATAACAAATCAGAAACCTCCTTTGAAATAAAACAAACTACAAACCATAAACCAGAGTCTCTCCAACCACCTAACCTATGTGAACCAGGAAGAGGCCTGAGAGCCTACCCCCCCTCCCACAGCCAAGAAGGCCAAAGATGATCACACACACGTAAACTGAGAAAACTTTTTAAAACCTGGCTTTACCTTGCAAAGTGTAGCACAAACCACAAACCAGAACCTAACTGAACCAGGAAGAGGCCAGAGAGTCACCACCCCAAAATCAACAAGCCCAGGGATACCACACGGTAAAATTAGAAAACTTTTAAAAAACTGCAACGTGCTACAAAACCACAAACCAGAGCTAAACAGAATCAGGAAGAGGCCCGAGAGGCTCTACAGCTAGGGTTGCCAGATCCGACTCGGGAAATATCTGGGTACTTTGGGGGTGGAGCCAGGAGACTTTGGGGGGTGGAGCCAGGAGCCAGGATGTGATCACTTTGTTATGTCACATCCAGGTCAAAGGTCAAGTGATGTCACTTCCAAAACTCCACCTCTTCTGATGACATTACTTTCAGGGCACTCCCCAAACCCACCTCTTCCTCTGAAGTCATTTCCTTCTCTCAGAATTCAAATTGAAATACACTGTCATATATCTCTTCCCACTTGGGTTGCCAGCTCCAGGTAAAGAAATTCCTGGAAACTTGGGGGTGGAGCCTAAAGAGGACACGGACCTCAGTGGGACTTTCAGATTGAGCTCCCTCCTATGTAGGTTTGATACATCTTTAATGGTGTCACTGATGTCAAAACTGTCAAAATAAATAAAAAGCTGTTCAGTATTTGCTGTCCCATTAGCTTCTCCTCATTTCTGCCTGTTGTGTTTGTGTATGTGAAGAGTACTGGACTCGGGAGACCAGGAACGGTAAAATCATGAAGCCTTTATTGAGTGATTCAGCATGCCCAGCAGATGGTCAGAACAAGCATGCTTCCAGGGCTCCAGGGCCCTCATTATATGCTGGCCGGAGCCACACCTCCGGCCACACCCAAAAGACCTGATAGGGACTTAACATATGCACATGTTTGTCATAGGTTCCCTGGAGGAGCCTTTGAGTGCATTGGCTCTCCAGGGAGAACCTAGGTCCCACATTGGTGGAGGCTTTCAATCCGGACGTCTATTGTTCCTCCAGATTCAAGCTCCCCTCTCTGCCTGACCATGTGCTCTGGCCATGCGGCAGGCGCCATTACCTGGGAGCACATGGCAGGCTGGTTGCTACACATAGCATACTACATTACAGTATGTCAATGGTGTGTGTTTCAAGTGGGCTTCCTGTCAGATTTCTAACTTTAAAAAAGACAGATGTTATAGAGAACAGTTGTATCAACACAACTTCAAGCAGTCTTCAGCAGGAAAAATTATCTTTGGATCAAAGTTATTATTTCATTTTTGCCCTAGAAATCCATGCTGTCCTGTTGTACGCACAGTTTATGAAGCACTGTTATACACTCTGTACTCTGCCACTGGCTCAGCAGACTAACCTTGGTGAGCACATTTGGCTTCTTTCTGGCATAGACAGACACACATATGTTAAGTGCCACTGATGATTCTAATCACAGAAACAGAAATCAATCATGAATACATATTCAGGATATTAACTTTGGTTCATTGCTTAAATGCATTCTGGGAAATAGCTAAATGCTGACATAGAGTTGCCAGCCTCCACGTGGGGCCTGGGGATCTCCCGCTTTTACAAGTGATCTCCAGGTAACAGAAAGCAGCTCCTCTGGAGAAAATGGCTGCTTTGAAGGGTAGACTCTGTGGCATTGTACCCTGCTGAGGCCCCTCCCCTCCCCAAACCCCGCCCTCTCCTGGCTCCACCCCCAAGGTCTCCAGGTATTTCCCAAACCAAACTTTGCAACCCTATGCTGACAGGATACTATTCTGATAAGGCCTATGGCCTTGGCGGGCCAGCTGTAACTGTGCATGTCTCTGGCTAAACAAAGAATAACAGTACCTGTAAACCATATCAGCTATAGAGATACTTTTAGAATTTCACAGTCTAAGAGAAAGAAATGCTTATTGTTTAGCTAAAGGAAAAAACTTTACTTGGGAAAGCCCGGCCCAAAAGGTTTTCCGCCAGTCCAAGATCTGTTATGTCAGAGTGCTGATGTTTGATGAAACCAATAATCTTGATTTATTTGCAAGCATCATACTGAATATAAAATCCTATGTCTCCCGTTGTGACCTGAGGGAGAGTTTGTGGGTACTCGAGGGTCTAAACCTTGTTGTACCTGTGCTCCCCTCCTTTATTAATTAAGTTCTTGGAATTTTCTTATCTACAGGAATTGTTTGGGCTGGGGAAACACAACCAGAGACAGGGTTTCTGTCTTCCTTGGCCCTTCCTGTGAGGTCACTTCCTCCTTCCAAATGTAACTTTCTCAACTTATATTGCTTTTTGTCCCTCGAGCCTTAGAATCATAGAGTTGGAAGGGATCTCCAGGGTCATCTAGTCCAACCCTCTGCACAATGCAGGGAATTCACAACTACCTCCCACACAAGAACTAAGCACTGACACAACCCTTCCTACCCTCCCTCTCATGATCTGCCTAAGTTCACAGAATCAGCATTGCTGTCAGATGGCCATCTAGCCTTCAGCATCCTACTTTCCTCCTCCATTTCATCCCCCAAAACCATACTGCAAGGTAGGTTGCCCCTCAAGCACCAATACAGAGCATCACTGCCCCAGACTTAAATGTTCCATCTGTATTTTGTGGCTTAAAGCCACTGATGGACCTCTACGCCATATGATTATCTAATCCCCTATTGAAGCTGTCTATGCTTGTAGCTGCTACCACTTCCTATGGCAGTGAATTCCACATGTGAACTATTCTTTGGGTGACGAAGTATTTACTTTTTCCTGTTCTAAATCTACTGCTTATTAATTTCGTTGAGTGCCCAGGGGTATTGTGAGAAAGGAAGAAAAGTACTTCTTTCTCGACCTCCTCTATCCTATGCATAATTTTGTAAACCTCTATTATGTCACCCCGCAATCATTGGCTGAAGACAGACTGGCAATCTAGAGCGGGTGGAAACCAGGGCCAAAAGCTGCGGGGGAAAAGTGCTGCGGAGCTGGCCATTCACACTGGCCAGTGTATTGCGGAAGCATGCTGTTAGGGAGCGTTTAGACTACCACAGAGCATGCTCTGCTGCTCCACGGCAGCCGCATTCCATTGGGCAACATTTGTGCGCATGTGCACCCTGGCAATCTGGCAATCTGGAAATGAGCCAGGCGGAGGGATATGAGAGAGGGACAGCTGGCCTGATCAGCAGCTTCTGGCTGCGCAGGAGACCTCCAGTCAGGAAGCTCTTGTCCCCACTCGCTCAGAAAAGTCAGCGCCCTGTAGCCACAGTGTGGGAGTGGTTAGTAGCGATGGAACCAGAGGAGTTGGAGTTGGTTGTGGCACTGATTCTTGGACTGCAGCTATGCTCAGCTGCACTGCAGTACCGGCAAGACAGGCTCCGACGCATCCGCCTACAGAAACGGCGTCTCCGGTTCCGCTACATGGCCAGGAGAGCTCGGCTGAGGCACTACTCAGTTGTGCAGTCCCCACTATCTGGGGTCCGCACCACCAGAGCACACCACACCCAATTGCTGCCATGGCAGGGTCCACGTAAAGGCCGCCATGACTATGAGGATGCAGGCACGGGGTCGGCCACCGCTCTGGGTGGCGGCTGACGGCCTTCACTATATCCCTGCAGACCACACCGCCCTGACGGCACCTGAGTCTCGTCCTCGGAGTCCGTGTCTGCATGGTGTTGCGCCGGCATGGACTCGCCAGTCTCTGCAAAGGGAAGGGAGGATGAACTCTATCCACAGGCAACCAGGGGATGTCATTCCTGGCCACGTGCGGTTCCAACAGTCCCGTAGCACCCACACCACCAGGCCTGTCTGCTAGTCGAGAGCAGCCGACACAAGCATCCTGCAGTGCGGGCTGGCTGGCTGGCTGGGCACGCAGTGCACATACCCTGAGCCCGTAGAGGCGCCAGGCACCAGCCACACCACATGTGGCGCCTGTGCTGGCCTCTGGCACGGTGGGGTTGGCCTGCTTGCGTGGCTCTGAGCCACTCGTGGCCATCGACCGTCCACACAGCAGTCCTCTTCCCCTGGGCACATGATGCCGAAGCACAGCATTGCCCGATTCCCCTGATGGGACCCAGGCGGGGGCATGTACAGGGACATGCCACGTGTCAGGTGGCTGGCTGACGTGCCTCATGGGACCTGACACTTATCCAGGGGACCCATGGTGCAGTGACCTCAACCAAATGTTGAAGTGAACAATGGTGGGAACTGGCAGGTTGTCCGCCTTGTCTGGCCAGCTGCCCTCAGTGCAGTTTGCAAGTCTGCGGTAGAGCAGACCACGGTAATTGGAGGGTGCTGTCCGGGAATAGCAGGGTCTGGGAAAGGTCGGGCCCTCAGCATAGCACAGGCGCTTTCCCACAGCCCCTTGCTCTCAGGCTCCTGCTTTCTGGAACCTGGAACCCACGAGTGACACTGGGAACTACGCCGACCCCACCTCGAGCCTGTCACCCTCCTCCACACTAACCGGGGACCAGCACCTCTGGCTCGCTGCCCTCCTCCTCAGGCTCCAGGGTCAGGTGGAATGGCTGGACGGCAACAGCTGGCCCCTCCTCAGCAGACCTCTGAGAGCCAGTGCTGGTAGATGGGGTGGTCTGCAGTGGAAGGCTGTTCAGCACCCTTCGAGGGGCGACGCTGGCATTCCCCCGTAGGATTGCATGGCGCTCCTCATAGTACGGGCACCATGCGGGCTCATTGCCAGAGGTGCTGTTCTGCTGCAGTGTCCTCTTCTATCCGAGCCTCACAGCCTTGGCTTTTGTGCGGCACTCCTCAGCCGAGCTGCTGTGGCCTCGGGCCCTCACGTCCCTAGCCACCTGCTCGTAGGTCTCCATATGGCGGTGAGTCTGCCACAGGGCCCTCTGAATTGCTGGTTCCGCCCGTATGGCCAAGAGGTCCAGTATCTCTGCTCTCCTCCAATTCCGTGCAGGAGCCATTTTGGTATCCTGACCACTTTGCAGTCTGTCCTTTTATACCCGCGTACTGGGTGTGCACCTGGTGTCACAACTGCACCTGGTACCAAAATGGCGCCTGTTATCGCTCATGCGTATGAGCGCATGATCAATACATGCACTCATGCGCACCCCTCCGGGATGGCGCGTTCACACCGCCGCCTCCGCTTGCCTCCCGCTTCTTCCAGTTCACACCACACAGAAGCGGGAGGCAAGCAGCGGACGGCCTCCGGACACCAGTTTCTCCCGGTGTCCTAACACGGAAGGGAAGCGGCTGGAAAGCGGGTAAGCACGGAAGGGAGCCAGGGAACAGCTGTGGCTGTTTGAACGGGCTCCCTTCTCCCGCTTCACAAGCGGAGCTCTCCTGCTCCAGATTGCCAGTCTCTCCTCAGCCATTGTTTCTCCATGCTAAAGAGCCCTAACCTCTCTAACGTTTCTTCATAGGGAAGATGTTCCATCCTCTCAATCAGTTTAGTTCCCCTTTTCTGCACTTTTTTCAATGCTACAATATCTTTTTTGAGGTGTGGCGACTAGTTCTGTACTCAGTACTCCAAATGAGGCCACAGCATAGATTTATACAGGGGCATTATGATACTGGCAGATTTGTTTTCAGTTCCCTTCCTAATAATTCCCAGCCTTTTTAAATTGCAATTGCAAACTGAGTTGACATCTTCAGTGAGTTATCTACCACGACTCCAAGTGGGTGGTTGCCGATCTTACCAATTTACAAGGAGGAATTACCTTTAAAAGGCTCTGTTCAGAAGACCAAAGCTGCTGAGACATAGTAGGAGAGGCAGTCTCTCGTGAAGGGCTTTGTGCATGGTAACCAGTACCTTGAATGGACCCCGCAACTGATGGAGTGACTGCCTTATCCTGAATCAGACCCTTGGTCCATCCAGGTCAGTAATGTGAACTCAGACTGGCAGCAGCTCTCTAGGATCTCAGGCTGAGGTCTTTCACATCACATACAGCCCGGCCCTTTTAACTGGAATGCCAGGGATTTAACCTGGTACCTTCTGTAGGCCCAGCAGAGGTTTTTCCACTAAGGTCAAATCTACATCTGACTTTCCTGCTGGAATCATTCTAGTTTCAAAAAAACCTGTCTATACCTGTTTCTAGTTTCAAACCATACTTGTTCTAGTTTAAAAATTACTGTCTACATTCATTAATTGCCCTCCTGTGGTCAAGCTAGCATTATACTGCTTTAAACAGATCCTATTGCTTACTGCTCTTCAGACCCAGGGGGGAAAAAACAAAGTGAAATTTTACACCAGTGTGAAATGAGTGTAGAAAAAGACAGCAGTCAAACTACTTCAGAGGGGAGGTGTAGATTTGACCTAAGCCACAGCCCCTCCACAGGTGTGACATGTATTTCCCACCTTGCACCCACTAGTAATTGGGCTGCAGGCTGCACTGTAGATACAATGGTGCTATTGGGAGCTCCACCCCCTTCCTTAAAGGGCCTAGCCCCGCAAGATTTCCTTCTGAAAATGTTTTTATTAATTTTTAAACATTTTTAATGTTAATGTGGGGGGGGGTTGCATTTCATTTATGTCTGGGGTGGCTGTTGAGCGGGGTGTTTGTGCTGCATTTAATTTAATTTATTATTAGCATTATTGTCTTTATTATTACTTAAAAGTACAGCTGTTTAGAGGCAGAAAAAATAATGGCAGCCCCACCAGAAAATGTTTTGCCCCAGAAGCCACAAAATCCTGGCCACGGGCCCGGCTGCAGGGTTTTGTACAAACCGAAGTATTCACACCAGTTAGCCTCAGCTGGTCAGTTTTTCCTCCATCATCCCAATATTGTGCTTGCGTTTTAATTACGGGAACTTAACCACAAGGATAGAAACTGCCACAGCAAAATACAGAGCCCTGGAGAATCTTTGGGTATTGTATGAAGCATCCCCCAAAATAACAGCCGGTAACATCTGGGGTGGGGATGAGGTGGCACCCTCCCCAACAGCTTTGGTCTGGACCGCAAGTGCTTGTACAGCCTCCCGCTCCTATCCCCAATAAAGCACGTGGTGAGCTGCCCAAATATATCTAGGGCTTCTATACAAATCATACAGTACCTCTACATAGTTCAGTGAGACAAATGGACTATAAATGCCAAACAAGCTCATATTTGGAATAAGACTTTGTTGATCTTCAAGCTGCCACTGGACTCAAACTTTGTTCAGTCAATCAAACAATAACTTACTTTACACAGATCACACAGCATGAACTCATTTTAATGCCTGTAGAGTGTACTCATCTGTTTTTCCTTCCAAGTGGCTGAGTATTCCAGAGGAACAAAACCACAAAATTATCATATGCTGCTGCTTTATAAAACATTACTCAAAGCCTGTAAAGTTTTCACACAATGAGTTATAAATACCTCCCTGCCTGGGTGTGGTACCGTGCCTTTTATAGGGTTCTCTGGCCCTACCCACACCCGGCCCCTATCCAGTCTCCTTCCACCAGGGAGGCTATAGAAGGAAGGGGAAACCTTCCCCACCTCTTCCTCCTGTTTCCCCGTGTCCCAGGTCCTTTCCACACTAGAACTTAAATCCTGGTTCAACACTGTCCCCGAACTTACATTCTATACTACATGCGAGTTCACCCCTGTAATTATCACAGGGTATTTTTACATGCTATACTACAGGGGTGGCCAACCTTGCTTAACGTAAGAGCCACATAGAATAAACGTCAGATGTCTGAGAGCCGCAAGACAGGAACAAATATCACACACACGTTTTTATTTTTAAAAATATGCAAATTTGCTTTTTATTAACGTTAAATGGGACTGCCAAAAATAAAAACAAACAAGGAAAACCGGTTATTGATAATGATATTACTTGTTTGCTAATGATATTGAGAGAGAGAGAGAAAGAGAGAGAGATGGAAAGAAAGAATTAAAGAAGTGGAAAGAAAGAGAGAGAGAGAAACTAGGAAAGCAAATAGATGGGAGGGAGGAGGGAAGGAAGGAAGGAAGGGAGAAAGAGAGAAAAAGCATGCCTCCCCTTTGCTTCCAGCCGCCCTGCCAGGAGCCGCACAATATGTGTGAAAGAGCCGTGTGTGGCTCCCGAGCCACAGGTTGGCCACCCCTGCTATACTACATTACACTATTTTTTGTTTCCACATTACATTGAGGTCACCCAGTTTCACCCCACACTTGTTCCGGGATAGATAAACAGATGCTGTTATAACTAGGGATAAATGCAAGGTATTACGAGTTGAACTCTGATAAAACCAGGGATGAGATCCAAGTGCAGAAAGGACCCCAGCCCTGCCCCTTCCCCAGGCTGCTCAGGACTGCTTCTTAACTTCTCCCATCTTGGCCTCCCCAAATCCGAGACCAGGTGGGGGCTGGGTGTTGGCTCCTGACACCTGCTATATTTTATTTTGCTGCAAAACACTAAGTATCTGTGCTTCCTACTCACTTTGATGTTTAACGGAATAAAGCTCTTTTAGGAACCGAACCATTTGATTCTTGGGAGAGAGAATTCCTCGCAGGAACAACTCCAGCCCACATAAACCCATAGACTGCTAATTTGCACAAAAGATGTCAACAGTCCTGTAAAGATGGCTCCATCTCTAGTAGAGAGGTAAATCCAGAAGGTGGGAGTGAGCAGCCAGGAAGGGTATGCCCAGCCTCCTCTGCCACATGGTCACAAAACTAGCTGAGGTGGACCAGGGACCATTTTCCAGTAGTATACTGGGAAAATTCCATCCTCTGGAACTACTCTGGTGGTGGTGGTGATGGTGGCCCCTAATGAGGCTCTAATACTCTGAATGGAAGGAGGCTAGACTGTATGACATTTCCCCCACAGATCCTGTCTCCATAGAGATTTAGCTCAGGCACCTACAGCAGCAGGCAAAAGGAAGTGAGTTGAGTACCAGGGAAGACTGGGACTGTGATAGAATCCAACGAGGTTTCCTAATGGTAAAAATGGGAGGAAGGGGGTCTCCTTTGGCCAGCAAAAAAGCTGTGCTGAGGATCGTGAGGTTTCCATGGACAAAAGCCACCTGGGTTGGGGAGATGGCCAAGACGGAGCAAAGAAAAGAAAAGAAAAACCTGTCTGAATTCAATCCGTTTGCATTACAAAATTTCTCGCCTATCACTTGTCAGGAAAAAATGTAACTAAGCGTAATATAGAAATGAAATATTTTGTCCACAAACAGTGGAGTTTTCATGTCTGTTCAAGTTGCATTGGTTGACTTCTTGCACACTTAACATGCCTTTTGTTTCCTTTTATCCTGTAGGTACAATGACCCTTCACATAATAATCTGTTAAATATGTCATACATGATCCCAGCTAGGGCTGTTTCATGTTTGCTTTGTGAGTTCCAGATTATACAGCTCCTACTGACATTGCTTATGCTAGTTGGGAGAGACGAAATTCTAAGGTGGTTCTGGCAGCTTGTTGGAAACAGACTTTTACGAAGGCTTTCACTCTACATCCTGCTGCAAACAGTGCTGTGACCTGTATCGTTTACAGAGCAATGGATTATTCTTGAAAAAAGCATGTGAGGTACACAGGCCATCCAGGGACTGTGCAGAGCCCATAGTTGCTTTTTAAATAATCCATGTGAGAGGTGTCAGCATATTGTTATGCATGTCCCACTTACCTGAGTGCTGAGAAGCTCCAGGGACAGTGTGGTACAGTGGCTAAAAGTGTCGGACTAGTATTTTGAAGAGATAGGTTTGAATCCCCACTTGAGCCATGAAAGCTCACTGGGTAACCGTGGGCCAGTCATCCTCTTGTAGACTAATATACCACTGTAACGATTTCAAGTTATAGGTGTGTGTTTCTTTAAAATGGTAAGTGTCAGAAGAACAAGGGGGTAAAAGAGGGAGATGAGTGAGTGAGGTGATTGGCTGGTGACTGAGTGTGGGCGGAGCTAGGAAGTGTGAGTGTGGAGAGAGAGAGAAGGCAGAGGGTTCAGTCTGGAGTCTGAAGCTCAAAGTCTGAAGCCAGCAGTTGGCAGCTGTCAGTTGTGGTCAATGTACAAAGTCAGAAAAACAGTCTTCCGCATAGAATCATGTAGAGGTGCTGTGAAAGGCATCTATATATCTAATAGCCAAGTGCCCCAGTGTGTGTGGATATCCAAATCCACACATCGGGGGCACTTGGGGGGCAGAGAGATTTTTCTGCACACTTGGGGAACTCCCCAGGTGTGCAGAAAAATCCGAAAACTTAGAAAAACTATATGGGGGATATTTAAATCCCCCCAAAAGTAAAAGGGCATTCCCTGCACATGCGCAGAGAACACTCTGGGAACTGCAGCGGGCCGGTGGCTGGGAGCAAAATCTAATGTTGTCTGAAATATTTTAAGAGTGTGACGCAAAAGGCTGACAGAAACAGGAGAAAAGGGGGGGGGGGAAGATTTTACTAAGCAACTTAACAAAACATCTTGTGACCAACACACTTCCTTTACCAATAAAGTTTTATCTTGTTTATTGTTAACCCACAGTCTCATCCTCAGAACCACATCGTCCAACGGAGGAGCCTTGGAGCTCGGGCACAATACTGGGGGAAAGGTTAATTAAAGACTGGGATTCAGTTCCTGGTGGCAGCGATAGACACTTCAAGTGAGAGAAAGAAACAACAAAAAATGTATAACTCCTTCACAGCTAGCCACACAAGACAAGAGAGAGGCATCAGCACGTAGGCTGCTCAGAGAGTGGGGCACGAGGCCACCAGAGGGTTCTATTTGCTGCCTGTGGTTTAGGGCACTCTAGATCTGCCAGTCAGTGAGCAAGCAACTGGGTAAAAGGCGAACATCAAACAAGGAAGGTGCAGGTCTGTTCCAGCATCCAAGGGGGAGTGCCAGCTCTTTTCTGCCAGTCTTAATCAAACTGTTCTCCACAAGCACGCTGCTCAACCACGAAATGCCAAACAGGCAACAGTGCTCAAGCGAACTCCCGAAGCACCGCTTTTAGAACTGCTTCTGAGGTGAATGTAACAAACTGAGAGTCCACTGTGCAAAGCACACTTTATCAAATACGCAGACTGGCAAAAAAGCTTCAAACTTATAGCTAGAGAATGAATAGCAAATTCACATGTAACATGATGATGATGGTCAAGATATGCAAAGTGACACTAAATAACAAGGTTATAGGGTCAACAGTTGTAAAGCAATACATATGTCAAACTAGCAGAGAAATGTCTAAAGGTGTCTTTTCTAATTGTGGGAAGTGACTGGGAATCTTCATTCTCTCCTGTCAGGTGTGGAGGACATTTAAGACGACCTCCCCCCCCCCCTCAAAATGCTGTTGTGACAGCAGACATCCTAATATCCCTTGCAGCAATCTAATAATAATACTATTCTGAAAAAGAAATACACTAAAATAAAATTTAAAACTGTGGCTGTATAGTGAGGTGAGGGTGCATGTGTCCATCCTTTAGGACACATCTTTGCGGCTCAACCCCCCCCCCCCCCCCCCCGCAATAAATGTTTATTAAAATACCCGCCCCGCCCCTTTCCCTGAGTGCTTTCCCGACACAATAGCTGGCGAAGGCTCCACCTTCTTGAGAACACGTTGCATAACCGGGCCTCGACGGGGCGGCTTGTTTTCGCAGCAGAGCGCGCGGGACCTTTGGCACACGCCCGCCCCGCGGCCGGGGAGGAGAGACGTCGACGGCGCCCTTGGACCGGAAAGCAGGAAGGCGAGGCAAGGTCTGCGCCCGGGCGGACGGGCGGACGGAGGGAGGGAGGGCGAGAGCGAGCGAGTGAGCCGCGCGGGCTGCGGTGAACCAGTCCAGAGCCGTCTCTGTGGAGTGGCGCTCCGGTGTTCTAAAACGCAGCCCGCTGGGGCGGCCCGTGGTGGCCCTGACCGCAGAGGCTCCCCCGGTCGCGCGCGCCTGGGGAAGGAAGGCGGGTGCTGCCTCCGCCCGACCCTGGGAAGTGGCTGAGCCCGGTCAAAGCAAACGTAGAGCCGCTCTGCACGGCCACAGTTTCCTGGGGCGGCGCGCTGCCGGCATTATCGGCATGAGTCGTTGAACTGGCGAAGCGTCGCGGGAAGATGCGCGTGCAGCTGTTGAGCCGCGTCAGAACGGTCTCGTGGCGGCGCTAGAGTCGTGAGCAGAACGGGGCGGGCGGGCGCGGGGAGACCGGGAGGGTTAAGGCCAACGCTCCCTCCAACCTGTGGAGTCTTGTGAGCAAACATTCTACTTGGTGAGCTCCTGGCATGAAAGTTGCGAGCAAGCGACTTGGCTGCTGCATAAAATTAGTTTGCTCTGGAGCCACATCCTTCCTGAGTGGAGAAAAAAAAGTGTAAGCTGGAGGCTAAAAAAGTGTGAGCTAGCTCACCTTCCCTCAGCTTAGAGGGAACACTGCTTAAGCCCACTCCCTCCTCCGTGTTGTTCCTGATGAGAATCGCTCCCTCCGTTGCTTAGTACCCCCCCCCCCCGCTGCTGCTTTGCAAATAATTCAGAAAAAGTAGTTTGCACTAGGAAACTGGCACAGACGAATGGATGAAAGATCCCTTTCTTCACGCTGCCTCTCCCGCCTCTTGATAGTGGCAGACGCTACTTTCGCTCCTGTTGGTGTTTCCCATGCAGTGTAGGGGGGAAGAGTAGGCGCACCGTATCGACTTTTGTTTCCTGGTCATCACGCCCGAAACATGGCTGTTCTGCTGCGTGACCTGCAAGGTACAGGTGAACACAGCGTCCTGTGTGGTTAGGCAGGCACTGAGGCTGATTGGAAGAGTGGATGACTAATGAAGGCAAGAATCCAATGACTCCTCCTCTGAAATGAGAAGAGCTGAACCTCAAAACTGACTGCAAATGTATTTATCACCTTTGCATCTTATCCTCCTTCAAGACACTTGGCAAAGGGTACACCAGACTGTGTACACGTTGTGGCCCACCAGGATGCTTGTGATCTTTTACTGTCCTCAATCTGGTGCCGTATAGAAACGTAGCAGACAGAGCTTACGTTGCAGTACTGAAACACTTCTTTACAAAGTATTATTCTCAAGCTAACCTTTAGAACCATAAAAAACATTACTATGTCCAAAGAAACCCCATAACAAAAGCACCTGAGTGGCCATCAGCTAATCGGGAAATTTTATACAAGTTTTTCTGTTAAACAAACACACAAATAAATAAAACCCCAAACTGAGGGAGAAGGGCTAAAGAGCACTTCAGCGGGCATGTGTGAATTCCAGCTTCGAATAGACTGTACTGAGTTAGATGAGCTGATGGTCTGATGTGATAGGCGATAGATATGTCAGCATGGTAAAAGCAACAATAGAATGAGCATTTATGAAATTGTCTTAAAATGGATATTTAACCCTTTTTATTTCAGGACACTTGGTTTGGCTGAGGTTGATTTTCTCCCCCCCTGGTGACTATGGCTTCAGTCCCGGATGGTCAGAAAGTCCAGGCCTCTTCCCGTGACCAAAAGGATCAGGTTTGTTGCTCTTGTTCATCCTTATTTATATGTATTTATTTATTAGATTTATAGGCCGCTCTCCCCGCGAGGCAGGCTCAGAGCGGCTTACATGACTTGGCGGGGCCAAAATACATAAATACAATTAAAATCAATTAAAACACAATAAAGCACTCTCAGAACATAACAACAATAGGAATTAAGTGCTCAATAGTTTACAGATGGCGTAAGATATAAACCCCACGTGCTCCGGCTGTCAGATGTCTCCCACTCCGGCTGATGATACCCGCGCCAGTTGCCGCCCACATGGGCAGCAATCATTGATGGTCATAAGATGGGGGGGAGGTGGCAGCCCCTATTTGTAAGCCTGGCAGAAGAGCTCCCATCTTGCAGGCCCTGCGGAACTGCGTAAGTTCCCACAGGGCCCTGATCTCCTCCGGGAGCTCGTTCCACCAGTAAGGGGCTGCCACCGAGAAGGCCCTCCCCCTGGTAGCAGCAAGCCTGGCTTCTCTGGGGCCTGGGATAGCCAGGCAATGTTGCGCCCCAGACCGTAGTGCTCTCTGGGGTACATACGGGGAAAGGCGGTCCCTCAGGTAAGTCGGACCCTGGCCATTTAGGGCTTTAAAGGTCAATACCAGCACCTTGAAGCGAATCCAGTACGCTATAGGCAGCCAGTGCAGTGCCTCTAGCGTCGGTTGGATGTGTTCCCGTCTAGGGAGACACATCAATAACCTCGCCACGGCATTCTGCACCAGCTGCAGCCTCCAGATTTGGAACAAGGGCAGCCCCATGTAGAGAGCGTTACAATAGTCTAACCTCGAGGTGACCATTGCGTGGATCACTGTCACCAGGTCAGAATGGTCCAGGAAGGGAACCAGCTGCCGCACTCTTAGGCAGAGTCTGAGATTTATGTTGGGGCTGAGGTCTCTATGACAGCACACGTCATAAGAGCTTTGCTGTCTGGTGCGCTGATCACGAGAACATGAGGTGTGGTCGTGGCAGGGCATCTCTGCCTCTCATGCAAAGTGGTAGAACATGACGTCCCTTATGGATCCTAGGGCTGAATTTAGCTCTATGCAAAGTCTTTAAGGCCTTGTAAAGTGAGTACTTTGCATTTTCTCTTGCACAGTTCTTCCTTGCTGCCATAGCCCCGGCTGGCCCGCTCCCGTCAGATCTCGGAAGCTAAGCAGGGTCGGCCCTGGTCAGTATTTGGATGGGAGACTTCCAAGGAATACCAGGGTCGCGATGCGGAGGCAGGCTCTAGCAAACCACCTCTGAACGTCTCTTGCCTTGAAAAGCCTGCGGGGCTGCTGTAAGTCGGCTGTGACTTCACGGCACTTTCCGCCATCACATAGACCATTAGGATGTGTTGAGAGGGGAGAAATGTAGTCTCTGAAGGTGCTAGTACTTACAGACAGTAAAAGAAATTAATGCAGTTAAATATAAACTGATAATTACACACTCCTTAATAATAGTGAGAATTATAGGGGTAGGAGAGGAATGGTCATCTTATGCTGTAAAATTTTATGGTGTATTTATTTAGGGAATTTATGCACTGTCTCTCTAGAGACCTGATATGTGTTCTGTATTGATTCACTGGGTGGGGCCGTGGCTCAGTGGCAGAGCCCCTGCTTTGTATGCAGAAAATCCCACATTCAATCTGCAGCAGCTCCAGCTGAAAGGATGAGGTAGTGGATGATATGCAAGACTTCTGTCCGAGACCCTAGGGCAGGGGTGTCGAACTCATTTGTTATGAGGGCCGGACCTGACGTAAATGAGACCTTGTTGGGCCGGGCCATGTATGTCATAAAATGTAATGCCAGGTAGTGGAGATATAAATTTTATAAAGGACCCAAATACAAAGATTTTTTTAAACTTAAAATAAAAACATGCTTAAAACATTAGCAATCTTGCAATATTTTGTTTATTTAACAGTATCTGATAACTGGCAATTCTTGCTCTGAATTACTGCATCAGAATGTCCGTGCTATTGCAATCTTGAGTATGCTATTCAGGTGTGTATCTGTAAGCTGCAAACCTTTTGATTTGTTGACATTCACCACAGAAATCTCATGCTCAGAGTTCTGAGTCTAGGACCCAGGGGAAAACATGAAATGCCTGAGCAATTGAGAGAGTTTGGCAAAGAGAGCTATGATGCAGAGCAGCAGCAACAGAACTGGAAGCAGGAGATGGCCAGTTCCAGGATAGAAGCCCTCTGGGGACCTGATTTGGCCCCCAGGCCGCATGTTTGACACCCCTGCCCTAGTGAGTCTCCGCCTGCTAGAATAGACAACTCTGTCCTTGACAGACCAGTGGTCCAGCTAGGCAGCTTTATGTATTCATATTTGGGACACACTTGCTTGATTGCATCACTAATTACCTGTTAGACTATTTCAAAGGGTCTTGTAGGCTTTACAAGATAGAGCATTCTCCTGTTTGTTTTCTTTTACTTACTTTTTAACACAAACATTTTATTTTAATTATGCAAAAGCCTTAACTAGGTACATGAAAATGACAAGAGGGTGGGGAAATTAATAAAATCTTCCCCTCTTTATAACTCACCCTGGTTACCTTTCTACAACTATCTGTCTTTGTTTTCAGCATCTGCTCAGTTTTCCAGCTTCAGATGTTAGTATTGAAGAAATTGAAAGGATCCGTCGAGAGTGTAAAGAGGAGAGTTTTTGGCACAGAGGTACACACCCCTTTGTTTCTCCACTCCTGCTTTGCTTTGTTGCTTGCAGTCTCCATGGGAATTGCTGGACTGCTGCACAGTCTGGCTCAATCATGTGTCAGATACACAATCCAGAAGTTGCTGGTTACTTTGCCAGTGAGATTGTGTGGATGAAGATAGAACAACTATAATTTGCTTATTTACTTTAACATTTCTGTTCTGTGCAAAGCACAGTAGAAATCTATAAAAGACCAAGTTAAAAAAATTAAATAAGTAGGACCAACAGTAAGCAATGTTACTAAAAGAAGAGCCAGTATGGTGTAGTGGTTAAGAGCGGCGGACTCTAATCTGAAGAACTGGGTTTGATTCCCCACTCCTCCAGTTGGGTGACCTTGGGCCAGTCACAGTTCTCTCTGAGCTCTCTCAGCCCCACCTACCTCACAGGGTGTCTGTTGTGGGGAGAGGAAGGAAAGGAGATTGTAAGCTGCTCTGTGACTCCTTCAGGTAGTGAAAAGTGGGGTATAAAAACCAACTTCGTCTTACCTAATTAGGTGTTAAGAGCATGGGTAAATAGGGAAGACTTCATCTGGTGACTAGTAGATGGCAGTTTGGCATCAGGAGACAATGAGATGGAAGTTCCCCAATTTAGGGAGTTTCCAGAGCCTCTCCAGTAATTACCTGCCTAAATTCTGAAGCTGAGGGCACTCACATAACAGTTTTAATAGAAATGTTGTTTTTATAAGACCTCCAAGGAGCTCACATACTTCTGAAGATACATGGTTCTTCTCCATTTTAATCCTTGCACCAACCCAGTGAGGTAGACTAGGTGGAGAAAGAGAGTGACTGGGTGAAGTTCACCAGGTAGCCTCTTGGCAGAGTGAGGAGATATGAGCCCAGGTCTGCCTAGTTTCAGTCTCAACTCCCTAACCACTGTATCACGTTGGCTGGCTGTCTTAATCAGTGGTACTTAAGATTACAGGTACTCGTGTGATCACACATGTAGTTGGTAAGCATCACCTCTAGGCTATCAAGCTTTACAAAATGTTGCTGTATTTCCTTTTCTCCCACTACCTTTGAGGACAAAAATTATGGACTAGCAAATGTTTTGATAAGCCAGTAGTTAATATCCTCAGTAACTGGCTTTCTTCCACCACTTCTTGTCATTTGTGCGTACTTTGATCTGTACATGGGTTTTTCTTGGTGGAAGAAGGCTTCAGCATGCATAGCAGATCATTCACATATGCCTCCTGATGCTCACCTGCCCCCACTAAATGTGCCTTTTTTATGCTGAAGGGAATTCACTTTCTCATATTGGGACCCAAACAGCTGCATGTGTCTGGGAGTGTATTACAAGAGCTGGATCAGTTCCACTGCCTTCATTTACTGAATATACATCAAATGGGGAGGCTACAATTTTCCTTTATGTTGTTGTTAAATGTACTGTTGCAGACCAAATGAAGATCTAACCAAGTAAAGGAAAATGTAATTAGTAACCCAAAGTATAAAGACAATAAGAACACAGTCAGAATCTCGGCAAATACTATAAATACGTCTTTTGTTCCATTGTTTGCAGGTCTTCCTCTGTCGCTTGGAAGTATGCTTGTTGTTCAAGGACTAGTGGCTAATGGTACATGGATTTTTTTTTAAGTGTGAAAAACTTTCTAGGATTGTCAGCTGTTGGCTGCTGAAATTTTGTAGCTACTGAAAACAGAAAAGCTCAATGTGAAGAAAATTTGAACTCTAGAAACCCAAAGATGGTTGAAAGCTCATGATGGAGAATAAAGCTACTGCATTACAATCAGTTTTCTAATGATCAGCAGGGTATGCAGGAACCCTGTGGGCCAGTTTCATACATTATACAGAGATGTCCCTGGATTTACCATTGAACGTATACTTGATAGGGAGCTCCCTGACAAGTATATCTTGAATGGTACAGGTGATGGGCACATTCAAATTTTATGTTTTTAAGAGAACGCTTAGGACATCTGGGATACACATCTTAAACACAGGGGGTTGGATCCATCCAGCTTTTCGGCTGGTGAAAAAGAAAGAAGGTATCCTCTCAGACTACCCAAGAAGGCTATGTTATGTTGTATGATCACATTCTGTTTCTCTCTTTTTTTGCTCTGTAATCCGCCTTGAGTCTCAGTGAGAACGGCATAAGCAAGCGACATAAATATTCTGAGAACCATGGAATCTTCGTGTATAAAAGCCATGTAGGAATTGGGGGGTGGGGGGTTGTAGTATGGAGGGAATGTTTCAGATTAGCTGAAAAAAACTGGCTGGATTCAACCCAACATATGGCAAGGCCTTTACTTTACAGTAGCACTGAAATGTGCCTTCTGAGTGGTATTATGGTAAATCTGGAAAGAAACATGTTGGGAAACTATGAATTTCTAAAAGAGGCGTGCCCCGTATAATTTTCTCTCATGTTTTTTATAGGGGTATCTATAGGAACAGGTGTACCTTTCTTTTAAACAGTTCCTTCCAATTTTCTTCATAAAATTTTTATGTCACTGACACTGGCAACTAACAATTGGCTTACTCATACTGGATATTTAAATACTGGGTATTTATTTACTTACCAGTATATATTTGCTTACTGCCATGTATTAGAAAGTTAAGTATAACTCAACTAAAAGCAAAATTTCAAAAAAACTGAGAGGCCATTAAGGAACAACTTTGCGTTTTGTAAATCATTGAGCTTTTGTAGTTCAAAATTAACATAACGAAATGGATGCGCTTTCATGTCGGACAATAATGCTGTGTTATCTTGAGACAACATTTATAACTGGAAATTGTACTAGCAGCACTTTGTACACTGAAGGATTTTTTATCTCTCAAACAGTGCGCAAGCTTGCTGTGTTGTTAATTGATAATATAGAAGATTGTTTCTAATAACTTACATTGTATGTTCCAGGTACTTTCAAAGCAAGCCCGAGATTTGGACCACTGCCTAAAATGGCACGTAAGTCTGAAAACTGATTGTAAAGCTAAGATGGTTAGTTTGTCATTATGTTCACACCTGGGGCATATCTTCCTAATATCACTTCTGGCATCCTGCAAATGGTAATTTTTAGTAGGAATACTGCCCATCACCTTCCTCCAGCTAGATGGTTCCTGCCCATCTTTGTTTTCTACTAGTCAAGTTTGGTATTAATTATGTTCTGAATTTATAATGGCTTTATAGACATTACTTATCATAGATTGGGTTTTTCTTAGAATTATAGGGCTTGGACGATTAAGTCCAGTTCCTGCGTTCAAGGCAAGAATGTGCACTTTGGTAAACCATTGCAGTCCATACAATGTTGCATAATAAAATGATGATTGTTGAGTAACTATTCCTTGATAATCAAAGCAAGTAAGAAACTTGAATGGGAGGTGGATATCTCTACATTCAAGACAAGAATGAGCACTTGGGTAAACTGTTGCAATCCATACAATGTTGCGTAACAAAAAGATGATTAAGTAATTATTTCTAGATAATCAAATCAAGTAAGAAACTTGAGTGGGGGAGGATATCCCTTAGGGCACTGTTTCTTAAATTACCTAGAACGATTTCCCTCGAGGCGCTGCTTTGCCACCACTCAAAAAACAGGATTGCAAAGCCGCAGGTGGGAATCGGGCAAAGCCGTGTGTCAAAATGCGGCACGAGGCAAATAGTGGGAAACTGACGCACGAAATCGGAAAGGGAAGAGCAGCGGCGGAGCAGCGCCTTGTGGGAAGTCGGTCCTGTGCTGTACAGCAGACTTGCTGTACTTTAACATAAGAGTAGCCATGCTGGATCAGAGCAATGGTCCATGTATTCTAGCATCCTGTTTCCAACAGTGGCCAGACAGATGCAATCGGGAGGATCTCAGCTGCTGACAGTTCCCCAGCATCTGACCTTTAAAGGCTTCTCCCTCCAAACCTGAAAGTCCCATCCAGCTACTATGGCTAACAGCAAATTTCCATAAATCTCTTCAGGAGCTCTTTTTAAATCTATCTAAGCCAATGACCATCACTACATCTTGTGCCACTGAGTTTCACAAGTCAGCTATCCATTGCACACAGGAAGCTGCCTCTTACGGAATAGGAACTATTGGTGTATCAAGGTCATGATTGCCTGCTCTAATTCTCCAGAGTCTTTCACATTACCTATACTGGAGATTGGACTTGGGGCCTTCTGCATGAAAAGCAGATGTTTACCACTGAACCAGGTCACCCAATTCTGCACTAATCATTTGTTCAATTGTTGGAGCCCACTGCACCTTTGAGTAGCTGGTAGTTGACACTGATCTAACATTGGCGTTGAAGATAGATGGAACAGGACGTTCTTAAGAAGGTGAATGTGCCATCAAGATGCAGCCAACTCATGGCGACCCCAGTCATGGTGTGTTCAAGGCAAGAGAGGTGGTCAGCCATGGTCAGTACTTGGATGGAGAGACCACTAAGAAAGACTAGGGTTTCTACATGGAGGAAGGCAATGGCCTTCCTCCATATAGCCTTCCTTGGTGGGCTCCTGTCCAAATACTAACTGGCTGGCTCTGCTTAGGTCCCAGGCCTTGTTGAACTCAGTCGCCAGGACATTCTTAACCCTCTGAAAACCATGCTCAGGGAACCATCGTCTGGACAAAGCAGCAGCTATGCCTGGGCTTGTTTTCTTGTCCAGTCATTCTGAGACAATGAGGCAACAGCCTGATCTAAGGAACGTTCTTCCTAAGGATGGACTATTTATACAGCCATTACACTTGACTATTACATAGAACAATTCTTTGGTCTCTCTTTGCAGTCGCTGGTGTCGCAGGTTTTGCTGTCGGGACTATGTCGTACATAAGAACATGTCAGAAGAAGTTTGAAAGTATTGGTGTTCGGCCTTTCGGCCCCAAATGGTTTGTCTGGAAAAGTGTATACGATGTTGCTTGAATTGATAAAAATTCTAAGTACGGAAGATTTCTAGAGTGAGAAAACTGCCGTTTTCAGTTGCATAGGGCTCACCATCCGGCCTGTAGTCAGGGCTTGTCTCTGTGGGGTCAAACTCCTGCACCTGTGTCTGTGGGCTTCACCCTGGCCAGTTTCCCCAGTCCATTGCCTCTCCACAATCCGCTGGAGAGAGCTCTGGCCTGCCTTCTTCTGGAAGTCGTGGCTGGAGGTGTGCAGATCCAGGAGCTCTACATCTACACTCACAAGAACCCGGGGATGGATGTGATTTGGGAAATGGACTGGGCAGTGTCTCCCATCGCCTCAGACTGTCTGCCTGCTTCCTCCACTCCACCTCCCCTTCTGCCTATGGGCGGCTCCTTGGAGCAGTGCAGCCTGCCCCTGCAGCTGCAAAGCCATGCTGCTGGGCCTGGTATGTAGTAACTGTCATAGGGACTGCAGCACACCACCAAGACTCCTGCCAGAGCCGGCGGTGGCCCAGGGGTGCTCCTCAGCCCCAGGGTTGATGAAATCTTGTTTCCTGCAGTCTGCCCTCGCAAAAGACCTGTTGAATTGCCTGGAGTTAAGGATGGGTTAGCCACTCCTCCACCTGCATACACCTACAAAATACACAGCATTTTACAATAGCCCCTGTACACACCGGTAGAGCTAAATAAATACTAAGTAGAAAGTGGCTGCAAGAGACCTTCTGTTCTAGCCCAGTTACATTTAAACGATGATGAGTGACTAGATTCCTACACTACACTTTTTGTCTATAAAGACGAAATGTAATGCAGTTTGAAGGTAAATAGCTAATGGCGTGTAAGCTGAGAGAGGTTTGCTGGGTGCTTGATGACATTCAGTTCTGGGACCTTTAGTATTTGTTTGCTTGGACAACAGCTGGTGTTGTTCTGAAGAAAAGTGGTTTCAAGTTAGGAAACTCCCCCCACATCAGTTTGTCTGCTGAGGAACAACTGCATGCTTTTCACAGGACCCCTTGTGCGTTGCAGGGAATTCTGGCAGGAGGTTGAGGCACACTTTTGCTTATGTAGGTGTGTGTGCGACACCATCAGGGTTGAGTCTCTCTTGGAGGCCTTGACAGGCCTCAGACTGCAGAGGGATAGGGGTTAACAATGCCCTAGACCTTTATCCTCTCTTTCTGCTGTCCTCCTCTGTATCCAGTTAGCTAGCAGGAGGACTAACCTGTCCTCTCAGGCCTGAATCCCTGGCCCTTATGAGGATATGCCCAAACCTTCCTCTGCCTGCCTCCCTGAGGGTTGCCCCACTCTCCTGGGTTGATTGGAAGAAGCTATTACCAATCAGGCGCGACTGGGTCAGACTGGCCTCCAGCCTCCAGCCTCCCCCTCCCATCTCCTTTAACTGGCTGTCCTGCCTCCCCCAGTCCAGCTGGTGCTAGTACATTAAGGCTCAGAGCACCCCCACCCCCCCATAGTGGCTGTTCTTCTCAGAGCGGGGGGATTAGATAACTGGAAGAAGTTATCTAGTAGAGCAGCTGGCATGTGTAATTTCATGTCCAGGAGGAAAACGCTCACTGGGAGGCTATCATGCAAATATGTGTCGCCTTTTCTTCTAAGGAATGGGACAGCAAAGTGGCTCTCTGTATCTCACTGGAATTGTCCACTTAGATTGGTAGAATCAGTCTGCACGTAGACCTCATTGTTAGTCTGTCTCCTCCACCCCCATGCATGTTTCAGGATTGTGTACAGATCAGTGTGAATACAAGACAGAGCAGGTGGGGTGGGGGGGTTCCCAGTGGGACCCAGGGTAAGAGTGGGGTGGATTACCATGTGTAAGATCCTTCCTGTTCATGAGGGAAGATCTCAGGACTGGGAAACATTATGTCTGGCCCTTATTTTATAGGCACACTCTTCTCTGATGTTTTCAGGCATTGTCCTCATACGTGCAAAGAGTGCAAAGCTAAGTTGGAAAGAAGTGAACTGGAAAAATCCAAGACTCCCATTACTTAAAGGTACTCTCTGAAAATTTTGCAGGGTTTTAATATTTAAAGTATTTTATATTTAAATACCTTACAAAAATAGACAAACAAAATCAGCCAAGTTATCTCTCTATATAATATTTGAGTTTTTGTGTCCCTCTTGCCTCAACATTCCACAAACACCCACAGCCTTTGGTCCCCTGACCTGTCCCTCAGAAGCTGTCCCTATCCACTGGCTGTGAGTACTCGCATGCCATTGGCTGGGTGTTGGGTCTGCTCCTCTTCCCCATCCACTCCTTCAGCCACTGTGCCCTGTCAGAATTACTGGCAGACAGCTTTTTCGACGAAGATGCTTCTCCTGTTTGCTTCCTGTGTGGGACTAACTGTTCCCTCAGTGGCTGTTGGTGTGTGTAACAAAATGGCAGTTACCTGTGTTTGTAAGATGGCTGCTGTCTGTGGTTTGTTTAAAATGTTCCCCCATGAGGTTCAATTAAGCTGTAGTTCCAGAGAGGGGCCTGCAGGGGTATCACTCACTGGGTTGAATGGGCTTCCTTATCTGCTGGCCTACAGTTCCCAGCGGCCCCAAGGCCAAAAAGGTAGCAGAGATCAGTTCCTCTGGAGAAAATGGTGGACTCTGTGTCATTATACCCTGCTGAGGTTGCCACAGCAAATTGATGCTGAGTGCCCAAGGCCAGGGCACTCTTCCAGAGCCTTTTTCTAGAGCTTGTTGTATTTATTTCCACGACGGGCCTTATTCCTAGTCACTTATAAAGCAGTGACAAATAATTTTATGAGCTGTTTTGTTACTACCCATGTTAAACTTGAGAGAGTTTTACAATCAGAATTGACCCTGAATGTTCTTGTTGCAGGTCAGGGAATGCATTGCAACCTTTCTAAACTGAGATATGTAGATGACTTACTGCTTGACAATGTTCTCCCTTACTGGTTGCCACCATATTTTCTCAATATGCTCCACCAGTGACAGAGAGAATATACTGGGGAAATTGGCTAGTGTGTATGTACAGATTATCATTGAACAATAACATGCAATGATAGACAAAGCACAACTCATCTCTTACTTTCAAGTATCCTCATAGACTTAAACCTTGATTTACTGAAAGTGGCTTTAGACACAACTAAAGAAGTTTTGTCAAAACACCTAGTCACTTCTATATGTCACTGGTACATCATCGTCTAACATTCAAAGAAGAACTTCTGTAGGCTACTTCTACAGCTTGTATCTTTTCCTTTTAACCTTTAATTCCTTTTCCTTTCAAATACATTTAAAATAACTGAGCTAATAATGATTCTTCTGTAGCTGCTGGAGAATCTACTTAAACAAGGTACATGGAGATAGTTTATGCTGCTCGCCCTGTAGAGTAGAGGCGTTACAAGGGCCAGATCGGACATAAATGTCACTTTGTAGGTCTGGGGCATGTGTGCCATAAAATGTAACACGAGGTACCAGAGATATAAACTTTATAAAGATGATTTCAAATGGCAATAGCAGGCTTGATTGGATTAGGTGTGATATGCAGATAGGTAGCCGGCATGGTGATATTAGCATTGGTGATGAGACAGGAAACCTAGGTCTCAATTTGGTACAGAAGGATTCAGTCCAGGAGGATGCAAAGAATAAATGGAAATAAGTCTGAAGAAGTGAGCAGTGACTCACAAAAGCTCATGACCTGTCACAAATTTTGTTAGTCTTTAAGGTGCTACTAGACTCTTACTCCCTTCTGCTAATAAAGAATGCAGGCTGTGCTGTTAGTTTTCTCCCCTCCCCCCGTTAGAACTGGAAAGGGGGATCTCTCTAAGTGCCATGGGACTCCATCCCCCCCTCCCCCGAAGAAGTGTGCAGGCACACAAAAGCTTATACCTGGAATAAAACATTGTTGGTCATAAAAGTGCCTCAGGACTCTTGTTTTCTCTCTCTCTCTCTCTGGCTCTTTCCCTCCCCAGAGAAGGGGGAGGAGCCCTCAGCCAATTGAGGGAAGTGAGGCTTAGCTTTCTTTCTCTCCTGTGTGAAGTAGGAAATAGAAGAGACTGGGCAAAAGGAGCTGTGATGCAGGAAGCAGGAAGCAACAGAGTACCAGCTGCTTGCAGGCCAGATAGCCCTGCAGGGGCTAGATATGGCCTGCGGCCGTATGTTTAACACCCCGCTGTATTCTGCTATAGTTTTGTCTGTTTTTTAAAAAACAATCAAGAACTAGGCACTTGTGAAAGTTAAGGTAACCTATACAATTTAAATCTTCAGTTTAGAACAGTTTTTATCCTGAAGAGCTATATTTATTCTCAATCTAGCATTAAAGGAATTGTGTATCAATGCAGTTCTTTTAAAAAATGTATGTTTTGTATTTCAGATCTGATTGAATTAAGCAATCGTCATGCTACCTGCTCTACCAAAGGAAAAACCTCAACAATTTGTAGAAATCTACTTTAAAGCCTATTGTATATCTTAAAAAGATTTTTAATAAAAATACAAAGTTTAAGAGTTGATTTGTTTTACATTTCATAGCTGTAGATTGTGAACATTTGACCTTTCAAGAACATGACCACTATTGTTTCTTTTAGACTGCTACCCTTTCCATTTTGGATACTATCTATGCCATCCAGAATAGAGTTACAGCCAATGCTCCCTCTAAGCTGTGGAGGCTTGCGAGCAAAGATTCTACTTTGTGAGCTACTGGCATTAAAGTTGTGAGTGTGTGATTTGGCTACTGCATCAATTAGTTTGGTCTAGAGCCCTCCTTCCTGAGCTAAGACAGAAGCTAAAAAACTGATCTAGCTCACACTGACTCAGCTTAGAAAGATCAGTGATTACATCCTTCTAACTCTGTAAGCATGCTACTCTTGAGCATTTGTCAAATAGTTAAAACAATACATTGCAAGGATATTTTGATCCAATGCTGCGGAGTTGCCCCAGGTTATGACTTGTTAAACTGAATTAATATAGCCCACCCATATATCCTAATGAAGGTAATAACCAGTGTAAACACAATTGTAGCTGTGAGTTGATAAGGAAGCCTGCTAGGAAATGGCACTATTAAAATACAAGTTGGCTTGAAAGGTTTTAATGCAGATAACGGGATTGTGGTCAGAGGGACTCCATTCTGAATTTTTTAAATTCTGAATTAAGTCGAAAGCAGTTGCCTTTTGGAAAGAATCTCCTTGGAAATCTACATATCAGACTCTAGGAACAAAATTAGAAATAGGAGTCTGCATCAACTATAGATGGACTTTTAAAGAGTTGTGCACAGAACTGGAGCTTCACTTCGGCTTTACTTGTACAGCAGCTCCCATTGTTAAAGGAATATGGGATTTAAACTGTTAAACTTGTAATACAAAGATAAGCATGATAGTACTCAAATTACTATTTCCAAGTTTTAAAATAAGAAGATATCCATTCTGGATTCTTGGGGAAAGGGAGGTGTTTTAAGGGTTTCACATTTCTTGCGTTACCAGCACTTTCTTTATTACTTGGTAGAATAATAAATTCTGTACTAATTGTCAGCATATACACGACACAAAGTTTTCAAACTTTTTACTTAAAATTTGTGGACAATGTCTTTCAAAGATGATTTTACTCATTTAAGCATTTACACACAATCCCATTCAGTACAAGAAGTTTCCCACGGGAGCCGGTCGGTCGTTCTGTCAAGACTATTCTTATAGGACATGTCAGATATCTCACATCAAAGTCGGCAGCAGCCATGGAAATAAGCGTCAAACGCTTAGCATATATGAATCCGTTACATACATTCGATGAGTAGAGGAACAGTCTCAGCTTCGAGACCTTGTACGTGGATCAGTGAAAAATCACAAGACACAGGATGCTCATTTCTCCTACAAACATGACACTCCTTTTTAAGGATCAGCCTATAAAGTTCGAGTCCAATTCCTCATGCTAGAAGAACATCACAAGTTCAAATGTATGACACACAGACTTACACCAGGTCAGAGCATCAGTTTACCTAGTGCAGCAGCATCCTCTGGGGCGGGCAAAGGCACTCCAGTGGGCTGCTGCTGCTTTTTTTTTTAGACAATTGCAAGCCATATTACCAACAGTCTCTGAACAAGAGATACTAGAATGAAGCATGTGTAAGTAAATCATGTGCTATACCCCGACCTATAGACCCTTCACAAGTGCTATGTAACCAGAGAAGTATTTCTCCAATGACTGAAGTATAACACTTGTGCTGTGGTTCAGCTTGCAAAAAGGAACTAAAACTATCATTCTCTTTTGCCTTTCAATTGCTACTTTCTACACACTGGTTACCCCTTTAGAGGCAAGCCATTTGTTCTTGCATAGTTATGTGGTGTGTGCTCAATTATCTTTAAACTAAGGGGGTCTTAAATGACTGACCCCTTTCTGCAGCAGTGCACTGCAAGCAGATCACAAATATACACCAATACTAAACGTTTCCTCCCTTGAATTCTAGTTCATTTGCAAACACAGTAATAGCTGCTTTAAAAAGTGTGATATTTTCCTTAGCTATCCATTTTTTGTGTGAGTTAAACACTGTTAGGACAACGATCTATTCTTATACTTCATCAAGCAAGAAGACAAATGTATAGGGGTTTTTTATTACAGTTGTCTGTATTCCAAAGAGTACAGCAGGACATTCAGATACATTTGACCAATATTGATAAAGCTGAAATATTTGCTTGAAGAGAGGTCTTCTAGAGGTAGAAAGGTTTTCACTCTTCCCAGGCATCTCCGTACTTATTAACTTTAACTACAAAAGAAAATAAAAGTGAGACCAAGAGACCTGAGATCTGATCTGCTGGACAAACTATACCAGTACGTCTTTAATACAGGGCAGAACTTTTATGCAGGAAGGTCATGACCCCTTCAGCACTGGCCCAGACTGTCATAACAACATGTGTGCATCATCACGGAAAGCCTCTAAAAGGCATCAAGCATTGCACATCAAGTACGACTATGGCTTATTTCACCTTTAGGACATCTTAACAGCATTCTGATTATAAAACCAACTACGGTGACACTTTGGGGCTACAATCAATAGAGCTGGTTCGTTTGGGTCACGTAGGACACAGCTAACTCAAGTTCACACGGGCAGAAATTTGAATGGTTGAACTAAGTCTGCGCAATAGACTACTGTAAGACAACATGCAGGAGGTTTTTCTAGTCAGTTCACTAGTGGGTTTCCTTCCTCTGGCAAACAAAAATCTCCTCTATCATAATGTCAGCTTATTTGGCATTCATGCATTGTTTTATGGAATTCCTTCCCTATGTGTAAATACAATGCCTGGAAAGTGCCCCCAAAAAGAGAATAAATTATTACCCAACCTTGCACACAGTATTTTCTACTAATAGTCTGTTTCATTCTTATTTTTCCCTGCAGAGTTTTGTTTTCTAATCAGAAACACAGAGCCTCAAGGTTGGTGCCAAGTGCAGTTTCCTTCCAGTAGAATGGTAAACAAATGAATACACTGGCACATCTTCAGGCATTCGGCTCGGCATTCATAAGCCAGTTGGGGCGGGGGGATCGGTGCAGCCTTCTGAAGGAACTGGCAGTTTGCAAACATCTCATAAAGAACTGTTTATTATGAGAACTTCTTAAAGGTCAATAAAACTGACAAGGAAATCTAGGCTGAGTTTGCTCAATCTCTGCATTAGCAAGATGCGTTCCAGAAGGGTTACTCTGCTGCAACCAAAACAGATAGTCTTGTAGGATCTTAAAGGTCAATTATTGGTGCGGATGCTTTTGTGAGCCACAGCCCTCCTCAGATGACTGATAGTCTCTTCAACACAACAGAAAGATCACACAATCAACAAAGGGAATCAAGACAGAAAACAACTGTGTATGGCTAATATAACCTAGAAGGTTTTCAATAAGCAAATAAAGATACAGTGCACAATGCAAAACTGATTGTGTCTATAGTTTTCATTCATGCTATGAAGCCTCCAGATTATTATTTTCATTTCGGATATCTTCTTCCAGAATATCATAATATTGAAAAACATCAAGTTCAGAATATCTGAGTTCTTCAGTCAGCTTCTACATTCATTCCAGATTGCTGTGAAATACTGAAGGAATGTTATGAAGTTCCACAAAGCGGGCCACCAGTAACTCATTGTACATGGAACTACTCTTGAAAGTGCTAATCTGTACTGTATCTTTATTTGCTTAATGAAAACCTTCTAGATTATATTAGCATACACAGTTGTTTTCTGTCTTGATAGTCTCTTCAGACTGATGCTCAACCAGTGGTCCCCATCGCTGACATCTCACAATTTCCTTGGGTGTCATGCCCAGTTTGGTGTAGTGGTGAAGTGCGCAGACTCTAATCTGGGAGAACTCCGTTTGATTCACCACTCCCCCCCTTGCACCTGCTGGATGACCTTGGGCAAGCCATAGCTCTGTACCAGCTGTTGTCTCAGAGCTCTCTCAGCCCCATCTACCTCCCAGGGTGTCTGTTGTGGGGAGGGGAAGGGAAAGGAGTTTGTAAGCCACTCTGACACTCCTTCGGGTAGTGAAGGGCGGGGTATAAATCCAATCTCTTCTTCTTCTCTCACAGCCCAGCCTTATCCACCAAAACACCACTCTCCCATTCAATGAGGTGATTTATTTTGCTTTTTCTCCTTGTCATACCAAAGAAAAATTCCTCCTTCTGTCTTACATCCTCCTCACAGATACTACTACCAGATCCCTAATTACTTGTAGGTAGTAGCTTAAATACCCAAACCCCTCAGCTTTTTACTCATGTGATCCAAATCTTGTATCATTTTGCTCTGTTCTGATTTCTCCCATGGGCTCACTGGATGCCTCCTGAAATGGGGCCCTGCATTCCCTGCAACCCCACCATAACTGCCATTTAGGTTCAGCTTGCAGTCTGTTCAAAGGTATTCGTGCACAAAGAGACATCCCTTTATTCCAGTTTGTATATTTGATCTTTCTGAACTATTATTGTGTTCTGGCTACACATAACCTTATTTTTTTTAAACTGAGATTTTTAATTTATCAAATCAGTCTCTTCTCTATAGTATCTGTAATGCTTTTCTGTTTTGTACATTCTGACAAACCCAATTAATGCATTTTTCTCCACCTGTTCCATATTTATATTAATTACCTGGGGGCGATACATGTCCATCACTTTCTGAATCTCACCTGAACCTGCCAACTGTCTGCACTGAGAAAAGCATCACCTTTGAAGCAATAGCTGTGAGTTTTGTTTTTGAAGGCAATTCCACACATGCTAACAGCTGACATTGCAGTTGTCTACTGCTGAAGATGCATGTATGAACTTGCACAGGGATGAACAACAACTTAGCAACAGAATCCTGTGAAGCAGCTTTTTGTACAGTATCAACGACTACCATCCCCTAATTTGGCCATTCCTTTCCTGACAGTGATTTTCTTACAAGAGACATCCCATTAAATTGTATATTCACCTTACTATAATATGTAAAGGTAAAGGTTTCCCTTGCTCAAAAGCTGAATCCGACTCTAGGGGGCAGTGCTCATCGTTTCCAAGCCAAAGAGCCAGCGCTGTCTGAAGACGTTTCTATGGTCATGTGGCCAGCATGACTAAACGCCATGGTGCACATAACGCTCTTACCTTCCCACCAAAGTGGGACATATTTATCTACTTGCAATTTTTTGCTTTCAAACTGCTAGGTTGGCAGGAGCCAGGGCCAGAGATGGGAGCTCACTCCGTCATGCGGCACTCAGGTCTCGAACTGCCAAGCTACCAACCTTCCGGTCTGCAGCTCAGCATCTTAACCTCTGAGCCACCGTGGCTCCAGTACAATACATACTATCTCATTTTCGACCAATGAATGTCTGAACAGACAACCTAAGTATATTCTCTTTATCCATTAAGAAAAAAAATCTAACATGAGAGATGTTCGGAGTTTTAACAGGCACCTCACCCCACCAAAATACAATCCTGAAGGGGAAAGGAATAATGTTTCTATTTCACTCCTTAAGAGTACCACAGCAAAGCTAAACATGAGCATCTGTGTTTCCATCACAACTGCAGCAGAAGTCATTACCAAATATTTCAGCTGATAAACAATTTACCTTCTTTCTTTGAAAGTCTTTCCTGTGGCGACCTTGACGGAAGTTCTGACTTCTGTGTTATTCCTGCTTCGTATAGCTCTCTGTTTCTGCTCCTCAGTTCATCATATGTGATTCCTTTTCTCTTCGGACTGGCTTCGAGTGATGGACCAGGTTCTTAAAGACAAGAGAAGAAGAAAATTACTGTTCCATCAATCTTTCAGAGCCACAATAGTTGAGAGAGAGTTGGCTACGCCAGAGAGATGGGGGTTTTTTGTTTCTCTCTCAGAAGCCACATCAACCTGGTAGGGGGTGATACAGAGGACAAACCTTCAAGAGGGATAATCAACTCATTTTTGGACTCTGAATGGATACAGCAATTAAGTAGGATATGATCTATAGCCTCTATTTTCGCACTGCCACCCAGCCATGACCTTTTGAGTACAGTCACTTTACATAGCACCCGCTGGTAATCACAGAGGGCAGTACATTCAGACATCCGAGGGTAAAAGCTGTTTTATATTTTAGAACAGGTAGATTTTTTACATAATTTGGCATCTTTCTGGGAGGTGGAATTCCAACTGCAGCTGAGGAGCAGGTATCTCTGGACCTCAAAGTGGTTCTTAAATAATCAAGCTTCTCAGTGCGTTCTTTCACTGTACTGGAAAGTTCTTTGAGGGCCCAGTAACAGCTCATATCTGGAGAGATCTTGATATTATGTAGTCTAGAGTCCAGAAATTGGTCCCAGGTGGTGTAAGATTCATCCAGTTCGAAAGCAAGAAATTGCAAGTAGATAAATAGGTACCGCTTTGGTGGGAAGGGAACAGCGTTCCGTGCGCCTCAGCATCTAGTCATGCCGGCCACATGGCCACAGAAATGCCTTTGGACTGCGCTAGCTCTTCGGCTTGGAAACAGAGGTGAGCACCGCATCCCTAGAGTCATATTTCACTGGCTTTCGAGCAAGGGAAACCTTTACCTTTACCAGATACAGGAGTCCCTCGGAGGGAGAAGAAAATCAAAAGTAGAATAAAAGAATGTGTAACAGCAGCAAACGTGGAAGGAATATTTAAAGGGAGTGCCTTTATTCTGGAGTAGTCAGTGGGCGTTGGAAGGTGGAATGTAAACACAACTGGGACAGAAAGAAATTACCCGTAGGGGGACATTTGCAGGGAGGAATCAGAAGGCATTGGAAGGATTAAGCCCCCCCCCCCATTATCCCTTGCACTTGAACTAATGGGCAGACCTATGGTTAGAAGGTATGTGTTCATCAGTATCTATATATCTAATAGCCAAGTGGCCCCCTCCGTGCGGGTATCTAAATCCGTGCGGGGGGGCACTTGGGGGGCAGGGAGATTTTTCTGCACACTTGGGAGACTCCCCATGTGTGCAGAAAAATCTGAAAAGCACAAAAATCTCTGGGGGGGGGGATATCTGGGAACGCCATAGAGCTGATCCCAGGCGAGAAACTTCCGAAGGGGAAGCTTTACTCCATGAGCCCTCTAGAGCGGGAGAAGCTAAGGAAGTTCCCAGACAAGAACTTGGAGCGCGGATTCATCCGCCCTGCTAAATCCCCCTTCGCAGCCCCCGTTTTGTTCCGCAAAAAGAAAGACGGGGGATTGCGATTGTGCACAGACTACCGAGGATTGAATGCGGTCTCTGCTTCCAATGCTTACCCCCTCCCCCTAATAAAGGACTTGCTGACGGAGGCGGCCAAGGGGAAAGTGTTCACTAAGCTGGATCTCCGAGACGCTTATTTCCGGGTGCGCATAAGGGAGGGGGATGAATTCAAGACCGCCTTTAATACACCGTTGGGACAGTTCGAATACCTGGTGATGCCGTTCGGTTTGAGTGGCGCGCCGGGGGTCTTTATGAGCCTGATAAATGAAGTGTTGCACAAGCATTTATTCAAGGGGGTGTTATGTTACTTAGATGATATCTTGATCTACTCTACTGATAAGGAAGAGCACGTGAAATTAGTCCAGGAAGTCCTTTCCACCCTGTTGAAAAATCAACTGTATGCCAAACTGTCTAAATGTGAGTTCCATCGAGAGTCCGTAGACTTCCTGGGGTATCGCATTTCGCAGAGGGGCTTAGAGATGGACCCTGCTAAAGTGGAGGCGGTGGTCCAGTGGGAAGCCCCTCGAACGCGGAAGCAACTCCAGAGCCTATTAGGATTTTGTAACTTCTATCGGACCTTTATAAAAGACTTTGCCACGGTCACCCTTCCCCTGACGGACTTGTTGAAAACTAAAGGGAGGGGTTCGGAGGTGGGGAAGCCCGGGGAGAGAATTGCCTGGAATGGGGAATGCCAGAAGGCGTTCGAAACCCTAAAAACCCTTTTTACCTCCGAGCCCATTTTGGCTCACCCTGATGAAACTAAGGAATTTATAATCCACGTAGATGCGTCCGATGTGGCTATGGGGGGGGCCGTCTTACAGAGGGGGTCAGACGGAGAATTACACCCCCTCGCCTACATTTCAAAAAAATTTAATGAGACGGAACGAAATTGGTCAGTTTGGGACAAATAAGCCGCGGCTATCCGGCTAGCCCTCACTACGTGGCGGCACTGGCTAGAGGGGGCGCAAACCCCGTTCGAAATTTGGACTGATCATAAAAACCTTGAAGCGTTGCGCACTCAGAGATCCCTGAATGCGAAACAGCTCCGCTGGGCCGATTTCTTCTCAAAATTTAACTTTGTATTGAAACATTTCCCTGGGAAAGCCAACTCATTAGCAGACACGCTCTCCCGATTGCCCCAACACGAAAGCGTAAAAGAAGAGGTGTTCGACTCCATGTTTTCCCCCCAGCAGCTGGGAGGGGCGGTGACCACCAGGAGTCAAAGTAAACGAGTTACCGTGGAAGCCGAGTCGTGCGACTGGGGAGGGGAGTATTCACCCGAGGAAATCGAGGAATTAGAGACGGTGGCTGAATGCTCCCTGAGCGAGAATAAATGTTGGTACCATGGGGATAAATTGGTGGTACCCCGAAGTAAACGGAAGGATATCTTATTGACTTGTCACTCTTCCAAGCTGGCTGGACATTTTGGGTTTCTGAAAACGCTCAACTTGATCCAGCGACAGTTCTGGTGGCCGCGCATGCGCTGGGATGTCTCAGACTTTGTCTCTGCCTGTCAGACCTGCTTGATGTGTAAAAGGAGGGGGGGGAAGTCCCGGGACTCCTGCACCCCCTACCTACCCCTTCTCGCCCTTGGGAGGCGATAGCTATGGACTTTATTACTAACCTACCACCCTCGAGGGGAAAGACTGTAATCTGGGTGGTGGTAGACACGTTTTCTAAACAAGCCCATTTCACTCCTTTCAAACAACTGCCAACGGCAAAGGGGATGGCCAAAGCTTTCTTCAACCACGTGATTAAACTACATGCTTTTCCTAAGTGGGTGGTATCCGACAGGGGTAGCCAGTTCGTTGCCAACTTCTGGCGGGAGCTTTTGAAGCTTATGGATATAGAGCCTGCCCTGAGTTCGGGTTACCACCCAGAGACCGATGGACAGTCCGAACGAACTAATCAGATCCTTGAACAGTTTTTAAGGTGCTACACCAATTACCACCAAGACAATTGGGTGGACTTGTTGCCATTCGCAGAATATAGCTACAATAATGCAGTGCACTCCTCTACCGGCGTCTCCCCCTTCATGGCAGTGGGAGGTTTCGAGGGAAAGCCTCTGCCTACCATCGAAAATGCCTCCGATGCTTCCCCCACAGACTTTAAATGATGGTGGGCGACCTTACAGGAATCGTGGCCACTAATAGCCAAGACTTTAGACCAAGCCAAAGAGGATTACAAAAAATATGCAGATCGTGGTCGAGCTGAGGGTTGGGATCTCCAACCTGGGGACTCTGTTTATCTTTCCACAAAAAATATACACGGCTTGCAACCCAGCAGAAAATTGGGATGGAAATACGTGGGTCCCTATAAGGTGTTGCGCAAAATTTCGGATGTGTCTTTTGAACTAGAATTGCCCAAATCACTGAGTTCTGTGCATCCTGTTTTTCATTTCAGCTTGCTGAAGAAGGATCCTGGGCCGAATGCGTGGCATCCAGTTCCTCCGGTACCTCTTCCACTGATGAAGGGGGAGGCACCCCATTTTGAAATATCAGATATTCTTGATTCTAAATGCGTAGGGGCCGCTTATATTATCTAGTCAGATGGCTTGACTTTGGCCCAGAGCACAATGAGTGGGTTCGTTCTGAACATGTGCATGCTCCTAAACTGGTTAGAGCTTTTCATAAAAGGTCTCCTGACAAGCCCGGGTAGGGGTGTTTATCGGGGGGCCAGTGTGTCAGAATCTGCTGATTCAGACAAAGTATTTCTAGTTCTTACAGTTATGCATTCTGTCTAATTTTCAATTCTGTCATATTATACCCTATTGCCATGTATGTATTACAGATATAGGCTTGTAGATGCCATGTTTTAGTGCCTAACCAGGCCTGGGTTTTGTAACTATTTGAGCGGGAGGGTGACACCTGCAATGTATGGGAACAATGGGCCTCTCACACTGCTGCCTCCGCATTCCATCGGCCCCGGCTGGGACTTCAAGGGAGGATGCGTCTCATCTCT
Source organism: Lepidodactylus listeri (assembly GCA_029233225.1). Classification (NCBI taxonomy): domain Eukaryota; kingdom Metazoa; phylum Chordata; class Lepidosauria; order Squamata; family Gekkonidae; genus Lepidodactylus; species Lepidodactylus listeri. The sequence continues at coordinate 109,713,659 of JARCFY010000009.1, read as the reverse complement.
TATCAACATGCAAAAGCCTTGAGGCCATTGATTGTTATGTGAACTGGTAACATCTAAAGGGTCTGGTTGGGAAGGGAATTTACAGCTTAACACCTCACTTTCTTTCCTGTGGGAAGCAAACGGCCAGAGCCCCTTTTTGCCCACCGTTTTTCCCCTGTAGTGATTGGCTACCTATGGGTAATTCAAACTCCTTGGAAAGGTATAATAGACCTGCCTGTATCATCTGTGTTATCTCTGACAATAATCCGAGAAGCTGTACTAATGTAGAGATTGGAAATAAAGAACTGTGGTTTACCAACCAAGATCTGATCCTTGACTACTTTGAGCAGAACTCTCACAGTCAGCAGCTCAGGATGTGCTTGTAACATATAATTCCATCCCAATGCTATCTTTTTTTAAAGCTGAAGAGTCCACAACTGTAAGCCTGCAAAATACTAAACCACTATAAGCATCCCAGTTTTCCCTAGAAAGCCATCGTTCAAGACAAACTCTACCTTGAGGGACACTGTCTGTTATTCCAGTAGGGGTAGATTCATTCATGGAAGAACTGAATGGGACTGGTTCGTACTTCGAGCGAGAATATTCCATTCCACGATTATCCCCGGAGTACATGGAAGGTAGTGCTTCTGCCACTGGAGAAGTTTCAAAAGGGGCCGAGGAAGGCACATTTGAGAATTCTTGTTTTTGAGAATAATGTCTGGGAAAAAAGAGATCACAGTCACAATCAGTGCTCCCTCTAAGCTGTGGAGTCTCATGAGCAAAAATTCTACTTTGTGAGCTACTGGCATTGAAGCTATGAGTGAGCGATCTGGCTGCTGCATTAATTAGTTTGCTCTGGAGCCAGCCTTCTTGGACTGAGACAAAAAGGTGTGAGCCGGAGGCTAAGAAACTGTGAGCTAGCTCCCACTAACTCAGCTTACAGGGAACGCTGGACTCACAATTGCTTAGGAAAAAAGTGAACTCGTTCTTTCCACATTGCCCTTACTTCCATCCCTCCCAGAGCAGTAATAAACTGAAGCTTGTGGTAGTAGCTGGGACAACTTCATTAAATTAGCTGAACCCATTATTGGGTGGGAGGAGAAAATGTAGGGGAAGATGATGGAAATGGGGGGGGGGGGAATACACTGTTTCTTAGAGACAGGTCATATGCAAAGGATTCAGTGTCACGGTTCTATTCAGTAGAAATTTTAAGGAAGCCCAGAGATACAGGGACAGACATCTGCTAAGCAGCCTCTGTGATGACCTGATAATACCCCAAAGGTCACCAGGTGGTCAGCCAGGTACCCTGCAAAGAAAAACTGAAGTCTTGAATGGAAAAAGACATTTATTTGTAAGACCACTGCAAACCAAGCATACCAGACACTCTGCACCTCTACTAGTTAGTCTCCCAATTAAAATAAAGAGGGCAGATTTCACTCTTCCTCCACCCCAGCTAGTGCTTTGTAGGCTTGCTGATGGATGATGTCCTGTATCACCTGGCAGCTTCCTGTTGATGCTAGTAGAGGACTGCCTCTTCCTCTCTCTTCAGAAAGATGCAGCCAGAGATCTTCCTTGGTGTGAGGTTTTCCTGTCTCATTCCTGGCGCTTCCCCCCCCCCCCCTGCCATGGTGGTCCCAGGGACGCTGAGGTCTCAGAACTGGGAAATCTGGGGTTTCGTCACCCCGAAAGTTTACTCCCGGTCTCCATCACTCGCTCTCTGGCACGGACCTTAGACAACACCCCTCCTCGACCTCTGCTGCTCGTGCTCTTATATTCTTGTTCCACCGTCTGTTCCTCCCCTCCTCCTTCTGGTTCCTTGAGGTAGTGGTGGATTCTCTTGCCTGTCTCCCCTCTCCACGGGTATTAGAGCATCTTCTAAGGGCACTATTACTGTATTTTTCGCTCCATAAGATGCACTTTTTCTCCCCAAAAAAGTGTGTGGGGGGGGGGAGTGTGTGCATCTTATGGAGCGAATACTGCCCGGGAAGAACCCCCGCTCCCTCCCCCACTCACCTTTCCCAAGCCGCGGCATGGCCGCCGGCCTGGGGAGAAACCCCCTCTCCCCCGCTCACCTTTCCTGAGTCGCAAACCACCACCACAACCACAACAGAAGGACCGGTTGGAAACATCGCAGTTGCAAGCAAAGCAGAGGGTGTAATTTTTCTGTCCGTCCCCCCGCATCTGGTTTTTGGCACTGGGAGAAAGCACCCCACCCCAGGAGGAGTTTGCAATGCTGTAAGGGGTTTTGGGGGGGAGGGCTGCAGGCGAGGGTGCCCAGATCCAAAGCAGGAGAGACTCCCACTTCTAGGGGGGGGGGGGGTTGGAAGCGGGGGGAGGATTCTTCTTCGTCGATTCGGGGCAGTTTCCTCCTCTGGATTTGGCTGCGGAAGAAGAGGGCAGCAATGGAGCCAACGGAGCGGACGAGCTAAGAGCGGAGCTAGGTGCGTCTTATGGTCAGGTACGTCTTATGGAGCAAAAATGTGGTAAGTACTTCAACCCATTGGCTTATGATTCTCTCACCAAAATAGCCTTATTTTAATAACAAACACTTTTTAAAAACTCCATCAATTTGGTAGAAAAACTCACTCATTAAAAAAAAAGTTGCTTCGGGGCCCCTCCAGGATTAGGGGCCCTGAACCTTACATTACTTTCACAGTCGATCCGCCCCTGCAGCCAGCTCTTGGAAGGCCTCAGCTGGTAGCTTTCGTCACATCTTCTTCTTCCTGCAGATATTCTGCCTTTCAACTACGTTTCAGATGCTGCTTGGTTGCTTCCCCCCTCTGTCTCTCATAACTGTCCCTTATGTACCCTCTCAGAGGAGGTACTGTCCAATCAACAGTTAACACTTGTACAAGCCAGGTTCTGATAGGTTTTGGAAGTCCAGATTCCAGGAGTTCCTTAAAGCATCCCGCCTTTGGACTGACCCTTGACTCTGCTTTTCGGACCTGCCTGAACTTTGCTGACCAAGGACCTCGGACTGCCTGGACTCTGCTTTCCTGGACACCCATGAACTCCTGACTGCTGCTAAACTGGCATTTGATCTCTGGCCTGGACTCCTGGCTGTGAACTTGCTCTGTTGCCTGACTCTGCCTGTATTCCAGGACATGGCCTTTCAATTCTTGAGGAGGCTTGGGGCCTGCACAGCAGAAATACCACCTCCACTCACAAGTCAACTAAGAAAGCCCCTTGGACTGCGACTTCCACCTGCTGAGGTGGCCTCGCACTGCATTCCCACCAGCAGCCCCCCCCCGCCCCCCCCGCAGAACCCTGCCCTGCAGGAGACTTTGCCTGTACAGACCGGGCGGGGCAGTTCTCTAGAAATGCTGCACGGCCTCTTCAGGCTCTGACTTTTTATCAGCCAGGGATAAGCAGGGAATTTTAACAGCCATTAAAGAGCTGTACACGATGGGTGCTACTATTTATTTCACTGACTTAATTTAATTTAGCGCTGTCCTCAGCCCCGTGTGCTCTTGGAATGGAGCTGATGGGAGATCAGAGTCTGACTTGTCCTGGCCCAGCTCTCATGCTGCAAGCCTCCATGCCACATTCCTTTTGGCCCCTGGCGGAGATGTGGAGATTCACACAACATGGCAAATGACCTGTCTGCAGCAAACACATCTAAGCATAGTGAGCCAGGTAATAATCACCTGCTACGGAGACAGCACAGACAAGTAATGAGTCAGATTGCAAGTCTTCTGGGCCAGATCTACCCCCACGGTCTACACCGACTAACAGAAGAATGTAACCTGCTCAGCTCAGAATATACACCAGCTGGGCCTCTGTTATCATGCACAGATCAATTTCTTTGCAGAGGTCGAATGTTAAGGGTCCCAAGTCCACAATTAAAGCTGTATCTGTCCTGTACCATGCATGGTCAAGTACAGCAAACTTGAATAGAATAAATGGTCCTTCACTTGACCATTCTTGACCAAAAGCAGGGCTGTGTGTATTTCATAATCACATGCTGAGAAACCCAGTAAGTTTCTCGCTCTTGTATGTAGGCAAGAAAGTAAGTGGGCAAGCCCTGGTTTGTTATCAGCAGGATTTCCAGCCAACAGGAGGCCTGTGCAAGACAGTGTGGCTTCCCACAACTAGCAGAAGCAAAATGATTGAAAAATAACCACTATATAGGATTTTTTTATATAGGATACATGGCAGAACCTGGATTACCTTGACACAGACTTTCAGTTCTTTTCATATAGAGCATACAGTCTTGGCTAAGTTTTTTCCAAAATAAACTGCAAGGCAGATTTGCTCCTCATTTCTCCTTCCGAAAGAACAATAAGAGTCATCAAATTAAACTCACAGCTCTTCAGGAGGAAGACCTAACAATGTTAACAAATGGTCCAAACTGGGAAATCTATGGCTACGGTCACACACACTAAATAATCCACTTTCAATCCACTTTCAGTGTACTTTCCAACTGGATTTTGCCACTTCACACAGTAAAATCCAGTTGGAAAGTGGATTGAAAGTGGATTATTTCGTGTGTGTGACCCCAGTCAAAATGTCTTCTCTCAGAGTCTCACTGGTATCGCTTCACTCTTCCTTAGCCCAGAGGACCATAAAGTTTGTACTCTGTGTTAAAACTGCTAGATTGCCTGCCCTGTTTCCCCCCAAAAATACATATATTGAAAGTCTCAAAAGTCCTTCCAGCTGGCCCCTATAGATGAGTAATAACATAAGGTCAGTGGCTTCCAAACAGAGTTCTAAGGAGCGCTGGGCACCCTTGGGAGCTGATCAAGGGTTCCTCAAGCAAGGTAAACAAACTTATTGTCTAGAATTCCTGACCTTCCTCAGAGCATAGTTTGGTTTTGTGCAGGATCAGACTGATAAAGTCTAAGTATGATGAGTATTGTTTTATTACCTGGCGACCCAGTCTCACAGACTCCCCATCAACCCACAGAGATACCTTGGATGAGAAATTCATTCAAAATGTTCCCCAAATACAGGAACGCTGAAAAGAGCTGATCTAAGGACAACACACACATTGCCGGCCTAACCCAAACTACTTCTGCCCTTTGGCAAGAGCAATTTGGAGCAGAGCTCTTCATAGGAGAGGCAGCAGGTGGGGAGGCAAGTCAGATTGCTCACTGAAGTAAAAATTAGAATGGCAGATTTTTCAAATAAAAACAAGCCAGCTAACCAACCAGGAGTTGTGGGCTCAGAGCAACTGGATGTATCTACTCAGCTTCCCCTACCTTCTGGAACCCATCCACCTTCCTCTCCCTACTGTTCTTAAAATAAGTTTTACTTGATAAAATAAGTTTTACTTGAAATAAACTCTACACACATACAGAGAGAGAGAGAGAGAATGAACACAACTTGGCCACCCTATTCAAATGTACTCAAATTCTCATAAACTGATTTGCATTGGTCTACTTTGTTTCCTCTGAACAACCTTTAGGTTGGAGGCAAACTCTAGTGCTGACATTTCCACCCATTCCGCTCCTCTCCCTTGCTAAAGCCTTTGCCTAAGCCAATAGAAAACCACTCTCATACACACCTGACTGGTTCACCTGAAATATTCCTGACCTCTCAGTAAAGAGAAAAGTACTGAGAATTAAAAAACGGGAATGTGCATTCCCTTACTCTGCCTACCCCCCCCCCCTTTATCCTTGATAACAGTCTTATGATGACACAAACCCAAGCTATTACAAATGTTAGCCCAAGTTCAATTTATGTAGGACTTAAAAAAAAAAAAAGACTTCAAACCCTAGCCTCTAAAATCACAGTTAAAACTGACCATTTTATGTGAAAACGCACGCAATTTCAGGCTGATGCTACAGCTCAGATAGAGAGCACAACTTGTTTCTACAGCCATACAAAGAATAAAAAAGTATGCCACTCAAAAGAACTGAGTGTTAGTATTTCAGTGAATTTCTTACAGAATGTTATATGAACCACAATAATTTTAAAAAATCTTACTCAGGTGAAACAGATCTGCGCTGCCTCAAAGCTTCTCCCAGCGGGGAATTCTCCAGCTTCTGAAACTTCTCTTGGCAGGCCCTCATGTAGGAAAGCTTGCCACCGATGTAGCCGCAGATGCCAGCAACTGGTTTTGCAAAGAAAGACAAAACACTGATCTAAGCCATTTCAGAGTATGCAATATTTAAAATACTTTTTATTTAAATGAGTATAGTATCTGAGAACAAAATTACACTACACACACATATACAGCAAAAAAAATGTTTAGTTTTAAGTTCTAAACCACTTCTGGTCTTTCTAGAGCTTCTTAACTGAAGAAAACTATTTGACATTCTCATGGCAACAAGAGAGGGCTCATAAAATGGTCCAGAAAAGAAATCAGCACCAGGTAAGTCAGGCAGAAAGTGAGAGCCAAAAACAAGAGGAAGAGTTGCCGGCTTTATGGAGGAGGAAGAGATTGGATTTATACCCTGCCCTTCACTACCTGGAGTCTCAGAGTGGCTTACAATCCCTTTCCCTCCCCACAACAGACACCCTGTGAGGTAAGTGGGGCTGAGAGAGCTCTCCCCAAAACTGCCCTTGGGAGAACAGCTCTGAAAGAACTTATGACTGACTCAAGGTCACTCCAGCAGCTGCATGTGGAGGAGTGGGGAATCAAACCCGGTTCTCCCGGATTAGAGTCCATGCTCCTAACCACTACACCAAAGCACAGTGTGAACTCTCTGTTGTTTCTTAGCAATGCTTGCATTCTTCAACAACTGGCCAGCAGAGTGATGCTTACTTCCTAAAGGTCTCACTGTAACAAGATTAATAGCCCCATCCTAAGTAAGAGTTTTACCCTTCAAAGCCCACTGGGCTTAAGGCTGGAGTCACTCTGCATAGGACTGCACCGTAGATTTCTTATGGAGGAGGGAAACCCACCCCGATCCCTGTCTGAAAGGCTCTGTACCTTCTTGATTTGGTCTTGGGAGAGGCCACGGGGATTGTTTTCTATTAGGTAGATACCACCTCACATGTGACTGAGGATTTCCTCTCTCTGCTTTTTTTGCCTGCACGTACTTGGGCCTGGTAAGGACAGAGGCGCCTGCACAACTGCCCAGTGGGCTTATTTCCCTCCAGATGCTTGAATGGAGGAGGCTCACTGAACCCTGCCCCGGAGTATCCCCAGTGAAAGCTTAGGGTCTTCCCACTCAATCTTACTTCTTGCAATAGTTGCACTTTTGATAATTCATCTGTTACTGAGATCGCTTTGCAGCTCCCTGCGATACTGTTTCTTTTGCAGGAAAGCGCTACTTTTGCCCATGCTCAAGTTATAGTTTCAAGGTGCCATCAAAACAAGACACCCTTCCCCCACACCTGCCACAGAATTGTTAAAGCCTGACTCTGCCCTTCTGGAAGCTCATTGGTCACATCTAGGCCTTGCCCATCCTGATGCCACCCACCCCTGGGACTCATCATTGGTCCAGGTAAGCTATTGTTCTCACCTGAGACCAGCCCCCAAGACCTTCCATTGGTCTGCATTGTTTTTCCATGTCTATATTCCTTAGAGCACATGGCCTCTGAGTGTGTGCCTCTGCCCTGACGCCAACTGGCAGTCCACCCCTAAACCTTTAGGGTTTAGGCCATAAACTCATCTTCAAGGACTCCTGCACATCTGGACAGGTTGTATCACCCCATAACTTACCCCACTATTCCCTATCAATCACCTCTGCTTTCTTAGTCTGTATTGCTTGCTCTTTTGAATGTTTAGTGTGCTTGTAATTAGGGAACAACTTTAATAAAACCTATTTAATTTACTCTTCAAATCTGGAGTCTTCCTACTGTGCTGGACCTCCGTATACAAGTGGTGCGCGATTCCTGTATTCCTCTGGCTCATCCTGCTGCATAGCTAAATCCCCAAACAACAAGGCAGGCCATTGGGAGTAACAGTCACCCGTTAAGTAAAATGGAAATGTGCCATAGGATTCAAACTTACATGCAAGTTTTGGGAAAGAGCCAAGTCTTGAATGCGTGGAAAGAATTCCTGAAAACAAGAAGAGCCATAACTACACAAACAGGAACTAAACATCAACCAGAGCAGCATTCACCTTTTGATGTACTTGCTGACCCTTTAGGTTCAGCGAGCAAAGATCTTTGGCTTTATAACTGCACCTACTAAGGGGAATGATGAAGGGCTGGAATGCAGCAAACTTTAAAATGTTTAAAATCATATCCCCATTTCACTGGCTTTCTACGGTAAGGAAGCTAAATGATGCCATGCCTTGATCTAGACAGCTATGCACACAGTGCACTGTAATCATCTCAACATAAGGAGAACATGCAAAGTAATACACACAGAAATCAATGCAAAGAAAGGAGAAACTGTTCTAGGGCAGACACAGGGAAGATGGTTGGACGGGAGCATCAGCTTCCAGGAGCACCTCAAGCATATCGCCTATTATAACTCAATGAACTCTGGGACAATTTTGCATGCTATCTGTGCCCTGGAGAGCTCTTAATATGACCCCAAACACTGACTTACAAGTTTGCTGACTTTCAGGTTTCCCCCAGTTTAACACGAGAGTTTGCACTGCTCCATCCCTACATCTCTGGTTCAGTCATTTCCTCTCCTCTCCGTGTCTTGTTCCCCATAACCTGGTATCTAAATACTACTATAGACACATCATGAAGAAATTCATTCCAAGGCATTTGAAGCTTACCTTTCCTGATTAACACCTGAGTGACCAGCATGCCTGTAGCAGACATTGGCAAGGCTGTGAGGCAAGGAAGAAGAAGAAGAAGAGATTGGATTTATACCCCGCCCTCCACTCCCCAAGGGAGCCTCAGAGCGGCTTACAAACTCCTTTTCCCTTCCCCTCCCCACAACAGACACCCTGTGAGGTAGGTGGGGCTGAGAGAGCTCTGAGACAATTGTCCTTGAGAGAACAGCTGGCAAGGAGCTATGGCTTGCCCAAGGTCATCCAGCCAGGTGCAAGTGGAGGAGTGGGGAATCAAACCCGGATCTCCCGGGTTAGAGTCCGCGCACTTAACCACTACACCAAACTGGCTCTCTGGAAAGGAAAGGAAACTGTTTGGTTCAATGATGAATGTTTACCAGAGCCACACCCGCCACTTGTGTTCAAAAAAAAGGAAAAGGAATTTCAGCAGCAAAACTGACACTGGAATTTTAAGCAGGCAGTGTGAGCAGCCTGCAGCACACTTTGGCATGGCTCGTTTCCCCCCATAAAGAATTCTGGCTTCCATTTTAAAGGTTTCAAGCCCATGCAGATGTATGTACAAGCATAAAGCCATCCATTCCTTTCAAAGAAGGCTCACGCTTAAATCTTTTTTTATTTTTGAAAACTCAGTTTATCTTTCACACTGGCACAGATTTCCTAAAAAAGGCTCACTGGACACAAAGCAGCTTTACATTTTCATTAACTTGAGTAAAGGATTTGGCAGCCAATCTGGTACCAGTTCACCAGCACACAGGTGGACGGGACAGTATGGCTGCAGGAGTAATAGCGACCTTCACTAGAGAATGCATGGTGGTACCGAGCAAAGCACTTGTGCATCTGTATCAGAGATCCCAGTACTCAAGGACTGTCAGTGAGCAGTATATTTGACTTAGACAACAGGGGTCAGAGTTCAAATCCTGATCAGCCATGAAAGACCCTTGCTGATCTTCAGTCAATCACTACTACTTCAAGAAGAAGAATTGGATTTATACTCCACCCTTCACTCGCCCTTACAAACTCCTTCTCTTCCTCCCCCCACAACAGACACCCTGTGAGGTAGGTGGGGCTGAGAGAGCTCTGAGAGAACTGTGACAGGCCCAAGGTCACCCAGCTGACTACATGTGGAAGAGTGGGGAATCAAGCCGGGTTCTCCAGATTAGAGTCTGCTGCTCTTAACCAGTAGACCAAACTGGCTCTTTAAATCTAACACAACTCATCAAGCTGTTGCAAGTATAAAGCAAACTAATGCCTTTTGTGGCCTGTCCTGAGCTTTTCTTGAGAAAGGATGGGATAGAAACATGAGTAACACAGTCTGGAACATGAGGAGGCCTTGTGATGCCACAACAGCAGATGCTGGGGTAAACATCTCAGATCACAGGCACAAAGTTGCACCCCAGCGTCCCCTGTTACAGCACAAGTAAATCCAGGGTACATCTGGGAGATCATGTGAGGCAGCTGCTTGGGATGACCAAGTGTGTTGCCCTGAATGGGCAAAGAAACACTCTACTGACTTCTGTAAGTGCCTATTACTACTTTATGAAGTTTTGGTATGTGTGGCTCACTACCCACAAGACTGTTTTTAAAATACTGGTGCCTCACATGCCTGTAGGATTATGTGAATTTTCTTTCACATGTTGCTGCTAACTCAGCCAGCTGCTTGCATTGGCTGCTCACTGGTTGGCAAAATGCAACCAAGGCAAAGCAAGAGTCGAAAATAATTTAAAAAAAAACACCAGCACCTTTCACTTACATCTGTACCAGAAGCTCTCCTCATTGCATTCTCTGAAGACTCTCCTTTCATCTTCCGTTGGTATATAATTCATATTTACTGCACTCTTTTTTTAAGAACAAAAAAGATTACTGTATGATGTATGCTAGAAATACTGTGAAATATTGAACAAGAATGTTTGCCAAGATTTTATATGTACATGAAACGTTATTTCAGAAAAACTAACACCATGTCCATGGATAAATACCTTGGTACACTGCATAGGACTGTAACACACTTACTATTGATTCTTGCATTTTCTCAGCCTTTTGGACACCCTTAGGTTCCCCCCCCCCCAAAATCTGTATTTAGACACAGATTAATTCATGCCATTCACAAAGTAAGAACAACTCACAAATGCTTATGTCACAAGAAACTTGCTAGGTTTGGGTTCACTGACCTCACTGTTCTGTTTTTTGGGTTTCTGCTTCAGCAATCTATGCACTAGGTATATTACTGTGCTACTTAAAGATCATACCCCTCTCCAATACCACCTGATAGTGGGATAGCCCGTATTAGGAATTTTCCTTCCAACCAATCTGGCCTTTTATTGACTCTGACCCTTGTGTAAGTGTTGCAATAGGTACAAACCACATGTGATACTGGCAATCAGTGACTACATTCATTCACATTAACAGCTGAGCCACAAAAAGAAGCTACCACCAGGATGGGGTATGGATTGTAGTTTTGGCCCTGGCTCTCCAACTTTGCAAAGGACCACTGTGTTTGTTTACACTGCATGACAAGAGACTTGCGTGATCCGCTAAGTTCCAGAAAACATCTGATTAAATGGTTTTTGGCTTTTAAAGTCTGAAAGAGACAGCCATTGTTGCCTTGTTGTCGCAGTAGCCTCCTTTTGTGCAACTGGAGATGCTTTTTTAACTAAGCATATCTAAACTAATTAACAGGGCCAACCTAAAACAAAGTTCAATGGATTTCACAAAGGGTGCAACTCTGTTTAGTATTGCACTGGTCAGTGTAAGGTCTGTCTTCCAGTTTAAGGCTTTAGACCACAGCTTGGACGTCACATGCAGCCTAATTTTCACTCACTCAGGGTTGGGTTGGGTTTTTGGATTGTTTTTGTTTTTTTGCTTAGTGTCCAGCCTGATGTTAAGCAAAACCTCAAAAGCTACTTTATCATACTTTAGTTAGCCTAAAACAGGTACACTACTCTGGTTCTTTAGACGCAGAATGAGTCTGACACCCTTTAAGTTGCCTCTTCGTTTCTTTATTCTAGCCCACTAACAGCGCAAACCTATGTAAAGCTCCTCCAGTCAAAACCAATTTAAATCAAGGGGCTCAGGCTGGAGTGACTCTGCAGAAGACTGTACTACAATGAAACTAACCCTATAAGAGAGAGACAAGTAAATGGGTAAAAACCGTAGATGTAACACATCACTACTGTGATAGACCCGATTCAAATCACTACTGTGATTAGACCCGATTCAAATCGTGCAAAATGCATCTAACTGTAAAGCAACTTTTACTTATTCAAAAAAAATCCGTCCCTCGGTGATTTGGGATTGCAATGTCTTTGGCTACCAACACGCGCGCACACGCATCCCACCCCCCGGTATTCTTGACGCCGGTGGAGGCGGAAGGTCCCAAAAAACCACGAGTGCTCAAGGAAAAGTTAAAGTGGGGGGGGGGGGATACCATAATGTGGCGTGTCCCCCCTCCCCCTGCAAGGCATACCTGGCCAGGGCCGCCGTGATCGGGTCGATGGGATTCTCCCCCAACCTGCCCGTGAGGCTCCATCGCTCAGAAAGGCGGCGGCCCGGGGGGCGGGGGGGGGAGGGAGAGAGCAAAGTCAGCCCAGAGGGTAAAGAAGAGCCAGTCCCGGAAGTCCCGCTTCCCCGACCGGAAGTCCCGCTTCCCCGACCGGAAGTGCACGGAGGGCGACTGTCTCTACCACCCACCCCGGAAACAGGCGGGGGAGAGCCGGGAAGGAGGCGGGGAGGAGGGGTGTGGCCTCGCTGAAGGCGCCCCCGGCAGGCGCACGAGGATGGCGCGCGGCCCTCGCCCCCCAGCCCCGCCCCGTGGGGCCGCCTCCGTCCTCCTCGGGCGCCACCAGAGAGGGCAGAGAGCAGCGTCGCCGCCGGGCCGGGCAGCCGCACACGCCTTCGGTCAAGAAGACCCACTCAGACACGCTGCGGGGAGACAGCAGGCGGGAGCCGGGCCCAGGAACAGCCGCCCCTGCCTTCCCCTTCTTCGCCGTGTCGCCGCTAGCCTCGGGCGGGGAGAGTGGCGGGGAAGCGGAAAGTGGGCCTAATCAGAAGAAATGTTGCTGGGCACCGCGAAGTGTCCTTTTTGATACATGTGTTGACACTCAAGTTCGCAATGTTTAACATGCGGTGTGGTTTTTCTCTGCATTAATTTTATTCTGTACCCTTTTAACCCTTCAGTGAAAAATTTCCCCCCAAAAAAGTGTCCTTTTTGTCCGTACAGGAATCAGAGACCCCAGGCAGGCGGAGTTGGTCGTTTCCGCGGCGGTGCTCTGAAGCAAAGATATTTCAGCAGGGGGAGGGAACAGCGGGGTCGGTGTTGGGGAAATTGGCGAGCGTGGAAAGGAAGCAAACATAGTATAGGGACACTAAAAAGTAGGCTCCAGCGTATGGGTTTGTTTATCAATGAAAGTGGCGCAAAGATTAAGAGTTACAGCAGGGAGCAAGGTTAAGTGGGTCTGCTCAGAAGTAAGCCCCATGTTATTCGATGGGGCTTACTCTCAGGAAAGTGTGCTTCGGGGTTGCTGCCTTAGAAGCGTAATGCTCATTTTTCTTCTTAAGCCAAAAAATCTATATAATAAAATGTAAAGCAGCACTTTATTCTGTGTCTGCCCAAGGGAAAGAAATGAGAGACTGTAACTGGACAGTTAGCAGGGGCCACCCTTTAGGGATGGAGGAGCTGGGTGCTCACCTGGAGCTCCTCCCCCAGCTGCAGATGGTCACCTCAGAGTAGGAGTTCCCAACACTAGTTTCATCTGCATTTTTATTTATGCAATGGATATTCTAAAATAAAGAATACTTGCTGAAAGAAGTAACAAAAATATTGAAAGTAAAACCATCCGTTCCTGGGTTATCAACTGCTTTGGAAACTTCCTGTTAAAAGGTTTGTGTGTGTATAATACACTGTGATAGTTCTGTCGTGTTATGTAGCCCACTGCCACTGCTCAGAACGGTGCTTTTTTGAGTTTTGGCGCATGCAAACTCCAGTACAGTGGCTGAGAAATCAAGGTTTTGAATGTCATTCCTCATGTACAGGATAGGAAGTGATACAAGTCTCTCATCTCCCAAGGTAGATCCAATCATAAGTACATTTTGGTGAGCTTTAGCTTTGAGAAAGTAAGCTCACCACCTGCAACTGTCACTGGAAGTGTCAGGAGGAGAAGAAAAGAGATTGGATTTATACCCTGCCCATCACTTGTAGTCTCAGAGCGGCTTACAAACTCCCCTCCCTTCCCCTCCTCACAACAGGCACCCTGTGAGGTAGGTGGGGCTGAGAGAGCTCTTTCCAGAACTGTCCTTGAGAGAACAGCTGGTTCAGAGCTGTGGCTTGCCTAAGGTCATCCAGCAGATGCAAGTGGAGGAGTGGGGAATCAAACCCAGTTCTCCCAGATTAGAGTCCACGCACTTAACCCCTACACCAGGAGAATTTGTAGTGCTACCCAGACATTTGGAAAAGCACTCATTTAAGTTGTATTTCAAGGGGGACACAGACCAATATGGTTTTAATCTTTTTTCATGTCTTCAACTGAAACTATGTAAATTTCCTATATGTTGGCCTAGTGTAATGGAGATACATAGGAGGATCCAGTGCAGGAAGTGGAAACGAATCAAGGCTGATGTGTGGTCTGATCTCACCTATGCTTGCTCAGAAGTAAGTCCCTTTGTATTTAATAGCACTTACACCCCAGCAAGCATGTCAGGTAACCTAGAAGGTTGGGAAGAAGAGCCAATGAGCCAATGAGGGCTGATATAAATTTAACAAATCCACTATTATCTGTTCTCAGCTTTTTCCATTTCTTGACCTGATTAGCTGGATTGGGTTTTCTTTTCCCTTCTTCCTTGCTGTTTGTTAGTAACCAAGGAAGTATGTACAGGATCTTAGTCTTACAGTTTCCTTTTCACTCAGTGTTTTGACAGCAACATAATACCTCACCATCAACACCTCTCCCCCCCCCAAGTAGAAACAATGCTAGAAGTTCATGGAATTGCAAAGCTATTGTAAAAACAGTGCTTTGTAATTTAATACATTCTAACAATTTTCCTTCTGTAAACCAGCACCCTTGAAGTGAATGCCAGGAATCCTGTGCAGGATTAGGCCTAATTCTGCACAGAATTAGGCTGCATGGCTACACTCCTATGCACATTTACTAGAGACCAAATCCAGTGAAGTAATGAGACAGAAACATAGATCAGACTGCAGAAAGCACTTTGATTGAGGTCGCAAAACAGACTGACCCTCCCGGGTCCCAAGGATGCCAGTCTTACTACCGCCAGGGCCTTCTCAGTGGTGGCTCCATACTGGTGGAATGAGCTCCTGGAAGAGATCAGGGCCCTGTGGGATCTTCTACAGTTCCACAGGGCCTGAAAGACAGAGCTCTTCCACCGGGCTTTCAACTAAGGAGCTGCCACCTCTACCACCATTTCCATCAATACTCTAGACTGTCACAGAGTTTGGCCCTGGCTTCAATACCTGGTAGGGCTGCCAAGTGCCGGCAACTTACTGGCGGGGAGGAGTTGTTCTCCCCCCGGGGCGTGACGTCCCCCCTCCGGGTGATGTCATTACACGGGGGAAGTCGTCCTCACCGGACGACTTCTGGGGCGGGGTTCCCCCCGCCGGCCAAATGCCGGCTGGCAGATCAGGAACCCCTATAGCGGGGGATCCCCCGCCCCCCGGGCTGACTTGGCAGCCCTAATACCTGGTCTGTGTCGTCACTTGAATTCTGGGAAATCAGTGAGCAGAATGAGTGTTGGCCGTGGTTCACACTGTTTGTGCACCATCTTAAGCAATTAAGGAAACGTCACCAGCACCTTACGATCTTTATGTATAACTGAATTGTTTTTAGTTGATTTTATGTGGTTTAACTGTTATTTATGCATTAGTTACTGTGAGCCGTCCTGAGCCTGCTTGCGGGGAGGGCGGGATACAAATCAATAAATATAAATATTGATATAAATCAATAAATAAATAATCTGCAAAGCCCTTCATGATTTGGGAGCCAGACACCTCAAAGTCTGCATCTTTCTGCATGCCAGTTACTCCCTGTACCCTCACTCGCATGGGTGATTCTTGCTCCTCTGGTCCAGGGCCATTTCAGCCACTGGACCAACCTGATAGAACAATTTGCTGGGAAAAGTCCAGAGGGAAGACATGCAAAGCCTTTCTGTGCAGAGGTCTCTTAGCAGAAAGGGCTTTGTGAAGTTGTCTAAGGATATTGAGGCTAAAAAGTGTTGTGTGTTCAACCCAATTTGTAGCATTTTGACAGTTTCGTATTCCGTGGTCTGGTTGTATTTCTTTTCATTACCATCTGGGAATGTGTTCAGCACCCTGAGAATTTGGGAGAGTGATGTGATATAAATATATAAGCAAGAGAACAAGCCCTAAGAATTCTGTATAAGAGGCACTCCCAGAATTGTATGGAACTTCAGCACAAATAGAACAGGTTCAAAAGGACAACACAGAACTGCCCTTGGAATGCACTTGTTACTTTGAAGGGGCCGTGGGAATGTGGTTGACAGTGATCCCCTTCAATAATATGTGAACACTCTTCTGTAAAAATTATGATTGGATTTAAAATTGTGATCAGCACCTTCAAATACTAAAAAACCCAGTTTGCTCCCCCCAACACTAAAAACTGTTCTAACTTGCACTGTAAACATCATGCAGTGTTCCCTCTAAGCTGAGTTAGTGTGAGCTAGCTCACAGTGTTTTAGCTTCCAGCTCACCCATTTTTGTCTTAGCTCAGGAAGGGTGGCTCCAGAGCAAACTGATTTATGCAGTGGCCAAATCGCTTGCTCACAACTTTAATGCTAGTAGCTCACAAAGTAGAATTTTTGCTCACAGGCCTCCACAGCTTAGAGGGAGCGTATGTATGTTCAATCTTCTTTGCCATGGCTGTCTCTCTGTACTTGGCTCCTGAAGTTCTCCTGGAATCACGCCTGATCTCCCGACTACAGAAATTGGTACCCCTGGAGGAAATGGCAGCTTTGGAGGGCAAACTCTGGCATCACACCTCCACAGAGTTCTGTCTCTAATCTCCACCCTCCCCCAGAAACCACCCCCAAATCTCCAAGCCAGAGTGGGTAGCCCTACTCTCTGTCCCCTCTACCAGGGGCATAGAGTTTTGTAAATTCCGGGGGGGGGCTCTTTAGTGCGCGCGCTCCCCCCCAGGAAACCGCCTCTCCTGGGCCCTTCTGAGGCCCAGCAGCAGCGGCTGCCGGGCCTCAGAAGGGTCCGGGGAGGTGCAGCGGCAGGCGCTTCGTTTTCCCGGGGGGGCTCAGTCCCCACCCCAACCAGGAAATTTTGGGGGTGGCTCGAGCCCTCGAGCCCCCCCCCCCCTAGTCTACACCTATGCCCTCTACCCACTCCACCTGACCGGGGTGGGGGGAGGAATTACTTATAAGGTGCTTTCCTTGGTTATCTCAGTTCTCCTTGGGGGGGGGGAGGCAGTTGTGGGAGATCTCTCAAGCAATTTCAGTCTTACCTAAAGTATTCACATCACTGGGTGTCCCAAATTGGATCACAAACACTTTGCATGTTCTTGCACAGCCGCTGGGGATCTGTAGATCAATCCAGTATGTTCTGAGTGTACACCAATATGAGGCATGCTGCTGACTGATTGATGCTGTTAACTGTGCAAGCACAAAAGCAGCACATACACTAAGAATCTAATTGGTTTTCAGTGTTGTGTAATCAACCCATTACGACCTTGGGACATAGGTGATTCCAGCAAGCCAGTCCATTGTGAACAGGCACCAAACATGCCAGGTGAATGCCACCTACTACACAAGCACAAAACCACTTAAAAATACTAGTGTTCATTCATGAGATCGTATGAGACATCTTTTTGAGTTCTCCAAAGCACAGACCTCCTACAGATGTGAAAGAGGAGGAACAAATCTCATGTAATTATGTCATTACATTCTCCTTGGCATCCTGTATTATGGGTTACTACTTCTGGCAATCCTAGTAGAAAAGAGTGACACAATTTTCCCATTAGGTCTGTTATTTGAAAATGTTGATCTGGTAATTGTAGGGTTAGCTGCCTCCTATGGCTTCTCTGGTAGATACAGCAATTCTGCAACAAGGCACCACATAGCAAGGTGCAGGTCATCCATCAGGTAACATAATGAGTACCTTAGCCATGTAGCCCTGATTCACAGCATCAAGATTTTCTACACAGCAACTGAATAATATACCCAAGACAATGTGCATAAAGACAAGCTGGATGATGTGAACTGACTCTTGTGGTATAATCCTATGCAGAATTACTCCCGAGATTGCTGCTTACTATAGAAGTATTTCCCCCTAGTTTCTTACTATAGCAAGGGTACTTGTATTACTCATGAAGTAAACTCTCAAGTACAGTCACCCTGTACCCTGTAACTGTATTTCCAAGTGAACTGGAAAAAGAATTTACACTAAGCAGTGGGCGATAACCTTTCTCAGTGATAATTAAATGATTAAGGTCCAGTTTATCCAGTGCATGTTGGCTCAGCAGCACACAGCATCTTGCTCATCCCTGTGGACAGTTTGCACGGAGCATGGGGTATCTGAAGTGACCAAATGAGCCACAGAGCTGCAATGAACTTTACAATTGTGGCAGTTTAATAAAAATACATGGGCATAAAATCAATTTTTTTTCATTTATTTAATGTGTTTTCAGATTTAAACCAAGGCCTGGTGAGTTGCAAAAATGGCACTGGGGATATAGCGTAGGGATACTTATATGACAAGGGGCCACTTTGCAGTTTAGCATTGCAGTGCTTTAGTTTGATACTTTTAATATTGCAAAGATTCTAATCAATATCCAAGGCTTGTGGAAGCACTGAAAGGATAGGCTGAAAATGTCTGTAAAGGCAAACCTAGTAAGGAACCAGTTATAATAATTGTCAATGACATATTTTCCGGAGTGCCTATAAATAGCCTGAGAAAGCAAGCACCAGGCAGATGTACTTGATATAAACATGGCTCAAGAATTTCCTTTTCCAAGACAACATTTAACTTGCTAATTGTGTTATCTGTAATTTTGTTTTTGAGTGAAAGTAATTTGCTGTTATCCTGAAACCACTGACATCACAGTAGCCCTGTTTAAGTAAAGAGAGTTACTGTGCATATTTACTCTGCTGTTATGTGGTTCTTGTAGTACTTGGACTAAAAAAGTTGTACTTGGCTAAAGTCCCACAGAGTCCCACAAGCACAGTCCCAACAATGTTACTTAACTAGAAGTAGTTTATTGGAATAGCAGTAGGCCATCTGCACATGTTCTGTGTCGGTAATGACGAGGACCTCTTTGAGATAGACAGTTATACGGAATTCAAGGGAGAAACCCGCTAAGGAGCCCCAATCACAAAATACTAGCAAAGCGCCTGAAATAATGGTTCTATGTTCCCAAGGGAAGAAGCAGCACCAGACACCAAGGTAGAGCTAGGCGGCGAGTGATAAGGCAGCTGGGGAAGAAACGAAACTAAGCATTCCACCTGAGTGACGGGGACAGGAGAGGGATGGTAACTCCTGCCCGGGAACCATGGCAACACTAGCTGACACTAAAGTCCTTTCTGGTTTGATCCTCACAGACATTTTAATAAACCCTGGAATTTTTAGAGCCATGTTCATGTTGGTGAAAAGACCCCTTGCTTTTTTGTACTAATAATAATAGATGATATCAATAGTCTGAGGGAGGGAAGTTGCGAGAAGTATCCAAATGAAGACAAAAAACTGTATATATCTCATAGTATTCCCTTATGAAAGGAGATACAAATATAAAACATTTTAAAAATCTTTTATACCTTCTTCATAAGGAAATGGGTCGTGTGATTATGAATTTTCCCTAGATTCTGAGCTGAACTAGAAAAGCCTGGGAATTCAATACTTTATCTGGCTAAGACAATGCGAATAATTTCTGGCAAAAGATTATATCTGCATATTTTACATGACAGTGGCCTAAAGACAGTTTCTCCCTGATTTTATTTAGGGAAAGGAAATGTTTTCTTGCTTCCTTACTTCATAGTGTGTGGTACAATCTTAGATTAACTCCTCTGTAGCAAATTAAGTTTTTAATCACAGACTTCACTGCACGTTCACTTGCTAGTAACGTAATAACATATTGCTCCCAGGGCAGTGTGCATAAGACTGCAGCCACGGTTTTATGAAATAATGTTGTGAGTATTCTTCATAGCTTAACTCACAAGCCCAATCATTTTAACCTGACAGCATGTTTACTGGGGAAGTAATATCCACTGATTTCAGTGGGACTGCCTCCATGGTAAGTGTGCACAGCAATGCAACCTTAATGGCAATATCTCCAGGAATACAATTATATAATATCTAGCATTTTGTCTCATCAGGAACAATTAAGGACCTGTGCACATTAATACATAAAGAATTATGTAACAAGAAATATTTTAATAACAATATATATTTTAATTATGTATTTTTGACAATTACTTCCTAACTGCTTTCAGACCATTTGAAGTTTGCAATCTTCTATTTCACCTGGAGAGTTTAAAGCACTTATCTGTGTCAGTAATAATAAGGGAATGAAGAAGGATTTTCTTGATGCAAATTCTGGTTGGATTTGGATGTTTCAACAATGACTCCATAACAGTGGTCCATGTGGATCCTAATCTTGATTCAGTTTAGGCAAACGTATGTTGAATACCTGAGATTTTTTATGCCTTGCCCAATGTGGTTCTTGAGAAAAATGATATTTGGAATCCTGTGTTACTACTTTTTAAAATTTCAGATGGACAAATAGATTGTTTTCATCTGATGGAGGAGCTCTGAAGGTGCATTCATAATAATAAATGACCAATTTTATCTCCAGGACTAAGCTCAAGGAAATCTGGTTCCAAATTTGCATCTGAAGTTTGTTCTGCACAGTACTGATTAGCCTGTTAAATTATGAACCCACCTCCCATTCCATCCTCAAGTACTGACAGCTTTAAAAAAAAACCCTGTGCTTTAAAAATGAATGAGGTGACAAGAATGCTTAAATAAATACTGGCCTTAAAAAGGAAACCTGTTTGATGTATGTAGGAAGGGCAAAAATCCATTGTTAAGCACATCTGTTAACTGCTTTGAGCAGGCAGCCTTATCCAGCATGGGACAAATGTGCTACCGCTCCTGTGTTAATGTTTCATTTACATGCAGCCTTATTCACTTCAGCCACTCATTATGCACTGAAGAGGAAGAGGACCTCTCATTTCAATCGCTACCAAGTCTACGATAATAACAGGGTGGTTTTAAAGGTGTTGGGTGATAACTTTTGCATTACGTGGTTGTGAAAATCACCTTCAGGATAGAATTAGACAGGAATAACTTATGTGATGATTGATGCTCATGTGTTAGAAAGTGGGAACCATGAACGATTGGGAGCTTAAGACTTGATTCAGAAGTGCAGTCTTAAAACATAAGAGTCTTATTGGAGCAGACGAAGGTCCATCTAATTCTAATCCAATATCTTGTTTCTCATAGAGGCAAACCAGATGCTGCTGAAAGGCTTGCAAGAAGGGTGCTGAGACCAAAACCACAGTCTGTGTAACACCTTTTATTGGGCACACTGGATTAGTCCTAATAAAGATAGTGAACATGGATTGTGTTTGTGGCTCTTGCTTTTGGAACAACACAGCTGTCACACTGTCATTGAACGTGGAGATTCCTTAAGCATCTTGGCTAGTGAATTTGTCTAGGCCAGTTTTAAGGCCATCTAAAAGCTAGCATCCATCCCTATTTTTAAAAGGTCTGCATGGCAGCCACTTGAAGGCAGAGGGAGAAGTACATGCTAAGCACTTACCATGAACAGCTCCCTCCACGGTTTTCACAACAGCTGGCTAAGATTACCAGGCGCTGTGTGCACAGCCTCCTACAGAAACATTTTAGAGCGGATACCAGTCACATCCAAGCATGACTTCAGGTGTGTTCTTATCACATTAACATCTGCAAAGGGACCCCCCCCCCCGCAGCATACATACAGCATACTTTAAAAGCAACCCTCAGTGGACAAGCAGGTATTGGTCACCTATTGGTCTCTCTCAAAGTTCAATTTCATAGATAGTGGCAGAACAACTCAAGGTTACTTGCCTGAAATCTCTGTATGTGACCTTTTCATTTAGTCTCCAGACTTGTTTGGGGATACAGCTAGATTTAATATCGCTAGGCTAGCTTATGATCTTTGTATGCAAATAAGGAGGAGGAGGAGGAGATTGGATTTACACCCCGCCCTTCACTTGGAGTCTCAGAGCGGCTTACAGACTCCTTTCCCTTCCCCTCCCCACAACAGACACCCTGTCTGAGAGAGCTCTGAGAGAACTGCTCTTTCAAGGACAGCTCTGACAGAAGTATGGCTTGCCCAAGGTCATCCAGCAGCTGCAAGTGCAGGAGGGGGAATCAAACCTGGTTCTCCCAGATTAGAGTCTGTGCACTTAACCACTACACCAAACTGGCTCTCTGTTATTTTTATTACATTTGTTTGCCATCTTTGATACTGTGGACCACACTATACTGGACCTAGAAGATGAGGTAGCTCTAGGCAGAACAGTATTTATATGGTTTAGGTCTTTTTTGTTTGATTGTTATCAATGGGTGACCGTGGTGGTAAAAAAAATAATCAGACCCTTGGGATCTACAAGGGTGGGGAGTTCTGTTTCCTGTTGATACAAGACACTGAAGAAGATCATCTGTAGCTGTGCAAAACGCATCAGCCTATTTGTTACCCACTAGGACCATATGCTTATTCAAAAGCTGCCTGTTTCCTGGTTCTTTTTAACAGTGCTGGTGCTTATGTTTAAAACACTTAATGGCTTAGGGTACACACGGCTGAAGAACCATCTCTTCCAGTGCAAACTTGTGTTCATTCCTCCCAGCAAAGTCTCTCAATCGTTCTTTCCTTGCCTAGAGTACACATGTGCTACTGTCCAGGCTTGTATATTTTCAGCTGTCTGCTCCTGTAGTTCAGTGTCTTGGAGAAGGTAAGGCAGGAACTTACTTTCATTAGTCATCCAGCAAGGATGTAAAACAGAGTTGTTTGGAAAGGTTTATGGATCAGACTAAAGGCTGAATGACTGGGAACTGGCTTCTTTTCGTATTGTCATTTATTGGTTTTAAGGGTGATCATTACCCATATAGGTAATGCTTGTATTGTTACCCAGGCATGGTTTCTGAATGTGTCAAGGAAAAGCAGGAACACAAATTTGTCAAATAATGTCCTATCATTTCCTACAAGCACATGAATATTATACCTGCTGCCCTTCTGTTATTCTGGGCCAATTCTCACATCCATGCACATCAGTTAATATCTGCAGTAATGAATGATGATTTACAAATGGATATTGCCTCAGGTGAAAACCAGACTGTGTGTGTCAGCGGGAAAACTCCTTTTTAAATCTACTTACATGTGTGGCTGCAGGAGACACTATGCACAGAAGGGCTAAAAAGTTCTTCCTTGTGTTTTAATTTAGTTACTGGACAAGGTAGTGTTGGTCCCATGAAGGCCTGAATACAGTTGTTTGCAAATCTGCATACAGCTTAGTAAGTTTTTTGACAGATGCAAGTACCAAACTGGAATAGCAAGCTTACTTTATATGGTCACCATTTTTTAAAAAATGTTTTATTGATTTTTTACTATTTCTACATCTATATGGTCACCATTTGTTCGGATTTAATTCCGGGTGGAAAACATAAAGAAGGAAATAAATATATCAGAATCAGAGACTGATGGGAAGATGTTCTCTTCTTAATTATGGAAAGCTGAGAGTAATTAACTGAGACCCTGCGATCACGCTCCACGCGTTTCCTCCCGAGCGTGGAGGAAACCTCACAGCATCTTCTTCTCCCGTTTGGTCCTTGCATCTGTCAAACCACTCGATTAAGCGCTGCATGCTAATTTGCTGCTCTCCCTCGACCTGTATGCAATGGACTGGCAACTTCCATTCCGATGCCTCTGAAGAAGCGCGCGTGCACACAAAAGCTCAGACCCTGAATAGAACTTTGTGGGGCTTGAAGGTGCCCCGCTGGACTAGATCTGCACACAGTTACCAGTTACGTTTCCCCGCGCGGTCCCTGGCTGCCCAGGCGCGACTTCGCAAGGCACAAGACCTCTCTCTCCGGCTCGCGTCCGCGTTTGCGTTGGGCGGTCCCACCCAGGCGTCCGAGGGCTGCCGGGGACAGGCTGGCTAAGACCGAGGAGCGACTTCGCCGCCGACCACTCCAAAGGAGCGGAGAGGACTCCGTCCCACCAATAGGAGGGCACAGATTCCGCCCGCGGCGCGCTAATTGGCGGAGACGAGCTCCCGCCTTTGCGCCTGGGTCGAGAGGTGGGCCTCGGGCCCCGAGAGCGCCACTCAGGAGACACAACGGGACCAGGGACGCGGGAGTGGCGTCCGTGTCGGCGAATGAGCGCCCGCAATGTTTGTTCCTGTCTGAGCGGGCCCTGCCAGTGGGGACGGGGCCGAGGCGGGACGGACGGCGAGCGGAGCTGGCTGCCGAGTTCCTCGGGAGAGAGAAGGAGTCGGAGGGAAGCCGGTCGTCGGTCCGGGTCGGGACGGGAAGCAGTCCTCCTTAAAGGGCCCGCAGCAGCAGCAGCAGCCGCCGCCGCCGCCAGCGCGGTTGGGAGGCGGGTCGCAGTGGCGGCGCTCGCGGCGGGCGTGAAGCGCTTTCCGAGGAGGAGGAGGCGGCGGCGGCGGCGGCGAAGGAGAGAGTCTCCGGGCGGCATCCGTCCCTCCATCCGCCCGACCCACCTGGGCGCCTTCGCGTGAGGGGGGAGGCGGCGGCGGAGGAGGAGGAGGAGGAGGTGAGCCGAGCGGAGCCCACCTGGGGGCCGGGGGTGGGGGGGTGGGGTCCCTTCCGCCAGGGGATCCATCCGGGGGGGGGGGCAGGCGGGCAACGGAAACCGGACCTCCCCCCCTTGGGGGTGGGGGAAGGACTGGCTGTGTCAACAGGGAGGGGGAGGAAGGCGCCGGGGGGGGGGGCAGCCAGCCAGCCAGGAGCTTCCGCCGCGCCTCCTCCTCCTCCTCCTCCGTCGCACTCCGGTCTCTTTTGTTTACCGCCCGAGGAGGTGGGAGGGGGGCGTCTCTGCTGCCGAGCGCCTGGGGGGGGGGGGGGGCTGGTTGGTGGGCGGGGCGGGGCGGGGCGGGCGCCTGGCTGCTGCTGCTGCTCCTTCTCTTTCCTCCCCTCGCTCCATCCTCCCGCCCTTTCTTCGGCTCCTCCGGGCCCCGCGAGGGGGATCCGGCCGCCCGGCGTGGCCCCTCGTTGGCTCCCTTTGCGGCCGGGCGCGGGGGGGGGGGGGAGTGGGGGGCGGCGCTGTGCCGCCTGGCCCCGTTCTCTTCCCGGGGGGGGGTACCCGCGGGAGCGGGTAGTGGGCGGGGCCAGCGCTCCCTCCCAGCTGCGGGGGGGGGGTGGTCCTGTGAGCCAGAACTCTACTCTGGGGGCTCCTGGCATCCGAGGGGTGAGCCGGCGATTCGGCTGCTGCGCAGACTAGTTTGCTCTGGAGCCAGATCCTTCCTGAGCCCGGACAGAAAAGTGTGAGACGGGGGCTAAACCCACCCCCCCCCGGTGGGCTAGCGCACACTGACTCAGCTTAGAGGGAACATCGGTCGGGACAGCTCCAAGGCTCTACCTGTGGGGATGCCCCGGGGGGGGGGGGGAGCCTTCTGCCTCCTGCATGCAGCTCCCTTTCTTGCTGGTGATGCTCCCAGGGGGCCTCTCATTTTTGGAAGGCTTGCAGAGGATGATGATGATGGTGATGATTGAACATTTCAAAAATTACAGAGCGAAGTGCCAGAAATATTGCAACAACAACAATAATAATAACAGAGGAACACAGTTAGAGTCCAGCGGCACCTTTAAGACCAACAAAAGTTTATTCAAGGTATGAGCTTTTGTATGCAAGGCACACTTTTTCAAATACTTTTCAAATACTTTTTCAAAGGTATTTGGAGAAGTGTATTTTGCACATATAAAGCTCATACCTTGAATAAACCTTTGTTGGTCTTAAAGGTGCCCCCGCTGGACTCTAAATTTGTTCTGCTTCAGACCAACACAGTTGACTGCCTAAATCAATAACAACAACAACAAAACAGTAGCAATTTCAATCAGAGGCACAAAATCTCTCATCCACACAGGTATATATATGACACTTTCAAAAAGTTGACTAAAAACCAAGGTAAATGTTCCAAAATCTTAACAGTGTTATATGAACAAAATAAACACTAGTGCTGTAGTTTCTTAAGTAGGAAGAGTACTCAATAACAAAGAAGTAAAGCTTATATTAATGAAATAAACACTAGTGCTTTAGGTTCTTAAATAGGAAGGGGGCTCAATAACAAAGAAGGGAAGCTTTATAATTAGGTTATAGTGCTTGATTAGTGCTCATTTGTTCATTGTCCATCATTTCCAAATGCGGAGGCCACTTGTCCATCTGAGTAGACATTTTTCTATCCTCGTAGGCTCTAAATGCACAAACAGATTTTTTTTTCTAAAATAAAATAATCCCATCCCTTGAGAAACCATTGGTGCACCATTGGCGAGGGGGGGGGGGCACTATCCTTCCATTTAGTAGCAATTCCTGCCTTAGCTGCAGTCAGAAGTGTTACTCTATAAGGTCTTTTTTGATAATTAAAGGCAACTTATCTTGCCATAAATTCAATAGAACCAAAGAAGAGTCAAAAGGTAGAATATAGCTAGTTAGTAGCCTAATTTGGGCAATAACCTTGTGGAGATATTATATGTCTAACATAAACATTCATCATGCATAGACTGGATGTGAGAGGTGGGTGTGACCTTTTCCCATTTCCCCCCATGCTGGCCTGTTGTTGAAGCTGAAGTTATTTTGCCAGTTTAGCCACTCCCCCCTGATGGCTGGAAAAAGTGTGGGTGTGTAGGCCAAGAGCGGAGGGTTCGGTGGCAGGTCGTTTCTGGGCTGGAGGGGCCATGGCATGAATAGTAGCCTCACGTGTGGTAGGAGAACAAGGGCCTTCTGTTGAAGAGGAGCATGGAACAAGTGAGGCAATGTGCCTTTGTTGCTCTGGCGAGCTCTTGTGTTTTTCACCCTGTAGGCCCAACAGGATTACCAGAACCCTGTTAACTGGGGGGGAGGGGGGGGGGAGGAATACATTCTGTTGTTCTATTTGAGGTATAGTGAGCGCTTGGGGAATGTTCAGTGGAGTTTCCTGGGCAGGGTACCACTTCTGGGGGGAAATGTACCTGTCTAGGGATGCTCGTGTTACAAGCTTGTGTTGGTCCCTGGGAAATGATGCTTGGGCCTAAACTCTAGTGGTAGGATGTAGATGTTGGTTAGTTGCCCCATGAAAGATTTTAAAATGTGTACCGCTAAGTCCAAGTAACATCTCCAGCTGCAAAATGTCTACTTTCATTAATGTTATGGCCATGAAATGTAACCTACTTTCACAGGTGTCTTGACAATTTCCAAACACAGGGTTAAATATGAAAATTTGTATTTGAAATTAATCACTGAGGATTTAATGGCTATAATATTACTGTGCATTATACAGTGGAGGCTATTTTCTCTAGAACTCAGTAGAATTTATTCTCAAACATGTGATTAACCATTAAAATCCTGTTGGTAGTGTTGATATTGTATTTGGTTGATACATGGTCAGATCATCGTATTTTCAAGGACTGGGAACTGGAGATGTGATGTACTTTACAGGAGCTCTCTCATTCCCCAAGCTATGGTGTGGAATGCTACCCAGTTTAGGAACACAGGTTACAAATCCCAGATGCAAAACGCCTTGTGGCCATGAAGCTATAGGCAAAATCTATTATGGGGATTGTTGGGAAAACTAAGTGGCCAGTATCATAGTGCTCTGGTGTTCATCTATGGCACAGCCACAGTTCTAGCTGCTGCTTCTCAGAATGGATATATTATAGTACTGCAGAAAAGGGCAATCAAAATGATTAAGGGTTTGAAATGCTTTCCTGAGAAGAAAGGATAAAGGAGCCTGGTGCTTTTTAATTTAGAGAGAAGATGACAAGAGGGAACATGTTAGAAGTTTATAAAATCATGTGTGGGGTGGAAGGAAGTCAACAGAGAGAACATTTTCTCCCATAGTGCTGCTGTAACTTTTGGGGAGCCAGTGAACTTGGCGGGCAATAGCTTTGAGACAGACAAAAGGAAACACTTCACTCAGAGAAAGCATTGACACAGGGGGTAGTGTTTACTACTAGTTTAGCTGGTTTTTTAAAGGGATTAGACACATTCTATGGGTGATAGCTCCATAGATGGCTATTAACCACAGCAACCGAATGGAACCTCCATGCTCAGAGATAGCAGTCTTCTGAATACCACTAGGAGATTTAGTTTCTGTGCCTTTTTGTATGCTTTCTGGAGTCATCTAGTTGGCTGCTGTGTCAAATACTGTACTGGACTAGGTGGTCAGTGTTTTTGGTACTGCTGCTATGCAACATAAGCACGTTTCTTGTGGTAATGAGAAGTAATTTCATCTCCCTCTAAATATCTGTGGTCCTTTTTGCATTGGTCAGTTTGCTAGAATTGCTAATGCACTGATCACAAGTTTATAAGGGTTTTCTGTGACCTGTATAAAGAATAGATATATTTACATGACCAAAAAAGGAACAGATATGTATCTGAAGGTACAGGAGTTTCTAAACCAAATAACAATACATTCTTTCATATTAAGTGTGTTGCTCTACAAGCAATGGCAAATCAACAATAAAACAGTAATCAAATTTCTATGTAACCTTTGTATTTGTGGAAAGAAAGGAAACCAAATTATCCAAACAGTACGAGTTACAATAAAACAACAGATCTGTTGGCCAGCATTTAAGTAGATTTTTGTTTCTATGTTACAGTGCTCCCACTGCAGTTGCAACTTAAGTTACACAGAAAAAGTTCAGAAGGTTAAAGAACAAGAGCTAGAAAATGCAGCCATGCTTATCTAGTGAGAAGGGAAGAAAGTTCTGTGTTAAGAGCACTGCCTGGAAAATGATGCTTAGAATACACATACTATTTACTGTTTCATCCCTTTGTATTCGATTCAGTTAGGACTGGTGGGCAGAGAGAGGATGAGGTCATATATACATATGATTGTTAGGTGTTTAAATCTTGGCCTTCATTAAAAATGTGACGGTAAATATGAACACACATAGTTAAGATTTAGAAATTATGTCATAGAATGGTGGCAGAACAATTTTGGACATACCTGAATGGCACATCTTGCTGTGAGCTTTATGGTTTGGCTTTTGGCCTTGTTATGCCATAGCTTTGTGGAGCCAGTGCATGATATGTAACTATGATACAACAGGGAATTTTCTTGTGGATTTTGTTAGATCTTCTGGAGGCCTGTGATAAGGTCAACCATCGTCAAGTAGCAAACTGGCCATCTTCCTGGGAATTACAGTGTGCTGCTCCCCAGTGTGTTGCATACACTGTTACTATGCTCTTATATGACACCTTCAAGTGAGGTCATCTGTAGCTTCACAGTGGGGTATTATTAAGATATTAATGACACCCAGCTAGATCTCTTTGTCACAGCCTTCATATGTTGTGGTCTCTGACCTGAATCTGTTCCCATATGTCATGGATTAGGAGAAACAAGCTGAAATTAAATTCTTTTTTTCTTTATTTTTCTTTTTAATATTTTTTTAAATGTTATTTAAAGAGAACAAACAATGGAAGTGGAAAACTGGCTGTCAGCCTTTCTGGAATCTCCCAGTGTAGCACTGCCATTTTACATTTCTACAGCTTCTAGATTGAGCTACTGTAATCTACTCTGTGTGAGGCTGCCTTCAAAGATATCTCAGATTTAAGATACTGCAGACTGCACCTATCTGTTTTGATTGGTGTGGGGCAGTGAGAACATAAAGCTAATCCTGAAGCAACTGCTTTGGTTACATTTTTTCCAGGCTCAGTTAAAGGTCCTGGTTTTCACCAAAAAAGCGCTTCACAATGTAGAGCCCTCATACCTGAAGAATTGTCTTCCATTGTATCAGCAACTCACATGTGAACTTGGGTCCTTTCTTCAATACTTTCTCCTTGTGCTCCATTCCATCAGATACAGTCCTCTAGAATGTGCTCTTTTATAATGATGATCTCCTATAGAGGGGAGTAGTCTCCTGAGGTTCATAAACTGCCACAGGTTTTCTAAAACTCTGTGAGATAGTGGTATTTCAGAGGGCTTGCCCAGGTTGCTTTGATGACCCTGAATGCTGAATGGCATGCAAAGAGTTTATGGGACTGAAGGGGTTCTTAGAGATGCTTTACAGCAGGGGTGGCCAACCTTGCTTAACGTAAGAGCCACATAGAATAAACGTAAGAGCCACATAGAGATGTCTGAGAGCCGCAAGACAGGAACAAATATCACACACACGTTTTTATTTTTTAAAATATGCAAGTTTGCTTTTTATTAACGTTAAATGGGTCTGCCAAAAATAAAAACAAACGAGGAAAACCAGTTATAAGAAAGAGAGAGAGAGAAACTAGGAAAGCAAATAGATGGGAGGGAGGAGGGAAGGAAGGAAGGGAGAAAGAGAGAAAAAGCATGCCTCCCCTTTGCTTCCCCAGCCGCCCTGCCAGGAGCCACACAATATGTGTGAAAGAGCTGCATGTGGCTCCCGAGCCACAGGTTGGCCACCCCTGCTTTACAGAAAGGGAGATGTGAGACATTGCCAATAATCCAAGTGTGAATCATGCTCAGATATATGTCAGGGCAATTAAACAATTGAACATGGGTTTTGTGTATATTTGTTACTTATTTTGGGACTTTGTGTGCCATTTCCTGATAAAGGACTCAAAACCTGTGTTTGGGTGTACAAACGTTGTGGCATGTTAATAATCAGTAATGTTTAATTATGTATTTTTCAGTTGTGCAGATTGGCTTTCTTATGTAAGCTCTTTTTAATCTTTCTCTAATTTTTGTCGTAGTTTGGCTCTTTAATTATAAAAGATCGTTGGCCCCTGTTCTAAACATTCTAAAATTTGTAGTACTATGATTCTTCATCACCACAACTAGTTAGAAGACTTGATATGTGACAGAGAATTTGTTACACCCCCAATATCATATAGAGGTTTTTCTGTGGCTGAGAAATGTAGTCTATGGAACAATTAAAAATGGGACCAACTTGAAGAACTTGTATGTACTTTCCAGAGAGCAGGGTGTCTGTGTATACTTTCACCCCAGAGGAGATGTAATCTCTTTCTTTGTCATTGTTTTGTCATTCTTATACCACTTCCCTTTCCACTCTGCTTCTTGTGCACAGCTACAAGATCATGCATACACACGTGTGTATCTGTACACTTGTAGACAAATTTGTGGGGAGGGAGCTGTACAGGAGGTGAGAATAGTTGGGGGATAAGGAAGAAGTAGCAGCACAGTTTAGAAGTAAGGAGTGAAAGATTATGAGAAACCAAAGCATCTGTGACTAAATTGCTAGGGAAGTAAATGTGCACAGCAGCGTGCTTCATCAGTCTAGCCCCTTCTTTGTCATAGCTGCACTAGCAACTTTCTAATATGTCTACATATTTGCAAAGAATCTTCTACTCTGGAATACTGTACTTTCACAAACGAAAAGTAATTCTGTCTTTTAGCCATCAGTTAATCTTCAGAATTAAAGCCTATTTTGTTTATTGGTGCTTGATCAAACACCACACTGGAAGTGTTGCATTCGTAGTATCTGATGGAAGTTTTTATTTCTCTGTATTGTATAATCTGTGTAACTCTCTCTCTCTCTCTTGTACTAGGTTTTGGGTTTCTAAGTTAAATGGGCATTTAACTTGTTCCATCTTCTATTGCCCTAATAGTGTGGATTGTTTTGGTTTCATGTACTATCAGCAGGTTGTCAACTGCCTGGAGAAGAACTGTCCTGTCCCATTAATAGGGATTTAATGCAATGTTAACTTCAGCTGCCCATTAAAGGGCAGAACATTTTCCTCCACATTACTGGCAGCCCTAGCTGTCATAGATGTGTTTGGCTTAACTTCCTTCAAGGTTTCTGTGGCACCGATCTTTTGATGTGTTTTGGCTGCCAGTGCTGGGTTTTTCCTCCTCCAGTTTTTCTTCATGTATGTATTGTTATTTATCCCATGTTTTAGAGAATCTCTTACGTATAGCGTTGAATTGCAGTATGCCTGCCACAGCCTGAAACTGAGATCCTTAACCAATTAGTTCAGGCTGTGTGTGTGTTTTAAAAGCACAGGACATTGTGGCATGAGAACAGGGGGAATTGGCTGTAGGCATCTTTCACGCTTTTGATGCTCCATTTATATTAAGTGCAGTATCAGTTCCTAGTTCATAAATGAGAACCAGGTAGCTTATTCTGTTACAATATTTGCTCCTGTGATATTTCCTGATATTCCATGACTGGATTTCATTTTGGAGGAAGTGTTTGAATAGTCCAGGGAGCATCTAAATAGGAACTGTGTGGAGCAGATGTGGCAGTTCATGTATCATGAAAAATGCTTCAAGGAACTCTTTCTGTGTTAAATATATCCTAGCTGGAATCCTTTTACTTGTTCTTAAAATGATGATAGTGGGCGTCATATTAGCAGACAAGAGGGGCATAACAGGCTAAGAATATGCTTTGTTATAGAATGGTTGTCTGCATTTCCACTACTAGAAATCTGTCAGTCAAATGTAATACTTTGCCTCTCACACGATGCAGTTGTTCTGGGAGGTGATGTCAAGACATTCTTTTTAAAATGAAAAGTAAGACTTTTTACATCTAAAATTGCATAAATTCTAGGGAATTTTGACATTAATAGTAAGTTTGTTGGGAAGCGTGGTCCATTTATTCTTAATGCTGGTATGGTGTGCAAGCTTGAAGGCTGTTGTTTGCAAGTGTTGTAGAGCTCTCTTAACTTTCTGAGAACCAAATCAGGAAGGAATGATAGTGTTCATTTGGTGTAGCGGTTAAGTGCGCGGATTCTAATCTCGGAGAACTGGGTTTGATTCCCCACTCCTCCACTTGCAGCTGCTAGATGACCTTGGGGAAGCCTTAGCTCTGTTCCAGCTGTTCTCTTAAGGACAGTTGTCTCAGAGCTCTCTCAGCCCCACCTACCTCACAGGGTGTCTGTTGTGGGGAGGGGAAGGGAAAGGAGTTTGTAAACTGCTCTGAGACTGCAAGTGAGTGAAGGGCGGGATATAAATCCAATTTCCTCCTCCCCTGCCGCCGCACATTCTGTGTGAAGCATGGCTCTCACATTGTTTTGGTTTGCCATAATAATCCAAAATGATGTCCAAGGCATCAAAATACTTGATTTCCCCCCCTGCACTTTTGCAGACATCATTTGTTAATATTCTTATTCTTCTGCCATTCTGGGATTTGCAGAAATAATAACTTTTAGGGAAGTATATTATAAAAGCACTGGACATGGCAGCGAGAAGGTTGAAAATATTTGTGTGCGTTTGTGTCAACCAGGTACCTATTTATATATTTAAGCCTTGGGCAGTACATGCCAGAAACGGCCCGCACACTGCAGCCTTTCAAGTACTGAGGGAAAAGTCCATTTTGGTGTCTAGTCTAGAAGTATTTTTTAAAAATGATTTGTTTATTATATGGCATACTTCAGTGCTTAATTGGCGAGTCCATAGATTCTGGGTGCTGCAACCTGTGTTTCCTTCCAAGTTAATTCATTGAATGTCTGTGGTTCCATAGCACAGATTGCAAGTCCGAGTCCATGTGGGCAGTTCTAGCTGTGGCGGAGTTTATTCTTGTGTACAGCGGCACTCAGAAGATGCAGTAGACCCAGAAAACTCATCCTTGGACTGTAAGAATTATTTTGAGGATTTTGAATGTTTCAGTAAAGACATGGCCTGCCTGTTTGTGAGAACATGCGCACACTGGTCCTTCAGAATAAAAAGAAGTAGTGGTTTTAGGATATGATGGCTATTTTATAGCCATACATTGTTGCCAAATATAAATAATAGCTGGTGAATGATACAAATTTTCTCTAATCTTACTTAGAAGTTAGAAATTAAATATGTGGCGGGTTGTGCCAAGAGTGAGAATTATAGTATCGAGTGGCTATGCAGATTTAAAATTAAGCTTCAGGCTTATCCCCCCTACTTGCCAATCTGAATTTTCTCTGGAGCGGTCCAGCAGCTGTACATGTAAAAAGCCTAGCCATTCAGAGGTAGGCTTTGACGTTCACTAGGCAAGTGTACATGTCAAGTATAGATGCTGAACTGTAGATGTCTCAGATTGGGAACTTTAAGCAACAAGTTGGTGTATCTTGTCCTTTCAACTTGAGGAGAATATTAATAGATGTGAAGCTCTGACAAGAGTGATAGCAACATTATGTGAAGAATGGTGGAAGGGTACAGAAGGGGGGGGGGGTGTTTCACATTATTCTTTACTCTCTGAAGTCATATAGCCCCTGTCTCTTGCCTTCACAGTCTGTTGTCTGGGTTGTTTACCTGAGAAGAACATTTAAGAATGTTCAGTAGGACCATGAATATTAAAGGAAGTCTGTGCCAAGTGGTAAAAAAGACTGACGTGCAAAGGTCCCACCTCACATTTATTTCAGTGGAGCTTGTGCTGGGGCAGTTCTCCCTCTGAGAGGAGGACATCTTGATGGGTGTTTCCCACCCTATCTGTAGGGAGGCAGGAACTAATTCTTCACTTCCTG
The DNA here is from genome assembly GCA_029233225.1 of Lepidodactylus listeri. Classification (NCBI taxonomy): domain Eukaryota; kingdom Metazoa; phylum Chordata; class Lepidosauria; order Squamata; family Gekkonidae; genus Lepidodactylus; species Lepidodactylus listeri. The sequence goes on along the minus strand of JARCFY010000009.1, from coordinate 109,679,443 downwards.
TCCTCTGGTGGGATACGCCCCTTCAAGTCAGTTCTGTTCCTGCCTCAGTAGGCAGAGCAGCACTTAGTGGCCACTCGTGCCTTTTTTGTACTTTCACTTTCCATTCTTCTTCATACCTTTTCAAACCTTTTTTCTTAAATGTTTTTTTTTCCAAAAAATGGACGTGGATGATTGCGCAGGCGCCATTCTGAATTGCCCCGATCCCGGGAGACCACAGAAAATGGCGGCCCAAGGCTACGGATCGGCTGTCGCCGCATCCATAAGCCCAGACATGACTAGCGACGACGGGCAGGAGCTTCCCAGTGCCCAGGTCGCGCACCAGCCCCATTTGGGAGACACACCAGCCGAAGGTCTACTCGTGAGTAACTCTGGAGACGGAGAACAGACTATTTCCCCTGCCCTACTCCTGGCCCTTAAACAAGCAGGGAGGAGGTATTGATCATCCGCTCATGGGGGGCCCCTTGTCACCAGGACCAACCCCATAGAGATGTGCCAGACAGGCACTACCAAGAGGGCGAGGAGGAAGGCAGACCTCGCTGGCCCACTAAAGCAGCTAGGAAGGAACTTTCCTACCCCGGCTGGGTCCCTCATCACTGGATCCCACCTAATTATGAGGACAGTGATACTGGGGTTACCGGGGAAAGAGAAGAGGCTGAATTCCTCTCTGATGAGGAGGAGGAAGAGGACTTGGAGGTTCCAGAGCCCTCCATGTGCTTCTTTAAACCTGAAGAATATCCTTACCTCCTCTCCAAATCCCTGTCAGCATTAGAGTTACAACCAAAGCTGCAGGGAGAGGACCCAGCCGGATCCTCAAAAGCAGATGGCTCCAGACCCAGAGGGAGCAAAGACTACTTCCCCAGGACCCCAGGGGCAGAAAAGGTCTTCCCCTTCCCAGAATTTCTAGTAAATCAGCTAGTCAAGGAATGGTCCAAACCCATGGCAACCATATTTTAATATAATATGGCCATACCATATTTTATTAATAAGCTTGTACAGGTCCCTCTAGTGGATGCTCCTGTTATTGCGCTCCAGACTTCGGGTCTTCCGAGGATGGCGTTGGCCTGGTCAGAGACAGTCTAGATCGCAAGGCCAAGTTTGCACTCAGGTAAGTGCATGAAGTCTCCATTATGGCCATCAAAGCATCCGCTACAGCCACAGTCGTGGGCCACACAGCCATTGCCTGGTCCAGGAAACTAATACAGCTTATCCCACTGTCTAGTAAGCGTCTCACTGAAGGAGCTAACCACCCTCTCGAGGCCTCCTTCTTCTCCACTGATGCTACGCTCGATGCCAGGATTTTCCCTTCCAGGGCTCTGGCTTCAGTGGTGGCTGCCAGGCGTACCCTCTGGCTCAGGGCCTGGCCAGCGGACCTGCACAGCAAATCTACCGTCACTTCTTACCCATTCCAAGGAAATTGCCTATTCGGAGATTCCCTAGACAAAATCCTAATAGAAACTAGGGACAAGAAAAGGCGATGCCACATACCCTGGGCAGACCTGATAGGAGGGGATTCGGAAATTACCCTTTTAGTTCCCAGACGACACCATTAGACCCCTTTGTTCCCTCTCCCCTGATCAAAGACGCCTCCAAGCTACAAAAAACGATAGAAGCTGTCCAACACCTGTATACCATCTCAGCCATAGAACCTGTCCCTATCCAGGAATGGGGACAGGGAATTTGTTCCATTTTCCTTACTTTTCCCAAAAGGAAAGGCGGCTGTAGAGCGATACTGGACTTAAAATACGTCAACAGATTCGTAAAACTAAGACGCTTCCAAATGGAGACCCTGCAATCCATCTCAGGGGCTCTACAACCAGGAGAGTTCCTTCCTCCATCAATCTCATAGAGGCGTGTCTGCACGTCCCCATGTTCCCGGGTCACAAGAGGTTCCTCCGATTCTTCATCCTAGGCCAACATTGGCAGTTCAGGGCGCTCCCATTCAGACTCTCCACTGCTTCAAGAGTCTTTTCCAAGATCCTCATCCATCCCATTGCTCTCCTTGGGGAACAAGGCACCCATGTCCAGTGTTCCCTCTAAGCTGAGTTGGTGTGAGCTAGCTCACAGTTTTTTTGGCCTCTAGCTCGCACATTTTTTGTCTTGGCTCAGGAGGGGTGGCTCCAGAGCAAACTAATTTATACAATAGCCCAATCGCTAGCTCACAACTTTAATGCCAGTAGCTCTCAAGTAGAATTTTTGCTCACAAGACTCCACAGCTTAGAGGGAGCATCATGTCTATCCTATCTAGACAACCTGCTGATTCGCTCCAGCTCTAGAAACAAAGCGCACAAAGACACTCAGGAAACCATCTGCTGCCTGAAAGCACACAGTTTCTTTGTAAACCTCCAGAAGAGCTCCCTGAACCCCTCGCAGTCCCTAGAGCACCTTAGGGTCATCTTAGACATGGTTCGGAACTGCATGTTCCTACCTCAACACAGGCAGACAAGATCCGCTTCTTCACACGACAAATCATCACGGCCAGACAATCCACCCTGATGTCCCTGGCTAAACTACTGGGCCTCTTCATCTCCTGCATGGACTCCGTGCCCTGGGCGCCCCTCCATGCCAGACCACTACAATAACTCATATGGCCCTTCCAATCCAGGATAATGCAAAAAACAGGACCTCCCCGTGTCAGTCCCTCACCTAGTCAAGGCCAGCCTATCCTGGTGGATCACGCCATGAAAGAGGGGCTGCAGTGGCTCAAGTGGTTAAGACGCTGAATTGCAGACCAGAAGGTTGGTAGCTCAGCAGTTCGAGACCTGAGTGCTGCATGACAGGCTAAAAAACTTGAGCTCAGGCATTCTTAGCATTGAGTTCCACAGGCCTGTGGCCAGCTTCCTCTCATGCCTGCCCTCTAGAATAAAACCAACTTATATCTATCCCAGAGGAACAGCTTCTATGTCAAGACTGGAAGCAGATTGTCAAGGATGCCAGCCTCCTGGGATGGGGCGCAGTCTTCCTCCACCTCCCTGCACAGGGATTATGGTCCAAGGAAGAACAACTTCTGCCCATCATCCTGTTAGAGCTTCGGGCCATCCGCCTAGCCCTCCTCCACTCCAGGGAACAAATCGCCGGTCATCACGTCCTCATCAGGACAGACAACATAGTGGCGAAGGCATACATCAATACCCAAGGAGGATCCAGATCCTCAGAACTCCATCGAGAAGCTCTGAAGCTCCTGTCCTAGGCAGAATGCAACATACTATCTATCAGAGCGGAACACATCAAGGGCTCGCTGAATACCAGAGCGGACTGGCTCAGCTGTCAGACACTACAGGAAGGGGAATAGTCCCTCAAAGAGGACCTATTCAACCTCATAACATCTCACTTCAGACGTCCGATGGTGGACCTATTCACATCTCCACTCAACCACAGGGTTGCCAGATTCTTGATACTACCATCAAGCAGCAGAAGAGACGGACGTCCTGGTCTCCCAATGGCCCAAGGGTCTCATGTACGCTTACCCTCTGACTCCGGTTTTACCAAAGCTCCTCAGAAAAATCAGAGAACAACAAATGGAGATCATAGTGGTAGCCCCGTATTGGCCAAGAAGACCTTGGTTCTTGGAACTCCAGAGCATGGCAACTGCCCCGTTACACTCCCAGTTACACTCCCGTTACACTCTCAGACATGCTGACCCAGGGCCCCATCTGGCACCCAGATCCTGCATGGCTCTGTTTGATCGCCTGGAAGTTGAACGGCAAAACTTGCTCAGCTTATTTATTTATTTATTTATTTATTTATTTATTTATTTATTTATTGGATTTATATCCCGCTCTCCCCACCAAAGGCAGGCTCAGAGCGGCTTGATGGGAAACACCCATCAAGATGTCCTCCTTATCTCAGAGGAGAAGGACCCCTCACGGTGAGTATCCACTGGTCCGTTCCCTGTGGACTGTGTCAAAATTTGTCTAAGTAAAAATGTCAACATGTAATGTTTCATGTAAGGGTGCTTGCAAGGGAAGATTCCCTCACCACGCATATTATAGATGGGTACAGTTTGTAGTAATTAGTTCTCCCTATGAGATGGAGGACATCTCTTTGGGTTATTCCCACCATGCCTTTAGGGAGGCAGGAAATAGTTTTTTCCACTTCCTGTTGGTGCCTTTGGAATAGCCCATTCTCCAGTTCTATTCCTGTCTCATAGGGAGTAGCAGCAAAAACACTTCGCTCAGATTTAGCTGTAGTTTTTCCTTTCTTTCTTCTTCCTCCCCTTGCCTTCCTTTCTGTTGATTCTTTCCCCTTCTCTTTCGCTCTCTCCTTGACTGCTCCAGGCTTGGAGCGAAGTTAAAGTGGTCATTAGGACCTGAAGAGGGAGCCTCCGGCGGCCGCGTTTTGGCAGCAAAGGAGATTCCCAAGGAGTTCTCGGGCAACGAGGGAGAGGTGCGTGCTGCGGAGCCGGCGATCACGCACAACATTTATGGGGATGACCTGCCTTCATAGCTAGATCACGTTCCCCCAACGAGCGTGGCTAAGCCAGCAGCGGCACCCCACGCCTCCAAGCACCGCTGGCAGCCTGAAGATGATGAGCTTGCCATTTCCATAGTGTGCCTTCGGGCCGCAGGTGGCCATTTTGAGGGTTTGGATGCCAGCTCTGACACCCTCCTGGGGCTAACTCTTCACCTGCGGGGACAGAAAGAACACGCCCCCATTGCTTCCCGGGACTCTAATCTTCTGGAGAGGGGTAAGCTGCTGGACAGCAGGGCCTTGGCCCACTCCTCAGATATGATGGCCATCAGCAGACAAACTATACAGCAGGAGATGTCCCAGTTCCCACCCAGGTCTCCACCCCTGGCCCCTGGGATCTTCCTTCTCAGGGCTCCTCATTTCCCCCTCCCTCAGGCTGGCCAACTAAGGCAGCCCAAAGGGCACCCCCCTGCCACCCAGGGGAGTTCTAGAAAGGAACACTGGGGGAGGAGTTGGAATCCACTGCTTCCTCTCTTGATGACAGAGAGGAGGGAGAGTTCTTGTCTGAGGAGGAGGAAGAAATCAAACCCCCTGAACAGTCCAGCCATTGGCCAAACTGAAGTCCAAATCTGGGGGTAATTCTGAATTCTTTCCCCCAGATGAATATACGGAAAAGGTGTTTCCATTCCCAGAGTACTTCGAGTGTCAGCTCAGGGCAGAGTGGGACAGACCCGTGGTTAATAAGCAATTTCCTGCCTTTGCCAAAAAATTATATGCTCTGCCTAATTATGCTAATGAGCTGTTACAGGTTTCTCCAGTGGATGGGCCAGTAGCAGCACTTCAGTCCTTGGATCTGCTATCCAAGGATGGCCACGGTACCATCAAAGACCCCATGGACAAGAAGGCAGAGGCGACGCTCAGAAGGATCCATGAGGCCATCGCCATGATGGTGAGAGCAGCTTCTACAGCCTCCATATCTTCCAGGGCGGCTATCGTGTGGGTGCACAAGTTGATTCAGCTTCTACTGGAAAACAATCGCAGTCTATTAGAAGGGGTGTCCCGCATTCTCAAGGCGATCTCCTTAACTGAAGATGCAACCTTGGACATTTTCTCCTTTGCCTCTAAGGCCATGGCATCCACAGCAATGATGAGAAGACTCCTTTGGCTACATGCCTGGCAAGCTGACACCTTATCCAAGTCCATCGTGACGGCTAACCCATTCCAGGAGGACCGACTGTTTGGAGAGGCATTGGACGACATCTTGGTGGAAACCTGAGATAAGAAAAAGGCCATGCCCAGATCCCTCCAGCGTTCTGATAGATGGAGCAACCAGTCCTTTAGCACCCAACATTCCTTGCTGCAGTTTCGCCACGACACCAAGAAGGCTCAATGGGAGCGATCCAAGCCCACTGGCAAGCGTGGTTCCTTCACTCCGATATTCCATAGGCCTGGTTTCAACAGAAATGACTGGGACCCTAAGTCCGAACAGGCATGACTATTCATCTCTTCCGGTGGGGGCGTGTCTTCTACATTTTGCAGAGGCATGGACACAGGCACAAGCAGACACATGGGCAGTGGAGACTGTCTCTCAAGGTTATATAATAAAGTTTCTACACTATCCACTGGAGAGGTTTCTGAAATCGCTTGCAAGCAAATCCAGGGACAAGATGACAATTGTCACCATAGCCTTTCAGCATCTACTAGACATCAAGGCAATAGAAACAGTTCCCATTGCAGAGAGGGGCCGGGGTGTATACTCCATATTGTTCATGGTCCCCAAGAAGAATGGGGACTGGAGGGCGATTCTGGGTTTAAAATTTTTAAACAAATTCATCTGACTGTGTCATTTTTGCATGGAGAACTTGAGAGCCATCACAGACTCATTATCTCCAAACGAGTTCCTGACCTTCATAGACCTCCATCACACAAGTGTTTCCTTCGGTTTTGCATGTACAACCTGCACGTCCAGTACAGAGCACTTCCATTTGGCCTCTCCACAGCACCCAGACTGTTCTCCAAGTTGGTCATCAATCCTGTCATGCATCTCAGGAGTCTTGGGATACATGTTCATACGTATCTGGACGACTTGCTTGTTCAGGCCAGCAGTCAGGCGGAGTCCGTCAAGAACACTAAGGAAGCAATATGTTGTCCTCAGGATCATGGATTCCTAATCAACTCCGAAAAGAGCTCTCTCTCTCACCAACACAACGGATCGAGCACTTCGGTGCTGTGATCAACACGACTCACAATGCCATTTTCCTTCCGGCATCCAAAGCCCAGAAGATCAAGGACCTGGCCTCACAGGTGTATCGCAGCAGGTCTTCGTCCCTCATGGTACTGGCCAGACTGTTAGGACTGTTGATAGCCAGTCTAGACATGGTACAATGGGCTTGTCTTCACACCAGACCCCTACAGGTGTTTCTTCATCCCTACCAGTCTTTCATAGTGGAAAAGAGGACCGTCAATCTTCAGGTTTCCCTCAAGGTCAAGAGGAGTCTGCATGGGCCCAGCCGGCCTGTCCAAGGGCAAGGACTAATATGTAAGCTCCACCAGGGAGCTATTCACAGACGCAAGTCTACAGGGCTGGGGGGTGACCCTGGAGGGAGTTCTGGTCCAGGGGACCTGGCTTCCCAACGAGAAGACGTTGCTCATCAACCTCTTGGAACTCAGAGCAATACATCTGGCATTGGTCCACTTCACCCTCCGTCTCCACAATCAACATATCTTGGTGAGAATGGACAATATTTCTGCCAAGGCGTATATCAACAAGCAGGGTGGTTCTTGATCTCTGCGGTTGCAAAGTGAGGCGATGAAGATCCTCAACTGGGCAAAGAGGAGTGGAGGTTAAGAGAGCCCTCAAGATTTACATCAAGAGGACAGAAGCCTGGAGGAAGACAGAGTTTTTGTTCATCTGCATTTCTGTGCCATGCAAAGAAGAAAGGATGTCCAAGGCCGTGATCAGCTTGGTTCTTAAATCCTGCATCTCAGAGGTTTACTGGGCCTCTGGGCAAGAGTTTCCCAGGGTCATCATGGCCCATTCTCTCAGTAGTGCAGCAACCAACGCTGCTTTCACTAACAGAGCTTCAGTGGAGGAAGTGTGTAAGGCCACCACCTGGTCTTCCATATCCACGTTTGTTCGGCATTACAAGATTAACACGATTGCATCTGCAGATGCGGCGTTCAGAAGAAGAATACTGCAGCATGTCATATCAGTGGAGGAAGATGATGACCCACCCAATTAAGGGACACTGCTCTGGGAGGTCCCAAGGAGATGTCCTCCACCTCATAGGCCAAACGACCATTGGTACTTACCATGAGGGGTCCTTCTCCTATGGGGACAGGAGGACATCTCGGCCCTCCTGGAGTCATCTTTCTCCTTCATTCTGTTGTTTCTCTGTGCTGTCTTCTCCCTCGATTCTATGCCTGTTATTCTGCAGAGTTCTGTTTTTTAACATGTTGCAGTTACTGTTGAAGTTATATTTTTGATATAGGGCAAGGTCTGTAGGGCTAGCATGCCTGCACTGCTTTTGAAGTCCCCGAACTGGGGGATGGGCTATTCCGAAGGTGCCAACAGGAAGTGGAAAAAACTATTTCCTGCCTCCCTAAAGGCACGGTGGGAATAACCCAAGGAGATGTCCTCCTGTCCTCATAGGGGAAGGATCACTCACGGTAAGGACCAGTGGTCATTTATTGAAGCCCCATCATATGCGTCATGAACTGTTCATTTACATAAAGTTTTGCAAAGTCATACTCAAGATGAAAGTTTTGTGGAATCGACATCTGTTCTTGCCTGTCCTGTGTATTCTGAACACTGATTTTTATCTTGTGCTGCTGGACAACTCAGATCAGGAAGTTAAATCAATTGTGCATAAAATGTGGAGGATAATTAAGAGGGAGTGGGTTTCCCATGTTCAACTGGCTTTCCATTGTTTACTGCTAAAAGGAAATCAGTAGAATTCTTCTATCAGGACACTGATAAAACTGTTTTGAGTACAGCTCTGTTTATGTCTAGAGTTTTTCATACTGTGATAACTAACAATATTCTTTTTGAGTCTTAAACAAGATGTAAGCAGTCTTGTTGCATGTTGAGACTTGAATTGTCGTAAGCAGTTAAAATTTGCCTGAGCACCCTCCAGGGTGAAATTAATAACTGTGCAATCCTTTACAACATCAATCCTGTCTAAGCCCATTAATTTCAGTGAGTTTAGATTTCTGCAACTCTGCATAGGATTGCACTGTAAGTCTCTTAAACATTACAGTGTTTGCTGTAGCTCCCTGGTAGGGAAGGGGGAACAAAAAGAAATTCTCTGCAGCTTAAGCAAGCTAAAACAAGTATGTAACTGACATTAGTGCTCTCACAATCTTTTCCAACGGGTCATTAATGAAGCATATTAAAAAACCAACTTTACTGTTTTGTGTGGGTTGGCTCTATAAAAGTAATAAGTATTCTCAGGGACAAGTGATAATTCACCTCATTTTTAAGATGAAATTTGAAATGCCTTTTTGATATACATACAAAGGAGCAAAGGGACAAAAAAGCTTACACAGCCTTCTTCATTCCAATTAGAACATCCTACCCTTGTATAATCTTGTCAGTGCAGATTACACACCTACCATATGTCTGGTAAATATTATTCCACCATGTGTCAAGGTTTGTAAGAAATAGTTCTTTTAAAATGGTGTAATTTTATAGTCAGTCCTCTGTACACAGAGTAATTAAATCCACGAAAGAAAATAGATTAGTGATAGGTTTAATCTATAACATTTATTTATTTTATTTTTTGTATTTACAGCCCACCCTTCCCGGAAGCAGGCTCTGGGCGGTTAACAACATTCCAAAAATACAATAAAATAGTTAAAAATTAAAAATACATAATAAACATTAAAATGGAGGTCACAGTTCAAAGACAGAATTAGCTGGCTGTGAGAGTTTCCCTGGCCCGTTGGTAATGGCTAACTGTTATCGAATGGGTAACAAAATCTCAGGGAGGCCGTATATAGTCACCCACTGGCTCATCTGAAGGTCTGGTGGTAGCTCTGTCTTGCAGGCCCTGCAGAATTGAGGGCCCCGATCTCAATAGGGAGCATGTTCCACCAGGCAAGTGCCAGGGCCAAAAAAGCCCTCCCCCTGGTCGAGGCAAGGTGGATGTCCTTTGAGCCAGGGACCACCAGGAAGTGTTGATCCATAGAGAGCGTAACACTCTTCAGGGCATGTATGGGACGAGGCGGTCCCTCAGATATGTTGGTCCCAGGCCACATAAGGCTTTAAAGGTTATTACCAACATCTGAGAGAAGGTTTATTGCTGCACGGCAAAGGGGTAAGTAGTCAGCCTCTTTGTCAGGCCTGCTGACCAATTTAAGAAGCTGCTGAATCTGCCTTCAGAGCCATTTTTGGGCCAAAGGTAGGATATGTATTAAATTAATGTTACAATTTACTAATCTATATTTTCTTATTTTTTTCTAGCTTTCTTCACATCTCTTCCTTGTACTCTGTGCAGCTGGTGACCAAGAGCTTTCTTTCATCTTTGTGCCTACTTTTGCATATTCAAAGCACAAGGGGGGGGAAATACCATGATGGGCCCATCCCAGATGACTTGGATTGTACATTGTTGATAATAAATGGCTTCACATTGGTAAGAATATCCTCTTGAATAATTTTCTATTCTAGAAGTTGTAACTCTGCCTTGATCTCTGCTTCCCCCGCACCATGTGTATCTTTTCCTAACTATTCTGCTGAAACATTTGATATTGTATTTCTGCGGCTGTCCTTTAATATATTTCTTATTGCTACCAAACTCTTGAAAAGAAGCCATCACTTTGTTTTGCTTGTAAGTGTTGCACTGCAGTGTTTTATTTGATCCATGCATTTGCAAAGGCAGTGTTCTTGAAAACTAATCTGGGTTAGCTTCTGATTTTGGGGTTTTTTTTAAGTCTCTAGTCTCTTAAATAAGTAATAAATACTTCTCATTAACCCTTGCTGGAAGTAGGAATTATTTCTCACAAGTATGGGAAATGGTACTTAGAAGAGGTGACAGTCAGCCTGTCCTGCCAATTGGGTACACCAGGGGTGGGCAAATGGCGGCCCGGGGGCCACATGCGGCCCGCCACAGAGTTTTTTGCGGCCCGCCAAGACAGTTGGCCACTGTCAGCACCTGAGGAGCTGCAGCTTGAACTTATTGACATGGTCAGATCACACTGTGAAAGAAATGTTTAATGCTGTGACATTAGTTGACTTTTACAAATCTTTGTCTGCTGAAAAGTTTCCATGTATGAAGAAATTTGCTGGGAAAATGTTCTCTGTATTTGGGTCTACATATATTTGTGAGCAAAGTTTTTCTTGCATGAAGATCAACAAGAGTAAATATAGACATTAACTTGCAGGCTGTGATGAGAATGTCAACAAGCAATCTCACTCCTGATTTCCAAAAAATTGTAGAAAAGTGTGATAGGGTACATTTGTCTCATTAAACTGATTCTAAAATTAAATGTGCTTGCAGCTATAGATGATATGAAATTAGCACAATAAATAAATTGAATAAAACTACCGCTATTTTATTTAATTTATATTTATTGCTTTTTAGGATACAATTTATACCATTTCTGAAATGCAAAGTTAATTAATGAATGCAATCATTTTAAAAGGTGCGGCCCTCCGCTAACCTCCGCTCCCACAAAGCGGCCCCCGAGCCAAAACAATTGCCCACCCCTGGGGTACACTATCCCATGAAAGTAATCACAGTAATTTTCTCTTTCTTCTACTAGTGGCCGAGGTTGATAGTGTTGTTATCAATGAAATAAATGCTCATGTAATGAAATCAGCATGATGAGGCATATAGGAAACTCCTGTTACGTTTTTCATATTTGTTTTCAGCCCAGATAACAGTATGTTCAGGAAAGTACGCATACCATCTCTAGAAATCACGTGAGGCTACAAACGGTTGGAAGTGTGAGAGGTACTGGGGACAGAGTTCTTTGTTCTCATGGTGAATGTTGTGGTTTGCCAGGAACTGGAACATAGTGGGTACTTACCTGTGTTACCTAGATTCTTAAGGATATTCAAAGTCATAATGTAAAACAAATCCCACATCAAAGATCCCAGCAATGATAGTTACTAATTGCAGCTACAAGGTTGAGGATTCAGGTCCAGTTTTTTTGGGTGAGTGAGTGTGAGACTGTCCCAATAGATATAGTCCGCAACAGGTCTCCTTAAACAGATAGTCCTTTATTTGTAGAAAAGATCATGTTGGTCAGACACTTCTTCTGTTAGTAATGCTTAAGCTTTGAATTACAATCATAATTATACTGGATATGAAATATGTCAGAACTACCCTCTACCAATCAATACAGAGAATTCTTGGCCCCCAATTATACTGGCCCAGTGTTCCCAAGGAAAGCGCGGCAAAATGAGTTCTCAGGGAGAAATACTGTTGAACATTTTGGAAGAACAGTTCCCAGAGAAATTAAGAAAATACAATACATAACACCTGTGGTTCTTGTAACACATAACAGGAGGCACTTCCTTTCAAGGTCGTTAGCTAAGGAAGCTAGAGATAAAAGCGAATGAGTAGTGAGCATGCGCAAAGCGAGTGAGGCGAAGCGAGGTGTGCAGTTCCAGTGGTGGGGGTCAGGTCCCCGATGCTATCTCCCGGCCGGGACCTATAAGTATGGAGTAAAACATTCAGACCCAAAACAATGTAAGTTAAACAAAAAGGCTTAGCCAGATGTAACATTGTAATATTGGTGCAGTCACCCCAGTTTATGGCAGTTCACTGACAGTGAGATTCTGGAATTATTTGCATTTCATCATTATGTATGTGGGAATGGGGGGGCGGAGTGGCTGTTTTTCAATCAGTGACACAGATTTCAGGGACTTAGTGCTGCCTGTCCACCAAAGACTCCCATCCCCAGGTTTCAAGCGAATTGGACCAAGGGATCCAATTCTACAGGTCCCTGAACAAGAAGCCCCCAGCCATTTCCTTATCTGCATTGTTTCCTATGGGGCAAAAAAAATATCCATGCTTTCTCCAGGAGAAAGTCAGTATTCTTTTTTTTTTAATAATACATTTTATTTGAGAAAATTATATCATTACAGAAATACATAACGCAACATACAATACATTGGTAAATCATTCTATTTCCCTTTGGTATCTATATATTACACTTAACTCACTTTGAACTTTGTTAGTACTGCTTTTAAGGGCTTACACTTGTGATGATGTCTGGAGTGGTTACCTTTAAGTAACTTGCTATTATTGTCGAGAATATTTTGGCATCCTTGTTAAGGAGTGCTATGGGGCGGTATGAAGTGGGTCCATTGGGTCTGTATGTTTCTTAGGCAATACTACTATTGAGGATTCTGTCCATTGGTCAGAAGCACAGAACTAGTGAGCCCAAAAGAACCAATGTCAGCCCAGAGAATCCCAGTATTGCCACATGCCAAAGCAACAAGCCCAACACAACTAGTGTCAAGTCAGAGAATCCAAGTCAATCCAACTGAAGCAAAGGATGCTGTTGCAAGCCCAGCAGAACCAATGTCAAACCATGGAAGCCAAGCAGAACCCAGAGCCAGTGTCAGACTGGAGAATCTAAGCCAAACCAAGCTGGCAGGCCAGTACCAAGGGCACCAGCCAGACCTGGCAAGACACTGACACACTAACATTTCTTCCTCAAGGAAGGCCTCAGAAAGTGAAAGGGAGGGGTTTTGGGGTACCCAGGCCCTCTTTCTGCAGTCTACAGCCTATACAGTCACTGGTTCATAGGAGGAACTTCAGGAGCTGCAGCTGCCCTTGATGATTGATGCTCCTATTCTCTTCCACCCATGTAAAGAGGAAGCACAACATCAACCGTATGCATGAGCTTAATTTAGGTGCTTCTATGGGTTCTGCTGGTTCTCATTGACATACTCGCATCTGCTCTCCTAACTTCTCAGTTTGCTCAAATTATATTTGTGGGGTTTTGCCTTTTGAGTGAGACGAGAACATTTTTGGCAATGTATTCATTTTTTGTAGAGAGTTGTTCAAAGAGGTTCAGTTGAGGGGTTTTTATTTGTTCATCTTAGAACACAAGTAGGAATATGGATTTTGTATAGCACCAATCAAACTGGATAACTTTCCTTTTATTCCTTTCTACTTCTGAGTTTTAAGCCCTTGAGAAGAGCATTTTTTCCTGACTCCCCAAGACAGACTGAGAGGATACAGGCACAAGTATGGGCTCAGTCTCTTAAGTTTAGGGCTGGGTAGTTGAAGAGCAGCAAGCTGACTGCCTCCCTGATGACCTCCATCTTCATAGACATCTGGAGTGTCAGTGGTAGAACACTACCCAGAAGTGGGGGCAGCAGGGCTCCTTTCCTCCTCTTCCTCCTTTGCTTTAGGCAGTGTGTTCCTCTTGGCTTGCAAACATTCCACCTACTAAGAGAGCTTATCTCTGCAGTGAATGCGCTGGCTGGCCTACTTGGTGAGGCTACCCTCAATGTGCAGGTCACATATGGTTGCCACAGCATGTAAACATTCTGCTTGGTGATGGGTTCCACGCAGGACTTGATGCCCTCTTTCAGCCTTTTCACCAGCATGCACACTGCTGGAACAATGTCTCCACATCCTATGCCTGGGCCCAGAAAGGTAGCTGTCTTTTCCCTGAAGTGTTTAGCTCAAGGGACTGATGTAACACAGGGTTTCCGTGTCAGATAAGAGCACCTAAGTGAGCTCCTTAAAGGGCTTAAGGACTTCCACTGTTGGGGAGAAGTCCCAGCTATTCCTCATTGCTTAATGCTCTCTTCACCTGCACAGTGTTGATCTCTGAGGGCCCTCTTCTGCACCACCAGACACTCAAGCATGGGCCAGGTGGAGCTGCAGTGAGTGCTGACCTAGCTGACCAGGTAGTGCTCTGGATTGCCCATCTGTTCCTACTTCTAGTGCAGCAGATAGATAGCCTTCTGAAATTCTGGAAGATGCTGGAAATTATTACTTGCACTATCCAATTCAGGATCCTCTGCAGAAACCAAATTCAAGGCATCCTTTACCACTAGGTGAAGGAGTTGGGCTGTGCAGTAAATGCTGCTCGGGCTGTGCAGTAAATCCTGCTGCCCTGATATTTGTGCCATGAGTCACTATGTAGCCAATGGACGCTTCCTTGCCTACCCATGCCACTACCAGCTTCTTGATGGCAGCAGAGATGTTGTCTGCTGTGTTTGCCTTATGGAGCACATGGCAATAGCTGGTCCAGTGGCCTCGGCCTAGCACTGGTTGCCCTCTCCCATGTAATTTCTCTGGTGTTTAGGTTGAGCAAGTGACTTGGTGCTTGCTTCCCTGCAGCCAAGTTGTGGGCGGGGGAGGGGTGCAGTCATGCATATGCATTTCCAGATTTCTCTTCACCATTAAGATCCTTCCTTGGACGTTGGACATAAATATGGGTGTTTATTAGGATCATAGGAACCTGGTATCCAGTTCTAGTTTATCCTTTAAACAGAGGCTGCTTGGCAGGCTAAGGATCTGCATGTGTTGTACACTCATGCTGCAAGACTTCCATGGCAGTGTGTAGGTGCAGTGTTTCTGTTTTTATATTGTGGGACTTTTCCTTCTTTGCAGACTGAACTAGGAATCCCATATCTGGGTATTCCCACTAGATACACAAAAATCTCCCCTTTTCTCCTGGGTGATCTTATTATAGTACCTTTTTTGGCACAGGGGTGCAGTTTTGCTATTAAGAGGGAACAAACGTGGGGTGTTAAAAGAATCTCAGGAGTAGCAACTTGGAAATTGCATTGCATCCCCTCTGCCCTTCCAGGTTTTGTAAGCTCTCAGTGGTTTGAACTGGTGGAATCTTCCACTTTTATTCTTTCCTTTAGCTGATATTCAGTTTTGTTAATTTAAAGAGGTATATTGTTTTGCATATCTGATGAGTTCTCTGAGTAGGTAGAGACCCCTACTTAGTCTCTGAGTGACTTAGTTTTGCTGCATGGAGCCAGCCAGTTACTATTATGTATAACTAGGGGCAAGGCCCGTTGCAGGCAACAATGCAACGGGCGCTAGCAAGAGGAAGAAAAAGAAGGAAGCAAGCAATTCTCTTCATCTCAACTTCTTTCCCTCTTCCTCTCAGCTACCCTCCCCACACTTGCTGTCTTCCCCCCCCCAACAGAGCCTCTTGCATTTATTAACTGAGTGGGAGTCGGAGTGCATCTCTCTTCCTTCCTTACTCCCGAGTAAACAGGCTGTGCACACACACACACACACACGCACACACATTATTAGGGCTAAAGCTGGGCCAGCTCACCTATTTCCATTTTGTAGGCACCGCAAAAGGATTTGCAGAGGGGCTCTTCCCTGTTGTTGA
Source organism: Lepidodactylus listeri (assembly GCA_029233225.1). Taxonomy (NCBI): domain Eukaryota; kingdom Metazoa; phylum Chordata; class Lepidosauria; order Squamata; family Gekkonidae; genus Lepidodactylus; species Lepidodactylus listeri. The sequence goes on along the minus strand of JARCFY010000009.1, from coordinate 109,663,708 downwards.
TTTTGAAAGCAAATAATTGCTTCCTCCTGGGCTAAGCCCCACCGTCTGCATCTCTTCTCTCATCTCTCAAAGCTACAGAAATCCCCAGAGGTTGGTGCAGAGCAGTGGAGCCAGAGACTTGCTTCAAGCCAGAACTTAACAGATTTCCAGAACAATGTTTGAGTCCAGCTGCACCTTTAAGACCCACGAAGTTTAACTGTAGGTAGCCTTTCATGGGCACGCACAGTGAACTGACCGCAAGCTTCTGTGCTGGATGTTTTCCTTTCGTTTCCCCGCAAGGCCTTTCAATTGCAAAGCTGCTTCCCGTTTAACACCAGCTGATTAGTTATCCTGGCCCACCGCCTCTTGGGACTCCCAAATTGGGAGTTGTAGCTCTAATTCCCTTTGCTATGGTTGCAGTAAAGCCGGCAGAGAACTACAACTCCCAAAGTGCAATGCTCTGTGGGTGGGAGTGAGGCAACGCTGGGAGGGAATGCAGCCAGTGGGCAAGGATGCCGTTTTGAGTGGCAGTTCTTGCAGCCAACTGATTTTGGTACCCCATGGAATCTTGCCGCTTTGAAAACAGCTTTATATATAAGATGATGATAAACAGAATAGCTACTTCTTGGGTATTTAGAACAGTGAGGAGGTTAATGCTTTTACTCATTCATTTTTACCTCCTGCCCTAGAATACTGACTTCTGAGTCTTATATACTTATAAGGTACCCAATGAAGTCTGGAAAGTTTGATTCAGTTTTGATACCAAAGAGTCAAGGATGATTTTGACAGCATGGCCATCACTCTACTCACATGAATGAGTTGGAAGAGATCTCCATTGGCAGAATGGACTACAAACTATAGGTAAAGGACTATAAATCAGAAAAAGGAACGGTTGCAAATACAAAATGAGCTTCTACTCCTACTATACTTCTACTCCTACTTGACTTTGTTGGTTTCCTGCTTGTGGCAATTGGATGAACATTCAAAAATAGTATTCTGTTATTTACACTTCGATATGATTCAATCCTCATTCTGCTGTGTCTGTAGATCTCTTAGCTGTATTAATAGCTATTCATAAAACACTTGGCTTCATGAACTAGAATCTGACAGTACAGAAACACTGGTAACTTAATAGATCAAAATAAACTTCTCTTAACAGGATTTTCTGTGTAAACACACTCAGACTAAGTTAAAAAAATACAGCTTGCAACATGCGTGAGTCTTAAGTTAAATTCTAAATTTAGGAAAGCATTAGGTGAAGAAGTAAGACTGCAGGAAGTGAAAACTTGTTTTGCCTTTTTGCAATATATAATAATGTGGCAGACATTTAGAGCAGTGGCTGAGGGGGAAAGAGCTTTTTATGTATTCTGCACTTTGTTTCGTGGGAGTAGCTTAATTCAATAACAGTATTGTTCTTGGTTTCATAAGAATGCTGTAGTTAACATCGCATGACTTATATTTTTGTCATATTTTAGGGCGGTGGTTTGCTTGAGCTTTCAATTTTTTTAAAATTAAGCAGTGTTACTAAGATACTGCCATTAGTAAAATAATCACAAATTAAAGGTTTAGTTTTATTTGTTTTAATTGCTAGTTTTGGGCTGCAGTCTTTTTGCAGACTTGAGAGTTAGCCTGGTGAAATTCATGGGGCTTACTTCTGAGTAAACATGCATAATATTGGGCTGCGTGTTTATTTAAATAGGTGGGTTGGGGAGGCTTTGGGGACATGCAGGACTTGAGAAGATGCTATTGCTACCATTGTTTGACAAATTCAGTATACGGAGAAGGGGGAAGTGTGCTGTTGGCCCTTTCGGTGTCTCTCATTCCAGCTTATGCCACAAGTCGTGTGAGGATAAAATATAAAATGGTGATGGGGAGATCACATACAGAACAGTATATTACTGTTTCTGTTATTTAAAACATTTATTAGCTGCCTTGATTATTATGATTATTGTTTAAAACATTTATTAGCTGCTTTTCTTCCTTATGAAGTTCAAGCAGCTTACAATATAAATAAAATACATAAAATAGAGGACATAAAAATACATAAACCAAAATTTAGAATCACAGATTAGGACTGCTTTAACCAAATGCAGTCTGAAATAAAACCATCTTCAGCTGCCTTCTAGAGATTGGAAGTTAGGGGGGCAGGTGCAGCTCCTTGGGAAGGCTGTTCCCTAATTGTAGGGCTGCTACTGAAAAGGCCCTTTCTTGTGTACCTGCCAAACAAGCTTTTTTGATTGATGGAACAATCAGAAGGGCTTTTCCCTGTTATCTTAAGGCCTGGGCAGGAACGTATGGGAGAAAACTGTCTAGCAGATACCCAAGTCCCAACAGTGTAGGACATTAAAAGTCAAACCAGCACCCTGAATTGGATTCAGGAGTGGATTGGTAGCCAGTGTAATTGCTGTAGCATTGGGGTCACATGCTCTTGATAGGTGGCCCCAACCAGCAGTCTAGCCATGGCATTCTGCACTAGCAACTTCTGAACATTCTTCAAGGGTATCCCTGAGTACAGAGCATGGCAGTAGTCTAGTCTAGATGTAACTAATGCATTGATCTCTGTGGCTAGATATGACTGACCCAGGAACAGATGCAGCTGACTCACTAGCCAAAGCTGGGCAAAAGCATTCTGAATCACTGAAGCCACCCACTTTTCTAAGGTGACTGCTGTGTTGAGTAATAAGCTGCAAATCTGGCTTTTCACGGGGAGTATAACCCCATTACCCAGGTCACAATAGAAGGATACTTTTGTCAATTATGCTGATGGGTAATAATCAAAGGCTGACTAGGACGGTTGCCAAATTCAGTTGGCTGGCATACTGAACTAGGAAAGAGATAAAGAAATATGGATGGACCTAGATTTATTTTTAACCTTTGATCTTAATATTAATTTTTACCATCTCTGTATTTTAAAAACTTTAGATTCTTGTTTATAATTTTAGATGTTATTATATTTTATAATTTTACTATTGTTTTACCTGTTATTTATTTGCCTCTTATTGTATTGTTTGCTGGTCTATCACCATAATAAATTGATTGATAACCCCATTCAAGACAGGAGAGATCTGAAGTCCCTGGTTTGCCTTTCTGCTAATTCAGAGAACCTCTGTCTTCTCTGGATTTAAGTTTCATTGTTTGATTTTTGTCTTTTTTTTTAGTAAGAATTTTTTTAAATTGCCATCAAGTCAAGCTGACTTAGGGGGCTTGAAGGCAAAGGGATGTTCAGAAGTGGCTTGCCATTGCTTGCCTCTGCGCCATGGCCCTGGTATTCCTTGGAAGCCATCCTTCCAAATACTAGCCCAGGGCTCTGCTTAGCTTCTGAGATCTGATGAGATTGGGTTTGCCTGGGCTATCCAGGCCAGGGCTTTTTTTTTGAGCCATTTATCAAAACCAGTTTTAAAAGTCTAACAGTGCAGTCCTAAGTAGAGTTGCACCCTTGTAAGTCCATTGAAGTCAGTGGACCACAAGGGTGTAATTCTGTTTAGGGCTTGAGTCCAGCGGCACCTTTAAGACCAACAAAGTTTATTCAGGGTATAAGCTTTCAGTTCTGAAGAAGTGTGCATGCACACAAAAGCTTATACCTTGGATAAAACTTTGTTGGTCTTAAAGGTGCTGCTGGACTCAAACCTTGTTCTGCTCTTTTAGACCAACATGGCTACCCTCCTGAATCTCTGTTTAGGGCTGTACATCTTATTGGCCTCAACTTGTATGGAAAGAAAGGATGATTATTGCAGACTGTGAAAGTGAAAAGTAAGGACAGAAAGGCAAAGAGAATACAGACCAGCAGCGGCTGAACATGTTATAGTGGGTTTTTAAAAGAACTTCATAATATGAGCAATAATTTTGCTGTTGTCTGTCTCCAGGCAAAAATCTGAGAATGCTTTATTTAAGCAGTATTGTCTGATGAAGAAACAAAGAGGACTTAACCATTCCTCATATGGATGATTAAATTCCAAATTACTGGGGGGTTTTTTTGTGGGGGGGGTGGGCAGGTGGCTACACAGCAGGATTTTAATTGGGGTGATAAGATGAATGTGGCCTCGGTGGTTGGTAGGTAAACTTATCCTCATACTCCATATCTGCCATGATTGGGACCAGGTAGTAAGCATATGAAGGCTTGGTGGGTTAGGAAAGCAGGCTGTTAAATTGCAAGCTCATTGTCGGTTGCCTTTCAGAGCTCGGCTGACAACTAGAATTTTAGTTTTCCTTGGTTTCTTATCTGTTTCATTTCTGTCCTGCCCTTCCTTCAAGAAACTCATGGAAGCATCCATGACTTTCTTCTATTATCTTTGCCACAACCCTGATATATTCACTAGATACAGAAAGATACCTAGTGAACAAGCATTTGAACACGGGTCTCATGGGTCTCCACAGTTTTGATCTAATGCTGTGCCCATTACACCACACAGGCTTGAACACAAAAGTCATATTTACTAATATTTGACTAGTGGATGAATGTGAAGAACATGCTGTATTTATGAAGGTGATTACTTTTTTAAAGTTTCCATACTCCAGGAATGCATCTTGGCACCTTATTTAGTCTGAAATAATTTGTATATAGTTTCCCCTCCTCCAATTAGGGATACTAGGCCTCCAGCTACATTGGGGAGGGTCTCCCAGAATCCATCCTTATTGCCCACTGGTGCCTGAGGTGCTGGCAGGAGGGAAAGGGGTGGGGGGAAGGAATGAGTGCTGGTGTCACACCATTATGCTTATGTCACTGCTTAACTTCTTGGAAGTTTTTTAAAGGGGTATTTTGTGTGTATGCCTGGAAGTCATAGTTGACTTCTGGTGACCCCTTGTGGGACTTGGATGCTATTGTTTGTCTCTGTGTCCCCAGCCCGGGTATTCCTTTGGAGGTCTCCCATCCAAGTACTTCCCAGGGTTGGCCGTGCTTAACTTCTAAGATCTGACGAGATCGGGCTTGCCTGGGCTATCCCCGTAGAGCAGGTCAGCTAATGCTGCCATCTCCTGCCCGGGAGGTGGGATGAGTGAACCTTTGACGTCGGGTCTGTGGAATGTTATGTTATACTTCTCATGGCGTGCTTATCGCTCTTAGAGCTGCTCTGGCCTTGGGAGACTTCTGGTGCCTGCCCATGTATCTCTTCTCATGTCTGACTCTATTTCTTCCCGCTTTTTCCCTGGGAACCGTGAACCAGTATTTTGAGTGCCTTTTCTTTGCCTTGGTGATTGGTTGCAACTCCTTACCAGACCCCTTTTTGAATTCTGTATGATTATCCTGCTTGGGGCTGTGTCAGCCATTACTAACACAAGAAGTGCAGATGACTACCACAGACCTTTCTCAATAAAGACTTCATTCTCTAGGACACTTGTTGTTGACTGACTCTGTAGGACTCTCACAAATTTTGTCACTTCTGATAAAAACTAGAAATGACATGGGAATGCTCTAGCAGTTTACAAAGTCTCCATGGTAAAACTGTAGAGCTTTTGTGACTCCTAGAGCTCCCTTAGCTCTTCTGGTAGGAAGATATTCATGTTCTCCCTATTTTCAGCATGTCTGTCCTTGCCAACCGAATGCTGTTATAACAGCTAAACTTGTAATATTATATTGTTTATTTTATAAGGACATTCATTCCTTACACATCACCCCAATCCTATCCAATCTTCCAGGCAGATCTGACACATTTTATATGTCTCTTCTACTTTCAGATCATTCCAATGAAACCACTCTTAAGGTTGCTAAATTCTGTACTTTGACCTGTTTAATAAGGAAGCTCCTGGTTAAATCGTATTAATTCTGCACGTATCATGGAAGTTAAATTAATGAGGCAATGAATTTCTACTGTACATATTTATTTTCTTCTATGTGTTGCTGTCTCTAGTTACATTATTGCCGGATAACCTAGGATTGTAATGATAAAATTGCATGGAAATCCTAGACCATCTAAAGACATCAAGCTCTAGTTTTTACTGGAAGCGGCATCAGCATGCCAGTGTGCCAGGCCTTGCCCCTGGTTTGTCCTGGGGTTTGCTGGCTGCTGTGTGGCAACCCTGCGATAAATAGTAAAATTTAAAGGTTTTCTTGGGGGGGAGGGGAGGGGGGAATTAGTACAGATAAAACTGAAACACTGTTGCGTAATTAACGAAATCTTAGTTGATTAACCACATATATTGTCATTGATTCAATTTGACTATGAATAGTTTTGAAAAAGGGAAACAAAAACTTCTGTTCCATTTAATGTCTACAGTGGCATGCAGGCATCTTCTTAGAAGACGCATGAGAGAAGGGCAGATGTCTCCATTATCACTGACTTTTTGTAACTTAGTATTTAAAAGTTTGAACTGTGCCTGATTCAGGTTACTCACATTGATTGATCTATGTTGTAATCGTACTCAAAAGCTTTTTTGGTTGTAGGATTAGCTTGGACTTAATGGGGATTTCAGATCTCTTTACTCCCTTTCTATGATCTAAACTTGTCTGCTCATTTCAGAAGGCTTTGGGTTTTTTAGTCCTCTCATTTCCTTGCAAACGTAGAACATTTAGTTTCTCATTTCCCTGACTGAAACATCAGGATGCATAACAGCCAAGGGAACTTTCCTTAATAGGAAGGGATAGATGGGGAAAGTCTTTCTGTGAGGCCTTGGTCCAAGAAGGACACATCGAAATATTTTTTACGTGGGAGAAGCAGAAGAACGTAAAACCAAAACAGAAAAATCTCTGGGATCCCGTGGCTGAGCTGTTACTTTAAAAGCATTACTCTGATTGGAGAAGGGTGGTTCTGCTAGTAGAAGTAGCAGGAAGCAACTTTTTAATGAGGAAAAGGTTGAAAGCAGAACCTAATAATCAAAATAGTTTTACAGGCACATGGGAAAATACAGAGTGCATTTTACATTTATGGAATGCTAAACGCAGGGCATAGAAGATATAGTTGAGTAGTGCAAAGGTAGAAGAAATGCAGCATTTCTTTTGCATTTATGAAGCTAGAGTTGTTAAAGAATTCTTCTTTTTTGGGTTTTTATTTTGCATTTGTGTGTGTGTGTGTGTGTGTGTGTGCCCGAGCTTGGAAGTCATGGCGACTTCTGGCAAATCCTACTAGGGCAGGGGTGGGCAATTGTTTTGGCTCGGGGGCCACTTTGCGGGAGTGGAGGTTAGTGGAGGGCCACACCTTTTAAAATGATTGCATTCATTAGTTAACTTTGCATTTCAGAAAAGGTATAAATTGTATTATAAAAATCAATAAATATAAATTAAATAAAATAGGTGTAGTTTTATTCAATTTATTTATTGTGCTGATTTCAATCATCTATAGCTGCAAGCACATTTAATTTTAGAATCAGTTTAATGAGACAAATGTACCCTATCACACTTTTCTACAGTTCTACAGAGACAGACTCAGACTGTCTTGGTGGGCCGCAAAAAACTCTGTGGCGGGCCGCATGTGGCCCCGCGGGCTGCAATTTGCCCACCCCTGTACTAGGGCATAGAGGACGTTCAGAGAATTGGCTTGATAGCCTGCCTCTGCCTCCTGGCCCTGGTATTCTTTTGTTGTTGTTGTATTTTTCATATGTGTGTGTATATAAGTGTTTGCGCACCTCGAAGTCATGGCGACCTCTGGTGACTGACCCCTACTGGAGGCCTGGAGGATATTCAGAAAGGGGTCTGCTGGTATTCCCGTCTGCTGGTATTCCAAGGGAGTCTCCCATCCAAGTACTTGCCAGAATCAACCCTGCTTAGCTTCCAAAATCTGACGAGATCCAGGTCAGGGCAAATAAAGATATTATTTCCTCTCATATCTATACACATTTTATATTCTTAATTGAAGTCCAAGATTATCGATGTTTGAATTCAGTGCTGAAGTGCAGGGCAATGTTTTGTAATGCTCTGTACACTTATGCTAATAATTATTATTATCGTATAGCAGTTTGTGTGGCATAACCAGGAGATCCTGAGATTGTCTGGCAGCCAGAAGTTCTAGCTCTTTTACCGTTATGCAGCACTAGGTGACTAAATAGACTTGTTTTTTAAGGCAAGAGATGTTTCAGAGGTAGTTTGCCATTGCCTGCCTCTGCGTCACAGCCCTGGTATTCCTTGGAGGTCGCCCATCCAAATACTAGCCAAGGCCCTCCTTATGTGAGAGTCCTACAGAATCAGTCACCAACAAGTGTCCTGAAACAGGAATGCTTTATTGAGAAAGGCCTGCTATGGTCATCTGCACTTCTTGTGTTAGCAGTGGCTGACACAGCCCCAAACAGGACAATTATACAGAATTCAAAAAGGGGTCTGGTGATGCATTGCAACCAATCAGCATGTCAGAGAAAAGGCACTTGAAATACTGGTTTACATTTCCCAGGCAAAAAGCGAGAAGAATTAGAGTCAGACAGGAGAAGGGATATATGGACAGGCACCATCAGTCTCCCAAGGTCAGAGCAGCTCGAAGAGCGATAAGCATGCCCTGAGAAGTATAACATAACATTCCACAGACCTGACGTCAAGGGTTCATTCATCCCACCTCCTGGGCAGGAGATGGCAGCATTAGCTGACACCTTAGCTTCCAAGACCTGAGGATATTGGGCTAGCCTGGGCTATCCAGGTTAGGGCTACACCTGTGCTGTGTAACATTTATAGTATGCAAGAGATTAAAGATGCAAATTTTTATTGAAAGCTGGAGTCTTGTTATTGCAGTGTGAAAAGCAAACATACAATAAATGTCCTGAAGTGATTTGTTCTTCCACAGCCTGCTTTGCATTTGAATGAATTGTGTATTTCTGAAATTGTCCTTCCATATTCTGGAGTTGCTTACTTATTAGAAGGATGAGTTTTACGCTGAATTCTGTTCAGTGTTTAGGAGTGGAAACAGTCAGTCTCTGAAACATGTTGCTTATAGTTTTACCTGTTTTCTGACATGTGTTTGCTGTGGCCTCAAGGACTGATCATGAGTAATCACTGAAAAATCCAACTGTTACTGTGGTGAATCTTTTTTTGGGTCATGACCAAAGTGGACTGCTTTGTTTCAGATTTGTTTTTGGCTTTAAATTCTGTAAAATCAGAGTTTAATCATTTATTTTTTTAATAACCATCTCTTTTGAATAGTGTGATTGCAAAACCCTATTTACTAGGCTAGCTTTGTAACTGAGTTTGTGTTACCTTAATAGGTTGTGCTTGAGCAATCATGTGATTTGTGGTCCAGTCTTTAACTTTCTCGCTGTGATCTTTACCAAGTCATGTAAAAATGGATCCCTTTAATCAGCTTGTCACATTTCATGTTGGGCTCCCCTAGCCCTGTGCCCTTTGTTTTTGCCTGGCTTGTTTGTGTTGAATTCACATTCTCTGATTTTGATGTAGCTAGAAAATGTCCTGAGTATAAAGCTGAGGGGATGGAGGGGCGGTGGCACAGTATTATGCATGTAAAATGCCTCGGGTTCAAGTGTCAGTATTTCCAGTTCAGTGGCTCAAAAAGCAGATGATATTAAAGAGCTTTCCATGAGGCCCTGGACTGTATTGATCTTGATAGACCAACCAGTGTTCTGACTCTTTATGAGGTAGCTTCATGTATTCATAAGCTAACATGTTGAAACTAGGAAGGTAGTCTGATGTAAGTGGGAACGAGTAGATGCTGTGTATTTGCTGGATATCAGTATAAAGCCTTGGGCTTGTTTAAATGTTGCTTCTTGGAAACTTGCTTTGTTCAACACTTGTTAAAAATTGGCTGTGTTTCTGTAAAAGAGCAGTGCCACCACCCTCCTGCCCTTCCAGTGGCACTTCATTCTATTCTTGTAGGAGCCAATTTTGCCTAAAAAGTGAGATAAAAATCAAATCTTTGAATGACCTCCCCCCTTCCAATATCTTTTCTTCCACTCTAACCCTCATCCTGAAGCTGCTTTAAGCATTCTAAACTGTTACCAGTAGATGTCAGTCTACACAGCCTCTTAATGTAGAGAACGGTTGAATGCATTTCTGATATTTGTTGTGTTCCTTAAAAGCTTAGAGATTTAATTTGGGCTAGTTTCCAGAGTCATGCATTATACCTATTCTGACTGTTAAAATGAATAAACTCCTCTGCCTGTCTTTATAGAAGGGGTATTTTTTGGTGCCATAGAGGTCTCCTGATACAACTGCATTCAGTTAAAGGAAGTCTGAATTAATGGTACATTTTGCTTCTTTTGGCTGGCTCTCAAGTCACAAATAGAAATTAGAGACCACTGAGCTCTGTAGTTCCAAATAAAACTGTATTTTTTTCCAGAGAAGAAATTTTACATAAAAATGAAACTCTTTGATATGCCACTCTTAAGTGAGAAATGTCTGTTTTGAAAGGTGACATTTGAAACTATAATGTGATTTTATAGAAACTGCTGTTGATGAAACCCATAGTGGGATGTTTCATAATACTGCTGCTGCTTGGGGTGAGAGCATTCTTCTGCTTGGGAACACAGAGTGGGAGGAAACTTGAAGTAACATAATGTTTTATTATGTGTGTGTCCTGCTTGAGACCATTTAAATGTGTGTTGATTTCAGCTTCTTTGGTGCTAGTCACAAAATATGCTTTATTTTCTGTAATCTGCAATATGCTGTTGTCCTTTGTTTACTAGGCTAAATGACATTGCATTTGCCTCCTTAATTCCTGAATGGAAAATTTGCAGTATCCTTGGTGCAATGAAAATAGTTTCAGTTCCCCTCTAAAATGTATAGTCAGCACACTGCTGGCAAGTCTTAACTGTAGATAAGGAACATTGCTTTATCAGCACAAAGATCTAGATTTTAGCAGGTGAAGCTCAGCTGGTTACAGTTCAGTCCCATTTTTATAGAGCCCTTTTCAGCAGATGGCATACAGTAATCTGTAATTATAATCAGCATAATACATCTTTTAGCTTTCTGCATTTGAAATGGGGGTAAGGTTAGAATTACAAAGACAGGATTAAAACAATATTCTCTAAAAGCAAAATTATGCAAGTTATAATTAAATGGATATTCTGATGGATAATGTAGATGGTACAAAACAATAGAAGTGAACCAGCATAACGCCCTTTGAATTAATGCATGCTTGATGAAACACTGACACAACTCCAGTTTATTTTTTTCTAGTAGAAAGGGAGGGTGGGCTTGGGTTGGAGCAGGGGTCAGGAAAGGAGCAGTGGCTTAGGGGCAGAGCATGTGCTATGCATGCAAAACCCAAGTGGGATCTCCTGCTATAGAATCATGTAGCAGGTGCTGGGAAAGGCCTTTTTTGGCCTGAAACCTTGGCGGGCCACAGCTCTTAAAAAAACAACAGTCCAGATGCATTCTGTGTCTTGTTTCCTCTGATGTAATGTGTAGTTCCTTACATGCTTGTCATCTGTATAGAAAGCTGTATATTACACTATGCTACGTGAAAAATGCATGCTCATTGGTGAAAAGTGCCATCGAGTTGCAACCCACTTTATAGCTGTTTTCAAGGCAAGAAAGGAACAGAGGTAGTTTGCCATTTAATGTCTCTGCATAGCAACCCTACACTTCCTTGGTGGTCTCCTATCCAATTAATAACCAGGGCTGACCCTATTTATTTATTTGTTTGTTTGTTTGTTTGATTTATAACCCACCCTCCCCGCCGAGGGAGGCTCAGGGTGGTTAACTAGGCCATTGGCATCATAAAACATAAAACAATAAAAACATCAAACCATTTAGAAGTACAACATGTATAAGATGGCAAGAACTGTCCTATCGGCCACCATAGGGGAAATCAGCAGCTGGTGTCTGGCTCCTTAAGGGTCTAGTACTTTAATATGGGTGCAGATGTTAAGTAGGTGGCCAAGAATAGATTGTAGGGCATAGTTACTTGGCTTGATGGTAGGCCGTTTAATGTGGCATTTCACTCGAACACCTGGCAGAAGAGCTCCGTCTTGCAGGCCCTGCAGAATTTTAATAAACCTTGCAGGGCCCTCATGTCCAATGGGGGTGGGGGTGGGGGGAGTCCAGTGACTGTTTGCCAAGAAACTAGTATTTGTGATATCATGTGTGGTCATAGCTGTGCCGTGCAATGCAACAACTTGTGATCTAACCCAGAGGAAGCTGGAGCTGGTTGACTGGCTTTTAAAGAACAAAATAAGACCGTGAATTGAAATACAGTCCAGTGTAGAATTTAACTGTTTGCTATGTAAGTGTACTTGTGCTGGTTTTGCAACTGGAAATATAAATGTCTCTTATAGTATAAATATACAATATAAATGTCTAATATAATATAATATAATATAATATAATATAATATAATATAATATAATATAAATGCCTCTTATAATATAAATATAATTGTCTCAAATATACTGCTCAGTTATACAATCAAGGGCTCCAACCCTGTATCACCAGTCACTGCTGTTATGAATACTGTCCTCTTGTTCTTATTATTGCATGCTGGCACTTGAGCTGGTGAGGAGGGACTGCATAAGGAAAGGTTCTGTGTATGTTCCACAGTGGTTCTAAGTAGCCAGCACAAAAAGTAACACAGAATTGTGAACTTGCATACCCAGATGCATTGGTGTCAGCAGGGGTCATTTCGTAGAAAAAAAGGTGCAGGAACTCATTAGCATAACTAAGCCAGTTTGGTGTAGTGGTTAAGTGCGCGGACTCTAATCTGGGAGAACCGGGTTTGATTCCCCACTCCTCCACTTGCACCTGGCTGGATGACCTTGGGCAAGCCATAGCTCCGTACCAGCTGTTCTCTCAAGGACAGCTTGGGAAAAAGCTCTCTCAGCCCCACCTACCTCACAGGGTGTCTGTTGTGGGGAGGGGAAGGGAAAGGAGTTTGTAAGCCGCTCTGAGACGTGAGTGAAGGGCGGGGTATAAATCTAATAATAATAATAATAAAAAACCTCATTAGCATAACTTATTTGCATATGCTAAATCACCTGACATCACCAGAAGTATGTCAGAAGGCAGGAGGGAGGGAGGGAGGAAGGAAGGAAGGAAGAGACGGCAGAGAGTGGACAGCTACTAATCCAAGCCTCAGAGATTCCACTATTCTGGGAGGATAGCTTCAGTGGTGGCTGAAGCCTTCAGAAGGCTGGTCAGAGGAACAAGGACCTTTCCAGGGGACGGGGTCGTTTTGCTGCAGCCATGACACAAGCAGGCATTCCCCCATGCAGGGGGGGGGGCTGGCACCAACTCCCGGAGCTGAGCTCCCCCAGGCTCCTGCTCGAAATGACCCCTGGGTGTCAGAATTTATAATGAAACAAACTTTACTCTTTAAATCAATCTGTTTTCCCCCAAACATGCTGATAGTAGGTGAACCAACACGATGTTTGTAAGCATTGAGACTACCTAACTGTTCAGTTTAATTAAATTGAAAGACTTGCGTGTGATAGAAATTATGGTTTAAATGCTTATGGGAAACATGCATCAGTAAGTGCAAACTAAAGGTAATATAAGTTTATGAGCAGTGAAGTAGTGTGTATCTCTGCAACCTAAATGGGTAGAAGTTTGCATATTGGTTTAATGAAAACTGATATTTTTTGTGGATTTCAGTGATAATCACAGAATTCTAAACCTTAGGCCAAATTGGAGCCTTGTCTTCAAGTATAAGTACTTCCAGTACTGAAGATCTATTAATATTGTGCAATTTAAAGATGGCAAACGTACTTCAAGAATGTAAATCCTGTGTTTGGTTAACCATGCAAAAATACCAGTTGTTGCAAGTCGCTACTAGTGCAAGTATCAAAATATATGTAAGAATTTCTTAGTTAAAACTATTCATCTTGCTGTGCAATGGTGTGCATCCTGAGCTTCAGCTTGGCCAGTGAACCCAGTACTCATAAATCCAGATAGATGAACTGTGGCTAAAATGAAATAGAGATATCCATTTGTTCTGTGTTCTGTTTGCTTGGGCATTTTTATGGTGTGAGCATGCAATGATTAGAAAAGCTGCAGTCATATGAACAAGGGAATACATGCATTTTTATTGTTTACGTCTTGCTGTTAACATAGTACCCTCACAGACTGAGTTAAGCTTGCAATGATTTCCTACTTGGCAGACATGCAAATATGGCTAAGAAGTACAAGTGTAGTTACACAAGAGAGATGTGACCAGAAGCTGCTAATGTAGTATGTTTTGTAGAGGATTATGTGATGGGCTGCACATATATCAAATGGTGACTTGTATGGAGCATATGGACCCTTAGAGATCAAACTCTGGCTTGTATCTGGCCATGCAGTACTGAAGTTTTAAAGTCACTTTACTTCAGTGGGGATGACAATTTCTGACAGTTTCCCCCTTCCTGTTATAGACCCCCCACTTTGCCATTCACTGGGAAATGAAGGTATTTGCATGGGTTTTGTAAAAGCAAACTTATGGGAGGATAGCACTGAAGGCATTTCAGGATAAAGTGATCTAGTTAATATTATTTTTATACATTTTTATTAAATTGGATTGTAAATTCGTTGATAAGGTAATGGAATTGCTGCCTGTTGCTGCTGAGGATGAGGCAGTGAAATGTTAGGTAACTTACCAGCTGCTTGCCTTGTTAGGTAGTAAGGATTAATAAGAAAAGTTATTTTTAAAAAATCTAATAGCTCATTGACATACTGGATTTTTATTTGTGTATCCGCAACTGTGTTGTGCATTCCTGTAGAAAGATGGGGTAGGAATAAGAGCTGTGTCTGTTTCATGCATAAATATGACTTCTTTGGTTAATAGAGAGCATTGGGGAAAACCAACAACTTCTGCTTCTTTAGTATAAACTGTAACTTGAAATTGTTTACTGTCATTCCTTTTGAGGCAAATAAGATACAGGAACTATTTTTAAACTTAAAGTTGTCTCACTGAACTGATCCTGAGCAACACGTAGTACTGGAAGCTCTGGTAACTGTGTTTATAGGGCCAGTAAACGAACATTTGAGCGATAACTGTTATCTGTGAGAGCAGCAGCTGCCTTACTGATGTTTGAGCACCACCCAGGTTTGGTATGACATCACTATGTAAAGTAGGCACAAACACGCCAGTTTTAACATCTCTTCAAGGAAGTATGCACAAGTACCTGGACATGCATTCGAGGCAGCTTAGCTGAAGGTTTAATCAGTGTTGGAGAAAAGATAGAACTCAACATGGATTTTCTAAAAAAAGTTGTGCCTTCTGTCATGTCAGGAGATGTAGTTCTGGATGTTGGGAGTACTATCCGTGAAAGTTCTCCAAAACTATTGAAAATGAAGAGAGTCAGCCTGCTTTCCTTAGGACAGACTATAGATGAAGACAGTATTGCTCTCCTAAACACTAATTACAGTATGTATCTTTATGTTTCTTAATTTTTGGACGCTTTAAGACAAGTGTACATTTTGAAATAATGTCTGTGCTGAGACTTCCCTAGTTGGGCCATGAAATTCTGGGGTGCTGCAAACAGCTCTCTGGTTCTGTTAAGTGGAGATGTGTGTACTGTAGAATGGTAGTTAGTTTAAAGTACAGTTGAGATCCATTAAGATCTGAAAATCTTGTTTTTAGTTCAAAGTGTGTGCATCCGTCTGGTGTGGCAACAATGGAAAACAGTTTGCATAATATGCTTAAGAACTTTTTGGGGAACTGAAAAAGTTCAATCCTACTGTACTGTATGTTGAGCAACATCTTTTACCATGTTAGCTAACATGGAACATACAGTAAGTTTTCTTTGCTGAGGAGCAGTAAGTTCTTTAATGTCTACCATTGCTTAGTGTCCTCTGTAGCTGTTGAGTTTTCCTGACAGTCTGTTACTCAAGGCATGAAGTTGCTCAGGTAGAGAAATTTTAAGATGTTGTGATACACATGATACTTAGCACTTCAGAATGTCAGTGCTTCGTATTATCTTCATTATCTGTATATCATTCCAGTAAAGAAGGGCAATATAATTCTTGTAATGGGGACTGAGCCTGTGTCTGTGGCAGAGAGCTGAACTGGGGGCTTCTAGTTTACAGCTCAACTAATATGAGAAAATGAACATTTTGCATTTTAAGTGAAGTGGTCAACGTATGTGTTGTGAGTGAAAGAAATAACACAATTTAACTGTGAAGGAGGCAAACATCATATAAAGCATTGGGTTCAGTGTACTGACAGAACTGTTTTAGTGAGGGCAACCACTTAACATATGTCTCTCAGATGTTCTTCAGATGTTGTAACAACATTATTCAGGAGTAGTTCCACTTAGCCAAAAAGTGGTTAACGATTAATTTGGAAAGCCTCATCAAGGGTTCCAATTACAAAAACTAAGTGTGCGGTTTACTGATAGATTAAGCAAGCCAAAACCTAAACACTGAACACATTTACTTTGGTTGTGAATCTTATTAACTGCTGTTTACCTCTAAATTTTGAAGAATCACTACTGTGGTACACTTTGGGACACAATTAGACTTCCAGTGGGAATCTTAAGCATTGAAAGTGAGAGAGGCCTTTGACATTTGTATTGAAGATGTCTTGGATAATGTTCTAGCTGGTTAAACAGTAGAGATAACAGGCATGCGGTTCTCTGATTCTGCAAATGAAGTTTAATTCTGTATTTGAACTTTGCCAACTGCCTATGACGTTAGAAATGTCCTCAAAGCAGTTTTGTATTGCTATGTGTGAGGTGGCCTTTTACAAAATGCAGATTTATCGTCTCCTAGGATCATGCTTTTTACAATAGAAGACAGCAGCTGAATCCTCTTTAAATTATCTGCTTATTTCTATTTTTGTATCCTGATAATGGAATGAAGTGCTCTTATAGCACACAGCAGAGAATTGCACCATTGCCAGTGGGATGTTAGTAGAAGGCAGAGGGTTTCCAATGCAGGTAAAATGGGATAGACAATGCTACAGAATGGGTCTGGTGTTACAAAAGGTCGCTATAGTTGTGGCAGTACCAGTAATTAAGTTGTGTAAAGTTGGTGTGCATTTGTATAGCCATTTGACTTATTGTTCTGTGTTTGAACAGCAATGGGTACTCGTTACGGATTTTTCTCAGGTTTATAAACTGATCCTGTTGAAGTAATAGAAAAAATATATATTTGGTTGATACAGAGATTGGCATTAGTAAAAACAAAGTCCTCAATACCTTAATTTTGTGTCAGACTGGCAGCTGCTGCAGCCAGAACAAGAAAACCTAGCGGCAAGACTAACAGGTTTATTGTGGTACAAGTCTTTGTGAGCCAGAGCCCACTTTGCGTGCATTTGATTATGGTGATTTTGGCTTTCTCTAGGGTCAAAGAGGGCAGCCGTGTTGGTCTGAAGCAACAGAACAAAGTCTGAGTCCAGGGGCACCACTGGACTCTAGCTTTGTTCTAGAAAGTAGGGTGGTACTTTTTAGTTCAAATTCTGCAGAAGTATGTTGCATTTTTTAAAAGAAGTATGTTGGCCTTCAAGTATGTAACAGGAGTTTTTTTGTGCCTATTAAGTTAATATAGCTTCTGTAAGGATAGGTAAGCATGTTCATCTCTGCGAAATATGAAGTGAATGTGAATGTACATGTATGCACCCCCTATCTTGTAACATCAACTATCGGTTAATTGCCTCAAATCCGTATAAACAATGATCAGCATTGTATTAAAAATTCAGGGCTATCCTAGTGTACATGAATAACAAGTGCCTTGGGAAACCGGAGCCCAACGGTGCTCTAGTTTGCAGACACATTTTTAAAAGCTTCCTGTAAGCCATGATTTGAATCCAACTAACTGACATGAGCTCTGCTAGTGCAATGTAGCTTCCCAACTTCCACCATACTTCTGCAGCCCCAGAGCCCCCTGTGCAAATCTTGAGGGTGGGGAGACCATCAGGAATGGCATGTGATGTAACACGAGAGGTATAGTGGGAAGGACAAATCTACAGGGTTATATCCCGTGAATCTGTACCACTAATAGCGCTTTCTTCCAGTGCAGTAAGGCACCCCTGATACACAAGGGACATAGCAAGCCTCTTGCATTTGGGAGGAAAATCCATGTAATGAAGAAAAGCACCACTGTCAGCAGAAGAGGTGGCAGGATCCAGCCCATGGAAATTCCCTCTCCCTTGCATGGGGTCTACAAGAGCAGAAATGGATAAAAGCCTGCCAAAAATGGAGAAATTTCCTTTCAGCATTCTAAAATGAAGGGCAGTGATTGCATACATGGGAAATAGTAGTTGGGACTTTGCTGTGGTTGTTCAGTTGCACAGTCGAGTCCGACTCTTCGAGACCCCATGGACCACATCACGCCAGGCCCTCCTGTCTTCCGTTGTGCTCCGGAGTTTGTTTAATTTCGTGTTCATTGCATCAGTAACGCTGTCCAACCATCTCAACCTTTGCCGTCCTCTTCTTCTTTGACCTTCAGTCTTTCCCAGCATCAGGGTCTTCTTCTCCAGGGAGTGCTCCCTTCTCATTGGGTGGCCAAAGTATCTGAGCTTCAGCTTCAGGATCTGGCCTTCCAGGGAACAGTCAGGGTTGATTTTTTTTAGGATAGAGTGATTTGATCTCCTTGCAGTGCAAGGGAGTGTTCTCCAGCACCATAATTCAAATGCATCTATTCTTCGGCACTCAGCTTTCCTTATGGTCCAACTCTCGCAGCCATACATTACTACTGGGAATACCATGGCTTTGACCATACAGACTTTTGTTGGCGGGAGGATGTCTCTACTTTTTATTATGCTGTCTAGGTTTGCCATCACTTTCCTCCCAAGGAGCAGGCGTCTTTTAATTTCATGGCTGCAGTCACCGTCTGCAGTGATCTTGAATCCCAGGAATGTGAAGTCGGTCACTGCTTCTCCCTCTGAGATGGAGGACATCTTGGGTGATTTCCAACCTCCAATCAGGGAGAGGCAGGCTAATTTTTTCTTCCTCTTCCTGTGTTGGATGGGAACACCCCTTTTCTTCAGTTAGTTTCCTGCCTCTATAGGAAGAGGTTGTTGTAGGCTTAGCCTCCAACATTATTAGGAATTTGGAGCTAACATTCTTTATACTTATTTTCCTTTCTATTTCTAAAACTTTCCTCTTCTAATCTCTGCTTGTACTTCTACTATCAGTTTCTTTTTTCTACCTCTGAAGGGAGCTCTGAGACAAGCTAGAGGCCTCTGCAGCACGAAGCTCCCTTTTTGCCTACAGAAAATGCCAGGACAGACGGCCTTTCTCTTCGAGGCGGAGAACAACGCAACCATCCTGCAGTGACCTAGGGGCGAAACTGGAGCGGAGCGGGCATGACCAATCAGCTTGCCTCCGCTACCAGCCACGACCCCGAATTGAGCAGGGAGAAGACGGGCCAGAAATGGTGACGCCTGGAGGAAGACGTCGGAGAACCGTGTCTGTGCCTTGCAACCACCAGCAGTGGCCATCTTGGCTATTTATTTTTGGCGGGAAAACTTACGGGAAATCGACTGATCTGCGAGAAGATTCGGGTCAGTCTTGTTCCTGGAGAACCTGGAAGACCTCAAGTGGGTAATGTACCTCCCCACATGGGAGACCCCAACTCTCAGGAGTTTTATCAGTCCATGAGAAGGGCTATGAGGGATGAGTTTTTAAATTTCTGCTGCATGGAGGATCTGGCCTCCCTCTACTCCAGGGCTAATTCCCCAGTCCCAACCCCATTGGATCACTCTGCAGACAGTTCATTGGGAAAAAACTGGACTACCAAAGCATGTAGAAGACAAATCCCTAGAGACAGGCATTCTGACTCTGAGAAATTCCTGGATCCTGCTCTGGCACACGTAGAGGACGGTAAATTCCTCTCTGACGAGGAGGTGGAGGACATCAGCATCCCACAGCCATCAGCCAGGCTGTTTAAGTCCGAAGACTTTCAGTATATTCTCTCTAAGTCCCTGTATGCTTTAGATCTCCATGACCCTCCTTCTGAGGAAGACAGGACTTATCCGGGCATTAATCCTAGAAATAGGTCCAGGGGCACCAAGGAACTCTTTCCCAGGTACTCGGTTACAGAAAAAGTTATTCCCTTTCCTGAATTTTTGAAAGGCAGTTGAAGGTGGAATGGGCAAAGCCCACTAGCAATAGACAGGCACCTAGGTTTGTTAGGAAGCTGTATGAATTGCCATCCTTTGCCAATGAAATGTTACAGGTCCCTCTGGTTGATGCCCCAATAACGGCTCTCCAATCCTTCGGTCTTCTGTCTGAAGATGGCTATGGATTTGTTCGAGACAACCTGGACAAGAAGATCGACGTGGCACTCAAACGATCCCATGAAGCTACTGCTATGGTGATCAAAGCATCAGCTGCAGCTTCCATTGTCAACAGGGCCATGTTGGTCTGGGCCAGAAAACTTATACAACTGCTTCCTGAGGGCAATAAGAGATTGTTGGAAGGAGCAACAAGACTGATCAAAGGCTCTGCATTCACTACCGATGCTGCTCTGGATGCCATTACCTTTTGCTCGAGATCCATGTCCTCTGCAGTAGTGGCTAGAAGAGGGATCTGGTTGCTTGCCTGGCCGGCTGACCTTCAGTCTAAGGTGTTTGTGATGGCCTACCCCTTCCAGGGAGAAAAGTTGTTTGGAGATCATCTGGAAAGAATTTTAGTGGAGACCAAAGATAAAAAGAAGTCTATGCCACATCACAGAAGACTTGCAGACAGGAGGAACTCATCGAGTCATTCCTTTCAGCCCTCTAACACATACAGACCCAAGCAGTATCAACACAAGAGAGATTCCTGGAACTCTTCTTCCTTGCCCTACAAAAGAGGCTTTACAGGCACATGCTTTGGGAAGCAGCCATTCAACAAGCTCGAGAGACCTGACTTCGACAACAAGATCAACAAAGCATGACACGGGAAGCTTGCCTGTGGGGGGACGACTGACATATTTTCTGGAGGCCTGGAAGGAGTCCCTAGCAGACACCTGGACATTAGAAATTGTTTCCAAAGGTTACTCCTTAGAATTCAAAAGGCCTCCCCCAGATCAGTCAGTCGTCTCCCCACTCCGCAGGAACCCTGCGAAGTGAGCCATAACCTTCATCATCTTGCAACATCTTCTGGATATCCGAGTGGTAGAACCTGTACCCAAAGGACAAGGAGTGTACTCAGTATTTTTCACAGTGCCCAAGAGAAATGGCAACTGGCGGGCCATTTTAGACCTGAAATTCATGAACAGATTCATCAAGCTGAGACACTTCCATATGGAGACGCTCAAGTCCATCACAGAGATGCTTCAACCAGGAGAATTCATGACATCCTTGGACCTTATGGAGGCATACCTCAACATCCCTATTCTTCCACTCCACAGGAGATTCCTGAGACTCTGCATAGGGAACGCCCATATGCAGTTCAGGGCTCTCCCTTTCAGCTTGGCTACCACCCTAAGAGTGTTCACCAAGGTGCTAGTCAACCTTGTAGCTCACCTGAGGAGGAGGGGCATTCATGTCCATCCATATCTAGATGATCTGCTCCTCCGGTTGCCCTCCAGAGAAAAGGCTCTTCAAGATCTCCAGGAGACGATCCTTTGCTTCCAGACGCACGGTTTCCTGATCAGCAAGGACAAAAGTTCCATGATTCCATCTCAGAGACTGGAACATCTAGGAATGTTGACAGACACCAAGAAAGTCTCTCTCTTTCTGCTGGAAGACAAGATTCAAAAGACCAAATCTATGGTGAAGCATATCATGGAGCATCCCTCATCTCCTCTCATGAACTTAGCCAAATTCATGGGCCTGCTTATTTCCAATCTAGATGTGGTACAGTGAGGCAGATTACACACAAGACCTCTACAAATATTCCTTCAGCCCTATCAACTCCACATTATGGGAAAGAGGGATGTTCTCCTTCAGGTCCCTATGTCAGTGAGAGTGGCCCTGGGATGGTGGACAAAACACCCCAATCTTCGCGGTGCTGAGCAATCCACCACCGGTTCACAGATTCCCTACCCGGAAACTGCACTCGGTCCTTTCCGCTCTCACCAAACTGCCTTTCAAATCCTACAGGAAATACCTCTGAAATGGCTCCGGATTAAGACATTGTTTCTAGTGGCGGTCACATCCGCCAGGCGAGTATCGGAAATTGGCGTGTTATCGGCAAATCCACAATTATGTGTCTTTCATAAAGACAAGGCGGTGCTGCGCACAGACCCAGCCTTTGTCCCTAAAGTCGCATCACGGTTCCATAGGTCTCAAGAAGTATATCTACCATCTTTCTGTCCTAACCTGAAGCACCCAAAAGAGAGGACCTGGCACACCTTGGATGTCCGCAGGTCCTTGAAAGCTGGATTCACACAGTCGACTTCAGAAAAACTGAGGTGATGTTCATCAACATCTCTCTCCCTAATATGGGAAACTGAATGTCCAAGGCAGCTATTAGTTCAACCATCAAGGCATGTATAGTGGAGGCATACAAATGCCTTAACCTGGAAGTACCTCCTGGAATCACAGCACATTCTGTTAGAAGCACATCTACAAACGCAGCATGGAACAAAAATGCTTCCGTGGAGGAAATATGTAGGGCAGCAACCTGGTTTTCAGTGTCCACCTTTATTAGACACTATAAGCTGAATGCCTTCGATTCTGCTGACGCTTCTCCCACCTGAAGCATAAGGTACTGCTTTGAAAGTACCCAAGATGTCCTTCGCCTCAGAGGGAGAATGACCCTTGGCACTTACCGTGAGGGGTCCTTCTACTCTGAGGATAAGGAGGACATCTTGCCCCTCCCATGGGCTGTGCTCTTCTGTCTGTTCTCCTCTCCTTCTCTGTTTTGTACACCTCGATGTGTATTCCTGATCTGTATATAGTTCTTTCTCTTGGGAATACGTGATGTTTCACGTTCCCTCCTTGTTTGATTTATGTTAACAACTTGTTGACATTCTTTTATAGTCTGTTTCTCTAATAGATGAAGTTAATGTTAGCCAATACTGCTACCGGGAGTCACCTCAACTGAAGAAAAGGGTGTTCCCATCCAGCACAGGAAGAGGAAGAAAAAATTAGCCTGCCTCTCCCTGATTGGAGGATGGAAATCACCCAAGATGTTCTCCTTATCCTCAGAGTAAAAGGACCCCTCACGGTAAGTGCCAAGGGTCATTCCACAACTTCCCCTTCTATTTGCTGAGGAGTGATGGGGCCAGATGCCATGAACTTAGTTTTTTTGATGTTGAGTTTCAAGCCAACTTTTGCACTCTCCTCTTTCATCCTTAGCAAGAGGCTCTTTGGGTCCTCTTCACTTCCTGCCATTAGAGTGGTATCATCTGCATATCTGAGGTTGTTGATGTTTTTCCCAGCAATCTTAATTCTGGCTTGATATTCATCCAGGCCGGCCTTTCGCATGATGTACTCTGCATATAAGTTAAATAAGCAGGGTGACAATATACATCCTTGCCATACTACTTTTCCTATGCTAAACCAATCAGTTGTTCCATATCGGTTCTAACTGTCGCTTCTTGACCCTTATACAGGTTTCTCAGGAGACATGTGAGGTGGTCTGGTACTCCCATCTCTTTAAGGACTTGCCACAGTTTGTTGTGATCCACACCATCAAAGGCTTTCGCGTAGTCAATGAAGTAGAAGTAGATGTTTTTCTGGCACTCTCTTGCTTTCTCCCTAATCCAGCGAATGTTGGCAAGTTGATCTCTAGTTCCTCTACCTCTTTGAAACCCAGCTTGTACTTCTGGCAGTTCTCTATCCACTTACTGCTGAAGCCTAGCTTGTAGGATCTTGAACATGACCTTGCTAGCGTGTGAAATGAGTGCAGTTGTCGGATAGTTTGAACATTCCTTGGCATCACCCTTCTTTGGGATTGGAATGTAAACTGTTGTTTTCCAATCCTGTGGCCACTGTTGCATTTTCCAATTTTGTTGGCATATTGGCATACATAGCTGAGCAGATGTGTATCTGAATTTGTGTGGTCTTTTGGAAATGAAGTTGTGGGAAGTAGAGAATCACATCTTTATTTATTATTCCAGGGACTGGCTTTGACCATTTTCATTGCACTGTAGTCAGTATTGTTTTTTAACCTTTTTTCTTCTCAGATGTGAGAAGGTAGAGATTATTGAGCACAATACATCTCTCTATTATGTCTCAGTTTATGAGTTTACTGAATGGGTTTTGGTAACAGTAATAATTTTAATTTTACAGGAGTGCTGTTATGGGTCATTTCTGTAATGAAAGCTGCAATGGGATTCTTAGTAGTCTTGTTTCGTGGTAATGAATAGACCACACCTGAGTCCTTCCCTTGTTGAGTCAGGCCAACAGTGCTGACATGGAAGCTACTTTCACTCTTGATTGTAATGGTCAGGTAGTACTAGAATAAACTGGGATCCAGTCATAGTGAAGCAGCAGCAGCACTGTGAATGGTTGAAAATAATATTAATGCATTAGAATTAATTTTGGTACTATTAGAAAGCTTTTTGTTACCATATGATGTTAGAACTAAGATTTGCTTAAAAGAACAGTTAAGGAAACAAACAGATGTAAACTTGCATCTATGGTAGTATTATAGTTTCTAGAAATCTCTCTATATTATAAAGCAGATTTGGGGTGGTCACGCACGCCGCCCACAGAGGTGGTGCTGGGGTGAACATGCTCCGCCATTTGAGGAGTGAGGGCGGTAGACAGCCGGAAACTGGCCTGACAGAGGGGGATGAGGGAGATGAGGCAAGGACGCATGGCCACACTTGCTGTAGCCTCCGCTCTGCCCCCACCACCTCCGCTCACCACGAGGGAGCCAAGCCGAGGACGCCGTGACCAAGCTTGGTCTCGCCACCTCTCTGCCCCCCCCTGCTTCCACTCGCCCCAGCCACAGCACCAGGAGGAGGAGCAGTCGGAGGGACAGAGGGCAGCCAGGCCAGGGGGAGGCAGGCAGCAGCGGTGCCACGCCCTGGGGACGGCACCTGCCGGGGATGCCAGTGATGACAGGACCCCAGTGGGACAGACATGCGCCGCGCACGAGCACCAAGATGGTCAGGGGCCTGGAGGGAGGAAATGGAGTTAAAAGGCTGAGGGGTGGAGGGCAGTGGAGCCAATGTGCCGCCAGGGCGGAGACCTATGCGGGTGGCCTGGAGGCCGGTGGATGGGGCCCGGAGGCCAGTGGACGCAGCTGGCCACAGAACCAGTGCCGGCCCATCCCAAAGGGTCTGGCCGCCAGGTCAGAGTGCCGGGGCAGTGCAGTGTCTCCCCTCTTGCTAGCACCCTATGTATTTTTGCCTACAACAGGCCTTTCCCCTAGTTGATACGTAATACCCAGATTTCAAAATAAGACCAACATTATTTTTCTGTAATTTAACTCAGATTGCATAGATGTTTGTTTTCTTTACTGGCTGGTTTACTCAAATTAGAAGAACATTAAAATACCTTTTGCATATTTCAGAAAGCAAAGAAACAGGCAGGTTTTGAAAAAAGGATGTTCTGTAAGCAATTTGTGTTCATTGAGTGTTCAGTTCTAGTCACCACAGTATCTTATTAACTGATTTTATTAAGAGCCAAGAACATACCAACAATTTATGCATGCAAATTTGTTTACTGTATGCATATTTAAAATATTGCTAGCTCTCTTTTATTACAATGCCCCCCTTATTTAAGAGAACATGTAAATAACTGGGCTTAGGTAAAATCATCCTTAGGTACCAAAATGATCATGTGAAGACTGCATACATTATAGAGCTTTATAATAGTTGTACACAGACCCACTTCTCAATTGTTCCTGATTGAAGCAGAGGGAATCCTGTGTTTACAAAACCCACATTTTATGATTGGATGCAGAGAGACCACATCCCTGAGCAAAAAGTGCTTCCATGCACTTGTGAAGAGATTCAACAAATTTAGAGTCCAGTGGCACATTTAAGACCAACAAAGGTTTCTTCCAGGTATGAGATTTCATGTGCACGCACACTTTGCTTTCCCTTCCTTCTGGCTGAGTTCCTTCATGCTGCCCAAGAGATATTTTGATCTTCGTGGGAAAATTTCTAGGTGCCTGCAGGGCTTCATGGCATGCCAGAAAGACCAGTGCATACATATATGGCCCTTAGGCTATGACAAGGTATTTAGTAAAAAATGCTTTACTCTGTAGCTTCCTCATTAGTAAGTTGACCATAAAAAGTGAAAATGGGGCATATAATAAAACAGTTTTAAAAATCTATTTTTTGCAAAGAGTGAATCTGTACCATTCATAGCACTTTCTTCCAGTGCAGTAAGGCATCCCTGATATACAAGGAACATAGCAAGGAATAGCAAGCTTAAGAGCAGTAATGGTAAATATAGAAATGATAAGAGATCATGAGAGAGAGTAAGCACAGGGGCCCCACAGATACTTCTTACATTATTCAAAAAACACTCCACAGCCATTGGCCAGTTGTCAGGTACTGGAAGAGGTCAGAAAGTGATTCAGTATAAGTATAGGAACCCTGCATACATGGTAGGGGTAGCTCATACTTCCAGACTAATTCAC
Source organism: Lepidodactylus listeri (assembly GCA_029233225.1). Lineage (NCBI taxonomy): Eukaryota > Metazoa > Chordata > Lepidosauria > Squamata > Gekkonidae > Lepidodactylus > Lepidodactylus listeri. Next base: position 109,637,476 of record JARCFY010000009.1, on the reverse strand, counting down.
ATAGAGTGCCATCTTAAGCAGATCTACTCAGAATCCAACTACCATCTAGTCTATGAGGCTTACTCCCATTGGATGCCTTGCCCTTTTCTTCCAGAGCCGAGGCCATAGCAGCTGCCAGGAGAGTACTCTGGCTTTGAACATAGCAAGCAGATATTCACTCAAAGAATATTGTCTCAGCCTACCCCTTCCAGGGGACAGACCGTTCATCAATGCACTGAATAAAAATTTGGTTGAAACTTGGGGCAAGAAAAAAGTAATGCCCAAAACTCTCAGACACTTTGACAGGAGACCTTCCACTGCACATTTATTTCATGCCCAGCATGCATTTCCAAAGTACAAGTAGGAATGAAAGAGACCATCATAGGGATCTTCCAGTCTATCATTCAGGAGGGTATATTTTAGCTTCAAGCCTAATAGACAGTCAGCAAACAGGTCGAGGTCAGATCAGATCGAAACAACAAGTTTCCAGAGGCATATCTCACACACCATTCTGGTAGGGAAGGTTAGTTCATTTTTGAGACAACTGGAGCAAATTACAAGTAGACTCCTGGGCAATACAAGTAGTTTCACAAGATTATTCCATAAAATTTGCCAGAATCCCACCAAAACGATTTATTGGGTCTATGCAAAAACTAGCCCAAACATGACATAACTCACAAGGCCATCTGACACCTACTAGAAATACAGGTAGTAGAACTAGTCCCCTGATACGGAGAAGGTACGGGGAGTAAATTCCATCTTTTTCATAGTACCCAAGAAAAACCAAGACCAGAGGGTGATATTAGACAGCAAGTTCTTAAACAAGTTCATCAGACTAAGATACTTCTGGATGGAAAACCTCAGATCAATCTCAGAACCCCTGCAACTAGGGGGATTTCTAACATCAATAGACCTCACAGAGGCCCACCTTCACATCCCCATGCCCACAGAAGGTTCCTGAGATTTTGTGTGGACAATCTCCATCTCCAGTTTTGAGCCCCTCCCATTCAGACTCTCCACCGCCCCAAGAGTGTTTTCAAAGTTACTGATCAACCAGGTTGTTCATGTACAGGAAAGAGGTATCCACGTTCACCCTTATCTCAACAACTTATTAATCAGGTCACGCTCTAAGACCAAGTCTGTCCAGAACACCCAAACAACCATTCATTGTCTTCAGGACCACATCTTTCTCATCAGCTTTCAAAAGAGCTCTCTACAATCATCTCAGAGAACAGAGCCCTTAGGAGTGATTACAGACACCAGATCCAGTTGCCTAATTCTGCCAACAGGGAGCGCTCACAAGACCAAACACATGTCAGAAGCAGTGATCAAAGCCAGGTCATCCTCACTTGCAAAGTTGATGGGAGTGTTAATTTCCAACACTGAAGCCATCCAATGGGGACACCTTCACTCCAGATCTCTCCAGACGCTTCTCAGACCCTTTTAGATCCAGATAATGGAGGAGAAGAATATTGTTATACAAGTTCTACTTCCAGTCAAATCCAGCCTAGTGTGGTGGACCAACGTGACCAACCTCCTCCATCTGTGAGACAAATATTCACAGATGCCAGTCTGTCTGGATGGGGGGCAACCCTGGACGACGTTCCAGTCCAAGGCAGGTGGTCCAAAAGCGAATCTCATCTCTCCATCAACTTGCTGGAATCTCAGTGATTCGTCTGGCACTACTTCACTTCAAACCTCAAATAATACAACAACACATCTTGGTCCAGACAGCCAACATCTCAGCCAAAATGTACTTAAACAAAAAGGGGGTTCCAGATCATCCAGCCTTCACAAGGAAGCCATCAAACTCCTGACCTGGGCAAGGGGTCAATCTAACATCCATAAGAGCAGAACACATCAAAGGATCAACAAATGTGAAAGCAGACTGGCTCAACAAGGAGACCATCCAAGAAGGGGAATGGATGCTCAAAAAGGACCCCTTTCACCTAATCGTATCCCAATTTGGCCTTTCATCAGTGGACCTCTTTGCGTCCCTGCCAAACCATCAACTTCCTTGATTCTTCTCTTGATTCTATCACCCACAAGCAAAAGTGATAGATGCCCCAACGTCCTAGAAGCTGGCAGGTCTTCTCTTCATATTTCCACCCATACCAAGCATTCCAAAGATGATATGGAAAATCAAGGAGGAGAGAGTGATTATTGCTAACATTAGGAACGTTTTTGTTTATTCTTTTAAAGAGAGAATCTATCCCAAAACACTGTAATATTGATGTTTTATTGTCTGCTTCTATATTTGAAGTATTTAATACATCTGATAATACATTTGATTTTACTTGTTGTATGTAACAACTCATAATATTTGATAAACTTGATAAATCTGTATTTTCCCTACCCCCTCTTTTCTTCTGTATCCCACTTTTTTTGAGTAAATAAAAAAATTAAAAAGGAGGAGACAGCTGAAGTCATCATAGTGGCCCTACTATGGCCCATAATTTTCAGTGCTCCAGGAGATGGTGGATGCACCTCCTCTATCACTTCCAATTTCTCCAGATATGCTGCAGCACAGTCCAGTCTGGCTCATCTAGAGTGGCTGCGACTGACCACCGGGCAATTGAGAGGGACATCTTCCTGTGCTTAGGTTATTCATCCAGCATGACAGACACCCTGTTAGCATAGAGAAGATATTCAACAAATGGGATATACAACACTTCCTGGAAAACCTTTACCAGGTGGTGCAGAAAGAAATAGATACGCTTCCTGAATCCTCCTATAGAAGCCGTATTAGCCTTTCTTCAGGATGGCTTATCCTTCGGCCTCAAGGCAACAATCCTCAGAAGGCAGGTGTCTGCATGGTCATCAGTGCTAACACAGTTTTAAGGGCAACAGTCTTTCTAAGCACCCTCACATAAGACATTTATTTAGAGGTGCCACTCTCAAGAACCCCCCTCAAATCCACAGGTTTCCCATGTGGAAGCTACACACAGTACTAACAGCATTGACTAAGCCACCCTTCAAACCACTCAGGGAAATTCCTCTTAAATAGCTAAGACTGAAGATCCTTTTCCTCACTGTAATTACATCATCAAGAAGGGTCTCAGAGCTGGGTGAATTAAGACAGAGCTGTGTGGTTTCCACAAGGACAAAGTGGTCCTGTGGACTGACCCTACATTCCAACCAAAGGTCTACATTCCATAGATCGCAGGAGATCTGCCTTACCCTAAAGGGTCCTTCTTCTCTGAGGAAAGGAATACATCTTGCCCTCCTGAACTGTTCTTCAAACTCTGAGCTTCATCTAATGCTTACCTTCTACCTTTTATATAACTATCACTTACCTGAATTTCTCTGGTTACCTGTTACCACTGCCATGGCTGTTACTGTTTTCTAAGTTCTTGTTTACACAGGATAGTTGTTATATATTATTACTGCTTTTCAGAGTTGCTGGAACTGAAAGAGAGGGACAATTCCCATCATAAGAAGATGTGGTCTGGTGAGGGAGGGGCCCGGCCCAGTTTCATCCTGTTATTGCTGTGGGCATGTCCTTCTTGGGGCTGGTTGGGTAGACTCTTTCCCCCTCTTTTGGGGGGACTTTGTAGGAGCCTTCTCCCAGTCTGCCTGTTTGGGTGCCTCCCAGGGATAAATGTAGTTCCAACTTAGTGCAGTTTTGCAGGGCCTGTAAAATGGAGAAGTTCCACCAGGCCTGTAGTTGAGGCGGGGGGAACCCAAACTATGTTGGCCTCCCCCTGCTGTGCTGTGCTCTGCTTTACTTCATCCACATTGGTTCCATCTGGCACTGATTTCATCTGCCCACCCCCTCTCAGCTTTAGTTACATCTTCCTGTACGCACATAGAGAGCCTGGGAGTAGATGTATTATTGGTGTCATCGATAGTGGGCTATTAGAGTAGTATAAATTGAGATACTAAATTTTAAATTGTTTATTATGTTTTAATTGGTTGGTATTATGAAGTGTGAAAGAGGAGAGTGCAAAAGTTGGCTTGAAACTCAACATCAAAAAACTAAGATGATGGCATCTGGCCCCATCACTCCTTGGAAGCAGTGACCGACTTCACGTTCCTGGGATCCAAGATCACTGCAGACATGACTGCAGCCATGAAATTAAAAAATGCCTGCTCATTGGGAGGAAAGTGATGGCAAACATAGACAGCATAATAAAAAGTAGAGACATCACCCTGCCAACAAAAGTCTGTATAGTCAAAGCGATGGTATTTCCAGTAGTAATGTATGGCTGCGAGAGCTGGACCATAAGGAAGGCCGAGTGCCGAAGAATAGATGTGTTTGAATTATGGTGCTGGAGAAGATTCTTGAGAGCCCCCTGGACTGCAAGAAGATCAAATCAGTCAATCCTAAAAGAAATCAACCCTGACTGTTCCCTGGAAGGCCAGTTACTGAAGCTGAAGCTCAAATACTTTGGCCACCAAATGAGAAGGGAGCACTCCCTGGAGAAGAAGACCCTGATGCGGGGAAAGACTGAAGGTCAAAGAAGAAGGGGACAGCCAAGGATGAGATGGCTAGACAGTGTTATCGATGCAACAAGCATGGAGTTGAGCAAGCTCCGGAGGGTGGTGGCGGACAGGAGGGCCTGGCATGATGTGGTCCATGGGGTCACGAAAAGACAGACTCAACTTTGTGACTGAACAAGAAGAAGAAGAAGCAGAGACAAAGACCGTCCTGCATCTCCCCACTTCTTAGGCTTATGCTGGGAAAGATGCTGGGAAAGACTGAAGGTCAAAGAAGAAGGGGACGTCAAAGGATGAGATGGTTAGACAGTGTTATCGATGCGATGAGTTGAGAAAGCTCCAGAGGACGGCAATGGACAGGAGGGCCTGGCGTGGGGTTGCGAAGAGTCAGACTCAACTGTGCGACTGAACAACAAAATTATGATGTGTATATGTTGTTGTGACCGGCCCTGAGCTCGTTTGCATGGGAGGGTGGGCTAGAAGCCGAATAAATAAATAAAAGTGGAATAAGTAGTATACTAAATAACTAAAAGTAATTTAGATCTGGCCACAGACATTTTCAGTGCACATCCTTCTGCTTGACTTTTCAATAGCATTCAAACTTTACCAAATATATCACTCCTATATCCTTACCTAGACAACTGGTTGTTACCAAATACATTTTATAGTGCACTAATTTGTCACTGCCAATTCCCCTTATGGTTATAGGTAGATTTAACGTTCTAGAGTAATGGAAAGAAATTCTGTTTCATTACTTCCCATCATCTTCAATTCATAAGAGCAGTTCTAGATGCCATGAAAGGCTGGACATTTCTCCCAGAAGTCAAAGTGAATGCAATTGCATTTTGTGTCACAGAATTTCTGCAAAGCCAGCAACTGCCTTTGATTTCCAGAGGTTACTAGGCCTTATGGCATCTAGCACAGCAGTGTTGCCCTTCACTGCACCCTTTACAACTGTGGTTTCATTGCTCAGGTTCAAGATCAGTCACCCATCCTATATATTTTTCTTATGGTGGAGGTGGTGTTAACCACAGATACATCCCTATGGGTATGGAGCAGCAGGCATGAAGACCACTCTATAACCCAACTCGTCCATTGCATAGTTGGTGATGCATGTTTTCTTGGCTCTCCTAATTATTTTCATGTTTCATCCCATCTTGAAAAGCATATCCATCTAAGTCACAATGGAAAATTTGTCAGCAGTGTACTACATCAACACACAAAGTGAAACAGGCTCTACAACACTGTGTGTCCTCACTTGCCAGTTATGGAATAGGTGCGTTTAGTATAATGTTTCATGCATGGCAGTTCAATTCCTAGGCCACCAGAATGGCTAGCTCCCAGAGCAGGTAAGGTTGTATCACTCACAAATGGTTGATAGACAAGAATATATTCCATCTAGTATTCCAAACAATGGTGCTACCTGACTAAAGATAAATGTTTGCTGTAGTGATAAACTGTGAGGGTCTCAGTTTCTTCTCCCAGGTGGGATTAGGTTAGTGCTCGAAAGGAGATGCATTTTGGAATTACTTGAACGGGTTAACTGCTTTATGTCTTTGTACCCCTTCTTCTCATCTTCAGAGGGCAAGCTACATTCTGAGCATATCATTTTAGTCAAGACACCCATGGTTTGCCTTATTTCTCCATGTTTCCAAGATTTATTTTATGCACCACCTTAGACAGAATATTAATTAAAGATGGGGGGGGGGGAGAATTCTCCACCTGGGTGTACTCAAGCTACACTTTTGTAGCATGGCCAATCAAACTTCTTCCTGCTCAGCCAATGAGAAGCATGTACTTTTAAATGCCGAGGAAATGTCAACAAGACATCCCTGTGCTTCTAAATGCAATCACTTAATGACATATACTTTAAGCTATAGTGTAAGTCCTATTAATTCTCCATTGCCTATTCTTTTGAGCTATTTGCTTCATATCTATGCATGTGATTTAGCAGTTTCATCACTGAGTCAATTTAGCACTCATTTCATGTGGTAAATCTGTGTTTTCAACCCCTAGTAAAACAGTATAAAGTCTTGCTTAAATTTACCTAACTGTTAAAATAAAACCCAATCCTTCACAGAAGATGCTGAGGTACCTGCAGTTACCTTCTGGATTCAGCAGCTATTACCCAACACTTCCAGAGTATCTTTGAAATGTCAAAACAGTTCTTTGAGTAAACATGAATAAAGGTTTAGCATTTTAAAAAAAGCGTAGCCATATTCACCAACCACTTAAAATTTATGCTTGTGTTTTCCCATTGTTAATTGGAAGTCCTTTTTGAATCCGTGGCAACATGTATTCTTTGGCCAGTATCCATCAAGACTGACATTATAGTAACTACTGTATTGTCAAGAAGAGCAAGTGATCTCTCTGTGTTGCAATCAAACCTGCCTTATGATTTCCTGGACACTACCTTCTTTCCTAAAGTGGTCTCCCTTTTACATATGAGTCAGGATCTGGTACATCTAGTTTACTTTCCTGCTGCTCCTGAAATGGAAAAGTTGCTACTAATTATGTGTTTTAGCATTTCAGGTGCACTGGGCTTTTTCATCTGTTTGTCATGGAGCTCAGAAGAGTTATAAAGTGCTATACAAGGTTTTTAAAAAGTGTTCACCTTTATCTGGAGTTACAGTAACAGTGAATTAATTTTAGAAAGCTAATAGCTACAGTAACCCCCCCCCCCCCCCCCCAATTCTGTTAGCTGACATTATCCCCGGTGGATTAAATAGGATGTTATATTCTCTGTCTTCACAAGCATGCTGAGGTTGCTGTTTATGGAGTTAATGCATATGTTTTCAAGATAAGCAAAATAATAGCAATTCTGAATTTGGAATTTAGTATAGAGTACCCCGGAAATACTTTGTTTGCAAATTACATAGATAACGAAAAAAAAATCTGTTTTTCTTCTGGCAACAGTTAGAGCTACTGCAAGACATTGCAGTCTGAAGTTCCAAAGTCTTATCTTTGTATGTGTGTACTAAAAACAAGGTGACAAACCAAAAGCTTTAAATTTAATTGCTTTTCTTCTAATTTTTTCTTGTATGTTGGATTGATATGTGCCAACCTCAGGAAATATAAAGATGTCCTTCAGGGTATTCATGACAAACGTATAAGCTTTATTTTCTTCCATGGAGAGTTCATCTGCATTCAGCAGCATTTCTACTATAGTTGTGCGTCACTCGGAGACTGCATGGTAATGAAGTACCGATGCTGTGGGCCAAAACTCTGTTGCCTGAGAGCAAAAAGGGGATGACCGTTAGACAAGCCATACCAACAGAATTGTAGCTGCTGCTGCAGGAGCTCTCCAAGGCATCATGTTGAGCCTACAGGATTCTGTGCTTTTTGAAATCAACATCAAATCCTTGCTGAAGTCATGGAGCAGCAGCTGTAAGTATATTATCTTGGCTGAGACAGCTATATCATGGGTGTTCCTCCTTGCATGCTAATTCTTGAATGTTAAGCTTTTGAAAGGCAGGCTATTTTGTTTAAGATAAAAGGGAGATCCAGATAAGCAAAGGGAGCCCACAATATCTGCTTGCTGGTTGCCATGTAAGAAAATACTTCCTTAAAATCTGAGTTATTACATGTGTGTGTGTGTTTTCTGGCAGAGTTCCTTGCAGAGGGAGAGATGACAGTTTAGATTCCAAGCTCTGCAGAGGATCTTACCAGTACTGTTCCATAGCTCCTTCCGGCACAAAATATTCATTAGAAGCAAAAATCAATTGTCTGGAGATCATAAATAATGGATATAGCAGATGTAGCCTTTCTATATTTCAATATGCTGATCTTTGGACTGCTAAAACTATACAATATACCTGCAGTAAACTAAATACAAAAGGTTTTCCGTTTAGATGCATGTCAGCTCATTTCTGACAAATAACAAATTGCTGGCTGCAAGTCTTATCCTGAACTCTCACTGTGGGGCAGGCCCCCCTTGGTGAAACGGACGGTTGGAGGGGAGCGAGTCATAAAACTTCTGGCATGGATATAAATGTGGTGCCGACCACCTTGACTGGCCCAGACCTGGTAAGTTGAATGCCCCTCACAGAGAACACTTATGGATCTCCTCTAGATTTCTCTGCCCTACTATCCCAGTATGGTTTTGGAATGAAGGGAACCTAGGAAAAGTTGCTGCCTTACTGTTTTCTTGTGAATGGCTTTAGAAGAGGTTTGGAGATTTTTTTTAATGCCGGTGTTGGTATTAATACCCCCCGTGGAACCTCCTGCATAATGCTATGCGTACTACTTCATCCAATGATTGTTGCTTGCTTGCATGTGGAATAAACAGTCTTGAGTGAGTAGTAACTCCAAACAGAGAAAGTTTGCCAGGGGAATCTGAGTTCATAAAGTTTGAGAAACTTTGCTTTAACTTGCCCAGTTTGGATGACAGTAATATAGAAACCACATACCAGCATTTGTTTCTGTGAAGGTATATAGGCACTTTTAAAGTAACCCATTACATTGCTGCATCTTCCTCTAGAAGATGAGGCATTTCAAAACTGTTTCCATTAGTGTCTCCCTTTGTCTATATTCAGGCTTCCATTAGTTTGAGCTTTTGGTCTAACATCTTTTCAGACTCTTAAGAGGTATTGACTGTTCAGTGTTAAAGTAGCTGAGCAATTTACAGGAGCTCTGTAGATAAGTCGTTTTTCAAAAGACATTCAGTGTGTACATAGGGTTCCATGCTGTCCGTCTTGCTTGCTGGGTCTTACCTAGTTACTGTTAAGAATGGAAATGTTGCCTCCTGAAACTTCTGCTAATTATTCCGTAAGTAATATTAACTGGCAATTTGTTTGCTACAGATATTGCATTTAGAGTTAGCATACTTTAGTGGTCCCTGTTGTACTAGGACTTCAGAGACCCAGTTTCAGATCCCCACTCAGCTGTGGAGCTTGCTGGGTGTCCTTGGGCCAGTCACACACTCTCAGGGTTGAGAGGGTAAATTGGAGGAAGGGTGAGATCAAAATGTATGAAATATATCAATTTAAGGCATTTTCTACTGATTCTAATTTGATAATTTATAACTTAGTTTAATTGTGTGCTGCAGGGGTTAGTTTTCGAGAGCCACGTTGCCAGTGAAATCCCAAAGTACTTATATGACAAACTAAAACAATATTGATGTCTTCACGGATTATATATGTTTAAATGGCTATTTGTATACACACACACACACACACACACTCCCTCCTCCCTCCCTCCCTCCCTCAGCAAGACCTGCTTCACCCAGTTTTTTAAAAGGCCTGCTTAGTTGGCAGAACGTTGTTGCAGTGCTGGCTAGGGTCTGACTGCAGTTGCACTTTTTTCTTTCACTAGCAACAATGAAGTGACATTCATATGGCCTAGATTTGGGATTCTGTCTCTGTGCCAGCGGTTGAGGCATTCTTTTTACACTGAGTCAGGAACATTCTGTTAAACCAGCTGTGTAGTGAGGATGGATAGCAGATAAGTTGTCCTTATTTCATTCATAATTTTCTCAAAGGATGAGATCGTACTGGTTTGTTTTGGCTAGTGTATTAACAGATGTCACACTTACTTTCCCAACTGTGTAACTTTCAGACTCTGTTCACTTTTGCTTGTATCACTCTATATACTAATAGCCAAGTGTCCTCTGTGCGTGCGGGTATCTTAATCTGCACATGGGGGGCAGAGAGATTTTCCTGCGCACTTGGGGCAATCCCCAGGTGTGCAGAAAAATCTGAAAACTTTAAAAAACTATATGGGGGATATTTAAATCCCCCCAAAATAAAAGAGTGTTCCCTGTGCATATGCAGAGAATGCTCTGGGAACTGCAGCAGGCCAGTGGCTGGGAGCTGCTGAGGCTTCGCCACCTGTGCTGGAGGGGGGGAGAACGGTGGGCCTGGGCCTCGTCATCGGTGCCCGTGGGGGGGAAGGATTGGCAGGCCTGGGCCTTGCCGTCAGTGTCAGGGGGCCGGGGAACAGGCTCACCCTGCGGGTGCTTCCTCCTCCTCGACGTGGAACTCCCCCCTGTGCGAGTATTGTGGGTCCTCCTGCTTGTCTATCTGATTCTCAGCATGCCCAAATCTATGAATACTTAAATCCACAGACTAGCCTTGAGTCATGAATGGACAAGACAGATCTTGGTGGAGCCAGTTTGGTGTAGTCTCTCTAATCTGGGAGAACTGGGTTTGATTCCCCACTCCTCCACTTGCACCTGCTGGATGACCTTGGGCAAGCCATAGTTCTGTTCCAGCTGTTCTCTCAAGGGCAGTTCTCGAGAGAGTTCTCTCAGCCCCACCTACCTCACAGGCAGTGTTCCCTCTAAGCTGAGTTAGCATGAGCTAGCTCACAGTTTTTTAGCCTCCGGCTCACCCATTCTTGTCTTCGCTCAGGAAGGCTGGCTCCAGAGCAAACTAATTTATGCAGCAGCCAAATCACTCGCTCATAATTTTAATGCCAGAAGCTCACAAAGTAGAATTTCGGCTCACAAAACTCCACAGCTTAGAGGGAGCATTGCTCACAGGTTGTCTGTTGTGGGGAGGGGAAGGGAGAGGAGTTTGTAAGCCGCTCTGAGACTCCCTTGGTTAGTGAAGGGTGGGGTATAAATCCAATCTCTTCTTCATCTTTCTGCAAAAAAATCTGAAAACTTAAAAAGAAAGTACTCTGGGGTTACCTTCCCAAAACATTAGAAGCAGTGTCTGTAGCTTTAAGAAACAAATGCACTCTGGCCATTGCTAGGCAACCACAAAATTATTGCTAGTCTTCAAGTTAGGTTTGCCAACAGTGACTTGAGAAATTCCTGGAGATTTGGGGTCAGTGGTTGGGGAAGCTCAGCAATGATGTGATGCCATATAGTCCACCTTCCAAAGCTGCCATTTCCTCCAGGGGAACTAAGTTTTAATCGGCGGTAAATCTGGGAGAACTCCAGGACTTACCTGGAGGTTGGGAACCCTACTTCAGGCCTTGGTTTGTCAGTCAAAGCCAGGGCAAGAGGCAGGGCTCTTTCTGGGGCTGTTTTTGCCTTTGAGGGAGGACTCATTGTGGCCAGGCCCAGCAACACCACCAGCTACTTGATACTGTACAACTTCTATGACTCATCCAGGCCTAGCTGCTCACTACTGTTAAGCAGCAGCTATCTCATTAAAGCCAGTGTAGTATCGTAGTTAGGGTTTCAGACTTGGTTATGGGAGACCCAGATTTGAGTCCCCACTCTGCCATGGAAGTTCACTGGGTAACCTTGGCCAATCGCCATGTACCTGGCCCAGCCCAGTGACCAGAACCAGACAGAGTTTTCCCGGGAAGGTGCTGCCAGGTACAGGAAAAAGAGGAAAAGCTGAAGATGGAGGGGGAATAAGGTCAGTTGGCTGGTTGGTGGGAAGGTCATAAGGATGCAGGAAAAGGGGAAGAGGTTATAGGGACTTTCAGGGAAGGGGAGGGGGAAAATGAGATACCCCCTACAAGTCCTTGCGGGTCTCCTGCTTGTTTGATGTCCTATAGAATAATATCTAAAATGTAAAGTGCTTTATGACGACATTGCTTATATTCATGAGAAACATGTGAGAGTGTTAGTCAGGAAGTGTGTGACTTATCTAAGGCCACACTCAGAGAGTTTTATAACTGACCAAGTACTTTAAACCTAGGTTGTTTCTGTGTAAACCCAGGAGGCTCTGCCTTGCCTTCACAATTCTGGTTAATCTCCCTGTCTCAAAGCCCTTTACCACTTGTATGTTTGGAGCCACAAGGTGGCCGTGGAATTGTCCTTCCATAGTCCAAAATGCCCGTGTCAGCTTACTCTATATAGTTAAGGCATAGATAAATTTATGTAGGCTTAGAAGATAAAAGTTTGTGTTGTTGAATGGCTGCATTCATAGAACTACTCCTTTTAATGCATTGTGACTTAATTAATTTGATGAATACATTCTGATTCCATGCTATTTCTTCTTGAAATGAGCTATAAACCATGGTGTTGGTTTCAAGGAATTTCTGCCACTCAGTCTCATTAATTGATAACTGCTCTTAGCAGCAAATCTATTTTTTTTCCTTTGCCAGTTGATGGTGTTGGCTATTTTTTCACTTAGATCAGCTCAATATAATGGTGTTGACTCCCTTGAAGCTCATCGGCAGTCAGTGGAGCAGATTATAGATGTCTTCAGAATCTAAAAGACAGATGCTGGCTGTCAGAGCTAAAGGAAAATTTACCTCCAAGGGCAAAGATGTTAGTGATTCTGTTGAGTAAAGGTTATACAAAGGAATCTCTGGGTTTTCACTTTTCTTTCCTCCATCCTTGAAGTGCTGACTACCTCTGATGTTTTCAACTGTTTTAAGCTCTGGGAAAACACTTGATTTCATAACCACACTTTCCCATACCCCTGAACAACCGTGATCAGCATATATAAATGTGAAATCTGGGCAGCATTTTTCAGATAGTCCTACTTTCCCCTCTTTAAAACTTGCATGGGTTTTTAAAAATTTTATCCATTGGTATCCTGCTTCTCTCCCCAATGGGGACCCAAAGTGGCTTACAAGTATGAAAAAACATTAGAAAGAGATGAAACAGGGAAGGGCAAGTGGCTTCTAAATTCAGAGCAGTGCTCTCTTCCCTCCTCCCTCCTCCCAGGACATCTTCCTGCCAAAGAGCCCTCAAGAACATCTTTAACAGTCTGCTTGGCACAGTTATTATAGACATGTTCTTGAGTTGTATCCAAAGGTAACACTCTGTTGAAGACATATGGCTTCCCTTGGCCAGTCATGAGTGTATCCCCCCGTTTGAATCTGGGGGTCAGTCTTCCCCTTCAAAGACCTTGGGGTTTGTTCAGTGGCCGGAACTGATGCTTCTGTCTCAGTGCAGTTGGGAAGCAAGAGAAGGAAAGACATCGCTGGAATGAAGGTATGCAGCTGGGTGCCGTAGCAGATGTGGCACAAACCTTTCATCCTTTTTTTTTAAGCATTGGGTGGAGGAATAAAAAGAGGAAGTCTGGTCAGAGAATTGGATTGTAGGGTCTCTGACCCTACACAATGAGGATATCCCTTCTGAAACCGTGCGCACAGAGAAACATAAGCAGTAACTGTCTGATCCCCTGATTTCCAGACCGTGTTGGGACAGTAAGGATGCAGACATCTAAAGATCATACTAGGAAGTCCTCTGCCTTCATTGGTATTCAGCCCAACATGCTCTTAGCTGCCTGGGGGAAGAAGCCCCCACACCCTTCAGAATCTCATTGCTGTGAGAAACTACACCCCCCCCCCCCGTCCTTTCCAAGTGCTCTTCTTACCTCTCCAAATCAGTGTGAGAGCTCCAAATCAGTTGTAATGATGTCCAAGTCAGCAGTCTCCATTTAGGTATGCAGTTTAAACCCAGATGTAACCAGCAACTGTGCTGACAGGGTTCTTCTCCTGTAGAAATATTGGCACCAGGCCCACGTCTGCACCACTGGTGTCGTCAAAACATATTGGTACACCAAAGCTGTCTATTTGCCGCCCTAGGTAAAGACCTTGGCCAAGGGTGTGTGCAGGCCACATTGAGTTAATAGCAGATATTTACTAGAAGCAAATCCAGTAGAAATCAAGGACTGTTTCTGGTTAAGAAATAGAGACGTCATCACTTGTTCTGTGCTTCCATGGGCAGCCTGGCCTCCAGCATTCCATTCAGCACTTGGTTACCTCTCTCCTCTACTTGGTAGCGACTGGAGTCTACAAGCTTGGGGGCTTGTGAGGAATTGCAAGATAGGGACAACTTGGAAATCCCACCTGCCCAAAGCCTTCACCTCCAAGATTCTCTCAGGGTCTTGAGCAGGCAGATTCCCCCTCCCCCTGTTTTCTTCCTTTTAATGAATCCTAGGTTGCTGTCAACATTCTCTCTCTCTTTGCCCTCACCAGGCTAGTTTTTTTTAGAGTTCCCTTCTGATTAATTTACTAATGCATTTTTTGGGTGTGCCTGCAGAGGCCCCTGGTTATATAAAGCCCCTGCCTTGCCTGTGAGTGGCCTGTCTTTACTGCTTTCATTATATGTTCATGGACCAGCTGGTTTACTCTTAGATCTAGTGGTGATGCAGCTCACTCATGCTGTTTGAAAATACTGTGTATAAAAGCCCTTATGTTTTTTAACCTAGTCAGTAAGAATGCTAAATTAATTTAGTGAAGAAAACTCAGGCTTTGTCTCTTTGGTGTTATTTGATTTGGCCTGCTATTTAGAGATGAAGAGAATCTCTGTCATCCCTTAACTGTCGCTGTTTAGTCTGTGTTGGTATCAAACTTTCACTGGAATGAGTTGCTCCTGTGTTGTTTGGAGTGATATTCCTGATTAGATAGTAGCCTGAAGCATTTGCGGGAGGTACAGCATGTGCCATTGTCCTCCGTGTAGCTGTACTTTTTCCTATAACGGTATGGATGATGTTAACTACAAATGTGTTATAGGCTTCAGCAGCCTTGCCTAAATTCAAATTATTTTTGTTTTGAGTTTTTCCACTCTTGGCTGCAGAAGCAACTTCTTGTTTGAGGTTTGTACTGAAAACACTGGAAGCACTTCCCTTAACTGGCATTGCATGGATTTTCAGCGGTCCTGCCATACTTCAGAGAGTCTTAGTTGCAATCCAAGGGAGCCCCTGCTTTTGGGAGCCAATAATCTGATTGAAAAACTCTCCTCCTGTGGTGCCTCTCTGTACTTAACCCACTGAGTTCTGCTGAGCTGGGCTAAAATAAACCAGCTAATACTTATCCTGGGAGACTGAAAAGCTGAAGCTGAGTGGTGTTTTATGGTTCTTCAAGTTTGAATAACGCAAGTACCATTATGGGAGCAGGTAAATTAAAATCATTTGTCTAGTTAGTGATGTGCCTAAGCTAAATTTTAAATGTACTGACGGTTCAGTTGCCCAGTCTGTCAAGGGAAGCCTCTTTGCAATTCCCTAGTGAAGCTTCCCTAGCCCACTGGTGGGTCTTACTCTGTGGTTTAGATATGATTCCTCACTGGTATGTATATTGTTTTCAGGATAAGGGATATATTCCGTGTGCATTTGCATTATTAGCTAGGCAGGCCTCACAAACTTGGGGGTTTAATGTAAAAACTTCCCACATTGTAGTAATGACCCATAGAGAGCCATACAGAGCTCTTGCTTGCTTTCAGTGGCCATTTTGCTGTAATATATAAAATGGCCCTAGGATATTTTTCACTGTTTGGTTGGAGCTTTCAAAAAATACATGAGACAGCTGTAAAGCGCTCACCATTCTGTCTTGCTGTCAGTCCTTCACAGTACTTAAAAAGGTAAGTAAATTATAATAGCCTACAGCCATCTACCTTTACCAGACGTTTATTAGGTACCATTGACCTCACCAGGGAAAAAACCGGTAACTTTTGTCCTGATGTTAATGTTGTGACAACTTTCTCCTGCATATACCCATCTCTTCTTAACTGAAGAAGAATTAAATTGTTGACAATACATTCCCAGTATATTTGAAGCAGGGTAGACATTGATGATGCTTGGACACCTATAATGATAGGATATTTGAATTACTTTCTGAGCCACTTTCTCATCTAGAACAAGTGGAGTGCTCTCAGTGAATCACAAGAGAAGAACTTCCATCCTCTTCCTCTACCTGACATGGTTACTTGGGCAGCCATTCAACTGAAGGAGAACTGGTGGCTTGCTGCTTGTCTTCCTTCATCCTAAGGGTGGGGGAAGAGAAACGGGTATGGCACAGTGTGCCCCCTCAGTTCCATTTCTTCCAGGATCTATTAAGCTGTAGAGATCCATTAAGCTACCCAGCTGAGGTAGAAACTGAAGGTTGTGATACTGATAATGGGTATCTCAGTGCCTAATCCTTCCCCCCTATTGTGCTGTTGGATGAAGGAAAGCAGATAGCTTCCTGGCAGCTACTGGACGGAACAAGGTCTTGTGCTTGTATTATGCCCTTGTGCTGACAGGACTGCATGGGAGCACAAGGAAGCATCTGTCCTTATTTCTATTTTGCCCTTCTCCCTTGGAGTGAAGAGGGAAAATCACATTTTTCTGCTTACCTGGGGGTTCTTCTGGGTATACAGGAACCTACCTCTTGTGGGCGACCCATTTGATTGGGGTGTAACCACTTTGATAGCAGCAGACACATAAGGACATATAGGGACCATTTCATTTAACCCTCCCCCATTATTTCCTCTTTCCCTTCCCTGGAAGTCCTCATAGCCTCTTTCCTGTTCCTGTTTCCTTCTCTCCTTCCCATCCATCAACCAACCTGACATTTGTCTTCCCTCCATCTTTGGCTTTATAAATACTAATTTTCATTTATACCCTGCCTTTTTCCACAATGGGGACCCAAAGCAGCTTATATCATTCTCCTCTCCCCCATTTTATCTGCAACAATCCTGTAAGTAAGTTACGCTAAGAATGTGTAATCGGCCCAGTGTCACACAGTGAATTTCCATGGTGGGGTGGGGATTCAAACCTGGGTCTCCCAGATCCTAGTCTGAAGCTCTAACCACGGCAACACAGTTGCTTTTGTGGGGTGGTTGCTATTGAACAGGAGCAAGCAACTGGACCTGGGTGAGTCACAGAAGTCATGTGGTAACACGTTGTCCAGTGGTTGCTACTGGTCTTGGGACTTCATGAGTCTTCCCCCAAAGGTCGCCCTTTACTGACAGAAACCAAGTCTTCAAGCCTGGCGATATTGTTGTGGTTTCCTTACATTTGTTCCTTACAGCTATTGGCTCTATCAGGTTGGAGGGTTTTAACCCCCACACACTTTCTAAAAAAGATTTCAGATATTTCTACAAACCTGCAACTTTTTTCAGGTTTGTAGCAAGGTCTGTCTTCTCTGTTCATGGCGCCAGTCTCCGGATTAAAGTATCCATAGACTTGGCTACATTGAGAATTAAATATATTGAAGATGGCTCACGGGGATTGAAATCATGCCTCCAAAAGTAGATGCCTTAATTGTAGTATCTCTGTTCTATCACATAATTTCAGTGAACTGGTGCCATTTTTTTATTTATTTACTTTGGATTAGAATGACCTTGCACTTTCTAGGAAAAGCTAAAATAAAAACATAGCAAGGTACAAGAAAATAGAAAGCAATTTACTTCTGGCAGAACATCCTAATGGAGAAAAAACAAAAGAAAAAGGGCAAACTGTTCCTGAGTATGTGGAATGTATTTTTTCTGCTGCTCTCTACATCCAAAGGAATGGCAATTCAGCAAGCAGATTTGTATATGAGGATTGAATCAAGCAGGGCAGTGTGATGTGTACACAGGTATTGGACACACATCGGACGTCTTCACTTGAATTCTGCATATTGGTACATCTGGCTTGAACCAAAATCTGTGAGAATCATTCTGGAGCACATATTTCATAGTATATTTTTAGATTGTTTTCTTGAGAAAACATAATAGCCTGTCCTGAAGTCCAGAACTTCAGATAGTTCTATATTTTAAATAAGTATTCAAGTGCTTTATACCTAAATGACTCCTATAGCATATCATACTAGATAATCCTAAAAATAGCATAAAATAGCATAGTGTTCATACCATCATACAGTTACTGGAAATAAGTTCAGCCTACTCCATTCCTAGCCTTTATTGCAAGAAACAGGTGAGCCATTGTTGTTGGGTCCCAAATTACTGAAACAGCTACATAACACATCCTACTTTTTCTCTGCCAACAAACAGTCTGTAATGTGTGTATATATAAATGTGGCACATCACTCTCTCACAGAATGAAATGTTTTCCTCCGTTCAGTGTGTTGCCATTCATCCTCCAGACCACCACATACTTCAGACTGTAAACAAAATATTGGCTTCAGGTTCCAACCATGAAGTAATCGGTTCTTTTCCCAAAGCGCTTACCCATTTGTTCTACTAGAAGGAGCGTTGTCCTATGAATACGCTAGATGTTCTGTCTCCACTGGAACCCCACTACAAGAGGACAGTACCCTATTTTATTCGGAAGTACACATTTGTTAATTTCTGTTAACCATTACTGAATAGTCATTGAAGGCAGTCTGAAAATTGCAACTAACAAAACCCAAATAGAATCAGGTATTTTCTTTGACCACACTGAACATTATTCATGATAAGAAAGACCCATTTTTCTGTTTGTTTTCCTGTTTCCTCTTTTCTGACACAGTTCACTGCTATGTGGGGAAATTGATCGTGTGTACTTAAAGCTGTGAAGACCTTTAGAATTTAAAGAATACTTCAGTAGTTTTGGCAAATGGGTACTGAGAGGTTGTGACTACATATAGATAAATGGAAAGATGATTTAAGTAAGTCTCTAGGAGGATGAAATACAGCTAGCCCATAGGCCATACACCGTTAAAAATATATTGAGTTTAAAAAAACAGTAAAACAAAAATTTGCCACATCCACGATGCAGTCTTCCAAAACTGAAGCAGAGGCTGCTCAGAAGTAGTCTTAGTCTTGCTGCATCAGGAAAAGATGAATATTTCAACAGCCATTTTCATAGGAATCTTTCTCTTGCTGCTGCATGTTTTGGACAATAGAAGAAAACATGACATGCCGAGTCAAGTTCTGTCAAAGGGCAGTCACAACAGCGCTGGTCCACAGGGGCCCTTCATCTGGGCTGTTGGAAATGCATTGCAGTATGCAATCATGTATGACCATCTCAGTTTTGGAATGGTCAGTACGTTTAAGTAAAAAGGCAGGTCAAATTTGGTGGAATATGTGATTCCTAGATGAAGTGGGGAACATTTTTGTCTAGCATCTGTTTGAAGAGTGTCCCAATCATTTTGGAGCAACTTTTCTGTGAGTAAAGTAGGCCTTCTTTTGGTTAAGTTCTCTGTCTTCCTTAAGCCCAGTTGTCTCGTTTTCGCATCTACGGCATCATTCCATTTTGACCAGCAACGTTCATGTTCTGTCAATATGGTAAAGGTTGGAAGGCTTTCAGCATTTAACAGTCAACATTTATAGCTGACTACGGCCTTCCAGATCAGAGTTTAGATTTTTAGGAGGTCTATCTCGAACCTTATGACTGTGGAGGCAATGCATGATGGTAAAGTTAATATTTTATGGAAGAAAGCTTGCTGTAGTTTTTTGAGTTGCTCTGTTGGACCTAAGAACCAGATTTGGGAACCATATAGTATGTGTGGTAGTATTAAGATCTTATACGCTTTCAGGAGCGCTGGCACATATTGAATTCCTTGGATATAGAAAAACTTCTTCAAGGCTAGTAAGGCTAGGTTGACTTTCTGCCTAAGATATTTAATGTGCTTGGACCATGATAGGTTTGGCTGGAATACAGTTCCTAAATACCTGAATTCATCGACCTGTTGCAATTTGTACCGTCCGATTTTCCATCTTTGGCCTTCTTGTTGATTCTGTGAAGACCATAATTTTGGACTTCTCATTTATCTCCATTAGTTCTTCATTGCAGTAGGTAGTAAATACTTTAATGGCACGTTTTAGGCCAATTGGAGTTCTCGATAGTAAAACTAAGTCATCAGCATACAGCAGGGCAGGGGCACTGGTCGGTTACCCACACATGGTGCATGAGTGATTCCCAACATAACCTTTTTCTTTTTCCAGGAGTAGAAAAGCTGGTTGGATCCAACCCATTGATATAATAAACACAGGCAGTGGTGATCTAGCAGTTGGATTAAGTGGGTTGGACCAGGTCGAGTTCTGAAATGTTTCCAGCTTCTGTTACATTATTTCATGGCATAATTGCATTGCTATAATGTGGAAATGTTCAGGAAAGCTACTGCTACATTTCAGCAGAAATGACTGTGTGATTTTGGATATCAAGAGTGGTTCCCTCATATACCCCCTTACTACATAAATGACTTGCAGCTGTATTTAAATTATTCATTCTCCTGTAGTATACCAACTGTTAACTCCTGAATCTCAAAAGGCAATTTGTCATTCCACTAATAAAACATTTGCTTAGGACCTATAAGTGGCTAGGTGGCACACGGTAATTAAAACAAAGATAAGATCTTGTCCACAAGCTTACAATGTACAAAAATACAAGGTAGAAATACAAGGATGGCCAAAAGGAAAAATATGAATGTGGGTCTTGTGTTTTGGGGGGATGGTGGTGGAAAGTAGTGTTTTTGTTGGATTTAAATCCTAAATTTTTGGGGTTCAAATGTCCACCAGTCCTAACTTGTTGGTTGATCACCTCTTTTGATCACTTTCACCATTATAATTTCCTTTATCTGTCACAGCTTTGGCACCATTTGTTAAACATAGTTACTATGTAGTTGTCTTCTGGGAAGTCAAGTAGGTGATCTTTGTCTGTTGGGCATAATGCACTGATTATGTTGATAACATTATGTAACCAAAGATGGAGTCCCCAATATAGTGCCTATGGATGCCATGGCCAAGTGTTTTTAGAAAGTGGGGCTTTTTGAGTTTTTGCCGTTCACAGTATAATGCTGTTGGTGGCCTTATATAAAGTACTTAACCTGTGTAAATAGCAGAGTGCTATTCTAAAAACACAGTGGGACTTAATTCTAACTAAACAAGATAGGACTGCATGGCTAAAATGATTAATTCACCTAACAGGAACTTCTGTTGAAGTCATCAGATCTTCCCATTCTGAATGTATTTTTATAATACAGGTAGAAGTTTATAACATCACTACATCTTTTTGAAACACTACACTACATCTTTTCACTTTACAAAATGTTTTTATCGAAATTTGGCTAGAATCTCTCATGCTGTACACATGTGCAACTGTCATCATTACAAGTAATAAAATGGCTCGTGAGAAAAGGCCTCGTGTAAAGGGAGTAGCCAGGAGAAGAAGCATTTCCCCCTTAAGCTTTTGCATAAGTTTGTTAGAAGCCTGCAAAATGAAGATAGATATTTCCAGATGAGGATTTCTTTGTTGTTATTTGAGACTCTCAGTCTACATGCACAGAGCTGGCAGATCTGCAGGATCTAGTTGACAGCCAGCAGGAGTCATGTGACTGGGACAGAGCTGAGTAGAACTAGTACAGACTTGTTCCTCTGTGTGACAGTGATGGATGGGATCTACATGACTCTGCACTAACCTGATTGGTTACTGACTTGTATATACGTAATTAATGTACAGAACTATTCTCGCTTCTTGTGGTAGGGTGTCCTGGCGAAGCACTTTGTCTCTTTAATGAATAATTGCACTGTAAAATAAACTGTATAATACACTACCGCTGGTGTGGTGCAGTTTAATGTGCAGAGGGGTCTGGAGGACTTGGGTCTCTTAATGTTGGCGCAGTGTGGTATAGCACATAACAGACATCACAACATTCTTAGGTGGTTCAATGTGTATACTTATTTTATATGTATGCAAGAAAATATTTTTGAACAGTTCTGTTAATTTTAAAGGCATCTCGATAAGCAGAGTTTTGACCTGAAATGCTGAAGATCTGCTATCACAGTTTGCCATAACCTCACCCCTTGACATTTTGTGGATGGGTCCATCTTCCTGTGGCAGATGCTTCCACCACACAGTGTCACAATTCCAGAGTTCCAAAGGTGTTGGCAGTCTGAAGAAAGGTTGGGGACCCTTGCTCTCAGAGCAAATGAAGCCTGTGTACACTGAGGGCAATGCTTCCGAATGTGGATACCTCTTGAACCAGTTTGGTGTAGTGGTTAAGTGCGCGGACTCTAATCTGGGAGAACCGGGTTTGATTCCCCACTCCTCCATTTGCACCTGCTGGATGTCCTTGGGCAAACCATAATTCTGGCACAGCTGTTCTTGAAAAAGGACAGTTTCTGTCAGAGCTCTCTCAGCCCCACCTACCTCACAGGGGTGTCTGTTGTGGGGAGGGGAAGGAAAAGGAGTTTGTAGGCTGCTCTGAGGCAGAGTATAAATTCAATCTCTTCTCTTCTCTTCTTCTTGTTGAGACCGTTTTCCCCAGTAGCCAAAATTGCTGCCAAAATTAGCATAAAGCATCCCCCTCATGCATAGCACCACATCATATCATTAAACAAATACCACATCAGTAAACAATCTCTACTGTATTAAGGAGATAAGCAATGGAAAAGACTCCTGAGGAAATCTGAACTGCTGTCAATCAGGATACTTCTTGTAATCCTAAACTTTTCCCTAAAACTAAATCTAGTATTTCCTCTCCTGTACTTTGTGAGTCCTGCAAGTAAGGTGTCAACTTTTAAAACTTCTTTTAAAATCTTTTCTGCAAGGTAAGCATGTCTACTTCTTCAGCCACTCAAGTTATTCAGTTTTTCAGTGGTTAAGAGTGTGGACTCTAATCTGGGAGAACCGGGTTTGATTTCCCACTCCTCCAGATGCAACTGCTGGTGTGGCCTTGGGTCAGTCATGGCTCTCTCAGAGCTGTTCTCTCAAGGGCAGTCCTCAAGAGAGCTCTCTCAGCCCCACCTACCTCACAGGGTGTCTGTTGTGGGGAGGGGAAGGGAAAGGGACTGTAAGCTGCCCTGAGACTCCTTCAGGTAGTAAACGGTGGGGTATAAATCCAATCTCTTCTCTCCTGAACAATTTTCATTAAGTTGGCCTTGAATTGTAATGACAGATACAAAAGGTGGTTCCTAGTACTGTTGCAGTGATTGTTCACAAAAGTGCCAGGAGCGGGCAGGGTCCTTCAAACAATTTGCCTTACTAGTTGTAACCCACCGAAAAGTCAAACCCTAATGTAGCTCATCGCTCATTAATGGCAGTGCTTGGCATATTAAGTTTCACGATGGTTAACACCCACAGGGTTTGCTTTTAACCCAGGATGTGTAACCAGCATTAAGAATGCACCCTTGTCAGTGTTACCAGCGGTCAGCATCGGTGCAGGCATTGGTGCCCGATCAGACATGGGTGGGTGGAGCGGCCGTGGAGAAGCGGGGGCTGCAGACGCCTCAGAGCCTGATGAGCAGTCGTCTTAGCCTGGACTGGTACTGGTGGTGCTTCCCTAGGACTTGAGGAGAGTTGCTACTTCCATAATTCTCACATACAGTGCCCTCGGCGCAATTGTGTAGTGGCTTTGAATGTGGCAGTTGTTATCCACAAGAGCTACGTATACCTTTAGCTCTTAAATATAAGCACAGTTGTAGCTGTTACGCAGTCTTTGGCTGTACCCCACCCTCTGCTGCCACCCATTTTATTTAAGGTCTTTTCTCGTAAGCCCAGTATTTCATATGCTACTTTTTAGTATTTCTTGATGGAGGAAGTCTTGCTTCCCTGAGGCTTGAATAAGGGTTTTCCAAACTTGCAGTACTTCAGTCTTCATAGTCGTTTTTCTTGAATTAATAGTATTCACAGAAGTGAACAGAATGAAGCATTGTTTGATTTTTAATTGAAACCTACAGCCCTTTTTTCATCTTTAATATGGGCTCCCACAGGAAACATACCTTACCAGATATTGACATCTAGTCAGTGCTGTAGGCTTGTTTGCCTTTCCTTTTAATTCTTTTTCTGTGAAGCAATTTGTGATTTTAGTGTGACCGTATTACATTTCCGTGTATCGTTTTTAACACGTATGTGCCTGCTTTCCAACTGTTTGGCTCAATAGCTCCTCCTAGTGGTGCCTTCGCTGCAGGTGGCATGTTCCTCTACAGCCCTCTTCTTGAGCACTTTTTTGTCATTGCTCTCGCCTTGTGAAAGAAGTGGTTTGAGAGAGTTTTTCGGAAAGTCCAAAACAGATATTTTGGTGGCTATATTTCTGGTGCTAAGTAATCACAGCGTAGTAGGATTGATGTGTAACTTGTTTAAATGCAACTTTATTATTTTTTTGTAAGCCTCTCTGTGTGGAAAGGATGAGGTTAACCCCCCCAAGCAGGGGCGTAGACTTTTGGGGCGATGTTCTCCCCCCTCCGGGAAAGCGCCACACCTCCCCGGGCCCTTCCGAGGCCTGCCAGCCACTGCTGCCAGTGCCTCTCCCCCCCCCCCCCCGGCCACCCCTTCCCTCTCCCTCTCCAGCAGCGGCGGCCGGGCCTCGGAAGGACCCAGGGAGGCACGGCGGCAGGCACTCCGTTTTGCCGGGGGTGGCTGAGCCCCCCCCGGGGAAATTTCAGGGGTGGCTTGAACCCTCGAGCCTACCCGTACTTTACGCCTATGCCCCCAAACATTAATGTACAAATAAATTCTGTTTCAACTCCTGTGTTAACATTGTATGCTCAACTCCTGTAGTGTCATTTAACTGCTTGTTTCCCCCTCCCCCAATTTCAGTTCTGGAAAATGGGAGGAGTGTAGGCTTAAGCCCCATCTCCTTGCATGCTATCAATCCGAACTGGGCCCATGTGTGTACCTGGTAATTTCCCCCCCAGGCATCGAATACCCAGCACATACCAGGTTGACATGACCAGGGCAAACAAGACAATGTATAGTTAGTTCCTTAGAGGACTTTAGGGGGGGCCAGGTAGAATTCTATCAGCAGACTCCCTGTCTCCTCAGAAGGCCGCAGGTGTGTGATGCCAGCTCCACCCTCCAAGGCAGCCATTTTCTCCAGGGGAGAAGTCTGGAGATTAGTTATGAAAGCAGGAGATCTCCAGGTCCCACATGGAGGTTGGCAACCCTGCCCAGAACACCCACTTTGGGGGTTACAGTCATTCCAGTTTGTGAGCACTTCTGCTTACTCCCAGGGACGGGCATTCCAGTCCCAGCGCACTCTGTCTAAGCCCAGAGACCCTTGTAAATTCATTTTAGTACATCCCTCTCTGTTAAATCAGTTTGGCTTGGAATCTCTACTAGTGTTTGAGAACTGGATAACTGGGAACGCCGATTTTTTTCGCTCCTTGGTGTACAGATTTGAAAAATCCTGATGTGTGTGTGTGTGGGGGGGGGGGGGGTAATACATTTCTGTCCATGATTCCAAACTTCCCCCAATTAACCTAGAATAGTTTATGTATAACTAGGCTATGACAGCAGTCTCTGTAGAGTGGTCTCTGTCATATCTGTAACAGTATTTTCTAGTAGCTGTTCTGCATGTGTCTGTATACGTGCATGCACATATTCATTTTAAAATAATAGCAATTATTTCGTTAATAGTGCTGTCCTAAGCACAGTTCCTGACCTGTATAGCCCTAGGCTAAACCAGTCTCATCAGATCTCAGAAGCGAAGCAGGCTCGGCGCTAGCTAGTATTTGAAAGGGAGACTGCCAAGGAACACCAGGGTTGTGACGCTGGAGCAGGCAGTGGCAAACCACTTTTAAAGATCTTGAACCTTGAAAACCCTATGGCAGGGGTGGCCAACCTTGCTTAACGTAAGAGCCACATAGAATAAATGTAAGAGCCACATAGAGATGTCTGAGAGCCGCAAGACAGGAACAAATATCACACACACGTTTTTATTTTTAAAAATATGCAAATTTGCTTTTTATTAATGTTAACTGGGACTGCCAAAAATAAAAACAAACGAGGAAAACCGGTTATTGATAATGATATTACTTGTTTGCTAATGATATTGAGAGAGAGAGAGAAAAAGAGAGAGATGGAAAGAAAGAATTAAAGAAGTGGAAAGAAAGAGAGAGAGAGAAACTAGGAAAGCAAATAGATGGGAGGGAGGAGGGAAGGAAGGAAGGGAGAAAGAGAGAAAAAGCATGCCTCCCCTTTGCTTCCCCAGCCGCCCTGCCAGGAGCTGCACAATATGTGTGAAAGAGCCGCATGTGGCTCCCGAGCCACAGGTTGGCCACCCCTGCCCTATGGGGTCACCATAAATCAACTGTGACAATGGCAAAAAAAAGTGTAGTTACACCCAACTAAGCCAACTGAAATCAATAATCTTAGCAGTACGCTGTAAAACATTCTTATATGTCTTCACGAAGCAGCTCCTATCTTTCTAAAGAAATCTGATTTTAAACTCCTGAGAACAGAGAAGCCTTTGTGTCCTCTACTGTTCTTTTGAAACAGTTGGGGAAACATTTTCCAAAATACACACTCAGATTTCAAAGCAAGAATACCTTTCATAATACCTTTCATTGGTGAGCTAATTCAAAGTGGAAGGATAAACATTCTATATTTGTGTTCAGTGTCCAGGATGGATCAGATCTTTAGGCAGCTGCTGCCCCCAAAAACAGACCCAAGGAAAAGAACAACCTGGTTGCCCAACTGGAGGAATGCCAAAAAAGTGTTTTCTGGGAGAGCTGTTTTCAGAGGGTGCCCAGTGGTGTTATCGGATGACGATGCTGCTGTCCTTTATGTTTCCTGGCTCTTTCCTTTAAGATGCAAAATATAAGATGCATTGCTTTATCAGTTCATTTGGGAGGCGGTGCCAGAGTTTCACAAGTACTATGATTTTTAAAATGTATCATTCTTTGCCAGGGGCTGGTAACTAGTTTTATTAATTGCATGACCAAAGGCCATGTTAACGGTGATTACTGCTTATCATAGACTTCAAAGGGGAGATACTAGTAAATTTAATGCCAAGCTGCAGCTGCTGCTAATGTATTTTTAAAGGCATTAAGGACTCAACATTGCTTCCGTTGTAAATTGGGAACCTGACTCTGATACATAATGCATGCATGGCAGAATTGCTGCTTGAATCCAGGTCTCTCTGATTTGCTTGCAGTGTTCAACTTGCCGCACCTGGAATTTTCCCCTGATGTCCAGATGGGTGGGGAGAGATCTGTTGAATTTTGACTGCTGGTGCTTGTGAGGTGCAGAAGTGATGGATCTTCTTCCCACTTCTCCACATGCCTGTTCCAGGCTGCCTTATACAGAAATATTGTCTGGTTCCACCTCTGGGATTGTCCCTAACAGGCTGGGTCTTAGCTCCGCTTGCTTCTAAGGATCTATGTCATAAAAGGATTTTTAATTTCTCAGTTATCTCCTGGACTGGGGGGGTGCTTTTGGTCAGTGATCTGATTATTAAACTTCAGCTTGCTCTCCCCTGCTGATGTCGATAGGATCCTGGGTGCTGTGTGGCCAACACATGCCTCCTAGACCCCCCATATCCCTCATGGCTGGTGAAAGCTGGCAAAGAGAGGATACAGGCCCCACTGAAGGACATTATCGATCTGTCCCTGGAAACAGGGGTCTTTCCAGAGGATCTCAAGGAGGCTGTGGTGGCACCGCTCTTTAAAAAGCCATCTCTGGATCCATACGATCCAACCAATTACCACCCAGTATTGAACTTACTGTTTCTGAGCAAGGTGATGGAGAAAGTGGTAGCTGAGTGGCTCCAGAGTTTCCTAGATGACACATCGGCATTGGATCTATTCCAGTCTGGCTTCTGCCCAGGCCATGGGATGGAGGCCATGTTGATTGCCCTAACAGACTCCCTCCATAGGCAGCTGGACCGAGGCAGGTCGGCACTGCTGTTGTTGCTGGACCTTATGGCAATGTTTGACACGGTCGGTTATGGTCTACTGACCCACTGCCTTGCTGATGTGGGGATTTATGGAGTAGCTCTCCAATGGCTTTCCTCATTTCTCCACGGTCAGGGACAGAGGGTAGCGCTGGGGGGAGAGATATTCTCTAGGTACTCACTGTTATGTGGGGTTATTCAGGGGGCAGTTTCCCCAATGTTGTTTAACATCTATATGTACAACCTCTCTCAACTGGCTCAGAGTTTTGGGATGGGGTGTTACCAATATGCAGAGGACACCCAGCTGTATCTGCTCTTGGACGGGCACCAGGATTCTGTCCCACCATAACATCTGGCTTTGGGTTTGGAGGCCGTGGTGGGATGGCTAAGGAAGAGCAGGCTGAGATGGAGGTTCTGTGGCTGGGGAAGGGAGGCTTTGGGACTGGGGCTCAGGTTCCTGGCTCTTGACAGAGTGTCCCTGATACCAGCATGCTCCATCAGGATTCTAGGTGTGACCCTGGATGCCTCCTTGTCTGTGGAGGCACAGGTCACAAATATAGCCAGCTTGACATTTCACCATTCAAACCAAGCATGGCTACTGGCCCCTTTCCTGTCACGCCCTGACCTAGCCACAGTAACCCATGCAATGGTTACCGCCAGGCTGAACTTCTGTAACTCGCTCTATGCTGGCCTGCCCTTGAGACTGACCCAGAGGCTCCAACTAGTACAGAATGTGGTGGTGTGAGTCCTGGTGGAAACGCCATGTACAGCACACATACAACCTGTGCTGCACCAGCTACACTGGTTACCAGTGGAGGACTGAGTCAGGTTTAAGGTGTTAGTATTGACTTTCAAGGCCTTGAGCAGTCAGGGACCTTTGGGGTCATCTCCTCCCGTATGTCCCCAGAAGAATGCTGAGATCAGCTGATAGCAACTTTCTGGTGATCCCCGGCCCTAGGGAAGTCCGACTGTCCTCGTCTAGGGCCAGGGCCTTCTCGGTCCTGGCCCCGACCTGGTGGAACTCTCTGCCAAATGACATCAGGGCACTGCGGGATCTGATGCAGTTCCACAGGGCCTGTAAGGCAGAGATGTTCCACCAGGCTTTTAGTCGAGGGCAGCAAAGGGAGGTTAAGACTGCCCCCCCCTCTTTTTTCTTCCATGGCCCCCCGTACCTTTCCCTACCCTGCTGTGTGTGGACAGCCGCATGACCAGCAAAGGAGGTTTATATCGCCCATCTTGGTGGTTTTTAATTTCTCGTTACTATCAGTAATTTTAATTATATATCAATATATTTTAAATGTCTAAAATGTTGTTTATCGCCCAGAGCCTGCTCTGCAGGGTAGGTGATTCATAAGTTTAATAAAATAAGTAAACAAACAAACGGCAGGCTCTTAATTCTGGGAGAAGCAGGCCTCTAGTGGCATGAGGAACTAACCCATTACACTGTGTCTGCCTGTCCTTCAATCTTTGGTTGTTTTTAGCGTATTGTATTACAGTTTTAGGGTTGCGGTGGCTCAGAGGTTAAGACGCTTAGTTGCAGACCAGAAGATGTAGTTTGATAATTTGAGACCCGAGTGCTGCATGATGGGGTGAACTCCCATCTCTGGCCCCGAGCTCCTGCCAACCTAGCAGTCTGAAAGCAAGAAATTGCCGGCCACATGACCACAGAGAAGTCTTTGGACAGCGCTGGCTCCGGCTTGGAAACGGAGATGAGCACCACCCTCTAGAGTCAGATTCGACTAGCTTTCGAGCAAGGGAAACCTTTACCTTTATTACAACTTTGTGACTTAAAGATATGGGGAGTACTTGCACATCTGGAAGCATCCCAGATAAGTAGTATGTAGCTGAGACTAATGTTGTGTGTGTTCTACAATTACAACAGTCGTCTGGAAACCTGAGGTTTTTCAGACATGGGACAGTTTTAGGAGTGTTCCCATGTTACTGCACTGGGAAATGACCTTGCTGTAAATAATCTTTAATTATATATATAAAAAAAAAAGACTTGAGGACACAGATTGGTCTATACAGTACAGATCTTTTACACATGAATGCAAAGCAATTATGTTAGGATTGCCTAATTTATTTATTTAAAATATTTATGTATCATTTTTCTGTCATATACTCAAAGTAGTTTCCAGACATACAGAGCATTAAAACCAATAACTATAGAGTCAAACAATCAGGTCAGTTTTCAAAGACCCTTTTAAATAGTTCATTCAGTCTTGTACTTCCTTCTCCCTGCTAAAGATTGCCAGAGGTGACATTTCTGGACTTCTCTTCCCATTCCAAAGTACTGGGAATACCTTTGAAAGAAGCCGATATACAAGATCAAATTGTCCTGACTGCTCAGTTTTGGGAATGCAAGCAGCTCCAAATGTGATGTGTGCAGCATACTCACGATCTCAAAGTGGGGGAGGTCCAGCTAGTATGTCACAGACCATTAAGACCTTTAAACCAGTACTTTGCATTGAATGTGGGAAGCAAACCAAATGTAGATGTTTCAGGATCTCGGTAAAGTGGTGGGATATGGCCTAAATCCACTGCTTGAAAGCAAAACTACTTCAGGCACAGTTGATGCTAAGAGGCCCTTTTATTTTTCAGGGATGTGTTTGCCAATTCAGATCAGAATGACTAATAGCTTTTGCTGGCTCTAAAGCCATAATTGGGAAAGTCTATTGCCCTTCAGAACTTCTTGTGAGTCATCGTATCCTAACTCTAGCCCATCAAATAGTAGCTTAAAGGTTACAATAGTGCAAAGTGTTTAAAAACTAATTTCTCAGCATCTAAAACCCTTGCCCTTTTTGAAGGAAAAACAGTTATTCCCTAGAGAAGGTTTCTCACTTTACAATGAACGGTCTCTCTGGTTTTTATTATTTTACAAGAGGTGGGCCCACAAGACTTGCAGGGGAGGATCACATATTCCCCTCCCACATCACTGAGGCTGGTGAGGCTCCCGGCCCCACCACCTACCACTCAGCTGCAGTGGCTGCCAGTGTTCATCACCACTGCGGCTAAGCCCTCAGCGGCTGCTGGCACCCGCTGCCACCAGGCCTGCAGCAGCAGTTGGCATCCTCTGCTTCCGCTTGGGTCTGCTGTGGCTGCTAGCAAGCACCCTTCTCTGCTGTGGCTGGAGCCACAGCGCCTGCCAGCATCCTCCTCTGTGCCCAGGTTTGCAGTGGTTGCTGGTGTCTGCACTGCTGGGCCTAGAACAGCTGCTGGCACCAGTGCAATAGTCAAGTGGTTCCCTGTGTTGTTCTGTGCATGCACAGACAACACAGTTCTATTTTGGATGGATTGAAGGCCCCCTTTAATTTTTTATTTCAGATTTTTCTGCAAACTTGGGAAATCTGTTTAGCCCCACTGTGGGCCCAATTGGTGGATTTAAGTACCCGAAGATGGGGGCCACACATGGCTAATAGTATATACATTTAGCCATGTTCTACTTCTGTGACAAACTGCTGAACAAAGTAAAAGCCCTTGGAAAAACCACACAACCAGTTCCATGTACCCAAGCAAGCTCTTGGCTTGTGTTCCTCAGGTCTGTCATACCACAAGGTAAACTGTTTATGAAACTGAGGGACTTCAGAAGCAAGTTGTGATGTGGCATGCTGCTCTACAGAGGAAAAAAGTCAAAATTGTGTTTTGAATGTCTGAAGTAGCCCTCTTAATCCCAGCCAAAGTATTTAAATAAGTTTGAACTGTGCTATGTGTTCAAGATCCGCCCCTCCCCCCCCCGCCTCCAGGTCCAACTTGTGTGTAGGCTTGGAGTGGCAGCTTAAAATGACAGTGTGTATTGATTGCCTGTCTCTAAATATCTACTTGCAGTCAGTCTGTACTAGGGATGGGCACAAACTGACTGATGAAGTAAAGTCTGTCATGAATTTTGGCCGGGTTGTCATTTGTGAAACAATGTTTGTGAACTGAAGAACCTCCACAAATTTTCACACAATTCATGGTGGATCGTGAAGAGCAGAAAGCAGGGGGTTAAACCCTGGGGTTTAAGCCATGAAAAGCCATGGGGAGCAGAAAGCAGGGGTTTAAATGGCCCTGAACCTGGGTCTGGCTGCCTGATCTAAACAGCTGAGACATGGGGGCAGCCTGCTCCCATGGCTCAGCTGTTTAAAACCCCAAACAACTGAGCTGTGGGATCAGGCTATCCCTGTGGCACAGCTGTTTCAGGCGCAAACCTCACAAACCCGGTTCAGTTTGTATACAAGCCAACTGGGGTCTTAAAGTTCGTGGTTCGGTTTGTAGGTTGCCAATGAACCGAACCATATTTTTGTGGTTTATGCCCATCCCTAGTCTGTACATAAGACTTGATCTTCATGAACATTTGCGAGTCTGTTAACATACTGGAGTATACACTGCATAAGTTGTCTTGCATGAACTGGCAGACAAGGTCTCAGACCTGCTAATATGGATGCCATGGCTTTTAGTGGTAGGGGACTTCTACATTAATGCTTAAGCCTCCTGTTGAGTGCAGCTCAGGATTTCTAGGTTACTGAGACAACTACATCCCAAAATATGTGTGATCCTACATGTACGAACATAAGAAGAGCCCTGCAGTATTAGACCAGTGGTCCATCTAGTCCAGCATCCTGTCTCACACTGTGGCCACCAGCTGGAGGTCCAATAACAGGGCATAGATGTTGAGGCCTTTCCCTGATGCTGCCTCCTGGCAACAGGTATTCAGAGGATTACTTCCTCTGAATGTGGGAGTTCCCTTTAGTTACCATGGCTAGTGCCCACTGACAGATCTATCCTCCACAATTTCTAATTCCCATTTTTTTTGTTTTGTTCTTTGTTTTGTTGATAAGCATATTACAATGAAGGTTATGCAGCATAATTTTCTATACTGAACAGTGTAATGAAGAAAAACCCTCATCAGAAAGCTTTGTTATTCTCAAGGACGCATTATCAATAGCTATTTGAGAAGAAAAATTGCTTCTACAACAGTTTTGAGTTACTGTGGCATATACTACTTGATTTGTCTCTAGTTGCCTTTGCTCTTCATCCAGAAGACACATGATTACGTGTCTCTCTCTGGTTTAAATGTGCTCTTGTTGATTTGTGTTTGCTTTGTGTTTTATGTACTTGAGTAACAACACAGTAGATAACATGGCTTTGATTGCACTGAACACAAATGTGTCAAATTGCCTGCCTTTGACCCTGGAATCCATGTTTGTTTGTGATGTGGGCCCTGCTGCCTACTCTGATGTTTGCAGGAATTTAGAGTCATTTTTGCTAAACTCCCTGTTGAGTCCTTTTGTTGCTCAGTTCCAAGGTATACACAATCTATGACTTTCTTCCCTACACACATCATTGTATAGCAAGTATATAGTACAAAAAGCTCTTTGTGACTGTATTCTAGAGGTTTCAGGGATGAATCTATGTAGAAATCTGAATATGCCTCAAAAACTGCTTTTTTACATTTTAAAAAAATGTAGCTAGTTTTATTTTGTCACAAGCAGTGAAATCCTAAATAGAGCTTTCGAAGTCCACTGAAGTCAATGGAATTAGACGGTACTCTATAGGACAAGTCACTTTGATGATCACACTCACAAATAATTGCTTACAAGGTTCACACTCTAAAGTAGACCAGAAAGCAAGGGTTTAAGACAAATGAATGGGAATACTGGTAAAGGAATATTCGTTTACCTAATCTTGCCAAATGATTCATACCCTTGGATTTATGTTAAGTAAAAAACAAGAAAGTAGCAACAAAATCAGAAGGAGAAGTTACATAGAAGGGGAATGCATATATCTTGTTGAATGCTTAGCATATTTCTAAGAAGAGCTCTGTTTCTGGTTTGGTTTATTTCATTATTAATGATCCATATTCCTTTTCTCTTTAGCATCAGCACCATCCAGTACCATTGCTAAACGCAGGATTTCCCCCAGTGTCAATTCTATCTGGGAAAAGAGAAGCGTCATCATGTCTAACATTACCATTGATCCAGATGTCAAACCCGGTGAATATGTCATCAAGAGCCTTTTTGCTGAATTCGCTATTCAAGCTGAAAAGAAAATTGAGGTTGTAATGGCCGAACCCTTGGTGAGTCCTTTTTAACAGAGCCTTTGTTAAATTGTTCTGTTTTTCTTGAATAGTTTAATTCTATGTAGATCAGAATGGTCTTAGACCTGTCTATACAGGTAAAAAGTTAAGAGTCATTGTATGTAGAAGGAATCTCTCTCTCTTCTCTCCCCTCCCCCACAGTATGGGATCAAAGTAACATAAAAATATACTTACTGATATAGAAACATATAGTGATGTAAAAGTCGTAGAATAAGCTACCTAATGTAAGTATATGTTTGCTCCGTATCTCACTGGAAATAATTGGCACAATTCTCTTGTCTTTAATGGAGCTTGTATATTTTGTTGTGGTATCAAGGAAGAATTGGGGGCTATCACTGTAGGGCTTAATGGAGCTGCATAAAATTAGTTCTATGTTTTCTTCTTAGCTTGCCTTCTGTCTGCTTCAGTAATTACAGTATTATCTAGGTATGGGCTGGATCAGAAAGGGGAACAGCTGAGCAAGTGGGCTCATCCTTAGCTCTCTTCCTTTATTCTCACCTCCGTAAGTCTTTTAGACCATAGATTAGAAGTTCATTCACCAAGGAGGATTAATGTACAAGGGCAGCTGCGTTGTCTGTGGTAATTGGGGGGTGGGGCTTAAGGGAATAATACAGGGTGGGAATAATGAAGCATCCTGCATCCTTTGATAGTCAAATGAGAATCAATCCTTTCCTTCTAGTACTCCAGTACAAATACTAGAGTTCAAGATATGCATGTACCCATCAAGTGTGAAGGGCAATATATGTAGAAGTAGGTCTCTCCCCCCCTCCTTTCCAAGCAGCAACAAAAATCTCTCTCTGGAGCGGTTGCCAGGGAGAATGGGCTGAGGCGTCTCAGCTGAGACAATAGGCAACTAATTTTGCCTGAGTTTGCTCTTCACACTTGACAAGGTTCATGTGTATTTTGCTAGTCTAGAAGATCCAACAGTGAACAAATGTTAACATGAAGATTGGATCTTTAAGGCCAGAACCTTTGTACAGAGGTGCAGTAGTAATATTTGTTTGTTCCATGTATCCATCCTCTGATCCAGCGGTGCACTGCACCCAGGTGTAAGATGCTCACCTCAGAGAGCCAGTGCTCACTTGCTCACTTGCTCACCTCAGAGAGCCAGTAAGAGCCAGTTTGGTGTAGTGGTTAAGTGCGCGGACTCTAATCTGGGAGAACCGGGTTTGATTCCCCACTCCTCCACTTGCACCTGGCTGGATGACCTTGGGCAAGCCATAGCTCTGTACCAGCTGTTCTCTCAAGGACAGCTTGGGAAAGAGCTCTCTCAGCCCCACCTACCTCACAGGGTGTCTGTTATGGGGAGGGGAAGGGAAAGGAGTTTGTAAGCCACTCTGAGACTCCAAGTGAGTGGAGGGCAGGATATAAATCCAATCTCTTCTTCTTCTTCAGAGATGGTTGGAGAAAAGGTCAGAAGGTTAAGACAGTTTAGAAGGACAATTTTTTTTTAAAAAAACTAGAGTTTTAGACAGGGCACACCTATTAATGGAAAGTTAGAATAACAAGGCCTATCTAGTCCAGATCAATAATAAAATATAAAATCGAGCTAAGTTAAAGCAGACAAAACGCTTCCCACTATCAACTCTAGCCATTACAAACCAATGCTTCAGAAAGATGTTCAAGCTTAAGAAGCCTCCAGGTTAATGGCTACTTTTATAACTCCCTTAGTGCAATGTAGGCTAGTGTTAGTTACTCTTTTACCTGGAATGGGGTTCATAGTGATTCAAGACAGGAGGTCTAGCTGCTTCTTAATGAAGCATCTGTGATAGGATTGAATCAGCAGTGTGGCACTTTTGGACCCTCGCGTGCGCATATGGGGACCTCTGCCGTAAATATGACAGAGCTGCAAAAAGCCTGTTCTTTGTGGTACTGAAAGGCTTGTGTATTAGATTAGTCTGCCCAACACTTGTGAGTGGACAGGCTTTCTTTCACTTCCAGATTTTTGTGACTGAAATCCTAGTGTTTCTCTGCGTGAAAAAATAAGTTGGTTGGCCTTGTAAGTTTCTGTCACCAAGATCGCCTAACTAACAAAGTGAAGTTAAAATCATTAGGACTTCACAGAATTTAAAATACAGTTGTTTTTACAACTTATGTTGATTGCACTGAGATTGTGAGCCAGTTGGAAATTCCTACTGTATTGTTTGCTGGTTGCAAACTTTTGGCGGACTTATATGCGATATGTGCAAGCCAAGGAGCAATAAACCATTGTTTACTCACCTGCTATGACTTCTTATATGACCCAATTTATTGCGGCCTGAGTTAACATCTTTAACAATAATGTAATAAAATAACTGTGGATTTGGGCATTATACTGCTTTCATGTGCCACCTGTTTCTGTTCTGGGAAATGGTTTTAAAACTGACATTTGTAGGGAGCACCTTTTCTGATATTTATATGAAGGAACAGAGTGCTACTTCTTCCTTTAAAAATTATTTTTTTCTTGGGGTTTATAAATATTTTAATATGAATTCAATGAAGATTGTTATGGCAAAATCTTTCAAAAATTAAGGACATGCTCATCCTGGTTATGCTTCAGCATTTAGGGTTGCTTTGACCACAGGTTTTAATTCATTTATACCCTGCTTTTCTCCTAATGAGGACCCAAACAAGCTTAGATCATTCTCCTCTCCTCCATTCGCTTCTCCTGTGAGGTATGTTAGGCTGAGAGTTTGTGACTGGCCTAAGGTCACCCAGCAAGCTTCCATGGCACAAGTGGGGATTTGAACCTGGGTCTCCCAGATACTAGTCCAACACTCTTAACCTCTGTACCACACAGGCAGCGGGTGGGTGCAAAGTCAATCCACAATATTGGGAAAGAAAGACGTTACGCATACAAGAAAGGAGGGGAAAGTACAGGGGAGGGGGGTGCGAGTGACTATGCAGCCTGCTCCTAATCCCTGGGTCATGTTAGGTGTACAGATTCTGTGTGCATGTAGATCAGTAACTTAATTTGTAGCATTTTTAGTACTATGCATTCTGAGACATCCAGATATGATATGTGGTGATATTTTTGGTTTGAGCTAGGGATTAGATGCCTTGAGGGCAGACCAAAGCTAATCATGCACTTCCTAATTGGGAGGTCTAATTGTTGCAAACTTGGGGGTGTCTGCAGTCTGCTAGCTTCCCTAGTATTTTCTACATTTGACAAGAGATCTTGAACCACTTTATAATTCCATAATAAATATGGACCATTAAAGCGCCAGCTACCGGAAGTAAAACCTGGCTCTGTTTTTCTAGATGCCACTTTTTAGCACTGCACTTTGTCCCAGTTCAGTGTCATACACATCAAATAATACTGCTTTCTCCGTTTGCTTTGTTCATAGTAACAACATCCAGCTTTCACTGTGTTTACATATTTACTACTAATAAAAAAGGTAATGTTTTATGAAACAGTATAGCCATCCTCTGTGATCTCTGAACTACAATTGTTATTCATTGCTTCACCATCAGTTCCCTTACGTGTGTGTGTGTTTCCTCATTATCTAACAAACTTCATATAAATAAGTAATATTTCTCTCTAGCAGCCTGAATTGACTCTCAAACTCAACCTGCTAAATTGCATGAAATTTGCCCACAAATTTTAGCTTAGTTCCTGCCTTTATTTCTGATTGCCACTGAAATGGTTTCTCTCCATTACATTGTGGCTTTTCCTGGAGCTGCCAGCTTGAAGCGAATGCCTGCACTTTTGCTTCCTAGAAATGGGTGTGTGCTTCTCTCTCTTGCTGAGCGTGTCAGAGAGGGGTATTGCTTGAGCAGAAGAAAGGAGTTCGTTGCGGTTGAGCTGGCAAGTGGGTTTATGGAACCCTGACGCTATGCACAGAGCACCTGTACGGTTAGTTGGATTTCCAAGATCGTTAACTTTCAAGGCTACCAGTTTTATTGTATTTTCCATTTCTTAAAATGTTCTCATATTCAGTGTTTAATAAGTAACAAAGATCATCTTGTACATGTATACCACTAGCACCCTATAGTACTGACTAGATGGGAGCATTAGCCCAGTGCAAACAAAACCTGGGCTGTTTGAATTTGTGTTCTCGCTTTCAGTTTTACTGGATGGCACAGGCTAGCCCGAACTCAGAGGCTATGCTGTGTCAGTTCTGTTTAGTATTTACATGGGAGATCACCGAGGAATTCTAGGGTTGCTATGCAGAGGAAGGCAATGGCAAACTACCCCTGTTAGCTTCTTGCCTTGAAAACCCCATGAGGTCTCTCTGAGTTGGCTGTGAATTGATGGCACTCTCCTATAAACACTAACAGCTCTAACTGTTCGTCATTTCATCATCTTTGCATTGGGGGTGACTGGTCACTAAATCTTTCTTGCTTTGTTACCCATGAGAGATATCTCTGAAACTACTGTGTCACACACTGTTGTCATAGTTTTTTGGTAGATTTACAAATATACACAAATGACCTTACAAAACTGTTTGCTGGTCTGCTTCTCTGGCCATAGATGTGCCAGCTGTTTGTGGTTTGTTGACTGCCTAAAAGAAAAAGTGAATGGATTTTATTCAATATCACAAAATTTCCCTCTTACTTCCACAAATGCCCATTTGGTTTTGGGGTCTCATTTTCTACGGAGGTGGATGTTCTGTTATATCAGGGTAACACATTGAAGAAGGTCTTTGGTTGTTTTTTGGGTTGGAGTGTATCAGCATGAATATCATATTTTGCCTTCTTCCTCATGGTTGTTCAGCTTACTGGTTCAGCTTACTGGTTACAAAATTCAGTAGGCTTTCTATTGCCAACAACTCATCTTCTGTTAGAAACACTTTGGGTGTTCGAGCCTAGTAATTATAACTAACTATAACCAGGGCTATTTTTGGGCAGGAACGCACAGGAACAGAGTTCCGGCTGGCTTCTGAGTTGGCCACGCCTACAGTCTCCGCCCCCCCTGGGTTCCCCAGGCGCCTCGCAAGCCGCAGGGCACCTGGGGAAGCCAAGCTGATCCAGGGAGGGAAGGCAGTTTAAACTGCTTCCCCTCCTCGGGTTCCCCATGCACCCCCGCAAGCTGCGGGGCGCCTGGGGAAGCCAATCCTGGGAGGGAGCTGTTCTGTCAAGGGTGTGGCCCAATATGCTAATGAGTTTCTGCTCTTGGGTGTGGCCTGTTATGCTGATGAGTTCCTACTGGGCTTTTTCTACAAAAAAAGCCCTGACTATAACTAAGTAGATGAGTGTGAGGTTTGTTTCCCTTCTTTTGTCCTTTCTAGTCCTTGAACATCTGTTAAAGCTTATGCCAGTGTCTGACACTTGAATCTTCTAGTCGGTTTTACATGCGTGAGAGTCCTGCAGAGTCAGTCAACAACAAGTGTCCCAGGAAAGGAAGTCTTTATTGAGGAAGGTCTGTTGTGGTCATCCGCACGTCTTGTGTTAGGAATGGCTGACACAGCCCCAAGCAGAACAATTATACGTAATTCAAAAGGGGGTCTGGTAAGGAATTGCAACCAATCATCAAGGCAAAGAGAAGGCATGAAAATACTGGTCTACAGTTCCCAGGGAAAAAGCGGGAAGACAGGAGAAAAGACACATAGGCAGGCACCAGCAGTCTCCCAAGGTCAGAGCAGCTTGCAGAGCGATAAGCACGCCATGAGAAGTATAACATAACATTCCACAGACCTGAAATCAAAGGTGTTTAAGCGGGTAAAATTTATGGAAGGCACAAAGCAATGCAGGAGCGTTAACATGTTCAGCGGCAACCCATTCATTTTCTTTAGGCCCAAAGTCTTTCCAGCACACTAGATAATATAAGCGACCACGTCTATACTTAAGAGTCCAGAATTTTCGCAATCTCACAATGAGGTTCACCATTCAGAATCAAAGGAGAAGGAATCGGTTGTTGGGGCCACCAGATATTCGGTCCAGGGTCCCGTTTCAATAAGCTGAAATGGAAAACAGGATGCAAAGATTTCAATGACTTAGGCAGTTGAAGTTCAACAGTTACCTCACTGATCTTTCAGAGTACTTTAAATGGTCCCACATATTTCCAGCCCAATTTGCGACTGGGTTGCAGACCCCTGATGTTCTTGGTTGACAAATACACTAAATCCCCGGGTTGCAAATCCCACCCAGGCGCTCTCCCCTTGTCCGCTTGTTTTTTATAGTCCATTTTGGCTTTATCCAGTGTCTTTGCTATCAAAGGCCAAGAGTCCTGTAAGATTTCCCACCAATCTTGGTAGTTCAACAACCCTAGTCCAACAGGGGCGAGTTGCAGCAGGGGGGTCCCCTCATATCCACAGGAAGCTATAAAGGGAGAGGCACCCATAGAAGAATGGACCGCATTGATCTTCGACGTGGTCTCTGTGCTTCACACTGATGGGTTACTGCGCCTGCGCTGGAATCCATCGGTATCGTAGAAAGCTTAACGGATTTTTGCGCCCAGCAGCACCGGGCATGCACGGGAGCCCGACCGCGCATGCCCAGGGGAGCGGGCGCGGGGATCCCGCCAGTTCTCTTCTGACCGCCGTGCTGTTCACAGCTCAGTCAGATAGCTCCGTCGTGGAAAGCTTCGCCTCTTCCAACTTCTTTCCTTCTCTTCTCTTACTTTATCTTGTCTTTAAAAAAAAAAACACAGGGTGATTTCTTGGTGTGGGGTTTTTCTTCTTTCCTCTGCCTTCGGGCTCCCCCCCCTCCCTTGTCTCTTTCTTCCCCTCTCCTGGGCTACTGCATGGCTCAGAAGTGGGGCTGCTTTAAAAGGTGCTTGGACTGCGGGAGCAAAATTGCGGCTCCGGACGGCCATTCGCTCTGCATTCTCTGTCTGGGCGAATCCCATCGTCCCGATTCGTGCCCCCACTGCGCTAGATTCAGTAATCAGACGCGAAAGAACAGAGCTGCGAGATTGAAGGTCGCCCTTTTGGAGTCCGCGCTCCTCCCCTCCCCGTCCAAACCGATGGAGTTGATCAGCAAGTCTACTCCGACCGAGCTCCCGTCGACATCGAAGAATCCCTCTCGACCCCCTTCGGAGTCGAGACCGGCATCGGACATCGTCCATTCGGGGTCGAAACGCCCGGCTCCTAGTCAGTCCGCGGCCTTGACACCCTTGAAAAAGAAAAAGAAGGACAAATCCCAGAAAAAGCACAAGGATCCTTCTGTGCCCACTGGGAAACCTCCCAAAAAAGCCTCCGCGACTCCACCTCCGATGCCATTGGAGCCGCGCGTTGTCATACAGCCCGCACCAGCTGTACCAGCGGCGTCTAAGGAGATCCCTACCATCCATCTCCTCGACTCTCCGATCCGCCTGATCGATGTCGTGCCACCTGATGCCATCTTGGAAACTCAACCCTTTCCCGATGACGAGCACCGGCACCCGGATCTACACCGACGGCGATCCATCTCGAGGTTACCTCTGTCTGCAAGGTCTTTCTCACCTGAACCCAGCGACCCGGAGGGCCCCGACGACAACATCGAGCGTCCCCACTACGTCGACTATAACCGGAGAGATTTTCCACCTCGATCTCCTCGATACAGGTCTCCGCACCGCTGTCAACCTTCCCGCCATCGATTCCCGGCCCCGTCTCGATGGGACCTTCCTCCACAGTCTCTCCCTCCTTGGGATCGACATTGATCACACTACCACGAGGCACACTATTCTGTCGCTCCGGGACCGTGGTCGCCCTCCGTCTACCCAGACTGGGATCGCCTTGAGCATCGTTCACGGACCTCTCCCCCGCATCATCTGGCATCTGCTACCTGGGTGAGACCGCACACCTACCAGGTTGCTGAACCTCGACCGCTGTCACTGCGCCCCCTGCCGCAACAGCCGCCATCGCAACCGCCACAACGCTCATCGGCTCCGCAGGGATCAATACCGACCCCCATCCCGATACAGCCCGTACCGATCACGGACCCACCGTCGATACCGACACAACCCTTCGAACCGCCTGCATCCTCTTCGTCAGCAGAGGACAGCGACGACCCCGACTCCGACCAGGGCTCGCCTTCTCGACCCTCTCCCGACCAGGATGTATCAGAGAATCTGCCCATCTCACCCTCGGAGGATATCTCCTCTTACGGAGAATTGGTCAAGCGTATGGCCCTCTCCTTAGGACTGGCCATTCTCCAGCCTAAACCCGCATCCCTGGGACCTCTTGCTCGTCCTCCGCGCCCTCACAGGAAAACCTTTCGAGCCATTAGCTACCTGTGCTCCACATCTTCTAGCATGGAAGACCGCTTTTCTTGTGGCCATCACCTCTGCACGCAGAGCAGGAGAGATTCTGGCCTTTCGACATGACACACCCTACCTGTCCTTTCTGCCGGATTCTGTATGGCTTTTTCCCGACCTCTCCTTCCTACCCAAGGTGGTTTCAGATTTCCACCTCCATGTGGAGACGGTCTTGCCTGACTTCTACCCAAACTATACCTCACAGGAGGAAAGGCTCCTCCATACCTTGGACGTGAAAAGGGCCCTCCTGTTCTATTTGGCCCGTACTAAAGCATCCCGGAAAACCCTGAGACTCTTTGTCTCATATGCCTCTCACAAACTGGGATCTTCTTCGTGGTCTCTGTGCATCACACCTCTGGGATAATGTGCGCCTGCGCCGATTCCGATCGGTAACTTCAAAGCCAAACGGATTTTCGCGCCAACTTCCCGATCGCGCGCCAGCTCCACTGCGCATGACCGGGGAGGGGCATGAGGATCCCGCCAGTTCTCTTCTGACCGCTGCGTCGTGAGGATCCTTTCTCTCCTGCTCCGGTCGGTAGTTTACTTTCCTATCTGAAAAAGCCTTCGGACTGATTTTTCTCCCCTATTTGAACTCAGACTGTTAACTGGACTTGATTTTGGAATTTTCCCCCCTTACTTCACCGCTCGGCCTGTGGCCCAGCGGTGGGGGTTCTTTAAGAGGTGCCTGCAGTGCGGCAGTAAAATAGCCCCACCGGACAAGCACTCCTTGTGCCTTCTTTGTCTGGGCGAGTCCCACCGAGTCGACTCCTGCGCGAGTTGTGCGGCTTTCTCGAAGCAAACTCGTAAAAATCGAGCTGCGAGGCTCCGGGTTGCTCTCCTCGAGTCGGCATTGTCTCCGAAGATGTCTTCTTCCGAAATTCCGGCGTCTTCACCGACGGGACCGACACCGTCTCCATCCCGGAGCATCGGTACCGACAGACCGGCACCGAAGAGATCACTCCCCTTGCCCGATACTCCTGCTAAAAAGCGCAGAGAGGGCAAGGAGGAGAAGGGCAAGCTGAAGCACAAGAAACCCTCGAGTGCTTCATCGACGCACGGCGCGCTCGACTCAGC
The DNA here is from genome assembly GCA_029233225.1 of Lepidodactylus listeri. NCBI lineage: Eukaryota > Metazoa > Chordata > Lepidosauria > Squamata > Gekkonidae > Lepidodactylus > Lepidodactylus listeri. The sequence continues at coordinate 109,594,598 of JARCFY010000009.1, read as the reverse complement.
CCAGTCCGGGCTCGACCAGCTTGACCCGAAAGATCGCGAGCGACCCTGGGGTAGATCAACCTCCCCGATGCCGCGACCGATCACCTTGACGGACTCCGACCTCGACATAGACCTTACACAGGTTCCTCGAGACACTCCTGACGCCGAGGCGAAGCCACCATCGGCACCGAGAGGGGACAAGGATTACCGCTCCCCAGCTCCACTGGTGCCGTGGGACGTTCAGCAGTGGAGATACCTTTACGGCTCCTACCCACCCCCACTCCAGTGGTACCCCACCGAATGGGATCGGCAATCCACCTCCTCTAGAGTGTCCCGGTACCGAGAACCGGCATCAGTACCGACACCGACACCGGCACCTCCGAAACGGACGCCCGACATTGATCCACGCCCGTTGCCGACATCTCAAGACCTTTCGAGCCCGACCCCCCCCTCTCTGTCCGAACACTCGGCACCGAGGTCTCCGGCATCTTCTGTGTCAGACGACGAATCGCTCCCGCACCCGTCGCCTGACACACAGGTCACCGAGAACCTTCCAATCTCCCCCTCCGAGGATGTAAAACCCTACGGGGAACTCATCAAGAGAATGGCACACTCGTTGGCCCTAGCCACGGCCCAGCCGACCCCAACGGCCACAGATTCCATCTTCGATATAGTGCAGATGGATACATCAACACCGGTTGCCCTCCCACTCATATCGGTCCTGATGACTACAGCCAAAGAATCTTGACCGCATCCTTCATCTACACCCATCTCCAGCAAACGCCTAGACCATATGTATAGGATCCAGGAGCCTGGGGCAGAATTTTTATTTGTCCACCCTAAACCTAACTCAGTGGTTGTGACGCCCTCCTCCAAGGGCCGTAGTGGACACTCTTCCCCTCTGGACAAGGAAGGACACAGAATAGACTCCTTCGGAAGACGCATTTATTCAGCGGACGCATTGGGTTTAAAGATAGCAAACTACACCGCCTGCATGAGCAGGTACCAGTACTCGCTCTGGGAGCAGATGACCGCGCTCATTGCCCATCTCCCAGAAGATAAGTTACGTAATGCCAGAAAGATCCAGAAGGAAGGTATGTCTTTGGCCAAGCTCCAACTTTCAGCCTCCAAGCATTCGGCGGAAGTAACCTCCAAGACGCTCACATCAGCAGTGTCCATTAGACGCCATGCCTGGTTGAGATCCACTTCTCTTCCTCAAGACACTAAGACCTTGGTGGAAGATCTTCCATTTGAAGGAGACGGACTCTTCAGCTCAACAACTGACACAGTGCTTCACGGGCTTGATAAAAGTATGAAGACATCCCGCAACCTGGGAGTCTCTCAACCTAAACAACAAAAACAGAGAACATGGCAAAGATCATGGCCCAAGAAGCAATCACAAAGACCTCCCGCTGAACCCCAATGGCAGAGGTCACCGCCACCCACCTACCAGCATAAACCCTACAACAACAAACCTCGCTTCCCAGCCGCTCCAGCATCTAAGGCGAAACCCCCCAAACCGAGCAAACAGAGCTTTTGACTCCCACCCCCGCTCCGACACTCCCACCCGTCTATCACCCTTCCTGACAGCATGGCAATCCATCACTTCGGACAAGTGGGCACTCTTGGTCATCTCCGAAGGATACAGAATAGAATTCTTCGAGATCCCTACAGAACCTTACTTCGTGGTCACTCCTCCATCCGATACCCTAACATCCGAGGTCGAGACTCTGCTGAGCAAAGATGCGACAATGGCCGTCTTCATCCGCCTACATGGCATCCACCTATACCCTTACCTGGACGACTGGCTCCTGATTGCACGCTCAGCATCAGACCTACAAGACCACGTCTCCCTAACACTCCACACCCTGGAGACCCTGGGGTTGACGATAAATACAAAGAAGTCCATGCTCACCCCCTCCAGACGGGTACAGTTCATCGGAGCTCTTCTCGACTCCCTACAGTGCAGGGCATTTCTGCCTCCCAGCAGGGTCTCGGACATTGTTTCCCTCCTCAGTACTCTGAGAAGGCACCGGGAGGCGACAGCTCGTCAAATACTGCGCCTCTTGGGACTCATGGCGGCCACCACCATGGTCATTCCCTTCGCAAGGTTGCACATGAGGCCCTTGCAACTGTGGTTCCTCCATCGGTTCCGGCCAAGCCTACACCCCCTCTGTCCAAAAGATTCCACCTCTCGGATCCGGTGGTTCAAGCCCTGGAGTGGTGGCAGGTGCCACAAAATCTCCAGACAGGCGCTCCCTTTCGCCGCCCTCCTCCGTCAGTCACTATTACCACAGACGCCTCCCTATGGGGCTGGGGAGCCCACCTGGGCGATCTGTGCATGGGCGACAAGTGGGATCCGTCAGTAGCGTCCAATCACATCAACTTTCTAGAGCTACTAGCGGTCCGCTACGCGATACGGTCTTTTCGACACCTCTTGTCGGGGAAGACAGTGGCCGTCTTCACAGACAACACGACCACAATGTACTATATCAACAGACAGGGTGGTACAGTTTCCTGCAGCTTATGCCGCTTAGCGATAGAACTCTGGACGGAATGTCAGTCGCTGGATATTTATCTGGTAGCGAACCATCTTCCAGGCCAGCTCAACACGCAAGCAGATTTTTTGAGCAGAGGGGGTGCATCCTTACATGATTGGGAACTCAATCCTCTGTACCTGACCCCGATCTTCAGCCTCTGGGGTCAACCTGCTGTGGACGTCTTTGCGTCAAGGGACAACAAGAAGTGTCCCCTCTTTTGCTCCAGGGCGGGCAAGGATCCGATGTCCTTGGGAGACGGCCTCCTCCTCTCCTTGTCGGGGTTACACATTTATCTGTTTCCCCCGATCCCGCTCATACTGAGGGTAGTACAAAAGTTACTAGTGGAACAACCACTAGCAATCCTGATCACACCCTGGTGGCCGAGGCAGCCGTGGTTTCCCACCCTTCTTCGCCTCTCCAACGGGTCTTACACTCACCTTCCGATGAACCCAGACCTCCTTTGGATGCATGAGGGTCTGGTGCTGCATCACGACATACCCAGACTGAAGCTAACAGCTTGGCTAATTCGTCCTCCAAAATAGACCCTCGAATAGCTGATGTCCTCCTCAATGCCCGTAAGCCGTCTACACGTCGTTCCTACGAGGCGAAATGGAGTAAGTTCCTGTCTTTCCTGGCTTCAGTAGGACCACCTTCCATTCCATCCACGCTCAACGACATCTTTGGTTTTCTATTATCGTGCAAAGACAGAGGATTGTGCCATGCATCACTGCGTGTCTACCTCTCAGCTGTTTCGGTCAACCATCCTTCAACAGATGGTTACTCCGTGTTCTCCCACCCCACTACGAAGCAATTCCTAAAGGGAATGTACCGTCTCTTCCCAACAGTCAAAACCCCTGTTCCTGTGTGGGACCTGCCACTAGTACTGAACAAACTAATGGCTAAACCGTTTGAGCCTATGGCTTCCTGTAGCCTGCAGCTTCTTTCGTGGAAAGTAGCGTTTCTTGTGGCTCTCACTTCAGTTCGTAGGGTGAGTGAGCTGTCGGCTCTCCGTTGTGACCCACCCTACCTCACCTTTCATCAGGAAGCGGTAACCCTGTCTCCTGATATTACCTTCTTACCGAAAATAGTTTCGGACTTCCACATTAAAGCGGACATCACCCTACCAGTGTTTTTTCCTGAACCCAAGGACCAGGCACAACGTTGCCTACATTCTCTCGATGTTAAGAGGGCCCTGTCTTTTTACTTGCATTGGACTAAATCCTTCTGCAAGTCCCCAGCTCTCTTCGTGCCTTGCCTTGCCCAGACAGGGACAGAAACTGTGGTCTCAGAGACTGTCTAAATGGATCGTTGAGACGATAAAACTCGCCTACCTACTGGCCAAGTGGCCATTGCCGGCGTCCCTGCGGGCTCACTCTACTCGAGCAGTGGCTGCCTCGACAGCTTTCCTCAAGGGCATTCCCCTGGGAGACATCTGCAATGCTGCAACATGGGCGTCTCCTCACACGTTCGTGAGGCACTATGCTTTGGACGTCCGTGCCTATCAGCGGTTGGCGGTGGGTTGTGCAGTTCTGCAGACAGCTCAGATGTGAGACCTCCAGCACCCACCTCCAGATATGTGGTGTAATTATTGCTCGCTATTCTCCCAGAGGTGTGATGTACAGAGACCACGAAGAAGATATACAGGTTGCTTACCTGTAATTGGAGATCTTCGAGTGGTCATCTGTGCATTCACACCACCCGCCCTCCTTCCCCTCTGCTTTCGGTCTCCCTTGTACTCTCTTGGAGGCTGCTTGCAGCGGTCAGAAGGAACTGGCGGGATCCTCGTGCCCCTCCCTGGTCATGCGCAGTGGAGCCGGCGCGCGATCGGGGAGTTGGCGCGAAAATCCATTTGGCTTTGAAGTTACCGATCGGGATCGGCGCAGGCGCACATTATCCCAGAGGTGTGAATGCACAGATGACCACTCGAAGATCTCCAATTACAGGTAAGCAACCTGTATATCTCCCATCACAGCACAGAGATTCTCCAAGTGGATAGTGGCCCTTATCACCCTATGCTACCAGCTATCTCGGATGCCGCTCCCGGGCCAGATCCAAGCCCATTCCACCAGGGCCATGGCAACTTCTACGGCCTTCCTCAAGGGAGCCTCCCTTACGGACGTCTGCAATGCTGCTACATGGGCCTTGCCTACCACCTTTATGCGGCACTACGCCTTGGACACCCGGGCCGCTTCGCGCTCCTCCCTGGGTCGTCTGGTTCTATCCTCTGCCTCTAAGTGACAGCCTGCCTGCACCCACCTCCAGGTAGGACACTGCTCGCTACTCTCCCATCAGTGTGAAGCACAGAGACCACGTCGAAGATAAACAGGTTTCCTACCTGTAACTGATGATCTTCGAGTGGTTATCTGTGCATTCACACTACCCGCCCTCCTTCCCCTCTGCTGCCAGGCTCTATCTATCTCTGCTTGGTCGCAGCGGCCAGAAGGAACTGGCGGGATCCCCGCGCCCGCTCCCCTGGGCATGCGCGGTCGGGCTCCCGCACATGCCCGGTGCTGCTGGGCGCAAAAATCCGTTAAGCTTTCTACGAGACCGATGGATTCCAGCGCAGGCGCAGTAACCCATCAGTGTGAATGCACAGATGACCACTCGAAGATCATCAGTTACAGGTAGGAAACCTGTTTTTATAACCGTACTCTGCTAATGGCAGCAATTCAACCCAGTTGTCTTGTTGATAGTTCGAGAAGCAGTGTAAAAATTGTTCAACGACTTGATTGACTCTCGGTTTGGCCATCAGTCTCTGGGTGATAAGCACATCTGAGCGCTTGTTCCACCTCTAAGACTCGAAATAACTCCCACCAAAAGGTGGCAACGAACTGCGACCCTTGGTTGGAGATTGTCTTGCACGGGATTGAGTGCAATTTAATGATGTTACTCATAAACATTTTGGCTAACGCCTTTGCTGTGGGTATCTGAACAGAATAAAATGAGCTCGTTTTGTAAACAGATCCACCACCAGGAAGATCACCGTTTTCCCTTTGCTAGGGGGCAGATCTGTAATAAAGTCCACAGAGATCACCTCCCAAGGCCGGCTAGGGGTCTCTAATGGTTTCAAGCGGCCTGCTGTCCCCCCCCCTCCGCGGTTACACATCAAACAGGTTTGGCAGGAGCTCACATAAGATGACACATCCCTACGCATGTGTGGCCACCAGAATTGGTGTTGCAGTAAATGAAGCGTTTTCAAATATCCAAAGTGACCTGACAGTTTGGATTCATGGGCAGAGTACATAACTTCCCTCCGAAGGGAGAGAGGAACAACCAGTTTATCTCCCTTGTACCAACAAGCATCAGTCCCCTGCACCACTTTGGGGTCTCCCTGTATGTCTGCAGATTTTGGGGGGCTCCCAGTCTATCACAGGCGCCACTTTAGCAGGGTCCATTTCCAGACCCCAGAGCGATATGCGATACCTTAGAAAGTCAATTTCTGACTAGCGAAACTCACATTTGGGCAGCTTAGCAAAAAGCTTATGTGTGCAAAGGGTGGTGAGAACTTCACGCACCAATTTCACATATAACTCCTGATCCGGGGAGTATAAAAGGATATCATCTAGATAGCAGAGGACCCCTTTAAACAGGTGCTTGTGCAACACTTCATAAAAACTCCAGGCGCCCCTTGAAGTCTGAACGGTGTCAGCAGGTATTCAAACTGGCCCAGGGGTGTATTAAACACAGTCTTATATTCATCCCCCTCCCGGATACGCACTCGGAAGTATGCGTCCCAGAGGTCCAATTTGGAAAATATTTTTAACCTGGCCGCCTCTGCCAGGAGATCTTTAATCAAGAGAAGGGGGTATGCGTTAGATGCTAACACTTCATTCAAACCCCTATAATCTAGGCACAGTCTTAGCCCTCCATCCTTCTTTTTCTGAAACAAAACGGGCTGCCAGAGGGGAACTCACTGGCCGGATGAAGCCCCACACCTTGTTCTTGTCAATGAACTTGTGCAGGGCTCTTTTTGTAGAAAAAGCCCAGCAGGAACTAATTAGCATATTTGGCCACACCCCATGTTACCAGAAGTGTGGTCATCCAGCCACATCTACCTTTTGCTTCTTATTCTGTTTACCATGTTTGTTGTCAAAACGGTTTTGACAAAACCAATAAAAACATTATTTTCTGTCCCATCTATACAAAATCTTGCCTGAACCAATATCTTGATGTCCAACAATTATTTCCACACTGGATTAGAATCAATTCCTAAAGATTAGGTTCTTGTGGAAATCAGCTTGCCTTCCTGCAGAACTAGTATGCTGAATATGAATTTTTAGGGTTGCCAACCTACAGGTGGGGTCTGGAGATCTCCTGGAATTACAACTGAGCTCCAAACTTCAGAGATCGGGTCAATAGCTGCTTTGGGAAGTGGAGTCCATGGCATTATGCTTTGCTTAGATCCCTCCTTCCCCCAAACCCCACCCTCCTCAGGCTCCACTCCCCAATCTCCAGGGATTTCCTCAACCTGGAGTTGGCAACCCTAGTTCACTGGTAGGACAACCCTAGGTTTGTGGATGCACTGGACAGGAGTAGTTTCTGGACTATTTTGTTCAAGGTACAAAATTTAATTCAAAGTATAAGATTTCATGTGCCACCCACACTTCTTCAGATACAACCACACTTCTTCAGATGGAAGAAGTGTGCATTGCACACAAAAGCTTATACCTTGGATGAAACTTTGGACTCCAATTTTGTTTTGCTGCTTCAGACCAACACAGCTACCCACCTGAATTATTACATTATAATAATATTTACAAGTAATTATGTACCAGTGGAGTAGTTACCATGGAGAGTCTGTCCCACAGGTAAAATGATCCTGTGAACAGGTGGGCTTTACCACATCAAAGTATCACTACCATCACAAGCTCACCAATTGTTGGAAGTCAACAGAAATTGTTGGAAGTCCTCAGAAGCAGAAATCTCTCTTATTAGGAGGTTTAAGAACATCAACTTTGCTGGCAGATGTCAGCCCAGTGGCAGGAGAAGAGGGACAATTATCTTCTTCAGAAACTCTGCCCACTTTTTAAATTTCACAAAATAGGCAATCTCCAAAGTGCTGCTGACCATTCTCATTTTTAGTTACAACTCTGTTTCTCTGCAGATGTCCCTCAAAGTCCCCCATGCAACAGTCAAGTGTTCTGCCAACACACACAACAATGAAGCTACTTTTTCAGATGTTTTCTCTTACATGGCAGTTAGCACCAAACGACTTTAATACAGACTTTAGACACACATATATTTGCAAGCCATTCCCAACAAGGCAGAACAAAGAGATTCTCAAAAATTAAAGATATAGTCAAAACCAGCATTTTCTGGGCTCTCTGCTTTTTCACATCCCTCCCCTTTTCCAACAATTTTTTTTACAAAAATACAAAGAACAAAATGAAACAGAGAGAGAGAGAGGAAGGAAGGAAGGTGGGGAAAGAGAGAGAGAGAGAAAGAAAGAAAGACAGACAGAAAGAAAGATGGGGGGAGAGAGAGACTGAGAAGTAAAAGAGATGGGGGGAGGCACGTACCGGAGCAGGGAGAGCGTAGGCATGGGGACGCGACGTGGGCAAGCCAAATGCAGAGCGCCCAGGCCTTTCAGTGCAAAAAGCCCAGGCTCAGTGCTCAATCTCCGGGTGGGGCTTTTTCCTGCCAGCTCTCTGCACTTAAAGGGAAAGCTCCCTTTCAGTGCAAAGAGCCCAGGCTCAGTGCTCAATCTGCGGGCGGGGCTTTTTCCTGCCGGCTCTCTGCACTTAAAGGGAAAGCTCCCTTTGAGTGCAAAGAGCCCAGGCCCGGTGGGGCAGGGCGGGCTTGGACGCCAGCCAGAACATTGTTCCGATACATTCCAGCTGGAAAAAAAACCCTGAACTTGCGTAATTCCACTTTCTCAGCAGGGCTCATTGAATACAGTTTCCCTTTAGGCAGCTTGTGACTGGGCAATAGCTCAATAGTACAGTCAGTATTTCTTTGAGGAGGTAACTCATCAGCCTTGGTTTCCTCAAACACCTCACTCAAGTCTCAATATTCCAAAGGGATAGTTTCAAAATCTTCCATAGCCATGCAGCCATTAAGGGGGGGTGAAGTAGGTGCCGGGCCCCACTCGGGAAGCCAGCAGTTCTCTGCGCACCGGGTGGTTACAAAGCACACTTTCCCTTCACTCCACACAATGCAGGGATCGTGGGAACCCAACCAAGGGCTTCCCAAAACCATGGGGAATTGAGCATGGGGATTAATAACAAATGTCCTTTTCCTCCAGTGCTCCTCTGTCCCAACAATAAGTGGTTCAGTCTCATAATCACAAGGTTCTTTCATCTCTGAACCATCCATCTGGGTGAATCGTAGGGGTTTGGCCACCTTGTCACCCCAACCTTGCCACTCCTGTGACTACTATCGGGTTAATAAGGTCTCTAGCACACCCTGAGTCGATGAGGACCCTCACTCTAACTTGGGTTTCCAGGTCTGGGTTGACCACAATCAGTATAACATAAAGGAGGGAAGTGGGATTGCTCACCACTGGTGGCGCCAGTTGCTCACGGACCTGCTGGGTAGCGCCCTTTAGAGCAGGTCCCATCTGTTTCCCACTGGCTGAGCGGCCTCCACTGCTGCAACCCTGTCCTGCTCTGGTTGAGTTTCAAGCTGCAGGGCCCAGGGCTTCAGGGGGTGAGGTCCCTTCGTGCTACGAGGGGCGGTGACCGGTGGAGTCAGAACTCCTTTTGGGGCTCCAGCGAGGCAGGATGAAACATAATGGCCAGCTTCTCCACAACACAGGCAGAGCCCATGCTTCATTTGCAGAACCTGGAGATCTCGGAAGGGGTTGTTTGAGCTTGGGCATGGCTGGTTTCCCGGCAGCTACTGGGGTTTTGGGACTGGCTTCGGGACATGCATGTGGATCATCTGAAATCTGCCTTCTTCATCTTCTGCTGTCCTCACCCAGGCCGCCAACGATGTGGGTTCATGTTCCTGAGAATTGTCTCATAGATATCATGATTAAGTCCCTGCTGATATTACTCAATAAACATGGCTTTTGGCCACCCCTGTATCTTAGCCACAAATCTCTTGAAAGCATCAAAGTAGTCACGCATGGAGCTGGTCCCTTGCTGCAGGGTGCAGATTCCGGTTGCGGGCCTTTTCCTCTCCCATGGGGTCTTTGTACTGCCGTCGCAGCACCCACATAAACTCCTCGGCGCTCCTGAGCTCAGGCCCTGGCATGTTGTGGAGGCTCACGTACCAATCGGCTGCCCCCTCTCGCATCCTCGACCCGATGGAGCTGACTTGTTCTTCCTCTGATGGGAAGAGATGGCCCCAATTCTGGAGGAACCTCCCTGGTTCGATTACGAAGAACTGAAGTTTATCGGGGTTCCCATCAAACATAGTATCCAATAATTCTTGGGGCACAGGCGGTCAAGGTATTACCAGCCTCGGTGCAGCAGGTCTTGGGGGTGCCTCACCTGGTCCCGCAGGTGCTCCTTGTGGCTGGGGAAACTGTTGCGGGGGCAGGTGTGCAACCTCCTCTTCTTCCTCCCCTTCACCCTTGATCACGGCTGCGATCACTCTCAGGAGGTCCAGAAACATCTCGGTGATCTTTCTGCACCGTCTGTTGCATAGGCTTGAACCTCCGATTCATGTGAGCCCATAGCTCGCTGGAGGGTCCTGCTGCTTCCCTGGCAGGACCTTGTATAGACGATACCATTGGGAGTTCATACCGACCCAGGGTAGACCCCCGTGGGGTGTTGACCACGTTTTCAACGGCATTGTGGAGAACTGCGTCCAGGAATATTGGTTCCAGCGCAGCCTTTCGTAGACCCACCGACTGGTGGTAGGAACCACTGTCTCCTCCAGGGTAGTCACCGGTCCCTCCAAGGGTGCAGTAGTTACGGGTATCATGTCCTCGCCATCCATGTCTGGGTGCAAGGCAGGATCCCAATATAAAGATTACTAACACTCTGTGAGAGTCCTACAGAGTTAGTCAACAACTGTCCTAGAAAAGGAAGTCTTTATTGAGAAATGTCTGTTGTGGTCATCTGCACTTCTTGTGTTAGGAATGGCTGACACAGTCCCAAGCAGAACAATTATACATAATTCAAAAGGGGATCTGGTAAGGAATTGCAACCAATTAACAAGGCAAAGAAAAGGCATGAAAATGGTTCTATGGTTCCCAGGGAAAAAGCGGGAAGACAGGAGAAAAGATACATAGGCAGGCACCAGCAGTCTCCCAAGGCCAGAGCAGCTTGCAGAGTGATAAGCACACCATGAGAAGTATAACATAACATTCCACAGACCTGACATCAAAGGTTCACTCATCCCACCTCCCAGGCAGGAGATGGCAGCAGTAACTGAGAACATGTTTTTGTCTTAAATATACACTCACTTCACTGTAGAGATTCTTTTTATTGCTTCATTTTACTACATACAGGAAACTTCATACTACTTTTAACGATCTCAGAGATCATGGCTGGTGTCTGAACCTACAGAAATTTCTTATTATTGTATTATTTTTAAGCTTTGTGGTTGGCCAATATGTAGATACTTTTGTGATAACTACTGCTAAATGTTTTGGCCATGCTAGCAGATTAAGATTCCTCTAAGGTTGAGCTGCGTATTTTGCGTTTATGAGGTAGTTTTGCTGCTAAACATGTTCAACTTCTCTTTCAATATTTGGTTTCATCATACTGGCATTACATTCTGATTCAAATAACTTACTCGGCTTTCTTATTTCTCTGTATTCAAGCTTTCAGCAGTTTGCTCCTCAAAATATCTCCAGTAATTTCTTTGTCAGGTTCCTTATTAACTTACCTTGCAAGTAACTTGTAAAACCTCTGTTGCAAAACAAGAGTACGTGTGTATGTCACTGATCAAGATGTCTGCTTTATTTTTAAGGAACACTTTTTTTCTTTTATAGCCTTGTTGACTGTATTCATCAATACTGGCATCTTTTAGCGCTTTGTTGCCTTTCTAAACTATGGTTAATATTTTTGTGTGAGCTTCTAGTATAACGTGCTTAAATGATTCCCGAGATTTTTTGAAAGGATTTGAACTCCCCACTCTCACCTTTGGCTTTCTTTTTCATCATTTCTCTCCAGTTTTTTTTTGAGAAACTTCCTCCATTCTCCTCCTGAGATTGTATTGGGCTCTGAGAATTTCCCCACTCATATTGATGAGATCAGGTTTATGGTTTACAATAATGGTACATGTGCGTGGATGAGTTTAGAAGCTTACAGTGTGTCCTTTATTTGCCTTGGGTAAGGGAAAGAGTGACTACCGTACATGCGATTGCTCTGAAGTTTGTACGATTGACTTTTTGCTATTCAAGCCCTTGTCCAGGCTTTCTGCTATTTAAGCTGCCATTCAGGCTTGCTGCTATTCAAAAGGCCACCTGTTACAAGGCTATCCCTTTCCATGTATTGACAGCTCCTCTGTCCTAAGATATCTGTATTCATAGCAGTGGTATATACCGCTACTCATCTCTCTCTCTCCTCTCTCTCTTTTTTTTAAAGCCACCTATGCACAAAAAACTATTTAGAGAAATTTTAGAATGAGTTGTATGTTTTTGTATTTTTTTATTATAAAGAAAGTGCTTTTCCTGTAAAGTACTTACAGTTTTTATAATTTTTTAAAAGTCCGTAAAGACATGTCTAGAGGAGAGTTTGACTTTAGTTGAGCTGGAAGATTGAGGCTCCTTTCATACAGGGAAAAGGGACAGGGACGGACAAGGAGCTATAGACTTTGTGGTTGAGATGGTGCATTTGCAGGGAGGGCAGGGTATAAATATAAGAAAATAAAGAAATAATAATTTTTGTAGTCATGTTCTGTATTAATTTTTCCTCACGTTGTTACAGTAACGGACTTAGCTTATTTTGCTTCAGTAGTTGAATGTGAGCCTGAATACTTCAGTGTTCAGTGGTGCTGTAATAAAAGTGACTGCTTCTTCTGCTATATTAAAATAGTTCCAAATCACACAGCTTTCTGTAACTTTGTGTATTCGTTGTGCTGCCATGTCTCTTACTATTACCCACAGCAGATCTAAGAACCAAGCTGTTCTTGCTTTCATGTTTGATGTGTTCCCCATCTCCCTTCCGGATATGCTTACAGAGAAATGTTAAGGGTGTACATATTTTTTGAGGAGGGTTAGAAAGGATCACAGCTGCAGCATTCCCTAAGGGAGAGAACTGTTGTGGTTACATATATTGGAAGAGAGCTAACTTCTCTTTGGCTAATTCCTTTTATTTTATGCGTGTATTTTTTAACTTTCTGACCCTGAGCAAGTATTAATTTTGCAGTGTACATATTGTGATCCGTGGCCTAGGAGTTTAAATATTAGCTGGAAAATCTTGCATGATCTTAAATAGCCAAAAACAAGGATCTGGGTACACATTGGCCGCATTGCTAGAACAAGTTGTGCTGCTCTTGCACAGCTGCCCGCTTTGGCATGTGCTGACTATGAAAGCAGCAGGGAACTCTGCTCTCACTGTAGGGATTGTCAATAAAGTCACATCCTAAAGGGATATCATACCTTGGCAAATGCATGGACAAAATGTCAACAACAAACCAATAATGAAGAGCAAATAGAAAAGTGCTTTGTGTAACAGCAGGGGAGTAGGCAGTGATTTATACTGGATTCTCTCCCCCCCCCCTTGTGTTTTATTAAACAATGTGAAGAAAGATGATGCACAAGTCAATGCAGCATCTGTCAGCAGAAAGATGAGACTTAAGGATTTAAAGGAATGTTTGAGTTGCATTTCTAGTGCGGGAAAAATCACTGGGGGAGAAGGGAGTGAGAGGTCTGGGAAATAATATGATGCGCAAAAGAACAGACACAGTATTCTTCTTCCATGGGTCAGTGCTAGAAAGGTCGTGTTGTCCTTGGACAGAAATCAATGACTGTTGACCGTGATCAGGGTTCCCTCTAAGCTGAGTTAGTGTGAGCTAGCTCACACTTTTTTAGCCTCCGGCTCACACAACTTTAATGCCAGTAGCTCACAAAGTAGAATTTTTGCTCACAAGACTTAGAGGGAACATTTTTTATTCTGCTTTATATTATGCTTCAACAATGTCCTACAGTTTCAATAAAATTTTATCACTCCCCTCCCTGGGTTTGGCACAGTGTACACTTCTACTTTCCTGTATTAGTGTTCCCCTTTGTAGCAGAATTATCTTAGAACCCCATGTTAGATGGGAGATTTGTGACTAAATTTCCCTATATTCACTTTACCATTGAAGCATCTGTGTGGGGCATGATTTGAATTATAGGAGGTGCTGTAGGAAGGGGATGTAACCTCCCTTTTCTCCTTGATACCATTTTCTAAATATCAGCTTGGGTGTGGGATGAGGGAAAAGACAAGCATATTGTATGATCTTCAACGTGGTCTCTGTGCTTCACACCTATGAGTTACTGCACCTGCGCTGGAATCCATCGGCATTGTAGAAAGCTTAACAGATTTTCGCACCCAGCGCATGCATGGGGGCCCCCGCACCAGTTCTCTTCTGACCACTGTGCTGTTAACAGCTCTCCATCGGTTGGCTATTCTTGTGGAAAGCTCTTCATCTTTATTTCGTTTTTATTTTTCTTTCTTATTCTTTTCCTTAGTTTTTTGCTTTAAAAAAAGGAAGGGAGAGTGAGTTTTGTTTGAGGGGAATTTTTATTTCCCACCCTTCGGGCACTCCCCCCCCCCCCCCGTCTTTGGGCCTCCACTGTATGACTAAGAAGTGGGGATTTTTTAAACGGTACACCTCTCGTGGCAGTAAGCTTGCCCCTCCGGACGGCCACTCCTTGTGTATTCTTTGCTTGGGTGAGTCACATCGTCCGGAGTCCTGCGTGCACTGTTTGAAGTTTTTGAACCAAACACGCAAGAACAGGGCAGCTCGCCTCAGGGTCGCACTCCTAGAATCGCCTCTGCTCCCTGCTAACATCTCAGCTGCCGACCCCCTGGAGCCTGATGTTGTGACTATGTCTTTAACACCGACCACCACACCTCCAACGACATCGACGGCAGATCCATCGGTGGCCTTGATGTCGAAGGTGGCCTCCGACATCATTTGTTCTTCATCGAAGCACCTGGCACCAACTCAGTCTGCATCTTCAACACTAGTGAAAAAGAAGGACAAGTCACAGAAAAAGCGCAAAACTTCGACACCCGCCACCAGTAAGCCCCCAGAGAAGGGCACGGTGCCTGTACCTGCGGCTACTGTGTTGCCTGAGGCCACCGCCATGCTGCTTACTTTTGAGACTATGACTATTGATGCTCAGGCGCTGACTGTCGTACCGCCTATTATCCACTTGCTAGACTCCCCGATTCGCCAGCTGGATCCTCCGATGCCAGACCACATCCTTGAGACTCAACAGTTCTCCAATGTCGAGCGTTTTGCCGCATTTATTCACTCGCCCCGTCGAGATCTTTTTCCATCTCGGTCACCTTTCTCCGACCACTCATACTCCGACCCCCCCCCCCAGCATGGAGTTCTGCTGCCCTCGACATCGACCTTTCGATGCCAACGAGCCTACATCCTACCATGCTCCCCTGGATAGGGGAGGGCGTCCTGAGCATCGAGATTGGTCACCCAGACGCAGATCACCAATCCCATCTCACTGGGGTTATCTGCCCCCGCCACATCCTATGGCTCCATGGGACCAGCAGCATTACCACTATCCCTATGGGGTTTACCCGCTGTCCACAACCATGCCTCGGTTGACTCCTGCTGGCCATTCAGATTGGGACTGCTTGTCAACCCGCAGGTCCCACTCCAAGGTCATCTCATATGCCCCCTTTGGCTTTCTTCTCCAGGCCACCTGACTCCAGCAGCATAGATCTGCAGTGCCATTCACCGCTGTTGACACCAATTGTTTCAGTACTGACAGCTCCAATACCGATGGCTCTCAGCGGCATCCAGCCTCTCTGACGCCTCCCAGGCAGCCAGCATCGATGCCTCCTCCCCCACCTCAACAGCTGAGGCATGACTTTGGACACCTGGCTCAACTTCCACCTTCACCCTCGGATTCCTCTGACTCCTCCGACGGAGTCTGAAGGAGAGGCCTCTGATGTCCACAGCTCTCCTGGTGACCCTTTGCCCAAGTTGGATGTTATGGAGGACTTGCCCATATCACCTTCCGAGGACCTCACTTCATATGGAGATGTGATTAAAAGAATGGCCCCACTCCCGTGGCCTGTCTGTAACACGACTGAAACCCATTGTCACTGACGCGGCTTTTGACGTCATCTAGCTAGACATGTCAACCTCTGTTGCTTTGCCCATGTCTTCAGTTCTACTGCAGGCAGCCAAGTCTCCTTGGGACAAGCCTTCCTCTGCACCAGTGTCATCTTGCCGCCTGGACCACATGTACAGGGTACAGGACTCTGGTGCTGAATTCCTAATGCATCATCTGCAACCTAACTTGATGGTAGTTAGCTCTTCCTTTAAATCAAAGAAGACACATTCTGCTCCTTCTGACAAGGAAAGTTGTAAACTGGATGCCTTTGGGAGGCGCTTTCACGCTGCAGGAGCTCTCAGTCTCAAGACCACTAATTATTTAGCTTGTATGAGTCGATACCAGTACGCCCTCTGGGAATAACTCTCGGAACTCCTCGCCTCTCTCCTAGAAGATAAATGTATGGCAGCCAGAAAAATTCAAAAGGAGGGACTTACACTGGCAAAACAACAAATCAACTTTTCTAAACATGCCTTGGATACCTTTTCCAAGACTGACATCTGCCATAGCTCTGCGTTGCCACTCCTGGCTTTGTATGACCAACCTGCAGATGGACACCAGAGCCTACATTGAGGACCTCCCCTTTGACAGCCTAGGCTTGTTTCACTCCACCACAGACAATGATTTACAGGAGATGGATAAGAGCATAAAAGCCTCTCATACCTTGGGAGTATCTACTTCTATGAGGCCATTTAAGCACCGCACCTAGTCTAAATCCTGGGCTCGATGGTCCTCCAGCAGGACCGCTCCCGACTGCTCCTGGCGTCCGCGTACGTCTTCAGGTTCACAGTGGCCTCCTTATGCTCCTAAGCAAAAGTACTCACCTGCACAACAGTTGGCTCGCTCCAAGGCTTCGAGACCCCCCCAAGCAGGGTCTTTGACTTCTCTCCATCACTTGCTTCTCCCACCAGTTTGGGCCCCTTCTTCCAGACTTGGCAGCTGATTACAACAGACTCAAAGGTCCTTTCCATCATTTCATGAGGGTATTCCATAGAGTTTATCCAGCCTCCCTCTCTTCAAGTTTTTGTTACCACCCCGCTGTCAGACACCCTGGTTCAGGAGGTTACCACCCTGCTGTCTAAGGATGCCATAAAACACGTTCCTGCTCAACAACAATGGTCGGGCTTCTACTCTCGCTACTCTGCAGTACCCAAGAGGGATGGCGGCCTATCATGGACCTTCGGGGGCTGAACCACTTCATAGAATACCATCAGTTCCGCATGGTCACACTTCATTCCATTCTTCCTCTCCTTCGCAGGAATGCCTGGATGGCCATCCTCAACCTCCAAGATGCCTATTTTCATTTAAACATATGCCCTTGCCATCACAAGTATCTCTGTTTTTCCATCGGCCAAAGCCACTACCAGTACAAGGTGCTCCCATTTGGCCTCTCTACTGTCCCAAGAGTCTTCACGAAGACCATGGTAGTTGTTGCAGCCTTTCTACACCTTCAGGGTCTCATCGTCTTTCCGTACATAGACAATTGGTTACTGGTGGCAGAGTCTCGGGACACCCGTCTTCGGAACATAGAGTACACACGGACCTTACTGAACGACCTGGGCCTCCAGATCAACGAGGACAAGGCTCACCTTCAGCTGTCTCAACGGGTCTAATACATTGGAGCCGACCTGGACTCGGTGGCTCTCCGTGCCTATCTTCCAGAGGACAGGGCACTACCCATTATTGTCCTCTCCCAACAAATCCACTCCCTACCTTTCTCCACGGCACATGATATACAACGTCTTGTGGGTATTATGAATGCAACATCTGCAGTTCTGGTCTTTGCAAATCTGAGAATGTGACCACTGCAGCTGTGGTTTCTCCACTCTTTCTGCCCAGACTCTCAACCACAATCGACCCTCCTCTCCCCACCCCCACCCCCATTGTCAGGGACTCCCTTGTATGGTGGACTCTGCAATCAAATCTCCTTCAGGGGGCTCCGTTCCATCATCCTGTTCCAAAGTTGATACTGACTACGGACATATCCCGTTGGGACTGGGGAGCACAACTCCAGGGCTTCAGCACAGGTGGAGAGTGGGAGACTCGTCTACTCTCCCAGCACATCAATTATTTGGAACTTCTGGCCATACAATACGCCCTCTGTGCCTTCCTACCGCTTGTCAGAGGATGATGTATAGCAGTCCTCACTGACAACACCACCACCCTGAGTTATGTCAACCACCGGGGGGGGCACAATTTCCCATCGTCTCTGCTGCTTGGCTCTTCAGCTCTGGGATTGGTGTATCGAAAATGGGATCTTCCTCTGTGCCACACACATCCTGGGCTCCCTGAACGTTCAAGCAGACCTTCTCAGCAGAGGGCACGTTCGCCTCCACGACTGGGAACTCTCCTAGACACACCTAATACCTGTATTCCACCACTGGGGGTATCCCAAAGCAGACGTCTTTGCAACCAGGGGCAACAGGAAGTGTCCTCTGTTTTGCAGTTGAGGGGGAGTCGATCCCCTTTCCCTGGGAGACTGCCTCCTTTATCCGTGGTCTCACAACTTCCTCGACATCTTCTCCCCACCACCGCTACTAACCCATGTGATTCACAAGATACTTCAGGACAGGGTGAACTGCATCCTGATATCCCCGTGGTGGCCCAGGCAGCCCTGGTTCCCAGTGCTACTCTCCCTAGCCGGGAGACACTACTACCACTTCCTTCTGAATCCGGATCTGCTCTGTCTATCCGACAGCCCGCTTCTCTACCACGACGTCCAGGGTTAAAACGGCATGGAGACTCCTCCCTTCGTCTTCTCCAACTGAGTAGTTGGGGTTCTCTTAAACTCATGTAAAGCTTCCACATGCAAGTCTTACGCTAATAAATGGTTGAGATTCTGCTCCTTTCTGGGGCAGCCTCACGCCTCACCTTCTTCTGCAGGACTGCCTTCAGTTTTTGACTTCTCTCATAGGTGAATGCCAGTCTCTTACACTCATCTTTATGAGTATATTTGTTAGCCATCTCCATGTTTCGTGTTAGAATAGGTTTGGTCATCCACTCTCCAGACGTTTTTTGCGGGGCCTTCTGCATTTATATCCTTCAGTTAATGAACCCACTCAGTTGTGGGATCTTCCTCTAGTTCTCCGTCAACTCACCAGGAAACCCTTCAAGCCCCTTGCAACCTGTGACCTGATACACCTTTCATGGAAGACGGCCTTCTTGGTTGCCATCACCTCGGCGAGGAGAGTCGGTGAGATCCTGGCCTTCAGGCATGGTGACCCTCCGTATCTTTGTTTTCAGCCAAATGGTTCCTGACATATCCTTCCTTCCCAAGGTTCTCTCTGAGTTCCATCTTCACTCAGAGGTATTCCTCCCGGACTTCTTTCCTAATTATACACTGGAGGAGGAGCGTCTTTTACATACCCTAGATGTCCGATGCGCTCTGCTGTTCTACCTCACACGGAACAAGCTGACTAGATGAAGTCCTCGTCTTTTCATCTCTTATGCGGCCAATAAGCTGGAGACTGAAATTACAGCCCAAAGACTCTCGAGGTGGATTGTTGAGCTCATCCATCTTTCCTGCCTCCTGGCCCAGACGCCACTCCCGGGTCTGCTTTGAGCCCACTCCACCAGGGCTATGGCAACATGTACTGCATTCCTCAAGGGGTCTCCCTGGTTGACATCTGCAAAGCAGCTACATGGGCGATGCCTAATATGTTTATCAAGCATTGCGCCCTTGACACTCGTGCTTCCAGGCGTACAGCGATGGGCTGCCTTACCCTCTCTGCCACCTCTCAGTGACAGCCTGCCTGCACCCTCCTCCAGGTAGGCTACTGCTTGCTAATCTCCCATAGGTGTGAAGATAAACAGGTTGCTTACCTGTAACCGATGATCTTCGAGTGGTCATCTCTGCATTCACACCAACCGCCCATCCTTCCCCTCTGCTGACAGGCTTGGTCTTCATCTCTTACCTGGTCTGATTTGCAGCAGTCAGAAGGAACTGGCGGGATGTTCGCGCCCTGCTCCTCTGGGCACGCGCGCTGGGCATGAAAACCTGTTAAGCTTTCTATGATACCGATGGATTCCAGCACAGGCGCAGTAACCCATAGGTGTGAATGCACAGATGACCACTCAAAGATCATCAGTTACAGGTAAGCAACCTATCCCCCCCCCCCCCGAATATAACAGCTATGGGGGCATGACTTGCTGTTTATTTCTGCCAGAGAAATAGTGTGATAGGTAAAGGGTTTAAAGGTCCCCAGCACCTTGACCCAGATACAAATGATTTGTTTTCAAAATAACATGTAACCTGTAATGTGGTCCATTCTATCATTGTTCTATCATTGATCTTTTGTTTCTATTATTATGGCTGGAGACAGACTGGTAGTCTGCGGCACCTCCGCGGCGTGGCAGACTAAGGTGGGGGGAATTTCCCCCGCGGCGCGGCGTTCGCACGCCGCCGGAAGGAAGGAAGCCACCCGCAGCGTTCAGGCTGCAGGCGGCTTCCTACAGCGGTGTGCGGACGCCGCGCAGCTCCCCCTCCCAGCGCGCGTTCACACCCACTCCGGCTGGTGGAACGCGCGCCGCAGTAGCCGAGCACCACTTTGAAGTGGTGCTCGGCTGCTGTGGGAGGAGCGCGGCGCCAGACGCGATGCGTCCAGGCTGCCTCCTCGGGGCAGATGCGGCCGTCTGAACGGCCGCTCTGCCTCCGCTTTTGAAGCGGAGGCAGAGCGGCCGAGACTGCCAGTCTGTCCTCAGCCTATGTTTTCTCAATTTACTTGCTGATAACTTGGAACTCTTGTTGCCAAATTCATAGTATTTCTGTTAAAAATCTAGCAGTTTTTTAGTTATGGAGTCTCTAGAACATCTAATTCCTTCTTTTTATTTACCAAATCTTGTAAACCATTTTTAATCTTGGTTTTTTATGTTTTGCTTTTAATTCTCCAATTTCTGCCTGTAGTTTTATTTTTTTTTTGCTATTAAGCTTCTTCTTTAACTTAGCCCAGGGGTGGGCAAACTTGCTCAGCTTAAGAGCCACCTAGTCCAGGGGTGCCCAAACTTGCTTAACGTAAGAGCCGCATAGAATAAACATCAGATGTTTGAGAGCCATAAAACATGAACAAATATTACCTGCTTTTATTGGAAAATAAGCAAATTTGCTTTTTATTAACATTAAATGAGACTGCCAAAAATAATAACAAAAGGGGTAAAAGCAGATATTGATAATGATATTAATTTGTCCAATGATATTTGTTTGCTAATGATATTTAGCTTCCCCAGCTGCCCTGCCAGGAGCCACATAATATATGTGAAAGAGCCGCATGCGGCTCCCGAGCCACAGTTTGCCCACCCCTGACCTAGCCATCTCTTGAATGCATATCCCCCTTACTACTGGTTTTAATGCATCCCATACAGTATGTAAGGGCATGCCTTCAGTTATATTTTCTTTGAAATAATTCTATATACCCTTTTGCAAACTTTCTCGTGATTCTGATTTGGTTAATAAAATAGTATTAAATCTCCATGTATAAGTAGTTGGTTGTTCTCCAAGAATATTCAAATCTAATGAAACTGCTTTGACTATATTCTGCATTAAGCTTGATATCAAAATGAAATATATTCTGGAGTATATGTTGTGTCTATGTGAATAATATGCCCTTTAACAAAAATATAACACCCTAGTGGGTCTCTTACTAAATTACTTTTCTGAAATGGGCAGGCTGCTTAAAAGATAATTGCTACTCCCCTGGATTTGTTATTACCTGGTGCTGAGTAATGTTGCCCAAAATACCCCTGTTTTAATAACCTATCTTTTATATTATGGTGTGTTTCCTGAAGCATTATAACTTCAGGGTTTGAATCTCTTATATAAATTGCTAGCCATCTTCATTTTATTGGATCACCCATTCCTCTGACATTGAATGTATAGATTTTTGTAGCCTTTGTAGCCATAATCCATTACTATGCTTAAGACTCCATATTTATATTTTAATTCTCTCTACTTTGCGTAAAGCCCTCTACTCACATGCTTGAAATAATTCTAGAAAAAAATTGGTGTCTTGGACAAGGTCTCACTCCATCCTGAGGTGAGACAGCATAGAGTTTCCATATGTATGCTGTGCTGTGGCACCTTTGGGGGAGTCATCCTATCCCATCTCCTCCCACCCCATGCCTATGCCTAGGTGGGCTTACCTAGGATATATAAATTTAAATAATAGCATTTTTATATCCACACTCTATAACTTAAGAACATAGCTGAAATACATATTTTACTAAGTTTCATATTAAGTACTGCAGTATCTCTTTAATTTACAGCTGGTCAGTCGTCCTCATGTATACTTACCAACGTTTAAATTTTACTTGTCTTGGAAGCCCAGGACGGTTTGAAGTTCTAGTACTATATCTAGTCTGTGGACCTCCTTTCTTCCTCCTCCTTTTCTTTTGCTGCAGCTGCCATTCTCAGGCAGTGGAACGGTCCTCTACGTTGGGATAAGCTCCTCCTTCCGCTGCAGGGTCGGCTCTAAGCTTTAGGACCCGTGGGAGGGGCTTATCCCTCTGAGGCTCCAGTTCTTGCCGGCCCTGCTTCGCAGCAGGACGTGCCTGAGCAGCTCCGGATAGAGCAGTAGCCAGCAAAAAGGAAGCAAACAAAGAAGCTGAAGAAGCCGAAGAGGTAGAAGAAAGAAGAACGAGGCACCGACAGGGGAGCAAGCTCCCATGCGCATCGCAGCAGCACAGAGGCTGCATCGGCAGTGTTACCGCCGGCCTGACCTGCAAACAAAGAGCGGAGAGCCTTCTCCACCGAAGGAGGGAGCGCGGGCAAGCCACTGGAGAGCCGGCAGGACGGAGCCTGAGGCAAAGGCATTCCCCTCACTACGAGAGGTTGGGACGGTGCAGCAAGAAGCAGTAAGCAACGCCGCGAACCCTCTTACAGAGGAAGTCGCGGTGTTTGCCCCCTCCCATTCCCCAGGACGATTCGGCTGGCAGTTTCTCCCCCCGGACCGAGGGAGTTCTCCCGGACATCTCGGCGGCTGATCCCTTCCCCGCTTGGGGGGTGGAGGCCCGAACGGCACGCCCGCCCTCAGGGGTGCCGGCTGCGCACGTAGCTCCCCTCGGAGTCCCAAGAATAATTCCCACTCACTCCCCAGGCACAGAGGGACTTGGGGACCAGGCAGTAAGGAAGCACAGAGGCCAGGGGAAGCTATTTAGCCAGGGGGAGGACTCCGGAGGAAGCGCAGGTTGGCCGCAGCCTTTTTTAAAAGCACGCGGCATGGCGGCGGCCATTTTGGGTCGCGACGGCGGTGGCCATTTTGGGTAGAGCGGCGCGGCTATAATGAAGAGGCCTTTCGCAGGCTAAGCGCTGGGTGAACCTCATGGCCTCCCTGGACCCACCAGGGGCTTTCTGGCCAGGAGGTGTCTGGTATTAGGGGGGTAGCCTTCCATTTCCTCCTCCCTCCTCTGCCTCCCCTAAGGGGTGGTCTTAGTCACCCCCCCTTGCTTCTAGTCCCTTGGCCTCACCCTTTCCTTTACTGAGGGAAATATGGGAAGGCGAAAGGGACAACCTGGACTTGGGTAGACCAGGCTAGTCTGACCTCAGCTGAGGGCCAGAGAGAGACGCGTGGGGGGGAGGCCAAGAGGGGTGGCACGACCTATCACCCCAAATCTCTCGCACACAGATGTCGAGCAAATCTTCTGATAGCATGGACATCCTGCTCCAGAGTCTGGACAGACCCAGACTCTCAGTCTCGTTGTCCTCTGATGAGCCCAGGGTATCTCCCAAGAGGACTGAAAAAGAGGAAACCATGAACTGGTTCAGAGGGGAAATGAGACAGGAGATTATGACGATGGTGAAGGAGACCCTGACGGAAGCCTCATCCCCAGACCTCACCAAGGTCAGGGATAGATCAAAGAAGAGATCTAGGGTTGAACAAAGGGAGTCTTCTAGCTCATCCCGATCCCCCATGACGAAGGACATCAAGCGGCACAGGGAACGCAGTCCCCTGATGGGCGATGGGCCACGGGAATCTGAAGATACTGATTCTCCCTCGGAGAGAGAGGAGGGGGAATTGTCAGGGGAGGACGAGGAACAGGAAGTCCCCCTGGCACAGTCTAGACTGTTCCCACAGGAACTGTTTTCACGTCTCCTCCCAAAAGTGATGAGAACATTGGGCTTGATGTCCAGGCCTAAGGAGGTGGCAGCAAAGGAATCCGAATTCCAAAAAGGAGCAGGCAACCTGATACCAAAGGTGTCAGTTCCACAGCCGGGAATACCCCTTCTGGAATCCTTCTTCGACATAATGAAGGCGGAGTGGGACTGCCAAGCCAAGGCCAAAACGACTCATCATTTAATTTCAAAATTTTACACCATGACACAGGAGGCTGCCAAGAGAATGAGACTTCCAATAGTAGATGAACTGGTCACCAGCCTCTACTCCTCGTCGGTGCTCCCTATGGGTGCTGATGGGATGTCGAAAGACCACACGGACAGGAGAGTTGAGCAGGCGCTACGCAAGGACTTTGAGGCATCATTGGCCTCTCTGAGGGCCTCCATGGCCAGCTCACTCTTCGCTAGAGCGGCGTACGACTGGGCTCAGAACCTGGCCTCAGTGGAGAACGAGGCCCCAAAAGAGTTCAAGGACGAGCTCAAGAAGATCGCCTTAGCCTTGGCCTTCTCGGCAGATGCCTCCCTCGACACCTTTCAGCTGTCAGCTAGGGCAATGGCATGCAGTGTCACTGCCAGGAGGAATACATGGCTACGTCACTGGGAGGTGGACTCCTCAGCGCAGGCTAAGGTAGCGGCAGTGCCCTTCAAGGGTGGGTTGCTGTTTGGGGAGGAACTCGACAAATATCTAGTGGAGAACAAAGACAAGAAGAAGGTTCTCCCATCAAAGCGAAGGGACTTTAAACCCCGGAAGTGCTTCCAGCCCTTTCGAGATCAGAAGAGGGACCAGAAGGCCTTGTTTAACAGGCAGTTTAGAGGCAAGTGGCAACCGAGATCATGAGGGAACAAGTCCTTCACCTCGAATAGAGGGGAGTCCTCGGCCAAGCCCCCCCAAAAAGGGGGGTCGGCATGACTACCCAGACACGACAGATGCGCTGAGGATAGGGAGGCGCCTCCAGCTGTTCTCAGGGAGGTGGGAGCAGTCAGTGAATGACCAATGGGTTATCGAGCCCATCTCTCAGGGATATAGGCTGGAGTTCTCCACCTCTCCTCAGCAGCGTTTCATCCAGGTGCCAAGTCACAAAAACCAGATGAAGCACACACAAACCAAGGCAGCGATAGACCACCTACTAGAGATAGGGACTATAGAGGAAGTTCCTCTCTCCCAGAAGGGGCACGGCGTATACTCTATCTTCTTTACAGTGCCCAAAAGAAACGGGGACACAAGAGCCATTTTGGACCTCAAGGGACTAAACAGACAGGTCAGGGACAGGAAGTTCAGAATGGAGACCCTCAAATCCATTCTCGCGGCCCTTCAGACAGGAGACTTTATGACATCCTTAGACTTATCAGAGGCTTATCTCCACATCCCTATCCATCCAACACGCAGAAAGTTCCTGCGGTTCGTGTACGCAACACAGCACTTTCAGTACAGGGCCCTGCCATTTGGTCTAAAGTTGTCACCCCGGGCATTCACGAAGGTTCTTGTGGCGTTAGTGGCGCATCTCAGGACTCAGGGGATACACCTGTTTCTGTACCTGGATGACGTCTTAATAAAAGCCCCATCGTTCCAGGAAGCCAAGTGGGCATTGAAGCTAACCACAGATACCTTTCGGAGCCATGGTCTGGTGATCAATTGGGAGAAGAGTTAGTTAGAACCCTCCCAGAGGCTTATATACCTAGGAATAGCGATAGATACAGTCAGAGACCGAGTCTTCCTATCCCCAGACAGGATACACAAGATTCAGACTATTCTGAGGAAAATATTAGAGGAGCCACGGACTCCCCTGATGGTCCTGACCAAAGCCTTGGGCATGATGGTATCATGCCAGGAGGTTGTACAATGGTCCAGGTTCCACGCAAGATCCTTGCAACGCTTTCTGCTACCTCACCAGAAGGCCATAGCGCACAGGGAACACAAGCTCCTTCAACTTCCAACCACAGTGCGTCAACAGTTGAGATGGTGGCTGGACCCGTCGAGGTTCAAGGAAGGGGTCCCACACCTTCACTAAACACTATAGAGTGGACATCCAGGGCTTCCGCTGAAGCAGCACGGTAAGTGATAGAAAACTTCCGTTCCCTCTCATCTTCTCCTGCTTCTTCTTGTTCTGATTCCTTGTCTTTGTCTGTGTCATGGTAGCTCTCATCTGGAGGTTCCAATTGTAGCTCTTCCAAGATTTCCAAGGCCTCTTTTAATGAGGAGGCCTCATAGGTTTTATTTTCTCTTTGGATGATTAGTTTGAAGGGAAAACCCCAACGGTATTTTATCTTTGCCTCCTGTAGTTTCTTTGTGGCTAGGGTTGCCAAGTCCCCCCAGGGGGTGGGGAAACCCCTGCTCAATTGGTCCACTCCCCACCAGCCCAGATTGGGCCACTGGGGGGGAACCCCACCCCCAAATTGCCGGGCTGTGGAGATGTGCCCGGCGTGATGACATCACCCAGAGGTGACATCATCGTATCAGGCACTTTTTTTGGGAGGGGGTTGCTCTAACATTCGAGGGAAAACTCTATGGTTTTCCCTCGAATTATAGCGGCCCTGCCCCCAACGTGCCCAACGCGATGAGGACTGGGACTCCCCTCGCTAAACAGTGAGTTACACTTGGCAACCCTATTTGTGGCTTGCCTTAGACCATGTCGTCTTCGGAGTGTTTCAGCACTTAAGTCCTGCATAAATAGCACTTTATTTTCCTTATAGTTTATGGATGGGAGTTTCCAAACTTGTATCAGAAAGTAGTCTTGCATATCTTGCTGCATATTTTGCAAAATGCACAGCAATGTCTCAGTGAGTTGAGTTATTTATTCCTCTTGGAATTGCACTTCTGTGGGCTCTTTCAAGAGCCACTCTGCTTGGGGGGGGGGGCAGTCTGGGACCAGGGAGTTAAACCAGTCAATGAGAAATCCTATAATGTCATCTCCCTCCACCCCACGGATGCGGATGTTTATGCAACTGATCTCTGTCCTCCAAATCAGCTAATTTTAGTTTCATGGTTCTGTTTTGGTTCTCCAGTTTCTTGGTTTTCTCCTGCTGTGCTCTGCAGACTCAGCCACATTTTTAACATTATCTGCTGGTTCCTTTAATTGGCTGTTTATAGGTTTTAATAAGTCTCTCTATCCATCCATTAATTCTTGTTTTAAATCCTTTCCTAAAAACAATAGTTGTTTTTGCATACCTTTTAAGATGGTTTTGACATCGGTCTCAGTGTTTTATTTCTCTGTGCCCTTGGCAGCCTTCTTATCTCCTTGCTTCTGTAGGAGGGAGTCTGATTATTATAATATTCCTCCAAACCCTTAAGGGAGTATCCACAGACTGTCAATATTTGGATTCTTTCTGTTTTTTAATGCAGTCAAATTTCCTTCAGTTAAATGCTATGGTTTGTGTTTTAGAGCCCTTTCCGGCGTCTAGGTATGGAGCCCTCAGATTAGGTGTCCGCCATTATCTGGCTCAGCTCCACCCCCCTGCAAGAGTCATTCCCCATTCCTCAGTTAGGCACAGTTTTGTGGCTGTCTATGCTGCATCAAGGCTCTTGGGGCCAACAGGAAGTTGCTACGGCAGGCCTACAGAAGTTGTGACCCACCAAGCCAACTGCACAACGAACAGCCTTTTTTGGAAGGATGGAACTGGAGGCTGGCTTAGCATCTAGCCAGCCACAAGACATGGATTGTTTTACAAAAGTAATGTGTGCAGCCAAGCTATGATGTCCTGAAAGAGGATGAGCGGAGCTTAAATTGGCATTTCAGTCTTGCCTCCTTCGGCTTTCAAAGTGTTTGCACTCCTCCACACATCCAACTTAACTTCTCATTGAGTTCAGTGCCCTCTCTTGAGCTGCCTTTTAACCTTGTCTTACGTTTTTGCTTGTAGCAGTGTAATAACTGTCAAGTAAAAAAAGCAAGCTTCAGGAATTAATTTGGTAGTACTAGTAGGCTGACTGATAAACCTATACACATCTCATTTGGCTTGCCATTTCACAAACTTGCTGTTTATTGTATATAGTTTTTTGTGTTTTATTGTACGTTTGGTATCTTAGCCCCCTTGAGGTTTTCTCAAAAAGTGAGATAAAAATGTTATCATAACAAACACAGATACAATTCTGCTGTGCACAGTAGCATTTTGCTTAAAATTGTTGATAAAAATCTTTAGATCCCCGAAAAAGGTAGCAGAAATCAACGTGAATTGCTTGGCATTTTGAATATTATGAAAAACGTTAGCTACTGTCAGATGCATCTTGATGCTTTAATTTTTTAAATTCTAATTACAGGAAAAACTTTTGTCCAGATCTCTCCAGAGAGGTGAAGATCTTCAGTTTGACCAGGTTAGAAAAACATGTCTGTTTCTAGAGCAAAAAATATAAACAGAAAATCTCTTATTAGCCTATGCTGGCCAAAAGCCAGCAAGCAAATAAGTGGGCTAGTAAATACAAAAAGTTCAAATGGGAAATTAATTGCTACTTGGTAAGGGAGGGAAGTTACAGTCATAGAAACCTTCTATAGAAACATTCTGGATATCACAAGACTTCTATTTATTTTGGGGGCAACAAACACAACCACTTCTCTAGATTTCTTAAGGGATTTGGCTCAGGAGATTTTAGCTCAGCTTTCTATGAGATTTTCTCTAAAATGTTTAAATTACGGCAGTCACTCACTGGAAAAAGTAATAGCTGACCTTGCTAAGTGATCAGCTCTACTTATGCATAAATTGTAAAGAAAGCATGTTGTATTTTTATCTTATTAATAATCTGATACCTTCACTAAAACAGAAATATAGAACTACAGTCTGTGATAGTTATATTTGCAGACTCCAAGCTCTTTGCATTCTCAAATTCCTCTCCTTCTAAATCTTGTGCTCTTGCTTTATGAAGAGCAGCACACATAGTGTACTTAAGCCTTCAGATAACCAACAAACTGAATTTGTGAACCCTTACAAATCCTCCCAATGTAATGTCCTTGAACCCCTCATACACACAAGAAGAGTGGATCAGACCAGGCTCATGTGTGGATATTTGACAGGATAGGAACCTGGCTAAGTTGTCCCAATCTTAAGTCTTCTACCACACATGGGGTGCAATCATACACACCCATTTGCCACGGAAGAGGGATGATTCACCACCGGATCAAAGTGGCGTGATCACGTCAGCACATCTGGGAATCGTCCCGCAACCATCATCAAACTGTCGCAAACCATTTTGATCCAGTGGGGAAGCGTGGTAAAAAGCTACTAGTGAAACTCCAGTATCAAATGGTTTGCTGCGGTTTGCAGCTGGAGTTTCCCTGTGTGATCACGCCAGCGCTGAAGTGTAGCATTGCAGATCACATGCTATCCTGATGCTACACTGTTGTTTTTTCCCCCCCTTCTCCATGTGTGCATCATCAAAAGCCCTTAGGGTGGGGAGGCAATTCATCAATCCCCTGTTTAAGCGCCTCAGAAACCAACCAACCCAAAAAAACAAAAAAAACCCAACTTGCCCGCGGTTGCAACTGATCACGCAGTGGCAAGTTACCCCGGTAGGTCCACAGACCTGTGTGATCACGCAGTTGCGGGGCAAATTGCTCCAGAGCAAAAAAGCATCGCTTCCCCTCTGGATTATCTCGCTCATGTGGAAGGGACCATGGAGTTGAATATCTGCACAGAACTAAAGTACAGAAGGGATATGTGGATATTTATCCCTTGCTGATGTCAAAGGCTGGAATAAATCCCTCAGTCTGCATGCTGCTTTCATTACTGCAAGCATAATCTTGCTCACATTTTGAAACTATATACTTAAGGAAGTCTGATGTTGAAACAAACTCAGCATAGATATCATCTTTGGAATGGGTTCTGAGGCACCTAATGATGCTAGCCAGCCTGTTCATTGTGTGCAGTGTTGCTTGCCTAGGGCATCACACACAGTAGCTACCAAAACCATTTGGCCAAACCTTCGCATGCTTATCCATGTTTACTGATGGCTGCCCACAAAGCTCCAGAGTCTTCCGTTCATCAGAGTAAGGCAAAAATCTAGTTCAGTGTGCAGCAGTTAGGGGAGACGAGTGTAGACAGATCTTGGTTTTTACTTCAGGTGCACAAATAACAGACGCAGTACTATAACATTTACATTGTCATGTAATATGATAATACTTATCATATAGTTTAAAAAAAGAAAGAAGGAGGACTGTTGTGAAAAGATTCTGTGCAGTAAACTGTTAAGGAACTCTCAACCTTTTCTCTTTACAGTTGATAAGCTCCATGAGCTCAGTAGCAGAGCACTGTCTCCCCTCCTTACTACGCACCTTGTTTGATTGGTACAAACGCCAAAATGGAACTGAAGATGAATCTTACGAGTACAGGCCACGATCCAGCACAAAATCTAAGGGGTGAGTGGGCGTCTCACCTTGATTGTATAGTCTTAAAATTATGCCATGGAACAATCACATTCAGCATTTCATCAGAAACCATAACACTGTCAATTGCTGTTATTCTTGACATTACCTTTAGAAGCCTTGTGGGTGAGTTCAAGGGAGTTCTGTTGTAGCTCATTTCCTACTTGATGTTTCATTTTTAGGTTTTGTTTTTGTTACACTAAGAGATTTCAGATGTGGTGGATGTTGTGGAGGAGCAAAAAACTCACTCAGTGTTGTTATTTATGCAAAGCAATGAAAAATATGAGGCACGTGGTGATATGTACGTATGAATTTCTGTATAAGGGGGGAAGGATTGATGCTATGTCAAATTTTTGTTTCAGGGATGAGCAGCAGCGTGAGAGAGATTATCTACTTGAAAGAAGGGACTTAGCTGTAGATTTTATTTTTTGCTTAGTTTTAGTAGAAGTTCTAAAACAGGTAAGCTCTTTAACTTCTGCAAGCTATCTACTTTCCCTGGTAATCTTTTTGCTTTTAATTGTTTAAACTACTGAATATTTCCATAGTCTGCTTAAGGTCTTACATGCAAAGCTGAGGCCTAATCCTGACAACTGCCCTAAAGTATTCTTTACTTTCTAGGTCCCCCCCCCCCTTTAAATCTCTGATAAAATCTTGATCCGTTAAATCAAAGCTTATATTCTAGTGGGAAAAATATGTGAGATATTGATGTCAATGAGCCAAATGTTTACTATTAAATTTTGGGAGGTGTACTATGTTTTTTTTAAAAAAGCTTGTACTCTCTAGAAGGCAAAAGATTTACACCCCCATAAAAGTAGCACATATTTTTGCCTTTGGATATACCTAACCTGCATTTATGGTTGCCTTTTTTTTTTTAGTATTTTCCCATTAGGGAAAAATTGTCAAGGTCAAAAAAGTTGGCCAGGATCAACTGCCGCTTGTAGTCCCACTGAGGAAAATGTTAAAAACTGGCACTTGCCCAGTTTTTTTGAAGTGGGTGTGTCAAAATCTCCTGTCATGGGGAAATATTTTTCCCTTGGGATTTGTCTTCTGGATTCTGATTCAGTTCAGATATGAAGTGCAATGGGTTCCTCCTCGCCGGTGCAGATTCCCTCTAGGGTTGCCAGGTTCCTCAGGGCAGACAGCGGGGGGCGGGGGTGGGCTTACCGGGAGCAGGGAGCTTCATCTCACATTTTAGCAACATGCCCACATGACTTCTAGTGTGACCCAGAAGTGACGTAGGGATGTTGGAGCAACGCTCTAGTTTTGGGCAAAAAACTTATGGTAGAATTCGCTTCTACAATAAGAGTTTTTGCCCAAAAATCAGAGTGTCACCCCAACATCCCTTATATGCCTATGTCACTTCAGGGTCACGTTGAAGTCATGTGGGCGCATCGCTGAAATGTCAGGTGTTCCTCCCATTTTGGGGCAGTAATTCCCCACACCAGCCAACTGATCAGGTGATGGAGAGGTAGGGCCTGGCAGTGGGGGACCCCTGCCTCCACGGAGGGGGGTCTGGCATCCCTAATTCCCTCTCCCCGTCTTTATTGCATAGCCACAGTTTGTCAGGATATCCAAATCAGGCCAACTGTTGTTCTTCCTAACCGAGAATTACTTCCAAATTATTATATGAAAACCCACTTCAAACCATAGTGAACCTTCAGACTATTTTGAAGGGAGCGTTTTTGGCCCCTGATCTTATTAAATCTGTTGCCAGCATCTGTAGCCTTTCCTACCTTCAAAAGGGTCAGAGGTCTTAAAAGCTTGTATCACCTGCACCCGGCCAGAGCAATAGGACTAGGAGCCGTGTGGCGTAGTCCCTGTCTGGTATATATCACAAGGGGCTCAAGCAGGCTAAATCTGTCAGCTCCCCACCTCCACTCACCTGCTCTCAACAATTCATTGCTCCTGGAGTACAATAAATATGCTCATTTGCCATTGCTGTTTGTTTTACATTAGCAGACTCATATCTTTTCTGTGTACGAAGTATGCGGAAACCTTACTTCAAGTGAGGCCTGTTGAGGCCTTGAGATCTCCTGCTATTACAGTTGATCTCCAGATGACCGAAATCAGCTCCCCTGGAGAACATGGCTGCTTTGGGGTGTTGACTCTGCGGTATTGCACCCTGCTGAGCGCCCCCCCCCCCCCGGCCGCCCTCTCCAGACTCCACCTCCAAAATCTCCAGGAATTTCCCAGTCCCGAGCTGGCCACCCTATTTACTGTTAAAGGCAGGAGCATTAAGTTTCCTGTTGGAGAGAGCTGATCATGCAGTTTGGATTAGTGATTGGTGAGGGTGTCAGCTGTAGGACCAGGCTTTACCAAGTTTATTTTCTGCTCTGTAAATGAAAGGAGAAGAGGTCTACCATGGCCACAGACTGGATTTGAGTGGTAGGGTAGTGTTCCACTGGATGTGAGGGAAACAGTATTTTATTTCCCCTTTATCCTTTCCCAGGTTTAGAATATAATTTGTAATCCTCATGTAGTCATAATCAATACTCCCTCTAAGTTGTGGAGTCTTGTGAGCAAAAATTCTACTTTGTGAGCTACTGGCATTAAAGTTGTGAGCCAGCGACCTGGCTACTGCATAAATCAGTGTGCTCTGGAGCCCTCCTTCCTGAGCTAAGACAAAAATGTGTGAGCCGGAGGCTAAAAAACTGTTAGCTGGCTCACACTAACTTAGCTTAGAGGAAACACTAATCATAATGTGTGAATAATTTTCTACAACTATAAATTGAATCTTCTTTAATACGTTCTGGTTGAATAGCAAGTGAACAAAATTAGGCACTGACCACTGTCAGCACCTCAGAAATTAATCTGAAATCTTCAGATAATACAGATTAGTGGAATCAAATCTATGTGGATAAATTTGAAACCTATATGTGGCTTCACAGTAGTAAAATTATTTTATTTATTAAAAACTCAGTTTTCAAGCATATTGATAAGTATGTGCCTTACACAGTTGTCTGTATGGGAAGTATATATTTGTCTAATTTTAGTGTAATTTATATTTTGATAGAACAGTTGAGTACTGATAAGCAAAATGTGCAATCTGTTACAGATACCTGTTCATCCAGTGCCAGATCCTTTAGTTCATGAAGTTCTAAATTTGGCTTTTAAGCACTTTAAACACAAGGAAGGGTAAGCCCATCTTTTGTTGTTCCTTCAAATGTATTTCAAAATTTCTTCACTTCAAAATGCCAGTGGATTCTTTTCTTTGATTAGCTGGATGGATGTTAATTGCATGTTACTGAAATGTACAAGAAAAAACTTAGTCTAAGAAGTCATTTTGTATAGTGTGTGTGTGTGTGTGTGTGTGTGTGTAAAATGTACAACATCAGCAGCTTGCAGAAAGTTTACCAATTTAAAATGAGATTGGTTTCTATTCTTAGTCTGTTGTATCATTTTAAGTACTGTAAATAGGTCTGTTTTGCTGTACTGTTAGCACCTATGGAAAGGGACTGTCAGCTCGTGCCATATGTACCAAGTGTAATGTTTATAACACAGGTTACTTCTTTGCTGCATGGGAATACTTTTTGTTCAGAAACTCATGATGTGCCATAGCAGCCATTGTTCATTTAATATGTGTAGATTTGAAGTGTAAGCATAAGGTTAAATGCTAGCATAAATGTTTAAGGGGGTTTCTCTACTTAATTTCAAAGCACCTTCCAGCAGATGATGCATTTCTTAGTTTGTGTACAGTGCTATAGATTATAGGTATTAGTGAGCAATAACAACTTTGTGGCTTTTAATCTTCTGTACATTGTTTTCTCATCACAGGTATTCAGGAACCAATACTGGGAATGTGCATATTATTGCAGATTTATATGCAGAAGTGATAGGGGTTCTTGCACAATCAAAGTGAGTTGCTCCATTTATACTAGGATTCCAAGATACAGAATCTTCCTCTTTTGAATCTTGTCTGCATATGAACACCTGTGACCAATTACAGCAAGTGCATCTCTATGTTAAGTCCATTTTCTAATGGTTCACTGCCAAATTAGTAGATAAGAGACAAGTAGCATTTCACATGTTCCATGGTTTTGTCACGTTTAAGTGTTTATGAACTCTGAAAGAGCTTCCTTATCCCTCTTTTCAGTAGGGAGAACTGAGCCTCAGTGAGTTGACTTACTAACTAGAAAACTGACTTATCAAAACCCTCTAAAAGTGGCATAGTGTGGAATGGCAGGAGAATATATGAGCTCAGAGTAGCAGCTGTTGAGATCATAATCCAGATGATTTTGGAGTCACCCAAATGACCCCAGGCTGTTCATACTGATTTAAATATGTTTCTTTTAATAATGGAGTTGCCATACAGTTGTTAGACTATGGGTAGGAAAATTTCCTTGGTATTGGAGTAATTGACAAAATAATAGCTTTGGTGCCTTGCTGTTTCTCTGTTGAAGGTTTCAAGCTGTTAGAAAGAAGTTTGTAACAGAATTAAAGGAACTGAGACAAAAGGAACAGAGTCCTCATGTGGTACAAAGTATCATCAGCTTAATTATGGGGATGAAGTTTTTCAGAGTAAAAATGTATCCTGTGGAGGATTTTGAAGCATCATTTCAGTTCATGCAGGTAAATGTGCTCCTTTCACTTTGAGCTAAAACGGGTTGGGTTTGGGCCATGCTGGTACATATCACGATACACAATAGCCATGTAATACATTTTACTGGGACCAGTCAGAATAACACACGGTCATATGCCGACTTCTGAGTTCTCTAGAACAGTTCATCAAGCTAGAAGCTTTGAAAAAGGGTGTATCCTAATAAAAGGTATTATATGTCTGTTGTCTTCGGATTTCTGCTTTGAACCATTATGGCTCTCAGTAGCCGTCACATATGTTAATAGAGATTTTTTATTTTAAAAAACCTGAAAGCCACCTTCATTTGCTAATACAGACCTTTTAAAGATAAAGTTAATACATTTTAATAATGCATATTATCAAAGTTATATGTATCTTGCTCCGTATAGTTAACCTACATCATCTACCACTAGTTTCACTCAGTTGGGCTAGTTGTGCATGTATACCACTTTGAGAAATGAAATCTTTGTTTCTGTACATAAAAGTAAACAAGCAATTTAGGGATTTGTTTACTTATTTTCACTTTCTGCATAAAATCGCTATAATTAGTAAAGCTGAAGATGCTGTGTTTGAGTTTTTAGATAGCTAATAATCTTACAGATATGGGAATATTAAAGGCTCCAGTCCAGAGATGTGAGTGGTTGTGGTATCTGTGCTGCTGGAAGATGCATCTGAGATGTATGTGAGAATCAACTTAATATGTAGCACAAGGGAATAACAGTTCTCATTGTGTCGGTGTGAGAGTCTCATTGGACATTTTTGATCATGTTTGTTACATACAGGAAGTTGTCTCTATAAATAGTTGTGTTTTTATAAAGGACCCATGTTTTGATTTCTTTTTCTTTGAAAACGTGACTAAAGAATACATGTATCGTGTGGTTACTTCATAGTTGAACAAGGTAATGAGCCATAAACATCTGATAACTTTTGTCTTATGCATGTAGGAATGTGCACAATATTTCTTGGAAGTAAAAGATAAAGACATCAAGCACTCGCTTGCTGGGTTGTTTGTGGAAATTCTCATCCCTGTTGCTGCTGTAAGTAGATTTCATTCTTCCACAAATGGAACAGGACTGAGGTGTCCTCAGCCCTCAGCAGAATGGGGACCTTTGTAGTTTTATAACTATATTTTGGTTAGGGTTATATTTTAGATATTGGGCTGAATCCCACTAATTTGTTACACTTGCAATGGCACTTCCCTTTGGGAGGAAAGTACCATCATGAGAAGAATGGATCCTTCAGATCCAGTCCAGTATTCACTAAGGACAAAATTTCAAGCCTGAAAGAATCTTCAGCTCATACATTCACCAACCTCTTATCACGGGGAGAGTGATGTGTATTACTCTGACAGCATGACTGAAAAATCCAATTCTTTTCCTGGTTCCAAGTTGGGAAGTTGGGAAGATACTGTTCTTAAGTATACATGGCTACGACTCTTCCTTTTCCTCACATCCACTACTAGGATTAGGTTGGAGAATATGAAAGCCAGAGATTCTTAGCAGGTCAGATTTTTCTCTGGACCAGCTTTGTGGGGGTCAGTCTTTTAAAGGCTTAAATAGACTTTTTACCTTTTTAAACATTGTTTTAATGGGTGTGCTGTATGATTGTTACATCGATTATTATATGAACAGTATGATCTAAATAAATATGTGTGTTTTATAATGCTTAATTCTCAGGGTCATTATCCTTTATGTTTTTAAATGTCATAATCCACTTTTTGAAGAGATTAATGTCTGTTTCTTTGTTTTATACTAGGCTGTTAAAAATGAAGTTAATGTGCCATGTTTGAAAAACTTTGTGGAGATGCTTTACCAGACTACCTTTGAGCTGAGCTCAAGAAAGAAGCACTCACTGGTATTTTAAGAACTACTTTAAGTTGATCCCCCCCCCCCCCCGAATAGAACTTGAAACTGAGTGCATTTCAACAAAGTCATTGTTGTCTTATATAGCAAGGGTGGCCAGCTGCTTAGACTGGGATGGTTGGATGCCCAAGAATTAGGGCTGCAAGCTTTAGCTAAAGTTCTCGTTAGTTAACTGGTAATGGCTGGGGAAAATATTAATGATAACTCATAATTATTAGACTGTATTTCATGTCTTACAAAGGATCTATACTGAAGGCTTGGTAATATGCAAGCTCATTTTAAAAGTTTGGGTAATTTATTTAGTTACTGACAACACTTCTGTCCTGCCTTATCTTCTTGAATTCAAGGTAGTAAGTAGTGCAGCAGCCAAGGCCATGAGAAACAAAATTAAAACAAATTAAAATGGACAAATTACAAACATAAAAACACTCGATTTAAAACATAAGAATTCAAACACAGAAGGTCAGCAAATTCTCAATCAAATCTGCTTAACCAGTTAACCCTCCACCAAATGCTGTCTGGACTGGGACTGCCTTACATCCTAAATATAGCAAGTGAAGGTGCACTCCTCACCCAGTCTGATAGACCATTCCAAACGACTTGGGCCCACCAAGGAAAAGACCCATGACCTTGCTATAGCCATATGAACAGTCATAAGGACCAATCAATTAAACACTCTTCCATCAGTTAACTTACTAAGTGCCAAACTAAACCCAGGGGGCTCATGTAATTTACATGCCCTTTCAAAAATAAATGAGTGTGATTTATTTTTCATAGAAAAATATTGTGTTGGTTAAGTGGCTCTAAATGCTGTTTCCTGCTATGCCTTACCTTCTTGTGTGTTCTTTGAAACATGTTTTTTCTCCAGCCGGACTCTTGCAGGGTTCCTTACCTGCATGCTCTGGGGAAAAAGACCTCGTCTTCAACTTTGCATGTGAACAGACACACACAAATACTCATGAAGGTCCACCATCGCGTCTAGTTTGACCCTTAGAATGTGAATAGTAAGGGCAGGGCAATTTGCTAAGAACATGCTATTGGCTTGTCTGTTATTTTTGTATGAGAGATTTGCCAGATTTGAAATTGCGCTGTGTTAGGTAGTGCGGCCAAAGCTGTAAGCAGTATCTGAAATCCCATTCCAAACTTGCACGTGC
Source organism: Lepidodactylus listeri (assembly GCA_029233225.1). Taxonomy (NCBI): domain Eukaryota; kingdom Metazoa; phylum Chordata; class Lepidosauria; order Squamata; family Gekkonidae; genus Lepidodactylus; species Lepidodactylus listeri. The sequence continues at coordinate 109,556,847 of JARCFY010000009.1, read as the reverse complement.
TCTGCACAAAAGCAACGTCATACTCAGTTTGTACGGGGAGGAATAGGAAACACAACCAGTGGGGCCATGGCTGGTTGATGCCATTTTGACCATGTGACTAGCATATGCTTTCTGTGAACAAAATATAGAATCCCCTGCTGTCAACTGCTTGAACATCTTTAGGTGACTTGCATTTATAATGCAGTCAGACTGTTTAGTAAGAGCTAACTGCTGCAGGGAATTTTCCCCCGTGTACGTGAAGAAACTGTGTATGTGAAGAATTTCAAGGCAATCTTTTGGAAATTATATAATTCTGAGAACTAAATTTCCTCTTCTCATAGGCTTTGTATCCATTGATCACTTGCTTGCTCTGCGTTAGTCAGAAGCAGTTTTTTTTAAATAACTGGCATATCTTCCTGCAGAACTGTCTGTCTCATTTAAAGGTAAGGAACAGTCTCTTTATGGGTGGGTATTATTATCAAAATGTTAAATTCTCTGTTTTTTAGGGAAAATTATGCAACTCTTCATTATATTTGTGCACAGATATATGGAAATGTAGCAAAAGGTTTAGACCAAATCAGATTCCATTTGTTCAAACATATGAATGTTTATCAGCCCATGAAAGAAAACTGTGCATATTGTGATAAGGCACACAGTGATATGAAAATACTGTATCACTAAGATGAGGTTCCTACATTATAGGAATTGTGTGAATACTCTTCTGTAGGTCCATGCCTCATCCAGTAACGTGAGAATACAGAAGCCATGGACAGGATCCAAAATGCTGCTGGTGGTCTACTCAAATGTACTTTTTAGTTTTCCACTCGAGTGGCAGCCCCCTGAAAAACTCAGGGGCATGTGTCATCCCTGAGGAGAGGGGTCTGATTATGTGGGAAGGAAAATGTTAGTGCAGGACCTTAATAAGAAGCAGCTCTGTGTAATGTGGCTTTTCTGATGTAATCCTGCCCTTTCCACTGGTTTTCGTATTACAGGGAGTAGTATGGGGTAGAGCTATGGGGGAGGGGCAACCGTGCTATTCCCATAATGTAAGAATTTGACAAAAGCTGTTGTTTATGAGCTCAGCCACAATTAGTCACTTTTCAGTGGTACTAATTTCAGTGGCTTAGCTAAAAACACATTGTAAACTCCCTGTTCCTGATTTCAGTAGACCTAAAAGTGTTTTCCTGTGTGTGAGTTGTGCTAATTATGGCAGCATAGGTTTTCCTTAATTTGTTGCTTTGGTAAGATTGAGTAGTTCACAATTTTACATGATAGATTTACCAGTGATTGTTTAATTTCTCTTGGGTGTCAACAAAATTTTGCTATATTTCTATTATACATAAAATGTATTAATGTTAATGTTTTACTTTTCCATGGAATTCCTGTAATTACTCTTGTTGCTAATGTTCTTCTTGGCTCTCTTCGTAACAACTTTGAATTATCGCTACAGTTTAATTTATGTAAAGCAAAATGAAAAATGCAAACTCTATCACCTCAGTTTTGTAAAGGGTCACATTCTTTCCCATATCATCTTATATATCTTATTTGTTGAGGTTTTGTGTATTTCTTTTAACATATTTGCAGTTCTTTTGCAATGTCTGCCTTTTACTTGTCTGTGTTGTATCTGCTGTTGAAGCTTTCTCTGTGTAGCACATAGAGAGGGAATGCTGTTATCTCTCTCAGTTCTTTGTTTACTTAGGATTTTTTTCTATTGCTGCCAATGGATGGGAAACTGCCATTGCCAGAGAATTAATTAGTAATTATACAGCATGTATTTTTATATTTTAATGTAGTTTTATTGACCCTTAACAGCATAACATTTTACCATGGGGCTCTGTTCAATAGAAATTTTCTGTTCTAGTTATAATGTTGCTGGTGCATTTGGGAGCTGACATCAGAGAATCCTTCTGAATAGGTTTTGAGGAGCATGTTCATCCATCATGCTACAAGGAGATGAGACTTTAAAAAGAAAACAATGAAATGCAGATATAACCTTTTCAGCTGCACCATGTTCCCAGTCTAGCTGCCCTGAAAACTGATAACCCTGGTGGGGGAAGTTTAGCAACCTCTCCACAAGCTGCATTTGTGTGAAAATGTCAATACCATTTGTTCATGGGTCTCCCACATCTTATCTGTTTTGACTGGGAGACTTGCTAACTGTGAGATTGTGCCAGTAGATGTAGTCCACAACAGGTCTCCTTAAACAGAAAGTTCTTTATTTGCAGAAAAGATCTTGTTGGTCAAATACACTTCTTCCGTTAGTAATGCCCAAGCATAGGAATATAACTACAATTATACTTGATATGAAATAAGCCCCCTTCAACATCCACCAATCAATTGGGAGGATTATTGGCGCCCAAATATACTGGCCCACTGTTCCCAAGGAAAGTGCGGTAAATTAGGTTCCTAGGCAAAGACAGTATTAGGATTTGTGGGGCGGATATTCCCAGGGAAAAATTCAAGCAAAGGAACACATAGCACCTGTGAATAATATAACACATAGCAAGAGGCTTGCAGCTCAAGGCCGTGAGCTAGGGAAGAGCGAAAGACAGATAAGAGGGAAGAAAAGCTAATGAGCAGCAAGCATGCGCAAAGCGAGCAAGACGCGCATTCCTGCGGTGGGAGTTACTCCACCGATGCTATCTCCCGACCGGGACCTAGAGGAGTCGATTTGGGACTCAAAAGAAAAGCAAGGTTAATTGATCATTAGAATATGCGATTGAACCTTTAGGCATTTGTATATGATGCTTAGGCAGCAGTGTTATTGATAATAACAGTCAGCAGGAACTTATGGCAGTGCTAACGGAACTTATGGCAGTGCTAACTGACATTCTGCCCTCCCGATAAAACATCCCCTCCCTTCCCAGGTTTCAAAAGGTAGAGTTTATGGAAGGCACGAATTTTAGCTGGGGCATGTACATGAGAGGCTTCAACCCATTCATTTTCTTCAGGACCAAAATGCAACCATTTGATAAGATAAAACGAATGTCCCATTTTCACTTTAGAGTCTAAAATTTGGTTGATTTCATAATGTGGCTCATTGTTCTTCATGAGAGGAGGAGGAGGGTCTCCATTTGTTCAGCCCAGGATCCTTCTTCAGAAGGCTGTAATGGAAAACAAGATGCACAAATTTCAATGATTTGGGGAGTTTAAGTTCAAACGTTACTTTGTCAATGCATCTGATTACTGGGAAAGGCCCCACATATTTCCAACCCAATTTTCGACTGGGTTGGAGTCCTTTAATGTTCTTAGTTGATACATAGACACAGTCTCCAGGGGAAAGATCCCATCCCAGAGCCCTCCCCTTATCAGCATATTTCTTATAGTCCGCTTTGGCTTCTTCCAACGTCTTTGCAATTAGTGGCCAAGAATCACGCAGAGAATTCTACCAAGTAGCAAAATCACCAGACTCCTCATCTGCTGGGCTTAAATTGGGCAATGGCACCCCTTCAAAACACCCAGCCGCCATAAACGGAGACACTCCAGTAGTTGAATGTACAACATTGTTATAACTATATTCTGCAAAAAGTAATAGGTCTACCCAGTCATCTTGTTGAAAATTGGTATAGCATCGCAAATATTGTTCTAAAATTTGATTAACTCTTTCAGTCTGGCCATCCGTCTCTGGATGATAAGCGCTGGTAAGGCTGCTTCAATTCCCATGACTTGCAAAAGCTCCCGCCAGAAGTTGGCAATAAATTGAGAGCCGCGGTTGGATATTATCTTCTTTGGTATACTATGAAGCCTAATCACATGGTTAACAAAAGCTGTAGCTAAAGTCTTTGCAGTAGGCAATTTCTTCAGAGGAATAAAATGAGTTAGTTTAGAAAAAGTGTCCACCACCACCCACACTACAGTCTTTCCTTTGCTAGAAGGTAGGTCAGTTATAAAATCCATTGAAATAACTTCTCATCGACAGCTGGGAGTTTCCAAAGTCTGCAATAATCCTGGGGGATTTCCACCCCGGAATTTCCCCATCAAGCAAGTTTGGCAAGAGGAAACATAGGTAGAGACATCCCCTCTCATACATGGCCACCAAAATTGTCTTTGTAAGAGGTTCAAAGTCTTTAAATAACCAAAATGTCCTGACAGCTTAGACTTGTGTGCTGCATGCATAATCTCTTTGCGCAGTGTTAGCGGAACCACAATTTTCTGATCTTTAAACCAGCAGCCTTCAGGACTGTGCAAGGGAAGGCAGGGATTGGAACTCTCAGTTTTCCTCCTCTGAGTATTCTTGAGCAAATGTTATAATCCATTCAGATACTGCCAGTGTCACTCCCTTCTTGGCTTGGCTTCTAGTCTGCACCCTCCCCCCATTGTTCTGGTGTAAACATAGTCTCTATCACCTCGTCTTTTCGAGAATCATGTTGGGGAAGGCGAGAAAGAGCATCAGCTAATGAACTGGACCACCCAGAGAATTTGCGAAGAGTGAAGCTGAATTCAGAGAAGAAATCGGCCCATCTGAGCTGCTTAGCATTAAGGGAGCATTGCGTACATAACGCCTCTAAGTTCTTATGATCAGTCCATATTTCGAACGGTTGGTGCGCCCCCTCTAACCAGTGCTGCCAGATAGTAAGGGCTAAGTGGATTGCTGCGGTTTCTTTATCCCATACCATCCAATTACCTTCGGAGTCCCCAAACTTTTTAGAAACATAGGCTAACGGGAATAATTTCCCATCAGTCCCTTCTTGCAAGATCGCCCCCCCCCCATGGCAGCATCAGAGGCATCTACTTGCACTATACACTTTTTATTTTCATCTGGATGCACACAATACACAACCTTTATTGGCATACACTGCAGGGACATCAATAAAGAAACAGTAGCAAACAGCTAGCAGTAAACCAAACAGTAGCTGACATGACTGGATGGAACTAATCAGCGAGGATTAAGCCTTATACTCCCTTACCCTTAACTTCCAAACATAAGCTAAAAATTCGGCTACAGACAGAGTAATTGCCGAGAACTTGTCGGACAGTAAAAATTTTAGGTCACTGTCGGACAAGTTCCTTGAGGGGGGTAGGTGGGGGCCAATCAAATAGCAGCGCATAGTGGAGTAATGGGGGCAGCATAGAAGGATATGGGCCACTGAGTCAGGTTCACTAGAAAGACAACTACAGGTTCTATCCCTGTAAGGGATACCCCTATATCTGCTTGACACAACAGCTGAGGGAAAAAGATTGAATCTTGCTAACATGAATGCGTCAAAATGGGCTCAGAGGTAAAAAGACGTTTCAGAGCCTCGAAAGCCTGTTGACACTCGGGAGTCCAGTTTATCCGAGTGCCTGGCTTCGCAGCTTCCGGCCCCTTTTCTTTCGTTGTTAACAAGTCAGTGAAGGGAAGACTGTATTGGGCGAAGTTGCTGATAAAATGTCTATAAAAATTGGCGAATCCCAAGAAACTCTGTAACTGGCGTCTAGTGTGGGGGGTCTCCCAGCCCACCACAGCCGAGACTTTCACCCGGTCCATCTCTAAATCCCGGGGTGAAATGCGGTAGCCCAGAAAGTCTATTTCAGTTTTGTGGACGTCGCATTTCAAGAGTTTAGCAAACAGTTTATTGTCTCTGAGTGTGGATAGCACTTCTCTCACCAATTTAACATGCGCTTCCATGTCTGCGGAATAGAGCAAGATATCATCAAGATAGCATAGGACCCCCTTGAATAGGTGCTTGTGTAAGACTTCATTTATTAAGTTCATAAAAACGCATGGAGCCCCCTGAAGGTCGAAGGGCATTACTAGGTACTTAAATTGCTCCAATGGGGTATTAAAGGGAGTCTTATATTCATCCCCTTCCCTGATGCACACTCAGAAGTATGCATCCTGGAGGTCCAGTTTTGAAAAAAAATTCCCTTTACTGGCCTCGTTGAGCAAGTCTTTTATCAGCGGGTGGGGGTAGGCATTTGAAGCAGACACGGCATTCAAGCCTTGATAATCTGTACACAATCGCAACCCCCCATCTTTTTTCTTTGGAAAAGTACTGGTGCAGCAAATGGGGAAGTGGCTGGCCAGATACAACCCCATTCGAGGTTTTTATCTATGAAGTTATGAAGTTTAACTTTCTCCTGGGGTGACATAGAGTATAATTTACCCTTGGGAAGTTTATGCCCAGGTAATAGTTCAATGGCACAGTCAGTGTTGCAATGGGGGGGGGGGGAGCTCATCAGCCTCCTTTTCCTCAAAAACTTCCGCTAAATCCCTGTATGCGGCAGGTATGGATAAAAGTTTCTCACATGCTAAACACGCGCTCTCGGAGCCGGGCTGGGTGCCCCACTCAGTTTTCCAAAGATGCTCTTTGCAAGAGGGAGAAACCCAGGTAATCCGTCCCCCACTCCAGACGATGTAGGGGTCATGCGTCCCCAACCAAGGGCTTCCTAATACCATGGGGAATTGCACATAGGGGGTGATTACAGATGCTCAATTCTCCCAGTGTTCCCTCATGCCCATTATTGGTTCAGTATTAAAAGTACAAGGTTCTTTCATCTTGGAGCCATCCATTTGGGTAAAACGTAAAGGCTCTTCGAGAGTGTTCACCCCTAACCCTAGCCCATTCACAACAATTGGGCTAATTAAGTCTCTGGCACACCCTGAGTCAATAAGGGCTCGAACATGCATCTGTGTGCCTAGATATGGATTCACCACAGTCATTAAGATATAAAGAAGGGGGCTGGGGGAGCTCACTGTTTGAGGCGCTGTAGAGTGAGGGACCTGCTGCGTTGTGCCATTCAGAGCAGGTCCTGGTCGTTTCCCTGCGGCCAAGTGGGAATTCCTTCCTCGGGTTTCTCTGGGAAGCAAGACTCCACGATTTGGAGTGCCAACGGCTTTGGGGTAGATGCTTTCTTCAGCTTAGGACGTATCAGTAGGGAAGACAGGGCTCCTCCCTTGGGGGAGGCAGCTGGACACGCCGAGGCGAAGTGGCCCGACTCCCCACATCTGGTGCATAACCCCTTTTTCATACGAAATTCTCTGAGGTCCCTCACAGGTGGCTTGGTTTTTGGCTTAAAAGGGGTGGCCGGTGGGGCAGAGCTCTTAGGGGTGCCAGACAGGTACCGCATTCAGATGAGGGTAAAACGACCTCTGCTTCTTCCGCAGCCCTAATCCAACCGTTCAGGGTGGTTGGATTGACATTTCGGAGTATAGTCTCGTATAGCTCCCCGTTCAATCCCCTGCGGTACTGCTCTACGAACACTTCTGGCCAACCCCTGATCTTAGCTTCTAAACATTTGAAAGCAGCAGTATATTCAAGAACAGACATCTTCCCTTGTGAGAGATTGCACACCTGGTTTCGGGCTTTCTCTTCGCTCATGGGGTCTTCATATTGGTGGCGCAAGGCCCACATGAAGTCCTCCACACTGTCCAACTCAGGACCTGAGGGATTGTGGAGGCTCACGTACCAGTCAGCCGCTTCATCTCGCAGTCTGGAACCAATGTAGCCCATGCGGTCACCCTCATCTTGGAACAGGTGGCCCCAATTCTGCATACAACGGCCAGCTTCAATGATAAAGAACTGCAGCTTTGTGGGATTCCTGTCAAAAGTGGCCCCCATCAACTTGTGAGGCACAGGCCGGCGATCTGCTTGCTGCGCCAGACTTGGGGCGGGCAGAGCAGGTGGTCCCTGTGGTGCGGGAGGCTAGGCCGGTGGTTGTGCTGGTGGTGGTACCCCTGCCGGTGGTGCTCCGGCTCCAGCCCCCGCTAATTGCTCCTGGACTGCCTGTGCCATGACATTCGGGAGACCAGTCAGCAGTGCAGTAATCTCTTGTTATTTGCATCTCTGGATCGTGTCAAACCTCCAATCCATCTGTACCCACACCTCGGCCATTTGGAAGTCATCCATGGGCTCCGTTCTGCGCCTCGGGCCCTGGACTGCCGTGCCCTGGCTTCCCACTGAGGGGACCAAGCCTCGGTGGTTTGTGGCCAAAATTGAGTCCACGACTGGACTCCTCCACTCCATCTGGAACAAACAATCACTCCGCTAGTGGTCACCAGTCGTGCCAGTACCTCCTCGATAGTAACCGGTGTCTCCTGTTCGGTAGTAGGGACTTCAGCGCCATTGTCATCCATGGTGGGCACAATGGACTGGGCCCCAATTGGAGATTACTAACAGTCTGTGAGATTGTGCCAATAGATGTAGTCTACAACAGGTCTCCTTAAACAGAAAGTCCTTTATTTGCAGAAAAGATCTTGTTGGTCAAATACACTTCTTCTGTTAGTAATGCCCAAGCTATAGAAATACAACTACAATTATACTTGATATGAAATAAGCCCCCTTCAACATCCACCAATCAATTGGGAGGATTATTGGCACCCAAATATACTGACCCACTGTTCCCAAGGAAAGCGCAGTAAATTAGGTTCCCAGGCAAAGACAATATTAGGATTTGTGGGGCGGATATTCCCAGGGAAAAATTCAAGCAAAGGAACACATAGCACCTGTGAATAATATAACACATAGCAAGAGGCTTGCAGCCCAAGGCCGTGAGCTAGGGAAGAGCGAAAGACAGATAAGAGGGGGGAAAAGCTCATGAGCAACAAGCATGCGCAAAGCGAGCAAGACACACATTCCTGCGGTGGGAGCTACTCCGCCAATGCTATCTCCCATCCGAGACCTAGAGGAGTCGATTTGGGACTCAAAAGAAAAGCAAGGTTAATTGATCATTAGAATATGCGATTGAACCCTTAGGCATTTGTATATGATGCTTAGGCAGCAGTGTTATTGATAATAACAGTCAGCAGGAACTTATGGCAGTGCTAACGGAATTTATCGCAGTGCTAACTGACATTAACAAAACGGCATAATACTTTCATGGTTGAGTCTAAACTAGTGCCTACTAAGTGGTCCTAATTTATTTTTGAGCAGTAAGCTGGCCTCACTCAGGAATAGATAAGAACAACAGTAGCTATTTTATATCAGTTTATGGAATCAGTATAATTGCAAACTTTTTAGAAGAACAAATACTTGCAAAGTTCACCACACATTGTTCCAGGGGAGACTGGGAATAGGTCTTGATTCTATGTGCTGCCTTTCCTGCTCACCTCACATATAGAAGTAAGCAACTGAACCTAAGAAATCCCTCACTCATTTAATAAGGGGAGTCACATTGACTTAATGAGACAAAACTTACAAAAAAGATATAGCATTGGAAAAAGTGCAGAAAAGGGCAACTAAAGTAATTAAGGGGATGGAACACCTTCCTTATGAAGAAAAGTTAAAGCGGTTAGGGCTCTTTAGCTTGGAGAAATGATGATTGAAGGGTGACAGAGGTTTACAGAATTATGCATGGGTTAGAGAAAGAAGTACTGCAAGCATAGAAAGCTTCAAGAGGGGATTGGATAAGCGTATGGAGCTGAGGTCCATCTGTGGCTATTTGCCACAAGGTATAGAGAGAACACTATGTCTGGGGCAGTAATGCTCTGTATTCTTGGTGCTTCGGAGGCAACAGTGGGAAGAGGGCTTCTGGAGTTCTGGCCCCACTGGTGGACCTCCTGATGACACCTGGGTTTTGGCCACTGTGCGACACAGAGTGTTGGACTGGATGGGCCATCAGCCTGATCCAACATGGCTTCTCTTATGTTCTTACAATAACTTGGCTGCACCCTACCCATAAGGTTACATATCCTGTCTCAGTGCATAATGGAATTCACAACTAGTTACAGAATATATACTAGAGGATAGGATTTTCCACTGTAAAGATGGCTGTTTATTGTTAATGAACGTATACTGGCAGGTTTTGAGAAAGCAAAAAAGGCGATGTTTTATAAGCAATAAGATGAGGAACTGTGTTTTCACACAATAGTACACAATCCGATGACTATATTGAAACTGTAAGAGCTGATTGTAGAAATGGTTATAGAATATTTTAAGATCTAATAAGCCTCTAGGCCAGGACCCAAAGGGCAATGTTAGGCATTTGTAAAACTATATAACAGGATTCCAGTGGAAGCCTTATTTATTCCATGCTGGGCTTTTAAAAATCAGAGTTCACTTCATCAGATGTTTGAACTGAACGTCACAATCTTCTTCTGGTTTTTGCCCATCTTTTTAAAAGTGGTTTGTCATGAAATTGGTAGGTCTGGGCAGGGTGTGTGTTCCTTTTCAGCAAAACCTCTTCTGCACATGAAAATTAATTCTTTGGCTCCTGGCCATGGAGAATGTCTTAAATCTGATTGCCAGAAAGTAGTAGTGAATGTTAGGAGATGCCTCTGTCCATATTCTAAACTTGGTAAGACAGTATCATAACACAGATTTAAAGTAGGGTCTTATCCACAAAATGTGCATTTCTGCTGAATAGAGCCCTAGTAAAACTGCTTTCTGTTTGTGCCTTTTATTTTTCATCTAACATGCATGTGCTTCCCATTCTCATGTTTGTTATGTTTTGCTGTCTTGAATTGCTTTATTTAGATGCCATCTAACAACAGTATCAGAAAACAAATAGAAACTCTGCAGGTGAGTTAATATGTCGTAATGAGAAAGTAAGATAAAGCTTTTGTCCCGCTTTTTTCTGTCGATTGTTGTATTGTATGTCCTATTCAGTCAAAAGCAATTTCACTTTCATGAGGCGACAGCATAAGGGGCAGTTAATCTCAGAAAGGGGGATTCCTAATCATCGATAACCAATTGATAGGAGAAACAGTAATATGTGTGCTTCCAATATAAAGTGAAGTTTATCCCTATTGGACATTTAAAACCGCTTCATGTGAGTGCATATAGGGACATGTTTTCTCCGCTTATTAAAGTTTTTTTATCCACTTTGCAGAAGGCTACAGACGGTGATACTTTATGCAATAAGTTATATAATGTTTATTCTGTGCATAGCTTTGAATCATAGCAGAAGATAAATGGTAACATCAATGATAAAAAGTACATTTTAAAGCAATTACAGCATTTCAGTAACAAGGTAGAATTACTTCTCAGTCTCCTGACTTCATGGAGATATTTCTCCGAGTAATGTCGTGGTAAAAGTCTGACCTTTCTGCAGGTTGTTTTGAACATGCCTCCCAGTGTGTTGCAGTTTTAGGAACTTACGGCAAAATTGTTGGAGATGCTAGATGACTTGAAAAGGGAAAAAACTTTTTAAAAAGCATTAATTAAAAGTTTGATCTTTATGAAGCTATTACATTACCACAGAGTTATTTAGGTGCGTTCAAATCTTCTGTAACATGTAATGGCCTTGATCCAGTCGAGCACAACAGAAAATGGGAAATCTGTTCAAACCTCTCAAATTGCCACCCCACCCTCCCTGATTCTTGCGTCAAGCAAAATTCTCTGGACTCCAGCCAGGCCTTTATAGTATTCCTTGATTGGATCTGTAGCATATATGATTTAAAAAGAAAAACTGGTTCCTTTTTTTTAAAAACCTGCTTGTTACTTTTAACTGTGAGAGTGAAGTGCACTGATTACAGTTGTGAATGAAATTGGGGATTGTGGCTTATACTCACTCCCCCACCCCACCTTTCCCCCCCTCCTGATTGAAATATTTGACAGTCATCAGTATCTAAGAACTGCACTGAATATTAAAAGATGTTGGTACTGGTTTCTGTTTCTTTGGTTTGGTTATCATGTTTGGTTTCTAGTGACAGTTTTGGATTTGAGACCTCGGTTTCTAAAGCAATAAATGTCAGTTGCTACAATCCCTCTTTCTTTGCAGGAAATGCAGTGCTTCTTGGACACCATGCTCAGAGATGCCTCTGATAGGTTGTTAATGTGAAAGGTTCCTGTGGAGGAGGAATAGCTATTTTTCTAACTCACGATTATGATAGAAGCCAAAAACCAGAATGAAAGCGTGTTAATAGCAACCTGATTGTGTGCCAAAAAGCCTTGTACTTTCTGAGCAGTTTAGTGTAAAAGGGCAATCTGGCAGCTATATTGTGTTGACAGAAAACTCTGGGGGACCTTATCTATTTCTGTTGAATTTCACTAACAAATTTCTTGTTCTCTTAACACCACAAATGTAATATCTACCTTGCAGATTCATCTAAAATTAACCTCCTCTTTAATACATGTGTGATCAACTATCTGGACATCAAAGCTACTTAATTGTTTGTGTCTCTTCACTTATCTGACAGATGGCATACATTAAATTAATAAAATTGAAGCAAAGTGAATATGATTTTTAAAGTCCCTGGTTAATTTGGAGGCTTTTAATTCGCCTTTTTCTTTTTCAATATAAATCTGAGCTGGGTCAGTTTTTTTTAATAGATACGTGGGTTTATTTGTGCAAACTGTTAGTTAGCAACTTCGGATATTTAAAATGTCTTTATAGAATTTGATTCTTATACATGTAATAACATTTGCTGTTTTAAAAATTGTTTCCAACAGAATAAAGATCCCAAAATGTCTCGAGTTGCACTGGAATCACTATACAGATTATTATGGGTTTATGTTATTAGAATAAAATGTGAAAGCAACACTGTAACACAAAGGTAAGCAGTTTGATTTAACAGACTAATACTTTTGTCAGTGTGTTTGAATTAAAAAGTATTGTAACTGCTTTTCATTAAAATTGTTGTTGAATTGGCTCAGTACCATTTTCTAAATCTTTTCCTTTGCAGCCGCCTCATGAGCATTGTATCAGCACTTTTCCCAAAAGGCTCTCGCAGTGTCGTCCCTCGAGACACGCCTCTGAACATATTTGTAAAGATTATTCAGTTCATTGCTCAGGTAACATTCCTCAGTAGTGTGTTCATATGAAAATCTGAGAGTATATTACAGATTTAGTGAATGCTTGGTTTTTATTCATCCTATATTGTTAGCCGAATTGCTTTAATTTAGTTTAGCAGTTGGCAAATAACCGGGTTCTTGCCAACTATACCAAGGTCCCGCCCCTTCCAGGAGTTCCCAGAAAATAGGCACTGAGGCGGGGTGGTCCGTTTAAATGACGTTTACTTGCAAAATGTTCTCAAGCATACAAAAACAGAATCACACACGCTAACACACAAGTCCTAAGAAACTTAGACAGAAGAATAGCACTTTTGAATGAGCAGGAGATTCGTTGGTTGGGCGATACGTTACCTGTCCTGGAGATGGGCGGTCCTTTTCCAAAAGAAAATTGAGGGGTAGAAAGGAAAAATGGGGAACGTGATCTGAACTGGCAGAAATACACTTCTCTCTGGCTGCAGACTCAGAGATTAAAGATGGAGGCAGGGTGTTGAGATAGCAAGCTGGACATAAGGGGTGTGAAAGCAGATAGGGGTCGTGGAAGCTCAAGAAAGCGATTGCATGGTGTGCAATATCTTTTATAAGGTGGTATTGGGGCGGGCTGTGCTAACCACATCCCACAACCACACCTACCAGGTAGTCCATCCCTACAAACCCTAACATTGGTCAATGTAAAAAGAGGAGGGAATGTGGAGGGGTGGTCAATATTGCAACACTAAAGTCTAAACAGGAACTGACACCTGGGCAAGCTTGTGATGAGTCATTGAGCCATTCCATTGTCTCTTAATGGCCCTGGCCTGACCACTTGATGGGCGAACGATTAGTTGCCAGGTAACTTCACTTAGCATAATCCTTGCAGGAATGTTGGAGGGGGCTGGGTGTTGCCTTAGCGTGAGGAGACAGAACCCTTTTGCAATGGGGTCTTTGTCTCTTTGTGTGAACTATGTCGGGTGCCTGCTTCCTGGAACAGACTGGAGCCTCTTACAGCAATAAAGAGTGCATTTAGTCCTTCAGACCATAACAACCCAAAGTTCAAGCTTATGAACATTAAAAGTCCATAAGAGCACATGATGTGCCTTGCTAGGCAACAATATAGCATGCTTTCCCCAAGAAGCTCAGAGCAGTGTATGTGGGATCCTCACTTCATTCATTCAGAGCAGATTAAATTGAAAGGGAGTAGTCTTACCCACTGACGTCATGTTTGAATAGGAAATTTGAACCTGAAATTTCCACATATAGATCCCACACTATAACTCTAGTTTTCAAAATTGCTACCTTTAATAATTCACATGAGTTGATCTACCATGGAACCTCTGCACACACTTCATGTGAGCTTGTTGAACATTAGTTGACAGTGAATCGTACAGCGCATCCAACCCTGCCTTGTTGCTGTCCATAGAAAATAAAGTATGCAGTGGTGGATAAGCTGTCTTTCAGGGGAGTTTTTGTGGTTCTGCTAATCTTGTTGTTTCAGAGAAGCACAATAGTTCAACAGAATAAGCTGTTCTAGTTCTTTCTTATAGCATGTTGTTGCTCTTTGCTGTTGTGCAAAGCAAGAACTAAATCTATTCTTGGCATAACTGTTTCCCAGGAAAGTTGGCTGACTTGTTACTAAAAAACAATCCTGCTGATCCGGTACCACCATTTTTAATATACTATCATAAATGATCAGTGGTTGTACAAGGTAACCTGTTTTAGGAGACTTATCAGTTCACCAGATCATTGTGCAATTAACATTAAACATATAATTTGCTGGTATTCTGGACAGTAGTAAAATCTAGTGTTTCACCAGAAAGTTAATTTATACAGAACTAGTTATAAGGCACAAGGATGGAATAGTAATTTGTCTTGGGGTGTGTGCACTATATTTTATAAAGATTCTTATGTAAATGTGAATTTCTTCTTAGGAACGCTTGGATTTTGCAATGAAAGAAATAATTTTTGACCTTCTGAGTGTTGGGAAATCACCTAAGACCTTCACTATTAACCCAGAGGTAAAAACAAAACGAGAGAGGAAAATTTATGGTTATATGTTTGTAATGATCGGTCAAAACATGTACAACAGGCAGTGTCCCTGGAAACATTTTACCCACTTGTTCAGCATTAAACATCTAAAATAACATGAGAAGAATTGTTTTTCCTTTAGGTTTGGACATAGACTAGATTTCTTATCAATCTGGACAAAACTTATTTAGTGGCACCTATGTCCGTCACATGTTGAGTTGCTGCAAACGTACAGTTGTTGCACTCTGGCATCACAAATTGTGGCTTGTTTAACATCGTTTAACAGACATTCACAACAGACCACATTTTGTTCAGAGATTCCAGTCAATCTACTGCTTTGTCTCCTTTCCTTTCTCTAGGCAAAATCCCTGGATGCTCTCCCAAGCTCCTTTTCATTTCTTGGTTGCTGGCTAAACCTTAATTAAGCCTATTCACTATTGGCTATAATAAATTACCGAGGGGGTTCTATGGGCAAAGCAAGTCACTTCATCCTTACCTTTACCTAGGGATCATCAGTATCTCTATTCCCAGTTCTACCTGGCTGCTTCATAGTACCCAGACTTTTAAATTCTAAAACAAAGTAGAACTTCTATTGCCTTCCTTCTCTCTTTGGCCTTTCCCCTCAAAGAAGCTGAAGCACATTTTTGTTTGATGATTCATCACTAGCCGATGGGAAAGGAACTTGGAGAGAAGGGGGCAGGAAGGAAGGAACATCTTTTGAAAATACCATTGACACAAGTTTGCTTTTGGTCTGTGCTTCCTTCTCCGTAAACTATAGGCTAAAAGGTCAGTGCTAGACAACAGACTGAGGTTTATGTGTTCAAATGGATCCTACCCTGTCCTTCCACTTTACTTTGCAAAGTTTATTTATTAAAATATTTATTCCCCACCTTCCTCTAAATTAAGCGGCTCTTGTTTTGGAAAAAGGCTCTTTAGGCTGGCAGAGGGTTACTTGGAGGATGGTTGGATCCACCCCACTAATCACAGGTAGCAAGCCAAGTACAAACCATAATTTAGAATCCCAGTTTAGCATCTATCAACAAATCAAAGTTAGTTGGACAGCTTGAGTTCAGACATCACACTAAACCTGAGTTTAATCAAACCATGGTTTATTAACTGGTTCATTACTCTGGCATCTGGATGTAAGAAATCTCCTTTTGAGATTAGCTCATTGAGGGATCTGGCTGAAGTGTTTTACAGGTGGTTTAAGTAACAGCACAATGGATTTTGGTATTTATTAAAATATAGCTTGCTTTTTTCCACACCAAAGTGGGACAAATTAAAAGAATGCTTTTTTATATAAACTAGTAATCCTCCTTATATATAATTCCATTTTCACCATGGACTCTCCTGAACATTCCATACACTCCCAAATCAGTTAGCTCCCTGATGTGTCACTCAGAAGCTGTCCCTATCCACTGGCTCTGAGTACTCACGTGCCATTGGCTGGATGCTGGGTCTGCTCCTCTTCCCTGCCCTCTCCTTCAGCCACTGTGCCATCAGAATTTCTGGCAAATGGCTTTTCCTCTGTTGACAAAAACACTTCTCCTGCTTGCCTCCTGTGTGGGGCTAACTGTTCCCTCAGTGGCTGTTGGTAGGCAGTTACCTGTGTTTGTAAGCTGGCTGATGTCTGAGGTTGTTTGTTTAAAATGTTCCCCCATAAAGTTAAGTTGAGCTGTAGTTCCGGAGAGGGGCCTGCAGGAGTATCACTCACTGGGTTGAATGGGGCTCCCTCATCTGCTGGACTACAATTTCCAGCTGCCCCAAGGCCAAAAAGTGTGGGAAAAGAGGGACCATCCCAAGGGGTGGGGCACCATCAATATAGACTCCAGCCCATCCGGGGGGGGGGAGGGGGGGAGGCAGTCTTTGTCCTACAGGAGGTGAGGAAAGGCTCCTACAGCCTGTGCTGACCCAGTCTACATTGCCAGAGACGGGGGGACCCTGGGAGGTAGCAGAGATTCAGCCACTCCACAGTCGCCTGTTTTGGGGAATGAATTGACGTTTCCCTGCTCTCTTGGGCAAGAGAGAGAGGCTGAAGCAGAGCCAGAGGCCAGTCCAAGGAGAGATCCTATCCTGAGCCCACAATCTCCAGAGGTAGAGAGAGTATTGTGTGTAGGGAAAGAGGATTGATTGCATTTAACCCCTGTTGATTTATGCCCTGTTGGTTTATAGTGTGTGCTTACTCCTACAGTTGTGCTTTTATTCATTTAGTGTATGTGTGCGCCATAACTGTGTAAATAGTTAAATAAATTCTTCTATTTGGGCTAATAATCTGTGTTGTGCATAGTCTCCCCCACTCTGCTCAATACCAAAGGGAGGGGGTAGCCCAGGGAAGCAAGGAAAGGCCAGACCCTTGGGTTGCCAATTTTCCAGGGATCCCCCAAAGATTGGGGATTCCATCTCCAAATAGGGAGATTTGGCCACAGGGGTCTCACTGTCCCTCTAAAAAGGCAGTGACAATTCAGTGAGTGGTGGCAGGGAACTTAAAGAGTGAGATATACCCACGGGTTGAGGGTGGGAGGCAAACAGCTGAGTTGTAAACTGGAGCCCGTTACACCACAATAAGCAGCCAAGCTTGGTTCAGACAAAGGAAGGAAATCCTTCGCAGGCCTTTGTGAGGAACTTATTGGGGCCAGTCCTACTAGGGTTGCTGGCTCCAGGTAGGGAGATTCCTGTAGATTTTCTGGTAGAGTCTATAGAAGCCAGGGTTTGGGGAGGGGAGAGGCCTCAGCTGATAAGAGTGCCATAAAGCCCACCTTCCAAAGCAGTTATTTTCTCCGGGTGGGAGAGATCTGTTGTCTGGAGTTCAGTTGTGATACCTGGTGATCTTCAGGCTCCACCTGTAGGTTGGCTTCCCTAGGTGTAGCAGTCAGTGCTTCAGAGCAGGGTCTGCTAGATCCAGGTTCTTGCTGTAGAAGCTGAGTGGGTGATTTTAGACCAGTCACAGACTTTCAGCCTTTCATACCTCACAGGGTGGTTGTGCAAGTCAAAAGGGGGAGAGGAGAATGATGTAAGCTGCTTTGGTCCCCATTGCAGAGAAAGACTATTTTTCTTCCTGGGAGATTTATTTATTTATTTAAATTTGTCTCCCATTCTCCCAGCCAAGGAAACCATGGTTGCCAATCGCCAGGTGAGGGCTGGAGATCATTTTGAATTACAGCTGATCTCCGGGAGGGAGGGGGGAGGAGATGGAAAGCTGAAATCAGAGGGGCAGATAATGACAGGTTGATGCTTGGCTGGGAAGGAGATGGGGTTGCCAACTCCAGGTGGGAAATTCCTGGAGATTTGAGGGATGGAACCTGGAGAGGGTGAGGTTTGAGAAGGGGTGGGACCTCAGACAGGTACAGTGCCATAGACTCCACCCTCCCAACCAGCCATTCCCTCCTGGGGAAACATTGTTGCCAATCTCCAGGTAAGGAGTGGAGATCACTCAGAATTAAAACTGATCTCCAGGAGAGAGGGGGGAGGAGATGGAAAGCTGAAATCAGAGGGGCTTATAATGGCAGGTTGATGCTTGGCTGAGAAGGAGATAGGGTTGCCAACTCCAGGTTGGGAAATTCCTGGAGATTTGAGGGGTGGAGCCTGGAGAGGCTGAGGTTTGAAGAGGGGTAGGACCTCAGACAGGTACAATGCCATAGACTCCACCCTCCAAACCAGTCATTTTCTCCGGAGGAACCATTGTTGCCAATCTCCAGGTAAGGGCTGGAGATCACTCAAAATTACAACTGCTCTTTAGGTAGCAGAGATCAGTTTCTCTAGCGAAAATGGTGGACTTGGTGTCATTATACCCTGCTGAGGTTGCCACAGTAAATTTACGCCGAGTGCCCAAGGCCGGGGCACTCTTCCAGAGCCTCTTTCTAGAACCCGTTGTATTTATTTCTAGGCTTTATTTCTAGTATAACAGGCTTTATTTCTAGTATTAAAATAATACAACTGGTACAATTACTGTAAACCATAATTGTTTCCTTACATAGACAATATTTCTCCAGCCTTAACAGAATTACCTATATATCTAGAAAAATGTTGGGGTTGGAGCCAAAATCTGTCCTTGAAAAGTTCAGTTTTACAACTGAGCTTTTTCACTGACTTCCTGAAGCTGTTGATTTTGAATGGATTGTTATCCTGAATGCTGCTGAACTTGTTTCCTGGGCTGTTCATTCTGTTAAAGGGGAGGGAGGAAAGCTAATAATTTACATTTAAATATCTGTGAAATGATGTACTATGTCGTCTGGGTTGCTAATAAATGTTCCCCCCTTTTTAAATCAAGAGAATGAATATAGGTCTCAGAGTCTTCCTTGTGATAGCAGACAGTTTACAACAGAAGGATGGCGAACCACCTATGCCAACGACTGGAGTTGTACTTCCCTCAGGAAACACTCTTCGTGTAAAGAAAATTTTTCTCAATAAAACTCTGACAGATGAAGAAGCAAAAGTTATAGGTCAGTTGTGGTATTCATGGGGATACATGGCTGTGTTTACCTGCACAGTCTTATATTTTAATTTAGAAATAAATCTAATACCCAACAGTGAAATGCAAAAATTACTTTTCCTATGGACCATTGTGCTGAATGATTGTAAGGGCTAGCATTGTATTTACTGAAAGAAAGTATAGTAGAGTTTTGATCCATATTAGAAGGTTATACCCACAAAAGTTCTTATTCCTCAGATGATCATCCTAATTTATTTTAAACCTGTGCAATCTTCTTCTTTATTGCTACGATCATTTGACCAAACCTGTGCAGTTAATAAAGTTTAACAGAAGAAAATATGATTAAGAGTTACTGGTACATGGTTCCAGTAGTGCTCTCACAAGCCATCATACCACTGGCAAATACATTTTTTAATCTGGCAAGAGACCCTGCCTTTCCCTGATATTGACCTAAGACTTAACACTGGGTAGTGGATTTGTGTCTCTAAAACACTCCTCCTTGGGGGAGGAGAGGGTTCAGTGGCAAGCTCAGTGTTAGCAACCTGGAGTGTTCTTCCAAACAGAAGAAACAAGGTTTATATTTACTAAGCAAATAAATAAAATAAAATCTATCAAACCCCGCCAAAATTTGTAGTCCTTTGTCTTAAGGTCTGTAGTATACTTCAGGTATAACTTGATCTTTAAGAAGTTACTTGAAGTACACCTCAGCCTGTCTCAAATACTGTGTTTGGCACTGGACCAAAATGAATATCAAATAAGAGTTGAGAAAGTGAAAATTGAACTGTCGCACAACTTTGAGAATGAAGTGCCATTCAACTTTGCCTCTTCAGGAATGTCAATATACTATCCCCAAGTAAGAAAAGCCCTAGACAGCATCCTTAGGCATCTAGACAAAGAAGTTGGGAGGCCGATGTGCATGACGAGTATACAGATGTCTAACAAAGAGCCTGAAGACATGATCACGTATGTAATAAATTAATTCTGTTCATTCTTATTTATTATTTTAATTTGATTTGTTTATACCCTGCCTTTCTCCCTAATGGGAACCCAAAGTGGCTTAAACATCAGGGGAAGGAAGGCCTCAGCCTCTATGCCCTGTGGTAGGCCGTCCAGAGGCACTGGTTGGCCAGTGTGTGAGACAGGATGTTGGACTAGATGGAGTATTGGTCTGATCCAGCAGGGCTGTTCTTATGTTCTTATCATTCTGCTTTCGTCCAATTGATCCTCACAACAACCCTCTGAGGTAGGTTAAGCTAAGAGTATGTGACTGGCCCAAGGTAGCCCAGCAAGCTTCCATGGCAGAGCAGGGATTTGAACCTGGGTGTCCCAGATCCTAGTTCCATCGTTCTAGCCCCTACGCTACACTGAAAAGATTAAAGATTCTGTTCTGGTGTCTAAACCTAAAGCTGGCTCATGATTGAGAGACAGCTGAATATTAAATTCTACTGCAGTCAGTGGAGGTTAATGTTTGATTAAATATTTGTGTTGCGTTGATTTCAGTATGACTTAACCATATTTTTCCTGGTATTGCACCCACAGAGACCGTGTTATGCCAACATTTATCCATTTAACGTCCACAATAAAAATGTTCCATGTCATGGTACCTGTGCAGTTCCACATAGGTACTGTGCATGTGCAGGTCTGTCAGGGAGAGGTTTCTGAAGCTCAAAAAAGCCTGAGGATGCTCTGTCCCCCCTTTTTGCAGCATGATATGGAGGGGGTGGATCACCCTTTGCTCAGTTCTCTCTGCTGCCGCTGCTGAGAGGGAGGTTCATTAGTAGAAGCTCTGTCCATTTTTCAGTCAGCACAAAACTGCCAAGAGTTTCTACCTCATGCTGCTGCCTACTTAGAGCGAAGTATCTGGTGAATGGCACAAAAGGCGCTGTTCAAGAGATGTGGGTCCGGGGGGTCAAACTACCCCTGTGCCTTGGCAAAGAGCATGATGTCTATTTGTTGCCAGTTTATCTTGAAAGCAAGGCATGATAGAGCTTTTCCTCTAGAAGCAGTACTTTTGGAAAAGGCTTTGTCCAGCACAGCTCAGTAGAAAGATCTGAGAAAATGCTGTCCTCTAATGCCAGTAGACAGATCTGGGTGTCTTCAGTTCCAAGGACTCTAAGACTGATTCTGACCACCTCCAGCCCGGCAAAGAACACAGGGGAAGTTGCAGGCTCTGCTCCTGTATCCCCAGAGCATTGCGCCACAGAACCAGCACCTAAAAAGGCTTGGCATAAGCACAAGCACACGTAGAAACGTTCCAAGTCAAAGTCGTCCACCCCTCATCCTAAAGACCCAGCTCTTGCAAGCTACCATTGAAACGGAATGCTTTCTCGTTTGGGCCGCTCACTGTACCTGTCCCCTTCCACCACGGAAGGTGGTGTACAAGACTTGGAACCTCCTGTCCCTTGTCACCAATCCAAACCTCAACCTACCATTCAGATCCACCACCATTTGGATCTGGCAGATTTATATTTGATGTTGTCCTGATCTCTGTGCCAGGACTGGGATCCATATGCTCCCCTTGGTTCCAGTCAAGCAGAAGCAGGCTGTTATTCTCTAGATAATCCAGAGCTTCCTTCAGATAAACAAGAGGAAGTCCAGTCTTTCGGTGAACTGGCTTTTGATTATGACCTGCCTTCTTCTTCTTCTTCTTTTTTTTAATACACCCTGAGTGAGGATCCTCACACATGTAATGAAGAATTCATTTGGATGGCTTGATCCCTCAAAATAGATGTATCTTACTTTCCTCCTAGGGAGATGGATCTGGTACTCAGATTTATGCATCCAGGGAACACAGGACCTGTTATCTTCCCTGTAATGGACAGCTTACTGGAAGTAACAACTGGACATTGGCTGTGCCCAGCATTGATGTCACCTTCTGCTAGGCATATTGAGAATCAGTACAGAACCAAGCAGGAGGGGTGCCCATTCCTTTCCCAAAATCTCACACCTAGCTCCTTGGTAGTGGTCCACATTCAAGGGAAGAATAAGAACACTCAGCACTCAGCCTTGATAGTTAAAGAAGGCCATAAATCAGACAGGGTAAGCAGGAAAATCTGTGCCTCCTCTGCTTTCAGCTTCAAGATCACCAGCTATCAATGTATTATGGCCCACTATCCTCTCTTCCCATGGGAATAACATTGCAGGCTATTTGGAGATGTTACCAGGTGACAAATGCAAACCAGCAAAATTGCTGGCTTTAGAGCAGGGGTGGCCAACCTTGCTTAACGTAAGAGCCACATAGAATAAACGTCAGATGTCTGAGAGCCGCAAGACAGGAACAAATATCACACACACATTTTTATTTTTTAAAATATGCAAATTTGCTTTTTATTAACGTTAAATGGGACTGCCAAAAATAAAAACAAACAAGGAAAACCGGTTATTGATAATGATATTACTTGTTTGCTAATGATATTGAGAGAGAGAGAGAGAGAAAGAGAGAGAGATGGAAAGAAAGAATTAAAGAAGTGGAAAGAAAGAGAGAGAGAGAAACTAGGAAAGCAAATAGATGGGAGGGAGGAGGGAAGGAAGGAAGGAAGGGAGAAAGAGAGAAAAAGCATGCCTCCCCTTTGCTTCCCCAGCCGCCCTGCCAGGAGCCGCACAATATGTGTGAAAGAGCCGCATGTGGCTCCCGAGCCACAGGTTGGCCACCCCTGCTTTAGAGGCATCTAAGCTTCCCAGACACCAGATCTCCTAAGCAAAACACTCTGCTGGCTGTGCAGCGTGCAGCCTCAACTCAGTATAAAAATTACAGTGAAGCAAAACATGAGATAAAAATTCAGGAGCTCTAGCTCTACACAGGCAGAGTCTTTCCTGATGAGGTATTCTTAAAGAGTCTGCCATACAGGACTGCTGCAGGCAGAGCATTGAACCTTATGAGTATAAAAGCTCTCTGGATTTGCAGGAATTTGTGGTGTAAGAAATAAGCAGCCGGAAGCCCATAATCAGGCACTAAACCATACACAAGTGGGGAACATGTCCTATTCGCTAATGAGTACAGAGTTGGTCTTTTAGTATCCAACAATCCTTGGCACAACACTCTAAAAGCTTGTTGTTTCTCCAACAGGAAAAGCAAGTTAAGTAAAATGCCAATTGACTTGATTTTACACAAAATTAAATTAATTAATTTGTTTGTTTGTTTGTTTGTTTGTTTGTTTGTTGGCTTTGTATCCCGCCTTCCCTACAAAGCAGGCTCAGGGTGGCTCATAGTGATTAATGCATAAATAACAATAAAATCCCCATAAAATCATCTAAAAACAATTCAGTTATACATCAAATGATCCTAAGATGCTGGCGCTGTTTCCTTAATTAGTTCAGATGGCGTACAAATGAGTGTGAACAACAGTCTATAGTCATTCTGCTCACTGATCTGCCAAAATTCAAGTGGCGACACAGGCCAGATTTCGAAGCCAAGGGCCAAACTCTATAATAGAGATCATCGATGGTAATGGTAGTGGCGGCTCCTTAGTGGAAAGCCTGGTGGAAGAGCTTCGTCTTGCAGGCCCTGCAGAACTGTAGAAGATCCCGCAGGGCCCTGATCTCTTCCGGGAGCTTATTCCACCAGTATGGAGCCACCACTGAGAAGGCCCTGGCCCTGGTTGGTGGTAAACAAAAGCAATTATATAATTTTGGGACCATACAGTATAACAAAATCCAACAGTGAATATCAATATAGTGAAGTTATTAAGATACAAGGGTTGGTCAAGGGTTGAATCCTTGGTCTGCCCGTTGAATTTCAGTATCCTCTGATGTTGTGACTCTGTAGATGTTTTGTGCCTCTTCCTTTCTTTCTGTGAAGCTTGGAAAAACAATTGGAAACACTGTTTGAAATCTGGTTCAGATGAAGTCTCTTAACGAAACGAAGACTTATTCCAGAAACCTTCGTTAACCTCTACTTGCTACCCACCTGAACTCACCAGCTTACTACATGTGACTGTATCTTAATCTATATATCTAATAGCAAAGGCGCCCCCTGCGTGTGGATACCTAAATCCGTGCGGGGGGACACCTGGGGGGGCAGGGAGATTGTTCTGCAGATGTGGGGCAGTCCCCACATCTGCAGAAAAATCCAAAAAGTTTAGAAAATTTTGGGGGGGATATTTAAATCCCCCCAAAAGTAAGAGCGCCCACTGCGCATGCGCAGGGAACGCTCTGGCCATTGTGGGGGAGGCTCAGCAGGTTCGGTGACACTGAGCTGCTCAGGGCTCACTGTTGCCGATGGGGGGGTGGCTGGAGGAGCGGCGGGGCTCGCCGCCGCCACCACTTGCCCTGGGGAGGGGGGTGGAGGAGCAGCAGGGCTTGCCACCGCTTGACTCATAGGGGTTTGGAGGAGCAGTGGGGTTTGCTGCCACCGCCGCTTGACTCGGGGGGGGGGGGTTTGGAGGAGCAGCAGGGCTTGCCGCCGCCGCCACTTGCCC
Source organism: Lepidodactylus listeri (assembly GCA_029233225.1). Taxonomy (NCBI): domain Eukaryota; kingdom Metazoa; phylum Chordata; class Lepidosauria; order Squamata; family Gekkonidae; genus Lepidodactylus; species Lepidodactylus listeri. Next base: position 109,532,368 of record JARCFY010000009.1, on the reverse strand, counting down.
TGGGGAGGGGGGTGGAGGAGCAGCGGGGCTTGCTACCGCTTGACTCATGGGAGGTTTGGAGGAGCGGTGGGGTTTGCTGCCACCACTGCTTGACTCGGGGGTTGAAGGAGGGCCTCTGGGAAGGGGGGTGAAGGATAGCGAGGCTCACCGCCACTTGCCCCAGGGAGGGGGGGCCAGGAGGACTAGGGTATTCCCCCCCGCGAGTATCGTGGGTGCCCCATCTTGTAACTTCACTATATTGATATTCACGGTTGTATTTTGTTATACTGTATGGTCCCACAATTATATAATTGCCTTTGTTTAGCATTATATATTTTTTCATTCTTTATCAGCGCTTCTTTATGCAGTTTTCATTTGGTCTCTGTCTTACATCTATTGAACTGTAACTCTCTTCCCCCCCCTCCCCCCTTCCCTGGTGGTGGTAAGCCTGGCGTCCTTGGGACCCAGGAGGGTCAGTCGATTTTGCAACCCCGATGGAAGTGCTCTCTGGGGTATATATGGGGAAAGGCGGTCCCTCAGGTAAGCCGGACCCTGGCTATACAGGGCTTTAAAGGTCAGCACCAGCACCTTGAAGCGAATCCAGTACACTGTTGGCAGCCAGTGCAGTGTCTTCAGCTCAGGCTGAATGTGCTCCCTTCTGGGGAGGCCCGTCAAAAGCCTGGCTGCGGCATTCTGCACTAGCTGCAGCTTCCAAATTTGCGACAAGGGCAGTCCCAAGTAGAGAGCGTTACAGTAGCCTAATCTTGAGGTGACGCTTGCATGGATCACTGTTGCCAGGTCATTACGATCAAGGATGGGAATCAACTGCCTGATCAGCTGAAGATGGTAAAAGGCCGACCTGGCAGTGGCTGCTACCTGGGCCTCCATTGTTAAGGAGGCATCCAGGAGCCCTCCCAAGCTCCTAACCTCCGGTGCTGGCACCAGCGGCACCCCATCAAAGGTCGGGAGTGGGATCCCTACCCCCAAATCGCTCCAACTCAGGCACAGGACCTCCGTCTTCGCTGGATTCAACTTCAGCTGGCTCAGTCTAAGCCAACCAGCCATGGCTTGTAGTGCCCAGTCCAGATCTTCCAGTTTGGAGTCGGACCGGCCGCCCAACATCAGGTAGAGCTGGGTGTCATCAGCGTACTGGTGACATCCCATCCCATGCCTCTGGGCAATCTGGGCAAGGGGGCGCATATAGATGTTGAATAGCATCGGGGAAAGTACTGCCCCTTGAGGCACTCCAGACTCTAGTGGGTGCCACCTGGACTGCTGTTTCCCTAGTGCCAGCCTTTGTCTGTGACCTTGGAGAAAGAAAGAAAGAAAGAAAGAAAGAAAGAAAGAAAGAAAGAAAGAAAGAAAGAAAGCCATTGCAAGGCAAGCCCCTGGATTCCCATGTCGGCGAGGCAGTGGGTCAGTAACTGATAGTCGACCATGTCGAATGTGGCCAACAGGTCTAACAGCAACAGTACCGCCACTCTGCCCCGATCCAGGTGCCTCCGGAGGTCTTCTGTGAGAGCAACCAGTGCTGTCTCCATCCCGTGTCCCGGGCAAAAGCTGGACTGGAAGGGATCTAGTATGGAAGCATCATCCATGAAGCCCTGCAACTGTATCATCACCGCCCTCTCAATTAATTTGCCCAAACAGGGCAAATTGAACACCGGCCAATAGTTAGCCAATTCGGCCAGGTCCAGAGATGGTTTTTTTGAGAGAGGGCAGACCATCGCTTCCTTTCCCCTCCCATAGCTTTATTAAGTTATTAATTAAGTTATTAAATTGCACATTACAGTGCAATTTAACTGATCAACTTACATAGCCTTATAATAATGATTGCAGTACATTGTATTTCTTATTATGATTAATACATATTAAGAACTAGCAAAAGACAAGCAATATACTCCCACTTATTTGTCTGTTGTGCTTCTGAGTTTGTCCTTAAGTGGTGTGGGTTTGTTTCTTTGGTGTGTTCAGTGTTATGGTAAGTGAACCTGTGGGTTTACTTCTTGTGATTTTGACTATTAGGGATTTGCTGAGTTTGTTGTGTGTTTGTCTCTGATGGTTTTATTTTAAAGGTATAACCAGTTGTGATATGTCTGTTTTGGGGGGAGTATGCTCTGTGATGTCATGTATTCTAATACTAGTGCCCATGTGCGTACAAATTTGGAGTATGTTGGTGGTGTGGGATTTTGCGTTCTATGTATAGAGTGTTATCTTAGCCATCACTAATTGATCCCATATTTTTCCGTGCCATGCTGATATTGTAGATAGTGAAGAAGATTTCCAAGCCGCAGCTATTGTCAACTTTGCCGTTGCTAATAATATTGCTGTTAAATCTTTGGTGTCCCCTATCAGTGTGTTATCCCATAAGTTTAGTATTGTTATTTCTGGTGTGCATGGAATTGTATGTTTTGTGACTGAGTTTATTTGTGTTATTACATTTTCCCAGAATTGATAGATATTTGGGTATTTCCACCGGCAGTGTAGGTATGTTCCTATCTGGCCACATCTATTCCAGCATTCGAGTTGGTTGGTTGGGTTTATTTTGTGTAACTGATGTGGTGTAAGGTACTATCTTGATATCAACTTAAAGAATTGAAGACGGATGTTATATATCATTGAGTTGTTTGCCAGTGAAGACCATATAGTGTTCATTGTGTTTCTTGCAACTTTAGATTTACTTCTTCTTCCCATCTGTATTGGTGTTTTAGTTTATCGTTTGTGTTATCTTCTTCCAGTATAATTTTATATATTTTTGAAAGAGTTCCTAGGGCCCGAAAAAGGAATAGAATCTTTGGTATGATGAAACTTTTTATGAGGTGTATTCTGTCTGGTAGCGGTTGTAATGATTCTCAGTCATTGAGTTGTGTTTTGATATATTGGAACATTTTTAAAAAGGAATTTTTTAAAAATATCTTTGAGATTTATTGGTATTTGTATACCCATGTGCCTCCATTCTTCTGTTATCCACTTATAATTGGTATAATCCTTGTAGTGTTGATATTGTTGTATGATTTAAGTTAATCGGGTATATTTCAGATTTGGAGGCGTTGATAGACAGCCCTGAGATAGTACCAAATTTTTTAAGCATTCATTGTATTGTTTGTAATGACTGAGTAGGGTTTGTGATATATAGTGTTAAATCATTTGCATATAAATTTATTTTATGTTCTTTTCCTCCAATTTTTATGCCTTTAAATTGTAAATTTGTTCTGAAATCTTCAGATAGTGGTTCCATGGCCATAGCAAAGATCAGTGGTGATAGGGGACATCCCTGTCTTGTTCCTCTTGCTAGTTGAAAGAAGGTGGAGTTATTTCCATTGACTCGTAGTTTAGCTTTCTTGTTTGTGTGCATTGTGTGTATCGCTGTTAAGAATTTGTCCCAAATCCTAGTTTTTTCAATAAAGTTGACATATAGGAGATTTCTACCAAGTCAAAAGCTTTCTTGAAGTCTAGTGTTAAAACTAGTGATTTCTTTTTTGTTCTTTTCTCATGGGCGATGATGGTAATAGTTCTACATACAATGTCTGTTAGCTGTCTATTTGGGATGACACCTGTTTGATCTGCTTTAATGTAACTTTGTATAAAAGATTTAATTCTGTTGGCAAGTATTGTCGTAAAGATTTTGTTATCATGATCAAGTAAGGCTATTGGTCTATAGAATGTTGGAGTGATTGGATCTTTTTTATCTTTATGTATCATGATTATAGTCGATTCCGTCCATGAAGTAGGCATTCTGCCTTTCAGTAGTATATTGTTGAAGGTTTCAACAAGGTGTTTTGCTATTGACTTCCTGAAAGTCTTGTAGAATTCTGCTGGGATTCCATCTAATCCCATTGCTTTGTTTGTCTTTTTTAATGGTGTCTAGTACTTCTTTCAGTGATATTTTGGTTTCCATCATTTCTAAATGTTCCTGTGATATACAAGGTAAAGTTGGGATTGTATTTAGATATCTTCCTATTTCTTCCTGTTTAGGGTTTCTAGTGCTGTAGAGCAATTTGTAATAATCTGCGAATATGTTCGCAATGTCTTTGGATGAGTGTTTTAGTTGCCCTTCTTTGTTTTTCAAGCCACCAATAAAGTTTGACTTTCCTTTGTCCTTCGTTCTCCACACCAGTATGCTGATGTTTTTCAGAGATTTTTGCCAATATTTTTGTTTCGGGTATATTAGATTTTTTTGTATTTGCATTATTTCAAGGTCATCTAGTATCCTGCGTTCCACAATTAATTTTTGGTATATTTTTTTATTCCCTGTTTTTTGGTGTTGGTTTTCTAGTGTGGCGATACGTTCTTTCACTTCTTTTCTGGTGTGTTCTTTTTTTCTTTTGGCTGTGATGGCTATCATTGAGCCTCTGATGACTGCCTTCATTGTATCCCATAAAAGAGATGGATTTATTTCTGTTGAGTCATCTTCTTCGTAAATTTTTTAAAAAAATTTAAATTTTTTCTCTTGACATTGTACTCAGTAAAAATTTTCTGTCTAGTGTCCATGTGCAGTCTGGGTTCAGTATTGTGTTAATGTTCACTGTTCCTTTCAGCCATGCATGGTCTGTGAGGTAGTTAGTATCACTTTCCATAGCTGTGACTGCTGCTGCTATATTCTGGAACGAAAGGGTGTTCTTTCCTCCTGTGGGACCTTCGTTGTTCTGCCTCCTCTGAAATCCCTAAGACTTGTAGTAGAAGTAGTCCTGTTTCTTCATCAGATGCCTGGTAAGTTTTTCCATGTTGTGAGACTTGTATTTGCCAGTTGGGAGCCATTTGTATCTTATATTTGCCATTTGGAGTTTTGCATTTATTGGCATTAGTTTGTATCTTGTAGCTATGGCTTCTTGTGGAGTATCGGGAAATACCAAAATTTTCATTTCATTATATAGTACAGGGGTGGGCAAATTGCGGCCCGTGGGCCACATGCAGCCCGCCACAGAGTTTTTTGCGGCCTGCCAAGACAGTTGGCCACATGGTTTCAGTCAGGCCTCCGTTGGGCCCGGAGCGCAGAGAAGCATTGTTATTATTATAGATGCTCTTTGACAAACATTAACTTGCAGGCTGAGAATCTCAACAAGCAATCTCACTCCTGATTTCAAAAAAACTGAAGAAAAGTGTGATAGGGTACATTTGTCTCATTAAACTGATTCTAAAATTAAATGTGCTTGCAGCTATAGATGATATGAAATTAGCACAATAAATAAATTGAATAAAACTACCACTATTTTATTTAATTTATATTTATTGATTTTTATGATACAATTTTTACCTTTTCTGAAATGCAAAGTTAACTAATAAATGCAATCATTTTAAAAGGTGCGGCCCTCCGCTAACCTCCACTCCTACAAAGTGGCCCCCGAGCCAAAACAATTGCCCACCCCTGATATAGTAGAAAGACTCTGCTTCTAGCTGCTGTCAGTATTCTCTGTTGGGATTCCCAATCTGCTAATTGCACTAAAATATCCCGGGGGGACCTTTTTGTGTGGATTTGGTAGTGAGCCGAGTCTGAATGCTCTTGCTGTATTTAGAGCCGTGTTGCCTCTGGGTGAAGTGTATTCCTTAACCATATTTGTATAAAGTATGTTGTGCTTTCTGCCTCCTCCGTCCCCTCTGGGACCCCCCTTAATTTTAAGTTTAATTGCTTTATTTGTGACTCTACTTGTAAGAGTCTATCTCTAGTCTGTGTGTCTGACTTAACGGAGGTCTTGAAGTTCTGCTTTCGTTGTGCTGCTTGTTAACAGAGCCACTTCTGCTGTTTGTGAGGTGATTTTTAAGGCAGTTTGTATCTCCTGAAGTTGGTCTTTTATAGGTTGTGTACTTTTGAGTTATTCCTTCACTCAGTCTGCATTCCATTCTTTCTAGTAACGTTGCAGTGTCTGTGTTAAGGTCTAATTGTCTAGTGCCATATCTTTCCTCCTCCATCTTTGCTGTTACTGAAATGTTCGGTTTTGGCTCCATTTTATTTATGCTCGTATTTGAAGCAGGATGGACATTTCTCATTGATACTTTTGATGTGCTTGCTGGTGCATCATTATTTCCCCCCATTTTGGAGCTCAAATTTGATTTTATATGTACTTATTTGTGAGGTGGGGGTGAGTGGAGTGTCAGGTTTAAGCGGCCATATCTAATGGTGTCACCACACACCTCCAACCATCACTTCCTTGAGTGCTCATGGGAACAGCCCCCTGTGAGGGATTTGTTGATAATTTCCCTTAGGGCACTTCGAAACCCCTCATGGCCAGCTTTAATAAGCCAAGAAAGGCACAGATCAAGGCTGCATGTGGTTGGGCATACAGTCAAGAGCAGACTGTCATGTTCCTCTAGACTGAGCGTGTTGGAATGATCCGTAGCAGCTACAGAATCCAATGCTGCTAATCCAAACTCACTCAACCAGTCCTACCACATATATCAATTCCCTAATTGATTGCCAATAATGATCAAATTATCTGGCCAGTGATTTAAATAAAGGCCAGAGAATTTTTTTTAATATATTACCTATCAGTTTAGCATCAAATATTAATCAATAAGCAATCACTATATAACTCAGTTTGGCTGGACGGTCCTATAGCTAAATAAATAAGATCCAATCAATGCACTAATAGCTATTATCTCTGTTAAATTCAGCTATTCAATTAATTAACTGTTCCTAACTAATTAAACCCAAAATTAATTGGGAAAAATCAATCAATTAATACAATCAACAACCCAGCCCAATTAATTAGTCTAAAAACCTAAAACTTTCCTAAGCAGCTAAGCAATTGCTGATAGTAACTGGTGTTATTAGCTAGTCCAGTCTGTAGGTGGCAGTAGCGATGCAATGTGATCAATTTCTTGAAAAAGGGTCAGGCAACATAATATGCACAAAACTAGGGTATACAGATATGAAGTGGAGTTACAGCCAAAATGTCAAGGGCTGAAGCCAGGACCTTGTTTCTAAGACACTCAACCCAGTCTCTAAGCACATGGATGCGTATCTTACAAAATTTAGAAAACCAAAATGCAACACAAGAAGGGATCTTGGATCATCTCAACAAGCTGATTAAATGTACCAATCCAAATGGGAATGCCATATAATAGCTGAGCTACAGGTTTAGCATTAAGTGCGTGAATGGTTGCAGGGACGTATTGGCCTACCTGAACATAAAAGAAGCATTCCACTGCAGACACACTGCAATTGGCCAAATTAAGTGCATGTTTCCATTGAGTGAGTGGTCCTGCAATCTCTATTCAACTGAGAGCTCACACCTGCCTGCCTTCCTGAGACTGGTAAGTCACCTTGCTACTCTCCCGTGTGGTACTACAGTGATGATACGGCAGTCATACATGCCTCTGTCCTGCTCAGGGGTCATTTCCTGCCGGAGTGCACTGGAGTGACGCTCCGGCAATAAGGAGCCCAGGGTGTGGGCACACGTAACAAGTTCTGCCCCTTGCTCTGAGCAGCCCTCAGTCGGGCCACAAGGAGCTAGAAGAAGCCAGGTAAGTTGCAGAGGGCCCCCCTCCCTCACCTTTCCCGGCCCACACCTAGGCACTGGGCCAGGAGAAAGGCCTCCATACACCCCTCCCTCGCTTTTCCCGGAGAAAAACCTCCACTCCCCCCTGCTTCTTCCGGCTCGCACCAAGGCGCAGAGCCCAGAGGACCGCCCCCCCCCGCTCTTTTCTCACACTGCTGAAATTATTAACTCAGAGTTAAATGAAGGCCAACATTTAAGTATTCAGTCAAATAAAAACTAACACGAGTGGACAAAATATGGCAGAAAATCCAGAATTCAGCATTGAATGTAGTGAACAATAAGGTTACTTAACAGGATTCATCTCTCTCTAGTTTTTAAGAATATGGCATTTGCTTGCTAAATGTATTTTTACTGCTCTCGTTTTATAAATGTATTCTGTACAGGTCCTTGTTTTGCTTAATGGCTACTTCTTTCTGTTGTGTTGGTAACTAATTTTGAGAAAAGAATTTTTAAAAACCAACTCTAAGAATTCATCATCTAGCTTTAATTACCTGAGCGCGGCTCTTCCTAACATTTCATGGCCTGCTAAGCCAAATATCATGGCACAGTTTTTGTTGTGCTGGCAAGGAGTTGGCAAACTGAACCAGAATAATGATCAGGACCACCCGCTCAGAGTGTTCTGGTGGAATCAGGTGAGAACTGCTTTGCTCAACTTCACCCGAATTATAGATGTCACAGAAACATTTCATCTGTCACAGATGATGACTGAATAGCTGTCGTGACTGATTGTACATTATGTTGTAGGGATAGTCTGGACATCCTGCAGGAAAAGCGTCAAAATTATTTTTCTTATTTATTTATATTTGTGGGAAATATCTCGTATCACTGTAGTGTGTGGTTTTTGTCATTAGAAGGCTACTGTTTGTAACATGGATTGTTTTGCTGATGGAACTTGTGCTTTCAGTTCTGGTAAGCATGAATGGATGGGGAGACATGGTTTTGTTCAGGGGTCATTTCGAGCAGGAACGCTGGGAGTAACAAGGCCAGGAGCGGGCACATACGGTGATGCGCTGTAAAAAAAAGCAAAAGCATACTAACTTGATCTGTATTTTCATTCTTCTTGTAGAGTAGCTTCCCTGCAAGAGCAAAGGAAACCTAAAATGTCTTTAGTCAAAGTGCAAAGCTGGCTCGCCCACTCTGAGTTGGGAAATACCTGGAGATTTTGGGGGTGGAGCCTGTGGTGGGTGTTGCCTTCTGACACACTTCCGGTGATGCCAGGATGTGTGGCATATGCAAATGAGTTATGCTAATGAGCCCCTGCACCTCTTTTTCAATGAAATGGCCCCTGCTCCTGCCCCTTTCTAGAGGAACTGAAGGAAGGGTTCTCCTTTTCCTGTATATCAAACTGCAGAAGACAGGAAACAGTTTTTTTTGGGGGGGGGGGGGGCGGACAGAGCACCCTCAGGTGTTTTTGAGCTTCCAAAACCTCTGTGTGGTAGGCCTGCATGTGTGCAGTACCCATGTCGGACTGCACGGGTGACCACTTGATGAATAACATTTACAGATATGTACAACCCTGTATTTACTGCTCACTGTCTTAATATGACCCATTCTCTTACTGTTTTGTGCACATTTTCCATTAAAGGGGTGAGAGAAAACCGAAAATTGATTTATTTAGAACTTGTATTGCCGCTATCCCAAGGCTAATCCCTGATGGCATGAGCAGAACTGATCTCATTGAACTGCTTGCAAGGTAAAGAAAAGAACCAAACATTCTTTGGAGAAGATTATTTTAAAAATTGAGTTCTGTATATTGTGAACAAGACAGTAAATGACTTATTTAGAGTAGTGCTTTGCATGCAGTGTGGTAGAATAGATGTATGCCCTTTCTGGCAACATATCAGTGAAACTCAAGATACAAGGAGGTTTATTTTAATGGTAAACTCTTTAAACTATTGTCCGCATACCAGATCTCTGGATAAAAATTGTGAGAAAAGAGTTGGTAGGTTAATTTGCTTTGGTTAAGACACCTGCTCACATATTCAACTGCTGAAAAAGGTTTTGTGGTTTGAGAACCTGGATGTTAAGATAGCATTCAGAGGCTGGTGCAGACATGATGATGTAGATTTCTTGAATCATAGCTAAGAAATCCAGAATTGGGCCACAGGACTGCATACTGTCTCACTCTGGTCCCTTCCCTTTCTGGAACCAAGTACCCATTGTTGATTTTGACTGCATAGCATTATATTGACGATAACATTTAACCATGGTGAACTGTAAATCAGGGTTCTTCCTTAACTAGAATTTGAAATTGGACTTTAAAGATGGTTAGCAAGCACTGGTTAGAAACAAAACTGGTAAGCAATAGCCACCGCTAATGTCTCTGTCAGTTGTTGCAGTCCAGAAATAACATGATGGGGAAAGTTCTCCATCCAGCCCCATCCTTCTCCACAGTCAAGAGTATGTGACCCCTCATTATGCTCCTGATGTCTTAATCATGGTTTTTCGGAGAGTATAGTCCATGAGTGGATTTCCATGATGCAACCCATGGGAAGTTAATGAATAGCCTTCTGGTTTTAGTGTAAGATTAATATTTGGATCTGATGTAAAGTTGCCATTCTATAGGCAACTCAAATAGAAGTAGTGGAGGTGATTTGGAAGCAGGCTGCTTCATCAGATTTAGAAAGGACTGGCCTATCCTTGCAAGTGGAATTGCTATATGGTAGAACTTATGAGGAAAATGGGCCAACCACTATTGTTGGCATTTTGAGCAAACTAGATGTTTTGAAGATGGGTGAACTTATAATGACCTTGATTCAGCCATTCTTGTGAAACCTGCCATGTGGTTTACCATAAAATTAACTGAGCAAAGGGAAATTGGTCATGTGACTACAAATGGATTCTATGTTACTGGAAAATGACCAGTAGGTAGAAACCTTTAACCAGAAAAAAAGACCATTTCAAGCAATATAGTCAATTTTTAAACAATAACTTCTGTTCCCAACAGGCTGACAATTCATATGGATGAAGAACTACGTGCCCTGGCTTTCAATACTTTACAAGCATTAATGCTTGATTTTCCAGATTGGCGGGAAGACGTTTTATCAGGATTTGTTTATTTTATCGTCCGTGAAGTGACTGATGTTCACCCAACACTTCTTGACAATGCAGTAAAGATGCTAGTGCAGCTAATCAATCAGTGGAAACAAGCTGTTCAAATGCAAAATAAGAACCAAGAAGCTCAGGTATCATTGTCTTATATGAAATTACTCCATTGGTAATTATTATGTCTTAATGACTCTGTTATTTGGAAATAAAGAGCAGAAGATTTTTTGCTATTCATCAGATCATCAGTGTCACAAAATCAGTTTCGTGCAGATGGAAAAATTACAGGAAAATATTCAAAATGAAAACATTAACATAAAGAGAAACCCTTTTGAATTGTGCAGGTTAAAACACAAGAACTGAGAGAATAAAGGAGGATAGGAAGAACTGAGTTGAGATAGATTTAGGAATAAATTCAGGTTGTTTAGAAAAGGTTAATATCTTGTTTTGAAGAAGACTGTAGGAGTAGGTAGGTTATCCCCCCCCCCCCTTTATAGGGTGGTAAAGGTAAAGGTTTCCCTTGCTTGAAAGCCAATTGAATCTTATTCTAGGGGGCAGTGCTTATCTCTGTTTTCAAGCCGAAGAACCAGCACTGTCTGAAGAATTTTCCGTGGTCACGTGGCCAACATGGCAAAACGCCGAGGCGCACGGAACGCTGTTACCTTCCCACCAAATTAGTACTTATTTATCTGCTTGCAATTTCTTGCTTTCGAACTGCTAGGTTGGCAGGATCTGGGTCCAGAGATGGGAGGTCACTCCGTCACATGGCACTAGGATCTCAAACTGCCAGGCTACCAACCTTCTGGTCTGCAGCTTAGCGTCTTAACCAGCTGCTTAATTGCTGCTTGCTCTCTTGGCTTCTTTCTGCTGCCCTGGACACTACTGTAAATGGGGATGAGGTCATTCTTGGCTTTGCCCAACATTAATATTTTTAACAGGAGAGGTCAGAAGAACGAATATGCATGTGATTTCTTACATTGCTAATAATTATTATTAAATGTAGATCTTGTTTCTCTACAGTTTTATCCCATTGCAGTTTTAACCACTGAATTTCAGTTGCTTCTCCCCCCCCCCCCCCTTTAGCGTGGTGTCACCAATGGAAATGCTCCTACTCTTCCCCTGGACAGAACCCCTTATTCAAGTGTATTCCATGTCGTAGAAGGCTTTGCATTAGTCATCCTTTGTAGCACAAGACCTGCTACTAGAAGATTAGCTGTCAGCTGTCTTCGAGAAATAAGGGCCTTGTTCACAGTGCTAGATATCTCGAAGGTAAGAGTAATTTGTCTTACATAACCACCTGTTATTAGTAAACTAACATCTGTGTCTTAATATTCCTCAACTTTCTTATGCATCAGATGTTTTATGATCTATGACTTTTAGGGCGATGATGAGTTGGCTATAGATGTAATGGACAGGCTGAGTTCATCCGTTCTTGAAAGTTTCATACATCTCACTGGTGCTGATCAGGTAAGATGTATTTATTTAATTCACCTTCTGTGGGGGTAATTCATTGCTCGACTAGCTACTTTGTGCATGGCATTGTATTGAATGCTATGTAACTTTTCTGAATCTCACATTTTTAAAATTTATTTAGGCTTTTATATCCATCTCTTCTCCATCTGGGGATTTACAAAGTACCTGCAAAAAAATTGCAACTTAAAGAAACAAAAACATAACAATGCTAAGTTCCAGCATCCTGAGCTGGTGCTGATTTCAGTAGTCCAGCTCACTAAGGGCCACAGGCTGTGAGCCAAGGGTCCAAAAGCACAATGGTCAATTTTTATCTTTCTTAAATACCGTTCCATTTTGAACCCAGTATATCAGCTTCAGCGGCTGTAATGCAAATAGCTTGTTATGTGTCTGCTACTAAAGCTGGATCCAGTGCCGGCATATAGGGCAGACCTAGCCAGTCATGGAAACTGCTCTCCACCCCTGTTGCTACTTGCAGCAATTATCAAGAGCTGGCAAGTGAAGAGAATCATCTCCAGGAGGCTTGACTTGGGGTGTGAGTTCCTCTCTGCATATCCATTCTCTTCTTTACCAGTATTAGCTCTGTTTGTAAGGGTGCCACCATTCAAATGGAAACAGATCACTTTTTAGGAGTGAAAAGTCACCTGGAAAACCCCCACCCCCACCCCCACCCCCACCCCCACCCGTAGGCTAAGAATCCAAGAGGTGTGTGAGAATGGACATGTGAGCCAGTGAGTGGTAGACAGGCAAACTCACTTGTGACTGAATTCAGGGAGATAAAACAAGCTTTGTTGAGGTAGGGAAGATTTTAAAAGGCTATGGAGTGTTACAGGTGAGCTCCCCATCCTGCATATGTTCTCTGGCTCTGTAAACAATGTGCACTGGGGGGAGGGGGGTCGCCCTGAGCCTGCCATGGTAGGGAGGGAGGGCGGGGTATAAATCGAATAAAATAAATAAATGATGATGATAAAAGAGGGATGGCAGAAAAGGAGAAGAATATCCAGGAAGGGGAAAAGAAACTATGGTTAAGAGATCTGCAGTATTTTATCTGCCTTTGGCCACAGTGACTTGTTAAAACAATTCCTGGTGTACTAAATTGATCTCTTTTATTTTACATCTGCAGACTATGTTACTGTACTGTCCTAGTTCCATAGACTTACAGACGTTAGCTGACTGGAGCTCCTCTCCTATCAGCCATCAGTTTGATGTTGTCAGTCCATCACATATATGGATATTTGCACATGTAACTCAGGGCCAAGACCCCTGGATTATTAGCCTCTCCAGTTTTATGAAACAGGAATATCTTCCAAAGCACTGCCCTACAGCTGTGAGCTATGCTTGGATGTTTGCTTATATCAGACTCCAACTGTTGTCTCCACAGGTTGACATAAAGTAAGTGCCCTTCTTACTTTAACTTGAGTATATTAAGTGCATCTTGTTCATGCTTTTGGAATATGATATTGATACCCTTGTTTGAAGGATAAGTATGCTGTTTTCCCTCTGTCACACTGAGGACTAGAAACAATATTTTCCTATTCTAAAGGGAATGTGAAGGTATCTACAGCTCCAGGCTTGTGTCAAGTTTTGTACCATGTAACATGGAGACATCAAAATGCTGTGCATAGTTCAGCTAACAAAACAAAACACTGTTAACACAGTTTTAAGCAGACACATGCTACAAATCATGAAATGTTTCTTTTAAATAAGAATCTGTCCTTTTTTTGTTTCTTTCTCTTTAACAGCAGCCCTATCAATGCCAAGAAAGTAAATACTGCTATAAGTAGTGATTCATACATTGGGCTCTGGAGAAACTACCTGATTCTTTGCTGCAGTGCAGCAACTTCCACATCCTCTTCTGCGTCTGCAGGTTCTGTCAGATGTTCCCCTCCTGAGACGCTGGCGTCCACGCCAGATAGTGGCTACAGCATTGATTCAAAAGTACGTTCATCAAGCTCTTCTAAGCAAGTATTTTACTAAGTTAGAAATGCACAGAAATTAGGCTGTCTCATTTCCATATCTTCAATCTACTATTATGAAATAAAAGTACAGGATTCATTCACTGATATCTCAAGCTGTTTTTAAATCTTAAAAAAGTTATCTTCTCAGCCTACAAGAAGGTGTGTTTTGTTTAATTTCAGATAGGTACAACTTGATTGTGGGGAAAAGCGAGAAAGGGGGGGGGACTCAACCCAAAATATGGCTGTGATCTAAGAGAGGGTCAAGCTAACAAAATAAGCTATTATAAAAATACAAATATTTATTATGGTGTACACATTAATAAAAGATTAAATTGGTTAAAAGAAATGGTCCAAATATCAGATTCTTAAAAACTTTTGACACACAGAGCTGACAATTGATGGGTATATCATACGACGAGTAGACCACACACGTTTGGGCCCCTTAGGGCCATCCTCAATGATCAATATTACTATTGTAAAACAACACACATCCAGAAATAAATATTATGAAAATAGATTTTCTTTAGAGCCAGGTGTTGCTTTCTCATGTGATGTGCAGTTGCTAAAAGTTTACACAGTGAGCCATGGATAATCTCTCACGGTAACTGCACACAGGCTCTCCAAATTGTTCTGGTAACATATATCCAGTGTGTCTGGATGTGTGTCTCTTCCATCAAAGGCTGAGACACACATCCAGACACATTGGATATTTGTGTAAACTTTTAGGAACTGCACATTACATGAGAAAGCAACACCTGGTTCTAAAGAAAATGTTTTTTCATATATTTATTTTTGGATATGTGACGTTTTACAATAGTAATATTGACCACTGACAGACATATGTATTGCATGTAGCCAAAGGCCATAATATTGACCACTGAGAAAGGCCCTAAGGGGCCAAAACACATATGGTCTACTGGTAATAAGTTAGACCCATCAATGGCATATGTAAAACTATCAGCTCTTGTGTGTCAAAAGTTTTAAGAGTCTGATATTTGGACCATTTCTTTTAACCAATTTAATCTTTTATTAATGTGTACACCATAATAAATATTTGTATTTATTTGCCTGGGGAAGCGGATCCAGAAACTGCCTTCCTTCCCTTGGGCTCCCCATGAGCCCTGCAAGCCACGGGGCACCTGGGGAAGCCAATCCTGGGAGGGAGCTGCGCTCAGGGGTGTGGCCTAATATGCTAATGAGTTCCTGCTAGGCTTTTTCTACCAAAAAAGCCCTGGGTATGGCTATTGCCCTGTCTCCAGAGGCACCTGTACTGAGAATGCTGAGCAGACAGAAGATGAAAGCAGACAGGTGGTGCTAAGCCATTATTTGCCTGGATGTTTTTAAGCTCAGAACTGGGTTCAGTGTAGAATGTGAATTAAGACAAAGAATTGTACAGAAATGCTTGAGGTCATTTAGTAGTCATTCATGTTGGAAAATTAAGTACTTTAGAAACTGAAGGTAAGATGATAATACCTAAAAGGATTAATTCATAATAGGAAACAACTTTTGTTACCTGTTTTTAGTTGGTTATGCAAAGGCATTATGGATTTTTAAAAACGCAAGTAATATCACTTCTGCTTTCTCACAGTCAACGTAGCAGATCACGTATAGAAATAAAAGTGGAAGAGAAATAGTAATCTTTTTATTTATACTGTGCTAACAGGTGTGCCTGATGCTTCAAAAAAACAAATAAACAGACATGCCCCAAGAATTTACAGTCCATGGTTTAGGCGTGGAGAAACCAGTGAGGGATAGAATAAACAAGAGAAGGACAGGAAGGGAAAGGATGGAAGGTAAAATGCCTGCAATTTGCATGGTGACTACTTAGAGCCCCTCCCCTCATTCATAACAAACAACCATAAGAAGGCAAAGGGAATACTGGTTTGGCTGCAAAAGTCAAGGGGCGTGATCCAGCCCACCATCAGAACAGCGGGCACATAACTGAGTATCCCAGTGGAGCTCAGTAAAGCTCTGTCTTCCTCTTTCCTTAGGCTACACATGTGCAGGCAGCTTGCCAGGACCTTGGGGTAACAGAAAGCCTGTGCATATTTCCTGTACCCCCATCCATTCTTCCCTTTCCCACCCATGTAAATTTCCCATGCACCAGAGGACAAGAAATTTGTGTTAAAATAAGAAGGGAGGGCTGAATGGGATTATGGGAGTTATACATACATGGCCCATATATCCTAATGTCATCCTTATGGTGCACGCACTTGTTAACAGGTAGGGACATAGAGATAAATATTCTGTGGACTCTACTCAGGAACCCGTGTCTTTGGCTGACTGGATTATACTCAAGCTGAAATTAAGTGTATATTGGCAAATGGATGTAATAGTGTATGGAGCAAGCTAGTAAACTTTTTTTCTGAAGTGAAAAAAGAAATCAATTGATTTTGAATAGATAGAATAAAATTTTTGCTATAGTATGATATTCAGTGATTTTCGCAATTATTGGAACAAAAGAATAACTTTGTGGTTTCTCCCCAATAGTACTGAATTTTGGAAAAGAGACTGCATGCGTGTGAGGTCATAGTATAATATTTATAAAAGCTGAAACATACACTTTTTAAAAATGCCAGAAAATGTAGACTATTTAAAAACACACACACCAAAAACATACAGAAGAACTCCCACAATAACTCTAATCATTGTGAGTTCATTGTTTTAGAAAATAGTGATGATATAGCTGTTGGGGGTGGAGTTCAGAAGATGATTGGACACATTTATGGATCCCAGGACCATCAGAATCTAGTAGTAACCATATCTGAGGTATTCCTAGCTTGATCACTGAGAAGTTCTATAGAACCATGGGGATTTCATTCATTCATTCAAATTCAAAGGTAACAAAATTGGAACATAACATGTAATAATTGTTGGTATCTTTCAGAAAATAAATTTTAAGTTCTCTCCTGTAGACTTTAGTATAACAGATAAAATGTAGAAACATCCCCCGGACTCTTTTGCCATCATTCATAATCTTTGGATTTGGCGAATGCTTGTAGGCTGTTTTCTACATAAATTATCGTAATAATTTATGATGATGTCGTTATACTGATGTTGAATGACTTCTGATAGTTTGAATATCAAATGACTGGTAGTAATACCTTGCTCATGTTTCCAGATAATTGGCATTCCGTCCCCTTCATCCTTGTTTAAGCACATTGTTCCAATGATGCGCTCTGAGAGCATGGAAATTACAGAATCCCTTGTCCTGGGCCTTGGCAGGACCAGCCCAGGTGCTTTCAGGTAATCAGTTCACATCTGGTCCATCCAGCTGGGAGCAAAACACAATAGTTCTGTCAGTTGACAAGTCAGTAATCGGTGTTTTATAAATAAATACTGCTGTCTAAGATGTTTGCATGCTGGGTTAGTATTTTTGAGCACTGCCATTCTTCATGTGCTTAGACTGACCTCTGAATGACTTTGGATAACTCACAGTGTTGCCTAATAATGTGTGGGTTCTAGTACTGTAGAGTATTAGTTAGCAGATGTGTGTTTTTAGGAATGATTTTTTAAAAAATTTGGAGAAACAAATGAATGCCTGGAGTTGAAACCCTGCTGTCTTGTCTTGGTATTTGCTTGAATGGGCATCAAAATTTAATTTGTAAAACAGAACATTAAATTGGTAAAATATTAGGATTATACATAGTATATTGTCACTGCTGTGGGTAAGAGTCAACTGAAACTGACTGAATATTTTTTCTGAGTAATATTTGGGAGCTTAAGTATTGATCTTATTGACTTACTTATTGACTTATATCTTTCACCCAGGGAATTAATAGAAGAGTTGCATCCTATAATTAAAGAAGCACTTGAAAGAAGGCCAGAGGTAATGAAAATGTTAAAAATTGTGTTCCGGGTCCTATTTTTGGGCTTTATCTTTTAAGTACTTGGTAAAGAATGAAAGATACATTTGATATGTGAGACTAAAATGTAAAGTAGTCCAGTTACAAAAAATATACTGCGGTAAAGGTTTTGCAAATGGTTACACATAATGATTGGGATCCCAAGCACAATGATACATCTCATCCAGTTGTGTATTTAGCTTGTGTAACTGTACAAAATGGCCAGGGTCCGACGTACTTGAGGGACCGCCTTTCCCCCATATATATCCCAGAGGGCACTCCGGTCAGGGACGCAACATCGCCTGGTGATTCCAGGCCCCAGGGAGGCCAGGCTCGCTGCCACCAGAGCTAGCACTGTATACCATCCATTTCCTGTTTTAGTATGCACTGTGTGGTTTTTCATAAAATGCTTTGGCACATACTTGAATCTTTTTGGATTTGCTGTGCAACCTTTTTTGGTCAATAATTAGTGGAAGTAACCACTCATCCCAGTAAACCTTAATTTGTTCTAAACATAAAAGTCTTGCCCAGGCATTGTGTCTTGGCAGTCCTGTACTGAATAACGGTAGGCTACTTTTGGCAGAAAGGAACACATTTGAGATTGGTCTCCTTTCAGTTGCCAGTGCCAGAGAACTTTGTGGAATAAATTTTAGCTATTTTTCAGATTAGTGCTTTGTTTGATTTGTCTTTGGCTATCAGTTGGAAGTTAAATATATTATCGGTCAGATCCAAGGTTGTGTTGTGCGATTAGACAGCCAGTGCGGTTTAGTAGTTAGAATGTCAGACTAGGATCCGGGAAACCCAGATTCAAATCCCCATTCCATTATAGAAGCTTGCTGGATTATCTTGGGCCAGTCACAGACTCTCACACAGATCTACCTCACAGGGTGGTTGTGAGGATAAAATGGAAAAGAAAAAAAGTTATGGAAGCTGATTTGAGTCCCCATTGGGAAGAAAGGTGGGGTATAAATGAAGCAAATAAATAAATCTGAAAGTCATTTCCATTCATGTGGGAGCAGGGGCATTTCTACCCATTTCTCCCTCATACTGCAGACTCCTACCCAAGCTCATCCTCAGAAACCACTTGTTGGGGGAGCAAAGAGAACTGCAGTATGAAGGGGGATGTAGCAAGAATCGATCCCATAAGAAGCTCTGCTCCCAGTTCTTTAGTTCTTTCCTGTTGTTTTGACTGATATAACTAATATGACAGGTGTTGTACTATCATGGGAATGGCTTAAGTGCAATTTCGTCACATCACTTTATCTTTGCTAACAGAATATGAAACGGCGCAGGCGTCGAGATATTTTACGCGTACAGCTTGTACGAATATTTGAACTGTTGGCTGATGCTGGTGTCATTAGTCACAGGTAAGCATGGCATATATTTCTGCCAAATGAGCTTATATGCTACAAAATAAGGCCCAAAACTTACTGGGGCAGCAGCTTTTAGGAAGAGGCTGTCTGCCTCTTTGTGCCAGTATGAGTGCAGGTATAGGGAAGGGAGGTGGGAATGCCTGAGTTGTGTTGGAGGCCGTCAAAATATGGAGCGCCATTACCATTCCCTTGGTTCTTAATCTGTTAGTGATGCCAGGCTTTTCTCAGACTGTTTGAGGGGTTTTTTGTGGAATAACTATTGAGTAGGTGATGTGTGATAAGAGGGAAAGTGAATACTACATGACTTCTGCTTAAAATGATCCAAACAGCATTTGGGTTATTTAAGCCCCACTTGTAAGAGAAAAAGTCCTGAAGCACACAAATAAGAACCAGAGAGCAAGACGGGACTTCTATCTTCCTGTCTGTTTGCTGTCTTCTCCACTACTGCTGACTTCTCCGGTATACTCTTGAGTTCAGATCCTGCTGGCATTGAAGCATGATGGGGGGTATTCTTCTGACAGTTCGAGTTAGTGTTTGGGAGGGTGGGGAGGGTTGAGAGAACAAGCTCATTATTTTGAAAACTTTAAAATTGTTGATTGTAATGATTAATTTGTAATAACTTTCTGAATGAATTACTTTAATCGAAAAGTGTGAGCCTTGATCCATGCTCTGTGCTAATACATATTGAGTGATCCAGTAACCCAGTGCAGCCATAGCTCCTTTTTATAGGACAAAGGATGCTTGTCTTGCAAATGGGTCAGGTGAACACAATTGCAGAGCTGTTAGTTGCAGCATTGCTGAAGCTAAATATAAGATCTGGTATTTAGTAGCTCAGAGAGTTCCTGCCCAATGCGGTCTATATTTTGGGAATAGTGTTGCAGAAACCTGTGCTTTAACAATGTTTTCTTTTGTAATCTGCATGTTTTCTTTGTAGTGCGAGTGGTGGCCTTGATAATGAAACACACTCCCTTAACAACACGTTGTTGGAATATGTGGATCTAACCAGGCAACTCCTAGAAGCAGAAAATGAAAAGGACTCTGACACGTTGAAAGATATCCGATGCCATTTTAGTGCCTTAGTGGCGAATATCATTCAGAATGTTCCAGGTATTCACAGACATCACATTAATTACGTTTTTAAAATGTTGAACCCAAGACATTGTGGTTCCTTTAAAGCAAACATGCTTTTATGGCTGTAGTTAAATGTACCAGTGACTAATTAATCATATTTAAAATGAAAATAATGTGTTTTTGCAAGAGATTACTACTTCTGTTTTAAATCCATAGCGACTTTGTTTATCCATCTGCTATTCCTGGATGTTGAAGAAACTGCCGTCTGATGTTGCGTTCACATTTTCATTCTATCTTTCTATAGGTTCAAGGTAGAGAAAAGGAAATAAAGCATTCCTGCAAATTCTAAAAATACCCATTAAATTCTTTCTGGTACTTTAAAAGTCAACACAATGTATAAAACTCCAGCAACTCACAACTTATCTGTAGGGTTAAGAAAAGGGATGTTTTTAAATAAATCCTGGCCAAAACTATGTTAAAGCCTGTAGGCTTTGCTGGGTTTCATTCTGCAAAAATATATTCCATAATAGCTACAGAAAACACCCATCAACACTTGCTACCACAATTCATTATGATTTGAAATTTCATCCTTGATCTGTGGTACTTAGTTTCTTCTTGAACTCTGGTTCTCTAGCAGAGGCTGTGTGCAAAGACACTGGCAGTTTCCATCTTGGAAGTGGAAAGATACTTTAATGGATCTGTCTTTTGGGGAAGGGATGCAACATGTTGTTGGCCAAACTGACAACCGAGCTGAAGAGATTCCATTTTAACTTTGCTTGCGTTTAGGAAGACTTAAACTCTGGTATCTTTGGTATTTTTAGCTTACTAAAAGGTGTCTTTTAAAATTCTGTTTCCTTCTTAGTGCACCAGAGAAGAAGTGTCTTCCCACAGCAGAGCCTCCGTCACAGTCTCTTCATGTTGTTTAGTCACTGGGCGGGACCATTCAGCATCATGTTTACTCCCCTTGATAGATACAGTGATAGGAACATGCAAATAAACAGACACCAGTACTGTGCATTAAAGGTAAAGGTCATCTTAAGACATGCTTTGGCAAATGTTTTTAATTACTGAAGTGACATCTTTATCAGCTGCAGCAGCCACTGTTCATTAGGGAAGAGTTCAGTCTGTGGCATCTCCATTGTTGGATCTTGGACAGGAGATGCTGGGAAAGACCTTTCTCTTTCTAAGATTCTGAGCAGTTGCTTCCATGCAGCATCTATGACACTGAGCTATTGTCAGGATCCTAAGATCCTAACAGGGCTTTCATTGTGCTTTCCTTGTAATTTCTGCTGCTCGTTATCACTCAGTAAGAAATGTAACCATTGCTGTCTCTTTTCAAGTTGTCTTATGTCTCCCTCCCCTCTTTTATTGCCTTGAGATATATTGCTTTTGAAGGTCTGGTCAGTGTAACCGTTTAGTCCGGGAGAATGGCGACCCAACATATTTGCACGTCATCCAAGAACAAATGGCCTTTCCTCCCATGCATTCCCCTCTCCCATTTCCTGGGACACAGAACTGTCTTATCTTGTTGTGAAGACCTTGGGAGTGTATTGTGGCCGTCGGAGCCGCTTTGTTATGCATGAGTTTCACACATCTGGGGCGCCCAGTTCAAGAGGGGAATTTTTATAACTTTCACACCTCCCCTTTCCTGTGGGAAGCAAAACGGCTCAGGTCTTTTTGCCCGCGCTTTCTCTCTTAATTGTGATTGGTTGAATGTCAGGGTTCAAACTGTACTACAGGGTATATTAACTCTGCCCGCTTGCTATGTGGCATCTCTAACAAACATTCGAGAACCTGTCAAGCAGTATTAAGAAATAAAGAACTCTGTTTCATCAAACAAAGGTCTGATCTTTTACTGTTAGTACAGAAGCCTCACAGCTATATAAACTAGTGATGTAATTTGGTACAAGACAGAGGTATTTTAGAGCCCCCCTGCCACAGGTTTTCAAAAATCTTGCACAACAGTTCGTTGCTGCACATCTTTTACAGTGAGGGTTACACATAAGTTTTATTTGTGTAGTATATGCTTTTTAGCACTTTTTAGATTTTCTAGATTTTAAAGCTGTTTTGGACGGTCCGCGTGTGTGTTGACTGGAAGGTTTATTTATTTAACCATTTCTTCCCATCCTTCTCTTATGGGTCAAGGTCCCTTACACATTTAAATTGAAACTATCCATAACATAGTGGCCCCATCCACACTGTCACTTTTGTCACTCATTTCTCCCTATTGCTTTGGGTCCCCCCCCCCTTTTCCATATGTGTTTTGCTCCCTCTGGGATTACTAGAGAGAGCAAAACATATGGGTGGTTGGGGAACCTGAAGCAATAGGGAGAAATGAGCGACAAAAGTGAAAATGTGGACAGGGCCAAAAAAACCCAAAAGGAAAGGGATGAAGGAAGCTTTGCCTCTTGAAATCTCATACCTCCTAAGATCCTGGTGGTCTCTAAAGTGCTGCTGGACTAGACTCTTAACAGTAAAACCCTATTAATACCCCCAAAGAAAATGCCACAGCTTAAACTCCATTAAAAGTCCTAGCAAATAAAACAGCCTTAAAGCATCTCCTAAAAACTTCTAAGGGCAGCAGCTTCATCACCACATCTAGGAGCCTTTTCCGCCTGATGAGAGCTACTATAAAAATGAACAGGCTGTGATTGGTATCAGGTGGGCAACTTGAAATGGGGAAACAAACAGAAGGTGACCGCTGTAATTGGTGCATAGGCGCGTATCAGGAGAGGTGGCCCTGGTTCATAAAAGGCTTAAAAGGTGAGGAAAGGATGGAGAATACTGCCACACGGGTGTTTCTTTGGCATGTATAGCAGCAGTGACTGGATGCTGGGAAAGTGTCACCATGTCGGAAGCATCATAAGGTTGCTTGTAAATGTTTGGGATGAATTTATAAAGCCTTACATCCAGCAGATGTTAGGTTACAAGAAACGCTTATGGAGTAAAAGTACAACAATCTAATCTGTCTCTGAATTTTTTTCAATTTTAAAGGCTATGTCTGCTGTACTATGTTGTGGTCCTGTTGCAGATAATGTAGGTCTCTCATCAGATGGCTATTTGTACAAATGGCTGGACAATATTTTGGATTCACAGGACAAGAAGGTAATGTATACAGCATCGATAACCTTTAAAATGTACATTTTGCCTTCAAATAATCCCAGGATAATTGAGTTTCAGAAAAGCGGAGAAGTGTAGCTTGCATCCATCCTTTACACTCTTCTCAAATTAATTTATTAAATGTTTAACACGATTAAAGGCCGCCATCCTAAAGCCGCAAACTTAGTGCTGGGCCTGTATCAGTAGATTCTTTTAAAAGAATGAGTGGGTTCACTACTGTAAATAGTATCAGCTAAAATGTGACTTAATCTAAAAAGAAACTGAAGAGCTTTGAAAGCCTAGAATTCTAGACTAGTATAGTTTTGTTATGATACACTATATACACTAATATAGCTGTATTATTGGTTTCTGCAATAATATAAGCCTAATAATTTTTGCAACAATTTGATTTCAGAGCAACCTTAAAATGTTTGTGTGCTGAGTTTTGTGTTTTGTGTTTGTTCAGGTTCATCAGCTGGGCTGTGAGGCCGTCATGCTGCTGCTGGAGCTCAACCCTGACCAGAGCCACCTCATGTACTGGGCTGTCGACCGTTGTTACACAGGCTCGAAGCGGGTAGCAGCTGGATGCTTTAAAGCCATAGCCAGTGTGTTCCAAAACAGGTGCTACAGAAACAAAGACATCTATGATCTAGTTATTTTATGTATGGATGTATACACTCAGGGGTGTGCAAAAAACCCTGCACTTTTCAGTTAAAATCTATTGGGCTTGAAAAAAATCTGGTGTTTCTCAAAAAAAAAAAAAAAAAAAACCCCACAAACCCAGATCCCAGTATTGGTGTTAACATATACCGATGGAAAAAAAAGAAGCCAGCCTAACCCTGGGGCTGGCCTGGCTTCTCCTGCAGTGCGGTTTAAACCACACCACAGGAGAAGCTGGCCTCAGAATCTGTATGTGGGGGAAGGCAAAAGAGGGTCAACTGGGGCGGCAGGAACTGAGAACTCCACACCGCCTTGGCTGCGGCTGGCTCCCCTTGCAGCTCTCGGTTTAAACCGAGCTGCAAGAGGAGCCCGCCAGCCAGCCGAATACACCCAAATAAAAGTTGGGGGGGGGGGGTCGGCTTTATTCAGGCTCAGCTATACCAGTAGCTGATCAAATTCTCTGATCTGTACTAGGCTTAAATAATACAGTATTTTTTTTTTGGCTGGGTTTATGCTGCTCACCCCTAACACTCATATATAATTTAATTTGTTCACTTTGTTTCTTTTCCCCTTCACAGGGATTACCAGTGTGATACAGTTACTCTCCTCAACCTTATATTATTTAAAGCAGCAGATTCTTCTAGGGCTATCTATGAAGTTGCTATGCAGCTCTTACAGGTTTGTGTGCAAATTTTAATTATAAAGTTTCAAAATCCATATTCTTTTTGAATTTTTAAACAAAATATAAAATATTGATCAGGAAATTATTACAGCAGTAAGAAGAGCATATTTTATGATGCCTCTATTCATTTAAATGAATTTGCTACAACACAGTGGTTGTGTCAATATTGGTATATAACCCTCTTTTTCCTATGCTTATTAACTGCAGTGAGATAGTTAACAACTTTACACAGCTGACTTCTGTTTATCTAGATTCTAGAACCGAAGATGTTTCGCTATGCTCATAAACTAGAAGTTCACAGAACTGATGGGATATTGAGCCAGCCTTCACCTTTGCCACATCTGTATTCTGTTTCCTATTACCAACTCTCTGAAGAATTAGCAAGGACATACCCAGAATTAACTCTTGCAATATTTTCAGGTATCTTTTGATTATGCCAAGGTTTTTAAAGTAAAAATTAAGCCATCTTAATGGCACTTCATTGTGTTATTAAGCTTTATTTGACTTTCTTTCTGTTAGCAATCGCCTGCACCAATGTCTGGTAAATCCCTAATGATGAGAGAAAGCAACAATATTTCAATGAATTGAGCAAACTTAATGGAAGCTATTTTTTATTGTCTTCCTCTTGAAAATGTATATGTCTACAGTATATAGAGGAATTTTAATTATCTAATGCTGTAGATAGTCTTACATAAAAATTTCTTAGTATATATCTTGAATAAAATCTTGTCTTTTATTAACTCATTCTAAAAAGCAAAAAAAAAAACCAACAACAGAGGAGTTTCCTTTTTTTTCTTTGGAAAAATTGAAGGATTTTTCCCCCCTGAATTCTTCCATTTCTCTCCCCCCGGCTTCCTTTTCTTTAAGTAGAGCATTTACACAGTTAAATGGTGTAATTTTGCATCTTGCTACAGTTACTGGTAATCCTGCAGTTGGTGCACAAATATTTTAGAAGCATGTACATTCTGAACATCTGCTCCCATCTGGACTGTTAATTTCAGCTGATATATTATACTGCTTGGAGCAGAGTCAGGTCTTTTGATTTGATTTTCCTAGTTTTTTCAAATGGTGATTTCAAGTGTTTGTATGTGTTTTGTGGCATCTTGATGAAAGTTCTGTAAATAACTTCCTTTTGCCATTTTGCCTGGCTTATTTCCATGTTCAGTTTCTGGGGGAGGCAGAGAGGATGCTCTTCATTAGGAATAAAAAGGTTATTGGCTTTGGTACCTGAATGAAAAACAGCAGCTGTTCAGTACAGTAGTTATTAGAGTTGACCATAAGTGCCTGAAACAACATAAACCAATAAAAGTATTTTTCTAAAAACACTTGGATTTGCATTTGTTGATACAGAAGTTAGCCAGAGAATTCAGACAGCACACCCTTCTGGAAGGCAGGTGATGCTACACTATTTGCTACCGTGGATGAATAATATTGAACTGGTAGATTTGAAACCTTTACCCACAATTCGTCGGCAAGATGAAGATGAAGAGGATCCCTTGAAAGATAGAGAGCTGATGGTGAACAGCAGGCGCTGGCTAAGAGGAGAAGGCTGGGGATCACCGCAGGCTACTGCTTTGGTTTTAAACAACCTTATGTATATGACAGCAAAGGTAAATATGCCAGGTCTTCAGTGGATTACTTATTTTGATGTTTGTCATTTTCAGGAGAGATACCGGACTTCATTGACCACCTTTTATTATCCGCGCTATTTTTTACTTTTGTAAAACTTGGGAGTTCACCTGTTTATTTCATCTTGAGCATTCTGAATAATATGCCGTAACACTACGGACTTGTGTGGGAAGATGACCATTGGTTCTAGCTGAGGGGGTTCCTTTCCCTTTCCCAGCTGGTCCAGAGGGGTTATTTCTAAACTATTTTACCTGAAGGGAAGGGGGAGAAGGATGTGAAAAGAGGCTGCAAAGGCATATATTTAAACTGTCAATCTGTGACAAGTATAGAAGGCAGCTCCTACAAAGTTCATCATGGAAGTTAAATTGCTAAAGCAAGTTTATGGCATTGAAACATTTCATAGTAAATTATTGTCTTCAGTGCTGTACAAAATCATAGCACTTGACAGGATGGAATGACTTTACATTGTTTTCTAGTATGGTGATGAAGTCGCCTGGTCTGAGATTGAGAATGTTTGGACTACTCTAGCAGATAGTTGGCCAAAGAATCTGAAAATAATTCTGCACTTTTTGATCAGCATTTGTGGAGTGAATAGTGAACCCAGCCTCTTGCCTTATGTGAGTATTTGACACTGAATTCCTGCATTGCTTCTCTGTCCTACTTGAGAATAACTTCCAGTCAAACCCTTTCTTTGGCTGTTGCTTTTGTAGGGAACACGAAGACTGGTGTGGCGTCCTGAATAGATTTGGATGGGCCATAAAGACTTGGCCTCAAACCCCTGGAGAGCTCATTCGGTGATCTTGGCCAGTCACTGTTCTCAGCTCAGGCTATCTAATTAGGGTGTTATGAGAAGAAAAAAGGGGTATCCCCCATGTTAGTCCAAGTGTAAAGGAAGAATGCTATGAAAATTAGAATATTCTGTATGATTAAAACACACGCACCCCCTGCTGCCCTTCTTGTCTCTAAGGCCCTTAAGATGAAGTACAAGAGTGCCGTGGTAAGCTTACACTCTTTTAAGGCCTCTTGTGTGATTTGCCATTCAGGGGTTTCTCCCCCATATTGGAGCAGCAATAAAAATAGCTGCTTCTGCTTTAGTACAGGGAAGAACACAATCCATGCAATACTTTTATTAGGACCAACCCAGTAACACACAACAGTGTACAAGTATAGGGAGCCTGTTTGTGAGATCCATGGAATTCTAAGCTGTTTGTTATTTATATGAATGAGAGCTTAAGTACAAAAGTTGCCTACATTTCTAACTTTTTACATGATTGATTTACCAAGAACAAATCAGTATCTCATTGGTCAGTTTGAAATTCCCATGTGTTGACCCATATGTTAAAAAACACTGTACAAAAACATTTTCAAGGCTGAAATAACATGTTTATAAATAAACTCTTCAAAGAAATTTCATTTATACTATTCTTCAATTTCTGAGATGTATGGGGAAGATTTATTACTGTCATATCTAGTAGCAAAGTGGGCGCCTTGTGCCAAGCACAAAAGCAGCAAATACAGGCAACTGTCAAGAAACAGATCTGCATACTTGTAGATGGTCCACGTGTGTAGCAAAATATGAGTTTGAAAACTGACCAAAACAAAAAGGGGGGGGGGAATAAGAGGCTTGATGAAGACTGAACATGATGAGGAGGCATGGGATGTTGAGAGCAGCTGTGTCAGTTAAAGGAAAATGGAGAAATCAAGCCTGTAAGAGCGGAAAGATTCTTGGTGATGGAGATTTAGGTGTGTTCGAGCATGGGAAATTTCAGATTGTTTATTCCCTCCTCTCAAACATGATACCTGAGGACCCCCTGGTTATTCTACCTAATAAGCAGATTTACTGGTCAGGGGCTGTGTAAGGGGCCCACGACAAAGAAGGCTAGGGTTTCTGAAATAAGAATAATAAACTTGTACATTGGCGGGAAGTCCCCACTTACCCACACACAGCATGATGAGAGATGCTCATACTCAGTGTCTTAGAATGCTGAGAGCAGTTTTGAATCAGAGGTCAAGGGGGAAATTGTCCTTTTTGAGCCCCTGAGAACATTTGCTGACCTGGAGGAAGAGGATTGAAAGGAATGTGATTTCATAGTTATTATTCTACTTCACTCTATTATTTTCTGCTTTTGTTGCTAAATTCCAGAGCACATTTCTGGTGGAGAGAGTGAACCATATTCAGTTGCAATAATATGATTTTAAAGTTTCTTTTATTTGTCATTTGTACTAACAGAGGGATGAAGTAACACCCAAATAGATTTTTTTTCAAAAGCTTAAGCCTAAACAATTTTTTCTACTGCTTTTGTTTGTTCAACAGGTAAAGAAGGTGATTGTTTACTTGGGTAGAGATAAAACCATGCAGCTTTTGGAAGAGCTGGTGAGTGAGCTGCAGCTAACTGATCCAGTCAGTTCTGGAGTCTCTCATATGGACAACCCACCATATTACCGCATAACTTCCAGTTACAAAATCCCTTCTGTCACCTCAGGTGAGAGTAAATGTAATTGGTCTATGGGTGTATTTCAATCTAAGCTTTATTGTTAGTTAAAATTCTAATACAACCTGAATTTATTACGAAGCTGTATTTCAAAGGATTTTAAAAGCCTGAATAGTTTTTTTATTTAAATTACAGGAGGGAGAATTTCTTTCTGGCTCAAAATTTATACACCTTTGTATAGCTTAGGAACCTTTATCCAAGGGTGTTCTGAACCAAATGAAAGTTACATATGCAGTCGTTATCAGTTCTAGGTTCAGACTCCAATAGAAGCAGTTACCAAAGGAGAATGAGAGGTGTCTTGTGGGGGGGGGGGGGAGTTGGGTGACAAAAACCGGGGAAAGAGCAATTAAGATACTGTGTTGTCTACCCAAACAGTGTCTTAAGAACATTAATTGTTGCAAGTGCTTATTAGAGGTCACTACAGAACATGTAACTGGCTAAACATGCCCAGACATGCCACACACCCACACACCATGCCACAGATCTTTTCTGAAATTTTCTTCACTTTTAAAGGTTTGCAATGTCACATGGATTTGTCTTTCTCAGAGGACCTTAGGGTATGTAAAGTTAGCTACATGACTGTTTGGATCATGGTTTTTCTTTCATATAAATCCCTTCCATAGCATTCTTTTTGCCCAAAGCTTGATGATCATGTAGTGTTGATGTGCAAATCAAAATAAAATAATATATAACTATCAGGAATTCTTATACAAGGCACCAGCTGTTCCTAAGTCATCTGTACTATTTTAAATTTGCAGGTACTACTTCCAGTAGCAATACAATGGTGGCACCCACAGATGGCAATCCTGACAATAAGCATATGAAAGACAGTATTGAAGAGAGGTAAGTCGTGTTTCAAAGAATAGCAATACTAAGATTTGGAATACTAAGTCCTGGTTTTTGTTACATGTATGTACCTGAACCAAGGCAGCTGATGTGTCAGTTTGGCTCATTCCTAGTTAATAATTATTGTGTGATTATAACTCTTCAGTGAAAGGAGGATCCAGACTGTTAAAGTTGCATAGTATAGCTACACGGAACAAAAGAAGGCAAAGCAAAGTATTAAGCATTGGTTTAATGCTAATATTTTTATTCCTTTAGCTATGTACATCTAGATATTTACAGTGGGTTGAACAGTAATCTGAACCGCCAACACCACAGACTAGAATCTCGCTATAGCAGCAGTTCTGGAGGATCGTATGAAGAAGAGAAAAGTAATACATTGTTTTATTCTACTTTAGTAGTATCTAACTAAAAGTCAGTATTTGAATAACTGTTAGCCTATGGAATTCAGTTGTTCAGTTAGCACCATGGAGATCAGACCAGTATATTCACTTGCTTGGTTCCATATTTTTTTAAGAAGGTATGGCAGATTGTCAGGGTTCCTAAATGTGTAAGTATTGTGCCAAAATTTGTGTGCTTTGCATCATGGAGGTGATACCCGTATTAGAAAGTGGAAGCAAAGTCACTCTGCTGGACCACTAGCCAGCTGTCTCATTTCTCTGTCTAATAGCTGGAAGAGGGAGGCAAGGAGAAATATGAATATATCTATGCTTCCAGCATACAAATGATTTATTGTTTCACTATACATTATGAGGCACCCTGAGCCCTCTTACAGGATAGGGCGGATACAAATATAAATAAATAAACTGCCCATCCTCTGCAGGAGTTTAGCATTGGCCCACTTAAATTAGTACTCTTGCAAAGGGGCACCACACATTTCAGCCCCCTGTTGATGTGTCAGCAGGGGTTCTTTGGGGCCGGAGCGAGGCAGAGCTCAGGAGTGGCCACTAGGGCAGCCACGGGCCGAATCAGATTCTCTGATCTGATTCGGCCCGCTGCCGAATTGCCGCCAAAATTTGGCGGCAACTTTAAAAGCAACTGGAGGGGAGGAGGTTTGAGGGAGAGGCTCCAAATTTGCAGGGTAGCTGCTGGGGCCTCTCCTCGAAATACCCACTAAGTTTCAAGAAGATTGGACCAGGGCGTCCAATTCTGTGGGCCCCCAAACAGGTTGCCCCCATTCCCTCCATTGTTCTCTATGGCAGGAAAAAAGTAACACTTTTTCCCAGCATAGAGAACAATGGAAAGGATGGGACAACCTGTTTGGAGGCCCATAGAATTGGACCCCGTGGTCCAATCTTCTTGAAACTTAGTGGGTATTTCGAGGAGAGGCCCCAGCAGCTACCCTGCAAGTTTGGAGCCTCTCCCTCAAACCCCCTTTCCTCCAGCCCCTCATATACCCTATGAGTTTTTGCCATTGATTTCAATGGCCCATAGGGTATAATGGGGCTGAAACTGACATTCCCTTTCTGACACACTTCTGGTGATGTCAGGGGACGTGGCATATGCTAATGAGTTATGCTAATGAGCTCCTGCACCTCTTTTTCTATGAAAGGACCCCTGTGTGTCAGTATCCATTTCTGCATAGTATCAGATTGCTTCAGGGTTATATTATTTGTAAGTCTCTGACATTGTGTGCCTCACCACTTCAGACTGGAGAGCCTTCATTCTGGTGGCTTCCAGGAACCTGTGGGTCTGGCCCGGAGACTTTCTTTGCAGTCAGTCCACCCTCCCAGTAACTGGAGTACTGCAATATCTATATAAAGCAATCACGAAAATGCAAAGCAATAATGAGTGATACTTGGAATATATATGGTACTGCATTCCTATTGGAAAGAATGGTATTTTAGCTGATATACCCTGAAATACTCTATTATAAAATGCATGCTTTGATAGGTGATTCAATGCCACTGTATTCGAACTGGCGACTGAAAGTGATGGAGCACAACGAAGGAGAGTCTTTACCTTTCCCGCCTTCAGGGGGCTGTTGGTCACCACTGGTGGACTATTTGCCTGAAACATCCTCGCCAGGCATGTCTCTTCATAGGTGAGCAATAGCAGTAAATAAAAGCAACAGTCTTGTATGTGTTCAGTATAAAAAAGAGAGATTGTACCACTGGTTATTTCCCCCAAAAAGCAATGGGAGATCAGCAAAGTTACTTCTGAGTAATGTATAGGATCTAGTACTACAAATAATGGGTGGGCTTATGGGAGGGCCATGGCAAAACATCTATTTTGGGTTCAGCTCTGGTTGACAGGCTGATGGCCTCTGATGTCCACACCACACTGGTTGGGTTGGACACAGCGATGTGGGTTTTCTGGAAAAAACAGAATTGTAAAATTTTCTGGAAAAGCATCTGATGCCCTAAATAGAGCATGATATGATTTAGTATGTTTCTTTTGCTTTATATTTAGCAAACAGACTTGGAAGTACCACATGTTAATGTACGGTCTGCCCCACATTACTGGTGGCATTTGCTGGGCACTCGTGGCCACTGTCTGGTGCCAAATGAGCACTAGAGCAGAGAACTCTGAATAGCACCACCATGAGTCTAGTTAGGTCTGGGTGTGGCCTAAAACACTTTGGGAAAGTACACCTTGACTGCCAATGTTTAATATTCTCACAGCAGCCTGTGGGATGGCAAGCAGGGTGCCTTAGACCCAAGTGGTGGTCTTCAAAGGACTGTGGAACTCCAGCAATCCTTGACTTTACTCTTGACTGCTCATGATAGCATAACAAAAGAATAAACAGAGGTTTTTTTCTGTCTTGTTCCAAATTCTAGCTACTTGTGGCAGAAGTCTGTTGTCTTGTATTTTGTAAAGCACATGGCCATTAATGGTTCTATGTGAATAACATAAAGTTAGTGTAAAGAGTGTCTCCAATACTCACAAAAATCTCCTACACCATTATTGTTGATCATTTTATCTTAAGGCCACAGCTTGTTTTGACTAATGGTGACTTATTAAAATTGTAACTATGCTTCTAATAGCAGTCTATAAAAATAGGGTACTGCACACCTTCAGAAACTTAACCGCTGCTTTATGTTTATTGTTTAACCAATTCCAGTTCTTTTGTTTGTAGATGTAATATAGCAGTGATCCTGTTGACCGATTTGATTATTGATCACAGTGTGAAAGTTGACTGGGGAAGCTACCTGCACCTCTTGCTTCATGCAGTTTTTATAGGTAACTATTGAAATGGGGAATCAGTTAATTACCACAGTCCTGCAGACTTTCCATGCTTATGGTTGTTGATTTGACTGTGTTAATCCCAGATCTGGCAACCAGAACACAGATTCCAGGAATGATAGGCCCACTCTTCAACAATCACAGTTTAGGATTATGGACAAGTCTTTTATGGCAAATAAAAATTAATTGTGGGAAAGCATATAATAAAAATTAGAGTATATATGAGCCCCTGAGCAATTTAATGCATTGCAGTTCAGCACAGTAAAGAGGCAATGTTTCGCTGCTTCTCTTGTTAAATGGATTTGTTTACTTGAAAAACGAACTCAACACCAAAAGTATTATACATTGTTATAAAGGGACTGCATTGCATCTTACTTGGTATTATTTTATTCCTTGCAGGATTTGACCATCACCATCCTGAAGTGTATGAACACTGTAAACGCCTACTTTTGCATTTATTGATCGTGATGGGTTCCAATAGTAACGTCCAGTCGGTGGCTTCTGTCCTTCTCAGGAATAGGGAGTTTAATGAACCCCGGGTGCTTACTGTCAAACAAGCAGCACATTTGGATTACATCTTCACAGGTACCTTAGATATTCCCTTTCTGAATTGGGGAAAAAGTGTAAACAGTGCCCTCAGGGAATGCTGTACCCTCGCCAGTTATAGAAGATGCATTCAAGCATGATACAAGCTATGGTTTAGTGCTCTGGAAGCGAGTCTTGGAATTTCTTAGGCTCAAGAATTGAAGTCTTCTGTATTCCCAACACACTATAATTTGTCGGTTCATCTTTATCAGACAAAATGAGACAACATCGTTTGTAAGAAATGCAGAATTCTTCAGTTCCCAACTGGGAACTGACACTGAATTGTGGTTTTCTCTGGGTCATCCGTGAAGTGATATTTTAGTAAACTCCTAATGTAAAATGTCTCCCCCTGTTGACAACAACAAAAAAAGAGTCAAAAATTGCAGCCAGTATTTGGGATATACTCTTGAAACATTTACTGAAGTAAAAACAGATAACAGCTGGCATACAGTTGATCATCTAGAAAGCTACTGAACTGTTGATTTCAAGTTCATAATTTTAAAAGTTAAGGCCAGAATCCAAAGAGCCATTTAGACAAGACCTGTATTGTACAGTCTCAGTTGGATTTTTTACTTTTTTCGAAAACAGTTTGCCTTGTGGTATTGGGGGACCAATATGGGAAAAATAAGAGTCCAAAGTTCCATTCCATACATGTGTATTAGAAAATTTTGGTTCTAATATAGTGTGCGTTTTCCTGTAGATAATTGGTGTCTTCTGTATTTTCATTATTTAGGGTACAGTGTCATATTTCCCCCAAAATGATTGCAGGGTTTACTTATTGTTTGTACAAAGATGTACAAAGAATATAAGGAACCACTTGTTATACTGCAAGCATCAATGGACAAGTCAAGTGTTTTGCCCATTTACAACCAAAGCCCTCTGCAGACCTTACATGAATGTCTCCATTTATGCAGGCTTGGAGCCCACCAGCTGTGGACTCGCAGTCTTGTATAAACTGGACATGTGGATTGTCCATGCTTGTTTGGCTTCCATTCCAATGAACCAGAATCCCGATTCTTCCAAGTTTCTGGTTCATGTGAACGGAAGTTGTCTGCTCATGGAAAATCAGTGTGTTGCTCAGTTTACAAAAGATGGTGACTGCGTATGTCTTGGGGATCCGTGTGTTCCTGATAGGCATGGCTTGTGGGCTTCTGGTTCAGGCAAACAGAACGGAACATCTGTGGAAGCCTTTCAGGCGGCATGAGTAAAAAAATAGGAAGGTTAATCATTGTTTAGATATAAATGCACTTTTAAGTATTGTTCAATAGATGGCAGCATCCAGCTATTCAGGAGGTCCATTTGGATTGCTGGGTCTCACAGCATTGTTTAACATTATTAGCTTTTTATATTAAATTATACTGCCCGTGTTTGATCTTCATTTTAGTATTTTGTAACCTTTATGAGGTTTCATATGATATAAAATAATGACATCTTTCTGCCAGCAGGTGTTAATGACTTTATACCGGATCACCAGCCCTCCCCAATGACAGACTCAGGGCTCAGTTCAAGTTCTACCTCTTCTAGCATCAGCTTAGGAAATACCAGTGCTGCCATTTCTCATATGCAGAGCACCATCCTCAGTGAAGTTGACATTTCAGGAGAGCAAGATGAAAAAATGAAATCACTTATGGAGTTTATTACTTCAAGGTACCATTTAAGTCTCAGTCACTGTTGTTTAAGAGCACAAAAACGTCTGGATTTTCAAAAACTGCACATCTGCAGTCTCTTGCATGAGAAATTACACAGGTGTGATATAGCCTTGGTGCCTGCTTGTGGCCAAGCAGAATGTAAACAGAAATGAGCAAATAGCTGGTTTCAATAATTTCTCCAGAATTACTTCATTACTGTGTAAGAAATCCATCCCCAAATCAGCTTTGTTTTCAAGTCACAATCCTTTTAATTCATTGCTGTAAAAGCCCTGGTGTTTGTTATTGAATGGCAGACTGGCCATGTATTGCTTCCTGGGACTTAACAGCTTAGCTTGTTGAAAAACCACTATCTATAGGATATTGACTTTCCATACATAAGGATCATCATAGTGCAGGGGTTTGCAAAATTCCTTCTAGTATCCTTTTCTCTTCTGAATTTTCCATGCTGCCTTAGAGTTTTGTTTTTATTTGTTAAACCTGATAGCACCAGAAATGTGCTAGGTGTTAAGAATAGATGTGGCTCAGTCACTGGGAGGCCATATGCACTTCAGTGTTGCTGTGTACTTGTAGAAACAACTGTATTTAACTCAGAACATTAGAAGAGCCCTGCTGGATCAAACCAGTGGTTCATCTAGGCCAGCACACTACTTCACATGGTGATCAACCGCTGCATAGAAGCCAAGTCCTCATGCTGCCTTCTGTCACTAGTGTTCAGATGTTTTCTGCCTCTAAATGTGGAGATTCCCTTTATTTGCCATGGCTAGAAGCCATTGACAGAGGTTGCTTGCATGAGAGGATAGTTCTGAATAACATTATGTGTTTCTTAATGCATAAAATAGAAGGGAGTCAGTTTGGAAACCTTCAGTCTTGATGATGAATTCTCTTGACATGTTCCGTCAAATGAGTTCTGCGCTTTGCTTCTCCTAGGAAACGAGGGCCATTTTGGAACCATGAAGATGTTTCAGCAAAGAATCCAAGCATAAAGAGTGCCGAGCAGCTAACTGTTTTTCTAAAGCATGTTGTTTCTGTATTCAAACAATCAAGTTCAGGTATACTTGGAATCCTTAACATACAGTGTAATTTCACTAAAATAAAATTCTTTGTACTATACATTTCTTCAACTAGAGCTTCTCCCCACTTCCAAACTGATTTGTTGTTTTGGCACAATTGCTAGATTAGTTCACGTAAGAAATTTACACAAAAGCAAGGAGAAGGAATTAACATATGTCCAATATGCTTCTAATAATTTTTGCTGAAGCAATGGTGTATTTTAACATATTGTGATTATAGTATTATTACTGTAACTGTTTAAAATTTATTTATTTATTTATCACATTTATATCCTGCCCATCCTGCAAATGAGCTCAAGGCGGGTTACAACATTTCCATAAATACAATAAGAAAAACACATTATAAGCATATAAAATCAGTAGTTGTAGCTTGCCATAGGGAGAATCCGGGCGATTATTGTTGGTGGGTATGGCCAGTTATCAGTAGATGGGAGACCCAATTCTTACCCCCCCCCCTATTCTGTTTTCTCTTCATCTTGCAGTTAGATTTCAGCTGGAGCACCACCTTAGCGAAGTTGCTCTGCAAACTGCACTGTCTTGCTCTTCTCGACATTATGCTGGGAGATCCTTCCAGATATTCCGAGCACTGAAGCAACCTCTTTCTGCAGCCACTCTTTCTGACATTCTGTCTAGGCTCGTAGAAACCGTTGGAGATGCAGGAGAAGAAGCTCAGGTATCTTACATTTTTGTTTTTAAAAGCTTTTAAATCTCAGCATGTCAACTGTTCCTCTTGTGCAGTCACTGGTTAGGAGTGCATGTGCATTAGCTGAATGCAAATGTAACTAAAGATCTGGATTTTGGAAAGATATTTTGGATGGATGGTGTTGACAACTGTACCACAGCCAACAAATGTTAATACCCGCACAAATCTTCAGGATTGGTTTCCATTTTGTGCCCTTCGAAGGAAACAATGCTGCAAGTGATTTATTTCGACTTAACATCAGTGTTAAATACCAGTCTAAAGCAGCCCTTAAGCATATAAAAACAGCTTCTGGATGGTCAGTTTTCAGCAAATAACTACCTGCACTTTTTCAGCCGTAACACTGGGCTGAATCCAGTGGGCAGTGGGCAATAAGAATCATGAATCTTTTCCTACTACTGACAGAAGAGGTGGAAAGGAGTGATCTTGCCCCCTTCTTCTTTCTAAGCACAACCCCTGACCTGCCAGTGCTTTTAGTCCCCATGGCTCCTCTGCCCCCAGGAACCAACTTTGCAAGGGTCAGAAAGGACTGATGGGGAGAAGGGAAAAAGGGGAAATCATGTCCATCAACACCTTCTGATGGATCTCTGCATTCAGCCCAGTACAGCCCTGCTTCTTACACAGAGATTCTAGAATGTTGTGTAGGAAAATGTCATCTGAAGCACTGAGTATAATTGATACTTTTTCTTCAGGCATAAACCTGGAAGTGTAAAGTAGACAGCCTTCTGTACACTGTACATGGAGGGTAACTTGGCAAGCTCATGTACTTGGCAGCGAAATGCTCAGGTGCTGGTTTAGTTAACCCATCACTTCCAAGGCAGAGGCTGCCATGTGTTTGAGGAGCCGTGGTGGGTATCTGAAAGGAAGGGACATTGACTTTTTGGTAGAGTAAATGCTTTGTGTTCATGGGGACTCGTATCATGTGGCTTCATGTTGTGTGTGCTTCCTGTTACTTTTTTTCTTTACGTTTTAGATCTTGTTGACCAGCTTTCTTTCCCCCTAGGGTTTTGTCATAGAACTACTTCTTACTTTGGAGTCAGCCACTGATACATTGGCAGACACCATGAAGCGTTATGATCTTCTCACTGCACTTTCCCAGTAAGAACTGACACTGGTCAACTTTTCTATGTATTGAAAATGATTTATATGTCTAGACGATTTGCATTATGTACGGGAGTCAGCATGCTGTGTAGAATCTAAATTATGCTAAAGAATTCTGATACCATAATTTACTTTTAATGGGCAGGGAGGGGGTTGGATGGATGCTAAAGATGCTAATTGTCATGGTTTCAGAGAAGAGTTCAAAAAAATCTGTGTAATTGTTTGAAGGCCCAAAAATTAAAGAAAATTTTGTCTTCCAAGCAGGTTGGAGCTCTGAAAGGGTTTTGCAGCTCCCTGCTGCTTATGCTCCCTTCCGTCCTGTTGGCCGAAGTATTGTGAAATATTCAAAAAAAAAACACCCCTGAAAGTTGTGTCAGAATAATTGATGCACATTAACCACTATTTCATAATTTCTGAATTTAAGTTTCCAAAGTGCATCCAGCCATACCTGTACAACTGTTCCATGTCATGCCCAAATAATTCATGGATGAATTCAAGATCCTTGTGCATAAAAAGTAATACTTCCTCTCACAAAAGAAGGGAGCAAAGGTTTGGCTAGTTTTCCTGTCAAGCTCCAACCTGCAATGTCCACTGAAAAGCTGCTCCAGAGGATCAAAAGACCCTCTGGAGGAGGATGTGATGTAGCATTGGAAAGATGCCTTTTTCTCAAGCATGTGGATTTTGGATCCTGCACTCTGAGTGGACATGTTTCTAAAATAACATTATTTGGCCTGAATAAAAGGTTTTATTCCTTTTGCTCTGTGGCAAGGAAGATCTGTGTTGGTGTTTAAAAAATTATAAGCAAACTTTGAAATTGCAGCTAAACTGTTACAGTAACTGTACAAGCAGAAATGCATGGTTATCTCATTAATATGTCAGTGTTGCTCATTCATCTGAAATCAAAGGTTTCATGTAACAACTGTTCTTTTCTTGTTGTGTCCCATGATACAAAATATGTTTTTTCTATGCCATCATTCTCTTTTCACTTCAGTACTTCATACTATGATCCGTTAATGGGAAGCAAGTATGCAGCTAACAGGAAAAGCACTGGACAGCTCAATCTAAGCACAAGTCCCATTAGCAGTGGAAACTTTTTAGGATACTGTAGCAACACAAGAAGTAGTTCTTTGAAACTGAGTCTAATTGGTGATCGGAAGAATGACCGGCGGAGGAGCAACACACTGGATATAATGGATGTACGGATAAATCATTCCAGCAGCTTAGCAAGGACTAGAAGTCTTTCCTCCCTGAGAGAGGGAGGAATGCAAGATGTGCAGCCTACTACTGATCCTATGAACCTGATGGCCACCATCTTTTGGATTGCAGCGTCCTTGCTGGAATCTGATTATGAATACGAATACCTCCTGGCTCTCAGGCTGCTCAACAAACTTCTTGTTCATCTGCCTCTGGATAAGTCTGAAAGTAGGGAAAAGATTGAAAAGATGCAGAGTAAATTAAAATGGAATAACTTTCCAGGCCTTCAGCAGTTATTCCTGAAGGGTTTTACCTCAGTTTCTACACAGGAAATGACAGTCCACTTACTCAGCAAACTCATCACAGTGTCCAAGCATACATTGGTGGATCCTTCCCAGTTAACAGGTATGCTTTTGAAATATATGTATGCTCTACTGAATTGCAGAGTTTAAGACTGATTTGAAAAATAGTGAAGCAGTAGAGTTCTTACAACAGGTATGGAAGAGGGAGCTAGATATATTAAAGCATTTGTAAGTAATGACATAGTAGGGACTACTTAAAAGTCCTGTTCGTCTTCATTTTAAGTAATAAGTGTTGGTAGCACTTCTTTGAACTTGAGTGGTTAAAAAACACTGGAGACCTGTTCGTTGAGATAAATTCTGTGTCTTTCTTCGGTGCAGGTTTTCCTCTTAACATCTTATGTTTGTTGCCTCATCTAATACAACATTTTGATAACCCAACTCAGTTCTGCAAGGAAACAGCTGACAGAATAGCAAAGGTACGTAATATTTTAAACAAGCTACCTAAAATGAAACATTTAGAAACAGACTATGATTCTATAGTAAAAGCAAAGATGGAAACTTGATGTTTTGAATAATATACTGCTGCTTGTCTGATATATGTCGTTCAGTGTCACAATCAATCCCATAGATTGGCAGGATTATTCTAGCTCCTGAAAAATAAGGATTTTATGGTTCAGGGGGCTTGAACTTGCTCAATCAAAATATTTCTGTAACAGACTATTAGTTGTTTTCTCAAATCAGATCTATGGTTTTAAAAACAAACCTATCCTTTCTTGTGACTAAGACTTTGAAATGCAATTATTTTTAGATGGGACTTTTGAAGTCTGTAGAACAGCCAATTACTTATAATAGTCTGCCTGAAGGAATAAGAAAACTATTGAGAAACTGCATTAAAAATGCAGAACCAAAATATCATTAAGTCCATGGGATCCAATCCATTGCTCTGTAGTAGAGAAAATCAGCTCCAATTTACATCCAGTTTCTGCCCTTCCCTCTGCCATGCAAATCCAGCAGTGCCGGCCAGGCCACCTATTCAGATAGAAGCCCAAATAGCACAACTTGTCCTCATTCTGGAGAAATAAATTAACACGTGAGTATTGGCCTGTAAAGCTTGGCTTGGACTGTATGCTGTCGGTTCAGAGGGAGGAGAACACATTGGGTTAAAAATCAGGTTCACTCACTAGTCTACCTAGTATATTCATTAAGGATTTAATTTTTGTCTTCAGTGTGCAAACTCTTGTTGATTCCTATGAGCTATTTCTGCTGCAAGCCACTTCATGTAGGGTTGCCAGCTCTGAAATGGGGAAATACCTGGAGGTTTTGGGGTGGAGCCTAGAGAGCAGGGTTTGGGGAGCAGAAGGGACCTCAGCAGGATATAATGTCATAGGATCCATCCTCCAAAACAGTCATTTTCTCCAAGGGAACTGATCTTGGTCGCCTGAAGATCAATTGTACTAGTGGTACATCTCCAGGTGCCACCTTGAGGTTGGCAACCCTATTCAGATGTGAACCAGGAAGCAGCCTTTCAGACTTGGTTATCTAACCCTTTTACCTGCAGCAGAATCTTGTAGATTTTCATAGTGATGTCTTCAGTTTTACTAATCACATCACTGTATCTGATTATTTCCTCAAAACTGTACTTAAACAGATGTTCAGTTAATGGCTTCTTTTTGTGTTCCATAGGTTTGTGCAGAAGAGAAGTCACCAACCCTTGCTAATTTGGCTCATATGATGAGTTTATACAGTACACATAGCTACTCCAGAGACTGCTCTAACTGGATTAATGTAGTGTGTAGATATTTGCATGACTCCTTCTCAGAAACAACTTTTAATCTAGTAACATACCTTGCAGAGGTAATGAAACTATATATACTTTAAAGAGTATCTCAATTATAGTAACTATTTTCCACTTCAAAATAAAGCTGAGCACTTTGCCCTTTCTCATCTAAGTGTATTTAAATGTTGCTAAGAGGGATTTTCTTCAACTGTAACAGATGACGTGTTCTTCCTCCTGTCCATTCTCCCATCCTGCACATTTCTCTCCTTTTCCTAGGGGCCCTTTTCCTCTATACTGTAGATGGAATAATCATTCTGTGATTATCCTTTCACCTTCCTGCTTCTGAAAACCTGTTTCACTTTAACATGTATTGAGCTGGTCTTGTGAAGGTTCCAAACCCTCACTTCTGATTTAACATATGAACCAGAGACAGGTAGATCATTTTCATGGGAGGATATGTGTGTTCTGGAGACAATCTCAAACATATAGTCCTACTGTTAGTGAAGTCCATGACTTAACACTTTAACTATCATGTTGTAAGTAGAGAGCCAGAAATTCTTGATGAACTTTGGGTTAGTAGTACATGTAGTTCTGTTCAGTTGCTTTGGGTTTCAGATACGATAATTTTTATTATTTTTTTACAATGCAACTTGGATTGCATGAAAACTGGTACATCTAAGTTACTTGATATTTAATAGTAATTTCTGGAGGTTTTGTGGCCCGTGGCTTAAATTCATTTTATATATTTATTTTCAGCTGTTAGAGAAAGGGTTGTCCAGCATGCAGCAATCTTTACTGCAGATCATTTACAGCCTTTTGAGTCACATTGACTTATCTGCAACACCGGTGAAGCAGTTCAATCTGGAAATTATAAAGGTCATTAGCAAATATGTTCAGGTAGGTATACTGAAGTATATAGCCTAAAACATTTAACTATATTTTTGGTGAGAAGCAGTAAAGATATTTAAGTTTATTCAAATGAACAATGCAAAGCAGAATCCTATAGTATGTTTTATAAATAGCTTTTCTTTTTCTATGTTCTTTTTTCTACTTTTGCAAAACTTCTCATGTAATATTAATATTATTACATGCTTACATGTCATAATAGCTGGACCAGATCTGTACATCTGGGAACTCTATTTGTGCAAGTTTTCAGCACAGCTCTTCAAAAGAAATATGCACAGACTAAAATTCTGCATGAAATGTTTTTTAAGCACTCTTGTTTGTAAGAGACTTTGCACTGAAATTATTTGCTACATTCTGGCATTTTTTCATAGGGCTGTACTCAAGATTATACTAGCGATTTTGTGATGA
Organism: Lepidodactylus listeri; assembly: GCA_029233225.1. Taxonomy (NCBI): domain Eukaryota; kingdom Metazoa; phylum Chordata; class Lepidosauria; order Squamata; family Gekkonidae; genus Lepidodactylus; species Lepidodactylus listeri. Next base: position 109,489,848 of record JARCFY010000009.1, on the reverse strand, counting down.
ACCTGAGTGTCTTGCTCTGTATGATAACACACACATTCTTATTGTGCCCCTGGTAACTCATTGTTTTATATTTAGGAGATTGGCTTTTAGCAGAGTTAGTTGAAAATATAATCAGAATGCCTGGAGCATGCTACCAAATAACTGATTTCTATTCTTTACCTTTGAACTACAGTACAACAAAATGGGCTTAATCCTAATTAACCAGGAAAAGATGTCAGTATCGATCTTCATGCATTTTTCGCAGTTGATAGATAGGCACTTAAGTCATTGTAGCCTTGTCAGAAGACGTTAAGCAAAGTAACTGATCGGTGTAGCCAGCATTCTCGTAGCCTGCCATCTGTTCTTTTCACCTCTAACCCTTTTTATGGGAGCTTTAAGGTCTTTTGCTTCATTGGTTAGTATCTTAATGAATACTGTAGCTACATAAAGGACTTGTAATCTGCATATTGATTGAAATTTGAGAATCTAATAAATACAGCTAAACTGTTTGGGCATCTTCTTGGAAACAAGAAACAAAAATATGTTCTTTGTGTCAGTGATGAAAGAACATTAATTTCATAGTTAATACTGAATATCATTGAATACTGAATATTGAGTTTACATCTCTGAGAGATGGTGACAGAGACTTTGTATTACCTTGTTGTTTTTTGACCATAACAAAACATGCTGTGATAAAAGGTTCTTCTTAATTATCACGTATTTTGTACCCAAGGTCAAATACTTTGCAATCAAGTTAATTTCTAAACTCTTCCATCAACCTGAAATCACCTGCTGTGTTTCTGTTTTGTCTTTCCCTTGCTGTTTGATTTTTTGCTTCCCACCCCCTTTGCTGACTTACCTGGATATATTCACTCTTTTGAAGCTTGTCACAACAAAATTAAAGAGAATGCACTTAGCCATATTGTGTTTTCCTCCTGTCTTGATTACTCCTAGAGATGCTTGAATGTGACCCCACATGGTCAATTTAGGCAAAAATCCATTTACTCCAGCTGTGAGCATATTGTTGAAATCAAACTCACAAATGAGATGTTCTTAAAAGGACTGTAGAGCATTACTTGATTTCTGACACAGCAAAGTAAGGAACAGTAAATTGGAGGCAGTCATTTATACGGGGTGAAGCTACTGTCTTCCTACAAAGTTCATTATTACAGAATTTATATTAATACAGTTTGGACTGGAACCCTAGTTGCCCTCGTGTACCTGGATGGTATCTTCTGCTCATACATGTTCTATTTTCACATCTCAGTGCAGCACTGCACAAGACAAATGATACTAAACTCACAGGTACTCTGCTTGCATAAAAGTTTGCATTATCCCTTACAGAAGCATTTGAGCTCCTATGGAACCTAACTGTTTATTTAAGACATTTATATCCCACCAATTTCTTTGAGTTGTTTCCCATAAAATAATAACCAATTACCTCAACATTAATAAAATATTATCAATGATAACATTACAGCAGGAAACATGATCAAAGAGCAGTAGGCAGAGCTGAAAAGATAAACAGAACAAACCACCCCCTTGTGAGGCTTCTGTCTTAACAGCAAAAGATCAGACCTTTGTTGATGAAGCAAAGTTCTTTATTATTCTTAGTACTGCTTAACAGGTTCTCGAATGTTTGTTAGAGATGCCACATAGCAAACAGTCAGAGTTAATATACCCTCCCATTAGTTTGAACCCCAACATTAAACCAATCAGATTTGGAATAGAAATGCGGGAACAGGGACCCGGCCATTTGGATTCCCACAGAGAGGTGAGAAAGTTGTAAAAATTCTCCTCTTGATCTGAGTGACCCAGATGTGTGAAACATATACATAACAAGCGGCTTGGGTGACAATAACAGAACTTCAAGGTTTTCACAATAAGATAAGACATTCACTAGCCCAGAAAAAGGGAGGAGGGAGGCATGGGAGGAGAGGCCGTTTGTTCTCGGTGATGTGCAGGAATGCAGGGTCGCCACTCTCCCGCCCGAATCGGTAACATTGTCCAGATCTCCGAACAGCAATATACTTCAAGGTGACTAGGCAGGGAGGGGGGAAGTAGACAGAGAAGGAGACATATCTGCAATTCTTTTGATCAGTGGTAACGAAAGCAAATTACAATGAAGCCTTTGTCAGGGCACCTGACACCCCTAAATTACACACAATTGCCAATATCTGATAAGAAACCCTGCCACCTAAATTCAAAGTCGGTGTCAGGTAGAGGCAGGGAAGGAATTCTACCTGCAGTTGAAAAGGCTAGGTTCTGGTAATGACAACAGTGTAGCTGTGTTAATATAAAACAGAAGTCCAGTAGCACCTAAAAACTAGCATTTATTTCAGCATGAGCTTGTAAGTGAGCTCACTTCAGGTTTTAAGCTTTTGGTAGCCACATGTATTACCTAAGAAGACAAGAGCACACAGAGAAGATCTAGTAAAGATCTCAATAGGTCTCAGTCTGTTTAGGACTTAATAGGTAAGAACCAGAACTTTGAATTGTGTTCAGGAATAATTTGGCAGCTAGTGAAGTTCCTTACATTATGGTGAGATGTGTTACAAATGATCAGTACCAATCAGCAGTCTCATAGTTGCATTTTGAAGTTTTCAAAGGCAGTCTCATAACTGGTGTTGCTGTAATTTAATTCGGATGTGATCAGAGCATGGATGACTTAAGCAAGATCTTGCTTCTCCAAGGACAGATGCACCTGACAAATCAAAGTGTAAAAGATGTAGCATGCCACAGATACAGCCTCCATGCTTGAGAGGAGACAGATGGAGCATAACAACAAGAGTTAATTACTCTTAGTTCCCCACAATTAAGAAGGATACATTTACACATCTATTTCCCATTTTGACCTATTTGCTTCAGTGTTTTTCCCTGGAATTAAATCCAGACAATGATGATCTTATAAACTTAGCTTGGTGTTCCTGTTTGCAACTGTTAAAACATCTTCATTATGTTGTATGTTAATTTGCTGTTCAACCTCTGCCTTATATGTATGGACTGGAAGTGTGCGTGCACATGAAAGCTCATACTCTGAATAAAACTTAGTCGGTCTCTAAGGTGCCACTGGACTCGAACTTTGTTCAGTCTGAATATCCATTTACAGACACAGACGTAATAGCATCCATGAACAGCAAACACACTTCTTTTTTGAGGCAGTGCAACCCCATATAGAACGGGCAAATTCCTCAAATACTTGTTGCTATATTATATTATCATCTTGTCTATTTTGATGTTCAGTTTATTTGTCTTCATTCAGTACATTACCACATCTGAACACCTATTTTTATTATAGTTGTGTGAAAAACAGTGTTAGCAACATTTTTCTGAAACTTAAAATGGCTAATGCTGATCATGGTCATATTTAAAGTGGAAATACTTTTGAGGCTGTTAAATATTCATTGCTTATTGCTCGGTTTTTAGTGGCTTTAACTGTACCATGCATGTTTTTTTATCCCCCTTAGAGTCCATACTGGAAGGAAGCCCTTAATATTTTGAAACTGGTCGTCTCTCGATCAGCAAGTCTTGTTGTGCCTAATGATATTCCAAAGTCCTATGGTGGTGAAATAAGCTCTCCTGAAATTTCATTCACAAAAATTTTTAACAATGTTTCAAAAGAACTCCCTGGGAAAACCTTAGACTTTCATTTTGACATATCAGAGGTAAGTATATTGTAATTCACATAAAAGATGTGCTGAAACTGAATAATGGAATGCATTTTGGAAGAGCAAAACAAATAATATGATTGAAACTCCCCCCCCCCTTCAGTATTTTGCTTGTCCCAGAAGTAAGTGAGGCTAAATCTTAATTGTGTTTTTAGCCCAACAAATATGATGTATGCCAGTGGCTGGAATTCAAAGAGTGCCCCAAGGGTTTGAATATGCACTGTGAAATCTTTTATTTTTTAATTCAGGAGCACTGTGATATGGAATGAGGGTCTGCTGTTCTAAACTCCCTCAGTTTTTACAGTGATTTGCTGTGTGGCACGAGGGAATGCCATACCAAAAACGTGAGCCTGAAGCCCTCTTGGGCATGAAGAAACAATTGTGTGGTTTGTTGACTCCAGGCCAAGTCTAATAATGCTGAAACGGGGGAGGTCAGGAGAGGCTTGAAGCAGCTGTTCCAGGAGAGACAAGCCTCCCAACTTCCATTCATAGCTACCCACACAGATCAATTTAATGTTTTTATTACACTCTCCTAGAAGGCAGACTTTTGCATTAATTTTGCTTAACCTTTTCATTTACTCCTGTAGCGATTAACCAGTCATTTTATCCCATATTGAAATTTGCTAAAAGATGTTTTCTTTTGCCAATTAAAGCCTGTTCCTCATGTTATTCAACCCGTCATGGTGATAGCTTTGGGGTTGACACGCTTACTTGGAGTATTTGAAGTGCAAGCTTCTTTCTTTTGTAGACCCCAATTATTGGGAACAAGTATGGTGATCAGCACAGTGCAGCTGGCAGAAATGGGAAACCAAAGGTCATTGCGGTTACCAGGAGTACTTCCTCAACATCCTCAGGATCCAATTCCAATGCCTTGGTGCCTGTCAGTTGGAAGAGACCACAGTTGTCTCAGGTACATTCGCTCGTATCAATATTTTCCACATCTTGAAAGTATGGACAGTGTCCTTTGTAACAAAATTATCATAAACTGGTAACAACAAACATGATGTAAAAGCTGGAGAATATTAACTAGTGACAATGTAATCAAAGGATTGTCCCTTAATGGTTTAATTTTTTTTTCCAGCGAAGAACCAGAGAAAAGTTAATGAATGTTCTTTCTTTGTGTGGTCCAGAATCGGGTCTTCCTAAGAACCCATCTGTAAGTATTTGTAGATTCCAGTAGTGTGGTGTTCAGAAATAATAATGTTTGAAGATGGCCAGTGATAGTTATTCCTCCAGTGTTTATGACCTGGCTGGTAAAGACCAATTTTTTTGCAAGATAAAATGAATTATTCACCTTGTGGTGAATAGCTTAGGTCAGAGTTGCTGCTGTACTGCCAATCCTTCAGAGGTGCAGATTAATACTTCTCAAGACTTCAGTTCTAAACAAACCTATGTTATTTTCCTCCTTTCTAGGTTGTGTTTTCTTCTAATGAAGACTTGGAAGTTGGAGACCAGCAGATTGCTCTTATATCAGCAACTGAGGAAGTGATTCAAGAGGAAGAAGTGGCTGTAGAAGACAATACAAGTGAACAACAGTTTGGAGTTTTTAAAGACTTTGACTTTTTAGATGTTGAGTTAGAAGATGCAGAGGTAAGTCCTTGTGGTGGAATTACATATTTATCTCCCCCCCCCCCCCGGGCTATCGTTCAAGTGAGGAAAAGTTTTGAGAAGTCATTAATTTCCTTTGGATATTCACCATTATTGTAGCAACTGAAGCCTTTATTCCTTGTTTGAGGAGCACAGCTCATCCCAGATTTCATATTGTGGTTATTTCTGAAGTGCGTAGGCAGGAGATGAGTTTCTGTTTCTTCTTTTTTTGATCCGGCTCCAGTGAGGGAACATCATTTGTCTTTATTGGAACAGTGTCTGATGTTTGATACTGGATCTTTCATGTTAAAGAATATAACTTCGTTATCTTGTAGTCTGGGAGAGCTATAAACCTGTAGACAACATTGTCCAATGAAACCGTTTACATAGCATGTAGCATAGCCTTTTGATAGCAGAGTGTTGCCATCAAAACCTGAGCATCACTCTTAGGACTGAACATTTTAAATGAAAAGCAGTAGAGCCCCTCACTATATCCAATCTTGGTGCAATGTTTATGTTGAAATTGCTTTGACCTTTAGCCATTCCCATTGTATCTGGTTTCATGGTGCATTTGTCATCTTTATCTGCATTTTTCTGTTTAAAGCAATTCAACAACTTTTGATATACAAGATATCATTGCAGTACATGGAAATCATAACTTAGAGCTCAGTACTGTGATAGAGGCTGCCTAAGAGGCAGTATTCTCACTTCTCTCTGTGGATGGGAAGCTTCTCTGCTGCATCTAAAGAGGCTTGCCATTGAAATGCAGGCCTTTTGGACTCAGTGCTTTGAGGCTCCAGTCTCATGGGAGGTGTCACGGTGGGCCCCCCGATACGGCTCTGCACATGGCAGCCCAGATGCCATAAGTTACCCACTCTGGAGTTAGGTGCTCCAGGTGGCCCCATTGCCAAACACAGTGCCATAAGTGGCCTTTGTGTAAGTGTCCTAAAGCTTATGGGCAACTCTCAGTATTGTCTCAAACGGGAAAAGGAATTAACTTTGACTGAAAGTTAACTATTCTTTTTCATGCCTTTAAACAAACCACATGAAAGAAGATACTGCAAATAAAACTCCGTGCATGTTTTTACAGTTATGGAGGACAGCTACATTACTGCTGTATGTTGTTCCAAACTGCAGGTTGATTGGACAGATAACACTGGTGGTTTGTTAAGGTATGGCTGAGGTACCTGTAAACCAGGCACAGTTTCTCAGACTAGGGCAAATGGGGGACAATTACCGGCTTAGTCCTGAGTTACTGAGTAATTGCAGTTTTTCCTCAGCAGTATTTGTAATAGGAGGCATAGCAGTCTTGCCAAATGGATAGCAGTAGGGAGAGAACAAGATGTCCAGTCTGTTTCAAGCCTTCGTCCCAGGCTCCATTGTTGTATGTGGCCTGTCTTCTGCCCCTTAACTCCGGTGCAAGCCGCAGCCGCCCATGCAGAGACAAGCCCAGACCCAGTTCATCTGGCAGCAGTGGATGGGCAGAAGTTCCTTCACCCCTATATTAAGAATGCTGGGCTGAATTTAACAGTAGGCAGGCTAGCTGGCTGCCTCACAATCTTTGAAAGGGAATACAGCAAAGCAGAGAATGCCTTCAAAGGTATCCAAAAGTGTTTTCTGTCTTTCAGTCAACCGAAGTAGATGAAAAGGGGCAAAGGAAAGCATTCATGTTGTGAGGCTATTTGTAAACATGAGATACTCATAAGGTTGGCTGGCTGAAACACTTATGCTTTCCTGCACTGCAAATAAAATTATGCCTTGTATGTTCTGTCAAATAAATGTGGATAAAGTCAGTTTATGACTTCATTTGTGGTGTTCTCAAGCAGTTCGGTGAAAGAGTTGATTTAATATACATCACACTGGAAAAAATGTGCCATAGCCATTTTTGTTTTAAGTGTTCGTCTCATAATGGGTTTTTCAATTTTTGCTAAAACATGGAGAAACTCTGAAAAGTTAGATTTTTTTTGGCAAAAGCTTTTCCAGAGCTTGAATCAGTCTTTTACTGTTGGCAAGCATACGTGATAGAAAATGCTCCCCATTATAAAGTATCTTTAAGTGTTGTCCTCGTTCTAATTATGTGTGTTTTTCTTTTTGCGAACCAGGAGCTGCAGGTAAGTTGCAGCCTGGTGCAGTGGCTTGTTTCATCTGTTCTCATCTGTGGTATACCTGTCTGTCTGTGCTTAGTAGTCAGATATCTCATTTTGCTACAGATATATGGTTTATAGACAATCATACATTGAGCTAGTTCCAAATGCAAGGTGTCTAAACGGGAGAACGTTCAGGAACCTGTTCTTGCCATGTATTTCAAACCCTTAGAATACAAGAAACATTAACTGAATTTAATGTTCCAATTAACTTGAAGGGCTGATTGAAACTCTGCTTTCATGAAATTCACTATTTGTGTGGCTGTGTGTTGCTGTGTTCATTTCAGTATTGTGTTCTGAGAGCGTTAGAATAAACGTCCTTTTTCTTGTAGGGTGAAAGCATGGACAACTTCAACTGGGGAGTCCGCAGGCGCTCCCTAGACAGTATTGATAAGGGAGACACACCATCCCTGCAAGAATATCATCAGTATTCTGGTAGCACCCCCAGCTTGAACTTAACCAATCAAGAAGATACTGATGAATCCTCAGAAGAAGAAGCCCTGACTGCAAGTCAGATATTATCGCGGTCACAGATGGTAAAACTTTCTTTGTTCTGACATGGAAACACAGGCCTTTGTTTTTAACCTTCATGTAAATCTTGCCATTTGGACGAGGGACTCTGAGCCAAGCAGTAGCTGCTTGACTCCCTGCTCTGCTCCAGGTCCTCTGTGTTGGGCGTGGTCCACCAGGCATTACAGAAATGTGTTAAAAATGGCACAATACAGTCTAAAGTAGTTTAGCCAGAACCAAACAAAGATTTCTGGTGTGTGTTTTTACCACTGTTACTGAATGTTTCCCATACTATACTAGTCACTAACGTTTCTGTGTGGGTTTTGTCATTTTCATAGTAGGAGAAAAGTTTTTGGCTGTAGAGTGCCGTCTAGAATAATTACAGAAAGCTAAAAGCGAAGGAACAATAATGGAAGGTGACATAATAGTCACTGCAAACTTCATAACTGAATTTCAAATCACAAAGCTTAAAACATGGAAAACTAATACTCAGTTTTCAGCTCCTAACAAGGATTTTGAAGTCTAGAAAATTAACTAGATCTCTGTTTTTCTGAAAGCCAGGATTCTTTACAAATAAGGAGGGAAAATATTTGAGGGAGATTCCACAGGGACAAAACCCAGAGGACTAACCCAGAAGTATGGACACCATGCTGGCTGTGGAAAGCGTAGGGTGATTGGGCTTCCTTAGAAATTGCCATTTGTAGCTAATCAGTTAACTCTACTTCTTCTTTGGGAATCTTCAGTCTGTAAAACATATGTAAACAGTGGCTTCTTAAGCAGAGCTTTGTTATTTTCATGCACAGCTAACTACATGAGTAGTGTTCTGGCTGAATGCAAACATTTTGTTGTTCAGCCCAACTGGCCCCTGCTCCACATCTGGGAAAGTTATAACTTTACTTGCAGAAGTGGAGCCAGATTATTCGTACAAAGTCACACTTTTTGCCCTAGTGGCAAAGAAAATTTGAATCAAGTTGACTGAATCTTTGCCTGCTAAATAGCCAGGGCTGTGTTAAGGTATGTAAGGCCCTTACTCCAAACCCTATATTCATTCTGTAGTTGACACACATTTTATATTTTTAATCCCTGTGTTTTAATGCAGATTTTATTCTGTATTTTATAGCTTCTGTTGTATTGTACTGTATTTGTAATGGCCATTGGCCATATGCAATAAATTGAAATTGGATTGTTCTGCCCAAGTTGCACTGATTCCATACTGATCCCAGTTAGCTGTGTGAACTTTTGGGGAAGCAGCGCAGGTGTAAGGACTCTGGCCATATGCACTGACCTAAATGGAATGAACTGAAACAGTGCACCTGATCAGGCAAACAAGTTTCTTAGCTTTTTTCCTATGGAAATGTGCCTTTTTCTTAAAAGGGGGAGAAAAGCTTCTTGGCCAAAACTAAAAGGGTTTACTGTGGTCCTGCTGTATAGCTAGTGTCATTTTTTGTTATTTTGCTTTATTGTATGCATACATGTATAGTGGGATTTTTCTACTTGATTGAATCTGCATTTATTTTTGTTTTCCTCCTTAGCTAAACAATGATTCAGCAACTGATGATACATCACTAGATCATGGAGGATCATTGCTACAGTCTCAAGACTCCACTAGCAGTGTGGGAACAGAAGAAGTGCTTCAGATCAGAGCAGAGAGTCCAAGTTTGGAGGTTTCCCCTCTAGATAATGCTAGCAATCAGCTGCCTGAGGTGGGGAGAAATGTGGGCTGGCGCATGGCTGATCTGGGTTCTTTCTAGCACTGTACAATATCTTTTGGCTTCCTTTCTGAAAGCATTTTCATCTGTCATATTGATTTTGTTATTTAATTTTAGTATTTCTAGCCTGTTGTGATGGCATGAAGGAATGACAATGTTTCTAAGAATAAATCATTTCCTTGATGGACTGAAGGTGTTCACCACAGGTTAAAAATAATGTTGGGCTGCTAATGATAAATATATTACGGTACAGAACAATATCAAGCAAGATGGTTTTCTGGGTATAGTAATTACCTTCCTGTAATATTTGCTTTCCAATACATCCTCCTCTTCTCCCTTCCCCCACCAAATGTTTGATTTTGCCTTTGCGTTTCTGATTGGTGCTTTAATTGGGACTTGAACCTCAGGCCAGCAGTGTTAGCAACTGGTTGATTCAGCCAGGCCTCTACATACTAGTGGCATTCTCCCCCCCCCCGCCCCCCCAATTTGGAAATGCCTGTGTGGAATAAGCCAGATTCCCAGCTAACGGCTAAGAAACCAGTGAGTATTTTAACTGTGTCTTTGCTGTTTACAGGCAGAAAGTTCTGTGTAATAACCATTAAGATAAAAAATGGTTCACCTCTGATTTTGTAATTTGTGCAGGAAAAATGTAATGTGAAAGAATTGTGAACTAGGTTTTGCTTTTCTTTTTACCTCAGGGCATTCGTAGTCAGCACAGGGCCAGTTTGTAGGGGGGAGAGGGTTTGCTGCTGCAGGTCCCAGGCACCTTCCTCACGATGGAAGGCTGGGCCAGCCATTTTAATGGAGTCAAATAAAGATGCTTTCTCCTTGGCATCTTCACGTTGTCCAAAGACAGTCGGACCTTTCGTTCTACTGTTGCCAAACAGCTGCAATGAACATATTCCTCACTTCTCTCCGTACTGGGTGTAAGGGTAGGTGACAGCACAGCAATAGTACAAAACCCATAGAAAAGAATGCAGAGTTAGAAATTGGGTAGTGTCCAACAGAGCTAAAGTCTGGGAGATTTAGCTTCAATACATTGCATTATGAGGAGGTCCATCCACTAAAGACTGTAGAAGGGTTTTCTTGAAACTTTTATCTTGGAGTCTTTGTCTCCTAGATTGTGGCCTGTTTTAGTGTTATGTAGAAAGTACCATAATTTTAAAATTGTGAGCATTATGGATATAGAGTGAGCAAAATTTGTGTGCGGTATTTGGGAAAATACCTGCATTTTGAAATGCAGATTGCGTGAAACTGAAAGACAATGGAAGTTCTTAACATTTCTTGGGAGTACAGTCATCTCTGGAAACCCTCAAGATCTCTGTTCTTAGTGAGCTTGGGTTTTATAATCCAAGACAAAAACCAGTGTATACATTACTAGAATGGGAATTCTGTAAACGTGTGGGGCCTCAATCATCTGAGCACCACCCAAAATGTGTCTGATGTTACATGTGGCATAGATAATTTATATGGAAACCCAGATTAAATAGTTCCCCCTCTCCCACCCTTTTAGGAAATGTATTATGTATGTTGAATAGCCTGTACATACTCAGTGCACCTGCTGACTCACCAGAGCATTTTCAGTTTGATTATTTGAGTTAGCCCTAAACAAACAGAAGGGAGAGAACATTGCCTCGGGGGCATCAGCAAATGTCCAGCATCTTCAAATTTTGACATTTAGCCTCAGTATGCCTTTATTTTATATTCATTAGTATCTTTCTTATGACTGTTGTTGTCTTCAGAGACTGAGGGTTGGAAACAGCTGAGTTGGTATCTAAGCCTCTGGTTCCAATAGTCAGTATAATCAACCACAACTGTCTGTCCCTCTGCTGCTCACATTGCGATCTGTAACCAACGAAGAGGAAGATGGACACCATCATCTGGTTTTCTTTGCTAGAAGGAATAAGGAAATCCTTTGAAGTGGCTCCTCTTGCCTGGAGTTGATTAGGGTAGCAATAAAAAAGCACAAAAAAAGCACAACAACTGCTCTCCTTTAAAAAAAAAAAAAAAGGAAAACAGACAGTGTAGTGATTTGTTTGTTCTCTCCAGAAAGAAATATTTCCTGCCATTATGTGAAGACAATCTTCTGCAGCAGAGACTTTTTTGTAAAAAAAAAAAAGAAGGCTCTCATGCCACATGTCCTAGCAGTTAGAACTCCAGTTCAAAAATAGATGGGTTTGTTGTATATTAGGTGGATAAGGTAAACCAGCCCTAAGAATCTTATGGTAGAAGTGGCAAGTATTAGACACCGTAGAATTTTGTTGTTGGTTCATGGTGTATTTTCAGTTGGAATGATTTGTGCATCAGGATCAGTTAACAAGTACGTGGGATGAAAAGGAAAGGGGGAAAGGGTTGGTAGGATAAACTTAGAATTGAAAGGCTGATCTTTATACAGAATACCTTTAAAAGCCAGTTGTTGGTGGGCCCCAGCAGGAGAAGGCTTCTATCTCTGTGCCTTGCTTGTGGACGTTCCAGTGGCATCTCCCTGGCCACTCTGGGAAACCAGATGCTAGACAAGATGGGCCTTAGAGTTGGTTTGATCTGACATACTTGTGTTAAACTCAAGATCTTCATTACCAGCCCCTGCAGATAGACACATTTGTTAACTACTTTGGGAATAATCCTGCATTTCCAAATATATGAATTAGACTATGTCTGTAGGGGTAATAACTTCTGTATGAAAAGAGGAGAGGTAAGATCCATTCAACTTGAAACAGTTTTAAGCCCCATTCATTTCAGTAGAGGAAAGTCCATGTTTAACCATCCATATCTTGTCCCTCATGAGCATTTTTTCTTTGAAATAAATGCTAACATTTATTATTGCCTATTAAAAATGAGATTAAAATCCTGCATGGTGTTAAAAAATGGAAAGTTCCTTATTTAGGATTATACTACTTTTGCCTTTTGCTGTCCAGTTATGATTCAGAGATTATTTAAGGAAATTGAAAAGAGGAAGACTTCTTTTGGCAGCTTCTGACATAGACCCTTGATGCTCTGGGCAGCCATCTTCTGTTTATAAAGCAGTGAAGATCTTGATAACAGTTTGTGTAGCTTTTTGATGCCTTTTAATCCTTTAAATAAATCAGGTAATTTAAAAGTGAATTATTTGGTAAAATAAAACAACAATCTCAAATTTATTTTTAAAAGTTCAAATATCAATGAAAAATAGGGAAATATTTTACTAAAAGTACAAAATAGAGGAATATTTACTAAAAGTACAAAAGTAGTTGATGCAACATGATTATGCAAATAAAATTGAATTATGTAAAATACATTTTGGGTTTTGTACTACTGGTTTCAAAGGCATTCCTCTGTATGAGCTGAAAAAAATATGCTGTTTGCTTTCTAGGATGGCAGTTCACCTATGAAGGATGAACAAGTTAGTTCTGTAAGTGAAGACACTGGATTGTTTGTACTGCAAGAACAGCAGGAGTCCTTGATTTGCCAAGAACCTCTAGAGTTGGAAGAACCGCCTGAAATTCCAGATCATCCAGCTACTGAGAGCTACTCTGAATCAATCTGTGAAGATGATGTTACCCTTGCTCTGAAGGAACTAGATGAAAGATGTGAAGAAGAAGAAGCTGACTTTTCTGGTTTGTCTAGGTAAAGTGAATTTGATCCAAAGCTGCAAATGCATATTTTCTTCTCATATTAAAGCGCTTGTCTATTCCCTTGTTAGCTGGCCTGGAAAGAGAGATCTTTGAAATTAGGGGAGGTCTGGATTAGCAGCCTCCGGCCACCTGCACCATTGCAGAAGTTGCTTCCAGGCCACAGGAATCACATTGTGTTAAATTCAGCTTTAAAGATATGTTTCCTAGAGCCAACTCCAAAATTAAGAAACTGCAAAGAATACTTATTCAGGTCACAGTTAAGGTAGCTGTCTAAGATGGAGTCCAGTGATAAACCACAGTAATAAGACAATCTTTTCCAGATTAACTGAGAGGTAGTAAATGCCTGGAGGTTGCCATGTGGCTCCCAATCCCAGTTGTAGGATTATGCAGAGAATGCGCCATGTTACTGAGGGCTGCCCAATCATTAAACAAATGGGGATTTAAAGTCTTTGATCAATGCAAATCATACCTAGTAGTTAACTGCTTTGAAAATAATTGTAATAGAAACATTGAACTGTATCCGACCATCCACACATGGAAGGCTTACAGAGTTTCCCCACATTCTTCCCTGTTCCCATGGCCTCTTCTGAATGCAAGAAAAATTGTTCCTAGGATTGCAAGGTCTGTGCAAAGGGAACAGCTGTGAGGGTCAGTGAGGTGGAGTGAGTAGGTAGGAAGCGTTGAAATTGACTCCTTTTGCCAGTGAAGTGGCACTTGCAGGAGAAAAAGGAGCAGCACCCCACCCCATCATTCCTCATTTGCCTTCTCCAGTCCATGTGGCTGTTCCTCCCTGGCATAGGCGTAGAGTACGGGGGGGCTCGAGGGCTTGAGCCACCCCCGGGAAAACGGAGTGCTTGCTGCCGCGCCTCCCCGGGTCCTTCCAAGGCCCGGCGGCCGCTGCTGGAGAGGGAGAGGGAAGGGGTGGCGGGGGGGGGGAGAGAGGCACCGGCAGCAGCAGCTGGCGGGCCTCGGAAGGGCCCGGGGAGGCGGGGTGGTTTCCCAAAAGGGGGGGGAGAACATCGTCCCAGCGAGCGCGTGCACTAAGGAACCACACCCCCCCCCCCCCCCGGATTTCCAAAACTCTACGCCCCTGCTCCCTGGGTACCACAACCTAGGAAATAATCTTACCAGGAGTCAGTAGGCTACAGAGATACAGGAGAACTCTGCATTTCATGCACAGAATGGTTGGGTGCAGACCACTGTGGCTGTATTCAACTCTTGTCTACATTGGAAAAGCTGTATTGCCACAGAAACTAATGAATGTACCTATTTACTAAAATCTGATTCTTATGGTACCCCATGGAGGAAATTAATGAAGACTAGACTCCAGCTACTGGCTTTTAGCCGTAGTGAGTTAGAGATACTGGGAAGATCAGCAGCGTGCACTGCAGTAACTAAACATCTCTATACCTTGGACTTTATCAGCATCACGAAGAATGCCTATATGGTATGCTCCTCATTATACTTGGGATTGTCTAACCCAAAGGCACCCTTACCATATTTAGATTATTTAACTGTTCCTCAGTACAGGAGAGCACCTATACTATACTTGCAGGAACACATCCAGCCCACCCTAAAAGCACTGCACTGGCTGCCTATAGCATACCAGATATGGTTCAAGGTGCTGGTTCTTACCTTTAAAGCCCTATATGGCCAGGGACCTACCTACCTAAGGGACCGTCTTTCCCCATATGTCCCCCAGAGAGCACTAAGATTGGGTTCCCAAAACCGCCTGGTTCTTCTGGGGCGTAAAGAGGCCAGGTTGGCTACAACGAGGGCCAGGGCCTTTTCTGTGGCAGCCCCTCCCTGGTGGAATGGGCTCCTGGAGGACATCAAGGCCCTGCGGGACCTTTTACAGTTCTGCCGGGCCTGTAAAATGGAGCTCTTCCGCCAGGCTTTCAAGTAGGATGCCGCCTTGATAGTATGGCCCTGGCCCGATTACCAACAGAACCGACAGCACCACCAACTGAGGTTCAACAGCTAGGCGGGAGCTTGGAGGCACCACTCAGTTGACAACAGAAGATCACCATCTTTTAATATAATATTTTGTCTGTATAGTTTTGGTTTTATATTGATTTGATTGTTTTAACTGCTGTTTTAATATTTATATATGTTGTTAACTGCCCTGAGCCCACCAGAAGGCGGGGAGGGCGGGATATAAATATAAATAAATAAAAAGATTAAACGCTGTCAGTTCTCAAGTAATGCAAGGTCAAATGCAAAGAGAGCCGGTTTGGTGTAGTGGTTAAGTGTGCGGACTCTAATCTGGGAGAACTGGGTTTGATTCCCCGCTCCTCCACATGCACCTGCTGGATGACCTTGGGCAAGCCATAGTGTGAAGCCCTAAGCAGTCAAAGATCAGACCTTTGTTGATGAAACAGAGTTCTTTATTTTCTTAGTACTTCATGACAGGTTCTCGAATGTTTGTTAGAGATGACATATACAATAAAGTGAGAGTTAATATACCCTCTAGTGCAGTTTGAAACCCCGATATTCAACCAATCACAATAGGGGGGGAAAGCGCGGTCAGTAGATCTTAGCCGTTTTACTTCCCACAGGAAAAGTGAAGTGTGAAAGTTATAAATTTTCCCTTCTTGAATTAGGCGCCTCAGATGTGCCAGCCACATACATAACAAGTATCCTTTCAAGGACTTCTCACAGTGATAAAGAGAGTTCCGTGTCTGCGAGGGCAGGGAGAGGAGGAATGCAAGGGGGGGGAAGGCCATTTGGTATCGGGTGATGTGCAAGTATGCGAGGTCGCCATTCTCCCGGATGAAATGGTTACATTGACCAGACCCTCAAAGAGCAATATAATTCAAAGCAATAAAGACAGCAGGAGGTAACCAGAGACAGCTTGAAAGAGATAGCAAACAGTTACAATTGCATCTGCATCTGCACATAGCAATTTACACAATACATAAAGAAAACTTTGTTAGGATCTGAGGATCCTGACACATAGTTCTGTACCAGCTGTTCTCTCAAGGACAGCTGTCTCAGAGCTCTCTCAGCCCCACCTACCTCACAGGGTGTCTGTTGTGGGGAGGGGAAAGGGAAGGAGTTTGTAAGCCGCTCTGAGACTCCCAAGTGAGGGAAGGGCGGGATATAAATCCAATCTCCTCCTCTTCTTCTCTGCTAGACTTTGTGACTATGCTTCTGAACAGATAGAAACTTTGCAGCATTGCTTATTGGAATGGAGTACCTTTTGCAGCATTAGGAATTTATGGATCAGTCCTCTTCTCTGCAGTAATCAGGGGTTGTTATCCTCAGATAAGATTATAACTTGGAATTATGTGTTGAATTACTGCAGCTCTTAACTATGCATCAGTTTGATCTTTGCTGCAGAATATAGTCTTCTCCTGCTTCACACAGTTGTGTATGGTACTAAACCATACTAGAGTGGCTTGTAAAACACATTCAGACTGCCCTTTCTAAAAAAATAAATTTTTATATATATACACACACACACCCCTACTGCTATTAATTTTGCTTCTGCCAGAAAGGACAAAGAAGCTAAAATTAGTAACTACAAGAAGGGGGGACCTGCGATACTTGTGGGGGGGAGAGCGCCACGCAGAGAAGTAAGCCACTGCAGGTGAGCCTTCTCACCTGCCCAGCTGTGCCCCCACCGCCAGCAACGGCGAGGCCCGTGTGGCTTCCTGCCGCTGGGCCCACCAAGCTCTCCCTCCCCAGCAACGACGAGGCCCGCACAGCTCCAATTGCCGAGCCCACCAAGCCCTCTCCCTCCTCCCACAGTGGAGGCGAGGCATCGTTCTGTTGAACGCTCTTTTAGTTTTGGGGGGATTTAAATATCCCTCATA
This sequence comes from Lepidodactylus listeri, assembly GCA_029233225.1. Taxonomy (NCBI): domain Eukaryota; kingdom Metazoa; phylum Chordata; class Lepidosauria; order Squamata; family Gekkonidae; genus Lepidodactylus; species Lepidodactylus listeri. Next base: position 109,472,822 of record JARCFY010000009.1, on the reverse strand, counting down.
CAGTTTTTTAAACTTTTAGGATTTTTCTGCACACCTGGGAAGTCCCCCAAGTGTGCAGAAAAAGCTCTCTACCCCCCAAGTGCCTCCGGTGTGCGGATTTAGATATCTGCACGCACGGGGGCACTTGGCTCTTAGATATATAGACAAGTGGAGACCCGCAAGAAACTTGTGGGATTGTTATCCCATTCCTCACACCTTTGCTTTCCTCCCTTCTCCCCTTACCTCTCTCACACTCTTTCTCCCTTCTGCCCCCCCTTTCTTACTCTCTCGCTCTCTCTCCTCCATGTGTGTTACTTCCTTTCTCTTTCTGCCACCTCAAATCCCACCCTCCCCAGACTCCATCTCTCAAATGTCCAGGAATTTCCCAACCTGGAGTTGGCAACCCTATTTCCTTCCCACCCAACAGCCAACCCACCTTTATCTGTCTTCAGCTTTCCATTTCCACCCCCCTCCCCCGCAGCCTCTACCTAGGAAAATTACAGTCTTTCTCCACAGTGGGGACTAAAGCAGTTTACATTATTATTTCCTCCTTCTTGTCTGCACAACAACCCTGTGACGTTGGTTAGGCTGAAATCTCCCAGTCAGTTTCCACCGCAAGATGGGGATCTGAACCTGGGTCTTGCAGATCCCAGTCTGAAGCTCTAACTGTTACATCACAATAGCTTTCATAGGGTGGCTGCTGATGAACAGCAGCAAAGCAGCTGGGCCTAATTAAGTGATGCAAATCAGGTGGTATCAAGTCACACAGAGGGTGCTGCCTAGGGATGCCAACCTCCAGATGGGGCCTGTGGATCCAATGGAGTTACTGCTCATCTTCAGATTACAGAGATAACTTTCAATGGAGAAAATGGAAGCTTTGGAGGGTGGAGTTTATGGCATTGTACCTCACTGAGGTCCCTGTCCTCCCCAGGCTCCACCTCCAAATCTCCAAGAGTTTCCCAGCCTGGATCTGCTGCTGGTGGCCGGGGGCGGGGGGTACTTGGGAACCCTAGACTGCTGCCAGTAAAAACCCTGCTTTTTACTGACAGAAACAGTTAGAACCTCTCTCCTCCCCCAAACATTCTAATCTCCTTACAGTTGACGCCTGGAGCTGATGCCATTTCAAAAGATATTGGGGGGAATTCAACAGTCCCTGAAGTTGTTTTTTTTAACTTTTTGGATTTTTCTGCAGACCGACAAAGGGGCCTGACTATGTAGGAAAAACTGTTGGGGGAGAGTGAGCTCTCTTTTGGCAGATATAAGCATCCACACAGAAAAAAAAAATCTCGGAATTAGAATATAGGTGTGCTAGTCTGATATGAATAAGATAAGGAACCGAAGAAAATAAGAAAATGGCATATGTTAACATGAATTTTGGGACAATGTACTTGTAGAAATACTAAAAACTTCCCTGCTAAGCAAGTAAAACTTTGGGAAAGCATAGGGTGTTCTGAAACTGATTTACTCCAGTGAGTGTACAGTAACTCTTTCACTATCCCTGTGTAATGGGGAAGAAAGCCATTGTCTTTTTTTCTGTGAATCCTGTCTAAATAAAAAGTTTAAATTTTTAAAAAGAGATTTGTATTCTGCTTGCTCTATAAAATTCATTGGATGTTTAAATATTTAGACATTTGTCAGCAAAGCTTTAACTTGCTTCTTCCATCCTTGATTCTTTACATAGCTTTAGGTAGGCCTTAATTCAAATTGAACTGCACACTAGTTATAGAGAGTAATCATGATGTGCACAACCTACCGTATTTTTCGGACCATAAGACGCACTTTTTCTCCCCAAAAAAGTGGGGAGAAAAGTGTGTGCGCCTTATGGTCCGAATACTGCTGCCGCGATAGGCACAAGGCTTCCCTTGCTGCCGCGAGGCCGCTGCCGGCTCACGCGAGGCCGCCGCCGGGCCGCCGCCTGAGGCCTCCTGACCAGCACGGAGGGTGCGATCCTCCCCCCGCGTCTTATGGTCAGGTGCGTGCTATAGAGCGAAAAATACGGTAAATTGCATGGTTAGGATGACTGTAAAGCTCCGACATAGCATTTGCTTAACTTGCTTGCATTAATTTTTGCATTCATTTTATTTATAGTCAAGATGAAGAACAGGATGGCTTTCCAGAAGCACAGACATCACCACCACCTTCCCCCTTCCTTTCTGCCATACTGGCAGCTTTCCAGCCAGCGTCATATGATGATGAAGAGGAAGCTTGGCGTTGCCATGTCAATCAGATGCTGTCCGACACAGATGGGTCTTGTGCTGTTTATACATTTCACGTGTTCTCTAGGTTGTTTCAGGTAACTACCCAACATTTCCTCTTTCAGGTTCAGAAACTTTTTAAAAAATTATGCACTAAAATATAACTGAAGTTTCCTGTTTCAGAAGAAATATTTAATTGGTAACTGTTTAGGATTCCTTTGTAAGAAAGGTTTCCGTTGTAAGAAGGGTACTAGTTTTCCATAGCTGCCATCCAGGAGGGCCATTGGTCAGAGCAGGATTTCCACACAAAAGTGTACTCTTCCAAAAAAAAAAAAAGGGGGGGGGGATTATAGTGGATTCTTACTACATGATCAATAACAACGCTTTCAAACCTGCATTAAAAAGAACCATAATTGTTAGTTTTACAGTGTCCATCACTGGACAGCTTGCTGTAAACAAAGGGAAATCTCGTAACACTCTAAAAGAATAAGTCTCCAACTCATCCTTCCATATCAGTGGGCTGCTTTTGTATATCCCGTCAGTTAACTACCTCAACCAACATTGCCAGAACAGAAGTTTGGTCTTATCTGGAAATTCCTGTTCTCAGTAATGCCTGGATGGGCAGCCAGGGCTCATCTCGTAGCAGGAGCTCCTTTGCATATTAGGCCACACACCCCTAATGTAGCCAATCCTCCAAGAGCTTTCAGAGCCCTTCTTACAGGTGCTACTGTAAGCTCTTGGAGTATTGGCTACATCAGGGGTGTGTGGCCTAATATGCAAAAGAGCTCCTGCTATGAAATGAGCCCTGAGCCTAACCACTTTGAAAAATGAGGAGAAGAGAAAGTTAGGCCTATGATGGGGGGAATACACTTGGCAGTCACGGGCTTAGATAGTTTGAGCTGTCGAATGACCTTCTTTGCTTCCTCCTTCCTTTTTTCTCTTGTTAGTTTAAGTTCAGTAGCAAGGTATAAATACGATTACCGTATTTTTCGCACCATAAGATGCACTTTTTCTCCCCCAAAAAGTGGGGGAGAAAGTGCCTGCGTCTTATGATGCGAATCTACCTGGAGGAATCCACCTTCCCTCCCCCCCGCACAAACTCCTGGGGACGCGGCAAGCGCCGCCGGCCCCAGGAGCAAGCTCCCTTCCTCCCTCCCACCCAATGAAGATGCCGGGGCCGCAGCGAGCGCCGCGGACCCGGGAGCCAGTCCCCTGCCCCCTCCCAGTAGAGATCCTGGGCCGCAGCGAGCACCGCGGACCCGAGAGCCAGCCCCCCACCCCCTCCCAGGAAAGATCCCAGGCCTCCCAGTAAAAAGAAAGCTCTCCTCCCATCACCCGCCTCAGAAGCTCACCCCCCCTCAAAAGCTCCCCTCCCAGCCCCCCTCCCTCCCACCCCCTCAGAAGCCCCCCTCCCAACCACCCCCCTCAGAAGCCACCCACCCCCCTCAAAACCTCCCATCCCACCCACCCCCCTCAGAAGCCCCCCTCCCACCCACCCCCCTCAGAAGCTCCCCTCCCACCCATCCCCCTCAGAAGCCCCCCTCCCACCCACCCCCTCTCAGAAGCCCCCCTCCCACCCATCCCCCTCAGAAGCCCCCCTCCCACCCATCCCCCTCAGAAGCTCCCCACCCACCCCCCTCAGAAGCCACCCACCCCCCTCAGAAGCCCCCCTCCCTCCCACCCCCCTAAAAAGCTCCCCTCCCAGCCCCCCCCTCTCCCACCCCCCTCAGAAGCCCCCTCCCACCCACCCCCCTCAGAAGCCACCCCCCCCTCAGAAGCTCCCCTTCACCCACCCCTCTCAGAAGCTCCCGGGGCTCAGAAGCTCCCGGGCCCCCCCTCCCTCCCCTGCTCACCTTTCCCGCCCCCTCCCTCCCCCCTCACCATTCTTGGGCTGCGGGGGGGGGGAGGTAGGGAGGTAAGAGCTGGGCCTGAGTGGCATTAAGCCACTCGGGCCCAAGCAAGGGGGGGAGGGAAACACTCTTTCTTTCTTTCTTTCTTTCTTTCTTCCTTCCTTCCTCCCTTCCTCCCTCCCTCCCTCCCTCCCTCCCTTCTCTCCTCCCTTCCTTCTCTCCTCCCTTCCTTCCTGTTTCTTCCTTTCTGTCTGTCTGTCTGTCTTTCTTTCTGTCTTCCTTCCTTCTCTCTCCCCCCCTCCTTCCTTCCTCCCTTCCTTTCCTCTCTCTCTCTCCCCCCTACCTACCTACCTTCATGTTCCTTTCTTTCTGTCTGTCTTTCTTTCTTTCTGTCTTCCTTCTTTCTCTCTCTCCCTCCCTCTCTCCCTCCCTTCCTGTTTCTTCCTTCCTTCCTTTCTGTCTTCCTTCCTTCCTTCTCTCTCTCTCCCCCCTACCTACCTTCCTTCCTTCTCTCTCTCTCACCCCTACCTACCCCCCTCCCTCCCCCGCTCACCTTTCCCGGGCTGCAGGGGGGGAGGGAGGGAGGGAAGAGCTGGGCCTGAGTGGCGTTAAGCCACTGGGGCCCAAGCAAGGGGGGGAGGGAAACACCCTTTCTTTCTGTCTGTCTTTCTGTCTGTCTGTCTGTCTTTCTTCCTTCCTTTTCTCTCTCTCCTCCCTCCCTCCCTCTCTTCCTGTTCCTTCCTTTCTTTCTCTTCCTTCCTTCTTTCCTTCCTTCTCTCTCTCTCCCACCTACCTACCTACCTTCTTTCTCTTTCTTTCTTTCTTTCTTTCTTTCTTTCTTTCTTTCTTTCTTTCTTTCTTTCTTTCTTTCTCTCTCTCCCCCCCCAACTACTTACTATTTGGTTCAGAATATTTTTTTCCCCTGTTTTCCTCCTCTAAAACTAGGTGCATCTTATGGTCAGGTGCGTCTTATAGCCCGAAAAATACGGTATAACCATTTGTATCCTGGGTTCCTTAGTACTGATCATTAAGCTCAGAGACTGTGCAGGGACTTAGAGGTAGCCCCTCTCCTCAGAATAATTTGCACCACAGCCTTGCCTGCTGCCAAAAAGAAGTGTTCTCTCACTGGTTAACAACTAGATTTGAGTCCACTGGCACCTTCGAGATCAACAAGGTTTTCGGAATATAAGCTTTCGAGAATCAAAGCTCCTCAAGCTTTGATGCTCAAAAGCTAATACCCCAAACATTTTTGTTGGTCTCTCAGGTACTATTGGACTGAAATCTAGCTGTTCTACCAACACAGCTAACCTCTGAAATTCACCACTTAAGACTGCTTGCCCCACACCACCTTCTGTGAGATTTTAATGGACCATGAGAAACAACAGTCTCTATAAGCCTAAAATATTTTACTTAGGACTGTCTGTCCGGTATTTCAACCTGTTCAAAGGGGAAATTCATCTGATTCCTTGATTATTTTTTTTGACAAATGAAACCACATCTATATATTTAATTCCGAAATGGCCCCCTCCGTACAGATATCTAAATCCGTGCAGGGGGGGCACTTGGGGGGGAGGTTTTTCTGCACATGTGGGGGACTCTCCATGTTTGCAGAAAAATCCAGAAAGTTTCAAAACATATTCGGGGGATATTTAAATCCCCCGAAAAGTTAAAGAGCACAGGAAACGCTCTCAGAACTGCAGTGGCTGGTGGTTGGGAGGCATCCAAGCCTGGGGCGGGGGGAGAGAAGCTGCGGGCCAGAACTCCTTTTGGGTGCTCAGGCCCACCGCGGCAGCTGGGGGTAAGAGAAGACTGACCTGTGGGTGGTTCCTTCACTCGGTGGAGCTCCTTCTCCCTCCCCCCGCAAGTATCGCAGGTACTTCTTGTTATAGTCTAATACGCACCTCAACTGCTCTGTGATGGCAGAAAATTCCTTTTTTAAATATCTCACTATTGCGTTACAAAATTCTAACTTACCTTCATATTTAGCCAAGATTAATCTACAGATATCAATTTTTTTTTCAAGTAAATATTTTTCTATTACTTTGTTTTACAGACCATTCAAAGGAAATTTGGTGCTATTACACATGAATCAGTCAGTTTTCTTGGTGAGAATCTACAACGAATTGGGAAAAAATTTAAAAGTTCACTAGAAGTGATGATGATGTGCTCAGAATGCCCGACAGTTTTTGTGGATGCTGAAACGGTAACATATATTTATTTATATCGGCAGAGTCTTTTTCTAATGAATGTTTTACCAGGATACGTACGCAGTGTTCCCTCTAAGCTGAGTTAGTGTGAGCTAGCTCACACTTTTTTAGCTTCCGGCTCACACATTTTTGTCTTAGCTCAGGAAGGATGGCTTCAGAGCAAACTAATTTATGTAGTAGCCAAATCGCTCACTCACAACTTTAATGCCAGTAGCTCACAAAGTAGAATTTTTGCTCACAAGACTCCACAGCTTAGAGGGAGCATTTCTTAGTTCTAAATGATTGAGGTTTCCTAAGTTCTTTGTGCTTGTGCTAAACAGAGATGCAAAATTCCTGGAAATGTTAACGTTTCAGGGGGAAACTGTATTTCCCCTAATTTTTTTATTTCAGAAGAAGAATGAAATTTGGGATGTAATATGTAATGTTTACTTTCTTATCAAGCCAAATCTTTCCTATTATATAAAACCGTTTCAAGATTCCATGGGGCACCAAAATCAGTAGGCTGGATGGACTGCCACTCAAAAGGGGGTCCCTGGCCTTTGGCTGCATTCTCTCCCTGCTTTGCCTCAGTCCTGCCCACAGAGCCACCGGCCAGCATCCCGGCCTCAGTCTGGAGGGAGCCAGCGAAGGGGAAGGACCGACTGGGTGCTGGGTCCACTCTTCTCCGCCCCCGGCCAGGTGGGTCTAACTCCCCTCAGTGGCCTGCTTCTGTCAGTGAAAAGACAATGGACTATCAGCATAACCCGCTCCCCCGCACACTGCTAGCGTGCCCAGAATAAACTGTCAGAATAAACTGTCAGAAACGGGGGGCATTTCACACAGCACCCCGTAGCACTTCAGGACCAGTACAAAGAACTGAAGAATGCTTGGGAGAAGGTTTCAAGGTAAACCGGCTCAGGAATGCTTCCCCAACAGGAGAGGCACATTTCTGTGTGAAAGGGCCACTATGCTCTGTTAGGAAACCGGTACTAATACGGTTCTGTGTGAAATGCCTGACAGAAACCGTTACTGAAGAGTTCCTGAAATGGAACATATTGGCTGTGTGAAATTCCTCAGGCTCTTTCTCCAGCTAAGCTCCACCATGGCTGGCTGGCTAATGAGGTGGGCCAGCAACCATCAAACCGTTCCCTTCAACCCCCTGCAGTGTGGCAGACTTTCCCCCTAGGTTTGCCAATCTCCAGGTGGGACCTGGAGATCTCCCGCTGTTACAAGTGATCTCCAGATGACAGAGATCAGTTCGCCTGGAGAAAACGGCTGCTTTGGAGGGTAGACTTTATGGCATAGCTTGCTGAGTCCTTCCATTCCCCCCCCCCCAAAAAAAATGCTGCCCGCCAAAGGATCCACCCCCCAAATCTTCAGGTATTTCCATCATAGGGTTGCCAGGTCTAGGTTGGAAAATCCCTGGATACTTTGAGGGTGGATCCAGGAGAGGGTGGGGTTTGGGGAGGGGAGAGACCTCAGCATGGTACAATGCCATAGAGTCCACCCTCCAAAGCAGCCATATTCTCCAGGGGAGCTGATCTCTGTCAGCTGGAGATCCATTGTAAAAGCAGGAGATCCCCAGGCCCCACCTAGAGGTTGGGAACTCTATTCCATCATCAGAGCCGGCAACTATCCCCTCACTGCCTGTTGCTAGGCAACCAAGCTTGCTTCTCTGAAAGCCCCTATCCACACCTAAGTTGGCCTTTGGGAGAAAACTCATTGGGGCCAGCTGAACACAATGCCATAGAAGCCACCCTCCAAAGCAGTCATTTTCTCCAAGGGAGGGGGGAGGATCTGTTGTCTGGAGTTCAATTGTGATACCTGGCGATCTTCAGGCTCCCCCTGGAGGTTTGCTACCCTAGGCATTTGTGTTTGTGTGTGTTTTTATGTATGTGTATGTTTGTGTCTGTGTTTCTGTGTGTGTGTGTTAGTATGTTTGTGTGTGTGTTTTTGTATGTGTGTGTTTCTGTGTGTGTGTGTTCGTGTGTCTCTGTGTGTGTTTGTGTGGGGGTGGTGGTGGTGGTGGTGGTGGTGAAGAGGCTTGAAAAAAAAGGCAGTCTGAAATGGCAAACAGCTCTGAAGACGGCTCCAAAATGGTTGGGGAAGGGCTGTCTGAAACAGCTGTCACTGTACCAGTTTATTACAAGCCGGTAAGCAGGATCTGCTAGACCCATTGTTGCCAATCTCCAGGGGAGGGATGGAGATCACACTAAATTACAACTGCTCTTCAGATGGCAGAGATCAGTTCCCCTGGAGAAAATGGTGGACTCTGTGTCATTATACCCTGCTGAGGTCGCCACAGCAAATTGACGCTGAGTGCCCAAGACCGGGGCACTCTCCCAGAGCCTCTTTCTAGAGCCCGTTGTATTTATTTCCACAATGGGCCTTATTCCTAGTTGGCATATATGAGATTTAAAGATCCGATCTTCTTTTCAGATGTCTAGAACTTTCTCAGCTATTATTCAGTTCTAGACATGTTTAGTAAATAAGTTGTATTTTATTTATTGGGGCTTGCTCAGGATCAGTCATTTTTGAGAACTGAGAAGCCTCAATCATTTTTGAGAACTGAAAGGTAGAAGTTTTCAGTAACTTCATTAAACTAATAAGTATGTTTCAAAAATGGGCAACCACAGTGAATACATGATACCGTGGAATAGTATCCTATATGTTTCTCAGGTTATTATTACACTGTCTTCATTATCCGTGCTTCACCAATAATGTTTTTGCCCAGCGTCAGTACATTTATTCAAGCCAGAACTAAAGAGTGGTTCTTAAAGAAGGAAACTGGCACGATCCATTTAACAGTTGTATCAAATAATATTGTTTCTTGTTCTTTAGTATGTACTTTTCAACCTAGCTAGTAAAGATCATTCACTGTTCTTTACATTTAATATAATTTGATAAGGCTTTTCATCCTCCCTTGATTTGAATTGTACTTTATTCTAGTCAGGATATTCAAATAGCACTGCACCAGGGTTGAATGAGACACAGGTACCTCAGGCACTTCTTTCAGCCACACACTTGCAACTGTTTCACCGCATAAAATATTTTTAGATCTTATCAGAAGTTGATGACATTGGAGAATTATGTTGTCTTGCTCTGTAATCTTATATATGTTGTCTTGCTCTGTAATCTTATAAAGATAGCTGCAGGTTTGGCATCTACCATAGTCATAAAAATTATTTCCAAACTATTCTTCATGTAAATAATTTCCAGCACATGATTATTTCACTAGACCATCACTGCTCCATTGCACTCCTTTAACTATATATAAATAATAATTACACAATTATTGTTTTTCAGTAAATTGCTCTATACTTTACATGTATAATAGGTGACCTTTGATAACATGTGACTTTCCTAGGCAAGTTCACTTTGCGTGAGTAACTGGTTGGGCTTTTATACCTTGGGTTCAAATACTTTGGCTCCTCTGTATCACAGAGGTGATTAGGCCATCGATGGAGGAGTATGTTTCAGCAAAGCCTTTTAGACAGTGCTTAAATATCTCATTCACGAATATGCAGCTATTGTGATGAAAGTATTCATTCAGTCTTGTCGTGCACCAGAAATCCATGGCAGTATTGTGGACATGGGTTTTGTTTGAAGATACTGCAAAAAATTAATGTGGGATGAACAGTTTTTGCAACTTCCCCTTTCTTCCTTGGAGTTTTTAGTACACAGGTCCTAGCAAGCCATTAATGTAATGCACTAATTAAGTTTTAGGTTATAAAGGTTTAGAAATGTGTACATGGTATGTGAATGCTGTTAGTATGTTATGACCAGTCCTTTAAGCCATCTTACTTCTATGTTGCAGTTGGTGTCTTATGGATTGCTAGAAACATTGAAGTTCAGTGTTCTTGAGCTCCAGGAACATCTGGATACTTACAATGCTAAAAGAGAAGCAGCAGAGCAGGCAAGTGTACAGTAATGTATGAATATTGTATTATACTGTGGAGGAGGAAGGGAGGGACGGTGCCGAGTAATTCCAGCATTTTGTGGAAGTTGAAATGTGGTGCCAGAGGTCATGTGACTAACAGATAGGAACCTCAAGACAAGGAACAATGTCATTCTTGGATGGGGGGAAATTATTATTTGGCAGGGAAGATTTACACTTAATGCATCTCCCGGTACTCCTCCTGCCCGCATTGTTATGACAGGGATGAGGCACATGCAAACGTGCAAAGTAATCTCAAGATAAAACTTAGAAAATCTCCTGTTAATATTTTTGCACTAATAGTATTGAGTCTGTTCATCATATCTGATGAGAGGGTTTAAAAAAAAATGGTGGTGCCAAAAAGAAAACCACACTGAGCTTTATTGAGAGAAATTATTATCACGTTAGACGATTCTAAGGCAGTGGAGAGTTTTTGTCAAAGATAATGGGCAAGAGTCAATGAGCAAGTTTTGTCTTCAGCATATTCTCCCCCACCACCGGATGCAAACCGTGAAATTAATTCAGACCTGCTGAAGACTTTGAGTTGTTTCAAAAACAATCCTGTAACCCATTTAAAACCTTTGCCCTGCCCTAATCCCTCACAAATACTGCGGTGAAAGACAGGCTGAATGCAGCTGTGCGTTTCAAGGCAGTCTTTGACAGCATCAGTACCAGCAGCTCGTGCTGTGAGCACCTATTGCAACAGAATGGCAGGGGTCATTCTAAAGCTACTAACAGTCAAGTTCTTTTGTATATAAACAACACAGAAGTCTCTTTGAGAGTTTGCATGAGTGATTGCACAAAGAGTAAGCTGGAGAGAAGAGCACCAAAAATCTAATTTTAATTGAGTGCAGCTTACTGCAAGGAAAGCAAATGCATATTAGTTACATTATAGTTTTGCTTAAGATGAATATCGTTCCCCTAGTTTTGTACTATGTGACAGTCATTCACAGCACTGACTACTGCTGGAGTCCCCACCGTTTGAGCCCCTGGGCACCTCTGGAATTCTGACACACAGTGGCTGCAGCCAAAAACGGCTGCTGCAGAAGGCAAAAATGGCTGCTGCAGCTTACCTTCAGTCAGATTTCTGAAAATCTGCACAGCCAATCAAATCTCCATCTCCACCTTGCCCCACCCACTTTCTAAAAACGTTTGGTGGGCACCAGGAAAGATGTTGGCAGTCACCACGCAGGGCACACGAGGGCACGACACTGGGGAGTCCCTGGACTATTGTGATCACACACAGACACACACTGGAAATCTCAGTATGTACTTGAGAGTGGACCAACACAAAGCATTGGATTGGGGCCTGTAAGCAAAGGTGAAATGTCACGGCAATATGGCCCACGTGTGCTGGGAGCCATTTTAGCAATATTTATTTATTTATTTAATACCTTGCCCTACCCCAAAAAATGGGCTCTGGGCAGCTTACAATATAAAACCAACAAACAATAAAAACAATAAATAGCAGATAAAACCGAAACCCCCATGCCTCGTGGAATAATTACTCCAAGAAATTCCAGTGCCCAAGTAATATCCAGGACAGCAGGGCACTGGAAAAAGGACATGGACAGGACGGGGGGGGGGGGGGGGGGGGCAGAATGGATTGAAGGCTTGCCGCCTCAACCAAAGGTTCCAATATACTTTATTGGAAGAACATACAGAAAATACTGTGTTAAGTTCATACTGGCACAGGACCAAATCAAGTCCCATTGCCTAGAGAGAGTGCTGAGTGAGGGGATGCTACTGTAACTTGGGCACAGGAATGCTGGAGTGACCGGGAACATTCCGCATAGTGCTTTGATGCAGCATCCCCCTGGTGCTTCCACCCCTTACAGGCAGGCTGGGACTGAGGCCAGAGGCCCCCCCTTCTGCGGCCTGGCCAACTCAATTTAATGTGCAGAAGGGGGGGGCGGGGAGCGGGTGGCACAAAACAGAATTTGCCAGTAGGAGTCTTGCTGTGACAAGGAATCCTGTATTGGTCAACGTCTAGTTGTCTTACTGTTGTTGGCCCCGTGTTTTTTGTCAACAGTGTTTCCCCTCTTTGGCTCTTCCAGACTATTTTGCCCAGGGATCATTTTGTAGAAAAAGAGGTGCAGGAGCTCATTAGCATAACTCATTAGCATAACTTATTTGCATATTCTACACCACCTGACATCACTAGATGTCAGAAGGAAAGAAAGAAGAGAGAGAAGGAAAGAGCTGGCAGAGAGGGGACCGCTACTAATCCAAGCCTCAGAAATACCACTATTCTGGCTGGGAGGATAGCTTCAGTGGTGGCTGAAGCCTTCAGCAGGCTGGTCTGAGAAACAAGGACCTTCCCAGGGGACGGGGTCATTTTGCTGCAGCCATGACACAGGCAGGCATTCCCCCGCGGGGGAGGAGGTGGGCTGGCACCAACTCCCGGACCTGTGCTCCCTCAAGCTCCTGCTCGAAAGGACCCCTGGTTTTGCTTCATAGTTTTCATTTTCCATGTGTAACAATAAAACAGCATGGAAGAATAATAACATGAAACACTATTTATACAGCTCTTCCTTTTGTATATCATTTTACAAACATACAAGGGAAAATATGTTGCCATAAAATATAAAGGAGTTTAAGCTTGCATTAGATGGCAGGAACATAAATCCATTTGCACTGGAGGTAATGGGCCCGTGCACACAGAAGGCTCAAGAGACCGGCACACAGACACACACACACACACACCCCCAGCATCCTGCCAGCGCTTCCACACATGAAGACAGCATAAATGGAGCAGTGTTGGGAAAGTCTTGGACCTCCTGATCCCCCAGATAGTCTGTATGCCCAAAGGGGAGGCGAGTACAGCTCTCTTGAGCCCTGTTGGGATCCTCTGGGCAGTCTGCTCAGACTGGCAGCGGCTTTCCGGGGTCTCAGGCTGAGGTCTTTCACCTCCTGCCTGGTCCTTTCAACTGGAGGTGCTGGGAATTGAGCCTGAGACCTTCTACATAAAAAGCAGCAGACGCTCTTCCACTGAGCCCCGAGCCCTCCCCAATCTTTCCCTAGGTTTCTGTTAATGTCCATTACTTTGTTTCATCCTGTTACATTACTGAGGGATATTATCAGATAAACAGCTGTGAAAAATGCACATTGGGGTGTACGCCACTAATTGAAACTGACACCACAATGTTTAGAAGAAGTCCAGATAAGCAAATAGTCCTAGTTAATTCACTGAGTATTCCTTATTAAATTAAGCTGACAGGAAATCTCATTTTTCTTTTCTTTCATACAAAGCTAACGGAAAGGTCATTATAACATCCCCTGAGATGAAGCGTGCATTCTGCTAATTTTATGGCATCAGCCAACCAAAGTTTAATACAATAACCAGTGGAATTAAGCATGTTCCTCACTTTTTCCCAGAGAAGCCAATAGGTGTTAACCTGTTTAAGAACATAAGAGAAGCCAATGTTCGATCAGGCCAGTGGCCCATCCAGGCCAACACTCTGTCACACAGTGGCCAAAAATACCAGGTGCCATCAGGAGGTCCAGTAGTGGGGCCAGGACACTAGAAGCATTCCCACTGTTGCCCCCCCCCCCCAAGCACAAAGAATATGGAGCATCACTTGCCCCAGACTGAGAGTTCCTATCTATACTTTCTGGCTAATAGCCAATATGTTTATCTAATTCCCTCTTGTAGCCACCACCACCTCCTGTGGCAATGAATTCCACGTGTTAATCACTCTTGGGGTGAAAAAGTACTTCCTTTTATCTGTTCTAACCTGACTGCTCAGCAATTTCATGGAGTGCCCACAAGCTCTTGTATTGTGAGAAAGGGAGAAAAGTACTTCTTTCTCTACCTGCTCTATCCCATGCATAATCTTCTAAACCTCGATCATGTCACCCCTCAGCCGTCGTTTCTCCAAGCTAAAGAGCCCCAAATGCTTCAACCTTTCTTCATAGGGAAAGTGTTCCAACCATTTTATCATTCTAGTTGCCCTTTTCTGCACTTTTCCCAATGCTAGAATATCTTTTTTGAGGTGTGGCGACCAGAACTGTACACAGTACTCCAAATGAGGTCGCACCATTGATTTATACAGGGGCATTATGATACTGGCTGATTTGTTTTCAGTTTCCTTCCTAATAACCCCCAGCATAGCATTGGCCTTTTTCATTGCAGTCACACACTGTCTTGACATTTTCATTGAGTTATCTACTACAACTGCAAGATCTCTCTCTTGGTCAATCTCCACCAGTTCGGACCCCATCAACGTGTATTTTTAGTTAGGATTTTTGGCTCCAATGTGCATCACTTTGCACTTGGCCACACTGAACCCCATTTGCGATGTTGATGCCCACTCCCCCATCCTCGACAGATCCCTTTGGAGTGCCACACAATCCTCCCTGGTTCTCAACACTCTGAACAACTTTGTGTCATCTGCAAATTTAGCCACTTCACTGCTTACTCCCAACTCCAAATCATTAATAAACAAGTTAAAAAGCATTGGAACGAGTACTGATCCCTGCGGTACCCCACTGCTTACCTCCCTCCACTGAGAAAATTGCCCATTTATACTCACTCTCTGTTTCTTTTAATTAGTCAGTTTTTGATCCACAAAAGGACTTGTCCTTTTATCCTTTGACTATTGAGCTTACTTAGGAGCCTCTGATGAGGAACCTTATCCAAAGCTTTCTGGAAGTCAAGGTAAACATCTATTGGGTCCCCCTTGTCCACATGCTTGTTCATTCCCTCAAAGAACACTAACAGGTTAGTGAGACAAGATCTTCCCTTACAGAACCCATGCTGAGTCTTCCTCAATAGACTTTGTTCATCAATGTGCCTGCTAATTTTTTCCTTAATAACAGTTTCCACCAATTTACCCGGTATCAACATCAGACTCACTGGCCTATAATTTCCCGGATCTCCTCTGGGAAAAAAAAAACAAACCCCCATCCTTTCAATATAATTTATAACCAAGAATCACCGTATCCCACTGATTTTTCTCATCCCACCAAGTTTCTGAAATACCCACAATGTCTATGTTTTCCCCCATCACCAAGCATTCCAACTCCCCGATTTTACCTCGGACACTTTTAGCATTAGTATATAAACATCTATAGTTTCCCATTCATGTTAAGCCCACAGCCTTCGTCTTGCTGCCTCGAGACCTTGCGAGGCAGTCCCTATCATTAGCCACAGTCTCAGTGGACAACTCTAATCCATTTCCTTGTAGGAAAGTAACAGCTAGCCCTTCATCTCTTTGAGATGAACCATCCCGAACCAGAGATTTTTAATCTCCTGTCGGCTTTCCCCCAATATTCAGTTTAAAAACTGCTCTGCCACCTTTTTGATTTTAAGCACCGGCAGCCTGGTTCCTTCTCAGAACAAGTGGAGACCATCTCTCTTGTACAACTCCCTCTTGTTCTAAAAAGCATCCCAGTGCCTAATGAACTTGAACCCTTCCCCCCACACACACCATCATTTCATCCACGCATTGAGATTCCTGATCTGTGCCTGTCTCTCCGGCCCTGCACGTGGAATAGGTAGCACTTCCGAGAAAGCTACCTTAGAGGTCCTGGCCTTGAGTCTCCTGCCTAGCAGCCTAAATTTTTCCTCCAGGACCTCATGACTGCATTTCCCCACATCATTGGTGCCAATATGTACCACAACCACTGGCTCCTCCCCAGCACTATCTACTAGCCTATCTAGAACATGCATAATGTCCGCTACCTTGGCACCAGGCAGGCAAGTCACCATACGGTCAATACATGTTTCACCACTTAGCTGTCTACCTGCCAAAGATCGAATCACCAACTACTAAGAGCCCCACTCCTTCCCTGCTCAGGGATGGTTCCTTGGTACGAAAGGATACCCGTTCATCAGCTGAAGAAGAGGTCCCTTCTGAGGGAACATTCCCCTTAGTCACACCACGGTGCCCTGTTCCCTCTTGAACCTCATGCTCCCTGACAGCAGTGGGGCTGCCACATTCAGAGTGGGACATATCTTAAGAAGTCCCTGAGTCTTCTCCATGTGTCTAACTGACTCTCTGCTTCTCCAGGTCAGCCACTTTGGCCTCAGGGAAGCAAACTCATTCCCTGAGAACCAGGAGCTCTTTGCACCAAGCATCCCCCCAAGACTTCTGCCCACTGGGCAGATAATCATACATGTGACACACCATGCAAAACACTGGATAGCCCCCCACCCCCTGCTGGCATTCTGGCTTCATAGTTGCTTTAAAAAAATAATTTTATAAAATCCCCCTTTTAAACCCTTTTGTATTCTCCTTGTAGAAGTCTACTTACCTTACTGGGAACCTAAATAGCCTAGGGCCCTGGTGTTCTGGTTCTTCCTTGACTTCTCACAAAGCCCCTGGGCTAAGAGCCACAAGCCAAGCAGCCAGCACTCTGCAACAGCTCAGAACTCACACAGTCCCCACACACAGTACCCTCAGCTAAATCACCTCAGCTGAAAGCAAATAAAAAACACTCACCCCTCTTGCAGCTCTAACTCCTGCTGCCTCTCAGAGCTTAGCTGGGTCAGCTCTGGCCAGGTGCTGCCTTAAACAGAAGCCTCCTCCAGCAGAGGGTGTGGCTAGCAGCTATTCAAATTCACCCAGGCACTCAATTACAGTCAAACAATGACCCTTTCTCACCCTATCTCAAGCAGCCAGCACTCTGCAACAACTCAAAACTCACACACTCCCAAACAGTCCCCACACACAGTACCCTCAGCTAAATCACCTCAGCTGAAAGCAAATAAACTCACCCCTCTTGCAGCTCTATCTCCTGCTGCCTCTCAGAGCTCAGCTGTTTAATTTTGATTGGATACAGTGTTTACACATGTGCATATAATAATTTTAAAAATATGTGTAACCCAAATGCTATAGTGTAGAGAATGGCTAGCAGTTTCACCTTTCTACAGATTTTGTGCTGGTTACCTTATTTCGTTTATCATCGTTCCAAATTATATACCAAAATTTATTTAGGCCTGTGCAGAAAAAGAATCACTTTAAGCCTTGCATCTTTCCCTTCTATGAAGAAGAATCTCAAATCCTATAGAGCAAGAATATTGTCAGATAGTTACGAAACATACATTGAATCAGCAGGCTGTGTTTGCTGCAAGCCTCAGAGCAAGGGTTTTCTTCCTTCTTCGGGTCCTTGTTTGTATCTCGAATGGTGTTGCTTTGCAGAATAACTTTCAGCTTGTTCCTGCTTTTATTTTGCAGTGGTTAAAAGACTGCAAACGGACATTTGGTACTGATGATGGCATTCATGGAGCCACCACAGATGCACAGGTAAGTTATCTGCCTGGGCTGCTGGGTCCATTTTATGCCATATATTAATATAAAAACAGCACTGTACAGCATAGAAGCAATACTGAGATTCACCGGCAGATTAAAGATTACTTGTCAAGTTTTTCATTTCGGTTATTGCAGTCCTCTGTGGGGATTATGAGGAATTGGCGTCAGAATAATAGATTCTCCTTTTTATTAAAGTGAGGCGCGAGGCTCTGGGTCTGGGCTTAATAACATTGAGCAGATAAGCAGAAGAGATATCCCCTGCACACCAACACACGCTTGCCCTTTCTGCAGCTGCAATTTCAAGCAAGAGAATTAGTATTCTGAATCTCTGCTCATCAGATAAATTACTGTCTGGGCCTGAAGCTGCACTGAATCTAATCTAATTAGTCCTGGGTACATACCTATGACCCATTTAGAAGGGTACATTTAAGACAATTACCCGAGTGATGGGAATCTTGCCTGTTATATTTGTAAAGGGCTCTCTAGGACAAAACAGCCACAGTAATTGAAACTGACAGTGTGGTGAGATTTTCCATACTACCCAATAACATGTGGCATGATACCAAGTATAACAACATGAAAATAGTCTTAGTTAACTCTTGCTGCTGCTTATAGTCTTAAAGCTTTGATTCTGTCCTCCTGGATATTAATAAAAACTGATACATATAAACATGATAGAAAACAGGTGTTCTCTCCCATGTGTCCAGAGGGCGGTCTTCCTGCCCGGAATAGCAACACCTTCTGAATGACCCAGTCTTCTGTCGAAGAAAAGCTCCACATCCTTCCAGACCAACTTTGTTTTTCAAACAGGAAGCAGGGCTTTTAGCAGAGCAGACTTTATTCTTTTTACTTCAATGTAGTTTTCTAGTCATATGTATTTTTATGCCCATTGTAAAGAACTGTGGGTTCACAAAAAGGGAGAGAAGTCTTGACGGCTCTTCTCTGTAAGGACTCCTTTCTCCCTTTCCTTCCTCCAGCTATGGAACCAATGACTGAGGTGCTAGTTGTACAGGAAGGAACAGGGAACCACGGAAAAGGCAGGGCCACCACTCAGGAGAATGTAACCCACTTACAGTAGAAGCCTTAGCACTCCCTCCCTTGAAAGCCAAAAAAAAGAACCACGTCAGGAGCAGGCCACTCCAGTTTCCTCCCCAACCTCCCTTGAGGCTGCAGCTAATACAGCTCATGGCCAAAGAGTGAGCCTAGCTAAATTGCCAGGGAAGTGCCCTAGGGGGAGTAGCCGTAAGGAAAGGACGGAAGCAGTGCTTTAAGTTCAGATCTGGGCTGCAGAGCTGCTTTTGTGACTGTGTCAAGTACTGACAACATCTGTCTCTCTTAGTAACAAGTAGGGGTGTGCAAAAAAACCCACAACCCTGATATATTTCGGGTTTGGATATACTGAACGTGAAAAATATTGGCATTTCCCAATATTCCCATACCAGTACTGGTATTCGGATTCAATAAATATTTGGGGAAGTCAAAAAAAAATTTAGGCTCCATTATACCCTATGGAGACCATTATAAGCATCATAATGGTCCCCATAGGCTATAATGGAAAATCGATCTGGGGGTATCTGGGGCTCTGAGGGGGCTGGTTTTTTGTGGTAGATGCACCAAATTTGCAGCAGAGCTGCTGGTGCCTCTCCTCAAAACCCCGTTTAAAAAAGATTGGACCAGCGGGTATAATTCTATGAGCCCCAGAAGAGGGTGCCCCCATCCTCCATTGTTTCCAGTGGAGGGGGAAAGGCATCTAAAGGAATTGCGGTCCCTTAAATGCCTTCTCCAAGCAGCAAGTTAGCCCAGAAGGCATTTAAAGGGACTGTGAGCCCTTTGAACACCTTCCAGGTGAACTCTCTACAGAGTCACACAGATTGGAGAAGGCATTTAAAGGGACTACAAGCCCTTTAAATGCCCTTTAAGTTTGGCCATCTGGCAGCTCCAAAAATCCCAAATATTTTTGGGATTTTCAGGGCTTGGCCATTTTTGATTGCTGAAATTGAGTCCCATTTGGTAACTGGCTTCAAAAATATGCCTTAAATACCAGTAAGATATTTTTTTCTGGCTCAGTTTATGCCAAAGGCACACCACTAGTAACAAGACCTGTTCCATGTCCTACTCTAGGCATAGAGGAGGGAGCCCAGCACTCATAAGAGTCCAAGTAATCTAGGTCCTCTTGACTTGTTGAGGGTCTTATGTGACAACTGCTTGAGATGCATGAAGTAAATGGTGGGCGGGGGGGGTGTTCAGCAGAAAGAAAGGGATTCTTGTTGAAGCCACAGGGCTTCCAGAGCTTCCTCTCCTCCTGTACAGTGTGGGTTCCACTGAAAGATACTTCTCAATCAAATGTTTGACCACCATACCCTAGCTGTGCCACTGCACCATAAATCTCTAATCTAATCCACACATAGATTTTTGTGTGTGTGTTATCAGCCATGAAGATCACCCATTTCTTTTGCTTAAGAAATAATATTTTGTGGTTTCCTTTAACAATGGGAATCCTTAGCTCTACCTGTTTCTTTTTAAAGTAGCAGACAGGGTCGTGTGTGACTTCACATGTAGCAAATGTTGCTTAGCAAGCACACTTTTTGCCTTTTCAGCCAGTCCAGAGCTAGCACAGTCACACCTGTGCATATATCAAGCCTTTTTAGAAGAAAGGGGGAAGAAAATCTGTTCCCTTCTAACTTGTTGAAGGGAACTGGTCTCTCATAGCAGTTCAGTCAGTCACAGTTGGGCATTTAATGGGATTAAGAAAACAGTGTTAAAGGCCACAAAATTTCCAAATTGCAATATCACTACCAGTCCCTACATTAAAAGATTACAGTAAATTAAAACTTTACCTGTAGCTTTTGTCAACCAGTTTACTGGGCAGTGGGCGAAGGGAGACCAGAGAGAATCAAACTCTCCTTTGAGATCTCAAACTAGCAACTATATAAATAAAATGAATTGTAATATATAAAGTCACTGGGGAAAAGAGGATTCAGAATATTAGTACACAATTCTTTTCTTATTTCACCAGCAGCAATCTTATGTTTCTATATTTTCAATTTAATATATTTAAAATTTTACAGGCTGCTTAATTTTTCAGAGTCTAAATGTCTGCTCTTCTCAGGTAGCCAATATGTTTGGTGGTCAAACTAATCAGAACACTTGCATTGGTCTGTACAAAACAGCATATCCAGTTTGCTCTGTAAGAACGTAACATGTAAAGTGCAGTTATATCAGACTGATGGAACTGCTTGTGACAGTATTCGCTTCTGTGGCTAGTCTTAACATTTGTATTGCTAGCACAAGGGGTAATGTATGAAAATTTTCAAAGACCTTGCAACCTGAAAGGCTGTATTTTTTCAAAACAGTTGTCTGTCAAGACACTCTTTGCAAAATCTTAGAAAATTGTCTCCTAATGAACTGACTCTGCATCCCTGCTATGGAAAAGCATCTTTGCCATACGGGAGCATCAAGCTAGGGACTTCATAGGGCACGGAAATGACTGGAAAAGTGGGTGAGGCACAACCCTGTCCATCTAACATTAGCACACAGTTGGGTAACTGCAAAAGTGTATGAGGTAGACTAGTGGAGTGGTGATGTGTGTCTGCTTCTGACACACAGACCTTATAGCTAAAACTTCCTTCTGCGCAACATGCAGGGCAGCAGTGCTGTGTTAACAGGAACAGCTAGGAAGCTAGAAGGGAAAAGTCATGGAAGTAAGACTGCAGTTTTCCTCTAAGGGAGTGCATGTTCCAGGGTTCATTGTCTCTTCTCCCTGCCCCCATAAGATGTCCTTTCAGAGGGAACAGTCCCCCTTGTAGCTAGAAGGCTGCTTAGGAAGGGGAAAAGACATTTGGAGGACACCTGCTCTGTGATGTGTATCCTTAGCCAGGCAGGGGGGGACAGCATGGACCTGCACTTTTGACAAAAGTTTGACAAAAGTTCCCTGAAGGCGTGAGGACGGCCCTTGGCCACCACGGAACTTCGTGGGGGGAGGGAACAGGGTCATTCGGAAACACACAACCTCCCCCGATAGGTGCTTCTGATTTTGACACTGGCCTGCTAAAAAAGGGAATGATTGCCCACTAAGGATAAATCCTATCTGAGTTGTGTCGAATTTCAGATAGATACAATGCCTTCCGTGCATGATGTTCACAACTCTCTGGGCCAGTTCTGCATCTCTCTGCTTCAGTGTCAGAACTGGCCCAGATAACCCTCTGACTAGGCACTCCACATACTTCGGTCATGTGACAGCACCGAGGCAGGTAGAACCCTTTACCAGTTTTCTGTCATCTTTGAATTCTGCTTGGTATTTTTACCTATGCATTTTTCTGAGAGTTATTTTTTTTCCTTTGGTTTATCTGGGACATCTTGAGACCCTATTTAAAATGGTCTTCTGTACTAATTCTTGATCTTTTTTCCTTTTGTATTTGTTGTGACCCGCACACCTTCTTGCTTAGCATTTGGAAATTCTAGCAGTAAGTGACGGTTCTTGATTTATCAAATATTTAACCATGGCAGTATACAAACTGGTTTCCGTTTTCCTCTTGTTCATTTGTGATATTAGCAGTGTCTCTTTGTAGATTATTATAGAAGTAGTGTATGCTTCACTTGTGTACTGTTCTAACTCCTGCAACATCAGCCCTTTTTAGATAATAGACTCCTGTCATTAATAGTAAGTGATTCCACTCCCATTTGCTTTGCTTTCTTACTCTAAAGAAATATTAACACCAATTTCCCGTCTGATATAATTACATCTGAAAATATGCAGAGAATTAATAGTCATTTTGTTGAGGAATTTATTGCTTTTAAAGTTGAGCTGTACTACTGTATCCAAAAATATAAACACACACTTTCATAAATTTATTTACCATGAGGAGAGAAAAATGTATGCATCCATTGTTTACCATTGTGGTAATGTGATCTAGAATTAAAACAAACATGAACAAAAGAAATCGAAGCAATTTGTTCCCTGTTGGGGCATGGTATTTCTGAAATGTCATGAAAATCTCCGTTTTCTTTGTTGGAATCTGTTGGATTGCCCTTCTTAAAAGGTAAAGCTATACATAACCTGCAAGGGCACTACCATTTTATTTTTTAATTATAAATTGGTATTTAACTGCCTTTCATCAGCTTCTTACAACATTAGCTTGTAAAACTTGTTGACATTTTCTTCTCTGCTGCAAACAAATAACTTTTTTTAATATTGTAAATTTTGCACTAGACAAGCTGTGTGTAATTTTATTGTCTGTTATTTACATATGTTAGTACACTATCTTTACAACAGTGCGTTTGTTCTTTCATTTATAGGAGTTAGAGTTGTGTCGAAGGCTGTATAAGCTGCATTTCCAATTGCTGCTTCTGTTCCAAGCCTACTGTAAGCTTATCAGCCAAGTGGATGTAGTTAAAAAAGAGACAGAGGTAAAGAGAATATTGTTCTGTTTTGCTGTTTGCTTTTTCTTAGAAGATCATTCGGTGAAACAGGAAGTTGGCTTTTTTGTAAGACCTTCCTGTTACATTGATGACAGATTCTTTTGACTGTTCTTTGATTTAAAATGATAAGACGTTTGCTATCATGAACAATGAACATGACTCTCTGCCATCCCTGTGTATTTCCCAATAGTATACATCACCCAGTTCCAGTTCCCTCAGAGTCCCAGTTTCAGATGCTTGTGCACCAAAAAAATTCTCAGCATCCCTCGGGAATGCTTATGCACACTGAAATGCGGCTTTTGGTGCAAAGTCTTAAGGTTGTTTTGCTTTGTTTTAGGTGATAAACATGTCAGAGGAACTTGCCCAGTTGGAAGCCTGCCTGAAGGAAGCAGAGTCCATTTCTGACACTAGTATCGAAGAAATGGAGATTGCAGAAGCTTCCCAGGCCAGCACGGAGACAGCCATCCACTCTCTTCTTGAAACCTTGAGGAACAAGGAATTTATGTCTGCTATAGCACAAGTCAAGGCTTCCAGGTACAGTGTGACCAAACTATATTTTTAGATTTGTATTAGGCCTCCTATAACTTGAAATGGGTAAAACTAACGAATCCTTTTAACACTTAGGCTTTGTTTCAGCTTGGTTTTAGATTTTTGCCATCCTCATCCTATTACATTGCTTATTGGGTGTCCCATCCTGTCAACTATATTGACTTATTATAAATGACATAAACAAAATACATTTTTGTAAGTCGTCAAAAGGCATGGAATGGTGCCTGACAGAAAATGGGGAGTAGCTCAAATGTTGTACCCAACCTCCATTATTTAAAATACAAAAATGGTTACCTTGTATTTCATGCTGTATGCATACTTTTAAGAGAGAGACCATTCAGTGTGCAACTTCTGTATTCCCAGGTGCATTTGGCCCAATGACATTTTTGGCAGCTCTGAAGATGACCCAGTACAAACTCTGTTGCACATTTATTTCCGTCATCAGACCCTGGGCCAGACGGGAAGCTTCGCCATAGTGGGCTCCAAACAAGACATGTCAGAGGCCAGCTCAAAGCTTATGGAGCTGAACTTAGAAATCCGTGAGTCCCTCCGCATGGTGCAGTCCCATCACCTTCTTGCAAAACACACACCTGTGGGGAGTTTGAGCACTGGATTCTGAACTGCTGCCCCACAGAGAAGAACTGGGTCTCAATACGGACAAACATCTTTCATATCTGTGGAAACCATTAAACTTTGTTTGCAAAAACGATGCTTTTGAGGACCGGAGAAGGAACTTTCCTGGGAACAAGCTATGTAATTCGAAAACAAGAATCTGAACATCGGAGTTGTGGTCCTCTCGTGTCTTATGTACGGCAGTTTGACATTTTTAACATCAAGAAACAAAACTGCGTTAGAAGAAAAGGGCTAAAAGCAATGCATACCAATGCATTATTTTCTTCAAAAAAAGAAATGCAAGATTTGTTGCAATAATGACCTCGTTATACTGGGAGGGTTTAAAAACAGGTGGAATGAGGCTAAAATTTAGGCTGGTTATTTTGGCTGAAGACCTGTGCAGCGTGGCTTGCAAAAACACAGAAGAGGGATCATCCAATAACGCCCAGTTTACACCTTTCATGATGCCCTGAGGAATGTGCCCTCATCCTGGCATAGGAAAGACTGCAAAACCCATTGATTTATCAATGTTGTATTTACTTTTTGTCTAGTGGTGAATTATGAGTGAAAGTAGGAATGAATGGATATTTGACAATTGCATTTTGAAGGTATGGATGTTTGATAAAGTCTGAGCATGCCTAAAAAAAGCACTGCAAGATTATTTTTGGGGAAAAAATATTTTATTAGAACTAAATCCTAGTCTGTAAATGTTATGGCATTTAATAATATTTTAAACTGGGACTGTCCAGTTTTCAAAAAGAAATAATATATCTTATTTGTTGGGAATGCTGCTCAGTTCTCTGATCAGTGCTTAATACAAATATCGATAACAACTAACCAAAAAGTAGCTGCCTGCAGAGACTTTAAAATGTATATTAAAGATGTATGTTGCCCCTCAGCAACTCATTAGAAAAGAAGTTAACTTATTTTATTCTGTATATATTCTAGAACTTGTAAAGTGTAAAATCCAGTATTTTTCTTGTACAAGCGTGCAATGCTACATGAGAATAGTGTATAAAACTAATGTGGGGGGAGGTGGGGGAAAATGATTGTGTGTAGAGTACATGATTTGCCCTCTGCGTATTCTACGGAGTTCGAGAGAGATGTAAACTCCTCTTCATGACATGCATTAAAGCTAAGGAATTCGGGACCGCAGAAGAGGGAGACCCACTGGCTACCAAACTTGGCGAGATATACCTTAAGAACTCCTCAAAGTCTTGAGCACAAAATGAATCTATAGCAACCAAAAGCATTTTATAAAAGCAGAAAGTATGAATGTATCATTCCTGTGACTCAAAAAAAATGCTCCATATTGTATGCATCTCTCCTACCCACTGTGATCTAAAATAAAACTGGGCTCTGTATTATGTGTCAGAGTGTAGAATGTACACATGAATCTCATAGCAGCGCCTTTCTTTCCCTTGGGTAGGAAAATGGACACACAAATGCTGGGACGTGTGATCACGCTAAAATGCATTCATTGAAGACACTGTGCATCCTGTCGGACTGCTGACAGTTCTGCTGACTAAACCTGGCTCATGCATAGTCACTGTATTTTTTCTGACCCTGATAAAATGTAATTATTTTGAAGGCTCTGTGGTACTGTAGATGGTATTGTTAATTATTTGATAGCCTTTACAAGAGCATATGTGGGGGGGGGGGTTTGGTGTATTATATATTTTTTTCATCTTATCAGTCTCAGGGGGTTTTGTGCTTTTGGTGGGAGGGCTTGGTCAAAATAAAATCCCCTATCTGCTGTGTTGTGTATTTTCTCAGAAAAATTTGGTATCTGGGTATATAGACTGGGGAGATCACTTTAGTGTGCATTAATATGCCATAAATGATTATCAGCTTTCTAGCCATGTGTCACACACATTGTATGATTTTTGTGGTCAAGTTTAGCTTTGACTAAATGCTCCCCAAGGAACAAAAAGAGGCGGGTCCCCTGCACATCAGAGGGAAACTGTGCTTCCCAGCTGTCTGGTTATCATATACATAAAGTGACTATGTCAAAACAAGCTACAGTGTTAAGGACTTGGGTTGGAATGCTAGTGGCAGTGCAGAGTAGCAGAACTGTAGTTGCTTCTGATCACCCAAAATATGCCCAGTCTTAGTAACAACCATGTGCTTCTAATGGAGGGGGAAGGCCCACTGCTTGGTAGCCAAGAACTTTCTTGACTGACAGGTGCAGTTCTGAAAGGCTCAGTAGGGAGGAGGAGTCTAGCCTAACCCTCTGACTACCATACTGGCCATCCACTTGCAAGGCAGCAGTAATGCAGGACTCAGAGCAAAATGCCATCCCTTCCCTGAAGTGGTAGCCCATCCTGAACCTACTGCCCATCAGTTTCATTGGGAGGAGAACCAGTGTCACTTCTAAGTCCCAGAGCCTTCAGCTTCTCCTCACAGGAAAGGTGCTCCAGCCAGGCCTCCTAATCATCTTGGCTGCCCTCTTCTGCACTTTTTTCCCAGCTCTGCAATGTCCTTTCTGAGCTACAGTGACCAGAACTACCCACAGTATCCCAAGAGAGGCCACACCTTCATCTATACAAGTGGATTATAATATTGGCTGTTTTATTTTCAATCCCTTTCCTAATCCCAACAAAGAGCCAGTTTGGTGTAGTGGTTAAGTGCGCAGACTCTCATCTGGGAGAACCGGGTTTGATTCCCCACTCCTCCACTCTCACCTCCTGGATGGCCTAGGGCAAGCCATAGCTCTCTCAGAGCTGTTATTGAAAAAGAGCAGTTTGTCAGAGCTCTCTCAGCCCCACCTACCTCCCAGGGTGTCTGTTGTGGGGAGGGGAAGGGAAAAGGAGTTTGTAAGCCGCTCCGAGACTCTTAAGTGAGTGAAGGGCGGGCTATAAATCCAATTTCTTCTTCTTTTGGACTGCTGCAGCACACTGGGCTGACACTATCATTGAACCAACCACTACGACCCCAAGATCTTTTTCCCTCCGTTTCAGCATGTTCAGAAGCTATCGGCCTACATTTGAAGTGGGGATTTTTTTTTGTTCCAGTGTGCAGTACCTTACAGTTATCAATACTAAACTGTTGCCCACTCAACCAAGTATATAAAGTCTACCAAGTCACCATTATCCTACAGGCTTGTTCACTTTCTCTGAGAACCCCAAAAGGCTGGTGAGGCAGGACTTCCCTTTGCAGAAGCCATGCTGATTTTCCCGCAGGCTTTCTTCCTCTAAGTGCCTAACAGAATTCTATCTTTGATTACAGTTTCTGCTAATTTGGCTGACTGGCCTGTAATTCCCTGAACCCCTTTTTAAAAATTGGTATAAGATTTGCTATTCATTGAGCTTCTGTGTCCCGCTCTCTCCCCATCTTTCTTTAGTCACTGATCAGTCAAAAGCCCAATTGCTTCGCTGGCTGGTTTCCCACTCCAGATACATTTAAAGAAATCTTGCTTGTCTTGATGCTTTTAGCAATCCACTCCTCAAATTTTTTGCATGCCTAATTGACACATTTTTGACTTGCATTGTTTGGTATAGTGTTTAGGATTCTAATCTGGGAGAACCAGGTTTGATTCCCCACTCCTCCATGTGCAGCTGCTGGTGTGACCTTGGGTCAGTTATAAGTTCTCAGAAGCAGTTCTCCAGAGAGCTCTCTCAGCCCCACCTCCCTCACAGGGTGTCTGTTGTGGGTAGGGGAAAGGAAAGGATAGTAAGCCACTCAGACTCCTTCAGATAGTGAAAGGCAGGGCATAAATCCAATCTCCTTAACCATACAGGCATTTTTTAAAAGTTGGAAGTGCCTTTAAATAGCTTCCATGGATGCCAGGTCAAAACAGGGAGCCCTGAACACTCTCACAGAGTTACTGGCTATTTTACTGGTATATTTTTTCAATCTGATTTTCTTGCCAGTATTTGTTTGGTAATTTGTACCTCTGTACCTCTAACTTTAATTAGTCTAAAAGAGGCTGGTTATATGTTCATAAACCAGTGCTATGCACGTACAAGAGTGCCTTAACATCCCTGCTGCACTTCCATGCATTTCCCCTGCAGCCAGAGTGCTCAGCACACTGCAAAGCAGTGCTGTTGGAATTCAGAATTGAAAATGGAGACTTGCTTGTAAATTCAACACAAAAGCAAAATAACCAGTACACAGATACAGGGCAGAATAATTAAGCATAGTTTCAAAGTTGTTTTAAGAACTGGTGTAGCTTAGTCAAGAATGTAAACTGGACAGTCTGAGGTTCAAATGTTCCCTTAATCAGATTTTGTATTAGGAAAATCCCTAAATTCCCATTCTTCTTTGGATAATCCAGAGCTTTCTGAAGATAAATATAAAACCCTTAAGTCTTAGGAACTGAAATTCCACAAATGATGTAAGCAGAGGTGTACAGTCATGGTCACTTTATTTAGCTATCAGGTACTAGTTTATCAAGACTGACAGTCACCATCATGGCACGGGACAAAAAAGTTAACATCTGGACACTTTGGATGCATCAGACTTACCCCTAAGTAATTCATTCCTTCAAAACATACCTATTATGATTGACAGTAACCCACAGTTACGCATACAACTCTAATCCAATGTACCAGCTCAGGAACACCGTCTAGTTTATCCTACACCCTTCAAACACCTGTGCTCCATTACTGCACAGCTGTTCACAGAGGCGGCATAGCTGTGCCACTGACCTCAAGCGTTAGGCAACTAGTGGTCACTTCTCCCTTTCCATATCAACCACATAAGGCTTCAGATTTAAGCATTTCCACAAATAAAACTGATTCCTATGACTTCATCTGCCTGATTAGGAAGACGGTCAATGAAAATTTAGTTCCTGTTTCCAGCATTGGACCATTTAGGATGTGCTAGATTGCAAAGGAAATACATCCATGAAAACTAACATGCAGAAATCTGCTGCACATTAGGTTTAACGAAGCTCTTCCACCCCCCCCCCCAAAAAAAACAGCTGAATTTGCTTTTCAAAGCCTTGATTCATTAAGGAGAGTCTTATTTTGTCCCAGAGTACCAAGTAGATTCCTTTCCATTCTTAATACAATTAACAGATGAGGTAGACATTAGGTTGCATTATGATTCACAATCGCTTTACTACAGCTTTACTGGCAAGCCATCCATTACTACAGCCTGCAACTTTCAAACAAAATCTCTGCTCCTGGCACTTTCATATTCAGAATTCTTCCACCACCACCACCCAATTCCCCTGCTCAAATAATATACTTGAAACTAAATGTACTATCACACGAGAGACGTTTGCCTTTGCATCTTCCACAGAGGTCCTGACGGTGAGGTTTCTTGGGATCTACATGGCGTAGTTTCACAGGGCAGGTACATCGTTTCTGCTTGCAGCTCTGCAACAGACAGGCAGTCTTTGAAAGAACTGGCAATCACTAACATTCACGGCGTTATTCAACAGTTAGATCTGAACCCAGTAGCACGTTAGAGACCAACAAGAGCTTCAAGGAATAAGCTTTAGAGAGTCAAAGCTCCCTCCGTCAAACCCAAGTAGGAATGGAGATCTGAGTCCTTTCATCCCAGCCAGAAGGGGGGAGGGGTGTTGTAAAGATTGCCTAGAAAGGATGCAAAGGGACTGCATATTCTAACCAGCTTAATTAAAGCAGAGGGGAAATGCTTGGGTGCCAAATAGGAGTGAAACAGTGATAAACTAATAAGAATTGCTTACAAGTACATTTTATAATTTTTATATATTTTTAATAAACAGTGCAATACAAATAAGTGTGAAAAATATAAATGAATTTCATAGAAAAATACAATCTTTGTTTATATAGGTTTAGGAAAGTTCACCAGTAGAACTTACAAGCAATTCTTAGTAGTTAGTATATCATGGTTTCAGTCCTATTTGGCACAGATGTTTCCATGATTCTCTTTGTTTTGGGAAATGCTTGGGGGCAGAAAATTAGCATCCTGTGTCCCTAGGTATTGTCCAAGTAGCAACCATCTTGTGGACATCTTATGTGCTTGTAGATGCATTAGAATATGCCACAAAAACCTTCCAGACCAGATCAAAGCCCTTTGTTTGAATTTAGGCAATTATTGTTAACAGTCTAGACATAATGTGCACAAAGAGGATGTTTTGTACTAGAGTCCACAATTTTGCCCAGACCTAGTTCACAAAGACTCCATTTTCTATTTGTTCACACATGGCAGACCCAAGTACTTCTCTGCTACGGGCAGGCAGAGTATCAGTATATAAACCTCCAAGGAGGTGTCCCCAGTGAACGAACAGAATTGTACAGAGCATGCAAACTAGGGCTTTCCCTTTAAATTCATTCTAAACTTCATCCCTACATTGACAGAAATATATCTCTAGATAGGAGGCGGAACAGAACAGATTCAGCCATTCCAAGTTTAAAGCAGTTCCCCTCCCCCGCACAAAAATGTTTTGAATCCTTTTCTAAATTATGCATATTTTTAAGTTAAAGCTTCAACTGACTGTTCAAAGCTGTATTCTGTAGTAGAACTCCTCTCCCATATTGATGTAGAACCAAAAATGCAGATCAGGATCCCTACTTTAAACACTTGATCCAGGGGTGACCTGGCTCCATGAAGCTTTCTGGATAATCTTGAGCCACTCTAATAGCCGAACTTAACAGGACTTAACAGGACTCTTTGCAGATAAGCATGGGGTGATCCACATCTATACTACCTTGAGCTTCTTGGAGGCAATACAGAAGAGACGAATAGCAAAACCAGCATTGAAATAGCGGGGGGGAGGGGGATTTGCCATTTTTCCTATTTGCCATCTTGGAGCAACCACAGTTCCTATATTTAGGTTAACCAACATTGGTTAAAACATAATTACCACAGCTAGTAAGTGACCAGATGTACAGGAACTGGAACCGATGGCAGCTCAGCAACAGCCACCCAAGTAGAATACTGCTTATAAGCTTTTATCTACGAAGTGTTTGCATTGTGTATGTATGTATGGGACACAGGTATTCAAGCACAAGCAGTAAATCAAGGGCTGGGTTTGAGTCAAGCAACACATTTGGGAGGTCATCTGACCAATTTTGCTGTAGATAGCCTTCTAAGCATCTGTGCTCACTTGGCAGGTGATATCCTCCACACGGTAGGGATTGTATGATTTCTGGCAAGTTCGGCAGAACTGCCGAAAATAAACCTGTGGGTAAAGAGCAAACAATAAATGAAGGAAATGCTTCACACCAAGACGCCACCAAGGACGCCTCCCCAGCCAAGCCCCAAATGTACCTTATTCGTGCCCTGGACACACCACACGTAGGCACTCTCCCAGCGGATGTTGCAGTCCTTGCAGTGGTAGTAGCCATATTTCTGCTCTAGGAACTAGAGAGCACAGAAATCAAAGCACAGCCTTGGGGGGAAACACCAGAAGGAGACAAAAGCATGTACCAAGAGTTGCCATGCACTCACTTGGAAAACCACTGCTGGGACCTGGAGAGCAGGAACCAGGCAGAGCACAATTCTGGAGACCCTTGGGTCAGATCCCCCCCTCCCGCCCGAAAAGTCACTCCTCCAACCAAAGCCCCACCATTGTCTGTTAAAGGCAGAACCCCCTCCCTCTCGCATCTCTCCTGCTCTTAAAGGCAGCAATGATTGGCCAGGAGGCTGCTGAGGGGCAGGCTTGGTCATTTTCTCTCATGAGGAATAGTTTGATCAATACTGGATCACCTGGTGCCCACCATAAAGCACTTGCCGGAGCCACATAAGACTAAAAGGGAGGGTCAGTAAAGCAGAGGGCTGCAGCTTCATGTTCAGATACTCATGTGTCAGGTTAAAAGAAACAGAGATAACTGACCCCAGAAATCTTCTCTATCTATCATGTTCAGGAGCGATGTAAAATTACAACAGTTCTAGAATATCCGGGCTTCAAAGTACTGCATACATAACACCACTAAGAGTTTGTCAGAAAAGAGTTAATCACTCCATTAGCCCCACTGTGACTGGCAGAGTCTATGCAGAGTTTCGCCTCCTTTTCTAGACTGACTGTGATCAATGCTCCCTCTAAGTTATGGAGTCCTGTGAGCAAACATTCTACTTGGTGAGCTACTGGCATTAAAGTTGTGAGCGAACAATTTGGCCACTGCATAAATTAGTTTGCTCTGGAGCCATCCTTCCTGAGCTAAGACAAAAATGTGTGAGACAGAGGCTAAAAAAATGAGCTAACTCACACTAACTCAAGCATTCTCTCTCAATCAAGGGTGACTGGTCGACTGGATTTCATCCAAACATCTCTACATGAGACTCTAAACTTGTTTATACCCAATGAGCCTCCCCCCCCCAATAATCTACACATGACATCCACCTTTGCTTTCTTCAAAAAACTAAACTATTCTAGTGAAGAGAGCAGTGGATCACGAAAACTCCCCCCCTCCGCCACAAATTTCGTTAGTCCTTAAGATGCTGGTGGACTCCTGCTCTTTTCTTCTCCCAACTACTGCTACTTGGATTTCTTTCTCAGCTGCAGACACCGAGGGCTTTCTCCAAAGGTTAAGCAGGCACACCTGTCTCTTCAGAACTTGCAACTGCTGGAGACTGAGGAACAGCATGTATTAGGGCTGCCAGCCTCCAGGTGGGGCCTGGGGATCCCCCGCTTTTACAACTGATCTCCAGCTGACAGAGATCAGCTCCCCTGGAGAAAATGGCTGCCTTGAAGGGTGGACTCTATGGCATTGTACCATGCTGAGGCCCCTCCCCAAACCCCGCCTTCTCCTGGCTCCACTCCCAAAGTCCCCAGGTATTTTCCAACCCGGACTTGGCAACCCTAGCATGTATAGTGGTTGGAGCACAGGACTACGATCTGGGAGACCCAGGTTCAAACCCCCACTCTGCCACTCCAGCTTGTTGGGTGACCTTGGGGGCCAGCTACACTCAGCCTGCCCTACCTCGCAGGGTTGCCGTGAGGATAAAATGGAAAGATGAGGGGCACAAGGCACTTAAAAGAAGTAAAATAAATACACTTGTTTGAAAATCTAGAGGCGCCCGCAACAGTGGGCAGCCTAGGAATTACTATTGAACCTTAAAAGGGAATCTTCCTGGGCGCAAGGAGGACGTCACTTTCCAGCTTTGAACAGGCGGCGGCGGGAGTCCACTCTCTGCCCCCAGGACGACCCCGACCACACAAGGCCCCATGGGCGCCTGCCAGAGGGAGTCCCGCCCGCCCGCGGCACCCACCCACCCACCTGGAAGCGCACGCGGGTCTTGCTCTGCCCGGCCTCCTCCTGCTCTTTCCCCGCAGCCTCGGCGTCGCGCTCCTTCTCTTCCTCCTCCTCCTCCTCCTCCTCCTCGCGGGCCTTCTCCTGCGCCCCGTCCGCGCCGTCGGAGCGCGGCTCCTCCCCGCCCTCCTCGCTCGGGGGCTGCCGCTGCTCCTGCGGCTCGACGGGGCCCTCGGCCGACGGCTTCTCCCAGCTGGCGCGGATGGCGGCGGCGGCAGTGGCCCCCGGGTCCTCGGCTGGCGGCGGCGGCGGGGGGCGGGCCTCCGGGGGCTCGGGCTCCTCGAGAAAGGTGGTGAGGCGGCGGGAGGCGACGGGCGAGTAGACGGCGAGGGTGCGGGGGAAGCGCACGGCGCGGGCGGCCACGTGGCTGACCGGGCTGCCCTGCGCTTGCTCCAGGGGGTTCCGCCGGCGGCGGAGGAGGAGCGGCCGGGGCCCCAGCGAGCACTGCACCGAGGCGTCCTGGCGCGGGTTGACCTGCACGCCCATCTCCTTGGTGTTGGCCCTGCGCAAGCGCGGCGTCAGGCCGGGGTTCACCTGCGCCAGGATGGCCTTCAGCTGCGCCCGCTGGTAGCTGTCGAAGTACTCGGCCGCCGCCGCCGCCGCTGCCGCCGCCGCCGCGCTCTCCCCATAGCTGGCGAAGTAGCCGCCCCGCTGCCGCCAAGGGGCCGGCCCTTTCCCCTTGGGCGCCGGGTAGCGGTAGGGATAGGGGTTGTAGGTGGGATACACGTAGCTCTCCATGGCCTCCTCCACCGACGTGGCCATTCTGCGCGTCTCCCGGGCTCCGCGGCCCGCGGAAGTCCCTTAAATCCCCGACGGGGCGGGACCGGGGTCTGCCTCATTGGCAAAAACGGGAGTCGGGGCGGGGGCGGTCAGAGCGGCAGTCCTGTGCGTACTTACAAGCCCAAGTGAGCTTTTTAGGCTGTCTTCCAGGTAAACTTGCATGGGATCGGAATGCGCGCCTCTGCTTCCAGTGCGCGCTGGAAGAAACACTGGCCCTTTCTTTTCCTCTAAACCAAGACCCACAGTTCAGTGGTGCTTTACGCTCAGGTAAATAAAACAGGATGGCATCCTTACAGAGGAGCAAAAGCCCTTGAGCACAGCCTGGGGAACACGGCTGTAACCTGCTTCCTGACCTTACCAAATCACACAGTTATTCTCATTGTTGAGTGTTTAATCTGGGTTAATCCTTTAGATTCCCACACAGTCTGTAAACATGTACTAATAAATAAAGGGAACTCTTCAGAGGCTTCACTCAGAGTAAGCACCAGTGGAATTTACATCTCAGCAAATATGCATAAGGTTGTCCCATAACTGGAAACTCTTAACAGTAACTTGAAAATAGTTTAGCTGGTTTACTTAACACCAAGGGCCTGGTGTCCTGATCTCATTGCTAGCCATAAACCATGTGTTTTAGATTGGCTTGCAAGTTGCAGGTCTACAGTGGTCTTGTGCACTTCAGTGACATTGCAGAATTCAGCAGTATTTACTCTTAAAAGCAGCTCTGGGACTTAAGATAATGGTATTCTGTTTGAACCAATTTCTAATATTTACTAATGAGCGGTGTTCCCTCTAAGCTGAGTTAGTGTGAGCTAGCTCACAGTTTTTTAGCCTCTGGCTCACTCGTTTCTGTCTCAGCTCAGGAAGGAGGGCTCCAGAGCAAACCAATTGATGCAGCAGCCAGATCACCTGCTCACAGCTTCAATGCCAGGAGCTCACAAAGTAGAATGTATGCTCACAAGACTCCACAGCTTAGAGGGAGCATTGCTAATGAGTTCAATGGAGTGTGCAAGATTTAACTTTAGTAAACAATACTAGATTTGATTCTAGAGTATACCCATGATACCTAGGAATGGGATAATATACTTGCAGCAAGGAGCAATGCTTTATAATAAAGTACACACTCTTTTGCATGTACAGGGTACCAAATTCAGGCCCTGGCGTCATCCGCTAAAGGATACTGGGTGGCTGAGCAGAGACAGACCTGACTGAGACCTTGGAGAAATGTCACCTGTCAGCATGGACAAAATAAACTCACGTCTAAGAAGCTGTAAGCAAGTATACACAGTCTGTTACTAACTATTCAGTGGGGCTTACTTCCATGAAAGTGTTCTTAGGATTGCACTAGGCTTACCTACATCTAATGAAGGATCCTGTGCTCTTGAAGCTACAATTACTCAGAGGGGAAACCTGCACATTACATACCTCTTGATTTAAAAGGAAACAAACTCTGGTAAGTTTGACTCCTTTGCTAAGAAAGATGGCCTCAACCAGGGGTCACTTCATAGAAAAAGAAGTGCAGGGGCTCAGTAGCATAACTCATTAGCATAACTTATTTGCATATGCCACACCACCTGACATCACCGGAAGTATGTCAGAAGGCAAGAAAGAAAGAGCTGGCAGAGAGGGGACCGCTACTAATCCAAGCCTCAGAAATACCACTGTTCTGGGAGGATAGCTTCAGGGGTGGCTGAAGCCTTCAGAAGGCTGGTCGGAGGAACAAGGACCTTTCCAGGAGACGGGGTCATTTTGCTGCAGCCGTGACACAAGCAGGCATTCTCCCGCCCGGGGGGAAGCTGGCACCAACTCCCGGAGCTGAGTTCCCCTGAGCTCCTGCCCAAAATGACCCCTGGCCTCAACCCTTTTCGATGTGGTAGAAAGTGCTGTCAAGTCACCGCTGACTTACGGCAACTCCACAGGGTTTTCAGAGGTGGTTTGGCACTGCCTGACTCTGCCTAGCATCTCTGGACTTCCTTGGTGGCCTTAGCCCAGATGAACGCATGGAGCGGCCTTCTGCTGAATCAGACCCCCCGGGGTCCACCAAGTTCGGTCTTGTCTCCTCAGACTGGCAGAGGCTCCCCAGCGTCTCAGGCTGCAGTCTTTCACATTACCTGCTTTTCATCAGAGAAGCCAGGAACTGAACCTGGGACCTTCTGCATCCAAGCAGATGCTATAACCACTGAACAGCCCTTCCCTCTCATGTCCAAATACTAACCAGGGATGCTGTTTAGCTTTTAAGCGCTGACCAGATAGGGCTAGGCTGTGCCATCCAGGTCAGGATTCTTTCCCTAAAAGTCAGTAACACTAGAGGCCCCTTTTTAATGTGCATTCTTAAAATGCTGCCACCTAATTGGAAGCAGGTTCCTTCCAGCAAGGGAGTCCGAGGGAATACAGAGAACAAAAGCGAGGGAGGTGTCTGCATCACTCTTCTTCCAAGGAAGAACCAGCTGCTCTGATCTCCACTAGATGAAGCAAACCATCTCTAATCGACAGTCAGCCTTGCCTGCGTGGCCCCACAGCTGCGGGGTGCCTGGGGAACCCGAGGGGAGGGGAGGCAGTTTAAACTGCCTTCCCTCCCTGGATCAGCTTGGTTTCCCCAGGCACCCCACAGCTTGCGAGGCACCTGGGGAACCCAAGGTGGGGGGAGAGGCTGTAGGTGTGGCCAACTCAGAAGCCAGCCGGAACTCCGTTCCTGTGCGTTCCTGCCCAAAAATAGCCCTGGGTTTATCTATTCGTTCATTAAACTTGTGGATCGCCCAATCCCTGCTACTGTGGGCCTCTGGGCAATGTACAACATGATAACATCAAAACATAAGATAAAATATATAAATAGAACTAGACCCACAAATCTAAAAGAGACAGATGGCAGATTTCATAGTTACTTCCCCAATTCCAGAAAGGAACAGTGCAGGTACGGAGAGCAAAGGAGGGTGCCAGCCCAGCAGGACATCTCTGCCTTAAAGGCCTTGTGGAACTGCATAAGATCCCGCAGGGCCCTGATGGTGTTTGGCAGAGAGTTCTACTAGGCTGGGGCCAGGACTGAAAAGGCCCCGACCCTCATCAAGGACAGCTGAATGTCTTTGGGACTGGGGACCACCAGCAGATGGCTATCCAAAGAGCACAACGCTCTCCCAGGGACATACTGGAGGAGACCTTGAAATACCAGAGGTGGGAGGTGGGGGCAGGCTTTATTCAGCCACCTCTCTGAATATCTTCCAGGCCCCCAGTAGGGGTCAATCACCAGAGGTCACCATGACTTCCAGGTACCCACACGCACACATGTATATATAAAAAAATACAAAAAATAGTCTCATGTTCAATGGATTGGCACCTTTGCATGAAATTTAATCGGTGGTAAGTGTACATTATTTAACCTTTTCACATACAGACGCTGAAACAAATATG
The DNA here is from genome assembly GCA_029233225.1 of Lepidodactylus listeri. Classification (NCBI taxonomy): domain Eukaryota; kingdom Metazoa; phylum Chordata; class Lepidosauria; order Squamata; family Gekkonidae; genus Lepidodactylus; species Lepidodactylus listeri. The sequence continues at coordinate 109,435,473 of JARCFY010000009.1, read as the reverse complement.
CAAGATATACAAATAGGCTTTAAAAAAATAACAAACGTGTCTGGTGCATTCAGTTACACTCGAGAGACACCATCAGCATTTTTCTTCCCTCTTGTCTGCCTTCTCATCATCCTCAAAATTACCTTTACCTTTACAGTTGTGCCGCCCTGTTTCCTGCTTGCATCTCAGTGTCACACTTATGAGGATGGTTCACACGGAATATTTTGTGATGGCAGGAAGGTGGTCACGGATGACTTGTTATTTACAGAGGAGAATACTGACATGGCTGCAAACCACATACTCGGGAGGCTGCTTACGGAATCAAAAATGACAGGAACTGCTTGGTGCCCTCCTCCTGGCTTGCTATATCCCCGTTCCTGCCTTCCCTGGCCCTAGAGAGCAGTCTGCGCAGACTCCATGAGCACGGAGCTGTGGCTCTCCGCAGTCACTGTGCCGTAGGAGGGATCCAGCACTTCCTCCTCCTTGAGTTTCTTGTAAGAAATATCAGTCTCTTCTTCTTCCCCACCTAGAGTGTCTTGCTTGTAGAAATCCTTGCCGTATATCTTGTAGGCCAGCACAATCAGGCCGGCTTCTGCAGCCTGGAAGAGGGCGTACAGTAACGGGAACATGTACATGCTCCCAATAAGCTGAGGTGGGAAAGTCAGCTTGAGTATAGCGGTGCAGAGCTGCACGTTCTGGCAGCCCGTCTCGAGGGACACCGTCCTCTTGCAGTGGGGTGGCAGGTGGAATAACGTCGCTACACCGTAGCCACAGCCATAACCTGTCAAGGGCATCAACACAGCGACCACGTAGACAGTGGCAGGGATCGTGGCCAGCAGTTCAGGACCCAGCATGGTACCCGTGAGGATGAAAAGGGTCACCAAGCTGACTAGGAGGGACCACAAGGAAACCTGGGAATGAGAGAAGCAGGTGAAGGGGCTTTTGGAATACTGCTGCCCTGACTGGTTGGTTTAATTTGTACCCCGCCCAATCCCACGAGCAGGCTCAGGGCAGCTTGCAACATAAAACCCATACACAATAGAACCAGAAAACTATAGATGGCACAATAGACAGTAACAAAAACCCACGCCTCACGTCAGGCAGAAATAGGTACCTCAGGAAACTCCAGTGCCCAAATAGTATCCAAAGCAGCAGGACACTGGGAAAGGGCCATGCATAGGGGAAGCCAGAATGGTTGAACATCCACCGCCTCAGCCAAAAGCCTGGTGGAACTATAGCTCTGTTTTACAGGCCCTGTGGAACTATAATAGGTCCTGCAGGGCCCTGATGGTGAGTGGGAGCCTGTTCCACCAGACTAAGCGGACATCCTTTGGGCCAGGGATCCCCAGGAGGCACTGGTCGGAGGAGCATAAATCTCTCCTGGGTTCACATGGGGAGAGGGATCGATGATATGCATGCAAGGATTGTTGTAATGTATTATTCACAGAAAAGAGAGGCCATGATGACAGTGAACAAATGCCTTCAGCAATCCTGGTTCGCCATTTCAGGAAAGCACCCTATGTCAAGGCAGTGCCCCTATGGAATTCAAGTAGTGGATGACTGCCTTCATTATTTGTTTGAATGCTTCATACATAAAAATTGTCAGTGCCCTTGCATTTTGAGATTGCTACCAAGAGCAGAACCTTCGGGGGGGGGGGGGCTTCTTTAGTAGAATCCCAGCTAAGTTTGTTTACTGGTTGCTTTGGGCGCTGGTTATGTCCTTCCCATTTAGACGGGTGTTTGGTGACACCTGCTGCCATTTTGATTTTATTTTGGTTGACTGCTGTTGATTTAAATTGTATCTCTTTTCCTATTGTATATTTTAATGATACTAGCTGTCCATCAGGGCCTAAAGCAGATATTGGCCAAACCAGGATATATAATTGTCTGCTGGATGATGTCCAACCAGCTGTCTCACTGCTGAAAAATGGAGAGACACCACAAAGGCCCCTCTAGGAATCATGGCACTTGCATAGACAAGAGTCATATGAAACAGAGGCCACAGTGAGGAGAAGAATTAAGTGAGACTGAGTGGCTGGGTCCAGCCTGATACCTACAGTAGTTTAACTGCACTAGAAACCATTTCTGCTAGTACAGCAACCACATGATCTCGAAGATGTAGTCATGATAATAATAGTAATAACAATACCTTTGTTCTAATGCTGACCCTCTGCTCCTGGTGCCTTCTTGTAGCTACCTCAAAACATAGAAGCACTTTTGGTATATTCATACACTGGCAATGTTGAGTTTTGTATATTTGCTGTTGGTGTTTATAAAGCATTAAACAGACTTTAGAAGGGGGGTCACTTTAGCTAAACCGTCACTAAGGCTGGGTAGAAGCTGGTGTGTGTTTGTGACGTAGCTGTGAAAAGCCCAGCATTTCTGTTGTTCCACAAGAAAGTGACCTACATTTCTTCCCCCCCCCCCCCCCCCGGCTGGTGATTGGCATGATGGTTACATGGTTTACTCAGATGGTCAGCTCCTTGGAGCAGCGGCCTGTCTTTCGCCCAGTAAAATAAAATGTATATTGATCACACTAGACTGATAATTAATATAGAAAGTAATAGATGTGGTATTAGAAAAACTTGTGCCAAGAGCTTGACCAGATATTCCTTTCTTTCATTTCCACTCCTGCGTTTCTTGGACTCTTTTTGTTTCAATGGCAACATTCAGCTTAAAGACTAGCAACCACTGGCATGGAGGGTTGCCAGACTTTTATATCCCGTTAATTCATCTTCTGTTGGCTGGCTCTTGCATTTGTATTACTTTTGCAAATCTTAAGCTGAATTTAAGCAAGGGCTTCCGCCAACTTGCTGTTGCTCATTTACGTCCAGAGTGGTGTTTACTCGGGTGGGGCTGGGAACAGAAATGGCTGCTGTGCATCTCTGGTGTCAATTGACGCCTGCCCCTGCTGGGTTTTACAGCAACATTACAAGGTCCATATTTACTGCTGGGTCCAAGGACTTTCCATTTCGGATTTCAGTTGGGGTTGAAGGCAGGGAGATTCCCTTAACAGAAATATGAAGTCTCAGCAAAATGTGAAGAGGAGCTGTTGAGGATACTGAAAGTTAAACTGCAAAAAACGGCATGCTATTCAAGAACGTTCATTGTGGTCACATACGCCTTAAACAGAGACACTCCACTGGCCCACCCAAACCAGCATCTGCTCCCAAAGGAATGTTTCCCAGTCCAGCTATTTAATTAATTAATTAATTAATTGGAGTTGCTGGGCCACCCTTCCCTGCAAGCAGGGCTCAAGGTGGCTTACAACAGAGTAAAATACAGTAAGTTATCTGAATTAAAACCAACATTTAAAAATACCTAAAAGCAATGAATAAATATATAATAAATATTCTGAGATGGCAGAAGGGAAAAAAAAATTCAGCTCCCCAGCCTCCTGGGAGGGAGGGGTACAAGGGATGGGGGGAGTTTGTGAGAGTGCCTAGATGTCACTGTCCTCAGCCGAATGCCTGGCGGAACATCTCTGCCTTGCATACCCTGTGGAAAGGTAGTGACTCCCACCGGGCACGGATGTTTCCCCACAGAGAGTTCCACCGGGCTACGGAGATCATTGAACTCACCACTTTAAGGACCGAACCTGAGACATTCTGCATGCAAAGCAAACGTCCTGCCACAGAATAAGTTGCACCAAGCAGAGGGGGAGGGGGAGGGCTAAATGGATACCGGGATGTGGGAATGGACTTGTGGTTCCCACATTGCCTGGGTGGGTTACTGTAGGCCCAGGGAAGAGGCCTCTGCCCGGCCCTCTAGGGATCCTCTGCAGCTCAGCACCAGTGCCCATGGGGCCAACAGTGTGTGCCACGGTAATCTTTTCAGGGCAGGTTACCCCTTTTAAAACCTTTGTCGTGCGCAGTGCATAGGCTGGTTTAACAGCAGTTAATTTGGAGAACTAGAGAGTTTTACAGAAGGAAATGTGCTCTGGAGTGCACTGTTCGGCGGATGAGGCCGATGGGCAACAGCAACTTCTTTAGGGCCAAACTGAGCCCTTCCCCCTCTGGAGCTCCTGCCCTCTTCTCTTCTGGTCTGTGGCAGGGGGCTGGCCTTGCTCCAGAGCCCCTGACTGGGCTGCGGCCTTCCTCGGAGGAGGCAGAGGGGCCCTTCCGCTCTGGGCAAGAGCAGAGGACACCAGGCTGGCTGAGCGGAGCGCCCCCTGGCGCCTGGGCTTACCTTCAGCAGGAGGTCGGCCAGCCGCGGGTACCTGTAGCGGATGAGCACCCCGAGGCCGATGGGAAGCAGCGTGCTGCACAAGGTCAGGCTGACGGCGCCCAGGGGCAGGAGGCGCACCAGCGGCGTGTCGATCCAGGCGCGGCTATAGAGCCACAGGCACAGCGGCATCAGGAGCAGGGCCAGCAAGGTGGACGACGTGGTCATGATGATGCTGCGGCGGGGCGGGGGGGGGGGGGGGGGGAGAGAAAGCCGTCAAAGCGCCCCGGAAGGTTGAAGGTGCGCCGCGCTTCCCGCCCGCCCCCCCGGGGGTGTTTGGGCAGCGCCAGCCATTCGGGGGCGAAAGACTGCCTCGCCCCGACAGACAGCCCGCATTTGGGAGCGCGGCAGCGGCGTTGTCAAGGACATCCCCATCCGCCCCCTCCCCCCCCCCCCCCCGGGCAGTAACTGCAGGCGCGCAGTCCTCGGCCTCTCCGGCTGCCTTTCCAGGCGCAAGCTCTGCCGGGGCGCGCTGAGCTCTTTCCTCCGCTGCAAACCGACTTCCCCAGCCTGCGAGGGGGTGCCCGGCGGACGGTCCGGTGCCTCCAGCCCCGAAAGAGAGCCGGCGGAGCGCCAGCCTGGGCGGCGTCCCCTCTCGGCCGCACCTTGCTGGCCTGCCCCGAGACGGTCTTGCAGAACGAGTGCATGGCCGGGGCTCCCGACACGCCTGGCACAGGGCGGAGAAGGGCTGCCCAAAGTGTGCGCAAAGAGCGCCAGAGCTGTGCCGAGGGTCTGCCTGCACAGAACGCGACTTGACCCAGCCCGGGGGACTCCGGGGATGAGCGAGAGACGGTCAGACGGACGGACGGACTCTCTCTCTCTCTCTCTCTCTGTTGGCTGGCAGGCAGACATTCAGCAGATGCAGCTTTCTCCAGCCTGGGGGAGGATCAGGATGCAGCGCTGGGGAAGGCTCCGGGGTGACAGAGAAGCAACTCTGCGCGCTCCGAGACGCTCGTTTCAGCTTCCAGGGAGCCAGCGAAAGGCACCCCCAGCGGCCGCGCTTCTGCCCTCCGAGGCTAGCCTCCCGACGGCCCCCCCCCCCCCGGTCCTGGTTCCCTTCTCCGCCCTGCCCAGCCCTTTACCGCGGCTCACGAATTCAGTGCCCCGACCCGGGTAGCCCCGGGCGGCCCGATCTCGGAAGCGAAGCCGGAGGCTGCGATCAAGCCAACGGTCCGTTTTCCAAGCGCCACCCAAGGAAGCGTCCTGCTGGCTGCCACAGGTCGGCCCGACGGGGTTCGAATCGCGCGAGCCGCCCTGCCCTGCCCTGCCCTGCCCCTTCGCTTCCCTGCCCTTCCCCGCGGCTCTGGCCAGCGCCCTGCCCCGGCTGCGTCTTCCTCCGGGCCCTGAGGCTCCGCCGGTCGACCTTCTGCCTGCAGGCCTCTCCCGGGCGGGCGTCTGCGCGCCCCGCTCCGCCTTTACCTGAGGTTCATGTCGCCGTCGAGCAGGAGCGCCAGGAGGTTGGAGAGGTTCCCCCCGGGGCAGCAGCCGCAGAGCAGGACGGCCACGGCGGCCACCTCGTCCAGGGCGAAGGCGAGGGCCAGCAGGAAGGCCACCAGGGGCATCAGGCCGAACTGGCAGAGCAGCGCCAGCAGCAAGCCCAGGGGCCGCCGCAGCTGAGCGCCCAGCCGGCTCGCCTCCACCGTGCAGCCCAAGCCCAGCATGGTGGCGCCCAGCGCCAGCGCCACGAAGACGCTCAGGCCCGCGTTCAGCCGGCTCTCCCAGAACGGGGCCGGGCCCGGGGCCGGAGGGGGGCTGCCCACGCGGGCCCCTGCCGTCGCCGTCCGGAGGAGGCTGCCGGGGCTGCTGCCGCCGCCGCCGCCCCCGGCCGAGGCTCCCCCCCAGAGGCCGGGCGCGCCAGTCGCCGCCCAGGAGCTGTTCATGGCCCCGGCGCTCTGGCTCCTTCTGCCGCCGCCGCCTCCTGCCTGACCGCCGAAGAAGCCCGAGGGGCGCAGGCGGGCCGGGGGACGCTGTGGCCGTCCAGCCAGCCAGCCAGCCAGCCAGCGCCGCCCCAGCCCCGCAAGCGCCGCCTCCGCGCCTCGCCTCGCCCCCGCGGCCCCCTCGCAGCCCCCCCGGGAGGCCGCCCCGCACGCCCTGGGGAGTGAGCCCTGGTGCCCATCCAGACTGGGAATAGAATGACGAGTGACAAACGACCTGCCCTTCGACCCCCGCCATTGGGAAGCTTTTTTCTTGCTTGCTTTTCTCTTCTTCAGAAGATGAGTATTTTAAACTGAACCAACAGCAGAAATTAAGACAGACCTTTGAACACAAACACCAGCAAAGGGATCTTCCCACCTCCTCTTGTATTTCGGAAATTATTCCAATATTTGCTTGCATTTATTTAGTTCATAGTGGGCAGGGCACTCTAGTGGGCACAGGTTCCCTTACACAGAAAAAAAGTACAATTCCTTTGGAGCAAGGCTGCCCGCTCTTTGGGCCATCCATTAATACATAAAGCACAATTATCAACTGAAATAAATGTATGGCAGTATTGCCTTAAGCATAAAACACATTAGGTGCTCACAGCAGGAGCATGGATAAGTGCTTCTTCCTGCATTCAGGCTGTACAGTTTTTTGGGGGGGGGGGTGCTCACCCAGACAAAAATAATTATAGGTCAGAGAAATGAGATGGGCAGATGCCGCCATAGGCGTCAACTACAGGGGGGGGGGGGGGCTCGAGCCTCTCCCGAAATTTCCCGGAGGGGACTGAGCCCCACCCCCCGGGAAAATGGAGCGCCCCCTGCCGCCTCTCTCCCCCCCCCCCCCCCCGTCCCTCCCGCACTCCCTCCGTCTGTCCAGGGGCCAGCTAAGCAAATGTTCCTGTGATTTGAAGTGGTCTTCTCCTAGAGATTAAGGGCATTGAACAGCAATAGTATTTTCAGGGGGCTGCAAGTGGGAAGAAACAAAACCCATACACACAAAACCAGCTTCCCAACAGGAAGGAAGAAGTCTATGTTCCCTGGCATAAAAGACCAACAGTTACCAGGTCTCTTCTTGTAGAAAATGCACAGCAGGAACTCATTAGCATATTAGGCCACACCCCTGACAGCACAGCTCATTAACATATTAGGCCACACCCAATGTTCCCAGAACTGTGGTCATCCAGCCACATCCACCTTTTGCTTCTTATTCTGTTTACCTCATTGTCAAAACAGTTTTGACAAAACCAATAAAAATATTATTTTCTGTCCCATCTATACAAAACCTTGCCTGAACCAATATCTTATGTCCAACAATTATTCCCACACTGGATTGGAATCAATTCCTAACGGTTAGGTTCTCATGGAAATCAGGTTGCCTTCCTGCAGAACTAGTACGCTGAATATGATTTTTTAGGGTTGCCAACCTACAGGTGGGGTCTGGAGATCTACTGGAACTACAACTGAGCTCCAAACTACACAGATCAGGTCAATGGCTGCTTTGGAAAGTAGAGTCCATGGCATTATGCCTTGCTTAGGTCCCTCCTTCCCCTAAACTGCACCCTCCATTCCCTAATCTCCAGGGATTTCCTCAACCTGGAGTTGGCAACCCTAGTTCACTGGCAGAACAACGCTAGGAGCCAGTTTGGTGTAGTGGTTAAGTGCGCGGACTCTAATCTGGGAGAACCGGGTTTGATTCCCCACTCCCCCCTTGCACCTGCTGGATGACCTTGGGCAAGCCATAGCTCTGTACCAGCTGTTGTCTCAGAGCTCTCTCAGCCCCACCTACCTCACAGGGTGTCTGTTGTGGGGAGGGGAAGGGAAAGGAGTTTGAAAGACGCTCTGAGACTCCCTTGGGTAGTGAAGGGCAGGGTATACATCCAATCTCTTCTTCTTCTAGGTTTGTGGATGCACTGGGCGAGAGTAGTTTGTGGACTATTTTATTCAAGGTACAAAATTTTATTCAAGGTATAAGATTTCATGTGCCACCCACACTTCTTCAGATGGAAGACGTGTGCATGCACACAAAAGCTTATACCTTGGATGAAACTTTGGACTCCAACTTTGTTCTGCTGCTTCAGACCAACACGGCTACCCACCTGAATTATTACACTATAATAGTTTTTACAAGCAATTATGTACCAGTGGAGTGGTTACCATGCAGAGTCTGTCCCACAGGTAAAATTATCCGGTGAACAGGTGGTCTTTACCACATAAAAGTATCACTACCATCACAAGATCACCAATTGTTGGAACTCCTCAGAAGCGGAAATCTCTCTTATTAGGAGGTTTAAGAACATCAACTTTGCTGGCCCATTAAAGGCAGACGTCAGTCCAGTGGCAGGAGAAGAGGGACAATCATCTTCTTTAGAAACTCTGCCCACTTTTTTACATTTCACAAAACAGGCAATCTCCAAAGTGCAGCTGACCATGCTCATTTTTAGTTACAACTCTGTTTCTCTGCAGATGTCCCCCAAAGTGCCCCATGCAACAGTCAAGTGTTCTGCCAACACACACAACAATGAAGCTACTTTTTCAGATTTTTCTCTTACATGGCAGTAAGCACCAAACCACTTTAATACAGACTTTAGACACACATATATTTGCAAGCCATTCCCAACAAGACACAACAATGAACTCAGGCTTCAAACTTTTTCTTAAGCAGAAGATGCCATGAGAAAACTAAAGAGATTCTCAAAAATTAAAGATAATGTCAAAACCAGCATTTTCTGGGCTCTCTGCTTTTTCACATCCCCCCCCCTTTCAATAATTTTTTTTCTAAAAACAGAAAGAACAGAAGGAAGGAAGGAAGGAAGGAAGGAAGGAAGGAAGGAAGGAAGGAAGGAAGGAAGGAAGGGGTAGGTGGGGGGAGAGAGAGAGAGGAAGGAAGGAAGGAAGGAAGAAAGGAAAAGGAAGGAAGGTAGACAGACAGAGGAAGGAAGGAAGGTAGGTAGGTGGAGAGAGAGAGAGAGACAGGAAGGGGGGAGGGAGAGAGAAAAAGAGAAAGGAAGAAAGAAAGGTGGGGACAGAGAGAGAGACAGAAGGAAAGACAGAAAGAAAGGTGGGGGGAGAGAGAGAGAGAACGAAAAGATATGGGGAGGCACTTACTGGAGCAGGGAAAGCCACGCGACGTTGGCAAGCCAAATGCAGAAAGCCTAGCCCCTGTGCTTAATCTCTGGGCAGGGCTTTCTCCTGCTGGCTGTTTGCTCTTAAAGGGAAAGCACCCGGTGGAGCTTTTTCCTGCCGGCTCTCTGCAGGAACTTTCCCTTTAAGTGTAAACAGCTCAGGCAGGGCAGGGAGGGGGCACGGCAGGCTCCCACGCCAGCCGGAACGGTGTTCCTGTGCGTTCCTGTTGAAATCGAGCCCTGACAGTTACACATCTCTTGCACAAACAAATTATTAGAATCTGTCTGAGCCTTCTCTGTCTACAACTGTAAGCTACTGCACCACAGGGGCAGTCTGAGACATCTAGTTGCTTGATGTTGAAAATCCAAATGGTTGCTCCCCAAATATACTAATTAAAATGGGACTCCGTGTAGCAAGTAATCTTCCTGTGCAAGCTCTCCATTGAAATGAATGGGAGCCAGAATGCTCTAGTTCATTTCAGTGGGTCTCCTAAAGATTAATTTCCCAGCGGCTTGTGATCCATTGGTCAGGTCTGTCAGCCTCCCATCTGGGTGCCCTTGGTGGTGGTAGAAAGTTCTGTCAAGTCACTTATGGCAATCCCATGCAGTTTTGGGAACTAGAAGTGTCTGCCATTGGCTGCCTCTTCATAGCAACGTGGGACATCCTTGGCAGCAGCCCACTTCATGACACCATTGCCTTGACCCAAGATAAGGTTCACATGTTCTTTGTGATTTGATTGAGGTAGCTGAGCAGTGCATGATGCAAGTTACATATATGCCACCCATTGTTAAGAGCAATCTTTTTTTTTTAGATTTTTTATTAATTTTCAGAAAAGAGAAAAAACACAAAACAAAAGAGAGAAAACAGCCATACAACACGTATCGAGACTGTGCTGTCAGTATCTAAATACATTTTCCTAACCAGAATCATTTTACATTTTACCGGCAATAGTTTATAAGTTCTACTTAGGGCTTACATGTTTGATACAGATTTATTTACAGTTTATTTTAAAGAATTTTCCAACCATTTATCAAATCTTGTCCGTTTTTTAAAATTTCTTCTTTTTTATCTGAAATTTGCAAAGTTAAGTTGGTGCATTTCTGCCATTTCCAGTCATTTGTAAATTATTTCTTTTTTAGATGGGACCTCTTCTTTCCAATATTTTGCATATAGAATTCTAGCCATAGTAATTACAATCATAAATCTATCTGTTTTTTTAAATGTCTCTGGGATAATGTTCAATAAAAATATTTCTGGAACAAATGGTATAGTCAAGCTATTATTTTTTGCAATATAGCATGGATCCAAACCCAATATTTTTTTGTCACACTACAGGTCCACCACATATGGAAAAAGGAACCAGTATTCTGTTTACACTTCCAACATACATTTGACATGTTTAGGTACCATTTGGCTAAGTTGTCTGGTGTCATATACCATCTATAAAACATCTTATAAATATTTTCTTTAAATACCATACATTTAGTAAATTTTATATTTGTTTTCCATACTTTCAACCATTGGTCTAACTGAATATTGTGACCTATGTTTTGAGCCCATTTTATCATTGCAATTTTTACTACTTCATCCTGCATTTTCACCTCTAATAACATAGTATAAAATGCTTTTATAGGCTTTACATCATTCATCAACAATATTTTATCCAAATCTATAAGCTTATCACAAAAACCGATTTCCATAAGAACATAAGAGAAGCCAATGTTGGATCAGGCCAGTGGCCCATCCAGTCCAACACTCTGTCACACAGTGGCCAAAAACACCAGGTGCCCTCAGGAGGTCCAGCAGTGGGGGCAGGACACTAGAAGCCCTCCCACTGTTGCCCCCACCCATGCACCAAGAATACAGAACATCACTTCCCCCAGACTGAGAGTTCCTACCTATACTTTCTGGCTAATAGCCACTGATGGACCTCTGTTCCATATCTATATATCTAATTCCCAAGTGGGCCCCTCCCGCATGCGGATACCTAAATCCCTGCTGGGGGGGCAGGGAGGTTGTTCTGCAGATGTGGGGTGGGCCACCAGCTCTGGAAGGGAGGACGGGGCAGGAGAGGGGGAGGCGGTGAATGGGGGAGGGGGGAGAAGCGGTGGCCTGAGCAGCGCTTGGCCACTCGGGCCTGGGAGCCGGGGATGAGTGGGCTGGGGGAGGGGGAGGGAGGGAGGGAAATGCCAGGGCCGAGTAGCTTAATGCCACTCAGGGCCGAGCTAGAGTGGGATGTGGGGGGAGCGCCTCGGCAAGCAGTGGTTCTTGCCGCCGCCACCGATTTTCCGGGAGGGCGGGGGGAGAGCCTCGGCGAGTGGCAGGTCTTGCCTTCGATTTTCAGGGAGGGCAGGGGGAGGGAGGGGAGAGAGGCTCACCTGCCCCCCCCCCGCGAGTATCATGGGTCCACTGGCTTGTGTTTATTCTAATTCCCTCTTGAAGCCGTCCATGCTTGACGCCACCACCACCTCCTGTGGCAGTGAATTCCATGTGTAATCACTCTTGGGGTGAAGAAGTACTTCCTTTTATCTGTTCTAACCTGACTGCTCAGCAATTTCATGGAGTGCCCACGAGTTCTTGTATTGTGAGAAAGGGAGAAAAGTACCTCTTTCTCTACCTGCTCTATCCCATGCATAATCTTATAAACCTCGATCATGTCACCCCTCAGCCGTCGTTTCTCCAAGCTAAAGAGCCCCAAGCGCTTCAACCTTTCTTCATAGGGAAAGTGTTCCAACCCTTTTATCATTCTAGTTGCCCTTTTCTGCCCTTTTCCCAATGTTATAATATCTTTTTTGAGATGTGGCAACCAGAACTGTACACAGTAGTCTAAATGAGGTCGCACCATCGATTTATACAGGGGCATTATGATACTGGCTGATTTGTTTTCAATTCCCCCTTCCTAATAACCCCCAGCATAGCATTGGCCTTTTTTATTGCAGTCACACACTGTCCTGACCTTTTCATTGAGTCATCTACTACAACTACAAGATCTCTCTCTTGGTTAGTCTCCGCCAGTTTGGACCCCATCAACATGTATTTATAGTTAGGATTGTTGGCTCCAATGTGCATCATTTTGCACTTGGCCACACTGAACCCCATTTGCCATGTTGACGCCCACTCGCCCATCCTTGACAGATCCCTTTGGAGTGCCTCACAATCCTCCCTGGTACTGAACAACTTCATGTCATCTGCAAATTTAGCCACTTCACTACTTACTCCCAACTCCAAATCATTAATAAACAAGTTAAAAAGCATTGGACCGAGTACTGATCCCTGCGGTACCCCACTGCTTACCTCCCTCCACTGAGAAAATTGCCCATTTATACTCACCCTGTTTCCTTTTAATTAGCCAGTTTTTGATCCACAAAAGGACTTGTCCTTTTATCCTGTGACTATTGAGCTTACTTAAGAGCCTTTGATGAGGAATTTTATCAAAAGCTTTCCGGAAGTCAAGGTAAACAACATCTCTGGGGTCCCCCTTGTCCACATGTTTGTTTACTCCCTCAAAGAACACTAACAGGTTAGTGAGACAAGGTCTTCCCTTAGAGAACCCATGCCGAGTCTTCCTCAAGAGATTTTGTTTGTCCTTAGCATATCTAGAATCAAGTTGAGCTCTTTCCCACCAATTTAAATTTACACCTTGTCTTTGGAGAGCATCTTGAGTCTTCAAGAGATTATTCTTTCCTAAAAGATCTTCATATCTCCAAAACTGATCTTTAGTAAATAGTGGAATAAATAAAAGCCTCCAAGGGTGAGATCCAGTTGGGTATTTTTGCATAGAACTCTTTCTTAGTCTCTTCCCACACCTTGTTAAGAGCAACCTTAAGCAGATCTACGTAGAAGTTTCAGTTTAATTCAGTGGGGCCGACGAGGAAAGCATTCTTAGGGCTACAGCCGTAGTGTTGCTGGTGTTGTTGCAAGTACTCAGACATATATGTTCAATGTTCGTGTGAGAGCAAGTATTAGCAGCAAAATGAAACTAAGTCTCCAGTATTATTTTCCAAATTTTATGTGCAATAAAAATCTTTTTGAATGAAAATGCCAATAGCATAATTCTTTGCGTTCAAGCTACAGAGCTATGCCTATGAGTGCTTTATCAAGTACATTTCTTTTCTCGTTTTAAAGAAAAAAAGGAGCCAAAGGAAAATGTCACCAGCTCTTTCATCTTCCGTAGTTCAAACACTGTCAACAGTAGTTTATGTCTGTTGTTGTCATTACAGACGATAAGTAAAGTAACATTAGAACTTAGCTCTTCTTTCACTTACAAACAATTTGGAGTTCACTTGCAAGCACAAGGAGAGGAGTTTTACAACGGCAGTTCCCAGCTGACAGAGATGGACCCAGGAGTGGATTGATTTGGGAGAGAATATATAGTGATTTTTGTTGACTGTTATTTGTAGTCCACCGGGGGGGGGGGGGATATTGGAATTGCGGCTTTAAAAGGATGTGTTCTGAGTAGTGCCAGAATGGATTTATCGTGGCATTCTTAGGAAGTAGAGTGCCCTTCAGCTGTTAATAGTATTAACCAGTTCGCATTTGAAGACATTTATTCAGTATGAATAATAATATCATAAAGAAAGATGGATTAGATTTAGATGAAGGTGGAATGAAAATTGGTGGAAGGAACATTAACAGTTTGAGATAAACAGATGGTACCACATTACTGGCAGAAAACAGTGAAGACTTGAAATGACTCCTGATGAAGGTTAAAGCAGAAAGTATTAAAGCAGAATTACAGATGAATATCAAGAAGACAAAAGCAATGACTACTGGGGAATCACACAACTTTAAGTTTGATGATGAAGTCGAAAAAAGCAAGAGTCCAGTAGCACCTTCAGGACTTAACAAAATTGTGGCAGGGCATGAGCTTTCATGAATCACTGCTCACTTCTTATATCAGTGAATGGAGTGATTTCAAATGCCAAATGACAATAGCAGGCAAATGACAATAGCCGGCTTGACTGGATTAGGTGTGATATCCAGAGGGGTAGTAGGCATGGAGAAATCAACACTGGTAATAAGACGGGAAAGCTAGGTCTTGATTCAGTCCAGGAGGATGCATTGTCTTGAGCTTCATTATCAGTTGCAATTCAGCAGTCTCTCTTTCTAATCTCCCTTTGAAATTCCTTTGTAAGAGAACAACTGAGTGTCCTGGAAGGTTAAAACATTCCCCTACTACTTTTTGAATGTTGTGGTTTCTAATGTCAGACTTACGTCCATTGTTGTGATGATGAAGAAACTGAAATTGTGAAAGATTGAAACCAAAAAATCAGAAGGAGATTGAGGCTCAGAAGGGCAGCCATGAAAGAGCTAGAAAAGATTCCTAAGTGTAAGGATGTGTCACTGACAACCAAAATAAAGCTAATTCATACCATCGTATACCCCATTATTATGTATGGGTGTAAAAGTTGGACAGTGAAGAAAGATGACAGGAAAAAAGTTGATTCCTTTGAAATGTTGTGATGAGAGAGAGTTTTACGGATACTTTATTCCCCCCCCCCCCAAGACAAATAAGTAGATTCTAGACCAAATCAAACCTGAACTCTCTCTAGAAGCTAAAATGACTAAATTGAGGCTATTGCACTTGGGTCACATTCTGAGAAGACAAGAGTGGCTGGAAAAGACAATAATGGTAGGAAAAACTGAAGGCATCAGGAGAAAGAGGAGGATTGACTCAATCAAGGAGGAGGCCCTGGCCCTCAGTTTGCTCCTGAGCAAGGCTGTTATCAATAGGACGTTTTGGAGGGCATTAATTCATAGGGTCATCATAAGTCGGAAGTTACATGATGCCACTTAACACACACACACACACTCATTATCAGAAGTGGGGAACTTCAAGAATGAGCAAAGATGAAGAGCCTAGTTCATGATATGCATGTTACTTAGGAAATACTATTTAAAGCAATAGGTATGAGTAAGGTATGTTTGGGACAATGATATGTGCTAACTTTTCTTTAGAATCTCTATGTGGTTGACTGAAAGAGGCACTGAGTTACAGGGTTTTCAGCTAGGATTTGTCAGGTGGTAAGAAATGCTCACATTCTTCTATTAATCTTTTGTTCCGGCTTTGTATTGTAATGCACCTACAAACCTCATTAAGTCCACTCTACAACCTTCCATACTTCCCTGTTCCTGGAGCGTCTTGTGCAGGATCCCCTTCTCTCCCCCCCCCCAACAACTGGAGCTGTGCATTTGAACACAGAACTGTACATGGGCCTTTTTGTGTGCTGTGGACTGGATCATCCTATATATGTGCAAAATCCTCATATTCGTTTATTGCAATTTGCAAAGCTAATCAAGATCATGGCATCTGGCCCTATCACTCCTTGGTAAATAAAAGGGGAAGTTGTGGAAGCAGTGACCGACTTCACGTTCCTGGGATCCAAGATCACTGCAGATGGTGACGGCAGCCATGAAATCAAAAGACGCCTGCTCCTTGGAAGGAAAGCGATGGCAAACCTAGACAAGATAACAAAAAGCAGAGACATCACCCTGCCAACAGAAGTCCGTATGGGCAAAGCCATGGTATTCCCAGTAGTAATGTATGGCTGTGAGAGTTGGACTATAAGGAAGGCTGAGCGCCGAAGAATAGATGCTTTTGAATTATGGACGGCAAAGAATGAGATGGCTCGACAGTGTTATTGATGCGATGCACATGGAGTTGAGCAGGCTCCGGAGGGCGGTGGAGGACAGGAGGGCCTGGCGTGATGTGGTCCGTGGGGACGTGAAGAGTTGGACTCAACTGTGCGACTGAACAACAACAACAACAGATACAGTCTTTTACATTGTTTACAAACCTATTTAAGTAAATGGGGCTGCTGTGGAATTGATGCATTCTGGAAACAATCGCTTATATTAATCTTTCGTTTCACAAGAAAGCAGCTGGCCAACAGACAAGTATTGCACAGGGTTAATTCTCAGCCACCACCCAAGGGATTTGATACAGCGTAATTTCCTTAAGTGGTTTTAATATATTGTCTTCAAATGGGCTATCAAATGATTTATTTCACTGTATCGTTTTAGCCATATTTTCATTATTTAAAACATGAGGTTCTGTTTGAGGGTCAGTCTGTGCCTTGATGTTTTGGTTGGAGCAAACTGTACCCTGTTTTATTCTTGCTTTTTTCCCTTCATATGATTGAACTGAGGATAAGGAACAGACTTGAAAACTACCTGGAAGGGGGAATGTCCTGCTTCCTTAATAGAGGCTTAAGCTGATATTATTTATCCGGTATTGTTTATTTACCTGCATGCTAGGAAAAGCTTCACCTGCACATTTCCTCACACGAAGCTTCTATTAAAGGGACAGGACATCCCCCCCCCCGGTGGGGGGTGTTGTTGGCAGCCCTAAAAAGGAAATGGTATTGTAATGCCACAACTGCTGCCTTGGCAATAAAATCGAAGTCTGGGATTTGAAGGTTCAAAATATTGTCTTTTTGTTTGGATCTATTGTAGATTATATTAACAGAGGGGGCCACATGTAATTTGGACCAGTGTTCTCCCTAAGCTGAGTTACTGTGAGCTAGCTCACAGTTCTTTAGCCTCCGGCTCACATATTTTTGTCTTAGCTCAGGAAGGAAGGCTCCAGAAGAAGAAGAAGAAGAGATTGGATTTATACCCCGCCCTCCACTCCCCAAGGGAGTCTCAGAGCGGCTTACAAACTCCTTTTCCCTTCCCCTCCCCACAACAGACACCCTGTGAGGTAGGTGGGGCTGAGAGAGCTCTTTCCCAAGCTGTCCTTGAGGGAACAGCTGGTACAGAGCTATGGCTTGCCCAAGGTCATCCAGCCAGGTGCAAGTGGAGGAGTGGGGAATCAAACCCGGTTCTCCCAGATTAGAGTCCGCGCACTTAACCACTACACCAAACTGGCTCTCCAGAGCAAACTAATTTATGGAGTAGCCAAATCGCTCACTCACAGCTTTAATGCCAGTAGCTCACAAAGTAGAATTTTTGCTCACAAGACTCCACAGCTTAGAGGGAGCACTGCTTTGGACCTATATCTATTCTGACCAATAAAATCCCAGCTAGAAGAAATTAGATCCCCAACCAAATATTAGGGTTACCAGCTGTAAAATTCCTGGAGATTTGGGGTGGGGAGCAGGGTTTGGGGAGCGGCGAGACCTCAGTGGGTATAATGCCACAGAGTTCATCTTCCCAATGGCTGTTTTCTCCAGGGGAACTGATCTCTTTTACCTGGAGAGCAGCTGTAATTCTGGGAGATCTCCAGCCACCACCTGGAGCCTGGAAACACTACCAACTATTAATTTATAACCAGGCGGGACGGGCTATTTTTCCAGGCATCCAGTGCTGAAGGGACAGCAGTCTTTGTTCTGCCTGCTCCATCAGAAGTAGAGACATGGGAAGGGCTCTTTAGTCACCCTGTCCCTCTAGCAAGAGAGGTGAACATAGCCTTTCCCTTAGGCATATTGGCTCTTGGCCCCATTTTTCTGTGTCTTGGTTTCTGCATGGAATATCATGCTAAATAATGCAGTTTCAATCCACTTTGGGCAGCAACTGTTTGCAAGTGAATTTCGTCATCTCCCACAGTAAAAATCAGTTGCAAAGTGCATTGAAAGCAGATTGAAAGTGTGTTATATAGTGTGTGTGAAAGTGCCTTATATATTGTTGTAACACCAGACAGGTTCAGCCGAAGCCTCCTTTACCCTGCAAGAGAAGGAACCTTTTTCTCAGCGTAGGAGGAAGTGGCTAAAGTGCATAATAATTTGTGGGCGTCCTTACGACATAGTTGTTTTTTAAAAAAACAGGTTTCATTTTTATAACATAATAACAAAAAGTACAAACTGGTAAGGCACAACTTTTTAAACATAGAACAAAGATTATCCAATAGCATAAGAACTATCAGTTCCAAATACTAAACCATTGAATAATAACGGAAGATATTAAACTAATTGCAGGTTCACTATACCACTTGGAATCTCTCCTTGCTGATGCAGGAATTCAAGAACAGGAAGCCACACAGAAAACATCATTTTTCTCCTTTCACTAAGTATAAGTTGTACTGAACTATTAATTTTCTCCACGATATATAAATGCCAGAGTTTACTATGCCAAGCAGTTAAGGAAAATAATTGTTTCGATTTCCAATGCATCGCTATTACAGCCTTCACTGCATATAATAAAACTGCAATTCTCTTCTTATCCAAATTATTTAATAAATCAGTTTATCATTTAATAATATGCATTCTGTTGTAAAGGGGATCACAATATCTGAAATATCTTTAATTCGAGTCATAATGGTTTTCCAGAAAAATTGTCTCTTTGTCAGCTAGGCTGCCATAAAGAAGGTGTGGGGGGGGAGGTGGCTGACACTGGAATTCTAACTTTTGATTCTCTTGTAGCATTTATCTTTGCTTTGACAAGGCTCGACCTTGGAGATGCTCTCTGATTACTCTTGTAAGTTTCCCACTGGGAACTAGTTATTTTCTGCACAAATGTAACCTGTTGCTCATTGGCTTGTATCCATCTGACAACCCAAGTTTGAACCCTGTATAAAATCCCATTCCTGCTTTTCCAACAGTAGTCTTAACACAAATAATATTTAGAGCAATGCAGTATTCCTGATTCAATAAACTGATCCTGTTTAAGGAATGTTGTTGATTTCTGATTACTGGGGACTCTGACAATCTTAGGACAATATAGCCAACAATGTAGGTATGACCCTTTTTCGTTGCAATTTCTCCAACAAAGTGTGCTTAGGTTTTTACTATGTGCCGTCTGAGCCGGTGTTAAATACCAAAATGATAAAATCTTAAAAGCTTGTAATCTCATTGCTTCTATAGATGATTTAAATTCCTCTGAGTTCCATATACGTTCCCAAGACTCTTTAGTCAACTGGTTAGATACTAATTTCTCCCATCTAGATTGGTAAAATAATTTCCTATCCTCTTGCAGATGTAACAATATTTGCATTACCTTGGAGATTGTGCCAGTTCTGGTAGAGCCTATACTTTGTATAAGCATTTCAAATTTGGTTAGAGGTTTCATTTTTGCCTTTAAATTAACTATGTTACACACATGACTAACCTGATAATACTGATACCAGGAAATTGAGGATTCTAATTTCTTTTCTAGACTTTCCTTCTTTATTAATTTATCCAAATATATTAGATCTTTTAACCTCAGACAATGTTTTTGTCTCCAGTGTTCGTATTCTTCAATATTTAACCCTGGAGGATACCACTGTTGTCCCAAAAAGGTTGAGAATCTAGAGTATTCAGGCACCAGTTTCTCTCTTAGTCTATCCCAGATTTCTAAAGGTGCCATTAAAAAATCGTTTTGCAGAATCTGCTTTGGCCTATTTTTTTATTTTGCCAAACCACCTCTAAAACAGTAAAAGGCTCCGTCTCCTCACAAAAAATTTGTATCCAGTCTGGAGTGTTCACTTCCTGTGTCATTAATAAAATTCTATTTAAGTGTGTTCCCTGTAGGCATGGAAGTTGAAAACCTCCCACCTTTCGTCTTCTATATAGGGTTGTTGCACTAATCCGGTGTTTTTTCTTCTTCCACAAAAAATTAAGTAGTGTGTCTTGCCATTGTTGTAATTGGATAGGTAATATTCCTACCGGTATAGCCCTAAATAAA
Organism: Lepidodactylus listeri; assembly: GCA_029233225.1. Classification (NCBI taxonomy): domain Eukaryota; kingdom Metazoa; phylum Chordata; class Lepidosauria; order Squamata; family Gekkonidae; genus Lepidodactylus; species Lepidodactylus listeri. Next base: position 109,415,626 of record JARCFY010000009.1, on the reverse strand, counting down.
AATATAAATTTAGGAAGTAAAAAAAATTACTTAAATTATATCTATCAATTATAGATAATGGTCCCCCCCTCCCCCGTTTTATCTGACTAGTTATTTCTTTCTGTAATTTGTCGTGATTATAAAGAAATAGTTTATCTAAATCGGCTGATATTTGTATTCCTAAATATTGTAAGTGTGTAGTAGACCCTTGGTATTGATATAATCTTTGAAGTTCCTGTTGTTCTTCTACTGGGATATTAATGGGCATTAGTTTTGATTTTGCAAAAATTATTTTTAATCCTGATATTTCTTCAAATTTTTTAAAATTAATTTGTAGCTCCTTTAAAGCCTCTTTAGGGTTACACAAAAATAAAAGCATATCGTCCACAAACAGCGTAATATTATATTCCTTATTCTTTATTCTAACACCCTGTATATTTTCAGTATTCCTAATTTTTGTCGCTAATGGCTCGACTGCCAAGGCAAAAAGTAATGGTGAAAGCAAGCAGCCCTGTCATGTACCCCTTTTCAATTTAAAGTTTTGAGGATAGAAATTATTGTCAGGATCCCTGATCCTAACAGAGTATTCTTTATGCATTGTGTAGTATGTTTGTGCAGATGTCATTTCACTCCCTTGCTATCTCTTGCTAAGCTGTCTCAGGTTTCCTCCCTTCTCTTTATTGCCTTGAATTATATTGCTTTGTGAAGGTCTTGTCAATGTAACAGTTCCATCCGGGAGAATGGCGACCTCAAACGCTGACACGTCACCCGAGACCAAATGGCCTCTTCCCCCGTGTATTCCTCCGCTCCCCCGCCCGCCGAGACACGGAACTTTCTTATCGCTGTGAGAAGTCCTTGGGATGGCCTTTGTTATGGATATACGGGGCACATCTGTGGCGCCTAATTCAAGAGGGGAAAATTTATAACTTTAACACCTCACCTTTCCTATGGGAAGTAAAACGGCCTAAGATCTTTAACCGCGCTTTCCCCCTTTTTGTGATTGGTTGAATATCGGGGTTTCAAACTGTACAGGAGGGTATATTAACCCTGACTGTTTTGTATATCGTATCTCTAACAAACATTCGAGAACCTGTCATGCAGTACTAAGAAAATAAAGAACTCTGTTTCATCAACAAAGGTCTGATCTTTGACTGCTTAGGGGAGAAGCCTCACAATTATTTATTTTGATTGATGTTTGCGGTTGTCTATATATTGCTGCAATAGCCTGCATAAAATTATTACCAAAGTTCATATTCTTCAAAAGAATATTTAAAAATGGGATTTCAACAGAATCAAAAGCTTTCTCCACGCCAAGTGAAAGCATAGTCATTTTATTATTTGTTTTAACAAAGTGCAGTACATTTAAAGCTTTATGAGTACTGTCAACCAAATCCCTCCTTGGAATAAAGCCTACTTGATCATAGGCAGGGGTCCTTTGGGGCTGGAGCAAGGTGGAGCACTGCTCTGCCAGCTCAGGAGTGGGCAGTAGGGCAGCCACGGGCCGAATCAGATTCTCTGATCTGATTTGGCCCACCGCTGAATTGCCACCGAAATTCAGCGGCAGCTTAAAAAGTGGCTGTAGGGGAGTGGGTTTGAGGGAGAGGCTCCAAACTTACAAGGTAGCTTCTGGGACCTCTCCCCCAAATACCCACCAAGTTTTAAGAAGATTGGACCAGGGGGTCCAATTCTACGGGCCTCTAAACAGGTTGCCCCCATTCCTTCCATTGTTCTCTATGGTGGGAAGAAAGTAACTTTTTTTCCCACCATAGAGAACAATGGAGGGGATGGGGCAACCTGTTTGAAACCCCGTAGAATTGGACCCCGTAGTCCAATCTTCTTGAAACTTGGTGGGTATTTCGGGGAGAGGTCCCAGAAGGTACCCTGCAAGTTTGGAGCCTCTCCCTCAAACCCCCTCTCCTCCAGCCCCTCATATACCCTATGAGTTTTTGCCATTGACTTCAATGGCCCATAGGGTATAATAGGGCTGAAACTGACATTCGGCCGGTTACGCTAATGAGTTATGCTAATAGGTATGCTAATGAGCTCCTGCACCTCTTTTTCTACGAAATGACCCCTGATCATAGGCTATGTAGTCTGAAATGATTTTATTTAGTCTTTGGGCTATAACTGATGTAAAAATCTTAAAATCTACGTTCAAAAGAGAGATTGGCCTATATGATGCCAGTAATGTTATATCTCTTTGAGGTTTGGGGATGACAACCACTGTAGCTTGTTCCCAAGAAAGCGGAAGATATCCACATTTTAAGATATGGTTGCATGTATTCAGTAATGGATCTTTAAGTGTCTGCACAAAGTTTTTATAAAATGATGCTGTAAAGCCATCTGGCCCAGGGGCTTTATTGACTTTCAGTCTCTTAAATGCTTACACAATTTCCTGTTTTGTATAGTTTTTGTCTAAAAAAGCCTTATGTTCTTCTGTTAGTGTTTGTGTTAAGTTTGCTTTTAAAAAATCCTCAATTTTGGAGAGTGGTATATCTTTTGACCATGGGTCATGAAGAGCTGGACTCAACTGTGTGACTGAACAACAACAACATATCTTTTGAAGCATATAAGCCCTTATAATAATCTACAAACACTTTAGCAATTTGTTCTGTTTTGGATTGTAATTTTCCTGACTTATCTTTTATTACCTGAATTTGTTGCTGCATTTTTTTTTCTATTAACCCTATGATTCAAAATTTTTAAATTCTTTGATGAGTAATACCAAGATTCATGTTTTAAGTATAATAAGTCTTTCTGTATCTTATTTGTATCCAAAGTCTCTAATTCCTTTCTCTCTATAAGAAGTTTTTATAAGTCTTTTTGCTTTGTGTGTTTTATTCTAAATTATGTATTTGATTAAGAATTAATTCTCTTTGCTCTTTTTTCTGTTTCCTCATATATACAGATTTCGCAGATGCCCTTGCAACACCGGTCTCATTGCATCCCAAAGTATCAGAGGAGAAGAGACCTTTCTAGCATTTTCCTGAAAATATAGTTTTATATGTCAGTCTATTTCTTCCCTATAAAGTTGGTTATCTAATATATTGTTATCTAATTTCCATATATACTATTGTCTCTTCCTGTTCATCCCCAAACACACTCCACCCAAGAGTGGTCAGTCCATATTTTATCCCCTATCTGTGAAGATTTAATATGACTAAGAAGATTCTGCGAAATCAGTAAATAATCCAGTCTGGTGTGGATGTTATATTGTGCAGAATAATATGTAAAGCCCCTCTCTGTTATATGTTGTAACCTCCAAATATCTAATAAAGCAAAATATTTAAACAATCTGCCTAAGCTTTGTTTGTTGACTTTTTTACCTTTGAATTTGTTGTCATTCTTATTTTAGAAAGTCCTATCTAAATCTTGGTTCACTACACAATTCAGATCGCCACCCAAGATGACTTTCCCTTCTTTAAAGTTTTTTAGTTGCTGAAAAATATCTGTTAAAATTTTTGATTATAATTCGGTGCATATATAGAACCTATAGTCACTTCCTTATTTTCCATTAGCCCTTTAACAAATATAAATCTCCCATTGCTATCCTGTAGTATATCTTGCACCACAAACCTAACATTCCTGGAATATAAAATCACCCCTAGCTTTCAAACTCCCACAGGTGTGAGAGTTCTGCGCAAAGTAGTCAAGGATCAGATCTTGGTTGGTAAACCAGAGTTCTTTATTTCCAATCTCTACATTAGTACAGCTTCTCGGATTATTGTCAGAGATGAGACAGATAATACAGGCAGGTCTATTATACTATTCCAAGGAGTTTGAATTACCCATAGGTAGCCAATCACTATAGGGGAAAATTGGCGGGCAAAACGGGATCCTGACCGTTTGGTTCTCACAGGAAAGAAAGTGAGGTGTCAAGCTGTAAATTCCCTTCCCAAACCAGACCCCTCAGATGTTACCAGTTCACATAACAATCAATGGCCTCAAGGCTTTTGCATGTGATAAGAGATGAGACGCATCCTCCCTTGAAGTCCCAGCCGGGGCCGATGGAATGTGGAGGCCGCAGTGTGAGAGGCCCTTTGTTCCCATGCACTGCAGGTGTCACCCTCCCGCCTTAGCTGTTACAAACTCCAGGCCTGGTTAATTACTATAGCATAGCAGTCACAAACATACAATGAGCATACATAGTTGGCAATAGCTTACAAGAGAACAGCATTCAATAGTGAAAGGTACAACTGTAAGAATAGAAATCACTATGTCTGAATCAGCAGATTCTGACACAGGACTGCAATTGTTGGGTAAACCATTTACTACAAAAAAGATTCCTGTCTGCTTTTTTCTGGTGCATCTTCTGCAGCATTAAAATATCTGATTTCAAATTATATAAATTGTTATACATTCTCTTTCTCTTTATATTGTTATTCAATCCTCTGACATTCAAAGTCAGAATTTTAACTGTAGACACCTTATCCTATCTTCTAAACCAGGGGTGGGCAAACTTGCTCAGCATAAGAGCCACTTAGAACAGGGGTGGCCAAACTTGCTTAACGCAAGAGCCACATAGAATAAACATCAGATGTTTGAGAGCCACAAAACATGAACAAATATTACTTGCTTTTATTGGAAAATAAGCACATTTACTTTTTATTAACCTTAAATGTGACTGCCGAGGGGGCGGAGCCAGCGGTGCATGGCGGACGTGTAAAGAAGGAGCTCCCGCTCTAACCCCCTGAAAACCTAACTTGAGGCCATGTTCTTCGCTTCCATGCTGATAAAACCCTCTAGAAAGTCGACCAGCTTGAGCACAGCAGCAATCCGAACTGAAAGAACTTCGGTTAAGGCATACTTTTCCCCGTCTACTGCTCAGCCTCCCTCATCACCGGAGGCCTTGAAGACAAGCAAAATGGCGGCGGATGACCTTCAAGCTCCAGAAACAGACGCTAATGCGCCACTTACCAGACGAGATCTCCGGGACTTTCGTGAGGACATTTTGAGGGCAATGAACACTTTAGTATCTGATCTATTAAGCCCGATGCAAGCTACACTACAGGAATTGAAACAAGATCTTAAAGAAGTCTCTAAGATTGCAGAAAACTCTTCCGAACTGGCCCTAACTCTGCAGGACGAGGTAAGAGTTCTCCAAACGGCTTCTAATAAGACCCAAACCCGCCTTGCCGTTATGGAAAATAAATGGAGACAAAGCAACCTTAAATTTCGGGGGTTTGAGGAGGGGGCTGAGGAGAACGGAGACCTAGCCATATTTATGTCTAAATGGCTGGCTACCACATTAAACTTAGAAGACGGAGTTGCACTGGCAATTTTGAGAGCGCAGCGTTTGGGCCCGTTTGCTTCGGCAAGACAAGGTAGACCACGTGACATTTTAATACAATTCCTATACCAAAGAACCAGGGATAGAATCCTGAGGGAATCCAGAGCAAACAAATCCCTGTATTACCACGATAAGAAGATATTGATTCTACTAGATCTGCCACCAGAAGTCCTAGAAAAACGTCGCTCTCTAAGAACTATTACGGCGAAACTGTTTGAGACCAAAATTAGATTTCGCTGGTCCCCTGTATCAGACATAATTGTCTACAAAAATGGTCTTCCATTTCAAGCCTCAGACAGAATGACTGGCAAAGCCCTTTTATCATCGTTGGGAATCAAGTTATCTAAGCAAGAAGAAGATGCTTTAGCTGAGTCTTGAGTACTGTGGAACTGTACTGTGCATCTGCTTTCTATAATTCTCTTGAGTAAGAAATGGTTTCAATGCTATATAGGTGAATTGCAACCTTGCACTATAATGTGTATTTTTTGTTGAAATGCTCTATATTTCCTGAACGTTTTTTTGTAACAACTTAAAGCTATACAGGTGAATTATAACCTAGCATTATAGGGTGTAGGATATGTTGAAGCATTTTATATAATTTGAATTTCTATTTTGCATAACGCTATATAGGTGAAGTATAACCTAGCACTATAATGTGTAATTTATGTTGATTTTTATTATATTACTTGAAAGGGGTTTTTTTGCATTTATTTAATGCCATATAGGTGAATTATAACCTTGCACTATAGGGTGCAACATATGTTGATAAGTCTTATACTACTTGATAACCTAGCACTATAATGTCCACTTTATGTTGAACTGTATTATATTACTTGAAAGTTATCTTTTGCGATTATTTAATGTCATATAGGTGAATTATAACCTTGCACTATAGGGTGTAACATATGTTGACAAGTCTTATACTACTTGAATTTCTATTTTGCAACAAATCTTGATATTTAATTATAGTTCAACCTTTTAACATTATTTTTAAATGCTAGTTTCTATGTTAAATCCATATGCTATATTAACAACCCACAAACTCTGGGGAAAACTTTTTTATTAGATAGACTTATTAGAGTATATGGTTACATCTACATTTTAAATATTATGACTTTTGCCTTTTATAGGAATAGCAACTGTGTTTAAGCTCTTTTATATGTGGTTATATTTTGGATATTGGAGTATAACAGTGACCATAGAGGGTTTTTTTCTCTTAGACAACATTTGAAAGTAATACAACTATTGTAAGGATTGTTTTGATTATAACTTAGTTTGTCTACATGGGGGGTGGGGGTTGGTTGTTCAGGGTTATGTTAAGATCTTAATAAGTACTACACAGACCTCTCCAGACTACAATTTGAGTCTTTGGACGGAGTTACTGGTTAAGTTTCTCCTTGGCTCCACTTTGTGAATAGAGCCATCTAGACTCTAACCCCAGATAGGGGTTATATGAAGTGTTTTTTATATTTTATTAAAAATTAAGATCCAACCAATTTAAATAAAAAGTTGAGAGCTTTAGTTAGGAAAGGTTAGGGGTTTATAAGAAGTTAGATAGTTAGTTATAGTTAGTTAAAAATAAAATTAAAAACTTATAATAAATAAATAAATAACTATACTAATACAATAGTTACATTAGTTATAAGTTTTATTTTTTGGGATTATGTCTCAAAACTTTAAACTGGCATCTTGGAACGCAAGAGGTTTAAATAACAATATTAAAAGAAGAAGAGCCTCCACTTTTTGGGCTAAACAAAGAATAAACTTTCTTTGCATTCAAGAAACCCACCAGAAAAAAGGTTCCCCACAGGTTTTTCCATCTAAATGGTTCACGCAGCAGTTTCAGGCACCTGGTTCATCTAAATCACGGGGTAATGCAATTTTGATATCTAAAAATGTTCCTTTTAATGTTCAGGAAGTCAAAACTGATCCGGTTGGCAGATATATTTTTTTAAAAGGAGAGCTCAATGGTGAATGGTTCACCTTAGCTTCTATTTATGCTCCCAATTCAGATCAATTAAATTTTATTAAAACAACTTTCCAACTTTTAGCAAATTTCAGTAAAGGAGAAATTATTTTGGGTGCAGATTTGAATTTTATTGTAGATCCAGCTTTGGATAGAACTCATAAGAAGAAAAATTTGTATAGAGGGGCTCTTAAACAAACTGACTTGAAAACAATTTTTGACTCATTTAATTTGGGGGATGTATGGAGAGTTCTCAACCCAATTGAAAAGCAATATACCTATTATTCTCCTAGACATCAGATTTATACCAGAATCGATTTTATATTAGCCTAAAATAATAGTATTAAAAATTTAAGTGAGGTGGAGATAGGAACTATTTCTCTTTCGGACCACGCCTGGGTGACTTGCAAACTAAATAAAAGGCATAATGACAATAAAGGTATTCATTGGTCTTTTGATAAAACTTTATTGAATAAAGACGATATTAGACAGAAATTAAAAGCTAATGTAATAGAATACTTTAATTTCAATTCAGAATGTGAAGCAACTCAAGCAAACATAAGGGATGCCTTTAAAGCCGTCATGCGTGGTCACATTAGTTCAGTGCCTCGAACTATAAAAAAGAAAAACAGCATATGGTTAATGAACTACAAACAAACATTAGCATATTAGAACGCAGACACATGAAGTTTGGGGGACAATACACTTATAAAAAATTGCTTAGAGAAAGACAAAAATTAGAGCTTCTTGAAACCACTCAGATCCAAAAGTCACTTCGTTACCTTAAACAATCATGGGTTACTAAAACCCCACTATCCATAAAGAGATTAAAGTTTAGGGCAGATCGTAAGGCAGCAGAAAAATTTATATATGTAATCAGAGATAAAAAGGGAAATTTGCAAAATACACCAAAAGCTATTAGTGCGGTGTTCTACAACTACTATAAAGAATTATATACGTCAGTAAACCCAAATATCTCGGATATTAAATCTTATCTACATAAAATTAATTTTTCAAATAAACTTTCCAGTGAACATCTCAAATTGTTAGACTCTCCTATTTCAATTCAAGAGGTCTCTGATGCTTTATCAAATGCTAAAAACAATAAAACCCCAGGTAGGGATGGCCTGCCTGTTGAATTCTATAAGGCTTTTAAATCAGACTTGCTTCAACATATACAGAAGACTATGAATGCAATATTTACAACAGGTACTATGCCAACATCGTGGACCAGGGCTAATATTATTGTTATCCCTAAACCGGGCAAGGACAAATTATTCCCCTCTTCCTTTTGTCCTATTTCGATTCTCAATCATGATTTTAAATTATTTTCCTCTATTTTGGCAGCCAGATTGAATAAGTTAATTACTCAATATGTCCACAAGGATCAAGTTGGATTTATGCCTGGGAGGACGTTAACAGATAATATAAGAAAAACTTTAAATGTTATACATCATTGCTCTACTAATAAGATTTTGGCATCTATTTTATCTTTAGATGCTGAAAAAGCTTTCGATTGGGTGGAACCTCAATTTCTGTTGGAATTATTAAGTTTTATGAATTTTGGTCCAAACTTCCTAACTGCTATTAAAGCCATATACACTAATCCTTCGGCCCAGATTTCAATTAATTCATATAGGTCAGAAGAAATAAACTTGACACGAGGTACGAGACAGGGCTGCCCTCTATCCCCTTATCTTTTTGCCCTTTTTTTGGAACCCTTGGCCTATGCTGTCAGAGGGGATATGGCTATCGAAAGGGTGACCATTAAACAGATTAGTTGTAAGTTAAGCCTTTTTGCTGATGATGCCATTTTTTACTTGTCCAACACATACCAGTCTTTGGATTTGTTAATGCATCATATATCTGACTTTGGTAAGATATCAGGACTGTCAATTAATTTTGAGAAATCAGAACTTTATCCTATAGGTTTGTCAATAAAAGAAAAAAATAAAATCTCTAAGGTATTCCCGTTTCGTTGGGTTGAGGGCTCTTGGAGGCATCTGGGGATAAATATCCCATTAAATCTAAATAATCTCTATCAGGTAATTTAAAAATTCTGAACCATTAAATAAGAAAAGTCAACATTCATGGTTTCTTCTTAGCAGTAGCAACAGGTATTTTACTTTCTCTCGGAGGAGTTGCACTGAATTGTAGCTTTCTCTCTAGCTTTCTCCTATGAAGATCTTCTGGAACTTTCAGCCCTAGTTTCATTAAAAGTTTCATTCCTGATTCAAGTGTTGTCACTTATAATCTTTCTCCCTTGTACATCAAGTGTATCCTTACGACATAGTTCATTGCTAGGGAGCCCGATTGGAAGCCTGGGGGCCTTGATTCAGCTCCTGGCCTCTCCTGGCCTATTCCTAAACCAGATAATTTATTGGCTAGGCAACTGTGGAATATGCACTTGAGTGCCCTCCCCTAAATCTGGGTGCCTCAGCCAATTATCGCCATGTTTCCAGCTTTCTGTTTTGGAAAAAGTTGTCTTACAAATGTCTGCTTTGGAAAGTTCAGGGATATTTGGACAGTATCTGTGTTACAGATCCCTGCCAGTTTGCTTTTAAGAACATAAGAAGAGCCCTGCTGGATCAGACCAGTGGTCCATCTAGCCCAGCATCCTGTCTCACACAGTGACCAATCAGTTCCTCTGGGGGTCCAACAACAGGGCAGAGAGGCCGAGGCCTTCCCCTAATGTGGCCTCCTGGTACTGGGATTCAGAGGCTTAGTGCCCCTGAATGTGGAGGTTCCCCTCAGCCACCATGGCTAGTAGCCATTGACAGACCTCTACTCCATGAATTCATCTAATTCCCTTTTTAAACTGTTTATTCCTATGGCCATCACTACATCCTTTGGCAGCAAATTCCACATTTTAATCACTCTCTGTGCCTTTTCAGCCTTCTTATGCCACTGAGGTGGCATTTAGTGTTAAGCTCCATTTGAACCTGATATACAAGTCAATGAATATGGTTAGTAAACACATGAGGCAGCCACTTTGCTAAAGCTAAGCACATCTGGATCTGTTCATTACCTAGATGGGAGACCTCCTGGGATAATATTTATTTATGAAAACATTTATATCCCACCTTTCCTTGTAGTTCAAAGTGGTTTACACAACTTGGTTAAAACATTATGATTTAAAACGAACAGAATAAAACCACAGAAACCCCCCCCCCCAAAAAAAATGTTCTTGCAGTTTATACCCCATTAAAAGCACTGGTGAATAGCGGATGTGCAGCACCTCCTAAAGATTACTAATGATGGCGCCCTTCAACTCCTTGGGGAGTCTGTTCCACAAAATGGGAGCAACAATGAAAAAAGGGCAGACTCTGGTTGGTGGCAGGCAGGCCACTTTAAGCGGGGGAACTGGCCTGAAGACCATAGTTGGCACATGCGGATGTATGAGAGGAGACAACTCTTTAGATATTTTCAGAGGGTAACCATGTCAGTCTGCAGTGAAACAAATTTGAGTCCAGTAACACTGAAGATGCAGAAGAAGAAGCAGGAGGAGGAGGAGTTTGGATTTATACCCCGCCCCTCACTACTCAAAGGAGTCTCAGAGTGGCCTACAATCTCCTTTCCCTTCCCCTCCCCACAACAGACACCCTGTGAGGTGGGTGGGACTGAGAGAGCTCTCTTGAGGACTGCCCTTGAGAGAACAACTCTGAGAGAGCCATGACTGACCCAAGGCCACACCAGCAGCTGCATTTGGAGGAGTGGGAAATCAAGCCCGGTTCTCCCAGATTAGAGTCTGTGTTCCTAACCACTATACCAAACTGGTATAGACCAATAGGAGTTTCAGGATATAAGCTTTTGAGAGCCAAACCTCCCTTTGTTCTTTAGATACGTGGATCAGCCTAATAGAGGTACAGTTCATGCAGTGGAAGAAGTAGCTCTGACTTGTGAAGGTTTCTGTTTGAATAAATTCCGTTAGTCTCTGGGTCCCTGTTTTATTTTGCTGCTACAGATTAACATGGTTACTCTAATGGGACTTGCGTTCCATGAAAGAAGAAACAATGTGATATAAATGCAATTAATAAAATACATAAATGTTCCCCAACAGCAGGTATCTGTGTGAAAATTATATCAGGTAGGATGGCAAAGGTCTGAAGATGCTCATTTATTTAAATATTTTATATTGCTTTTCTCTCATATACTCAAATCCATTTCTAGTACCATAGATATTAAAACCAGCAGAAACAAATTACCAGATAATCAGCAGAGCAACAGGTCATTTTCCCAAGGCCATTTTCAAAAGTTCAGACATTTCCCCCTCTTTAAAAATCAGCAGAGATGACACGTCCCATGTTGCCCTCAGCAAACCTTTCCAAAGGACTGCAGCTGCTACTGAAATGGCACCGGTACAAGATGAAACCATCATAACCTTTGTTGTTGTCAAGACTGTAAGCAACTCCTGTTGTGACATGTGTGGTGCTGGGGGGGGGGGGGGGTGTCCCACCAGGAGATACAGCTACTCACCGAAGTCTAGAAGAGCTGAGGATCTGGAACAGCTGGTTCAATTGTACTCCTCTTTCCCCCCAGTGATAAAGCAAGGTACCTGTGCGGTTTGTCTTGTCAGACAATGAACAATTGTTCCTCCATTTGATACCATTAACCAGATGTTCTAGCATTTCTTTCTGGCAATCTTTTAGATGTTTGTGGATACATGCTCCCCCCCCCCCCAACTTGCGATTCATTTGTTGCTTTTCTAGGTAAACATAGTCACTTCAGTCTTCCCTGAGAGGAAGATAAGAGTACAGCCCTCTCTATCTATAAATGTAACTATAGAAACGAGGCCTGGTATTCGAAAGATATTTACACACCCATATTCTGTGGAATGAGTTATAACGGAACCCCTTTGCGCTGGATGCTTAATGTACTCTCTTACATGGTCTCTTGTATTATTTCTTTATCATTTTATACTCTGCTTTTCTCACCAGTGGGGGACTCAAAAGTGCCCCAAGTGGGCTCCCCAGCGGGGGATCCAAAGGAGGAAGTCTTGTCCTCTCCTGCACCTCCCCAGCCAATTTCTTGTTTCAGTTGTTCCCCATTTGGCTTGCAGGAGGGAAAATGTTATGCTTGGCTTCAAGGCCAGTATTAACAAATAAGCTAGTAAAGCACAGTTTGCAAAATTTATACCTAAGAAAAAGATTTGATCACCAGTCGACTAATCTGACAATTAAGTCTGTATTATTTATATTTATTTATTATTAATTAGTTTCGATTTATATCCCGCCTTGCCCGCCCAGGCAGGCCCAAGGCTTTAACCAGTGTGGTAAACCTGCACATAATTGTGTGTAAATTTTTTTAAAGCACCCTGATCTTACAGTAGAGATATGCAGTACGCAGCTTGTGAGCCAAACAAAGCTTTTTTAGACCTACTAAATTTCTTCAGAACTGTCTTTAGAAAGGAAGGGAATCTGCTAAAACCATAGCAGCTGTTCCAAGGCATCAGCTACAAAATCACAAATATCTTTTCACTTGATGTAATAAGACATGAAGGGAATTTATCAGATCACAGACATTCTGTCTCTGTGCTTCTCGTCTGTGCATCGTCAGGTCACAATATAATTAAACTAAACCAAGGAACTTTGATAAGAGAAGGACCCCCGAGATCCTCTCCCCAGCCTCTGTAACCTATGTAGGATTCAGTGCAAGTGGCCATCAGTCCCAAGCTAAGCAGGGGGCTGGCCCTGACTGGTACCATGAAGAATTTATTTATTGCTAACTGTGGGGACATAATCATTTTTTATTTATAATACTTATACTCTGCCATAAGACCCAGGGTCCCTAAACAAAGCAATAGCAGGTTGTGAAACAAAATACAGTAAAACAGCCAGTAAACCTTTTTGTCAAAAAGAGAAAGATGACACAGCCAAATCTCTCAAAAATGTTAGTATTGCCACATGTTGTACCAACTGAAGCTCTGAGACATCTTCAAAGGCAGCAGGGATAGATGTGGAAGTCAAAATGGCCCAGGAAAAGGGCATAAAGTGGCCCCTACCCCCCTTAGCTGATGGAGAGTCCAGTGGAGTAAAGGCTGGTAAGCCCCCAACTGGTCACCCTCATCCAGCACAGCTGAGGTGCCCGCCAGAGGGGAAGTGGGGCTGCCACTTCCCTGTCTTCATATTGGCAACAATGTCTGGCTGAAGGAGAGACAGGCATACCTGTGAGGTTACCAGGTCTGCTTCCACCTTCCTTTGGACATGTGTTTTTAGGTCACTGTCATTGCTCCAGTGGGAGCAAAAATGCAGGGAGGGGTGGAGCATTGTGATGCGACTTCTGGTTTTACCCAGAAGTCGCATCACAAAATTCTAGGAATTCTCCAATCTCTTTGGGGAAAACCATGAGGCTACAGGGTAACAGAAACCCTCTATAACTTTCTAAGCTAATGAGCCTGTCTTATATTTAGTATCTGCTAGGACAATTATGGAGGATGGGACAGAGGAATTGTGTTTTACCATTTTCTTTTGAATCCCACGCTCAGTCTGGTGCTATGCTGAGAGTATGCTTGTGGACATTTTCTTTAAATAAATACTTTATAACTTTTGATGCTAGTAGTGGTTCTGTGTACCACACTGACCTCCAGTGCCTTGGACATGCTATTTTATAAGGTGTGCTGGGAAGAAAGGGCAGGAAAGTCAGCTGGCAAGTGGCTCCTCCCCCAGTGGTGCGCAAGGCAGTAGTGATGGCCAGATCTGGATAGCAGGAGACACAGAGGCAGGGCCTCAGAACTGGGAAGGGAAGTGGGGAGACCTCACCCTTCCAGTGGCAGTTCCTACGAAGACGGGGTGGTGGTGGCAGTTGAACACACAGACAGAAAACCCCCTCCAGATGTTGGAAAAACCTTGGAGGGACTGCAGGTCAGAGCAAGACTGTTACGCCACAGTTGATATGCTAGCCAGGGAGATCTGATGCAGCCTGGTAGCCAGAGGAAGAAAAGTGAGGCTGTATCAGCAACAGATTGGCTGCTGCCAAGTGCCTCAAAGAGCAAGGGGTCAGGAGGCCCTATCAGGAGCAGAATTCTCAGAAAGAGGTGGAAATCTTTGGGAGGCTTTCAAGAGCCAGTTTGCTCCTGAAAGGCAGCTTCATATAGCACCCAGTACAGCAGTCTATGATTACATTTCTCTTCCATCTCCCCCCTCCAGGATTCTATGAAGTTTCAGGGGCTTCAGCAGGCCAGTTTTCCTACCTCCCTCTTCCCTGCATTTAATTGGCTGACTTGCTCTCAGCAGTGGCATTCCACAGCTTTTGAATAGGGTTGCCAACTCTGTGTTAGGAAATGGACCTCAGCAGGGTATGATGTCATTTTCTCTAGGGGTACTGATCTATGTTGTCCAGAGATTGGTTTTGATTCTGGGAGATCTCCAGGCTCCACCTGGAGGTTGGCAACCCCACTCCCAGAGCATGCACAGACTGTTCTCATCAGGCTACTTTTAGAGGGGTCTTTTAGTTTCAAGTAACGTGTAGCCTATTTTTCTGCATCCTTAGGGTGTCCCTCGAGTATGTAGAAGTCAAGACAGCTGGTTTGGTGTAGTGGTCAGGAGTTGGACTCTAATCTGGGAGAACCGGGTTTGATTCCCCACTCGTCCACATGCAGCCGCTGGTCTGACTTTGGGTCAGTCACAAGTTCTTTCAGAGCTGTTCTCTCAAGAGCAGTTCCCTCAGAGCTCTCTCAGCCCCACCTACGTCACAGGGTGTCTGTTGTGGGGAGAGGAGGGGAAGAGAAAGGAGATTGTAAGCTGCTCTGAGACTCCTTCGGGTACTGAAGGGCGAGGTAGGAATCCAATCTCTTCTTCTCCTTCTCTTCAATGTCTGTGGGTGGCCTAGTTTTGCCATTTCTGTGACTGGATTGAATCATCCACCTTATTATTTGACATGGAATATGGCAGATTTAAAGGGATCATCTGTTTTCTCATTATTACATGCTACCACTGCTATCTGTTTTTAAATAGCATTTTGCATTTGACAAATACTTTTCAGCCACTGTTGTGCTCAGCCTCACCATACTCCTGGTGATACAGGCTACTGTTATTTCTGTTTTACAGACTGGAGCTGGAAACTGAGCGATAGCAACTTACCCAAGAGTATCCAACAACTCCAGGGTAAAGGTAAAATTTCATCCTGGATCCTATGGGTTTAAATTATGGGCAGAAAGGTACTGGCTGGATATTAGGATTTTATTTTTAATTTTTTTTAGTGGTAAGAATAGTTCAGCAGTGGAATCGGCTGCCTAGGGAGGTGGTGAGCTCCCCCTCACTGGCAGTCTTCAAGCAGCAGCTGGACCAACACTTGTCAGGGATGCTCTAGGCCAGTGATGGCGAACCTTTTAGAGACCAAGTGCCCAAACTGCAACCCAAAACCCACTTATTTATTGCAAAGTGCCAGCACGACAATTTAACCTGAATACTGAGGTTTTAGTTTAGAAAAAAGAACTCATACATTAACATATTTTGTCTTAAAAGAAAAACACAATCACAGAGCTTTCAATTATACAAACAACTTTTTATTGAAAGGTAAAAGTTTGCATTTGGTATGCTTTTGAACAATTAATGTGATTTTTGCTGTTGTATGCATGCTGATAATTTGTCTAACCGTGGCTCATACTTTGTAAGTTTGAGAGCAGCCCAGCCTCGAGTCTGTGTCATCTTTTTCCTTTTAGAGACTGAGTGCCCAAACTGCGTGCGTGCCCACAGAGAGGGCTCTGAGTGCCGCCTCTGGCACGCATGCCATAGGTTTGCCACCACTGCTCTAGGCTGATCCTGCATTGAGCAATGGGTTGGACTAGATGGCCTCTGTGGCCCCTTCCAACTCAATGATTCTAAGCTCTCCATCATCATACAACTGGCCTGTTTGTTCTTGCTGTCCTTAGCAGAATGTGATTTTCCCCTGTATGTTCCCTCCTTATAACTGGAAGAAAACTAAAATGTGGTGGTATCACTGAAAGGAGAATTTAGGGTGCTCGAGTCTTTCATTATGTCTTTGCGAAGTGTGTATTGCTTGTTATAAATCTATACAAATTACATCACATTCCTCACAGAGAACATGAGAAATTACTACAAATGCTGTATTGGTTATCCATTGTATAGAAGCAAATGGGAAAGCGGATTAAAAATGATGAATCCTGCTGGTTAACAAAACCAGTGTCTCTCTGCT
Source organism: Lepidodactylus listeri (assembly GCA_029233225.1). Classification (NCBI taxonomy): domain Eukaryota; kingdom Metazoa; phylum Chordata; class Lepidosauria; order Squamata; family Gekkonidae; genus Lepidodactylus; species Lepidodactylus listeri. The sequence goes on along the minus strand of JARCFY010000009.1, from coordinate 109,399,238 downwards.
ATTTATCATTTTCAACCTTTGGATATTGAGGAGTGTTTCCTAACAAAGATGCATGAGGCTTAAGAAGATATGTTTTTAATGAATGAACCTTTTCTGTCAGAGTCCAGGTTTTGAGCTGTTCTCATATCCAGCTAATTCTGCTTCAGTAATCCACATTTACTTGGACTGTGGTGCATTAGCATTTAGAGGAAGTAAGGGAGGCAATACTGTCATGACACAGTATAAAGGATGCATGTCTGAACAAAGATTAGATGCGACAGAGGCTTCACACATGCAGAGAGAACACTATGTTGCCATCCTTGTCCCCATTATAAATTAGACTTATGCATCTGGAAAGATGGGGCTGCGGTGGCTCAGAGGTTAAGACGCTGAGCTGCAGACCAGAAGGTCGGTAGCTCGTTAGTTTGAGACCTTAGTGCCGCAAAACAGAGTGAGCTCCTGTCTCTGGCCCCAGCTCCTGCCAACCTAGCAGTTTGAAAGCAAGAAATTGCAAGTAGATAAATAGGTACCACTTCGGTGGGAAGGGAACAGCATTCTGTGTGCCTTGGTGTTTAGTCATGCTGGCCACATGACCACAGAAAACATCTTCGGCCAGCACTGGCTCTTCAGCTTGGAAACGATGAGCACTGCATCCCTAGAGTCGGATTCAACTGGCTTTCAAGCAAGGGAAAACCTTTATCTGGAAAGTAACTGATCAAAACCTAATCAAATGACCCTTTTCATTAACCCTTGAAGGGTAACTAGCCTAAATGAAGTTTCCTCTAACTTTCAGAACCAAATGTCTAGACCACTTTTCATCTTATTTTGCAGCACCGTATTTTAGTTGCATTCTACTGTCAGTAACCATTTCACCACGTCTCATCCCTGACAAGTCGAAGGGAACTAGTGAGTAGTTTGCCAGCCATCTACATCTACATGCACCCACCATAGTGTGACAACACAGCTAAAACTGGTCTGGCTTTACTGGAGACTACCCTCTTTATTTCTTTCAGCTCCATCCAGGCCAGCTGGCACAAGGACAATGGTTAAAGAGTCAGGTGTAGCAAAACTTCAAACAAATAAACAAAAAATCTCAAAAAATACCCCCCATCCTTTTTGGGACAAGAAGTCTTGGAAAGACGCCTAAGGCGATAGGGGCGTTCAGAGGGAATAAAGAGAAAGTAAAGGTTTCCCTTGCTCGAAAGCCAGTCGAATCTGACTCTAGAGGGCAGTGCTCATCTCCATTTCCAAGCTGAAGAGCCAGCACTGTCTGCAGACCTTTCCATGGTCATGTGGCCAGCATGACTAAACACTGAGGCGCACGGAACGCTGTTCCCTTCCCACCAAAGCGGCACCTGTTTATCTACTTGCAATTTCTTGCTTTCGAACTGCTAGGTTGGCAGGAGCTGGGGCCAGAGACGGGAGCTCACTCCGTCACTCAGCACTTGGGTCTTGAACTGCCAAACTACAGACCTTGCTCAGCGTCTTAATCTCTGATCCACCGCAGCTCAGAATGCCTTCTCTTAAATCATAAACGCCTTTCCATGTCATTTACCAGCAACTTCTATCCCCCCCCCCCTTTTTTTTTTACTGAGCTCAATGCCTGAAGAAGAGTTCTGGGGGATTCTAAAGACCACTCTCAACTTTGTTTCTAATAAAGTTCTTATTCTGCAATTGTCTGTGGATCTTTTTGTGGTGGACTAGTACAGCTACCTGCAGTTTTGTTAATATTTGTAGGGTTTTAAGTATGGAAAAGTAAAAGTAGCATTTCTGATCTCAGGATACTGATGCATTTCTCCTTTTGTTCCTTTCCCCCCTACCAGAGAGCAGCCAGGATCAAAGGAGGACTTGATGTACTATTTATTGAGAAAAGCATGAGAAGTCTGTTGTGTTGTCTGTCGTCCATCACCTTTGAGAGTCGGCTATTGCTGCCACTGTGAGAGCAGCAAGTGTGTATTTCTGTATAGGTAACACTATATATCCAGGGCTTTTTTTGCAGAAAAAGCCCAGCAGGAACTCGTTAGCATATTAGGCCACACCACTGACAGCACAGCTTATTAGCATATTAGGCCACACCCCCATGTTACCAGAAGAGTGGTCATCCAGCCACACCCACCTTTTGCTTCTTATTCTGTTTACCTTGTTTGTTGTCAAAACCCAGGGCTTTTTTTGTAGCAGGAATTAATTTGCATGTTAGGCCACATACCCCTAATGTAGCCAATCCTAATGAGTTTCTGCTGCTGGGTGTGGCCTATTATGCTAATGAGTTCCTGCTGGGTGTGGCCAACTCAGGAGCCAGCTGGAACTCCATTCCTATGCGTTCCTGCCCCAAAATAGCCCTGTATATATCCAATAGGCAAGTGGCCCCCTCCGGGTGGATATCTAAATCTGTGGGGTGGGGCACTTGGGGGGCAGGGAGATTTTTCTGCACACTTGGGGGACTCCCCACATGTGCAGAAAAATCCTAAAAGTAAGGAAAACTTTTGGGGGGAATAGTTAACCCCCCCAAAAGTAAAAGCGTTACCTGCGCATGCGCAGAGAATGCTTTGGCCATTGGGGGAGGCGCCACGGGCCTGGTGGCTGTGAGCCGCTCAGGCCTTGCCACCAATGGTGGGGGGAGGGGGTGGGAGAAGGCTCAGAGAGCCACGGGCATCGCTGCCACCACTGCTGCTGCTGTGATGGGGGGAAGAGGCTCAGCGGGCCTCACTGCCGCAGCTGTTGGGAAGGGGAGGGGAAGAGGCTCTGCGGGCGGCTGGCATTGCCACTGCTGCTGCCACGGCTGTTGGGGAGGGGGAGGGGGAAGAGGCTCAGCAGGCACCACCACTGTTGTCAGGGAGGGGGGAAAGAGACTCGGTGGGTGCCGCTGCTGTCGGTGGGGGGGGGGGGAGAATAGGCCTGGTGGGCACCACTGCTGCTGTCGGGGAGGGGAGGGGGGAAGAGGCTTGGTGGGCACCGCCGCTGCTGCTGTCGGGGGAAAGAGGCCTGGCGGGTGCCGCCACCGCTGCTATCGGGGGGGGGAGAGGCTCAGTGGGTGCTGCCGCCACTGCTGTCAGGGAGGGGAGGGAGGAAGAGGCTTGGTGGGCGCTGCCGCCACCACTGTAAGTGGGGGGGGAGAGGCTCAGTGGGGGGAGAAGAGGCTCGGTGGGCGGCACCACTGCTGCTGTCAGGGAGGGGGGAAGAGGCTGGGTGGGCACCGCCGCCGCTGCTATTGGGGAGAGGAGATGGGGGGGAAGAGGCTCGGCGGGCACCGCCGCTGCTGTCAGGGAGGGGAGGGGGGAGAAGGCTCGGCTGGCCAGCAGCTGTGAGCCGCTCAGCCTCACGGGGGGGGGGGGGGGGGGAGAGAAGGCTTACCTGGTGCCGCTTCCTCCTCCTGTGGAACTCCTCCTGCTTCTGCAGGCCGGGAAGTGTGGGGAATACTCCCCCCTGTGAGTATCGTGGGTCCCCCTTCTTATAATGCAAAAAAGGTTTTTTTAACCTAATATATGACTTATGTATTTAAGTTGTACAATCATGCTTGCTTTGTAATGACTCATGGTAGAGTGCTCCTTCATTGTCCTTATTTGTCCTCTTAAGATACGTACCTGGCGGGAGTGAGAATTTGTGTGTCTGTGTCTGCGTGCACATTTGTGTGAGGATGGGCTTGCCTCTGTCCATCTGCCATCCAGATGAAATGCATGAAGCGTAAAATGATTGGGAAAATAATGCGTCGGTAGCATTTTTGGATGCTTTCTTATCGGCCGAGGACAGACTGGCAAAATGAAGTGTAACGGAAGTGGGGCAAAAGCCCCAGGCCAAATTGTCCCAGGGCTTTCTGCCTAGACTGATGCGGGACCATACCGGGGAGGAGCCACAATGGAGCGCTCACACTGTGGGGTGGCCCCTGGTGGCGCTGCCATGGTGGCATGTGGCTTTGGTCTATTTTGCCAATTTGTGCATAGGCGCATGGGTGCATGGGCACAGCAGCCGGATCAGTGGGTTCACATTACCGGCACCGCTTGATGTGCGGCTTATTTATGTCCACACTGCCAGGAAGCAGTGACACCAGTTCCACCAGGTACCTGTTTAAAGCGCAGTGAAAGTGCTTCAGGACCGGGTGAGTGTGGCACGGTAACACCAGGCAGCTGTGGCTGTCTGAATGAGCTCACTTAATCCGCTTGCAAAGCAGACCTATATCAGGCCAAACTGCCAGTCTGTCCTCAGCCTAAAACAAGCAGCAGCCACGAGCCTGAGTTTCTGTGAATCCTATTTCTTTTAGAAGCAAGATGCCAGGCAAAGAAGACACTTCCCCCCTACCTTTATCCTTCCTTTCAACCTCTACTTCCTGGTTGCATTAAGCTAGTTTGAGGATCCACTGCTCCAGCCCCATTTCTTGAACTGGGGGGGGGGGGGGGGGGAGGAGAAGAAGAAGAGAAGAAGAGGAAGAGGAGGAGGAGGAGGAGGTTGGATTTATACCCCACCCTTCACTATCCAAGGGAGTCTCAGAGCGGCTTACAAACTCCTTCCCTTTCCCCTCCCCAAAACAGACACCCTGTGAGGTAGGTGGAGCTGAGAGAGCTCTTTCAAGAACTGCTGCTGAGAGAACAGCTCTGAGAGAACTTGTGATTGACCCAAGGTCACCCAGCTGGCTACATGTGGAGAAGTGGGGAATCAAACCCGGTTCTCCCAGATTAGAGTCCACGTGTCAGGTTCCCTGTCATGTATTGTGTGCGTTCCTCCCGCCGGGAGTATGACACCCCGGGAGTCTCCACATCAGAGCGTTCCTTCCTCCCCTTCCCCTTGCGCTTATGGCTCATGTAATCTGACCCTTTGAAGGCTAACCTTGAATTGTTTGTGTAACGAAGAAGCTCCAGGTGGTTCACTGTGCGGGAATAGATTTGCCTGTCTTGTGGGAGGGGGTGCTTGCTTGCCAAGTGTAATCTCTGCTTCTCCGTGCACTTTTGGTGGGAAGACAAATGGTTAGAGTTGTGCGCCTTCTGGGGGGACTTTTCTGATTGGTGTCTAGTACACACTTTGCTGTTTGAAATCTGTATAGTTGAACCTTGCCCATTGTCCAAGCCATCACTAACACTGAACGTGTTTTATTGACAAGACCTTTAAGAATAAATGGACTTTTGATTTCATCACAAGGCCTGGCTTATTGGATCTATTCAGTACCTCACACACGTTCCTAACTGCTACACCAAACTGGCTCTCAGTGCTTTAGCGGGTCTCATTTGTACTCCTCTCCGTGTATTCACCTCTAGGGAACAACCACGGGGCACTCCTTGTTGGGAGCCAGAGCAGCTTGTATCCGTCTCCTCTCCATCACAACAGCCCTTTGAGGTAGGTTAGGCTGAGACAGAGTGACTATCTCAAGGTCACTCAGTGAGTTTCCCTGGCAGACTGGGGATTTATATCTGGATCGCCTAGATCCTAGTCTGGAACTCTAACTGCTACACCACACTAGCTCTCCATTGGCATTGAGGCCAAGGGAAGGAAGAACTGATTCCCTATTCCAGTTGGCCTTGGAGCTATTGCTATTGTGCAGGCTTGTGCTAGCCTGGAGAGAGAAATGCCTTAAGAGAGAACAGGGAATTGCCCTTTGCACCCCACAGTCATCCACTCCTGCAGCTTAAAGGATCCTGTTGGGAATGTTATTTGGCTCAGAGATTGTGCAGCTTCTCCTGGGATAATTCCCTCCTCTTGATCTCACAGCAGAGGCAGAAAAGATGCAAACTCCAGTCTCCAGGTTTTCAACCAAACCCAACTGATGGCTTGCATCTGTGACCTGCCAATGTTTATATGTGTACAAGTGGAGACCCACAAGAAACTTGCAGGATGGTTATCCCATTCCTCACACCTTTGCTTCCTCCCTTCTCCCCCTACCTCTCTCACACTCTTTCTCCCTTCTGCCCCCCTTCTTTCTCTCTCTCTCTCCTCCATGTATGTGACTTCCTCTCTCTTTCTGACCCATCATCATTCTGTTTTTCTGCCTCCCCATCTCATCACTCTTTCTCTCTCTTTCTGCCTCCCACCTCAAATCCCACCCTCCCCAGGCTCCACCCCTCAAATGTCTGGGAATTTCCCAACCTGGAGTTGGCAACCCTATTTCCTTCCCACCCAACCCTTCCTTTATCTGTTTTCAGCTTTCCATCTCCACCCCCACGCCCCTGCAGCCTCTACCTAGGAAAATTACAGTCTTTCTCCACAGTGGGGACTAAAGCAGCTTACATTATTATTTCCTCCTGGTTATCTGCACAACAACCAGGGGTCATTTCATAGAAAAAGAGGTGCAGGAGCTCATTAGCATAACTCATTTGCATAACTCATTTGCATATGCCACACCCCCTAACACACCGGAAGTGTGTCAGAAGACAACACCCACCCCTCAGGCTCCACTCCACAGGTGAGTGAAACTGACCTGCTCTTCCTCCATTCCCTTCCCCATCCAATACTTTGTGCAATAAAAAGAAGCGTAAAGAACACACCCTCATTCTCTTCCTGCTCCCTGGAAACCACCAGGTTTCAAGTAGACTTGAGATACCCAGGACATGTGCACCACCCATCCCTTTCCCTTCCCCTCCCCACAACAAGACACCCTGTGAGGTAGGTGGGGCTGAGAGAGGTCTTTTGAGAACTGCTCATGAGAGAACAGCTCTGAGAGAACTTGTGACTGGCCCAAGGTCACACCAGCAGCTGCATGTAGAGGAGTGGGGAATCAAACCCGGTTCTCCCAGATTACAGTCCAACTCCTGACCACTACACCAAACTGATAAGGTGGAAGCTGCTGAAGGGTTGGTGAAATTTCTCCAGCACTTATGTGCCATGTGCCCAGATTAAAAATGGTATACTTAGGAAATTTATATGCCACCTTGAGCAAGTCTCTGGAAAAGCAGCACACAGTCATAAAAGGAACAATGATAAAATTATCAATATTAAAACAAAACATTAAAAACAATAAAGACCCTGGCAGGGCTTTCCCCAGGGCGCTGCGCCTCTGCACTGCTCGGGGAAGCCGAAGAGTGGGCGGGGCTTGGTCATGTGCCCACCCCCTGGGCTCCTCACTCCCGGAGCTGCACTCCTGTGCGCTCCCGCTCCAACAGACCCCTGACAACAACCCTGTGAGACTGGTTAGGCTGAAAGTATGTGACTGGTCCAAAATTACCCAGTCAGCTTCCACCGCAAGATGGGGCTCTGAACCTGGGTCTTGCAGATCCCAGTCTGAAGCTCTAACTGTTACATCACAATGGCTTTCATAGGGTGGCTGCTGATGAACAGTAGTGAAGCAGCTGGGCCTAATTAAGTCATGCAAATCAGGTGGTATCAAGTCACACAGAGGGTGCTGCCTAGGGATGCCAGCCTCCAGGTGGGACCTGGGGATCCCCTGGAGTTACTGCTCATCTCCAGACTACAGAGATAACTTTCCATGGAGAAAATGGCTGCTTTGGAGGGTGGAGTTTATGGCATTGTACCTCACTGAGGTCCCTGTCCTCCCCAGGCTCCACCCCCACATCTCTAGGAGTTTCCCAACCTGGATCTGGATCCGCTGCTGGTGGCCGGGGGGGGGGGGGGGATACTTGGCAACCCTAGACTTGCTGCCAGTGAAATCCCTGCCTTTGACTGACAGAAAAAGTTAGAACCTCCCCCCCTCCCCCAAACATTCTAATCTCCTCACAGTTGATGCCTGGAGCTGATGCCATTTCAAAGGGTATTTTGGGGGGAATTCAACAGTCCCTGAATTTTTTTTTTGACTGTTTGGATTTTTCTGCAGATTGAGGAAGCCCCCTGATTATGTAGGAAAAGCTGTTGGGGGAGAGTGAGCTGTCTTTTGGCAGATATAAGTATCCACACAGAAAAAAAACCCTCTCAGAATTAGAATATAGATGTGGCTCAGTGGTAGAGCATCTGGCTGGTCCAATCCCCAGGCTCTGAGTCTGAGTAGACAGCACTGGGGCTTGATGGACCAGTCATCTGGTTCAGAATAAGGCAGCTTCATGTATTCATCTGTATGCACACACAATCTCCTGTACCTGCAGATAAGTGGGGAAGGCTTTGGAAAAGATTCCACCCCCCCCCCCCTTCAAACCTGTGGCATTCTTCCTAACTGACTTTAGCCCTCTGTGTCCTCCAGTTTTGGTATCTAGCAGACTCACACACTTGACTGCTCACGCTCTTAGTGGAAGTTAATGCCAACACAGCATGCAGTTCTTGGGGGCCCTCTTCACCGACCATACTGGGATACCTCGGAGTGCAGAATACCCTTCTTGCAATTGTCATCATCCACACAACTATACAAGCCCATTATCTTCTGCTGGGTTCACAGCTTACTCTCTAGCCTTATCACCACATGTGTTAGCCCTGTTATCTAGCGGGCTATTGCTTCACTCATTCCCCTCACCATCCTTTCCAGCTACTGGAGAAACCAGCTTGCCTACCTGTGGCTTTAATTGCCTCCTTATAGCACTGAGCATCTGTCTTCTTCTTTGGCTCCCTGTAACTGGGTAACAGGGTCCTACGTATGATGGTGGGTGAGAGGGGAAAGAACAATTTCATTTGCTGCTGGAGCAGTATAACATAATGGATAAAGCGGGAATTTTTTTTTTTAAAACAAATTTTTATTATTTTTCCAGTTGCAAAACTTTACATAGTTACTTTTGAAATATTGTCATCACTATCCGTTTTTCTATATAGCTATGTATTCTGCTTACAATTCAAAAAACTTTGGGACTTCCCGCCTCACCTATACCATTATATATATAATAGCAATTATATGAAGATTTAAAATTATTAGCTCTTACAGGTAACAAATTTGGTTATAACAATAAAAAAAAGAAAGGTAATTTAAAACATTTAAACGTAATATCTAGATATCTGTAATATGTACTCTAGTTTCTGTTCTTGTCATTTCAATTGTTCAATATATTCCTTTTAAGAATAATTGTTTCTTCTTTTAAACATCAAAAATCAATAATTAGACAATGTAAAAATATTATTTTTCATATCCCAATGTTGTTCTAGATATTCTTTCAGGTCTTTCCATTCTTCTAGAAATCTTTCTGAGTCTTGATTATTCAGTTTTCTTGTCCATTTGTCCATTTCTTCCATAAATAGCAGTTTTCTCAACCATTCCCATATGTCTGGGGTTTTTTTCACATTTCCAGTTCTGAGCATAGACCATTCTCGCTGTAGTCACCATATATCATATTAAAGTCCTTTTAGTTACATTAACTTCCTCTAGCTTAAGACCAAGCAATAACATTTCAGGCAGTTTTTTAAAAGTACATTTCAAAAAAATTTCCATTTCAGCATGAATCATACACCAAAAGACTTTAGCTTTATCACGAGTCCACCACATATGGTAGAAAGAACCTTCTTTTTGTTTAAATTTCCAACACTTATTAGACAGTCATTGATCAATATTTGCAATTTTTTTCAGTCATATACCATCTATACAACATTTTAAAACAATTTTCTTTTAGATTATAACAAGTAGAAATACTCATAGCATTTTTCCACAAATATTCCCAAGATGACATAATTATTTCTTTGTTCATATTAATTGTCCATTTTATCATTTGTTCTTTTACAAGTTCATCTGCATTATACCATTTCAGCAAAATTTTATACATTTTTGAAATCAGTTTTTTTTCCACCTTCCACCCATACCTGTTCAATCTCATTAATTTTCTTTCTGAAACCCCCACATTTTTATCTGTCTTAAATAGGTCATAAATCTGTCTATACCTCAGCCAACCGTATTTAAAATCCATCTGATTCTCTTCTTTCAATACAAAATCATTATTTTCAATTTTTAGCAGGTCTCTATACTTCAACCAATCTTGTCCTTTAAAACTCGAAAAAGGTTTTATTACTTCTGCTGGTACAATCCACAGAGGCTTTTCTGCTGGAAAAAAACTCTTGTCTCTAAACCATGTGATAAAGTGGGGAATTTGGACTGGGGAAACCTGTACTCAAATCATTGCCTGCTTATGAAACTTCCTGGCTGATCTTGGCTCAGTCACTGTCTCTCCATTCAACCTACCTGTTCGGTTGTTCAAGATTGTAGGGAGGACGATGTCTTCATTTGTGTCCCTGGAGGAATGTTTTAAAATTAATCAACACTAACTTTAGATCTAGATAGATACGTGTAACGGTTTGCTGCCTTTCTAATATCAGGGGAGGGGGTTGGGAATGGGAAGAATTGCCGGACATTTTTTTTCTTTTAAAAAAAAAAATCTCTTCCCCCCCCTCCCCCAATGATGTTCTGCCTACAAGGGAAACGATTTGGGTAGCTGTATCTTTTCTCCTGTGTGTAGAAAAACAGCTGGGGAGGATTATGAGCTACGAAAATGGTCTTATCACTCCTCCTCTGATCAAACCTACAATCTCCCCCATCTGTTTTTCATTTTTTTTCATTGTATTTTCCATCACCCTGTCCTGTTGCAGCCCAAAATGTTCTCCAGAAGGCTGCTCTTGTGGGGCTGGGGACCCTAAGAAACAGCTTGAGGGATTCATTGGGAGTCTGTAGAAGAGGGGAAATATCAGGGAAATTCACTCTACCTCCTGTTAGCAGAAATGTACTGCTGGGATCAAATCCAGCTGAGAGTGTACCACACATCTACTGTGAAATCTGTAGTTTGGCCCTCAGTCTAGGGGAAGAAACTCAGAGACTAAGTGTTTGTTAGTATGATAACTTTAGTCCTAATGACTCCTCCTGTGTGTGTGAGAGAGGGATCGTTTCAAAAACATTCAGGGAAGGAATTCTGTTCTCATATACATCTCTCTCTCTCTCTCTCTCTCTCTCCCTCCAGCATGCTATTGACCTCCCTACTAATATGCAGTTGATAAAAATTGTGTTCACATCCTCAAGTGTTTCCTGTGGCTTTTTTTGTTATTATTGTAATGGTACCATTCATCAGCAAATGAGAACACAGTGACTAAGGAAGGACCCGATGTTCCATAAAATATATCATCAGTTTCAGTTGACCATGCTTCTCATTGACATCCATGGCCAGACGCCCACTGACTTCCTCCTGAGGTCTCTGTCAGGCCCTTGAGAGCACCACTTTTAACAGCAGCCTACTTTTCTCTCTTTTTAAAAATTAGTTGCTGGCTTTTGAGTCCTGTTATTTTTTTTGTTTTTTGTTTTAAATAAAGATTTAAAAAGGGACCTCCAGCTATTTCCAATCCCCCCCCCCCCCCCCATCCAGCTACTTCTCTGGGTCTGTAAACTTCAGCTGCTACTCATCAGTGGTGGTCCACCAAATTAAATTAAAGCATGTGAGTTTGCAAATGGGAGTACAACCACTAGCTCAGGTCTAGGTGCTCATAACGGGCTTGAGAAAGTTCTTGTTTTGCTAGTTTCCTGGGGATGCGAAGGTAGAAAGTCAGGAAGCATTTGGCCGGCAGTCTGCAGTCATCTCAGTGGTTCACAAATTGCACACACCTGTGCTGAATTCCACTTGAGGCTCACAGTGGCTGATCTAATGACTCATGGACTGAAGGTTTAATCCCTAGAGGGGGGGATCAGTATGCCTGCATGACTTGTGGCCCACCAAACTAAACACTGTGCAGTGCAACATGGTTTGTGGCCTGGGTCATAGGGTTGCCAGGTCTGGGTTGGGAAATTCCTGGAGATTTGGGGGGGGTGGAGCCTAGGGAAGGCAGGGTTTGGGGCAGGAAGGGACCTCTGTGGGGTACAGTGCCATAGAGTCCACCTTCTAAAGCAGCCATTTTCCTCAGGGGAACTGATCTCTATAACCTGGAGGCCAGTTGTAATTCTGGGAGATCTCCAGCTACCACCTGGACACTGTCAGCCCTACAGGGGGTCAATAATTCCTCTGGTTTCACAGTACCAGTGCAGGCAATAAAAACAGGTCATTTATTGAACCACCAGACCTGACTGGGGAGCTGCATTTGCCTGGGTGAGTCAGAAGTTGCTCAGCCATTCTTCTGGGGCCTAACGGCACTCTGCCAGGAGTGTGTGGCTGCCAGTCTTCATGTGCTGTGCTACACAACTGCTCCAAAAGAGTCTTGGGTCTGAAAAGGTGAAAACAGTTTAAGTAAATACAAATTAAACAGAGGGGGAGGTCCTGTTTTAAAACCAGAAAGTGCTGAGGGAAAGGAGTGCAGTGCCCTCACCTAGCCACAGTTCTCCTCTCTGCTCCCCACCTTTTCTCCCAAGGCTCTTTTCTCATCAGCCGGGGTGGGCACCAGAAGAGATTCCAGCTGGGAGGCAGGCTGCAGGCTCCCTTTTGGTCATAAAATATGACTCCACCCCTCCCCTCCTTTTAACATCATGTGGGCAATCCATTGTTTAAATACATTCATTGTTTAAGCATGGGGTTGCCAACCTCCAGGTGCTGAGTGGAGACCTCCTGCTGTTACAACTGATCCCTGAATGACAGAGATCAGTTCTCCTGGAGAAAATGGCTGCTTTGGAGGGTGGACTGTATGGCCATGAGGTCCTTCTGCTACCCACCTTCCCCAGACTCCACCCCCAAAATCTCCAGATACTTTCCAAACCAGAGCTGCCACCCCAAAGTCTGGCGATGACTTATTCATACAGTATACTGGTAAAGGTGATGATGAGGGTATAGTAAGGTACAAACACACCATGTGGACGTTGTCTCACCCCCCCCCCAAAGGGGAGGAGCAAGTGAAGACACCCTCCTCACCGCACAGCCCTCAGCGATGGTTCGGGAATACGTCTAAGAACAGTCCTTTGATCTTTGCTGTGAATCTCCATTCTTGAAATTTCATCACTGCCTCAATTCTTTCATTCATTCCTTGCCTTTATGAAATTGTTTGTGTGTACTTGACTTGACCCTCCACAATCTCTTACTATGGTTTGGTGTAGTGGTTAGGAGCATGGACTCTAATCTGGGAGAACCGGGTTTGATTCTCCACTCCTCCGCATGCAGCTGCTGGTGTGACCTTAGGTCAGCCACAAGTTCTCTCAAAGCTGTTCCCTCAGGAGAAATCCTTGAAAGAGCTCTCTCAGCCCCACCTACCTCACAGGGTGTTTGTTGTGGGGGGGGGGGGGGGGAAGGAATTGTAAGCCACTCTGAGACTCCTTCGGGTAGTGAAGGGCGGGGTATAAATCCAATGTCGTCGTCGTCTTCCTGCAACTGGCTTACCCGAAACACACAAATGTGCACAAGCCCTGCTCTCATGAACAACAACAGCTGGGCAGCATGGAAACTGTAAATGAATTGTTGCAATAATAAGATGATCCTAGCCATGCGGAACATACTTGTAAACCTGGTGGGCAATTAGTTGTTTTGCTTTAACTGCTTTTTTTTGTGTGCAAAAGTCACTGTGTTTTCTTTAAACCCTCTTTATATCCCAGGGCAGCTAGGTGGTAACAGAGGAAAGTCATCTGGCACTGCTGCTTTTAGAGGGGCTTTTAACAGAACAGACAGTTTCCTGGCTATTCTAATCTGCCAGTTTATCTTTTAAATTTTCCACTGGGAAGAGTAAAACCAACCTGTGTTTAGTTTGAATGAGCAGGTTAATTATCATATGTGAAGAACAGGCGACAGAGAAAGAGAGCTCCGTGGTAAATATGAACAGATTGTGTTCTCGGGGGAACATGTAATAAAAACTCCTAAGTAGGCAGCCTTATTTCTTTGTGATGCCTTAGCATTAAAGAAGGCAAGGTTCCTTTGAAGCACTAGAGGGGGATACCATTCTTGTGCTACTTGCAAAAATAAATTTCTTCTTTACCTCATTCTGAATTGTTACTAGATAACAGTGCATCTAACAAGACATTTGTAGGGAAACACAGGAGGAGTCTGGGGTGGTTTAGACAATTTATTTTACTTCAGTGATACTCCATTCTTCTCTCCAGTGGGGACCCAAAGTGGCTAAGGGCATTTTCCCCTCCTCTGTTTTATCCCCACAACGACTCTATGGGATAGTTTAGGCTGAGGGTGTGTGACTGGTTCAAGGTCACCTAGCAAGCTTCTGTGGCACACAGGGGAGGATTTGAACCCAGGCCTTCAACATTCTAGTCCGGACACTCTAACCACGACACCATATTGGCTCCACATACATCACTACTGGATGCTTTAAAGCAGCAAGGGACGGAACCTAGTTAAGACTATGAGGAAAACCAAGGCAATATAAATACCTATGAAGGATGTGTTCAGTTTTCTCAGATCTCCTCAGTGAGCTCCCTGTAGGGGGGCAGGGTTTGGGGAGGGACTTCAGTAGGACATAATGCCAGAGTCCCACTTCCAGAAGGGCCATTTTCTCCAGCTGAACTTATCTCCAGCTACCACCTGGTGGCTGGGAACCCTACTTAGGACTCTGATTTTACCCCCCACCCCCACCAAAACACACACTTTCCTCCCCTGGCAGTTTATAAGGCAAATGTAACCAATTGCAGCAGATTCAGAATAACTTTCTTGGAGGGGAATACTTCTGCCATGGCTGCAGAACAGAGAATTTCATTGTGACAAATGAAAAATCTGCTGTGCATTAAATTAAATGAAAGATTGTGTCTAACCTCTGAAATAATGAAATGAAGAACCGTAATAAATCCTGGATCAATACTTGTATACCTCCCCCACCAGGGCAAATAATAGCTAAGCCCTTTAAGTTAAAAAAGAAGCAAGTGAATACTTAACCTCCCCTCCCCTCATGTCATGGCCGCAGTCGGAAGCGCACCTGATACTTAAAGAAAAACACGGAGCTTCTCTTGGCAGACTAACATTTATACCCTAACTAGACGTCTGGAAAGAGACTGTGAATGGAGAGCAAGAGCTCCCCCTGTTGTTTCCGTTCTAAACTTGCACATGTCTCTCTCGTAGAAATGACATAATCCTAAAAAAGGAAAATAATTGGAAAGCTAGAACAATAGGCTGCGAAGATCACACACACACTCAATAACCCACTTCCAGTGCACTTTCCAGCTGGACTCTGCCCAGTTCACACAGTAAAAATCCAGTTGGAAAGTGCACTGAAAGTGGATTATTTAGCGTGTGTGACCACAGCCATAGAGTGTTAGGAAAGGTCAGATTAAACTCAACAGGAATATAGTTTGGAGTGCCTGTAAAATGAACATCATAACATATCTTAACCTTGACTTGTGGTTGGAGCAGTAGTATATGTATAGAATGCACAAATGCCAGCCTCCAGGTGGGGCCTGGGGATCCCTCGGAATTACAGCTCATCCCCAGACTGCAGAGACCAGTTTCCCTGGAAAAAAGGGATGCTTTGGAGGGTGGGCTCTGTGGCATAGCACCCCACTGAGGTCCCTGTCCTCCACCCCATGTGGGAGTTTCTCAACCTGGATCTGGCAACCCTACCCCCACATCCCCCTTTAGTAGCCAGGGGGTACCTGGCAACTGTAACAAATATTGACAGTTCAGTAGAAGTTATCTTTAATCAATCCAGGATCCATCTTTAACTCCCACATGGCAGATGAGCGTTAAGCATGTGACAGGAAGTCAGAAAGCATTGCAGTCACATGATAGGATGAGCCATTCTTTCAATCCACCTGTGCTTAAAAGGATTGTTCTGAAACATTTTGTACAGTGGAACCCTACTGCCTGCACAGAAAAGCCCTCTTGAATCATTCAGTTTTGCATAGTTTGCAGAAAGCCGGGAGAGGGGGAGCCTTCCTGATCTGCTCAGGCAGACTGTTCCATAAGGTGGGGCCCACGATGGAAAAGGGACATGTACGGGGCAGTTGATCATCTTGCCCATTTGCAGGTTGGCACCTGCAGAAGGCCCTGATCAGATGAATGAAGCTGTCGTGGTGGAGCATAGAGATGGCCACACAGATACGAGGGTCCAAGGCAATAGTGTTGCCATCCCCCCCCCCCCCGGAGGTGGGGGTCCCCGCTCCTTGTCACTGAGCCGTTGGCTGGCAGGGGGACTTACCAGGAGAAAGAGGAAGGCCCAGGTGATGTTGCCGGCAGCTGCTTTAACTTGCTTCTCCAGCAATAATGTTGAGTCCAGTATAACCCCAAGCCTCTTAGCCCAGTCAACAAGGGCCAGCTAAAGAGGAGGAGGAGACTGGATCTATTCCCCACCCTTCACTCAGAGTCTCAAAGCGGCTTAAAAACTCCTTTCCCTCCCCGTCCCCACAACAGACACCCCGTGAGGTAGGTGGGGCTGAGAGAACTCTCTCAAGAACTGCCCTTGAGAGAACAGTTGTGATAGAAGTCTGGCTTGCATGAACTCCACCAAAAGTGGGGAGCGCAGTGTCCATCAAGATCTCTGCTTTTCCATTCCAACCAGATTTACCTCTACCTTTTCAGGGTTTAGTTTCAATTTGTTCCCTTAGCCAATTTATCACAACAGTCAGGCGGTAGTTCAGGACCTCTACCACATCACCAGGAGATTTGGATAGGGATATACAGAGCTGGTATCATCTGCATAGTGATGACAACCAACTTTCTGCAGAAGGAATCCTACTATATAACTTTGCATCATTTAATATGTCATGCTAACACTTCATGCTTTGCTTCAGTTCTGTTTTTACCCTATTCTTATTGCATTGTTTATTGAATGTCTCATCCTGTTGATTCTCTTGACTCGCTCTGTCTAATCCACCTTGAGTCCCAGTGAGGAAGATGGACTATAAATAATGTAAACAAAATAAAATACATTTGGTCTTGCATGCTAGAGCTTTCACGCATTCTCTCTGTCATCTCTTCTCCCTGCTCTTTAGTTGCAGTCGAAGCAGACATAACGGAGAGGAAACAATGCAAACTGTCG
Source organism: Lepidodactylus listeri (assembly GCA_029233225.1). Taxonomy (NCBI): domain Eukaryota; kingdom Metazoa; phylum Chordata; class Lepidosauria; order Squamata; family Gekkonidae; genus Lepidodactylus; species Lepidodactylus listeri. Next base: position 109,382,549 of record JARCFY010000009.1, on the reverse strand, counting down.
AAGACGGTTTATTTTGTGCAAATCAAAAATGGAAGGAATTGTGCGTGGCTGTGTTACTGAAGCTGAGTGCTTTGGAAAGAGAGTCTCACAAGGGTGGAACACCAAACCATTTCTATGTAGATTCACTTGACAGGGCATTCTGCAGGAAAGAACGAGTCCAATCTTACTCGGATGTTCCTTATCAGTTCCTATGGTTCTAATTGCCTAATTCTAGAAAATAAAAAAGGGTCAGTGTTGTATTTTTAGTAGGCATCTCCTAATGATGGCTGTGGGGAACTTTTTTTTTGAGGGGGGGGGGGGGAGTCAGAGTTAAGCCTGAGGGTTCTGATTCATGGCTACATTTGACAAAGTCTATGTGTCCTACGTTACTATAGACAGATATTACTGTACAGTTTGCATTGCAGGGGAAGTTTTATTTGCTTCAGTATTAATGACTGCTGTGCACCTTACCATCTTCCTATACGGAGACAAGCTCCCTGTAGGAAAATAAGATGTTACCATAAGGTGATGATTTAGGATTTTTATGCCATGAGACCATACACTAGTTATGTGTGAAAAAACACACTGCTGTGGTGGCCAAAAGGCCTAGACTCGCCCTGTCCCTTTAACATAGATTCAATGTGCAGAAAAGGATAGTTTAAACTGTTCATGGTATGAAGGTTAGCAACATCAGCCTAGCACAGGGGTGGGCAAACTGTGGCTCAGGAGCCGCATGCGGCTCTTTCACATATATTATGTGGCTCCCGGCAGGGCGGCTGGGGAAGCTAAATATCATTAGCAAACAAATATCATTGGACAAATTAATATCATCATCACTATCTGCTTTTACCCCTTTTATTATTACTTTTGGCAGTCTCATTTAATGTTAATAAAAAGCAAAGCTGCTTATTTTCCAATAAAAGCAGGTAATATTTGTTCATGTCTTGTGGCTCTCAAACATCTGATGTTTATTCTATGCAGCTCTTATGTTAAGCAAGTTTGGCCACCCCTGTTCTAGGTGGCTCTTACGCTGAGCAAGTTTGCCCACCCCTGGCCTAGCAAATAGCATTAAGCCTGTATCAAAGGGTACAGTGTTTTCCTTCCAGCGCTGTTGGCAACCCTGCACACTGCATGTCAAACGACACAGCTCTTTTTAAATAGGGAAGTCAGTGATGATTTGTGTGTGCTACACATGGAGAAAGCAGTTACTCCTGAGGCTTACCCCACCCCTGCCTGCCCCATTGTTACACAAAGACCGTCTGGTGTAGCTACTGTTCTAATTAACCTATGATGGAAGAGGGCAATAACAGAGAAGTACTATAGGGGCCCCCATAAGGACTAATGGGGAAGGTGAAATCCTGCCCTCCCAGTTCCTATGCCCTCTCCCCTTTCCCTCTTGCCAATTTCTGCTTTTTGCACCCCTGTCTGTACCCTGCTTCCCTTCATTGGCTCTGTCTGGGGTTCCCTACTTTTGCTGTCCTCTGCTTCCAATTCCATCCCCCTGCCTTCAGCTCTGATACCCCTCCCTTTCAGCCTGCTGACTCCCAGCTTCCCTGGTTCATCTCCCCCCCCCCCCCCCAATTTTCATATCCACTCAACTCTTTCTGGAGGCAACTATGCAGTGTCAGGTACTATGGTAACACAAAATGTCTGTGCATAGAGCACTGGAGACTTCTGGTTTTGGCAACTTGAATGGCAGGCACGCTCCATCGGAGCTCCAATAGGAGTGGCCCATAACGCGGCAGATGGGAGGGGTACTGGATGATTCCAGGTGCCCCTCTGGAGCCCTTGTAGGGGGCTCTCAGCCTGGGGCATGAGGAGTGACTCTCCCAAGACTGCAGCCAAAGGATCGAGGCTCCTCTTTGCCTCGATAAGTCCCACTGCCATGGCACCATCATGGCACTGAGAGGCACACACTGGTCGAGCAAGCAAGGGATCTAGAGAGCATGCGAAGTATTCCCTACCTCTGCAGCCAGCATGGAGTGAAGCGTGTGTGATAATCCTCTTTAACTGGATATGCAGTTAAATGGCCATCCAAAGCCCTGATTTGCAATGATAGTGGGGGAGGGAGTGTGTTAACCCCCCCAACTTTAAGCGAACTGAATAATTGATATACAGGGCTAGGAGCAACAGCACTTTTGGATTAAGATAAGTAAACTACAGATCTATGTAAAGTGACTGCCAAAACAAACTTTCTCTGACTTTAAAAAACTTTCCCTAAACTGTAAACAATGACTAGTCGGACAGAAAAGATGGCAATGAGAATGAAGCCATCTCCAGGAACTGGCAGATCAACACTTCCGGCTCCCGAACAGGAAGTAAATACGGACTTTCCTAACATGTTGGCCATTGTACCCTCAACAGCAACTTTGAAGCACTTCAAAAACAATTGAAAGTGACTAATATGAAAACAGAGGAAACAGCAAAATCTGTGAAAAAGGTTGAAGCCAAGACAAAAGCAATTAATCAAAGACTGGAGGTGGTGGAAAAAGAAAAAACCTCTGATAAAGATAAGCTCTTAAGACTGCAAATGGGAAAAAATCAGCTTATGTTCTTAGATTTCAAGGTATCCCTGAACAGAAAGGTGAGAATCTGAAGGAAATTTTAAGTGAGGTGCTGGCCCCAGTGACAGGTTTGAAAGCGAACCTACTGCAAAGTGATATGGATATGACCTACCATACATATTATTAAGAAAAGAAACCTACCTGGGGAGATACTGGTGAGATTCTCCAAGAGATTTACAAGAGATGTGGTGCTCAAGGCCACAAATGGAACAATCCTAAAAATCAAAGACCAGGAAATCAGGGTCTTAAAAGACATCCCAGTCGAGATAAGAAGAAGAGGAAACAATATAAAAGTCTAACCACTTTTTTGCAGAAAATTCTACCCCCTATAGATGAATAACACCTGAGGGGCTTGTCTTCAACTATAAAGATTTAAAAAAATTTCACTCTGTTATGAAAGCAAAGCGGTTTTTGGAACATTAACAAAGTTCAGTGAAAGACAAAAGAACAGCAGAGGAAGAAGAAGAAGGCAGCACACATGGGTCGGGTAAGCTTAGAAAATACCAAGAGAAGCACATCAGAAGAAGACTCCAAGTCAGAAAAAACTATTGAAAGTCAAATGGGGAAAGAAAAAGAAATAATGCAACTCTGTAATTTTGAAACAACAGAAGCTTTAAGAAATAAGCCTTACTTCATTAATCTTATTATAAAGGGAAACTTAGCTTAAGCAAGTTATTAATCATATTGTATGATCCTTGTTTAGCTTATGTTTTAGTTTAGTCTTTTAGTGTTTGTAGTCTTTTAGTGTTTGTAGAAAGAAAACAATAAAATTTTTACAAATAAATAAATAAATAACTGTGCATGGACAGATGTTGCCGTTACCATCCTGGAGGGTTTTACCCTCCATTTTTGTTGTTGTCAAAAACTGACTTGTCTGCAAACCAGGAATATGAAAACTCTGGGTGGTCTCTAGGGTTGCCAGGTTTGGGTGGGAAATTACTTGGGAGGTTTTGAGGGTGGAGCTTGGGGAGGTCAGGGTTTGAGGACGGGAGGGACCTCATCGGGGTGCAATGTCACAGAGTCTTCCCTCCCAAGAAGCCATTTCCTCTGGGGTAACTGATCTCTGTTGTCTGGAGAGCAATAGTGAGAGATCACCAGGCTCCACCTGGAGGTTGGCAACCCTAGCGGTCCCACTGTGCAGCCATTTTTCATCCAGACAGAGGTCAACACATAGCTATTATAGATAAGGACAGAGTTACAGAAAAAGCATTTTCACGATCACTTGAGCTCAGATGATAACAAAACATTATGTAAGTGCCATGAAAGCAGATAGGCCAGCATGGACATATGACAAACAGTCACACAATTGGGTTTGATTCCTCACTCCTCCACATGAAGCCAGCTGGGTGACCTTGGGTCAGTCACAAGTTCTTTCAGAGCTGTTCTCTCAAGGGCAGTTCTCGAGAGAGTTCTCTCAGGCCCACCTACCTCACAGGGTGTCTGTTGTGAGGAGGGGAAGGGAAAGGAGTTTGTAAGCCACTCTGAGACTCCTTCGGGTAGTGAAGGGCGGGGTAGAAATCCAAGCTCTTCTCCTAGTTATTCCCTGGTGTGGAAACAACCTCCTTGCCAAATAGTCCTAATCAGTCAATGCCTTAAAACAGACAAACTGAGCCCGTGAGCATCTGGACGGCTTGGACAACTGACGCAGAACAAAGCAGAAGCTAGCTGTTTGCTCCCTCGGCCGGCATAGCAACAACTTGCTGCATGCTGTGCATACAGGCAAAACAACAAGGCCACATGAGGAGCGTCAGGTGAGATTTCCTTGGGCTCACTTCTGTTCTGTGCAGCTTGGATGTAGCACAAAATCCTCTGCCTTACCCAGTTATCGCTGCGGGGACCAGATGGAAAGGAAGACCTTCAGCAATGGGGCAGAAGAGGGAAATTCACCAGGTTCCTGCCAAACTGAACCTGCCAAAATCTTCTCTTCTGTTGCCATCGCTCAGGGTCCAGGAGGCACTGTGGGTCACCCTAGTTACGCCTGCTTGTTTCAGAGCGTTGCCCCTTGGCTCTGTACCGCTCAGCATCTCAGACAGCTGCCTCCTGACCTCACCGCTGAGAGCTAGGACTAACCTTTCCCGCTCCTTTGTTCCTTCAGAAATACATCACTCTGCCCTTAATTGCCCCCGTGTTGCTGCTAATAAATAACAGTAACGCTCCCCACAGACATTAGGCTAAGTAGGGATGCATAATACACCGATGATGTCACCGAGAGCGGTCCCCAGGCCCAGCAGCACCATTAACTCTTTTGCTTCCACACACCGCTATTCAAATGCTGCTATAGAACTCATCGGATGAAAAAGGGGGTGGGTGGGACTATGATGTTTTATTACTGTGACATGGTTCTTTCAGTATGTTGGAAACCCTGGATGCATAGAGTGGAATATTTCATGGGATACCTTAATCACAAAGGAAATTGTAGGTTTTATACAGCGGAGTTTTTTGAGCCTATGGGCACCCTTGGAATTTTAAGACTCTGAGCTGCAGACCGGAAGGTCAGTAGCTCGGCAGTTCGAGACCCGAGTGCTGTGTGATGGAGTGAGCTCCCGTCTCTGGTCCCAGCTCCTGCCAACCTAGCAGTTCGAAAGCAAGAAATGGCAAGGAGATAAATAGGTACCACTTTGGTGGGAAGGGAACAGTGTTCTGTGCGCCTCGGCGTTTAGTCATGCTGGCCACATGACCACGTGTCAGGTTCCCTGTCATATGCTGATTGCGTGTCAGGTTCCCTGTCATATGCTGACTGCGTTCACAGGTCCTCCAGTCGGGAGACTGGCAGCCGGGGTCCTCCCCCTCGCTCCTTCCCCCTTCCATCCCGTTTTGCTGTTTTCCTTGGCAGGCCCTGCTTATCGCTGTTGTTGCCAGTTAACCTTGAGCTGTCTCACTCTCTGCTCTTCATTATAATTAGCTTGCGTGCCTTTTCCATGGGAATGCAACGGTTTGGGGATTTTCACGCTTCATGATTTTACACTGATTGGTGCCTGTCGTTTTTATTCCATTTGAATACTGTATAATAAGTCCCAACCCCTATCCCCGGGTATCCCTAACAAAGTAAGTGTTCCTGAAAGACCATTAAGACAATAAAGGACTTTGTTTATCCACTTTGTTTAGCCTGATTTATTGGCTCTCATCAGAAGTCTCACACCACGGAAACATCTTCGGACAGTGCTGGTTCTTCGGCTTGGGAACAGAGATGAGCACCGCCCCCTAGAGTTGGATTCGATAAAGAAATCTTTACCTTTAGTAGGCAGCACCCCAAAATGGCAAGTATTGGAGATGGAGTCAAATGAAAAATATCTTCCACAGGAGGTGGAGCCAAACAGAATGCCTTCTCCTGCTTCCTGGGAAGAAGGCAAGTCTGGAGGGGGAACGGAACCACGCACTGACTAAGGAAAGCCCAAATGCTTAGTGCTCCTTCTGATCCTCCAGTGGAAAACCCTTTCCCTGGAAGAAGAGCACCCAGTTAACAAGCCCTGCCATACAAGGTCCCCCCCTTTTGGAAAAGCTCAGCAGGTGCCAAGGTAAGCACTGGGCAGGGGCTGCAGCCCCCATGGGCACCATGTTGGAGAATGCTACTCTGAATAATCATTAAAACCTGGAAATCTCACATCAGATGTTGTGGCAGAGGCCCCAGGCCGCCAGTGACCAGTGACCCAGTGACCAGTATAGCCAGAGATTGCCAGCACTGCTCCCCCATGAGGTGGCAGCATATGTTCCATGGGGGAGGGAGGCCCAACTGCGAAGTTGTGTGCTTGGTGGCAGGAATAGGCCTCTAATGTGTGGAAGAAACTGCCGAAAAAAGCTCTCCATGAGCCCAAGCACGGCTGCCACATGGGGAGCACAAATATGGCAATGGCACTGGCTGCCAGCAGGCCCCAGTAGAGGATCCTCTGCACACCCACACACAAACGCCGATCCCCACAGCCATCCGGGACTGTATCCCCAGAGCTGCAGGCCGAGTGGAGAGGTGTGCAACCTCACCTTGGAACCCGGAGCCAGCATGAATGTGGCCATGGGGGCTCCCAACTTACCAGTGAGGCTGCTACTGAAGCGAAGGGGTTCCACTGGACTGATGCAGATGAGGTTGTTTCGCCATGCTGAAGCTACAATTGGAGTGGCTCTGCCCACTTCTGCCCTCCAAGCAGCCTCCTATTCCCTCTGTCGCACCAGTTGCTCACGAGCTGGATAAGAGCCCTAGACAGGCCGGTTCTGGCCCCCGGGCCTTATGTTTGACACCCTTGGATAGAGTGTTCACACAGACACTGCTGGAGGTGGTAGAGTCTGTTTGTATGTATTAGGAATGTACTGCCCAACTGTGAAGCAAAGCAGCTTCCCCACCATCCCTTCAAGGGTTAGGGTGAATGGTGATAGGCCTGTACTGACCTGCAGGTGTTGCTAATTGCTTTTTTTTTTTGCCTGCAAACTTCTTATCATCTTCAAGGCCAAAGATGGAAGCCAGTTAATTAATTTCTCACAGGAACATGTGATCTGCAATGGGAGGGGAGAGACTGGGAGAAGTGAGGTCACCTTCTAGAGAGGTTCCTCTTGGAGACTCGTTCTGGTTGGATGCCGTCATCGTCTGTCTTGATGGGCCAAAAATTATAACTTGAACTGTGGCCCGGGAAGGAGGAAGCCAGCTGAGATTTTCATGGACTGTGGGCCAAGACTATGTCTTGCAGTTGCTAGAAACATATTTGAGGCCTTCCTAACAAAATTAAGGTTGGTGCCACCTCTAATGCAGCTCTCTAGGGTTAGGTAGCTGAAGCTAGCTTTGTTATTTTCTATTCTGTATGATTTTGGAGTTGTGCTGGCAACAACTATTTTCCTTTCTTACCTTTGAGTACACTGAGCATTGTTTTTAAATAAACAACAGCCTGGTTCTTGTGTGTGTCTGCCATGGGAACCCACAGGGTCTGACCACGCTCTTCACGGACACCAGCTGAAATTATTTTTGTTGCAGCTGCACAAATTCACACACTTAAATTGCTCCTCTGAGATTATCTGCTCAGTGGCAGGTTGCTTCTTCAGTAGTCGTGCCAGCCAACCTATAGTTCTGCCTTTCTAGTTCAAGCGCCTCTCCAAGTGTGTTCCCACATGGGTGTTTTGCTGCAACTTGGCTTCCTTAACAATGCTGTTTTCAGGAGCGGTCCTGGACACTCCAACCCCCCTCTGCTGTGATCTTTCGTGAACCTGGTCTGGCACATTTTTTTAAAAAAAGATCACAGTTAAAGTTCCCCTGGATCCTATATGGATGGGGAAGTGCACATTTTGTAGGTCCTGCCCACACTGTCACGGGCATCAGTATCCCCCCAAAGGAATTTTCTGGGTTTTTACAATTGGCACTGCTCGATCACTATACCAGTGTACTGATAAATTACAACAGTGTACTAGTTCTCAGCTTTCATTCTTCTAAAAAGTCGATAGCCCTATTCACTGCAGAGTTATAATGCAAAGCAAGCAGGCTGCCCATTTCACCTTACAACTTCCCAACAAAAGTACTATTTATTTTTTTCTAACTCGAAAGCTAGAAACTAGTACATCAATGCAATTTTTTTTTGCTGTCAAGTTACAGCTGACTTATGGCGACCCTGTAGGGTTTTCAAGGCAAGAGATGTTCACAGGTGGTTTGCCGTTCCCTGCTTCCACATCATGGCTTTGGTATTCCTTGGGGGTCTCCCATCCAAATACTTGTTAGGGTCAACCCTGCTTAGCTTCCGAGATCTGATGAGACCAGGCTAGCTTGGACTATCCAGGTCAGGGCCACTGTTACAATAGAGCATTATAATGTTGGGATACTATAACAGTTTAGCAATTTTCTTTAAAATAAAGTCTTCCCAGTGGAAGGAAAAGAAATGATGGCTGCTAGGGGGCTAGTTTGGTGTAGTGGTTAAATGTGTGGACTCTAATCTGAGAGAACCAGGTCTGATTCCCCATGCCTCCACTTGCAGCTGCTGGATGACCTTGGGCAATCCATAGTTCTGTCAGAGCTGTTCTTGAAATAGCAGTTCTCGAGAGAGCTCTCTCAGCCCCACCTACTTCACAGGGTGTCTGTTGTGGGGAGGGGAAGGGAAGGGGATTGTAAACTGCTCTGAGACTCCTTCAGGTAGTGAAGGGCGGGGTATAAATCTAATCTCCTCTTCTTCTTCACTATCTTTTCCCCAGCTGGTTATGCACACCAGCATGGGTGCTCCTATACTCAACTAAGTTTTTATAGTGCTGAAGAGACTGCAAGGGAATGGGTAATGGGGCCTGGAGCAGAAGCTGAAGTCCACTGAGACAGCATATGGATGACAGCATAGCTGCTATAGCACAGAAGCATTAAGCTAAGTACACTATCTAAACTGCCTCATGTATGCTCTCTCACATAATGCAGAGATTTTAATCTTATTGTGAGAGACAGAATTTAGCCTTAGTATGATGCAATTCAATAAGGAATCCTCTTTAAAAGAACACAAATGTAACTACAGCATCATCAGTCGAAACTGTTTTAAGCAGCAGAGGCATTTTGCTGCTGAATTTTGGCAGCAGCCCCTGGGTCCGGTGTCTTTTTCTGTTAAAAGAGAGACTGTTGTTCCCTGCTTAAATTGCTCATCCTTCCCAGAATGGTTTTTGATATGCGATACTGGAATGAAAATAAGGAGCACAAAACGACTGCAAGCTTCAGTTGGCAGCTGACAATGCAAGTGTTTGCTATTGCTCCACCCAGCAAAATCAGATACTTGGTAAGCTATCAATGTCCATCTCAATTCAGGGAATGTTTTCTGGCTTTCCAAAAAATTGATTGAGAAAAACTGTCATCTTCTACAACCGATCTTCTCCATATCATCTGGGTTTAGACACCAACAATGTGTATTTTACAGCTGTAAATAAACTGAATGCAAAAAATGAGAAATGTCTTTTGAGTCCTAATTAATGCTCAGTTTGACACAATCAAATCCAAAGACAAATAACACCAGCAGGTGTCACTCTAGAGCAGTGTATCTTTTCTCTTTAAAGAACCCTTGTCATGTATGGAGGCCCAGATAACAATAATTGTCAGGCTGGTGCTTTTCCGTCTGCGCCAAGCGCGGCAGCTGGCCCCTTTCCTGTCTTACCCAGGCCTAGCCACAGTAATCCAGAAGAAGAAGAAGAGGAGAAGAAGAGAATGGATTTAAGTCCCGCCCTTCACTCACTTGGGAGTCTCAGAGCGGCTTACAAACTCCTTTCCCTTCCACTCCCCACAACAGACACCCTGTGAGGTAGGTGGGGCTGAGAGAGCTCTTTGCAGAACTGTCCTTGAGAAAACAGCTGGTACAGAGCTATGGCTTGCCCCAGGTCATCCAGCAGCTGCAAGTGGAGGAGTGGGGAATCAAACCCGGTTCTCCCAGATTAGAGTCCGCGCACTTAACCACTACACCAAACTGGCTCTCAACTGGCCATGCAACTGTCACTTCTAGATTGGATTACTGTAACTTGCTTTACGTTGGCCTGCCCTTGAGACATATCCGGAAGTTCCAGCTGATCCAGAACGCAGTAGTGTCAGTCCTGACGGGAGCATCATGGACAGCACATATTCAACCTGTACTGTGTCAGCTGCACTGGCTTCCAGTGGAATACTGGGTCAGGTTCAAGGTTTCGCTACTGACTTCAAGGCTTTAAGCAGTCTGGGACCAGTGTACCTGCAGGCCCGCCTCCTCTGGTACGTCCCCCAAAGAGCGTGATGCTCTGAGAACAACTTACTGGTGATCCCTGGCCAAAAAGACATCTAGCTGTCCTCAGCCAGGGCCACGGCCTTTTCCGTCCCGGCGGAACTCTCTGCCAAATGACGCCTGCGCCCCGGAGGACCTTATGCAGTTCCACAGGGTTTGCAAGGCAGAGATGTTTTGCCAGGCTTTTGGTTGAGGAGAGCGACAAGCACCGTCATAGCTGGCATTCCCTCCCACCTGCCCCCCGAGAGGGGGGCACAGTCGAAATTAGATGTATTAACACCATCCGAATACGGTTATTTGTGAAATTGTTTTAATCAGTTTTTTAATTGTTGGAATTGTTTGGATTATGTTTTATTGTTGTTGTTCCATCACTCAGAGCCCTGAGTACTCACAGATTGAGTGATTCATAGTCTAAATTATAAATAAGCCAATAATAAAGCTGTCCATTCTACCCCACCCAACAGAAAGCATAACACAAAAAAGGCTCTATCCATTCAAAATGAAATACTTCCAAACCCAGCAGTGCAGCAAAAGAAGTGCCCCTAAATTAAAATAGCTTCCTCTTGAATTTTACTTCAAAGTCCAAAACTTCTAGACAATCAATCTGCACATCCAGAGGTGCAGCAGTTAAAGTATTATGTCTGAATAATTTATACCCAAACTCCATTTACATACACTTCAGGCATTTATGAAAAGTTGCTACAGTCCACAATAATAAACATGACAGTCTTTCACATAGTGCTGGCCTCTTGATATTGTTTTTGCGGGAATAAGCAACTATGGCCATTCCTTTGGACAGCGTCCACTGATATCCACATTTGAGGGGCTTTTATTTCCATTAGAAGCTCAGCTGTGTTTTTTAGTGATGCCAGGATATATGAGGTGTCCTTTCTTTGAAGGTGTTGCTTATTAGCATTTATCAGTATCCAAAGTGCAGCCAGTTTTCCAGATTTCTTTACATTTAAGACAGTCATTTTTACTCTTTAAAAATGAACATTCTGAGACATCAGCTCTCCCAGTAGGCCAGCTACAGTGCTGCTTGTGCCTTCCTCTGAGCATAGTTCTCCCCTTGTGGAAAGGAACTGACTTGGACGTAAACCCATTTCAACTTGCCATAAAAGAAGTGGCATAAAAGTAGAAGCCTTTGCTTCCCATTCCATCTGTTCTTGATTATACAAATGGCCAGGTGGAACCAACCTCCAGCTAGCCTTCCTCCCACTTAAGTGGCTCCTCCTCCAATAGAAGAGCCAATCGCATTTGAGGAAGGCCCCTAAGATTGAAGGAAGGCTTTAAACTTGATCCAAAAGGAAAGTGGGACAAAAGTAAGTAAATAACTTTGCTCAGTGGTGTGGTAGGACACAGGTAGTATCCATCCATCCCAGTACTGACAGCCAGGTATGCAGACGACTTCCTGAATAATGCAAAATATAAACACCAGTGCAACAATTTAACGTTGCCAAAAGGATGTCCGTTGCCTGTACACAAAGCAGTCATATTAACCTTGTAATTCTTGGATCTGTTAAAGCGAATGCATACAGGGTAATTCTCTACAGCAAACTCTAGTTGCTGTTGGTCAGTTGCACAGTCGAGTCTGATTCTTCACGACCCCATGGACCCCATCATGTCAGGCTCTCCTGTCTTCTGCCATCCTCCAGAGTTTGCTCAATTTCATGTTTGTTGCATCAGTAACACTGTCTACCTATCTCCTCCTTTGCCGTCTCCTTCTTCTGTTACCTCCAGAGACTCACACAAAACCCCCACCTTGTCACAGATAGTGATAAATGGTGAAAACCACTTTTTTAAAAAGCTCCTCTTCGGGCCAGTAGCTAGGATTTATTCGAGGGGAGGCCCCCCTGGGGTGCTAATTTAATTAACTGAGCCAATAGCGCTATTGATTCAATTAAGGCAGCTGGACGAACTGGAGAGGCTATGCAGGCAGGCTGGGCAGAATTGCCCAGCTTGGCCCTGCACAGTAGAGGAGGGAGAGGAGCAGCTCCTTAACCCGCTGGCAAGCAGTCGCCATGCCGCCTCAACGGCTCTTCCTGCTGTGGCCGAGCAGGAAAGGAGGGGAAAGGGCTTTGAGAAGCCAGCTGCAGAAGCAGTAAGACCCGGTGAGGCTGTCCCTCTCCCTCCCCCTCCGCCACAGCAGGAAGCAGCAGGAAGAGCCAGCGAGGTTGCAGGGGCGATAGCCCGCAGGGTTAAAAGAGTGTGGTGCACCGGTGGGGGGGTGGGGGGTGGGTGGGTCTGGCATCCTCCCTTGGTGGGGGCATTACAGATTTTGGAGGGGGCACCATCCCCAGGGCCCCCACCTAGTTACAGCTCTGCTCCTCTTTCATAAAGTGACAACAGTGCAATCAGGTACCTGGCAAGCCCATGAAACAGGAACACACAAAATCATGTCAATGCAAGTGATACAGTAACATCTATGCCTCCCTTACTGCACACATTCCCCCCCCCCCCCCCCAATTATGCAGACCACGCATGCTGGCAGCTGAAGTGCTGCCATACATGCTCTGCTGCGAGTAAGAGTTTTCTTTGTTTTAAATGGGCCATACAGGTGAGCTGTAAAGTATAACCTGGGCCTAACAGATCCGTCTTAAAAGCAGTTGGAAGCAAGTTCTGATCACAATAGATCTCATTTCCAAGCAAGTATTTTTAGGATTGAAGCCTAAATCTGTTTTTTTTAATAAGATAACACTCTGGCCCTATACTGAAGAATAAATGTAGGAAAACAGGTCGCTTGATAGCTGAACAGGGAGCAGAGGAAGTTCCACTCCATTTTCAGACATAAAGGATACTGTAAAGACAGCAAAAGGGCCCAGTTTAAGACTAGGAGGGTGCAGGACATAGGACTATGAACACTTTCCTCACAATCTCACTGTAGGCACCTGTGACAGAAATCCTAAAACTTGCTAAGGCTCAAATGCCTGGGATCTCGGACCCCTACAGAATGAGCTGTTCACTTCCATTCCACATTGGACCATCCTGGCTGACTTAATCCCTTTTGTCATGGAAGTTCAGGGCCATTACCAGGTGCTTGATGGAGATGGAGCTATATGGCTCTGATTGGTAAAAGAAGCTTGACACCAGAGATGGATATTGTTGAGTGGGATTGCAGAAATCATTTTGTCATTCTTAGAAAAAAGGCTGGCTTAGGTCCAACTCCTTTTAGCATAACTATCTGAACAGTTGGGATTTTCCCTCGTCTTCAGAGGAAACTGGGTCCACAGGAGGCTGGGTTGGGGTTACGGACTCCTCTGACTTGTCGCCGCAAGGAACTCTGCAAATGTTCTGAGGAAACAGCTACAACATAGCTAATGCATTTTGCTTAGTTCAGCCGTACTGCTTTTCATTCAAATATCTCTCTGCTATTGTAGCTGTGTGCACTGTATTTTGTTTTGCCTTTTTTCCACCCCCTTTTTAATCCAACCACCCCTTCTCCCCCCCTCCCGTTTTATAATAAACCTTTTTATAAAGACTTTTTTGGGGGGTGGGGGGGCTTTGCTTAATACAATTTATTTCTCTGGGACATTTCTCTTAATCTCGTCCCCTTGTGATAGACTGCACAGGTGCTACTAGGTTGGTTCTGTTACTTTGTTATTGCTCTAGTGCTGTGCTGGAAGACCACCTTCTCAGCAGGTCAGTCTAGAGGTTCTCAGGCAGTTCTGAGTTGTGGTGCCTGGTTACGGGGGTCCTTTCCAGGGAACCCTTGGCCTAAGGGAGTTTCCGGGCAAAGAAAGGCGCCATTTCCCCCTTCCTACTGTGGCATCTTTCCCCAAGCAAGACTCACTTGGTATTGGAGCTCAGCTAAGTGAGAAGTGACACTGGGGACAGATTGTGGATCACACATTCATCCTTTATATCTGAACAGGGCAGACCCACATTTCACAACAAGGCTGCTGCTGCTATCTAGTGTGTCTGTTACCACCACCACCCCCGCCCCCCCGTCTGAAACTGATGGTACAGAGAGAGAGAGAATGAGTTCCATTTTTAAACAGTGCAGATGAAAAAAGTTTCATTTACCTCAAGAAACTTCAAAAAGTTCATTTTGCATACAAATTTTATTTTTTCTTCTTTAAAAAAAGGAGTCAGAGTGTTGCAGTAATAATATTTATATTTTTCCTTTTTAACTTTTATTAACACTTAGAAAAACATTCAAACACTGAAGAAAAAAATTAAATAACTTTGGAAGCAGAACTCTTTCTTTTCTGCCTACATACATACAACAATTCTCAGCTGTTGGCACAAAAAAATATCCACATTCATAAAACCCTTACTACTATCATCAAACATAAATTAAGTAAATCATAGGCACTAGTTTATCAAATTCATGTTTCCACGCTTCTTCAATATATCCAAACCTCTAAACACAGAAAGCCCTAGGATGTCCCAGTAATTAACTGGCAACGAAAAGTCTCCTCTACTAAACTGGCAGTTTTCTTCTTTCACAAATTTTTTATTTGTTGAATGTATATTATGATGTAGCAGCAGAATGTTTGCAGAATGTAATATGCCTTCAAAATGATCACAATGGCTGAGCTTTATAAAAACAGTTTACAAAATCTGTCATGTAGCTTGGTTAAGAAAGGCAACATCTGAGTTTTCCGAATAAAATAAAATCAGTTAAATATTTGCTTAATAAAACAACAAATTGGCATTTCTTCATCTCTGAAGAATGTGACATCTAATTAGTTAAAGCCAAATTTTTAACGAGGCAGGATAGATTTGCCTAAAATAACTGGGTACCTCATATTGTTTTCTGCTCAGCACTTTAAATATGATGACTTGGACTAACAGCACATGTCTCCATTATCACCCCTGTCTCAGTTCTCCTACAGGTTATTGGTTATATATAATTTTGGAAGACAACCCTTATCAGCAGATTATTGTTTAATTGGGGTGTTAGGATCAAAATAAATTTTTATAATTAACTTCCCATGCTATGCACGTGATCCACATGAATGCTTCTGCAAATCACCTTATATAAAAATGTAGTGCAGGAATAATTTCAACCTACCTTCAAGATTTGTTTATGCAGAAAATCAGAAAGTGGTACAGCATTCCCAGCTGAGTCTTCCTTGGCAGGTGACATGTGCTCAAACTATTCCCAAATCCTGTCTTTAGAAAGTGGCAATATCCTAGAATTTTTTTTAAAATGACTAATGGACATGGGAAGAGGTCCTTCTTTGATTAAGAAGGGGATCAGACAGCCGGAGCTGCAATCCATTACTAAGAGATCTTGCTCACTTTCCAAGTCAAGTAAAATTGCATGGCTTTTAATCCACTAATCTATATAAACTAGATAAAAATCTGAGTGCTGTGAAATTCCAATATCAAGTACCCTCTTTGTGAAGAGATTTTAAAAGTCCATTTTAAGAGGCAGGCACTGACGAAGTTTAAATGAGACCTACCAGACATACCAAAGGGATTCTTCAGTCAATATACAAAAGATAGCCTGACTGGCTACTTGTCTTCGTTATGTACTTTGTGACTTCTGCATACTTCCAACTATACAGAAAGACAGCCCTCTCATCCCCTCAATCAGAGGCATTTCCTCTTTGTAACTGACAAGCACCCACCAGCTGTCATCTCATCACATAAGGCAGGAACACCAAAGGAGGAGGAGAGGGCCTTTGGGTATTAGCAGCCGTTTTCCTGCTGTGTCGGGTATCCTTCCAACAAGGATAGGCAAAGACAGCAGCAAGTATTGGTAAGTCTGAAAAGCCACTAGAGGAACTGAATACCTTGTAAACACATGTGGCAGGTTTACCAGCAATGTAAAACATAGGTGTGTAAGGCAAAGTACATAGTTAAAAATACTAAAATGGGCAATAACTTGGCAGAAATATGTACAATTAAAAAATAAATTTAGGAAATTAAAATTTTTAAAGGGTACAGAAAACTCCCTCATACCATGTAACGATACCTACATGCATATATCATTTGATATCAACAGGACGACTTTATTTCCTTAGAGCCTCTAGGTTACAAGTGCATAGTTGGCTTTTCTTCATGCCAAACTACAGGCATGTTGAGCTGAGTTCCAGGCGACAAGCACCGTGGTGTGATTTCTGAATGGGTACTTTTTCTCGTTCAAGGAAACTTGCTGTAAAAAAAAGGACTTCTCAAAACAACATGAGCCATGTATTAAAAAACGTGGCCGTGATAGCAAAAGCCATCTTTCCTGAGCCAGGAACTGCAAGGTTTAGAAAGATTGTACAACTGATACAAAAGCCCTTTTTGGCAATCCAAATAAAATAATACAGAACCAGATACGTCAATGTAAAAGGATGCAACATATCCCACCCAGGTTAGGGAGGGACTAAAGGCATCCACACTGCTTTTTTTTTAAAAAAAAGGTAAAACAACAGCATAGCTTCCCTACCACTCTTGTAGGGGGACTCCAGAAGCAACTGCCCTATTGTGGCTACATTTTCTCCATCCGAACTGTCTACAATTGTTTTAAACCATCTCGCTAGCATAGTAAGATACAACAATCCCAATTTGTTTTGCTTTAATTAATATGTTAACATGTACATACTATTTCTTCAAACAATGCATTTTGCTGCAACCAAACCAAACCAAATCACATGGGATATTTTGGAAAGTTTTAATTTACTATTTTACATGCTGCTTTTTTTCTGGATGGACATTTCTTTGGCATTTTGTTAGGTATACGCCCAGATGTTGGCCATTTTATCCATGTGAGCATTTGTAACAATTTCTAAGAAGCAAGAAGGGGTTGGGGCTCTCCAGAGGTGAAAAAATGATTAATGTATAAGTGATTTGAGTGATCACAAAGTATCTGATGTTAATGTCATTAAAGTGCTGTTTTATAATCTCTGCCAGTTTGTGCTAATTAAGGACAGAGAGGTCCAGGGATTTACAAACCCCCCAAAGTCTTATCCGATCAGTCTGCACATTGATCTGTCACTCCACCTGGTGAAGGAGGACCTGCTGAGCTGTTTGCAGTTCAGTAGCAGCCGTCCTTCCAGCTCTCGTCTTTCATGTTGCTATAGCTTTTGGGTGCTGGCAATGTCCTGAAACACAGAATGTATTCACATGAAAGCATAACCATAAAAAATGCGGTTAGGCTTTTTAGCCATTTAATTGTACGCATTAAGTACCAACTGCTTTTTAATTTAAGACATTAGGCTTAGTCTATGCACCTGTCAACATTCATTGTTAAATCAAATGTAATATTTAAGATTTAACCTACATTAATATTTAGAACCATCTGCTGGCTGCTGTTGGGAACAAGACAGCCCAGCAAAATAATTCTTATTGATACTGTTTGAGAGTTTTCTTCCCATTAGTTAGGCAGACAAGCTAACATGCAGTGCCCTAATGAAAAACAAAAGATTGCTCCTTTTCTTTCCCTTAAACCAAGCATTAAAATTAATCCTAACAACAAAATACGACATCCTAGTTTCCTTCTTTCCTGCAAGCCAAGGAAGCATTCACTGGATTCCCAGGAGGTCTCCCCCTCTGAGACATTATACGGAGAGAGACCTGCTTAAGCTTCAGCAAGTTTGCTCTATCCTGTGCATCAGAAACACATCCTAAGCACCTTTGCAAAAGGGCCATTTTAAAGCAGTGCACATGGACACTTTCTCTGTGTGGTCAGCCACTGGCCAGGGTAACCTGCCCTACAGATATGCAAGACTTCTAAAGCAAATCAGCCAAACAAATCACACCAACATGTACATTGGTGACAGGAAGCTTTGCATGGAGCAAGCAGTTCATGACGAGCCACACTATGGAGCGGCAGCCAAAACAGAACACGTTGTGAGCTACTGCCCCCGTTCTTGGCGATGAGGTAGTCTGGACTTTCTCCTCTCACCAAAGTCAGGTACCAACCTGAATAATATCAATATACCTGGGTACTAGCTAAGAAGCTGCTCAGCTATCCATCTAAAAAAGAAAACCCTTGCTAAAGCATCTGAAACAGATCTGTGGCACTTTTAAGACTAACAAGTGTTGCGTGACAAAAGCTTTCATAAACTAGAACCCGCAGCTAAATAAGCCGGAGTATATTAAGAAGGGTCATAATCCAGAAACATCCATGAGCCACATTGGTTTATTTTGTTAGTTCCCAACTCAGCAGCAAATTTAATATGCTGAGATGTCCCTCCTCAACCCAGATGTGGTAGATGGTGCTGGATCCAGCCAGCTTTTTAGCTCAATCTTGCCCAGTTCTCCTCCTTACTATAGCCCCCATCCCACATGGCTTTTGCCAATGCAGGTTTCGTGGTCTCCAGCATAAGCTTCTTGGGTGGTCAAAGAGGACTCCCTCCAGCTGAAAAAGCTGATCGGATCAACCCTATACGCTTTACAGAGTGGTTTAAAGAAGGGGGGGGGAGGAGTGCAGGCTAACACACAATACTAGCACTCAGAGACACACACAAACACACACTTCTCTTGAAAGACTGCTTCTCCGATGGGGAAAAAAAAATCAGCTGAGCACAACAGACTAACCTGCGAACAGGCTGTGCGAGTTTGCTGCGAGGCACTGGTATGCCCCCAGGGGAGGGGGCACTAGGTCTTGGCAAACCACTTCTCATCCCTGTTGTCCCTGCAGGTCTTGTAAGCGTAGCACTGTTGATGCTGTTCACTGGGCTCGGAGAGACTGAACTGGAAGCTGCTAAAGGCCCTGGGGAAGAGCTGCTGTGTGTAAGCTGGGTGGCTTCTGGGACAGCAGAACTAGGTCCATGATTACTAAATGCCTTTACTGGCTGCCTCAGAGCCAGAGGAGATGGTGCTGCTGGAGACCGGAATTTACTGGGAGACGGTACTGGAAAACCATCAAAGAAAGAAGTCATCTCATAGGCAAAACAGCAAAACACATTTTAAAAACCAGCAGAACCTGAAAGGCACCCACAATGTGCGACATATTTACACAGAATACAGCATAAAGAGTTTTAGCCATCTTGTGAGAAAGGAAAATCTCGTCTGTTTCATGCTTACAGAGCTCAACTGGAAGAGCTCACCAAACTGATGCTAGTAGTACAAAAGATGAACTTCCATTGGTCCCAGAAGCCGTTTTGCATCCATCTCAATAGTTTCAGCAAGAGCAAGGTCCTTACCTGCAAGTGGTTCTCTTTGAGTAGTCCTCTGTGCAGTCACACTACTGGAACCCTGTGCCAAGCAAAGTTCAGAACTTTTTAGAGCTAAGCTAAAAGGAACTGGGAGGCTAGCCCTGGCCAGCCTGAGGGAAGGAGCAGCAACATGCATGCCTTCCAGCTCAGTTCCTCCCTAGAGTGACAGAGCAGGCCCAATACAACGGTAGTGTGGGGAAAGGATGGGATATATGACTGCACAGATGATTATTTGAAGATTTTCAGTTACACTTAAGCAGTGTGGCATTCCTTGTGGTATCTGGGAAAGTAACAGTGATATACTTGGCAGGGGGAACTAAGGAGACTAGGAAAACAGACAAATATGGCATTCATTCTAACCTGAACATCAATGACATGGTTCTTGACAAAAGACCAAGCTGCTAAATTGTACATCAGGTAAAGAGCAAGGGGCCAGCAGCAACTTAAACAAAATTTGGGACAGGGTATCAGCCAGTTTGGTGTAGTGGTTAAGTGCGCGGACTCTAATCTGGGAGAACCGGGTTTGACTCCCCACTCCTCCACTTGCACCAACTGGATGACCTTGGGCTAGCCATAGTTCTGGCACAGCTGTTCTTGAAAAAAAGAGCAGTTTCTGTCAGAACTCTCTCAGCCCCACCCACCTCACAGGGTGTCTGTTGTGGGGAGGAGAAGGGAAAGGAGTTTGTAAGCTGCTCTGAGACTCCCTTGGGTAGTGAAGGGCGGGGTATAAATCCAATCTCTTCTTCTTCTTTGTGAATCACTGCTTGCTTCTACAGATACAGCTGTATCTGAAGAGGTGAGCAGTGACTCGCGAAAGGAAAGCTCATTCTCTGTTAGTCTTGAAGGTGCTGCTGGCCTCTTGCTCTTTTCTACTGCTACAGACAAACTAACATGGCTACCCATCATGAATGGGTAAAGAGATGCTTCTGTCAAAGCAACTGCTCTTGTAGAGTGAGCCCAAACTGAAATGGAGAGTAGACGATGTGCCAGCTTGCAATAAAGCCTAATGACAGATATTATCCAGTGAAACTGAGGCAGAAAGGGGGACTCTTTTCTGCATCCCTCCACAGGAAGAAAGAAGTTAGAGGTCCTTTCTAGGATGTAATTTTTTTATGAAGTCTAATGCTCTGCAAATATCTAGAGAATGCAAAACTAATTACTGGTTAAAATGAGAGCTGGAGATCTTAGGCAGAAAAATGATACCAGCAGAAAGAACAGCCTCATTCTGGTTCAAGGACAAAAATAGGTATCTGCTGCCTTACATACATTACTGAAACACAGGACCCAGTCTTCAGAGATAGTTTGCAAGGCCCTCCATCTCCTATCAGGAAGCTCCGATGCATGTACGTTTTGTATGCATGTTTGTCTGTTTGTGTCATGGGGGGGGGGAGTTTTTTAAAAAGGAAGCTCCAATGCACTGATGCTGGCAACAGATTCATGAGGCGGTCATGACAGTACATCATCAGACAGAGAGGTGCTGGTTATAACAGTGGAATGCCTCACTGGTAGGGGGAAAGGAGACCCTCCTTGCAGCACATGCAAGGACTATTCACCAATGGGAGAGCCCTCATCTGACGTATCACACAGGGACAACAAAGGTGGTAGCAGCCATAAGGCCCAGCAGGTGCTGGACTTGATAAGCAATCTATCAGGCTCAGGAGCTCCACCTAGTAGCTGAGTGGACTAAAGGTGCATGCTATGCCAAAGGATAGAAAAACTCCGGGCCAAAAGGAATTAAGGACCACTCCTATAAACAGCATGTGGCAGGCGAGCTAAGAACAGAATCTGGTTAACATCAACATGGAACTTCAGCTCTGCAAGCAAGCACAGAGTGATG
Source organism: Lepidodactylus listeri (assembly GCA_029233225.1). Taxonomy (NCBI): domain Eukaryota; kingdom Metazoa; phylum Chordata; class Lepidosauria; order Squamata; family Gekkonidae; genus Lepidodactylus; species Lepidodactylus listeri. Next base: position 109,361,389 of record JARCFY010000009.1, on the reverse strand, counting down.
AGCATGCATTGATGGGAGGACAGGCATTTGCCACAGCAAGCCAGTCGTCTATGTAGAGGGAGACTGATCCCCCCAGGTGTTGGAGGTACCTGTAATCAACATGCATCTCATGAAAACTATGGGGGCTGTGGAATACCCAAAAGGAAGCAAACTGTACTGGTAATAGGAATCTTCTAGCAAAATGGAAGGATCTGTGATTTTGCCGTCAAGCTGATATATGGATGTGTCCTTGAGGTTGACTAAGGTGAACCAAACACCTGGGCGGGACGGCAGCAAGCATAATTATGCACAATTTCCCAGTATGGATGACAGCCCTGACATCTCATATAGGTCAGGGCAGAGACTCCAATTCCTTTTTTTAGAATGGTACTAGGAGACGTAGTCTTTGAAAGAGAGGAACTCTTTATGGTACCTTTTTCCAGGAAAGTGTAAGTCCGCAAGGACAATAGAATTTTGGTAGGTAATTTTTAGTGAGCTGTGAGGGAAGATAAGCAGAACGAACTCAGTGGTCCAGCCTGAACAGAAGACGGTAAGGACCAAGTTGTCCTGGGTTATACATTCCCAAGGCTGGCTCGTGCTGGTGATGATGGGGGATGAATTTTCATTCTCTAGAGGTATTTTTAAAGGTGGAATGCTATACAATATATTTATCACATGGGTGAAAAGGGACCCCTCAAGAAAGCAGAAGAAATAGCTCAATTCACAATTTTTTTAAAAAAATCACAAAATGCTGCTGCCAAACTGGCTGAAGATGAACAGAGGAGAAAGGCCCTGGCTCTGCCGCCATTCAACACATGCATGTTGATGTTTCTTCCCTTGAGCTGGCCTCCAGATTTCTTTTGGCTTAGTACTAGAAGGTTCTGAACTTTGCTCTGCATATGTTTAGAATCCAAATAGAGTGCCTAAATAGAGACCATGAAGAACTAACTAGTTTCTACTCGCAAAAAAGAGCATAACAGACTTACACATTGTCCCTCTAGTCCCTACCCATTTCATTCCATATCTTATGTTGATACTTCAGTTGCTGCTTTACCTATTTTAGTATAGTACTCATCTTATGTTGATACTTCAGTTGCTGCTTTACCTATTTTAGTATAGTACTCAGTTTTGCAGTTAATTTGTTCCTTAAATACATGGTCTGAAGAGAGACATTTCCCGAATACACCAAAACACACATTTGGAACTGTTCTTTAAGAAAATATGGCCATTGTCTTAGAAGTAAAGAATTCAATCATTTCTACAACAAATTCATCATTCTTGAATATTTTCTTGCTATTTTATTACCTTTTAAAATGGGATTAAGATGACAGAAGAGCAAAAAAAAATGCACTGAATTAGCTGCAGCTGTTAATCACATTTAAATTCAAGGAGGGGAGCTTCATAAATATTAATCTGTTTCACTGTGGTGGATTTGTCAAAGATTGCTTTGAATTTAGATTGTAAGTGTGCTGTGACTGGGGAAAGGGGGGTCACAGGACACTTTACAATCTAAATTTAAAGTGATCTTTTGACTATTAAACTCACCATAGTGAAACAGACTAATTTCATACGTAGCACCATCCCTTTAAGAGATCCAGGAAGTACTGTTACAGCACACTGAAATGTGTATGTTTCATTAGGCCAATATTCCAAGGAAGTGAGCTGCATACTGCAAACTCCTACAGAGAAATTTCTTCTGAGCTGAGCTCCTTATGCAAGATATCACACAAGGAGTCTGAATTTACAATTTTAAAATAAAACATCAGTCAAAGGAGAAAAGAGTTTTGTAGAAAGACACAAATGTAGATGGTAACTCTTCTTTGAACATTCCTGGGAGACTTATTTCATAGCAGCATTAAGAAATAGGACACTGATGAACTGATAGTGGGTATGAGGTTGAAAAGGGCAATCAGAATGAGTTGCTTTGGAAAAGACAATTCCATGACCTATAAGAACTTCTAAATGAAGGGAGTGTTCTCATATGCAACTGCAGGTTTATAAAGCTCTTGAACCAGTAATGAAATATCATATACCTCCAGCACAATACAAAGAGAGATTTCTCACAAAAGATGAAGCATATAGCTCATTGAACAATACAGCAATGTTTATACATGGGCTGTATGAATAAATGGCAAGATGAAAATCTGTGAGATTTCTCTAAATTAATACAGCCTCTAAAATTAAAAAAAGATTTCTGTCCCCCTTTCTTTACATATGACCCAAACTATTCTATCAATAGGCCTTCACATCCAAGCTTTGTACAATAGTTCCGTTATCACCATACCATACTACCAACGTATTGCATACAGCTGTGAACTTTGCTGGAACAAAAAGGTCTTTGCAAGCAGCAGCACTTGGCTCAAAGAAGAATCTCTTTGTTTGAAATCAAGCCATGACCAGCATGATGCAGTTATTAACAGACTCCCTAGTTAATTCCATTCAAAACGCAAGGTCTTTCCCAGAGAACATCTAGCAATACCCACATCTGCAAAGAGAACATCTGCATATTCACTCTGCTCCTTTTCAGCACCATCGACTTTAAGGTGAGAAAAACAAGTTGCTTACCTGTAACTGATGATCTTCGAGTGGTAATCTGTGCAGTCACACCTATGGGATCTAGTGCACCTGTGGTGATCCAATCGGTGTTGTACAAAGCTCACAACAGGATTTTCGTGCTTTCATCCCGAGCATGTGTGGGAACCCCACAGCGCATGCCCAGGAGGATGGAGCGTGGCCATCACACCAGTTCCCTCTGACCGCTGTTAAGTTAAATTAAGGCAATAAACCAATATGGAAGGTGACAGCAGTGGGGAAGGAAGGGCGGGTGGTGTGACTGCACAGATGACCACTCGAAGATCATCAGTTACAGGTAAGCAACCTGTTCATCTTCTTCGTGGTCTCTGTGCATCACACCTATGGGAGAATGAAAAGCAGTAGCTCACTTGGAGGTGAGTGCTGTCGAACATTCAATGTACTGCAAAAGACAGGATTAGACAACCAAGATCCACCTTGTGTCATCAAGTGCATAGTGCTTGATAAAGGTGGTTGGTGTAGACCACGTCACAGCCTTACAAATAGCCAATAGGGACACGCCCTTCAGGAATGCTGTAGAAGCTGCTATGGATCTGGTGGAATGTGCCCTTAGATGGGAGGGAAGGGGATGCTTAGCCAGAAGGTAGCATAACTTAATAGTCCTAACAATCCATTTTGACAGGCACTGAGCCGAAATTTTCAAGCTCAGGAAGCGACAGGAGTAAGACACAAATAGACGATTGTCCTTTCTAGTGGACTGCGTCGGGTTGAGATAGAAAAGCAGTGCCCTCTTGACATCGAGAGTATGCAGAAGGCGTTGTTCATCGTCCTTCGGACACAGAAAGAAATCAGATAGGAAAAGTTCAGAGTGCAGATGAAACTCTGACACCACCTCAGGTAGAAAAGAAACATCAGGCACCAACCATACTCCACTGGGCAGGAAGATCAGGTATGGGGGATCATGGCGTAGGGCCATCATTTTGCCCACCCTCCTGGCTGACATAATTGCAATTAAGAAAGCTGTTTTCCATGCAGCATACTGCAGGTTACAGTTCGCCATAGGTTCAAACGGCTTCCTTGAAAGATGGAGGAGTACCAGAGATAGGTCCCATAAGGGCATTGGAGTAGAAACAGGGGAATATGTACGAATGAGACCCCTTAAAAACTTCTTCGAGGTTGGGTGTGAGAAGATAGAGAAACCATCAATTCTATCATGGTATGACGAAATGGCTGACAAGTACACTGTAATCGAAGAGTGGGATAGTCGCTGATCAGCCAGGGAGAGTAGAAAGTCCAGAATGCAGTCAAGGCCAACCGATATTGGTGAAGTGACGGAAGACCCCAAGAAGGACCTGAATCAGGAACACTTTCCTTGGTAAGAATGGTGGGTGGATGCCTTCTTTGCATTCAGCAAAACCTCTGAGACTCGAGAGGAGAAATTTATGGGCCTATTCTCCAAGCTGTCAGTTTCAGCCTGTCGATTCCCATGTATAGCATTGTTCCTGCCTCTGCTAAGAGCAGGTCTGGCGCTGTCAGGAAGAAATGATAACTGTCCTCAGAGAGGCTGAGAAGAATGGGGAACCAAGCTTGTCTCAGCTACCATGGAGCAACCAGAATGCAATTTGGTAAGCTCTGCACACTGTGGAGTCCAGAATAGCTTCTATGAACTGCACCCGTTGTGCAGGATGCATATGAGACTTTTGTTGATTTACTTGAAGCCCTAGTGACTCCAAGATATTTAAAGTCTGGTGAATATGGTTTGTCGGAAGACCTGGGGAGCACACAACTAAGAGTCAATTGTCTATATAAGGAAAGACGGTGATCCCCCTTAGCCAAAGATACACCACCACCACTACCATAGTTTTCATAAAGACCCTTGGAGCCGTGCAGAGACCGAACGGTAAACATTTGTATCAGTTGTGAAGGTCTCCTATGGCAAACCTCAAGTATTTCTGATGAGATGAGTGGATATTCAGATAGAAGTAGGCATCCTGGAGGTCGAGGGTGGCCATCCAGGACCCCAGGGTCAGGAGTGGTAGAATAACCTGTAACAATTCATTTTGAATTTGTGGTATTCCACAAAGATGTTGAGACTTCTCAGATCTAAGATTGGACATTGGCCCCCATCTATTGGGAATGGCGAAGTAGTGTGAGTAGAAACCGGTTCCCCGGTACCTTGAGGCACCTGTTCTATCACATCCTTCACCAGTAGGGTGAATGCCTCCTTGAGCAGAAGAGGAGCAGAAGGGGTGGCCACAAAAACAGGAAGAGTTGGAAAGTCCAAGAATTCTATGGAATAACTGTGCGTCAGGATGGACAAGACCCACTGGTCTGTAGTGATGGTGCGCCAAGAGGGGGAAACGGGGAAAGGTGGGTTGCCTCCTCATGAACAGTCTCTAGCAAATCAAAGGTCCAGTTTGGAAGTCTTTGGAGGCTTCGCGCGGGAGTGTTGCTGTACCAAGCCATATCTGGGCTTGGCGGCGTATTGCTGGCACTGGCCTGTAGGTGCCTGAGGAGGTTTTCAGCCCCCTTCAGGAGAAGGTTTGTTGAATGGATGTTTAGGCCCACAGCGTGACCAGGAATGAGGTCGGTATTGCTTGGAGGAGCTGGAAACCCCCAGAGACCTAGACGCTTTGATGTTCTTATCCATTTCTTGGAGACCGGTGTCAGTGGAAGCATGGAAGAGACCTTGTCCATCAAATGGCAAGTCTTCAATATAGGCCCTAGTATCCGGCTCAAGTGGTTAAGAAGCTGAACTGCTGACCAGAAGGTCGGTAGTTCAGCAGTTCAAGACCCGAGTGCTGCATGACAGAGTGAGCTCCCGTCTCTGGTCCCAGCTCCTGCCAACCTAGCAGTTCGAAAGCAAGAAATTGCAAGTAGATAAATAGGTACCGCTTTGGTGGGAAGGTAACTGTGTTCTGTGCGCCTTGGCGTCTAGTCATGCCGGCCACATGACCACAGCGACGTCTTTGGACAGCGCTGGCTCTCTGGCTTGGAAACAGAGATGAGCACCGCATCCCTAGAGTCGAATTTGACTGGCTTTCGAGCAAGGGAAACCTTTACCTTTTACCTTTACCTATCCAGCTGCAAGGAGGTGATCCGGAGCCAGGAATGCCTGCAAAGAGCAACTGCAGAGGACATTGTTTTTGAAAAAGTGTCCAGTGTATGTTTAGAAGAGTTGATAAGTTGTTTAGCAAGGACTAAGCCTTCTTTTTGTAGCTTCCTGGCTGACTGACGCTTGTCCTCAGGGAGGGTTTGGTAGGATTTCACTAAGTTGTTCCCACAGAGCATACTGAAAGCAATTCATGCAGGCAAGGTAATTAGAGGTTTTTATCCCTAGAGCACCCACTGAGTAAAAACGTCAGCCAAAGGCGTCTAGCCTCCAACTCTCTTTATCCAATGGAGTGGTATGAGTATGCTTGTTCCTGGATGAAGAAGATACTACCATTGGATTTGGTTTGGGGTGGCTGTGTAGGAATTTGGCCCCAGCCTCCTGCATTTCATACATATGATCCAGACGTCTGGATGACACTGGAGCCGATGAGGGCTTTTCCTATGGGACCTTCACCACTTGCAGAAGGACAGTTGACATAGGAAGAAAGATCGCTGTCGATGTGTCCAGTTGTTCCACATCGAACACTGTGTTTGATACCGAAGGCTGAGGCTGGACTATGGAGAGACCCAAAGAGTGCACCATTCTCTTAACTAAATCCCTGTAAGAAGAAAGGTCTTTAGATGGCGATATGGGGAGGTCATCTGACATCGTAGATTTTGGTGATGGGCCCTCTGGTGAGCTCTCATCCCCAGAAGCTTCCACATCGGATCCATCTTGAAAGGATTCTGAGGGCAACTTCGGTGCCAGGGCAGGAGTTACAGCACTGAGGGTATCAATGGTATGAAGTCTTGTAATGTGATGGGACTCCTGTATCGGGCTCTTTGGAGCTGGAGGAGTAATTGGTGGCCGTCTGGGGGATGCTTGGCATGGGGGTGATGATTGTGGCAGTTTCGATACGGACACCAAGGGCGTAGGTCTGTGTTGTGAAGAACGCGACCAACGGGACCGTCAATCCCAATTACTTGACTTGACAAGCATCAGCCATGGCATTGATGTCGATAGAGCTAAACCGGTATGACATGTGGCGGCGGTGATCCCAAGGTGGAAAACCCAACGACTGCCTATGGAGGTGGGAGGGGAATGCAGCCTGTGAGTCACGATGAGGCGAGTGGGCAGCCCTGTGTCTGGAACGAGAACAGACCGTATAATCTTCCCACCGATATCTATCATCTGCATAAATAGGTGAGCGGGATTGGTTGCGGGGTGGATATCTGCTGTGGGGGTCCAAATGGTCTCTAGTCCAAGAGGAGGCTGAAGGAGAGCGTTCCCTTACCTGCGATCTAGTCAGATTGACATCATCGACATTGGACACCAATATGGACAGAGGCCTAGTGATAAGGTCTATTTCAGACACCGGGGGGTTCAACTGCCTGATGGGAGAGTCCAAGAGCTCGATCGGGGGTGTATGTAGCACCTTTGGCAGCTCTGGTATGGAACAGTGTCAATGCTTGGGTTGCAACTGCGAGGTAGAAGGCAGTGCAGAGCCCATAGGGACCACCATGCTGCTCACTACATGAGTCTTGTGTGTGCCCTTGCTAGATTTATTAGACTTGTCTTTGTCTAATTTATCCTTCTTCTTTTTAGCTGGCATGGAGGAAGAAGATGTTGACTTGGAGGCCAGTTTCTTGGCAGGTGGACCCGCATTGGAGGTCGACTTTGCTTTTCGAGTTGCAGCCGGCATTGGAGGAGCTGTCAAGGTCAATACAGGTGGAGTCTCGACATCAAAGACTTCGGCCGGGGGGGGGGGGTCAGTCGACCTCGTGGCTGAAACTGGAGGTGCTAATGCCGATTCCCACAGTGTGACTCTGAGCCTCGCTGCTCTATTTTTGATTAGAAAATTTTGCACAATGAGCACAAGCTTCAGGGTGATGAGGTTTCCTCAGGCACAAGCTACAGAGTTTGCCCGTCACGAGGTGTGAGTTTGCTTCCACAGGTGACACGCCTCTTGAAACACCCCCATTTCTTCTCCATAAACTAAAGGTTTGAAAGAAAAGTTCCTAGCTGAGGGGAGAAAATTCTCCTCAGGTGAAGGGGGGGAGCAGCCAAAGCCAAAAAAGACCAGAAAGAAGTACTTTTTGTATTTTGTTTAGAAATGAAAAAAGAGAAGAGAGAAACAAACTGAAGGAAACAAACTGAAAAAAAATCCAAAAAGGATCCCGACATGAGGCAAAAAAGTTTGTTCACTGACTAGCAGATTAGCTGTTAACAGCACGGTGGTCAGAAGAAATCTGGCAGGATGTCTGCGCTCCACCCTCCTGGGCATGCGCAGTCAGGTTCCCACGCATGCTCAGGGTGAAAGCTCAAGAATCCCATTGTGAGCTTTGTACAATCAGCGCAGGCACACTAGATCCCATACTGATGCACAGATCAGCGCAGGCACACTAGATCCCATACTGATGCACAGAGACCACAAAGAAAATTTATGTGTATCCAAGATTATGCATGGGATAGAGCAGGTAGAGAAAGAAGTATTTTTCTCCTTTTCTCACAATACAAGAACTTGTGGGCACTCCATGAAATTGCTGAGCAGTAAGGGTTAGAACAGATACAAGGAAGTACTTCTTCACCCCAAGAGTGATTACACATGGAATTCACTGCCACAGGAGGTGGCGGCGGCTACAAGCATGGATGGCTTCAAGAGGGAATTAGATAAACATGGAGCAGAGGTCCATCAGTGGCTATTAGCCACAAGGTATATATAGGATCTCTCAGTCTGGGGCAAGTGATGCACTGTATTCTTGGGACTTGGGGGGGCAACAGTGGGAGGGCTTCTAGTGTCCTGGCCCCACTGGTGAACCTCATTATGGCACCTGCTATTTTTGGCCACTGGACTGAATGGGCCACTGGCCTGACCCAACATTAGCTTCTTTTATGTTCTTCTGTGGCACATGGACTCTGGCTCTTTGCTCAAGGCAGGACTTTCCCAAAGGAATAGGAGGGTAATGGAAGCACGCAAAGAGTACTTTGAATAATCCTAAACCAACAGGCAAACACACACATACCACTACTGAGGAGTAAGCAACTTCCCAATATATGAAGGGAACAGCTACTTCTTTTAAAGGGAAAGCAAACCCAAGTACATCACACACTGCAAACTGAACATCTTGAGAAGAAGTATTCCAAATATCACTGTCTAAATTTCTTGATGTGGCACAGGCCCAAGGAAGCAAAAAGCTGCTGTTAATCCAGGATAACCTCTATTAATATAGTACCCTCAGCAATGGTAATAACTGTTTCCGGTTTCAGCGGCTTGCTGGCAGGCATGCTCCATCAGCAATCCGATGAGGATGACCCATGATCGTGGCGGCTGGGAGCAGTACTGGACAAATCCAGTCCCCCCATAAGCCCTCACAGGGGGCTTGCAGCCTGGGGAGCGAGGGGTGCCTCTCCTGAGGCGATGGCTAAAGGATTGAGGCTACTCTTTGCTCCAATAGGTCCCACCGCCGTGGAACCAGTAATGGCAACAAGAGACGCACACCGGGACAAGTGAGCAAAGCGGTCAAGCGCTTTCCTTACCTGTCATAAGAAGCATTCGATGAAGCGTGAGTCTTTGCAGCGTTAATGCAGATAAGCATTCAAACACATAATTGCTCTTGAACCTTAATCTTGAAGTGTGGAGGGGGGAGAAAACCCAAGCACTACTTAGCTAGAGTGGAACACTGATAAACTAAAAGTGCTTGATTTAACAGACTACAGAGACTTTTAAGAACTTTTCCTTAATATAAACAAATATGCATCTGATTTTTTATAAAATGGTGCCAAATATGAGACCTGCTCACGGAACTGCCAGCTCAGCTACACCAGCTGTGAGACTGCAAGTAAACATAGACTTCCTTAATATGTTAGCTACTGCACTGCGCCCTCTGCTGGATCAGATGACTAATCTGAATAATAATGTTGACTCTCTCCAGAAGCAGCTAAAGGAAACTAATCTTAAAACAGAAGAAACAGCAAAATCAAAAAAAGTTGATGCCAAGACTAATAAGCTAAATCACTGACCGCAAGCAGTGGAAAAAAAGAGGTCCTCTGATGAACAACAGCTGCTACAACTTCAAATGGAAAAGTCAGTGTATGAGATTTCAAGATATCCCAGAGCAAAAAGGAGAAGATCTCAAGAAACTTCTAAGTGAAGCTTTGGAGCCAGTAGCAGATCTTAAAACAGAACTTTTACAAAGTGAGATGGATATGGTCTATCAGACCTATCCAGATTACATCAAGAAAAACAATCTGCCCAGTGAAACATCTGTGAAATTCTCCCAAAGATATATCAGGGATCAAATCGTTAAAGCGACTAATGGGACTATCCTAAAAATCGAAAGCAAAGAAATTAAAGTTCTAAAAGACATTCCATTCGAGATAAGAAAAAAGGGGAAACAATACAAATACCTGACATCTTTCTTGCAGAAAAATTCCACCCCCTACAGATGGATTACTCCGGAAGGGCTCAACTTTAAGTTCAAGGAGACAAAAGAAAAAATAGACTATCGCAAAAGCTACAGCCTTTTTGGAGCAGTACCAAAAAACAAGGAAGGCAAAAGGAACAACAGAGGACAATAAGACAGCAGAAGACAACAGCGATCACGAATCGCTGTTATAGTGACTCATCGTCCAGTTCTGAGGGAGAAGGCTCTGAATCTGAATTAGGGGCGGTTGCTCCTAAACTTTTTAAAGTCAGATGGGAGTATGACAAAAATAAGCATAGAGGAAAAACTGAGAAAAAATAAGGGACACGCAACTCTGAAATCTGACGTATTAACTGTACTTAGAAACACCTGTTTTAGCTAAAACCTTCTAGTTTGATAAATGTAATTTCTTTTTTTAGCTTCATCTTAACAATTCTTATTGTAAGTGAAATACTGAATTAAGAACTGAAACAGCATAATGACCATTGCTACTTGGGTTTTTAGTGATTTATCTTTCCTTTTTCCTGTAGTTTGTAGATATCCCCTTCCCTTTTTCTTGTGTAGTTTGTAGAAAAAGCAATAAAAAAACATTAAAAAAGCAATGGTAGTAACTGTTATCCATTGTTAAGAGGAAAGGAAGACGTCTTCAGAAGCTATGGCAATACAAAAAAACAAAATTCTACTATGGGAAGGAAAATGGCAAATCTGTGATGCTTCATGAATGATTAAGAAGGTCTGCTTCATCCTCAGAACCTTGAACATTTTAATATAAAATTACAATTGGGGGGGGGGGGGAATGGGGGATTATTCTGGCTCACTGTGCTGGTAGACTTCAGCTCTTTGCTTAGGGTTTCAAGACCCTGCACATTTAGGTAATTTTTGTTCTAGAATGTGTAATGTCCAGCCAAATTTCCAAATGTCATGCTGGATGAAAAGATCCTATTAAAAGGCAGTGGCATGGAAACATGGGGCATGAAGAAACTTTCCCAAAGATTACTTAACTAGACTGTCCATTACACACCAGACCAAAACTAAGCAACAAAAGAGCTTAGGCATGAGAAAGCCTAACATATTTTTCCTTACTTTGCAGTCAATAGACAAAATTGTCAAAAATCGCAGGTCTGTGGGGTGGGAATAGGTGGGAACCATGATGTTAAACAACATGACCCAAAACAGTATGATTGCTAGTCATGTGATTTCTAATGCTCATTAAACTATGTTTTTAAACAGTCTGGTGAATGACACCTGGGATTTTGGTTCTGCTACATGACTTAACAGCAGCCACTAGATTTGTTCCATTGAATTGGAAGACACAGGACTGTGCTATGGCAACATCTACAATCACAGCTAGAGACCAGTTTAAGAACCAACATCTTACATTGTGAATGATCATAATGAAGAGATGTTATTTTACCAAGTTTCTAAGATTAAATTCTATACAAAGCAGAAGGAACAAGATAATGGCAAATGTGGAAAAACTACAGTTAGAATCTACAGGGGGAAAAGTCTGATTTAGATATATACAATTTTTGGAAATTTTGAAGCCACAGAAAAAACTCAGAAAAAAATGGAAATTTGGGGAGAAATTTATATATAATATTTACTGTCCTATCAAACCTACGCTAATTTTACTGCTTTAACAATATAAAACGCATCATTTATAACTTACTTAGTAAATAAAAATATAATTTTGACATTTATGGAATTTAAAAGTTAAAAATGGCTTAGGTTTGTACAAGCAAAATTGCAAATATACACAATACTTGAAAGAAAACTGCAAGCTGATACACCCTATACATATGTACCTTAATTTTTGCTACCTGGTTAGAGAGCTCCATTCTCAATCAAACTTTTAGAGTCTTCCTCTGAGGCTTTGGTACAATTTCTGCTCCACCTCCTTCTGATCTTTTTTCCCCTCCAATAAGGTACACCAATAAGCTACTGGTTACCCAGTCTGTGGGTTATGTGTGTCATGGTGATTTGAGGGAGAGGTGAAAATGGCGACCACAAGGTCAACCACAAGTCAGGTCAAAAGGACAACAGAAGGCATGCAATAGATGAAAACCAATGAAAGCCTAGCACGCTCCCCTCATGAAGATTAGATATCCTTCTAGGTGCTTGAAATGCATCTTGGATTTAAGAGCCATATATATCTTCTATGGCATACCCCCGTCTTTAAAACTATTCCACATCCATTTGTTCTAAAAGAGAAAATATTCCATAGGAAATGTTTTCAGTTCTTCCAAAATCTCCATTAAGAAAACTGGGGGGAAAGGCCCTCCCCATTTTTCCACTCCCCCCCCCCCCAGGCTTTCACAGCTCTAGTCTGGTTATAACTAATAAGCAGTACTTTAAACAAATTTTTTAATCCTTTGTCAACGAACAATGACATACTATATTTAGCTACATTACTGCTGAAGTACAAGGAAAAGAATTCCCTCACTCTATGGACCTACTATGCAGATCCAGGGCTATATGAATTTATACACTTTTTTTTTTCTGAAGATGATATGTAGTGTTGAACTTAGAGGAAATTTCAGTTACTTGCCAGCAACCTACAAAACATCAACATCATTTCCAGTCCTAGATATTCACAAACAACTCCATTTAAGTAGTTAAAATATCAGTGATTAACTCGAACATTTTGATGCAAGCTTTAGGCAAAAATATAAAGTAGTTCAGAATCTGCTGCCTTGAAGAAGGCCATCTGATTCCTTCTGAATTTAATTTTATCATCTTCCAGGAAGATTTGCAACAACAAAAAAATGACATATAATAGGAACCTGGAAAGTATATCCACTGAGGTACCTATATTCCTTAGCTGCAACATCAGTTTAATCACCAAGAACCCAAGAAGAACACATTGTTACAATAATTCTTCCCAGAAAAAGACAAGTGATACTTTACAAAGATTAAAACTTGGTACCTAAAATTTTTCTCAGATTCCTGCATGAACACTGGAGAAATCATTAGAAAATGGCCCAGAAAGTTTTCTTGGAGTATCCATGGAACAGCTATTGAGCAATGCAGCTCTTTTAAATATTTGGGAGTGACCTTCAGTGATACCTTAAATTGGAAAATACATTTGGATACTGTTAAAAGTTTCTACCGGAAAAAAAAAAAGGTGCAATTCTGAGATTTTATCACACCAAAGGTGGATTCTATGTAGATCCAGCTGTAAAAGCAGGGCTCTTTTTCAGCAGGAACGCACCAGAACGCCGTTCCGGCTGGCGGCTGAGCCTGCCCCACCCCCTCCCTGCCGGGCCTGAGCTGTTTACACTTAAAGGAAAAGTTCCTGCAGAGAGCCGGCAGGAAAAAGCCCCACCTGGCGCTTTCCCTTTAAGTACAGAGAGCCAGCAGGAGAAAGCCCCACCCAGAGATTAAGCACGAGGCTAGGCTCTTTGCACTGGAAGGCCTGGCTCTGCATTTGGCTTGCTGACGTCGCATCACTCTCCCTGCATGGTCAGCAGCACTTTGGAGATTGCCTGTTTTGTGAAATTTAAAAAGTGGGCAGAGTTTCTGATGAAGATGATTGTCCCTCTTCTCCTGCCACTGGGCTGACATCTGCCTTTAATGGGCCAGCAAAGTTGATGTTCTTAAACCTCCTAATAAGAGAGATTTCCGCTTCTGAGGAGTTGACTTCCAACGATTGGTGATCTTGTGATGGTAGTGATACTTTTATGTGGTAAAGACCACCTGTTCACCGGATAATTTTACCTGTGGGACAGACTCTGCATGGTAACCACTCCACTGGTACATAATTGCTTGTAAAAAGTATTATAGAATAATAATTCCGGTGGGTAGCCGTGTTGGTCTGAAGCAGCAGAACAAAGTTGGAGTCCAAAGTTTCATCCAAGGTATAAGCTTTTGTGTGCATGCACACTTCTTCCATCTGAAGAAATGTGGGTGGCACATGAAATCTTATACCTTGAATAAAATTTTGTATCTTGAATAAAATAGTCCAAACTACTCCCGTCCAGTGCATCCACAAACCTAGAAGAAGATGATATTGGATTTATACCCCGCCCTTCACTACCCAAGGGAGTCTCAGAGCATCCTACAAACTCCTTTCCCTTCCCCTCCCCACAACAGACACCCTGTGAGATAGGTGGGGCTGAGAGAGCTCTGAGACAACAGCTGGTACAGAGCTATGGCTTGCCCAAGGTCATCCAGCAGGTGCAAGGGGGGGAGTGAGGAATCAAACCTGGTTCTCCCAGATTAGAGTCCGCACACTTAACCACTACACCAAACTGGCTCCTAGCGTTGTTCTGCCAGTGAACTAGGGTTGCACACTCCAGGTTGAGGCAATCCCTGGAGATTTGGGAGTGGAGGGTGGGGAAGGAGGGACCTAAGCAAGGCATAATGCCATGGACTCCGCTTTCCAAAGCAACCATTGACCTGATCTCTGTAGTTTGGAGCTCAGTTGTAATTCCAGGAGATCTCCAGAACCCACCTGTAGGTTGGCAACCCTAAAAAATCATATTCAGCATACTAGTTCTGCAGGAAGGCAAGCAGATTTCCATGGGAACCTAACCTTTAGGAATTGATTCCAATCCAGTGTGGGAATAATTGTTGGACATAAGATATTGGTTCAGGCAAGATTTTGTATAGATGGGACAGAAAATAATGTTTTTATTGGTTTTGTCAAAACTGTTTTGACAACAAGGTAAACAGAATAAGAAGCAAAAGGTGGATGTGGCTGGATGACCACACTTCTGGGAACATCGGGTGTGGCCTAATATGTTAATGAGCTGTGCTGTCAGGGGTGTGGCCTAATATGCTAATGAGTTCCTGCTGGGCTTTTTCTACAAAAAACAGCCCCGTGTAAAAGTATTTACTCAAAAGGCAATCCCCCATCTTTTTTATGGCGTAGAGGTCTGGGGCTAGACGGACCACATAATCTCCAGCCTGGAATCAACTCAAAACTTATTCATCAGACGACTCCTTGCCTTGCCCAAGGGGACCCCTGCAGCCCTTATGAGGGCTGAACTTGGTGTGCCCTCAGTTCGGGCTTGCGTCCACCTTGCCATACTCAAATCCTGGGATAAAGGTAATACTGCCCCTACCAGCATATTTAGCAAACGATGCTTTCAACTAATGTCACGCAGAGATACATCCTAGTCTACTTGTTACAACAACACCCTTGCCTACTACTCTATTGCAGACGATTTGTTGGGGGCTCTCAATATTGGCACCAACTTATGAAACTGGATCTATAAATGATTTATTGGACAGTTTTACAATCTCCAGGTCTAAATTCTCCCATTGGTTTAAGTTATTCAAAAGAGATCACAATAGATCTCCTTACCTAGTAAATATTACACCTCGAAATCTCAGAAAGGCGCTTGCTTCCTTATGTTTTCAGACAATGCTGACGGCTCCACTCGTGGGGGAGATACTCCCAAATACCACTGGACTCACGTTCCTGTATATATGCGGCGCCTCAGTCCCAGAGGACATTCTTCACTATTTACTATTTTGTCCTATGTATACAGCCGTTAGATCTAAATTTCTTGATAATCTGCTAACAGGACAAAAAAATTTCCTCCGATACTGACAAGCTGGTCTTTCTCTTATCTGACACTGATACACGCGTTAGTTACAAAGTGTCTCTTTTTGCCTCGGCTGCCCAAAAAATCAGGGCTAAGACTGCGGCTTCAAAAAGCGAACCTTTTTACGACTAACTGGGCCTTTTACTTTACAATTTTACTGTTTATAAACTGGTCCATATTTATCTGTGCGAAAACTCTTTTTATAACTAATATTTTATTTTACAATTTTACTGTTTATAATTGGTCCATATCTATCTGTGCAAAAATTGTTTTACTTATGTATTATTAGAATTACCTTCTTTTTATTACCCCAATTCGGTATGTAGCTCTTGGCTATATACACAGTAAAACTCTGGACTCTCTCTGGAGAAGTCACTGGTTATTTCATAAGTTATACTAAGTCAAACAGATGCCAAATTCACCACACTACACAACTGACATAGGGAAAGTCATTATATTCTTGCTTAATAATTTTCTCTATCAACAGTTTCTTTTAACAGCATGGGAAATATCTGAATACCTTCTCACCACCTGAAGCTAAAAAAAATACATGTACTAGGCAGTTAAGAGATACTTATCTACTACCCTTCAGAAGCCTAGAAATTCCCTGAAAAGATCAGGATGACCCATTATGTCTACGGCCCTTGATGTTCAAAGATCACACGTGAAATCTATAAGGCAGGCATATGCCTGCTTTAAAAGAAAGGAGTATAGTCTGAAGCAAGAATCAGTCCCTTGTTGATGTATAGCTCTTGGACAAGTCACTTCACTAACAACAAATGTGCAACCCACTTAAAAAACAAGAGTAATTTCAAACTGTACTAAGATCCTTGAAAGATGCTACATGCATATTTCGCAAGGGCTTCTGGAAATGTTTGTCAGAATGAAGTGCTCTTTAAAATACCTTTCTTAGAAATGTGAGAAAAACACAAGTTACATAAAGAGATTATTTATATTGGGTAAGATCCAGATCGCTGTGAGGGCAGATGTGTGTAGCTTGTGGAAGCAATCTTTTCCACCACCCTTTCCTCCTCTGAAATTTTACTTGTAGAAATTGGGGGGCTCTTGGGAATACTGTGAGATGCATCATGGGCAGCTGCAATGCAAAGGCGAAATTGGTAGAAATTTCATCTCCACGTTGCTCTATGAACTTTTACTAGTGCGAAAAGAATGAAATGATGTAATCTCAATGCTTCCTTCACACTGCACTCTCCCATACCACACCTTATGCTGTTCTCAAAGGCCCCCTTGACATTTAGAAATGGCTTTTGGTTGGGTGAGTGGGGTGCCAGAAAGAAGGTGACAGCAGCACAATTCCTTTCCATCCACAATTCCTTTCCATCCTTTGGAGCCAGTTTGGTGTCGTGGTTAAGTGCGCGGACTCTAATCTGGGAGAACCGGGTTTGATTCCCCACTCCTCCACTTGCACCTGGCTGGATGGCCTTGGGCAAGCCATAGCTCTGTACCAGCTGTTCTCTCAAGGACGGCTTGGGAAAAAGCTCTCTCAGCCCCACCTACCTCACAGGGTGCCTGTTGTGGGGAGGGGAAGGGAAAGGAGTTTGTAAGCCACTCTGAGACTCCAAGTGAGTGAAGGGCGGGGTATAAATCTAATCTCTTCTTCTTCATCATCTGTGGATGTCTGAATAAGCATGCATCAGTAACAACAGAGTGGTCCAGCAGGATCGTACTTGGCTTATACCTAGAAAGTGTTAATGGGACTTCTACCTGCTGTTGTGGCTCAGTGGTGCAGCACACACTTTGCATTTATAAGGTTGCAGGTCCAACTGCTGACAGCTTTAGACAAAAGGTGTTATAACAGATATTAATTATTATATCTTTTTTTCTCATGAGACCCTAGAGAGCAACTGATTTAAATGAACCAAAGGTCTGACTTGGTATAAGGCAGTTCCATATGTTTACAACAAGGGTTTACTTAAGTCATGAGGGCGTATTTTATTCAAAATCTTGACAACATAATGGATTTAATTTTTGCCTCAGCCAACAGCCTAACCAAAAGAAGCTCTTAATTTCTGGAAAGAATGCAAGATCTCCAGATCTGAAGAATTTCACCCAGCTGTTTCAAAATAGTTTACAAAGAAAAACGTATGGTAGTGCCAGCTTTTTAAAAAGACAACAATGAAAGATACCGTCTAAAAATGGATGAGCATTTTACAATGGTAGAGGACTATACCACATACATATACCCCACTAAAACAAGAAAGAACCATCTGAATTACGCTCCATATTAACTATTCTGATGGCTGAAATTGTTGAGAGTTATGCCAGCAGAAGACAAATTTATTTCAAAATAAAATAACCTGTCAATATCTTTTGATGTTTTAAGGTAGTGTCCAATTTTTTTCAGATCAAAGCCCTGAAAATAAGACACCATCAGCTAGGCATCAATTTCCAAAAATATAAGCTATTACAAGAGAAGCAACTGACTGAACGTGCTCCGAACTAATATACACCACTCAACTTTGCTTCTAAAGTGAAGAGAAAGGCGATTAAATTCTGACACAATTGTAATTACTTTCCCCTATTAAGAAAAAAATTGTCTTGTATAAATCTAAAGCGATGGTTCTCATTAATTTTAAACTTATATAAGATTTTGGACTTCAGAGTTCCTTTCATAAGAATCAAAGCCTTCCCTCATATCTTAAGATTCTAACAGCTAACATCTGAAGAATGCAGCAATAGAACTTACAACATTGTATTCACCAACAAATGTGCTGATTGTTAGTCTCCACATGCATAATTTGAGTTGCAGAAGTTTAAAACAAGGGCTTTCCCCCTGAGTTTAGCTGGAGCTCAACAAGAGGCTATAAGCTAATTACCTCCTTTGGTAGCTGGAGTATGAAGTAGCTGTTTGGTTTTGAAGGCAACACGGGGTAATTTTTTCTGCCTTTGCAGAGCTGTTGAAACAAAGACATGTTATATTTGTCTAAAGACAGAAGATAAAGACTTTGAGATACAATTCAAAATTCACTAGATTTTAGGACTGTATCTGCCTATGAAGCACCAGGAAGCAAAAAAACTGATGAAGAGCGGAAAAGTTTTTCAAAGCTGTTATAGCTCCAGTAGCAGCAGTTGAAAGAGAAGTTTTGTTTTAAAGAAGTGATGCTCACCACATCTTAAAGGATTGCAAAGCGTCGTGGTGTCAGAAACTTTCAACAACAAAATGTGTTAAGTGTCTCAGCAGGCAAAAAGCTTCTTGCAGGCCAAAACCGAGGAAGGCAAAATAGTCCGCACACCCAAAAGGGAGAACAAGCCACCAGCCAAACGTGCCACAGCCAAACCAGTGCAGGGTTACACTGAAAACTCAATGCAGTGAGCTGCCAGATTTAATTCCCAACCTCGGAGGCAATTCAGTTTCATTTCAAATAGTCATATTTAGAAGGTAGCTTCTTTCTCCAGAAATTCCTCACTCCTGAAAAGTCAGCCTTTAAACAATAATAATTAAAATCATAGCGAATGGCTAATTTTTCAGGTACGTTTTCCTGACCTGATGTTCGCTTTCTTCCAAGTTTTTGACAAATAATCTAGCACTGCAGTTTGTTAAACTGAGATGGAACTCCTCTGTATAAGACAGAAAGACACAAAGGCTCAGTGGTAAAACACTCAACTGAAACAAGATGCAGAGAGTAATCCTAAGCAGGTCTACTCAGAATCCTATGCATTTGATGGGGTTTACTCAAAGGAAAAGGTTCTTAGGATGGCCCTGGCATTATCTTAAGATATCAGACAACCTACAGCCCACCAAAGTGTAAAGACAGAGCTGTACAGGCATATCAGAATGTGAAGAATATTTAGAGAACCTGGGGGCAAGGCCTGCTTCAAAGCGAAACTAGGGGCAATCCTAGACCTTGAAAATCCTGACTGAAGCCCGGTTCTACATATGATTTTATGACAACATACAGTGTCCATTTAACACAGGTTAGTACTGCTCACAGAACAGCCAACTTGAGTAGAGGGGGGAGAAGGGAACTGCATGCAAGGCTGGGACTGCACATGATACCATGGCCTTATCCTTTGACCTGGGTTCACTCTGAAGCAGGCCTCAGAGCCCAAGCCCGAGTAACTTATAGGGGTGTGCATTCGGTTTTTCCAAAATGGAAAAAAACCTGAAAAAAAGTCATTCCGGGTTTCTGGATACCAGGGAGGCTCCACACAGCCTCCCTGGTATCCCGAAAAAAACCCCGGAAAAAATCTGGGTTTTTTTCCGGCTTTTGGGGATTTTTAAAATGGCCACCATGGGGGTTTAAAATTTAAAGGGAACGCTGGAAAAAGCATTCTCCTGCCATTTCCCCCTCTTTCCCACCTTTTGCTCCTGTTTCCAGGAGGGAGGGGGAAAGAGGGACCTTCAAGACAGCCTGAGCCAAATACATTGCAGCTTGCAAATCTCTGGAACTCCCAGCTACTGGCTTGCTCCTTTCCCAGGGAAGGAGCACTGGCAGCCAATAGGATTTTGGCATCTGCTCTCTGGCCAATCACAGAAGGTTGTTTCTCTTTGAAATCCTCTGTGTATGCCCAGAGAGCATAAAAGCAGCCTCTCTGCAGCCTGACTCTGCTGTGGTTCCTGGTTTGCTGCTGCTGGTCAGAGAGAGAGCATGGCTTAGAGAGTGTGGCTGGCTGGCTTCTGCTGCCTGCCCCTGCTTCTCTTGAGCCTCCTTTCCTCCCAGCACTGCCTGCCTGGACTGCTGCTGCGACTGCCAGTGCCTACAACTGGTTTGATTATATTTAGGGCATAACAAAAACCCTTTATTTCTGGGGGCTGGGGGTGATGTGGGTGGGGTGGTAGCCTCTAGTCTCTAGGGTTATGCTGCAGGGATTCTCTGGTTTGACCTGAGTGAGTCCTGTTGGGTTTGGGCACTGACTGGCACAGTGGCAGAGGTTGTCCTGGGGGGCAGACTGCAAAGGTTCTGCTGTTGGCCTGGCTGGCAAACTTGCTCCCTCAGTCTGGTTATGCTGCAGGGATTCTCTGGTTTGACCTGAGTGAGTCCTGTTGGGTGGGCACTAACTGGCACAGTGGCACTGTTTCTGGGGGGCAGATTGCACAGGTTCTGCTGCTGGCCTGGCAAACATGCCCCCTCACCACCTCACTTACTTTCTTAGACAGATTCTTGGGGAGACACTGTCTGCTGCCGGCCTGCCTTTAGTTTTTCCCATAGGAAACAATGGAGAATGGGGGAACCCTCTTTGGATGCCCCTGGAATTGGACCCACTGGTCCAATCTTTTCCAAACTTTGGGAGTCCTTTGGGGAGAGGCTTCAGCAGCTACAGTCCAAATTTGGAGCCTCTACCTCAAACCCCCTCCCCCCAGCCCCTGGAAACTTTTCAGAAGTTTTTTGCCATTGATTACAATGGTCCCATAGGGTATAATGGTCTCAAATTTTTCGGGAATCCCGAAAATGTTCAGATATCCGCACTATACCGGTATAGATATTCGTGTTTTTTCGGGAATCCCGAAAAAAATTGGTTAAATATACCCGAATCTGAAAAAACCCAAATTTTTTTTGCACACCCCTAGACTTACCTAGATTTATGCCTACACTGAGCAACAGTGCACAGACAGCTAGAAAAAGAATCCCTCAGCAAACCTTAAACACTGAAAATTAGCTGCTACATTTTTGAATGTGCAAAACAGATTATACACCAAGGACCTCTCATTCTTCTCTGATTTTCCTTACCATTTCTCTTCAACACGGTGAAAGTGGTAACTTTTTCAGATACGGAATATTAACTTTCAGGGCTCAGAAATCCATTTTAGATCTTTAATATTAACAGTAATTTGGCACAGCCCCTAAGAACCTATACCACAAATATAGAATGTAAGATCCACAGCAGCCACGTAACACTCAACCTATGGCTTCTCTTTAAGAAATGAATATAGAGTTCATAATCCAGCATTACTGAAGATAAGGATAGCTTTGCTGGACCAGATCAAAGGTCCATCCAGTACACTAACCTGTCTTTAAGAATGGCCAGCCCAGATTCATTCAGGAAGCTCACAAGCACAGCATGACTGAAACTGCTGTCCATTTCCCTCCCAGCATAAGGGAAGCACAGGGGGACTCTGCCTCTCAGCATGGTGGTTCCTTTCTACCACTATAAAAACTAGATGGGTTTCCCTTCCATGAATTTGTGTGTGTGCATATTTAAAAATTACCTAACATGCCATCCTGAAACAATTTTAATGGCTTTCAAGATGGTATTTTATTACATATGTTTTAATTAGCTAGCTGCCTTGGTGGCCCCATGAGGGCAGAAATGTGAGATAAAATTATTATAAAACAAATTTCAGAAATTACTTGCATACTACATTAATGTACATGTCCTTTGGTAAATCAGTAACTTTCAAGAAATCCTAAATTCTGGTGCACTGAGAGAATAATTTCTCTTTGTTCTTTCACCAAAGCACCTAATTTGACAACTACTCATCATGCCTTCTAGTCTTAATTTCCCCCCAAAACTCACAAAAAAGATGCTCCAAACTCAGATCATCTTTTGTCAACCACTGCTAGACTTGAAGCATATTCTTGTGATGGAGTGACTAACAGCACCACATGAATTTCAAAACATGGGTACACTATAGACTCGTTGCATTCTATTTTCTATTTTTAATCCCTTAATAATTCCTAGCATTGAATTTTCCCTTTCAAACGTACAAAGCTGATTTTCAAAGAGCTTTCTTTTTACCAAAGCTAATTCCCAGGTACAGCCAACTGAGATCCCTATCAGTATATATATGCTTTTTGTCTCAAAGTGCCTATCCTGAATTTCATATGTTTTGGTTACCAAATTACTCCATTTAGAGCAGATTGATTGTTTCACCATCTTGAATAGTTTGGTGTGATTTACAAACTGAGGCTATCTCACTGCCTCCAGATAGGTTATGAACAGATTTAATATCACTGGCTCCAATATAGATACTTGGTGTTACAGTGACTACTTCCCATTCCTCAGGGGAAGGAGGTTGATTTTAATTCTAAGTTGTATGTATTAATAGTGAATAAATGCATAAACACAATAAAATCAGAGAGGACTGTTTAACCTGCTATGGTGTGCTTTTTACCTTTTACCAATACGTTTACTGTTCACAAATACATTTTTCACACTGCTGCTGCATCAGTCCAGCACTATATGAAGCTTTCCTTCCACCCCCTGTTCTGTGCCTTCAGGTGGCAGACTGCACAGTTTGTCCATCACTGCTATATTTAATACTTTAAACAAGAGTTTTTAGATAAATCACTTTCCCTTCTTTCTACACCTTTCCTCCTTGCTCTGGCTATACATTTGAACCTTATCTGCCATTCCAATGTATTTGAAAAAGTGTGCATGCACACAAAAGCTCATACCTTGAATAAACATTTGTTGGTTTTAAAGGTGTCACTGGACTCTAAATTTGTTCTACTAAATTTGACCTATTTTCCTGCTTGCTGATAGTGTTCCTGGTATTACTTTGGCTGTGGCTAAATTTCTGGCAGCAGTGGCTTCTATGCAGGGACAGAAACGGGATAGTATTTGTAAGACTGGTTCTGTCCAAGACCGCTTGTCAGTGGATTGTTAAATAAATAAATAAATGTCACACTTGGGGACATCAAATATACTGAGTGGCCTGACAAACCCAACTGAAGTTGCTAACTTATAGAACAAGGACAGGACTTTCCCTATTACCTATCAGAGTATGTTTTTTAAAAAAGAGATAAGTTTTGTGATATACTATTAAGAAGTCTCCCGGAAAACGCTCAGGAACCAGTTATTCAATTACCTAATCAATAGGCACTGAGTTGACCTATAACTATATCTACATAAGCTTTAAATCAGCTTGATCAGGGTTGGAAGGCAGCAGGCAGGGTTATTTTACCTCTGCCTTCATGTAAGTAAGTTTCCATTCACTGGGTTGAATCCAGCAAGTTTTAGTTCAATCCTGCCTAATTCTCCTCCTTACTACAACTCCCAGCCCCACATGGCAGGTCCCATGATCCCCAGCACAGTCTTTTCGGGTGGTCAAAGGGGAATCCCTCCTTCCTTAGTTCATCAGTGGAAAAGCTGGTTAGATCCTCCAAACCACTGAAACAAACAGCAAACAGCTTTATCTACCTCTGGAGAAAAGTGAGAACCCTAACATTAACTCCCATGTAAATTTAAGGACTACCAATGGAATGCAGAGCAAGGTTATAACAACACACATCATTCACCAAGACCTTGGTTCCCAGACATCATTCTCTGAACTCAAATCTGGTTCAAAAGAAAGATGGATACCTGTCTTCAGACTGGCAACTTTCAGTAAGAGGGAAAGTAGGGGTGATGACAAGAACTCCAGAAAGTAGCAATATTTATAATTCATCCATAACTGAAACGTAAACAATGCCTGAACAGTGTGAAAAGCAATGAAAGTTAAAAAATTCCATTATCTATGGACAGCTCCAAAGGCTTGACAATTAATGTTTTGTGTTTAAACCATCATGACACACTTGTGGATACATTTCTGGTCACTAATATTAACAACTGCAGTTTCCCAAAGTGTAAATTAGGAGTTAACAAGCGAGGCAAAATTGGTCTTGGGTGGAAACAAAAGCAACCTTGCCAAGTTAAGCTCATGCAGAGTGGCAGTTCAGGAAAAGGACACATGTAGTGTTTGCAGATGAAAAATCCAGTAAAGACCCAGAAAACCAAAGCACAAACATAAGAAAAATTAAGGCTTGTGTACATAAAACTGTCAGAAGATATATTTGTTACATCTGTATGTTCCTTCCAAAGTAAAATTTAGTCCTAAAATATATAAAATATTTATGAAGATTTTTGTGTAAAAGAAGACAAGCTTTGTACCCTTATTTAAAACAAAGGAAATTATGCACAGGAACTGAAAAGACAGATTGATATTTCTGATAATACACCCTTAAACCAAGTTCCTTTAAGAAAAGGCTGATTATTTGGCAATGAGTATAAGCTTATGCAAAATTCCCTAGTCCTTACCATCTTAGCTATGAGCAAAGCAGCATGTTTGAACAAGGGCTTGCTATTAGCCTTTGATCCCCCAGTCATGTTACTATGATCAGCTCAACGGACTACATATAGTAATTTAAAATTTACCCTGGGGGGAAAGGCAGTGCTGAGTATGTTTTCCCCCTACTGAAAAAACCTTAAAAGTAAAAACATCTTCTACATAAAAATATTACTTTTAAAATATATTTGTTTACTTCATACATAGTTCACCTTTCTCATGGAGACTCAAGATGGCAGTGAAATCATAATCATCTCTCATTCAGGCGACTAATGCTTTCAGCTATAAATGTATGGAGTTTTATACCTTTATACAAGGAGCTACTCCGATCAGTTCTTGAACATAAATATTGTACACCAATATAAATTCACAACTACTTTTAAAATTTATATTTCTCCTTTTGGTCTGACATACACACAAGGCAGCTAAACTTTATGTTTGACATCAGTATTTTCAGCCTCCCATCTGCTGAATATCATAGGGTTTTTTCCCATTTTAATTTTTTAAATTTTAAATATCATGAGCAATACATATCAAATTATATAACGTGAAGGGACTTATCATCGGTAATAAAAATCTTGGCTATTTATATCAGAGTAACTCAACAGATAGTGTGTAATACTGAAACTGAGCACTGGTAAGATGGAAACCTGACAAATTTCTACATCAACACATTTTCATTTTTTCAATGAAGGAATAAAACAGTGTGCTGCTGCATAGCAGGAGGCAATTCAGTATACAATTTCTTGCTTAGGGATATTGTTTGATAATGAAAATCAGACATCATTTACATAAAAACGAGCAGTGTTGATTGCTTAAAAAGCCAATGCTTATGGAATGATTATAACCAAAGGATTGTTAGTTTCCATGCAGAAAACCAACAAAGTGTAAACTATCATCTCAGTAAGAAGAAGTAACTTGGGACAGCACTGTACACACTTCATCATTAAGAGCTGCACTTGGAAAACACCTCACTTGCTTAAGATATACTAGATTTGGCCAGGTGATCATCACTAGCATGAAATATCTAATTCCTTTACCATGAAACTGTAAACACATAGCTACTGTTTGCAGCCGACTTTTAGAAGCAGTGTTTACAGCATCACTGTAAAGATACTTACTGGCTGAGGTTTGAGGTTGAATACGAGGTATTCCTCCATTTGGCACTTGAAAGTTTGAGTCACTTCTACTGTTTTTCACAGACTCAACTTGGATGTTAGATGTCCTGGACAGGTTTGGAAGACTACGCCTTAGTTTTTCTGTATTGAGAAAAGATAAGAACACCACAGCATACCATCTGATGCAGAAGGCTCAACCATAATACCAACCTTGGTGATCCAAAGTCCAAGCGTCCTGAGAAAAACCGAATTTGCCACAAACATGCAATACATAAACATGACTGCCCAGCAATATACAGTATGTGTGTTAAGTGATGTCAAGTCATTTCCAACTAATGGCGACCCTGCATTATCAAAATTATATTTAAGAAACTAATTAAGTGTGGTATTTTTGTTTCTGTATTTTGTTATAGTTTGTGATTATCTTTTGTCATTTCCTGATTTGACTTCTTTAATTATTTAACAACTGTTTCGATTATTCCTGTGTTGTTTAATTAAAAAAATATATTGTAAACTGCCCTGAAGCACCAGCAGGAGACAGAAAAAAATAACTCTGAACTTTTGGTTTCTGGCATGGAAGTTAGGATTTAAGGTATGGAAATCAGACTGTTAGCCTGGTAAATATAATACAGAGAAACAGGGACACAAATGTTTCCACCAATAAGTATTAATCTATCTAGGAAACGCCTGCCATCCCTGATTTTAAAAATTAAACACTTCTATTAGTTAAAAGGTACTTAGAAAGTATCAAATCCTATCAATCCTATCTAATATAGCCTGACATATCTAACTAGCATTCCCCTCCAAAATGGAACACAGCAGTTATTTAACCAAATTATCATCAGAGAGGGTATTATTCTATCCAGCTGGGACTGAAAACTGGACAGCCCAATGGACATTACATTAAAATCAGTGATTTTTCAGCGGGTTTGTTTACTGCATTTGCTTCTGTAAATGGCTAGATAAAAAACAGTTGTATGCCATGTAACAATTCTTAGAAAATGTATCATACTATGTAAATGCCGAGGAATATTTAGGTATTAAATCATGTACGAGATTAATTAGCAAGTCCTGTTGACAAACTAATTAATGATAAACTGCATAACCTGATCTTGATGGCTGCAGGAGGGCCTAACATTAAAAAGATGCCCTTCTGAAGAACACTGCATCCCGAGCCTCCATCAGTCCCGCTAGTACCAAGGATAGCAATGGGTGAATCTTGCTTTATCAAAATAGGTTGGCTTGTCACCAAATCAGTCATCCCAATTAAGGAATACAAGTGCAGCTAATCTCTTATTCAACAGACTGATAGTAAAGGAGTTGAGCTTCCTTGGCAGCTTTTGATGTCGCTCTAAGGCTAAAGAGGATTTATATTCTTCAAATAGATTAGGTGGAACAAACTTTCCATGCTTTACCACACACCAGTTGTACATTTACTGTGTGGTTTGAGTTTGGACCAAGCTAAATGTGATACAGCTCTGCAGGCACACTAACTCGACTGAGAGATACAGATACTGGAGAAGAATAATTTAAATCTCCCTTTGCGCCATTTTCCGGACCTAAATCTCCCTGAAGGCACTATTAGTTCCTCTAGAAGGAAAAAGGACCTTTTCCCACACCAATGCTAATAGCAGCTGAGTGGAGGGGGAGGGAGAACATAGTTTAGACTGGGGAAACACGCACAGGAAAAACGGGCTTAAAAAACACCCCCTCTCCAGCGCCACTATTCCAATTCAGTTTACCTACCTGATCATCTATGGCTGCCTTTAAGTTAAAACTAAAATGTTGGTAAATCCAATTGCAGACATACTGTACTCTGTCTGGTTTGGCCCTTAGCAACATTTCTTGTTGGTTGTTGGCATTTCCATGCTTTTGGGGGCAACAAAAGAGAAATGAAGGAAAAAGAATGCAAGCAAGAGTACGAAAATAGCTCTGTTCATCCCGGTGAAGAGAATATGCTAGGACTTTATTTTAGACGGTAAAAAAAATTAACTAGCATGCACATAAACATGTAGTCCATTCATTTTGTCACCCTTCTATCCCATGCAATTATGCTGCTACTATGAAGGAAGACAGAATACGCTGCCAGAAAAAAAAAAATCACCGTTGCTTACAAAAGTAGTGTCTGGGAAATATATGGGATCATTGCAATGGAGAGGATACGGGCACCTTTATGGCCAAACAGCAGCAGCCACTATTCTGCTGTTGTGATTAGTGAGGAACTGGCCTTAGGTTAGTGGACCCCATCTTCCCCAGATCAGAAATCGCCTCTTGCTCCAGCATTCAGCATGCTGGGTACTCCACGAGTTAAACTAATCAACAATGCAGCAACTTGTCACGGGAGGAGGAGTCAGATTTCCTTCTCACCTCTGGGGGAATCTCAAGCTTGAGTGTCTCTTCAACCAGCTTCCCAGACACTTCCCCTCGTCCTTTTCAAACAGCCAATTAATACTGGCACATGGCATGCAAGAAACCATGAGAAATGCTGGCCAAACTTATAGAATAGTGACAAAGCTTTGTTCTTCAGTAACATTATTACTTTTGCTATAATAGAGCAGTTGAGAGCCATAAAATGCAGCAAGCAAGCAAAACCTGTACTGGCTACCTGCTTTGATGGCTGTGACAGCTACAGTCTTGCAAGGCCTCAGAAGGTTTCCAAACTGAATTCCGACAGACTCACGTCAGTCTTCTGCTTGGTGAACTATGCCTACTTTTCTGAGGAACAGATACCTGTGTAGTGTGCAGAGTCAGGATGCCCTTTTGTGAAAACTGGCCTTGTGGCTTGAAGTTGTTTTTGCCAGTTCAGAACACAGAGCAATGTGGCTTTTGTTTATAAAAAGGACTTTTTTTTCTGGAAAGAAGTGGAGAGCCTGAAATAATGCTGAGGAACCTGAAATATTTTCTATCCATGCTTGATCCTTAAAAACTGCTACCTCTCTTTTCTGTATTATGTTATAGTTTGTGATTACTGATCCCCATAAAAACCACAAAAGGACGCCATGCTTCAGATCCTCTTTTATTCTGTAGTGGAATAATCCCATGGATCGTCCCTCTTTTCTGGCAAACTAAAGGTTGGCAACCAAGGTAACCTGGATACTTTAGTGGCTTTCTAGATCCTGGGCGGCCTACCTTCCCCAAAAGGGACATCTGTGGCATGGCCTTAGCAGAACATGAACTCTTGTCCCATTCCTGATCTAGAGCTGCAGTAGCCAGCCTAGCCCTATTACCACTATTCACCTTCTAAACACTCCAGCTTAGCTTCCGTTCTGGGTCTCTATTCCATGCACCCTGCACACTCTCTTTATCCACGGCACTGCAGCAAGAACTACGAGAGTCAATTACAAGCAGTACATCTGAAAGGACATCAAGCAACTGGCGGCAAGAAAACAAGGATGGCAGCCAGGCTAGAATGGCAGAACCATTCCCCCATGGAGAGACTCCTTCTAAGGTTTGGAAAGTTTAATCAATAGCCTCTACTGCTATAAATGGGTGGAATTTCACAAGATCCACTAAAAGAACAAAAGCATAGTCCATAAAGAAGCACACCCTTCCCTGCAATAACTATAAAATCTTTTCCATTGGACTTCTGCGAGAAAGGTATCTATTACAGTCTATAAAGTTATTCCACAATGCTGAGGCCGGGTTCAGAAAATAGCCAGCTTCTCAGAAAAACTATTTTTTGAAGCTCTATGAAAAACACAAAGCCTACTTAACCAGAGAATGAAAACATGAATGCATATATTATGAGAAACAATCGCTCTATCATACCACCTTCACGTCTCTGAAATGGTATATTCTATACATTGCTTGAGTCTAGTTCATAATTGTTTAATTGATCAGGTACAACTGATCAGTAGCTTATATGAGTACAAGTGTGAGGAAGAAAAAGCAGGCTACTGAATCTGCCTTCGCAAGGTCTCAACTCCCAAGGCCATCCCTGCCTAAACAGCCCTTTAGCAACATGCAGAGTTAGCGGAGATCTCTTGGTGCACGGGATGTACGGAATTCAGGAAAAGCATTAGGGCAAGGCATGGGAATGAACAGGAATGTGAAAGCTTCGAAGAGCCAAGTGAATGACAGCACTTACAGCCACCCTTCCTCAACAGCACCGTGGTTTGATCCACTCCCCACCCCACAACCCTTCCACAAAGCAGAGTTAGCAGAGCAAGGTATCTGAAGACATGCCTCAGGATATGTAAAGCAGGTGAAGAGCCAGGAAGGGACATCCAACAACAACAGAAAAACAACAGTGCAAAATACTGTTTGTGCAGTCTCCCTGTGCAGACTCAATTTGGAATGCGCCACAACAGGTAGAAAGCCAAGTTCAGTGGACACCAAGCAGGTGCTAGTTTTACATATGTCATTAAGCACCATATAAAGTTGAAATATCCAGTAAATAAAACATTGTCACAGTAAGTACCATAGCGTTTTGTTGTTAACAAACTTCTAATTTTAGGGATCACCCAATCAGTTCTAATTTACAGCAATACTGCTAGTTCTCTTTCCTTGGAAAAATCTACTTGGAAACCCTATTTAGAAGCTACAGGAACATTTCAGAGACAATATTATGAATAGATTTTGTCAGTCAATGTTTCTCCTTCAAGTACATTTAGATAACCTCTACATAATTTCTCCATTTTTTAAACAGACTGAAATTCAGAGATGGCAGTGCATAATTTAAACCTTCAGTAATGTTTCCCAAAGGGAAGTACAGACTGAATTTTCACCTTAAAATGTATGTCACTTAGATCTTACTGATATCTTCATTACAGCTCTGAATCGCACTAGTAACTACACTAGTTACACTGGCTTGCCTTTAAATATATGGAGTTACTGCCAGAGAAAAGTGACTTAAAACTAAATGAAGAGTACCGAAGCTGTCATATCTGACAAGTTTTCAGTTTTTACAAATAAGAGCAATTTGTTAAATCTGTGAATGCTGTAAGCCAACAAATTAAAAAGGACCTCTCCTGTACGTATGTTTTAGAAGATGACCATCACCCCACTTTACTAGCTAAGCAGTTCACACATTTTTCTGTGTAATCACATAGTATCTTTTTTTCATTGGTACCATCTCAGAACAGCAACAGTTGACGTTGCTAGTTTCGTTTCCACTGAAACATTAAATGGACAAAAAATTACAACAGGAGTACTAATTGTCTTGGAGCAAATAACCATTCTCATAGCCTTGAAGCTCTTCATTGGCTGGGTTATTTTGCCTTTCAGATGGACTTTTCAGCATTAGCACAAATTTAAAATTATGCAACCACAGATTGGTGACAGTCTACATTTCTCTGAAACTCAATAAGGTTTGTATTACTTACTCAGCTGACTGATTTCTGGCTGCCCTAATGAAAAGAATGGTCAAGGCACTTGTTTTACTTTTTCTTGTACGTTTCTCAGCCATTCAGGAGTAATGCCACACCATGCAGCTGGTTTTAAATACTACATACTAAGCAATCTACTTACTAGGCTGCCACCACCACCATGACTTCAGTGCTTTGTGCGTAACATTTGAGACAAAGCCCTTTACCTTCGTTTTTGACATTACTAGTCTGTAAATCAGCAGGATGGCCTTGAAGAGAAAGACGAGGCTGTTGCAAGCGGCTAATCATTGGCTGGGGTGAGACTCTGCTATACTCAATTCCTCTAGCAGGCGAACGAGACCTGGGGGAATTCCTCGGAGACTGTTTTGGTGAAGGCCGCGGTGAGTTGCGTGGTGATGGAGAGAATCGGTTCACAGCCGGATGCACCGCATGATGGCAGCTGTCCTCATCATCCTCCAAGCTCTGTGCATCAAGTTCTTGATCACTAAATGTACCTCGCCTCATGGAACTGCACGAAGAACCAGAACTACGCCGAGAAGCAGTAGCGGCATATTCTTGCCGGAGGCCTGAAAAATAGCAGGAAAATTTTATGTTCAGCTTCGTTGAAATATACAACTATTGTACACAAACAAAATGTGAGTGCAAGTATGATCACATCTGATACTCTAATACATCTTAAATTAGTACAAAAAAAGGACATTTGCGGCTTGCTGAGAATTTCTGTTCTTCCCACTTCTTTTATATCTTGAGTGCTTTTAAATTTGCAATTTGTGCATTTTAACCCGTATCTTAATTTTGTCAATTTGGATTGTTATAGTTTGAGTCCTCACAAACTGGTTGCTGCATTGTTAGCCGGCTTGAGACTGAGGAGATAACGTAGGATAGAAACATTTTAAATAAACAAGCCAACAACTAAAGAGAAGGCAAGCATCTGTCTTGGAGATTAAGCCCTCAGAACAGACATGTGGTGGAACGGTCTCTTTCTTCAACCTCTGCACACTGGAACCAACTCCTGCACCAAAATATCATAAACAGAACACTTGAACACTTGTCATCACATGAATGAACCTGGAGGCATATTAAGGCTCACAAGCTTCTCTCACTCTCCCACACTGTAGCCAAATTAAACACTTTTGCTTTCACAGCAATCCAGAGTTAGCAGTTACATCTAAAGCTACGGCCTGTTCTCCGGCCTCCAAACTAAGATGACAACTCTGGTTTAATCTGGGTTTGGAGGAACAGGGAGGTTTACTTGTGGTTTGGATGTAATGGAACTATGATTTTTGTATGAAAACAGAACTGTTTTGTTATTGAGCTAAGGGCAAAGGGAAGAGATAAGGAACATCCAAGCTTAGGCATCCTCCATGCTTATTCATGTAATAAATAATTACATCTGAGCCATGCTTCTTCATCATACATGCAACAAGAAGAAAAAAGGCTGTATAGACCACAGTAGTAAAAAGAGTATAAAGATAAGGAGAAAGGGGCTGACCCCTGACACAGTTCTCCATCCCTTGATCAGAAGAAATGCTTATCCCACTCAACGACGTTAGAAACAAAAGAAAGTCATAGGGGTAACTCTAGAACTTCCCATTCTCCCTTTGAGGTTAACAGGGCATGTTAAAATGCAGTACATCCCAAGTAAGGCATCTCCCCTAATGCCACTGATCCCATGACATCAGTCTAACAATAAGATGTAAGGCTATGCAAGACTCTACCCAAAGGCAGCCACCGTTGAAATAAATAATGTTATATTATAATGCATAGGGACTGTATGCACTGAGGTCCGTGTGACTGCTGTGCAAATCTGTTCTGTAAGGTTCTCCCACAAGGCAGTTGAAGCTGTAGACCCACCACCACCACCAAGCGCACACTAGGATATTAACAGGTACTACAGATAGCTGAGCGCAGAGGACAAAGCAGTGCATTCCGTAAATTAGTAGGCAGGGGATTAAATCACGTCCTAAAGCCAAAAACTGATTCCTTGAAAGAAACAGAGAAATTAAGAGTTGCTGAAAGACTCAATTCTATCTACACAGTATTTGAGGTGTCTACAAATATTACATGTACCGCTTTTCTTTTAAGAACATGGATGCTTTTCAAGTTACATTTCTACAGCTTACCAAGAAGAAAGTTCTTTAAAATAAATCATTAAGACTGGAGCCTGGGTGGAGGGAAAGCGTCAACTCTTTATTGTGAAAATACTTACTTTCCTCTTGCATCCGTGCTAAAATCTGCACATCTGTCAAGTCATTTAACTTGTAATTTGATCCAATCGAGTCTTCATCCATTTCTGAAGCACTTAATTCGCTGTCTATAGAGGATTGAGGGCTCAGTGGAGGGTTTCTATCTGATGAACTTTTGAAATGACCTAAAAAAGGAAAAAAGGGGGGGGGGAATCCAAGAGACATCTTACCTATATGAAAAATCTAACATGGAGGGGGGTGATGAAGCAACTCAAGCTAGTTGACACACAACCTGCATTCTTTTCCCTGGTTGAGTGCAGATAAATTTACAGTCTGTCAAATAATGTCAACCTTGCTCAGGACAGATAAATAGGACTTACTGAACTGTCACTGAAGAAACCAAATGGAGCAGGCTGAAACACTAGCAGTTCAAACTCCTCTAACTCCTAAACCAAGTTACACCCTTCTAAGCCTACTGAAGTCCATGGGCTTAGCGAAGTATGGGCCCCATCCACACTGTCACTTTAGTCGCTTATTTCTCCCTATTGCTTTGGTCCTCCCCCCCTTTTCCACATGTGTTTTGCTCCCTCTGGGACTACTAGAGAGAGCAAAACATATGGGGGGTGGGGGAACCTGAAGCAATAGGGAGAAATGAGCGACAAAAGTGACAGTGTGGACGGGGCCATGATTTTGTTTAGGATTGCACTTCTGATCACCAAATTTGTTCTTGGGAAAGAATTTAAACTGATCAACTTTTACAGCATCATAAATTACTGGTTTTGGTTCAGGGTTCTGAGAGACCCCCCCCCCCCCCACTCCATTCCTATGCATAAAACTAAGTGTGTTCAGGTTCCACTGCCTCACATGACATTCCTTGCCACTGTGGAATGACAACACTGGAATATGGCCCTTGCTTAGAACTTTCCACAGGACAAAAAATGAATCTGCCAAGTGCCAAAATCTCCCCCATCCCATCCTCCTGTATTCCATCATACAAAGCAACTTCTGTGCTATACCCAGAAGTGCCTGTGTGATTGGACAGTGCTGAAACTGAACATCTCAAATTCGCAGGAAGCTCACTTCAGCATTATCATAGTTTCCCAAGACAAGGTGGATACAATTACTCACAGTTACCTAAGGGCTTCGTCTGCCACAGAAGAATGCATAGCAATTAATGTTTTGAATGGAATAAGCCAGGAAATAGCCCAGTAGTCTACAAAGCTGAAACATTTGGTCTTTGCAACAGCCACAAGCCACCCACAGGGAAGCCTGTAAACCATCCTTTTCTGACCTGGCTATGGCACCCACTGGTGTCTGATAGATTTGTGTCACATCACAGAAACTAAGTGTGCCGAGAGGCATGGCGGCATGTCACTCCAGTCATGCAGTCAAACCGTGGCAACTTTAATCCAATATGATGTGTTAAATGAAACAAATTGTTAGAACATTTATAAGCCTGTTACCTGCAATTTAAAATGTGGCCATTATATCTAGAGAGACCCTTACCTGAGTTTCCAGGAAGAATGAGCTGTTTTACTAAAGGAGGTTTCACCGGTGTGGAAGAAGGGGAGTTGTAGCTACTGTTGTAGGGACTGCCAGTGTTTGGACTATAAGAGTTTGCGTAATTGACAGTGCTGAATGGATTACTGTACAGACTGTGTCTCTTGAGGGCTGTATAAAAGTGCAGAGAACAGTATGCAAGAAGTTAGAGCAAAAACTGTTTACTTTAAATGCTACGTCAGTGTAAATGATTTTTCCATCTTTTTAACAAAGTGCAGTAGTAACATGTGATCAAAACCTCAGTGAAACAGTCAGCATTTTTTAATGATTCTATAAGGCATTTTGTGCATACCAAAAGCTAAACATGCATCCAGAGTTAGAAAAAGTAATCACTCAACACCAGGCTTGGTTTTCCAGTTTCATTTGCGTTCCCTTGGGGGGAAACCTAAGGAACCTAAGAGGATGACGGAGCCTGGTTACACAGGGATGGAAACTGAACTGCCAGGAATACCAAGGAATTGTACCCCCGCTTCAGGCAAAGGATCAGCCACGCCTGGCTCTGTCATCAAATATACTCTGCGTTTCTCAATCAATTTCTCCCAGTCACTCCCAGTGGCATTAAAATATCTTACATCACAATATACTGCTTCTTGCTGCACAGCCCAAATCCATAAGACAAACATGCTACTTTGGAAGTCATGTTTACTCAGAGATCGAACTTCTTTTCTCTGAAGAGCCTGGTGCTCACCTGAGATTTTACAGGTCAGCATCACTAAGCAATCCTGTTCTGAGGCACCCGGAGCATGCCCCTCTCACACAAACAAGACCAAGACTCATGTATCTTGTTCAGCCACCAAACCGCTGTGCGCCATATGCCTAGAACTCCTGCATTCTATCATGACATACGGGAGCACTGCTGTTGGTGAGACCCAGACCTCCAGGGGAAGCAGCTACACTGTCATGGCATATGTCAAGCACTGCTGAATCAAACACAGGCCTATCGAGTCCAACGCAGTGTTTTCCACAGTGGCCTATTAGACACCTCCAGAAAACCCGCAAGCAGAGCCTCCCTCTCCCCATATGCCAATTACAGTATTCTAATGGTAACTTTCTGACTCTTCCATTTTGGGCTGCCCACCTGGCATCTATCAGAACTCCTTACTTTTCAAGAGTACCCGGGGGGGGGGGGGGGGGGGGTTAACGCAATTGCCTTATGGATGGTTTTGAGCTCTAAGACATCTTGAGCCATTAGGGAAATGTGGTGTGTAAAAGTCTTTTAAGTAATAAAATAAGGGCAATAACCCTTCACTGCTTTTGCCAGCAGCAGCTGGTATTTGAAGAAACAATGTGACTGACCATTTATCTATTCTGCCAAAACCATGTAAGCTATTTATCACTGCATCATGGGGTGGGGACGCCCTTAAAGTAGCTCTTGTATGAAGAACTGTCTCTTCTCGGCCCCAAGGCTACTGCTAGGCAATTTTGTTGTGTAACCCAGAATTTCAGTATTTGGGGAAAGGAAGAAAAAGTTCTTTCTATCCACTCTCTCCACACCACGTGTATATTCTATAAATCTGTCCTGTCCCCTCCCCCTTTCAGTCATCTTGTCTCTAAATTAAAGAGCCCCAGAGGTCTTTCCTCTTAAAGTATCAAACCCTTGATTGCTTTGGCTATTCTTTTCAACTCTACCTTTCCGAACTCTACAATACCCTTTTTGACATGCTGTGATTAGAACAGTACACAGTGTTCCAAATGGAACTGCACAAATATTTATAGAAAGGCATTACCATTCTGAGAACTTTATTCTCAGTTCTTTTCCTAGTAATATCTTCCACAGAATTCACTATTTCCCTAGTCTTCACCAGTTAACACATCATTACTGTGTAGGTATAGTGAAAAGATCATGTTTTCTTCCAGTATGCATCACTGTACACCTCTATGCCTCATTTACAATTGTGTGGCCCACTCACACACTTTACAGAAATCTCTCTGGACCATTATTTGCTAGTAGCCTGTTTAAGTCTCCGTTCAACACATTTTATTACATAACTAGAATGACAAGTATTACAGGAGCAAGAAGCCTGGTATGAACCTTCAAGACTAACAACCTTTTGTAGCATCAGTCTTCATTGACTTGTTTCTGCTTCCCTGATGCTATTTTTTCAAGCCAGATTACTGAAAATTTGGGTCAATGCATTTGAAAAAGCAACCCTGGAGCTTTTAAAAAATAAAAATTGGGGCCTTCAGAATAGTGAGGATTGATTTGTTTCCTCCTTTGGCAGCCTACCTGATAATTGACACTATAAGATTAATGCCAATACAAGCAAAACCAATTTTCTCTTAATACGCAGTGAGAAAACCCATGCTTTGGCAATACTAAGAATACATATGGATTTTCATTCAAGCGTTAACATTTCTATACAAGCATCTTAATACTTTCGATACAGTTTAATTCTTTTTAAAAAGGTCAATTCAAAAGGAGAACAAAAAGTTGAATATATACATACACACACATACAATCCAAGAACTAAGAAATGTCTAAGATTCCATTCTGATGATGCCCAAGGGCTTAAAAGGCAAAGACATGAACAAACCATATTCACAGAAGTATCCTATTCACATAACCAATGTGATGCAGGAACTATAAATGAAAAGCTCCTCTTTTGTGAAAAAAGCTGCAAGTTACATGGTTTTTTTCACAGAAGGGGAAGTGGGATAACATGTAATGCAGGAACCGCAAATTTACATTTGACAAGCACATAATCACAGACACAAGCAGCTTCTGCTTTGAGCTGGATGCCTGACATATTGCTGGAAACTATTAAGTGAAGCAGTATCCAATGTCAACAACATTTTCTTATTTGAGTTCCAAAGTATGGATTTAAATTATTACTTGGCAGCAAAATTTCATTAATCAGTTCTACTGTTCCAGTTATTTGCCTGGCCTGAAAAACAATGATCTTTCTTTAGGAGAAAAGAGTTACAACTGATGTTTATTTCACACAATACAATTTTGTGTTTGGAGATGAATCTAGACGGGCAGTTTCCTGATCTGAGTACTTGGGACTGGAAAAACACAGACATCCTCCTTCATACATTACAGAACAGGACACATCATCTCCCCTAATCAGAAATTCACACAGCAGGAAATGATAGTGTAAGAGGCAGTCCCAAGAGAACTGCCATTCCAAAATCCCTGTTCAAATTTAAATGCAATGGATATACTACAGCCAAAGTTAAATACTTCAGTTGCTTTGATTATGATGGAAGAAATTCAAGAATGTGCTTAGCTTAGCACCACCACAAATGTCAAATGGACTTAAAAATGCCTTGGGCTATGTCCAGCATTCCCTCTAAGCTGAGTTGGTGTGAGCTAGCTCACAGTTTTTTAGCTTCTGGCTCACACATTTTTGTCTTAGCTCAGGAAGGACGGCTCCAGAGCAAACTAATTTATGCTGTAGCCCAATCGCTCGCTCACAACTTTAAGGACGGTCGCTCACAAAGTAGAATTTTTGCTCACTAGACTCCGCAGCTTAGAGGGAGCACTGGCTATGTCTTACAAAATACGGTTTTTAAAAACAGACTCCACATTTCCGTATAGTACTTAAGCATAATCACTGAAGCGGACACTCACCTGACATTGTTTGTTCAAGCCTGTGGATCAATGACTTTTTAGCACTTTCAATATCTGGAGTTGGGTAATCCAATATCTGCCTACACCAAACTAGAGGACTAACCGATTTCTGCACTGGAGTCACTTTTTTCTTTGGTGAGGTATATAACCTAAAGAAGACAAAAAATAATGATATTAAATGAAGGTACATAAGCTCTGATATCCTAATTAAGTTTAAATTATGGCTTTCTATAATACCATAATAAGGCTCAAAGGCTAAGCTTGCTACTTGTAAAGTGTGCTTTCCTGAGTCAACAAGTTAACTGTAAAGTACACCAGAGCATATTTACTCTAATCAGGTCACAGCATAAACACAAGCAAAACATTATGTTTCAGATTGTGATAACTCATCCCTGTTCTCTTGGAAGAATATCAGATGACAACATGAAATTCCCGTTTCCAGAAATATGCCAGAAACAGATTTGAACAATTTTGAATCTCAGTGATTTTGCTAACGTTACACTGAAAAATCTATGGGTTTGCTATTCAGAAGGATTCTAATCGGATCAATCAGCATTCTAAGAAACTCTCTGTGCAACTCTGTGAGACAGAGAGGAATACCTCTAAGCTGTTGCACATTACAAATTGATGGCTGCAGTCCTTCTGGGAAAAAATCCAGATCCAGATCCAGTGGAAAAAATCCAAATCCAGATCCAGTGGTAATTTCAGTATTCAAAATGATAAGGTTTTACTAACTTAATCATAAACATAAATCCTTGATTCATACAAAAAGCATGCTCCAAATATTCTATAACTATATATACTGCAAATCTTAATAACTTCACCTGCAAGTTCGTAACTACATCCCAAACCACCCAATACTATAGCACTAAGCCCTGCATATATCAAGTGTTGAAATTAATGGAATGGAATGCAGAGACTATGTCAAGGGATTTTACAGCTTTATAATCTTAATCTGAAATGCGTACTTGAAACTAAAGTAGATTAAACAAAAAGAGCCATATAAAAACTCACAGAGACTGATTTCCAAATTGGTTACCCCCAAACAAATAAGTTACTCTGTCCAGATATAGGTTCAAAACAAAATCCTCATCTTTCAGCTGTGCATGTGTGTAAAGTGCCGTCAAGGTGCAGCTGATTTAGGGCAACATCATAGTTTTCAAGGCAAGAGACTAACAGAGGTTGTCTGCCATTGCCTTCCTCTGAATAGCAACCCTGGAATTCCTTGGTCACCTCCCATACAAATACCAACCGGCGCCTACCCTGCTTAGCTTCCAAGATCAGGCTAGCCTAGGCCATCCGGGTCAAGGTGTCTTTGAGCTAGGATCAGAGTCCGAAATGCAAATTATAAAATGACCAGATCTTAACTGGAGCTAAACTGCAAAATTCACAATGCAATCCTAAGAATATATATACTCAAATATCACTAAATTCATTAAAACACTCCCCAGGAAGCATATTTAAGATTGCAGCCTAAGAGGGGGGTTTTTGTGTGTGACGCTCTGAACACAGCCCCCCCCCCCAATAATGGGATAAGTGCTTGTTTCACCTGAACATATTCTTTAAATTGCAGCAGAAAAAACCACCACTTAAAGTCAGTAAGGGGCAAAAAAATACTCTTTCAGGCTTAAACCAAGTTCCTTTCAAGATACCGTTCTGATGCCATACGAACTGGTACAGATGCCATAAGAGCTGGTATAGCAGTTAAGCACATATGCTGAGACATGCTTCTAAATCAAAGAAATCCTCATTCTTGCAAAATTTGACCTAATTTGCCCTTAGGTGGATGTGCAAAAAACAGAAAAGGTTTGCTCACTCTTAATTTGTTTTATGAGGACACATTGCTGTATATAGCGATCAGGGAAATCAACATGCAGCAATCAAATTAAAGCTAGTATGTAAGCACTGTAGGTTTAGGCTATGACTTATATAAAGTCTTTCTCATCAGTTCCAGACATTGACAAAAGCCAGATAAACTCAGCATTTTTAGAACA
This sequence comes from Lepidodactylus listeri, assembly GCA_029233225.1. NCBI lineage: Eukaryota > Metazoa > Chordata > Lepidosauria > Squamata > Gekkonidae > Lepidodactylus > Lepidodactylus listeri. Next base: position 109,321,042 of record JARCFY010000009.1, on the reverse strand, counting down.
ACCAACTATGTTGGATTAAGGTTGCTCTGCTAAACTTAAAAAATGGGGAAAAAAACAAAACAAGGTATCACATGTCAGCATTATGAAAACAGTGCTGTTGCTGCCACGTTATGAAAAATACTATAAAATAGATTTCCCCACAGAGGCTTTATTACCCTTTGCTAATTTGAAGACCAAAGCAACAAAAGATAAATTCCTCATCACTTCTACTAGGCTCCAGCTAACTATGCCACAGAGGTATCGTCTGGCTTTCCACCACACACTACCATCTCAACAGGGCCCTTCCAAACATTAAGATTCAAGCCTTAAAACAGAGTTTTAATATCTTTGTTTCTTAGCTGGCTATGATGTCTCTAGATGTACTTTCTAGCAGTCTAATTTATCCTGAAGATCATGCCATCTGGATACATCGTGAGTGAAAACACCACAGAGCTAAAGAACAGAGAATATGCTAAGATAAAAATATTAACGAGAGAGATGCACTTTATGAAGTGCTTTAAAATAAAAGCTGCAAGTACCAGTGCTGCAACAAATAAAAACCTGTTTACACACAGCTATATAACCAAAGGGAAGCCGGAATACCTTTCCTCTGCCTCCTTCCAAGGGTTCAGGGAAAGTGACAGCAAGTTTTTAAACAATGTATATAAAACATTGCAGTCAATAACAGTGAGACCCAGAATACTGACAAAGAATAAGGATTCTTATAAAGTGGTATGAACCAATTAAATTCCTGAACATACCTACTCCTCACTTCATTAAAAGGATTACCGTAATATTGATTGGAATATTGGCTACACACTTTTTATATATGAAATTTCTACTCATTCCATATTAAGATTATGCCTTGTTAACACAGTATCTGGCACACTACAGCACTAGATGGCCTATGCAGAAGTCAAGTCAAATAAAATGAATGTGCAAATTTGTGATTTACGTCTCATATAATAACAAGATATATCTGTATCATCAGAGGGAGGGCAACCAACATTTTCAATGTCAATTTGTAGTCATGGGAAAGACTGTGGGAAGATATCCTCTCTAAGAGGAGAAAAACAGGGTATGGGAGAACCCCATGATGTCTTCTCCTGCTTCCACTGTACAGACTGATCCTTCTTTAGAAGATGGATGACCACAGGACAAATGGACATTGTATTGGGTGGCAAGAAGGAAGAGATCGTGTAGACCTAAAGGTAAAGGTTCTCCTTTGCTCGAAAGCCTGTCGAATTCGACTCTAAGGGGCAGTGCTCACCTGTTTCCAAGCCGAAGCGCCAGTGCTGTCCGAAGACGTCTCCGTGGTCATGTGGATGGCATGACTAAATGCCGAGGCACACGGAACGCTGTTACCTTCCCACCAAAGTGGTACCTATTTATTTACTAGCAATTTCTTGCTTTCAAACTGCTAGGTTAGCAGGAGCTGGAGCCAGAGATGGGAGCTCACTGCGTCACGCGGCACTTGGGTCTCAAACTGCTAAGCTACCGGTCTACAGCTCAGCATCTTAACCTCTGAGCCACCGCGGCCCTTGTAGGCATACTGCACTACAAATCAACTTTTCAGAAGCAGGGCCTCGAGTCACTATGGGCTCTGTTGGGAGTCCTGTGTGCTGGGGAGAGCCAGCAGAGCAACCAGTGGCCACGTCCTTCAGGGTGGGGCAAACTGCATGGGCAGCTTGCGGGCCAAGCAGCAGCGGCGACGGGAAAACCAGGTCCTCCCCTTCTCCGATGGGCCTATGACGGAACTTGAACTGGGCCTGGGGGAGGGTGGAGAGGATGGACCTGGGGCTGCAAATGTGATCATAACTTATATTTTTAGACATTTTAAGTAGACCTTAAGTAAACCTAACATCAATTCACATTAAGGCAACTTAACTCTGTATTTTGATCTGCATAACTTACTTTATTTACCTAGCTTGTCTCTGCTAGTCCTACAGAAGACAGAGGTGTTATGCAGAGCACTGACATGCTTCTTTCAGAGGACTGAAATCCTGCCAGGTTCTGAGATTTCATCAGCTACCGTCTGCTCAGTTCCAAGCTACTCTCTTTGGGCCCCAAGAGCCAGATGAAGCTGATTGTCACACAGTTGTTTTGTTTGTTTTCTCCTAAAGCTATTCTGATAAAGTGACATTACTAACCACACACATAGGTAGTTTAATTTAAAAGCAACTACTGTTTTTAACCAGTCTAAAAGTTTAAAAAGTTATTCTGAAAGATAGTATTGCATGTTCCCCTTGCTGCTTTAAATCTAGCAGGGCATTTAAAAAGTTTTAATCAACTGGTTCATGCCACACTGGAACCCATCACTGAGCATTCAAAGAGCCAGAAGCTTTGGTTTAAGCTTATCCTCATACATTTCACAACTCCCAAATTAGCTGAGTGAGTCATCTTGCAGGTGACTGATCAAGACAGGCCAGTAACTCCCATACCCAAACTATAAACTTGTATAATTAGAAGGCTGTACAGATTTAAAATTAAAATGAAATTTTTAAGAGTATAGCTTTTGTATACTATGCTCGAACAGTTATTTCATTGTATTCAGGAATTTGGTCAAGACAAAAATGCAACTTGTATTTAAGCAGACCACACAGCTCTTCGTTTGGTTTAAGAACTTATGAATGCTGTTTATACTTATCTGTCCACTAAAGCTATGCTTTTACCTTACACCAAGAAAATTGGAGTATTTTATTTGCATGCAGAAATACTTGTAATTATTCACAATAAAGTACAATTAATCTAAACCAAGGAGTTTCACAGCATGTCATGATTTCATAGTGACTGTCATCCTCAGGGAACCCAGCACACACAATTCATACAGGAACTGGGCCAGATGAACTAGCAAGGTAAGTGGAGGATGCACAGTAATCATTGAAGCAAGTCTGAAAGAGCCCCACTAAGCTCTGGCTTGCTTTATCATCACAACCGTTTAGAAATATCTGAAGACTCTCTAGGGAACAAAGATCAAACCTACAAAGAAGTTCATATGGCTGTTCCCACCTCCATCCAAGGCCCAAGGTAATATAGATCAAAGGGCAGGGGAGAACCGGAATGGGGGAGGTGAGGAAGATTCACAAGGGGAGGGGGGGGAGAAGGCTGATGGCCTTAAATCCATTGAAATGGGCGTAGACTGGCCTATCTCTGCATAGGGTTGTACCTATCACCTCCTGCCTTCTCCCACTGAAGGAGGCTAGAGAGAGTGCCACCCCAGCAACCATCTGTGGCCTCCCAGAAATCCACCTCAATCTTCCACGACCACTGATCTAGCTACACTTCTGATCATTCTATTTAACTATAGAGCCATTAACTCTGTTGCCTTAGTAAGTAAAGAAGTGGATGTTACGGGACACACATAATCTACAGCATGTTAATAATAATTCTGCTCCAAAATTTCCAGGGTTTTTTGCCAGCCTTTCAAACTACCTTCAGATTTAACTACACAATTCCTTGTCATTCTTTGTGCCATGCAGTGACGTGTTATACAAATCATGTCCATGAACCATTAAAACTTTATTTTAGAAACACCACTCTGTTCAAGAAGTCAACTTGCCTTCTTCTATTACCTCTTGTGCTGCCTCCTGCTCCTGAGGATCACACCAGAGGGAATGGGGAAAGGGGGGGGGGGGGGTGGACAGCTCTCACATGAATTTTAAAGTGAAAAGCCACTATTTTATACCTGCACACACACTTGATAGCCTTAATAATATTCTGTAGGCAGGTATCTGTACTGGAAGTACAAAATGTAAAAGTCATTCTAATAAGCATTCTAATGGCCCATCTATAAAGATTTCATTCACATACTTATCAGTAACCATTTGGGAATAACTGAAACATATACAGTATTGTTTTTGGGGGGGGGGTTAAGAAGTCTTGCAGAAGACTTTATTATTGTATCTTTGAGATTCTTAACAGTCATTTTCTTAATCCTCACATGCATTCCCATAACTCAAATCCAAAACTTTACAGAACATCTGCTCAGCAGGTACCTCAAAGAGATCTCTGATCCAGAAGAGGATCAGATACCTGAAAGTTTGTAAATCAAGGTAGTCATGGCTTTGAAAAACCAATAAAATACCTACATAACCAAGGAACCCGGATACCAGCAAGCAAATGATTTCATCTTTCCCTCCTGAAAGCGCCAGAAACCACATTATAGACATCCCACTACCCCAATAACCACATCTGAACACTTAAAACAGGAGTGATTTCACATTTCTTTCAGAACTAGGTTTCCAAATACAACTATGATCTCATGACATTTAAAAAAAAAAACCCTGGATGCTTCAGAAAGTACTACCCAGCCAATGTGACCGGGTCTCTTTCCCACCCTAGCCGCTGTGATTCTGGGTTGCTATAACCGAAGTATTCAGAAGCTACTGCTTGGTGGGGACAGGACAAAGGGATCCTCCATTTACAAACCCTTCTCCTCCCCCAGGGGGCCCTGATAAATTTAAAATTCTGGCTCAGGGAATGCTCAGTGGTGGTTCCCAGCGTGCCACGAACCAGTCGATTTTAAAAAGAGAGCGATGACTGTGTGCCCTGCTAGATTTAAAGCCTCAAGAGGAACAGGCTTTACTCCCATTTCCCATGACTTCGCCAGAAAAGGAGATCCGCACACACGTCTCTGTCCTGAGAACGGGCAGATCTACGGTGCAGATCCGTGCGGGGCCACCCAGGAGGAGGCCACCCCCGAAATACACACGCGGGTTTTTACACCGTCCTTGAGGCGCAGGAACACCCCGCTGCCTCTAGCAGCCTGGAGTCCATCCTCCCCCGCGGGAGGCGTTCTTTCTCCGTTGCGCCTCTCCGATTCCCGCAGGCCAGGCCAGGCCAGCCCTCCCCCCCCCCAGGCCTGCCTTCAGGACCCCCCCTGGTCTCTACCGAGGGCCACGGCGGCCTTCCTCGCCCACAACACCCCGTCCCGTCCCCCTTCTCACCACCCCGTCTCGTCTTCCTCGCAGCCGGCCAGCCGCTCCAGCTCGTCCGGCCTCAGCGGCTCCACTTCATCCAGGAGGCCGCCGTTGCCGCCGTTGCCGTTCTCCCCGGCCGCCCTCGCAGCCTCTGCCGCCGCCGCCGCGCCGCCGTTCTCCTCACTCGCCGGAGGCCGCCTGGGCCCGGCCTTGGGGCTGAGGCAGCGGCTCTCGAGCCCCCAAAGCAGCGGGCTGCTCCTGGAGGCCGGGGACGGCGACGGCGACGAAGGCGGCGGCGACAGCGGGGCGGCGGGGGCCGTTGCCAGGGCGGGGGCCGCCGGCGGGGTGAGGAGCAGCGGCGGGGTGGAAGCCCCGGACCCGCCGCCGCCGCCGCCGTTGTTGCCGCCGAGAAGCCTCTTGGGGCTGCCTGCGGGCGCCCCGGCGGCGCTGCGGATGCGGAGCTGCTCGTTCTGCTTCTCCAGCTTCTTCACCAGCTCCTGCAGCTTCCGCACCTCGGCGTCCGCGTTCACGTTGGAGTTGATGTCCTCCATGGCGCCCGGCCCGGCGGCCCTCACCAGGCAACCCGCCGGACGACGACGGCCTCCGCTGCCGCCACTGCCGCCGCCGCCGCCCTCACGCCCCGGCCCCTTCGGTCGGGCGGCGCTTCCTCCCGCGCCCTCCTCCTCCGTCGCTCTTCCCTTCTTCGGCGCGGCTGGGCGGGCGGGCCCCCTCTACATGGCCGGGCGGGGAAGCGCAGCGCCGCCCAGGCTCCCTTGCCGCCGCCGCTCCTGTTCAGGGGCTGGACCTGGGCGAGTCAGCTACATCGGTGGCCCCGCGGCGGACACGCACATCCGGCCAAGGCCCTGGGCGAGCGCGGAGGCAGCCATGGCCCTCCCCGCCCCTCAGCGGTCTCGAGCCCGGCTGGCGGGAGGGCGCGGGGCCTCCTTGCGGCGGGGCTGTGTGAGGGAGGCGCGCGCAGGTGGCGCCGGGACAATGGTGGTGATTTCACACACAGACCGCGCGAGGCCCGGCTACGGGTGGCCTTGGCGGCGGCGGGGCCCCTCGGAACGCGACTCCGGCCCCCTCTCCCTCCGCCTCCGGGCCGCCTCTCTCCGCCTCGGGAGGGAAGTTTGGCTCTTTCCACAGCAACCTCCGGTGCCCTGTGCCTCCTGGGGGCCTCGGCGACGGCGCGTGTCTCCCCGCGGGGGGCAGTGGTGGTGGGCGCCCCTGGTGGGAGAGGCAGAGAAGGGCGTGCCTGGGAGTGGGCCCCGCCAGAGCCTTGCCGCTCCCGCCTGCTCCATCTCCCCCAGGCAGGCCCTGACGTCCAGTCGCAGTTGTGGTGTACTACATTACTAGCAGGAGAGCTTTGTGGCGACTCCGAGTATTGGCCAAAGCAGAATTTACTGACCTCCCCCCTGTATTTTATGAGGTAGCCAGTTGCCACATAGGACAGAGCCAATATTGTACCGCTACCACCAGTATTAAAATGGGAGGCAGCCAGGTGGTTGCAAGGTCAGGAGACTGTAGGTATAAATTCAAAGTAGCAGCTCCGTCAAAAAATGTTTCCCCCGAATAACCTTGATTGGTTTGGACCTCTATTAAATATGCATTCTCTGTTTATTTGGGTCATAATCCAGTCCTGCAGGTATTTGTGTGGTGAGTGGTTTCAGAATTCCACAATAAGACAGCCTGCCAGCTAAGTTTGGATTGTGCGCTGTCTGTCATCAGCTGCTTTGGATTTTGTTTTCTGTTGCCAAGTTATTTTTCTTATCCCACCCTTCCTCCAAGGAGTTCAGGGTGTTACATATGGTTTTCCTCTCCTCCATTTTATCCCCACACAACCCCCCATGTGAAGTAAATTAGAGTGTGAGGAGCCCAGGATCACCTACAGAGCATCATGATAGGGTGGGAACCCAGGTCCTTCAGGTTCCAGTGTGACCTCCTTGCCACAGCCACTACACTATTTTTTTACAGAATTCTGGAAATTATTATGTCATCTTTTTAGTTTATCCATCAGATCAGTCATACATGAGATTTGCCTTGGTGATGTGGTAAAGATAAGGGAAATCCCACATTTAGGTTCAGCATACTGTTATGTGTCCCCTACTTCTCTGATCCAGGATTGACTCTACTTGCAGGAGAGAACATTGGAAGTGTGTTAGTATTACTTGCTTCATTTACAAATATACAATTAGAGTATAGGTGGAGGCAAAGAGGCATTCTTCCAGGACAGCTGATCTACATCAGACCTCCAGATAGAGAGAGAGAGATATCTTACAGCCCCAGGGTGCTTCAGCCAACTCACTGCAGTGTCTGTGTGTCTCTTCCAGTGGCTAAACTGCACTTTTTTTTATGCAGATACCCATCTGCCCCTTCCCTTCAGCTAGGAGGGGAGTTCACTTCTTCCAAGCCCTGAGAGGTACTTGGACAGAGCTGTTTTCTGAAGGCCCATTAAGAAGATATCTGAAGTCAGTGAGATACTTTACCATTCTTTGGCTCTAAGGCCTGCCACCTGAAGCTAAGCCCCATATAACACAAGTACTCACTGTAAATTCCCAATAACATTTAAATAAAAGGTTGTTTTGTTTTAACACTTCGACATGTATCCCTTTTGGCTCAGTTATTGTCTCATAACCTCCACTTTCTATTCTGTTCCCTCCCCTGCTACATCTTCCACTTTAACAATGATCCCTCTAAGCTGTGGAGTTTTGTGAGCAAAAATTCTACTTTGTAAGCTACTGGCATTAAAGTTGTGAGCAAGCGATTTGGCTACTGCATAAATTAGTTTGCTCTGGAGCCATCCTTCCTGAGCTAAGACGAAAATGTGTGACCCAGAGGCTAAAACACTGTGAGCTAGCTCACACTAACGCAGCTTAGAGGGAGCACTGGTTCCAGCGTATGTGATACAGCAGCATTGCTAGCGCTAAGCACGTATTGGTCAAGTAATTGCCTGAATGAAAGACTTCCTAGAACCCTTATGTATGCCATATCCCATGGTGGAGGAAAGGAAGGATATAAATGTAATACATAATCTTCTAAACTTAATTATTTTCAACATTACCAGTTATAAACATGTGGGATATGGGGGCTTTCTATGAAAAAAAGTTGTAAAAGTATTTAATTTTGTATATTGGAACTTAGCATTATTGCCATAGCTTTCTTCAATAAGCATTAAAACTTATTGTTTTAATGCTTTAAAAAAACTTAAAGTTATTTTAAAGCAGCCCAGCAGTTCCTGCCGCTGCTGCTGCCTTCAGACCACTTTTCCCTGATTGATCTATTTGACTTTGTTTATAGTCTTCCTTTATCACTGAGATTCAAGGAGGATTACACTGTATACAAACGGCATTAAACAACCAATGTACAGTGCAGTAGGACAAGGATCACAGAATTAGGGAACAAGGCAAGCAGTAAACTAAGAAAGGTATACTATAAACAATGTAGATGGTGATCAGTAAGAAGAGGTGACACCTACAATGATTGTCGTCTTAAGGAAGGAAGGTCTGCAGCTAAGTGTTACGCAGCTACTGCATGCATGAGATAACCTGTCTGGGAAAACATTTCCACACTTCAAAACATTCTAGTTGACTTGGATAACGTTAAGAATTAAGCTGACTAGTCACGTTATCTAGCTGACATGGACAAAGAAACATTCTGATTGTAGCCAAGACCCAAATTCGTATCGTTTTCCAGATGATATAGCCATAACCACCACCACCTGATGTTCTAAGATTTTGGCTACAATAACATAGGCCAAATTTTCTTGACAAGAAACCAACGATTTAAAACCTACAATTTTACTTCTGCTGATTCAGTCATCTCACATGAACGGTCTCAGAACTCTTGTATATGTGTTTGTGCAGAGATGTTATTTACTTGCAAGTACCTCCACATCAAAACTATGTCGTCCCGTCCCCCCCAATTGAATGTCAGGATGAAGGCTGGGTTAGAATGTGTCTGATGTCTAGATTTTCACACAGTACAATTTTCAAATAAGGTACAATTTTCAAACATTTCACATAGGTTCTGAAGTGACAGTCGTGTGAGAGAACTGTACCATTTCAATATAAAACCATGCATATTGGAGTAGGCCATAAAAGACTGCAGAAATGTACTTTGCTGAGCAGCAGGAGATATCGAAGTATTTAACCAGCATTTATGTTAAATACTCTGTGGATTTAACTCTGCCTTGTTGCTTAACAAAATGTTTGTTTCGATTTCTGGCCATTGCCTCCTAATCCTTCAGACAAGTTTTCAGCATGCCAGTTCACACTTTTACACATATAATTGTTCAGGTAAACCCATAAGTAAAATCTATTATAAATTTCTGAATTTGATACATGTGTACCTTTTCAGTTGTAAACTAACATACATTCAACTCAGCTATCAAAATATTAACACTATTGTAGTTTACTTTTCCACAATCTGATGCTGCACTCACTCCATTAGCAGTAGTAAGGGGGAAAACATAACGCCCTTCAGAATTTCAAAAATTAAATGCAACTATCTCTGTGCAATAAATACACCTCTGTATTTTGAGCAGCAAGTCCTGGTATTTACTGGATGTGATACAAGTCTCCCCCCCCCCCTTTAATATGTTTTGGAAAGTTACATAAACGTTAGGCTCCTTGGTAGAGCACATGTTATTCATGCAGAATATCCTCAATTTCAGTCCCTAACATCTCCAGTTAAGGGCCTTTCTGCTTGAGACAGTGGAGAACTGCTGAGTAAACAGTACTGAGCTAGATGTCTGACTTGGTATGCCAGCATCATACGGTCATACATATGTATTCATATGTCCACTCATATATCTGCATACTTTCTGAAGTCGCTTTTTATAGGTTACCTATCAGTAGTCAACTTACATCTTGTCCAGTAAATGGTATGACAGACATTGATTTTCAGAAGTGTAGCTCCAGCAGAATCTCTGGTCATATCTACATTACAATTTAAACTGTTCAACCTTAACAATCATTTTCTCCTTTTGTCCTTCCCAGCTCTGTTCATCAGAGTTTACTCCCAGGAAGGTGTTCTTGGGATTGTACTGTAAACCAGCTGTTGAGAAATAACAAGGAGTGCATGGAGTTATTCCAGTGTAAACTCACTAAAAAGGGTGGGAGTAATTATGCATAGGATTGTACTGTGAAAGATTTATATCTACTTTTATGCAGCTGAATGATCTCATTTACCATTTTACTAAGCACTGGAACTTGTATACGACCACACCCGTATGAAGCAACTTTCTGATCAAAGATTCCACCCCATGTAGGCCTCCAGTGTTCTGAGAATATTTTACTCCACCTTTGCTGGCACTGGCAACTTCATTAAGAAAAAGACCAGTTTTGCTGCATTTTTTTATAATTAAGCCCTACATTTACACACGTAAATGGAAATGAACAAATTCAGCATTGTAACCCTTTGAATTAAAAACTTATTTATCCATTTAACGTATTTATATCCTGACTTTTAATCCCAAGTCTTCAAGGCAATTTGCAAAAAATTAAGATGTAAGATTACATATATTCACAAAACATTGGCTGTTGCTGCAGCTATTTTTTTTTAACTATATACCATTAAAATTCCTGCAAATGCAACTCTTTTTACCTGGGGCCAAGAGGTAATGAATGCAGGCACCAAACAGATCAATTAGGTGGAGGAGGAGGAAGCTCCACAGCCAAGGGGCCACTGCAGAAAATGGCCTGATCCTTGGTGGCCACTCACCTAATTTCAGAAGGCGAGGTGACCCAGAGCAAGTTATTTGGTGAGGATATGAACTGTTGGACAGTTTCATATGGGGACAGGCAGTCCCACAGACCCCCAGTTCAGGCATTTTGCAGCTTTATAGCTCAGAACCAGCATTCCAAATTTTTCCTGAACCAATGAAATTATTTGGATTCCGAGGAGATACATACATTCTTGGGCAATTGTGAAGCAGCTGAAGTCTCTGCGTACTCCTTAGAGACATCCCCAAAATCCTGCACCTTGCAGTAATCTAATGTGTAAGTTACCTAAACATGGATAACTGAAGCCAGATTTGTTTTTGTCCCCCAGGAAGGACCACAGCTAGTTAACCATGCAGTCCTAAACAGGTCTTCTCTGAATCCTACTTATGTCTATTTCATGCCAGGAATACTTACTGCCAGAAAAGTGCTCTTAGGATTATATTGTAAATTGTTTAAAGCTGTTTGTTAAACTGATACTTATGAGTTCATCTGTAAAGCATCCCCATGCTACAAACGTGATAATGTAGGAAGAATATACCTCTCTCCAAAATAGGATGAATCTTACTCCCTTGGTCATCTATATCTCCAGCTAAAAGTTCCTCGGTCATCTGGGATGATTTCATTTCATTGGCCCTCATTCAGCATATTACTGAATATCATTCAGCATATTACTGACTCAGCTGCCAAAGTGTGACGAAAAATAGAAATACAATAACAGTGCAATCCTATGCAGAATCACTCTTGTTCAAGGGTCTTCAGCTTATGGCTCTACAGTTCAAGACAGCACTGAGTATGGTTATTTCAAGCAGAAAAGAAAATATTTACGCTAAAATATACTAGAGAGGGGCAGATTGGATATTGAAATAACCAGTACATGAAGGTAATGGCACACAAAGATTCATAAGGAACTGAAGGGCTTCTTATAAGTGCTTTACAGCAAGAGAAATGATGGAGGTGAACAGTTTGTTTATTTATAGTCCAAACTTTTTATATTATTATTTATTTTATTTTATTATTTATTTATTTAATTTATATCCCACCCTCCCTGCCGGGGCAGGCTGAGGGCAACTTACATAGAATATACTGAATAACTAAAACAGAAAAATTGAATAATATCACAACAATATAATTATAAAAACATGATAAAGTGGCGGGCATTAGCAGCATTCAACATATATGTTTATTTGCTTCATTATACCCCACTTTTCTGCCCAATGGAGACCCAAAATGGTTTGCAACAGTCTCCCATTCTCCATTTTATCTTCACAACCACCTCGTGAGATAGGTTAGCCTGAGAGTTTGTGGCTGGCCCAAGGTCACCCATCCATGGCTGAGTGGGGATTCAAACATAGGTCTCCCAGAACCTACTCCAATACTAACCAGTACACGATGTTGGCTCTCAATTGCCAGTCATTCAAATGCAAACTATGTACAATTGTGTAGAATGCTCCTGTGTATATTATTTATTGTGAGACTTTGTGTGTGCCGCTTCCTAATACAGGACTTACAATAGCTAGTGTCTGGGCTGTGGAAACTTCATGGATTATTAAACAGTATGTCAATTATCAACAGTGTGAACCTGTATAGTTTCAGTGATGCAAATGGACGTTCTTGTTGATCTCTTGCTTCACTTCCTTGAAATCAATGGGCTTACACCTGAGTAACTACTACATAATACTGCATTGTAAAGCTGGGTATTCTCAGTGTATTGGTGACACTTCACTTCAAATTCCCCGGTGAACCCTCCCAGTGAATTCGTGTAGATGTCAAATACCATGAAAGACCAGATAGCTCCCCATAGAAAGTCACAGTACATATGCCAAGGGTAGAACTAGGCTGCCAAGTACCGGCGACTTACCGGCGGGGGGGAGTTGTTCTCCCCCTGGGAGCTCTTCTGGTGCGTGCGCTTTGCGCGCGCGCCACGGCGACGTAATGACGTCACCCGGAGGTGACGTCATTACACGGGGGAAGTCGTCCTCACCGGACGACTTCTGGGGCGGGGTTCCCCCCGCCGGCCGAATGCCGGCCGGCGGATCGGGAACCCCTATAGCAGGGGATCCCCCGCCCCCCGGGCTGACTTGGCAGCCCTAGGTAGAACAGCAGTCTGTGGTGTTAAGAGCAGCTGAGAAATGCAGGAGAAGCAACAGCATTGCACTCCATTATTACTCTCCAGCCAAAGTTGTCTACCACAAGGCTGTCCATCTCAAAACTGGTTTGAGAGCTCAATTTAAATGTGTCTATATAATCTTCCAAGAGTGCCTGAAGCTGAGTGACCATAACGTACAACTGATTGGTAGTCATTTAAATATCTGGGCTCCAGGCATGGCTTCTCCAAAAATAGGACAAGGAGTGCAAACAAAGCACAACCATGGTCACTTCACTGTTCTCTTACCCAAATCGGTGTACACACATCAAGGCAGTAATGTGCAGAGTCACACAGACCAAACAGGCATTTGGGGCACTTAAACAATTGAGACTAATATTGTCTATGGATATGGAGGTGCAGATTGAGGTCAAAACTCACAGAAATGGAGGGGGGACATTTTTTAAATTTAATTAACAGAAGAGCACAATAATTGATGCAGTATGAAAAGCAGTAACAGGTGCAAACTACAGAAATGCAATATGGTGAAGCAGCAATAAAAACCTTTACCTTAAATGGCTGCCTACTTAAGGGAATAAACCTACAAGAGGAAATAAAGCCTCTATGCCTGGTCCCTTGAGAAGAAAGGAAAAGGAGGGGGTTGTCCATGGCTGTGAAGAAGCAGGAGGAAAAATTGAAACTGACCAGGCGATGGCCCAAGGTCCAGTGCCTGGTCAGCAGATCAGAAGTTTGGGTACCAGAAGAGGCACAGAACCAACCAAGAGGTTGGGGTAATAGGGTACCAGATTGGGATAACAGCTACAACAATAAGGGCTGAGAGGTGACTTTTTAAATATCTTTTTGCCTAAGATAGGGAGGGGAAGGGGTATCTTGGTACTGGAATGTAAGAATTATAAAAATGTAATCTTTTGGGGATGTGCAAGCATGCAAAACCCTTGTCTCTATTGTGAAGATTAGTTTCCCCTTTTGCATATGGAGGGTCAAAAATGTTTCCGTCTGGAAGTCAGCAATGTTTGCTTCTATGGGTGGGGCATTTGTCATGATTTGGATAGGATTGGAATCCTCCTGTCCAGTCATCTATAGTGATAGGGTCAATTCATTGCTTATTGTTTTGGAAATCTAAATTGTTAGTTATGATCAGATTAGCTCTAAGGTCTAATCTTCCCTCTAAGCCATGGAGTCTTGTGAGCAAAAATTCTACTTTGTGAGCTGCTGGCATTAAAGTTGTGAGAGAGCGATTTGGCTGTATAAATTAGTTTGCTCTAAAGCCATCCTTCTTGAGCGAAGGCAAAAACGTGTGAGCCGAAGGCTAAAAAACTGTGAGCTAGCTCACACTAACTCAGTTTAGAGGGAACACTGGAAGTGGCCCTTGAGGTAATCCCTCTCAGGGTGGGCTTATGCATGTGACTGATGGAGGAGTAGTCCTGCATTTCTCACTGCTTCTTGAAACAAATTTAATTTGAGCTCCTTCTATCTTTCCTGGGCCCACACTAAGGCGTTCACATGTACAGAAGAGAATCAAACCATAAAGAAAAAGGGTCTCGTGTCAAACCCTTGGTTGAGGGTCTTGTGGGCAACAGTTCTCTACAATAGATGTCGATCAGTGTTCCCTCTAAGCTGAGTTAATGTGAGCTAGCTCACAGTGTTTTAGCCTCCAGCTCATACGTTTTTGTCTCAGCTCAGGAAGGATGGCTCCAGAGCAAGCTAATTTATGCAATAGCCAAATCGCTCACTCACAACTTTAATGCCAGTAGCTCAAAAAGTAGAATTTTTTGCTCATAAGACTTTACAGCTTAGAGAGAGCATTGATGGCTATTATAAACAATTATAAAGAAAGTGTTAGGACTTTTGTCCAATATTCAAGAAAATTCAGAGTAATGGATCTTGCTTTTCTGGAAAGAAGAGATTGCTTCTTTTAGTTTAAAAGAAACTTTATTACTAAAGGAAAAAGGGAAACGGGATTAGCTACAAATAAACAAAACATGCTTACTAAGCAGCATTGTGCTGCGTCTGCACACTAAGACATCCTACTACAGAGAGAGAGAGAGAGATTACAATGGAGGATCTCTCCTTCTTCTTGACCCCTGAAAGGAAACACCTGATATCATTGACCAATTAGCAAGACAGTACACCTTTAGGTTTCCTGGGCTTAGAGTTAATTGGCCAGCTGCCAGGCACTTCCAGGTTAAACTAAGAAACACAACAAGTTGCATAGGTTAACCCTATAATGACTGAAATCCCAGGTCTTGTCTTTCATACCCATTTCTCCAACAGAAAGCATATATGAAAAATACCTATTGCATAGAGCAGATGTGGGGTAATTGACTCTTGTGGATGGCTTTTTCATGGCAATTCCATTGTTGTTATAAAGCATAAAAAATAACCATAACAAGAATTATTAGAATACATAGCTTTTAAAATATTTCCACAAAGGGCCTTTGAATTTTGTTGAATTGTTGACATTTGTTGTTGACTTTTCTCTCCCTCCCATAGATTTAATAAGATTATTAACTTTAAAAAAATACATTCGTTCATAAGTAGTTTGCATCCTTTAAAACAAATTAATATACTGATGGTGCTATTGTAAGTAGAGTTACATCTTTCTAAATCCACTGAAATCAGTGAGCCTACAAGGTTAGTTGTCAGTCATCTGGTAACCAACAGGAGAGGGAGGGGGGATGGAATAAGGGGGGACAACAGTCCACTGATGTCGTGATGGCACTTCCGGTGAATACCCAGAAGCGACATCATATCACTGGGAATTCATCAAAACTCTGTGATAAAAATTCTAGAGCATCATGTTAGTTTCATGTCAGTAACCTGACATCAGGTCTGGCATGGTGCAGCATCAGTTTCCCCCTGCCAAGCGGCAGCAGGCAGCAAAGAAGATGGCCGGGCTCTCTCCTGAGTAGAAACCTTGGTCTTCCTAGCTGTAAATCTGCTTAGGATGGTACAGCAAGTGTCAATTTACTCCACTTGGTATTTTGCTGTACAAATATGACAATCATAGTAATCAAGCACCACCTAGTGGGGAGAGTTCATAGTGTCCTTTTCCCTGAACTGCTAATACATTTCCTGGTTTCAGTTTGAATACGATATGACTCTTCATATTAGCTATAAGGACATCTCAGACAACATCAAAGGCTACTGAGAAGGCATTCCATGGCAGAAACAAATTGTGAGTGTAATCCAAATGTGCTATTGAAGGAGTGGATGTGTACAAAATAAAGATAATTTTTTAAAAGATAAAAATGGTTTTGGTAAGGGGAAAGCGGCTGAAATAAGAAGTGGTGTGAAATGTTCGCCTATACAGATATAATATAAAGGTTAGTACCTAGTTTAGGAGGAATTAATTTCCACCCTAATAAAATGGGATTGGTATAGGGCTGCCAAGTCAGCCCGGGGGGTGGGGGATCCCCTGCTATAGGGGTTCCTGATCCTCCAGCCGGCATTCAGCCGGCGGGGGGAACCCGGCCCCAGAAGTCGTCCGGTGAGGACGACTTCCCCCGTGTAATGACGTCACCCAGAGGTGACGTCATCATGTTGGGGGCGTTGCCAGGGCGTTGCCCTGGCAATGCCCCCAACGTAATGACGTCACCTCCGGGTGACGTCATTACATTGCTGTGGCGCGCGCGCAAAGCACACACGCCAGAAGAGCTCCCGGGGGAGAACAACTCCCCCCCGCCAGTAAGTCGCCGGTACTTGGCAGCCCTAGATTGGTAACTGGTAACACAATCCTAAAAATAAAAGTTTCCTGGGAGTAAGCCCTACTGAATATACCTGAATAGGATTCTGAGTAGACCTGCTTAGGATTGGTCTCTAAGTTGTTTTTGCTGGCCTAGATAGTTTTCAAGGCTTCTAGCCATTTGCCTGTTTCCTAATGAGCACTGGAATGTTTTAAAATTTTTAATGTGCCTTTCCACATCTATGTAAACCACACACATAGTTGGAGAACGCTGCTGAAGAAATGGGTCAGACAAGTAACTGTGTAAAGCTCTGAACAGCTTGTCCCTGGCTGTACTCTCTGCTGCTTGTCCTTCTTTCTCTCCCTTCGGGTCCCAGCAGCTCAGGTTTGAGAGCTGCAGGCTCTCTCTGAGAGGGTAGGTGTGGAACCTGGCTCACACGGAGACATACGCCCTCCTCTCACTACAATAGCGCTGTATTTTCTCAAAACAAAGTGAGGAATCTGCTATGGACTGTGAAAATACCCTTGCTGAAGAATGATTTTTCTCATAAATTTAGTTTTGGTTAAATCTACTTGAAATATACTGGGTTCAGACACTTAGCATGATCAACTCATAGTTTATTAGTGATTACAGCCAGGAGAAAAGAAGGCTGGCTATGCCTGGCCGAAGCCCCGTATTTATGCCTGAAAAGGATTACACCCCAAACACACCCCGCTCCCAACGATAGGCTATTTACACTCTATTGTTTCCCAATTGGTTTCCTCTAGGATCCCTGTCTCCCTACTGGCCCATTCTAGGATCCTAGTGGTCTATTGTTATGTGTCCCAAGCTCAGTCCTTTTGCAAGTGAGTTCAGGCTCAATACATAACACCCCTCTCCCCAAAGTTCAGAGCCTCTTCAACTGACAAAGTCCTTTAAGTACACTGGTGGGCGCCACTCACAGTTCGAGCGATGTGGTTCCACTGCCAGGGCTGCGGATTCCGGAGCCATGTCAGGGGTCAGACCCACCACCGGACTGGGAGCGGGTGGCAATGCTGGGATGTTGTTGGGGCCGCCGGAGGCAGCTGGCACTGGTATTTCACCAGCGGCCTTTGAAGGGTGACCATTGAGTTCCTGTTGAGTGCTGCCAGTGGGCGTGTTCTCTGTCTCCGGCTCCTCCGGGCTTAGCAAATCCTCATCACCGTCATCTGGTGTGGGTATCTTTTAAGTATTGAGCGGGAGGCGATGAATTCAAACAACAGCCTTTTATTCAGTGATATTGCTCAGCTCCAAAGTCAGCTCTATGAGAGCGGCACCTTAATTTATACTTTTCCAACACATAACTTTCAACAAAGTAACTATATACAAGCAATACTATCGGACCTAAGCAGGGCTCAGCGATTGGGTATCTGGATTGTCTTTAGGACCAATGGGAGTCTTTAGTCATCAGCCAATAAGAATTGGAGCTTTCAGATACCAGAGTCCTATCAAGCTATTGCTGCTTCAATACTCCAAACACAAACATAACAGTATCCCAGGTTCCATGGGGAGGAGACGACTGTGGAGCTGGTCTATGTGTTGGCAGAGCCTCTGGCCGTCTTCTGTGGATACCTCCTATGAGAGAGGCCTGGTCACACTGAGAACCTTGGCGGGGACCTAGGCTGGGCTGCTGGAGAAGTTGCGTGCCTAGACAGAGCTGCTTGGGAAGTACCCACAGGAAGCAGCTTGATTCTCCGGAGCCGAGCTGTGCTCCAGAGCATGGTCTAGGTGTAATCAATCGAGACAGGTTGTGAGGCGCCTTCCCATCAGGAGTTCCATGGGGCTCCGGCTGGTGATTCTGTTCAGGGTTACCCTCTGGCCAAAAAGGAAGGCCGCCAGCCAGTGATCCCAGCTCCCCTGGACGATCCTGTGGAGGGACTTCTTTGTTGTCCTCACCATCCGCTCTGCTTGGCCATTGGTTGCAGGGTGGAAGGGTACGGAGCGGATGTGTCGGATGGCATAGAACTCTGTAAATTCTCAGATGAGGTGAAAGCCGTCCTGCTGTCTGTGACGACGACATCTGGTATGCCATGTGTGCTGAAGATCTGCCATAGGGTGCGAATTGCTGCTCGGGATGATGTGGAGGGGACCAGCACCACTTCTAGCCATTTGGAGTACGAATCCACCAGGATGAAGAAGATTTGGCCCTGGAATGGACCCGCAAAGTCGAGGTGCAGGCAGGCCCATGGCTTGTGGGAAGATTCCCACTGATGCACCGGGGCCCTGGTGTCAGAATCTGCTGATTCAGACAAAGTATTTCTATTGCTTACAGCTATGTCTTGTTTTCTTGCTGTGCTTTTCACTATCATGTCTGTATACCATACTGTATTCATATTGCCATGTATGTATGTTAGCTACTTCCTTCCCACCTGCCATGCAATGACCCCCCCCCTTAGGTAAACCCTCACTTTGGCCAGTATGTATGTAGAATATGTGACTCCAGGTTTATGACCCTGACCAGGCCTGGTCTGTGTAACTGTCAGAGCGGGAGGATGACAACTGCAAAGTATGGGAACAATGGGCCTCTCACACTCCTGCCTCCGCATTCCATTCGTCCCGGCTGGGACTCCAAGGGAGGACGAGTCTCATCTCTTATCAACGTACGAAAGCCTTAAGGCCATTGATTGTTATGTGAAATGGTAACATCTGAAGGGTCTGGTTTGGGAAGGGAAATTTACAACTTGACACATCACTTTCTTTCCTGTGGGAAGCAAACGGCCAGAGCCCCTTTTTGCCCGCCGTTTTTCCCGTGTAGTGATTGGCTACCTATGGGTAATTCAAACTGCTTAGAAAGGTATAATAGACCTGCTTCTGTCATATGCGTTATCTCTGACAATAATCCGAGAAGCTGTACCAATGTAGAGATTGGAAATAAAGAACTGTGTTTCATCAACAAAGATCTGATCCTTGACTACTTTGAGCAGAAGTCTCACAGATTGTCAGAGATCTGTGACTGGGACTTGGCCGTTCCTGACCATGTCGGACGACGGTACTCTTCCCATCCCTACTACTCCCGAAGACACATCGACCACCCCTGGGGATCAGGGGGCCGGTGGTGGAGGCGGCGGAGGGGAGCCAGAAGTGCCAGGGCCACAAATGGGACACGGGGTGGGGACCGGGACCTCCAGTGCCCCTCAGGGCGGCGGCCCTCACCCTGGTGCCCTCGGCTGTCCCCCGGGAGTATCGAGACTTAATGGGAGTGTTTAGTGAGACCGAGGCGGACGAGCTACCCCCCCACAGGCTGTCGGATTGTGCCATAGAACTGATCCCGGGCGAGAAACTTCCAAAAGGAAAGCTCTATTCAATGAGTCCCCCGGAACGGGAGGAGCTGAGGAAATTCCTAGACAAGAACTTGGAGCGCGGGTTCATCCGCCCTGCTAAATCCCCCTTCGCGGCCCCCGTCCTGTTTCGGAAAAAAAAAGACGGGGGGTTGAGGTTGTGCACGGACTACAGAGGACTAAATGCGGTGTCTGCCTCCAATGCCTACCCCCTCCCCCTTATTAAAGACTTGCTAACGGAGGCGGCCAAGGGAAAAGTGTTCAC
This sequence comes from Lepidodactylus listeri, assembly GCA_029233225.1. Classification (NCBI taxonomy): domain Eukaryota; kingdom Metazoa; phylum Chordata; class Lepidosauria; order Squamata; family Gekkonidae; genus Lepidodactylus; species Lepidodactylus listeri. Next base: position 109,301,070 of record JARCFY010000009.1, on the reverse strand, counting down.
TAAGTTGGATCTCCGAGACGCTTATTTCCGGGTGCACATCAGGGAGGGGGATGAATTCAAGACTGCCTTTAATACACCGTTGGGACAGTTCGAATACCTGGTGATGCCGTTCGGTTTGAGTGGCGCGCCGGGGGTCTTTATGAGCTTGATAAATGAAGTGTTGCACAAGCATTTATTCAAGGGGGTGTTATGTTACTTAGATGATATCTTGATCTACTCTGCTGATAAGAAAGAACACGTGAAATTGGTCCGAGAGGTCCTCTCAACCCTATTGAAAAATCAGTTATATGCGAAACTGTCTAAATGTGAGTTCCATCGAGAGTCCGTAGATTTCCTAGGGTATCGCATTTCACAGAAGGGACTGGAAATGGACCCAGCCAAGGTAGAGGCAGTGGTCCAGTGGGAAGCCCCCCGGACGAGAAAGCAACTCCAAAGCCTATTAGGATTTTGTAACTTTTACCGCACCTTCATAAAAGACTTTGCCACAGTCACCCTTCCATTGACTGAGTTGCTAAAAACCAAAGGGAGGGGTCCAGAAGCGGGGAAGCCCGGAGAGAAAATTGCCTGGAGTGGAGAGTGCCAGAAGGCGTTCGAGGCTCTTAAAACTCTTTTTACCTCGGAGCCCATTTTGGCTCACCCCGATGATACTAAGGAATTTGTGATCCATGTAGATGCGTCGGATGTGGCCATGGGGGGGGCCATTTTGCAGCAGGGGCCGGACAGGAAGCTGCACCCCCTCGCTTACATTTCGAAAAAATTTAATGAAACTGAAAGGAACTGGTCAGTTTGAGATAAAGAAGCCGTGGCTATCCGGCTGGCCCTCACTACGTGGCGGCACTGGCTGGAGGGAGCGCAAACCCCTTTTGAGATATGGACCGACCACAAAAATTTAGAAGCGCTGCGCACACAGAGGTCCCTGAATGCGAAGCAGCTCCGTTGGGCAGATTTTTTCTCAAAATTTAATTTTGTGCTTAAACATCTCCCTGGGAAAGCCAATTCGTTAGCAGACGCGCTCTCCCGATTACCCCAGCATGAGAGTTCAAAAGAGGAGGTGTTTGACTCCATGTTCTCCCCCCAGCAACTGGGAGGGGCGGTGACCACCAGGAGTCAAAGTAAGCGAACAACAGTTGAAGCGGAGACGAGCGACTGGGGGGGGGGGATTATTCACCCGAAGAAGTCGAGGAGTTGGAGGCGTTGGCAGACTGCTCACTCAGGAAGAATAAATGCTGGTATCATGGAGATAAGCTGGTGGTGCCCCGAAGCAAAAGGAAAGACATATTGCTAGCTTGCCACTCCTCTAAACTAGCAGGGCATTTTGGATTTCTAAAAACGCTCAACTTAATTCAGAGGCAGTTCTGGTGGCCACGCATGCGCTGGGATGTCTCGGACTTTGTTTCTGCTTGTCAGACCTGCTTGATGTGCAAAAGGAGGGGAGGAAAAGTACCGGGACTACTGCACCCCCTACCCACTCCCTCTCGCCCTTGGGAGGCGATAGCTATGGACTTTATTACAAACCTGCCCCCCTCGAAGGGAAAGACTGTAATTTGGGTGGTGGTAGACATGTTTTCTAAGCAAGCCCACTTCACTCCTTTCAAGCAGCTGCCTATGGCAAAGGGGATGGCCAAGGCTTTCTTCAACCATGTGATCAAACTACACGCTTTTCCCAAACGTGTGGTATCCGATAGGGGCAGTCAGTTCGTTGCCAACTTCTGGCGGGAGCTCCTGAAGTTTATGGACATAGAGCCCGCTCTGAGCTCTGGTTACCATCCAGAGACCGATGGACAGTCCGAACGAACTAATCAAATTCTGGAGCAATTTCTAAGGTGTTACACTAACTATCACCAAGACAACTGGGTGGAGTTGCTGCCATTCGCTGAATATAGTTACAACAATGCAGTGCACTCCTCTACTGGTGTTTCCCTATTTATGGCAGTAGGAGGTTTTGAGGGGAAACCTCTGCCCACACTTGAAAACGCCTCGAATGCTCCCCCCACAGACTTTAAGAGATGGTGGGCGACCCTGCAAGAGTCATGGCCTCTGATAGCAAAAACTCTAGATCAGGCCAAGGAGGACTACAAAAAGTATGCAGATCGTGGTCGAGCTGAGGGCTGGGACCTTCAGCCTGGGGACTCTGTTTACCTTTCCACTAAAAACATACATGGCTTGCAACCCAGCAGGAAATTGGGGTGGAAATATGTGGGCCCTTACAAGGTGTTGCGCAAGATCTCTGATGTGTCTTTTGAACTAGAATTGCCCAAGTCACTGAGTTCTGTGCATCCTGTTTTTCATTTCAGCTTACTGAAGAAGAATCCTGGGCCGAATGCATGGCATCCAGTTCCTCCGACACCTCCTCCACTGATGAAGGGGGAGGCACCCCATTTTGAAATATCTGAAATTCTTGATTCTAAGCTGCGTAGGGGCCACTTATATTATCTAGTTAGATGGCTCGATTTTGGCCCCGAGCAAAACGAATGGGTTCGCTCTGAAAATGTGCATGCTCCTAAGTTATTTAAAGCTTTTCATAAAAGGTTCCCGGACAAGCCCGGGTAGGTTTATTTTCGGGGTGCCAGTGTGTCAGAATCTGCTGATTCAGACAAAGTATTTCTATTGCTTACAGCTATGTCTTCTGTTTTCTTGCTGTGCTTTTCACTATCATGTCTGTATACCATACTGTATTCATATTGCCATGTATGTATGTTAACTACTTCCTTCCCACCTGCCATGCAATGACCCCCCCCCTTAGGTAAACCCTCACTTTGGCCAGTATGTATGTAGAATATGTGACTCCAGGTTTATGACCCTGACCAGGCCTGGTCTGTGTAACTGTCAGAGCAGGAGGATGACAACTGCAAAGTATGGGAACAATGGGCCTCTCACACTCCTGCCTCCGCATTCCATTCGTCCCGGCTGGGACTCCAAGGGAGGACGAGTCTCATCTCTTATCAACGTGCGAAAGCCTCAAGGCCATTGATTGTTATGTGAAATGGTAACATCTGAAGGGTCTGGTTTGGGAAGGGAAATTTACAACTTGACACATCACTTTCTTTCCTGTGGGAAGCAAACGGCCAGAGCCCCTTTTTGCCCGCCGTTTTTCCCGTGTAGTGATTGGCTACCTATGGGTAATTCAAACTGCTTAGAAAGGTATAATAGACCTGCTTCTGTCATATGCGTTATCTCTGACAATAATCCGAGAAGCTGTACCAATGTAGAGATTGGAAATAAAGAACTGTGTTTCAACAACAAAGATCTGATCCTTGACTACTTTGAGCAGAAGTCTCACACCTGGTTGGCTCTGGCCTCTCTGCGAGAGGAAAATGCGGCAAACTCCGGGGGGCCCAGCTGGTGGGCCAACCTCTCCCCACCCAGTCCAAAACGTGTGAGATCATGCAGTCCCATGCAGTGTGGCGGGACACTTTGGGTACCTGGATGGGGCAGTTGAGCAGGTCCTTGAGGAGCAGGATCTGGTGTGCAGGCGTCGGATCCAGGTCACAAAGGGGCAACCGGAAGTGGCTGAGGGCATCCGCATGACCCATCTCTTTTCCGGGCCTGTGGAGGAGCACATACTGGTAGCCAGCCAAGAAGATAGACCAACGGAGCACCCTGGGGGACAACATCTGTGGCGTCTGGTGGTCTGGAGCCAACAGACCCAGGAGGGGCTTGTGGTCTGTCACGATGGTGAAGGGCCGCCCATAGAAATAGTCGTGAAACTTCTTGACCCCCGCCACGATTGCTAGCACCTACTTGTCAACCTGCACGTAGTTGCACTCAGCCAAAGACAAGGTGCAGGGATAATAGGCCATGGGGACCTCATGGCTGTTGGCCAGCCAGTGTCCCAGGATGGCCCCAACTCCATATGGGGAAGTGTCACAGGCGAGGACGATGGACAGTGTTTTGTCAAAGTGCGACAGGACCCCATTGGAGGTGAGCAGGTCCTTGATGGCCCTGAATGCGGTAGCTTGCTTCTGGCCCCACACCCAAGGAGCTTTTTTCTCAAGAAGGCGGTGCAGCGGCTCAGCGATTGCAGCCTTGTGGGGCAAGAAGGAATGATAGAAGTTCAGCAGGCCCAAAAAGGCCTGGTGTTCCGGCTTAGAAGAGGGGGTTGGAGTATTGATGATGGCCCTGACCTTGTCAGGCGTAGGATGGATGCCTTGCACATCGACCGAGAATCCCAGGAACTCGACTCATGGCACCCCCAGGAGACATATTTCCCTCTTCACCTTCAGGCCAGCGGTGTGGAAACGTTGCAGGACGGTGTGCAGTCACTCGGTAAAGGCCTCGGCCGTGGGTACAGTGATCAAAAAATCATCAAAGAATGGCTGGAACCCAGGAATCCCTTTAAGGAGACAGTCCATTACATTTTGAAAGATCCCTGGGGCCACGCTGACCCTGAATTGCAGCCACCGTACCCGGAACACACCCCTGTGCATCAAGATCATCTGGGCCTCCGCGGTAGCATCGTCTATGGGGAACTGCTGGTATGCCTGGGCCAGGTCCAATTTGCTGAAAACCTTCGGCCCCACCAAGGATGCCAAAACATGGCTAACTACTGGAACCGGATAAGCGTGGTCCTGCAGGGCCTTGTTTATGGTGCATTTATAGTCTGCACAGATACAGATGTCCCCATTGGGCTTTACAGGGGTGACGATGGGGGTCTCCCAGAGGGCGTGCGACACTGGCTCTAAAACCCCTTGCACTATTAGGCGGTCCAGCTCTTCGTCTATCTTGGGCCGCAGTGCAAACAGGGCACGGCTGGCTTTCATACAAATGGGGCATATCGCGGAGTCGAGGTCTAAGGTGACCAGTGGCCTGGTGTAGTGACCAAGCATCCCATCGAAAATGGCCGGGAACTCATCACACACGTTACTGAAGTCCATAGGCCACACATGATGCACCTGTGTCACCCCGAACCCCAGGGGAGCAAACCACGACAGTCCCAGTAAACTAGTAAGCTGCCCTTTCACCATCAATTCCAAAAGTCCTTCAAAGCTCTTATACTGCACATGGAACCTGCCCCACCCTTTAATGGCCAACAGGTTCTTTTGGAAGTCTCTGAGGGTGAAGCCGGCTGATTTTAGGTGGGGACCCCCTCATGGGTAGAGCCTCTGGAGAGTCTCTTTGGATATGATGGAGATGGAGGACCCTGTGTCCAACTCCATTTCACAAGGGACCCCCTCTATGAACCCGGTGTCCTGGGGCAAGTATAGTACCTGGTGTTGGTGGATGGCTATATTGTGGAGCTTTGTGGATTCCTGGTGCACGGTTGGATGATGCCGGAGTCCTCGAGAGCAGCAGGCACGTGTGATGTGGTCTTGTTTTCTGCAGGTTCAGCAGACTGCATCATGGAAATGGCAGGAACAGCACTTGTGCTCTTCACCACAGTTGGCACACGGTACCTGAGTGAGGGTCTTCGCGGGCTGCGGGGTGGTCAAGGATGGTGGGCACAAGTCCCTGCAAACCAGGCAGTGCACCTGCAGTATTTTTTCCTCGTCTGAAGTGTCAGAGATCAGGGATGTGGAGGCCTGATGCGCAGAGTGGGCCTGGCAATCCCATCATGATTTTTCAAACGCTGTGGCCATGTGTAGTGCCTTGTCCAGTTTGAGTTCATCGGTGCTGATGAGTTGCGGCAGAGTTTCTGCTCTCGGATGCCCCAGACAAACTGGGTTAAGAGGGCGTCCTCTAGATTTGAGAACTCGCAGTTGATGGCCAGCCTGGGTATATCTGCCATGAAGTCAATGGCCGCTTCCCCGGAATTTTGGTGGCGAGCCAAGAAGTCCATGTGTTTTGCCATCTTGGTTGGTTGAAGTGCAAAATGGTCAGTGAGGGCCTTGACGAGTTCATTGTATGTTGCTTCTTCCAAGGTTTTAGGAGCGATGAGGCCCTGGACTAGGCGTAGCGTGGTGATGCCGTATGTGCTGAGAAGGAGTGTTTTTTTTCTTGTCGGTATCGTCTATGCCTTGGAATTGAACAAAGTACTTCAACTGTTCCACGCATGCTTCCCAAAGCTCAGGGTGAGCAGGGTTGAACACAGGAATGATTCCTGGAGTGGCAGCCATGACCATGGAGCTATGTGAGGCGCGGAGTCCTGGAGATCGTTGCACGGTGTGTTGCTGGAGGTCGGGTCAGGGTTGCTCATTGAGATCCCATCCTCGTCGCCAGTGAAATATACTGGGTTCAGACGTGTAGAATGATCAGCTCATAGTTTATTAGTGATTACAGCAAGGAGGAAAGAAGACTGGCTATGCCTGGCCGAAGCCTCGGTATTTATGTCTGAAAAGGATTACACCCCAAACACACCCCACTTCCAACGATAGGCTATTTACACTCTATTGTTTCCCGATTGGTTTCCTCTAGGATCCCTGTCTTCCTACTGGCCCATTCTAGGATCCTAGTGATGTATTGTTATGCGTCCCAAGCTAAGTCCTTTTGCAAGTAAGTTCAGGCTCAATACATAACACTACTGTTCTCCACACTGGGTCAAAACCCTGGATTTTGCCATTCTGAATGGCAATCTCCTTCTACACTGTAAGTACAATCAGGCAACCTGATCCAGACTTGGCATTTATGAATGGCTGTGTCCCATATGCTTGGCCACTGTGTCATAGTCTAAGAAGGGCGTAGACTTTCCAATTTCCCAGGGGGGGCTGGGGCTGTCTCCGGTGGAGGCTCAGCACCTCCTGGAAAAGTTCGGGGGGGGGCTCTAGCTCCCCAGCCCCCCTGAAGTTGACGCCTATGGTCTAGAATGCAAGGCAGAAAGAAATAATAGTGCTTGTTAATTTTCCTTAATTGCTGGAGGTATCCCTCTCAGTGTGCCTTAATGGCTCTGACTAAACAGCCATCCCCTATTTCCTAGCTGAAGAGGGGAGGCAGAAGTCTGTGTGACAAGAAGAGAGAGAGAGAGAGAGGCAAATGACCATTGCTGTTAACATGATCGTTCTCTCTCCCGAGATCCTCACTGCAACCGGTACCGGACCCCACCCAGTGCCCAGACTAGCTTCCCCTCCCAAAGTTCACCTCCAGCCAGGCCGGGGAAGGGGGCATCAAAGCCGCAGACACCCAGCAAGGGCCCGCCGTGTCAGTAAATGTCATGTGTGTGCCATGTTTTCCCTTTATCTGTGAGTTCTGGGGTGAGGTACCTACTCAGGCTCCTGCTCTTAGGGCAGCTCTTAGTAGTGGCAGGTAAGCTTATAACGACTGCTTTTCATCAAGAACAGCACATGAGAGCCAACCACTTAAGTGCTAAGCAGGAAGGCTCTCGACAGTCTTCTTCAAATCAGCACAAATTGTATTGCCTAGGTCCAAACTAAGAAAAGGTCCACTCAGTGATAGTAAACAATCCTGTTGGAGTACTAGATGGGGAACTGGACTATTCCAGCCTAGGCTACTCACAGTGCAGTCCTAAGGACACTGTCTTGGGGGGTACACCCCATTGAGTAGGCTCCAGCAGCATTCTAATTACACCTGCTGGGGATTGCTCTCCCAATTAAACTCTGTGTCTGTGTATGCGTGTATATACTACACACATATATCACAGTGTGAATTGTCCCTAAGGTAGCATGAGAAAATATGCGTATAAGGATCCCCAAGGTCAGGAGTCATTTTGAGCAGGAGCTCGGGGGAGCGCAGCTCCGGGAGTTGGTGCCAGCCCCCCCCCCCGTGGGGGAATGCCTGCTTGTGTCATGGCTGCAGCAAAATGACCCCGCCCCCTTGTTCCTCAGACCAGCCTTCTGAAGGCTTCAGCCACCACTGAAGCTATCCTCCCAGAAGAGTGGTATTTCAGAGGCTTGGATTAGTAGCCGTCCCCTCTCTGCCAGCAGTTTCTTTTTCTTTCTTTCTTTCTTTCTTTCTTTCTTTCTTTCTTTCTTTCTTTCTTTCTTTCTTTCTTTCTTTCTTTCTTTCTCTTTCTCTCTCTCTCTCTCTCTCTCTTTCTCTCTTTCTCTCTTTCTTTTTCTTTCTCCCTCCCCTCTCTTCTTTATTTCTTGCCTTTTGACATACTTCCGGTGATGTCAGGTCGTGTGGCATATGCAAATAAGTTATGCTAATGAGTTATGCTAATGAGCTCCTGCACCTCTTTTTCTACGAAATGACCCCTGCCCAAGGTAACTATGTCATAGGAAAACAGTATTATTCAGAGGCAACAGTAATAAATAGATGTTGCTGAGTGCAAGTTAAGTGAATAAGTTGCTGCAAACACAAGCACATTCTGAGCAGGTCTAAGCCTTTGCTTGGAATTCATTCAGACTGAACCAAAAGGAAGGGTGGCGCCTTTCAATGCATATAAACCCTTGGGACAGTGTAAAGGGTGAGTAACGCTGTAAACATTTAATCATTCTTGTTCTTTCACCAATAAAATGTATGTCTTCAGGTTTTATGAGACAAATGTGTTTAAAGCTCATTCACAACTGCTTAAATATGAAACATAATAAGATTTATCCCATCTGCTCTCACAGGAACCTAGTCCATTAACTTTATGTTTGCTGCAAAGTATAAAATCCAATAAATTCGTGAGTGTTTATATCCTAGCAGCAAGAACTGATACTATATTGTATACTTTTCCACAGTTGAAACAGAGACTACTCCAAAGGCTATGGGGAGGTTCACAGGACCTGTAAGGGACAAAATCTATGGGGAATGTGGGCTATGATAAGGAAGAAAATTAGATGAGATCCAGTGAAAAACCTGGCTGGTATTCCCTTAGCGATCCCTCCTTCCTGACCTATGTTTTAGTTGTTGTTTTTATATATGTATAACTAGGAATAAGGCGCGTTGTGGAAATAAATACAACGGGCTCTACAAAGAGGCTCTGGGAGAGTGCCCCGGCCTTGGGCACTCAGCATCAATTTGCTGTGGCGACCTCAGCAGGGCATAATGACACATAGTCCACCATTTTCTCCAGGGGAACTGATCTCTGCTACCTGAAGAACAGTTGTAATTCTGAGTGATCTCCAGCCCACACCTGGAAATTGGCAACAGTGGTTCCCCAAGAGGGAATAGCTGGTTTGGAGGGCGGATGGCATTCTACCTGTCTGAGGCCCCACCCCTCCTCAAACCTGAGCCTCTCCAGGCTCCATCCCTCAAAACTCCAGGAATTTCCCACCTGGAGTTGGCAACCCATTCTCCTTCCCAGCCAAGTGTCAACCTACCTTTATTTTCCCCTCACTGTTCAGTTTTCCATCTCCTCGCCCCTACCTGCAGCCTCTACTGTGCTCTGATTGCCACGTCACCCTCTTTTCCCTCTTTTCCCGCACTTTTTGGCCTTGAAGCAGCTGGGAACTGTGGGCCAGCAGATAAGGAAGCCCCATTCAACCCAGTGAGTGATACCCCTGCAGGCCCCTCTCTGAAACTACAGCTCAGTTGAACCTTATGGGGGAACATTTTGAACAAACAACCAAGACAGAAGCCATCTTAGAAACTCAGGTAACTGCCATTTTGTTACATCTACCAACAGCCACTGAGGGAACAGTTGGTCCCACACAGGAGGCAAGCAGGAGAAGCGTCTTCGTCAAGAGAGAAAGCCGTCTGCAAGAAATTCTAACAGGGCACTGTGGCTGAAGTAGTGGGTGGGGAAGAGGAGCAGACCCAGCACCTAGCCAATGGCATGCGAGTACTCACAGCCAGTGGATAGGGACAGCTTCTGAGGGATACATCAGGGAGCCAACTGATTTTAGAGCATGTGGAATGTTGAGGAGAGTTCCATGGTGAAAACAGAATTATATATATAACTGGAAGATTACTGTACAGTATGTGTGTTTTATCTTTTTAAGTGTTGGGAATTGTGTATTTTTATTCAGTTTTAATGGTTTTTAAGATATGTTTTTTATTATGTATGAGCTGCCTTTGTAGCCCTGATCAGGGCAGAAAGGCAGGGTATAAATCTTGCAAAGAAATACATAATAAATAAATAGCTGGTTATGGCTGAAGTTAAAAGACTGGGTTATTAATCAGGAAGTTTGCAGTTCAAGTTTCACCTCTGCCTGAACCCACATGGTAGCCTAAAAGTGCAATCCTAAGAACACTTTCCTCGGCGTAAGCCCCATGGAACCAACTTGAGTAGGATGGCACTGTTAGACAACCTGCCCTATCGTCTTCTGTAATATGAAGCAAATAATGCTGACCCAACCTTCCCAGGTTGTTGCAGTGGTGACAGTAAAAATGTGAACCACTTCATATGCATGAAGGCAATGAGTTGAATCCTACCAGCTTTTCCACTGACAGAAGGGATAAGGGGCTCCTGTTGATCCCTTAGCAGGATATGTTAAGGATCATGGAACCAATTTTTTTAGCCTCCGGCTCACACGTTTTTCTTAGCTTAGGAAGGATGGCTCCAGAGCAAACTAATTTACTGTCAAAGTCTCTAGTAATCAGCACTCAACAACAGTCCTTAAGCAGGTTCAGTTTATTGTAGTCAGTTTACTATACATTCTCTAAACATTTCTGTGTTAAGACTGAAAAGGGAAAGCAGGAAAGGGATTTTATACGGGGTTCAAATTGGGGTGTCAGATGGCTACAAGCCAATGAATGCCACATTACCCTCACACAGAAAAAAACAGCTTTTACCACCGAGTGGGAAACTTGCAAGAGAAACCCGAGATCTTAAGTAAACAGGGACAAATGCTAGAGAAGAATCGAAAGTAACATTCCAGAGTTTACAACAGTATTTACAATTTTCTCTCCCCCCCTTTTCTTCATAGCGGCCCCTCTCTCTCTCCCTCACCTTTTATTTATGACAGCCTAGCTGACATCCTGCCCCCTAAAGAAGTCCCTCCCGGCTTCAAAGGGTACAAAGAGTGGAAAGCACGTAACAACTCAGAGGCATCGACATGACAATCCTGGACCCATTCATTTTCTTCAGGACCGAAATCCTTCCACCTAACCAAGTAGAATAGACAGCCACGCTATATTCTAGAGTACAGAATCTGAGCCACCTCGTGATGTGGTTCGTCATTCAGAATAAGAAGTGATGGGGCAGAAGAACGAGGATGCCAAGCGTTCAGTCCAGGATCCCGCTTCAGGAGGCTGAAATGAAAGTTTGGATGAATGGAGGTATTTAGGCAGGACCGATTCAACAGTCACTTCACTGATTTTATGCACCACAGGAAAAGGTCCCACATAACGCCAACCCAGTTTCCTACTGGGTTGCAGTCCCTTCAAGTTTCTAGTGGATAAATACATACAATCCCCCGGATTTATGTCCCAGGGTTCAGCCTGGTGCTTGTCAGCCTGAGACTTGTAATCGGCTTTGGCCTTATCAAGAGCCTCGCGAATCACCGGACACTGGTCCTGCAGACCGCACCACCAATCATGCAAGTCCCCCCCTTCCACAGGGGTGTCATCAGACATTACAGGGAGGGGTGCCCCCTCATAACCATACAAAGCCATAAAAAGGGACACCCCTGTGGAAGAATGCACTGAGTTGTTGTAGCTGTATTGTGCATATGGCAATAAGTCCACCCAGTAATCTTGCTGATAATTGGTGAAACACCTGATAAATTGTTCCAGTGTTTAATTAATTCTCCCTGTTTGACCGTCAGTCTCTGGGTGATAAGCACTACTGAGTCCTTGTTCAATGTCCAACAGGTGCAACAGTTCTTTCCAAAATTTGGCAACAAATTGCGATCCTCTGTCCGAGATTACCTTCCTCGGAAAACAGTGGAGTTTAACGATGTGGTGCATAAACATCTTTGCTAGCACTTTAGCAGTGGGCAGCTGCTTGAATGGAATAAAGTGTGCCTGCTTCGAGAACGAATCCACAACCACCCAAATTACAGTATTTCCCTTGCTGGGGGGCAAGTCAGTGATGAAATTCATTGAAATCACCTCTCAAGGTCTGGATGGGGTTTCTAAAGGTTTCAACAACCCATGGGGTTTTCCCTCTCATCTTTTGCACATGAGACAGGTAGGGCACGAGGTAACATATTGTGAAGTGTCTGCCCTGATACATGGCCGGCCACCAAAATTGACGTTGCAGTAAATGCAAAGACTTCAGGAACCCAAAATGTCCAGCTAGTTTGGATTCGTGGCCTCAGCGCATCACCTCCCCCTGCATATAAACAGGCACGAAGACTTTGGACCCCTTATACCAACAGCCATTTTCGTGTTCCTCTAATCCCAGCGTGGAGGCAAGTTCCTCCTGGTCTTTGTCAGATACACCCTCCTTGAATCTGGTGTTCCACAGAAGCACCTCCTTCTCTCCCCCCCCCCCCAACTTTCGCCTGACTGTGAGTCATGACTGCCCCCCCCAACTGCGAGGGTGTGAACATAGAGTCAATCACCTCTTCCCTCTGAATCGCGTGTTGGGGTAGGCGTGACAGGGCATTGGACAGAAAGTTTGATTTTCCTGGGAGATGGTGGAGGGTAAAACAGAATTTGGAGAAAAACTCCACCCAACTGAGCTGTTTGGCATTGAGACTCCGGGGGGTGCGTAATGCCTCTAAATTCTTATGGTCAGTCCAAACTTCAAACACTACCCGTGCCCCCTCCAACGAATGTTGCCACATTGACAAAGCTAATTTAATAGCCGCGGCTTCCTTGTCCTACACTTGTCATGAGTACTTCTGAGGATCTGCCTCCTGCGGACCTAAGTGAGGTGGAGGATCAGCTCCCAGCTCCAGAGGAGCCTCCACCTGAGCCAGATGAGGCTCAAGCAAGCACCTCCCAGGGTTTCGTCCCAGCTCCAGCAGCAGCTGAGCCACAGCTAAGCTCAAGCCCACCTGATTCACCTCCTCGAGTGGAACATCTTAAGGTCCCAATGCAGGCAAGACTTAGCTGCAAGAAGGAAAGACGCACGCATGCATGGTTGCAGATCACTAAATCCTGAGTTCTAGAAGGAACCAGGACCTCTCTGCCAGCTGCTAACAAGCACAGGAAGTGGCTGGGTATTTAGGCACAGCACAGAGACTACCAACTTGTGCTAGCAACAAGTCTTCTTGGCTAAGCTCTGCACCCGTCCGGCTCGTGATAGCTAACTTGATTCTGGACCCTCTGGCTTGTGATTCCGGCTTTGTTCAACTTCGGCTCTGTTGACTCCTTGGACTGGTTTACTTGTGAGTTTCGCTCTTTGCCCCTGGTTTGGACTGACTCTGCTTTTGGCTTAGTGTTCTGGACTTGGCAACTCGTTCCTGATTCAGCTTAACCTCGGACTGTCCTGGACTTCTGCTTGACTCCTGTCCTATTGGCATCCAGCTCGTGACAGCACTGACCAATTGTGCTCAGTAGTGAACTTCTTAGAGATGTTAGCCAGGGGGTGGAGTCGCCCATCTGCTCCCTCTTGCAAGATAGCCCCTCCCATCGTGACATCCAACACATCCACTTGGACAATGAATGTTTTATTCTCGTTGGGGTGGGCAAACACTGGCTCAGAAGTGAACAGCTTCTTAAGCCTCTCGAATGCTTGCTGACATTCTTCAGTCCAGTTTAACTTTGCCCCAGGCTTTGTACTCTCCACACCTTTCCCCTTTGTTTTCAGCAAGTCTGTGAGTGGGAGAGCTACCTGGGCAAAATTAGAGATGAAACCCCTATAAAAATTACAAAATCCGATGAATGATTGGAGATGGCGCCGGGTGGTGGGTGCCTCCCACCCCACCACATCAGCTACTTTCTTTGGATCCATCTCTAAGCCCCTCTGGGAGATGCGGTAGCCCAGGAAATCCACTTCCTCCTTGTGAAACTTGCATTTGGACAACTTAGCAAACAGTCTATGCTCCAGTTGGGTCTGGAGGACCTCCCACACCAATTTGACATGCGATTCCCTATCAGGGGAATACAGAAGAATATCATCTAAGTACACTAGCACCCCCTGGAATAAAGGCTGGTGTAGCACTTCATTGATCAGGTTCATAAAAATTCCAGGCGCCCCCTGGAGGCCAAATGGCATAACAAGGTATTTGAATTGCTCCAGGGGTGTGTTGAAAGCCGTCTTAGATTCATCCCCCTCCCTTATGCGCACTCTAAAGTAAGCATCCCGCAGATCTAGCTTAGTGAAGATTTTCCCTTTAGAAGCCTCTGCTAACCATTTTTTTATATATATAACTTTATATTTTATTAATTTTATATTTTTTTACAACATACAATACAACACAACAACTTTAACACTTAACATAACCTAAAAACTCAATCACAACCAAATACAACCAAGTATTTAACATTAACTTTAACATGGCAACCATCCAATTTACTTGGTTTCTATCTTAACAGTAAAACCTTTATATACTAATAAAATACAAAATCGTTATATTTATTAGGAAGTGCGTTGGTTTCATTTGTTTCAGTTTCAATATAATCAGGGCTATTTTGGGGCAGGAACGCACAGGAACAGAGTTCCGGCTGGCTACCGAGTTGGCCACGCCTACAGCCTCCCCCCTGTCGGGCCCCCAGGCACCTCACAAGCCATGGGGCGCCTGGGGAAGCCAAGCCAATCCAGCGAGGGAAGGCAGTTGAAACTGCCTCCCCCCACTTGGGTTCCCCAGGCACCCCGCAGCTGCAGTGTGCCTGGGGAAGCTGCTCCAGAAACTGCCTGCCTTCCCTCAAGTTCCCCATATGCCCCGCAAGCCGCAGGGCACCTGGGGAAGCTGATCCTGGGGGGGGGGAGCTGTGCTGTAGGGGTGTGGCCTAATATGCTAATGGGTTTCTGCTGTTGGGTGTGGCCTGTTATGTTAATGAGTTCCTGCTGGGCTTTTTTTACAAAAAAAGCCCTGCATGTTAGCTAATATATCAAATATATATTTTACACTAGATAATGATTGCAAGAAGTTTCTTCATATTTCATCCTGTAATGCATTGGGAACCTGCATGTCACAGGGGATAAAGTATCTGACAAGGGTCCTGGGAGACCCAAATTCTTATCCCCACTTCTACTATGGAAGCTTTCTGGGAGACGGTTGGAATATGGCTACGCAGGGCTCTGTTGGGGCCGGGGCGCGCCGGAGCGCCGCTCCGGGAGAGAGGAGGCGGGGGGGCGGGCACTTAAGAAAGCCCCGCCCCCCCGCTCGCTCTTCCCAGGCTGCGGCAGGCTGCTCTGCCGCCGGCGGCCCCTTCCTCCCCCCTCCCCTTGGGGCCGCGGCAGAGCGCCGCTGGCCCCGAGAAGCCCTTTTCCTCCCCCCCTCAATACTTCCTCCCTTCCTTCCTTCTCTCTCTCCCCCCACCTACCAACTTACCTTCCTCTTCCTTCCTTTCCCCCTTCCTTCCTTCCTTCCTTCCTTTCTTCTCACTTTCTCTCCCCACCTACCTACCTACCTGTTCCTTCCCCTCTCCCTTCCTTCCTTTCTTCCCTCTCCCCCACCTACCTATCTACCTGTTCCTTCCCCTCTCCCTTCCTTTCTTCTCTCTCTCTCCCCACCTACCTGTTCCTTCCCCTCTCCCTTCCTTTCTTCTCTCTCTCTCCCCCACCTACCTACCTACCTTCCTGTTCCTTCCTTTCCCCATCCTTCCCCTCTCCCTTCCTTCCTTCCTCCCTCTCTCCCCCCTTCCTTCCTTCCTTCTCTCTCTCCCCCCACCTACCTACCTACCTTACTGTTCCTTTCTTTCTTCCTTCCCCCCTTCCTCCCTCCTTCCTTTCTTTCTTCTCTCACTCTCTCCCCCCCACCTACCTACCTTCCTTCCTGTTCCTTTTCTTCCTGTTCCTTTCCTTCCTTCCCCCTCCCTCCCTTCTTGCCTTCTGACACACTCCCGATGACGTCATCACTTCCGGTGACGTCAGGGTGTGTGGCATATGCAAATAAGTTATGCTAATGAGCTCCTGCACCTCTTTTTTTTACGAAAGGACCCCTGTGGCTACGGTCCTTTCCAGATTTGCCTGCCACTCCGGATTTTCTCTGTGTTCAAGTCAAGGTAATTTAAGTCCATGGCAAAACAGCATCCAAATAACCCAGGGCAATAGCAGGCTAAAACCGGGCTGACCACTGAAGGGAGGTAATGTAATGCAGAAGGGGGGGGGGAGAATAAAAAGAAGGTTGAACTCAATGTTACTGCAGGATGGGGGAAGGGGGAAACCTGGCTTAAAAAGAAAGTTGAATTTGATTTTAGTGCAGAATTCTTTGGAGTATACTGCAGTGAACATGAATTAAAAGGAGAGTGCAGAAAGGGCCTAAATTTTCTCAACCTAACTTATCTCACAGGGTTGTTCCTGCAAGAAAATGAAGGGAGGGAGAACAATGTGTCCCCAGTGGGATGACAAGCTAGATATAAATAAACGCTAAATGCAATGCATACATTTAGGGCTGCCAAGTACCGGCGACTTACCGGCGGGGGGGAGTTGTTCTCCCCCTGGGAGCTCTTCTGGCGCGTACACTTTGCGTGCGCGCCACGGCGACGTAATGACGTCACCTCTGGGTGATGTTATTACACAGGGGAAGTCGTCCTCACCGGACGACTTCTGGGGCGGGGTTCCCCCCGCCGGCCGAATGCCGGCCGGCGGATCGGGAACCCCTACAGCGGGGGATCCCCCACCCCCCGGGCTGACTTGGCAGCCCTACATACATTAAATTCCATTTCAAATGTACACTCTATAAAGTTTTAGGCAAGCATCAGAAATTTATGATACTGAGCAGTTTAATCTAGATACCTGATTATGATTTATTGGCTTATATAAAGCTCATATTACACAAAATTAAAACATTTTTTTCTTCTTCTTATGGTACATCCTTCAAATTAAATTCTTTGATATCAAATAAAGCCCAGTGTTGAATATTTCCATTATTTTTAGCTGCCATGAAAAGGTTACGACTGGGAAAAATTAGTTTTCTGCAATAACATGTTTCTTATACCATTATGTCTTACTTTTATTTCCAAACATCTTAATAAGGTCCCATGGTTCCAATTTTGCCCTGTCAATCAAATGTGTAGCATCAGTTAGCGTATTCTTCTTAAGTAATAATTTTAAATAACTATCCATCTTGACTTGACATAAGAACAAGCGTGTGGGGGGGGGGGAGCAGAATCATTTGCTCTGTAAAGAAAAGAGGGACTACGAAAGTGTTTCTTATTTCAAAAGACTTCAATCATTCCTTTTTTCCTATCATTTGCAAGCCAGCACAGTGTTTAGCCTATGCGTATGTGAAAAAGAAAGCCAGCCTGCATGCCACATCGGTTTATATCATTGAGCCGTAAAGGCTGCCATCATTTAACCTAGCGAAGTAAGCACAACCCTGCCATTCAGCATGTCAGAAGTGCAAAACAAGCATAGCATCAAGGGATTTGGGGGGGGGGGGGTTTGCTATATAATCAGAGGTATCTAGTCACCTTCTAATTAAGTTAAGTAGAAATATGGCATTGGAAAACAGATCACTAATGCCCAATGGTCATTATCGCCCCTTGCTAGCACACACAGCAATTTCGGCTTTCAACAGTATGTTGAACAGAGTAACATGATCCGCTGTATTTCTACAGAACAACCTGACTGTTGTTCTGCGATTTCTTTTCTCTTTTTTAAATAACTTTTTAATTGCGTTTTCTATAAAGTACAAACAGAAAAAAGGAGGGGGATAAGTGCCAACATGGGAAAGAGAATGTAATATTCTGTTCGCTGGAATCTGCAAACAGCTTTTGTTGTTCTACACCATGAAGGAGATAAAAGTGATCTATTCCAAAGTTAGTGCACAACCTAAAAGAATGTGACAAAATGACACCCCTCCTCCAAACTCTTTGTGGCAGAATCAGAGGCAAAGCTTGCACTTATTTTTAGTGATGAATCTTGCTATTTTCCCTCCTACATGATTTTCCCGGAACAAACAATGTGGTTAGGTTGGCAAGAATGAGGTATTTCCTTTGGGTTAGGTTCCTACTATTGTTTATAAGCTAGCGGCACAGGGAATGGCCCCTTTCTTGTCATGCTACAGATATCTGCTCCCGACATTACTGCATATCAAAACGAGAAGGTTTTTTTTCTTTGAAGACTTCTTTGTTTGTCACATTCACTTTTAGCATCAAGGCATTTATTACACTTCTATCGAAACTTCCTGCATTCAAGAGCACACAAAGGTGGCTCACAGCAACAGAAACAAATACAATCCATTAAAACCATAAATAATCATTAAGCAAGTATAGCAACCAATAAAATTAGCTAAAACAGCAAAAAACAGCAAACAATCAAGGCTTCAATGGAAATAATACAGCTTTCAAAAGGCACCCAGAAGGAGGGCTTTTTTTTTATTTCTAACGAAAAGCAAGAAGAGATAGGGCTAGCTATGCATTCAGCTTCCAATAATTCCACAGTCTGGGGGCCATAGCTGAAAAGGCCCTCTCATAAGGGTTCCTACAGCAAGGCACCACTAGCATATATTGGATATTAAGCAGATTCCTGTGGATGTGGTTTGGAGCCAAGCCATTTAGGGTTGTAAAAGTTAAAACTGACCATTTGAATGGGGCCTAAAACCCCCCAGCTAGAGTTCTTGATAAAGCACTGGTCATACACATTCATTACAGCAATATAGCCTAAACTGATCAAATTATGTTCTGGCACCTCCCGTGAAATATTCTAGAAGCATCCTCAAATTCTGAGCTTAATCTTGCAGTATAGCAACATACACAATGCTATGTACCTATTCCTGATTTACCTTACCTGTCACTTCACAGTGTCAAGATATATTAAGGGTGACAGGTCAGGCAAAATGAAACAGAAAAGTGCTGGGGAGTGAATCCTCACTGTCCAGGGTAACCAGCTACCATCAATTCTTCTGACTGAGTCTTCTGCCAAAAAACCAAGGAACCAAGTCTCTAGACTCACCAGGTGTTCCAGCCACTCAAGGCCCAACCCAGTCAAAAGGATGACCCAACAGATAGGTGTCCAGAAGAGTACAAACTAGAATGAAGGATCTTCCTTTTATGTGCAACTACCTGCAGTTGTCGTGATCCTAGCTGACCAATCAGGTGTATTGCTAGGACATGTGACCATGTACTCCGCAGCTGCACGCACTCACAATTAAGCAAGCCACCTCCCCCCCCCCCCCCACCCCGGGTTCCATGCACTAAAGAGATGGAATGTGGAGGCAAAACTCCCTCCTCTGGCCTTGAAACTCTTAGGACCCATCCTCTCATCTGCACCTGTCCTGTGTCCATCTCATTCCTTTATCTCCTGAACTTACAAGTCAACATGACATTTACTTCTCAGAGAGAGGCCCTCTGTCACTTTTACTAGGCCTGAAGCCTGAACCAAAGTTTTGAAAAACCAAGAAACTGTTAGGCAAAGCCAGTTTCTTGACACACCACACTTCCATCTTAGCCACACTCAGCTCTTCTTTGATTCCAGCAGCAGCAGTTAAGGGTCTCCACTCCTTCCCTGGAAATAGATACTCAGGAGAGACAGATTAGAGAATCATCAGCATGCTGATTGTTAAGAAGTGGGTTCAAGAAGCTATAGTGATTTTGTAATGTAGTATGTTCTGTGTAACAACTGGCCTGCCATGTGCTCCCAGGTAATGGCGCCCGCCGCATGGCCAGAGTACATGGTCAGGCAGAGAGGGGAGCTTGAATCTGGAGGAACAATAGACATCCGGATTGAAAGCCTCCACCAATGTGGGACCTAGGTTCTCCCTGGAGAGCCAATGCTGCCAAAGGCTCCTCCAGGGAACCTATGACAAACATACGCATATGTTAAGCCCCTATCAGGTCTTTTGGGTGCGGCCAGAGGTGTGGCTCCGGCCAGCATATAATGAGGGCCCTGGAGCCCTGTAAGCATGCTTGTTCTGACCATCTACTGGGCATGCTGAATCACTCAATAAAGGTTTCATGATTTCACCGTTCCTGGTCTCCCGAGTTCAGTACTCTTCAGATTTCAACATAGCTCTTTATTCAGGAACGTAACAACACAACACATACAGTAAGCCTCAACTATATATACAAACCCCAGCCCCAAAACACACCCACAAATACAATTGCACAATAGGAACATGGGTGCTTGGAAACCCTCATTTGCATGGCATTATTTACACTTCTGTTACCTGACTGGCCAGCTCGGCAAGGGTGGCCAATCTGAATGTAGCAGCAAGGAGCCTCTCTAACAATGATTGTTCATTCGAAGCTCTCACTACACAACACTGGTGGTATCTGGCTCTAGATCTCTGACTGAGCTTTCCCAACAGAGTAGAAAACAGAATGCAACCAGAGGACTTCTACAGGCCAAAAGCCATGGAGCACAGCAGTCTTCCAGCACCACAGACATACCCCCCGGGCAGAACTGGAGCTGCCATAAATGAGCGTCTCTAATTCCCTTCCCAATCACAGCTAGGCAGTACAGAAAGATAGCCATGGTCAATGGTATTGAAAGCTGCCGTACATGCAGAACGAAAAGGGGTGAACATCCCCTGTGGTGGACCAAAGACTTGACATAGGGTTGCCAGCTCCAGGTTGAGAAACACCTGGAGATTTTGGGGGTGGAGCCTGTGGAAGGTGGGGTTTGGGGAGGGGAGGGACTTCAGTGGCCATACAGCCCACCTTCCAAAGTGGCCATTTTTTCCAGGTGAACTAATCTCTGTCACCTGGTGGTCAGTTGTAATCCCAGGAGATCTCCAGCCACCACCTGGAAGTTGGCAACCCTAATTTGACATGAGATTGTTAATCAGGGAAACCAGGATGGTTTCTGTCCTATATTCAAAGCGTGGAAGCAAAACAGAAAGAACATAGATAATCTGTCTCATACAGAATTACCGTAGCTGAGAAGCCACCACACCATTTTAAAAAGTCATTTCCAAGGAAGTTCTTCTTGGTTTATTTATAGCAAAGCTTTTATGCCCATCTGAGCATTCTGAGGAATTACATTCTGAGGAATTTAGCATTCTGAGGAATTACAAATAGCATTAGCATTCTGAGGAATTACAAATACAAAACAATTGTTCCAGTTAATTGTTTTCAGGCTGCCTTGCTTCTAATGATGCCCTTTGATAAATACCAAACTATGGTGGAGGATCATGTTTTGATTCAAAGCTAGACAATTAACTAAAAAGTAAAAATTTTGTTGAGGCAATAATGAAACACACGATGATCTTCCTGCTACATTTCTGTTGACTAAATAGTATAAATTATATTTAAAGACACGTGGGTTAATACTGAAATAGTGATTATATTGGAATTCTATGTATAATTAATTTTTGCATTTGTTGATTTAAGTTTTAAGTTGCATGGTTACCAGATAATATTGAAACTGCTATTAGATCCAATTCCAGTGTATATTTGATTTGTACACCGAATGTTTACACCGGTACATTTCAGCATCTATGAAATAACAAAATAGGAATCACACATTACTATATTGTTGTGTCCTTATGGCAACTGCAACCGCAATCAGGAAAATCATGTGGCCAGGTTGGCTACCGGAGCTTCGCTTCGGGAGACAGTGGCCCAGCTGGATTGTAAATTAGACCAACCGGCCATCCAGGATCCGCCAGTGGGCCTATAGTGTAAGGTCACTTATAATGAACCCTATCAGGGAGTTTGGGCGAGGCTGAGGGTGCAGTTTAGACGGACATTTAAGCAGACCCCCAAGCACCGTTCAGCAGTTGTGTTTTGTAACATCAATAAACTTATGAGCTGATTTCACTGCAACACATCTCGGGATCCAGTACTTTATACTGGCGACGAAGGTGGGATCCCGATTAGCGACATCGACTCCGACGCCAGCATCGCATCAAGCACCGATCTGCCGGCAACCGAGCAACGCCTGGCTCCAGCGCCTCCCAGCACCGCCAACCGCCCCACAGGACATTGCTCACTGCATCGCTCCAGAGTCATGGCAACTGCTCCGGGACAGCTCACCGCCTTCAACCCCACTCGCCCCGAGCTTTGGGAAGTGTGGGTCAAACAATTAAAGTACTTTTTCCTGGTCCAGGAGATGACCAACACAGGAAAGAAGAAAGCCTGGGTCATCAGCTCCTGTGGCATCTCCACAATTCGCCTGGTGCAAAGCTTAATTGCACCCAAGATGCTGGACGACTCATCCTACGACGAGCTGATCACCATGCTCATGACCTGCTTCATGCCAAAACCATCCAAAATGGCGCTAAGAATGGACTTCTGCGCTTGCACCCAGAAGACTGGTGAGTCTGCAGCAGACTTCATGGCTGACCTCTGGCGCCTGGCAGTGAGGTCTGAGTTCCCGTCCGTTGAGGACACTGTCCTGACCCACTTTGTCTGGGGTGTCCGTGAGCCAAAGCTCTGCTGAAAGCTCATGGCGGCCAAGGAACTAAAAGCTGGACTCCTTCGAGAAAGCGCAAAAGTATCACCAAGGATCCACAATGCACCGTCTGGCGACCACCACCAACCCAGCAACATTGGACGAGGAAATCCTTCAGCTCTGCAAACCGGACTGGCGAGGACCGCAGCGCCCAGCCGCCGCATCAGCACAAACCAGCCCATGGACCAATGTGCCCACATCGTGTGCCAGCTGCGGGGATCCACACGACCACTGGAACTGCCGTTTCTGAGAGACATCCTGCCGATCCTGCAGCAAGATGGGGCGCATCGCCCAGGTTTGTCGCTCTTGGGCCTCCCGACGCACACAAGCCAGACCATCATAATGCACAGGGGGGCGTTCAAGGTGTGGCACTTACAATTTGGGGTCAGCGTCGCCCTGGGGTTTTTCCAGAATCTAATGGACTGTTTACTCAAAGGTATCCCCGGGGTCCAGCCATTCTTTGACGATGTTCTGATAGCAGCCCCAGACGTCAAGACCTTCGCAGCCCGGCTACAATCCGTCCTGCAGCGCTTTAACGACACGGGCCTAAAGGTAAAGAGAGAAAAATGCCTGCTGGAAGTCCCGTCAGTAGAGTTCCTCAGTTTTGTTGTAGACAAGCAGGGCATACATCCAACCCCCGACAAGATCCGTGCCATAACCCAGGCCCCCACACCGACTTCAAAGGCAGAGCTCCAGGCATTTTTGGGGCTCCTCAACGTCTACCACTCCTTCCTCCCCCACAAGGCAGTGGTGGTGGAACCCCTCCATTGGCTCCTGGACAAGCATGCCCGTGGGCCTGGGGTCCCTGCCACGCAGCGGCTTTTTGGGCTGTCAAGGGACTGTTGACATCAAATACAGTTCTGGTCCATTCTGCTGAGTTGCTCCTGGTGGTTCTCCCATGTGACGCATCACCGTACGGGGTGTGGGCCGTCCTGGGGCACTGCCTAGCAGACAGGAGGGAGGTCCCCATCGCATACTACTCCCGCACCCTGTTGGCAGCGGAGTGCAACTACACACAGATCAACAAGGAGGCTCTGGCAATTGTGGCAGGAATTAAGAAATTCCATGATTATCTGTACAGCTGGCCCTTCACGATTGCGATGGACCACAAGCCCCTCCTGGGTCTTCTGGTGCCAGACTGCCAAACCCCCCAGATGTTCTCCCCCAGGGTACTGTGCTGGTCTATCTTCATGGCTGGCTACCAGTATGAGCTGGTCCACCACCCGGGGAAGTCCATGGGCCACGCGAACGCCCTCAGCTGCCTGCCACTCCCATCCTGAGACCCAGAACATAGTGTGGGCTCGGAGCAGCAGGAGGCTCCCTGCGGGTTCTTCCCGGGGGACCCAGTCTATGTAAAGAACTTTGCTAAGGGTCCCGCCTGGCTGCCGGGCCAGATCATTCGGGTGACAGAGCCTCTATCCCACAAAGTCTCAGGAGAAGACGGGCAACTGTGGAGAAGGCACATCAATCAACTGTGCCGCCGGCTCCTGACGGCAGCACCCGACACACCGAAGGAGAGCGAGGATGGAACTCCCGCTCCCGAGCATGAGTGTGAAGGCAAACGTAAGACATCCACACTGGAGCTTTCCCGGCAGAACACATCAGCCGTTTCGGACCCAAGTGGTGCACCCAAGGATCCGGGAGGAAGGGTGGGAGAAGGGGGTAGGCAAGATAGCGAGCAAGTCTTGGGAATCTATATTTATTGGAGGGGGGGGAGGATGTCGTCCTCGGGGGTTGGCAAGGTTTGAGAATTACCCCAGGAGCACCTATGATTGGTCCGTTCTCTAAGGTGACATTCTATGGGAGGAACCTATGGGAGTGGTCAATATTTGAATCTACCTGATGGTCAGGTATTGGAAACCGACGTCATCTGTGAGAAGCATTGTCTTTGAGATTAAAGTGACCCTAGGGAACTGGCATCTCCAGGAAGCGTCCCGCTGTCTTCACATCCTTGTGAGAAGCTCCTTTGATGTGCCAAACCGGAGGATGCTGTGGTGGGGGGGGGGGGGTTAGCCTGCGATGTGTAGAGAGTGTGTGCCCCTATGGTATCCGTGAACACATGTCTCTGGCCAAAAGGACAAGATGGCCCATTTACTATGTGAGTCTCTTTGTGTTTAGGAGCAGTCTCCTGGCCTGGAGGTGGAAACCTCGGAAAACACCATCTGGGAATGTCTCTGCGGCTGTATTCTCCCTGGTTACTCTGCCTCACAGGTTTTACCGTGCACACAGCAACACAGTTTATTTATTATCACTTATGGATCCCCATAAGAGTGCAGAAAGCACCTTGCAGGCTTACAATTTGGTGCCAGCCCCCCCCCCCCCCGGCAGGGGAATGACTGCTTGTGTCACGGCTGCAGCAAAATGACCCCGTCCCCTGGAAAGGTCCTTGTTCCTCCGACCAGCCTTCTGAAGGCTTCAGCCACCACTGGAGCTATCCTCCCAGAAGAGTGGTGGTATTTCTGAGGCTTGGATTAGTAGCTATCCCCTCTCTGCCAGCTCTCTCTCTCTCTCTCCTTTCTTTCTTGCCTTCTGACATACTTCCGGTGATGTCAGGTGTAGCATATGCAAATAAGTTATGCTAATGAGCTCCTACACCTCTTTTTCTACGAAATGACCCCTGTATAATGCACTAATTCAATTGCAATTGCAGTTACAGTTACAATTGTTACCATATTCTAATAAAAATAAACTATTAAATCATAAAGTAATTAACCAAAAATTAAAAATATGTAACATAGATCTATACTGAGGGTCCTGAGGAATTATATCATTTTCTGCCATGTAATTTAAAAGGGGGAACCAAGTTGTTATAATTTTTGATTCATATTTGTCTAGAGATGCATTTGAAAGTTTGTAAGCAATTTTACTCATTATTAATTGGTCTAGTATTCGATTTTGCCATTGATCAGTTGTGGGTGGGACATTATATTTCTTGATCATTTATAAATGCCATATTTTCCCCTAGAGTTGGTGGGTTGATCAGTGTAATAACTATATTAAATAATAGGGTATAGCCAGTTTGGGCTAGAGTCACCAATCATCTGCACATCCAGGGCTCGATTTCAACAGGAATGCACAGCAACCCGGCTGGTTTACCCTTAAAGGGAAAGTTCCTGCAGAGAGCCGGCAGGTAAAAGCTCCACCGGGTGCTTTCTCTTTAAGAGCAAACAGCCAGCAGGAGAAAGCCCTGCCCGGAGATTAAGCACAGGGGCTAGGCTTTCTGCATTTGGCTTGCCGATGTCGGGTGGCTTTCCCTGCTCCAGTAAGTGCCTCGCCCTTCTTTTTTCCCTCTCTCTCTCTCGCCCCCCCACCTTTCTTTCTTTCTTTCTCTCTCTCTCTCTGGCCCCACCTTTCTTTCTTCCTTTTTCTTTCTCTCTCCCTCCCCCCTTCCTTTCTCTCTCTCTCCTCCACCTACCTACCTTCCTTCCTGTCTACCTTCCTTCCTTCTTTCCTCTCTCTCTCCCCCACCTACCTTTCTTTTTTCCTTCCTTCCTTTCTCTCTCTCTCTCCCCCCACCTACCTTTCCTTCCTTCCTTCCTTCCGTTCTTTCTGTTTTTATTTAAAAATTATTGAAAAGGGGGGGATGTAAAAAAGCAGAGAGCCCAGGAAATGCTGGTTTTGACAATATCTTTAATTTCTGAGAATCTCTTTAGTTTTCTCATGGCATCTTCTGCTTAAGATAAGTAAGTTTGAAGCCTGAGTTCATTGTTGTGTCTTGTTGGGAATGCCTTGCAAATATGTGTGTGTCTAAAGTCTGTATTAAAGTGGTTTGGTGCTTACTGCCATGTAAAATAAAACATCTGAAAAAGTAGCTTCATTGTTGTGTGTGTTGGCAGAACACTTGACTGTTGCATGGGGGACATCTTTGGGGGACATCTGCAGAGAAACAGAGTTGTAACTAAAAATGAGCATGGTCAGGTGCACTTTGGCGATTGCCTGTTTTGTGAAATTTAAAAAAGTGGGCAGAGTTTCTGATGAAGATGATTGTCCCTCTTCTCCTGCCACTGGACTGACATCTGCCTTTAATCGGCCAGCAAAGTTGATGTTCTTAAACCTCCTAATAAGAGAGATTTCCGCTTCTGAGGAGTTCCAACGATTGATGATCTTGTGATGGTAGTGATACTTTTATGTGGTAAAGACCACCTGTTCACAGGATAATTTTACCTGTGGGACAGACTCTGCATGGTAACCACTCCACTGGTACATAATTGCTTGTAAAAACTATTATAGTGTAATAATTCAGGTGGGTAGCCGTGTTGGTCTGAAGCAGCAGGACAAAGTTGGAGTCCAAAGTTTCATCCAAGGTATAAGCTTTTGTGTGCATGCACACTTCTTCCATCTGAAGAAGTGTGGGTGGCACATGAAATCTTATACCTTGAATAAAATAGTCCACAAACTACTCCCATCCAGTGCATCCACAAACCTAGAAGAGGAGATTGGATTTATACCCCGCCCTTCACTCCCCAAGGGAGTCTCAGAGCATCTTTCAAACTCCTTTCTCTTCCCCTCCCCACAACAGACACCCTGTGAGGTAGGTGGGGCTGAGAGAGCTCTGAGACAACAGCTGGTACAGAGCTATGGCTTGCCCAAGGTCATCCAGCAGGTGCAAGGGGGGAGTGGGGAATCAAATCCGGTTCTCCCAGATTAGAGTTCGCGCACTTAACCACTACACCAAACTGGCTCCTAGCGTTGTTCTGCCAGTGAACTAGGGTTGCCAACTCCAGGTTGAGGAAATCCCTGGAGATTTGGGAGTGGAGGGTGGGGTTTAGGGGAAGGAGGGACCTAAGCAAGGCATAATGCCATGGACTCTACTTTCCAAAGCAGCCATTGACCTGATCTCTGTAGTTTGGAGCTCAGTTGTAATTCCAGGAGATCTCCAGACCCCACCTGTAGGTTGGCAACCCTAAAAAATCATATTCAGCGTACTAGTTCTGCAGGAAGGCAACCTGATTTCCATGGGAACCTAACCCTTAGGAATTGATTCCAATCCAGTGTGGGAATAATTGTTGGACATAAGATATTGGTTCAGGCAAGGTTTTGTATAGATGGGACAGAAAATAATGTTTTTATTAGTTTTGTCAAAACTGTTTTGACAAGGTAAACAGAATAAGAAGCAAAAGGTGGATGTGGCTGGATGACCGTACTTCTGGGAACATTGAGTGTGGCCTAATATATTAATGAGCTGTGCTGTCAGGGGTGTGGCCTAATATGCTAATGAGTTCCTGCTGGACTTTTTCTACAAGAAGACCCCTGGCTATCTCTATGGCTCAAGTAGGGTTGCTAGGTCTGGGTTGGAGACTTTGGGGTTTGGGGAGGGGAGGAGCCTCAGCATAGTACAATGCCATAGAGTCCACCCTTCAAAGTAGCGATTTTCTCCAGGGGAGCTGATCTCTGTCAGCTGGAGAGCAGTTGTAGAAGCCGGAGATCTCCAGGCCCCTACCTGGAGGCTGGCAAGCCTAGCCTCAAGCCTACCCAGAAACCACCTCTAGGTAAAAGTTTCCCTTGCTCGAAAGCCAATTGAATACGACTCTAGGGATGCGGTGCTCATCTTGTTTCCAAGTTGAAGAGCCAGCGCTGTCCAAAGACATCTCCGTGGTCATGTGGCCAGCATGACTAAACATGGAGGCGGGCTGTTACCTTCTCACCGCAGCTGTACCTATTTATCTACTTGCAATTTCTTGCTTTTGAACCGCTAGGTTGGCAGGAGCTGGGACCAGACCTCACTCCGTCACGCAGGTCTTGAACCATTGAACTACCCACCTTCCAGTTTGCAGTTCAGCGTCTTAACCACTTGAGCCACTGCAGCCCCCTAAGTTACATCTACTGCTCAGTAAATCCGTATCACTGCATCCCGTTTGTGTAATGGAACCAACTGTGGTTACAGAAAGGCTTTCTGCACATGCTCAAAGGCTCATTATTCATTTACAACAGGTTCTGGAGATAAGGTCTAGGACGGTAATGCATTGCTGGCACATATTAAAGGGCATTTTGTTTTCATTTTTCACATCTGTAAAGAACATTAGTACCTAGGGCCCCCCCCCCTCGCGCGCGCAAAGTGTCGTTTTCTCCCCCCCCCCCCCTCCAGACAACACCCGCACGGTGTCTTCGCGCGCCTTGTGCGCCTCAACC
The DNA here is from genome assembly GCA_029233225.1 of Lepidodactylus listeri. Lineage (NCBI taxonomy): Eukaryota > Metazoa > Chordata > Lepidosauria > Squamata > Gekkonidae > Lepidodactylus > Lepidodactylus listeri. The sequence continues at coordinate 109,272,785 of JARCFY010000009.1, read as the reverse complement.
TCTGTAGGAATCCATCCCGAAAAGGTTTTCCTTTCGTTTTTGTTTCTGTCCCTTTTTTTTTTTTTGAATCCTCTGAGAGGGACACGAGGAGAACCGCTTGGTCGAGAGGCACCTGCTGCTGGCCACGGTTCTGCGCGGGCGAGGAGGCAGCCGCCGAGAGCTTGCAGCCGCCGTTTCCTTCCTCGCCTTATTATTGCACAAACCTCCTCCTCCTGGCCCGCGAGCTGAAAACAACCGCGCGGAAGACGGCCGGGCCGCGCTCACTCCCCTCCCCCGCTTGACGACCGCCCGCGGAAGGGGACGGAGGCGGCGGCGGCGGCTTATCTCGCTGCAAGCAGCCCCAGGACGCCGCGAAGAGCTCCTCCGCCGCCCGACGTGGGCCGCCTCCGCTCGCGCCCGGACCCGCCCGGCGCCCCGCAGCCTCCCCCCAGAGACAGATGCAGGTAAGGAGAGCGCGGCAGCTCCGGCAGCTCCGCCTTTTTGCCCCCTTCCTCCCGCGCGGTGGCGGCGGCGGCGAAGCGAGAAGAGTTTGGCGGCACTTTTCTCCCCCCCCCCCCCCGCCGGCCCCTTTCCTGAAACTCTTCCGGCGGGGGTTGCTGCAACTTCTTCCAGGGGGTTCCTCCTCGGGGAGTCCTCCCCCCGCCTTCCCCCTCCCCGGGCCATCGGTCTGCAACACCTGGAACGCGCGCGGACCTCTCGGGCTTTTTGGCTTCCGGGGAAAAGAATGCGCGCGCGTTGCGCTGGGCGAGGGGGAGAGGCGGCGCAAAGCGGACGAGGAACTTTCCCTCCCCCTCCTCCCGTTGTAGTACTCCGCCGCGCCCAGCAGCATCAGGACAGACGAAAGGATTCCTGGGTGTCACCGAAGGAAGGACCTCTTCAGGCGGTGGGTGTTGAAATGGTGGGACGCTTCCAGGGGATGGAGTGATGGCCACTGCGAGGCTGGGTGGCTCTGGAGCGGCGCTCGTCTTCTGAAGGGAACCTCCACAGTCAGAGGCAGTTGACAGCTTCTGAGGAGTCCTGTGCTTGGGAGCGCCGTCAGAGGGAGCCCTTTGACCTCGGTGCCTCCTTCCTTGGCCCTGCAGGGGAACCAGTTGGTTGGTCGCTGTGTGAAATAGGATGGGGCTCTGGTCTGGATCAGTGTTTCCCAACCTGTGGGGTGGGACCCCCAAATGGGTCACAAAACCTATGAAAGTGGGTCAGGGGCCAGCCCTCCCGAATGGCTGCCACTGCTGCCATTAGAAAACTACTGCTCTCTCTTGTGTTTTGGGAACTGAGAACTGGCCCTGGAAACTTCCATGTTATAGGTTAGTTGATATTTTTTCTTCACTGAATAGACGTTCTGATCTTGCATATACATTCTGACCCCAGAAACAGTGTCATCCGTGTCATTAGATTATATTTTTTCTTCACGGCGTGTACGTTCTGATCAAGTAAAATATGTCCTGACGTTTACCAGAGCAAGTTTCGTAGAGTCTTGGGTGGGTTAGAGGGAGAAAAGGAGAAGGAGAGGGTGATAAAAGACTGGAATGTAACCTCCCTATGCAAAGGCTGTGTATGTTGGAATGCCACTTGCTAGGGGCTCCTGGTGGGGGCAGCTACGTCATTTGTGCAGTGGTTTCTCACAGGGGTCATTTTGTAGAAAAAGAGGTGCAGGAGCTCATTAGCATAACTCATTTGCATATGCCACGCCACCTGACATCACCAGAAGTGTGTCAGAAGGCAAGAAAGAAGAGAGAAAAGGAAGGAAGGAAGGAAGGAAGGAAAAGTGAGCTGGCAGAGAGGGGACAGCTACTAATCCAAGCCTCAGAAATACCACTGTTCTGGGAAGATAGCTTCAGTGGTGGCTGAAGCCTTCAGAAGGCTGGTCAGAGGAACAAGGACCTTTCCAGGGGGTGGGGTCATTTTGCTGCAGCCATGACACCAGCAGGCATTCCCCCACGGGGGGGGGGGGGTTGGCACCATCTCCCGGAGCTGACCTTCCCCGAGCTCCTGCTCGAGAGGACCCCTGGTTTCTCAAGTCAAAAACATCTGGCTAGCTGCTGTAGAAAATGGAATGCTGAACTACATGGGTGCCAAAGTCATGGTTTGCCTAGGGGGCCAAAAAACCTCGGGCCGGCCATGGGTGGGTCACCATACCAAGTAAATTTGGACTTGTGGGTCACCATACCAAAAAGGTTGGGAAACACTGGTCTAGATGGAACTAGGGGTCTGATCCAGCAGGGTACTTCTAACTTATGTTCTTATGCTACAGAGCCATATCTCTCCATTTCCTTCCATTGCAGAGTGTTTGAAGCTTTTCTCCACTACTGTGTTCATTCTGCGGTAGCTTGTCTAATATAGTTTCTGTTGCAGGGTTGCTTAGTAAACTGACAGTTTCCTTGAGGGGAGGAGGGGAAACCCAGGAATGTTCAACCGCGCAGTGGACTTGGAGGTTTTTATTATCAAATGGCTACAGCTCAAAATTCAGAAACGCTGACTATCTGGATAACGGTTTATTAGTGAACTATGTGTGAACGGAAAGTCATACACTAGCATTTTGTAGCCATGTGTATATGCATAAGTGCATGTGCACCAGAGTCACGGAGTGAGAGAGGATGACAGTTTTGAAAAGCATTCCCAAAAGCAAAATAGGGACAGGTACCAGAAAGAGGAATTGCCTCCTGGTGCAGTTGGATGTTATGTCCCTTCAGGTCTTTTCTGTGCATCCTTTTAAGGTATTCTCTACCCCACAAGGGGTTCCTTGCAGGGCACCTGTGTATTTTTTTAAAAGCAGCTAGTGGACAGACAAAAAGTTCAGCATGAAGCATTTCCCATCATCACTGTGTTTGTGGGAAGCTTTCTTTGCTACACTTTGGCCTGTTGAAAGCTAAGGAGTTCTGCAGAAGGTCAACAGCTTCTCCAAGTGAATGTCTGCCTGTCAGGATAAAGCCACAGGAGTCCTCGGTTTCCTGCATAAGAGTTGCTGCTATTTTGCATCATAGGGAGAAGTAGTAACTGCACCATCTCTCTGTTTTCTAATATTCTTAAAGATACAGGAGTTGTGTTTGGTTTTGAGCCTGGCAAGCATAACCTAAATCCAACTTCAGTACCATAGCTGTCAGCCCATGCTGTCAGTCAGGGTGGCATCTAGAGTCTCTAGACAGTGTTGTCTGCACATTTCATGGCCTTGCAAGCTGATGTGGGTACTGCCCGCTAAAAGATTTCAGAAACCTTTTCCTTCAAAAAGTACCTTTTCCTTAATGCAATGCAAACAAGTCCTGCCAATAATTAACATGAAAATTAACAGAACAATACAGTTTTGCTGGCCCACCAGCATCAATCATTTGTGACGTAAAAGGGAAAAATAATCACAATACTGTCTGATTTCTCACATGGCATTCTTAATAGTTGCAGATAACTAGGCAACTGGTTAGCTGCAAACCTATTGTAAGCAAATTTGGGGTGCATCTGTGCTGCTATTTTTTCTCCCTGGTGTGGTTGGTTACTGTTTTCACAGCAGGCAAAATGCTGCTTTCTTCACATTTTAAGCTCTAGATTAGAGGACCAAACGGTACCTCTCGAGAGACCAGCTGTGACCAGCAACTTCTATTTTGCTGACTCCAGATTAGAAACGAAAAGCTGATTTAAGCATCACATGTGGAAATGACATTTGTCCGTGTTTTTTCTGAGTCATACAAATCTAGCTTCTTGTTAAAAGAAGTTTTAGAATTCAAAACAAGGATACATATGAAGGAAATTGCTATATTTGAACAGAGGTGTTGAACTCGTTACGAGGGCCGGATCTGACATACCCAGTTATTATATATTTTTTCTCAAGATGCTGTCAGAATCTGCTGATTCAGACAAAGGATTTCTATGCTTACAGCTATGTCTTCTATTTTATGCCATATTATATCCTATTGCCATGTATGTATTGTAGATGCCGCCATAACACCTGCCATGTAATTGCCCCGCCCTTAGGTGAACCCTCACTTTGGCCAGTATGTATGTAGAATATGTGACCCCAGGTTTAAGTGCCTGACCGGCCTGGTTTGTGTAACTGTCAGAGCGGGAGGATGACAACTGCAAAGTATGGGAACAATGGGCCTCTCACACTCCTGCCTCTGCATTCCATTCGTCCCGGCTGGGACTTCAAGGGAGGACGAGTCTCATCTCTTATCAACATGCGAAAGCCTCGAGGCCATTGATTGTTATGTGAAATGGTAACATCTGAAGGGTCTGGTTTGGGAAGGGAAATTTACAGCTTGACACCTCACTTTCTTTCCTGTGGGAAGCAAACGGCCAGAGCCTCTTTTACCCGCCGTTTTTCCCTTGTAGTGATTGGCTATCTATGGGTAATTCAAACTGCTTGGAAAGGTATAATAGACCTGCTTCTGTCATATGTATTATCTCTGACAATAATCCGAGAAGCTGTACCAATGTAGAGATTGGAAATAAAGAACTGTGTTGCATCAACCAAGATCTGATCCTTGACTACTTTGAGCAGAAATCTCACAGATTGTCAGAGATCTGGGACTGGGACTTGGCCGTTCCTGACCATGTCGGACGACGGTACTCTTCCCATCCCTACTACTCCCGAAGACACACCGACCACCCCTGGGGACCAGGGGGCCGGTGGTGGAGGCGGCGGAGGGGAGCCCGAAGTACCAGTGACTACGATTCAAGGGGCTCCCTACATCCCGCGCCCACCTCCTCTTCAGAGCGTGACCCCAAAGTACTCATGGAGCAATTTCGGTCGCGGGACTGTAGATTCCTGGGTGCACGATCGGAAAGGGGCACGGGTTTCGTTCCAGGGGGATCACCTCGACCGCGGGAAGCCGAGTTTCCTGGGAGACGAACGCGAACCGACCTACGTAGGAGATTCGCGTCTCCAGTCCCTGGAAGGAGAGAGAACCGGACCGTACGGGCCCGATCCTTACCGAGAAGACCAGACTCAAGCCCTCGACCGGATGATGGGAGATTTGCGGTTCCAGCTCACTACCGAGTTGCGAGAACTGGCCCTCGATCTCCAGTATCAGTTCCGGGACGCTCTCAGGGCTATGCAAGCGGTTCAGCCAGCCCCAGCCATGGGAGGACCTCCCGCGGTCGGAGTTCAGCAACCGGTGGTGCCTCCCGGAGGAGTCCCCGCCCAGGTGCCGCCGCCAGTGCAGCCGCAAGTGCCACAGCAGGTTCCCCCGGTCGTTCCCCGACAAGTGCCCGCACCCATACCTGCGTCGGCCCCCGTGCCGGCAGGGCTGGTGGTTCGCCCGGCCCTCGCCGATCCGTTGACGGCTACTTTCGATGGGGACCCCGAGAAGTTGCGCTTTTTCCTGCTGGAGATCGAGCGGTTCCTAGACACTTGGGGACATCTCTACCCCACCGAGAGGGAGCGGATTGGCCACATAGGGTCCAAGCTGAAGGACACCGCCAGCAATTGGTATGTGAGCCTGCACGACGCCCCCGGGCCTGAGCTACGTTCGCTAAACAACTTCATGTGGGCCCTCCGACACCAATATGAGGATCCCTTGGGAGAAGAAAAAGCCCGGAACCATCTGTGGAGATTGACCCAAGGGCGGTCCTCGGTGAGGGACTACACCGACAAGTTCCGGCGCATCTCAGCCAAGATCCGCGGCTGGACGCAAGACCTGTTCATAGAGAAGTATCGAGAGGGCTTAAATCAAGAGGTGTACGAGGCAGTCCTACGGGGGGGAAGACCAGGATCGTTGGCCGCCTGGATGAGGGCGGCCGTGGACGTGGAAGAACGTTTCACCCTCATCAAGATGGGAGCTTCATCAACAGCCCCAAGCAAAGCGGCGCAGAAGGCGAAACCCAAGCCCAATGTGCAAGAAATTCGGGATGCCCGTTTTAAACAGGGGCTCTGCATGAGATGCGGGGAGAGTGGCCACTTCGCCTCAGCGTGCCCGAGAGGAGGGGGAAAAGTTCCGAAGACCTCCACCCCAGTGGCCGGGAGCACCCCCAGCAGAGGAAAGACCTCGTTCAAACCCCGGGCTCTACAGCTGGAAGGGGCGGCGAGCGAGCAGGGAGAGCTGGAGCTGACGGAAGCACCGATGTCGGGAAACTCCAATGGCCTGCAGTGAGCGGCGCAGAACTGCAGGTCCCCAGCCAAGACGCGCCATCTCCGGTGAGCATCCCTGGCCCCTTGTTGTATATGGTAGTGACTGTAATGACCCCTGGGACTGGGACCCATGTCCGGGTTCGCACCCTAATTGACTCTGGGTGTGCTCGGGACTTAATTAGCCCTTTAGTGGTAGAAGGACTAGGACCCAAGGTCACCCCGTTAGGGGAGCCACTCAAATTAACGCAAATGGACGGTTCGGAAATGAAGGAAGCGTGAGTGGCAGAGACCGAGGGACTAATTGTGGGAACGGGGGAGCATTGGGAGAAGAGAGCTTTCGTCATCACCCCAAACACCCAATTCCCCATGGTGTTGGGGAGCCCCTGGCTGAGCTCCCATGATCCTTACATCAAATGGAGCGAGGGGAAAATCTCCTGGGTGGACGAGAAGTGCCAGAGTCACAAATGGGACACGGGGTGGGGACCAGGACCTCCGGTGCCCCTCCGGGTGGTGGCCCTCACCCTGGCGCCCTCGGCTGTCCCCCGGGAGTATAGAGACTTAATGGGAGTGTTCAGTGAGACCGAGGCGGACGAGCTACCCCCCCACAGACTGTCGGATTGTGCCATAGAACTGATTCCGGGCGAGAAACTTCCAAAGGGAAAGCTTTACTCCATGAGCCCCCCGGAGCGGGAGGAGCTGAGGAAGTTCCTAGACAAGAACTTGGAGCGCGGGTTCATCCGCCCTGCTAAATCCCCCTTTGCGGCCCCCGTTCTGTTTCGGAAAAAGAAAGATGGGGGGTTGCGGTTGTGCACGGATTACAGAGGATTGAATGCGGTGTCTGCCTCCAACGCTTACCCCCTCCCTCTTATAAAAGACTTGCTAATGGAGGCAGCCAAGGGAAAAGTGTTCACTAAGTTGGATCTCCGAGACGCTTATTTCCGGGTGCGCATCAGGGAGGGGGATGAATTCAAGACTGCCTTTAATACACCGTTGGGGCAGTTCGAATACCTGGTGATGCCGTTCGGTTTGAGTGGCGCGCCGGGGGTCTTTATGAGCTTGATAAATGAAGTGTTGCACAAGCATTTATTCAAGGGGGTGTTATGTTATTTAGATGATATCTTGATCTATTCTGCTGATAAGAAAGAACACGTGAAATTGGTCCGAGAAGTCCTTTCCACCCTGTTGAAAAACCAGTTGTATGCAAAACTGTCTAAATGTGAGTTCCATCGAGAGTCCGTAGACTTCCTGGGGTATCGCATTTCACAGAAGGGACTGGAGATGGACCCTGCCAAGGTAGAGGCAGTGGTCCAGTGGGAAGCCCCCCGGACGCGAAAGCAACTCCAAAGCCTATTAGGATTTTGTAACTTTTATCGCACCTTCATAAAAGACTTTGCCACAGTCACCCTCCCATTGACTGAATTGCTAAAAACCAAAGGGAGGGGTCCAGAAGCGGGGAAGCCCGGGGAGAAAATTGACTGGAATGGAGAGTGCCAGAGGGCGTTCGAGACTCTTAAAACTCTTTTTACATCAGAGCCCATTTTGGCCCACCCCGATGAAACTAAGGAGTTTGTGATCCATGTAGATGCGTCCGATGTGGCCATGGGGGGCCCATCTTACAGCAGGGGCCAGACGGGAAGCTACACCCCCTCGCTTACATTTCAAAAAAATTTAATGAAACGGAACGGAACTGGTCAGTTTGGGATAAAGAAGCCGCGGCTATCCGGCTAGTCCTCACTACGTGGCGGCACTGGCTGGAGGGAGCGCAGACCCCTTTTGAAATATGGACAGACCACAAAAATCTAGAAGCGCTGCGCACGCAGAGATCCCTAAATGCGAAGCAGCTCCGCTGGGCCGATTTTTTCTCAAAATTTAATTTTGTGTTGAAACATCTCCCTGGGAAAGCCAACTCGTTAGCAGACGCGCTCTCCCGATTGCCCCAGCACAAGAGTTTGAAGGAGGAGGTGTTTGACTCCATGTTCTCCCCCCAGCAACTGGGAGGTGCAGTGACCACCAGGAGTCAAAGTAAGCGAACGACAGTTGAATCAGAGACGTGCGACTGGGGGGGGGGGATTATTCACCCGAAGAAGTCGAGGAATTAGAAGCGGTGGCAGACTGCTCCCTCAGAGAGAATAAATGCTGGTATCATGGGGATAAACTGGTGGTGCCCCGAAGCAAAAGGAAAGACATATTACTGGCTTGTCACTCCTCTAAACTGGCAGGGCATTTTGGGTTTCTAAAAACGCTCAACTTAATTCAGAGGCAGTTCTGGTGGCCACGCATGCGCAGGGATGTCTCGGACTTCGTTTCTGCTTGTCAGACCTGCTTAATGTGCAAAAGGAGGGGGGGGGGAGTTCCGGGACTCCTGCACCCCCTACCCACTCCCTCTCGCCCTTGGGAGGCGATAGCTATGGACTTTATTACAAACCTACCACCTTTGAAGGGAAAGACTGTAATTTGGGTGGTGGTAGACATGTTTTCTAAGCAAGCCCACTTCACTCCTTTCAAGCAGCTGCCTACGGCAAAGGGGATGGCCAAGGCTTTCTTCAACCACGTGATCAAATTACATGCTTTTCCCAAACGTGTGGTATCCGACAGAGGCAGTCAGTTCGTTGCCAACTTCTGACGGGAGCTTCTGAAGTTTATGGATATAGAGCCTGCTCTAAGCTCTGGTTACCACCCAGAAACCGATGGACAGTCCGAACGAACTAATCAGATTCTGGAGCAATTTTTAAGGTGTTATACTAATTACCACCAAGACAATTGGGTGGAGTTACTGCCATTCGCTGAATATAGCTACAACAATGCAGTGCATTCTTCTACTGGAGTTTCTCTCTTTATGGCAGTGGGAGGCTTTGAGGGAAAACCTCTGCCCACACTTGAAAGTGCCTCAGATGCACCCCCCACAGACTTTAAACGATGGTGGGCGACCCTACAAGAATCGTGGCCTCTAATAGCAAAGACATTAGACCAAGCCAAAGAGGATTACAAAAAGTATGCCGATCGTGGTCGAGCTGAGGGTTGGGACCTTCAGCCCGGGGACTCTGTTTACCTTTCCACAAAGAACATACACGGCTTACAACCCAGCAGGAAATTGGGGTGGAAATTTGTGGGCCCTTACAGGGTGTTGCGCAAAACCTCTGATGTGTCTTTCGAATTAGAGTTGCCCAAGTCACTGAGTTCTGTGCATCCTGTTTTTCATTTCAGCTTGCTGAAGAAGAATCCTGGGCCGAATGCATGGCATCCAGTTCCTCCGACACCTCCTCCACTGATGAAGGGGGAGGCACCCCATTTTGAAATATCTGATATTCTTGATTCTAAGCTGCGTAGGGGCCACTTATATTATTTAGTCAGATGGCTTGACTTTGGCCCAGAGCAAAACGAGTGGGTTCGTTCTGAACATGTGCATGCTCCTAAATTAGTTAAAGCTTTTCATAAAAGGTTCCCGGACAAACCCGGGTAGGTTTATTTTCGGGGTGCCAGTGTGTCAGAATCTGCTGATTCAGACAAAGGATTTCTATGCTTACAGCTATGTCTTCTATTTTATGCCATATTATATCCTATTGCCATGTATGTATTGTAGATGCTGCCATAACCCCTGCCATGTAATTGCCCCGCCCTTAGGTGAACCCTCACTTTGGCCAGTATGTATGTAGAATATGTGACCCCAGGTTTAAGTGCCTGACCAGGCCTGGTTTGTGTAACTGTCAGAGCGGGAGGATGACAACTGCAAAGTATGGGAACAATGGGCCTCTCACACTCCTGCCTCCGCATTCCATTCGTCCCGGCTGGGACTTCAAGGGAGGACGAGTCTCATCTCTTATCAACATGCGAAAGCCTTGAGGCCATTGATTGTTATGTGAAATGGTAACATCTGAAGGGTCTGGTTTGGGAAGGGAAATTTACAGCTTGACACCTCACTTTCTTTCCTGTGGGAAGCAAACGGCCAGAGCCTCTTTTACCCGCCGTTTTTCCCTTGTAGTGATTGGCTATCTATGGGTAATTCAAACTGCTTGGAAAGGTATAATAGACCTGCTTCTGTCATATGTATTATCTCTGACAATAATCCGAGAAGCTGTACCAATGTAGAGATTGGAAATAAAGAACTGTGTTGCATCAACCAAGATCTGATCCTTGACTACTTTGAGCAGAAATCTCACAGATGCAAACCAAAGCAATTGATTCCTAGAAGTGTAAGCAATTGATTTACTGGGGAGTCCACAAAAGCCCCAATAAATGTACTTAATCATATGCAAGACTAGGTTTTTCCCAAGGGATACTATAAAAGGAGGGGTACCTCATATTTCCATACATACCAGTTGCTTGCCAGCTGGGTAAGAGCCTTGCGTGGACCAGTTCTGGCCCCTGGACCTTACATTCGACACCTCTGAATAGGTTGCCTTCGTGCATCTCCTACGCTGCCATTTGCTTGGAGCTTAACCAGAGAAGGTTGGATCAAAGGCGTGGATCTTTACCTTTAGATTTTGGCTGCGTCTGCATTTCAGGTGCAATCACAATAGCCTTATTGCCTATATGTTGGAAGATTCTCACCCCTCTGCCTGGCTCTTGGCTATTGAAAAGAAAATTAATTCCATCGGTTTTAACCTGAATGACTTTGTCACCTTATCAGAGCCTGAGGTTTTCACTCTGCTTAAGCAGAGACTTATTGATATAGAACTACAAGAGCTCAGAGCCCTTGCCTCTGGTAGGTGCTCCTCAGTAAGATGGGCTTATCCACTCTCTGGTGCCCTGCCGCAATATTTTTTCTGTTTGACTTCACCGCAATTATGCAGAGCTTATCTGCTGGCTCGGTTCAATGTTCTCCCATCTGCCATTCTTGAGGGGAGGTATAAGAAAATCCCTTATGCACTTAGGTACTGCGGATGCAATAAGAAAGAATTAGAAACGGTTAAGCATGCACTCTTACATTGTAATTTGCTAAATGATATTCGAGCAAAATTTCTAGAAGTCCCCCTTAGTAAGGTAGCAGGCCAACCGGACGGAATCAAGCTACATTACCTAATTACGTCTCTAGATCCGGAGATTATTGAATTGACTGCTAAGTTTCTTCATGGTCTTGTAAAATGGAAGAATCTTCCTGATCATTTTAATTGAGTTTAATAAAATTGTAAAATTTAATTTTAAGGCTTTTAGAATTTAAAGATTCCTATGATATGGCTGAATTTATCCCATTATAATTTAAGTTTATAAATTCGATACACCTCTGTAATGGTTTTAGGGTTAACTATTTTCTACAAATTTTGGGACTGTTTTATCTTAATGGGAATTGCTTTTAATATTTTATGCCAATAAAAGGTATTTGTTGTTGTTGTTGACACCCCTGAATAGAACACCCCCCCCCCAATATTCTGTCTAGCAAGTAGGAAGGTGGATGCTGTGAACCAATACAAGTGCAGATTTACTAAGTCCAGCAATCAGTACACATAGCTAGAAAATCGATGCTAGAAAATCAGAAAGTAGAGAGAGTTTAAGGCTACTGCTGTTTATATGTGCCTAATGAACTGTAATGTGCTATAAAGGTGAGTGCTATTTTACATAGTTGTTATGTGTTGAATTTTAACCAGTTGTTCCTTACATTAAGGTGTGATCCCATTCCCCCGCTCAAAGGTACTATATTTGCATGATGAAGCAATATACATTTCTTACAAGCCTTTCATGTTGTTCCTTAGAACCATGGAGTTGGAAGGGACCTCCAGGGTCATCTAGTCCAACCCCCTGCACAGTGCAGGAAATTCACAAATACCTCCCTCCCCACCCCCAGTGACTCCTTCTCCATGCCCAGAAGACGGCCAAAAAAACCCCTCCAGGATCCCTGGCTAAAAGTGGCCTGGAGAAAAATTGCTTCCTGACCCCAAAGTGGCGATCAGCATTTTCCTGGGCATGCAAGAACTAAGCACTGATGCAACCCTTCCTGCCCTCCCTCTCATGATCTGCCTAAGTTCACAGAATTCGCATTGCTGTCAGATAGCCATCTAGCCTTGCAGAGGACTCAGTGCATGCACAGGGAGTTTGCAGGTTTTACCTTTCCTGGTAGACTCTCTCGCCTAATGGAGCAGATTGCAGAGAGCTTGGAGAAGCAGAAAGTCCTAAGGATTATATGTGGTCCTTGGGATCCTGGCCTATATCTTTAACTACATATGCTTTCGAGAGCATGCTTTAAAGATCTCTGGTTCCCATATCTTCTCCTAAGCTCTCCGTAATCCTTTACGATGAGAGTGCACTATGTTCCATTCACATGTCCAAGCTACTCAGTCAGACTTTGCCCTGGGGAGAGGCTGACAGGTGAAGGGAAGGAGAGAAAATTGAAAATGGCTGGCAGAGAAAAGTAGCTTATCTGGTAGGTGGGAAGGAGAGAAAGAAAAAGGGGGGATTGCAGGGAAGAAAAAGAGGAGGAGGAGAAGATTGGATTTATACCCTGCCCTTAACTACCCGAAGGAGTCTTAGGGTGTGTTCAGATGGTGTGCTGGAGCCGGCTGAAAACGCCCCGCTCCGGACCATCACGATCACACTCACCCCACTTCGACACACATTCAAGCGGCTACACGGGAGTGTGTGTCGGGCTTCCCCACCCCGCTTGCGCATGTGCATAAGCAATCAACTGAAAATACAGTCTTGCGCATGCGCAAAAGCAGGAGAGCAAAGCCTCTCAGTTACAAAAGCTCAGTGACTTCCCCGCCCTGAAAGAACACGCCCCTTTAAACCCCCCCCTCCCCGAAACTAGCCTCCTTGGGATCCCGAAGACAGAAATAGTGGCCATTTAAAAAAAAATTATGAGGAGGCGGATGAGCGCCCATGCGCATACTGCCGAGGCAAAAATAAAAATGGCGGGCAAAAAGCGAAAGCCAGAGGCTTCCGGGGGGGGGGGGGGGGGATTAAACTCTCGGAAGTGGCTCGACAACGGCTCTCCGATTGCACAGCGGAAAACGCGGCTTGAGCCGGAAGAGCACGGGAAACACCACCTTGGGACCTGGACTCAAAAATGCCACGCTTCGCTCCGGAATTTGGTACTGTAAGTAATGGCTGGGGACGGGAGGCAGCTGCGGCTGTCTGATCGCACACATTTGATCTATTTCGAAGCTTTTTGGAATGGATCAAATGTGTGTGTCTGAATGCACCCTTAGAGTGCCTTACAATCCCTAGCCCTTCCCCTCCCCACAACAGACACCCTGTGAGGTAAGTGGGGCTGAGAGAGCTCTCTCGAGAACTGCCCTTGAGAGAACAGCTTTGAAAGAACTTATGACTGACCCAAGGTCACACCAGCCACTGCATGTGGAGGAGTGGGGAATCAAACCCGGTTCCCCCAGATCAGAGTCCATGCTCCTAACCACTACACCAAACTGGCTCTCAGGGCTTGGAGAAGGAAATAGGGGGGAGAAAAATGTGGTACCCCTTTGCCAGTCCTTGCTGGTCTCCTTCGTGTAAAATATACATACTGAGGTATATTGCTGTTCAGCAGCCAAAGATCTGACAGGCTGTTTTATTCCAGAGGTATCTGTGGAAGCCAGCGGGCTCACAAAAGATCATAAATACCTTGAATAAAACTTTGTAGGTCTTAAAGGTACTGCTGGGCTCAAACTTCGTTGTATTCCAAATCAGCCTGTGAACTGCAGCATCTTCTAGTCTTCTCTGCTAACTCTGTTTTCTATTTTCTTACTTCGTTTATAGTCTGCCTTTCTCGTAAAGATTCGACACAGTTTACAAAAATTAAAAAACCAACAATCAGTGCAATAAAATAATTTACAGACTTTCAGTGAAGCTTAAAAACTACATCAGTACTGTCTACATAGAAATGGCCTCCTGGAAAGTTTTGTGCTTTGCACAGTCTGCGGAACAGTAATAGTGCAAGACCTTCCTGACTTCATCAGGCAGGCTGTTCTGCCAGATGGGGCCACACAACAGACAGTGGTTTGGTGTGGTCAGCCACTGGAGCTGACCTGTTTTGCAAAGCGTCCTCTTCTAAAGGCCTTGCTCAGATGAGTAAAGCTTTGCAGCAGAGTATTGGGGAGAGGGGGGTCCAGCATGTCTGTCTGCCCTACACTTAGGGTCACCAGCTCTGGGGTGGGAAATACCTGGAGATTTTGGGTGTAGAGGCTGAGGAGGGGAGGATTTGGGGTGCAGAGGGACTTCAACAGGGTACAATGCCATAGAGTCCACCTTCCGCAGCAGCCATTTTCTCCAAGTGAACTGATCTCTGTCGCCTGGAGATCAGTTGTAAACCCAAGAAATCTTCAGCCACCCCCTGGAGGTTGAAAGGAAACCGTAATGTATTGTGCCACAAAAAGTTCTTCACAAACTTGTAAATTCTTTACCCAACATTCAGTTTACTGGAAGCAATTCAAACGCCATCCACACCAATGAACCATGCATATTACATATCGTTTCTTGTAAAACGTTATCAAAGTGGGTAATGTTGAAATACCTAATGGAATTCCACTAATGGAATTGATGAATGTGACTATGAGATATGACTAGTTCGTTTGCCAAATGAATTAATATTTTATAGGATCTCTCTCTTTGGTTTGCAATCCCTTGAAGGTTGGCAATCCTATCTACCCTTGCATAGCATTAGGCCAGACTGGTATATTGTTTCTCTGGGCTTCCTAATTGTTGCTAAAAATCCTTTAAGAACATATAATAGATTGCATCATGTAGACAATTCCTTTTTGAACTGTTTTTTCAGGAGCAACATTCTGTGTGTAGTTGAGGAAACACATATTTTAATAAAGTGGTTAAAGTTATTTTGCAGCCAGTTTTTAAGTGGTCATATATTTTGCATATTCTGGATTTGCTAGATTTCACTTCAGGCAAATCCCTCAGTTTATAGAAAATTACATTTGCTACCGTCCATATTTTATATGTTCCTCCTTTTTAGAGAGAGAATGCAATACCTAGAGACTGAGCCATCATATATAGTTTTCATGTGAACCCACAAATACCTGCACTGCTGATGGTCTGTCTTGATTTAAGCCGTTCCCCCTTCTCTCTGTCACATGCCACTTCCTCCTTCTCATAGTCACAGGGCAGGCTAGAGGTTTTCCCCTTCCTCTTTTATTTTTCCTCAATCCCAGTTTTGGAGAGGCATGCTCTTCTTTTTTATATACACTGCTTTTGCCGATACCTTTTTTCCCTTAGAAGAAGAGAAACTGTCCCAGGAGGCTTATTTAGATGAGGGTGACCCTGTTTGTTGTGGGTTCCTGTACCGTGCACAGAGAATTTAGTGTGTTCGGTCATTCCATATGTGCAGCCATCATGGCATGCTGGTTCAAAGACCAACGCAGGCAAAAAAGGGTTGGCAGAAAGGTGGGTGAGTGGACTGTGTACTATATTGTAAGAATGTTCTTTATTTGGATCTTGGGAACTGCAGACATTGTATACCTGGCTGTGACCAAGAATCAGTGTGCTTATGCTTTCTAGTGCCAGCTTTGAATGTGCTTCAGCTTCCATTCAGAGAGTAGCTATGTTGGTCTGCCATAGAACAGTTAGATTCAAGTCCAGTAGTACTTTAGAGACCAACAAGCTTTTCAGCTTTTGAGAGTCAAAGCTCCCTTTGTAGGAATGGAGACCTCTGAGTCTTTATATCCCAATCAGAAGTTGGGAGGGGTATTGTAAGGAATGCTTGTAAACGATGCAAAGGTGTACAATACATATTGCAGTCAGCTTGATTAGAGCAGAGGGGAAATGCTTGGGGGCGGCAGAAAATTAGCATCTGTAGTGCGATAAGAATCCTCTCTTCAGCCCTGGGGGTCCATTGTTCTGAACTTGTGAATTAACTCAAGTTCAGTAATCTCACATTGTATTTTCCCCTTGAAGTTTCTTTGTTTGAGGAGAGCCAGTTTGGTGTAGTGGTTAAGAGCAGCAGACTGTAATCTGGAGGACCAGATTCAATTCCCCACTCCTCCATATGAAGCCAGCTGGGTGACCTTGGGCCAGTCACAGTTCTTTCAGAGCTCTCTCAGCCCCTGAAAAACAAGGCTAGCTCACCACTTGGCGGTGCATAATGCGAGGAGGGAGACCTTGCGGCTGCCAGACAATCTTCTGATCTCCTGACTATTCTACACACAATGCCATACGATAATTATAATAATAATTATTAATTTATTATTATTTGTTTGAGGACTGTCACTCTTAGGTCAGCAGTAGAATGACCTGGAAGATTAAAATGTTCTCCCACTGGTTTTTGAGTGCTGTGGTTGTTAATGTTGGATTTATGTTCATTTATTCTTTTGTGTGGGGACTGACCTGTTTGACTGATGTAGAGAGTAGAAGGGCATTGCTGACATTTGACGGCATATATAACGTTGGAAGACGGACAAGTGAATGAACCTGAGATGTTCTGGCCAGTGTTGTTAGGTCTGGTGGTTGTGTTGTCAGAGTGGATATGGGGACCGAGTTGGCATCTTGGTTTGTTGCAGGCCCTGGTCCCAGAGTCTGTGTCCATGTTTGGAAGGGTGAGAAGTTGTTCAGTGTCAGGTTTAGTGTTGGTGAACTTAAGGGCAATGACAAAATTATTATGTTTTAATGTACTGTAAAGTCTCGTCTATTTTGATATATCTGATTTGCATGTTTTCCGTATTCTAGAAATACATAACACCTGTTAAAACTGCATGCCTATATGTCTTATGCTGTCTTTCATCTGGACTCTTCATCTAATACATACAAATTTAATGGTCTGTAAAGTGTGACAAGAATTTTTTTTTTTGCATGGGTGGCTTCTTGTTAAGTTTATTTTAGGACAGTGGGAAGGTACACATGTTCTGCCACATTTCAAAAAGCAAGAAAACCAGTTTCACTCATTTCAGGGTATTGTAGCATTCTGTAATAACTTTTTTGCTGACAACATTCTGAAAACAAGTCAAAAAGACCTTGGAAAAACAGATCCTATTAAGCTTATCTGCCCCTGCCGCAGTGGAGTGGACAGCATGTAGAAGCAGAACTTGACTATGTTTACTTAATACAGAGGAACTGATGTTTCACGTTCCAAGAAGATCCTTGCTAAAGAGGTTGTTCCCCTTCTTGTCTACTGGATAAGTTAGAATTTTCAGACCCTCCCTGATACATTATACAGGCAGCTACTGGTGTCAGCAAATTTCGGAAGAAATATCATAAAGGGCTCAATTTATTGATTGTCTAGAATTATTTTATGTAGCAAGAGTGTTGCATTTTGGAGGACAGCATGGACAGGACTCAGTGCTTTTAAAGGGTATATATGGATAGAAATAAAATTTTATAATGCAGCACTATCTCACCCCGCAACAGCATTAATCTCTGTGGGTGAAGTTGTCACATAACACTGTCTGCCTTGCAGAAAGTAGAGTAGGAAGTGATTCTGTTTAATGCCATAAAAGGGCTGTTTGTGGTTAGTCAGGGCACAATCCAGTTTATGTAAGCTCAACAAGTTTCCTTAAGGGACAGCTAAGAAGTGCTTAACTTCCTTCTATGGAAACTTTGGCTGGATCATACCCCTTTTATTCTGACACTCAAATAAGTAAGGTAAGAATCTCAAGTGGCAATGTCAGTCCCACAGAATTGAACAAAGAGCAAATAAGAAGGGTGTAGGTTTATTCTAGTTTGCCTCTGCCGAAACCAGAAGACAGGATAACCTTTCTTATGTTATTATGCAAACATACTCATGTTTAGGTGACAGCCAGACTTTTTGCTTCTTTGGCATAAAAAGAAAAATAACAGAAACAGTTCTTTAGCCCTTCTGAATAAGCTAGTTTCCTTTTGCGATGTTTGTTTCTATTTCCCCTTTCGTTTCACTTCATTATTGTCAGCTGACTATTTGAACTGTTTCCACTGAAACCCTGTTTGAGATGATGCTATGTAACAAAGCTCCATCTGGGGTTTAGCCTGTGTGGGCCATTCACACATGCAAGTGGTTGTTTGATGGTGCTGACATCAAGTGATGAACAGTCATGTGTATCTGTGTGAAATAACTGTTCTGATTTTTAAGTTATTTCTGATACTGAACATATGAGATTCCTAAGGAGACAAACAGCTTTGGAGTTAAGACCTTCTGTGTTCCGGAAATACGCACAGGGAAAAACAAAATCTTTGCCCCTGCATCTTTACAAAATTCAGTCTATTGTTAAAGTGCAGTGGTGGAAATTGTGAGGCTTCTGTATAGGCAGCAAGGAATCAGACCTTTGTTGATAAATCAAAGCTCTTTATTTTCAATACTGCAAACAGGTTCTCGAATGTTTGTTAGAGATGTCAGATAGAAAACAGTCAGTGTTAATATACCCTCCCGTTCGTTTGAACCCCAACATTAAACCAATCAGAATTAGAGTGCAAAACGCGGGAACATAAGAGCGGGCTGTTTGGGTTCCCACAGGGAGGTGAGAAAGTTGTAAAAATTCCCTTCTTGATCTGGGTGACCCACATGTGTGAAGCTATACACAACAAAGCTGCTTGGGTGACAAAAACAGAGCTTCAAGGTTTCACAATAAGATAAGACATTCCCTGGCCCGGAAAAAGGGAGGAGGGATGCATGGGAGGGAAGGCCATTTGTTCTTGGTGACGTGCAGGAATGCAGGGTCGCCACTCTATCGCCTAAAACCTGTAACATTGTCCAGTTCTCTTAACAGCAATATACTTCAAGGTGAAGAGGGGAGGAGGAGGGGAGTAGACAGACAAGGAGGCAAACAAGCAATTCACTTGATCAGAGAAAACGAAAGCAGATTAAAATGAAACATTTGTCAGGGCACCTGACAGAAATACACCATGTTTCAAACATGTTCATATGAGGCTTTTGAGAAGAATAACTTTCCATGAGCAGCAATGATCTATTTATACAGTGAGGCTGAAAAGAGGTAATGTGGATGTAATCTGCTTTGCCATATACGGTTTTCAGCCGTATGGGTAGGAAGGCTGCTGTGGGGAGGGGGTTAAATCATCTTCTCCTCTCTCTTCCAGCAGTGGAGAGGGCAGTTTCCCCCCTCCCCCCTGCAGCCTCCCATCCTGCATGGCTACTAGATCATGTAGGCCCCATCACGAACCTGGAAATAAAACTCCCTTAGGTTCAGGAGGACTGCGGGTGGGAGGGCAACATGAGAAAGATCCACAACCATCAGTGCTGTTGGCAGAGTTCGTAAACAATCCAATCCACCCTTTGGAGTTTCATTTCAGTGAATGCAGTGCAACGGGATTTTGCGAAAAGAGACAATAACTGACTGTAGGCCATTAATGCAACAGAGAGGCCTCCAAGAGCACAAGCACTAACACATTACCAACACACAGCAGAGAGAGAAACAACAAGAGGTGGGCTGAACTTGCAAGAGAAAAACATTCAAGAAACCCTAAACACTAGAGAATGGTCCACAGCTCCCCCTAGAGTACAAGTGGATTAAACTACCCTATAGGCCGTATTTACAGTCATTAGACTCTTAGCAGGCTGTTGCTTTTCCAACAAGCTCCAGATGTGTCTCCAAGAGGAGGAAGTTTAATTACTTTGGTGCTACTACCAAAATGGCCCTATGTGGTCACTTGGCTGAACTGCAGCCTCATGCAAATCATATCCTCATTAGATGACCTCATGCTAGAGGAGCCAGTCCTTAAAGTATCCTAGCCCCAAGCCATTTAAATCTTTAAAGATCAAAAACAGCACTTTGGATTGGGCCCAGAAATGAAATGGGAACCCAGGAAGCTCCATCTGAAACAGGCTGAACACCATTGCTTAGCTCCGCTGAATCTCCAACCAATAGCAGCTCCATCTCGTCTAGATTAAGTTTCAGTTTGTACACCCTCGTCAAATGCATCACCTCATCTAGACACTGGTTTAGTTCCTCCTTATGGCATAATGTACACAAGATGAAGAGCTGGGAGTCAGGTTCACGGTTCATTGTCATGTAGATATTAAATAAGAGACTAGATGGAGCCTTGTGAAACCTCACAGGGTTGGAGGAGTGCAGCAATCTCCTAGTCACACCTTCTGGATTCCTTGAGCCTGTGTCTTCCAAGACTAATCAGAATCAATGTATTGTGGCAGTCCAGAAGAATGCCATCGTCAGTTATTCAAAAGCTTCTGAGAGGTCCAGGAGAACTAAAAAGGTTGTACACCCCTGTCTGTTTTCCAGGCTGAGCCCTCAAGTAAATGAGGAACACAGGCTCAGTACTGTATCCAGGCTGAAAGCCAAACTGATAGGGATCCAGAAACATCAAGAGGTTTGTTTTAGGTTGGCATAACGTATGACCCACCGAAGCCTATGACCCACCAGAGCCGAACACAGCCATCCAGCAGTGCATGATGGTCCACCAGGGAGCTTGAGAAACCTATCTGTGCCTCCCGTAGGGGGCCTGTAAAAATTGATACTCAGGCACCTGACCAGTCGCAGCGCATAGCTAAAGGCTCTGTTAAGCTTCATCGGTTGCAGTGGTCCTGTTTACAAGTGTCTGCTTTCAAGAAAAATGAGCAGTTAGCAACACATGATTCTTTTGGTACAGCAAACCTTTTGTGTATTATGAACCAATTTTAAAATCTCCAAGAACGTGTTAGAAGATAAAGTTAGTGGGAGTACTAGTTCCATAGAGTCATCAGGGGGGAGGAGGAGATTGGATTTATACCCTTCCCTTTACTCGGAGTCTCAGAGCTGTTTACAAACTCCTTTCCCTTCCCCTGCCTACAATAGACGCCCTGTGAGGTAAGTGGGGCTGAGAGAGCTCTTTTGAGAACTGCCCTTGAGAGAACACCTCTGACAGAACCGTGGCTTGCCCAAGGTCATCCATCCAGCCAGGTGCAAGTGGAGGAGTGGGGAATCAAACCCAGTTCTCCCAGATTAGAGTCCACACACTTAACCACTACACCAAACTGGTGTAGCCATGAGATCATGAGTCTGAATAATTAGTGGAACTGTTAAGTACAGTATTCTCTTTTAAGAAATTATTCAAGTGCTCAAGGGGGGGAAGGTGGTATAGTCTGCGGAGGACAATAACTTTTCACACTATAGGTGGGAGAGAATTTTTGTTTACCCTCCTCCCAATGAAAAACACGCTGGGCGGGATCCTATGACTTCCCTCCACCAAGGGCCGCCAGACCAGACATGATCGCATCCTTGAGTCTGGCACAGGGACACCACTATTTTAAAGCCTCAAATTAGGGCTGCCAAGTCCCCCGGTAGGGCGGGGGAAACACCGGTTTTTAATGCTTACCCCCGCTTTTTCAAAGTTGGCCACTGGGGGACAAAATGGCTGCCAGCAGGAAGTCGGAGCCAGAGTGAAGCGAGACACCGCCCACTTTTCACCGGCTCTTCTAATCTGCAAGAGGCGGGAGGACTAAATTCAGGAGACGGGGCTGATTGCGCATGCGTCGGCAAGGAGCCAGGGACAGCCCAACGAAAAGGCGTTGCTGGCGGTGTCGTGGATGGAGTCCATTCTTGTTTTTTTGTATCGCAGTCACATGGTAAAGGTGGCGTGGTAGCAGCGGTAGTCGTTCGGCTGGTTCAGAGCTTCCTGTGGCTCTGAAACCTAGAAGCTCTGCTTGTGGTCGTAGCAACGCTTAGAATGGTTACTTTCAGCACAGGTGAGCTGCACGAGGGAGGATCCCTCGCCACGCCTTTCTGAGGCTGACGAAGGGGCGGGGTACTTGCGGGCGGGCGAGAATTTCTAAGGAAATCATACTCCTAATGATGTGCATAAATCCACTGATTCCAGTAAAGAAAAGCAGAAGCTGAAAGCAGTGGCAAAACCAAGATGTGAGCTTCTGCCGAACTCTATGCATATTGTAGACTGCCACTTCCTGTTCTATTGATGCTTGTTTTTCTTGTTATCACAAGGACAGGATACAGAATTGTATGTAGATGCAGATGTTAATAATGATATCTTGCAACTGCTTGCCCAACCCTCTGCTGTGTTGAGTACCCCAGGAATTCTTCATTATTTAAAAATCAAAGAGATGAATGGATTCCACAGCTATTGTATGAATAAACATGTAGAATATAGTTTGAGTCCAGTTCTGCTTTTAAGACCAACACATTTTTTTCTGGATATAAGCTTTTATGTTCATGCAAGCAGGGGCGCAGCCAGAAAAGTTTGGCTGGTGGGGCATGGGGAAATCCAGGGGGTGCCCCAGTTGCACCTGCTGCTCCTCTTGCAGTAGCAGAAGAAGCTGCTCCAGTTCTGCTGCGACCTCTAGTCCTCCTTTAGTCCTTTTGATTGGAGAGACTCCATTCCAGGCTGCTTTTTCTGTGTAAGTGGGGGGGGGGGGGACCTCCAACTCTCTCTCTCTTTTGCATTTTGCAATTTTATTTTATTTTATTTGCATTTTTAAAAAACTTTTTATTTTTTTGGGCCGGGAAAAAGAAAATGTGACTGAAGCTTCCCTGACTGTCCTGGGGTCATTTTGGAAACCCCACACAAACTTACATTTTTTTTAAAAAAAATGTTTTTTTCTTAGGGGGGCAGTACTCATCTGTGGGGATCATTGCCCCAAATGCCCCCGTTGCTACGTGTGTGTGGGTGTGCACATGAAAGGTTATAGCCAGAATAAAACTTTGTTGATGGACCAATGGCCTGATTCAGTATTAGGAAACTTCATGAGTTCATGTGTCAGCATGTGGAAGCAACATCACAGGATGTGACATCACAAAATGATGTCACTTCCTTTCTCCTGGCTCCACCCCCAAAGTCCCCAGATATTTCCCAAGTTGGACTTGGCAGCCCTACCTCAAATGAGTGATTTAAAAACGCTGTGAGAGTGTGGCAGGACAAGGCCCACCCTTGCAGCTTTTTCAAGCACCTTTTCAAGTGCTGAAATGGCAGTGCCCCCTCCCCCACAGCTATTTTGGCAGTTGGAAAAGCACATGGTGGGGGGGGGGGACGCTGTGCAGCATTTTTAAACTGTCCATTTTAAGTTTTTAAATGGTGGTGGCTTCCCTATGTCAGAGGTGAGGGTGCTGACATTTCTAGTTTGGCCCTATGTCTTCTTCCAACAGAGAGAGACTTCCTTCAACAAAGTCCCGTCAGAGGAAAGAAACCCTTTGCCATCAGAAAAGCTCCTTTTCCATCAGAGGAAGCCTTTTCTCCCTTGAAGGAAGACTTAACGATAGGGAGTCATAGGACCCGACTTAGCTGGAGTGAGTCACGGGATCTATCCCTCTGTTGATAGAAAGTTAGCGTGTCAAAGAGGAGGCCAGGCTGATGTGCTGTGTTTCCATGAGTAGGGAGTTGTTTTAATTTCTTCTGCCTACATGCTGATGTACTAGAATCCACATTAGAAGACCATTTTTAAAAAAGAGTATTTTAACTGGCTGCAATCGAGTTCATTGACAAAAGCAACATATTCAGCATAATGAAATACCAGCCTAGTTTCTTATATGATTTAAACTATAAACTATACTTCTTAAAACAGAGGTGGCCATAGCCTCATGGCACAAAATGGAATTGTAATGTAGTATGCTCTGTGTAGCAACCAGCCTGCCATGTGCTCCCAGGTAATGGCGCCCGCCGCATGGCCAGAGCACATGGTCAGGCAGAGAGGCGAGCTTGAATCTGGAGGAACAATAGATATCCGGCTTGAAAGCCTCCACCAATGTGGGACCTAGGTTCTCCCTGGGGAGCCAATGCAATCAAAGGCTCCTCCAGGGAACCTATGACAAACATGCGCATATGTTAAGCCCCTATCAGGTCTTTTGGGTGCGGCCAGAGGTGTGGCTCCAGCCAGCATATAATGAGGGCCCTGGAGCCCTGGAAGCATGCTTGTTCTGACCATGGACGTCAACTACGGGGGGGCTCGAGGGCTCGAGCCCCCCCGAAATTTCCCGGGGGGGGCTCAGCCACCCCCGGCAAAATGGAGCGCCCTGCCGGTGGCCAGTCAGCCGGCCGTTGCCGCCTCTCCTTCCCCCCCACCCCCGACCTGCCCTCCTGCCTCCCTGGGGCGGGGCGGGGGGGGAGAGAGGCGGCGACGGCCGGCTGACTGGCCACCCTCGGGCACTCCATTTTGCCGGGGGAGGCTGAGCCCCCCCCGGGAAATTTCGGCACGAGGCGGAGCGTCCAGAAAAACTGGAACCGCAGGAGCCCCGGGGAGGGTGCGAGCGAGAAGCGCCACACCACCCCACCCCAACGCAGGCAGCAGCAGCAAAGTGCGAGACTTCTGCTCAAAGTAGTCAAGGATCAGATCTTTGTTGATGAAACACAGTTCTTTATTTCCAATCTCTACATTGGTACAGCTTCTTGGATTATTGTCAGAGATAACGCATATGACAGAAGCAGGTCTATTATACCTTTCCAGACAGTTTGAATTACCCATAGGTAGCCAATCACTAAAGGGGAAAAACGGCGGGTAAAAAGGGTCTCTGGCCGTTTGCTTCCCACAGGAAAGAAAGTGAGGTGTTAAGTTGTAAATTTCCTCTCCCAAACCAGACCCCTTAGATGTTACCATTTCACATAACAATCGCTGGCCTCGAGGCTTTCGCACGTTGATAAGAGATGGGACTTGTCCTCCCTTGCAGTCCCAGCCGGGATGAATGGAATGCGGAGGCAGGAGTGTGAGAGGCCCATTGTTCCCATACTTTGAAGTTGTCATCCTCCCGGCCTGACAGTTACACAAACCAGGCCTGGTCAGGGTCATAAACCTGGGGTCATATAGACTACATACATACTGGCCAAAGTGAGGGTTTACATGGGGGAGGGGGCAACTACATGGCAGGTGTTATAGAAACATTCATAGAAACATACATGGCAATAGGAAGCATAGCAGCAAGACAGAAATCATAGCAGCAAGCAATAGAAATACTTTGTCTGAATCAGCAGATTCTGACACAAAGTCGCGTTCCGGAGGAGCGCGCGCGCGAGAGCGAGCAAGCAAGCAAGCAAGAGGGCTCTTTGTGCGGCCGGTGGGCGGGCAGCGCACTGGGCAGGAAGGGCGTGCGCCGCCAGAGGAGGAGGCAGCGACGAGCCAGGGCTTGAGACCGGGCCGGGCAGCTGCTGCTGTTGCTGCTGCGAGGGGGCACAGCGGCAACTGGAGCTGGACGGGCCCGGGCGGCAGCTTCCAATTGGGACCAGATGCTTCCTCCTCCTCCTCCTCCTCTTCCTCCTCCCGGCCGGCCGGCCTCGCCAAAGCGGCAGCTCCAGAGCTGAGCGCCACCACAGCTCCTTGCAGGTGCAAGGCCGGGGGCTCGGAGAACAAGAGGGGCTCTTGTCTGACTCGCACGAGGCGGGGCCGGCCGCCAAGGAGCTGCTGGGGGGGGGCAGGTCCTCCGCAAGCCCTCTCGGCCTCGGCGCTGTAGCCCTGGCTCGGCCCGGAGGAGGCGGAGGCAAGACTACAAATTCCGTTAGGCTCCAGGAAGCGGCCCGGGCCGGGCCGTCGCGCGCCTCCCTCCCTCCTTCGCCAATCACGCCGCACTCTTCCCTGCCGCTGCCGCCGTCGGGGAACAGGCGGAGGAGCGTGCGCGGGGCGGCTCAGTGGCCCTGAAATGCGCGGGGTGCCTCTGGCTGCCAGGAGCTGGAGAGGCCTCGTGCCTCCGCTCGCCCCAGCACTGCCTCAGGCAGGCCTCCTCCAAGGGCGACGCGCCGGCCCCGGCTGCAGGCAGCAGCAGCAGCAATCCCCGAGGTGAGCGTGGAGAGGGAGGAAGGGAGGGGGGGCGGGGAGCACGGCGGGCGGGCGGGCACAGCCCGGGGGAGGGAAGCGGCGGCTCCGAGGGGGGGGAGCGGCGGGGACATGGTCCCGAGCACGCGCGCTTCGCACGCGTGCACGAGAGAGCCCCCCCCCCCCCCCCCCGGGATTTAAAAAGTCTACGCCCCTGGTTCTGACCATCTGCTGGGCATGCTGAATCACTCAATAAAGGCTTCATGATTTCACCATTCCTGGTCTCCTGAGTCCAGTACTCTTCAGGAATATTTTGGACTATGCTGCTTTTGACTCTGAAGTGAAGCAGCTTCTTCTTTCACAACAACCCAATTGCCTCAAGGTTAGCCATTGTCTATATCAGGGCAGGGAATGACTCTATGTAACAACCCATAATATTTGATGAATCTGTATTTCCCTCTTCCCCCTTTCCTTTTGTATCCCACTTTTTTTGAGAAAATAATAATAATAATAATAATAAAGAGAACAGGGAATGAGACTACTTGGGTTCATAATGTTAAAAGATGTAATGCCTGAGCACTCTTTTCAGCACGTCGTGTAACCATTTCTTTCATAAATAAAACCCACAATAACCACTATCTGACCCTGTGTATGGCGCACTGAAATTGGTTGGGTGTAATGGGCAGAAGTATGCTTAGCTTGCTGTAGGCTGAATTGAGACCAAAGTGTTCATGGTGTTATTTTTATTTCTGCCAATGTTTTTTTGTAAATACATGAATTTGTATTTAGATACATACATGCATACATGCGTGTGTATATATGTATTACTTAAAAGAGAGAAAAACATTAAACTGGTAATTCTCTTGTGTTCAAATGGTGAGTTTTTTGATGGCACCTCAGAAAGTCAGAACAGTATCCCAAAAGATTTACGATTTACTTCTTATTAAAATAAAATAGTGCATGCCAGATGAGAGAGGTTGTTGTACAGCATTTCCTCCTGCTAAAAGCAGGTTAAATGTGTTTTAACTTCCTCTTTTTTGTATCTCATAATAAACTAGAACATTTCCTTTGAATACATTTTTGCAACTTCCAGTTAATAATGACAGTTCTTGCTTAAGTGACATCTTGCTAGAAATACATTAAGGCATATTTTTGTACAAATTAGAAGTGAAAAAGATAAGAGGTTTATAATGAATTGGAGGTTGATAACTAACGGGCATGTTTTCATTCATTACAGTTATTAAAGTTGCAGAATCAAACTCTTGCTGCAGAGTTTGGGCCTTGGGTGTGCATTGTTGCAGAATTCTGTTTGTATTCAGTGTTCACACAGCCTTGCACCTGGATAGATCTTGGCTGCTTGCTCATTTGGATATTTACGCCACTTTCCTCCTCACGCAAAGTGGCTTACAACATCATTCTCCCTTCCAGTTTGCCTTCAGAACAGCAACCCTGTGAGGTAGGTCAGACTGAGAGAGAGTGATTGGCCCAAGGTCACCCAGGAAGCTTCCGTGGCAGAGTGGGGGATTTGAACCTGGGTCTCCCAGATCCTAGTCTGACACTCTAAGCACGTGCTCCACATGGAAGCTGTTCATCGCTTTGGCTTCCAAACTGCAGCCGTTGTTTTGGAGCATCCACATGATGTCACCCTCTAACCATCTTCTTTCCAGTCTTTCCCTGTACTTGGTATGTTTGCTCTCAGACTTTGGTTCGCTCCTACTAGAAAGAACACAATATGGGTGCATTAGCAAGCTGTCTGAATAGGAAGGCTGTCAAGTTTAGAAAGGTGTCTTTTCTTCCCCTACCAGATGCCCCTAGAAGGTTTTTTCAGGATTTAAAAAAAAATCCTATTGCTGTTATTTATTTATTTATTTGATTTATAGGCCGCTCTCCCTGCTGTGCAGGCTCAGAGCGGCGTACACGACTTGGCAAGCCAAGATACATAAATACAGTTAAAATCTGTTAAAACATAATAAAACATTCAGAACATTCAATAACAATAAAAATAAGGTGCTCAATAGATCTCAATGGTGTCATATATAAACCCCATGTTCATTGGCTCCGGGTGTCAGTTGTCCCCCACTCTGGGTGATGATAACTGCGGCCGGTCGCCGCCCATCTGGGCTGCGATCGTTGATGGTCATAAAGGGGGGGGGGGGAGAGGAGGTGGAGAGGAGGTGGCGGCCCCTAATTATAAGCCTGGCAGAAGAGCTCCATCTAATTATAAGCCTGGCAGAAGAGCCCTGATCTCCTCCGTGGGCTCATTCCACCAGAAAGGGGCCGCCACAGAAAAAGCCCTCCCCCTAGTAACAGTAAGCCTGGCTTCTCTGGGGCCTGTGATGGCCAGCTGATATTGTGCCCCAGACAGTAGTGCTCTCTGGGGTCTATACGGGGAAAGGCGGTCCCTCAGGTAAGTCGGACCCAGGCCATTTAGGGCTTTAAAGCCCTTGAAGTGAATCCAGCACCTTGAAGTGAATCCAGTACGCTATAGGTAGCCAGTGCAGTGCCTCAAGCGTCAGTCGGATGTGTTCCCGTCTAGGGAGGCACATCAGCAACCTTGCCGCAGCATTCTGCACCAGCTGCAGCCTCCAGATTTGGGTCAAGGGCAGCCCCATGTAGAGAGCGTTACAATAGTCTAGCCTCGAGGTGACCGTTGCATGGATCACTGTCGCCAGGTCAGAGCAGTCCAGGAAGGGGACCAACTGCTGTGCCAGCCGCAGATGATAAAAGGCCAACTCGGCAGTGGCTGCTACCTGGGCCTCCATCGTCAGGGAGGGATCCAGGAGCACTCCCAAACTCCTAACCACCGGCGCAGGCACCAGTGGCGCCCCGTCGAAGGCCGGGAGCGGGAGCCCCGACCAAGGGCCACCCCGACCCAAGCACAGGACCTCCGTCTTCGCCGGGTTCAGCTTCAGCCTACTCAACCGAAGCCATCCAGACACGGTGTGCAATGCCCGGTCCAAGTCGTCCGGTCCAGAGCCCGACTGACCGCCCAACATCAGATAGAGCTGGGTGTCATCAGTGTACTGGTGACATTCCAGCTCCGCCCTCCAGACAGTCTGGGCAAGGGGGGCATATAGATGTTGAAAAGCATCAGGGACAGAACAGCCCCCTGGGGCACTTCGCATTCAAGCAGGTGCCTCGGGGACTGCTGTTCCCCTAGCACCACCCTTTGTCCCTGACCCTGGAGAAAGGAAGCGAGTCACTGGAAGGCAAGCCCCTGTATCCCCATGTCGGCGAGGCAGCGGGTCAGCAGCCGGTGATCGGCTGTGTCGAACGTAGCCGACAGGTCTAACAACAGCAATACTGCTACACTGCCTCGATCCAGGTGTCTCCGGAGGTCATCAGTAAGGGTGACCAGTGCTGTCTCTGGCCCGAACCCCCTGGTGAAAGCCTGACTGGAAGGGATCTAATACAGAAGTGTCATCCAGAAAGCTCTGCAACTGTATCGCCACTGCCCTCTCTATTAATTTGCCCAAATAGGGCAAATTGGAAACTGGCTGATAGTTGGTCAATTCGGCCGGATCAGGAGAGGGCGGACCATCGCCTCCTTGAGTGCACTCAGGAACTGCCCCTCCGAGAGGGACTGGTTATAATCTTCCGCTGCGCACCTCGAAACCCCACGTGGCCAGCTTTAATCAGCCAGGAAGGGCATGGATCAAGGATGGTTGGGCGTACAGTCATAAGCAACCTGTCAAATTCCTCTAGGCTGAGCAGGCTAAAGGAATCCAAACCCGAAATCGAAGACGTGCAAGGGGCTTCGAGTTCACTCACTGTATCAACTGTGGCGGGGAGGTCATGGCGGAGCGCCAAGACTTTATCTGCGAAATAGCTCACAAAAGCCTCACAGCCAATATCCTACTGTTTGGTCTGCTCTGCAGCAGTGCTTTTATAGACCGCATTGTTCTAAATAATGCTATAATGCAGTATAGTTATAGTTATAACTATAGTTATGCTATAGTGCAGTAACATTATAACAATGTATTGCCACAGTCTATTGATTACTCTGAATTCCCAGCTGTCATTAAAATAAATAAGTTTCTAGCTTATTTTGTGGAGCTATTAGGGGAAAGGACTTTTTTCCTTATACCTCCACAATGAAAAGAGCTAGAAAGAGCCAGTTTGGAATGGTTAGGAGGGCATACTCTAATCTGGGAGAACCAGGTTCGATTCCCCGCTCCTTCACATGCAGCTGCTGGCGTGACCTTGGGTCAGTCACATGTTCTCTTGGAGCTGTTCTCTCAAGGGCAGTTTCTGTCAGAGCTCTCTCAGCCCCACCCACCTCACAGGTGTCTGTTGTGGGGAGGGGAAGGGAAAGGAGATTTGTAAGCCACTCTGAGACTTCTTTGGATAGTGAAGGGTGGGGTATAAATCCAATCTCTTTCTCCCATTCTTCTTCCCCTCCTCCTCCTCCTTCCCTTTTTAAGAGGGAATGAGGAAAATTTTGAGTAAATAGTCATCCGTGGCAACAGATTGTCATAAAGCGATCGTGACATATAACACAATAGCAATTACTGATTTCTAAATTTTATTTGTATTTGTATTTATTTAATTCCCTCATTTGTATCCCACTTTTCTTCCCAGTGAGGACCCAAAGTGGCTTACAACATTCTCCTCTTCTCCAGTTTTTCATAACCATCCTGTGAGGTGGGTCAGGCTGAGGGGGCATGACTGGTCCAAGGTCAGCCAGCAACCTCTCCTGGTACAGTGGGGATTTGAACCTTGGACTCCCTGATCATAATCTGACATATAGTGATTAAACGCCCCCTGGTGGCGCAGTAGGAGAATAATGACAGCTGGCAAAGAAAGTGCACAAAATTCATGTGTGGTCAGTGGTCATTTTGTAGAAAAAGAGGTGCAGGAGCTCATTAGTATAACTCATTAGCACAACGTATTTGCATATGCTACACCACCTGACATCACCGGAAGTATGTCAGAAGGCAAGAAAGAAGAGAGAGAGAGAGAGAAGAAGAAGAAGAGATTGGATTTATACCCCGCCCTTCACTCACTTGTAGTCTCAGAGCGGCTTACAAACTCCTTTCCCTTCCCCTCCCCACAACAGACACCCTGTGAGGTAGGCGGGGCTGAGAGAGCTCTGAGACAACTGTCCTTGAGAACAGCTGGTACAGAGCTACGGCTTGCCCAAGGTCACCCAGCTGGCTGCATATGGAGGAGTGGGGAATCAAACTCGGTTCTCCCAGATCAGAGTCCGCACACTTAACCACTACACCAAACTGGCTCTCAGAGAGCTGGCAAAGAGAGAGAGAGAGAGCTGGCAGAGAGGGGACCGTTACTAATCCAAGCCTCAGAAATACCACCAGGATAGCTTCAGTGGTGGCTGAAGCCTTCAGGAGGCTGGTCGGAGAAACAAGGACCTTTCCAGGGGGTGGGGTCATTTTGCTGCAGCCGTGACACAAGCAGGCATTCCCCTGCCGGGGAGGGGGGGGCTGGCACCAACTTCCCCAAGCTCCTGCTAAAAATGACCCGTGTGTGTGGTCATTCCATTCTCTGTATGAATTCCTCTGTACATACAGCCCTCACCATGTGGATGCAGCCCTGTGTAACATACCTAAACTATGTTTATGTAGCCTGACTTGCTGCAAGAAGTTCCAGGAATTTCAGCGAATAATGAAGTACTGAGAATTCCTTGGTAGAGGTTTGCATATGAACCATACACATAAACGTGTGTTCTGTAAAGAGCTGTCAAATCGCAGCCAACTTACGGGGACCCCATAGGGTTTTCCAGGCAAGAGAGGTGTAGAGGTGGCTTGCCACTGCCTGCCTCTGTGTAGTGACTCTGGACTTCCTTGGTGGTCTCCCATCCAAGTACTAACCAGGAGTGATCTTGCTCTGCTTCTGAGATCTGACAAGATCAGGCTAGCCTGGGTCATCTAGGTCAGGGCACCCATAAATACATTTCCTAAAATTCTTTGGGTAGGACCAATGGCAGTTAAACCAGTTTGTGTTTTAATGTAAACATACCCCATGCCTCCCAGGAAGGAGATGTTTTGAATGTACACTTCTTTTGGGGAGGAGCAGAGTAAAGGGAAGGTTTTTTTAAATTTAATATTTTCCCCCTAATGGAAGAACTATGACTAATCTTAGAACACTGTAAGCTAATTCCGTGTGTCCTTTTCCCACAGAAAGAAAGATTTATTTTTCAGAATAACCTGAACTGTACTTAACAGGTTTGATAGCTCTTTCCTGAATCATACAATAAACATAATCATTCTAGGTCACAATCTATGGGAGGGGTTGTGGCTGAGGCGATGCATTTTATATGCGGGAAGTCCAAGGTTCAGTTCCTGCCAATCTCTAATTAAAAGGTCTCAAGTTTTGGGGAAAACCTTTCTTTGCTAGAAAGCCATTGTTTGACCAAGCTAAAGGAACCAACGTTCATAGTGGATCCACACAGTGACAGTTTTTTGTGTTCTTTCTGAATGCTGTTTTCGGCACGTCTTTGTAAGCAGAGGATCAGCAACTAAGAGCAAGTTGGTGGCCCCACTCAGTAGGCCAGATTTAGTCGAGAGTCCTCCAGTTGCTGACCTGTTGTCTAAACTCTGTTGACTTTGTTAGAGCAAAACTGTACGTCTTGTTCTCATTAACCGCAACACTATAAGAGACTGAATTTGACATTGATCTAGGCAGATTCATGAGCACAACTTCTCTGTTATGTGTCGGTAGCGGGTTTTTTTCACTGTACGTTTACACACAGGTTTATCTACCCTCACCATGGTTGCGATATCCCACCCCCCCTTGTAGTTCATAAAATGTTTTGAGCGGGAGACAAAAGGAGCAGGTTTCAAGGACCGGGACTGAAGACACAATTGACTCATCCGATGACACAGATAAAGTTGCTCAGCCTCCTGATGGTGTAGTTTCCCCGTTTGGAAAATGAGAGTCCTGATAGGATCTCTTTTGAAAAAACACGCTTTGAGATGTACAGATAAATATGGTTAAGCTCAGGCATAAAAGCATACTTAGGCTAATGAAAGGCAGGGGTGGGTGGGTTAGGGGTAGACTTGCCTCTCTCGCCTCTTTGTAATCAGACCTGCAAATCCAGCTTGCAGTGAGCAAAGTGTACATACATTCTTTGCTGACCTTTCTCTCTGTCTAAGCATTGTCAGTTGACTTCCACGCTGTTTATTATTTTATTTTATTTAAAACAGTTATTCGCCACCTTTCTCCCTTGTGGAACTCAAGGCAGCTTACAACATAAACTGTTAAAATGTGTGTTATGCCCCTGGCTGCCTTTACTACCGCATCCCCCAGTCTGAGAGTTGTAAAAAAGTGTCGGGTCCAGGTCCCTATGTGTCGTGGTGCATCCGGCTATTCACTAGAATGCTGTTTAGGTAATCTTGTTGCAAATTTTGTATGAGAGGCACAAGCATGATTAGTTTTCAGGTTTTTTCTAGCGATCAGGATATAGTAGAATATGTTTGCATGAGACAGTGCCATCTTAAGAAGAAGAAGAAGAAGAAGAGATTGGATTTATATCCCGCCCTTCACTCACTTGGAGTCTCAGAGCGGCTTACAAACTCCTTTCCCTTCCCCTCCCCACAACAGACACCCTGTGAGGTGGGTGGCGCTGAGAGAGCTCTGAGACAACTGTCCTTGAGAGAACAGCTGGTATAGAGCTATGGCTTGCCCAGGGTCATCCAGCCAGGTGCAGGTGGAGGAGTGGGGAATCAAACCCGGTTCTCTCAGATTAGAGTCTGCGCACTTAACCACTACACCAAACTAAGCAGTGACTTCAATGGACTTAGAAGGGTGTGATTCTCTGCTTAGGATGTGCTGTCTGGATTTCACCTTTCTATCTACTGTGGAAGTACCTGAGCAGTTTTGGTACCCGTGCTGAAGCGTCTTTTATGTATTATTCCTCTGCTAAAGCATTACGTTGGTGGCTTTGTGAAATTTCATTAGATATGTATTTATTCATATAATGTTGTTCTGACTGCTGAAAGAAGGGCTGAGAGGCATGGCTGTCCTAACAAGCAGACGAGCCGAGTGCCTGAAACTCTCTGACTTCAGTGGCCCTCCGTCTCACAGCTGGACAGACTGGCTGAGCAAGGGTTGGCGGAGCCAAGAGAGCTCTCTGACAACTGGTGTTATGGAAATTTGGGAGGGATGGCAGGTTGAACCTCCCACAGCTATTGCAGCCGAGGTGAGCCATTCATTGGGTTCTCAGTCGCCAAAGAATGTTTTTAATGAGCACTGTGGCCATACGAGGAGATTTTTCATCAGTAAGCTATACTGAAACGCAGGTATCCAGACTGAACTCCCTTTTCACAGGTGAGCTTCGCTGTGTAGGATTATTTGCTGAGATTTTTTTTTTTTGCAAAGTTTGAGATGAGCTCCTTTGGTGCCGTATAGTTGGACTGGAAATTGTGATAAAGGGCAATGCTGATTTGACATGAGAAGTGCCATGCTGTGCCAGGTCAGTCACTCATTGGATCAATATTTTGTGTTATCACTGCTGGATGTCTGCTTGATATTTCTGGGAGGTTTAAGATGAATCTTGATGGTGTTTTCCATTCTCTCGTTAATCACCAGAGTTTGGTAGACAGAAATGTACTGTTTCTGAATATGTGGGTTGTGTGTTAAGTTGTCACAGAAAGTAACTACCAATACACCTGTCCATTTTTGGTAGTTATATCTGCTAGTAGACATCACATCATGTGGAAATGAGTTCCATAGTTTAAATATGGTGTTAAGAGTTGCTACCTTTATCTTAAATCTGTTGTTTCAGTAGATACTCCTGCGATTTTACATTCTCCACACTAGTTTATGGTTTTATAAATTACGCCCCTCCTCATTTTCCCCTAAAAATGATGTAATATTTAAATTTTCTTACACGAAGGTTACCCATTCCTCCTGATAATTTTAACAGACCATGGTGTGGTGGTTAAGAGTGGTGTGATCTGGGGAACTGGGTTTGATTCTTCACTCCTCCACATGAAGCCTGTTGGGTGACCTTGGGCCAGTCACAGTTCCCTCAAAACTCTCTCAGCCTCACCTACCCCACAAGGTGCCAGTTGTGGGAAAGGAAAGGAAGGCAATAGTGAGCCGCTTTAAGACTCCTTAAAGTAGAGAAAAGTGGGGTATAAAAACCTTCTCTTGTTGATCATCTCCTACTATTCCCAGATCTACCTTGTCACTCAGTAAAAGCAACAGCTAGGTGGATCATAAAAATATTATGGTTTTTTTTATTGCTTCTACTTCAACAATCCATGATCCCAAAATCTTGCTTTGCTGAGCAGCTACAGCCAGTCAGAACTCATTGGTATGCAGGGCCATAGGCAGTGGCAGGGCACGGAGGCCCCATCAAATCTGCAGTCCCCCCCCCCCCCCGAGCCACAGCCCAGCCTGCAGTGAAGGGGGGGGAGAGGGGCTGGCATTCCTTGTCCTTGTCCTCTCCTTCACCAGTACCAGCTAGGGCTGCCAAGTCAGCCTGGGGGGTGGGGGATCCCCCGCTAAAGGGGTTCCCGATCCACCAGCCAGCATTTGGCCGGCAGGGGGAACCCCACCCCCGACGTCGTCCAGCAAGGACAACGTAATGATGTCACCGGAAGTGACGCAGCACGTTGGGGGCGTTGCAACGCCCCCAACGTGCTGCGTCACTTCCGGTGACGTCGGGTGCGCGCGCCAGAAGAAACTCCCGGCAAGAGGAGGACTCCCCCCCCCACTGGTGAGTTTTCAAGACTTGGCAACCCTAGTACCAACAGTGGTTACAGCAGCCGTGTTTCCCGCCTGGCCACTTCTGCTTCCTCCTCCTCCGCCTTTCCTCTCCCCACCCCCAGGCGTGGTTGGAATTCTTCTGCTCCCTCCCCCACCTCACGGCATCCTGGGAGTTGAAGTTTTTTAGGCGCTAGTTCGCATGCTGTTGCAGGAAGGCGGACAAGCAAATAGGGGGCGGGGGCAACCTTTCCATGCCAGAGGAGAGTTCATTTTTTGGAGCAGGAAAAAGGGTAGACTCCGTCAGGTGGCACGGCTCAATGGAGAGGCTCGCAGGGCTGGAAAGACCAGGTCTCCCCAGGCGCTGTTGTGCCCCCCTCCCACCTCATGGAATGGCCTTGCCTACGTGGCAAGGAAGGCCCCTGTGCAAAATGGCAACAAAGTTTGGGTCCAGTGGCGCTTTTAAGATCAACCAAGTTTAATTATGCACATAAGCATTCGTGTGCATGCACACTTCTTCAGATACAGTGAAACAAGACAAGTGGGTGGCTTTAATTTAATTTAATTTAATTTAATTGGTGCCCCCTGAAAAATTCCTGGCTACAGAGCTGTCACGGTGAGTGTTTATTAGTTAGGATTCTTTATTCCAGTGCCAATGGTTTTCAGGCCTTCTAAAGTGGCACCCACTTCTAAACTTATTCTGTCTTTTGGGATTTACCATACAAAGCTTTAAGTGACCAGCAATGCAGGCTTGGCAGGCAGTGGGCATAGGTTATGCCTGCTGCCTTCGGTATTACTGGTGGCTGGTTATGAGCCAAGCCCCTGGGAATGAATGAGCCTTCAGGATGAAGGAGGGAATTTGGCAGCTCTGCCCTCTCTTCTTCTTTTCCTGCCACTTGAGAAGGGGGTCTGGAGCCTCCTTTTCCAGCCCAGGAGTTTGAGCTTTGTGACTCACCATCAAGAGTGTCACAACAACTCACTTTTGCATCATGACCCATAATTTGAGAACCACTGCAGTATGTGTTTTTTTGCCCCTTATACCACTAAATTTCATCTCTTCCCTGCTTTCCCCCTTTTTTGGGGGGGGGGGACTTTGGAGGCTTTCAACAGCATCCCTGTAGCAAATTCAGCATGCTCATTGGGAAGTATTGGGGTCGGGAGGTGAGTGGTAGTGATTCCATAGCAAAGCTCTTTATTGAGGGTCAGATGGAACATGAGAAACCCTGAGCTCAGAGCCCTCTTTTATGCCGGCCGAAGACAATGCCCTGACCTCGCCCACAAGTCCTGATAGGACCTTAAGTCCGTGGTTGCAGTTCATAGGTCCCCCAGCAGGAGACCTAGGCTCGTAATTGGTGGTCGCTCAGGATCCGACTGGCTATTGTTCTACCTGGCCGAAGCTCAGGTAGATTCTGACCATGTGCGCTGCCCATGTGGCGGTCATCATTACAAGAGACCAGGTGACCGTGGTCTTAGTACACAACACTCATCAATGTTATTTTCTAGCAACGCTGTTAGAAGTACATGCAGATATCATAACCATGTGTGTTGATCAGATCTTGGGTTAACTCAGCTTTGGAGTCTGGTTTATACTGTTTCTTCTGCATGTTAAGTAGCCCACAGGCCCACAGGCCCAAAGATGGCATGAGGAATGTTACTGAAAACTGGGTTTTACCCAGAAGGCACTAGTTTGAGTGATCATGGTGTCATTTATTCCAGCTGCTGCTGAGTGCTGGGGGTTATATAGCCTAGACCACAGAACAAAGATTGAGTCCAGTGGCAACTTTAAGACCAACAGAGTTTTATTAAGGGTATAAGCTTTTGTGTGCATGTGCATGCACACAAAAGCTTATACCCATAATAAAACTCTGTTGGTCTTAATCTTCATTCTGCTGCTTCAGACCAACATGGCTACCCACCTGAGCCTAGACCACAGTAACATTCCCTGTGAATTTGTGGGCATGCACAACAAACAGGAGAAACCAACTATGTGGACCATTCATTTCAGGGGCTTAAACATGTTAGCCCGTCTAATACCATGAAACGTATGTCTCTTTCTCCTCAAATTCTTACCCCTACCCTACTGTTTTTTTTAACAAGGGGGTTTGTAACTGATTTCATAAAGAGAAACAGGAAAGATTAATTCCGATATAGCTGACTTTCTGCATTTGAAGAAGAAAACCGTTCTTGAAAGCAGAATGTGCGAAAAAGAGACACCCACTCACACAGATGTTGCTGTCCTTTCTCAGGTTCTTTTCAAAAGAAGCTTCACTGTGGCCTGTTGCACACCGCAGCATGAGGTGTGAGAAGACTGGTAGCCCACTGACTTCAGTGAACGTTAGAAGAGCAAAGTGTGCTTAGGAGCACACTGCAAAGCATCAGAATGTCCTGTTTTTCATACTAGTCGAGCGACAAGGGACGTTCCACTGCAGACCTCAGCTGAGCAACGTGTTGACCTTTTTGTCTAATGTTTAACTTCTGTTAATTGCAGAGTTACTGTGTCAGGAATGCAATTCCCTGAGTTTCATTGTAATTCGCGAAGTTCACTGGCCGCTTACTTTTAACCACCATGCGTCCATGGCCCAGCAAAACGTAACTTATTCGCTTACCCTTTGCAGAATTGGATCTTCAATGGCTGGAGCAAGATTGAGCAAGTGGCTGAAATGAGTATGAACACTATTCTAGAAGAGATTCTGATTAAAAGATCGCAACAGAAGAAGAGGACATCCCCTTTAAATTACAAAGAGAGACTTTTCGTGCTTACAAAATCCATGTTAGCATATTATGAAGGTCGACCAGAGGTAGGAAGCTGAGTTTTATTTCACTGCCCTTTTGGTGGCTCCTTGAGAGAATATTTGCTTTTGTAGTTTTCTTTTGTTGTTCTGCTGATTTGATTTTGTAGTGCTGAACTTTCTTACTGATGGTGGCGATGTTATAATGACTGTATGCCGTTGGTCCTGGATGGGAGAAACACAAATCCTTATATTAGAAGCTCTCTTCTTTTCTAAAATGAATTGTGTGCTTTCGAGTTGCTTCTGACTTATGATGACCCGAGGAATTAACGACCTCCAAAACATCTTATTGTTAAGAGCCTTGCTCAGGTCTTGAAAACTGAGGGCCGTGCCTTCCTTGATTGAGTAAATCCATCTCATGTTGGGCCTTCCTCTTTTCTTGCTTCCTGCAACTTTTCCCAGCATTAGTGTCTTTTCTAGTGACTCTTGTCTTCTCATAATATGACCCAAGTATGATGATGTCAGGTGCAGTCATTAATATGACTTTAAAAGAACAATTTGCAGTATGGCATTCTTAATAACTGGGCGGCAGAGAAATAAAATGTAGTTTATTACATTTGTGTTCCATTTCCCAAAATATGCCGAATGTGGATCCTTTTTTTAAGCATCTGCATGCATGGAATCAAACACAACCTTGTTTTCCAGACAGGAATACTACAGAAATTGCTGTGACAAGCTAGTGATGGATATCATAACATTTTTCAGATTTCCAGATGTGCATCCTCCAAGGATGAACAGTAAGGCCACCCCCCTTTTTCACATTATCTTCATAACATGGGAGCTGCTCCTGTCACACAGCCCTTTCTCATGTTGCTCAAGTAATGTCAAGAGCCCCAAGGCATACATAAAGGATGAATCCACTTTGTGGTCCTACCCATACTGGTGTTGATCCAGTTTCTGGAGTGGAAAGACTGGTGTGGGAAGGAGCTGCTGCAACCTGGGTTTCTCCCATATAGCTTGGGGCTTCCTGATGTAACCAGAGCAGTGCAAGATGCAGCTGGGCTGGGGCAGCTTCATGCTGCAAATATAGTGTGGGAAGGAACCTGAGGAGCCTTTGGCTGCAAGTCTAAGAATCCTTTCCTGGGAGTAAGCCCCACTGAATAAAATGAGGCTTACTTCTGAGTAGACTTGCTTAGGATTACTCCCTCTGTCTGGGAGCTTTGAGGTGAAAGGGAACAGGGGCAGTGAAGCTTGACAAGGCAGAGCGATCCGCTCAGGCTGAAAGGGTCTCCTCACACTTCAAGAGTACAGAGATGAGGGAAGGCCCCTCAAGAGCCACTGTGGGGTAGTGGTTAGAATGTTAGACCAGGAACTGTGGAGGTGCTGGTTCGAACCCCTGCCTGCCATAAAACTTGCTGAGTGACTTTGGGCCAGCCGCGCACTCTCAGCCTCTAGCCCACAGGATTGCTGAGTGGGTGAAATGGAGACGGGGGAGAACCGTGTACCCTTCCCTGAGCTCCTGGAAGGAAAAGTAGCATAAAAATGCTCTAGATAAAAAATTAAAATAAAAGTGGGCCTCCAATATGAGTTCAGTATTAGGAAAAGATTTTGCCAGTTTCAAGGTGTGATACTTCTTTAGAAGCAGTCATCTTGATTAAGAGTATACATGGAGCAACATCAATGCGTCAGTGCTTTATGGTACGAAAACGGAGGCTAATTGGAAGGAAAGTCCTCTTTGTTATGTGGGGTAGAGAGAAGGCTTCTTATTTTGGGTTGTGCTGTTTTGTGTTGTGAAATTGTTGTAAATGTGAGCTGGAATG
Organism: Lepidodactylus listeri; assembly: GCA_029233225.1. Classification (NCBI taxonomy): domain Eukaryota; kingdom Metazoa; phylum Chordata; class Lepidosauria; order Squamata; family Gekkonidae; genus Lepidodactylus; species Lepidodactylus listeri. The sequence goes on along the minus strand of JARCFY010000009.1, from coordinate 109,232,972 downwards.
CCATTGTGTGCTTTCATTGTAGGATTGTGGTAGGAGAAGTAAATCACTGCTTAAAATCTCACAGGGTTCTCTGGAGTCAGAGTTCCAAGTGGTTTGATAGGCTAAGGTCAAATCGACACCTGACTTTCCGGCTGGAATCATTCTAGTTTCAAAAAAACCCGTCTATACCTGTTTCTACTTTCAAACCATACTTGTTCTAGTTTTAAAATTACTGTTTACATTCGTTAATTGCCCTCCTATGGTCAAGCTAGCATTTTACTGCTTTAAACAGATCCTGTTGCTTAGTACTCTTCAGACCCAGGGAGTGAAATTTGAAACCAGCGTGAAATGAGCGTAGGAAAAGACAGCAGTCAAACTACTTCAGAGGGGAGGTGTAAATTGGCCTTAGTCTCAAGTTCAGGAGACTGAGGTCCTTTCTGCATTTGCCTGCCACTCTGGATTTTCTCAGTGTTTGAACAGAGGCAGTTTAAGTCCTCAGCAGAACAGCATCCAAATAACCTGGGGCAACAGCAGCCTGAAACCGGGCTGACCGCTGAAGGGAGGTAATGTAATGCAGAATGGGGAGAAAACATGGAATAAAAAGAATATTGAACTAGATTTTAGTGCAGAATTGGAAAAAAACAAATCTGGATTAAAAAGAAGGTTGAATTTGATTTTAGTGCAGAATTGCTTGGAGGACACCATGGTGAACTTGGATTAAAAGGAGAGTGCGGAAAGGGCCTCCAAGCCATGAGGAAAGTAGGGGTTAGACACAAGTCCCCAGAGGAAGCAAGCCAAGAGAAGAGCAATCTGGTTGAAGCTTTGATTGGTAGGCTTTGTTTGGAGGAACCCCCAATTCTAAGACTTTATAGATCCAGAGGGAGACCAGGGACGAGAAAGCCAGTTTGGTGTAGTGGTTAAGTACGCGGACTCTAATCTGGGAGAACCGGGTTTGATTCCCCACTCCTCCACTTGCGCCTGGCTGGATGACCTTGGGCAAGCCATAGCTCTGTACCAGCTGTTCCCTCAAGGACAGCTTGGGAAAGAGCTCTCTCAGCCCCACCCACCTCACAGGGTGTCTGTTGTGGGGAGGGGAAGGGGAAGGAGTTTGTAAACTGCTCTGAGACTCCCTTGGGGAGTGAAGGGTGGGGTATAAATCCAATCTCCTCTTCTTCTTCTTCATCATCATACGCACCCATTTGCCACGGAAGAGGGATGATTCACCACCGGATCAAAGTGGCGCGATCACACCAGCACATCTGGGAAGCATCCCACAACCATCGTCAAATGGTCGCAAACCCTTTTGATCTGGTGGGGAAGTGTGGTAAAAAGCTACTAGTGAAACTCCAGTAGCAAATGGTTTGCTGCGGTTCACAACCAGAGTTTCCCTGTTTGATCGTGCCAGCACGGAAGTGTGGCATTGCGGATATCCTAACACCACACGGGGGGGGGGTTTGCCCCCCTTCTCCGTGTGCGAATCATCGAAGGCCCCCTTAGGGGGAGATGCGATTCATCGATCCTCTCCCCCCCGTTAAGGCGAATAATCGATTCTCCTCCCGCCCCCATCTAAGCAAATCATTGATTCCCCCTTCCCCTGTTGAAGTGCTTCATCGATCCCCTGTTTAAGCACCTTGGAAACCCACCACAAAAAAAACACACTCGCCCGCAGTTGCGTCTGATCACGCAGTGGTGGTTTGCCCCAGCAGGTCCACAGAGCTGTGTCATCACGCAATTGCGGGGCAAATGGCTCCGGAGCAAAAAAAGCCTCGATTCCCCTCCGAATTATTTCGCTCGTGTGGCCGCAACCCAGGAGTCTCAATTAAAAAATCCTGAGGTCTTACTAAAGCCCTCCTAATTCTGAAGCTGTTTTGACTAGTAGTTGGGAGAAAGACATAGGGTGCGATCATACGCACCCATTTGCGACACAAGAAGGACGATTCTCCGTGGCGTGATCACACAAGCACATCTGGGAAGCGTCCTGCAGCCGGTGTCAAAGTGTCGCAAACCACTTTGAGCTGGTGGGGAATCGGCTTATTTAGCTACCAGTGAACAGGCAGTCTCAAATGGTTTACAACGGCCCAGAACTGACCTTTCCTGGTGTGATCGCGCCAGCGCAAACAAGTGGCGTTGGGGAGTGGGCTTTTTATTTTTTTCCCCCTCCCATCCTGGTATGCGCATCATTGGATGATCCCGAGGGTGGAGAGGCAAGTCATTGATCCCTTGTAGAAGCAGATAAGCGCACTGAAAACAGCTGGAAAAAAAACCCAACTCGCCCACGGCTGCGTGTGATCACGCAGCGGCAGTTCGCCCTCACAGGTCCATGGACCTGTGTGATCCCGCAAAAGCGGCGCCAATTGCGCCAGCACAAATTTGTATCACTTCCCGTCCGGCTTATCTTGCTCGTGTGGACGGGGCCATAGAGTTTCTTTTAAAAAATATTACCAGAGCAGCTTGTCTGATTTTGCCATAATAATCACACCGGTAAAGAAGATGAAAAATCCTGTAGAAATTAATATGTTAAACAGTATACGTGGTAAAACTGTGAAGCTGATCATTTGTATTTTATTTTCTGAATTGCTACTAATTATTATTAAGAAAATGTATAAGACACTGAACTGGTTATGAAGCTGCCTGAGTTCACTGTGTTTTCTCTGAAGAGGGATTGTCTGGTTGTCTGGCTACTGCATGATATAAGGTATGGTAGAAGAACTGAGTAGCCCAAAGATTTTAAGGTCACTGATTTTACCCTTGGTCTCCAGGATGTCCCAAATCTGGTAAGGGTGATATGTGCACAGTATCGTTTTCTGTACATGAAGCCTCAAAGACAACCCAGAAACTAAGGTCCGGAATGCGGTAGCCTGACTATTGTCAGGGGCTAGCCTCTGGGAACATAATGTTGCCCAGTTTGGAACAGCTACACCGGCTGCCAGTCTGTTTCTGAATTCACTTCAAGGTGCCGGTTTGACCTTTAAAGCCTCTGAAGGCCAGAGACCCTGTGCACCAGCTGTGATCGTCAGACAGCCATCTGTGGGCTATCCTACCACTTAGCGTGGCCCATCTGGTGTCGACCAGAGCCTGGGCCTTTTTGGTTGTGGCTCTGGCTTTGTGGAATGGGCCACCTAAAGAGGGGCGGGGAGCCCTTTCCTTGGAGGCCTTCAGGAGGTGTGGCCTGGCCTGCCTGTTTGACAGGGGGTTTGCAGGAGTCTGAACTGGCAGTCATCTTTTAAGGGGCGAAGGGGGGGATGCTTTGAGGTTTGTTAGTTTATTTTTGCTTTTAAGCTGAAAATGTTTTTGACTATTATTGTAAGCTGCCTTGAACCACGAGGAAAGGCGGAATAAAATGTTTGAATAAACAAACAGAAAAACATTCATCTGTGTTCCATTAAACTGGGTGAAGGTGTCACCTCCCATCCAAGAACACCAGTTCAAGAGCTCAACTACGTGATACACTTTTCTTGTGTACATCCCTAGGTCTGGCCCACAGATATGGTCTGGGGTTTCGTGCTTAGAACTTCATTCCCAGGTATGCGAGGATCTGCTTTAGATGAAGACCATGTAGTAACTACCCCGCACCCCATTTTTCCAGCCTGAAACATTTGTGTGCCTAGTAATCAAGTTCTAAGCGCTGAATTCCCAAACTGTATTTGTTGACTGTATGTAACTGGTGTGGCAGCCCTACAGAGGGAGCACAGAATGACTGGCCATACCTGGGGGGCTGGTGGCCCAGAAGATGCCAAAGAGGCCCGGGGAAGGCTTCACTGCCTCGCCACCTACTGGTCAGTGGCTGTGGCTGAGAGGCAGCTGATTCTGGTGGAAGCACACAGGAAGCAGGATGTGGCCCAGGCGAGGGGAACTACCCGTGCTCGGGTTACAGTTCCAGGCCCATCTGAAGGGGGCGTGGCGGTAGTGCCAGCAGAGGGCATTAATGGGTCATGAGGATGCAGCCTGATATGAACAGGGCTATGCACCGGAGCAGCACCAGGCTTTAAAGGCCACGTGGGAAAAGACAGCTAGGGGATGGAGCTGTAGAAAAGGGGAAGAGGGTCAAAGCAGGAGGACTGAAAGTAGTAGAGAAAGGAGGCAGAAGTGCCGTCCTGGAGAAGAAAGCCTAGGGTGGCTGGTGTAGAGCCTAGGTGAAAGAAACTAGGGTGTGCAAAAAAAAAAATTCAGTTTTTTCCCAATTCAGGTCTATTCTCGAATACCAGTATTGGTATTGTGTTGGTATTTGGGGAATTATTTGGGGGATTTGAATTTATTCAGCTCCATTATATCTTATGGGGACCGTCCCCATAGGGTACAATGGAGAATTTCTCTTGCTGAGTTGTGCTGCCGCAGCAGCACAACTCAGCGAGTTCAGAAGGCATTTAAACTTTAAATGTGTTCAGTTCACTTGTCGAATTGTGCTGCCATGGCACTGAAGTGCTATTTTGGTCTAGCATTATAACGCTCAACTTAGAACGATAAAGAAAAAAGTTTGAGAAAGACCATGCAGCAAAAAAGGGTGGCGAGGGGGAAGCAGCACTATTGAAAGTGCTGCAACATTTTAGACAACAGACTACAGCGATTTAGAAGCGCAGAGAAGAGGTGAAAACAGAGTAAAGCAGTTTACCTCAAAAGCTGCTCAACCTTGCTTTGCTACCCAGACACAAGTGGCTTTGTATGAAAAGGTAAATAAAATCTGTTAGCAGCCGGTTGCTAAAATGGTTGTGTCTGAAATGTCACAAAAAATCCACTAGGAACTGGCTACTAAAACGGATTACAAAATGGATTAGAAAAGTTGCTAACTTTCCATTTGCTGGGAGATTTTGGTGGGCGAGATCTATTAAACATGCAGTCCCACACCTGCATGCTGAAGTGGTTCCAATTTGGCTGAATTGAACGTCATTTTTTTTACAGGTTGCATCTGCTGCTTAACCAAGTTGTCTACTGCTTTTTCTGCAGTTTGTCAAAAATTATAATTTTATGTGAGATCCAGGGAATTATGGAAGTCCAACCATCTGGGAGTATGCAGAGTGCTTTCCAGCCCACATAGCTGGCTGAAAATCCCTGAGATTTAAATCTTTGTGTATTGAAGACTTCCAAAGACGCTAATGTATTGAAGACTTCCAGAGGCACAAAACTCTTATAAAAGTGTAATGGTCCTTAAACTGCCAGCTAGTTGTTTTGTATTTTAAAGGGATTGGGGGGTGGGGTGGATACCCCATAATAAGGAAACAATCTGGTATGTGTAATGTAGGCAGAGTTTCAGCAGCACAGGCTTATATTAAATAAATGAATAATAAATAACATTTAAATATAATTTAAAGATACTGTGGTTGCAGTCACAAGATAAAGCGGGCGGGAGACAGGCTATTTCCTCCTGCAAAAGTTAACCTGCAGTTGCGCGATCGCACAGTCGTTTGAAGCTGCAGGCACAGCCCGCCACTGCGTGATCAGATGCAACCACAGGTGAGTCAGGATTTTTTTTTGCTGTTTGTCTCCAATGCACTTAAATGGGGGATCGATGAATCGCACCTCAGCCCTGAGGGCTCCCTACACATATGGAGAAGGGCAAAAAACAATGGCATCAAGTCAAGATGGCCTCATCAGACCATCCCGACGCCATGGAACCGCACTGGGGCGATCAGACGCAGGAAAGTCTGTAGCCTGTAACAACGCGTTTGCTACCACACTTTCCGAGGTGTCTTTTAAATCCGCTTGTGCAGCAGAGCAAAATGGGTTGCCGATGGCTGCGGGGCGCTTCCCAGATGTTATTGTCTGATTGCGCTCCTTTAATCCGCCCAGCATTCGCACCTATGTCGGGGCTAATTGTGCATGTGATTGCAACCAATATAAGGGAAATCAAAAATCTGTATGACATTTTGAAAATGTAGAAAGCAATAAACTAAAAACATAGCAAAATTAGTAGTAATATAGTAAATATGGAAAAAATACAAAACATTTCTAGACACACTCGTGCCAGATGTACATGCAGTCAGGGATATAAAGCTTACTTGCAGGTTCAGTCCTTTGATGACTTTGGCAATGTGAGCGTCTTCCAAACTGCAGAAGAAGCAGGAAGTTAATCCTTGCTCCAGTCACAGGGACTAAATGTATCAGAAAGATAATTCAAGGCAGATACCCATGAATGTCCTGAATATCAGTTTAATGAAGTGAGGTTCCTGGCCATTCACACCTACGAATGGTCTGTCTGGAAAGGAGATTTTGCTAGCAACCTTAACATTTATACAGTTAGCATATCACTTGCCTACCAGAGGCTTCTAGCTTGCCAAGAAAACATCACATTTCACATACGAATAAATGGATTTTTCTGGCTAAAGGGAGAAGTTATGGGCCTAGCCTCAGAGTGGAGTTTGGTATGACTTGACCAAACTTGAAATGGTGATTGAAGAAAAAGGTCTACAGCTAAATTGCACTGTTTGTGAAACAGGACCTTAACACTAAAGAGTGCCTAGTAAGATCTTAAACTGGGAAGCTGAGGAATGTATATAAGATATCATGGAGGAGCAGACACAGTTGGAGTGGACAATTGGAACAGAATTCTGTTTGCTTATGCAGTTACATTCTCTCATGAGGAGTGTGTTTTCAACCTGAAAATGGTTAGTATCGAAAGACCAGATCAGCATTAATGTGAGAGCTTACAGTCTGAGGTGACTACTATTTTTAGATGCACAGAGCAAAGAACTAGGAAATTGAAACACACTTTTCATTAGTGGTATAACTTGTTAAGAAAAGGACATCCTACACAAAATGTGTTAATATTTTGTTTGACAGACAACTAGTAATTCTGCCTTGCAAAGCTAGGGGATAAGGGTACGTTTTCTCAAGAATTAGAGCTTTAAATTGTGACACTCAAACCCACTCTTGTTATCATTTAAAGGCACGTAAAGTCAGATAATCAGAAATAGGTTTTGCAGATTTTAATCAGGAAATGCTGACTTGGGGAATTAATGTCATCTCAGAAATTGCTGCTTGTGAGTCCATTGTGGCTTTATAAAAATGATGATGTTTTGCAACTGCTACCTCAGCACAGCAAATTTTCTGGAAATTTTAATAATAACATATTTGGTTTTACTCAGTTGAGGGCAATTGCTTTTTCCTGGTTTTTCGTGTGGCTTCTGGTATTCAGTACCTTGTGGTTTGTTACAGAAGTCGTTTGTCTTTTTCACTCTTTTTCCTCTGGAAATTTTAATGCCATGAAAAACTAGGGTGGGAAGCATTTTCCTCTCTGAAAAATTGGAAATTGAGGGAGGGTCAAGCACTACAGTCTTTACTCTCTTATTCTATTTACTGCTTTAAGAACATAAAATACATTATGCATGACTTAGCATTTAAAATGCATTAGTCTGCATGTTTTTGAGAAGTAACAGTATAAACACCTTCAGTTCTGATCATACGAAATAGCAGATACACCCAATATGGAAGAGCACTGCAAACAGTTGCAGTCTACACATGTCTTAGTTTTTGCCATCTGAGACGTTCAGTACAATCCTAAAAACACTTTCGGAGGATCCTAAGAACACTTTCGGAGAATTAAGTCCCATTGAGTAGACCTGAATAGGATTCTAAGCTGACCTGTTAAGATAGCCCTGTTGATGACCTACAAGTAGTTTTTTGTATTTTGACACCCCCGCCCCCCCGGACTTTGTTCTCCAGCAATGCAGGACATTTATTTATGTATTTATTAAAGACTTTTTTTACCCTACCATTCCAAAAAAAAAGACTCGAGGCTGATTACAATGATTTTTAAAATACACCAGAATAAAACACACAATACTTACACATATAATATGGATTTTTAAAAACTTCAGATGACTAGGACACATTTATCTACTGGGCATCTTCTTGTTTCCCTGTCGCGAGGCATCTGTGGGCCAAACTACGCAATACATTTTTTAACAAAACAGGTGCAGTTATAGGATTGTCAGACCTCTTTCTTCCATTCTCAGGAGCCTTTGGGGGTGGGGCATGGGAAAGGGAAATGTCAGTCACTGCCATTTCCAGGTTTTATCTGGGAATGAAATCACATACACACATACACAGACCTTTATTGGCATAAGGCAATACAGCAGGAATTCTTCAAAACTGTGTAGTAAAACCAGGGTTGTGGAGACTTCCTAGAGCACTGTGATATCACTTCCAGTGTAATGTAGTATGTTCTGTGTAGCAACCAGCCTGCCATGTGCTCCCAGGTAATGGCGCCCGCCACATGGCCAGAGCACATGGTCAGGCAGAGAGGGGAGCTTGAATCTGGAGGAGCAATAGACGTCCGGATTCTAAGCCTCCCCCAATGTGGGACCTAGGTTCTCCCTGGGGAGCCAATGTGGTCAAAGGCTCCTCCAGGGAACCTATGACAAACATGCGCATATGTTAAGCCCCTATCAGGTCTTTTGGGTGTGGCCAGAGGTGTGGCTCCGGCCAGCATATAATGAGGGCCCTGGAGCCCTGGAAGCATGCTTGATCTGACCATCTACTGGGCATGCTGAATCACTCAATAAAGGCTTCATGATTTCACTCTTCCTGGTCTCCTGAGTCCAGGACTCCTCATCCAGGTAAAACAGGAAGTGACATTCTGACATCAATTGATGTTGTCTCCCCTCCATTTCCCCCCTGCTGCTCTACTGAGTGAATGTGGGGGATATGGAAGCATCAGTGGGAGGACTCCTGTCACAAGTAGGTAAGTGGCAACCTGAGGTCCAGACCTGAATCTCTTTCCCTACAGCCATACAGCAACTGTAGGGAATGTCGTTTTAAAAGTCTCCAGGGTCCCAGTTTGGATTAGAAATGTGATGTAGGAAGAGGAGAGGTTCCTTATTTTACTTGCAGATTTTTCAGGTTTTCTTTCTGGGTCTTCCTGTCTCTAAGGCTGACATTACCATGTTCCAAGTACGAGAGGACTCCCTTATGAAGTTTCATTTTTCTGAATAACTCTGGCACAAAATTAACCGCTTGTTAACCACATGAGGCAAATAGAAATCATACACTATTCTCAGTATTTGTGCTTGGATTCACAAATAAATCACAAATAATCAGGGGTCCGTTGGGGCCGGAGCTGCCCTACTGGCCAGCTCAGGACTGGCCAGTAGGGCAGCCACGGGCTGAATCAGATTCTCTAATCTAATTCAGCTCGCTGCTGAATTGCCGCCGAAATTCGGCGGCAACTTTAAAAGCCACTGGAGGGGAGGGGGTTTGAGGGAGAGGCTCCAAACTTTCAGGGTAGCTGCTGGGGCCTCTCCTCGAAATGCCCACCACGTTTCAAGAAGATTGGACCAGGGGGTCCAATTCTACAGGCCCCCAAACAGGTTGCCCCCATTCCCTCCATTGTTCTCTATGGTAGGAAAAAAGTTAACATTTTTTCCCTCCATAGAGAACAATGGAGGGGATGGGACAATCTGTTTGGGGGCCCATAGAATTGGACCCTGTGGTCCAATCTTCTTGAAACTTAGTGGGTATTTTGAGGAGAGGCCCCAGCAGCTACCCTGCAAGTTTGGAGCCTCTCCCTCAAACCCCTTTCCTCCAGCCCCTCATATACCCTATGAGTTTTTGCCATTGATTTCAATGGCCCATAGGATATAATGGGGCTGAAACTGACATTCCCTTTCTGACACACTTCTGGTGATGTCAGGGGACGTGGCATGTGCTAATGAGTTATGCTAATGAGCTCTTGCACCTCTTTTTCTACGAAAGGACCCCTGCAAATAATGAATGAATAAGGAACTGGGAACCAACTTCAGCCTCCTCCTAATCTATGGTGGTTGACCCAGCTCCTCACCACATTATGCTTTTTGTTTGTCAGAATATGGTGAATCAACTTTCCATGCACAGTCGTTTCTGACCAGGAGTTTTCTGCAAATGGTGATCTGTGCGCTGTTTGTTTTCTCCTGTCATGACTTAACTTGGGTAGCCTGTGATCTGCTCTTATTTCTTTTTGTTTAATGTCTCCTAATTACCCTGCAGCTCAATTTAGGAGCCCAGTTTAAAAATAGACACTGTGTGAGAGAAAAAGTCCCCATGGGTGAGTGATTTCGCCTCAGCCGGTGTCATGTGCAAATCAGGCCCGAGTCAGTTAACCGTGAAGAGAACTGTGAAGGTCTTGAGATAATTACCTTCGTGAACAAAGTTGTTGTTCGTAAATAAAAGGAAAGGAGATTGGAATTGCATAATGTCTAGTTTATTCTAGGCTGATCATGTTTACTCATTAATGAAGGAAAGCACATCATTCAGTACATGGGCCCAAACCAGAAGAGTTCTGTATATGAATACGTGGAGCTGCTTTAGACTGAATCAAACCATTGGTCTGTCAAGTTGAGCATTGTTTACTGTGACTGGCAGAGTCATGGCTTTCCTCTGTGTGTGTGTGTGCATTGCTTGAAAATACATGACTTGCAGAAGAGTTCGTAGCCTCACTCCCATCTGTAGTCTGATTTCCCTATAGGGGAGTTACTCTGCCCATGTTCAGAGGGCCCTGCTTGCTTAACATACGTTTCGGCTGAGCTCTGGAGCGGTGAAGCCTCAGCAACCCCTGGCTCAGATTAAACCTTGTGTTCCAGGCGACCTGGAGGAGATACAGAGACCACTAGGGTTGCCAAGTCCAGTGAACTTACCGGCGGGGAGGAGTCCTCTGTTGGCTGGGAGCTTCACCGGCAAGTGCGCAAAGCGCGCACACCGGCTGACGTCACCAGAAGTGACGTCAGCACGTTGGGGGCGTTGCCAGGGCGACGCTCTGGCAATCGCCCCCAACGTGCTGACGTCACTTCCGAGTGACGTCATCACGTGTGGGAAGTCGTCCAGGCTGGACAACTTCGGGGGTGGGGTTTCCCCCGCCGGCCGAATGCTGGCCGGCGGATCGGGAACCCCTGTAGTGGGGGATCCCCTGCCCCCCGGGCTGACTTGGCAGCCCTAGAGACCACCATCTTCAGCTGTAAAGCCTTCCTCTGAAAAGTATTAAATAGAATGAATTTGGGCAAAAAATGATTATTTTTTGTCTTTGCTTCTTCATGTATTGGAGAAATTCCAGCCTGATATCCAGCTTCAACCAGGGTTTCCCTCTATTCTCTCCTCTTTCAGAAGCAAGTTGCTTCCTAAAAGTTGGAAAGTCCCCTTCCACACTTTGGTTTGTCTTAAAAATTCTGTATTGATCTTTTAAAACTTGTGTGTGTTTTTAAAGGTATGAGATTGCAAGATTATCTGGATTTTGAAAAATAATTTTTAAATTCGCATCTGGAGGGGGAGCATGCTAACTAATATTTTTGTGTGCGTGTACGCTGATAGTTTTGTGGGCTTATTTGCAAGCATTGAAGTAACTGGTATCCTGAAAGGCTGGAATCAAAATATGCTCAGGTACAAGCTGCAGTCATCTTGACCTCCTAGGTCAGGGGTGGCCAACCTTGCTTAACATAAGAGCCACATAGAATAAACGTCAGATGTCTGAGAGCCACAAGACAGGAACAAATATCATACACACGTTTTTATTTTTAAAAATATGCAAATTTGCTTTTTATTAACGTTAAATGGGACTGCCAAAAATAAAAACAAACGAGGAAAACCGGTTATTGATAATGATATTAATTGTTTGCAAATGATATTGAGAGAGAGAGAAAAAAAGAGAGAGATGGAAAGAAAGAATTAAAGAAGTGGAAAGAAAGAGAGAGAGAGAAACTAGGAAAGCAAATAGATGGGAGGGAGGAGGGAAGGAAGGAAGGAAGGAAGGGAGAAAGAGAGAAAAAGCATGCCTCCCCTTTGCTTCCCCAGCTGCCCTGCCAGGAGCCGCACAATATGTGTGAAAGAGCCGCATGTGGCTCCCGAGCCACAGGTTGGCCACCCCTGTCCTAGGTCTTGTGCATTTTAAGTCACAAACCCTACCTCCTGCAGCCCAAGCAAAATGAGCTTGTTCAAGCCCTCTTGGAAGCATCTTGTCAGAAGACAGGAATGTCTGTATGCTTTGTAAAAACACTGCACTCTATGCCCACGGCAAACAAGACACAAATGTTAATGATTTGACAGGGTCTAACCAGAGCAGGCTGAACTTACTGTCTGTTTCTAACTTTTTTTTAACCCTTGTGCATTATGACATGTTACTTGTCATCAACCAAAACCACAGAAGTTTACGTTTGGCTTCCTAGAGACATATGCAAAGCTGCTTTAGTAAATTCTGACCCAACAATTAGCAGAAAATTTGTCAGTAAACTTCAAAGCTAGTTTCGGTAGTTCAGTGAAGCTTCATTGTTTTGGGTGACACAAATGCATTGTAAACATGGCAAGGTAATGAAACCAAATTTATAACTATTTTGTATTTCCAGTACTGGTACAAAGCAGATGATATGTGCTCATTGCCATCACCTAATATTTTCAAAACACCACGCGAACCTAGAAGTAACAGTACTTGTTGAGGGTCGCATCGAACCACTTCTTCCTTCCAGGTTCAGCAATGCTTCAGCAAAACTATGAGCCTGTTACACATTTCCATTCCTTGAGTGATTAACCCATGGAATTCACTGCCACAGGAGGTGGCGGCGGCTACAAGCATGGACAGCTTCAAGCGGGATTTAGATAAACATATGGAGCAGAGGTCCAGCAGTGGCTCTTAGCCACAAAGTATAGATAGGAACTCTCCGTATGAGGCAAGTGATGCTCTGTATTCTTGGTGCTTTTGGGCGGGGGCAAGAGTGGGAGGGCTTCTAGTGTCCTGGCCCCACTGCTGGACCTCCTGATGGCACTGTGTTTTTGGCAACTGTGTGACGGAGTGTTGGACTGGATGGGCCATTGGCTTTTCTTATGTTCTTATGGCCGCGTCCACACTGTCACTTTTGTCGCTCATTTCTCCCTATTGCTTCAGGTTCCCCCCCCCCATATGTTTTGTTCTCTCTAGTAGTCCCAGAGGGAGCAAAACACATGTGGAAACGGTGGGGTGGGGGGGGACCCAAAGCAATAGGGAGAAATAAGCAACAAAAGTGACAGAGTGGACAGGGCCTATGAGTGCTTAATTCCTAGTACAGCACTATAAGATATATTTTCCTTTGAATGACAGAGCACTAGAGCCTTACAGTGTAATACTTGTTTATTTCAGAACTATTCAAGACAACAGTTTTTGAGCAAACAGAAGCTAAACCAGGCTTTTTGTTGTTCAGTCGCACAGTTGAGTCCGACTTTTTGCAACCCCATGGACCACATCACGCCAGACCCTCCTGTCTTCCGTCATGCTCCAGAGTTTGCTTAATTTCATGTTTGTTGCATCAATAACACTGTCCAACCTCAACTGTTAGTCCTGCAACAGGTTCCCAAAGAGAGCAACTGTATCCCAGGGTGCTTTACCTTCAGCCAATTCACTTCTGTCTCTGCCCGAATTGGAAGCAATATTTAATTGGGGGCTCTTTAACATTACAAAGCCCTTGTGCTTGCTGAGTGATTACAGGACGACTTTGAATCAGGTGTTCCATGGGAGCTGTGCCTCTGAGAACTTATACAAGCCTTTTTATCCTTGTGACCAGAGTGTATCGCCCTGTTTTCTCCCCCTTAAAGGATCCCATGGAACTGCTGTCGGCTTTGCTTGCATTAATTTCATAGCAACGCCAGTAGTGCCTTCATAGGATGCTTTAAGGAGGAGAAAACACATAAAGGAGAAGGCAGCCATCACTTCTGCCTGTGTGCCCAGGTCACGAGGAGAAAAAATGAGCTTGAGTCTGAGAGGCCCAATACTTCCACTGAATGTCTGATTTAAAGTCCTCCTCTCATTACCCAACACATTCGAGAACTTTGTAACATGTAAACATGCTACACAACACCCATCCTGTAGATCAACTGTCCATTCAGGAAAATATCCACTAAAGAAACATCAGACAATCCTCCAAGATGATTAGCAAGAAACCACATTTCTCATCCCATAATAAACCAAGGTTCCTCTGTAATCTTTTGTATTCCTTTGAAGCGGTGAGGGTTCACCTGTGTGATGATGGGGTTACCTTACCCAGCAAGGTAACGATAAGGGATCACCTTTCCCGGTGATGAAAGTAGACACACGGAGACACAGGTATGATTGAGGCATAAAGTCAGGGCTTTGAGGCCCCTGTTTTATTAGCTGTTTTCTGCTTACATCAGATGATAGATGCACTTAGTTATTTGTTCAGTCAGCAAGAGAATGGCAGGCTGTGCTTGAGACATATACAATGTTGCTACGAGATACAATTCCCAAGGAAAAGCGGTTTGCTGTGAGAAAGCTGAGCTGTCATAATCTAATAGTTACATTTCTATTATGCTCAGAGAGAGATGAAAGAGGAATTCTCTGTAACCTTAAGGGTGATTTTACATTTGCCTTTCCTACTGGAATCATTCTAGTTTCAAAATTTTTTGCCCACATCTCTTTCAAGTGTGAATCTGCATTCCTTCTCAACTGTCCAGATCTGCTAATTGCCCTCTAGCTCTCAAGCTGGCTTCACACCTCTGTAAACAAATGCTGATGACCCCTTTCACTCCAGTTCAATCCGATGTGGGCATTCCCCTACAACAGCTTTGACACCAATGTGTTACCGGTGCAGGGAGCGCTGGAATGAAGCTGTTACAAAAATGCACATGTAAAATCACCCTTAGATGTGGTGTGCCAGCATCCTAAGCTAACTAAAGGATTCCTTCATTCCTTCATCTAATTGTTGATTCTGACAGTTGCATAACTTATCAAATGGAAGTAGTTTTTACATCTGTTCCAGAAATCTAGTTGCATTGAGATTTACATGCTTGCAAAACTTCCTTATAGCAACATCCACATAAATATTATCCCTTCCTGCAAGTGTCATGTGTGCTAGACATTTACCTGTTACATCTTCTGCCCTTGGAGCTATTACAAAACAAGTGTATCAAAATTGCTGCCATTTGGCTTCATTTGTACTTGGTAGATTCTACCATGTGTAAGCAACTTTTTTCACTCTGGCAAGTTATGTTCATAGTGACTAAGGTTTCTAGAATCTTCTGCATTCTAATTTGCCCATTTCCCCCCCCGTCATATTTGTGGTGTGTATCTAAAACACTATATTTTTAGAGAGTTAATCTGTAATTTGATCCTTTGGGATAAAGTTATTCACTTTTCATCTGTTGTACAATAGCAAAATTAAAGACAAACACTAAAAAATAAAAAAGAGAGAGAAACCACATGTCAGCCAAGAAACCAGAATAGTCCCCCAACAACTGGAACAATACTGAAAACAGATTGCTGCCAGTGTGTATGTTTGACAATTAGAGTTATTCTCTTTATTTGTTCATCTGTGTTCCACTAGATAACTACTGTGCCACAGCAGATACGAGGCTGCGCTATAAACCAGGAAGTCTTTTTGTGTCATATTTCACCACAGTCATGAAGTGGCCTTCAGCAAGACACTACCCTTGCATCAGCTACATAACACTGCCTAATAATAATAATTAAAAAATCCCTTTATGATCAGGGAAGCAATAAAACCTGGCCAACCACAGACAAAGTAGGGTTTTCCACATACTTGGAGGACCTCTGCAGGTATGCAGAAACATGCAACTTTGTAAACAAACCAAAAAGAAACTAACCATCCAATGGCTTGCCGGGGACTGAATGTGCTCCATAGGGCTGCCAAGTCAGCCCGGGGGGCGGGGGATCCCCCGCTACAGGGGTTCCCGATCCGCTGGCCAGCATTTGGCTGGCGGGGGGAACCCCACCCCCGAAGTCGTCCTGCCAGGACGACTTTCCCCAACGTAATGACGTCACCCGGAAGTGACATCATCACGTTGGGGGCATTGCCAGGGCGATGCTCTGGCAATGCCCCCAACATGGTGACGTCACTTCCGGGTGATGTTATCGGGCGCGTGCGCAAAGCACGCGCACCGAGGGAGCTCCTGGGCCAAGGAGGACTCCCCCCCCGCCATTAGGTAAGTAGGACTTGGCAACCCTAGTGCTCCAGGAGGCATGGATGGAATGTTGAGAGCAGATGTGATGCTGGTAAAGGAAGACAAAAGGCAGCTGAGAGAAAATCCACATGCTCAAGTCCCAAGGAGTCTATGGAGACTCAGAGGAAGAAAGTTATGATGGAATTTCCACACATACCTCTTGATTCCTTATGGGTTGCCAGTTTGTAGGGATAATAATACTAATTTACCTGTAGATGACTGTGGTAATGAATATGAAATGCTTCTAGTGCTCTAAATTGCTGTAAAAATATGCCCTTTTGTATATTTCTTTCTCTGGATTCCAAGGCTAAGGGTGGTCGTGCTGTCCTAAACAAATTTTCTGCGAAGTAAGCTATATCACAGCCAATAGGGTTCCAAGAGAATATGTTCAAGGGCTGATGTGATTGCTTTTCATATTTCTCAACTGTTAAACCAGGAACTTTATCAGTGGGCTACTGAGTACAGTACAGTTTTATTATTACGATCCAAGATCAGACAATACATTAGTAAATAACATATGCAATAATTACATAAACACGACTAAGCAATAAAAGGGCTAGTGAGTAAGTACCATGCTGAAGGACTCCTGCGCTGTTTGGTGTATGTGCAAAGGGCATGTTCTAGGAGCTTCTGCTTATTCACTTATCCACCATTCTGCTTATTCACTTTCTTCTTTAGGTAAAATCTCATGGTGGTTGTATTTAGACACAGTAGCATCCACATGGATATTGTGCCTTATCGTTCTGCTATCGCCATGATTCACAACAGAATTATCCTGAGCAGACAAGCCAGTCCAGTTGTGAATGATTGCTGTAGCGCAATGATAGTACAATACTCAGTGATACATGGATGCAACCTCATAAACTTCCTAGTGCAGCACTGAAGAACTCTGTATGTGCAACTAGATTTTCCTTTCCTTCTTTTTTCTTTTTTTAAAGAACTTAACATCAAGATGGAACAGAGAATCACTTGGAAAATACCACAATGTTGTATTTTGGTTACAGTTATTGAAAAACTGCCAACACATTGGCCATGTCATATAAACACACATCTGCTCATGGAAAAGAGAGACACTGTCAGATTGGAGGAATTTTACAGTGCAGTCCTAAGCAAAGTTAATCTAGTCATGCTGGCCACATGACCATGGAGACGTCTTCGGACAGTGCTGGCTCTTCGGCTTGGAAACAGAGATGAGCACCGCATCCCTAGAGTCATATTCGACTGGCTTTTGAGCAAGGGAAACCTTTAACTTTACCTAAGCAAAGTTACACCCATCTAAATAAACACTTGGGATTGCTCTGTCAGTGTGTGTGTGTGGGAATTGTTAGAGTTTTTTGAGGGAGGATTTATAGGTGAAAAGATTGTAATGAATGATATCGTGGAAAAGGTTAAATAAGGTTTTATCTCTTTGACAATATTTCTCAAGCAGTAATCCCAGTTTTCATAAGATAACTGGCTTGTATTTGACACAGGGAAAGAAGGTGACCCATGCGCTGGCCAAGAGCATTCTTTGCTATGGGTGATGAGACAGAAGGTTTTTGGAGTCCCATTAAAGAGCAGCAAGTTGGCAATTGTTTATTTTATTTTGATTACCATAGGGTGGGGCAAAAAATATGTTGAGCGATCTCTGGCTGGATACCTTAACACCACAGTCTGCTCCCTTGCATATATCTGGAGGGTGCCTTTTGAATGCTGCAGTGCAGCAGTTGCATGGTTTGGGACTTTAATAGCAACATGTAGTAAACAAGAGGGACAGCCTTGTGTGAGTGCATGGGGAGAGGGGGGGGGGGCTCATGGTTGTGTGTGCATGTGCATAACGGGATTCAGTTTATAATGACGCCTGGAAAGGCCAAAGTCCTCAAGTTCCCATTCTGAAGTCAGTCACAAACAGTTAGAGCACAGGGGCAAGCAACTGGTTGAATACATGTAGATGCACTGGAAATGTATTAGAAGGTGAGGAATCCACCTTATTTTTTATTTCATTTGTAAGAACAGAGTAGATGGGAAGACACAGGGGTAGATTGGCCATTGTGGCCACTGGTGAAAGTCCTAGTGGGGTGATGGCCTGGGAGACCACTTCTCCTGCTCTCCCCTTTCAAGGCCACCTGGGTGAGTTACCTGCAGCTGTTGCCATCAGCTACTCCTCTCTCTGTGGTGGGGGCATGGCAGAGGAGGAGCCCTTTTCCTAGGGTATTTTGGCCTCCCAGTCTGCCCTTGGCAGGACAGGAGCAACACAAACATGTTGTACACCTTCTGTTCTGTTCCTTTTCTTCAGTGTAGTGCCTGTATAAGTAACATCTAGATCCTTCGGAATTTACCAGGGATTCTCAATAAAATCCACTTTCGTATCATTAGAGATCTACCACTACAATGGGCAAGCTGCAAGGGCATACTAAAAGCTTTTTACGGTGTACTTGCAGTCCAGCTGGGGCCAGACCAATTCCCTTTGAGTGTGTGTCTTAGAACATGCTTCATAATTCTGTGCAACAAGCTCAAATTGCTTAAGAGACAAATCAGTATAGAACATGCAGAAACACCTCCAGACCTTGGGATTGCTTTATTAAGGGGGTCGGTGTACTAAAGGGGCAGGGGCATACTCACATTAGCATTTGTACTAAGGTAAAAAAAAATGCATCATTTCCTTTGAAGCAGAATCCACTAGGTCAGAAATCTATTGTATAATCAAAATCCAGCATAAAACAATGTATAAGTAATGCTAAAAGACCATGAGATGTTTTTTGACATTATCCAATACAGTCTCAAGATGATGAGGCTGCTGTGTGTTTAACTTTAGGTCTGGCGTTGTTTTAAATTTTCAGAAGTGTAGACTGTTTTTCAGGCATATTTTTAGCTTTATCTAGATTCGGGCATCCTGACATTCTTCCTGATGGTGGCCAGTAAAGCATAAACTTACAGTACATGAGGTTGTTATTTATTTATTTTTCATTCTGGGTGCTGCTAAAGTAGCCTCTGCTAAACTTTTTTCCCCATCACGCATGCCACAAGAACATTTTTATGTCCTGGCAATATTGTGACTTCGGCAAGACTTTTGCAAGCAGTATGCTTCCAGCATATGGTCATGGGAAGAACAGCCTGGTGGTGATAGAGAGATCTTAAGGAGCAATTTGCATCACTTTTTAAATCCGAAGAATGGACTGATGTTTACTTCCACACAGGAATTTTACAGTAGAGGACTGAATGCCTGCCATAAAGGGTTCACATCACATTTTCCCAGATATAAAATATTTTATTTTTTGGTAGTCAGAAAATGAAATATCTGTGCTGCAAGGCAATACTGTCAGGAAGATGTGCAGGCCGTGCATGATAAGTGGAAAACAAGTGCATGCTTGTTGCACGGAAAATCGATTGTGTGTACAGTCTGTGTAGAAGGCACTGTTGCTTGTTGTTATACCCAAGCTGGGTGTTAATGGAAGCACCTGCAGATTTGTTGACCCCCAACTTCCTTGCTCTAAAATGGGTTAGGACTTCGGGCAGCATCTTTGCAAACATTTGTGTTCTGAAGGCTGCTTTCCACCTAGATTTGGATTTTGGAAAATGACTCCTGAAGGTAACATTGTGGCATAGGAAAGGCGTAGATGCATGAGTGCTTCTGAATCATACAAAGCTATATAGAGATCTTCTTGGCCAGTCTGTCTTTGAAGATGACGCATTTATGAATCTTCCTATGTGAGAGTATTAACTGATAGGTGTGACTTGCAAGAGCACTGGCCAGAGATGAAAATTCTCAATGAGGGTAAAGTGGCCCAAGTGAGAAATTAAGCACTGTGTGGTTTTCCTGTTCCCTCCACCTGAATTTCTCTTCCATCACTGGGGTTTTGCTCTACTGGCTTCTGTCTTCGCTGTTCCTTGCTGCCTGCCACTAATTCTGATTCCTTGAGTACCACCTTCAGGACTGTCGCAATCCACATCCAATATTTCCACAGAGTTGGGGAGGTACAGCTGGCAAAACGATGCCCTCTCCTGGAATAGTCCATGCATTGGACTTTCATCGTATCTGTGCTCCAGTCGGTACTGAAATTCAGTGCATTCTTTCTTTTTATTTGTCCTAATTTTCATGTTTGTTATTTTACTTCACAGAAAAAGTACAGAAAAGGTTCGGTTGATATTTTCAAAATTAAATGTGTGGAAATTGTGAAGAGTGATGGTGTTATTCCCTGTCAAAATAAATATCCATTTCAGGTAAGTTTGCCTGTTTAAGAACCCAGTCTGCCCTGTATACAGGTCATAACCATAATGCTTATTTATTCATACAATGTTTCTTTTTAATTTTTAAATGATTTCTATTAAATGAATATAAAACAATTGATACAAAGAATCCCAAACAATACAAATTATTTAACATTAAAAATAGTCTTGATATTCTATTCAGTATATCTATCTAAAGCAGTATGCTTCCAGCATACAATCAGCTAAGGGGGAAAGCACTGTGACTTTACATGTGGATCCTAAAGCAGTGGGTCCCACTTCTGAGAGAACCACAGCATTTAAAATAGTGGTAGTTGCCACGTTTGAAGCGGGTCCACTTTGCAACATACTTTTTGGGACCCCCTTTCAAAGGACCACTATATTACTTTCCCCCTCCCCAACATTAGTTTGCACTGAACAAGTTTTTATTTTCTGTGTTTAGTGCTTATAAATATGTAGCCAGCTTGAGCAAATTTTAGAAATGTTTCTTTCACAGGATTGCAGTATTTATCTGTTTGTTGTTGGTTTTTTGCATTTAAAACATTCATCAGTCCCCACAGGCATAGTACAGTTCCTTCCGTGAGCCAGTCTGGTGTAGTGGTTAAGTGTGCGGACTCTAATCTGGGAGAACCGGGCTTGATTCCCCACTCCTCCACTTGCACCTGCTGGATGATGACCTTGGGCAAGCCATAGCTCTGTATCAGCTGTTCCCTCAAGGACAGCTTGGGAAAGAGCTCTCTCAGCCCCACCTACCTCACAGGGTGTCTGTTGTGGGGAGGGGAGGGGAAAGGAGTTTGTAAGCCGCTCTGAGACTCCCTTGGGGAGTGGAGGGCGGGGTATAAATCCAATCTCTTCTTCTTCTTTTTCTTCTCCTTCCTTATTAAGTGCCATCAAGCCACAACCAACTTGTGCAATCCCCACAAGGGGCTTCCAAGGCAAGTGAGAAGCGGAGGTGGTTTGCCTGTGTCTTCCTCTGCACAGAGGTCTCCCTTGCAAGGACTGACCCTGACAAGGACTGACCCTTGCAAGGACTGACCCTGACAAGGTTAGGCTGCATCATGCTGCCTTCCCAGGACAGATCCTTTCCACCCTTAAAACTAGGCCACTCTGAAGAGAATCAAACAGACACAATTCATTTCATCCCATCACAAAGATGTTTTGATTTAGAAATTATGTCCATTGGATATTACTTCTCTGTGACCTGTAAACAGAACTGATTGCATTCTTAATGCCTGCCTTTATTCCATTTGCAAAGGCTTTTGCAGTTTTTTTTCATGTTTTATTATTTGTTATTAATCAATGCAAGTAACAACTACAGAAAACACAAAGAATTTGTAGAAAAGCACACAGTTTAAAGGAAGCCTATAAATTGGGAAAGAGTCATTCAAAAATCCAACAGGTTAACTGCAATCCTAGGCAGAATTGCTCCTTTCTAAGCCCAGTGACTTCAGTGGACTTAGAAAGACGTAAACCTGCTTAAGATGGCGGTGCCTTTCCCAGGAGTAAGGCCCATTATTCAGTAAGTGGGGCCTGACTACACCTGTTTAGGACTGCTCTCTTGGGGCCAAACTACACATTATATGTTTGGACTAGCTGGGTTCAGGGAATCCAGACCCAACTCACTTTCCCCGCAAGTCACACAGCAGCTGCAGGGAAAGGTATTTTTAAAGTCCCCAGGAGCCCGACTGAGCTCAGGACAATGATGTGGGAGGGGGTCTCCCTGCTTTGGAGTATTCTGTGCATGTAAAGCTCAGAAGATGGGCAGATTGACTCGTTAGAGAAAAGTAACATGTATGTATAGCCCTAAGGTTAGTCAGTTAAAAAAACATCCTTTCAGTCCTCAGCAACTGCAAAAGATCTGAGGCTAACACAGAGGAAAACTGCCAGCTGGGTTTAGCTGTTTTCCCCAGCGCAGGGAGAGAACAGTTGTGAAGGGGACAGGAGGGGTTGCTGGGAAATGGGGGGGGAGCGCAAGATGTTTACCGTGTTAGCACAGTGAAGTGAAAAGCCCAGGGACAGAGGACACAGGGTCCACTCTGCCTGCCTTCACACACACACACACACACACACAAACACACCGTTGTTTTCACAGCAGAGGCGAGCTTTTCCCATTCCTGTGTGGAAACAACCTAAATGTAAGCAAGTGCTGTAGCTCCATAGTAATTGCTATAATAATTTATCTTGTTTCTCCTTCTTTCTAGGTTGTGTACGATAGTAGCACACTTTATATTTTTGCTCCCACTCCATACAGCAGGGACCAGTGGGTACAGCATTTGAAAGAAGGTAATGGGAGCAGTTTATTAAACTTATCTGACAAAAGTTTGAATGGAGATGGGGAAAGGATCTAACTGCAAAGGACCAACTAAGAGCTTTCCCACGTAGCCATGCTTAAAGAGTCCTCAGCCTACATATTTATAAAAGCAAGAATGCCACCACTTTCAATTGGTATACTGTTCTCAAGCTAAAAAGTAGATTGAAGGCTTTTTAATAAGTATGTGGGTGAGGGAGGAAGGGGCTGTGACAAGTTATGCTACAGACTGTAGAATGTTTAACAATAAATTCCTTTTTCAGGAACCCTGCCAGCAAAGCTAGGCATTAGGAAATGTGTGTGTATTGGTATAATCACTTATCTGCTGGTTAATGCTAACAGGTGGATGGTGGAATGGAGTAATTGTTTAATTGTTTCTGTACCTGCTGAGTTTCCTCTGCAAATTCTCCCCTCCCTGTTTTTTTTCCCATACAGCTTTGCTTCTTCTGATATCAAAGCCGGATTGGGGGGGGGGGAATTAAAAATGGTTGGGAGAGGTCTTTCACCCCGTGTATAAGTTCTGAGGGAAACACGGAGTGTCTAGCTCTGTGTTTAACATCTACTTCTGCCTTGAAAAGTATGGCTCTTTGAGGGATCAGTAATCTCCTACTGAGAACTCTCAGCATATTACCAAAAAGTAATTCACAGAATTCTGTGGTGAAAGTGAGTGTAGAGCAGGTGCATACCTACAGCGGGGCATTTTGGGGCCACGCCCCCTTGTCAGTGAGCTCTGCCTCATCTGAGCAGCTCCCCTGCCCACAGCCAGTAGACTTGGAAAGAGTCTCTTCCTCATCTACCGGCTGCGGGTGGACTTGCTGCTTGAGTGGCGAGCTCACCCGCAGCCAGTTGATTTTTTTTTTATAATTTTTAAAATTTGTGTGACATCATAAGTGACATTACGCCCTCTCGGTGCCCCCCCCAAACAAATTCCTGGCTATTACCCTGGTGTACAGATAAAAAGTTTATAGTATAGATAGTTCCAGAGCTATTTTGGGGCAGGAACGCACAGGAATGGAGTTCCGGCTGGCTCCTGAGTTGGCCACCCCTACAACCAAAACCTCTGGCATGCGTGGCTACAGAGCATGCTGCCCTCCCCACATTACATACAAGAGGGAAAGGTGGCATGTTAAAATGCGTCTTTCCCTCTGGAGAGCCCTGGGAATTTCCTTGTCAATTTCACTCCCCAGGAGTCAGCTGAGAGTGAAATTGACAAGGAAAAGCCTCTCTCTGCCTTCCCTTCTCTAGCTGACATGTGGCAGCTAGAAAAGGGCAGGCAGGGAACCCAGGCACGTGGAAAATGCCTTTCTTTCCCAGGCTCTTCAACACCACATTTCCCTGGTTGTCTGGTTCGGGAGGGGGTAGGAGACTAGAAAGGTGATTTTGAAGTGCCTGGGATCTGAAAGACCCCCGTGCCCTGAAAGGCACTTTCAGATCCCAGGCACTTCAGCAGCACCTTTCCCCGGCCCTCTGGTTTGGAAGGGGGGGGGTAGACTAGAAAGGTGATGCTGAAGTGGGGTGGAGAAGCTCGGGGGGGGGAGATGCAAGCTTCCATGCCTGCCCTGTGTTTTCCCAGCCCCCGCCTAATATGCTAATGAGCTGCACTGTCAGGGCTGTGGCCTAATATGCTAATGACTTTCTGCGGTTGGGTGTGGCCTGTTTTGCTAATGAGTTCCTGCTGGGCTTTTTCTACAAAAAAACCCCCTGGATAGTTCCAAAGTATTAAGTTTGTGCAGGGCTCATTTCATAGCAGGAGCTCCTTTGCATATTAGGCCACACACCCCTAATGTAGCCAATCCTCCAAGAGCTTCCAGAGCTCTTCTTACAGAGGTTACTGTAAGCTCTTAGAGGATTGGCTACATCAGGGCGTGTGGCCTAATATGCAGAGGAGCTCCTGCTACGAAATGAGCCCTGAGTTTGTGACTGCTGACCCCCGCTCTACCCATCTACTCAGGAAAAGTATATTTCACACTTTCACTCTCCCAAAATAAAGCAGCCCTTGGAGAAAAATCCCTAAGTAATTAAACATATTTTCCCCTGTTAATCATTTCACTGTTAAATAATTGGTGAATAAGGTCTGTCTGTGAAGCAGTTAAGATGTGGTTACTCTTTGAGGAATGGAAATCATGGTTGTTTTGGGATAAAATATTAACGATTTGTTATAACCATAATGAAATTACTCATATTCTTTAAAATTCCAGTACTTTAAAGATGTTTTTTTTAAATTTTTTGTAGAAATAAAGAACAACAATAATATAATGGTTAAATACCATCCTAAATTCTGGACTGATGGAACCTATCAGTGTTGCAGACAAACAGAAAAATTAGCACCTGGCTGTGAAAAATATAACTTCTTTGAAAATGGTAAATGTTCATATTTCATATACTGTTCAGAATAATTTTCATCCATGCATCTGTTGACGCTCCTCCTTTCGAGGGGCCTAGTCATTGTCTGCTCAGGTTTTTATGGATAACAGCAGTTAGGCCCAGCTGTGAGTATTCACAGACTGAAAGGAAAGATGTGGGGGAGAGGTTTGGTGTGGGCTTGTGACTAATATTATGGCTGCACATAACACCAGTCTCACTATGATCTTTCAAAAATCTTACCTTTATTATCTTTATGTGTATAAACTTTCTCAGTAGTAATCTGTACATTTAACTTTTTGCTTTCTACTGTTTGGTTTAAGGTATAAGGACATTGCCTATATCAGTACCAGAGAGAAATAAGGTATGGAGAGAATTCTGAGCTGACCATCTCCGGCTGATAGTTATTTGCATTTGGTTCAGTATTTTTTTAAAGATTAGAGTCCTCTTCTAATAACTTTGCAGTACAGGTTGCGAACTAAACCTAGTCCATTTAAAGAAAAGCACCTATGAGTGCTGCCAGTACTTCCCATGTGATTGTAGGTCTTGTAACACTTCTTCATTAGATGCTATATTAGGTCCATAGCTGTCACCTATTTCAAAGTCTACCCCAAATTTTAAGGGGCAGTAGGCCCCACTAGTTTCCGTGGGCTACAGGGATGGAGCCTGCTACGCATCCAGTGCCTTTTTGACTTTCTCATCTCACTGACTTCAGGGCAGAACTACATATCGTGAGACATATACAGGAGGGTTGGATCCAGATGCAATTTTCCAGTGGCAGAATGGAACTTTCCTGCCTCCCCCCTCTCACTGCAGCCTCCTAAAAGCCACAAATTGCTGCTCGTGAAAGATGGGAGACCCTGAGAAACAATACAAAGGGAGTCTGCACCAAGGAAAGGGAATCAGTGGAAATTGCCAATTTTTAATCTGGATCCAACCCAGGGTTTCCAATCCCTCAATGAAGGGAGAGGGGCATTGTTCCAAAGAAGTGGCAGATTGAGAAGGTTTCCTATTTTTGCATTGGTAGCTTGTGCTTTAATCACCTCACTGGAGTGTGACCAGTCAGACGGAAAGTCTGCAGTCTTTAAGGTAATTACAAAGAGCCAAGTTGAGACAGTGACTCAGGTCTTTGAGACGTGGGTAAGTCATGTTCATATCCACATTCAATTATGGAGGGAGCTGGCAGTGCCATCGTAAGCAGAGTTACACCCTTCTAAATCCATTGAAGTCCATAGGTTTAGAAGGGAGTTTCTCTGCTTAGGATGGTGTTGTGAGTTCCTTTGAACAAGTCAGGGTATCTCATAATCATGTATCCCCAAGTATGTGGCCATTTGTGTCATGGGTCTGCATAATCAGGATGATGTCTATGAATATAATTGCCTCAGAATCTCTAATAAATGCTCTCAGTTAAATATAATTATTTGAACCTTTCAAGAAATAGTAATCATAATAATTCTGTTCAAGTTTCAGAGAAGGCCCCCACCCCCTGTCCCTGCAGAAGTAGAGGAGGAAGATGAAGAAATAGTAATCGCCATGTATGACTTCCAGCCCACAGAAAGTCATGACTTGAGACTAGAAAAAGGTGAAGAATATACAATCATTGCAAAAAACGACATTCATTGGTGGAAAGCTAGAGATAAATATGGGTGAGAACTGTTGCTTCTATTTTAGCTCTTTCTATCAGTGGGTTAAATTGCTCTTGCAGTAGAACGAATCAGATTGGTTATGCATATTTTGGATATATCTGACGTTAATAGAAATCAAAACTATTTCTCCAGGTATACTGAGGAATATTCAGCTGTATAATATTTATGTTGTGGACAAATCTTCATGCCTCTTTGGTAAGCCATTCTGTGAGGGCTCAGAAGGGGCCAGTGTAATGTAGTGGATAGACCAGGGATCCACAACCTTTTTGCACCCATGGGCACCTTTGGAATTATGACACAGTGTGGTGGTTACCATAAAATGACTGCTGAAGGTGACAGAGCCAGCTACAAAATAGTTGTCCCAGCTTAACTTCACTCACGCAGTGAAGACCCTTGTGCTGTGGTGGCAGCTGCTGTCAAAACTACATTTTAAAAAATCTACACAGCCAATCATATCTCCAGTGGCCAATCAGAAGGCTTGCTGGGCAGAAGCACCAACCAGCCCTACTCACTTTCTAAAAACACTTGGTGTGTGCCAGATAAAGTGGGGGTCCCTGGGCTAGACTGTTGGATTAGATCTCGTTCCAATCTGCTTACCTATGAAGCTTGCTGGATGCCCTTGGACAAATCATTAAAGTATGGAAATCGAATGAAATAAGAAATAAGAAAAGTCTGACAGTATGCAACGCAATCTGGGTTACCTGTGTGAATGTATACACATTGTTATGTGAAGAGCCATTGGCATAGCATTTCTGGGTTTCGTTTTCTGTAGATGAGAGAGTGCTAGAAACTTACCATGCTGTGTCTTTGAAAATAAACAGGAGTGTTATGGTCTTCAAGACTTAACATGTTTTTTATTCTAGCATGAGCTTTTATGGACTAGAGCCAATGTCATCAGATGCATCTATAGTCCAAAGAGGCCACGTAGAGGGCTCACCCAAAAAGCTAAGGTATATATGCAGTATAGTCTGATATACAGACTGTAATCTAAATCCAGTCCATTTAAAGAAATGTTCCCACTTACCACTAGTGGCTTATGGATCACATTTACAGACTGCATAACAATTCTTGAATTAGGTCTACAGTTGTCATCTGCTTCTAAATCTACTTACACTATAAGGGGGAGTAAGCATACTAGTTTCCTGAGGTTTACCCCAAGTTTGCACAAAAATATGAGAAGGTTTTTTTAAAAAAAATGGGAGAGGGTTAAAATAAAAAAACTAAAGAGGAAAGGCAGTGTCTACATGTGTGCAGACATTGCAGGGGGGAAATGATGATGCTCTAATTCAGAAGGGTGCCAAACTGCCTGATGGGCAGGCGTCTTCAGTGATGGCTTGGGGCTAAAACTCAGCAGGATACACTTTCAGCTCCAAACCACTCCCAGTTACTGGGCTGCCATAGAACTTGCTTAGCTGGTGATCAACAGTGGCTTGAGGATGAATGGGTGCACAACATCATTTCATCCCCAAGTCATCACAGTTCAAGATCTCAGGCCAGTAGAGGGGGAAGGATTTCCCCTCTGTGGTTCCTTGCAGGTTCCCTGCTTGGTTTTTAAAGTAAGGACCGTGCATCTGATGACATGGACTCCAGTGTGTGAAAGCTTTTAGTACAATAAAAAAATTAAGGTACCAGAAGATGTTTATTTTTGATGCAGCAGCCTCCCCCCCTCAGCACCCAAGGTGCCTCATTATCAACCAGTTCACAGCTGATTCTCTCTCCCTGCATGATTCCCCTTCATTTACAAAATGTTTTAATGTTTGATGTTCACTGCCTTGGTGACCCTGATTGGGTGGGAAAGTGGCATGGGAATGTTTAAATAAATGTATTGCAAGCTTCTCATCTGCTCTTTCCTCACAGTTTGCTAACAGCCCATTCTGACCCCTTCAAGGACCCCTGTTTGGGCGGCGAGCATTTTTTAGCTTGCTTGCAGAGCCAGATGGATCCCATGCGATTCCAGATGGCCCTGCAGGATCCAATGTCCCCTGGCGGCTCGTTCGATGAGCTTGTCGAGGACTGGCAAAACCAACTCTCGGTGGCCATTGATGAGATCGCTCCCCAGCGTCCTCTGCACCCCTGCCTAAGACTCGCCCCATGGTATACACAGGAGCGGAGGGCAATGAAGCAGGATCTCAGACAGCTAGAGAGACAGTGGTGTTGCGCTTAGGACGAGGGGGCAAGAGCATCCTATAGGTCATTTATGAGATCCTATGAGATGGCAGTCAAAGCCACGAAAAAAGCCTTTTACACAGCCACGATTGCGTCTGCGAGCTCTCGCCCAGCCCAATTGTTTAGGACAGTTCGGTCTCTGACTACTCTGCCACAGGGCAGACCAAATGATAAGGAATTGGATATTGGCTGTGAGGCATTTGCGAGCTATTTCGCAGATAAAGTCTTGTCGCTCTGCCACAACCTCTCTGCCATAGTTGAGACAGTGACGGAACTCAAGGCTCCATGCGCGTCTTCTGGTCATGTTCTGGATTATTTTGATCTGCTCAGTCTAGAGGAGGCTGACAAATTGCTCTCATCAGTATGCCCAACCACTTGGTAGTCTTCTTGACCTGTGCCCATCATAGCTAATTAAACCCATTCCCAACTAATACCAGAAATTCTCTCTGTCCTTAGGTGGTACTGTACTGTTACGACGGGCATTAAGGGAAATCATCAACAAATCCCTCATGGCGGGACTGTTCCTTAGTGCCCTAAAGGAGGCAGTAGTATGCCCCCTTCTAAAAAAGGCATCGCTTGACCCGGCTGAATTAGCCAACTATAGGCCAGTATCTAACTTACCCTATTTGGGTAAATTAATTGTGAAGGTGGGGGTGAATCAGTTGCAGGGCTTTTTGGATGATGCTTCCATATTAGACCTCCTCCAGTCCGGCTTCCGACCAGGCCATGGGACAGAGACGGTCCTGGTCGCCCCCACAGATGATCTCCGGAGGCACCTGGATCGAGGCAGTACAGCAGTGTTGATGCTATTAGACCTGTTGGCAGTGTTCAACACGGTCGACCATCAACTACTGATCCACCACCTAGCTGATGCCGGGATTCAGGGGTTAGCTTTACAGTGGTTCTCCTTGTTTCTTCAGGACTGGGGACAGAGGGTGGCAGTCGGGGAGCAACTGTCCGGAAGGCACCCACTATTGTGCAGAGTGCCCCAAGGTACAGTACTCTCCCCAGTGCTGTTCAACATCTGTATGCGCCCCCTCTCCCAGATTGCCCCAAGACATGGGCTGGGTTGTCATCAATATGCTGATGATACCCATCTCTATCTGTTGTTAGACGGCCAGTCAGACTCTAGTCCAGGAGATCTGGACCTGGCGTTGAAAGCCGTGGCTGGTTGGCTTAGACAGAGCTGATTGAAATTGAATCCAACGAAGATGGAGGTCCTGTGCTTGAGTCGGAGCAGTCCAAGGTTAGGGATCCCTCTCCCGACCTTCGATGGGGTGCCGTTGGTGCCAGTGCTGGAGGTTAGGAGTTTGAGAATGCTCCTGGAGACCTCCCTAACGATGGGGGCCCAGGTAGCAGCCACTGCAAGGTTGGCCTTTTAATCACCTACGGCTGATCAAGCAGCTGGTTCCCTTCCTTGAATGCAATGACCTGGCTACGGAGATCCATGCGTTGGTCACCTCAAGACTGGATTACTGTAATGCTCTCTACATGGGGCTGTCTTGTCCCATATCCAGAAGCTGCAGCTGATGCAGAATGCTGTGGCGAGGCTGTTGTTGTGTCTTCCTATGCGGGAACACATCCAGCCCACCTTAAAAACCCTGCACTGGCTGCCTATAGCATACTGGATATGGTTCAAGGTGCTGGTTCTTACCTTCAAAGCCCTATATGGCCAGGGACCTACCTACCTAAGGGACTGCCTTTCCCCACACGTACCCCAGCGAGCACTAAGATTGGGTTCCTAAAACCACCTGGTTTTTCCAGGGCCTAAAGAGGCCAGGTTGGCTACAACGAGGGCCAGGATCTTCTCTGTGGCAGCCCCTCACTGGTGGAATGAGCTCCCAGAGGACATCAGGGCTCTGCGGGACCTTCTACAGCTCTGCAGGGCCTGTAAAATGGAGCTCTTCCACCAGGCTTTTAAGTAGGGTGCTGCTGTGATTTTATGGCCCTGGCCCGATTACCAACTGGACCAACAGCTGGACCAACCATAGTGCCAACAGTACCAACAACGCCACCAACTGAGACTCCATAGATGGGCAGGAGCCTGGTGTCACCACTCAGTAACAGCTGATATTGGAAGATTCGCCATTTTTTAATATAATGTTTATATAGTATGATTTTTATTGATTGATTGTTTTAATTGGGAAGCATCTGGGAAGGAAAGAAGAAAGAGAGAGGGAGGGAAGGAAGAAAGGAAGGAAGGAAGGAAAGAAAGAACTTTCACAGCAATTAAAGAACATTAACCTTCTTTTGTCAAAGGCAAAACCCATTTACTGTACTCAGACAGCAATCTTGATGTAAGAATGACATAAGACTGGGACATACCAGAGCCCTAAACCCAGCCACCTGGAATCATGGTGGAACAAACAAATCCAGAATTTGATCTATGGTTCTTCAACATACAATAAAAATCTCCCTCTTATTAGCTTATCACCTAGCATTAATTTATCTCCACCTGATGAGACTGAGATACTAATAAATAATAGTGAAAAGGATAGAGATTCATGTGATCATGTACTAATCAATAGTAGAAACCAATGTGCTGAAAGCAAGCCATTGAAATTTAGTTGTTTTTATTATTACCTTATTTGTCACTAAGTACCTTGTGTGGGCTGAAAAAGTGACTTGGAAGTTTTATCGATGAGGGAGCCAGGGTGGTTAGAACATTGGACTAAGGCTAGGAAGACCCAGGTTCAAATTCCTGCTCAGCTGTGACGCTCACTGAGTGACCTTGGACCAGTTGCATTCTCTCTCAGTCTGTGTCACAAGGTTATTGTTGTGGGAATAAATGGAGGGGGAGAGAACCATAAATGCCATAAAGGAAGGGTGGGGCTAAAACAATGTTAAAATGGTATTACCTAGACACTCCTATTACATGTGTCACCTAAGCATATTATTTGCTTACCTCTAGAAGTATAGGATATATTCCAAGCAACTATGTAACAGGGAAAAAGTCCAACGATCTTGACCAGTATGAGTAAGTATACATTTATGAATATTAAATTCTTATAATAAACTCATATCAGTATATCTAATTCTATTAATACCTAAATCCAGACACTGGAGCCATGGACAGCCAAGATAGATCTTTCTACAAACCTAAAGAAACAGATTTGCAGAAAAATCTGAAATCTTAAAATACACTGGGTAGCAAGTTGCCCTGTTGCTACCATCCAAAATAATAGAATTGGTACCTGTATCTTTAAGAAATGAATGCCCTCAGTGGCCATTGCTAGGCAACCACAACAGAACTGTCAACCTTCAAGCATTGGTTTCTGCCAGTAAAGGCAGGCAGAGGGGACAGGGCCCTTTCCAGGGCTGTTTTAGCGTTAATGGACAGTTTTGGCCTTATTGAGAATACTCATTGGGGCCAGATCCAAGCAGTGACCATAAAGCAACTTGCTACCATATGACTTGCATGAGTTACCCTGGACTGGCAGTTCAACAGCAGCCACTTCACAAAAACTAGTGTGGTGTAGTAGTGTAGCCAGGGCTGTAGCCAGGATTTTTTTTACTTCGGGGGGCATTTAAATAAGTCAGGGGGCACTGTGTCAGGAGTGACGAGAGAGTAAAAGTTTTTTAAAAGCGACGAGAGAGAGAGGGCTGGAGTAGGGACCAGACATACCCTGTGGTATGCCTCACCCACAGCCAGCCAGAGACTGCCGGTAGGCAGGGCAGGGCAACAGCGCAGCGCGGCCGTGGCATGCATGAAAAACAAAACAAAACAGCTGGATGGTAAATCAGGGGGCCTGGCCCCGAGATGCCCCACTGTAGCTACAGGCCTGGTAGTGGTTAGTTTCAGACTAGCATCTGGGAGAAGGAAGCAGGAAGAAGGGAGAAAGTGTAGGGAATTTCAGGGAAGGCAAGGGGGAAATAGGGAGGGTGGGGGAAATGGGATTGGCAGCTGGATTAACATAGCTGGCTGAGTCAAGTGCCAGCTTCATTTTGTGGCTGTAGTGTTGGACTAGGATCCAGGTGCTCCAAGCTCGCACCTCCAGTCTGTCATGGAAGGTTGTTGGGTGACCTTGGGCCACTCAGCGTCACTTAGGCTAACTTACCTCACAGAGTTGTTCTAAGGATAAAATGGAGAGGAGAATGGTGGACAGTTTTGGGGAAGGGAAGCAGGGTATAAATATCTTTTTTTTAAGTGAACATCCAACTTGGCTGTAATCTTGTGCCCATTAGATGACAGTAAGTTAACATAAAACCCATTCCCAACTAACGCCAGAAATTCTTTCTCTCCTTAGGTGGTACTGTAGAAATCTGAACAGGAGTAAAGCAGAGCAGCTTCTCAGAAATGAGGTAAGTACTTGTGTTGTACTGCTGTTGTTGTTACTTGAGTTCCTAAGCGGAATAAAAGGCTATTAAACATTTTTAAAGCAACATGATTAAGCATAGGAAAAAATCATTATTTGGTATATAAAGCATTGTTTTCTTGGGTTTTTAGGATAAAGAAGGTGGTTTTGTGGTGAGGGACTCCAGTCAACCAGGTTTATATACAGTATCGCTTTATGCAAAATTTGGAGGGTAAGTGACTGGAATAATTTATTATAGCTTTCCTTACCTCTTTCTTTCTTGGTCTGTTGACAAGCATCCAGTATTTTCAAGGAAAAATCTTACATATATATAACTTTGGAAACTGCAAGTGGCCCAGAATGCAGCTGCCAGATTGCTGACAGGAGTATCCTGGTCAGCAAATATAACACCTATCCTCTGGCAGCTGCACTGGCTTCCACTTAGGCCAAATCTACACCTCCCCTCTGAAGTAGTTTGACTGCTGTTTTTTCCTACACTCATTTCACACTGGTGTCAAATTTCACTTTGTTTTTTTCCCCCCTGGGTCTGAAGAGCAGTAAGCAACAGGATCTGTTTAAAGCAGTATAATGCTAGCTTGACCACAGGAGGGCAATTAACCAACGTAGACAGTAATTTTAAAACTAGAACAAGTATGGTTTGAAACTAGAAACAGGTATAGATGGGCTTTTTTGAAACTAGAATGATTCCAGCGGGAAAGTCAGATATAGATTTGAGCTTAGTTTCTGGTGCCACTTCAAAGTCTTGGTACTTACCTTTAAAGCCCTAAACAGCCTGGGACCTTCATACCTTTGGGACAGCCTCTCCTGGCATGATCCTCTCCGTCTTCTCCGATCTCCGTCTTGGAATTTATTGAAGGTCCCTGGTCCACGAACTGCCCCCACCTTGTGTCAACAAGGGTGAGGGTCTTTTCAGTACTGGCCCCCATCCTGTGGAACCAGCTACTTGAAGAGGACCCTCCCTAGGTTCTGCAGGGCAAGCAAGGCTGCTCTTTTTCAGGTGACCCTTGGGTGACTGTGATCCACCAGGCAGCTGGTATACTTCAGCTGGGTCTTCACCATTCGCGCATCCTGCCCTGCTTGATAGTGGATAGATTTTAATGAGGATAGATTTCTAACCATTCTGTATTTTAAACATTATTTATTGTAACTTCTTATTGTTTTTATTGGTGTATTTTGCATGCTGTAGGCTGCCCCATGTCCCATTTGGGGGAGCGGGAGCAGGATGTAAATTTGATAAATAAATAAAAAATATTTCACTGCCCAAATCTTTCCAGGGATTTAAGGTAAAAATGATAGTTCAGAGTTCCATTCATCCAAATACGCAGTTTGATTAACTAGCTGGATTGAGTGACCTCGTGCACGGGAAGGGTGGGACATAAATCTAATCTAATAAACTAATAAATAATACATTATCAGAGTAAAAATATATTTCACTTTTCAGATCTTCAGCAGTCAGGAGCACATCTAATCAGCCTTGCCACAAACTGCCTGGCTTTCTTTTCTCTTGGCAGGGTCTAGGTCAAACACCAGCTCTGCATCACAGGCCTGCTTTTCTTCTGAACATATAAAGCTGCTTTTTAATGAGTTAAAATGTTGGCCCACCTAGCTCAGTATTGTCCCCTCTCCAAAGCCTGTGGCAAAGATATTTCCCAGCTCTGTTGCCTGAAATTCTTTGCCTTGACAGTTTCCTGTGGGTTCCCTCCTTCTGTCACCCCATTGATCACCAGGGTTGATTCGGCTAATCTGGCTGGCTAGGCGGGTGTCCCCTGTCTCCCTCACCACTCCATGTGCATCCCTCCCGAAGCTGCGCACTCGAAGAGGACAACCATCCCAGATAGAAGGAGTGTACCGTTCTTCGGTCAAGGGTATACGACAGCTGCACTCCCCTGCTAGAACCTCTAAACCTTTAAATGCCTATATTCTGTAGCTCAAAAGTTTCTACTTGCAGATGGTTTCAGGCTTCGATATCAGCATTTACAAAAAGGCAAACTTAAATCACAAGTTAAGCAAAGTTTTGAGATTATTTTGAAGATTTATTTGCTAAATAATATTTGTAGCAAAAGCTGTTGAGGACGTTTGTTTCAGATGAAGTGGCTTCTTTCTTATATGTTGCTGTCTCCTAACTAGTCTTTAATGCCCTGGCCTGTACTGTTAAAACTTTCAAACTGCTCAGGTTATTGTCCTTGATCAGACAGGGGCTGCCTTGTTTAGAGTTTGTCTTCTTCCATTTCTGTAATGTGCTATGGAGCCAGGATGGATTTCAGCACCAGTTGAAACAGAGTGGCTCAGATAATGGGCCTCAGTTCAGGGCAGGAGAATTCAAACTTGATCATTTTTCTCCTACTTTAGAATGATATTGAAGACTGGGGGAAGGTATGCTAAGTTAGAAGTCCTGCTGAAATTACTGGGGTGGATCCAACCAGTTTTTCTGCTGAGTCTTGCCCAACTTTCCTTCTTACTACATCCTCTGTCTCACATGACATTTGTTCATCCCGGTCCTGCGATCAGCAGCAAAACTTTTGGGGGTGGTCAAAGGAAACCTTTCCTCCATTTTTTATCAGCAGAAAACCTAGTTGGGTCCACCCCAATAGGACTTATGTTCAGGTGAAAACGGGTACAATTGGTCTGCAATGTGGGCAGATATATGTTATCCCAAGTGAAGCTCTGAGTTTATGTCCAAAAATATCTTAGTTGCTCCAAATGCTTGCCTTGATCCACCGAAATTGTTTTGCAGGTACAAGAATTTCTGCCCATGGAGTGTGATTTTCTTCTGCAGGCGCCTGAAATGTTTCCCTCCTCCCCACCATGAACAGCGGGGGGGGGGGGGGGGGGTATTTCAAGCTGCCGCAGAAGGGGGAGGTGAGAAAGTCACACTCCATGGGTAGAAATCCTTGTACTTGCAGAAAACCTGAGGTGGATCCAAGCCATTATGAATAACAAAAAGTAATTCTGTTGAGCAACTGAATAGCTGGACATTGCTTATCATGCATCTCAAAAAAATGAGCAAAATATTTCATGCCTATGATACATATCGTGTAAATAAAAAAACCCTCTTTTTTTCAGAGAAGGGTCCTCTGGAATAAGACACTACCATATCAAAGACACCATGACCTCACCAAAGCAATACTACCTAGCTGAAAAACATCTTTTTGACTCGATTCCAGAGTTAATTGAATATCATAAACACAACGCTGCAGGTAAATGAGTGCTTTATAATTTGAATGTGCAGTGTTTTAAGAAACCAGATTTATTCCTTAATAACTAGCAGGAGAAACCTGATGAGGTCATACTCATAAGCCAGATCTTCTGCATGCAAAGGGCATGCTCTGCTCTTCTTTACACGATGTATGTATCAATCTGTTCTCCCAAGAGCTCTTGTGAATAACAAAGTGCAGTTCACTTGAACTGTCGCAGGGTGAAGCATATTTGCAAAAGATTTTGTCTTGATCAGCTTCATACTTTTTTCCATTTTTTTTAGATTTGTCTAGTTTTACTGGAACCCAGTTTAACAATAAGCCACCATCATGACCCATGCCAGGGGATTCAAGAAATGAATTATGACTTGCATGAATATTTCCTAAGTACCCCAAGCCTAAACACATTTATTTGTGTGTAAGACTCGTTGATTTCAGTGAAACTTGGTTAAGTGCGTGGACTCTAACCTGGGAGAACCGGGTTTGATTCCTCTCTCCTCCCCTTGCACCTGCTGGAAGACCTTGGGCAAGCCATAGCTCTTGTCAGAGCTGTTCTCTCAAGGACAGCTTGGGAAGAGCTCTCTCAGCCCCACCTACCTCACAGGGTGTCCGTTGTGGGGAGGGGAAGGGGAAGGAGATTGTAAGCCACTCCAAGTGAAGGGCGGGGTATAAATCCATTTTCTTCTCTTCTCTTCTCTTCTCTTCTCTTCTCTTCTCTTCTCTTCTCTTCTCTTCTCTGTACTTAGGAAGGTTGCAGCTGTTGCATATGCTAAATAAGCTAACAAAGTTGAAAGTGTTATTTTACTTGTGTTCAAAGATTTGTATTTACAACCAGGGGTCCTTTCGTAAAAAAAGAGGTGCAGGAGCTCATTAGCATAACATTTGCATATGCCACACCCCCTGACGTCACCGGAAGTGTCAAAAGGCCACACATCCCTGACGTCATCGGTAGTGTGTCAGAACGCAAGAAGGGAGGGAGGGAGGGGGAAGGAAGGAAGGAAACGAACAGGAAGGAAGGTAGGTAGGTAGGTAGGTGGGGGAGAGAGAGAGAAGGAAGGAAGGAAGGAGGAAAGGAAGGAACAGGAAGATAGGTAGGTGGCGGAGAGAGAGAGAGAAGAAAGGAAGGGAGAGAGGTAGGAAGGGACAGGAAGGTAGGTAGGTGGGGGGAGAGAGAGAGAAGGAAGGAAGGAAGGAAAAGGGAAAGGAAGGAACAGGAAGGTAGGTAGGTGGGGGAGAGAGAGAGAGAAGAAAGGAAGGGAGAGAGGAAGGAAGGGGGAAAGGAAGGAACAGGAAGGTAGGTAGGTAGGGGGGAGAGTGAGAGAGAGAAGGAAGGAAGGAAGGAAGGGGGGGGCGCTTCTCCCCCCACTGGGGCCAGCGTTTCCCTTCCTCCCCCCTCTTGCTTCGGCCCCATGGGCTTCACGCCTCTGGGGCCCGGCTTCTCCCTCCCTTGCGCCCCCCTGGGGCCCGGGAGCAGTGAGTGGGGGAGGGAGGGAAGGAGGCTTCTCCCGGGGCCGCGGCGCTTGCTGCAGCCCCGGGAGCAGTGAGGGGGGGAGGGGGCTGGTCCAGGGGACCTGCTCGCTGTGGCCCCGGGAGGTTTGAGGGCGGGGGGAGGGCGGGGGGAGGCTGGACCCGGGGCCGGCGGCGCTCGCCGTGGCCCTGGGAGGTTTGGAGGCTGGACCCGGGCCGGCGGCGCTCGCCGCGGCCTCGGGAGGTTTGAGGGCGGGGGGAGGCTGGACCTGGGCCCGGCAGCGCTCGCCGCGGCCCCGGGAGGTTTGAGGGCTGGGGGAGGGCGGGCGGAGGCTGGACCCGGGCTGGCGGCACTCGCCGCGGCCCCGGGAGGTTTGAGGGCAGGAGGAGGCTGGACCCGGGGCCGGCGGCGCTCGCCGCGGCCCCGGGAGGTTTGAGGGCTGGGGGAGGGCGGGTGGAGGCTGGAACCGGGGCCAGCGGCGCTCGCCGCGGCCCCGGAAGTGTGAGTGGGGGTAGGAGGGAAGCGGGTTCTCCCCGGGCCCGCGGCGGCCTGCCGTGGCCCGGGAAGAGTGAAGGGGGGAGGGGAGTGGCTATTTCCTGGGCCGGCGGCGGCCTGCTGCATTCGAGAGGAGTGAGCGGGGGGCGGGGCTTTGTTAAGTCCCTGCCCCCCGCGCTCCTCTCTCCTGGAGCGGCGCTCCAGCGCGCCCCAGCCCCAACGGAGCCCTGTTTACAACTACCCTGTTTCCAAAGTCTTTTGCTGTGCTGCATAGGGCTGCAGTAGCACCCATGTGTAAAAAGTACTAAGCACCTGTGGCCTGTGGAACTAGATGTACATTTATTTGGATTATAATTAGTGTGTTATCGTGAGGCTTGTCCACAGTTTTGGCATTGATATAATACATAAACTTGTTATATCCCTTTCCCTTATCTGTTTTCTTACTTTTGAAATTCTACCTTTTTGACTCTGCTTGTAATGCATTCTTTAATTATGAGTTCCAGAATGCTCTTAATTTTTTAAAATTCACAAATTATGGAGTCCCCACCCTCGGTCATGTTTCACAGCTCGGAGGCGAATTTTCCTCAGTTCCCATGTGTGTGGTGTCCAATTTAGATCTGGACTGTGATGTATGCAGAGAAGGTGTTTCAGCCTTCCCTGCCACCCCATACTATTTTCCCAACTGCAGTGTTCTCAGGAATGTGGTGTTTGGGAAACCCATATATATCCACAGGGACATGTGCAGGGCTATTTTTGGGCAAGAACGCACAGGAATGGTGTTCCGCCTGGCTCCTGAGTTGGCCACACCTACAACCAAAACCTCTGGCATGCATGGCTACGGAGCACGCTGCCCTCCCCATGTTACACACAAGAGGGAAAGGCAGCATGTTAAAATGCCATTTTTCCCTCTGGGGAGTCTGTAGGGATTTCCTTGTCAATTTTACTCCCCCCCCCCAGTCAGCTGAGAGTGAAATTGAGAAGGAAAAGCCTCCCCTTCTCTAGCTGACGTGTCCCAGCTGGAAAGGGGCAGGCAGGGAACCCAGGCACATGGAAAATGCCTTTCTTTCCTTCCCCAATCTGATCCCAGGCACTTCAGCAGCGACTTTCCCCAGCTGTCTGGTTTGGGCAGGGGGGGGTAGACTAGAAAGGCAATGCTGAAGTGGGGTGGAGAAGCTCGGGGGGGGGGGGAGAGGCAAGCTTCCATGCCTGCCCTGTGCTTTCCCAGCCCCCCACCTAATATGCTAATGAATGGTGCTGTCGGGTGTGGCCTAATATGCTAATGAGTTCCTGCTGTTGGGTGGGGCCTATTATGCTAATGGGTTCATGCTGGGCTTTTTCTACAAAAAGAGCCCTGGACATGTGTGCTGGCCAAGTGGGCCCAGTAGTGTCGTTTCCCCCTCCCCGTCCCCGGCTGTTTCAGGATGAGAAAATGGCACAGGGAGGAAAGCTGAAGCTACTCCTTCATACATGCAGTGATCCTAATCCAAACTGGATACCACACATGCAGGAATTGAGAACCCCACAACTTACCACTGTCGAACAGAGGGTGAGGTGTGGGGACTGCGGGGACAACCTGTGTATTCTGTAATGTGTGAATCTCCTGTCCCCTAGGAACACCAGTTTCAGGGGCATTTTGGACTGCAACAGGAGGCAAGAGGTGAAGAAGTTGCGCTTCCAAATACAGAAATCCAAACACAGAAATCTTTCCATGCATGAAAAGTTTTTTTAAAAAAAAATTATAGTGCCTTCTTTAAAAAGGGAAATGCTCGGTACGGTAATGCAATAATATTGTCAGTGATGATAGTGCAGATAGAACAAAGTTAAGAGTCCAGCGGCACCTTTAAAACCAACCAAGTTTTATTCAAGGTACGAGCTTTTTGTGTGCATGCAGACTTCTTCAGACACAGTGAAATGGAAACAGAAAAGCCCTGACCTGGATAGCCCAGGCAAGCCTGATCTCGTCAGATCTCGGAAGCTAAGCCTGGGCCGACCCAGGCAAGTAGTTGGATGGGAGTTCTCCTTGGAATGCCAGAGCTGGTAGGGTAGAGACAGGCTTTATTCAGTCACCTCTCTGAATATCCTCCATGCACCCAGTAGGGGACAGTCACCAGACATTGCCGTGACTTCCATGTGCACACTCACACACACACACACATAAAAAATACCAAGAAAAAGAAATGGAAATAGAAACAACAACTATACATACAGAGAGGGTGGGCAGTAAATTAGCATACAGAATAACAAAGATGTTTTTAACAGATTAAAAGAATAACAAGATAGTTTTTCTCCCGTCCTAATTTTAGAGGTAATCTATTTTCCATACAAATTTTCTCTGTACTTTAGGACTTGTGACAAGGCTACGATATCCAGTGACTCCGAAGAAGAAAGTCACACCAACTACTGCAGGATTCAGTTACGGTATGTTTACATGCCCGTAGAAAGAAAAAAATGTAGGGTTGGATTCTGTACAACTTTTCTGCTAATGGTGGGCTTTCATCTGGCGCAAGTAGCCTTTCACTGGTACAAGAAATTCTCCTGGTGACTCAAGTCTCTTTATGCCAGAAGAAATCATCAGTGTTAGCAGAAAGGTTCTGTAGGATATAACCATTCCATTCCCTTGGAAAAATAAGATAATCAACAATGTAGTCCTTTATTGTGTTGACCTATATTAGTAAGTGTGGGTTCTTACATTAGTTTAATGCAAAAAATAGTGTCTTGCTGTTTAGCTATAATAGATATTGCTGGTATAAATAAGAGGTTTCAAAATCTGGAAAGTCTGATTTTTCGGGTCAAAGGTCATTATATCTGGGGCCAGAATGCTTGGATGCAATACAGGGTATCTGCAAGGGAAATTTCCACTAAGGAAATTCTCTGTGGAATCCAAGCCACTAGTTGACCCTTCATAAAAATGCATTTTTTGTTCCTGTTGGTGGGTTGATGTCAGCAGAGTGCCGTGCAGACCCTCTAGATCTGCAGTTAAATTTAGGATCACACAGCTTCTTCCAGTTCAGTGTGTATGCACTGGGCCCTGTTTAATTTTACAGTATTTTAATGTCCTGGTAGGCCTGTCAGTAATTAAGATGAAATATGGTAAAGTATAAAGAGTCTAAGGGAAATGGAAATATTGGCAATTTTAAAAGATTTTCCAAAGACTTCAGAACAAAAATTGCTTACTGTTCATCCATGACAGTACCAGCTTGGATCGTGTTGGCCAAACCAAATGATCTCCCAGCTTTTTATATATATATATATATATACACGCACATCTGGGGCACTCCTTAGGCATGCAGAAAAATCTGAAAAGTTAAAAAAAACTATACGAGGGATACTTGAATCCCCCCAAAAGTAAAAAAGCATTCCCTGAGCATGCGCAAAGAACACACTAGGAAGGGTGCCTCGCTGCTAGTGCTGGGCGGGGGGGGGGAGGCTTGGTGGGCCCGGCGGCTGGGAGCTGCTTGGGCTTCGCCACCAGTGCTGGGGGGGGGGAGTTTACCTATGTCCGCTTCCTCCTCAGCAGGTCCTCCTGCTTCTGCAGGCCGGGAGCTGTGTGAAATACTCCCCTCGCAGGTCCCTCTTCTTGTGTATCGCAGGTCCCTCTTCTTGTGTGTGTGTGTGTTTATATATATATATATATATTATCAGGGATATGGGTGTCTGATTTTGATCAGGACCACAGGGAGAAGGATTTTAAGCCTTCTCTCCCATGTTGTTTTCCCAGTCTGAATGGCTCCAGGGATCCATTGTTTAGCCCATTGGGAAAATTTGCAGTACGCATATCTGTTATTCGTATGTCTCCCCAGTGGAGCAGATAACAGCTTGGTGTACCTCTGAGAACCGCATGGGAGGTGAAATGGGATTCAGTGGAATGGGAGGGAATTTGGCAAAAATTGTACCCCTTCTGGAGACAGCAAGCGACAAGTAAGGATGGTATTATAGCAAGATACTTAGTTGAAACAAATGGGGTGGGGGGCTGCTTCTGATTTTAAGAGCTGTTGAGCAATGATACAATCTGCCTTGGAAAATGTTGGAACTGTAGTTGAACAATATGCTGGCTTCCGGGGGGGGGGGTGTGTGTGCAAATATTTGCAACCAAAATCTTTTTTAAGATTCAACATGGAAGAAGGTTCAGTTGGGTGGCCAAGTAGACCAGCAAGAGTTTGTGGAAAGCCAGAATAGTGCTTGGATCATTGGAGCCTTGTCTTTTCAGCTACAGTAGTCTTTTTAGGTAACTT
Organism: Lepidodactylus listeri; assembly: GCA_029233225.1. Classification (NCBI taxonomy): domain Eukaryota; kingdom Metazoa; phylum Chordata; class Lepidosauria; order Squamata; family Gekkonidae; genus Lepidodactylus; species Lepidodactylus listeri. The sequence goes on along the minus strand of JARCFY010000009.1, from coordinate 109,190,701 downwards.
GACAAAATGATATTAATCCTGTTTCACATCCTATAGGCAATACCAGAATACACTCCTTGCAGGTCTGCAAGGGGACGCTCCTTGGGTGTTTGTTGAAGATCCTCTGACTACAAAAGATTCAGCTGAAGCCTCCAAGGATTCAGTTAGATGAAGCCAAGCCTCCTTCCAATCACTGCACAATTTTTATTTTATAAATAGCTGTTTTATGCTACTTCTGTACTTGAAAAAAATATCAGAACATTAAAAAATGGCAGGAGTGGTGCTTGGAACACTTTTGGAGTGGAATAGGGTCCCACGTAGGGTTTCCAGGCCCCTGCTGGAGGTGAGAGATCCCTTCTTTGGGGGCCTTCCCCCCCCCCCCCCCGATGCTGTTCAGCTAGCTGGCGGGGGGGGGGGGACTTACCAGCAGCAAACTGAGGCCTAGGCTTCTGCCATAGAGTTTTTGCTCAAATGCCAGAGCATCCCTGAGTTGCTGGCAACAGAGGCCTAGGCTCCATTTGCTGCTTGTAAGTTTCCCCACCCCACCCCCTGCCAGTTGACAGGGGGTATGTGGTAACCCCAGTCCCCCAGCCATAATCCTCCTCCTATGTTGCCTGAACAATATTTGTTTTACTTCTCTCTCCTATAGAGAAATGGGAAATCAATCCTGCAGAGCTGACTTTTATGAGAGAACTGGGCAGTGGCCTCTTTGGAGTAGTGCGTCTGGGCAAATGGAGGGCACAGTATAAAGTGGCCATCAAAGCAATCCGGGAAGGTGCCATGTACGAGGAGGACTTCATAGAGGAAGCTAAAGTCATGATGTGAGTAACTGGTGAAAGGCCCCATGGCAGCCTGCAGTTGAGAGCTAGTTGTCCTGCATGTTCCTCTCTGATCTTTGGCATTCGGGTAAGCCTGGCTGCATCACAATCAGACTGGCCTTTTCTTTGAGGAAGCTGGTGCTGTGGAGCATCCTACTCGGGGAGAGCTGCCAGCTCCCTTAGATCTGTTCAGTACTACAGGAAGACATATTTATTTTAAAGAGCTTTCACAGTGGAGTCCTAAACAGAACGACACCCGTCTAAGCCCACTGACTTTGTTCAATGGATTTAGAAAGATGTCACTTTGCTTTGAGCCAGTTTGCTGTAGTGATTAAGTGTGCGGACTCTAATCTGGGAGAACCGGGTTTGATTCCCCACTCCTCCACTTGTACCTGCTGGATGACTTTGGGCAAGCCATAGTTCTGTCTGAGCTGTTCTTGAAAAAGAGCAGTTTCTGTCAGAGCTCTCTCAGCCCCACCCACCGCACAGGGGTGTCTGTTGTGGGGAGGGGAAGGGAAAGGAGTTTGTAAGCTGCTCTAAAACTCCCTTGGGTAGTGAAGGGCGGGGTATAAATCTAATCTCTTCTTCTTCGGATTGCACAATTAATCACTAAAGCATTATCATGCTGGCTGTTTTATTCTGTTGTGACTTTTATAGCTTGAGGTCTTTAGCTTGTATGTTTTTAGATTAAATAAAATAATGATTAAGCAAAGGAAATACTCGAAAATTTCATACAACGCCTTCTAGAAGTCCCTGTCATGTATGATTAATAACACTGTAGTCCTATGCTGGAGAAGACTCTTGAGAGTCCCCTGGACTGCAAGGAGATCAAATCAGTCAGTCCTAAAAGAAATCGACCCTGACTGTTCCCTGGAAGGCCAGATCCTGAAGCTGAAGCTCAAATACTTTGGCCACCAAATGAGAAGGGAGCACTCACTGGAGAAGACCCTGATGCTAGGAATGATTGAAGGTCAAAGAAGAAGGGGACGGCAAAGGACGAGATGGTTAGCAGTATTATCAATGCAACAAACATGAAATTAAGCAAACTCCAGGGCACGACGGAAGACAGGTGTGAGAGTTCTGCGCAAAGTAGTCAAGGATCAGATCTTGGTTGGTAACCCAGAGTTCTTTATTTCCAATCTCTACATTAGTACAGCTTCTCGGATTATTGTCAGAGATGAGACAGATAATACAGGCAGGTCTATTATACCATTCCAAGGAGTTTGAATTACCCATAGGTAGCCAATCACTATAGGGGAAAATTGGCGGGCAAAACGGGATCCTGACCGTTTGGTTCTCACAGGAAAGAAAGTGAGGTGTCAAGCTGTAAATTCCCTTCCCAAACCAGACCCCTCAGATGTTACCAGTTCACATAACAATCAATGGCCTCAAGGCTTTTGCATGTTGATAAGAGATGAGGCGCATCCTCCCTTGAAGTCCCAGCCGGGGCCGATGGAATGCGGAGGCCGCGGTGTGAGAGGCCCTTTGTTCCCACACACTGCAGGTGTCACCCTCCCGCCTTAACTGTTACAAACTCCAGGCCTGGTTAATTACTATAGCATAGCAGTCACAAACATACATTGAGCATACATAGATGGCAAGAGCGCACAAGAGAACAGCAGTCAAAGGTGCAAGGTACAGCTATAAGAATAGAAATCACTATGTCTGAATCAGCAGATTCTGACAACAGGAGGGCCTGGCGTGATGTGGTCTATGGGGTCTCGAAGAGTCGGACTCGATCTTGTGACTGAACAACAACAAAAAGTCCTATGTAAAGTTATTCCAGTCCCTGCAGCATAGGATTGTACTGTTAATGTTCTTTTAATTAAAGCTAATTTTGCAAACAATATTTTTTCCCCCTATGCTGTAGTTATACTAACTTCTATTTTAATTCCTTCCAGGAAGCTAACCCATCCTAAGTTAGTTCAGCTGTATGGAGTCTGTACTCAGCAAAGACCTATTTACATAGTGACAGAATTCATGGAGCATGGCTGCCTTCTGAATTACCTTCGCCAGAGACGTGGGCATTTTACTAACGACAACCTGCTGACCATGTGCCAGGATATATGTGAAGGAATGGAGTACCTAGAAAGAAACAGCTTTATCCACAGAGATCTAGTAAGTGATATATTAAATGGCCTCTACTCATTGGAAACGTCAAAAGCTGTTGTACAAACACATTTTCCAGTTCATAACTTTCTCTTATGCAGTGATCATGACCAGAGACAAACAAGGACAGGAGATACACACACACACACACACACACACACACACACACACACACACATTTTTGTCTTTGCTCAGGGAGGATGGCTCCCGAGCAAACTAATCTATGCAGTAGCCAAATCGCTCACTCACAACTTTATTGCCAGTAGCTCATGAAGTAGAATTTTTGCGCCCAAGACTCCACAGCTTAGAGGGAGCATTGGCCTTGACTTCCTTTGCATCTGATCGCCCTAAGCCCAGCCTATCAGAATTTACCAGCAGTTGTGGCAGGTTAGACTAACAACATCTCTAACTGCCACCTGAAGGCCAGATTATATGTGATGCGTGTACAATGTGTTCTCCACAGGAACGGGCAGCCACGCACCAGTGGCCGGTCCCTATGGAGTGCTCTGTATATTTGCCGTTATGCAGCATTAAGGTGATGACGATTTTGGATGAGTGCTCATTGTTGCTAATAAGATTTCTTTTTTTCTTTAGGCCGCTCGGAACTGTTTGGTGAATGAGTCAGGAGTGGTGAAAGTGTCTGACTTTGGAATGACAAGGTAATGAACAGTTTTAATGATTTTACGTTTTTAGCTCATTTTATGTTGTGTGAACCACCTTCAACAGGTCTCTGAAAAGGCAACATATAAATTCTGCAAATGAATAAAAATAATAAATGTTATTGTATCTTTTTTACTCCCCCCCCCCCGGAATTAGTTATTTTGTGGAGGGGGGTTATATATCACAATATCACTATCAGCAGTGCTCAGCACAGTGATACAAACACTTAAATGAATCATTTATGGTAGAACTGCCAGCTCTAGGTTAGGAAATACCCGGAGATTTTGGGGGTGAAGCCGGAGCAGGGCATGGTTTGGGGAGGGAAGAGACTTCAGTGGGGTAGAATGCCACAGAGTCCACTCTCCAAAGCAGCCATTTTCTCCATCTTGGTCTCTGGAGATCAATTGTAGTCATGGGAGATCTCCAGGTGCCACCAGAAGTCTCCTACAGAGTTGTTTGACTTGTGCATTGTAGCATTGTGAGCTTTGGTTCCAGGAAAAATAATTTGCCTGAAGAAGAATTTCTCGAAACACGCAACTTTCGCCTGGGTGGTGTGTTGCTTTGATGCTTGCTGCCTCTCTTTTTGGAAAGGAAAACAGCCTACAGTATTGCCATTTACGACTGCTGCATCTCTCATCAGAAAGCAAGATAGTCTACAGCATTGAATCTTGTTTGCATATTCATCTCTGTAGCTGTGGACTTTTCTACAAGATATATATTATTCTTTAGGTTTTTGTTATTAATGTACTATAATTAACAAGATACACTAGGGTCTTTATTGTATATTTAAGTACATGATTTAAACAAATATATGAAGAACTGTGGGTTTTATTTGAGCATGGTGTTTTTCCACATTTACACCACCAGGAGTTTGGCAACCTGATTTTTAAGGTAACATCAGCTAGGATTGCCCATTGTTTCTTATTTTTTTTAGGTACATTCTTTTTAATTTATTTAATCCAATAAATTTACAAAAGTAAATTAACAATCCGTACAACACATTCTATTTCAGATGTGTTGTGTACTAATGGCGACTGCGCACGCGGTCGGAGATCGCACACGCGGTCGGGCAAACTACCGAAGCTTTGCATCGGTAGACAATAGCCCATGTGGGTCCTAACTTGGACCAATCAGCTCCGCAGGATCCTAAAAGGGACCTATGGTCAGGGGTGCCATGTAAATAGTCCTATCACGGGGATCGGGTGTGCCTGGGGGTGTGGTTTGTACCTGCATAAAAGCAGACCCGCGGGTCCTGCTCGGTAGTCCATGTTTTCCTGTGCTGATTTCACTCAGCGTGTCTGTATATTATAAGATGTCTCCTACAAACAAGATTTAAAAAATGGATATTACTTTGGTCCAACAAGAGAGCCACTGAACATCTTCGTGACTACAAATAAAGCTAAGAAACGGAATCTGTAACACTTCAGAATCTGATGTATAAGAGCATTTTCTTCTTCATGTATTAACATAGAAATTTTATCATGCACACATAAATCACATACTTTAATAAGCCAGTCATGGGTTGAGGGAAGTACCTCTGTCTTCCAAGTCTTAGCCAATGCTGCTTTAACTGCTGTACATAAAATTGCAATTAATTCCTGTTTTTGCTTAGATATAGTATTATCACTCCAAAGATTGAGCAGTAGGACCTCTGCCATGAATGGAGTGTCACATGACATAATCTCCCAAATCTGAGCATGATTTTTTTCTTTTAGGTATGTTCTTGATGATCAGTACACAAGCTCTTCAGGTGCTAAGTTTCCAGTGAAATGGTGTCCACCAGAGGTTTTTAATTATAGCCGGTTCAGCAGCAAGTCAGACGTCTGGTCTTTTGGTAAGGATTTGGGTGGGAGGGTTTGTATTTGTGTGTGTGTATGTGTGCATGCGTGTGCGCGTGCATGTGCCTGGAATTCATGGCTAGTAGGGCTGGGAGGCAGGGACGTTCAGAGAGGTGGCTTGCTGCCTGCCTCGGCATCATGGCCCTGGTATTCCTTGAAGGTCTCCCATCCAAGTACTTGCCAGGGTTGGCCCTGCTTAGCTTCCGAGATCTGACAAGATCAGGCTTGCCTGGGCTACCCAGGTCAGGGTGGGTTCTTTCTTTCTTTTTTTTAAATGCAGGGTTCCCCCTTTCTGCAGATTTGTCTTCGAAAGTATTGCATTCATTCTAATGGAGAAAATATTCCATCAGAGGTTTTTCTTTTCAGTACACAAGCAAATTGCTTTTTTCCACTGGGAAAAAATTCGTGGGCCTTCACATCTCTACCAGTGTTGTTTCACACAATCAGAGCATAATGTTAGAAATATGGGGTCGGATCCAACCAGCTTTTCCCCTGGTGAAGGGAGGATGAGGTCCCCTTGGGCCACTAAAGAAGGCTACTCTGGGATCTGCATGGGATCTGCGTGGATAAAGGCCAGGTGGGGTGGGGGCTACAATGAGGAAGGGCGTTGGGTGAGACCGCACAGAAAAGGTGTTTGGATCCAAGCCGACTGTGTAACTAGACCCTCAGACTTTCTCCGAGATTACAAAATTAATTCTGCAATGCCTGATTACTTGTTTCAGTCCCACTGGCTTTGCTTTCTGTTGGTTAGATTTTTAGGGTTAACTTATTCATATTAGTACATATTAACTTATGTGCTGTTCTAGAATATGAATCTTTGTGTTCTTGTTCGAAATCTTCTATGATCATGAACATTACAGCTGGTTTTGTTTTTTTTAAATCTTCCAGGGGTTACCATGTGGGAAGTGTTCACTGAAGGCAAAATGCCTTTTGAGACAAACACAAACTATGAAGTGGTGACTATGATTAGCCAAGGACACCGTCTATTTCGGCCGAAGTTAGCCTCTAAGAACGTTTACGATGTGATGATGATGTGTTGGCAAGAGGTATGGGCACATTACTGTGTACATCAGTTACATGTCTCCATGCAGCTTCTGCAGCTGAACCAGTTTAGCCACAGCAACTGATTGCCACAGCTAAGGACAAAGGGAGTGTTTTGTTCTGTTCGCCATAGCGCCATACAACAGTTGGTGCTTCATCTCTCTTTCAGAATATCAGCCACAAAGAAGGCGCAGGTTACAGTGCGTCAATGGGTGGGTCTCTGCTTAGGGTTGTGCTGTTAGGATATCAGAGAGCATTTGAAACCCCCCCAAAATGGGAGAAAACAAGCATGAAGCAAGAGGCGAGGGAGATGATAGGTATGTTTGTGGACTAAGGAACAAATCATAGAATGTAAGATTGGAAATAAATTCCAGAATGAAATCTTGATGGCTCTTGAATTGTGACAAGTAGGCCTAACTAGGTAGAAATGCAAAATGAGAAAAACAAATCACAATTATACTTTTTTTTGTAATACAGAATAAATTGTTTTATAAATGAATAACCGGTAGGAGGCTTTCAAGGATGTGCGATTTTTATATTCTGTCATAATGTCTTGTCACACATTCGTGAACCCAGTTTGATAATCTTTTGTTTATAAACAATTTTGATTTTGGCTATTATAGACTATCTGTTGTATAAGGAGGCCATTCAAGCCAACAGAATTTGTTCCCAAGGAAAACATTGTTATTAAAACTGTAAGCCACCTTGGGGGACTTTATAATTAAGAGTCAGGATATAAATCTATAAATCATGGAATATCTAATCTCAGCTGTATGAAAAGGTAAAAGTTTCCCTTGCCCAAAAGCCAGTCAAATCCGACTCCAGGGGACGGTGCTCATCACCGTTTCCAAGCCCAAGAGCCAGCACTGTTCGAAGACTTTTTCTGTGGCCGTCATGACTAAACACTGAGGCGCACGGAATGCTGTTACCTTCCCACTGAAGCAGTACCTATTTATCTACTTGCAGTTTCTTGCTTTCGAACTGCTAGGTTGGCAGGAGCTGGGGCCAGAGAGGGGAGCTCACTCCGTCACGTGGCACTTGGGTCTCGAACTGCTGAGCTACCAACCTTCCAGTCTGCAGCTCAGCGTTTTAACCTCTGGGCCAAAATTACCCATTTCTATCAGTGTCTTCTATTACTGTCAGTGGATTTATCCTAATATTGTGAGAGTTCTTACAATAAGTGAGGAATGGACCACATGACTTGGCAAGAGGAGTACTTGTGAATATGAGAAACTATTTACTATTCACATTGTGTTCTCTTGTAGCCGTTACACATATAACTTTAAAAAGTTCTCTTATTTTTATACAAAAATGAAAAATTTGAACTTAATTTGATTTCTGGTTGAACAAGTAGCACAGCACTCCTGAAATAGCCTATTTCTAATGCCTCTCTGTTTGCCTGCTATTTTTGCTTCACTGCATTATTGTAACGGGACTTTAAGAATCAGCAGTTCTAACAAAGCCCTTTTTAAAATTTCTAGAACCCCGAGAGACGTCCTACATTTCAAGACCTCCTTCAGAAGATTTATGCTATATCAGAGGATGCTTCTTGAGAAGGGATGACGGAAGCGCAGGAGGTCACAGTAGAGCCGGCCAGAGATGCTACTGTGCCCTTTCATGTTAAAGGACAGATCCTGGATGCTGCTGGATGGACCACAGAGGGACAAATCAATAAGCATGTAATACTTTTGCAAGAAGAAGAGTTTTACTGAAACATCCATAGTTTCCTTAGCTACTTAAGCAGTACTCTGTCTGAACTGGACATTCATGAGAGTTGCCGAGGAGGAAAATGTAGACCAGAAAACCCCCCACTCAACTACTAATCTACACATGAAGGGTGCACAAGTCTTTTTCTCATTTCAGATAATAGTTATTACTATTCAGGCATAACGAACTGGTGTGGTGTAGCGGTTCGAGAATGTCCGACTAGGATCTGGAAGTACCAGGTTTTAATCCCCACTCTGCCATAGAAGCACGTTGGATGACCTCGGTCCAGTTAGACGCACTCAGGGTTGTCTTGTGGATAAAGCAGAGGACAAGAGAATGATGTAAGCCGCTTTGGGTCCTCATTGGGGTGAAAGGTAGGGTGTAAATGGAAGTCAATAGATAAGATGAAGAAGAATGACTTTTGCATGAGAGCCAGCTGTGGCTGCAGCATTGCTTTCAGGGGATCGTCTTGAAGAGCCAGCATCTCTCAGTGGCTGGTAGAAGCTATAAATAGTGCTGCTAGTTCATAACCCCAGACATTCCTTTACATGTACCTTTTTCATAGTGAGCACTGATCAGCGACTCTGTCTTGCATCAAGGAATGTGCTTTTATATTTTATCACAGAGTCTCCTAGAGAATTATAAGCAGCTGGCAGATCCAAAGGCAGTTGTATCAACATGGCTGCTATGGCATTGTAGAACATAGTGATATTGCATCTTGATACATAAAGCACAGAAATAAGTATACGTAGTGATTGGCTGGATCACAGTGCTATGGGATAGGATAGGATAGGATAGGATAGGATAGCACTGTGAACAGACCAATAAGGAAGCAACTGGAGGATGGACTTTGACACAGCAATCTTGAAGTAATTTATAGAGCCTGCACATTGTAAATAGACACACCGAACAAATGTATTTATATGAAGTCACGACTGTATATTTGACAGGCAGCACTGTAAAAACAAATGCAAAAGACAAACACATGTACTCTTGAGTTTTGCTATACACTGGAACACTTCAGTCATTTTCTTGTCTGAATTTGGCGCATGTGAGCTTTGTAGCCCAACTAATGAAATATGATACAATCGAAAGTGTGTTTCACTTGACATTCTGCTAATCCTGCTGCACCGTTCATTTTCATGTTCAGATTCTCTACTGCAGAGAGAATGAAGCCTCAGCAACACCTGCTAGGATTCCCCCCAAGGCCTTTTGCTGCTCCGTCCTGTACCCCTAGATCCCAAGGTCTGTTACAACATCCAAGAGCAGAGGCTTGGCTCTTGGGTCAAAAGCTGGAAGCACTGTACAATAAAACAAGTAGAAGACTGTCCAATGTATACAACCAGAACTATCAGCAGAAAGGGAGCAAAAACTGTACTTTCCCAATAGGCACAACGTATTGAATTAAAATGGGTAAATAAATATTTTCATAGCAGACCTCCGGAGTGGAGCTCTGGCACTTTGGCATTACAGTTCTGCCTCTCTTCTCAGGGTAGTTTTGGGGATCAGACTGTATTGCTGCTGCTTGCTTTGGTGGGGCGGATGTCTGGATCTGCCTTAGTGTGTTATTGATGGACAGCGGGAAGGTTTAGAGAGTATCAGCACTATATGAGTAGCATGGGGACATGGATGGTATGAGAAGGGGGGGGTAAGGTATGGGACAGGTAAGGTCCTACCTCCTTCCTAGACAGAGGAATATGGGTATCTCAGATCGGGGGGGGGGGTGTTTCTCTTTGATTTTGTTGATATGTGATGCCTAGTCAGTAAAAACAACTGAACTATTGTGAACAAGTGTTTGATCTTCTTCGTGGTCTCTGTGCATCACACCTCTGGGATTATGTGCGCCTGCGCCGATCCCGATCGGTAACTTCAAAGCCTCAACGGATTTTCGCGCCAACTCCCCGGTCCCGCGCCGACTCCACTGCGCATGACCGGGGAGGGGCACGAAGATCCCACCAGTTCTCTTCTGACCGCCGCGTCGTGAGGATCTTTTCTTCTCTTGCTCCGGTCGGTAGTTTACTCCTCCTTCTTTTCCAAGCCCTTCGGACTGATTTTACAACAACGAACTCGGACTGTTTTCTGGACTAGCTTTTTGGACCTTTCCCTACGTTTTCTCCCGCCGCACGGCCTATGGCCCAGCGGTGGGGGTTTTTCAAACAGTGCTCAAAGTGGGGCAGCAAGATAGCCCCTCCGGACAAGCACTCCCTGTGCCTCCTCTGCTTAGGTGAGTCGCACCGGGTAGACTCTTGCTCCAGCTGCGCAGCATTCTCGAAGCAGACTCGAAAAAATCGTGCAGCAAGGCTCCACGTGGCTTTATTAGAATCGGCCTTGTCACCGAGAATGTCCTCTTCCGAAGTTCCGACTTCACCTCCACCGATGCCGACAGGTTCGGTAACATCACCAGCCAAGAGCACCATCGGTACCGATAAGAAATCGGCACTGAAGAGACCTCTCCCCTTGACCGATACCCCTGCTAAGAAACGCAGAGAAGGCAAGGAGGAGAAGGGCAAGCCTAAGCACAAAAAGTCATCCAGTGCTTCGTCGACGCAAATAGCGCCTGACACAGCCCAGGATGGGCCCGAACGGCTTGACCCTCATGGCCGTGAGCGATCTCGGGATAAATCTCTCTCCCCGATGCCACGGCCCATCACTCTGACGGACTCCGACCTCGATATCGACCTTACACAGGTCCCCAGAGATAGTCCCGACGCCGGAGTCGACCCACCGCCGAGACCGAGAAAGGACAGAGTTCCACGTTCCCCAGCTCCCTCGGTACCGTGGGACGTACAACAATGGCATTACCTCTACGGGTCCTACCCTCCTCCACCTCAATGGTACGCCGCCGAATGGGATCGACAATCCACATCATCTAGGGTTTTCCGATACCGGGACCCTCCCTCGGCCCCGACGCCGCTACCGGCACCGACCACACGGGAGCGGACACCACTCGATGTCGAACCCCGGACCCTGCCTATGTCCCAAGAACCGTCGAGCCCGACTCCCCTATCGCCATCGGAACACTCGGCACCGGGGTATCCTGCTTCATCTGACTCGGAGGACGAGTCGGTTCCGCACCCCTCTCCCGATAAACCGGTCACTGACGACCTACCAATCTCTCCCTCTGAGGATGTGAAGACTTATGGAGAATTGATTAAGAGGATGGCACACTCACTGGCACTGGCCACAGCTCAACCGACACCGACAGCCACAGACTCCATCTTCGACATCGTTCAGATGGATACTTCCCCGGCAGTAGCACTCCCACTCATATCGGTATTGATGAGTACAGCCAAAGAATCATGGCCTCACCCTTCCTCCACCCCTATCTCAAGTAGACGTCTGGATCATATGTACAAGATCCAGGAACCAGGGGCGGAATTTCTTTTTGTTCACCCCAAACCGAATTTGGTGGTGGTAACCCCTTCTACCAAGGGTCGTAGCGGCCACACCTCCCCACTAGACAAAGAGGGACGGAAACTGGATTCTTTTGGAAGACGTGTTTATTCGGCAGGTGTACTAGGATTAAAAATTGCAAACTACACCGCCTGCATGAGCAGATACCAGTACTCGCTCTGGGAGCAGATGACGGCACTCATAGCTCACCTCCCAGAAGACAAGTTACGGGTGGCTAGAAAGATTCAAAAAGAGGGCATGACCCTGACAAAACATCAGCTCTCAGCCTCTAAGCACTCCGCTGAGGTGACATCCAAGACGCTCACATCAGCAGTGTCCATCAGACGTCACGCCTGGCTCCGGTCAACCTCTCTCCCTCAGGACACTAAAAACTTGATTGAGGATCTTCCTTTTGATGGAGACGGACTCTTCAGTTCCACAACAGATACCGTACTCCATGAATTGGATAAAAGCATGAAGACATCCTGCAGCCTGGGAGTCTCGCAACCTAAACCACAAAAACAAAGAACGTGGCAAAGGTCATGGCCAAAGAAGCAAGCGCAACGATCTCCCTCCGAACCCCAATGGCAGAGATCTCCACCTACATACCAGCAGAAGCCGTATAGCCATAAGCCTCGCTTCCCGGCTGCATCAGCCCCTAAGTCGAAACCTCCTAAACCAAGCAAACAGAGTTTTTGACTCCCACCCACGCTCCGACCTTCCTACTCGTCTGTCACCTTATCTAACAGCATGGCGTCACATCACCTCGGACAAATGGGCCCTCTCAGTCATCGCCGAGGGATACAGAATAGAATTTCTCGAGATTCCAACGAAGTCTTATTTTGTCGTCACCCCCCCCCATCCGACACCCTAGTCACTGAAGTCGAGGCTCTGTTAGCCAAGGATGCAATAGAACCGGTACCCACCTCCCTCCTCCAACAAGGGTTCTACTCCCGATACTTCACAGTACCAAAGAGGGATGGAGGGCTCCGACCCATCCTAGATCTTCGGAACCTCAATGCGTTCATAATCTACAAAAAATTCCGGATGACTACCCTCCAGATCATCCTTCCATTAATAGAGGCAGGAGCCTGGATGGTCACACTAGACCTGAAGGATGCATACTTTCATGTAACTATTCATCCCTCTCACAGACCTTTCCTTCGTTTTGCTATTGGTACCCACCACTTCCAATACAAGGCCCTCCCCTTCGGTTTGTCGACAGCACCACGCGTCTTCACAAAGTTGATGGTGGTAGTGGCAGCCCACCTGCGTCTACAGGGCGTCCACCTTCACCCTTACTTCGACGATTGGCTTCTGATCGCACCCTCTCCAGAGGATCTCCAGAATCACGTTGCGATTACATTACACACTCTGGAGACCCTGGGTCTGATGATCAACCTAAAAAAGTCCATGCTCATCCCCTCCAGACGGGTACAATTTATCGGAGCTATCCTCGACTCTGTACAGTGCAAGGCTTTCCTACCTCCCAGCAGGATAGCGGATGTCACTTCCCTCATCGAGACTCTGAAAGGAACCCGAGTAGCAACAGCAAGACAGTTGCTCCGTCTCTTAGGCCTTATGGCCTCAACCACTATGGTTCTTCCCTTTGCGAAACTTCGCATGAGACATCTGCAACTCTGGTTCCTCCGCCGCTTCCGGCCCAGTCTACATCCCATCTCCAAAAGATTCAATCTTTCGGACTCAGCGCTACAGGCTATGGACTGGTGGCATACGCCACAAAATCTGCAGACAGGCGCCCCCTTTTGTCGCCCTCCCCCGTCAGTAACCATAACAACAGACGCCTCCCTATGGGGCTGGGGTGCCCATCTCAAGGACCTGTGCATAGGGGACAGATGGGACCCGTCAGCAGCTCACAACCATATCAATTTCCTAGAGCTTTTGGCAGTCCTATATGCCGTAAGATCCTTCCACCACCTCCTGTCGGGAGAGACGGTGGCCGTCCTCACGGACAACACGACCACTATGTACTACATCAACCGACAGGGGGGGACTGTCTCCCGCAGTCTTTGCCGCCTGGCGGTACAACTTTAGACGGAGTGTCAATTATGGGACATCTACCTGGTAGCGAATCACCTTCCGGGCCAGCTCAATACGCAGGCTGATTTTCTGAGCAGAGGCGGGGCGTCTCTGCATGAATGGGAACTCAATCCCCTCTACCTGAACCAGGTCTTCAACCATTGGGGCCACCCATCCGTGAACGTGTTTGCCTCCAGACAGAACAAGAAATGCCCTCTGTTCTGCTCCAGAACAGCGGATCCGATGTCCTTAGGAGACGGCCTTCTCCTTCCCTGGATGGGGCTACATGTCTACTTGTTCCCTCCGATTCCCCTGATACTGAAAGTGGTCCACAAGCTACTGGTGGAACGACCACTAGCGATACTAATCACTCCCTGGTGGCCAAGACAACCTTGGTTTCCCACCCTTCTTCGCATCTCCATGGGCACTTACATACACCTACCAGCGAACCCCGACCTACTTTGGATGCATGGGGGTCAAGTACTCCACCATGACATCCCCAGGCTGAAGTTGACAGCGTGGCTTCTACGACCTCAGAGATAGAGGCTCGTATCGCTGATGTTCTGCTCAATGCTCGCAAACCATCCACACACCGCTCTTACGCAGCAAAGTGGGGAAAGTTTTTATCCTTCCTTGAATCAATAGGGAGGCCCTCCATTCCATCTTCTCTCAACGATATTTTTGGTTTTCTGTTATCCTGCAAGGATCGGCGGTCTGTGCCATGCGTCCATACGGGTTTATCTGTCAGCCATTTCGGTAAACCACCCGGGGATTGATGGATGCTCTGTTTTCTCTCACCCAACAACGAAGCAATTCCTAAAGGGCCTATATCGTCTTTTTCCATCAGTAAAGCTTCCTGTCCCTGCATGGGATCTACCCTTAGTTCTTACTAAGTTGATGGGGAGACCCTTCGAGCCGATGGCGTCTTGTAGCCTACAGCTGCTCTCATGGAAGGTAGCTTTTCTTGTGGCTCTGACTTCAGTTAGAAGAGTGAGCGAACTGTCAGCGCTTCGCTGTGACCCACCGTATCTCATTTTTCATCAGGAGGCCGTCACTTTGACTCCTGATGTCACGTTTCTGCCCAAGGTGGTATCGGACTTCCACATTAAGGCGGACATCACGTTGCCGGTGTTCTTTCCTGAACCCCAGGACTCGACACAACGTGGCTTACACTCGCTTGACGTCAAGAGAGCTCTCTCTTTTTATTTGCACTGGACAAAGCTGTTTCGCAAATCCCCAGCTCTTTTTGTCGCTTATGCCTTGCCCAAACTGGGACAAAAGTTGTCGTCTCAGAGACTTTCTAAATGGATCGTAGAGACAATTAAGCTTGCCTACCTCCTGGCCAAAAGGCCTTTACCGGCGTCCCTGCGGGCTCATTCCACTCGAGCCGTGGCTGCTTCTACGGCATTCCTCAAAGGCATCCCCCTGGGAGACATTTGTAATGCTGCTACTTGGTCGTCCCCTCACACGTTTGTGAGACATTATGCTCTGGACGTCTGGGCCCACCAACGTTCTGCAGTGGGCCGTGCAGTTCTACAGTCAGCTCAGGTGTGAGAACCTCAGCACCCACCTCCAGGTATGTGGTGTTTATTGCTTGCTATTCTCCCAGAGGTGTGATGCACAGAGACCACGAAGAAGATATACAGGTTGCTTACCTGTAATTGGAGATCTTCGAGTGGTCATCTGTGCATTCACACCACCCGCCCTCCTTCCCCTCTGCTTTCGGTCTCCCATATAATTTTCTTGGAGGCTGTTTGCAGCAGTCAGAAGGAACTGGCGGGATCTTCGTGCCCCTCCCCGGTCATGCGCAGTGGAGTCGGTGCGGGACCGGGGAGTTGGTGCGAAAATCCGTTGAGGCTTTGAAGTTACCGATCGGGATCGGCGCAGGCGCACATAATCCCAGAGGTGTGAATGCACAGATGACCACTCGAAGATCTCCAATTACAGGTAAGCAACCTGTATTTGTGTTGGGTTCCAAGGACAGGCTAGAGCTTCTGCTGGAATACTGCTGCCTACCTTGCTGGAAGACATCCTGGCTGAGATTATCTTGGATTTGGTGTTGGAGATCTCCAGGGGGACTAGAACAAAGGCCACCTTGTCAGGCCAAGGCAATATCTCAATGGCTGCCCTAGTGTGTTGGGATCAAGATGCAGGGAAGGGCATACATAGATTTGCCAACCTCTGTGTGGGGCCTGGAGTTCTCCCAGGGTTATGACTGATCACCAGACTACAGAGATCAGCTCTTCTGCAGAAAATGGCAGCTATGGAGAGAAGAGACTGTGGCATCACATTCCTGCTGAGCTTCCCCTCCCCAATCTCTCCTGTTCCCAGGCTCTGCCCCCAAATCTCCAGCCTGGAGTTGGCAACCCTTGGCATACACTAAATGCCCTTTTTTTGCACCAGCTGGGATTCTACAGATCTGGTGCAGGAGTTGGTAATAGAACCTGTGTCATAGTCAGATCTCAAAAGGTAACGATGGCCCCGTCGACCTCCCACAGCAAGGGCCGTTAAGGCTCCGCTGGTTTCCGCCCTCAGATACTTCTGCATCTTTAGTGGTTTCTAGAACGCTGTTGGTAGGAGACCTTGAAATCCTGGATAAGGTCACTGCTAGGGGTCCTCTTCTCAGACACCAGCTCTTTAAATAATGGATTGAGGGAACGGAAGAGGTAAGGGATATAGGCAGACATTTTTCTTCTCTGCTACCAGTGCATCCTCTGTCTGTTCTCGAGGTCAGTTGTTCAAAGTTGCATGGAGCCTAGGGATGCCAGCCTCCAGGTGGGAACTGGGGAACCCCTGGAATACCGGTCATCTCCAGACTACAGAGATCAGTTCTGCTGGAAAAAAGGGAGGCTTTGGAGGGTGGAGTCTATGGCATTGTACCCCCCCCCCCCCCGTCACCACCCCCAAAATCCTCAGGAGTTCCCCAACCTGGAACTGGCAACCTTAAGAGCCTTTTGCCACCTAGGCAAGATCTGGCATGATATAAGCCAGGACACTTTTGCTAGATAAACACTTGCAGATAAACTCTCTTTGATCTGACCTGGGCTCCAGCTTATCAGGTAGTGCAGTTGTCAGAACATTTACATGGATAGTTTTGGATTGGATTCCTGATGGATATCAACAGGATTATGGGAACTGAGAAGGCTACTTTCTTTAAGGCGAACCTCTTCTCCTTCGTGGCTGCTGAAATCTTATTTAGAGACTATCAGGATGGCTGGTGGCTCAGATCAAGAGATCATTGACTGTAGTGTTTCCAATGTTTCTAAAGGAAGCAAATACAAGTTCTTTTTTTAAAGGAAACCTCAGACAGCAATGTATAAACAAGTGCCAAACTGCCTTTTTGAGGTAGGGTAACTGAGCAGGGGATAGCAAAGCGTAAGTTTTCCTGTTTCAGTTCATTCTGGCCCGATACGTGGCCCTTCCTCACCCCGAAGATACATGCCCCTTGAGCCCCAAGGATTCTGATCTCTCCCACATGCCATTCAATATCTATGCATGATATTGAGATCATCTGCTTTGGGGTTGGGAATTATCAATACACTGCTGAGACTTCTCCCCCCTCCCTCTCTGTATAGCCCACTTTGAGTATGTAAAAAAGTGTGAATGTATTAAGTATCTACTCGTGGTAAGAGACCCCTTCTCTGTGAACTGGCCCCACTCCCAGAAGCCACTCCTCATGCTACTTAGTAAAGAAGGGAAACACACATACACAAAACTATGCTTTATTCCTTGCCCAACAACATTATAATAAAACCTTAAAAATCTCAGAGTGAAACATTTTTTTAAAATCATTTTATTCAAATTTAATAGTTTAACAGAAACATTTAATGCTCCGTGTGCTTCCGGAATGAGGATACCGGTTCTCCTGACTGACAAGAACTGACTGTGTTCCTGTGCAGAGTTACTCCAGTCTAATCCCCTTGACTTCCATGGGTGTAGACTGGAGTAACTCTGCAGTGGATTGCACTGCAGAATGGTTCTCTGTGCTTCTTCTACCGCAGGCGAAGTCAAAGATGGGCAAATAATGCAAAGAGCAAAACAGTCAACTCCCTCCTCAGGGATCCATATGATACCAACACAAAAAACCTATAGCTACAGGCCTGGTGGGTTCCTGGTCAGTCACCGAATTGCAGTAAATAAAATGTAGTAACTGGAATGCAGTAAACGAAATTTCAAAAATGGGCGAATAATGCAAACAGCAAAACAGTCAACTCCCTTCCAAGAAATCCATATGATACCAACACAAAAAAACCTATAGCTATAGGTCTGGTGGGTACTTGGTCAATCATTAAATTATAGTAAATAAATATGAAAACAGCACACACACAGTGCCTTATAAACTGTGTTGTTCTGTCCACCCATATGTCTGAAATGGCAGGAGTTCCCACCACATATGGCATTAAAAAAAAACAGAACGGAACTGAATCTGGCTGGCAAGGCCATTTACATCACACAAAAAGGAAGAGGTTAGTGTGCTGGATTGGGGGCGGTGGGGGATAACAGCAAGAGACAGGTAACAAGTCAACTGTAGCTTTTCAGTACACCTCTGGATTGTTCAGTATAGGGAACTCCACTGGAACCAAAAGGCTCGTCTCAGTGGGGCTGTCCCACAGACAGTTCCTGAGAGACCAGGAACAGAAAACAAAGGTGAAGCTGACATGGCCAGACTTCGCCCTCTGAGGCAATTACATTTTAAAGCCTATACTGGTTTCATTTCTTTAATGCAAGCGTAACTTTTATACTCTTCCAATCTGTTTAAGCCTAAAGTGATTCCCAACCCCACCCCCACCCCCGGCATCAATTTACCTTCTTCGAACAATCTTGAAACTGATCAACTAAGATTGTAAGCCCAGAACTGTCTACAGGTGATCCTGAATGTGCTTAATGGCGCAACAAAACGTTAAGGCTAACATTTTAAGAACAGATGTTTGATACCTACAATTACTTTTTGATTCACAAAACGGGGAAGAAGGTGACCAAAACAATCATGGAGGCCGTCCACACTGTAAAGCATTCAAATAAAATTCCATGTAAACCGGGCATATTGCTAGGGGTGGGAGAACTTCAGGATGTTATTTCATAACCTAATCCATCATTCCTAGAACGTTATCTACTAACACTAACAAACTGACCTACAACAGATCTTTAAGGCTAGTTTAGCCAACCTCTGTAGGGTATGATCACAGCAGGATTCAAATAAGCAACAGGAATAATTACAACAAGATTCAGATCTGAAATTCCCATTCTTACTATCTAATACACATGAAGCCCATCCTCCTGTTTAATTCAAGTATTTTAAAAGATACCAGAAGACTTGGTGACCCTATCTGTAGGCTTATTCGTGCAGACATGTATCCAGAGTTCTTCTCTAATATTCCATAAATAATACACTATATGAAATTCTGCCCCAATACCCATCAAATAGGTTGTTTAGGTTATCTAATAAAAAGATGTATCTGGCTTTCATTTTTCTTCTATTTGGGATCGGCAAGAGAAAATTGTTTTAGAAACTGAACTGCAGAGCATTATGGTCACTCTTGGGAAACCATGGTCAAACGGAAACCGTCCAGTTAAGTAAAGTAAGATACATTCTCATAAAAGGAATACTTGGAATTATATGCCTAAAGCTTTTGGAATGATATTTTGAGAAGACCTTAGTTATCAGGCCTGTGTCCCAGGGATTTGTTATCAGACTGAAGTCTGTGGAAAAAGAAACAAATTTAAGACGAGATTTACAAAATCCAGTAAAAAATATGCATGTAATAAGTATTAGAATACACAAGCAAAATTCAGTGCTACCTGATATATGAAAGATCCTGTTTTTGGGAAAATGACCGAGGCTTTGCTAGAATTTAAAACCCGGCTTCCTTTTCTCGTTCAAAACACCTAGTAGCTGAAAATCTTCACAGCATTCAGTGACAAAGATATGGGGAATCTCATGATCCCACCCCCCCATGCCACCCACACCCTCCAAAACAGCTGTAAAAACACTCATTTCAAATAGCAAAACTATAAAGTGCTACATATCACAATATGCTTTATACACAATTTAGTTCTTTTGCTTGAGAAACTCTTCAACAGCACTATACTATATCATCAAAATCTATATGCTGCCAAAGTTTCCGGAGAACAAGGAGTTCATGACCACAATGACTGCTCTCCGTTGCTCCAAATGCACAGGTGCTGCCAGGTGTAGGGAGAGGAGAGGAAGGTGTTCACTTTCCGAGACTTTGTTTGCTTCAGTTGGCTGCCCAAGAGCTTGGGGTGTATTAATGACGGCCATCCCCTTGCTCGTTTCCCTGGCTGAACAGTGTATTGTCCTCATCACCAGTCTCTGTGCTCTCCAATAAAATATGATGAACATCATAGCCACAGACAGGCAGGACTGAATCGTTTTTAGCAGCAGATGTCAGCTGGTTCCACGAGACGCTTATGTTTTTAAAAGCATGAAGAAAGAAAATGCCTATAATGATAGTGACGAATCCACTCAAGGTCCCAGTGAGATCCCCAAGTGTCATGCTGTTCCATTCCTTGAAAAGGATGACAGAGCAGATCACCACAGTGGTTGTGAAGAAGACATAATAAATGGGCGTCACCAGAGATGTATTAAACACATCCAACGCTTTGTTGAGGTAGTTAATCTGTGTACTAACAGACAACACCAAAACGGCTCCGAAAACATAAAGCAGTGGAGACCGCAAGATGGGTTTGTGATGCCAGAGGTCTTTGATAGCAATGCCAAGGCCCTTGACGGAGGAGACGGAGAACGCACCAATCAGCGAACAAATCGCGATGTAGACCAGAATATTGGTTTGACCAGATTTGGGAGCAACGAAACAAATGAGTGCTAGTGAGATCACAATTATAGTAATGGCAAATGTAATAAACACTGTTTGGGGAGAGAAAGAGAGAAGGAGGGAAGGATGTTACATAATGTGGACTAAGCCTTTATCAGCAATGTCAGGTGCACTTTGCCCAACACATCATAGAAATGCATAATTGATTAAATTCACTTGTATCCACTTACTCCGTCCATGATTTTTGCAGAAGAAGCAGCAGAGATTGGATTTATACCCCGCCCTTCTGCGTCTCAGAGCATCTTACAATCTCCTTTCCCTTCCTCTCCCCACAACAGACACCCTGTGAGGTAGGTGGGGCTGAGAGAGCTCTTTTGAGGACTGCTTTTGAGAGAACAGCTCTGAGAGAACTGTAGCTTGCCCAAGGTCACTCAACAGCTGCATGTGGTGGAGTGGGGAATCAAACCCAGGTCTCACAGATTAGAGTCTGCACTCCTAACCCCTGCACCAAACTGGCACGAAACATGCTCACAAATAAAGCTTCCTTGCTACCAGCTAAGGTGCTGCAGTGGCTCAAGTGGTCAAGATGCTGAACTGCAGTAGTCAGTAGTTCAGCAGTTCGAGACCCGAGTGCTGCATGACGGAGTGAGCTCCCGTCTCTGGCCCCGGCTCCTGCCAACCTAGCAGTTCAAAAGCAAGAAACTGCAAGTAGATGAATAGGCACCACTTTGGTGGGAAGGGAACAGTGTTCCGTGAGCCTCGGCATCTAGTCAGGCCAGCCACACGACCACAGAAACATCTTTGGACAGCGCTGGCTCTTCGGCTTGGAAACTGAGATGAGCACTGCATCCCTAGAGTCATATTCGACTGGCTTTCGAGCAAGGGAAACCTTTACCTTTACCTTACTACCAGCTACAGACGAGGAAAGGTGGGCAGGTGGGAATTAAGTAAAGCTCCATTTGCCATAGTTTGTAGAAGGTGCCCATGAGGCTCTAAACCAGGGCTCCCAATGTGATGTCCACAGGTGCCGGGCCCCACATCAACACCTTTCCTGATGCCCATCAAGTGCTTTTAAAAACGAGTGGGACCAAATGGGGCTCCTGCCCAGCTGGCCAATGGGGAGCTGATTGGCTGTACAGATTAAAAGAACCACAGTGTGGGTTTGACTCTCTCACACTTTTCTCCACTGCATTCCTGTTCTTTTGCCCCCCCCCCCCCCCCGGCTTGGGCTTCCTCTATGTGCATATTTGCATATGTGTGTGTTGTTGGGAGTACCCACCACCCCCATCGGCTCAAAAAGGCTGCGGATCCCTCCTTTGCACCACCACACCACAGGCAGTGCTTTCCCGTGCACTACCCGTACAACGCACAGATGCAACAAGACCTGCCACATGCCAGTGTTTTCTATGTTGCTTTTCCATCTCAAAGACTTCCTTTGTGGTGACCTTTTTCTTATTTTAACACACAATTGCCACATCAGACTGCGCTGTTTGTACAGCAAAGTGCTGTTAAGGCTCCCCAGAGCTACGGCCCCCTTAACAACAAACAAGAAACCCTCCCTACTTTATCAATGACTTCCCCTTTTCCAGAGTTTGCCGGGTTCTCCCTCAGTACTCATGAATAAAGGCTTGATTACCAACTGGGTGTGGCGGTGAAACTTTTCTTTATACTCTACAGCAAGCCAAGTCATTGACACGTCCTCTGTCCTTTACATTACCGTTACTTGGTAATACTGTTATGGCAATGTACCATACATTTGTTTGTTTTTTAAAAAATGAGCAATGACTTACAAGCAGACACACTGCCCATAAAACATGGATTTTTATGGGACATACAACAGTTTTTTTACAGGGGAGGGCAAAATTTATTCTTTTGGGAGCTACTTAATTCCCCCCCCCCCAAAGCACAGGCAGCTGCCAGTCACACGGTGGTGGTCAGTGGGTGGAGCCAGTCACAAAATGGCGGCTTGTACAAAAAAATACGGGGTTTTAGAGATGGTCTGCGATGCTTGGATGGGGAAAATTTGTCCTCTGCTGTTTGCCCAAAGCAAACCACCACTGCCACCACATCTGAAAACTGGCTTGCCCCCCTGCAGGGGGAAAATATACAGTTACCTCTTTGTTGCCCCTGGAAGAGGCAAATAGCAGCTCTGTGGCCGGGGTAAAGAGTTACAGCCTACTTGTGAGCCAGTGTGGTGCAGAGGTTAAGAGTGTCAGACTAGTACCTGGGAGACCCAGACTCAAATCCCCACTTGTGCCCTGGAGGCTTGCTGGGTGCCCTGGGCCAGTCACACACTTTCAACCCAGCCTACCCCATAGGATGGTTGTTGCAAGGATAAAATGGAGGAGAGGAGAACGATGTCAGCTGATTTTGGGTCCCCACTGGAGAGAAAGGTGAGGTACAAATGGATTACATAAATAAAGACTCCTTTCCTGGCCAAAGCGAGGATGTGTGTGTGAAGGAGGGGAGGCAGATGGGAAAGGGCACGGATGCTGTCAACTTCCCATCCAGAGCAAAGATGCATGGTTGCGTTTGCCACCACCTCCTCCTCTGTACAAAAGAAAAAGTGAAGCAACAGCTTTGCGATAGCTTTAAAAGGAAGCATAAGAGAGTGATTACAGCAGAACCAGAGGAGAGGTGAAGAGTCACTATTAATTGGTTGGGGAGGAACTTTCTGCTCACTCCTGGTTTATTAAATGCTCTGTGGACACCGCCCCCCCCCCCCCCAAATCCCAATTCCACTTGCAGCTGGATGGGGAAATTGGAGTAAGCAACACAGAAAGGTTGTAGAACCAGTCTCAGAATAGCATTTCTAAGAAACTGTCAACCAGGAGCACCACCTGTAGCTCTCCCCTCCCTAGCCAGCATGATTTCCCCCAAAACACACAGGCCGTGGCATTTCACCTCTGAACTGGTGGCTTCCAAAATCGGATGCGCAGCTTTGAAAATGTCATGCCAACAGACTTACTCGGGGCCCATAGGGTACAGTTCATTCTGTGTTAGTTCTGTTTTGTGCAAATTTAGCTGCTAGCATTATTTTTTCAAGGGGGTGGGGAAATTTAGAAGTAATTTAACACTTTCCTACCTGCCATTTTCATTGGGAAAAGCCACTCTGAGTTTCCCCAGTGGAGATACGAGGGGGGGGGATCAGGAAGAAAATCACAGGGGAGCAGTGTTCCCTCTAAGCTGAGTTAGAGTGAGCTAGCTCACAGTTTTTTAGCCTCTGGCTCACACATTTTTGTCTCAGCTCAGGAAGGATGGCTCCAGAGCAAACTGATTTATGCAGTAGCCAAATCGCTCGCTCACAACTTTCATGCCAGCAGCTCACAAAGTAGAATTTTTGCTCACAGGACTCCACAGCTTAGAGGGAGCATTGCAGGGGAGTACAGGATTAACGTTTTCCCCTCTCCCCCACACTCATTTTCGCTGGGCAAAACAATCCTGCCAGCTAAATTTGCAAAAGAATGAGGTCACTTAAAATAAAACAGGAAAGAAACCATCAACTTCTCCGAAGGTTCCCATTAAGAGGCAGCTACCTTAGAAGCCTGGCGCAGGCTGCTTCAGGACACATTACTTCTGCCCCTTTTGAACTCTTCTTTGTAAAGAAGCCCACTTTCCAGAGAGATTCCAGATCTCTTCTGTGATTTTCTTAAAGCTTTTGCCACATATATAAACCTCGAGTTCTTGAGTATACGGAAACAGGCAAACAATATGCATGCTGTTTTCTACCCAAATTATAAATCGTAAACCTGTTCCCATCTGCCAAGTGTTCTGGCCAGTGACTGCAAAGACCCTGAGATAATTTTAAAAATTTGATTCATTTTAAAATGACATTCATTTAAATTTACAATCATCTTTTCATGATTGATGGTACGATCCTGAGCAAAGTGACAGCGTTTGAAGTCCACTAATGTCAATGGGCTTAGATGGGCATAAGTCTGTTTAGGATGGCCCCATTAAGCCCCATGAACAGTAACTGCAAAGTTGGAAAAATGCCGTATCTCAGCAGCAGTGTACATCCTTTGCATATAGAAAGTTCCAGGTTCAAACCTTGATATGTCTGGTTAAGAGACTCTCAGGTAGAGGGGCTAGGAAGGATTCCTGCCCAATAAGCCAAGTTTAGGTGTCAGGGCAGGACCCTCTCATACCAAATCACTGTTTAATATTAAAGTAGGGTTACCAGGTGCTTACCTCTCGCAGGCAGGGGGAAGGAGGGAGCCTTCTGGGAGGGAGGCAGGGCTTTGCCCCAACAGCGACATCCCCATGTGATGTCATGAAGTGATGATATCAAGCGGCAGTGACGTCATCATGTCTGGCTTGAGGGCAAAACTCTATGGTAAAATTGCCCTCAAACCATAGAGTTTTGCCCTCAAACCAGAGCGTCCCCTGCATGATGTCCCCAGTGTGGTGATGTCACTTCTGCCTCATAATGACCTCATAATGTTGACAATGTCATGCAGGGACATCACTGTTTGGGGGCAGGGTTTTCCCCACCAGCCAGCTGGCTGGTGGCTGGGAGAAGCCCCCAAAAGCAGGGGATCCCCTGCTTAGACCTGGAGGTTGGCAACCCTATGTTAGAGTGATGTGATTGGGGGGAGAAACATGGTATGGGCCCATACAGGTGCTTGATCTAAAGTTTTATGGATGGGGTCACACAAGACTACCACTGTGCATGGTGGGGAGATGGGATTCCCCATTCACCTAATAACTCTGCCTTGCCAGCCATACAGCAATAGGGTTGTGCATTTACTGTCCAGTAAGCACATGGCCACCCACTGGATCTAGGAATCAATCATCAGAAAATTCAGTAAATCTTTCCTACAGTATTAGTTCACGCCAAAGAGATTGCAAACCTGACCTACCTGGATCTTTCAGTTTTGGTTCCATTTCATCCAACGACACGACTTCTTCCTCATTAGGAACATGAATTAATATTACAATGGCCCCCAAGATGCACAATACGCAGCCCAGTTTCCCATGAATATTGAACTTTTCATTCAAAAAACAGGAAGATAACATGGCACTGTTTGGATATTTTAAGAAAGGAAGGAAATATTAAACAAAAACAGAACACTAAATGTAATAATTAAAAAAACGCTAAATTCAGAATTGTTAGAATGATTAAGAACCTCCCAGGACAAATATTTCCACCTATGGAGCACAACTTCCTTGTCTCCCCCTCCTACAAGCAGCCTGACAGCTCCCCATAATACTGTTCCTGGGGGTCATGGGACCTCCAGGAAAAGTATTTCAGGGGGCATTTTGGGGTGCTGCAGGAGGACGGGAAAATCACACTCGGCAGGGAAAATCATTGCACCTGCAGAAATGCAACTCTGGATCCAAGCCTTGGTCTGCAGTACATGTCCACAAGAAAGGGAAACTTGAATGACTGAAGGGGTGGATGGGTATGTGTGGCTACATAGGTGTGCGACTGCGGTTCCCTATGGTTCACACAGATACCACTAGTTGATCCATGTACACACTGGACAGAGATCAGATCTACATATCATATAGATAAGAGCCTTTGTGCTTAAAAACGGGGAGGAAAGATTGTATAAATCGGGCCTTTGTCTGTACAGTTTTACACAACTAATACATATATTATAAGCAGTAAGCAGTGGTAGAAGGGCAGGACAGGATTTGCATGCAGGGTTGGATCCAGACTAAGTCTGCCAGTGGCAGAATTGAACTTTCCTTCCTCCCTCCTTCCACAGTTCACCACCAAATGCTGTTTCTGGGGGACAGGAGACCCTAAGGAATGCCAGGATGGGGGGGGGGGGGGGATGGTCTGCAGCAGGAATGGTGAACAGGCAGAAACTGATAGTTTAATTTGGATCCAGTCCACAGTCTCTGCTGCTAGGCATGTTGGATGGAGCCAGCGGACCGTGTGAATCATCCCTAATGTGTTGACTTTCTCATTGTCTCCTAGGTAGGCTACTTCAAATATTATTTATACAGACTACGCCCAGATGACTATTTCATTTTAATACGGCACTTCTTAATGCTCCAGTACTCCCCTTTTTTCTGGCCACCAAGTCACAGCTGACTTATGGCAACCCTGTGGAGTTCTCAAGGCAAGAGACATTCACCGCTGGTTTGCCACTGCCTGCCTCTGCATAGCAACTCTGAACTTCCCAGGAGGTCTCCCACCAAATACAATCCAGGGCCGACCCTGCTTAGCTTCCAAGATTTGACGAGATCAGGCTAACCTGGGCTATTTGAGTCAGGGCAGTGCTCCCTTACAAGGTGTTAACTGGGAAAGCATGGAGTTCTAGGAAACTTTACTGAAGTTGATGGGATTCTCGACCTACTTGGAGAGAATGGCCAGGGTCCAACATACCTTAGGGACCGCCTCTCTCCGTACATACCCCAGAGAGCACTACGGTCGGGGTCAGAGCACAGATTATGTGTCCCTGGCCCCAGAGATGCCAGGCTGGTCAGAACAAGGACCAGGGCCTTCTCGGTGGTGGCTCCTGTCTGGTGGAATGAGCTCCCGGAGGAGATCAGGGCCCTGCGGGACCTGATGCAGTTCCGCAGGGCCTGCAAGACGGAGCTCTTCCGCCAGGCCTTTGAATAGGAGCCGCCACCGATGATTTTATGGATAACATCTACCATCTAACATCATAATGATTATGATGTATCCCTGGTCCAACACGGCCTCGGCTATGGCTGCGGGGGGGGGGGGGGGGAGGGGCTCAGACCTACCACTTGGTTGCCATCAGATGCTGTATTATGGAAGCTTTTATGGGTAATTTATATGTTTTAATGATATTTATTAGAATATTTTAAGTGATTTTATTGGTTATTGTATTGAATTGGCCTTGGGCCCATGTGAGCCGCCCTGAGCCCGCTCGCGGGGAGGGCGGGATATAAATGATAAATAATAAATAAATAAATAATAAGAGAAGGCAATAAAATGCCCTCTGAGGGGGAAGTGTGGAACAAATGCAGGAAGACTTAAGAAAATGGGGGCAGATTACTTGCAAAGAGAAATGTGCATTCTGGGATTGTAAAACCTGGCACAAGAGTCCAGGACTCATTTTGTAGCAGGAGCTCCTTTGCATATTAGGCCACACACACCCCTGATGTAGCCAATCCTCCAAGAGCTTACAGAGCTCTTCTTACAGGGGCTACTGTAGGCTCTTGGAGGATTGGCTACATTAGGGGGGGGGTGGCCTAATATGCAAAGGAGCTCCTGCTACAAAATGAGCCCTGCCCAAGACTAATTAAGATTTGCAGGCACTGGTCAGTACAACACTTCAGTACAATTCAGACAGCTCCATGGCTCAGTCCTGATCCATCACCTGGACTGAACAGCAGAGTATTTAACATAATGTACTGGATATGCAGATAAGGAAAGTGAACTTTACGCAGATAAGAAATGTGACCTGTACCAACCTTACAAGAACGCTCAGTGCACCCAACGGGGTTACCAAAGTTGCAGGTGCAAAGGTATATGCAGCAAAGTTTGCTGCTTCTCCTACTCCCACTGCAAAAGAAACATGCGTTCATTTAAAAATAAAATGTGGATTGGCCAAGAGTTACAAGCATGCTGTTGCACCAGAAAAAAAGGAAGTGCTAGTAGATTTCTTTTTGCCTAAACCAACTTGGTTTGCCTAAACCAATACTTCCTCCTGTCTGATAATTATCTGTAACTAACCTATTACCAGAAGAAGTGGTACAAAGTTAATGAACACCCCCGAAAGGACTCCATTTATAAATACTTCCCCCCACTATATCACTGCATGAGAAGTTAATGGCAGAGCAGCTTTCCACAAATCAATTAAGGCTTGAACATCAGTAATAAAACAGAAGAAATACTGGAAAACCCTTGAGAATGAGGGATAAGTCGAACAAGAATTTGGGATAATGTTAACTTTTGCATCCACTTCACCTCCAACTCCAAGAAGTTCATTTGCCAACTTAAACCCAATAGAAGAATTCTGAAGTAGGCCGATGGCTGTATTTTATTTAAGTGCTAATGTTTAATGGCAAACTCAGCTAATACTGAGAGGGGGGCTGCGGCTAAAGTGGTAGCCCAACTGCCCAGCAGTGCAGAAGGACCCAGCTTTAATCCTGGATGTCTCTAGTTAAAAAGAGGAGGGAGGAGGTGACCTGAAAGACCCTGGAGAGCTGCTGGTCAGAGCAGGCAATGCTGACCTTGACAGACAAATGGACTGATGGAGGATAAGGCAGCTTCACAAGTCTGAATTGTTGTGCAAAGCGCCAGTGTTTCTTGTAGGAACGTGACCACCTTTTGAGATGGGGCATATGTGTACACACTCCTTTGGAAAACCCTGAGAAAGACTTGCAATGCAAAATATGCTGGACTTCCCTCTAGCAATTACAATATCTGAACTTCCCTTCTAGAGTTAAAACTATAACGCATATACTTACTTGACAGCAGCCCTGCCCACCATAACCATTCCTTCAGGTACAAATATCCACCCTGTCCTGGAAAAGAATTATTTTTTGTGAAAATAATACAGAAAGACTTCTGATAAAGCCCTGAGGTATACCTCTTGCTCGGGTTTATATTAAGAAAGACAACCCTCCATTGATTCTTTATCCCAGCATGCCTCGGTACATTCAGAAATCTTTGATACAAAGCTTAAATATTAACCAAATTAGCTTGTAAAGGGCTTCTTTGAAGAGCATCTTAAAACGTGGATATGGTTTACATGATGCTCTTTTAACACCATTTTCTTCTGTCTGGAGTTCGTTTGTTTTTGGCTTTTTCCTTCTGCCTGAGGAAGAGTTCTGTGAAACTCAAAAGCTCACACACATTGTGAACCTTGCTGGCCTTATCACGGCTATTATAAAAAAAGCATATCTAGTATAATAATATATAAAATGTGTATAACAAAAGAGAAAACAATAGATATGAACAGATCCAAATACTCCCAAGTGAGAGTCTTCCCTAATAGAAGAGAATATTTGGACTTTCAGCTCAGTACTTTTTTCCAGTTTTGACCAATTGTCTATTTTCCCCCTATTTTGTTTCCTGCTTAGCTCTCAAATTTCAATGTAAATGCTATATTCTGTATGTTTTTGAACATGTTAAAGATCCTAGCAACAGCTGATATTTTCCAGTTGGAAGTACTTCCATCTGCAGAATGCAACTTTTCCATCTCCTATTGCAATCCATTATGCCCCCCCCCCCATGTTTTTTCCAAAGGTCTGGCACAGCATTTCAGGCTCTAGAGGGAGGAGGAAACAAGAACTTACGGTCTGCAGACAGAAATCCTTCTGCCCACAGAAGTGATCCGGTAGACCTGTATTTAGTTTTTCTGCTGCCAAAAAATTTAGCATTAATTTTATATGGTAACAGGGTTTTTTATCATAAGGAATATTTAAGTTAGTCACATCGATAACAAGATCTAAAATTGTTTTTAATGACTTCTGATGTTCTAGCTAGTCCAAAAAATATGAAAACAAATAATAAAGATCAGGATGAATAGTGCTGTATCTTTAACAGTGGTCATTCAACAGACTGTGTATTTTAATCAGTAAGTGAAATACCACTGGTAGGTTACTGCCAAACTTAATATATGTCTACTAAATTAGAACTACCAAATTAGAAGTATTACTCTAAATACCCTCTTATTATCCCTTTTCAGATATAACGCAAAGCAAATATTTCCCTGCTTTTCATATGAAATAACTTAGTTTGCTATTCAAATCTGTTACCGATAACTGCCCAACTTTCTCTCTTGATCTAAATATATTTAATAACCCTCCAAAGGTTGCATTTCATTCTCGTTTCAGCAAAGGAGGAGCATTTGCCAAGTAAGAATTGGCCCTCCCACCTAATTTCCTCATAAGCCAGATTTTGCTACGAATACATTCAGAGATGACAAAATTTATGTGGCAACACATTCCAAGCCCTAGGCCACAAAAGACGATTATTTCTTTAGACAGGCCTGTTTGGGTTGTCCTCGTAAATTGCTCAAGATAAATAGATAACTGAGAGGCCTCACTTCCTAGAAAATGCTGACCCACGAGATGACAGCATCTCTATATGAAGATTGATCCTGCTTTGGAGAGTTCCTGCTGGGAATGTTAACAGTTTGCAGAACTAGACTAGAAAAAGAGAATGAACCAAAGTCTAGCTAAGCTCTCATGATGAATTCCTCACAGGATTCCATAGGGGATAAAATAGTTATTTAGGGTTGCCAACTCCAAGTCCGGAGATTTCTCGAGATTTGGAGGTGAAGCCTGGAGAGGGTGGGGCAGGAGGAGGGGAGGGACCTCAGCCAGGTGTAATGCACCCTCTAAAGCAGCAATTTCCCACAATCCACCCTCCAAAGCAGCAATTTCCTCTAGGGGAACTGATCTCTAGTCTGGACATCACTTGTAATTCCAGAACTCCAGGCTCCAATCCTAAATTATCTATTTCTTCCAGCAACCACCCAAACTTTGGTCACTACAGAAGAATGCCAGGTAATGCTGGGTTTAAGAACTATGGATGTGAAATCCAAAAGGCATTCCTCGTGTAATATCCTGACATGAATACAACCCTCAAGCTTTAAAGGTACATTCCAAAAAACAAAAATACCCCCAGAAACTGGACTTTTGATTTTTGAATTTGAAGAAGAGGATATTTCTTTAAACGTGGTAAACCAGAAAACATTTCTTACCAGCTCTAAGGGCTCCTTTCTCAGCTAATCGCAAAAGGCCCTTCTTTTTCAGTATAAAACTGGAACCAATGAAGATACTGGAACTTATGGCTAAGGCTGTACCTACAAATAGGCTGTATTTACTTCCTGTGGGTGCGGAAACATTCAGCTTTGTCTCATTGGGGTGCTGGGCAGAATAAACAAAGAAAGACGCTTGCAGCGCAGATACGTTGAATATTTGACACCAAGCATGATGGGCATTGGGGCAAACCAGAGGAAACACATCACCTAGGAAAGAAGAAGGGGGGGGAAACTTATTTCACTGAAGCCAGCCAAATCCCAAAGACTGTGAAGCAAGGTTTCAATAACCAACGGAACATGTTTGATGAAATGCAGAGTCCTTATCCTTGCAGCTTTTTGTCAAGCTTGGCTCCCGAAGGCAGCGGCAACTCCAAGCCACCAATATTTCTCCTATGTTGCACCTACCTTGGGGCTGGTGGTGGGTGAAAGAAACAGGTTTTGAAACCTTCTATTTGGTAAGACAGCAAAAAAGAAAAAAAAAAGGTTCCAAGTTTTGGAGCCAGTCAGAGGATTTCTTGCTAGCAGCCATTGCTAGGACTCTGGAGTGGTATTGCCTGGGAATAGTACTATCTACATGGATTCTGGTTTTGCTAGTCATTTTGTGTTATGTAAAGCTTTATGCACACTGATAGAGCTGCATCAATAAAAAAGGGCCTGGCCATTGGTTCACCTTGTATATTTGTAAAGAGATGCTATAAAACATACAAGTCTCCAGTACTGTCCCTGTACAAGGATGGTGACCTTATAAAACCATTTCTAGAACTATTGCTTAGGGAAAAGTAGAGTATATGAGCTGTCCTGGGACTTTTTTATCGTATTAACACACCATTTCCCAAAGAAGTAAAGCATTTTACTTGTCCTTAAGAACATATATGAATATATAAGAAGCTGCCTTCCACCAAGACAGAAGGTTGTTCCATTTCACCCATACCAGGTACTCTGACTGGCAGAACTTCTCCTGCATCTCTTGGGGGGATTTTTTTCCTATCCTTGGGACTGGAGAATCTTTAACTGGAGAAGCCAGGAACTGAACACAGTCCCTTTGCATGCAAGTCACGTACCCTCTTATCGAGCATTACTTCCACTTTCCTTAAATGCAACGTAAAGGAACATTTAAAAGACAGCACTCTTTAAAATTCCTAGTGCCAGTGTCCTAAAAACAACCTTCAGGTTATTTACTATGGTGTAGTAACACCACTTCTACATTCTATGTAGACACAAAAATGTAAGACAGTGAGTATATAATTGTCAAAGAGTCAAAAGAACACAGCATCAGGCCTTAATACTGTTAACTTTACCTCACTCAACAGGTTTTACACTGATCAATAGAGACATTTAAGCATTCTTTAAAAAACTGCATTGCAAGAGGTGGACCTCTTGTGAATGGAACCTTCCACAAGTGGTTGCCATTGATGAAAGGCTTGGGAGGGGGAGAAAGAAGGAGGTGAGATAATATGATGTTATTCTAGGGTTGCCAGGTCCCCTCAATGCTCCGGCAAGGGGATTTGGGGGTCATTGCAGGGGTGGAACGATGACATCACCTGGAAGTGATGTCATTGCATCAGGGACGTTGCATGGGGGACACACACAGGTTTTTTTGGGCAAACTCTATGGTAAAATTGGGCTTAAACTAGAGCTTGCCCAAAAAAACAGAGTGTCCCCCACATGCCATCCCCAACACGATGATGTCACTTCTGGGTGATGTCATTGTGGCAGAGATGTCATGTGGCAACATTACTGTTTAGGGGCAGGGTTTCCCCCACTGGCCAACTGGTCCACAGCAGGGAGAAGCCCCCAAAACTGGGGGATCCCCTGCTGGGACCTGGGGGCTGGCACCCCTATGCTATTCTGTTTAATGTATGAATTCAGATGGGTTAACAGCATTAGACAAAAAAAAAAGAACAGCTAGAGAAACTGAGATCACAGAATTTATTATTATATCTCATACTGAACACTTGCCTTGAACTGCAGAGTGCCAGACTGATCTGAGTGATTCATAGTTTGGTTTTATGGAGTGATTTTTTTTCTGTTGAAGGGCAGATTATAAATTTACAATGATGGTTACACACTTGAAACAACATGCATGATTCTGCTTGCCATTGCAGGGAAGACAGACTGGAAAAATATTATAAACGCTATGGAGCAAATAGCCACATACCCTTTGGCAGACAGAGGTACACTGGAAAGAAAATAAAATGCCCTTACCTCAGGCAGGGCTGCTGAAAACCACCAGGGATGCCCCCAAGAAAGACCCCTCTGAGCCACCCTCCGACCCAGCTTCTCACAAAAAAAAATCACCAAGCTCATAGCTCACCCCAGGTAACCATATATTTGTTCCCCTTATTCTTTCCTTGGCAGCTTGACTTCAGAAGTTATTTTAAACTGTTAATGGTGTTTTACATCTCCTTGGGAAGTTTTTCTGGAGAGGCCGTAAACAAATGGACTAAATAAATAAGAGAAATAACATTTGTACAAACAGTTCAGGAGTAAAGCTGTAGCTCCTCTTGAAAGAGAAGCTTACTTCTTTCGCCTTCTCTCAGCTGTGAAGACTACTGAAAGCACTGATGGTCATTAAAGGCAACTTCAGGCTCACAAAAGCACACACACCCCCTCACAAACCAAAGTCCTTCAGTATTCTTAGTCACCCCAGAAGTTTTCACGTGGCAGAAGCATTAAAAGTACAACTCCCTTCACCTCCTGTCTGAAGCAGTATGGCGATTTTGCTACCACAGGATTCTACCACTTAATCTGACGCATGTTTAGACCACGCCTCTGTTTCTAGGGATGGCTGGCTACAGGATGTACCAGTGTAACTCCAGATAATTGGTATAACCCACACAATGAAGAAAGGCTCACCCCAGTAGTTCTCTCCCACAGTACATGAGTATGACTAAATATGTTAAGGCACCATCCCATAGACCTTGCTATGGAAAAACAAATGAAAAAAACCCATGCTGTTTATCCAAAGCCAGACTTATCAGAAAGTGAGTCCCATTCAATCCAAAGGATTTAATACAGCACGAACCAGAGAGGATCGGGCTATAAATTTAAACCAATGTCTTGCAGGTTCGTATTTATTATACAAACATAGAAAGGTGCAAGCAGAAAAAAATGTCCTAAAATAGCTAACTTGTCTTAAGGAGGGACTAGGCAAGATCTACTAGAGCTGTGGGCTCCAATCTTTTTTTTTGGAAATAACTCTGGAAACACAGTTGTATGTAAAACAGGCATACTTTCATTTAAATAGTTGGGTAATTATGTTTTTAATGTTTTTGAAATGTATTTTGTAGTTTTTTTCTTTTCTAATTAGTAAGATTGCAGTTTAATATGAAATTTTCCAAAAAAAAAAGCGAATAGCAATTGCATTAATTACCATGATTTGCTTCTTTGAATGTCAGCCGTAAGATGAATACAAAAGATTATTTTTAAATCATAAAAAAACCTTTAAAGTGTAGAAAAGAGGAAATACTAAGACAGTCTTCTGGAAGTGATATTACACCATTTTAATTTAAACCTCCATTCAGTGAATGGGGACTGTAGCATAATCTGTATTATAATTTTTTTTAAAAAGAAGCATAGTTTTGGTCAGAAACCAATTTTTCTCTTACTTAGCCTTCCAAAAGTAGAAGGGTATCCAAAGTCTGTTTCTCTCAGACACAGAGAGCTGGAGGAGTGTGCGTTTGTATCCTGTACTGATGCCCCCCCCCCATCTCTTTCAGTCTTTGCTGAACATTTCATGTACTGTAGAAAATGGGGGGGGGGGGGGGGAGGTTATGGCCAAACATACCAGGAGACAGTGCTACAGCCTCTCATTTCTCGAGTAGCTGCTTGACAACAGAACTGCTTGCCATCAGGGAACAACTGGTATAATACAGCACAAGCCTTTGTAGGCAAGAGTTTGTGAAAACCGAATGAGAAAGATGGTGGGCAAACACACACAAGCTGACTGCCATCCACGATAAATTCATCTCTATTTTTATTCATAACTCGCTTTTACTATGTACACAAGGAAGAAGAGAAAGGCGAGGGAGAAGTAGGAAGCAAGCTCGGTAGCACAGTTACTCAACGTTTACGTATTTCAGAATGCTCAGGAGCAAGAGGACAAATGCATTTCTTAACCAGCTATGGTCAGGACCCTTGGCTTCAACAGAACACACCTTCTTTTAGGCAAATGAGTGTGCAGAAATTTCAGTCTGGGTACTGCTGTCAATAAGAAGCAGCAGAGCAAAGCCTTTGTGCCTACAGTGGTCTAAGCAGGACCAGGAACCTGAACCAAAGGGGTGTTGCCTTCAGGCAGATACCAGGAAGATCCATTTGTGAAGGGCGTAAGAATAGCCAGAATTACAATCGCTCAAAAGTGGAAGGAACAAGCGGCGCCAACCCTCACAAATTGGAAAAACAAACTGGGGGAACATCTCCTCCTAGGGAAACTTGCCGCACAAAACGCCGCCCTCAATACGAACAGCAATATGGAAACATTCCAAGCGATTTGGTTCCCGGTGGTCGAATACCTGTCCCAAGGCCATTTTATACCTAATGATCGATACTATCAGAACTTGTTATACTTCTGAATCCCTTACTGAATTCTTTGTCATATAAGGTTTAAGCTGACTTTATAGTTGTGATGCGTTCTACTGTTTCCAAAGGTGTTCATGCCTTGAATTGCATACTAACACTGTAATGTGAAATTTTTTTGATAAAGTATTTAAAAAAAAGAACATAAGAATGTGAATGAGGCTTCCGCTGCAATTAAAAGCCATTCATTCCTCCCCCTTCCAGTTTGTTATATTTTACTTTTGTATTATAAGCTGTTCTGGGGTCCCGCTATGGAGAAAGCAGGATAGAAATGAATGAACGAAAGCTTCTGTCAATTCCTTTGTTCCCTGAGTCACTCACACCGGGTTGCCGGGTCCCCCTGGCATGTGGGGGATCTGCTGGCTTCCTCCACTCCTCCCCAGTGCTGGCCAGCAGGACAGAATTACCGCCCCAAACGTAATGTGCCCATCTCATGCAGAAGTGATGTAAGCACGCTGGTGATGTTGGGGGTGGCGAAGCTCTGGTTTTGGGGCAAAACACTATGGTAGAATTAGCTTCAAACCATAGAGTTTTGCCCCAAAACAAGAGCGTCCGCCCCCCCCCCCCAATGTCACTAACGTGCCGACATCACTTCCAAGTAACGTAGGCTTGGCGTGCTTCTTCCCTCCCCTCTCCTGGAGTGTCCTGATAAGTCCTCCGCCGGCTTGTCCTTTGGACCTGGCAACCCCCCCCCCCCACACACACAATGATTAGCTTCTTATGACAGTATCTCATTTATACATCTCACCAGAGGTCAGTGTTGGTGAATCCAATATAGCAGCACTGCTCCAAATGTCGGGTTTCAACAGTTTATTTTCACGAGTCCCCCCCCCCCCCCCGCCCTTTAGCATGACGCTGCCTTGTGCTAAATCAGGCCCTTGATCCTCCAAGGTCGTTACTGTCTACTCAGACTGGCAGCAGCTCTCCACAGTCTCAGGTGCACACAGACATGGGTGTGCAGTAGTCTTTCACATCACCGCCTACCTGGCCGGGCACTGAACCCGGGGCAACGCAGAGGCTCTTTGACTGAGCCACAGCCCCCTCCTCTCAATGACAACAGCTATTTGTATGGGCTCCAATCCTAAGCTTTCTTTCTGCTTATTTCCCTGTTTCTTTATTATGGCAGGGATCCTTTTCTGCAGACTGTACTCCTCTGTCACGAAGCACTTTCCAGCTCACTAAAATTCCTTGTTGTTGTTGTTTTGTGACCCTAAGTGCCTGAAGCCCAACAATTGCCTCCACAAAAGAAGAGGCTGCTGCACAAGTGGAAACTAGGCTTAGGATCCAAGCCTCTGATCTCTGATCAGGTCTGTGTAATGCAGGGGTGGCCAAACTTGCTTCATGTAAGAGTCACAGACTAAATGTCCGATGCTTGAGAGCCGCAAGGTGACTTTGGAGGAAGAGGCAGGTTGGGGGGAGTGGCCTGAAAGTGACATCACATGAAGGGGTGGGTTTTGGTACAGGATGTGACATCATCGGAAGGGGTGGGGCTGAAGAGGTGACATCACTTGACCTGTGACCTGGAAGTGACATTACAGGACATGACATCACATCCTTGTGAGGTGCCACCCCCAAAGTCTCCTGGTTCCACCCCCAAAGTCCCCAGGTGGTAAATCAGAAAAACAAAAGTGGCAAAAACAGATGTTGCTGGGATATATTGCAGTACGGCAAGGCGGGATACAAATATAAATAATAAATTAAATAATAAATAAATGGCAGAGGTACCTCAGCCACTGTGAGCAAGCCACCTTCCATGACACTCTGCCTACTATTCTTTACTACTAAGGAACCCTTCCTAAGCTTTCAAGATTTCCCAGGAGGAAGCAGAAATTGAAAGCTTTTCTTCACAGCCCTCATAAGAAAAACAAATGATCAATTGATCACTGCCAAAATTTCCAAAGTCTCAATCAAATTGATTATAGAAGTTAACACATGAACAACATTCATCCTCAGTCTATACTGCTCTTAGAAATTTGAAATTATACCCTCCTCCTGTCTTGAAATAAACAGGAACCAATCAACCCCCGGCCATCTAGGTGCCTTAACCTATACTGAGTAGAAGGTCAGCCTACCATTAGCAAGTTAAGGTGGCCTCCCCCAGAGCAGAAACTTGTCAGTTACTTCATTTACTATTGTATTTTTACACCTTCGAATTATATACCTTTGGCACCAAACTACCTTGGGCCTCCTCTCCTTGCCCATACACCTATTCCCCTATACTAGGGGTGGGCAAACTGTGGCTTGGGAGCCGCATGCGGCTCTTTCACATATATTATGTGGCTCCTGGAAGGGCGGCTGGGGAAGCTAAATATCACTAGCAAACAAATATCATTGGACAAATTAATATCATTATCAATACCTGCTTTTACCCCTTTTGTTATTATTTTGGCAGTCTCATTTAATGTTAATAAAAAGCAAATCTGCTTATTTTCCAATAAAATCAGGTAATATTTGTTCATGTCTTGCGGCTCTCAAACACCTGATGTTTATTCTATGCGGCTCTTACGTTAAGCAAGTTTGCCACCCCTGCCCTATACTAACGCCACATTTCACTCCATACACACCAGGAATGGTCACACCTTATCTGTGACTCAGTGGTAGATTCCTAAGAGACCATCTGCCAACAGTGAGCGATTCTGGAGCTCAAACCAGCCTTGAGTTTTGCCTTCCGGTCTCCTCCGCCCAATCAGCAGATATTTAGGGCGAGCAGGTTGCATTCTGTGAAAATGGACCCCATGGATACACATACCAGGACTAAGTGTGGGCAGCAAAAAAACTGGGTTGTAATACCCAGTGGTCTCAGAGTAAACCTTCCACCCCACCCCGATCTGACAGACTTGTAGGAAGGGCAAGACACTGGGCCTCTGGAACGGGTTAAGCCCAGAGCCTCCACACAGGCAATTTTTGTCTCTGGACTCCCTTTTAACTTTTACAGCTATTTCCTTGCTGGCCCCTCAACAACTGTAACTCTC
The DNA here is from genome assembly GCA_029233225.1 of Lepidodactylus listeri. NCBI lineage: Eukaryota > Metazoa > Chordata > Lepidosauria > Squamata > Gekkonidae > Lepidodactylus > Lepidodactylus listeri. The sequence goes on along the minus strand of JARCFY010000009.1, from coordinate 109,152,072 downwards.
AATCCCACTGCTTTCTTCATCTGGGATGGCCCAGGCTAGTCCAATCTCATCAGTTCCCATCAGAAGCTAAGCAGGCTCGGCCCGGGTTAGTACTTGGAGGGGAGACTACCAAGGAAGTCCAGGGGTATCATGCAGTGGTAGGCAATGGCAAGCCACCCGTTTTCACGCCTTGGAAACCTTGCCGCGTTGCTGCAAGTAGGCTGCAACTGTCCACCACGACAGTCGCATAAGGCTAGAGCCAGCGTGCTGTAATGGTGAGGATATCGGACTGGGAGACCAAAGTTCAAATCCCTACTCTGCCACGGAAACTTGTTGGATCACCTTGGCCCAGTCACACGCACGGCCTAACCTACCTCTCAAGGCTGTTGTTATTCGCAGCCCTAAATGCTAGGAAAGTGAAGGGGGGGGGAAAGTATAGTAGCCTGTAGAGTACTACTGGGCATTTGCTTGATTTCGCTGTAAGAGACCCTCACGGCTATCTTCCGTGCAGAGACAGAGGAGGTAGCGAATGCCTCTGAGCACGTGCAAAGAACGCTGCGCAACCAAGCCCAGGATTTCCAGCCTCCCCCTCCCTCAATGGGATGGCCAGTTTCGAAATGGCAGAGCGTCGCTTCCCAGTCCGCCGCCGCCGCCCCCCCAAAGCACCCCTTCGATAATCCCCATTCTTTGGAGGAACGAAGCGACTGACCTTCGCGGCACGCACCCAGGACGCGCACCGCTTTCTCCCCCATGGCTGCGGAGCCCTCCCGAGCCACCGGCAGGCGGGCTGCTCCTCCCGCGGGAAGCCTCTCGCAAGGGAACCCAAAGGCGGCGGGAGCGGGAGCGGGAGCAGCAGCAGCAGCAGCGAGCCCTTCCCCTCCGGGACGAGAGCGCTCCCTTGCAGCCTCTCCCCCGCCGCCAGCTCTTGGCCAATCCGAGCCGAGGGGCGGGCAAGCCGTCCAGCAAGGCGAGAAGGAACGCTCCGGTAGGGCGTCGCGATTATGACGCCGACGAGGGGTTGCATCTTGTGTGGCCCCCGGGGGATGAGTGGCTGGGTCGGTCCCCCTTCGCCCTCAGAGCCCTGACAGGTTGAGCTGCTGCCCTCGGGATGCCAGCCTCCATGTGCGACCTGGGGATCCCCCGGAATTGCAGCTCATCTCCACTCCAGACTGCAGAGACCAGTTTCCCCTGGAGAACGTGGACGCTTTGGAGGGTGGACCCAGCGGCATTGTACCCCACTGAGGTCCCTGCTCTCCCCAGGCTCCCACCCCCCAATCTCCAGGAGTTTTCGCACTAGGCTTGCCAGCCTCCAGGTGGGGCCTGGGGATCCCTCGGAATTGCAGCTCCTCTCCAGACTCCAGAGACCAGTTTCCCCTGGAGAACATAGATGCTTTGGAGGGTGGACTCTGTGACATTGCACCCCACTGAGGTCCCTATCCTCCCCAGGCTCCACCCCCCAATCTCCAGGAGTTTCCGCACTAGGCTTGCCAGCCTCCAGGTGGGGCCTGGGGATCTCTCGCTTTTACAACTGATCTCCAGCTGACAGAGATCAGCTCCCCTGGAGAAAATGGCTGCTTTGAAGGGTGGACTCTATGGCATTGTACCATGCTGAGGCCTCTCCCCTCCCTAAACCCCACCCTCTCCTAGCTCCACCCCCAAAGTCTCCAGGTATTTTCCTACCTAGACCTGGTAACCCCATTCTGCAACCGGATTTGCCAACCCTACCCTGCCCAAATAATCTTTGCCAATTTTGGATTTCCAAAATATATTTGGAGATTTGAAGGTGGACTCCAGGAGAGTGGAGTTTAGGGAGGGACTCTGGTAGGATATATCGCAGGGGTCCCTAACATTTTTTTACCTATGGGCATGTTTGGAATTTCAAAACAAGGTGGTGGGCGAACCACAAAATGGCTGCCACACAGAGGAAGACCCTGTGGAGGGGAGAAAAGAGGTAATTAAAAATACCCTGAGAAAGACAGCTGAGGTATTATTTTAATCCGCATAGCCAATCGGGTCTTCATTGGCAAATGAAAAGTTCTGCTGGACAAGAGCCCCACCCACTTTCTAAAAAAACACTTGGTGGACATCAAGAAAGGTGTCTGGGGGCGCCATACCACCCATGGGCACCACACTGGGGACCCCTGGTATAGCGCCATGCAGTCCACCTTCCAAAGCAGACATTTTCTCCAGAAGTGGGATGAATAGTTTTAAATAAATAAATAATAAATAAGCAGTTCATGTAGACTGGAGATCAGATGTAATTCCAGATCTCCAGCTCCCACCTTGCTCATGTTTCTGATCCAAATGGTGTTTCTTTTGGGAAAAGAGTTTTCTTAAAGTTAAAGCCTGTTTTATCTCTCATTTAAAATAGTTTTTTTAAAAAATATCTTTGGTTGCGGTTACATGCACCAGAAAAACTGGGGGGGGGGGGGGCAGACTATTTCCTCCAGCGGAATTTGACCCACAGTTGCACGATCACACCTCCCTTTGAAGCTGTGGACACAGTCCGTCAGTGTGTGACCAGACGCAACTGCGGGTGAGTCAGGGGTTTTTTGGCCCCGTTTTTTCCTCGTGCACTTGAACGAGGGATCAATTAATCGCACTTCCGCACTGAGGGCTCCCAGTGGAGTGTGCGATGATGCACATACTGCAAAGGGGGGGATGGCATGGAGTCAGGATGGCCTGATCAGAATATCCCGACGCCATGAGAGCATGCTGGAGTGATCAGACACGGCAAAGTCCATCTGTGGCCCATTGCAACCCATTTACTACCAGTTTTTCCCTGGTGTCTTTTAGCTCCACGTCTGCGGCAGAGCAAAACAGGTTGCCGATGGCTATGAGGTGCTTCCCAGATGTTGTTGTCTGATCGCTCCCTTTAAATCCACCCAGCATTCGTGCCTGTGTTGGGTCTAATTGTGCATATGATTGCAGCCAGGGGTCCTTTCGTAAAAAAAAGAGGTGCAGGAGCTCATTAGCATAACTTATTTGCATATGCCACACCCCCTGACGTCACCGGAAGTGTCATAAGGCCACACATCCCTGACGTCAGGTGTGTCAGAAGGCAAGAAGGGAGTGAGGGGGAAGGAAAGAAAGGAATAGGAAGGAAAGGAACAGGAAGGTAGGTAGGTAGGTGGGGGGGAGAGAGAGAAGAAAGAAAAAGGAAGGAAGGAAGGAAGGAAGGAGGGAGGAAGGGGGAAGGAAGAAAGAAAGAAAGAAAGGAACAGTAAGGTAGGTAGGTAGGTGGGGGGGAGAGAGAGAGAAGGAAGGAAGGTAGATGGGGGAGAGAGAGAAGAAAAGGAAGGAAGGAAGGAAGGAAGGGGGAGAGAGGGAGAAAGGAAGGAAGGAAGGGAGAGGGGAAGGACGGGGAAAGGAAGGAACAGGAAGGTAGGTAGGTAGGTGGGGGGGAGAGAGAGAAGAAAGGAAGGAAGGAAGGGAGAGGGGAAGGAATAGGAAGGTAGGTAGGTAGGTGGGGGGAGAGAGAGAGAGAAGAAAGGAAGGAAGGAAGGGAGGGAGAGGGGAAGGAAGGGGGAAAGGAAGGAACAGGAAGGTAGGTAGGTAGGTGGGGGGGAGAGAGAAGGGAGGGAGAGATGCTTCTCACCCCAATGGGGCCGGCGTTACCTCCCCCCCCTTGCTTGGGCCCGAGTGGCTTCACGCCACTGGGGCCCGGCTTCTTCACTGGGGGGGGGGAGGGAGGGGGCTTCTTCTTCTGCCTGCCGGTCTCCTCTCCTCCCCTTCCTTTCTCGCAAGGGACCCTACCAGGCTCGGGGCGCCCCCTCCTGAGCCGGCCTCTCTCTGCTTCCCTTCCAGAAGAGCCCCTCCGACATGGCGGCGACAGGCCAGGCCGCCCTGGACTCTCCGCCGCAGGACGGGCCGGGCGCCGAGGTCTTCACCTACACGCCCAAAGAGGACTTTGTGCGGCGCGGGGTGGAGTGGCCGCGGTGCGGGGGCCCCCCGGACCCGTCGTCCCTGTCCCGCTTCGCCCGGGCGCTGCAGCGGGACTGGGAGGACCGCCTGGCGCGGGGGCTCCTCCGTTACCGGCTGGGGGACCTGCAGACGCGGCTGCTGCCTGGGCCGGCGGGCCTGGTGGTGCAGCTGAACACACGGCAGGGCTGGGACTGGTGGGCTCCGCAGGCGGTGAGCAGCGTCCGGCAGAGCTTCAACCGGAGCCAACGCTGGGGCTGCAGCAGGTGTTGATGGAGGGGGCACTCGGCGCCGGCCTGGAGGCGCTGCTGCTCAGCGGCCACCTGGGCTTCCGCGTGGGCTTCAACAGCCTGGGCGCCTGCGCTCCATCAACCACCTCCACCTGCACGTCTACTACCTGCCCTGGGAGCTGCGCGTCGAATCAGCGCCCGCCTGGCCTCTGCGGCCCCAGGCCGGCCTCTACCTGCTGGAGAGGGGCGTCTCGGCGCTGGGCCTCCTCCTCTACAGCGACGGGCGGTGGCTGGGCCAGCTGGCCTGCCGCGTCTGCCACCTCACCGGACACCTGGCCTGCCGCGAGGTCTCCCACAACCTCTTCGCCACGAGGGGGGCCCGCCCGCCCGGGTCTCCATGTCCTCCTCTGGCCCCGCCGGGCCTGCTTCGGCACCAAGGAGGGGGCTGCCTTCAACGTGGCCCTCTGCGAGCTGGCCGGCCACCTGCCCATCAAGACGGCCGCGGACTTCGAGGCGCTCACCCAGGCGGCCGCCCTCCGGCTCATCCGCCAGTGCCTCCTGCCTGGAGTTCGCCCAGCTGCAGCGGGACCTGGTGGCCCTCCTTGAGGAGTGAGCCGCGCCTCTCGCCCGCCCGGCTCCCGGCCCCTCTTCATTAAAGAAGAAAGAAAGGCTCTCGAGCGGTGGTTGCCCGTCTCTCTGTCCCGCCGACGGGGGGGCGGGAGGGTGCGCTCAGGAGGGGGGGGCGGGGCTGCAAGGAGGAGGTCGGAACCGGGAGGGTCGGCTCTGCAGCGAGGCAGCCTGGCCCTCGTCCGCAGTGGCCCTGGTGGCTCCCAGCCCCTGCCAGAAGGAGCGCCAGCCACCGCCGCGGGCCCCAGCCGGGTCTTTCCACCGCGGGCAGCCCCGCTTGTCGAGCCTCGCCTGCAGTCGAATAAGCGCTCCCTCCCTCCCTCGGAGCGGTGGGGAGTCCCGCGAGCAAAAAGCCTGCTTTGGGGGGAGCTGCTGCTGCCATGGAAGTGGGGGGGGGAGGGGGCTTCTTCCGAGGCCGGCGGCGGCCTGCCGCAGCCTGGGAAGAGCGAGCGGGGGGCGGGGCTTTCTTAAGTGCCCGCCCCCCCACCTCCTCTCTCCCGGAGCAGCGCTCCGGCGTGCTCCGGCCCCAACGGAGCCCTGATTGCAGCCTTTAAGCCCCAAAGGGTGCCAAATGTTTTCCTTCTGTAAAGTACCAGAACATATATGAATAAATGAAACTATCTTATACCAAGTCAGGCCATTGATCTACCAAGGTCACTATTGGCCAGTAGTGCCAGTGAGAGTAGACAACACTGGCCTGGCAGAGGTCTTTCACATCACCTACTGCTTGATCCTTTCACCTGGAGATGCCAGGGATTGAACCTGGGAACTTCTGCATGCAAAGCAGATGTTCTCCCACTGAGCCATGATAAATCTGATTAATTCTCAGTGTTTATCCCCCAACTTTTCCCCTGAAAGGGCCTTACAACGTCATTTCCCCCTACTTCATCATTCTCATGACAACAACCCTGTGAGGGAAGGTTCGGCTGAGAGAGTGATGGGGCCAAAGTCATTCAGAGAGCTGCCATGGCAGAGTAGAGATTCAACCCTGGGTCTGTCAGCTCCTGGTCAGACACTCTGAACACTATACTGTGCTGGGCAAGGACTGTGTTAAGCATAATTAAAAACACTTTCACAATCACAAATAGAGATTGGAATCAGTTGGGATGGGTCAGCGGTAGAGCATATGCTTTGCAAGCAGAAGGTCCTACATTAACTCTCCCTTTTGGTTGAAGAGGGAGGCAAGGAATAGAAAATCTTGGGCAATTTCTATTTCTTCGTGGTCAGCCTTTAAGTTGTGCAGTCCCCCAGTAGTCAGGGGTCCGTTGGAGCAGGAGCGCACAGGAGCACAGCTCCGGGAGTGAGGAGCCCAGGGGGCGGGCACATGACCAAGCCCCACCCCCTCCTCGGCTTCCCCGAGCAGTGCAGAGGTGCAGCGCCCCGGGGAAAGCCCTGCTAGGGTCTTTATTGTTTTTAATGTTTTGTTTTAATATTGATAATTTTATCATTGTTCCTTTTATGACTGTGTGCTGCTTTTCCAGAGACTTGCTCAAGGTGGCATATAAATTTTCTAAGTATACCATTTTCTATCTGGGCACATGGCACGTAAGTACTGGAGACATTTCACCAACCCTTCAGCAGTTTCCACCCCATCAGTTTGATGTAGTGGTCAGGAGTTGGACTCTAATCTGGGAGAACTGGGTTTGATTCCCCACTCCTCCACATGCAGCTGCTGGTGTGACCTTGGGCCATTCACAAGTTCTCTCAGAGCTGTTCTCTCATGAGCAGTTCTCAAAAGACCTCTCTCAGCCCCACCTACCTCACAGGGTGTCTTGTTGTGGGGAGGGGAAGGGAAAGGGATGGGTAGTGCACATGTCCTGGGTATCTCAAGTCTACTTGAAACCTGGTGGTTTCAAGGGAGCAGGAAGAGAATGAGGGTGTGTTCTTTACGCTTATTTTTATTGCACAAAGTATTGGATGGGGAAGGGAATGGAGGAAGAGCAGGTCAGTTTCACTCACCTGTGGAGTGGAGCCTGAGGGGTGGGTGCTGCCTTCTGACACACTTCCGGTATGTTAAGGGGTGTGGCATATGCAAATGAGTTATGCAAATGAGTTATGCTAATGAGCTCCTGCACCTCTCTTTCTACGAAATGACCCCTGCCAGTAGTCATTCCTTTTGTTTTCTTGATGTTCAGCTGTAATCCTGCTCTGGCACTTTCCGCTTTAACCTTCAGTGGTAGTCATTTCCAGCCTTCACTATTGGTCTGAATACAGAGGGCCATTTAACTTGTTTCAGGGGTAACTAACCCATGGTTTGAAAACAAATCAGCCAGTATCATAATGCCCCTGTATAAATCGATGGTACGACCTCATCTGGAATACTGTGTACAGTTCTGGTCGCTGTTAGCCTGACTGCTTTATTATCAATATTTGTGGAAATATTAGCTCTTAGCAATATGCAGCCGGCTTTGCGGATCCTGCCTATGTGAGACTATGCTAAACCGAGGTTTCTCATAAACTGACACAGGACTCGAATTAAGAGTATAAAAGATAAGTTGTTTACTAGAAATGTAATAAAAGGTTTATAAACAATGTTACACAATCATACACAGTTATACAGATCTAGGAAATTAGGTAGGAATACAGAGACGTTTGCATGAGCAGGGTATTTGATGGTATCCGTCGAGGGTGATATTTATCTCTATATGGATCAGTGAAATCCGTCTGGAAAAAGAAGGAGAGAAGTCTTCGGACAAAGGACCATGGTTCTGAACCAGCAGAAAGCCACGTGGCCGATCCAAGTGGTGCACCGAAGGATGGGAGACAACCAAGGGAGGAGGAAAAGAATCTCTACTGTGTCTCTTGGGGAGCAGTATTGGGAGGTGTTCCTGGGAGGATGATAAGATATGAGGCCATCCCAGGAGAGCCTATAGATGGTCCGTTCTCTATCCCTAGCCACTAAGAGGGTCCTATAGGAATGGTCAATATTCAGATCTACCTGATGGTCAGGACAGGATGTTGACACCAGCTGCATCTGGCACCTGTCTTCTGGATGACAGGGAGTCCTGGGCAGCAGAACCGGTTCTCAGGAAGCACCCTGCTGCCTTCGCACCCTTGTGTGAAGTCCTTTGATGTACCAGATGGTGAGGGGGACTTGCAGGAGGGGGTATAAGCCTGTGTGCGTGCATGGAGTTTGTACCTTCATGGAGTTGCTGGTATATGTCTCTAGCCTCATGGCTTTGTGTGTGAGAGTGTCTTTGTGCTCTGTGTCAGCCTCCGGGCTGGAGGTGGCAACCTCAGAAAATGGTACTCTGACCCCCTTATTGTAGGTATCTGTTCCCATCTTTCCACTAGTCACCTAGTACACCTTTATAGCTCACATAACTGGTATCATAGTCCATTCACTGCTCTCATAAATCATCAGCAAAGTTCACAAGAATGTTGTGCAGGCTTACACACCACACCTCAAAAAAGATATTATAGCATTGGAAAAAGTGCAGAAAAGGGCAACTAGAATGATAAAAGAGTTGGAACACTTTCCCTATGAAGAAAGGTCAAAGTGCTTGGAGCTCTTTAGCTTGGAGAAACGACAGCTGAGGGATGACATGATCGAGGTGTATAAGATTATGCATGGGACAGAGCAGGTAGAGAAAGAAGTACTTTTCTCCCTTTCTCACAACATAGGAACGCGTGGGCACTTCATTAAATTGCTGAGCAGTCGGGTTAGAACAGATAAAAGGAAGTCCTTCTTCACCCCAAGAGTGATTAACACATGGAATTCACTGCCACAGGAGGTGGTGGAAGCTACAAGCATCGACAGCTTCAAGAGGGAATTAGATAAACATCTGGAGCAGAGGTCCATCAGTGGCTATTAGCCACAAGGTACAGATGGATGGGAACTCTCAGTCTGGGTCAAGTGATGCTCTGTATTCTTGGTGCTTGAGGAGGGGGCAACAGTGGGAGGGCTTCTAGTGTCCTGGCTCCACTGCTGGACCTCCTGATGGCACCTGGTGTTTTTGGCCACTGAATGACACAGAGTGTTGGTCTGGATGGGCCATTGGCCTGATCCAACATTGGCTTATCTTATGTTCTTATGTCCCACAGAACTGCCAAGCAGATCAGCAAAAATACAAAAACAAAAAACACCCTGTGTTTAATTATGAAGATCAAATTGGTGTGAAAGGCACAAGAGCAGGAGCCAGGGTGCAAATGGGCTTCCTTGTTATTTACTCCTGCATATTTATATAAACTGAAAACATTTGTAAGTAGTCCTCACATATTTTGCATGTTGGTTGAATGTGGGGGTTTAGGGGGAGGGTTTTTTTTTTTTAAGTGCTCACAATGGACCCCCCCCCCCCTCATAAAATTAGGATCTGAATTGGACTGCTGCTGGAAACATGGTGGTATGATCTGATCTGCAGTCCATAAATCCTAATCATCCTTTGTCATCGCAAGATTTTTTTAGAAATGTGGCCAGACTGTTTCATACCCAGGACTTCTTCTGAAGGCCACTTTGATGGGAGTCTCATGTTTGGGTCTCAAAGGATCCCTTACCTGTGATTGACCAGGTTGGAAATTCTCCTAATTCATGCTGAATGACTGATTGATGAAGGCAGCAAATCCTAAGAACACTTTCCTGGCAGTAAGCCTCATGGGACTGACTTCTGTTTAGGATTGCTCCTGAAATCTGTTTGCTGACTCTAAACGATTGTATTCTATGGGAATGCAGGGAAAACTCCCATGGTCACATGCAAGATGAATGCTGCTTCTAATTCTGTTCTTTTATTATCTTCTTGTCATTGTTCATCAGCTACGGATTTTTACATTGTTTGCTTTCATTCATCTGGCAGAAACTTGGATGTTTTTCTTCTGTTTTAAAATAAATGTACAACAAATGTGATCTGCCACTGAATTGCCCTCCTCCCAGTGGTGGTGAGTAGGATTTTAAATGCATCACATAAGAGGTGAATGCTGATGGTGAAAATGAACGTAGGGTTGCCAGCCTCCAGGTGGTGCCTGGAGAGTTCCTGGAATTAAAACTCATCTCCCGGTGACAGTGATCAATTCCCCTGGAGAAAATGGCCACTTTGGAAGGTGGGCTCTATGGCAGTAGACCCCGTTGAAGTCCCTCCCCTCCCCAAAGCCCATCCTCCTCAGGCGCCACCCCCCAAATCTCCAGGTATTTCTCAACGTTGAACTAAAGTAACTGTCCATCTGTTTATCTCACTAGTTTCATAGAACTCCGATCTTTCTATCTATCAGGTTTCAGTTCATAAGGATAGGAAGATGGAAAATTTCCCCTTAAAAAGGCCTAGCTCCTGAACGTTTTGCATCAGTATTTTTTTCAGAGGCACCCCTGCTAGGGGTACTGTGGCATGCAAATATACCAAAATCAGTAGGCTGAAGCAGGACCACTTTCAGGTTTTTAGAGGTGGGGCAGAGAGTTCCCTCTCCTCCTCTGCCCACCACCAGGATGCACTCAAGCTCTCCTTCCCTCCCACCCATCAGCATGCCTTCCACTTGTTTGTGTGTCTTTCCCTTCCCTTCCCTTGTCGGCTCACAAGCGCACCACTGCCTGTGCCCAGAGCTGCCTGCTGACCTTTCCCCAGTGGAACTGGGCAGTGCATGCAGCAGAGAGCATGGGTGGTGGAGAGCTGGCAAGTGAGTGGGCAGGGGGTACTGGTGGCAGTTGTGGGCCTTGCCAGAAACCCTGGGCCCAAGCAGCTGCCCCACCCGAGAGTACACGGACCCTGGGTTGAAATGTGCCTCCTTCCTGGATTGTGTTGGCTTCAGTCAGATCCAGTCAAACAGAATAGAAGAATATCGCTTCTGCTTCAGCACTATGTGGCCTCCTGGAAGATCACATTTGCTGGCCAAGACATTGGGGCGTGGATGCAGAGTAAATATTCAAGGGCTGTAAAACAGGGCAGCTTGTGTTGGAAACTGATAACATGAAATGCTTGCTTTTAATATAACTGTAACAAAGGGAAGATTGTTTTTCTCCCCTTGGAGTGGTTTGTTACTCTCTGTTAAGCAGCTAATCTTCTTCAAGTCTTTCGTCTATATTGCCAGTGCCGGTTCATTGTTTCAAATGCTATGGAGGGGGCTGGGGGGGGGGGGGAGATGCTGCTACTGCTGATGACTGACATCTTGTACCAGGACTCAGTACAAAGCTTGCAATTGTTTTCCATATTCAATATATTTCTAGTCTGGTGGCAGAGATAAGACTATAAAAGATGAGTATAAGATTTTTATGCAACTATTTTTTTTATTAAAAAAAATATGCAACAATTTCATATTTTGTCCTTGAACAATTCCTCAAAATGATAAACACAGATTGAGAATGATATTCTGTCTGATTATCCTACTGACTTCCTCATACATGTGAACCCCCCAAAAGCTGTACATATAGCATATGCACCAAATATGGCAATACGTTTGCAGGAATTGGTTGCTACTGCAGCAGTACAGAAATGGGATCACTTACAGTGCAATGGTCTACCCTCAAGCCTGGCCTCCCCTGTGTCAGAATCTGACAATGGCAGCTCTGTAGGTTGCTTTCGTTTTCAATGTTACCATGAATTGCTTGCCTTGAAACCGCTATCAAAATCCCCTCCTCTTTTTGCAGCGGTATATCTCCCTTTGAAGTATATTGCCTGCTCTGTTTAATGTTACTTTTCTCTAGGCGGGAGGATGGCGACTCGCATTCCTGCACGTCATTTAAACAGATGGCCTTTCCAGCCATTCTCTCCTCCTCCTCCCTTTGAGGCTCCGAGAATGTTATCTTGTTGTGACAACCTTGAAGCTAGTGTATTGTTGCAATCCGGAATGTTTAGCCTAACTTTCACACATGCGGGTCACCAGGATAAGGAAGGGAATTTTTATAACTTTCTCATAGGGCTGCCAAGTGCCGGCGACTTACCAGCGGGGGGGAGTTGTTCTCCCCCCGGGAGCTCTTCTGGCGTGCGCGCATTGCGCGTGCGCCACGGCGACGTACTGACATCACTCGGAGGTGATGTCATTACACGGGGGAAGTCGTCCTCACCGGACGACTTCTGGGGCGGGGTTCCCCCCACCCCCCAGGCTGACTTGGCAGCCCTACTTTCTCACCTTGCTGTGGGAACCTCAACGGTCGCCCTCCATTTTTCCCGCGTTAATACTGACTCTGATTGGTTACATGTCTGGGTTCAATTGTGACTCGAGGGTATATTAACCATGACAGCTTTCTATCATGTATCTCTAACAAACATTCGAGAACCTGTTCCAGTATTAGAAATAAAGATCTTTGATTAAACCCAAAGGTCTGATCTATTGCTGTTAGTACAGAAGCCTCACACCCTGCCCCCTTTAGGGAAGGATTCATAACACTCAAATGCCATCTAATTAAACTTCATTATTGCTGTTTTATTGTTTTAAATTTTAACTTGAATACATATATTTATTGTATCTATTGGAATGTATTTATAAATGTTGTTAACCGCCCTGAGCCCCACATAGGGGGAGAGCGGTCCATAAATCAAATAAATAAATAGTCTTTTATTGTTCTTTTTACGGCCTAGAATAAACTTCCCCATTCATTTTTCTGAGCCTCAGACTTCTTAATTTTGAGTAATTTGTTGTACTCTCTTTTCAGTTTCAAAATACTTGGCAATACCCAGGGGTCGGTTGGGGCCAGAGCAGAGGCCTGGTAGTGGTTAGTGAGAAGCCTGCGGGATGGGCACATGACCAAGCCCCACCCCCTTCTCCCAAAAGCCCTCAGTCAGGCCACAAGGAGACAGGAGGAGGAAGGTAAGTTTGCCGCGAGAGGCTTCTTGGCTGGCTATGGGACTTGTGGGCTGTAATGTAGTATGTTCTGTGTAGCAACCAGCCTGCCATGTGCTCCCAGGTAATGGCGCCCGCCGCATGGCCAGAGCACATGGTCAGGCAGAGAGGGGAGCTTGAATCTGGAGGAACAATAGACATCCGGATTCAAAGCCTCCACCAATGTGGGACCTAGGTTCTCCCTGGGGATCCAATGCGGCCAAAGGCTCCTCCATGGAACCTATGACAAACATGCGCATATGCTAAGCCCCTATCAGTCTTTTGGGTGTGGCCGGAGGTGTGGCTCCGGACAGCATATAATGAGGGCCCTGGAGCCCTGGAAGCATGCTTGTTCTGACTATCTACTGGGCATGCTGAATCACTCAGTAAAGACTTCATGATTTCACCGTTCCTGGTCTCCCGAGTCCAGTACTCTTCATGGCCAGTCTCATGCGGGGATGATTTTTTTTGGGGGGGGGTGGAGGGATAGGGCGGGAGGCGGCAGCGACAGGCACTCCAGCTGGCCACAAGTCTCATAGCCAGCCAAGAGGCCTCTCAGCTGGCTATGGGACTTGCGGCCAGTCTCGGGTGGGGATGTTTTTTTTGGCGGGTAGGGTGGGAGGTGGCGGCCTTAGCGCCCACCGCAGCCCGCCTTCCATACCGGGCCGCCCTTTGGTCTCCAGGTCAGGCCCCGCACTCTGCTGCATGGCTGCCCGGGCCCATTGGCTGCTGCGCGCCCACCTTGCTGTCCGGCCGTGCGCGGGGGTGAGTCAGCCAGCTAGAAGACAATGCCCCAGATAAGGAGGCGCACGGGAGCCACACAGCAGGAGCGCCAAAATGTGAAAAGTGTCTCCTCCCCTCCTCTCGCCTCACTTCACTGCCCCCCACCACCCGGCCCCTTTTCCGCTCCCTCATCTGTGGTGCCTCAGAGGCTCCAGGGGGGAAAGGAGTGAGAGCAAAGAGGCCAACGTGTCTTTCTGGGTGTCATGTTGGGTGTGTTGTAGTACTGTGATGGGGATGCTTTCATAGAATGGTCAAAGACAGGTATTTCATTTTTCACTTCTTTGTTCCTTATGTTTTCTGTTCGTGGGTTGAGGACATGTGCAAGTGGTGGTGGTGAGGTTAACTTTTGGAAGCACCCCTACCAAGCTTTACCAATGAGAGTTGGTTGTTCAGTCCAACGGTAGTTTCCAAAATATGAAGATAAGCAGCAGAAAAGAAAATGTTCTATTCATCTCCCGTCTTGCTGTGAGAGTCCTGCAGAGTCAGTCAAAAACAAGTGTCCTAAAGAAGGAAGTCTTTATTGAGAAAGGACTGTGTCAGGAGTGCCTCTGAAGACCTGCCTCCTGCAGACCTAAGTGAGGTGGAGGATCAGTCCCCAGCTCCAGAGGAGCCTCCACCTGAACCAGAGGAGGCTCAAGCAAGCACCTCTCAGGGCATTACCTCAGCACCAGCAGCAGCTGAGCCACAGCCAAGCTCAAGCCCGCCTGATTCACCTCCGGGTGGAATGGCTAAGGTTACGATCCAGGCAAGACTTAGCTGCTAGGAGAAAAGAGGCACGCATGCGTAGTCGCAGATCACTCAGCCCTGAGTTTTAGAGAGAGCCGGGACCTCAATGCCAGCTGCTAACACACACAGGAAGTGGCTGGGTATCTAGGCACAGCACAAAGACCAATAACTTGTGCTAGCAACAAGTCATTGTGGCTAATCTCTGCACCCGCTCGAATCGCATCAGCTAAACCTGATTCTGGACCTTCTGGCTCATGACTCCGGTTCTGTCTGACTTTGGCTTGATTCTGGACCCTCTGGCTCGTGACTTCGGCTCTGTTTGACTTCGGCTTTTGGTTGACTCCTTGGACTGGTTTGCTCGTGAGTTTCCCTCTCTGACCTCGGCTTGGACTGACTCTGTTTTCGGCTTGTGTTTTGGACTTGGTAATTCGTTCCTGATTTGGCTTGACCTTGGACTGTCTCGGACTTTGACTTGGCTCCCGAACTACTGGCACCCAGCCCGTGACAGTCTGTTGTGGTCATCTGCACTTCTTGTGTTAATAATGGCTGACACAGCCCCAAGCAGGACAATTATACAGAATTCAAAAAGGGGTCTGGTAAGGAATTGCAACCAATCACCAAGCCAAAGAAAAGGCGCTCAAAATACTGGTCTACGGTTCCCAGGGAAAAAGCAGGAAAAAAGAGAGTCAGACAGGAGAAAAGACACATGGGCAGGCACCAGCAGTCTCCCAAGGTCAGAGCAGTTCAAAGAGCGATAAGTGCGCCATGAGAAGCATAACAGAACATTCCACAGACCCACATCAAGGGTTCACTCATCCCACCTCCCAGGCCGGAGATGGCAGCATTAGCTGACACTTGCAAACCTTGGCACAGCCCTTGAAGCGCCAGACCTTCCTGTGGAGCGTCAGCATGCCTGGGGTGGGGTGGGGTGGGGTGGGGGACTAAAGGACTAAAGAGAGCATGTTAGAGAGAGGGGGTGAGAGTCAATGCCAGCGATGTTTTCTTCTCAACTGTTTTTGCCTACAGACTTCTTGGGGGGCGGGTGCTAAAGAGAGCATGCTGAGAGATGGATTCCCCTTTGCATTTCTAACTGATGGGAGGGGGGATCCTAACAGTACAACTTGCAATTCCTTATTCTTGAAAGGGAGCAAAAGTCCAGCAGCATGTTAAAGAAAAGACTAACAACATTTGTGGCAGGGCTCACTTGCAGTGGCTCACTTACAGCTAGAATGTGAGTCCATCTCTCCTTATATCTTGGAGAGTGGAGTGATTTCAGATGCCAAATGACAATAGCAGGCATTGTTAATGAGAGAAACAATTAGGTCTCAGTTCAGTCCAGGATTTTGCATTGTCTTGATCTTCATTATCAGTTGCAGTTCAGCAGTCTCTCTCTCTAATCTCCCTTTGAAATGCCTATGTAAGAGAACTGCTACTCTTTGGGCACGATCATACACACCCATTAGCCACGCAAGAGGGACGATTCACAGACGGATCAAACTGGCGCAATCACACCAGCACATCTGGGAAGCATCCCACAGCGGTTGTCAAGCTGTTGCAAACCGTTTTGATCCAGTGGGGAATCGTAGTAAAAAACTATTAGTGAAACTCCAGTATCAAACGGTTTGCTGCAGCTCACAGCCGGAGTTTCCCTGTGTGATCACGCCAGCGCGGAAGTGTGGTGTCGCAGATAGGGTGATCATACACTATCCCGAAGCGACACTGTTTCCCCCCCCCGGTGTGCGCATCATCAAAAGCCCTTAAGGGTGGGAAAGCGATTCATCAACCCCCCATTTAAGTGCCTCAGAAACCCACCACACATACACAAAAAAACCCAATTCGCCCGCGGTTGCGTGTGATCACACAGCGGCGATTTGCACCGGCAGCTTCACAGAGCTGTGTGATCACGCAACTGCGGGGAAAAATTGCTCCGGAGCAAAAAAGCCTCGATTTCCCTCCAGATTATCTCACTCGTGTGGAAGGGACCTTAGGTCAGCAACTGAATGTCCTGGAAGATTAAAATGTTCCCTCACTGGTTTTTGAATGTTGTGGTTTGTAATAGCAGTAAAAAAAAGTAAGAGTCCAGTAGCAGAGACACATTAAAATTTCCTTTTGCCCTGTGTGCAGCCCAGAAAGAACACTGGCAAAAAATGTACATGTTCATGCTCTTCATTTTGTTTTGTGCTTCTGAAGCAGTTTTTTTCTCCAGGTAGGCTCGCCAGCTCTGAATTGGGAAATACCTGGAGATTTTTGGGGCGGAGCCGGAGCGGTGGGTGTTGTCTTCTGACACACTTCCAGTGATGTCAGGGGGTGTGGCATATGCAAATAAGTTATGCTAATGAGTTATGCTAATGAGCTCCTGCAACTCTTTTTCTATGAAATGACCCCTGGCAATACCTCTGTTCTATCTGAGTTTTTAAACTGTCTGTGTAAGCTCCTGATTGTCCTTTTAATTGCCTTGCCATCAGTATCAAAGCAGTTATTTCTATGTAGTATGCCCTGTCTCTTGGGCCTCACTCCATCTGTTACCAGGACTGGCTGGGAAAAAAAATCAGCGAATTCAGTAAGAAAGTCCAGGATTCCCATGTTCTTAATTCCATGGGAGCCTGTATGGTTAGATAGAGAGCCAGTTTGGTGTAGTGGTTTAGTGCGCGTACTCTAATCTGGGAGAACCAGGTTTGATTCCCCACTCCTCCACATGCACCTGCTGGATGACCTTGGGCAAGCCATAGCTCTGTACCAGCTGTTCCCTCAAGGACAGCTTGGGAAAGAGTTCTCTCAGCCCCACCTACCTCACAGGGTGTCTGTTGTGGGGAGGGGAAGGGAAAAGGAGTTTGTAAACTGTTCTGAGACTCTTAAGTGAGTGAAGGGTGGGATATAAATCCAATCTCCTCCTCCTCCTAGATTTTATCAGAGTCATTTGGGCTTTCACTTTCCCTTCCATAGCTTCAAACCATCCTAGTGGTCTTGTGTCTGGGCTAAGGCTGTATTTATTACAGAGGGTGCAGAGCGACTAGTGTGTAAACGTAATATTAAATGCACTGGATAATGGTCACCAACCAAATAATCCATTACTTCCAAAGATTCCAAGTTTCCTAAAGAGTTTAATTGAAGTCAATGGATTTAGAAGGGTGTAACTGTTTATTTATTTATTTGATTTCGTTTGTACCCTGCCTTTATTCCCAGTGGGGCCCCAAAGCAGCTTACATCATTCCCCTCGCCTCCATTTTTATCACAACAACCCTGTGAGGTAGGTTAGGCTGACAGAGTGTGCCTGGCCCAAGGTCACCCAGCGAGCGTCCATGGCCTGAGTGGGGGATTCAGACTTGGGTTTCCCAGATAACAAGTCAGACACTCTCCAAGGCTTGTAAGAATTTTTAATGGTTAAGGTCATTCTCCCACCATTTTTTCAAAGTTGAACCAGCATAGAGGTTAGAAATCAGAATTTCATACATTCTAGAAATGAAACTTATGCATGGCATAGTATTGCACTGTGTTAAATAGGACAGTAATCAGTCACATGGGGCTGCCAACCCCCCCCCCCCTCAGGATGGTGGAGATCTCTAGGAATCACAACTGATCTCAGTTCCCCTGGCTGCTCTCTGGCATTATACCCCGCTGAGGGTCCCTCCCCTCCCCAAACCTCGCTCTCCCAGGCTCCACCCCTCAAATCTCCATGGATTACCCAACCTGGAGTTGAAAACTCATTCAGCAGCACCTTAAAGACTAACAAAATTTACTTCAGCCTAACAAATTCTATTGTATGGTGGAATAAATGTTAATCTTGAAGGCACAGACTTCTATTTTATTTTGCTGCTACAGACGAAAATCACTACGTATCTGGAGTGATCACTGTTAAGAGTTGTTTCCCAGCTATAGTATTACATATTCCATTAGAGACTAGCAGAATATGTAGGCCTGTTTTAAAACTGTTGGGATACTGATACAACATCTGAGATGAAGCCAAAAACTCTTCTGCCCTCCCTGCAACATAAATATAAACTTTTCAGTGCTAACAGTCTTTTAGTATGTATATTCCATACTGGTTAAAACAGTTGGACTCCTTGTAATTATTGTTCCCATTAAAAAAGGTATTCCATAAATGGGATACTCTTGGGAATCAAGGTAGTGTTCCAAAAACGGCTAAGAAAATACATTAGTAGGGGAAGAGGAAGACATAACAAGTAATAAGTATGCATCCTTGCAAAAAAAAACCCACCATTTTTTAAAAGCCCTTATTCTGACATCTCTCCTTATGTTTTTGTGAGAGTCCAAGAGATTTCAAACTCCAAACAAAGGGTCGTAAAACAAGAGCTTATTTATTTGATAGTGGATAAAGTGGTCTTACACTTCTTGAGTCAGTAATGAGGGGAGAGAGGCATGGAGGTACAGTTATAGTATGTTCAAACCATGTCGTAACAAATGAACCCCCCAATCAACAAGCGAGGAAAAAAGGCGCCCAAATACAGTGGCCCGTTGGTTCCCAGACAGTGAAGCAGGAAGAAAAGCAGTTTGTACTTGTAGGAAAAACCCAATTAGCAACAAAGTCTGTGAGAAGACTCAGCCAAGGTTACAGATAAGCAGAGGCGAGAGCAAGGGATAGGAACACATTCCAAAGAAGGGGGGAAGACGCGCACAGACTGCAGTGACACATCCCACCTCCCGACCGGGAAATGACAGTCTCATTGACAGTTTTCAATTGTGTTTTCAGGTGGCAACATTCCATGCGCTCTCAAATCAGTTGGCTGCCTGGTCTGTCACTCTGAGGGTGTGCCAATCCACTGGCTGTGTTGCCGCAGTCCCGCCCACAGAAGCGGTGCCCAGCATCTCAGCCTCAGTGTGGTGCGAGGTGACAGACAGGACGGACGCTCCAGCCGGCGGAGGCTGAGAGGGCTCAGGCTTGGGTGGCCGTTGGTTGCAACGGCTGTTCCTGTGGAGGAAGCAGCGGTTGCTGTGAGAGGCCATGGAGGGGAGTGGGGTGTCAGCAAGGCCCAGCGGAGCAGCTTTCGGTGCCTTAGCTCTCCCCTCCACTGCAAAGGATGAGCCCCTGGCCGGAGTGGGGTCCTTCCTCACTGCTCCAAGCTGGGGAAACGAGGCCAAGCGCTGGCCCGCCCACTGGAGGGGAGCTGTGGGGAGGCGCTGCTCGACCTGTTGGACAGCTGTGGGGCCTGTGGCCAGTGGCTGCGGAGCCAGCAGCCAAAGCTCCTGCTGTGCCTCCACTCGCTGTGCTGCCGCTGCCTGCCTGAGCCTCGCCACTACTTGCTGTCCCCACCTGTCGCCACTTTTCCTGCCGAAGATGCGCTGGTGCCGCAGCCGCTCCCTCAGCCGGCTCCGTCCTCACCTATCACTGCGCCCCCTGGTGAGTCGGCAGTAGTCAGAGAAGGTCTGCCATTTGGCGGGGAGGAGGGCGAGGCCAAGATCTTTCTAGAACCCATATTGGTTTTACAATAGGCCTTATTCCTAGTTATTGCAGTAAAGTTAATAAGAACAGTGTAGCTGACAGGCCAGCTAAAGCCCTCAAATAATTTCTTTTCTACCCCCTTCATGGCCTTACCAAGGCTTTGGCTGTGGATATACCCAGAAACAGAAGCCTTTTCCTCCCTATGGGTCAACTCTGCTTCTTTCTGCCTTTGCTCCTGTATCAACACACATACGTTGGCTCCATACTGAAAGCCGATTTTTCCAACCCCACTGCTTCACACATCTTTTAAAATTATTATTTGGGCTCTCCCCCCTTCAGTACCCACATGTTTATCTGATCCAAAGACCTTTCATTTATTTTATTTCATTTTTCGTATGTATAGCCTGCCCTTCCCGTAAGTGGGCTCAGGGCGGGTAACAACATCCAGTAATACAATAAACAGAGTTAAAATTAAAGACAGTAATGCAGGAGGAGGAGATGGAGATTGGATTTATACTCCACCCTTCACTATCGGAAGGTACCTCAGAGCGGCTTTCCTTTCATGCTTTCCTTCTCAGGTTTTTTGCTTTTGACTTTACACTTTGAAATCTGCTTAATCAGGAGGAAAGTCTTTGTGACTGGTTTGGGGGCCATACGCATTATTGCTCAGAGGTGAGTGCACTGCTTTGTGTTGGTACAGAAGCTGGCCGATTAGTGCTGTGCAAATCTACGTAATTGCTCCTCAAAGTCGGGGTGGGGAGGAGTCCTCCTGAGTCAGATCCTAAAAGGACTTGTGCATTACAGTTCTAGTGAATATGCTTCTATAGTGGGATCACTGCTGGAAGTATGTACCCTGTTTGTACCAAGTATGTGCTGGAAATATTAATCCTTAAGAGCTTACAAGTTACAGTGAACACACATACCTCCTGTATACCTCACTGTACGGGAATCCTATTCTGAGCTATCAAGGAAAGCAGACAATTACTTACATTTTAGTAACCAAAAGCTCCTGGTCTTTATTAGAAGAACAGCCAATTTCTTGTTAATTTCTCCAGTGTGATAACTCATCAGAACCAAAACTGTCTCTGTAATTTGACAGGCATACCTCTATGGGCCCTTTAGTTGCATGAGGGAAAGGCATAGGAAATAGGGTGGTCACTGCTTTCCAACAGCAGCACCCCCCCCCCCCCCAATCACTGTGGAGTTTATATATTCAAAAGGTTTGCACTTTGCATTTTGATCTATTGTCTCAGAGGCAACTTACAAAGATACCGTCTGCAATTGCTGTAGCATTGCTAGCTCATGAAATGTTGCCATCCTGAGCAGGGCCAGAAAGGCGGAGCAATGATGGGCAAAAGCTGGTCTTGCCTTGCTCCACTAGGGGTTTGGCTAATGGGTTTACTAGGATCTGATCAGCAAGCGGTATCCCTCAACCTCACAGTAAACTTTGGTCAAATTTACATCTGACTTTCCCGCTAGAATCATTCTAGTTTCAAAAAACCCTGTCTATACCTGTTTCTAGTTTCAAACCATATTTGTTCTAGTTTATAAATTATTGTTTACATTCGTTAATTGCCCTCCTGTGGTCAAGCTAGCATTATACTGCTTTAAACAAATGCTGTTGCTTAGTACTCTTCAGACCCCCTGGAGTGAAATTTGAAACCAGTGTGAAATGAGCTTGGGAAAAGACAGCAGTCAAACTACTTCAAAGGGGAGGTGTAAATTGGGCCTTAGAAGAAAGGCCACAGAGGATAATCGGGTCAGATACAGCTCTTTGCTGTGCAGTGCCTTTCCTGCACTTCTAGTGGCAGCAGTCAGAACTGCATTAGGACTTTTAAAAATATACATCAAGGTGGGCTATACATCCCCTACATTTTAATGGGTTTTTTTGGAAACAGTATATTATAATAGCAATTGTAATGCAATGCAATACTTTGTTAATCTCTGACATAACACTGCACACCAGGAAAAGGATTCTGTCAGTTAACTACATGTTTTAGTGAAGCAAAATGTTACTTAAAAAAATTCTCTGTTTACTACTCTTAACAATTAAGAATATAATTGAATATGTAATGTAATTTGGAATGGTAGATTGAAATATAATCTCTGTCCTGGGGACAAGAAAAATACTCTGCACAGCCAAGATGCTTGAAGAAGAAGAAGAAGAAGAAGAAAAGATTGGATTTATATCCCGCCCTTCACTTGGAGTCTCAGAGCAGCTTACAAACTCCTTTCCCTTCCCCTCCCACAACAGACACCCTGTGAGGTAGGTGGGGCTGAGAGCTCTAACAGAAACTGCTCTTTTCAAGAAAACCACTGAAAGAACTACAGCTTGCCCAAGGTAATCCAGCAGCTGCATGTGGAGGAGTGGGGAATTGTAATGTACCATGTGGGTTGTATACAATGGTGCTTGCCATGTGCTCCTTGTAATGGCGACCACCACGTGGCCAGAGCACATGGCCAGGCGTCAACCTGAGCTTCGGCCCGCGAACAATAGATGGCCGGATCCTAGTGGCCACCAATAAGGAACCTAGGTTCTCCACAGGGAACCTATGACAAACTGGTAAACTTGAGAACCTATCAGGTTGTTTGGGTGTGGCCGGAGGTGTGGCTCTGGTCAGCATAAAAAGCGGGCCATTGGAGCCCTGTCCCCATGCCTCATCCGACCGCCTAATAAAGAGCTTGCTATGAAATCACTTCCCCTGGTCGTCCAACGCGAGTACTTTTCAGGAATCAAACCCAGTCCTCCCAGATTAGAGTCCACACACTTAACCACTACACCAAACTGGCTCTCCATGTTTGCCTCCAAGCTAGAAAGGAGATGGATGGGATCTAATGACTAGATTCTCACAATTTAGGATACATCAATCTCCAGTTCTGCAATATTTATTACTTATGTTGTTCCCCCCCCTTGAACCCAAACAAGATGATAACCAGAAACCAAGCTTGTCATTCTTTTTATGTTTTAAAAACACTTCACTATTTTGCATGCTAATTTAACAAGCCACCCTCTATATATACAACGATGATCTGTAATTCCACTTCATCGTCTGATGAAGTGTGTGTGCACAAGAAAGCTCACACCTTGAATAAAACTTTGTTGGTCTTAAAGGTGCCCCTGGACTCTAACCTTTTTCTTTTAAAAATATATTCAGTGAATACAGGGTGACACTGGCTTCAGGGACCCTGCAGCTGACTTGATCCCCACCAGAATCTTGTTCCACCGGCCCCGACCCCTTGGCAGCCCGGTCTTTCATTCTGATTCTCTGGAGATCTGAATGTCTATGCAGACTTTTGAAAAAGTTGCTTTGAAAGCGGTTGCAACCACAGCACAAGGGTCTTCTTACTGTGTGACCGCAAGTAAGTGATGTGTGTGCGAGAAAATATTTTAAAACAATGTTAATTTTAAAAGGCATCCCGTTAAACCCAGCGACTATAATTATGCACAACCCCCCTCTGTGACATTTTGAGGCTGTCTCTGCCGCCTGTGACAGAATTCCAAAGGCTGGGGACCCCTGCTCGCAGGGGAAACTTTCCAAAAATTACACCAGCAGCTTTAAAAAAACTGCTGGAGATGCAAAAAACAAACTGGTTTTTTCATACTTGGTGGCAATGCTCAATCAGCGCATCACGTTATAGGCCACTTCTGCATTGTCATTTTTGCTCCTCATTTGTCCCTATTGCTTTAGGGATTTCCTCCCCCCCAATGTTTTGCTCTCTCTAGTAATCCCAGAGGGAGCAAAACACATGTGGGATGGGGGGGGGGGGATGGACCCAAAGCAATAGGGACAAAATAGTAAGAAAAATGGCAGTGCGGAAGTGAGGTTGCTCATTTGTAAAAAAAGAAATAAAATCCATGTACTTTGTAAGAGCTCTGCTTATAGGGGCAAGGTGATTAATAGCACAGTACATCACACTACCCTGCTGTGATGGATGAGAGGCAGGAGGGGAAGGAGATGCCGTGACAGTTATGGTGATGGAAGGGGATCCTGGCATCTCTGACTGGGAGGACATGGGAAAGGTGCTCTCCTCCAGATAGGGTGCCTCCTTTCCAACTGAACAGGGAAAAACACACTAGCCTTTCATGTGTTTGCGCCTCTTGATTTGGGGATGGTGTTCATGTGGCAGGACCGGGCACCCAGACTGGTTAAGAGGCTGGAGGGGTATGGGGGGGGGGTCCGTAAAGGGGAGCTGTTTCTTTGTTGGGGGTCGTTCTGGTCATTTGTTGTGGCATTTGTTAGGGGAGTTGTCTCTCCTCTGTTAATGAATAACCATATAGCATTGTGTGCGGTATAGATGTGCTCTGAACAGAGGGTAAAAATGAATTATGTTTAAGGACAGAATTGGTGAACATTCTTTTGGAATTCTAGGCCCTGACCTTTTATCTGTTTTTATCCTATATAAAAAAAGAACTTTTAAGCAACCTTGTTCAGGAAGCCAGCTTGCTCTCTTGTTATAAGGATCATCTTGTCAAAACTGCATGCTCTGGTAGCCTAAAGCCTTGACTGAATCTTTTTCTCTCCCAGATATAACTCAGGGAAAGGGGTGGTGGTGGTGAGGTTA
The DNA here is from genome assembly GCA_029233225.1 of Lepidodactylus listeri. Taxonomy (NCBI): domain Eukaryota; kingdom Metazoa; phylum Chordata; class Lepidosauria; order Squamata; family Gekkonidae; genus Lepidodactylus; species Lepidodactylus listeri. The sequence continues at coordinate 109,128,105 of JARCFY010000009.1, read as the reverse complement.
TATCAGGAGCTTGAAAACTTCCCCAACAGTATGCAGTGGCAGAATTTTACAAATTGTTTTACAGTTACAAGGCGGTGGCGCAGTTACTCACAAGACCCTTAGAATTAGAAGTTAAGTCTTTAAGATGTCACAAGAGTCTTGTTTATTTTTACTGCATCAGACAAACAACACGATCTCATGCAGAGGTACTGTGAGGCTTCTGTACTATCAGTAAAAGATCAGACCTTTGTAATTAAACAGAGTTCTTTATTTTTCAATTGCTGGGACAGGGTCCCGATGTTTGTTAGAGATAACAAACAAAGAAGCTTTGGGTTAATATACCTACAAGCATGGTTGCATAAACAAATCCCACCAATCAGCATTCATACAAAAATGCGGGAAAAAAGATGGAGCCGTTTGTTCCCACCAAAGGTGAGAAAGTTATAAAAATTCCCTTCCTGGCCTGTGTGACCCAGATGTGTTAACTCCTAGGCATAACATTTGGGCAGCGACAATAAAATAACCTTCAAGGCTATTCCCGCTCAGATAGCACCCTGAGAAGTTTCAGCAGGAGGGGGAGGAAGCCATGGCAAGATAGCCATTGTTTATGTGACGTGTTGGAATGTCCGAGTCCATCCTCCCGGAGTGGAATTGTAACATTAAGCAGGACTGCAATTTCTACTTCAAGGCAAGCCATAAAACACTTGGGTGATAGCACAGTACAAAGAAATAGAAAGTAACATTTCAGAATAGCATAGTACAAGCAAAGTATTGTCAGCATTGCGACAGGTACCCGAGTCCAGTGCTCCCTCTCAGCTATGGAGTCCTGTGAGCCACCGGCATTAAAGCTGCGAGCGAGCGATTTGGCTGCTGCATAAATTGGTTTTGCCCTGGAGCCATCCTCCCTGAACCAAGACGAAACTGTGCGCAAGCGCACACTCACGCAGCTTGGAGGGAACACTGGCACTCCCGTCTAACAAACACCCCGTTCGGGACGACATCCTTTGGAAGTGCCGCCGCCGCTGTTCGGCGCCCGCCCAAGCCGAAGCGCTCCACGCCGGCTGCGCGCCCAGATGCATCTTGGGTGGTGTAGTGAAGCCCGGCTCAGGAGGACCCAGAGCCCGGGTTCTTTCTTCCCGCGCGCCCAACCGAGTCTCTGCGACGTGTTCCTCGGGAGAGGGTGGGCGGAGTGCTTCCGGCGCTCCTCCCGCTTTCCGTCCTTTGCCGCGTGGAGTGCCGGGAGCTGTAGTTTCGGGGGCCGGGCACGACGGCGGGGACCCCCAGGGGAGAGCCAGAGGCGGCGTTCCTTCGCCCCGCTTCGCCCGCTCTCTGGAGGGCTCGCCGGCGAGGAAAAGCGCGCGTGGACCTCCGGGGGGGCGGTCGGGCGAGCGGGGGGCGGAGGGGTCGCCTCTCGTTCCCTCAGCAGCAGCAGCGGCAGCAGCTGGGAGCAGGCAGGCCGAGGAGGAGGAGAGGATGGAGGCGGCTTGGCGCCAGGGGGGCCGCGGGCGAGGAAGGGGTCGGACCGGAGCCATCCCCGCCGGGAACGGGCCTGGCGGCCGGGGAACGGGAAGAGGCGCGGGAGGCGGCGGCGGCGGCGGCCCGGGAGCCCCCAGCGGTGAGAAGAACGCGCCTCCCTCCCTCCCTCCCTCCGTCGGGATTCCTCTCAGCCGCCCCCCGCCCCGGGGGTGGGGACGGGGGACCCTCCGGGCGCGCCTCGGTCCCTGGTCTATTCAGTGAGGGCGAAGGGAACCTCTCCCGCCCCCCCCCCCCCAACAGCCCTCGAGCGGCCAGGTGTTCGTTCGTTCGTTCGTTCGCCCCCCCGCTTTCTTCCCGGGGGGGGGGGGCCGCGCCGCGAATGCGAATCCTGAGGCCCGCGCCCTTGACACGCTGACATTCCCGGATGGGGGGCCCCTGGCGCTGGGGCCAGTTGGGGGGGGGGGCTTGTGGCTGTCCTAATCCGAGTCCGCAGGACAAGTGTCGCCTCCAGACTGTCGAGGCTTTTAAGGGCTTCCCAACGTTGTCCTACCTGGGGGGGTGGGGGGGGTGGATGTTGAGAACAGGTAGCGGGCAGCACCGCAAGATGGCTGCCGCAGGGGGCTCTACCCGGTGCCGGTGCCGTCGGGTTCTTCTCCCAACGCTAGCAGGTTTCGAGCCAAGCATCTGTCTTCCTTCCTTCCTTCCATGGAGGCATCTGCTTCCAAACCGGTGCTTCCCTGCAGACAGAGAAGCAGCGGTGCCTCATCTGTTCTGAACTGCACAGCCTCTGCTCCCGTCCAGTGGAGGCAAGCCCGGGCCGGCTCTTTGCTTTGGGGGAAGCGGCAGGTGGGGGCAACAGGGACGTGGCACCCGCAAGCACCTTAGTGGGGCCCACGCTTTAGATGGTGGCAGCTTGTATGTGGGTCGGATTGGGATGTCAGGACCAATGCTCCCACTAAGCTGTGGAGTCTTGTGAACAAAAACTCTACTTTAGTTATTTAATTAATTCAATTTCTAGGCCGCTCGCCCCGCACAGCAGGCTCAGAGTGGCTTACACGTTACCTTTGTAAGCTACTGGCATTAAAGTTGTGAGCCAGCGATTTGGCTGTTGCATAAAACTAGGCTGAGGACAGACTGGCAATCTGGCGTGGGATGAACCCGGAGGCAAAAACTGCGGGGGAAAAATCCCCCGGGGCTGGCTGTCCACATTGGCCAGGGTATTGCACAAGGATGCCATTACGGAGTGTTCAGACTGCTGCGGAGTGGCCCCAGGTAGTCTGGCCTCCGCAGCTCGTGATAGGGCTGTTTCGGCAATGTGTGCATGTGCGCTCATGCGCAAACTGGCAAAACGCCGCGTTTGCACTGCCGCCTCCGCTTGCCTCCCGCTTTCTTCTGGTTCACACTGCCTGGAAGCGGGAGGCAAGCGCAAGACGGCCTCTGGACACCGGTTTCTCCCGGTGTCCTTCTAAAGCGTAAGAAAACCGGCTTCAAAGTGGGTAAGTGCGGAAGGGAGCTGAGGGACAGCTGCGCATGTCTGAACCGGCTCCCTTCCCCCGCTTCCCATGCGGACCTATCCTGGGGCAGATTGCCAGTCTGTCCTCAGCCCTAGTTTGCTCTGGAGCCATCCTTCCTGACCTAAGGGAAAAATGTGTGAGCTTGTTATGTATTGAGCCAGAACTCACTTGCAAAAGGACTTAGCTTGGGACGCATAGCAATAGATTGCTAGGATCCTAGAATGGGCCAGTAGGGAGACAGGGATCCTAGAGGAAACCAGTCAGGATGTGTGTTTGGGGTGTAATCCTTTTCAGGCATAAATACGGGGCTTCGGCCAGGCATAGCCAGTCTTCTGTTCTCCTGGCTGTAATCACTAATAACTATGAGTTGATCATGCTAAGTGTCTGAACCCAGTTTATTTCAGAGCTGGAGGCTAAAAAACTGTGAGCTAACTCACGCTAACTCAGCTTAGAGGGAACACTGGTCAGGACAGCCCCAGGTGCAGTCTGAGCCAGATGGGGTTCTCTGGTGGGCCTCTGTAACTGTGGCAGTGGGTTTAGGCTTCTCCTTCACCACTTGGCGCTGCTGCTGCTGCTGCTGCCCGGGTCTGAACTGAGCGGACACCACTTGGCCCTCTTGTTCCTGGCGGCTAGTTTCTCTCAGGGTGGTCGCCTATCAGCAGCTTTCCTGGGAACTTAAAGACCAATCCACCCCTGGTTGTATTCTATAGATGCTGTGTATTAAGCTGAAATAAAATGACATCCTGCACAATGAAAAGTTTCCGTATCTCAAATCAGATTCATCCCACTGTATCCCCCTTGGCACTCCTGAGGCCTCCTGAGTTTCATCGGGGCTCATGCATCTGTCTGAGAAATTTAGACATGTGCTGAGCCTTGCACCTGATATTCAGTTCTGTGCTTGAATGCGCTTTCTGTGGGAGCAGAGAGTTCACTCCTGATTGCCGTCTTCCCCAGGCGGCTGTTCCTTCAGTGGTGCCCTTCAGGGCTTTGATCTCTCCGCTCCCATTAGCTCCTGCTTGCCATGTGGGTAGGCAGGACCCAAGGGGCTGTGTAAATTGATGGTAGCTTCGTGTGCTTGCCTCTTAAGTGATGCTCCCCCCTCCTAGATGTTTTTCAGTTGTTCCTTACAATGCTGTTCTTTAGAATGAGAGAATCTTGGCCTCTTCTTATTAGCTTATCTAGTAAGAGAGACAGAGAAAGCAAATTTTTAAAGGACAGCATTTGTTATGTCTGCTGACCGCAACCAGGCGCCAGCAACAGGCAGTCCAAGCTTGGCTCCAGGAAACAATAGGGGCTAAGGATCCTGAACCTCTAGGAGTACACCAACAGGGACTTTGGTGGGAAATTCAAACCCTCCAATAGGACTGCGGGTGTGACCCAGGGGGCTATATATAGTTGGCTGCCTCGGCCGGGTTGTGTTGTTGTTGTGTATGAATAAACTATGAGCTGGTCATCACACTGTTGTCCCGCTTCTCCATGCATCGAACCCAGTACGCAACACCATTCTAAAGGCAGTCCTTCATTCAGACTGTTAAGGGAGTCAGTGTGTTGTAATAATTAAAAGCGTCAGGCTAGGATCTGGGAGACTCACATTTAAATCCCCACTCTGCCATGGAAGTTTACTGGATGACCTTGGGTCAGCCGTACACTCTTAGCCTAACTACCTCACAGGGTTGTTGTGAGGATAAAAATGGAAGAACAATGTGAACTGCTTTAGGTCCCTGTTAGAAAGAAAGGCAGAGTATAAATTTATTAAATAAAGGGTATAGATCTGTTAAAAATAGTTGGGTGGCGGCCAGTGTTCCCTCTAAGCTGAGTTGGTATAAGCTAGCTCACCGTTTTTAGCCTCCGGCTTGCACATTTTTGTCTTAGCTCAGGAAGGATGGCTCCAGAACAAACTAATTGATGCCGTAGCCAAATCACTCACTCACAACTTTAATACCAGTAGCTCACAAAGTAGAATTTTTGCTCACAAGACTCCACAGCTTAGAGTGAGCATTGGTGGCGGCCCCTTCTTTGCTTTCTGTAGACTGATATTGAACCTAGTGACACAGTAGAAGTATGAAGTCTAGTAGGTAGACTGTGGCACAGACATAGGCCAGAAGTAAGAGACCAATTTATGGAATGTGGCAGCATTTTTGAAAACACATTTCGGAAGTTATTTGTCCTGGTTTATATTCCATATTGGGAGTGGCAGTAAAGATAGAGTCAAGTCTTTATTTTTATTCATTTGTTTAAAATAGTTATATCCTGCCTTTCCACAATGCCCAAGGTGGCTTTCAAAATCTAAACTTACGGAGTCATAGTGATGTGCCATGTTAGACCGTGCACCTTTTATATGCCGTCATGCGTTACTTCGTTCTCAGTACATGGGCAGCTGCAGTGAGCCCCTTTATGTCTTGCCATGTTGGCAGACAGAGAGCCCAAGCTTCAACGCGTAGAAAACACTAGCTGGGAGCTGCCGACACCAATTACCTATGGGCTGAGATGATCAAACATATAAAAGTCTATGGGAGGGGAAAACTCATATTGTAAGCAGATTGCAAAAAAAATATGTACATATTGCTGCAGGGAATATTTTGCACTGGCAATGAATTGTTTCCATGCGTGAATGTGAGCAATGGAGGGCCTACTTGTCTGGACTTTATTTTAATCTTTGTTCTTGCTAGGGAGAACAGCCTGGAACCTGGCCTGCGCCATCAACTGTTAGGGCCCAGAAGAAACATACACATGCTGATGTATCCCTAGTATTTTGTATCATTGGGAGTAGGAGGGCTAAAAGTCAATATCACGCCAGACTGATGGGCACAGGTCTGGGTTAGAATTAATGATGAGTGGGGGGAGAGAACGTCTTCCACACCCACAAAAAGCAAAATTCTGCGAAGAGATTTGGAGGGAAAGGGCTTGCTTTATCACAGGGGTCACCAACCTTTTTCGGGCCTGTGGGCACCTTTGGAATTCTGATAACAGTATGGTGGGCACAGCCAGAAAGCCACTGCCACAGAATGGCTACTCCAGGAAGTGGAACCAGCCATACAGTGACTGCTGCAGCTTACCATCACTAATTCAGTGAAAATCTGTGAGCTGTGGTGGCAGCTGTTGCTGACCGGATATTTTAAAAAATCTGGGTGCCTTTTCCACTTTCTGAAAATACTTGGTGGGCTCCAGGAAGAGTGTCAGCTGGCACCCATGGGCACCACAGGGGGGACCCCTTCTTTATCGTGTTAATGATCCCTGTAGTAAGTCATAATGTTTCAAAATCTGATCCTTACATATTTGTAGTGTTTATGTAAAGTTCAGTCACTAGACTGAAGGTTTAGTTGATGATAACTTGATGGTAAGATCTGAGAGTATGTGCGGTGCATGGATAAGATTGAGAGTTCAATCCCGAGCATATTCAGAGATGATTTTGGGTAGTGGGTTATGCTCTTGGTTAGGAAACAATCTTGCTATTGGTCAGAGTAAACAATGATCTAGATCAGGGGTCACCAACGTGGAGCCCACTGACGCCTTTCCTGGTGTCTCCCAAGTGTGTTTAGAAAGTGGGAGCTAGGTGGTGTGTTTGCCCAGCAGGGCTTTTAGTTGGCCAGGCAGTACCAGTTTAGCTAAATCATAGAGTTGTTTTCTTGCAGACCGTGACTGGATGCCTGCTATTAGAAATTCTGGAACCTTGTACTTTTTAAAAATGTTCTGAATGGAATCTTGAAAATCAGTTGAAGAAACCTTACTGTTTACTGATGTTTATGGAATATGTAAAATAGTACTGTATTCTTGATGAAGATACCTGAAACAAAGCACATAATCCGGAACCTTCATTGAATTCTATATATTTAAATCCTCTGTACTTTTTTGAATAACTGGAATATTGAGTACTATATATTTTATTGAATAATTGAAACACTAAATACTATTGGATAATTGAATGCTTTATTGAACATTGCATTGGAACACTGTAGTATGTTTTCACCATTAACATAATCTTTCTCACTTACATTAGCATCTTTTTTACACAGCTTTTTTCTATTGATTTCCTGTGCAGATTAAAAGCCATCCTGTTAAGTGGAGTTTATGCTTGAAATGTTGGAGAGTTACAGTTGTCCCTATTACAGTTATACCTAACCTGTCTCCCTGACGTTTTCTTGGTTGGCTCTGCCTCCCGTGGCAGCCAGTTTGTGATTGTGCCCACTGTCCTGGGTCAGAATTCCAAACGTACCTTTGAGCTTTAAAAAGCGGGGGACCCCTGATCTAGGTGAAGCAGTTGTCTGATGCATGTACTAGGTGGTGTGTTTGTTACGCTTCTACGTCAGATAACCCCTCCCTGCCCAGCCCCTGAAAACATCTTTGCCTTTGCAAGCAAATTCCTGAAACCCTGGGGTGGGGAAGCAGCGAAGAAGGGCTGATTTGGGGTGGGGAAGTAGTTAAAGAACTCTTCCCCCATGTAGCTGTTCTGTTCTGAATCCCTTTCCCGAAGCAGCCTTTTCCAGGGGTAGGAAAGGACTGTCAGGGTTCAGTTTCACTGATTTGCCTGTACCAGACTCTTAGGATCAAATGGTTAGAGACTAACACCTCTTTACTCAGATGATCACATAGAGCTACGCTGAACAGATGGAGAGTTTCAGAAGTGTGCGTGTTGTTAGTCATTTGTAATAGGAGAAGAAGCAATAACGGTTTGCTGATGATTATTTCAGTAAAATGCCGAACAGCAACAAGGAAAGGTGAATTGTATTTTTTCATGGGGCCTGACCCTGCACGTTTGAAGATAATTGAAACGGCAGTATCTGGCCTGTGGGAAAGATGGGCTTGCTTTAAAGCTGCTGCCCTTTTAAATAGCTGGCTAGATATCTGAACAATATATTTTTTGCTATTTGGGGAGGTGAGAATACCTTGCCATAGTGTTGGGCAGTACTGATAAACTTTGTTAATGTTTGTATAATTGATTCTTTTTATTTTAAACAGAATTAGCTTCTCAGAAGAAATTTGATGAAATTAAGAGGGCTAATCAAGCAGCAGCTAAAAGGCTTGTTGAAGACCAGTTTAGTTCCTCATCTGAAGATGATGACGACGATGATGCCGAAGGAAAACATGGAAAAATATTGGCCAAAACATTTACAACCTACACTAATCAAACCGGTAAAGTCTTAGATGATATTTTGTTTTTTGCTAAAATAGCAGTGCTTTGAAAGCTGAACTTGACAATGCTCTTCAGACAATAATTTCAGTAGCTGATACAGTAACACATTTCAGTAGTTTTCTTTTAGGTACAAAGCATTTATTGAAACCATTAAACCTGTCGCAGAGACTATAATTTAGTATTAATTCTCCATTCTCCCTGGCCTAATCCAATATGCAAAAATCCCTTTTATTTCTGTATCTAAAAATAGTTAATTGTAAGACTGTGCTTTGACAGGAGCACCATGTTACTAAAGCACAGAAGAAAGTTTTTAAGTTACTGGAGTCTTGGATTTTATACCTTTTTATTGAAGAGAAACCATTAGTAGTCCAGCAGAAGAATAAAAAATCTCTGCCCTAGTGGGGGTTTGTGTGAAGATATTAAATGTGCCTAAATCACCTGCTCTTTTAAAAGAAACTGTTAGAGGTCTGTGACCAAATTACTATAGTCCTGTTTAAGAGAGGGGTGGGATGTCTTAGAGGTGTTTCTTTCCATTGGGCACTTCTAAAGAATCTGGTGGGTATGGTGTGACACAACAAGCAGAGTGATTAACTGGTGACAGGGGCGTGAAGGAGAGCATATTGCAAGTCAAGGTCATGATTAAGAGCTGGACTACGCTCTGTGCATGCCACAAGGGTGGTACCAAAACCAGTATCTCTATGGTGAGGTTCTCTCTGCCTGTTATTTCTTGGAAAATTTCTGGTGGCATCCCTATGCGTGGAATAACAGGGACACTGGCTATAAACTAGAACCTTCTTTGGCTTCTCTGTGGAAAGGAGTCTGATCCTGTCAGATCTTGGAAGCTAAGCAGCATCGGCCTTGGCTGGTATTTGAAAGAGCGACCTCCAAGGAATACCAAGGTCGTACGCAGAGGCAGGCAATGGCAAACCACCTCTTGCCTTAAAAACAAGTCTAGCTCACCACCTAGTGGTGCATAACTCTTATGAGCTAGAACTTCTGCCTGCCAGACAATCTTAGGATCTCTCAGCTATTCTACACACACTGCCATATGAGAATAATAGTACTATTATTAAAATTTGAGACTGGATATGGTTATTTAATTATCCTCCTGCTAGGAAAACTGCAGAGAGAGACATTTTAAAAAGTGATGTTTAGCACAGAAATGCTGATTTTGACTGGCCAGTGCTTAATGAATAAGAGTGCGAGAGCCCATTATAAGTTTCAAAATGCATGACCTTCAAAGCATCAGCAGATATTAGAATGGCATTTTTCTTTTATATCAGAACGATGCTTCATGAACAAACCCTTGAATATCCTTCACCATTAATACTATAACATATTTTGAAACTAGGCTAAGATGCTATGTGCTGCTGTGTATAATAAGTCATCGTCTCTTATTCAAAGATGGCGACACACATGAATTGGAGCGCACGAGGCAATACATGAATGAGGCTTTTCAGTCTGGAGCGATGACGTGCTTGATTTGTATTGCTTCAGTTAAGAGAAACCAAGCTGTAAGTATCATGCATAATGGGAATGTGTTATAGTGCCACTTCTTTCTATATTTACTGTCCCGTTGGAATGTCTCCAGTCAACTAAGAAGGGCCTCTTGGTAGCTCCTCTTTTGATCCCAGGCCCAAACAGAAAGCCTATAAGGGGAACTCCCACAAGACCTATATCCCCAGCCTACCCTTGGATTTCTTCCCATTTCAAAAAGTCTGAGATACACTAAATACCTTCTGGAAGAAAGGCAAGATTTTAAAAAACATTTAGGCATTAATTTTGTCATCCGGAGTGAGCAATTAGTTCAGCATGAGTGGCAGTTTTAATATTAAATGTTTGTAATTTTAATGACTTGAATTCTGCTCTACTGTAGAATTTCCAACCTCTGCTGCATTTTGTTGTGATTATTGAGGGTTTCTCCACACAGCTGAGACTTCTAGGTAGGTTAGATGGCTAACTTGTCATAAGAGCACCTTTCACAGTTGGGTTTACCAGTTCGAATAGTTAAATTGCTGTATGTATTAAATTCATTAGCCAAGTCAACAGAAACACAGTTGGGTAGGAAGAGATTTATTTACTTTATTTATAGCTTGCTTTTCTCACTGAGACTCGAGGTGGGTTACAAAATAAAGGCAAATGTTCTCCTAATGTGTCCTGATCTGCATGGCCCAGGCTAGCCTGACCTCATCAGAACTCAGAAGCTAAGCAGGGCTGGCCCTGGTTTGCACTTGGAAGAGAGACCACCAAGGAAGTCCAGGGACACGACTCAGAGGCAGGCAATGGCCAACCACCTCTGAAGGTCTCTTACCTTGAAAACCCCATCAGGGATCGCCATAAGTTGGCTGTGACTTGACTGTGCTTTCCACCACTCCTAAAGCACAAGACATCCAGTGAATAAAGCAATTGTAGAGAATTAAAAGACAATGCAAACAAACGGCATTGCTTGAATGTCCTTTTCCTTCAGCTGCTCACCAGGCCTTTCTACATAAATATCGGTCTGATGTGCATCATGTGAAAAACTCTGAGAAAACTCTGAACACCATGCTCTATTTCTATAAATTCTTGGTTGGTTAAGCTCTCTTTAAAGGTCTTGAATGTTACTATGATCTAGTAGTCTCTGGAAAAGGTACACATTGTAGTGGAAATATAAACTGCAGTGTATGATGCAATATGGCCTAAATGCTCCTGGCCAAAAAAAAACTTCCCAGGCTAACTTGCTGATGAAGTTCTGCTCCATTTATGTGGTTAAAATCTAGCAGGACCTCCAAGTGACAGCCCTGGAACAGTTTCTCTTTCGAAGCCTGTCTCTAGGGACTATTGGGAAACTTCATAAAATGTCCCCTTTTCAGAAAGGACTTTTGTAGACTTAACTATGATGTGTGATCCGTGTTATATGGAATTTGGTATTTTAATTTCTCATATTGGATCGGATCCTGCAGGTACAATCTATTATAATTTTTCCTCCTTTGTTGGAAGCAGCCAGTGATGCATGAGGTATCAGCAAAGCTGCTTCTGATAGAGAAAAGTTTCTCTGCTAGTGGAACACATTCATAAGGTCCAGCCCCCTAATTATACCTCTTGTGGATTATTGTATTTAAAATTTGTTAGCCTACTGACCGCTGGGTTATTCTGCATCTGTACAGAAAACCAAAGGGAATCTACCCCATTTTTTGTGATGCTGGGTATACTGAATCAGTAACAAATTTCCTAGAAAGGTATGTAATACATCATCTCTGTCTTCTAGGTTTGGAGTTGCTCTGGATGTTTCTGCATATTTCACATGCCATGCATTCAGAAGTGGGCTAAGGATAGTGTTTTCCTAATATCTTCTCCCTTGGCAGATGATGATTTTGGAAAGAAGGATTATCAGTGGCCATGGTGAGCTTTTAAAGGTTTATTTTGAAAGCTTGCTCTGTGTGGTGGAAAAACTGAGCAGCAGCTTTAAAACATTATTTGAAATAATCCATAGCCACAACAGAGACATTTTAACCTGTAGTAACTGGAACTTATTTGTATAATAATAAATTAAGCAGTTTTGGGGGGCGGGGTTGTAAAAATTACTAGCAAAAATAATACATTCTAGTCTTGGTTTAAATGTAGATGTAACAGAGGAAAATGTTGAGATGGAAAATTCATTCAGTGCTATGTCCTCATCTTCACCAGGCTAAAATCAGTCGAAAAACATACTATACATGTGTGTGGGAGATGCTGCATACAGGGGAATTGTCCCTCTGGCAATTAATTGTTGCAGGGCTTGCATTAAGGATTAGCTATTCACAAAATCCCCCCCCCCCCCCCCCCCCGGTGAGACTAATTGTTGTGCCCAAAGTTCTGTAAGTGTCCTGTTCTACTGACACTTCTGGAATTCCCTGTTGTACTCCTAGCCAAATGCTCTCAGAATGTAGATGCTGTGGCCAAGTTCCAAGAGGCATGCAGGCACAGCGGTAGTGGAGTCCCCAAGAAAAAGCACTGCAATATTTATTAGTATTTATTAAAATTCTGAATTGCTCCATCCCTGAGTACACAGGGCTCTGGGTGATTTACAATAAATTAATATACAAAAATACAGTTTAAAATCAACAATCAGTTCATCCCAAAGTTTCACAGTTTTCAGATGGCATCTATAATTTAATCTGCAACCTGCTCTGGACTGTTCTTCCATCTCATGTGCTGCGGTATAGACAAGCCCTGGGGAATTGTCTGTTTCCAGTTGTTGCTGATAGATTTTTTGGAGTGTCAGGCTTCCAACTTCAGTCTTGCATTCTGTTGGTAAACTCTGGACTTTGGAGAGCCAAGTCTGCTGCCGGCATTACAAACGAGTGCTTAGCACTCATACTGGCATGTTGTAACTGTGGCTTGATCATTGCAAGTGGCCCAATCAGTGTTTGTAATCAAGTATTGTGCTTGAATTTAATTTCAGTGAACTCTCCTTTTTTAAAAACCTTCCCTGTTCTAGTCCAAAATGCAGGTTTGAGTACAAGCGGTTGGATATTCCCACTCGATATTACTGCTACTGTGGAAAGGTGGAGGATCCAGCACTGGACCCTTGGCTGGTTCCACATTCTTGTGGCCAAGTATGTGAGAGAGATTTCAAGCCTCCCTGTGGACACAAGTGTCTGCTCCTTTGTCACCCAGGTATGGCATATTTGGTAACTGTACGTGATTGTGTAAACTGAGCTGCTTCAAACAATAGGACTGTCTGGATTTAAAAGTATGTGGCTACACTTGAGCAAACTAGCTTTTGAATCAGGTAAGCTGGAAAGTTATCAGTAAGTGGAAGCTTTAAGATACTAGCTGTTTAAGAGCTATGTATTTATATACATGGACAGTTCCAGCATTGTTTCTCCAAGGACCTGAAGGCAGTATACATAGGATTTTACTGCTTCATCCTCACAACAGTCCTGCCTGGGGTGCTAAACTTGAGAACTTGCCCAACCAGCCTCATGCTTAAATGGAGACTTGATCTTCTTGGTCCTTGCTATTACTTACATAACTAGATAAGTGTGATGGCCTGTACAGGACTCTCAGTTCCTTGATCTTGTTTCTGCTGATTTTTCAAGGTCCTTGTCCACCGTGTCCCAAGATGGTCGTAACAACCTGTTATTGTCAAAAGGCCAAGCCAGTGCCGCGGAGGTGTAGTACAAAAGAATGGTCGTGCCAGCTGCCCTGCGGCCGAAAACTGCCCTGTGGACAGCACAGCTGTGAGAAACCTTGCCATGCAGGTGGGTTTCATGTTGTCTGAGACTGTGAGAGATTTTTGTTTTTCCCCCTCTGGAGACAGTAGAATCAAGGGAGGGGGGTCCTTGCTATTCATTACATAGCTTGATAACTTTGATGGTGTGTGTGTGTGTTGGAATGGATCTGTTCATGCTAATCATAGACTTCACCTTGCTCTAGGAGAGTGTGAACCCTGCCCAAGAGTTAGCAAGCAAAGTTGTGTCTGCAGAAGGCAAGTAGCGGAAAGACTTTGTGCCAGCCCTTTGTGGCAGTGTGATCAGGTGAGCTTCCTTGGAAGTTGTCTTTTATAGTTTGTCATTAAATATATGGAACTTTGATCAAAGGGGAAGGTAGAGGATCTCTGTGAAGAATCTCACGTGTGAATGTAAAGAAGGGAATTTTGAGATGTGAAGCAAAAAAAAGTCAAAATTGTTCATAACACTAGTAATTTTATTCCTTTCTCAGGTGTTCAGCAGTCCCATATGAGAATCTGTGGGACTGCTGGTGGGCTCAGCTAGGACTGAATGGCGGTAGTGATTGCTTTGAACTGTTGCCTCTTGTGAATTGCCACTGTCATATCCAATCTGGTGGCTATTTATAGTCCCCTCCTTGGAGGAGGGGTGTATACAATTGACCCTTCCATGCAATTCCAGCTGTATTGTGAGCCCACCAGCAGCCCCGTGCACAGTCACCAGTAATTACATGGCTGCCAGACTTCCATATCAGATGCCAGAGTACAGGGTTGACTGCATTACAGGGTTAATTGCATTAAAATTATAATTAAAACAGTTCCTTTGGACTGAAGTAATCTTTTTAATGCACAAGTTTTATGAGTTTATCACAAGACACAAATGGAAAGGCTGTTTCCTACACAGAGGATGAGTACTTCGGTTCAACATTTCAGTGTTGACATCAATGAGCTGCTGATCTGCAGTATGCTGCACTGAGTGATATTGAACGAAGTATCTGTTGGTCCCCTTGTTCTTTGCATTGAGCATAGTAATGAGCTTTTAATCCCTGCACATGTTTTTTAACATATTTTTGGTGCTTAGTTATAAAACTGGAAGTGCTAACAAAGTAACGGGTAGGGAAATGATTGCTCGTGATGAGATGACAAGCACTGTCTCGTCTGCTCCTCTTGGTGAAAGGGCTAGCATAGTTTTATTAAGGAGTATTATTAGCATAGTTTTATTAAGGAGTATTAAGGAGTAAGAATTTTAGTTAAGATGTAGTTTATCTTCTCAGTGTTGAGAATCCACTTTTCCACTTATGTTTTGTTGTATGAAGTAGTTGTAAATGAGTTGACTTGTTCCTCCTGCTTCCCCCAGGTTTGTCGCAAAACATTGCCCTGTGGTTCTCATGCCTGTGAGCAGGTTTGTCATGCTGGCCCCTGTGGGGAATGTCCTCGATCTGGCAAAAGGTTCTGCCCATGTGGAAAATCAAGCAAGTATTTTCTGCCTATTCACTGATATACATCCAGTTGGACAATTTAGGTGTCAGAAAACTGAAATGATAGGGTAGATTTTTGTCACATGCTTATTCTGTCATCTTTTTCATAGATTGCAATACAGTAGGCTAAATACAATGTAGCTTAATCAGATTAAATCAAAGCTATGAAGGTTGTAAAGTTGTCAGTAGTCCAATTTAACTTCATGTCCTGAGACAACTTCAGGTTTTTTTTGGCCCCCAATGAAATGAACAGGGTATAAGAAAATACAGTTCACTTTTTTTTTCAACTGCATGTTAAATGGCAGCTAACAATATAGTGTCTTTTTGTTGTGTTGTCTTAGAATTTTCTTTGCCATGTACGGAGGATGTACCTACTTGTGGAGACAGCTGTGACAAAGTCCTTGAATGTGGGATCCATAGATGTTCGCAGCGCTGCCATCGAGGTCCCTGTGAGATCTGTAGACAGGTTAGCATTTCTCTTTCTGCATTTCTTCACCTGTGCTTCTGAATAATTTTTGTTACTCCAGAACGTTTGATGATTTCACTCAGCAAGCAACCCTCTGAGGCACTGGGAGAACCGCTGATTTCCTCACCAGCTCTTCTCTTTCATTTTGAGCTGAGAGGCCTCTCCTCCCTGCTGCTTCCGTGGATTTTCATGCCGACTAAAACTATGAAGCTCAGTCTCTGTTCTTCAGAATTAGGAGAATATATATATGTAACTTTTTGCTGTATTGAGTGCATTACTTTAGATCCATATTTAAATGTATCATGCTATTTAAAATGATTGGCTCTTGATTGTAAGATTCAAAACACTCTTTCCCTAGACAATTCCACTTAAGAGTGGCCTTCAAATGTGCTTACAAGAGATAGCACTGGAAGGAGCCTTTTGGTGGGGAAGAGAGGCAGATCTCCCTAACAATCTGGCAGCCACCTGCACTGTTCCAAGAAGACCCAAAGCAGATGTTGAGATCCCAGGGGGGTGTGTGTGAGAGTTCTGCTCAAAGTAGTCAAGGATCAGATCTTGGTTGGTTAACCACAGTTCTTTATTACCTATTCCTACATTAGTACAGCATCTCGGATTATTGTCAGAGATGAGACAAATAATACAAGCGGGTCTATTATACCATTCCAAAGAGTTTGAATTACCCATAGATAGCCAATCCCCTTAAGGGAAAATTGGCGGGCTAAAAGGTGTCTTGACCGTTTGGTTCTCACAGGAAAAAAGTGAGGTGTTAAGCAGTAAATTTCCTTTCCCAAACCAGACCCCTCAGATGTTGCGAGTTCACATAACAATCAATGGCTCCAAGGTTCTTTTGCATTTGATAAGAGATGAGAAGCATCCTCCCCTTAAAGTTACTGCCGGAGCAGCTGGAATGCGGAGGCAGAGATGTGAGGCCTCCTTGTTCTCGCAAATCATGGTTGTCACCCTCCCGACCAAGACAGGAATGATGCATTACAGTTACATAGGTTCAATTACACTTTAGATACAAAGAAAAGTTAAAGACATGCATGCAGGAATACATTGGCTGAATTAGCAGATTCTGACACCCTGCCCTCCTCATAATTCTCTTCACCTAGCTTTATCAGGGAACATTTTATGAAACAGTTTGGTTAGTTTAGGAGCATGAACATGTTCTGAGCGAATCCACTCGTTGTGTTCCGGGCCGAAATCTAGCCATCTAACTAAGTAATATAATCGGCCTCTTCGCCTCTTGGAATCGAGGATTTCAGTTATCTCGAAGTGAGGGCCCCCCTCCTTCATCAGTGGAGGAGGAACTGGAGGAGCTGGATGCCAAGCATTCGGCCCAGGATCTTTCTTCAATAGGCTGAAATGAAACACAGGGTGCACAGAACTCAGTGATTTAGGCAGTTCTAGTTCAAAAGACACATCAGATATTTTGCGTAGCACTTTATAAGGTCCAACATATTTCCATCCAAGCTTTCTGCTGGGCTGCAACCCATGGATATTTTTAGTGGAGAGATAGACAGAGTCCCCGGGTTGAAGATCCCATCCTGGAGCTCGCCCTCGATCAGCATATTTTTTGTAATCCTCTTTGGCATGGTCCAGTGCTTTGCCTATTAGTGGCCATGAGTCCTGGAGACTGGACCACCACCTTTTAAAATCCGATGGGGGAGCTTGGGGGACATCTTCAATAGTAGGCAGTGGTTTCCCCTCGAAACCCCCCACTGCCATGAAAGGGGAGACTCCCGTGGAAGAGTGCACTGCATTGTTGTAACTATATTCTGCAAACGGCAGCAATTCCACCCAGTTGTCTTGGTGATAATTAGTGTAACATCTCAGAAATTGCTCCAAAATTTGATTAGTTCGTTCGGATTGGCCATCGGTCTCTGGGTGGTAACCCGAGCTTAGGGCGGGTTCTATGTCCATCATTTTTAGGAGCTCCCGCCAGAAGTTGGCAACGAACTGACTACTGCGGTCGGATACCACTCTCTTCGGAAAAGCGTGTAATTTAATCACGTGATTGAAAAAAGCTTTGGCCATCCCTTTAGCGGTGGGCAATTGCTTGAAAGGGGTGAAATGCGCTTGCTTCGAGAATGTGTCTACCACCACCCAAATAACTGTTTTTCCCTTAGAGGGGGGCAAATTGGTGATAAAGTCCATGGCTATGGCTTCCCAGGGTCTTGACGGGGTGGGTAGGGGGTGCAACAATTCCGGAACTTTTCCCCCCCGCTTTTTGCACATTAAACAGGTCTGGCAAGCCGAGACGAAATCGGAGACGTCTCGGCGCATGCGCGGCCACCAGAATTGACGCTGGATCAAATTAAGAGTTTTTAGAAAACCAAAGTGCCCGGCTAGCTTGGAAGAGTGGCAGATTAACAATATTTCTTTGCGTTTGGCCTTCGGCACCACTAGTTTGTCTCCATGCAGCCAACATTGATCCTCTCTCTTAGAACATTCCTCCAAAGCTTCCAATTCCTCTATCTCCTCGGGAGCGTAATCCCCCCCCCAATCACATTTCCCAATGTCCAGCTGGGCCTTTTTGGCTTGGCTCCGGGTGACCACTGCCCCTCCTAACTGTTGGGGGGAGAACATGGAGTCAAACACCTCTTCCTTGATACTTTCGTGTTGGGGCAACCTGGACAACGCGTCTGCCAAGGAGTTAGCTTTCCCAGGAAAATGTTTAAGCACAAAGTTAAACTTAGAAAAGAAATCGGCCCACCGCAGCTGCTTGGCGTTGAGGGACCGCTGGGTGCGCAGTGCCTCCAGATTCTTGTGATCAGTCCATATTTCGAACGGAGTCTGCGCACCTTCCAACCAATGCCGCCACGTAGTGAGCGCTAACCTAATGGCTGCGGCTTCTTTGTCCCAAACCGACCAATTCCTTTCCGTTTCATTAAACTTTTTCGAGATATAAGCCAGCGGGTGCAATTTCCCTTCCGGGCCACTTTGTAATATGGCCCCCCCCATGGCTACATCAGACGCGTCTACATGGATTATAAATTCCTTGGTCTCGTCAGGGTGCGCTAGAATGGGCTCTGAAGTAAAAAGAGTCTTTAAAGTCTCAAACGCCCTCTGACACTCCTCGTTCCAAGCTAACTTTTCTCCTGGTTTCCCGGCCTCGAGCCCTCTCCCCTTCGTTTTTAACAAGTCCGTTAAGGGGAGAGTGACTTTAGCAAAGTCCTTGATGAAGGTTCGGTAAAAATTACAAAATCCTAAGAGGCTCTGCAATTGCTTTCTCGTTCGCGGAGCCTCCCATTGCACCACAGCCTCCACCTTCCCCGGGTCCATTTCCAAACCCTTCTGAGAGATGCGGTAGCCCAGGAAGTCCACGGACTCACGGTGGAACTCACACTTAGACAGTTTCACATATAGCTGGTTTTTTAGTAAGGTAGCGAGGACTTCCCTGACTAAATTCACATGTGCCTTCTTATCAGTGGAATAGATCAAGATATCATCTATGTAACATAACACGCCCTTAAATAGGTGCTTGTGCAACACTTCGTTGATTAAACTCATAAAGACCCCGGGCGCGCCACTTAAGCCGAACGGCATCACTAGATATTCAAATTGCCCCAAGGGGGTATTAAAGGCAGTCTTGGATTCATCCCCTTCCCTGATGCGCACCCTGAAATAGGCATCTCGTAAATCCAATTTGGTAAAAATCTTCCCCTTAGCAGCTTCCGCTAAGAGGTCCTTTATTAACGGGAGGGGGTAGGCGTTGGTAGTGGAGACCGCATTCAGCCCCCGGTAGTCAGTGCATAGTCGTAACCCCCCATACTTTTTCTTTCGAAACAGCACCGGCGCCGCAAAGGGGGATTTGGCTGGGCGGATGAAACCCCGCGCTAAATTTTTGTCCAAGAACTTTCGCAACTCTTCTCGCTCCAACGGGCTCATTGAGTATAATTTCCCTTTTGGGAGTTTTTCTCCTGGGAGTAGTTCTATGGCACAATCCGACAGTCGATGGGGGGGCAACTCGTCCGCCTCAGTCTCGCTGAACACTTCCAGCAAATCTCTATACTCTTTGGGCACCATGGTAGGGGTGAGAGCGAGCGCGGGGGCCGGGGGAGGAGGGGTCGGAGGTCCCGATCCCCACTCTGGGTCCCATCTATGGTTAAGGCAGCGTTCGTCCACCCACGAGATCTTCCCTTCGCTCCATTTAATGTAAGGGTCGTGCGCCCCGAGCCAAGGGCTGCCCAACACCATAGGGAACTGGGCGTTTGGGGTGATGACAAAAGCCCGCTTCTCCCAGTGTTCCCCCGTTCCCAAAATTAAGCTCTCAGTCTCTGCTATGCACTCCTCCTTCATCTCCGACCCATCCATTTGAGTGAACTTTAGGGGTTCCAACAGCGGGGTGACTTTTGGTCCCAGCCCTTCCACCACCAAGGGGCTGATCAGGTCTCGCGCACACCCAGAGTCAATTAAAGCGCGTACCCGCATGTGGGTACCTGATCCAGGGGTCACCACAGTCACTACCATATATAATAGGGGGCCGGGGATGCTCACCGGAGATGGCGCTTCTTGGCGAGGGACCTGCAGCTCTGCGCCGCTCACTGCAGGCCGTTGGAGTTTCCCGACGTCTGCGTTTCCATCAGCTCCAGCTCCCCCTGGTCACTGGCAGCTCCTTCCAACTGCAACGCCCGGGGTTTCATTGGAGTTTTTCCACGGCTTGGGGTGCTCCCCGCTCCGGGGGTTGAGGTCTTCGGGCCTTTCCCCCCCCCCCTTGGGCAGGCGGAGGCGAAATGGCCACTCTCCCCACACTTCATGCACAACCCTTGTCGAAATCTCGCATCTCGGACGTCTTGCACACTGGATCGGGGCTTCGCTCTAGGGGCTGCTTTGCTGGCCGCCGTCACCGACGCTCCCATCTTGATCAGGGCGAACCGCTCCTCCATATCGATGGCAGCTCTCATCCAGGTGGCCAAGGTGCCCGGGCGGCCCCCCAACAGCACGGTTTCGTAGATCTCTGGATTCAGGCCCTCCCAATACTTCTCCATGAATAGCTCCTCCGGCCATCCGTGGATCTTAGCCGCGATGCGCCTGAACTTGTCAGTGTAGTCCCTCACCGACGATCTCCCCTGGAACAACTTTCTTAGTTGATTACGGGCCTTTTCCTCGCCCAGGGGGTCCTCGAACTGATGACGGAGGGCCCACATGAAGTTGTTCAGGGAACGCAACTCAGGTCCTGGGGTGTCGTGCAGGCTCACATACCAGTCGCTGGCAGTGTCTTTCAGCTTGGACCCGATGTAGCCAATCCGTTCTCTCTCGGTGGGATAGAGGTGGCCCCAGCTGTCTAGGAATCTCTCTATCTCCAGCATGAAGAAACGTAGCTTCTCCGGGTCCCCATCGAAAGTGGCCGTCAAAGGGTCGGAGGGGGCTGGGCGGGCGACCGGGGCAGCCGGGGCCGGGGCAGGTACTGGAACGGGCCCCGGCGCCGGAACCGGAACGACCGGCTGGACTGGTTGTGCCGGCAGAGCGGGCGCCTGCGGCTGAACCGGAACCCCTCCGGGCGCCGCTGGTTGTTGTGGGGCTCCTACCCCTTGACCGGGGAGAGCTCCTTGCACTGCCCTCATAGCGTCTCGAAATTGGTGCTGGAGATCGAGGGCCAACTCGCGGAGCTCGGCGGTGAGTTGAAGCCGCAACTCTCCCATCATCTGCTCCAAGGGGGCTATCTGCTCTTCTCCATACGGATCGGGCCCATACGGACCTGTCCCCTCTCCTTCGAAAGGCGGGCGACGGGGACCTCCACGGTAGATCGGCTCGCGGTCGTCCCCGAGGTAGCTCGGTCTCCCTCGATCGAGCTGATCTCCGGTCAGCGAAACCCGCACCCCTTTCCGATCGTGTACCCACGAATCCACGGTCCGACGACCGAATTTGCTCCAGGCGTACTTGGGGGTCACGCTCTGGTGAGGAATCAGGCGCGGGATGTAGTGAGCCCCCTGGCTCGTGGTCACCGGCACTTCGGGACCTCCTCCGCGCCGCCACCGGCCCCGTTCCCCGGATCCTTCGGGGTAACGGGAGTCTCTTCGGGAGTAGTAGGGTTGAGGGGGACCGCGTCGTCGTCTGACATGGTCAGGAACGGCCGAGTCCCAAACACAGATCTCTGACAATCTGTGAGAGTTCTGCTCAAAGTAGTCAAGGATCAGATCTTGGTTGGTTAACCACAGTTCTTTATTACCTATTCCTACATTAGTACAGCATCTCGGATTATTGTCAGAGATGAGACAAATAATACAAGCGGGTCTATTATACCATTCCAAAGAGTTTGAATTACCCATAGATAGCCAATCCCCTTAAGGGAAAATTGGCGGGCTAAAAGGTGTCTTGACCGTTTGGTTCTCACAGGAAAAAAGTGAGGTGTTAAGCAGTAAATTTCCTTTCCCAAACCAGACCCCTCAGATGTTGCGAGTTCACATAACAATCAATGGCTCCAAGGTTCTTTTGCATTTGATAAGAGATGAGAAGCATCCTCCCCTTAAAGTTACTGCCGGAGCAGCTGGAATGCGGAGGCAGAGATGTGAGGCCTCCTTGTTCTCGCAAATCATGGTTGTCACCCTCCCGACCAAGACAGGAATGATGCATTACAGTTACATAGGTTCAATTACACTTTAGATACAAAGGAAAGTTAAAGACATGCATGCAGGAATACATTGGCTGAATTAGCAGATTCTGACAGGGGGGAGCTCAGGAGTTACTGCTGGTGGTACCTGTCCCATCTAGTTTCTACTTGGTCTTTCTTCCCCTGCCTACGTCGTTTACCACTGCCTTGACTGCCAGTTGCATGTTCTAAGCTACCATTTTACTGTATCTGACAACATATGCATTCTCAGCTTTGATCTTTTGTGTTTATCAGCATGTTTTTCTGTATTTTGTAGTTCTGCTCCCTCTCTACTTAAGTTTAGTTCTTAAATTGATGATGGGGAGGTAAACACTTTCTTGGCTTTACTCCTTTAGGCATTAGTGGTTGCGACTACATGCAACCCCCTACCCTGCTAACATGATGTCTCTCTGACTTCCTGGTATTCTGTCTGTCTGTCTGTCTGTCTGTCTATTTTTAAACTGCCCTCCCCTGTGCACCCAATGCTCAGGGCAGTGAACAACAATAAAGCACATTCATAAATTAATAAAACAATGATATAATAAACAGTTAAAACTTCCAAATAGCGCTAAAGCTTCAGATTGTGCCACTGCCAGACGAGTGCCAGACGAGATGGAACCCATCATTGTCCTCAGCCAAAAGACTGGCAGAACATCTCTGCCTTACAGGCCCTGCAGAACTGCATTAGGTCCCACGGGGCACGAATGTCATTCAGCAGAGAGTTCCACCACATAGGAGCCAGGGCAGAAAAGGCCCTGGACCTGGTCGAGGACAGCTGGACATCTCTCAGGCTGGGGATCACCAGCAGGTTCTTCTCTGCAGAGCCAGACCCTTTAGGGCTTTAAAGGTTAATACCAAAACCTTGAACCTGATCCGGTACGCCACCTGGAGCCAGTGCAGCTGGCACAGCACTAGTTGAATATGTGCTGCCCGTGGTGTTCTGGTAAGGACCAGCAGTGCCGCATTCTGGACCAGCTGCAGTTTTCGGGTCAGTCTCAAGGGCAGCCCTTCATAGAGCAAGTTACAGTAGTCCAATCTGGAGGTGAGCGTTACATGGATTACTGTGGCTTGGCCAAGGTGAGACAGGAAATGGGCCAGTTGTCTAACCTGGTGTAGCTGAAAAAACGCCAGTCTGGCAGCGTTTGTGATCTGGGCCTCCACTGATAAGGGAGGCAGACTCTTCACAGCAGGGGCCGGGGTTAAGGGAACACCGTCCAGAGTAGGGAGTTGGTGCCCCAGTCCTCCTGATCCCCCCCTCCCCCCAGCCACAGAACCTCCGGCTTAGCAGGATTCAGCCTCAGCTGGTTCTGTTTCAGCCATCCCACCATGGCCTCCAACCCCTCAGCCAATTTACAGCTGGGTGTCATCAGCATATTGGTGACATCCCAGGGTGAAACTCCACACCAGTTGGGTGAGGGGGCACATATAGATGCTCAACAGAACTGGAGAGAGGATTGCCCCTGAGGTACCCCACGCACTAAGGGGTATCTAGTTGACCCCCTCTCTCCTAGCACTACCCCCTGTCCCTGACCTTGGAGAAATGAGGTGAGCCGCTTCAGGACTACCCCACAAACTCCAATGTTGGCAAGGTGGTGGGTCAGAAGATCGTGATTGGCTGTGCCAAATGCTGCGTTAAGGTCAAGCAATAACAGCAGTGCTGACCTGCCGCGATCCAGCTGTCTGTGAAGATTGTCTGTGAGGCTGACCAGCGCCGTCTCCATCCCGTGTCTGGGGCAGAGGCTGGACTGGAATGGGTCCAGCATCGATGTGTCTTCCAGGAAATTCTGGAGCTGCTCTGCCACCGTTCTCTCAGTTTCCTTACCAGAAACAAAAGGTTTGCAACTGGGTGGTAATTGAACGGATCCATAGGATCCAGAGATGGCTTCTTCTTCAAGAGCGTTGTTACCACAGCCTCTTTTCATCCCTCCAGATAGACCCCTAAATCCAGGGACAGATTGATAATGGGGATGTATATTGTACATAAGAGCTCTCAGGCAAGTAGATTTCCATCTGTATTGTGAAATGTCATGGTCCCAAAACTGGTTTATCACTTTCTCTACTATTTGTCAGAAATGGAGGTCCTAATATTGGGTTTGTTATCTTGACTAGTTTGCCCTCCTTTCTGTACTTGCAGCTCCCTAGATGAACCGATGTTAAGTCTTCTGTTCCATTTTTCTTCAAGCCTCTTGCCGTGGCATGTTAGGAAGCACCTGTACAGCTCAGCTGCCATAATCAAGTCCCTCTGGGCACTACTTCTTTCCCTCCTGAAGGCTCTTAGTTAACATTTTGACCCACGAGTTTTGTTGTTGTCAGAATTAAGGTATGTTATTGGTCAGGCTTTGCTTATGATTCTTGGCTTTGGTTTCCTTCCATTCATGTTTCTCCCAGGAAGTTGAAAAGCAGTGCCGCTGTGGAAAGCATATGAAACAGATGCCCTGCCATAAACCATATTTTTGTGAGTCAAAATGTGCAAAAATTCGTGACTGTCAGAAACATCAGTGCAAGAGAAAGGCAAGTACCAGAGAGACACCAACACGGTATTAAAGTTCCTGTTACTTTGCTTCATGTTCCTCAAACTCTTGCCTAAGAAAAACAATCCACTCAGTTAAATACATGAGCATTTTTGAGAAAGCCACAGTAGTTTTTTGACAGACAGCAGAGGCTATTCATTTCTGAAACTATAATAAATATAACTTCTTTTATACTTCTGTATTGCATTCCCATTTGCTGTGGGAAAGAAAACTGGTTATCTGATTCAAGGAGTGTATGTTTTTCTCTTTCCTGCATTGTTTAATGGTTCCGATGTAAAGCCAAACCACCTGGAAAAAGCTTTGGACTAATGCATTTTTTCCTCTCCTTTCTTCACTTTGCATATTTTGAGTTAGTTACTTCCAGGGTGGTTTTGGTTGTTTTTTTTTTTTTGCAAAACCAGTGTCTTAACTACCAAACTATGAGTGCCATCCTAAGCAGAGTTATGCCCTTCGAGCCCATTGACTTAAAGGGACTTAGCAGCATGTAATTTGCTAAGGATGGTACTGTATATGTTGTGCTTGCCCTACAGTGCCATGCTTTCTAGCAGAAGGTACAGGTTGGAATGTAATTATGTAAAATCATGTAAAATTCAACTATAACGAGAAAAACGTAGTGGCCGTTCACTAGGTATGCCAGGCTAGTCAATATCTGTGATGAGTCCCCGGCTGTGCTGCAGTGAGTAAGAAATCCCATGCCAGAGGCTAGGTAGTGTGGAACCTCATAATGGATCCTAGTTGGATGGTTTCACACTGGAGTCTCCCTTTGAAGGTCTTTTGTTAGAGAACTGTGAACTTCTTCAGGTCAGGAACAGTGTCCCCAGTGCGGCTGAAATGTTTGCCCACTGATTTCTGAATATTGCAATTTCCAGGGGCAGTGAGTGGATAAGTTCAGTATTTTATAACTGCATTGCCTGAAATTGGCATCTAGGCTTCTTGCAGTGTCTGTCCCCTGTGTTTATGGCTCATTGTTAGTAAGAAACTGTCTTGGGTTAGGGGGCTGTTTTTAAGCAAAGAGAAGGCTATGAGAAAAAAGCGTTCTAATCCAGGATGGTCTGAATATCACTGAAGGGGGGGTTGGACTGGTTTGAGCTTGTAGGTGACAGGCAGTAGCATTCTAATATCTTTTGGACCCATCATATTTCTGGATCCCATCCGGTTTTATCAATGTGTTTCTTCTCTGTATACACTGGATCTTGTAATCTTAAGGATGCCTGGGAAGAGACAGAGAGGAGGACTATGTACTTTCTAGGTATGGATATTAGTCCTTTAAATACACAAGTCAGATATGCTGGAAAAGCAGTGAGGTTATTGCTAGAAAGAAACAAATACCAGTTATTTTTGAGTCCACTAGCACCATGGAGTCACACATGAGTTTCAGGGAGTAAGCTTTCGAGAGTCAAAGCTGCCTTCATCAGTAGAGTAGAAATAGAGATCTGAGTCCTCTTATCCTAGTCAGAAGATGGAAGGGGTGTTGTAAAGGATGCTATAAAGGGTGCAGAGGTACAGTGTATATTGTAATCTGCTTGATTAGAGCAGGGGGGAAGTGCAAATACCAGTGCATCT
Source organism: Lepidodactylus listeri (assembly GCA_029233225.1). Lineage (NCBI taxonomy): Eukaryota > Metazoa > Chordata > Lepidosauria > Squamata > Gekkonidae > Lepidodactylus > Lepidodactylus listeri. The sequence continues at coordinate 109,102,184 of JARCFY010000009.1, read as the reverse complement.
CAGATACATTTTTTAAGAAGCCTTGGTGACTTCCTGGTAGATAGGTAGTCATTAACTGACAAGCAGTTTTATACTCCAAAACATGTATTTGCAGTGCTGTCCTGGAAACTGCCCACCGTGTGATCAAGGCTGTGGGCGAACATTAGGGTGTCGGAATCACAAGTGCCCTTCGGTCTGCCACAGAGGTAAGAATGAGCAGGGAACTCCCCTTATGGATTATTTACTGCTTATCAAACAAGATGTACTTTTAAATTTGCTCTCATGGGTCCTTGCCTGCAGTTGTTACGGGAAATTTCTTGTCTTTATTTAAATAAAATTTCTATCTTTTTGAATTTGGGTCTGAGATAGGGCTGTGCACTCAGTATAAACCGAGCTGAAAAAATACCGGATAAATACCTTATCTGTATTTATCAGGTTTTTAGTCAGATGGTTACCAAATGCCCAACTGATTTGGCTATCCAAAAATGGGATTTTTGGGGACCACTGGATAGCTGCAGTTAAAGGGCACTTGTGGCTTGCAAAAGCTATTTAAAGGGACTGCCATCCATTTAAATGCCTTTCCCCCCACCATTGGAAACAATGGAGGATGGGGGTGGCTCTGTTGGCCAGGGCAGTTTAAACTGGGCTGCCCAGCAGAACCCCAGCCAAGCCTGTGGGGAGAAATCTTCCTGCAGGATCAGCTCCTGGGAGGGCTCTGTTGGACAGTTTAAACTGGAGTGCCCAGCAGAGCTCCCAGCCAAGCCTGCAGAGAGAACTGACATCTCCGCCCCACCTCGGTTGGGGCTGACTCCTCTGCAGCTCGATTTCAGCCCAGGATCGGCCAGGGCAGCGGGAACGAACAGCTCTGACCTGTCTTGGCTGGGGCTAGCTCCTCTTTGCAGCTCGGTCTTAACAAAAATTTGGGAATCCTGAGTATTTCCCGAATCTGAATACCATACTTGTATTGGGATTTGGGAATATCGGGAAATACCAATATTTTTCGGGTTCAATATACCCAACCCCCCAAAAATATTGTATTATTTTTTTTTTGGCACACCCCTAGTCTGAGAAAGAAAAATAACAGCAAATGTTTGAGACCAACTCCAGGTTGTTAATGGCTTTTATCATAACATCACAGAGCACCACTGGTCGCCCTCACAGACTATCTCCGGAGGCATTTGGATCAGGGCGGTTCAACGGTGCTGTTGTTGTTGGACCTGTTGGTGGCATTCGACATGGACGACCATCAGTCACTGGTCCACCGCCTCGCCGACATAGGAGTTCAGGGGCTTACCTTGCAATGGCTTGTCTCCTTTCTCTATGGTCAGGGACAAAGGGTAGCGTTAGGGAACAAGCTGTCCCAGAGGCACCGACTAGAGTGTGGAGTGCCCCAAGGGGTGGTGCTATCCTCGATGTTATTCAACATCTATGTGCGCCCCCTTGCCCAAATTGCCCGGAGCTATGGGCTGGGTTGTCACCAGTATGCAGATGACATCCAGCTCTATCTGTTGTTGGGCGGTCAGTCTGGCTTTAGACTGCAAGATCTGGACCGGGTGTTACAAGCCGTGGCTGGTTGGCTTAGACTGAGCCGACTAAAACTGAATCTGACAAAGACCGAGGTCCTGTGCCTGAGTTGGGGCAGTCCAGGGGTAGGGATCCCACTCCCGACCTTCGATGGGGCGCTATTGGTGCCTGCGCCGGAGCTTAGGAACTTGGGAGTGCTCCTGGATGCCTCCTTAACCATGGAGGCCCAGGTAGCAGCCACTGCCAAGTTGGCGTTTTACCACCTTCGGCTGATTAGGCAGTTGGTTCCCTTCCTCGAACTCAGCGACTTAGCAACAGTGATCCATGCGATGGTCACCTTGAGGTTAGACTACTGTAATGCCCTCTACATGGGGCTGCCCTTGTCGCAAATCTGTAAGCTGCAGCTATTGCAAAATGCTGCAGCGAGGCTTTTGATGGGTCTCCCCGTGAGGGAGCACATTCAGCCTGTCCTGAAGGCATCGCACTGGCTGCCAATAGCATACTGGATTTGCTTCAAGGTGCTGGTTCTTACCTTGAAAGCCCTTTATGGTCAGGGTCTGACATACCTGAGGGACCACCTTTCCCCATATATACCCCAGAGAGCACTTCAGTCAGGGTCACAGAATCGTTTGGCCCTCCCAGGTCCCAAGGGCGCCAGGCTGGCTGCAACCAGGGCAAGGGCTTTCTCAGTGGCGGCTCCACACTGGTGGAATGAGATCCCAGAAGAGATCAGGGCCCTGTGAGACCTTTTACAGTTCCACAGGGCCTGCAAGACGGGGCTCTTCCACCAGGCCTTCAGTTAGGAGCCACCATAACCACTATTACCATCACTATTGTTACCATCATTTCAATAGTAACAGAAATTTGTAGGACCTGGTGCCTGGTCGATTACTGACAGCCTGTGCCCGCCGTTTAGAAACGAGGAGATCAATGAGCTGAATATTCAGACAATCTATACAATGCATAACACCATCTATATGATAGCAGGACACTATTGCTATATGATAGCAATTGCTATATGATTGCTATATGATTGCTATATGATATTGCTATATGACACATATTGCTATATGATAGCAGGACACTATTGCTATATGATAGCAGGACACTATTGAGAGCCAGTCTGGTGTAGTGGTTAAGTGCACGGACTCTAATCTGGGAGAACCGGGTTTGATTCCCCACTCCTCCACTTGCACCTGGCTGGATGACCTTGGGCAAGCCATAGCTCTGTACCAGCTGTTCCCTCAAGGACAGCTTGGGAAAGAGCTCTCTCAGCCCCACCTACCTCACAGGGTGTCTGTTGTGGGGAGGGGAAGGGAAAAGGAGTTTGTAAGCCACTCTGAGACTCTTAAGTGAGTGAAGGGCGGGATATAAATCCAATCTCTTCTTCTTCTTCTTCTTCTTGCTAGCACTTTATATTGTTATTATATGGGTTTTATTGAATTGTTTTAGAAGTTTTATGATATTGAATGTTGCTATGTTTTATTGTGTAAAGCCGCCCTGAGCCTGCTTACACGGGGAAGGGCGGGGTACTAATGTGAAGAAATAAATAAATAAAATGTGCAAGATCATATTTGGCACTTACCCCAGTGATGAAAGTTATATGATAGTGTGTAAGTAATGATCACCCTGTTGCTTGTGGTATGCTTTGACTGTCTGAGGATGAGTTTTAATTCAACTAACTGGGTACTTTCCTATGTGAATCCCTAGTTTAAGTTGTATAGTAATGAAGCTGAGCATCCGTTTTAGAATTTTAAAATTGCCCTTCCAGATTTTTTCTGAATGCAGATGCTCTTAAATGCGTTTAGAGTATTCTGATGATTGAGAATGTTTCTCAAATCAATCAGTTTTCCAGAAATGGTTACTTGTACTATTCGTTTTATAGGTAGCTGCTATCCATGTCCCGAGACTGTAGATGTGAAGTGCAACTGTGGCAAAACTGTTCTCAAAGTACCCTGTGGTAGAGAACGCACCACCAAACCTCCCAGGTGCAAAGAGCTTTGCAGGTTAGTATAGTAAAAATAAATAAATTAACCAGTGTGTGTTTTAAAAGATACAAGGTTGTGTTCCAGAGTCCAGTGTTCGGAACACACATGGAGTTAAGCCCGGGTGGTTTTAAAACTTTTTTTCTCCTTTTGAACAGTAGATTGCATAGCCATATAACAAAATGCTTTTGATGGTCCTCTGGTTTCAAAAGCAGTTTGCTACATAGCATGGGGAGGATTGCGTGAGAAACACAAGAGCCACAGGCCCTTTGGTTGTATGGAACAAGTTGTACATTTCTTTGGATACTGGCCACCATTTCCTTGTTGAACATGTCTGGATAATTTTGATGTATATTTTAAAGTGCATTTGCATAGCTCTGAAAGTACATTAAATGAAACAGGATTGTCTGTATTCTGCCTTAAAAAGTTCCCAGGTACTATACCATTGGGACTCAAAACCTGCAGTACTGTCCACATTGTAAGCAGTTGCACAAAGTAAGGTGTCAGGTGGAATGCAAATCTGGTCTTCTCCCAGATCAGGCCCAGCACCGTACAGTCTGAGCCACAGAACCAGCTGCGGCAGGTTATTTGACAACAATACCTCTTGGGGCGCTCTTTCTCTCCTGGTACAGGACCACCTAACTAGGTCCCATAACATGATCCAAACAGCCAGAATCACAGTCTCAGGTCCTATAAAGCCTGGGCTTCCAAGCTGATCTCTCAGTCTGTTCGGCTTCTCTGCCTGTTGAGGGGCTGTCCCAGACTGAACTTAGTGCTTCATAGGGATGCCAGCCTCCAGGTGGGACGTGGGGATCCCCTGGAATTACAGCTCAACTCCAGCCTACAGAGATCAGTTCTCCCTGGAGGACATGGCTGCTTCGGAGGGTGGCCTTGTACCGCATTGAGTTCCCTCTCCTCCCCAGGTTCCCTCCCCAAATCTCTAGGAGTCCCCCAGTCTAGATCTGGCAATCCTAGTGCTTCTGCTTGCCTATCCCAGCCTGGCTTCCTGGGACTTATTTAGAGCCCAGGGGCACTTTTACGACCAACAAAGTTTTATTCAAGGTATGAGTTTTTGTGTGCACGCACACTTTTTCAAATGCATTGGAAGGGTTCAGATACATTGTATTTGAAAAAGTGTGTATGCTCATGAAAGCTTATACCTTGAATAAAACTTTGTTGGTCTTAAAGGTCCCACTGGACTCTAAATTTGTTCTACTGCTTCAGACCAACACGGCTGACCAACTGGATCTTCCTGGAACTTGACCCTGCCCACCCTGGATTGTTGCCTCTGGCCCCTGCAGTTTGGACTGCTCATTTGAACTCTTAAATCTCGCCCTTAATTCAACCCATCTTCTCACCTCTGGTGTAATCTCACCTGGGCTTCATGATGCTGGCCCTATGCCTTGAGAGGTATTCAAACTGCTGACATGTGAATGAGTATAAACAGCTATAAAGAAACATTGCAAACCTGAAATCCAGAAGTGAAGATTGTCATGGCAGAGGGTAAGGATGTAGAAATTAGAGACATGGAGTCTTATGAGTCACATAGGGGACTAAATTCTTCCTGGAATAATCTGTACCTCCCCACAATGGCAGTGTGTAGTGTCTTTGCCAAACAGTGACTGAGTTTTTTGGAGGTACTCTGAGGATTAGCAACTTGGGGAGCAGCATTTGGCTTATTTCCCTTGTTTCCCTACAAGGCAAGTGTAGGAATTGGAGTGAGGCCAGCAGCATCAGCCTGAACACAGGTCGAAAAGGTGGGGGAGTGACAGAGGTGCTGTGGGCTGGGCCTGGAAGGACCGAGAAAGGGTGAGGTGTCGGCATGTGGGAAAGGGAACTGGGGAGAATGAGACTGGAGTTTTGATCCTTGTGGGGCAAGATGTAATAAAACCTTCTTGTATCAGATTGGTTTTCAGATGTTCCATAAGTTTCACTTGCTAATATGAAGGGTTTAAAAGACTGGTAAACCTTCTTTTGATTTTATATTGGGCAAGATGTATCAGTTTCCTTTCTCTGTGCTGATTGCCTGAGCATTTTTTATCCGTGGCTTTTGTTTTCAGAGGGGAGGACTTATTTGTAATCAGATCATTTACATAAATAAAGGTGACAGATTTGCCACCTGTGGACCACATCTATCAGGCTTTTTGCTGTGGCAGTTGCATCAAATGATGTCAGCTAGGCTGTCATAAATAAAAGGTGGGGGAGAGAGAGAGTGGCTGCTATGAAGAAAGCGGGGGGGGGGGGAGAGAAAGTTGTAAATACTGTTGTAAACTCTGGAATGTCACTTTCGAGTCTCCTCTAGCATTTGTCCCTGTTTACTTAAGATCTTGGGTTTCTCGCTCAGTGGTAAAAGCCATTAGGTAATGTGAAAATCCCTTTCCCGCTTTCCCTCTTCAGTCTTAACACAGAAATGTTTAGAGAATGTATAGTAAACTGACTACAATAAACTGAACCTGTTTAAGGACCGTTGTTGAGTGCTGATTACTAGAGACTCTGATAAATAATAGCCTGTATTAACTATAAAATGCATTACTTGCCATAAAAAAGCTCAGTGTACCAAAAAAGTATCAAATAAAGCTGGCAGTTAAAAAGAACAGATTCAGTTATATGATTGAAGCCCTCTGTATGATTTGTTAGTAGCATGAAAATTAACTTTGAAAACTTTAGTTATTTGGTGAAGTGTTATTTTTTAATAGCATGGTTAAAAAAAAAAGTTCAGGCCTAAACTTGGCAGGAGTAGTTAACACTGAAGTTATGTTGGCAAAATTTTCTGATCTAATGAGTGATTTTTATGTCTTGCATTAGTACTTTGGATTGGATGTCCTTTTGGACTTGGGTATCTGCTGAATGCAGTGTAACTTACAGTCAGATAAATGGAAGATGCTTGAATATAAATATGTAGCAGATGTGTTTCCTTGAGTGTATATAGGACCACACATTAGTCCTTTTCTAAAACATGAGCTAAATTAAATCCCCTGGGAAATTGCTGACAGCTACTATACTTCCCTTTGCCAGTAATTTATTGGTTAGGGTGTTCTCTGGAGTTGGTTATGCACATGAATATAATCTTTAAGGCTTCATCTGGCTGTTACTCAGGTAAAGTACAGGCTTGTAATGTCCAGTTGCATTCTTAAAAGGAGAACATGGGCAAGAGGGGATATGAAATAGATGTAAACTGAATCTAAGGGGGTGCTTGCTCAGTTATTGTAAAGGGAAATCAAATTGCAAATGATAGTACTGGAATCAAAAGCCTTATTTTGAAAATTAACAATAGCATCAGGACAGTTAACAACAGAAGGGATGTGTGGTGTTGGTGGATATTGACCAGATGGGTTCTTTGGCTTTTTACTTCCCAGTAGGTGGAGCCACTTGATCACATCATGCACAGAATGATGTAGCATATTTAACAGCAAATGGTCCCTCACTGTTCTAGTTTTGGGTATACATACTGTTGTTATAGCCGCTGCTCAGATGATTCTATGGACGCTTTTTGTTCTGATATATTATCTGGTTTCAGACTTTATTATTGATTTTAGAAGAAAGATCATTCCACTATAATGTGGTTTAATGCTTCCTCTTTTTTCCTGAGTGATGAGAAATTCAAGGTCAGTCTTGTTTAGAGGAGCATTGGTGGGTTTTATGATATCTCTTTTATTTACAAGTGTACTGGCAGAGCAGGCAAGCAACCCAACAGGTGCCCAGGCAGGCAGTATTGGGCCCAAGGCTGAACTAATTATACAGCGACAGCAGCACCCCTCAAGTTGCGGGGCAGTTTTCCCCACTCAGCTCTTAAAACATTTCTCTGTGATAAAATGCAGTTAGATGTGACGTGGCATTTATTTATTTTTATTATTTACTTCATTTACTTCACTTTTCTTCTCAGTGGGGATCCACAACAAAATGGCTTCTCCACTTTATTTTTACAACCCCCCTGTGAGGTTGGTCAAGCTGAGATTGTGTGACAAGGCCCAAATGGTTCGCCTGGTTCCTTCTGGTTCCTTATAAATCATGAAAGAAGGTGGGAACATTCTTACAATTTATCGTGGACAAGCAGAAGACGGTAGCGGAATGTGTCCTCCCCTTGCCCCCCAGCTGTTTTTGGGAAACATTTTTCTCCTGGTAGGATTTAATTCTGGCCTTTGAGCCCAACTGGGAGAAACCTGTCCTCACCCCACTGCTCTATGGGGGTTTATCAGCAGTCCCTAGCTCCATCCTTGGCATCGGTACTGTCAGGCAGACTGTCTTTAAGCCATACGGTTATTGGTGGGTCCACCTTGCATTCCAGAGATGTGGAATGGCATCTCCTTAGCTCCGTGACCTGTTGTTGACCACTTTGAATGTTCAAGCTGCAGCAAGACAATTCAGGTAATTATGTTGCATAAAAGAGCACATTCCTCCTAAGAAAGTTTAGAAAACTTATTGAAGGCCAAAAGTTAAAAACATAAGTAGGTATACAAAAGAGTGTTTATTTCAAAGACATATAAAAACCTTGTAAGGGTCCAAATAAAGCCTCATAAAATGTTCAAAGTTACAAATACACAAAAAAGAACAGAGGATGACCTGAGCATGCCTGAAACAATAGTAAATAATGAATTCAAGGCTACTTCATACTGATACAACCTAGCCTGGTAACAACAAGTGACTTTGCTTCTGAGAGAGATTTGGGGCTTTATGGCTATCTAGAGGGAGGGATCTCTGTTAACTGCAGAGGAGATGCTAAAAGAGCTGCTTGTGGGTGGTATTGCAACCATCAGCTGTTCTTAGGGGCTTTGTTTCGTTTGTTTGTTTGCAGTGTAACAGAGCAGGGGATCTTCCAGGTATGACAGCAGATCTACATTTATTTGAACAGAAGAAGTTCAAACGCTTCCCATAAATAAATAAAATTGTGCTTATTCATTTTCAAATAGCTGTGCAACAGTATGTTGTTTCTTTTGCTTTCTTTGAGTAACCACATTAAAATCCACGTTACTAATCCTCAGCCGTGCTCCTTTTTCCTGTAGGCAGCCGCCAACCTGCCATCATCCTAGCCGAGAGAAACACAATTGCCATTTCGGCCCGTGCCCTCCTTGCCGTCAGCCTTGCAAGAAAGCCTCCGAGAAGTGCAGCCACTTGTGCCCAGCCGCTTGCCATGATGAAGCGCTTGTGAAGCAATCCGGCCTGGTGAGAGAATGTCCAGAGAGACTAGCACTCTGCTTATCAGGAAGAGTTTGAAAAGGGGGTCTCTCCCCTCAGCTGGCTGCCTAAAAAGGAAGGGCCTGGGGTAAATGTACAGGCGCTGCTTGACAAAGAAGTTAGGAGCCTTTTGTTGCCCTCTTAAAAATCTAATCTACTCTTAATTTTTCAGACCCAGGACTACTCTGTAATCTTGATTTGCAGTGACCTGACTTTTTCTGCACACACTCGTTTTTTTTCTCTGTTTCTTTGCACTTCTCTTTCTCTTTAGATGTGGTGGTGCTACTTGTGTGACCTATTTTGTTTTGGAGGTTTATCTTGGCTAACCAATGGAGGGCAGGCAGTAATGTACTTTGTTCCTAGGAAGAGTCTGAATATACTTTCTTTTCTTCCTCGTCTCCCCCCCCCCCCGAAGTGATGGTATGTTCCTGATTATCAGCATGTTCAGTAATACTTTCAAATTTCAGGAGGAATTTAATATTCACTGCATCATTTATGGCATTAATCTCCTAGAAGTCTTATTTTGTCTGATTAGAAAGAAGCATATTACAGACTTTGCTCAGGACTTTCTTGATCTAAAACTGCCTGCATAATTTATAGCACCATCTTTAAAAAAAAATTCAATAAAAGGGTTTAGTATTTTTGGGGGGTGGGCGGGAATCATTCTGGAGAAGTCGTTATGTATAATGTTTAGTTTATCATTTAGATCTGTAGACTGATCCTATACTTGAGTGGGTTTAACATTATTTCATAATCTTATCCTGACAACCACCCCATGAAGTGATTCCAGTAGTGTTTTAAAGGGGCAGAGACTACACTGGAGGGGGTGGATGATGTGACCTTGGCATTTAATTGTTGTCATTAGAAGCATTGCCTGCGTCTTCTCTGGTGAGTCAGACAGTTCTTGCGAAGGAAGAAATCATTCTGGGCTTCCCAGATGCTGGTGGTTGACTTTAGCCATATCGCAGTATGTGCTGTGTATTAAGTTCATGTCAGATATATATATATTTATATGTTTCTTTTTAGCACCAGCCTGCAGGCCCCTGGGAACAGTCATCTGAGCCTGCTTTTATTCAGACTGCATTGCCTTGCCCTCCCTGTCAGGTTCCGATTCCAACGTGAGTACAAAAATATGCTTTGAAATTAAACATTTCAATGTGTGTGAATGACATGGCACTTTTATTCCATCATTTCACTGGAGCGTGTACTGCTGGTGAATTTTTGTTATGCGAGAAGCTGTCTCCTGAGCCAAATGAGTCAATTAAAATGACTAAACCGGTTTGTGAAACAAAGGCAGAGATCCTTAGTCTGGTGCATGCGTAGACTCTAAATCTGAAACGGCACCTTTGGTCTGGTTGTATTTCATATTTACATTTTTTACTAATTGGCCCAAGTGAATGTTATTGCTGGGTAGAGGTTTAAACTTTATTCTTAGTCTGGACTTTATTCTTAGTCTCACATTCTAACCACTGTAGTACACTGTCACTTAACTGTGGCTCCTCACCAAATTCCTTGTTCCCAGAAATTTGGACTCTGTAATTCTGCATTCTGATAGCATAGGCTGGTCATTGCCTGCTCCTCAGATCCTAAGAGCTGAGTGGTATGGGAAATACCGCTGGCTATCCTACAAATGTTGACTGAGGCTAAGGCAATCAGCCATTAAAGAATTTTAGTTGATTGATCATTTAACTTATAACTAACTTTAAACTTAAATTTGTCAAAACATCAATATGATTGCCTTGTTAAAGAGAACTTCCACTTCCCTAAATACAAGCTGTCTTTTATTGTTAAAAGGTACCATTTCTTTTCCATTTTGTATTGCAACATACTAGACCCAAAAGGTCCTGAAAAGTAAATTTTTGTGCTCTGGTCTCAAATTTGAAAAGGCTACCAATCAACTGAAATTTTAATTTATTAGATTAAACCACTTAAGGCTTGAAGTTTTAGGATATATGTTGTTGGGTGCTGAACTTCAGGGGCTTGATTAAACCGCGTGGTAATTTTCAAATTGTTTTGACTTTTCTCCACTATTGTATATTTGCAGGCAATGCTTGGGGAAACACGAGGTGAGTGATGATGGCTGTCATCCTTTGGAGCAAATCTGAGCCATGCATAATTGGGTTTTAATAAAAGTTCTCAAAATGAAACCTTACCATTCAATTGATTTGACATGAGGTTTACTTGCAACCGCAAGTGTTTTGCTGCTTAGTTGAAATCCACAGATTGTTTTTCATTTGAGATTTGCTGGTTATTCCACCAAGGAAACATTGCAAAAAATTGTTCTAGGAAATTTGTAAGAGTGAGTTTCTAATTAATCTCGATGCAACTTTAAACTTTTGACACTGTGTTTCAAGCAATGTGGAATGCTGGTAAAATGCTCTTCTGTTTGTTTACTCTGATGATTTAGGATGAGCTTTGGTTTTATAGAGACTACTACTTTATAGCTTTTCCAAATTGTTTAGAAATGTTTAAATTATCTCTTCTGGTGCAGTTTATACTTGTTGGCTTGATAAATCTTTTGGCTGTTCCAGGAGCATCTGCAAATGATGTTTTGAATGGTGGTATTAACTGTCAGTTTGGCAAGTACGATGTCTACAGTAAAATATTAGAACATGGTAGCTTTTAGATTGTAATGCAATGGATATTATAACTTGCAGCTGAATAATGGGGCCTTTTATGATCTGGTGGGGATTCCTTTGTCTGAAGTGTCTTTGCATTCTCTGGTATAAATGGAAACAAGCGTGCGCTCTGTCTTGAATTAAGCTATGCTAATATGTCTCTGTGGGATGTGGGTAGTCTCTATGTGGGTAGTTATGGTTTTTGAGCAACAGAAAAGAGATTTTAAAGACTCCTAAGCACAATGGATGGTATCCTATTAGCCTTTTTACTGGCAAAAAAAAAGAGGGGAATTGGAAGGGATCATCTGGCAGAATTTGTTCCAAATTAACATGTTTCAGAAATATGCTATAAGGGAAAATATTTTTCTTTACCATGCAGGAGACTGAGGTGGCAGAGACCTAATGTATTAGAATGGACTGGACCACTTCAGGCCTCACCTAGAGGATCGTCTTTTGAAATTTCCTCATATGTTAAAAAATACCAGCACAGCAATAAAGGGGAGGGGGGCAGAGAACCTGCCACTGTTGTTTTTAATAAGAAAGAATGTTCACATCTGGAATCCACCGCATGCAGTCCAGCCTGCCACCTCCTTACCAGCTCATTCTCCTGAATTTGGTTTCCAACTGGAATCATAAAATCAGAGAGTTGGAAGGGACCTCCAGGGTCATCTAGTCCAACCCCCTGCAGAATGCAGGAAATTTACAAATACCACCCCCCCCCCAGTGACCCCTGCTCCATGCCCAACAACAACCCAGCATCTCCAGCCAAACTGGCCTGGAGAGAAATTGCTTCCTGACCCCAGAGTGGAGATCGGCATTTCCCTGGGCGTGTAAGAAAGGGCCACAAGAACTAAGCACTGATGCAGCCCTTCCTGCCCTCCCTCTCATGATCTGCCTAAATTCACAAAATCAGCCATCTAGCCTCTGCTTGAAAATCTCCAAAGAAGGAGAGCCCACCACCTCCCGAGGAAGCCTGTTCCACTGAGGAACTGCTCTGTCATTACTTGTTCTGACAGCAGTATCTCAACTCTACATAAAGTTGCCACAAGCATTTTTAGTTATTGAACAATCCTTGCTTTTGCTTATGTTGTTGTGTATGGTTATCAGGTTTCGGGAGCTAGCTATTAAATGATATCTTTCTGATTTGGTCTAGGGTCAGTATATTCATTTCATGAGCGTGAACTCAACAGGCCTTTGTTTGGGAGAAATTCTCTTCATATACTTTTGTGTGTGTGTGCTTGCAATGTGGTTATTGGCTTCTGCAAAAATGTAACTTGTGTAAATTGGTGAAGACAAAATTCCTGAACTGAACACAGTTGGAATACAGTGATTTAACTGCAGGAACTCAGGCATAACCAAAGAAAGTGGAGGAAATTTTTGATCTGTAGCTGTTTTGTACAAATGGTAGCACATCGTAAAACGTGCCAGGAGAATTGATCTTGGTTGTTGATAGCTTGCTTAATCATACAGTTTTGATCTAATAGCAGGTCAGACAATCGTTTCCAGACCTGAGATGATCTCAGGAATGCAGCATGGCCTTGACAGCCTCTGTTGTTTGGGCCTCATCGTTAAACCATGCCTTTGATCTTATTGGCTAATGTGAGAGCTCAAGCAAAACACTTATCCTCTAATGCTTTGTTCATTATGCAGTATCCTGTGCTTTAAAATGAATGCTTAGAGAGGAATTGGCACAATAGTTGATCAGCAACATTTTAGTAGGCAGGCCATAGAAGAATCAGTACATTATAACAAAGTGTGAGTCCAGGGGCACCTTTCAGACCAATAAAGTTTTATTCAAGGTATGTGCTTTCGTGTGCACGCGCACTTCTTCAGAAAGCTTCTACTTTGAATAAAACTTGGTTGGTCTTAAAAGATGCCACTGGACTCAAACTTTGGAATTTGTTTATTTTAATAAAATAAAAAAGATCTTCAACTCATGGCAAATCATTGTTTTTATTAGATGTGAATCAGAAATCATCAACCAGGATCCCAAGCCATGGTTTAATTGTGCCCTGACTGACATCCTGGCATATAGATAAAAGTTCAAATCAGTTTGACATTCAGTTGTAATAGTCAAGTATAGCCTGCTGCAAATTCAAAAGTCTTTCATTAACTGCCCACTTGTAAGGAAAGGAGAGAGAACATATGCCCAAATATCCCCCAGGCTCATTTCTACATCAACAATCCATAGTTTGGCATTACCACTGAACACTGCAATTCGCCATGAAATGCCATAAACCAATTCAGCTTAACCTTCTCATAATGTACTCGCTTCAGGAGGTTAGCCATGTTGGTCTGAAGCAGCAGAACAAATTACAGATATATACAAAAAATACAAAATGTTTCATAAGATACATTGCCAGTCTAAACCTCCTTTTGTCCTGCCTTCATGAACATAGAAAACCCTTCAGCAACAACTGACAATATTAATACTGTTTCCAGTTATACAACTGCCAGTTCCATTCTTTGTATCGCTCTTGATCATAAAAGGTCTACTATATAAGGTATCTCTATTTTTCTGATAAGCGGTTAATTTCACTAAAATTTAGATCTCCTTTATTTTCAACACCCAGTCTTGTAGTTTAGGGATAATTTTTTGTTTCCATTGCCTGGCAAAAACCAGCCTGGCAGCCGTAATCATATGTAAGGCAACCGTTGGCTGATCTCTAGGGATACCAGGTAGATAATTCAGCAGCAGTGTCTCTGGTTTAGAGGGGATCTGTTTTTCCAACCCAGTTGGTATAATTTTCACCACTTCATTTCCAGTAACTGGAGGCACGTGTGCATGCCCAGCCCACGTGAAAGAAATCTGCCTTGTCTCCTTTACAGAACCAGCATAAGCTGGTACCAGTGTTGTTGATCTTTGCCAGTCTTGGGAGTTAAATGCCACCTGTAAATCATTTTCGACAGGTTTTCTCTAAAAGAGATGCAAACTGTAAAGGTAGTTCTGTGAGTGAAGATAAATTTCCATGTTAAATCATCTTAGTGGTTACCTACATTTTTTTGCCCCCTACCATGGAAGTTTTTATCGGGTTTGAGCATCATTTTCAATAAACAAGAATATATTCTGGAAATAAAACTTCTACCATCTGCTAAAAGCAGTTCCTCAAGCTCTGTTGTGGCTCTTAAAATAGCATTTTTTTGTATCAGTTTGCAAAGGTAGCCACTGACTTGGAGATATTCAAATACTGAAATGGTAGGCTCTAAAATGTCTTTGATATCACTATACGGGATTACATGGTTGTCAGCTATCAAGTTTCTGTAATCAGTAAATCCTGAAAATTCCCACCTTATCAAATGGAGAAATTCTGGGCTCATCTCATCAACCATGTCACTGATCATAGATGCTAAAGCAGAGAATCTTGGTGACAATTTATTTTTAACTTGATCCCATACATTAAGTGTTGCATTCACGATGGTGTTATCATTGTTATAGTATTTCTTCCTATTTTCTTTCCTCACCGAAGGCCAACTTTTCAGGGGTACCTTTACAGAAGGCTGTTCTATAAAAACTGGTTTATTTTCAGCAGTGTTTGATAACCAGTCTTTCAACCTTTTTACTCTGGCAGCTTGGTAGTACAGTTTAAGACTGGGTATCTCTAAGCCACCATTTAGTTTTTTATCATACATGTTGAAGATCTTTTAACTAGATTATTGCATGTGAGGGAAGGAGGAAGGCACGTGTTGGACCAGGATTCCCCAGGCTTACTTTCTTAAACAACAAACCAGTTGATAGCTTTTACATTTGAATGATGCTAAACAGGTTTTGGCAAAAACAAACAAAAGAGATTTACATTTATATTGGCCTGATGAAGTGTAGAAGATGTTTCATATTCCCAGACTTATTCTGCAATCAGCTTTCATTGCTTGATTTGACATCTTGGATTTAATTGCTTGATTTGAGATCTTAGATTAGTTTTCTTTTTACTTTGTCCATTGTGGGGTCTAGTTTGTTGCCACCAGGCAACAGAGAACCTACTCTTTGAATAAATAGGAGGTTGGGTTGGTGCATCCAGTAGAATAAGAGGGTAAAATGATGTTAGTAGACTGGATTTTACCATTCCAGACTATAGGCGTAAGATACCACTTTAGAGTGTTCTTTCATGCTAAAGGGAACAAAAAAAAAAGACTCTCCAAACAGAAGTAGCACATCTGGGTAAATGTTCCATCATAATTTGGTACTTGCCATACTATAATTTTATTTGCAGAGCGTTTTTAATGTAGTATAGGATTCATAAATCACACCTGGGCTCTGAAGTTGTGCATTCTGTTCTGTTCTCTTAGCATTCTGCTGTCTCATTCTGCTGCATAGACCAAACCTCCACTGAAAGCATCACCTTCCTCTGTACTGTCAAATGACTTGCAAAGAACATAGACAAAGTCCAGTCATCATCTGTTGTTTCTTGTTATTGAGGCTCAAAAAGTTAAAGCAGAAAAGGGTCCATTCCCAGCCTGGTGTAGTATCCTAATGAAGTATAGCCCCTAAATTTGCAAGATTATTCTCTTTTAGAGCTAAGCTTGATATATAGGAAGTTTGGGGTTCAACCCCTAGCATTTCATCTGGAGAGCTCCACTGGTGTCCTAACTATCAGAGCTAAAATAGACCCCTCTCTGAAAGCATGGAGAGCCATTGCCAGTTGAAGTGCTAGGCTTGGATGGATCAAAGGTCCACAGTTACAAAGATACCCTCTGGTTTGATAAGGCAGCTTCCTGTGCTCATAAAGAGAGAGTCTCATCTTTTATGCTGTAGATTCTTGAACAAATATATTGAACTCCTCCAATTCCATACTTACTACCTGCCATGGATCATCAGTGGTGGTCTGGCATTGCTTAAGAGCAAAGTCCATGAGACACTAATGGCAAAATTCTTAATTATTTGCCCTACGAAAGGAATTGAGATTCTGTCTTAACTCTACCAGCAGTGATACCATATCAGTGTTACATAATGTTAGGACTAGTATTCTGTGATATATATTATTTTCTTATTGCTTGCATTAAAGATACTAGCAGTTGCTAATGCCTTTGATTTTAATTCTTCCCTGGAAATAAATAAATCACATCTCCAAGGGTATTCGTTTAGAGTTTTCATTTTTAGATTGCTAGGAACTGAAAAGCAAGCATGCCAGTTTTAATTATCAAATTATAGGCTGGTAATGAAATGGCCAAATCACAGCTGCTACCCGATAAGTGTTCTGCTGTCAAGCTGATTGCTTTTAACTGCAATTTGGTAGAAAAATCTAATTTCTCATAGCTGTAGCATATTGTGTGTATCAACTTGTGGTGGCTTGAAGATTGAGAACTAGGATTTAAAAAAAAATTATATCCTTTCTAGAGCTTTTTATGCTGCAAAGAGAAAACGAGTTGAATATTTCTTAGCCAGATAGCCTCCAAATTATATTAACTGCTTGTTTGTTAGTTGACATTTCTTGGCACAGAGTGTAGCATCATATTGCCATCTTAGACTTCATCAAGAAACTTCATACAATATTTAGAACAATTTTAGCATAGTTGTAGTTAGCCTTAAATGCATTTACACAAGAGATCCTGGGTGCCCTCTAAAGAAGGTGAGTTTAGAAGTCTCGGACCTGTGAACTTGCAAGTAATTTTGATTCTGGGCTTTGTGGACTGCATTAGATGTCATTAGGGTCAGGTAGTTTTCTTAAATTATGCAGTACTTCTTTTTAAATTCCTTTTCTCTTTGTCTTTCAGTTCTGCTACAACCTTTTCTTCTCTCTAGGTGCACAAATTTGATTTTTCACTCCTGTCATCTGCAGCTGTCCATTTTTTTCAAATTTCATGTCTTCTGATACAAAGACTTAAAACTCTCAAGTTCTTGCTTTGTTGATAGCAATGAGCTTCTGTTAGGTTTTCTGATTTCTCATCTGCATTCACATACATGTATTCTACTTTGTACATCTATTCTGCTGTCTTGTTTGCTCTGTTTCTTGCTTTGACAAGTTTTGGTACTCTTTCCTCCCTGGCTTTCCTTTTTCTTCTAGGTGTTCATTTTTAAACCTCTGATTTTAAAGTGTTCACATTCCTTTGAATGTTTCCTTGTCCAAACTAAGCAAAAGAGTGTGGGAGAAGGGACATCGTTAGTACCTGGGCACAGGACCTCTGGTTCTATTGCCTGCTGCCTGTATTCATGTGGCTTCTTCTGTTCATGGGTTCTAAGCAGCATTTAAAACTCCACCCATTTCTTAACTGGTTTTCTTCCCTCTCACGCTTCTTTTTTGTGTTTGCATTCTACCTCTTTCGACTATAAGCCTTATTGCTTTTATGCAGATTATGGTACTGCATACTCTTCCTAGAGCAAATTTCTCTTCAGAACCACTTGTCCACTGCAAATGAGAAAAAGATGCTTGTTCCTAATATGTTCCAGTAACATCGTATTTGGTTGCTTAACTTATTCCTTGTTCGTTGACACTTGCATTGGCCTCAAATGCCATTGTGACACCCTGTTCTAAGAGCTGGTTTGCTGGGAAAGCAAATTTCTGGTTTTGGCTGTAAATGTTGCTGCAGAAACAATGTTAAATACTTTTTTTCGTTATAATCTGATTATTCTTGTTGCCCTGCTGGTGCTTACATACAGCCAGGCTTTTATTCTTTAATGGCAAAGCTATTCTGAGTGAAACTTTGAACGACTGGCTTCATGTTCCGGTGCCTTATTTCTCCTTAACTCTGATGTTATTTTGGATGATGGATCTAGTGTATAGGCCAGCGTCCACTCTTTTATGCATAGTTGTCTTTGTGTTTTCATTTCTGAGCAGAAGCTACTGAGGCTTTCCTGCCGAAACTGGAACAGCCAACGGCTGAGGACAGACTGGCAATGTAAAGCGGGACAGCCCCGCGTTGGAAGTGGAAGAAGGGAGCGTGTTCAGACATGCGCATCTGTCCGTCGGCTCCGTTTCGCACTTACCCGTCTCCCACTCGCTTTCCATCCGCTTTAACAGGACACTGGGAGAAACCGGTGTCCAGGGGCCGTCTTGCGCTTGCCTCCCGCTTCCAGGCAGTGTGAACCGGAAGAAGGCGGGAGGCAAGCGGAGGTGGCAGTGTGAACGCGGCGTTTTGCCAGTTTGCGCATGTGCGCACATGCGCAAATTGCCGAAACAGCCCTATCACGAGCTGCGGAGGCCGGCCCACGTGGGGCCACTCCGCAGCAGTCTGAACGCTCCGTATCGGCACCATTGCGCAATACACCGTCCGGTGTGAACGGCCAGCCCCGGGGAGTTTTTCCCCCGCAGCAGTTTCCTCCGCATTCATCTCGCTCCAGATTGCCAGTCTGTCCTCAGCCAACGTTACAGTCAATGTGTTGCTGCTACTGAATGCAGCAGCCCCATTTCATCTCCTCTTTCCCAGTTACACTTCATAAGGGTAAACATGCGATGTGCTGACAGTTGCATTGCAAGTGGCAGCCAATGAAATGAACTGGGGGTTAGGAACTAACCCCCAGTTCATTTCATTGGCTGCCACTTGCAATGCAATTGTCATGATTTCATATTACATTGCTAGCTAAAAAGGAGGAATGTTTTGTTAAGTCACCTGGATGCTGCCCACTTGAGTGGTGCTCAGTTCAGTTTATTTGGTATAGAACCAGCACTCCACTTGAGTATCTTGTCCTCAGCCACTTTGCTGAGTGCCCTCTGTTCCAATTCATGCTGTTGAACTCTGACTTAGTCAAATGGCTGCACATCAGTGTAATCAGAAAGACCGGTGGTGGGGTGACAAGTGTAAAATCAGAGTTGGTTGTTACAAAACCATTTTGTAAGGGTAAACCCATGTTTTAGAATGTAAAGTTTAATCTCCTTTTGATTCCTCTCCCCCAATGTTTGCTATAACGTTTTCTCCTTTGGTTTTGACTTAAACCTCCATTGATAGATTAATTGATAATAAGCTTGCATTTTGGGGGTGCCAACCTCCCAAGTGTGGCCTGGAGTTCTCTCAGAATTACTGGTGATCTCCAGACAGCAAAGATCAGCTCCCCTGGAGAAAATGGCCGCTTTAGAGGGTGGGCTCCATGACATCACATCCCTTCTCTGCTGCCTCCTCTCCCCAGTCTCCACCCCCAAAATCTCCAGGAATTTCTTAGCCCAGAGCTGCCAACCCTATTTTTTCAAAAAGAAAGGAACATACTTCTTGTTTATTAAGTGTTGCCTTATTTTACTGAACTGCTTCCCTGGAAATGATGGTTAATCTTCTCTGTTCCTATTTATTTTGGGGGAGCAACTCTTGGCTTGTTTATCCATTTTCCCTGTTTATCCTCATTGCATAAGCTACCTTGATGTTTTGGATTTGTGCTTATTTTTAACGGAAGTAATGATAAAAGACCTTCAGTTAAGCAGAAGATAGAAGAACTTGAAAGCATTCTTCAAATGCTGTTCTTTCAGGCGTGAAAATTGTTTCTAGCGTATAAACTCATAGAATGTCTGCGCAGCCCAATTGTTTGAGCTAGCAGAAGTGGCTGTATCTAGTTCTCTGCCCAAAAGACTAGTGGAAGAAAATACAGGGTGAAGCTGGAAGAAACTGTCTAATTTTTTTTAAGGCTGGAGATCCAGTGCAGTTTTTTTCTTTCTCTGATCCTCCCCCATCCCATGTTCTTCTTTAGACAGATCCTTTTGACACATACCTGCCATGGTGAGACTGCCGCTCCCTGTCTTTTATCATATGTTACTATGTTTAAAAAGTTTCCCCTCACTTCCAGAGTGTTATGCTTTTCAGTATGTTTAGTAACATGCAGGTTGTTCAGCTCCTGGAGGAACAGGTGTTATGTCACCATGGTCTAAAAGTGTGGGTGTAGAGAAGTATTCATTTATTCTGGGACCAAGAAGTACACCACATGGTTTCAGGTACATCAGGAGGGGGGATTGGCCTCCTGCTCTGTTCCAGTCTGGCTGAAGAGATTGGGAAACACAGACGCTGGCTTCTAGGCAGGCCTTTTTGAGGCTGCCTTGTTTTCGCATTGCTAGCAAAGGTGGTATACCCGGTGCAGGTTCTGTTCATGTAACTCCTCCTTGTTTGAACCTGCAAATACACTGCTGTTCAGAGGGACATATCTTCTTTGTCCTTTGACGTCTGAGGTCCTGTTGGCCATGGGAATGCATGTTTTTAATTTACATTTAATTTAAATTTTAGAAAACTTACCCTGTCTCATCAGCTTGGGTCCCAAGGCAGGCTTCTGCAGGTGGGAGGAGCTGCGTTGACAGGGTGCAACTTCCTTCTCCCCGGCAGCTGCGGTCCATAATAGTACAGCAGGATGTAGGGAGGTGAGGAAGTCATTCTCTGCTGACAGAAAGTGTTCCTTGTGCAGAAATGCTTCACAGGATCCAGCCCATTATAGAAAAAGATGTCAAATATACTGAGAGAGAGAGAAGAAACTGAGGCCAGTCAGAATACAAAAGTCTTGACTGTCTGTAAATAAGAATAATGCGATTCTAAACTTGTAATGTCTCACCAAAAATTCCCATCAATAATAATACTATAGTGTTAAGAACCACACCTATAGTATAGTTTTTATGCTGACCCATTGGCTACACTACTTGATTTTCTGGAAGAAATGAAGGCACATCAAGGGACGGTTTCAAGTTTGTTAACTTGAAACCAGCCTGATTTCCTGACGGCGCGGACTGGCTGACTAGGGAACAGGAGATTGTTTAAATAAGCGAAATAACTGTGTGTGTTGGTAAGGGATAGAGAAATATATACTGAATTATCTTCAGTTTATTGCCAGTGGTTTATGAAGTTTATGGAAATATGCTGTAATTTAAATAATAACATTTATGGAGTCTTTTCCTCTATATGGGTTTTTTTTTAATGAACATCTCTGTGTTTAATAGCGACATGTGGTCCACATCTGTGGATCCTTAAATCCACAGATCAGGACCACACTGGTGCTAAACATATTTCTCCGGTGGTCCGGGTAGTGAGGCAGTCCTTACTCTTGGGAATAGGCTCCTCCTCTGGAACAGGGTCGGTTTCCTCAGATCAGTCCAGGAAGGGGAGGGGCCTGTCCCCTGGGAATATCTCTGTCTTACCGGTCCTGCTGCTTGAGCAGGACGTGTTTCACAGGTGCTCTGTAGAGTGCAGAGATCCAGGAATGAGAAGAAGAAGAGAGGGAGGAGGGAGAGACCCTCCCTCTTCATTATTTCGAGCTGTGGTCGGCAGCAGACCACAAAGGCAGCCAATGGCTCCAGGAGATCCCCAGCAGCCGTGGCTGTGTATGCAGACTCCCACCGGGCCCAGCCTGTGGCTGAAGGTTGCCTCCCCAACCAGCACACATCAGGGGAAGCAGCTGAGTCTGCAAGGAGACTGGGGTGACACTGGAAACCTGGCCATTCTCCCCGGGTCTTGGAGGACCCGGCGTGCTGTTGAACAGTCAAGCCGGGAGCCTCTAGCCCTCCTCACCAGAATCATGGTAAGCCCTTATGGGGCAAAAAACCTAAACTGGAGGTGAAGGAGGACCAGCTGGTAGACTGAGGGAAAACCCCAAGCAAACCCTCGAGCTATTCAGGGAGGAAGAAGGGGAAATGGATTCATGGGGCTTCCAACCTCTCCAATCTGGGACAGGCTGGAGTGGATTAAAGAACCCTTCCCCCCCCCTCCT
Organism: Lepidodactylus listeri; assembly: GCA_029233225.1. Lineage (NCBI taxonomy): Eukaryota > Metazoa > Chordata > Lepidosauria > Squamata > Gekkonidae > Lepidodactylus > Lepidodactylus listeri. The sequence continues at coordinate 109,080,306 of JARCFY010000009.1, read as the reverse complement.
TTTCCCCTTCAGGGGGAAAGTTCCCATGGAACAGACAGGGAGCTAGAAGGCCCAGGGAAGGCGATAGAAGGGCAGGGGAAATGACAGTGGCCATCTTAATTCCCTGAACCCTCATGGCAGACTTACTTTTGCTTTCAGTCCCAGGCAAGTGAATAGAAAATGGCTGCCAGTCAGACCTGCCAGTTCCCTGTTCCCAGACCTGAATAGCCCAAGTAGGGTTGCCAAATCCAACTCTGGAAATATCTGAGGACTTTGGGGGTGGAGCCAGGAGACTTTGGGGGTGGAGCCAGGAGACTTTTGTGAGGTCACTTCCTGTGAGGTCACTTCTTGTGGTGTCACTCCCAGGTCAAGTGGCAAGTGATGTCACTTCCCCTTTAGATGATGTCACTTCCCCTTTAGATGATGTCACTTCCAGTACACTCTTCAAAATACACAACAGAAAGGTCTAAGATCCTAAGGCTGAACAGTGGCAAAAACCAGAACTACACCTTCATGCAGCAGAGTCACAACTGTCTTTTTAAACAATCAAGACTACAATCCAGAGAGCTAAGTTATATTTGAATACATGTATTGTGCATAATCACATCTGCCCAGGGGCTGCTTCTAGATGAGGAAAGGACAATTCCCAGGGCTTTTTTTCTTCGACAAATTTCTTTTTAAAATGTTATAAAGTTCATGATTTTTCAGTATACGTATTGAAAACTTCCATTTCCATCTTGAGAGTTGTGGCACCCCCCCCCCCCCAAACCCTGAAAATTCCAAATAGCTGTATTGGCTTAGCTGGACAGTGTTCCCTCTAAGCTGAGTTAGTGTGAGCTAGCTCACAGATTTTTAGCCTCCGGCTCACACATTTTTCTTAGCTCAAAAAGGATGGCTCCAAAAAAACCTAACTGATGCAGCAGCCAAATTGCTCGCTCATAACTTTAATGCCAGCAGCTCACAAAGTAGAATTTTTGCTCACAAGACTCCACAGCATAGAGGGAACATTGGCGCTGGAGCTGGAGGGAGGAAAATCAAAACTCATAAGAACATAAGAGAAGCCAATGCTGGATCAGGCCAGTGGCCCATCCAGTCCAACACTTTGTGTCACACAGTGGCCAAAAATACCAGGTGCCCTCAGAAGGTCCAGGACCCTAGAAGCCCTCCCACTGTTGCCCCCCAAGCACCAAGAATACAGAGCATCACTGCCCCAGACAAAGGGTTCCATCTAGACCTTGTGGCTAATAATAGTCACTGATAGACCTCTGCTGGATGGGGACAGAGAGAGAGAGAGAGAGAGAGAGAGAGAGAAAGACAGACAGAAGAAAGAAAGAAAGAAAAAGAAAGAAAGAAAGAAAGAAAGAAAGAAAGAAGGAGGGGGAGAGAGAGAAGGAAAAGAGTTGGGGCAGACAACTTCCCAGATCAGGGAGGGCAACGCAGCCTCGCAAGCCAAAGCCAGGCCTCTCACTACAAAGGGCCTAGCCTGGGCGGGGCTTTCTCTTGCTGGCTTGCTGCTAAAGGGGAAGCGTCCTATAAGGCTTTTTCCTGCAGGTTCTCTGCAGGAACTTCCCCTTTAAATGGTTCAGGCCTGGCTGGGAAGGGGCGGGGCAGGCTTGGAGGCCAGCTGGAATGGCGTTCCCCTGCGTTCTGAAAAAGAGCCCTGCTTACCAGCGCACACTAGAAAGAGACTGGAGGACTGAGCAGCCATTTTGTCCCCCGCCGGACAATTTTGAAAAGGCAGGGGTGAGGAGTTAATATCGGGGTTTCCCCCGCCCTCCTGGGGGGCTTGGTAAGCCTAAGCCCAAGCTAGTTTGTACTGGTGAGATCTCAGAAGCTAAGCAGAGTGAGCCCTGGTTAGTACTTGAATGGGAGACCACCAAGGAAGTCCAGGGCTGCTATGCGGAGGCAGGCAAGGGTAGCAGCCTTGGTCTGTATGGCCCAGGCTTGCCCAGTTTGATCAGATCTTGGAAGATGGAGCTCTCTTGGAGCCAATGCTCCCTCTAAGCTGTGGAGTCTTGTGAGAAAAAATTCTATTCTGTGAGCTACTGGCATTAAAGTTGTGGGTGAACGATCTGGCTGCTGCATAAGTTAGTTTGCTCTGGAGCCATCCTACCTGAGCTAAGACAAAAATGTGTGAGCTGAAGGCTAAAAAACCGAACTAGCTCACACTAACTCAGCTTGGAGCCACTCCCTGCCCGGCTGCCATGGCAGAGGACTCCAGAAGAGCCTCGGGGGCTGGCTGCAGTGTTGGGGGATGCTGGGAGCCACTCAGAACACCTCCCAAATACCGATGCTGTCACTGCAGGTGGGCGGTGAGGCCTGGGGTTGCGATGGGGGGGGGGGGGAGGGATGGGATTCCACCCCAGAGTCTCATGGGCCTCTCACTTTTAATATTCTAATATATTTCTTTATTATTATTATTATTTAAATACATCTTTAGCCCCGATTTCCTGAACAGAAGACAACCTCTATACCGGTTTCCTACCAAAAAAATCAGATTGCTTAAAAAAAATTTTTTTTAATTTATCAGGATTTAGTAAAGATGATAATATATGGTTTGCTCGGTGCTTAATTTCTTTTCTGTTCTTAAATAATATTCATATTTAATACTAATATTTATGGAATGATTTTATGATGATAAACTACTTACTTAATTTTAGTAATGACTTGTTTGGATGCTTTTAATGTGAACTTACGGTGTAGTTCCTTGTATATTTTCTTGTGCCTATATCTTCACAGTCACTTTCACCTTACAAAAAACGTACTGCTTCCAAGTAACCAGCTGGCTTTGATTTTGATGATGATCAAATGTTTCATTTAGTTAAATCAACAGTGGTTGCAATCATATATGAATAATGGTGTTATGCCTAAATAATCAGAAGACTTAAATTTTCATGTAATGAAAGCTTTTGAAATGTTGGGGAAGTTGCCCACAGTGGTCCTCGTCTGCCTTTCTTTCAGGTGAGTCTGTTGCCATGTCACGCTGCGGCACCCTTCTCTTGTAAAAGATACTGTGGAAGACTGCTCGAGTGTCAGAATCACACGTGCATGAAAGAATGTCATAAAGTTACTGAAAGGGATGGCGGCGGCGATGTTCAAAAGGTAAGGGTGTCCTTTCTTACAGAGGAGCAGTACCCCCTTTCTCTCTCAAGAATTTCAGATCCCGGTATACACCTGGACGTGATCGTCTGTATACAATGTGTGTGAGTCTGTGTTTCTCATCAGTGTAATTTGAGTTTGACTGTCCACAGTAAATGACATGGTGGAAAGGGGTGTGTGTGTGGTGGGTCGACAACATGTGCCTGCGTGTCACTGTTGGAAATAAAATGCTGGGCTAGATGGACCCTTGATTTTGTACCGATAAGCTCTTCTTATGTGACAGTCAAACTCAATTACCACTTCCGTGCCCCAAAAGTGCTGTTAACAGTATTCATTAATTTCCCTTTTAGGTTCTCCCAGTTGCACTTTTCTTTCCCCCAAAATTGATTTCTCTCCTCTCTTTCTCCCATTTATTTCCCTTTAGATTTCTTTTTCGATTAATTTCCCTCCTCAAAATGTATTTCTCTTATCATCTTTCTTTCCCAACAGATTCCTGCCCCCGATTAATCTTCCCTTCTGCTTCTCCCCATCCCAAACCATCATTTCTCTCTCTTTGCTGTGCTTGTTCTGCATTCCCTGTCATTTTGGACAGAACTGCAACATGCAGTATTGCTTGCTGTACATGTTCTCAAAATGTTTTCCTAGCTTCTCCAGTTTGAAGAGGTGAGAAAATTTAAGCGTGAAATTAAAGAAGGGGGTAGTTGCTGTCCAGTCAGCAACTGTCTTGTCTCTGCTACTCACCCCAACTGCACATTGGAACAAAGGCGCAGCTGCAGGGCTAAGACTTCATTTTTAATGGCACAGTGGGAACAAACCCAGTGAACACCTTTTTGCACGCCTGGGCCATCACCATGGAAATGGGCTTGGAGCCCAATGAAATTCAATGCATGTGTAATCATGGAAAAGCATGATTTATGAGTTTAGAAGGTACAGAGGCATGCTGACCTTTATTAATTTTCTCTTTTTAAAAAAAATATGTTTTGAGCTTTGCACTCTGCATATAGAGTTGCAGGTGAGAGAGTCAGGTGGTACTTCCTGGTCTCCTGTAGAAACTTCCAGGACCAGTTTTCTTACTGATCTGAAGTGCTGGTAGATCCTCTTGTGAATGCTCTGTGCTGCCTACATATGGTCACTACTTTGTTTTTTTCTGCCTTGTTCTACCCTCAGCAGTTCATGATCCAGGTCTTCTCTTCAGATATCTGTAGTAGATGTGTGAAGGAGGGTCCCCAGCTTTTTGGGGCCTGCAGACCTCTTTGGAATTCTGATGCAGAGTGGTGGGCACAGCCACAAAATGGCTGCCAGCCACAATATTCCAGGTAGTGACATCATGCGCACAGCTCTGAGAGCCGCTCTTCAGCATTACAGGGAAAAGCTCCGTTCTGTTCTAGTAGTCTGGGAAGGTGGCCGACAAACGTTTTATATAAGTATAATAAGATGCCTTTTTAAATGAACATCCAAATAAATGAATACTGTTTAAAAATATGTTATTGCGCACATGCAGCTTACCTTCAGCCACACAGTGAAGATCCTTGTGCTCTGGTGGCAACTGCTGTTGAACCAACTTTTTGAAAATCTGCATAGCCAATCAGATCTTCAGTGGCCATCCACTGAAGTCCTCCTGGGCAAAACCCTATGTGGTCCTGCCCACTTTCTAAGGAGACTTGGTGGGAGCCATGAATGGTGTTAATGGGTGCCACGGTGCCCACAGGTGCCACGATGGGGTCCCCGATGTGATGGAACAATAGGCTTCCTGGCACTTGTGGGACTGTAGTGTGCAGCCCAGTCCTGTGCATGATTATCAGAAGTCCTGTGTCCACTGGGCCTTGTTAATACATCTGTATGTAGCTGCGGTGGCTCAAGTGGTTAAGACACTGAACTACAGACCACAAGGTCGGTAGTTCAGCAGTTTGAGACCCGAGTGCTGAGTGCTGCATGACAGAGTGAGCTCCTGTCTCTGTTCCCAGCTCCTGCCAGCCTAGCAGTTTGAAAGCAAGGAACTGCAAGTAGATAAATAGGCACCACTTTGGTGGGAAGGTCATAGCGTTCCGTGCGCCTCAGCATCTAGTCATGCCGGCCACATGACCATGGAGAAGTCTCTGGACAGCACTGGCTCTTCGGCTTGGAAACTGAGATGAGCACCGCATCCCTAGAGTTGTATTCGACTGGCTTTCGAGCAAGGGAAACCTTTACCTTTACCTATGTAGCTTACTATATGTAGACTCTGAAGAGCCAGCAAAGAAATATTCTAAATAGTAGCCCCATCTTACTGGCTGTACGGATAATTCAACCTAGAAATATTTCATTCAGGTTATTTATTTATTTGATTAAGTTTCTATCCTGCCCTCCCCTCAATCGGGCTCAGGGCAGGTTACAAGTCACACAGATAACAGTATAATTTAGATAATTAAAATCATATTACAATAAAAACAATAAAAAACAGCAGTCAGAGTGGATTTGCCTCGACAATGATGCTTAGTTTGGGCTGGTCAGAGGCCAACATTATCAGCAGGGGAGGCTGAAGATGGATTTGGATGGATGCCCAGTGCCTCATCTGGAGGCCCGGCAAAACAGCTCGGTTTTACAGGTCCTGTGGAATTGTAACAAATCTCGCAGGGTCTTGATCTCAAGTGAGAGCTTGTTCCACCAAGCTGGGGCCAGGGCAGAGAAAATCCAGGCCCTGATCAAGGCCACCCGGACATCCTCGGAGCCAGGGATAACCAGGAGATGTTGGTTGGTCGAGTGTAGCGCTCTGCGAGGCATGTATGGGGAGAGATGGTACTGAAGATATGGTCCCTTCTTTGGCAGGCACCCAGCTCCTCTGTCTCGTGTGTGGTTTTACCTCCTTATCCCCCTCACTAATTTCCCTGCCTACATCTCCTTGTGGCACTTCATCTTCCACGTGAGATGCCTGACCCAGAGTAATGAGGGACTTGTGACCCTTCTTCTCCATCTCAGCTTTGTCTCGGGGGGGGGGGGGGGGCGTGTTGAGAAACTACAAGCCTTGATCGTTGTGTATTTTGTTAAATTTCTTGGCACTTCTATATTTAAAAAATTCAAAGTACTTTGCAACCTACATTGAAAACTGAAATCCACCGTTCATCAGAAATAATGGACCTCAATTTCCAGTACTGACCACCTGTTAAACACAGTTAAAAGCCAACAGATTATCTTAAAAACTAGGGCTTTTCAAATCAGGCATGCAAAATTGTTCTGTACACACTTCCTTTTCTGCAATATGCCCTGCCACTGTCAATTCCCCCCCCCATTAAAAATTAGTTGTTTGGTGCAGAGTTTATCTTTGAAAAGAAAATAACTTGAAATTTTAGGTGCTGGCTTCAAATTTTTTCAGTACCTGCGATTTTGTAGTCCTCAATACAACAAGCTGCCTCCTATGGGGGGTTGGATGTGTACACAATTGTTTTGATTATGTTTACCCTGGTAAGGTTGCCAGGTACCCCCTGGCAACCGGTTGGGGGTGGCAGCAAACTGAAGCCTAAGCTTTAGTAGCCGGCAACACAGCCATGTCACTTCCAGCGCACACTGGAAATGATGTCATTGTGTCACTGGCAATGTGGGAACCCTTGTCAGTCAGCTGATCAGCGCTAGAGGGAGGGGCTCCACCATGGGGAATCCCCTGCCACCAACAGGGGTCTGGGAGCCCTAACCTGGAGTGGCTGTTCCATAGCGACTGTAATTCCATCACATGTTGTTAAAAGACTTACTGTAGCTAACGCTGGCAAATAAAATGGACCATCTATACAGGCCTGTTTTTTTTAATAATCTTGTGGTCTAAGTGGTTCTCAGAACCATGCCAGCAAGCTTCCCCAAAGCCCTCTGATTTCTTTATCCAGGGGAACACCTATAGGAGTCCATGATGGAGAAAAAAAAGGCAACTATAGGCCGGTCTCATTAAGAAGTGGAATAAGGTACTGCTAGATGGTATACAGGGAGGATACAAGAATGAGGTTTTCAGCAAAGAAATACTAAATAACTTGCCCCTTTGGGGATTACTCCTTACTTAGATAAAGAAATTGGTGTGATGTTCCTTTGACCACACTTACAACCTTGTTGCGATATCTTTAAAAACTAGTAATAGTGACAGACAGGGAATTGATTGGAAATTCTTTTTGTTTGCAGCCAAAGTTCTTTTTACAATGTTCTTGGAAACACCATGGAATATTCTTTGCAACATTATGGGAAATTTCTAGGATGGCAGATCTTATTCAATAGAATCAGTAGCCTTTCTTTTTTTAAAAATGGAATGAATTGAAGGAAACATTTACTGCCTTGCATTTATCTGTGGTTTTATATTGAGTTTGTTGATATGGGTGGCTCAGTATTTAACTTCCTTTAAAAATGTTTATTTGCTTCATAATTGTTGTGAACACAAATGGATTAATTAAAAATGCTTTGCATTCAAAATATAAATGAAAATTAACAGCATCATGAGGAAACACTTAAAATGGTGTTGAAGAAGGGTAAAACCGTACAGAATTTGGCAAACTTAGTTTATGAATGAAAGCCAAGAGCAATTTCACTTTCAATTACGTGTCTCTAAATAACTGTCATTCCTTAATGAGATTTTTTTAATCTGAACCACTAGTGGGAAAGTATTTGTTTCCTAGACAGTGTGCTAAAGTAGGCTAGAATCTGTTAAGTAAATGACCCCTTGGAAATAATCTTAAACTTAGTTACGGTAGATACAAATAAAAATATTTAACCTTTAAAGATTATGCTTTAGCTATGACATTAAATATATTTTGTGGGTGTGTGTAAATTGTATAATTCTACTGGCAGGTATTTTTGTGGCCATTTGTAGGTAGATTCCTGGCTTGATTACCTAATAATTCCCCCCCCCCCTTCCAAAAATTAAATAAAAGTTGATACTGGCAAAGAACTTCCAAATGACCAGCCTTCCCATGTGCTATTGGACAGGACCCTTAATACCTCTTACTTTTTGGTAAGAGCTAAAAACCTGAAGCCTTTCTAAAATAGTGGTTTGTTTGGGGGCTTTTCATATCCTAGGACAGAGGGACCTTTGTAACTCTAATTAGTATTTGCTTAGTATTTTGCAGGTGGAAAGCAATAAAGAAATGCTTGTTTTGTGCTCAAATGCCTTAGTCAGGGTTGCATGATAATTTTGTTAGTTTTAACCTTTCAGAGGTTGGCATTTCGTGGCATTCAGCTTTCTTTGCTTAGCCTCTTTCTAATGTCAGCTCTTGTTCTAACTATAATAATTTCGGTGAATGTTATTGCAAACCAGCTACTTGTGAATTATGAGACAAAACTGCAGTGTGATTCTGTTGCTGGCCATTCGGTTAGAAAGTACTCCATTTCGGGAGCAGACGTGGCATAGTTCCTGAGAGAGCAATCCTAAGCAATCCTAAATCAGAATCCCACTATGGTCTATTCAGTGGGGCTTACTCCCAGGAAAGTGTTCTTAGGATTGTGCTGTCCGAGAATGAGCTGTGGTCCAGCAGTTCCTGGCTCAGATATTGCCTCTGCTACAAACTCATTAGGCGGTAGGGCTGCCAAGTCAGCCCGGGGGGCGGGGGATCCCCCGCTATAGGGGTTCCCAATTCGCCGGCCGGCATTCGGCCGGCGGGGGGAACCCCACCCCTGAAGTCGTCCAGCCTGGACGACTTCTTCAGCGTAGTGACGTCACCACGTTGGAGATGTTGCCAGAGCGTCGCCCTGGCAACGTCTCCAACGTGGTGACGTCACTTCCGGGTGGCTCCCGGGCAGCGAGGGACTCCCCCCCGCTAATCGGTGAGTAAGACTTGGCAGCCCTATTAGGTGGACTTGGGTGAGCTTTCCCCCCCAGCTCCCCCCCCCCCCCCGAGATTAACAGCACTGGCCTGTTTTGTATGTAAAATGGCTTGAGCACTGAAAGCAGTATATCAGTGCTAAGCAATAGTATTGCTTCTCAGTGCATTCGAAGTTCCATGACGAGTTTTACAGAATTCAGTGTCTGATGTACATTGAATAATCTCGTTTTATCCTTGCAACAACATTTTGAGGTAAATTAGGCAGAGCAGCTAGCCGAAAGCTATCCAGTGAACTGCAAGGCTGAGGAGGACTTTGAACCATGGTCTCCCTGGTCTAATGATGCAATCCTAAACATCCTTCCTAGGGAGTAATTCTCATTGAACTAAATGGGGTTTACGCTGAATATGCATATTTAGGATTGTACTACAAGTCTACACACCATGCTGGATCCACAGATTATCAGGGGAACAATCCTGTATTCCAAGCACCACGGAGATGAACCATGACACAGGACTAATTCTCAAGCACCCCTGGCACACATCTTTTAATGCTGACAAACATTGCTCAGTTTGCTTGACAGCTGTTATGTTTTCAAAGAACGGGCATCCTTGCATGCGGAACATAGCTTATTTAACCACTCTGGGATCTGTTGGTTATAACACAGCATGGCTGTGGGTGTTACAAAGAAGCTGTGTGTCTCCGCAGTTTCTTTTGCAGTTGGCTGACAGTACGTTAGTAATGTTTAGAAAAGAAGATTCTTTTAGAGGATTGCTAATGCCCAATGCCAGATGACTTTTGGTGCGTGCCCTGAAATAGACTAGTGTGTTTATGTTCAATTTTTAAAGTGCATAAAATAAATGTGTGTCACAGCTTACGTCGAAATGAGATTTCAGCTAGAATGCTCTGATCAAGCAACACTTGCTGTTCCTAGCACACAGAATCCAATTGTGAAAGTTGTGATTGGCCCTCCTTTCCTGTAATTGATTTTAATTGGTCCTAACTAGTGAGGCTGTTTATAGATTTCCATTTTAAGGTTGCTTAACGCTTGATGTTGTTACTAGAGAGGTAACAAATTCGTGATGTCTTTTTTCTCTCTCAGATTGTATACCAAGGCAGTAAGAAGCTGGGGGCCTGTGAGGAATTGCAGGAAGGGGGAATAATTTGGAAATCCCACTTCCCAAAATCTAAGCCCCCTCCCCATTTTTCCTTTTAACTGGCTTTCAGCATTATGTGCTTGTGAAACATATTCAGCCCACACCTGGCTGTTTGGGGGGGGGGGGGTGTATTCTTAAGGGAAATCTTTGGTTAATTTATTAGCCACATGTTTCTGCATGCCCGGGGAGTCCCTGAAACATAGAGGAAACCCTTAGCTGTCTATGGCTAGCCAGTTTTTGCTGCTTTTGTGATTGACACAGAGCCCATTCACTTCATGATTACTGTATGACCTACGTATAATACACAAGGTGAGATGCTTGGTTAGATCCAGCCAGGTTTTTTTACCTCTAATTACCTCCTCTAATTTGCTTCCTTCCTACAGCCCAATCACACATGGCAATTTGGCCATGCATGTCCGATGGCCTTCAGTATAACCTTTTGGTGATCAAACAGGTTTACCCACTTCTTCCCTTTTTCTTCAGCAGAAAAGCTGGTTGGATGTAACCCATTAACAGTGCAATACTAAGTACAATTTTTTGGACACAAGCTCCATTGAATAGACCTGAGTAGATCTGCTTAGAATTGCTCTCTGAGTCAGTAATATGTGTCATTATGATATGAAGAGCAAGGCTAAGTGTCAAGGAAGTCAGCAGGCTGACCCTGTGACTTCCCAGGGCAAGAGCACACAAGTAATCAGTCTGAAGTTATTAAAAAATATTTATAAAGTTTATGGGAAGAACAGACAAGTTAATATGAATATAGCCAACATTACCAAAAGTCACACAGGACACAAAACAATTAAGCTAGCTTTTATCTACCAAACACTACTTAAAGGTCTTGTTAAGTGGTACAAAGTGGGGCGTGGTTAAGTGGGGCATGGCAACCAGCAAAGCATTTGGTCGCTCCTGGAGCAGCCCCCACACCACTATCTTGGAAACCTAATTAAAAATAAACTCTTCACTGCTGGAAAACATCAAAACTGAGCCCAAGATATAGGAAAACCGAAAGGAGCACGGGCAAATAAAAAAGCACAATAAAAAACAACTTCTAAAGATACAAGAGTGGAATCAGAATCTTCTGAGCGAGACTCCTCGCCTCCTAGGGTTGCCAAGTCTGGGTTGGAAAATATCTGGGGACTTTGGGGGTGGAGCCAGGAGAAGGTGGGGTTTGGGGAGGGGAGGGGCCTCAGCATAGTACAATGCCATAGACTGTACCCTTCAAAGCAGCCATTTTCTCCAGGGGAGCTGATCTCTGTCAGCTGGAGATCAGTTGTAAAAGCGGGAGATCCCCAGGCCCCACTTGGAGGCTGGCAACCCTATCACCTCCTCCCTTACTAGAAACGGAGCTGGAAAATGCTGAAGAGGTACATGTGGGGAAAAGGAAAAGAGAGAACTCTTATTACAAAAAAGCAAGTACAAGAAATGCTAACTGATTTAAAAACAGAAATCAAAGAAATAATAACACCTGTATTTAACAAAATGGATGATTTGACAAAGTTAAAGAAGTTGAAGGTACAGCAAATATGGCTCTTGATGGAAAAAAAATTCTCAGGAACTAAATGAACTAAAAACATTTGAAACATGGCAAAATCAAAGATAAAGTAAGAGAGCGTAAATTAAAATTTAGAGGGGTCTCACCCAACTTTGAAATGAACAAAGAGATAACTGCAGCTTTAAACCAATGGCTATCAGAACTTCTCCACTTATCAGGAACAATTGTAGTAAATGCCTACAGGCTGAACATGACACGTGCTACCTCACCGGTGTTAATCCCGATGTAATTGCTGAAATTGTGGACATTAAAACAACAAAAAAACCCATTTTGGATGCGGCAAGGACAAATGGAGGTTTGAAATTAATGACACTACAGTCCAAGTGTTTCCTGACTTGCCAGTTGAAATACTGAATGCCAGATGCAATTTACGTCCGATAGTGCAACAGCTAAATAAAATGAAACAGAGATACAGGTGGCTCTCACTTGGGCACTTATCAGTAACCTTCTGTGGGAAAATACTAACAGCATATGATACAAAATCTGGAGAAGAGCTCATTAAGGAAATACAAGAGGCTCAACAGGAATGAAAAACTAAAGCAGGAAGAAACAAAGAGACACAACAAAGGGCTTTGAAATAAGACTGGAGAAATTATCTTAATTTCAATTATTTTGACAGACTCAAAGATATATAATGAGCTTCAAGAATGGTGGTGATGTTAGGTTTCCAGGGATTCCCTCCACAGTGGGAGAGTCCACAGCACTCCCACAGGAGCAAGCACCCTGGAAGACAGCAGAGACTCGTTCGGCGAACCCGAACCCCGAGGAGGGAAGCTCCTCTTGAGGACTTTTCCAAGAAACAAGATAAAGTGCAACCTGAATACTAATTTACTTTGCTTGTAGTCTAGACATATAAACTAGATGTAAACTGAATAGATATTTCAAGATATTAGTTAAAGTTTAATGGTTTATAATAGATTAAATATTAGAAGATAAGTGAAATGATTGGGTTGAAAGCCATGGTGGGAGAAAACCTCAAGAAGAAAGTAGATAAAGTAACAATCTTTCCACGCCCATAGTAAAAGAAATATCAATGTTTAGAAGATTGGGATTTGCCAAAACAATGGCTTTGGGCTGCCTGTAATAATTAAAGAAAAAGTGTTTAATGTAAGGATTTTATTTTAATTTATGAAACCTGTAATTGTTTCTTGTGCATGGAAAAAAACAATAAATGTTTTTAAAAAAAGTCAGGTGATGGTGACATCCAATCCTAACATGTCTCCAGAAGAATTCTCCAGTGTGAGAACCTTGTAAGATCCGATAAGCCAGGGCTTATGTTGAATAAAGCCCTTTTATTTACTTAATGGTCTACTCAGTAAGCACGTTCAGTGTTAGTGATGACAGTTACAGGGCAGAGGATAAGTTATACTATATTCAAACGTCAGAACCAGAACCTGGCACCAATCAGGTGAACTGTAAAAAGGCGCAAAAATACTAGCCGTTGTTTTCCCACCGAAAAGGCGCCAACCCAAGGCAGCTCAGACTTGGCAGCCCTCCTCCACCTCCCACCATACATCCCTGTCGGTTCCCATACCCCCACCACCTGGAGTCAGTGCCGTTAGAAAAACACTTCAAGGTTACAAGCATTGCTTAGAGAAACAGATACAGGCATGAGAACAAACTGTGGGGGAGCAAGAGAGTGCTAAATGACGTGGAGAGCAGCAGGCATCCAACTCCCGCCCGTGAAAAATGTCAGGAACCTGACATCCAGAATCTTACATCACCACTCCTGGTCTCTGCCCCCCCCCCCCCCCCCCCACTAAGAACACATTCTCATGATTTTTCTCCAGGCCAGTTTGGACAGGGATCCTGGAGGTTTTTTGTCATCTGGACATGGAACAGGAGTCACTGGGGGTGTTTTGGGGGGGGGGGTATTTGTGAATTTCCTGCATTGTGCTGGGGGTTGGATTAGATGATCCTGGAGGTCCCTTCCCACTCTATGATTCTGTGATTCTATGAGGAGCCGACGGCTCTGGCCTTGGACTGATAAGGTGCCAGGCAGGCGAAGCACTTAATTAGCAACACCTGCAAGAGAGAGCCAGGCCCATTATTATATACATTAACCCTTGAGGGGAGGCAAGAATGGTGCTTCACTTCTCACTAAGGTTTAAAAAAGCTGCAACTGTTTCTTTAAACAGGTAAACTCAAAGGCAGGTGTGTGGGTATAGGATAGAGAGGGGCAAAGCAAAGGATAATAGGGCTGCCAGCTTTCTGGGTTTTCAGGGGCCTGCATACTGGAAGGGAGAAGAGTGGGTGTGTTTTTTGAGGGGCTGGTTGGAAGGCTCTGGGGTGACTGGCTTTTCTGTTGGCCCTGACTTTCCCTGTTTCTTTTACATGTGTGTGCACTTGGCTATGCCGGAGGGGCTCCCCAGAGTCTCGTTATTCTGTGCAAAAAATGTTTTAGAAAGGGAGAGAGAGGTGGCAGCCAAAGAGGCAACTGCTGGACTCCAGTGGGCAGGTTATCTGAAGCAGCCTAGCTTGCTTGGCTGAGAAGACAGCAGGGAAGGTTTGGAGCCCCTCCCCCCTTCTTTCTCTCCTTATCTCTCTCTTCCATCCTGATGCATCAGATGCTGGTTTCACAGTGTCCAAGTGATGAACCTTTAGAAATTCTAATGATATTCTAATGTCAAGTATATTGTGGCCTACATTTCCCTGGATTCCTGATGCTTCAGGTACTGCCGAAACAGTGCTTGAGGCTCTCAAACAGAAAGGAGACTCTAACCTCTTTCTTGCTGCCACAGCAACAGACAGGTTAGTGAAGATGAGGAAAGGAGAAGGAAATTATTCTCCAGTTCTGATTACAAGCCTGGGAAGTACTCTCCCATTTATAAAGTTGACCTTGGATTGTAGACAACCATTAAGAGCTGTTGAAATACAAATTCCAGACTAGAGAGCATAAATGTTAGTGGCATCGCTAGTTTTGATTCCTCTCTGCTGTGGATGCACTGATTATTTCAGAACAGAGACTCCATGCCCCAATGTGTTCTGTCTGAAAAAATATGTCCGCTAGAATATGTTCCATTTAATTCCTTAGTCTACTGCATGATTTGTGTGTTACACGTAATTTTGGTGTGTACGCTGCTTTATGCCTGTGACATAGTAGGAGTCCAAATTGGATAAGAACAATCTGTGATGACCTGTTATTCTGTACAGACGTGTGAGCTAGCGGCAGGAAATTTGAAAGTGCTTGGAAGAGCACTTCCATCTCTTGACTCTGTTAGGGTGCAGCTCCAGTGTCCCACCCAAGGACCAGACTTTTGTCTCTTAGAGGTTGTCATCCTTAGATGACAATGACCTTTCACAAGAGGCTTCCCTGTGCCTTTAAAAAATTAGTTTTCAATATTATCAGGTGCACCTTTTTTGCGGGGGGGGGGGGGGGGATCATGGCCTTTAATACACTGGAAACAAAATTAGTGCTTAAACTGCAGAATTGTCCAGAGACCAAATAATTCTGTGTTTCAGCTTTTTGTTGTATTGTTATTAGGCGAGTCAAGAATGCTCTCAGTGTGAAGAAGAATGTTCCAAACCACGACCACCTGGCTGTCCTCACTCATGCCCTCTGCCTTGCCACCCTGGCGAATGCCCACCATGTGCCCAGATGATCCGGATGAAGTGTCACTGCAA
Source organism: Lepidodactylus listeri (assembly GCA_029233225.1). NCBI lineage: Eukaryota > Metazoa > Chordata > Lepidosauria > Squamata > Gekkonidae > Lepidodactylus > Lepidodactylus listeri. Next base: position 109,065,129 of record JARCFY010000009.1, on the reverse strand, counting down.
ACTCACAAGCCTGTACATCGAATGCATGTATGTAGCTGAAAGAGACTTGGCTTCAGCTTTGAAAGTTAAAGTACTACCATACAGTGTGTGAATATTGCTGTGCTGGCTGGTTTCTCTTCTCTCCCCCCCCCCCCCCCCCCCCCCACACCCCCTTTCTTCTGAGAACTGGTATAACTGTAGTCTCACTCAGGGCCCTAAGTGGGACCGCAGAATAGCATCTGCTTGCCTACCTGTTGTATGTGATGTGTGTAAGATGTTAAGTTGAAACAGAGGTCAATATGCATAGAAATCCGATATACTTAGGTCCAGTCCAGGGCAGGCAGCCTAGGGCACCAAATAGATCCCTCTGCCCCATCCCTTCTAGGTTATGTTTAGTAACAGTTGTGTCAGAAGGGATTTGGGGTCACCATATGAAACTGATGGATTATCTCTGAGATGCAGTTTCTTAGGGTTTGTCTTGAGTTGGCTTGACCAGCCTGGATTCACTGACTGCCATATTGAAAAGTGGGGAAAGTGTTTATTCCAGATCATGGCTAGCAGATGCAGAAATGGGGAATGTCATCCCAGTGGCCTGCCATCTTGTATGAACTTGCTCTGCCTTTACCTTGCTAATGCTCATGCTGCTGCTCCCAGTTCGCATGAGGCCACTTTTAAGCAATTGGGGAAATGAGCTTTGGAAGTCCCTGGGCTCATGGGCTTCCTCCATTCTCCACTCATGCCCAGCACAGAGATTAGTCACTGAGAATCCAAAAAAATGACAAACTGTGGTTTATGTCTTGTTTACACACCAAGATCCAAACTGCAGTTTATTCATTGTTTAGTATCCCTGCTTATAGGAAAGAGAACAAGCCATATTCTGTCATTCTGCCCAGTTAAAATGTCACGGAAAAACTGTGGCTTCTCAGAAATCAGGAAGCCTTTAGTTGCTATGTCTGAGGAAAGAGAGCCTACATGCCCAAGGAATTCCAGGACGTGGTCTCACCACGGTTTGTTTGGGCATATGAGAACAGCTAATGGGTCTGGGTGAACAACCCTTTCCCCCTGTCTGTAGCTGATAAGATCATATGACTCAAGTGCACTGGATGTGCTCACAAAAATTTCCAGTGTTCGTTTGTCATGGTGCTTCCTACTCTCTTCTTTTAGTAACTTGTGGGATGAACATAAGCTGTTGTACTTGGACTGACTTTCAGACCCTCCTTGTTGACTGGTTTTCTGCCTTGGCTTTTCTGTAATGACTTCAACAGAGATGTGTTTTCTGAGATTAGATGTCGTGGAGTCCCAGTAGGAGAAGTGGTTTAAAGAAAGCAATTGTAAGGAGAGGGTTCAGTATGCTTGTCAGCTAGTGCACTTAAATGCCCCCTAGTCCCCATGATGTAGGAAATCAGCACAATCCACATGATAACGCACAAGATTGTGCTGCCATCACCACAAGTTTTGTCCCCTGCTGACATTTATGTGTTAAGCATGGGTATCATTAGACAGCTAACGTAGTTTCTTTATATACTTCATTTATACCCTGTCTTTCTCCCCATTGGGGACCCAAGGCAGCTTACATAATTTTCCTCTCCTCCATTTCATTCTCTCATCAACCCTATGAGTTAGGCCTCATACTAAATTAAAGGTAGAATTGTTGTGGCATATATTTTTTACTAGAGCCTGCTGTGTTGGTTGTGTGAAGGGTTGTTGCACTCAGGGGTCATTTCGAGCAGGAGCTCTGGGGAGCTCAGCTCCGGGAATTGGTGCCAGCCCCCACCCCCAGCAGGGGAAAGCCTGCTTGTGTCACGGCTGCAGCAAAATGACCCCATCCCCTGGAAAGGTCCTTGTTCTTCCGACCAGCCTTCTGAAGGCTTCAGCCACCACTGAAGCTATCCTCCCAGAAGAGTGGTATTTCTGAGGCTTGGATTAGTAGCTGTCCCCTCTCTGCCAGCTCTCCCTCCCTCCCTCCCTTCTCTCTCTATTCTTTCTTGCCTTCTGACATACTTCCGGTGATGTCAGGTGGTGTAGGATATGCAAATAAGTTATGCTAATGAGATCCTGCACCTCTTTTTCTACTAAATGACCCCTGGTTGCACTAATATAAAGAAGGGGGAAAGACTTGTAAATAGCAAATCCAAAAAGCTATGAATTCAAAAAGGGTCTTGTTGCAACAAATCAACACAACTAAAACTCTGGAAGTAGTTAAAATGTGTGTCACTGAGCGCATTCATTGATTTATTTTATCTTCTTTCTCAAATGTCTAATCAGAAAAATCACTTCTGCTGACCTAAAAGAAAAGGATGTACTCAGCTCCTGCAAAAACCAGTGTCCAAAGGAGGTAAGAGGCTTATATAATACTTCAGGAATATTCAAGGTGTATCAAAACCATTTTCTCATCTTTGAAAACGGTTTCATAATTGTTTTAGCATACTAAAGTCTGGCAAACAGATCCCTATTTAACATGCATCGCTACAAAACTGTATTCTCATTTGCATGTGCATTCATAGTTTTCACTATGAAAGACTTATGGGTGCAGTAGATGTTTAAAATTTTATTTTTAATCCTATAAACTGGTGCAGAAGTGTAAAGAAGATTATTGGGCTAGAACCAGCCAGCATTTTTGCTCATTTTCATCCAAGTCTCCTTACTACAGCCCCCGCCCCACATGGCTTTTATCCATGCAGGTCTCATGACCCCCAGCAGAGCCCTTTTGGTTGGTCAGAGGGGACCCCTTTTCCTTTTTCCACTAGCAGAAAAGCTGACTGGATCCAACCAACTATCATATTTTATTTCTTTCCTTCCTTTCCCCTGCAGGGAAAATATAGGAATGTCAGAATAACTAAAGATGCACAGGGTTTTTTTATTACACATTTCTGTGGGTGGTGATTGTACCTATAATGACATCCTGGCTTAGATTTCTACACCAAAAAATCTGATGTCTGTCTTTGTTTTTCATTCAGATGGTGATCCATATTTTTCAGGGACACATCTTGGCTCACTTGAAGCCAACATTGCTGTTTTTAAAATCTCTGTACCAGTCATCTTTTTCCAAATTTTTCTCCAGTTGATTCTGGACATTAAGCAATTAGGGAGAGTGGGGAGGTGAAGTCTTCTGCAGAGAACTCTACTTCAGTCAAGGAGGTGGACTAGTTGGCCATCAAGCGCTCTCCAGACTTCCAGTTTTATGGACTAGATCTTTTATAATAGTTAGGGTACTTAACATATTGTGTAACAAGAGGCTGAACAGTGACATTCTGACTGGAAAAATTCAGTTGAGCCAAGTACTTCCACATTTTCTTTAGATGAGGCAGTGAATAGGTGTGATCCTGTACCACCAACTGAAAAGCAGATGTTGCTACAGGGACCATGCCTTTTGAATGTGAATGACCTATGGGTTCTGTGACACTCTTAGAAGACTAACTTACTTGCTGTTATAGTTTGATCTATTCAGGTCTTTTCCCCAGACTAGCAGTACTGAAGATTCATTGTGGTTCAGTTGAAACACAGTGCCTGACCCATGGTCTGGCTCTTACACCCTTATACCTTTTGAAAATTTTGTAATATCCTGTCTGATTTTTCTTAAGCTTTCACAATGTTTTGTTCAATTCAATTTATTACGATCAAAGATCAGCGAATACCTTAAAATGTTACATATAGTTAACAATGAAATACAGTCAGACAATTGGTACGGGTAAAAATTTTAGTTAAGACAACATAGATTTTTAAATTTCCTAGGAATTAATTATCTGTCTGGTTAGGATAGCCATAGCACAAAATCTTGCTACCTTCGCAGTAGTTCCATTACAAATATTAGCTAAAAGAAGAGTAGAATAAAACTGATTAGACCTGCCTGGGTAGGCAACGACTATTGGCGTGATATATTTAAAATGAATCTCGTGATAAAATTGAGAAGATAAAAGAACGTGCTCAATTGTCTCGACCTGTCAAGAATTACAAGGACAGAGTCGGCTTGCCTATGGGGTATGAGCGTACCTCCCTTGCAGGAGGGCAGATGGGAGAACATTTAATCGTGCTAAAGTGAAAGCTCTGCAGTGCTTTCGGAGTTCTAAAGAATAAAGGTAACTGGATGGAGCAAAATTTAGGTTTTTGTTTCTTACCACTAAAAAATGTGAGGCTCGTGCTCTGTCCATTTGGAGAGAAGTGTCCCATAATCTTTGTTTGACAACAGCTTTGGCTCCTTGAAATCCAAGGTGTAAAAGGGCAGTACTGGAGAAGCCAAGAAGTGCTAGTTAGTTTCTGCTCAAGCTGGGTTTCTGCAATAGAATACAATCTAAAAGGATTAAGAGGGTCAGGCCTGATGGAAGGAGTTTTAATTTAAGCCAAAAACATATGGCACAAAACCAGACCTAGGTTTTTAATGGGCGCGATCATACGCACCCATTTGCGACACAAGAAGGACGATTCTCCGCCAGCTCAAAGTGGCGTGATCACACAAGCACATCTGGGAAGCGTCCTGCAGCCAGTGTCAAAGTGTCACAAACCACTTTGAGCCGGTGGGGAATCGGCTTATTTAGCTACCAGTGAAAAGGCAGTCTCAAATGGTTTGCAACGGCCCAGAACTGACCTTTCCTGGTGCAATCGCGCCAGCGCAAACAAGTGGCTCTGGGTAGTGGGCTTTTTGTTTTTTTTCCCCCTCCCATCCCGGTGTGCGCATCATCGAATGATCCCGAGGGTGGAGAGGCAAGTCATTGATCCCTTGTAGAAGCAGATAAGCGCACTGAAAATGGCCGGGGGGAAAAAACCAACTCGCCCGTGGTTGTGTGTGATCATGCAGCGGCGGTTCGCCCTCACAGGTCCATGGACCTGTGTGATCACGCAAAAGCGGCACAAATTGCGCCCGCACAAATTTGTGTCACTTCCCGTCCGGCTTACCTTGCTCTTGTGGACGGGGCCTAATGTAACTAGGCCAGCCTCAAGCTTAAGCAGAGCATTGGGAACACATTTTGATACTCCAAATAAAGATCTCAAAAATTTTGACTGAATTGTTTCAAGTTTGGTGTATTTCTTATACAGGGATATTTGTGCGCCATACGTTAGTTGAGGTATTGTCTTACCCAAAAAATCCGTCAAAGCATAAGGAATATAAGCTCCTCCTTTGGTGTGAAAGAATCTCAGGGTTGCAAATGCTAATTCATGGGCAGAATCCATAACCTGAGAAAAATGAGCTGCCCACGAGCCTGAAGATTGAAATGCAACTTCCAAATACCTGAATAATTTAACTTGCTCAATCATATGACCATCTAATTGCCATCTGTGCATCATTGGCCTTTTAGCAAAAACAAGTATTTTGTTTTGATTAGATTTATAGATCTTCAACATGGTCTCTGTGCTTGACACCTATAGGTTTACTGCGCCTGCGCAGAAATCCATTGGTATTGTAGAAAGCTCTAACGGATTTTCGTGCCCAGCACCTCCAGGCATGTGTGGAGCCCCCAGCGCACATGCCCAGAGGAGCAGGGCATGGACATCCCACCAGTTGTCTTCTGACTGCCACGCTGATAACAGCTTCATCAGTTAGTTGAGTACTTTGTGGAAAGCTCTCCTCCTAGGTCGCTTTCATTCCTTTCTTTTCTGTATCTCTTGTATTTTCTTCCCTTTCTATCAAAAAATTAAAAAGAATCTCTTCTGTCCTTTCCTTGGGCTACGGGGGGGTTTCCCTTCTGCCTTCGGGCTCCCCCCCCCTTTACTGTCTCCCGCTTTCTTAACCCAGACTGTATGGCTAAGAAGTGGGGCTGTTTCAAAGATTGCTCTGCTTGTGGCAGCAAACTCGCCGCTCCTGACGGTCACTCCCTTCGCATCGTCTGCCTGGGAGAGAGCCACTGGCCTGATTCTTGCCTCCATTGCGCGAGATTCAGTAACCAAACATGCAAAAACAGGACAGCTCGACTTAAAGTGGCCTTCTTGGAGTCCGTGCTGCTCCCCGCATCAACCTCAACTACGCCAATGGACTCTGCGCCTCCTCCGAAATCATCCATGTCAACGGGCGACCCCACGAGGCCATCGACATTGAGGCCTGCTTCCGACATTGTTCGCACAGCGTCGAAGCGCCCGGCCCCCACCCAGTCCACGGCTTCGACCCCTGTGAAAAAGAAAAAGGACAAGTCGGACAAGCACCATAAGGGGTTAACTACCATTTCAGGCAAACCCCCTAAGAAGAGCTTGGCCCCTGCCCTTGCAGCCTCTCCATTGTCTAGTGTCTCTGACATGGGGACTGTGGCTCCAATTCTTCCACCTGCGTCTATGGAGTTGCCTACCGTGCATCTCCTCGACTCACCGATTCGACAACTGGATCCACCCTTGCCAGACCATATCCTAGAGGCTCAGGAGTTTTCCGAGGTAGACTGGGTACAACTCTATGCCCGCTTCCCTTGATGTGAGAGATCCCTGTCGAAATCTCCATTCTCCGACAGATCTATGTCCCCGCTCGATGTCGACCGCCAATGTCCTAAAGTCCAACCAATCAATGTCGACGCTCCTTCCACTTATCCTATGGCCAAGGATCGCCATAAGGACTATCGTGATCGTTCTCCACGATAAAAATCGCCTCAACGTTGATCCCATTATGGGTCACCCCAACGTCATTCACCGATCCCCTTTCAATGGGGCTACCCGCCTCACCCGATGATACCCTGGGACCACTACCCATATAGGGCATACCCCCTGTCCTCCTCGATGCCATGGCTCACACCAGCCACCCACTCCAAGTGGGACCGCTATTCCCATCGGGCCCGATTGCCGAGGTCATTCTGTCCGCCTCCCTCAGCCTCGCTGTCGAGACCCCCGATGCTTTGACCAGAGAAATGCTTCAGCGCTCTCCTCCGCCTCCGATGCTGACTGTCACTTTGTCTAGCCACACACCAATGCCGGCTCAACACCGACGGCAGTCCCCATCTGTGCTGAAACCTCTGAAATAGATGCCCCTGCCTCCATTGCAGCAGGCCCACGGCACCAACATCCCCTCACATCTCCCACCACCCCCTCCATCCTCGTCGTCAAGAGAGAGAGTCCGATGACGACCAGTCTGACACTCGCAGCTCTCCGACTGACCCCTCCCCCAAGCCAGACGGGGCTGATAATCTTCCCATCTCTCCGTTGGAGGACCTCACCTCGAACAGTGATCTTATCAAACGAATGGCCCTCATCTGTCATCCAACCGAAGCCTGTAATTACAGACGCCTCGATGTCGATAGCCCTGCCCAGCTAGACACCTCGATGTGGTTAGCCCTGCCCACGTCAGTGGTGCTACTACAAGCAGCTAAGTCCCCATGAGACAAACCCTCGTCCACACCCATCTCCTCCAGACGCATGGACCACATGTACCGCATCCAGGAAGCAGGTGCTGAATTTTTAATGAATCATCCCCATCCAAACTCCATGGTCGTTAATTTTTCCTCAAAATTCAAGAGGACCCATTCTACCCCATCCGACAAAGAGGGCTGCAAGCTTGACGCATTTGGTTGTCGCTTTTTCTCTGCTGGAGCTCTGGGCCTTAAAACGACCAAATACTTGGCCTGCATGAGTAGGTACCACTATGCACTGTGGGAACAACTCTCTGAGACTATATCCTCCCTCCTAGAGGAGCAGAGGCTTGCTGCTAAAAGGATCCAGAAAGAAGGTCTGGTCCTCACCAAGCAACAAATAAACACCTCCAAGCATGCTCTGGACTCATTCTCCAAAACGATATCAGCCATTGCCCTGAAATGCCACTCCTGGCTACGCACCACCACCCTCCGGCAGGACACGAGATCTTATGTGGAAGACCTCCCATTTGATGGCCTTGGCCTCTTCCACTCAACAACTGATTCTGTCCTCCTGGAGATGGACAAAAGTATAAAGGCGTCACGCACCCTAGGAGTTTCCTTCTCCACAAGGCAGTTCAAGCCCTGTACCTGGTCCAGGCCTTGGTCCAGGAGATCTTCTAGCCGAAGCTCCCCCAACCGTTCCTAGCACCCTCGCACATCATCTGGGGCACAACGAGCACCCTATGCCCTGAAACAAAAGTTCTCCCCTGCACAGCAGCCCAGTCGCTCCAAGCGGTCTAGGCAACCTAAACAGGGCCTTTGACTCCCCCCTTTCAGGATTACCTCATGCGTGACTGACTCCCTTTCTTCCAATGTGGCTCCGTGTGACCACAGACTCTTGGGTCCTCTCTATCATCTCGAGGGGCTACCTCATCAAATTCGTTCAATCCTCCCTGATTCCAGTATTTGTCTCCACCCCGCCGTCTGACATGCTTCTCCAAGATGTCTCCATCCTTCTCAGCAAGGACGCCATAGAACCCATGCCCACTCCCCACCAACGATGAGCTTCTTTTCCAGGTACTTCGCGGTACCCAAGAGAGACGGTGGCACCAGACCTATTCTGGATCTCAGAGGACTGAACCTTTTCATCGAGTACCATCACTTCTGAATGGTGACACTCCTATCTATCCTTCCCTTGCTGCGCAGATGTGCCTGGACGGCTACTCTCGACCTCCAGGACGCGTACTTTCACATAAATATTTGCCCCCCCCCGGCAAATACCTCCGCTTTGCCATAGGTCAGGACCATTACCAATACAAGGTCTTGGGCCTGTCCACGGCCCTGAGAGTCTTCACGAAGATGATGGTAGTGGTTGCAGCCTTCTTCCACCTACAGGGAGTCACCATCTTTCCCTACATAGATGACTGGCTTCTTGTGGCAAATTCTCCACAGGCCCTTCTAGCCAACATAGCATTCACACACTCTCTTCTAGAGGTCTTGAGTCTCAGGATCAACAGGGACAAATCCCAGCTGTCTCCATCCCAAAGGGTCTAGTACATTGGGGCCGAACTGGACTTGATAACCATGCGAGCATACCTTCCAGAGGACAGGGCCCTCCCTATCATTGCCCTCACTCAACAAATCCGATCTAACCTTTGCCAAGCTGAAAATGTGCCCTCTGCAGTTGTGGTTCCTCCACTCCTTCCACCCACAATCCCAGCCGTAATTGCTCCGCCTCTCACCACCCTCGGAGGTACGAGACTCTCTACTGTGGTGGACCCTAAAGTCAAACCTCCTCCAGAGGGCTCCGTTTCATCTCCCTGTACCACGGCTCACTTTGACCACCGATGCTTCCAGATGGGGGTGGGGAGCGCATCTCAATGGCTTCAAAACGGGCACACGATGGGACCCCAGCCTCCTGTCCCATCACATCAATTACCTGGAACTTTTAGCAATCCTCTTCGCTCTCCGCACCTTCCTACACATGGTCAAGGGTCAATGTGTCGCGGTTTTAACAGACTGCAGTCTGCTATATAAACTGACAAGGGGGCACAGTGTCCGCAGCCTATGTGGCCTAGTGATCCAGCTGTGGGACTGGAGCACGGACAACGGGATTTTCCTACGGGCCACGCACATCCCGGGCTCCCTCAACATACAAGCGGACGTCCTGAGCAGGGGCCAGGCCCAATTCCACAACTGGGAACTCACCTGGACCTACCTCCATCCGGTATTCCTTCGATGGGGCTTCCCAGAGGTCGATGTATTTGCCACCCAAAACAACAAGAAGTGCTCGAGGTTCTGCAGCCAAGGCGGAGTCAACCCCCTCTCTCTAGGGGACGGCCTCCTCTACCCTTGGACCCGCGACTTCCTCTATGTCTTTCCACCCCTCCCTCTGCTCACTCGTGTCGTACACAAGGTGATTCATGACGGGGTAAACTGCATACTAACTTCCCCATGGTGGCCCAGGCAACCCTGGTTCCCGATCCTCCTCTCCCTAGCCAAAGGGAGATTCCACCACTTTCCACCACAGCCAGACCTCCTCAGTGTCTCTGACACTCCGCTCCTACACCACGGCATTCCCCGCCTCAAACTCTCGGCGTGGAGGCTCACTCCTTCGCGTTCTCTGACTGTGTAGCCAACGTTATTTTAAACTTGCACAAGGCCTCCACATATAGGTCCTACACTTATAAATGGACACATTTCTGCTTCTCTCTCACACAGGACAATGTTGCACCACCTTCTGCAGGCTTGCCTTGGATTTTCGATTTCCTTCTATCCTTGGCAGACGCTGGATTCTCACATTCCTCGTTAAGAGTGTACCTGTCAGCCATCTCAGCGTTCCACAACAGAGTCGACAACTTCTCAGTCTTTGCCCACCCACTGTCCAAATGCTTTGTAAGGGGTCTGCTACACCTGTATCCCCCCACCAAGGTACAAGCCTAGCCATGGGACCTTCCCTTGGTATTGCATTCGCTCACCAGGAAGTCTTTTGAACCATTGGCGACATGTAGCCTCAATCTCCTGGCGTGGAAAACAGCCTTTTTAGTGGCCATCACATCAGTGAGAAGAGTGGGTGAACTACTTGCCTTCAGGCATGATCCTCCATTCCTCTGTTTCTTACCCAATGCGGTTTGACTGGTACCTGATATTTCCTTCCTACCCAAGGTCGTCTCTGAGTTCCATCTACACTCTGAGACTCTCCTGCCGGACTTTTATCCCACTTGCTCTTCGGAACAGGAATGTTTCCTCCATACTCTAGATGTCAAGCGAGCTCTCCTGTTCTACCTTGCCTGTACCAAGCCGACCAGACGAACTCCTCAGCTATTTGTAGGGGGGATGCTTCAAACAGATTGGGCACACCTATCACTGCCCAGAGACTCTCCAGGTGGATCGTGGAACTCATCCATTTATCCTATCTCCTGGCCCAGACTCAGCTTCCAGGCCCTATCCAAGCCCACTCTACCAGGCCATGGCTACATCCATGGCTTTCCTTAAGGGTGCCTCCATAATGGACATATGCCTAACAGCAACTTGGGCAACTCCCAACACCTTTATCAAGCGTTATGCCCTGGACACTAGGGCCGCTAGACGCTCAGCAATGGGTTGCCTCATTCTCTCTTCCGCATCTCAGTGACAGCCTGCCAGCACCCTCCTCCAGGTAGGCCACTGCTCGCTACTCTCCCATAGGTGTGAAGCACAGAGACCACGTCGAAGATAAACAGGTTTCCTACCTGTAACTGATGATCTTCCAGTGGTCATCTGTGCATTCACACCACCCACCCATCCTTCCCCTCTGCTGCCAGGCTCCTCTTCCTCTTATTTAGTCTGGTTGCAGTGGTCAGAGGGAACTGGCGGGATGTTCGCGCCCTGCTCCTCCGGGCATGCGTGCTGGGGGCTCCATGCATGCCTGGAGGCGCTGGGCGCGAAAATCCGTTAGAACTTTCTGCAATACTGACGGATTTCCGTGCAGGCGCAGTAAACCCATAGATGTGAATGCACAGGTGACCACTCGAAGATGATCAGTTACAGGTAGGAAACCTGTTTTTAGATGTTCCTCTTTACAGTGCAGTGAGACTGCACGAAGGGCTCATCTCAAGTGTACTTCAGTATATGACAAGATAGCTGTGTCATCAGCGTGTAAGAGCATGGGAATGGGTCTTTTTGTAATAGTTGGAGGGTGAAAGTCCAAATTAGTTAATGATTGTACCATGGATTATATAGAAGTTAAATAGTAGAGGGGCAAGTATGCTGCCATGTCTCACCCCCCTCCTAACTGGGACCTTATGGGACATGTGTCCTTGAGGGTTGCATCGAACTGATAGTTGGTTATCTTCATGGAGGGCATGTATAAGGGCCAGCAATCTGTGATCAATTGTGGTTTTTTCTATTTTTACCCAGCGTCTATTACGCGAGATGCTGTCAAATGCCATTTTATAATCCGCAAAGCCTGTATAGAATGCTCCCTGGGGCCTAGCAGTGTATTTCTCTTCTAAATGTTGCAGGATCAAGCACTGCTCTATTGTGGAACGACCGCTTCTAAATCCTGCTTGTTCTGCAGCCAGTATATTTTCCCCTTCTATCCAGTCCAGTAGCTTCCAATATAAATGCCTGGCATACAGCTGGCCTACCACACTAAGCGGGCTGATTGGACGATAGTTAGAAGGGTCTTCTTATAAATTGGGATGATGACTGCCATGCCCCAGTCTTTAGCCATCTGAGCTGTTTGATCAATATAGGTGAAGAGGGTTGCGAGTACAGGTGCCCACCAGTCAATGTCTGATTTTATTAATTCTGGGGGAATTAAATCTTCTCCAGGGGCTTTGCCCAGTTTTATCTGGGTTATGAGTCTCCTGACTTCAATGGTTGTGACTGGTGGCCAAGATGGAAGGTTATCTATATTAATTGGAGAGCGTGGCATTAGGGATGCCTCTGCTGCTCATATTGAAAAAAAGTGGTCCTCCCAAATTTTTGCTGGAATCTTGCTGGTAAGTTTGGAGCCTTCTGAATGTAGGCCTCCTGAGACTATCCTCCAGAAAAGCGAGTCATTTTTAAGTTTTGCTGCCTGATTAAGGTGCACCCAAGGTCTTATGAATCTCCTCCCTTTTTTCATTTTAATTAGCTTCTTGTATTGCTGTTTTAAAATGAAAAGATCTGGTGGAATTGTTAGCAAATTCTGAGATTTGTATCTCTTGTACTTATTCCTTAACTTGTTTTTTTAAGAGTGAGTTAGTCATAATCAAACCACGATTGAGAGACGATTTTACCTTTTGGGGGTCTATTAGTTGCATAATTACAAGGGCGTAGATTTAGCCATCCCTTTATGATTTGCGTGTAGCATGCTAACATGCCTTTTAGATTGGGGTTTGTAATAATTTCTTTGCGTAGATGACTAATTCCTTCCGTTCTCAAAAAGGCTGTATTCTGACTATCAAGACTGTGGGACCACTGAATTCATTTATAATTGGAATCTTGTGACAGGGCTATGACAAATTTTGTGGTTAGGTGGAGTGAAGGATATGGAAAGTTGAGATTTACGTTGATAGGCAAATGGTCACTGTTTAGATGAGGACTGACTCTTAGGAGAGCTACATGGTCTAACAGATTATGCGAGGTGAGAATATAGTCAATGCTACTAGCTCCTCCAGTTGACCAATAGGTGAATTCACAAGGTAGGTCTCCTTTGACAGATCCATTCAGGATGAATAAGTCCTGTCTATTAGGTAATTTTGTTAAACACATTCCTTTCCAATTTGATTTAGTATCTTTTGAACGTCTAGAATGTAAGGACAATGTACCATCTTCCAAAAGGAGAACAGCATTAAAAAATGAATACAGAGAGTCAGTAGAGCATCCAGTTCTGGCGTTAAAATCACCAGCTACCCAAAAAAAGGAATTGTAGGATTTGATTAGCAAATTGGTTGTTAAATTTTCTAAACTGTTTCAAATTTCCTGTGACCTGACCTCGTTTTGTAAAGGGTGTGTGTGTGTGTATGTTGACAACCACAAGACAAAATTTTTGAAATTGTACCACCACTGAAGGGCAGGGTATAAATCCAGTACTCCTGAGGGCACCTGGTATCTTTGGCCACTGTGTGACACAGAGTATTGGACTGGATGGGCCATTGGCCTGATCCAACACTGGCTTCTCATATGTTCTTATGAATGTGATATTACAGTAGGGAATTGTGAAAAATCTAATTATCTAGTTTGATGGTTTAAAAAGGTATAACAGTTTCCATAAAACGTTGGCAGGTTTAAGAGCTTTATTTTGGCTATGGTAGTACATCAGCTAGAAAGAGCTTTTGTTGTCTGGGACAAGCGTTACTTCTTTTGACTCGCATTCCCTTTTGCTTTAGGGAGGGAGGGAGGGGAGTATGATACTGCCACAGATGCTACTCAAAAGCTTAAGCACTTTACAAGAGATTTTTTTTACTGCAGGACCCAAACTCTCTGTATAACGACTTAAATCCATATGCAAAATGCATTACAAACTTTCAGAACAAGCGTAGAAGGCATCATAGCCTAAGTCTGCTAAGGTATCTTGGGGTTTTTATGTTTCTCACAATGTTGGTTTGCTTTATAAATATATCACTGTGATGCAGGGAAAAAATACATAGTGAAAATACATAGTACAGAAGACAGTTGTTCTAGTAAATGAATTTTTGTGGCCCATGTTATAATCTTCCAAAAACCATGACATAAAGAATCCTGTTCTAAATTATGATTAGTGTTACAGGTTTTTTGTTGTTTTTTTAAACACACACAGCAAGTTGGATCCAGTCAGCAGTTCCGTTGTTGAAAAATGGAGGAGGGTCCCCTTTGACCACAGAAAAAACTATACTGGAGCTGCATGGACAAAAGCTGTGTGAGAACAGGCCTGTAGTAAGGAGGAAAATTAGGTTAGATTGAGTGGAGAAGTTCCCTGGCGCCAACCCAGTAACTTCAAAACTCCAGGGCACCATAGCTAAAATAGTCTTACTACAGGTTTGGGAAACGGGGTTTTAAAAATCAAAATGCCATAAATACTTCAGAACACTAAAAAGTGCCGTAGTTGGGAAACTCTTTAAAGATGAGATTGTGGCTTTACCTGTACCAGATGATAACAAAGTCCGTAGTGGACCTTGGTAATAATACAGCACTATCAATGAACAATACAGAGCATTATGAAAGTTCAAACCATTTCTCATACATCATATAAGAAGTCTTTACAGCCCTGCTGAAATCAAAGTCATCATTGTTTTATATTTCTTCACAAGTGTGCCCTACATGTGGTGTTCATCTGCTATAAAATTATTGCACGGAGATGGTATGAGTGGAACTAGCACCAGTGTTTTGCGGAAGGTGGCTGGATCTCAGGTGCTTCTGGTGTCACCCTGACACCATACATGTGTAGTAGGGATATGTTTTAGTCTGCCCACGGGTGTAACATTGTATGAAAACTTGGTGAAGGAACTTGCTCAAACATATGTGTTAGAGAGAAAGAGAGATCCACATCCTTGTTTTAAAAAACAAAACCCACCACCATGAACTTACACATAATTGTATCAGTAAATGTCCCTTATCAGGTTGCTTTGTAAAATGTTATACAGCAAAATATATTTTTCTTGTTTTATTAACATAAATAGTACATTTGCAGTTGCTAGTGAATGCCAAAGACTGCCATAATAATTATTTTAAAAAATCATCGTTTCTATGACCTCTGCTGATAGCAGCCCTGTCCTGCTCACCAGATTGGAGGCATGCCCCAGGCCACAACAGATATCTCAGCCTGGGTTCTAGGGTTCCAGTCCAAAGTCAAAGTCCAGGATCCAGCAGCACAATCTAGAATTGCAGTCCAAGTTCAGGTAGCAAGGTTCCAAGACCTAAGCAAGCCAGGCAACTGGTAGGATCATCAGCAGGGTTGCAGACAATCCCACACTGTCTGCCACCTCTTATAGGGAGGTTCCCTATAGGTGTCGCTGGGTCCCATTTTAGGGTTCTCTTCACAAGCTCAGTTAGCTCCTCTACTCATGAGGAAGACTAGGCTCAGATCCTGTGGTGACTTGTGGGTCTCTCCTAGCACTTCCTTAGCAGAGGGGAAGGCCTCAGGCCACCAAGCACACACTTATGTGTGGCCCATGCCTCAGGACTAGCCCTTTGCCTCCTCCTGGGATGTTTTGGGAGACCATGGCGGGTCTGATTGTGGGCGGGTCCATGCTAGGGTCTCCAGGCCTGAGGGCCCTTCTGGCTCAGGGGGTGCTGCCAGTGCTGGATCAGTTGTCCCTTTGGGGCGGTGTTGACTCACCCACCTCACTGGGAGGGCTTGGGGGCAAGTGGTCCTCCTGCCTTGAGGACTCCTCTTCCCAGGCTAAACCAAGGCAGTCATGACAAGTCTGCAGATGAGAATTCATGTTAAAAGTGAGGGAGAAAAAGAAGTTACAAGATTATTTCTCTAATGTTACTTCGATTGAAACAAATAAAAATGGAGGAACAGGTTTATAATGTTTAGAATCTTACAATAGGTGCTAATTAATTCTGGGAGAATCTGAAAATTATCCTTTGAAAACCAATCTGGCCTTATGTTAAGTTTATTTTGAAAATACCTTCAAGTAGAGTTGTATTCCTGAATTCTGTAGGTAAAGGTAAAGGTTTCCCTTGCTCAAAAGCTAGTTGAATCTGACTCTAGGGGGCGGTGCTCATCTCCGTTTCCAAGCCGAAGAGCCAGCGCTGTCCTGAAGACTTTTCCCATGCTCATGTGGCCGGCATGACTAAATGCCAAGGTGCACAGAATACTGTTACCTTCCCACCGAAGTGGTACCTATTTATCTACTTGCAGTTTCTTGCTTTCAAACTGCTAGGTTGGCAGGAGCTGGGGCCAGAGACGGGAGCTCACTCCGTCATGCAGCACTTGGGTCTCAAACTGCTAAGCTACCAACCTTCCGGTCTACAGCTCAGCATCTTAACCTCTAAGCCACCGTGGCCCATTGTATTCCATAGTGGCCATTATAAGCTGAAATGCCTGTTTGGGGCTTCTGTCTTCCAATCATTGCTTAATGTAGGTGAAGAGTGTGTGTGTATGGGAGGGGGGGGGGGGAGACATTATTGGAATGAAAGCTGCTTTAAACCCTTCTCTTTTTTTGCAAAAAGAAGCAAAATTCTGTATTAGCTGTCATTCCCCTTAAGTTTGATTTATAGCTGCAATGCCTAGAATAGAGATCTGAAGACAGTTCTTTTATGTCTTTTGATTGCACGTTACCCCCACCCCCAATACTTTAGCAGCTAGTGTGTCCTTTACGGGGATGACTAAGCTTCACAAGAAAGGGAGAGTATTTTTGCCTTTTTTATTTTTAGGTCTCTCACAGTGGTTTTGGTGTATTGGTAGCAGAGTTGGAAATGGTGTTGCTGATCACTAACAGTAATAAGAAAGTTGGATGGGTGCCATTTTCCTTGGTATGAAACCTAGTTCAGTCAGTGCATAGAAAGTGCAAAAAATGATCGTGAAAACTTCAAGAGACAGTCTGACAATTGTATAAAATAAGAGACGTTAAAACATTGCATTAAAAGCAGATGTACCGAGAAACTCTTGACATCCATAGCCTCTGATATGTTGTGGTACTGAAACTGAAGTGCCAATACAAGGCAACTGAAACACAGCATTTGTTATTTGGGGGGTGTAAATGGACTTGATGCTGTGTTGTGTTCACAGCTGGTTTCCTGCTTGCTTTCAGACTCACATTTTTCTGTGTTGTAGTTGTCCTGTGGTCACAGGTGCAAAGAGATCTGCCATCCAGGTGATTGCCTTCCAAACTGCAACCAGAAGGTAAAGATCAGATGTCCTTGCAAGAGAATAAAAAAGGTAAACTTTATGTGTTGGTCTTTGAAAACTGTATTTTATTTTATTTTAAAAGGCTTGTTTGTAACCTTTGATTCCAGTAGACCTTCACTGATGTAAAGCAAAATGTTTCTGTAAGTGCAGGGGGGGGGGGATAATATTTGCTAGTAGGGATTCTGGCTTTTAAAATTAGACAGATAACAGAAGACAGTGAATTAGATACCAGAGCCTTAAAAAAAGCACTGGCAATCATGCAATTACTTGTTTTAAATGTGTTCAAAACTGTGCTGGGAAACATGTATAGCAGTTCAACTCAAGTATGGCTGATCCAGACAAAAGGGAGGAAATAAGTTTTCCTGACCAGCGATCAGGAAAAGGCATGTTTAATTGCATTACAAATTGGACCAAGAACAGTTGTTAAACTCGTGAATCCCTAATGCATTTTACAGCATGAGGTTTCTAAGTCTCAGGGCAGCTGTGGTGTCATCATCACCCCTGAAGTAGACAATATAATGGATAAACGACTTCCCTTTGCATGATGATATTAATTTTTTTGCCAGAAAGCATGCTTTTTCACTGCTTAATAATGTTTGTATTATTCTGAAGAGAAAAAAATTACTGAATAGAGGCTGTGTTGCTTTGGCGGTTTTGCAGAAAAGCAACCCATATATATATTTATAGCAAGTAAATGCATAGTATAAAAACTGAGCAGGAAAAAGATCTTCAGCTTCTTTAGAAGTACCTCTAATCCCAGCATCACTGAAGAACCTCTGCTTTGCAGTTTAGTCCTTGTTCTTTTACTTTTTGAGCACTGGGTAAAGTCTATTAAACCGTAATTTTTAGTAACTTTTAGTTTATGGAGATAGTTGGCTAAGTGCACATTAAAAAAACGCAATCCAAGCCAAATCAGTCACTTCAAAGTCGCTGTAATATCAGCGGGAGAGAATTAAGCAAGTATTTTAACTCCCCCATGGAAACTGATCGGTGGGAGCTAGGAGAGTTAAATTTGGATTAGATTGAGCCCAAATGGATTTTTGCTGTTGTTACTGCTGTTTGCCCCATAGAATGTGTGAGATAAAGTTGATGGCACTCTATCTGGTAGTGAGAGCCAGACTTTTATAAAAAAAATAAGGACCTCTCTAGAAAACCTGAATGCTTGCTCATGGAAGGTTTATATTCTTTATTAACAGTACAAATATCCTGCCCTGAAGTGAGAAGGCATCCCACTACAGTGCAGCCCTTTGGCCATGATACAAAATTTGGTTTAGTTCTATGCGTACACATAAGCAAGGATGGCCCAGCTCTGCTTTTGGGGAGATGATGATATTGACATTGATGTTTCAAAAGATTGTTAATCAACTTATAGGAACTTATGGAAAATTCCTGTCCTTCAGAGAAAATGTAAATTGCTACTAAAAATTGAATGGCAGCATCTGCAGTTGCAGTGTGTTCTTTAGGCAGAGTTTGATCCACCAACTTTGGGGGGGGGGTGTCAGAATCTCCTACAGAGTTAGAGGACATTACAGGGCTTCCGACCTCTAATGTCAAAGAGCATTATTGGGCTTCAGACCTCTAAGGTCAATATTTATCTCATTTTATTTATATATATATAATTTGTAGCCTACCTTTCTTACTGAGGCTTGATGGATTACAAAATACAAAAAAATGCAGACAGCAATAAGGCATCCCAAAAACCAGTGCAGAAGAATTACAGAATCACCTTTTTTTTTTTTTTTTGGAACAAAAGCTAATAATCTATATTAAAAAAAGATGAACAAAAGCTAATAATCTATATTCTTACTGCTGCAAGAACAAGCTGGGCAAGATTATGGAAAGAAAAAATGATACCATCCCCAGAGCTGATTGTGGAAAAACTAATGGAATTGGCAGAAATGGATAGATTGAGCTGGCAATTACACGGAAAGAATGAAGAACAATTCTTAAGAATTTGGTCAAAATTCTATGAATGGATTGAAATTAATGTATGACTCCGAAAACTTAAGTGATGTAAAATGCTGTATACTTTATTTTCTTGAAAATAATTAAAAATATTTATATATATATATATTAAAAAAAAGAATTACAGAATCACAACACGATGCAAATAGGCCATAAGCAATGCAGAAAGTGGATTACGAAGGTAAAAGGCAGTGCATTAAAAACAAAATGCTACATACAACAAGTGCCATGGATCGAACTCCCTTTATATAAAGCATCCTCCTGAGCCATTCCATTATACCACCGCCCTATTTCCTACATAAAAATGCCCTCCTGAACGCTTCTGTTTTATACATTCTGTGGAATACAGATGTGTGGGATCCTTCCCTACTTCATGAGGCAGCCTGTTCCGCAAGATGGAGACCACAACAGAGAATGTACATATACAGGCAGTTGCCAGTTTTACCCATTTTCAGGACGGCGTCTTCAGGAGGCCTGCTCACATGAGCGAGCTGTCATGGCGCAACACAACAGGAGAGGTGGTGCTGCAAGTGTGTGAGTCCCAAGGCCATTAAAGGCTTCGTAAGAGATAATCAGTACCCCTTCAGTTGAACCTGGTGATTAATTAGTAATCAATAGAGTGACTGTAGAATGGGTGTAAAATGCATACACCACCCAGCAGCAGCATTCTGTATAAACTGGAGCTTCCGAGTTGATTTTAAGGGCAGACCCATGTAGAATGCATGACAGTAGCGGATCCATGTGGCTAGGCTGGCCAAGTCGAAGCAGAGAGACATTCTCTAGGCTAAATGAAGCTGGAAGAAAGCGGGGTTTTTTTTGCAGTCGTGTTAACTTGTTACTCCAGTTATAATGCCGCGTCCGGTATAACTTCTGGGCTCTTAAGCAAGCTAGTGACTCTATTACATGTAGGAAGCTCAATGTCCTTTGATGTCTTTCAAGACCTCAGCCTTCCCAGCATCATCTTTGTCTTATCAGGATTCAGTTTCAACTTAGACTCTTAACCAGAGCAAGCCGGCAGAGAGTGATTTGGATAAAGAAACATAGAGTTGGTTGTTAGCCAACTCCAATATCATGAATGAATCCTCCTAACGGCTTTACATAGTGTTTAAATAGCATGGGGGCGGGGATAAGACTGAGCCTTGTGGAACCCCACAAGACAAGTTCCACAGTGATGAAAACTGGTCTCTGACAGTCCTGTCCATAAGAAACAATGTAAACCAATCCAAAGCACATACCTTAATTCCTGCTTCTACCCCCAGTGATTCCGCAAAATGGCATGGTCCACAGTATCAGAGGATGCTGATAAATATGTACCTGAAGTGCAACAAAATTAATATAGAGACTTTACATGAAAGATTTAAAAAGACTGATTCAACAAAAATTGGTCTTCCAGTTTGCACTGGGGACCACTGCAGCTTTTTAGGGAACAAAGGTTTGATACTATGAAGTGTGGGCCACAGTCCTGTTTCTAATACAGAACCCATAAGATTGCAAGGTTATCAGTAATTTTGGGCTAGAAGTTTTTGTTAGGATATATTTAATGTTGAAGATATATATGCCCTAATGGAAGTACCTTCCAAGTTGGTGGGATTCTTGAAGTAGGTCAAAAAATGGAGTCTTCTAGTTTTTTTGATGGTCAGAAAATTAACATTAAAAGCATCCACATTCAGCCACCAGTGGTGGACAGTTATCCTTGCTGCAGTAGCTAATTATGAGAGGGGGCACTCACCATTACAGAATACGAGCCTTTTGCAAGACATTTGCACAGAAATATTTTTATAACAATTGTGACCAACATCAGCCTGTTAAACAAAAAGTACAAATGTGGTACCATATCCATCTTCTTCTGTGCATCCCTTCTCTTGTCCTTTTTAATTTTTTCCCCTTTCCCTTATTTTGCTTCTCAATCTGTTAATCACAGTGATTTTCAATGTATAGTTATGGAAACGTATGCCCTCTGTCCAGTCTGTTGTAACCTTCACTTTATACTTGCTAATATGTTTGTGACGATAAAACCAATTATTTTAAATTTTCTATTAAACAATGAATAAGGGCAAAGACTAAGCTGTAGCAACATTGCCAGGTGAATTTGTGTTTCAGCAGTCTTTTTCCCACTGGAAAAAATGCAGTTATTACCTTAATCCTCTTACTCCAAAAAGAGCACAGTGTTTTCACACAAATGATGTAATGAACATCGGTGGATTGTTTAAACAGAGCCAAAGATGTATCACACTGTTAAACCATGTAACATTTGTAATGCAAGGGTTGCTTTCTTCGGGTTAATCTGTGATGCATGCAGACTCATAGGAAACAGCAGTATAAATTGCTTTGTATTATAGCATTGGTCCGTTGCCAGAACACAGATGGCAGCTGTCCAGGTATATATATATATTATGAAAACAAGCTCATAAAATGAACAGTGTGAGAAATACAGTTTGGCAAAGTACATTTTGATTGATTTTCTATCCAATAGGCCCACAAGGCGGTTTACAAACGTAAAATATTTTATAGCCCTATGGCAGTACGACTAGATGACAGATGCTTATTGCATTTCATTTATCCCTAACAAAACCCAGAGAAAAGCAGCTATTCAGTTCCCTGTGAAACATAGGATTATACTTTGCTTCAAGAGAATCTGTCCTTTATATAAATGTAACTGAAAGCAGGAAAGTCTTGTGACACAGAAGCAAGATTCTTCAACACACAACATGGTTTTTTTTTTGCCTACTTATAAGTCCTATTTTGGGTATCAGAATTGCCAGAATAGGACAAGGTTTGTTTATGGAGTGAAAAAGAAATGTGTCATGCATAATAGTGCAGAGACTAAACAAAGCAACATCAGACAGATGAACTCTGATAACATTCTACTGGGTTACATTTTATCAGTAATAACCAGTTCGGCACTGCCTTTGTTATCTTGCAAGTAAAAGCAGGAGTTCTACTTCTGCAACAAAAATTCTTCTCAGACGTAAAGCTAGAATGAATCTTGTGGTGGCAGGTAAGATTTTCAGAAGCTAGAAAACTGGTTTCCATTTCTTCTCATGAAATAGCAAGGCAGTTTCTTCTGCATGGAGGGCTTCTCTGGGAAGTCCGAGTCTAGTTAGGCTTGAAGGACATAAAGCAGCAGATATGCCCACGTGAATGAAGTCCAGCAGCATAGGTGCCCAAGTACAGCTTGGAAGAGTCTCACAGTTGTCTCGTTTGAACAAGCGCTTGTGCAGACATCTTGGGAATTTCACTGGATTCTCTTTTGCTCCTAGGAGCTGCCTTGCAAGAAGGTTCAGGAAGGCTATGTTTCATTAGAATGTGACGTGGTGTGTAAAGAAATGAAACGGAAGGCTTCTGAGGTAATGTCTCTCTCGTGGTTATTACATATTCTCAGTGCTTCAAGAGAGGAAAAATGATTACAGAATTATTTCCCAAGAACATCAGGCAAAAAATAAAACAAAACCAGAATACTTTAAAATCGGCTATTAATGTTCAAAAGCTGCCGCATGTCAAATGCTTGCTTGTTTTGTTTTAATGAGGGTAATTCGTGGTATTATCTGTTTGTCATGAACTATT
Source organism: Lepidodactylus listeri (assembly GCA_029233225.1). Classification (NCBI taxonomy): domain Eukaryota; kingdom Metazoa; phylum Chordata; class Lepidosauria; order Squamata; family Gekkonidae; genus Lepidodactylus; species Lepidodactylus listeri. The sequence goes on along the minus strand of JARCFY010000009.1, from coordinate 109,042,557 downwards.
AATGCTGAGAGCCATTAGGCATGCCGTGGTACAGTAATGTTCTGACAACTGTTCGCGTCTCTTAATTGTCTCTATTCTCGTCTCACAGTTTGGGGTGTCTCTTCTGCCTGGAAAGAAAAGCCCTTTTCCAGCCAGTGGAGCCACAACCCCCGTTCACTGGGGGAGAGGCGGGATTATCTGGTTGCCTTTTTGTGCTGCTTTATCTATATATTATTACTGGCGATTGTCATAGTACAATAAATGATTTCTACACGTTTCCCCCCCCCCCATCACTTAATTAAATACTTGGATTAGTTGAGGAATAACTCATTCCATTTAAAATTTTGTAACAGAGTCTACATCAGCAGATTCAAAGTTTCAGTCTGCAGTGATGGTTAATTTCAGGTACAACTGTAGTCATATTCTCCATTGCTTTACATGCCAGAGTTGACTAGTAATGAATATGTGTGTATGTATGAGCTAGTCCTTGACTCTACTTGATGGTTAGGTTCCTTAATGTACTTTTGACCAGAACCTCACCTGAATAAACATATGATAGGTAAATAAATAAATAAATAAAATCAGAAAATCCAGTAGGAGAATAGGGATGCGAATCCCCCCTCGCTTCTGTGTGTTTTCTCTGAATTAAGTCCCATTCAATTCAGTGGGGCTGTCTTACAAAGCAGTCCTGCGCTCACGGGCAGTAAGCCCTGTTGAATACAGACCTTTACTTCTGGGTAGACATGCATAGGATTGTGCCTTCTGAGAGGGGTGTGGAAGAGATACATCCATTTTGGTATTTTCTTTAAAGTTAAATTTTAAATAGCCAAAGAATAAACAAATCTGGTGGCCTCCAAGGTTCAGCAAGGTCTGTTTGCTGTGTCTATCTTTTTCTAGCTCATGAAGCTGTAACCTGCAAGCAGATAGTTGTGTTCTTACGTATGCATAAAAAACTGAATAACTTACGTAAGTGCAATAAATATTTCAACAAATTCTATGCTAATAGGTGTGTTAAGTAAATTTTTGCTTGGATAACTTACATTACTGTTATAAAATAGGCAGACTTGCAATTAAAATGCATGAAAACAATGGCTGTCAAAAACCTATGGTCCAAAATTCATGTGACGATAAATCACTGGGTTATCAGATGAAGTAAATTTGAACTTGTGGGCCCCCATACCAAAAAGGTTGGAACCAGTGGTCTAACTCAGTATAAGGCCGCTCTCTATGTAGTGTGTGCTCTGTCTTAAACTAAATGTATATAATCCTGGCAGTGATTGGTATGTTTGTGTTGATTTTTTTAATATTCATACAGATAAAAGAGGCAGAGGCCAGAGCTCTCACTGAAGAGGAGAACAGAAGGCAACAGGTACCTGTCTAGCTTTTCTTCCATTCCGTGGGCGATAACCCTGATCAGGTTCTCCTTTGTCTGCAATGCTGCACACAGCAGGGTGCTTAAATCTCACTGAAGTCATCTGTATGCAGAGCAGCAGTCTTGGTTAATTGTATAAGTCCTTCTGCCTAAAAAATTGTGAGATTTCATTTATGTGGTGCCCCATTTGAATGGGATGTGAATTAACATGCATTGTCTCTGTTCAATAATTGATATCTAGAGCCCGGATTTTAGCATCTGTGTTTGCATGCACTGTATTCAGATGGTGTTTGAGCAGTTCAGATTTTTATGAAATTGCCACAGAACAAATTTGGCTGCTGTTCCCCCAACAGTCAAGCTGCATTACTAGGGATCTTTCATCACAAAATGAAAAAAAACATTTCTTTTACAAGAGTACACAATGCTACTAATATGCATCTGTGATTATAGAAAAAAGAGCAGGCAGTATCTGTATGCTGTGTTTGCCAGATATTAGTCTGTGATTTACGTTAAAAACATTAGTGCGCATGAGAAAACAAGATTGTATACATACCTCCTTGCATCTAAACATTTTAGCTCTTGAGTGATTAAAATTATATTTCACAACAGAATTTCAAGATGTTTTTGTAAACCAGTATTTGAAATAACCCTTATTTAGAGCCAAAACACATATAATGCAGGATGTCCTTCCCCCTCTCTGTATTTTAAGTGTAGGGACTGCTGCTCTGATCAGTAACATGGCACTAGAAAGAGAGTAACCTTCATGCTATTTTCCTTAGCTGAGATGCACCAGTCAAATCAACAGTAATGCTAGGGTATGCTAAATAGTGGCTTCCAGAGTTGTTTTCCCCCTTCAAGCTATTCATAGAAAATTTGGAGTTAAACAGGTCATGATATAAAGCTATCTTACAGATTGTGCATACATAACATGAAGGTGACTCTTCAAGCACAAGCATGCACTAAAGCCATAACTTTTCACTCTGAATAAAACTATAGCGGCCTCTGGGGTAAACTCTAAACTGGTTTAGTGCATCTATGACTAATGTACTTTTCATGCCTTGCTTTTACTTTTAGCTATGCTGATGATCAAAATATAAAACATATCAGTAGAATTACAGCTTGAAAAATAGTGTTTCCAAATTGCTTCTGAAGGGAAATGTAGATTTTCTGGATGTTGTACACTCCCCATTTTTGCAGTTGGCTATCATTAACAGATGACCCGAGGCAGCCATGTGGGCAAATACACTGGTAGCAGAGCTACATGAGAGGTTCTCAGCACCACCTTTGTACACTTTCTGTGGTATAGGAAGATTGATAGGAAGTGAGGTCTGATTCTCCAAGAGACACCAAGAAAAGGACAGGGGTTCCCAGAATGTAATGGAGAAGGCATGCCGCAGGGAAGGGGCTCACAGGTACAGGGCGAGGGAGAAGGAGCTGTTGAGGCCCAGTGATAGAGCCGTCTGTTTTGCATGCAGGCTGATTCCTCAGCACCTGTAATTGGAAAGTTCAGATAGAGGGTGACATGAAAAACCTCTTTCAGAGATCCTGGAGAGCTGCTGCCAGTTGGGCAGGCTAAATTTTGTCAAGGTGATGAAAATACCAAAATCAGGGCCAGCTTTAAGTAATTACAATTGGAAGAGCTATAAAACCTAGTGTTGACCAGTATGTTCATGGAGGTCTCAGTTCACATGAAAGCTTATACCCAGAATTAAACTTTGTTGGTCTTAAAGGTGCCACTGGACTCAACCTTTGTTCTATTGCTCCAGACCAACACAGCGACCCACCTGAATCTATGTGCATCATTTTGTTATCTATGGTGGGGGGGAGACTGGGGGGGGGGGACCCTTTCTGAACTCACTGACTGACACGGCTGCCTGCCTTGATCTGATCTCACTGAGGTATTTGCCTTTCTACCTTCTGAGCACTGAAAGCATAGAATCAACACATCTCAAAAATGCACCATAACTGGTAAATACGATTAGTACGGTAGCATCTTAAAACATTGATACTCTGATAACAATTTCACAGCAACATGATGATAGCAGGTTTCTTCTCTCAACTCTGAGATACCCAAAGTAGCAAATATTCTGTATACACAGATATTATCAGTGCTCCTCCTGGATGGTGATTACCTTTGCACATATAGTTTAATGTGTTTAAGGGAATGCTTGTTCACTGAACAATGTAGTGAAAAGGAAACTGTTGCCTTATAGCCTTATAACTGGTATTTCCTATTGAACTAGCATTAAAAGCAATAACAGAAGTTTGTCATCAGAAGTGTGAATGTTAGGAAGCTCTTTTTTCTTTTTAATGAAAGATGTGACTCTCAGTATTCTAATCTTAAACACTTCTGGGTTTTTTTTTTAATTAAGATTTGGATTTTTTCCACATAAAAAAGTTAACATAGCAAACAAGCCCCATATAGCTCACCCTCCTCCTGGAAGTAGAGAGCCAGTTTGGTGTAGTGGTTAGGAGCACAGACTCTAATCTGGAAGAACCGGGTTTGATTCCCCACTCCTCCACATGCAGCTGCTGGTGTGACCTTAGGTCAGCCACAAGTTCTCTCAAAGCTGTTCCCTCAGGAGAAATCCTTGAAAGAGCTCTCTCAGTCCCCATCTACCTCACAGGGTGTCTGTTGTGGGGAGGGGAAGGGAAAGGAGACTGTAAACCGCTCTGAGACTCCTTCGGGTATTGAAAGGTGGGGTATAAATCCAATCTCTTCTCTTCTTCTTCTGTGTCCTATTAGCGGAGAAGGAAAGAGAGAAATGAAAAAGGGGTAGGGCAGTAGCGTAGGTTAGGAAAGTAAGATGCAGCATTATGGATTCCATTAAAGAGGGAATAAAGGTAAGGAGATATCATTGTCTGAATAGGTACAGGAATTCATGCCAAATAGAACTGAAGGTTCTGGGAGCTTGTTGCCTGTTATATACTATTATCTCTTGTACAAAGGTCTAGCATATTAACGGCCGAGACATCTACAGAGGGGGAGACTTAAGATTTCCAGTGTTGTAAAATGATTCACTTAGCAACTAAAGCTGCCCTTTGGATCCAAAATATGTGATATTTTGAGAGTGCCTGTAGAGCTGGTATATATATTTTAGAAGAAGAACAGAGAAGAAGAGTTTGGATTTATACCCCGCCCTTCACTCACTTGGAGTCTCAGAGCAGCTTACAAACTCCTTTCCCTTCCCCTCCCCACAACAGACACCCTGTGAGGTAGGTGGGGCTGAGAGAGCTCTGAGACAATTGTCCTTGAGAGAACAGCTGGTACAGAGCGATGGCTTGCCCAAGGTCATCCAGCAGGTGCAAGTGGAGGAGTGGGGAATCAAACCCGGTTTTCCCAGATTAGAGTCCACGCAATTAACCACTACACCAAACTGGCTCTTACCAAACTGGCTCTCATTTTAGGATTAGATTATTGGCTGTGAAGTCTAAATTAGCAGCTAATGTGAGATTGATCCTGGATATAACCTCTTGCCTGAAATGTGTAATTTTAGGGCAGTTCCAGAACATGTGAATGAGGTGAGGTCCAGGCTCCTGGCAGCACCAACAGGAATCACTCTCAGTGAGACCAACGTGATAAAATTTAGTAGGGCACCACTAAACTCGCAAGAGAGTTTTTTGATGGCTAAGCCTTAGTTCTAAGTCACAGAGGTGGATTTAGTGGCTTTTAGTGCAGTTTGCCATTGACTTGGTTGAACTGGAATACTCAGCTCTAGGTTCCACTGGGTGTGGATATAATCCAAATTAAATTTGGTTTGGTGTCATAGAAAATTATATATAAGGATAAGTTGCATAGAAAGAGTTACTAAGGATGGAAGTTGACAAAACAGGGGGGATTCTGAGGATGGAAATACTTCCAGTCCCAGAACAGAAGATAGATCATGTTTTAGTTGTCTGTATCGCCAATTGGCCATAGATGGGAGATTAAATTTTGTGGACAAAACGTCAAATGGTTTAAAATAATCCTCTAATCCAATTAGCTGAGATAAGTGTACTAAACCCCTGGAGATCCATTCTCTCCAAAAAAACGCCTTTATCTCCTATCCTAATCCTAGGGTTTTTCCAAATTGTTAGAGCTCTGTGAGTCAAAGGGTCGAAAGCCAGCTGAATGCCTATCATACATCAAGTTGATCTAGCAGCTTCAGTTACAGGTGAATGAACTTTTGGATAATTTAAATGGGTAGAGCCCAAAGCAGCCCACTTACACAGAGGATGAAGCTGGGTTAATTCCCAGTGAGCCCAATCTGGTGTTTCCTGTCTAGGAACTAGAGTCCAGTATTGTACGTTAGAAAGCAGATAGGCGAGATGGTATTGGTGCAGATTAGGGAAATTAAAGCCTGCTTGTTCTATAGGTAGCTGAAGCTTTTTAGAGGCAAGGGTCTTTTTGCCAGCGGAGTTTTGGCTGGCGACTTTTAAAGGGTCCTCCAGCTGGTCGGCGCACCACATGCTCCCCACCAATCAGCTGAAGCCCTTTAAATCTTTTAGCAGGGAGGGAGAGGGGTGGCCATGCCTTGGGGGCATCCCTGCCCGCCCCCGGAATGCCCAAGTCCGTCCGTCCGTCCCCCGAATTGACTGGGGGATCTGACAACCATACTTGAACATTTTTTAAAACAAACAAACCTTGATTTCAGCTCTTCTGTCTGCGCCCCTTTAATAACCCTATATTTGCTGTAGAGATTAATTTTCATTAATAATCAGCAGTGGGAGCTAGTATTTTAACTCCATTAAAATGAGTACTTTGATTAAATGATCATTGACCTTATTATTAGCGCCATTCTGAATATGGATTCCCTCTAGAAGTCTTGTCTGTAGAAGTTGTCTTGAGGCTTTAATATGTCAGTTTATGGACAGTGAAGGTTTAATATACTACAAGTGTACATCATGTTGGATTTTAGCTCCCCCCCCAATACTACTAACTATACCATGCAGGTAAAGTAAATTCATTATCTAACACTGTTTGGAAAAATATTTTCTATTTCCTTTTCTGTACCATTTTAAATTGTTTCATAACTGTTTGTTTTTTTCTCCAGGCTGAACTGGAGGCTTTTGAGAACAGGCTAAGAGGACGTCGAAAGAACAAAAGAAAAAAGGATGAAGTTGAAGTGGAACCATCTCTATGGCAAAAATATAGGAAAACGATTGTGCTGCCTGTATGTGGAGTGGCTGTTGCGATTGTTGCATGGTTTATAGCCTACAACTACTGAATTTTTATTATTCATTTCTAGACAACTCAGTGTGATCACAGATAGCTGCTAAAATGTTAGGTGGTGTAAAGTAACAATGCTCAGTTGCGATTTTTAATAGCAATTGTCCTCCCTTCATCTGGAGGGGGAAAACAAAATGACCTCAATCTCTATTATTTACGTAAAAATCAACTTAATATATTCAACGTTACTGAGGTAATGCAATAAAAAGTTATGCACTCTAGGTGATCACACCCTATGCCATCAATCCATTCAGATTCTCCTAATGCCCCACTGAATGAGACCCTGTTCAGTATTACTCCTGTCAACATCCATTTGTTTCAGGGCGCGGTGAAGGATATTTATGCATGTACCTGGCTTACGTGGTCGTTTTTAATGGTGCTGATCATTGATGGGTAGAAGAAAAGACCTCCCCCCTCCCACAGCCAGCTGATTCATCCTGTCAAAATTGACCGTTTCTGCTGCCTGTTGGGATTGTCATGGTTTTGATTCTAGAAGGGTCAGTGTGCCTCCAACCTCTGTGCTTAATACAGTTGCTTTTACATATGTGTACCTCACAGCATCTTCTTACATGTCCAGATCAGTCAGTGTTTTTAATATTTCACTTATTTACTATAAAACAGATCTCTTAAGCAAAATACGAAACTGCTGTTGCTACAGTTTTAATTGTACTTTGTCAAAATTGAAAACAGTATTTTCCAATACAGTTCTGACACTTCATATCCTTCAAGGTACAGGTTTACTGAAAATTGTGTTCCTGAAGAGACTTGTATTGTTTCAAAACTGAACTCATGTGAATTACCAATTATAGTTTGTGCTGTCTTCTTTCTGCGGTATTCTACATGAAAAAAACAACCCTCTAAGTCACACTGTTTAAAGGCTGATATCACTGGCCCCTGAAAAATAGCTTTTCATGAAGAAATACCACTTTGCTACTTTAGGAACAGCAATATTAGGCCATCAAACTATAGGGAAGGGTATGATTGTAGTTGGTGTGATGACAAGTTAGTTCTTTTTTTTAATTTTCTCAGAAAAAGGTGGGATACAGAAAGGAAAAGGGGATGGGGGAAATATAAATTCATCAGGTTTGTCAAATAATATGAGTTGTTACGTACAACAAGTAAGATCAGATATATTACCAAATATATTACTATAGAAACAGACATTAAAACATCACTATTACAGAGTTTTGGGATAGATTCTGTCTTTAAAAACAAGAACTTTTCTAAGGTTAGCAATAACCTATTAATGATAAAAGAAATTACATCTTTAACAATTGAACAACCTTCTACTCTAAAATTGAAATATTGTCTTAATTGTTTATCTAAATCTAAATTTTATTCTACAGGTTAATTTGTAAGATGCAGTTTTGAAAGTTACATATAAACATATGGAATATTGATTTAAGCAGGTTCTGTCAGGTTGTAAAGCCCAGTAGTTGCTGTTCAGATGTCTTGTTAAATGTTTCTATTAACAAATTGGCAGTCGTTCCTGAAACCTTTCAAAAATGAAGGTTCAAGATAATTGCTCGAAAGTGAACTGTTTGTGTTTTTAATTATGTAGGAAGCCCTGTTGAACCAGATGAGGAAGTATGTTAATTGGTAATCTGAGTTTCTAGTTCATTCATCTGGCTTTCTTGCTGTACTTAAAATGCTTTTTCTCCTTCCTTGAAGCGATACCCACAAAGGAATTTATTAAATCCAAGTCTTCTGTGCAAGCATTCCAGATGAGGCATGAGAGCTGCAGATAGAGTTACAGTTAGTCCAAGGTTGATACTTTCACACATTGCCAGAACTGAAGCTGATTTTAATTATCACTGCACAGGACAAAAGTAAACTGTAACTTCCATGCCCAGGGTTATTCACAATAGTAGTGCATTGTGCAAACTTTGGGAGAACGAGAGTCTGAAAAACCTTGCCATTTTCAACTTAACTGTGTTTACAAAGGTGCAAAATCGTGTCTTCTTTTTCCTTTGCTTAATTGAAAAAAATCCCTAACATTAGAAACAAATCCTGCTATAGTGTACATTATTAAAACCTTTATAAAATTGTTGACTTACTATCCATGAAAATAAATGGTCAGATTTCGCTGTTCAATATCTGTTTGTATGAACACTTTGGAATTATTTTATGCTCCATACAAATGAAAGGGAATCCATTTGTCAGTATAAATTGTATGAAAACTTGTTTGATTTGAATGTTGGTGGGATCTCCTAGTGCAGTGCAAGTAGCTTTAGAGTGAGAAGATGTGGCTACTTAGCATACTCTTTTAAACATTTGTGCTGCTTGAAATTTTATATGAAAGGACTGGTTCCTTTCATATTCTGGATATTCATCTGAAAACGGCATGCACAAGTGTAAATATCCTGTGACAGAAAGGTATCGGAGCAGTTTGCCATCTCTTTGTAAATATGGCTACTTGCTGTGAGGCTTCTGTATTAACAGCAAAAGATCAGACCTTTGTTGATGAAGCAAAGTTCTTTATTAGTCTTAATACTGCTTAACAGGTTCTCGAATGTTTGTTAGAGATACCAGATAGCAAACAGTTAGAGTTAATATACCCTCCCTTTCGTTTGAACCCCAACATGAAACCAATCAGATTTAGAATAGAAAACGCGGGAGAAGGGATCGGGCCGCTTGGATTCCCACAGGACGGTGAGGTGCGAAAGTTATAAAAATTCCCTTCTTGATCTGGGTGACCCAGATGTGTGAAGCCTATGCATAACAACTGGCTCTGGCGGCAATAACAGACCTTCAAGGTTTTCACAATAAGATAAGACATTCTCTGGCCCGGGAATAGGGAGGAGGGATGCATGAGAGGAAAGGCCATTTGTTCTTGGTGACGTGCAAGAATGCAGGGTCGCCATTCTCCCGGCGAAAATGGTTACATTGTCCAGGACTCGTAAAAGCAATCTATCTCAAGGTGACAAAGCAGGAAGGGGGAGGGAGACAGAGAGGGAGATAAGCTACAATTCACTAGATCAGAGAAAACGAAAGCAGATACAATGAAGCTTTTGTCAGGCCACCTGAAACCCTGCCGTCTCCAAAATACATTCTACCCCGGCTTATCAGGAAAATGTTTATGAAAAGCTTTAACTAATTTAGGAGCATGAACATTTTCAGCAATGACCCATTCATTTAGTTCCGGGCCAAAATCTACCCACTTAACTAGATACAGCAAGCAGCCCCTACGCATTTTAGAATCAAGAATTTCAGAGATTTCAAAGTGAGGGTCCCCCTCCTTCATCAGCGGAGGAGGAGTCGGAGGTACTGGGTGCCATGCATTCGGCCCAGGATCCTTCTTCAGCAGGCTGAAATGAAAGACAGGATGCACAGAGCTCAGTGATTTAGGCAATTTGAGTTCAAATGACACATCTGAAATTTTCCTTAGTACTTTAAAAGGACCAACATATCTCCAGCCCAATTTCCTGCTGGGCTGGAGTCCATGAATATTTTTTGTGGAAAGGTAGACAGAGTCTCCAGACTGAAGGTCCCATCCTTCTGCACGCCCCCTATCAGCATATTTCTTGTAGTCAGCTTTAGCTTTATCCAGAGTTTTAGCAATTAGCGGCCAGGTTTCTTGCAGCTTAGCCCACCATTGCGTAAAATCGGAGAGGGGGGCCTCCGATGATTCGTTCACTGTGGGTAAGGGTTTTCCCTCAAACCCCCCCACTGCCATGAATGGTGAGACCCCTGTGGATGAATACACTCCATTATTATAGCTATACTCTGCAAATGGCAACAAATTTACCCAATTATCCTGGTGGTAATTAGTATAACATCTTAGAAATTGTTCCAATATTTGATTAACTCGTTCGGACTGTCCATCGGTCTCTGGATGATAACTCGAACTCAGGGCCGGTTCAATGTCCATCATTTGCAAAAGCTCCCACCAGAAGTTGGCAACGAATTGGCTCTCCCTGTCGGAAACCACGCGTTTGGGGAAGGCATGTAGTTTTATCACGTGGTTGAAAAATGTCTTAGTGAGACCCTTAGCTGTTGGGAGCTGCTTGAACGGGACGAAATGAGCCTGTTTGGAAAACATGTCCACCACCACCCAAATGACCGTTTTCCCCTTGGAGGGTGGTAAGTTGGTGATGAAATCCATGGATACAGCTTCCCAGGGTCTAGAGGGGGTGGGCAAAGGGTGCAATAGTCCCGGAACCTTCCCCCCCCCTCCGCTTGCACATCAAACACACTTGACAAGCAGTGATGAAGTCCGAGACGTCTTTGCGCATGCGTGGCCACCAAAACTGACGCTGCACCAGGTTTAGAGTCTTTAAAAAACCAAAATGTCCGGACAGTTTGGAGGAGTGACAAGCTTCTAAAATGTCTCTTTGGAGCGTTTGGGGCACTACCAGTTTGCCCCCGTGATACCAGCAATTGTCTTGATGTAAAGAACACTCCTCTATCCCTGCTAACTCGTCCACTTCCTCTTTAGAATATCCTCCTGCACATTTCTCCCCCCACGACGGGACGGGTGCGCTTTTACTTTGGCTGCAGGTGGTGACAGCCCCCTCCCCCATTGTTGGGGTGAAAACATGGAATCGAAGACCTCTTCCCTTTGGGACTCATGTTGGGGCAATCTGGACAGAGCATCTGCTAGGGAATTTGCTTTCCCGGGGAAATGCTTCAACACAAAGTTGAATTTCGAGAAAAAATCGGCCCACCTGAGCTGTTTGGTGTTGAGAGACCGCTGCGTCCGCAACGCTTCGAGGTTTTTGTGATCAGTCCAAATTTCAAAAGGGGTTTGCGCCCCTTCTAGCCAGTGCCTCCAGGTGGTTAAGGCTAGGCGGATTGCTGCTGCCTCTTTGTCCCACACCGACCAATGCCTCGGTTTCATTAAATTTCTTAGAGATATACACCAGGGGGTGCAGTCTATTATCAGGCCCCTTTTGGAGTATCGCCCCCCCCCCCATGGCCACGTCTGAAGCATCCACATGGATCACGAATTCCCTGGTCTTATCGGGGTGGGCTAAAATAGGTTCTGAGGTAAACAGTCTTTTTAATTTTTCCAACGCCTTTTGGCATGCCTCAGACCATTCTATCTTTTCTCCCGGTTTCCCAGCTTCCGGGCCCTTCCCTTTTGTTTTCAAAAGCTCCATGAGGGGCAGGGTGACCATAGCAAAATCCTTCAGGAAGGTGCACTAAAAATTACAAAACCCCAAGAGGCTTTGCAATTGCTTGCGAGTTCGGGGGGCCTCCCATTGTACCACGACTTCTATTTTGGTGGGATCCATCTCCAGCCCTTTCTGCGAGATTCTATAGCCCAAAAAATCCACCTCAGTTCGGTTAAACTCACATTTAGACAGTTTCGCGTAGAGCTGGTTTTTTAACAGGGTGGATAGCACTTCCCTCACTAGCTTTACGTGCGACGCCTTATCAGCAGAATAAATCAAGATATCATCAAGTTAACAGAGCACCCCTTTGAACAAGTGCTTGTGCAACACTTCGTTTATCAAGCTCATAAAAACTCCCGGAGCGCCACTTAAACCGAATGGCATCACCAAGTACTCGAACTGGCCCAATGGCATGTTAAAAGCAGTCTTATATTCATCCCCTTCCCTGATGCGCACTCGAAAATAAGCGTCTCTCAAGTCTAATTTAGTGAATATTTTTCCTTTAGCTGCTTCCGCCAGTAAGTCTTTGATCAGCGGGAGAAGGTAAGCATTTGAAGCAGACACGGCGTTTAGCCCCCGATAGTCCGTGCACAACCTTAAGCCCCCGTCTTTCTTTTTCCGAAATAAAACTGGGGCTGCAAAAGGGGATTTGGCTGGGCATATGAAACCTCGCTCCAAGTTTTTGTCTAGGAACTTTTGGAGCTCCTCCCGCTCTGCTGGGCTCATAGAATATAACTTTCCCTTGGGAAGCTTTTCCCCCGGTAACAACTCGATGGCACAATCAGACAACCGGTGGGGGGGTAATTCGTCCGCTTCCGTTTCACTGAACACCTCGGATAAGTCTCGGTACTCCCTAGGGATCTGCGATGGCACAAGCGTTAGCGCTGCCGCCTGGAGGGGAGCAGGGGGTCCAGGCCCCCATTCGGGGTCCCATTTATGGTGGCTACATTTGTCGTCTACCCACGAGATCTTTCCCTCACTCCATTTCACATAAGGGTCGTGGGAACTTAGCCAGGGGCTTCCCAACACCATGGGGAATTGGGTATTTGGTGTGATTACAAAAGCCCTCTTTTCCCAGTGCTCCCCCATCCCCAAAATCAATAGTTAAGTCTCTGCCACACATGCCTCTTTCATCTCAAACCCATCCATCTGGGTAAAAGTGAGTGGCTCCCCCAAAGGGGTCACTTTAGGGGCCAACCCGTCCACCACCAAAGGGCTTATTAAGTCTCTAGCACACCCTGAGTCAATTAAGGCATGCACCCGAACGTGGGTTCCCGTGCCTGGGGCAATTACAGTCACTACCATGTAAAGTAAAGGGCTGGGGATGCTCACCGGAGATGGCGTGTCGGGAGGGGGGACCTGCAGCTCTGTGCCGCCTACTGCAGGTCGTTGAAGTTTCCCAACGGCTGAGCTTCGACCAGCTCCAATTCCCCTTGCTCGCACGTTGCCCCTTCCAGCTGTAATGCCCGGGGTTTAAATGGAGTCTTGCCACGGCTCGGGGTGCTTCCCCCCACCGGGGTGGAGGTCTTGGGTGCTTTTCCGCTGTTCTGGGGGCAGGCGGAGGCGAAATGGCCACTCTCCCCGCATCGCATGCACAGCCCTTGCTTGAAGCGACTGTCTCGGAGCTCCTGGAAACTCATCTTCCCCTTGATCTTCGGAGGGGCCTTAGTTTGGGAGGTCGCAGGGGTCCCCAGTTTAATTAAGGTGAACCGTTCCTCCACATCTGCCGCCGCCCTCATCCATGCAGCTAGAGAGGTGGGTCTCCCTCCCCTCAAGATGGTCTCGTAGATTTCGGGTGTAGACCCTCTCTGTACTTTTCTATGAACAGATCTTGGGACCAGCCTTGCACCTTGGCCGCGATTCTCCTGAAGCGATCGGTGTACTCCCTCACCGAGGACCGCCCCTGCACTAGCTTCTGCAGTTGGTTTCTTGCCTTCTCCTCCCCCAAGGGATCCTCGTAGTGCTGCCTGAGGGCCCACATAAAATTATTAACAGTCCGTAACTCGGACCCAGGGGGGTTGTGCAGGCTTACATACCAGTCGCTGGCCGTATCCCATAGTTTAGAGCCGATGTAGCCCACTCGATCTCTCTCCATAGGATATAGGTGACCCCACGCTTCTAAGAACCTCTCGATTTTGATTATGAAGAACCAGAGCTTCTCGGGGCCCCCATCGAAAGTGGCGATCAGCGGATCGTTGGGGGCTTGGCGAATTAACCGATCTCCGGGCATGGGCTGAGCGGGGACTTGCTGAGGGGGACCCTCCCCTGGGGGCCCCCTGGCTGGAACCTGCTGAGGTGGCGCCCCACCGGGGGGTACCACCGCTCCTGCCCCGCCCACCAGCGGTTGCACCGGAATCTGCACTGCGGCAACGACATCCCGTAGTTGCTGCTGCATATCTAGCATTACCTCTCGCAGCTCTGCGGTTATGCGGTCCTTCATCTCGCCCATCCTCCGATCCAGCATGTGCCCCATATCCTCGCCCATAGGATTGGGTCCACAGGGAGTGCCACACTCCTCGTCTGGGAGCGGATACCTCCAGTCGCCTCCCAGGTAGTCTCGGTCGTCCTCCAGTAGGCTTGGGCGACCCAGCTCTGTGCGGTCTCCGCCAAACCACACGTGAGACCCCTTCTGGTCGTGGACCCACGAATCGGAAGTTCCGCAACCGAACGTGGACCATGAATACCGGGGGGTGAAAGGCGGCTGCTGCGAACCAAGTCCCGTGCGTGGGATATAGTAAGCACCTTGCGCCGTGGTCACCGGTCGTTCCCCTGGTCCCGTAGGTCCGCTTTCCGTCGGCACTACCGAGTCTTCCGAAGTTACGGGAATAGTATCGGCATCTGATATGGTCAGGTACGACAAAGTCCCAAACACAGATCTCTAACAATCTGTGAGGCTTCTGTATTAACAGCAAAAGATCAGACCTTTGTTGATGAAGCAAAGTTCTTTATTAGTCTTAATACTGCTTAACAGGTTCTCGAATGTTTGTTAGAGATACCAGATAGCAAACAGTTAGAGTTAATATACCCTCCCTTTCGTTTGAACCCCAACATGAAACCAATCAGATTTAGAATAGAAAACGCGGGAGAAGGGATCGGGCCGCTTGGATTCCCACAGGACGGTGAGGTGCGAAAGTTATAAAAATTCCCTTCTTGATCTGGGTGACCCAGATGTGTGAAGCCTATGCATAACAACCGGCTCTGGCGGCAATAACAGACCTTCAAGGTTTTCACAATAAGATAAGACATTCTCTGGCCCGGGAAATAGGGAGGAGGGATACATGGGAGGAAAGGCCATTTGTTCTTGGTGACGTGCAAGAATGCAGGGTCGCCATTCTCCCACCGAAAATGGTTACATTGTCCAGGACTCATAAAAGCAATCTATCTCAAGGTGACAAAGCAGGAAGGGGGAGGTAGACAGAGAGGGAGACAAGCTACAATTCACTAGATCAGAGAAAACGAAAGCAGATACAATGAAGCCTTTGTCAGGCCACCTGACACTTGCCAGAGTTGTGTATGTCTCATACTATGCAAGAGCAGAATTTAGTAGCAAGGAACAGGGCTTCATTGCCTTATATGAGCTCCTCGTCTTTCCTTTAGGCAAGCAAAATAAATTTTGCAAGAACAAACAAATATGTGCAATGTGTTGAATTTCTATAATTGTATAGACCTGGGTTCATCTGATCTTCGTGGTCTCTGTGCATCACACCCATGGGTTTCAGTGCGCCTGTGCTGATCCAGTCGGTGTTGATGAAAAAGCCTTAGAGGGATTTTCGCTCCCTCGCCTCCTAGGCATGCACAGGAACCCCACCACGCATGCCCAAGGGGCGGGGCAAGAAAATCCCACCAGTTCTCCTCTGAACACTGTGCTGCCAACAGCTTCTTCAATGGTTAGTTAGATTTACCTCAATTCTTACCTCAGCTCTTTGGGATCAAAGTTTTTCTTTTCTTCGTTATTTTTGTCTCTTCTTTGTTGCTTCGTTTTCTAAAATAAAAAATAAAAAAAAATCAGGGTGGTAAAGACTTTATCTAAAATTTGCACCCCCCCTGTTTCTACTGTGAATGGATAGTCACCTGTTTATGGCTAAAGAGTCTTTTTAAAAAGGTGCTCCCAGTGTAGTAGCAAGTTGGCTCCGCCAGACGTCCCCAACCTTTGTATTATTTGCCTCAGTGAAGCACATTGTCCAGATACTTGCCCTCATTGAGCAAAATTTTCAAACCAGACATGCAAGAATCGGGCAGCTCAACTTCATGTGGCTCTCTTGGAGCCGGCTCTTGCTCCTCATGCCAAAGGTGCCTCTTTGATGGCATCAGATGCTCCTGTTTGACCGTCAACGTCAACGACTCCAGCCCTGTCCAAGTCAGCCTCCAACATCGGGCCACCGGCATCGAAAAAATAAAACTTTTTTATATATAAAAAATAAAACTTTTTTATATATAAAAAAATCAATACCAACCACTCAATTGGCTTCTCAACTCCTGTGAAGAAAAAGGAAAAATCAACTAAGAGCTACAAAGCCTTGACATAAGTCCCTTAAAAAGAGCGCAACTAGTGATGTTGTAGGTTCTGCAATGACCACCCAATCGCATCCTACCACTGTGGGGGCTCCAACCTCGGAATTGCCAAAGTCCCATCTGCTCCTCCTATAGAGCTCCTGGACTCCCCCATTTGACAGTTAGAACTGCCCAACGTTGGACACCTACTCTGAAACACAATGTCAGTTAACTGCCATGAATTCTTTTCAATAACTGTATGACTGCTACAAGGTGTATTTACATGATCTCTGAAAAGGTTATCGGCTTTCATGTGTTTTACCCTCATGATTGGTAACAGGTCCCACCCGGGAGTTCTCAACGGAACCATGACTCCCTCCTCTGGAATGTGTGCTCTACTCCACTTGCTTGCTTGCTTGCTTGCTTGCTTCGCTTGCGCATGCCCGGCTAAGTTACTTGCTTTTCCCCTGTTATCTCTTTTGCCCTGTCCTTGAACAAGAGTGCTAGCAGTTATGTGTGAGCCAAACTCACCGGTATTTTGTATTCTTCTTATCCATGTCTTGGGAACTGAACCTTAGAGATGTTCAACATCATTATTCTCTGGGATCTCCTTTTCCCGCATTTTCTATGGGAACTTCTGGCCAGTATATTTGAGCACCTAAAATCCTGCCTAGTGATTGGTAGAATATCCTTAAGCCATATTTCATATCCAGTATATCAATACATGTAATCCCTAGACCCAGTGTTACTAACAGTAGAAGTGTTTGACTCCAATGATCTTCTCTACAAATAAAGGACTTACTGCTTAAGGAGACCTGTTGTGGACTATATTTTTGGGGACATTCTCACACACAACCGTTTTTGATATCGCCTTCCGATATCGATGAAGTGATGCTGCATTCTCCAAGGCAAACTAGATCACCATCAAGATCTTCCATAGAAGAAGAAGAGATTGGATTTATACCCCGCCCTTCACTCACTTGGAGTCTCAGAGCGGCTTACAAACTCCTTTCCCTTCCCCTCCCCACAACAGACACCCTGTGAGGTGGGTGGCACTGAGAGAGCTCTGAGACAATTGTCCTTGAGAGAACAGCTGGTATAGAGCTATGGCTTGCCCAAGGTCATCCAGCCAGGTGCAAGTGGAGGAGTGGGGAATCAAACCCGGTTCTCCCAGATTAGATTCTGCGCACTTAACCACTTATAGGGTCAAATACATCTAGATCTTCTGTTAACATAGAATGTCATCGTCAGTATAAATTGCCAAGTGATGCTGACCAAAGGTTCAAGTGTGATGTGGAGGCCCCTCGATACCATGATCGCCATAGATCATGGAGAGACACCTTTTCACCAGACTGATCGCCTGAGCGTCTTCATGATCCATGCTCACAGATGTTTCCGTAGGGCCACCGCCAACTCCCCTTTATGTACGGAGCTTTCCCACTTTCTTCATCTATGCCGTGGTTGACACCTGCTAGACTGCCTGACTGGGACAGGCTTTCCACACGACGCTCCTGCTCCCCCAGAGGGGGACGCCCTCCTCCATCCGCTTCCTTGTCTAAGCCACCAGAATCTTCACATGAACCCTCTCCTTGACATCGATCACTGGTTCCATCGATACCAAAATGACCGATATTGACACATCCTCTGATGCCTGAGTTTGCAGAGCATCCTTTGCAACTGCCTCCGGCAGACACCCTGGTCTCTCCCTCCTCTGATTCATCAGGAGAGGATTCTGATGATCCGTTTCCTAAAGCTACTGTTTCTGATGATCTCTCAAACTCACTGTCTGAGGATTTGACATCTTATGGGGACTTCATTAAATGCACGGCACACTCTCTAGGCCTCTCAATTCTACAACCTCTGTCCACATTATCAGATGCTGTTTTTGACATGGTACAGTTAGACACTTCCACAATAATTGCCTTGCCAATGTCTTCAGTTCTCTTGCAGGCTGCTAAAGTTCCTTGGGACAAACCTTCTTTTGCTCCAGTTTCGTCACGCCACCTGGACCATATATACAAGGTACAAGAACTACGCTCAGAATTTCTTTTCAACCACCCTAAACCAAACTCCATGGTGGTTACTTCGGCGTCAAAATCAAGGAAGACCCATTCAGCCCCATCTGACAAAGAAAGTAAAAAATTAGATTCTTTCAGCAGACGCTTCTACTTGGCGGGTGCATCTAATTATCATCAAGACATCTAATTACCTCGCCTGCATGATCAGGGACCAATACGTGCTGTGGGAACAACTAAGTGAAATCGTCTCCGGTTTGCCTGAAGATAAGCGTCAGCTGGTATGTAAAATTCAGAAGGAAGGTCTAGCTCTCACTAAACAGCAGATCAACACGTCCAAACATGCTCTGGACACATTCTCGAAAACAATGATTTCTGCTGTTGCCTTATGTAGGCATTCTTGGTTACGCAACACCTCTCTGCAAGGTGATACTAAGACTTACATTGAGGACCTTCCCTTCAATGGTCTAGGTTTATTCCATGCCACCATAGACTCGGTTTTACAGGATATGGATAAAAACATCAAAGCTTCCTGCACACTAGGGGTTACTCCTTCGTCCAGACCATTCAAACGTCAGTGGTCCAGACAGTGGGGAAAGGTGCTCCTATCCCAGACAATCACTGGAGCGCTCTTGGAGACCAAGGATGTTGCCAGCGAGTCAAAGGCCTTCCTACAGCGCCAAACCTCATTATGTGGCCAACACTCCAGCTAACTGCACCAAACCATCCAAGGCTTCCAAGCAGGGCCTCTCTTCCCAGCAGGCCTTATCCATCCCACCCACCTTGCCCCATTCCTTCCCACCTGGCATCAAATAACAACAGACAAATGGGTCCTCTCCATAATCACCATGGAGTACTCAATAAAATTTGTTCAGCACCCTCTGCTGCCAATGAATGTCATCACACCACTGTCTCCCGTATTTCTTTGGGAAATCAAGGTCCTTCTAGACAGAGGGGCTATAGAAGTTCCTCATGCTCTTCGGGGATCTGGATTTTATTCCTGATATTTCACTGTCCCCAAAAAAGATGTTGGCACCAGACCTATCTTAGACCTCAGGATGCCAAACTCCTTCATTGTGTACTGCACATTCAAGATGATTTTTTAACAATTCATTCTCCCCCTACTGTGGAAAGGTGTTTGGATGGCGACCCTCAACCTGCAGGATGCTTATTTTCATCTAACAATACTTCCCGCTCATCATCAATATCTGTGATTCGCAATAGGAGACTTCCACTACCAATACAAGGTTCTCCCCTTTGGGCTCTCTACAGCCCCGAGGGTATTTACCAAGACCTTGGTAGTGGTCGCAGCCTTTCTTCATCTACAAGGCATTACAGTTTTCCCCTACATAGATGACTGGCTCATAGTTGTGGACTGCAGGGATCACTTAATGCTAGAAATCAGAACCATCCTGACTTTGCTTCAGTCTCTAGGCTTATGTGTCAACCAGGAAAAATCTCACCTTACTCCTGCCCAGAGGGTGAAATTCATAGGGGCGATCTTGGACTCTCTCCAGTGCAGAGCATTTCTTCCAGAGGACAGGGTGGCTGTTCTGTGTTCTCTTGCTCAACAGGTCCATGTGGCAACCTCAAGTTCAGCACTCCAGATTCAGAGTCTCCTAGGTCTTATGGTGGCCACAACTGCAGTTCTTCCTTTTGTCAAACTAAGGATGCGGATATTACAACTTTGGTTCCTCTGGTGGTTCAGCCATATGAAGCATCCACAGTCTCTGTTGCTCTGCCCCTCAAGAGCAGTTCAGATCTCTCTCCTTTGGTGGGAGCACCTCCCAAACTTGGTCCAGGGTGCACCCTTTCACTGGCCCACTCTGCAACTCTCCTTGACCACAGATGTGTCCCTGTGGGGCTGGGGAGCCCATCTGAACAGCCTTTGTATAGGAAGCAAGGGGGATACCCACCTTCAACAGCTGCATATCAATTACCTGGAACTGCTGGCAATCAAATTTGCTCTACACTCCTTTTAGCCTCTAGTCATAGGAAAGGTTGTCGCTGTCTTCACTGGCAATACTACAGCTCTGAGCTATATAAATCGACAAGGAGGCACCGTCTCCAGCCGCCTGTGTTTCCTAGCCTTGCAACTATGGGACTAGTGTCTGTCTCACAACATTCTTCTCCATGCCGTCCACATTCCGGGAGCTCAGAATATCCAGGCAGATCTCCTCAGCAGTGGATGTACTACCTTCCACGACTGGGAGTTAAACCTGACTTACCTACGCCCGGTGTTCCTCCATTGGGGTTGTCCGAAAGTGACCATCTTTGTGACCTGGTCCAACAAAAAATGTCCAGCCTTCTGCTGTTGGGGAGGGGCAGATCTTCTCTCTCTAGGTGATGGCTTGCTATACCCATGGAACATGGACTTCCTGTATATGTTCCCCTCACACCTCTTCTTCCATGGGTGGTTCACAGGATCATACAAGAGGACTCAAACTGCATCTTGGTAACCCCGTGGTGGCTCAGGAAAACTTGGTCCCCCTTTCTCCTGAGGCTTGTGGGCGACGACTTCTACCAATTTCCGAGAGCGCAGGACCTGCTCCTAGCGCTGGGATGTTGAGTTCACTATCACGATGTTCCTCACTTGAAACTAATGGCTTGGAGAATTCGTTGTCAAATTTCTTGCACCGAGTCTCAGATGTTCTCCTGAATTCTTGGAAACTGTCGACGCACAAGGCTTATGCGTGTAAGTAGTCCAGATTTCTGACATATCTTGGGCCATCACAAGTGTTTCCAACGTCTGTGGGACTTTACCGCACCTTCGACTTCCTTCTTTCCTTGTTGGATTCCAGTCTGTCTCATTCCTCTCTTTGGGTGTTTTTGGCTGCTATATCTGCATACCACAATTCGATTGACAGGTTCTCGGTCTTTACACACCCGCTCACCAAACGGTTTCTTAGGGGCCTCTTACGTCTTAATCCACCGGTTAAGACACCCACTCCTCCTTGGGATCTTCCTTTAGTACTACATCACCTTACTCAGAAACCCTTTGAGCCTTTAGTGACCTGTGATCTGATGCTACTGGCTTGGAAAACTGCATTTCTGGTAGCGATCACTTTTGCAAGGCGAGTCATCTTAACTCTGAAATTTTCTTACCTGATTTTTACCCCGACCCCGCAGGTGAGGAACAACGTCTGCTGCACACTCTGGACATAAAGAGAGTGTTGTTGTTCTATCTAGATCGCACCTAGTCTACCATGAGAACCCCCCATCTCTTTATTTCTTATGCCTCTCTCAAGATGGGTGTGTGCATCTCATCATAGAGACTTTCAAAATGGATTGTAGAAACGATTCGTCTATGCTATCTCCTTGCTGAATGCCCTCTTCTGGGACAGATTCAAGCTCACTCCACGAGGTCCATGGCTACTTCGACAGCCTTCCTCAAGGATGTTCCTCTCTTGGACATTTGTAAGGCCACCATGTGGTTGACACCCAGTGCTTTAATCAGACATTATGCCCTGGATGTACATTACCACCAGAGAGCCAGAATGGGTCATCTGATATTGTTCTCTGTTGCACGCTAATCGTCTGCCACCACCATCCTCCAGGTGAGCCTTAACTGCTCTTTGTTCTCCCATGGGTTTGATGCACAGAGACCACGAAGAAGATAAACAGGTTGCTTACCTGTAACTGATGATCTTCAAGTGGTCATCTGTGCATTCACACCACCCGCCCTTCCTTCCCCTCTGCTGTCAGCCGCTTATTCTACTTTGTCAGCATGGCGGTCAGAAGGAACTGGCAGGATGTTCTTGCCCTTGGGCATGCGTGGTGGGGTTTCTGCACATGCCTGGGAGGCGAGGGCATGAAAATCCCTCTAGAGCTTTTTCATCAACACCAATCGGATCAGCGCAGGTGCACTGAAACCCATGGGTGTGAATGCACAGATGACCACTCGAAGATCATCAGTTACAGGTAAGCAACCTGTTTTTCCCCTTGCAGGTTCTTTTATGATCAGAATACACACAGAGGCTTAGCTGTTACAAGTTGTGTATTCAACAGTGGCATTTAGAATTAGAATGGTGTCATATTTATTTACTTCATTTATAGTCCACCCGGCTCACTTGAGACTGGAATGGTAGAGTCTATCAATTTAAATATTGCCACAATCTGTATTTAGCAAGTTTGTCTGCTGTAACTGATTCTGTGTACTCAGTTTAGAAGCCTGCTGTTAACATACAGTGACCACTGCACCTATAATCTATTTATATTCTCACTCTGAATTAATGTTTAAAAATCAGTCATAGAGAGAAACTGTAGAACCCACCTTTTTTGGTTGGTCAAAAAGTATCGTATGTCGAATAGTCAAGTGTGGCCAGTCCACTGACATCAACCAGGTAATTCTTCAGACTTGGGAGACATCCCAGGCTTGCAGAAAAATCTGCAATTGTTAAAAAAATTACATGGTTTTTTTAAAAAAAATCCTCCATGAACAAAAGCGACAGCGACGACTGTGGAGGGACAGAGAGCCCTGGCAAGTATTGTGGGTACCCACCTGTAGTTTGTTTACAAGTACAACAAAGGGTAACTCAAATTCCAGCACATTTGAGAACTCCCCAAAGAGATGCATACTAAAAGAGAGGGCATAGGATGCAACATGGAAAGGTGTTGGCTAGGTGTGTTTATGTGATGAATCCTTTGAAGTGTTATGTTTACTTCTGCAGTAGTAATGAGAAGCTGCTTCTAATTTTAGATGTCATCTTGAATACCATCTGCTGGATTTAGACTAGCAGGAGCGGAAAAGAAATAATCTTTCAGGTGTTGATTTGTGTCTTTGAAATCTCCAGCTGTGTGTTTCTGTAACAAGAGACCTACCTGTAAAATACCATGCATTACCGGCTCAGTATGGGAAAAATAAGATTGTTTTGAAAATAGGCCTTAAATATGTTTGCATTTTGAGTCATTAGTAGTTTGCAAGAGTAATTTGAAACGTGTCTTTTTTACATGGCTCCTCAGTCATACAAAGCTCTCTCTGCAATTTAACCTCTTTGAAAGTACATTTCACAAGTTAGGCCTGGAGTAAGACTGCAGGCTAGAAATAGGCAAGGTTGCCAGTCAGTTTGAAGAGAAATATCCTGTACCTTGTCGCTTACTGTGTGGAAATGGGCAGCTGAAGCTTTTCATGGCATGCAGGTAAATAGCATCACCTGATAAATAACACCCCATTAAGCCTGTATTGAAGGGGAAAGGCATTCTTTTCCAGGCTTTTTGGCAACCCTAGTCAGGAAAATTTGTAAGATCTGTTCCTTCAGGAGACCCTCAACCTTACTGAGCAGTTGGCAGTTCTGGGGGTACTAACACAAAATGGCTGCCACTTGAATCTGTTACGGGGGAGGCTGTGGCTCAGTGGCAGAGTATTTGCTTGGCATGTAGAAAGTCCCAGGTTCAGCTCCTTGGCATTTTCAGTTAAAAGGATCTGGTGGTAGGTGATGTGAAAGACCTCTGCCTGAGACCTAGGAAAGTCACTGCCAGTTTGAGCAGACAACAATGCCACTGATGGTCTGATTTTATATAAGGCAGCTTCATGTGTGTCAAGTATATTTGTGCTTATGTTTGGAGGAGGGTGGATATTGGATTTTTCCTAGTCTCCCCCCCCCCCCCCCGGGCTTTATTTAAAATTTATCTAGGTGTGCATATGTGCAAGATTTAAGTTTTTGAAGGAGCCATGGCATTTTTATATGATACTGTAGCTGCTAACTAATATTTAGAACCAGTTTGGTGTAGTGATTAGGAGCACGGACTATAATCTGGGAGAACCGGGTGTGATTCCCTACTCCACAAGCAGCTGCTGGTGTGATCTTGGGTCAGTTACAAGTTCTTTCAGAGCTGTTCTCTCAAGAGCAGTTCTTGAAAGATCTCTCTATGACCCACCTACCTCACAGGGTGTCTGTTGTGGGGAGGGGAAAAGAAAGGAGATTGTCAGCCGCTCTGAGACTCCTTTGGTTAGTGAAGGTTGGGGTATAAATCCAGTCTCCTCCTCTTCCTCTTCCTGGTTATTAATAACAGATATTATTAAAGGTTGGGTTACCTTTGCTACCATTTGCAGGTCTTTGTGGGATCAGGGCTTTTTGGGAGAATCCATTTGAAGTTATTACTTTGGAGTCCATAAGGCTGTGCACAGTGGAGTTACTTTGCTTGTATGACAGTATTTTGGATATGGCAGGTGCCAGAGCTTGGGATCAGTCAATCACTAGAGTTTGGAGGGCATTACCGTGACTGAGACTGGGGGAGTGTAAATCTTCCTTTTTTCCATATCTCTTTCAGCTCTTCTTGTATCTGCTTTCACCTCTTACTTTCAGTGAGTATCCCTCTTTCTCCACCACTGTCTTCTGAAAATCTCCCCCCATCCCCAAAACAGGGCCTTAAGCTGTGGCTTCTGCTCAGTCTTCACTGGTGTGGCTTGAGTTTGCTCTCCCCCCCAACATATACCAGTCCCATCTCTACCACTTCAACCTGTTGTCTTGAACACAGCCTGCAGCCAGCAGGAGAAGTAATGTTGGGTGTGGGTAAAAGACTGTCAAAAGAGCAAGGGTAGAAAAAGGGGAAGGAAGGAATATGAATGACTACAGGGGAAGCAACAGAAAAGGGAGAACTGTCAGAAAGCTAAACAACAGGAGAGTATGTGGGCTTCAGGAAACACAGTGACCCCATAGCATCCATGGGCATCCCACTGGTGATAATTGTGTTCTGCTTTAATGCAAGTTTGCTAAAGGTAAAATGGTAATAACTGATGCCTGAATCATTTCATGCTTCCTAGATGATTATTCATCTTTTGTATGTTTACAGTATGAAATGCTCATCATTTCAGGAGATCCGGAATTCTTTTGTTACAGTAGGTTATTTTGCCCCCAACACTCAACCAATGTTTTGTCCATCAAAGAAAGTCATTGTTTCTCTAGGCAGGGCATCCATTGCAATAGTGAGTACTTGGAATGTGATTGTGCCAGGTTCACGGACACCTATTATGCTGCTGCTTTGATTATATTTCTCTGTTGCCTCCTCAAAATATTTTAAGGCTGCTTACAGAAGTTTATAAAATAGAGAGTGTCTGCAGTATCAACCAATTTGGCTTGTGTCATAAAATACTTAACAACCAAACATTTTTGCGCAATATAACATAATGACAATAGTTACCCTAGTCAAAATTTTACATTCTAAAGTTCATAGAACATCCTTCAGTTAGCTAGGGAGGGAATCCCTGGCTGGGGGAAGGGGGGCATCCAGTCTGTACTGCCGGGGCTGCTGGCTTGCTGAAGCGTACTGCGTGTGTCACTTGGCCACGGGGAACCTGTTGAGGGCCATGGTAGCTTCTGGTTCAGAACTGGGGAAGAGGTTGAAGGAGATGATGACACTGGCAAGCTGGTGAGCGATGAAATGGTGGTGGAGCTGACTGAAAAAAAACTGGAAACTCTTCTCTGCAGAAACAGCTTCCTTTTGGATGGCTTTCCCCACACAGTGTGGCAAGCAGGAATGCTTGATGAGCTCATGGACAAGAGGAAAGAGAATGCATATTCCATCATTGAATTCAGCATTGCCAACTCCTTACTCATCCGAAGGATCACAGGACAGTTGATCCATCCGGCAAGTGGCTGCTTGTACCATGAAGAATTCAGTCCTCCTAAGTCCACATGAAGGATGATGTGACTGGAGAGCTCCTGATCCACCGCTCAGAAGACAATGAAGTAGCTTTGAAAACTCGACTGAAGTCCTACCACACCCAGACTACCCCACTGGTCAAGTAATACATCCAGTGCGTGATCCACACACCATTGGATGCTTTCCAGTCCCCTGATGTGGTGTTTGCTAGCATCTTGGCATCTTTCTCAAAAGACCTGGTTATGTTGTTTAGGACTCTTCTCGTGTCTGGCGCTTCCTTCTTTCCTGTCTTCTTGGGTCAACAAAGGGAGAGAGAAAGAGCTATAGGAGAGGCTGCAGTGCATCTGGGGGGGGGGAAGGTTCTTCAAAGCATCCATTAAACAAGGCTTTGACTCTAGAAAAGAAGAACATCTTTCAGTTGCCTTTTTGAATATCAAAGTCTTGCAAAGCAATGGAAAGCTGGGGGTGGTGGAAGATTTGGAAAAGCAGTGTGAAAGAGCAGCACCATCCAACAAGGTACAAGAGGAGGTGGCCTATCCAAAGAAAGGCAATTGTAATGAACAACTGCCATTGAAATAAATGGAATAAGCCATGACTGTTAGTTTTAATGTATTTACAGTGCAATCTTAAACAGGTCTACTCAGAATCCTACTCAAGTCCACTCAATAGAACTTGGTCCCATGAATGGTTCTTAACACTGCCATCCTAAGCATGACTAACATTTGGACAGAGGCCCAAAAAGTCAAAGATGCAGGTCAGTATTGATTATAAATGGATCCCAGCAGCTGAAAAGAGATTATGGTGTAGTGGGGGGGAGGGGAATTCTTTATTCCAAATATCAATACCTCTTTGTGTTTTGCACCAAGCTTCCTCAGGGGCTTCTATAAATATATTTTAAAATGGGGTTCTATACATATATTAAAAATGAAAGAAAAAAGGAGACGGTTAATAAACATCACTATTTCTCTTCAAGAGATGCCAGAACACTACTAGGAACTTAGACTGATGTCACACCAGTCATTACAGGCATGTATAAACAAGACAGTTCCCAAGCTGTTAATTCCAAAAATTATTTCATTCTTAATATACTCTTTTTAAAATCAAAATTGTATACTGACTTGCAGAATGTAAATGCAGCAGCACTCCCACAGTGTGAGCATATTGTCTTTTAAGGTTATATAGTATGAGTTTGTGCTTATTTGGGCTCTCGAGGCCTTTGAAATTCCACAATATGATTGTTAGCTCAGGCATAATTCAAAGAGATAGGTGCTCCATAGCAGATGCATCTGTAAACATAATCAGGAGAAATAAGCCCCACCTAGGGGAGTTCCAAGCTCCATCTGCTGCCTCTGAATTTTGGGGAAGGATGGAAAAGAGGAGAGGGAGGAAAGAAGACTGACGGGAAATGCATAAAAGAAGAGGAACTTAGAATGTCATAAGAGTTTGAACAAATGCACCTAGTCATGTTTGAGGCTCCAGTGCCCGACAGCAAGCCCAATCAACATCATGGAACCGGGGGGGGGGGGGGGGACTAGAAGAGGACAGCAGATCAACAGCATACAACATGACTAACTATGATCTCTTCCCCACTGGCTAACTTAAAAAGGGAGCCAGATTCGAAGAGGGGAGGAAAACACATAAGCTATCAGTTGGGAAGATTAGAAAGAAAACGGGGAGGGGGGAGAATAGAGTACAACCCAATATCTGTATTCAGTGAGAAAATTTCGATAACTTAGTCACAATACAAACTATTGCAATATAATCCTTGGCAAACCGTGTATCAGTCATAGGAATTCCAGACGGTTGTTGTGTATCTAGAGTGCAGAAAACACAAGACTGGTGAGAAATCTCGCTCAGTGCATGAAACCTCGGAAGTCAGTTCTGATGCAGATGTCTCACTTCTGCAGACCTTAATAGCTGCTAAAGCTTACAAAAACAGCATTTGGAAAAAGTATCAACAAAATTTTAAGCTGGCACTTAAAATCAAAAAGGTGGCAGAGCAGTTTTTAAACTGAATATTGGGGGAAAGCCGACAGGAGATGAAAAATCTCTGGTTCGGGATGGTTCATCTCAAAGAGATGAAAGGGTAGCTGTTACTTTCCTACAAGGAAAGGGATTAGAATTGTTCTCTGAGAATGTGGCAAATGATAGGGACTGCCTGGCAAGGTCTCGAGGCAGCAAGAGGAAGGTTGTGGGCTTAACATGTATGGGAAACTATATATGTTTATATACTAATGCTAGAAGTGTCCAAGGTAAAATCGGGGAGTTGGAATGCTTGGTGTTGGGGGAAAACAGACATTGTGGGTATTTCAGAAACTTGGTGGGATGAGGAAAATCAGTGGGATATGGTGATTCCTGGTTATAAATTATATCGGAAGGCTAGGGGGCAGAAAGTTGGAGGTGGGGTGGCTCTTTATGTCAGAGAGGGTATACAGTCCAGTAAGATTGAGAGGGTAGGAGAATTGGATTCGCTTCTGGAAATGCTGTGGGTTGAATTAGTGGGCCCAAAAGGAAGCTTAACGTTGGGAGTTTGTTATCGCCCACCAAATCAAAAGATAGAGGAGGATTATAAAACGATGAATGAATTCAAGATAGCAGCTAGACGAAATAACTGTGTTGTAATAGGTGACTTTAACTACCCACACATTGATTGGGTCAATATGTGTTCAGGTCAGGAAAAAGAGATTGAGTTTCTAGACACTCTCAATGACTGTGCTATGGAGCAGATGGTTACAGAACCGACCAGGGGAGAGACGATCCTGGATTTGGTGCTAAGTAACGCCCCCTAGTGAGAGATGTTAAAGTGATTGCTCCGCTTGGGAACAGTGACCATAATGTTATTGAGTTCAACATTTGTATAAATAGGGAGTAGCCCAAAAAGACTGACACAACTACTTTTAACTTTAAAAGGGGTAACTTCTCTGATATGAGGGGATATGTGAGGAGAAAACTGAAAGGAAAAGTAGAAAGGGTCAAAACAATTGGGGAAGCTTGGAGACTATTTAAAATTACAATCCTAGAGGCTCAGAGAAAATATATACCGCAGGTTAGGAAAGGCACAAATAGGTATAGAAGAAAGCCTGCATGGTTAACAAACAAAGTAATGGAAGCTGTAAAAGGTAAGAAGGATTCCTTTAAGCAGTGGAAAGCTGGTCTCAGTGAGGCTGATAACGGAACACAGGCTGTAGCAAATAAAATGCAAGTCTATGATCAGGCAGGCAAAAAGGGAATATAAGGAGCATATTGCAAAAAACATAAAGACCAATGATAAAACTTTCTTCAAATACATTAGAAGTAGGAAACCAGCCAGGGAAGCAGTGGGGCCCTTGGATGACCATGGGGTAAAAGATATAGTGAAGGATGATAGGGTAATGGCTGATAAGCTAAATGCATTTTTTGCCTCTGTCTTCACTGTGGAAGATGAGAAGTGTCTGCCCACTCCAGAACCACTGATGTCGGGAGGGGTGTTGAAAGACCTGAGTCAGATTGAGGTGACAAGAGAGGAGGTCCTGCAACTGATAGACAACTTAAAAACTAATAAATCACCAGGCCCGGATGGCATACATCCAAGAGTTCTGAAAGAACTCAAATGTGAACTTGTGGATCTCCTGACAAAAATATGTAATCTTTCCTTAAAATCTGCCTCCATTCCTGAGGACTGGAAGGTAGCGAATGTCACTCCTATCTTTAAAAAGGGTTCCAGAGGAGATCCAGGAAATTACAGGCCAGTCAGTCTGACGTCCATACCGGGTAAGTTGGCGGAAATTTATTAAGGAAAAAATTAGTAGGCACATTGCTGAACAAAATCTATTGCGGAAGACTCAGCATGGGTTGTATAAGGGAAGATCTTGTCTCACTAACCTGTTAGTGTTCTTTGAGGGGGTAAACAAATGTGGACGGGGGGGGGGGGACCCAATAGATGTTGTTTACCTTGACTTCCAGAAAGCTTTTGATAAAGTTCCTCATCAAAGCCTCCTAAGTAAGCTCAATAGTCATAGGATAAAAGGACAAGTCCTTTTGTGGATCAAAAACTGGCTAATTAAAAGGAAACAGAGAGTGAGTATAAATGGGCAATTTTCTCAGTGGAGGGAGGCAAGCAGTGGGGTACCGCAGGGATCAGTACTCGGTCCGATGCTTTATAACTTGTTTATTAATGATTTGGAGTTGGAAGTAAGCAGTGAAGTGGCTAAATTTGCAGATGACACGAAGTTGTTCAGGGTGGTGAGAACCAGGGAGGATTGTGAGGCACTCCAAAGGGATCTGTCGAGGATGGGCGAGTGGGCATCAACGTGGCAAATGGGGTTTAATGTGGCCAAGTGCAAAGTGATGCACATTGGAGCCAAAAATCCTAACTATAAATACATGTTGATAGGGTCCGAACTGGTGGAGACTGACCAAGAGAGAGATCTTGAAGTCGTAGTACATAATTCAATGAAAATGTCAAGACAGTGTGCGACTGCAATGAAAAAGGCCTATGCTATGCTGGGGGTTATTAGGAAGGGAATATAAAACAAATCAGCCAGTATCATAATGCCCCTGTATAAATCGATGGTGCGACCTCATTTGGAGTACTGTGTACAGTTCTGGTCTCCACACCTCAAGAAAGATATGATAGCATTGGAAAAAGTGCAGAAAAGGGCAACTAAAATGATAAAAGGGTTGGAACATTTTTCCTATGAAGAAAGGTTGAAGCACTTGGGGCTCTTTAGCTTGGAGAAACGATGGCTGAGGGGTGACATGATCGAGGTTTATAAGATTATGCATGGGATAGAGCAGGTAGAGAAAGAAGTCCTTTTCTCCCTTTCTCACAATGCAAGAACTCATGGGCACTTCATGAAATTGCTGAGCAGTCGGATAAAAGGAAGTACTTCTTCACCCAAAGAGTGATTAACACGTGGAATTCAGTGCCACAGGAGGTGGCGGCGGCTACAAGCATGGACGGCTTCAAGAGGGATTTAGATAAACATATGGAGCAGAAGTCCATCAGTGGCTATTAGCCACAAAGTATAGATAGGAACTCTCAGTCAGGGACAAGTGATGCTCTGTAATCTTGGTGTTTGGGTGGGGGCAACAGTGGGAGGGCTTCCTGACCCGACTGCTGGACCTCCTGAGGGCCCCTGGTGTTTTTGGCCACTGTGTGACAATGTTGGACTGGATGGGCCATTGGCTTGATCCAACATTGGCTTCTCTTATGTTCTTAAAATTCAGAAAACAAACTTAGAATTTTAGGTTGCTGCATGAAATATCACTCTCTTCCTTCTGAACATAAAATGGTAAATAAAATATTTGGCATATATCTGGCAAGGCATGGTGGGGCAGAGTATTAAACTTTGACCAAGAAGCCTGGGTTCAGATGTGTACTCAGCCATGAATCTCATTGGGTGACCTTGGACCAGTCACTATTTCTCAGTCTTAACAGGCTCGTTGAAAGAATAACATGTCTGGGGAAGGAACCCTATGTATGCGGCCGTGAACTCTTTAGAAGAAGGTGAAATAAGCATATGAGGAACAGATTTTCTCTCTAGTTCAATTCAAGTTTAATAGAACCCATTTTTGCTGAACCCATTCAAGAACCCATTCCAAAAGAACTTGGGATGACAGAATAATGGTCACAAACCAACTTGTGATCACAAAACGGGCTATCATACTGAACATATGTCACCAACTGTATGGCAGTGCAGTAAAACCCAGGTCCCAGTGCATCTTTAAAAGTAGACTATTCTCTTTTTTTTTTTTGTAAAGAAATTTTTTATTTTTCAAAAAAGAACACCAAAATTAATACATTTACCTTATACAAATCCCTTTTTCCATATTGTATAACAATTTGTTCTATTTGTACATTCTGATTTTTATCTTGTATTGGTGGTTTCCCACCACATCTGAAGCATAACACATTTTCCATTTTATCCAAAATAGTAATACTTATATCTATGTTTCATTTCTGGTAACGGTTATATATCTTTAAAATGCTTATACACCAATTCTTATTTTCTATACTCTTATGTATTTCTAAAAAAAAAAAAAAAACAGCTTCATTGTCTAATTTTTACTAATACATTCATATATTATATTTCTATCCCTTTATGCTATTGTAACCATGTATAAATGTAGTTTTTCATATCCCAGTTTTTTTCAACATATTCTTTCAAATCCTTCCAGTCTTCTAGAAAGGTCTCTGAGTACAAATTATTCAATTTTCTAGTCCATTTATCCATTTCAGCCATATATAACAATTTTTTCAACCATTCCCACACCTCTGGTATTTTTTCATTTTTCCAATTTTGTGCATACACCATTCTTGCTGTTGTTATCATATACCATATTATTGTCCTTTTCTTTACATTTATCTCTTCTAGTTTAAGTCCAAGCAATAACATTTCAGGCAATTTCTTAAATGTACATTTCAAGATTTTTTCCATTTCTGCATGTATTTTTGACCAATAAATCTTTGCTTTATCACAGGTCCACCACATATGATAAAAAGAACCTTCTTTCTTTTTGCACTTCCAACATTTGTTAGACATATTCTGACCAATATTTGCAATTTTTTTTGGTGTCATATACCATCTATACATCATTTTAAAACAATTTTCTTTTAAGTTATAACACTTTTCCATAAACATAACATAAACATTTTTCCATAAAAATTCCCAAGATTCCATTTCAATATATTTGTTAAAGTTTATCGTTTATCGCCCATTTTACCATTTGTTCTTTTACCATTTCATCTGCATTAAACCATTTTAGCAAGACTTTATACATTTTAGAAATCATTTTTTTCCCACCTTCCTCCCAAACTTGTTCTATTTCATTGTTTTTTCCCTAAAACCGTGTTTTTTATCACTTCTATACATATCATATATTTGTCTATATCTTAACCAACCATAATCAAAGTCTATCTGATGCTGCTCCTTCAGTTTGAAGTCTTTACCATGTCTTGTTAATAAGTCTCTATACTTCAACCAATCTTGTCCTTTGTACCTTGATGTTGGATGCAAGACTTCTGCGGGTACAATCCACATAGGTATCTCTTCTGAAAAAAAGTTTTTATATCTTGTCCACGTATCCATTAGTGTTCTTCTCAAATAATGATGTTTAAACATATTGTCCATTTTTGTTTTACCATAATACAAATATGCATGCCACCCAAATCTACAATCATGGCCTTCCAGGGACAATAACTTTCTATCTTGTAACATAGTCCATGTCCCTACCCAGGTCAAACATATTGCATCATGGTATAACCTTAGATTTGGTAGTTGAAACCCTCCTCTTTCTTTGGCATCACACATTATTTTCATCTTAATTCTTGGTTTTTTCCCTCCCCACACAAATTTAGACAGCTCCTTCTGCCAACATTTGAATGTTTTTACATCTTTCACAATTGGAATAGTTTGAAACAAAAACATTAATCGTGGTAGCACGTTCATCTTAACCACTGCAATTCTACCCAGCAATGACAAATTCAATACATTCCACTTTTTAATATCCTGCATAATTTGCAACCATAATTTTTCATAATTATTTTTATAAAGATCAATATTTTTCATTGTTAGGTTTACACCTAGATATTTTGTCTTTTTCACCACCTCACATTCTATAAGTTTTTGTAACTCGTTTTGTTTCTTATTTGACATATTTTTGCACATTACTTTCGATTTGTTCTTGTTTACATAAAATCCTGCTAAGTCACCAAACTCTTTTACTCTCTGTAACAAATATGGTAGTGTGGACAAGGGATCTTCCACTATAAACATCACATCATCTGCAAAGGCCCTATATTTAAAAAAAAAACTTTAGTTGTTAAGCCTTTAATATCTTTGTCTTCTTTCACATTTAACAGTAGAACTTCTAAAATCCAAATAAATAGCAGCGGCGAAAGTGGGCATCCTTGTCTTGTTCCTTTTTCAACTTTAAAATCATCTGTCTTTTTGGTATTAATTATTAAAGAGGATTTCTGTTCTTTATATATTGCTTTGATGAGGTTAAGCATATATTCACCAATCTCAAGATGTTCTAAAACTTCAAACATAAAATCCCAGTTTAAATTATCAAACGCTTTCTCCGCATCTAAAAAGAAAAAGCCCACTTCCTTTTCAGGGTGTTTGTCATAATATTCTATAGCATCCACTACTACTCTTAAATTGTCCCTTATTTGTCGATTAGGTAAGAACCCTGCTTGTTCTGTTTGTATAGTCTCTTTAAGGTGCTCTTTTAATCTATCCGCTATAATCTTAGCAAAAATCTTATAATCATTATTCAGTAAAGAAATCGGTCTATAATTCTTAACATTAGTCAAATCTTGATTTTCTTTCGGGATCAATGAGATGGATGCATCTTTCCAGGTTTCTGGTACCTCTCCAGTGACTCCTATATCGTTCATCAGTAGCAGTAACACCAGTGAAACTGACTCCTGTAACGTTTTATAAAACTTCGCTGTAAATCCATCCGGTCCAGGTGCTTTTCCTAATTTTGAGTCATTTATTGCATTTTTGACCTCTTGTAATGATACTGGATTGTTAAATAATTCTTTAATTTTCTCTGTTGGTTTTGGTAACTTTAATGTTTGCAGGTATTCTTTAATCTTTCTTCTGTCTTTATTTTCCTTCTTAAAAAGTTTTGCATAGTATTTAAAAAATTCTCTTTTTATTCCTTTGTTATCTATTATCTCAATATTATCTCTTATCACTTTAGTGATAAATTTATTTTCACGTTTTTTCTTTAATTGCCATGCTAAGTATTTTCCGGGTTTGTTTGCACCTTCAAATGCTTTTTGTTGAAGTTTTTTTAAGTTCCAGTACATCTCTTGGTTCAAAATGGCTTTTGCTTGATCTTGTAGCATCCAGATTTCCTTTTGCAGTTTCTTTTTCCCTGGTTTATTCTTCGGTTCTTCTTCCTTTGTTTTAATGGCTTGTAGAATATTTTCATATTGCTCTTTTTTCTTTTTATTATCTTTAGCATTTAGCGATATCAATAGTCCTCTCATCACTGCTTTTTTGCATCCCATACGGTTTGAATTTTTACTTCTTTCTGCATGTTTACTTGGAAGTATAGGTCTGTTTCTTCAAGTAATTTTTTAATTATTTCTTGATTGTCTAATAAGTCCTCGTTTATTCTCCATCTCTTTTGTTTTTTTATCTGCCCAGCTGTCCATAAACACGGATTGTGATCTGAGATTATTCTGGGTAGAATTTCCA
Organism: Lepidodactylus listeri; assembly: GCA_029233225.1. NCBI lineage: Eukaryota > Metazoa > Chordata > Lepidosauria > Squamata > Gekkonidae > Lepidodactylus > Lepidodactylus listeri. The sequence goes on along the minus strand of JARCFY010000009.1, from coordinate 109,007,575 downwards.
CTTTTCTTGTCTTGAAGGTTAGATTAGTAGTCATCCAAATCATGTCAATTCTTGAATGTGAGTCATGTCTGTTAGAGTAAAAGGTAAAATCTTTTCCTTGTGGGTTAGCTTTCCTCCAAATATCTTCCAGCTTCTCTTGTTTTATCAGTTCAAAAAATTTTTTTGGAAGCTTCCCTAATGTCTCATCCTTTCTTTTTGAGCGCCTGTCTAATTTATTATCTACAGTTCCATTGAAGTCCCCTAACATCATAATTTGATCATAGTTTACATTGTCCAATTCCATTTGAAGTTCTTTAAAAAAAATTTCTTTGGCTCCATTCGGAGCATAAATGTTCACAATCAAAGTTTTCAGTCCTTGCAGTAAAATTTCAATAGCTAAATATCTTCCATCTTTGTCTTTAAATATTACTTTAGGTTCCAAATCTTTTTTGACATATGTTACAACACCATTTTTTTTATTACTTGCTAAAGAATAAAATTCTTCTCCCAATTTTTTCCTTATTAAATATTTATGGTCTTGTTTTTTAAGATGAGCTTCTTGTATGCAAATTATACTACATTTTTGTTTTTCCAACCAATGACCTACCATTCTACGTTTTTGGGGTGAATTTAGTCCATTTACATTCCATGTAAGTATTTTGTAATCCATCTTGATATATTCTTAAATATTCTTAAAGTCATCTTTATTCTCTCCCAGGAATGCGTACATTTCTTCTGTACTTTTAATCACTACTCTGGAATTGCCATAATAGAAGCTTAGTCCTTGAGGTATTTCCCAACGAAATCTGATTTTTTTCTCCTTCAGTTTATCCGTCAGACGCTTGAATTTTTTCTTTTCTTGCAGTATTGCTCTGGGCAATTCTTTCATTACTATGATTTTCTTTCCATCTATTACAAAAGGATCAGTAAAGCACTTCTTGTAGATTTGTTCTTTTGTTCTTTTCATTGTAAATTGGACAACCACATCTCTTGGTATGTTTTAGTCTCTCGCATATGTAGAATTAACTCTATAAACAAGATCCATGTGTTCTTTAACAACTTCTTCCTGTTCTTGTAAAAAATCTGCTATTGCTTCTTGCATTCTTGTAAAAATGTCCTCACTCAATTTTTCCTCGATCCCTCGAAATCTCAAATGGTTTTGCATATCTTTATAATGCATCATCTTTTCCATTCTCTCATTCTCTCTCATTGTCTTATGGGTGCTTTCTTCCAGTTCTTTTACTTTAGTTTCTATATCTTGTGTTCTTGTGGATAATTTTTGAAATTCTGCTTTTAATTCCATGAAATTTTTATCTGCTTGAGCCGCTATATTGTTCATTTTAACATTTACCTCTCCTATAGCGTCTAACATTTTCTTTTCCATTGCTTCCATAACGGCTAGTAGTTCTTTTTCTTTTTTTGCTGCCATTGTAGGAGAGGACCATGTAGCTGCTCTCGATCTTAGTCCGCGGTCCATCTTGTCTCTTTAAAAAAGATCGATTTTATCTTGTTTTCCAAGTCGAACACCAATTAGTATGTTCAAACAAGCTAATCTTGCCAAGTCAAATTATGTTGGTTTCAGCCTTCTAAGTTATATAGTTTTTGAGATATTGCAATTTAAAAATTTTATAAATCCAAAATGGCGGGCGCGACTTCTCTATGGTTAATGTCAAAGGTTATAGTCTTTTTACCTTGCTTCTGGCTTGCCGTAGTTTCCTTTTGTCCCTTCCTTTTATTTACTTGTCTGCTCTCTGCACGTCACTTCCTGTTATGGTCTTTCTGGTCCGGCAGTATTTAGAGTCCCCTTTACCTTCTTCCGGTTCTTCTCCTTTTCCCTTCTTGTCTACTCTTCTAGCCGTCACTTCCTAACTCAGTCCTCACGTCTTAATCTCGCGATGCTTGGTTCCCTTCTCCCTCTTTGTCTCGTGATGCTTGGCTTCCCCTCCCAACTCTTCTTAACCGCAGGAATGTTAAACAACTTGTTTTTTTAGCTTTTTAAGTTCAAATTCGGCTTTTTAGCGCTTCAAAACTGCTCTCATCCAATCAACAACAGTCTATTGCTTCACCCGATCTGCTTTTCGTCTTTCAAAACGCGGCGATGGTAAGGCAAAAAACTTTTTTTCCGTTACCTTTTGTTGTTACTTCGCGTCAGATGTGGTCCCAACGTTTAAACTTTGTCTTCTTTGCTAAGGAATCAGGGGAATTGGAGGTTTTATGCTGAATTGATCAGCTCAGCTCGGCTCCTTAGAGATACTCGCAAGAATCCTCTTCGGCTGCAATGCTCAAGGTGTCGGAAAAGTCTCCTCCGAGACTTTCCCTTCACCGAGGTTGCTCAAACCTGGATTATATTGCTTGCTGGTCCTCACACTACCTGTGTGAGGTTGCGTCAGGTGGATTAATCCACCCAAGCTGTCAGGAAGAGCCGCTGTCCGCCTTGCGCATTTGCAAAGCGTGTCAGACCTCCATTCCTCCGACCGGAAACCTAAAGTAGACTATTCTCTTACTATGCCACTACATGGAAATAGATCAAGATGGGTAGCCATGTTTGTCTGTAGCAGTAGAAAGGAGCAAGAGTCCAGTAGCACCTTAAAGACTAACAAAATATGTGACAGTTTGAGCTTTTGTGAGTCACAGCTCACTTTTTCAGATACTTTCTTCAGATAGTTATCTGAAGAAGTGAACAGTGACTCACGAAAACTCATTCTGTGCCATAAATGTTGTGTCTTTAAGGCGCTAATGGACTCTTGCTCTTTTCTATGCTGCTGCAGCTTTACTAATAAAGCAAGACATGTAAAGCTGTCTCAGTAGCACTAGAAAAGTAATGTAAGCTGTTACTCATACAAGTTTAATCTGCAAACATCAGTATATTCATTACCGTAGGAGAAAACATTTTTAGATGGTGCATGCATATTCCAGAAGAGGTATTTTTGTGTGAAAAAGAAGGAATACTTCTTTTAAGAACCCATTGATTATTTACTGGCTTGCATTGTAGTATGCTATCCAATAAATTTATCATTTATTTATTATTTCATATTTCTACCCCGCCCTCCCTGCAAGCGGGCTCAGGGCAGCTCACAAGGGCACACAGTGCCAAATCCAATAACAATTTAAAATGTTTTAAAATATAACAACAATAATAAAACAGTTACAAATAAAGTGCTTCCAGTCATAATAGTACTCAATATTCAGATGGCTTCCTACCAGGTTTGGAGTCCGGTCCTCCATGACTGCCTTGCCTGGGCTGCATTTAGGGCCAACCCTCATCACCGATGTTACTCGCGATGGAAGATGGTATCAGTAGCATAAAGCAACAGCTTGTTGATTCACTGAACTTTACACCCTTGGTGAGTCCATTAGTATCACAACTGCTCCAGTGTATACTATGGCCCCTGTATGCATCCTGCACTTACCCTCTTATGTCCCCCATACTCAGGGGTCCTTTCGTAGAAAAAGAGGTGCAGGAGCTCATTAGCATAATTCATTAGCATATGCCACGTCCCCTGACATCACCAGAAGTGTGTCAGGGAATGTCAGTTTCAGCCCCATTATACCCTAGGGGCCATTGAAATCAATGGCAAAAACTCATAGGGTATATGAGGGGCTGGAGGAAAGTGGGTTTGAGGGAGAGGCTCCAAACTTGCAGGGTAGCTGCTGGGGCCTCTCCTCGAAATACCCACCAAGTTTCAAGAAGATTGGACCACAGGGTCCGATTCTACAGGCCCCCAAACAGGTTGTCCCATCTCCTCCATTGTTCTCTATGGTGGGAAAATGTTACTTTTTTCCTGCCATAGAGAACAATGGAGGGAATGGGAGCAACCTGTTTGGGGGCCCATAGAATTCGACCCCCTGGTCCAATCTTCTTGAAACTTGGTGGGTATTTCGAGGAGAGGCCCCAGCAGCTACCCTGCAAGTTTGGAGCCTCTCCCTCAAACCCCCTCCCCTCCAGTCACTTTTAAAGTTGCCACCGAATTTTGGCGGCAATTCGGCAGCGGGCCAAATCAGATCAGAGAATCTGATTTGCCCCTGGCTGCCCTAGTGGCCACTCTTGAGCTGGCCTCGCTCCGGCCCCAACGGACCCCTGCCCATGCTTGTCACTATAATAAGCAGACGTTTTAGTTGGTAATGGATATACATATGACCCCTCCCCTCCCCCCCAAAAAATCTGTTACTGCCTATGTGCCTTTAGGTGTAGCGGCTGGTTTCTGCATGCATTTTGTTTTGGTTCAGTAGGGAGTACTTTGGAACAGAGCTGCTGTACTGCAAGTTGATGCATCCAAGGACTGAGTCTTTCTCACTGCATTTGACATTCTGTCTGCCCCCACGCAGAACTGCTCTCCTTCACTGACCATGTTAATCAAAACAGTTCTTTTTTTTCCTTTTGCAGCTGACTTCGTGATCCTCCCTTTCCACAGCCATGTATCTGAGCCCAGTCTGTTCCAAGGATAAAACTGGCATAGTAAAATATGGAAATAGGGTAGAAATTTGGTCTCCCTTGAGGAACAATTATACGAGTAAGATGAAATAATTCTGAATGAAACCTGGTTCTCTTTCTTCAAAAACCAAATTATGGAGGTTTTGGTTTTTTTACCTTGTGTCTGGCTCCTTGACTGCCAGCTGGCCATTCATAGCATAAAGGTATGATGGTGAAATAAGAAACTGGGAGCCCTACAACTGCCTTTCTCGCTGGGCCACCATTTGCTTGCTAGTTCTTTGTTTTCCCCTTCTGGTTGTCTCCTACTTCCACAGGCCCAGTGGTGCTATTTAACATTATATGTTTTACCATTAAATATGTTCAACTTGTTTTCTACAGTGGCAGATTCTTTATAGTTTTGCTTATTTTGTCAGCAATTCTGCTTGTGAAAACATATTATGAAGAGAATAAGATCAGAATCTAGGTTAATGAATGACATGAGAGCATTTTCAAAGTCAATATTTGTCCTTCTTTTAAGGAGGCCGTGGAGGACAGCGGGAATTGTTTAAGACTGATGTGGTTAATTTGCCCTGTGGAACTGTTCTGTAAAGAGGACCGATCCTTATGATCTGTGCACTACTGAAGATACCCTTCTACCGTACGTATGTGGTGGTATCTGTTACTGTGTAAGAAATCCCTGAAGTAGGCTATGGCCCCTTAAAAGTGGAAGGAAACATCTGTGGCATTTCAGAGTTCAGTAATGCATATGTGTGGTGGCAGGGAGAATATATTCAAGATTACATTGTTCAAAGAGTACAGTTGAAGAATGTAAGGTTTTTATAGGCAGTAACTTTATATTTCAGCTACTTCTTAGTCATGGTCTTCACAGATATGCTTGGCAGCTTATGATAAATATGCCATAACCATCTAAGTCCTAAAATATATATATTACTATTTTTAAGATACTGTTTTTAGTTGTTTTTATAGCAATAGCCTTAAATCAACAAATCAGTTGTTAAGCAGAGAAGCCAGTAAAATTAGTGAAATATTAACACACAGTCAATAAAGTGCTTGGGCAAGTAATGTCTTTTTAACTGGCCCCTAAAACTTGAAAGACTAAACACCAGGCAAACTGTTGTAAGGATGGCATTCCATAACTAAGGTGTCACCTCAGGAAAGGCCCTGTTTGTCACTCCTACTTAACTTATTTCAGAAGCTTGAGGCACACAGAGCAAGGTCTTTGGTGGATGGGAGAGGGAGACAGAGAGGTCATTTGCATATTTTGTTCCCAGCCCATTTAGGACTTTAAATCAGCACTTGTGTCCAGAACTGGCAGCCAGTGTCATTGACCTTGCTGCCAGTCTGCTATCTGAATTTTCCAGATAGTCTTCAAGGGCAGCCCCACATAGGGAAAATTATACTAATTAAGCCAGAGGTAAGCAAAGCATGGGCAATTCTCCCTCTGAGGCGGAGGACATCTTGGGTGATTCTCACCATCCTATCGGAGAGGCAGGACAATTTTTTCTTCCTCTTCCTGTGTTGGTTGGGAACACCCCTTTTTTCCAGTTAATTTCCTGCCTCTATAGGGAGAAGTTGTTGTAGGCTTCGCCTGCAACTTTATTGAGAGTTTATAGCTAACATTTTCATCTACTTCATTTTTCTATCTATTCTATTTTCTTGTTTTTTCCTTGTATTCCTAATTCTTAATTCTATCCTCTAGAGGGAGCTCTGAGGTGACCATTCATGCCTCTGAAGCAGCCCAGAGCTCCCTTTTTCTTTCTATGTGTTCCAACGCACCAAAATGTTAGGACAAAAAGAAGACAGTTTTCTCTCCGAGGTGGAGAGCAATGCTGCAGTCCTGCAGCGACCCAGGGATGAATCTGGAGCCGGCATAACCAATTGCTTGCTGCCGCTGCCAGCCACAACTCCGATTTGAGCAGGAGAAAGTAGGCCAGAAACACTGGTGATCGGAAGGAGACGTCGGAGAACTGTGTCCCTGCCTCACTGCTGCCGGCAGCAGCCATCTTGATGCCTCTTTTTTGGTGGGAAACCTTCCCATGCGCTGGCCTGGAGCTCAAGAGGCACCGAGCCCCTGGATGTCAATCTCCCAGTGGGGGATATGGGCGACCCTTGTTCATGCTTCAGGACGTCCACGGAGGAGACTGGAAGACTCCAAGTGGGTAATGTACCCCCCCATGGGGAACCCTAATCCTCAGGAGCTCTACCAGTCCATGAGACGTGCCATGAGGGAGGAGTTTTTAAATTTCTTTCACATGGGGGATTTGTCTTCCCTCCACTCCAGGGCAAACTCCCCCGTTCCAACCCCAATGGATCACACCACAGACAGACCATTGAGGAGGGGTTGGCCTACTAAAGCCTCTAGGAAACAAATCCCTAGAGATAGGCATTCTGATTCTGAGACAGAACAATCCCCAGATCCTGAACTAGACCAAGTAGAGGAAGGTGAATTCCTTTCTGATAAGGAAGTGGAGGACATCATTGTCCCACAGCCCTCGGCTAGACTGTTTAAAGTAGAAGACTTTCAATACTTCCTCTCTAAGTCACTGTATGCATTAGATCTCCATGACCCACCTTCTGAGGAAGACAGGGCATATCCGGATATTAATCCCAGAAATAGATCCAAGGGCACTGAGGAACTTTTTCCCAGGTACTCTGCTACAAAAAAAGTGATTCCCTTTCCTGAGTTTTTTGAAAGGCAATTAAAGACGGAATGGGACCAGCCCACTAGCTACAGACAGGCTCCAGGATTTGTTAAAAAGCTGTATGATTTGCCATCTTTTGCCAATGAGATGTTGCAGGTCCCTCTGGTTGATGCCCCAGTGATGACTCTCCAATCCTTTGGTCTTCTGTCAGAAGATGGCTATGGCTCTGTTCGAGACAACCTGGATAAGAAAATTGATGTGGCATTCAAATGGTCATATGAAGCTACTGCAATGGCGATTAAGGCATCGGCTCCAGCCTCTATTGCCAATAGGGCTATGCTGGTGTGGTCCAGAAAACTTATACAACTGCTTCCTGAGGGCAATAAGAGATAGTTGGAAGGAGCAACAAGACTGATGAAAGGCTCTGCATTTGCTACTGACGCCACCTTAGATGCTCTTACCTTCTGTTCAAGATCCATGTCTTTGGCAGTAGTGACTAGGAGAGGGATCTGGTTGTGCGCTTGGCTGGCTGACCTGCAATCTAAGACATTCGTGATGGCTTATCTCTTCCAAGGGGAGAAGTTGTTCCTATCTGGACGATCTGCTCCTCCAGTCTTCTTCCAGAGAAAAAGCTCTTCAAGACATCCAGGAGACAATCCATTGCCTCCAAGCACATGGTTTCCTGATCAACGTAGACAAGAGTTCCATGATACCATCTCAGAGACTGGAACATTGATAAACACCAAGAAAGTCTCATTCTTTCTACCAGAAGACAAAATTCAAAAAACGAAGTCGATGGTGAAGAATGTCATGGAGCATTCCTCTTCATTCCTTCTGAGCTTAGCCAAGCTCATGGGCCTGCTGATATCCAACCCAGACACGGTGCAGTGGGGCAGGTTGCACACAAGACCCCTGCAACTATTTCTTCGACCCTACCAACTGCACATAATGGAAAAGAGAGATGTGCTCCTCCATGTTCCAGTGTCGGTGAGAGTGGCCCTAGGATGGTGGATGAAGGACTCCAATCTTTGTCAAGGCAAAAAGTTTGTATGTGTCAATGAGGTACAGCTGTTCATAGATGCCAGCTTGCAAGGCTGGGGAGTGACACTAGCCGAATGCCCAACACAGGGGCGTTGGTCTCTCAGGGAGTCCCTCCTGCCAATCAACAGAGCCGTTCGTCTCGCTCTTCTGCATTTCAGCGACAAGGTGAAGAATCACCATGTCTTGGTCTGAACGGACAACGTGTCAGCCAAGACGTATATAAATCACCAGGGGGGGAATCCAAGTCATCCACTTTTCACAGTTAAGCGTTGATGTTGTTACAATGGGCAGAGAAGAATCTGGCGTCAATCTGAGCCAAACACATCAGAGGTCTGGACAATGTCAAGGCGGACTGGCTCTGCAGACAATCCAGCCAGGCGAATGGATGCTGAACAAGAAGGTCTTCAACCAGAATGTACAACACTATGGTACTCCATTAGTGGACCTATTTGCCTCGCATCAGAACCATCAGCTGCTGAGATTCTTCTCCCACTTCCAGCACAACAGAGTGGAGGCCATGGATGACTTGACCGCCACGTGGCCTCATGGATTGCTGTACGCCCTTCCATGGGCGTCAACTACAGGGGGGCTCGAGGGCTCGAGCCTCCCCCGAAATTTCCCGGGGGGGGGCTCAGCCACGCCCGGCAAAATGGAGTGCTCGCCGGTGGCGGCGCTGCTGCTCCTGCTCCTCATTCTGCTGCTGCTGCTACCACCACCGGGCTCGCGGCCAGCCAGCCAGCCGGCGAATTGTCGTCGTCGTCATCCCTCTTCCACCTCACTCACGCTCGCCGGGGGCCGGCCTGCCCGCCACCTGCCTGCTCGTCGTCGTCCTCTCAGCGCCGGTGCCGCCACAGCAGCCGCGCCGCCTTGGAGTCCCTCTGCTGGGGGGGGAGGGGGGATTTCTGAGGGAGAGTTTTTTTATTTGATTTTTTTTTAAGCAGCCACTCCTCACGAGGTGGCGGAGGGAGAAGGGGTGGTGTCGGGGAGACTGCCTCAGGCGCGCTTCTCTCTCTCGCTCGTTCTCCCTCGTCCCGGTGGCCAGTCAGCCGGCCAGCTGGCCATCGCCGCCGCTCCTTCCCCCCCACCCCCGGCCTGCCCTCCTGCCTCCCTGGGGCCGGGGGGGGGAGGAGCGGTGGGGACATGGTCCTGTGCGCGTGTGCGCGCTTCGCGTGCGTGCACGAGAAAGCCCCCCCCGGAGATTTGGAAACTCTACGCCCCTGCGCCCTTCCTGCTATACCCCTCCTGCCAAAGGTTCTACAGAGAGTAAAGCAAATGAGAGCTACAGTCCTCCTAGTGGCCCCGTGGTGGCCACGCCATCCGTGGTTCTTGATTCTGCAACAGATGTTGGAGTCTCCACCTCTACATCTAACAGTATCTCTGGACATACTCGTTCAGGGCCCAGTATGGCATCCGAATCCAGAACATTTACAGCTGACCGTGTGGTGCTTGAACGGTCAACTTACCTAGATCTTGGGTATTCTGCAGATGTGACAAATATAATCTTGGCCTCCAGAAAAGATTTAACTGTTAGAATCTACAGCACCTGGAAGGCCTTTCACAGATGGTGCAGAAGGAAGTCAGTGAATTTCGTAGATCCATTGTTGGGTAAGGTTCTGGAGTTTCTGAATGATGGCCTCAAATCTGGCCTGAAACCGTCAACTCTTAGGAAGCAGGTGTTGGCCCTGGGTTCAGTTCTTCCCTTAACAAAAGGGCATTCTCTATCCACTCATCCGCACATCTGTAGGTTCCTAAGAGGTGCGACGCTGAGCAACACTCCACCGGTTCACAGATTCCCTACTTGGAAGCTTCATACGGTCCTCTCTGCCCTCACCAAGCCGCCTTTCAAGCCCATACAGGAAATACCTCTGAAATGGCTCAGGATGAAGACATTGTTTCTAGTGGTGGTCACATCCGCTAGACGAGTATCGGAAATTGGCGCACTATCCACAAATGCAGAATTATGCGTCTTTCATAAGGACAAGGTGGTGCTGCGCACAGATCCAACCTTTATCCCTAAGGTCGCATCACAGTTCCATAGGTCTCAAGAAATACATTTACCATCTTTTTGTCTTAACCTGAAACATCCAAGAGAGAGGACCTGGCACACTTTGGACATCTGTAGGTCCTTGAAAGCATATCTGATATGCACGGCTGCCTTCAGAAAGACCGAGGTGATGTTCATTAACATCTCATCCCCCCAATATGGGGAACCGAATGTCCAAGGCAGCTATTAGCTCGACCATCAAGGTGTGTATAATGGAAGCATACAGATGCCTCAATTTGGAAATACCTTCAGGGATTACGGCACATTCAGTTTGAAGTGTGTCTACAAACGCAGCATGGACCAAAAATGCTTCCAAGGAAGAAATATGTAGGGTGGCCACCTGGTCCTCAGTGTCCACCTTTATTAGGCATTATAAGCTGAACATTTTTTACTCTACTGATGCCTCCTTCAGAAGAAGAGTACTACAACACATCGTGGAGGAGAGTAATCTCCCACCCAAGGCATAGGGTGGGAGAATGACCATTGGCACTTACTGTGAGGGGTCCTTCTACTCTGAGGATAAGGAGGACATCTTGCCCCTCCCATGGGCTGCACTGTTCTGTCTGTTCTCCTCTCCTTCTCTGTCATGTACACCTGGATGTGTTTTTTTGTCTTACTCTTCTCCACTGCACAATCGTTGCCTGTATATAGTTCTTTCTGTTGGGAGTGCGTGACATTTCACGTTCCTTCCTTGTTTCCGTTACGTTAATAACATACTGGTATTTCTAATAGTCTGTTTATTTAGTAGAAGGATTTAATGTTATCCAAGACTGCTACTGGGAGTCACCTCAACTGAAAAAAAGGGGTGTTTCCAACCGGCACAGAAAGAGGAAGAAAAAATTGTCCTGCCTCTCCCTGGTAGGATGGTGGGAATCACCCAAGATGCCCTCCTTATCCTCAGAGTAGAAGGACCCCTCACTGAGAGCCAATTTGGTATAGTGGTTAAGTGCGCTGACTTTAATCTGGGAGAACCGGGTTTGATTCCCCACTCCTTCACTTGCACCTGGCTGGATGACCTTGGGCAAGCCATAGCTCTGTACCAGCTGTTCTCTCAAGGACAATTGTCTCAGAACTCTCTCAGCGCCACCCACCTCACAGGGTGCCTGTTGTGGGGAGGGGAAGGGAAAGGAGTTTGTAAAATGCTCTGAGACTACAAGTGAAGGGCGGGGTATAAATCCAATCTCTTCTTCTTTTTCTTATCCTCAGAGTAGAAGGACCCCTCACGGTAAGTGCCAAGGGTCATTATGGCTAAATGTTGCCTCAAAGAAAGGCCATAGCTGGATTATCTACCAAAGTTGATAAAAGGCACTGCATGCCACAAAAAAGTTCTTAAGCCTTTATAAATTCAATAGCGCTGTGCACATGTTATGATCTTGTTCTTGTAGGAATAGTGTAATCCCATCCGGGAAAAGTCTGGTTTCTTAATCTCTGAGTAGCTTCATCATTGAACAACAACACTTCAGTTGTATGTACTCCAGTCCATTATGACTTCCAAACACTCATTCAGAAATCCACTGGTCCACCTGATTCTTTTAGCAAAAAGGAATAGAGGAGAGTGTTGTAAGTTTACCAATGACATTTCACTCCAAAGCTCTGAGATATCTTCCCCAATGATTTAATGTTAAACAATCTGTAAGATAAAATCTAGCCCAACAAAACTGCAAAACAGTTATGTCACAGGGTTGACCACCTGTTATTCAGTGCCACTTATGGAATCAGCAAGCCACTTAGAAATTAAACCATCAGAACATGATGCCCCAGGCGTGTATTACAATAGCACAATTTTGGAAGAATGAAAAAACCCCAATGCTTTATAGTTGGCAAAACAAACTTTGGGAATGTTTTGTTTTTAGAAAAATTGTTAATTTTTCTGGTTCAGATGGAGGAAAACAGCAAGAATTATTTCAAGCAATTTGGTTTCCAATTGTACGTTATTTGAATGACTGTAAAATAATCCCAAGGAACCCCTTCTATGGAAATCTGCTCTATTTCTAAAGGAATATATGCTGTATTTATGTTTTATAATCATGTTGGTGCAGTATATCTTGTTATCATTAGATCTGCCTTTCTTCTTGTATTACTGTTTCAGTTTGATTTTGTGTTTGTATTTAATTATTATTGTTAATAAAAATATATTGGGGGGGGGGGGGGGAAGAACATGATGCTCCAGTACCCAGCTCAGGCAAACAATCCAGAAGGATACCATGGTTGATAACATAAAAAGCCACTGGGTGAAAGTCTCTTTGCCTTTTATTTATTTATTTACAACATTTATACCTGATAAGTATTGGAGTCGGGAGTCCATGGAATAGTGAAACAGCTAGATCTTTATTGCTGGTCCGGATGAAGCATACAACCCAGGGCTCCAAGCCCTCCTTTTATGCTGGTCAGGGACAATCCCCTGACCTCACCCAACTGGCCTGATAGGCTATTAGAAGTCTATTTACATTTCATAGGTTCCCTGGGAGAAACCTAGGTACAGGATTGGTGGCCGGTTTGAATCCACCTGGCCTTTGTTCTACCTGGCTGAAGCTCAGGTAGTTTCCTGGCCATGTGCTCTGGCCATGCTCGGGCCATGTGCTCTGGCCATGCGGTCGCAATGAAGAGAGCACATGGCGACCGCATGGTCAATACATAACACCCCTCCCCCCATAGTCCAGAACCCCTCTGCACACATAGTCTTTGAGATAGTCCGGGCGTCTGCGCTCACGTCCAGAGCGCCGGGGGGTTGTAAGGCGGGGCGTGTTGCTAGTGTCGGCAGGTTGCGGTGTGGGTAGTTGTTCTGCTGGCGGGGCCTGTCTGCTCGGGGGTTGTTCAGGTGTGGATGGTGCGACTGCTTCGTCCGCGGGCAGGAGCGGCATCTCCGCAGTCTCCGGATCAGGGTCTGGCGCTGCTTCTGGAGTCGTGTCGATGTCACGGTCTGTTGGTGCAGGGAGTTCGGGGGCCTGGGTATCATCGTGGTTCTGGGTACGGCGTCGAATCTGGTCAATGTGCCGTTTCCAGACTACGCCATCTTCCGTAAGGACCTCATAGGAATAAGGCCCTGTGACTCGGACGATCCTCGCGGGGAGCCATGTTGGACCCCGCGCGAAGTTCTTTGCATATACGGGGTCTTCGGGAGCAAATCCTCGGGCAGCTGGCCGGTCCTCCGTTGTCGGGTTCCCCTCGATTGCTCGGTCGGGATGTAGGCGGTCCAAGACGGTTCCCAGTCGTCTTCCCATCAGAAGTTCGGCTGGCCGGCGCCCGGTCCCTGAGTGGGGTGTGTTCCGTTGGCAGAACAGGAACTTGTACAGCTGCTCTTCCCAGTCGCCATGCTCCATCTTCTTTAACGCGTCCTTCGTTGTCCTCACCATGCGCTCGGCCTGGCCATTGGTTGCGGGGTGGAACGGAGCGGAGCGGATGTGGCGCAGACCGCAGGCTTCCACAAACCGTTGAAACTCGCCGGAGGTGAAGGCGGTCCCGTTGTCGGTCACGAGAGTTTCTGGCATTCCGTGTGTCGCGAAGATCGGCCAGAGACTTCTTAAGGCAGCGTTGGTGGAGGTCGAAGCTACCGGCACTACCTCAAGCCACTTGCTGTAGCTGTCAACAACGATAAGAAACAACCGGCCCTGGACCGGTCCCGCGAAGTCTAGGTGCAGGCGGGACCAGGGCTTGTTAGTAGATTCCCAGGATCGGACAGGAGCGTGTGGCGGATCTGGCCGTGACTCCTGGCATTTGGTACACTTCTGGACCCGCCCCTCAATGTCTTTGTCCAGGCCTGGCCACCATACGTAACTCCGGGCCAGAGCTTTCATGCGCACAATTCCCGGGTGAGCCTCGTGGAGGGCCTCTAGCACTCGGGGCCGCAGGGGCCCGGGGATCACCACTCGAGATCCCCATAGCAGGCATCCCTTGTGGGCCGATAGTTCGTGCCTGCGTGCCGTGAAAGCGGCAAAATCTGGTCCCGGTTTTTCCGGCCACCCCCTTCCCACCCAGTCCGAGACACGGGAAAGGATGCGGTCCCGCCGCGTGCGACGGGCCACATCTGATACCTGTACGGGGCGCTCCGGTAGATCCTCTAGGAGCGCGACGTGGAAAGCGGGAGCCGGATCAGGGTCGCAGGACGGGAGGGGAAGACGGCTGAGGGCGTCTGCATGACCCATCGCCTTCCCCGGGCGATGTACCAATTCGTAGGAGTAGCCTGACAAAAAAATTGACCACCGCAGGACCCGCGGGGACAGCATGTGAGGGGTCTGCCTGTGGGGGGCAAGGAGACCCAGCAGCGGCTTGTGATCTGTGGCCACGGTGAACGACCGTCCGTAGAGATAGTCGTGAAATTTCCTGACGCCAGCTACGATTGCTAGGGCCTCCTTGTCGATCTGGGCGTAGTTCCGTTCTGCCGACGACAGGGTCCTGGAGTAGTAGGCAACCGGTACCTCCTTTCCGTTGGGTAGCCGGTGTCCCAAGACCGCCCCAACGCCGTAGGGGGATGCGTCGCAGGCCAGGATGACAGGGAGCCTCTCATCGAAATGCGCTAAGACCGCATTTGAAATTAATAAGTCTTTGACGGCCCGGAAGGCTGCATCATGCTTGGGACCCCAGGCCCAAGCCGCTCCCTTGTCCAGGAGACGATGCAGGGGTTCAGCGACCGCCGCCTTGTGCGGAAGGAAGGCGTGGTAGAAGTTCACAAGTCCCAAGAATGCCTGGAGTTCCGCCTTTGAGGACGGGCGGGGGGCCCCTGTAATTGCCACTACCTTCTCCTTTGTAGGGTGAATGCCGTCTGCGGTGACTTGGAACCCCAAGAAGGTCACCGAGGAGACTCCCAGGGTGCACTTGTCTTTTCGAACCTTGAGACCCGCGTCCTGGAACCTTTGCAGCACCATCCGGAGGCGAGCTGCGAACGTGTCGGCGTCCGGGGCGGCGATGAGGACATCGTCGAAGAACGGCTTCACTCCTGGAACATCTTTTAGGAGAGAATCCATTAGATTTTGAAAGATTCCGGGTGCTACGCTGACCCCAAATTGGAGGCGTTTTACCTTGAACGCTCCCTTGTGAGTCACAATCGTTTGTGCCTCGGCCGTTGCTTCGTCTACGGGAAGCTGCTGATAGGCTTGGGCCAAGTCTAATTTTCCAAATATTTTGGCACCCGCGAGGGAGGCCAGAACATGGCTGACCACCGGTACCGGGTACGCGTGGTCCTGTAATGCCTTATTAATTGTACATTTGTAATCCGCGCAGATGCGGACTTCCCCGTTAGCTTTGAGGGGGGTCACAATGGGAGTCTCCCACTTGGCGTGGGAGACCGGCTCGAGCACCCCTTGTGCCACGAGCTTTTCCAACTCTGCCTCCACTTTGGGCTGGAAGGCGAGTGGTGGCCGGCGGACGGCCACGCGGATGGGCCGGACTGCCGGGTCCAGGTCGAAGGAAACCGGGGGTCCTTTGTAGCAGCCCAATGAGCCATCGAAAACGGCGGGAAATTCCTCGCAGATGGATGAGAAGTCAGTAGAGCCCATGCGGTGTATTCCGGTCCACTGCACTCCGAGCGGCTTGAACCAGGCGCGACCTAGGAGACTGGTTAGATTGCGCTCCACCACGAGAAGGTCCAGCAGGCCATTAAAGGCATGGTACTGGACCCGGACCCTGGCTAGCCCCTTAATAGCCACTGGGTTTTTCTGGAAGTCCCGGAGGACCAACCCAGCCGGCAGCCGCAGCCAGCGTGCCCCCTTCGAGCAGAGGCGGCGGAACGTAGCTGCGGACACAATTGAATATGCTGACCCTGAGTCCAGTTCCATGGAGCAAGGAACTCCCTCTATTCGGAGAGACACGGAAATTGCGCCCGGGATGGGCTGAGGCAAGTTCATTACCGTGGCCGTGGGAACGACACTACCCACTTCTTCGAAGTTCGCTGCTGGGGCACGATGGCTGTTCCTCAGGCGGCAGGCCCGGGCGAGATGTCCTGCTTTCCCGCAGGCGCGGCAGATGGCATCACGGAAGCGGCATGTCCGTCTGTCGTGGGGGTCCCCACAGCTGGCGCACGTTGGGGCCTGCCTGTTGAGGGAAGCAGGAGAGGGAACAGAGACAGATGCTGGGCGCCGGCCCTTGGGCCTGGGGACGCCGGGCTCACCCTTCTTCGAGCGTGGTTGCATCCGGTGGACGTCCTCTTCTTCGCTTGAGTCAGGTTCGGGAGGAGCCGCCTGGTGGACTTTGGTGGCTGCCTTGTCCTTTTGCATTGTCTCGAAGGCTGCCGCAGTTTCGAGCATCTTCTCCAAGGTTGGCTCCGGCATTGCAATGAGGCGCCGGCGGAGCTTGGCTTCCCGGACCCCTCCCATGAAGGCGGTCTCCACATGGTCATCCATGTGGCGGAATTCGCAGCCCACGGCTAGTCGACGGAGTTCAGCCAGGAAAGTGGCGGCTGACTCCCCCGGCTGCTGCTGGCGCTGTATGAACTCCCAGCGCCTGGCCAGTTTTGATGGCTTCGGGGCGAAGTAATCGCCGAGGGTCTTGGTGAGCACGTCGTAAGACACCTCGGTGGGGTCTTGCGGGGCTAGTAGGTTCTGGGCCACCCGCATGACCTCCACCCCTCCGGAACTCAAGAGCCAGGCACTCTTCAGGTCCGCATCTGTGATTCCGCGGACCTTAAAGGCACAACCCAGCGTCTTGAGCCAGGACTCCCACGTCTCGGGGCGAGACGTATTGAAAGGGGTAATTGGTCCCTGAGCGTTTGCCATATTTACCAGAGCAGGAGCGGCGGCGGCTGTTTGAGCGATGTCCTCGTGTCTTGCGGCGGTGCCGGGGAGCGCTGAGGCTTGGCGCTGGCTAGTGCCGGAGGATTGGGCTCAGAGCGGCTTGCGGCGAGGCGTTGGAGCGCTGGAGCTCGGAGATGCCTGCGGCCGGCGGGACGGAGCTCGCTGTGCTGCTGTGGTCTGCTGGAGAGTCGCTCATCGGGATCCCATCCTCGTCGCCACTGATAAGTATTGGAGTCGGGAGTCCATGGAATAGTGAAACAGCTAGATCTTTATTGCTGGTCCGGATGAAGCATACAACCCAGGGCTCCAAGCCCTCCTTTTATGCTGGTCAGGGACAATCCCCTGACCTCACCCAACTGGCCTGATAGGCTATTAGAAGTCTATTTACATTTCATAGGTTCCCTGGGAGAAACCTAGGTACAGGATTGGTGGCCGGTTTGAATCCACCTGGCCTTTGTTCTACCTGGCTGAAGCTCAGGTAGTTTCCTGGCCATGTGCTCTGGCCATGCTCGGGCCATGTGCTCTGGCCATGCGGTCGCAATGAAGAGAGCACATGGCGACCGCATGGTCAATACATAACAATACCCCACCCCTCTGCTCTTATCAGGGCACCAAGGCCAGCTACTTTTGCCTGCAAAGGTGGGCCAACCAAGCCAATTCAGTCTCCATAGCAGGCAGAAATTGGATTGAAATGGGTTTAGAGAATGCACTAGTATGCCTCCACTGAGAATGCCTGCACTTGTAGGACTACTATCTGCTCCAATACCTGGTGCCCAAAGGGGATATTTTGCTACCAGTCAATATCACTTAGATCCAGGGATGATTTCTTCAGGAGGATTTAATTACTTCTTCACCCAAAGAGTGATTAACACATGGAATTCACTGCCACAGGAGGTGGTGGTGGCTACAAGCATGGATGGCTTCAAGAGGGAATTAGATAAACATATGGAGCAAAGGTCTATCAGTGGCTATTAGCCACAAGGTATAGATAGGAACTCTCAGTCTGGGGCAAGTGACGCACTGTATTCTTGGTGCTTAGGGGGGGCAACAGTGGGAAGGCTTCTAGCGTCATGGCCCCACTGCTGGACCTCCTGATGGCACCTGGTGTTTTTGGTCACTGTGTGACAAGAACGTTGGACTGGATGGGCCATTGGCCTGATCCAACATTTGGCTTCTCTTATGTTTTTATGTTCTTCAAAGACACATGCACTACTCTTGAATTCGCATACATCCGCACAGCAAACTATTAAAAGACAAAATGAGCAGACTTCTGGTTTTTGGTGACCTGAATGGTGGACGCATCCCTCTGGAGCTCCGAAGGACGCAATCCATGACTAGGTGAACAGGAGGAGTCTTGGAGAATTCCAGACCTCCCCAGAGCCCTCGCAGGGGACTCCCAGCCATGGGGCATGAGAGGTGCCTCTCTCAAGGCTGAATGCCAAGGGATCAAGGCTCCTCTATGCCCTGAAGGTCCCGCCACCAAGAATCAGCAATGGCATTAGGGGTGCACACCGGGACAAGCGGGCAGAAGGCCGAGCCATTTCCCTTACCTGAGTGAAGCATCCTCAATGAAGCATGAAGAAGAGATTGGATTTATATCCTGCCCTTCACTTGGAGTCTCAGAGCAGCTAACAAACTCCTTTCCCTTCCCCTCCCCACAACAGACACCCTGTGAGGTAGGTGAGGCTGAGAGAGCTCTGAGACAATTGTCCTTGAGAGAACAGCTGGTACAGAGCTATGGCTTGCCCAAGGTCATCCAGCAGGTGCAAGTGGAGGAGTGGGGAATCAAACCCGGTTCTCCCAGATTAGAGTCCGCGCACTTAACCACTACACCAAACTGGACTGAGTGTTGGATGAGCCAGGAACTCAAGTTAAATCCATAAGTGAAGATCCCCTTAATTGAAAGCGAGGGGGGGGGGAGGAACCCATCCCATAAAAGAGAAAAAAGTCCTTTAAATCCATCGTGAAGTAAGGGGACCGAAGTTTAAGCACAAATTGACTAAGGTAGAGTGTAATCAAGACAAAGTTACTAGATTTTCCAAGCCATAGAGACTTTTGAAACTTTTCTTTAAAAGTTAACAATTGCGCAGATGGCTGGGGGGAAAATGGAACCAAAAATGAAACCTCCTACAGTAAATGCCAGCCCAGTTGCAACTGTCACAAGACCAGAAGCAGCTACAGACTTTCCCAACATGATAGCAGCTGCACTGCGCCCTCTGCTGGATCAAATTACTACACTGAATAATAATTTTGAAACTCTTCAAATACAGCTAAAGGATACAAATACCAGGACAGAGCAAACAGTGGAATTGTTGAAGAAGGTTAATGCCAAGACAACCAAACTTAAAAAGCAACTGGAGACAGTGTGCGGGGGAAGGACCTCTGATGAATATAAATTGTTACAACTTCAGATGGAAAAATCTAACCATGTACTTCGATTTCAAGGTGTCCCAGAGCACAAAGGAGAAATGCTCAAGAAAACTTTAAGTGATGCTTTAGGATCAGTGGCATACATAAAAGCAGATTTTCTACAAAGCGAAATGGATATGGTCTATAGAACGTATCCAGAATAAATTAAGAAGAACAATGTGCCTAGTGAAATCTTCGTGAAAATCTCCAAAAAATACATTGGAGATCTAATATTTAAAGCGACTAACGAAACTACTCTAAAAATCGAGGACAAAGAAATAAAAACTTTAAAAGACATTCCATTTGAGATATGAAAGAAAAGGAGACAGTATAAAGGCTTGACTTTATTTTTGCAAAAAATTCCACACCTTACAAATGGATCTTGCCAGAAGGGCTCACCTTTAAACAAAAAGATGAAAAAGAAAGAATAGACTCTGTAACAAAAGCCAAAAAAATTTTGGAGCAGTTTCAGAGAACAGAAAAGACGGAAAGAGCAGCAGAGGACGACAGAGCAACAGAAGATAACACCGACCTGGGAAGCAAAGAAGACTCAACATCTACTGGAGAAGAATCAGAACTAGGGGCAGCTGCCCCCAAAACTCCCAAAGCCAGACGAGGATATGATCTTAGAAACAAGAAAGACAAACATTAAAACTAGATATCTCTATGACTTGAACTTTAACAAAAGTAACTGAATACTTGGTTATTCTTTCCTTAGTTAAAAATGTTTTTTTAACATAATATAAGATCAGTGTGTTTGCTTCATTGTACCAAAGCTACCGTAAGCGAAATACTATATTAAGCAATTGTATGAGCAAGATGACCACTGCTACATGGGTTTTTAGTGGTTTAGTGGTTAATATGTCATTCCTATCCCCCTGGCAAAGGGTCTAAGTCTCTGAAAGTATTACTGTCACCAGGTAACGGCTAGCTCATAACAAGGGAAGTGTAACCACCAGTACTCCCAGGGATCAAATCACCTGCATTTTCATTAAAGAAAACCAGACAATTTGACTTGTCCATGCGTGGAGATTATGTTTTAGGGATAGCTCCATGCTGTTCATGGCAACCCTGAGGCCCAAAGCTGTGAGACAGCCTAGGAAGTCCCATTTAGATGATTAAAGACCTGAGGAATAAATACCTGATGGACCTCAAGTCTATGTCCAGTTCAGGGGAGAGTTAGGCAGCCAGAGTGCATTATCCACTAACAGAATGCCTACTTGTGGGATAGGGCAGGGTATAAATCAAATAAATAAATAAATAAATAATCTGGTTTGTATACCCAAACCCATGTACTTGTACTTCCAACTTTAACTGACAATGCACCAGGAGAGGCTGATGGAAGTACAATAGACCGTGGACTACTGTTAACTCCTGAGCATCTAGCTAGTTTGATGCTGCCCTGAGAAACCTAGCCAAAAAATTGGGGTGGATCGACCTCCTTCCTCAGTGTAGCTCACCAGGCCAACACTTGTATCCAGCCAGAATTGTTGATGTTTAATTATAGACTCAAGTGCTTTTTAGCAGCAGAACTTCACAAGGTTATCAGGGTTCCATTGGCTGAGAGAAGGGCCAGAAAGGCAAGGGGTTCTTGTTTACCTGTTTGACAGCTGGGAGTGAAAAGTACCAGGACATGTTTTTGTGAACCATCTTGAAGAATGGGATACAAATATTTCAACTGATAAACTTTCCTAAATCTCCCTTAAAAAACAGCACTTGGTCCTGTTGGAACAGATGTAACTCAAAGATGTTCTGTAACATTTGCCATCTGGATATGAAGTTGATGGGAGGGGAACACAGAAGAGAAGCTTATGTGCATGCAGGCTAAAATGTTTCCTAAAGATGTATCTAAAAGATGTAGTAGGAACCAATGCTCCCTCTAAGCCTCTAAGCTGTGGAGTCCTGTGAGCAAAAATCCTACTTTGTGGGCTACTGGCATTAAAGCTCTGAGCAAGCAATTTGGCTACTGAATAAATTAGTTTGCTCTGGAGCCGTTCTTCCTGAGCTAAGACAAAAATGTGTGAGCCGAAGGCAAAAAAACCCCTGTGAGCTACCTCACACAAACTCAGAGGGAACACTGGTAGGAACACTGCTAACCAGAGACAGACACCACCAGCCCCCAGTGACAGGAGCAATCCCTGTATTTCTTTATACATAAACCACCATTCAACTAAAAAAGCCTCCCAGAATTTACAGCACTATGGTGGTGGAAAAATGCTATCAAGCTACAGCTGACTTATGGGCAACAGTGTGGGGTTTTCAAGGCAAGAGATGTTCAGAGGTAGTTTGCCATTGCCTGCTTTTGCATAGCGACCCTGGCATTCCTTGGAGGTCTCCCACCCAAATACTAGGCAGGGCCGACCTTGCTTAGCTTCCGAGATCTGAGCTATCCAGATCAGGATTTAGAACACGATAAAGATCAATAAAACAAGAACATACAGTGAGGTGCAATTGAAGGGCTATTGAGAAAAAACCCACAACATGCAATAATCAATCCGTTCCTCAGTTGCCAGGTGCCTGTGGCAGCGTTATGACTTGTAGCACCCTAAAGGCTAACAACGTAGTTTCTTTTTCTTTCTTTTTGAAAAGCTAGTGATAAACCCCATTCGCTAGACGCAGGCAGCGAGTCCCCCTCACTCCAGAGACTCGAGGCAGGTGGCTTCAGTCTCGGCTCGTCTTCAGCCGGCCGCCTGCCGCTCTGCCCGAGCATTTCCTCTGGGGAGGGCAGCTGAAAGCGAACAGTACCAAACCTCGCGGGGAAACCAAAAGGGAACAGAGGAAAACTTTTGCAGCAGGAGTTTTGTGGCAGCCTGTCTCCATCCAGATCGTAGGAGGCAGAGTTCGGTGTGCTGCTCCGCGAGGAAGAGAAGGGGACACACTGCAAGCAAAGAGGTTATCGGAGGGAAAGAAGCGTCTGGCGGCTCGAAGAGGGTGCGAGCCCTTGCCAGAGCTGCCGCGTCCCTGCTGCAAGGACGCGTGGCGTTCTAAAGCGGACAAGGAGCGCCCGAAGAGAGGCAGGCAGGTATGAAGGAAGAAAAGGGGGGTGAGGGGGTGGGGGAGAAGGGAGACAGAGGTGTGCTGGCCGGCTGCCCCCTCCCTCCTCGCAGCCTGACCTGAGCCACTCCCCCCCCCACCCCTTTTGCCTGGGCACCTTGGGGTCGACCGAGCTCTCTCTCTCTCCGCGCTCTGCTGTCGCTCCTCGCTCGCCGGCTTGGGAAAAGAGGAAGGGGGCGGGCGGGCGGGCGAGGGACGGGTGGCTTTCTGGGGGAGAGAGTTGCTTATTCTGCTTGCGGGGAGGGGTTGGGTGTGGGCTGCTGGAGGGACAAAATGCCGAGCCACCCCCACTCGGAAAGAACCTGCCTGCCAGCCGAGCCGGCCGCGGGGCCACTGTACGCAGCCTTGGCCGTGCGCTCTCGCTCCAAGCAGCCCCCGAAGGAGAGAGTGGCGAAGCCGGCGGGAGGATGTTGGCCCTGCACCAGCTGCCTCCGGAAGAGGAGCGCTACAGGCAGGTCCTCGCCAATCAGCGGGTAAGGTAAACCCCGGGGCTCCCTCGCCCTGCCGCGCCTTTTGGGCCGCTCGCAGCCCGGTCTCTGAACCCAGTCTGCTCGGAAGGAAGTCCCCCGGGGGTCCTCAGGAGGCGATGACTGCATTTAACTTAGCCGGCGCACCTCTGTGCGCGCACACACTTTAAGGCCACTGCAGCTGGTGCTGCTTCAGTGTGTTCCTTGGAGAGGTGTCCACCCGGGCACTGAACGGGAATTTGTTACTTGGTCGATCCTTCTGCTTAAAAAACAAAACTTGCTAGGAACCAATAAATACCGGAATACCGATACCGATTCTTTAAGCTCAGTGCTGTAGCCCAACAGGTGGCGAAGCAGTGCTGAAATGTAACGGTGGATTCTTCAGTTTGTGGGGAGAGTGGGCAATTATTCCAGGTTAATTCACATGGGCTGTTGAGAAGTGATCTTTTACCTTTTCACACAGTACTTCCTAAGGTGCGAATTGACCAAACACCTGACCTATACAAGTGACACTGAAAACTAAGATGGATGCCGCGCCCTTAGAAGTGTGCGGGGGCGGGACGGACCAGGGTTTGCTGCCGAGTAGCGTGTGAAATTAGACGTGGACTGTTCCCGTGTCCGCTTCTTGCGCTACAACACATGATTATTATTATTCTAATAAAATCTCCGCGCGCACACTGCGTTTCCCTGTTATACTAAGCAGCTATTAGATTGAGGCGACAGGTCACTGCGCCAGCTGCGAAGGAAATTTCTCCTTGTCTCTCAGAATAAATCCCAAGCCTTCCACACGAATATTCAGTATTTGATTTCGCGGCACTACTTTGCCCTCTTGTATTTTAGGACGTTTATTTATCATGTATAAATATACGTATCTGTAACCAGGGAGCTTTAGGGGGTGTCCTTCATCATGAAGGGTCAAGGCGGTGGAGCTGTGGCCAAACAACCCTTTGTTCGTGTATCCCCATCCTCTTGCAAGCAGGCGGGAGAGGAAGCGCTCGCGTGTCCTTTGCGATGTTGAAACTGTCGAGATCAAGAGACCTTTGACGCGCGGGTTTGCCAAAGAAACAGCGCTGGTTGCCGGGAGAGATCGGCGTTAGAAAGCTGCAGTTCCTGGCTCTGTCTTCCGTAGAGATTGCCATAATGGAGAGCCTAGAAGAAACGTGAGTGTGTGTGTGTGGGGGTTTTTACAAAGGGAGCTGCTTTTGCTGTCTATTTTGGCAGGATCAAGTAATCGCCGTTGGGAAGCAGCGCCTGCAACAGGTTTCTGCACCGAGTTCCTTCCTAGCTCTGTAGGCGCTGCTAGGGCTGCCTTCTGAACGAGAGGGTCGGAAAGGCAGAAATCTTGGTCTTTAAAGGGCCATTAGCATTTTGCTCGCGGGAACATTTGGTTGTAGGCAGGATGCTGGACTTTTTGGACCCATCATTGCTTCATGGAGCAGAGACATCACAACCAAACTGATCACTCCTTCTCTGCCCGGTGGTCCAAGAGCTGATCCATATGCCCAAGCGACAGAATTCACTTCACTGACTGGGAATTCGGCATCTCCCTGGTGTGCTGTGGAGTTCGTCTTTTACCTGGGGTTCTCGCCTACAGTCAGTGCGAATCATGTGTTAATACAGCATCTAGAAATTTATAATCCCCCTCCCCCATCTATCACTATTCAGTATATAAGGAAATTTGTAATTTTTCACCTGGTATGCTCTGGTTGCCATCCTCCAGTTCCTTCGGGGACCAACTAAACAAGGACAGCAGGCGAAAAGTAAAATATCACAAGACTCATCCCAGTGGACGATCCCAAACAGTGAAATGTACAAGATACATTTGCATCTGGGTTGCATGTTAATCTGTTTGCCTGTGAGTATCTTCATTCGGTTGTTGTTTATGAGCACTCTGTGGGACAATGTTGGCATGATATCAATAGCTAGGTTTAAAGGTGCTCCTAAAGCATCACCCAGTTTTACATTTAACTGGTTCCAATCACCGCATTGCCTAGACTCTAGGCTCACTCCATTACATTGCCTAGACTTGGCTCACTCCCTTGAAATCTCTGTTGCATTTTAAAGGCTCGACACTGGACAGTTTTCCTGCATGGCCCCATTAATTCTCGTGATAGCGACAGTGTTTTCATTACTGATTTTCCTACCAAGCTACAGTAGTAATAATCCTGGAGAGGAACCTGGGGGAACAGGGACATTAGGCTTTGCATCCCATACCTTGTGGTCTTCCTGAAGTAAGGGATTGTCCAATACATGAACTTCATACACCAAAGCAAGAAATTGGGTATGATGTCTTTCTTACTGACTTTTCTCAAAAGGGAAATGCTGTCTCCACTCTCCCTGCCAATTTGGTGTAGTAGTTAGGAGCACAGACTCTAATCTGGGAGAACCGGGTTTGATTCTCCACTCCTCCTCATGCAGCTGCTGGTGTGACCTTGGGTCAGTCACAAGTCCTTTCAGAGCTGTTCTCTCAAGGGCAGTTCTTGAGAGAGCTCTCTCAGCCCCCCACCTACCTCACAGGGTATCTGTTGTGGGAAGGGGAAGATAAAGGGATTGTAAGCCGCTCTGAGACTCCTTCGGGTAGTGAAGGGCTGGGTATAAATCCAATCTTCTTCTTCAATTTAAGTTTAAAAGGTAGCTTTTAGGTACTTATTGGAAAAATCTGATCCTTTTCAGCTCTCAGAGCAGTTTGAAGCTGCATCACACTCTCTCAAGGCAGCATGTAGGAGGGATGGCAGCATGGTATAGCCTGATCTCAGCTAAGCAGTGTTGGTACTTGGAAGGGAGATCATCGAGGAAGACTCTGCAGAGGCAGGCACTGCCAAACCACCTCTGCTTCTCACTTGCCTTGAAAGACCCTTGCTGGAGTCGCCATGAGTCATCTGTGACTTGATGGCACTTTACACACACAAGGAAGCATGGTATTCTTAGTCTGGAGTGGTTGCCATGAATGGGATAGTCATGCCAAAGAGAGCCATTTGGCAGGGTGTTCAATGGGTTTAGACTGGAATAATGCTGCATAGGATTGCACTGTATTGCAGCTGTACATCAAGCTTTAAGTTTCTATGATTTGAAATATGTTAAGTAGTAGACTTCCGGCATCTGAGACCCAACTGTACACGTTATCTTGATTTAATGATGCATTTTCTTCACTTGTGGTCCAGCTTTCTTCTTAGAAGTGACCCAACCCAGAGTGAGTTACAAGTTCACATGAAAATTAGGTATACCACATAAAGATTTAGCCACCAAAGCAACATCTGATATAAGGTGGAAACACTGAGCAGGATGGCCTCAGCAGAAGATCTGGGGGAGCAGGAAGTCTTCATAAGCCTTTCTTTTTATAAGTATATAAATAGTGAGAGAGGCAGAATATAACATATAGAATGCTAATATATTGCTTGTGTGTATTGCCTTTACTCTCCAGCAGTACTTAATTGGCTTGGCATAATGACCTCTTACTTGGGCAGCTTTGATAGTGGGAATTATATTTTAAAATCCTGGGAATGATTAGAAAAACTGCATATCAAATATATAAAGTGTAATTTATTTATTTATTTATTCCATTCATATTCCGCCCTCCCTGCGAACAGGCTCAGAGTGGCTTACACTGGGTGGTACAAGTACCGTAAAACCACATAAAAACATTTAAAACATTTAGTTAAGTCCTAAAAGTAATAGTTCCATAATGAAATAGGATGGCGTGGTATATGATGTAGCAGCAAACAATTTCCAACTCGATGATCTTCAGATGTCCACGATGGTATAACTTGATCTCAAAGCTGGGCCAGCCTATACCCCAGATGTTGGTGGTAGCGGTGAGGGCGGCTCTTAGTTGAACGCCTGGTGGAAGAGCTCCGTCTTGCAGGCCCCACGAAACTGTAGAAGATCCCACATGGCCCTGATCTCTTCTGGGAGCTTGTTCCACCAGTATGGAGCCCCCACTGAAAAGGCCCTGGCGGCTGCAAGCCTGGCATCCTTAGGGCCCAGGAGGGTCAATCAATGTTGTGACCCTGACCGTAGTGCTCTCTGGGGTGTATATGGGGAAAGGCAGTCCCTCAGGTATGTCGGACCCTGGCCATATACGGCTTTAAAGGTGAGTACCAGCATCTTAAAGAGAATTCGATATGCTATTGGCAGCCAGTGCAGTGCCTTCAGCACAGACTGGATGTGCTTCCATCTAGGAAGACCCATCAGAAGCCTGGCCGCGGCATTCTGCACTAGCCGCAACTTCCAGATTTGTGATAAGGGCAGCCCCATGCAGAGAATGTTACAGTAGTCTAGTCTCAAGGTGACCATCTGATTCAGCTTCAGCTGGCTCAGTCTAAGGCAACAAGCCACGGCTTGCAGCGCCAGGTCCAGATCTTCTGGTCTGGAGTCTGACTGGCCACCGAACATCAGATAGAGCTGGGTGTTATCAGCATTCTGATGACATCCCAGCCCATGCCTCTGGGCAATTTGGGCAAGGGGGCGCATGTAAATAAGGCTGCTGATGCTTTCCAAAAGCAGTACCTAACCTCTCTCTTTCTCTCTCTAGTATATTTATCCTGTGAGCAGTCCAGCTGATATAGTAATCACAGTCTGGGATATGCTTCAGTGTAAGGATAGCTCTCTTCCCACTGCTGAGATGTTAATTGATACTGGATTCTCAAATACTTGCTAGATTGAGAATGGCTGTTTTTTTTTCCCAGAAGCTGTTGGTTCATACTTCAGAGGCTCTTGAGATTTGGCGTATTCTTGTTAGCAGTGTAACAGAGAACCTGTTTGATAAGTATTGGAGTCGGGAGTCCATGGAATAGTGAAACAGCTAGATCTTTATTGCTGGTCCGGATGAAGCATACAACCCAGGGCTCCAAGCCCTCCTTTTATGCTGGTCAGGGACAATCCCCTGACCTCACCCAACTGGCCTGATAGGCTATTAGAAGTCTATTTACATTTCATAGGTTCCCTGGGAGAAACCTAGGTACAGGATTGGTGGCCGGTTTGAATCCACCTGGCCTTTGTTCTACCTGGCTGAAGCTCAGGTAGTTTCTTGGCCATGTGCTCTGGCCATGCTCTGGCCATGTGCTCTGGCCATGCGGTCGCAATGAAGAGAGCACATGGCGACCGCATGGTCAATACATAACACCCCTCCCCCCATAGTCCAGAACCCCTCTGCACACATAGTCTTTGAGATAGTCCGGGCGTCTGCGCTCACGTCCAGAGCGCCGGGGGGTTGTAAGGCGGGGCGTGTTGCTAGTGTCGGCAGGTTGCGGTGTGGGTAGTTGTTCTGCTGGCGGGGCCTGTCTGCTCGGGGGTTGTTCAGGTGTGGATGGTGCGACTGCTTCGTCCGCGGGCAGGAGCGGCATCTCCGCAGTCTCTGGATCAGGGTCTGGCGCTGCTTCTGGAGTCGTGTCGATGTCACGGTCTGTTGGTGCAGGGAGTTCGGGGGCCTGGGTATCATCGTGGTTCTGGGTACGGCGTCGAATCTGGTCAATGTGCCGTTTCCAGACTACGCCATCTTCCGTAAGGACCTCATAGGAATAAGGCCCTGTGACTCGGACGATCCTCGCGGGGAGCCATGTTGGACCCCGCGCGAAGTTCTTTGCGTATACGGGGTCTTCGGGAGCAAATCCTCGGGCAGCTGGCCGGTCCTCCATTGTCGGGTTCCCCTCGATTGCTCGGTCGGGATGTAGGCGGTCCAAGACGGTTCCCAGTCGTCTTCCCATCAGAAGTTCGGCTGGCCGGCGCCCGGTCCCTGAGTGGGGTGTGTTCCGTTGGCAGAACAGGAACTTGTACAGCTGCTCTTCCCAGTCGCCATGCTCCATCTTCTTTAACGCGTCCTTCGTTGTCCTCACCATGCGCTCGGCCTGGCCATTGGTTGCGGGGTGGAACGGAGCGGAGCGGATGTGGCGCAGACCGCAGGCTTCCACAAACCGTTGAAACTCGCCGGAGGTGAAGGCGGTCCCGTTGTCGGTCACGAGAGTTTCTGGCATTCCGTGTGTCGCGAAGATCGGCCAGAGACTTCTTAAGGCAGCGTTGGTGGAGGTCGAAGCTACCGGCACTACCTCAAGCCACTTGCTGTAGCTGTCAACAACGATAAGAAACAACCGGCCCTGGACCGGTCCCGCGAAGTCTAGGTGCAGGCGGGACCAGGGCTTGTTAGTAGATTCCCAGGATCGGACAGGAGCGTGTGGCGGATCTGGCCGTGACTCCTGGCATTTGGTACACTTCTGGACCCGCCCCTCAATGTCTTTGTCCAGGCCTGGCCACCATACGTAACTCCGGGCCAGAGCTTTCATGCGCACAATTCCCGGGTGAGCCTCGTGGAGGGCCTCTAGCACTCGGGGCCACAGGGGCCCGGGGATCACCACTCGAGATCCCCATAGCAGGCATCCCTTGTGGGCTGATAGTTCGTGCCTGCGTGCCGTGAAAGCGGCAAAATCTGGTCCCGGTTTTTCCGGCCACCCCCTTCCCACCCAGTCTGAGACACGGGAAAGGATGCGGTCCCGCCGCGTGCGACGGGCCACATCTGATACCTGTACGGGGCGCTCCGGTAGGTCCTCTAGGAGCGCGACGTGGAAAGCGGGAGCCGGATCAGGGTCGCAGGACGGGAGGGGAAGACGGCTGAGGGCGTCTGCATGACCCATCGCCTTCCCCGGGCGATGTACCAATTCGTAGGAGTAGCCTGACAAAAAAATTGACCACCGCAGGACCCGCGGGGACAGCATGTGAGGGGTTTGCCTGTGGGGGGCAAGGAGACCCAGCAGCGGCTTGTGATCTGTGGCCACGGTGAATGACCGTCCGTAGAGATAGTCGTGAAATTTCCTGACGCCAGCTACGATTGCTAGGGCCTCCTTGTCGATCTGGGCGTAGTTCCGTTCTGCCGACGACAGGGTCCTGGAGTAGTAGGCAACTGGTACCTCCTTTCCGTTGGGTAGCCGGTGTCCCAAGACCGCCCCAACGCCGTAGGGGGATGCGTCGCAGGCCAGGATGACAGGGAGCCTCTCATCGAAATGCGCTAAGACCGCATTTGAAATTAATAAGTCTTTGACGGCCCGGAAGGCTGCATCATGCTTGGGACCCCAGGCCCAAGCCGCTCCCTTGTCCAGGAGACGATGCAGGGGTTCAGCGACCGCCGCCTTGTGCGGAAGGAAGGCGTGGTAGAAGTTCACAAGTCCCAAGAACGCCTGGAGTTCCGCCTTTGAGGACGGGCGGGGTGCACCTGTAATTGCCACTACCTTCTCCTTTGTAGGGTGAATGCCGTCTGCGGTGACTTGGAACCCCAAGAAGGTCACCGAGGAGACTCCCAGGGTGCACTTGTCTTTTCGAACCTTGAGACCCGCGTCCTGGAACCTTTGCAGCACCATCCGGAGGCGAGCTGCGAACGTGTCGGCGTCCGGGGCGGCGATGAGGACGTTGTCGAAGAACGGCTTCACTCCTGGAACATCTTTTAGGAGAGAATCCATTAGATTTTGAAAGATTCCAGGTGCTACGCTGACCCCAAATTGGAGGCGTTTTACCTTGAACGCTCCCTTGTGAGTCACAATCGTTTGTGCCTCGGCCGTTGCTTCGTCTACGGGAAGCTGCTGATAGGCTTGGGCCAAGTCTAATTTTCCAAATATTTTGGCACCCGCGAGGGAGGCCAGAACATGGCTGACCACCGGTACCGGGTACGCGTGGTCCTGTAATGCCTTATTAATTGTACATTTGTAATCCGCGCAGATGCGGACTTCCCCGTTAGCTTTGAGGGGGGTCACAATGGGAGTCTCCCACTTGGCGTGGGAGACCGGCTCGAGCACCCCTTGTGCCACGAGCTTTTCCAACTCTGCCTCCACTTTGGGCTGGAAGGCGAGTGGTGGCCGGCGGACGGCCACGCGGATGGGCCGGACTGCCGGGTCCAGGTCGAAGGAAACCGGGGGTCCTTTGTAGCAGCCCAATGAGCCATCGAAAACGGCGGGAAATTCCTCGCAGATGGATGAGAAGTCAGTAGAGCCCATGCGGTGTATTCCGGTCCACTGCACTCCGAGCGGCTTGAACCAGGCGCGACCTAGGAGACTGGTTAGATTGCGCTCCACCACGAGAAGGTCCAGCAGGCCATTAAAGGCATGGTACTGGACCCGGACCCTGGCTAGCCCCTTAATAGCCACTGGGTTTTTCTGGAAGTCCCGGAGGACCAACCCAGCCGGCAGCCGCAGCCAGCGTGCCCCCTTCGGGCAGAGGCGGCGGAACGTAGCTGCGGACACAATTGAATATGCTGACCCTGAGTCCAGTTCCATGGAGCAAGGAACTCCCTCTATTCGGAGAGACACGGAAATTGCGCCCGGGATGGGCTGAGGCAAGTTCATTACCGTGGCCGTGGGAACGACACTACCCACTTCTTCGAAGTTCGCTGCTGGGGCACGGTGGCTGTTCCTCAGGCGGCAGGCCCGGGCGAGATGTCCTGCTTTCCCGCAGGCGCGGCAGATGGCATCACGGAAGCGGCATGTCCGTCTGTCGTGGGGGTCCCCACAGCTGGCGCACGTTGGGGCCTGCCTGTTGAGGGAAGCAGGAGAGGGAACAGAGACAGATGCTGGGCGCCGGCCCTTGGGCCTGGGGACGCCGGGCTCACCCTTCTTCGAGCGTGGTTGCATCCGGTGGACGTCCTCTTCTTCGCTTGAGTCGGGTTCGGGAGGAGCCGCCTGGTGGACTTTGGTGGCTGCCTTGTCCTTTTGCGTTGTCTCAAAGGCTGCCGCAGTTTCGAGCATCTTCTCCAAGGTTGGCTCCGGCATTGCAATGAGGCGCCGGCGGAGCTTGGCTTCCCGGACCCCTCCCATGAAGGCGGTCTCCACGTGGTCATCCATGTGGCGGAATTCGCAGCCCACGGCTAGTCGACGGAGTTCAGCCAGGAAAGTGGCGGCTGACTCCCCCGGCTGCTGCTGGCGCTGTATGAACTCCCAGCGCCTGGCCAGTTTTGATGGCTTCGGGGCGAAGTAATCGCCGAGGGTCTTGGTGAGCACGTCGTAAGACACCTCGGTGGGGTCTTGCGGGGCTAGTAGGTTCTGGGCCACCCGCATGACCTCCACCCCTCCGGAACTCAAGAGCCAGGCACTCTTCAGGTCCGCATCTGTGATTCCGCGGACCTTAAAGGCACAACCCAGCGTCTTGAGCCAGGACTCCCACGTCTCGGGGCGAGACGTATTGAAAGGGGTAATTGGTCCCGGAGCGTTTGCCATATTTACCAGAGCAGGAGCGGCGGCGGCTGTTTGAGCGATGTCCTCGTGTCTTGCGGCGGTGCCGGGGAGCGCTGAGGCTTGGCGCTGGCTAGTGCCGGAGGATTGGGCTCAGAGCGGCTTGCGGCGAGGCGTTGGAGCGCTGGAGCTCGGAGATGCCTGCGGCCGGCGGGACGGAGCTCGCTGTGCTGCTGTGGTCTGCTGGAGAGTCGCTCATCGGGATCCCATCCTCGTCGCCACTGATAAGTATTGGAGTCGGGAGTCCATGGAATAGTGAAACAGCTAGATCTTTATTGCTGGTCCGGATGAAGCATACAACCCAGGGCTCCAAGCCCTCCTTTTATGCTGGTCAGGGACAATCCCCTGACCTCACCCAACTGGCCTGATAGGCTATTAGAAGTCTATTTACATTTCATAGGTTCCCTGGGAGAAACCTAGGTACAGGATTGGTGGCCGGTTTGAATCCACCTGGCCTTTGTTCTACCTGGCTGAAGCTCAGGTAGTTTCTTGGCCATGTGCTCTGGCCATGCTCTGGCCATGTGCTCTGGCCATGCGGTCGCAATGAAGAGAGCACATGGCGACCGCATGGTCAATACATAACACTGTTTAACAAAACTGAAGAAATTAAGTTAATTTTAGAGCATGTTAAAAACATGATACAAATTTTGGGACCTTCCCTGCAGAACACTTCTGGAAGGTCTAACTTCTCACTTCAGAAGGTCTAACAGTAAAACTATGGTCCCTGGTCTTTGTTTTAGTTATTATATGGCTTTTCATTATATGTGTATAATATCAAGGTTGTAGGAAAACAAATGGTTTAAAAAAATGTTTTCAAAAACATTTCTACACCATTGAAATGGCGATTTTATTTGCTCGCTACCAAGAGAATGACCTATATGTGAAACAGGATGCAGGACTAGATGGGTACTCTCTAGGGCTGCCAGCCTCCAGGTGGGGCCTGGGGATCTCCCGCTTTTACAACTCATCTCCAGCTGACAGAGATCAGCTCCCCTGGAGAAAATGGCTGCTTTGAAGGGTGGGCTCTGTGGCGTTGTACCATGCTGAGGCCCCTCCCCTCCCCAAACCCCACCCTCTCCTGGCTCCACCCCCAAAGTCTCCAGATATTTTCCCACCCAGACTTGGCAACCCTATGGTGGGGGGAGAGCTCCTGTATGGCAGAAATTCCTCAGGAATTTTCCTATCATTGTATCTGGATGGAGGGGAAAAAATAACCTGAATTAATAAGGCCCCATACAAAAGAAGGCAACTTCTCCTTTTACAAACCGAGCCCCTCTACTTCAGAGACACTTCCATTTATATTTTGGCAGCCCCTGAGGTCCCACCAAATCAACCACTTGGAACTGGGAGTAAATACGTCGAGAGCGCCCCCGCAGAGAGCACCGCGGACTCCTTCCCTGAGGAGGAGGAGGAGGAGGAGGCTCCACTTCCCTCCTCAGCAAAAGCGCGGGAGCGAATTGGCGGGAAGCGGAGGCTGCCGGGAGCGAGCTGCACTCCAGAGGGCTGAAGGGGAAAGGCGAGCAGGGGATTCCCTCAGAGATGTCCGCTGAAATATCTCGGCAGCTCGCAAAGCTTTCTTTTGTTGAGACATATATATCTCCCTATATCCCCCCCCCCCCCTCTCTCTCTCCCAGCCGGAGCTGCCTGAGGGGAAGCCTGCAGCAGCCGGCCGGGCAACCCCGCCACCTCCCTGACCCGCCGCTATTAATAGTTATGCCCCGGCTGAGATGTCAGATTCCCCGGGCTCAGCGGATCCCGGCGCAATGGAAAGTCTGAGGGCAAAAAATACCGCTGTAAAAATAGAGCCGCAGGGATGCCGGCGCCGCTGGAGGGGCGGGCGGGGGTGGGGGTGGGGGGAGCGCCTGAGAGAAAGGGCTGAGGCGAGAGAGGTCGTTTCCCGCCAGTGGCGCGGGGTCCGCAGCAGGCAGCAGCCGTCTCCTTCGTGGCGCCCTGCCCGCCCGGGCCATTTGAGGGCTCTTCGCAGTTCCCTGCCGCACGCCCGGTGGAGAAGTCGCGGGCACCGTTTGCCTGCTTCCGTTCGGTCTGGCATATAAGATAATAATGATAGTGATGACGATAATCATAGTCCATCGTAATAAGTGTCGGGGGGGGGGGGGGGGCGCCGGTCTTTGACTTTTGCTTCAGGTGTGGAAGTCGAAAGCCGCTTGCTGGCTCCGAGGAAAGGTCCGTTCGTCAGGCGCTGTGCCTGTGGTGCGTCAGCTACACAGCCCCGGGGTATTTGAGGGTAACCACCTTGCTTCCTGGTGGGACTCGTGTGAAAAAAAGCCCCCGAACGGTTCCAGGCAGTCCCATCTTGACTGCTGATTGTTTTGCAGCTGTTAAAAGCCGTGTGGGTGAGAGGAAAATGCTTCTGCTAAGCTGCGGAGTCTTGCGAGCAAAAATTCTCATTTGTGAGCTCCTGGCATTAAAGTTGTGAGCCAGCGATTGGGCTGCTGCATAAATTGGTTTGCCCTGGAGCCCCGTCCTTCCTGAGCTAAGGAAAAAATGTGTGAGCCGGAGGCTAAGAAACTGTGAGCTGGCTCACACTAACTCAGCTTAGAGGGAACACTGATAAGGTGAAGCCTAAAGTGTGTTTGTGTGTGAGCTGCAGGTGGTTTCTTGTCAGTTGTCAGTGGAAACATGCTTTATCCTAAACAGGGTGATATATCCTCTGCAGACACTTCCAGAAACGAAGGTCACTTTAAATCATTTATAAGGCGGCCTTTCTCTCGGGCAATGAGGATGGCCAGATGGACAGCACATTAAAAACCATTGAAATCACAGAAAGTTCAAAACATCAAACTACTAAACCAGCAGGCAGAACTGAGTCCAGCTATTCAAAACATGCTGAGGTAGTTCCAAGTACAAAGTCAGGTTCAACACAGACCCCATTGATTGAGAGTGTTGATGGAAAGCGACTTGAGAGTCGTACTTCAGACACTGAGAAGTGTGTCTGTGTTTGTTTTAAATGGGCATGAGAACCAAATATACAGGCGCAACTGTTGTGGGTCATTTCCAGTAGCACAAATAGAGGTGCTGCAGCAATGCGAAGGTAGCCTTTTGTGGGTGATATGTCTCTAGACATTTTTTTAAAAAGATGATACTCGCACTGCATTCTTATTTAGAAATACCAGTGGTCTCCTAGCCAGTTTACAGGGCAGATATATACTGCTCAGTGGTACTCCCAGATTAGGGCATGACTTTAGATAAGATTAGGGCATGACCACCAGATGCACCACAGTAAACTACATGGTAAAATCACTTTATAGCCACTGAAGTGTTTAGAAAAGTGATAAGGGTCTTCTGTTCACTATCATCTTGCCTTCTTACAAAGCCGCATATTTTTCAAATTACGCTCTTAAATAGTTTCTAATCTGGTTGATCGTATTAAAAAATTATGTATCAAAGGCTAGTTTTTGTCTTGTGGCGACCCCTTAGTGTTTTCAAGGCCAGAGATATTCAGAGGTGGTTTGCCATTATCTGTCTCCACGCCATGACCCTGGTATTCCTAGAAGGTCATCCATCCAAATACTTGCCAGGGCTGACCCTGCTTAGTTTCCAAAGTCTAACAAGATTGGGCTGGCCTGGCCTGGCCTATCCTGGTCAGAGCAACCTATATTTTAATGACCTTGTGAGAACACTTAGGTTTTGTTTGCTAGTGAAATAGTTATGAAAATATTGTCAGCCCCATTTGTTTGTGTCCTTCAAACGGAAAATGTACACAAAAAGGAAGCTTTCTCTAGGAGAAGCTCTCCCCTTCTGTTTTGTTTACAACAGGAATTTTCAGAAATCCTACCATACAGCTGTATTTAATTGTAAATGCCTTTGTTCAGGTCTGGTATGTCTGTTCTTCCATGTTTTCCTGATGTAAGGTATCAATTTAGATCAGAAATACAATGCATGTAAGCAATGAAGGGCCATGCTAAAGATAGATGTGTTGAAATGTTTGGAAAAATATGGCCTGTAATTCAGTGAATCTACACTCAGATAAGAGCATTGTGGAAAGGTGAAGGATCTAGCAGGTTATCTTTTATTTATTGTTCATATTATGGTGAAGATTTTTCCTTAAACCTGTATATAAACACAAAAGGGAGAGAGCAGGATTAAATCCAGATAGTTTCCACTGAAATATTTTTCTTAACTATTAATATAAACCCAGAACCCTTTTCCTTTCATAAACTTTATCACGAAAAAAAATTGTGTTAAGCAACTGAGAAAAAATTTCCTTGTTCCATCATTTGATTTGATTCCTAACACAAATTTTTCACCTGGAAATTATTATTGATTGAGGCTCTTTACAAATTCGTATTAAATTTGTCAGTTTACCAATCTGGCACTTTTATAGTTTTCCCACTTCTTTTCTATTTAAAGAATACCTTTGAAGTTCTCCAATTTAGAACTAATTCCAGAAATCCAGTTGTTAAAATATTTATAACCAGTTCCAGATATACTGTCTGTGTTCCTTTTAGCATACCCCAATAATACCACCAATGATTCTTTTGGTAATTCATTTCCAATTAATTGAATTGATCACTTTTTAAAAAAAAATGTAACTCTCTTGCAGACCTACCAATAATGAAAAAGTCAGTCCAGGTGTGCACATTTTCAGTATTAAATAGGGTATATTATTGGTTTTGTTTACTTTGCAGGGGTTAATTGCCATCTTATATAAGTTTCTCATATTAGCAAACAATATAAACTTGGGCTAAATGCTAAGAAGTGAGTGTTGATGATCAGTAATAGCTACTTCTACTAGGACTAACTGAGACCTTGATGGAACTCTTTAGATTTTTTTTTGACTGCTTGTATCAGTGAGCTTCTGAAGTTGTGAAGGTGGCTTTAAATGAAAATGGTTGTTAGTTGACTATTATTGATAAAGTTAGATTTAACTATTTTAACAAATATGTTTTTCTCTTCAGGACTTTTGTACCTGATGGAAAATTTTTTGTACTGAAATATCAATTAAAATGTGTGAGTGTATCTAAACAGAAATTGTATAATGTCCTTCCTGCATTCAAACCACTTCAACAACAATCGCACTTACAATCATGAAACAATTTCACTTAAGTAATTAGCAAATGATTATAAAACATAAAATTTCAAAGTAGCTGCCCTATTCACCGACTGTCCTTTAGCCTTTGTGAAACTTCATGGAGGATGACTTTCTCCACACTCCTTAGGGACCTGGTTCCAAAGAGAAGATGCCTTCATCAAATAAAGTCACTGCTATAAACTGATGCTGTTCTTATTGGATGCTGTATTGAAGTATATTGTTAACTGAATTTCAGGTTTCAGTCTGCATCGTAGTGCAACAACCAAAATGATACCAATGCACATAGACTTTTAACTTGTTTTAATAATTCTGTAGTGAAAGTAAACCTCTAGTAGGAGTTCTGAGCGAGGGATTAAATAACTGCCGAAAAGTGGTGGCTACCATTTCAGTTTTAAAGACAGTAAGCACCATTTTTAGATACTTGTTTTTCCATTGTATGATGAATCCTGTGATGGGATTTCCCTTCATGTGTTTTGTTGGAATGGCACCAACAAGAGAAATGCACACCAAAGATAATTTCTGTTCCTGGAATCCTTGGTGTGCAGTTCCCTTCCTGGCATTACTCCAACAGCATACTTGCACAGGAATTTCATGCTGCCAGGAATGGGAAAACAACATATGTGAATGGGTCCTAATTTAGGCAGCAAGTGGGTTATTGTATCCGCCGAAGAAGAGTAAGCACAAGACGATTTTATTATGTTGTACCGGAGAAATTATTCCTTTTGCTCTCTATGGCAGTCAAAGTTGGGTATGGGTTTTAATTGCATGAGAATGTTTTCAAAGATCTGTGATACACTTAAATACCAGAGAACCAATTTACCTATTGTGGTACACTCATAGCTCACTTTTATAGAACTATAGAATATTTAAGTTGCAAAATCTGACAGACACAGTTGGAGTTTTTTTGCTTTGATTATATTTGGATCCTCATACACATTTGTGATACATTATCCAATTTTGTAATACTTAGCAAGTGGTTAAAATATTGTATTTAAATAATAACTGGAGAGAAAAAACAACTAACAAAGATAGAAGAATCTGAAATGGCCACGGCCATCAAAATGTAGGAATAGGGGACAAAATTCTGGAAGCCCTGGTATCTCTAGAGGCCTTTGGAGCTGTGAAAGGCAATACTGGTGTGCTGTTATAAATTCAGCGATTCCTTTATTGAAGTGTGTGTGTGTATTCTTTAGTCAGTCACTTATATCTCAGTAAAGCCTAATTATGAGATTATGAGGATGAAATTCAAATGGAGATTGGGTACACTGTCCTAAGTGCCTTGAAGAATGTGGTATTAAAGTAAGTTATGGGGGAAAAGTATGATGCACAATTACCGTTCAGGTTAACAAACAAACCATGTGATTTGTTTTCATATAATGTTTGGGTTGGCATTTTTGCTGTGGGGGTAGGGGGCATCTCACCCCTGCCATCTCCCCCTGTCTTACAGAATCCAAGGTGTGAAGGTTAGCAATACAGTTGTGGTTGCCTAGCAATGGGCACAACAGTTAGTGAGTTTCTTAAAGCTGCAGGCTCTGCTTCTACTAAGGTAAGGACGGGTTAACTTATCAAAGAACTTTTTTAGATTTCAATTTTTTCTGCAAATTTGGGACTTTTCTTAGTCTGTAGAAATATCTGCCTTATCTGTTCATGGCTGCAGTCTCTGGATTTATGTATCTACAGATTTATCCACTCCGAGATTTAGATATGTTGATTTCTGTATTCAGCTATTGTATGTCTAGAATCGAGATGATCAGTGCTGATTTGCTCTACTTAGGTAGTAGTTACCAATTAAATAAATACAATGTCTCGATAGGGACATTTTTTTGCAAATACAATAGGAGTAAACAACAACAGCGGCTCACAGCCAATTGAATACTTCAGTGCAGGGCTCTTTTTGTAGAAAAAGCCCAGCAGGAACTCATTAGCATAATAGGCCACACCCAACAGCAGAATCTCATTAGCATGTTAGGCCACACCCCTGACAGCACAAAGAGAGAGAGAGAGAAGGAAAGAAGGAGGAAAAGAGGGAAAGAAAGAGAAGGAAAAAAGGAAGGAAAGAGAGAATAAAAGAAGGAAGAAAAGAAAGAGGGCAAAGAGATGGGGATGGAGGGAGGCTCTCCCACCCCCGCTCAAGCTTCCGCCACCTCCCCCACCATCAAGGCTGGCTCCCTGCACTTAAAGAGAGCCTCTTTAAGTGCAGGAAGCCGGAAGGTATGTGGAGCCCTTTCCCTCTGGCTCCCTGCACCATGGAGGCATTTAAATGCCTCTCTGCACCCCTCCCACCTCTCCTAGCTTGCGCGCCTTGGTGTGTGAGCTAGGAACGGCCAGACCAGCACTTATTGGGAGCTGAAAGGCGCCTGGTGTGTTTCGACTCCAAAATAGCCCTGCTTTGGTGGTTTTTATGTACTTATTCTTGGGCAAACCCAGCACATCTGTCATTATAGAACCTCTGAACACTGCACAGACCACAGCATACTGGATTATTTCTCACCATCAGGGGGCTTTCAGGGAAGGGAAAGAGAAAATAGTGGGGGAAAGGAAATGAGAGATTTCCACAAGTCCTTTTTTGACATGTGATCAGAAACTTGCATTCCAAAATTGTAACATCCCACTATGTAATCATGTAACCCATGACTCATCTGAAAACACAGACCAAACCTGGGAGCAGGCATGGGAGGAAATATAATATATTTCCTATTATATAAAGCCATTTTCAAGATTCCATGGAACAAGATTCCACAGGGCACCAAAATCAGTTGGCTGGACGGACTGCCACTCAAAAAGGGATCCCTGGCCACTGGCTGCATTCTCTCCCTGTTTTGCCACAGTCCCCCCCACAGAGCCCCCGGCCAGCTTCTCGGCCTCAGTCTGGAGGGAGCCAGCAAAGGGGTAGGACCGACTGGGTGCTGGGTCCACTTTTCTCTTCCGCCCACTGCCAGGTGGGTCTAACTGTCCCCTCAGTGGCCTGCTTCTGTCAGTGAAAACAAAATGGACATTCAGCATAACCCCCTCCCTCGCACACTGCTACCTGTGAGACTTCTGATGAGAACCAATAAGTCAGGCCTTGTGGGAAAACAAAGTCCTTTATTGTCTTAATGGTCTTTCAGGAACACTTACTTTGTTAGGGATACCAGGGAACTGGGATTGGGACTTGTTATACAGTATTCAAACAGTAGAGAAATGACAGGCACCAATCAGTGTAAAATCATGAAGTGTGAAAATCCCCAAACCGTTGCATTCCTGTGGAAAAGGCGCACAAGCAAATTATAATCCCCCCATACCCCTGCATACAATCTACTTGCATTCCCACGCCAAGACACCTGGAAGAGCAGAGAGTGAGACAGCTCAAGGGCAACAACAGCGATAAGCAGGGCCTGCAAAGGAAAACGGCAAAACGGGATGGGAGGGGGAAGGAGCGAGGGGGAAGGAACCCAGCTGTCATTCTCCCAACTGGAGGACCTGTAAATGCAAACAGTAGCAAAACCAAAACATGACAGGGAACCTGACACTACCGTGCCCAGAATAAATTGTCAGAATAAACTGTCAGAAACGGGGCATTTCACACAGTACCCCGTAGTGCTTCAGGTCCAGTAAAAGAACTGAAGAACGCTTAGGAGGAGGTTTCAAGGTAAATCAGCTCAGGAACGCTTCCCCAATGGGAGAGGCACGTTTCTGTGTGAAAGGGCCAATATGTTCCGTTAGGGAACAGGTACTAATATGGTTCTGTGTGAAATGCCTGACAGAAACCATTACTGAAGAGTTCCTGAAACGGAACATACTGGCTGTGTGAAATTCCTCAGGCTCTTTCGCCTGCTTAGTGCCCTTTGCTAGGCAACCAAGCTTGCTTCTCTGAAAGTCCCTTTCCACACCTATGTTGGGTTCTGGGAGAAAACTCATTGAGGCCAGCTGAACAAAATGCCATAGAGGCCACCTTCCAAAGCAGTCATTTTCTCCAAGGGAGGGGGGAAGATCTGTTGTCTGGAGTTCAATTGTAATACCTGGCAATCTTCAGGCTCCACCTGGAGGTTGGCTACCCTAGGCGTAGCAGTCAGTGCTTCAGAGCAGGACCTGCTAGACAGGGTTCTTGCTGAGTGGGTGATTTCAGGCCAGTCACAGACTTTAAGCCTAACCTACCTCACAGGGTTGTTGTGCAAGTCAAAAAGGGGGAGAGGAGAATGATGTCAGCTGCTTCAGTCCCCATTGCAGAGAAAGACTACTTTTCCTCCAGGGGAAGTATGGTTGTCAATCTCCAGGCGATGGCTGGAAATCACTCAGAATTACAAGTGCTCTCCAGATGGCAGAGATCAGTTCCCCTGGAAAAAATGGTGGACTCTACTTCCTTATACACTGCTGAGATGGACCCTTTATGACAGCCAATGTGACATAGCAGTCAGGGCTTCAGAGCATAATGGAGGCTGCGTGTGGGGGGGGGAATGGAAAGTTGAAGAGTGAGGTTGATGATTGGCTGGGAAGGAGATAGGGTTGCCAATTCCAGGTGGAAAATTCCTGGAGACTTGAGGGATGGAGCCTGGAGACAGTGAGGTTTGAGGAGGAGTGGGACCTCAGACAGGTACAATGCCATAGACTCCACCCTCCAAGCCAGCATGTCCCTCATGGGGAATCATTGTTGCCAATCTCCAGGTGGGGACTGGAGATCACTCAGAATTGCAACTATTCTCTAGGGGGTGTGAGACTTCTGATGAGATCCAATAAGCCAGGCCTTGTATTGCAAAACAAAGTCTTTATTTCTTAATGGTCTTTCAGGAAACACTTGTGTTGTTGGTGATACCACATACAGAATGTGAGGAACTGATATACTGTATTCAAACAGGAGTAAAAGGTCAGGTACCAATCAGAATAAAAATATCAAGCACCAAAATGTGCTACTGTTACTTTCTCAGAGAAAAAAGGCTCGTAAACTGAGCTAAATTCCCATCCCCGACCCTGTGTGTAATCTACATGCATTTCCACGCAAAAGACACCTGGAAGAGCGGAGGCCCAGTTGCCCAAGGTTACAAGTGCAGCAACAGAGATAACTGAAGTCTAGCAAAACAGATGAGTTCACTCCGAGGAAGGAGGGGTGAGGAGGAAAGGGGGGGGACTGGCAGGGGGGGAAGCCGATGCCATTCCCCCACCGGGACCTGAAAAAAGGGACTGAGAAAAGGAAGCAAACATGACAGGGAACCTGACGGGGGAGGAGATGGAAAGCTGAAGCCAGGGGGCAGATAACGATACAGTTGACTGGGAGGTAGGATTGCCAACTCCAGGTTGGGAAATTCCCGGAGATTTGAGGGGTGGACCCTGGAGAGGGTGAGGTTTCAGCAGGGGTGGGACCTCAGACAGGTTCAATGCCATAGACTCCACCCTTCAAACCACCCGTTCCCTCCTGGGGAACCATTGTTGCCAATCTCCAGGGGAGGGATGGGGATCACGCTGAATTACAACTGCTCTTCAGATGGCAGAGCGAAAATGGTGGACTCTATGTCATTATACCCTGCTGAGGTCACCACAGCAAATTTACACTGAGTACCCAAGGCCGGGCCTCTTTCTAGAGCCCATTGTATTTATTTCCACAACGGGCCTTATTCTTAGTATTGTAATATTAGGATTGAGGGGTACAACTTGTTTAAAAGGGGATAGACAAATAAGGAAGGGGGGAGAAGTAGCATTATATGTAAAGGAAGCATATACTTGTGAGGAAATACATCAATCTGACCATGGAAGTTCAGTTGAGAGTCTCTGGGTCAAAATAAAATGAGTAAGAAATAATAGTGATATTATGGTGGGGGGTCTGCTATAGACCACCACGCCAAGCAGAGGACTTGGTTGAGACACTCCTAGAACAGATTACAATGTTCTCAAAAAGATGGGGCACAGTGACCATCATGGGAGATTTCAATTACCTGGGTATCTGTTGGAAGTCCAACTCTGCTCGAAATGAAAGGTCAAATAAATTCCTGACTTGTCTTGCTGACAGCTTCATTTCCCAGAAAGTGGAGAGGGAAATAAGAGAATCTGCTATCTTAGACTTGATTCTCACCGACAGGGGAGAACTGGTTGATGAAGTGAAAGTAGTGGGCACGCAGGGTAATAGTGACCATGTAATTTTGGAATTTACAGTCTTGGGGAAGGGAAAAGCTGTACGTAGTCAGACATATTGGTTGGACTTCAGGAAAGCTAATTTTAACAAAGTTAAAGTTATGCTGGGTAGAATCCCATGGTCAGAAATACTTAAGGAGAAGGGAGTTCAAGAGGGTGTGGGAGTTTCTTAAAAGCAAAATATTGAAGGCACAACCACAGTTTCTATGAGAAGGAAAATGGGAGCAGCCTAAAGAAGCCAAGGTGGCTCTATAAACAGCTTTCTAAAGATTTGAGAAATAAAAAAGACTCATTTAGGAATGGAAGGAGGACCTTATAACCATGGATGAATATAAACAAATAACCAGTGCTTGTAGGGAGAGTGTTAGAAAAGCTAAAGCTCAGTATGAGCTTAGCCTAGCAAGGGATGCTAAAAACAAACAAAAATGTTATTTTGTTATGTTCAAAGTAAGAAAAAGAGCGAGATCATGGTAGGCCCATTGCAGGGACAAGAATGTGAAATTGTAACAGGTGATGAAGAGAGGGCAGAATTGCTCAATTTCTACTTTTCCTCAGTTTTCTCTTGTGATGGAAATGGTGTTCAACATGGCAAAAACAGAATACATGATGAGGGTAGGGAGTTGCAGCCCAAGATCGGCATAGGGGTAGTATATAAATACCTAGTTACTTTAAAGAAACTAAGTACTCAGGGCCAGATTAATTGCATTTAAGGAATGAACTGCATCCAGAGAACTTGCAAGATGCAATTTCTGAGCCTCTGTCCATTATTTTTGAGAATTCTTGCAGAACAGGTGAGTTGCCAGAAGAGTGGAGATGGGCAAATGTCCCCATCTTCAAGAAGGGGAAAAAGGAAGGTCTGGGTAACTACTGACTAGTGTTCCCTCTAAGCTGAGTTAGTGTGAACTAGCTCACACATTTTTGTCTTTGCTCAGTAAGGATGGCTCTAGAGCAAACAAATTTATGCAGCAGCCGAATCGCTCGCTCACAACTTTAATGCCAGTTGCTCACAAAGTAAAATTTTTGCTCACAAGACTCCACAGCTTAAAGGAAGCATTGCTACTGACCCATCAGCTGGAAAAGTTTTAGAACAAATAATCAAAGAGGCAGTTCTTGAGCGTTTAGACAGGATGGCTGTGATGACTAAGAGCCAGCATGGGTTTCTCAAGAACAAGTTATGTCAGACTAACCTTATCTCTCTCTCTCTCTTTTTAGAAAGTTACTACCTTGCTGGATCAAGGGAGTGCTGTAGACATAGTTTATCTTGATTTCAGTAAGGCTTTTGATAAGGTTCCACATAATCTTATTGGCAAATTGGTAGAATTTGTTTTGGATCCTATTACTGTTAGATTGATCTGTACCTGGTTGACAGATCACAATGGTTCCTCATCTTCTTGGAGAGGAGTTATGAGTGCCTCATGGATCTGTCCTGGTACATGTTTTATTCAACATCTTTATAAACAATTTGGATGAAGGAATAGAGGGAAGGCTTATTAAATTTCCAGCTGACACTAAATTGGGAGGGGTAGCAAATATGGTAGAACACAGTCAGGATACAGGATGATCTTGACAGGCTAGAAAACTGGAGTAAAACAAATAAAATGAATTTCATCTGAGATAAATGCAGGGGTCATTTTGTAGAAAAAGAGGTGCAGGAGCTCATTAGCATACCTATTAACATAACTCATTAGCATATGCCTGGCCCCCTGACATCACCGGAAGTGTGTCAGAAAGGGAAGCAAAAGGGGGAGCATCTTCAAAAGCTTCCCTTTCCCTTCCCCAGCTGGCCTGCCAAGGTGGGCGGGGGGGGGGGG
The DNA here is from genome assembly GCA_029233225.1 of Lepidodactylus listeri. Classification (NCBI taxonomy): domain Eukaryota; kingdom Metazoa; phylum Chordata; class Lepidosauria; order Squamata; family Gekkonidae; genus Lepidodactylus; species Lepidodactylus listeri. The sequence goes on along the minus strand of JARCFY010000009.1, from coordinate 108,962,616 downwards.
AGCAAAGCGAGAAGGGCCCCATAGAATACAACAGAAAGATCGTGTCACCGCTGCCGCACGACTCTAAACAGGGGTTTAAACTTTAAACCCGCTCTTGCTTCGCTTCCTCCACAGGCCAAATCAGGCCACACCTGTTCCAGCTGCTGAATGACCCCCGCATGTCAGTTTTGGCAATGTTAGTTTCAGCCCCATTATACCCTATGGACCATTGAAATCAATGGCAAAAACTCATAGGGTATGAGGGGCTGGAGGAGGGGGGTTTGAGGGAGAGGCTCCACACTTGCAGGGTAGCTGCTGGGGCCTCTCCCCGAAATACCCACCAAGTTTCAAGAAGATTGGACCAGGGGATCCAATTCATCGGGCCCCCAAACAGGTTGCCCCATCCCCTCCATTGTTCTCTATGGTGGGAAAAAAACGTTACAGCAGCTACCCTGTAAGGTTGGAGCCTCTCCCTCAAACCCCCTTCCCTCCAGCTACTTTTTAAGCCGCTGCTGGATTTTGGTAGCAATTTGGCGGCGGGCCGAATCAGATCAGAGAATCTGATTCGGCCCGTGGCTGCCCTAGTGCCTACTCCGCCTCGCTCCAGCCCCAAAATGACTCCTGGATAAATGTAAAGTTCTGCATTTAGGTAGGAAAAATCAAATGCATAATTATAGGATGGGGAAAAGTTGTCTTAGCAGTAATATGTGCAAAAAGGATTTAGGAGTCTTAGTAGACCATATACTGAACATAGTAGACCATATACTGAGTCAGCAGTGTGATGCTGCAGCTAGAAAGGAAAATGTGATTTTGGGCTGTATCAACGGAAGTATACTGTCCAGATCATGTGAAATGATGGCACTGCTATGCTCTGGTTAGACCTCTGGTTAGAAACAACAGCAGAGTTTGGGAAGCACTAGTATCTGTAAGAATTTTCAATAAAACAACAGTGTTTGAGTTATCCCTTCCAATTTTTCTAGATGGAATCTTATAAATTGCTCATCACTCATTTATTGGTCCCACTATGACAAGCAAACCAAAACAATTAAATGGTCACCAAATTTGCCCTTTATGAGCTTCTATTGGTTTAGAAAGCATGAATGTGACCAAATTAGTGCTCTCTGCTTTCTGTACTACTGAGGATTAACTTTAAAGGTATAATCCCTGTTTTGTTTCATGGGGATATCTTTTCAACCTCTTTTCATTTATATTTAAATAGACTTTAATAAGAGGTGTATTTTGACTAATCCCATGTACATTTTTTACCCCTTTTAAATTGATTAAAATTCTTTCTCATCTAACCGGTACGGGGTGGTTAACTATATCTGCCACCTGGGCTTATAAAGCAAATTTATTTGGATCTTTGTGGTTCTACTAAATTTTAATTTAGATATATATTTTTATAGTTGCAATTAACTGTATTAAGTGAAATGCTAATTCTATATAGAAGGGCCTAAGTTTATGGTAGGGTTAGGAGGGAGGAATCACTTATGCTCCTCTGTGGGGGTAGAGTGTGTGTATTGTGGCTATGGTTGTGTTGTGTTTGTTTAGAATATGAAGCAGTAATAGCTTGAAAAGGGCTCTGGTATCCTAAAGCTCCAATTCCTATTGGCTGATGAATAAAGACTCCCATTGGTCCTGAAGCCAATCTAGATACCCAATCACTGAGCCCTACTTGGGTCCAATAGTATTGCTTGTATATAGTTACATTGTTGAAAGTTATGTGTTGGAACAGTATAAATGAAAGTGCTGCTCTCATAGAGCTGTCTTTGAGCTGAATAATGTCACTGAATAAAAGCCTGTTTGTTTGAATTCATTGCCTCCTGCTCAATACTTAAAAGGTTGTTAAAAAAGTGTCCTGTCCCTTTAACAGAGGCTTAACAGGATGTCATTTAATAGGTGATGATATTTACCTCCATGCCATGAAAAGCTTCATCTGCCCATTTCCCCACATTAAGCCACTATTAAAGGGACAGGACTTTTTCTTTCTCCACGTAGTTGGCAATGCTAATTGTAGCCAAGCAGATTGTGGATTTATTTTCAATAGTGGGCTATCATGTCTGTTTCCTTCTATCAGCGTATGAGTGGAGTGACAACAGTCTGTACTTTGGCATGAAACAAGTGGCTTGACTCCCTGTTGTTACATTTTACAAGACAGACAAATATATCACCTAATTATATGGAACTAACAGTGCAATCCTAAAAACACTTTTAAGGGATTAAGTCCCACTGAATAGATCTGAGCAGGATTCTGAGTCTCATACCATGTTGGACTAGAATCTGGGAGACCCGGATTCAAGTTCCCATTCTGCCATGGAAGCTTGGAACCTTGGGGCAGTCACTCTCCTTCAGCCTAATTTACCTCACAATGTTTGTTGTCAGGATAAAATGGAGAATGATATAAGCTGCTCTGGTTCCCCCTGGGGAAGAAAGGCAAGGTATAAATGGAGTAAATAAGTATACCTGCTTAGGATAACACTGGAAGCTTGTCTAATTGGGGTGGGGCACAGTTTGAACACATTTGCATTCTCTTCATCCTACCACTGTAATATAAATGATCTTCTGGCAAAGAATCATCAAGTTGTTCAGAACACTGGCCTGATGAGCTGTTTTTGTGAAAGAGACACTTGGGGATTAATAGCCTTACTATTACAAAAGGTGTAATGTTTGCCACATGGTCCTAAAGACACACACACATGTCTTCAGGGTCATTGGAGTAAATATATGTGTGCGTGTATTTTTTACAAGTGCACATGTTGTGTATTAAGCATTTCAAACACAAATCTTTTAGCAGCATTTTCCCAGTCTTTTGGATAAATTCAATTCATATTGTGTTTTCTTGACCTGCACTACAGCCTTCAACACATTTCCAGTTTCATGCATTCCTCATAAGAGTATATTTTTAAGTCCTAGCATATATTTCTGTACATTTATTTCATACAAATATTTTATGGAGTATATTTTGCTATGACTGTTCTAAGGAGTGGCCACACAGCCTAAGTACACATAATGTTTTCCCCAGGTCCTCTCCTGGTTCTGTGCAATCAAACGTATTTTGTGATTTCTGTGCTGTAATTAGGCCTTAATATTAGTTCTTACTTTTATGTTAGAAATGACAAAAACTGCTTTTCTGTGTTTCAGGCTCCTGCAGTAAATGAAGATAATATGGAGGATGGCTGCTCTCAGAAGCTGGCTTCTGCCAAGTACCTTCGCTTACTATTAGTAATACTAATTCCTTGCATCTGTGCCCTTATACTTTTGTTGGTGATCCTTCTTACACTGGTTGGTAAGTACCATAGAATATAAACTAGGACAAAGAAGAGACACTCACTGGATTTTACCAATAATGTATTTTGATAGCTTAAGTGCTCTTTTTATAGTCTAGGAATTTTTTCTCTCCAGATATTCATCTTGGTTGACAAGAGTAGTATTATGGTAAACATTATGAAGAGTTCTACTCAAAACCTTTCTCGGGGGGTCTGATATGTCTCTTTTTCCTACATTTTGCCTTGAACAGAAAATAATAAAACTTTGAAGTATTTAAAATTATATCAAAAATAATTTTTAATGTTGATATTATTATGGTGGGAGGGGCCCACAAAGTCAAAAGTAATTTCTTTGCAATGTGTTACTTGCAATGGGTCTTCTTTTATAGTTCTTTTGGAAGGTGGCCTGAAGAAAGGGAATATTGAAACAAAGAGAACCTAGGCATTCATCGCCACTGACCACTTTAGAGAAGACCTTGGCTGTACAGGAAGACTCTAATATATTTACTTGGCTGTACTCTAATATATTGAATTGTTTAAGGAGTCTTGTGTGGACCATATTGAATATGTATTGAATTAGCCACAAGAAGACCTTGACTGTACAGGAAGAGAGTTTGGCAGTATTATAGAGTATTTAGGAGGAGGAGGAGAGGAGATTGGATTTAGACCCCGCCCTTCACTATGCAAGGGAGTCTCAGAGCGGCTTACAAACTCCTTTCCCTTCCCCTCCCCACGTCAAACACCCTGTGAGGTAGGTGGGGCTGAGAGAGCTCTGAGACAACTGTCCTTGAGAGAACAGCTGGCATAGAGCTATGGCTTGCCCAAGGTCATCCAGCAGGTGCAAGTGGAGGAATGGGGAATCAAACCCGGTTCTCCCAGATTAGAGTCCGTGCACTTAACCACTACACCAAACCACTACACCAAACAAATTTAAGCTGTTTAAGGAGTCCTATGTGGACCATGTTGAATATGTATGAATGTATTAAATGTTAGTTGTTTATAAACTTTGAAATAGATTCTCTTTAGGACTTTACGTGTCCATCTGCATTTTTTACACAGTGCTACAGCCTCAGTGCTGTGTTTTTGTATCAAACATATATTTAGGGGCTCACCAGACCCATGATTAGGCCTATTTCAGTAAATCCGTTCCAAACAGAGTTGAACAATGGGTCTCATCCTGGCCAGTCTCAGAGATACTCCCTCCCCCAATTTCTGCCTTTCCCTTGTGGGTGACCAGCTAATCTTTACTGCCAAAACCTGGTGTGGGAGTGTAGGAAAACAGAGAAAAAGCTTGGCTACAAATGACGGAGACAACTTAAATAATGATGATTATGCCTCTCACCCGTTGGGTAAAGTATACAAAATGTCTTATGGTCTGACTGCCCGCTATCCACTAACCTGTATTCCTCATCCTCCCACAGGTAAGGGCATTAAATGTTACCTCTACTCTTGTTTCTCTTCTGCATTAAAAATGCTAAAATATTAACATAAATAACATGAAGTGTTGGAACTTTCCTTTCAGTTTTCACTACAGCAAATCCAGTGTAAATGGTTCTCTTGTGTGTACATACAGTTAGATTTTCCTTCCATGCTTTCCCTAAAAGGAGCCTTGTTTGTTGTGGAGTCTTTTAGATGAAAAGCAGAACTATATATCCAAGTGCAATGAATGTGTTAAGAGACAAATAGTTCAGCTCATCAATATAATTACTTTAGAGCAACTAACCCCTTCAGAAGGGAAGGTGGCAGGGTATTGCCCGATCTTGGAAGCTGACAAAGAAGACTCTGCAGAAGAAGGCAATACCAAACCACCTCTGCTTCTTACTTGCCTTGAAAACCCATTGCTTGGTCAGCATAAGATGTTTGCACTTCACATACGCACATACAATTATCTCCTCCAAGATAGCAGGATGGAGGGGACAGTTATTAATATGACTTGCTGACATACATTAAAATAAATAATCAAAGTAAGTATAAGAGGTTTTATTAAATAATATCTGATTGATACCCGATGCTGATTGACAGAGCTTTTTTTGTAAAAAAAAAAAGCCCAGCAGGAACTCATTAGCATAATAGGCCACACCTCTGACAGCGCTTCCTCAGGATCAGCTTCCTCAGGTGCCCTGCAGCTTGCGGGGCGCATGGGGAACCCGAGGGAAGGAAGGCAGTTTCTGGCAGCTGCAGGGCACCTGGGGAACCCAAGGTGGGGAGGTAGTTTAAACTGCCTTCCCTCCCTGGATCGGTTTGGCTTCCCCAGGTGCTCTGCGGCTTGCAAGGCACTTGGGGAACCCAAGGGGGGGAGGCTGTAGGCATGGCCAACTCGGAAGCCAGCTGGAACTCCATTTCTGCGTGTTCCTGCCCCAAAATAACCCTGTGTGATTGATAATAGATGTTTTAACAAGGAAAGATAGTTAACGATAGGATCAGTCTGCCATGTCTCCCATGTTGAAATTATAATACTATGAAATCTTGAAGAGATCCTATATTTCTAATTGAAACATGGTTCTTCTACTGGCAGTTATGAAGAACACAGTAAATTTTTATATAGAATGTTGGAAGTATTGTTACTAGGATATTTTTGGTGGATTAGTAGATTGCATTCCGATACTCTCGCCTTCAGATATGTAAGATTTTGGACGGAAAATCCTTTATTTCCTAATCAACTGTCATAATTAGCATTCTTGTCTCTTATGAAGGTACTCTGCAAAATTTGTTCATCTTAATGAATTTTGCCATATGGTCTGATTTTATTTTATAATTTTCCTTTCACACAGGTGTGCTGGGGAAAAAATGCTTTTATTCAAACGAAAGCTACTTATTTGGAACCGATGGTGATAATGAGATTCCTGCAATTCCTTTTCCAAACATGTCTAAAACTGGTTCAAATGTTATTCCCTCGAGAGATAACAAAATACAGCCACCATCTTGGACCACAAAACCATTTTTTCATGTTGATCAAAACTTTAGTGTACATAATGAAGCTGCACATGTTGTCTCACACACTCCAACATTGAAAACTAGTCCCATAGATGAAACACTTTCGACCAAAGCTCCTGGAGACAAAGCATGGTCATCATTCAATACAGAAGAAGAAACTCCGCGATCCACTGACACACCCATCAAGGTCGTAGACAAGATGCCTACTGTGCCTGTGTTAAAACCTACCAGTCCTGCTGTGCAAGGAACGGAATTGAAAAAAAGTAAGTTTATATAACAAGAATCCTTAATTAACTGTGACTCAAGAAATTAAAAAACATACAGTTAGTGTTATGACTGGCATATTTTCCAAATACATGGATACCACATCAGTTCAGGTAATTTTATCATACATTTCCTCATTTGGATTATTCTAAGACAAGAGCTTCCTTTAATGCTGAATTATTCTTAGTTACACGGCTGCCTGGTAGATGTGAACATGATACATGTTTATACAACCAAATGTGAGTTGTTGCAGATCCAAGCCAGTGAGGCAGACTATGTTTTCTTTATTTTAGGAAAATCAAAAGCAAATGTATGCCATTACCTAGCAAGATATATAAAACAAGACATGTTGAAACGATTGGCTTGTTCATTCCATAAAATTGCCCATTTGTTCAAGTGCCTTCTGTTATTGAGAGTTTGCTGATTATACTGTAATTAATAGCTCCAATCCAACTAGTTAATCTAATCTAAATCCTTTTGAAGTCAATGGAACTAGCTAGCTCACTATTTTACTATGGCATCCAGCATTACATCCCACCAGTTCTCTTCTGACCGCTGTGCTGCTAACAGCTCTGTCAGTTGGTTTGATACTTGTGGAAAGCTCTCCTTCTTGGTCGCTTTCATTTTTCTCCTTTCTATATCTTCTCTCATTTTCTTCCTTTTCTGTCCAAAAAAACTTTAAAAAACCCCTTCTGTCTTTTCTTGGGCTACGGGGTGTTTTTCCCTTTTGCCTTTGGGCTACCCCCCCTTCCCCTCTTTACTGTCTCCCTTTCTCTTAGCCAAACCTGTATGGCTAAAAAGTGGGGCTGTTTCAAGCGTTGCTCTGCTTGTGGCAGCAAACTCGCCGCCCCTGATGGTCACTCCATTTGCATCTTCTGCCTGGGAGAGAGTCACCAAACTGACTTGCCTACACTGCGCGAAGTTCAGCAATCAAACACGCAAAAACAGGGCAGCTCGACTTAAAGTGGAGTTGGCACTGCTCCCCGCATCGGCCTCAGCTACACCAATGGACTCTGCGCATCCTCCGAAGCCGTCCATGTCAACGGACAACCCCACGAGACCATCGACGTCGAGGCCCGCCTCCGACATTGTCCACACAGCGTCGAAGCACCCGGCCCCCACTCAGTCCGCGGCTTCGACCCCTCTAAAAAAGAAAAAGAGAGACAAATTGGACAAGCGCCATAAAGAGTTGACTACCACTTCAGGTAAACCTCCTAGGAAGGGCTCGGCCCCTACCATGACGCCCCCCCATTATTTACAGCAGTGGTTCTCAACCTTTCTAATGTCGCGACCCTTTAATACAGTTCTTCATGTTGTGGTGACCCCCAACCATAAAATTCTGCCAACACACACAACAATGAAGCTACGTTTTCAGATGTTTTCTCTTGCATGGCAGTTAGCACCAGACAACTTTAATACAGACTTTAGACACACATATATTTGCAAGCTATTCCCAACAAGACACAACAAACACTCAGGCTTCAGATTTACTTTTCTTCAACAGAAGATGCCATGAGAAAATGAAGTTAGGTGGGGGGGGGAGAGGCTGTTATAGGTAGAGGGGAGAGAGAGAGAGAAAGGGGGAAGAGAGGGGGAGAAAGGGGGAAGAGAGAGGGGGAGAGAGAGAAAGGGGGGAGAGAGAGAGAGAAAGGGGGGAGAGAGGTGGGGAGAGAGGTAGGTAGGTAGGTGGGGGCAGGTTTTGCCGCCTTTCCTGGGCTCTGCACTTTGGCACGGAGCCTAGGGAAGGCGGCGGGGGCGGCTTTTGTTACCTTTCCTGGGCTCTGTGCTTTGGCGCGGAGCCTAGAGAAGGCGGCGGGGGGGCTTTTGTCACTTTTCCTGGGCTCTGCGCTTTGGCGCAGAGCCCAGGGAAGGTGGTGGAGGGCTTTTGCCACCTTTCTTGGGCTCTGCTTTGGCACGGAGCCTAGGGAAGGCGGGGGGGAGCGGCCTTGTCGCCTTTCCTGGGCTCTGCGCTTCGGTGTGGAGCCCAGGGAAGTCGACGGCGGAGTGCCCTAAAAGCGGCGGCATGGAGGGGTAAGCGGCCATTGACTTACCTGCTGGCTTCTTCCTCCTTGTGGCCCCTGCTGAAAGGGCTGCTGGAAGCAGGGGGTGGGGCTCCAGCCCCAACCAACCCCTGCTCTTCGCCCTTAAAGGGAAAGCTCCGTTTGAGGGCAAAGAGCCGGGAGGCCAGACCTCGCACTCAATCGAGCACGGGGCCCATTCCTGCCAGTGGGGAGAGGCAGGGCGGGCTCGGAGGCCAGCCGTCGACCCCTGTGAAATAGTCGTTCGACCCCAAAAGGGGTCGTAACCCACAGGTTGAGAACCACTGATCTACAGCTTCTCCAAACACAGAAGCTACAGCTGCAGTTATCCCACCTCTGACTATGGAGTTGCCTACGATCCACCTCCTTGACTCACCGATTCGGCAACTGGATCTGCCCATGTCGGATCACATTCTAGAGGCACAGGAGTTTTCCGCGGTAGCCCGGGTACAACTCTATGCCCACTCCCCTCGATGTGAGAGATCCCTCTCGAAATCTCCATTCTCTGAGAGATCCATGTCTCTGATTGATGCTGACCTTCACCATACGAAGAGTCAACCGAATGATACCAACACTCCCTCAGCCTATCTTATGGACAGACCACCGCAGGGACCACTGAGATAGCTCTTCCTGTCATGGGTTGCCTTGACATCGATCCCCTCATTATGGGTCACCTTGACGTTGTTTGCCGATCCCCTCGTAATGGAGCTACCCGTCTCACCCAATGATGCCCTGGGACCAGCAACAATTCCATTACCCATATGGGGCCTATCCACTGTCCTCGTCGATGCCATGGCTTACACCAGCAAGATTGGGACCGCTACTCTCACCGACCTCGATCACTGAGGCCAACCCTTCTGCCTCCCTCAGCCTCACTATCGAGACCCCCAGATGCCCCGATCGGGGAAACGCTGCACCGTTCTCCTCCGCCTCCAGTACCGACTGCCACGGTGCCTAGCCATGTACCAACACCAGCTCAACATTGAAGGGAGTCACCGTCTGCGCCAAAACTTCTGGCATTGATGCCACCGCCTGTGCTGCAGTACAGCCATGGCTCTGACATCCTTTCACATCTTCCACCACGTTCTGCATCCTCCTCCTCGGAGAGGGAATCCAATGACGATCAGTCAGACACTCGCAGCTCTCCAGACAGCCCCTCCCCCAAGCCAGATGTGGCTGAAAATCTTCCCATCTCTCTGTTGGAGGAACTCACCTCTTACGGTGATTTGATCATACAAATGGCCCTCACTCTTGGGTTATCCGTTGTCCAACCGAAGCCTGTGATTACAGACGCTGTCTTTGACATAGTTCAGCTCGATACTTCAACGTCAATAGCCCTGACCACGTCAGCAGTGCTACCACAAGCAGCTAAGACCCTATGGGACAAGCTGTCATCCGCACCTGTCTCCTCCAGACGAATGGACCATATGTACCGTGTCCAGGAAACAGGTGTGGAATTTTTAATGAATCACCCCCGTCCGAATTCCATGGTCGTCAGTTCCTCCTCAAAATCTAAGAGGACCCACTCTACTCCCTCAGACAAAGAGAGCCACAAGCTGGATGCATTCAGCCGCCATTTATACTCTGCTGGGGCTCTGGGCCTTAAATCAACTAACTATCTGGCCTGCGTGAGCAGGTATCATTATGCCTTGTGGGAACAACTTTCTGAGACCATATCCTCCCTCCCTGATGAACAGAGGCTTGCCGCTCAAAGGATCCAGAAAGAAGGTCTGGTCCTTGCCAAGCAACAAATCAACACCTCCAAGCACACTCTGGACATGTTCTCCAAGACGATGACCTTGGCTATCACCGTGAGACTCCACTCCTGGCTCTGCACCATCACCCTCCAGCAGGACACCAGATCTTATGTGGAGGACCTCCCCTTTGATGGTCTGGAACTCTTCCACTCGACGACTGATTCTGTCCTCCAGGAGATGGACAAAAGCATAAAGGCATCCTGTACCCTCGGAGTTTCCTCCTCAGCAAGGCAGTTCAAGCCCTGTACCTGGCCCAGGCCTTGGTCCAGGAAATCTTCTAGCTGAAGTTCACCTGACCATTCTTGGCACCCTTGCCCGTCACCTGGAGCCCAACGAGCACCCTATGCTCCGAAGCAGAAGTTTTCTCCTGCCTAGCAATCTGGCCAATCCAAGGCAATCCAAGACAGCCCAAACAGGGCCTTTGACTCCCCCCTCTCAATTCTATCTCTCACACGACTGAGCCCCTTCCTTCCAATGTGGCTCCTTGTGACAACAGACTCTTGGGTCCTCTTTGTCATCTTGAGGGGATACCTCATTGAATTTGTTCAATCTCTCCCTGCCCCAGTATTTGTTTCCACCGCACCATCCGATATACTTCTCCAAGAAGTCTCCATCCTGCTCGGCAAGGATGCCATAGAACCAATGCCCCCTCACCATCAACGAATGGATTTTTACTCAAGGTACTTCACGGTACCCAAGAGGGATGGAGGCATCAGGCCTATCCTGGATCTCAGAGGTCTGAACCTATTCATCGAGTACCATCGCTTTTGAATGGTAACTCTCATCTCCATACTTCCCTTGCTGCACAGACGTTCCTGGATGGCCAATCTCGATCTCCAGGATGCTTTCTTTCACATAAATATCTGTCCCCCCCATCACAAATATCTTCGCTTTGCTATAGGTCAGGACCATTACCAATACAAGGCCCTGCCCTTTGGCCTGTCTACGGCTCCAAGAGTCTTCACGAACACTATGATAGTGGTCGCAGCCTTTCTCCACCTGCAGGGAATTACCATCTTTCCCTACATAGACAACTGGCTTCTTGTGGCAAATTCTCAGCAGGCTCTTCTAGACAATATACCTTTCATGCACTCTCTCCTAGAAGATTTGGGTCTCAAGATCAACAGGGACAAGTCCCACCTGTCTCCATCCCAGAGGGTCCAGTACATTGGGGCTGAACTGGATTCGATAACCCTGCGAGCATACCTTCCAGAGGACAGGGCTCTCCCCATCATTGCCCTTGCCCAACGAATCTGATCTCAGCCCCTCTCCACCGCCCTCACCATTCAACATTTACTAGGCTTCATAGCAGCCATGATGGCAGTTGTAACCTTCGCCAAGCTGAAGATGCACACCCTGCAGTTGTGATTCATCCACTCGTTCCGCCCTCAATCCCAACCACAATCGCTCCATCTCTCACCACCCCCAGAGGTAAAAGACTCTCTACTGTGGTGGACTCTAAAGTCAAACCTCCTCCAGTTTGGTGTAGTGGTTAAGTGCGCGGACTCTAATCTGGGAGAACCTCCACTTGCACCTGGCTGGATGACCTTGGGCAAGCCATAGCTCTGTACCAGCTGTTCCCTCAAGGACAGCTTGGGAAAGAGCTCTCTCAGCCCCACCTACCTCACAGGGTGTCTGTTGTGGGGAGGGGAAGGGAAAGGAGTTTGTAAGCCGCTCTGAGACTCCCTTGTGGAGTGGAGGGCAGGGTATAAATCCAATCTCTTCTTCTTCTTCTTCTTCTTCTTCTTCTTCTTCTTCTTCTTCTTCCAGGGGGCTCCATTCCATCTCCCCGTGCCAAGGCTTACTTTGACCACCGATGCCTCCAGAATGGGATGGGGAGCACATCTTAATGGCTTCAAAACAGGTGCAAGACGGGACCCCAGCCTCTTGTCCCATCACATCAATTATCTGGAACTTTTAACAATCCTCTTCGCTCTCCACACCTTCCTACACATGGTGAAGAATCAATGTGTTGCGGTTTTAACAGACAATACCACTGCAGTCAGTTATATAAACCGACAAAGGGGCACAGTGTCCCGTCGCCTCTGCCACCTAGCGATCCAGGATTTTTCTACGGGCCACACCCATCCTGGGCTCCCTCAATATACAAGCGGACCTCCTGAGAAGGGGCCAGGCCCAATTACATGACTGGGAACTCACCTGGACCTACCTACATTCCATCACTGGGCCTCCAGGATGCCTATTTTCATGTCACTATTCAACCTGCTCATCACCAATTTCTTTGATTCGCGATCAACAACATGCACTACCAATACACGGCCTTGCCCTTTGGCCTCTGCATGGCTCTGAGAGTCTTCACCAAGACTATGGTCGTAGTAGCTGCCTTCCTTCATCTGCAAACAATCAGAATTTTTCCCTACATAGACGATTGGCTCATAATAGCAAACTCCAGAGAACAGTTAGAGATGGATCTTGAAATGACACTGAAACTACTCCCAGATCTTGGTCTCTGTGTCGATTGGGAGAAGTCCCACCTCCTCCCCACCCAACGGATGCAATTTATCAGAGCCACCCTAGACTCCATAGCCTTGCCTACACCGTTACAGGTAAGCAACCTGTTTTTCCTCAGACGTTTCAACCCAATGAGACATCCACAGTCAGGGGTCATTTCGTAGAAAAAGAGGTGCAGGAGCTCATTAGCATAATCATTAGCATATCTTATTTGCATATGCTAAACCACCTGACATCACCGGAAGTATGTCAGAAGGAGAGAGAGAGAGAGAAAGAGTAAGAAAGAAATAAAGAAAGAGCTGGCAGAAAAGGGACAGCTACTAATCCAAGCCTCAGAAATACCACTATTCTGGGAGGATAGCTTCAGGGGTGGCTGAAGCCTTCAGAAGGCTGGTCGGAGGAACAAGGACCTTTCCAGGGGACGGGGTCATTTTGCTGCAGCCATGACACAAGCAGGCATTCCCCTACTGGGGGTGGGGGGGTTGGCACCATCTCCCGGAGCTGACCTCCCCCGAGCTCCTGCTCAAAATGACCCCTGTCCACAGTCCATTTTGCTTTATTCTCCCAGGATATTATGAAACTCTCTGGCCTGGTGGGAATGCCTCTTGAAACTGGTGCAGGGCGCTCCTTTTCATCAACCCACACCAAGGTTCACTCTGACCACAGATGCATCTCTGTGGGGTTGGGGAGCACACCTGAACGGTTTCTGCATAGGAGGCAGATGGGAAAGTCACCTCCGGCAACAACATATCAATTATCTCAAGCTCCTGGCAATCTGGTTTGCACTTTGATATTTCCAACCTCCTCTTCTAGGAAATTCAATAGCAGTGCTCATGGGCAATACCACTGCACTGAGTTATATCAACCATCAGGGAGGTACAGTGTCCCATTGTCTCTGCTCCCTAGTTCTTCATCTCTAGGAGTGGTGTCTTGCCCACAACATATACCTGCATGCCACTCATATTCCAGGAGCCATGAATGTTCAAGTCGATCTCCTAAGCAGAGGAGCCACTTGTCTACACAACTGGGAGTTGAACTGGACTTACCTGCATCCCGTTTTTCTTCGTTGGGGTCACCCTACAGTCGACATCTTTGCTACCCGGGAGAACAAAAAGTGCCCCTTGTTCTGCTGCCGAGGAGGAGTGGATCCTCTGTCCCTAGGCAACGGGCTCCTGTACCCGTGGAATCTGGACTTCCTAGTCTTCTTCCCTCTGCTGCCTCTCCTTCCTAGAGTAGTTCACAAGATTGTGAATGGGAGCTTGAATTGCATCCTAATAACCCCGTGGTGGCCTTGGCAAGCCTGGTTCTCGTTCCTTCTTCATTTAGCCAATGGGGCCTTCCACCAATTCCTGAATGTCCCAGATCTACTCCTTGCCCTGAACCGTCAGCTTCTTTAGCACAATGTTCCACACTAGAAGCTAACCACTTGGAGGATACGCTACCTGGCTTCTCCGACCTGATCTCCACTGTCCCTGTGAACACGTGTAAACCTTCCACAGGCAAGGCCTACGATCACAAGTGGTCTAAGTTCGTCTCATTTGTAGGCTTTTCTCACCCATCTCCTTCATCTGTAGGCCTGGCTATTATCTTCAGCTTTCTGCTGTCATTGTCAGATAATGGACGGTCTCATGCCTCTTTGCGAGTCTATTTGGTGGTTATTTCCACATATCATAGCCCAGTAGACAGGGTTTCTGTTTTTTCTCACCCAATGTCCAAACGCTTTATGTGAGGCCTTCTGCACTTGAATCCACCTGTCAAAGTTCCTACGCTGCCCTGGGACCTTCCTTTGGTACTCCGTCACCTTACTAGGAAGCCATTCGAACCTCTGGCAACCTGTGACCTTGACTTTCTTGCATGGAATACCGCGTTCCTCATGGTGATCACTTCTGCCAGAAGGGTTAGTGAACTTGTGGCATTCCGGTCCGAGCCTCCCTACCTATGCTTTTTACCAGATGGGGTCCATCTCGTTCCAGATACTTCCTTTTTACCTAAGGTTGTTTCAGCCTTTCATCTGCATTCAGAAATTTTTCTACCATACCACCTCTTTCCTACTCCTAAGAATGATGAAGAGCGTCTTCTACATACTTCAGATGTGAAATGGGCGCTTTTGTTCTATCTACATCACACAAAGTCTCCTGGGTGCGACTCAAGTCTTTTTGTATCCTACGCTCCACATAAAGTGGGTGCACAAATTACTTCTCAATGACTTTCAAAATGGATTGTTGAGACAATATGTCTTTGCTATTTTCTGGCTAAGCATCACCTCCCGGGACCTCTTAAAGCCCATTCGGCTAGGGTAATAGCAATGTCTACAGCCTTACTTAAGGGGACCTCGCTTGCAGATATCTGTAAGGCTGCCACCTAGTCTACACCCAACACATTCATCAGACATTATGTCCTCGATGTCCGTTCCCAACATAGGACTCAAATGGGTCATCTGATCTTATCTTCTGCTGCATGTTGATCGTCTGTCAGCACCCTCTGCCAGGTGAGCTTTTACTGCTTTCTATTCTCCCATAGGTGTGATGCACAGAGTCCACAAAGAAGATAAACAGGTTGCTTACCTGTAACTGATGATCTTCAAGTGGTCATCTGTGCAGTCACATCACCCGGCCATCTTTCCCCACTGCTGTCAGCCTTTTTTTGGGGGGGGTTTATTTGGCACAGCGGTGAGAAGGAACTGGCGGGATCCTCATGCCCTGCCCTCTGAGCATGCACAGTGGGGTTCCTGCGCATGTCTGAGGCGGTGGCATGAAAATCCCTTCTAGAGCTTTCTTCAAAACCGATCAGAACAGCACAGGCGCACTGTTACCCATAGGTTACAGTGTAAACAACCTGTTTTTCTTCATTTCAAGTTCTTCCTATCAAGTAGATTAATTAATTCTATCAAGTAGATTAATTTGAGAAAGACTGACTGGCGCAAACTTGCCCAGTGTGTTCTGTGGCTGAGTTGGGATTACTTGAAGTCTTATCAGTCCTAGTTATAGTTAGTTAGATACCTAAGGTCTCAAGCACAAGTAATTTTTTTAATTAAAAGAAAAATCTTTTAAAAAGCAGCCAGAGATAAAAAGAACAAGGGAAAAACCCAAAATCCAGCAACTAAATTAAACAAATGAAAAAATGTATATATAAAGTACAAACAAAAATATTACAGTGGTGGCAGATCTACACATAAATTTCTATAAAAGGTTTCCAAATATCTAAAAATTAGTTCATATGTAATTATCATATGCCATGCATATTGATGAAGTTGTAAGTTACTCAGTCTATTGATTTACAAGAGGTGAGCATTTATCTTTCCGGTGTTGTAACACACGTCTTTTAGAGGGTCCATTTCTGTTGACCATTGAAGGTTAGCCTTCAAAAGATGGGCATATAGTTTGAAAGTACATCTGCATCCTCAAAAATCAATTAATATTCTATTACAAAATAAACTCTAAGTCCAAATCCCACTGCTCTGGCAAAATAGTGTGATACTCCTTATTCCATTCATTCCTGAGACTCTGCATATCATATTTATTAATCAACATCAAATATTTATAAACAAATGTTTTCTGCATAGATTCAAGCAATATGAATAGAACTCATGGGATTTCCCCCATGAAAAGTCAGGCATGTGTGGACCTGAGTCATATTGGGAGTGGCTCCATAGTACTGCCTCAGATCAAGAAAACTTGATCTGATAGTACTGCCTCAGATCAAGAAAACATGACTTAAGGGCTGAGGACAGACTGGCAGTCTGGCCCGCTCTGCCTCCGCTTCAAAAGTGGAGGCAGAGCGGCCGTTCAGACTGCTGCATCTGCCTTGAGGAGGCGGCCTGGACGCATTGCGTCCAGCGCCGCGCTCCTCCCGTAGCAGCCAGGCACCACTTAAAAGTGGTGTCCTGGCTGCTGCGGCACGTGTTCCACCCGCCTCCGGTTGGTGTGAATGCGCGCCAGGAGGGGGAGCCGCGTGGCGTTTGCACGCCGCCGTAGGAAGCCGCCCACAGTCTGAACGCTGCGGGCGGCTTCCTTCCGGCGGCGTGTGAATGCCACGCGGCGGGGGCAATTCCCCCCACCTTATTCTGCCGTGCCACGGAGGCGCGGCAGAATACTAGTCTGTCCTCGGCCAAGGATCCCACCCTTTCCCTCACACCATAGTCCCAATCCAAACTGGGCTCAGGAAAAAAACACATATCCGCTCCTTGCTTAAAGCATTTAAAGGGACCCTTTAAACTACAAGCGGTGATTTGGCATCCCTACTGGTAAAATTTCTCAGCACTTCTTTCCCATGTGTCCACTTGATAAAAATCTCATCAATAAATCTCAGGTACAAGAGGGTATTAACAGATGGAAGCTGAGGAAGTGCTGTTCTGGGTTAGCCATGCAACCCAGCCATGTTGGTATATTGTGGTGCCATGCAGATGCCCATGGCTATGCCATTGATCTGAACGAATATTGGAATTAAATGGTTAATAAATTCATTCACTGCCATTGCATGGTGCAAAGATAATTTTACATATAAAGTAGCAATGACTAGTACTTCTTGCACACTGTTTTATGTCTTACAACAAAATATTCTGATGTGAAATGATAAATAAGCTTTGGGTTGAACACAGCCAGCTCTTTCACTCTATCATGCCCAGTTATTACAGCCCCCATTGCTTATAACTTTTGTCCCTGCAACTCCCATGATTTAAACATACAATTTTTTGTCAAAGGGTAACCCTGTCCTCCATTTTTCATCAGTGGAAAACTCATTGGATCCAACCCATTGTGCTTCTCTGGTGACTGCTGAGAGATTCTACAATAAAATCATTGCTGAAAATACTAGACAGCACAATGAAATTTTTAACCATCATGGTAACCTAACATCTAGGATTTATTTAGTGAGACACAGATTTAAAATGTGACCTTGGCCCTTGTCTTTATTTTTTTAAATATATTTATATTGTACATCTCCTGCCACTTAGTGTAGCTTGCAAAGCAGTTAAAATCAACATTACAGGCAATAAAATCCTAGCAATAAAGTACATGTGCATTAAGTGCCATCAAGCTGCCTCCATCTTATGGCAACCCTATGAATTAATGCCTCCAAAACATTCTATCATTAACAGATTTGCACAGGTTTTACAAACTAAGAGCTATGGATTCCTTTGTTGAATCAATCAATCACATGTGGAGGGGTCTTCCTTTTTTCCTGCTGCCTTCATATTTTCCTAGAGTTATCTTTTCCAGTGACTCTTGTATTTGCATAATGTGATCAAAGTACAATAGCCTCAGTTCAGTCATTTTAGCTTCTAAGGCTTAATTTGATCTAGAACCCACTTATTTGTCTTTTTGACAGTCCACAGTATCCATAAAACTCTTCTCCAACACCACATTTCAAATGAGACAACTCTCTTCCTGACAGCTTTCTTTATTGTCCAACTTTCACACCCATACATAGTAATGGAGACTACTATGGGATGAATTATCTGTATTTTGTTTGTCAGTGACACATCCTTACACTTAAAAATCTGTTCTAGCTCCTTCATGCCTGCCTTTCCCAGTCTCACAATGCAATCCTAAGAACACTTTCCTGGGAATAAATTCCACTGAGTGGATTTTAGTAGAATTCTGAGTAGATTCTTAGGATTGCCCTGTCAATCTCCTTCTGATTTCTTGTTTTCAGTCCCCTTTTGGTTGATGATGGAGCCAAGGAACAGAATTTTTTTAACAATTTCAATTTCTTCATTGTCATCCTTAAAGTTGTGTAACTCCCCAGCAGACATTACTTTTATCTTCTTCATGTTCAAATGTAATCTTGCTTTGGCACTTTCTGTTTTAACCTTCATCAGTAGTCATTTCAGGTCTTCACTATTTTCTGCCAGTCATGTGGTGTATTCTACTTATCTCAAATTCCTTTTCTGAATCCAGCTTGAGTATCTGGCATTTCTTGTTCCATATATGGTAACAGTCTTTGTTGTAAGATTTTGAGCATCACTTTATTCACATAAATAAAGACTGTTGCTGCAGTCTTTGATGTCTCCTTTTTTGGAATTGGAATGTACATTGAGTATGTGGGCCATTGTTTTATTTTCCATATTTGTTGGCATAAGATTTTGATGGACTTTTCTGAAGCTTGGAATAGCTCAATGCAGCTTTCACTTCACTTTCTAAATTTTATTTATTTATTTATTTCTAAAACTGTAGCTTCTTTAAAAATTTCTTCATGGAAGGACTTATGTCATTCTTTGATCTCTTCTGTATAGTTCTTCAGTGTATTGTTCCCATATTTTCTTTATTTTTTCTTGTTCAGTTAATGTATTTCTGTGTTGATCTTTCAGCATGCCTAACCAACCTTGAAATTTCCCTTTGATTTCTTGGATCTTGTGGAACAGATCTCATGTTCTTCCTTTTTTATTTTCTTCTATTTCTTTACACTGGTTGTTATAATAGGTCTCTTTGTCTCTATGAGCCAGTTGCTGGAATACTGCGTTTAGACTTCTATTTCTGCAACCTTTTACTATTGTTTCTTGTCTATCTTTAGCAATTTTAAGAATTTCCTCAGATATCCATGGAAGTTTTTCATTTATTTTGGCTACGGGAATAGCTTTTGCACATTCTTCCCTGAAACAGAGGGTTTCAGCCCATAGTTTTTCTGGTTCACATTCATTTTAATTTAGTAATTCAAATCTGTTCTGTACATGAGCTTTAAACACTTCAGGAATGGTTTTTAGATTGTATTTTGGCATTATGGATGTTTTGGTTTTCAGCTTTATTCTAATTTTTTGTAATAACAATTCATGGTCTGTACTATAGACTCACCTGTTTCATTTTGTGCTCCTAGTTAAATCTTCCAACAATACTTGATTCTCTTTGTTTCCTACTTTTGCATTCCAGTCAACAAATAACCTCCACAAATAAATCATATTCAATAATAATTTGACCCAGTAGCTGAAACTCCCCAATTATGTTTCAAAAACCCTTTGACAAGGGTCCTGATTCCTTATTCAAGATGCCAAGAAAGGGAAACCACTGCTACGTCTTTTCTAGAGAACTATTCCAGAGCATTGGGGGCACTGCTGACCCATTGCAATTCCCCGGTAAACCCTTTGACCTCTCTAGGAAGCATTAGATTTTCTAATCTTGGTTAGGGTAATAAAATTACTTGCTGTATAACTGCATGTCTCCCTTCAATACTTTCTTTATCTGAGATTTGTTGTGACAAACTGGGAGTCCTATATAAAACAGACTAAAACCAGAAACAGAAACTCCCTTTACCCCAGACTTGTGTTTCTGTTTTTCATATGTAGGGGATACTCATGTGATAGTTCTGGCACAGGGACTTGATTTGGGTAACAGAAAAGGTCATTCTAATTGGAAATAAGTTCATGGGAAAATGGTTAAGTATCCCCCTCGTGTTTCTTCTGTTGTATTTGAAGCCCCCACAGTTGCTTTTCATTTAAAAAAAACTCAGAAAATTTATAAGCATCTGCCACACAATGTCTTGTTTGGCCTATAAAGTTCATAGATGCATGTTCATTACTTATTGATTACAATATAGTAATAACTTGCATGTGCAAAACAGTAATCATAGATTAAACACCATTGGCAGAGCAATATGAAATGATGACTCACCCAAACAATGCAAACAGAGGTTTCAAATAAGTTCAGTTCAAACACAAAACTTTGCAATGGAGGGAGCTCATTGTGAGCCACCAGGTAATAAACATGTATGCGTGACCTAATGCCAAATATTGAATAATATTCAAGAAAGACTTTGATATAGAATTTGATTTTAAAAAATTGAACTGTAAGAAGATCAAGGTTGGGAAACAGCCAAGAAATCTGTCACTTGGAATGAAACATCTGTCATATGTGAAAGCCTCAGAAATTCAAAAGACACCTCAATTGTTAGGAAATTACAAAGACTTAAGGAATAAAATTTTGTTGAAAACTTGATGCAGAAGTATCAGCTTCTTGAGCTCAGAGAGAAGAGAAAGAGTTGTAAACTTTCTTTATGAGTATCATATGGAAACTGCTGGAAAAGCTTTGGTGTGGCTGCACTCCATATGTTGATAATTTGTGGTAGCATCTTATCATACAGACTGTTTTATTACACAAATAGTCTCTACACTAGAACCATACGTTCATTCATTAGCTGGCATTAGTTTGGAAAACTCTCAATCTGATGAGAACAATCCAATGCTATTGAGGCTCTACCTTAAAAGTGGGCGTTCTTCAGTAAAGATCAGCACTTAAACTTTTAGATAGATGCATGTATTTTTCTGGAAGAAAGATCCTCTGAGCTGTGTCATAGTGTTGATTAGATTCTTTTCTACTGGGACCTCAGCAAAGATGTCTCTGTGTTTTTTAAAAAATCTGAGGAATGCAGATAGATTGGAGCTGGTTAGATTCCGTTGCAATGGTGCAGTCTGATGGAGATATTTGCACCTTCTGCCACGGACTATAATTTTCTTCTATAATCTACCATCAGTAAGGTTCCCTGTTTTCTGTGGAGCAATTTTTTAAAGTTATATTTTTGTTTCAGTTTCAGAGTTACAGTTTTAGTTTTGGTACAGTTTTAGACCTGTTTCAACATGGTATCTGGCCCAGTTTTGGAAATTGAACTGAACCACTATCTTTGTGGATTTGTTGCCCTGAATCACAATCTTTGTGGAAAGAAGGACTTGGGGAATATGACCCTATTGGTTTTCCTGGAGCTTTTGGTGGCTTCAACCATTGTTGTCTTCTGGACACCACCGGCAAATATTTTTTATCAGGGCACTGTGCTCCAGTAGTTCTGTTTCTATCTGGCCAAAAAATTCCAGACAGTAGTCCCAGTGGGCAGCTGCTGAACCCTTTGGCACTTGTGCTGTGATGTCCTGCTAGGTTCCATCCTGCCCCCATGCTGTTTTCTATTTACATAAAACCACTTCAAGAAGGCATTTGGAAATGTGAAGTGAGGGATATCTGTATGCTGATGATATGCACCTTGTTATCCTTTTCAGTTGGGTCATGTGAGCTGATGCACTTCCTGAGTGAATGTCTGGAATTGTAATTGCCTGTGTGAGGAACAATACACTACAATACACTGAAGCTCCATCTAGCTAAACCTGAGATTTGGAGTGAAGTGTCAGCAGTAAGATGATGGCATGCAACTGTATTTCTCCTTTCTATTAATATCCAGAGAGAGAATGGAAAAACCCTTAAGTCTGAAGATAGGAACACAACAGAGGTGCCAAAGAAAAGGAAGCTTAATCCAGACAACAGAGGAGTGCTATTGGTTGGAAGATAAACCAATCAGCAGTTAGGTCTTGTCAGCAGAGTCTAGTGAGACACTGTATATTTTGAGCAAATTCTTGAAAGTAGAAATGCTCTGGCTGAAGTCCAGCTAACTGAAGCATAACTCAGAGTAAGGTGTTGCTGGCTGCAACACAGCCAATTGGGGATTAAGGACTCAATCTGTTAAAAACACAAACTATCTACCTCTAAAGTAGCAGGTTCTTAGCTTGGGGTTTTCATTAGATCCATGTCTAGAGGTGTGCTTTTGGCATAAACTGAGCTGAAAAAATACCTAGAAAATACCTTAACAGTATTTTTCAGGTATTATTTAAACTGAATATAGATCAAAGAGTTGGATTGACTACTGATATAGCTGAGCCTGAATAAAAGCTGATTTATTTCTGCTTTTATTTGGGTATATTCAGCTGGGGATCAGCTGGGAACAGCTCAGTTTAAACTGAGCTGAGAGGAGCCAGCCCCAAGCCAAGGCAGAGGAGCCAGCCCCAGCCAAGGCAGAGTTCTCAGCTCCCACTGCCCTGGTTGATCCTGGCCTAGCTCCTATTGCAGGTTGATTCTCCATTATACCTGATGGGGACCATTCCCCATGGAGCCAAAAAAAATTAGTTTTCCCAAATATTTCCCAAATCTGAATATCATAGAGGTATTTGGATTAGAAAATACCAATATTTTTGGGGTTCAAGAAGAGCTCTGTAAGCTCTTGGAGGATTGGCTACATTCAGGGTGTGTGGCCTAATATGCAAAGGAGCCCCTGCTATGAAATGAGCCCTGAATATACCTGAACCCCAAAAATGCTGGGGGGGGGGGGTTTGCACGCCCCTATCCATGTCTCTAGATGGAGGCTTAGTTTTCAGCACCTTTAATTAACTTCAGTTTGTGTGCCAGCTGTGCTTTTCCTTAAAAAGGAAGATCTGGGCATAGTTATCCATGCTTTGATCACAGGTTACTGTAATGCACTCAACATGGTATTGTCTTCCACCACTAGGTTGGATCCAGCCAGATTTTTTTGCTTAATCTTGCCCAATTCTCCTCCTTGCTACAGCCTTGATCCCATACGTCCCATTTTGTCCATATAGAGCTCGTGATCCCCAGCATAGCTGTCTTTATGGTCAAAGGGTATCCCTCCTCCTTTTTTCCAGCAGCAGAAAAGATGACTGGATCCTACCCACTGTAATGAAGCTGCAGTTAGTTCAGAACGTGGCAGTGATATTGCTAACTGGCATTAGTTATAAAGAACACATTTTACCAATTTTAAAAGAAGCCCTCATCCTGCCAGTTCACTTCTGGGCACAATTCAAAGTTCTAGTTCTTATATTTAAGAACTTGTATCGTCTGGGACAAGAAAAAGGCTGTCTGCCCCTATTATGAACGTGCCTGACAGGTCTTGTTCTGTGTGCTTCTCTGTCAAAGGAAACATGGCAATCAGGGCCGATTCAGCTGTGGTGCCTCAGTGGGGGAATTTCCTCCCTGCAGCCTTTGCTTGGCATGGACATATTATACTTCGGACTTAAGGCAAAAACCATGTAATTTTCCAGGCATTTTGTTGGTGTTCCTGTTCCCTCCCCTCCCTTGACTGCTGCTTTTTTAATAACTGTGGATTTTTTAAAGGCTCCGTCTAAATGATTCTTTTAACTACCTGCTGCAGTTTAAATTTGTCTAATTTTTATGTTCAATGCTTTTATTTTGTATCTTTAATTTGTTATTTGTGTATTTTATTTATATTACTGTGAGCCAATTTGAGCGATTGATTTTCCAAAGAGAGTGGATAATAAAAATAAATGAGTCCACTGCCACAGGTTTCGGTGATGTCAAATACTTCAGATAGCTTTAAAACAGCATTAGACAAATTCATGGGTCAGCTAAATGATATCTCCACGCTGATATACAATATACCTCTGAATACCAGCTGCTGGACAGAAAATGGGGAAAGGCTATTGCCTTTATTTCTTACTTCAAGGTTCTCCAAATGCACCTTGCTGGCTACCTTTGAAAACAGGATGCTGGTTTTGATAGATGCTTAAACTGATTCACCATGGCTTTCCTTATTTTATGTACCCAGTGACATTTCATAATGTAATATATGGTACCAACATGCTTGTTTATTTATTTTATTTATTTTTTAAAAGAAGTTTGTGAAGTTTGTGTTCCTACTTATTTGTTAATGTCTGTGAATTCCTTTTAATCTTCTTTTAATTTAATCTTCTATTCTTAGTGGCTGTAATTGTAAAACATTTATATGGAAGGGAGATCCATCAGAAAGGGGTGTCACTTGTTGTCACTGCTTTCCATCCTTGTATTGTCAGCTAGAGGTGTGGCATTAAAGGAAGGCCAGACCGTTGAGGTTTCCTCAACTCATCTGCCCAGAGCTCTGTACTTCCTATGCACCCATATAAGATTATTCAACCCCCTTAGGAACACCTGGATGTCCAGAATTCTGCTTCTTCCCTACATCAAAACAGCTTGCATGATAAGTGTGTGCTTCTAAACTGAATGATAAAATTAGGCTCATAGCATAAAACAAGCGGTTGGGCTGGCACAAACAATATAATTATTAGTCTTTAAATTCAGCATTGCCAGTTATGGCTGATGCTAAATTTTGCTATTCTTAAACCCCCCCCCCCAGAAAAGTATAAAAGTATCAGATTTAGTAAGTTGCTACGTAGCTTTAAAAATAATTTTAAAACAAAAAGAATAAGAGTAATGCATTTTTGAAATGACCACTGAAGTCAAGTTTCAGAAACAAAAATTTACAAGTTTTGAATTCTAAAAACAAAAATTTGCTTCAGCTGTAACATGTATCCATGTTTATTCCTTAGTCCAATGCTTATAGGATAACCTGTCACTAGTGCTACATGTATTATTGACATCTATGCTGCATTGACAAGTGATACCCATTGGTATCAGGCACCTGCCAACGACATTGGTAACGACAGTTACCAAATATTTTAAGAAAGTGGGTGGAGCCCTTTTCCCAGCAGGGTTTCTGATGGACAGCTGGAGATCTGATTGGCTGCGCAGATTAAAAAGCATCCTGTTAAACAGAGCTTCTGACTAAAATGTTGAAGAGTTACTATTATAGTTATGCATAACCTCACTTCCTGAAATTTTGTGGTTGACTTTACCTCCTGTGGGGAACATTTTGTTGTGTTCACCCGCCATGTGTCAGAATTCCAAAAGTGCCAGCAGGATTTAAAGGTAGGTGACACCTGGCACAGAATGTTCATTCTAGGTGGTTAGGGAAGCATGTGACAGGAAAAGAATCAGTCGTGCTGGGACTAAAGCCTCCTGCTGACCCAGGAACTGATACAGCTTGTAGGATACAATGATGAATAGAAAAAGATCCTGGGAGGTGGGGAAGCTAAGGGACAGGAAGCCCAGAGGCAAAGTGGCTGAAGAAATGGTATAGAATAGGGAGGAATTCAAGGGAAGTGTAAGTGAAAGCTTGAGGAAAAGAACAACAGCCACTGAGACAAGGCAAGAAGGAGCTAGTAAAAGAAAAGGAGTAAAAAACCAATGTTCATGTAGTGAACTTTACAGTTTATTCTTTGACTGTTGGCTTCTAGTATGATAATATGTTGGTTCATGTTCTAAAAGTGTTTTCATTTCACAGGTTCCTGCATAAATATCACCTACAGCCAGTGCCAAATGCTACCATATAACCACACTACTTTAAGTCCAGTGCTTTCCATTGTCAAAAGCATTGAAATTGAAAAATTTATCAAGTTCTTCGGTTATCTCTACCGCCTCAGCTGCTATCAACACATCATGCTGTTCGGCTGTAGCCTTGCTCTTCCTGAGTGCATCAGTGATGGTGATGACAGGTATTTGGGAACTGAAGTTGGTTGGTTCTTAGAACCAATTGTTGCAGAATATTGCATATCTAATCATGGTAACACAGCCTTGGAGCTAAGCCTTATGACCTTTTCACTGAAAACACTCTGCTATCCAAAGCTATCTCAAAACAAATTTCTGCCAAGCTAAACCAGCTGCCAGGAGCAAGCTGTAGTATAATAGTTTAGGAACAACTAATTAATGTCACTGTTATGGTATGAATAACTAGAACAAATTTAGAGTCCAGTGGCACCTTTAAGACCAACAAAGGTTTATTCAAGGTATGAGCTTTCGTGTGCATGCACACTTTTTCAAATACATTGGAATGTAAGGTAGTATAGACAGAGGCTGAACAACCAATTAACATGTAACATGATGAAGATGTTTTAAGATATGCAAAGACAAAACTAAGTAACAAGCTAAGGTTATAAGGTCAACAGTTGTTTTGATTTAAGTAAGGGGGAAAGGACAGCAAAGCAATAAATATGGCAAAATAGGCAATAAATGTGTAAAGGCATTTTTTCTAATTGTGAGAAGTAAACTGAGACTCACCATTTATCTCCTCTCAGGCATGGAGGTAACTTAACAGCATTTCTTTCTTTCTTTTTTGAGGTGGATGCAGTGGTATGTCAGCAAAACATTCCAATATTCCTTGCATTACATTCAGTATTCTAATATACTATTCTGAAAAAGAAATACACTAAACTACAGAGGATGTATAGTCCTTGTTGAGAATACATATGTGAGGACTGAATGAGTTAGCATATGTAAGAAACTAATATCCTTGTTGAGTCCTGGGGAGATTTATGTTCCAAGTGTTGTAATAACTTGTAATCCAGCAATGTCCCTTTCCATTCTGTTCCTAAAGTTCCTTTGTAATAAAACAGCTACTTTGAAGTCATTGAGCCAGTTCGCTGGAAAGGCGGGATAGAAATGCGGAAAATAAATGAATGAATGAATGAATGAATGAATGAATGAATGAATGAATGTCCTGGAAGGCTGAAGTGTTCTCCTACAGGTTTCTTAGTCTTGTGGTTCCTGATGTCAGATTTGTGTCCATTTATCCTCTGGCATAGGGTTTGTCTTGTTTGTCCTATGTAGGGAACCGAAGGGCATTGTTGGCCTTTAATGTAATATACAGTGTTAGAACATGAGCAAGTGAATGAGCCTCTGATGGTGTAGTTAATGTTGTTAGATCCAGTGATTGTGTTGTCTGGGTGTATGTGGCAGCAAAGTTGGCATCTGGGTTTATTGCAAGCTCTGGTCCCAGTGTCCATGTTCAAATTAGATATTGCATTATTGTGGGTGAGGAGTTGTTTGAGAAAAGGGCTGTCTGTCCACAAGAAAAGGTTTGCCCCCAAGTCGTTGTGAAAGAGAACTGTCATTATCCAGTAGAGGTTGTAAGTCATTGACAATGCATTGAACTGTTTTGAGCTGAGAGCTGTATGCACGTATGAATGAATGAGAGCTGTATGTATGAATGAGGGCTGTATGTATGAATGAATGAGAACTGTATGTATGGAGAACTGTTATGGTGTAATGCCTGTGAGAGATTTTCTTAATGAGTTAATTGCTTCTAATGCATATTGGGCTTAAAGGGAGAGTTAAATTTACAACTTTTTTTTTTTTAAAGATTTTTATTGATTTTTTCTATATCTACTTCTACATCGCTACTTTCTAAGCTACATTTACCTTATACAGAGTGTGCTTTATCGTTTGCTTAATATTACCTTACAACAAATAATTATGAAGCATTTTAAACCTTGGTTAATTTTCAATTAACATTGTTACTGCTGATATAAAAAAAAAAAAAGCTATTTGACAGACATGCTCTTTTGGAGGAATGCTTAATTGTACAAATTATATGAAATATATAAGTGCAATTTTCAATAAAAACAATTCAGCCCTTATTTCTTCTTTCGTCCTCTTCTTGTCTTAACAGTCTCATCTTGTACCTTTGGAGCTGCTGCTCCTTTTTCCGAGTCAGAAATTTCTTCTTCACTCTTTGAGCTATCAAATCCATACATACTTTCTTGCGATGCCAGTGAACCATCTGAGTCTCTCTCATTTTTCTTTTCTTTGCTTTTTTCCAAAAAAATTTTCGCCTGTTGAACAGAGTCAATCTTATATTTTTTATCTTTGATGCTGAAGCTTAGTCCTTCCGGAACGTTCCACCGGTAAATAATGGATTCAGACTGTAGCCAAGATGTCAATTTCCCATAGGCTTTCCTTCTTTTCCTTATTTCAAATGGGATATCTTTCATCACTTTAACTTCTTCTCCTTTGATCTTCAGAACCGCTTTGTTTGTGGTCCTAAGCACCACATCCCTTGTTGATTTTTTGGAGAACCTTATCATAATCTCACCAGGCAGGCTTTTCTTTTTAGTATAATCTGGATAGGTTCTGTAAACCATATCCATGTCGCTTTTTATTTCCGCTGCTTTTAAGCCTGTTACTGGTTCAAGCGCTTCACTTAGCAGAATTTTAAGGTCTTCTCCTTTATCCTCTGGCACATTCTGAAGTCTTAGGAAAAAATTCAATCTTTCCATCTGTAGTTTCAAGAGCTGATCAGAATGGAAGGCCTTTTCTTTCTCCGCTTTTTGTAGCCTTGAATCGTGATTTTTTACTGAAAACTTCCAGAAGTTCTCGCTGCAGCTTCTCTGTGGTTTTATTCGACTCCTTCAGTTCCAGCTGCATTTTATCCATCTTGACGTTGAGAGCTGTCATTTGGTCCACTAGAGGTCGCAATAACAAGGAGAACACAGTGCTCATCTCTGTGGTATCAACCTTTGAACTCGGAGCTGTACTTCCTAGTTTGGGGGAAGGTTTCGTTTTCCCCGCCATTGTTGAGGCTGCGCTTTTTGTTAATAGTTAGATAAGATGAACGAAATAAGCAAATTCTACGACTGCGCTTATAACTTTTTAAAGTTCATATCCTCTAAAGTGCGATGCTGCCATCTAGCAAGCCGAACGTACTTTTTTTCATGCAGTAACGCCACGTAAAGAGTCTCGTAAGTACGCCAGTCTCGAGGGGGGGGGGTTTCACTCCACCCACCTTTCCCGCTGTGTTCTGTTTGTTTTTACTTCGGACTCACGTTTTCTCCATGCGTAACTATAAGTTCAAGCTTCAAGGCTTCGCACTCTCTGCTGCTTCACGGATTTGCGCTTTCAGCCATACGGCTCCCACGGGCGGGGGAACCTATGGGGGTGATGAAAAGGGACCTCGATCCCTCGGTCGCCACCGTAGGGAGAGATCCCCTTCGTGCCACCCCAGGCAGAGCCCCCTCACTGGGGTCTCTGGGGCTTGGCACCAGTCCTGAGCCCCTTCTTCCCGCCGGGTACGGATCGCGCTCCCCGCAGTTGCGGAGGAGCACGTCCGCCATGGTTGCAAGTCTTGCTGGAAGTCCAAATTTATAACTTTTTAACCAAAGACCCATTAAACCATTACTCTTCTTCCCTGCTAATGCTACCCATCATCAGTAGCTGAGGACAGACTGGATATGTGGCCCGCTTTGCCTCCGCTTTAGAGGCGGAGGCAGAGAGGCCATCCAGACTGCTGCAGCTGTCCCCCGTCGGTGGGCCGCACTCACCCGTCTGCGAGGTGCTGTCCATGCGCTGCAGCCGGAGACCCCTTGGATCCAGTCTCTGGCCGTCTGGGCACATGTCTCTGCCGCTTCCTGGCAGTGTGGACACGTCAGGAAGCGGCGCTGGAAGTGTGAACTGGCTGTTCTGGCTACTGTGGCTATGCAAATAGCCATGCCTCGCCAGAACAGCCATGCACTGCTCGCCGTCTCAGTGGAGGCTCCAGGGGCCAGCTGACAGAGTGGACGCGCTGGTCCACCTTCTTCCTGGTAAGGTCCCACAGCACTGGAGCCCGTGCAAACGGGCAGCCACGGGATGGGTTGGCCCTGGGGCTTTTTCGCCCACTCGCGCTGCGCTCCAGATCCTCGGTCTGTCCTCAGCCATAGTAAACGAATTCTTAACCATCTCAGGTGGCTCCTATATAACCCCCTTGATTGTTCTTGAACTTTTAATAGCGATATGACAGGAGCAGTCATACAGCTATCAGAGTGGTGGTACATTTCAGCAAGAGAAGGCAAGAAACAGGAATCCCTTTGGCGATCCTGCATTTAATGCAGAATTATATCTCCATCTGCTGTGGTGTGAAAAATATTTTGAGCAGGAAGTTTTCTGCTTAGACTGGTTCACACATATAGGTATTTTGATTGTTCAACAGTTGATTATTCTCAACCAAGTATCTTCACTGAAAAGTATTATGTTTTAGTTGACAGTGATGCAAATATTCTTTCTTTGATTATTAATCTGTGATTCATCATTTGTTGCAACTAGGGATGTGCACCATGAAAAAAAATGATATTTTTTAGATCCAGATATTGGTGAGCCAAAAAATAATGATATTCCTGGTTATCTAGGTTCAACTGGCCTTTACTTCCGTGAGGTTAATGAACTCTGTGAACTCTTAGAACACTGTTGCTCAGGAAGCTATGCACAGCTTCGCACTGGCAATTCTAATTCTTCAGCATTTCAGGCAATAATTTCCCAATCTCTATTATATGAGATTTTTTAAAAAACAAAAATGAAACTCTGGGTTCTGAATCTAAGTCCTAACACATGCAAAGGAAGATTCTAAGTCAAGTCTAAACTGGTCCATTCAGAAATAAGTTGCATTTTATTCAAAGTGTTCTTAAGATTAAGATGGGTAGCCATGTTAGTCTGTAGCAATTCTTAAAATTTTTCTTTAGTCTCCTACACAGTCTTCAGTAATTTTCAATAAGCTTTCATGTTGCATAATGGTTTCTTTGATGGGTAAGATTGTTAAGTTACATTGAATGGAGCTGACAAAGATATATTAATTATGTTCTGTAACCATGTTGGAAATTTTAGTTGCTATAGGTATAGAATTACATTTTGGTAGAAGGTGAAGAAATCTATAAATTTGCAAGATGATTCATGCATAAAGTTTATATATATATTTTTTTTTTGTAAAGAAATTTTTATTTTTCAAAAAAAAAAACATCGAAAATAATACATTTAACCTTACACAAATCCCTTTTTCCATATTAAATAACATTTTGTTCTATTTGTACATTCTATTTTTATCTTGTTTTGGTGGTTTCCCACCACATCTGAAGCATAACACATTTTCCATTTTATTCAAAATAGTAATACTTATATCTATGTTTCGTTTCTGGTGACGGTTATATAGCTTTAAAATACTTATACTTATACACCAATTCTTATTTTCTATACTCTTATGTATTTCTAAATAAAAACAGTTTCATTGTCTAATTTTAACTAAAACATTCATATAATATATTTCTATTCCTTTATGCTATTATAACCATGTATAGATATAGTTTTTCATGTCCCAATACTTTTCAACATATTCTTTCAAATCTTTCCAGTCTTCCAGAAAGGTCTCTGAGTAAAGATTATTCAATTTTCTAGTCCACTTATCCATTTCAGCCATATATAACAGTTTTTTCAACCATTCCCACACCTCTGGTATTTTTTCATTTTTCCAGTTTTGTGCATACACCATTCTTGCTGTTGTAATCATATACCATATTATTGTCCTTTTCTTTACATTTATCTCTTCTAGTTTAAGTCCTAGCAATAACATTTCAGGCAACTTCTTAAATGTACATTTCAAGATTTTTTCCATTTCTGCATGTATTTTTGACCAATAAGTCTTTGCTTTATCACAAGTCCACCACATATGATAAAAAGACCCTTCTTTCTTTTTACACTTCCAACATTTGTTAGACATATTTTGACCAATATTTGCAATTTTTTTTGGTGTCATATACCATCTATACATCATTTTAAAACAATTTTCTTTTAAGTTATAACACGTAGATATACTCATAGCATTTTTCCATAAAAATTCCCAAGATTCCATTTCAAAGTCTTTGTTAAAGTTTATCGCCCATTTTACCATTTGTTCTTTTACCATTTCATCAGCATTAAACCATTTTAGCAAGACTTTATACATTTTAGAAATCATTTTTTTCCCACCTTCCTCCCAAACTTGTTCTATTTCATTATTTTTTTCCCTGAAACCGTGTTTTTTATCACTTCTATACAAGTCATATATTTGTCTATATCTTAACCAACCATAATCAAAATCAATCTGATGCTGCTCCTTCAGTTTGAAATCCTTGCCATGTCTTATTAATAAGTCTCTATACTTCAGCCAATCTTGTCCTTTATGTCTTGATGTTGGATGTAAGACTTCTGCGGGTACAATCCACATGGGTATCTCTTCTGAAAAAAAGTTTTTATATCTTGTCCACGTATCCATTAGTGTTCTTCTCAAATAATGATGTTTAAACATATTGTCCATTTTTGTTTTGCCATAATACAAATATGCATGCCACCCAAATCTACAATCATGACCTTCCAGGGACAATAACATTCTATCTTGTAACATAGTCCATGCCCCTACCCAGGTCAAACATATTGCATCATGGTATAACCTTAGATTTGGTAGTTGAAACCCTCCTCTTTCTTTGGCATCACACATTATTTTCATCTTAATTCTTGGTTTTTTCCCTCCCCACACAAATTTAGACAGCTCCTTCTGCCAACATTTGAATGTTTTTACATCTTTCACAATTGGAATAGTTTGAAACAAAAACATTAATCGTGGTAACACATTCATCTTGACCACCGCAATTCTACCCAGCAATGACAAATTCAATACATTCCACTTTTTAATATCCTGCATAATTTGCAACCATAATTTTTCATAATTATTTTTATAAAGATCAATATTTTTCATAGTTAGGTTTACACCCAGATATTTTGTCTTTTTCACCACCTCACATTCTGTAAGTTTTTGTAACTCGTTTTGTTTCTTATTTGACATATTTTTGCACATTACTTTCGATCATAAAGTTTATATTTGATTACACATTTAATCATGATTACTTTATGCAAAGTTACACTGTGCAATCACAGTGATTGCATAGAGATGGGAATCACAGATCCACAGGTGCTTTCATACACAGCCTCCATCCAAATTCGTGCTAGTTTTACATGCCACTATCTATTCCAAATTCTACTTAACTGCAGACAACTTAGTTGATCACTGAATATTTGCCAGCAAAGGATAGCTTGTGGGCACTCATTCCATGTGGCTTCAACAGAAAAAAAAATATTTTTGATCACGCTTCACGGGCCTTGTCCATATTGTATATTTCATCCCAATAAATTGGTAATAGTTACATGCTTGTTTTGTGCAGTCCAGGTGTCTCTCTTTGAACCTTGAGAATATCCATTTTTGATCACTGGTTGTGCCACCTGGGAAACTGCAAGTGTGAGACTTCTGTTCAAAGTAGTCAAGGATCAGATCTTTGTTGATGAAACACAGTTCTTTATTTCCAATCTCTACATTGGTACAGCTTCTCGGATTATTGTCAGAGATAACGCATATGACAGAAGCAGGTCTATTATACCTTTCAGAACAGTTTGAATTACCCATAGGTAGCCAATCACTAAAGGGGAAAAACAGCGGGCAAAAGGGTCTCTGGCCGTTTGCTTCCCACAGGAAAGAAAGTGAGGTGTTAAGTTGTAAATTTCCCTTCCCAAACCAGACCCCTTAGATGTTACCACTTCACATAACAATCGTTGGCCTCGAGGCTTTCGCACGTTGATAAGAGATGGGTCCTGTCCTCCCTTGCTGTCCCAGCCGGGATGAATGGAATGCGGAGGCAGGAGTGTGAGAGGCCCATTGTTCCCATACTTTGAAGTTGTCATCCTCCCGGGCTGACAGTTACACAAACCAGACCTGGTCAGGGTCATAAACCTGGGGTCATATAGTTTACATATATACTGGCCAAAGTGAGGGTTTACATGGGGGGGGGGAACTACATGGCAGGTGCTATAGAATCATACATGGCAACAGAAATCATAGCAGCAAGACAGAAATCATAGCAGCAGGCAATAGAAATACTTTGTCTGAATCAGCAGATTCTGACACACTGGCACCCCGAAAATAAATCTACCCGGGTTTGTCCGGGAACCTTTTATGAAAAGCTTTAACTAACTTAGGAGCATGCACATTTTCAGAGCGAACCCACTCATTTTGTTCTGGGCCAAAGTCAAGCCATCTAACTAAATAATATATTCGGCCCCTGCGCAGTTTAGAATCAAGAATTTCCGAAATCTCAAAATGGGGTGCCTTCCCCTTCATCAGTGGAGGAGGAGTCGGAGGAACTGGATGCCATGCATTCGGCCCAGGATTCTTCTTCAGTAAGCTGAAATGAAAAACAGGGTGCACAGAACTCAGTGATTTGGGCAACTCCAGTTCAAAAGACACATCAGAGATTTTACGCAACACCTTGTAAGGGCCCACAAATTTCCACCCCAACTTCCTACTGGGTTGTAAGCCATGTATGTTCTTTGTGGATAGGTAAACAGAGTCCCCGGGCTGGAGGTCCCAGCCCTCAGCTCTGCCACGGTCCGCATATTTCTTGTAGTCCTCTTTTGCCTGGTCCAGGGTTTTGGCTATCAGGGGCCAGGACTCTTGTAGGGTTGCCCACCATCGCTTAAAGTCTGTGGGGGGAGTGTTTGACGCGTTTTCAATTGTGGGTAGTGGTTTTTCTTCAAAGCCTCCCACAGCCATGAACGGAGAAACGCCAGTAGAAGAATGCACCGCATTGTTGTAGCTATATTCAGCAAACGGTAGCAACTCCACCCAGTTATCCTGGTGGTAGTTGGTGTAACACCTTAAAAATTGCTCCAGAATTTGATTCGTTCATTCGGACTGCCCATCGGTCTCTGGATGATACCCTGAACTCAGGGCTGGCTCAATGTCCATAAATTTCAGAAGCTCCCGCCAGAAGTTGGCAACGAACTGCCTGCCCCTATCGGATACCACACGTTTGGGGAAAGCATGCGGCTTTATCACGTGGTTGAAGAAAGCCTTGGCCATTCCCTTCGCCGTAGGCAGCTGCTTGAAGGGAGTGAAGTGGGCTTGTTTAGAAAACATGTCTACCACCACCCAAATTACAGTCTTTCCCTTTGAGGGTGGCAGGTTGGTAATGAAGTCCATAGCTATCGACTCCCAAGGGCGAGAGGGGGTGGGCAGAGGGTGTAATAGTCCCGGGACTTCCCCCTCTTCTTTTGCACATCAAACAGGTCTGGCAAGCAGTTACAAAGTCCGAGACATCCCTGCGCATGCGCGGCCACCAGAACTGCCTCTGAATTAAGTTAAGCGTCTTTAGAAATCCAAAATGCCCTGCTAATTTAGAGGAATGGCAGGTTAGCAATATGTCTTTTCTTTTGCTTCGGGGTACCACCAGTTTATCCCCATGGTACCAGCATTTATTTTCCCGGAGGGAGCAGTCTGCTAATGTTTCTAACTCTTCAATTTCTTCCGGGGAATAATCCCCCCCCCAGTCGCTCTTCTCCGGCTCTACCGTCGTCTGCTTACTTTGACTCCTGGTGGTCACTGCACCTCCCAGCTGCTGAGGGGAGAACATGGAGTCGAACACCTCCTCTTTTAAACTCTCGTGCTGGGGCAATCGGGAGAGTGCGTCTGCTAACGAGTTGGCTCTCCCAGGGAAATGTTTAAGCACAAAATTGAATTTTGAGAAAAAATCTGCCCAGCGGAACTGCTTCGCATTTAGGGACCTCTGGGTGCGCAGCGCTTCTAGGTTTTTGTGGTCTGTCTAAATTTCAAAAGGGGTTTGCGCTCCCTCCAACCAATGCCGCCAAGTGGTGAGGGCCAGTCGGATGGCTGCGGCTTCTTTATCCCAAACTGACCAATTCCTTTCTGTTTCATTAAATTTTTTCGAAATGTAGGCGAGAGGGTGCAGCTTTCCATCTGGCCCTTGCTGTAGGATGGCCCCCCCCATGGCCACATCTGAAGCGTCTACGTGAACTACAAATTCCTTGGTCTCATCGGGGTGAGCCAAAATGGGCTCTGAGGTGAAAAGAGTCTTAAGAGTCTTGAACGCCTTCTGGCATTCTCCAGTCCAGGCAATTCTTTCCCTGGGCTTCCCCGCTTCCGGACCCCTCCCTTTGGTTTTTAGCAACTCAGTCAACGGGAGGGTAACTGTGGCAAAGTCTTTTATGAAGGTGCGGTAAAAGTTACAAAATCCTAACAGACTTTGGAGTTGTTTTCTCGTTCGGGGGGCTTCCCACTGGACCACTGCCTCTACCTTGGCAGGGTCCATCTCCAGTCCCTTCTGTGAAATGCGGTACCCTAGGAAATCTACGGAATCTCGATGGAATTCACATTTAGACAACTTTGCATATAACTGATTTTTCAACAGGGTTGAGAGCACTTCTCGGACCAATTGCACGTGTTCTTTCTTATCAGCAGAGTAGATCAATATATCATCTAAGTAACATAACACCCCCTTGAATAAATGCTTGTGCAACACTTCATTTATTAAGCTCATAAAGACCCCTGGCGCGCCACTCAAACCGAACGGCATCACCAGGTATTCGAACTGTCCCAACGGTGTATTAAAGGCAGTCTTGAACTCATCCCCCTCCCTGATGCGCACCCGGAAATATGCGTCTTGGAGGTTCAACTTAGTGAACACTTTTCCCTTGGCCGCCTCCGTTAACAAGTCTTTAATGAGGGGGAGGGGGTAGGTGTTGGAAGCAGACACCGCATTTAGTCCTCTGTAGTCCGTGCACAAGCGTAACCCCCCGTCTTTCTTTTTTCGAAACAGAACGGGGGCCGCGAAGGGGGATTTAGCAGGGCGGATGAAGCCGCGCTCCAAGTTCTTGTCTAGGAACTTTCTCAGTTCCTCCCGCTCCGGAGGACTCATGGAGTAAAGTTTTCCCTTTGGAAGTTTCTCACCCGGGATCAGCTCTATGGCACAATCCGATAGCCTGTGGGGGGGTAGTTTATCCGCTTCGGTCTCACTGAACACTCCCATTAAGTCTCGATATTCCCGGGGGACGGCCGCGGGCACCAGGGTGAGGGCCGCCGCCCGGAGAGGCACTGGAGGTCCTGGTCCCCACCCCGGGTCCCATTTATGGCCTTGGCACTTTTCGTCCACCCAGGAGATCTTCCCCTCGCTCCATTTGATATAGGGATCATGGGAGCTTAACCAGG
This sequence comes from Lepidodactylus listeri, assembly GCA_029233225.1. Taxonomy (NCBI): domain Eukaryota; kingdom Metazoa; phylum Chordata; class Lepidosauria; order Squamata; family Gekkonidae; genus Lepidodactylus; species Lepidodactylus listeri. The sequence continues at coordinate 108,925,707 of JARCFY010000009.1, read as the reverse complement.
GGCTCCCCAATACCATGGGGAATTGGGTGTTGGGAGTGATGATGCCTCCCCATTAGCAGTTCTGCAGGACTGCGCCTGGTCATGGTGTGAGGGGTTGTCCGTTGGCCGAATAGGAACGCTGTAAGTTTGTAGTTCCAGTCGCCATGATCCATGCTGTGCAGGGCTTCTTTGGCTGTGCACACCATGTGCTCAGCCTGGTCGTTTGTGGCTGGGTGGAATGGGGCGGAGCGTATATGCTGAATAACATGCTCATCTAGACGAGAAAAAAAGTAGCAAAACCTGGCCAAACAAATGTCTCACCATTTGTGAGCACTTTGTTTCAATTTTATTTTGTTGTTTAAAAAAAACATGTTAAATCCTATGATCCTACATCTGTTTGCCTTTCACTAGCAGCCTTTTAGTCCTTATAGCTAACCAGCCAAATTATTTTGTTGTTTAAAGACTCATTTGGATTATTCTGGCACTGATCATCTAGAAGTGTCCTGATATACCCTCAGTTATAATCAAATTAGACAATGAAATCTTTAGAGAACTTAGAATATTTGCTAATATTGCTGTCAATTTTTTTACATGCTTGCTAGTTTTTTATTTGGAAAGAAGGGCTTTAGTTCCATTTAACAGGCAATGATTTTTTACTTTCTATGGACACAGAAAAGTTTGTATAAGTCATAAGAATATACAAAACTAACATAGCTGCTGTTTTATTAACAGAAGGAGTAGAAGCCAAGTTAATAGTTCTGCCTGCCCAAACTGATGTCTCAAAGAATCCCCCCTCCAATGCCACAAATCAAACCTCTGTTAGTTTTTCAAAAACAGATTTATGATATGATATTGGGTATTTAGAGTCAAGAATTCCACTACCTATGTTTAAAAAAATACTTTAAAACGTATTTCTGGATTCTCAGCAGTAGAGATTTCGATGTGTTAGCCTTAAAGTTCTAATACATGAATTACAATTATTTTAAAAATAAAACCAATCAGGACTGCAAAGCGTCAGAGTGACAAATTAAAAGATTCAGTCAAGAAATGGACCTGAAGTGGAAGGTGAAAACCAGATCAAGGATGAAGTCATTAAAAGCTCCTTGAGTGTGCTAGGAATAGTCACGTTTGACACAGCAGATAAGAGTGGGAAGAAAACAGAGGACTGAATGCTATAGTTGCTGACGGGTGAAAAAGAATATTGTTAGGGTATGAGAGAGATTAACATGGGAGTCTGAAAAAGCAAATGGATGACTTATTCTAATTATGATTGTCAAAGATTAACATAAGTGTTTATTATAAAATTCAGACTGCTTGTGAAATCTAGTTGAAAGAGTCAATCTCTCAATGTTTCTGTTACTTTCCAAATCATAATCACTTTACTCTTACTGCTTATGTCATCAGCTGTCTCTCTTAAGGAATTAAAGATCTCTAAACATAAATGAAACTTCTATTATTTTATTGCATGGTGTTCTCAGAAGTAATATTATCTAAGACCAGGAGTAGTCCAACATCAGTCAGTTGTGTTATAATTACCATCGGTTGAACACTCAGTTCTAGTGGTGGTGCCAGATGGCATGAGTAATAATTCAAAGTTTTCCTTTCCTCATGCCCAGTTTCTCCAGGAGGTGATTTTTGTTCGTATTAATTTTTTAATTGTAGTGGAGTAGAAGACAGTTCTACTACTGTTTCAGTTGATTCCTTTGTGTCCATTGCAGTGAGTTGCCCTTTTTTCTTGTGAGCAGTGCAACAGCAGCTGACTCAGTCACTTATAATGCCGCTAAGAATGAGTGTTGGCAGTTTGTCTGTGTGAAATAGCATTAACTTGCAAAAGCTATGTATATAAACAAAAATAAATCATAGCGACCTTTCTTTATTGTTTACTTTCTTGCTGTTTTTCTTCCTTTCAGCATATAACTTTCCGTGTTCTGAAGGTGAACAGTCAATTTTATCTTTTTTGGTAACCATTTGATCTTCAATGTGGTCTCTGTGCTTCACACTGATGGGTTTCTGTGCCTGTGCAGGAATCCTTCAGTATTGTAGAAAGCTCTTAACGGATTTTCACACCCAGCGCCTCCGGGCATGCGCGGAGCCCCACCGCGCATGCCCAGAGGAGTGGGCATGGACATCCTGCCAGTTCTCTTCTGACCGCCACGCTGCTAACAGCTTCTGCGATTAGCTGAGTCCTTTGAGGAAAGCTCTCCTTCATTTCGCTTTCTTTGTCTCTTCACTCTTTCTCCTTAACTTTCAACACTTTCTTTCTATATTCTTTCATCAAAAAAAAAATTCTTTCTCCTCAGGTGGTGGGGTTCTTCCGTTTCTGCCTTCGGGTCTCCCCCCCCCCCCCGGTTTTCATCTCTGGTTTTTCTACTTTATGGCTATGAAATGGGGCTGCTTCAAACGTTGCTCGGCAGCAAATTAGCGGCTCCTGATGGTCACTCCTTGTGCATTCTCTGCCTTGGAGAAAGTCACCAGCCAGATTCCTGCCCTCACTGTCCCAAGTTTAGCAACCAAACTCGGAAAAATAGGGCAGCCTGCCTGAAGGTCACTTTACTGGAGTCGGCATTGCTTCCCGCATTGACCTTGACCGCGATGACCTCCTTCCCATCGACATCGACGGTATCGACAGTCGACTTTGTGGCCCTGTTGACATCGAGGTCGTCATCCGATATAACTCAACCAGTATTGAAACACCAGGCTCAGATGCAGTCTACGGCTTCGACGCCAATTAAAAAGAAGAAGGATGTCGGAAAAATGCCACAAGGCTCTATCCGCAGCCACTAGCAAGCCTTCGAGTAAGGCCCCTACTTCAGTTTCCGAACTAGTAGCACTCCCATTAGATGCTACCTCGGTACTGATAACTCCCTTGATTGTGCCTCCACCACCTACTGAAGTGACCACTATCACTCTTCTGGATTCTCCAATCTGGCAACTGCACGAGGCACTACCAGACCACATTTTGGAGGCACAGGAGTTCCTCGAGACCGACCAAGAACAGCTCTATGCTCCGTCACCACGACACCCGAGCTCTCGTTCTCGGTCCTGATTGCCATCTGAGGGATCCCTCTCCTATGTCGAGACCGACCCTCCTAGTCCAGACAGGGATGATAGACACGACTATCGGCCTCCGCCACCCCGATGCCACTCCCCGAGACACAGGTCTCCTCAGTATGGATCACCTAGACACCGATCCCCCATTTTGACGCGCTGGGGGATATGCTCCCCCGATGGCACCATGGGATTGGCACTGTCCTCCCTATCAGTACGGAGGCTACCCAGCATCGACACCGATACCCTGGATCTCCCCGGTCACCCACTCTGACTGAGATAGATATTCTCATCGGGCTCAATCTCAGTCGCCAGCAAGACTGCGTCCACTGCCTTCTGCAGCACAGTCTAGACCCCCTACCCAGACTACAAACCAGCAATGTCCTACTCCTCTGCCATTGGCACCGAGTGCCACTGAACCACCAACAGCCACGGCATCAAAACATTCCGTGCGGGATCTGCGGTCGACACAGACAGCCCTCATCCATGTGACCCCACCCCCGGCTCATTCGATTCAAACGGAAGCAGCACCTGTCTCTTTCTCGTTTGAACGGGATTCCGATGGCGATCAGTCCAACCATAGTTCCCCTGTCAACCCTTCCCCGAAACCTGACGTGGCGGAAAATTTACTGATCTCCCCGTCAGAGGATCTTACCTCTTACGGAGACCTGATTAAACGAATGGCCCTTTCCCTTGGTCTCCCTATTGTGCAACCAAAGCCTGCTATAACTGATCCCGTGTTCGACATAGTACAAATGGACACCTCCACTTCCATTGCACTGCTGATGTCCGCGGTCCTCCTCCAAGCTGCCAAATTGGTATGGGATAAACCCTCATCGACACCGGTCTCTACCAGACGCCTGGATCATATGTACAGGATCCAGGAGACTGATGCTGGGTTCCTGACAAACCATCCTTGCCCCAGTTCCATAGTCGTCACCTTGGCTTCCAGATCCAGGAGGACACACTCTACCCCTGTGGATAGGGAAGGGCGCAAGCTTGACACTTTCGGACGCCGTTTCTACTCGGCTGGAGCTCTGGGACTGAAAGTCACCAATTACTCCGCCTGCTTGGGAAGATATCACTATGCCCTGTGGGGACAGCTTTCAGAAGCCATCAGTTTGTTCCCTGAGGACCAATGACTGGCTGCCAGAAGGATACAAAAGGAAGGCCTCACCCTTGCTAAACAGCAGGTGAACAACTCCAAACATGCTTTAGACACCTCTAAAACCATGATGTCTGCCATAGCCCTGAGGCATCACTCCTGGTTACACTCTACCACCTTGCAACAGGACACCAGATCCTTGGTCGAAGACCTCCCTTTTGATGGAGTTGGCCTGTTCCACGCCACCACTGATTCCATCCTCCAAGACCTTGATAAAAGCATCAAGGCCTCCCGCACACTAGGGGTGACTTCTGCTCTTTGGCAATCCAAACCACGAAGTTGGTCTAGACCCTGGTCCCGGAGATCATCAAACCGGAGCTCCCTGGACAAATCCTGGTGTCCACGTACTTCCCCAGGTGTGCAGAAGCAATCATATGTCCCGAGACAGAAATTCTTGCCAGCCCAACAGCCTGGCCGCTCCAAACAGTTCTGGCAGGCCAAGCAGGGCCTTTGACTTTATCCATCTTGGCTCCCCTCACACTCGTCTTGCCCCCTTCCTTCCTATGTGGAACAAAGTAACTTCAGATTCTTGGGTCCTCACCATTATCTCCAGCGGATACCTCATCAAATTCCTCCAACCCCCACCAACCCCTACCTTTGTCACCATTGCCCCTTCAGATGTCCTCCTTCGAGAAGTCAAGGTCCACCTTGACAAGGGTGCCATAGAACCTGTCCCCACTCACCACCAATGCAAGGGTTTCTACTCAAGATACTTCGCAGTACCCAAAAGGGATGGTGGCACCAGACCCATCTTGGACCTTTGAGGCCTCAACCTATTCATCCAATACCGCTAGTTCTGAATAGTGACATTACACTCCATTCTTCCCCTGCTACGCAGATGAGCATGGATGGCCACCCTTGATCTGCAGGATGCCTACTTCCATATCACCATATGTCCCCCCCACCGGAAATACCTCCATTTTGCCATTGGACATCAACATTTTCAATACAAAGCCCTACCGTTTGGCCTCTCCACCGCTCCCCGCGTCTTTACGAAGACAATGGTAATCATTGCAGCCTTCCTCCACCTGCAAGGGATTACTATTTTCCCGTACATAGATGACTGGCTCATAGTGTCAACTTCCCCCCATCGCTTGCTGGCCGACATATCTGTCACACGAACCGTCCTGGAGGATCTGGGCCTAATGATCAATGAGGACAAATCTCATCTCGTCCCCGCTCAGAGAATACAGTTCATTGGGGCAGAACTGGACTCCATATTCCTACGGGCATACCTTCCGGGAGACAGGGTGTCACCAATAGTCACATTGGCCTCACACGTCTGCTCCGATCTCGACTCTTTGGCCCTCTTGATCCAACTATTATTGGGACATATGGCTGCCACAACGGCGGTGCTGCTCTTTGCAAAACTCAAAATGTGCCCTCTCCAACTATGGTTCATTCATTCCTTTCATCCACAACGAGACCCACAGAACCTCCATCTCTCTCCCCCCCAAGATGTCCAAGACTCTCTCCTCTGGTGGACCCTGCCATCCAACCTCCTCCAGGGATCCCCCTTTCATCTCCCATTATCGCAACTTACCCTAACCACTGACGCGTCTACATGGAGATGGGGGGCACATCTGAACAGCCACAGCACGGGCCCTCGCTGGGAACAGGAGCTGAGGTCCCACCACATAAATTACCTCGAACTCTGGGCAATCTTCTTCGCGCTTCAGACCTTTCTACCCATAGTGAAAGGCCACTGCGTGGCTATCCTCACAGACAACACCACTGCAGTCTGTTATGTCAACTGCCAGGGCGGCATGATTTCCCGCAGCCTTGGCCAGTTTGCAATCCGACTTTGGAACTGGAGCACATCCAATGACATTTTCCTGAGGGCCACACACATTCCCGGCTCCCTCAACAGCCATGCCGATCTCCTGAGCAGGGGACACGCCGGACATCATGAATGGGAACTGAATCCAAATTACCTCCGCCAGGTATTCCTTTTTTGGGGAACCCCAGACGTGGATGTCTTTGCCAATCGCCAGAACACGAAGTGCACGGCATTCTGCATGCAGGGTGGGATCAACCCCCTCTCCCTGGGAGACAGCCTACTTTACCCTGGAATCATGTTTTCATCTATGCCTTTCCACCTCTGCCACTACTCACACAAGTGGTTCACAAGATAGTGCACAAGATGGCGGAATGCATACTGATCACTCCTTGGTGGCCCAGACAAGCCTGGTTTCCAGTCCTCCTCTCGGCCCACGGGAAATTCCATCAATTTCCTCCACTACCAGATCTCCTGATACTTTCCGACTCTCCCATCCTCCACCATGACATCCCCATCTCAAGCTTATGGTGTGGAGACTCTCCCCTCCGTATTCTTGGATAGAATGAATAATGTCCTGTTTAACTCCCGCAAGGCATCCACTCATCAGTCATACACTTACAAATGGACTCGTTTTTGTACGTACCTAGCCTCATCTGACATAGAGCCCTGCTCTGTGGGCCTGTCCCATATTTTTGATTACCCTCTTATCCCTAGCGGATGCTGGACTTTCACACTCTTCTCTGAGAGTATACCTGTCTGCAATCTCGGCATTTCACAACAGAATTGACAACTTTTTTGTGTTTGCCCACCCCCTTTCAAAACGCTTTCTGAAGGGCCTCCTCCACCTCCATCCACCCACCAGAGTCCCACCCCAACCTTGGGATCTGCCATTGGTCCTCCACACACTCACTCGGAAGCCATTTGAACCGTTGGCATCCTGTGATCTCCACCTGCTGGCTTGGAAAACGGCCTTCTTACTTGCCATCACTTCTGCTCATCGAGTTGGCGAACTCCTAGCCCTCAGACACGATCCTCCATTCCTCTGCTTCGTACCGAATGCAGTTTGCATTGTTCTGGACTTTTTGTTCCTGCCTAAAGTTGTCTCTGACTTCTACCCTTCTTACATTTCTGAGCAAGAACATCTCTTACATACCCTTGACGTAAAACGAGCGCTTCTCTTTTACCTTGCTCGCACTAAACCGACTAGGAAAACACCCAGGCTCTTTGTTTCCTATGTGTCACACAGAATGGGCAAACCTATCACCGCCCAAAGACTCTCCAAATGGATTGTGGAGCTTATTAAACTTGCCTATGAACTCGCCAAGACTCCACTTCCGGGGCCCAGCTGGGCACACTCCACCAGGTCTATAGCAGCCTCTATGGCATTTCTCAAAGGTGCCTCCCTGACGGACATTTGCACGGCTGCGACTTGGGCTACTCCAAACACCTTTATCAGGCACTATGCTCTGGACACTCGAGTAGCTGCATGCTCTGCGATGGGCCGCCTTATCTTATCCGCTGCTTATCAGTGACAGCTTGCCTGCTCCCTCCTCCAGGTAGGACACTGCTCGCTACTCTCCCATCAGTGTGAAGCACAGAGTCCATGTAGAAGATAAATAGGTTGCCTACCTGTAACTGATGATCTTCGAGTGGTCATTTGTGCATTCACACTACCCGCCCATCCTTCCCCTCTGCTGCCAGGCTTTCTTCTCATTAACATGCTTGGTTGTAGCGGTCAGAAGGAACTGGCAGAATATCCATGCCTGCTCCTCTGGGCATGCGCGGTGGGGCTCTGCGCATGCCCGGAGGCACTGGGTGCGAAAATCCATTAAGAGCTTTCTACAATACCGAAGGATTCCTGCGCAGGCACAGAAACCCATCAGTGTGAATGCACAGATGACCACTCGAAGAACATCAGTTACAGGTAGGCAACCTGTTTTTCTCACTTATCTCAGCTAAGAACACAGTGCCTTCTGTTTTTCACCTCTAGATATTCCAGGAAATCTTTTTGTTGTTTTACTGACCCTATTTTTGCTGTGGCAATGAAACATTTTTCTCTGGAATGCATACTTAGCAGTTTCTATTCTTAGAAGCAATTGGAGAACCTTGTGGAACAACTTCATACAAATAAAGCAGAAAAATTATTTCATTTTGTCCTTTATTGCCCAGTAGACTTTAATGATTCCCCCTTTTGTAATCATCTTCTGTTAGCTACATGGACATTTCTATAATGTCGTATGCATTCATTTTCTGGTTCTTTTTCCTATTTCAACTCATGAAGCTGCCTTATACTGAATCAGGTCAGTATGGTCTCCTCAGAATGGCATCAACTCTTCAGGGTCCCTCCAGGGTTTTAATCATTACCTTTTCACTGGCAATGACCCTGGGATGTTCTACATGCCAAGCAGATGCTCTACCACTGGAGCACAGCCCCTTCCTCTTTCTTATCTTTTAACTCTCATAGGTGACTTGTTGATCATTTTATGCTGTTGTTTTACTGTATTGTTTGACCTTTTGGGCTACTGCGAGCAGGTCCCTGGAGAAGTGGCATATAATTTTTGTAACTACATCATATTTATTTATATGTTAAATATTTATACCCTGTTATTTTCCCCAGTGGGGACTGAAAGTGGCTTACAACATTATGCCCCATCTTCTGTTTTATCCTAACAACAACAATCCTTTGAAGTAGATTAGGCTGACCGGTCCACGATCACCCAGCAGACTTCCATGGTACAATGGGGCTTTCAGTATTGTTCTCCCACTACACCACATTGACTTTCTCATTAAAAATAAATTCCAGGGGGAACCTTAAGATCTATTGTGGAGGATTTTCGTATCAATGAGTTTATGATCTCAGTCACTGTCACTGAAGTGTGCCTGAATGGCCTGATTCTGCTAGCCTGCAAAAAGTTCCCCTAGGACATAACATACCAGGATGTCCACTACCAGTTTGGAGCACTGCCCTTTGTTTAGTCACAGTCCCTAAAATGTTCTTGAATGGTCGTAATTATTGCTTATCCTTAGAATATGGGGAATCCATCTTCATTTTTATTTGAATTACTGACTTTGGAGGTCACATGCTCTCCACGATATCGGTATGATTTTCTCCTGAATCAGGAGAGCTTCTAGATACTGACATAACTGCTGCAGCATCTGAGAATAATAAATTCCATCCAAAGATAATAGTTTTCTTCTCAAGACTAAAGAGAGAAGTTGATGTTGGCAGCCAAGCCAAGCAGACCTGATGTTCCTAGCCCATCCTGCATAAATGCAGTCCTATGGGCACATTTTCATGTGTGGCCTCTCCCAAGAACCCTTCCTATTTCAAGAAGATATCCAAATTTATTTTTTTAAAATATTTCAAGTACAGGAGCATTCCTATAAAATAACAATGCAATGAGAGTTGCAGCTCTATTTATCTAAGAATATCATATTGGTTTCTAAACTCGCTAAAGGAATTATATTACCCATATATAAAGGTTTTGAATTTGGCATCCATCACATGTTCCCAATCAAACTGGTCAAAGTTTACATTTGCTAAAACTGAATTTATCCTATTTATCTATATTTATTTACCCTATATCTATATTTATATCCCTATATCTATATTTACCCTATATATCCCTATATCTATATTTATATATCTATATTTATTTACCCTATATCTATATTTATCTACCCTATTTATCTATAGGGTTTAAGAGCTCCCTCTCATTTTCATCAACACTAGCATAGACAGAAAGTTTTTCTAATAAAAAGAAATCCCAAATTTTGTTTAACCATTGCACTATGGTAGGAGCCGATTTATTTTTCCAGTTCTGTGCTAGAACCACTTTGGCAGCTGTAAGTAAGATATTTATTAGTTCCAGTGTCCTAGAAGGCGGTGGGTCAGGAGGCTTACTAAGGAGTAGCACTAGAAGAAGATATCCAGATGAAATGCAAGATACAGATTTCTCTCTCTGTTTTCAGTCAGACAGAACATGCTTTGGTAGTTTCCAAATTTTTACTTTCCAAGAGGAAATTTTTAAGATGGCCCCACTCAGTCATACAACTAACCATGGATACTGTGAAAGAAGGGTAAAGATAAAGGGCGGTGTCATGAGTACCTCTGAGGATCTGCCTCCTGTGGACCTAAGTGAGGTGGAGGATCAGCTCCCAACTCCAGAGGAGCCTCCACCTGAGCCAGATGAGGCTCAAGCAAGCACCTCCCAGGGTTTCGTCCCAGCAGCAGCTGCAGCTGAGCCACAGCTAAGCTCAAGCCAACCTGATTCACCTCCTTGGGTGGAACATCTAAGGCAAGACTTAGCTGCAAGAAGGAAAGAGGCACGCATGTGTGGTCGCAGATCACTAAGTCCTGAGTTCTAGAAGGAGCCGGGACCTCTCTGCCAGCTGCTAACAAGCACAGGAAATGGTTGGGTATTAGGCACAGCGCAGAGACTACCAACTTGTGCTAGCAACAAGTCTTCTTGGCTAAGCTCTGTACCCGTTCGGCTCAGTTCTTGATTCTGGACCCTCTGGCTTGTGATTCTGGCTTTGTTTGACTTCGGCTCTGTTGACTCCCTGGACTGGTCTACTCGTGAGTTTCCCTCTTTGACCCTGGTTTGGACTGACTCTGCTTTTGGACTTGGCAACTCGTTCCTGATTCGGCTTAACCTCGGACTGCCCCGGACTTCTGCTTGACTCCTGTCCTATTGGCATCCAGCTCGTGACAGGCAGACTACTTGCTCCTTACTCCAAGAAGGCTCAGCATCTTGTTTCCCGGTTTCCAACTGCAGGACTTTCACAACCAGCTGTTTGTGTAGAGTTCAAAATCATGATTCTACACTAATATCTTAATATTATATTAAATGTCTTTATGTGACTGTAAAGAAGGAGTGATTAAATTAAAATAGTATTTGGGGCACAGTCTGTCAGGTTTTTAGGGAGTCAGTTAACATGAAGAAACATTTTTTGAACTACACTTGTGTTAGATATAGGGCTGAATCCAACCAGCTTCTGTGCAGGTGAAGAGGGAAGGGGGTGGGGTAGGCTGAGAATTATGGGACTGGCATGAACAAAGAACCATGTAAGGAGGGGAATTGGTTGAGAACTGATTGAAAAACTGGCTGAATCCAATCTATAATAATTCAGAGATGTTCCCAGTTAGTTAGAAAAGGAGGAAAAATACTTCTTGGAAAATATGCTTGGGACATATGGTAGACGTTTAACAGTAGTTTATAGATTATAGAAGATTTGCAAGAAGGGCAATTTTAGTATTATTTTCTTTTTCTCACAATATTTTCCATTTTAAAAATTCATTTGAGGCTTTTGTTCTTGTGTACATTTTAATGAGGATATGCTCCATAGAATTTAATGGGGCTAGGTGGAATGAAAAGGTCAAGCTAACAACAGAATAATTATAATGGAAAATATAGACATTTATTAGGGTCAGACAGTGTTATTGATGCAACGAACATGAAATTGGGCAAACTCTGGAGGATGGTGGAAGAAGAAGAGCCTGGTGTGATGTGGTCCATGGGGGTCCCAAAGAGTCGGACTCAATTGTGTGATTGAACAACAACAAAAATTTATAAACAAATACAAATATATTTACTTGTTTGTTTCCAATGTTTCCAATGAGGAATTGAAGGATGAAAATGACTGAATGAAGAAACAGAGGTAGTAATTCATAGGTGTTGTTAGGGGATGACAGTCCAGAAATATGAAGCAGCAAGGGAGGATGGATGGAGCCTGTCATTTTGCAAAATAATTTTTAAATTTTAGAAAGCATTTTTGAGCAGGCAATTTTTAGTTAGTTCAAGCTGATAGAACTGGTGGAGTGAAAGTCTAGGGTAGGGATATTTTAGGATATAAGAGCAGGAAGATGAAGAGGGGTGAGGGTATAAAGACCTTTAAACCAATACAACTTAAAGATGTTAGACATAATTTATTAAAATTGCTTTAAATCAAACACCAAAAATGTTTTTTTGGTATTTCTTGCAGATAAAGCTACAGAATTCTGCTGATTCTGGTTTGTTTTGTAGCAATCAAATATTAGAGAGAGAACCATTTAATGAGGCTTTTAATCTGATAATGTTGTTTACCAAGTCATATATAAATAAGGATTGTATGACTTTTCATGCTTCTTAAGTGTTTCATTTGTTGTAATGTTGTTTCTTCAGGAAGAGCAAAAACCAATACAATTTTCATCATCCTTATGATAAATCTCAAAGAGAGATGAATCTGGGGCTTATAATGAAGGCACATGACATAGTTTAGGTTTAATTAAGTCCAGGAACTGCTGAATTCCTGATATGCAATAATTGCAGTAGATACTACTTAGATGAGCCAATAGAGGCCCTTCTTGCTTGAGTGACCCCACCCTAACTCTGACACTTGCATACTTCTCTTAGTCATTATCCATGCAGGAGAGCTTAACAGTGCCCTGTTTCTCAAAACAACCATTGGGATAGTGAATATGGTGGGGACCAAGAAAATCTGGCTCCAGTTCTCAAGGCAATGCAGTGCAAGACCTGAAATCTGTTTTGCATGTTACAAAGTCCACATGGTGAACATGTGATCACCACAAGTACTTTGGATCAAACATTCATCTGGAGTTCCATTCTGAGACCTCAGTTCCTAGGTGCACCAGGGACCAATTCTGATTGCAATGTTTCTGATGTACTGGATGAAATAAGTATGATAAGGCATGTTTTCATTAGTTCTGTCAGTTTTGGTAATTTATTCCTTGTTTCCAACTGAGATACCTTCCTTGTTTCCAACTGAGAAAATCAGCCGCATCCTGAAGACCTGAAAGTTTAACTTTTCCTTCCCTTGTGATATCCAGCTACACATTGTGATGAAGCTATACTTCAAAACCATCCAAGTCACTTTTGTAGAATTGTGTTGTCTACTATCATTCCCCTGCTATGGACAACTTTTTAGTTTTGTGGAAGAGCCACTTCCATTGGATGATTTTTCCTTAGGCTAGAAGAAGGCCTCAAATTTTTCTAAGGGGTAAGATAAAAGTCAGTCTTGCTTACCTTTCCACATCTGGCTTTTTGGTTAACTTGATGCCTGATGAGTCTAAAGCTGGAAAACATACAGCAAGCCTTCTTGAAGAAATTTTTGCTGACAAGCAGACTGTGATTGCTGGTGCCAAGCAGACTGTGATTGCTGGTGCCAATTTGTCAGTTAGGCCTTCAACAATGTGGAATTAATTAGTTTTAATAATGTTCAATATGAAACAAAATTTTGAATTTTAGAAATGAAATCAAATACCGCATGAAATTTCTTGTGCAGACTTAAAACCAGATTCTATTTAAACTGTGAGGTACCTTGTTACGTCCGCTGACCACCACTGAGCGGCAGCGGCATACAGCCAAAGCTTGACTCCAAGAGACAATATGGATCAAGGATCCTAGACCACTGGTAACCCACCAATAAGAACTCTGATGGGAAATTCAAACCTGCCAATAGGACTTTTGGGTATGTCCTAGGAGTTGCATATAGTTGGCCATCTCAACCAGTATTGCATGCTTGTTGTGTACTCAATAAATCTATGCTGATCACTATGTCGTAGTCCGGGCTTCCATGCATCGACCCCAGTACACAATAGTGGCGACAAGGATGGGATCCCGCTGAGTGAGCTGGGCTGCCACGACCCCAAGGAAGATGAGAACCTCTGCCACTGCTCCAGCCATGAGCACCGAAGGCAACCAGGGAAACACTTCCACACTGTAAGCACTGTGCAGCATGATGGCAGTTGCTCCGGGCGCAGGACTTGTCCCACTGTTTGACCCGGCACAGCCACAGCATTGGGAAGCCTGGGTCAAGGGACTCAAGTCCATCCTGATATTCTATCTGGTGACGGAGGAGGATCGCAAAAGGGGTCTCCTCATCAGTTAGTGTGGTACCGCCACAGTTGAGCTAGCCCGAAATCTACTCACGCCCACAAAGCTATCCGAGCCCACGTTTGACGGGATTATCAAGACGCTTCAGGACCACTTTGTTCCTCAGCCCTCAGAGATCGCTCACCATGTGGCCTTCCATTACCAGCTGCAGCAACCCCGGGAATCTGCCACAACCTACCTGGTAGAGCTCTGAAGGTTCACTGCCGAGTGTGAGTTCGGGGCCCATCTGGAGAAGGCCTTCTGGAACCAGCTAGTCTGTGGCCTCCGTGATGAAAAGCTTCGGAGGTGCATCATGGAGGAAGAGAAATGCACCCTTGCCTTTGCCCTCTCCACAGCCACCGCATGGGAGAGGTCGCATCCAACCATGCCCGGGTCCACGACCAGCCACTATTTGGCTGCTGCACACCAGGCCGGTCCCGACCCCATCAAACAAGAAGGAAAAGAGGTCCACTGGACATAGCAGCACACCAGGTGGAGTGATCCAGGGACTGCGGCCCGCACCCACACCGCAACGGAGTCATCCTGACTGGAGTGCGCCAGCTGCGGGGACCATCATGACCGAAAGATGTGCAGATTCCAGGATGCCACCTGCAGGAGCTTCGGCCACTCCAGCCACATCACACGGGCTTGCTGTTCGAGGGGGTCCTGAGACCCAATGACTCAGCCACCCCAGTGCCGCCGGTCCACAATGCACCATGGTGTGAGACTTCTGCTCAAAGTAGTCAAGGATCAGATCTTTGTTGATGAAACACAGTTCTTTATTTCCAATCTCTACATTGGTACAGCTTCTCGGATTATTGTCAGAGATAACACATATGACAGAAGCAGGTCTATTATACCTTTCTAGGCAGTTTGAATTACCCATAGGTAGCCAATCACTACAGGGGAAAAACGGCGGGCAAAAAGGGGCTCTGGCCGTTTGCTTCCCACAGGAAAGAAAGTGAGGTGTCAAGTTGTAAATTTCCCTTCCCAAACCAGACCCTTCAGATGTTACCATTTCACATAACAATCAATGGCCTCGAGGCTTTCGCACGTTGATAAGAGATGAGACTTGTCCTCCCTTGGAGTCCCAGCCGGGACGAATGGAATGCGGAGGCAGGAGTGTGAGAGGCCCATTGTTCCCATACTTTGAAGTTGTCATCCTCCTGCTCTGGCAGTTACACAAACCAGGCCTGGTCAGGGTCATAAACCTGGGGTCACATATTCTACATACATACTGGCCAAAGTGAGGGTTCACCTAAGGAAGGGGTGATTACATGGCAGGTGTTAGGGAAGCATCTAGCATGCATACATGACAATATGAATATAGCAGGGCATACATACATAGCAGGGGGAAGCATAGCAATAAAACAGAATACATGGCTAGGAGCAATAGAAAATACTTTGTCTGAATTGGCAGATTCTGACACATGGCCTCTGAGGACCTCTACCTGCCAGCAACTGAACAGGTACTGCATCTTCCCAGCCAAACCTCCACCCCAAAAATCCACGTCCGGGTTAAAATAGAGGGGTCCCCCTACACCATGGATTTAGACTCTGGGTCTACCTTCTCCATTATATCGGAGGAGACCCTTGAACAACTGTGTCCCCATGGGAGCCCCTGTTTGCGCCCCTCGCCTGTTACCCTGATGGACTTCCAGTGGAACCGGGTGCTGATAAGGGGTGTGGGAAGCTTCCAGGTCCAGCACTGGGGATTCAACAGCCACCTGGACTTATTGGTGGTCGAGGGCAACCTAGTCAGCTTGCTAGGTCGTGCCTGGTTTGGCCCTTTGGGAATCTCTGTCGAGGGGATCTACAACTGCATGTTGTGGGACTTTAGTGATGTCTGCAGTGAGTTCCCATCTGTCTTCCATGGAACTCTCAGCCGGTACACGGAGCCCCCAGTGTCCCTGCAACTCAACCCTGTGGTAGCGCCCATTTGCATGCTATCCCAGAAGTTTCCCTTTGCCCTGTGACCTATGATAGACGTGGAGCTGGACTGCCTCGTGGGCCAAGGAGTCCTGGAGCCCGTCTTGCATGCCGCTTGGGAAATCCCCACCGTCACTCCCATGAAACCCAATGGGGACGTCCGCATCTGTGCAGACTACAAGTGTACACTCAACAAGGCTCTTCAGGACCACACCTACCTGGTCCCGGTCGTGAGCCACGTCTTGGCCACTTTAGCGGGGGTGCAGATACTTGGGAAACTGGATCTCACTCAAGCGTACCAGCAGCTTCCCATAGATGAGGCCACAGCTGCTGTGCAGACCATAGTAATGCACCGGGGAGCCTTTAAAGTAAAGCAGTTGCAGTTTGGGGTGAGTGTTGCCCCTGGACTATTCCAAAGTCTCATAGACTCTCTTTTAAAAGGGATCCCGGGTGTCACACTATTCTTCAACAATGTGCCGATCACCACGGCAACGCCTGACGACTTCCCCTCCTACTTGTGCGCTTAAACAAGGCCAGCCTCAAGGTGAAGTGGGAGAAGTGCCTCCTCGGGATCCCTTCCATCGACTTTTTGGGCTCTACGGTCGATTCAGACTGCCTCCATCCAGCCCGGGACAAGATCAAGGCCTTCGTCAAGGCCCCACCGCCCAAGTCCAAGGTGGAGCTGCAGGCATTCCTCTGCCTCCTGAACTTTTACCATGCCTTCCTCCCCCACAAGGTGGTGGTGGCCGAGTCCCTGCACTGCCTGCTCCACAAACAGGCCCCCTGGACTTGGGGCCCTTGCCAGGCCATTGTGTTCAAAGGGGTCAAAGCGCTACTCATTTCCAATGCTGTGTTAGCGCACTTTGATGAATCACTGCCAGTGGTTGTGGCCTGCGACGCCTCCCCCTACGGGGTGGGCACTGTCCTAACTCACCAACTCCTGGATGGGGAGGAGGTGCCGGTGGCCTATTATTCCAGGACGTTGTCAGCTGTGGAGCACAACTATGCTCAAATCGACCAGGAGGGGTTGGCGATCATGGCCGGTGTAAAAAAGTTTCATTACTTCGTCTATGGCTGCCTCTTCACCATTGTCATGGACTGTCACCCCCTCCTCGGCCTCTTTGCGGTGGACTGGCAGACGCCGCAGGTGCTCTCTCAGTGGGTCCTTCACTGGTCAATTTTCCTCTTTGGCTACAACTACGCCCTACAGCACCGCCTGGGGAAGACCATGGGCCATGCTGATGCCCTCAGCCACCTCCCCTTTCCCTCTGCTGAGGTGGACCCAGCTCCAGTGCACCACATGCTCCAGGTGGAGGATCTTCCGGATGCCCCCCTCCAGGTGGCTGATATTGCTTGCTGCTCAGCCCAGGACCCCATCCTCTCCCGTGTTCTGGGTTGGGTGGTGAGGGGGTGGCCTGTAGCCACAGTGGACCTGGACTTTACAGTGTTCATGGCCCACAGGGATGAGCTGTTCGCCCACAAAGAGTGTTTACTGTGGAGGGACTGGGTGGTGGTCCCCAGTGCCCTCTGCCAGTGTGTCCTCCAGGCCTTACACAAAGCACACCCAGGGGTCATTCGCATGAAGGCCCTGGCCTGGAGCTATGTGTGGTGGCCACGGATCAATGCAGAGGTAGAAGCTTGGGTAAAGCACTGCCAAACGTGCCAGGAGGTCTGACCGAATCCACCTAGCATATCCACCCAAGCTTGGGAATCCACCCACACACTGTGGTCCAGACTGCACATAGACTTTGCGGGCCCATTCCATGGACTGCTCTTTCTGGTCACAGTGGACTCCTGCTCAAAATGGCTGGAAATATGCCCCTTCTCAGCCACGTCCTCCAAAGCCACCATCCGGGCACTACACTGGATCTTCACAACCCAAGGGTTGCCTGACACCATCATCTCCGACAACGGGACGGCTTTTACCTCGGAGGAATTCCGGGAGTTCCTCAGAAGCAACCTGATCTGGCACATGAGGTCTGCCCCGTTCCATCCCACAACCAACGGTCAAGCCGAGCAGATGGTGCGAACCACCAAAGAAGCACTGAGTCGTCTCATGGAAGGTGACTGGGAATTCCATATCAACCGCTTCCTATTGGACCACTCCTAACCCGGTCAATGGCTGCTGCCCAGCTGAACTCCTAATGGGACGGTGGCTCGCCATCTTACTGGATAGGCTACATCCAGACAGGGCCCCAGAGTCGTGCGGGATAAAGTACTGAGAGAAGAAGAAGAAGAAGAAGAAGAAGAAGAAGAAGAGATTGGATTTATACCCCGCCCTTCACTCACTTGGAGTCTCAGAGTGGGTTACAAACTCCTTTCCCTTCCCCTACCCACAACAGACACCCTGTGAGGTAGGTGGGGCTGAGAGAGCTCTGAGACAACTGTCCTTGAGAGAACAGCTGTGCCAGAGCTATGGCTTGCCCAAGGTCATCCAGCAGGTGCAAGTGGAGGAGTGGGGAATCAAACCTGGTTCTCCCAGATCAGAGTCCGCACACTTAAGCACTACACCAAACTGGAGATGTGTTGCAGCTCATAAGTTTATTGATGGTACAATTCCAGGCTACTGAACGGGGCTCAGGGGTCTGCTTAAATACACGTCTAAACTTCACCCCCGGCCTTGCCCAAACTCCCTGATAGGATTACTCCCTGATAGGATTACCCTGATAAGATTACACCCGCTCCCTGATAGGACTACTCTCTGATAGGCTCACCCTAAGATTAATCATGAGTTACCTTAAACCATAGGTCCCCTGGTGGAACCTGGGTGGCCGCTTGGTCTAATTTACAATCCGGCCAGGCTATTGTCTCCGTATACTTGCCCAGTGTGCCATCAAAAATGGCCAGGAACTCATCACAGACTGATTGGAAGTCTGTGCCACAGAGGTGATTCACCCCATCACTCCCAGTCCCAGGGGCCCAAACCACGATAATCCCAGCAAGCTGGAAAGCCAGGAGGTCCAATAGTCCATCAAAGTCCTTGAATTGGACCCTGAACTTGCCCAACCCCTTGATCGCTATCAGGTTTTTCTGGAAATCCCATAGCTTCAGTCCCATGGGCTTCCATAATGCCCCCCCCCCCACGGACAGAGTCTCTGAAGGGTGTCCATGGAGATTATGGAAAATGCGGACCCTGTGTCCCGTTCCATTTTGCAGTGGGACCCCTCTATTACTACTGGGACATAAATTTTGTTGTGGGTGTCCCAGGGCAAGTTCATTATCTGGTGGGGGGGGGATGCTGTGGAGTGCAGTTCTGATGACTCCAAGTGTGTGGCTTGTGTGCGTTGGGAGGCCCAGGAATTACAAACCCGGGCAACGAGCCCCGTCTTGTTGCAGGATCAGCAGGATGGTTCGTGGAAGCAGATGGTCTGGCGGTCGTGTGGATTTCCGCAGCTAGCACATGGTGTTGGTGCATTGGTCCACTGGCTGGCTAGTGCTGGTGCAGTGGCTGGGTGCTGCAATCCTTGCCAGTCTGGTCTGTGGAGCTGAAGGACCTCTTCATCCTCATCCGATGTTGATGGGCTGGCGGTGGTCACTAGGCAGTGCGTCATGGATCCTTGGCGATCCTTATGCATTTTCTTGAAGGCAGCTGCTGCTTTGCAAGCAGCTTCCAGCTTTAGTTCCTCAGTTGCCACTAGCTTTCATCAGAGCTTCAGCTCACAGACACCCCATACAAATTGGGTCAGGAAAGTGTCCTTGACAGACAGGAACCCGCAACCCATTGCCAGGTGCCGGAGGTTGGCCATGAAGCATGCAGGTGACTCATCAATCTTTTGGGTGCGAGCGCAGAAGTCCATTCTGAGTGCCAGTCAGGATGGTTTTGGCGTGAAGTAGGCCGTGAGCATGTTGATCAGCTCGTTGAAGGCTGCATCGTCCAGTGTCTTGGGTGTAATTAAGCTCTGCACAAGGCGAATCATGGAGACGCCGCAGGAGCTTATGAGCCAGGCTTTCTTCTTTCCTGTGTCGGCTGTCCCCTGGACCAGAAAGAAATACTTTAATTGTTCTACCCACGCTTCCCAGAGCTCGGGGCGAGCAGGGTCGAATGTGGTGAGTTGTCCCGAAGTGGCTGCCATGACTCTGGAGCGGTGCAGTGAACAATGTCCTCTGGGGTGGTCGGCGGTGCTGTGAGGTGCTGGAGCCTAGCGTTGCTTGGTTGCTGGCGGATTGGTGCTTGATGCGATGCTGGAGTTGGCGTCAGTGTCGCTCATTGGGATCCCAGCCTCGTCGCCAGTATAAAGTACTGAGTCTAGAGACGCGTTGCGGTGAAATCAGCTCATAAGTTTATTGGCTGAATGGGGCTCAGGGGTCTGCTTAAATACATGTCTAAACTGCACCCCTGGCCTTGCCCAAACTCCCTGATAGGATTACTCCCTGATAGGATTACCCCAAAATTACACCCACTCCCTGATAGGATTACCCTGATAAGATTACCCCGATAAGATTAATCATGAGTTACCTTAAACCATAGATCCCCTGGTGGAACCTGGGTGGCTGCTTGGTCTAATTTACAATCTGGCCGGGCTATTGTCTCCCGAAGCAAAGCTCCAGTAGCCAGCCCGGCCACATGTGTTTCTCTGACCGAGTGCACGGTTGCCATAAGGACATAACATGTGGCCTGTCTGAGCAGAAGGAGGTGCCTAGAGGGTTCCTCCCTGAGGACCTCGTCTATGCCTGCAACCTCAGTAAAGGCTCTCTGTGGCTCGTGGCCTGAATCATTTGCTCTACAGGACCCATGTCATATGAGGTCTCGACAGATGACGGCCAGGTCCTGTGAAGGCACACTGACCAACTGAGCAGGCGCCTCCTCCCAGCCTCAGCCAACGATCGAGCTCCAGGGGCTGGCAATGGCGACACTGGACCCGAGTTTCCGGATGCAACGGCTCCGGAGTTAGCTCCCATTCCCGAAGCCAATCCCACCAAAGGAACATCAGTCGCCAGCCCAGCACCAGAGGAGGGCCCCCCGACCCCACAGCTGGGTGTCCAGGCAAGTTCACCAGACGGGGCCCTGGATGCCACCATGGTGCCCGCACCAAGATGTTCCCAGAGGGAGCGCTGACCCCCAGCCTACCTATAGGATTATGCCACATAGGTGGAAGGGGTGTTATGTACGCTGACTGCCACAGGGTGCCAGCAGCATACAGTCAGAGCTTGACTCTGAGAGACAATAGGGATCAAGGATCCTAGACCACCATTAGCCCTCCAATAAGAACTCTGGCAGGAATTTCAAACCCGCCAATAGGACTTTTGGGTGTGTCCTAGGAGTTGTATATAGTTGACCATCTTGGCCAGTATTGCATGCTTGTGTACTCAATAAATCTATGCTGATCACTACATCGTAGTCCAGGCTTCCATGCATCGACCCCAGTACACAATATACCTCCTGCAGGTTCTCCACTGTGCATCTGGTCCCAGTTCAGCCAGGCCCTCAGAACTTGGCCAGAGTTTTCTTGGGGAGAGGCTGCTGGTGGGGGGAAGCTGCAGATAGGGGGCAAATAAAAGTAGCTTGCTTCTGGGTAAGAAGGAGAGAAGGAAGCAGGAAAGGGAGGGAGAGAGGGAGCTGCTGGGGAGGGGAAAGAGGAAATAGTAGCGGAGGGGAAAATGAGATGCCCCATGCAGGTCTTTGGGGCTTCCTGGCTTGTAATGTATAAAACTTACACAAAACAAATTTTCATTTACTTCTGCCATATATTTGTTGCAGGAGTTGACAGATTTAATAACAGAAAAAGTCAAATTGGTGATATAGTTATTCTACTTATATATTTCCAAATTGAGGAATCACTTCTGTGGTCATTCTCATTCTGGAATGTGCCCTGTGTGTTGTATAAGTGGTGCATAATGGTTAACCAACAATATGTATGAGTCAGAGACCCATTATGCCTGTCACACAATTAACATAGGGACAAGCAGCTGGACACTAGCTTTACATTCCCTACAGAAACTCCATTTAGAAGTTTCCCAGCGGCCTGATTTTGGTCAGGACCTTGGTGTGGGGAAATGGTGCCTGTCTTCCCCCTGTGCTGTTTTCCCAATTTGAAATTGGTGTGTGTGTGTGTGCACTATTGCCCTGTCGACGGGCTGCACCTGCAAGCATTCAATGCATGCGTAGTCCCCCCCAGTGAGCCGAACAAAGCCCCACAGTGTTGTTTCAGCTCAGGGAAACATTGCAAGGGACTAGGCAGGAGCTCCTGCTCTCCACAGGCTGTTATGTCAGAGTCCCCAGTATTCAGAAACCAACAACGTTCCTTTTCTCAGGATCAGTTTATTGATTCAGGACACTGCATCGCTCTAAACACTTTTTGTGTTAAGACTACTGGGGTGAAAGTGGGAATGGGATTTTATACAGGGTTCATACTTGGATCGTCTGATGGATACAGGCCAATAAGCAACAGGTTACATTCGCGCGTAAACTAACAGCCCGCAGTTCCCAGCGGGAAAGTGGTGAGCGTCACCAAGGTCGAGCCTTGTCAAAGCAGGAGATAAAGGGTGCAGGAGAATCAAAACTTAGCATACCAGTGTAACATTTCCCCCTCCCACCTCCTCTATGGCAGTGTAGCTGACACTGTAGTTCTAACCAAAATCAGATCCTTGCAGAGCTTCTAAATTGAGATCCTGAGGAACTTGCTGCAGGCATATGGAACCATTACATGGCAGTCATATTCTGTAGTTTGGCCCTCAGCGATATTTGAAAGGAGGGGATACTGTTATTCAGGAGCTGATGAGCTGATGGTAGAGTTTTGGTTACTTCCCAAAATAGCATGGTGACGGCAACTTACTTGTCATGACAATAACAGTCTTGTTTGTAAGACGCTATATTTGATTACAGTTTATGCTTAATTTATTTTATTAAGAATACAATCCTAAACAGAGTTACACCCTTCTAAGTCCATTGATGTCAACAGACTTAGAAGGGTGTAACTTTGCTTAAGGATTGCACTGTCAGGTTTGTAGTTATGGTAAATTGTACATAAATATCGTTACAGTTTTTGACATGTGCCACCGCATCACAGGATCATGCTGTTCTCCCTTAGCAGCCCTGCTGTTTCTAAATGGTTATTGTTTGTATAATCAGTACAAGCATACTGTCTTAAGCGAGTTACATTTATAATTGTTATGGTTGAACTAATTTATTGACATTTCCCCACATGCACAACATTTCATTTAGAAGATCAAACTATATTAATATGTATTTGTGAGCGCTGAAACATAAGCTCAGTTAATAAAAAGTATTTGTGTGTGAGAGAGAAACAAAAACATACAAAGCTACAAAAGGACCACCCAGCCAGATTTCTTCTTCAAAGCCTGAAAAAAGATCAAATTAACAAATTCCAGTTCTGTAATTCTGTAGTTTCCCAGTGCAAGAGTAAGTTTAACTAATAGAGGACACTCATAGGTTGTTTATGTTTTCAGTATTCAGTACAGTTAATGAGTCTCTAACCATGTGATCCTAAGCTGAACTACTCCAGTCAAAGTGTATTGACTTCTATGGATTTAGTTCGGGGTAACTCACCATAGGATTGTCCAGTAATTGTGTACACTGAAAGTCACATGATAGACAACGCTTTCTGCAACATTATGGAGCTTTTGTGAGTAATCCTAAACAAGCCTACTCAGAAGTAAATCCCACTGAGTTTTTTTTACTTTTAGGTAGGATTTACTTTGGGACAAGTGTACATAGGACTGCAGCCTTTGTAACTGAGCATGACCCACAGAGTTGAAAATTCATCTCTGCTCCACCTATAAATAAATGAAGGTACAGCTATTTTTATGGAGCCTTTATTTTGCTACAAGGTGCTACTGTAGGGCTGTGAGGTACAGGAGCAACACTACTGCAACACCAAGCAAAAGAAAGCAACTATTATAAACCCAAATAGTAAATTTTGTGCAGAAAAAAATTAGTGTAATTGTCCTGTTCTGTTTAAATATGTTGCATCCAAGATTGAAGACAGACCATCCAAGGATAATGAAGAGCTTCTGCTTCCCCAGTGATCTCTGTATATTCCCATTGTTTTAATATTTGCATTTTACTGCTTGCAGAATCTGTAACTATAATATTTTCAATGTCCAGTTTGTCTCCACTAATTTTCTTCCATAGAGACTGTTTAGTTTTACTATTTTTAAATCCCTAAAGGGTATTACTGGCAACAACCAGTCTCTAAAGTACCATAGTACTTAAAATCTTTTTGCACTTTGGACTATAGCATCATAGTTATTCCAAAATTGATGGTGATTTTCAGGACCTGAGAACAATTGTTATAGGTGATGCTCATACTATAAAAGGTATTTGTATTCCTGTACATCATGACATGTTGAAATATCATTATCTTCAGAGAGATTCTTTGCAATTGATTGAAACAGCTCTTCCATAGTGTTTAATGTCCTTTACACAAAACAGTGGTGAACTTATTACATAATGGATAGATTTTAATTTGAACTTCTTCTAACATGACACCTCACACCTTTATCTTCACTTGGCAGCTTACTTGTAAGTTGGAAAGAAAGCTCTTGCTTTCTAAAATAGTCTTTCATTACTATTTTGTGATATGATAAAAAGCAAAATGCTTCAGTGTCATATTAAAAGCCTATAGCTAGGGACAGATGGGAATGAAATTGAAGACTTGTAGCTTCTCATACTGGTAAGGATTGCAGTTGCCTGCATGCTGTCCTGTCAGTTAGTAGGGAAGTTTACCAAGGAGGATTTGACCTGAAATACATCTGATACAGAAATATTGGAAAGGTTCCTAATTCGATCCATTTTATCTCCAATGTTTGGAAGCAAGTAGAAACCCTTTGGGACTGATAGTTATTCTAATGCCTCAGTATCTGGTTTCAGTTTCCTGCCCAGTAAGATATCAGAGGTTATGAGGCAGTAAGACAGTGACTCAAAAACATTAGAGATAACAAGCAGGGACCCGCAAAAAACTTGCAGGTGTGGCTATTTTCCTGCATTTTCCCCAACTCTACTTCTTCCCTCTCCCCCTACTTTTCTCACACTCTTTCTCCTTCCTGCCACTCCTTTTCTTACACTCTCCCCTCAGTGCCTGTCACTTCCTTTCTGCCCACATCCCATAACTCTTTCTGCCCCTGTTACCCTCCTGGCCTCCCACCTACTTCCCCCTCTACAGCAGCAGCGGCAGCTGCTCTTCAGGAATCACAACAGATTGCCCAAATACAGAGATCAGTTCCTCTTAGGGTTGCCAGCTGCATGTTGGGAAATTCCTGGAGATTTGGAGGTGGAGCCTTGGGAGGATGAGGTTTGAGCTTGGAAGTGACCTCAGCATGGTATAATACCATCAACTCCACCCTTTTAAGCAGCCATTTTCTCCAGGGGAACTGATCTTTGACATATGGAGATCAATTGTAATTCCAGATCTTCATTCCTCACCTTGCGTGTTTTGTTACACAGTTGTTTTTCTTGTGGTTTTCTCACCTGGAGGTTGGCAACATTAGTTCCCCTGGGGGAATGAATGCATTGGAAGGTGGAGGCTATGGCATACTTTTCTGAAGTCTCTCCCTGCCTCAAACCCCAGCATCCCCAGCATCCACCCCTCAAATATCCTGGTATTTCCCAACCTGAAATTGACATCAGTATCTCCTTCCCACTCAACAACCAGCCTACCTTTATCTGCCCCACTGTCTTCAGTGTTCCATCTCCTTTCCCTGCAGCATCTACTGAGGAAAACTATGGTCCTCCTCCGCAGTGGGAACTAAAGCAGTTTACATTATTCTCGCCTCCTTTTTATCCACACAACAACCCTATGATGGAGGTTAGGCTGAAAGTACGTGACTGGTCCAAAAACACCCAGTGAGCTCCCACAGCAAGATGGGGATCTAAACCTGGGTCTTGCAAACCCTATTCTGAAGCTCTGACCATTATATTACACTGGCTTTCATCGGGTGGCTACTACTGAACAGCTGAAACAGGCCTAGTTGAATCATGCAAGTCAGGTGGTATCAAGTAACCCAGAGGGTGCTGCTAGGCCTAGGTTTGCCAGCCTCCAAGTGGGACCTGGAGATCCCCCAGAGTTACCACAGAGATCTGCCCCCCTGGAGAAAATGGGTGGACTCTGTGGCATTATATCTAGCTGAGGCCTCTCCCCTCCCCAAACTGCATTCCTCAGACTTCACCACAGAATCTCCAGGAAGCTCCCAACCTGGAGCGGGCAACCCTAGTCCCAGGCCTGGCTCCAAACCCCCTGCTATTTAGCCATTCATACTGCAGGAGGAATCATCCCCAATCCCAGATCCAGTTTTGGTTTTGCTTCCTGCCCTCTTCCCCCACTCATCATCTCTCTCTCTCTCACTATTGATGCTGTGGGGCCTGGAGCAGATCCCTGCAGTGGCCATTTCAAAAGGTGGAGGGGGGGATTTAACCCTCCCTGAGTTTTTTTTTTAACTTTTTGGATTTTTCTGCAGACCTATGGAGTCTCCTGAGTCTGTAGAAAAACCTGTTGGGGGAGAGTGTGCCCTCTGTGGAAATAAGTATCCTCGCACAGAGGGGATTGTTAAGAATTAGATATATAGATATGCATGGTAGTGATATCAGTCAGCTAGGATCATTCTAATTGGCATTTTAGTGTTCAGTATTTCTGTTTCCTCACAATAAGTGTACTCTTTCACTGGCTTGTAAAGGGCTTTATGATTCTGCACAACCATGAGTTCTGATTCTCTGAGCTATTGCATTATCTGGCAGTGTGCTCAGGCTAGGCTAGGCTGGCAAGGGAAATGATTTGCTTGTAATAACATATGTTGCAGCTCCACCCCCTGGCGGGGGTGTGTGTGTTACCAGCCTTCAGGTGGGACCTGGGGATCCCCTGGGATTACAGCTCATCTCCAGACTACAAAGATAAATTTCCCTGGAGGAAATGGATGTTTTAGAGGGTGGACTTGATGGCATTTTGCCCCACAGAGCATAGGCGTAGAGTACGGGGGGGCTCGAGGGCTTGAGCCACCCCCGAAATTTCCCCGGGGGGGGGCTCAGCCACCTCCGGGAAATGGAGTGCCTGCTGCCGCGCCTCCCCGGGTCCTTCTGAGGCCCGGCCGCCGCTGATGGAGAGGGAGAGTGAAGGGGTAGCGGAGGGGGGGAGAGGCACTGGCAGCAGCAGCTGGTGGGCCTCGGAGGGGCCCGGGGAGGCGGGGCGGTTTCCCGGGGGGGGAGGAGAACATTGCCCTTTGCACGTGCGCTAAGGAGCCCCTGCCCCCCCCCCAGGATTTCCAAAAGTCTATGCCCCTGCCACAGAGGTCCCTGTCCCCCCCCAGGCTCCATCCCCAAATCTCCAGGGGTTTTCTAACCTGGATCTGGCAGCTCTACTCCCCATAGACAGTGCCAGGCAACCCAAGCAATGTTTGGCAGGGCTCCAGAACTGGGAGAAGTAGAGGCAAATGCCCAGCCTGACCTCCTGGCAATAGGCAGCTCCCTGGATGGATATTTATTTTGTTTTGTTGGCATATAGACTTCTTTAATGTACTTGTGGATTATGTGGCTATAGGCAAAGATTAAGGCGTCACCCCTCCAAGAGTACATACACACCAGATCACCAGATTATTATTGTAAGCCACCTTGAACCAAGAGGAAAGGTGGGACATAAATATTTTAATAGATAAATTGACCAATCAATCAGATGAAATTCAAAAGATCAGTGATGATGAAGGATCAGTTCCTCACTGTGAGAGGGTACTGCTGATTCAGGATTTGAAATTTCTCTATGTCTTTAACTCCAAGTAAATGGTCTAATCAACTGCATCTCCCCCCCCTATATTTATTGTATACATTACAATGGATTGTCTACATCTGTCCTGATATTCATGTGAGTTGGTTTACTCTCATGCGGTGGAGTCCTGCTTAGATAGTTCTGTTTGTTAGCTAGAAACACAGACTGCATGAGCTCCCTTATTCTGAAAGCAGTTGCTCTCATTCCTCAATCATCTCCTCATTAACAAATGGATGTAGTTTTGAGCATACCCATCTCTGAGGTACAAACCTGAGAGCGGGAATCTGAGTATCCTATACTTGATTTACAAGAAAAAGGAATTGTTTTTTTTTCAGCCGCTATAGCCCAGGTAGGAAGGGCAAGCAGTTCCTCCCATTTACTTTTAAAGAAAGCAGGGCGTGGGAGTCTACTTTTAAATAAAACCAAGTTATCATAGGATAGGGTACATTAATTCACCTGGTAATGATTTTGGCTTTTGAGACACTTGCAAGTCTGTCCATAAGTATCTGCTTTCCATTATGGTGGGTGAGGATCTCCATTGGCTTCACAATTTTTAGAAGTAATATGTAACAGATCTATTATCTCACTGCATTTGAAACATTTGGTGGTGCTATTTGATGATCATCCCAAAACTAGGGATGCTGTAAACTTTATGGCAAACAGGTTTGGCAGGCAAACATACCATGTTCAACAGTCTTGAGCCAAGCCTTGAATGTCTTTGCCTTGACACTGTCTTGCTCAATTTGGTGGCTGCATAGTAGATATATTTCACTTTCATTTCTTCCTTGTCATGTAAGCCACTTTTTGTGTCAGTACAGTAGGTGAAATAGATTGTCTCCCATGGTCATGGATGGTTGGGTGAGATAATTAAATGAGATATGTTTGGGGGAGGGAGGATTATTGACTGACACTTGCAACAAAATCTGAAGTCTGAATTCTATAAAGTCAGGAATTTGCTTCATTTAAAAAGAACTCCCCTCCCCCACTTTTGGTCTTTTATTGAAGCAAATGTAGAAATGATTTTTCATGCTTGCTGGGACAGTAATCTTTGGGATGTCTTTTTATTCTTTCCAGTTATGGAATTCTGCCTTGTAGATCATTTTGTGAGGCTGCAAAGGAAGGATGTGAACCAGTTCTTGGAATGGTGAATTCTTCATGGCCAGAGTTCCTTGCATGTTCACAATTCCAAAACAAAACTGAAAGTGACAATTCCACCAGGATCTGCTTCTCACCACAACGGGAAAGAGGAAAGCACTGTAAGTCCTTTAGTTAAAAAAAAAATTCTTAGCTAGAGTAAGATTATGATATAGTATGTATATATCCTGTGTATGACAAACTGCACATTACATTTCCTTAAAAATCCCCTCACATTACCTGATGTTAGTGTATTTTTGTCTTGTGTTCAGACTTTGTAATCATCTCATCACTGTCTCATATCTTCCCTGTCCCCCCCGCTCCTAATAAAACTGATGTCTCCCACACTGTCCCCCCCAAAGTGAAACGTATTCTCAACAAAGCCTGTGCTCCTCATCTGAACATAGTTTTTTGCACTGATTACTTCCTACACAACCCACCCACCCAAAAAGGCATGGGCATGTTTGGGTGTATCTGTTTAAGTGGCATCCCAGTGGAGAAATGTTTCAGCAATGGAAGGTGCCCGCACTGAAACAAGCAATCATTCACACTGGGAGCCTCTTCCTCTATGTGTGTGTGAGCCTGCGTGTGCATCTGGTCTCCTCTCTCTGCCTCTCTTCCTCTTCCTCTGCAGCCTGAAAAAGCTGGGGTCATGTCCTTCTTTTTGTTTTACACTCTCATGTAAGATCCACCAGATTGTCTCTTGACCCTTCACAACCTCTCTCTTTCACAGTTTCTTTGCTGAAATTTGCAGCCTTAAATAGGGTTGCCAAGTCCAGGTTGGAAAATACCTGGGGACTTTGGGGGTGGAGCCAGGAGAAGGTGGGGTTTGGGGAGGGGAGGGGCCTCAGCATGGTACAATGCCATAGGAGTCCACCCTTCAAAGCAGCCATTTTCTCCGGGGGAGCTGATCTCTGTCAGCTGGAGATGAGTTGTAAAAGCAGGAGCTCCCCGGCCCCACCTGGAAGCTGGCAACCCTAGCCTCAAAACACACATTTGATTATAAATAGAAAATGCTGAAGAAATTATGCACATGTAGTTGAGTCCCAGGATTATGTAAGTTCATTTGACTTCCTTTTCATGGCTTCTCTGCAGTCCCATATTGGGACTGCGTGTTTTCAGACCGGCCGCAGAAAAGATTTCTAAAGCTTTCTAATAGTCTAGGAGTGCCCTTCCTCCCTCTGGTGCTTTCCTGCCAAAACCATCACATAACCAAGAGAAGGGGCTCTACTTCCTTAGTTCACTTTTTTGCCACTGTAAAGATAGGATCTCCATTGCTGTTCTCTGTTTTTTCCTCACCTAATTCTTGAGGCTGAGGAGACTTGTTTCTATTGAAAGCTTTTTGTTATCAGCAGTCATTCTAGAAGGAATACACTACATTTAAAGAAGACGAGTTTCTGGCTTTTCACTTTGTCGTTATGGCTCAGAAGGGGCTATAGCACAACGACCTCTCCCCGGCCGTTGCTGCGACTGAGCTGTGGCATCACTGCCTATATTTCTATATTTGTACTGGATTCAGTTTATTTTTCTATGAAGTGACCGATCAGTTCTGTTTTCTGAAAGCTGACCAGTTCTCTATAAAAATAGTCTCTTCGGGGTTTGATATAACTTATAGATATAGTGAGGACAACTGCCCAGTATAATTCTTTACCAGAAAGTCTGGCACCAGTGCTTGTAAAAGTCAAACAGCACAGTTTTTTATTACACAGAAAACTCAACACAGGGATGGGATGCATTTACACAGGATATTTTGTTTCTTTGTTGAATAAACACTTTACTTTGTCTTCACATAGGCTGTAGGCTTATCATTCTCAGTATAACACAGATGTTCTTTAGTTCACAAAACCCTCCTCTGACTTCACTCTCCAATAACTGTTTGGTGTTAACCTTTGGGCTTTATTTTTCTGGTCTCTTGAGTCTACTGATGCGACAACCTCAGCTTTCCAGACTCCCCTAGACCCTTAGCCCTTCCTTAGCCACCTTTTAAAGTTCCTTTGGAGCAGTGTATCTGACGTTTGTGACCACTGTGGTCTTATACTTTCCCCTCTCTGGGCACTCTCCTCTTTATACTTTGAGGGTACCAATTCAGAGGGTTATTCAGCCACAGTTTTCCACACAAACTGCTATCTGGCTGGTTCCGCTGAGCCCAGAGACTTCTGTTCTCCTCAGAGCTCTCCAGTTAACTTTCTGCAGCCTTCCAACTGACTCTCCCAACTGTCAGCTGTTCACAGTTATCTGTCACTCACTGTGAATTCCGAGCACTCTGGCCCCCACCTCGCTCAATCACGTGACTCTGCAGCTCTTGTGTTTACCTGCTGCAGTTCACAAACCTTTAATTCCATCACAGGGGCCTTCTCAGGATTGTGCTGATTGTGGCTTTAAAATGGTGCTGATAAATGCTCATTCTCTGTGCCTTATCTGCCTCACTAAGGTTGTCAGGTCTTATCTGGCTGCCAGTGGAAAGCTCCAGGGTCTGTCCTGGGATCTTCTGGGGGACATCATTGCATCACATTTGGGGGCATTTGTGCACATGGGGGGGGGGGTGTTCCTCTCACCAGCTGGCTGGCCGGCCAGCGGCAGAAAGGGACCTACAAAAGCATAGGAACCTCCACCTGGACTGGGGGCCTGGCAACCCTAGGGCTCACACAACAGAGCTTCCTGCTCTTTCCAGTTTACCCTGAAGGCATGATTTGATGGACCTAGATTCAACAGTGCTCTTTCTCAAAGGGTTTTCAAAGGCTTCAAAGGCTGCCTGAGTAAAGATACCTTCCTCCTCCCCAGCAAGGTGTGGACTGACAGAGCCTCGGATTCACTTACCCTTTTCAAAGGCTTTGGCTGTGCAACAGCCTGAATAAAGGATGTACAGATTGCTCTGCAAGCTGCACAAGTTTCATTTATTGTATGGTACATGCTGTCCATCATTTCATTGGCTAAATGACCTAAAATGACCTTCCAAGATGGCGACCAGCGTGTAGCTCTGGGAGTGAGCTCTGCCGAGAACGAACAGAACAAATAGAATAAATAAAATAACAACTTGACAAAACTTGACAACTAAATTAAAGTACTTACTTTCCTGGCCTGGATGCCACACTGCTCCCAGAAAAACCGAGAGGTTCAAAGAGGTATGAGGTGGACTAGGTGGAGGATTAAGAGAGCTGAGCCTGCCCGGACCCAGCGTGTTCCATCGAACGGTGACAGCTGACGAAGAACAGCCGAGAAAGAACAGCCGAGGAGCAGCTGAGGAGTAACGTGGAGCGGCTGCGAGGAGCGACCGAGGAATAATTGAGGTGCTGCCGGGGAGTCAAAAGGCTAAGGGGGCCCCACTCGAGGAGCAGCCCCGCCTGGCAGCTGGAGCTGGCTGATGCCGACACCGGTGCATGTACGGCGTGAACCCGAAGGTCGAGGGGATGGCTGGTGAGATCATTGGCACCTCGTTGGTGACTGTTGGGGACCATTGCGGGCCACATGGGGGTGCTGGACGCTGAGTGCTGACGCCGCCAGGTGATGGCTCTAGGGCCGACTGGCACGCCTTTGGAAGGACCCGGAAGGACCCGGCTTGGCTCGGCTTGTGGCACTTCAGAGGTCCTTGGAATCTTTCGGAGGCCTTCGGAGACCTCGGACACCCGGCCTGCAGGCCTTTGTGACTCTTCGGCTCTCAGCCCGTCGGCCTTTTGGAGCCCTTAGAAGTTGTCAGACGCTGTCAGATGCCAGCAGGAGCCCGAATTCGTGGGCAGCTCCCTGCTATTGGGAGCCCCGAGGTCTCCAGGTTCCCATTGGTTCCTGCTATCGGGAGCCCCGAGGTCTCCAGGCTCCCATCGGTACCGGGTTTTTAACGGTATCTGGCTGTATCCACGTCAGGTCTCCGGTTTTTACAGACTTAGTTCTGGCGCCGGCTTCCTAGAGGCCTGGTCATCTGTATGCCTGTGGCTTTCACCTGCTTTGATTAATGCTGCCCTTAGTAGTACGGTTCCAGGTGGCGGTGCTGTTGCCTATTATCAGCCCTGGGCTCTTTGAGGTCCTGGGACTCTCCTGGTTACTACCTGGTGCCAAACAATCTGGCTCCAGGTCTGCTTGGCTGCCCTTCTGGTCCGTCTCTGGTCTATTGGAGCTGGACCTAACCATCAGAGCGCTGGTGGGTGCCAGGCAGAAGATGCAGACGCAGTAGACTGGACTGGAACCGAATGTGAACTGGGGACGTGGTGGAATAGTTGAGAACTTCAGAATTTCATCTACATCAAGGGCTGGAAAGTAGAGGTCTGAATAGGGTTAGGAAATAATAGTAGGGCGATAGTTAATTTAGTTAGTGAGGTACTGGTAGTCCTTTGGACCCCACTCCATAATTAGTTAGATAGGGAATTAGCTTAGTTAGATTTTAGTCTTGCGAGAGATCGCAGATAGGGAGGTCGGGGTGGGGGAGAGTTAGAGTTAGGGTAGGGCAAGAGATTTTGGCCTAAATTAGGCCTATAGGACCAATTTTTATCGGATAGGGGCAGGGGAAGGTTGTACCGAGTCACTTTAGATCTGAGGCTTTGTGCAAGAGATCTTGGTATACTTGGGTCACAAATCCCTGTGCTCCTGGGGAGGAGAAAGAGCGGTGGGTCCAGGCAAAAGCAAGAGGGAAGGGCGCGGAGAAACAGGAAAGCTCGGCGCCCTTCCAGCCTGCGACTCATCCCGACGGTTGTTGGCAGCGGGGCTAGGAGTAACCCCCCTCCGTCATTGGTGTTGTGCAATGCCAGGTCAATTAACAACAAGATCAGGATCCTCCAGGACTTCCTGACCAACCAGAAGGCTGACCTGGCTTGTGTGACCGAGACCTGGGTGCGGAAGGGGGAGATGGTAGTGCTCTCCCAAATGGCCCCCCAGGTTTTGCGGTCATGCACCAATCACGGACGAGCGGGTGGGGGGGTAGGGTCGCGATCTTCATACGGGAGGCTTACTCCTTCAGGGCGCTCCGGCTGGTGGAGATCATGGGCATTGAATGTGTCGGCTTGGTGTGGGAGGCTGAAGAGAGTTTGGCTGTATGGCTGGTGTACTGACTGCCTAATGCACCAGCCAGCAGCCTGCCATCCCTGCTGGAGGCTGTATCAGGCTGGGCGTTGGAGCACCCTAACCTTGTTGTTTTGGGTGACTTCAACATCCATGCTGAGGACGCAGCTCCCGGCTGTGGGGTGGACCTGGTGTCATCCATGGCAGCACTAGGACTCTCACAGTTCATCTCGGCCCCCACACACCGGGCCGGGCACAGGTTCGATTTGATTTTTGCCGCGAGGGTGGTGGTGGACCGAATCACTGCTTCAGCAGTGCAATGGTCGGACCACCTTGCCCTGGGGGCCTGTTTGAATTTCCCTCCCCGGCCTCTAGGCAGCGAGCCTATTTTAGCTCACCTGCGGAGCCAAATGGACCCTGGGCGGTTCCAGATGGCCCTGCAGGAACCGATGCCCCCTGGCGGCTCGTTGGATGAGCTGGTTGAAGATTGGCACAACCAGCTCGCTACAGCTATCAACAAGATCGCTCCCAGGTGCCCTCTTCGCCCTCGCAACAGAATGGCCCCCTGGTATACCCAGGGGTTACGCCAGATTAAGCGAGAGCTGAGACGGCTAGAGAGACGGTGGCATCGCGCTTGTGACGAAGCGTCAAGAGCATCTTAAAGGACGTTTATGAAAGCCTATGAGATGGCAGTCAAGGCAGCAAAGAAGGAGTTCTTTGCTGCCGAGATTGCATCCGCTAGCTCACGTCCAGCCCAATTGTTTAGGACAATGCGGTCGTTAACATCACTGCCATGTGGCAGAGCAAATTCTAGGGAATTGGAAATCGGCTGTGAGGCATTTGCGAGCTACTTTGCGGAGAAAGTCCTGTCGCTCCGCCGGGACCTCCCTGCCACAGTTGATACAGTGAGTGAGCTGAAGGCCCCTTGCATGTCTTCGTTTCCGGGCTTAGATGGGTTCGACCTGCTTGACCTTGAGGAAGTTGACAGACTGCTCTTGACTGTTCACCCAACCACATGCATCCTTGATCCGTGCCTGTCCTGGCTTATAAGAGCTAGCCACAAGAGGCTACGAGGTACCGCCCGGGAAATTATTAATACCTCCCTCTCCGAAGGGAAATTCCCGGGGGCTCTCAAGGAAGCGATGGTCTGCCCACTCCTAAAAAAGCAACATCTGGACCCGGCAGAATTGGTGAATTATAGGCCGGTGTCCAATTTGCCCTATTTGGGCAAATTAATAGAGAGGGCGGTGGCGTTACAGTTACAGAGGTATCTGGATGACGCTTCGGTCCTTGACCCCTTTCAGTCCGGTTTTCGCCTAGGATATGGGATGGAGACCACTCTGGTCGCTCTAACAGATGACCTCCGGCGGCATCTGGATTGGGGCGGTGCTGATGTTGCTCGACCTGTCGGCCGCATTCGACACGGTGGACCATCAGCTACTGACCCGCTGCCTTGCCGACGTGGAGATAGGGGGGCGGGCCTTGCAATGGCTCGTCTCATTTCTCCAAGGTCGGGGACAAAGGGTTGTGCTAGGGGAGCAGCAATCCATGAGGCACCCACTTGATTGTGGTGTGCCACAGGGGGCGGTGCTCCCCCCAATGCTGTTTAACATCTATATGTGCCCCCTTGCCCAGATTGCCCGGAGGTTTGGGCTGGGATGTCACCAGTATGTTGGTGACACCCAGCTCTATCTGATGTTGGGTGGCTGGTTGGACTCTGGCCCAGACGATCTAGACCGGGCATTGCACGCAGTGGCTGATTGGCTCAGATCAAGCAGGCTGAAATTGAACCCGGCGAAGACGGAGGTCCTGTGTCTGGGGTGTTGCGGTCTGGGGCGGGGGGTCCCGCTCCCGAGCTTCGATGGGGCACCATTGGTGCCTGTGTCAGGTTAGGAGTTTGGGAGTGCTCCTGGATTCCTCCCTGTCAATGGAGGCCCAGGTAGCAGCCAGTGCCAAGTTGGCATTCTATCATCTACAGCTAGCGAGGCAGTTGGTTCCCTACCTCGACCGTGACGATCTAGCCACAGTGATCCATGCGACGGTCACCTCGAGGTTGGACTACTGTAATGCTCTTTACATGGGGCTGCCCTTGGTTCAAATCTGGAAGCTGCAGCTGGTGCAGAATGCCGCAGCCAGGTTGCTGATGGGTCTTGCAAGGCAGGACCATATCAGGCCTGTGCTGGCGGCGCTGCACTGGCTACCTATAGCATACCGGGTTCGCTTCAAGGTGCTGGTTCTTACCTATAAAGCCCTATATGGCCAGGGTCCAACATACCTCAGGGACCGCCTCTCTCCGTATATACCTCAGCGAGCACTGCGGTCAGGATCACACCATCGACTCAGCGGCCCGGGTCCAAAAGACGCCAAGCTTACCAGAACGAGAACCAGGGCTTTTTCGGTGGCGGCTCCCGTCTGGTGGAACAAGCTCCCGGAGGAGATCAGGGCCCTGCGGGACCTGGTGCAGTTCCACAGGGCCTGTAAGACAGAGCTCTTCCGCCAGGCCTTCGAATAGGAGCCGCCACCGGAGACACCGGTGATGCCGGTGATTCCACCCATCATATTAACTAGCTGTGATGGTCCCTGACTCAGCACAGCCCAGGCAAAATGGCTCGGGGTTCGGACCTGCCATTAGGTTGCCATCAGAGGTTATACTATTGGAAGCTTTTAATATGTATTAGTTAAGTATTTATCTAGGAATGTATTTTAATTGATTTTATATGTTTTAATGTAATATTTAGGCCTTGGGCCCATGGAAGCCGCCCTGACCCGTCCGCGGGGAGGGCGGGATACAAATCCTAAAAATAAATAGATATAAATAAATAAATAATACATCGGCACTACTTCGCTGCTTTCATTATTATGGTGTGGATCTACATATCCTCACTCCCACTGATGATTTTGTTAGTTTTGATCAGCTCCTTTCCTGCATTGTAGTTGTAGTAGTCTCAGATTTTTCTGAGTGGCAAGTGCCACTCCTTCACTACCATATCCTGCACCTGGAAAAGAGTCCTTACTAAGGCTGTAACAGGGTTTGGACCCTGCTTCTTATGTTCTTTTGGTCACTAGTTGGGACTCAAACTCTCTAAACTTTCTTCTTCTCTACTGGATTTCTAAAGATATTACGAACAGAGATATTTAATCCCTCTTTTTCTTTTTTTGCACTTCCCTGGTGCTTCATTTAGAACTGTTCTTTTTTTAGTATGCAGTATTTCCAGCTGTGGAATGATGACATTGTGGGTTCTAACCTATTCCCCCTCCATTCATAAAAGTTTCACAGAGTTAGGGTGTCTGATGCTATGGCCAGGATTCCCTACCAGGGACTGTCTCTCAGTCCTCATGTCTCACAACACTATCCATACACTTGTTTTTGATGCCAAACATTGACTTGAATGTGACTTTTCTTGGGTTTTGGTCTGCTAAGGACCCAACACTACCGTGTAGTGGTCTCTTAAACTTCACGAAGGAATGGTCAGCATACTCACACAACCTGTCCTTAGTATTGTTATGCCCAGAAAAGGCCAGACCCAAGTAAGGTTTATCAATGCAGATAAGGCTGAGTTGGGTTGAGGAACTGCTGAATGGTGTGAAAGATCCTGTTTCTTCTGAAGAAGCAAGTTAGCAGTTTAGGGGAGCTACTGATCCCTGACTTACTCCTGGGTTCACAGATGGCAGCTATGGCCAGGAGGCTTTTCCCTAGCTATGCTTATTGTACCAGCCATCTCTCTTCATGAATGATCAGGATCTCAGCTCAGTAATTCATGCCTTGGTAACCTTTTGGATGGTCTTCCATAATAGGCTCTGTCCTAGAATATGGTTTCAAAATACAGTTGGTTCAATACAAAAAGGCCAGAATTGTAACTGGTACAATCTCAAACCATCTGCATTGTTTGCCTATTTGTTTCCAGGCACAGTTTTAGTCATCACACAACTACACAACTTTGGCCCTGTTTACCTGAATGAATATTTTCTTTTGCATGGTCCACTTTGCGCATGAAAATCTTTCAAGGGATCTATTCCATGTGTGCCTCCAACTGCTTGGTGCCCTTTTGGTGGGAAAGCCAAAGCTTTGGAAATCCTCCCCAAAGCTATTTTTCTGGGTTTCTCTTTACTGGCATTTTAAAGAGAGGTGAAGACTGAGCCCGCTTGCGGGGCGGGCGGGATATAAATACGAAAAATAAATAAAATAAAATAAAAAATTTCATGGGGCATTTGACTAAATTTTAATATAGAACTTTAATTAGAGAAATGGCAGATTTAATTCTTGCCTGTTTGCTTTCAGTTTGTAGTCTAAGCATAATAAATAAATGAAGCTTGTTTCAAAAAAAGTCTGAAAAGGATGTTAGCTGGTATGGAAACAGAAAGAGCTGAGAAAGCTTCTTCGGTTTGGAATAAATATTTCTACAGGTCTCTCGGATGAGTTGTGACCATGCAAGGGAGAGAAGTTTTACCACTCCTTCCTGCTGCTTAAGCCCTTTAACCTACTCTTCACTTTGTCCACATACTGGAAAAACAATATTTAAATGGAATTCCTGTGGGTCAGAAATGAACCTCCCTAGCAAGGAAAAACTTCAACTATATTTTTCTTTTGGTCCTCCCTCCATCTCCCTTGTATCTTGTCTTCTTTTGAGTAATCAAAGCTGGGAACAGTGTTTAAAACGGCTGTAAACAAAATAAATATAATTAATGAGAAACGCAGAACAAATAAATGAGAAATGCAGAACAAATGCCAAGTAACTTGATTTCTGAAGATGCAAAGGATATCTGTCAGCTTTCTTGATTATTAAATAGTTCAGAAATTATTTTAGATCCTTCCCATAACAGAGACCTGTGTCCAACTTACATATTCCAAAGACCTAAGGGCACTTACGTTTTTGGAAAAGCAGACTGATTTCTGCTGATTCTCCCTTCCCACTCCCACTGAAGACCTCTAGTTTGCCCCCTGTGCTGTTCCTGAGGATCCGTTGACCTACCCCCACAGAAACAACATTTCAGGGTGGGAGGGGGCTCAATGGGCTGCAGAAGGAGGAATCAGCAGAAATCACCATGCCTTTTTTCAAAAAACCTAAGTCCTCTAGGCTTCAGAACTGCATGGCTGGCTACAGGTTGCTTCCACATGGGGTTCCCCCCCCATGCAATTCAGTAAACCCACAAGTTAATGGGGATTCCACACAATATGATTCTGAGCACGCATCATGGGTTTCCCTAGGCTTTCCCATTTAAACTTGATCAAAAATAAACACCTCAGTCAGTGTCCAGGTGAGTGGACGTCTGCAAAGCAGCTACCTGGTCCACGCTGTCCACCTTTTTTTAGCACTACTCCATGGATGCGGACGCTCAAAATGAGGTACTGTTGGGAAAGCAGTTCGGCAGTCTATCTTCTGCTAATAAGCCCACACCTGCCTCCTTAGTAAGTGAGCTTGCTATTCTCCCCCTGAGGCGGAGGACGTCTCTGGGTGCTTCTCACCGTCCAATCAGGGAGGCAGGAACTAAATTCTTCCTCTTCCTGTCTGGTGTGTGGGACACCCCCTATCTTCAGTACTGTTCCTGCCTCAGAGGGAAAGCAGGCTTTGCCTACTCTTATTTCTTTTTAAAAAATTATCTGTATCTACTCAAAGCTTGTTCTTCTTCTTAAACTCCTTCCTCCCTCTTACTGAGCTCTATCTCTCTGTTACCTTACTTTAGCTTTAACTTTCCTCGACTTTTCTCCAGTTGCCCGGCCTGAGCCGCGGCAGCTTCTATCGCACAAGACTTTGCTGGGCTGGAGAGGCACTCCCACGCCCTGATGCCCAGGCCCCAGGATGACTTCCTAGACGCAGAGGACCTTGTGGCGGTGACCGCACTAGTGCGATTGGCTACTGAAAAAAACAGCGCCAACTTGCCTCGGCTTGTGTGTGCTGCCGGTGACGAGTCGGCCAATACAGTGCCGTAGAATACTTCTAAGAGGCCCCACACGGCGGAGAAACAGGGAGAAGGCGGCCCGGCCCCCTCTTGGCTGCGCTTGGATGCTGCAACTCCATGTTTGGTTGAAATGGTGGGAAACCAGCCTGGGAATCTCCTCAGCTCTGGAATGAACCTCTGCCATGACCTTGACAACCTCCTGGCGGGAGATTCTGGAACAGGCATACCTTCCCAGGTTCAAGTCCTGCTGATTCCTTCCAATGGGCTGTTGACTGGTAACGTACAAGGAATTCCTAGTATGCCCACTGATTTGTTTTCTCTAATGAAATGGGCTATGAGGGAGGGGATGTTC
Organism: Lepidodactylus listeri; assembly: GCA_029233225.1. Lineage (NCBI taxonomy): Eukaryota > Metazoa > Chordata > Lepidosauria > Squamata > Gekkonidae > Lepidodactylus > Lepidodactylus listeri. The sequence continues at coordinate 108,885,854 of JARCFY010000009.1, read as the reverse complement.
AACCTCTGTTGCCATTCCACCTCTAACGCCACAGGTTCAGGGTTTGATTCTTCCTCACTTCCCCCCTCATCCAAGAGGGTTCTCGACTCCCTTCTGCAGGAAAAGCACTGGCCCACCAAAGCTACCCAGAAAAGACCTTTAGAGGGACGTAAGGGCAGGGACCCACACTGGGAGGATGACCTACCCCCTGATCCTGATGTAGAGGGTAGGGAAGAAAGAGATTTCCTATCAGATGAAGAGGAAGAAGAGGTGTTTGTGCCTGAGCCATCCACCCACCTCTTCAAGCCCGAAGATTACCAGTATTTGCTATCAAAGACTATAGCTGCTCTCCAACTCCATGATACCTCTATTGGGGAGGAGGAACCTAGACCAAGGTCTTCTAAGTCTAAGACCCAGGGGATGGAGGAATTTCCCCCAAAGTATGCCTATGCACAAAAAGGTCTACACAAAGTTCCAGAACACTTTGAGCGGCAATTGAGGGCTGAATGGTCTAAGCCTACAGCCAATAGACAGTTTCTACAAATGGTTAGGAGACTGTACACAATGCCTCCCTTTGTCCATGAGATGTTACAGGTACCAGCACTGGATGATCCAGTGGTGGCACTTCAATCCTCAGGTCTCCTTTCTGAGGATGGACAGGGGACAGTCAGAGACAATTTTGACAAGAAAGGAGAGACAGCGCTATATGAAGCCCTAGCATTAGCCATGAGGGCCTCAGCTATTTCTTCCATAATATCCAAAGCCTCCATCATTTGGATGCAGAAGATAATTCAGCTTCTTCCAGAAGACAACAAACGCCTTCTGGAAGGAGCTTCAAGGGTACTGAAAGCCAACACTTTCACAGCCAACGCCTCCTTGGATGTTCTGACATTCACCTCTAGAGCTATGGCTTCAACAGCAGTGCCAAGACGAATGCTGTGGCTCAGAGCCTGGCCAGCAGATCTTCACTCAAAGAACGTTGTTTTAGCCTACCTGTTCCAAGGCGAGAAGTTATTTGGAGACACGCTAGAAAAAATTCTGATCGAGACTAGGGATAAGAAAAAAGCGATGCCCAAGACTCTTTGCCACTCAGATAAATGCTACATCAGCCCACAGCCCTTTTGTACCCAGCACACCCTGTCTAGACCTGTGCAGGATTCGAAACGGCTGTTGTGGGGGCAAGCAAGACAGCCCTTCAAAAAGGGTCCCTTCAACTTCAGAAATAATAGGAACGCGTCATTCCGGACTGACTGAACTGATATGGACACAGGGTCCACAAAGGCATGACTCCCTGGACGCTCCGGTGGGAGGGTGTCTACTTCTTTTTCTAGACGCTTGGTCCGTGGACATTATATCTCAAGACTATTCCATAGAATTCGAAAACTACCCACCGGAATGCTTCCTGATTTCTCCGACTTGCAGAAATCCATTCAGAAGTTTGATAACCCAGAAAGCAATTCAGCACCTGATAGATATCCAGGCAGTGGAACCAGTGCCCTGTCTACAATAGGGACACAGAGTTTATTCCATATTTTTTACAGTCCCAAAAAGAACGGGGACTGGAGAGCCATACTGGACCTCAAATTTTTGAACAGGTTTATCAAACTTCATCATTTCAGAATGGTGACACTTTGTTCAGTCTCAGAAGCCATCCAACCCAATGAGTTCTTGACCTCGATAGATCTAATGGAGGCATACCTACACATCCTGATACTACCGTCTCACCGCCAGTATCTGTGATCCTGTGTAGAGAGGTGTCGCCTTCAGTTCTGTGCCCTACTCTTTGGATTCTCCATGGCACTGAGGGTGTTCACCAAGCTTCTGGTCAATTTGATAGTAAATCTCAGAGAACAGGGCATGCATGTTCATCCGTACCTGGACGACCTCTTGATCAGATCCAGCTCTCGGGAAAAGTCACTACAGGACACTCAGACCATGATTCTCTATCTATGCTCTCACGATTTCCTAATAAACCTGGACAAATGTTCTCTCCACCCTTCTCAACAGCTGGAGCATCTTGGCATGATAATCAACACGAGACAGTGTTTACTCTTTCTCACCCAGAAGAAGATGGAGAGGACCAAGAGACTCACGGAATCAGGCATCAGGAGTCATTCTTCCTCCCTTATGTCACTGGTCAAACTGCAAGGTCTACTGGTAGCCAACACCGAGGCCCTCAACTGGGAACACCTACATCTTTGACCTCTGCAATCTATCCTCAGGCCTTATCAGTACCAGATTATGGAGAAGGCAAACCTTGAACTCAGTGTGCCACTTGAGATAAAAAACAGCTTGGTGTGGTGACCAGACTCGACAATCTCAGCCAGGGCAAGTGTTTAATGATCCAACATCAGATCCAGCTATTTTCAGATGCTAGCCTCAAGGGCTGGGGAGCCACCCTGGACAACCGTCTGATGCAAGGTCTCTGGACGGCACAAGAATCAAAGCTACCCATCAATGTCTTGGAACTGAAAACCATTCGTCTGGCTCTTTTGAGATTCAAAGATCAGATACATCAATGCCTAGTCAGGATGGACAATGTCTCTGCCAAGACATATATAAACAAACAAGGGGGCTCCAAATCCTTGAGGCTTCACAAGGAAGCAGTGATTTTCCTATCCTGGGCAGAAGCTCATCTGGCTTTAATCAGGGCTGAGCAGATCAAGGGCTCAGCCAACATACAAGCAGACTGGCTGAGCAGGCAGACTATTCAACAAGGGGAATAGGCACTGAAGAGAGAACTATTCAGGGCAGTGACGCTGAGATTTGGCACTCCCATTCTGGACCTTTTTGCCAGCCCACACAACCACCAAATACTGAGGTTCATGACCAGATACTTTAATTCGCAAGTGGAGGGGACAGATGCCCTGACATCCTCGTGACTGAAGGGGCTACTCTATGTGTTCCCCCCAATTCCAGTTATCCCCAAGCTTCTGAGGAAGATAAAAGAGCAGGGAGTCGAGGTCTTGGTGGTAGCCCCACGTTGGCTGAGACGTCCGTGGTTCTCAACGCTGATTCAGATGTCCATGTCCCCACCATTCACACAGCCATTGTCACTGGACATGTTGCATCAGGGCCCCATATGGCATCCTCATCCAGACTGGTTTTGCTTAACTGTGTGGAAATTGAATGGGACACCTTCCTGAACAGAGGTTATTCTTGAGATGTGGTAGATACCATCTTTGCTTCGAGAAAACAGTTGACCATCAGGAATTATAACACTGTTTGGAAGGACTTCATGCCATGGGGTCAGAGAAAGTCCATAGACATGTTACATCATCCATTAGAAGCAATTCTAGGTTTTCTACAGGAGGGTCTACAGATTGATCTCAAATCAGCCACCCTTAAGAAGCAGGTAGCGGCTTTGGCCACAGTAGTGCCGGGCTCCAATTCTCCGACCACCCGGATGTTAGACGTTTCCTGAGAGGAGTGACCTTGAAAAGTCCCCCCACAATTCATTGTTTCCCTACATGGAGACTTCACATGGTTCTGACTGCCCTGACTAAGTCTCTGTTTGAACCAGTTAAGGAAATACCTCTGTGTTAGCTCCGAATGAAAACAATTTTTCTTGTGGCAGTTACTTCGGCCAGAAGAATTTCAGAACTGGGCACTCTGTCAACAGAACAGCTGTATAATAGGCTTCAGCTTATCCAACTTCCAGTTTCTCCAAATCCTCCAAGAATAGGTATGGTCCTAATTTGGTCCTCATAGTGCAAGCCATAATACATGCATCCCGCAGCCACCAACATGTATAATGGGATTGATCTAGCCACTTTTTTTGCACAGCCAATTCTCTTTATTACAGGCCCAATCTATAAGAACATACGAAGAGTCCTGCTGGATCAGATTGATCATCTGTCTAGTCTAGCATCTTGTTTCACACAGTGGCCAAGGGCTGAGAACAGGGTATAGAAGCCAAGGTCTTCCCTTGTCATTAGTATTCAGGGGTTTACTGCCTCTGAATGTGGAGATATTCTTTAGTCACCATGGCTAGTAGCTACTGATAGATTTATCCTTCATTAATCCATCTACTCCCTTTCTAAAGCCATCCATGGTTGTGGCTGTCACTACAGCTTTTGGCAGAAAATCCCACATTTTAATCACTTGTTGAGTAAAGAATTATTTCCCTTTCTCTGTCCTGAACCTACTGCCCATCAACTTCATTGTGTCCCCCTGAGTCTTATTGTTTTGGGATAAGGCAAAAAGTTCTCTCTGTTCATTCTCTCTACCTTACACATAAGTCTATAAGCTTCTATCATGCCCCACTTAGTCATCTCTTTTGTAAACTGCAGAGTCCCAGTCTCTTCAGCCTTTCCTCATAGCAAAGGTGCTCCCACCCTTGGTTGCTGTCTTCTGTACTTTTTCCAGCTCTGCAATGTCCTTTTCGAGAACAGGTGACCAGAACAGCACACAGTATTCCAAATTAGGCCACACCATAGATCTGTACAGGGGCATTATAATATTATTTTCAGTCCCTTTCCTAATAATCCCCAACATAGAGTTTGTCTTCTTCTAGTGTTGCAGCACATTTGACTGACACTTTTATTGAGCTATCCACTATGACCTCAAGGTCTGTTCCCCTTTCAGTCGCAGCAAGTTCAGACCCCATTAGCTACACTTAAAGTTGGGATTTTTTTTTTTGGTTCCGATGTACATCACCTGACATTTTACCAACACTGAACTTCATTTACCTACACTGGAGCTCCCTTTAAATCTAGCAGGAGAGAGGGAGAGGGGTGGTTGCAGGCCACACACTCGGCTCACAAAAAGACCCTTTAAAGAGTCTTTTTGTAAGTGGGGTGGGGGCCATGGCACGAGGGGATGATTTCCTGAGGGTTTGAATTTGTTTTTCTGGGTTGTTAACTATCCTAGCAAACAAGGAAGTGAAACAAAAATGTGTCTTAGCTCCTCCCTTATTTAAATTTTATATAAATGAATTAAAGGCCGGTCCTAAGCAGAGTTTTGCCCTCCTAAGTCTTAGAATAGGGTTGCCAGCCTCCAGGTGGGGCCTGGGGATCTCCTGCTTTTACAACTGATCTCCAGCTGACAGAGATCAGCTCCCCTGGAGAAAATGGCTGCTCGGAATGGTAGACTCTATGGCATTGTACCATGCTGAGGCCCCTCCCCTCCCCAAACCCCACCTTCTCCTGGCTCCACCCCCAAAGTCCCCAGGTATTTTCCAACCCGGACTTGGCAACCCTATCTTAGAAGGGTGTAACTTTGCTTAAGAGTGCTCTGTTTGGAAGTACGTCCCATTTTATTCAGTAGGGCTGACTTCTAGGGAAGTTATTTTAGAATGGCAGGATTCATAACTGTTCTCAGTTATTGTAGTTTGTTTTCTCACTGTGACAGACAAACATAAATCATCAGATATATTATATGCTGATGTTATGCTTTTGTTACAGACACAAGTAGATTTAACACAGATCAGTGACTTCTTTAGGCTCCTATTTGCAAGAAAAGTTGTTGATAATTAACTGTAAAAGATGAATACAGTAGTCTTTCCGAGTAAGTTTTCTTGGTATGAATGGTATTTTGACTCCCATAAAAGAGAAGAGGTTAAAGTTTTTCATTATTTAGGAATGTTGTTATCTACCACTTGAGCAACACTTAAAGTAGATTGGACAGTTAATCAAATTCTACGATTATTGGAACTCATGGAAACAAATGAATTTGCCCTTTGTGGGAAAAACTAGAAGCAAAACTTCCTACACGGTTCCAACAGGGCAGAAATATTGTGCTGTCAGCCATCTATTGAGTGAGAATGTTTCAAAACTCATTGCCTAAACCAGTTTTGGGACGTAATCGCAAGTAAGTACTAAGCCGAATCTCAGAGTCAAAACAGAGTGACAGTGAACTTCAGCCCAGTAGCTTCATCCTCTGTCCTGCCCCTAAACATCTCGAGTTTAAGGACAGTGTTCTTGAGGTCAGACTTGAATGTCCCCTGGAGGCTGAAGTATTCCCTTATCACCTTCCTTGTGTTGCCATTTTAATGTACCTGTGTCTGTTTACCTCTTTTCTCCTGTTCTTTTTGTCCTAAGTAAACTGCAAACAGCTATTGTAGGGATGTGATGGTAACGTGTTCATATTGGCTTTGATTCTTTTATTTTGGCCCAGTAATAATACCTGATCCTGAAATCTGCCTGACTGGACAGTTGCTAATCAATACAACTTAACGGCAGCTTTAATAAATGTGAAGAAAAATTTAAAATAACTGAAAACGAGCGTAAATACATCCTTCTTAAAAGAAGTGTTTTATTTTTCAGTGCTTTGTGAAGAGAACGAGAGCTTTTTGTGCTCAAGTGGAATCTGCATCCCAGGGATACTCCAGTGCAACGGCTACAATGATTGCGATGACTGGAGCGATGAGGCACACTGCAGTACGTCACTTAAACGTCTTATATAACATATGTCTGGGAAAAACAACACTACGGCTATTCAGATGGGCTTAGTAACAAAAGTCACCTATTGTAACAGGGAAACAGCTTTGCGTAGAATTTACGTATGCCTGCTTCTGACGTCCCTTTCAGAAAAATCAATAGGGCCTATTTACCTTTGACCAGCTTGACCACAAACTGTGCTTGCGGACCTTTTAAATTTTATGTTTTAAAAAGTACATTTTCATTGGTAGTTTCAACAGCCAGTATTTCTGGAAAGACACACAGGGATTTTTTAACAGTTGTAATTTTTTTTTTAAAAAAAGCATCTGGGTAGTCTTTTTACAAAAGCTATCTTTGTAAGGAGATAACCCTCTTTGTTTATGTTTGGTCAAGTTGCTCACTGTATTATACAGCACATGTAGAACAACCTGTTTACAAAATTCTTTCAGATCAACCCCTAAATTTGGTCACAGAAATATCTATTCATAAAAGAAATGCTGTGGAAAAGAACATACAGCCTCTCCGGTGCATGGTGCATCCAACTGCATTCTTTTTTCTTTCCGTTGCTGAGAAAGAGCTAAAGGCTGGGTCACATGTTCCAAACTTAATGAATGAGCACATGCGAGCAAATATCCTTCTACTTTGAGATTCTGAAGGAGGAAGCAAGTTCCCTCCAATCAGCTATATTACAAGTAACAAAGTCTTTTCCGGCCTTTCCGAGGAGGACAGTGCACCTACTGCTGCCACATAGAGCAGCATAAACAGGTTATGGCCAAAAAGGAAAAGGGCTGCTCTCTGGGCTCTTCTGTTTCTTATTAGTTTTAGTGCAGTTGATATTCCCTAAGAATTGGGCTGGGAAGAAATGCCTTAAAGACTAAAAACATTTTATTCCAGCATAAATTCTCATGGACTGGAGCTGTTCTCCCTCTGAGGCAGAGGACATCTTGCTGGGTAATTCTCACTGTCCAGTAGGGTTGCCAAGTGTTGAAAACTCACCGGCGGGGGGGAGTCCTCCTCTCACCGGGAGTTTCTTCTGGTGCATGCGCAAAGCGTGCGCGCCCATTGACATCACCGAAAGTGACGCAGCACGTTGGGGGCGTTGCCAGGGCGACGCTCTGGCAATCACCCCAAAACTCTGTGGTTGCCAGGGCGACGCTCTGGCAATCGCCCCAAAACTCTATGGTATCATAGAGTTTTGGGGTGATTGCCAGAGCGTCGCGCTGGCAATGCCCCCAACGTGCTGCGTCACTTTCAGTGACGTCATTACGTCGTCCTCGCTGGACGACGTCGGGGTTGGGGTTCCCCCCGCCGGCCGAATGCTGGCCGGCGGATCAGGAACCCCTTTAGCAGGGGATCCCCCGCCCCCTGGGCTGACTTGGCAGCCCTACTGTCCAGTCAGGAATGCAGGAACTTTTTCTTTCAACTTCCTGTCTCTTGCCTGTGGGAGTCGCCCTATTCAGTTCTTTTCCTGCCTCAACAGGGAGAGCAGCTTAGATCAGGCCTTGGCTTTATCTAATCCTTAAAACTCTAAATTCCTTATTCAACCTCATATATCTTCTATCTTAACTACTTCTATGTACTTCCTGTAATTTTTTCACTGTTCTTTCCTATATTCTAACCCTTTTTGGAGAAGAACAGCAATGGTTTATATAGAGGCTGTATTCAGCAGTGGCGGCCGTTTTAGGAGACAGCAAGAGCTTTCTTCTGCTGAGGAGCTGAACGCTCTCCTTATTGCTGGTGCCAGACGGGGCACAAGAGGAGCCAGCATGCCCTATAGCAGGCTTGCCTAGGCTACCCCAGTGAGATTGCCTGAGGGCACAAGAGGAGCCGGCATGACCTACTGCAGGATTGCCTAGGCTACCCTAACAAGATTGCCTTAATCTGAGGGTGACAAAGACGCCTGTTGCAACCGGCTACTGGAGAACAGAGCAATCATTCTGCAAGGCTGCAGGGAGATTCCTATTCCATCTGCAGGCCTGAAAACTAGCAACAACTAGCTAATAGAGAAAAGAATCTCTATGGGACCCAGACAACATGCCAGATTTTCAGCATTCCGGTAAGGTATGCAAACCTGGGCTATTCCCCTTACCTCTTGATTTCCTTCTCTCTTCAGAGTCCAGGAGGCTGCTGAGTGCTCCCCCCAACTCCATAAGCCATGTAAGCAACATAGCTTCTAATGAGAACCATCTAAGCAACTACTGAGTGCACTAAGTTGCAGTGGCAGCTGTATGCAATGCCAACAGTGGGTCTCCAGGTCTACTCATGAGTAAGACACATGGATCAAGACCCTCAATGTTTTCCCCCCTGGGTTCTAGCCTTGCTTAGGCAAACCATGCAGGAGGAGATTTTCAATTCTGGCAAGGTAGAGATGGAAGACACATGTCCCACTCAAGCTGCTTCTCCTGCCCCGTCCCTTCCTGCAGGCAGGGGATTTGGGCAATGCAGCTTCTTCCACAGGGAGACCTAGCTGGGCCTAAGGCAGCTGGGAATGAATCTTAACAATAGAAAGAAAGAGAGAGAGAAAGATCATTCTCTATGGGACACAGAGAGGGGGCGTTCCTTGAGATTAAAAGGAGGATGAAATGTGTGCATGCACACGAAAGCTCATACCTTGAATAAACTTTTGTTGGTCTTAAAAGTGCCACTGGACTCTAAAATTGTTGAACTATTTTTAATTTAGTGTTGACTTGGTGTTACCTGCCCTGAGCCCTATTATGCAGGGAAGGGCGGGCTATAAATTGAATATATAAATAGAAATTCATGAACAGTCCATGATCCTGAGAATTGCTAACACCCCTCTCTAAGACCATGGCAGCATTAGAGCTGCAGGAGGTCCCCTCTAAAGAACAGACAGGCCTTCCTAATTCTCAGACCAGTAGTCGGTCAAGGGAATAAGAATTCTCCCTAGGTCTTGCACAGCAGAGAGGGGTTCTCCTGTTCCATCAGTTTCTTTCAGAAAAATTAAACACTGAATGGGCAAAACCTATGGTCAGCATGCAATCACATATTGTACTAGAAATTGTATCTTTTATCATATTTTATACTTGATTTTTGCTGATGCCACTAGAGGATGCTCCAGCTGTGCAGTCATCCGAGCTTTTGTCAGAGGATGTTGAGGGCCTTTTCCAGCATAGTTTTACAAGAGGTGTGTCTCACCCTGAAGGAAGCTTTTGAAGGCTCCACTCTGACCATTAAAGCTCCTGCTGTGGTCCCAATAGTCTCAAGAGTGGCTGTTGTCTGGTCTAGGAATCTGTTCCAACTTATTTCAGCAGCAGCTATTGCATGGCAGAGGGAGCCATTAGGGTTCTTATAGCTCACTATGGCGAAAGCAACCTTTGGTCCCTTACCATCTATCCAAAACTATGGTACCTGAGACAGCTGCCAGAAGAAGATTATGGCTCAGAGCTTGGCAACTGATGCCTAACCTGAATGGCCCAAGCTAGCTCTATCTTGTTGGATCTCAGAAGCTGAACGGGGTCAGGACTGTTTTTTTTTTCATGAATGGGAGACCATCAAGGAAGTCCAGGGTTGCTATGCAAGACAGGCAATAGCAAACCACCTTTACTCATCTCACTACATGCTAAGTCCATAGGTATGACCTATACTTGTTAAAACGTCAGACCATCTGGGGACGCTCTTGACAAGACTTCTATTGAAACCTAACACTCTAGACCACTCTGACAAGAGGAGTTTTGGGAGTTACTTCTTTAGTTTCCACTGTGTCCTTCTGAGATTTCACAAGGATAGCAGAAGGATGAACCGGGGTTCTTCCAAACAACCCTTCAGAAAAGGTTCATTCAACTGATAATTATTAGCGGAAATGATAAACCAATCCATGGCCATAAGCTATTTAAAGGATAACTTCAAACCCTTCTGGTGTGGGGACATGTTTTCTATACTCCGGGATGTGTAGTCTTACTCTCAGGCAGACAGTTGGTTCTTACAAATAATTAACAGAGGATACTCCATGGAATTCCTCAAACCCCTCTGAAATACCACATTCCCCACTTCCACCCCCACACACAAGGGTTAGAAAAAGCTTGTAGAACTCTTGCTGCTGTACACCATTCTTAACATTCAGGCCGTAGAACCTGTCCCTCCATTTATAGGGGGTCAAGGAGATTTCCCCCTGCATGGTGACAAGAAGGAACAGAATGTGAAGGGCAGTTTTAGTCTTAAGATACCTCAACAAGAGTACATTAAGGTATTTCAGAATTTCATCACATTAAGATATTTCACATTAAGATATTTCAGAATGGAGTCTCTAGATCCATCACTGTGTCTTTTCAGCCTACGGAGTATCTCACTTCAGTAGATCTTGTTGATCAGATCAAACCCTGTGGCCAAGGCACACTAAGACATGGAACCAACTATATACTGTCTACAGAACTACAGATTCCTGGTCATTCTTCAGTTAAGTTCTCTAGCACCTACTAAGTTCTCTAGCACCTACTGAGATTTCACAAGGATAGCAGAAGGATGAACCGGGGTTCTTTCAAACAACCCTTCAGAAAAGGGTAATTCAACAAATAATCATTAGCCAAAATGATAAACCAACCCATGGCCATAAGCCATTCGCCATTCAAAGCATAACTTCAAACCCTTCTGGTGGGGAGGACACATTTTCTATACTCTGGGATATGTAGTCTTACTCTCAGGCAGACAGTTGGTCCTTACAAATAACTACTAGAGGATACTCCATGGAGTTCCTCAAACCCTACTGGAACACCACATTTCCTCCCCCCACCCCCCACAAAAAAAAACTTGTAGAACTCCTGCTGCTATACACCATTCTTAACATTCAGGCCATAGAACCTGTCCCTCTATTTATAGAGGGACAAAGAGATTTCCCCCTTCATGGTGAGAAGAAGGAACAAAAAGTGAAGGGTAGTTTTAGTCTTAAAATACCCCAACAAGAGTACATTAAGATATTTCAGAATGGAGTCTCTAAATCCATCACTGAGTCCTTTCAGCATGAGGAATATCTCACTTCAGATCAAACCCTGTGGCCAAGGTGCACAAAGACACAGAACCAACTATAAACTGTCTACAGAACTTCAGATTCCTGGTCATTCTTCAGTTAAGTTCTCTAGCACCTACTAAGAAAGTATAGCACGTAGGTGTCAGGATGGTCACAACTTGCTTATATACTAGACCACTACAACAGCTTCCAAGACATTTCCAACTACAAATTATGACCAAGGGGGACCCTTTCCATCAGGGCTCCCTTACAGTAAAGACCAGTCTCACTGGGAGGACAAGAGTGCTCAGTCCCCTTCAGGTAAGGAAACACTGCATCCTGGAGGTGAAGTAGATCTTTCTGTCTCTAGACTGCCTGGTTGGGGACGACACTAGAAGGTTCACCAGCACAGGGTCGGTACAGGGAGCGAGGCAATCCCCCTGGAGCGTCGGATGATTTATGTGACCTTCCTTTACCATCAGCCTACAGATACTTGGTCAACGTGTACTAATCTGACCAACAACATACAATGAGGGTCTAGATCTTCATCTACCATAAGGAAACTATCAAGATCATAACGTGGGTGGAGAAAAACCTGACATCACCAAACAACCTTCAAGTCAGTTGGTGCTCCACCATGTTTCTTCTTTTTCCATAGGCTGAAACAATTGAGGCTTAACATCCCAGTGGCCAAATGACCTTATGTTTTCCTATGCCCCCCATCCCATTTCCTTCAAAATATGTCAGGAAGAGCAAGGACCAGAAGGCAGCAATCACAGTACTAGAACCATATTGTCCTCAGTGACCATGATTCTCTGACCCTCAGGATAGGGCAAACCAACCACTGCTAACACTCCCAGTATCACCGGACATGCTTCAACAAGGTTCTTTATGGCTTCCACATTCAGGATGGCTGTGTTTAACTGCTTGGAGATTGAGTGGGCTCAAGGATTCTTCCTTTACAATGTCAAGTAACAACTCCGACAACGGTCAGAGTTACCTTTGTTCCAAGGTCTGAGCCTATCTAGACACTTTCAAGCTCGCCACCTTCCAGAGGTGCTGCTCTAAATGAGCCACCACAAAGATGCAAGTGTCTAATGTAGAAATTGTGTACCATACTCTCAGTTTCGCCAGGCACTATTTGATCCTATCAATGAAATTCCACTTAAATGGCTGAGGATGAAAATCTTATTCTTCTTATAGCCGACACATCAGGTAGGAGGGTTTCTGTTCTAGGTACTTGTTCAGTCAAGCCTGAACTATGAGTTTTCCATAGAGACAAAAGGGTCTTGAAGACAGATACTGCCTTTACACTGAAGATAAATTCAACCTCCCACAGGTCCTCAGAAATTTTACTCTTCCTCATTTCACCTGAATCCTATCCATCCAAAGGAGAAACTGCAGCAGGCCTTGGAAGTAAGACGTATGCTTAAAATCGATTCCTTATTCATCTTCATCTCTCCACTGTATAAAAGAAGGAGGACACCAATTTGGACATCAGCAGTACCCTTAAGACCTACATTTATTGAAGCTTACAAAGCTCAGTATTTGAAATACCATCTGGGATCACTGCACACTCAGTTTGAAGTGCCACAACCAGCACAGCCCTAACCAAACACACCACAGTCAAAGAGATAGGCAAGGTGAACACATGGTCATCAGTATCCACCTGTGCAGGGCACTCTAAGGTGAACTTCTAGGACTCAGCTGACACAGCTTTTGGAAATGAGTTACAATGTATTCTAGATTTGGAGGACAATGACCCACCCAGTAACTGAGGACACTGCTCTGGGAGGTCCCAGCAAGATGTCCTCTGCCTCAGAGGGAGAACGACCATTGGACACTTGCCATGAAGGGTTCTTCTCCTCTGAGGAAAGGAGGACATCTTGTCCCTCCCAAAGTCATCAAAAAACTAGTTATTCAGCACGTACACTTCTTGTCTCACAAATACTGTTTGCCTTTTTTCCCCTTAATTAGGTTGTTGCTCTGTTCTTGTCGGTCTCTTTTCTTGAATTGGCTTTACAGTCTTACTACATTCGGAGTTACCAAAACTGAATAGGGCAACTCCCACAGGCAAGAGACAGGAATAAGTGTCCCATGGTCGATTTCTATAGATTCAACGAAGCAGAGTTCTACTAAGGAGCTGCTCTTGCCAGTTGTTATGACAGAGGCAAACTTTATAGATAGAGGCAGAGGGAGGAATAAAAACAAAACATGTATGTCGCCCTTGAGGATTAGTGAATTTTAAGCACGGTAGTTGAAACACAAATGGCTGTCACTGCAGCAGTTAGAGTTTGGGACTTGGATGTAGGACAACCGGGTTTGAACTGCTCTGCTCTCAACAGAGCCTGTGGAAAATCACCTGCTATACATATATAATAATAATGTTTATTTGGAAAATGGCTACTGTTTAATATCTTCCAGTTCATAATATATTGAAACTCAGATCACATGATTTCTCAAAATTACTTTCCATGCCAGTGAACCTTCCCCAGCTGCTGACACTAGTGTGAGAAATATTGATGCTGATATGGTGATCCCATGTGATCCATACATGTGTAATGTGTACTGGACCACAGATAGTGGAGAGGAGGGGGTTCATTTACTAGCACATTGCATGTTATGAATTGGCCCCACCTTTCAGCTCAGTCTACCTCTCAAGGTTGTCACAAGGCTAAACTAAGAGCAAGACAGAACACACATGCAAGAAACAAACTGTAGTGAGAAGGGTCTATAAAGCAGCAAAACCAAGAAAATGTCAGGCTCTCAAGTGTGGTAGGAGGCCAGATCAGCCAATAGTCTTTTATCAGTTCCCCATATACAGTGATAAATGAGGCAAGGCTGAGAGTTTGCCTTACCTATTTTTCCACTCAGCATGTCTGCCCCACATCCAGTGCCACTAGCCATCTATACATTGGTGTTCAGATAGAGCTCATGCACATAATATTCAGTGCATGTGCACTCAGATAACGCAGTCAAATGCTGCTGTCCTGTGGGAGTGTTGGAGGTGGACCTCATTCTCACTTTCATCTCCATTCTCCACCATTGGTAGAGAAATAATTGGGGCCATGTTGTCTAGTCCTGCCAGTAAGAAGGGCTCTGTGGAAGAAAGATATCAAACAGATGATAACTGCTTTTGTGAAGGAAATCTGGCATTGATACATTGAGAGAGGGCAGGAGGAAGGAAGAGAGGTATTTGTTTATATTTACTAAGTGGTGGTGAGATCCTTCCTGTGAAAAGAAGCTAATGGGTTCAAAAACATAATGCCTGTTGGCCAAGAGCATAGTGGCCATAACCTCGCTGTGTCTCTTACTCCCTCTATAGAAGTATATGTACAAAGATGAATTCAAAACATGGATGTGAAATGAAGTGTGATCTAAGCCAGAGAAGTTGTTCTAAGAAAATGACAGCCGAAAGAAAGAAAGAAAGAAAGAAAGAAAGAAAGAAAGAAAGAAAGAAAGAAAGAAAGAAAGATCAATACTGAGCATGAAGTAATCTTGGAGTTACAACATAGGGATGGGTAAACGTAGAGAACTGCCAGGATGGCTCATGCTGTTGCAGATTCCAGATAAACAATACACTGAATTTTAAACTCAGTTGGGTGCTGCATTACTCAGTATGAAAGCGTTTAGAGAATGCACATATTTTCATTTAGTTTAGAATGTCTGGGATTTCATGTGCTTGGTATTTACTATCCTTTCATTCTCTGTGTTCTTTCCGAACTAAATATAGATCAGTCTGGAAAATCCAGGACAGGGTGAACTATTACATAAACAACAGTGATAGTTAGCATTAAGGTGGTATATTGGACAGTGTGTCGGAATGGGTTTATACCCTGCACCCCACCCTCGACCGCAGTACACAGGGCCAAGCTACAGTTGCTGGAGAACTGGGGTAGGACTTGGTGCTATGGCGGCAACTGTCCACTACTGGGCTCAACTGCTCTCGCAGGTTTACATACCCCCTGCTCAGGGCCAAAAGGTGACCAGTACAAACATGGTTGTCAAGAACTCGCCCTCCAGTTTCTCTTGACACTTCCAGTCTCCTCCCTGATTGCTGTTCCTTGACCTGCTGAGATGCCACAGGGCCAAACTACATGTTACTTCTTCATGATATAGACTGGGGCTGGAGCGTTGGGGAAAGTGAAGGTTTAATTCTTTCCACTTTTGCCATTTCCTTAACCAAACTCCCCCCCCCCTCACCTGCTTTAAGCCCTGGTGGGGGAAAGGGTAAATATGCTCTCTTTGCCTGTTGTTTTGCCCCACGGCAGCTGAATGTGGTGGTTTCAATAAGGGTGGTTTCATTAGTGTCTAATCCGATGCCTATTCCCTCGGCCCCTCTCCCATGGCTGCTGTTTAAGAGTAAACGGCATCTCAGGATTCCAGCTGTTGGTTCCTGCCTGGTGTGCAGTTCTTGAAGGCGCAGAGCGTATATGTTTATAGACTGAGACATTGTTCTTCTTCAGTTTGAAATATGGTTGCAATTGTATTAATATTTTGTTTTACGGCATTCACTCCTGTCCTAGTTTTGAAATATGCTCTGGAACTGAAATTTAGTCTAAATTAAGTCCAGGTACATAGCATTCCTGAATAACTAAAGAAAAATAACTTTTGTAACATGTTGTTTTGCAGATTGCAGTGAAGGACTGTTCGGCTGCAACACAGGAAAATGCCTCAATTACACATTTGTTTGTGACGGGTATGATGACTGTGGAGACCTAAGTGATGAGCAGAATTGTGGTAAATGAAAATATTATATTTATTTTTTAAAAATCTGAATAGAGTAGATTTACTTCTTCCCAATATAGTGAAAATTAGTACTCATATGCATTATGGTGTCAAAGAATTAAGCATACAGCAAGTGCACAAATATTTTCTCTCACCTGATTTGTGCAAACACACGCACAAGACCCAGACTCAGACTGAAACCCAGGCCCACGTAGGTCGTCTTCTCACATGATGCATACATACATGTGTGCACAGACAAGGGCAAGCTCATGCTTGGCCTGTTTGCTGCTGGCCACTCCATTTTTTTAGCTGGTCAATCTGGAGGTGCTTCTCCATTGCTGCTGCTTATCTTTTCAACTTTGAGTATGCCAAACAAACACATAGAGCATGCAGCGAGGTTCTGGTCTGATATTATGATGGAACAGTCTTATTCTTGGTTAGTGGCTAGGCATGGGCAGCAGTGGTCACAGTGAGTGAGCAGAGTGAACCAGCAAGCTCCCTTTTCTTTTCTTTTTTTGCAGACATTGCTGCTGCAGGGTGGCTGCTCACCACCATTTGTGGGACATGAGCATTGTTGCTGTGGGCAAGCCAGAGAAATAGACAGGCTCCTTGGCATTGCTGTGTGGGCGATGACCGCTACTGTATCATTTATTTATTTAATTTATTAATGCAGTTTATACCCCGCCCTCTCAACCAAGGCAGGCTCAGGGCAGCTTACATAAAATCCCATATATAAATTCAATGAAAACCAATAATAAAATAACCATAAACAGTTCATTTATCAATTATCCTAGAGTGCTCGAACAGTGATCTAATAAAGTGCGAGAACAGTAGGTTTCAGACTAACAGTGCTGCTTAGGTGACAATAACAGTCATGATGGTATTCTCACACCAGCTCAGTTTGTTCAGCTTATTTGTGTGTCAGGCATGGCTGTCGGTGATATGACCAGGGCACAGGGTCACTCCTCAGATGTTTGATGCAGCTCCTTAGTCAAAGGCCTGGTGGAAGAGCTCTGTCTTGCAGGCCCTGTGGAATTGTAAAAAGTCCCACTGGGCCCTGATCTCGCCCGGGAGCTCATTCCACCAGTATGGAGCCACCACTGAGAAGGCCCTAGCCCTAGTTACAGCCAGCCTGGCGTCTTTGGGCCCAGGAGGGCCAATCGATTTTGGGACCCTAAGTACAGTGCTCTCTGGGGAGCATGTGGGGAAAGGTGGTCCCTTTAGTATATCGGATCATGACCATAAAGGGCTTTAAAGGTCAAAACCAGCACCTTGAAGTGAATCTGGTATGCTATCGACAGCCAGTGCAGTGCTTTCAGTACAGGTTGAATGTGCTCCTGCATAGAGAGACCCATCAATAGCCTGGGCGCAGCATTTTGCACTAGCTGTAGCTTCTGGATTTGGGACAAGGGCAGCCCCACGCAGAGATCATTACAGTAGTCTAATCTCGAGGTGACCATTGCATGGATCACTGTTGCCAAGTCATTGCATTCGAGGAAGGGAACCAACTGCCTAATCAGCTGAAGATGATAGAAGGCTGACTTAGCAGTGGCTGCTACCTGGGCCTCCATTGTTAAGGAGGCATCCAAGAGCACTCCCCAAACTCCTAACCTCCAGCGCTGGCACCAACCGTGCTCCATCGAAGGTCGGGAGTGGGATCCCTGCCCTCGGGCAGGGCCACCCGGGGCCACCCCAGCTAAGGCACAGGATCTTTGTCTTTGTCGGATTCAATTTCAGTTGACTCAGTCTAAGCTTTGTACTTGCAGGCTGATGGCGCTCAGGGATAAGTACAAACATGTTTCCACCACTTCTGCCCAGTACAAATTCACACACAATGTAACAAAAAAGGGGAAAAAACAATGGAGTAGGAAAACAGACTTCCCTCTGTCAGCCCCAGCATGCAGTGAGCCAGAATGACAAATGCTATTCCCCCCCTCATTGGTTGGTAACCTACTTCACATGCCAATTAACTTTTTTTTGCAGAACTACTTCTAAAGTAGTCCTTTACCTTGTATTGTATTTTAAAGGTTCTGAGTTAGTTAAGGAAATAAGTTCTTCCTATAAATGTGGTGAGGAGCATTCCAGTATTGTTTTCTCCAATGACATCCAGCAAAATAGTATATTAGTTTAGACCAGAGCCTTTCTCTATCAGTTGAGTCAAAAACAGTCACAGGATCAACAAAGGCTGTGTATAGGTGTTTAGTGGGACCCGTTACACAATCTGTGGCTAGATAGTGCAGCATCAGGCAGTGATTTATGGTACTTTGGCCCTTCCTAAAACCAGCTTGTTCTGGGGAGATGACCTGATTGTTGGCTTCCCAGTCTTCCAGTTTTCTCAGTAAAAATTTACTATAAAGTTTAGAGGCTGTATCCAACAAGCTGATAGGACAATAGTTATGAGGGTCCGATTTATTGTCCTTCTTTATATATTGGCACAACAATGCTTTGTTTCCAGCCGGCAGGAAAAAGTCCAGAGGAGTTTATCTGGGTAAACACCTTTACCAGTACAGGGGCCCACCAATCAAAAAATTGCTTTAAAAACTCTGGAGGAATCATGTCTTCTACAGGAGCCATTTCCATATGAGAGAGAGTCAATAAGTCTTTTAACCTCAGGTGCTGTGACTGGAGGCCACTGAGGTGCATCAAGGGAGCTAAACAGAGGAATTGGTTGATCAGCAGTACTGGTATCATTGATAAAGTTGCCAAAGACCTGGCTAAAATGAAGATGCCAGTCTTTGCACTAATTTGAGCATCTAGCAAGGGAGATGTATTGCCAATACCTAAGGACACCAGGTTCCAAAACGTGGATTCAGTTTTTTCGCAAACTGCAAGATCAAGTCCTTCCCGTTGAAATCTAGCGAAAACGAGCTGCTTTTGTTTCAACAACTCTTTATAAGATGATCTCATTGACAGTAGCTGGTCGATGGGCAGAGGTGCCCCAGATGTCTTGTTAGCCTCTTCCTAAATTGTCTGCATGCCTGAGCAAACCAGCCCCTTGTGATAATAGCACAAGGGGCTTGAGGCTTGTTCTGGACCAAGTAAGGTCTAAGAAGTTTCATTATATCTTCATAATATTTAACTAGATCAGAGTCATTCATCATTATTTGTTGCTGCAAGGCCCAGAGAACTCCTCTCTCCAGAAGCTTAGCTATATTAAGGTGTACCTGCAAGGACTCCCTGATTCTCCTTTCTCCAAAGAGCGTAACACTGGTTATCTTCATTGGGTTACTAGAGGGAAAAGTTTCAGGAAAGTTTAAAATTAGACTAAGTGGACCATGATCACTCTCTGATCTGTCTTCTGTTTTAAAATAATGTGAGATAGAAGAGAGGATAAAACTAAGATATGCTCTATTGAGCTGGCATCCTGGGAAGATAAGTAGGTATATGTTCCTTGTGAAGGGTCAAACTTAGTACCATGTAGTTTCAGGTGGTAAATGTGCATGCACACAAAAGCTCCCCCCTTGAATAAACCTTTGTTGGTCTTAGTACCATGTAGACTATGAAGCTGGTGAGCAATGCTCCCTCTAAGCTGCGGAGTCTTGTGAGCAAAAATTCTACCTTGTGAGCTACTGGCATTAAAGTTGTGAGTGAGCAGTTTGGCTACTGCATAAGTTAGTTTGCTCTGGAGCCATCCTTCCTGAGCTAAGACCAAAAATGTGTGAGCCAGAGGCTAAAAAACTGAGCTTGCTCACGCTAACTCAGCTTAGAGGGAACACTGCTGGTGAGTTGAAAATAGTTCTGAAAATTTTGCTCCAGCATAATTGATGATTGTATCCTCAGACCATCTGTCTGAAAGGCTTGCTTGCAGGATAGCCTGACTGATAGGACAATCAGGAGAACCATGCAAGTCAGCACCTATTCAGGCATTAAAATCACCACATAAGAAGACATGGCAATTAGGATATTGAAAGTCCAGGGCTTCCAGGGTAACAAAAAGTTTGTTCCAGACAGTGTCTGGGCTCCGTAGGTTAGAATTTTTTTGGGGAAAGTAAACATTAATGCAGAGGAGGGAGCTAACCTGGGCCTGCATATCCTCAGAACCTGAATTAGGCCCTGAGATTCACTTTTTGAGACCTGGATTTCGGCTGATAGATCAACCAAAACCAGAATTGCCAAGCTCCTACTACCATGGCCCTTATTGCTGGTTTTAATTGTGGGGACAAAATATGGACAGAACCCGCAAAAAAATAGAGAGTCGGGCTCCAGAATCTGTGTTTTCTGAAGGCATTAAATGTCATATTTCTGTAAGAATTTTGGAAAAGTCAAGTCATGAAATTTATTACCCGCAACCCATGGTGTTCCATGAAAGAATTTTCAACTGTCAATCTGCGTGCTTGACTAGATCCCAGATCTTGTTGGTATCTAAAAAAACACAGCCTTTATTGGGAACTATAATGGGAAATTTAGAAGAGGAGTTTTGAACTGAGCACTCCATTGGAGGGTCAGGTAGGCCATACTCATGGTCCTTTAAATATCGATTGAAGGGCTCCACATCTGAGGGCTTAAGAATTTTTTGGAAGGTGCTAAGTAGCTACTTTAGTGTGGGAACCAGGCTGTTCCCTGGCAGACTGTATTATGTTTGATTTGGATTCTTTTAGATGACTTTGTGAAGATTGGCAGTCAAAAAGAACCTGGCCAGGCTTAGTACTTGTTGGAATTGCTATGGGCGAAGAGATGGAAGGAAGAGAGGCTTTCTGAGCCCTCTGCTCCAACTTTGGTGCTGCCTGTTATAATGTTTGCTTTACATTCGTGTATGTTCTAATGTTGGTTTTATGTTAGTTTTAACTGTTAACTTGTAAACCACTTTGATGGTATTTTATGGTTGTTAGCCGCCTTGAGCCAGTTCACCGGCAAGGCGGGATAAAAATAAAATAAAATAAATAAATAAAGTGTTGCCCTCAGTTGTATCAGTCTGTCAATGATAGCCAGTTGCTTAGAATTCAGGGAGGGCTTTAAAAGGGTGAATTAGATCTTCCGCCACAGAATGGAAAGATATAGGTGTCCGTGGTTGGGTTTGTGAAAGAATGGCTGGGCAGTTCTCAAATTTTACCATTCCAAAGGGGGTTTCCAGAGAGACCCAGCCTTAAACCTCTTTCAAAGTAAGGTAATTACCCAACTCCTCTACAGTGTGGAGGTTTGGGGATGGAATGACTCCTTGACTGCAAACTTGGAGAGAATCCAAAACCTTTTTCTGAAAGGTTATTAGCACCACCTCCAAATACCCCAGCCATGTTTCTATGAGCCGAATTGGGGCTTCCTTTTCTTCGTGCACGTGCACACAAAGCCGTTTTTAATGACCGGCACAAACTGAAGAGAGCTCCAGTAGATCATCTTTCAAGCATTTGTTTCTCTATAAGTCTAAAAGATCCTAAATGGCAACTCAATTGTAACAAACTCCTTCAAATATATAATTTGCCTCTCAGGCTGACTTTACTGGTAGGGTGCAAATATACACACATGATGTTGCTTTAGATAGGCAAGTCATACTAGAAACTAAATTTTCTCCCTGGTATAAGTTGATTAAATTGGATCATCTTAGGGCACAAGATTTGTCCAAGATTTCCTTTTAAAAATTACATTCAGCTTTTACGACCTTGCATTTGCAAACAATGCAAACAGCTATGCTTGAAGGTCACTTCACGCAAACACCAGTTGCTCAGTGCCTCCGCATATATGGAGGCCCAGACCTGTGCCATTATTTGTTCGCTGGTCCATTTGATTCAGCCCCAAGGAAGAAATTCTTAGGTACAATCCTGGCCACTTTAGGCCATAGCACTGTGATGGAAAAAGTTATATTTTTACTTGTAGATGTGGAGCCAGAGGTTTCATAGAAGGTTGCCCTTTTTGCCTTAGCAGCAAAGAAAATTCAAGCTAAGCTAGTGCCAGCGTAGTCCAGTTAAGAATTTAACTAGTATTCAACAGACATTTATGGGAGTTTTTCCTTTTCTTATGAAACAAATTTCAACTTTTCATCTGTAATGCAAGAATAGTAATACCAACCTAATAGGGTTTTTTGTTTAAATATTTATACCCCACATTTCTATGAGGATAAATCCTCATGGGATCCAACCAAGTATGTGTTTTGTTATTCAAACTGGTCCTGGTGTCAGGTCTCATGTGCAGAACATCCTCTTCGTGTGTAGAACCATATACATGTTCCAGGGCAAATAAATTACTCAGTATGCATGGCTCCCAACAAATTAATTACTCAGTAGGCATGGGTCTCAACTTAGCACAGTCCTCCTGTTTAGAAGGTAGAGATGGAGACAAAGGGAACACTGAATAACCTTTAGTCCCCTATCAAGATTGAGAACTGAAATATGACGTGATAAGGAAAAGCAAAATGAGACAATGTTGCAATATGACTGTTATGTAAAGTAGCCAAATCAACCTTGGATAGTCCTAACTGCCTCATTGGGGATGCCTATGGGGAAAGCTGGGGGGAGGAGGGAGAAAGTAAGTCATATGTTGCCTGTCCTGGAGTGAAGAGTTTGGTGTGTTGGGGCAAGTGATGTTGGACTAGGCTGAGGTTCCTGTGATCTCAGCAGTTATCTCAGCAGTGGAAGAGGTCCGATGTTACCAATTGCTGTGAGCATAATCAACAACAGAGGCTGGCAATTTAGGATGTCCCTTTTTAATATATATTTAGGGTTACCTGGGCTTTAGTGGAAGAGTTGTATTACTGGCCAAATTCCATGCAGAGCTAGGATCTGCAGCAGGGATTGGGTCAAGGGGCCAGGGCTAATTCCTCATTGGAGGATTTGACTTTTAGGGGTAAGTACGGGAAGATGTGTGCCTAGGTGGAAGTGGAAATGCAAATATGGGCATGTTAGGGGTGGCAACAGGGTTCAGCAGAATGGTCTAGTTGGGGTGAGTGATTACCTGAGTTGTGGGTTGGCTAAGGTTTGTTCCAAAAAGGCTGAGCAGTGGCTTGATGGCCTGTCCTGGGTTTGGGATTGAATTACTGCAGATGGTTCTATTGGGAGGGAGGCTCTTGTCAGTATCTACCATATATTCTGTGCCTGCCATACATTATCTATGCCCTACTGGTATGTTGACCTTGCTTTCAGCCTACCTACATTTAACCGTACTTCTAGTCTCCCCATAGGTCCTGCCCGGGAGTTCACAACGGGACTCCTACCCAGCCCCTAGGAATGCGGAGTCAGCCAGCCCTCCTCCCTCAACCCCCGCCTCCTTTCTTGTTTTGCTTCAGCTTTGCTTATGCTTTGCTTGGCTTGTTCCTAGCGCCTGCGCAGACGCCTAGCCATCTTCCCTTCTGGCTGGTTATTTTATGTCTTGTCCTTGAACATGAAAGACTCTGGTGTGGAGAGAAACTATTCTGATGTTATGATCTCAGGTCTCTGTGAACTGGTTTTTAGAATGTTCACCATCATTATACCCTGAGAAAAGGGTTTCCCGAGGATTCTGTGGGAACTGCTTCTCTTTCTGGTTGCGCGCCTAAAGTACTGTATTCTGATTGGTAGGGCACCTGTAGCCATTTTATGAGTTTAGTATATCAATGCATGTAACCCAAAGCAATTCATTACTAACAGAAGAAGTGTATGACTCCAATAATCTTTTCTGCAAGTAAAGGACTTTTATTTACAAGACCTGTTGTGGACTATATTCAGGGGTCATTTTGTAGAAAAAGAGGTGCAGGAGCTCATCAGCATAACTCATTAGCATAACTTATTTGCATATGCTACACCACCTGACATCACCGAAAGTATGTCAGAAGGCAAGAAAGAAAGCAGAGAGAGAGAGAGAGAGAGAGAGAGAAAGAAAGAAAGCTGGCAGAGGGGACAGCTACTAATCCAAGCCTCAGAAATATCACTCTTCAGGCAGGATAGCTTCAGTGGTGGCTGAAGCCTCCAGAAGGCTGGTCGGAGGAACAAGGACCTTTCCAGGGGACGGGGTCATTTTGCTACAGCCATGACACAAGCAGGCATTCCCCCGTGGAGGGGGGGGCTGGCACCAACTCCCGGAGCTGAGCTCCTGCTTGAAATGACCCCTGACTATATTCATTGGGACATTCTCACAGCTCTGGGAACTCAGGTTATTCACCAGAAGATTTGAATCATTTACTTACGGGCATGGGTATGAGGGAGCTCTGGAGGCTTGGACAAAAGGCCTTTAATTAATGTGCTCCTTTGGAACATTCAGCCAGTTGGGCTAGACCCATCTGAGAGTGTCCAGGGGAATTCCTGCCAATTTCTTAGACCCTGTTTTGATATATCAAAATGAGCATTTTATCCAGACAGCCAACATTTTTAAAGCCCGATGATCTTTTTAAAGCACAGATATAGGGGGTCCCTGTGTGTGTGGAGTTTTTTTTTTTTTTGGCTTCATAGGTTTTGCCTCTGAGGCGGAGGACATCTTGCTGGGTGATTCCCCCTGTCCAGTAAGGGAGGCAGGAACATTTAAAAAAAAACTTCCTGTCTCTTCCCTGTGGGAGTCGCCCTATTCAGTTCTTGTCCTGGCTCAACAGGGAGAGCAGCTTAGATCAGGCCTTGCCTTTATCTAATCCTTTAAATTCCTTATTCAACCTCATATATCTTCTATCTTAACTACTTCTATATACTTCCTGTAATTTTTTCACTGTTCTTCCCTATATTCTAAGCCTTGGAAAAGAACAGCAATGTTTTATATAGAGGCTGTATTCAGCAGTGGCGGCCATTTTAGGAGACAGCAAGAGCTTTCTTCTGCTGAGGAGCTGAACGCCCTCCTTATTGCTGGTGCCGGACGGGGCACAAGAGGAGCCAGCATGACCTATAGCAGGCTTGCCTAGGCTACCCCAGCGAGATTGCCTGAGGGCACAAGAGGAGCCGGCATGACCTACTGCAGGATTGCCTAAGCTACCCCAGCGAGATTGCCTTAATCTGAGAGTGACAAAGACGCCTGTTGCAACCGGCTGCTGGAGACCAGAGCGATCGATCTACAAGGCTGCAGGGAGATTCCTATTCCATCTGCAGGCCTGAAAACTAGCAACAACTAGCTAATAGAGAAAAGAATCTCTAAGGGACCCAGACAACATGCCAGATTTTCAGCGTTCCGGTAAGGTATGCAAACCCGGGCTATTCCCCTTATCTCCTTTCCTTCTCTCTTCAGTCCAGGAGGCTGCTGAGTGCCCTCCCCCCCTCCATAAACCATGTAGGCAACATAGCTTCTAATGATAACCATCTAAGCAACTACTGAGTGCACTAAGTTGCAGTGGCAGCTGTATGCAATGCCAACAGTGGGTCTCCAGGTCTACTCATGAGTAAGACACATGGATCAAGACCCTCAGTGTTTTTCTCCCTGGGTTCTTGCCTTGCTTAGGCAAACCATGCAGGAGGAGATCGCCAGTTCTGGCAAGACAGAGATGGAAGACACGTGTCCCACCCCAGCTCCTACTGCCCCCTCCCTTCCTGCAGGCAAGGGATTTGGGCAATGCAGCTTCTTGCACAGGGAGACCTAGCTGGCCCTAAGGCAGCTGGGAATGAATCTTAACAATAGAAAGAGAGAGAAAGAGAGAGAAAGGTCACTCACTTTGGGACACAGAGATTAAAAGGAGAATGAAATTTGTGCGTGCACACGAAAGCTCATACCTTGAATAAACCTTTGTTGGTCTTAAAAGTGCCACTGGACTCTAAAATTGTTGAACTATTTTTAATTTAGTGTTGACTTGGTGTTACCTGCCCTGAGCCCTATTATGCAGGGAAGGGCAGGCTATAAATTGAATATATAAATAGAAATTCATGAACAGTCCATGATCCTGAGAATTGCTAACACCCCTCTCTAAGACCGTGGCTGCATTAGAGCTGCAGGAAGTCCCCTCTAAAGAACAGACAGGCCCTCCTAATTCTCAGACCAGTAGTCGGTCAAGGGAATAAGAATTCTCCCTAGGTCTTGCACAGCAGAGAGGGGTTCTCCTGTTCCATCAGTTTCTTTCAGAAAAATTAAACACTGAATGGGCAAAACCTATGGTCAGCATGCAATCACATATTGTACTAGAAATTGTATGTTTTATCATATTTTATACTTGATTTTTGCTGATGCCACTAGAGGATGCTCCAGTAGCAGCTGTGCAGTCATCCGAGCTTTTGTCAGAGGATGTTGGGGGCACTTTCCAGCATAGTTTTACAAGAGGTGTGTTTCGCCCTGAAGGAAGCTTTTGAAGGCTCCACTCTGACCATTAAAGCTCCTGCTGTGGTCCCAATAGTCTCAAGAGTGGCTGTTGTCTGGTCTAGGAATCTGTTCCAACTTATTTCAGCAGCAGCCATTGCATGGCAGAGGGAGCCATTAGGGTTCTTATAGCTCACTATGGCGAAAGCAACCTTTGGTCCCTTACCATCTATCCAAAACTATGGTACCTGAGACAGCTGCCAGAAGATTATGGCTCAGAGCTTGGCAACTGATGCCTAACCTGAATGGCCCAAGCTAGGTCTATCTTGTTGGATCTCAGAAGCTGAACGGGGTCAGGACTGTTTTTTTTTTCATGAATGGGAGACCATCAAGGAAGTCCAGGGTTGCTATGCAAGACAGGCAATAGCAAACCACCTTTACTCATCTCGCTACATGCTAAGTCCATAGGTATGACCTATACTTGTTAAAACGTCAGACCATCTGGGGACGCTCTTGACAAAACTTATATTGAAACCTGACACTCTAGACCACTCTGACAAGAGGAGTTTTGGGAGTTACTTCTTTAGTTTCCACTGTGTCCTTCTGAGATTTCACAAGGATAGCAGAAGGATGAACCGGGGTTCTTCCAAACAACCCTTCAGAAAAGGTTCATTCAACTGATAATTATTAGCGGAAATGATAAACCAATCCATGGCTATAAGCTATTTAAAGCATAACTTCAAACCCTTCTGGTGTGGGGACATGTTTTCTATACTCCGGGATATGTAGTCTTACTCTCAGGCAGACAGTTGGTTCTTACAAATAATTAACAGAGGATACTCCATGGAATTCCTCAAACCCCTCTGAAATACCACATTCCTCACTTCCACCCCCACACACAAGGGTTAGAAAAAGCTTGTAGAACTCTTGCTGCTGTACACCATTCTTAACATTCAGGCCATAGAACCTGTCCCTCCATTTATAGGGGGTCAAGGAGATTTCCCCCTGCATGGTGACAAGAAGGAACAGAATGTGAAGGGCAGTTTTAGTCTTAAGATACCTCAACAAGAGTACATTAAGGTATTTCAGAATTTCATCACATTAAGATATTTCACATTAAGATATTTCAGAATGGAGTCTCTAGATCAGGGGTGGCCAACCTGTGGCTCGGGAGCCACATGCGGCTCTTTCACACATATTGTGCGGCTCCTGGCAGGGCAGCTGGGGAAGCAAAGGGGAGGCATGCTTTTTCTCTCTTTTTCCCTTCCTTCCTTCCTTCCCTCCTCCCTCCCATCTATTTGCTTTCCTAGTTTCTCTCTCTCTCTTTCTTATAACTGGTTTTCCTCGTTTGTTTTTATTTTTGGCAGTCCCATTTAACGTTAATAAAAAGCAAATTTGCATATTTTAAAAAATAAAAATGTGTGTGTGATATTTGTTCCTGTCTTGCGGCTCTCAGACATCTCTATGTGGCTCTTACGTTTATTCTATGTGGCTCTTACGTTAAGCAAGGTTGGCCACCCCTGCTCTAGATCCATCACTGTGTCTTTTCAGCCTACGGAGTATCTCACTTCAGTAGATCTTGTTGATCAGATCAAACCCTGTGGCCAAGGCACACTAAGACATGGAACCAACTATATACTGTCTACAGAACTACAGATTCCTGGTCATTCTTCAGTTAAGTTCTCTAGCACCTACTAAGAAAGTATAACACCTAGGTGTCAGGATGGTCACAACTTGCTTATACACTAGACCACTACAGCAGCTTCTAAGACATTTCCAACTACAAATTATGACCAAGGGGGACCCTTTCCACCAGGGCTCCCTTACAGTAAAGACCAGTCTCACTGGGAGGACAAGACCTCTCAGTCCCCTTCAGGTAAGGAAACACTGCATCTCGGAGGTGAAGTAGATCTTCCTCAGTCTCCAGACTGCCTGGTTGGGGACATCACTAGAAGGTTATCCAGAACAGAGTCAGTGGTCTGGGAGCTTTGGATGATTTATCTGACTTTCCTTTACCATCAGCCTACAGATACTTGGTCAACGTGTACTAATCTGACCAACAACATACAATGAGGGTCTAGATCTTCATCTACCACAAGGAAACTATCAAGATCATAACATGGGTAGGGGGAAGAAAAACAAAACAACAAAACCTGATATCACCAAGCAACCATTCAAGTGAATGTTTCTTCTTCCACTGGCTGAAGCGATTGAGGCTTAACATCCCTGTGGCCAAGTGACCCCCCATCCCGTTTCCTTCAAAATATGTCAGGAAGATCAAGGACCAGAAGGCAGCAATCACAGTACTAGAACCATATTGTCCTCAGTGACCATGATTCTCTGACCCTCAGGATAGGGCAAACCAACCACTGCTAACACTCCCAGTATCACCGGACATGCTTCAACAAGGTCCTGTATGGCTTCCACATTCAGGATGGCTGTGTTTAACTGCTTGGAGATCGAGTGGGGCGACCTTTATGTCTCGGTTTTTCGACAAAATGCAATGATGGGCTCAAGGATTCTTCCTTTACAATGTCAAGTAACAACTCTGACAACGGTCAGCGTTACCTTTGTTCCAAGGTCTGAGCGTATCTAGACACCTTCAAGTTCGCCACCTTCCAGAGGTGCTCCTCTAAATGAGCCACCACAAAGATGCAAGATGTAGAAATTGTGTACCATACTCTCAGTTTCGCCAGACACTATTTGATCCTATTAATGAAATTCCACTTAAATGGCTGAGGATGAAAATCTTATTTTTCTTATAGCAGACGCATCAGGTAGGAGGGTTTCTGTTCTAGGTACTTGTTCAGTCAAGCCTGAACTATGAGTTTTCCATAGAGACAAAAAGGTCTTGAAGACAGATACTGCCTTTACACTGAAAATAAATGCAACCTCCCACAGGTCCTCAGAAATTTTACTCTTCCTCATTTCACCTGAATCCTATCCATCCAAAGGAGAAACTGCAGCAGGCCTTGGAAGTAAGACGTATGCTTAAAATTGATTCCTTATTCATCTTCATCTGTCTACTGAATGAATGAAGGAGGATGCCAATTTGGATATCAGCAGTACCCTTAAGACCTACATTTATTGAAGCGTACAAAGCTCAGTATTTGAAATACCATCTGGGATCACTGCACACTCAGTTTGAAGTGCTACAACCAGCACAGCCCTAACCAAACACACCACAGTCAAAGAGATAGGCAAGGTGAACATCAATATCCACCTGTGTAGGGCACTCTAAGGTGAACTTCTAGGACTCAGCTGACACAGCTTTTGGAAATGAGTCACAACGTATTCTAGATTTGGAGGACAATGACCCACCCAGTAACTGAGGACACTGCTCCTGGAGGTCCCAGCAAGATGTCCTCCACCTCAGAGGGAGAACGACCATTGGACACTTCTCCTCTGAGGAAAGGAGGACATCTTGTCCCTCCCAAAGTCATCAAAAAACTAGTTATTCAGCAGGTACACTTCTTGTCTCACAAATACTGTTTGCCTTTTTTCCCCTTAATTAGGTTGTCGCTCTGTTCTTGTCGGTCTCTTTTCTTGAATTGGCTTTACAATCTTACTACATTCGGAGTTACCAAAACTGAATAGGGCGACTCCCACAGGCAAGAGACAGGAAATTGAAAGAAAAAAAAGTTCCTGCCTCCCTGATTGGATGGTGGGAATCACCCAGCAAGATGTCCTCCTTTCCTCAGAGGAGAAGGACCCTTCACGGTAAGTGTCCCATGGTTGATTTCTATAGATTCAACGAAGCAGAGTTGCCAGTTGTTATGATAGAGGCAAACTTTATAGATAGAGGCAGAGGGAGGAATAAAAACAAATCATGTATGTCGCCCTTGAGGATTAGTGAATTTTAAGCACGGTAGTTGAAACACAAATGGCTGTCACTGCAGCAGTTAGAGTTTGGGACTTGGATGTAGGACAACCGGGTTTGAACTCCTGCTCTGCTCTCAACAGAGCCTGTGGAAAATCACCTGCTATACATATCTAATAATAATGTTTATTATTAGCTGTTTATTACAGCTGTTCTTGAAAAAGGGCAGTTTCTGTCAGAGCTCTCTCAGCCCCACCTACCTTATAGGGTGTCTGTTGTGGGGAGGGGAAGGGAAAGAAGTTTGTAAGCCGCTCTGGCTGTGGTCACACGGCCCCTTTAAATCCGGAAGCCCTCCCGGATTAAAAGGGCCACATTTTTTTACCTCGAGTTGGGATGTTTACACATTCCAACCCCTGTGGCGGCGGGCAGAGGAGGAGGAGGCGGCAGGCGATGGTGGCAGATGTAGGAGGCGGCGAAGGAGGCGGTGGCGGCAGCGGAAGAAGCGGCGGGCGACCCGGCCTTGAGCTGTTAAGTGGTGGCTTTTTCTGCGGTGGCGGCTTTTTCTGTGGCGGTGGTGGCCAGTGGTGGCGGCGGCCGGGGGAGGCACCCTTCCCCGAGCCCTGCCGGCCGCCTGGTAAGTTTGGGGTTCCTCCCTTTTACACTTGGGTGCTTGAGTGGCCAAGTGCCCAAGTGTAAAAGGGGAAAAAATGGTGGGCGGGACCATCTGGACAGCCCTGCTCTTGCAATGATTGCGAGAGAGGGCTGGCCAGATGGCTCAAATGCGGGTTCCTCCCGCCACTCCCGGGAAAACAGTTGATTTTCCTGGGGTCGAAAAATGCAGGAGGAACCCGCATTTGTGCCCGCTTCGGCATGGGACTAGCCCTGGCCTTTTTAGACGGTCCCTTTAAATGCGAGAGGAAACAGCCCCTCCTCCCACATTAAAGGGCCGTATGACCGTGGCTTCTGAGACTCCAAGTGAAGTGCTGGGTATAAATCCAATCTCCTCCTCCTCCTCTTCTTCCTCTTCTTCTTCTTCCTCCTCCTCTTCCTACCATCAGGTTCAAAGGCAGCTTGTGCTGTTAGTGTATCGGACTAAGACTCCAGGGGAGATCAAAGTTCTAATCCCCACTCAGCCACTTAGCTCAGTGGGGAGCCTTGGGCCAGTCACTCTATTTTAGCTTTGGCTGCCTCATCAAGAGAGCCAGTTTGGTGTAGTGGTTAAGTGCACGAACTCTAATTTGGGAGAACATAGGTTGATTCCCCACTCCTCCACTTGTAGCTGCTGGATGACCTAGGCAAGCCATAGTTCTGTCTGAGCTGTTCTTGAAAGAGCAGTTCTCAAAAGAGCTCTCTCAGCCCCACCTACCTCACAGGGTGTCTGTTGTGGGGAGGGGAAGGGAAAGGGGTTTGTAAGCTGCTCTGAGACTCCAAGTGAAGGGCAGGGTATAAATCCAATCTCCTCCTACTCCTCTGGTAGAATGGAGGAGGGGAGAGCTGTGTATGTTACCCTGAGCTCCTAGGAGGAAGGGTGGGATGGAAATGTGGTAGGTAAATAAATATCAGCTGTTAATTCCTTCCTAAGAAATCTGATATTTCTCTTGTTTGCTCTTTATCCGAATATCTTACATATTAGATACATACTATGCAGAGTTACATGGTTTGGTGTAGTAGTTAGGAGTGTGGACTCTAATCTGGGAGAACTGGATGTGATTCCCCACTCCTCCACTTGCAGCTGCTGGTGTGACCTTGGGTCAGTCACAGTTCTCTCAGAGCTGTCCTTGAAAGAGCAGTTCTCGAAAGAGCTCTCTCATACCCACCTACCTCACAGGGTTTCTGTTGTGGGGAGGGGACAGGAAAGGGGTTGTAAGCTGCTCTGAGACTTTGTCAGGTAGTGAAGGGCAGGGTATAAATCCAATCTCCTCTGCTACATCTTTCTAAATCCACTGAAGTTAGTTGAATGGTCTTCGAAAGGTCTCTGCTTAGCATGGCAGTGATTATGGCCACAATTTGAAGAAATATGCGGCTGCTTTTGCATTCAAAGCATGTCTTTGTATTTGTGTTTCTCACACAGCTGACCTCCAGGCAGCTTAAGAAACATCTTTGAAACCAAGGGGTGTTTCAAAATCTTGCTTTTGTAACATGCGAAAGTTTCAAAAGTAGGGTATTTTGGCACTGAGTAAATGGTACTTTGATATTTTATTGGGCCTGTGTTCAAAGAATAAAGTAAAAAAAATAAATTAATGGGCTAACCTAAAATAGCTCTTTGAATCCTGGCCACACAGCTGCTACTGCAAATGCAAAATATTGGTGGTCTGTCACCATAGTATCATTCACAAGAGAACAGCAACTTCTGCTTGGGCTGATAGTTGGCAATCTAATGATATATTGCAGAGTCATGTTAATTCTTTCCTCGCTTTTGTCAATTTTATTCTGAAAAAGAATGTAATCCAGTGACACAACACCAGTGTGGAGATGGGAGATGCATAGCAATGGATTGGGTGTGTGATGGTGACCATGACTGCACAGACAAATCAGATGAGGTCAACTGTTGTAAGTAACCTGAGTTTTGTGAGTCATGATATCAGTACTGCTAAATGCAATGAAGAAACGTACTGCTAGAAACAGGAGATTTAAGGATTTTTTGTTTTGATCTCTGTCAGATTTAGTGATGAGGAATTTAGTATCCAAGCTGGGGCGCTACAAAGAATAACACAAGCTGCCGGAATAATTTGGAAATGCTACCTTGCCCCTCAAAATGTTCCCTTCCATCATTCACTAGGGGCCAAACTACACATTACAACTTACACTAGTTTGTCACAAGGATTTGCAGCCATACTACAGTGGTGAGTCAGTCCCTCGTACTCAGAATCTTTACCCCACCCAGGGCTCCGTTGGGGCCGGGGCGCGCCGGAGCGCCGCTCCGGGAGAGAGGAGGCGGGGGGGCGGGCACTTAATGAAGCCCCGCCCCCGACCTCCCCCCCCAGCGGAGCGCCGCCGGCCCCGAGAAGAGTCCTGTCCCTCCCCCTCCCACTGCTCCCGAGGCCGCGGCAGAGCGCCGCGGCCCGGGAAGCCCCTTTCCTCCCACCCCCCGAGAAGAGTCCTGTCCCTCCCCCCTCCCACTGCTCCCGAGGCCGCGGCAGAGCGCCGCAGCCGTGGGAAGCCCCTTTCCTCCCACCCCCCGAGAAGAGTCCTGTCCCTCCCCCCTTCCACTGCTCCCGAGGCCGCGGCAGAGCACCGCGGCCCGGGAAGCCCCTTTCCTCCCACCCCCGAGAAGAGTCCTGTCCCTCCCCCTGCTCCCGAGGCCGCGGCAGAGCGCCGCGGCCGTGGGAAGCCCCTTTCCTCCCCCCCTCAATACTCCCTCCCTCGCTTCCTTCCTTCTCTCTTTCTCTCCCCCCACCTACCTACTTACCTTCCTCTTCCTTCCTTTCCCCCTTCCTTCCTTTCTTCCTACTCTCTCTCTCTCCCCACATACCTACCTACCTGTTCCTTCCCCTCTCCCTTCCTTCCTTCCTTCCCTCTCCCCCCCTTCCTACCTACCTTACTGTTCCTTCCTTTCCCCCTTCCTTCTCCTCTCCCTTCCTTCCTTCCTTCCTTCTCTCTCCCCCCCTTCCTACCTACCTTACTGTTCCTTCCTTTCCCCCTTCCTTCCCCTTTCCCTTCCTTCCTTCCTTCCTTCCTTCTCTCCCCACCTACCTACCTGTTCCTTCCCCTTTCCCTTCCTTCCTTCCTCCCTCTCCCCCCTTCCTTCCTTTCTTCTCTCCCCCCCACCTTCCTACCTACCTTACTGTTCCTTCCTGTCCCCCTTCCTTTCCCTCCCTCCCTCCCTCCCTTCCTTCCTTCTCTCTCTCTCTCTCCCCACCTACTTACCTACCTTCCTGTTCCTTCCCCTCTCCCTTTCTTCCTTTCTTCTCTCTCTCTCCCCCACCTACCTTCCTGTTCCTTCCTTTCCCCGTCCTTCCCCTCTCCCTTCCTTCCTTCCTCCTTCTCTCCCCCCTTCCTTCCTTCCTTCTCTCTCTCCCCCCACCTTCCTACCTACCTTACTGTTCCTTTCTTTCTTCCTTCCTTCCCCCCTTCCTCCCTTCTTTATTCCTCCCTCCTCCTTTCCTTTCTTCCTTCCTTTCTTTTTCTTTCTTTTCTCTCTCTCCCCCACCTACCTACCTTCCTTCCTGTTCCTTTCCTTCCTTCCCCCTCCCTCCCTTCTTGCCTTCTGACACACCTGACGTCAGGGATGTGTGACCTTATGACACTTCCGGTGATGTCAGGGGGTGTGGCATATGCAAATAAGTTATGCTAATGAGCTCCTGCACCTCTTTTTTTACGAAAGGACCCCTGACCCCACCCATATGCACTATCTTACCATCCCACGTTATTGCAGAGCTTTTCTGTCTGCAAGACTGAACATTATACCAACAATGGTTTTGCAGGGGAGATTTCTGAATGGGCCCTTCACTGGCAGAATCTGCACTTGTGGCCGTAATAGGGTTGATACATCCCCCCATGCCCTGCTGGAATGCAGACTCTGGCATTCTTGCTCAATGATAAGGACCTAAAGATCACTCTAGCAACTGCAAAAATTGTCTCAGTCCTTTTCGCCCTCTCATCCAAAAAAATTAGGAAAAAGTGTTTTCTGCTGCTCAAGATTCATGAATCGATGAGCTTCTAAGGGTATACAAGGATAAAAAGGACAAAAGGAAAAGTGGTGAGCCCCTGGTGGCCAGTCTGTGTAAAAATGCCTCACTTGCCTGAATTGGGAACATGGAGCAGGGGGAGGAGGGGCTCCCCCCTTTCCCCTGTATCTTTTTCCAATGGTGAAAAAGGCCAGGGGGGTGTTGTTTCCCTCTTTGGGAATGTTTCCATGTGTAACCCTCTGATGCAGCAAATAATACCACCTTCAGTTCAGGAAAAATGGCACAGGGAGAGGCAACAGCCCCTCCTTCTCCTGTGCCATACTTCCAATTTCAATTGGGCTCCTGGCGCACTTTCACATGGGGTTGTCACAGGGGATTTGCAGGTACAGTATGGCTACCAGTAACCCCTGGGAGCTCATGTAAAACATGATGTTTAGTTTGGCCCTAAGTTCCCAGGGGCTTGAACAGACTAAACTCCCCTCTTCCATTTTAGCTCTGCTGCTCTTGGTATTCCAGACCTACTTATTGGGTGTTGTTAGAAGTTGTTTCCTCTTTCTCTGGATGCTTGGGAAGTCCCCGAGTATGTAGACCATCACCTTCTCTGTTGGGGTCTGTGTTGTGCAACTTTAGCTAATTAGATCTGGGCAGCAGTGTTCCCTCTAAGCTGAGTTAGTGTGAGCTAGCTCACAGCTTTTAAGCCTCCGGCTCACACATTTTTGTCTTAGCTCAGGAAGGAGTGATCCAGAGCAAACTAATAGATGCAGTCGCCAAATCGCTCGCTCACAACTTTAATGCCAGTAGCTCACAAAGTAGAATTTTTGCTCACAAGACTCCGCAACTTAGAGGGAACATTGCTGGGCAGCCAATTTTAATATTAGATACAGTGTTCACTCCTAGTCTTTTAGCAATATGTCTTCATTATATTGTATTTCCCCCACTTCTATTGCAGTTTGAATGGATTATATAAACCTGAAACCTATATGACACTAATAATCATATCATTTTTGTTATATGTTTATCCAAATTAAATAACTGTTCAGGAAATGGATATCTGTACAGCCTTTCCAGAATATCTTCTTGTTTTTTTCCAGCGTGTCATAGTCAGGGACTTGTGGAATGTAAAAATGGGCAGTGTGTTCCCAGTGCATTCCGGTGTGATGGAGACCATGACTGTAAGGACGGAAGTGATGAAGAAAACTGCAGTGAAAGTAAGAGTATGCCCCTTGTATGCTTAATAATTAATAGATGAAAGATCCAGAAACTTAAACCATTACATCTGCATGTTTTGGGGAGGAGTACAGAACAGTGGTAGCAGTATTTATTATTAGTCCTGTTTTCCCACTGAAACTCAAGGCAGATCACACAGTGTGAATCAGTGTGTTGAATAGAATGATACATCTAATAACTAATGTAATAGGATGAGGAATTAGAGAAAATTGAAACAGAGCTGTTGTCTGAACAAAGTGTAAGTATTAAACAGTGCAGAAAGTAGAAGTACTTCAGTAGAAACACAGTGCATTTTCCTGGGGCCAGTCTGTTATGGTGTAGTAGCACTATTTCATTTATAAAAATGCCCTCCTGAACAATTCTGCTTTATATAGTTTGCAAAATGCCAGGAGAATGGGAGCCTTCCAGACCTCTTCAGGCAGGCCGTTCCACAGGTGGTGGTGGTGGGGCATTGCAGAGAAGCCACGTATACAGGCAGTTATTGACCTTGCAGATCGGCAAGGTGGCACCTGCAGAAGGCTCTGCTCAGATGAGCAAAATTGTCGCAGCAGGATCTAGGTGGAGAGCTCATACTGTCCCATCTCATAACCTCTACTGGGAGGTTTTATTGGGGGTGTATTAAATTGGGGATTATGACAAAAAGCTTCCTGCTGAACTGTGGCCCTCATGGAGATCCTGTCAAGGCAAGCCATTTAGTTTGGAATTGTCATGGATGCATTTACTCAGTTTTAACAGAGAGTTCAGACAACATCATTGGCCACATATCACAGTTTGTTTTCCCCCATGTTGTCATCCTGTCTTTTTTCCAGATTTTCTTTGTACAGATTTTGTTCTACTTTGAGCAGAATTACATCATGCTGTGGGATTTCTCTTGCGGATAGCTAACATTCACACATGCAGATTACAACTGTTGCTGCAGTCATCAACTGATGCAATGCATGCGTTAATTCAGAGCTGAGTAAAAGGCACGAGAGTAGATAGCTCTATTTAATTTAAATCAAAGTCTCTATGGAGAGAAACTTCTTTTCAAATTATACAATACTTTGCCCACCCTAGATTCTTAGGAAGGAAAGTCTTTTAAAAATGAGACGGAAGGAGAACATTATCGTGGAATTTCATCTGTGCAAGTTACAAATAAACATTAGTTCACCACTTGGCTGAATGAGAAAAACAGACTCCTTCCCATACATCCCTTTAAGGAAATGTAATTAAGGTTAGGCTGACATTATTGCTGTAATTCATTCTGTGGAATAGAAATCCAATACAGAGGTTCTCCTCGGCTGAGTCTACAAAGCTGTCCAAAGACATGGTGTTTATAGGAATTTTATTTAGGCTGTGGTATGCTTAGTAAGAATCTTATCTGCTGTTTCATACAAATTCAAGCAGCATTATGATTTGAGGAGGAGAACAGGGTGAAGTTGAAGAGTTAAGACTTTACAAACAAGTTTCCGTACACAGACTTGCCATATCTTGGGTTCATCTTTGGTCTTCTGTGCAGTCCCATGGAGAAGAACTTTCTAGCTCCAACAGACTGAAAAGGGGTTCCTCCCAGGTGACTTTTCCCACCCAAACTGTCATGTGCTGTGAGGGAAGAGCACCATGTTCCCTCAGTTCTCCTCTCTCATTCTCTTCAATTTCTTCTGTCATCTTTGCTACTGGGTTATTCTGTGGATTTTCAAATGGCTCAGAAATCCTTGTTCAAAATGTTTGCCCCAGTGTGGCACCAAAATGACACACAGGTCCCTTCCGCACGGACCTATTTGCCATGCTAGAGGGACGCTTCATTGACAGATCAAACTGGCGCGATCACACCAGCACATCTGGGAAGCGTCCCACAACCGTCGTCAAGCTGTTTCAAACCATTTTGATCTGGTGGGGAATTGTAGTAAAAAACTACTAGTGAAACTCCAGTATCAAATGGTTTGCTGCGGCTCACAGACGGAGTTTTCCTGTGTGATTGCGCCAGTGCGGAAGTGTAGCGTCGCGGATAGCGTGATCACATGCCATTCTGATGCAACACTGTTTCCCCCCCCCCTTCTCCGTGTGCGCATCATCGAAAGCCCTTGGGGGGAAGAAGCAAAGTGTCGATTCCCCCTTCCCCCCTTGCAGTGATTCATCGATCTCCCATTTAAGCATCTCGGAAACCCACCACAAAAAAAACCCCCTACTCATCCGCGGTTGCATCTGATCACGCGGCAGCAGTTTGCCCCGGCAGGTCCATGGAGCTGTGTGATCATGCAACTGCAGAGCAAATTGCTCTGGAG
Organism: Lepidodactylus listeri; assembly: GCA_029233225.1. Lineage (NCBI taxonomy): Eukaryota > Metazoa > Chordata > Lepidosauria > Squamata > Gekkonidae > Lepidodactylus > Lepidodactylus listeri. The sequence goes on along the minus strand of JARCFY010000009.1, from coordinate 108,847,764 downwards.
CAAAAAAGCCTCGATTCCCCTCCAGATTATCTTGCTCGTGTGGAAGGGACCACAGACTAACAAGCATATGGTGTGTCTTCTCTGCCTCAGTGAGTCACATAATGTTGGGGCTTGCCACCATTGCCATCAGATCAGCATAAAGGTGAGGAGTGATAGGACCTTCTGTCTTAAGGCTGCTCTTTGGGAGAAAGCTCTGTCTGTTCCAGCAACCCAGTAGCCAAACCCTCTATCACACAGGAACTGTCTTCTTGACTGGCGTTGGTATCATCACACTGTTTTGTTTCAGTCTTGGATCCGCCTAGGCTTTGGTCCAGGTCCCTGGGTCTTTTGAGTTCACACTGGAATGCATCAGAACCACCTTCCAAAAAACCCTGAATTCAAGTTGAAGTACGTAGGATAAGGCTTTGGTTCTGGCTTGGCCTACAGAGTCAGTTAAGATGCTTTTGGTTTTTCAGCCTATGGTCCAGGACCCCATCATCTTTGAATTGGATCCAAACTGGCTCCTCCATCTGCTCCTCACCTCCAAGACTGCCATGACTCTTTATGGAGGGTGAGATCCTACAGGAAGACCTATCTTTGGTTTCCATACCAAAGAAGTTGCATTCAGGGGCGTAGACTTTTGGAAATTCCGGGGGGTGGGTGGGGGCTCCTTAGTGTGCGCACGAAGCGTGTGCACTCGCTGGGGTGATGTTCTCCCCCCCAGGAAACCGCCGCGCCTCCCGGGCCCTTCCGAGGCCTGCCAGCCACTGCTGCCGGTGCCTCTCCCCCCCGGCCCCCCCTTCCCTCTCCCTCTCCAGCAGCGACGACCGGGCCTTGGAAGGACCCGGGGAGGAGCGGCGGCAGGCGCTCCGTTTTGCCGGGGGGGCTGAGCCCTGCCCGGGAAATTTCGAGGGTGGCTCGAGCCCTCGAGTCCCCCCGTACTCTATGCCTATGATTGCATTTGGTTCCACATAGTATGCGTTGGCCGACTCATTATGCTTTGGTTCTGTGGATACCTTACCCATACTTGCCTACAGTTTTGGATGGGGGACCTTCTGCTTGCATCAGCAGTCAGTTCCATTGGCCACTTTAATTCCATTCTGACTACATGCTCTATCAGTTCCAGCCCCCCTTTTTGAGAAGCCTATGATTCATCAGACCTCAGATTCTGATGGTGATGAAGGAGCTTCATGGTCTGACATCGGTTCTGAGTTTTCCTCGGATCCATCTCCAGGTGAAGCTGTGAGGTATTCCACTGCAGTATGTCCCAATGATGACATATGGCTTTACTCTGAATAAATGCTGTGCATGGCCAAGTCTTTAGAAATCAATGTGATGTCCTCAAATCCAAACCCCCCAAATAAAATCTTGACTGCTTTATATTCAGATGCTCCTGTTACTATGGCATTTCCCATGCTGGAGGATTTTTTGGGCATTGCCACTTCAATTTGGGAGAAACCAGCTTCCATTCCATCAACTTTGTGCAAGATGGAAAATGTATATAAGGTGCGCCAGGAGGACTACATGTTTCTCTTCACACACACACCTCACCTATCACCTGGTCTTTGGTAGTGGATGAAGTTCAGATTAAGTACAAGCAGGGTTCTCACTTTGCCCCTACGGATAAAGAAGGCAAATAGATGCTATTCGTAGGAAGGTCTACTCCTTTTTTACACTTCAGTCTGCACGTAGTCAACTATCAGGCCATCATGACAGCATACCAACTTTTCCTTGCGGAACTTTTCCTTTGGGTTCTCTTACCTTGAGCTAATTCCCCAGGACAAGTGTGTTTTGGCTAAAGTCCTGCAGGCTGAAGCTGTTAAACTATCAAAGCAGCAGGTGAAATGCTGGCTGCCACAGCTGCCAATTGCTGAGCACATTCCCTAGCTTCTGCTGTCACCCTCAGGCGTTATGCCTGGTATCCACCATCTTGCCTCCTGCATCTCATTTTAAGGTGGAGGACTTGCCTTTTGAAAATTCTCAGCTTTTTTCAGCAACAACTGATGAGACATTGGCTCAGATCAAGAAAAAAAGTCTATATCCTGTAAAAGCATTAATATGTGAGGAAGAATGTTTTTGTGATCACGTGATGTCTCCACGGAAGGACAGAATGCCTGCTGACTACTCTCCAGTGTGATTGCCACGATGGTTGTCTTAGTGGCTTCAAATAGTGATCGAGACACATTATGCTAGGCAAACCTTTTGTTGACTCTTGCCTCTTTAGTACTGACTGTTTTATTGGCCAGAATTGTTCCACCGTTCAGCAATTATTGTAACATCTCATTTTGTCCCTCTAGGTCAGATGCTGTGTCACCAAGGAGATCAGAAATGTACTTCTACATCCTGTCCTGATTCCTGTGGCAACTCTTCTCTCTGTAATGTGAATAGCAGCCGTGTGAATTGTAGTGAGTAGGGCATTTGCTTTATATCAATTCTATCCCTGCACACCTGCTTCCAGCAGCTTTCCCATTGGTTATATTAATGATGGTGTGTTTCAGGACATCAGAGAAAATAATCTTTTCTTTTTAAAGTTACCTCTGATGAATAATGGTCAGATGTGTCGATGCTTGAAATGATTTACATTAGGAGAAAAGAAAGCAAAGGTGTTTAGTCATGCGGTGTTATCATCACTAAAGACAGAACAAATTTGTTGTGACAACTTATTCCAGTATTTTGTTGTCACTGGCTTTCCAGTTTTTAATCTTCTTGTTGGGCATTTGTTGTTGTGATAGATTTTCGGAATGTGCTATGACAGCATAAACAATCTGACATGAAAGAAAGAGGGCTATCATTAGCTCACCAATCTGCCCTCCTTCCAATTTAAGTTTGCATGCACCAAAATAATAAAGTGAAAGAAATATATAATAGGCATGTATTTGTATGCCTGTTTCTTGCTGAATAAGGGCCTTCTGTTTTGCAATTACCTTGTTGTAGATCTCCGTATAATACTGAATTGTAGAATGGTTCCAAAAAGCCTTTGAATCATGGGTGAACACAAAGGGCCTGTTCATTCATGAGCACTCAAAACTTGGCCCCGGACTGAGATGCAGTCTACTTCCCTCAAGAAAGTGAGAAGTCAGCTGAGCAGTATCAGGGCTAATCCCACTAAGAGGCAGTCAATAGATTTTGGGTGCCATTAAACAGTAGCAAATTGCCAGTTATGTATACACACACGCGCACACAAACACACACACAACCATTTGTATTTTAATGATGGGCACCCAAATATCATGGGAAGGGACAGCACTTCTGATGCTTTTTACAGGGTGACCACATGCAAGTGACCACTTGACACTGCTGTTAATGAATAGGCATGTGTGATCCAAACCTAATAAGTAGAAATACCAAATGATGGGTGTGACACTGCCAGTGTATGAAGAAGTACTGCGAAGTGTAGCTTACATTCTCAGAATCCAAAGAGGACTTGTGCTAGATCCCAAAATTCCAGATACCTCTTGAGTAGGCTTGTCAGTTCTGGGTTGGGAAATTCATGGGGTGGAGCTTGGGATGGGATTTTTAAAATAATGAATACGTAATTCTTTTATAATGGTTATTTTTGTTATACATATATTTTATTTATCAAATTTCTACCCCACCCTCCCAGTCAGGGCTGGCTGTAGTAGGCACTGGACATTTTACAAGAAAGTTCACATCTTCAATTATATGCACACACAGATATATGCACAGACACATTTATATTTGTTTTGCAAACGGCAAGAACATCAGTAACAAAAAAACCCTTTCATGTTTTTAGTCTCAGAACTATCAGGGCGTTGATTCTGGTGTGATTTTTTTTGCTTTGCTTTGAATTTAATGATAGGTTGAATTTTCAGTTAAAAACAAATATATACCGTATTTTTTGCTCCATAAGACGCACCTGACCATAAGACGCACCTAGCTCCGCTCGGTGCCGTGGCTTGGGAAAGGTGAGGGGGGTTTAAGATGCACACACTTCCCCCCCACTTTTTTGGGAGAAAAAGTGAGGCTTATGGAGCAAAAAATACGGTACTTTCCTTTGGGAACTGGGGATAGTGGTAAAATATGATCCAGTCTACTAATCTTGCATCCTGGAATTGCTGAAAATTCATGAAACTATTGAATTCCAAAAGTATTACATATGTATTTTAAATGTAATTTCAGTCTTTTTTCTCTCTGCCAGGTCAGTGTGAACCAATTGTGTTGGAACTGTGTATGAACCTGCCTTACAATTATACTAATTTCCCCAATTACTTGGGCCATCGAACACAGAAAGAAGCCTCCATCAGTTGGGAGTCCTCTCTCTTCCCAGCTTTGGTTCAAACGAATTGTTACAAATATTTGATGTTTTTCGCCTGCACAATCCTGGTGCCAAAATGCAATCCTCAAACAAACCAACGAATTCCGCCATGCAGGTAATATTTAATAACTAGCTGTAATTTAATTTTTTCCCCTTTCGGTGCAACTTTAATTCTGTCTACAGTACACAGAAAGACGATATAGGTGGTGAGACTATGGGGTTACTATTGCTTCTCAGTTTCCATTTCAGAAGTCATTGTTAAACCAGCAAATCCAGTGTTCAGTCAGTGATCCAGTAATCCGTGATCTGCACCGTTATGTGTGATGCTGGTGAATTCATGATCCTATGCAGTGCAATCCTCCGCAGAGGCAAATCCTCCTAACTCCACTGAAGCAAACGGGCTTGGAAGGGTGCCTTGTTAAGGATTGCCCTGTAACTTTGGTTTGTTGCTGAGAAGACTTGAGATGACCTTTCCCTAACTGGCCACTGCAAAGCAATTATGTAACCCCACTAATATTTCTCTGAAGACATTTGTACATTCTTCCAGCTTTTCCCTGTTCTTCATGGTGCAAAATACTGAAGTGTGCATTTGCTCAGTTATACAAATCAAGGAATGGTAAAGAAAAAAATCATGGCACTTCAGTAATTGACACAGATTCTTGTTCATGCTGTAAAGCTCCATGATGCTGTATACATAGTTAAGTAAAAAGATGAATATTTTTTGTATTTGCATTTTCTCTTCCCGGTGACTTGCTGTGTCTGATTTGGGTCAGTTGTTCAGATTCTAATTTCTAAACTTTTCAGCAAAAGTTTCAGCCTTATGTTGTTATACCTATTTGTCCCTTCCTTTTTCTAGATATGTGTATTAGATTTTCAACCCACTCTTTCTCCAAGGCCGTTCTTGCCTCCTCCATTTTATCCTCATAACAACTCTGTGAGATAATTTGAAAGAGAGTGATTAGCCCTAAGTCTGTCAGTGACTGAACCCAGGTCTCCTGGGCCTCATCTATTATATGATCTCCGTTCTTGTTCCTAATAGGGAAAGCTGGCTTGCCTCCACTAATGTACTGAGAGGTGCCAGTCAAAAGCCAGATTACATCCCTTGGTTTCATGAATGGTAGCTCCAAAACCATCTGCTAAAATGTCAGGAATACCAGCCTCTATCAGAGAATACCTCCTGGTTAAAATAAACAAGAGTCTTGTGGCAGCTTGTAGACTGATTTATGATACCAGGTCCTTGTCTAATCTTTGAAGATGGTACCAAAGGTCTTTATGCGGTCTGTGAAGAAATGCATTTTATTTGGAGGTTTGGGCTTTGCAAAACCTTCAGACTTGGTTTTTAAAAGATGTTCTCACTTTGCAGAAGATAGGAAGGGGAAAGTCAATTGCTACCAAGCATCTGCAAATGGCCAGGTCACACATTTATGGGAATTTGGTGGCTGCTTCCTCAAATGACCAACTAGTGGTCGTGTACTAAAGGAGAAGCGAGAGAGATAAATCCCACCAAGGGTCTGGTGGGTTAGGGTTAACAGCACATTGCCAGGAGGACACTTGGAGACTGCTGGTGCTTAGATGCCTCAGAGGGCCAGAATGGAGTGGGTGCTTGCAAGCCAGTGGGGCTGGGCTGTTCCACAACGAAGTCTAATTCATCATTGTTTGCTGCAGTTCCCCTTTGAAATTCTTTTGATAGAGAATGCTTTTAGATCAATACCAATGTGACCTAGAAGTTTGAACTGTTCTCTCACTGGCTGCTAAATATTTCCATTTTTAATGTCAAATCTGTGTCCATTTATTCTTTTTTTGTAGGGACTGACCTGTGTGTCCTATGCAGAAACTTAAGATTCCGCAACCCATTGGTTAAGTAGTTTAGCAAAATTAGGGAGACTGATTAATCTCCAATCACTGCTATTGTGAATGGCTGCTGTATCTTTCTTGATTACATTTGAATTTTACAGAATTGTATCTTGCTCTGTACTTCCTGCATTCATGGCCTTGTCACAAAGCTCATTATAGCCTTTTCTTCACAACCTTATATATATATTTCTGCCTAGTGGGGGTCAACCGTATGCATCTGATGAAGCGGGATCAAATCCATGCAAGTTTATGCTGGAGTAAAAAGCTTGTTACTCTTTAAGGTGTCACAAGACTCCTGTTTGTTTCTGCTGTAGCATACTAATATGGCTGCTCTTCTGAAATAATTACCAAATACAGATTCTGCAGTCTGTCAATTCATGAGCTGTTCAAGCCCACAAGTCTTTAAAACAGAAACACCTCTCTTATCACCCATTTGTATCATTTGAAGTGTGTATATTACTGCCAATCAGGGGTCCGTTGGAGCGGGAGCGCACAGGAGCGCAGCTCCGGGAGTGAGGAGCCCAGGGGGCGGGCACATGACCAAGCCCCGCCCCCTCCTCGGCTTCCCCGAGCAGTGCAGAGGCGCAGCGCCCTGGGGAAAGCCCTGCTAGGGTCTTTATTGTTTTTAATGATTTGTTTTAATATTGATAATTTTATCATTGTTCCTTTTATGACTGTGTGCTGCTTTTCCAGAGACTTGCTCAAGGTGGCATATAAATTTTCTAAGTATACCATTTTTTATCTGGCCACATGGCACATAAGTACTGGAGAAATTTCACCAACCCTTCAGCAGCTTCCACCCCATCAGTTTGATGTAGTGGTCAGGAGTTGGACTCTAATCTGGGAGAACCAGGTTTGATTCCCCACTCCTCCACATGCAGCTGGTGGTGTGACCTTGGGCCAGTCACAAGTTCTCTCAGAGCTGTTCTCTCATGAGCAGTTCTCAAAAGACCTCTCTCAGCCCCACCTACCTCACAGGGTGTCTTGTTGTGGGGAGGGGAAGGGAAAGGGATGGGTGGTGCACATGTCCTGGGTATCTCAAGTCTACTTGAAACCTGGTGGTTTCCAGGGAGCAGGAAGAGAATGAGGGTGTGTTCTTTACGCTTCTTTTTATTGCACAAAGTATTGGCTGGGGAAGGGAATGGAGGAAGAGCAGGTCAGTTTCACTCACCTGTGGAGTGGAGCCTGAGGGGTGGGTGTTGCCTTCTGACACACTTCCGGTATGTTGGGGGTGTGTGTGGCATATGCAAATGAGTTATGCTAATAAGCTCCTGCACCTCTCTTTCTACAAAATGACCCCTGCTGCCAATTACCATGGTGAAGTGTGCCTGCCCACGAAAACTTATACTCAGAATTAAACTTTTGTTGGTCTTAAAGGTTCCACTGGACCCAAACTTTGCTCCGTTGCTTCTGACCGGCACGGCCACCCCACCTAAGCCAATTACCATATTGATGAGACTGACACAGAGTACTCTTGGCAGCATCATGTGAATTTTGAAGCGGCACAGCTGGTTGTAGTTAGTTGTGGAGATGAGGAAGTCTAGAGAACAAATGGAAATATTTGAACCCCCCCCCGCCCGCTTTTCCTCATTTTCCTCCTTGAAGCCTAAAGTTGAAACAATGACATTTTTAGGATTTCTTTGGAAAAAACCTTTCTTAAAAAATATTTTGTTTTCAGAATAAGTAAAAAAAATTTTGAAGCCATATTTTGAAACTATCAGCCAATTCACACTGTTGCTATTCTATTGGATCCATTATTCATAGGTAGAAGTGTTAATGATGGTACCATTGCCATTTTGCCTGACTTGTTCTCTAAATAAGCAACACTTAGGACATGATGATGGAAAACTATTTTAAAATGTTACAGGAAATGGATGGTTCAGGGTTGCAGTTTGAGAATCTGCCAATCCTATTGACCCAACAACTTCTTGGCAAGGTTATTATACAGCAGAACTTCTTCCTTCTGTTATTTCTTGTGTCAGGCTCCTCTATTTTTCCATCAAAATAAAAGCATGAAACCAATAAGTTAATATGTAAAAACAATACATAAGAGTCTCTGAGTTTATCCAACCGTTCCATTTTCTGAAGTCCATGAACCTCAAAGTAAAAGTTCAGAATAAAAAGTTTTGAATCCTTTTGATTTGATAAACTTGCTATTACATTCAAAGGTCCAAAGAGTTGGATTCTAAGGAAAGCGATCAGATTTCTACTTATGAAACTGAGTTTTGTTGCTTCCTCCTATCTAAGAAGGATGGCTATTCTTTAAAATTATTATTATTTAAAACATTTATTAGGCCCCCCTTCTCATTTGCAGAATTCAAGGTGGCTTACAATATAGATAAAACATTATTAAAAAAAAACACAATAAAGACAATTATAAAACCCGTAAAAATCACAGTACAAAAATTCCAGTTAGGACTGCCAGTAATAAAAGCTAAATCAATCAAAATGCAGTCCTAAGTAAAACTGTCTTCAACTGCCTCTTGAAGATTGACAATGAGGGGGCCAAGTGCACCTCCTTGGAGGGGTGTTCCCTAATTGTGGGGCTTCCACAGAAAGGGCCCTCAGTTAGGAGGGCATCTCCCTGTGATCTTAATTCCGAGGCAGGAGCTTATGGGAGACCATGGTTCTTCAGCCACCCCGGTCCCAAGTTATGTAGGGCTTTAAAGGACAAAACCAACACCTTGAACTGGGCTCAGAAGTGGATTGGTAGCCAGTGTAATTGCTGTAATATCAGGGCCACATGGACCCAATAGCTGGTCCCAACCAGTAGTCTAGCTGCAATGTTCTGTGCTAGCTGCAGCTTCTGAACACTCTTCAAGGGTAATCCCAAGTAGAGTGCATTGCAATATGTATGTAACTTAGGCATGGATCATTGTGTTTACATCAGACCTCTTGGATATTTTAGCAGAGTAAAAGCAATAAGGCTGTACACATGTATAAATTAGCTAAAAGAAAGTTTACTAAGAAATTAGGGAGGGTTACATGAGAGGATAAAATAATAAAATGGTCTAACTGGCATCTTTCTAGTTACTGGTTACTCCAAGGTGGATTCTCTGGTCTGATCTTAGAACAAAGGGAGGAAGAAGAAACCCCCATAAATGCCTATGTGCAAAATCTCAGGTAACATCACCCAACTATTGATCAGCCAATGACCAGGCTAGAGGTCACCTCATTGTGGATAAGACGTCCCTTTCTAGCACAGGAACTTGTACTTGACATTTCATAGCTTCTAAGCTAACTAATTACAAATTAGCATATATAAACAAACAGGTCAACTCTTTCATGACATCAGGGAGAGAACTTGCAATACTCTAAGAAGACTGAACCGGAGATTGAACGCAGCAGCTGGAGCTGGGTAGACACACTCTGAGTGACAGCAGCCACCTGGTTTTCTCAGGTGATCACTCTGTCAGGCAGCACTCCCAAGCTATGAACCTGGATTTTCAAGGGGAGTATAACCCCATCCAAGACATGAGAGACCAATGTCCCTGGTCTGCCTTTTTGCTAACCAAGATTAAATTTCTTGTCAAGATTAAGTTTCAGCTTGTTCACCCTCATCCAGCCCATTACTGACTCCAAACACCAGTTTAGAACATCAACAGCATCTTCAGAACTAGGTGGAAAAGAAAGGTAGAGCAGGGTATCATCTGCATATTGATGACATTGCAGCCCATATCTCCTGATGACCTTTCCCATTGGCTTCATATCAAATAGCATGGGAAATAAGATGGAACCCTATGGCTCCCCACAGGTCAACAGCCATAGGGTAGAGCAGGAATCCCCAACACCATCTTCTGAGACCAACCCCCCAGGTAGGACTTGAACCACTGTAATACAGTGCCCCATAGTCCCAGTGCAGAGAGGTGGCTTGGTAGGGAAAAAGGCACTGAGGGATCCAGCAGAATCAGCAGGGTCACATTCCCCCTATCTAGTTCTTGATAGAGGTCATCAACCACCGCAGCCAAATCAGTCTCTGTTCCAAATCCTGGCCTGAAGCCAGACTGAAATGGGTCCAGAATATCAGAGTCCCCCTTTGGCAGCTTTTATTAGCCAGGATGGGCACACATTGAGAACACAGGTGGTTGGTCTCACCTGTCCAAGAATCTTGTCCACAAACTTGGGATTCACAATTGAAAAGTATCCATATAAATTGGACAAGCAGATCCAAAGGTACATCAACTGGACATGCATTCATGCCGGCATCTAACCCAGAGTGGATCGAAATGACATTGTCTTCAAAGTAAATGGCAAACTGATCACGGCGGGCTGTTGTGTGGTAAGAGTCTGTGGGGCTGTGATGTAAAAGTCCCCAAGCCACACAAAACAGCTTAGCTGGTTGATGATGTGCAGATGCAACAGTGGTGGAGAGCTCTAGCTGTCACCCCTCCTGTTTCATCACCATCAGCTCCCCAGATAACCAGGGCGCTGATTGCCTGGGGGAAGAGGGCATTTAGGGGTGATTGTGTCAACAGCCCCGGCCATCTCCCTATTCCAGAGCCTCAACAATGTTGTCAGCAACTGAGGTGGGAAATTATACAGTAATTATAATACTTTTTCTGAAGATGAAATGATATTTAACTCATCAGTAGTATTATATAACTGCATATATACATTTATTGTTAGTTGTTGATTACCAATTTATTTTATGAGCAGTTTCTCTAAAAATAGGAGTTTCTTCTGCATGATTGATGTGAAGGTTTGTGTACTGTTGGTAAGCCCAGATAATTAAAAAAAAACCATTTAAAAATTATAATGTTGAGGGTTTCTATTTTCAGCTTTTATTGTATTCTCCCCTATTTTTCCAATAGACAAAAACTAAAATATAGAGTATAGCAGCTTGTAGTTCCATTTCTTAGTCAGTGTATATTTGTAATTATTGTTTTAATAAAATTCTTTAATATTTCATAAACATACCACACTGTATAATTTTATGTTCTACATTAAATGTATTCCATGTTGTTGAAGGAGTAAAGAGTTGAGATGCAGTAATAAAGAGTGTATTGCAGGTATGTCAGCTTGCCCCCAACATTTAAATTTGTTTTAAAAATTGCTTCAGTTTTTCAGGAAACGTTCCCACTCTAGCTTCAAGTGAAGAACTTGTATCCTAGAATCTGCCAAGAGAAGGTGCATAGATTTTTCCCGCACTCATCTCTCTCTCCTATTATCCCTTTTTAACCCTGGAGAGATTATTTCTTGAGTCATGCAGCTGCAATAAAGAGGTGAAAGGGGTGAAACCACCCATTCTTCTCTCTCCTTTTGGAGGCAGTGTGGGGGGGGGGGGGGGGAAATGATGTCCATGTGAGTTCTGCAACCTTGGGAATAATCTTTCTGGGATTCAAAAGGGTCTGGGGTGGGTGGGGAAAAAGAATGTAAGAAAAATATGAATTCTGCTGGCTGGCTGGCTGGTAGGGTTGCCAGATCCTTCAGAGCAACCGGCAGGGGATGGTGGGGGGGGGGGGGGAGACTTACCAGGAGCAGGAGGGAGGCCGAGGTGATGTGTCTGTGTCACTTCCGACATGCACCAGAAGTGATATCATCATGCTGTGATGTTGTGGCAATGCTCTGTTGTTTGGGAATGAACTGTATGGTAAAAATGGCTTCTACCACAGTTTTTTTTGCTCAAATACCAGAGCATTGCCCGGATGTCACCAGTGTGATCATGTCAGTTCTGGTGCACACCAGAAGGGATGTAGCCACTTTGCCAGTGATGTTAACTGTCTCCTGGTAAGTCCCCCTGCCAGCCAACTGATCGGTGGCGGGGGCAGGGCCTGGCAGCCGGGGACCCCCTGCCACCACCAAGGGGTCTGGCAACTCTATTAGTTGGTTGGATGCATGACAAGTTTTCCTGTGGCAAATATTTTAAGAGAAAAGCAATTCTGTGGTTGCTCCTGTTTCTAAATATAGCTTTTCTATGTATAAATGTACACTAGTTGCCTCTTAAAAATTAAATAAAGCATAGAATTCAGGATGTTTCAGAGTGCATGTAGAACAGCATAAGCAAATAGACATTTCTTCTGCTATTAGACAGTAGAGGGACTTGCTTAGCCCCTTCCTTTGCTGGGCTTGTCTTTCTTTCTTACCTTATTCTTACACCACAATGTAGGTGTTAACAGAAGACCGATGTATAATATACATGCCAATCTTGGGTTAAGGCGTGATGCCTACACAAAGTCCTACCATTTTCACATTTATCTATTTTATCACCGATTCTTTCTCCAGAGACTTCTAGGCAGAATACATGGGTTATTCCATTTTATCTTCACAACAGCCTTGTCAGGCAAGTTAGACAGAAAGATAACGACTTGTCCAAGGACACCCAATGACCTTCATGGCTGAACAGGGATTTGAATTCAGGTCTCCAGGTCTAACTACACCTTACTATCACGGTCAGTGCCATTTTTGCCGGTGGCAATGAATTGCAGCTGTGTCATAGGACAGACACATATCCACATTCAGTCACAAGTGTAATCCAAATAACGATATTCATTTCTTTGGCACTGGTGCATAGCTTCAGAGGATTCTGCAAAATGCCATGGAACCTTATAAAATGCAACTGTGTGTTTTGTCTGGTTCCTAATACTTGTCACATGGGCATTTGATTTGCTCTTCAAGTCTACAGGAAATAATAGTTGAAGTGTTTTAGAACCATTATAGACTCTGATAGGATATTGTTTCAAATAATAGCGTGGTCTGTTTCTGGTTAGTCCATCTCAAATGGCTATAATGAATGAAGAATGCATCGAATAAAGAACAATCAAAATAATTATTACTATGGAAAGGCTTCCACATGAAGAGAGTTCTTTAAAAAAAGGGCTGTTTTTGTACTGACAAAAAAGGACACTTTATCTAAGAAGTAATTCTAGTCATAGAATAGTAACATTGGATAAGCCTCCTTTTCTTTCTGATCTATATACATGTACTTCCAGGTGTTCATAAAAATGGTGTCTTGGCTCAAGTTGACCCATGCTGTTATCCTGACCTTGTGTGTGGGGCTGTTTCCATGATCCTTTGTGGATGCATTGTTATATTATTCTCTATCAGTTTTGGAAAATGTGGTTTGAGTTCTTAATCAGGCTGAAAACAATCAGAGAGTCTTCAAAAACCAGAGTCTTTGGTCAGCCTGGAAATAATCTATTGGTGTTTTGCAGAGAATAATTAAGAGCTGTGCAAAATAAGTACTGTGTGAACAGCCTCCAAGCGTATATAGCCTTAAATATATATTGAGGAGGACTTATTTATATCAGCTCAGAAGGTCTTAAACTGCAGATCAGCCAAGTCTTCATTGTAGGGTTGTCAGGGGCCCCCCTGGCCACTGGGGGGGGGGGAATGGGGTGTGTGTAGGGTGCCAGCTCTTTTTTGGGAAACTACTGGAGATTTGGGGGTGGAGCCTGAGGAGGACAAAGACCTCAGTGGGCTACAATGCCATAGAGTCCATCCTCCAAAGCATCCATTTTCTCCTGGAGAACTGAACTCTGTAGTCTGGAGATGAGCTGTAATTCCGGGGGATCCCCAGGTCCCACCTGGATGCTGGAATCCCTACTTCATTGCCTTGTATCCAACAAGATTTGGTCACAGAGTAGACCTTGAGGAGTGAAACTTTGCAGACCTCTGAACCTCCTGAAATTTTGTTTCTGAGGTTTAGCCGATCCTCTGGAACAGTGTTGGAGCAAAGTGAGGATCTACTCTCTCTCTCTCTCTCTCTCTGTGGGCATATGGGATATATAAGTTTTTTAATCTTTATTCTCTTAACTAGCTTGTGACTTGCCAATTTTTTTTGGAGGGAGGATAAGTTTTCTATCAACCTTTTCTGTCTTTTCATCCAAATTAATCTTTCCAGAGCACTTTGTGAACAGTCCAAGGAACGATGTGAGTCTGTCCTTGGGATTGTGGGCTTACAATGGCCAGAAGACACGGACTGTACTCAGTTCCCGGAAGAAAATTCAGGCAACCAAACCTGTCTGACCCCGGACAAGGATGTAGAAGGTGACTTGTTTTTCAGTACCTTAAACTGATATTGAGTTCTTGAGGTTTTGTAGATGGGTATTTTATTTTTGTAATATTTTAAGATTAAATTTTTAATTAAATTATAGTTGAAATAAGTATATGAAGTGAATACCAACCCCTTTCGTATTTGAAAATAATATTAAGTGGTAATAAAAAGACTTTAAAGGCAAGCAATATATGTAAGCTATTTTACGTTTGCAACATATAATAATCATATAATGGTATTGATAGTGTTCCATATACTGTTATAATTGTGTTTGATTAAATTTAATAAAATGTTTTTTTTTTAAATACCAACCCATTTGTGAAAGGCGTAATAGAAGGCTGGAGGACATCAGTATCAGATGGGAGTACAAATGGCAGACAGATTTTTAGAAAAATGACTCACGAAAGCTTCTGCTGGAATAGGTCAGGCTCCCAGCCATAGGCTGGAGGGGCCACTAGTGCCTGAGTGGGAGTGGGGGGGGGGGGGAGCAAGGGTGACTTTGGGCAATTGGGCCCTGCACTGGCTGTCAGTCAGTCAGTTCTCAAGCAGCTTCCTGCAGCCCACCCCAGAGGTTGGCCCACCATGGAATGGGTGGGGCACGCAGACCTGTTGGCTGCAGGCTTGTCCTGGCACACAGCTTATATTGAAAGGAGCAGGCTGAAGAAGTATTTGGCATTCAGCAACTCTCTCTTGGCAAAGAAGGGGTCTCAGTCACACCCATTGCTAGAACAGAGGCTAAAGCTGCAGTCTGCCAGCATCTCTTCTATCTGCTGCTCCTGGAAGATGGCACTCCCACCCCACCCATAGAGAAGAGGAGGCATGGAGCACAAGGCACTATGAGATTAAGTGTCCCCTGAAGGGGCAGAGGTAAATGTGCGTGGGGGACAGATTTTGGAGCTTTAGCTAGGAATGAAGCCTGCTGCTTCCCAGGGATGTCTCCCCCTCCCCTTCTACGCACAAATGCCCCTGGACTGGTATTATATTACCCGTGACATGATTTCCCAAGGTATAAAGTAGCTGTTGGACATGGGAAAAGTGTGCTAAAATAAATCATAGGAAAAATGATGGGAAATTTGTAAATATCATTTGGTATTCTGAAAGCAACTTAAAGAACTTTCTAATGGAACTGTAAAACGGTCCCCTTTGTAAATTGCAACCAACACTGAAAGGAACAGGGGCAGTGCAAGTGCCCTTGCCCTACTTTCAGTTGTTTAAATGGGGCTTGAGAATGAGAACTTGCTGGTGCTTCTTGGGTCAGTGATGTTGGTCTCCTACTTTACCTGAAACCAGCATTACCCGTGCACAGCAGTGTTTTCAACAGTGGCAGGAATTTCTTATGGAATTCTCATCCCAGAAATGTCTGTCAGGGTAATCCAATCCTTGGCCTTAATAAAAAAAGATAAAACTTTGTACTGTGGCAGGTACTGAGGAAGGAAGCGAATGACCAATTGATGCGGTTTTCAGCCTTATTTTATGTGTGTTAGTGTGTGTTTTTTATATATTATTAACAACCATCGGGCACTCTGGTGCATTAACAAACATTCCCTCTTCATAAATGGTCTCCAGAAAACAGGATAGTTCCTACAGATACGCAGAACATGCCAACTGCTCACAGTGCCAATTGACTGCCCCGCCTGTGACAACACAAAGGAACCTACATCTCACCATGGCCTTCAGCAGTTTTGCATTTTGTAAAAATCCCTCTTTCAGTTAATATACCTGTAGTCACATCGTAGAAGGCATGTAGTCACCGGAATGCAAGCCTATCATTTCAGTTTTGTGGCTGGAAAGACGCTGGGCTAACCCCGTGGTTGTAGGACAACTTGTGAGCTCTCTTTTTCTTTTACATCTATCTTCACCTTATGTCTTTTAAAGATCTGATTGGATTTTGTACATTTTTTGACAGAATGCTCACCCAGTCACTTCAAATGTCGCTCGGGGAGGTGTGTCTTATCCTCCCGAAGATGTGATGGGCAAGCAGACTGTGAAGATGACAGTGATGAAGAGAACTGTGGTAAATGAACTAAACAAAACAGTGTATTAACTGTGAAGTAGCTGAGATGTCAAGGGCAGCCACTGATTCTTAATGCTTACAACATCATATTTGATTCCCGTAATCTTTGAATTATTGGGGGGGGGGAGTGATAAACTAAGTAGAAAATATAATAGCAGGGTGTGAGACTATGGCCGCGGTCACACGGCCCCTTAATGCGGGAGGAAGGGCTGCTTCCTCCCGCATTTAAAGGGGCCGTCTACATAGGCCCGCAGTGAGGCCCGCAGCGAAGCGGGCTCCAATGCGGGTTGCTCCCGCTTTTACCGACCCCGGAAAAAACTAGTGTTTTCCCGGGAGTTGCGGGAGAAACCCGCATTGGAGGTTATCTGGACAGCCCTCTCTCGCAAGCATTGCAAGAGTAGGGCGGTCCAGATGGCCTCCCCCCGCCATTTCCCCCCCCCCCCTTTTTACACTTGGGCGCATGGCTCACCCAGGCCTCCCCCCGCCATTTCCCCCCCCCTTTTTACACTTGGGCGCATGGCTCACCCAGGGCGCATGGCTCACCCAACTCACCCAGGCGGCTGGCAGTCCTTGGCCGCCACTGCCGCCTCTCTCACTGCTGGGGCTGCCTCCGCCACGGCCGCGGCTGCTGTTCTCGCCGCGGCCTCTTCAGCGGCAGCCGCCACCGTCGTTTCCGCCGCGGCCACAGCCGACACTTCTGCTGCTGCCGCCGCCGCCGTTCCCGCTGCGGCTGCCTCTGAAGCGGCTGCGACCGCCGCTTTCTCCACCGGCGCGGCCGCCAACGCGGCCTCAGGGGTTGGGATGTATAGACATCCCAACCCGCGGCAGAAAAATGCGGCCCCTTTAAATCCAGGAGCCCTCCCGGATTTAAAGGGGCCGTGTGACCGCGGTCTGAGCAACCTAAAAAGCTATTTCTTTTTATATTCCATTGTTCTTCCATAGTGCTCAGGTGGTACATAAGAGGCTTTATCCTCCATTTCATCCCCGCAACAGTTCTTTAATACAGATTGGGCTGGGGGAAGGGGGCTTGCCCAAGGCCAGGGCTATTTTTATTTATTTATTTATTTGTTGAGATTTATATCCCGCCCTCCTTGCCGTACGGCGGGAACGCACAGGAATGGAGTTCCGGATGGCTTCCGAGTTGGGCGCGCCTACAGCCCCCCCCCCCCGGCGAGTTCCCCAGGCACCTTGCAAGCCTCGGGGCACCTGGGGAAGCCAAGCAGATCCAGGGAGGGAAGGCAGTTCAAACTGCCTTTCCTCCTTGGGTTCCCCAGCTGTGGGGTGCCTGGGAAAGCTGATGCAGAAACTGCCTTCCTTCCCTCGGGTTCTCCATGTGCCCCGCAAGCTGTGGGGCACATGGAGAAGCCAGTCCTGGGAGGGAGTTGTGTTGTCAGGGGTGTGGCCTAATATGCTAGTGAGTTTCTGCTGTTGGGTGTGGCCTATTATGCTAAAGAGCTCCTGCTGGGCTTTTTCTACAAAAAAAGCCCTGCCCAAGGCTATCGCCTAAAAGTCAAAAGAAAAAACATGACAAAGTACATTGCACATGCACACATACTGGTAACTCAAAAGGGGGCATACAGGAAGATAAGAGGGAATTAAACCCTTCAATCCTGCTTGGTTTTACTAATCAAAACCAGGCTTCCCAATCTGTTATTAGTATCTGAAAGGATAAAAGGGCAGGTTTTTAGAGGACACATCTTTTCACCTTTAAAACTGCTAGCAATAGCTGGAGGGAGCATGGGTTAGCAAAAGTGAGCAGGGCTTGAAGGGTTAACTTCTCTCTTCCCTACCCATGCATCTTCAGCCATGGCTGGACATATGCACTCTTTACTTTTTAAAGATTTTAGCAGTCTTCTCCATATTTACTTTAGCAATGAGCTGTATGACTGAGCAAAAACTGTAGATGTCTCTGCTCTAAATCCACCACTCAAGCTGAACACACTAGCCGTCAGTGTGACACTGCTATGGTATGCTTGAGAAAGAAATGTAAGAACATAATAGCACTTTGGGTCAGATCGACATTTTATATAGCGCAGTCTAAAACATTAGAGAGCACTCTTGTGATCATCAGTAAGTTCTAACTTTTGGCAGATAAATGTTCAGTACCAGGCTCAGCCAATGCATTTACTCATTTAGACCTATTCTAAAGCAAGTAGCAACATAGGCGTCATCTTCAGGGGGGCTGGGGAGCTCACGCCCCCTCTCCAAAATTTTCTAAGGGGGAATAAGCCTCCCCCGGGGCAACCAGTGCTAGTTCAAACTTCAAAACATCAACTTGCTCTGTCGTAGCTCCTGTTCTCCAGCATCTCTTATTTCCTCTTTGGGAAGAGGAGAGAGAGAAAGCCTTCCTTTGATTGACTCAGGGCTCCTCCCCCTCTTCCTCTGGGGAGGGAGGGGGAGGGAAAGAACCGGAGAAGAGGGAAAATGGAGTTGGAGAGCTCCAGATAGTATGTTATGCATCACGCAGGGGTATGCAAGATGAAGCTGTGTCACCGGAGAACTGGCTCCTTTTTGCCCCCCAAAAGTATTGTGGATTGTTCACGTTTGCCTGCTGCTTTATTTATTTTATTTATTCATCAGTAGGTCCATCAAATAAGATGATCATATTTTTGACAAGAGTGGCTGTTGTAGTCTTTATAGAAAATATTTTTAAAAATCTATTTGCACCTTTTAAGACCAATTTTAACTGCATGTAAGAGAGAGCATATGGTGGAATGGTTTACGCAGGAACTCTTAAAGGAACATTCAGTAATAAAGATTATGCATTTGTTACAGTGTGAAGCTGTAACTTCTGTTTGAGCCTTATTAGATCTCTGACTGTATCAAACAGACTACTGTTCTACTAACTGAAATTCTGTACTGTCCATCTGAATATGGCATTTGGATGATAGCTACTCTGAGGTCTCCCAGAGTAGGATCCCCTAAATTTCTGGGGAGCCCCTTCCTAAATCCCACATGGCTCTGCCTCCATAGATAGTGACAGTGGCCTGTGATGTCACTGGCTCCTCCCTATGATGTCACTGGGCCTCCGTTCTTTTAAGGACCTAGCATAGCAATGCCTCTGGCTCAGCCCCAGCCCACCCCCCCCCCCCCCCGGGAAATTGGAAAGTCTACGCCCTTGAGTAGCAATAATTATTTTCTAAACATATGTTAATTTCAAGTGCTTCCATTACCAACCAATGTGTTTTAGCTCAGATGCTCAGGCTTTGTTGCATCTCCTGGGAAAGAACTTTTCATAAATGGGCGGCAGCAGCAACTTATTCTTTATGAATTTTTCTTAAGTGTTTAGACAGCATGATTAATATGGTATTCCAACCCATAAATTCTTGTTTGCAGTGGTACAGATTACAACTTCTGTAATGAACATGGACATTTTGTTTGTCATCACAGATTATACATATCTTTAGTATTGCTCTGAAGGCTATTATATGGATTATAAACCGGAAAACATCTTTCTTTCCCAAAGTTACAACATTGATGTCAATGGTTATATAAAACAACATAAGAGATTGCATGTTGAAAACATATTGCATGGTGAAAACAATTAGAATTTACATTCCCAGCATAGATCATGATCTAACTGTACTTTTTAGCCAATATAATTCCATGATACACTTAAGCAAGTGCTTAAATCTCTCCTGTTAAAATCACTGCAGATGCTTCCACAAGAACAAGATGGCAAGATACATGTGGCTTTCATACTTGCACCTCCAAGGTCCTAGAGTAAATGATCTTTGGGCAACCCAGTCCTGAGGAATGCCAGGGGGTGGCAGTGGCACCACTTGTTGTCTCCCTATGAACGTTCTGCTCAGGGGGAACTATGCTGGCACCTCCACCAGGCACAGACCCATAGCAAACATGCCAGAGACCCTAGCAACCCATGCAACAACTAGCAATCATGGAGCAGTGGCCAGTAGCATCCCTCCAAGTGGCTTAAATGGGCACAACCAACCAGTCAATGTGACCATGGCTTCTCGATACCCCCCCCCCCCAGTGCATACAGATGAGTATCCAAGTTGCAATGTAGCCCAGTTTCCAGAGGGAAGCTGGGCTTGAATCCATATCCTCCACACCCAAGATGTGTGCCCTAATTGTTGGACCAAGCAGGCACCTGCAAAGGAGGAATGGCGCCAGGCATTAGGCAGTCCATTCTAGCTGTG
Organism: Lepidodactylus listeri; assembly: GCA_029233225.1. Classification (NCBI taxonomy): domain Eukaryota; kingdom Metazoa; phylum Chordata; class Lepidosauria; order Squamata; family Gekkonidae; genus Lepidodactylus; species Lepidodactylus listeri. The sequence continues at coordinate 108,827,488 of JARCFY010000009.1, read as the reverse complement.
ATATCACCAACCATATAGGGCTGGGCAGGGAGCATCACAAAGACAGGTGTAGCCTAGTGGAAGGGCATTGGAGTAGTACAGCTAAAGCCCCTGGTTCAATATCTACATAGGGAGAGGCTAGGCAATATTTTGCCTCCCCTGCTGACTGCAAAGGGAAGGAGGGTGGTCCAGCTGTTGAACTGTCTGGGACTGACATTTTGCCTGACACGCCCTTTCACAGCCCCCTTTTACCATACACAACCGGCAATCATTGCTCTCAGCCCCCTTGCACCCCAGCTCTTGTTCTACCCAGAGAACCCCCCCCTCGAAAGGGCACACATGTCCTCCTTCAAACTACTCCCCTCAGCCTGCCCTCCCTGTGAGTGGAGCACATCAGATAACAGAGGAGTGGGAAGGGAGTGATGACTATGGAGGGGTGGCTGTGTTAGTCTGTTGTAGCTGAATACAACAGAAGTTCAGGAGCACTGTGATGACTAATAAAATGCACCCCAGCATGAGCCTCCCATTAATAAGAACATAAGAACATATGAGAAGCCAATGTTGGATCAGGCCAGTGGCCCATCCAGTCCAACACTCTGTCACACGGTGGTCAGAAACACCAGGTGCCATCAGGAGGTCCACCAGTGGGGCCAGGACACTAGAAGCTCTCCCACTGTCCCCCCCCCCCCCCCCAAGCACCAAGAATACAGTGCAGCACTTGCCCCAGGCTGAGAGATCCTATCTATACCTTGTGGCTAATAGGCACTGCTGGACCTCTGCTCCATATGTTTATCTAATGTGAGGTTGTCCCAAAAGATGCAGTCTGCAACAGGTCTTCTTAACCAGAAAGTCCTTTATTTGCAAAAAGGTTCTTATTGGTATAGTTACACTTTCTCTGTTAGTAAAGACTTTATTGTAAACAAACAGTTAGTATTATACTAAGTAACCGGAATCCCCCTCACTGCATCTACACCAATCATAAAACGAAAAACGTTGTTCCAGCCCCCTAAACAGGTTTCATGTAGAAATGGCAGCAAGCAGGTTATTGTGCTTTGTGTTCCCAGGGAACTTTTACTAAAATGTTTGTGAGAGCAGCTGCAAAAGGAATAACATGGTTGGGGGAGGATTTATCCCAGACCTTGAGCAAGCTGGGAGCGAAGCAGGCACAACCTGGGGGTGTAGTGGGAAAAAGTGGGGCGTGATAAGGAAGCCAGACAGCTAAACAGCACATGAGCACATTCCAGTGGGTGGGGTCACTGGTCGAGTCCCAACCCCCGGCCAGGAAATGGCAGCATAGCTGACATCTAATTCCCTCTTGAAGCCCTCCATGCTTGTAGCCACCACCACCTCCTGTGGTAGTGAATTCCATGTGTTAATCACTCTTTGGGTGAAGAAGTACTTCCTTTTATCTGTTCTAACCGTTCTAGCCCACTCTCACAGATGTGTGAAAAGGAAATTATTCAAGGAAGTCCTGTGGTGAATTTAAAGTGTGGAGGAAGAGGAGCAGCTGGGCCACAGGGTGGTGTGGCATGCGGGGCTAGGGGCGAGAGAAGTCAGGGGAAAGCTTTAACAGCCAGGAACACATGTTTGAACACTCCAGACTTTATTGACTATGGTGGAGGAACAATCCTTGAGGTGGGACTGAACCTGCTTTGTTAGCTTAGGGTGTCCTTCGTATATCCTTTCTACTGGAGCACTTGATGATGGGGCTAAATGTCATTGGTTGCTTATCTGGATCTGTTTCACTATTGAGGCAAGATGTTTGGATTCTTCTTGGAATTTTGGCTCTCTCTTATTACTGGAGGTTTATTTCTACCTGTCCTGCTCTTGGAGGAATCATTAAGATCTGAGCTGTTATTGGAGAACAAGGATTTATCTTTGTGGAAGATGTGTATAGGAAAGGGGTCTGAATAGTGTGATTGATTTATCAGGCTGGCTGGCATGACTAATGGGCCAGGGTATAAGTTAATGTTTCTGACCAAACCTTTGATTAGTTTTCTAGAGAGGACTGCACTGTAAGAGAGATTCTTGTTTATTGTCCTGCCAATTGTGTCCTCTATAGATGGGAAACAAAAGGTGTCTTGATTAGGGTGGTTCAAGTTCTCATTGGAACTCTGGTTTCTTCCTCATGCTTTAGCCTCTTAATTGAATGTAGCTTGATCTTGATACAAAGCGAATTCCTTTAATAGTGCATTGCTTCTTCTCTCTCTGTGTCTCCTAGACAAAATGTATCTAGTGGTCAATAGGATTATTATTAGCTTCTATAAATATGGGAGACTGCATCTTCTAGAAAATTACGGCTGTCAGAATGACATTTCTTTGACCATGGTGGCTAATATTGTTACTGACAAACAGCCAATGCTTTTAGAGCTCTAGAAAGCTGCCCTCTCCTTGTTCATATTATTTTTTGCGGCAAGCACAAATTAAATGTCTTTGAACATCATTTGTGTGGACAATGACATATTGAGCATAATCTAAGGAAAGTTCAGTGCACTAAAATCCCCTTGAAATCAAGGTGGAGACCTCATTCTCACATACTGAACTGGTGAATTATAGTAGGTCATCTAACAGTGTACTGTGAATGATATCCTTTTTCAGGGCCCATCATTAATTGAATTATTGTAAATTTAATTGCATTGATTTTCTTAAGTAAATTCAATTTGATCATCGAGATGAAAGCCCCTACTCAAGCAGCAAATTTGGGCAGCAAATTTTGGGCACACAAAAGCCTTTAGGCAGGCTTAGTTTAGTCTAGCATGTTAATTGTTTTATTGGATTTATCAATGTACTTAATTTTGATGGGATCCAGCATAGTTTGGAATAGCCATGGAATAGCCAGTTTCAAAACCCCAGTGAGAGGGATTATTCTGCTGTAATTCCCTGTGATCCTCTAAACCTCTGCTGAGGGTTGAGATCACCTGATTTTTATCTGTGCCCCCCAAGAATGCAGCAGGACAGGGTTGGGCCTTCACACAATATGGTCATGCATTTGTCCACCTTCTCAGTTTTCTGTTAATTTGCTATGCTTTCCCCCAAATCTGCTTTGGTAGATCTTTAAAGAAAGATTGTACTCAGAGTGGGTTTGGGATCCATGTGAATAGGAAGGCGTGGATTTCTCCTCCCTGCCCGTTCTGGATACCACATCCAGTGACATTTCTCCTCACACTCACCAGTTCCCCCTGCCAGCTTTTGTGACCTTTTTGATACATTTAGGAGTAATTGGTAGTGGACATATTATTATAGCATAATTGCACTATAGCAACATACCTTCTGATTACAAAAGAAAGCTAGCAAAAAGCTCAGTTGAGGTGCGGGGAGTGGCAGGCATGGGGGGATAGTACTGAGAAACCCTCTCCCCCATGCAGAGCCTCTCTGTTGCCTCTGTGTTTGCCGCAGCAATTGTCAGAGTCCCCAGTAATCAGTAATCAACAATGTTCCTTAAACAGGATCAGTTTATTGGCTCAGTATACTGCATTGCTCTAAACACTATTTTTGTTAAGACTACTGGTATGAGAGCGGGAAGGGATAGAAATACGGGGTTCAAACAAGGGTCGTTTGATGGGTACAGGCCAATAAGCAACAGGTTGCATTTGCGCACAAAATAACAGCTTTAGGTTCCCAGCGGGAAAACAGAAACCATCTCTCAAGTCTCCAAGGTCAGTCCTTATCAGAGGATGAGATAAACGATGCAGGAGAATCGAAAGTTAGAATACCAGACCAGGAGACTTGGAATGCCAGGGGTGAACACTCTCCCCCTTCTCCATGGCAGCCTAGCTGACATTCTGCCCCTTTAAAGGGCCGTTTCCCCCTGGATTCAGAGGGTACAGAGAGTGAAAAGCATGTAACAGTTTAGGAGCATTAACATGACAATCCTGAACCCATTCATTTTCCTCAGGCCCGAAATCCTCCATCTAATCAAATAGAACAGGCAGCCACGCCATAACTTAGAGTCCTGGATTTGAGCCACTTCCTGATGAGGCTCATTAATTAGAATCAGAGGTGGGGGAGCAGGAGGACGAGGACGCCATGCATTCGGCCCAGGATCTCTGTTCAGGACGCTGAAATGAAAAATCGGATCAGAAACTTGGGCAAAGCTAGTTCAACAGTCATTTCATTAATTTTGTGCACAACAGGGTCGCCAGCCGAATTTTCTACTAGGTTGCAGCCCCTGCAAGTTCTTAGTAGACAAATACACAGAATCCCCTGGCTTAATGTCCCAAGGTTCAGCCCTGTGCTTATCCGCCTGTGCTTTATAAGCAGCCTTGGCTTTAGATAGGGCTTTCTGGATCACCGGCCATTGCTCTTGCAACCTCTGCCACTAAAACTGCAATCCCCCCCCCCCTTTTCAGTGACAGTCTCAGGCATGGTTTGGAGAGGAGCCCCTTCATAACCATACAAAGCTATAAAGGGGGATACCCCAGTGGATGTGTGCACTGAATTGTTGTAACTATATTCCACATAGGGCAGGAGGTCCACCCAGTCGTCCTGTTGATAATTAGTAAAACACCAGAGAAACTGTTCTAACACTTGGTTAACTGTTTCTGTTTGGCCATCAGTTTCTGGATGATAAGCACTACTGAGTCTTTGTTCAATGTCCAAAAGGTGCAAAAGTTATTTCTAAAATTGTGCAACAAATTGCACTCCTCTGTCTGAGATTATCTTCCTTGGGAAACAATGGAGCTTAACAGTGTAGTGCATAAACATCTTGGCCAATGCCTTAGCCGTAGGGAGCTGCTTGAACGGAATGAAATGGGCTTGCTTCAAAAATAAATCCACCACCACCCAAGTCACTGTTTTCCTTTTACTGGGTGGTAAGTCCATAATAAAGTCCATAGAAATTACAAGGTTCAAACAAGGGTCATCTGATGAGTGCAGGTCAATAAGCAGCAGGTTACACTAAGGCGCAAAATAACACCTTTAGGTTCCCAGCGGGAAAACAGAAACTGTCTCTCAAGTCTCCAAGGTCAGCCCTTGTCAGAGGATGAGATAAACGATGCAGGAGAATTGAAAGTTAGAATACCAGACCAGGAGACTTGGAATGCCAGAGGCGAACACTTCCCCCACACACCTTCTTCATGGCAGCCTAGCTGACATTAACGACAGCACAATAGGGAATTGTCCCTGTGTGGTAGCAACCCGCTCAGAAACACTGTGGGACAAGCATGGATATCTGCAGTAGGAAAGGGGCATTGGCAGAAATTGGCCTCCTCTCTTGTATGAGCGGAATGTCTTGTTATGTCTGGTCATGGAAGTCAGAATTTGGATCTAACGCCATTCCACCCCCACCTCCGCATGATCACTGTAGATCTTTACACCTGACTGTAGATCTTTAGGAACTTCCATTCTGGGTGATAACCCTCCGTCATATCAGGGCTGCAAAATAGAGTTTAAAAAGCCAGTAACAGCTGTTTAAGTGCTTTGAATAATAGGTGCAAGTATTACATATTTGGGAGAGCAAGGATATTTCCTACCTATGAGCCATTTGAATCTACATTGTTAGTTATTAAACAAGGCTCAAAGGTTTTATAATTAAGATTGTACTGATTTTTCACAGACATAGGGAAAGGATGGGAAACAGATCTCTTGAGAGGGCATTCATGGGGAGTTACCCCTCTATGGACCTCTGAATTAGTGTCTGTTGCTGATCAATAGGGTTGTAACATCAGTACTGGCAGAGAAGTCAAGCTGTCCTTCATCTTAATTTATTATATCTGCCGTCAAAGAGCATATGAAATACAGCTGTTCGGACTCCCTATGTGTGTGTACAGATTCATATGCACTGATAGTACACCCATATATAAGTTCTCACCCGCCATTAAAAATATGAGAATTGTTGAAGTGTGTGAAGACAAAACTTACATGCTCTTCTGTTCTTCCTGATTTTCAAACCAGAGTCATGAAAAGATCCCTTTATCAGACTTTTCTAGTAATGTTGGACTTTTGATTCCCCATCTGTTGTGGAAGTACCTTGCATATTTAAGGTCCGAGGCAACTGTCCATGGGCTTCTTAACAGCTCTTTCCTATATGTGGATGATGGAGTGTGTTGCTTTAATTAATGCTTTGAGAAAACAATCTGTATAAAGTCTGTAGAAAGGTAAATATTTTATAGATGTGTGCTGTACCTTGATTTTCTCCATATGACAAACCACATTTTTAATATCAAAAGGCTGATACAGTTACACAAGAGTTCATTCTGAATTTATTATAAAATTAGTCCAGTTGATTAAAGACAGTTGGAGGAGACAGTGGCTGGTTCAGTGAATAAAGATGAACCTCTGAAAAAGTGCATATCACTGACAGAAAGCTAACATTGCTCTGTACCTTATCCCCTTTTCAGCATTATAACACCCTGTTCATTGTCGTGGCTTCTGTTGTGGCATGGGGACTGCGCAGGCGCAGGCCAGCCACAGAAAATATTTTCAAGCTTTCTAATAGACTAGGAGTGCCCCTCCTCCCTCTGGTGCTTTCCTGCCAAAATGCTCCCATGACCAGGAGGAGGGGCGCTACTCTCTCAGTTCTCTTTTTGCCGCCATGGAGAGAATATCTCCACTGCTGTTCTCTGTGTTGTTTTTTCCCCCTCACCTCAGTTTTGAGACAGGAGATTTTTTTCCTCTTTAACAGTTTTTATTCTAGTGAACAATGAAATACATCTAAAGAAAAAATGTTTTGGGGATTTCCACTGTGTCCTTGTGACTAAAAGTGGTGCTGTTAAACGGCCATTCTCTGTGTCAGGAGTGCCTCTGAGGACCTGCCTCCTGCGGTCCTAAGTGAGGTGGATCAGCCCCCAGCTCCAGAGGAGCCTCCACCTGAACCAGATGAGGCTCAGGCAAGCATCTCCCAGGGTGTTACCCCAGCACCAGCAGCAGCTGAGCCACAGCCAAGGTCAAGCCCACCTGATTCACCTGCTCGGGTGGAACGTCTAAGGTTCCGATACAGACAAGACTTAGCGGCTCGGAGAAAAGACGCATGCATGTGTGGTCGCAGATCACTCAGTCCTGAGTTTTAGGAGGAGCCGGAACCTCACTTAATTAATTAAGAATAAATTAAGGAAATTAAATTGGAGGGAAATTGGGATGAATTGCTAATATAATTAAACAATTAATTACTAATTAGTTAAGGACTTAAATAGGTAAGGGAATTAATTAATAGGGATTAATTAACAAAGAGTAAATAATAGATTGCAATTTGTAGTTAGGTAATAACTAAAATTAACTTACTTAATTGACTGGTTATTTAATCAATTAGTTAGTAGAAGGGTAGATAATTATAGGTAATTTAAATAGAATTAAAGGAAATTAATAATTAATGATTAGATAAAATAATTAAAGTTGGTATTCCTAAACCCTACTTTATATAAATTAGGACATAGCTAAACCTGTAAAGTGCTAAACTAGGCCTTGATAGTTCATCTTTTGTAATTTTTGTGGATTGGTAAATATATCAAGTTATAAGGCAATTATTTATGGCTTCGGGGAATTCGGGAACAGCAAGCAAAAACTCTCTGCCATCACCTGCACAACTCAAGATCACGAGCCAGTCAAAGTCATCCTCGAGCAACCCATCACAGATGTCTAAGGAAATCAAAACAACAATAGATGAATCAGTGGCAGCTGCAGTGAAAGCAGTGCTTGAGAATATGCCTCTGGTTTTGATGGGAAAAGTTGAAGAAAGATTCCCTGCTCTTATAAAGAAGGAATTAGCTCCGATATATACTAGAATTGATGATTTTGCTGCCCAGATTAAGAATGAAGTGGAAGAAGGTTCTTTTTATCATATGTGGTGGACTTGTGATAAAGCAAAGACTTATTGGTCTATAATACATGCAGAAATGGAAAATTTTTTGAAATGTACATTTAAGAAGTTGCCTGAAATGTTATTGCTTGGACTTAAACTAGAAGAGATAAATGTAAAGAAAAGGACAACAATATGGTATATGGTAACAACAGCAAGAATGGTGTATGCACAAAATTGGAAAAATGAAAAAATACCAGATGTGTGGGAATGGTTGAAAAAATTGTTATATATGGCTGAAATGGATAAATGGACTAGAAAGTTGAATGACCTGTACTCAGAGACCTTTTTAGAAGATTGGAAAGATTGGAAAGAATATGTTGAAAAATACTGGGACATGAAAAACTACATTTATACATGGTTATAATAACATAAAGCAATAGAATTAGAGTATATGAATGTATTAAGGATAGTTAGATAATGAAGTTGTTTTTTATTTTAGAATTATATAAGAATATAGAAAGTAAGAATTAGTACATAAGTATTTTTAAGATATATGACCATTACCAGAAATGTAAACATAGATATAAGTATTACTATTTTGGATAAAGTGGAAAATGTGTTATGCTTCAGATGTGGTGGGAAACTGCCAATATAAGATAAAAATAAGATTATACAAATAGAACAAAATGTTATATAATATGGAAAAAAGGATTTGTATAAGATAAATGTATTAATTTTAATGTTTTGAAAAATAAAATTTTTTTACAAAAAAAAAGAATGAAGTGGAAGAGATTAAATCCCAAGTGAATATTAACAAGCAAGATATCGAGAAAATAATGGTGAGAGGACATCAAGCACATGGGAAAGTAAGAGATCTTGATCTTGAACTTCAGGAAATGAAAGCGAAAAATGAAAGCTTAGAAGAGTCAGTTATTAATCTGGAGTTGGACAAGGCAGCGTTGATTCTGAGATCCCAAAATGTACCTGAGAAAGTTGGTTCTAACCTGAAAGAAGAACTTGCAAGTAATCTGGTGGAACAATTGGAGATTGGTACCAAAGAGGAGCTAATGAGAGAAATTGAGTTGATATATAGAAGGAATATGGCATTTGCAAGAAAATTCAATGTTCCAAGGGAAGTACACATTAAATTCTGCAAGCGTGATATTAAGGAAAAAATCCTCAGAACATCTTATGAGAAGAAAGTTATAATTCAAGGAGAGGAGATAAGTCTTCTAAAAGAAATACCGTGGAGGGTGAGAGAAAAGAGGCATGCCTATCAGCAGCTAGCGAGCGTTCTAAGAGACAAAGATATCAATTATAAATGGAATGTTTCGGAAGGCTTATTGTTTGAATATAGAGGTAGAAGACAGAAGCTGGATTCAATTTTCAAAATGGAAAATTTTCTGGAGACATATGGAGAACCTTGCCTGGTGCCCTTTTCAATTACTATCTCCCCTGCTCTTCTATCGCTGGTACTGGGCCCCTGATAGTCTAAGCAAGTGTTATCCAAATGTCTCTAATCTTTGCTGGCTTTGTGAAAGTAGTTTAGGATCTTTCTACCACATGTGGTGGGCTTGTAAAGTGATGAAAAAGTTCTGGTGTGGTATTAAGGTTATGATTAAGGAGATTTTGGATATGGAAATTGCTTTGACACCAGAGGTATATTTGTTAAATATGACACCAGAAGGAATGTTACCATCAGATGTAAGAGTACTGATTTCAATCTTAACTGCAGCTTGAATAATTAGAGCCAAATATTGGAAATCATCTACTATACCCGGAAATGAGGAGATAATTGGCAAGCTGTTGGAACTGGCTGAAATGGATAAATTATCTTATCTGTTGAATACCGACAAATGTCAAGATTCGATAAACATTTGGTCCAAGTTTTATGTTTGGTTGGACACACTTAGGGGCTCAAAATAATGTATTGATAGCGTGAATGTTAAGTTTTGTTGTATTTTGTTTTGTTCTTGGTTTTGTGTTGAAAAAAGAATAAAATATATTTAAAAAAATTATTGTATTCTTGATTCCATGGCTCGTCTGTATTGTTCTTGTTGGCCTACAGGTCAAATACCATTTACTCTTTATTTAACCAGTGCAGAGTATTAATGATCTAAATAAACTCGGTTGGGATGCAGTTTGTTTCTTTTTCTTTCTATACTGCACTTTTCCATTAGTTTGTAAATCAGCAGGTCACTATGATCTTTATACTGTTCTGTTTGAATGTATCTTAATGCACTGTGGCTCACGGCCTATGCTGGTGATCTGCATGATAAATCTGTTCCTTTCATTCGAATCACTCATGTTAGCCTACCCTAGTCCATGCTAGGAGTTAATATAAACATTAAAGTAAATGACCTCCTCACAGATGCTGTGAATTCTGTTGTCCAATCAGACAACATTCTGGGGGCAATTAACAGGCTTGTTGTCGGATCCCTGAGTCACGTTTCTTTCCCACCTTCACTTAATGTGATGTCTCAGGGTTCTGCATACCTTTTGTCCATGTACAAGAGGCCAAGTTCTATCCTTGGCATCTCCTACTGACAAAGTCTCTGGTGATCAAGATCCTTTCACCTCTGCTGTTTTGTCCACCAGGCTGCCTGCAATTCTGTATGCACCTATGTCACTTGGTGGACTTTGATCCAACAATTTGCCCTCCTCTCCTCTATATGAGGGCTACTGGTCTCCAACTGATTATATCATTCCATTTAGTGATAAATGGGGAGGATCTATAGCTCAGTGGAAGAGCGTCTGCTTGGCATGCTGAAGGTCCTAGGCCCTCCAGTTAACAGTCTGGTGGTAGGTGACCTGCCTGACTCCTTAGAGTGCCGCTGCCAGTCTGAGTGAGCAGTACTGACCTTGGTGGACCAATGGTCTGATCCACCATAAGGCAGATTTGGAGGTGCTCTGTTACATTCCCCCTCCCCCTTCCTGGGACAAGGAAAAATGATGTGATTTCAAATGTCTTCAGTGCAGCACCTGAAGGAAAGCCTAAGAGAGGCCCAGATCTGGTGACTCGTGTCTTTTGCTGGGCGGTTCTGTGTCTTGACCGCTGTACTGTTCCCTCAGACAGTACCCCCCTTGTTGAAGAGGGAAGCTTCCAGTAGTAGAATTCCAGGGTTCCCTTTCACTGGGTTTATATACTTAGCTGCCTCTCAATGTGCGCAGATATTAGTGTGGTCTATGTGAAGCTTCTAGATTAAATTTTCCCTGCTTTTTTGAAAGATCTTAATTGATCCTTTTCAAAACAACCTGCCTGAATTTCCCTCCCTTGTTTTACTAAGTTTTACTAAGATTGTCAGCTCTGTTCAGCTTCCACTGCTGTGTTTCCTGGCATTTGTACATATCTATATGTAACAGTGACACTATAAACAAAACTGTTGTTTTGCTGTGGCTTTTACTCTTCACGGGATGCCCACACTTTCAATCCTCTTTCAATGCACTTTGCAACTGGATTTTACGGTGTGAAATGGCAATATCCACTTGCAGACCTGTTAGCCGAATTGCTTTAATTTATGTTTAGCAATCAGCAAAATACACGGGTTCTTGCCAACTATACCAGGGTCCCACCCCTCCCGGGAGTTCTCAAGGAAAGAGGCACGTGAGGCAGATAGCAATTTAAATGCTGTTTACTTAATGATGTTGTTCAAGCACACAAAAACAGATTCTCACACACATACACACAGGTCTAGGGAAATAAAGATAGAAAATAGCACTGTTGCAATTTGCAGGAGTTCATTGGTGGGGAAGCAATACGTTACCTATCCTGGAGATGGATCCTTGTTCCAACAGAAGATTAGAGGGACTGGAAAGGCAAGCTGGACATGAGGGGGGGGGGGGGGGTAAAGCAGGGGACGATGGCTCAAGATATAGGGGACGATGGCTCAAGAGAGAGAAATGCCTCTGCTCAGGCTCTTTTATTAGATGGTCTTGGGGAGGGCTGCACAGACCACAGACCACTAACACACCTCTTAGGCGGTCCATCCCTTGCTGACCTTGTCATAGGTTAAAGGTGGACAAGAGGAGGAGAGCCGGGGAGTGGACAATATTGCAGAAACTGAAACTAAACAGGAACTTTACACCTGGGTGAGGTCCGATGACTCACCAGGCCACATCTTTTGTTAGTCAATGACTTTGGCCGGCTGGGTGATGGCCCGAACATTAGTTGCTAAGCAACTGTGTTAGCATAATTCATTTAGCTATGTTGGAGGGGGCAGGGGTTGACCAGCGTGCTGAAACAGAAAGAAACCTCATGGCTTTGTCTCTGTCTCAGGTGACCTGTCTAGGGTGTCAGCCTCCTGGCATGGGCTGGAGCTGGCTCCTATCATGAAGAAAGCACATGGCCCTTCTATTACAGGCAACCCAAAGTTCAGGCTTATGAATATCATAATTCATAAGAGCACTAGCAGTGCCTTGCTGGCCAACAGACCGTCACTGAAGTGGATTGAAATTGCATTATTTAGCATGTGTGAAAGCTCCCAGAAGATTCATGAAGGATAGATCTATTAGTGGCTATTAGCCCTGGTGACTAAAGGGAACTTCCATGTTCAGAGGCAGTAAATCTCTGAATACCAGTGGCAGGATGCAACATTATCAGAGAATTTTAAACAAGTGTTGGAAATCATCACAATAGTTAACATTTATTAAATTAGTTAACAAAACTTATGCTTGCCTTTCTGCTGAACAGTATCAGCCCTCAAGGTGCCCGACAATATAAATAAAATAATTAAATCAATAACATAAGATGAAAAAAAGCTTAAAGAACAGTGGTACAAAATATATTAGTGGCAATGATTTAAAGGGCTTAAAATGACACTAAAGAAGCAGTCAAAATGAATTAATAAAAAACAGAACCCACCAATAAGCAGCACTTAAACAACTAAACTTGCAGGAACACAAACAATAAAATCATAACAAGCAAAAACTGAACTGATCAGCACAATCTCAACCACACAAACACACACACACGCAAAAGATCAAGGGAGAAACTTTATGGCAATCTGGAACAAAACAGATTTCAGTAGCTTCCAAATAGTCAGAAGGGAGAAGGGACTTGTTGAGGTGGGGAGTTCCGAAACATGGCTGCCACCTTGAAGAATACTTTCTCATGGGACGCATGCATATGAATCCTCATTTCCTGTGGAGGCTTGCACAGTCAGTCTTTCTGAAAGATGTGTTATGACTGTGGCCTGAGGACAGAAAGGGGGAAGATCTTTCACAACCATTTTCTTTTCTGCTGTTGCTGCCTCTACTATCACTGCCTAGTTTAAGTGTCAGAATTAAACTGAGCCAAATACTGAATTTAGAAAAGCTCCCAATTCAGCCATTGTATTATACACAGAAATAATATGATATAATAGAAGACGAATTATTTTATTGTGAACTGCCTTGGGCCCCTTTTTGTGCATGTGAATTATAAACAGTCTTAATAGGTAACAAGTCTGTGTGTGTGTGTGTGTGTGTGTGTGTGTGTGTGTATTCAGAGCTGCTTTTCATAACAGGACAGACTGTATTTGACTAATTTTTAAAGTGAATTCTTTTTCTTTCTTTCTTTTTGAAAATTTCTTCAGGTTGTAAAGAACGAGGCCTTTGGGAATGTCCCTCAAGCAAACTGTGTATCAAACACACAATGATATGTGATGGCTTTCCAGATTGCCCTGATAAGGTGGATGAAAAAAATTGTTGTAAGTTTTTTATATCATGTTGCCTATAGATTACTCAGCATGTCAGTACCACGGTGAACACTGAATTGTATCCTGCAGAAAATCTCAGTTGACTGCAGGGATTCCCATCATTCTCCCTCCCCTGGCATTGCAGCCGAAAATGCTCCCCCAAATGCTGGGGTCCTCTGGGAACAATGTGCCGGGGGAGCTGGAGGTTGGCCGCAGGAGGAGGGAACAGGCAAAAATGGCCCCCATCCGTCAGCAGAAATTTCTGCTGGATCCAACCCACAGAGAGGAGCGAGGCCCATTTGTAGATAACATTCATTCTTAGTAAATTTTTCCTTTTCACTCTTTTGTCCCTTTCATCTTTACTCTTGTATCAGATTTTTCCTTCTGTGTCACTTGGTATCTACTGTATTATCTGATACCAATTCTCCTTTTTTCTATCACACATAATCACGTCTTGTCTGGATGCCTTCATCCCGGCTTCTGCATTTTTTTCTTCCTCTGCCATCTGTTTGCCTATAATCTCTCTCCCTGCCCTGATATTCCCTTTCATGTCATACTTCTGCTAGAAAGAGCAATCACTTCTGATAGCCTTTCTGCACCTTTAGCTGGTCTGTGTTTACTTTGTTCCCATGATGCAGTTCGTTGTTGTTTGCTGTTGGTATCTTCAGGTATGTTACTTTAACTATCTAGAATGTATCCTGTGCTCCTGACCTGAATTGCATTATTAGAAAGTTGATCTTCTGTGTTCAGGAGGAAGGAGAAGAAGCAGAGGTTAGAGGTCAAAGGTTTTGGATGAAAGGTATACTTCAGGGGTGGCCAACCTTGCTTAACGTAAGAGCCACATAGAATAAACGTCAGATGTCTGAGAGCCGCAAGACAGGAACAAATATCACACACACGTTTTTATTTTTTAAAATATGCAAATTTGCTTTTTATTAATGTTAAATGGGACTGCCAAAAATAAAAACAAATGAGGAAAACCGGTTATTGATAATGATATTACTTGTTTGCTAATGATATTGAGAGAGCGAGAGAAAAAGAGAGAGATGGAAAGAAAGAATTAAAGAAGTGGAAAGAAAGAGAGAGAGAGAAACTAGGAAAGCAAATAGATGGGAGGGAGGAGGGAAGGAAGGAAGGGAGAAAGAGAGAAAAAGCATGCCTCCCCTTTGCTTCCCCAGCCGCCCTGCCAGGAGCCACACAATATGTGTGAAAGAGCCGCATGTGGCTCCCGAGCCACAGGTTGGCCACCCCTGGTATACTTTCAGCACTGTATAAACTCTGGTGGCAGATTCCTGGAGTCACTGGGGGTGGTGCCTTGGGAGAGTGGAGTTTGGGGAGGTAAGGGCGCTCAGCAGGGATGTTATGCCATGAAGTTCACGCTGCCGGTTCCTTAAGGGGATATAATCTCTGTAATCTAGAGATCAATTGTAATTCCAGGAGAAATCCAGGCTACATCTGGAGGTTGACAACTCTGGTTGCAAGGAGAGTGCAGGTGTTAGGAGGCGTCAAACTGCAGAAGCAGCAGCAGTGAGAAAGGACAGAAGGGATGAAATAGAAGAAGGGATGAGAGGTCTGGCCAAAAGAAAAATATCACAGAGCAAAAATGATGAGGGGGCAAATTAAAGAAAAAGGACAGTTGAGAAATGAAGAAATCTGAACATAAAGAAACAGTGACATTAAAACTGCATCTGAAAAGGAAACAAGAATCTATGAAGAGCACAGCAAAAGAGGCAGATGGCAAAACAGGATAAAAGGGGGGAATTAGTAGTTAGCCGGGAAATAATAATATAATAAAGTGTCTACAGTAGGAGGAGACAAAACAACAACAACTTTTAGCAAGGCTTAAAAGGTGGAAATAGCAAGTTTCTTAAATAATTTGAAGAAGAAAAAGAAACAGAGTCATCAAAGAAGATTCCAGTCAAAGAAGACTCAAGAAAAATGCCAGATAAAGTTCTGAGGAGCTGGCAAAAATTATGACAATTTATCTAGGCAGAAAAAAACAATTGAGAGTTTGTCTACTACACTTCAAGAGTAATCAAGTGATGAGGCAATTGTGATTATATCCTTTTACAGAAGGTCAAAGCTCTGCATACAATGTGGCCCAAGCAGACTTGACTGTATGGGCAGAGGAAGAGAAGAAAAAAAAATAGCACAAGTGGGTCCTTCTTGGTTTGTGCATCTGAGAGTTGGTGTTACAGCACAACAGAAAGGATTTGGCATAGTCCAGCGTAGTCTCTCCTCCCACCTGCTTTCCCCATTAGCCTGTTGTGAAAAAGAGATACTTTAAGCCATAGTAGTAGTAATAAGTAATTGTAATAAGCGAACACATAAGCGGAAAGAAGTATTTGCTGGCTTGAAAGGTCTCCAAAATTATGGGGGGGAAATCCAAAAGGCAAAATGTAGTGCAATAAAAATAACAGTATGAGGGTTTATCTCAAACAAATTGCAAAAGAAATTAGTTTGGTAATCTTCTGTTCAAAAAAGCCCCCTCAATAATACCAAATGTCGATGACCATATCCTGAAATGCTGCTAATAATTACATAACTATCAAATATCAAGATCAAAATTAAGTGGTTGCCATATAGAGCACAAGCATAAAGCATGTTTCTGTGTCTTTGTTAGTGAGATTGATGCACGTTTCCTATTAGCATAAAGTTAGTACAGTCAGGATAAAGAGTGACCCTGAACAAATTACAGAAAGAAATTCTTCTGATATAGTTTTGTTCAGAAACTGTTTCTTTATATTAGATAAAATATGGTAGTCATTCAACAACAGTTGTTGTGTCCCTGAAGTCCCTTTCTGATGCAAGGAGTTTCCTTGTGTTGATCTCTGATTGGTAGCATGTTTTAGTTATATTTTCCAATTTTAGAAAAAGCTGAATGTGGCAGTAACCATAATGCATACTGCATTTCTGCCATGCTATTACCCTTTGTAAATCAACCCACTGTTTTCAAACTTTCCATCAGTTTTCATTCTTGATCATCATATGTGAGAGATCCATTTACTAATATTTGAGAACATGTGCATGTGTTTCTGAAAGCCGGCACATAATCCATGTGACCTGCTGTACCTGATTTGGCCATAGGCAGTCAAAAAGACGTTTGTTGGACTGCATTCAAGTTCAGCTTCTGTAGACCAATTCATTATGTAGAGGCATAAGATGACTGCCATGGATATATCCTGAAGCCAGAGTTCATAGAATCATAGAGTTGGAAGGGATCTCCAGGGTCATCTAGTCCAACTTCCTGCACAATGCAGGAAATTCACAAATACCCACAGTGACCACTTTTCCACGCCCAGAAGATGACAAAAAAACCTCCAAGATCCCTGGCCAAACAGTTCCTGGAGAAAAATTGCTTCCAGACCCCGAAGTGGCGATCATCATTTCCCTGGGCATGTAAGAAAGGGCCACAAGAACTAAGCACGGAGGCAACCCTTCCTGCCCTCCCTCTCATGAGCTGCCTAAGTTCACAGAATCTGCATTGTTGTCAGATGGCCATCTAGCCTCTGTTTGAATACCTCCAAAGAAGGAGAGCCCACCACCTCGCGAGGAAGGCTGTTCCACTGAGGAACACTCTAACCGAGGAAGTTCTTCCTAATGTTTAGCTGAAAACTTCTGATTTAATTTCAAACCGTTGATGGTTTAAGTTACAATGTGAAGTTTTTCTGTCATGAAGAATATTTTTCAGTTTCACATCATTGGATAATGCACAATGTCACCCATTTTCATCCTTTGATATTAGCTCACTGAAAACATGTTTCAATTCATTTTCTCTTTTAAAGTCAAAGGGCCTCCCTTATTTTTTAATCAGTATAATAAAAGACTTCTGAAATTACCCAGTTATGGACTGCAGAATTACCAATAAAATGTTATCACACCTCTTGAAAATACTTTTCCACTGAGTAACCAAGGGACTGTATTAGGAGCATACATAGGCTGTAAAAGTACTCTCAGACTTGTAATATCCATGACATAAAAAGTGAAAGTTAACAAAAGAACTCATAGTGATATGAAACCTTTGGCTGTGAATCTGCGATCATATGCACGATTAGACCCGACATAAGTGCGAATGCCAGGTGGATTTAAAGGGAGCGATCAGACAACAACATGTGGGAGGCATCCTGCAGCTGTCAGCAACCTGTTTTGCTCCGCCGCAGAAGACACCAGGGAAAAACTGGTAGTAGTAATAGAAGAAGAGAAGAGATTGGATTTATACCCCACCCTTCACTACCCAAAGAAGTCTTAGAGTGGCTTACAAACTCCCTTCCCTTCCCCTCCCCACAACAGACACCCTGTGAGGTAGGTGGGGCTGAGAGAGCTCTGACAGAAACTGCTCGTTTTCAAGAACAGCTGGCCAGAACTATGGCTTGCCCAAGGTCATCCAGCAGGTGCAAGTGGAGGAGTGGGGAATCAAACCTGATTTTCCCAGATTAGAGTCTGCACACTTAACCACTACTCTCTAATGGTAAACGGGTTGCAACGGGCCACGGACAGACTTTCCCATGTCTGATCGCTCCAGTGCTCTCTCATGGCGTCAGGATAGTCTGATCAGGCCATCCTGACTCTGTGTTTCCCCTCCCTTCGCAGTATGCGCATCATCGCAAACTTCATAGGGAGCCCTCAGTGCAGAGGTGCAATTCATCGATCCCTTGTTTAAGCGCATGGGGAAAAAACGGGACGAAAAACCCCGCCTCACCCACAGTTGTGTCTGATCACACACTGATGGACTGCGCCTGCAGCTTCAAAGGGAGGTGTGATAGTGCAACTGCAGGTCAAATTCCGCCGGAGGAAATAGCCTTGCTCCCTCCCCCCCCCCCCCGGGTTTTCTGGCACGTGTGACTGCAACCTTTCAGGTGCTGATACAATTCTTGAAAAGTTATTTTAATAGTTTCTGTAGTCATAGCCTTCCACTGAAGGTGGTGATCAAAAGTAAGCACTGGTATAAATTCTCATCACTCCCCTTGCTCAGTAATCAATATAATTAATTGAATACAAAATTCAGCAGAAAAACAATGCTAACCTTTCAGGGGTGGTATCTGATGATAACTGTTCACATTGCCCCATTCCATTCAGGCTATGATGTCTTAAATTCTGTGATGTCAGCCACAGTAAATCATCACAGAATCAGAAAGAACATCATAATTTATAATACTTAATGCAAGTTCATCAGATTTAAAGCAACTGGAATTATGCCACACTGTTTAATTCAAATTCCATAGGAAATAATATTGCTGCTATCTAAACTGAACATGCCTACTGGGTTGTGGACACCTCTCTCTTTCTTTTTTATTAAAGTTTTTTTATTTCAAACACAAACATACAAAACATACATACAAACAAATATACATAAAACAGGTGGAGGATAATATAAAAGTAATTCCATAGTTGTCTCTCATATTGTCTATTGACTAATTATCAATTTCTATAATAAATGAAATAGGTGATCTGAAGAAAATTAAAATGATTCAAATAGTCTACAAATGTTTTTTTTTTAATGGAATGACTCAAGTTGTAGTTAAGGAGTGTATAGATCATTTTAGTTCAGTTCATGTATTTTTCTAGCCATGTATAAAATCTGGACCATGTACTGTAGAATTTCTTTTCCTGTAATCCTTTTAAAAATAAAGTCAGTTTGTCCATTTCTGCAGTTTCCAATATTTTACTTATAATTTCTTCTTTTGTAGGTACTTCATCTTTTCTCCAATATTTCGCATACAATATTCTCGCAGTTGTTAGTACATGTATGATCAGATAAAAATCCTCAGTTTTACAATTTTTGGGCCTTATATTCAATAAAAATAACTCCGGGGTAAAAGGTATGGTAACCTTCAACATTTTTTGTAAAATTTCACCGATCCAGGTCCAGTAATGCTTAACTCTATCACATGTCCGCCACATATGGTAAAAGGACCCAACAGATTTTTTACATTTCCAACAAGCATTTGACAAATTAGGATAAAATTTTGCTAACATATCCAGTGTTATATACCATCTATAAAAGATTTTATACATGTTTTCCTTGTAAGAAACTGCTTTTGTAATTTTTACATTTGTTTTCCATACCTGGGCCCATTGGTCAAGATGGATATTATGACCCACATTCTGTGCCCATTTAACCATGGAGTTCTTCACAATTTCCTCCTGTGTCTTGTGTTCTAACAATAATACATACAGTTTTTTAATCAGTTTCTCTTCAGAATAAAGCAATATATTATCAACTTTAGACAATTTAGAACAAAATCCTACAACTTTGTCTTTAGTATATCTAGCTTGGATTTGTACCAGTTCCCACCAACTAAACTCAGGGTTTATGTTTTTAATCGCTTCAGTCGTTTTTAACTCATTTTTATTATTCAAGAGGTCATCATATTTCAGTAAATAGATCTTAGAAGTCAGGTTTGGGTTTGTAAAAGCGTCCAATGGTGCAACCCATTTTGGAATTTTAGGATAAAAAGATCTTTTAACATCTTCCCATACCCTTAACAATGCTTTTCTAATTAGATGTTTAAAGTATTAATGAATCTCAGCTTTCCCATACCAAGTAAAAGCGTGCCAACCCAACAGTAAATCAGGTCCTTCCAATGTTAGTATTCTAGTATTCTCTCGTGTAATCCAGTCTTTTAACCATGTCATTGCTGCTGCTTTAAAGTAACTGTTCCAGTCTAGAAGAGCAAATCCTGCTCTTTCTCTTGCATCTTGTAGAGCTTTCAGTTTCATTTTTGTTTTTTCCCCTTGCCATATAAATTGTTTCATCAAGCTATCTAATTCCATAAACAATTCTGGTTTTGAAGGACTGGAATTGTCTGAAACAAAAAGATCAATCTAGGTAGCACATTCGTTTTCATTGTTGCAATTCTACCCATAAAAGATACCTGTAATTTTTTCCATTTTTCAAGATCCTTCTTAATTTCTAAAATGAGTTGAGAACAGTTATTTTCAATGAGAGAGCTACATCTATTTGTTATATTTATTCAAATATATATTTTATATTTCCAAACCAGATATTTGCTGTAGTTGTAAATTCTGTTCTGTTGTCATATTTTTGTTGAAATTTTGGTTTTATTAACATTTATTTTCAAACCTGCCACTTGAGAGTTTAAAAGGTGCACAACAGATTCCATTGGGTTTTCCAGTATAAAAACTAAATCATCTGCAAAGGCCTGGAGTTTATACTCCTCTCCTCTAATTTGAAGGCCTTTGATGTTAATATCATTTCTAATCATATCATTTAGTGTTTCAAGTGCAAAAATGAATAACAGAGGTGAAAGTGGACATTCTTGTCTGGTTCCCTTCTGAATAACAATATTTCTTGTTAACTCTCCATTAACCAGCATCCTCACTTGTTGTGAAGAGTAAATTGCCTTGACCATTGTGAAGAAGTTAAGTCCACATTGTGAAGCCAATAATTTCTCAAGCATAAAGTTCCAATTAAGGTTGTCAAAGGCCTTTTCAGCATCCAGAAAGATGTTTTTGTAGAAAAAGCCCAGCAGGGACTCATTAGCATATTAGGCCACACCCCATGTTACCAGAAGTGTGGTCATCAGCCACACCCACCTTTTGCTTCTTATTCTGTTTACCTTGTTTGTTGTCAAAACGGTTTTGACAAAACCTATAAAAACATTATTTTCTGTCCCATCTATACAAAACCTTGCCTGAACCAATATCTTATGTCCAATAATTATTTCCACACTGGATTGGAATCAATTTCTAAAGGATAGGTTCCCATGGAAATCAGCTTGCCTTCCTGCAGAACTAGTACGCTGAATATGAATTTTTAGGGTTGCCAACCTACAGGTGGGGTCTGGAGATCTCCTGGAATTACAACTGAACTCCAAACTATAGAGATCAGGTCAATGGCTGCTTTGGAAAGTGCAGTCCATGGCATTATGCCTTGCTTAGGTCCCTCCTTCCTCCAAACCCCACCCTCCTCAGGCTCCACTCCCAAATCTCCAGGGATTTCCTCAACCTGGAGTTGGCAACCCTAGTTCACTGGCAGAACAACCCTAGGTTTGTGGATGCACTGGATGAGAGCAGTTTGTGGACTATTGTATTCAAGGTACAAAATTTTATTCAAGGTATAAGATTTCATGTGCCACGCACACTTTTTCAGATGGAAGAAGTGTGCATGCACACAAAAGCTTATACCTTGGATGAAACTTTGGTCTCCAACTTTGTTCTGCTGCTTCAGACCAACACGGCTACCCACCTGAATTATTACACTATAATATTTTTGCAGGCAATTATGTACCAGTGGAGTGGTTACCATGCAGAGTCTGTCCCACAGGTAAAATGATCCTGTGAACAGGTGGGCTTTACCACATCAAAGTATCACTACCATCACAAAATCACCAGTCGTTGGAAGTCAAGTCCTCAGAAGCAGAAATCTCTCTTATTAGGAGGTTTAAGAACATCAACTTTGCTGGCCCATTGAACATCAACTTTGCTGGCCCATTGCTGTCAGCCCAGTGGCAGGAGAAGAGGGACAATCATCTTCTTCAGAAACTCTGCCCACCTTTTAAATTTCACAAAACAGGCAATCTCCAAAGTGCTGCTGACCATACTCATTTTTAGTTACAATTCTGTTTCTCTGCAGATGTCCCCCAAAGTCCCCCATGCAACAATCAAGTGTTCTGCCAACACTCACAACAATGAAGCTGTTTTCTCTTGCATGGCAGTTAGCACCAAACGACTTTAATACAGACTTTAGACACACACATATTTGCAAGCCATTCCCAACAAGACACAACAATGAACTAGTTACCTTCAGGCTTCAAACTTACCTTTCTTAAAAAGAAGATGCCATGAGAAAACTAAAGAGATTCTCAAAAATTAAAGGTATCATCAAAACCAGCATTTCCTGGGGTCTATGCTTTTTTACATCCCTCCCCTTTTCCAATAATTTTTTTTTTACAAAAGCACAAAGAACAAAATGAAACAAAAAGAAAGAAAGAAAGAAAGGGGGAAGGAGGGAAAAAGAGAGAGAGAAAAAGAAAGGAAGGGAGGAAGGAGTCTCGGAACAGCTTACAATTGCTTTCCCTTCCTCTCCCCATAACAGACACCCTGTGAGGTAGGTGGGGCTGAGAGAGTTCTGAGAGAACTTGTGACTGACCCAAGGTCACCCAGCTGGCTTGATGTGGAGGAGTGGGGAATCAAACCCAGTTCTCCAGATTAGATTCCACCACTCTTAACCACTACACCAAACTGGCTCTTAACCACTATACCAGACTGGAAATCACCCTGTTCCAAAAGGAACAAGTGCTCATGCAATCTACCAGTGGTAGTGGAATCAATCCAGGGGAAAGATTTCAGGATCCTAAGTGGCAACTTCTGGCCTAAAATACAATACAGCCTTGGTGCAAAACCTGCTGCTGAATTCGTTTCTTACAGAATTACAGAGTGATAATGTTAGGGTCATGAGGCAGCCTTATTTAAATGACAGCCAGGTGACAGATGATACATTAACTGAGAAGTTGAATTTGGTGGTCAATGAAGAAAAAGAGAAACAACAGAAATGGGAAAATGGTATCTGGGCAAAGAAAGGGGGGGAAACCCGTTCTTCAGCATTTGTATGTAGAACCTCAGCATGAGACAAAAGCAGCCGGAAGTAGTATTTCTACTTCCAGTAGATCTTTTTCAAGTGAAGTTGAAATCCAATTCATATCAATTCTTGACCATGAACCATGTCTTGATGAGTAGAAAGTATTCTTGGGCGGGTTTCTGGCACGCCAAGAATCAACTAAGTTGTACTCTTCTATTTGAAGGAAAGGAGTTGGTAATTCATTGCCTTTTTTCTTTTGCTTCAAAGTTGTTTTTCTGTCTAAGGAACCGTCAAGAACTGCATTGTAGTCTCCCATAATGCATAACTGATCATAATTGTATTTGGAAAAAAGAGTACATAGCTGTCTGTAAAACTCTTGCTGTTGCTGGTTTGGTGCATAGATATTAGCAATCAACGTTGTCTTACGTTGAAGTTGTATTTGTGTTAACAAAATTCTTCCATCTTCAAAGCTGAATATTAGTTCAGGGTGTAACTTTCCTTTTATAAAAGTGATGTCCTCTTTTCTTCTTTTCCTTGTCTGATGAAATGAAGTATTTCCCTAAAGTTTTAATTTCCAAAAATTTCTGATCTGATTGTTTTATGTGTGTTTCTTGTAGGCAAATCACATCTAATTGCAGTTTCTTCAACTGTTGAAAGATTCTTCACCTTTTCTGTGGTCCATTCAGCCCATTAACATTAATGGAAATAAATTTAAGTTTTTTTCTGTCCATTTTGTGTTAGAGTAGATGTATCCTCTTTACTTCTTTCTTGAATCCTTGTCACTATCTAAGATGCCGTAAGTTTATCTTTAGGTTTCTTTGGGTTCTGAATCTTCATCAATGGGCCTGAAGCACCTTTGTCTTGGTCTTGATTGTCTTCTTCTTCATCTTCTTCTTTCTCTCCTTCTTTTTTAGCCTCTTGATCATCACGATCTACTTGCCTGCTGTACGTCTTTAGAAAGACCTTTACTTTAAGAGGAGAGTTGATTTTATGTCTTCTTGCTTCAAAAGTGAAGAAAAGCCCTTCTGGAAATAACCATGTATATGTTACTCTATTTTTTCTGAGGATTGCTGCCAGTTCCATATAGGGCTTTCTTTTCTCTCTTTCTCTCCACGGAGTTTCTTTAATTATTTTAATCTCTGTATCTTCAATCGTCAAGGGTGCTGTATTTGCTGCTTTGAGAATTTCATCTCTAAATGATCTTTTGTAGAATTTGACATGAATTTCTCTTGGTAGCCCATTTCTTTTTGCATATGCAGAATTCATTCAGTAAGCAAGGTCTATCTCTTCCAGTACCTCTTCTGTGTTAGGTGCCTTCATATATTCAGCCAATATCTTAGCCATTAAATGTCTTAACATTCTCATTCTTGACTTCTGGATGGTTTTGAAATCTCAAAATGTAAGCAGCTCTATCAAGTTGTAATCTAATCAATTCTTCCTCAATCAAGTCTTGTTTAGATGAGAATTTTGCATCTTGATTTCCATCTTCTTTCCCCTCCAATTGGTCTGTTTTCTGAGAAACATTTTGTTATTTTTTGGTTAGTTTCTTGAAATTGCTGTTGGATGTTCTCAATCTGTGATGAAATATTTTGGATATTAGCTTGGAGAGGTTCAATTTCTGATTTGAGAATACCTTTCATTGAGTCCTGATGGTCTTTGAGCATTAGTTGACCTAAGATAGCAGTTGCAGATCTAACAACTCGTGGAGAGATATTGGAAGGAGGCTTCCTTTTAGGATCTTCGGGCTCTGCTCCAGCCATTATTTATGCTTTATTTTAGCAATATCAATATTTATAAAAAATTAGCAGACTCCATACTCAAAAAGATAAACAGGCAACCAGTTCCCAAAACAATAGGTAATGCATTAACTATGGCATCATAATAAAGTTGACAAAAATACCCAGAGAAACCACAGATAACCAAAGAGTCGACAGAATGTTTACTTTAAATCAGGTAAAGTCCACTTTAAAACCCAGTCTGACTAAATTGCTAAAAAATAGCAAAGTTCTAAAACATGCTGTAATAAAATGTTCCAAGAGTTTCAAAGTTAAAGTTGATTTTATAATCCAGGCAGAATAAAACTAGATGTACCAAAAATACAGAAATCAAGTATTCCATAAACAAATATAAACCAGGCTAATACCCTTTAAAATACCAAAAATAAAACAAGTCAGATATTCCATAGGTGTTCCAGAAGGAAATGAAGAAGATCCAAAAAATTTACCCTTTCAAAATGCAAAAATATAAAGATCAAACAAATATTCCACAGATAGATAAAAACCACGTTGGTATTGTTTAGAATCTCTCTTATATATAATTCTCTGTTGGTGGTGGCATGCTCCTGAACATTCCACACGCCTCCTCAGCCTTTGGTCCCCTGGCCTGTCAATCAGAAACTGTCCCTATCCACTGGCTGTGAATACTCGCATGCCACTGGCTGGGTGCTGGTCTGCTCCTCTTCCCCGCCTACCCCTTCAGCCTCTGTGCCCTGTCAGAATTTCTGTCAGACGGCTTTCTGTCTTGAAGAAGACACTTCTCCTGGTTACCTCCTGTGGTGGGATTAACTGTTACCTCAGTGGCTGTTGGTTGGTAAAATGCAATGGCAGTTACCTGTGTTTATAAGATGGCTGCTGTCTGTGGTTTGCTTAAAATGTTCCCCCATAAGGTTCAATTGAGCTGTAGTTCCGAAGAGGGGCCTGCACTGGGTTGAATGGGGCTTCCTCATCTGCTGGCCTACAGTTCTCAGCTGCCCCAAGGCCAAAAAGTGTGGGAAAAGAGGGATTGTCCCAAGGGGTGGGACACCATCAATATAGACTCCAGCCCATCCAGGGAGGATTGTGTTTAACCCCCAACTCCAGATGGGGAATTCCTGGAGATTTGAGGGGTGGAGCCTGGAGAGGGTGAGGTTTGAGGAGAAGTGGGGCCTCAGACAGGTACAATGCCATAGACTCTGCCCTCCAAACCAGCTATTCCCTCTTGGGGAACCACTGCTGCCAATCTCTAGGTGAGGGCAGGAGATCACTCAGAATTACAACTGCACTTCAGGTATCAGAGATCAGTTCCCCTGGAGAAAATGCTGGACTCTGTGTCATTATACCCTGCTGAAGTTGCCACAGCAAATTGACGCTAAGTGCCCAAGGCCTTGGCACTCTCCAAGAGCATCTCTCTAGAGCCTGTTGTATTTATTCCCATAACAGGCCTTATTCCTATTATAAAAATAAAACAGGTCCAGTAATCCCCAGGTATTCCACAGACAAATGGAGGCACACAAAACAAAATCCCAAAGGAGAGAAAACACTTCAAAGATTAAGTATTCAAGGGAGAAAATCTTTCAAAAATCCAATATTCTAAAGGGAAAAGGGAAAAGGCAGGAAGGCCTAGAATATAGAGTATATAAAGCCAAAAATATAGATCCACAAATGTAGAATGAGTATCAAGTATAAAACACCAGAGAAAAATACAAGTTCTTCACCATACCCATCTGAGTTAAAAGAAAGGATTATTCCAAGTAAGGCATCCAGAAAAACAAAAAAGAGGAAACAAAAGGTAAATACTCCGATAGGTTGAAGAGACCTAGGGGCTAGAAAATTAAAATCAAAAATATTCAAAGTACCATTTAGCTCCTTTCAGTCCCAACCAAGTTTTGCTGAAGGGTACATCCAAAAGAGAGGGGGAGGGAATGTAATTCCCTCTCAAGTCATATTTGAAGCTCAAGATCAGCGAATAGATAAAGTGATTGTAGTAATAATGATGAAAATTAATCCAAATGTAGTACTCTGTCTCCCTTTAGCCCAATTACAGGATGTAGTAGTAGAGTAGTCTCAAAGAAGCTGCAAGAAGGAAGAGGGGGGAGAGATTCTCTGCTCTTCACTGTCTATAGTTGGAGTTTAAAACTTAAAGGGCAGATCAGAGAGTCGTAGAAATGCAGGTAGAAGGATAAGCAAGGTCCCAATCCGTCGGAGAAGTAGTTAAATAAAGGAGAGAGGAGGGGTGTAGAATCCTCCGAAGTCCCGGATAGAACACAGCTTCGCCTCCACGACTGTCATGGAGGGTCTTCAAGGATTTCGCCTTCAGGACGATCAGGGGCTTCTGGCTGCTGCCACCACCACAGTGTGCACCCGATCAAGTCCACTGGAACACCGGACCCCCTCCAGGAGTCTGAGAATCCAGATCACTCGCAGCAGAGCCGTGCTGCAAACCAGAAGTCTGGACACCACTCGCTTAATTGATATTTTCCGGTTCTCCCTTCCTCTAACATTCTGTCAGCTCCCACTGGTTGCTCTTAGGGAGAGGTAGAATGTAATTTGTCCACCACACCCAGGGATCCGTTGGAGTGGGAGCGCACAGGAGCGCAGCTCCGGGAGTGAGGAGCCCAGGGGGCGGGCACATGACCAAGCCCCGCCCCCTCCTTGGCTTCCCCGAGCAGTGCAGAGGTGCAGCGCCCCGGGGAAAGCCCTGCTAGGGTCTTTATTGTTTTTAATGTTTTGTTTTAATATTGATAATTTTATCATTGTTCCTTTTATGACTGTGTGCTGCTTTTCCAGAGACTTGCTCAAGGTAGCATATAAATTCTCTAAGTATACCATTTTTTATCTGGGCACATGGCACATAAGTACTGGAGAAATTTCACCAACCCTTCAGCAGCTTCCACCCCATCAGTCTGGTGTAGTGGTCAGGAGTTGGACTCTAATCTGGGAGAACCAGGTTTGATTCCCCACTCCTCCACATGCAGCTGCTGGTGTGACCTTGGGCCAGTCACAAGTTCTCTCAGAGCTGTTCTCTCATTAGCAGTTCTCAAAAGACCTCTCTCAGCCCCACCTACCTCACAGGGTGTCTTGTTGTGGGGAGGGGAAGGGGAAGGGATGGGTGGTCCTGGGTATCTCAAGTCTACTTGAAACCTAGTGGTTTCAAGGGAACAGGAAGAGAATGAGGTTGTGTTCTTTACACTTATTTTTATTGCACAAAGTAATGGATGGGGAAGGGAATGGAGGAAGAGCAGGTCAGTTTCACTCACCTGTGGAGTGAAACCTGAGGGGTGGGTGTTGCCTTCTGACACACTTCCGGTATGTTGGGGGTGTGGCATATGCAAATGCGTTATGCTAATGAGCTCCTGCACCTCTTTTTCTACGAAATGACCCCTGACCACACCCAATCTTGTCAGATCTCAGAAGCTAAGCAGGGTTGGTACTTGGAAGGGAGACCACCAAGGAAGACTCTGCAGTGGAAGGCCATGGCCAACCACCTCTGTTTCTCACTTAACCTTAAAAGCCCCTTGCTGGGGTCACAGTATCCTAGCTGGGATTCTGAGACAGGGAGTGATACTGCTTTATAAGGGACAAAATGCACAAACTTGATTTCACGAATGGATCAGGATGGAACCAAGCAGCTGATCAGCATGGATGGTACAGTGGGCTGGATTCAGTCAACTTTCTGACTGCTGAAAAGGTTATGCTGGGAAGCATGGAACCCGCATTGACAAAATCATGTGGGACGGGCACTTAGTAAGGAGGAGACTTTGTCAAGATTGAGCTGAAAAAGTAGGCAGGATCCTGTACAGTATGTTTATTGTTACTGATAGCTATGCAGATTACAGTATATTCTTTGAGACACTATGCAAAATAATTACATTGCCTGGTGACCAGACAATATATATATTACTTCTGAGGGCATGAATATGGAAGTATATGCTTGGATGTTGAGTAACATAGATACCAGAGTCAAAATGCCAGATGCCCATAGATTACATCATATCAGTAGCATTATAGGTGGATGAATATATCAAATGGCATCAAATGATACATTTGCTGCTTTCTACAAAAACAAACAAAACAACAAACAAAAACCTCATCAGAGTGTAGAACTATTGGAGTAGTTTAACAAAATTCAAAATTTTATAAAAATGTTTCTTATACTTTTCAAGGTTATTTAAAAGCACGATGACAGAAGCTCAGATAGCATGTATTCCACAGATTAGGAAAAATATAAACTAGTCCAAGAGGATGCCTGCATAGAATGAGCATAGTCAAGGAAGATCTAAAAAGCAAGAAAGCTTCATTTAAAAAAAGGAATCTTGCCCAACTAAGGAAAAAGGAAAAGGAAAAAGAACAGAGCATAGATTTTGGCCCCCAAAAATCAAGTTGATAATAGGACAAGTGAAAAAAGAATACAAGGAGCACATTGATAAAATGTTAAGAAAAAACAGTTTCTTTTAAACATTACTTTTTCATGCTTCTGTTTTTTGCTCCTATTACAGTTGTTGTTGTTTCGCTGGGGTGCTTGAATTGGGATTTAAAGGAAATAAAATGCAAAATATATATTGGCTAGAATTTGAGTTCTGTACCTTCTCTCATATTTTGGTTTCACTTTGTGTTACTGCTGGAGGACCCTGAGATTCCAGAGCTCATTTATATAACCAAGAATATCCAAATGTTTCACATATATTATTCTGAATGTCGTTTGTGCAGTTATGTGAGAGAGGTTTTTTAGCTATACACTTTTTGCTGCTTTGTTCCTTTCTTGGGTCACTGCCAAATCACAATCTGATTCCATTGCATTGTTAATTTCTTTACCCCTGAAAACTTGAGGAGATGGGATATGGTGAATGCTCCCTCTAAGCTATGGAGTCTTGTGAGCAAAAATTCCACTTTGTGAGCTACCGGCATTAAAGTTGTGAGCGAGCAATTTGGCTACCGCACAAATTAGTTTGCTCTGAAGCCATCCTTCCTGAGCTGAGACAAAAATGTGTTAGCTGGAGACTAAAAAACTATGAGCTAGCTCATGATAACTCAGCTTAGAGGGAACACTGGATACGGTATTGAATTTATCTCATCTTCGTAATTTGGAATCCATCTGTTTCAATGTAACTCACCAGCCATAGATGATGACCCCCAACATGGTGTAAATATCCCCCCCCCCTTGCTTGGAACTGTAGAATCAAGGAGGTTGTCAAGGCCATTATAGGCAGCGGGGGGGACTGCATTATTTAGGTCAGTGGATCATAAGCTATAGAGACCAAGTTTATACAACTGGTGCAAGTTGATGCAGAAATCCTAAAGGTACCCTAAATATTCAGAAACATTTTTTCTCCTGCAGTTTGTTAATTGTCTTTCATGTGAACTATGGCTTGGTCATGTAAACAAAACAGAGACTGCAGCAATTCTAGGCACTGTTAAGTAAGACCTGATTATATGAACAAACTGAAATTTTACCTCTATCTAAAGAAACTTAGCAGTCCTCTCTAGTTTCCAGTTGAGCAAGTACTATAGTTTGGAGGTCTACTGGTACTTCAGCTGAGTACTCCCTTTAAGAGTACTCTTCATTTCAGGACTTCACTGTATCTTTGTCACAATCCTCCTTCTTCCTTAAATCTTGTTTTCTTCCATTTTGCCCTTTTCATGGCAGCATCTTGCAAAAAGGATGAGCTTGCGTGTGCCAACCACGACTGTGTACCCCGTAAGGGGTGGTGTGATGGGCAGATAGACTGTGCAGACAAATCAGATGAATGGAACTGTGGTAAGTTTTAGCAGCGGAAGAATTTTCTAGAATTTATAATGTGAGGCTTTCAAACAAAAAAAGTGGTAATTGTTGGAGTAATTTTAACTGTGCTTGAAGTAGTTGGCTGGTTCTGGAAATTCACTAAGAGAGATGCAAAAGCTGCCTCCCCCTCCTTACAGATGGGAATTTGAATGTATAAGCCCAAAGAAATGCTTTTCTATATGGTCTGTTGAAGCAGAAATAAAAAGCTTTTAGAGTGGAAAAACAACAGCTAAGCAGTGAGAAGCCCAAATAAAAGTTTCACACATGCCATATCAGTATAGTACTGGAGAAAACCAAGAGGGCTGTCATGGTCCATATTTAAGTGCTCCCACAGAAAATAATTGAACCCATTGTATATAGGATTTGAAACCCTATTGAAACCAGCACGATTTCCCCCCCTTTGCATAAGGACTCTGCTGTATTATCAAGTAGTCAGATGCTGAGTAAATTATTTTTAATATAAGCTAGATGTCTGTCCAGCAGTTTAGAGAAAACAAATAATCTTTATTCATAAGGCTGGGAAACTTACTATGAATAAATAACTCTTCAACTGAACTAAATAAGGGGTGGGGAAGGATTTTGAGAGATAGTAGATATAAAAAAGCTATTCTTGTACTGTGTTGGGAATGATATGTAACACTTTTAAAAAAAATAAGACTGACAGGGGGAAAAACTGGAAGAAGTATTTTCTTCTAATATCTATATATCTAATTCCGAGAGGTTTTTTTTTCTGCGTGGATACTTGTATCTGCCAAAAGAGAGCTCACTTTCCCCCAACAGCTTTTCCTACATAGTCAGGCCCCTTCCTCTGTCTCCAGAAAAATCCAAAAAATTTAAAAAAACCCTCAGGGGCCGTTGAATTTTCCCCAATACCTTTTGAAATGGCATCAGCTCCAGACACCAACTGTGAAAGATTAGAATGTTTGGGGGAAGGGCAGGCTTCTAACTGTTTCTGTCAGTAAAAGGCAGGGTTTTCACTGGCAGCAGTCTAGGGCTGCCAAGTACCCCCCCTGGCCACCAGCAGCAGATTCAGAGCCAGGCTGGGAAACTACTGGAGATTCGGGGGTGGAGCCTGGGGAGGACAGGGACCTCAGTGAGGTACAATGCCATAAACTCCAAAGCATCCATTTTCTCCATGGAAAGTTATCTCTGTACTCTGGAGATGATGAACAGTAACTCCAGGGGATCCCCAGGTCCCACCTGGAGGCTGGCATCCCTAGGCAGCACTCTCTGTGTGACTTGATACCACCTGATTTGCATAACTCAGGTAGGCCCAGCTGCTTTGCTACTATTCATCAGCAGCCACCCTATGAAAGCCAGTGTGATGAAACAGAGCTTCAGATTGGGATCTGCAAGACCCAGGTTCAGATCCCCATCTTGTGGTGAAAGCTGACTGGGAGATTTTGGACCAGTCACATACTTTCAGCCTAACCAACCTCACAGGGTTGTTGTGCAGATAACAAAGAGGAAATAATAATGTAAACTGCTTTAGTCCCCACTGTGGAGAAAGACTGTAATTTTCCTAGGTAGAGGCTGCAGGGGAGGGGGATGGAGATGGAAAGCTGAAGTCAGATAAAGGTAGGTTGGCTGTTGGGTGGGAAGGAAATAGGATTGCTAACTCCAGGTTGGGAAATTCCTGGACATTTGAGGGGAGGAGCCTGGGGAGGGTGGGATTTGAGGTGGGAGGCAGAAAGAGAGAGAAAGAGTGATGAGGTGGGGAGGCAGAAAAACAACGAGAATTATGACGGGTCAGAAAAGAGAGGAAGTAACATACATGGAGGAGAGAGAGAGTAAGAAAGGGGGGGCAGAAGGGAGAAAGAGTGTGAGAGAGGTAGGGGGAGAAGGGAGGAAGCAAAAGCGTGAGGAATGGGATAACCATCCCGCAAGTTTCTTGCGGGTCTCCACTTGTATACTGTATAATAGTTTTGATCCCATGTTGCTATTTGTCTCTGAAGAAAGACAGAAAAATATTCTGATATAGTGGTTTTAAAGAAAGGAAATCAACCATTCTTCAGGCCTGGCTCATAGGCCTTGTGGGCCATGAGGGTATATAGTTTTCTGTAGAGTGCTGGAGCTTGCCATTGCCTTCTTATAGTCATTAGATGCATTATTGATTGCTCAGCAACAGAATGAATGTGATAACTGCAAGAGCAGCCTGTTCCTGGACCACTTAAGAATAATAGATTTCTATCTAGCATTTTGTTAATCTCGGCTGTTGCAACAGCAGAGATGGTCTTAGGTATTCCATACTCCATTAATAGTTTCACTGATTTCAGTGAATTAAGATGGTAGTCAACATTGACATGGATTGGGTCGTCTTCTGAGAGCTATTATTTCCTTTATTTAATAATTTAAACCAAACTTCCTGTGTTCATGGCATCTTTCAATCAGTTATAAAAAGTTTTAAAACAAGGAAAAACAACCATTATATTAAATAAGATAAAAATATAAAAACCAATGCAAAA
The DNA here is from genome assembly GCA_029233225.1 of Lepidodactylus listeri. Classification (NCBI taxonomy): domain Eukaryota; kingdom Metazoa; phylum Chordata; class Lepidosauria; order Squamata; family Gekkonidae; genus Lepidodactylus; species Lepidodactylus listeri. Next base: position 108,794,557 of record JARCFY010000009.1, on the reverse strand, counting down.
TAAGATAGTTTTGCATGCCCTGTGAAAAGCTTATAAAGTAAGAATCTTCTGTACCTTCTCTAATAAGCCATGCCATAAGGATGAGGAGCCACAACTGAGAAATAAAAAGATCCACCTGTTGCTATACTGACTAGCCAAATAGGGCACATTCAGCAGGGACTGCTGAGCAGATCTAAGCTGGCTCTTGAGCTCATATGGGGAGAGCTCAGATCCACTGGAGCTTTTCTGAGGATGGAATAATTTCTACCCGTGAAGTACAACTTTCTTGCTTCTCCCTCATGCTGCAGTCAATATGCCTCTCAAAATGCCCTCCATCTGGATGCCTTCCACCTTCCAGGAGCATTTTGGGGGAGCATTTTGTGCTTCAGCATGAAGGAGGAGGTAAGAAATTTGCACTCCACAGGCAGGAATCTGCCCTTGGAAAAGCTCTGGTGGATACAAGTCCATATGGTATTCACACGTATTGGTATTTTGTCCTCATGGGGATACATAAGGAGACACACAGTGTTTTTGACTAGATTGTAGGGCATATAGCCTATTTTATATATGCCCAGAAATAAGGGATTGGACTGGAGCTCCAGTTCGGTGGCAAGTGGTTCTGTCTTGTGGGCCTTTTTTGGGACAGCTTTGAATATCTGACAGGCAAGCAGATTCAGCTTTCCCTTAGGTGCTGTGAGCCAAGCTACAGTCTGATGGCTAGAGTGAAGGAGATCATGCCAGGATAACTGGGTTATCTAAATGGGCTCAGTGCATCACCCTGATGAGTAAAAAGAATTTATCATACATTTAGATTGTGCTGAAACAGTCATTGGTGTTTATCTGCAATGCCATTTGATGGTGGTAGCTCACTCATTATGAGCTGCATTTTTCAAGTGTTGAGAAACCAAGTAATGGGAAAAGTAATAGAAACCCAAGTGTAAGCTGTCCCTTTTGGCATATTAAAATTACATTTTCCTTTTTTCCTTCACAGTGACTGTGTCTAAAAACATGAGCTCCTTGATGTTTCTGACTGTTCACAGGTCAGCTACCAGTTACCACGTATGTGCTGATGAATGGGAAGAAAATTTAAGCCACTTAGCATGCAGACAAATGGGTTTAGGGTAAGGTCAGTAGTTTGTAGCACTGCTAAATTTTCTGAGAGTGACAATAATTGTTGGTACAGTTGGTTGAATCTGTGCAGTATTTATAATCTTTGCTTAATCTGTCTCCTGGTTTAGTGCAATTGAATCCTCTGTGAGCTCTCTGATGTTCAGAACTGTGTGTGGATTTTCATTTTGCCACATTAATAGAAGCACTTGGAGTCAACTACTGTTATCATAATTTAGCAAAGAAACTTTTATTCCTTATACCTCAAAACATGGGAATGTCACTGCCATTTTAAAGCCGAAAATGGGTGATTTCAAATAATCCCTGAGAGGATCAGGCTCACAGCACAGTGGAACAAGGCAATCTTGTCCCCCCCCCCCCCCAACATCTTTTCAAGTGACATCCTCCCACAGCTGTTTTGGACTTCAAAATGACACATGGGGGGAACAAGGGTGCCTTGTCCCAGTGCGCTAGAGGCCCAATCAAGATCAGACCTTTGCAGCATTTTTAAACTTTCCATTTTATTTATTAATTAATTAATTAATTAATTAATTATATTAGGCCTTTATACTGCCCTCCCCACTAGAGGCTTCAGGGCAATGTATAACAGGTTCCTGCAAAAATTCATAAAAATCATAAATAGTCTAAAAATACAATTCTAAAAATACCTGATACCCACAAGGTGCTGTAATGCAATTCTAACCCCCAATTTGCTTTACTATAACAGCAGGGGAGGGGGTAAAAGCAGTTAGTGAACCAAATGTCTGTTGGCAACTGTTGACCATTAGACTGTTGACAAGCGGCGGCCCAGTGCCTCCCTCCCCGCAGGGCAAAGACACGCTCCGGCCGAGCAAGAGTCGCTCCAGCTCAGCTCCCGTGCCGGATCTGCGTCGCTTGGCTCAGGCAGGGCGCAAAGGGCAAGGCGGGCTGGCTGAGGGATCCCTGCCTCCCGCCCCCGGCTGTCATCTTCCAAGCCCGGGTGCTGCAGCTCGCCTCCTGTGTGGCTCTTGAGAGTTCCGGGGCAGTGGTTTGGCTGGCTCCCCAGAAGGATGCATGGGAGACTTGCCTTCCCTGCTCTCAGGGAGGGCTTGGCGGGCTGGAGAGGTCTGGGGCCCAGGCTGGACAGGCTTCCGGGCGCGGCAATCCCCACCCCGCTCCCGCCGGCTCCAAGGCCCTTGTGGCTGAGAGCTGCTTGGGCTGGCAATTCCCCGTCCACCCAGTGATTCCCCCCTGGCTCAGCCCCAGTGGCTCTCAGCCGCCAGAGAGTTCCCAGAGCATTCCCTGCACATGCGCAGGGAACACTCTTTAACTTTGGGGGGGATTTAAATATCCCCCTGAAAGTTTTTTTAAAGTTTTAAGATTTTTCTGCAGACGGGAGTCCCCCACATCTGCAGAAAAATCTCCCTGCCCCTCGGGTGTCCCCCCGTGCAGATTTAGATATCTGCACGCAAGGGGCACCTTTGGAATTAGATATATAGCTGTTAATCCATTAATGTTAAAACTGTTACTGTTCTCAAATGTATGCTTGGCGGAACAGCTGTGTCCTACAGGCCTTACAGAACTGTAACAGATCCCACTGGGCCCTGATGTTGGTAGGCAGAGAGTTCCACCAAGCTGGAGCCAGGGCTGAAAAGGCCCTGGCTCTGGCTGAGGACAGCCAGATGTTCTTTGGGCCAGGAACTTCCAATAGATGTTGATTGCTTGAGCGTAATGCTCTCCAGGGGATATACCAGGAGAGGTGATCCCTTAGGTATGCTGGTCCCTGACTGTTCAGGGCCTTAAATGTCAAAACCAGAACCTTGAACCTGACCTGGTACTCAACCCGGAACCAGTGCAGCTGGTGGAGTACAGGTTGTATGTGTGCTGTTACCAGCATCCCCATGAGGACCCGGGCTGCTGCATTCTGGAGAAGCTGTAACTTCTGGATCAGCCTCAAGGGCAGCCCTGTGTAGAGCAAATTACAGTAATCAAGTCTAGAGGTGTTCGTTGTGTGGATTACTGTGGCTAGGTCAGGGCGAGGCAGGTGAGGGACCAGCTGCCTAACCTGGCGTAGTTGATAGAATGCCAGCTTGGCAACATTTGTGACCTGGGCCTCCACTGACAAGGAGGCATCCATGACTACACCCAGGCTCTTGACTGTCTGCACTGGTTTTAGGGGCGTATGGTCAAGAGCCGGGAGCTGAAACTCCAATCCTGAGTCCCTCCCAACCAACCAAAAAAACCCTCTGTCTTTAATGGAGTCAGTCTCAGCCAACTCTGCTTCAGCCACCCCACCACAGCCTCCACACCCTTGGCTAGATTACCTGGAGCAGTATCCAGCCATTTGTCCATCAGCAGATACAGCTGGGTGTCATCAGCTTACTGATGGCAGCCCAGGCTAAAACTCCATGCCAATTGGGTGAGGGAGTGTATGTAGATGTTGAATAACATTGGGGAAGGGATAGCCCCCTGAGGGACCCCACATGTCACAAGGTATTGAGAAGATACCCTCTCACCCAGTGCCACCCTCTGTCCTCGATTGTGGAGAAATGGGACTACCCACTTCAGGGCTGTCCCACACACTCTGACATTGGTGAGATCGTGAACCAGAAGATTGTGATCCATTGTGTTGAACACTGCTGTCAAGTTAAGCAGCACTGGCCTGCCTCGATCCAATTGCCTATGAAGATTGTCTGTGGGGGTGACCAGCACAGTCTCTGTCCCATGGCCAGAGTAGAAGCCTGACTGGAAGGGGTCTAGTGCCGATGCGTTCTTCAGGAAACTCTGAAGTTGCTCAGCTGCCACTCTCTCAACTACCTTTCCCAGAAACAACACATTCAAAACTATGCGATAGTTGGACAGATTGGAGGGATCCAACAATGGTTTTTTCAAGAGTGGTATTATCCCTGAACTCAGGGACAGATTGGTGATGTCTATCAGAGGGCCTCGTATACCCTCGCCATTAGCTCGAACCAGCCATGAAGGACACCGGTCCAAGAGGCAAGTGGCTGGCTTCAAACTCCGTAGAATCCTGTCAACATCAGCCCCAGAGAGCCAGCTGAAGTTGTCAAAAACTGAATCCAAAGGCGACCAAGGGTCTTTATGTTTTAAAATGATGGCAGCATCCCTATGTCAGATATGAGGATGCTGTCATATCTAGTTTGGCCCATAATTCTGAGAATCATGTAAAGATCTTCCCTCAAAAGAAACATTTAGGAGAACTGGTGATCAAAATAAATGTTAAATTATATTTGAACAATGATAATTTTGAAGTTCTCCCTCTGAGATGGAGGCCATCTTATGCTTGATTCCCATCCATCAGTTAGGGAGGCAAGATCAACTTCAACAGTTTCCTGTGGTGGGAGTCACCCACAACTCAGTTTCTTTCCTGCCTCAGTAGGGAGAGCAGCTAGAAATAGGCTTTGCCTGACTTTCTATTCTTGTTCGCCTTCTTTTTGCTCACTATTCCTGTTACTATTTCTCATTCTTACTCCATTTTACTTTTATTCTTCCTGCTTCACTTTTATTCAAACAAAACAAAACTCTATCCTCTCCTGTAAGATCGCTCATTTCTCTGACAACATCGGCCCCTCATCGAGCAGCAATGGTGCGCCGGGGGAGACACCAACGGCTTCCTCTCCTCAGGGGAGATGGACAGAGGCGACCGCAGGAGTGAGCAGGCTTCCTGCAAATGGATTGCTGAAGCGGCAGGCTCTCAAGCAGCAGCGCCCAGCGGCGCAACCAAGCACACCAAAATCTCCCATTTACGCACACATTCAGAGACTGCGTGATCGGTGGCAGCCATTTTGGACGAAGAATCTGACCACCAGAGCCTGATTCAGGGCTGGAGCAACCCAAGACTGTGAGTCATGGCGGGTCCGACCATGCAGTGGGTGCTTCAGCCAATGCTGCACCAGGGGATGAAGTGGAAAATGCCACACATGGCGGTAATGTTAGTGGCTCCGGGTATGCTCCCCCTGTCTTCTGTTGGGCTGAACCATGCGTGTCATAAAATGTCATAAAATGTAATGCCAGGTAGCGGAGATATAAACTTTATAAAGGACACAAACACAATATTTTGTTTAACTGACAGCTCTTGCTCTGAATTATTGCATCAAAATGTCTGTGCTGTTGCAATCTTGAGTATGTTGTTCAGGTGTGTATCTGTAAGCTGCAAACCTACTTTTGATTTATTGACATTCACCACAGAAATCTCATGCTCAGAGTTTTGAGTCTAGGACCTGGGGGAAAACATGAAATGGCTGAACAATTGAGAGAGTCTGGTGAAGCAAGCTGTGATGCAGCAGCAGCAACATAACTGGAAGCAGGAGATGGCCAGTTCCAGTGCGGGCCTGATAGAAGCCCTCTGAGGGCCTGATCCAGCTCCCGGGCCGCATGTTTGACACCCCTTCCCTAGAGTGATGGCCTTTTTCAGGAGGGCAATGAGACAGGAAATAGCCCATTTCTGTGCATCGGAGGGCCGTTCTACTCACTCAAGATCATCCTCTTCTTCTCCCTCCTCTCCATCCCATAGACATAGGAATAGGGTGACCTGGCCCACCAAGGCAGCCCAGAAGAGTTGTCCCAGAGATCCCTATCTCCCTGACCTTCAGCAGGGGGGGGAGACGTCTCTATCGACTCCAGAGAAAAAGAGGAGGGGGAGTTCTCCAATGAGGAGGTGGAGGAAAAGGCCTCCATGGCCTCTGAGCAGTTCTTTAGGTTCTTTAAGGCCAAGGATCTACATTACTTGTTATCAAAAACAGTCTCTGCTCTCAAGATTCAAAATCTGCAGAGGACAGGGAACAAGCACTCTGATGACCAGGAGCAGCAAGAGAGCTCAGAGATTATTGATGACACCCCCCCCCCCGACTTATCTGAGAGAGCCTTTTCTTTCCCAAACTTCTATATGCACAATATTAAAGCAGAGTGGGCAAGCCCATTGTCCAGCAAATCCATTTTGGGTCTTGTCAAGAGACTATACCCAGTAACCTCTTCTGCCTCAGATCTCTTGCAGATTCCAGTAGTGGACACCCCAGTGGCGGCCTTGCAGTCGTCTGGGTTGCTATCGGAGGATGGTCATGGAAACCTGCACAATAACCTGGATAAAAGGTCTGAGTTTGCACTAAGAAAATCTCATGAATCCTGTTCACTGGCAATCAAAGCTTCTGCTGCAGCGTCTACAGTGTCTAGGGTGTCTATAGTCTGGATGCACAAACTAATTTAGATGCTTCCAGAAAACAACTGCAGACTAATGGAAGGGGTCAATAGGATCCTGAAAGCCATTTCTTTCACCGTGGATGCCACCTTGGACACTATGGTTTTGAACTCTAGAGCCATGGCATCAGCTGCTGTGGCCAGAGGCCTGGTCTGGCTGTGATCTTGGCCGGCGGACTACCAGTCCAAAGCCATCATCTCAGCGTACCCATTCCAGGGGGATCAATTGTTTGGAGAACCACTGGAAAAGATCCTGGAGGAAACCCGCAACAAAAAGAAAGCTCTACCCAAGTTCATGTGCCTTGGATACAAAAGGACATCCATACCTTCTGCTTCTTCCTCCTCTTCCTCTCTTTTGACCGGGTTGAACCTAGATACTTAACTGAATTATTGTCAGCCACGAATTTTGTCCCAAATTTTATGACAGCTATCAAAGCTATCTATGACAATCCTAGTGCACAGATTAGTTTGAATTCCTTTAGATCCAATGAGCTACAACTAAAAAGAGGCACGAGACAGGGTTGCCCCCTGTCTCCAATTTTATTTGCCATCTCACTGGAACCCTTAGCATATGCTATAAGATCAGACCCAGAAGTTAAGGGAATTGAGATCCCAAATGAACAGTGTAAAATGAGTCTCTTTGCAGACAATGCCATTTTTATCTAAATAATCCAAAAGACACCTTAAAATATTTGTTGAAGCATATATCTAATTTTAGTTCTATATCTGGTTTTTTAATCAACTTCAGTAAATCAGAATTATATCCAGTCAATATAACAGATAGTGATAAGGAGGCAATATCTTCTTCATTTCCCTTTAAATGGGTTACAAAAAAATGGAAACACCTAGGCATTACATACCTATAGATTAAAACAACCTATATCAAGAAAATTATAAACCTCTCACAACACTATTAAGAACAACCCTTCATTTAGTCAGGGAGCTCTTGGTCTACTGTCTTTGAAAACATATTTTTTTGGCAGCCCAATTAAAAATGATCTGCCACTATGCAAACCCAGACAATGGGTTAGGATAGAAGGTACCTTTTTGTCACCAGATAGATTGCATGAAGCAATCTGGAATTTACCAGGAAATAGACACAAAGTGGAGATACAAAACACATTTTTAACTCTCACCTTGAAGCTTTGGGATAAGTACAGAAATGTTTTGGCCTTAGGGATATCACTGGCTGCATCATTTTTAGGGCAACATTGGTTCGTTCCGGGCAGATCCCATCTTACTTTTTTAACCATCAGAGAGAAAAAGATCTTCAGATTAAGAGATATTATGGTCCAGAAACAGATAGGAACTAAGGATCAATTAGAACAGAAATATAACATGAAAATACAGTGGTTCCAATACCAACAACTTTGTCATATGTATACAGATTTTTAAAAAGCTGCAGAGCTTGATCGACCTCTTACCCTTTTTGAAAAAACAATGCTTGCAGGGGACTGTAACTCAAGGGGTCTGATTGGTATAATTTATAAACTTTTAAATGATAAGTTGTGGAAACAAGCATCAAATGTACAATTGGCTTGGAAGAAAGATTGCCCAACCCTATCAGAGGAACAGCAATGGAAAGATATTTGGAAATCCTATGCTTTGACAACTAATAATCTTCTGATTAAAGTCCAGGCATTTAAAATTTACTCTAGGTGGTACCTGACGCCCACATTGTTTATTGCTCTGTGAGTTTAAATCAAATCCAAATTGTTGGAAAGACTGTAAACAACTAGGCTCATTCATACACTGTTGGTAGGGCTGCAAATTCATATTTAAATTTTGGGAACAAATAATTAAAGAAATTGAAAAAATCTGTAGCTATAACATTCCGAATACTCCAGAATTAGTTTTGCTTAATTACTGGCCAGCTTTGCAATTAACTAGACAGAGCGCTGAATTACGTTATTAACTTCAGCAGCTAAATCCTTGATTGCCCAATGTTGGAATCAACTGAAAATACCTACTGTGAATCAATGGATTGCAAAGTGTTGGGATGTAGCAGTATCAGATAAGCTGGCCTCACAGATAACCCTTTGCCAAGTTCCAGGCAAACCTAACAATTTTTTGGATAGATGGTTTTCCTTTTTTGAATATTCTACTGTTACAACTAATGTTTTGTATAAAGTGCCGAAAAAGTACCTAAAGTTTGCATTCTATTAGTAATGCTACTTGTATTGTATTATTTAAATATTATAATGCTGTTAGCTGTGAGTTGACAACGTTGTTTTTGTAATGCTGAATCAAGTTTATTTTTGTTAATGTTATTTATTGTTATATAAAATATTTAATAAAATAAAGATTATTGGTTAAAAAAAATGGGGATTGGAGGGCCATACTGGACTTGAAATACTTAAGCAAATTTGTAGAACTAAAACACTTTTGCATGGAAACTCTACAATCCATAGCAGAAGCCCTGCAACCACAGGAATTTCTCTTCCATAGACCTGACGGAAGCATATCTACACGTTCCAATGTTTCTTCATCATCGCAGGTTCCTCAGGTTCTGTGTGGACAGAGACCACGACCAGTTCTGGGCCCTTCCCTCTGGCCTCTCTTCAGCTCTGCATGTCCTTGTTCATGTAATCGTCTGTCTTCGGGAACAAGGAATCCACATTCATCCATATCTGGAAGATGTTTTGGTCTGGTCCCCATCTTGGACTTGTTCCCTGCAGGACACTACTGCAACAATTCAGTGCCTTCAAGACTTCAGATTCCTAGTGAACATGAAGAAAAGTTCTCTGACCCCCGAGCAATGTCTGGAACATCTGGAAGTGGTGATGGACACTCGAATTTCCAAACTTTTTCTCTGTGCCAAAAAGGCGAGGAAGATACAGGAATTGGCAAGACAGATAATCAAGGCAAGGACTTCATCCCTATCCACTCTGACCAAGATGATGGGATTAATGGTAGCGATGTTCGATGCTCTTCAGTGGGGTCACTTCCACTCCAGACAACTCCAAATGTTCCTTCACCCGTTTCAGAGCTCTATCGCATTCAAAATGGATTTTTCTCTGAAGATTCCCCTGCAAGTAAAGTCAAGCCTCAGATGGTGGATGGTGCTGCACAACCTAGCGCAAGGCAAATTATTCTTGAACCACGACTGGGTACAGATATTCACGGATGCCAGTCTGACGGGCTGGGGTGCCACGTTGTTCCACATGCTGGTGCAGGGGACGTGGTCCAAGAACGAGTCATGCTTGCCTATCAATCTGTTGGAGCTTCAAACCATCAGACTAGCCCTTCTTCACTTCACCCACCAGGTCAAGGGACTGCATGTCCTGATTCAAACGGACAATATATCCACCAAAGTATATCTGACCAAAGGGGGGATCCAAGTCTCCAACTTTACACCAGGAGGCAACTCTCCTACTCAGGTGGGCAGAGAATAACTTGGCATCGATCAAGGCTGAATATGTGCAGGGCGTGGTCAACCTTCAAGCAGACTGGCTAAACCATCAGATGATCAGGGAAGGCTAATGGTCCCTACACAAGAGGCTCTTTCGCATGTTAGTATCCCCAATGGGAATGCCACAGGTGGATCTATTTGCCTCTCAGGTGAATAGCCAATTATGCTACTTCTTCACCAGATACTTCCATTCGAAGGTGGAGGGCACGGACACTCTCCTTTCGCTCTGGCCCGAGGGCCTACTTTATGCCTTCCCTCCAATCCCAATCTTACCCAAACTGCTTTGGAAGATACAACTTGCGAAGGCAGACGTCATCATGGTGGCCCCCTATTGGCCTCAATGCCTGTGGTTCACCTCTCTTTGGGAGATGACGATTTCTCCTCCTTTCACGCTCCCAGTCTCCAAGGACATGTTAGTCCAGGGGCCAGTATGGCACCCCAATCCAGGCTGATTCTGCTTGATTGCGTGGAAGTTGAAAGGAACCGGTTTGCCATAGCTAGGATACAAGAACTCTGTTATTGACACTATCCTAGCATCTAGAAAGCCCTCTACTTCAAGAATCTACAATACCCCCTGGAAGGCCTTCGTGTGTTGGGCTTGTTGGAAGAAGGTAGATCCCTTATGACCAGGACTTGTCTCGCTCCTAGACTTCCTGCAGGATGGCAGGAACACGGATCTCAAGGCCTCTACTCTCAAGATACAGGTGGCAGCCCTGGCCTCAGTCCTCCCATGTGTACAGGGTGTCCCAGTATCGCAGCATCCACACATTGTTCAGTTTCTCTGAGGAGCATCTATCAAAGGCCCGCCACAAACTCATAGGTTTCCAACCTGGAGACTTAACACAGTTCTTACAGCGCTCACCAAACATCCCTTCAAACCATTGAAGGAGGTCCCTCTCACATTCCTGCAAATGAAAACCTTGTTTTTGGTGGCCATCACCTCTGCCAGGAAGATATCAGAGCTGGCCACGCTCTCCATTCAGAAAGACCTGTGTGTGTTTCAAAAGGATAAGGTGGTGCTGAGGACTCGGCCATAAGCTCCACCCTGAGATCCTGCATTGCTGAAGCATACAGAAGTCCGAATGTGTCCTGGATGGGATTACGGTGCATTCTCTGAGCAGTGCAGCCACCTTTGCCAATAGGGCATCAGTAGAGGAAGTGTGTAGGGCTGCCACATGGTCCTCCCTGTGTACTTTTATCAGACACTATAAGATAAATGTGTTTGACTCTGCTGATGCAGCCTTTGGGAGACGGGTGCTGCAATCTGTCCTGTCTCTCAATGATGACCTTCCCTCTCAAAATTATGGATACTGCTCTGGGAGGTCCCACAAGATGGCCTCCACCTCAGAGGGAGAACAACCATTGGTTACTTACCGTGAGGGGTCCTTCTCCTCTGAGGCTTGGAGGACATCTTGGCCTTCCCGGGCCATCATATATTCTATTTCATCTATATGTCAGAATCTGCAGATTCTAACAAGGATTTCTGGGTTCTCATGCTATATATTGTAACCTGACTTTGCTATGCTGTGCAAACCTGTTCCTGTACCAACTATGTAATCATGCCTATTGCTATTAGCTTGACAATTGTGAATGTATCTTCTGTGACCCCAGGATTATGGCTCTGAGCAGGCCTGGTCTATGTATCTGTTTACCCGGGAGAATGACAACTTCAAAGCATGAGAACAATGGGCCTCTCACACTCCTGCCTCCGCATTCCATTCATCCCGGCTGGGAAGACAGGGGAGGACAGGGACCATTTCTTATCAACGTGCGAAAGCCTTGGGGAAAGCATTTGTTATGTGAAGATGGTTACATCTGAGGGGTCTGGTTTGGGAAGGGAAATTTACTGCTTCACACCTCACTTTCTTTCCTGTGGGAAGCAAACGGCCAGAGAACCTTTTGCCCGCGGTTTTTCCCCCCTTGTTGATTGGTTACCTATGGGCAATTCAAATTGTGCTGGAGGGTATATTAGACCGGCTTCTATTGTATGCTGTACCAATGTAGAAATTGGAAATAAAGAACTGTGTTTCATCAACAAAGATCTGATCCTTGACTACTTTGAGCAGAAGCCTCACAGATTGTCAGAGATTTGTGACTGGGACTTGGCCGTTCCTGACCATGTCGGACGACGGCACTCTTCCCATCCCTACAACCAAAGATCAACCGGTGACCCCGGCGGACCAGGGTGCCGGTGGTGGAGGAGGCGGCGGGGAGCCCGAAGTGCCAGTGACTACAGCTCAGGGGGCTTACTACATCCCACGACCACCTCCTCATCAGAGCGTGACCCCGAGGTACTCATGGAGCAATTTCGGTCGTGGGACCGTCGACTCGTGGGTGCACGATCGGAAGGGGGCACGGGTGTCGATCCAGGGAGACCGCACCGAGCACGGGAAGCCGAGCTTTCTGGGAGATGAGCGAGAGACGATCTATGGAGGAGACTGGCGTCCCCCGCCTTTGGAAGAGGAGAGAGGCGCACCTTACGGGCCCGATCTCTACGGGGAAGACCAGACCCAAGCCCTGGATCGTATGATGGGAGATTTGCGGCTGCAACTCACCGCAGAATTGCGCGAGCTAGCCCTCGATCTGCAGTACCAGTTCCGAGACGCCCTGACGGCTATGCAAGCAGCTCGCCCAGCCCCGGGAGGGGTCGGACCTCCAGGAGGGGGAGTCCCGCAGCCGCCGGTTCCCCCTGGAGGAGTTCCCACGGGAGTCGTCCCGCCGCAAGTGCCGCAGCAGGTCCCGCAGCCCGTTCCCCGCCCGGTTCCCGCACCCGTACCGGCGCCGGCCCAAGTGCCGGCAGGGCCGATGGTCCGCCAGGCCCCCGCCGATCCGTTGACGGCTACTTTCGATGGGGATCCCGAGAAGCTGCGGTTCTTCCTCATAGAGATCGAGCGGTTTCTAGACACCTGGGGACATCTCTACCCCACCGAGAGGGACCGGATTGGCTACATCGGGTCCAAGCTGAGGGACACCGCCAGCGACTGGTATGTGAGCCTGCACAACGCCCCCGGGCCTGAGTTATGCTCCGTGCATAACTTCATGTGGGCCCTCAGGCACCACTATGAGGACCCCTTGGGAGAAGAGAAGGCTCGGAACCAGTTACGGAAGCTGACCCAGGAGCGGTCCTCAGTGAGGGAGTACACCGACAAGTTCTGGCGCATAGCGGCCAAGATTCGCGGCTGGACCCAAGATCTTTTCATCGAAAAGTACAGGGAAGGTCTTAACCCCGAAGTGTACGAGACAGTGCTGCGCGGGGGAAGACCGGGCTCGCTAGCCACATGGATGAGAGCGGCCGCGGACGTGGAAGAACGCTTCACCCTCATCAAAATGGGAACTTCAGCGACTGCCCAAGCAAAAGCCGCCCAGAAGGTGAAGCCCAAACCGAACATCCAAGAGATCCGGGACGCCCGCTTCAAGCAGGGGCTCCGCATGAGGTGCGGGGAGAGCGGCCATTTCGCCTCGGCGTGCCCCCGAGGGGGGGGGAAAGTCCCCAAGACCTCCACGCCGGGAGCACCCCCAGTAGAGGGAAGACCTCGTTCAAGCCCTGGGCACTACAGCTGGAAGGGGCCGCGAGCGAGCAAGGAGAGCTGGAGCTGACGGAAGCACAGATGTTGGGAAACTCCAACGGCCTGCAGTGAGCGGCGCAGAACTGCAGGTCCCTATCCACGACGCGCCATCCCCGGTGAGCATCCCTGGCCCCTTACTGTATATGGTAGTGACTGTAATAGGACCTGGGACAGGGACCCATGTCCGGGTCCGGGCCCTAATTGACTCAGGGTGTGCCCGGGACTTGATTAGCCCTTTAGTAGTGGACGGGTTAGGGCCCAAAGTCACCCCATTGGGGGAGCCACTTACGTTTACTCAAATGGACGGATCGGAAATGAAAGAGGCATGTGTGGCAGAGACTGAGAGACTGATAGTGGGGACGGGGGAACACTGGGAAAGGAGATCTTTTGTCATCACCCCCAACACCCAGTTCCCCATGGTGTTGGGGAGTCCCTGGTTAAGCTCCCACGACCCCTACATCAAATGGAGCGAAGGGAAAATCTCCTGGGTGGACGAGAAGTGTCAAAACCATAAGTGGGACTCGGGATGGGGAGCAGGGCCCCCAGCACCTCTCCGAGCCGCAGCGCTCACTCTGGTACCTTCCGCCGTTCCCAGGGAATATCGAGACTTAATGGGGGTGTTCAGTGAAACCGAGGCAGATGAACTACCCCCCCACAGACTGTCGGACTGTGCCATAGAGCTGATCCCGGGAGAAAAGTTACCAAAGGGAAAACTCTATTCCATGAGCCCTTCGGAGCGGGAGGAGCTAAGGAAATTCCTAGACAAGAACTTGGAGCGAGGTTTCATCCGCCCCGCTAAGTCCCCATTCGCTGCCCCTGTTCTGTTCAGGAAAAAGAAGGACGGGGGGCTGCAGCTGTGCACGGACTACAGGGGATTAAATGCAGTGTCAGCCTCCAATGCCTACCCCCTTCCCCTTATTAAGGACCTGTTAACAGAAGCAGCCAAAGGAAAGGTGTTCACTAAGTTGGATCTTCGAGATGCGTACTTCCGGGTGCGCATCAGGGAGGGGGACGAATTTAAGACTGCGTTTAACACACCATTGGGGCAATTCGAATACCTGGTGATGCCGTTTGGATTAAGTGGCGCGCCAGGGGTCTTTATGAGCTTAATAAATGAAGTGTTACACAAGCATTTATTCAAGGGGGTGTTATGTTGCTTAGATGATATCTTGATTTACTCTGCTGATAAGAAAGAGCATGTAAAATTGGTCCGGGAAGTGCTGTCAACTCTGTTAGAAAACCAGTTGTATGCTAAGCTGTCGAAATGTGAATTCCATAGGGATTCAGTGGATTTCCTGGGGTATCGCATTTCCCAGAAAGGGCTAGAAATGGACCCTGCCAAGGTAGAGGCAGTAGTGCAATGGGAAGCCCCTCGAACAAGAAAACAGCTTCAGAGTCTATTAGGATTTTGTAATTTTTACCGCACCTTCCTAAAAGACTTCGCCACGATCACTCTCCCACTAACTGAACTCCTTAAAACCAAGGGGAGGGGCCCGGAAGCAGGGAAGCCCGGGGAGAGAATAGCCTGGTCTGAGGATTGCAAAAGGCGTTTGAAACCCTCAGGAACCTATTTACCTCGGAACCTATCCTGGCCCACCCCGATGAAACCAAGGAGTTTGTGGTGCATGTAGACGCTTCTGATGTGGCCATGGGGGGAGCCATCCTACAGAAGGGACCGGATGATAAGCTGCACCCTCTGGCTTATATATCAAAAAAGTTTAATGAGACAGAGAGGAATTGGTCAGTGTGGGACAAGGAGGCAGCAGCCATACGACTGGCCCTCACCACCTGGCGGCATTGGCTAGAAGGAGCGCAGACCCCTTTTGAAATTTGGACTGACCACAAAAATCTGGAAGCCTTGCGCACCCAGAGGTCCCTGAATGCGAAACAGCTCCGATGGGCCGATTTTTTCTCAAAATTCAATTTCGTGCTTAAGCACTTTCCTGGGAGAGCCAATTCGTTAGCAGACGTGCTGTCCAGATTACCCCAGCACGAGAGTCAAAAGGAAGAAGTGTTCGACTCCATGTTCTCCCCCCAACAGTTGGGAGGAGCTGTCACTACCCGAAGCCAGAGCAAGCAGGCAGCGGTAGAGTCGTGGGGGGATAAATGGGGGGGGGGACTACTCCCCGGAAGAGGCCGAAGAATTGGGAAACATAGAGGACTGTTCCCTCCGGGAAAACAAGTGCTGGTATCATGGGGACAAACTCGTGTTACCTCGAGCCAGACGAAAGGACATACTGCTAACTTGTCATTCATCAAAACTGGCAGGGCACTTTGGGTTCTTAAAAACACTTAATTTAGTTCAACGGCAATTCTGGTGGCCGCGCATGCGCAAGGATGTCTCGGACTTTGTTACTGCCTGCCAAACCTGTTTGATGTGCAAAAAGAGGGGAGGGAAAGTCCCAGGACTGTTGCATCCGTTACCCACCCCCTCTCGCCCATGGGAAGCGATAGCTATGGACTTCATCACCAACCTGCCACCCTCAAAGGGGAAAACCATCATTTGGGTGGTGGTAGACATGTTCTCGAAACAAGCCCATTTTACCCCGTTCAAACAGCTACCCACCGCTAAAGGGCTGGCTAAAGCTTTTTTCAACCACGTGAAAAAGTTACACGCTTTTCCCAGACGGGTGGTATCCGATCGGGGCAGTCAGTTCGTTGCCAACTTCTGGCGGGAGCTTTTGAATCTGATGGACATCGAACCAGCCTTAAGCTCGGGTTACCACCCAGAGACCGATGGCCAATCCGAACGAACTAATCAAATCCTGGAACAATTCCTGAGGTGCTACACTAACTACCATCAGGACAATTGGGTGGAACGACTGCCGTTTGCGGAGTATAGTTATAACAATGCTATTCATTCGTCTACAGGTGTATCCCCGTTCATGGCGGTGGGAGGCTTCGAAGGGATACCCCTACCCACCATAGAGGAAACGCCAAACACCCACCCCACAGACTTTAAACGTTGGTGGGCAACCTTACAGGACTCATGGCCACTGATTGCTAAGACACTGGACAAAGCTAAGGAGGATTACAAGAAGTATGCAGACCGTAGCAGAGCAGAGGGCTGGGACTTACAGCCAGGGGATTCAGTCTACTTGTCCACCAAAAATATACATGGATTGCAACCCAGCAGGAAACAGGGGTGGAAATATGTCGGCCCCTACAAAGTGTTGCGCAAGATTTCTGATGTGTCTTTTGAACTAGAATTGCCCAAGTCACTGAGTTCTGTGCATCCTGTTTTTCATTTCAGCTTGCTGAAGAAGAATCCTGGGCCGAATGCATGGCATCCAGTTCCTCCGACTCCTCCTCCACTGATGAGGGGGGGGGGCATCCCATTTTGAAATTTCTGATATCCTTGATTCAAAAATGCGTAGGGGCCGCTTGCTATATCTAGTCAAGTGGGTAGATTTTGGCCCGGAACTGAATGAATGGGTCCGTTCTGAAAATGTGCATGCTCCTAAATTAGTTAAAGCTTTTCATAATAAATTTCCAGATAAGCCGGGGTAGATTGATTTTTCGGGTGGCAGTGTGTCAGAATCTGCAGATTCTAACAAGGATTTCTGGGTTCTCATGCTATATATTGTAACCTGACTTTGCTATGCTGTGCAAACCTGTTCCTGTACCAACTATGTAATCATGCCTATTGCTATTAGCTTGACAATTGTGAATGTATCTTCTGTGACCCCAGGATTATGGCTCTGAGCAGGCCTGGTCTATGTATCTGTTTACCTGGGAGAATGACAACTTCAAAGCATGAGAACAATGGGCCTCTCACACTCCTGCCTCCGCATTCCATTCATCCCGGCTGGGAAGACAGGGGAGGACAGGGACCATTTCTTATCAACGTGCGAAAGCCTTGGGGAAAGCATTTGTTATGTGAAGATGGTTACATCTGAGGGGTCTGGTTTGGGAAGGGAAATTTACTGCTTCACACCTCACTTTCTTTCCTGTGGGAAGCAAACGGCCAGAGAACCTTTTGCCCGCGGTTTTTCCCCCCTTGTTGATTGGTTACCTATGGGCAATTCAAATTGTGCTGGAGGGTATATTAGACCGGCTTCTATTGTATGCGTTATCTCTGACAATAATCCGAGGACCTGTACCAATGTAGAAATTGGAAATAAAGAACTGTGTTTCATCAACAAAGATCTGATCCTTGACTGCTTTGAGCAGAAGCCTCACACTATATAGGTATACCTCTCCTTCTATCTTTACTAGAGTTGTTACTGCAAGTTAGCTTACTGTTTATTACATTGTTTGAGTTCCATATTAGTTAGTGATATTGTCACTGCTTTTGAAGTCCCAAAACTGAGTTGAGGGTGACTCCCACCACAGAAAACAGTTGAAGTTGATCCTGCCTCCCTAAGTGATGGATGGGAATCACCCACAAGATGTCCTCCAAGCCTCAGAGGAGAAGGACCCCTCACGGTAAGTAACCAGTGGTCGTTCTTCAGATGTGAACTCTGCAATGATGATATGGATATTACTTAGTGCAGAATTGTAGTTGTGGTAGAATCTATCAACATCTCTTGCATGTCACTTGCCTCCTCTGAACTTTCCTCAGAAACCAAATTGCATAAAAATTGAGAAATATAGGCCCTGACCTGGATAGCCCAGCAAGCCCAATCTCATCAGATCTTGGAATCTAAGTAGGGCTGACCCTGGCAAGTATTTGGATGGGAGAAAGAATACTAGAACTGGGAGGCAGAGGCAGGCTATCACGTTACTTCTCTGAACATCCTCCATTCCCCAGTAGGATTCTCCAGAGGTCACCATGACTTCCAGGCACGAACACACATACACACACACACACACACACAATGCAAAAATACCCCTTCCCCAATTGAGAAATATAGATTGGGATGCTTTCCCTGGAGGGCTTCTCCTCAGTATAATTCAAACTGTTTTTCACTTGTTACCAATTTTTATTCCATTAGCATATGACCAGAGTCACCTCAGCTTATTGGGGGGGGGGGTCAGTAATGATGTGACACAAAGCATTCATTTCTGTTTTAGAATTAATTAAACACAGAGGAGATAAGAGAAAAGGAGGAACCTAGAGAATACTGTTCAAAAAAAGAGATGGGTTGGGTGACAGCTGGTTGGGTGACCTTTGACAAATTTTTGTCACTTTCTGGATACTTTTTAGAAGCTTTTTGATTGAGGGAGTGTGAGGGATGGCTTCCAGTTCTCCTCTCCAAGTGTCACAGCCAATCCTTGATCCCCTGGGGCATATGCAAATGAGTTTCCATCCAACAGGAAACTGTGGATCATCTGTGGGAGAGAGAGGGGAGACTGTGAGAATGGGGTTAGAAGGTGAGGAACTGAGGGCTAAGCTACGCAATACATTTATGAGTTGCTTTCAGGTTTACCACTTTGATCAAAGTCACATGTTATCTCCAAGAATGTAATTTTTAAAACCTAAGAAGCTGATTTTGATGATAAGTGGCATGGGAAGAGGAGGATGTTCCTGGTTCCCCCCTCCCCAAGCTTTTTTTTTATTAACTTAAAGAACCACCAGTAGGAGAAGCTGTGGGAGCTTAGACTACTCTACATGCAGCTAGAAAGGCTTAGACCAATATACAAAGACGTAGGGATAGGATTAGGTATCCTGTGTTAGGCAGGTTAGTCTACCATAGGGAAGTAGAGGTTAGGAATGGGTGAGAGGGTCAAGGAAGAATCCTGAGAGTCCAGCTAACCTTATCTTTAGGGTGTGAGTCAAGGGGTGACCAGCCTAGGGAAGTGTATGGCCTAAATAGATAAGATCCACACTTCCAGTATCTCTGTCAGTGTGGTGAAGCCAGTAAGTAGTGGAAGGATCAGAGATCCCAGTGTTTAGTGAGCCTTGCTCAGATAAAATCATTCCATCTGTCTTGCCAGGAGAAATCGCCAGTTAGTTCTGTAACTCAGCTAGTGTGGCCCAGTTTAACTGTGAAAACTGCTACAGTTTTAGAACATTTCACTTGTCACCCAAAATAAGCTGTTTAACCTTTCTACAGAAGAGACAAACTCATCATTGTGTTGTTAAAATAAGGGGTCTGTGCAAGTCCAAAAAAGGGCAAGGATAGTATGAGTCACTGCCTGAAAACCAGGGCTGCCATCTGTAGATCCATTCAGTAACTTCACCAAGTTATCCAGCCTTCTTAAAATATACATCTAACTTTATTGATTGCTTGCCAACACATGTTTATTGTATGCTGCCCTTCTCTAGGCAGCCACTGAGGAGTCCATGATGAGTGGATTTTTAAAAATAGTTAATAAAATCTCAGCATAACCATACAGGGATAGTGTATCCTCACTTGTCTTCTACAGGTCAAAGAGAACCATCTTAATCAAGTTTACTCAGAAGAAAGTCATATTTTATTCAGTGGGCTTACTCTCAGAGATGTGTCTTATCTACTGATTTCTATTGGGTCATGTGCTATAGGATTGGGGCTGGTTGTTGATTGAGATGGTGCTGGGTTTTGGTTCTGTGTTCTGATTGGGAGTAGGGACCTTAATTTGAACTCTCTGAAGATCTGCGGAGCAGTAAGGAAGTCTCTCCTCCCCCACCATTCTTCCTAGCTCAAACATACACACAAGGAAAAAATAATGGAATTTCTTTTTAATGTGTAATTTGAGCCTGAGCCTCAAAGGAAATATTTTATGGTGTTAACACAGGGCTATAACCAGCCTACCTTTCCAGGTGTGGTTGCCATATTTCCAGACAGGGATTCAGAAAAGTAAATGAAAGTAATAAAAACAAAAACTTGTAAAAACCCTTTTACTAAGCCCATATGTTCCCGAACTGTTGGTATCAAAAATATATAAACTGAATAACAATAAGGACAGTTACTTTTAAGTTTGCAAGTTTTTGTACACTTATAATGAACACATTTCTTGTGTAAACAATAATACTCTTAAGTTATTTCTGAAGCATGCCAATTTATAGTAGCTAAAGGGAGGTTTTCAAGAATATGTAAGGGAGACAGTCAGTCATTGTGAAAATGCCACCGTTGGAATCTTCGGTGGGCAGAGCTGGATGTTCACACGGGTAGCTTGCAGCACTACCATTTTTGCACTACCATATGTTGAATTGTGAGGAATTTTTGTGTAATTTAAGGGAAATAACCCCCCCCCCTTTCAATTTTTTTCAAATATTGCTAAAGGATGCAAAAAATCATTTTCTGTGCGCAGATTAAGTTTTGTGAATACTGGGCAATTTTTAATTGGATAGAAGAATGAAACAGTTAGTGAGAAAATGTATTCTTTTGCTTTTTGTGAATTGTTATAAACACCTTTCTTTTCTTTCATTGGATCCCACCCAATCACCTTTTCATAACATCATGATTTTGTATTTTGGAAAAGGGGGGTGGGAATGACTTCTCATGAGATTTTATGTTTCCCCCCACTGTTCAGTTCAACTTTGTTTCCTGCCTCTCCAAAGTTTATAAAGAAAAAAAAAATTAAGGCTTTTAAAGATGGCATCTCATTTACCGAGAGGGGTGAATGCATAATTTAATGAAATGTTAGTACCTGATGACCTGGTGGTACCAGGGAAATAGCTTTTTTTAAATGAAATATTTGCATAGGCAGCCTTATAGCAGACTATTTCAAAAACAGAAGGAACCTTTTACTTACCCAAAGGCAAAAGGAGCCATAAAATGGACTTAAGGGCTTGCCAGATCTGATTATTTGCTTTTGAGCCTTTTTAAAGAGACCTGATTTCAGTGTCATTTGAAATGTCTTCCTGGACTTGAAGGGGGGGGGGAATCCTTCACTCTACAAACACTCTTGATAATGTCTTATTAAAAAGCAGTGGGAATTACATTGACAGATACATAATGGATCAGGCGAGATTGGTCAGGAAAAAGGAATCCATAAGAAGCAGACATTGAATGTGATGGCTAACAATTTAATAGAAACAAGAATGCATTAGACAGATGTGAGGTAACATGAGCTATACTTTGGGCCACTAGAGAAAAAGCTTGCCGTTTCCATTTCCCACTCTCTTTCCTTCCAGAAATCAGACACTTTCCCCCCAATAATATTTTAAAAAGTTATCTGGTCCAGCCTTGGCAAAATCTTTACCTAAAGTATCTGTACAACTAGGATATAAAGAGCAGACCTAGATGGTACTTAACATCACATGAAGGCCAGAGAAAAATGTTCCACATGGGAAGAGCAAAGCTGAAAAACACCCTACAGACAGAACCTGCTTAACTAGTGCAGTGGGCCCCTGATCTTGTATTGAAACACTGCATGTGCGGAGAACTGTACAGACGGTAAAGAGCTTTTAGCTTTTAGCTGGATACTCCTTGTGTTCAGCTTCAGAGTAAGCAAGGGCTTTCCAAGGCCTGCCTATGAAGCAGTTTTCCAGGCAAGTGGAAACATTTCCATGATTTTCAGGTTTTAATAAAAGTAAATGTATGAGTTACCCTGGATTTGTGTTTGTTTCAGTGGGCCACCTGTGACAGAAATTGTACCAGCCTATGAACAGCTACATCATGAGAACTGGTTGAATCTGCAGTCTGACTGGAAAAGCAAAAATGCATCAACAGTCCACTCCCTTTTAGTGGCAGGGTAAGAGACTGGTTGCTTTCTACTGCTATGTTTTGTATGGTTGCTAACTTAGTCCAACAACCCTGATCCAGCATGGCAGTTCCCCATGTGAGAACAGCCCTCACATGAAGATTCCAGTGCTAGACAGAAAAGTGGGCTTTGTCTGGATGCAGCTACATATCCATTTTGCACAACATATTCAGACAGGAGGCATCCAGTATAACCTGCATTTATACTTCAAGATACAGGTGATGGTATACATTTCCATTCTCATTGTGATGACAATAGGAATATGCTTTTCCAACCACTGCTGTCAGTTGAGTTGCATTGTTGCATATATATCTGGATTGCAAAACAAGTGTAAAATGCTTTACCTGTATAGGCAACACTAATGCTGGGTATGTAAACTTAAATACAAGTCATCTGTACATTGTTTTGTAGTTTAATCTGATTTTGCATTTTACTACTGTAATCCTATGTTTTCAGTTAACTTTGTGTTTAGGGTAATTGTACATGACTTTGGCTAGGAACCAGTATGCTCATTCAGCACATGTGATCTCTGTCAACTGCAAATGCCCGATTTTAGGTTCTCTATTGTTAGGACTTTTGTCCAATAATCAAGAAAATTCAGAGTAATGAATCTTGCTTTTCTGGAAAGAAGAGATTGCTTCTTTTAGTTTAGAAGAAGTTTATTACTAAAGGAAAAAGGTAAACGGGATTAGCTACAAATAAACAAAACATGCTTACTAAGCAGCAGTCTGCTGCGTCTGCACACTAAGACATCCTGATAGAGAGTGAGAGAGATTGCAATGGAGGATCTCTCCTTCTTCTTGACCCCTGAAAGGAAACACCTGATATCAGTAACCAATTAGCAGAACAGTACACCTTCAGCTTTCCTGGGCTCAGAGTTAATTGGCCAGCTGCCAGGTATTACTTCCAGGCTAACAAAGGTAAACAAACAAGTTGCATAGGTTAACCCTATAATGACTGAATTTCTCAGGCCTTGCGTTACATGCTCATTTTTCCAACATCTATCACCTTGAAAGGGAGTGTAGTGAGGATGACATAAGTTTCATTGTTCTTGTGATCTAAAGTGTGATACTGGGGGATTAACTGTGGTGGTAAAGGAAGTAATAAGTACATCTTTAAATGAGAGGGTAGTGCCAGCAACCTTTAATGGAGAGAGTTCTGAAAAAGCCATCCTTGGATCTAAAGGAACTGGACAACTATTGTCAGGTGGTAAATATTCCCTTTTTGCACTAGGTTTTTAAGTGATTATTTAGTACTATTTCAGTCCAGCCTGGTATGGCAACAGAAACAATCCCAATGTCCTGTATTTGGAGATGTAAATGAAACACAAAACCCATGAGAATTATTTAATGAGAGTGGAAGACAACTGGTGTTTCATGTGAGATATTCAGCATGTAAATGATGCAGCAATTTGTATATTAAGCAGCTGTGCTATCTGAGCTAATGGAATTATCTCTCAGAAAAACTGTTTTTTTTTCTAATCAAGGTTGCCATGCAGAAGCAACAGCGTGATTTCCCTTCTGTGCACCAAAGAAGGTAAGAGGCATCATTCATTGAACTACAAAGGAGGAGATTAGGCAGATATTTCCAATTCATCAACAAATCCCATACATTCAGTATAATATCAAGAAATAATTATTAATACTTTTATTGTGGCTGCTTGGTGCAGTACTGAAACTAGGATTATCAAAACTGGCAGCAAAGGAAGATGTACCTAGTAACAGGAATATTTATAGCCCCCCCTCACAATGAAGCAAATCCTAGCATACTCTTAACCTCCATACTTGACACAGTGTGCCCACTTTGCTTGTTTGTATTCTTTTTCTTCAACTGTCTGGCATATATTCCTGATGAATCATTTGTTTGCCAATTAAAAAAAAGTTACACTCTTCAAAATATTCACAGATCTGTTCATGAAGTGGAGGATTGGAAGTTGGACATGGGGTACAGCCAGAGGGCTGTACACAGCCCTCTGGAAAAGAGATGAGAGCTTGACAAGGTCATTAACACAAGTCAAACATCCTATACAACTCTAGATTCTGTCCCCAACCAAAAGAACAGGATCCCTCTATCCTGTACCCAGTTTGCGTACAAAGACTCCCTGTCTGCTTAAAAGAGGGAAGCAGCCTTTTGCACCAGGCTTGTTGCTGAATTTATTTATTTATTTATTTATTTATATTGATATCCTGCCTAACCAGCAGAGCCGGCTCAAGGCGGCTAACAACAGTTAAAAACAAAAACTGTACATAAATTAAAATTGAATCCATTACATAAAATTGGCAGAATAAAACCACAGAAGATAGCAGCAACACAGAACAACCAACACAGAAGCAGCAACCCAAGTATTCCAGGCCAGGAGGCTTCCACCAGCTGATTTCCTGGGCTAGAAGAATTAACCGGCCACTTTTCCAGTGGCCATTTCCCCCCAGTGGCGGCTCCTAATTAAAGGCCTGGCGGAAGAACTCCACTTTGCAGGCCCTGTGGAACTGCAGAAGGTTCCACAAGGCCCTGATGTCCTCCGGGAGCTCGTTCCACCAGTGAGGAGCCACCACTGAGAAGGCCCTGGATCTGGTGGTCACTAACCTGACCTCTCTAGGGCCAAGGAGGGTCAGGCGATGTTGAGTGCCTGACCGCAGTGCTCTCTGGGGTGTATGTGGGGAAAGGCAGTCCCTTAGGTAGACAGGCCCCTGACCATATAGGGCTTTAAAGGTTAGAACCAGCACCTTGAACTGGATCCAGTACGCTATAGTCAGCTAGTGCAGCATCCTCAGCACAGGCTAGATGTGGTCTCGCACTGAGAGGCCCATCAACAGCCTGGCCGCGGCATTCTGCACTAGCTGCAGCCTCCAGAGCTGAGACAAGGGCAGCCCCATGTAGAGAGCGTTGCAATAGTCCAACCTCAAGGTGACCATTGCATGGATCGCTGTCGCCAGGTCATTGCGTTCGAGGAAGGGAACCAGCTGCCTAATCAGCCATAGATGATAGAAGGCTGCCTTGGCAGTGGCTGCTACCTGGGCCTCCCTGGTTAAGAAGGCATCCAGGAGCACTCCCAAACCCCGAACCCTCAGCGCTGGCACCAAGGCCCCCCCCCCCCCCCAGAGGCTGGCAATGGGATCCCTACCCTCGGCCCACTCCGACTCAGGCACAGGACCTCCATCTTTGTTGGATTCAATTTCAATTGGCTCAGCCTGAACCAGCCCGCTATGTCCTGAAGCACCCGCTCCAGGTCATCGGGGGTGGCTTTGGACCGGCTGCCCAGCAACAGATACAGCTGGGTGTCATCAGCGTACTGGTGACAACCCAGTCTGTGCCTCTGGGCAATCTGGGTGAGAGAGCACATATAGATGTTAAAAAGCATCGGAGATAGCACAGCCCCTTGTGGCACTCCGCAAACCAGCGGGTGCCTTTGGGACGTCTGCTCCCCCAGTGCCACCCTCTGTCCCCGACCTTGGAGGAAGGAGACAAGCCATTGCAAGGCAAGACCCTGAACCCCCGTGTCGGCAAGGCAGTGGATCAGTAGCTGGTGGTCAACCGTGTCGAATGCAGCCAACAGAGCTAACAACACCAGCATCGCTGTACCGCCTCAATCCAGATGCCGTCGGAGATCGTCCGTGAGGGCGACCAGTGCAGTCTCTGTCCCATGACCTGGCTGGAAGCCAGACTGAAATGGGTCCAGTGCGGACATGTCATACAGAAAGCTCTGCAACTGAATCACCACCGCCCTCACCAGGATCTTGCCCAAATAGGGCAAGTTGGAAACCGGCCAATAGTTGGTCAATTCAGCTGGGTCCAAAGATGTTTTTTTTCAGGAGAGGGCGGACTATCGCTTCCTTGAGTGCCCCTGGGAACAGTCCCTCCTTGAAGGGCTTGTTAATAATATCCCTAAGGGCACCTTGCAACCCCTCACGGCCAGCTTTTATAAGACACGAAGGTCACGGGTCAAGGCTGCATGTGGTTGGGCGTACAGTTGAGACAGTCTGTCGACTTCCTCCAGACGGAATGGACCGAAATAATCCAGAATGGAACTGGAAGATGTGCATGGAGCCTCGAGCTTGCTCACTGTCTCAACCGTGGCCGGGAGATCGCGGCAGAGCAGCAGGATTTTATCTGCAAAATAGCTCGCAAAAGCCTCACAGCCAATATTCAATTCCCTATTATTTGGTCTGCCCTGCGGCAGCTCTGTTAAAGACTGAATACTTCTAAATAATTGTGCTGAGTGTGAGCTTGCAGACGCAATCACGGCCACGTAGAATTTTCTCTTCGTGGTCTTGACTGCCACCTCATAGGATCTCATAAACGTCCTATAAGATGCTCTTGATGCTTCGTTGCGGGCCCACTGCCACCATCTCTCTAGCCATCGGAGTCCTTGTTTCATCTGCTGCAGCTCCCCAGTGTACCAGGGAGCCCACTTAGAACGAGGGTGCAGAGGGTGTCGGGGGGCGATCTCGTCAATGGCAGCCGAGAGCCGGGCTTGCCAGTCCTCAACCAGCTCATCCAACGAGCTGCCAGGGAGCATGGGATCCCACAGAGCTATCAGGAGCCGCTGAGAGTCCATTTGACTCCACGGGTGAGCCAAAATACGCTCACTGCTGACACAGGGTCTGAGTGGCACAATCAGACAGGCCTTCAGGGCATGGTACTGCTGCCCATGGTACTGCTGAGGCAGTGATCCGGTCCACTGTAACCCCTGCCGGAAAAATCAAGTTGAGCATATACCCGGCCCAGTGTGTGAGCACCGTTACATGTTGGGTGAGTCTTAGTGCCACCATGGCTGACACCAGGTCCATCGCCAGCCCAGAGGCCACATCGTCGACGTGGACATTGAAGTCACCCAAGACAATAAGCCGAGGGTGCTCCAATGCCCAGCTGGACATGGCATCAACCAGAGGTGGCAGGCTAGTGGGTGGTGCATTGGGCAGCTGGTACACCACCCAAATAGCCAAACTCTCCCTGGCTTCCCACACCAGGCAAGAGCATTCTATGCCCTCGAGTTTCAGCGGTGGGAGCGCCCTGTAGGAATAAGCTTCCCAAATGAAAAGCGCCACTCCTCACCTCAGTCCATGATTGGTGAAGTACCGAGAACCCGGTCGGAGCCATTTGGGAGAGAGCCACTGTCTCCCCATCTCGCACCCAGGTCTCGGCCACGCATGCCAGGTCCGCCCCCTGGTTGATCAAGAAGTCTCACAGGGTAGAGGTCTTGTTATTTATGGACCTGGCATTGCACAACACCAATGTCGGAAGGGGGTTAATCTCAGCCCCTCTGTCTGCCACCATCAGGATGGGACACAGGCTGGAATCTATGTGTCTCTCTTCTCCCTGGCTCTGCCTGCTTTTTCTTTGTCACCCTTTCCCCAATCTCCATTTTATTTTGTTTTATTTTATTAAGACAAATACTAGCAATTTGCCAATTGGAATAATACAGGGTTGTACAGACTTCAGGACCTGATTGAGTAGATTGGTCTTTCATCATAAGGGGGCAATTAAAGTTATAGCTATTGCATCTGACTACAAATATACCATACTTGTTCTAAAATATCTAGACAGTTTTGCAGCAGGCATCTCATGAGTTACCATTTAAAATATTGGTTGATGTTGTTATAATAGCTTGAAAAATTTACAAGCAATTGTTTATAGAACGCTTATTTCTGTATCTTGAAATGACTTGCATGAGTTAGAAGACATTTGGGGAACAGATGTTAGTAGATAAACTTGAAAACTTGGTTTATAACACAAAGTAAGTCACATATACAGTCAATCTCTGGCACCTTCCATTCACTGACATACCTACAGTTAATTACTGGAAAAGCTGAAGTGTTCTGGGCATTTTAAGACCAAAGGTTCTGTGCAGTGGATCAATGTTAAATGTATAAAGTCATATTATAGTATTAGGTTGTCTAAGGCTGCAATCATACGCACAATTAGACCAAACATAGGCACAAATGCGGGGCGGATTTAAAGGGCGCGATCAGACAACAACATCTGGGAAGCGCCCTGCAGCCATCGACAGCCCGTTCTGGAAGTGGAGTTAAAAGACAGCGGGGAAAATCCGATAGGAAACGGGTTGCAATGGACCCAGGGTGGACTTTCCCCTGTCTGATCACTCCAGCACTCTCTCATGGCGTCGGGATCGTCTGATCAGGCCATCCCGACACTGTGCCGTTGTTCACCCCCACTTTGCAGTATCACTTTGCGCATCATTGCATACTCCATAGGGAGGCCTCAGTGCGGAGGTGTGATTCATTGATCCCTCGTTTAAGCGCATGGAAAACAAACAGCACACAAAAAAAACCCCAGACTCACCCACAGTTGTGTTTGATCACACACTGACGGACTGTGCCCGCAGCTTCAAAGGGAGGTGTGATTGTGCAACTGTGGGTCAAATTCCTCTGGAGGAAATAGCCTCGCTCCCCACCCACCCCGTTTTTCTGGCACATGTGATCGCAACCTAAAATTGTGCAGTAGGTAAATAATCCAGGTCATATCTGTTGGTGGGGGGAGATTTTAATGACATGCTAGATGTGGCTTTGGATTGAAGCACACCCCCACGCAAAGAATATTCTTTGGTAAGATCTAAACTGAAAGCCTATGTGGCTGAACTAGGTTTGACTGATCCCCAGCGTATATTGCACCCAATGGACAGAGAGTATACTTTTATTTCTTCTGTGCATCATAATTGTTAATGGTTATATAATTCTCTTGTTTCACCTTTTGTGATATTATTACTTGTAATACAGATGTTATTGTTATTTCTGACCGCACCTCCCATATAATTAGTCCTTTGGTTTCCAGACTGAGTTAGACCATTTGGTTCATGGTGTTTTAATGTTTTCTTTTTAATGATGAGACTTAAAAATCAGACGATGGCTGAGTTAGCCAAATATTTTAATATGAATAAAGGAACAGCTAGTACTCGTGCTATTGAATGGGATGCTGGTAAAGCTTTTATTAGACAGAGAATCCTTGCGTATGCTTCTCAAAAGATGAAGCATAAAGAAATGAAAGTAGAAGCTTAGAAAGATAGAGGTGATGAGGGTGCCCTTTGACTACCAAAAATGCTGTTGGGGAATCATGGGTCCTGCGTTCTTAAAACCCTTGTGTGACGGGGATTTTGATGAGGAGGGGGATTAGGCAAGATAGGATGAAAAACCTGGCTGGATCCAACCCCGTGTATCCTTACCTATTTAGCATTAAGAAAGTATTCTCTAGTATATTTCTTTTATGGCTTACTCTTGCAAAGCACATCTTTGGAGTAAATCCAGTAAAAAAAGAAAAGAAAATGGGAGTGTAGTATTAGTAGCAGAAGAAGAAGAGTTGGTTTTTATACCCCATTTTTCTACTTTAAGGAGTCTCCAAGTGGTTTACAATCTCTTCCTCTCCCCACGACAGGCACCTTGTGCAGCAGGTGGGCTGAGAGAGTTCTGAGGGAACTGTGACTGGCCCAAGGTCACCCAGCAGGCTTCATGTGGGGGAACAGGAAATCACACCCAGTTCTCCAGATTAGGGTGCACCGCTCTTAACCACTATACCATGCTGGCTGCCTAAGTGTATGTTGTATACTAAGATTTCCATGATTTCAGCTTGTATTATGTTTTTGGCAACTACCTCATTCTCAAACATATTCTTGTAAGAAATTTTGGAGCTAGTACTGGACTTTTTAAAAAATGAGGCATACTGAACATGTTGTTACTTATTAGCAGAATGCTTTATATCTTTCTTAATAGATTGTGGGCATCGCCCTGCAGCACGTATGAGCAAGAGGATCCTTGGTGGCAGGACCAGTCGCCCAGGACGATGGCCATGGCAGTGCTCCCTGCAAAGTGAGCCAAGTGGGCACATTTGTGGCTGTGTTCTCATTGGGAAAAAATGGGTATTGACAGTGGCACACTGCTTTGAGGGGTGAGTGGTGCTGAGAATGTTTTACTATTAATGTAAGAATTGCAGTTCCCAAACTGTGAACTTATATAGTAGACAGTTGGTCCATGAATAGAACTCTGTGGGCTGGAGCACACATTACAGATATCATGTGGATGTTGCTAAAAACTACCTCCTTGTAGAGACTGATCTCTGCAATGGTTAAAAGAGCACACCACTTGGAGCTCTGGTATTGTGTTGAAAGTTTCAGTTTGTCTCTGTTGATCATCATGACATCCCGTGAGAGTCTTGCAGTTGGTTTAGTGAATGCTGATATGCAGAAGGACAGGAAATTGTATGCAAGCATTTATCCCTCTTGCTCAAGGCAGTGCAAAATAAATACTTTGCAATCCTTTCCCATTGGAAACTCTGTGAAAGAGAGATCAACAAGAGAAATGATAGTCTAAAAACTGTAAGAAATGCCTTCAAAAGAGGTCTACAATTTTAAATGTAGCAAAGGACAACTATAAACTTAATTACTAAAGTTGCAATGAATAATTTCAAGGATGTACGCATTTTATTTCAAATATGTTACTAAGGATGTTTTGGGTGGGAAGGCCATATGGTATATCCTGATCTTGTCAGATCTTAGAAGCTAAGCAGGGTCAGTACTTGGATGGGAGATCGCCAAGGAAGACTGCAGAGAAAAGCCAAGGCATCCCACCTCTGCTTCTCACTTGCCTTGAAAGCCCCTTGTTGGGGTCTCCATAAGTTGTTTCTGACTTGATGGCGCTTACATACTTAAGCATGTTTTGTGTTAAGTTCCTTGCTAAAGAGTAGACCTGCACAACAAAAGGCACAAGGGATGCCACTTCAACAATATTTAGCACTTACAAATATGGAAATACAAAATCTTTTGAATGCAGTCAGTTTCTACCTTCAGTAAGATCACCTGCAATATAGGTTGTAGAGAATGTGTTACATTTTTTGTTGCTTATCTTCTCCTTGGCTTTAGAGTTGTGTCCTAGAGTTTTTTCATCTCCAAACTCAGCTTTCTGGAGAAGAAAAGGTATTAAAGTATGAAGTACATTTGGTTGTCTGGTAATTAATAAATCCATACATTTATTCTACATATTCTTCTTCAGCCCCGTTAATGAGGCAGGTAGCCAACTATTTCCCCAACTTTTGTGATTCTCCATGACACTTGGAAAGTATGCTGTGTGTTCATGCAGTCCTGATACTTCTATTTTACCTTGACATACTCGAGCCTGACTCATTGAGTATTTCCCCCAAAATCAGTTTGGAGGCGGAATAACAAAACATCCCACTGGCAAAATCATAAGATTTCTGGGGTTGTTCTATACCTTGGTGCTGTTTTATTTACAGAAAGAAAACGGTAAGTGGCTGTACTTTGTGGACATTGTTTACTTACATGCGGGTGGCAATGTCCTAAGAGGAAAAAGTTGACTCTTCTCTAGGCATTCTACCCAAAGAAGTTCAAAAAGTGGAGATTCACACCCACCAAAGTTAGCAAGGTTTTAAAATGACCAGTGGTTGCTTTCTTGCTTTGAGAAGACTCAGTGTAAAAAAGTTCGCAGGCCTCTGGAATAGAATGTTGGGGTCTGTCTCCTCTAATATGTGGATCCTTGCCCTCCCACTTAAAAAAAAAAAATCACGTGCTGCCTTAATCCTTATGCTGTCATTTAAAGAATGAAAGTTTTCACAGATTGGTTTGAAATGTGGCACTCATAATACAATGACTGATTTTTTAAAATTGCATGATTGATTGATTTTCTATTATTAGCTAACATATTCACATTATGACTTATTGCCCCAAGGATATATATTTATCCTTGAAATGCCAGCCTTTGGACATCACACTATTACAGTCAATAATAAATAGGCTTTATGATGCAATGAAACACTTTTGAAAGCATTACAAATACAGTGCTGCTTGTTGAGGGACAAGTGATTCATTAATGCCTTTATCGCACCATTTCCTGTATCACAAGCTTTATAAAACCAATGCAGATGCAGCTATTCTGCCTGAATTTCCCATAATCTTCCAGTTAAAAATAATAAGAAGTTACAGAACCTATGATAAACAGTTCATTTGCCTCATCACGGCTGCATCAAATCGATTCCAATCTGGTCACACACAAAAATCTCACCAAAAGTGAGAAACATCACTTACCTAACTGTGCTTATCAGAGAACATAGCTCTTCAATAACTGCTTAGCTTATCAGTTATGAAAGGTAACAAGTGTTCAATTCACAGAAAAATAATGGCTAGACTGTTATTTAATAAACAATACAGGCCTTTTTCTCATGTGTATGAAAAGAGGTACATAATTTTATTCAATGTTTAATTCTTTTTTTTAAAGTTTAAAGGCCAGTAGAAATCAGCTGCAGATTTTTTTTTTTTAAAAAAAGAAAGTATGGGAGTCACGAAGACATAGTGATGAGAGTGTTGGACCTGAGTTCATGGTCTCCTTTAACTCCAAAGCTTACCTGATGGTCTTGGGCATATCTCAATCCAACCTACCACACAGATTTGTTATGAAGATAAAATGAAGTGACTCTGTTTAGGCTGACTTGAGCTTCTTGGAGGAAAGAAGGAATACAAATGTCATAAATAAATTAGTGTCTATTATCTAATGTTTAGCCGCTTTGCATTTTATCTGATATATTATCCGTATTTTTCACTCCATAAGACGCACCTGACCATAAGACGCACCTAGCTCTGCTGGGTGCCGTGGCTTGGGAAACGTGAGGGGGGTTTAAGATGCACACACTTTCCCCCCCACTTTTTTTGGGAGAAAAAGTGAGTCTTATGGAGCAAAAAATACGGTAAATGCTATCAAGTTGCAACCATTCTCTGGTGGTTCAGGAGGGGGGCAGTCCTCCAGACTCCTTACTCCTGGGAAGCTCTTCCTCCTCTCCAAAGGCAGGGCTGGAAAACTCTTCAGGCACAGAGGGGGGGAGGGGCCTGTCCCCTAGAACCCAGTCTCTCCAGCCCTGCCTTCCAAGCAGGACATGGTAGACTGTGCTCCTTAAGAGCAGATTAATCAGCAGGAAGAAAAAAGAAAGAGGCTTCAGCAAGATGTCAGGAGGAGAGTAGAAACAGGTAGCTTACCAGCTTTCCTGTTGCTCTCCACTCCCCCCGCCCTTTCATTCTCACTGTTTTCAAGCCGCGGGGAAGAGCGGCTTTGCGAGAAGGCGCCAGTAAACCTGGGCAACCCCCAGGGAACCACGCCGCCACTGAGACTCCCGCTGCGCTACCAGTCTGAGGGGGGCCTGGTACAACACGTCTCCGCTCTTTACCCCCAACCTACCACAATGAGGGAGCACCAGAGAAAAGTGGTGGGGTCTCCAATGTTGGCACACCAGCCATGAACGGAGGCGGGCTACTGCTGACGAGCCGCAGTCGGCTCCCTGTTTGTGCGATGACATGGGAGACTGGGCGGAGATCCAGCCTATGGTGCGGTAAGCCGGAGTAATTCCAGGAGCCTTTACCATGTTAAAAGTCAATCTCCCTTCCCTGGTTTACTTAGGGGAACAGGGGAAGGTCTATGGTGGCTGGGTCTGGGATGTATGTGGGGGGAAAGGGGAGAAAAGTGTGTTTTCTTTTCATATCCCCCCTGTTTTTTCCTTTGTTGTTCTCTGGGAATGGGGATGCAACAAGGAGCCATCCTGGGAGATAAGAAGAAGAGAAGAGGAGATTGGATTTATATCCTGCCCTTCACTCACTTAGAGTCTCAGAGAGGCTTTCAAACTTCTTTCCCTTCCCCTTCCCACAACAGACACACTGTGAGGTAGGTGGGGCTGAGAGAGCTCTGAGACAACTGTCCTTGAGAGAACAGCTGGTACAGAGCCCAAGGTCATCCAGCAGGTGCAAGTGGAGGAGTGGGGAATCAAACCCGGTTCTCCCAGATTAGAGTCCACACACTTAACCACTACACCAAACTGGCTCTTCAAGTTGTTGGTGGAGGCAGTAATCCCTTGCACTGTACTAGAGGAGTAAACAGAAAGGCAGGAAACGGCCATTTTGAGTACCACATTGATCTTCGATGTGGTATCTGTGCTTCACACCTATGGGTTTACTGCGCCTGCACAGAAATCCATCGGTATGTAGAAAGCTTTAAGGGATTTTCACGCCCAGCACCTCCAGGCATACATGGAGGCCCCATCGCGCATCACCAGTGGAGCAGGGCGCAGACATCCCGCCAGTTCTCTTCTGACTGCTGCACTAGTAACAGCTCATTACTTTGCTCCGTCAGTTGGTGATTGTTGGAAAGCTTCACTTCTTCTACCACTTCAGTTTTTGGTTTGTTTGTTCCTTTTATTCCTCTTCTATTTAAAAAAAGAAGAAGGACTACCACTTTGTTTATTTTTCTGGGGGCCTCCGGGCTCCTCTTCTCCTCCCCCCTTTTTAAATTCACGCCATCGCTGTATGGCTAAAAGGTGGGGTTGTTTCAAGAGGTGCTCCTCCTGTGGCAGCAAATTAGCCGCTCCTGACGGCCACTCGCTCTGTCTTATTTGCTTGGGGGAAGGACATCAGCCTGATTTGTGCATCCATTGTGCCAAATTTTCAAATCAGACCAGGAAAAATAGAGCAGCTCACCTTCGGGTAGCCCTTCTCGAGTTGGCTTTTCTCCCAGTATACCCTATGGATCCCTCTCGACCTTCAACATTGATGGTTAGTATCATCCATTCTGCATTGAAAGCGGCCTCCGACATAGTCAGAACAACATTGAAGCACCCCCTCCATCTCAATCTGCCGTGTCAACGCTGGTCAAGAAGAAGAAGAGGGACAAGACGGAAAAGTGACACAAGGCGAAGGAGGTTGTTGTGGGTAAACCTCCCCAGAAGCCTTCGGCATCAGTGGCTGCTCCAGCCCCGCCGCCTTCTGTTTCCATCATGCCTCAGAATCTTGAGGTAGCGGCATCGATTGCCCCCACTATGGTGGAACTGCCTATCATTCAGTTGCTGGACTCCCCCATCAGGCAGGTGGACACACTGCTACCAGAAAATATCCTGGAGACCCAGGATTTTTTGGAGATCGACTGAGGACACGTCCTTGTCTCCTCTCCCCGTTGGCAGCGATCGACGTCGAAGTCTCCACCTTCCGACTGCTCGTGCTTGCCAGTCAATGCCGATCTATATTGATACCGCAGACGATGGATTATTGACGTCAACCCACCTCCGGCCTATCGTCCCACCTATGAGAGGGACCAGCATCCTGAATACTGTGAGCGATTGCCTCTGTGTCGATCCCCTCGACACCGATCTCCAATCTGTTCCCAATGGGGCTACCCGCCACATCCGATATTGCCATGGGATCATCAACACCAATACCCCTATGGAGCCTATTCTTCCATACCACGGTCCTCTCCAGCCCCCCATTCAGATTGGGAGTGCTACCACCCGCATCATCCATGTTCTCAGACACCCTTCCATCCTCTTCCTTTGGTTTCCTTATCCAGACCACCGAACCAGGCCCCCGTAGACCAGAGGTGTCATTCTCCACCTTCGCCATTGCGGACCATGCCATTGCCTTCTCAGGCTATGATACCAATGCAAACCGAGGCCGCTCGGGATCGACAGTCGCTCCCTTCACCCAAACCTCTGACATCGACGCCTCCTCCTATCCAGAGGCAGACCGTCCAGCCACCGGTCCCTTCTAACCTTCTGCTGCCTACCTCGGATTCCTCCGATAGAGACTCCGAGGACAACCAGTCTGACACCCCAGGTCCTCAGGATGAACCATCTCCCAAGCCAGATGTTGCTGAGAACTTACCAATATCTCCTTCAGAGGATCTCACCTCTTACGGTGACCTCATAAAGTGCATGGCACTCTCCCTGGGCCTATCGGTCATCCATCCTAAGCCAGTCATCACTGACACTGTGTTTGATGTTGTCTAGCTCGATGTCTTCACATCGATCGCACTACCCATGTCGGCTGTTTTGCTCCAAACCGCCAAGACGATGTGGGATAAGCCCTCTACCACACTGGTCTCATCCAGAAGGTTGGACCACATGTATAGAGTTCAGGACACAGGAGCGGAATTCCTCCTAAACCCTCCCTGCCCGAATTCCATTGTTGTCAACTCATCATCAAATCCAAATGGACTCACTCAACTCTGTCTGACCAGGAGGGCAGAAAGCTTGACACTTTTGGGCGAAGATTTTATTCAGCGGGAGCTCTGGGACTTAAAACCTCTAACTACTTGGCCTGTCTGAGCAGGTACCAATACGCCATCTGGGAGAAACTTTCACAACATATTGCTTCCCTTCCAGAGGAACACTATTTGGCCGCTTGCAAGATTCAAAAGGAGGGATTAGTCCTTGCGAAGCAGCAAAGAAATTCGTCCAAGCACACCCTGGACACTTTCTCCAAAACAATGACTTCCGCCATCGCCCTTCACCGTCACTCCTGGCTGTGCTCCCCCACACTTCAGCCCGATACCAGAGCTTATGTGGAGGACCTACCCTTTGATGGCCTTGGCCTGTTTCACACTACCACCAACTCAGTCCTACAGGAAATGGACAAGAGTATCAAGGCCTCCTGTACCTTGGGTGTTTCCTCTAACCCCAAGCAATTCAAACCATGCTCCTGTCACGCCAATGGTCCAGAAGGTCCTCCAGCTGCAGTTCCCCAAACCGCGCCTGAAGACTGCGCATGTCACCCTCAACTCAGAGGGGACTGTATGCCCCAAAACAAAAATTCTCACTAGCTCAGCAATCTGGCCGCACTAAGGCAGCCTGACTGCCCAAACAGGGCCTTTGACTTCCCTCCCTCCATTCCTATGTCTACGTGACTCAGCCCCTTTCTCCCCACCTGGAACTTTGTGACCACAGACTCTTGGGTGCTTGCCATTATCACCTGCGGGTACCTGATCGAATTCATTCAGCCTCCACCATTCTCTCAGGTAGTCCACACCCCACCTTCGGTCGCCCTCCTCCAGGAAGTCTCTGTCCTACTCTCCAAGGACGCCATAGAACCAGCTCAACAACAGCTGACGGGCTTCTACTCCCGCTATTTTGCGGTTCCCAAATGGGATGGAGGCACCAGACCGATCCTGGACCTTTGAGGGCTGAATCAATTCATCCTTTACCATCACTTCCGTATGGTCACGGTTTTCTCCATGATCCCCCTCATACGCAGACATGCGTGGATGGCCTCTATAGACCTACAGGATGCCTACTTTCATCTTACCATCTGTCCCTCGCATCGCAAATACCTCCACTTCACGATAGGTCAAGACCACTACCAATACAAGGCACTTCCTTTTGGCCTTTTTACGGCTCCCAGAGTCTTTACGAAAACAATGGTGGTGGTCACAGCCTTCCTCCGCCTCAAGGGAGTCATAGTGTTTCCCTACGTAGATGACTGGCTTCTGGTGGCAAACTCCTGAGAGGCTCTTCTCCACAGCATCTCCCTCACATGCTCTCTCCTGGAAGATCTTGGCCTCAAGATCAACAAAGAAAAGTCACATCTTTCTCTGGCTCAGCAGGTTCATTACATAGGAGCGAACCTCAACTCGATCACTCTTCGGGCCTTTCTCCCGAATGACAGGGCAATCCCCACCATCAGCCTAGCTCGGCAAATCCATTCTCAGCTAGTCTCAACCATCCTTGCTATACAATGCCTTCTGGGCTTTATGGCAGCCACTACTGCAGTCCTGACGTTTGCAGAACTCAAGATGCACCCTCTGCAGCTGTGGTTCGTCCACTCCTTTCACCCTCAGTCCCAACCACAGTCACTCCGCCTCTCCCTGTCAGCAGATGTGAGAGATTCCCTGCTGTGGAATCTCGTCCAAGGGGCCCCATTTCACCTCCCCACACCATGGCTCACTTTGACCACCAATGCCTCCAGATAGGGATGGGGCACACACCTCCTGGACTACAATACAGGCAGAAGATGGGACCCCCACCTTCTGTCTCATCACACCAATTATCTAGAACTACTGGCAATCTTCTATGCCCTTTGCGCCTTCCTGCCGCTGCTACGGGGACACTGTGTAGCAATTATCTCCAACAATACGACTGCAGTCAGCTACATCAACAGGCAGGGAGGCATGAAGTCCCGCCACTTATGCCTCCTAGCCATCCAGATGTGGGATTGGTGCACCGACAATGAAATATTAATTCAGGCCACCCATATCCTGGGCTCCCTCAATACCTGAGCGGATCTCCTCAGCAGGGGCTACACCCAGATCCACAACTGGGAGCTCTCCTGGACATACCTGCACTCAGTGTTCCTCTGCTGGGGCTTTCCAGACATAGATGTTTTCGCCAACAGGACCAACAAAAAATGCCCACTGTTCTGCAGCCAAGGAGGTCTCGATCCCCTCTCCCTCTGAGATGGTTTCCTCTACCCCTGGTCCAAAGGATTCCTATACCTGTTTCCACCACTGCCACTGTTGACATGGGTGGTTCACAAGATTGTTCGGGATGCAGCAGACTGCATCCTCATATCACCATGGTGGCCCAGACAGCCCTGGTTTCTGGTCCTACTGTCCTTAGCCAGCGGGAGATA
The DNA here is from genome assembly GCA_029233225.1 of Lepidodactylus listeri. Classification (NCBI taxonomy): domain Eukaryota; kingdom Metazoa; phylum Chordata; class Lepidosauria; order Squamata; family Gekkonidae; genus Lepidodactylus; species Lepidodactylus listeri. Next base: position 108,756,336 of record JARCFY010000009.1, on the reverse strand, counting down.
CTTCCACCTCCCACCTCAACCAGATGTCCTAGGGGTCGCCGACACCCCTCTCCTGCATCACGACATCCCACACCTCAAGCTCATGGCATGGAAGATCATCCCTTCGTATTTTCAGACTGAGTGACCAATGTCTTAACTCCTGCAAGGCCTCCACACATAAATCTTACACTTACAAGTGGACTCGTTTCTGCTCTTCCCTTGCACAGCTGTCAATCACTCCGACATCTGTGGGGCTGCCGCAAATCTTTGAATTCCTTTTGTCCCTGGTTGACGCAGGACTCTCACACTCTTCCTTAAGAGTATATCTGTCAGCCATCTCTGCATTCCATAACAGGGTGGACAACTTTTCAGTCTTCGCCCACCCACTCTCTAAACGTTTCCTGAAGGGCCTGTTCCACTTATATTCCCCTCAGGACTCCTGCTTAACTTTGGGACTTACCTCTAGTGCTCTGGGCACTCACCTTTGAACCCTCAGCAACATGTGATCTGTGATTTTTGGCATGGAAAACTGCCTTTCTGGTCACCATCACATCGGCAAGAAGGGTTGGTGAACTCTGTGCATTTTGACACGATCCACCATTCCTTTGCTTCCTACCGAATGCAGTCAGACTCGTCCCTGATATCTCTTTTCTACCCAAGGTTATCTCTGAGTTCCATCTCCACTCAGAGGTCCTTCTTCTGGACTTCTTTCGCACCTATGTGTTCGAATCAGAGCATCTCCTGCATACACTGGACGTCAAACGAGCCCTGCTGTTCTACCTGGCCTGCACCAAGCCTACCAGACAAACTCCTAGGTTTTTTGTCTCACATGCACCCCACGTACGGGGCATGCCTATTACTGCTCAAAGACTCTCCCGGTGGATTGTACAACTTATCCGCCTCTCCTACGACCTGGCCAGAGTTCCGATCCCAGACCCGCTATGAGCCCACTCTACCAGGGCCATCGCAATGTCCACGGCCTTCCTGAAAGGAGCGTCCCTCTTGGACATATGTAAGGTGGCTACATGGGTGACGCCGAACACGTTCTTCCGCCACTACACCCTAGATGACAGAGCTACATGGCATATGGCAATGGATCACCTCATCCTGTCTACCTCTTCTCAGTAAGGGCCTGCCAGCACCCTCCTCCAGGTAAACCATTGCTCAGTACACTCCCATAGGTGTGAAGCACAGAGACCACGTCGAAGATAAACAGGTTGCTTACCTGTAACTGATGATCTTCGAGTGGTCATCTGTGCATTCACACCACCTGCCTATCCTTCCCCTCTGCTACCAAGCTTGGTCTTCCTTTTCTCTGGTCTGGTTTGCAGTGGTCAGAAGGAACTGGTGGGATGTCTGCACCCTGCTCCTCTGGGCATGCGCGATGGGGCCTCTGCACATGCCTGGAGGCACTGGGCATGAAAATCCATTAAAGCTTTCTACATACCAATGGATTTCCACACAGGCGCAGTGAACTCATAGGTGTGAATGCACAGATGACCACTTGAAGATCATCAGTTACAGGTAAGCAACCTGTTTTTACTTTCACTTTCAGGTGGGACTAAAATGGCTGCCAAATCCTCTGCTTCGCAGGAGATGGACACTGAACCATGCACCTTCGAACTGGCTGAGTCTCCTAAATCCCCTCTCACTCAGACACAGGACCTCTCTTCTGGGGAAGAGAATCAGAGCAATCTCCTTTCTTGGTTGAAGATAGAAATGTGAAAGGAGTTTAGGGCCATGTGCCAAGAGCAGAGGCATCCCCACCAACATTGCAAAAGACACAATCCTAGTGAAAGAGAGTTTGAGGTCCTTGAGAAGAAAAGAAAGATGGATTTAGACGTTCAGAGAGAATGTAGCCCTTTAGTAGGGGAATCTGATTCTGATTAATCATCTGTGACTTCTGAGTTACCCAAAGAAGAGGGTGAATTATTAGAGGAGGAGGCAGAGGTGATCCCTGCATCCCAGTCTAGGCTTTTCCCTCAGGAACTATATAATAGATTGCTTCCAAAAGTGATTAGGACACTGAAATTGGCTTATACTCCCAAAGAAAAAGAGGACGATGACTCTGTCTTCCCTGAGGGCTCAGAGAGGACCATGCCCAAGCGTAGTGCAAAATCAGTAGGAGTTCCATTACCAGCAGCCTTCTACAAGGTTATGAAGGCAGAGTGGGAGCACCCAGCTAAACCAAAAGCTGCTAACTCGACTTTTGGAAAATTTTACTCTCTGATCCCTGAAGCGTCAAAAAGCTGAGACTGCCTATAGTAGATGACCCGATCAATAGTCTACTTCAGTTCTTCCCATGGGAGCAGATGGGCTTCTGAAGGAGAGCAATGATAAGCACATTGAGCAAGCGCTAAAATGAGATTTTGAGGCTTCTGCTAATGCATTGAGAGCTTCTGTTACAGGTTCCTTATTTGCAAGAGCAATGCATGGTCCTCTGATCTGACTAAGGCAGACAGTGGCATTCCTAAGGAACTTAAAGACGAACTAAAGATTGCCCTTGCCACAGCCTTTGTGGCGGATGCCACTCTGGATGCAGTGCAACAGTCAGCTAGGAGCATGGTATGCAGCGTTACAGCTGGGATGTGGATCCTTCAGTGCACGCTAAAGTGGCAGCAGTACCCTTCAGAGGTACCAAACTCTTTGGTGAAGACCTGGATAGATACCTTATTGAAGATAAGGATAAGAAGAAGGTACTCCCATCAAAAAAGAGGGAGGGAAAAGCATGGAGATATCAGCAGTCCTTTTGAGACTTCGGAGAGGAACCTAAAGCTGGCAATAGTAGGTCATACAAAGGCAAATGACAACCCAAGTTCAAGGATAACAAACCCTCCACCTTTATCACTAAGCAATCTTTCGGTGGAAGGAGCGCAAAGAAAGGACGCCAGGCATGACTACACTGGTTTGGGGCCCCGGACTGGGGTTGTGGGCTGTCTTCAGAGCTTTGCACATGTTTGGCAGAAGATGGTTCCAGACAGATGGGTGCAGGATACGATTACAAGAGGATATTCTCTGTAGTTCTGGTCCCTACCTGCTCCATGTTTCCTAAAGCTCCCCAGGAACTGGTCCCTTGTGACACACATACAATTGGAAGGGGCCATTGCTCATCTGATAGAGATTGGGGCAATAGAATCAGTACCGCTCCCAGAGGGGACTCAGTCTTCTTCACCGTTCCAAAGAAGAATGGGGATGTAAGATCAATTTTGGACCTCAAATGGCTCAACAAGAGGGTTGTAACAAAAAAGTTCAAGATGGAGATGGTCAAATCTATACTGGCATCCATTCAGAAAGGGGACTTTATGGCGTCAATAGACCTTTCGGAGGCATACCTCCACATTCCTATACAGGAAGCCCACCGCAGGTTCCTTTGTTTTGCCTACCACAACAAACATCATCAGTACTGGGCACTTCCTTTTGGACTGAAGTCATCACCGAGGGTCTTTACCAAGGTCTTAGTAGCCCTGATCGCCTTACTGAGAACCAAGAGGGTATCACTATACCCGTACCTGGACGACATTTTGGTCCAGGCCAACTCATATGATCGGACAGTTCATTCTCTGGGAACCACGATGAAGGTTCTCTAGGAACATGGGTTCATAATCAACATAGAAAAGAGTTCTTTAACACCAACTCAATCCTTACTCCATTTGGGTGTACAAATTGACACAGTGAGTGCCAAAGTGTTTCTGTCTCAGGAAAGGCAGCAGAAGCTGATACAACTGACACAGGCAATCATCAGCCAACGAAAGGTAGAGATTAGGACTCTAACACAGTTACTGGGAATGCAGGTATCATGCCAGGATATAGTTCCCTAGGCCAGATTCCATGCCTGGCCTCTGCATCGCTTTCTTCTTCCTTTTTAGGATTTGATAGCCGAAAGGTTGTCCTACCACAAGCGGTAAAACAACAGTTAGCTTGGTGGCTGGAGCCGAACTGATTCTCAGAGGGCATGCCTCTCAGGGATCCAGTCAGAGTGGTCATCACGAAGGATGTGAGATTATTTGGCTGGGGAGCACAGGGGAAGATGGCTCAAGGCACTTGGACACTGTCAGAAAAATCCAACAACATGAACTTGCTGGAACTGAGAGTGCTCAGACTGGCCCTAGTATCGTTCCAACAAGACTTAGTGGGCCATCATATATTGATCCAAATGGACAATGTCACGGTGAAAGCTTATGTGAACTGTGGGGCTCTTGTTTTCAGCGCCTGCATGAGGAAGCAAGCCTCCTAGTGAGTTGGGCAGAGTCTCACATACAGTCCATAAAGGCGATTCATGTGGCAGGTTGGGAGAACACAGTGGCGGATTGGCTGAGTCGACAGTGGGTCGACCAGTCAGAATGAATGCTAAGCAGGACTGCATTTACTCAAATCTGTCACAGATTCAGGACCACAACAGTGGATCTCTTTGCCACAGAACAAAATCGACAGACAAAGATGTTCATGTCTCGACTAAAGAACCCACTGGCAGTGGGTACAGATGCACTACATTGCAAAGGGCCAAAGACGTTTTTGTATGCCTTCTCACCGTTACAAGTCATTCCAAGAGTGATTTAAAGAATCATAGACCTAAAAGCAGAAATCGTCATAGTAGCTCCTTTCTGGACCCGATGGGCTTGGTTCCAGGATCTCATGAGGCTGTCAGTGGGAGAACCCTGGCGTCTACCCTTGTTACCGGATCTTCTGATACAGGGGTAGGTTGTTCATCCTCAACTGGCTTCATTAGGTCTCACAGCCTGGAGATTGAACGAGAACAGTTTGTGGGCATAGGCTATTCAGATGGGGTGGTTAAAACTCTGTTAGCAGCCAGGAAGGCCTCTTCCAATAAGATCTATAATACTACCTGGCAGATGTTCTGGTCTTGGTGCAGTCAGAAGGGTCTGGACCCTATGAGAGTGCCAGTGGCTGAAATTTTGTCCTTCCTACAAGAGGGCTTGGACAAAGGTCTTAGTACAAATACGTTGAAGAGGCAGGTAACAGCCATCTCAGCCATCGGGGGGCGAGGAAGGGGCATTCACTAATTAGGCATCTTCATGTCAGGAGGTTCTTTAGGGGGACGTCTCTGTTAAATTCCCCGGTCACGCATAGGTATCGACATGGAATCTCAATCTGGTCCTTAAGGCCTTGTGTAAGGCTCCTTTTGAGCCTATGGCCATCTCCCCCTTGAAAGATTTAATGTTTAAGACAGTTTTCCTAGTGAGCATCACTTCAGCTAGGAGGGTGTCGGAGTTGGGGGCACTCTCAATAGATAAGAATATAAGAGAAGCAAATGTTGGATCAGGCCAGTGGCCCATCCAGTCCAACTCTCTGTCACACAGTGGCCAAAAACACCAGGTGCCCTCAGAAGGTCCAGCAGTGGGGGCAGGACACTAGACGTCCTCCCACTGTTGCCCCCCCCCCCATCAAGCACCAAGAATACAGAGCATCACTTGCTCCAGACTGAGAGTTCCTATCTATACTTTGTGGCTAATAGCCACTGATGGACCTCTGCTCCATATGTTTATCTAATTCCCTCTTGAAGCTGTCCATGCTTGTAGCTGCCACCACCTCCTGTGGCAGTGAATTCCATGTGTTAATCACTCTTTGGGTGAAGAAATACTTCCTTTTATCCATTCTAACCCGTCTGCTCAGCAATTTCATGGAGTGCCCACGAGTTCTTGTATTGTGAGAAAGGGGGGAAAGTACCCCTTTCTCTACCTGCTCTATCCTATGCATAATCTTATAAACCTCGATCATGTTGCCCCTCAGTCGTCGTCTCTCCAAGCTAAAGAGTCCCAAGTGCCTCAACCTTTTTTCATAGGGAAAGTGTTCCAACCCTTTTATCATTCTAGTTGTCCTTTTCTGCACTTTCTCCAATGCTATAATATCTTTTTTGAGGTGCGGCGACCAGAACTGTACACAGTACTCCAAATGAGGTTGCACTGTCGATTTATACAGGGGCATTAAGATACTAGTTGATTTGTTTTCAGTTCCCTTCCTAATAACCCCCAGCATAGTGTTGGCCTTTTTCATTGCAGTCACACACTCTCTTTGTATATATAAGGAACTCTGTATCTTTCACAGTGACAGAGTAGTACTGCGCCCTGATTCAGCGTTTTGTCCCCAAGGTCAATTCTGCTTTTCACAAGTCAGTGGATATCATACTGCCGTCCTTCTGTCCAAATCCTAAGTCTGACAAAGAGAAGGAGTGGCATTGTTTGGATGTGTGAAGGGTGCTTAGTTTTTACTTGGATAGGACAAGACATGTTAGAACAACTGACTCCCTTTTTGTCTCGTTCAAACAATTGGCTATGGGAAAGAAGGTTTCACCTTCCTCCCTGAGCAGATGGATTAAAGGGTGTATTTGTCTGGCATACAGCCAGGTGTTTGGAACCTCCCCAGGGGGTGACAGCACATTCCCTTAGAGGGGCAGCTACTTCGGCAGCTTATAGGACCTTTCCTTCCTTGGAGGTGGTGTGCAGGGTGGCCACTTGGAGGTCGGTGCACTCATTTACGAGGCACTACAGGATAGACGAGGTGGCATTGGCGGATGCTGCTTTTGGCCACAGAGTCCTACAGCACACCCTGTAGTTGGGGAAGTGGTTGGACCCACCCTGGAGGGTACTGCTTTGGCATGCCCCGGGGGTAAAGAGTCTGGAGGACTGCCCCACTCTGGACCACCAAGAAGGAAGCTTCACGGTAAGTGCATACAAATCTTCCCATTTATGGCAATCCCTCATGGAGAGTTCGAGCCAGTTTGGTGTAGTGGTTAAGAGCAGCAGTTTCTAATTTGGAGAACTGGGTTCGATTCCCCACTCCTCCATCTGAAGCCAACTGGGTGACCATGGGTCAGTCACAGTTCTCTCAGCCCACCCCATTAAAAAAAAACACCTAGGTCACCACAAAAAGAGCTAGAGTTTCAGGCTGCCAGACAGTCTTTGGATCTCCTGGCTATACTACACCCATTGCCGTATGATAATTATTAATTACTAGGCATAAGGCCCATTGTGGAAATAAATACAACGGGCTCTAGAAAGAGGCTCTGGGAGAGTGCCTCGGCCTTGGGCACTCAGTGTCAATTTGCTGTGGCGACCTCAGCAGGGTATAATGACACAGAGTCCACCATTTTCTCCAGGGGAAGATCTCTGTTATCTGAAGAGCAGTTGTAATTCAGCATGATCTCCATCCCTCCCCTGGTGATTGGCAACAATGGTTCCCTAAGAGGGAATGGGTGATTTGAAGGGCGGAGTCCATGACACTGAACCTGTCTGAGGTCCCACCCCTGCTAAAACCTCACCCTCTCCAGGGTCCACCCCTCAAATCTCCAGGAATTTCCCCACCTGGAGTTGGCAACCCTACCTCCCAGCCAACCATCAATGTATCATTATCTGCCCCCTGGCTTCAGCTTTCCATCTCCTCCCCCCTCGAGAGCAGTTGTAATTCTGAGTGATCTCCAGCCCCACCTGGAGATTGGCAACAATGGTTCCCCATGAGGGACTCACTGGCTTGGAGGGTGGAGTCTTTGGCATTGTGCCTGTCTGAGGTCCCACTTCTCCTCAAACATCACCATCTCCAGGCTCCATCCCTCAAATCTCCAGGAATTTTCCATCTGGAGTTGGCAACCCTATCTCCACCCCAGCCAATCATCAACCTCACTCTTCAACTTTCCATCCTCCCCCCCCCCCCCCCCCGCAGCCTCCACCATGCTCTGAAGCCCTGACTGCTATGTCACATTGGCTTTCATAAAGGGTCCATCTCAGCAGGGTATAAGGGGCTTTCAGAGAAGCAAGCTTGGTTGCCTAGCAACAGGCAGTGGATATGTTCCGTTTCAGGAACTCTTCAGTAATGGTTTCTGTTAAGCATTTTACATAGAACTGTATTAGTACCAGTTCCCTAAAAGAACATATTGGCCCTTTCATGCAGAAACGTGCCTCTCCCGTTGGGGAAGCGTTCCTGAGCCAGTTTACCTTGAAACCTCCTCCCTAGCATTCTTCAGTTCTTTGTACTGGTCCTGAAGCGCTACAGGGTGCTGTGTGAAATGCCCCCTGTTTCTGACAGTTTATTCTGACAGTTTATTCTGGGCACACTGGCAGTGTGCAGGGGAGGGGTTTATGCTGATAGTCCATTGTCTTTTCACTGACAGAAGCAGGCCACTGAGGGGACAGTTAGACCCACCTGGCAGTGGGCGGAGGAGAAGAGTGGACCCAGCACCCAGTCGGTCCTTCCCCTTGGCTGGCTCCCTCCAGACTGAGGTCGGGTCGTTGGCCGGTGGCTCTGTGGGTGGGACTGAGGCAAAGCAGGGAGAGAATGCAGCCAGTGGCTGGGGTCCCCGTTTTGAGTGGCACTCCGTCCAGCCTACCGATTTTGGCGCCCCATGGAATCTTGCCCCCTAGAATCTTGAAAACGGCTTTATATAATAGGAAGGATTATGTTTGAGGCAAGAGATGAGCAGAGGTGGTTTGCCATTGCCTTCCTCAACACAGTAACCCTGGTCTTCCTGGGTTGATTCCCATCCAAGTACTAACTGTGGCCAACCCTTGCTTAGTTTATCAGCTCTGACAAGTTCAGGCTATTCTGGGCTATCCAGGCTGTAATTATTCTATAGATGTATTATTTTAAAATTAGGGGTGCGTATGCATGGTTACAGGAAGTAACCATGACAAAAATAGAGAAAAGAGAAGAGATTGGATTTATTCCCCACCCTTCACGTGGAGTCTCAGAGTGGCTTACAAACTCGTTTCCCTTCCCTTCCCCACAACAGACCCCTGGGAGGTAGGTGGGGCTGAGAGAGCTCTTTTCAGAAATGTCCTTGAGAGAACAGCTCTGACAGAACTGTGGCTTGCCCAAGGTCATCCAGCAGGTGCAAGTGGAGGAGTGGGGAATCAAGCCTGGTTTTCCCAGATTAGAGTCTGCGCACTTGACCACTATACCAAACCTGTAATTATTCTATATACATATTGTTTTTGTTATGGTTACATCCTGTAGCCTTGTGTACATGCTCCTAATTTTTAGATGGCTCAGGAAATTTAAAAGTGCATTTACCTACTCTAAGGAGAATACACCACTCCTGTAGACTCTCAAAATCTTATTGGCAGGGGTTGATCAAAGTACTACTGTATCTGTGGCAAATGAAAATACAGGCTGAGATAATGTCCAGTGCGTAATTTACTCAGATTCTAACCTTTTAGCTGTTAGATATATTAGGGGTGTATGGGGAGTTTTTATGTCGATAATTAATTTTTTTTTAGTATTTTTATCTGTTTTTACTCTGTTGCTGAATAGCCTGTGGGCCGTAGATGAAAACAGACTGATTGACTGATTGGCTGACTGACCACTCCTATAGCTTTGGAAGAGATGTTGTATTGACATTCAGTTCAAACCCTACTTGGGAAACAAAATTTCTTAATAATTATTCACTCTCTGTTAGGCATAAAACAAATATAAGCATTGCACAGCATAAGAATCCGAATGTACTAGCTAGGATTTTAGAAGTTTAATAATTTAAGCAGCATAATCTTAATTCAGAACTTTATCACAGCTGCTAAACTACCCAGAGCCAGGTTATTACTATTTTGACTTGGCAGCAAATACCCTTAAACTCAGCTTCTTTTGAAAGACTTGAATGCCTGTGAGTTTACAGCAGAGACACCCAAGTTGTTCCTCATGCAGAACTAAACTAACTGCGTATCTTATTACTTTGTCACAAGGAGAGAAAACCCTGCCGTGTGGGAAGTAGTTTTTGGCATCAACAACTTAGATCATCCTTCAATCTTCATGCAGACCCGCATGGTGAAGACGATTATTCTGCACCCCCGGTATAACCGAGCTGTGGTGGACTATGACATCAGCATTGTGGAACTTAATGAAGACATCAACGAGACAAGCTATGTTAGGCCAGTCTGCCTACCCAGCAGGGAGCAGTTAGTTGAGCCAGATACCTATTGCTACATCACTGGCTGGGGACACATGGGCAACAAAAGTAAGATGAATGTTTTCCAGATTCTTTCACAAATCTATTTACCTTCACTCAGCCTCTGTCAGTTATCTAGCTTTAGAGGAAATCCTCTGTCTCAAGCACTAGCAATGAACCTTTGCTGTGCATTATTAAATATTTGAACATGCGAAATTCTCCCCAGCCAATGTTCTCAGCTTGTTTATACTTTCAACTTTGTTTCATCTTTAGACATGTCATAGGAACCAAGATCCAAGGAGGGACGTGTGCTTGGGAGAGAACCACATACACAGCTGGATGCTCCTTTCTTTTTTAGCCCCAATAGTTCCTGCTGCCAAAGGCTAAATCTATTTTGTAAGCCGAACAGCATTTTGGCAGTCTTAACAACAGGAACTGGTATTGCAGAAAGAAACAAAGTGGTATCTCTTCCACACAATACACCCCTTTTCTTTGGATCCTGACCATGTTACATAATTACTTGCTCTTTAAAAAGGCAGTGGCTTCTTACATTTGTATCACATGTAACTCCCATGGAGCAGCAAGTAGTTTAAAACATGTATTTTACCGGAGATCATTGTGAAGAAACTCAAAGTTGCTCTGGTGATTATCTTGACTACAAATGAACATGCTTTTCAACCAAGGATACCAAGTCAAATTATGACCAGTGTTCCCTCTAAGCTGAGCTAGTGTGAGCTAGCTCACAGTTCTCTGGCCTCCAGCTCACACATTTTCATCTTAGCTCCGGAAAGATGGCTCCAGAGCAAACTAATTTATGCAGTGGCCAGATCGCTTGCTCACAACTTTAATGCCAGTAGCTCACAAAGTAGAATTTTTGCTCACAGGACTCCACAGCATAGAGTGAGCATCAATTATGACTCCCCCACTTGGCATGGGCCACCTCATAACTGACTGCAGCATTATGGCTGAAATCTACTTCTGTGTGGTTGAAAACAATAGTAATCACTTACACTGTTCTGCATCTGGTCAGGGCCAGTAGTCAATAGCCAGTTCAAGGAATCTGTTTGCAATTTGTCTGAGTGTCCAAGGGAGCTGCATGCAGTCTGAAAGGTGTTCCTCAACAAGGTGCTAAGATCCAACTCTCATATTATTCATAAACAGAAAATTGAACCCTAGCATCTTCTGGGATAATGAGGGAGCCAGTTTGGTGTAGTGGTTAGGAGCACAGACTCTTATCTGGGAGAACTGAGTTTGATTCCCCACTCCTCCACATGCAGCTGCTGGGGTGACCTTGGGTCGGTTACAAGTTACAAGAGAGCTGTTCTCTCACGAGCAGTTCTTGAAAGAGCTCTCTCAGCCCAACCTACCTCACAGGGTGTCTGTTGTAGGGAGAAGAAGGGAAGGAGATTGCAAGCCACTCTGAGACTCCTTCAGGTAGTGAAGGGCGGGATATAAATCCAATCTCTTCTTCTTCAATACAAGGGAGCACATCTTTCGGATTCTCGTGTGAGTTGCATCTCAATATCAATGGCATTAAGGGGGAAAGGGATCCTTGGGCGCAGTTCTTGAATTGGGGAGTACAGATGCATCGCATGGCAAAGTGTCTTGAGCCAGCCTTGGGCTTGACATTTCTATATGTAATGGCAGCTGTAAGTAGCCCTGTGAAATTGATTTTGTGGCAGCCATACCTACTACTCTTACATATAAAGGACCTAGAGTGATATGGTTTAATAAGGAATGAAGAGTCATTGGTCAGATGCTATGGTGCTATGTAATGATTGATTTAAGTGAGCAGAGGAAGGTATAGAGTTAATTTTATGCAAATATGTAACTTTGTATTCTAGACTATCAGTGTGAGAAAATGAATATAGAATATATCACCTAGGGATTACAGAATTAGTTAGCCAGTTGAAAAGCACAAACAACAGTATAAGAATACACAGAAAATATGCACTGTACAGGGAAACACAACAATGTAGCAGACGATTCACAGGCTAAAGCCTACTAACACGGAACTTCAATAAAATGAAGACATGAAAAATATTCCTTGAAGTTTGCAATTCTTATTCAGATAGCATGTAACAATAAAGCAATAAATGTCCATAATACAAAAACTATAACAAAAAACTCCAGATGTCCATCTTTGTTTTGAAGGGTCTTCCTCAGATAGTATTCTGGACACTGGGTAGAACAATAAATAAGCAACACTTAAACATAGGATGTATCATCTCCAACAATTACAAAAATTAAAGCATCAAAATATACCAAGCCAAGTGCTATTAACAACTACAGGAATGTCCACACAAGTAAACCAGAATAATAATCTTCCTGTGATTAAACACAAATCATTTATATGTGTTTTATCTACTGCCAAATGCATTCCTCACTAAATAAACTGTATGCTGCCACTACAGTACTACATAATTTATCCATACTCACAGAACCTTAAATGACGGGCAGCCACTCTCAGCATTGGAACTTATCTCTATTAGGGTGGCATACCTTAAGGTGTAAGTAGCAATGAGGCAGCCTATATAGAAAACGGTTGGAAATTTAAAGAGCCAGTCCACACAATTGAACTGACACCACACTAAAGTATTACATTACTAAAATCTACAGAAAACTTCCCAATTCAAAAGATTGATTGAGGCCATATGGGTATAATGTTTGCAATTAAAAATCCAATATGTGTCAGCTAATGCTGCCATCCCCTGCCCAGGAGGTGGCATGGGTTGCCCTGCAACGTAGGACTCTTGGAATGTTCACTTTCGTTTCCCTCCCTGCTTGCTTATCGCTTGCCACCTAGCACTGACCTTGGTAGCTTGTTAGTGTCTATTGATGTATCTTCCCGCTTTTTCTTCTGTGAACCTGCAGCCAGTATATTGGGCGCCTTTTTACTGATTTATGTGGTTGGTTGCATTCCATTGAGAGACCCTATTTGAATTCTGTATAATTTCCCTGTCCAGGGATCCTTCTAGCCATTACTGACACAGAACGTGTAGATGACCACAGCAGACCTTTCTCAATAAAGATCAACCTTCTTTAAGGACGCTTGTTGTGACTGACTCTGTAGGACTCTCACAATACACTTCCCTCTGCTGAAGTAATTTATGCAAATCACAGAAATTATAAGGATGATACTTCACAACTTCCAAGACTACAAATTTGAAATCAGGAGAATGACCATGTTCATTAAAATGTTGGGTCAAAGGCGAGTCAAGGCGTGACGTTCTAATTGCAGACTTTTGTTCAATGTTACAGGTCCGAATGGACCTCATTAACATACCGACACAGAGACAATTACATCTACATTTCAAAAGTAGCCTTACTAATATTGATTTTCTGGATACTATGGTTTTTATTTCTGCTTCTAGGACTTTGGCTGTCAAGCTGTTCTCGAAGAAAATGGACAAAAATTCATATTTGCATTACTAATTGCACCATATCAGGCATTTGAGACGTAACTTACCTTATGGGCAATTTCTTAGAGTCAAGTGCAATTCCACCTTTGAAGAGCATTACGAGCTTGAATCTAGAAAACTTACTCGGCAGTTTCTCCATAGGGGCTATCCTCATAGAATTCTTGAACAGGCTATGGCGAGAGCCAATGACATTACACGTGAAGATCTTCTTAAAGAAACAGAGGGAAATGGCAGAGGAGACATACTTATGTGTGCCTTTGATTTTACACCTGTGGCCCCCCACATTAGGAGTATCGTCAGGTGACGCTGGCATATTGTTGAGCATATTCGAGGCTGTCAACACAAGCCTTCTATTGGTTTTAGAAAAACAAAAAGCCTCAGGGATTCTTTAGTACGCACTGACTTTTTGTCTAGTCAGGAGAGTGCTACAGTGACATCTAGTGGGCATTTCCCTTGTGGGAGATGTTCAATTTGTCCGTTAGCTTGGAAAATCAAAAGAATTTCTATTCTGTGTAAGAATTTTGTTCATGATTTAAGATGTTTAACTTCCTGTAGTACAAAAAGGGTCATTTATCTTTTGAAATGTGTTTGTAATTGTCTCTATGTCAGTTATGTCAATGAGGATTTGCAAACATTATACCCATATGGCCTCAATCAATCTTTTGAATTGGGAAGTTTTCTGTAGATTTTAGTAATGTAATACTTTAGTGTGGTGTCAGTTCAATTGTGTGGACTGGCTCCTTAAATTTCCAACCGTTTTCTATATAGGCTAGCTCATTGCTACTTACACCTTAAGGTATGCCGCCCTAATAGAGATAAGTTCCAATGCTGAGAGTGGCTGCCCATCATTTAAGATTCTGTGAGTATGGATAAATTATGTAGTGTCCAGAATACTATCTGAGGAAGACCCTTCGAAACGAAGATGGACATCTGGAGTTTTTTGTTATAGTTTTTGTATTATGGACATTTATTGCTTTATTGTTACATGCTATCTGAATAAGAATTGCAAACTTCAAGGAATATTTTTCGTGTCTTCATTTTATTGAAGTTCCATGTTAGTAGGCTTTAGCCTGTGAATCATCTGCTATATTGTTGCGTTTCCCTGTACAGTGCATATTTTCTGAGAATTAGTTTGCCCCCATGCATTCCAAAATTCATCCAAAGGCTAATTTTCAAAGGAAACCTTTTGGGTTTTATGATATATTATTTTCAAATGAGTAAATTTTTCATGGTCTCCACCCCCCAAACAGTACAAAATTTCTGAGGGAGTTGGTAGGATAAATTATTGGATATTTATACTTTATCAGCAATATCTGTCTTTTTACAAATACAAATATATAGGCAGAGGAGGTGGTAAGCAGGCATGAACAGTACTGATACCAAAACAGTATGATTACCCCGAAAGCAGTAGCAATTCTGTTCTCCCTCTGAGGTGGAGGCCATCTTGTGGGTGATTGCCATCCATCATCAGGGAGGCAGGACTAAGTTAAACTTCTTCCTGTTTCCTTTGGTGGGAGTCACCCTAGGCTCAGTTCTTTTCCTGCCTCAGTAAGGGAGAGCAGCTAGCTGTTGGCTCTGCCTAACACCATTCTGTGCTTTTACTATTTTAAGTCTTTTTACTCCTATTCTCCTCCTTTCTCTATTTTTACTAAACAAAAAACGAACAAACCAAAACTCTCTCTTTCACTTTGCCTCTCTTTCCTTCCCTGGCTGCTGCTTGAGTGAGGGACAACTTCTCAGCCCTACTTCTTTAAGACGGTCAGCCTAACCACCCCCGTGGCCTATAGAGCTGAAAGCGACAGCTTCCTCTCCACTCTGGAGATGGATGCGGGCAGGCTCCCTGGCAATCAGCGAGATCGTGTGGCACGGAAAAGAGCCGCGGTAGTCGGCAGCGCCCTTGTGGGACAGCGCCGACGTTTCAAAGCGTGCCAAATTTTCCTGTGCACAAACGGAGCCCGTGCCAATGGTGGCAGCCATTTTGGAGCAAATTCACTGCCTCACCCAAAAAGACGGGGATGGCCTCCAGTGCCCAAACCCACAATTTGAATACCCCGGGACCTCAGTCCTGAGTGGGGCTGAGCAGATCCAGCAAGTTCGAGCCACTTTCACCCAGGGAGCTGATGCTGAGGATGTCCATCAGAGTGGTAATGATGATAACACTCCCCCCCATATCCCCTGGAGCGATGGCTTTCTTTTGACGGGCGATGCAGGAGGAAATAGTGCAATTCCACAGATTGGGTGGTCATAGCTCCCACCGTTCCAGGTCATCTTCCTCTCCCTCCCCCTCTCATCCCCCCTTCCTAGGAAATGGAATTTGGGCAGTTGGCCCACCAAGGCTGCTCAGAAAAAGTTTCCTAAGGAACATTACTTGCATGATTTATGCCTTGATGAGGGCGAAGATCTTTCTCAGCCATATAGTGAGAAAGAAGAAGGGGAGTTTTCTTCAAACCAAGAAGATGAGGGGGAGGGCGCCCCTAAGGAAACTGTTGTTAAGGAAAAATCCTTTCGGTTTTTTTAAGCCTGAGGACCTTCCTTACTTGCTGGCTAAGACTGTATCAGCACTTAAAATTCAGGTCCTACAGAGGGCTAGGAATACATCCCTTAAACAAGAGCAATATGATGGTCTGAGATCACTGATGAGTTTTTTCCTCCTGAGGATTATGCAGAAACAGCCTTTCCTTTTCCAGACATAAAAGTCTGGAAAGTATAATATAAAAATGCGGAAAGTTAAGGCAGAGTGGGCAAAGCCCTTGACAAGCAAACCAATTGCTTGTCTACTAGAAGGCTGTACCCTTTAATTACTTCTGCTTCAGATATTTTTCAGGTGTTGCAGTTGATGCTTTAGCCTTACAGTCTTCTGGTCTACTTTCAGAAGATGGACATAGTATGCTGAAAAACAATTTAGATAAAAGGGCTGACTTCGCCTTAAGAAAGGCTCACGAAGCCAATGCCATGGTTATTAGGGCTTCCTCTGCGGCATCCACTGTTTCTAGAGCTACCATTTTGTGGATGCGAAAATTAATAGAGATATAATACAGAAAATTAATACAGACCTGAAAATGATTGCAGGTTACTAGAGGGAGCTAATAGGATCCTTAAAGCCATTTCTTATACAGCAGACGTCACGTTAGATTCTATGATCCTGGCGTCCAAGCAGCAGCCTGGCGCATAGTCTGGCTGAGAGTTTGGCCAGAAGATTACCAATCTAAGGCTATTGTTTCTGCTTACCCCTTCCAAGGGGACAAGTCGTTTGGGGACTCCCTGGGTAAAATACTGGTAGAGACCTGCAACAAGAAAAAAGCCCTACCCAAGTATGTATGGCTGGGAGACAGAAGGATGGCTAGCTCCACTTCCTCCTTTCATCCCTCCAATAACATCTGGTTTAGACAAGACTATAGATGACCTTCTTGGTGGAACAACAGGCAGCCCTTTCGCCGCGGTGGGATCAATAACAACAGATTCTCCAGACCTACCGGTACCAGACATGACAAAGGGGCAGACCCCGAAACCCCTAAAGCATGACTACCTGGAACCTCCTGTGGGGGGTGTCTTCTCCTTTTCAGACAGGAATTATTTGCCTCCCACCCAGACGCTTGGACCAAAGACATTGTTACAGATGGTTACAAAATAGAGCTTTTTTGCAGTTCCGCCTCAACGTTTTGTTGTTTCTACAGTCCACAGGAGCCCAGTAAAGAGGACCAGGACCCGGTCTGCGATAGATCACTTGCTCCACATCCAAGCCCTGTGGACAAACATTGGACAGGGGTCTACTCCATTTTCTTTACAGTTCCCAAAAAGAACAGGGACTGGAGGGCAAGCCTAGATCTGAAATACCTCAACAGGTATGTGGATCTCAAGCACTTCCGCATGGAATCTTTAAGGTCCATTGCAGAATCCCTTCTATCTGGGGAGTTCCTCTCTTCCATTGATTTGACGGAAGCATATCTACACATTCCAAACTTTACACATCATCGGAGGTTCCTATGCTTCTGTGGGGGGGAGGACCACCTCCAGTTCCAGGCACTGCCCTTCGGCCTCTCGTCAGCTCCATGTGTATTCACAAAAACCCTGATCCATCCTGTCGTTTGTCTCCAGGAACGGGGCATTCATATTCATCCATAGTTGGACGACATTTTGATCCGCTCCCCATCGAGGACCCAGTCCCAGAGGGACACAGCTGTGACCATACAATGCTTACAGGACTTCAGGTTCTTGTTAACGTGCAAAAGAGCTCCCTGAACCCTGCCCAATGTCTGGAACACTTGTGAGTGATAATCGACACCCGTGCAACCAAACTATATCTCCCCATTGCAAAGGCGAAGAAAGTCAAAGAGCTGGCGACACAGATCATCCAAGTGAGAACCTCGTCCTTATTCACTCTGACCAGGATGATGGGCCTCTTGGTAGCTGCCTTCAAGACGCTGCAATGGGGAAGGTTTCACTCCAGACAACTACAGAGGTTCTGTGAGGCTTCTGTCCTAAGCAGTCAAAGATCAGACCTTTGTTGATGAAACAGAGTTCTTTATTTTCTTAGTACTGCATGACAGGTTCTCGAATGTTTGTTAGAGATACCATATACACAACAGTCAGGGTTAATATACCCTCCAGTACAGTTTGAAACCCCGATATTCAACCAATCACAAAAAGGAAAAAAAGCGCGGTTAAAGATCTTAGCCGTTTTACTTCCCACAGGAATGGTGAAGTGTGAAAGTTATAAATTTTCCCCTCTCGAATTAGGCGCCACAGATGTGCCCCGTATATACATAACAAAGTGCCCTTTCAAGGACTTCTCACAGCGATAAGACAGTTCCGTGTCTCCTAGGGCAGGGAGGGGAGGAATGCATGGGGGGAAGAGGCCATTTGGTCTCGGGTGACGTGCAGGTGTGCGAGGTCGCCATTCTCCCGGATGAAACTGTTACATTGACCAGACCTTCAAAGAGCAATATAACACAAGGCAATAAAGGGAAGGGAGGAAACCTGAGACAGCTTGAGAGAGATAGCAAAGAGTTACAATTGCATCTGCACAGAGCAACTACACAATGCATAAAGAATACAGAATACTTTGTTAGGATCCTAAGATCCTGACAGGTTCCTCCGTCCATATCAGAACTCCATTGCCTTGAAGATGGAATTCTCCTTTAAAATATCACTTCAAATGAAGTCCAGTCTTCACTGGTGGACCAAGATGTACAGCCTGTCTCAGGGCAAGACGTTTTGGACAAAAGACCAGATACAAATCTTCACAGATGCCAGTCTATCGGGTTGGGGGGGGCACCCTTGGCCATTAACCAGTTCAGGGTAAATGGTCCAGAGTAGAGGCAGTCCTCCCAATAAATCTGCTGGAACTTCGGGCCATCCGGCTGGTGCTTCTACATTTTACCCATCAGGTCCAGGGGCGTCATGTACTCATACGTACTGACAACATATCTGCCAAAGCCTACCTGAACAAACGGGGGCTTCTGATCCCTGGCTCTACACCGAGAAGCGACCCTTCTGCTGAAATGGGCAGAGAGCAACCTGGCCTCAATCAGGGCTGGTCATATAAAGGGCACTGTCAACATACAGGCCTACTGGCTGAGTCGCCAGGCAGTTCAAGAGGGCAAGTGGTCTCTACACAAGGGCCTTTTCCATCTGATTTGATCCAGACTGGAAACCTCTCAAGTGGACCTTTTTGCCTCCCCAGCGAACAAACAACTGGCCAGATTCTATACCAGGTTTTGTCATTCTTCAGCAGAGGAAACGGACGCTCTCCTGTGTCCTTGGCCTGCGGGACTTCTCTATGCGTTTCCTCCACTACCGGTAATTCCCAGGCTTTTTTGAAAGATAAAACCGCTGAAGGCAGAAGTCATAGTAGTGGCACCATATTGGCTACATCAGTTCATGTCACTTCAGGAGATGGCGGTGGCCCCTCCCTTTGCCCGTCCAGTGTCAGAAGACATGCTACTCCAAGGTCCAATCCACCATCCCAGTCCCGGATGGTTCTGCTTGACTGCATGGAAGTTGAAAGGGACAAGCTCATAAAACTCGGTTATAGCGTCTTCGTCATTGAGACAATGTTGGCTTCCAGAAAACTGTCCACATCTTGTATTTACAATGTTATGTGGAAGGCCTTTGTCCGTTGGCCCTGGAGGAAGAAGATTGACCCACTAAATTCCAAGATTTGTTCTGTTCTGGAATTCCTCCAGGATGGCTGCTCCAGTGGTCTCTGGGCCGCTACTCTATGAAGATAGATGGCAGTGCTGGCCTCGGTTCTCCCTCAATATGGGGGTTTGCCAATATCTCAACACCCTCACATTCGTCATTTCCTTAAAGGGGGGCCTCATTTAAGGATCCCCCCCACAAAAACACAGATTCCCCACGTGGAAGCTTAATACAGCATTGACAAAAGGTCCCTTTGAGCCTCTGAAGGACATTTCTCTCAAATTCCTGAGGATGAAAATCTTGTTTTTGGTGGCCATTACTTTGGCCAGAAGGATATCGGAGCTGGGTGCTTTTTCCATTCAAGATGAACATCTGTGTCATAAAGATAAGGTAGTCCTGCGGACAGATCCTTCCTTCTGCCCAAAGGTGAACACTAAGTTTCACAGATCTCAAGAGATACGTTTGCCTTCCTTCTCATTTAATCTCACACATCCGGAGGGGAAAGTGTGGCACACTCTGGATGTGAGAAGGGCACTTAAATGCTACATTTTGAAAACAGCTCCTATTAGACGAACAGAAGCTATGTTCACATTTCTCCTCCCCATACGGGAAAAAAGATGTCTACATTGGCTATAAGTTCAACAATCAGAGCTTGCATTGCCGAGGCCTACAAGAGCCTGAACATCAAAGTTCCCAAGGGTATCATGGCCCACTCACTATGCAGCGCAGCTACCAATGCAGCATTCTCAAATAGAGCCTCGGTGGACAAAGTCTGCAGGGCTGCTACGTAGTCCTCATTGTCCACCTTTATCAGGCACTACAAAATCAATGTGTATAATTCAGTGGATGCAGCCTTTGGTTGTCGGGTGCTGCAATCAGTCTTGTCTGTGGATGATGACCCCCCACATACACCTGTTAATTAGGGACGTTGCTCTGGAAGGTCCCCCAAGATGGCCTCCACTTCAGAGGGAGAACGACCATTGGTACTTACCATGAGGGGTCCTTCTCCTCTGGGGTCTGGAGGACATCTTGGCCCTCCCAGGTCGTCATCCTATGATACGGACTTCCTGTCAGCATGCAGATGACCAAAAAAGAGAGAGAGGGAGAGAGAGAGAGGGAAGGAGCGAATTCAGGTTTATATTGAAGACAGAGAAAGTTCTTATCTTGTGTTTTTCTCTTGTTCTTCCTGTTCCATTTCTGTTACCTTTACTGTTCAAGTTATTTCCTCTTCTGTTCAAGTTATTTCCTATTACTTGCTTTTGGTGCACCAGAACTGAGCCTAGGGTGACTCCCACCAAAGGAAACAGGAAGAAGTTTAACTTAGCCCTGCCTCCCTGATGGTGGATGGCAATCACCCACAAGATGTCCTCCAGACTTCAGAGGAGGAGAAGGACCCCGCATGGTAAGTACCAATGGTCATTTCCTAGTCTGCTCCCAAAACATTTTTTCCCTCCCTAGCCATATGCAAAACAACCTCTTTTCTCCTCTTTGTCACCCATAGGTCTTTTCCGCATTTGGATTTCATCCCTGGTTTTATTAGAGTTCAGCTTGTGACACAATACCGTGCATTTATCCCTGGTTATAACAGCATCTGTTTATTCCAGGACAGTGTGGGGCAAAACCAGGGTGACCTCAATGTAATGGGGAAACAAAAGATACCCCGAGGGGTGAACTTGAGTGTAGTGTAGAATGTAAAAATACCCTGAGATAATCGCAGGGGTGAACTCGCATGTAGTGTAGAATGTAAGTTCGGGGACAGGGTTGAACCAGGATTTAAAGTCTAGTGCAGAAAGGACCATAGTCTCAGGTAGAACTCTGGTCACCTACTTCACCTTATCACAAAGTAAACTTGCACTCCTGATTCTAGGAGCATCAACTGAGCCTCAGGGCTGATCAGTAAGTATCTTTAAGCTATATTAAAGTCTAGGGAGATTAACAGTGCTTCACTTTGTACAACAAAACAACACGGTTATGATGACTGTATTTATGCATCGTGTACACTGTTTGACAGAGATCACATCTTTTCCTGTCTTTAGTGCCTTTCAAACTTCAAGAAGGAGAAGTTCGAATTATTTCCTTGGAACAGTGTCAATCATACTTTGATATGAAGACCATCACCACCAGGATGTTGTGTGCAGGTTATGAGTCTGGCACTGTGGACTCCTGCATGGTAAGCCAGTTCTAGAGAAATAGAACTAAGAACACATATTATTATCCAAGCCCAAAAATTTAGAAATGTGGCCATAGTATATCACTGTGCTACCTAAATTTGCCCAGTGTGGGGTCAGGTTGCTTCCACACAGGCAGTTTGTTCCTGTTTGGCATCCAAACTGGAGCAGGATTTTTTTTTGGGGGGGGGGAGGGGAGCATCTACGTGACGTGGTCCTTGAATTGTTCACTTTCCAGATTTCCCCTTCCTTTGATACAACCTCTCACACCTGGCTTGATATGGTCCCAGTCCAAGCACCTTTCCATGTTGGTAGACAGGAAGGTGCATATTTTTTCCTGTCTTGTTCACATTGGCACCATTTCCCTTGCCATGAGAACCCCCCAGCCACCACTACCTCTCCAGTAGATGGCGATTTTACTGGCAAGTCCGACACTGCTACAGTACAATAATGTTATAAAGAAATATTGCCACATTCTACTGCCTCCTCTAAAAAGTGCACCCCTTGTATCTCCACTATGAAAAGGGCTAGAGACAAAAAAAGCGGGGAGTTCAGAGAGTTAGTAGACTGTGGCAATAAATGGCTATAACATTGTTGCAGTGTAGTGATCCAGCAATTGCCAGGAAAAACAACAACAGAAAAAGCCCTCTGGTGGGCTGGGGGCGGTTGTGGCCGCAGAGACTTGAGGCAGCAAATGTCTGGGAAACACTGTCATGTGAATGCTCCGTTGGCACTGTGAATACCTGTGCATTTGCAGTGGCACCAATAGCCGCACAGAGAATCATCATCATGCAGAAGCAGCCTTGGTCTTGAGTACATACAAACCAGCAAGATCAGACAGTAAATGTGGCTAGATTACGGTCAGTTATGTTGGCCTCTTCTGGTGCCTTAGACATGGGACAGCCCTGTTGGGGATATGTATTAGATAGTTAATATAGCAGAGTTTACCCGGTCATAGAAGTGTGATATTGCATGCCGTAAAAAAATCTCCCAAGAAGCATATTGCAAAAGGTGAAACTTAGGTTGCGGTCGCACACCCGAGGTAAAGTTGGGAGGAAGCGAGGCTGTTTCCTCCGGTGGAAGTTGACCTGCTGTTGTGCAATCACACAGATTTTTGTAGATGTGGGTGCAGTCCGCCACTGCGTGATCAGACGCAGCCGCTGGTGAGCCGGGTTTTTTTTTAATGCGCTTACACGAGAAATCGATTATTTGCATCTCTCCCTATGGAATGTGCAGGGGGTGTGTGTGTGTGCTGATGCGCATACTGCGAGGGGGGGGGGACAACGGCACAGAGTCGGGATGGCCTGGTCAGACTATCCCGATGCCACGGGAGGGCACTGGCGTGATCAGACGCAGGAAAGTCCATCTGTGACCCGTAGCAACCCATTTGCTACAAGACTTTCCAAGGTGTTTTTTTAACTCTGCGTGTGCGGAGGAGCAAGACAGGTTGCCAACGGCTGCGGGGCGCTTCCCAGATGTTGGTGTCTGATCGCAGCCTTACGTTTATTCAGGTAGATTCAGTTCACATTCATGTTGCAATCGAAAGGAGAGAGAGCGAATCCTCATCTAAAGAATGCTATTCCCTATCACAAATGGCTGGCTGATCTGGCAGCCTGTATGCGGAGGTAAGAACATGGCTCTTAAAGGAGAGAGCTGGATATGCATCGGACTCCATGACGAGCCATGTGAAGGGGGGTACAGAACAAAGCACAGGGTGAGAGGAAGGATCAGAGAGTAGCTCCCAGGTTAAGAACAAAGAGAGGCACCCTATTAAGGAGATAAACACCTGTACACACTTAGAGTGATGTAGCCCCCCCCCCAATGCCCAGACACACTGAGCTGCTCACTCCACCCCCCCTTCCTGTTCAAATCCCTGTTTAGCTATGAATCTCATTGGCTCATCTTAAGAGAGCCCCTTTAACTCAGCCTAACCTACTCTTATCCTACTCTTGTCTGTTCAAGGTATGAGCTTTGGTGCATGCACACTTCTTCAAATACAAATACTTTTTCAAAAACAAATACGTATTTTGTGCATGCACACAAAAGCACATACCTTGAATAAACCTTTGTTGGTCTTAAAGGTGCCACTGGACTGAGCACCTGGAACTACTCTTGTCTCACAGGGATAGCATTAGGCTAAAGTTCCACACTGAGTTCCCTGGAAGACAGGCAGGATACAAAGCGGATCTTCCAGTTGCTGGGGCACCAAAGTGAAATTTGTTTCTCTGATGTCTAGGGCAGCTCATGTGGTTCTGTTTTCCTCACAGCCACTCTGTCAGGTATGTTCGGCTGAGAGGGAGTGATTGGCCCAAGATCACCCAGGGAGCTTAATGACTAGGGATTCCTGAATACCACCAGTTTGCTCACATCCTTTTTGCTGATCACAAACAGCAAGCTCAGTTTTTGATTATCAGTATCAGATGGTGTTGATGACATGTTTGGTTCTGCATTGGGGTGGGGGAGTTTAATCTGCTGTATCAGATGGGGTTGGTGACATATGTTCATGGCCACACTGCTTCTGAGTGAAAATCCAGATATATGATGAGTCGAGATGTGTCACAAGATGGTCTGCTTAAGCGATATGGGGAGGTCAGCTCCCTTTCAATGGCAGGTGGCCCCACTCCCTCCATCAACCAATTTCTGTTGCTTCCTGAGATCAGCTTCAACTGACTGAGTTGCTCTCTTAGCAAGAGTAATCAAATAATCTGCATGTTTTTGTAGGGTGACAGTGGAGGACCCCTGGTGTGTGAACAGCCTGCCGGGCGCTGGACATTATTTGGCTTAACCTCTTGGGGCTCTGTCTGCTTTTCCAAAGTTTTGGGACCTGGAGTTTATAGCAATGTGTCTCATTTTATTGAATGGATTGAAAGGCAAATCTACATCCACACCTTTCTGCTCCGCTGATTCATCAAGACAGAAATGCTGTGCAGAGTGGAAGGGGGGGGGGGGGGAAGCAAACGCCAGGAGCACCAAAGCAATGAAGATGTCAAGCTGAAGAAATCTGGTGAATTATAAATTCTAAAAATTGCAGGTGTCTGGCAGTGGAACAGTATAAAAGAATTTGTAAGTCTTCTGGTGGCAACAGTACTTTTAGGTAGAAATCCATTTTTTAAGAAAATCCTTTCTGGCATTTTCTTTAGCAGAGTTGTGTTATGTTTCTCACACTCACTCACACTTTTACACACACGAAGAATCAACCAGATTATCATGTAGTATGATGCCTTTCAGACACTTAAAATTAGGTGGATTTTGCAGACCATATTAGCTTTCTATAATGTCAGGAAAGAAAAAAGTATGTACTGCTGAAGACAGTGGCTTGGAATAGATTCCCACTTTGACCCTGGCCACGTTCCTGAGGGTCCATTGACCTGTGGGAGAAACACGTAGGAGGGGGATAAATGACAGCAGCAGTGCAGGGCAGTTACACCTGCAGATTACAGCATCCAAGCCACAGTTTTTAGTCTTCTTGAGCTCTTGCAACAAAACATTTGTGCATTTGCAAAGGTGATGGGCACATCTGATGAACAGCACTTTTTCTAACTCCAGCTATTGCTCTCACCTGTATTTGCTTGCTTAGAGACTATTGTTTGGGTGTGTCAGATGCTGTTAAACTATAAGTACATTCAGACCCCAGATTTGTTGGTTAAGCCAATGCCCATCGCAAAAATAATTACAAGGAAAAAACCAAATCAAGACAGAAGAGGTCAGTCTGATTAGCATGGCAAAAGACTCACCCATTTTAAAGGAAGGGTTATCATAAAGTGACATAAAGGATTTTAAATTAAGGATCAGCAATATGGTCAAGTATGGGAAAAATATTTTACATGGATGTTAACAGAAACTAAGGCAAATAATGCTGTTCTACAGGTTACAAGCAGCTTTCTGATGGTGGAAAGTGCCCTCAAGTCACAGGTGACTTATGGTAACCCTGTAGGGTGTTTGAGACAAGAGACGTTCAGAGGTGGTTTGCTATTGCCTGCCTCCGCGTCATCATGACCCTGGTATTCCTTGAAGGTGTCCTATCCAAATATTAACCAGGGTTGACCCGAACTCTGATGAAATTGGGCTACCCTGAGCTATCTAGGTCAGGGGTGGCAGATTTCTAACTTCGACCAGACAATGAATCTTGTGCACCATATGACAAGAAGCAGACTAAGATGTACAGCTGAAATTTACAAGTTTCAAAAGAAATGCTCTAGTCTAGGAGGCAGTGGAGATCCTCTGTGCACTGCGTACATGCCATCTATGCTGAAACTCAGTTTTACAGATTGTCTCGGGTGCTACTCCACAAAACCGGTGATAGGTTCTAAAAGTGATAGGTACACTGTAACAGAGTGGACTGGAGACTGCCTCTGAGAGCACCAGGCCCTGCTTTCAGCCTTCCACATCTTCTTAACAAAAGGATGCAGGCAATTGATTTTCCTCAGGAGGCTTCAAGGCCAAGCAAAAGACCTGAAGCGAGAAATGAACAGAGAAGATCCAAGACCTCTGCAGAAGGGCAGACCTTCATTTCCCAAAACCAGTCTCACCTGATCTTACAATGAAACAGTGCTATGTGGCACAGCTGCCTTTTTTATACTTACATGTTGCGTACTGCCTGCTGTTCCTGTATTCCACCTTGGATTTGATCCCAGAGAATGCACAGAGGCTGTATACAGCTACTGCTGCTCAGGAAGTCCTTCCCCACCCCACAGTTCCTTCAGCCTGTCGTCTTTGCCCAAGAGACTGGAGCCTCACAGGGTCATAAGAAAAGGGCAGCAGTCATACCCATACCTGATAAAATGGCCCCAGGGGGAGAAGTGGAAAAAGGTTGCTTATAGAAATAATTGGTGTATTCACATTTGTATAATACAGCCTCACCTTTAATCACATGGCTTTCTACAGCTGATTCGTGGCCAATCAGGTCTTGGCACTCTCCTTTCAGTTCATGTGCAGGGTTCTACAGGAAAAGAGATGTATCAGAAGCTGAAGGATGCAGATTAGGCCTTGCAGGCCAGAAATCTTTCTGTGGCAGGAACTTCGATATGGAGGATGAGCAGAGAGCCCCCAGTTTTGGGTACGAGATGTAGGAAAGAAATGGAGCAAGCTCCTCATCTTAAGGTTCTCTTGTCCTCCCAGGCTTCTGCCTCCTCTTCCCAGCTAAGATGCTGAAACAAAGCCCTTGCTGAGGAAGCCAGTGGCCCTGCTGCTTCATATTGCCAAGGATTACATTTGCTGTGTATTTTAGAGGGGAATAGCTAAACAAAGGGTTCTTCAGACTGCAACTTGAGAGCATCCTGAAGAGAAATTGTCAGGATCAAGTCTAAATTTCATCCCTACTAGAGAACATTTGAAATCTGAGATTTCATAGTCCTAGTAGTTTCCAACCAAATGAACATTATACCCCAATTAGCTTGGGACCTGGATCTCTTCAACAGGACTCAGTATAGCGGGTTCTCAGTTGCTTTGAGTGTGGAGTGAGTGTGGAGAACATGGTCCAAGGACAGATGGGTGATGTACAGTCTCCAAGAACTATACCACAGAGGGACCCTAAAGAGAAATCATAGTATCCTCTACCCAATAGAACATGACCAAAAGGGTCTGATGCTGGAGACCATCATTCACCTTTTGCGTACATGTGACGTATAGCCACTCCCAGTAGATCAGAGAGGAATAAATTTGTACTCTCTGTTCCTGTGCTAGAGCTATCATTGTAATCAACATGTTATGAACAACCTGGTGAGTCAAAAGGACAAACACTGTAGTGCTGCTCATCGAAACAAAACTAAAGAAAACTTCTGTTGGGATACTCTTATTGGCCCCTTATGATAAGCATCCTTCAGGTGGATTCATGCAATGAAATTCCGGAGTTCTGTCACAGCTACCTGTGAAGGTTAGGATCTCCAGGCAAACAAATATTAAGAAGACTATGGAATAAGCCCCCATTTTTGTCTAAGTGAGCTAGGCCATGTCATTAAAAAAAAAAAAAGATTTATACAATACATCCATAACAGTAAACTGCCCCACTTGACAGAAAGGATTTCTTCTTTTTTTCACTCAATGAAGCAGTTTATTAGTCCATTAAATATTGTTCATGGAGTTCTGGAACAGATGAGGACAGGCTTTAGCATTTCTCTTACGGACATTGGCCCACCTTCTTCACCTTTCTCTCTTGTCCACTCTCAATGCTTGTGCGTTTTGAGATTCATCACCCGTTAATCACTTCAGTGGAAGTGAAGACACACCTGTAGTTGTCTGTTTTGCTTTCATCATCTCCAAAGGACCTGCAGGAAAATGAAGTGTGCATACCAGGTCCAAATGAACTGAATTCAAAATTGAACCTGCAACCAGATGCAGGAAGCAAGCCTCCACGAAACCGATTTCTGTTTTCTCCTCTTTTGTCATCAACATAATCAAATCTGTTGTCCCTCGAATCATTGTTAGAGAACTCCCTGAAAATCTCCTCAGGGCTATGAAATACAAAATCAGATTTCCCTGGCCCATCATAGTGAGAATGCTTTTGTGGGTCTGACAGAATCTCATACGCCTCAGAAATTTCCCTAAATTTTTCTTGCACCTCGTCTGGGTTAGCAGGATTTTTGTCTGGGTGATAACGGAGTGCCAGTTTATGATAAGACCTCCTTATTTCTTCCTGCAAAGCATTTTCATGCAGCCCTAATATTTGGTAATAATTAACCATGTTGATCTGGACACAAGGATGCTGTCAGCTCCATGCCAGGCAGAAAAATTGACAGAAAGGATTTCTTTTTTCAAATTAGATGTTAAAACAAAGTGTTCGGTGCTTTGGAAGAACCCATCTTTGAGGCCACAAAAAAGGGAATAGCATTCCAACAAACAATTGTTATACAGTTTCCCCCTACTGGCTGACAAGGGTTCAGCCCATTTTATGGAGTAGCATCTGAGAGACTCTAGGAATAAATCCAGGGTGAATGCCCAGATGACTGTTTTGTAATCTAAGAACCATGGAAGGTATAGATTGGAAACACTGTACACTAAATGCCCTTCCAAGATTACTACTGCTACTACTATTACTACTATTACACACTCACACAGACAACATTTTATAGCTCAGCCATACCCTGGACTGTTATAAAGTCTAGACTACTGCTTGAGCAGAACTTTTAATTTCTGTTCTTCTCTACTTATGCACCTTATGTAACATGTAACAAATGATGTCCAGTGTTATGCTACTAATTACTATTTATATACACTCAAAAACTGTATTTAATTCTGTCACACTCCGCCTTCCCGCTGCCGTGGGAACTGCCGCTGGCCGTGTTGCAAGGTTGTGCCGAGGCGGTCCTGGTGGGTGGTGGGGTCAGTGAAGGTAGCGGAGGGGTGACCTCAGATAGGCCGGGGCAGGGGTTTACTGCACCCTCAGCTGCCTCCTGGCCTCCTTCCGTGAGCTCTCTCTTGCACCTGCTCTCAGGTCTCTCTCTCTCTCTTTCTCTCTCCCTAAGGAGCGAGCTCCATGTCTGTTGTATCCTCCCCAGTCCTCCTCCTGCTGCTGCCTTTTATTGCTTCCTTCTCCCAGCCAGGACCGCCCCCTCTCCTGGCCCTCTCCTCCCCACCCGGCCCCGCCTCCCTTTATAAGGGAGCCCAACCTGTTTGGCCTGCTGCTGCTCCCCCTGCTGCTGCTCCCCCATGCCGAGGGTGGTCCGGGCGCCAGGATTGCCCCGTGGGAGGCTCTGGAAGCCGGGGTGTGGCAAGCGGCGAGAGCTTCGGGCTCGCAGAGCCTGAGGGCCCACTGCAGTAATGGGACGGCTGTCTTCAACGCATCCCATCGGCGGCGTCTTGGTGAGGCTTGTCTCCTGCTCTGCCGGCAAGGGAGACTGGAGGCCTGCTGTGGGGCCCGGAGGTGAGTGGGGTTGCTGTGCTGGGGGGTCGAGGCCTGGACCCTGCAGGGCGGGACACCCCCCCTTGGACCCGAAGACCGGCAATCTTCCTCAAACAGATGGGAGGGGTAATCGGCCACGTGGTGGTCCTTTCCTGCTTAGTGCCGAACTGTGAAAGAAAAGGGGAGAAGTGAAAGATACCAACGGAGGACTCAGGGATTGGCGTCTTTCATACAGGACAACCACAGAAGGGTCCACCACCAACTGAAAAAGGTTGTTAGCCAAGTAATACTGCAGCGCCCCCACTGCCCATTTGACAGCCAAGGCTTTCTTTTCCACTGTGACATAATTCTTCTCTGCGGCTTGCAGTTTCTGGCTGATGAATAGGATGGGGCGAGTCCCGTCCTCGAAATCCTGTGATAACATGGCACCCAGTCCGGACCCGGATGCATCCAGATGGAGGATGAAGGGCCTTGAGAAGTCCGAGTTGCGTAAGACGGGTCCTTGTGACAGGCTCTGACGCAGCCATTGGAAGGCGTCCTCTTCCTCTGCCCCCCATGGCAATTGGTTTGGGCTGGACTTCCTCAGAAGGTCTGTCAGGGGGCTAGCCACTGATGCAAAGCCCAGGATAAACCAGGTGGGTCACGCCCGGGGTGGCGGAAAAGACCTGTGGACATTTCGCCACAATTGGTGGAGGTCATCCTTCTGTCGCTCGGACAGACTTTCATCCAACATGGGATCTACACGTGAAAGGGGATCAGCCGCCCAGGGTAACGTCCCATCGGGCAACTCATTGGGGTCCTCAGCAAGCAACCTCTGTTGTGTTGGTAAATCTTGTGGGTACCACTGCTTCAGGTCGTTTATATGTATGTGCTTCTTGCGATGGGGCCGAGACCCACAGCGTACTTTGTATGACAAGGGTCCCAAGATGCACGTGATTGTGTAGGGGCCTCGCCAAGGGTCTCTTGAACCATCGGCCATCATGGCTCGTGAAACCAGGACCTTGTCCCCAGCTTGGAATGAGCGGGGGTGCATGCCCTTGTCGTAGCGGTGCTTTTGGGCCACCTGGGCCCTTTGAAGGTTGGCCTGAGCTTCCTGTCTGACTTGTCATAGCCGTTCTTGCAAGTCTTTGACAAACTCGCAGGGGTCTTTTGCTGCAACTTCCGGGGGGGGGGCAGTGGCTGTCCTTCTACTAGGCCCAAAATGCCACGAGGCTGTCGTCCATACATGAGCTCAAATGTAGAGAAGCCTAGTGAGGCCTGTGGTGTCTCCCGGAGCACCAGTAACATCAGGTCCACATACATGTCCCACGCCTGGGGACGCTTGTGTGCCAGTTTCCTCACCATGGACTTCAATGTCTGGTTGAGGTTGAGATCTCAAGACGGATCTGATGCAGAAGCTTCTGGGGATGACAGCTTGCCAGAAGGCCCATCGCCAAAGCCCACTGCGTCAGATGATCTCCCCATATCTCCGTCTGAGGATCTTTCTTCTTATGGAGATTTAGTTAAACGAATGGCGTCTGCGTCTCTCAATTGTCCAATCACCTTCGGTATCAGATGCGGTTTTCGACGCCGTGCAACTCGACACATCGACAGCAATCTCTCTTCCTATGTCTACAGTCCTTCTGCAAGCAGCAAAGGTACCATGGGAAAAGCCATCTTCGGCTCTGCAGTCATCCAGGCGCCTTGACCACATGTATAAAGTGCAGGAGCCCGGGCCTGAACTTCTACATATTAACCCCAAACAAAATTCGATGGTCGTTTCCTCTTTATCAAGGAACAAATGTACTCATACCACTCCATCAGATAAAGAGAGTAGGAAGCTAGACTCCTTCGGAAGAAGGTTCTATTCAGTGGGTGCACTAGGAATAAAGACATCGAATTATATCGCATGCTTGAGCTGATATCAGTATGCTCTATGGGAACTACTCAGGGAAATCTTATCATCCCTACTGGATGACAAGTGTCAGTCGGCCAGGAAGCTACAAAAGGAAGGCTTAGTTCTTGCTAAGCAAGTTATCAATTCCTCTAAACATACATTGGACACATTCTCTAAAACAATGTCCTCTGCAGTCGCCCTGCACAGACATTCCTGGCTCTGGACCACCTCCTTGCAGCCTGATACTAGGGCTTATATTGAGGACTTGCCCTTTGATGGACAGGGTCTCTTCCATGCCTCCACAGACAATGCTCTCCAGGAGATGGACAAGAGCATCAAAGCATCTAGGTCTCTGGGAGTCTCGGACTCTTCCAAGCGGTACCAACCTCACTCCTGGTCACGCTATGGGCCAAAGTGCCAATTTAATCGTCCCCTGAAGGGACATGGTGACCTTGTCAGTCACCTACAGGCCAGTGCCAACCATACTCAGCCAAGCCCAGATACAGCTCAGGGCAACAGCACTCCAGAGCAAAGCCTCAAAAGACTTCCAAACAGGGCCTTTGACTCACTACAGATTGTTCCAGGGAATGCCATCCGCCTTTCCCCTTTCCTCCCTTTTTGGCGCAACATTACCATGGACCAATGGGTTTTGTCCATTCTAACCCATGACTATTCCATAGAACTTTTGGACTCCCCCCCTTCCTGCCTTTGGCTGTGGTCACACAGCACCCTAATCCCGGATAAAGTCCCACTGGACTTTAATCCAGGATGTTTTCTTTCATGTTGGGATGATCACATATCCCAACCAGGTGGCAGCAGCAACTGGGGGAGGCAAGGTGAGGGCCACCCGCACGCCCGTGCTGCCTCCCCCAAATGTGGCAGGAGGAACTGGCTGGCTGGCTGGCTTGCCCTGCGCTCTACTTCGGGCCCCAAGCCCCACCGGCTGCCACCTGATGGAGAAGCAGGGAGAAGCATGCTGTGTGTGTGTGTGTGTGTGTCAGGCGGCGGCAGCCGGCGAGGCTTGGGGCCCGGAGCATGGGGCGTTTCAAGGAACACAGGCAGCCAAGCACTTGAGTGCCCAAGCGCTCAAATGCAAGCCGGAGGGGGGGAACCCCGGAGGACGATCAGACGGCCCTTCTCACAATCATTGCGAGAGAGAGCTGTCCAGATTGGCAAAATCGCGGGTTGAAAGCGTGACTTCTGGGAAAGTAGTTGATTTTCCTGGGGTCAGAAAATGTACTAGAAACCCGGGCGTGAGCCCGCTTTGGCATGGGAGTAGGCACGGCCAGTCTGATCAATCCATTTAAATGCAGGAGGTAACAGCAGTGATTCCCACTTTAAGGGACCATGTGACTGCGGCCTTTGTGGCCACCCCTTCTCCTCTTCTCCAAGAGGTCTCCACTCTCCTTATGAAGGATGCCATAGAACAAGTGCCTGGGGAGTACCGGGGAACCGGTTTTTACTCTCGCTATTTCGTGGTTCTCAAGAGAGACGGAGGACAACGTCCAATCTTAGATCTGAGGGGTCTCAATATCTTTGTGGAATACTGCAAATTCAAAATGACATCGTTACAGGTTATCCTTCTGCTCCTCACCCAAGGGCCTGGATGGCCACCCTCGACCTTGAGGACACATGCTTCCATCTGAATATCCACCTGTCTCATCAAAAATACCTACGGTTTACAATAGGAGACCTCCACTACCAGTACAAATGTTTATCGTTTGGCCTCTGCACAGCCCCAAGGGTCTTTACGAAAACCATGGTGGTAGTGGCAGCTTATCTTCGTCTATGAGGAATCACTGTCTTCCCTTATATAGACGATTGGCTTTTAGTTGCAGGGCTACTGTCAAACCACAGGGCTACTGTCAAACCACATTCTCCAGACTAACCATTTTGGAGTCACTAGGACTTCAAGTCAATCACCAGAAATCTCATCTACAACCTGCAGTTCATAGGGGTGGTCCTGGACTCTACAGTGTGCAGAGCTTACCTCCTGGTGGACAGGGCAGCGATGCTGGCATCCCTTGCACAGGAGATCTTTTCAACCAACACATCCTCAGCTCTTTGCATTCAACGGCTCCTAGGTCTCATGTCAGCTACCACAGCGGTCCTTTGATTCGCCAGGTTACGCATGAGGCCTCTCCAAATGTGGTTCCTCCATAATTTCAGACTGCTTTGGATGAGTCAGTCCACCCGTCTCCAGCCCCCTGGATCCATAAGGGACTCACTCCTCTGGAGGACTATACCCACCAACCTTACACAAGGTGCTTCTTTCCATCTTGCTACGCCTTGACTCACACTCACCACCGATGCTTCCCTGTGGGGATGGGGGGCACATCTCAATGGCCTATGTGTCGGACACAGATGGGACTCCCATACCACAACCAACCACATCAACTTTTTGGAGCTGTTTGCCATAAAATTGGCCCTACACTGTTTCCAGCCCATCCTGAATGGGCATTGCATAGCAGTGCTAACGGACAACACCACGACACTCAGCTACGTCAATCAGCAGGGAGGAACTGTATCTTGAAGCCTCTGTCATGTAGCCCTCTGTCTGTAGGACTGGTGTATAGCCAGGGACATCTTCCCTGTGGCCACTCACATTCTGGGAGCCTACAATGCCAAGGCAGACCTTCTCAGCAGGGTGCTCACTCAGACCCATGACTTTTCGTCCAGTCTTCCAGAAGTGGGGCACGCCAAAGATCGATGTCTTCGCTACAAGAAAGAATACAAAGTGCCCTCTCTTCTGTTGCCGAGGAGGGACAGACCCCCTCTCACTGGGAGATGGACTCCTATACCTGTGGGGGAGAACACAGATGTACACGTTCCCCCCTCTTCCACTCCTGAGAGTGGTGCAAAAGGTGGCCAGGGTCAGACCAAATTGCATTCTGGTTGCTCCATGTTGGCTAAGGCAGCCTTGGTTCCCCATTCTTCTCAGTCTGTCCAGGGACAGTTATCATTTCTTCTCAACAGCTCCAGATCTGCTCTCTGCAGAGGACGGGACACTGCTCTACCTGGGAGTAGACTGGTTGAAACTGACAGCTTGGTGAATCGGTCTATGAATTTCTCCTCTCGAGTCTTGGAGGTTTTATTGAATGCAAGGAAGTTGTCTACCCACCATTCTTATCAGGGGAAGTGGTCCCATTTCAGGTCCTTCTTGGGATCTTCCAACACTTCTCCAGCATCAGTTGGCCTTGGCCACATTCTGGACTTTCTACTTTCCCTGGCTGATCAAGGCCTTTCCCACTCTTCAATTAGGGTGTACTTGCTGGCCATCTTGGCATACCATGATAGAATTGATGGCTTCTCTGTCTTCTCACACCCGGCTGCGAAGAGGTTTCTAAGGGGTCTCATTCATCTGTATCCCCATGTTACTACTTCACCACCTTTGTGGAACTCACCTTTGATACTCTGTGAGCTTTCTAGGAAGCTGTTTGAACCTATGGCGACTTGTGACCTACAATATGCTGTGTGGAAGACTGCCTTTCTTGTTGCAATCACATCAGTGAGGAGGGTGGGATAACTGATGGCCCTCCGCCATGACCCCCCATACCTGACCTTCCTTCTGAATGGAGTGCGTTTGGTACCTGACGTTTTGTTCCTACCTAAGGTTGTATCAGAGTTTCATCTCCACTCTGAACTTGTCCTACCTGATTTCTTTCCGTGCCCGAAGGACGATGAACAATGCCTTCTGCATACTCTTGATGTTAAGAGGGCATTGCTCTTCTATCTCAACCGGATGCAGTCCATTAGAAAGGACAATCGTCTATTAGTGTCTAACTCCCGTCATTTCCTGGGCTTGAAAATTTCAGCTCAGCGCCTGTCAAAATGGATTGTTGGGACTATTAAATTATGTTACCTTATGGCAAAGTGTCCCCTTCCTTCACATCTAAGGGCATACTCCACCAGATCAATGACAGTGTCTACGGCATTCCTGAAGGGTGCGTCTCTATCACCTGTTTGTAAGGCTGCAACGTGGTACACGCCAAACACCTTTATTAAACACTATGCACTAGACGTTCGTGTGCAACACAAGGTGGATCTTGGTCATCTAACACTATCTTCTGCGGTGCACTGAGTGTTTGACAGCGCCCACCTCCACTGCTTTTTACCCTCCCACAGGTGTGATGCACAGAGACCACGAAGAAGATGAACAGGTTGCTTACCTGTAACTGATGATCTTCGAGTGGTCATCTGTGCAGTCACACCACCCGCCCTTCCTTCCCCACTGCTGTCACCTTCAGTATTGGTTTATTGCCTTAATTTCAATTGACAGCAGTCAGAAGGAGCTGGCGGGATGTCCGCGCTCCACCTCCCTGGGCATGTGCAGAGGGGTTCCTGCACATGCTCGGGGTGAGGGTACGAAAATCCTGTTGTGAGCTTTGTACAACACCGATCGGATCAGCGCAGGCACACACAAGAGGTGTGACTGCACAGATGACCACTCGAAAATCATCAGTTACAGGTAAGCAACCTGTTTTTTCAATGTCATAGAATCTCTATGCCTTGATATATTGCCTTTTTACTGTGAGGCTTGGGGAGAACAAATCTTCTCCCATGGACTCCAACACAATAAAATAGATGGCAGTTTGAATACAAGTAGCTTGAACCACAAAACCAGTTGACAGAAAGTCCAGTCCACACTGAAGAAATCCTTCATGTGATTGTGGATGTGGGGGCACAAAGCAAGGCTGATGTAAACCAGGTTGTTCATGGCCACCATCTCCATGTTTGAAAAAAGGGGTGATGGCCATGGGAAAGACCATTAGTTCCCCATATATATGACTTTCACTCTAACTTTTCTCCATGTCATTGTGTATTTCTGCTCTGTGTTCACAATCACATGGAAGAAATTAGAACTATGAATAGGCCTATAATAGTGTGTGAGGATTGAATGGTCATATGCCACATCGAACATGTGACCAGTCTCCAAAAGCACAAAATCACAACATGTGTGCAATGATATATGAAAATTAATTGGCACACTGGCCAGTTGGGCTTATTTTGGTAAATCATATGGGCATCAACTCCATTCAAAACCAAACCCATCTGCATTGATTAAGAAGTAAATCTCCAAAGGAGTTGTGTGAATTGTATCATCAGTCCCCTTGATTTAGGTAGAATTAAGTGGGATTAAAGTGGACTTGAAATTAATTGAATGATGGGGAAGAATTGTCAGGGATTTTCTTCCAATTCAGATTAGTGTTTACGTTCTACATTTGCTTAATTTGAATTTTTACATCTAAATTTGCATTATTTGAATTTTTATTCAGTTCCCATTTATGAGTAGTGTCAGATTGTTTTCTTTAAAGAAGACACTGTAAAATTTTGTCTAAAAAGTTAGTACTCAAGATTCATTATCCATCAAAATATGATTTAAAAAGTGAAATGATGTGTGTTCATAATTCAAAATGTTGTATTTAAATTCTGACAGTTTTGATTAATTTTGGATTTTTGCAAAATCTTTTCAGCTGTCTAACTTAACTAGCTTGTAGATCAAACAGAATATGTTATGGAGGCTGTAGCTTGCAGTATTCTGATATGTAATAGCTAAGCATGGGCCCCCATGTGGATAGACACATCTGTCCAACAAGGCATGCTACGGCTACCTTTTATAGTTCCACAAACACGGGGGGGAACCCACAAGTTTGCAAATAAATCTGCAAAAAAAAAATTGCAAAAAAATGTTGTTTCTTAAAAGAAAAGATCTGGGGCTCCCGCCCCCCCATCTGTGCAGATAACTGAAATAAGGAAAGTTCAGGCAGCAGTTTCAGTTGCCCTAATAACTCAAAATGGCTTATGAAAACACAGTGGCCAGGTGGACAAGGAGGTGGCCACCAGCAGGTGGAAGTGAGGGGGAAGGAAGCCAGAACCAGAGGTGGGGGAGAGGCAAGCTGGAGCCAACAACTGGAAGGGGAGAGAGAAGAGCTAATACAGCGGGGTGGTAGTGATCTGGAACCCAAAGGAGGCAAGCCTGAAATGGGAATGGGGAGAAAATGGGATTTTCCCTTCCCCACCAAATCCTCATCATTCTCCCTTGTCTTGCAAATCATTTAAATATCTTTGCAGACCCTCATCTTCTCTGTAAACCACCACTGCTTAATTAATTAGGAACTCAGTTGACCATCTGACTACTTAGTTCAGTAAATCAGTCCATAAAATTTAGGTTTGCTGTACCCCGACTTACTTACTTTCTTTCTTTCTTTCTTTCTTTCTTTCTTTCTTTCTTTCTTTCTTTCTTTCTTTCTTTCTTTCTTTCTTTCTTTCTTTCTTTCTTTCTCTCTCTCTCTCTCTCTCTCTCTCTCTCTCTCTCTCTCTTTCTCTCTCTCTCTCTCTCTCTCTCGCTCTCTCTTGTGCCAGTATCCACAGTTGTCCAGCCTTCACTCCCCCACTTCCAGTTTTGCACAGGCACTCTTGTTCTTCAGTCCTGTGTGAGTTGTTCCCTCCCCTCCCCTCTAGTTTCACAAGCTTCTCTGTTGTTCTGTGAAGAAGAGTAAGTACAATATTATATTTTGTCTTGCATTGCTGCAGAAAATATTTATATTTTTTTCTGTAATCTGTCACAACATTCCACGTAGAGAAAATATATTTCTATAATTTTTATGTGTATTTTTATACTGCTTGTTTTTTGTGTAAGCTCATGCAAGTACTGTGTGTGGTTTTAAGGAAACAGATGTTGTTCTTCTGATACAGTAATTCCTCCCCCCCGGATGTGTGTTTGTCATAGACAGACAATCAGATGTACCCAGCAATTGTAACAGAGGACCTTTCTTTGATTTGTTCTGGTCTTTTTACTGCTACAACTTGAAGCAGTGTATGTAACCCATGTCATGTCAACAATCTAGTTTGTTTCTGTTTCACACATATTAAGCAAAAATGCACATATTTATTTTTTCAAAATAAATTCTGTGAACAAAAACAGCCTTGGCTACCCATCCCATCCCAGTAGCAGACCATCCTGAATAAGGTTTCTGAGTCCCTCAGAGCACTGGTTGGCTGATTTGTCTGATGGAAAGAAGATTTAATGTCTCAGTCTAGTTATGACAGGTACTCAGGACCCAGCACAAGTTGTTAGGGTCTTGTAGGGTGACTGTAAGGTAAGATAATCGTTGCAATGCAGAGAGACATAGAGGTGACTCTAATTCCAGCAGTTTAATTTAAATTTTATTAGCCCAACATCTGGATGTATCCGTGGCTTCATTTCAAAAGGATGTTAAAGTTTATCAAACAGTACTAAAGTATAGAGTTACTGGCCTCCAGGGAGGGCTGGTAGAGTTCTCATGGGATTACAACAGATCTCCAGGTGACAGAGATCTGTTCCTGTGGAGAAAATGGCAGCTTCAGAGAGGCTATGGTGGGAACTCAGCTTAGGAGACATGGAACTGGTGGCTACAGAGGGAGGATGCTAGGACTTCAGTTTCTCCTGTATTATTTAATAGTCCATCAGGTACAGCTGTTGCATTGTATGCCTCTGTTGTAAGCATCCGACTCATTAAAGAGTCAGCAGTGCTGATTTCCCCCCCCCCTGCTGCCTAGAGTTCCCAAGGCAAGAGACATTCAGAGGTAGTTTGCCATTGCCTGCCTCCATGTCACAACCTTGGTATTCCTTGGAAGTCGCCCATCTGGATACCAGAGCCAACCCTGCTTAGTTTCTGAGAGCTGATGAGATCAGGCTAGCTTGGGCAATCCAGGTCAGGGAAGCAGTGCTGACAAACCCTTTGAAATGTTCAACAAGTGGAGGAGTGTTGTGAGGGATCTGGACCAGTGTCGGCTAGGTAGTCCCATATGTCTGCATAACTCATTCTTCAAATGTGAGTGGAATTTCTGCAACATCTTATTCGATTGATTTCAAAGGGATTTATTGGCAGGGATTGTACTTCCTTGTATCTAATTTCATGTAATCTCCTTTTATTGGTGGGATGGGATATATTAGAACTTGTGCATTTGTTAAAACCCCTTATTATACTGGATATTAGCTGCACTTAAAAATACCCTTAGCATTTAGATTAATTCTATGTGTTCCCTGCTCAGAAATAATAATGATTTCTCAAGTTTATTCCTTTAATTAGTATCAGAAAATCTGAGCATTATTTTGCTAGATTATTTTGGCTAGAATTTCTTGAAGAACTTTCCTGCAGTACCCCCCCCCCCCGGGTTTTGTATGAGCCCCATCCTCATTTGTTTCATGGCAGACCGAGAAAGTACATGAAACAAGCACCTTTGAACATGTGCGGCACAGCCAAACTTCAGAACCACCACAACTGTAAACTATCTCAGACTGTATAAAATTGATTTAAATGCTTCAGCAGTCACTATTTCAAAGCATTATATAGTATTAAAAGTACAGAATATCCCTGAAGGTATAAATGCAATATTCGGAAACATTTTGTGTTGTGGAAAACAAATGAATCAACAACAGAGATGTGGTCCCACAGCCATCTCAGGTCAGTAATTGTTTTCTTTTATTTGGCTGTGGTCATCTCTCAATGAAATGCACAAGTCTCTTCCCTAATACAGCGATAACTGAGGATGCGTGTGGCTTTTGTTGTCAAAAGCCTGATTCATTGAGCCTGAATCATGACGCTGATGCAGAGAAGCAACTGTGGTGAAATGCCTTCCACTCTAGAAGTTTAGTGCCAGAGATAACAGCCCCACAGGGTAATTGTTGAATATGCACTCTGTACAGGCACAGAGGCTATATGGTATTCCTTGCTAGTTAGGAGGAGGAAAGTTGAAAAATGAATCAGCATACTGATGTCCTGATGTCCTGATGAGCATACTGATGTCATTCAGGGCCATAGAAAGGTGGATGACCCTAACCAGAAGGAGACACTGGGCACTTGGGCAGCTCTGAGTCACCGCTAAGACAGGGGACTTCAGGCAGCCAAGGTCAAAGTGGACCTTTTTGAAGACAGGGATGGGGCAGGGGTTTGTGGGGGGGGGGTAATGAAAGGGAGAAAATAAAACTTTGGGGCTGGTTGAGAAAGGAAGGTGTTGAGAAGGGAGGGACTGGCTCAGGGGCAGAGCACGTGCTTTGCATGCAGAAGGTCCCAGGTTCAATCCCCTGCCTCTCCTGTTGAAAGGACCAGATAGTAGGTCATGCGAAATACCTCTACCGAAGACCCTGGAGAACTGCTGCCAGTCAGAGAAGACAATATTGATCTTGACAAGGCTTTTTTTGTAGAAAAAGCCCAGCAGGAACTCATTAGCACAACAGGCCACACCCAACAGCAGGAACTCATTACATATTAGGCCACACTCCTGACAGCCTAGCTGTCCCCCAGGATCAGCTTCCCCAGGCACCCCGCAGTTGCAGGGCACCCGAGGAGGGGAGGCAGTTTAAACTGCCTTCCCTCCCTGGATCGGCTTGGCTTCCCCAGGCGCCCCACGGCATGCGAAGTGCCTGGGGAACCCGAGGGGAGGAGGGAGGCTGTGGGTGTGGCCAACTCAGAAGCCAGCCGGAACTCCGTTCCTGTGCATTCCTGCCCCAAAATAGCCCTGGCTCTTGATGGACCAAAGGTCTGATTCAGTATAAGGCAGTTTCATGAGTTCATCTGGACGTGCCCCTTCAGGAAGGAGGAGGAGCCACCACAGCTCACGAGAGCAGCCAGGAGCACGGGGTTAAAAACTGGACCGCTGAAAAGTGGATGAGCCAAAATGAATGCAGCTTCTCTCTCATTTCCGTTTTAAAGACTAGTGCTAGGGTAAGACACTGTGCGTTTATTCCGATTTCTTTTACCCTTGCTCAGGCTGTTGCTAGCCTATGAAATGTGTGCACATTAATCCCAGTTCAGTCC
Source organism: Lepidodactylus listeri (assembly GCA_029233225.1). NCBI lineage: Eukaryota > Metazoa > Chordata > Lepidosauria > Squamata > Gekkonidae > Lepidodactylus > Lepidodactylus listeri. The sequence goes on along the minus strand of JARCFY010000009.1, from coordinate 108,715,224 downwards.
ACACTTACCAGGAGCATCAAGGGGGGGGGGGAGGCAGATGTTAAGCCCTGCTTGCCCAGAGAACTCACATAAGAGAGATCAGTCCCCTCTAGCAATTTGGATAGAGAGGGAGAATCAAGTTGGTGCTAAGGTCTTCTAAGAGATTAAATGCAAGAAGAGCTAGGATGCAGACCCTCAGGCTGGACAGACCTCTAAGATTTGATCTGCGAAGGGGAGAGTGGTGAAAGAGGAGTTTCCTTGGGAGTCTGGGCAGAGTAACTTCATTATTCCACATGGGGCAGGACCTGGTGCTGGCAAAGCCAGTCTCGCCAGAGTAACCACATGAGACAACCTAACCGGAATATTCATGTTAACACAGGTAACATGGACCTGCGTGGGTGATAGATTCTTTTCTGTATTGGGCTACAGCATCGATCCAATTAATCATAGTTAAGGCCCACTAAAAAAACCCAGTAGAAGAGTCATGTGTAGCTAGCATTCTATTAGTGTCAATAGAACACAGTACAGATTTGAGCAGAGTTTCACACTTCCAAGTTGCCTTCAATGGCCTTGGAAGGGCATGACTGAGCATTGCACTTAGTCATTTGTGACTTTATGTGGGATGGGGACAAAGAGAACTGTCGGGGGTCCAAAATTTCTGTGAACTTTGGATGGCTCGCATCATCACGTTCTTGAAGATCTCCATATTTGATCCAGTTCCTTCTGAAGTCCGTAACCATATTCCTGAAACTTTCCAAAGGGTATCTATTTTTTTATACCCAAACCTAACCCTTTGCATTTTTTGCATGCGTATGCGAGTCTCAAGGCTTAGTTGTTTAATGGGAGCAGCTGCAGTTTTTGAATGTCTGTATTGCAAACAGGAAATAATAACTTCTTTAATAGACTACCCTCCCCTATTAAAGCTCCAAAGTCAAGATCCCACCAAAGCTTGGATGTTTACATGAAAACTGAATGACTACATGATCATTAATTTGTTACTAGCAGCTTTTGTATAAAGTATATGTCTTTCCCACTGCAAACCATTGGGAAAGTAGATGCAAGTCCAGATACCTCCTTTCTAAATTATTGCAGAAGAAAGATAACATTCTAGAGTTTCTAGTTAGGTTGATTTATCCTTTTGTAGGATGTGAGGTTCATCTAAAAAAAGAGATGCAAACAACGAAAGCAGCATGTTCAGGAGAAACTGGACTTAATCGCCATTTTATGTTACTACAGCAGCATGGTAACAACTGAAGAATTATTCCCTTACAGTTTGGCTTTATATTGCCTCATTAACTTATGGAAAGTTAAAGGTTATCCACATTACATCATTACTTCCTTTGTCAGTGGACAGCTTTGGACTGGGTGGATGGTATTGGTGTGAAGTAATGATATAATTGGCCCCTCCTATCATTGAACTATGGAAGAAGAGTAGGTTTTTATAGTTTGTTTTTCTCTGCCTTAAAGAGTCTCAAAACGGCTTACAATTGCCTTCCTCTCCCCACAAACAGGCACTTTGTGAGGTAGGTGGGGCTGAGAGAGTTCTGAGCGAACTGGGACTGGCCCAAGGTCACCCAGCAGGCTTCCTGTGGAGAAGGAATAGGGAATCAAATCCGGTTCTCCAGATTAGAGCCTACTGCTCTTAACCACTACACCATGCTGGCTTTGTGGTGCACACTTTAGCTTCCACTGTATTAAGATCCTGGGTGAATTAGACTTAGATTACATTAGGTTAACAGCAGACAGGAGAAAGGCAGAAAAGGGACAGGCACAAGGCAGCGGTGGAGCCGGAGAAGAAAGGTGGCAGGTCTGAAATAACTGCTCATGATGGAATAGCAGATTATAGATGCAATCTTGCCAAACTTTCATATTTATTCAATGGCACCATTAATGGTAGCAGTTGCAGTTCTTGAACGTCTGTCTTGAAAACAGGCAGAAATAAACTTTAACAGGGGGGCTGTCTATTAAGAAGTCTCAAAGTCAAATTATGAAAGTGAAATGCCACACGGAAGTCCTTGACCTGGGCTAGACTGCACTCGCTCATCCATGAAAGAACAGTTTTTAACCCACATGGAAACTATAGGTACAAGCCTCAAAAAAAATAAATCATTTTTTTTCATCTTTTTCCCTGGACCATATTAGTTCAGAAGTGCTTATCCTTTAGCAGGGTCATTGCAAAAAGCCATTCAGGAAATAAACCAGAAAACAGGAGCAAAACCACAATGTAACATGAAACTTCAGCTAAAAAGTTATCTGACACAATACCTCTGGTAGTAATGTTTACTAAATAACCAGATTTCAGGTTCTTCAAGCCACTGGGAAGTATGAAGGTATCTCAGAATGGATTTTTAAAAAGGGACGAATGAGCTTTACATGCAACATTAACAGTCCACAAGGAACTGTGAAGCCTGTTTGGGGGAGGGGAAGCCCTTTCAATCAGATTTGTTCAGCCCCAAGAACATTTCAGATTTCTTTACTCCCTAGTAGGGAAGACAGGTGCCTGTCTCTTGAAGTGATCAGGGTCAGTGAGAGGCGCTGGGGAGCTGCTCTCACAAACGGTCCCTTCACCCACTCAGCTCTGGGGACAGGACACAGCTCTCCTTCAGCTTTTGACCAAGACAGGGAGGGCAGAACTCGCGCCTGGCAACTATACTGCTGAGTCTTTTCTTCCCCAAGTTGAAGATTCTATCTTAATGGAAACCTGCAATATCTTCTCTTAGTCTGGGAAACTCACAGATGGGCCTATGCTGGTCAGGAGTGCCAAAAGTTGTGTCCTAAACACATGAACTGTCGGACTGTAGAGATGGCCAGGATCAAGATTCTCCCAGTTAACATGCAGCTGGTGCAGAGATCACAACATTTCATAACTGAGTATGGGCTTTGTTTATATAGCTACATGGAATGGAAAGATGAAATTTCAGTAAAGAAATAAATGTGTGCAATTCTACATTTGACGCTTCACACATCGATTTCGTGTTAATTCCTCTGAGATGTACCTTCCTTCAAATAAATTTTTAACAAGTAAAGCAATTCTTGACAAATTTGTAACTGGGCTAGGGAAGGGTTTTTGTGATCAGTCGATTATTGGGGGGGGGGGGGGAAGCATTTTACTGCATGGTTATGGATCTCCACATGAATTGGAAGGTGGTACAGTTATACTATACCACGCCATAAAGAACATGCTTGAATTGACCACACTGGCACAAAATTGGGACACAATAACCTAGGGCAGGGGTGGCCAACCTGTGGCTCGGGAGCCACATGTGGCTCTTTCACACATATTGTGTGGCTCCTGGCAGGGCGGCTGGGGAAGCAAAAGGGAGGCATGCTTTTCCTTCCTTCCTTCCTTCCTTCCTTCCTTCCTTCCTTCCTTCCTTCCTTCCTTCCTTCCGTCCTTCCTCCCTCCCTCCCATCTATTTGCTTTCCTAGTTTCTCTCTCTCTCTTTCTTTCCACTTCTTTCATTCTTTCTTTCCATCTCTCTCTTTTTCTCTCTCTCTCTCTCAATATCATTAGCAAACAAGTAATATCATTATCAATAACCGGTTTTCCTCGTTTGTTTTTATTTTTGGCAGTTCCATTTAACGTTAATAAAAAGCAAATTTGCATATTTTTAAAAATAAAAATGTGTGTGTGATATTTGTTTCTGTCTTGCGGCTCTCAGACATCTGACGTTTATTCTATGTGGCTCTTACGTTAAGCAAGGTTGGCCACCCCTGACCTAGGGTCACTTGTTGTAAAATATACAGGCAAAACTGGGAATACACTTCCTCATAATACGACAGAAGGGTCTAAAGAGAATCTGGCAAGTACTCTGCTTGTGTAGAGATATCTTTGCTTATTGAAGACCTATGGTGATCTTGAAGAGACAAGAGAAGGAACCAGGCAGAAGCAAACTAATTCAGAATACTCCCAGTTGCGCTGTACGTTTAGCAGAGTTGTGGGCCAAGAGACTGATATCTCCATGCCAACCTAAGATCTATAGATTAGTTTTAATGCAGCCTACCTGTCTGTGATTGAGATCAAAGGTGAAAACAAAACCAACAGCCAGCATGAGTAATGAAGGGAACACACCAGGACACTGTTTTATGATATAAACATCTACTTAAAAGAAAACAAATTTAAAACTGTCCCTTATAAAATGAAACAGCTGACTTTGAGAACTTATTACATTCACATAATCATCCTAATACGTACAAAACGCTGTGCTTTTCTAGAAACCCACCTCTCCCACATTCTCTGTTGGTATATTTTCCAGAGAAAAAGTCTCATATATTTAATCTATGAATCTTGCTTCCAGGAAGAGTAAGTATTATTTGTAAGAGACTGATGTCTTGCACAGCTGTTCTCAGCAGGAACCACAGTGTACCTTGTTAGACAGATTTTCTAACATTGCCCCAGATCCAAACCTTACAACTTTACACTGGAAAGAACAAAGTCAAAATTCAGCAAGTCCCAAATCTCCCTCCCAGCCCATATGATTTCTCCAGTGTAGTCCACAGAACAGAGCAACTGGCAGCGGTGGCGGGGGAGTTCAACAATGCATGCACATGCATATATTGAATAACTTATTGTAAATGCATTTTTAAGTGGCTTGGTGGTGGTGGTGGGGGGGTTGCATGTTATATGAAAAATAAAAGACTTGTGAAAAAGACAGTTTAAACGTACCAACATCTCTGTTGGCTTTGGAAAAATAAGCAATGATCCATTTCTGGTGGGGCATGCTAAAACCTCATTTGCTCAAAGCAGAATTAAAACTAGTCCTATTCATTAGAGAAATATCACTGCGGTCCTCTTCAGAAGTGAATTCCAAGCCTCCATCTTAGGAATCACTAGCTCCATATCTGATGGAACAGAATTCCTTCAGGGGATGTAAAATAGATGTTCTGCACCCTCCCAGCTCAGCTTTCTGTTACTGCCAAAGGTTCCTGGGAGCCTGATCCAAATGGGCACTCCGCTTCTGAGCTGGGCCCAAAAGCTATCCAAAACTGAGACAGGCGTATTGGGAACAGCCACACAGTGCAAGCTTGGCTTTTGCAGAACTGGCAGGTTTGTTTCCCAGGGATCAGTTCTTCCCCCTCATATTGGTGTTATTGTTCTGCTGCGCAGCTGACTTTTCCGTGGCCCAGCGCAAGAGCTTTCCAGTAGCTTGGCTTTCAGCAGTGGAGTTGGAAACACGCTACCTTGTATCACCCTGAAGACATACCTAAAATATAAAAAGAGTGGGGAAAGTTGTAAATAAATGTAGGTTCAGTGTGATACTTGAGTACGTGGCCTTGGGAAAATGAACTGTTCTGACTTGAGAGAAGAGAATTTCCATATCCATGTGGTTATAACTACATTTATCTCAAGAACTAAGGACCATAAATCCAGAAGCTGTTTGCTTCATCCAAACAATTGCCAGTTATTCTGAAACTAGCAAAGGGCTGATTATCAGAGAATGACTTGGTGATTCTGACTGCCGGTAGGCAGGGGTCATTTCGAGCAGGAGCTCGGTGGAGGTCAGCTCCGGGAGTTGGTGCCAGCCCCCCCCCCCCATGGGGGAATGCCTGCTGGTGTCATGGCTGCAGCAAAATGACCCCGTCCCGTGGAAAGGTCCTGGTTCCTCCGACCAGCCTTCTGAAGGCGTCAGCCACCCCTGAAGCTATCCTCCCAGAATAGTGGTATTTCTGAGGCTTGGATTAGTAGCTGTCCCCTCTCTGCCAGCTCTCTCTCTCCCCCCCCCCCCCCCATTTCTTGCCCTCTGACATACTTCCAGCGATGTCAGGTGGTGTAGCATATGCTAATGAGTTATGCTAATGAGCTCCTGCACCTCTTTTTCTACTAAATGACCGGTAGATATGTGTTTATTTACATTTTTAGCTATTCGGAAAGAAGAGGGTAAAAAAACTCATTGAGGGTATGTGCAGTGTAGTGCCCATATTTATTTGTCCATTACATTTTTCTCTTCCCCCTTCCTCCAGGGACCTCAGGTTCCCTCCCCCATTTTAAACTCAAGAACCATGTGAGGTATTATGACTGGTTCAAAGTCACCTACAGAGCTTCATGGTACAGCATCGATTTTGTTTTATGAAGAAGTGTTGGGAGTAGACATGGGGAAGTAAAACTATCCAGGTCAAGTTTTGATGCTCAGTGGACGGCCTCTCCCAGGTCCCTTCTCTCTGCTGAGCCACAGCACTGGCTCTATAAAGGTAATGCAGCATCAAACCAGTAGGACTGAAGTCCCCAACCTACCGTCAAACAGTGCAAGCCCCTAAGGCAGGGGTCCTCAAACTACGGCCCACGGGCCACATGCGGCCCGCCGAGGGCATTTTTCTGGCCCGCCGGGTGTGCCGCTGCCTGTCCTCCAATTCCCAGCAGCACACAAAGCAGCGGAAAAATTGCAGCCGACTCGTCCCGGGCCACATGACAAAGCCCCGCCCCCCTGCTTCCAGTCAGCCAGGAGGAGGCAAAAGGAAGACTGGAAGAGGGTAAGTGTGGGGTGGCAGGCCTCTCAGCCGGCTAGGAGACCTGCGCCAGTCCCAAGAGCCAGGCAGGGGTCTTTTTCGAGGCTTTTTGTGCTGCTGGGAATCGGAGGGGGAGAGAGAGAGAGAGGTTTCTCTTTCGCATCATGATCCTGCAGTAGTGGAGGTTCAGGTAGAAGCAGCTGGGGGCTTGCTGCCTTAAAAAGTTAGTGAGGATGCCGAGTTCTTTGTTTCTTCGGAGAGGGAAAGAAAACAGCCCCGTCAAGGGTGCCTTGCTTGCGTGCGCACCCCCCCCCCCCCCGGTGCACCTTCCCTACCCGCAAAATAACATCTGAAATCTCCAACCAGATCTAGACTAACTGTTGCACACTTGCATCACTTGTTACGACTAGCAGTGACAAATATGGAACCGGACACTGACCATCTCATTAGCCAAAAGCAGGCCCATAGTTCCCATTGAAATACTGGTAAGTTTGTTGATTTAACTTTACTTGTTCTTCATTTTAAATATTGTATTTGTTCCCATTTTGTTTTTTTTTACTTCAAAATAAGATACGTGCAGAGTGCATAGGAATTTGTTCATAGTTTTTTTTAAAAAAAACTATAGTCCGGCCCTCCAACGGTCAGAGGGACAGTGAACTGGCCCCCAGTTTAAAAAGTTTGAGGACCCCTGCCCTAAGGAGTCACACCCTTCTACCTTCTAAGTCCACTGCGGGCCTTAGAGACCAACAGTGCAAACCTAAGCAGAGTCAAACTTTATCAAAGGGCATAAAAGGGTTTAACTCTGTTTAGGATTGCTCTGTAAATCCACTGCCGAAAAAGCTCCTTTAAGCGCACTATTTTCAGCTTTAAGAATTTAGGTCTGATGTGATGTGGAGCTTCAGCAGTATTTCTGGGGTCCTTATCCTTATATATATTGGCAGAGCTTTCACTAAGATGGTAAACCAGCTTCAGATTAAAGGTAAGGGTTTATCTTGCTCAAGAGCTAGTCAAACCCGACTCTGGGGTGGTGCTCATCTCCGTTTCCAAGCTGAAGAGCCAGCGCTGTCTGAAGACATTTGCATGGTCACGTGGCCGGCATGACTGGACACCAAGGCTCACAGAACGCTGTTGCCTTCCCACAGAAGTGGTACCTATTTATCTACTTGCAATTTCTTGCTTTCGAACTGCTAGGTTGGCAGGAGCTGGGGCCAGAGACAGGAGCTCACTCCGTCATGCAGCACTCGGGTCTCAAATTGTCGAACTACCAACCTTCCGGTCTGCAGCTCAGCATCGTAGGGAGGCTCAAAGAACGCAGTGCCCCTTCTGAATTCTAGTTTTCTATGTGGAGGTTTGTCTGGACAACCTTTTGGCCATATGAGACACCCTCCCCCACACAAACACTTGAAGTGATACCGAAACAAAGTTCTGTGTTTACCACCTCAATGATAACTTGGATAGATACGAAGAATGAACTCTTTGCGTAGGTCACTTCATGTGGTGGTTTTGAATCAAGGATATGGTAAACCTTTCGTTCAGGGGTCCCCGATGTAGTGCCCGTGGGGGCCATGGCACTGCCAACACCTGTTTTGAAGCCTGCCAAGTGCTTTTGGGAATCGGGGAGGGACAGGTAGGGCTTTTGATCAGCAAACCTTTTGACTAGCTGTGCAGGTTTTTTTAAAAAATATTGCTTTGGCAACAGTTGCCACCACAGCACAAGAACCTGCACTGAAGAAGAAGAGGAGGAGGAGGAGGAAAAGATTGGGTTTATACCCCGCCCTTTACTCGGAGTCTCAGAGCGACTTACAAACTCCTTTCCTTTCCCCTCCCCACAACAGACACCCTGTGAGGTAGGTGGGGCTGAGAGAGCTCTTTTCCAGAGTTGTCCTTGAGAAAACAGCTCTGACAGAACTATGGCTTGCCCAAGGTCATCCAGCAGCTGCAAGTGGGGAATCAAACTTGGTTCTCCAAGATTAGAGTCTGTTCACTTAACCACTACACCAAACTGGCTCTGAAGTTAAGCTGTGGCAATCGTTTTGTGGCTGGCTCCGCCTCCTGTAGCAGCCATTTTGTTTCTGCACTCACCACGCCGTGTCAGAATTCCAAGTGAGCTTGCAGGCTCAAAAGGGCTGGGGACCCCTGATTTAGTCTCTAGTGTTTGCTGGATGAATTTGGGAATTGGGGTAATGTCTACATAGGAACACAATAGTCTGATATCTGTTATCAGATATAATAAAGAACGGGGATGCATTCTTTCAGGAATGGCTCCTGCAGAGCATCTCTTGCCAGATGCTAAGTTTGCAAGAACACAGCTGTGCTCTTACACAACAGCTATTCATTTTAATAGGGCTTGGATAAGAATATTTCACAGCAGACTATGTCCTAGTCGATATGTTTGTGTTTTGTAAGCCTATAAACCCCCCCCCCTTACTTCTTAGTGGAGAGAATGTTGCTTAAAACAACCAAATATCAACAGAGAGATGTTCTGTCCTGAACATTATCTTCCTTTATTATAGAAATCTGGCCACCAAGCAATTAAAAATGGTTTGGACAATTATTGTCCCTCGTAAACATGTACTCAAAATATCTTTTTTCCCTGTAAATTCAGTCATGGTAAACTCTGCTTTTAAATTTGTTTTGGTCTAAGCAGGGCTGGATTGATTTAAACTTGGAAGTCCATCTTAACCAATGGAACAACTCTGGAGTGTGTGAAGTTGACGGCTGTGCCCTGAGAGAAGATCAGAAATTTTACACCCTTCCCCCCCCTTTTACTTCACATATTGCAACACCTATAGTAACTAACTTCTCTTGAGTACATGCTGTGGCTGTAGCGAAGGCAACAGTTGTATCTCACCCACAAAAGTAGTGCTGCTTGCTTCATGCCACCTCACACATTACTGCAAGACATATGCCTAAGATAAGGATTTGGGTCCAGTCACACCTTAAAGACCAACAAGGTTTCCAGGGCAGAAGAAAGCTCTTCTTGCTCTCCTACGCCAGACCAGCACTAAAAATGTAAAGTGTGAATGTGAGGAGCAAGTGTTTGAGAACGCAGGCTGCCTTTACTAAGAGCTGGGACTGGCTGTGACCAGACCTCCCCTGCTGAGTTTATACGCTGTCACTGACTCCGATCTATTGCCGCGTAACACATGAAGCAAAGGCAGCACACCAGGTCACACAGAAATGAATTTCTTTCTACCCCTAAAGATTTCTGGGTATGAACTAGTAAAATACCTGGGAAACAGAGCCACCAGTATTGACATGATGCAAACCAAGTAGAACTTTGGATCACTCAAGTGCCTCTGTATGATCCAGTAGGGGTTGGCTGGGGGAGTGCAGAGGAGGCAGGAAGCGCCGAAGGTCACAGCAAAGAAGAAATACAGCACAACACTTCCCATCATAACAGCGATGTGAATCCAGTTCTAATTTTTTTTTCCAAAAAAGAACAAGCGTGTTAGAACCTGCTCCTCTTCCTGCGTGGCCAACAGGAAGGCAGAAACACAGGTTTAGACACCCCCCCCCCCCCCAATAACTCCTTGTTACGGAATAAGGCTGGGGATCGTTCGGCTAGAGGGCTCCCTTTCCCCCTTCCTCCTCTTGTTAACCGAAAGACTTCTGCTTTACAGAAAAAACAACAACTGCTGTGTCCAGATCTCAAACTGTAGTTCGTTCTCTCCACCACAAACCAGATTTAAATTGTGGTTCAGAATACTGGTTTGCAGGGAACAGAGAAAAACTACGGTTTGTGGTTCGGATGTCACTACAGTACTGAAAAAGAAGTCCTTCACTGCTGAGCCATAAATGGAGGAAAGAGAAAGCACAGGCCCAAGGTTCATTCTCACTGTCTTTATTTGCAGACCCTGCTACACAAGAGAAATTCACCCCTTGTTCCAATATGTTGTTCTCTTCCCAACTCTCAGACCCTCCCCTCTAAGGGCGGATGCAGGCAGCAGAGAAGGCCGAAGGGGCCGCTCCCTCCGAAGCACCCTGTCTGGCACCTCTGGAGAAGAGGCTTTCTGCAGACTCCAGCCAGACAGTCAAGCCTGTGTTACCACCCTGGGGCTTTGATTTGTTTATAATTTAAATTCATAGGCTGCCCTTCCCTGAATACACAGAGCTCAGGGCAGTGAGTAACAGTAAAAATGTTCATAAATTAATAAGACAATTCCAATGGTTTAAATAAAATAGGACTACAACATTCTCAGATGATGCTAAAACATCAGAATTTCAAATTGTATCACTGTCTCGGGGGGAGGTAGAGAGGGAGTTGGGGGGGGGAGGGAAGGGAGTGCCAGATAGGAAACCAAATAAACAAATAAATAACAAGGGTCCCTGTCGCTGTCCTCGACCAAAAGCCTGGCGGAACGTCTCTGCCTTGCAAGCCCTACGGAGCTGCATTAGGTCTCTCAGGATGCGGGTGTTATTCGGCAGAGAGTAATCATGTGAACAAAGAGGCAGCTGACATCCCACCTTCCCTTTAAGTACAGGTGCCACGATTTTATGCAGCTACCCCTCCCTAGGGCTGCCAAGTCAGCCCGGGGGGCAGGGGATTCCCCGCTAAAGGGGTTCCCGATCCGGCGGCCAGCATTTGGCCAGCGGGGGGAACCCCACCCCCGAAGTCGTCCGGCGAGGACGACGTAATAATGTCACCGGAAGTGACGTCGGCACGTTGGGGGCGTTGCCAGGGCAACGCTCTGGCAACGCCCCCAACGTGCCAACGTCACTTCCGGTGACGCCCCCGGGTGCGTGCGCTTTGCGCGTGCACCAGAAGAGACTCCCAGTTACAGGAGGACTGCCCCCCGCCGGTGAGTCCATAAGACTTGGCAACCCTCCCCCATAGAAATCCTTCCTCAAATAAGCAACAACTTAACATAATGGAAGTGCAAGGAGAGAAAGAACGTGATATTTTTAATGGGCCGTTATGAAGTCTTCAGAATAAGTAGGTAGTTCATATTTTCAGTTCCAGTTTTTCTGTATTAACAGCAGTGTTCCCTCTAAGTTGAGTTAGTGTGAGCTAGCTCACAGTTTTTTTAGCCTCCAGCTCACAAAGACATTTTTGTCTTAGCTCAGGAAAGATGGCTCCAGAGCAAACTCATTTATGCAGTAGCCAAATCACTCGCTCCCAACTTTAATGCCAGTAGCTCACAAAGTAGAGTTTCTGCTCCCAAGACTCTGAATCTTAGAGGGAACATTGGTTTACAGGCTTCAGATATGCACTGCTACGTCTCCATAGTTTCTCCCTCTCTTCTGGTTCTGTCGTTGATCATTTCAGCCACTTTGGGCTAGCTATCTCTGACACAAATAGCCCTACTAATTGCACTCAACTTCCACACTGGCTCATGAACAGGCCTGCAAACCCCCGGTTCGGGGGGGGGGAGGTCCCCTGTCCCCCCACTCCCATTGCCTAAAGCCACTCAAAATGGCAGCCGGGGGGGGGGGGTGGAATCCTAGTGCCAGCTGCAGTGTCATGTCACTTCTGGTAAAAAGCTGGAAGTGACATAGGGTAGGTCTAGGAATCACTGGAAACTCAACAGGGTTACCATAGAGTTTTAGAGCAATCCATGCCAGTGACATGATGCCACAGCTGGTATCTCCCCCGTATTTCCCTGCCCACAGCCCTCTGGCCTGATTCTGCATTAACAGGGTTGTGATCTGCACTGCCATATCTACTCATGAGTAAGCCCCCATTGAGCTGACTAGAATTTACCCACAAATGAATCTGTTAAAGAACGGCTCCTACGAAACGGAGAGAGAGGAATGGAGTCAGCCCAGACCTCTTAAACTGTCATTAGGGGGGCAACCAGCTGTTCAGGGAGACCAGGCCTGAGTCTCACGTTGCTTTTCAACCTGGTGCAGTTCTCCTCACCGCAAACACTCCGTGAACGGGTGCTGGTGTGGCTTGCTGGTATTGCCAGTCACATCTGCACTGCCAACGCCTGCCTGCTGGGGTGCTCTAAATACAAGGGTACATTTCAAGCAACACATTCACCATCTTGCTGGTAACAGCCCATTCTGTACTAATCTTTGCCGGTCCAGGAATAATGTGTGGATTAAGCCTGAGAATCGATGAATGAAGAACATACTCACCAGGGATTTACTTTCAATCACAAGATGTAGTAATATTATGAAGAAGATAGAAGTGTTGAGAGGTCCCCCAAAGGAAAACATGTCTATATCAGAACCAGCGTAAGCCTGCAAAGAAACAAACATTCATAGGTTCTTGCCTCTGTTCCCGCAAAGGCCCATGCAGCACTCTTTCTATTTTTTTCTACTTCTTACTAATAGCTGAAGGATATTTGAAGGCTTAGACCTAACAACCTTATTACTGTTGTACTAATATTTTATATTTCTTGAATGTTCTTAATGCTGGCTAGTTTTTACCAATTTTAGGGTTTTAGAAAAAAAATTTTGGCACTTCTAATAGGAGTACCTGCTAATATGGGGTTGAACTTGTTCTGCTACTACTGGCATCTTCCTCTCCTGGGAGTTGGGCCTCCCCTGATGCAAGAGACTCCAACCTACGTTGGTTCAATAGCTATTTTTTTGCCGTCAAGTCACAGCTGACTTTTGGCGACCCTGTAGGGCTTTCAAGTCAAGAGACGTTTAGAGGTGGTTTGCCATTGCCTGCCTCCACATCATGACCCTGGTATTCCTTGGAGGTCTCCCGTCCAAATACTAGCCTGGGCCGACCCTGTTTAGCTCCTCCCGAGATCTATCCAGGCAAAATTGGCCATTTGATTTTTAAAACAAGGTCAGAAGAGCAGAAGACAACAGCAGGTGGTTAGAATGTACTTCCCCACCCCACTGACCATGTAGGAGACGAAAAAGCAAGCCAGGCTTTGATACGAGGCGTCTATCAGGTTGATCACGAAGGTTGAAGACACATAAGGCTGAAAAATACACATGGGAGAAAACACATCCTTAGCTTCAGGCAGACCCACTGTCAAATCATTTCTTGGGGGGGGGGGGGAATGACATCATCTCATGTTGCTGAGGCTACTGAGCCTCCAAAAGTTGTGCTCAGAGCATCGGTATAGAAGACCTAGAACTCAGCCTCCAGTGAGACTTGGAGCTGGACTGCTGAATATCAAAGAACAGACATGAGACAGACCATTTTTCAAACACACAAACAAAACCAAACAGCAACATGTCAGCATACAAGAACACAGACTTTAAGTTGCAGAAGGAGCTTCCATTTGTCTGTTTACCAATAGAAACTGATACAGTTAAAGACGTTTTCTTTACCCATTCTATTTTCAAGGAATTGATCTGGCAGTGTTACCTATTACCAAGAGTTGCACAGGGACCGCACACAAGACGATGTGAAACCTGTACACACACAGACTGTGCCAACAGTGCTCAGTTTCTGTGATCTATGTGCTACACGAAGCCCCCCATCTTTAATGCTCACCTGCTGTGCCATTTGGGCCTAACAGTTTCACCTCAGTTGCCCTTCCTGTTTAACGCACCAAGTCGGCCGGCCCCCTGGACAGTTTCAGGCTGACTTTTACAGCATGTCTGCACTACCACGAGGCCCATGTCTCTGCCAGAACTGCCTTCTGTATGAAACTTAAATAAGCAACAGTAATCCACGGGGAAGCTAGTGATAACATGACATCAATCAACCGACGATGGCCTCGTGTATCACCTACAGCTGTTCTCTTAAGGCTACCTACACTGCCTAGTGAAATACTGCCTTTCATGTCCACGTCCAGACCAGAAGATTTGAACAAGGGAGTGTGTGCGTGCGTGCGGGAAATAATCAGGTTCAACTGAGGAGGGACAGGCAACAACACAAGAACAACTGAGTCAGGCGCTTGGGCCAAGCCAGAGAGTACCTCAGATCTCTGACTGGCCTTGTAAAGTTCTGGCAGGTGGAGAAGGACGTTTGCAGATATATCTTGGTCCAAAACACCATAAATAATGGGTGGCACTGATGTGAAGAGAAGGTTGAACAAAATCAGACTCCAGTGGTCAGTCATGGCTATTCCGGAAAACCCATTAAAGAACTGATACCAGAACAGGATGGCTACGTATACCTGTTAAGATGAAAGGATAATGAAAGGGGCGGGGGGGGGGGGAAGAGATAAATTGGAGGGGAGAAAGAGGAGCAAATGGGGACAAAGGATTCAGATAGTAGTCCATAAGAGAAAACACATTCTGAATATGCTAGTATTTTAAAAATGGACCCTCCCCCAAACCTTAGAACAGCAGTGAAGGGACTGTTTACATATTAAAAAAATATTTACACTCCTGCTTTTCCCTGGTGGCTCAAGGTGGCTTCCAAACATTAAGAACGTACACAATATGGCCAAGCCCATTTACCCTGCTTCCGCCCTCTCTACCAAATACTTGCAGCTTGCATCCAACTAAAAGCCATCGCAAATAAAACTCGGGATTGCTAACTGATTTTTCAGTCTTCCAGTCCCTATGATGAAAGATGCACAAAGTACAATAAACGATGTACAAAGTACAACCATCTTATTCCCAACTTTCTACGTAAGTACTAAGGTTAGAATACAAAGCGAAAAAAGAATCCTTCAGAGAAGCCATGACTGTGAGCTCAATTGAACTGAAGGTGGATGGAAACTCAGTGATCGTTGCTTGAAAATAAATTCCCAGGCAGAGGTGGTTGGCTGGAGTCTCCAGCCATACTGTACACCAAGCATTACCAGCAACCAATGCTCTAAGATGTGGAGTTTTGTGAGCGGAAATTCTACTTTGTGAGCTACTGGCATTAAAGTTGTGTGCGAGTGATTTGGCTACTGCATAAATTAGTTTGCTCTGAGTTTGGTCCCTAGCTAAGACAAAAATGTGTGAACTGGAGGCTAAAAAACCTGTGAGCTAGCTCACACTAACTCAGCTTAGAGGGAACACTGCCAGCAACCCCACCAAATTTCAAATGGTTGCACAACTCAGCATGAGCCAGTGGAGAGCCAGTGTGCTGCAGTTCCAAGCTAGGACCCAGGAGACCGGAGTCCAAGTCCCCACTTAACTGGCATTCCCACATAAATCCATTATGTGTTTATATTTTGAAAAGCTGTGGTTAGAAAGGCCAGCCTCTCTCAGACATATTCCTCCACCTAAAAAACTACAGAAAAGATCCCTCTGGTATGCTGAGGTTCCTTACCAACGAAGCCAGATTGTCACAATCCCTTATTAACGCTGACAGATAGTTGCATTTCTGGCGCAGACCATTTTTAATTGATTATTAAACGCCTCTGGAGCAGTGACCCTCAACCCAGGACAGATGGGCAGAAGCAATTTCTGCTGTCAGAGTCTGGATACGGAGCCTGCTTGTCCCCACTCCTGTTTGTAAACATGAAGTGCTGATTCCCTGGGCCCACAGCCAACACCGTTCCGGGGAGCAACATACCAGATTCTTGTAGAAAAAATAAAGGACCATGTTGGCCAGTCGAGTGTAACACCAGTGACCGTGAACAAGCAGCAGTTTGTTGAGGTGTCGGAACTGAGAAATCGCAAAGTCGCTTGCCATCACAGCCTGAAAAGAAGCATAAAGAAGAAGAGGAGATTGGATTCATACCCTGCCCTTCACTATCCGAAGGAGTCCCGGAGCGGCTCACAATCTCCTTTCCCTTTCCCTCCCCACAACAGACACCCTGGGAGGCAGGTGGGGCTGAGAGAGCTCGCCTGAGAACTCCTTTTGAGAGAACATCTCTGAGAGAACTTGTAACTGACCTAAGGTCACACCAGCAGCTGCATGTGGAGGAGTGGGGAATCAAACCTGGTTCTCCCAGATTAGAGTCCGCGCTCCTCACCACTACACCAAACTGGAGTGAAAGGCTACTACGGCAGCAGAGAGGGCTACTACAACTATGTAGTAGCCAGGGGTCATTTTGTAGAAAAAGAGGTGCAGGAGCTCATTAGCATAACTCATTTGCATATGCCACACACCCCTAACATGACGGAAGTGTGTCAGAAGGCAACACCCACCCCTCAGGCTCCACTCCACAGGTGAGTGAAACTGACCTGCTCTTCCTCCATTCCCTTCCCCATCCAATACTTTGTGCAATAAAAATAAGTGTAAAGAACACACCCTCATTCTCTTCCTGCTCCCTTGAAACCACCAGGTTTCAAGTAGACTTGAGATACCCAGGACATGTGCACCACCCATCCCTTCCCCTTCCCCTCCCCACAACAAGACACCCTGTGAAGTAGGTGGGGCTGAGAGAGGTCTTTTGAGAACTGCTCATGAGAGAACAGCTCTGAGAGAACTTGTGACTGGCCCAAGGTCACACCAGCAGCTGCACGTGGAGGAGTGGGGAATCAAACCCGGTTCTCCCAGATTAGAGTCCGTGCTCCTAACCACTACACCAAACTGATGGGGTGGAAGCTGCTGAAGGGTTGGTGAAATTTCTCCAGTGCTTATGTGCCATGTGCCCAGATAAAAAATGGTATACTTAGAAAATTTATATGCCACCTTGAGCAAGTCTCTGGAAAAGCAGCACACAGTCATAAAAGGAACAGTGATAAAATTATCAATATTAAAACAAAACATTAAAAACAATAAAGATCCTAGCAGGGCTTTCCCCGGGGCGCTGCGCCTCTGCACTGCTTGGGGAAGCCGAGGAGGGGGCGGGGCTTGGTCATGTGCCCGCCCCCTGGGCTCCTCACTCCCGGAGCTGCGCTCCTGTGCGCTCCCGCTCCAACAGAACCCTGGTAGTAGCTACCATTTATCTTGCCCAGAACCAGTTTCCTCATTTAACCCAACCTCTGTCAACCTGCTTCTGAAACCAAAACAACCCATTAGAGCTCCACCCTCCTTCCTCTTTTCTCCTTAGTCATCAAACCGCAAAACTCCCTGGATCAGTGGAAAAAGAAGTGATTACCAGTTAACCTACTTTCTCTGTCCTTCTGCCTCAACATCATATTCTCCGTTATCCCTGTCCCTTCCTCACCCTCTCTTCTTTCCTTCAACATTCCTCTCAGTTCACAATCATAATAATCAGGCACTTTATCATTCACTGAGTTATCTATTTCCAGCTAAGACCCTCTAAGTATTTATCCTTGGTCACTTTTCCCATTCACGGGAACGAACCATTCTGGGTCACCATGGGAACACGCTGCATTCACACTCATGAGTTTCGGCCATTTTGGTGCCTCAGAGACTACGGAAATTGTGGTAACCGTGTGATTACTGTTCACACACAACACTGTTCTGATGAGCCAGTGACGGCTGTTAGTGGAAAAGGTGCCTGAAGACAAGGAAGCACAGAATAGCCGGAGGCCATGTAGGGAAGATGTTTCATGAGGCAGACAAATTCCGGAAATTTGATCTCAGGAGACATTCTTCTAATATATGGTCTGATTTCTTAAGAAATGGGAGCCTGACAAGAGGGGAACTTGAAACGATTTGCAGGGGAGGGAAAGTCTCACAACCTTCCTAGCCCCTGCTTCCTTCCTTCTGTCTCGCTCGCTCCTCCCCACTGGAGCTTTTGCTTACTCCAACTCTCTCCCATGGCTGTTCCCTCCATCCTAGTGGCTGCTTTCTCCCTTCAGCTGCTCTTGACTTAAACCCTCCCACCCCCAACTTGTTGGATTTCACCAGATTTGCACAAACACCTCATCTTTCCATGCCTGGACTCATGGTGCAGATTTTTTAATCCGCACATCTGGAATTAGATACATGAAATAACACAGAGCTGTATACCATACGGCTTCCAGGACACTTGTAACTCAACAGCTAAGTATGGCTCTGTGGCTGGTGACTTAGACCAGGGGGCCAGAATTCAGACCCCTGCTTGAATGAAGCTCAGTGGTTCTCCCTGGACCAGTCACTCTCTCAGCCTCGCCTAGATTACAGGGTGGTTTCTGTGGGTTAAAGGCGGTAACTTCCATGTACCTTGATAAGGTGAGGAATTTTTTTAAATGCTATTCTGCGAACTTGGGGGCCTTTTGGCCCAGGATACTGACATTTTAAGCTTTCAAATGCACAGCCTTTGATCCCACTGATAAATATACTGGGCTTCACGGTTCCTAGTGAAATGGATCAATAAGCAACACTGCTGCTTCTAATGGTTCCGCCAGTCCTTCCTACCTGCATGCCTTCTTGGCCAGAGATTCCAATCCCCACATCAGCAACTTGGATCATGCTGACATCATTGGCACCATCACCTTTCCAGAAAAGGGGGGGGGGGAAATTCACATGAGAGAGGCTTTGGAGCACTGTACACTGATAATACTGAAAAGTATACTGTATGTCAAATCAGAGCATCCAGTCTTATTGACGCGTAGGCTGCAAGCATCCCCTGCATTTTGCAGAGTGGTAGCTTGGCAGCTCAGAATGCAGAAGGCACAGGACGTATCGCTAATGGAAAATGGAGGAGACAGTTGTATGCCTGCTAAGGGTCTAGCTACACATTATGTTCAATACATGTAATGGAATTCCGTTGTCTTTCTTCAAAGAAAAACAATATTGATTTCAGAACAAAGTCTGAGTCCAGCGGCACCTTTAAGACCAACAAATTTTTATTCTAAGCTTTTAGGTGGATGCACGCTTCTTCTTTATCTGAAGAAGTGTGCATGCACCCGGAAGCTTATACCCAGAATAAAATGTTGTTGGTGTTAAAAGTGCCGCTGGACTCAAACTTTGTTCTGCTGCTTCAGAACAACATGGCTGCCCACCTGAATCAACACTGATTTCAAGCAAAGAAGTGGCAGATGACACTGGTACTTCACCTTTGTCCCTGCCCAACATTTCTTCACTCCAGTTGGTACTTCTCCGGTTGTTAGCCGAATTGCTTTAATTTACATTTAGCAATCAGCAAAATACATGGGTTCTTGCCAACTATACCAGGGTCCCACCCCTCCCGGGAGATCTCAAGGAAAGAGGCACGTGAGGCGGGTTCCAAGTTCAATGTTGTTTACTGGATCATGTAATCAAGCATACAAAAATCGTAATCACTCACACAATCTTACAGGTCTAATAAAATAGAGAGAGAAAATAGCACTTTTGCATGAGCAGGTTTCGTTGGTGGGGAAAGCACGTTACCTTAGATGCGTTGTCCGATGTCAAGATGAATTGGATGGAGGGGAAGAAAGGTATAAAGCTATGGGGCCACGAGGCTTGAACCGGCAAGACCACGTGGTTCTCCTGGATCGCGAGTCCAGAGAGAGAAAAAGGGGTTCAAAGATGGAGGCAAGGATTGGGGACAGAAAACTGGATTGAAGGGTCAATAGGTAAGATAGAGGGCGACGGCTCAAGAGACCGAGTGACTCTCGGTTTGGACTTTTATTGGGGGTCTTGGGGCGGGCTTTGCAGACCACAACCCACTAACACTCCTACTAGGCGGTCCGTCCCTGTTGGACCTTGCTATAGGTTAAAGGTGAACAAAGGGAGGAGGTCCAGGGGTTTGGTCAGTGTTGCAAAAGTATGACTTCACCAGGAAACAGACACTGAGTCTGGGGTCCGATGACTCACCTGGCCATACCTATTGTCAGTTGATGGTTTTAGCCAAGTATCTGATGGCTGGCACATTAGTTGCTAGGCAGTCTAGTTAGCATAACTATCCAGATGTATAATGGGGGAGTGGGGGTTAGCCAGCAGATGTCTGACATGAGGAAACCTCATGGCAAGAGGAATCCCTTATCTTTGTCTTGGGTGAACTTGTTTGGGGTGTCAGCCTCCTGGCTTGGGCTGGAGCTGGCTCCTATTTGAAGAAGAAAGCGCAAGACCCTACCAGTGCTGGCAACACAGAGTTCAAACTTATGGATATAAAAATCCATAAGAGCACAGAAAAGTGCCTTGCTGGCTAACATTTCCCCCCCCCTCGGAGACCTGAAGGCGTCAGGTGAAGGTCTCCGAATTTGGACGATACGATGATGAAAATGAGATGGACTACATGAAGGTGATCCTGGAAGAAATAGTTGGCAAGGGACGGACACAAAAGATGACAAAAATCTACCGCAATAAAAATACCAAATTGTTGCTTGGATGGACATAAAAACAAGGCTTTGTGCATTTAACCACCAAGGGAGCCTATGGAGAAATATTTACGTCTCTAAATAGCAGAAACATCCTTAACTGAAATATTAAAAGTAATTCTGAAAATTCCTCATCTTAAATTCATTGTAAAAAAAAAGCCGTATAAAAGCATGATAAATTCCTCATAAGAGTATTATCTTTACATAAAACATCAATACTTATAGCGGAAGTACACACATTTGTATCAATAAAAATAATCCACAAGGAATGCACAAGGAAATAAAATGGTTACAAACAATTCTTCGTCCATCTCTCCTGAGCGGCAAGGCTTTTCTGCTGGAACTGGGCTACTGGTGTCTCTGTACAGGAGAGAGGCGCGCTTTACATTGTATCTAACGGAACACCAGGACTCGTATATCTTCGGCTTTTCGGAAGCCACTCGGGTCTTGATCAATAGCTCATGAAGCTCTCGGCTGCGCTCGTCACTTCTCGGCACGGACACGAGTCAGTTCGGCCGGGAAGGAGGAGACCAGTTTGCATATTGAGGAGTCGCCCCCCCTTGTTATCTAAAAGCATCATGGGTACCTACTTAAGTTAAGAAAAAAGAATATTAAAATAAAACATAGCTTAGTGAATTTGCAAGCAGAATGTCTAAAGGCATTCAAGAAATACGGGAAAGGTCAAAACAGGTCATACATTTGGAATCATTGTATTATAAAAGACACATCAGCTTGGGGTTCTGGCTGGAATAATCACAGGCAAGGTATTCACCCTTCGGGGTTGGCGGAGTCTCCGGGCACGCCTCCCGAACCCTGGGGAGTATTTGTGAGATGCGTGGCTGAGAGAGAGACACACACACTCACAGGCAGGGCATGCAGAAGCTGGGTTCGGGAGTTGCGTCTGGCTGACTCTGGCCTTTTTATCTGGAGCCGGGTGGCTCCGCGGGGACGATGTCAAGTCGTACCCATTTTAACCTGGAGGGCTCCCTTCGGGGGGCCCTCCCCCAATACAGTACAAAAATAGAACAATCTTCCCCTCTAAACCCAATCCCAGTGGTATCGCCCCATACCTAATAAGGAATGGACTGGGCAGCTAGTTACTAGGCAGAACCCTTGAAGGTCGCATGCTGTTGACTTGGCTGTATTCATTAGGGCTAGAGGCTGTCGCATATGCAAATGAGGGATTTGTTTAGGCATTCTGGGAAACATAAACATTTCAAGAAGAACAAATTTATTAAAAATCAAAAACAGTCGAATTGGACACCAGTGTTGGGGCGAGGATACGTTTTAGCTTGCAAGCACTTCAGGGAGAGAGCTGGCGAAAATCTCCCTTTAACATAGAAAGATGTTAGAAAGAGGGGGCAAGAGGTTTTGGCCGGGGCTTCGAGCTATCCGGGAGTCCTTCCCAGGCACTCTCCACTGCTTCGTGCAGGGAGAGCTTGCACGCCTGGTGAAGGGGGAGCATGGGCCGGATTTAAATTCCGAACCCAACCTCTGCATGTCCTCCGAAGCGGTATGGCTTGGAGGAGCTGCATAGCAGAGGGAGACAAAGGATTCGTTTGTCCCATATCTTCCTCCTGAGCTGTCTCTCGGGCTTCCATGTCCCCCTTGCCCTTGTTGTCCTGCTCACTAATGACTCCCCACGGTTCGTCTGGGCTTCGGCCCTCCCAACACTGGTTAAAGAATAGAAAAGCAAAAACAAAAACAAAAACAAAAATGTTTTGGCAAGCAAACGATTTGCTTTGCAAACAGGAGACTTGGTTTGCAAACAAACGGTTTGTCTCTTGCCCGTAGAGTGCACAAATGAAGAGACTGAGACAAAAACAAAACCGTGCACAATGAAAAAGTTTTTGAAAAGGGTGATGAGGCTTCACGGCCGTAAAAAGAGATAAAGAAAAGTACATATGAAAACTGAATAATATTAGCGGACTTAAGTTAACGATGATTGACAGGCTATGCAGATTGTGTGTCAATGAGGGCATGCTGGGAGAAGAGGACATTATGAGTGAAATAAATTTTTAAAAAGCAAAAAGACCGAATAAGAGGCCAGTACTGAGGCGGCTGTGTGTTTCGGGCTGAAGATTGCTTGGGCAGATAGTCGGGGAAGAGGTCACGCTAACATAGAGAGATGCTGTGATATGTGGCTGGAGAGCTTTCGGCTGGAGCGGGCTAACCTTGGGGCCTTTCCCCAGGCACCCGTCGCTGCCTCGAGTGGCGATAGGATTGCACGCCTGGTGGAGATGGGGCGAGAGAGGGGGGAATCGGAGTAACTTCCGAACCCAACTTCTACACGCACCACCAGGGAAGCCGCCTACTAAGCTTGACATTCGTGCTAGCCACAAATGCAACTACGGAGCTTTTGTCGATGGCATCTTTGGATGCGCCCCCGGCTCTTCTGATCTCCCATGAAGAAATGCTTTCGGTCCTCCCACCCCCTATCTCCTCTTCTCTCTCTCATTACTCCTCATGGTTCGTTAGGGCTTCGGCCCGCCCAATGCTGGTCAAAGAATAGAAAAAGGAAAAATCTTAGGAACAAGCAGAGGCTTGTTGTAATCCTAAGGTGCTGCTGGAAGTGGAGGGGAGATGGTAGTAAACAAAAAGGGAGGTGTTTGCTGGCTAAATATCTTTGGAAAACTCTGGTGGGAGATTTTTGCAAAAGCGAAACTAAAAAAAAAAAAAAGAAGTCCGGGGCGTGGATGGCTTCAGAAAGATTAAACTGGGTTGTAGAACGATCGAAAAATATGAAAAAAAGTGATAGCACAAGTTTTGGGGTAAATAGTTTTTAATATCCACGTGCAGGGGCGTATGCAAAGTGGAGATGCCGCAGAGCACGCCGGATCTTAATTTCTTAAGACCAAATCTTTGTTCTATAAGTTGTTATTTGAAAAATGCCAATGTCAAAATTAATAATACTTTAGGAGGTTTCAAATTGGGAACCCAAAGGAAAAAGATGATCCAAAAATTTTATGTCCTATGAGCGAAAAAGCCATTGCAGGGGGAGAACACGCAAAAAGATCGTGGCTCGCCTTAACCTTTTGAAAGGATTGCATTTTCCAACTGGCTTTCCAGTAGGACCTGCACACTTGCACTCCCTTTCTTGGCCTGCTCCGTCTCGCTGACCTCAAAGCATGACCACACTGCCACAACGGGTCTCAGTCATCCTGAGAAAGCTCCGCTGGCTTCTTGGCGATTTGGCAATATGGTTTTTTGGTTTCAGCGATGTTACAGAGGAATCAGAAAGGCAGCATGATTGAGGTTTTCCGAATATGTGCAGGAGACTGAACCTGCTTTCCTTCGGTTGCATTTGTAGTCTCGCTGATGCTCCCTTGGGTTCGATAGACTGCTGCTAAAGGCCAATTTTTCTACCTCATGGGTCTTTTCTAAAAAGGCCCACCCAATAATGGTTAAAGAATAGAAACACAAACATAAACACACACATAAGGAGCGGAAACGGATGAAGACAGACAAAACATAGAAGAAGGGTAACAGTCAAGGTATACCAGAGGTCGGGAAGGTGGAGTTAGGAGTTCGAAACCTTGGATGCAACGTGCATCAAGGCTTGGAAATCGGTGGCTTTAGATTGAGCTTCTAATTTGTGGATTTGTCTTCTCACCCAACACGTCAGTGTAAGTAGCGCCACGATTAAAATAATTTGGAAAGCCAAAATGACAACTTGTCAGAATCTGCTGATTCAGACATAGTAATCTCTATTCTTACAGTTGTACCTTCCCTTTTAAATGCTGTTCTATTGTAAGCTATTGCCAATTATGTATTCTCATTTTATGGTTGTAACTGCTATGCTGTAGTACTTCACCAGGCCTGGAGTTTGTAACAGCTAAAGCGGGAGGGTGACACCTGCATGGTATGGGAACAAAGGGCCTCTCACACCGCGGCCTCCGCATTCCATCTGCCCCGGCTGGGACTTCAAGGGAGGATGCGTCTCATCTCTTATCACATGCAAAAGCCTTGAGACCATTGATTGTTATGTGAACTGGTAACATCTGAGGGGTCTGGTTTGGGAAGGGAATTTACAGCTTGACACCTCACTTTCTTTCCTGTGAGAACCAAACGGTCAGGATCCCGTTTTGCCCGCCAATTTTCCCCTATAGTGATTGGCTACTTATGGGTAATTCAAACTCCTTGGAATGGTATAATAGACCTGCCTGTATTATCTGTCTCATCTCTGACAATAATCCGAGAAGCTGTACTAATGTAGAGATTGGAAATAAAGAACTCTGGTTTACCAACCAAGATCTGATCCTTGACTACTTTGCGCAGAACTCTCACACAACTATGGGGTGGAGCATTAGATTGAAATATCCCGTCGTTGTTGGTGACCAACTAAGAAGCGATTCCCACCAGCTGTGTCTTCCCGCCTCCTTAATTTCCACAGCCAGTTCCTTAATCCTGGCGCCATTATGGGAAACGTTCAAGGCGGCTTTGTCTCCAGCTTTCTTTAGCTGAGCCAGGCGTTCTTGGAGGTCCGGGTGAGAGAGCAATTTCCGTAAGGCTTCCAGTCCTAACCCCAAAGGCACTAGAGCAATAGAGTCATACAATTCTGGGGATATGGCCATTTCTTGTTGTGTCCAAATGGGGGTTTCAAAATAAAAGTCACACCCTCTGATGGAGGTGATGTTACAGAAGCATCTGTTTATTCCAGGCAGCATTTGTTGGTAGTATAGTGTATTGATGTGAAGGTGTTTGCAGGTTGTTCTGATACAGACACAAGCTCTGCCTATATGGTGGACCCGGTCTCGCTGACCGTGTCAAATTGGCAGTGAGATATGGCATGTTTCTTGGGAACTAGGCATGGGTGATGTTTCTCTAGGGCGTCGTCACAGATGAAGCCTAGGTTTTCCTTATGGGTACATCCGTCTAGATTGATCATATGCCAGCTGGATGAGCTCACTTTAGCCCATCGGTCACTGTTCCTGGCGTATAATACTGTGTCCGAATTAACTTGAATACCCAGCGGAACCACTGGATAGATGTGGAAAATTTCTTTAGCGGTCACTGTGGTTATAATCAATTGCAAGGTCTGGGTTATAGCGTCAAAAGAGGCGTTTGCCAACGACCACCAGTGCTCGAGAGAGATTTCACTGGCGGTTAAATTTCCTTTAATCAATTCCCTTATTTCTAAGGGTATAACTCCAGCCATAGCTTGTTTGATTATAGTCATGGCAGTGACTACGTTAAGAGTTTGTGCTTGAGTGCAAGCAAGAGCCAATGAAATATTGTTTTGTAAAGACTGAATGCCACCAAGGAGATTGTTAAAATCTTTCTCCATGATTTGTTCCCAAGTAACCAGCAGGGGGTTGGTGGAGCGTTCCACGTGGGCAAGGGAATCCAATGATTGCGTAAGGGGGAGGCTCATTTGAGAGATGTCAAATGAAACCTTGGAGGCTTTATTTGCTATCACCTCTATGTTTGCAGCATCTATGGCTGCCATGCCCGCTCCTACGGGTGCGACCCAATCAGAAAGATCGCGTTTAGTTCGTCTAGAGAGCTCTCCCTTACGCCACATTAAGATCCAATTATCCCATCCTTGCTGAGTCGTGTGTAAGTAAGAGTCACAGAGGGCATGGCTGAAAGAGGTGCCAAGCCCATTTAAGCTGACATTGACCCTTTTCACTGAAATTTGTGGCTGCATCAAGACTGTTTCCTGATGATTAAATTTTAAAGTGTGTGCTCCCACTACCGGGTAGGTCAGTGAGGCTAGTGCGTCTACATTTTGGATGAGTGGGTCCAAATCGAGTGTGTGATTTGCATCACCAATTATTAAAGTGTAATTTCCTTCCTGGTGGGTGAGCTGCAGAGTTGTTGTTCCGATAGCTGTAAGGTTTACAGTATCGGTGGCATTGAGGCAGACAGAAGTGTTTAGAAGGAGGGTCCAGTCTGGGGGACCTTGCTGCTTTAACGCGGAGCAGTTAAACTGCCAATTGAGCTTGCCCCATGCCAGTGGCTCTAGGTCTATGTCTTCGCCGAATGGGTCCGTGAGCGTTATCGGGACCTCTGTGTCATTGTGGAAATGTCGGGAGCCAATGGAAATGATTAATTTTAAAGGATCGCCAATGTCCCATACGGCAGCTGATATTACAGCTATGTCAGTGTAGAGGGAGATGGGGGTAGGAACAGTATATTCAATGGTAGATGTATTGATTTTGTCTTGTGGCTGTTTGCACAGGGTCACTTACATTTCATCCATAGCATATTTCCCAGAGGTGCATAGAGTCACCTCTTCTCCGGTGCGGCTGTGGATGCAATGTGTGAGCTGCTGTGGTGGACATTGATCTATGGGTGTGAGTGTGACTGCTCTGTCATGCCGTCCTGTTACACAGGTAAAAATTCTAAAAGGCATGTTGATTCCCACGCATCTCCATCTGGTCAAGACTACCATATGGTTGGCTATTTGTGTTGTCAATGTAAAATGAATCAAGGACAATAATAAGAACAATAAAATTTTTAATGGTCTTACCCATTTGTCTGTTGCTGGGGTGAAACTTCCTGGATGCATTCTGTAATATAACGTTTGAGGGGTGTGTGAGTGAGATCCCTGTACTCCATACTGCAGTCGACATACCCAAGTAGTCACAATATGGTTCCCTTTTAGCTAAAGGTGCTTATAGGGTCTTCGTTCATTGGTGTGCGCTTGGCACTTATGCAAGCCCGGTGCGGTTACTGCTGCACGCTACCGTGGCTTTTGTTCTTGGAACGAGGCATTGGAATTAAAATTCTGCTATTCCCTCCCCCCCCTTGCTTCCTAAATGGCGGCTTGAGCCATTGGGAAGCACTTAGTGGAACAGGCAAGTGTCTCCAAGGGAGAAAAAAGGAAAGAGTTCGAACACGTCTGTAGGAAGGAAAGGACCATGTTTAACTGCAGCCAGTGGGCTCTCGTCGCCGCCGGGGTCCGGAGGAAGGGACCAGAACCGGCTCGCCCTTCCACAGTTTGAGCTGTGAGGAGTGGAAAAACTTGTGCCACTTTTGACCGTGCTTCCGAGGGATTGCCAGTTTGTACACTGCAGGGCTGACCCTATCAATGATGGGGACCGGACCAGCCCATTTAGCCATGAGGGCATGCTGTTTCCGGCTAAACTTGCGGTAAAGCACTTGCTGCCCTGGATCCCAAACCTGGGGATTGCGAACCCATCCCAATTTCTTGTCTATCGCAAGTTGGCTTTCCCCGAGCATGTTGGCTACTTGGAGGTGGATAATCAGGATGTCAATGAGGAGGGATCTGACCCACTCGTCGTTCGCCACTTTAGGTTCGAAGTCCGAGGGGACATCGCTCTGTAGCCAAAAAGCTTCTGGCATGCGCATTTTCCTGCCAGTCATGACCATATGTGGGGAATAGCCGTGTGAGGCCGTGGTTCCCCTGATAGCCATGAGAATGATGGGCAGTTTCTCATCCCAAGTCCTGCCCGTGGAATTAATCATTTTTATGAGCGCCTCCTTAAGGGTACGGTTAGCCCGTTCAATAGAGCCAGAAGATTGGGGGTGTGCTGCAATGTGGAATCTTTGGGTGATTCCCAGAGCCCTGCAGAGCTCCTGAGTGACCTCTCCGATGAAATGGGGCCCGCGGTCGGAGTCCGGGACTCGGGGGATGCCCCAGCGCGAAAACAAGTTATTAAAAAGAAGTTTGGCGGCCGTGCCGGCTGAGTTGTCCCAGCAGGGGAAGGCTTCGACCCACTTGGAAAAGGGATCGATTACTGTAAGGCAATGCTTGTTGCCGCGGCTAGTTTTTGGAAGGGGACCAATGAAACCGATCTGAACTCGCGCCCAGGGTCCCGCTATGCGTTGGTGCTGGATAGGGGCTTTGGGACCGGATGAGTCTGCATTGACCATGGCACAGGCTAGACAGTTATCAACCCACTGGGCGACCTCTTGTCTCATGCCTGGCCACCAGCCTGCATCGCGCACCCACTCCAAAGTAAGGTCTTTTCCCCTATGTCCCTGCTTGTGAACGAATTGGATCAGGTCTGCCCGTACTTCTACTGGAACTACCCAGTGGCGTGCCCCAGTGTGATCCACCGCCCAGATTACTCCGTCCTGTTCTTCTATGGAGTATTTCCCTGTAGGGTCCTTGCCCTTGGAAAGGAGATCCTGTACATCTGCATCATTGGCCTGGAGCTCCCCAAGGTCTACAAAGACTGGTGGGATAGACGGCCTATTGTGTTGGCTGCGTGTAGTTGTGAGAGTTCTGCTCAAAGTAGTCAAGGATCAGATCTCGGTTGGTTAACCACAGTTCTTTATTTCCAATCTCTACATTGGTACAGCGTCTCGGATTATTGTCAGAGATGAGACAGATAATACAAGCAGGTCTATTATACCATTCCAAGGAGTTTGAATTACCCATAGGTAGCCAATCACTATAGGGGAAAATTGGCGGGCAAAGAGGTGTTCTGGCCGTTTGGTTCTCACAGGAAAAAGAGTGAGGTGTCAAGCTGTAAATTTCCTTTCCCAAACCAGACCCCTCAGATGTTACCAGTTCACATAAC
The DNA here is from genome assembly GCA_029233225.1 of Lepidodactylus listeri. Taxonomy (NCBI): domain Eukaryota; kingdom Metazoa; phylum Chordata; class Lepidosauria; order Squamata; family Gekkonidae; genus Lepidodactylus; species Lepidodactylus listeri. Next base: position 108,686,365 of record JARCFY010000009.1, on the reverse strand, counting down.
AATCAATGGCCTCGAGGCTTTTGCATGTGATAAGAGATGAGAGGTATCCTCCCTTGAAGTCTCAGCCGGGGCAGCTGGAATGCGGAGGCAGGGATGTGAGAGGCCTCCTTGTTCACATACTTTACTGATGTCACCCTCCCGCTTCACTTGCTATAATCTCCCGGTCTGGTCAAGCAGCAGAACGGTAATACATAACAGTTACAAGCACAAAACTAAACATAGAACTACTTATAAGGTACAGGCATGATTAATATAATGTCTGAATTAGCAGATTCTGACACACTGGCCTCCTCATAATTAACTTCACCTGGCTTTATCAGGAAACATTTTATGGAAAATTCTAACTAATTTAGGAGCATGCACATTTTCAGAGCGAATCCATTCATTATGTTCAGGACCAAAATCAAGCCATCTAACTAAATAATACAGTCGGCCTCTACGCATTTTAGAATCTAGAATCTCAGTTATCTCGAAATGAGGGGCCCCCTCCTTCATCAGTGGAGGAGGAGCTGGAGGAACTGGATGCCATGCATTCGGCCCAGGATCTTTCTTCAGCAAGCTGAAATGAAAAACAGGATGCACAGAACTCAGTGATTTAGGCAACTCCAATTCAAAAGACACATCTGAAATTTTTCGCAACACTTTGTAGGGCCCTACATATTTCCATCCCAGTTTTCTACTGGGTTGTAAGCCATGTATATTTTTAGTGGAGAGATAGACAGAGTCCCCAGGCTGGAGATCCCAGCCTGCTGCTCGGCCCCGATCCGCATATTTCTTGTAGTCCTCTTTCGCTTGGTCCAGTGCCTTGGCTATTAATGGCCATGAATCTTGCAATGTCGTCCACCAACTCTTAAAATCTGTGGGGGGGCATTGGGCACATTCTCAATGGTGGGCAACGGTTTTCCTTCAAAGCCTCCCACGGCCATGAAGGGGGAGACACCCGTGGAAGAATGCACAGCATTGTTATAGCTATATTCCGCAAATGGCAATAAATCCACCCAATTGTCTTGATGGTAGTTGGTGTAGCACCTTAAAAACTGTTCCAGGATTTGATTAGTTCGCTCGGACTGTCCATCGGTTTCTGGGTGGTAACCCGAGCTTAGTGCAGGTTCTATGTCCATCATTTTTAGGAGCTCCCGCCAGAAGTTGGCAACGAATTGACTGCCCCTGTCGGATACCACCCTCTTAGGAAAAGCGTGTAATTTTATCACCTGGTTGAAGAAAGCTTTAGCCATCCCCTTGGCCGTGGGCAATTGCTTGAAAGGGGTGAAATGGGCTTGCTTCGAAAACGTGTCCACCACCACCCAAATGACCGTCTTCCCTTTCGAGGGTGGCAGATTAGTAATAAAGTCCATAGCTATCGCCTCCCAAGGGCGAGAAGGGGTAGGCAAAGGATGCAAAAGTCCCGGAACCTTTCCCCCCCTCTTTTTGCACATTAAGCAAGTCTGGCAGGCCGAGACGAAATCGGAAACATCCCGGCGCATGCGCGGCCACCAAAACTGACGTTGAATTAAGTTAAGCGTCTTTAGAAACCCAAAATGCCCCGCTAGTTTGGAAGAGTGGCACGCTAGTAGCACATCCTTACGCTTGTTTTGGGGCACCACCAATTTGTCCCCATGGTACCAACACTGGTTTTCCCTCCTTGAACATTCAGCTAGTGCTTCCAGTTCTTCGACTTCCTCAGGAGCATAATCCCCCCCCCCAATCGCACGCCTCAGTGTCCATCTGGGTTCGCTTGTGCTGGCTTCTAGTAACGACTGCCCCTCCCAGCTGCTGGGGGGAGAACATGGAGTCGAACACCTCTTCTTTCATACTCTCATGTTGAGGCAACCTGGAGAGTGCGTCAGCTAAGGAGTTGGCCTTTCCGGGGAAGTGTTTTAACACAAAATTAAACTTTGAAAAGAAGTCAGCCCACCGCAGTTGCTTCGCATTTAGTGATCTCTGCATGCGCAGCGCTTCTAGGTTTTTATGATCAGTCCAGATCTCAAACGGGGTTTGCGCCCCCTCTAGCCAATGCCGCCACGTAGTGAGCGCTAGCCGGATAGCCGCGGCTTCCTTGTCCCACACTGACCAATTTCTTTCTGTGTCGTTAAACTTTTTTGAGATGTAAGCTAGGGGGTGTAGCTTTCCATCTGGCCCTTGTTGTAGAACGGCCCCCCCCCATGGCCACATCGGAAGCATCTACATGGATTATGAACTCTTTGGTTTCGTCTGGATGGGCTAAGATGGGCTCAGAAGTAAAGAGGGTTTTTAATGTCTCGAACGCCCTTTGGCACTCCCCATTCCAGGCAATCCTCTCCCCCGGCTTCCCGGCCTCCGTCCCCCTCCCCTTGGTTTTCAGTAAGTCCGTTAGGGGGAGGGTAACTGTCGCAAAGTCTTTTATGAAAGTTCGATAAAAGTTACAAAATCCTAACAGGCTCTGTAGTTGTTTTCTTGTTCGCGGAGCTTCCCACTGGACTACCGCCTCCACTTTTGCTGGGTCCATTTCCAACCCCCTCTGAGAAATGCGATACCCTAAGAAGTCTACTGATTCACGGTGGAACTTGCACTTCGACAACTTAACATACAGTTGGTTTTTCAGCAAGGTGGAAAGGACCTCTCGAACTAGTTTCACATACTCTCTCTTATCAGTAGAGTAAATCAAGATATCATCTATGTAACATAACACCCCTTTGAACAGATGCTTGTGCAACACTTCGTTTATCAAACTCATAAAGACCCCAGGAGCGCCACTTAAGCCGAACGGCATCACCAGGTATTCAAACTGTACCAATGGAGTGTTGAATGCAGTCTTGAACTCATCCCCCTCCCTTATGCGCACCCGGAAGTAAGCATCCCGGAGATCTAGCTTGGTGAATATTTTTCCCTTGGCCGCTTCGGTCAATAAGTCTTTTATTAACGGGAGGGGGTAGGCGTTAGAAGTGGAAACAGCATTCAGTCCCCGGTAGTCCGTGCACAGGCGCAGCCCCCCGTCTTTCTTTTTCCGGAACAAAACGGGGGCGGCAAAAGGGGACTTCGCTGGGCGGATGAAGCCGCGCTCCAAATTTTTGTCTAGAAACTTGCGTAGCTCCTCCCGCTCTAAGGGACTCATGGAGTAAAGCTTTCCCTTGGGGAGTTTCTCGCCCGGGAGCAGCTCGATGGCACAGTCCGACAGTCTGTGGGGGGGTAGCTCATCCGCCTCGGTCTCACTGAAAACCTCCATCAAGTCTCTATACTCCCTGGGTACCGGGGAGGGGGCGAGGACGAGGGCGGCGGGTCGGGGAGGAGAGTTTGGCGGTCCTGGACCCCACTCCGAGTCCCATCTGTGCGTCAGGCACTGGTCATCCACCCAGGAGATTTTCCCTTCGCTCCACTTGATGTAAGGGTCGTGCGAACTCAGCCAGGGGCTTCCTAGCACCATGGGGAATTGGGCGTTTGGGGTGATGATAAAAGCTCGCTTCTCCCAATGCTCCCCGGTTCCCAAAATCAGGCCCTCGGTTTCAGCCACGCACTCTTCTTTCATTTCCGACCCATCCATTTGGGTGAATTTTAGGGGCTCAGCCAGCGGGATGACTTTTGGTCCCAACCTTTCCACCACCAAAGGGCTAATTAAGTCCCGAGCACACCCAGAGTCAATTAGGGCGCGGACTCTCATGTGCGTGCCCGATCCCGGGGTCATTACTGTCACTACCATATATAACAGGGGGCCAGGGATGCTCACCGGAGATGGCGCTTCTTGGCGGGGGACCTGCAGTTCTGCGCCGCTCACTGCAGGCCGTTGGAGTTTCCCGACATCTGCGTTTCCATCAGCTCCAACTCCCCTTGTTCGCTCGTGGCTCCTTCCAGTTGCAGCGCCCGAGGCTTGAGTGGGGTCTTCCCTCTGCTAGGGGTGCTCCCCGCCACGGGTGTCGAGGTCTTCGGCCCCTTTCCTCCCCCTCTCAGGCACGCTGAGGCGAAGTGGCCACTCTCCCCGCATTTCATGCACAACCCTTGTCGGAACCGGGCATCTCGGATGTCTTGCACACTGGGCTTCGGCTTCGCTCTCGGCACTACTTTGCTGGCCGCTGTAGCCGACGTTCCCATCTTAATGAGGGTGAATCGTTCCTCCACGTCTGTCACCGCCCGCATCCAGGTGGCCAACGTCCCCGGGCGGCCCCCCAGTAGAACGGTTTCGTAGATTTCCGGGTTGAGACCTTCTCGGTACTTTTCCATGAAAAGTTCCTCAGGCCAACCATGAATCTTGGCCGCGATGCGCCGGAACTTATCGGTGTAGTCCCTCACTGTGGACCTCCCCTGGAACAGCTTCCGTAGTTGGTTCCGGGCCTTTTCTTCTCCCAGAGGGTCTTCGTATTGGTGTCGGAGGGCCCACATGAAGTTGTTCAACGAGCGTAACTCAGGACCGGGGGCATCGTGCAGGCTCACATACCAATCGCTGGCGGTGTCTTTCAGCTTGGATCCGATGTAGCCAATCCGCTCCCTCTCGGTGGGGTAGAGGTGGCCCCAGCTGTCCAGGAACCGCTCGATCTCCAACAGGAAAAAACGCAGCTTCTCGGGGTCCCCATCGAAAGTAGCCGTCAGAGGGTCGGAGGGGGCCGGGTGAGCGATCGGCCCTGCCGGCACCGGGGCCGGCGCTGGGGCGGGACCGGGCACCTGCGGAGGGACGACTGGTGGGGCCGGCTGTGCCAGCGGCCTCGGCTGCACGGGCACCTGTGGCTGAACTGGGACTCCTCCGGGAACCACTGGCGGCTGCTGAACTCCCGTCGCGGGGGCTGGAAGAGCCTCTTGCATGACCCTCATAGCGTCTCGAAATTGGTACTGGAGATCGAGGGCCAATTCTCGTAGTTCTGCGGTGAGTTGGAGCCGTAAATCTCCCATCATCCGGTCTAGATGTGGCATCTGGTCTCCCTGATACGGATCGGGCCCATACGGGCCGGTTCTCTCTCCTTCCATGGGCTGGCGACGCGGATCTCCTCCGTAGATCGGCTCGCAGTCTTCTCCCAGGTAGCTCGGCCTCCCTCGATCGAGTGGATCGCCAGGGAACGAAACCCGTGCCCCTTTCTGGTCGTGCACCCAAGAATCCACGGTCCCACGATCGAACTGGCTCCAGGAGTACTTGGGGGTCCCGCTCTGAAGAGGAGGTAGGCGCGGGATGTAGTGAGCCCCCTGAATCGTAGTCACCGGCACTTCGGGCTCCCCTCCGCCGCCTCCACCACCGTTCCCCTGGTCCGCAGGAGTGGTGGGGGTATCTTCGGGGGTAGTAGGGGTGAGGACCGTGTCGTCGTCTGACATGGTCAGGAACGGCTAAGTCCCAGTCACAGATCTCTGACAATCTGTGAGAGTTCTGCTCAAAGTAGTCAAGGATCAGATCTCGGTTGGTTAACCACAGTTCTTTATTTTCAATCTCTACATTGGTACAGCGTCTCGGATTATTGTCAGAGATGAGACAGATAATACAAGCAGGTCTATTATACCATTCCAAGGAGTTTGAATTACCCATAGGTAGCCAATCACTATAGGGGAAAATTGGCGGGCAAAGAGGTGTTCTGGCCGTTTGGTTCTCACAGGAAAAAGAGTGAGGTGTCAAGCTGTAAATTTCCTTTCCCAAACCAGACCCCTCAGATGTTACCAGTTCACATAACAATCAATGGCCTCGAGGCTTTTGCATGTGATAAGAGATGAGAGGTATCCTCCCTTGAAGTCTCAGCCGGGGCAGCTCGCAGGGCTGCGACCTCTGCGGCTTGGCTGGAATGGGGGCGGACAGACTCCTGCAAAGTGTGACCATCGTGGGTACGGATGGCACCATAACCGGTATAGGGGGTCCCTGTCACATGGAAGGATGAGCCATCGCAGAACCAGCAGTGAAAACCGAGCTGCTTGGCTTCTTCGAATGGCACTCCCCATGTGGCTGGCCAGGGTACGTGGTCTACCACTGGTAGAGGACACTCATGCTCTTCCCCAGTTATGATGAGGCTGTACGGGGCAGGGGGCTCCTTCTGCTCTTTCCGGTAGTCTACTCCCTTATTGACCAGTGCAAGCGTCCACTGGGCAATGCGGGCATTAGACACTTGGCCATCCTGAATCTTCCCTGAGAGAATGTACTTCAGGGGTGTGTGAGTGGTTTGCACTATGACCTTCGCACCTCCGATGATAAATTCCCAGTGAGTAAGGCTCCAGACAAGGGCTAGACAGACTTTCTCGCATGGGGTAAACTTTATTTCTACAGAGGAAAGATTGCGGGAGGCATATGCTACCACTCTTGGGGCGCCAGCATGATGCTGTATAAGGGTGGCGCCAATACTTTTCTCAGAATGTGCCAGTTGGATGTAGAAGGGTTTGTCAGGGTCCGGGTGCGCTAAAGCGGGAGCAGAGGCAAGACTTTGTTTAAGGCTGGCAAAGGCGTATTGTTGTTCAGGTCCCCAGAACCAAGGTGTGTTGCTCTTTAAGAGAGAGTACAGAGGGCGGGCTTTGTCAGCAAAGCCTTCCATGAAATCCCTAGAGAAGTTAAATGTCCCTAGCAAAGCTCTTAAGGAGGGCACATCTGTAGGCGCAGGGAGCTTGGCAATGACTTCCATGCGCTGGGCATCGGGAGTCCTGCCGTCGGGACCCAGGGCCAGGCCGAGGTACTTGACCCGCGTTTGAACGAGCTGGGCTTTGTCCCTACTAGCCTTGAACCCTGCTTCCCTGAGAAGATTTAAGACTTCCCTGGTTACGTCAGTGACCTCTTCTTCCGTGGGGGCGTGGACAAGAATGTCATCCATGTAAGAGAGCACGTGATCTTTAGAGGTAGCTCTAAGGTGTCCCCACATGCGCACAACGTGTGCATGACAGATGCTAGGGCTGGAGTGAAAACCTTGAGGTGTGCGCTTGAAGGCATATTGCTGGCCACGGAAGGTAAAAGCGAATTTATACCAGCAGGACTCGTGCAATTTGATGGAGTGAAATGCATTAGCCAAATCAATCACACTGTAGTAGCGCGATCCTGCTGCAATGGCCGCAAGGATCTCATGGTACTTTGCTACCACAGGGGCCACTGGAGGAGTCACTGCGTTTAGCGTTCTGAAATCCACTGTCATTCTCCAGGTCACTCCATCTGCTTTAAGGACAGGCCAGAGGGGAGCGTTGCAGATGGACTGCATTGGGAGGATGACGTCCCATTGGAGGAGCCCCTCAATGGTTTTGGCTATTCCCGCTTCAGCTTCGGTGGGATATTTGTATTGTTTTTGTGGAGGTGGATCCTTCCCTTCGATTAGCACACAGGCATCACGGACGGTGCCGCACTCTGCCTTGTCTTGGATCCAGACTTCAGGGAAATCTTGGATCCAAGGGTCACTAGGTTCCAATGGGGCCAGGGGAAGAGGAGCCTTTAGGGCTGCACACCAATGGACTGCATTGATTTCACTAGGACCCCCCGGGATCTGCCAGAGGAAGCCATTAGCCAAATCGATTGTGAGCCCATGGTCTCGGAAAAATGGAGCCCCGAGAATGCCATCGTCTTCGCCCTGGTTGTCGCAGGCAGACACACGTGTGGAAAGCTTTCCCACTGTTAAGGGAATCGAATTCCAGATGGTGGCAGTGTGCTTGCCTCCGGCAAAGCCTGAGAGAGAGAGGGTAGCTGAAGAGGGCTGGCCTGTTTGGGCCAATTGGGGTTTGAGAACATTTGTGGATGCTCCCGTATCTACAAGGAGTGTAGCAGGTTTCATGTTCCCTGGAGTCCCGACCCCTGCTTTCACAGTCGGTCTCCCCCATGTGTCGGGCTTCAAAGGAGCCACTATGCCATTGGGGAGATTGTGGGACTCCGGGCAGCCCTAGCTTTGGTTCCCTCTCTCCTCTTCAATGCGAGTGAGGGTGGTCGTCACCGGGTTGAGAGGCCGTTCCTGTTGCTTGGCCGAGTCTGTCAGTGCCTGGAGGAGAACCGAGTCGGGTTGTAGATGGAAGCGCTCCATCTCAAATCCCCGTTCCTTGAGCTCCATCCAAAGGTGCCATCTGAATGGACTTACCCCATTTGGAGGGGCATCCCTATTGACCTTTTGGTGATATGGTTGTGGACCGGGCATCAGCGGCTGGGCAGCCGGGTGTGAATTGCCTGAGCTAGGAGTGGGACTATACTGATTGTTGGGGCCGTTGTTATAGTCAGCCGGAAGTGGTGGAGCAGATGGGTGCATGTATGCCTGCGCGGGGTTGGTTCTGTTGTTATTGTAGTCTCTTTTCCCTCTATAATTATTGTTACCGCCTCTCTGCCAAGATTTGTTACGGTCATAGCGGTCATTCTTATAGTTCCGATCATAGTTCCTATCATAGTTCCTATCGTTGTTCCTATCGTTCCGGTTATCATATCTACCTGAAGGTTGGTACTGAGAGTGGGGGCCGTGATTGGCGTACGTTATGGCTTGGATGGGTTCTTCCTCTTCCTTATCTTTGTGTTTCTTAGATCCTTTTCTCGCCTTTGTGACTCCTGTGCTTCTTAGTAAGGTAGCCATCCGTCTTATTTTGAGTTCCATATTGGGCCAGGTTCCCCTAGTGGGGTCTGGAATATTAAGAGCCAATTGTGTTTGGGCACTGAAGCCATGCATGAGTGCTCGTTTAAACGCATCATCATCAAATTCGGGCTCATTAGTTGCGGGGTCAATGTATAGTGTGTCTGCCAACTGGGCTAATAGCTGCTTCCTGGCCATATAAGCCTCAGGGTCTTCTCCTTGCCCTTGCTTTTCTAGGATGAACAACGCAGATAAGCTGCGGTTCGGGTGGAGATATTCCAAAACCTTCTGCATCCATTGGATCCGAGTACCGGCTGCGATACCGTTGGTAGCTATGGCTGAATTAATGGCTGTTAGATCCGTGCCTGAAGCACAGCGCCTGGCGAGCTGGCAGAGATCCTCTCCATTGACACCGCCATACATAGTGTGGATATGTGTCATCCATTGTATAGCAGTATCCTTGGAGAGAGAGCCTACCTGCTCGGCGATGGCCTTAACCTCATCGGGCTTCCATAGCTGAGTTTCTGTTACGGTTTGGGTGGTGGTTCTGTTGCCGGTCCTAGTGTCCATTTGTTTGGTGCTAACAGGGTGGACGGGGACATGGTTCTCAGTATTCTCCTCTGTAGCTGCTTCGGGGTTTTCTTCGGTGTGGGAGAGGTCAATTAAACTCTCCGGGTGGATTGCTGACACCACCGCTCTTTGGGCTTCCAATTGTCGTTTTAGAATCTCTATCTCTCTTTTGCAGGCATCATGATTGGCTTGCTCTCTCTTAATCATATTCTCTTGGGCCAAATACTTTGCTCCTTGTTGTACTGATACCAGGGCTACATTGGCCTTTTCTAGGGCTTTTTCTGCTTCCTCAGCCCTGGCTGTAGCCTTTGCGGCTTTTTGTTCAACCTTTTGAATGTTGAGTGCTAAACCTTGATTCTCTAGGGTCAAGGTTAATTTATCGGCTTGTAGCTGCTGGCTCTCAACCTCGACCTCTCTTAGTCTCTGTTCCATTAACTCCTCGTAATTTTCTCTCTGGTCTATGAGATCTTGTTCATGTTTGCTTTTTATTCCACTCAGTTCTTCTTTGGTTTCAAAATACCTAACCTCCTGTTTATCAATCTCATCTTGCATACGTTTAATGACGGTTGCAGCGTCCTGCAGAGCCGTGTACAAAGCCCAGCTGGCGGCTATGTCTTTAGCCATAGAACCAGGTTTTTGGGTCTTGCAATAGTTCTGGAAAGCGCTTTGGGCTATTTCTAATGGATTGGGGCCCTTAAAAGATCCTTCCTTCCAAGGAGACTTGCCTTTTTTTACCAGCCATTTTTCTAGCTTAGGTTCGTCCTCCTTGGTACGAAACATCTTTGTAGGGATTCTCCTGTTTTCACTTACAACAAGGGCACGAGAAAAGGGAACTGGACTTCCCCTCCCTGCCTTAATCGACTTCTTAAGTTACAGTTGTTGGCTCAAGGTGGCCACTGCACCACAGAACAGGCTATCCCAGCCTTTAATTAGTTTTTGGAGCCGGGGACTCACACCTCTCTCGACACTCGGGGATTACTTTTAACCTTAAACGCGGCACTCTCGGCCTTAATTCGGTTTTTAGAGCCGGGGACTCACACCCACACGATACCCAGGGATTACTCGTAACCCAAAAAGGAGACACCCAGTCTCGGAGACACCCAGTCTCTTCATATGAGGGTTTCAAGAACGGGTTGGCCAAACCTCTCGTCCTAAGGATAACCACACAACCAAATGAAGGTTTTGGGCTCGCAAGCTCTCACTGGATAACCTATTAACCAGCGGGGTTTCGAAACAATATGTTCCAGCAGGCTGACCCCTAACCAAAATCAACTGATTTCACTTCGTTGAGCGAAGTAAAGCAAGGAGGGGGAGCGAGGGTGCGCTCAAAGAAAAAGTTCTTTTTCGGACTCAGCGGGTGTATGTAGTGTATGTAGTGTATGTAGTGTTGGTGCAACTGGTCTAGCACCCTACTCTGGTCTTCTTTGGATCCCTTCCACAAGATAGACGTGCGGACGGTCACACAGTTTGACCTGGGGTTCAAAGAGAGAGAAAGAGAAGGGGGAAGCCACCCACGATAGGTTGCTCGCTAGAGCCAGGCACGCAGACAGAAACCAATCATACAGCCTCTCCAAGAGCTCCGGAAGTGGTTTTTCCCTTACGTCTGTGGGTTAAAGAAACGCCTGTCGACTATGGCGCGAAGTTTAACCCTCAGGGCAATCCCGGACGAGCCCCCAATTCTGTTAGCCGAATTGCTTTAATTTACGTTTAGCAATCAGCAAAATACATGGGTTCTTGCCAACTATACTAGGGTCCCACCCCTCCCGGGAGATCTCAAGGAAAGAGGCACGTGAGGCGGGTTCCAAGTTCAATGTTGTTTACTGGATCATGTAATCAAGCATACAAAAATCGTAATCACTCACACAGTCTTACAGGTCTAATAAAATAAAGAGAGAAAATAGCACTTTTGCATGAGCAGGTTTCGTTGGTGGGGAAAGCACGTTACCTTAGATGCGTTGTCCGATGTCAAGATGAATTGGATGGAGGGGAAGAAAGGTATAAAGCTATGGGGCCACGAGGCTTGAACCGGCAAGACCACGTGGTTCTCCTGGATCGCGAGTCCAGAGAGAGAAAAAGGGGTTCAAAGATGGAGGCAAGGATTGGGGACAGAAAGCTGGATTGAAGGGTTAATAGGTAAGATAGAGGGCGACGGCTCAAGAGACCGAGTGACTCTCGGTTTGGACTTTTATTGGGGGTCTTGGGGCGGGCTTTGCAGACCACAACCCACTAACACTCCTACTAGGCGGTCCGTCCCTGTTGGACCTTGCTATAGGTTAAAGGTGAACAAAGGGAGGAGGTCCAGGGGTTTGGTCAGTGTTGCAAAAGTATGACTTCACCAGGAAACAGACACTGAGTCTGGGGTCCGATGACTCACCTGGCCATACCTATTGTCAGTTGATGGTTTTAGCCAAGTATCTGATGGCTGGCACATTAGTTGCTAGGCAGTCTAGTTAGCATAACTATCCAGATGTATAATGGGGGAGTGGGGGTTAGCCAGCGGATGTCTGACATGAGGAAACCTCATGGCAAGAGGAATCCCTTATCTTTGTCTTGGGTGAACTTGTTTGGGGTGTCAGCCTCCTGGCTTGGGCTGGAGCTGGCTCCCATTTGAAGAAGAAAGCGCAAGACCCTACCACTGCTGGCAATACAGAGTTCAAACTTATGGATATAAAAATCCATAAGAGCACAGAAAAGTGCCTTGCTGGCTAACACGGTGCCATTTCCCCCAGAAGTAAACGCTAATAAACAAATTATGCATTCCTCCTTCACAAGCCAAATGCACTGGAAGGGTCAAGGGGGCCTTCCTTCCTCCCATTCGTAAGAGGGTGCTCACTTCTAATAGGCAAAGTGATGCTTATCTTGCTTGCCCTTAGAACATGCCTGCATAATAGGTCATCAGTACTTTGACTGTATACGATCTTCTTTCCCGGAAAGCGTGAAGACATGGATCTGTTCAAAAAGACTGCCTGAGCAACTGATTTCCAAGGTGGCTTGCAATGACAAAAAAATCTGTAATTTTTATAGCTCAAGACATGGGCTTCCCATGGTGCGCAGCTCACCTCCTAGTGGTTTAAGCAGACACTGGGGACCTGTGCTCCTAACAGCCTTTGTCCAGCTGTCTGGTGTTGCTGCTGCTGGAAATGCCCACCCTATGCCAGTGGGGGCCGAGAACATGTAGGGACGGGATATGTATGCTAGCAAGGGTTCCTGATGTTGCCAGTTGTTGAGATGCAAAGAGACCAGGAGAAAGAGCCCCCTGAAGAAGGGTGCTTTCGGGCAGTACTGGTTTGCAACTCTTTCTGCTTGGTGGGGTTTCTCCCCTCCAGGACAGCGAGAATGTGGCTCCCAGTTCTGGCTGTGCATCTGCTGACTGGGGAGGGGCTCACACAGGCATGCTGGATCCCCCCCTCTTGACATAGTTCCATGGCAATTTGGAAAGAGGAAACGATTCCTCTTGTGTTGTTTTCCCACTGGACACAACATCCCCCTGGGACTGTCGGCTGTTCTGATCCAGAGACCAGAATACATTGTCATATACATGACGGTTCTTTATGAGCAAAATTCTCCATTTGCTCCACTTGAGGAAGGCAATCCACATATGCAATGCCAGGAAGATGCACATCAACGCACTCGTAACCTGCACAAACTAGGACGATCATCATCGTTATGAGCATTACTACTTAACTAGCTGCCTACACAGCTCACAGTTAACCCAAGTGCCCTAGAACTACTTTCCAAGGCAGTTTCCCAGTTATCAAAACACAGCGCTTCTGCACCCCTCAAAGACAGGTGACTCACCGATAGCCAGAGTCATCACACCGACCTCCTTCCTGACCAGCTTCACCAGCTGGCTCTTCTGCAGGGGTGTTGCCCTGCAGCAGATGACCGCCCGCACCCATGCCGTGAGCTGCAGGAATTTGGGCCGTGCACTTTCGTGCAGGGCAAAGGCTAAGGTTGGCCCGTCGATAATCAGGCCAGCGCTGAGCTGGGGGACGTGGGCAGCCGAAGTTCTGGGGACATTCAAAAGGTCTGTGATACAGCTGCCTTTGGGACGGAGATGGATCCTTGTTTCTTCGAAGATGTTGTCTATCAGCTGTTCACAGGCTTCCTGGATGGGAAAAGTGAGATAATAATTTGATCCTGGCTTTTGGTACGGTGTAAGCGATGGCTTGGCAACAGCACACGGCGACCTGAGGCTGAAGAAGTGAGCACTTGGGGGGGGGGGCGTTAGCTGAACATTACAATCCCATATTCCCCCCCCTAAAAAGAAATCACACTGGATGAATGTTACAGCTTGCCATGTGTACACAATATGTAATGGGCATTCTTTAACCAGAAGAAGGGGTATGTATAGATTCACTGGGGGGGGGGAGGAATGCTCCACAAAATATTTTACCAGGTCATCATAATGGGAGAACTCATCATAATACTTTTCAATCAGTTTATTATGGTCATAGACCAGCAAACAATACAATAAGAGACAAGTAAATAACAGGTAAGACAACAGTAAAATTATAAAATATAATAACATCTAATAAATATAGACAGGAATCTAAAAAGTTTAAAATACAGAGATGGTAAAAATTAATATTAAGCTCAAAGGCTAAAAATAAACCTAGGCATATCCATACTTCTTTTTCTTTTTCCTAATTCGGTATTCCAACCAACCAAATTTGGCAACCATCCTAGTCAACTTTTGATTATTACCCGCCAGCATAATTGACAAAAGTATCCTTCTATTGTGACCTGAGTAGGAGTTAACAGTAGGCTTAACCAGAACTTCCCTAATGCTATGATATAAACTACAATCGAAAATTACATGTTCCAACATTTCATTGGTTCTTGTTCCACATATACAACTTTTCTTCTGAAATGCTGCTTTATCAAATGTTCAGGAAATGAGCCACATGCTTGGTTTGGGCTTAATTTAGAGAAGGAGACCCCACATCAGCATCCCAAATCCAGGCTTAAAGGAGACCCTGGAAATATCTTTTTTAAAAATCTGATTATTGTGAGAGACTAGTATGCAAGAGGGCCTTCTGCTTGCTTGATTTTTTGCCATCAAACTGCAACTGATTTATGGCGATCTCATAGGGATTTCAAGGCAAGAGACCGCTCAGAGGTAGTTTGCCACTGCCTGCCTTTGCATCATGACCCAGGACTTCCTTGGTGGTCTCCCATCCAAATACTAACCACAGCCAACCCTGCTTAGCTTCCAAGATTGGGCTAGCCTGAGCTATTCAGCTGCCTCCTGTACAGATGCGCTATCTTCTACATCAGGGGTGGGCAATTGTTTTGGCTCGGGGGCCACTTTGTGGGAGCAGAGGTTAGTGGAGGGCCACACCTTTTAAAATGCATTCATTACTTAACTTTGCATTTCAGAAAAAGTATAAATTGTATCATAAAAATCAATAAATATAAATTAAAATAGTGGTAGTTTTATTCAATTTATTTATTGTGCTAATTTCATATCATCTATAGCTGCAAGCACATTTAATTTTAGAATCAGTTTAATGAGGCAAATGTACCCAATCACACTTTTCTACAATTTTTTTGAAATCAGGAGTGAGATTGCTTGTTGAGATTCTCATCACAGCCTGCAAGTTAATGTCTGTCAAAGAGCATCTATATTTACTCTTGTTAATCTTCATGTCTTGGCAGGCCGCAAAAAATTCTGTGGCGGGCCGCATGTGGCCCGCGGGCCGCCATTTGCCCACCCCTGTTCTACGTTATGGGAAAATAAAGAAACCCCAAGTGCTAAAGAAAGGCACAATACACCAGGAGTTTATCTTGCTTGACTCCACTGAAATAAACAGAGATTAGCAGAAAACCAAGCACAGTGCAATTCTAAGAACATGAGTAAGCCCCACTGAGCAGACCTACTTAGGACTGCTCTCAAATTGTGCCAGGAGTTAAAGGAGTGGGAGCTGGACGTGACCTTGTATCCTGAGACTGGTGCACCTGACAACCCCAGGCATTCACTAAAAGTGCAAGGAGAGTGAGCAGCCACCCTTGTTCCCGCTCTCCCTCCTAGGGCTGCCAAGTCAGCCCGGGGGGCAGGGGATCCCCCACTATAGAGGTTCCCGATCCGCCGGCTGGCATTCGGCCGGCGGGGGGAACCCCGCCCCAGAAGTCGTCCAGTGAGGACGACTTCCCCCATGTAATGACGTCACCCGGAGGTGACGTCATCACGTTGGGGGCATCGCCGTGGTGCGCGTGCGCAAAGCGCACACGCCAGAAGAGCTCCCGGGGGGAGAACAACTCCCCCCCACCGGTAAGTCGCCGGTACTTGGCAGCCCTACTCCCTCCTGGTGCACTCCGTGAATGCAGGGGAATGTTGTGTGCACCAGTAGTAGTCTGGTGGTAGGTTACTACCAGTAGTAGTCTACTTTCACAGTAATGCAGTGTCCATGTCTTGCCATAGGAGTAGCTAGAAAAGAAGCATTATGATAATATGATTTTTTAAAAGTGTTAGTCTAAATTCATCGTGACACATCTGGGAAACCTGCATTTTTCATCTCCAGTATCTGCAAAATTCTTTTTCCTACTAACTTATAATAACTTTTCGATCCCGCTCACTGTCTGTTTTCATCTCCACTTCTCGAAGCCACCTTTTAACAGTTATGCATAAGTCTTGTATGAAACAGCATCTCCCAAAACAGGTTTGAAACAAAATCACATAATATCAGTATATCCACCAGAGGGCATAATGATCACATAAAAAGGAACTGGCTTCCCTTTTTTGAATGCTGTTTTCTTTACCAAAGGACTGAATAGTTTCAGAGAGAGAGAAAAGATTTTTCTCCATCAGAAAAGCATAAGTAGATTAATTTTCTGGAATACTCTACGTAATGCCATTTTAATGAGATAATTCTCAGCACATTAGTGCTAATCAAGCTGGGCCGCAGGAAGATATGACAAAGAGCAACTTACGAAAATGACATTTGTTCCAATTTCCAAGACAAAAGCCTTCTTAATCTGTACGGCTAACGTAATTTACTGTCTAACTTTTCGAAGGGGCTTTACGGGTCCCAACTAAAATGTAGCTAGTTCCACCGGGCAGCCATGTCAGTGTGCAGTCCAACAGCTGGATCTGAGTCCAGCAGCACCTCAGAGACCAACAAGGTTCTTGGCGCATCCACTTCTAAGAGCCAAAGCTCCCTTCGTCAGATATGACTCAGAACGGAGACCTCTGAGCACTTACATCCCAATCGGAAAGTGGGAGGAGTGTTGCAAAGAAGGAACTCATGATGCAGAGGTACCATGAGCATTGTAAGCCTGATTAGAGTTGGGGAGAAATGCTTAGGGGAGGAAAATTAGAATCTGTGGTGAGATAAGAATCCGATGTCCCTATTCAGTCCTGGGGAGGGAGGGGAGGTTCCATTGTTCTGAATTCCTGAATGAATGAATGTACTATTACCTGCAGAGTTACTAGGGTCCTAGCAAACTATGGAACGGAGGGGAGTTTCTGGGTTCCCTTGGACCCAGCTAGCGGCTGCATGGGTCTGCAAGGTGAGGACAAGCATAAGCCATCCCTGTTGCCTGCTCTCATCCTGCTCTTGGCCCTTTGGCTCGTAGCCTGCAGCTTGCAGCCTGTCACCCTTGGATGAGCCAGCTATGGAGTCCTAACCAGCCCAAGATGTGTTGTTCTTCTATCTGTTTGTTTGATGTGTTTTTATGTATTTTTTGTGGCTGCTGTTAGCCACTTCGGCTTCCTTTGGAGAGCAAAGTGAGATACAAATACTTGAATAAAAGGACTGCATTGCAGCAGCGCACTGGAATCGACAGACAAAAGAGTACGGCAGCCCAGTCATTTTCACCTGACTATCAGACTTGAGAGTGAAGAGCTTGTCAACCGGTTCCAGTAGTCTACAGGAATGGGCTATGTTCACAGCAGTCTCTTGTTTGTCACCCGTCAGCATCCAGATGGTGATCCCAGCTCTTCTGAGTGATACTATAGTGTCCGGAACCCCCTCTTGCAAGCGATCCTCAACCCCAGTGGCTCCTGTGACAGAAGTGAAACATTAGGAGAGAGAAGGCAAACACACTGGAGGAGTGGTAGCTGTGAGTTACAGTTACATAAAGTTGAGAAAAAATTGTGTTTCTCCTAAGCAAAATATGGCAAAACTTTGAAATCTCAGGTCATGTTTAGGGGTGTGCAAAAAACCCCTAAAACAGTATTTTTCAAGTTCAGATATACTGAATCCAAAAAATATTGGTTGTTCCCTAAATTCTCAAATCCCAATACCGGTATAGTATTCGGACTCAAGAAACATTCGGGAAACCTGATTCTTTTTTGGCCCATTATAACCTATAGGGACAATTATAGTCAATGATCCCCAGTCCCACAGGGTATAATGGACAATCAACCCAGGGGTATCCAGGGCTCTGTGGAGGGCTGTTTTTTGAGGGAGAGGCACCAAACTTGCAGCAAAGCACCAAATTTGCACATTTGCTCCTCAAAAAAACCCAAGTTAAAAAAAGATTGGACCAGCGGGTCCCATTCTACAGGCCCCTAAAGAAGCCGCACGACTCTGTGGCAAGTGAACTCTGAAGGTGTTTAAAAGGCTTGCAGTCCCTTTAAATACCTTCTCCAAGAGGCAAGTTCACCCAAAAGGTGTTTAAAGGGACTGTGAGCCCTTTAAACACCTTCCAAGTGAACTCGCTGCAGAGTTGTGCAGCTTGGCGAAGGCATTTAAAGAGACCACGATCCCTTTAAATACTTTTAAGTTCGTCTATCTGGTGGTCCTGAAAATCCCAAATATTTTGGGGGTTTTCGGGGCGTGGCCATTTTTGATAGACAAACAATATCCAAAATCTATATCCAGCTTAATCAGGTGTTTTTTCAGCTAAGATTTAGCTGAATGCAAATCCCTAGTCACGATCCAAAACCCTACAAGTGGCCTGGTTCCCTAAGATTTCTGAAATGTTTGATCACTTGGAGGCTTTTGCATTTAGGACTTATTCATGTAGTTTACCACAATCCAAACAGACCTGCCCAAGAAAGAGATTTTGTGTATGAAACATTTTTCATGAAGAGTTTGAGAAAAGAAGTCCGGGGGGGAGGGGGGAACCCACAAGGATCAGGGCTGATTTTGCAGTATCTGAAAATACATTTGTTGTATCTTGGTTTGATTTGTCAAGACCCTACAATAATGACTCCAGCTGAAATCAGAGCAGCTGTGAAAGAACACGAAACATGTATCATCCCTGTTATTCAGTCAGTCTCTTCTTGGAAGAAAACAGGTTGGCAAGTTAGGCTAGAATTCTGTGCAGCATGTTCAGGTCTAAATGGTTCCTAACTAGTTGGCGCCCTGAAATGGGACCCTATCAGGCGATAATAGGATTTCAAAACTCAGTACAAACTCACTTCATTTAGCTCAGTGGTCACAGTGGCTGTGGGCCTTGTCTTTCAGTGAGGGGCTTTCACTGAGAAGTGTCCCACTTCCAACTGCGAGTGGATGCTCAGAGAAATATTCCCTCCACATAGAAAACAAGCAAGCTGGGGTGATGGGGGAGGGGAGGAAGAAAGGTTCTAGCTTAAACTTTCTGTGAACTGCTATTTTTTATTTATGATGGAGCACTCCTTCCTGTATTGGAAGAGCATAAAACCAGTAGTGGAGTACCTAAAACCAGACATGCCATTGGAAGGAAAGAACGCGGTGGCTGGACACCATAAAAGTTGACACCAGCCTGAGCATGGAACGACTCACAGAAACAGGACAGGATCGGAGAATGTGGAGGCAGCTGGCCCATGGAATCCCCAAGAGTCGGACACAACTGAATGGCTAACAACATTCCTTCCTGTCAGTCCTCGCATGCAATGTGACATGTTATAGCCTAGATACAGATTTACCACTTTGGTCAAAACCAGGACTATGTCACCACAAGGGATTCTGGGCTCAAGTCACAGGAACATCGAGAACCCTGTGTTTGCAACATGTTTGACTGGCCGGTCGCTTTAAAATAGGGGAATGCAGAATGGCCAGTCAGCAGATCTAGGTACTTCTCTCCCCCCACTCTTTCTTCCTGCTGAACTGGTGGGGGGGGGGGAGAGAAGGGAGATTGGCGCACACCAGCAAAGAGAATTAACCTGTCATGTGCTGTTATGGTCTGGCCTAGCTGGCTTTCCTGCTGTATTTCAAATGTGAACCTACAGCACAGAGCTCGATCAAGAAGGGCATGCCACAGCGGGTGGAACTCCTCCACCTTTCTTTCTGATATGTCTCCCTCACTGCTTTCATGTCACTTCTCCCCACTCCAGGTCGGGGAAAAGCTAGAAAAAAGGACACACACTTCACAGTGAGAGGTGGGCTAGAGAGGCCCTGTCTGGTCACAGTTTCCCACCGTCCAAAGTGAGCAAGCGAGTTCCTTCTCTCACTTTACGCTGTGCTCTCAGATCCCTCTTGCCTTTTTGAAGCCACACTAAAACTGTACGATCATTTGCTATGTCTAATATGTAGCCTTAGACCCCATATAATTTATTTTATACACATCCACATACAATATAGTCATGTATTGTACTCTATACTATATGTAGCTATTCCACAGGTGAGAAAGGAAGGAAGGGGTCCCCCTCTGACCACCAAGAAGGGCATGCTGGGAACTGTAGGGTTTCTGTGGAGAAAAGCCACATAGGGAAGGGATTGCAGTATGGAAGGGAACTGGCCAAGAGTGAGCTGTGAAGTATTCTTTTTCAATTTTTATTTTCGTTCCTTCTTCCATCAAAAAACACACTGCTGCTGTCAAAAGCAAATCTTGAATCAGGCTTGTGACTCGACTGGTGCACACTTCGATTAGTTCTGAGTCTATATTTTGAAGTATTTACTAGAAAACGTCGTTCTCCGACTCACCAAGCAAAGTTAAATTGGTCTCAAGCCTCAAGGCAGACTCAAGGAGCAGCTCCTCCCGGCTGTCTATCTCACTTTCTGCTATAAAATGCTCCTTTAGCCACTCCTCGTACTCCAAGTCGCTCATTACCTGCAGAACCGGTAGACATATGGACTTGTCAAAACAATACGAATCTAAACGTCTGAAAAATTGCAAACCGATGATTCTCATCAGTCAATCAATCCAATATTGTACAAGTCGTTTAAATGTAACAACAATAAAAATAAATGCTGTTCATAATCAGTCAGGATCGACACTGTTATTTCTCCAGAATTATGGGAGTAAGAAAAGCAACTGGAAATTTCAAGATTTATATGGCAATGCCACAAGCCTCCAGAGCCAAGGCAGGGGAGTGCTTGGTGCTAAAGGACAATGTAGAAATAGTGGGTGTTTCAGAAACATGGTGGAATTGGAGAAATCAATGGGATACAGTAATCCCTGGGTATAAGCTCTATAGGCAGGTCAGGGAAGGATGAGATGGGGGAGGTGTTGCAGTGTATATTAAAGAGGACATGTGGTCAACTAAGCTAGAAACATTACGGGAATAAACTCCCCAACATAAGCGTTCTGGGTGGAAATACTGAGCCCTAAAGGTTACTTAAAAGTGGGGGTGCAGCATCCCCTATAGCAGGGGTGGGCAAACTTGCTCAGCGTAAGAGCCACTTAGAACAGGGGTGGCCAAACTTGCTTAACGTAAGAGCCGCATAGAATAAACATCAGATGTTTGAGAGCCACAAAACATGAACAAATATTACCCGCTTTTATTGGAAAATAAGCAAATTTGCTTTTTATTAACATTAAACGAGACTGCCAAAAATAGTAACAAAAGGGGTAAAAGCAGATATTGATAATGATATTAATTTGTCCAATGATATTTGTTTGCTAATGATACTTAGCTTCCCCAGCCGCCCTGCTGGGAGCCACATAATATATGTGAAAGAGCCGCATGCGGCTCCCGAGCCACAGTTTGCCCACCCTGCCCTATAGGATCAAACCCTTGAGGCTAATTGCGAGATGGAGAAGGAAATGACAGAGGAGCAATAAATTTTTATTTATTTATTGAGATTTATATCCCGCCCTCCCCGCCAAATAAAGCAAATAATGTTGTGATACTGGGTGACTTTGCCACCTGCACACTGACAGGAGAAACATGGGCTTGAGTCAAAAAGAAGATTCCAAGACATCATAAACGACCATGTACTGGAATAGCTGGCCACAGAGCCAACCAGAGGGGTAGCAACCTTGGACTTGGTTCTGAGCAGGGATCAAGAACTGGGGAGGGATGTAGAGGTCGTTGCATCAGTTGGAAACGGGTGTGTGCACACACACACATACACACAAAGGGTATTTTTTGGGTTTGGGTATACCAAACCCAAAAAATATAGGTATATACCGATATTCCCAAATCCCAGTATTGGTATGATATTGGGATTGGGGAAATAATCGGTATTGCCAAATTTAACCTGCTCCATACCTTCCCTTCCATCCCAGAGTCGCTTCAGGGATGGAAGGGAAGGCATTTAAAGAGACCACAGTATTTAAGGCATTGAAAGAGACCACACACGCCTGTACACATGCCTTCTCTGTGGTGGCCCCCCCCTTTATGGACTGGTCTGCCTGAGGAGGTCAGGAAGGCTCCTCTTCTCATGTCTTTCCTCAAACTATGCAGAACTGAGTGATTCAAGAGGGCTTCTCTATGCAGGCAATGGACTTGCAGGGTGCTAAGAGATTCACAAAATTCTTCAGAGAAATTATTAGAGACTGTGGCTCATACGACCACATACAGCTTCCTGAAACTAGGATCCTGCTACGGAACTTTGCATCATTTAATGTGCCATGTTAGCACTTACGCTTTGCTTCTGGTTTTCAGGCCTCTGGTTGGTTCTACACTATTGCACAGTTCGTTGACTGTCCCACCCGTCAAGTGTCTCGACTCACTCTATGTAATCTGCCTTGAGTCCAAGTGAGAAAGGTAGACTATAAATAACACAAACAAATAATAAATAACATGGGGAGCTGTCCTCCCACTGCCGTGACTGGACTCTGTGTTCTCTGACTAGGAGCTGGGCCTCTGTGCTTCCAGGTGGGGCACTGCCACAGGGATCGGGCCCGGTGTTGCTCACCAGTGTCTCTGAATTAGATTTTCAGCTTGGGAAAAGATACCTGCCCTAAAGCCAAGACTGCCTTTTCCCGACAAGAGTGAAACCATTGTTTTCTCAGCTTTCTACTATTATCTTACCTTTGAAGCTATACAGAGAGTACGCAGCCCTTTCCGGGCATATTCATCTAGGTGCCTCTGAGTTTTTTCCTTAATTCTCTGCTTTCGCATATCTACCTTTTTAATGCCTGAAGAGTAAAAGGAATGAGCGAATACATATGTAATACACCGAACGTATTAATAGCCTTTGCAAACTAGATCAATTAATCCTAAACAGAATTAACCCTTCTAAATCCCCTGAAGTCAAAAGGGATTAGAAGATAACAATTTAAATTCTTTTCTAATTTATGACAAAAACACTTCTGCTGAACATTGTCTACTGATACAACATGCCTTGGGCCCTCCCCAGAGATGGATACGGAGAAGATCAGGGATGAGGCGTCGCAAGAGAAAGCAAGGTTACCGCTTCCAGTGACAGGTTTTAGTGGCCATTATAATGTATCCTACTTTTTAAACCTACTGGGACCACAAAGTAGCTTGCCCAAAAGAAAAACAGTGATAAAAGTCAGACAACCAGCTACAATTAACCAGCTGAATCACAGAGAGAAGCGGAAAACGTGAACCCCAAAAGGGCAACAAAAGAGTCATCCGCTAATTCCCAAAGCCCCTGCAACGAAACTGATTGAACAAAAGGCTCACATTGGAGGAAGACAAACCTCCGCCAGGGAGGGGCTTTCTTCAGCCTTGCTGCTACAGAAGAAACCCTGATGTCCCGTTGGATTGTGGGGAAATCGGGAGCAGAACATTTGTAGATTAAAGGTTTCCCTCGCTCGAAAGCCAGTCGAATCCCACTCTAGGGGGTGGTGTTCATCTCTGTTTCCAAGCCAAAGAGTCAGTGCTGTCCAAAGACTTTTCCATGGTCATGTGGCTGGCATGACTAAACACCAAGGTGCGCGAAATGCTGTTACCTTCCCACTGAATGGGCACCTATTTATCTACTTGCAATTTCTTGCTTTCGAACTGCTAGGCTGGCAGGAGCTGGGACCAGAGACAGGAGCTCACTCCGTCATGCGGCACTCGGGTCTCGAACTGCCGAACTACCGACCTTCTGGTCTGCAGCTCAGCATCTTAACCTCTGAGCCGCTGCGGCCATATTTGTAGATTACCTCCATGCACAAAGAAGGAGGTGGTACACAGTCTGTCAGAGATTTCACTCACATAAGCCCCAAAGAAATCAACGAGAACTGTGTGAGGGTATTTTATACCCATTCCTCGGTGTGGTAAACGGAAAAATAGTTACACAGGAGTCTTGGTAGCGCCTTAAAGGTTAACAAACATCATTTCACCATGAGCTTTAGTGTTGTTAGCAGGGCTCCGTTGGAGCTGCGGTGCACCAGGGCACCGTTCCAGGAGAGAGGAGGGCGGTGGGCGGGGACTTAACAAAGCCCCGCCCCCGCTTACTCTTCCAGGCGGCGGCAGGCTGCCGGCGGCCCAGGAAAAAGCCCCTCCCCTCCCCCTTTCACTCTTCCCGGGCCGCAGCAGGCCACCGCCGGCCCGGGGAGAACCCCCTTCCCTCCTCCCCCCCACTCACACTCCCGGGGCCGCAGCAAGCGCCACGGGCCCCAGGAGAAGCCCACTCCTTCCCTCCCCCCCGCTCACACTCCCGGGGCCGCGGCAAGCACCCCGGCCCCGGGAGAAGCCCCCTCCTTCCCTCCCTCCCCCACTCACTGCTCCAGGGCCCGAGGGGGGCGCAAGGGAGGGAGAAGCCGGGCCCCAGAGGCGTGAAGCCCCTGGGGCCCAAGCAAGAGGGGGGAGGGAGGGAAACGCTGGCCCCAGTGGGGGGGAGAAGTGCCCCTTCCTTCCTTCCTTTCTTCCTTCCTTCCTTCCTTCTCTCTCTCCCCACCTACCTACCTACCTACCTTCCTGTTCCTTCCTTCCCCTCTCCCTTCCTTCCTTCTCTCTCCCCCCCACCTACCTACCTACCTTACTGTTCCTTTCTTTATTCCTTCCTTCCCCCCTCCCTCCCTCCTTCCTTTCTTTCTTCTCTCTCTCTCCCCCACCTACTTACCTTCCTTCCTTCCTGTTCCTTTCCTTCCTTCCCCCTCCCTCCCTCCCTTCTTGCCTTCTGACACACTGCTGATGACATCAGGGATGTGTGGCCTTTTGACACTTCCGGTGACATCAGGGTGTGTGGCATATGCAAATAAGTTATGCTAATGAGCTCCTGCACCTCTTTTTTTACAAAAGGACCCCTGGTTGTTAGTCTTCAAGGTGCTATTAGACTCCTATTCAGTTCTGCTACATCGAACTCACATGGCTGCCCACCTGAAAAAGAGTGGCATCCTCCTCACTTAGGCCTCTTGACATATCAGAGATAACTTATTTATAGCAGGGTCCCACAGCCTTCTTGAGCTTCTGGGCACATTGGAATTCTGACGTGGCATGGTGGGTGCAGCAACAAAATGGCTGCCACAAAATGGCTGCCATAGGAGGCGGAGCAAGCCACAACACTGCAAATCCTTGAGCTGTGATGGCAGCTCTTGCCATAGCAACATTAAAAAAAATCTGCACAGTCAATCAGATCTCCGATAGTTAACCAGAAGCCTTGCTGAGCAAAAGTCCTATCTGGCCCCACCCAATTCATAACAGGACTTGGTGGATGCCAGAAAAGGTTTTGGCGGGAACCAGGGGGCCTACAGGCACCTCGCTGAGGACTCCTATACTACCGATACGAATGGGCATGGAAGCTAGCAACACGGTTCTGGGCTAGTAATGTCTACTGACTTATTTGCAAGACTGGATCAAGCACTTATATCTCATATAACACTAGGAAATAGACCTCCTGTTTTCTAGTGGAGGACAGGCCACTTGCTCCCTGGGGAGAGTCTGCCATGTTTCTCCATGGGATCAAAATGGATCTTGGAAATGATTAACAAAAAGCTTTGAGAACTTCCACTGTTCATAAAGGTAAAGGTTTCCCTTGCCCGAAAGCCAGTCGGATCCGACTCTAGGGGGCAGTGCTCATCTCTGTTTCCAAGCCAAAGAGCCAGTGCTGTCTGAAGACTTTTCTGTGGTCATGTGGCTGGCATGACTAAATGCGCACGGAACGTTGTTACCTTCCCACCGAAGCGGTACCGATTCATCTACTTGCAATTTCTTGCTTTTGAACTGGTATGTTGGCAGGATACGAAAATGCACATCCATCTGGTCACTAGTCATTTATTTGAAGATTTATAATCTGCTTTTCAATGGATGAGAGAGAGAGAGCAACACTATTCTCAAAGCAGAGAATCTCTCTCTCTCTCTCCCCTACTAGTGACGTGGCCCCCATCTGCAGATACCTAAATCCATGGATCAGGGCCACACTAACGTTAAACAGATTTTCCTGTGAACTTAGGAAACTCTCCAAGTTTGCTAAAAGTCTTAAATCAAAAATAAAATATATTGGGGGGGGGGGGGTTTAAATCCGCCCAAATACAATTGTGTTGTCTGTGCATGTGCAGACAACACACTTACAGAGGCGCTTGAGCTTGGTCATGGCTGCTGGCCAATGCTTCAGACCAGCAGATGCGGTTACCACTGTCACGGGCTCCGGGACTGGCAACAGCAGAAGCCCCCTCCTGCTGTGGACCTGGGCGTGGCAGAGGAAGATGCTGGCATCCACGGGGAGCCCCTCCACAACAGAGGAAGATACCTGGTAGATCGACTTGCCTCGACTAGGGCCAGGACCTTTTCAGCCCCGGCCCCCGCCTGGTGGAACGAGCTGCCTTGTGAGAGCAGGGCCCTGCAGGACCTGTTACTGTTCCACAGGGCCTGCAAGACGGAGCTCTTCTGCTGGGCCTTTAGTTGAGGCAGAAGGCATCCACTTTGATCTGGCCTCCCCTCCAGTGACCCCACAGGTCCTAGAAGCCGGATTGGAACCACAATAACATCGGTAGAGGCGTGCTGTTGTTTTAGTCGAATGCTGATTTTATTGATCTCAATGGATTGTTATAATATGTTTTAATTGTAATCCACATTGATTGCAGACCTATATGTTGAGCCTACAACACGGGGAGGGCGGGAAATACGTCTAATAAAATAAAATAATAAAAAATAAAAATAATAATTATAGCAATAAGTGGTTTTTTAACTAGACGTTACTGACGACGTTTTAAAAGACCATTATACGAGTGGCTGTTTCTCACATGACATACGTCGTTAACTAGATCTGTGGTTTTTTGTAAAAAAAAAATTGTATTAAGTGAAACAGTCACTTCATTTTAGAAAGCCAACCAAGGTGTCATCCGTACCTGTGGGTTCCGTCCGCAGCAAATCCATTATGACGGAATCTGCTCCTTTCGTGTACACCACAACTTTTTTCAAGATCGGGTGCCTCACCACTACAGACATCCGTTTCCGTAAGGAGTCAAAAGGCAGGATGTGCAACAACTGGAACGTTAAAGTCCCTAAAGGACCAAAGTCTATCGTAACTTGATCAGGACTCCTTGACTGTAAAGTACATGAGTATGCTCTGGCGGCGTGAACCAGAGCTGCTTCATCGGGACTCTCTGCCTCGTAGCACAGCTGAGATTCACCAGATGGCTGAGACACAGGTCCGGGAGTGGAGGCAGAATGCATCTCTGGGGCTTCTTCTTGCGCTAGTACCTCCAGGCTTGAGTCAACAGGGGATCCCGTATCAGCTGAAGGGGACAGAACCTGTGCTTCAGAAACTTCCAGTATTTGTGCACAGTTCCTGGGGCTCTCAGACGGTGTAACTTTGGAACCTGCACTCGGTGCTGGTGAGGAGCTCAGTTTCCGGATGTTCAACTTGTCTAAGATCTTTCTAAATTCATCCAGAGGTACGATGGGTATTCTTGCAAGTGAAGGCCAAAGCCTCTGCAATAGAGGAATTTCAGAAAGAGACAGTCACAGGGGGTACAATCCATGTTCTTAATGCAGCAGATATTGGCAAGCCCTTGGATCACAGACAAAGTAGCTAAAAGGAACCCAGAAGCGCTCTATTTATCCTGAGTCCCTGAGGAAAATTAAAAGTTCAGCTTTGGAACTGTGTTGCAATGGGCTGAGGCTGAACAAGCCGAAGCTGAAATCCAGACAAGACAGCGATAAGGCTAGCTGGGAAGGCTGATGCTTTGGAGGGCCTGGAACCACCTGTCTAGAATGGAGCGGTGCTGGCATTCGCAAGAGCAGCTTCAGAGCTTGGGGGTGATCACGGACCCAGCAGGTTGGTATAGCGGCCTTTTAGCAGCTGCGTTCGGTTCACCAACTCTCCCAACAGTTCAGCTGGACCTACACTGTGCTGCTCTTGAAGACAGCCCAGAAACTACAACCGGTACACAAGGCAGCAGCCCAACTAATTGGCAGGAACTAGATGAAGAACTGCATTGGTTGCCAGTTTGTTTCTGAGTTCAGTTCAAGGTGCTTCACAGACTTAAGTCCCACATATCAGAAGTGCCACGTCTCCCCATCCGGTAGCCAGAGCCTTCTAGTTGGCCTCTTCTGCTTGTTCCTCTGCTTACGGTGTCCCGCTCGACACCTACCAGAGCCTTCTCCACAGTGGCTCCCACATGGCGGAATTGGGCTCCTTCAGGAGGTGGGGGGGACACTGTCGGATAAGTTTTTAGGAAGTATTATAAAGTCATTTTCTTTACTAGGGTTTTCCCATGGGGTTTAAGTTGCAGGCATCTAGGGTGTTAATGGAGTTTTATTGCGTTTTGTATATTTCTAATCTTGGAAGGGCCAGCTACCTTGAGCAACAAGAGAAAAGCGGGGTACAAATATTTCAATAAATAACAGGGCAGTCCTAAACAGAGTTACCCCCTTCTAAGCCCACTAACTTCAACTGACTTAATAAGGGTGTCACTCTGGTTAGGACTGCGCTGAAAATGATTCTTAGGTTTAAGATCTGAACGGTACTTGGATTTTTAACAAAGTAAAAAAAAAAGACCAAGCTCCAATGAGCTTCCAGCACACACCTGAGAGAACAAGCAAAGTACATGTCCTTAGACTGTATTATAACTGGGGGTGAATTTGGAGAATTAAGCAGTTTTCCCAACAAAGCAAGGTTTATTCAGTATAATGATTTTTCTTTGGGAGCACATGCCATCATAAGCTTTTCTAAAATAAACATTCACCTGAAGGCAGACCTGAGGGTGAAGTTTTACCTTCCTAACGTACACAATACTATGTATACAATAACAAGCAGATGACAACACCCCTGAATGCCAACTTCCACAATAAAGGTTTGCTTTTAATTATTATTTTCAGCCATTCAGAGGTATTTTTTGTGTGCCTTCACAGGAAAGCCTGTTTTTCTTTGTTTGCTATTAAATGCACATATGCCCTTTACTTGCCACCCACACTGAGTCCCCAAATTGGCTCAGGCTTTCAAAACTGATGCAAAACATGAAACAGCAATAAAAATAAATTTTAAAGTGGTGTAGAAATAGATAACATTATCAGCAAAGAACACTCAAAAGCAAAGAAAGCACACTTTTCACAAACACACAGACTGCCAGATTTGTGACGCGCCATTTGTTGAAACAAAGAAACAGATGACCCCCCATCCTCCTAATTTAATTGTACCACCCCCACCCCATACAAACCACTATACAAAAAACAGAAAATATCCAAGTCAAGTTTTGCATTGTGCTTATCGTTTCTTTTCTTTTTTTTACTGGCTGTGCATTGCACATAAAGTCTGATTTCTTTCCCACAAGCAAACATGTCAAGCGACAGAGGAGAAAGATAATCGTTTATAAAAGACAGCCCTTGTCCTCTCTCCGTGCAAACAGCCACGAGGCACCCAGGAAACAAACGCTTATTAAAATTCAGCAGCAGACTGAGGTGGGCTGCGGAGGACCTCGGGTTTTCCACCACCGCTTCTCACCTTCTGACTCGGCTCGGTAGGTGTTGAAACGACGACAGTGTTGCAAATTGCCAGAGCAATGAAAAACTCAGTGATGTACATTGTCTCTGAGGTCATATGCTCCATCATGGAGCGGGCGTAGACATGGTGAGAGATTCGACCAAATTTCTGCATTAGCATTATGTCTGGCACAACTTCAGTCTCCTTTTGGGTTGTAAAAAAACAAGAACAATACAATTCTTTCATTAACTACATGCTGTGAACAATTACCTTAACTATTGTAGTAAAAGGGTTGTGTCACCCTGGCTAGCCTGATCTCACCAGATCTTGAAAGCGAACCAAGGTCAGCCCTGGCTAGTATTTGGGTGGGAGACCTCCAAGGAAAGCCAGGGTTGCTATGCAAAAGCAAGCCGTGGCAAACCTCCTCTGGACGTCTCTTGCCTTGAAAACCGCATGAGCTGGCGGAGACATTTTCTCCCACCAATAGAATTGTGTCACTGGTAGGTCCAGTTGGAAACTGCTGGCTCCTGCTCCGTAACTGTATCCACAAGCATTCCTTTGGCAGAGTCAATTGGGGCAACTACTGTAGGGAGGGCCCCACGCCCCCCAGCCTTGAAGAAGCTGGGTGAAGGCCCAGCACGCAACCTGGGGAACTGGCACCAGCTCGGCAGCAGAAGCCTCACAAGGCTGGAGAGGGATCGCCCCGACTGCATTCCGCAGGACTTGTCCCCGTGGCAGTCACAAAAACAACAAAAGCAGGGAAACCCGCAGGTGAGACAGGAGTCTCTGCATATGGAGAAACGCAGTCCAAAGAAATTAACCTAAGGAAAAGAAAAAAAATGTCCTGATGAATTCTGGGAAATGCCCCAACAGGCATGGGATGCTGGAAAAGGTTGAGAGTTAAAGAGGAAGGGGAGGGGAGAGTATTTTGCTAGATGATAAGAGCTGAAAAGCAAGAAATTGCAAGTCGATAAATAGCTACCACTTTGGTGGGAAGGTAATAGTGTTCTGCACGCCTCAGCGTCTAGTCACGCCGGCCACATGACCACGGAAATGTCTTCGGACAGCTCTGGCTCTTCGGCTTGGAAACGGAGATGAGCACCACATCCCCAGAGTTGTATTCGACTGGATTTCTAGCAAGGGAAACCTTTACCTAAGAGCTGATAAATCCTGGAGGGAGAGATTTTGGGGCGGGGGGGGGGGGGGGGCTCTGCAAATTGTTTCCCCAGCCTGCTATTCCTCATGGGTTCCCGGCTTGTCATACCCTCGAAAGTGCAGATAACAACAGCAGCAGAATGGAGGTTGCCAGGTCCCTCCTGACCTCCACCAGCAGGGGGGTGGGGGCTAGGGTTGCCAGCTCGAGGCTGGGAAACGCTGGAGATTGGGGGGTGGAGCCTAAGGAAGACAGGGACCTCAGTGGGGTGCAATGCCATAGAGTCCACCCTCCAGAGCATCCATTTTCTCCAGAGGAGCTGATCTCTGTAGTCTGGAGATGAGTTGTGATTCCAGGGGATCCCCAGGACCCACCTGGAGGCTGGCA
The DNA here is from genome assembly GCA_029233225.1 of Lepidodactylus listeri. Lineage (NCBI taxonomy): Eukaryota > Metazoa > Chordata > Lepidosauria > Squamata > Gekkonidae > Lepidodactylus > Lepidodactylus listeri. Next base: position 108,655,886 of record JARCFY010000009.1, on the reverse strand, counting down.
ACCCTACCACCCAACTGCTTTATTTCACCAGCCATTTCAGGTGGGGGGACGGGGGTCAATTCCCCATGGGTCACCTATTGCTACTCTTTATTATGGATGAATTTCATAGGCAGGAAACCTCATCAATCATAAAAGAGGAGTTGCTCCCAGTTGGCCAGGCAGGCAGGAAAGCTTTCCCCAAAAATATCTCTGCCGTTTAAATCACTACTAAGACATGAATGAGCTGGTAGGCTAGTAACCAGGGTAGATTTGCAGGTATTGTGATGGGAGGATTATTTAATTTGAAACTTAATGCTTTAATTATTATAAGCTGCCTTGAGCTTGAGGATTATTATAAGCTGCCTTGAGGAAAGGCAGGGCAAAAGTATTTTATTAAATACACAGATACCACGAAAAGAAATGTCCAAGGCTGGATGAGATCTGTGGGGCACTTACAATGGGGCTGCTGAAGGCCAGCTGTCTCATGTGGCACGATCCCATAACAAAGCTGCTGCCATGCGCCAGGTGCAAAGACCGGCTACTCTGAAAGGCATTCATGTGGGACATCTTCAGCCTCGACACGTGCCTCAAAGTATGGGAGGAAAAGGCCACGTCCTCATCATCTGATTCGGCGTCTTGATATAACTCTAGCCTCTTAGCTAGAGAGGGAGAAAAAATACACACCGTTCATGTATATTTTAACATTTCTATCCTGAGACCACGGAGCTTGTATTAAAAATGGCTGCTTGTTTCGCGATGAAACAGGCCCGCCATTAGGACCCAGCAGCTAACGGAGAAGCAAGTGATAGACGGCAAGGGTAAGTTCAGGTGACCAGAAAGTACCAGATGCTCGGGTGAGCCATAGCTTGGAGTTGAAAAATCCACAGAAATGTGGTACAAAGCCTAAAAGACACCGGGAACACTGCATTTCGTCCCGGCTCTTTTTTGATTTGTTGGCTAAACAGAAAGGCAGAAGAAAAGCAGACGAGAAAGAGACTGACATGAACTTTGGGAATAAAGAATCTGTTCAGTTCTGCCTTCTTCCCCAAGTGGTAGCAGAGAAGAGTCTTGTCTCCCAGACATGATTGGCAGGCATGGCCTGGCAACTGGCAGGAGCCTGGGAGCACAGACATGGGGGGGGGGGGGGGATATGCCATCAGTGATGGAGTGACAGCACTTCCTGGGGAAACCTGGAAGTGATGCCATGACTCCCCTTAGGGACTGCCTGAAGCCCTAGTTTTCCCAGGAAGTGACATCACACTGTTGGTCCAATGGCAATTTTTTTTTCATCTGCTGCTACACCAAGAGGGGGCAGGAAACAAAAGCTGGGGAAGGGTGGCTCCTGGAAGGAAGAGGCCAGCCCAGTTGCCAGAGAAACTTTCCAAAATCCCACTGAAATCAATAAGTGTGCTTGTTATGAAACTGAATGAGACGCAAAAATACAACTTTCTCGGAACTCCGTCACAGGCAGTGTCCCCTCTAAGTTGAGTTAGTGTGAGCTGGCTCACAGGTTTTTAGCCTCCGTCTCACATTTTTGCCCTAGCTCAGGAAGGAGGGCTCCAGAGTAGACTAATCTATGCAGCAGCCAAATCGCTCGCTCACAACTTTAATGCCGGTAGCTCACAAGGTAGAATTTTTGCTCACCAGACTCCACAGCTTAGAGGGAGCATTGGTCACAGGTCTGGCTTTTCCCAGCTCATACTGACATATATTCCCCCCCCCCCTCTTTCAGTCTCCAACACAAGGAGGACCTCTGTGCCACAATGAATAACTGAAGATACAGACTGTGATGGTTGTCACAACATCTGCAGTGGAGCAAACCTGCTGACCCCTCACCTGGATGGCTAGCTTGATCTCACCAGATCTTGGAAGCTAAGCAGGCTCAGCCCTGCCTAGTACTTGGACAGGAGACCCCCCAGGAGCTCCAGGGCCTCTACGCAGAGGCAGGCAACCACAAACCACCTCTGTTCGCCTCTTGACTGGGAAGCCCTACGGGGTCTCCATAAGTCAGCTGTGACTTGGCAGCAGTTTGCTCTCTCTCTCTCTCTCTCTTTCTCACACACACACCGTGGATACAAACAGGTTTATACCTCTGAAAGTGATTTGTGCATTGCACCTGTAGTGTCACCAAACACTGGGACCAACATGGAACCAGTTGAGAGCCAGTGTTGTGTAGGGGGTGGAGAGTCGGGACTAAGTCCTGGGGAACCTTGGGCCAGCCATAGTCTCCCAGGCTAACCCACCTCACAGGGTTGTTGTGAGGATAAAATGGAGGAGGGGAGAATGCTGCAAGCAACTTTGTTTGTTTGTTTGTTTGTTTAGACTTATATCCCGCCTAGCCAGCAGAAGCCGGCTCTAGGCGGCTAACAACATAGCCCCTACTGGGGAGACAGGAGAGAATGCATGAAGTAAATACATACATTAATATTCTTGGCATAAACCAGGAGAGAGACAGAAAAGGGAAGGCTGAAGAAAATTTGCCTGACAGACACTGGTATAACTTTTGATCCACTGAACTGAACACAGCCCCTTGTCCACGCACTGTGGTCTTCCAGGATCTCAACAGCAACCTGTTCCCCCAAGTTGCACAGTTCAAGGCAGTGGCAAAAACAACAGGTTTCAGAGTCCTTGGAGGGATACCAGACATCTGAAGTTGAGGGGATTGGTTGTGGACATAGCCTAGCTGTGACAGACAGCAAGCAATTGCAGGCTTTTAGGCCATGCTGCTTGTTATGTCCTGGATGCAATTCCTGTACACTTGTCAGAGCGCAACGCCCCACACAGCCACCGGCCACAGCCCAGTGGAACTGCTCATGGGATGCTGGCTTACGTCTCAGTTAGACCGTCTGCACCCGGACAGGGCACCACACCAGTCCAAGGAACCCGACATACCCTGAGCTCCGAGAGGATTCTTCCCGGAAGACGCTGTGTATGTTAGGAGCTACGCACGGGCCCCCCTCTGGGTACCAGGTGGAGTCACCAGAGTCAACAGACCCCTCTCTTATGAGGTCACCACAGAGAACGGCCTAGTATGGCGACGTCACACAGACCAGTTGCGACGCTGGTCAAGCTCCAGCCATCCAGGAACCACAGACCAACCAGGACCTGACATCCATGACCCCAGCATGGATGAGGAGGACCAATGGGAGGCTGATCCAGACCCGACCACCGTACCCCAGGAATACCCGCAGAACTCAGCCCCAGCCGGAAGTCGCTCCTGAGATCTCAACTCCAGCTGCTCCGGTTCCCAAGGTAGAGACCGTGGTCCTTGGTCCACCCACTTCTCCGTCGGTCGGACAGAGAGCAGAGAAAGCTGACCTATCTCAAAGACTTTGTGTGCTAGGGGGTGTGCCTGAACTATGGGGGGAGAGGTGTTATGTCCTGGACACAATTCCTGTACACTTGTATGAGTCTTTGATGTGACCAAACATGTAATGTTGCCGGCCATGCGGTCTGACCACATGGCCTGGAAAAGGTACAAGCTTGAGGTAAAAGAACAATAGCACCCAGGCTCCTAAAGATCCACCTATCAGAGGCTTAGCATATTCAAATGAAGCAATGGAATCTCTGGTGGGAAGATTAACCTATCCCGCAGTGTGGGTGTGGACAGGGGCGAGGCTTTTCTGGGCATATAAACTGACCCCTGGGCCACCTCAGGGATGCTTGTTCCTGACCTCTAATAAACTCCACTATGCTGAAACTCACTCCACCGGCCTCCAGACTCCAGTACTTTTCACTGCTGGAAAAAGGGTACGCTAGCTGAAAAATGATTGACAGCACACGGAGCTCCTTCTGATTGGGTGAAGGCAGCTCACTGTGGACTGGAACACAGAGCGGCTTGAAAAAATTCGAGTGGGGAGGAGTTGGTGGTTCAGCTGGAGTTGGAACTGGAGCCAGGCCAGGATTAACAGAAAACTCCAAGAGAGAGACCCTGAAGAGAAGAAGGGTCTGATAAGCCCTGTGTGGCGCAGAGCAAGTGTGAGGTGGCTTTTGCAAATAACAGACTTGGGGTGGAGACAGGGAGTCTGGCAAAGAAGTGTCAGAACCTCCCCTATTCAAGGAGCGGGGAGAAATCTCCTTGTGTAAAAAGCAGAAACTCGACTTGAGTGGAGAATTAGACATTCTCAGTATGGAAGCTGATTAACCAGTTTACAGAGACTGTTCTCTGTAAACATTCTCCCTTCCTTATTTATTTATTTATTTATTTATTTCACTTATATCCCGCCTTGCCAGTTGACAACCGGCTTAAGGCGGCTAACATCATATAACAATATAAACATAAAGTATAAAACATTTAAAATATTTAAAACATCACTACACATTCCCCAGGATGGCGACTTCCTAGCGCTCCGGTGGGTATTTAAGGCAGCAGGGCACGATCAGTAGGGCCAGGGAGATGGTATACTCAGCTTTCTCCCCGATGGCGGCTCCTATTTGAAAGCCTGGCGGAAGAGCTCTGTCTTGCAGGCCCTGCGGAACTGCAACAAATCCCGCAGGGCCCTGATGTTATCTGGGAGCTCATTCCACCAGTAAGGAGCCGCCACCGAGAAGGCCCTGGCCCTAGTGCAAGTCAACCGGGCCTCTTTTGGACCGGGGCAAGCCAGGTGATTTTGGGTGCCGGACCTCAGTAGCCTCTGGGGCCTATATAGGGAAAGGTGGTCCCTCAAGTAGGCGGGCCCCTGACCATAAAGGGCTTTAAAGGTTAACACCAGCACCTTGAACCTGATCCGGTATGCTATAGGCAGGCAATGCAGTTGCTGCAGCACAGGCCGGATGTGGTCCCGCAAAGAGAGACCCACCAGCAGCCTGGCCGCAGCGTTCTGCACCAGCTGCAGCCTTTGGATCTGGGCCAAGGGCAGCCCCAAGTAGAGAGCGTTACAGTGGTCAAGACGTGAGGTGACCATAGCATGGATCACTGTAGCTAGGTCTTCGCGTTCAAGGAAGGGGGCCAACTGCCTAGTCAGCCGAAGATGGAAAAGGCTGCTTTGGCAGTGGCTGCTACCTGGGCCTCCATTGTCAAGGAGGAGTCCAGGAGCACACCCAAACTCCTGACCCTCGGAGCTGGCACCAGCGGCGCCCCACCGAAGGACGGAAGTGGATGCCCTAACCCCGTCCCGGTCCGACTCAAGCACAGGACCTCCGTCTTCAGAGGATTCAGCTTCAGTCGACTCAGCCTAAGCCAGCCCGCAACCTCCTGTAGCGCCCGCTCCAGGTCATCTGGAGACAAGCCGGACTGGCCGCCCAACAACAGATAGAGCTGGGTGTCATCGGCATATTGATGACACCCTAGCCCATGCTTCCGGACAATCTGGGCAAGGGAGCGCATATAGATGTTGAATAACATCGGGGACCGAACCGCCCCTTGAGGAACACCACACACCAGTGGGTGCCTCTGGGAGGTCTGTTCCCCGAGCGCAACTCTCTGTCCCCAATCTTGGAGAAAGGAGGCAAGCCATTGTAAAGCGAGCCCCCGTATCCCAGCATCAGCGAGGCGGTGAATCAGCAACTGGTGGTCAACGACATCAAATGCCGCCGACAGATCTAACAACACCAGTGCCGCCGTACCGCCTCGATCCAGATGTCTTTGGAGGTCATCCGTGAGGGCGACCAGAACCGACTCCGTCCCGTGACCCGGTCGGAAGCCGGACTGAAACGGGTCCAGCATGGAGGTGTCATCCATGAAGCTCTGTAACTGAATCGCCACCGCCCTCTCCAATACCTTACCCAAATAGGGTAGATTGGACACCGGCCGATAGTTGGCCAAAACAGCCGGGTCCAGAGATGTTTTTTTAAGAAGAGGACGGACCATCACAACCTTGAGTGCCTCCGGGAACAGTCCTTCTGCAAAGGACTTGTTAATAATTTCCCGGAGCGTATCACGCAGCCCCTCATGGCAAGCTTTTATGAGCCACGAGGGGCACAGATCAAGGCTACACGAGGTTGGACGTACAGTCAAGAGCAACCTGTCAACCTCCTCAAGACTGAGAGGACTGAAATGATCCAAGATAACACCTGAAGACATGCATGGAGCCTCAAGTTCACACACTGTCTCAACTGTGGCCGGAAGTTCGCGGCGGAGTCGCAAGATCTTATCTGCAAAATAGCTCGCAAATGCCTCACAGCCTATTTCCAATTCTCTATCATTTAAGGTGCTCTGTGGCACTTCAGTTAACGTCCTAATAGTTCTAAATAATTGGGCCGGGCGAGAGCTAGCAGATGCAACCTCAGCCGCATAGAATTGTTTCTTAGCAGCTTTGATTGCCATCTCATAGGATCTCATAAACGTCCTATAAGATGTTCTTGATGCTTCGTCGTGAGAACGCCGCCACCGTCTCTCTAGCCGTCTGAGACCCTGTTTCATCAGCCTCAGCTCCCCGGTAAACCAGGGAGCCAGCTTTGAGCGAGGGTGCAGAGGGGGTCGGGGAGCAATCTCATCGATGGCTGCTGAGAGCCGGTCATACTAGTCCTCGACCAGTCCATCTAATGAGTCGCTGGGAGGCATGGGATCCCACAGAGCCGTCAGAAACCGCTGCGAGTCCATCAGGCTCTGTGGGCGAGCTAAAATCCGCTCACTGCCCAAACGGAGTTGGGGTGACACCATCACACGAGCCTTCAGGGCATAGTGGTCAGACCATGGCACTGCCATAGCAGTCAACTGACCCACCGTAACCCCCGCCACAAAGATCAGGTCGAGCGTATGTCCGGCCTGGTGTGTAGGAACCGTTACAAATTGAGAGAGCCCTAGTGTCGCCATGGAAGACACCAGGTCCCTCGCCGGAACAGAGGCCGCATCGTTGGCATGGACATTGAAGTCACCCAGGACTATCAGCCTTGGGTGCTCCAAGGCCCAGCCCGACACCGCCTCCACCAGCGAGGACAGGCTGTTGGCTGGTGCATTGGGCAACCGGTACACCAGCCAGACAGCCAACCTCTCCCCAGCTTTCCACACCAGGGCCGAACATTCTATGCCCACAAGCTTCAGCGGCGGGAGTGCCCTGTAGGAGTAAGCCTCCCGAATGAACAGTGCCACTCCTCCTCCCCGGCCATCAGTCCGTGATTGATGGAGGACCGAGAACCCGGGTGGAGCCAACTGGGAGAGAGCCACTGTCTCCCCCTCTCGCACCCAAGTCTCGGTCACGCACGCCAGGTCAGCACCTTGTTCCAGCAGGAATTGCTGCAAGGTGGCAGTCTTGTTATTAATAGACCTGGCGTTACACAACATCAATGACGGAGGATGGTCCTTCCCAGCCTCCTTGCCCGCCACTCTCGGGATGGGCCGCAGGCTGGAAGGGGGCCGAGCTTCTCCATTTCTCTGCCTCCTTCCCTTTATAACCCACCTGCTCCCACCGCTATATTTCCCCTGCCCCAGAAGCACTGGAATCCCCAGTCCGGAAGTCATCGGTGCCATCTTGGCCTTCACACGGCTCACTGCCGGTCACAGGCCAATCGGCGCCGTCAGCTGCCCGGTAGAAGATCCCACCCCAGTGCTGTCCACTCCCACCTAAGCCACTCCCTCCAGAAAATATATATGCCCCAATTCCAGCAGGTTAATATTCGTATAGACTAACACTACCTAATCACTAATTAATACCCACCCTGACCTCCCTTCATTACTACCCCAATAAAATTACGGGGAGCAAGATTAAAATTTTTTCCTAGCTATAGCTAATTTGGATTAAACATAGAGTAGGTTTAACACTAACTGAAACATCCCATCTATACCTATCCTAAAACTTCTAAATAACCCTGCTGGATAAAAAGGCCAGTCCTTCCCCTGCGGGGATCCTAAAAACACTGATGTTACAGTCCCTAATGGGCTTGATGTCATATTCTTTGGTTCCTCTACCTCTCCGCCAGTCCTGTCTTCTGTCGAAGAACACCCAACCAGGCCTCCGTCGCCTCTCCACTTCCCGGTGAAGCCGTCCCCAACTGTCCTTGGCTCCGGCATTATCAGTGCCAGGCCCCAACCATCCCGGGCTGTCCCAGGGCTAGGTGTTACTCTCATCCATGGGACCCGGGGCGCCACCTGCCACCAGACGCCCCTGGCCCTAGATTTTAACGTTCCTTCAATTCAATGCCCTGGAGCCGACCTCGGCGTGCCTTCTGCCACCAGTCGCCCCGACGCCCACTCCCAGCACTTGGCCTTGGCTACGGGCTCAGTGCCCCTCCGCGGCCTACCAGGGACTTTCCGAGGCCTTCCGAGCCGCTCCAAGTCCTTCTGAGCCGCTCCGAGTCTCCCGAGGCCTCCCGAACAGCCCCAAGTAGCTCCGAGGTCTTCCGAGATCTCCCGAGCAGCCCCGAGCCAAGCTCGAGCCGCTCCGAGACTTTCCGAGGCCTCCCGAGCCAAGCAGCACCCGACCAGACAATGCTCAACCAAGACCCGGGGACACCAAACTCCAACTCCTGGTCCCGCAGCTCTCCGCTCCACAGCTCCCCAGCCTAACACACGCCCTCGGCCTGCCGGTTCCTCTGGGGGCTCCTCCGCGTCCTCGGACGTCTCGGGATGTCTCCAGGCGTCCCCACCGTCTCTCCACGTCGCCCCGCTTTCTCTGGGGCAGACCCTCCGTCCTCGGGCAGTCCCCGTGGCTCTGGCTCCACACTCCGGCTCTGCGCTCCCAACTCCAGGCTCCGGTTCCTCACTCCAACCCGCGGGCCCTCCGAGGGGAGCAGAGCGCCAACAGCCCAGAATATTCTCAAAAGATTCCCGGTATTCTCTGGCGATTCCCGGTAAGTCACTCAGGGCCCCACAGGTTCTGACTGAGCCTCTATTATTTCCTTCTTCTTTCCTGCTTTGCAGCCAGGCTAAAAATTGTTCCTAACACTCCTAGGAGGCAAATTTGTCTATTCCCTTCGGCGGAGCTCAGTTACGGAGCTCAACGCTTGGCGCCACCTTGGGAGGTGGTGGGCTCTCCTTCTTTGGAGGTTTTCAAGCAGAGGCTGGATGGCCATCTGACAGCAACGCGGATTCTGTGAACTTGGGCAGATCATGGGAGGGAGGGGCAGGAAGGGCTACATCAGTGCTTAATTCTTGTGGCCCTTTCTTAGACGCCCAGGGAAATGCTGATTGCCACTTTGGGGTCAGGAAGCAATTTCTCTCCAGGCCAGTTTGGCTGGAGATCCTGGAGGTTTTTTGTCATCTTCTGGGCATGGAACAGGGGTCACTGGGAGTGTAGGGGGGGGGAGAGGTATTTGTACAGGGGGTTGGACTAAATGACCTTGGAAGTCCCTTCCAACTCTATGATTCTTCTGGAAAATCAGGATTTGACCAAAAGGTGTGAGGAGGCATAGAGTCACAGGAGGTTATTGCTCTTTGGTGTAGTGGTTAAGTGCGCTGTGGTGCTGGAGAAGGCTCCTGCGCATTCCTTGGACAGCAAAGGTGACAAACAGGCCAGTATTGGAGCACATAAAACCAGATGTGCCATTGGAAGGAAAAACCACGAAACTGTGATTGACTTATTTTGGCCATGTCATGTGGAAGAACTCACTAGAAAAAGCAATGATGCTTGGATTGGTTAGTGGCAAAAGGAAACCGGGCTGCCAAAGAACACGGTGGCTAGACACCAGAAAAGTTGACACCGGCCTGAGCATGGAAGGACTCAAAGAAACAGGACAAGATCGGAAAACGTGGAGGGAGCTGGCCCACCAAATCGGCAGGAGTCGGACACGACTGAATGGCTAACCACCACAACTGATATCACAGATGCATTTTTTTTAAAAAGGCACTAAAATATCAATATATCGATATACTGCTGTAATGTTGAGTCAAGCATGTTCTCTGAATTCCTGACTTTTATTTTTAAAAAAGCAACTGCAGAGATATGCCTTTTTCTGTATACCTCAGTGAGGGAAAGGGCTAGAGACTTGCCAGGAAAGCTGGGAATTCAGATAACATGATTGACCTATCATTACAGTAGTATAGCAATATTTTAGGGCCCTTAAAAAAATTAAACCACTCGTCTTTAGGGTGGGGGAGGGGAAAAGGAGTGGCTTGAGGTCAATGACAATCCGGTCGCTGACAAGTGAGCAGGATGGGCACGGGTGAGACAAAGAAAACTGACAAAAATATTAGGTATAAGGAAAAAGGCAACTCAAAATTGGCTTCTACAAAAAGATTGTGATAAAATTGGTCTCAAGGGGAACAGAAAAAACTCGGGGGGGGGGACACCAAAGTGAAAACTAAAGGTACAAAAATGTGTGCAGAAATCAGGGATAAACTGAAGAAGAGAAGAAGAAGAAGAGATTGGATTTATACCCCACCGTTCACTACCCAAAGGAGTCTCAGAGCGGCTTACAAACTCCTTTCCTTTCCCTTCCCCTCCCCACAACAGACACCCTGTGAGGTGGGTGGGGCTGAGAGAGCTCTTGACAGAAACTGCTCTCTTTCAAGAACAGCTGTGCCAGAGCTATGGCTTGCCCAAGGTCATCCAGCAGCTGCAAGTGGAGGAGTGGGGAATCAAACCCGATTCTCCCAGATTAGAGTCCGCGCACTTAACCACTACATCAGACTGGCAGTGTTAGGCCTGAACCAATGCAAAAAAAAAAAAAAAGCCATTAGGAAAAGCCCCCTGATAGAGAATTTTAAGTGCTGCAAATAAAACACCCCCAACAGGAATTCTAGGCTTGACTGGCTGCTTTTAATGGTTTTCACTTTCTGCAATGCATTTTATGCTATTAGTTTTTTTATAAAAATTGTTTTTATGTCTATTGTTGTTTTAGCTGAATGCTGTAAGTTGCCTCAAAATTAGTTGTTAATGAGTGAACAGGAAAATATTTTGTATAACATTAAACAAATCCTTACAAAACCACTTTTCTTAGAAACTCTGTGCTCATTGCCTTTGTGCTGTAGCTGGGGAGGGTGGTGTCCGGGAAGGCATCAGGATTAGGTGTTCATTCGCCACGTGAAACCATAATAAAAGACCAACAGTAGTTAATAATCCAACCTCAAATCATGGTTTTCAGACCCTGATTTGTGGGTCTTGCCTAGCCATAGTTAGCAGAGCAGCCTGAACAACTACACATAGTTAGTTCAATTAAAACCAGTGCTATCTCTCTGAACTGAGCTGCCACATGACTGCCTGGTTCCCAATTTGGAAATGTCTGAAATACCTCATGAGTACCATCCAGTGTTCCCTCTAAGCTGAGTTAGTGTGAGCTAGCTCACAGTTTTTTAGCCTCCGGCTCACACATTTTTGTCTTGGCTCAGGAAGGATGTGGCTCCAGAGCAAACTGATTTATGCAGCGGCCAAATCGCTCGCTCACAACTTTAATGCCAGGAGCTCACCAAGTAGAATTTTTGCTCACAGGACTCCACAGCTTAGAGGGAGAACTGATATGTCTCATTTTGACTAAGTGCCTCATCCAAGGAATGCAAAGGAGATGCTTCCTAAATATCATTTATTAATCTGGCAGGTTTTTACCTTTTCCTGTGACGTACTATGGAAAGCTTTTTAAGATTTCTATTTCTGGCTTTGTTTTCATGCTTTTCAGTGGTTCCTCAATATACCCACCAGGGGGCACTACCGGCTTCTCAAACGGTTCCCGCTACAGGGCTGCGAGTTTGTATCCCAGGCTTGGATGAGTCATCCTTCGTTGCCATGGCTCCCAGTTTTGATTTCATGCAGATTTTGGCCTTGTTGTTTTAATGGCAAACTTCTGCAGTGATCATTAGGGAATGAGACTGAACTATAAGCTATGCCAGCAGAGACTTATTTAAATATCATACGACCCTTACAGGAACCCCCCCTCCCCCACAAAGGATAAAAATGCCAGTCTGTTTGATCTACTGCTCTGCCTTACTCAGAATGCATTTTCTTGGAATTCACAGGAAATAACAATACAAAGTCACCATCTCCCTGAGGTAACGGATGCACAGCACCAACAGGCAGATCCTGTGTTTTCAATGAATTTTTAAAATTAACGACTCCAGCACACTGAACAGGGGAGGTGTTAAGGGAACCCTCAGCCAAGCCATTGTTTCATACATCGGGAGCCCAACACCTTGTCTTTAAACAGCATTACTAGAGGGAGGCTGAAGGCACTCCCAAGGGCATGGGGGTGGGGGTGCCCGAGGGAATTTCTGACTAAACCCTTGACCACTATGACACAGAAGGGCTGCTTCTGGAACTCCCCTGGGCGGGAGCGTGGAAGGCTATTCCAACTCTTTCACAGTAGTTACTTTTTTTGGCTGTCCGGTCACAGGCGTCTTATGGCGACCCCTGGTGGGGCGTTCAAGGCAAGACACATTCCGAGGTGCTTTGCCACTGCCTGCCTCTGTGTCATGACCCTGGCATTCCTTGGAGGTCTCCCACCGAAATACTAGCCAGGGCCAGCCCTGCTTAGCTTCCGAGATCTGTCGAGATCCTGGGTTTATCCAGGTCGGTGACCTCCCCTCTTAGTGGCCAACCTACCAGCGAAGGCGGGTTAAAACATCTCTGTTGATTAAAAGTAAAGGTTTCCCTTGCTCAAAAGCCAGTTGAATCCAACTCTACCGGGGGTGGTGGTGCTCATCTCCGTTTCCAAGCCGAAGAGCCAGCACTGTCCAAAGACTTTTCCCGTGGTCATGTGGCCAGCATGACTAAACACCGAGGCGCACGGAATGCTGTTACCTTCCCACCGAAGTGGTACCTATTTATCTACTTGCAATTTCTTGCTTTCAAACTGCGAGGCTGGCAGGAGCGGGGGCCAGAGGCGGGAGCTCACTCTATCATGCAGTACTCGGGTCTCGAACTGCCGAGCTACCAACCTTCTGGTCGGCATCTCAGCATCTTAACCTCTGAGCCACCACAAATCATCTCGGTTGATTAGCCTTTGCAAAATTTGCAAAAAAGGGCTTACTCCTGCATGTGTTTGCCAGCAGAATACAACGCCTGTTGCATTCAGTATCTTGATCTGGCGAATGGAATATTCCAACTTCCTGTGAGATTTTAGACAAACCGAACTGTGTTGTTTGCATGGAGACTTGGTGCCTGTGTTGCTGTTCCTGTTTGATTGTATTTTACTGTACTGTTTCATTGGCTATCGGAATAATGCTTCAAATGCAGGTGGAATCCGGGTGCAGATGTTCGAAACGAGTAAATCCATATTCTTCAGAACGTAACTGATAGGGTTGCCATTCCCCAGGTCCAGGAGGGGAATCCCCCAGTTTTGGGGGCTTCTATCTGCCGCCGGCCAGCTGGCTCATGGGGGAACCATGCCCCCATGCTGACGTCACATGGAAGTGACGTCATCAGGTCTGTCAGGGCTGCTCCAGTCCTTCTGATCCTCTTCCCCAGCCCACGCTCTCTTCTATGGCAAGAGAAGTAAAGGGGCAGGGGCCCATCAGTCTGTCTCTTCCCCAGCTGTCCTTTGAGGCTCCCCCTTTATTCCCCTTCCTCATTTGGTTCCCCTCCTGTCCGACCCCCGAGTCTCCCTTCCATTGGCACATCCCTGCTAAGTTCCAAGGCCAGCCTCCCTCCCTCCCTGTCCTCGCTCTCCCTCGCTAATGGGCCCCCCACCTCCACATTTTCTTCCTGCCAGCTTCCTGGTGTGCCGCTCCCCGTCCCCAGCATGATCGGGTGGTTTAGTTTAGTTTAGTTTAGTTTATTATTACGGCCCATGGCCAGCATAGATCAAAGCAAACTAGTTTACATAAAATCCAGAAAGTGCACAGCCATTTGTATGCGGATATTATAATAAAATGTACAAAGACTTAAGAAAGAAGTATTTTAAAAAAGAAGGGGAAAAAAGGTGCAAAGCCTAAGGGACATTTTATCACTCCCTTATATAATCTTTGCGGATTCTAGAGGCTGCAGCCAAAAATTTGGAGCAAGCGAGCGTAATTTGAGGGTTGGAATCCAGCAGAAGTATCTATATACTAATTCCGAAGGCACCCCCCGCATGCGGATACCTAAATCCGTGCAGGGGGGCACCTGGGGGGCAGGGAGATTTCCCCCGTGAGCAGAAAAATCTGAAAACTTAAAAAAAAAAATTGGGGGGATATATAAATCCCCCGAAAAGTAAAAGCATTCCCAGCACATGTGCAGGGAACGTTCAGGGAACTGGGGCAGCCCGGCGGTTGGGAGGCATCTAAGCCACTCGGGCCCAAGCAAGAGCGGGGCGGGCGGTGGGAGGCAGAAGTGCCAGTGAGAGCAGGGCGGTGGGTGGTGGGTGGGAGGGAGCAGCACCAGGCCCAAGTGGCTTCAGCCACTCGGGCCCCACCAAGATTGGGGGGGGGGTGGCTGGGAGAAGTGGCAGTGGCGGCCCGAGTGGCTGTCAGCTTCTCCCCCAAGTATCGTGGGTCCCCCCCTTCTTGTATTCCTTATGAGTCTGGGAGGCCCATAAATTTCACCAGTATAGGTTGAATAAATTTGGCTCGCATTCCTTTGTAAAGACTACACCCAAGCATCGTTTCTACTTTGCCCATGCCACATGGACAAATGCGCTCTGCCATATTAGGCACTCTTTTGTAACGACCCTCTATAACTGCAGAGGGGAAAGTGTTACATCAGGCCATAGAAAAGGCCCTTCTATAGGATGGAATTGTCAGATTTGATAGATAGGGGGCTGGGGAAAAGACATATCTCTTCTGGAGAGGCGCATAAAATCTGGAGACCTTGGCAATAGCATTCTGTCTCTCAGTGTCTAGCATTCTCTGCTTGAATATGGCCCTTGCTTGGTCTAGGGCCATTATCTGTAATGACTCAGGTGAAAAGCCGAGCACAGACGCCTTCTGATGAGTAGCCCTAAGCCAGGCAGAACAATACCTGTCCTTTAGAATGAATGGAGTGATATCTGAGGGACAATGGCTAAGTCTAAGCCAAGCGTTGAGTGAGGCAAGGCTTACTTTGGCCTCTATTCTTAACAGCCCAGTTTCCAGCCGTAGCATAGCATTAGAAACACGTTTTGGAAATCAAAAAATGGCTCTCAAAAATTTGGATTGGATTTTCTCAAGGGGGGCAAAATTTGATGGAGCTGGGCCCAGCAAGGTGCCATACTTAAGTTGTGGTACTGTCTTGAAGAGAGATAATTTCAGGGCCTTTTGTGAAGAAAAATCCAGGGGTCCTTTCGAGCAGGAGCTCGGGAGACCGCAGCTCCAGGAGTTGGTGCCAGCTCCCCCCCCCCCCCGCGGGGCAATGCCTGCTGGTGTCATGGCTGCAGCAAAATGACCCCATCCCCTGGAAAGGTCCTTGTTCCTCCGACCAGCCTTCTGAAGGCTTCAGCCACCCCTGAAGCTATCCTCCCAGAATAGTGGTATTTCTGAGGCTAGGATTAGTAGCTATCCCCTCTCTGCCAGTTCTTTCTTTCTTTCTTTCTTTCTTTCTTTCTTTCTTTCTTTCTTTCTTTCTTTCTTTCTTTCTTTCTTTCTTTCTTTCTTTCTCTTTCTCTCTCTCTCTCTCTCTCTCTCTCTCTCTCTCTTGCCTTCTGACATACTTCTGGTGATGTCCGGTGGTGTAGCATATGCAAATAAGTAATGCTAATGAGTTATGCTAGTGAACTCCTGCACCACTTTTTCTACGAAAGGCCCCCTGGAAAAATCTAATCATGGCTTGAGCTGATTTGCAACATGAATTTGAGGCATAGTCAATGTGAGCCTTTTTCACAGAGTGTTGGATTGGATGGGCCATTGGCCCAATCCAACATTGGCTTCTCTTATGTTCTTATGTTCTTATCCCTGAGGACTGGATCATTACCCCCAGATATTTATAAGCCACCACCTGTTGTAGCCTATGGCCATTTATACTCCATTCCCTTATTTTAGGTTTGGGGGCCAAAGGCCATTATTTGTGTTTGGGCAGTCCTCCTGCCTCACTGCCCCCTCCAAGCTCCCAGCCTTGACCGGGCTCTCTGCTCTGCTGCTGTCGTCCTCGTTCCGGGGCGGCCTTCCATGCTCCCAGCCTGCTGCCTTGCTCCTCGGTCCCAGGCTCGGACCTCAGCCTCTTGGCTGGTTGCTCTGCAGGGGGGCTGGAGGGCGGTGGGTCCCCCACTGCCCCTGACGCGATGACGTCACCAAGAACACCCCCAAATTCCCTCCACCAGCAAGACAAAGGGACCTGGCAACCCTAATAACTGGTCAGTCATAAATACATCTATTCACAAATAAATTCAACTGTGTTCAATGTTGTTTACTGCCAAGCATGGCTTGAGTGCTTTGGATGCATCTAATGAAAATGTTATGAAGAAACTGGGTTCACTGGAGCCAGTTCTACAGTGACATATAGACAGAGGTCCTTTTGTAGAAAAAGAGGTGCAGGAGCTCATTATCATAACTCATTAGCATATGCCATGTCCCCTGACATCACCGGAAGTGTGTCAGAAAGGGAATGTCAGTTTCAGCCCCATTATACCCTATGGGCCATTGAAGTCAATGGCAAAAACTCATAGGGTATATGAGGGGCTGGAGGGGAGGGGGTTTGAGGGAGAGGCTCCAAACTTGCAGGGTAGCTGCTGGGGCCTCTCCTTGAAATACCCATCAAGTTTCAAGAAGATTGGACCACGGGGTCCAATTCTATGGGCCCCCAAACAGGTTGCCCCATCCCCTCCATTGTTCTCTATGGTGGGAAAAAAGATTACTTTTTTCCCACTATAGAGAACAACGGAGGGAATGGGGGCAACCTGTTTGGAGGCCCGTAGAATTGGACCCCCTGGTCCAATCTTCTTGAAACTTGGTGGGCATTTGGGGGAGTGGTCCCAGAAGCTACCCTGCAAGTTTGGAGCCTCTCCCTCAAACCCCCTCCCTACAGCCACTTTTAAAGTTGCCACCGAATATCGGCAGCAATTCGGCGGCGGGCCGAATCAGATCAGAGAATCTGATTCGGCCGGTGGCTACCCTAGTGGCCAGTCCTGAGCTGGCGGAGCAGCACTCCGCCTCGCTCCGGCCCCAAAGGACCCCTGCATATAGATAAACTTGGCATTTACACAGCACTTTAGAATGCCCAAAGAACTTTGTATACATTACTGTAGTAGTTCTAACAGCAGAATTAAATCCCTGTATTACAGATAGAGGCTGCGGTGGCTCAAGTGGTTAAGACGCTGAACTGCAGACCGGAAGGTCAATGGTTCAGCAGTTTGAGACCTGAGTGGTGCACGATTGAGTGAGCTTCTGTCTCTGGTCCCAGCTCCTGCCAACCTAGCAGTTCGAAAGCAAGAAACTGCAAGTAGATAAATAGTGGGAAGTGGGAAGGTGACAGCGTTCTGTGCACCTTGGTGTCTAATCATGACGGCCACATGACCACGGAGACGTCTTCGGACAGTACTGGCTCTTTGGCTTGGAAACAGAGATGAGCTCCACATCCCTAGAGTCGTATTCGACTGGCTTTTGAGCAAGGGAAACCTTTACCTTTACTTTTACAGATGGGGGGGGGGTATAACCTGGCCCAGGCTAGCATGATCTCATCAGCTCTTGGAAGCGAAGCAAGGTCAGCCCTGCTTAGTACTTGCATGGGAGATTACCAAGAAAGTCCAGGGCCACTACGCAGAGGCAGGCAATGGCCAACCACCCGTTGTCGTGAAAGCCAACCAGGGTTTACCGTAAGTTGGCCAAAACTTGATGGCTCTTTCCACCACCATATGACAGATGGAGAGGGGGGCTGAGAATGAAAGGCAAGTAGCTTGTCTATGACAACCTAATGTATTCACTTCCCAAATGCATGGCCTGATGCAAACTGTTGGAACTTTTCATATCTAGCCAGCCATTCCATTCTTTCTCAGACTTACCGTTTTCTTCATGTCCGTATTCCTGCCCTGCTATGGTGCATCTCCGGAAAACCATTTTGTTCTCTGTGAGTGTCCCGGTCTTATCGGAGAAAAGATACTTGATCTGCCCAAGGTCTTCAGCAATATCCAGCGCTCTACACTTGATTGTAGTGTCTGTCTTTTCGTGGTAAAAATCTATGTCGTTCTGGATTAAATACATTTGCCCCAATTTCACAAATTCAATGGAAACATAAAGAGAAACTGGAATCAAGACCTGTCAAGAGCAAAAAGAAAAATTAAATACAGCTTTCTTTACAAAGCCAGATCTTGTTCTAATTTGCATCAGGAAACATCTGGATCAGCTCTATCATAGTCAGATAGCTCCAGTTCCCCAATGATGTACCAAAAATGGCAGAGGTGTGAAATTACCTGTAATAAAATGATCAGCCTCCAAAACAAGTAGAACGCTCCCAATAATGGAGTGACAACTGGTTTTCCATAAGAATCTGTGATACTAAACAGAGCGGGCTTTGAATAATACCTGTTCAGCCAAATCCCATGACCTTTAAAAAAGAAACAAAGGAAAAAATATCGACAACATCAGACTACAAGTGATATTGCACTTCAAGGCTCTGGTATTAGCCCAGTACACAATACAAAAAAAGTCAACTAGTTAAGATTCCGTTCATGGGGAGGGCGGGATATAAATGTGAAGAAGGAAGGAAGGAAGGAAGGAAGGAAGATCTTGTATTTTAATATCATCTATACACTTCCAAAAGCAACAATCCTATGAACACTTAGAGGAAAACCAACCCCACTGATGTATTTTTCAGTAATTGCACCTCATTATAAATGTTCCAAAATACAACACTTTTCAATCACTTTTATCCCGATGGCTTCAGAGTTCCCAGAAATTTTATCACTCTAGTTACTGGTATGAATACGCTGAACAGTTTGAAAGTTTCTCGTCTCTGACAATCAGATGAGCAGCACAATTCTGACAGAATTCCCACTGAAGCAATACAAACACACAAGTGATGAAATCAGTGATAAGAGTCAGAATGTGGAAGACCCCAGTGACTCAGCTGGGGGACCAGGAGCGAGAAAGGGAGCTGAAAACTTCTCGGCCATGAAATCTTTGAAACAGAAGAGGGAGGGGCTGTGGCTCAGTGGAAGAGCCTCTGCTTTGCATGGAGAAGGCTGGCCAAAGTTCAGTCCCCAGCCTCTCCAATGAAACGAAAGAAGAAGAACCCCAATAAACACCAGAATGAGAGAGCGTGCAGCCTGTATCTGATGCGCAGGACTTACCCACAGACCCCACAGAGCACATCACTACCAGAAGCAGGACACACCACATGATATGGCCGTTCACCTTCTTCTCGAGTTTGCTCCGCTTGTGACGAAGCCCCACGTTGTTCAGCATTGATTTGGTTTCATGACCTTTGGACGCATAGAACACATTTGATTAAGGCCGCCATTGTCCAGGCGGTGGCAACCTAGAACAGTTCACCTGGAGAAAATGGCCGCTTGGGAAGAGGGACTCTATGGCTTTATAACCCCATTGAAGTCCCTCCCAAAAGCCTCCTCATGTCCCCCCCCCCTCCCCAAAATCTCCCGGTATTTCCCAGCCATACATTGCTCCTTCCATGGAATCTACAGAGATCAAAAATTCCTGTGTGAAATTGTCCAGGCAGTTGCAACCTAGAACAGTTCACCTGGAGAAAATGGCCGCTTGGGAAGAGGGACTCTATGGCTTTATAACCCCATTGAAGTCCCTCCCAAAAGCCTCCTCATGTCCCCCCCCCCCAAAAAAATCTCCCAGTATTTCCCAGCCATACATTGCTCCTTCCATGGAATCTACAGAGATCAAAAATTCCTGTGTGAAATTGTCCAGGCGGTGGCAACCTAGAACAGTTCACCTGGAGAAAATGGCCGCTTGGGAAGAGGGACTCTATGGCTTTATAACCCCATTGAAGTCCCTCCCAAAAGCCTCCTCATGTCCCCCCCCCCCCCCCCCCCAAAAAATCTCCCGGTATTTCCCAGCCATACATTGCTCCTTCCGTGGAATCTACAGAGATCAAAAATTCCTGTGTGAAAGCCAAGGAAAGTCATACATACATACATATACCTTTATTGGCATAAAAGCCAAGGAAAGTCAAGACGATTATATCGCGTCTATACTGAACATTCTTATTTTGTGATATTCATCTCTGGGACTCTAAAGAGGCTTACTAATTTTAAAAAATGGCAACCGGGATTAGGAAGGGATACGAGCAAAAGCAGAACGTCTTACTGATGCAAATCCACAGTTCAGAGGATTTCTGATAGCTGCGGTACACAATGAGACCGGGGGGGGGGGGGGGGGGAAAGAGCCCAGCATAGCTGGAAAACTGCAGAACTCCAATAGGACAGTGCTGTTTGTAGAATGTAAATGAGGCACATGATGGGTGTGTATCATGCTGGAAAGGCCCGATCGGAAGAGCCTGGAGAACCACACTAAACTTACAGCTCACTGGTCTCTACCTCCAGCATGATCAAGTCACATAACAGGGCAGGGAGCTATAGAGGCTGGGGAAGGTGTAGGTTGCTAAAAGTGCTTACAGGACTCCATGAGACACAAACAAACGGACCACAACCTCGGACGCAGATGGTTTAAACAGGGAGGGATCGAGACCTGCTTCAGACACTGAAGCCAGGGGCCCCTGCAGTTTGCAGGCCCCCCCCCTCTCAGCCTTGCCCTGCATTGTAATGGGCGCTTTGCTAGAGCTCTGCATTTGACTGTAGCTCTCCAGCGGTCTTTGGGTTTGTCGGCTGGATAGCAAGGTAGGTTTCCTTCTGTCTGTAATCCACAACTGGTACAGTTCATACAGCAGCAACTCTGTTCCCGGGGTCTGCAGCTCAGCAGCCTCTACCCTGCAGTGCTGACCTGCATACACCACAATGCCAACAACAGCTTCTGTGTTTCTGATCGTGCATCCTCGTAGGAGTAAGTTCTCCTTACTCAGGCCCACGCGCTCCTGATTCGAATGCTCCCTGGAACAACATAATACACAAGCCAGCTGTGATTGTTATCTGCCAGGGAAAGTTGTAATGGTTTGATTGCATAGCCTCTTCCCTCCATCACCCAAATTTGCCCCAGGTGGCAACTAGCGCTCCCAGGTCTCCCAGTACAGCTAGAGTGGGAGACCTCCCCCTGGCAGCCCCTGACCCTCTGCTGCCATTCAGTAGGACAGGAGGAAAAAACAATAGAAAATAAAGAAAAAATTGGCATTGCCCCAACAGCATTGTGTCAAATTCAGCATGATCCTGGAAATGATGTCATTGTAGAACAGAATGTTAGAGTTGGCAGGGACCTTGCAGGTCATCTAGTCCAACCCCCTCCCTACATTCTGCAGGGGCATAGCTGAAAGATAGCCCTACAACATACCTGAAAGATGGTCGTCCAGCCTCCACTCCAGTGAAGGAGCACCCACCACCTCTCGAGGCAGTCTGTTCCACTGCTCAACCACTCTTACAGTTAGGAAGTTTCTCCTGATATTTAGCCGGTATCAACTTCCTTGTAATTTCCACCCATTAGATCTAGTCTTGCAATCCAGAGCAAGAGAGAATAGATCTGCTCCATCTTCTACATGACAGCCCTTCAGATATTTGAAGACTGCAATCGTGTCCCCTCTAAGCCTTCTCTTTCCCAGGCTAAACATACCCAACTCTTTCAGCCTTTCCTCATAAGACTTGGATTCCAACCCTCTCACCATCCTAGTTGCCCTCTTCTGGACACGCTCGAGCTTGTCGAAATCCTTCCTAAAATGTGGTGCCCAAAACTGGACACAGTACTCCAGGTGAGGCCTGACCACAGCAGAAGAGAGCGGAACTACCACCTCCCGTGATCTGGACACAGTGCTTCTGTTAATGCTTCCTAAGATTGCATTAGCTTTCTTCGCAGTCACAACGCACTGCAGGCTCATAGTTATCGTGTTATCATGTTGTGGTCACACTCTGGGATCCTTAGAGCATCATCTGGACATGACGACATCATTTCTGGGGTTTGTGTCGTGTAACAGTATTGGTGTGACACATAACAGTATGCCCCCCACACACACCTGTTCAGCTCCTGGCTCTTCCCAGAATTTGGTTGGATGGCAACCCTGCTGGCAGCTGAAAGCCCCAGCCCCAGCCTTCAGGGGGTCAGGGTCAGCCTCGGGACTGCTGGTTGCTTGCTGGGCCCCGCTTCGGGACGAACGCTACAACAGTTCTTCAAAGGGATACAAGGAACAACACGCAGCTTACCCCAAATTACTTACACAAAGCCCCGGAAGCTGTTGAGGTCATTGTTAGGGCTCTCACATTCTATTCTACTCGTGAACTGTTCTGGATCGATTTCAGACTCCTGTACGTGCACAGGGGAGGAAGGGAGGCAGCTCAGACACAGACGGCAGCAACAGATAGGAAGAATGAGTTCTCTCGCCAGTAAAGGCTGCTCTTTTTCAAACTGTCTTTTTTATATCGGTCAAACTTGTCAGCATGACAACCTGATGGAAAAGCGCAGGTGCTTTTCACTTCGGAGAGGAGAAGCTACAAAGGTTCATACCCTACACATCAGGACCGATGTGAATAGAGTCTGGGACATTTCTAGGAGAGAAAAACATTCTGACCCAAACAACAACAACAAAACAAAAGGGCGGCATAAGCGAATTCGTAGAAGAGGAGATTGGATTTATACCCCGCCCTTCACTACCCGAAGGAGTCTCAGAGCGGCTTACCATCTCCTTCCCCTGCCCCTTCCCACTACAGACACCCTGTGCAGTAGGCGGGGCTGAGAGAGCTCTCTCGAGGACTGCCCATGAGAGAACAGCTCTGAAAGAACTTGTGACTGAGCCAAGGTCACACCAGCAGCTGCATGTGGAGGAGTGGGGAATCAAACCCAGTTCTCCCAGATTAGATTCCACATTCCTAACCACTACACCAAACTGGCTCTCACTACCCCAAACAAGGAAAAAAATGTAGCCGTTTTCACTAGTGAAGCCAGAAAACAGGCTAGCCTTAAGAAATCACCTGCAGGCCTGCCGCCTAGCAAAACATCCAGCATCTGACTGGAGAAGTCGCCCTTTGCACCTGGCTCTAGAAGAAAAGGCTGGTGGCAGAGCCATGGCCATGAGCACCGTCAGCAAACTGCGAAGGGACACCCCTAAGGCGTTAAGCAGAACTATGCGAGGACAGGTGGTCCTTTGGGGTATACCTGATCTTCAAATCCTCTCACCACCTGCCTCTGTTTCAAATTGGTCTCGCCGTCAAGGCTGGAAGTTTCAAGGTAGCAGATCCCGTCCGCATCTGTGGAGTATATCAACACCATGTCGGCAGGGATTTCCTCGTTACACGATAATCGAATAAAATCTCCAACGGTAATGGTTTTCCAGAATTTTTCTTCATATTCTCTTTTGTTTCTGAAAAACAAGGGGGGGGGGAGGCCCTGCCTTTCAAAAATGGTACATAAAAAGGAAAATGCCGCGATTAATAATAATTAACTACGACACATGCAATCAAATCTACTAAACTCTCTGCAGCTGGGGGCTTGGGACGCATTTGTGACTGGATTGGAGGGGGGGAATGCTGACTAAGAATATATGAATAATCAATGTTTGCATTGCATGTTTTACTTTCAGAAAGTCCTGAAAATGTTCCTTGCTGAGGAAAAAGCAAAGCTCTGAAAGCATCAAGAAAAACTAATTTTTAAGTAAAGTCTTTAAGAATGTATGATAATATATACCTTCCATACACAGGACCCCTTTTCAAAAAAATTAAAGGCTCTTAACTGAGAATCAGCAAGGTCTAATGCAGGGGTGGCCAAAGCCACGTGCGGCTCTTTCACACATATTGTGTGGCTCCCAGCAGGGCAGCTGGGAAAGTGAAGGGGAGGGCATGCTTTCCCTCCCTCTCACCCACCCACCTACCTATTTGCTTTCTATGTTTCTCTCTCTCTCTTTCCACCTTTTTCCTTCTCTCTCTCTCTCTCTCGGACAAATAAATATCATTATCAATATCTGTTCTTACCCCTTTTGTTTTTATTTTTGGCAGTCTCATTTAACATTAATAAGAAGCAAATGTGTGTATTTTTAATAAAAACGTGTCATATTTGTTCATGTCTTGCGGCTCTCAAACGTCTGACGTTTATTCTATGTGGCTCTTACACTGAGCAAGTTTGGCCCCCCCCCTTGGCCGAATGGTCTGAGTCTCAGACTAGGACCTGGGAGACCCAGGGTTCAGATTCCTACTCGGCCAAGGGACCTTCCTGTGTGATTTTGGGCCAGTCACTCTTTCTCAGCCTGATCTACTTCACAGGATTATGGCTGTGAGGATAAAATGGAGTAGGGGCAGAATGACACTGTAAGACGCTTTGGGTCCCAGTGGGGAGAAAAGTAAGATATGAGGCGTCTTCATACATTAAAAATTCCGTTACAAGCCTACGTTTAGAAGAGTTACATCCTTCTAAGTCCAATGCACTGCACCTGTGGCAGATGAGGAGGATATGTTACCTTGACTGGCCCTTCTTTGCCCCGTCTGCTCCAGCGCTGGGCCCAGATGATTCCCCCTCATGGCTGGGCCCATGTGCACTGGGCAGGGTTGCCAGCTTTGGGCTGGGAAGTACCTGGAGATTTGGGGGTGGAGTCTGGGGAGGGCAAGGTTTGGGGTGGGGAGGGACCTCAGCAGGATGTAGTGCTATAGACACACCACCCTCCAAAGCAGCCACCGTCTCCAGGGGAACTGATCTTGGTCGTCTGGAAATCAATTGTAATAGTAGGAGATCTCCAGGGACCACCTGGAGGCTGGCAACCCCAGCACTGAGTCCAGCTGATCTGCATCACTCATTACCACACACTCCGATTTTGAAAGGTAATGATGGTATAGAAGAAGGATTTATACCCCCACCCTTTTGGAGTCTTAGAGCAGCTTACAGTCCCTTTTCCTTCCCCACAACAGACACCCTCTGAGGTAGGTGGGGCTGAGAGAGCTCTTCCGAGGACTGCTCCTGAGAGAATAGCTCGGAGAGACTTGTGACTGGCCCAAGGTCACACCAGCAGCTGCATGTGGAGGAGTGGGGAATCAAACCCGGTTCCCCCAGATTAGAGTCCGCGCACTTAACCACTACACCAAACTGGCTCTCAGTTTATAGATCGGACCCCACTCACACTGGATTCTAGGTATACAGGTCTTATTCGAATATGGTGGCAAACACACTGTCATCTGGCACGTCAGGGTCACGATCTTACTTTTCCACCCAGCCTAGGCTCTATGCAGGTGTGGCCTCTCCCCACTGCTCGAGAAGCATTGCTGTTACCCTTGAAAGACCTCATTTCCAATGCGAAAGCCCAGCTGCTTCCCCTCAGGTGGCCAGCCAAGGTCAGCCCTGCTCCATACGTTCTTTCCCACGATCAGCATGCCCATAAGCAGTGGCTTTGTTTGTACCGGCTCAGAATGACAACAGGCTACCAAAAAGAGAAACAACTAAATGAAGGTATTCTTTTTCCTTTTGATGACACATGTTCTTGCTTCTCCCCCAAGCACAACTGCAAGAGGACCAAAGCAGAGGACCAGAGAAAGATGCTATACAGGTCTAGAAACATCTAAGCACGAGTCAGTCACTAGGTTCCTTTTTCTAGATGGGTTATCACTGGGTTTCTAAGAGGATACAAGATCAATGTGCAAAGTCAATACGGCCGTATAGGCATAAAACGCAGCCGGAGCTACACTAGTGTCTGCCAGACGCCCACTGCATCCCCAAACAACGCCAGGCCCAACTGTAATTCATACTTTTAAGCCATGCATATTACTGTCCCATCAAGAGCTCAGTCTGAAAGCATTTAAATTCAGTCGATGTTGTACATATTAACAGAATGCCTAAGACCTCGTAGTTACTTAGAATGTGCATATTCAGCACGGGAGGAATTCAGTGTTGAGTTCAAAAGCTCCTTCTTGAGGTTCTGACCTTTACAACCCAGGCTACGAAGTCGGGGTGGGGCTCTTGATGTGCTTCTAAGCATTCCTCCATCCCCACTGCTGTCAATACTGACACAGGATTGTTCTGGTCTGCAAAGGTTCAGCAGGGCAGTTGGTAAAGAGATAAATCCTAATAGAGCATACTGAACTTATGTTTCTATAAAAGCTGTAGCTTAATCACAAGGGACTATTAGGTCTGTTGGTTCTTCTGCTCACAAGCCTTGTTCCGTTTTTCAGGAATAATCATATGGCAGTGCGTGTAGTACAGCCAGGAGATCCTCAGATTGTCTGGCAGCCAGACGTTCTAGCTCGTTTAGCATTATATACCACTAGGTGGCGAGCTAGACTTGTTTTTAAGGCAAGAGCCATTTTAGAGGTGGTTTGCCATTGCCTGCCTCTGCATCACAACCCTGGCATGCTTTGGCGGTCACCCATCCAAATACTAGCCGAGGCCGACCCTGCTTAGCTTCCGGGATCAGGCTAGCCTGGGCTAGGTCAGGGCTATTTTTCAGGAAACAAGAAGAGACAAAACAACGAAGAAGTGTGTGTGTACATGAAAGCTTATACCTTGAATAAAACTTTGTTAAAGGTGCCACTGGACTCGAACTTTGGTCAACCTTTTTTGATTTTTTTAACATTTCTGTTAAATTCTTGTTTTAAGCTTGCACAATTGTTATTTGACAGAATAATGAAACAATCAAGAAATCAGGAAGCACTAGTATGTCTATGGAAGTATGATAATGCATATTCCAGGTGCACGGCATTGTGTATAGACACTGCTTCTTGAAAGCCAGTGGGGTAAGCCAAGTATTTTTTAAAAGAATCTTCCTTGTTACAGTAAACAATGCACTCAGTTCAAACTGGGCTGTAATGTTCCCTGAGAGATAAGGAGGAACACCCCCACCCTGAGAAAACATCAGAATTAACTAAAAGAGAATAAAATAGGATAGCCGCCTGTGTTTTTAATTCAGGCGGGCAGTCGTGTTGAGCTGAAGCAGCAGAACAAAGTCTGAGTCCAGTAGCACCTTTAAGACCAACTAAGTTTAATTCAGGGTATAAGCTTTCGTGTCCATGCACGAAAGCTTATGCCTAGAATTAAACATGCACAAAAACTTATACCCAGAATTAAACTTTGTCGGTCTTGGACTCAAACTTTTAATGTCAACGTTATTGGGTTTCTGGCATTTCAGCTTATTAGCCTGCTGTATTATTTTACGTTTTTGCCATTGTTCATTGCCAGGACTGTTTCTGGCAAAACAGCAACGTGGCATAACAAACTAATCAAAAGAAGTAAAAGAAATGAATCAAAATAAATAAAAGAAGAGCAGGATTTTGAAGAACGTCAAAAGAGGTAGCACTGACGTTTCTGTCACATGCTGAAGAGGTCAGCCCAAAATGTCAGCTGAAAAGTGTCCCTGCAAAGCAGTTTTTTTCAAGTAGGTTCTGAAAGCATCCATGACATTTCACAAACTCTCCTTGGCACTTCAGCTTTCTACAAGTTAATAACAATTTGTTGATTCAAATTTTGGGTTTTGAATTTTGCAATTATTAAGTTACAGATTATTGTTTTTTTTATCTTTGGGGGGTTTTTTTTACATGAGAGAGAGACAGCAAGACAGACAGTGTGGGCTATTCCCCCTCTAATGATCTAGACTTTCAACAAACATGCCTAGTTTTCATATTTTCATAGGGTTGCCAGCCTCCAGGTGGGACCTGGGGATCCCCAGAAATTACAGCTGATCTACAGAGATCAGGTCCCCTGGAGAAAATGGATGCTTTAGACGGTAGACTCTATGACGTTCTACCCCACTGAAGTCCCTATCGTCCCTAGATTCCACCCCAAATCTCCAGGAATTTTCCAACCTCTTCCTCAAGAGATTTTGTTCATCAATGTGCCTACTAATTTTTTCCTTAATAACAGTTTCCAACAACTTACCCGGTATCAGCGTCAGACTGACTGGCCTGTAATTTCCCGGATCTCCTCTGGAACCCTTTTTAAAGATGGGAGTGACATTCGCTACCTTCCAGTCCTCAGGAATGGAGGCAGATTTTAGATGTAGAGCATTTTGTGTTTTTCAGGACTGAAAACGACCAGTGGTAACTTACCATGAGGGGTCCTTCTCCTCTGAGGGTTGGAGGACATCTTGTGGGTGATTCCCACCTATCTCCAGGGATGCAGGATTAAGTAATTCTTCTTCCTGTTTCCTGTGGTGGGAGTCACCCTCAACTCAGTTTCGGTAACTCCGAAAGCTAGAAAAAACTGAACTCAGAATATAGTAATTAGAAACAGGAAGACACAAGTAAGAAAGGAACTCTCTCTTAGATAAACAATGTGCGATACCGTGAGGATAACTGCAGCCAAAATTGCCTGTACCCCGCTCTCTCTCATTCAGTCTGCATGCCCCTACCTGTTGTTGACGATCCGAGGAGGGCCAAGATGTCCTCCAACCCTCAGAGGAGAAGGACCCCTCATGGTAAGTTACCACTGGTCGTTCTCCCCCTGAGGTGGAGGCCATCTTGTGGGACCTCTCAGAGCAATGGTCCTATTTGTCGGGTGAGGGATGGTCATTCTCTTGCAGAATAGTTTGCAGAATGCGACGACTGAAGGCAGCATCCTTAGAGGCGTAGGTATTGATTTTATAGTGCCTTATGAAAGTAGATAAGGAAGACCAAGTGGCTGCTCTGCACACCTCGTCTACAGATGCCCTGTTGGAGAATGCTGCGTTCGTGGTGGCGCTGCGTAGTGAGTGTGCAGTAATTCCCTGTGGTACTTTAAGATGCATGGCGCTATAAGCCTCTGCGATGCACAGTCGGATGGAACGACTAACGGTCGGTGTGGACATCTTTTTGCTGGTGTGAGGAGGAGATACGTTGATGAATAGGGCTTCCATATGCCTAAGTGAGTCTGTTCTCTGGATGTAGCACTTAAGGGCCCTCCTCACATCCAGGGTATGCCAGGACTTTTCCTTTGGATGTGTGGGGTTCAGAACAAAGAATGGAAGATAAATCTCTTGTGTTCTGTGGAATTTGGTATTAATCTTTGGACAAAAGGATGGATCCGTGCGGAGGACCACGGTGTCTTTATGAAAAACACATAAATCCAAACAGATGGAAAGGGCTCCAAGCTCGGAGAGTCTTCTGGCTGAAGTGATAGCTACTAGAAACAGTGTCTTCTTTCTCAGAAATTTCAGTGAAATACTCTGTAGGGGTTCAAATGGAGTTTTTGTTAAGGCAGTAATAACCAAGTTGAGACACCAAGTAGGAAATCTGTGGCAGGTTGGGGGATCCTTATAAGACACACTTTTTAAGAATCGTTTTATGTGAGGGTGTTGGGAAACTACCTGTCCCCTGTATAGAGGAGGCACCGTGGATAGGGCCGTGAGTTGTCTTCTCAGTGTGGAAGCTTTGAGTCCAGAGGTTCTGCCGTCCTGTAGAAATGCCAAGACAGAGCGTAGCACTGGATGGAGAGGGTCGATCTTTTTACTTTTGGACCATCTAGCAAAGGCTTTCCACGTGGTGTTATAGATCCTGGTCGTGGATGGTTTCCTTGAATCCAAAATGGTATTTATGACCGACTCCTGGTAACCTAGTCGAATAAACTTCTGCCTTTCAATCTCCATGTGGTCAAATGAAACCATCCTGGGTCAGGATGTCTGATCGGGCCTTGGAGAAGCATATCTTCCTGAACTGGTAGCTGAAGCAGCGGAGATACTGCTAACTCTTGTAGAGACATGAACCACGGTCAACGCAGCCAATACGGAGCCACGAGGATAACCTCCGCCTTCAGGAGTCGGATCCTTCGCAGGAGCCTGGGCAGGACCGGAAGAGGAGGAAACGTGTACAGGAGTTCGTGAGGCCATGGAGACAATAGTACGTCCATCTGTTCCGCTGAGGGATGAAAGACTCTGGTGAAGAATCTTTTCAGTTGGGCCTTGGAGGTTGATGCAAAGTGGTCGACCTTCGGGGTTCCCAGCCTCGATGAAATTAGCTGAAATATTTCTGGATGAAGAGACCACTCTCCCTCCAGGATCGTCTGTCAGCTCAACCAGTCGGCCTGTATGTTGGCCATGCCTTGAATGTGAGCTGCAGTAAGAGAAGATAGATGTGTTTCCACCCAGGTCAGGAGAAGGTGTGCTTCCTTGGCCAACCTCAGGGATTTCACGCCGCCTTGTTTGCTCAAGTAGGTCATGGCAGATACATTTTCCATTCTGATGAGAACATGTTTGTCTTGTATCATGTGCGAAAAGTGAATTAGGGCCAGGCGAATGGCCCGCAGTTCTAAGAGATTGATCGGTAAACTGGTTTCTGCATTGGACCAAGTTCCCTGAATCGGATGGTGAAGGAGGGTAGCCCCCCATCCCAATAGGCTGGCATCTGTAAAAATCTGGACCGGGTTCTGAATCCAGAAAGATTTCCCCTGAGATAGATTGTGCCGATTGGTCCACCAGCGGAGGCTTGATTTTATCTGTAGTGGGACCTTCATCGACATTTCCATTTTCAGAGTTATGCAGTTCTGGAACGGCCGTAGGAATTTCTGCAGCTGCCGGGAATGGAAGCGTTCCCATTGAAGAGTGTCGAAGGTTGAAACCATCAAACCCATCAGTTTGGTCAGTTTGGAGAGGGATGACATACATGCTGAGATGACTTGGGTTGCTATTGACTTGATCTTCTGCGCTTTGGGTGGCAGCAGGAAAAACTTGGATGAACGGGTGTCGATTATTACTCCCAGGTGTTCCAGATGTTGAGTGGGTCTCATGTGACTCTTTTGTCTGTTGACTAGAAAACCAAAGTCCTCTAGGTGTTGGATGGTCCGGGTGACGTCTCTGAGCGACTGAGTCTCCGAGGACGAGCGAATTACAAGGTCATCTAAGTATGGATGGACATGAATGCTGAGTTGATGGAGGATGACCACGGGATGTACCAGGACTTTTGTGAACATGCGGGGAGCCGTGGATAGACCGAAGGGAAGAACTAGGAACTGTAAATGAGTTTCTCTGACGCAGAAACGAAGGAACCTTCTGTGCGGAGGGAAGATGGGTACGTGGAGATACGCTTCCATCAGGTCTATTGACGTTAGGAACTCCCGTGGTTGGAGGGATTCCACAATGGATCGTAGCGTTTCCATACGAAAGTGCCTGAGCTCTACAAACTTGTTTTAAGAATTTCAAATCGAAGATTGCCCGCCAATCCCCGTTCTTTTTTGGCACTGTAAAGAATATGGAGTACACTCCTTTCCCTTGTTCTTCCGGAGGTACCGGTTCCACTGCTCGTATGTGTAGTAAATGACTTATCGTGGCGAGGGTTCTGTTCCTCTTTATCGGGTTTTTGTGAACCAGAGAAGAGAGGAAGTGTGAAGGTGGAGGGAATTTTAAGTCTATCTTGTAGCCCATGGAGACCACATCCATGATCCAGGAGTCTAGTTGGGAGGTCAGCCATCTTTGACTGAAAAGAAGCAGACGACCTCCCACGGCCATATCCATGTAGTCAAGCCTTGGAGGGTTTGGGGTCGTTGCTCCATCCGTGTCTCACAGCGAGGCTTTTCTGCCTGAGTATGCTCCGCAGCAACAGTAAAGAGGCGGGAGGAGGGGGCAAGGGCCCTTCCCAAGAAGGCTAGACCGGAAAGGAGGGGAGAAGGCTTTTTTTTGTAATAGAGAGGAAAAGTGAAAATGAAAGTAGAGAAAAAAGTTCAGATGAATGAATAAGGTTAAGCTAGGGAAGTTGGCAGAGCCAAAATTCTAGCTGCCCTCCCTATTGAGGCAGGAAAAGAACTGAGTTGAGGGTGACTCCCACAACAGGAAACAGGAAGAAGAATTACTTAATCCTGCCTCCCTGGAGATAGGTGGGAATCACCCACCTCAGAGGGAGAACCATGCCCTATTTATTTTTAAACTCTCTTCTTTCCTGTTGAAATTGTGTTTATATTTATGAATTTCAGTGGCTTACCTATGTAATCTGACATGGTAACTGGATGTGTTGTTCACAGGGGTCATTCCGTAGAAAAAGAGGTGCAGGAGCTCATTAGTATAACTCATTAACATAACTTATTTGCATATGCCACACACCCTGACATTACTAGAAGTATGTCAGAAGGCAAGAAAGAAAGAAGAAAGAAGTAAAGAAAGAAATGGGGAGGGAGGGAGGGAGGGGAGAAAGAAAGCAAATAGGGAGAGAGTGGAAGGGAGGGAAGGAAGGAGGGGAGAGCTGGAAAGAAGGCAAACTGAAAGACGGCAACACTGAGCCTATGAGAAAATATGATGTTTGCCATTTTGGGAAATGAGTTCCTTTGCCAACAAGACTTTCCCCTGTACAAAGCAGCTTGCCCAACTTTTCTGTCCTCTACTTTCCTAGCAACAGGCTGGTTGTGGTCTCTGTGTTCCACCGTTTTCACACGGTATGCTTTAGTCCAGCTTCTTTCTGAAATGTCAGATGTTGCAGGAGCCCTGAGTGGTGCATTATCCTCAGATTTTGGTGCTGCCCATATGCCGATCAGAAACGCTATAATCAGAGTGTAGCACAGCATGGACATTACGCTATGCACCTCAGCGCTGCGCCCCGGGCAGGTGGAAAGACCCCCCCCCAAGGGGGGGCAGTGGCTCCCCCAGCAGCGCCTCGCTCTGTGGCCACTCTCCCGACGCACGTGAGCCATTCACTTCGCACGTGCACAGCAGCCTCATTTACCGTGCTCCCTCCACTCCGGCGGAGCACCCTGATTCACAAGAGGGACTCCCTCGTGCTCTGCCTGGGTCCTAGTGCCATAGAGCACCCTGCGCAGCCACTGATACTCAGGGGATGTCCCCGGAGGGGAGCTGGCTGACTCCTGAGGCAGGCGCACGAGCAGTGCTCCTTTAGACAGCCTGCAACTTTTCCCACCCACCCACACCTCTGGCTGCACTCCAGACGCGGACAAGTGCCAACTCCCTGTACGAAGCAGCACCAATATAAAACCACACACTGTTGTGATCAAATGTGCAGGCTCTCTGGGCCGGGCCTGCTCAGGCCCTTGCACTTAGTTGGTCAGGATCTCTCTGCACAGTAACCTCCTCCTCCTCCTCCTCCTCCTCCACTCCCTGCCTGCCTGCCTGCTTACTCACCGGCAGCCAGCAGAAGGGGGGGAGGCCCTGATCTTACGAGAGCAAATCACAGCTGTCGTGGAATTTTTCAAATTCTTAAACCCCGTCTAGCCTGATCTCCTCAGATCTCAGAAGTTTAGTAGGGCTGATCTTGGTTAGTATTTGGATGGGGACCCACCAAGGAAATCCAGGGTTTCTACGCCGAAGCAGGCAATGGCAAATCATCTCTGTGTCTCTTGCCTTGAAAACCTTAGGGAGCATTAGAACTAGAAAAGTTCCTTTCCGCTGAAAGATTCAGGATCCCTCCAAATCATTCTTAAATGAAAAGCACTTACCCGCTGCAGCCTTCCAGACCAAGTCTCTGCCTGCCGGGCGCTCACACGAGGGGGGCGGGGTAGTAGCAGACTGGTTTCCCCCTCCCTCCCTCCCTCCCTGAGAAGACACCAGGCATGGCAAAACCTGAGCAGGGGCAGAAAAGCGGCTGGCAGGCTCTGAGCTCCTGGTCTTTAGGGCATCTATGCTTCTCCCCCCCCCACCCCCCAAAGAAGCTGCACCGAGACAGCTCACTTACTAGTTGCAAAGCATTCACTTAACTCAGGGGGACTTGCATCTCAGCAAAATTCTCCACGGCTGCCTAGATTTCTCTTTTGGACCTTATAAAGAGAATTTCAGTCCTCCTCAGCTGGTGTGTGTGTGTGTGTGTGTGTGTGTGTGTGTTGGGGCGGGTGGGGGGTGCCTAAGCCATCCCCCCTTCGGAATTTCAACCCAGATCCGAGTGGCTGTGGGGAAGCTGAGCAAGCCAGCTGCTGGGGGGGAGGGAAGGCAGTTTAAACCGCCTTCCCTTCCCTTGACTTGCTCAGGTTCCCCAAGGCTGCATCAGGTTGAATTTTTTTTTTTTGCACACCCATACTCTGGAGTCCGGCTGCTACCTTTCCATTGTATTCTATGGGGCCATAGAATACAATGGAAAGATCAGACTGCTGCTGCGGCACAACTCTAGCAAGAAGGAGCTTGCGGGCAGGGAGCTGGGGCGCGGGGCTTGCCGCCACTGTCATTTGTGCCTGTTTCTGGGCTACCGGAGCAGTGCTCCGGCCCACTCCGGCCCCAAACAACCCCTGGTTGTCCAGCATTTCAGTGCCTTGGAATAAGATACTGTGTCCTGTTTGAGCCCCACCCCACCTTCCTGAGTAGATATAAATTACCTGCCTACCATTTTTCTTCTCACATCGACACAGAGAGTACTCCATCTTTCTGTGTTATACCTCTGATGATGTCAGTCACAGCTGCTGGCGAAACATCAGGTACTACAATGCCAAGAGTATAGCCATACAGCCCGGAAAATCTACAACAGCTAATGAACTCTGGCCGTGAAAGCTTTTGGCAACATATTGCAGTTGAAGCTTTTCATGTGATTATTCCTAGGAATTGTTTGAGCAAGTAAGTATATATGCATATTTTATACATTTTGTAAAACCGGGTTGGGGAATATAGCCACAAATACCTATAATAATTGCAATTTTTAAAAAATCAGTTATGAAGTCATCAGGCTGGCTGCGTTGGCAAAATCAAAACCAAAATTAAAATTCTTATGGCATTTCAGACTACAAATGAAAGCAAAACCCAAACTCTGATTAATTCTTGTTTCACTTTCAGTAAACAGATAAATGTCCCATTTCTTTCTTTTTTTTAAGCCGACAGGTTAGAAATAAGTTTGAGTCCAGATATCTGAAGAAGTGTGCATGCACATGAAAGCTTATACCCAGAATAAAACTTTGATGGTCTTAAAGGTGCCCCTGGACTCAAACTTTGTTCTGCTGCTTCAGACCAACACAGCTACTCCACTCAAGTTAGAAATGTTTGCAGAAGACCTATTAGCTTTGTAGTGCTTTTGGATACTGTGACAGAAGTAATAAAACATAATAAAACAACATAATAAAAGCCTAAGCAGAAAAAAAATACTCTACTGTGTGGTATCATTGCCCTGAAGTCACTGAAATAAGTTATTTGGGAAATGTAAATATTATGCAGAGGCGTATGTAGGGCTGCCAAGTGCCAGTGACTTACCGGCGGGGGGGAGTTGTTCTCCCCCTGGGAGCTCTTCTGGTGCGTGCGCACCACGGCGACGTAATGACGTCACCCGGAGGTGACGTCATTACACGGGGGAAGTCGTCCTCACCAGACGACTTCTGGGGTGGGGTTCCCCCCGCCGGCCGAATGTCGGCCGGCTGATCGGGAACCCCTATAGCGGGGGATCCCCCGCCCCCCGGGCTGACTTGGCAGCCCTAGGCATATGACAACAACATAACAAGAATAAAGAAACATTTATAGTCCACCTTTCTGAATGAGACTCAAGGTGGATTAAATAAAATATACAGAGCCATCCTAAACGAATCTACTCATAGTCTTACACAGGACCATTCAGTGGGGCTTACTCAAGTGTTGCCAGCTCTGGGTTTGGAAATACCTGGAGATTTTGGGGGTGGAGCCTGGGGAGGGTGGGGTTTGGCAAGGGGAGGGACCTCAGTGGGGTATAATACCACAGAGTCCACTTTCCAAAGCAGCCATTTTCTCCAGGGGAACTGATCTCTGTAACCTGAAGACCAGCTATAATTCCAGCAGATCTCCAGCTACCACCTGGAGACTGGCAACTCTACTTAATGGGATATAATGCCATAGAATTATACCCTCCAAAGGAACAAGTTTCGCCAGTGGAACTGGTCTTTGTAGTCATGAGCTCATCAGGCCACACCTGGAGGTTGGCGACTCTAAGTTCACTCTCAGGAAACTGATCTTGGAATCATGCTGATAAAAACATAAATTTAAATAATGTAAGGAAGGCTTTGTTGTCTTCAAGTTTTTTACAAGTGTCATTTGAATAAAAATAATTTCCACATACTGTTTTTTCTTTTGAACATTTAAATCACACTTGAATTATTTTTCCCTAGTCATACATTTCAGTTCCAGTATTTGTTGGTAATGGGACGTATAAAATCAAATGGAGTACTTTTAAAATTTCTTCGCTAGACATAAGCCAAAATAAACAAGCTAAAACAGATTATGTTTTATTTGGGGAATCACACATTCTCTTGGAAAATGTTTCAATTCAAAAATTTCCCAGAAAACCCACATCACTGAACAAATCTTCAGAGATCACTAACTGCAATTAGGGTTCCCATCCTCCAGGTGGGGCCTGGGGATCTCCCGCTTTTACAACTGATCCCCAGCTGACAGAGATCAGCTCCCCTGGAGAAAATGGCTGCTTTGAAGGGTAGACTCTATGGCATTGTACCATGCTGAGGCCCCTCCCCTCCCCAAACCCCACCCTCTCCTGGCTCCACACCCAAAGTCCCTAGGTATTTTCCAACCCAGACTTGGCAACCCTAACTGCAATTGTATTTTATATTTACACCATTGGTGAACTGCCTTAGGCACTGAGCAAGCGATAATACAGCATATAAATAAGCAAAAATAAACAAATGAATTGAAGGTCCTAAAGTATCTTCCAGCATTAACCAAGGAAAATAGTTACAAAATGATATGCTAAAGTAAATATGGGTTGCCAACCCCCAGGTGTTACCTGGCTATTGCAATAGATCTCAAGATGACTGCTTCAGAGGGTGGACTCTATGGCATTATACCCTCCCCTCCCCTGGCTCCACCCCCAAAATCTCCAGGTACTTCCCAACCCAGAGCTGGCAACCCTAGGTAAGACAGAAGATGACTTCAAGCACTTGTGGAGCATGTGTCATTAAAGACATTTGCAAATATATATTTTATGAAATCAAATTCATCCCTAGAGATGAATTCTGACGTCAGCAAGTATAGATATTTTTGACGTATTTGCATAAATCTATATTTAAAATGAATCAAAACTTCTCATGGTGTCTGTCAGTTAGATGCAAATCCACTAACAGTAGTGATTCTTTGCTGTTCTGTGACGTGTCAAGTATGGAAAAGGGCAGAAATGTTGAAATTAACTGAAATCATTAAGAAAAAGACAGAAGAGGGGGGGAAATTGTATTACGTTAGTACATTTTTATTAACTTCTGTAAACTGCTATAATTCTGATTTAAACAAACTCAGACATTTTAGTATGATTTGATATAAATCAGGTTTGTCTTAATCTATAAACTTCACATGGTAACTCAATTGTAGAGTTGAAGAAATTTGGATTGTACACAACTGCATTTTTGTCCATAAAACAAAACTGTTAGACTTCCCGTTTCAGTTTTCCCAGAACGCTTCTGAACGATGCCTCCACAATGGGTAGAGGGAGGGTATTCTTTTGCCCTGGTTCCCTATCTCCCTGGCCTCTGCCCACCCTTTGGCTCTGGGGACAAGACCTGGCCACCTTTCTCCTTGGCTGTCTCCAGCCAGGCCTCATAAAGGAATACATTGCGGTAGGATTTCCCCAGATTCCCACCAATGCATCCCAAGCATTGGGTGGTTGGTAGGGTTGCCAGCCCCCAGTTCCCGGAGGGGTTTTTCCCGCTTCTGGGGTCTTCAATCTGTTGCTGGCCAGCTGGCTGGCAGGGGAAGCCCTGCCCCAAGCCCCACCCCCAAGAGCAATCACCCACCCGGCCACCCCTCTCCTTCTCCTCCTGCCTGATTTAAAGGCTTCAGCTGATCGGTGGGGACTATGTGGCCCGCCGACCAGCTGGAGAACCCTTTAAATCTAGCAGGAGGAAGGGAAAGGGGCAGTTGCAGGCCACACGCTTGGCTCGCAAAAAGTCTTTTTGTGAGCCAAGCATGAAGCCCATGACTACCCCTCTCCCTTCCTCCTGCTAGATTTAAAGGGCTCTCCAGCTGGTTGGCAGGCCACATGGTCCCCACCAATCAGCTGAAGCCCTTTAAATCCGGCAGGAGGAGAGGGAGGGGTGTGGCTGGGTGGATAGTTGCTCTTGGGGGAGGGGCTTGGGTTGTCCCCACCCACCATCAGAATGCCCCCCAAATGCCCCCACTGGAACGATGAGGGGACCTACCAATCCCAGTAGTTGGCCACTTGGTCAATGGGCCAATCCCTCCACTTTTTAAGTCTTTAAAAGCATCTTCTAGCCCCTCCTCCTGAGGGCTTGGGGCCCATCCCATATTTTCCCAGTCTGTTTCTGGCCTGCTGGGCCTTCCTCCTGTTCCAGGGAGTCCCCAGAGGTTTTCCTTGCTTTTTTCAGTTTCTGTCACTGCTCAGTTGCCCCCTGCTGGCGTCACTTCACCTTCCCTCTCCTGCTCATTCTCTGGCAGCCAAAAACAGTCCCCTCAAGGCTACTACTACCAGGATAGGGCCAGCCAGCAGTGCAAGCTGCAGGAAACTTGCAGGGCTTCTCAGAAGGGGGTGAGTGCATGGGCTGGAGCAGGGGTCCTCAAACGACGGCCCGGGGGCCACATGCGGCCCACCGAGGGCATTTTTCTGGCCCGCCGGGTGTGCCGCTGCCTGTCCTCCGATTCCCAGCAGCACACAAAGCAGAGGAAAAATGGTAGCCGACTCGTCCCGGGCCACATGACAAAGCCCCGCCCCCCTGCTTCCAGTCAGCCAGGAGGAGGCAAAAGGAAGACTGGAAGAGGGTAAGTGTGGGGTGGCAGGCGCTCCGGCTGGCCCCAAGTCTCCTAGCCGGCTGAGAGGCCTCTCAGCCGGCTAGGAGACCTGCACCAGTCCCAAGAGCCGGGCGGCGGTCTTTTTCGAGGCTTTTTGTGCTGCTGGGAATCGGAGGGGGAGAGAGAGAGAGAGAGAGAGGTTTCTCTTTCCCATCATGATGTCTGCAGTAGTGGAGGTTCAGGGAGAAGCAGCTGGGGGCTTGCTGCCTCAAAAAGTTTGTGAGGATGCCGAGTTCTTTGTTTCTTCGGAGAGGGAAAGAAAACAGCCCCGTCAAGGGTGCCTTGCTTGCGCATGCCCCCCCCCCCCCCCCCGTGCGCCTTCCCTACCCGCAAAATAACATCTGAAATCTCCAACCAGATCTAGACTAACTGTTGCACACTTGCATCACTTGTTACGACTAGCAGGGACAAATATGGAACCGGACATTGACCATCTCATTAGCCAAAAGCAGGCCCATAGTTCCCATTGAAATACTGGTAAGTTTGTTGATTTAACTTGACTTGTTCTTCATTTTAAATATTGTATTTGTTCCCATTTTGTTGTTTTACTTCAAAATAAGATATGTGCAGAGTGCATAGGGATTTGTTCATAGGTTTTTTTTTTTAAACTATAGTCCGGCCCTCCAACGGTCTGAGGGACAGTGAACTGGCCCCCTGTTTAAAACGTTTGAGGACCCCTGGGCTGGAGGGACTCCATCCCAGGATACAACAAAGTAAGCAGATTATGAAGCAATAGAAACCCCCCCCCCAGCTTCATATAAGTTTCTCCCCACTTACATGAATCTAACTTCATTAGTTCATGCCCAAGGAGAACAAATATTGCTACTGAGTGTCTTATTTTTGAAGCATCCTCTGTTATAATTGCTGTAGGGTTAACTAACTAGGGCAGTCCGCAAAGATCAAGTAACTCAGGACAGCAGTCTTCCAAGTTTGAGAATCCCTGGCCCAATACCTCAGACTACTGGGAACAGAGAACTCCCTGAAATGCTAACCGAGACCACAAGACAATGTCATGAGACAGATATGCTCTTGGTCTGATGGCACAACAGTAGGGTTGCCAGCCTCCAGGTGGTGGCTGGACATCCCCTGGGATTACAAGTGATCTCCAGGTGACAGAGATCCGTTCCCCTGGAGAAAATGGCTGCCTTGGAAGGTGGACTCTATGGCATGATACCCCACTGAAGTCCCTCCTCGCTCCAAACCCCACCCTCTCCTGGCTCCACCCCCCAAATCCCCATGTATTTCCCAACCCCAGGGCTGGCAATCCTGTACAACAGTCCAATTCCAGTTCCCATTGGCTTACCTACAGTAGACTTGTGTCAGTAAGTTGTTTAGCTTTTTGTCTAACTTGTACTTTGTGTAGTCCTCCAGGCCGTCTTTCACTGCAATGATGACGAGAACCAGCACGAGAGGTATCATTGTGATTTCCTTCTGAAAGGCTTCAACCACCGGAATCCAGTTTAGCACAGCTATAAACAGGAAATATAAATTGGCAACTCTGAAACAAAGCAAAAAAACAAAACAAAACACACAGGGTGTTGGGATCAACCGGTGAACTGCAGATGAGGAGTGTCTGCGAAAGAACAGTAGTTAACTTTAGGCTTTTGTGTAAAACAGCTTGTTAAGGATAGTTCAGTGACATTTGGGCAGTGACGTACGCTGTTATGACAATTCTATGCATTCCGCCATGCTAAAAAAACAGAAAAGGTTCTGCAGAAGGATCAAACTCCCTTTGCGGACTAGTTGAAACGGTATTGGAGGTCCTTTCCATCAACTGGTATATTTTTTAATCATTTCTGGATCTTTCTTGGCTTCTAGCGAGATGTTATTCTAACACAAGTATACAATCGGGCATAAATGTAGAGTGTCAATCCTGTGTTAAAAATGGCCAGCAGAATATCTGAAGTTATCTGTCACCAAAATGATTACTGCCCTGACTTAGATAGTCCAAGATTGCCCGATCTTATTAGATCTTGGAAGCTGAGGACCACCAAGGAACACCAGGGTTGCTATGAATTCTATCCTCGAGACATGTTCCCCATGAACATGGCATGCGGGGGGGGGGGGGGGGGGAGAATCAGAGTTTATTATTACTTAACCATTTTAAGTGTATGTGTTTTATTATACTGAAAGATGAGAAAAGAAGCAGTGGACTTTTATTGATCCAGAGATCAATAACACCCAGAAGGAGACACAACGTGACTAGTTCCTAAGAAAATTAAGCTACTACAAGGGTGGTAGTGAGGAAGTCAATATTCCTCTGCCTAAGGGGAAAAGTGGCTATTTACTTGGAGATTTTCATATTGCTTTTACAATAACAATAATACATTAAAAATAATATACAAAAATTGAAAACATTGTACATGTACAAAATGCATTAAAAGAAACAAGAATAACCGGGCAACTTAAGGCTCCTCAGATGAAAAACAGTACACTCAATTGCTGGAAATAAAAGCTTGGAAACAACCCCCCTCTGAAATTTCCAGACTTCAAAGGCAGCCTCTCTGAAAGAGTCTGGTGGTAACCAGGGACAAGGTCGCGTTCATACGGCTCTTTTGAGCCGCGCCCGGCATAAGTGCCTGGTGGATTTAAAGGGCACATCCAGAGTGCAACATCTGGGAATCGTGCTGCTTCCGCGATCAGCCTGTCGATCCTCGTCAGGGAACCATATTTAAAAGATAGTGGTTAAAGTCCGATCCTAAGCTGGCCGACGGGCCAATGGCGGACTTTCCCCCATCAGGTTGTTTCACCAGCACACAATCAGCCTGTAGGGATGGTCTCTAGAGCCACATTTAAAAAAAGTCTTAGCAATGCGCGCATAACCGCTTAAACAGGTGACGTCTGCAGAGCTCCGCTCAAACGATCCGAACAATTTAATGTTTCTGAAGGTCCCGTAAACTTTATCAACTTTATTAACTGAAATGGTACCTAGAGGAAGGTACCGCTGGCGGTGCTTTTACCTACGTCTGCGCATGCACGGAAAAACAAGTAGACAATGAGGCACATATGCGCATGCGCAAACAGGATTTTAAAAAAAAGAAGTCGACCGCATGGCTCCTTAAGGTGGATGCCGTCTAGACAATCCACTGCGGAGTCACGCACGGTAAAGCAATTCATGGGGGAGCTGTCTGGTCGTGCAACGCTGGATAAAAAGATCTAGATCAAATTACATCTGGGCCAATGGTGGGATTAGCTGCCCGTCTGAACACACCCATAGATGCCAGTGACAAGACCTTTCTGTGCCAGGAAACTGATAAAACAAAGTTTGAGCCCAGTGGCACCTTTAAGTCCAACATTTTAATTCTGGGTATAAGCTTTTGTGTGCATGCACACTTCTTCAGATTCTGTATCTGAAGAAGTGTGCATGCACAGGAAAGCTTATACCCAGAATTAAACTTGTTGGTCTTAAAGGAGCCCACTGGACTCAAACTTTGTTCTGTTTCAGACCAACGTGGCTACCCACTTGAATTTATCCTGAGGAAACTGAAGGATCGGATAGAGCTGACAGAAGGCACCAGGCCTTGGCAGAACCTGTAGAGCTACCTACAAAGCTGAGTCTATCAGGACACCCAAGCTCTGCACATGGTCCTTCAGGGGAAGGGTAACCTGGCAGGAAGCAGTACACCTGCCGCAGAGGGAGTGAGTAGCTGGTTATCCCTGTTGGCTGGCTTAGATATTACTTATTAAATTGGATTTACTAGACTGCCCTTCCCTAGAAATAGGGCTCAGGGCGGCTTACAACAGGGTAATATACATTCTCAATATAAAACTAAATTAAAACAATCTGGTACATACTAGTAGGTAAGAACAGTGTATATACAATATATAAAATGGCAGAGAAATCCTAACTCCGCAGTCTCCCCTGGAGGGAGGGATTATGAGGGATGGGGAATTATATGAGAGTGTCAAAAGAAGCCTTGTTGCTGTCCTCAGCCAAAGGCCTGGCGGAACATCTCTGCCTTGCATGCCCTGTGGAAAGGTAACAGCCCCCGCAGGGCATGGACATCTTCCGGCAGAGTGTTCCACCAGGCAGGGGCCGTGGCTGAAAAAGCCCTGGCCCTGGCCGAGGACAGTCAGACTTCTCTCGGGCTGGGGACCACCAGCAAGTTTTTATTTCCTGAGCATAGTGCTCTTCCAGGGGCACACTGGGAGAGGCGGGAGGAGCAAGACACTCCCACTTCAATGGCCTGGGACTATTCTCTGGACTTTGAGCAAAGTCTCCTCACGCATGAAGCTGCCTTTTATTGAATAAGACCACTGGTCTACCAAGGTCAATATGGTCTAATCGGACTGGCAGCAGCTCTCTAAGTCTTTCTCATCACCTACTGCTTGGTCCTTTTTAACTGGAGATGCCAGGGATTGAACCTGGGACCTTCTGCATGCAAAGCAGAGGTTCTTCCACTGAGCCACAGCCCAT
Organism: Lepidodactylus listeri; assembly: GCA_029233225.1. Lineage (NCBI taxonomy): Eukaryota > Metazoa > Chordata > Lepidosauria > Squamata > Gekkonidae > Lepidodactylus > Lepidodactylus listeri. The sequence continues at coordinate 108,613,169 of JARCFY010000009.1, read as the reverse complement.
CCTCAAGAGTAACTGCATCTAAAGACCTGCTTGTGACTGAGGCAAGGGAGTCTGGGAAAAGCATGAAGAGAGAGTCAAATTAAAGAGGCAGTAGAAGAGGAAGGGGAGAAACCAGAAGAGTTTGGGAGAAAAGCTGGTAAAAGGTCTTATAGGGAGAAAGGTAGGTGAAAAACATTTACATAATGCAGACAGTCAGGGAGCTAGGAGAAGGAACTGGGTGCCCACAGCCCCTTCCTCCTGCCAGAGGCCAAATCAACTTGAAGTCTGATGTCACATGTGTCAGGAGGAAGGAACTACATACAGAATGTGGCCATCCACTTCCAGAGTTTCAAGGAAGCAGTGTGGAGGAGGAGGAGGAGGAGGAGAAGAGGAGGAGATTGGATTTAAATCCCGCCCTTCACTCACTTGGCGTCTCAGAGCGGCTTACAAACTCCTTTTCCCTTCCCCTCCCCACAACAGGCACCCTGTGAGGTAGGTGGGGCTGAGAGAGCTCTTTCAAGAACTGCTCTTTCAAGAACAGCTCTGACAGAACAACGGCTTGCCCAAGGTCATCCAGCAGGTGCAAGTGGAGGAGTGGGGAATCAAACCCAGTTCTCCCAGATTAGAGTCAGTTAACTTAACCACTACATCAAACTGGAGGAGACTGGATTTATACCCTGCCCTTCACTCCGAGCAGCTTACAAACTCCTTTCCCTTCCCCTCCCCACAACGGACACCCTGTGAGGTAGGGGGGGCTGAGAGAGCTCTTTTCCAGAGCGGTCGTTGAGGGAATAGCTGTGCCAGAACTATGGCTCGCCCAAGGTCATCCAGCAGGTGCAAGTGGAGGAGTGGGGAATCAAACCCGGTTCTCCCAGATTAGAGTCCGCGCACTTGACCACTACATCAAAATGTGCATGAATTCTCACTTTATATGTTGTACTTGAGAACAGGTACCTAAATATGAGGTATAAAGTGAGCACTGACCCAGAATAATGAGCAGTGGAAACTATTTCACATGTCCTGCTTGGTTTGTAAAGTCACACATGAGGCCGTGATACTTAACAAAAACAAAGCAAAATTTCCATCTAACAGTTATATCACAAAATTGAACTTTACCTGTGAAACTGTTCAAATAAGTTCCTTGGTATAAAATTCCACAATGTGTACTTGGTAGTTCGTATTCTGTTGTTCTTATAATGCTTTGATACTTTTTCGTGTTCTTCTTTAAAATGCCCCAGGCATGGTATGACCAGTCTGTGCCTGCTGGCTGTCTTGGGCTGCTGATGGAACTCTTTGCATCCTGGGGAGGAGGGTTCTCTTCCTGTACCACCATCCACTCTACCTTTTCTGGACATGAGGCGGCGCCAACGATACCTGGCCCATTGCAGTGGCTGCGCCATGTTCTCACAAGAATGTCTGCAAACCTGGCTGCGGCCTTTACTGAGCCGTGTTTGAAAAGAAAAGAAAACGTGAAGTTCAAATACATGTTACAAGCAACAGGAAACAGTCTTTTTTTTTTAGATAAAACAAATGGATCGAAAGCGAGTTTTAACCTAATACATTAGTCACCATTTAAGAGAGAGTAGAAAACTCTGATTTTATTACTTATGCAGTAGAGTTCAAAGTTAGAGTCCAGGGGCACCTTTAAGACCAACCAAGTTTTATTCAAGGTGTGAGCTTTCATGTGCACGCACACTCCGTCAGACGATGAAGTGGAATTACAGATCATAGTTGTATATATAGAGGGTGGCTTGTTAAATTAGCATGCAAAATAGTGAGGTGTGTTTTAAACAGATAAGAAGAATGACAAGCTGGGTTTCTGGCGCAGAAACTAAATTAACAGAACAAAAAGTAAAAAAAATTAATGGATGGAATTAAGGGAATAAAAATACATAAATTTAGGGAAATGGAATTAAATTTTTTTACTAAATGGTATAGAACTCCAGCCACCTTAGCTAATATGTTCTCAGGACTAAGCCCAAACTGCTGGCATTGTAAAAGTGCGAAAGGATGGTATTCCCACATGTGGTGGGAATGCCTGGAAGTTAAAGAATTTTGGAAAAATATATTAAAAGTAATAAATGAGTTGTTCCAGGTAGAGTTGAATATAGATTTTGAACTGATGACGATGAGTAGCCTAGGTAATGGGACCATAGAGAAAAAGAATCAAGATTTATTGAAAGCGATATTAGCTGGTAAAGCAGTGATAGCAGTGGGGTGGAAAGATAAAAGTAAATGGACAGAAAGAACCTGGCATAAGTATCTCTTCGAATTTATTCAGTCAGATATAATGGCTACAATCAATAAGGACCTGCCATGGGAGGATAGAACATCGCAGATCAAGGAGAAATGGTCTACCTACCTGAACTGGATAAAAGAGGAACAGAAAGAAGACGTTCAGTGGAAGCTACAAGCCCTGTGGTCCTGGCTGAAAGACGAAGATTAGACTGAAGGGGGAGGGATTGGGGAGAAAATGCTAAAATACTTAAAACGCAATAATGAAATGATGTTACTGTGTATCTAATCTAGCAAATAAAAATATATTAAAAAAAAAAAGACAAGCTGGGTTTCTGGTTATCATCTGTCTCAGTTCAACTGGGGGGGACAACATAGGTAATAAACATATCAGAACTGGAGATTGATATACCATAAATTGTGAGGATTCAGTCATTTGGGCAGCACAGTTCAATTAGGGATCAATTTGTTTTGGTTTTCCTTATGCTGTGCTTTCTCTTTGCTAGAAAACTGGACAGTCTAGATCCCTTCCTTCTCTTGCAGTCAAGTCACCACTGACTTAGGGCGACCCTGTAGGGCCTTCCAGGCAAGAGACGTTCAGAGATGGTTTCCCATTGCCTGCCTCCACGTCATGACCCTGGTATTCCTTGGAGGTCTTGGAGGTCTCCCGTCCAAATACTAGCCAGGGCCGACCCTGCTTAGCTTCTGAGATCTGACAAGATCAGGCTGTCCAGGTCAGGGCTAAGTTCCTGCCATGCACATTTCAAAATCTGGCGATTACTCACTGCTCCAAAGGACCTGAGCCTTAAAAGGCTTGGGAGACCTCTCCACTGAGATCCCAGCTCTATCACTGAAAGGTAGCCTCAGATAAAATCCTACCCCTTTTCACATAAAGGCAAATAATTGCACTTTTATGTCAATCAAATGGTAGGCATGTTCCATGCAAAGAAGAAGAAGAAGAAGAAGAAGAGGAGATCGGATTTATATCCCGCCCTTCACAAAGATGTGAAGCTTGTGTTCACTCTCTCACACTGATATGGATGAAACTGAACAGTACTTAATGGGTGAAACTGAAATGTACTTAACATGGACCGCACTCACTGATTCACTCGACAGGGCTGTTGCAAGGATGAAAGGGAAGAGCCCGCTTGCTAGGAGGGCGGAATATAATTTGAAAAATAAAATAAAGATCTGAAAATGCTGACTGCCCTGAAGGGAAAAAAAGCCTCGGAATGCACATTATAAACCACATGCTATGTTGTCTGTCTTGTTTCCCAGGACCGGCTGTTTTGCAGGCGAAGGCGGAATAAAGGGAGCAGACGTCTCCGGTCGGGATAATCAAGGACCATATTTATTAATTTTACCTCCAGTCCATATCTGCAGCAGCCAAGGTGCATAACACATTCCCTACCCCATTCAGCAGTTATTTATTTATTGTACGGCAAAATTACACACAGGAAGCATATAATAATATAAGATACATAACTGAGTTGGCACATTGAGTATACAGGCATGTAAGCCAGCAAGGCATATTATATGCTCTTATGAACTGTTAAAAGTCATAAGTTTGAACTTTGGGTTGTCATCTTGCTAGGGGCGAAATGCATTCTCTATTGCTATGAGAGGCTCCAGCCCACAGCGGGAGATTTCCTTCAGAGTTCACACCTACATGAAGACCAGAATTCCATTTCAAAGAGTTCTTACATCCCTTTCACGTGTTCACACCAACAGGGAGACCTGGACTCCATTTCAAATGGTCCTTTTTCTCCTGTACGCTGGCCTCCTCACACCTTCCCCCAAAGTTCCTGTAAGAGATTAGGTTGCTTAGCAACTAATCGTCGACCATCGAGTGACCTGGCCGAAGCCATCACGAGACCAAGGATTGGCGCCAAGAAGACCGACCAGATGGCCCAGGTGTTCGATCATGATTAGCAACTAGATTTGCAATATTGCCCACTCCTTCCTGCCTCCTCCTCCCTATGACACTGACCAATAGTAAGGCTAGTAGGGACGGACCAACGAGTAGGTGTGACAAGGGGATGTGGTCAGCGCAGCCCACTCCAATGCTACCTGATAAAAGATCTTGCACAACGGAAACACATTGCTAGCCACCTTCGACCCCTATCTTCTTGCCAACCTCTTATGTCCAGCTTCCTGTACCCAACACCTTGCCTCCATCTTTAATCCCTGGTTTGCGCAGCCAGGACGGAGCGTGCATCTGCAGGTTCAGATCTCGTTCCCCCTATTTTTCTCATTCATCCCTCCCTCGATCTTCTTGTGGACATGGACCACCCATCACCAAGATAGGTAACGTATTCCCCCTCAACGAAACTCCTGCTAATGCAACAGTGCTATTTTCTGTCTGATTTCCTTAGATCTTGTGTGTATGCGGTTTTATTATCATTCCTCGTATGCTTGAACAACATTTTCTAGTAAACATCAGTCAAAGAAACCATTCAGCCTCCATGCCTATTTTCTGAGAACTCCTGGAGGAAGCAGGACCTTGGTATAGCTGGCAAGAACCCGGTATTTTGCCAATTGCTGATCTTAAATTAAAGCAATTCGGCTAACAGGCAGACTGAACAATCACCCTAAATTTTTGAACCAATCGCAGCTGGGGAAAATTCAAAGAACTCCGTCACATCTCACTGGAAAGCATGATGCTTATATTCTTGTGACAGGCGAAAAACAGTTTGGTGGGCTGCACTGCAGCTGCATTCAGTGAAGGCATTTGATGGGCTGCAGAAGAGTCTGGCCCCCTCCGCCGACGTATCCCTGATTTTCTGGGCGAGGCCACCCTGGCCACAAGCCCCAAGTTGTCAAACCATATATGGCCCTGGCTCCTCCTTGCCAAGACTTTGCTGGTGCATGAGGGTGGTGCGCCATGTGCCTTCCCCCCAAACTGTGAGGTCTTTGGACTGAGGATAAGGGCACCACTGAAGGGGTTCTTGTCCCAGTCCTATAAAGGCATCATTGGCCAGCGATAGTTTGGTGTAGTGGTTAGGAGCGTGGACTCTAATCGGTGAGAACCAGGTTTGATTCCCCACTCCTCCACATGCAGCTGTTGGTGTCACCTTGGGTCAGTCATAAGTTCTCTCAGAACTGTTCTCTCAAAGGCAGTTCTCGGGAGAGCTCTCTCAGCCCCACCTACCTCACAGGGTGTCTGTTGTGGGGAGGGGAAGGGAAAGGAAGTTGTAAGCCGCTCTGAGACTCCCTTGGGTAGTGAGGGGCGGGGTATAAATCCAATCTCTTCTTCTTCTTCAGATGGTGCAAGAGGGCACCGGTGGGCCATTTGAGCCCTCACTCTCTGTTCCCCAACACTGGCATGCCCCCATGCCCCATGCCCCTTCTGTAAGGCTGTCTCCCCCCTCCCCGCCACCTTGGTTGAGGGGTGGGAAGGAGCGTCATTCTTGCTTGAAACCAGTGATGAACAGGCTTTGGTTCCACTATGATCTCTACAGCAGAATATACCCTCTGTGCTATAAACAGGTATCTTCAACGGTTTCTCTGGCAGCGGTAAATACTCCTCCAGTGCCAGACAGAGAACAGTTCACCTAGCAAGAAATGCTGACGACTGACGACAGCACGAGCAGAGAAAGTGCTAATCCAAGCCAATAACAGCATTTAGAAAGGAAAAACCATTAGGTTGTGCAGCTAGATACTCCAATCTGTGACTCAGCATCCATGCAAGAGCTGCGTTTGAAAGAGACTTGATAACACATGAACAGAACACTGAGATCGCATTGCCTAATACATTCTTTTTGATGATTCAGAAAAGCCCAGGAAAGTGCTGACTGTCTTGCAGCGTGCCCAAGCCACAAGACGACTTAATTGGCTGCCGAATCCCAGCCGTATTGGTTCCACTCATGGATTCGTATCACAGACTGAACACAGCGAGTCTGGAGAGAGATGAACAACTCAAAGGGTACTCTTGAAAGCCCGGAAGAGAAGAGGGTGGAAGAGAGCAGAATGGAGAACCACGCTGCTTTCTAGTCTCACCTCTGCCACAGTACGGGAAGACGACGATCAGCCACTCCTACGCCGGCTGTGTTTACTGCGGAAGAAGGGGAAATGGAAATGCTAACTGCAGTGCTTTAGCACAACTCGGGGTTGCCAACGGGCCTGGAAAAAATATCATGCCTCTTTAACAGAGGTTTAATGTGTGGAGGTAAATAAGCCTCTATTAAAGGGACAGGACATTTTTTCCCAGGCCCACTGGCCATGCTAGTACCTCTGCCTTCCACAGGACTTGTAAGGATAAACAAGAGGGGAATTAATGCAAGTGTAAAGGAGGGCAGAAGACAAGAGTCAGCACAACTGGCAAGTTTCCAGTTGTAAATTTTAATAGTTAATTAAAGTGGAGTTAATTAATAGTTAATTAAAGTGGAGAGTGCTTTGATCAAGCGGGGACTGTGGCCAACCACACCCAAATCAAGCCCTGACAGATATAAAAAAATTAGGACGCTGAAGACAGAGGTATGGCCTATGGACAGCTTTTATGACCGGTACAGGCAGAAGGCCAGGCTTCTAGTATTTAATGTAGAGCCAGACAATCTCAAGGTTTTGTACTGCTTGCCAATCTCAGGGTGGATCTGACACATCCCTGTTCTTTTCTGCATTATGTTGCCAGAGCTTGGATATAATCATCGAAAGTTAGTTTCCATTCTCTGTTCAATTCAGCGTTCTAGGCAGACCAAGTAATTAAAAAAATCATTATTCCGTGGGCTTTTCTGCATTCTTATTTTCTTTGCTTGTGTGTTCCGGTTGCGCCAGGGTTTTTTCCCCTAATTCCACATGTTTTGCATCCTCTAGTGGTCGATTTGATATTACATTAGGTTATGTCTGGCATATCTCCTTGCAGATTTAAACTGCAGGTTTATAGCCCAGACATAAAGAGATGTACTATCGAATCGATATCAAAGAACAGCTGAAACCTCATACTGCAGCTCACAGTATAAAGTTACTGCACATTATCTAAAGCAGTTTATGAACAGCCATAGATAATCTGTGCTAGCCAAGGATAATTTGCATCATCTGTGCTAGCAAGATGCACTACTCCGATCGATCCCTGGAGGCGATACATGAAGATTAACATCACGAATACCTTCTGAAAAAAGTGAGAGGAGGTGGTTTTTAAAAAGTAGTGCTATATAATACATAATGATAAGACACACAGTTTCAGGAACACATAACAAAAACTGCCACATGATGTACACTATGCCTAAAAATACTTTCCACATAAAAAACGTACCACTGTTGTGGGTTTATTATATAAAGCCAAGTATTCTCTGACCTTTGATAAAGCAATATCGGGAAATAACAAGCCGCCAGTCTTTCACGGGGACTCTACAATGTTCTAGGCTAGGAACCTGCTCTAGATTACTGCGGCACCAAAACAAAATCACAATACATTGTATTAATACTACAAACCAGTTTTTCATGCAAATAACCCAGTAATCTGAATTAAATTGTGGGGCAATGCCCTTCATTTTAGCCATCTTTTGGTGCAAAATATTTACTATTTTGGCTCTGATTAAAGCAACCTGAGTCAATTCATCAATTAATCATTTTATGAAATTCACACATGAGAAGACTGCATTCTTTGTTTTTAGATAAAGCATGCTAGTTTCACGGCAAGTATCACCTTAGGAAAAGTTCTTCTCCTTAGCACACAGAAGGGAATGTGCTTGCCACAGGGTTGCCAGCTACCTGGAGGGGAAATGCCCTGTCCTTTTAACAGAGGCTTAATAGGGAGTTGTTTACTAGGCGATGTTATTTATCTCCATTACATGAAAACTTTCAGTTGCCAATTAGGTTTTTACTAAAAGAAAAGCTCATTTTTCTCCAGGCCTGTTGGCAACCATAACTTGTCACCTGCAGTTTTTAAAGTACCTCCCTAGTAAAAATAATTATTTCAAGAAGTCTGCCACACCTTTTCACCCCAAAGGGCTAATCAATCTGACCAGTTAATCATGCTGCAGTGTTAATAATTACATAGTACAATTTTTTTCCACAGAATACCTTATTATTGTTTTTTTCATCATAAGCCTTTTTTACCACTTGTGTCAAGATCCACAGTCACCTGCTGAGTGACACCACCTTCCGCCATCGTGGCGAACAATGTTGGGAAGGTCTCCCAGGCCTCAGAATGAGAGAGAGGAGGGGTTTTTTTAATCAGGGTGGCTGAGTCCCGGCACTGGCGTTCTGTCAGGGTGGAGTTTGGGGCTCTCCTGGGCTTCCCCTTTGGTGCAGGGAATCACCTCCGACCCTGGACAGCTTGTATTACTACTACTGGTTAATATCCAATCATCAAGCTATCAAACTAAAGTGCTTATGACTATTGTATACCGTATTTTTCGCTCCATAAGACGCACTTTTCCTCCCCAAAAAAGTGTGCGTCTTATGGAGCGAATATGGAGCTTTTCTTACCTGTAACAGGGCTCTTTCTTCAGCAGGAACGCAGGGGAACGCCATTCAGGCTGGCATCCCAGCCTTCCCTGCCGGGCCTGAGCTGTTAAGACTTAAAAGGGAAACGGCAGGAAAACCCCCACCAGGCTAAGTACTCTTTCCCTTTAGGTGCTTTTCCCCTTTAAGACAGCCAGCAGCAGAAAGCCCCGCCCACCGATTAAGCTCCATGGCTACTTTGCACAGAAAGGCCTGGCTTTGCATGGCATGCCCACGTCTCTCTTCTTTCCTTTCTCTGTCTTTCTTCCTTCCTTCCCTTTTTTCTGTCTGTCTCTCTCTCTGTCCCCACCTTTCTTTCTTCCTTTCTCTTTCTTTCTCTTTCCTCCTCCTTCCTTCCTTTATCTCTCTCTCTCTCTCTTTCTTTCTTTCTGTTTCATTTTTTCCTGTTTTCCTCCTCTAAAAACAAGGTGCGTCTTATGATCAGGTGCGTCTTATGGAGTGAAAAATACAGTACTTTACTTGCCCTACTCCCCCTAAGGCAGGATCTGGAACTGAAAAAAGGACCTCCTGTTTGCAAACATCCCAACCATCAACCTCTATTTTTTTTTAAATTCTATCTATTTACTTTCTTTATACCCCGCCTTTCTCCCCAATGGGGACCCAGAGAGGCTTGCTTCATTCTCCTCTCCTCCATTTTATCCTCACAGTAACCCTGCGAGGTAGATTAGGTTGAGAGTGTGTGACTGGCCCAGGGTCACCAGCAAGCTTCCATGGCATGAGTGGGAATTTGAACCTGGGTTGCCCAGATCCTAGCCCAGTGCTTTAACCACTAGACCATGCCAGTTCTAGACTTGCATGAGCTGCACTAACACCCTGATCTCACCCATTAAAATTAACCCACTTTAAAACCAATAGGACTCACTTTTAAGTAATATGTTTAGGATTCAGATGTAGAATGCACACACACGCACGTCAAGGAATTGGACAAAATGGAATGATTTCACTGAATCAACCAAGCACCAGACACAAGGAAGTAAGAAGGGGGAACCCTGAAGTCACAGATTAATGTCACCATGAAGAAAAAAAAAAACCCTTCCTGGCACTGATGTCCAACCCAACTATTCATGTACTAGCTATTAACCTCTCGTTCTCCCTTGAAGCTTCTCTCCATTTACTACAAATTGCCTCAGAGGCCACTGATCTTAATTGCCAGGGTTTCCATGGCATAATAAACTGGAAGACAAAATGATGTTCTCTGGGACAATGACAGTTCTTCAAAGGAAGCAGTTGACCATGCCCAGAGAGGTCACAAAGTACTTGTATCATAATACAGAATTACCTCATTAACATTTTACATCAGGTCAAAAGCAGGGTGGTTCATTCCAGGTGAACATTCAGTTTGCCCTAGGGCAAAAATGAATATTATGTCCATCTTCTTAGATAATTACAGGGTTTCTGGTGGCAGCTTTTCACAAAGAAAGCTTGAGATTCTTGTTTTGGATTGACTGTATGTCAATGTCTAAACCCACGCTTTGGTAGTTTCCATTTGCTATCATATCCTCAAGTATTTGCAGTCAAAATAAATGCTGTCCTACAAAATCAGTTATCGTCCACATGGGATGTGGAACTTAAAACATCAGAGATCTGATTTTAAATCCTTAAACACCTACAGAACTCACTGAGAGTCTCAGTTGCCGTTCCCACTACAGAGTTTACCGTTAGGGTTCTATTACTCGACCCATTCACACAGCTCTTTAACTCTTGTGGGAAAAATGGAGGACCATAACTCAAGACAGAAACAGCCTATGACTGAGGCAACTATTTTGAGACTCGGTTCTCATTTAAATTGAATTAGGTAATTCCTGGTTCTTTTCACGCACTTCATATGGGTGTGTAAAGTGCTGAAAAGTCACACTCAGCTCATGGCAACCCCAGTGAGGAGCTTTCAAGGCAAGTGAGAAGCACAGCCGGTTTGCCATGGCCTTCCTCGGCAGAGTCTTCCTTGGTGGTCCCCCATCCAAGTACGGGCTTCCAATATCCGACAAGATTGGGCTATACCACACTGTCTTCCCTCCTCATTTACTTCATACTTGTTGCATAATATGCAAGAAGGACAACTTTGTGTGGGGGGGTGCTCAACAACCATTATACTGTGTCTAAATTTACGAAACGAACATCAGATTCTCTGTTTCAATCAACTCCTACAGGTTATTATTAATATTTAAATCTTTAAAAATTTAGTTTCAAATAAAAGCCTTTTGCTCTAAAGAAAGAATGGCTGGTATGCACACTGATCATTTAGAACAATGATGAAAAAATCGAGCATCTCTCTCAGTCAAACAACACATACACACAGTTTTAATTCCAAATTGTTATTACAAGTGTTAAATACTGGGTTCCATGGATGGTCCCATCCCCAGCCTAGTGATCAGGTCTGCTTTATTAGTGATTCAACAAGAACAAGACAAAGACCCAGTGCAACAGCTGTTTAAATAGCATGCAAATTCCACCCACTTCCCAAACAACTACCAACGATAGGCTATTGTCAGAACCATCAATTCCTCATTGGCCACCTCCAGAGTCCTGGTGGGCTATTGTTCTTCAGCTTCAAGCTCAATCAGTCCTGGAATGTTCCAGCCCCAATACATCACAATTCAATCTTAAAGTATGAGTGAATCTCTATATATTCACTTATGTGTATGTACACACAAAACTCTTGACTTTTATTATTTACCACAGCCATATTTTTTTTATTTCAAGGCTTTTGCCTTGTTTGACAAGGAAAGCATAAAACATGGTCCTTCTTAAAATAATGGAAAAAGTCTCAGTGGCTCTAACAAATCTCAGCCTTATGAAATTTCTAATATTTTTATATATAATCTTGAAGGGATTATATTTAATTTGCATGGAATTCACCTTTAGGCACCCCCATGTGTTCTTCCATGTCCCCCAGAAGTCTTCTAAATCAGGCCCTTTGTGGACAAACCCCACATCCCCAGTGGACAGTATTCCCCCCACAAGGGCTACAAAATAAACACCAAGAAATTGGTATTATTGGGCATTAACTTGAAGAAAGAAGGGGGGGGGAAATCATGCATAGGGTTGCTAGCTCTGGGTTTAGAAATACCTGGAGGTTCTGGGGGTGGAGCCTGGGGAGGGCAGGGTTTGGGGAGGGGAGGAACTTCAGCAGGGTATAATGCCATAAAGTCCACCCGCCTAAGCAGCCATTTTCTCCAGGGGAACGGATTGTGATCATCTGGAGATCAACTGTAATGGTGGGAGATATCCAGATGCCACCCAGAGGTTGGCCACCCGAGAGCTACACAGAAATCTAAAAATATTACGTATCTAGGAGTCAACCTTTCTGAAAAGCTGGACATATTAGCTCAGGATAACCTAAATTTGGTTATGAAAAAGACAGAACCTGGTTCAAAGAAATGGTCCAAACTCAACCTGTCATGGTTGGGTAGGACTGCAGTAGTAAAGATGAATGTACTACCACAGTTTTTCTTTCTTTGCACAGCCATGGCTATGTTGGTGCCTAAAGAATTTCTAGCCAAAACCCAGAAGACGATCAATTTATATTGGGGGGGGGGGTACAACAAGACAAGGATATGTAGAACAATAATGCAAGCCCCCCAAAAGAGATGTGGCTTGGCTGTGCCCTCAACAGAAAACTATTACCATGCCACAAGATTTACTGAAATGTGGTATTGGTTCAGAAGTATGAAAGGATAAAACAAGTAGGGTCAGCCCTGGTTAGTACTTGGATGGGAGACCACCAAGGAACACCAGGATTGTGACGCAGAGGCAGGCAATGGCAAACCACCTCTGAATGTCTCTTTAACTTGAAAACCCTATGGGGTCGCCATAAGTCAGCTGCGACTTGACAGAACTTTCCACCACTACACCTTCAACTGTTTCAACCTGGGGAGAGGCAGTGGATAATTTACAAAAAATTGTCAAACAAAGTCTTGTAAAGTCCCCTATTCCACATGGAAGATACACAGATAGATGTTCCTAATAGATTTTTCACTTCTGATGCCACTGATACCTAACAAGTATTTTAGGCAATCTAGGCTTGTGGGGTTGTTTTATAAATGGGAGCAGGTTGGTTTTTGGCGATTCACAGATTTTTTTTTTTAAATGAAGGGAAAGTGCATTTGTGGGGACAGATGTTATTTATCCCAAACGGGAGACATTTTTTGTCAATGAATACATTTGAGAAGTTGATGATGTTCTCTGAGTCGCCAAAAGGATGACTGGTGTAATTCTATGAGGCACTTTTAGAATTAAATTATAAGGAGCCTTACACGCAGAGATGACAGTGCGATTTAATTAAAGAAATGTCACACTTGTCGAACAAGTTTTGTTGGTATTGGTAAAAGCCTTGAAAATAAAAATATGGCTGTGGTAAATAATAAAAGTGAGGGGAAACTTACAAGGATATCTTCGCCACATCAACTAACATTAACATAAAGGAAAATGGCTTGAAATTACTGTTTAGGTGGCATTACACCCCTATTAAATTAGAGAAGACATTTAATAACGTCTCTGACCAGTGTTGGCAACATCACTGAGAAGGCGGCTTTCTTTACCCCATGTGGTAGACCTGTCCTGTCATTAAAACAATTTTGGGACAGAGTATGTAAAATATTAAGTGAAATCACTGTTCATAAATCGAAATGTACACCAACGTTAGTTACAGTTGGTCAAATGGAGGAATCATTAGAGCCGTATTATGTTCACATTTTAAGACATTTGGTTGTGCCCACAAGGTTAGCTGCAAGCCATTGGAAACAAAACCATTTACCATCTATTGAAATCTGGCTCAGGAAACATTGGCTTACCATGGTTATGGAGAAAATAGCAGATTGTAAGCAGCTGAGAGAAGGAAATAAACAAGCACAATCATTATTTGTGCAAAGGTGGTCTCTGTTCATAATTCGCTGGAACAGAATGAACCCTGAAGAACAGACTTGCCCATACACACGAGCAAGATAAGCCGGACGGGAAGTGACACAAATTTGTGCCGGCGCAATTTGCGCCGCTTTTGCGGGATCACACAGGTCCATGGACCTGTGAGGGCGAACCGCCGCTGTGTGATCACACACAGCGGCGGGCGAGTTGGGCTTCCCCCCCCCCCCGGGCCATTTTCAGTGCGCTTATCTGCTTCTACAAGGGATCGATGACTTGCCTCTCCACCCTCGGGGTCATCCGATGATGTGCATACCGGGATGGGAGGGAAAACCCCCCCCAAAAGCCCACTCCCCAAAGCCACTTGTTTGCGCTGGCACGATCACACCAGGAAAGGTCAGTTCTGGGCCGTCGCAAACCATTTGAGACTGCCTTTTCGCCGATTCCCCACCGGCTCAAAGCAGTTTGCGACACTTTGACACTGGCTGCAGGACGCTTCCCAGATGTGCTCGGGTGATTGCGCCACTTTGAGCCGGCGGGTAATCGTCCTTCTTGTGTCGCAAATGGGTGCGTATGATCGCACCCTATGATTACTATTCTGAGTAGTATATGAATGCATTTTTTAAGAATATTGATGGGCAGGACAGAGATTAAATTTATGATAATTTATTTACCTACTAATTAGAAGACTGGAAATAGTCATCTGTAAATTAAGATATATGTGCTAAACAGTTTGTAATTCTGACTGCCTTTAGTATCTATCAGGTGTATTTCCAGCGTCACATATAGAAAACTAAGGCTGCAATTCTGAGGATACCTTCCTGGGAATAACCCTTCCCAAGAAATCTGTACAGGACCCAGAAAGTCATGATCCCAGCAGAGTGCCTTTGCTAACCTGCCACAACACATGGTCCTGCTGCTTTGAAGAATGTTAGTTTGTAGAGCTGCTGATCTGTGTGCAGACAGCAATGCACAGGACTGATTGACTCTATATGACAGGTCTCACCAGAGATCATTTAACATCTGCCTGACAACAGAAAGTCAGTTACAGCTTAAGGAAATACAATGACAGAACCTGCTGAATTTCTTCCAAAAAAGTACCTGTTAAGATGCAGAGCTAGTCAGAAAAAATAACAGCCAAACATTAATGTGGCAGTGGCCTCTTATTTCATCAACTCACTAATGGGATAGATGTTTACGTCCAGTTCCCCCAAACAGCTCCCAAGCAGCCTTGTACCTTGCCCAGGATAGGACTTTGTCCATATTCCCTTACACTCATTCCGCCCCAAAGGAGGCACAGAAAAATAAGTCAATGGGGGAAACGGCAAATACACTTTGACATTTAGGGCTGCCAACCTGCAGGTGGCACCTGGAGATCTCTCACTATTACAACTGATCTCCAGATGACCAATGTCAGTTTCCTTGGAGAAAATGGCTGCTTTGAAGGGGGGACACTATGACATTATACCTGCTAAAGCCCCTTCCCTCCCCAGACCCCACCCTCCCCAGGCTCCACCCCTGAAGATCTCCAGGTATTTCCCAACCCAGAGCTGGCAACCCTATTGACATTGCTTATGGAAACAGACCTTCTGGTGACCAATCAGGGACAAATAAGTTTCGCTCAGGATTATGCGCCCCTGCAATAACCTCACCAGTCCTGCTACCAACTGGAACAATGTTTAAATGCTGTAACGCCAGCAATGTCCGATTTTAAATGACCAGGGACCTGAGACATTTCCACCCCTCAACAAAAGATCATCCATTAATAATCACCTGTTTTTGATCCTGTCAGCTCCAAAGTGAGTAATGTGATTTTTAGGCGACAAATCCCAGCACTTCTTAGGCTCTCGTCACTGAAGATACTTCTAAATGGCAGAAAGCATTTAGTCCCAAAGTGTGTAAATAACAACAAATTGTATTCCAGTTCTGTATCCGTGCAGCTAAACTGTTGCTTGTGAAGTTACGAACCAATATATGGCTCCATTCGATTTATGAAGATGGACTGAAGTTGATTTGCCAGAATAAGCTTACTCCGTGCATGCGCATTACAGGCCACAATAGAGAAATGACCTTTCCCACTTCCCTGACCCTTTTCCGAGCCACACAGGGGCCAACAGACTCCTAGGACATGAGGAATGCCCAAGAAGAAGGATCTAGCAGTAGCTGGGAGGTGGAAGGAAGAAATATTATCTGTTTGCTAAGGGCTGGGGCAGTACTGGGAGTCTTATAGGGATCAGCACAGAAGGGGTGGTAGTGGAGTCTGTTGGGAACAGAGGGCAGAGAGAACTGGGAATGGCCCTGTATGCTGCGGAAGCAGCAGCCAGGTTGTGTCCGATGGCTCTCAACTATTTGAAGACTTTGGTGTAAGACCCTCCAGAACAGAAACCTCAGCCTGTCCTGCAGCCACCGCTCTCAAACACAGGGATTTCTTCTCCAGAGCAGCTGTAAGACCACCAACTAACTAACTCCCACTGTGTTCAGGTTCTAGAGCTGCAGGAAAGACAATCACATGACCTTCAATATGGCTGCCTCACAGTTCTACAGTTCCAACCTGGCTCCTCCCAGCCGTGCACATTCTGCTCTTACAATTGTCTGTCCCCAATTCAGGGCTCTAAAATTATTGGAGACAAATGTTTTCGATATAGAAAGGAGAATTGAGAAACTTGGGAGCACTCAGTAAAGAAAGCTGTAGAAATTAGTGAAATTCACAAGGTGTTTTCTTCCCCAAAAGGCTTAGTTTCTGCCTCTAACTACAATATGCCTCAGGCCTCCTCTCTGTCTCTGAAGCTTCCTTCAGATGGGGAGAGCTCTGTCTCCAGAAACAGTTTTTTTATTTATTTATTTTTGCAGAGATATAGTTTCTGAGGAGAACTAAGGAACACTTTGGAGAAAGCACAGAAAAGGGCTGAGGATCCTGAGACTCATGAGCTGTACGGCCTTCCTTGGGGGACAGGACAGCCCTTGGGGGGGAGGGGGGGGCAAGGATTCACTTCAAGTTCAGTTTGCAGATGAAGCATTTTAGCAAGACAAAATTGATACAGAACTTGCAGAATCCTGAGGCCAAACCAAAAGGGACAGTCAACTTGAGCCACAGTGAAAAAGTCTGAAGAAACACAAAGGATTTGTAGCAAAAGAAAAACAAAAAAAAAATCCAGTGTTTGAAGGTCACAATGTTCCTGCTTATTGAGACCTGGGCCGATACTCTAAAACACGGCATATTTACTCAGAATGGCAGGGCTACCTGTCATAGTCCAGCAACTTGTGGGAGTCTGGGGGTGGGACATGGAGGCAACCTTTGTGCAACAGCATGATGTCACTTCTGGGGGAAAGCCCTGGAAGCAATGTCACACTCTTCTGGGAATCACCGGAAATTCTGTGGTAAAATCATAGCGGTTTTGGCACTTCTTAGAGCAGACTGACATGACTTCTGGGTTTTCCCTTGAAGTGATTTCACACTGTTGCTGACAGGCTATTTTTTTTAACATGGAAAACAGAAGCGGGGGGGGGGGGGGGAGAGATCCCCACCCATGATATAGAATCATGCGAAAACTACTTGGCAGAGAGGCAAAGTATGAGCTGCGATTAGTGCCACCAAACAACATCATGTTAAGTTACACACTGAGTAGTCAGTCTTTTGGTCCTACGGAGAACAGAGCATTAGTAAAGCCGAACGTAAACTGAGAAGCAAAAAACAAACACCCCCTCGAATTGTTTTATTACTATACTAGAATTGATACTAGTGAGCAATGACAGGGATATTTAGGGTTGCCAACCTCCAGTTGGGACCTGGAGATCTCCCACTATTACTACTACTGTCCAGACAACAGAGAAAATGGCTGCTTTGGAGGGTGGACTCTATAGCATAGTACCCTGCTGAGGTCTCCCCCCTCCTCAAACCCCACCCTCCTCAGGATCCACCCCCAAAATCTACAGGTATTTCCCCACCCAGAGCTGCCAACCCTAGGGATACTCCTTGTAAAAAAAAAAAATCTCAATACAGTTAAACTACATCACTGAAGCTGTCCTCACTTAATCAAGGTTCTCATAACAAGACCTGATTGCATAACAAAATAATTTAATTTTATTTATCCCTTGAGGATATTCTTCAGTGGAATAACCTGTGATTCTGCTTCAACTTACCCTTAAGATGACAAGGTTAATTGGGTATACTCTCTTTACAAAAATACTACAGCTGCTTTACAAAAGTTTAAACTCAGCCTTTAGAAATTGGAAATAAAACAATGAAAGGCACATATGCTTGAGAATGCAAGAAAGATCCACAAGGTTCTGAATTTTAATCCCAAGTTTGGCACTCATCTCTACTAACATGTCTTTAAGTAAGACAGGAATACCACCATGTGTTGGTGATAGGGCAATTTGTACAGTTAAGAGAAGTTATTCTAAAGCAGACTTGATTTCAATAGAGGTGGGGATTTCAGTTTTGGTGGAGGGTACAGTATGAAGCAAGAAAATCCACAGCTTCAAACTTTCACAGAAAAATCCTATGCTTCTTGAACTACCTGGACCCATATAGAGATGTAAACTTTCTGGAAAGTTTTAAGCCGCATGGAAAAAAACTGAAATTTTGTGAAAAACTGACACACATGTAATACTTGCTCTCCTATCAAACATAAACTAAGGTTACTACTTTAACAGTATAAAATGCATAATTTATATTTTTCTTAGCATATAAAATTGCATATTTATGTAATTTAAAAGTTATAAATGCCTTAGTTTTAAACAAGCAAAACTGCACTTGTACCCAATACTTGAGAGAAAACTACAAGCTGATGCACCTTATGCTACCTTAGACCCATATAACCTTAATTTTTGCTATCTAAAAAGTAAGAAAAAATAAGAATTAAACAAAAAACACAAGCTTTGTGTTAGATAACATAAAATATATTATTTGGTCAGAAATAAGGGCCATACCTTTGTCAGTAATAATATCTGCACAGACAGATGTAGTTCCAGCTAGATGCCGTGTTCTTCCTTCTGTGGCTTTAGAGCTCAGTTCTCAATGAAACTTCCCTCTGATAACTTTGGTACAGTTTCTACCCCAACCCCTTTTACCCTCCAGCAAGGTAGGGTGATAAGCTACTTGACACTCAGTCTGTGGATACCTGTGTCACAGTGGTTTGAGGGAGAGGCCAACCATAAGAGAAGAATCTGGTCAAAAGGGCCACAGAAACCATGAAAGCCCTGCATGCTGCCCTCAGAAAGATCAGGTATTCTTCTAGGTGCAGAAATGCATCTTGTATTTAAGAGCTGTATATGTCTACAGCATGTCCACTCTGTTTTTACAAACACTGCACTCATTCTAGAAGACAAAATATTTATAGTTTGTTTTAGTACTCTGCAAAATTTCCAAACTTTCTGTTGGAAAAATTGCAAAAAAAGGCCTCAGGGGGCAGGGCTGGCCTGCCCACTAGGCAGATTAGACTTCTGCCTAGGGCGCCCCCTGGTGATGAACACCAAAATGGCCAGCCATCCCCCCCCCCCCTGAGAGAACTCTCAGAGAAGTCGAAAGCATCTGCGAGTCTCTCTGGCGCCCCTCCTGCCGTCGGCCCGCAGAAGCCCATCCGGAGCAGCAGCGCCTCGATGTAGGCTGGCCCAATAAATCCAATCTCTTTTCTTCTTCTTCTTCTTATCTACCAAGACTCCAAGATTTCTCTTCTGGTAAGTTACTTCCAATTCGGACTCCATCAACATATATTTATTGTTTGGATTTTTGGCTCCACTATGCATTACTTTGCACTTGCCCATGTTGAACCGCATTTGCCAACACTGACACCCACTCGCCCAGCCTCGACAGATCCCTCTTGAGCTGCTACAACAAAACTAAAATTAGAACTGGACAAGAAAATTAGAACAGAACTAACATTAGAACCAAAATTAGCTACACCTGAGTAGTTTGAACAGCTACAACACTGAAAAGCTACAAAATGTTGGTCCCTAGAGGTGGAAGACAGGAGGGCCTGGCGTGATGTGGTTCTTGGGGTCACGAAGACTTGGACTCGACTGTGTGACTGAACAACAACAACAACGAGGTTGCCCTCCTTACTATTTTAACCCTTTTTACTTAGCCTATCTTGATAGAACTTTATACTGAAACTTAGGTGTGTGTGTGTGTGTGCGTGTGTGTATGCACCACTTACCGTCTCCTTGCTTGTCTCCTAAACTTGCCTGTTTATTCCCTTGTTTTAGACACTTTGTTATTGGAGCTGGGCCTGCTACCTTGCAGAGCTGGGGCCTGCTCATAGGAGCCCTAAATAAATAGCTTAGGCCAAATCTCCACACCCCACTCAAGTGAGTTCAAGACAAGTGGTGGAAGAAAAGGACAGGAAGTGGGGCGGGAATGGGAGCAACCATTTCTTAAGTGTACATGGGGAATCTCCAGAGTGCAACCCGGCAACTCTATATTTCACCCCTGCAAGAAAACTGGGCAGTGGCCCTGGGGATTTGTGGCTCATCCGGACAGGAACAGGGCAGCCAGCCAGCCTGTACCTGGCACTCCATCAGGTCTACTCTCCCATTATACTTCCCTGCATTGCTGCTTACCCCTCAGTTCAGTAGACTTCAGGCAGAATTACACCAAGCAGGGGGCTGGACTAAATGGCCTCCATGGCCCCGTCCAACTCTGATTCTATCTGCTCTAAGCCCACTGGCATTTGCTCTCTTTTCGATCTGAAGGCGACAAGTTCAAACCGCAAAACAGATACAGCATCCATCAGAACCATTTGCAGACCAACAGGATTTTCTAAAGGCTTGGGGGCTTTAGGACAAGCTGCGCTGATGCCCCCCCCCCCCCCCCCCGGTGGATAAACCAAAATCCTCGGGAGAACTAAAGAGACACATGCCAAATCCAACTTTCGGTAGGTTTTTCGGGGGCTTTCCACCAGACCCCGGAAGGATGTTTAACGAAGACACTCCAAAAGCACTCTGGACAGAGCTCACACCCCAAGAGCGCGCAGCAGAGGGGGAGAGGAAACAGCCAAGAGGGCAACCCCGCAACCACATAAAAAGATCTCCCCCTTACTTGTTATCCCTCCGGGGGGGGGGGATATCACAGAGGAAGGGTCCCGATCCTGCCAGCTCACTCGAACAATTCCTCTGCCAGGATGTCCCCGCAGCCGCTCCAGATCAGGGCGAGCCAAGCACTGCTACGCCTGCCTGACCGGCTGGAGAAGAACCACCCAAGTGGGGCCGGAACAGAGAAGCACGTTCACACGTGGGCAGGAGGATCCGGCGCCCGCCTACTCTGACGTCTCCGGCAGGCGCCCTCTGTGGCCCACCCACCACAACCACCGCGCGGGGAGAGGGGCGGCTGCGCTTCTTTGGTGCTGTGGCGTGGCTGCGATTGATGCGTTCTTTTTCCCCAAACCAGGCAGTTGACTGACCTATCTCCTTCCTCTTTCTTTCTTTCCTCTTGCAGCGACTCAAAAGCTTCCTTAACAGCTTCCTTCCTCTCCCCATCCCCCCCCCCGCCCCAAAATCTGGCGGTGATTGACAGTCCAGCCCTTCTCAACTCGTGGGTTCAGGTGGCGGGTAGCCGTGTTCAATGAGGTTAGACGGGTGTCACGCCCCTGAGGATTGCCCTGCTGCTCTTCCCCATTGTCTTTCACATCACTAGGAATTTTCCTGCATTTCCCCCCTCTGATTGCTGGAGGAGGTTGGATTTATACCTCGCCCTTCACTCAGAGCGGCTTTCAAACTCCTTTCCCTTTCCCTACCCACAACAGACACCCTGTGAGGGAGGTGGGGCTGAGAGAGCTCTGACAGAGACTGCTCTTTTTTTTCAAGAACAGCTGTGCCAGAACTATGGCTTGCCCATGGTCATCCAGCCAGGTGCAGGTGGAGGAGTGGGGAATCAAACCAGGTTCTTCCAGATTAGAGTCCACGCACTTAACCACTACACCAAACTGGCTCTCAAGATATAGAGTGCCCCCCCCCCCCGTTATTGTATTCCATCAGTATTCTCCAGCAACCTGCTGGTCTTACAGCAGGGATGTTTCTCTAACTTTCTAATGTAGGGGTCCCCAACATGGTGCCCACCAAGTGTTTTTAGAAAGCGGGCTGGGCCAGATGGACCTTTTGCCCCACAAGGCTTCTGACTTGAGCACTGGGGATTTGATTAGCACTGCAGATTTTTAAATATGTTACTTTGGCAGCAGCTGCCCTCACAGCATTAAGGTGCTTCACTGTGTGGCTGAGGGTAAGTTGTGGCAGCCATTTTGTGGCTGTGTCCACCACGTTTAGTCAGAATTTCAAAGGTGGCAATGTTCCCTCTAAGCTGTGGAATCTTGTGAGCAAAAATTCTACTTTGTGAGCAACTGGCATTAAAGTTGTGAGTGAGCGATTTGGCTACTGCATAAATTAGCTTGCTCTGGAATCGTCCTTCCTTGAGCTAAGAGAAAAATGTGTGAGCCGGAGGCTAAAATACTGTGAGCTAGCTCACACTAACTCAGCTTAGAGGGAACACTGGTGCCCACAGGCTCAAAAGGCTGGGGACCTCTGCTCTAAGGTGTGACTCTGTCTTTCAACATCTGACACTAAAGGCTGACAAGACACAGAACCTGCTTTCCCCACCATTTTTATTATTATTCTTTTTTTGTGGGGGGGGGGGGATGACATCTAGCCTGGTGAAGAGTTCTGATGAGCTCAGAAAGGTTGCATGATGTTTTCTGCCATTTTGGCTGGTCCTGGTAAAAGGATTTTGTTTGTTGTTTGGCACAGAGAGCCACTGTGGGATCATGGATAGCTAAAGTCATGTTGGTGCTAGAGGCAAAACAAAACCCGGATGACAAACTCGCCCACTAATTTACTTGGAGTACAAACCACAAGGAAGTTCTTGTGTGCAAGGTCTAATGAAAGAAAGAGGGACAGTTCTAGGAGGATTGGGCCCAACGAGTCAGTCTCTCATTTGATTGATCCTGTGGAAGGGGTTGCCATGAGGTACTTGCAACTTGAGGGCCCTCAAGTTGCAAGTGTCTCATGGCAACCCCTTCCACAAGGCGTTCAGGCAAGAAATGAGCAGAGGTGGTTTGCCACGGCCTTCCTCCATGTAGCAACCCCAGTCTTCCTTAGTGGTCTCCCATCCAAGTATTGACCGTGGCCAGCCCTTCTTAGTTGCCAAGCCGTGGTGAGCTTGAGCCAAGGGGAGCTAATCAGGCTTCTGGCTGATCTTAATTCCAACTCATGCTTTGCCTCATGAAACAGCCACCACTGACCAATGTTCCCTCTGATTTCCCCCCCTATTGAAAGACAAGAAATCCTGTCTTTGGTTGTGTTTCCCCAGCCCAGTTTGAGAAAGCACACGGCACAACCCTGTAGAGGAGAAAATACCAAGAACTTTATTAATAAAGGGGGAAGCATAGGTATAACAAGGCTTTGGAACCCTCAAATACCCACCGGCTCTCCCAAAGTTACAATGGGAGACATAGGATTTTATACTCACTATGATATCACACAAACAAGGCAAACAAGGCACTATGATATCACACAACTTCCGTCATAACTTTCTGATTGGGCTCAGACCTGAGGCTTTCTCAAGTAAATATATTTCTTTTTTTAGCTGAACAATAGGCCTTCTTCCCAGGCAATGAAGTTCTAAAAAGTATCTATTGTAGCTAATATAGATACAGAGTGCTGATGTCCTTCATTTAACTAGGCTAACTGACGTCAGAAACATCCGCAGTTGTAGCTGGCCAGAACAAGGCCACAAGTCTTGGCTAAATAGCAACTTGTCAGCATATCACTATTTCCCAGAATGCATTTAAACAATGAACCAAAGTTCACTTCTGAATATGTATTCATGATTGATTTCTGTTTCTGTGATTAGAATGATCAATGGCACAGCATCCATGTATGTCTAGCCATGTCAGAAAGATGCTAAGTGTGTTCACTAAGGTTAAACATGCTAAGTCAGTGGCAGAGTACAGAGTGCCTAACAGTGTTTCATAAACTGTGCATACAACACTATTGATTGGAGCAGTTCACATCCTGAGCAGAATATAACTGCTGTAATCTTAAAATGGGCAATGGGCAGTGCAACATCCTGTGTGACTCCAGACAGCTGCTGAGTGGGGCTTCCCTGTGTTCATGAGCCACTCATGTGCACGGCTTAGCGGGGGTGCAGTGGCCCTGACAGGAATATACCAGATATTTACAGTGTGCCAAATGTCATTACGTGAGGGAGGTCGTCCAGGCTGGACGACCTCGGGGGTGGGGTTTCCCCTGCTGGCCGAATGCTGGCCGGCGGATCGGGAACCCCTGTAGCGGGGGATCCCCCGCCCCCCGGGCTGACTTGGCAGCCCTATTTCTTTATCATATCATGGACTTCATTTACCCAAGATCATACACCTTGGAACCATCTTTCATATGGAGACTGAACTGATGTAGGATAAGAATTTTTTTTTTTTATGAAGTTCTCATTGCAGAGAGGAAAATGACATCAAACCCCAAGAAGATGAAAGCCTGGGTCCCAATGTAAGCCTTCAGACAGGGCCTGTTTGGTTATATTAAAAAATAGTCATAACCATAATCTCATTAAAAAAATGTAAACTTGTGCTTATCTCTTAATTTGTGAGTCACATTTGATCAACTGTCGTGCTGCTAACATTTATCCTGCTGGTGTTGGTACTTTTCAACACAGACTTTCCAACCCAATCTGTTTCCTTCTCTGTATTCCCCCCCCCCCACCTCCCTGGAACCAGAATTTCAACATCCCCCAGTCCATTTTTAGAAACAGATTCTGGACTATACCATCATGCCCTGAAACATGCCCCTCCTTGGGGACTTAACATCCAATGTGAGGGTTCTAGGGAATTCAAAAGCTCATTATCTCTCTATATAATAATTCTCTGCATGGTGGTGGCATGCTCCTGAACATTCCACACGCCACCCCAGCCTTTGGTCCCCTGGCCTTTCAATCAGAAGCTGTCCCTATCCACTGGCAGTGAATACTCGCATGCCATTGGCTAGGTCTGCTCCTCTTCCCCGTCCACTCCTTCAGCCTCTGTGCCCTGTCAGAATTCCTGGCAGACAGCTTTCTCTCTTTACGAAGACATGTCTCCAGCTTCCTTCCTGTGAGGGGACTAACTGTTACCTCAGTGGCTGTTAATAGGTGAAACAAAATGGCAGTTACCTGTGTTTATAATACGGCTGCTGTCTGTGGTTTGTTTAAAATGTTCCCCCATAAGGTTCAATTGAGCTGTAGTTCCAGAGAGGGGCCCGCAGGAGTATCACTCACTGGGTTGAATGGGGCTTTCTCATCTGCTGGCCTACAGTTCCCGGCTTCCCCAAGGCGAAAAAGTGAGGGAAAAGAGGGACCCTCCCAAGGGGCGGGGCACCATCAATATAGATCCCAGCCCATCCAGGGAGGATTGTGTTTAACCCGTTTTAGTTAGTTGTCCCTTATTCATTTACTGTTTCTGTGTGCTCCATATTTGTGTAAATACTAAAATAAATTATTCTATTTGGACCAATAATCTGCATTGTGCTCTGACCCCATAGTCTCCCCTGCTCTGCCAATACCAAAGGGAGGGGGTAACCCAGGGAAGCAAGGAAAGGCCAGACCCTCGGGTTGCCAGCTTTCCAGGGATTCCCCCAAAGACTGTGGATTTCATCTCCAAATAGGGAGATTTGACCATAGGGGTCTCACTGACCCTCAAAAAAAGGCAGTGTCACGGCTTCAGAGCACGGTAGAGGATGCAGGTGGGGGTAGATGGAAAGCTGAACAGTGAGGGGTAAATAAAGGTAGGTTGATGCTTGGCTGGGAAGGAGATAGGGTTGCAAACTCCAGGTGGGGAATTCCTGGAGATTTGAGGGGTGGAGCCTGGAGAGGGTGAGGTTTGAGGAACGGTGGGGCCTCAGACAGGTACATTGCCATGGACTCTGCCCTCCAAACCAGCAATTCCCTCTTGGGGAACCACTGTTGCCAATCTCCAGGTGAAGGCAGGAGATCACTCAGAATTACAATTGCACACCAGATGGCATTGATCAGTTCCCCTGGAGAAAATGGTGGACTCCATGTCCTTATACCCTGCTGAGGTTGCCACAGCAAACTGACGTTGATTGCTCAAGGCCTTAGCACTCTCCCAGAGCCTCTTTCTAGAGCCTGTAGTATTTCTTCCTACAAAGGGCCTTACTCCTAGTTTAATAATATTTTGGTTTTAAAGCAGGTTTTAAAACACTATGGTTGTTTTGGGAACAACTGTCTTACTTACAAAATAAAACGTATTGTTAAATCACACAGTCAATGGAATGCTGCAGTGCTGTAAATGATGTAATGATTATAAAATTTTGGGGGGGATTCCATGCTTTTCATTATTTGGTCTTCATCATAATTAATGTTCCTGCAAATGCACGTGTCTTTAATTAAAGGTATATAATAGTTCCTCTGACAGAAAGCCCACACTGCCACTTTTAGAATTACTCGCTTTTTGTTTCTGTTATAAATAATTAAAAACAGAAAAAAAACCCTATCTTACACCTTTTGTCATTCTTACATTTCAGTACTGACTCTAGCAGTGGTCTCTGCATTATCAAGCCCACAATCCCACCTTTGACAAAACCACAGTTCAATAATGCAAACATACATTCCCCGTAACAACGGTTCCAAGAAAGGTCCCTGACAGTAATGTTATACAAACCAAGTCTATGTGTCAGGTTCCCTGTCATTTCTCCCGGCCGGGAGGTGGGGAGGGTATAACCTCCATGTCAGTGGGCTCTTTCGTGCCCCCTCTGTTCATCTTCTCCCATGCCTTTGTTCTTGATTCTCTGAGAAGCGTCTGTAACCTTGAATTGTTTTCCTAACACTCTGTACCAGGTGGCTGCTTGTATGGGAAGGTTTGGGGGAGAGGGGGAAGGCTTGCCAAGTCTGATCTAATTGTGTTGGCGCCTTTCTGGGGTGAGAAAGTAACAGTTATGTTTTGCGCCTTTTTGCAATTGCCCTGATTGGTGTTATGCTTCTATCTTGCTGTTTGAATTCTGTATATCTGACCACTCAAACCCTAACTGTCATCTCTAATACTGAACGTGTTCCTGAATAGACCATTGAGAAATAAAGGACTTCATTCCAGATCAAGGCCTGGCTTATTGGATCTAGCAGGATTCTCACACTATGTTCTTCTGGTTCACTGTGAAGTGTGTGTCCTTTTAAGTTTGTGTATCACATCTGTTCCTCGTTCAGTTATTTTTCCATCTGTTTTGGATAGTTATGCCTTTTTCACAGATATTAAACTGGCAAAGAAAGTGCCAATCAAGCAATTCTCAACTCTCAACAGATTGGTTGACAGTTACTTTTTTAGTGGAACAGTCACTTGGACAATGACCCATGTCAGTCAAATAGTGCATCTTTCCTTTTTTTAAATACACACACACACACACATAAATGGGGGGGGGTGTAGGAGTGAATACAGCTGGGGTTAATTAGTGCAATACCTTACGGCCATTTTGTCATGTATCTGTTCATTAGTCTTTACAGGTTTATATATTTATTACATTTATCTGTTATATTTTAATTTATCAGTTTTCTACCCAGATATAAAATCTCAACCATGTCTTCTTAAATAGGTCCTCTGGTTGGTTCTTCAAACTCAAAGATAATTTATCAGTTTCAACTACGTCTAATATTTTGTTAATAATTTCAACTCTGGACAGTATCTCTATTTTTCCCCAGTATCTAGCCAGCATTATTCTAGTGGCAGTAGTTACATGCAATATGAAGTATACATCCGTTTTCCTACATTGCGGTGGTATAATACTCAATAAAAATAATTCAGGTACAAATGGAACAGGGATTTTGAGTGTTTTTTGTATTAGTTCATGTATCCAAACCCAGAATTTCTTAACCTTTTCACATTGCCATCACATATGAAAAAATGACCCCACTTTAGAATGACGTTTCCCGCAAGTATTAGGACATTTCAGGTCTATTTTGGACAGTATATCTGGAGTAATATGCCATCTATGGAACATCTTGTATATATTTTCCTTATAAGGAATTGCCCTTGTAGTTCTTATGTTCCTTTTCCATATTTGATCCCACTGATCTAAATCAATAGTATGGCCTACATTCTGTGCCCACTTTATCATAACTCTTTTGACCCTTTCTTCAAGCATTTTATCTTCTAATAGCAACTTGTATATTTTCTTTATAAATTTGGAGTCAATGTCTATCAGAATCTTATCTATTTCCAAATAGTTTGGGTAAAAACCTTTTACTTTGTCTTTATGGTATCTGGATTGGATTTGCGCTTTTTGCCACCAATTCTGTCCATATGGTTCTTTTAACTCAAAATAGTTATCCAGCAGTTCATGATACCTCTTAGTTTCCTTCTTGGTTAATCTTCGGATTAGAGATGGCCCCTAACGGAACCACCCACCTTGGAATTTTAACACAGAATCTTTTTCTAACTTCTTCCCAAACTTTAACACTGTTAAATCCAGTGTTAAATCCTAATCCAGTGTTGTTTGAAATATTTGTGAATGGCCGATTTACCATACCAGATAAATGTATGACAGCCAAGATGTAAATTGTGTCCTTCTAATTCTCAAGAGTCTACTTTTTTCTAATGTCATCCCATCCTTCACCCAGTTCAGTGCTGCAGCTCTATAATATAGAGACCAATCCGGAAGAGCCAATCCACCTCTGATCTTAGCATCTTGAAGAGTTTTAAGTTTAATTATTATTTTCCCCCCCGCCAAATGAATTTTGCAGTAATTTTGTCTGATTCTTTAAAGTAGCTTTGATTTTGCACCACTGGTACTGTTTGAAATAGAAACATCAGCTTAGGAAGTATGTTCATTTTAATAGTGGCTATTCTCCCCATGAAGGACAATTGAAGGTTTTTCCATTTTTCTAAATTTTCTTTTATCTCTTCTAATAAGTCTCTATAGTTGTTTTCCATTACAGAGCTTGTTTTATTCGTCAGGTTAATTCTTAAGTATTTAATTTTTTTCCCGTACCTCAAACTGAGTCCGTTCCTGTAAAAAATCTGCTTGCAAGTTTGTCATATTTTTACCTATCATTTTTGGTTTTCTAAAGTTAATTCTAAGACTGGCCACTTTTCCATAGTCTCTTAAAGTTGGCAACAACTTTTTAGCTGCTTCAGTTGGATTTTCTAAAATGAAGACCAAATCGTCAGCGAACACTAATAATTTGTATTCCTCTCCCATAATTTTCAGCCTCCTAAATTGATTATCTGCTCTGATTGTATCAGTTAATACTTCTAGGACAAAAATGAACTATAATAGAGATAGAGGACAACCCTGTCTGGTACCTTTGCTTATTTCTATACTTTGAGTTATGTCCCCATTAACACAAATTTTGGCCTGCTGTTTGTTATAAATGGCTAGAACCGTTTTGTAGAAACTAGGGCCTACTTGTACATTTATCATGAGTTTGAGCATAAAACTCCAACTGATATCCAAAAATATCAATGCCAACTGTTTTTCCTGATGGGCCTCATAATACTCTAAGATGCTTAATACTGTCCTCATGTTATTGCTCAACTGTCTTTTGGGGAGGAATCCCACTTGGTCATTATGTATCATCTGTATCAAAACTTTCTTCAACCTTGCAGCTAAAATCGAGGTGTAGATTTTATAGTCCGCGTTTAGCAGTGAAATCAGTCTATAATTCTAGATTTCTGTCTTGTCGTTATTTTGTTTGTGTATTAGTGTTATTAATGCTTCTTTCCAGGATTCAGGTATTTCTTCTTTCAAAACCACGTTCTGACACACCGCTTTAAAAGTATTGGCAATTTGATCTTCAAAGACATAACAGAACTCTATTGGTATTCCATCTGGACCTGGAGCTTTCCCCCCTTTTTTTTTCTTTTAATGGCTTCAGAAATTTCAACCATTGTAATTTGTTGGTTTAATGTATCCCTCTGGTCTTCTGTAAAAGCTTTATGAATTTCTAAATACTCCTTCACTTGTTGGTCAGCTTTATGAATTTCTAAATACTCCTTCACTTGTTGCTCAATTTTTGGTACTAGGTTTCTACAATTCTTTTCAGATCTCGTAGATTATTTTTCTCTTCTCCTAAATCATTTTAAGTGATTTTGTCTTTTTTCTCTTTCCTTACGTAGCTTGTAAGCTAGCCATCTACTGGGTTTATTGGCAGTTTCAATTTTTTTTTGTTTGGCATACATTAACTTATTTGCAATTTCTTGAGATAGTAGACAATTCATTTGATATTGAAGAAGCTCAAGTTTGATCTTTCTCCAACCACTTGTCGGATTCTGTTTCAGGTTTTCCTCTTGCTGTTTAATTTGATCCTGGATCTGCAGATAGTTTCTTTGTCTGTGCTTCTTGAGGGAAGCCCTCTCTTTGATTATTAGGCCTTACACAAAGGCTTTGAAAGCATCCCATACAATGTTAATTGAAACCTCAGTCTGGACATTGGTTTGAAAAAATAGTTGCAGTTTTTTCTTGACCTGTGGTAAGAATCTCTTGTTCTTTAAAATATAAGTATTTAGGGTTCATCTACCTCTTTTAGGTCTGGTAATTCTACTATAATTGGGTTATGATCCGCAAATACTGCTGGCATTATTTCTGCCTCTAATATTTCAGTTGTCATAGTTGCTGAAACCCAGCACATGTCAATTCTGGACCACGATTTGTGTCTTGCGGAGTAGAATGTAAAATCCTGTTTTTTAGGGTTCCTCAATTTCCACACATCTACAACTGTATTTTTTTCGGTTAATTTATAGAACGCAGAAGGTAATTCATTACTACATTTTATTTTACCCTTAGTTGATTTCCTATCTAAAGCTTTATCAAACACTGCATTAAAGTCATCGATTAGACGCAACTCGTCATGTTCATATCTCGCAATTAACTCTTCTACTCTTCTAAAGAACCTTTCTTGGTTCTGGTTCGGTGCATAAATGTTAATTAATAAGGTCCTTTTAGATTGTCTCTGTATTTGTACTGAAAGTATCCTTCCATCTTCTGAGGCATAAACCAGTTCTGGTTGAAGACCAGTAAGTTACTACTCCTCTTTTTTTTTTGTTCTTGTCAGATGCAATAAAGACCTTACTTAGTTTTTTCACATGAAGATATTTTTGATTGGTAATTTTTATATGCGTCTCTTGAAGGCATTGCAATTAAGCTTTTTTAGTTGATGAAAAATTCTTATTCTTTTCTGAGGCCCGTTTAGGCCGCTAACATTAACTTTCCTTTTTGATATGGAGGCAAATTTTGTGTGGAGCCGGAAAACTTGCATAGTTTTCACCAACA
Organism: Lepidodactylus listeri; assembly: GCA_029233225.1. Taxonomy (NCBI): domain Eukaryota; kingdom Metazoa; phylum Chordata; class Lepidosauria; order Squamata; family Gekkonidae; genus Lepidodactylus; species Lepidodactylus listeri. The sequence continues at coordinate 108,582,383 of JARCFY010000009.1, read as the reverse complement.
AAGCCTGTCCCAATAAAAGGCCCAGTCTTATCGGTATTGCTTGAAAAACCAGTAACAGCTTGGGTTGAGATAGAATGCGTTTGTATTGGAGCTGATCTGTAACTTCACCACAAACATAAACTTATATTAAAATTGTAAACCCATTTTGTACAAAAAGTTGAAAACTGGACCGTTGATTTCAGTTATGATCCCACAACATTAAAACTCAAAGGGAGTTTCTTCAAAACAGGAGGATTGCATCTTTTAGCATCCTCAGTAGCACACATGTGAAAAAACAGATTTGAGTTTTAAATGAGTTCAAAACCATCTCTATCAAAGCAGAATCATGAACTGAAAAGAACTGCCCTTCTGCTGTGAACTGACTCAGATCAGTAACAGGGATGCCAGCCTCCAGGCGGGACCTGGGAACTCCCCCCCCCCCGGAATTACAGCTCATCTCCACACCACAGATATCAGTTCCCCTGGAGAAAATGGAGGTTTTAGTGGGTGAACTCTCTGCCATTGTACCCCACTAAGGTCCCTGTCCTCCCCAGGCTCCATCCTCAAATCCAGGGCTATTTTTGGGCAGGAACACACAGGAACGGAGTTCCAGCTGGCTTCTGAGTTGGCCACGCCTACAGCCTCCACCCCCCCCCAGTTTCCCCTGGCACCCCGCAAGCCATGGGGCACCTAAGGAAGCCAATCCTGGGAGGGACTTGTGCTGTCAGGGGTGTGGCCTATTATGCTAATTAGTTTCTGCTGTTGGGTGTGACCTATTATGCTAATAAGTTCCTGCTGAGCTTTTTCTACAAAAAAAGCCCTGCTCAAATCTCTTAAGAGTTTCCCATCCTGGATCTGGCAAGCCTAACCCCCCCCATCCCCCGCCAGAGGCCAGGGGGGACCTGTCCCTTTAATTTCTGAAGTTGCCTCCTATGCAGTCAGACCCTTGGACTATCCAAGGGAGTGTTGTCTATTCAGAATTGCAGCAGCACAAGAGGTTCTTCACGTAGGCTTGCCAGCCTCCAGGTGGGGCCTGGGGATCTCCTGCTTTTACAACTGATCTCCAGCTGACAGAGATCAGCTCCCCTGGAGAAAATGGCTGCTTAGAAGGGTGGACTCTGTGGCATTAGACCAGGGGTCCTCAAACTACGGCCCGCGGGCCACATGCGGCCCACTGAGGACATTTATCCGGCCCGCCGGGTGTTTTTGCCGCTGCTGCCTGTCCTCTGATTCCAGGGCCAGACGAGGTTAGGCGATCGCCTATGAGCGTGGGCCTGAGGGCACAGATTAGGCCTTCAGCCCCGCCCCCTCTCCCTCACCAAAAGCCCGTCCTCTTGAAGCCTCTCAGGAGCACTCAGGAGTCGAGGGAGCAGTCCAGTCCTTCTGCTGCCTGTTTCCGGCTGCCCTGCCCCTTCTCTCCTTCCCTCCCTCTCCAAAAGCCTGCCCTCTTGCAGCCGCGTGCATTGGAGCACTCTAGAGTTTGTAAGGGAGCACATGCAGTGCTCGTGCGCCTACCTCGACACTGTTTCCCACAACAAAAGCCTGAACTGTGCACTGCACACACACAGCTGGATTCCAGCTGCAACTGTAAGGCGAGTGGGGCCAGCCCAGGGGTGGTCGGTTGGTTGCCGCCTTGCCAGGGAGCAATGGGGTTGGGGCGGCTACAGCAGGCAAGTCAGAGGGTGGTGGGACGGGAGGCTGGCTACTGGTGGTGGCGGCGAGCTATCTTGTTTTTTCTCCTCCCCAGCCTTAGCCATGCCTGCTAGGTGGGGGGGGGGAGAGGCCCCTGGTCTCAAAGGAGAGGGGAAAGGGACGCATTGGTGCTCCCCCCCCCGCGCGCCTGACTTTGGTGTGCCGCTGGCGGAGCCTCTCTGAGACGGGAAGCTGTGCCTTCTGCTGCTTCTTTGCTGTGTGCCCGACTGTCCTGCCTGGCTAGTGGGGGCTCAGAGCAGTTGGGGGGGAGCAATTTTCAGAGCCTTTGGAGTTCTCTTTGGGTTAGCAACCGCTGCTTAGAAGTTGCCCGAGGGGGGGGGGGGGAGGAGAATTCCGAGCGCGAAAAGAGCTGCCTGGAACCTCCAGGCTCCGAAGTAACTTTTATTTTCTTTGGGTGTGTGTGTGTGTGTGTGGGCTGGCCAGCTGGCCGGCCAAAAGAAGTGACACCACCACCTGCCCCCTCCCTGACACCTGCTGCAATGGGGGAGGGGAGAGGTGAGAGAGAGAGAGAGACTCCTTGCAATGTGTGTCTGTGTGTGTCCGGCCAAAGGAAGCTACGCCACCCACCCCCTGGGGGGGGGGATTGAATGCAAAAGCGTGGAGATGCTCCAGGACTCAGAGAGTCAAGAGGAAGGCTCCAAGCCAGTCTGATAGGGTTGCCAGACCTCAGTGGGGAAATTCCTGGAGATTTGCAAGTGGAGCCTGGGGAGGACAGGGACCCCAGTGGGGACCAGTGCCACAGAGTCCACCCTCACAAAGCAGCCATTTCATCCGGGGGAACTGGTCTCTATAGTCTGGAAATGAGCTGTAATTCTGGGGGATCCACAGGTCCCACCTGGAGGTTGGCACCCTCAAAGCCAGATCCAGCAGCTGGGGTTAGCAGAGCGGGGGGGGGGGGGGAGAGCTGTACCAAGAGAGAGAGAGGGAAATAAGAAAAAGTGGAGGGTGTATCTTACTTTTCCTGGTGTCCTGTGTACTCTCCATGCTGATGGGGAAAGGCCAAGAAACAGAAGCAAACAGGGACTCTCAGTCTGGGGCAAGTGATGCTCTGTATTCTTGGTGCTTGGGGGGGGGGAGGCTTCCTGCCCCCACTGCTGGACCTCCTGAGGGCACCTGGTGTTTTTGGCCACAGTGTGACAGAGGGTTGGACTGGATGGGCCACTGGCCTGATCCAACATTGGCCTCTCTTATGTTCTCATGGGTGCTTTTCCTTGGCAACCCTTTTTTGGACCTTTCATAAAGGAGTGAAGGACCTCTGAGCATGTGTAGCTTCCTCCCCCAACAGGCAGGAAAACAGGAGGGATGTGTCTGTGGGTTTGCCCCAGTGAAAGATAATCGCCAGGCTTCTCTCCGCCCCCCCCCCCCTATTTGCCCTTTGACAACAAGCAGCTTTCTTAAGTCAACACATCTTAAGCCCATGAGTGGCTATTAGAAGAAATTGGATTTAAATCCCGCCCTTCACTCAGAGTCTCAGAGCGGCTTACAAACTCCTTTCCCTTCCACGCCCCACAACAGACACCCTGTGAGGTAGGTGGGGCTGAGAGAGCTCTGAGACAACTGTCCTTGAGAGAACAGCTGGTACAGAGCTGGTACAGATTTTTCCAGGTATTACACAGGATTGCCCAAGGTCATCCAGCAGATGCAAGTGGAGGCGTGGGGAATCAAACCCTGTTCTCCCAGATTAGAGTCTCTGCACACTTAACCACTTGTTCCCGTTTTGTTTTTTTACTTCAAAATAAGATATGTGCAGTGTGCATAGGAATTTGTTCATAGTTGTTTTTTTAAACTATAGTCTGGCCCCCCCAGTGGTCTGAGGGACAGTGAACTGGCCCCGTTTAAAAAGTTTGAGGACCCCTGCATTAGACCATGCAGAGGCCCCTCCCCTCCCTAAACCCCACCCTCTCCTGGCTCCACCCCCAAAGTCTCCAGATATTTTCCAATCCAGACTTGGCAACCCTATCTTCACGTCACCGGCTTCCTAAGCCTTTCAACTGGATTTGCGAGGGATCCACCGAACGTGCAGCTTTTAGCATGCAAGGCAAGTGTTCTTCCATCCCTGAGAGCCACAGCTCCTTCGGGAAAGGACTTGTCCTTTGCAACATCCCCACATATTCTACAGATTACTTTTTTAAAAAATCGGATCTGCCGGGGGCTGCAGAACACACGCCTGCAAAACAAATAAAACATGCCTGCACAACAAACGCTCTCCACTGAACCGTTCTTCTACAGGCCGCACAACTTCGCTTTCCTCTTTGCTTTCCTATGGCAACCACGGGGGGGGGGGGGGGGCGGGGGAGAGATGCTGAAGACGCCCTGACGGAAGAATCGACGCCTCGAACTTCGCGCCTGCGCACTGCTTCTCGTCGCCGTGAAGAGGGAGGAGGCGGTCAAGGCGGAAGCGACCTTCGCCGGCGGCCGGGCCTGGGAGGGGCGGGGCAAAGACACGGTCACGTGCTTCGCCACGCGTCGCTCTTCCACGCCTTTTGCTCGCCTCCCGCCTCGGAGGGGCAAGCGGAAAGGGGGCGGGGCAAGGGAGGGGAAAGACGCCATGAAACGGCTGGAAAAGTTGCCGGCGGAGGAGGCGCTGGAGGTGAGGGGACCCCCGGGGGGCGGGGGGACGTGGCGCCCTCCCCAACTGGGGGCGGGAGGGGGGCGGCGGCGGCAGTTCCACGGCGGCCTTCCTGGCCCACCTCCCTCCCTGTTGGTGCCGGGCGGGCAGGCAGGCCTGCAGCTGCAGTGGGGCCCACTTAGACCAACGTTTTGACTTGTAGCTTCTGGGCACGAAGGGGTGTGTGTGTCTGTGTGCCGCACGCGTGCGCCCCCCCCCCCCAAAAAAGCGGTTGCTGTCCATCACCTGGTCCTTAAAAGGTAGACTGCCTCTGTTCATGGAGGTTCCATATATGTCCCTAAGGTTGCCCGCTTCCAGGTGGGGCCCGAAGCTCTCCGGGAGTTACAGCTGACTTCCAGAGTAGAGATCAATTCCCATGGAGGAAAATGGCTGTTTTGGAGAGCGGGCTCTGTGGTGTGGACACTGAGGCTGAGCTCCCTCTCCAGGCTCCAGCTCCATCTCTCCAGGCATTCCCCAACCTGGAGCTGGCAGCCTCCCCCCCCCCCCCCTTTGGTGCCTTGTACAGGGCCGGTTTGGTGTAGTGGTTAAGAGCAGCAGACTCTAATCTGGGGGATGTACTAAAACTGAAGACAGCAACTGCCCATGGGCAAAAGATGATTGCCCATAGGGAATAAGGGAGACCACACTTGCCCATAGGCAATAGTGTAGCCCACGCTTGTCAATAGGCAGCAATGGAGATCACACTTGCTGATTCCTCAGTCCTCCAATGCAGCTGCTGGTGTGAACTTGGGTCAGTCACAAGTTTTCCCAAAGTTGCTCTCTCAAGAGCAGTCCTCAGAAGAGCTCTCTCGGCCCCACCTACCTCACAGGGTGTGCGTTATGGGGAGAGGAAGGGAAGGAGACTGTAAGCCACTCTGAGTGAAGGGTGGGTATAAATCCAGTCTCTTCCTCCTATGTGCCTATGCCACAGACATTCATTTGCTTATGGCTGCCAACTCCCAGGCCGAGCCTGGAGTTCTCCCATAATTGCAAGTAACCTCCAGACTATAGAGCAAGGGTGGCCAAACTGCGGCTCAGGAGCCGCATGCGGCTCTTTCACACATGTTGTGTGGCTCCCAGCAGGGTGGCTGGGGAAGTGAAGGGGAGGCAGTCTTCCCTTCCCCGGCCAGTGTTCCCCTCCCTGCTATAGAGGTTAGTTCTGGAGAAAATGGAAGCTTTGGAGGGTGGACTCACATCTCTGAGGAGCTCCCTGCCTAAACTCCACCTTCCTCGAGCTCCATATTTAGAAGTTTGTGTGATGCTTTTCTCTCCAGTGGGGACCCAAAGCAGTTTCTGACTTACTCTCCCCTTCTCCGTTTTATCCTCAGGACAACAACCTTGTGTGGTAGGTTAGCCAGAGAGATAGTGAGTAGCCAGTCCAAAGTCACCCGGTCCAGTCCAGGCAGTTCAAACTTCCATGACAGAATGGGGATTTGAACCTTCATGTCCGATATTCCAGGATGACACAAGCCACTGCCCCATACTGGACATCTTTTAGATAAATTACTATGAAAAAATGAAGTACTCTGTCAAATAAAACAATTGCATGAATAAAGGCAATGGCACAGAATTTTATGTTTTAAAACCCATCTAAGCTAATGCCTTGTAACAAGATGAGTTCTCTTAGTGGTGCTTTTCCCCAGGTAAGTGTGCACAGGATTTTTAATCATGCATGTCTGCAACATTCCTCCTTTCAGCCCTTATCATGCTGTCTTATTAGTTTCTTTGTTGATTGCCTGTGCCACCTTTTGTCCAGTCTAAGCCCACTAACTTGAGTGGAGAAGCTGCACGGAATTGCAGTGTCGGAGTCCTAGTGTTACTTGGGAGGAGAGACGTTTTCCACTGTCCACACTCCTAATAATTAGCAGTCTCTGTTATTCTTCCCCACTTTGCTTTCTGATTCTCATTCACAGCCTTGCTGGGCAATCATTTTAAAGAGGCAATGGATTAAATTGCTTTATTCTGATAAAGCAATTTAAAGTAATTGTTTTCATCTACTTTGGGGGGTAAATGTTTAGTGAAAAAGCCTCTGTCTTGTAATGAGAAATTGTTTGCCTTACCAAATAATTTCACTCTTAAGAATTAACAGTTCCTTTGTTGCGAGTTTCTGTTTTTTACACTGGTATGTTCCATTTATATTTTCAGTGAAACTGAAACAAAGAGGAATCGTTTGGTGCTTTAGAAGACTCTTTCTCCTTCCTGTTGTGTCTTGTTAGACCAAACTGCAGACTCTTGAGATGGAATTTATTTTAATGTGTGCATTTTATTATTTATCTTATTTATGTTATTATGTAGAAGTATTATATTAAAAACAAAAGATTATCTGATTTGATGTGACATGAGATTGAGGAATTACAGCTCACTTACACACACGGTTATAGCTTAGTAACCACAACTACAGTAGCTCAGAGAATGCTACTTTACTTTTGGGGAAAATACTCCCTGTGTATTTTTTAAAAGATATCAGAGTTTTTGACAAACTGAGGGGGGGGGGGGTCACTCAAGTTTGCAGAAAAATCTGTATTGGGTAAGTGTGGCCCCAATCCCTAGATTTAGATATCTGCAGATGTGGCCACACTTGGGAAATAGATATATAATGAGTGAAAATGTAGTTGCTCTAGTTTGCCTGAACCGTGTAGTTCACATATACAGGTGGATGAGGTGGTAGGAAGACAAAATGTAGAATGCACTGCATCAGTTCAGTCCACACGTGGAAGGATGCATTTTGGAATAGTCTTTTGTGCTCAGCCCCCCCTTCTCAAAACCACTGCAAACAAAGGCAGGGGAGAGGTTTTCTCTGTGCTGTGCAAGGTCTTTTTTGTGTGTGGAGTTGCAAAATAACATAACCTAGACTCTACCACCGGCAGTCTGAAGGTGAGCTGTCCATTCTGCCCCCTGAGGGCTTTTCCACCTCACTCTCTTGAAAGGCCTTGGAGACAGGTTGTTTCCTCAGGACAGATACGTAATGCTGCTTTCATTGTTGCTGCAAATGCAGAGGCCTGGGTATTGGTGATGGGGCTTCCACAGGTGCTTTGCAGGGACTGTGCATTGGCATGATCCTTGCAGAGGCCATGGCGACATCGCCTCCTTTCCATGCATAGTTTTGTTAAGTGTTAAAAAGTGAAATAGATAAGTGGCAGTAGATAAATACAGTGTTATAGAGCCACTGCAGTGTAGTGGTTAAGAGTGTCAGACTAGTATTTGGGAGATCCAGGTTCCAATCCCCACTCTTTTTTTAAAAAAATCATTGTTTATTGAACATCTCATCAATTAGCAATCTGTTACAGAACCAAAAATCACAGTGACCAACCATCTAAACTGTATTGCATCAAGGGAATTACATCCTTAGCACATAGAAATTCTAAGACTGGTTTCCATATTTTGTCATATTCAAATAAAGGAACCACCATACATAAATGTCCCCCCCCCAATGGATTATGCATAATCCTACCCATCAGGAATTGTTCCCAGATTTTCTGGTACCAATTTTTGAGCAAGGGCCCCCTGAAGGATTTCCAGTTCCTGGCAATGGCCAAGCGAGCAGAAGCAACCAACGTAGAGACAAGCAAAGAGTCGGCCCAAAAATCCAATAACAAACATTCCGGAGAATAAGGCAATGAAAGACCCACCGTGTTGGATATCTCTTTATGAACCACCTTCCAAAAGTCCTGGACCAGATGGCATTCCCACCACATATGTAAAACAGTACTTTCCTGCTTACAGGATCTCCAGCACGGTGGGCTCAAAGACTTGTTTGTCAGGTTTAATTTGTCCAGTCCCCACTCTTGCCATGGAAGCTTGCTGGGTGACCTTGGGCCAGTCACACACTCTCAGTCTAACCTTCCTCTCAGGGTTGTTGTGAGGATAAAATGGAGGAGAGGAAATGGAAGTATGCCACTTTGGGTACCCATTGGGGAGAAAGGCAGGGTCCAAATGAATAAAATTAAATATAGTATTATAATGTTGTAATTACCTATTGCTACTTATTCAGATTTTAAGAGAGCGATTATATTGTTATAAAAATGGATTGTGATAGTGCTGTAGCAATTACTGATTTTTAAAAAATCTCTCCAGTGGCACAGCAGGAAAAATACGTTGGGAATATGGTGCTTGTGAGGGGCTGACAGCAGAGAAAATGACACCCGTGTGGGCAGGAGGAAGATTCATATATTTATTATTTTTATTTTATTGTTCCACTTATACCCTGCCCTCCCTGCAATGCAGGCTCAGGGTGGCTCACATTCCTAAAAAACAAGTTACACAATACTTGTTTCGCACTTAAATAACAATTTAAAATCCAATAAAATCATCCTAAAAATTCAGTACCATACTATAATAAGTGCAGTTGATCTTTTCTAAAATTTCAGAGGTGGTGTAAGATTTTATAGATGTCTCAATGTTCTGCACTCAAGCAGATCATCTGGGCCGGGGTTTGGTGGTGGTAATAGTGGAGGCGGCTCCTAGTTGAAGGCCTGGTGGAAGAGCACTGTCTTGTAGGCCCTGCGGAACTGCGATAGGTCCCACAGGGCCCTGATCTGTTCCGGGAGCTCATTCTACCAGTATGGAGCTGCTGCTGAAAAGGCCCTAGCCCTGGTGACAGTGAGCCTAGCAACCTTAGGGCCTGAGAGGGTCAATCGATTTTGCAACCCTGACCGTAGTGCTCTCTGGGGTATATACGGGGAAAGGCGGTCCCTCAGGTATGTCAGACCCTGGCCATATAGGGCTTTAAAGGTAACTACCAGCACCTTGAAGAGAATTCGGTATGCTATTGGCAGCCAGTGCAGTGTCTTCAGCACAGGCTGGATGTGCTCCCATCTAGGGAGGCCCATTAGAAGCCTGGCCATGGCATTCTTCAGCTTCTGAATTTGCGACAAGGGCAGCCCCATGTAGAGAGCTTTACAGTAGTCTAGTCTAGATCACTGTGGCCAAGTCATTATGGTCCAGGAAGAGAGCCAGCTGCCTGACCAGCCGCATATGATAAAAGGCCGACCTGGCAGTGGCTGCTCCCTGGGCCTCCATTGTTAAGGAGGTATCCAGGAGCTCTCCCAGACTCCTAACCTCCGGTGCTGGCACCAGTGGTGCCCTGTTGAAGATCGGGAGTGGGATCCCCGCCCCCAGACCACCCCAACTCAAGCACAGGACCTCAGTCTTTGTAGGATTCAGTTTCAGCCGGCTCCGCCTAAGCCACCCAGCCACGGCTTTTGGAGCCCGGTCCAGGTCTTCTGGTTTGGAGACCGACCGGCTGCCCAACATCAGCATACCGGTGGCACCCTGGCCTATATCTCTGGGCAATCTGGGCAAGGGGGTGCATATAGATGTTAAATAACATCAGGGAGAGCACTGCCCCTTGAGGCCCCCCACATGTCAGTGGGTGCCTTCTGGACTGCTGCTCCCCCAGCACCACCCTTTGTCCCCGACCTTGGAGAAAGGAAACAAGCCGTTGCAAGGCTGGTCCCTGGATTCCCATGTCGGTGAGGCAGTGGGCAAGTAACTGATGGTCGACCATATCGAACGTGGGCAGCAGATCTAACAGCAACAGCTAAAAAACCAATCCGCCCTGATCCAGATGCCTCCAGAGGTCATCTGTGAGGGCAGCCAAAGCAGTCTCCGTCCCATGTCTTGGGTGAAAGCCGGATTGGAAGTGATCTAACTTGAAAGTGTCATTCATAAAGCCCTGCAGCTGTGTCGCCACCGCCCTCTCAATTAGTTTGCCCAAACAGGGCAAGGTGGAAACTGGCCGGTAATTAGCCAATTCGGCTGGGTCCAGAGCAATGTTCCCTCTAAGCTGTGGAGCCTTGTGAGCAAAAATTCTACTTTGTGAGCTACCGGCATTAAAGCTACCAGCATTGGCTTCTGCATAAATTTGTTTGCTCTGGAGCTATCCTTCCTGAGCTAAGACAAAAACGTGTAAGCCGGAGGCTAAAAAACTGTGAGCTAGCTGAGCTTAGAGGGAACACTGGTCCAGAGAGGTTTTTGTTTTTTTAAGAGCAGGCGGACCATTGCTTCCTTGAGTGCCCCTGGGAACTGCCCCTCAGAGAGAGACATGTTGATAATATCCCTAAGAACCCCTCAGAACCCCTTGTGGCCAGCTTTAGTCAGCCAGGAAGGGCACGGATCAAGGATGCACATGGTTGGGCGTACAGTCAAGCAATCTGTCGACTTCCTCTAGGCTGAGTGGGCTGAACTGATCCAGAATCGAATTTGAAGACATGCATGGAGCATCAAGCTCACTCACTGTTTCAACTGTGGTGGGAGGTCGTGGCGGAGCGCCAAGACTTTATCTGCGAAATAGCTCACAAATGCCTCACAGCCTATAACCAATTCCCTAGCGTTTAGTTTGCCCTGCGGCAGATCAGTTATAGACCGAATTGCTCTAAACAGTTGGGCTGGGCGTGAGCTCGTGGACGCAATCGTAGCCGTGAAGTACTCTCTCTTCCTGGCTTTGACTGTCATCTCACAAACATCCTATAGGATGTTCTTGTAGCTTCGTCTTGAGCACGACACCACAGTCTCTCTAGCCGTCATAGCTCTCACTTCATAAGCTGTAACTCCTGGGTAAACCAAGGAGCAAGCCTGGAGCCAGGGCGCAGAGGGTGCCGGGGAGCGATCTCGTCGATGGCCGCAGAGAGTCAGCTATGCCAGTCCTCTACAAGCTCATCCAATGAGCCTCCAGGGGCATCAGTTCCCACAGGGCCATCTGAAGCCGCACTGAGTCCATCTGGCTCCACGGGTGAGCCAGAATACGCTTGCTGCCTAAATAGGGTTGGGGTGGGACATTCAGGCGAGCCTTCAGGGCATGGTGGTCTGACCATGGGGCTGCCAGAGCAGTGACCCAGTCCACTGTTACCACCACTGCAAAGATTAAATTGAGCGTGTGCCCAGCTTGGTGAATGGGGGTCATTACATATCGGGAGAGTCCTACTGCCACCATGGACGACAACAGGTCTGCTGCCTGAGTAGAGGTCACGTCATCAGCACGGACATTGATATCACCCAGGACTATCAGTCTAGAGTGTTCCAATGCCCAGCCTGGTATGGCCTCCATCAGGGACGGCAGGCTATCAGCCGGTGCGTTAGACGGTCGGTACACCAGCCCAATTGCCAAACTCTCCCCGGCCCCCCATACCAGGCCAGCACACACTCAGTGCCCATGATCTCTGGCGATGAGCACCCTGAAGGAGGAAGCCTCCCAGATGAATAGCGCCACTCCTCCCCCCCTGCCCCCTAGTCCGCGATTGGTGGAGTACGGAGAACCCAGGAGGGGCAAGTTGGGAGAGAGCCACTGTCTCCCCCTCCCGCACCCAAGTCTCAATCATGCACACCAGGTCTACATTCTGCTCTTGCAGAAAGTCCCCGAGGACGATGGTCTTGTTATTTATAGACCTGACGTTGCACAGCACCAATGACGGAGGGGGGTTCATCCTCCTAGCCCCACTGCCAACATCCCTCGGGATGGGACGCAGGCTGGAAGAGGGTCGAGCTTTGCCATTTCTCCACCTCCTTCCCTTATTATGTTGCCTGCTCCCACCGCTATACTTTCCCCTCCCCAGGAGCACAGGGATCCCTTGGCCCAAGATCACACAATTCTCTCCAGATTGCATGCTGACACACTTGAATTGCATTATTTCCAAAAAGGTTGTTGTAAAACAGATTTTGGAAGGAGCATATTGTGAATGGGAAAGCCTTGGAAACAGGACTGTTCCAGCACAATGTTGTGTGGAAGCTGAAAACAAATGAGTCCACTTTGGAAACCAAGATGGACGAAAACCTCCATGTCAAAGTAGCCTGAGTGAATTGTCCACAGACGCTATAGATTTGTCATAAGGAGATGTAACACGTGCTTCTAGCGTCTGAACAAAGTCTCCCCAGAATCAGTGAAACATACTGGGAGTTTTTTTCTTAACTCTTGTCATTAACTTTGCTTTTCTGATTGACAGCTGCCCCTCCAGCATTCCTTTCCTAGAGAGTTTGCTGCATTCTGGCATGCAAATGACTATGAGTCATTCTGTTCTTGGCATTTTCCCCTCCCGTGACTTGGTTTACATCAGTATTACATGCTGGTGAATGGGATTTCTGCAGTGCAAATGGTGTGTCGTGGAAGAATTCTCATGTGTACCACCAGGCGGTAGAACCATCTTGCCTGGATCATTTTGCTGCATCCATACTAGGCACAGTTCCTTCTGGCCAATAGTGCATTTTGTTCATTGTGTTCAGTCTTACCAATTATATTAGTGCTGGCCACGATGCAGCATTATTTTGAGCTGGAACCGTTTTAGATTTTTCTGTTCGGGCTTCAGATTATTCACTGCATTTTTTCTTAAAACTGGTCTTTCTCGAGCTTGATAGGCATCTTGCACCACCCTGACCAGAAGTATAAAAAACATTAGCCATGCTGTTATTGCTGTGTTTCCAACAGAGATTTTCCGATCACCTTACAATGGTGGATTGAGAACCACTACAGTATGGTTCCTTCTGGCACTGTGAAGCAGACATGGGAAGTCTTGGAAAACATAGGAGGACTCAGTGCAGTCACTACAACACAAATAGAAAACCAGCAAGGATGATGGTTGGGCCCTTAAATGCCAAAGGAGATGATTGATTGCCAAAGGGAGATCAATTGTAGAGATGCTGAATGCATCCTTTGCATTGATCTTCACTGTGGAAGATGTAGAGAGCCAGTTAGCTACATCAGAATTGCTATTTTCAGGACACAGGTCACGGGATGAAGTTCTCGTTCAAATTAACGTTAAACTCACAAGTCACTGGCTCTGGATTGCATACACCCAAGGGTTCTTATGGAATTAAAGTGTGCAATTGTTGGTCTTCTAACAGTAATATGTAACTTTTTTTTTTTTTGCAATAAAAGTTTTATTTTTTTCTTCCATTATTCTCAAATGCAATTGGCTTTTATACATATTCCATTCTCTATAAAATTGCATAGTTAGCTAGAAAGATATAATCATTAAATGACTTCCCACCCCTCCTGCACCTTCATATATATCAACTGGTAAACATGTATTTAAAAGTATTTGCCTCCTAAGGTAACATTTTGAGCTATTATAACTTTTATACATTTAAAAATTATATTAGTTAAAAAAGAAAAAAGGGTTAATTTTGCGGCTAACTAAAAATTCATTTTTATGTTATAGTTCTATCCCTCATTTCAGTACTTAGAAAGTGTAAAAATATTGTCTTTCATATTCCACTCTCGCTCCATATATTCCTTCAAGTCTTTCCAGTATTCTGAGAACTTCGCTGAGTCTTGATTGTTTAGTTTTCTTGTCCATTTGTCCATTTCTGCCCTATATAGCAGTTTTCTCAACCATTCCCATAGCTCTGGAGTTTTCTCCGATTTCCAACTTTGTGCGTAAACCATTCTTTCTGTCGTTACCATATACCAAATAAATGTTCTTTTATTTATGTTTACATCCTCTAACTTAAGACCAAGTAATATGTAACTTGTAATTAAAATTGACTCCCTGCCAGAAGACTGGAAAATAGCAAATATAATCCCAATTTTAGGAAAAGGGTTCCAGGAAATTATAGGCAAGTTAGTCTGACATCTGTTCCAGCTGTATTGATGGAAACGGTTGTAAAAAGTGGAACACAACATACAGGGGAACAAGTCCTCCTGGGTTCCGCAAAGAGAAGTTCTCTGAGAGCGTTAGTCGATTTTATGACTAGTAAGATTCTTGAGAGAGTATTCTTATATTTGACGGAGATGTCCACAAAGCCTTTGGCAGTTGTGTGAAAAGAGTGCTGTCAGTGATTTGTCTGCCCTACACAACCAAGACTTTTTGGGAAGACATATTTGAGCAGCCTACCTTTTATGGAACTTTCACTGTAAAAAAGCAACTGGGCAAATTTGCTCGTAAGTGCTCCCACTGAAATCGGTGGGACTCATCTTCAGTGTTACCTGTGTGGTTGGAAGCATGTCTCCCAAATGCTTTGCAAACTTATGTACGCATGCAATTTCCACTTCAACATGCAACAGAATGAAATAACTGCACTGTAGAAGGTGAGTCGGAATGGGCAGAGCCCCAAGGAGTCTTTAATTTTTAAATTCTTTTCTCCCTAATACATCATTTGGGAATGATGGAAGTATTAGTTTAAAGCTGCCCAATATTAAAAGAGCTGATATGTCCAGATCCAGCTGGGAGTTTGTATCTAACACTTGTAACTGCACAGCTTTCTATTGTTGTTTGTACTTAACGTATATGCTATGAAGTTGAGGCTGACTTACGGCAACCCCAGCCAGGGGCTTTCAAGAGAAAGCAATGATGGTTTGCCATTGCCTTCCTCTGCAGACTGTTTCTTGGTAGTCCCCCATGCAGGCAATGACGCTGCTTAGCTTCGGAGAACTGACAAGATCAGGCTATACTAAACCATTCCACATTCCACTGTTGTGTGTCCTACAGTGAAACCCCCCCCCCCCGACCCTGTTGTTGTTCCAGTGACACAAGTCAGTGGAAATGACAGTGCCTTTAAATGCTATCTCTTCTCATCTCTTCCAGTTCCTCCATAAAGTAGTTGATGGGGTGTGTGGCCGTGCATATCCTCGCTACCAAGACTACAACGCTGTTTGGAATTTGACAGAATGGATGGAAGTTTTAGAACAAGCTGCCGCATATTTTAAATCCACGGTTGGCGCAGATCTCTCTGATGAAGAGGTATAAGCTGTAAAGAAAGCATGTGATTTTTATCTCAGCTGAAACTATTTTATCCAACAGGAAAATCTGTTAATAGAAAAGTTATAAGGAACTTGATGCATCTTCAGTAGTCATCCTGTACAAGTTGGCGGAGTTGGGTTTCACATGTAGCTGTGCAGGGGCTACACATTCTCTGAGTCACTTCTATGATCTCAAGTGTATTGCTTATTTAAATTACCATGACAGGTAGCATTATTGAATTTGTAAAGGCTTTTTTTCCTCTGAGATACATTAACATGCAAGCCAATCTGTTTGAATTTCCTGTAGCTTATTTTTAGTCCCTAAACATTCGCCCTGGTGGCTCCTCTAGGACCTTAAAGGGAGTTGGATTTCCTTCTAATTACTTCCAGCTATTTATATAGATTGGGTTGGGTGGTTCTACACAGCTTTTCCCCCCTTTTTCCAGTAAGGGCATAACTGAGTTTGTAAGCCATCTATTCATCAAGATGCTACGGTGGAAAATCCAGATGAGCAGAATCCAGTGTGAAGGCCTCCCTGTGGTATCTGTTCAGAAATGAATGGGAGCAAATAAAAGCACAGTGGAAGAACTACCAGGGGGATCGTATACCTTGTGTCTTTTTCTGTCAAATATAGCCTAAGTTTAAAACACCACTTGACTGAGGGATGGGGGAAAGAGAGGGTCCACTTTTACTTTCAAAGTAGATAGGCAAAGTTGCCAGGGGGTCATCCAACCGCAGGCTGGTCTTGGAAGGGCCACAGATTTCAACGAGAGGCCTAGACAGCATACTGAATAATCAGCAGGATTGAAAAGTACTTGATTTTGGGTTGTTTGCACCTGTGGTACTAACCAGGATCGTATAATTCTGCAGCCAGAAACTAGGCACCCCCCCCCCCCCCGTCCCCTGTACTGTCAGAGGCTCTTAGAATCCCCAAATAATCTAGGAGAAACAGGCTGTTGAAAGGAAGCAACGAATGCAGATATTTGCAGGCAAAGCAAGCAGCTCCCCCAAGGAGCTAGAGCAACAAACTTGTTGGCCGCAAATTATGCCCTGTGATGATAGGTTCCCTGCTGCGTCTAGCCTTATTGTTCACAATCTGCCACGCAGCACTTCCCTCTTTCAGACTGGCTGTGAAGCGTACAGCGGGGTACTTGAGGGTTTTGTAGCAGAGCATGTGAACATCTGGGCCTGCTGCTGCTTCTCCGCTGCTTGCTGTCCCGTGATAACTTGGGGACTCAGAGTCTCTCTGTCCATGCAGAGGGGTGTGTGTGTGTGTGTGTGTGTGTGTGTGTGTATGATTCCTGGCTGTTGGGCTTCGGCTAATGATTTTAGACAATGCTAAGAGTAATGAACTGAAGACGTGGCATCTAGTTATTGCTGTGCCCCTTTTGATTTATTTTTCTTGCAAGAAGAGGAAAAGGAGGAGGAGGAGGAGGAGATTGGATTTATATCCCGCCCTTCACTCACTTGGGAGTCTCAGAGCGGCTTACAGTCTCCTTTCCCTTCCCCTCCCCACAACAGATACCCTGTGAGGTGGGTGGGGCTGAGAGAGCTCTGAGACAACTGTCCTTGAGAGAACAGCTGGTACAGAGCTATGGCTTGCCCAAGGTCATCCAGCCAGGTGCAAGTGGAGGAGTGGGGAATCAAACCTGGTTCTCCCAGATCAGAGTCTGCGCACTTAACCACGACCCCAAACTGGCTCCATGGACCTCAGCTTTTTAAAAAAGGTGCTTTCCCCTTGTTTCTAGGCTCTTCAGCAGTTGAGTGAGCTGAGTTCTGATTCTCAAAAGGCAGTAGTGACTTGCTTGAAAGGTAGAAAGCCCGATATCAGGCATGCACTGATCGAGAGAACAAATGCCATCTCTTCTGCACGGCTACAGGATTTTGACTGGCAGCTAAAGGTTAGATGACTGCTTGTGTAAAAATATCTGGAAAAACAATTGCAGCACTTGGGTAGTTAAACAACACAGACTGTGGCAAGACAGCTGCATGGACAGTGTCTGTACATAATTTTCTGCCCTGGACCCATATTGCGTGATTACCATACATGGCTTTTTGTTTATGGGCAACTTAAGTGGCCTAATGTTAAGCATGGTTGGGAGAAGTTAAATCTGAAGCTGCAAAAGTACCTCACCACAAGTTGAACCCCCAAATTATCTTTAGTTTGGGTTTCCTTGCCAATTAATTACTTGTTCAAACAGAAATAGTTTTGACCCGGAAGAGTATCGGTTCAGTCCAGAAAGCAGTTCAGCTGCTCATGTTTGTTGCCGGACTTTTATGTTCAGCAGGGGGAACTATGAAGGGGGGCACTATTGGCAGCTTTTAAAATATCACTTCAAGCAAGGTTCATTCCCTGGAAAGGACTGCTTTATAACCGACCTGAATTTGTGTTATTCCGCCCTTCAGCTTGCCCTGTCTAGTGATAAGCTCTCCATGCTGCAGATGCCACTTCTGAATCTTGATCTGGATGTGTCGGAGAATGGTGACGTGAAGCAGTACTCTGTAGAAATGAATAAGGAGGAGCTACAAAACCTGCTCAGTGCATTGGAAGCGGCTAATAAAGTATGTATTCTGTTTTGTTTTTAATCTGAAACTGCCCCCCCCCCAAAAGTTTTCTCCATTGACTCTAGCAGTGGTGCCCTGAATGCAAAGGTCTACCTTTACCTGTTGCTGTTGTTTCCTGGATCCACTCAGGGCCAGTTACAGGTTTTTGTGGGCCCTGAGCAAAAACTATAACCGGGCCCCCGTTCCTCTCTGTTACAGTCTCTTTCTCTTCTCATGACGTCCGTCCCAAACAGTCAAAATGGCCTGCAGTGCCTTGGTCCCCCCCCCCCCCCCCAATAAAGCTTTGTCATTTCTTTTCTGGCTCCCAGACTTCTTTTTTTTTGCAAATGTTGGTCCAAAGTGAGGATGGTGCTTAAAATCCACTGCGTAGCTGAAAGCAAGCAATAGAGAACAGAACACATATGTGTGGGGTTATTTTTTGGATAAAATGGAAGCAAGGAGAACAATGTAAGCCGCTCGGAGTCCACTTTGGGGAGAAAGATGGGGTGTAAATGAAGTAAATAAATATCTCTAAAGACCCCTGGCAGGTAAATTAGGCGAAGCTATAGTGACTTGCTCAAGATTACAGATTGCACCCTAGATCGAGGCTGAGTGATGAATTTTTAAAAACCTGACCTCAAAGGTCCATTTTGAATACTATCGTCACTGAGTAGTTCTCCTCTGTCACTCTCCCATCCCAATGCAGTACATGCTGTAGGTAAATCAATGCAAAGGCTGACAGTGACTGTAGAATCATATTTTGCTCGGACATGGAGGGAATGGGATTGCAGGCTGTTTGGTTAACACTTGGAATGGAAAAATCAGATCTCATAGATCATATCAGATCATTAGAAAAAGAATCAAACAGAAGCAGTAGAAAAGGCCCAATTTATTTAAACTATCAAAGTCCCAGCTAGTTTTTTAATTTTATTTTAAAAATTACTTCTGTCAGGATTTCAGGAAAGACCTGCAATTAAAAATGACCTCAGAAGTACAATGTGTCAGACAGTGTCAAGTCGTTTTTATGGGCAAATCTTGGAGCTTGACCAAGTAGCATCAAGCCACCTCAGGTCTGTGTCAGCTTTCCACTATCAAAGGTGCAGGCAAAGGCACCCCCGTTTCTGGTCTTTACTGTACAGACTGAGCATGCTGGAGTGGTGCCCACCATTATAGTCAGAGATAGTGACAGACCTACTGGGCTCTAACTCCATCAGTTGGCCCACCTTGCCAAATGCTCATGCTGGCAGCAATATCATCTTTGCAAGTCCCTGATCCTTAGCCCACATTTGTATAAAGATACCTCCCTATCATCCTTCTGAGCAGGCCTGTAGCCACGGTGGTGCACAAAGGGGCATGGCTCCACCAATCATTTGTCATGCCCCTCCAGTCAGCACTAGGAGTTGTTTTGAAATCTGTCACAAGCCTTCTGCCAATGAGAGGGGGTGTTTCCTTCCCTCCTCTGGCCTCCCTCCCAGGCTTTGCCAGGGAGGGAGAGATTGTCCTTCCCCCCCCCCCTCCTGCCTCCCTCCCAGGCTTCACCAATGAGTGAGAGAGTCTCTTTCCCCCCTCCCTCCCAGGCTTTACCTTTGCACTTTGCTTCCTGCACAAAGTTGCTTCTGCCCTGCTGTGAAGCATGTGACACGGTCCTTTTTCCGTCTCAGCTTGCTAGCTTATGCCAGTCATTGATTCCTCTGATCAGCAGCACTGTAGCATATTAAGGAAGAAGCTTTTTTGGGGGGGGAGGGGGCCCTCTATTTTAGCTGGGTGGGGGGAGTGTTCAAAGGTGGCTGGAATCAGAGGGGGTGGGTAGCAGCAGCAGCAGCAGCCTCTGTATTCTGCCTTTCACAAGTGGACTGAAGACCATTTTACAGCGTGTGCTGGCGGGGATGCTAAACTGGTGCTGGCAACAATTTTGCCTTCTCTTTTAACTGGGCTCAGCCAGGGGTGGAGGAGTCAATCCCTGTGTCTGTAGAGGGGAGCCTCCCCTGCTTCTCTTCCCATCTGCGTGAAGCAAAAAAGCCACCCTTCCCCTACATGACAGGCAGGCAGTAGCTGCAGAGGAAGTGCACATACTTGCTTGGGTTGCCAACTCGATGTTGGCAAATTCCTGGAGATTTGGGGGGTGGAGCCTGGGGAAGGTGGGGGAGGGACATTAATCAGGTATAATACCATAGAGTCTGTCCTCTGAAGCAGCCATTTTCTCCAGGAGTCTGGTGATGACTTGTAATTGTGGGAGATCTCCAGGCACTACCTGGAGGTTGGCATCCCTGTTGCATTTTAGCCTGAGTGCCTGTAGCTACCCTTAAGTCCTTGTAGCAGGGGTTTGGGGCTTTTTTTGGGGGGGGGGATGAGTTCAGTGGAAGATGGTGCTGGGAATCAGAGGGGCCATCCGTTAAAAACAATGCCCATTCTTCTGTGATCTCTGTTAACGAAGTGTCATTTCACGTTCAGAGGAAGTAGCAGACACTTTTATGGTCATATTTTGATGGGGGAGGTTCCGATTTGGCACAGTGGGACAATATGGGGGTGGGGATCTTCATGCATTTAGAGGACCCTGTTCATTATGTGTAAATAAAGGAAGAAGGGGGTATTTGGTGTTAAACAAAATAGATCATTGTTTAATCTTCTTTGTGGAATGGTCCCTTGTAAAGATTTCGCAGTACATCACTGCTCATTCATAATAAAGTAAATAAATAATGCGCTCACCACTACAGTACTCATCCCCCCCCCAATAAAATTTTCTGGCTATGGGCCTGCTTCAAAGTATCTTTTTTTAAAAAAAAAAGATTTTTATTGATTTTATCTATATTTATTTCTACACGCTATTCACTATGCTAGATATACCTTATACAGAGAATACTTTAAAGAATGCTTAATTATATCCAATTCTATAAAAAAGAAATCTGAAGCATTAATAAAGCCATGGTTAACTACAAATTACCTTGTTACTGTTTCTACTAAAAAAAGCTATTTGGCAAGTATGCATACTTTAAAGAAAGCATATAATAATACATCTTGAACATCCTATCAGTGCATATGCTTAATATAACAATTTAACAATCATTTCTTCCTTTGTCCTCTTCTTGTCTTTCTGGTCTCCACTTGTACTTTTGGGGCTGCTGCCCCTTTTTCCGAGTCTGAAATTTCTTCATCACTTTTAGAACCATCAAAACCGTACATACTTCCTTGCGAAGCCACTGAATCATCTGAGTCTGTCTTTTTTCTTTTCTTTGCCATTTTCCAAAATTTTTTTCGCTTGTTCAACAGAGTCAATCTTATATTTCTTGTCCTTGATGCTGAAGCTTAGTCCCTCTGGAATATTCCAACGATAAACAATCGACTCAGACTGAAGCCACGTTGTTAACTTTCTGTAGGCTTTTCTTCTTTTCCGTATCTCAAACGGTATGTCCTTCAAAACTTTCACCTCTTCTTCTTGGATCTTCAGAACTGCTTTATTCGTGGTTCTTAACACCACGTCCCTTGTGGATTTTTTGGAGAATCTTATCATTATTTCACCACGCAGGCTTTTCTTTTTAATATACTCCGGATAGGTCTTATAAACCATATCCATATCGCTTTTTAAGTCCGCTGCTTTTAAGCCTGTTACTGGCTCCAATGCTTCACTTAACAGATTTTTAAGGTCTTCTCCTTTTTTCTCTGGTACATTCTGAAGTCTTAGGAAGAAATTTGATCGTTCCATCTGCAATTTTAGAATCGAATCTTGTTGAAGAGCCTTTTCTTTTTCCGCTTTTTGTAGTCTTGAGTCTTGATTTTTTACTGACGTTTTAACCTCCATGAGGTCCAGCTGCAGCTTCTCTGTAATCTTATTTGAATCCTTCAGTTCCGTCTGCATTTTGTCCATCTTAGTGTTGAGAGACGTCATTTGGTCCACTAGAGGTCGCAATAACGAGGAGAACACAGCGGTCATCTCTGTGGTATCAACCTTTGAACTCGGAGCTGTACTTCCTAGTTTGGGGAAAGGTTTCGGTTTCCCCGGCATTGTTGAGACTACGCTGTTGTTTACGATTAGTTAAGATGGACAAAAGAAACGATTTTCTTATCTGCACTTATATATATGCCTTCCAGTACGCGATACCGCCTGCTAGCAGCACGTAGAAGCTTTCATTTTCTCAGTAACGCCATGAAACGGAGCCTCGTAAGTACGCCGATAAGAAGGAAGGGGGGGGGGGGGACCTGCTTCAAAGTATCTTGAAACCTACTTTACATTCAGTGCCATGTAAATTCAGTTAAGTCTGTCATGCATCCTGCATTCCATGGTAAGACTGCAAACTGTAGGCTTCTTCATTATGCCCTGAAACACTCCCTCCTTCCTATATCATCCTGACTGATGAAGATCTCTCGGGAACTTAGAAACCCTGCTGTGTTGATTTTGGAATTACAGACCAGCATAACTGCTGATCAGTCTTTCTCAGTGTTTGGATAGACAATATCTTAGTTAGAGGGATTGTGTGTTCTTCCTCTGGTGTTCTAATGTGGCTAAGCCAGGGATGGAGGTGGGAGGAGGTAGGGAGACTCCCTTTCTCATTGGCAGAAGCTGCTATTGGGAGTGGGCCCCCTGGCAGCTCTCATTGGTCAGCAACTGACAGAGTAAGCCCTATTTTGACATTGGGCCTGGATTCAATGAATATCATTGCACAATAAGAGTCTGATTTGGAGCTGGGGAAGGATCCACTGTAGACCATACAGACTGAATGATAATAGTCGGACTCCTGGAGTGAGGCAACAGGGGAAGCTCTGTGGATGGACAGTGTCACTTTGTTCGAATGGGATAGGAAGACTATCGCAAAGTAGTTATTGAACTAAGGGTGACAAAAAACCCCCCACCTTGCTGTATTTGTTTTTCCTTCTTGGACATGACTGTTGGTAAGAACTTCCTTTGCCTAATCATACAAGTGGGATTTTACATTATTTTGTCTCTTTGTTGGAGAGCTTCGGGATATCTGCCTCTTAACAGCATGAAAACTATTGGAGTCCTGTAATAAGTGTAGGAGAAGGAACTGTTTTAAAAGGGTTATGATGAAAACTGAGTTTCAGGAGCTGTGAGGTTTGTTCTGATTGGTCCTGTAGCTCTGACCATTTTCAGTTTTCCCCCCTTAAAGGTTGTCCTGCAGCTGAAATGATTTGAACTGTCAGTGGTGAAGAAATCGGCCCGTATTCCACAAAGGTCGAAGGCTTTGTGCTTTTGATGTTTATACAGAAAAGTGACGGGAGACCAAGAACTCTTATCAAACTCCTGCTGAGCGTCTCACTCCTGATCAAAATAAACAGAAAATGCGTTAGCGCTCGCTTATGGCAAATGAAAAGGAACACAGCTTTGGTCCTCTGCTGCGGCATCTGTAAGAAGTCACCAGTGCCAAGTTTAAAAGCTCATTGGAGACCCTGGAGGCAAGTTGCTTCCTATGTGTGAACATCCCTTGTCTGCTTTGCTCCACATTCATGGATCAGTCCTGCAAAACAGATTTCATAGACCAAGTCAATAAACTGCATAGGAAATGGCTTTCTCTGTCTGGAGTGAGCTCTTGCGCTAAATGCTATGAAATATGTCTTCAGTTAATTGTGTCAGGTTGAAAATGGCAAAGTAGTGGGGGGGGGGGGGGCAGAGCCAAGCAGACTTCTGACAACCACAAAGTGGGCCTTCACATGATGGGTGGGGGGGGGGGAGTTGAATACTGAAAGAATATGCAAACAGTTGTCTTTATAGCAACCAAGGGCTTGAAACCATCAGAAGTTTAAAGAGGAGTAAAATGCCTACTGAATTGAACATAATACATTAGTCAAAGCTTGTGTGTGCATATCATATTTAAAAAAGTATTCTGCCATCACCATTAGACAATTGTAAGCATTCCATCTCTTTTTGCCTTGTGATTGGCCTCTCTGCATTTGCCTTTATCTGGGTGGGAGGTGGGTTGTTTTTTAGTAATGTGAGAGTATGTCATGGACTGTGAAGGAGAAACAAAATTTGTCCTTAGAGAGCTGGAGACCACATAACTTTGCTGTCTTCATTGGAGTATAGCGTAGCTAATAAAATCAAAATAATTGTTTGCAGAGGATCTTAAGTGAGCATGCAATGTAAGTCCATATTAGCCAACAACAGATCTTTTGTATCATGTTTGTATTGTAATCTGTGTGCATTGATAACTTTAAAGAAAGCTTCCAAGACAAATATACAAAGCACATTTTTGTTCTTCTCTATCAGAATATTTTATTGATCTTGGAATTTTTCAGTCTTGTCCTTTAGCTGGCCCTGAGGGAGAAGGGGGGAGTCATGCCGTAATTGTAACCACAAGATGTGATCGCTGCTTCACCAGAGACTGTTGAAAAGACTAGACTGGGGCCCTGGAGTGCTGCTGGTATCTTGATAATACTGCTGGTGACATTCTAGGTTTTGGAGATCTTTGAAGACAGTGTGGTGTTTCAATTCCTCTCTGGGCAGACCTTTTATATTTAAATTAGAAGTCTGAGTGATCATGGATTTTGTGTACAGGGAATACAGGAAGGCAACAGCAAGAAGAACAAGAATGAAAACATGGGTTGGTGGAAACAGAAGTAAACATCCCACATCGCCCTGAATGGTTTTAGTGAATGAGAAGAGATTGGTAAATAGTGGGTTGGATTTCGCTGGCATTTTTGGTGCAACCCAATGTTCTTCATGGCTTCTGTGAAAGCAGCTCCTGTGATCCCCAGCATAGCCTTTTTGGTGATTGGAGGGGACTCCTTCCTCCCTTTTTCACCGGTGGAAAAGCTGCTTGGTAAACCATACAGCTGTTAATGGAGGCTTGTTAAAACTACTGCTTTGCTGGTTGCCTGTGGTGACGTCCAAAGAAATTGCAAGTAGACAAATAGGTACCACTTTGGTGGGAAGGCAACAGCGTTCCGTGCGCCTTCGTGTCTAGTCATGCCAGCCACATGACCACAGAAACGTCTTCGGACAGCGCTGGCTCTTCGGCTTGGAAACGGAGATGAGCACCACTCCCCTAGAGTCATATTCGACTGGGTTTTGAGCAAGGGAAACCTTTACCTAAGTCTGTGAAAGTAAACGGGCTTAGAAGAGTGTAACTCTGTTTAGGATTGCCCTGTTGATCTGTTCCTGATAACCAGGCAGGTGTTTCAAGCTGAGAATTGTGTGACCACTGATGTTCCATAAAGGACTAGCCCAAGTGTGGCCAGCCACACTTCTGCAAGGATAGATAAGTGGTTACTAATAGCTGGCTACAAAGCCACTAAAGGTTTACCTTCTGATATTGGTTTCTCCCACTATCAGCCCAGTTTGTTTGTGTAGTGGATCATTTGATTTGCCTACCAAAGTATCTGGATAAGCAACTAATGCTGCTATTTTATTAACATATCTTTTGGATTGGAGAAAAGAGTTATAAATGTCACTACCCGTTGTATTCATTTACAGTGGGGGGGGGAAACCCAGTAATGTAAAAGAGGAAGAAGAGATTGGATTTATACCCCGCTCTTCACTACCTGAAGGTGTCTCAGTGTGGCTTACAATCTCCTTCCCCTTCCCACAACAGACACCCTGTGAGGTAGGTGGGGCCGAGAGAGCACTTTCAAGAACTGCTCATGAGAGAACAGCTCTGAAAGAACTTGGGACTGATCCAAGGTCACACCAGCAGCTGCATGTGGAGAAGTGGGGAATCAAACCCGGTTCTCCCAGATTAGAGTCCGCTCTCCTAACCACTACACCAAACCAAAGAGTTCCTATCTATAATTCAGCAGTTTTGGAGAAAATTACGTTTTCCTTTAATTTCAGCCCTAATAAGGAATTCTCCCCCCAAAAAAGCTTTAAAATGTCTCAGCAAATAACAGAAATAAGGTAGCAGTATCCTTTTCCATACTGAAGTTCTTAGCTATGTAGACACACATATTCTAGACACACATTGCAGACAAATTCTTGTTGGGAAAATTAAAAAAAACCCAAAATATTTGAGGTTTCAACTGAAATTTCCAACTAATGTTTTTAAATGTGTACAAAATAAAAGTCTGTACAATGGAAATTCTTTTTTTAAAAAAAGGTTTATTTGGTAGCTAGGAATAGATCAGCTAACATTTACATTTAATTACACTTCTAGCAGCTATGAAAAATGGTTCAGTGGTAAAGTGTGATAATGCTACTTTTTTTCTTTTATCTTCTTGGTTTTTACCAGCCATTTGCTGCAGCATGAACAGGAGAGTTTAGAAACTTGACTGTATGTAGAACAAAGGAGCAGTAGCTGTACTAATACAGCAATAATTAACATTTCTCTGAGTATTAAATGCTTCCAAAGTTGATGGTGCTTTTTGTTTCCTAAAATGTACAACTTCTACAGTTGAGAAAGGATTAATCGAAGGTAGGAGTGGATGGGAAGGCAAATAAAATGGAACCTCAGGTGAGATGACGCTTATAACTCAAGGTGGATTTGAAACAGTTTCTTTTTGTATTTCAAGGAACATGTAGCTGTACCTCTGTACCTGAAAAGGGTTGATCCATTATGTGAGCGGTCAAAGGCACAGAATAGAGAATGACCAACAAAAGAATGGCTCATGTCAGATCACCAGGACGCACCAGTTCTGTGCCATCTTAAACACTTATAGTTTTGTTTATTCCGCAAAAGGGTCTTCTGTGCAGTTGTACGTTACCACTTTGTCATCCTTGCTACGAAGCAGATGTGATTTGTTTAAATCAGGTATATCTACCCTGCTTTTCTCCCTAATAGGGCTCATAGCATCATTGCTGTCTTCATTTTATTCTTACTACAACAACGCTGTGAGACAGACTAGGCTGAGAGCGTGACTGGCCCAGGGTCTCTCATCAAGCTTCCATGGCAGAGTGGGCATGAACCCAAGTCCTGCACTGCTGACTGATGTTGTGAATGAAGTACAGGATTGGTACTTGAGATAGCTGGGCACAGATCTTCTACCCGAGCAAGCCAATGTTTTGCAGCCTGACTTAACTGGACTATGGAGCGGGTCACTTGGAACAGCCTGCATTCACCCAAGTTAAAACATAATTTAGGATCAATTTGTAAATAAGCACGGGTCAACTACAAAATAAGACCTGCTTCAGAAAGCCCTGCTTGCCCACATTAGGATTGTTGTGAAAGGTGTTCTGGGGCTTGCCAGTTGTGGGTGGGTCACTGCAGCCATGGAAAACCATGGCAAAGTGTGATTCGTGAGCACGAATAATAAATAGGCATACTCTGGGTGGTCAAGGATCAACATGTGAAGGGTGAGGAAGAGCTCCAGCTAATTTCTCCCAAGCCACAACTTTTATTGCACCTGAGGATCTTAAAATGCACTTCGTGAATCCAAATCCATGTTTCTTTCATGATTATTTAAATGCTTGGCTTCTTTCCTGTAGGACGCCCAGTGCCCCAGGGGGCTACGGAGTGTTGCCGTGACTGGCGGTATGCAGGGTGCAAAATGTTAAGGGAAAACGGAAGGTCATTTGCATGTGTAGAGGCTGAAAGGTTTGGTGAAGGATCCTGTGAGGAGTTCTCCAGCACAAGCCCCTCATGGGGGCACCAGTTGCGGATGCCACCAGCATACGTCTGGGTTGTTTGGCCTCCCTGTGTTTCCAACCACGCGATTACTTCTCAGGGATATGCCTCCAGCCAACTCAGTGCATCTGTACACTCTATATATTGCTTCTATAATGACTATTAGAAATGAAATAGATGGGTCTATACTGGGAATCTGTACTAGAGGCAGAAATCCAGCACCCAAATGACTTATCCTAAGCAGATCTATCTCCTACTGAAGTCCACTCTATGGGGCTTATGCCCAGGAAAGTGTTCATAGAACTGCACAGCAACTCCTTTAGATTTGGAAAGGGAAAAGCCTCTCATACAACGATGCTGCTGCTTTAGCTAAACCATTAAACAAATCACAAATGCTATTTAAGTGTGGTTTTTGAGCAGGGGTGGGAGGATAGGACTCTTAAACCACTTTATATTTTCAGGAGGAGACGGTGTTAAGTATCGTCCCATTCCCAACGTGAAAATATAAATGGCACCTGTCGAAAAGAACATGAGCGCAGCAGGCGCACCGGAAAGCTTTTTGAGGGCTGTGGCCTTGGCCAATACCAGAGCAATGGAATCAACATATGAAAATAATCACAGTATTGAGGGCTTTACAGATTTCTTGTTAAAAAAAACATATAAAATGTACAATCTAATACAGAACAACACCTTGGAGAAAAGATCTGAACATTTGTGTTGACGGCAAAAGATTCTAATGCTACATTATGCAAACCCTTTAAGCATGCGTAACCCCCCTCTAACAAAACACACATATCTCTACGGTAAGGGAAATAAAAAAGCCTTTACAAAAACGATATGTGAAATATACACTGTAAAGGTTGGACTTGGATGTGTAAAAAGCATGTACAGAAAGTCACATTGCGTCAACAGATCAGGAAGTTGAATCAGAAAATGCAGCATATCTTTATACAAAGTAGAAAAGTTAATCATAAAAAATTTAGTCTGTCATCCCTTGGCCAGCCTATTGATCATTTATTTCTTAGAAATCTTTCCTTTCATTGCAGAAAACAGACATTTAAAAGGGATCCCCACACTCTCAACTGAACCCAACAAATAAACGCTTGTATGGCAAAGGAATGGTTTTAGAAACAATGTGCTTGGACAATGAACACGTAAATCTTGATTTCGTGAAAATATATTGTTGAAATACACGTGAAACGAAATGAGCCGTAGTGACTCAAGTGTGTTTTCATTAGGAGTTTTATGTTGTACAGAAAATATGGCCTTTTTATTAGATTCACTGTGAAAAAATATAGAAATGTTTTCTTCTTTTGTTGCAGGAAGAGGATTTTGATGACAAATGCTGGCTAACAAAAAATTAAAGATTTTTTTTAACCTCTGTTTTGGACAATATCACCTAACCACAGATTCTATAAGCCTACATAAGAACATAAGAGAAGCCAGTGTTGGATCAGGCCAGTGGCCCATCCAATCCAACACTGTGGCACACAGTGGCCCAAAACACCAGGTGCCCTCAGGAGGTCCAGCAGTGGGGGCCTAGACCACCAAGTCACATGGCAACAATATGAACTAATGGGCCTTTGGAAGAAGGTCACATCCTGGTAGCAATTAATGATACCTATTATTGTAAATGCCTTGGGGGCTAAAGCCTGCAGAATAAACTTGGAGCTGCACTGCTTCAGATTCTGATACGTTACCATGGCTGATCTGTGGCTTATCAGGATTTTTTTAATGATTATCAGGATAATCAGATCTTACGCTCTTTGAAATTAGGACACAGACCAGCCATCCACACATATGGGGTTCATGCCAGTGTTTCTTTGAGAGTCATGAGAAATACTGTACAGTGGTAGCCCAAGGAGTTTATTGCCTGGCTAAACGGGAAGTTGTACCAGGTTGATTGATTGTTGTTGGAAGGCACTTGCTCCTTGATGGACGCAGAGAAGCCACAGTGATGAGGTCAAGTCCCCTCACCGTACTCCTACGACAGGTCTGCCCAACTTGTGACCATCAAGCGGAAAGCCCACGACCCCTGTGCTCTGGCCTGAGAAGTACCTGAGCTTTGGCTTGGTGGATCACAGTTTGGGCAGCCCAGTCCTACTGTATGGTTCTCCATAATAATGTATTGGCAGTAAAACAGCGGCAAGGGAGAAAAAAGCTCGATTTCTGCCACAATAACAAAATTGTTCAAGTACTATCTTTAGAAACATGTTTACTCCTTCAGTTCTACTTTTTACCTTTGCAAAAGGTGGCTTTGCCAGGTCCCGTCCACTCTCTGGCGGGGGACTTTTGGGGGTGTCCCTGGAGGGGGCAGGGACACCCCCAACATGATGATGTCACACAGAAGTGTTGCCATCACGTTAGGGAGGCAGCCTGAACTGCAAGTGGCTAACTCACTGCTTGGAGTTCAGGCACCGGTGGCCCCTGCCTGTAAAAAGCATTTAAAGGGACCCTTGGAATACTTATTACAAGCAGCGGGTGCCCCTCTCCTCCTCTCCTGCAAGTTTTCAAGCACCCTCTAGCTGATTAGCGGGCCATGTGCGCCAGCCAATCAGCTGGAGGGCCCTTTAAATCTTGCAGGAGGGGAGGGAGAAGGGTGGTTGCCGGAGGTCGCTCTTGGGGGTGGGGCTTATCTCTTGGGGGTGGGGCTGGCCAGCAGCAAACAGGAGCCAGTGAAATTGGGGGGTCCAGTTTGGTGTAGTGGTTAAGTGCGCAGACTCTAATCTGGGAGAACCGGGTTTGATTCCCCACTCCTCCACATGCACCTGGCTGGATGGCCTTGGGCAAGCCATAGCTCTGTACCAGCTGTTCTCTCAAGGACAGCTTGGGA
This sequence comes from Lepidodactylus listeri, assembly GCA_029233225.1. Lineage (NCBI taxonomy): Eukaryota > Metazoa > Chordata > Lepidosauria > Squamata > Gekkonidae > Lepidodactylus > Lepidodactylus listeri. The sequence continues at coordinate 108,552,531 of JARCFY010000009.1, read as the reverse complement.
AAGAGCTCTCTCAGCCCCACCTACCTCACAGGGTGTCTGTTGTGGGGAAAGGAGTTTGTAAGCTGCTCTGAGACTCCAAGTGAGTGAAGGGCGGGGTATAAATCTAATCTCTTCTTCTTCTTCTTCTTCTTCTTCTCCCGCCTGGGGACTGGCATTCCTAGTAAAAGGGCTTCCTTTCCCATTTAGCTGTGATTCATCTCAAACTGGAGCTTTGCAAGGGGCACTTCCTGACTAGTCTGCAACTATGTTGGCAGATAGCCATTGTTTTGCATCCACAAATGCAACATGGAACAACATGGAATCTGGATGACAAGAACCTAAGGCTGATTGGGCCTGGAGAGTTCCTGGAATTCCAATAGATCTGCAGACTACAGATATCAGTTCCCCTGGACAAAATGGCCCCTTTGGAGGGAGGACTCTATGGCTTTATAGCCTGCTGTGCTCCTTCCCTTCCTCAGATCTTACCTTCCCCAGGCTCCATCCCCAAATCTCCCTACAAGGACCCATTGTGGTAGAAGCAGCCACGTGTTTGTAGAACCACATGTGACCATCAGGCAGCAGAACAGAGACCTGGGAAATAATTCTGAGATGGAACAAGAGAAGCAAATGGAGATGTGTGTGTTGTGTTGCATACATGATCATCCCATGAACAATATTAGTGTTCCGTTTGATTTTAAAGGGGCTTTGGCCTTCAATGGCCTCTCATTACCTGAGAAAGTATGGACCTCTGCTTGATCAAAAAGTAGGTCAAAGGATGCATGAAGAACCCATTTGGGCCCCCTTGATGAGCAAAGCCCAACCACGCTGATGCTTTCACACATGTTGGGTAATGTACTCTCAGTGCGCCATAGCAATCATTTGCAACAGGATTCTCCTGTTTCACACAGAAATAGTTCCATGGATTAATTTGGCTGTCAGTGTGCTTTTGCTGTTTAACCTTAAGACAACTATAACATAATATATGGCAGCACAGTTATGAAAGCCCAAAGACAGGGTGTGCCAGAGAGAGTAACAGATAAATGAAATTATGACATGCAGACAGAATAGACACTCCCCCACACCTTTTGCCATGGGAGAGCATTATTCTTTGGGAAATTTCAAGGCAAGCCATTAGGGCTGGTGAATCTCTTTGACTTGGCAAATAATGATCTAGAACTCATGGTGAATTAAACAACATTGTGTTAGATCTGGCAGATCAGTTCCACAAATGGCACTTTCCTAGGGTTGACAACCCCCCCCCCCCCAGTCCGGGCGGGGGTTCCCATGATCTTCGGGACGTCAACCTGCTGCTGGCCTGCTGGCCCGTGGGGGAAGCCCCACCCCTCAACAGGGATGGTGCCCGGCAACGTCCCCAACACAATGACATCACCCAGAAGTGACGCTCTAGTTTTGGGGCAAATTCTATGGTTTTGAGGGCAAAAAAACACACAGAATTTTACCCCCAAACTAGAGTGTTACCTCCCCACATCCCTGACGTGATGATGTCACTTCTGGGTGATGTCATCACAACATGCGCCAGAAGATCCCAAGAAGCCGGCTGAAGCCCCCCCACTGGCAGCCAATAAGGGCCGGGCAACCCTATTGTAATGTAGTATGCTCTGTGTAGCAACCAGCCTGCCATGTGCTCCCAGGTAATGGCGCCTGCCGCATGGCCAGAGCACATGGTCAGGCAGAGAGGGGAGCTTGAATCAGGAGGAACAATAGACATCCGGATTGAAAGCCTCCACCAATGTGGGACCTAGGTTCTCCCTGGAGAGCCAATGCGGCCAAAGGCTCCTCCAGGGAACCTATGACAAACATACGCATATGTTAAGCCCCTATCAGGTCTTTTGGGTGCGGCCAGAGGTGTGGCTCCGGCCAGCATATAATGAGGGCCCTGGAGCCCTGGAAGCATGCTTGTTCTGACCATCTGCTGGGCATGCTGAATCACTCAGTAAAGACTTCATGATTTCACCATTCCTGGTCTCTTGAGTCCAGTACTCTTCACCTATGTTTTCCTCCGCCAGAAGAAGGGCCTCTTGAAGCAACAGAAAGCTCCCTGTGCCAGGGGGAAGAGTCACTCTAAGCAGAGCAGGCATCACAGGATCCATCTTTTCATCTTTAATTTCATTCTGGCCATGAGATTTTTAGCAAATGGACCCACTTCTAGGAGCAAAGGCAGCAGGTGGGTTATGATGAGTCATAGGTAGGGATCTCAGCGGACTGAAGAAATATGAGAAATAAAAGCTGGCTGACCTTTTGACTACCCATGTAACTTTAAACAACCCTGACCTGGATGGCCCAGGCCAGCCAAATCTCCTCAGCTCTCAGAAGCTAAGCAGAATTTGGATGGGAGGCATCCAAGGAACGCCAGGGTTTCAATGCTCCCTCTAAGCCGTGGAGTCTTGTGAGCAAAAGTTGTGAGCGAGCGATTTGGCTGCTGCATAAATTAGTTAGCTCTGGAGCCATCCTGCCTGAGCTCAGACAAAAATCTGTGAGCTGGAGGCTAAAAAACTGTGAGCTAGCTCACACTAACTCAGCTTAGAGGGAACACTGGTTGTGATGCAGAGGCAGCCAATGGCAAGCCACCTCTGAAAGTCTCTTGAGTTGAAAGCCCTGCAGGGTTGCCAGAGGTCAGCTGTGCCTTGATGGCAGTTTCCGCCATCTAACATTGAGCAACCTTCTTTCACACGCACAAAATCTGAGAACTGAGGAGGGAGCCGTGTATCAGTTGCTCCAGCTAAGTGCTGGACTAAGATACTCCGATTTGCTGCCCGTTTGTACAGTCTTTTTGGAAATACTGCACACACTTTTAAAACAACAACCTAAAAACCACAGTTCTGGAACTGAAATTTCAACAAAACTGTTCGAACGTTCACACAAAGAAGATTGTCACTGTCTAATTTTGTCTTGAGCTATGCTCAGCGAATCTCTCCTGCCCACACCCTCTTCAAGCTGATACACTGGGCAATAAGTTAGCTTTTCAAAAGAAGTCATAACGTTAAAAATTTCCGTGTCCATTTTGATTGAACGATTTAAAGATAAACCACTTAGTCATCCATTGCTGCCTTTGTGGACCTCATTTCATAATTTTAAAAGGCAGCTAAGTATTTTAATCAAGTAGTCTGTGAACAAGGCACTTCTATAGGCATGTTCTTTTCATGGATTCTTTTCATGGATTCAGGAGTGGATACATAGGAAGGCACAATGTGAGCAAATTCTTCCCAGTCAAGGGCTGCTTTAGAAAACAGCTGAAAACGCTACTTTTCCTTTGGCATTTTGGGTTATTTGTGTAACTAGGAATTTTAGGGGGATATTATAGATATTTGAATGGATCAGTAGAAAAAGAGAATCTGAGCTGCAGCAGGATATAAGAAGAAGGAGCATCAATTTACAAGGGTTCGGTGAGATAATTTGTACTGTCAAAGGCTGTGCTTTGCAAATTCAGTTTAGGAGGCAGTGGAAGAAGTAATAGCATCGCCATTTGGTCGCCAGGGTGGGTTTTGAGAAGCAGTGGTAGCAATTGTGGGTCATGTGTTTTTCGGCTACATGAGGAACATCCAAGCCATGTAATTAAAATCTCTTATTTAGGCTTTACAATACTAAAGTGCAGGGGCGTAGATTTTTCTGAAGTCCGGGGGGGGGGGCTCTTTAGCAATGTTTCTGCCCCCCCGGAAAACCTACCGCCAGCCACCGCGCCTCCCCGGCCCTTCCAAGGCTCACCAGCCGGTGCTGCTGGTGCCTTTCCCTCCCCCTCCGCCCTGGCCACTCCCTCCCTCATCCCTAAAAGAGGAAGAGGGAGAGATAAGGAGGGAGGAATGGCCAGGCCGGGGGGGGGGAGGCACCAGCTGGCGAGCCTCGGAAGGGCCCGGGAGGCGCGGCGGCAAGGCGCTGGCAGCAGGCGCGACGTTTTCCTGGGGGGGGCACAGTCCCTCCCGGGAAATTTCGGGAGGGGGCTCGAGCCCCCCCGTAGTTTACGCTGGTGCTAAAGTGTCTTTGTTTGTGTGTGTGTTGCTTTTAAAAAGTTGGTAACTTTAAGGCCACAGCTCCCCAAACTTTTTGAGCCTGCAGGCATCTCTGGAGCTCTGACACAGGGCGGTGGGCACCATCACAAAATGGCTGCCACATGAGGTGGAGCCAGTCACAGAATGGCTGCTGCAGGAGGCAGTGCCAACCACAAAATATCAGGGAGTGAGGTTATATCAAACTACTAGTCACTCTTCAATGTTTCAAGCAGAAGCTGTGTTTAATAGGGTTCCTTTAAATCTGCATAGCCCCGCCCACTTTCTAAAAGCACTTGGCGGGCATTGTGGCACCCAAAGGTACTAACTACATTGGGGACTACTGCTCCAGGCCAAACAGCACTGCACTGTGAGCCCTCATTTGGCTTGGCGCTAGAAGATGGGCTTAAACATTTTACTGGTCTCATTCCCTCCCAAGCTGCTGTTTGCCCCATGGGTGGAAATACACAAGTGCTAAATGTATGGGAGGTTTACATAATGAACATGGCATTCTGCCTTCTCTAAATAATGTATCCTGATTTGAATTTCACCCAGGCTCACACCCCCGCAGCTGCTTTAGCCTTTAAAAATTTATCGTTGGCATTCTGAGTCATGTCTAGGCTTGCCAACTTCAGATTAGGAAATTCCTTGAGATTTGGGGGGTGGAGCCCAAGGTGGGTGGAGTATGCAGAGGGGAAGGACCTCAGCATCGTGGGCCATAGGCCCCTCTCCAAAGCAAACATTTTCTCTGGGCAAACTGATCTCTGTCATCTGGAGATCTGCTTTAATTTTGGGAGATCTCCTGGTCCCACCTGGAGTGTGGCAACTCTAGCTCACATCTAGTGTGGCCCTCCCAGCAGAAAACAGATTGTCCAGTGGAAATTTTTAATACACTCAGCTACTACAGTAAATGTCCACAGAAATATGGGTGAAACATCCTTGGTTTGTGTCTTACGCACAATTTAATCGCTTGCGGCAAGGCACTTCCAGCCTGGTTCTGTAGATATTTATTTGGAAGTTAGGCTACTGAATTCAGTGGGGTTTTACTTCCAGGCAGGTGTGCATAAGACTGCAGCCTAAATTATGCAGAAAGGTATTTTATTTTGGCAAGCCTCTAATAAGCAGCCAACCATCACATCTAGTCAAAGTATGGGAAAAGCCTTCCAGCAACTGTACAGGAATGAATGTTCCTATGTAAATTGTAGACGAATTCCATAAAGGATCTCTCTTTTGTCCCGAGCCCAGTTTAAAAGGATGCTGGGTGTTACCGGTGCTGTCTGTCACTTGCTTGGTGTGATGTGCAAACTGGATTTCCATTCACCTGTGCATGCAATATTAGCAATTTACTAGCATTGCCAGGCCACAGATCCCTAGCATACTGCTCAGAGGAGGATCAGTGAAGCAAAGCAGCAGCTCATGGTGGTAGCCTATGATCAAGAGAATGATGTGAAGGGAAAGGACTAATCCTCCAAAACACTCCCCCACACAGCTATTGCCACTTAATTGAAACACAAAGGTTTGCAAAATGGCTGATGTCACAGCTGGTTTGGCCCTTAGCTTTAATCTCAAGCATCCTGTTTACAATATAGCAACGTTCTGGGAAATTATTGTGGAACATTACAGTAACCACACTGCTCTGGGGACCCCCACAGAGGTTACTATGGTGGCAATCATAATTCCTGCGTAAGCTGATCTTTAAAACATAGTGTGGTATATAAAGGCAATATCTGGCAGGTAAATGGCAAGTGTCATGGCTTCTGGTCACTTTCAGTGCAAACTGGATACCGACATCTACGGCATGTGGATTTGTGCATTCTGAATGTAAATCCCACATTTTGGAACGCATGCTTCTTGGCTTAAGTATTTTCAGTCAATAGCAAAAAAAATTCCAGTTTCCCTTGCAAGCATGATCCCGAGCATAGGTTTTCTCCTCTGTAAAATCCAGTGGTTTTCAGATGGGCTGTGTGGGGTAATGGTTAGCGCTCTGGACAAGGGCCAGGGAGACCAGGGTTTGCATTGTCAGTCTGCCAAGTAAATTCACTGGATGACTTTGGATCAGTCAGTCTCTCCCAGCCTAACCTTCCTCACAGTGTTGTTGGGGGAGTAAAAAAAGGGGGGGGGGAGAACAACATTGTAAGCCACTTTGTGTTTCCATCACAGAGTCATAAATAGCTGCATACATAAGCACAGGAAAACTAATTCAATTGAAGTCAGTGGGAGCGACATACAAATCTGTATGTTTAAGACTTGAATGATACAGAACAAAGCTTGAGTCCAGGGGCACCTTTAAGACCAACAAAGTTTAATTCTGGGTATAAGCTTTCGTGCGCCTGCACACTTCTTTAGATACCTGAATTAATAAATAAGAAGATACCAGATAGCTGAAGATGTCTGCCTGCACATGAAAGCTTATTCTGTTCTGTTGCTTCAGATCAACACGGCTGCCCCGCCTGAGCCTAGACCACAGTGGACCAAATATATTCGGATCAGAGAATCCCAAATCTGAATAATACCAAATATTTTTTCTTTGCACACCCCTAACGGCTACCCACTTGAATCTATCTTGAATGATATAGATATACCAGCTCTGTTTCAGAGGTGGCCAGCAGTGCAGTCCTAAGAAGAGTTAACATTTCAAAGCCCACGATCTTCAATAGAGAGCCAGTGTGGTTTAGTGGTTAGAGAGTTGGACTAAGATCTGGGGGGACCCAGCTTCACATCCCCACTCTGCCCAGGAAACCTGATGGGTGACCTCGGGCCAGTCACACACCCTCAGCCTAACCTACCTCACAGGTCTGTTTTGAGGACACAGGGAAGGAGAAGAGGAGAACCGAAGAAGAAGAAGAAGAAGAAAAAGAAGAAGAAGAAGAAGAGATTGGATTTATACCCCGCCCTTCACTACCCGAAGGAGTCTCAGAGCGGTTTACAATCCCTTCCCCTCCCCACAACAGACACCCTGTGAGGCAGGTGGGGCTGAGAGAGCTCTCTTGAGGACTGCCCTTGAGAGAACAGCTCTGAAAGAACTTATGACTGACCCAAGGTCACACCAGCCGCTGCATATGGAGGAGTGGGGAATCAAACCCGGTTCTCCCAGATTAGAGTCTGCGCTCTTAACCATTACACCAAACTGTAAATTTCTGCTCTGCTCATGCACACTTCATAAGATTTTTGTTAACTGACTTACCTGCTTGGTACTTTTTTTAACCTGCCCACTTGCTGTTGTGTGTGGATTAACTGTTTCTCTTAATTGCATTTCTGCAGGTTTTTAGAGGTGCATTCATTAGTAGTGTGAGATTGTCAGAGGATGATATTAATTTCATCTGGTCTTTCTTAATTTTAATTCTACCAGCAATTACATCTTGGCCAAATTCTTGGTGACCTACAGGGCAGTCCTAAGAAGATCTGATTCCCACTGAGGTTCATTCCATGGGGCGAACTCCCCAGAAAGCATTCTTAGGATAGCATGGTAGAAAGTGGGGCTTTGAGAGTTAGCAAACATGATTTGCATATATGGGGGCTCTGACATTCATATGCAAGTGTCTATTATTAGAAAAAATATTGATAAAACGTTCTTGTGGCCAATTCTTCTGTTTTAAATCCAGTTTTCCAGCAACTGTCCCAAAGACAATTTTTTCAAGAGAAAATTATATGCTGATTCCTCTTCCTTCTCATTCTTGTTGTTTACATACTGTAAACTTGTATGCTAATAGGAAAAGAGTGGCAGACTGTCTTAGGGGGGAAAAGAAAGCACACTGGCTTGGCTTCGTAATCCTCGAATTCATTCTGTCATGACAAACCCCAGGCCTTGCCACCAGAGGGCGACCTCAAGCAGCATTCCCAAAGCCAAAGCGATATGGCAAAATCACCTTGTGGTAACTTTATCGTCACTGGACATAATATGTTCTGGATGACCAAGGAATGCATGCATGCACATTGGTATAAATGTACGTACAGTTCTACTATCCCTTCCTTGTCAAAAAGAATGAAGAGGCTGTGGGAACTGGTCATATGTGTTTGAGACTTTACCCTGGGTCATAGGATGAATTTGTTGGGTCCATGAGTTCCTTGTTGCATGATGGGTACAATTTTGCTAGTACGGCAGTTAGGTGAACCTGTTCCATCTCCACCATTAATGGAAAATAGTTTCTAAAAAGCTGATTCTGTTAATTAAAAACCTGAGCTTCTCAAATGTCAGACTATCAAGTGAGCCATCTATTTATATATAACATTTATATCTTGCTTTCGTTCCACAAGGCTCAAAGCACAATGTCTCCCCTCCATAATGGCACAAACCTTGGCTATTATCTACTTAGCATCAGGAATGGAATTGCTACATATACCTTTTGATTATTACCTGATAACTAAGACAAATCTGGAAATCGACAATTTTTCAGGAAATAAATAAGGTCAAAGCAGCAGAGGATAGATCCCTTATCCTATCAGTTCCAGTGGCAAGGACTTTGCAGAAGCAAAATACTTGGGAAAACAAATAGTAGCACATCTTCTCCAGAATGGATAGAACTCTTGCATTTCGGCCACTCCAGAAATGCCCTGGTTCAGTCAAGACACAAGAAAGGGGCCCCACAGATGCCATAAGTGCTCTGTGTCTAACACAATTCCAAGCCACACTAATTTGGGGGGAATTAAACCTCCCCCCAGTGTATTTTTTAAACATTTCAGATTTTTCTGTAAACCTGGGGGAGGGGCTTTCCCAACATTTGCAGAAAAAAAATCCATTTTGGGTAAATGTGCCTCTGATCTGCAGATTTAAACGTCTGAAGAAGGGGGTCACAGCTGAGAAACAGATGTATAGATAATAATACATTGTAAGTGGTTAGTATAACATGGATCTCCATTGTTATTGTTGATATATCTACAGTTAAAGGAGAAGAATGCATGCCACTGGTGATATGCTACAGGTGATGTTTACATCATTTGGTCTGTGGACCTGGACCTCCATGCCGACCCGACTGAAGAGAGGGAGAATCTATGCATCTCCACATCATGGGACAGCTGAAGACCTGGATGGGTATGTGTAAGGCTTACATAGGTTGAACCATTCATTTCCTCAAACTAATCACACAAAACACTCATCCCAAACACTACAGAAAGGCTGTGGAGGACAACAGACTTTAGTATACCCTCTGTCACTTAAGACAAACATAGCAGTCTTTTCTTCATTTGCCTCCTTTTCTATGTCCAGGGCCATGACCAAACAATCATAACAAGAGTTATATGATGGCAGTGATATATTGCAATTCCTGTTTCTGTGCACTCATGGACACATCACAGAAATGACTGTAATAGCTAGTCTTTCTCCTCAGTCAGGAGGCAGCAGTTTTATGATGGAGACCCGAGTACTAATAAAAAGAACAATTATAAAAGGATTCTTGGCCGGGGGGACTATGACAACTAAACTAGTGCAACTCTGATGTAGATTTGTAATGTGCTTTTCAAAACAATAGATCAGTGCTTTAATTGTGGGAAGGAAAAGTACAGTGGGGGCTTTTAATGAAATCCACAACCTCATATCCTAAGTCCCGGTCAATTTGCCCTCCTTCTAGCTATACAGTAACTGGGAGTAAGAATCAGGGTCATTTCGAGCAGGAGCTCGGGGGAGCGCAGCTCCGGGAGTTGGTGCCATTCCCCGGCACGGGAATGCCTGCTTGTGTCATGGCTGCAGCAAAATGACCCCGTCCCCTGGAAAGGTCCTTGCTGTTCCTCCAACCAGCCTTCTGAAGGCTTCAGCCACCACTGAAGCTATCCTCCCAGAATAGTGATATTTCTGAGGCTGGATTAGTAGCTGTCCCCTCTCTGCCATTTCTTTCTTTCTTTCTTTCTTTCTTTCTTTCTTTCTTTCTTTCTTTCTTTCTTTCTTTCTTTCTTTCTTTCTTTCTTTCTTTCTTTCTTTCTTTCTTTCTTTCTTTCTTTTCTTTTCTTTTCTTTTCTTTTCTTTTCTTTTCTTTTCTTTTCTTTTCTTTTCTTTCTCCCTCCCTCCCTCCCTCCCTCCGCCTCCCTCCCTCTTTCTTTCTTTCTTTCTTTCTTTCTTTCTTTCTTTCTTTCTTTCTTCCTTCCTTCCTTCCTTCCTTTCTTCCTTCCTTCCTTCCTTCCTTCCTTCCTTCCTTCCTTTTGACATACTTCCGGTGATGTCAGGTGGTTTAACATATGCAAATAAGTTATGCTAATGAGTTATGCTAATGAGCTCCTGCACCTCTTTTTCTACGAAATGACCCCTGGTAAGAATCACATTCCCTTTGCTCTCCTCTACTGCAGTATGTTTGAACAAGAATAGGCAGGACAGACTCGGAACCCGCGCCTGTATTATCTCCAGCAAAGGTTGTTTTATATTTGATGGGCTGCTTCCCTTTTGTTATAAACTAGCCATGGGCCCTGAGCCTAGCAATATATATGATATCCTCTGTCTAGGGCTGTCCCTGATTTAAAACATATGAGCTTTAATCAACCATTGATTAAATCCTCACATACTTGCATGTGAATTAAAAAAACAGTTGCTAAGAGAGAGAACAACCATATTTGACGCTGGGCTGGGCCAGAGTAGGGACCTTCTTAGGAGAGGCAATCTCTGTCTTGTAAGTGATGGAGGAAGCCTTCTTCTAAAATGTCCACAGATTTCTTTTGTTAAACATTTGTATTAAAATATTATTTAAAAAATGCATCTTCAGTGAATTAAGGGAAGCTTTTTAATTGACTAAAAGATTTTATCAAGTAATCTAACCAAATAATGGATGAAAAATTGCAGCCCTAACTCTGTACCACTAATAGCAGTCGCTTTCCCTGCCTGAGGGTAACACAGTTTAAAAGTGGGCCCCCCAGCTCACCATGGATCCTGTTTGCGGACGGCTATGATGGACGGCTGTGGGGGCCAGGTCCTGTGTGGGGTCAGCTCGGGGGCCAGGCGGCAGCAGTGGCAGGTGAGCCTAGGATGGGACCTGAACTGGGCCCGGGGGAAAGGGAAGGGGAGGGACCATGGGGGGCGGAGGGGGACAGACAAAGCACGCCATGCCGCCTGGCCACCTGACCTCACAGTCAAGTTTTAAAGCTAACCAGGGCTCTTTTTTTTGTCGAAAAAGCCCAGCAGGAACTCATTAGCATATTAGGCCACACCCCTGCCTTCCCTCCCTGGATCGGCTTGGCTTCCTCAGGATCGGCCGTGGGGCATCTGGGGAACCCAAGAAGGGGAGGCAGTTTAAATTGCCTTCCCTTCCTGGATCGGCTTGGCTTCCCCAGGCCAACAGTTCCCAAGCCAAGGCTTGTGAGGCACCTGGGGAACCTGTGGGGGGGGAAGGAGGCTGTGGGCGTGGCCAACTCAGAAGCCAGCCGGAACTTGTCAGAATCTGACAATAGTATGCTTGTTTTTCTGTGCTTGTGATCTCTACTGTAGCCATCTGTTATTTACTGCTTGCCCTGAAGTGTATTATCTGCTCTGTAAATGTAACTGTCCCTTCCCGGGAGAATGGCGTGCCACGTTCCTGCACGTCACATAAACAACTGGAACTATCGTATCCGTTCACTCCCACCAGCCTTTGAGGCTTGAAATATTTTATCTTGCTATTCTAACCTTGGAGACTCTCGAATTGTTTCTAACCAAATGTTTAGCCTATCGTTCACACATTTGGGGTCGCACAGGGCAGGAAGGGAATTTTTATTGCTTTCCCACCTTTTCTGTGAGAACCAAACGGTTGCCATTTTTTCCCGCTTCTTTGTACCTGCTTCTTTGTACCTGCTCTGATTGGTTCAATGCCTGTATTCAATTGTGCCTGAAGGTATATTAACCCATGTTACCTGCTGCCATGTATCTCTAACAAACATCGAGAACCTGAACCATTATTGGAATAAAAGAACTTTGCTTTGATCAAAGGTCTGGTCTGATAGTGTTAGCTCAGAAGCCTCACAGAACTCTGTTCCTGTGCGTTCCTGCCCAAAAATAGTCCTGAAGCTAACATTCGGGTATCTCATTTATGATAGAGCCAAATCTTTTCCTATACAACACTGAGCTTTGTTTGCAAATATCATGATGGTGCTGTTAGAAAAGAAAGTGTTTTTTGGAAAATGAGAGCTTCGCTTCACATTTAAGTACTAAATTAAGAGAAAGGAAAGATCACCAGAAATCATCTTAAAACCAATACCAAAGCAGAAGAATAGCACTTACGTCTCCAAAGCAGTTGCTCTTTCCAAAGTGGATCTAGAGAGTGATGATCTATGTTTCAACAGACACTCGCCTTCTTTTTTGGACGCAAATGTGATTCAGTTTTTTTTGGATGTGGTTAAAAGCACCCCCCTGCTCCCAACTCATCAAAATGGCTGAATATTTTACCTTGAATGCGTAGTGCTGTCGCTTCACAGTCATTAAGGTTGGCTAAAGTCAAGGAAGGAGAAAAGGAGCCTGGGGTGGGTGGGTGGCGGAATCACAGTGTAATTCAGTGCACATAATAAAGCCAGTAAATGATGTTAAAAAGAATAAATGTGATAGGAAAGACCATTCTGGACCACTTGTCTATGGAATTTACATCAGTCAAATCTGGGATTTTGACTTTGAGCTGCGACACTCTTCTCCTCAAGCGTCCCTTTTGATGGACTGTGTGCCAGTCCAAAGTGCTTCGGCCGTAGAGGTCTCTAGTGGATGCAGGGACTCGGTAATGGATGCTGGCACTGTCGTAGGAATACATGGTGGCTCTCGGGTCATTTGTGCCTGCGAGCACATCAGAGCTGCTGATTTCGTTCCTCATTTCCAGGGTGGTCAGGAGTATATTCCCACGGGCGTCGACCTAAAGAAGAAGCATACTTTAGAGACAGTCTCGAGTTTTTTTAGCGCCGCTTTACACTCTTGTACGTTAATGAGCTGCGTATGAAACAGCTGTGGTGCCTGGATGCCAAAAATAAAAGCGGGCAGAGTTGGCAACTTTAAAGCTGCCAGTTCTGGCCAATGTTTTGAGGTAATGTTAACAAGAATACTGAGAGAGGACCTTGGTTAAGAGATTACTTCAGCTATCGCTCTTGCTTTTCTTGTTAATGTGGTACCATAATTATTTCTGGCAGCAATAATGCGTTTTGGCTCTTGAAGGATGGTTCTTCACAATATCCACATGTGTACATTAGGAAATACCTGGGTAATAAGAAGGTAATTATATACCTCTGATACAAAGGCTAAGTGATTGGATTTTGGCCTCTGGGATTTTCTGCATTTTCATTTCCCTCTTGTGTAAGGTGCTGTTTCTGGGGGGTGTTTCTTATTCCACATGTGTTTTGCTCCCTCTAGTGGTCGATTCAATATTACAGTGGACCCAGATTCAGATTTCTACCCTGCCACAAAGCTGGGGTGACCTTGGGCGAGGATGAAATGGAGGAGGAGAAAACAATGGTGTAAACCTCTTTGGGTTCCCATTGGGAACAAAAGGGAGGGGTATATAAATATCTAAATTAATAAACCCATAAATGAGTATAAGCCATCATAGCCAACTGGAACCTCTGTATTCAGAAGCAACATACTTCTTAGATGTTGGAGACAACAATCAGAGACAGCTGTTGCTTTATTGTGTTGAATTGGGTCATAAATGATGTGTGAATAAACTGTACATAACTCATATGCTTTTAATTAATGAAAAATCCATTGGATAAATTAAATGTTATGATGTATTCACCTGCACTAGGAGTGTAAATATCATTAATGCTGATCTATAGTTTCTACTCAGTTGTAAAGAGAAATAATTCACAAGTGCTGATAGTTCAAACTGATGACTGGTATGGGTTCCTTTGTTTAAAAGTGGTGTTCACTCATTGCTCATTAGATGGCAAGTAGTGGATGAATTACTGTTTTAATTTAAAGTGTTATGGATTAGGCTGCTATGATTTTAAATGAGTTTTTAAAATCATTTTCAGCTTCCTGATCCATATAAATCATAGGGCTATTCATTTCCCCCCTGAATTATAGGTTTTTCAATACATAACAAATATTTTATCAGATCACTAACAAATTAACACATTTCTCAAAATGGAAGGAAGAAATTATCTGTTATGTTTTGCTCAGTTTTTCTCCTTGTCTAGCTCCGGAGACTTCTACGGGAGTTGGTTCAATAGATAATTGGATCCTTTCATTGGAAATAAACAATGCAGGGTGTCCTCAAATGTAGAAACATTTGTTCTTCATGGAACCTGTGTATAGTTATGGATAAGTGGCTTGGCTAATGGCAGAACACTACATATAACATTGGAAATCCTTGGGTGAAGGGAGTGAGAAGAATGCATCTTGGAAACTGACCATCAGCTTCCATCCTATGATGTGGGGTAGAGGGAACTGGCAAAAATTTAGAAGATTCCCACAGTATCCAAGTTCCAGTCCATTATTTGCATTGCCACTCACTTAAGGGCGGGGGGGAGTTGGAGACAAATTTGAAGAGGACATTATTTTGACATTAGAAACACAAAACACTTGTTGCATATCTGAAGAGGAGTAAGCTAAGTAAGGTACATAGCATCATAAAAATGTATCATCCAGAGCTGTAACAAGGGCAAGGTGAGTGAGGTATTTGCCTCGGGTGCACAAAGCTGAGGAGTGCAGAAAAAGCATATCAAGACTAAAATAAATATTGCACTGTTTTTTACTCTTGTTATTTATGCATTTATGTTTTAACCAAAATAACCACTATGGAAGTATAGAGGGTACAGTTTTACATTCTTGCCTTGGGTGAAAAATTAGCTAGTAGAGGCAGTGATGTTATATTATTTATTTATTTATTTATTATTTATTTATTTAATTCGACTTCTAGGCCGCTCTCCCCGCACAGCAGGCTCAGAGCGGCTTACACAATTAGGTGAACCATGTTCACAATAAAACAGTTAAAAACAGTTAAAACATTATGAGTCATTATTGACATTATTACACAATACAAATATTAAAGTGCTCAATACTATTTGATGGCGTATAATCTGATGTTAACGTATAATCTGATGTTGGGAGCGCACAGGGTCATCAGCGACTAGATGGTAATAATTGTGTTGCATGTTGGTAGTCACTGGGTGGCAAGGGGGGGGACAAAAGGGGGTTATATAGCTTTAACAGGTGGTTTAACAGAGATGTGGAGGAGAGGTCGCTCAGTTGCTACTGGCCAAGGTGACTGAAGGGAACCTCCATCTACAGGAGCCTCTAAATATCAAGTGCTGAGAGGCAGCATCAGGGAGTGCCTCGGCCCCTGTGTCCTGTTTCCTTGGCCCTCCAGGGCAACTAGTTGGCCACTTTGTGAACAGTATCCTGGATTAAATGGACCACTGGTCTGATTCAGCAGGCTCTACTTATATTTCAAATGGGACCTAGTATCTAGGACCTGGTATTTCCTCAGATTATGAAGTATTGTTCTTTAGTTTTTTTTCTCCTTAAGTTTCTGTGGTGATTGGATCAGGGCTGGTGATTGGATCAGGCAATATGAAAGGAAAATTTCCTTTTGTCTATCTTGAACCTATTTCTCAGTAACTTCAGTTGGTGGCCCTGAGTTCTTGTATTATGGGAGAGGAAGGAAAGGATTCCTCTACCCATTTTCTCTACCCTGTGCATAATTTTATAAATTTCTATCATGTCTCCCTTTAGCCATCTTTTTTCCAGACTGTAAAGTCCCAAACTGTCCGGCCTTTTCTCCTAGGAAAAGTGCTCCAACCCCCTTATCATCTTGGTTGCCCTGCTTTGTCCTTTTTCCAGTATCCTCTTTGAGATATAGAATCATAGAATCATAGAGTTGGAAGGGACCTCCAGGGTTATCTAGTCCAACCCCCTGTACAATGCAGGAAATTCACAAATACCTTCCCCCCCCCCCCAGTGACCAGGCCCAGAAGATGTCAAAAAACCCTCCAGGATCCATGGGCAAACTGGCCTGGAGAAAAATTGCTTCTGGACCCCAAAGTGGCAATCAGAATTTCCCTGGGCGTGTAAGAAAGGGCCATAAGAACTAAGTACTGATATGGTGACCAGAACTCCATGCAGTATTCCAGATGAGGTTGCACCTTAGATCCATACCGGTATTACACTATTGGCCATTTCATTTTCAGTTCCTTTCCTAGCATGGTGTTTGCCATTTTCGCTGTTGCCGCATCCTGGGCTGACATTTCAGTTGAGCTTTCTACTACAAGCCCAAGATCTCTTTCAATCTCTGTCTCAGCCAGTTC
The DNA here is from genome assembly GCA_029233225.1 of Lepidodactylus listeri. Lineage (NCBI taxonomy): Eukaryota > Metazoa > Chordata > Lepidosauria > Squamata > Gekkonidae > Lepidodactylus > Lepidodactylus listeri. Next base: position 108,536,380 of record JARCFY010000009.1, on the reverse strand, counting down.
AGATCTCACTAGGATTTTTTGTTCCAATATGCAGAACTTTACACTTATCCATGTTGAGCTTCATATGCCACACGGTTGCCCACTCGCCCAATTTAGAGAGATCCCCCTGTGGCTCTTCACAACCTGCCTTGGTTGACACCATCCTGAATAATCTGCAAATGTGGCTACTACTCACCCCTAATTACAAATCATTTATAAACAAATTAATTAGCACTGGCCCTGAAAATTGATCCCTGTGGGATTTCATTACTTACTTCCCTCCATTGCGAGAACTGTCCATTTATTCATACTCTTTGCTTCCTGCCGTTTAACCAATTTTCAGTCCACAAGAGGACCCATCCTTTCATCCCATGACGTTTAAGCTTACTCAGGAGACTTTGGTGAGGCATCTTGTCCAAGTACATAATGTTTTGGAACAGTAGAAAACAGCAAGAGTCCAGTAGCACCTTAAAGACTAAAAAAATATGTGGCAGGGGAGGAGCTTCATATCTGAAGAAGTGAGCAGTGACTCATGAAAGCTCATACCCTGCGAGATATTTTGTTAAGGGGAGGGCGGGATACAAATGTGAAATAAGTAAGTGAATGAATGAATAAATAAATAAATAAAATTTAAAGTGCTCCTAGACTCTTGCTCTTTTCCACTTCTACAGACAGACCAACATGGCTATCCATCTTGATCTATCTCTATGGAATGTTTTGTAAGTCCAAATATCCGATGTTTACTGGATTGCTCTTATCCACATGCTTCCTTTTGCAGGAATCCTGCCTCACCAACCCTCATGGATTTCTCTGAGCGAATTAACAAGCACGTGGAAAAGGGCAATCCAGTAGACATCTATAACATGGCAGACTGCAAATGTGTTTTCTAGGGTTGCTTGGATATCTTCTGGGATGACAACTGATCTCCAGGTGACAGAGATCAGTTCGCCTAGAGAAATGGCCACTTTGGAAGGTGGACTCTATAGCATTACACTCTATTGAAGTCCCTACCCTACCCTCCCCAAACCCCACCCTCCTCAGGTCCCACTCCCAAATCTCCAGATACTTCCCAACTAGGACTGGCAACCCTAGCACTGTTTCCTGACCTTTCGCTTCCTCGGCCCCTTCAAAATTGCCTCGATATAAATGAAAGAAAAACGATACGAAAACCTGGCGAGTCAATTACCTGAATTTTGCTCACGTCCACCTTTCTCTTGTCACTAGTCGCCTTTTCTGCTGCCTTCTTCTGCTGCTGAGGGCCTTTCCCAAAGAACGTGTAGTTTACAAACGCGTATTCCAGCAAGGCAAGGAACACAAACACAAAACAGCCCATTAGGTAGATGTCGATTGCTTTCACGTACGGAATCTTTGGCAGTGTCTCCCTGAGGTGAGTGCTGATGGTCGTCATCGTCAACACGGTGGTGATTCCTGGGATGCGAGAAAAGAGCCGACGTCAGACAACTCTGTACACAGGAGACATCACCAGCTTACTAGTGTAATCTCTCAATGAATTTGAAATATAGATCCCGTTTACCCATCTTTGCAGCCTTGTTGCAAACTCTGAGGTAGGGAGACCGTGAGCGGTGACGTAACAGTGTGGGAGAAATGGCATCTTATACAGGGGTGCTAAGAAGTTACGCCTGACTATGAATGGCTTCCTTGGACTCGTTTTACTCACATCCAAGCTGAACTCGGATCAACATTTACTGCTGATGTTCATCTCAAGTACTGCGCCGAGCAGCTTTGCACTTCCACAGCAGCTGCTTGTGCTACAGGATGATGGACGGATGGTGCCTTGGTGATAAGTTACAAGCACTCACCAACTTTGAGCCTCTTTTTGCTGTTGTGCCATCTGCTAATGAAATCCACTTGATTATTGACATGTATTCCCCAGAGCTGTGGTCATGACATTTTGGCAGACCTATCTGTCAAGCAAGGAATCACTTGCATTCCATCCCCTCTTTGGGCCTGTGCAGTTGGATGCATCCTTTAAATAACCTTACAGAGGGTACAACATTGCCTGGTTTTTGTGCTCGTATAGTCAGTGGTGGTTATTGTGAAATGGACCCTTGGGCTTGGGGCCCAGATTACCTGAAGGCCCATCTCCTCCTGTACTATCTAGCTCTCCAGATAAGATCTGCCTCTCAAGCCCGGCCAGTTTGGTGTAGTGGTTAGGAGAGCGGACTCTAATCTAGGAGAACTGGGTTTGAATCCCCATGCCTCCACATGCAGCTGCTGGTGTGACATTGGGTCAGTTACAAGTTCTTTCAGAGCTGTTCTCTCACAAACAGTTCTTGAGAGAGCTCTCTCAGCCCCACCTATCTCACAGGGTGTCTGTTCTGGGGAGGGGAAGGGAAAGGAGATTGTAAGCTGCTCTGAGACTCCGAGTGAAGGGCAGGGTATAAATCCAATCTCTTCTCCTCCTCCTCTCTGTGCCTTTACCTTCAGAGCTAGGCAAGAGGCGGCACCTCACCTTTGGAATATGCTCCCCCTTGAAGCTTGCCTGGTACCTCTCTGTTTTGGGGCTCCCTTCCCCCTTCTTGCTATATCTCCCCCACAAACCAGTGCGCCATCAGTCTCTACCCCCAAATGCTGCTGCTGCTGTTGGGGCTGGCAACCATAGATTTGGGGTGCATGGAACGGAGCAGGGAAAGCATAGAACATATTTTTGGATGGCTAAAGTTTTTGTACAGGAATAATATTGTCCACAACTAAGCAATGTCTCTTCTAGGGACAAATTGATGGTTTATCAATGACTATCAGCCATGATCCCCAGATAGAAATCTCCACATCCAGAGACAGTGTGCTTTTGGTTTCAATGGTGGGGGGCAAAGAATAGGGGATAATGGATGTGAGCTTCGTGAAGTGTTGGAGTGAACTTTGATTTGACCCAGAAACTGAATTCTTCTCTTGTTCTTATTTTACAAGACACAGGCTGGTCGTGAGACTTACGATCCCAATACAATGATCAAGATGGGTAGCCATGTTAGTCTGTCCGTAGCAATAGAAAAGAGCAAGAGTCCAGGAGCACCTGAAGAAGTGAGCAGTGACTCACGGAAGCTCCTACCCTGCCGCATATTTTGTTAGTCTTTAAGGTGCTCCTGGACTCTTGCTCTGATAAACCATGGTATCACTATGTCGTTGTGACCGCCCTGCCGTGGGTGGTTGCGTAGTCAAATGACAAGATTACCGAGTGCCACTCTTGCAGCAGATGCATCATAGTTGATCCAGAAAGATACCCATGACAGAATTGTGATCAGAGTCGAAGGCATGTAGGTTTGCAAAATGAAGTAGCCGATATTTCTTTTGAGCCGAAAACTCAGCGACAGCCGAGGGTATGCCCCTGTAAAACGCAAACGGAAAAACGTGATGCTAGGGATACCATTTTGTGTGTGGCCATTTCTGGCGTTTGTCTTGTGCTGCTTCAGTGCTGCTTACCTGTTGCGAATTCCACTCTTTTTGAGATCATCTTGTAATCAATAATTGAAAATTGGGGGAGCTCAATTTTATTCACTCCCGTGACTGCTGTTTCCTCCCCGTTCCAATAGAACTCAATATCTTCAGTTGTGTATCCATCTGTAAGAGGAGGGAAAAAGTAACAGGATGATGTTCGTTGACCACCTTTTAATCTACTGATCTTTTACTTTTTTTTGAAGAACTATGGCCGTGGGCATACTGGCAATCTGCCGCGCCTCCGCGCCGCGGCAGAACAAGGCAGGGGGAATTGCCCCCACTGCATGGCGTTCGAACACCGCTGCAAGGAAGCCGCCTGCAGCATCCAGACTGCGGGTGGCTTCCAGCGGCAGCGTCTGAACGCCACGTGGCTCCCCCGCCCGGCGTGCGTTCACACCTGCCAGAAGCGGGTGGAACACGTGCCGCAGCAGCCGGGATACCACTTTGAAGTGGTGCCCGGCTGCTGCGGGAGGAGCGTGGCGCCGGATGCGTTGTGTCCGGGCTGCCTCCTCCGGGCAGATGCGGCAGTCTGAATGGCCGCTCTGCCTCCGCTTTTAAAGCGGAGGCAGAGCGGGCCAGACTGCCAGTCTGTCCTCAGCCTATGGCAAGATAAACAGATTCCTCTGAGGAAGCCCACAGGCGAAATGTGTAGAGACTTTTTGGAAAATTTAACCAAGTAATAAAAACAAAATTTTAACCTGATTTTGCAGCATCGGCTTTGGCCCTATTTTTTTTAATCTCCTCTGACAACATTTTTAAAAACAATTTATTTTTATACAGTTTTTAAGCAATGCCAATGCCAGTAAAACCTGCCTTGGCTCACAGTGTGCTCGGGAGAAATGTGGGCGTGTAACTTCCAAACCAATAAAGAGAATACAAAAAAAGAGAGAAACAATGGAGGTGTATGAAGCTGCCTTGCCCTGTCTCAGACAGGACAAACTTGATACTGGATGCTTTCACACCTGCTAAATAATGCAGTTTCCATCCACTTCAGCGACCATTTGCAAGTGGATTTTGCCATTTTGCACAATAAAATCCCATTGCAAAGTGCATTGGAAGGGGATTGAAAGTGCATGTGCTGGCAGCAGCTCTCCTGGATCTCAGAGAGGGAGGGGTCTTTCTCAGTGACTGCCACCTGAGGGCCTTCGACTGGACATGCCAGGGACTGAACGTGTGGCCTTCTGAAACCAGAACATAGGCTCCACCACTGAGCCACAGCCAAAGGCACACTCCCCTTACACACAGCTCAGTCCTCTTGTTTTGACTGTCTACAAGTTGGTGGACTTTATCCATTCCAGCTGGAAACTGTTACCGTATTTTTCGCTCTATAGCACGCACCTGACCATAAGACGCAGGGGGAGGATCACACCCTCCGCACTGGTCAGGAGGCCTCAGCCGGCAGCGACAGCGCGGTAGCAGCGGCCTCGCGCGAGCCGCCAGCACCAGCAGCAAACTTGCGGCAGCAATGGCAGCGAACTCGCGGCAGCAACGGCAGCGCCAGCCTCGCGCGAGCCGCCAGCGGTGACCTCGCGGAAGCAATGGCAGCGGCAACCTCGTGGCAGCAACGGCAGCAACAGCAGCAGCGGCCTCACACAAGGCCGCCGCCAACCTCGTGGCGGCGGCGGCAACGGCGGTGGCGGCAGCGGCAGCGGCGGCCTTGCGCGAGCCGGCGGCGGCCTTGCACGAGCCACCAGCATCAGTGGCGGCCCAGCGGCGGCGGCGGCCTTGCACAAGCCGCCAGCGGCGATCTCTCAGCAGCAAGGGGAGCCTTGTACCCAGTATTCGCACCATAAGGCGCACACACTTTTCTCCCCACTTTTTTGGGGAGAAAAAGTGCGTCTTATGGTCCAAAAAATACGGTAATTCTTTTTCCACTTCTGATTATGAAAGGAAAGTAGCTTCTTTATTGTTATTGTCTTCCAGACACACACACACACACACACACACACACAGAAAAAGAGAGAGAGAGAGACAAAGAGTCCAGTAACACCTTAAAGACTAACAAAATATGTGGCAGGGTATGCGCTTTCATGAGTCACTGCTCACTTCTTCAGGTATCTGAAGATACTCCCCAACACTCCTCCCCTGCCACATATTTTGTTAGTCTTTATGGCGCTACTGCACTCTTGCTCTTTGCTAGTGCTACAGACAGACTAACACAGCTACCCATCTTGATCTATCACCACAGAGTCACAGACTTTTTTTATGGCAAATATTAAATATTCATGTAAACTATCACAGAGTCCAAAGCTGAAGATGATTTTTGCAGATGTTTATCCAGCTGTCTTCCAAAGGCAGCATGAAAGTAATGCAGAAGAGCAGCATTGTCTATCAAGGCCAAATTAAAAAGTTATCAGAACAAAAGGCCTAAATTGTATAGATGGACATGGAAAGTTTTCAGTATTATATTTCTGGAACAGGTGGATCACATTTTGGTACTCCTTTCTTGTTCACCCTGTTACTCTTTCGCAGGGGTCATTTCGCAGAAAAAGAGGTGCAGGAGATCATTAGCATAACTCATTTGCATATGCCACACACCCCGGCATCACCAGAAGTGTGACAGAAGGCAACACCCACCGCTCAGGCTCCACCCCCAAAATCTCCTGGTATTTCCCAACTCAGAGCTGGCGGGCCAGCTTGACACTTTGACTAAAGACACTTTAGGTTTCCTTTGCTCTTGCAGGGAAGCTACCCTGCAACAAGCATGAAAACACAGCTCAGGTTAGTATGCTTTTTGCTTTTTTCCACAGGGCATCACCATATGTGCCTGCTCCGGGACTTGTTACTCCCGGAACTGTGTTCCTGTGCGTTCCTGCTCAAAATGACCCCTGCTCCTTCGAGGACAAAGCTTTGAGAAGTCCCCCCCCCCTCCAATTCCAGACAAAAATTAGTACTGATGCTCACAAGACATTTGGCTACTGCTAGAGAATGTGCAGCAAAATAAGGATCCTGCCAGCAGAGCAGGAGGTGACATAGCCCTTCGAACAGCTGCAGGGGGCAGTCAAGACTTGTGGTTTGATGCTCTGCTTTCTGTAAGAATGAGAGAACTCTCTCTCTCTCGCGCACATACACCCTGCAGTCTCTGCTGGTTTGCATATTCCTCACACCTATTTTTCACTCATCCCATGTGAATACAATATCACTACAGTGTAAACCTTTATTGTAAAACAATGGTAAAGATAAAACAAGGGAATCAGACTCTAGGATAAAAGCAGCTGGGTGTTGGTGATGGCCATTAACAATTAGCCTAATTATAGAGCACTATTTTAGGCTGGTGACAGTCCTGACACAATATCATTCATGTGATTGAAGAGGCGGTATTTTCAAGAGCTAAGTGAACGGTCGGCCACATATATCACATACATAATGGAGGTGGTGGAAAGTGCCGTCAAGCCACAGCTGATTTATGGCAATCCTGTAGGGATTTCAAGGCAAGACATGTTCAGAGGTGGTTGGCCATTCCCTGCCTCTGCATAGCAACCCTGGACTTCCTTGGTGGTCTCCCATCCAAATACTAATCAGGCCGACCCTGCTTAGCTTCTGAGGTCTGATGAGACTGGCATAATACATACAAGTAATTTAAGCCTGGTGTGAAGTCCTGAAAGCAACTGAGGCCCATTCTGCATCTATCATTCGCTCCGCTGTTTTACCAAACCCACACTGGAACAGAAAAAGTTATGGCTCAAAACCACATTCAAATACCCCCCGGCCAGCTCTGCTGTACTGACTGCAGAGTCACACCTGAATGGCCATAAAACGGCCATAAATCTATGGCCATAAATCTATGCAGACGGCTACCATAAAACCAAGAGATCAAATGATGTGAAAGCGGCATGCAGTCTGGACACTGCCATAAAATCCAACAATCAAAGTGAAAGTGGCATACAATGCAGAGGGGAATTTCTGTTCCAGCGTGGGTTTGGTAAAACAGCGGAGCAAATGCAGACTGGGTCACCAAGGAGACTGAAAGACTGCTAGTGTAGCCCTGGAAAAAATGTGTCTTCCACATCTATAGAAAGTGGCCCTCGTGGGCATGCACTAAAACCCTTCATTGCAGATGAAATCACAGGTTTTTGTTCAGAGGGGTCTGAAGTTGCCAGGTGCCACCAACATCCTTGATAAAATCCACAGGCAGAACTAAACTGATGACTAACCATTGGCCTGCCTCTGAAAACAGCAGCCTGGTGTTAACTGCTCCTTCTAAGCATACCCATACTCCAATGTAAACATGGCGTGTGCTGCTTCGGCCCAGCAAGCACCACCAATGACAGCAGGGCATGGAAATGTTTAGTAGGGCAACTCTGCTTAGGTAGGGGAGAGTAAGTGTGAGAGTCCTGTTCAAAGTAGTCAAGGATCAGATCTCGGTTGGTTAACCACAGTTCTTTATTGCCTATTCCTACATTAGTACAGCGTCTCGGGGTATTGTCAGAGATGAGACAAATAATACAAGCGGGTCTATTATACCATTCCAAGGAGTTTGAATTACCCATATGTAGCCAATCCCCAGGAGGGAAAATTGGCGGGCTAAAAGGTGTCTTGACCGTTTGGTTCACACAGGAAAAAAGTGAGGTGTTAAGCAGTAAATTTCCCTTCCCAAACCAGACCCCTCCGTTCACATAACAATTCAAGGCTCCAAGGTTCTTTAGCATAGATAAGAGATGAGAGCCTTTCCTCCCCTTGAAGTTACTGCCGGGGCAGCTGGAATGCGGAGGCAGGGATGAGAGGCCTCGTTGTTCTCACCCTAGGGGTTGTCACCCTCCCGACCAAGCAAAGGAGAAAATACAGGTCCAATACATAAAGACATAACAAAATACATAGTGTGCATGCAAGATTACATTGACAGAATTAACTGATTCTGACACCCTGCCCTCCCCATGATTCCCTTCACCTAGCTTTTTCAGGGAACATTTTATGGAACAGTTTAGTTAACTTGGGGGCATGAACATGTTCAGAACGAATCCATTCATTGTGTTCCGGGCCAAAATCTAACCATCTAACTAAGTAATACAAATGGCCCCTCTTTGTCTTGGAATCCAGGATTTCAGTTATCTCGTAGTGTGGACTCCCCTCCTTCATCAGTGGAGGAGGAACTGGAGGAACTGGATGCCATGCATTCGGCCCAGGATCTTTCTTCAGCAAGCTGAAATGAAACACAGGATGTATAGAACTTAGTGATTTAGGCAGTTCGAGTTCAAAGGAGACATCAGAGATTGTTCGCAGCACTTTAAAGGGTCCCACATATTTCCATCCTAATTTTCTGCTGGGCTGCAGCCCGTGGATATTTTTGGTAGAGAGATAAACTGAGTCCCCAGGTTGAAGGTCCCATCCCGGTGCTCGGCCACGATCAGCATATTTTTTATAGTCCTCCTTGGCATGGTCCAAGGCTTTACCAATCAACGGCCAGGAATCTTGGAGACTGGACCACCAGTTTTTGAAGTCTGAAGGGGGAGCCTGGGGGTCTTCCTTGAGGGTGGGGAGCGGTTTACCTTCAAAACCTCCCACTGCCATAAAAGGTGAGACCCCGGTGGAAGAATGCACTGCATTGTTGTAGCTATATTCTGCAAAGGGTAACAAGTCCACCCAGTTATCTTGGTGGTAGTTGGTGTAGCACCTTAAGAACTGCTCCAGAATTTGATTAGTTCGCTCGGATTGGCCATCGGTTTCTGGATGGTAACCCGAGCTTAAGGCAGGTTCTATGTCCATTAGCTTCAAAAGCTCCCGCCAGAAGGTGGCAACGAATTGACTTCCGCGATCGGACACCACCCTTCTCGGAAAAGCATGTAGTTTTATCACCTGGTTAAAGAAGGCTTTAGCCATTCCTTTGGCGGTGGGTAACTGTTTGAAAGGAGTGAAATGGGCTTGTTTGGAAAACGTGTCTACTACTACCCAGATCACTGTTTTTCCTTTTGAGGGGGGCAAATTGGTAATGAAGTCCATGGCTATGTCTTCCCAGGGCCTGGAAGCCGTGGGAAGGGGGTGTAACAATCCCGGGACTTTACCTCCCCGTTTTTTACACATTAAGCAGGTTTGACATGCCGAGACGAAATCCGAGACGTCTCGACGCATGCGCGGCCACCAGAATTGCCGTTGGATCAGGTTAAGGGTTTTTAGGAATCCAAAGTGTCCGGCAAGCTTAGAAGAGTGACAATTTAGCAGGATTTCTTTGCGTTTGGTTTTTGGCACCACTAATTTGCCCCCACGGAACCAACAATTGTCCTTTCTTTTTTCGCACTCTCCCATTGCTTCCAATTCCTCTATTTCCTCAGGGGCATATTCCCCCCCCCATTGACAGTCTCCAGTGGTGAGCTCGGTTTTCTTTGCTTTGCTCCTGGTGACAACCACTCCTCCCAGCTGCTGGGGGGAGAACATGGAATCGAACACCTCGTCTTTCAGACTCTCGTGTTGGGGCAATCTGGACAACGCGTCTGCCAGGGAATTAGCCTTCCCAGGAAAGTGCTTTAACACAAAGTTAAATTTTGAGAAGAAGTCCGCCCAGCGCAGTTGTTTGGCGTTGAGGGACCGCTGCGTGCGCAAAGCCTCTAAGTTCTTATGATCCGTCCATATTTCGAACGGAGTTTGCGCCCCTTCCAGCCAGTGGCGCCAGGTAGTGAGCGCCAACCTAATGGCCGCAGCTTCCTTGTCCCACACCGACCAATTCCTCTCCGTTTCATTGAACTTCTTCGATATGTACGCTAAGGGGTGTAGTTTCCCTTCGGTGTCCCTCTGCAGGATGGCCCCCCCCATTGCTACATCCGAGGCATCAACATGGATTATAAAGTCTTTAGTCTCATCCGGGTGCGCCAAAATAGGCTCTGAGGTAAAAAGAGTTTTTAAAGCCTCAAATGCCTTCTGACACTCCCCATTCCACGCCAGTTTCTCCCCCGGCTTTCCTGCCTCGGGACCCCTCCCCTTGGTTTTTAACAAGTCCGTTAAGGGAAGGGTGACTTTGGCAAAGTCCTTGATGAAAGTCCGATAGAAGTTACAAAATCCTAACAGGCTCTGCAGCTGCTTTCTCGTTCGCGGAGCCTCCCATTGCACCACCGCTTCCACCTTCCCCGGGTCCATTTCCAACCCCTTCTGAGAAATGCGGTAGCCCAGGAAGTCCACAGACTCGCGGTGGAACTCGCACTTAGACAGTTTCACAAACAGCTGGTTTTCTAGTAAGGTTGACAGCACGTCTCGGACCAAAGTCACATGTTCGTTCTTATCAGTGGAATAGATCAAGATATCATCTATGTAACATAACACGCCCTTAAATAGGTGCTTGTGCAACACTTCGTTGATTAAACTCATAAAGACCCCGGGCGCGCCACTTAAGCCGAACGGCATCACGAGGTATTCAAACTGCCCCAGGGGGGTGTTAAAAGCAGTCTTGGGTTCATCCCCCTCCCTTATGCGCACCCTGAAGTAGGCATCTCGCAGATCCAACTTGGTGAAAATCTTCCCCTTGGCCGCCTCCGCCAAAAGGTCTTTTATTAACGGGAGGGGGTAAGCATTAGAGGTGGAGACTGCGTTTAGCCCCCGATAATCCGTGCACAATCGCAAGCCACCATCCTTTTTCTTTCGGAACAGCACGGGCGCCGCAAAAGGGGACTTGGCGGGGCGGATAAACCCCCTGGCCAGATTTTTGTCCAAGAACTTCCGCAACTCTTCTCGCTCCGCCGGGCTCATGGAATACAATTTGCCCTTTGGGAGTTTTTCGCCCGGGAGGAGCTCTATGGCACAGTCCGACAACCGGTGGGGGGGCAACTCGTCTGCCTCGGTCTCACTGAACACTTCCAGTAAGTCTCTATATTCCTTAGGCACCATGGCCGGGACGAGAGCGAGGGCGGCCGCGGGAGACGGCGGGCTGGGGGGCCCGGGGCCCCATCCTGGGTCCCAACGGTGGCTCTGGCAACGTTCGTCTACCCACGAAATCTTCCCCTCGCTCCATTTTATATAGGGGTCGTGCGCCCCGAGCCAGGGGCTACCCAACACCATAGGGAATTGGGCATTAGGGGTTATGACGAAAGCTCTCTTCTCCCAGTGGTTCCCCGTTCCCAAAATTAAGTTCTCAGTCTCTGCTATGCACTCCTCCTTCATTTCGGACCCATCCATCTGGGTAAATTTCAGGGGTTCCGCTAACGGGGTGACTTTGGGTCCCAGCCCCTCCCAATACTTCTCCATGAAGAGTTCCTCCGGCCACCCGTGGATCTTGGCAGCGATGCGCCGGAATTTTTCAGTGTATTCTCTCACTGACGATCTTCCCTGGAACAGCTTCCTCAGCTGATTTCTGGCTTTTTCCTCACCCAGCGGGTCTTCGAACTGGTGCCGAAGAGCCCACATGAAGTTGTTCAAGGAACGCAGCTCAGGACCAGGGTTGTCGTGCAGGCTCACATACCAATCGCTGGCGGTGTCTTTCAGTTTGGATCCGATGTAGCCTATGCGATCCTTCTCGGTAGGATACAGGTGGCCCCAGCTGTCCAGGAATCTCCCGATCTCGAGCGTGAAGAAACGTAGCTTCTCGGGGTCCCCATCGAAAGTAGTCGTCAGCGGGTCGGAAGGAGGTGGGCGAGCGGCCGGCGCGGCCGGGACTGGGGCGGGTGCGGGGACGGGCCCCGGGACTGGAACCGGGACGACCGGCTGAGCCGGCTGCGCGGGCACAACGGGCGCCTGTGGCTGAGCCGGAACCCCTCCGGGTGCTGGCTGCTGTGGTGGGGCTCCGACTCCTTGACCGAGGAGGGCGCCTTGCATCGCCACCATAGCGTCTCGAAATTGGTGCTGGAGATCGAGGGCCAGCTCGCGGAGCTCGGAGGTGAGTTGTAGCCTCAGGTCTCCCATCATCTGATCCAGCGGGACCGTCTGCTCCTCTCGATACGGATCGGGTCCATACAAATCCAGTGTCTCCTCTTCGGGAGGCGGGCGACGCGGTCCTCCACGGCGGACTGGCTCGCGGTCGTCTCCTAGGTAGCTCGGTCTCCCGCGATCGAGCTGGTCGCCGGTGAGCGGAACTCTCACCCCTTTCCTGTCGTGCACCCACGAAGTCACGGATCGGCCTCCGAAGTGGCTCCAAGTGTACTGGGGGGTCACGCTCTGATGGGTAATCGGGCGGCGCGGGATGTAGTAAGCCCCCTGGCTCGTGGTCACCGGCACCTCGGGACCTCCTCCGCCGCCGCCACCCCCGTTCCCCGGATCCGTCGGGGTAACCGGGGCCTCCTCTGGAGTGGTAGGTTTGAGGGGGACGAGATCGTCTTCTGACATGGTCAGGAACGATTGAATCCCAATCAAGGATCTCTGACAATCTGTGAGAGTCCTGTTCAAAGTAGTCAAGGATCAGATCTCGGTTGGTTAACCACAGTTCTTTATTGCCTATTCCTACATTAGTACAGCGTCTCGGGGTATTGTCAGAGATGAGACAAATAATACAAGCGGGTCTATTATACCATTCCAAGGAGTTTGAATTACCCATATGTAGCCAATCCCCAGGAGGGAAAATTGGCGGGCTAAAAGGTGTCTTGACCGTTTGGTTCACACAGGAAAAAAGTGAGGTGTTAAGCAGTAAATTTCCCTTCCCAAACCAGACCCCTCCGTTCACATAACAATTCAAGGCTCCAAGGTTCTTTAGCATAGATAAGAGATGAGAGCCTTTCCTCCCCTTGAAGTTACTGCCGGGGCAGCTGGAATGCGGAGGCAGGGATGAGAGGCCTCGTTGTTCTCACCCTAGGGGTTGTCACCCTCCCGACCAAGCAAAGGAGAAAATACAGGTCCAATACATAAAGACATAACAAAATACATAGTGTGCATGCAAGATTACATTGACAGAATTAACTGATTCTGACAGTAAGATGCTTTGAATTATACACAGGGGACCCAGATATCAGGGAAGAACACTCTTTCCCAGGGAAGGAAGTAGTCAATTGCTTAAATTCCCAGCTGAGCAGGGGCCCCTGCAGGAATATACCCGTTTGCCCAACTGCCAGGAAGGAGCAAGATTGATGGCTCTTTGGACTACCTGAACAGGGCAATAAAAGGAGGGAGATGGAGGGCAGTCCTTGATTGGAGAAAGGAGTGCTGAGTTAACCATGAGGAGCATTAGTCCCCAAACTCAGGACTGGGTAAAGGGAAACCCACCCAGCTGGGGCAGGGAGGGTTAACAGATATGGACACCCTGTTAGTTCAAACTGGGCCAGGAACCACACTGGGAACAGAGTGATCTCTGCCCTGAAGGGCCTCTATTTCATAAGTTCCAGTGGGCCTGTGTCCATCCCAAGGAGGGGATAACAAGATAACATCTGTGCCTCGAAAGCTTAGACTAGTCTCATGTGTTCTGTTTTTCTTTCTTAGTTCCGCATTAGTCTGTTAGTGCTGTGAGACACACTTTCCCTATGGACTTGTGCACCAGCTGTGCTGTGGTGAATAAAGGTCTTTCTCTTTTAGGCCCAATTTACACCTCCCCTCTGAAGTAGTTTGACTGCTGTCTTTTCCTACGCTCATTTCACGCTGGTTTCAGATTTCACTCCCTGGGTCTGAAGAGTACAAAGCAACAGGATCCATTTAAAGCAATATAATGCTAGCTTGAGCACAGGAGGGCAATTAACAAATGTAAACAGTAATTTTTAAACTAGAACAAGTATGGTTTGAAACTAGAAACAGGTATAGATGGGGTTTTTTTGAAACTCGAATGATTCCAGCAGGAAAATCAGATGTAAATTTGACCTAAAGAACTCATTCTGCGTTCAAAGAGCTTCACCTGCACATCTGGCCATTTCTTCCACACTTAAGCTACAATCCCCTGATTAGGCAAACAGGAGAAAACGGGGTGGGAGCTAGGAGTGTCCGCACCCCTCTTACATACACAAAACCCAACCAGTATACCAAGCCAGGGAAAAGGCCTGGACTGGAAAGTGGAGGAGAAGTGGGGCGAGCTCTCACAGTAGGGTTGCCAGCCTCCAGGTGGGGCCTGGGTATCCCCCGCTTTTACAACTGATCTCCAGCTGAGAGAGATCAGCTCCCTTGGAGAAAATGGCTGCTTTGAAGGGTGGACTCTATGGCATTGTACCCTGCTGAGGCTTCTCTCCTCCCCTAACCCCGCCCTCTCCTGGCTCCACCCCCAAAGTCTCCAGGTATTTGCCAACCCAGACTTGGCAACCCTATCTCACAAACATATGCACACCCTCTGCCTACTGTGGCAAACCATACTTTTTGGCTTACTCAGAGTTGACATGGGTATGTCCTTGACCTGCCTAGTTTCTTTACAAGGAAACGGACTTACTTTCTTCACAAGGACACCCTCCTATCTTTCTCCACCTCAGGGAACAGGAGTACAAAACATAATCAGGATGCAATCAGTGAACAACAGAATCCACTACTTCTAGATGTGAGCAAGTTATTTATTTCTCACTGATCTCCTTCAAGAAGCTCAGGATGGTGGTGACCGTGGGTACCACCCGATGTTTTGATCACATCAGCCCTCTTAAATTGATCACAACTATGTGAGGTAAGGATACTTATTTATTAATTAAAATATTTACACACACACACACATTTTTTCTTGCGGCTCAATGCAGCTTACAGTTCTAAAAATTAAAAATTGTAACCATAACTGCAAAATCCTTTTATCACCCTTCCCATGAAACCTTTGAATCTTAAACCCCATTAAGAGCCTGCACAAATAAAACAGGCTGGGAAATTACTAGAGATTTGGGGATGGAGCCTGGGGAGGGACCTCAGGGAAGCATAATTCCATGGAGTCCACCCTCCAGAGCAGCCATTTTCTCCAGGGGTCTGATCTCTGTAATCTGGAGATCAGTCGTAATTCCGGGAGATCTCTAGGCTCCACTTGGAAGTTGGTGACCGTAGTTCCGCTATAGAGAAAGAATGGGTTCTAACAGAGGCTGTGGTATATTTATTGTATATGTGTATGCATGTAATGGAACAGTCTGCCCCTCCCTAATATCGGTGCGATTTAGTTTGGTCCTTTTGGGTGGAGCACTTGTTTCAGTTTCCAGTTTTGTATGTTAGCTGAGGTTGTTGGTTGTTGGAGTTGTCTCCTTGCAAATAAATGGCTGATGTTTTGAGCCAGCTTGTCTCTGCTGAATGGACCTGAGAACAGGTGCCTGAGTGAGTACTCTAACCAGTGAACCCACAGCCAAAGGGGGATGTTACGGAGGCCAAGCAGGAGGGGGTGGCAGGTTGGAGCAAGGCAGGAGAAGACAGGAAGTTCCCTTCTGTGAACACTGCTACAACCATATGATTTAGAATCCAAGCCAGAGTGTAGGGTTGCCGACCCCCTGGTGGTGGCTGGAGATCTCCCACTATTACAACTGATCTCCAGGTGACGGGGATCAGTTCTCCTGGAGAAAATGGCTATTTTGGAAGGCTGACGCTATAGCCTTAGACCCATTTAAATCTCTTCCCTACCCAGCCTCCACCCCCAAATCTCTAGATATTTGCCAACCTGGAGCTGGCCTTACCAGGGTGTTAGCAGTTGATTAGAATCTTTTTGTAGTACAAAAAATATTTAAAACGGAGGATACGCATAGTACTCTTTTATGTGAGCGTTTTGGACAAAAGCAGACTGGAAAACCGGAGCTGGCATTGTGGAAAGGACTGGACTCATTTATCATATGCTGGACTGAGCTCATCAAAAGATGAACCTTTAAATTCAACCTGTGCTTCGAGCAGCTGTTCACACACGGGCAGAAAACCCATAAATGTGTGCAGTGTGACAAAGGCCAATTATACGAGGACAAACGCATTAGCGCCAGTCGGTGCCTTTCCCCTTAGAATGTGAAATGACAAGATCCTCCATTTCAGCGGCTTGTCTGTTGAGATTTAATTTTGACCCTCATGAATAAAAAGTCGTCAAGAGCTCTTGCAGCCGGCTGGCAGTTCCTGAGCTAGGCATGTCGGCTCGGGCGTGTCGGGACACGTCCCATATGGGAAGGCGCTGGGCTCTTTGTAAGGTTGCCTTGGGAAAGTCCTGGAGACTTGGGGGTGGAGCCTGGGGAGGGCGGGGTTTGGGAAGGGGAGGGACTTCAGTGGGGCATAATGCCATAAATTCCACCCCCCAAAGCAGCCAGGGGAACAAATCTCTGCCGTCCAGAAATCAGCTGTCATTATGGGAGCTCCACAGGCCCCACCCTAGCTCTTAGGTAGATCTGGGAAAATGCTGTTGGCCAGGCAGACTTGGGCTCAATCTGCATCTAGCATTTTCTCTGCTGTTTTAGCAAACCCACGTTGGAACAGAAATTCCCCTCTGCATTGCATGCCACTTTCACCTTGATTGATCGTTGGATTTTATGGCAGGGTCCAGACTGCATGCCGCTTTCACTTCATTTGGTTTCTCAGTTTTATGGGACTGTCTGCATAGATTTATGGCCGTTTTATGGCCATTCCGGGGCCATTTTGCAGTCAGTACAGTGCTGGCCCGGGGTATTTGAATGTGGTTTTGAGCCGCATCTTTCTCTGTTCCAGTGTGGGTTTGGTAAAACAACGGAGCAAATGCTAGATGCAGACTGGGCCTTCGTCTAAATGTCTGATTGCAGAACCCATAGAGTCAAAGAAAGGTGGGAAGGTCAAAGCAACAAGGCTGTAATCCACAGAGGACCATTCAGCTGAATCCTGTTGGACTACTAGGCGACAGGTATTTTACAAGCTAAAACCTTGGAATACCATCTTGTAAGTGTGCAGGACTTTTGAGTTGTCATCTGATTATTAGTGCTGCGTGCTAATGCTTCTGACCCGTTCCCTTCAGTCGTGAAGCTGATGACTGAGTGCCTGTCAACGCCACATCCAGTTAGGGATTTTTTTTAAGAGATGAAGAAAAAGAAGATCTCATTAGAGAGATGGAGTGTTGAATGCAGCTGAGCAAAAGTTAAAGGGAGGGAAGGGGTGGGGGGTGGGGAGGGAAAGGGATAACTGGCAAGAGGGCAAACAAGAGGAAATCTTCACTCAATGAATAATTAAATAGTGGCAGTTACCGCCAGTGGATATAATGATGGCCACGAGCACGGGGATTAGCAGATTCATGGAGGATATGTCCATCAGTGGCTACTAGCCAGGAGGGATAAAGGAAACTTCCATGTTAAAGCCTCTGAGGGCGATTCTGCATCTAGCATTCGCTCCACATTTTCTCAACTGGGAGGAAAATTGCAGCTCAAAACCACATTCAGATACCCCCGGGCCAATGGCACCATAAAACGGCCATAAATCTATGCAGAAGGTACTATAAAATCTGCTGATCAAAGGAAGCGAAAGCAGCATGGAGTATGGGGGCTACCGTAAAACCTAATGATCAAAGGAAGTGAAAGCAGCATGCAGTGCAGAGGGGAACTTCTGTTCCAACGTGGGTTTGCTAAAACAACAGAGGGAAAAGCCAGTGCAGAATCAGCCTGACTGTGAGTGTTAGGAGGCAACATTAGGGGAAGGTCTTGGCTTCTATGCCTGGTTTGTTGGCCCTACAGGTCAACTGGTTGGCCACTGTGTGAAAGAGATGCTGGAACTGATGGATCACTGGTCTGATCTAGCAGAATTCTCTCTTTTGTATTCCTGGCAGCCTCCTGAAGCTCCTCAGTACAGTATCCTGAACAGAGAGAGTAGGGCTGCGGTCACACACACTAAATAATCCACTTTCAATCCACTTTCATTGCACTTCTGAATTGGATTCTGCCAGTTCACACAGTAAAAATCCAGTTGGAAAGTGGATTGAAAGTGGATTATTTAGTGTGTGTGACCGCAGCCTAGGGCTGGGAAAACTTTTTAACACTCTCACTCCTGCATCTTGTATGGGCCCCCAGCTTGTCTTTTCTAGCAGGACGAGAATATTTACTACCTGATTCATGTAGTCATTGTCCAGGCTACAATCAAGGATGCTACAAAATGCACATTTGTTTTGTCATAGGCAGAGACCAGTTAAAGTTTTTATTTTATCATGTTTAGCATGTTGACCGTGGACATGGCAGATCTGGTTCAAATCTCCAACTATCTGTTGACTATGGACTGGTCATTGATGCTGACCTGAAGTACTCTTGTTGTGAGATACAAGGAAGAGTTCTTCTCTGCTGCTTAAGGAAAGGGCAAGCCATATCCCGGGCGGGAGGTGGTTACCCCCAGGGGACTTGGCCCCCGCCTTTGGAATGTTTCCGCTGTTTTCAAACCGCTTGCTTATCGCTTCCCTCACCTCCCTAACCTTGAGAATCTAGCTCTCAGTCGCTTCTTGCTTCCAGGTGCAAAATGTAACTTTTCCCGCTTTTAGCCTGAGAACAAATGACCCGTATATTCTTGCGCCCTTTTTCCTTTTATATGATTGGTGAGGGGAATATGAATTACCTGATTGAATTGAGTATATCTGCCCTGATGGTTTCAATGTACAGTATTACTAACACGGGACATGTAGATGACTATTGGAACCGTTTGCAATAAAGGATTTTTCTGTTTAAGAACACCTGTTGTGGAATGACATCCATTGGACTCTCACAGATACCATAAGAAACGAGAAGCCAATGTTGGATCTGGCCAATGGCCCATTCAGTCCAACACTGTCACACAGTGGCCAGAAATACCAGGTGCCCTCAGGAGGTCCACCAGTGGGGCCAGGACACTAGAAGCCCTCCCACTGTTCCCCCCCTCCCAAGCACCAAGAATACAGAGCATCACTTGCCCCAGACTGAGAGTTCCTATCTATACCTTTTGGCTAATAGCCACTGATGGACCTCTGCTCCATATGTTTATCTAATTCCCTCTTGAAGCCATCCATGCTTGTAGCCACCGCCACCTCCTGTGGCAGTGAATTCCATGTGTTCACCACTCTTTGGGGGAAGAAGTACTTCCTTTTATCTGTTCTAACCTGACTGCTCAGCAATTCCATTAAGTGCCCACGAGTTCTTGTATCGTGAGAGAGGGAGAAAAGTACTTCTTTCTCTACCTGCTCTGTCCCATGCATAATCTTGTAAACCTCAATCATATCACCCCTCAGTCGTTGTTTCTCCAAGCTAAAGAGCCCCAAGTGCTTTAACCTTTTTTCATAGGGAAAGTGTTCCAACCCTTTTATCATTCTAGTTGCCCTTTTTTTGCACTTTTTCCAATGCTATAATATCCTTTTTGAGGTGTGGTGACCAGAACTGTACAGAGTACTCCAAATGAGGTCGCACCATTGATTTATACAGGGGCATTATGATACTGGCTGATTTGTTTTCAGTTCCCTTCATAATAATCCCCAGCATTTTATTGCAGTCACACACTGTCTCGACATTTTCAGTGAGTTATCTACTACGACTCCAAGATCTGTCTCTTGGTCAGTCTCCACCTGTTTGGACCCCATCAACATGTATTTATAGTTAGGATTTTTGCCCCCCAATGTGCATCACTTTGCACTTGGCCACACTGAACCCCATTTGCCATGTTAATGCCCACTTACCCATCCTTGACAGATCCCTTTGGAGTGCCTCACTCCCTGGTTCTCACCACCCCGAACAATTTCATATCATCTGCAAATTTAGCCACTTCACTGCTTACTCCCAACTCCAAATCATTAATGAACAAGTTAAAAATGTGGTAATACATTAGTTTAGTGAGGATCCAGTTTTGTAAAATTGCAGAATTACCTCTCAAAGCCCTTTTTTTGAGTTCAGCTATGTGGAGGAATGGTTACTTGGGATAGTAGAGCGACCTTTGAGTCAATATGGCTCTATTACCCCTGGAAAACATTCCACTTTGTATTTCCTCACTTATCCTTGAGGCCATTATCCCCCCTCCAACTTCTCTCGGTCCATTAACATATCATTTAGCAGCCTTTATCCCGTTGCAAATCCACTGAAGTCCAAGGTAACGAAGCAACACTACATTACAATGAAGAACCCTGTGCAGTTAATTTCTGAACAGCTAAAGGATGCAACAAATGCTTCACTTCACTGCTTTAGACACAATTGTGAATGCAGAATATTAAGTCTTAGTGGGGAAGGGAGGTAAAGCTATTAATCTGCACTCGCTCTTGCTTAACATACAGCTCAAATTGTTTTTCTCTGCGCCCCCTCAAAATGTTATTTCTGGACATTTGCAGTGACCTGGAGAAAATAGCCTGAACTGCACAGCAAATTACCACCTTATAATGGTCACCATATAGAGCAATTTAATACTATACTCATGTGGCAGCTGTACTGTGTGAAACAGCCATTGGGCAGGGCCGCTATTAGTCTAATAAACATTTGCTTGTGGCTTGGACTGCACAAGTCAGCAAATGAGGTAAATGCAAGTGAGAACACCTTGTGCAAAGGGGCTATAATGGACAGGAAATGGTTAATGCTTTAACCCGGTCTGAGAACTCTGAGTGACAGGGAATTAAAGTGGAAGTCTACAGTTGAGAGTGCCAGTTAAGAGTGGCAGTTGGGAATGACAGTTGAGAGTGGAGTGAGAACCATGGAGGAGAGTTAAGTAGAGTAAGAGGATCAAGCAGGATCCTGACTTAGGGAAGTGGGATGAGTAGCCTTTCCCTGAGGGAAATAGTTCCTAGTTAAGGGGAGGGAGGTGATCCCTATAAAGTGCTTAAGAAGGAAATTTGGAACTTGTGTGAATGTTCCTGCCTTCACAAATTTAAGTATTTTTGAGACAAAGAAGCTTATCCTTGTTTATTCAAGCAGTGACTGCCAAAAGATCTCTCTCGACAGTTTTAAAGACCTATCTGTATAACGAAACAGCTACTTGACTGTGACAAACTATCATTTTTTATTTATATCAAGTTACCTCATTCCTGTTGCCTGTTCATCTTCTAAGTCCTAAACCTGAAACCAACCTGAGCATTCCCCCTCAAAAGTGAAATAAAGCAGTTGGTTTGGAATTACCATCAGCATCTTGTGTGCCATTATATGACAAAAACAAAAGAAGGATTTTATCAGTTCCTCAGTTGGGTCAGCAGATGTCTATATACCTTTAAGCAACTGAGTAGGGCAGAGAGAGAAACAAAGAAGAAAGAAAAGGGGCTGCTCAGCCAAGAAAATGATAAAGGGAAGTGAGGATGTGTTATACCCTCTGTCAGATGGGAGTGGCATGGTTGACTACACATATGTACCTGAATTGTAGCTTTTCATGTGTGCATGTGTGTATATACAGAGCGGGGGCGGGGGGGGGGGCGGGAGCAGGGCGAGAATCTGGACAAAATGATCATGAGAAAGCCTGGAAGGCCCAAAAGCAAGAGGATTGCCAACCTCCAGGTTGTGACTGGAGATTTTCTGGGATTTCAGTTTGTCTCCAGGCAACAGAGTTCAGTTCACCTGCAGAAAATGGCCACTTTGGAAGATGGACTGTATGGCATTACACCCCACTGAAGTCCCCCCCCCCAACACCACCCTTCTCAGTCTCCACCCCCAAAATCTCCAGACATTTCCTAGCCTGGAGCTGGCACCCCTACCCAGAAGGCAAACTAAAACAACATCTGACTTGACTGTGTTTTATAAATTGTTTCTAAGCGCCTGTCGAGGTTTTTGATGAGCTGCCTTAAGCATTTGCAGTACGTTCCTAAGCAGAGTTGTACCCTTTGAAGTCCATTGAAGCTGAAGGGCTTAGACAGGTATAATGGTGTTTAGGATTGTGCTGTTAGTTGCCTCAGTGGAAGAAATATTCAGTTGATGAGGATGCGGGGGAAGGGGACTTGTCGTACCTCGCAACATGACAGGTATTCTTTTCAGGACATGTCATACCAAACGAAGAACAAATGTAAAGTACATCAGCAGGTAGACAGAAGTTACATCTCCAAACCCAGGAAATTTAATCATGGGCAGTGGTGATACTCATGAGGTAAGCCCTAGACAAGTTACAGGCCCTTTCCGCCCTCTCCTTTTAATCCATGTTCACCGCAGTGTCCTCCAAGCAATTCTGCACTCAAATCAAATTCAACCTTCTATTTATTCCTGCCCCCCCTCAATTCTGCATTATGGTACCTCCCGTCAGTGGTCAGCTGCGTTTCAGAATGCTGTTGCCCTGGGGTTTTTGGATACTGTTTTGCTGAGGACTTAAATCACCTCAACTCAAACACTGAGAAAAACTGGTGTAGCAGGCAAACGTGGAAAGGGCCACAGTTTGGTGTAGCGGTTAAGTGCACGGACTCTAATCTGGGAGAACCGGGTTTGATTCCCCACTCCTCTGCTTGCAGCTGCTGGATGACCTTGGGCAAACTATAGTTCGGTCAGAGGTTTTCTTGAAAAGAGCAGTTTCTGTCAGAGCTCTCTCAGCCCCACCTACCTCACAGGGTGTCTGTAGTGGGGAGGGGGAAGGAAAAGGAGTTTGTAAGCCGCTCTGAGACTCGTAGTGAAGGGCGGGGTATAAATCCAATCTCTTCTTGCGAGGTAAGCTTTTACAGCACATGATAAGAAAACCAATCCCACCAGTGCTATTTCTGTTGTTGTATTAGTATTTGTGTATGTGAGTCCAGGGAGTGCTTAAAGCAGTACCTAGCACACAGTACATGTATTAAAAGCAACTTCACTAAATTCTGTGTGGCACAATAGCTGCAGAGATTCTATTACCACCGGGGCTAAAGACAAACAGAAAAGAAGCATTGCAGAAAAGTGAAGACCTGGTAGGGGAAGTTCTCAGCAGCTGACAGAGAGCAAGAGAGAAGTTGCCGTGCCTCTGAAGTCATGCATACTAAAATTCCCTGGAGGGCAGGAGGCTACGGGTACCAACGTTCAGGCCTCAGTTCTGGAAAGTTCTGAATTATTCGCTGCAGAGGTGCAGAACCCATCTGCATTGTGACCACAAAGCATATGTTTCTTAGAACCAATTCCCCATGCAGGGATTTAGGGAGGGGGCATTCTTTACATTTCAGGTAGCTACCAATCGAAGAGAAAAATAGCCTAATGCAATATTATCCTAGGACAGCTTGGGAAAGAGCTCTCTCAGCCCCACCCACCTCACAGGGTGTCTGTTGTGGGGAGGGGAAGGGAAAGGAGTTTGTAAGCCGCTCTGAGACTCCAAGTGAGTGAAGGGCGGGGTATAAATCTAATCTCTTCCTCTTCTTCTTTTCCTGGCTGCGGCAAGTGGTGGCCAGGAGAAGGGGAGCATTGCTTGGGAAGGGTTAAATGGCTGGCAGCCATTTCAGTCAGCAGCTGGACAGGTGCGGGGGGTGGGGGGGAGTGAAACCAACTAGTGAAATGGCTTGCAGCAGTTTAAACATAACAGCTCAGCTGCTGACCTGCGCCATTCAGCTTTTAGGTTTAAATGGCCCGAACAGCCAAACCGAACCAGGCAAAAGTCCGGTAAATGTTCGGGGAACATCATGCTGAATTTTGGCTTGTGAACTGGTTCACGCCCATCGCTGCTGAGCTGCTGGGGCCAGGGTACAACAACAGCAGCTGAACTGCCAAGCAAGGACTGCAATCCAGGCACTCAGAAACCGGAACCGCCCAAGTTTATTCATTTTTAAATTTCCTTCATTTCCTTTCCTTTATCTCTCTCCAGCTGGGGCCCAAAGCGGCTTACATCGTTCCTCCGTTTTATCCTCACAACAACAGATAGGTTAGACTGAGAGCATGTGACTGGCCCAAGGTCACCAAGTTTGCTTCCATGGCAGAGTGGGGATTTGAACCCGGGTCTCTCAGATCCTAAGCAGACACTCTAACCACTGCACCACACTGGCTCTCACCAGGGAATAACTGGGAACAACTAGGGCTGCCAAGTCAGCCCAGGGGGTGGGGGATCCCCCGCTAAAGGGGTTCCCGATCTGCCGGCCAGCATTTGGCCGGCGGGGGGAACCCCACCCCCGAAGTCGTCCAGCAAGGATGATGTAGTGATGTCACCGGAAAGTGATGTCAGCACATTGGGGGCATTGCCAGGGCATCGCCCTGGCAATGCCCCCAACGTGCTGACGTCACTTCCAATGAGGTTGCGGGGCGCGCGCACCAGGAGAAACTCCCGGCCGGAGGACTCCCCCCCCGCCGGTGAGTCCCTAAGACTTGGCAACCCTAGGAACAACACAGTGAAGTGTGCCATGCTGTCTTGGACTGGCAGTTGGAAGAAGCCAAGGGGCAGCCGGTGGAGGCACGGCATGCCCTGCCCTGTCATTAGGGACTGGAGCACCCAACTCCCTCCTATTCAGAGGGAATATTCAGAATATTCCTATTCAGAGGGCATCTCAGGGGAGTCCAGCAGTTAATCTACTAATCCTAATGTTTATTCCTGAACATTTCATAAACATGTACTCTAAAGGAGAGCCAGGATGGCGCAGTGGTTAAGAGTGTCAGAGTAGTGCCTGGAAGATGGAGGTTCAATTCCCCACTTGTGTCATGGCAGCTCAGGGGGAGGCAGTCATACTCTCTCAGCCAAACCTACCTCACAGGATTGTTGTGAGGATAAAATAGAGGAGAGGAGAATGATGTAAGCCCCCTTTGGTTCCCGTTGAGGAGAAAGGCAGGGTAGGAATGAATTCAACGAACGAATAAGGGGCAGAGTGGGACTCAAATGTAGGCTGAGGTGCTTGGAAAGGGAGACTGTTGCAGCGCGCGGAACATTCATGAACAGCAAATGGTCAGGGGGCAGCAGGGGAAATGATAAAGCCAGTATGCCCACCTATCAATTGGGAAGGGCCACTGTGGAAGTACTTTCTGTTCTGTGTGCCTGTTTTGTGATTCCATAAGTATATATAGACATCGGTCACTGGCTTTGCTCTCACTTCAGTCCCTCCCTCCCTTGGAAAATCTGTCAACACCAAACATTCAGCTCCAAGGCTCCACCACCCAGACTTTCTCAGGTAGAACCTTTCACTTTCATTTCCCAAGCAGCCTAGCCAGCATTCTGTAGGAGCTGCTGGGATTTCAAATATCTGAAATGATAAGGTTCAGATTCAAAAATATTGAGAATATTCCAAAGACATCATTATACAGTGAATTCCAAATACTTTTAAAATCTGAATTGCACAGCCTTAACAAAAACTCATGTGAGCCAAGCTGCACATTCCTGCATTCTGTGGGGGAACATGCAATCAATCCAGCCTCTGCCTCAGACAGGGACTCTAGAGATCTGCTCAGGTAAATCTTTGTCACATTTTTTGTCAACATGAAGGTGCTTATATGAACGCAGCTGCTGGGTTTCCCCTCTCTTTGTGGCACCAAACCACTGAGAAAATCTACCGGAATATGTTTTTGCTATTGATTCCTTCTGATGCCTCTGAAAATTGACCCCTGTTTTGTTCACACGCTATATTCAATTAAGGTTGTATCTATTTCTGCAGAGAAGGGAAAATACAGTAATAGACTGTTTTCTTCATTGGTAGGAAACTTCGATGCCTTAATGAGACATATTCTATTTCTCCCACAACCAAATATTGCAGTGTCATCCATTCCATGCTCAAAATAAGACATTTAATGTTGTATAATTGCCAATCAGTATTCAGAAACTGATGTTCTGTATTTGATAGTAACTCATAGTGGTTGGTAACAGTGCACAAAAGGATAGGGAGCTGAAGCAATTCGAGGCACCCAAGATACACATCGTGTATGCTCAAATGGGTCTTATTTACCAGGGCCATTCCCTCTAGGGTTGCCAAGTCGGTTAAACTTACTGGCAAAGCATGCGCACCGGCCGACATCACGCACGTTGGGGGCGTTGCCAGGGCGACGCTCTGGCAATCGCCCCAAAACTCTATGGTATCATAGAGTTTTGGGGCGATTGCCAGAGCATCGCCCTGGCAACGCCCCCAACGTGATGGCGTCACTTCCGGGTGATGTCATTACGTGGGGGAAGTCGTCCAGGCTGGACGACTTTGGGGGTGGGGTCAGCGGATTGGGAACCCCTGTAGCGGGGGATCCCCCGCCCCCCTGGCTGACGTGGCAGCCCTAATTCCCTCTCTGACAGCATTTGTGCTTGGTAAATTGTCCTTATCCTTATTTTGTCATTTGGATCAATTTTGAGGATATCTTTTGTTGTTAGCGAGTGTTACTAGATGCCATTTTTTAGATTTGTCTTCTCCCCCAGATCTCTATAAAACCTCTGACCTGGGGATCCCCTGGTATTACAGCGCATCTCCAGACTACAGAGATTAGTTCTCCTGGAGAAATTCAGAAAACAGATGTTTTTGAGGGCAGGACTCTAGGGCAGTGTACTCCACTGAGGTCCTTGTCCTCCCCAGGCTCCACTCCCAAATCTCCAGATGTGGCTAGGGGGACGAGCAGCCCTATTTACAGCACATGACTGCACATGCAATGGTGCCGATGATCAGTACATGGTTTCCCTGCAAATTCTATCCTGACAAATTTCAGCTGTTCTATAAGTACATCTAGACCTGCCTTGATAATCCTGCTGGCACAGAAAGGCCAGGATAGAAATGTTGTAAATAAATCAAATAAATAACTACGTAGTCGGAAACTAACTGGTTTATGGTTCTGTCTCTCATTTTCAGAGTTGGGGGCTCTGGTAGTTTTTAGCAAACAGTAGGCAGGGCTGGCTCGCTCTGTGCTTGGGAAAGTAACCGCCATGATTGATGAGGGCTGAGGTCGCTTCCCTCATCACATTAATCACTAAAACCATTGCTTTTGTGAGGCAGGGCATGTGATGAGGCTAGGGTTGCCAGGTTCCCTTGTTGCTCTGGTGGGGGGATTTGGGGGGTGTTTTGGGGGAGGGCAGGGATGCCCCCAAGCCCCACCCCCAAGAGTGACCACCCGCCCAGCCATTTCTCCCAGCCCCGTGCCCCATGGTCCCCACCCTGCTTGCAAAAGGACCCTTCCAAGCTGGCAGGGGACAGACTGAAGCTCCCGGAAGTGGGGGAAACCCCACCCATACCTAGGGGCTGACAGCCCTAGATGAGGCCATCTTGTCCTCTCTGGGTGTGAGGGCAGCGTGTGGTTGTATGGGATGGTGGTAAGTGGGACTGGGGAAAAGACTGGAGTTCTCTGTCACTCCTGTAGCCATACAATTTTATGGCCTGTTTGTTAATTAACAATTATTGGGACTCTCAATTGGCTGTAGAGAGTTTAATTGAATAGCCATTTGCCTTTCCCTCAGTTGGCTAATTAAAATTAAATACTTTTGTATCTTACCAAAGCCCCAAAATAGATGCTTTTCTGAGATACAGATACAAACAAACTGAGAGTTTGCAGCGGAAGAAACAAAATGCACTGCTAAGAGGAAAAGGCTGTCTTTAATATTCTTTTTCATTTCCTCTAACAGGAATGCACCAGAGCCAAGACATCTTTATATATATAAAAAAAACAAGTTTGCCTTTAATTCTTAGTCCCACCTCTGAAAAATTGTCTTCACTGATTTGCAGTGCAATTCCATACTGAATTATACCCTTTTAGGTCTGTTAATGTCAGTGGGCATAGAAGGCTTAGGACTGCAGTGTAAAACTGGCCCTAACTGGTGAATGAACACATCGGAGAAACCCCACACATTCAGACAGATGTTGTTCAGCACTGAAAACTGCATGGTAGGCTTTCATACACCGCATAGCTTGTCCATAGAGTTGCAGCTCCAAGTTGGGAAATACCTGGAGGTCTGGCGGATGGAGCTGCTGGTGGGTGGAGTTTGAGAGGGGAGGGACCTCAGCGAGATACAGTGCCATAGAGTCCACCCTCCCAAGCAGCCATTTTCTCCAGGGGGGGGCTGATCTCTGTACTCTGGAGATCATTTGTAATTCTGGGGGATCCCCAGGCCCCACCTGGAGTTTACCAACCCTACTCATCCACCATAAATTCTGTTCCGATGCATTGTTCCCGTAACGGATGTAAAATGTTGAATGTAGGACGGTGAGACAACTTACAGCTTTCGATTTCCAGTGTGCAGTTTTGTTCATCCAGAGGGTATCTGCGTAGATCCATCATGCATGCAGCCGTGGTGGTGATCCTGAAAGACAAACATAGGAAGAGAAACAGTGACCCATGGCATTGTGGAATAGTTGAAGTAGCATGTTCTCTTAAAATGGGAAGCAGAATTCAGATTCCCTGGAGATATCAGGTGGTTTCTGCTTGAACAGGTCTAAACCAGCGCAAGCAGTGTCTGGAGAGGAGGCATATGCATTTTCTGAATAAATGTTCTAAATATATAAGCGTTATGGTGCATAATAGTCTGGCTTGCACCATTTGTCACCAAGCCCTGTAGCACAAGCGCCAAGTGGCTACTGCCGGGCACAAAGCCACTTGGCAAGGAATTTTGGTGACATAAACTTTGCAGGGAACATTGAGGTGATCCAGTCAGGAGCCCACCTCACTTGCAGGCAAGGGACTTTGAGCAAGGTGATCATGTTCATGTTGAAGCTCCCAGCATGCCTACTGAGAACTGGAGAATTATGAGCGTGGTCCTAATTTCATGGGTGAAAAGTTGGGGGGTATGGTCCTGGAGCCATGGGTCAGCTGCGTCTCTTTGCGGGCAAATGGGAGAAGCAGACTTCTTGCAGATGCTCATCTTCTGGTGGAAGGCTAAGCCCATCTCCGTAGATGTCCCCTGGCTGGTGTTCTTCCTGGGAGAGAAGGAGTAGGACTTTAAAGCAACCCTTGGCTCTCTGGCCAGTGAGGCCATATCCTCCTTTGTGTTTTTTAAACCTTTGCTGTTTTCTTCACGGCACAGAATGATAATGAAAGAATCCAGGCTGCAATACTGGTGCAGTCGTTTTTCAGGTAATCAGTTAACATACTGTGCCATTTGAAAATGGGCTCCCCTGTATTAATTTTTGTGGACTGCGAGTCGCTTGAGAACCACTCTCTTGATTTTTTTTTTTTTTTAACGCTAACCTATTCATTTTCGAAGTTACAAGATTACAAGGGTTTAGGGCAGGGGTGGGCAATTGTTTTGGCTCGGGGGCCACTTTGTGGGCGCGGAGGTTAGCGGAGGGCCGCACCTTTTAAAATGATTGCATTCATTAGTTAACTTTGCATTTCAGAAAAGGTATAAATTGTATCATAAAAATCAATAAATATAAGTTAAATAAAAAAGTGGTCGTTTTATTCAATTTATTTATTGTGCTAATTTCATATCATCTATAGCTGCAAGCATTTAATTTTAGAATCAGTTTAATGAGACAAATGTACCCTATCACACTTTTCTACAATTTTTTTGAAATCAGATTGCTTGTTGAGATCCTCATCACAGCCTGCAAGTTAATGTCTGTCAAAGAGCATCTATATTTACTCTTGTTGATCTTCATGCAAGAAAAACTTTGCTCACAAATATATGTAGACCCAAATATAGAGGACATTTTCCCAGCAAATTTCTTCATACATGGAAATTTTTTCAGCAGACAAAGATTTGTAAAAGTCAACTAATGTCCCAGCATTAAACATTTCTTTCACGGTGTGATCTGACTGCATGTCAGTAAGTTCAAGCTGCAGCTCCTCAGGTGCTGTACCAATGTAAGCAGTGATGGGATAAGAGAGCAAACTGAATTTAGGCTCAATTTTCTTGAAGTCCTGAAATCTTCTTGGCGGGCCGCAAAAAACTCTGTGGCGGGCCGCATGTGGCCCCCGGGCCCACCCCTGGTTTAGGGGATCAGAAATAAGTCCTATTTTAGTCAAGTGTACTTCAGAATGCAGCTATAAACCAGATTGTACCCCTTTCTTTGCCATCTAAGAACCGCTCTCTTATTTGGACTACTGCTGCCCTTGCCAGCTGTTTGTATGCCTCCTGTTTCTTTCTTCTTCTCGCCTTGTACATTCAAAAACAGGCGTTACCAACTTTGGGAAGACAGAGATTAGTTTCTTCTTGATTATATGACTGGTAGCCCCTTTGCAGTACATATTTCTGACCATTTGAACGTTCAACAAGGTTTAGAATTTGATTTGAAGAACAGAAGCAGTTTTGATGCAGTAATAATAGTCCTCTTCTGAAGAAGATAACCCAAATGGGGGACTTAGCGAGAATCCTCATCTGGATCTTTGGACTGCTGGACTTTTTTGAACTTTTGGATTGCTAGACTTCTGGATTGTTAAGAAATTGATTTTTTCTTGTAAAACTGTATACTATGCGCTGTAAAATTTTTGAAGATTAATTCCTATGTATGTTGCACATGCCTATATTTTGGTAATACTTTATTTAGCATCAGTGCTTTCACAGTTTTTTCGGTTGCTGTGGTATTGACTTAGACGGTGATCCTTCTTGCATTTACCTCCCAATTTGGTGTCATCTACAAATTTAATGAGTAGTTCCTCCACACCCTCATCCAGATCATTTATAAAAATATTGAAGCGAGCCCTGTGGCACCCCACTGGACCCCTCCCTCCATTCAGATGAAATGCCATTGACAACTACTCTTTGAGTGCGGTTCTCCAACCAGTTCCCTATCCACTGAACTATCCTAGGCCGAGGACAGACTGGTGCTCCGCTGCACCATGGAAGCGGGGCGGAGCAACCCGGGGGCGAAGCGTCCTGGAGCTTGCTGTGTGCTTCCCCGTGTGTTCACACCCACCGGAAGTGGGAGGAATGTGCGCCCAGCCGGCTGGCCACCAGTTCCTCCTGGTGTACGGCTGCCGTGGGAGCAAACGCCGCAGGACCATGTAAAAACAGCATGGCTCCGCCAGCCAGCTGCAGCTGTGTGCATGGGCCCGCCTCCTCCGCTTGCAAAGCAGACGTAACGCGGGCCAGAACGCCAGTCTGTTCTCAGCCTTAGAGTCCAGCTTTATAGAAATCCAAGTAAACAACATCAGCAGCATTCCCTCAATCCAGTAAGCTCGTCACTCGATCAAAGAAGGGAATGAGGTTGGTCTGGCAGGACGTGTTGGGGACAGATCTGTGCTGCCAGAGGGCAGAGGGCACCAGAGTCACTGAAAGCAGGCTGCTGTGCCCACAGCCCCAGTCTTGCCTGGGTCAGCTTGGGGTATGCCTGGGCTGGTTGACCAGCTAGCAGTTTGGGTTGTGCCTGGGCTGGCTGGTGGGGTACTCCCCTGGCTAATGGGGAGGTGTGCCTATAGCCCTTGCACTGGCCCTGGATTTAGTTGTCTGGAGGTGCTGAACTTGCTTTGTAAGTGGTGGTGGTGGAAAGCGCCATGAAGGGGCGTGACAGTGAAACATTGCTTTATTAGGGCCAGTTTCTTTGCGCATATCATTGGATGTATATATGTAGGATTTGTGTCTGTCTTGGGCAAATATTTTGAAGGAATGGACATGGATATTACATTTAATGTGCATAAGGTTAGACTGTCTTGAACTTAGTAAAGGTAGGGAATAAATTTTGATTGATTAATCAAAGGAATTTTATTAAAGGGCATGCTGGATTGCAGAACACGCATTTCAATACAAGCAAAAGTTCTAAATATCATTTACCCAAAGTACTTCTATTTTTCAGCTTTTGAGTGAAGAGAAAATATTTACAGCAACATAAAAACCTGGCATGTTTCTAGAGCTAGAAACTATGGATCCTTCATTCATAGTCCTTTTCCACTCTACAGGACTCAGTGGCATGTATTCCATCATGCTCCTCTTCCAATGGAACAACATTTGCATTTGGGGAAGGTGGATGCTGACTTCTGCTGGTTCCCCCTTCCCTAGGGCTGCCAAGTCAGCCCGGGGGGCGGGGGATCCCCCGCTAAAGGGGTTCCCGATCCGCCGGCCAGCATTTGGCCGGCAGGGGGAACCCCACCCCCGACGTTGTCCAGCAAGGATGACGTAATGACGTCACCGGAAGTGACGCAGCACGTTGGGGCCATTGCCAGGGCGATGCTATGGCAATCGCCCCAAAACTCTATGATACCATCGAGTTTTGGGGCGATTGCCAGAGCGTCGCCCTGGCAACACCCCCAACGTGCTGCATCACTTCCGGTGACGTCGATGGGCGCGCACGCTTCGCACGCGCGCCAGAAGAAACTCCCGGCGGGAGGAGGACTCCCCCCCGCCAGTGAGTTTTCAAGACTTGGCAGCCCTACCCTTCCCACTGCAGACTCCACTTTGCCCAATAATCTGTTCTTGAGGGTCCACCCTCCCCCCCGAACAACATTTTGGGGGACATAGTGGGCTGCAGCAGGAGAGGGAAGTGAAACAGGCCCAGTCTGCACAGCCTGCAGATGGTTGGATGTATACTATTGGTCCCAATCAAGAGAAAATTTGGCTGGGGCTTTGAAGCTGGGGTACAGAATTGTGGTGCACCCATGTATACAGAATGCCCCACCCAGCTGGGAATACACAGGCACATGTCTCAGCTTTATATAAACTGGACTGCAGTGAACCTATTTGGCAGGAAGCTGTGAAGATTTGTTGGCATGTATTCAGAAGACAGAAAATATAAAGTAATATTGGGTTGTATTTTACATTAAAATACCGCACGGGGTTGCAGCCTATCAAAGAATCTTCAACACAGTTGGCCTTTCATGCCACTGAGCGATAAATGCAATAAAATAAAATTTATAACAGAAATTCTGACAGCGTATAACCACAGCGCTGCAAACAATATGCTGTAATAAAAGTTGTCCAAGGAATTTATTGCAAATAACAGTTTCGTTTGACAGAGCAAATAGGCTGCAAGGATTGTTGTTGTTGTTATTATTTTTTTTTAAAAAAAAATGGGGAGCTGGGAATAGCAAGTTTTTTTTCAAGTACAGCCAAGAGATAATGCCAAGAGAAAAAGAAGATTGAGAATGGCTCGGCCCTTCTTAATGCGGAACAAAGAACAAGAAGATTGAGTGCGGCACTGCGGTTCTTAATGGGGAACACTGTGAAGAAACACAACTGAACAACAGTGGCGTGATTTGTTTGTCCCCTATAGTAATATTGGTTCACTGAGGGATGATTCATACAAGCACCGGGACACTGAATCGTGCTGTGGGTAGTGGCAGAGCAATGAGGCAAATTTGGTATTGGTAGCTGTGAGAATAGCTCCTAGCACATCCCCTGTCCCTTTCCTTTAGTAACAATAAGCTCCTTCAACTGAGGTCTTGAGCCATACAATAAGATCACAGTATAAATATCAATAACAATCACAGAATGTTTAATAAAAGAAAATTAATGTCACCAGTAAAATCGCAAGATTGTCACACTAGTACTTAGCAAGAGAGGGTCTTGAAGATATTATAATTGACGAGAATATGGCCATAGGTCACGTAACTGCAGGACTGATGTTAACCAACAAAAAGAAAACTGCCTGAGGTCCAATGGCAAGTTGGTACTTGCTCAAAATGGGGGAAATCCAAAGTTCTTGCAATACTGCTGTCCCATACAGCACCTGCATTAGAACACAAGCATGGGTGTGGGCCCCCTACCCCATATAATTACCCCCGGCACTGCCTTAGAACCAGAGTTTATGGCAGGGCTTTTTTTTGTAGAAAAAGCCCAGCAGGAACTCATTAGCATAATAGGCCACACCCTACAGCAGAAACTCATTAGCATATTAGGCCACACCACTGACAGCACAGCTTATTAGCATGTTAGGCCACCCTCCCTGTTACCAGAAGAGTGGTCATCGAGCCACACCCACCTTTTGCGTCTTATTCTGTTTAGCTTGTTTGTTGTCAAAACCCAGGGCTTTTTTTGGTAGCAGGAATTAATTTGCATATTAGGCCACATACCCCTAATGTAGCCAGTCCTAATGAGTTTCTGCTGTTGGGTGTGGCCTGTTATGCTAATGAGTTCCTGCTGGGTGTGGCCAACTCAGGAGCCAGCTGGAACTCCGTTCCTGTGCGCTCCTGCCCCAAAATAGCCCTGGTTTTTGGAATGGAAATAATAATTGGCAACCTGATTCTGCTTTATGTTCCTGGGCATGCACAGTTAGGAACTACCCCGCCAGCCCTTAGCAATGAAGTTAGCTGAAAAATATACAAAATACTAGACAGTTCCAGCCATTTCCCACGCTGCAGCCCCACTTACCCACTGCCACTTGGTAGAGTGCTGCTGCCACCTCACTTTTCATGCTAGAAAGGACATGGTTGCATTGGCGCAACACCTATTAACATGCCCCCCTCCTGCTAAATCTCCCAATAGTTGCCAAATTAGTCTGTACCAGCAAAATGAGACAGGAGTCCCACAGCACCCAAAGGTTAACAGAATATATTCCAGCATAAATGTTTGTGAGCCAGGGTCATGAGTCCTGTTTCATCCTATGCCTTCCTAGTTCTGATTTTATGTTAATCTTAGTTCGCCTTTCCATCCACAGTTGGTTCCTCAACCACTCTTATTTATTTAAGGGACTTCATCTGTAGCCTGCCTTTCTCACTGAGACTCAAGACTGATTGTGCAAATTAAGGCCCAGTTCAGACTGGCAGTTTGGCCCGATGTAGGCCCGCTTTGCAAGTGGATTAAGAGAGCCCGTTCCCACAGCCACAGATGCCTGGCATTGCCGTGCCGCGCTCACCCCGTCCTGAAGCGCTTTCATCCCGCTTTAAAAGGGTACCTGGTGAAACTGGTGTAAGGCAATGCACAAAGAATGAGAGAAAACTGACAATCAACTGTGAATAAGACTGAGTTACAAAATGTAGCAAGCCGGGTACTATAAGCGGTAGAACAGGTGAGCTTCCCCCACAATACTCACCTGGCACCCACCTACCTTTCTTTTAGGCACCAGGCTAAAACGTTCCTCCCCCCCCCCCCCCCGGCTTCTGACTAAGGGGTTTTATCTTTCAAACATTTTATGTTCTTCTTCTGTGCTGAGGATCGTTTGGTCTATAGCATTTTGGACTGCTTAATGTATATTTTATGCTGTTATGCCCTGGCTTGTTTTTAATGATGTTCACTTGTTTTTTAATGACTTTGTTTTATTATGTTAATCGTAGCCATCTTGAGCAGGTAGCTGGAAAGGCAGCATAGTTTTTTTTTCTAAAGAAATAATGTCACAGAACTGAACAGAAAAACGGATGAACCACGCAGTAAGCTGTTTAATACATACAAAGGAACAAAGCAGTGAAAACGGGTAACATTTCACAGACAGTAATCAACCTTATTCCCTAATGCCTATGAACGGTGGAATGATAAGTGCATCATGGGAGCCTTTCTAACCTCATCAGACCTTGGGGATGGGCTAGGGTTGCCAGAGGGGTTTTTTTTTGTGGGGGCTGGGGTTGCCAGCTCCAGGTTGGGAAACTCCTGGAGATTTGGGGGTGGAACAAACCAAGCACGGCAACTGACACAGTCAATGGCTATAACAAATTCTGAACATAAGTGAATTTATACCAAAAAAGTGCATACTAACAAGAAATGACATGACACAGCACAGAATGGACAAAAAAGCCGGCACAAAGAACAAAGTTGGTTGACGAAAATTCCGGATTTTCTATCTTTGTTTCGTTGATACGACCTATATTGATATGAATGGTGGTAAGCGTTTAGCCTTTATAATATGGTAAATATGGATTAGCCAACAATAATTTGTACAGTATGGCAAGTACAATGTTTTTATCAACAGGATATTTTGTCCTGTATAATCTGAAGGCTTCTGTTACATTGGGCACTATTTGAAGGTATGCAAGTTATTTAATTATAATCAGGGCATGGAAATTATTAATTGCCAGACTAATAGTAATAGATTGTTATTGTAGTTGCATGGTAACAGTGAAGAAGTATCAACGAAACGAAGATAGGAAATCCAGAATCTTCGTCAACCAACTTTATTCTTTGTTCTGGCTTTTTTGTCCATTCTGTGCTGTGTCACGTCACTTGATGTTAGTATGCACTTTTTTGGTATAAATTCACTTATGTTCATAATTTCTTATAGCCACTGATTGCATCAATTGCAGTGCTTGGTTTGTTTCATGACTGCTATACTGCGACATCACTTTGTTTATTGCTTGATTTGGGGGTGGAGCCTGGGGAGAACAGGGACCCCAGTGGGACACAATTGCCATTGAGTCCACCCTATGAAGCATCCCTTTTCTCCAAGGGAACTGATTTCTGGAGATGAGCTGTAATTCCAGGGGATCCCCACGTCCCACCTACAGGCTGGTACCCCTAGTACAGGGAGCGAGGTGAACAACCGTTTTCCCTATTGTGAACTGATTGGATTTTGTTTTTAACCAGCCTTTCTTAGTACCATCTATCCTCCCTGTCTCCTGCCTTTCTGTTGTGTGCAGCCTTTCATATAAATGGACTGGCTTTACTCTTGATGCATCTTATGAACTCAGCTCTGACTCAGAAAAGTTTAAAGCAGAAAAAAGTTGGTTAGTGTTTAAAGTGCCACTGAACTCCTGTTTTATTGTAATTCTAGACAGGCACCTAAAGATTTATCAGAAACAAGTCACAATATGTTTCAAGCCATATCCCATCCTCAAGAGAAAAATATATTTTAGCAGGTAATGCTAAAACTAAGGTGGGGCTATTCTGCTGGCAGATATCTTCCTGCTCAAGTTAACTCTTCATCACTTAACCTTAGTACGTCTTCTAGAGCTTGTTGTTTGCTACATTTCGAAGGATCTATTCCTCTGGTCAAAACAAAGAAGAAAATAGCAGAGTAGACTATACCACTTGAGTTTGCAGGTGGGGAACGCCAGTTTGAATGCTCCCCCATCTTAAAATTCACCTCAAAAAAACCCAGCATGGTAGAGGAAAAAGGTTCTAGTTCAGTCTTCTCCCTGAAGTTCCGGGTTTTTGTTTTTTTTAACATACAGGTGTGTTTTTTTTAAATGTAGGAAACCATTAGAACTGTTATGCCACACTTGCAGTCTGTGGTGGTACAGTCCATTCTGCCACAGCAGGACTCTACCACTTCATTCTGCTGCACGGGTTAGAAGAAATCTTCCTTGAAAAACGTAACAGCCTTTGATGAAGGAGAACAGGGTTTTCATTTGTCTTCACTTCCATTTAGTGTGGTAAAATAGGTCAAAAAACAAAGCAGAGAATAGCAGCAAAACTGTACTTTCTGGTAAACACTAAACAAGGCAAGAATAATACGCTTAGCAATCTTCTCCTGGGTTTATGACAGCATGAATGTAGACAGCAGAACTGCCACCCTCCCCCCTCCAACATTAGAACATGTAGTTTATTAAGTTTTCATAAATAACCTAATTTCCTTTCCTTTCTAACTTTTCCATCACCCCAAGGAAACTCTTCAAATAAAACCTCAGATATGCTGTTTACTGCACCCAGTGCTCATTGCCTGTCTCTCCCTATTACTTTTCTGGTGGTGTTTCTTGCCTTCCAGATATACACAATACATTTAATGTATTTCATTCCCCCCCCTCCCCGGTTCATCGTGGTTGAGCTAGTTTTACCTTGCCGGTTATCTTGCTGTTTACTTCAGAGCAGTCATGTTTAAGGAAAGAAAGACGGTGGTTATAGGTACCTAATTTCCTAATGTTTGGCTTCATATTTGCACTGGGTGTGTGGTAAAATTCTCCTTTGCAGGTGCAGTGATAGATGTCACCCTGGGCAACTAGTCTTCTGTAGGGCCTCCTACAGGTTCTACTATTATACTTTGAACCTTCAGGCAAATTAGGCTACAATCTTTAGAACGCTTTCTTGGCAGTAAGCCTCACTGAATAAAATAGAATTTACCTCCACCACGACCTGCTTAGGATGCCTCCCTAAAAGGTATTGTTATATTACTGAAAATAATTTACATGGCACATTTAATATGCAGAGTATTCTATAAGGATCGTAATGTTTGTAAGGTAACTCAGCTTGCCAACCTCCAGGTGGTGGCTGGAGATCTCCTGGGATTACAGTTTATCTCCAGGCAACAGTGTTCAGTTCACCTGGAGATAATGGCTGCTTCTATGGCATTATACCCCACTGAAGTCCATCCCCTCCCTAACGCCTGACATTGTCAGGCTCTACCCCCCAGATCTCTAGGTATTTTCCAGTCTGGATCTGGCAATCCTAATACTATGATTTTACTATTATAAGGCTCCTTACTTCAGAGTACTCCAGCTTTGTAGAATCCTTTGTTTGTGGATCTTTCAGCTGGCAACACACCACTGACATAGGGGTAGTTTTGCTTAAGCCTACTGATTTCCATAGCTGTTAAGAATGCCTAACTCTGTGCTGGATTGTGGTCACAACCTCCATCTTATGGGCTGGTACCTCACCTGATGATGGCCGCATCACAGTGCTCTGCAGAGTCATATCACATCATACCACAGACAGAGGTTTCCCATCACTTGTTCTTCAGTGCAGTCAGTTTTACACATTTGGCCACAAGAAACCAAATGCTCAGTGTGTGCATGTCAGATGGTACAGGCATGTTTGAAGTAGCCCAGGGATCCTATGAAATTCTGAATGTATGTGTTATTTTCAAAGTCTGAAAAGGACATGTTAAACAGAGCGCAATTTGGAAAAGTGGGACATCTTTGTTGCCAAGCCAAATGGAACGAGTTACAGCTACATAGTTCAGAGTGCCCCTGTCTCTATTGTGTATAGGTGTGGTCCATGGTGTCGGGAAGAGTCAGACTCAACTGTGCAACTGAACAACAAACATAGTAGGTTTACTTGGTCTGGAAAAGTACAGTCCAGCAATGCCACTATTCTTAGGTCAAATCTACATCTGACTTTCCTGCTGGAATCATTCTAGTTTCAAAAACACCCGTCTATACCTGTTTCTAGTTTCAAACCATACTTGTTCTAGTTTAAAAATTACTGTTTACATTCGTTAATTGCCCTCCTGTGGTCAAGTTAGCATTATACTGCTTTAAACAAATCCTGTTGCTTAGTACTCTTTAGAGCCAGGGAGTGAAATTTGAAACCAGCGTGAAATGAGCGTAGGGAAAGACAGCAGTCAAACTACTTCAGAGGGGAGGTGTAAATTGGGCCTTAGTCTCAGCTCTGGAATCCCTTCACTGTCTTCGGTGGATGCTGAATCTCGTTTGACACATTGTGTTCAACCTGAACAATGCAGAAAGATCTTCCCTTTTCCTACTCTGCCAGTGCAGGTCCTATTATATCTTCAGCTGCAGCTCATTAGAGGAAGGAAACACACAGATGTGCATTGTACCCTCTCAGCACTTTAGCTCAAGACCAGCTCACTGTGTTTCATGGAAACATGTTGTTATTCTTTGGATATTAGACAGTATATCTATCAAAGAAAAAAGACATTATCCAGTGGAGGCTCTCAGAAATAGGCTTGCCCATCTACAGATCTCCAGTAGTCACGACTGATCTCCAGTCTCGAGAGATGAATCCCCCTGGAGGAAGTGGCAGTTTCAGAGGGTGGACTCTACAGCAGTAAACTCTGCTGAGGTCCCTCCCATCTGCAACCCCTACACTCCTCAGTGCACACTGAGAATGCACTGGAGGAGAAGGAAGCCGAGGAACAAAGGAAGATTGCAAGAATTTGCTTTCCTCTGGATTTCTCTGTATCAGCAGGGCAGATCAGCTGGGGAGGGTAGAAAGGAATTCTTCAGAATTAGATTGACGGTCTGATCCACAGAAGAATTTCCTTGGCCACTGGGAGGCTTCTTTTATGTTCTGAGCCAAAGGAGCATGAACTTAGTCAGCATCTTTCCAATCAATCAGGGGCACATGGGGAATGGAGATCCACATTAACCTCCCTGAGCTCCCTTTAGAAATGATGGGATAAAAATGCACTAGATAGACAAAAGGATGGGTGGGGCGATGGACAAGGTAGAGTATACAGTTTGGCAAACCTTTAAGGAGGAACTATTTCCCTCCTCCCAAGATGCCTTGCTTTCCTCCCAATAAGGTGCAAGGTGTGTCTACAATGTTAATGTTCCCGTGGAGCAGCAGCATAAAAAGTTCAAATATGAAATTAATCTTGACTTTGATAAATCAATAAATCAGTAAACTGTTACATCCAGAGTCTAAAATTACTTAACAGCATCACTAAATGGACTAACATGTCCTGTCCGTAATCCTTCTTTCTGGTCTCCCAAGAGTACTTGGAGACTTTGGACCTAGAGCTTGGGGGGGGGGGGGGGGTCTATTCAAACATCCCTGAGGAAGCTGTCTTCCCCTGTCTGGCCAACCTCAGGTTAGGAAATTCCTGGAGATTTGGGAGTGGGGTCTGGGGGGCAGCAGTTTGGGGCAGGGAGGGACCTCAGCAGGGTTTAATACCATAGAGGCCACCCTCCAAAGCCACCATTTTACCCTGGGGAACTGATCTGTGTAGTCTCAAGATGAGTTGTAATTGCAGCTCTCCAGGCCCGACCCAGAGGCTGGAAATCCTAATCCAGGGAATTGTAGCCCCCAGACTCTTTGATGTCTGGACATGTTCGCCAGGTGCTCCTATAATGGTAATTGATACCAGCCAGGAGCGCATGGCCGAGACACCAACCTGAGCTTCAGTCCCCAGAGAACAATAGACCCTCGGATCCTGATTGTCCCCCTCTCAGAGGCTTAGGCTATTCAAATGGTCCTGTGATAGCCTCTGGTTTAAACCTAAGGCCTGTTTACCCAGTCCCCCGTGGGGGTGAGGTCGGGGGTGCATCTGACCTGTAATTATAAGCAGCCCCCCTCCCCCGACCACCATCCCTCATGCTTCCACTGGCCACTTAATAAAAAGAGCTTTGTTTGAAATCACTCCATGGCCTCCCAGAAGACATCAGTTGCTCATCTTACATTTCCCTGATTGCATTTGGGGAAATGTAGTTCCCTGAAGTTCCCTGCCCTTCCTGACTGGTGAAAGCTTGCAAGGAGATGGTAGGAGGAGACCTGAGAGGAATTGTGAATCTTTCCCTCTCTCGGGGCTCTTTCCCTAGCTCCCTTAAGGGAGTGGTGGTGACACCTCTCCTGAAAAGAACAGCAATAGATGAGAGGGACCTAGCTAGGATTGCCAAGTCGAATGTACTCACCAGTGGGGGGGGAGTCCTCCTTTGCCTGGGAGCTCCCCCGGCGCGCGTGTGGAGCGTGCGCACCCGGTGACGTCACCCGGAAGTGACGTCACCATGTTGGGGCATTGCCACGTTGGGCCATTGGTACCATAGAGTTTTGGGGCGATTGCCAGAGCGTCACCCTGGCAACAGCCCCAATGTGATGACATCACTTCCAGGTGACGTCATTATGTCAGGGAAGTCATCCTGGTTGGACGACTTCAGGGGTGGGGTTTCCCTTGCTGGCCGAATGCTGGCCAGCAGATCGGGAACCTCTGTAGCGGGGGATCCCCTGCCCCCCCGGCTGACTTGGCAGCCCTAGACCTAGCCAATTACCACCCGGTGTCAAACCTCCTGTTTTTGGGAAAGGTGATTTAGTGAGCAGTGGCTGAGCAGCTTCAAGATTTTCTGGATGAAACATTAGCCCTGGATCCCTTCCAACCTGGTTTCAGCCTGGGGTTTGGGACTGAGACAGCCCTGGTAGCCTTGGTTGATGACCTCCGATTACACCTTGATAAAAGCAGACCTGCGCTGCTTATTTTCTTGTATCTGTCAGCTGCTTTCAACACAGTTGGCCACCTGGTCTTGGTCGAATGCCTACCCCCCCAGGGGTTAGGAGTACCGCGCTGAGGAGGCTCTCCTAATTCCTCCAGGGATGCTCACAGAGGGCAGCCACTGGTGAAAAGAGACTGGCTCCTTGGGCCCAACGTCTGGGGTCCCGCAGGGGTCGATCCTCTCCCCTATGTTGTTTAGTATTGATATGTGCCCTCTGGCAGAGGTTGTCAGGAGGTTTGGAGTTGGGTGCCACCAATATGTGGATGACACCCAACTCTACCTCCTGCTTGAAAAGCAGCCAACGGCCAGGATCTCAGCCCTGGCCTCATGCCTGGAAGTTGTAGTGGATTGATTAGGTAAGAGCTGACTGAAGTTAAATCCTTCAAAAATGGGGGGGGGCAGCCTTTCCTACACTTGGTGGAGCCCACCTCTCTGCAGTGGACTCCTTTAGGAGCTATGGGGTGTGGCTTGGTTCTTCCCTTACCCTAGACAAACGTGTGTCCAGGGTGGCAAAGACTGCGTTTTGTCACCTATGCCAAGCCTGCCATATGTCTGCTCACCTTGCCACTGTGACCCGTGCACTGGTCATCACCAGATTAGACCACTGTAAGGCGCTATACTTAGAATTGCCTTTGAAGATGCTTTGGAAGGTTCAGGTGGTCCAGAACGCTCTCGTTGGTCTGCATATTTAACACCAATCCTTCGGCACCTGCACTGGCTTCCGATCAGATTCCAGTAGCA
The DNA here is from genome assembly GCA_029233225.1 of Lepidodactylus listeri. Taxonomy (NCBI): domain Eukaryota; kingdom Metazoa; phylum Chordata; class Lepidosauria; order Squamata; family Gekkonidae; genus Lepidodactylus; species Lepidodactylus listeri. The sequence goes on along the minus strand of JARCFY010000009.1, from coordinate 108,494,021 downwards.
ATTCAAAGGGCTGTTTTTGACCTATAAAGCTCTAAATGGTCTGGGACCATCTTACCTGCATGACTGCCTCTCCCAGTATGACCTCCCTTGCCTCCTTAGATGGCCTTCATGGGGCCTTCTACAAATGCCTACCACCAGGGCCAGGGCATTTCCAGTGACTGCCTCCTCTCTCTGGAACCGGCTCCCCCGGAAAGTTCATGCCCTACGGGACCTTCCAGCATTCCATAGGGCATGCAAGGCTGCCTTGTTTCGGGTGGCCTTTGGGTAGCATTAAAAACTGGGGAGCTGGCCAGTTGTGTTATTCCTCTCAGACTGGCTTGTCAAGTTGATGATTTAACTGGTCTCTATTGTTTTGGTTTTAATTGTTTTATACTTTTATACTTGTATGTATTTACTTTTATACTTTTATACTTGTATGTATTTGTATTTACTTATTGTATTTAAATGCTGTAAGCCACCCCGAGTTCCCTGAGAGGAGAAGGTGCCGGGTATTAAACAAACAAACAAACGCCGGATAGGTCTCACAGTATACTGGGGAAGAAATGGAGGAATAAAGAAATATGGAAATGAGCTGAAGGGAACATGCCCATCTTATACCTACAGGATGTGTTTGCTCCTCCCTCTGAGAGAGAATAACTTGGGCACTTTATTATTTCCCCAAAGTTTGACAGTGATGATGCCGCTGGTTCTATTTTTTCCACATAGCGTGCTCCTTGCTCTTTGGGAGTTCACTGCTCTTACCACTTTCATTCTGGAGCAATCCTTAACCCACACCCCTCTACACACTGTTCTTTCCCGAGTTGCCAGGTCCCCCTGGCTACCTGTGTGGGTAGGGTTACCTGCTCCAGGTTGGGAAACTCCTGGCGATTTGGGAATGGAGCCTGGGGAGGACCTCAGTGGGCTACAACACCACAGAGTCCACTCTCCAAAACATCAGTTTTCTCTAGGGGAACTGATCTCTGTAGCCTGGTGATCAGCTGTAAATCTGGGGGATCTCCAGGTCCCAACTGGAGGCTGGCATCCCTAGTTCTTTCTGTGCTCAGGAGACCAGAAGGGATGGTAGATTAAAGGTGAAAGGAGTGAGTGGTATAGTCTTGGGAGTGGGTGGGGTAGCTTGGTGGGGAGGGTGCATTGTAGGTTTCTTGTCTGATGGCTCTAAAAATACTGGAGTGTGCTGTGTGAGTGTTCCGGACCAGTAAGATAAGACAGGAATGGAAATCCTAATACCGCTCCTAATTAAGTGTGGATCGTATACACTGTCACTGAATACCGCTCAGAAGGGAACCGGATGGCTGCGAATTAAGCAGTCTGATTCCCACCCAGATTTTACTGACGTCATATTTGGTTGGCCATTACACTGGAGTTCCTTGGAAGTAACTTATTTGCATTGAAATCAAGGTGCCCATGTTCCTTTTGATATATATTAGCGTTGTCATCAATATGCCATTTAATTATATGCAAATTAGAAATCCACTGCAAGGTACAACTTTAATTACTGCTCCTTTCATCTTTATTTCTGCAAGACAGGAATGGGAATGTTTCTAATGAGTTTCGGAGCCACAATTCTCAAGTCGCTATTCCCAAGCCAATCAGATTCAGCGGGGTGATGATGTCACCGAGGGCAAAAAGGAAGTGAAATCAGAATGGTAATTCTTGCAACAGCCCTATAAAATAGGTCAGTAGATGGGAGATTAAGACTGAGTGATGGCAGCTTGCCGAAGGCTGTCTTGCAGATTCATGGCTTAAACGAGATGTGAACCAGTGAATTCCATGCACAGTCTTTGCCACTACTACATTCGTTCGTATGTTATTGTGCTTATAACAGCTGTGATGCTGCCCTGTCACCTATCTGTGATGAGTAATCTATGGTAGTTTATTCACAAATCGCTTTGAGATACAGCCCATGAATGATGTACATGCATGTGCAAATAAGCGTTATGTAACCATGAATGATTAGGTCCTCTGGAGACAGAGATTGTTTTCTCTCTTTGGCTATATTTTTTCTATGCAGTGTTAATTATCCAAATTTCGATGTGACAGAAAAATATACAATTTTAGTGTTAACTTCTAAAAATGCAAGATAGTCCCACTTTAGATTTCTAAATCTAAGCCACCGTAAGGCAGAGAAGGCAATGTAGCCTGTTCAAAAAATCTGCCACATCCCAGAATAAGCTGATTTTTAGCAGTCAGCTTGATGGAATGGTGCCGTGAAGTCTAAAGGCAATTAGCAAGACACATTTTCCACATGCTCTGTTTAACAAACGATAACCACATTCTGGAATTTATCAACCATTTCCTCACAGGTGCCTAGTTTTTCTCTCTCCCAGCTGAAATACCAGTGTCCCCCCCCCCCCCCCCCCCCCACATCCCAACAGTAGTCATTTGTCTGCACCAGTGAAATCTGCTACTCCCCAAGAGAGACTTGAGGACAGTTTTTGCATGAATCACTCAGGTGGGAGTTAAGCCGTGCGTACCGAATTCATGACAGGGCAACTGCTTCCTTACTCCTGTTGCCTTAAGCTTCATTCCAGTGCATAATGAAGCCTTTGCTTCTGTGGATTTGTTTTAATATTTTACATTTTCCTCAAATTATTGTATCCAGTATGCGGTGGCTTTCATGGGGATTTAATTTGTTAAAGCGCAGATCCTGAGCACATTCCCTAAGCATCAAGTTCTTTCACTTCTTAATTATGTTTTGGATTTCGTACTAGGAATGTTTGCTCAAAAAATGAGTCCCATGTGTCGCACTTGCTGTAAGATATTTGTGCAGAGGAATACATCCTTAGGTATACATTTCACATACCAGTGTATTCGGCAGCAACTATACAAAGTATGGATGTCATGCACATTACACACTTGCATGAGTACAGCTGGGGCAGATGGGTGTAGGGCTCCAACTGCGAGTTACATTTTCCCTGAAGATTTATTTATTTACTTCCTGTATACCCTGCCCTTCTATCTAGGGCTGCCAAGTCAGCCCGGGGGGCAGGGGATCCCCCGCTATAGGGGTTCCCGATCTGCCAGCCGGCATTCGGCCGGTGGGGGGAACCCCACCCCCGAAGTCGTCCAGCCTGGACGACTTCCCCAGCGTAGTGACGTCACCCGGAAGTGACGTCACCACGTTGGAGACGTTGCCAGGGTGAAGCGTCGCCCTGGCAACATCTCCAACGTGGTGACATCACTTCCGGGTGACGTCACTGTCAGTATACTGTATGGTAAATAGGACAAGATGACAGGTCAAGACCCCAAGTGGCTTACATTGTTCTCTCTTCCACTGTATCTTCCCAACAACCCTTTGAGATAGGTTAGGCTGAGAGCTGTGTCCCTGTGGCCATTTCAGGTTTGCTCAACCATGGATCTAACACTTTATGGGACCACCACAGCACTACAATCTAGAGCCAGAGCCTGCCTCCTAACAGAGCCTTATGATTTTATAAAGAGATGCTCTGAATCAATGTTCCCTCTAAGCTGAGTTAGTGTGAGCTAGCTCATAGTTTTTTAGCCTCCGGCTCACACATTTTTCTCTTAGCTCAGGAAGGCTGGCTCCAGAGCAAACTAATTGATGCAGGAGCCAAATGGCTCACTCACAACTTTAATGCCAGTAGCTCACAAAGTAGGATTTTTGCCCACAAGACTCCACAGCTTGGAGGGAGCATTGCTCTGAATCCACTTTCTAATGCAGGTTATACTTGTGCACAGGAGCGGCAGCAGAAAAACTGTGGCACCACACAGCACAGCACTGCTGCTGCGGTGTGAGAATCTCAGTCTGAGGTGTGTATATTTATAAATCCATTTTTAACATAGATCTTCAAAGCTGTACATCTCAGATCACTGGTATGAAAACAAAGCTGGCACCTGTGCCCAAAGATTGCACCATAAAAATGTCACATCCCACAACCTGTGGCTGTACAAAAATCTACAGCCAAGGTGTCTATATTTCCTCATGACCTTCAGAAGCAGAGCATGGAAACACATTGCCTAATCTGTTCACATCTGAGTTTACGGCCTCCACTATAAATCACATGTCCAACGGATTGAGGCATCGCTGTGTTAAAAATACCAAAAGGAAGGGCAGATCCTTCTGTTTTTCACATGGAGGAGACATCTGAAATCCAGCATCAAATTAGAGGTTGCAGTCACACATGCGTGATAAAGCGGTGGGGGGGGGAGGCTATTTCCTCTGGCGGAAGTTGACCTGCAGTTGCGCGATCACACAGTCTTTTGTGGTTTTTTTAAATTATTGTTTTTCTATAAAACTACAACAGAAAATAGAAAGGGGAAACTACAAACTATGGGGAGAAGGAAAAGATAAGGCCACTAAAAGCCCAAGTAGCAGTGGTGTTTTTCAGTGTTACAAAGCTTAATTGAAATATCACTTACAATACATTTTAGTGAGATGAAGCAGAAGAAGAGGAAGAGGAAGAGGAGATTGGATTTATATCCCGCCCTTCACCCACTTGGAATCTCAGAGTGGCTTACAACCTCCTTCCCCTTCCCCTCCCCGCAACAGACACCCTGTGAGGTAGGTGGGGCTGAGAGAGCTCTGAGAGAACTGGCCTTGAGAGAACAGCTGGTACAGAGCTATGGCTTGCCCAAGGTCATCCAGCAGGTGCAAGGGGAGGAGTGGGGAATCAAACCCGGTTCTCCCAGATTAGAGTCCGCGCACTTAACCACTACACCAAACTGGCATAAGAATTATGGTTATATACTATCAATAATACAGAAGGATTTTTAAAGGCTGAGATAGGTGTGTCAGAACATTTCAAAGTTCAAAACAGATAACTGGATTCATTCTTATTTTTTCAGCTTCTTCCCTTTAGGTTTATTTTTTATCAAAGTCCCATCTAACTTTAAGTAATTTAGGAGCAGCAGCTCCTAACTCGGATTCAGAGTCCTCCTCAGGGGAGCTGCTCGATGTGCCTCCATATTTTCCCAAATCGTGGTCACTGTGATCTAATGTCTTGTTATCCTGTGCTGTTCCTTTCAGTTTTTCCATTGTTTGATACTGCTCCAAAAAGGCTATGGCTTTTGTAACAGAGTCCACTCTTTCTTTTTTGTCCTTAAATTTAAAACTGAGCCCTTCAGGAAAAATCCATCTGTAGGACGTGGAATTTTTCTGTAAAAAGGTTGTCAGATTTTTATATTGTTTCCTCTTTTTCCTAATTTCAAATGGAATGTCTTTTAAATCTTTTATGTCTGTACCTTCAATTTTTAGGGTAGTCCCATTAGTCACTTTAAATACTTGATCTTTGCTTGATCTTTTGGAGAATTTCACAAAAACCTCTCTGGGCAGATTATTTTTCTTGATATCATCTGGATAGGTCCAATAAACCATATCCATATCCATTTGTAGAAGTTCTGCTATAGTATCTGCAACCGGTGCCAAGGCATCGCTTAAAAGCTTCTTCACATCTTCTCCATTATGCTCTGGGACTCCCTGGAATCTCAATTGATGTTCATCCGAGGTTCTCTTTTTTTCCACTGCCTCCAGTAGCTGCTTTAGCTTTTTGGCCTTGTCATCCACTTTTTAAACTGATTTGGCAGTTTCTTCTGATCTCAGATTAGTTTCTTCAAGCCGTTTATGAAGAGTATCAAATTTCGTGTTAAGAGTTGTCATCTTGTCCAGCAGAGGGTGCAATGCAGCATTTAACGTGTTTGGAAAATCTATGGTAACTTCTGGTGTAGATGACAACGCAGCTGAGCTCGCAGTTCCTGGAGAAGGTCTGACTTTGGGCGCCATGATTTTCGTAGTCAGAGATGGGTTGTTTACATTTGGGGAAAGTTCTTAGAAAGTCTCTGGAGCCAGTAAGAAAAAGAGCTTTAAGCTTATCTGCTTCCTATTTTAGCCAAAAATGCTTTGGTTGCCCTCCTCCTCCTCTCCATTGAATTTTAAAGAGTTCTTATCTTTATGGGGTGGAGTTAACTCCCCCCCCCCCCTGATTTAAAGTTGAGGATCAGGGGCTTAAGTGCTTATCTGGTCATCTGGATTAACAAACGAGAAACGCTTCATCAGACGTAAGAGAAACGTTTTTGACCGCCTGCATGCTTGTCCTGGTGTGCGTCTCTGTTGCCATTTCTGGTCGCGTGGTGGCGGGACCTATTGGGGCAAAGAGGAGCCTCAATCCCTTGGCATTCGCCTTGGGAGAGGCACCTCTCGCGCCCCAGGCTGAGAGCCTCCTACAAGGGCTCAAGGGGGGACCGGATCTGGCCAGTACCCCTCCCAGCTGCTGTGGACATGGGTCACGATCATCAGAGCTCCGATGAAAGTGTGCTCACCTGGCAAGCACCAAAACCGGAAGTCAGTCACATAGTCTTTTGAAGCTGGGGGCACAGCCCACCACTGTGTGATTAGATGCAGCCGCAGGTGAGTTGGGTTTTTTTTTTGCCATTTGTTTCTGACACACTTAAATGAAGGCTCAAAGATTCACACCTCAGCCCTGAGGGCTCCCTATGAAGTGTGCGATGATGCGCATACTGAGAAAGGAAAAAAACCAACAGCACAGAGTCAGGATAGCCTGATCAGACCATCCCAACGCCATGAGAGTGCGCTGGAGCGATCAGACCAGGGAAAGTCCGCCCATGGCCCCTAGCAACCCGTTTGCCACTGGACTTTCCCTGGTATCTGTTTGGACCTGGAATATGCTTTACCTTGCTTTACCTTGAGGCCGGCGGTGTGGAAATGTTGCAGAACAGCATGTAGTCTCTCGGCAAAGTCCTCAGACATGGGTGTAGTGATTAGAACATCGTCGAAGAAGGGCTGGACCCCAGGAACACATTTAAGGTCCATCAGATTCTGAAAGATTCCTGGGGCCATGCTGACTCCGAACTGTAGACCCAGAACGCACCCCTGTGCATCACAATTGTCTGTGCCTTGGTGGTCACATCATCTATGGGGAGTTGCTGGTAAGCCTGGGCTAAGTCCAGTTTCCAAAATTTTTAACACCCGCTAGGGACGCCAAGATGTGGCTGACCACCAGGACCTTGTTGATGGTGCACTTGTAGTCTGCACAGATGTGGCTGTCACCGTTGGGCTTGACTGGGGTCATGATAGGGGTTTCCCAGCCATTTTGTTGGGTTTCTGTTGCCTCCAGAAGAAGTCCATGCAGCGCACCATTTTAGTAGGTTGAGGTGCGAAACGGCCAGTGAGTGCCTTAAGGAGGTTGTCATACAAGGCCTCTTTAAGGGTCTTGAGTGCAATGAGGCCCTGGGTGAGTTGCAGCATGGCGATTCCACAGGCGCTGATCAGGAGGGCATTGCCGATGCCCTGGAACAGGAGGTAGTACTTTAGCCACTCCACCCAGGTTTCCCAAAACTCTGGGTGAGTGGGGTCGAATTTTGGCAGATTTCCCAGAGCGGTAGCCATGGTCTGTGTAGCGGTGCAGGGCGCTGGAGGCTCGATGCACGGTGTGGCGCTGGTTGGAGCTGGTTCGCTCAATGGGATCCCACCCTCGTCGCCAGTGAAATATACTGGGTTCAGACGTGTAGAGTGATCAGCTCATAGTTTATTAAGTGAGTTAAGCCAGAACAAGACAACCCTAGCAGGGCCAAAGCCCTGCTTATATGCATGCAAAACACTCCACCCCACACCCGCCCACTCCCCATAATAGGCTATTTACAAAACATTACTACTTGATTGGTTTATTCCAGGGTCCTGGTTGGCTATTGTTCTTGTGCTTCAAGCTCAGCCAGTCTCTAGGGCAGGGGTGGCCAACTTGCTTAACGTAAGAGCCACATAGAATAAACGTCAGATGTTTGAGAGCCACAAGACAGGAACAAATATCACACACACGTTTTTATTTTTAAAAATATGCAAATTTGCTTTTTATTAACGTTAAATGGGACTGCCAAAAATAAAAACAAACGAGGAAAACTGGTTATTGATAATGATATTACTTGTTTGCTAATGATATTGAGAGAGAGAGAGAAAAAGAGAGAGATGGAAAGAAAGAATTAAAGAAGTGGAAAGAAAGAGAGAGAGAGAAACTAGGAAAGCAAATAGATGGGAGGGAGGAGGGAAGGAAGGAAGGAAGGGAGAAAGAGAGAAAAAGCATGCCTCCCCTTTGCTTCCCCAGCCGCCCTGCCAGGAGCCGCACAATGTGTGTGAAAGAGCCGCATGTGGCTCCTGAGCCACAGGTTGGCCACCCCTGCTCTAGGGTGATTCAATCAGGGATGATTCAGTCCCAATACATAACACCTCTGCTTCTGTGGCGGAGCAACATGGTTTGCTGCCCGCTGCAGGATGCTTCCCAGATATTCAGGTCTGATCGCACCCGTTAAATCCGCCCGGCATTCATGCCTATGTCGGGGGTAATCGTGTGTATGATTGCAGCAAGAGGTGAGGTCTGTGTCCATAAACAACAGCATATCAGGCCATTTTGTTCAGCAGCCAGGGACAGGTCTCCCACCCCAAAGACTGATGTGAGCCGTTTGTACCGCCAGAGCTCGGCTTGCTCCCAGGGTGCCTGGCCTTGTCTCACCCCACCATCTTTTGTCTGCTGGGACACCAACACCTCCATTGGTAGACATTTTGACTTTCACTGTGCTGATGTTGCTGGGGAGGCACTAGCTTTTGCTGAACAATCAGTTGATTGCACTTCCAGTCATGACGCAACTGATGTCAGCAGCACATTAGGATGTTGTCCGTTGGTGCTAGGGATGCCAGCCTCCAGGTGGGACCTGGGGATCCCCTGGAATTACAGCTTATCTCTAGACAATGGAGATCAGTTTCCCTGGAGAAAACGGATGTGTTGGAGGGTGGACTCTATGGCATTGCACCCCACTGAGGTCCCCGTCCTCCCCAGGCTCCATCCCCGAATCTCCAGGAGTTTCCCAACCTGGATCTGGCAACCTGGATCCCCCTATTTTCTGCCACTGGCTGGGGGAACCTGGCAACCCTCAGAGCAGCACATTCAAGCTTTTTGGAAACCTTGTCTTCTCCAACATGGAGAGGGGAGGGAGAACACAGCTTGTGGGGTTCACGAATCTCAACGCATCAGACTGATATATCAAGACCATCTGCAGGCAGCTCTGGGAGACAAGTTTTGTTGCAACTTGATGGGTTAGTTGCTATAACAGGGAGGCCTCTAACGTTCCCTTTAGAGTTAAGCAGGGTTTGTCCAACATGACTCATATACTTTCTGAGAACTGCATATACCTCTAGACAGTTCTGGGGGGAAAAATATGGATCATTATATTCTCTTTGAAACATTTCAAAATGCAGCAGATTGACTGCTTTGGAAATGCCCTTACTGTGTTCAGTACAGGTGTTCAGTATAGAGTCGAATCCAGCTCTAGGAGGCGCTGCTCATCTCCGTTTCTAAGCCGAAGAGCCAGCACTGTCCAAAGACTTTCCCCATAGTAATGTGGCCAGCATGATTAAACACCGAGGCGCACGGAACGCTGTTCCCTTCCCACCGAAGCGGTACCTATTTATCTACTTGCAATTTCTTGCTTTCGAACTGCTAGGCTGGCAGGAGCTGGGGCCAGAGATGGGAGCTCATTCTGGCACGCGGCACGCGGGTCTCGATCTGCCAAACTACCGACTTTCTGGTCTGCAGCTAAGTGTCTTAACCTGTGAGCCACTGCTGCTCCTGTGTTCAGTATACATGTACCTTGGGCATAATAGAAGGTTGTGCGTGACTTTTTTTTTTTTACAATGTTTTTTCTCCTGAATAAAGAAAAAGGTACATGTGTTCAGTATACATGTATCTTTTTCTTTACAAGATCAAGGTCAGCAGAAAAAAACATTGTAAAAAACAGAGTCATGCACAACCTTTTAGTATGCCCATTCCAATTATCACCACACATTGTGGAACTCTTCGGCTGATTTTACATCTGACTTTCCTGCTGGAATCATTCTAGTTCCAAAAAAACCTGCCCACACCTCTGTGCAGTGTGAAACCGTGCTGCTACTGAAATGTCCATATCCAGTATTCCCTCTAAGCCGAGTTAGTGTGAGCTAGCTCACAGTTTTTTAGCCTCCAGCTCACATATTTTTTTCTTAGCTCAGGAAGGATGACTTCAGAGCAAACTAATTTATGCAGTAGCCAAACTGCTCGCTCACAGCTTTAATGCTAATAGCTCACAAAGTAGAATTTTTGCTCACAAGACTCCACAGCTTAGTGGGAGCTTTGTCCATATCTACTAATTGCCTTCCTGTGGTCAAGCTAGTATCATACCGCTTTATTCTGCTTTAAACAATTGTGGTTTCTTAGTGCACGTAGACCCCCTGGAGTGAAATTTCACACCACTGTGAAATCAGCACAGGAAAAGACAGCAGTCAAACTACTTTAGAGGGGAGGTGTAAAATCAGCCTTCATCAGGCTGGATGTCAAGAAACAAAGGGGGGGGGGGGGTTTAGGCCATGATCAGAAGGCCTATTGTTCTGTATCCTGTGTGGGATGCTTGGTTGATTTCAGTGGGCCTGAGGCACCCAGTAGGCTGCAGGCAGAAAAGAGCCTTCAGCCATGGACTAAAATGGGATAAAGTTGGGGGGGGGGGGGGGGGAGCTCAAGCAAAGCATTTTTCTGTGACAGAACTGGAGTGTTCTCAGCATGTTCCCCTTCTGAGAAATGCTGGAGAGTGTCAGTTTGGCACTTATGCAAAACAACTGTGATCGCGGCAAATTAACACTGAAGACTAAAATAAAAAGAAACCCAGGCATGCCGAAGTGAGCTAATATATGCTCAGAGCATCCAAGCAATATGGCAAAAATTAACCAAACAAATAAAAACAAAATACGAGTCTCTAAAAATACCTTCTGTACCTAACGTGACACCATACGTTGCCTCGATTGTATTATTCCGTTTGGTTTTCATGACAAGGCCTTTATGTTTTAAAACCGATAAATATGACTGAAACAAGGCAGAGAGCATCCATCCATAGTGTGATGAATTTCCAGGCAACCAAGCAGAGAAGCTTTTGTAGACTGGCGCAGAGTGGCTCTCTCAGGCCAGATTACGTGCCACTAAGACTAACAAAGGTACCTTGGTCTGGCAAGCCTGTTAAAATTTGGGGGGGAGGGAGTTAATTTTTGGTGAGTTCATTTGCAAGGCTGGTGTTTTTCCGTAACCGGAAAAAAAAGGTCAAGGATGGCCACCTTCAGCGTTCCCTTTTCTCTTTTTCCAGACTGTGTAGGGCTGCCAAGTCAGCCCAAGGGGCGGGAGATTCCCCGTTATAGGGGTTCCCGATCTGCCGGCCGGCATTCGGCCGGCGGGGGGAACCCCGCACCAGAAGTCGTCCGGTGAGGACGACTTCCCCCGTGTAATGACATCACCCGGAGGTGATGTCATCACGTTGGGGGCGTTGCCCTGGCAACGCCCACAACGTGATGACGTCACCTCCGGGTGACGTCATTACGTCGCCGTGGCATGCGCGCAAAGCGCACGCACCAGAAGAGCTCCCGGGGGGGAGAACAACTCCCCCCCGCCGGTAAGTCGCCAATACTTGGCAGCCCTAAGACTGTGGCCTAAAAGCAGGAAGTATAAATTTTGCCACACAAAATGAACCCCCCTCCCAAGTGGCTATGCCACATCATAAAGCTGACACTAGGTGGCAAATAGATTCAACCATCCCATTACATTCAAAAAGGTATACTTAGGCTGCAATCATACGCACAATTAGCCCCGACACAGGCGCGAATGCTGGGTGGATTTAAATTGTGCAATCAGACAGGAACATCTGGGAAGCATCCCACAGCCGGCAGCAGCCTGTGTTGCTCCGCTGCAGAAGCAGAGTAAACAGGCACTGGGGAAAGTCCGATAGCAAATGGGTTGCTACGGGCCATGGGCGGGCTTTCCCCTGTCTGATCACTCCAGCGCGCTCTCATGGTGTTGGGATGGTCTGATCAGGCCATCCCAACTACGTGCCGTTGTTTTCCCCCCCTTCTCAGTATGCGCATCATCGCACACTCCATAGGGAGCCCTCAGGGCTGAGGTGCGTATCATTGATCCCTCGTTGAAGCGCATCAGAAACAAATGCTCCCCCAACCCCAATTCACCTGTGGTTGCATCTGATCATGCAGTGGCAGGCTGTGCCCGCAGCTTCAAAAGACTGTGTGATCGTGCAACTGCAGGTCAACTTCTGCCAGAGGAAATAGCCTCTCTTCCCCCTCGCTTTATCTCACATGTGTGACTGCAACCGTAATAAGGCTGCTTTCGCACATGCTAGATAATGCACTTTCAGTGCCCTTTTAGGAATCATTTGCCACTGGGTTTTACAGTGTGAAACAGGGAAATCTATTTGCAAATGATTGCTGAAATGCACCAGATGTGCACATGGGCGTCAACTACGGGGGGGCTCGAGGGCTCGAGCCTCCCCCGAAATTTCCCGGGGGGGGGGCTCAGCCACCCCCGGCAAAAGGGAGCGCCCACTGCCAGTGACCAGTCAACCGGCCAGCTGCCGTCGCCGCCTCTCCTTCCCCCCCACTCCCGGCCTGCCCTCCTGCCTCCCTGGGGCGGGCCGGGGGGGGAGGGAGAGAGGCGGCGGGGACATGCTCCCGCGCTTCGCGCGCACGGCTGGCAGTCAGCCGGCCAGCTGGCTGCCGCCGCCGCCGCTGAGACTGCGCCCCCAGCCTGCCTCCCTGGGGCCGGGGGGGGGGGAGGAGGAGGAGCGGCGGGGACATGGTCTTTGGCTCCGCATGCTCGTCTGGAAGGAGCACGCTTTGGAGCAGCTTTAGTCTGCGGGCCTCCCTCTTGGGAAGCCCCGAGGACGCGGAGGTCGAGCGGAGGCGTTGTTCGAGGAGGAGGCGTCAAGTACAAGCGGCGAGACTAGGGCTGCCTTGGGCACTTGGCTTTACACCCCCCCCCCTTTATAAATTACCCAGCTCAGTCAGCCTTTTCACAGGCGGCGGAAGTGGCCCTTCAGGCGGCCAGGCGGCGGCCGCCCTTGGTTTTTGCAGCGGGGTCTCCCATTCATCAGTTGCCCCTCCCATCTTTCTTTCCCGCCAAGCCTGCGCCCCGAGCCTGCCTCCCTGGGGCCGGGGGGGGGGAGGAGGAGCGGCGGGGACATGGTCCCGTGCACGTGCGCGCGCTTTGTGCGCGCGCACGAGAGAGCCCCCGCCCCCCCGGGGGATTTACAAACTCTACGCCCCTGGATGTGCATTGAAAATGCATTATCCGGCATGTGTGAAAGCAGCATTTCAGTCTAAAAAAGTGATGTGACATTCCTGGGAGGAACAACGTAAAGACATACTTTTTCTTAGGAGTGGAAACTGGTTTGTTATTTCATTAGGCAGGACTACAGGGATCGGAAAAAATGGGGGCACAGCTACATCTTTGTCTAAAGCTATACTGGACCTTTAACTCTTTGAGAAAGTTCTCAGTGTGAGCTACTACACTGGAGGGTAAGAGCAAGCTAAGCCCCAGCAGGGCTGGAGAAGCCACTAGGGTCAGGTCTGGCCAGCAACAATCATACAGATTGAAGTGCCTGTCACCTTCTCCTGTGCTGCTAGGTGAAGACCATGCGGGAGATGGCACTCAAACACTCAGGGGGGTTTTCATTTCCCATTCCGTTCCTGTCTGTGTCTACAGAGGGAGGTTCACTTCTCCTCTGGCACTTCTGACCAGTTTCATTAGGCTTCCCAGATGTGCCCCAGCTTAACAAGCAAGACCTTGCCACAGTTATCCGTGTTTGACTAAATCCACGTTCTTGGAGGAAAGTGCCGTCAAGTCACAGCTAACATATGGGTGACCTTGTAGAGTTTCCAAGGCGAGAGACGTTCAGAGGTGGTTGGCCATTGCATTACGACCCTGTTATTCTTTGGGGGTCTCCCATCCAAATACTAACCAGGGACAACCCTGCTTAGCTTCTGAACTCTGATGAGACTGGGCTGGCAGGGGCCATCCAGGGCTGGGCATACCCACGCTAGACTGTTGTAATCAGGTCATTTCGTAGATAAAGAGGTGCAGGAGCTCATTAGCATGACTCATTTGCATAACTCATCTGCATATGCCACACCCGCTAAAATACCGGAAGTGTGTCAGAAGGCAACACCCACCCCTCAGGCTCCACTCCACAGGGGAGTGAAACTGACCTGCTCTTCCTCCATTCCCTTCCCCATCCAATACTTTGGGCAATAAAAATAAGTGTAAAGAACACACCCTCATTCTCTTCCTGCTCCCTGGAAACCACCAGGTTTCAAGTAGACTTGAGATACCCAGGACATGTGCACCACCCATCCCTTCCCCTTCCCCTCCCCACAACAAGACACCCTGTGAGGTAGGTGGGGCTGAGAGAGGTCTTTTGAGAACTGCTCATGAGACAACAGCTCTGAGAGAACTTGTGACTGGCCCAAGGTCCCACCAGCAGCTGCATGTGGAGGAGTGGGGAATCAAACCCGGTTCTCCCAGATTAGAGTCCAACTCCTGACCACTACACCAAACTGATGGGGTGGAAGCTGCTGAAGGGTTGGTGAAACTTCTCCAGTACTTATGTGCCATGTGCCCAGACAAAAAAATGGTATACTTAGAAAATTTATATGCCACCTTGAGCAAGTCTCTGGAAAAGCCGCACACAGTCATAAAAGGAACAATGATAAAATTATCAATATTAAAACAAAACATTAAAAACAATAAAGATTCTAGCAGGGCTTTCCCTGAGGCGCTGTGCCTCTGCACTGCTTGGGAAAGCCGAGGAGGGGGTGGGGCTTGGTCATGTGCCCGCCCCCTGGGCTCCTCACTCCCGGAGCTGCGCTCCTGTGCGCTCCTGCTCCATTGGACCCCTGGTTGTAATGTGCTCTATGTAATAGAGTTGGAAAATACCTGGAAATTTGGGGGGTGGAGCCTGAGGAAGGCAGGGTTTGGGGAGGGGATAATGCCATAGAGACCACCTTCCAAGTGGCCATTTTTTCCAGGTAAACTGATATCTGCTGCCTGAAGATCAGTTGTAAGAGCAGAAGATCTCCAGGTTATGGCTGGAGCACATCTACAGCAAGCGTATTGGCAAGCATATCGATGTAGGGCTGCATCGGAATACAGTTTTCATGCTTGTGCTGATACAAAACGCACCCTGACAGGCACCAGTGAGAGGTCAGGGAGCAGACTTTTCATTTATTTATTTTATTCATTCATTCATTCGGCCTCTGTCCCACCCTCCCCATTGAGGCAGGCTCAGGGCAGGTTGCATCAGAAGATAAATACATTAAAACAGAATATTAATCAATAAAACTCATACATTAAAGCAGAATAATTATTCAATAAAACTTGTAACAGTAACAGTTCATGATCCTAAAAAAAAAGCTGATAAAGTGCTGGCAACGAATATATCTTGCTAGACCACGATGGTATAATCACAAAGTGCGACCGCAGGTAATGTCCGACATATCACAGGCCTTAGTTGTTACTGATGTTATTGAGTTATTGATGCTATTGGTGGCGGCTCCTAATCAAAGGCCTGGTGGGAGAGCTCCGCTTTACAGGCCCTGCAGAACTGTAAAAGGTCCCACAGGGCCCTGATGTCTTCCGAGAGCTCATTCCACCAGTGTGGAGCCACCACTGAAAAGGCCCTGGCCCTGGTTGAGGCCAGTCGGGCGTCTTTTGGCCCAGGAAGGGCCAGGCGATTCTGTGACCCGACCTCAGTGCTCTCTGGGGAACATGTGGGGAAAGGCGGTCCCTCAGGTAGGCAGGCCCCAGACCATATAGGACTTTAAAGGTCAAAACCAGCACCTTGAAGCGAATCCGGTACGCTATTGGCAGCCAGGGCAGTGCCTTCAGCACAGGCCAGATGTGCTCCTGCATAGTGGGGCCCATCAGCAGCCTGGCTGCCGCATTCTGCACCAGCTGCAGCCTTATGTAGAGAGCATTACAGTAGTCCAGTCTCGAGGTGACCATAGTGTGGATCACTGTTGCATTCGAGGACGGGAACCAACTGCCTAATCAGCCGAAGATGGTAAAAGGCCGCCTTCGCAGTGGTTGCTACCTGGGCCTCCATTGTCAAGGAGACATCCAGGGGTACTCCCAGACTCCTGACCCTCGAAGCTGGCACCAGTGGCGTAATGGGATCCCTACCCCTGATCCCCTCTGACTCAGGCACAGGACCTCCGTCTTCATTGGATTCAATTTCAGTTGGCTCAGCCTAAGCGAGCCTGCCGTGTCCTGCAGAGCCTGGCCCAGATCTTCCAGGGTAGAGTCGGACCGGCCACCCAACATCTGATATAGCTGGGTGTCATCTGCGTACTGGTGACACTCTAGCCCATGCCTCTGGGAAATCTGGGCAAGGGGGCGCATATAGATGTTAAATAACATCAGGGAGAGCACCGCCCTTTGTGGCACTCCGCAAATCAGCGGGAGCCTTTGGGACAGCTGATCCCTAAGCACCACCTTTTGTCCCCGCCCCTGGAGAAAGGAGACAAGCCATTGTAAGGCAAGCCCTTGAAACCCAGAGTTGGTGATCCCTTGCTCAGTTAGAAATGTTGTCCATTGCCTTCCTTCAAGGGTACTTTGGGGGACTGCCTGTTCCCGTGTGGTCCTGCCCATCTCTTAAGATGGAGCCCTTTCTCTATGAACACCCTCCTCCTCTCAAGTAAAGTGGGTAGTCATAGAACCTTCCTTGTTGTGGTTGTGCCTCAACTTTAGAACTTTCCCCGCATTCATTTTAGAACTTTCAACTTTAGAACTTTCAGCTTTAGAACTTTCCCCACATTAGAACTTTCTCCACATTCAGAATCTGTCTTTGGCGCCAGATAAGGACATTCCTTTTTACTCAGGCTTTGTATTCAAGGTTGGTTTGGGGGTAGGGTGGGGTGGGAGGATCACCTTGTTTCTAGGACTGCCAGCTCTGGGTTGTGATATACCTGGAGATTTTGGGGGTGGAGCCTGAGGAGGGTGGGGTTTGGGGAGGTGAGAAACTTCAATGCCATAGAGTCCACCTTCCAAAGCAGCCATTGTCTCCAGGTGAAGTGATCTCTGTTGCCTGGAGATCAGTTGTAACAGCAGGAGATCTCCAGCTACCACCTGGAGGTTGGCAGCTCTGCTTGTTTCTTATCTCACTCATCCATGCTGCTAGTTACTTTTACTTTTTATGTTCAGCGTTTTTATTGCTAACAAGTTTTATTCTTGATTGACTGAAATATTCCTGCTTGATTGCTTGATTTCAGTGTTCTTTTAGGTTTTTCCTGTTTGTTTTTATTGTGGTAAACCAGTACACCTTGTGATAGTTTATAATTTTTGTAGAAGCTGTTAGAGGCTTTAGGAATAACCACAGTTGAGTGTGTGGTGCACAGCGGGTTCAAAGAAAGCAAACAAATAAATGGCTTGGGCAGGGGACAGGTTCCTGTCTGAAAAGGCTACGGGAAAATAATTTTTGTGATAATTTATCCAGCATCTCAGCTCTCATGTGGAAACTTATTCCAGTTAGCTGCAATTTAAGATTAAATATACATACCGTAATCCATAAAGAACTGTTCCATCTGGATGAAGCCGAATCATTCGATTTTTCACTGTAACTCCATGAACAAAGGATTTCTTGTCATTCAAGAAGTACGTATCTGGTACCCAGAGATAGTCAGCCACTCTGTTATCTAAAGTCAGATTCAAAGGTATTCCAGAGTACGATAATCTTTTATCCCTCCAGGATTGTTGGAAATACATGGTAAGCGTATAGTCCTGGGAATAAACCAAAAAATGAAAAAAGTAATTAAATGTGTTTCACATAGCTTTTTATTACTTTTTATTAAGGATTGCTAGTGCTGCCACCATGTTTTTTAAAATTACAGGAAGTGACAGAGTTTCATAGGAACTACTTGTGTTGTCCATTTCTTGTGAATGGGAAACAGAATGGATCTTGGGCTCACCTCTTTTGTGAAGCTCTTGTTTAAACACCAGGGAACACAAAGAACATATTTGGCCAGCTGTTTCACATCTTAGCTTCCCTGTCTTGTTTCAGGTATTCTATAAAACTTGGGCATGGCTGGGAGCAAAAGTGAAAGGGTCAAGAGCTCTTTGGCCCTTAGCCCTTGCCTCATAGCCTGTGTCTTCAGATAAGAAGAAGAAGAGAGAGAAGAGATTGGATTTATACCCCGCCCTTCACTCGGAGTCTCAGAGCGGTTTACAATCTCCTTTCCCTTCCCACAACAGACAACCTGTGAGGTAGGTGGGGCTGAGAGAGCTCATTTGAGGACTGCTCTTGTGAGAACAGCTCTGAGAAAACTTGTAACTGACCCAAGGTCACACCAGCAACTGCATGCGGAGGAGTGGGGAATCAAACCCAGTTCTCCCAGATTAGAGTCTGCACTCCTAACCACTACACCAAACTGGCTCTCCAGCCAGCCAATGAGATCAGGACGGACCCATACTGGCATTTTTTATATGACACATTTTCTGTTTAAGCTGCTTTAGGTGTCTGTGAGGAAAAAAAGTGGGATATAGCTACTTAAATAGTTAAAAATAAATAAATAGTGTGTGAACAGCATTACCAAAATGCCTCACAGAGGCCAAGAAATTATTTGTTTGTTTTATTTTTTTTTAAAAAAACATGTCCATGTTGCCTAAAGTTATACAGGGTCAAAAATGGCAATATCAAGTCCCCCCTCCCCCTTGCCTCTTGTAATGTTTAGGCACACTTTCCCATGCTGTGATGTTAACCCACTGTGTATTTTACTACCACCAGAGCAGCCACTGATTTGGAGCAAAACAAAAAAAATGCACGATATAATGATGTATTTTATTTACCCTGCCTTTCTGTACATACCTGTTGTTTTAAATCCCCCCCCCCAAAAAAACACACACACACTACCCTACATTCAGGTGGACAGATAAAACCAGATGTAGGAATGTAGCTTTTGTAACAGAAATCACTCTGGATTCTCACACCCCATTTGCCTGAATGTTCTGAAGAACACATTGGTTAAAGACCTTTTGTTAAAGCCTCCAGAAGTTCCCTCACAACCACGGCCAAGAGTAACTGACTGAAGTTCACTGTCAATAACCTGAGGCTATAGAACCCTCTTTGCTGCATAGCCTGCCTTGGTCATTTGATCCTAAACCCAGGGAATGCCTTCAAGCCACTGCTCAGCCACTGTCTGACCAGCTCATGCTGGCCCATCACTTCAGTAACTCAATCACCTGACTGACCCTCGTTATCTTGTTGTAGCCAGTTTTCTGCCTACAGTTTGATTTTCCCTTTCTTGACCACATTTTCCCAAAACCATAAACATGGCATCCTTAGCCCTTCGCTCCAGCTTTGTAGTTGGTTCTGCACTTGAGTCTCCCTCCCCAGTGTTGTGGTTGGCTTATTTCCTGAAGAAGAAGAAGAAGAGAAGAAGAGATTGGATTTATACCCCGCCCTCCACTCCCCAAGGGAGTCTCAGAGCGGCTTACAAACTCCTTTTCCCTTCCCCTCCCCACAACAGACACCCTGTGAGGTAGGCGGGGCTGAGAGAGCTCTTTCCCAAGCTGTCCTTGAGGGAACAGCTGGTACAGAGCTATGGCTTGCCCAAGGTCATCCAGCCAGGTGCAAGTGGAGGAGTGGGGAATCAAACCCGGTTCTCCCAGATTAGAGTCCGTGCACTTAACCACTACACCAAACTGGCTCTCTGAAGGTTCCCCTCTTTGCTGAACCACTGAATCCCCTGCTTGGATCCCCAGCTTCATAGATGATTCCAGTTTTGGATTCTTTCTTCCCCCTGAGAATTCCTGGCCCCAGACTAGCTTTTCCTGCTCCTGCCCTGAACTTCAGCAGAACAGACTCTTCTTTCCAGGACAAGGCAATGGATGTTTTTCCTTTTACCCTTTATTTCATCTTAAATTCCCCATTCACCCCCATTTAGGCAACAACCAAAGGCAGCATGGCTAGGATTAGATGACTTTATTGCAACACAGTTTTATGTTTTTGGTCTCCTCTGATTTCAATTTTTCTAGCTTTGTAGCTTGGTGGTGGGCATAAAAATTGTTCCATTTGAGATTCTCTCTCTGTGTCTCTTATTTTTCTGTCTTAACTAGAGTTCTCTCTCAGATCAGGACCCAAGTGTCCACTGCTGTTCAGCCCTCAAAATAATTGCCCTGGTTACACAGTCTGACCCAACACATGAAGAGGACACTTTGCACATTATGGACCTGACACGTGTACTGATTTTGGTTTACTACTCAAAGTGCTGTTTCTTCCCTTGTGTGCCAGTCTGGTGTAGTGGTTAAGTGCGCGGACTCTAATCTGGGAGAACTGGGTTTGATTCCCCACTCCTCCACATGCACCTGGCTGGATGATGACCTTGGGCAACCCACAGCTCTGTACCAGCTGTTCCCTCAAGGACAGCTTGGGAAAGAGCTCTCTCAGCCCCACCCACCTCACAGGGTGTCTGTTGTGGGGAGGGGGAGGGAAAGGAGTTTGTAAGCCGCTCTGAGACTCCCTTGGGGAGTGGAGGGCGGGGTATAAATCCAATCTCTTCTTCTTCTTCTTCTTCCCTTAAAGGCCCTAAATGGCTTGGGACCAGGGCACCTGAAGGACTGTCTCCTCCCATTCTTTCCAGCTGGTCAGTTAGGATCTGGCTCCAGGGGTGACCTTAGCCAATCAGCATCAGGGGCAGCTTTCCTGGGCCCTGCACTTGGGGATCCCCAACTTTCCATATCCCTGACCACCCCCCCCCCCCAAGGAGGAGGGAAAAGAAAAAGAGCGAGCTCCTGTTGCCACTTGCACCTACCCTGTCTGGGGCTTGGGTGGCCGACGGCAGGGGTGGCTCCTGCCCACCTCACACAAGGTGAGGGCCCTCCCTTGCTTGGCCCCAGTGGAGTGGACTGGCAGTGATTCTGGACAGAGAGAGCAGGGCTTGAGAGGCAGCAGGATTCTGGGGCCCTGCTCTCTGTGCTCCCACCTTCAGAGGCATAGGCATCAACTACCGGGGGGGGGCTTGAGGGCTCGAGCCTCCCTTGAAATTTCCTGGGGGGGACTGAGCCCCCCCGGGAAAATGGAGCGCCCGCCGCCGCCTCTCTCTCTCTCCCCCCCCCCGCCTAGCTGCCTCCGTCCCTCCCTCCCTCCGTCTGTCCAGGGGCCAGCTAAGCAAATGCCCAGCTGGCCCCTGGACGGATGGAGGGATGGAAGCAGGAGTGGCCAGGCTGGTGGGGGAGAGGCAGCGGTGGCGGGGACATGGTGGCGGGGCAGCGGCAGAGAGAGGTAGCAGTGGCGGGGACACGCAAGAGCCCCCATGCACACAAGAGCCGCCGCCGCCTCTCTCTCTCTCCCCCCCCCAGCCTGGCTGCCTCCGTCCCTCCCTCCCTTGGTCTGTCCAGGGGCCAGCTAAGCAAATGCCCAGCTGGCCCCTGGACAGATGGAGGGACAGAAGCAGGAGTGGCCAGGCGGGGGGGGGGGGGGAGAGGCAGCGGCGGCGGGGACATGGCGGCGGGGCAGCGGTGGAGAGAGGCAGCGGCGGCAGGGACATGCAAGAGCCCCCACGCACACAAGAGCCGCCGCCACCACCGCCGCCTCTCTCTCTCTCCCCCCCCCCCGGCCTGGCTTCCTCCGTCCCTCCCTCCCTCTGTCCGTCCAGGGGCCAGCTAAGCAAATGCCCAGCTGGCCCCTGGACGGATGGAGGGAGGGATGGAAGCAGGAGTGGCCAGGCGGGGCGGAGAGGCAGTGGTGGCAGGGACAAGGTCCCAGCGTGCGCGTGCGCACGCAAGAGCCCCCCCCCCCCGGGAATTTTAAAACTCGATGCCCCTGTTCCGAGGTGAGGGGGTAGTGAACAGAGACAGGGCATTTTCTGTGGTGGCTCCTTGACTTTGGAATGCCCTCCCCCTTCAGGCTTGCCCAGCTCCTACTTTAGTGTCTTTTGGGCACCAGGCAAAAAACATATTTTTTTACCCAGGCTTTTAACTAGGGGCTTCATTTTTCTAGCTCCGTAATGGTCTGCTCCTAGCCTAAGGTCTGTTTTATGGATAGTTTTTATACTGTTTATATCCCATAGCTTGTTTTATTGGCCTGTTGTTCTTATGTCAATAATTTATTCTTTTAATTGTAAGCTGCAGGACTCCAAAGAGGCGGCATCGCAATCTCCGAAATAAATAAATTCTGCCTCCTTAAAGCTTTCTCTGTGAGATTTGGAACACTGACTGTCCTTTCTCTTCAAAGGCATTAGCCAAGACTATTCACACACTGCTTATCGCAAACAGGTACTTTTTTTGCGGTTGTGTTGATAGCAGTTTTTAAAATATCAAAATCTTCACCCACCCACCCGCCTCAGAATCTCCTTCTTAAAATGATATAATGGATGTGCTCAGTGATCCAGAGTGATAAACTATAATCTCTGGAATCTGATTCTACACAAAATATGGTCACATTACAGTATTGCTGGGCCTGCTTCTCAAGAAAGAAGTCGACTATTGTAACCACAACAAGCTTTTTAATTGCTTGCCCTGTTGCCACCGTATGGTGGCTCTTCAGGTGTCTTCAAAAAAGGGAGTTGAGTGCTGGGTCTTGCCACCCTGACAGGGCACTCTATCCCACTAGACATTTTGTGTGCTCTCTGCCAGCTTGCTGGGGGTAGGAGAGGCAACTGGGAGCCAAAACAATGACAACAGGCGTGTTACTCGGTGGCTTCCACTTAGAATGGCGGAGAACTGCAGAATCTGTTGGCAGCAGGACATGAACTCATTGCTTTAACCCAGAAAACTACATATGCTGATCCAAATAGCTCTTCCATTGGCCCATTGACAACTTCTTTCTTAATAACATTATTTAAGATTTTTTTTACAATAAAAACAACACAGAATCCCTGGAATCCTAAGTCTTCCTGGAAAGCCCAGGATGCCAACCTCCAGGTGGGACCTGGGGATCCCCTGGAATTACAGCTCATCTCCAGACTACAGAGATCAACGCTCCGGGAGAAAATGGATGCTTTGGAGGGTGGATTCTATGACATTGTAACCCACTGAGTTCCTCATCCTCCCCAGGCTTCCCAGGAGATTCCCAGCCTGGATTTGGCAACCCTACCCCCCCCCCCCCATCCTCTGCTGGTGGCCAAGGGGCACCTGGCAACCCTATGTAATGAAATATTTTTTTCTGAGAGGTAAATAAGTCGTCTTTACCTTATTAAAAGGTATCTTCTCTCTTATTTTGCCTCACAATTATGTGTTTTATTTCATAATTGTATATTCTTAGTTATTGCTTTCTAAGCCTGTAATTTGCAGCCTCTCTGTAGTGTTTGGTGGCGATTTTATGTAGTACAAGGTACACCACAGTAAAGATACTCTTCTGACAGAACCTTTGCCTCCTCTGGCAGTCTCTGTTCCTCGGAGGCAATCAGGGGAAAAAAGTACCATCTACCTGGATTCTCTTCAGAAAAGTTCTGTAAAAAGGAGCTAGCATGGATCTAGAGGCCTCCTGGTGGATCTTTCCAGAAAAATCTGCATGGATTCTGACATGCCATTTCTCACACACATGCAGAGGAACACTTTATCGGGGGCAAAGATTACCTGGGAAAACAGTCTAAAAAAAAATATTGTTACTACTTTTACTGTTGCTATGCTGTGCTTATCTGATAAAGTCTTCTTAGATGCATTTAATATTCTTTATATAAAAAACAGTTCACGGTAAAACTCTGATTATGTCAGCTAATGCTGCCATCCCCTGCCCGGGAGGTGGCTGTGAGGCTTCTGTATTGTCAGCAAGAAATCAGACCTTTGTTGTTGAAGCAAAGTTCTTTATTGTTCCAATACTGCAAACAGGTTCTCGAATGTTTGTTAGAGATGCTTAGAGGAATACAGGCAGCACTATTATACTCTCAGGTTTTCATTTGAACCCCGAGCCTAAGCCAATCAGGGCAAGAGGGTGAACGCGGGAAAAGTAGAAAGGGCTGTTGAGGTTCCCACAGCAAGGTGAGAAAGTTATAAATTCCCTTCTTGAACTGAGTGACCCTCATGTGTGAATCTAGGCACAACATTCCCTAGGCGCTGGCCATAAACAATGCTTCAAGGTTTCAATAACAAGATAACATATACAGCCCCGGAAGAGGGGAGGAGGAAATACAAGGGAGTACTTGCTATTTGTTCAGAGATGACACCTAGGAATTTGGGTCGCCACCTCCCACCCAGACATTGCAACACTGACCAGAGTAAAACCCTCATACTTCAAAGTAACATTTATAGCTGTTAGGAGGGAGGATGAAGGAGACAGATAAAGGGTGCTGGCAAGGGTCTGCTAGAACAAAGGAATCGAAAGCAAAATGCAAAAAGCACAGAGACATCATTGTAAAATGCAGAAGACACAGGGGCATTATTGTCAGATCCTGACAGTGGCGTGGGCTACCTTGCAACGGAGGATCCTTGCAATGTTCAGTTTTGTTTCCCTCCCTGCTTGCTTATCGCTTGCCGCCTAGCCCTGACCTTGGTAGCCTGTTAGCGTCTAGTGATGTATCTTCCTGCTTTTTCTTCTGTGAACCTGTAGCCAGTATATTGGGCACCTTTTTCTGATCTGTGTGATTGGTTGCATTCCATTGCGAGACCGTTTTGAATTCTGTATAACTGCTCTGGCTGAGGTACCCTCTGGCCATTACTGACACAGAATGTGTAGATGACCACAGCAGACCTTTCTCAATAAAGATCAACCATCTTTAAGGATGCTTGTTGTGACTGACTCTGTGGGACTCTCACAGATTAATCAACAAACTGATTAATCAACAAAATCAATCAACAAAACAACTACCCCGTTTTGGAGCATCCTATACAGTTTCTCATATTTCTGTAATTGCAACTGAACTTCCTTGGGCAATTTTTCATAGAGTTTCCCAAATGCTTCACATGGGATTCTGTATCAAGGACATCATCACCTTCCTGCTGGTAGATTTCTCATATGTTACCAGTCAAGTTGTTTTGATGTCTCCGGTGATTATTTTCTGTTTAGCCCACACTGACACCTTTTGCTAAGGGGGATTTGTTGTCTTACTGGTAGAAGGATGGCACATACAGAAGCACTGGGAAAGAGAGGTGGACAGTGTGTGTGTGTGTGTGTGTGTGTGTGTGTGTGTGTGTGTGAGAGAGAGAGAGAGATGTACTACATCATCACACAAAACAAACAATTATTCTGCAAATCATTTAGCAGTTGTTGCAGTGGAGGAGGAGGAGGAGATTGGATTTATACACCACCCTTCACTACCTGAAGGAATCTCAGAGCGGCTTACAATCCCCTTCCCTCCCCCTCCCCTCAACAGACACCCTGTGAGGTAGGTGGGGCCGAGAGAGCTCTCTTGAGAACTGTCCTTAAGGGAACAGCTCCAAAAGAATTTATGACTGCATGTTAGGGTTGCCAAGTCTGGGTTGGGAAATACCTGGAGACTTTGGGGTGGATCCAGGAGACGGCGGGGTTTGGGGAGGGGAGGGGCCTCAGTATGGTACAATGCCATAGAGTCCACCCTTCAAAGCAGCCATTTTCTCCAGGGGAGCTGATCTCTGTCAGCTGGAGGTCAGTTGTAAAAGCAGGAGATCCCCAGGCCCCACCTGGGGGCTGGCAGCCCTACGTGCATGTGGAGCTGCAGCTGCATGTGGAGAAGTCGGGAATCAAACCCGATTCTCCCAGATTAGAGTCTGCACTCCTAACCACTATACCAAACCACTACACCAAAGTGTCAGGGTCTACTAAAATTCTTCAATTTGCTTGTGCCTGAAGAACTATGGACGGAGGTTTGTGACACTGTACAAGAGACAGCAATCACCACCATCCCAAAGAAAAAGAAATGCAAAAAAGCAAAGTGGCTGTCTGATGAGGCTTTACAAATTGCAGGGGAAAGAAGGAAAGTGAAAGGCAAAGGTGAAAAGGAAAGATTTACCCAACTGAATGCAGATTTCCTGAGAACAGCAAGGAGAGATAAGGAGGCTTTCCTGAATGAAAAATGCAAAGTAATAGAGGAAACCAATAGAATGGGAAGGACTAGAGATCTCTTCAAGAAAATTGGAGAAATCAAAGGAACGTTCCATGCAAAGCTGGCCATGATAAAGGACAAAAACGGTAGGGACCTAACAGAAGCAGAAGAAATTAAGAAGAGATGGCAAGAATACACAGAAGAACTATACACAAAGGACCTCAATGTCCTTGACAACCATGATGGTGTAATCACTGACCTCGAGCCAGACATCCTGGCGTACGAAGTCAAATGGGCCTTAGAAAGCGTTACTAACAACAAAGATAGCGGAGGTGATGGTATCCCAGCTGAGCTATTCAACGTCTTAAAAGATGATACGGTTAAAGTGCTGCACTCAGTTTGCCAGCAAATTTGGAAAACACAACAGTGGCCACAGGATTGGAAAAGGTCAGTTTACATACCAATCCCAAAGAAGGGTGATGCCAAGGAATGTTCAAACTATCGCACAATTGCAGTCATTTCACACACTAGCAAGGTCATGCTCAAGATCCAAAAGCTAGGCTTCAGCAGTACGTGGATAGAGAACTACCAGAAGAACAAGCTGGGTTTTGAAGAGGTAGAGGAACTAGAGATCAAATTGCCAACATTTGCTGGATTATGGAGAAAGCAAGGGAGTGCCAGAAAAACATCTACTTCTGCTTCATTGACTACGCTAAAGCCTTTGATGGTGTGGATCACAACAAACCATGGCAAGTCCTTAAAGAGATGGGAGTACCAGACCAGTTCACATGTCTCCTGAGAAACCTGTATAAGGGTCAAGAAGCGGCAGTTAGAACCGGATATGGAACAACTGATTGGTTTAGCATAGGGAAAGGAGTACGGCAAGGATGTATATTGTCACCTTGCTTATTTAATTTATATGCAGAGTACATCATGCAAAATGTTGGCTTGGAAGAATCACAAGCCGGAATTAAGATTGCTGGGAAAAACATCAGCAACCTCAGATATGCAGACGATACTATTCTAATGGCAGAAAGTGAAGAGGACCTCAAGAGCCTCTTGTTAAAGGTGAAAGAGGAGAGTGCAAAAGTTGGCTTGAAACTCAGCATCAAAAAAAACTAAGATCATGACATCCAGCCCCATCTCTCCTTGGCAAATAGAAGAGGAAATCATGGAAGCAGTAAAAGACTTCATGTTCCTGGGATCCAAGATCACTGCAAACAATGACTGCAGCCATGAAATTAAAAGACGCCTGCTCCTTGGGAGGAGAGCAATGGCAAACCTAGACAGCATAATGAAATGGAGAGACATCACTATGCCAACAAAAGCCTGTACGGTCAAAGCAATGGTATTCCCAGTAGTAATGTATGGCTGTGAGAGTTGGACTATAAGGAAGGCCGAGCGCTGAAGAATAGATGCTTTCGAATTATGGTGCTGGAGAAGACACTTGAGAGTCCCCTGGACTGCAAGGAGATCAAATCGGTCAGTCCTAAAAGAAATCAACCTTGACTGTTCCCTGGAAGGCCAGATCCTGAAGCTGAAGCTCAAATACTTAGGCCACCAAATGAGAAGGGAGCACTCACTGGAAAAGACCCTGATGCTGGGAAAGACTGAAGGTCAAAGAAGAAGGGGACGGCAAAGGATGAGATGGTTGGACAGTATTACTGATGCAACAAACATGAAATTAAACAAACTCTGGAGCTCGATGGAAGACAGAAGGGGCTGGCATGATGTGGTCCATGGGGTCGTGAAGAGTTGGACTCGATCTTGTGACTGAACAACAACAACAAATATTGGAATAATAGTTAACAGGATGGGGGGTTGAGGGTTATCTCATACCTGGCCTGCAAACAGACCACAAATTAGTAGAGCCACTATTCAGTACTGCAGCCTGGTGGGTGAGACACCGCATATATTTACAGGAATTGAATGTATGTGTGTAAAAAACAAGAGATGGAGTATACTGCCTTTAAACAAAACCTGTGTGTATTAGGTTTCTTCTTCCCATTCATGACTAATTTGACAATTAGTTTGACTAACTAAAAAAGATTATCATCTTTCCCCCATCTGAGGCTAATAGCAGCTGGGGTGAGGGAGGGAGAGGTTTTTACTGGGACTAATTGGGAGATGCAGGGAATGGAGTTGTGATGAATAGTATCATACCAATGCCACAACGTCATGTAGGGTTCCCAGTCCCCTGGTGGGGGCAGGTGAACCCCCACTTTCATGGGCTTTTGCCTGCCGCTGGCCAGCTGACCAGTGGGGGGAAATCCTTCCGCCTACTGACCTTCCTGGGTGACTTCTGGTAAAACCAGAACTGCAGGCCTTGATGTGATGCTATCACCTGGAAGTGACATCATCACATCGAGGATGGAGGGGCAACGCTCTGGTTTTTGGGCAAAAGTCTATGGTTTGAAGCCAAATTTACCACAGAGTTTTGCCCCAAACACAGAGTGTTGCCCCTGATGTCCCCGGCATGATGATGTTACTTCTGGGTGATGTAAGGGAAGATCTTGTCTCACTTATCTGTTAGTGTTCTTTGAGGGGATGAACAAACATGTGGACAAGGGGGACCCAGTTGATGTTTACCTTGACTTCCAGAAAGCTTTTGATAAAGTTCCTCATCAATGGCTCCTAAGTAAGCTCAGTAGTCATGGGATAAAAGGATAAGTCCTCTTGTGAATCAAAAACTGGCTAATTAATAGGAAACAGACAGTGAATATAAATGGGCAATTTTCACAGTAGAAGATGGTAAGCAGTGGGGTACCACAGGGCTCAGTACTGGGTCCAATACTTTTTAACTTGTTCATTAATGATTTGGAGATGGGAGTAAACACTGATGTAGCTAAATTTGTGAATGACATGAAATTGTTCAGGGTGGTGAAAACCAGGGAGGATTGTGAGGTACTCCAAAGACATCTGTCAAGGATGGGCAAGTGGGCGTCAACATGGCAAATGGGGTTCAATGTGGTCAAGTGCAAAGTGATGCGCATTGGGGGGGGGGGGGAATCCTAACTATAAATACACATTGATGGGTCCGAACTGGCAGAGACTGGCCAAGAGAGAGATTTTTGAGTTGTAGTAGATAACTCACTGAAAATGTCAAGACAGTGTGTGACTGCAATAAAAAAGGCCAACGCTATGCTGAGATTATGAGGAAGGGAATTGAAAACAAATCAGCCAGTATGTCTCCTTATATATAATTGAGTGGAGGGGTGGCACTTTCTGAACATTCCACATGCTCCTAAATCAGTTGGCTCCATGATGTGTCAATCAGAAGCTGTCCCTATCCACTGGCTGCATTGCCTGAGTCCCACCCACGAAGTGGTGCCTACCAAAACTTTCCTCAGAAGACGGTTGCTTCGCTCTGGTGAACACAGCTACTCTCTTTGCTCTCCTCACCAGATGACAATTGATTCCCTCAAGGAAAAAAACCCTCTGTCTTTAGCCTCCAAGCCAAGTTTGCTGAGGCAACACTTTCCAGAATGGGAAAAAAACTGCCACGTAAACAGCTGTCAGCGTAATGAAGGCGGCGGGGGGGGGGGGGGGGAACAGCCCAAGTTATATATTAAAAAAGTGCAAATGGAATACACACACAAGCAGAGACAGAGGATGGGGCCAGACACACAGAAAACATGAATGACTGACTTTCCCCTAGGGTTGCCAATCTCCAGGTGGGACCTGGAGATCTCTCATTGTTACAATTTATCTCCAGATGGCAGAGATCAGTTCCCCTGGAGAAAATGGCGGCTTTGGAGGGTAAACCCTATGGCATTATACCCTGCTGAGTCCTTCTGACCCCCCCAATGCTGCCCTCCACAGGATCCACCCCCCAAATCTCCAGGTATTTTATTTATTTTTTTATTTATTATGTTCACTTTTACCCCACCCTACCCACTGAAGTGGGCTCAGGGCAGCTTACATAACCAATAAAATCATACATTTCAATATAAAATACATATAACCAGTAAAACCATGTATTTCAATTAAATTACACAAACAGTTTAAAACTGTAATATATACCGTTGGCAGCACGATATAAATAAAGTCCATCTAGAACATGTTCTATGGTGCAACCACTTTACATAACTTCTACTGGCAGATCAACACTGGCTCAGTCGATAGATACTGCTGCTACTGGAATGCCTGTCAAAAAAGCTCCATTTTCATGGCCCTGCGGAACTGCTGGAGATTCTGTAGGGCTCTGATCTCACTAGGGAGCTCATTCCAGTATGTCGGTGCCACCAGAATGACCTGGTCCTGGTCGATACCAATCTGGTGTCCTTAGGACCAGGGAGGGCCAGGTGGTTTTGTGTTCCTGACTGCAGTGCTCTCTGGGGAACATACAGGAAAACGTGGTCCCTCAGGTGACAGGTCCCTGATCATAAAGGGCTTTAAAGGTCAAAACTAGCACCTTGAAGTGAATCCGGAATGCTATTGGCAGCCAGTGCAATAACTTCAGCACAGGCTGGATGTGCTTCCTCAGAGAGAGGCCCATCAACAACCTGGCCATCACATTCTGCACCAGTTGCAGCTTCCGGAGTTGCCCCAAGGGCAGCCCCATGTAGAGAGCATTACAGTAGTCTAACCTTGAAGTGACCATAGCATGGATCGCTGAAGCCAGATCTTTGCATTTGAGGAAGGGAACCAACTGCCTGACCAGCCGAAGGTGGTAAAAGGCCGCCTTGGCAGTGGCTGCCACCTGGGCCTCCATTGTCAAGGAAGCATCCAGGAGCACGCCAAAACTCCTGACCTTCAGCACTGGCACCAACAGCGCCCCACCGAAGGCCGGTAATGGGACCCCTGCCTTTGGCTCACTCCGGTTCAGGCACAGGACCTCCGTCTTCATCAGATTCAACTTCAATCAGCTCAGCCTAAGCCATCCAGCCATGTCCTGCAGTGCCTGGTCCAGGTCTTCCGGGGTAGAGTCAGACTGGCCGCCCAACAACAGATAGAGCTGGGTGTCATTTGCATATTGGTGACTCCCTAGCCCGTTCCTCTGAGCAATCTGGGCAAGGGGGTGCATATAGATGTTAAATAACATCGGGGAGAGCACCGCCCCTTGAGGCACTCCACAGGTTAGTGGGTGCCTTTGGGACAGCTGCTCCCCACAAGCCACCCTTTGTCCCCGACCTTGGAGGAAGAAGACAAGCCATTGCAAGGCCAGCCCCTTAATCCCCATGTTGGTGAGGTGGTGGGCAAGCAACTGGTGGTTGACTGTATTGAACACTGCTGAGAGGTCTAACAACAGCAGCACCGCTGTCCCACCCCGATGCCTCCGGAGGTCATCTGTGAGGGCAACCAGTACTGTCTTGTGGCCTGGGTGGAAGCCAGACTGGAAAGGATCTAGCATACTCAGAGCTGGCAACTCTACTTTCCCCTCACTGCCTGTTGCTAGGCAACCAAGCTTGATTCTGTCAGTAAAAGGCCTTTTCCACACATATTTTGGCCTTTGGGAGAAAACTCATTGGGACCAGTCCTGATAGGGCTGCCAACTCCAGGTGGGACATTCCTGGAGATTTGAGGGCTGGAACCTGGAGAAGGTGAGGTTTGAGGAGGGGTGGGACCTCAGACAAGTACAATGCCATAAACTTCACCCTACAAACCAGCCATCTCCTGCTAGGGAATTATTGTTGCCAATCTCCAGGTGGGGGCTGGAGATCACTCAGAACTACAACTGCTCTCTAGGAAGGAGGGGGGAGGAGATGGAAAGCTGAAGTCAGAGGGGCAGATAAAGGTAGGCTGATGGTTGGCTGGGAAGGAGATATGGTTGCCAACTCCAGGTTAAGAAATTCCTGGAGATTTGAGAGGTGGAGCCTGGAGAGGGTGGGGTTTGTGGAGGGATGGGACCTTAGACAGGTACAATGCCATAGACACCACCCTCCAAACCAGCCATTTCCTCCTGGGGAACCATTGTTGCCAATCTCCAGATGAGGGCTGGAGATCACTCAAAATTACAACTGCTTTTCAGGTAGCATAAGTCAGTTCCTCTGGAGAAAATGATGACTCTTGTGTCATTATATCCTGCTGAGTTTGCCATAGCAAATTGATGCTGAGTGCCCAAGGCCAGGGCACTCTCCCAGAGCCTCTTTCTAGAGCCTGTTGTATTTAATTCCTCAAAGGACCTTATTCCTAGTCATAAATAATGCCCCCGTATACATCAATGGTATGATCTCATTTGGAATACTGTCTGCAACTCTGGTCACCTGTCAGGATCCCTGATCCTAACAATGTTTCTTTTATGCCTTACATGAATTATGCCAGCATAGCTCAACCACAATTGTAACCGTTTGCCTTGTCTCTATGCATTCCCTTGCTATCTTGCACCAAGCTGTCTCAGGTTTCCTCCCTTTGCTTTATTACTGTGAATTATATTGCTTTGTGAAGGTCTGGTCAATGTAACAATTCTGTCCGGGAGAGTGGCGTCCTCCAACGCTGACACGTCACCCGAGACCAAATGGCCTCGTCCCCTCCGACATTCCTCCGCTCCCCCACCCTCCAGAACACGGCACCTCTTATCGCTGTGAGAAGGCCTTGGAATGCCTTTTGTTATGGATAGAGGGGGCACATCTGTGGCGCCTAATTCAAGAGAGGAAAATTTATAACTTTAACACCTCACCTTTTTTCCTGTGGGAAGTGAAACGGCCGAAGACCTGTAACCGCGCTTTTTCTCTTTTTTGTGATTGGTTGATTATCGGGGTTTCAAACTGTACCGGAGGGTATATTAACCCTAGTTGTATTGTATACGGTATCTCTAACAAACATTCGAGAACCTGTCATGCAGCACTAAGACAATAAAGAACTCTGTTTCAACAACAAATGTCTGATCTTTGACTGCTTAGGGCAGAAGCCTCACACCTCAGAAAGGATACTATAGCATTGGAAAAAGTGCAGAAAAGGGCAACTAGAATGATAAAAGGGTTGGAACACATTCCCAATATGGAAAGGTTAAAGCACCTGGGGCTCTTTAGCTTGGAGAAACGACAACTGAGGGGTGACATGATTGAGGTTTACAAGATTATGCATGAGAGAGCAGGAAGAGAAAGAAGTACTTTTCTCCCTTTCTCACAACAGAAGAACTCCAGGGCACTCCATGAAATTGCTGAGCAGTCAGGTTAGAACAGATAAAAGGAAGTACTTCTTCACCCAGAGAGTGATTAACACATGGAATTCACTGCCACAGGAGGTGGCGATGGCTACAAGCATGGACAGCTTCAAGAGGGGATTGGATAAACATATGGAGCAGAGGTGCAACAGTGGGTATTAGCCACAAGGTATAGAAAGGAACTCTCAGTCTGGGGCAAGTGATGCCCTGTATTCTTGGTGCTTGGGGGGGGGGCAACAGTGGGAGGGCTTCTAGTGTCCTGGACCCACTGCTGGACCTCCTGATGGCACCTGGTATTTTTGGCCACTGTGTGACAGAGTGTTGGCCTGATCCAACATTGGCTTCTCTTATGTTCTTATGTCATCATGTCAGGGCCTGCACTTCTGGTTTTACTGGAAGTCACCTGACATCACTTCTGGTCTCCCGGAGGGACGTCGGGAGCTCCCCACTGGCCAGGTAAGTGAACCTGAGAACCCTAGCATCACGTCTGGGTTTGCACCGATAGTGACATCATTATGGCGTGATGCCAGTTCCCTCCCAGTTTGCTTCTGCTGCTCCACGGAGAAGTAGTGAGATCAGTGGGGCCTGGGGTGGAAGATCTCCCACTCAAACAGGAGATCTGGTAAGTCTAGTGGACACAGGGAAGGGGCAATGATCCCTGCCTCACTGCCCTCTGGTGATTTCAGAATTTTTATGGCAGAAGTTCTGATTTGAAAATGAAGAAGAAGAACAGGAGAAACATGCTGAAAGAAACAGCACAGTGTGGAGAGGTGTGGGAGGGGGCAGGGTTTTTCTTTAGACACTGCTCTGCTGCTTTCTTGACATGTGAAGGGGTGGACTTTGTAAAAACAGGAAGATCCCTGTGATTACTAATTTGACATTTAGTTTTAATAACTAAAAAAAGGGCTGTCTCTTTTTCTAACAGGGCTAATAGCAGGGGTGGGTGGGGGTTACTGGAATTAACTTTCCTCAGAATGAATCTCTCCCATGATTGCTTTTAAGGGAGCTTAGAGACACTGAGATATCTCAGATCTTTCATCTGATTTGGTCCCAAGTCTGTCTGTCGTTTGCAGCCCGTACACATTATTGGAAACAGAGAGTGGCGTATATGGGAGACTAAGGCTGTGGTCACACACACTAAATAATCCACGTTCAATCCACTTTCCAACTGGGTTTTGCCAGTTTACACAGTAAAAATCCAGTTGGAAAGTGCACTGAAAGTGGATCGAAAGTGGATTATTTAGCGTGTGTGACCGCAGCCCAAGAGTAGGATTTCCTTCTACCCACCAAGGGTGCAAATAACATCCTTACCTGTACTTGGTGTTCACCAGCAGCAGTGATGCCTATTTGGGGTGAGATGGAGGAGAGATAAGGAGAAGGGGAATTGTTGGGAGGGACATCTTGCCAGCTACACAATATCTCAGCTATGTTTTTGTTGCAAATATAGGGGATGGGCATGGCTAGAGGTGTGAGCCAAAGGGCAAGAACGTAAGAATTGGCTTAAGAATAAGAAGATCCCTGCTGGATCAGACCACTGGCCCATCTAGTTCAGCATCCTGTCTCACACAGTGGCCAACCAGTTCCTCTGGACAGCCAACGACAGGGCATTGAGGCTGAGGTCTTCCCCTGATGTTGCCTCCTGGCTCTGGGATTCAGAAGTCTAGTGCCTCTGAACTTGGAAGCCCCCTTTAGTCACCATGGCTGGCAGCCATTGCTAGACCTATCCTCCATAAAGACTAAAGGGCTCTCAACTCTTTGCCCCTGGCTCCCAGCCTGGGTTTATGGTGGCCAGCCTAGTGAAGGAGGACTTGCCTAGGAGATACATGTGACTGATTTTGGTTATTTACATTTGATTGCTTAATTTGGCTTGGACATTTCAGTAAGCCGCTTTGGGTCCCTTGGGAGTAAAGGGCTTAGAAATGCCCAAATAAACAAAATAACATTCACCTGCATTCTCTCCTGGCTGCAGCACTGCCTGCAGGATGTGGGAGTAAAATGTTCCATTCTGTGCCCGGCAGGTACAGTGTCAGAGAGAACAGAACAGTAGCCACAGAAGCCATTGCTTATACAGAATCAATACCCTCCCCAAGTCAATGAGCCACCAATATCACTGATATAACCAAAACACATTGAAAGGAGAGACAAATCTGGGCAAACCTCTTTGTTAGGAAAGTCTGTGCAGCTCTGTTGATTGGAAAACATCCCAGTCAGTTACATGTCTGCTAGCCCTCCCTCCCTCCTCCCTCTGACCTTCATGAACTCTAAGCCTGATAGCCAGGTACTAAAATAATGGCCAGATCTGATTGTTTCCATTTATTACTAGCTGTCATCCTCCCCCACTTTAGATTAGTTATAATAACTGCATGAATGAATGGGTTAATTTTGATTTGGGATTTCATTAGTTAATATCTGAATGTACATTCCTGAAGGTAGCCCAGATGGTATTCGCCTGAAATCAGGTGTTGAGTTCATGGCTGAGGTGACACATGCATGAACCATTGACTTCCTGTCTGACATTCTGAATAAGCAACAACACTGTACCAGCTTTTATCAGAGCACAGTTTCTGCTGTCCCAGCCACAAGCACTGCTATAGGCTTTCACAAAATGTACAAGGAAATGGTACTGTTTTTTCACATAAAATGTCAACATTGTCAATAACCACAGGTCCCTTTTCTGTGATATTTCAGCACTCCTTGAGAAAATATTTACTCCCTCATTTAAATAGCTTTCCTTCACTCTCAGGGCCAGTCTAGACATTCACTTTTTAAAAGAGTCAGCTCTGGGTTTTTAAAGAGTTGGGTCAGGTTTCCCGCAGCCACACAGCAGGTAGAGAAAGAAGTACATTTCTCCCTTTCTCACAGTACAAGAACTTGTGGGCACTCAATGAAATTGCTGAGCAGTCGGGTTAGAACTCGCGAAGAGTTGGACTCAACTGTGCGGCTGAACAACAACAACAACAACAACAGCGGGTTAGAATGGATAAAAGGAAGTACTTTTTCACCCAAAGGGTGATTAACACGTGGAATTCACTGCCACAGGAAGTGCTGGTGGATACAAGCATGGATGGCTTCAAGAGGGAATTAGATAAACATATGGAGCAGTGGTCCATCAGTGGCTATCAGCCACAAGGTATAGATAGGAGCTCTCAGTCTGGGGCAAGTGATGCTCTGTATTCTTGGGGCTTGGGGGGGGCAACCATGGGAGGGCTTCTAGTGTCCTGGCCCCACTGGTGGACCTCCTGATGGCACCTGGTGTTTTTGGCCACTGTGTGACAGAGTGTTGGGCTGGATGGGCCACTGGCCAGATCCAACACTGGCTTCTCTTATGTTCTTATATTCCATGTGGTGTGGTATGGTTTGGCGTGGGGCAATTCAGTTACTACGGGTGCCAAAAATTCTTGGCCAGCCCTATTGTTGTGTACATGTTGACCATGGAGGTAACAGAATTCTTGCCTTCTTTTACACTGGTAAAACATGCTTCAGTTTACCTCAGATAATTCTAAGAAACATATCCTACCAATCTGCCACTTTGGCAATCCCGTGTCTCACCTGACCAGAATAATAATTCCATAGCATGTTTCAGAAACGAGGGAAGGAATAGCATTGTTATTTATTTTATTTAATCTATTTCAGATATTTATAACCCACTCCGATCCTGCCCAGTGAGACTGAAAGTGTGTTACATCAATAATGCCACTAAAATATAGTACAGATAATTTTTTTACCCCATCATAATCATAGGTCTTCATTCACATGCCTTCAAAAACACATTGGAAAAGCTCCACCTTACTGAGACTCCACAATTTCTGCTGGGTTGGGGCCTTCCTCGTGTTCTCTGAAAGCCCACTGAGGAAGCCCAAAGAAAGAGTTCTCGCTGCTATAAAAAAAGGCGAGACCTGGATGAAAAATCAATCTGATACTATTGTTAGGGCAAGGGTTTGCATTCTCCAGGTCAAATGGATAATGCTGCTAAATCTTTGAATTCTTTCAGTACTTGAACATGAAACTAAGAAAGTTTCAGAGTTTCATCTTAGAAGGAGATGCATTTTAATTAACTTTTGGCATTCAGAAGAGACCAAAGGAACAAAGGCAATTTCCTTGAAAAGCAATGCCTTGGTAAAGAACAAATCTTTGATTTGTTCTCCAAGACCTGCAAAGGGGATATTTTATTCGATGCGATCAAAAATTGGTACCCCTCTTGCTGCTGAAATGGCATTGCCATTCTGAGCCAGCATCATCTCATCTCGGATTTGATATTCCACTCACCACCATCCGTCTTTTATACTTTCATTGCCAATGCTGCCTCATATCAAAGTCCCGCCAGATGAATTTCCACAAACACTTGAAAGCTAATTCTATAATGCTTGATGTGTTCATTGAGTTTTTCAGTGCACAAGAGGGTTAGCTTGGCTATCAGTATTCACCTGGACTGATACTTCCAGCCGTATGTCTGGGCATGTCCCCCTTTCCCCAGAACAGCTGAGCTCCGGCAAAGATGCAAAAGTAACAAAGAAACATCAGACCACATGAAGGCTTGTAGACTTATGCAGGAGGATCCACAGTGACAACAAACAGAACCATATCAAAGGCAAAACAAGCAGTTAGTTGCAGCTGCAAACCTGGGTGTTTTCAACATCTTTCCTTGCCAGAAGCAAAACATATAAAAAGCTAGAGATTCAAAGAAATCATAAATGCTTACTTGTGTAAGAGAGACAGGGTTCTGTTTTAGATTTAAATATGAGAGTTGCTAGCTGGTTTCTCATTTAGAGGTCAAAGTTTAAAAACTATACAATGAAAACTATGACAAAAACCAGATCATACAAGAAGACATGAAGCTGTCTTTAGAGTCAGGTGATTGTCTAATACGGCCAGTATTTACCAGGGTCACCAGAGTCTTGGGAAGGGGTCTTTAGGGAAGGGCCGTGGCTCAGTGGTACAGCATCTCCTTGGCATGCAGAAGGTCCCAGGTTCAATCCTCGGCATTTCCAGTTCAAAAGACCAGGTAGTAGGTGATGTGAAGGCCTGAGACCCTGGAGAGCTGCTGCCAGTCTGAGCAGACAATACTGACTTTGATGGACCAAGAGTCCGATTCAGTAGAAGGCAGATTCATGAGTTCATGTGTCTTTCACACTGATGACCGTCTGATCCTTTTAAACTGGAGATGCCAGAGACAGGACTTTTGGTATGAAAACCAGGTGCTGTACCACTGAACCATGGCCTCAACTCCTTAGAGTATAATACAAATGTGAGGGGCAATGTTGTGTAGTGGTTAGACTGCTGGTGTATGATGGGGCTTCAATCCCTGCTCAGGCATGACGCTCATTGGATTATTTGGAGCCAGCCCTTCTCAGTCAGCTTAACCTATCACACAAAGTTATTGTAAATGAGTAAAATGAGAGGAAAGGACCATGTGCCCCACCCAGAGCTCCTTGGAGGAAGGATGGGATTAAAAACATCAGATATGTATGACATTAGAAACCATCGCACATTGCCACAGCTTTCAGGTTCAATGCTGTGTTTAAAGGGCTTGATCCTGTTCACCCATTCCTTCCAGGCAAAAAGCCTTCTTCAGAGGTGAAGAGGTACCACTGATGAAAGAGGCAGGAGTGTCAATTTCATGTGTTTCCTTCGCTTTGATGCAGCCATCCATACTGTCTGGTTTTTAGTCCACGTAGGTGCCCCCTAAGTCTTGGTAGCATCTTTGAGGCACCCACAGGTGCCTTCTGGGGGGAAAGGGAAGGTGGGGAAGATCCATCTTTGCTGGTGCCTTCCATTGATGCTACATAGGATCCAGCCCAAAGGCTCATCCTGCGATGTCTGCTTGAGGAGACGATTCCATACCTGTAGGATTACCACTGACAGCAGTGCACCCTGAACCTCTGCATAATGTGGCTTTAAAACAGGACACTCAGAGCCTCCCTGGCTGATTTCATGGATGAAGGCAGTGCAGTGTCTTTTGGCAAATGTGTGTCATAGAATTAAGGGGGCTTCTGCAAAGGCCTTATTTTGTCATCACTTCACACGAGCAGATGAACGACCCCAAAAGGTCAAGCACTACAAGCAGGGTGACCAGCTGAGCTAGACAGCAGGGCTCCTGTACATTCCTTGGTTAGAGTTGATGGCAAAATGCCAGCAAGTTCTGTTTTCCGTGCCATGGGGGTGCAGCCTGACAGAAAATTGCAAGTGCCACAATTCCTTTTATTCAGTTGCGTGGGGCCACTGTGTCGAACTGGTTTTGATTTAATGACTCTCTTCTTCTAAGTCTCAACAATACAGCTGATCGTGTACGTGGCAAAACGATGTCTGGGGCATCTGTCATGTGTCTTGATTCATGGGGGGGGGACCTTCTAGCTCGGGTTCCTGAATCGTCTGGTCACCATAGAGTTTAGTGCTAGAGCATCCCCTGCGTGATGTGCCCGATGCAATGACATCAGCTCTGGGTGATGTCATAGTGCTGGGCATATTGGGCATGACGGGGCTCTTTGTGGGTGGGGCTGGGGGTAGACTGGGCCCCCCAAAAGTGGAACCCCGGCCCCCATCGGGGGGGGGATGACGACCCTACTTGATTCTTTCAATTGTTGATCAGCACTGCATGGTGTAAAGGTTTTTAAAAGTATTCATTTAACACCCCCCCCCCCATCTCTCTCAAAGCTCCAGAGGATTCTTATCCCATAAGTCAGGGGTCCCCAAACTTTTTGAGCCTGTGGGTACCTTTAGAATTCTGATATAGTATGGTGGGCACGGCCACAAAATGGCTGCCGCAAAATGCTGCCTCAGTCAAACACAAAATGTCTGCTGACATTTACCTTCAGTCACATAGTGACGATCCTTGTTCTGCGGGAGCAGCTGCCACCAAAGCAACATTTTAAAAAAGCTGCCCAGCAGAATGCTACCAGCTGAAATCATCACATAAAATCAGCACAGAATTCTTGAGGAGGATTCCTGTGATGGCAAGCAACCAACTCAGCATGCTAGGTAATACGGGCTGCAGTCACACACACTAAACAATCCACTTTTCAGTCCACTTTCAATGCACTTCCCAACTGGATTTTTGCTGCGTGAACTGGCAAAATCCAATTCGAAAGTGGATTGGAAGTGGATTATTCAGTGTGTGTGACCACAGCCATGGTAACTTCTGAACAAACAAATATGCCGCATGAAAATCGAAATCTTTGCATGATCAGTGTATTGTTTCAATGAGAGAAAGAATTCCTCTGACAAGGAAAGTCCTCCTTCAGCACTGGAGGACTTC
Organism: Lepidodactylus listeri; assembly: GCA_029233225.1. NCBI lineage: Eukaryota > Metazoa > Chordata > Lepidosauria > Squamata > Gekkonidae > Lepidodactylus > Lepidodactylus listeri. The sequence continues at coordinate 108,453,890 of JARCFY010000009.1, read as the reverse complement.
TCTCTCGGTTGGAAGAAGACTTAGTGCCACACAGTCACTGACTGCATCTTAGTGGAAGATCCATAAGTCTTGTCCATAAGATACGATCCATAGTCTTGTCCTCTTGGGTCAGTCAGACACGCAGCTCCCCAAATCCAATCCAATACTCTCATAACTGAGAACGTGGAGAAGCAGATACATTTCTGTAATACTGAGAAAACAAAATGCCAAAGATGTTTATACTAAGTATTGTAATTTTGAATCCCACTAACCATAGTTTAGAGAAAGCACACTCTAGTGTTGTTATGTTACTAGGGCTGCCAAGTCAGCCCGGGGGGCAGGGGATCCCCCGCTATAGGGGTTCCCGATCCGCCGGCCGGCATTCGGCTGGCGGGGGGAACTCCGCCCCAGAAGTTGTCCGGTGAGGACGACTTCCCCCGTGTAATGACGTCACCCGGAGGTGATGTCATCATGTTGGGGGCATTGCCAGGGCAACGCCCCCAACGTGATGACGTCACCTCCGGGTGACGTCATTACGTCGCCGCGGCACGTTCGCAAAAGCGCTCGCGCCAGAAGAGCTCCCGGGGGGAGAACAACTCCCCTCCACTGGTAAGTCGCTGGCACTTGGCAACCCTATATGTTACAAGGGTTGTTTTATTTCCATAGTTTACAAGTTACAAAACAAGAACTGAATGTAGCGTCACAGGTCATATTTCTAGAATAGACAGAATGTATAAAATCCGACATTGTCCTTCAGCAAAAACTGTGTAAGGCTGTTACGACTTCCATTATTATCAGGTTGCTATGGTGACTGATGTTTCTAAGACAACTATTCAAATCTAGCAGGGAGTTGTGGAAATGAAACTGGTGTAAACGATAAAATGAATTGCTAGTTCCTAAGCAGAGACTCTCTGCTTAAAACGTGATGATAATGTATGAATTAGGATCACTTCTCACCTATAGCAGAGGAAGTTGATATCTTGGGTCAGGAGTGTATCACTTCCTAATGTAGAGCAAGGCTTTATTTTCTCAGACTTTTAAAGAAAAATAACTTGAATGAGAAAATACTGATGTCTTTCTATCGTTGCTCAATAGAGAGCATTTTAATATACTGTATCTGCGCCTGGTTTGCTAGTTGTACGCTCACAGATAGGAAAGCACTCCAGAGAGTCATCACCACAGCCCAGAAGATAATTGGCTGTCCTCTCCCACTTTTGGAGGAACTGTACAGTTCTCGATGTCTGAAAAAAGTGAAGAACATCCTACAGGATTTATCACATCCTGCATATTCCTTGTTTGAACTGCTGCCTTCGGGCAGAAGATATAGGACAATCAAAACAAGGACAAATAGACTAAAAAACAGTTTTTACTCGAGAGCTATTATTGCCCTGAATGCTGCATGAGACTGAAATCTGGAGGAAACAGTGGTTTGGTTGCTATGTAAAAGGGAGAAGCAGTTGTGAATGTCTGTGTGAGTGCACATGTGTATATGTTGCGAGTCACTGAATGATGGCACTTTTAAATTTCATTGTACTATGTACAATGACAATAAAGTATATTCTATTCTATTCTAAGAGTTCATCTGACTGAATGCTTCTCTGCATACACTGGACATAGAAAACTAGATGCCAGTAGAAAGGGTTCTAGCCTGGTCTTTCCACCTGGACACTAGCTTTCTATGTGTTGGAAAGCCTTTGTTCTGTGGGAGTGTTCTATCATGCTGGTGTTCAGGGTGATTTACGGCACAGTCCCATGCTTCAGTGCTGCCCCAATGCTGCCACTAGGGCTGCCAACCTCTGGGGGGGCCCTGGAGATCTCCTGCTTTTACAACTGATCTCCAGACAACAGATATCAGCTCCCCTGGAGATAATGGCTGCTTAAGAGGGTGGACTCTATGGCACTGAACCCAGCTGAGGTCTCTCCCCTCCCCTCCCCTCCAAACCTCACCCTCCCCAGGTTCCACCCCCCAAATATCCAGGTATTTCCTGACTCAGCTGCTCCCTCCACCCAGAAGCTGTAGGAGATGACATCCCTTAGCCTATTGTTCTCTTTAAAAACAACACACCACACATACTTCACAGGGCCTCCTGGACTTTCACAAGATTACTTTCTCTCACATGAGTTCAGCCATCATTTTGGTCACCCTAGCAACAGACAACAAGGAGGAGTGGCTGAACTTTCGTGAGAAGAAGGAATCCCATGAGCGGCTTGGGAACTGGCATGCATGGCTTCTTTCAAAGAGGCCTGAGAAAGTAATGAGTTTAGGAGGAGGATCTAATATAATTCCTTGGTAGGGGCAACAGACAGGTGGGTGGACAGTGTGCAGGCAAGCCTCTGGTTGATTGGTGGCAGGTAGGACAGAAGGTTGCTGCCCCATCTGCTTCCTGAGGCAATCTCCTTAGGTCCCTTCATGACAGAGCGGGCACTGATACACACACACACCCTACAATCAGAGGAACAACCCAGAAGCACCATTTACCACATCATCTGCTCAGAGTGGCTTGACTGGCTGTAGCTCAGCAGTAGAGCATATTCTTGGCATGCAAAAGGTCCCAGGTTCAATCCCCATCATCTCCAGCTAAAAGGACTGGGTGGTAGATGATATGAAAGACCTCTGCCTGGGACCCTGAAGAGTGTGAGGCTTCTGCCCTAAGCAGTCAAAGATCAGACCTTTGTTGATGAAACAGAGTTCTTTATTTCTTAATACTGCATGACAGGTTCTCGAATGTTTGTTAGAGATACCATACAAAGAACAGTCAGAGTTAATATACCCTCCAGTACAGTTTGAACCCCGACATTTGACCAATCACAGAGAGGGGAGAAAAGCGCGGTTAAAAGATCTGAGCCGTTTTACTTCCCACAGGAAAAGGTGAAGTGTGAAAGTTATAAATTTTCTCCTCTTGAACTAGGCGCCCCAGATGTGCCAGGCATATACATAACAAAGTGGCCTCAGCGGCCTTTCAAGGACTTCTCACAGCGATAAGGCAGTTCCGTGTCTCCGATGGCTTGAAGAGGAGGAATGCATGGGGGGGGGGGAGGCCATTTGGTCTCGGGTGACGTGTAAGTATGCGAGGTCGCCACTCTCCCGGATGAAATGGTTACATTGACCAGACCTTCAAAGAGCAATATAAGTCAGAGCAATAAATGGAGGGGAGGAAACCTGCGACAGCTTGAGAGAGATAGCAACCGGTTACAACTATGTCTGCACATAGCAAGTTACACAATGCATAAAGAAAACTTTGTTAGGATCCTAAGATCCTGACAAAGAGCCGCTGCCAGTCTGAGTAGACAATACTGACCTTGATGGACAAAGGGCCTGATTAGTATAAGGCAGTTTCATACATGTTCATAAGTGATTTTAGGGCAGGGTTGTTTTACAGTATATACAAGGAGCCACATCACGAGGCATCAAAATACAGGTCATTTCATTTTCCACTTACTTTCCTTATAAGCCCTAGTATAGAACTGTCCCTTTTCACTGCTGCTGTGCACTGAGTTGACATTTTCATGGAACTATCACTTCTATCCCCAAATCTCTTTCTGGGTCATTCACCCAGTTCACACACCATCAGTATATGTGTAAAATTAGGGGGGGGGGGTTTGCCCCATAGTGGGCCACTTTACATTTTACTAGTTCCATTGAACGTCATTTGGTGCTTTGTTGCCCACTTATGCAACTGGGAATGACCTTTTTTTTTAATCATTTTTGAATTAAATGATTCTTCTAAACCAGTACAGGGTTCCCTTGTTGTGTTTTACTTACAACCAAGCTGAATACAGAGTTAAAAACCAAAGGGCTGCTGAGTCTACAATAGAGGGATGGCCTTTACAAGCCTGCTTGAAGTGCAGGACAAAGAAGCAGTGGTTGTTTTATTTTGGGAGTAGCTCTGGATGCTGGAAGATAATGGCGTCAGCAACACTTGGGACTAGGGCGGCCAGCATCCAGGGGGCACCCAGAGATCTCCTGCTGTTACAATTGATCTCCAGACAACTAAGATCAGTTCCCCTGGAGAAAATGGCTGCTTTGGAGAATGGAGTCTATGGCATTATACCCTGCTGAAGTCCCTCCCCTCCCTAAACCCTGCCCTCCCCAGGCTCCACCCCCCAAATCTATAGGTATTTCCCAACCTGGGATGTATACTGTGTGACACCAAATCATTTTTTTTCACTGCTAATTATGCAACAGATGAAGATTAATGTAATGTAGTATGCTCTGTGTTCTAACCAGCCTGCCATGTGCTCCCAGGTAATGGCGCCCACCGCATGGCCAGAGCACATGGTCAGGCAGAGAGGGGAGCTTGAATCTGGAGGAACAATAGATATCCGGATTGAAAGCCTCCACCAATGTGGGACCTAGGTTCTCCCTGAGGAGCCAATGCAATCAAAGGCTCCTCCAGGGAACCTATGACAAACATGCGCATATGTTAAGCCCCTATCAGGTCTTTTGGGTGCGGCCGGAGGTGTGGCTCCGGCCAGGATATAATGAGGGCCCTGGAGCCCTGGAAGCATGCTTGTTCTGACCATCTACTGGGCATGCTGAATCACTCAATAAAGGCTTCATGATTTCACCGTTCTTGGTTTCCTGAGTCCAGTACTCTTCAATTAAAAAAGCAATTCTTCTCAGTTGTCTGGGCATATCTATGGGCTCATGAGAATTCTGTGAACCTCTGAAAAACCAGGTGAGAGAGGAGCTGGTAAAATAGTAATTTAAATTTAACTCACAGTAGGAGAGTTGGTGGGAGAACTGAAGACGCTTTCTCCGAACTGTAATTCTGATGTAACTCTGGTACATGCTGAAGGACAGACTGGTAGGTGGCATATTAATGATGACAAATGTGTGCAGGAAAGGCTATTTTTAACCTCTGACTCTGCTTTAATGTCAGCTTTGGCTGGAGAACATAAGGATTTAAAGGCATCTTTGCTGGGGAGGGGAGGAAGAAAAAAAATTGACCACGAGTAACACAAGGAAATGTATTTAAGTTTACAAAGGCATCTGGAAAGGAACTGGAGATGCCTCAGGAAGATAGTTGTATGGAGGATAGGGTTGCCCCCTCTGGGTGGGGAAATTCCTGGAGATCTTGGGGGTGGAGCCTGAGGAGGGTGGGGTTTGGGGAGGGGAGGGACTTCAGCAGGGTATAATGCCATAAAGTCCACCCACCTAAGCAGCCATGTTCTCCAAATGAACTGACCTGTGTCATCTGGATACCAGTTATAATTCTGGGAGATCTCCAGCCACCCCCTGGAGGCTGGCAACTCTAGTGGAGGAAAATATGCACCAAATACCTACAGATTTATTTATTCTTCACATTTATATCCCGCCCTCCCCGCGAACGGGCTCAGGGCGGCTAACAGGGGCACATAGGCCAATAGATACATAAATAGATTAAAACAGATAAAATCCACTAAAACATTTCCAGTAGATAAAATACATTATAATAGGCTTCCAGTATAAAGTATTCAGTGTTCAGATGGCAACCCAATAGGAGGTCCGTGCCCTCTTGCCACTAGGCCCGGGTTACATAGGGCCAGCTACACCACAGATAGCGTATGTGATGGATGATATCCTTGGTGGCGGCTCCTATTCAAAGGCCTGGCGGAAGAGCTCCGTCTTGCAGGCCCTGCGGAACTGCATTAAGTCCCTCAGGGCCCTGATCTCCTCTGGGAGCATGTTCCACCAGACAGGAGCCGCCCCCGAAAAAGCCCTGGCCCTAGTTCTGGCAAGTTTGACGTCCTTGGGGCCTGGGACACAGAGTCGATGGTATGACCCCGACTGCAGTGCCTGCTGGGGTATATACGGAGAGAGGTGGTCCCTCAGGTATGTTAGACCCTGGCCATATAGGGCTTTATAGGTAAGAACCAGCACCTTGAAGCAAACTCGGTATGCTAAAGGCCAGGGGTCGAATGGAGCGGGAGCGCACAGGAGTGCAGCTCCGGGAGTGAGGAGCCCAGGGGGCGGGCACATGACCAAGCCCCGCCCCCTCCTCGGCTTCCCCGAGCAGTGCAGAGGCGCAGCGCCCTGGGGAAAGCCCTGCTAGGGTCTTTATTGTTTTTAATGTTTTGTTTTAATATTGATAATTTTATCATTGTTCCTTTTATGACTGTGTGCTGCTTTTCCAGAGACTTGCTCAAGGTGGCATATAAATTTTCTAAGTATACCATTTTTTATCTGGGCACATGGCACATAAGTACTAGAGAAATTTCACCAACCCTTCAGTAGCTTCCACCCCATCAGTTTGGTGTAGTGGTCAGGAGTTGGACTCTAATCTGGGAGAACCGGGTTTGATTCCCCACTCCTCCACATGCAGCTGCTGGTGTGATCTTGGGCCAGTCGCAAGTTCTCTCAGAGCTGTTCTCTCATGAGCAGTTCTCAAAAGACCTCTCTCAGCCCCACCTACTTCACAGGGTGTCTTGTTGTGGGGTGGGGAAGGGGAAAGGATGGGTGGTGCACCTGTCCTGGGTATCTCAAGTCTACTTGAAACCTGGTGGTTTCAAGGGAGCAGGAAGAGAATGAGGGTGTGTTCTTTACGCTTATTTTTATTGCACAAAGTATTGGATGGGGAAGGGAATGGAGGAAGAGCAGGTCAGTTTCCCTCACCTGTGGAGTGGAGCCTGAGGGGTGGGTGTTGCCTTCTGACACACTTCCGGTATGTCAGGGTGTGTGGCATATGCAAATGAGTTATGCAAATGAGTTATGCTAATGAGCTCCTGCACCTCTTTTTCTATGAAATGAGCCCTGCTAAAGGCATATAAAATTGGCGGAGGGGAAGGCCAGCAATTTGGTCTTCACTGGTAGGGTTGCCAGGTCCAGTCTTCATGCCGGCAGGGGGATTGGGGGGGGGGCATGATATCCTTGGTGGCGGCTCCTATTCAAAGGCCTGGTGGAAGAGCTCCAGGGATGTTGCATGACATGCATTGCATATATCATCTGGAAGTGAGGTAGGCACATCAGTGACATTGGGAGTGACGCTCTGGTTTTGGGGCAAAACTTTATGGCAAAATCATCCTCAAGCCATAGAGTTTTGCCTAAAAACCAGAGCATCACCCCCCCCCCCGCCCCCAATGTCACCAATGCACCTATGTCACTTCCGGGTGATGTTGGCGTGTTGTGCATGATGTCTGTGTTTGGGGTAGGTGGGGGAATTTCCTCCTACCAACCAGCTGGTTGCCAGGGGTAGGAACCCATGGAAGCAAGGAATCCCCTGCCCCCACCTGGGGAATGATAACCCTATCCACTGATCATATTACAAGGGCAGGTAGACTTAAAGAAAAGGAAATGCTCACAGAACTGGTGTATTTGGTGAGTGTAAGTGCTTAGATGAATGTAGCCCATAAAATCACTAGCACAAGAAATACTAAAAACCTATTCATATGATTGAAGAAAAGTCTGAACGGCCCATTTATACAGTGGGATTTATCTGTGTTATGAAAGCTCAGAACTGCTCCTTGTTTCATAACAATAAAATACATGTATTGTTTTCAATGGTAGTTAGATAATTTAAGTTATTTCTCTCACTGAGGGTGCTATATAGTACAATCCTAAGAGCTTTCTATTCCTGGAGACTTCAATGGATTTAGAAGGGTGCAACTTCGCTTAGAACTGTGCTGTGTCGTCCACTGAAGTTACTCGGGTTGCCAGGTCTGTCAGATGAGTGGGCAGGGGATGGGGATGCACTTACCAGGAGGAGGGAGGGAAGAAGCTGGAAACAAACATGATGACACAGGCACGTCTGGGATGTTGGGGGCAATATGCCTACATCACCTGGAAGTGACATAGGCACACAGGGGATGTTGGGGGCAGTATTCTGGTTTTGGGTGAAACCTCTATGGTAGAATTAGCTTTTTACCATTGAGTTTTGCCTCAAAACCAGAGCATCCCCCCCACGTCACCGACATGCCTACGTCACTTCCGGGTTTCTTACTTGTTTGTGTGTGTGTGTGTGATTTCCCCCAGTTCCTGATAGCCCTGAAGTGTGTGTGGGGGGACTGGCAACCCTAGAACTTACTTTGCATAGGATGGCACCCGTATTTATTTATTTATTTATTCTTTAGTTTTATACCCCGCCCTCCCCACAAGCAGGCTGAGGGCGGCTAAAATGGCACAAAGTGCAACATACAGTACAATAACATTTAAAATCCACTATAAAATCCCCAAAACAATCTATTGACAATAAAATTCCAGTTAACCAATGCTTCCAGTTATAATATAAAAACAGATGGCTTAGGGTCAAGTACGGCCTTCCATGGCCATCAGGCCTGGGCAGCCACCAGGGTAACCCACATCACCAGATAGCGATCGTGATGTGGGGCCAATGGTGGTGGCTCCTATTTGAAAGCCTGGTGGAAGAGCTCCATCTTGCAGGCCCTGTGGAACTGCATAAGGTCCCGCAGGGCCCTGATCTCACCCGGGAGCTCATTCCACCAGACAGGAGCCGCCACTGAAAAAGCCCTAGCCCTAGTTCCAGCAAGCCTGGCCTCCCTGGGGCCTGGTATACAGAGTAGATTTTGGGCCCCCAACCGAAGTGCTCGCTGGGGTATATATGGGGATAGGCGGTCCCTCAGGTATGTTGGACCCTGGCCATATAGGGCTTTGAAGGTAAGCATCATAACCTTGAAGCAAACCCAGTATGCTATAGGCAAAGTTCGGGAGCAGGACCCCCCGAACCAAACCGCCCTGACCCAAGTACAGGACCTCCATCTTCGCCGGGTTCAATTTCAGCCGACTCTGCCTAAGCCAACCAGCTACGGCGTGCAATGCCCGGTCCAGATCTAGCGGGTCGGAGTCCGACCGTCTGCCCAACATCAGATAGAGCTGGGTGTCATCAGTGTACTGGTGACACCCCAGCCCATACCTCCGGACAATCTGGGCAAGAGGGTGCATATAGATGTTAGACAGCATTGGGGAAAGCACCGCCCCCTGAGGCACTCCACAATCAAGTGGGTGCCTCCTGAATTGGCGCTCCCCAAGCATCACCCTCTGTCCCCAATCCTGGAGAAAGGAAACAAGCCACTGTAAGGCCCATCCCGTATCCCCACATCGGCAAGGCAGCAGGTCAGCAGCTGATGATTGACAGTGTCGAACACAGCTGACAGGTCAAGCAACAGCAACTCCGCCATACCGCCCCAATCCAGATGTTTCCGGAGGTCATCAGTAAGGGTGACCAGAGCCATCTCCGTCCCATGACCAGGGTGGAAACCGGACTGGTAGGGGTCAAGGACCGAAGCTTCATCCAGGTAACCCTGTAGCTGTAACGCCACCGCCCTCTCAATTAATTTGCCCAAATAAGGCAAATTGGACACCGGTCGGTAATTAGTCAATTTGGCCGGGTCCAGATGTGACTTTTTCAAGAGAGGGCGGACCATTGCCTCCTTGAGTGCCCCCGGGAACCGCCCCTCCTCAAGTGATGTGTTGATAATTTCCCGGGTGGCACCTCGCAGCCCATCATGGCTGATTTTAATCAGCCAGGATGGGCACGGATCAAGGATGCATGTGGTTGGACGCACAGATACAAGAAGCCTGTCAACTTCCTCAAGGCTGAGTGGGCCGAACCCATCTAAGCCCAGAAACGAAGACGTGCAAGGAGCCTCGAGTTCAAGGAGCCTCGAGTTCAGTCGAGTTCAGTCATTGTTTCCAATGTAGTGGGGAGATCGTGGCGGAGCGCCAAGATTTTATCCGTAAAATAGCTCGCAAAGGCCTCAAAGCCAATTTCCAATTCCCTAGCATTTGGTCTGCCCTCTGGCAGAACTGTTAGCGACCGGATTGTTCTAAATAATTGGGCTGGGCGTGAGCTTGCGGATGCAATTGAAGCAGCATAGAAATCCCTCTTTGCTGCTTTGGTTGCCACCTCATAGGCTTTCATAAACGTCCTATAAGATGTTCTTGTGGCTTCGTCGCGGGCACGGTGCCACCGTCTCTCCAGCCATCGAAGCTCTCATTTCATGCCACGCAACTCCTGAGTATACCAGGGTGCGGGCCTGTTGCGAGGGCGTAGAGGGTGCCTGGGAGCAATCTCGTCGATGGCCTTGGAGAGATGACTATGCCAGTCCTCCACGAGCTCATCCAATGAACCGCCAGGGGGCATGGGGTCCCGCAGAGCCATCTGAAACTGCATAGGGTCCATTTGGCTCCATGGGTGAGCTAAAATAAGCTCGCTGCCTAGGGGTTGGGATGGCATGTTCATATGGGCCCCCAGGGCATAGTGGTCTGACCATGGCACTGCCTGCTCATTGATCTGGTCCACTGTTACCCCCGTGGTGAAGATCGAATCGAGCATGTGCCCGGCCCGGTGTGAGGGGGCTGAGATGTACTGAGAGAGCCCCAATGCCGCCATGGACGACACCAGGTCCGTTGCCTGGGTAGAGGCTGCGTCATTAGCATGGACATTGAAGTCACCCAAAACCACTAGGTTAGGGTGCTCCAATGCCCAGCCTGATACAGCCTCCATCAGGGACAGCAGGCTGCTGGCTGGTGCATTAGGCGGTCTGTATACCACCCAAACAGCCAAACTCTCTTCAGCCTCCCACACCAGACCGACACACTCCAAGCCCGCGATCTCCACCAACGGAAGTGCCCTGAAGGAGTAAGCCTCCCGAATGAAAATTGCCCCCCTCCCCCTTGCCCCTTAGTCCGGGATTGGTGTAGGACCAAGAACCCTGGGGGGGGGGGGCCCAACTGGGAAAGCGCTACTGTTTCCCCGTCCCGCACCCATGTCTCGGTCACACACGCCAGGTCGACCTTCTGATCCACCAGAAAATCCTGAAGGACCTTGGCCTTCTTATTTATCGACCTGGCGTTGCACAACACCAATGTCAGAGAGGGGTGTTCTTCCCAGCCCCACTGACAACAACCATTGGGATGAGTCACGGGCTGGAAGGGTGTGGAGCCTTCCTGTTTCTCAGCACCCTTCCCTTTCCTCTCGGCCTGGACCCAGTATGTCCATTGCTGCATCTGCGGGAAGGTTCCCAGCTCCGAAAACTGGTAGACGAAGCTTCTTCCTCTACTTTTCAAGGAATATAAATGTTGTACAAAAATACTTGCTAGAGTGAAGAAGAGAGTAATATAAACAATGGCTTCTTTTGCTGGCACAGCTGAGGCAAAAAGAGTGTTGCACTTACCTATAACTGTTGTTCACTGAGTTGTCTTCTGGGCAGGCTTACTTTCCCTCCCTCCTGCTCTGTTGTGAACTCTCTTCTGTCAGAATTGTATGTCAATTTTGAGGCCTCTCAGGAGAACTGAGAGAGCAGGAAAAACAATTGCTAACCTGCTCAGGAGGAGAGGGGCTCCCCTGAAGTTCTTGTTCAGCTAAAGAACTTGCTAGAAAAGTCCTCCTGGGACTGCACAGAAGACTGAAGATGAATTATGTTGATACTAGTCCAACAGACCGTTATTTAGATAACTGAATTTATGCGACGTATTCAGGTCTGACATTTACTTCCAGGTGATTGCTTTTACACTCCTATAGCTGCTTGGTAATCGTTTGATTTATTGTTTGTCCTGATTTTGTTACGGTCTGTGGTCAAACAAATAATATTATTACCGTTCTCCCTAAGCACACTGTATTAAAAGTGAAGGTAACCCTGGAGTTGGACACAGAATGCAGTGAGATTCTTCGAAGCCAAGCATTATATGATGTACTGTGGAAATGAGGAGATGCAGCTTCACTGTCAAATCGTAAAATGAAATTATGCACTCGCTCAGGAGGAGTTTGTAAAATGTTAGGAACAATTACAGTACAGTTTCCTATCAAGATCAAGTGAGACAATTGGCGATGATCGTGATTGCAGGGCTAAGACACTTTATAGCGGACTGCTTGCTGATTTGTCATTCCACTGGAAGAAATAAGTCTGTCAGATCAAAATGTAAGAGGAACTAGCTCTAGAACAGCAGTCTTCAATTTTTCCAGATTCAGACTCCGCCTTTAGCTCCCAAGTGGAAACACAGGACCACTGAGCCATATAGACCTGACAAGAAGTCATGTGACACTGCAGCTACGATCAGAGGACATGTGATATCAGTCATGTGACAGCGAGATGAGGAGCAACATTTATGACTTAACCAGTGTGGCAGCAGACAAAAGCGGGGACATGAAATGCTAGCCAAGTACTGGGCAATCTACTGTAGTGAAGAATAAACAAACACAAGTAGGTCCAGAGATGCCCCCCTCCCAAGTTCTTCTTTGTCTTTTTCTCCACCCAGCCCAGCTGAATCCCACCTAGCTTTTTAGTGTTCCTTACATAATGTTTGCAGCTGAAACTGGGGTGGGGGTAATGGAGACTTACCAAAATGGCATCCCACTATGGTGCAACATCATTTCTGCCTGTCTAACCAGAACTTACATCACTGTGTTATAGGAAGCTCTAGGATTCCCCCAAAACTGTATGCTAAAAACCATAGAGTTTTGGGAAAATCCTAGAGCACCCCATGGTGCAATGCCATTCTCTATTGCTGAGTGATACCCTGCGCCTCTCAGTGTGCAAGCTAAGAGAGGAGGAGGAGACATGGCTTCCTTTGTACATGAGCACCAGCTGGGGTTGCCAGATTTTTACCTTCTGCCAGTGGGGTCCTCCAGCCTGCTCCCCTGGATTTTCTGGCACACGTGCCATGACATCACCCGGAAGTGACATCATCACACAGGGCATGTTGTGCAGGGGATGCTCTAGCACTTGGCCAAAAACTCTATGGTCACCATAGAGTTTTTAGCCAAATGCATTCCCTGTGTGATGATGTCATCTCTAGGTGACATCATTGCACTGGGCACATCAGGCGTGGCGTGGCTCATTGGGGCTGGGGCTCCCTCACTGGCCAGATAGCCAGCAACAGATTGGGGGGAGGGCAGACCTAGCACCAGCAGCAGATCCTCCCCCAAAGCCACAAAACGGCGGCTCTGTAGGGGCTTGCAACCCATCAGGTGGGACTCCAGAGTGCATCAGAGCATCCCCACCAATGGGCTGAAAACCATCACTCTAGAAGATGTGTTAAATGAATATCAAGAAGTTTCCCAGGGGAGACTAGGAGCTCTGAAGAGGACTATTGCACAATATATACAAAGAAACCAGCAGTGCCCTCTGTTATATCAGACTCTTGTGGACTCTGTACCTGAGAAAATCTTGGTTTTCACATGTGATGTTTCTCCTTAGGGAACTGGAACAGTTTATCAGATAAAGAATGGATCCAGGGAACCAGTACGTTTTGCATCACAAATGTTTCGCTTGCTGAACACAATAATTCATAAATGGACTGGGGTGTATTGCTGTTATATTTGAAATTCAGACATTCAGACATTAACAATTCGTATTGACCAGAAACTCCAGATTTCATCATTTAATAAAATAAAAGCAGTGCCAGTGGAAGTATCACGAAGCATCCAGGACTGGGTTGTGACCTTGAGAGCTAGCATGGTGTAATGGTTAGAGTGTCAGACTAAGATCTGGGACGCCCAGGTTCGAATCTCCACTCTGCGATGGAAGCTTGCTGGGTGACCTTGGGCCAGTCACACAAACTCTGCCTAACCTACCTCATAGAGGTACAAAAAGGAGGAGACAGGAACCATGTAAGCTGCTTTGGGTCCCCATGGAGTGCGGGAAGGCAGGATATAAATGAAGTAAATTAACATATTCTTTATTGATACAGTCACTGACCAGCATGAATCATATAGTACAACTCATATGAACATCGTATGCACAATATATACACAGCAATATTTAAAAGTTTAACATAGTTAAAATTCTGGTACACTTCATAATATCTCTTGGTGTAATTTATACGCAACTGATAAGAATCTTACACTGGGAGCTGTAACTACTGGGTTGTTACCCATGAGAAGCATCTTGCAAAGCTCTCTATCAGAGCGACCCAGATATTTCTTAAGAAGGGGAGAAATAAACTTTATATGGATTTCATGATAAATGAAGTAAATTAATAAAAATAAATAATTGAGATCCTACACCAATGTAGATAGAACTAGAAAGGAAATATGCAGATCGTTTCAGGAAGCAATGCTAAGCAATGCTTACTATAAGAAGTAGGTCCTATGTTAGTCAATGTGGCTTAGTCCCAGGAAAGTATCTTTAGGCTTGCAGTGTCAGTCAGATGGTCTTACTGAGAAAAACAGAGACCCAGTGGTGGCCAGATTTAGAGAATTCGTTGTGAGGAAATGGGCTTCATTTGTAAAAATAATTTACACAATTTAATCATGGTATGGTAAGTCATGATAGTAAATGTACTGTGTTATGCCTGTCTTGGAAGTCTCAAAATAAATAGATTAGCTAGGGTCTAGACCTTCACTGGGTGTTAAGATAAACACAAGACATGCCCATGATCTCCTCTGAAAGATTATGTGGCACAAAATTAATTCATACTATGTTAAACATATTTTTTGTGTGGCTAAGGTTCATTAGTAGGGTTAAAGGAACCTTCTTTGCATGTTTTGTAGTGCAATCCCGAGCAGGGTGGCAACTTTCAAAGTCAACTGACTTCAACTCTGCTTAGAATCATCACACTGTTAGTTCATCTTGTGTAGGGTCCAGGACAAGACCACTGAACGAAACATAGTTTGTTATTAAGGGCCAAAATATTCTTGCGTCAATTTATAGCCAGTTGCACACCCATTTTTAAAAAGAAACTGAACACTGAAATTGTCAGTCTCTAGTAATCAGCACTCAACTACATTCCTTAAGCAGGTCCAGTTTATTGTAGTCAGTTTACTATACATTCTCTAAACACTATCTGTGTTAAGACTAAAGAGGAAAAGCAGGAAAAGGGATTTTATACAGGGTTCACAAGCCAATGAATGCCACGTTACCCTTGCGCAGAAAATAACGGCTTCTACTTCCAAGCGGGAAACTCACAAGAGAAACCTGAGATCTTATGTAAACAGAGACAAATGCTAGAGAACTGAAAGTAACATTCCAGTGTCAAACCTTCCCCCCCTTTTCTTCATAGCGGCCACTCTCTTTACCCCCACCTTTTATTTTTGACAGCCTAGCCTACAGAAATCTATCTATCTATATAAAGGAATATCCTCCAAAGCATAAACAACCCACAAACATCCCATCCACTAGTCTTATTATTTAATTTAGCATGATCTCCACCCGTGGGCAACAGGCACCTAATCTGCTAATATCAGTGGGGATGGCAAAGGAAGAAGAAGAAGAAGAAGAAGAAGAAGAGATTGGATTTATACCCCGCCCTTCACTCACTTGGAGTCTCAGAGTGGCTTACAAACTCCTTTCCCTTCCCCTCCCCACAACAGACACCCTGTGAGGTGGGTGGGGCTGAGAGAGCTCTGAGACAACTGTCCTTGAGAGAACAGCTGGTACAGAGCGATGGCTTGCCCAGGGTCATCCAGCCAGGTGCAAGTGGAGGAGTGGGGAATCAAACCTGGTTCTCCCAGATTAGAGTCTGCGCACTTAACCACTACACCAAACTGGCTCTCACAGTACCTCTGGTTGCCACTGATTTGGTTGCTCTGACATCACAGAGATGCTCAGTAGCATTCACCTAGGGAGGTCAGTGCCAGAGATGACTTGAATGGTCTTTGAATTTGAATCCTGAGGTCCAAATAGGGCTGCCAAGTCCCCCCGTAGAGCCGGGGAAACACCGATTTTTAAAGCTTTCCCCCGCTTTTCCAAAATTGGCCACCGGGGGGACAAAATGGCTGCCAGCAGGGGAACCTTGGAGCCTGCCCTGCTGGCCTCTTGAACTTCTTAAAAGGGAAATTTCCCCTTTAAGAGCTGATCGAGCAAGACAGCCTCGCCCAGAGATTAAGGAGGGACTAAGCTCTTTCTACTGAAGGGCTTCCGTGCAAGGTTGCTGCTGGAGTAAACTGCTGGGGTCTGCGAGCTCTTTTCCTTCTCTGTCTCTCCCCCTCCCCCTCTTTCTTTTTGCTGTCTGTCTGTCCACTGTGGTTTTGTCAAAGGAATAAACTGTCACTTCCAAAGAGGGTTTTGTCAAAGGAATAAACTGACACTTCCAAAGAGGTAAACATCACAAGGAGAGGTTGCCTGTAGAAGGTCTGGGAGTGGGATTGTTTAAAATGTCTTGTCGTGGCTGTTTGGGTCCCCCCAATCCTCATTTCCCTTCTGCAAATAAAAGTTGGGATTCCTCATTTTTATGCCAATTTTCTGTTTCTTTCAACCATGTCCCCCCCCCCCCCCCCTCCGGCAGTAAAAATCTGCATTTTTAAAAGCATTTGTACATCAAGTAACCGGTATTTTAAGTTAGGGATGGATCCAACTAGCTTTTCTGCTGGCGAAAAGGGGAGGACAAAGGTCCTCTTTAGCCACCAAAAAGCCTATGCTGAGGGGGGGGGGGGGGAGAAGTTATGGGACTTACATGGACAACAGCTGGGTGAAACAAGGGCCAGAAATAAAGCCTGGGAATTGGGCAAGAGTAAGTGAAAAAGCTGTCTGTCTGTCTGTCTGTCTGTCTGTCTGTCTCTCTCTCTCTCTGTCCCCATCCAGCAGAGGTCTATCAGTGGCTATTATAGCCACAAGGTCTAAATGGAGCCCTTTGTCTGGGGCAGTGATGCTCTGCCTTCTTGGTGCTTGGGCGGCAACAGTGGGAGGGCTTCTGGAGTTCTGGCCCCGCTGCTGGACCTCCTGAGGGCACCTGGTATTTTTGGCCACTGTTGTGACACAGAGTGTTGTACTGGATGGGCTGTACTGGATGGGCCGATCCACTGTGGCTTCTCTCCTGTTCTTATGATATGAAAATCATATTTAGCACTTGTGTAGCACTTAGGGCTTCATATTCTGCCGAGATGAGGAAGGATTCAGTAGGGCCGTTGCTCAGTGATAGAGCATCTGCTTGACATGCAGGAGGTATCAGCCTCTTCAGCTAAAAAAGGATCAGGTAATAGGTGACATTAAAGATCTCAGCCTGAGACCCTGGAGAGCCACTACCAGTCTGAGTAGTCAATACTGACCTTGATGGACCAATGGCCTGATTCAGTATTAGGAAACTTCATGAGTTCATGTGTCAGCATGTGGAAGCAACATCACAGGATGTGACATCACAAAATGATGTCACTTCCTTTCTCCTGGCTCCACCCCCAAAGTCTCCTGGCTCCACCCCCAAAGTCCCCAGATATTTCCCAAGTTGGACTTGGCAGCCCTAGGTCCAAAAGCACGTTACACTATATGTTTTCTGCAAATCATGGCCTTTTTAATGACACATTTGGGGATGTGAAATAGCCTCTGAATTTAGCAGACAACATGACGCACCCAGATGGGCACAGCTCCTAGAATTCTGGCCTATTGTTCTTGCCAGATTAGTATAGCAGCACATTCTTTTTCCTACAGTTCAAGCTCTGGCAACAGGGACTGACCTCAGGGCTCTGGAACAGACAGCAGTCCCAAGCAGTAGTGTGGTGTGCTATGGTTGCAGTACAGAACTAGAATCTGGGAGACTTCAAGTTCAAATCCCCCCCCCCCTCTGCCGTGGAAGCTTGCTGGGTGACCTTGGGCCATTGACAGCCTCTCAGCCTAATTTATGTCATAGGGTTGTTGTGAGGACAAAATCAATGAGATGATAATGATGTAAGTAGGGTTGTCAAACTCCAGGTGGCAGCTGGAGATCTCCCAGTATTACAACTGTTCTCCAGGTGACAGAAATCAGTCCACTTGGATAAAATGGCCACTTTGAAAGTCAGACTTTATGGCATTATGCCCCAAACCCCGCCTTCCTCAGGCTCCACCCCCCAAATCTTCAGGTATTTCCCAACCCAGAGCTGGCGACCCTAGCTGTAAGCCATTTTGAGTTCCCACGGGAGAAAAATGGGGCATAGATGAAGTAAATAAGTCAGGATTCAGGTACAGCCATCTACAGCCCCAGCCTGGCCCTGACATCCATTCACAAAAGGCACCAGCTGCAGGCTGATGTCATTGTTTTAACTGAATTTATATCTTACGTTTTATTGTAAAGTATGTGTTGATTTTGTGTAAGCTGCCCTGAGCCAGTCTTGGCTGGGAGGGAGGAGTAGAAATCTAAATTCTTCTTCTTCTTCTTCTTCTTATTATTATTATTCCATCAGGACTTCAACTAGGAGCCGCCGCCCACCACCACCAAGTATTACCATCTGAGCATCTGGCGAGGGCTGGCCCTGGTGGGGAGATGGAGATATATCTCCGTGGGAGGCCAGAAGGCAGCTGAATCAGGCACTAAGTAGATCTCAGAGTGCGCCATCTACAGTGATGCACGAAATGTGCAGTACTGCAAGCATTTTAAATGTATGACTGTTTTAATCTAACTGTTTTCAACTGTTTTAATGTTTTATGTTGTTTAGGTACATAGTACTGAACACTGTAAGCCGCCCTGAACCTGTCTGTGGGGAGGGCGGGGTATAAATATAATAAATAAATAAATAAATAAATAAATAATTTTTTCACCTCATTTCTGTTTCCTGATGATAAAAGCTGAAAAAGAAAGGAAATTAGCTTCTCCTCCTATTAATCAAAAATTTCTGTCTGCCTGCCTGCCTGCCTGCCTGAAAAAGGTCTCTTCCAACTCATGTTGTGAGCAAACATCTACTCCTATGAGAATCCTAGAAGTGGCCCTGTTGGGTCCAATCATTTAATTGCCCCCCCCCCCCCAATTCCTTCCACTCCTGCATTTTGTTTAAAATCCTCTGTTGGAGATATGCCTCAGAAGAATCCATTCATATTGCTGGGTTTGATTCTTGATGAGGTATTCCATAAATGTGCTGGGATGTTTCTTTCCAGCATTCGCCCAAGGCCTGGAGGTAACCCAGTTAAAAAACCATGAAATGAACCCAGGATTCCCAGTTCTGAGTTAGAAAATTCCTGGTGATTTAGGGGCAGAGTGTGGGGAAGGGAGAGAGCTCAGCAGGGATGTGATGTCACAGAGTTCACCCTCCAAAGATGCCATTGTCTCCAGTCACCAACAAGCATTCTTAGAGAAAGGTAGTCTTTATTGAGAAAGGTCTGTTGTGGTCATCTACATGTTCTGTGCCCTGAGACTAACAGGGCTGAGTTGTGGAAGGGGCCCCCCCTCATATCCACAGGAAGCCATAAAGGGGGAGACACCCGTAGATGAATGAATTGCATTATTATAACTGTATTCTGCAAATAGCAGCAAATCAACCCAACTATCTTGTTGATAATTTGAGAAGCATCGTAAAAATTGTTCAACAACTTGATTAAACCTTTCGGTTTGACCATCAGTCTCTGGGTGGTGGGCACTGCTGAACACTTGTTCCACTCTCAGTATCGGCAACAACTCTTGCCAGAATTTGGCAACGAATTGCAACCCGCAGTCAGAGATTATCTTACGGGGGATCAAATGTAATTTGATAATATTGCTCATAAACATCTTAGCCAGGGCCTTTGCTGTAGGTACCTGCTTGAATGGGATGAAGTTGGCTTGTTTTGTAAACAAATCAACAACCACACAGATAAGCATCTTGGCTTTACTGGGGGATTGGTCTGTGATGAAGTCCATGGAAATCACCTCCCATGGCTGACTGGGGGTCTCCAATGGTTTCAGGAGGCTGGTGGGTTTCCCCCCCTGTGTTTATATGTTAAGCAAGTTTGGCAGGAGCCCACATAAGATGACACATCCCCACGCATACGTGGCCACTAGAAATGGCATTGTAATAAATGGGGAATTTTTAACTATCCAAAGTGGCCCGATAGTTTCAATTTGTGAGCAGAATACATAACCTCCCTCCGGAGGGAAAGGGGGATGACCAGTTTATCTCCCTTGTACCAGCAGGTAGCAGGGCCCTGTGCCACTTCAGGAGCTTCCTGTATTTCACCCCAATCAGCATCTATATAAGCTTGGGCACATTTTTACTGTCAGGTGGTAGCAGGAGCATTGCAGTTGGCCCGACTTTTACTCCAAGTGACAACTGCCCTCCCCCAATTGGGCAGGCATGAACATAGAATCGATGACTTCATCATGCAGGCTATAGTGTTGCAGGAGGCAGGAGAGTGTGTCAGTGAGAGAATTTGATTTTCCCGGGAAATGGTGGAGTGAAAACTGAATTTTGAAAAAAAATTCAGCCCAATGGAGCTGCTTAGCATTTAGCGTCCGGTGGGTTTTAAGTGCCTTGAGGTTTTTATGATCAGTCCAAACCTCAAATGGGAGGTGCGCCCCCTCAAGCCAATAGTGCCAAATAGTTAATGCCAACCAAGTGGCTGCAGCCTCCTTATCTCACACTGCCCAGTTGTGCTCGGTTTCCCTAAACTTTTTAGACACATAGGTGAGGCAAGGCAAAGTTGTCTGTGGGTTCTGGGAGGCTCCCAGTCCACCACTGCTGCCACTTTCATGGGCTCCATTTCCAACCCCCATGGGGATATACGGTACCCCAAAAAGTCAATTTCAGATTTGTGGAATTCACACTTGGACAATTTAGCAAACAGTTTGTGTGAATGAAGTGTGGCGAGCACTTCCCTTACTAGTTTCACATGGGATTCTCGGTTGGGGGGATACAAAAAGATATCATCTAGATAGCAGAGGACCCACTTGAATAGGTGCTTATGCAAAACTTCGTTTATTAGATTCATGAAGACTCCGGGCACCCCTTGAAGTCCGAACGGCATCACCAAATATTCAAACTGGCCCAGGGGGGTATTAAAGGCAGTTTTGTATTTGTCCTCTTCGTGTGTGCACCCGGAAATAGGCATCACGGAGATCTAATTTGGAAAATATCTTTCCACGTACTGCCTCCACCAAGAGATCGTTGATCAAGGGGAGGGGATAGGCGTTAGATGCTGACAGTGCATTCAGCCCCCAGTAGTCAGTGCACAGTTTTAACCCCCCATCCTTCATTTTCCAAAACAGCACCGGGGCCACCAGGGGGGAAGTTGTGGGTCGTATGAAGCCGCATGCCAAATTTTTATCAATGAACTTGTGCAACTCCCCTTTCTCCGCAGGGCTCATGGAGTACAGTTTCCCCTTGGGTAGCTTACGGCCCGGTAACTATTCAGTGGCACAGTCAGTATTCCTATGGGGAGGTAGTTCATCAGCCTCGGTTTCCTCAAAAACCTCACTCAAGTCCCGATATTCCAAAGGGATGGCCACAAACTCCTCCATAGCCAGACAAGCTTTAAGAGAGGGCGACGTGGGCATGGTTCCCCATTTGGAGAGCCATTGGTGCTCCGCACATCAGGTAGTTACAAAGAAGAAGAAGAAGAGAGGAGATTGGATTTATACCCTGCCCTACACTCACTTGGAGTCTCAGAGCAGCTTACAAACTCCTTTTCCCTTCCCCTCCCCACAACAGACACCCTGTGAGGTGGGTGGGGCTGAGAGAGCTCTTTCCCAAGCTGTCCTTGAGAGAACAGCTGGTACAGAGCTATGGCTTGCCCAAGGTCATCCAGCCAGGTGCAAGTGGAGGAGTGGGGAATCAAACCCGGTCCTCCCAGATTAGAGTCCGTGCACTTAACCACTACACTTAAACTGGCTCTCCTTTCCTTCATGCCATACAATATAAGGATTGTGGGACCCCAGCCAGGGGCTTCCTAGGACCATGGGGAACTGGGCATGTGGATTGATCATGAATGTTCTTTTTTCCCAATGCTCCCCTGTCCCAATGATTAAAGGCTCAGTCTCATAGGCACAGGGTTCTTTAATCTCTGAGCCATCCATTTGGGTAAATCGTAAAGGCTCAGTCAACCTTGTCACCCCTACTCCCAATCCTGTGACTATTATAGAGCTGATAAGGTCTCTAGCACACTCTGAGTCAATGAGGGCCCAGACCTGGACCTGTGTCCCTAAGTCCAGGTTCACTACTGAAAGTATAACATAAAGGAGCGGGTGGGATTGCTCACCACTTGTGGCATCAGTTGTTCATAGACCTGCTGGGTTGCACCCTTTAAAGCAGGTCCCACCCATTTCCCGCTGGCTGAGTGGTTTCCACCCCAGCCACCCATTCCTGCTCCAGTTGGGCTTCAAGCTGCAGGGCCCGAGGTTTCGGATAATGGGTCCCCTTGCTGCTATGAGGGGTGACAATAATTGTGGCGGGGGCTCCCCTTGAGGCTCCAGCCAGACATGATGAGGTGTAGTGGCTGGCTTCTCTGTATGCAGGCAGAACCCTTGTCCCATTCTTGGATCACAGAGGGGTTCCTTCGGCTTGGATCTTGCCGGCTTCCCAGCAGCTACTGGAGTTTTGAGTACTGGCTTCGGGACATGCATACGGATCAGCTGGAATCTGCCCTCAGTGTCCTCTGCTGCCCTCACCCAGGCCGCCAACAAAGTGGGGTTCACATTTCTGAGAACTGTCTCATAGATATTGTGATTAAGGCCCTGCTGATACTGTTCGACAAACATGGCTTCGGGCCACTGTCAGAATCTGCTAATTCAGACATCATAGTAATCATGCCTGTACCCTTTATGTTACCCTATGTTTTATTCTGTGCTTGTAACTGCCATGTTATACTGTTCTACTGCTTGACCAGGCCTGGAGTTTGTAGCAATTGAAGCGGGAGGGTGACATCTGTAATGTATGAGAACAAGGAGGCCTCTCACATCCCTGCCTCCGCATTCCAGCTGCCCCGGCTGAGACTTCAAGGGAGGATACCTCTCATCTCTTATCACATGCAAAAGCCTTGAGGCCATTGATTGTTATGTGAACTGGTAACATCTGAGGGGTCTGGTTTGGGAAAGGAAATTTACAGCTTGACACCTCACTGTCTTTCCTGTGAGAACCAAACGGTCAGAACTCCTTTTTGCCCGCCAATTTTCCCCTATAGTGATTGGCTACCTATGGGTAATTCAAACTCCTTGGAAAGGTATAATAGACCTGCTTGTATTATCTGTCTCATCTCTGACAATAATCCGAGAAGCTGTACTAATGTAGAGATTGGAAATAAAGAACTTTGGTTAACCAACCAAGATCTGATCCTTGACTACTTTGAGCAGAACTCTCACAGCCACCCCGGTATCTTAGCAGCATATCTCTTGAATGCATCCAAGTACTCATGCACAAAGCTGTTTCCTTGCTGCAATGCACGGATCCGGTTGCAGGCCTTTTCTTCTCCCATGGGGCCTTTGTACTGCCCCCGCAACGCCCACATAAATTCCTCCGTGTTTCTGAGCTCAGGTCCAGGAACATTGTATAGACCCAAGTACCAGTCGGCTGTGCCCTCTCGCATCATTGACTCAATGTAGCTGCCTCACTCCTCCTCAGTAGGGAATAGGTGGCCCCAATTCTGCCGGAATCTCCCGGTCTCAAGCATGAAGAACTGGAGCTTATCGGGATTCCCATCAAAAGTGGCATCCAGTAACTCTTGGGGCACGGGTTGTTGAGGTGCTGCCAGCCCTGGAACAGTGGGTCTTGGGAGCGGCTCACCCAGCCCTGCTGGAACCCCCTGCGGCTGTGGTATCAGCGGTGGCAAGGCAGTTTCAGGTGCTTGATCCCCCTCTCCCTTGATTACTGCTGCAGTCACCTTAGGGAGGTCCATGAACATCTCTAAAATTTCCTTCTGTACCTTCTCTTGCAGAGCCTCGAACCTTTGATCCATGTGAGCCCATAGCTCACTCGAGGGCCCCATTGCCCCCTTCAACAGTCCTGGGACACTCATTACCATGGGGCGGTCACACCAACCTAATCCAGACTCCTGCCGGGGTGTTGACCAGGATTCCAGGGGTGTAGTTGAGAACTGAGTCCAGGAATATTGGCCCCATTTGGGTCTTTTGTAAACCCACCGACTAGTGGTGGGAATCACTACCTTGTCCTGGGTAGTCACCGGCACCTCTGATGGAGTGGTAGTTATGGGTACTTTTTCCTTGCCATCCATAGCTGGGTGCCAGACAGGATCCCAAGCAAGATTACTGACACTCTGTGAGAGTCCTACAGAGTCAGTCACCAACAAGCATCCTTAGAGAAAGGTAGTCTTTATCAAGAAAGGTCTGTTGTCATCTACACGATCTGTGTCAGTAATGGTTAGAACGATCCCCAGGCAGGGTAATATACAGAATTCAAAAAGGACTTGCAAAGGAATGTAACCAATCATATAAATCAAGTGAAAGGCACCCAAACATACTGGCTTCAGGTTTTCATGGAAAAAGTGGGAAGATACATAGCTAGACACCAACAGTCTCCCGAGGTCAGAACTGAGTGGGGAGCGATAAGCAAGCCATGAGAAGCATAACATAACATTCCATGCACCTGACGTCACAGGGTGATGCATGCCACCTCCTGGGCAGGGGATGGCAGCATTAGCTGACAACTGATCAGCTGGAGATGAGTTGGAATTCCAGGAGATCTCCAGCCACCACCTGGAGCTTAGAAATTATGAGAGATCATAGGAGAATCTTATGAACCAATACAAACAACAGTGATATAGTTACTAAGTACTTATTTTAAGTGAATTTCTATGCAATTCATTTATATTACTTTTAACATTAATAGCTACCAAAGAATTTTACAGTGCATATAATTCCTCTATGATGAATAAAGTGCTGTCCATGTAGTCACTCTGAACTTCTAATTGTCAACTTCTTCAGCCGTTTAAAGTTCTATGTGGCAGTCCCTCCTCTTTATGTTATAAGCACCAGTCAAGGCCACATTCTTTCCCCACTTTTGCGGGCTTCCCAGGAGGTAGGGGCAGGCTTTATTCAGCCACCTCTCTGAATATCCTCCAGGCCCCCACTAGGGGTCAGTCACCAGAAGTTGCCATGACTCCCAGGTGCACACACACACACACACACACACACACACACACACACACACACGAAAAATACAAAAAAAAATATTGTTGTGGAGATAAAAAGGAGGAACAAACCATGTATGCTATCTTGACCTATTTATTTATGCCCCACATTTCTTCTCAATGGGGACATAAAGTGGTTTGCATCATTTCCCCCTCCTCCATTTTCTCCTCACAACAATAAGTCTCTTGTTGGCTGAGAGACAGTGTGGCTGGTGTCCAAGGTCTCTTGGTAAACTTCTAGGGCAGAGTGGGGATTTCAACCTGGGTCCTCCAGATCGTATTTAGACACTTTAACCACTGCACAACACAGTATGTCTTGTATGGAAGGGTGGTATTATAATGTATTCAATAAATATAACCTCTGGAATTTTTAAATCCTGTGCTAAAATAACAGTTTTATTGTAGAAACCAAGGCATTAGCTATAATCCCTTCTTTATTTCTAAGGGCCAAACTACTTGCAGCTCCATGACCAGGAACACCAGCATACAATTCAGTGCAGCCAAGCTGCTTTTCTATGTTCCTGATGTGAAGGCATCTCAGGGAACTGAAGCAGGTTGCTACTGAGAACAGTACGTCAAATGTACTTGACTGTTGACTCAGCTGCCTGCAGGGTAAAAGGGTGGTGAAAGCTCATATTGGTTAGAGTTCGCTTTCGCTCTTTTTTCTCATTCCAATGACTTGTTTAGGATGTCAAAGGCAGGGCATGAAGGAGGTTTATAAATATCTCCAGTTACCATGGGCCATGCAGTGACTGGATGCTATTTTTTTTTAGATCTATGTATGGAAAATACCACATCTTGACTATCTTTGCATCTTGACTATCATATCTGGACTGGAAGATTAGCCAAACAGGATTTGCTTGCCTCTTCCTATATATCAAGGTCACTGACCTGCCATCTGTACATCCCTTTCAGAAGACCACCGTGAGTGCTTGGATAAAGGGCCAGTTCTGTTTAGTGGGAAACCCTTTCCTTTTGCACACTCATCAGACCCATAACGTATTAGTCAGTGTGCCAGGTAAATTAAAAATTCATGCCACTGTATCCAAAAAAATACTTTTATTTCCCATTTTTTTGTCTTTCTTATTGAGCCATCCAGAGATGTTTACCTTTGATGGAAATGTCTATGGACAGCTCTTAGCAAAGAGCAGAGTTCAGTAAATAAAATGGTAGAGACATCTGTTGAGGCACAGCATGGCCAGCCTGAAGATTATATAATGCTGCAGCAGATATTTTGCATAGACATATGGCACACAGAGCCATTTTTTTTTGTTCATCCAACACCCAAACTACACAATCAGCAACATTTGTGTATTTTATGTTTCATGGGAGTTCATACTGTAGGAGGAACATCAAATGATTGCTCTTCTGAATGAATAAAGATTCTCTGTGCACATACCTCTGGGATATCTGGGGAAAGGCTTGCCTTGAACACATACAAGATAGAAAAGAAAGAGCAACAACTTCAAGCCACTCAGAGACTGAAGATTCCAATCAGACCAAATACCTCTCAGGACAAGAGGGCTTGAAATAATTGGGAAGCTCCCTGGGACTATGCATGCTCAAGTCTCATAGCCTTTTCCAGTGTGAGAGGGAACTGGTATGTGCAAAAGCCTGCACAATATAGGAATGAGAATGCTGGACTAGGATCTGGAATAACCAGGTCAGAATCCCCACCCTGGCATGGAAGCTCAATGGGTGATCTTGGGCCACTCACAGTGTCCCGACTTAATATCTCACAGGCTTGCAGTTGTGAGGATAAAATAGAGGAGGGTGTGTATGAATGAATCCCGTAAGTCTCTTTGGGTCCCTTCTGGGGAGAAAAGTTGAGTGTAAATATCTTAATCTTAACAAGCATGATGAAAACTTTATATTGGCTGGGCCTGCTATACTTATTAGGGATCTGGACTATGGCTCTTGCAACAATGCCGCATGCGGTACTTCCAGATCAACTGCTTCCAGATTTCTTTGTCCCATTCTAGATATAGACTTGAGTGCAGCTATACTATCTGGGGACATGCTAACAGAAAATCCTAAATAATTTGGAAGCTTGCTAATTAAGCTGTGACTCAAACCATGTCCATAGTAAATGCTCCAGATCAGAACTGAATTTTCTAACATTCAGAAGTGGCCAGAATCTTCAAAACTGGTGGCTATATTACTGTCTCAGACTTCATTTTCCCAGGAAGTGAGGCGGGTGGTGGGAGCAGCAGTGATAGGGTTGCCAGGTCCCCTTGTCGCTCAGGTGGGGGGATTTGGGGGGGGGGGGTGATCTGAGGGTAGGCAGGGACAAACTGACTATTTTCAGTCAGCTTTAAGCTGTTCTTCTCCCCAGCTTCACTCAGCCAGACTCACTCTCAACTCCCTCACTGCTTTTGTCCACTCTCTTAACTGCTGTTCTCAACGGTCACTCTCAATAACATTCTGTCAGCTTCCACTGGATGCTTTGAGGGAGAGCCTAGTTTGTCTGTCACAGACACCAATCCACAAAACTTTTTTTCTAGGGTGTCTGGACACAGATACGCATGTTAGTCTTTTGTCACCTAAAAGAAAAAGAGTCAGCTTTTGCAACTTTTGCAATAGATAAAATATAATAAATGTTCCTAGAATGTATGGCATTGCCTGATCTGTGCTATGTGTGGTCCCATCTGGTCAGGCTGGAGGCAAGAATACAGCGCAGGATCAAGCAGCAATCAGGGTGCACCATGGGAAAGGGTTTAAGAGAACCTCTCAGTCAACTTCACATCAAAATGCTTTTTTAATTCTTGCTTCATTCTTTTTACTCTTTGCTTTCCTCCCCTGCCTTTTTCTTGGTAGTTGTCAGAGCAACTTGACAAAGCCATACATTCTAGGAACATTTCTAACACTTACAAGGGACTGATCACTGGGATAAATGAACGTGTTCAGATTATCTCAAGTAATAAGCACTTGAGAGTGATGAAACTTTGACTGAGTCGTGAGCTGCAAATTGAATGTGAAGCAAATGGAAGGGTGGGGGGAGGAAGCAAATAGCATCCCTGGGTACAAAGGAGTATAAAGCACCTAGAACTGTTCAAGCCAAGATTCTGTGCCTGGATCTGTGACAGAAGATGTGAAAGATGCCCTGAATTAAACCACAAACCTATTTTATGAAGAGAGCTATAAAAGCTTAAGTTACTCCATTGCAGGGGAAAATAACACTCTTAGTTTGATAGATGGATAGAGAGCTAGAGACGAGTCCCAGAGTAGGCCCCAGCCATTTGGCAACAATTTCAGAGCCAGGATGGATGGTTTTCAATATCTGCTCCCAAAGTTTGGAAAGTCATTGATCCAAAACTGTGGGGGGCTGGGCAAAACTGGTTGTCATGGGAAGGATGCTGCCTGCCTCCCATCATTCCCATTGGTCCCAAGCAGACACTGCGCAAATTGCAAGGTTGGGGGTTAAGAGCACGAAACCCAGTGTGGCTTTTGGTCACAAGGGGGGAATCACGAGGTTAAGCCACAAGCCTTGATATTGCCCCTTTGTATCCACTTTCCAGGAGGGAAAGGTGAAGTCATCCACTTGAATTATAAGTTTAGTGTTAGCAGGACAACTTTATATTATTTTACTTCGGGTTTTCCCCAACCTTTTTGAGCCTGTGGGCACCTTTGGAAATCTGACACAGCATAGTGGGTGCAGCCATAAAATGGCTGCTGTAGGACCCAGTCACAAAATGGCTGCTGCCAAAAACAGTGTTTCAAATCAAAAACAATGTGCTGTGGTGGCAGCTGCCGCCAAAACAATGTTTTAAATCAGTCTGCACAGCCAATCGAATCTCCAGCTGCTAATCAGAAGCCCTGCTGGGCAAAAGCCCCACTCAGCCCGCCTACTTTCTAAAAACACTTGGCGTGTACCAGGACGGGTATCAGCAGATGCCATGGCACTTGTAGCACCACACTGGGGGCCCCTGTTTAACTTAGTGCCCTGATTCCTGGAACTGTCTTCTGAATATTTCCCAAGTAGGATCGTATGCTTAGCTGTTAAAGATCTCTTTTCTTTATTTGACTGACTGCGTGCCTTGACTGTTCAGAGAAGCTCATGCATTTGTCGGCCATTGTAGATCATGCAAAACCAGAGGTGGTGCTGAAAGGAAAGCACTGGGCTAAATCTCAGAAGGTACAGGAGAAAACCAGAAAACAGGGGGACCCGGCTTTGTGCCTGCATCTTTCTCTCTCTCTCTCACACACACATACAGGCACACATTCCATTTCAGGGGGGAAGCAGGAACACCCCCAGGGGAGCCCGGAGGGAGTAGTCAGGGCAGGATTTCCTGGAGCTGGAAGTGGCTATGGAATATTAAGAACCAAATTGAGGGGCTGGAGGGGAAATGGGTTTCCCATACCAGGGGTGGGCAAACTTGCTCAGCGTAAGAGCCACCTAGAACAGGGGTGGCCAAACTTGCTTAATGTAAGAGCCGCACAGAATAAACATCAGATGTTTGAGAGCTACAAGACATGAACAAATATTACCTGCTTTTATTGGAAAATAAGCAAATTTGCTTTTTATTAACATTAAATGAGACTGCCAAAAATAATAACAAAATGGGTAAAAGCAGATATTGATCATGATATCAATTTGTCCAATAATATTTGTTTGCTAGTGATATTTAGCTTCCCCAGCCGCCCTGCTGGGAGCCACATAATATATGTGAAAGAGCCGCATGTGGTTCCTGAGCCACAGTTTGCCCACCCCTGTCTCATACCTTGGGGAGATTTGGGGCTCAAGGTGAACATAAACTGGATCCTCTTGGTGTGCCTGAGGCTGGAAGACAACATCAGTAGGGGAGATGAAAAGGAGAGTTTGTGTGTGAGAGTGTGGGGGAGCAACCTGGGATCCTGCATCTATTCTTGATGGGGAACCAGGGTTTGGTCCAAGCCAGGACTCCTTACTCATGGTCTGCACAGAAGAGGGGAGCTGTAAGCATGGAACCAATGCAGCCAAGCAATTTGTAGATATGATTATTGAGATTACTATTGATTATGAAGACATCACTGATTATCTTCATTTCTTCAATGTTTTGTTTGGAAATATAGTGGTCCCATCCACCAAGGAAGGTTGAGCGCAGCCTTGAAAAGCTCTTGAAATTTCTGGATTATTGGGAATTCCTTTGTAACTTAACAGCAAGGCTATCCTTTTCATCTTGCTGAGACCACTAGGAGCGGATGAATTTAGAGGGATGAACCAAAAGGTGCACCAAAAGCAAGTGAAATTTCACTCAAGAAATACATGCAGAATGACTCCTTAAACCAGAGATACTCAGTGGCTCAGGAGCCATGTGTGTGTCTCTTTGACACACCTCCTGTGGCTCTTCTGTGCACTGTTCCCCAATGCGGAACCTGCCCCACGTTTTAGGAAACCAGGTGAGGCCCTTCCCTGCTGGGACTTGTGTTGGATAGGCGGTTCCCACCCTGAAACTGCTGCTGCTGCTGGAGGAGCCTCATGCAAAGCCTCCCTGAGGTACAGGCCTCATGCCAGGGATGGCAGAAAATATGACTCCTTTGGTGGATAGGAAGTGGAAATGTGGTTCTCCACAAGCTGTGGAGTATCACTGTCTTAAACCAAAATGCTTGATGCCCCTCTTCCCCGGTATCTTATGCTATTCTCACCACAAAGGAAAAATTGCATATATATTGGTGGTAATGGAAAGTCAAGAGACTTTCAGAGGTGGTTTGCCACTGCCTGCCTCTGTGTCACAACTCTGGACTTCCTTGGTGGTCTCCCATCCAAATACAAACCATGACGAGCCTCTGGCATGAGCTGAAGGGCAAGAACCAAAGGGCTGGGCTAGGGACTCTTAGACTAGGGCAGGGGTCCTTTTGTAGAAAAAGAGGTGCAGGAGCTCATTAGCATAACTCATTAGCATAACTCATTTGCATATGCCACACCCCCCAACATACCGGAAGTGTGTCAGAAGGCAACACCCACCCCTCAGGCTCCACTCCACAGGTGAGTGAAACTGACCTGCTCTTCCTCCATTCCCTTCCCCATCCAATACTTTGTGCAATAAAAAGAAGCGTAAAGAACACACCCTCATTCTCTTCCTGCTCCCTTGAAACCACCAGGTTTCAAGTAGACTTGAGATACCCAGGACATGTGCACCACCCATCCCTTTTCCTTTCCCCTCCCCACAACAAGACACCCTGTGAGGTAGATGGGGCTGAGAGAGGTCTTCTGAGAACTGCTCATGAGAGAACAGCTCTGGGAGAACTTGTGACTGGCCCAAGGTTACACCAGCAGCTGCATGTGGAGGAGTGGGGAATCAAACCCGGTTCTCCCAGATTAGAGTCCAACTCCTGACCACTACACCAAACTGATGGGGTGGAAGCTGCTGAAGGGTTGGTGAAATTTCTCCAGTACTTATGTGCCATGTGCCCAGATAAAAAATGGTATACTTAGAAAATTTATATGCCACCTTGAGCAAGTCTCTGGAAAAGCAGGACACAGTCATAAAAGGAACAATGATAAAATTATCAATATTAAAACAAAACATTAAAAACATTAAAGACCCTAGCAGGGCTTTTCCCCGGGGCGCTGTGCCTCTGCACTGCTCAGGGAAGCTGAGGAGCGGGCGGGGCTTGGTCATGTGCCCGCCCCCTGGGCTACTCACTGCTGGAGCTGTGCTCCTGTGCGCTCCTGCTCCAACGGACCCCTGGACTAGGGGCTTGTGAGAAGCCAAGGAAGAGCCAGAACACCAGGGCCCTGGGCTCTTTGGGTTCCCAGTAAGGTGAGTAGACTTCTACAAGGAGAATACAAAAGGTTTAAAAGGGGGATTATATAAAATTATTTTAAAAGCAATTATGAAGCCAGAATGCCAGCAGGGGGTTGGGGGCTATCCAGTGTTTTACGCAGTGTGTCACATGTATGATTAACAC
Organism: Lepidodactylus listeri; assembly: GCA_029233225.1. NCBI lineage: Eukaryota > Metazoa > Chordata > Lepidosauria > Squamata > Gekkonidae > Lepidodactylus > Lepidodactylus listeri. The sequence continues at coordinate 108,422,348 of JARCFY010000009.1, read as the reverse complement.
ATGGAATTCACTGCCACAGGAGGTGGTGGCGGCTACAAGCATGGACTGCTTCAAGAGGGAATTAGATAAATATCTGGAGCAGAGGTCCATCAGTGGCTATTAGCCACAAGGTATAGATAGGAACTCTCAGTATGGGGCAAGTGATGTTCTGTATTCTTGGTGCTTGGGGGGCAACAGTGGGAGGGCTTCTAGTGTCCTGGCCCCACTGCTGGACCTCCTGAGGGCACCTGGTGTTTTTGGCCACTGTGTGACACAGAGTGTTGGCCTGGATGGGCCACTGGCCTGATCCAGCATTGGCTTCTCTTCTGTTCTCTTCTGTTCTTATGACCAGCTCTGCTTAGCTTCCAAGATTTGATGAGATCAGGCTAGACTGGGCTATCCAGGTCAGGAATCAATATTGGCCTACATTAATTATTTCCACAAGCTGGTTGTACATACCTGACATTTTTGCTCCTTCTGAGTTTTTCATAGCTAGCTCTTTGCAATAAATAAATTCAGAGAGAGAGAGAGAGAGGTGGCGGCGGCGACTCTTGTGTGCGCGGGGGCTCTTGCGTGTCCCCGCCGCCGCTGCCTCTCCCCCCCCCCCCCGCCTGGCCACTCCTGCTTCTGTCCCTCCATCTGTTCAGGGGCCAGCTGGGCATTTGCTTAGCTGGCCCCTGGACAGACGGAGGGAGGGAGGGAGGGACGGAGGCAGCCAGCCGGGGGGGGGGGAGAGAGAGGTGGCAGCAGGCTCAGTCCCCCCTGGGAAATTTCAGGGGAGGCTCAAGCCCTCGAGCCCCCCCGTAGTTGACGCCTATGATAAGGTTAAAAGAAAACTGCCCAGATACGTTTCTGTCTAGTGGATTTTCCCCTTCCTAATTCCAGGATTGTTCTCACTTTATAGATGCTGCTAAGGATTGTTGTCAGTGGAGGAAAAGGTCAAAGAAAAGAGCCTTGCACTTGAAACAAAAAGTTGAAAGATTTGCAATGGCATCTCTTGTTAGCTTAACCCGAAATGGCTTTCTTTCTCTGCTGCAATGTGGGCGTTTGAACTGTGGACGTAGATGGTCTCCTGAGAGTCATGTGTGCAAAATGCCCATGAAGCAAGGTCAGTTATCATCAGAAGGCAAGTCTTTCCGAATCTACTTAATAATTTGCTATGTTATTTGCAATGTTTATGCTGCAATCCTGTGCAGAGTTATCCCAGGCTAAGAGGGGAATAACTCTGCAAAGGATTTACACTGTTGAAGGCCCAGAAATCAACTAGGGTTGCCAAGTCTGGGTTGGGAAATACCTGGAGACTTTGGGGGTGGATCCAGGAGAGGGCAGAGTTTGGGTAGGGGAGGGGCCTCAGTATGGTACAATGCCATAGAGTCCACCCTTCAAAGCAGCCCTTTTCTCCAGGGGAGCTGATCTCTGTCAGCTGGAGATCAGTTATAAAAGGGGGAGATCCCCAGGCCCCACCTGGAGGCTGGCAACCCTAAAATCAACTGAGGTCATTCAGCAAAAGCAGCTGCTTACCAGGAAACCATCTGGACCTGTTTCGGGGAAGCAGTTTTTCTGGAAGCCTGTTTAGCCATTCACAATACAAAGGATCGTTACTTTAATCAATTGATTTGAACATAGCTTTATCTGTAAACAACAAGTTGCTTCCTATGGAAAAAAGAAATAAGTTCTTGCCTCCTCCCAGCAGGAAAAAAGAGGTTTAAATTTCATGGAACGAACTGTTTGACTTTAAAGCTATAGACCCTGGGATGCCTTTCTCTGCATATGGAAATCGTTTCATGAAAGTGGATTATCTTCAAACTTGTTCAACCTGGAGAGTCTCCCTCTTTGTTTTTCTACACAAATTTAGGATATGCTGTGGCATTGGGGTGAGTTGGCATCAGGCACCCTTGACCTTCTGGGAAGAAGATGGTAAGATCACGGATTCACTTAAATACACATGACATTCTAATCTGAAATAGAGGTCATGGCTTGAGACATCTATTTTTTGCCCCCTTTCCTAAAAAATCCAATGCAATGAAGGGTTCTAAAAATCTTGCACACAATCTTGTGTCATTTGATTAAGAAAAGGTATTACAGCATATTTGATTTGTCTATGCATACACTATATTTGCTGCAGTCTCCCATAGCATTCATTTTTGGGCAGACTCCTTGAATCCATGTATTTCATGTCAATGGCCATTAGATAAAAGGACACTGGAGAGAGACTATGTCCCCCACCGTTCTTATAGTGTTTCCTGTGTGCTTTAAGGTAGATGCTGGTTGGAATAAAATTTAGTTTATAGAAATTAAATTATCAGACAATAAAGGTTCAACGTGGTCTGTAATAGTTGCTGACGCATCACAAGACGTGACATCAACGCCGGTGGTGAAAAGGGCTGTCAAGTCACAGTGGACGTCTGTCAACCTCATAGGTTTTTCAAGACAAAGATATGCTGAGAGGCATGCCATTGCCTGCCTCTGCATAACAACCCTGGGCTTCCTCGGTGGCCTCTCACCCACGTACTAACCAGGGCCAAACCTGCTTAGCTTCTGAGATCTGATGAGATTGGGCCAACCTGGTCCATCCATGTCAGGGTGACATCGCCACTACAGAGCCATTATTTTTGTACGACAGGAAGAAGGTCAGGTGCTCAGGTGGGCAAGCAGAACTCCATCAGCAACAGGTTGACCATGGAACGCAGATGATCTGAGTGCTTTATGGAAGGCAGTGACACAGGATCTAATCTCTGCCTGGAATCACTCGATCCCCAGGAGAAGAAGAACTCTGGCTTGATCTGCACCCAGTTCTCTTCTGCAACCAGCAGCCCATGAAGTTACAGCAAGGAAGGAGTCCGTGCCTGGCTCTGAAATGAACTCCAAAGTGCCTGACACAGATTCGTACAGATGTGCTGTCAAGTTGCAACCAACGGATGCAGACTCCGGCAAGGGGCTTTCAAGACAAGTGAGAAGCACAGGCAGTTTGCCATTAACTTCCTCTGCTGAGGTTTCCTTGATGGTTTCCCTGTCAAAAAACTAGTCTCTTTAAGCAGTTTCATGTTCAATTTTTTTAAAAAAATGGTTCAGGCTGAGGCGTAGTAAAAGATGGAAGTTTCTGTCTCTGAAACAGAGCAAGCTGCTGGTGGCTTCAAATACTCAGGTAAGGGAGATGGGAGGTAACCTAGCTGCTGGTCACACCGTTAGGTCTGGTAGCTTCAAGGACATGATAATCTGGAAGGGCACATTCCATTTTGTTAGGGCCTGAGCTCATGGGTGGGAGGAATGTGTTTGTTCATTTGAACCCAGCACAGCTGCAGGGCATCCAGGATAACTGGCAAAGCCCTCTGATTGGTCAGATCACCTGCTTAACAACAGACTTGATGGTCAAGTTACATCATTGGCTACACATTTGATTGGCTCATTAGAATGAGGCCAATGCTAGTCTTTGGGCATAAAGGTTTTTCATTCTTGTCCTGCCCTTTGCTTGGATTACATCTGACTTCGGGACACTTCTGGTTTTGTGGCGGGTCTGGCTGAAGAAACAAACCAGTGGTGCTGTGGGAATAAATTTTATTCACTCCAATGTACACCGACACATTTTGTTCAACGCTTCCTCCGGGGAATCTGCACCATTTCAAAGTGTCAGTTTTATTCCCAGTCAGCCAGCTGTGAACCAAGCTGTGACTGGGAATAACCCTGTCGCTTCGAAATGGTGCGGATCGCCCTGAGGAAGTGCTGAGCAAAACACACTGGGGCGCATCAAGTGAATAAACTTTATTCCCCCGGCGCCACTGTTTTGTTTCTCCATTCCCTGGCTTCATTGGTGCAGCTCTTCTTGTTCTCATGGGATTACTGACCAGAAACTTTGTCTTGGACTCTGGAACATTGCTGGACTCAGTCTGCTTCGGGTAACATCTGGATCTGGAATCAATGCATGTATATGTGCTTGGTTAGACTTTTAGTTTTTGTTATTTTTATCCTCACTGCTCTTTTATTGATTATTTCTGCATAATTTTATTTATAATTTTATGGAGTTCTTGAATTAAGGGGGCATCAGTCTGAATCCCGTACTTTAGCCCTCACTGGCTACAGGTACCAGATTAATTCCGTCGAGAAACTTGCCTTGTAAGGGTGAATTTCTGGATTTTTAGTTCCAGGAGTGCCCAAGACTTTGTCCCTTGGTCGCTGTCTGTCTGGATAGTGGAAGGGGACCACTGGAGGCTAGGGCTGCCAAGTCAGCCCAGGGGGCGGGGGATCCCCCGCTAAAGGGGTTCCTGATCCGCCGGCCAGCATTTGGCTGGCGGGGGGAACCCCACCCCCAAAGTCGTCTGGCGAGAACGACGTAATGACATCACCGGAAGTGACGTCGGCATGTTGGGGGCGTTGCCAGGGCAACGCTCTGGCAATCGCCCCAAAACTCTATGAGTTTTGGGGCGATTGCCAGAGCGTCGCCCTGGCAACGCCCCCAACATGCCGACATCACTTCCGGTGATGCTGCTGGGCGCGCGCGCAAAGCGCGCACACCAGAAGAAACTCCTGGCCACAGGAGGACTCCCCCCGCCAGTAAGTCCATTAGACTTGGCAACCCTACTGGAGGCTCTACCCTGGGGTGTAAGGGCACACTTCAGCTTTTGGGTCTTTGTCTTGCTTGACCTGCTCCTTCCAAGGGATCCTGGGTTGAGTCCCTTGATACTCCCCTCCAAGTGCTGCCGACCCTGCTTAGCTTCCAAGATACGATGAGAACAGGCTATACTATGCTGCCTCCCTCCCCTGATGCAGATACACCAGTAGTAATATCTAGAATGTATCTAATTCTTAGTCAAGTGTCTTTAAATGCGTTAGTGGTAGATTGGATTGTTTTGCCTTTCCTTGTCTTCAGTAAACTTGGTTCGAAGTCTCTAACAAACCGTGAGCAAGAGTGAATTTCAAGCACTTGTAAAATCAGTTTGCAATATAAAGAACCAGCTCCTATGAATTAACTACTTTATTTTCAAGGTAAAAAGAAGACAACTGTGTGAACAATTTGAATGAGAGGTCTATTGGGGAGCTGCAGGATTGTTCATTTGGAACCTTTCATTAACAGCTGGCCCATCGTGGTAAAACTGCTATAATGCCAAGAATGCAACAATGGTTAATCCTGGTTAAAACTGGATTTGGTAGAAATGGAAATATTCACTTCTAACATCTGTCAATATAACAAACTGATTTGGTCAATCTATTGGCTAGGAACATGGAACCCATTTATTTATTTATTACTTATATTTTGACCCTGCCTTGCCGGACAAGCTGGCTCAAGACGGCTTTGCTTTGTATTGGAATTCTCATCCAAAGGGATGAGACTGCCCTGCCCTTGCAAACTGCTGGGTTTCGGGTTGTTCACTTGATTTCATGATTTTTTTTTTTAAAAAAGACACTTCCTTACTGCTCTAAATAGAATCATAGAATCATAAGAGTTGGAAGTGACCTCCAGGGTCATCTAGTCCAGCCCCCAGAACAATGCAGGAAATTCACAAATACCACTCCCCACACCTCCCCCCCCCCCATGCCCAGAAGATGACAAAAAAACCCTCCAGGATCTCCAGCCAAACTGGCCTGAAGAAAAATTGCTGCCTGACCCCCAAAGTGGTGATCAGCATTTCCCTGGATGTGTGAGAAAGGGCCACGAGAACTAAGCACTGGTGCAACCCTTCCTGCCCTCCCTTCTCATGATCTGCCTAAATTCACACAATCAGCTTTGCTGTCAGAAGGCCATCTAGCTTCTGTTTGAAAACCTCCCAAGAAGGACAGCCCACCACCTCCTGAGGAAGCCTGTTCCACTTCCTGTGCTCTTTTCCCTGTGCTCTTTTTCACAAGTACCTCCAGGAAGGCTTACTTACTATCCTAAAGCTAACTTCAACCAGAAAATACAGACCAGATCTGTAAAATTGCTGTGTGTGTTATAATCTCATAATGGACACAATCCGTTCGATGCCAAACACTTTTAAGTCCCATTGATTCTATACAGAATGTTAAGCTTGTGTCCAAATCTCTCCTGGCTGAAATCAGTGAGATTTAGAAGTACCGACTGCCTTAGGTGAGGAGGATGGCAGTTAAGTCATAGCGTAAACATATTACAGTAAGATGGAAGGTCATAACTGAAGTGGCTAGCATTATGCAAGGAACAAACCGAGTGAAAAATGTAGATGTACTTCCAAAGTAAGGAAGGGGGTGGAGGCAGGAAGCACTGAGACTCCAATAAGAGTCCGGAAACTCACATTTTGCATGCAGAAGATTTATATGCAAATAGATCTTGAAGCGTGCCTTGGACTGCACTGTTCAAGTGGTGAGACTGCAAAGCTCCTCCCTTTCAAACAATTAAAGGAGTTGCTAGGACAACCTTAAATCATTCGGTGAGTCCTATCTAGAAAAAAAAAAGTGAAAGAGATTGTTTGGAGAATATCAGGTGAAAGATTGTTTGGAGAATATTCAGATCAGGAAGCAGACCAATCAGTAATATGTGCAGCTTGCTTAAACCAGAACATAAAGCATCAAACTCAGTGGATATGGGAGTGGGATAGTTGTAGGGTGGGAAGTTCTTCCACTTTCCCCTCCCCTTCCCCTTTATGACTGGAGCCACTGACATAGCAAAGAGTAGGACTCAGTATGCTTTTCTAAAGCCCTGCCTCCTGCTACTTCAGACCAAACATAGACCCAAGGCACTGAACATAAGACTGTAAGAGCCCTGGAGGTTTCCGGTCGGAGGAATGGAGGTCTGACACGCTTTGCAAATGCGCAAGGCGGACAGCGGCTCTTCTTGACAGCTTGGGTGGATTAATCCACCTGACGCAACCTCACACAGGTAGTGTGAGGACTAGCAAGCAATATAATCCAGGTTTGAGCAAGCTCGGTGAAGGGAAAGTCTCGGAGGAGACTTTTGCGACACCTTGAGCACTGCAGCCGAAGAAGATTCTTGCAAGTATCTCTAAGGAGCCGAGCTGAGCTGATCAATTCAGCATAAAACCTCCAATTCCCCTGATTCCTTAACAAAGAAGACAAAGTTTAAACGTTGGGACCACATCTGAAGCGAAGTAACAACAAAAGGTAACGGAAAAAAACTTTTTGCCTTACCATTACCGCGTTTTGAAAGACGAAAAGCAGATCGGGTGAAGCAATAGACTGTTGCAGATTGGATGAGTGCAGTTTTGAAACGTTAAAAAGCTGAATTTGAACTTAAAAAGCCAAAAAAACAAGTTGTTTAACATTCCTGCGGTTAAGAAGAGTCGGGAGGGGGAGCCAAGCATCGCAAGACAAAGAGGGAGAAGGGAACCAAGCATCGCGAGACTAAGATGTGAGGACTGAGACAGGAAGTGACGGCTAGAGGAGCAGACAAGAAAGGAAAAGGAGAAGAACCGGAAGAAGGTAAAGGGGACTTTAAAAATTGCCGGACCAAAAAGACCACAACAGGAAGTGACGTGCAGAGAGCAGACAAGGAAGCAAAAGGAAGGGACAAAAGGAAACTACGGCAAGCCAGAAGTAAGGTAAAAAGACTATAACCTTTGACACAAACCATAGAGAAGTTGCGCCCGCCATTTTGGATTTATAAAATTTTTAAATTGCAATATCTCAAAAACTATATAACTTAGAAGGCTGAAACCAACATAATTTGACTTGGCAAGATTAGCTTGTTTGAATGCACTAATTGGCGTCTGATTTGGAAAACAAAATAAAATCGATCTTTTTTAAAGAGACAAGACGGACCGCGGACTAAGATTGAGAGCAGCTACATGGTCCTCTCCTACAATGGCAGCAAAAAAAGAAAAAGAATTACTAGCTGTTATGGAAGCAATGGAAAAAAAATGTTAGACGCTATAGGAGAGGTAAATGTTAAAATGAATAATATAGCAGCTCAAGCAGACAAAAATTTTATGGACTTAAAAGCAGAATTTCAAAAATTAACCACAAGAACACAAGACATAGAAACTAAAGTAAAAGAACTGGAAGAAAGCACCCAAAAGACAATGAGAGAGAATGACAGGATGGAAAAGATGATGTATTATAAAGACATGCAAAACCATTTGAGATTTAGAGGGATTGAGGAAAAATTGAGTGAAGACATCTTTACAAGAATGCAAGAAGCATTAGCAGATTTTTTTACAAGAACAGGAAGAGGTCGTTAAAGAACACATGGATCTTGTTTATAGAGTCAATTCCACATACGCAAGAGACAAAAACATACCAAGAGATGTGGTTGTCCAATTTACAATGAAAAGGACAAAAGAGCAAATTTACAAGAAGTGCTTCACTGATCCTTTTGAAATAGATGGAAAGAAAATTATAGTAATGAAAGAACTGCCTAGAGCAATACTGCAAGAAAGGAAAAAATTCAAGCGTCTGACGGATAAACTGAAGGAGAAAAAAATTAGATTCCATTGGGAAATACGTCAAGGACTAAGCTTTTACTATGGCAACACCAGAGTAGTGATTAAAAGTACAGGAGAAATGTATGCATTCCTGGGAGAGAATAAAGATGACCTTGGAGATATTTAAGAATACATCAAGATGGATTACAAAATACTTACATGGAATGTAAATGGACTAAATTCACCCCAAAAACATAGAATGGTAGGTCATTGGTTGGAGAAACAAAAATGTAGTATAATTTGTATTCAAGAAGCTCATCTTAAAAAACAAGACCACAAATATTTAATAAGGAAAAAATTGGGAGAAGAATTTTATTCTTTAGCAAGTAATAAAAAGAATGGTGTTGTAACATATGTCAAAAAAGATTTGGAACCTAAAGTAATATTTAAAGATAAAGAAGGAAGATATTTAGCTATTGAAATTTTACTACAAGGACTGAAAACTTTGACTGTGAACATTTATGCTCCGAATGGAGCCAAAGAAATTTTTTTTAAAGAACTACAAGTGGAATTGGACAATGTAAATTACGATCAAATCATGATGTTGGGGGACTACAATGGAACTGTAGATAACAAATTAGACAGGCGCTCTAAGAGAAAGGATGAGACATTAGGGAAGCTTCCAAAAAACTTTTTTGAACTGATAAAACGAGAAGCTGGAAGATATTTGGAGGAAAGCTAACCCACAAGGAAAAGATTTTACCTTTTACTCTAATAGACATGACTCGCATTCAAGAATTGACATGATTTGGATGACTACTAATTTAACTTTCAAGACAAGAAAAGTGGAAATTCTACCCAGAATAATTTCAGATCATAATCCGTGTTTATGGACGGCTGGGCAGGTAAAAAAACAAAAGAGATGGAGAATAAATGAGGACTTACTAGACAACCAAGAAATAGTTAAAAAATTACTTGAAGAAACAGACCTATACTTCCAAGTAAACATACAGAAAGAAGTAAAAATCCAAACCGTATGGGATGCATATAAAGCAGTGATGAGAGGACTATTGATATCACTAAATGCTAAAGACAATAAAAAGAAAAGAGAGCAATATGAAAGTATTGTACAAGCCATTAAAACAAAGGAAGAAGAACTGAAGAGTAAACCAGGGAAAAAGAAACTGCAAAAGGAAATCTGGATGCTACAAGACCAAGCAAAAGCTATTTTGAACCAAGAGATGTACTGGAACTTAAAAAAACTCCAACAAAAAGCATTTGAAGGTGCAAACAAACCCGGAAAATACTTAGCATGGCAATTAAAGAAAAAACGTGAAAATAAATTTATCACTAAAGTGATAAGAGATAATATTGAGATAACAGACAACAAAGGAATAAAAAGAGAATTTTTTAAATACTATGCAAAACTTTTAAAGAAGGAAAACAAAGACAGAAGAAAGATTAAAGAATACCTGCAAACGTTAAAGTTACCAAAACCAACAGAGAAAATTAAAGAACTATTCAACAATCCAGTATCATTACAAGAGATTAAAAATGCAATAAATGACTCAAAATTAGGAAAAGCACCTGGACCAGATGGATTTACAGCGAAGTTTTATAAAACGTTACAGGAGTCGATTTCACCGGTGTTACTGCTATTGATGAATGATATAGGAGTCACTGGTGAGGTCCCAGAAACCTGGAAAGATGCAACCATCTCACTGATCCCGAAAGAAAATCAAGATTTGACTAATGTTAAGAACTACAGACCGATTTCTTTACTAAATAATGATTATAAGATTTTTGCTAAGATTATAGCGGACAGATTAAAAGAGCACCTTAAAGAAACTATACAAACAGAACAAGCAGGGTTCTTACCTAATCGACAAATAAGGGACAATCTAAGAGTAGTAGTGGATGTTATAGAATACTATGACAAACACCCTGAAAAGGAAGTGGGTTTTTTCTTTTTGGATGCGGAAAAAGCGTTCGATAATTTAAATTGGGATTTTATGTTTGAGGTTCTAGAACATCTTGAGATTGGTGAATATATGCTTAACCTCATCAAATCAATATATAAAGAGCAGAAATCCTCTTTAATAATTAATACTGAAAAGACGGACGATTTTAAAGTTGAAAAAGGAACATGACAAGGATGCCCACTTTCGCCGCTGCTATTTATTTGTATTTTAGAAGTTCTACTGTTAAATGTGAAGGAAGACAAAGATATTAAAGGCTTAACAATTAAAGGTTTTTCTTTTAAATATAGGGCCTTTGCAGATGATGTGATGTTCATAGTGGAAGACCCTTTGTCTACACTACCATATTTGTTACAGAGAGTAAAAGAGTTTGGTGACTTAGCAGGATTTTATGTAAATAAGAACAAATCGAAAGTGATGTGCAAAAATATGTCAAATAACAAACAAAATGAGTTACAAAACCTTATAGAATGTGAGGTGGTGAAAAAGACAAAATATCTAGGTGTAAACCTAACAATGAAAAACATTGATCTTTATAAAAATAACTATGAAAAACTATGGTTGCAAATTATGCAGGATATTAAAAAGTGGAATGTATTAAATTTGTCATTGTTGGGTAGAATTGCGGTGGTTAAGATGAACGTGTTACCATGATTAATGTTTTTGTTTCAAACTATTCCAATTGTGAAAGATGTAAAAACATTCAAATGCTGGCAGAAGGAATTGTCTAAGTTTGTGTGGGGAGGGAAAAAACCAAGAATCAAGATGAAAATAATGTGTGATGCTAAAGATAGAGGAGGGTTTCAATTACCAAACATAAGGCTATACCATGATGCAATATGTTTGACCTGGGTAGGGACATGGACTATGTTACAAGATAGAAAGTTATTGTCCCTGGAAGGTCACGACTGTAGATTTGGGTGGCATGTGTATTTGTATTATGGTAAAACAAAAATGGACAATATGTTTAAACATCATTATTTGAGAAGAACGCTAATGGATACGTGGACAAGATATAAAAACTTTTTTCCAGAAGAGATACCTATGTGGATTGTACCCGCAGAAGTTTTAAATCCAGCATCACGTTACAAAGGACAAGATTGGCTGAAGTATAGAGACTTATTAACAAGACATGGTAAAGACTTTAAATTGAAGGAGCAGCATCAGATGGACTTTGATTATGGTTGGCTAAGATATAGACAAATATATGACATGTATAGAAGTGATAAAAAATACGGCTTTAGGGAAAAAAATAATGAAATAGAACAAGTTTGGGAGGAAGGTGGGAAAAAAGTGATCTCTAAAATGTATAAAGTTTTGTTAAAATGGTTTAATGCTGATGAAATGGTAAAAGAACAAATGGTAAAATGGGAGATAAACTTTAACAAAGACATTGAAATGGAATCTTGGGAATTTTTATGGAAAAATGCTATGAGTATATCTACATGTTATAACCTAAAAGAAAATGGTTTTAAAATGATGTACAGATGGTATATGACACCAAAAAAAATTGCAAATGTTAATCAGAATATGTCTAACAAATGTTGGAAATGTAAAAAGAAAGAAGGTTCTTTTTATCATACGTGGTGGACTTGTGACAAAGCAAAGATTTATTGGTCAAAAATACATGCAGAGATGGAAAATTTTTTGAAATGTACATTTAAGAAGTTGCCTGAAATGTTATTGCTTGGACTTAAACTAGAAGAGATAAATGTAAAGAAAAGGACAATAATGTGGTATATGATAACAACAGCAAGAATGGTGTATGCACAAAATTGGAAAAATGAAAAAATACCAGAGGTGTGGGAATGGTTGAAAAAATTGTTATATATGGCTGAAATGGATAAATGGACTAGAAAGTTGAATGATCTGTACTCAGAGACCTTTTTAGAAGATTGGAAGGATTTGAAAGAGTATGTTGAAAAATACTGGGACATGAAAAATTGCATTTATACATGGTTATAATAACATAAAGCAATAGAATTAGAGTATATGAATGTATTAAGGATAATTAGACAATGAAGTTGTTTTTTATTTTAGAATTATATAAGAATATAGAAAGTAAGAATTAGTGTATAAGTATTTTTAAGATATATGACCGTTACCAGAAAAGTAAACATAGATATAAGTATTACTATTTTGGATAGAGTGGAAAATGTGTTATGCTTCAGATGTGGTGGGAAACCGCTAATATAAGATAAAAACAAGATTATACAAATAGAACAAAATGTTATATAATATGGAAAAAAGGATTTGTATAAGAAAAATGTATTATTTTTAATGTTTTGAAAAATAAAAATTTTTTACAAAAAAAAAGGACTGTAAGAGCCCTGCTGGATCAGACCGGTGGTCTATCTAGTCCAGCATCCTGTCTCACATAGTAGCCAACCAGTTCCTCTGGAGGGCCAACAAATGCTTCCTCTCCTTCCATGCCAGAAGGTGTGGGTAGTGACATAGGATCACCTGATTTTTAGAAGCAGAAAGCCACTGATTTCAATGGGAAGAGATTTTAGAAGAAGAGTTGGTTTTTCTACCGCATTTTTCTCTACCTTAAGGACTCTCAAAGTGGCTTACGATCACCTTGCCTTTCTCTCCCCACATAGGGTTGCCAAGTCTTACCAGCGAGAAAGCGGGGGAGTCCTGTCCCTTCTCCAAAGTGCGCGCGTGCCAGAATGACATCACCCGGAAGTGACGTCATCACGCTGTGCATGTTGCCGGGGCGACGCTCTGGCAATCGCCCTGAAACTCTATGGTGCCATAGAGTTTTCAGGGTGACTGCTAGAGTGTTGCCCCGGCAACATGGACAGCGTGATGATGTCATTTCTGGGTGACATCATCACGCTGGGCAATTGGCCGGATTGGGCCACTTCAGAGGTGGGGTTCCCCCCGCTGGCCGAATCCAGACCGGCAGATTGGGGACCCTTTTAGCGGGGGAATCCCTGACCCCCGGGGAGACTTGGCAGCCCTATCCCCACAACAGGTACTTTGTGAAGTAGGAGGGGCTGAGAGAGTTCTGAGAGAACTGTGACTGGCCCAAGGTCACCCAGCAGGCTTCATGTGGAGGAGGAGTGGGGAATCAAACCCAGTTCTCCAGACCAGAGGTCGTTACTCTAAACCACTACACCTTGCTGGCACATGATTAATACTCCCTGAAGAACCAGCAGGACTTAAAAGAGCTTGACATGACCCAGTTGTGTCCATGGTGTTTATTATTACACACAGCAGATTTATAAGTCAAAAATGTACTTTCTTTTGTCAATTTGCTTTCAAATTAACTCCTCCCCTTCCTGAACACATCTTCTGAACAGGTCTTGTTTGGAAAGGGAGGGGGAGTCTTCAGAAAATCCAGACACATATTGTCCTCATCATAGGCGTAGAGTACGGGGGGGCTTGAGGGCTTGAGCCACCCCCTAAATTTCCGGGGGGGGCTCAGCCACCCCCGGGAAAACGGAGTGCCTGCTGCCGTGCCTCCCCGGGTCCTTCCGAGGCCCGGTGGCCGCTGCTGGAGAGGGAGAGGGAAGGGGTGGCGGGGGGGGGGAGAGAGAGGAACCGGCAGCAGCAGCTGGCGAGTCTCGGAAGGGCCCGGGGAGGCGGGGCAGTTTCCCGGAGGGGGGGAGAACATCATCCCAGCGAGAGCGCGTGCTTCACGCGTGTGCTAAGGAGCCCCTGCCCCCCCCGGGATTTCCAAAACTCTACGCCCCTGGTCCTCATCTCCACAACCTGAAAGCTATCTTCAGATGGGACATTATGATGGTGGGCATCACTCTAGCCCTTGTTGAGCCACCCAGAATCAGAAGTGGCATGCAGAGTATTGCCCCACTACAGTATTTCCTCCAAGTTCTGCACTTTAAACTTAATATATAAAGTAAACTGTAAGGGGGACACTGCGATCAGTGGCTGACTTTGTTCCCTACCCCTAGTGAGTGCAGGCATTAAAAACCAAGTGGGCTCCTATTCTGGGTTCTACTGTTACTTGGGGTGCATGCACACATTGTTGGATATTGCACAGTCGTTCCACTAAATTCATAGTTAAGAAGTAGATTTTCCTGCTCTGACGAAACAATCCAGAAGGTTACAGGTTACTATAGTGCAATATTCACTGGTTTTTGGGTACCGCATGAGCATCTTGTGACAGAAGGACAGAACATTGGTATCTGGCTTATAGAGAAACAAGCGGCAGCCCAGTGCCTCCCACCACGTGGGGCAAAGATGCTCCGGCTGAGCAAGAGTCGCCCCATCTCGGCTCCCGCACTGGATCTGCGCTGCTTGGCTCAGGCGGAGCGCAAAGGGCAAGGCAGGCTGGCCGAGGGGTTCCTGCCTCCCGCCCCCGACCATCGTCTTCCAAGCCCGGGTGCTGCAGCTCACCTCCTGCATGGCTCTCAGAAGTTCTGGGGCAGTGGTTCGGCTGGCTCCCCAGAAGGGTGCATGGGAGGCCTGCTGCCCCCACACCTGGGGAGGGCTCAGCAGGCTGGAGACGTTTGGGGTCCAGGCCGGACAGGCTTCCAGGCGTGGCGATCCCCACCCCATCCGCGCCGGCTCCAAGGCCCTTGCGACTGAGGGCTGCTTGGGCCGGTGATTTCCCCTCCCCCCCCCGGCGATCCTCCCCCGGCTCATTAACTTTTTTGGGGATTTAAATATCCCCCTGAACGTCTTTTTTAAGTTTTAAGATTTTTCTGCAGACGTGGGGAGTCCCCCACATCTACAGAAAAATCTCCCTGCCCCCCAGGTGCCCCCCTGTGTGGATTTAGATATTCGCATGCAGGGGGCGCCTTTGGAATTAGATATATAGATAGGTATGTAGACAGATAGATAGGTATTACCTTCAGTGTATGGGATATAACAATCCTGTTTAAATCCAGTAACTTAGGAGCTCCACATTTGGCTATTAAAGGAGTATTTCAAAGTCCCAGTTCTGTAATGATCAGGAACTGAATTCTCCACATTCTATTAAGCTGATAATGGCTCTGGCAACGTTCCTGTTCGCTTTGGTTGCTTCAGCACCATTGACTTCCCTGGGACTTGGGCCGTCTAACTGCGTGCGAGATAGTCTCCTCCGAAAGTGCCTAAAGCAGTAAAAAGCATCTGCGGTTAAAACTGTAGCAACACCCTCCAGATCCTCTCGGCTTTCTTTTCAAAGATGGGTCTCATGCTGAGTGTTTAATTTAATTGTAAAGTAATAAAGGCCAATGAAGTTTATGAATAATTCCTCTGAAGTTTTCTCTCTTTTTTTAAAAAAATAATAATGCTTTTTTATTTTCAGGAAAAGAAGACAAGACATTACAAAGAACAACATAAAAAAGCATACAAAACAATGGAGCATAGACTTTGATCTATAGGTAAATTTAAGTCTATATGACTGAATCAATATCTTATCCACCTGCACATGTTATTTGTATCAGTTGCAGTACATTCATTAAATTTAATGTTTAGTTGATAGTTTCTCAAGACAAGTTTCAATCCATTTGTATAGTCTCGACCAGTTGTTTCCTCTGAAGTTTTCGTCAGAGCTATAATTTTGAAGAAAAACCATCATTGCTGCTGAAAAGAGGGAGAAGCAAAATTCCAATCGCACCAGGGAAATTAGGAATCAGTCTTACGTTTAGAGAGCTCTGCTGCTTGAGTAGCATTCCTGGCAAATGAGAAGAAAGAAAGCTGTTGCAGACGGAACACAATATAGATGGTTTTCTAACACGTAGAAAGCATGTGTCGTGAATCTCAAATGTTCTTCTATGTGAGCTATTTAGGGTCAAGGTAAAACTTCTGGGCCCTACAGAATTCACCACTGAGCAGAATCAAATGTTGGCTCACCTCCGTAAAGGAACAGACAAAAAGTCTGTTGCTAGTTCACAAACACAGATGCCTATTTTCCACACAGAAGATTTGTCAGAAAATTACATCAAAGTATGGTTGTGTAGTATATTATGAATACTGTGTGAGTCACCTTCTGGGGTTTCTCCCAGTCATTGTTCACTCAGTAGACTTTCTGGAGAATTTAGCTCCTGACCTCTTGATTATTATACATTGAAGGCCTGGATTGTCTTGTTGGGCAGAACCACAAAGTGGGTCACATTGTCTCCCTTTTGACAGGAGACTAGACTCGATGGCTCATCAGTTACATGACCAGGACTGTGTTATGTCATTCATAAATACTCAATAATGGGTTGGATTCAACCAACTCTTCGGCTGGTGATAAAGGAAGGAGAGAGTTCAATTTGATGACCCCCCAAAAGCTATGCTGGGATCATGGGACCTTCAGGTAAAAAAGGCATGTGGGATGAGGGCTGTTGTAAGAAGGAGAAAGCTGACTGGATCCTACTCAGGACTTGCCATTAGCTTTAGAATTCAGCATCTTGAGAACCCTAGCCTTTCGTGGCAGTTGTAAAACATAGGTCTAGTCTTTATGACTGTAAGGAAAGGAATTCCAGTGTGTGGATGAAGCCCGATAAACTATTCAAACAGGAAAGGCCTCTATACCAGAGAGTGGAGCTTGAGTGCCCTGCATTGCACCTCCCATTAACCAGCAGGAGCAGCAGAATAACAGTGTAATCCTAATTGAATCTTGTGGCACCTTTAAGACCAACAAAGTTTTATTCAAGGTATGAGCTTTCATGTGCATGCCTTGAATAAAACTTTGTTGGTCTTAAAGGTGCCACAGGACTCTAAATTTGTTCTACTGCTTCAGACCAACACGGCTGACCACCTAGTATAATCCTAAACAGAGTTAAGAACATAAGAACATAAGAGAAGCCTGTGTTGGATCAGGCCAATGGCCCATCCAGCCCAACACTCTGTCACACAGTGGCCAAAAACACCAGGTGCCCTCAGGAGGTCCAGCGGTGGGGCCAGGACACTAGAGGCCCTCCCACTCTTGCCCCCCCCCAGGACCAAGAATACAGAGCATCACTTGCCCCAGACTGAGAGTTCCTATCTATACTTTGTGGCTAATAGCCACTGATGGACCTCTGCTCCATATGTTTATCTAATTCCCTCTTGAAGCCCTCCATGCTTGTAGCCGCCACCACCTCCTGTGGCAGTGAATTCCACATGTTAATCACTCTGGGTGAAGAAGGACTTCCTCTTATCTGTTCTAACCCAACTGCTCAGCAATTTCATTTGAGTGCCCACACATTCTTGTATTGTGAGAAAGGGAGAAAAGTACCTCTTTCTCTACCTGCTCTGTCCCATGCATAATCTTATAAACCTCGATCGTGTCACCCCTCAGCTGCCATTTCTCCAAGCGAAAGAGCCCCAAGCGCTTCAACCTTTCTTCATAGGGAAAGTGTCCCAACCCTTTTCTCATTCTAGTTGCCCTTTTCTGCACTTTTTCCAATGCTATAATTTATTTTTTGAAGTGTGGTGACCAGAACTACACAGTACTCCAAATGAGGTCGCACCATCGATTTATACAGGGGCATTATGATACTGGCTGATTTGTTTTCAATTCCCTTCCTAATAACTCCCAGCATAGCGTTGGCCTTTTTCATTGCAGTCGCACACTGTCTCAACATTTTCATTGAGTTATCTACTACGGCTCCAAGATCGCTCTGTTGGTCAGTCTCCACCAGTTCGGACCCCATCAACATTTATTTTACTTATTTATTTTGAGATTTATATCCCGCCCTCCCCGCGAACGGGCTCATGTATTTATAGTTAGGATTTTTGGCTTCAATGTGCATCAGTTATAGCCTTCTAGACCAAGCTTAAGTCACACATGCACCGTCTTATCTGTGGCTGAGTTCAGACTGGCAGTTTGGCCCTACATAGGCACATTTCTCAAGCAGATTACGTGGGCTGGTTCACACAGGCACAGCTGTCTGGCGTTCCCGAGCCGTACTCACCCCGTCCTGAAGTGTTTCGATCCCGCTTTTAAAAAGTACCACATGAAAGCTGTGGCAAGCTGTTTGGGTGTGCATTGATCCAGCTTCCTGGAATGTGGATGCAAATAAGCCACAATCAAGTGGCGCTGGTAATGTGAACCCGCTATTCCAGCATAACCGCCCATGCGTGCTGTGGGCTTGAGCGCACAACCGCCCGCAGGGACGCTTCCGGCTCACAGAGTTAAAGCTCCCAGCCATGCCCCCAGCCATGCCCCAATTGCTGCTGTGCCTATGCGCCTACGTGCAGGTCAGTGAAATGGACCAAAGCTGTGTACAACAGGGGCGCTGCCACCAGGGGCCGCCCCACAGTATGAATGCTCCATTCCGCCTCCTCCCAAGTATGGTCTTGCATCAGTCCATGTAGTGTGACCAGAAAGCTTGGCCCGGGTCTTTTTGCCCTGCTTCCCTTGCGCTTCATTCTGCCAGTCTGTCCTCTGCCTAAGTGCTTCCCACTTTTCAGTTGCAGTCTCCAGACAGCTTACAGTTAAAGTGTTAAAACCATAATACAAAAATACAGTAAAAATTAGTAGGGCATCCAACAAGCAACAATCAGTCAAAATGCACAATAATATGGCAAAATCCAGCTGCTAAATAACAACTCAACCACCACTAGTAATGTAACCCTTAAGTCAAAAGAAGGTGTACTTCACTTGCTTTCTAAGGCTGCGAGCACACGGCCCCTTTAAATCCAGGACCCCTCCCGGATTAAAGGGGCCGCGTTTTTTTTCTGCGGGTTGGGATGTTTACACATCCCAACCCCCGGAGACGGCGGCCACATCCAGTGGCTGCGGCAAGCGTCCGCAGCCGCGAAGAAGACGTGGGGCGGCATGGGGCGGCCGCCAAGGGAGGCTTGCTGCCCCTCCACCGGCGACCGCGGCAGCAGGATGGCGGCGGAGGCAGCAGGACAGCGGTGGAGGCAGCAGAGAGGGCGAAGGCTGCTGGCTTCCGCAGCTCGCTCCAGCGACCTCTGCGGAAGCGGCTGGTGGTGGTGGCAGCGGCGGCAGCAGCGGCAGCTGCCTGGTAAGTTTAATTTTTTTTTTCTCCTTTTACACTTGGGCGCTTGATTGCCCAAGCGCCCAAGTGTAAACCGGGGGGAAAAAATGGCGGCCAGAGCAATCTGGACAGCCCGGCTCTCGCAATGATTGCGAGAGAGGGCTGTCCAGAAGGCTCAAATGCGGGTTCCTCCCAGGACTCTTGGGAAAACACTAGTGTTTTCCCAGGGTTGGAAAATGCACGAGCAACCTGCATTGGAGCCCGCTTCGCCGCAGGACTCGCTGCAGGCTGTTGTGGAAGGCCCCTTTAAATGCAGGAGGAAGCAGCCCTTCCTCCTGCATTAAAGGGCCGTGTGTTCACAGCGTAAATCTAAGAAGAATGAGAGTTCCATGTCATGGGAAAGAGACTTTCAAAGTCTTGGTGCCACTCTCCAGACCTTCAGTGGTCATGGAACATGGAGCAGGGCCTCTCTAGCTAACCTCAGTGTTCTGGTAGTTTCATGTTGGAGAAGGCAGGTCCTGAGGTACCCTGGTCTGTTACCCAAACTTTACTGTATTCAGAATAACTTTTAAAAGTAAAAATGTAAAGAACTTACACAGGGCACCTGAGAACTAATTCCATAAGTAACTACACACACACCCCTCCAACAAGAGGGCACACTTATAATAGGAGGGAGGAAATTGGGAAGTTTTAGGGAAGGGACATGGGACCTGAGATTCTGGGAGGGGTCTAGGGGAAAACAGAGCTAAGGTCTGAGGAGGAGATCAAGGAGCTGGCTAAGCAAGGAGAAAAAGCCTGCGAAGTGCAGCAGGGGTTCTCAGCAGCAAACCAGAGTTCTGACCAGCAGAAGGACCATGGATCTGAGGAACCATTTGCTATGGAACGGCATCCTTCTTTTATGGACAGAAGATCCCCAGGGTAGGTGGGATTTAGGCCATCCTGGCTTTGGGTTGGGTCAAGATAAAAAAATTAAATCCCAGTGGCTGGTTTAAAGGTAATTGCTATCAAACTTTGGTGGGAAAAAGTGGGGAAAATACCCACTTAGGGTATTGTGAGCCAAATCTGCATGGACACAAAGATCTTGGGTGAGGCAACATGATTAAAATACTTTAATTAAGTCGAAGTGAGCCAGATGGGCATTGACGCGGAAGTTTGGGTGTCAAGCCAGCTCCTGAAATGGGATGGAGTGTAAATGAATGACTTGAGTGCCCTTCATGAGGAACTGGGCATCGGTTAACGAAAGAGCAACTTCCTTGGGCAGGGCAGACACCTCTGGGGTGTGCCAGGATTTTCCAGTGTTGAACAGTCTTTTGTTATTGAGAATGGCATTACCCTGAGCTGGGGAAGATGGCACTCTGTCACGACAGGACCTCTAGGTGGAATCAGATTTCACGGCAGGCATGACACACTCAATCAGTTTCTAATGCCAGCAAACCCTTCCTCTTCTTTATGGGGATTTTCCAGTGTCACGGCTGTATCCAGGTGCCTTTATGAGACTCCCCAAGTTTCAGATCCCCCTGGCACTTAGGGGTGCCTATTAAAACAACTAATTCCAAAACAAGAGGGAGACCCCACTAATCAAGAGGTCTCGGTTGGAGGAGTAGATGGGGTCCTCACAAATCCCAAGTCTTCTAAGGTCAAACTACTTAAATCGAGCCCACAAACAGACTGGAAACTAGTGCAGATACATCAGATATGAAGTGATACTATCAAAGCAGCTTGCTCCTGTCAGAAGTTGGGCAATCATATGCAGAAATACCAGTCAACCATGTTTGGTTTTTTTTTTAAAATAACCACAGTGAAGTTTTATGCTGTCAGTACCTGCCATGGGGTGCCTGTTGTGACCTATGTTTGATCTACCTGTTATGCCTTAATACACAAGTGCCTAATGAGTTACTCTTCCTTTCTGTAAGCCGTATGCATTATTGTACAAATGCCTAATGAGTTACTATACACATGCTACTCTTGTGTCATGTAAGTGTTTATCCGTTCTTAATCCCTTTTCATTCCCAGGACCCCGGCCGGGAGTTTGCAACAGCTAATCAACCTGCCCCGCAGGAATGCGGAGTCTCTCTCACTGAGCGCTTAGCCCCCGCTTGGCCTCGCCTGCTTGCTTTTTGCTCACATTTGCTTGCTCCGTTTTGCTTAGACTGTTACGAGCGTGCGCACTGAGTATCAAATTATCTCCTCTTGTGTCCTTGAACAGGGGGAGGAAGAAATACTCTGTGAACTGCATCCTTGTTATGTTAACAGGTTTTGAGAAACTGAATTCTAGACTCAGCAACAACTTTTTGCCATGAGAACAAGTACTCCCTTTTCCCTTCCCCTGGGAACTAGCTTTCCCACATCTTCCGTGGGAATTAGTGTTACTGTTAGAAGCGCGCCAAAATTGTAGCACAATGATTGGTAGCATACCTGTAGCCATGTAGCAGGTTTAGTATATCTATGCATGTAACCTATAGCACTTCATTACTAACAGAACAAGTGTATGACTCCAGTGATCTTTCTACAAGTAAAGGACTTTTTACCCAAAGACCTGTTGTGGACTATATTCATTGGGACATTCTCACATATGCCTGTGTATCAAAACAATGTTACATGTTGGCCTAGAGGTAAAGGTAAAGGTTTCCCTTGCTCAAAAGCCAGTCAAATCCGACTCTAGGGATGCGGTGCTCATTTCCATTTCCAAGCCGAAGAACCAGCGCTGTCCAAAGACATTTTCATGGTCATGTGGCCGGCATGACTAGATGCCAAGGTGCACAGAACGCTGTTACCTTCCCACTGAAGTGGTACCTGTTTATCTACTTGCAATTTCTTGCTAGGTTGGCAGGAGCTGGGGCCAGAGACGGGAACTCACTCCATCATGCAGCATTTGGGTCTTGAACTGCTGAACTACCGACCTTCCGGTCTGCAGTTCAGTGTCTTAACCACTTGAGCCACTGCAGCCCCTGTTGGCCTAGAACCAGGGGTATAAAATCATGATGGGATGTAAGTTTGCAGATCATGCTTTTCTTTTGTCTTTATATTTGTATTTGTGTGTGTGTGTGAAGTACCATCAAGTAACTTCCAATTTATGGAGACCCCTTGAATTAACATTCTCCAAAACATCCTGTCTTTAACAGACTTGCTCAGGTCTTGCAAACTGAGGGGGACCTCGTGGCTTCCTTGACTGAGTCTATCCATCTCCTGCTGGCTTTCCTTCTTTTCCTGCTGCCTTCCGCTCTTCCGGGCATTCTGGTCTTCTTCAGTGACCGTTGCCTTCACGTAATGTGACCAAAGTACACATAGAGGCATTTTAGCTTCTAGGGAGAGTTTAGGCCTGATTTGATCTAGAATCCACTTATCTGTTTTTTTGGCAGCCCACACTACCTGGAAAACTTCTTCAGCACCACATTTCAAAGGAATCAACTTTTGTCCTGTCAGCTTTCTTTATTATCTAGCTTTCACACCCATACACAGTAATGGGGAATATTATGGGATGAATTAACTTGACCTTGGTCATCAGTGACACGTCCCTACGCTTAAGAATCTTTTCTAGCTCCTTCATGGCTGCCCTTCATAATCTCAGTCTCAATCTCATTACATTACATTATTTAAAATTTACGCAGGCATGCTGTGATCTGGACAGCCCAGGCAAACCTGATCTTGCCGGGTCTTGGAAGTTAAGCAGGGTCGACTCTGGCAAGTACTTGGATGGGAGACCCCCTTGGAATACCAGAGATGGGAGGCGGGGGTAGGCCCTGTTCAGCCATCTCTCTGAATATCCTCCAAGCCCCCAGTAGGGGTCAGTCACCACAGGTCACCATGACTTCCAGGTGCACACATACTCACATGTGAGTGCGCGCACATACAAACACATGAAAAATACAAAAGAAGAACCTCCAAAATAAAATTTACGCAGACATTTGCACCAAGGCAGTTTCACCGCTTCTCCAGCCTATCTGATTACAAGGTTACAATCAAGTCTCACTCGTGTCTCCCTGAACTCACTCTCTGGGGGCTTAGTTTAGTAAGCAAAACCCCTAGTCTCACTGAGGTTATAATAAGGGTTAAGGTGAGAAGCTAGGATTAGCACCAGTCACAGAAGTGTTATGACTATATCGGGCCACTGAAATTGTCTTCAGCTCTTTGAATTATCCATAAAAATGCATTGGGAAACAGATCTTTTCTGGTCACATTTGTTCTGGAAGAGGACTCTGCGACCCAGGCTAGTTAGGATAGTGTCACGAAGACCAGCTAATTTTAGAATGCTGCTTTCAGGTACTTTTAATAATACATTCCAAAGAGAATAATTTCTGACTAAATTAGCCAGTGCTCATACAGTGCAGGGAGCAGTGCAGAAGTCCTAATAAATCAAATTAAAAAGCTCTACCTGGCGGGGGGGGGGGGGGGGGGAGAATGGGGAAACATGCCCTAAAAAGGCAGCATGGAAGTCTCAGAGCATTCAGGGGCCATGCAGAAGTCTCTGTGGTCCACAGAAATGGTTTTGATTGTCAGCCTGCGAAGAATTTCATAGGATAGCTCTGTAAAGATTCGGACCCACAAGCCTGGTTCTCTCTTGTCCCAGGAGTTTGAAAAACTCCACTGCTATCCCAAGTGTCCACTCAGCACTGCTGCCCTTTTCCCTTATGCCCTGGGGACCAAACTTCCCATTGTGCCATAGCCGCCGCCACCAGCAAATCTGAAAGTATCTCCTGCTAGATGGATTTGCATAACTAGCACTCTGTATTTGTGCGGCCGTTCAGAGGCTCTGCCTAGTGTCCACATCTCCTGCTTAACTTGTAGTAGCTCGAATGGGGATGATCTTTCACAGCTTTGCTGACCCTCCCCTTCACTCCTCTTTTGACAGCAAGACCAAGTAAGTGTGTTGTGTTTACTGGGGTCAGGCTTTTGCAGTCTGTCTCCCTTGGGGCTGTTCAGATCTTCCGACTTAAAAAAATTACTATCTAGCCATTTCGCTGTCCAAATCTCTGCCCCTTTAGGTGTGAGATGGTAACCCCTTTCTTATTTCGGCCAGAGACATCTGCATCTCGAAGCACAGCAAGCACTTAATTACCCTCTGCCTGAGGCCTGGTGTCTTACCCTTGGGCATGGGCGTCAACTACGGGGGGGGCTCGAGGGTTCGAGCCTCCCCCGAAATTTCCCGGGGGGGGCTCAGCCACCCCCGGCAAAATGCTCGCCCAGCCGGCCATCGCCGCCTCTCCTTCACCCCCGGCCTGCCCTGCCTCCCTGAGGCGGGGGGGGGGGGGGAGAGAGGCGGCGGGGACATAGTCGCGCGCGCGCTTTGCGCGGGCGGCAGTCCCGGCCAGCTGGCTGCCGCCGCGGGTCTGCCTCCCTGGGCCGGGGGGGGAGGGAGCGGCAGAGACATGGTCCCGTGCGCGCGCGCGTGCTTCGCGCGCGCGCACGAGAGAGCCCCTGCCCCCCCCCGGGGATTTAGAAAGTCAACGCCCCTGCCCTTGGGTCCCCTTCCTTTCTGCTAGTGACAAGTTTGCAGCCAGGTTCCCACTCATAGACAGAGTGCAGTCCCAATGGCTGAGTTGCTGGGATGAATTCTAGGGTGGAGGGCATGGGAAAATTAGAAAATGTACTGGGGACAGAGTCTGTTCATTTTTCTTCCTTTTGCGACAAGGGCAATTCTCAACCCTTTCATCAGCTTCCAAAAAGATGGCCTGAGAAAAATGTCTTCTGGTGGCAATAAAGCCCAAAAGCAAAGCTTAAAAGCCAACCTCTGTCCAAAAGGAAATCTTTTGGCAGGAGAGCAATCGAAAAAGGAATTTTGGCATCTTCAGTTTGAAAACTCAAAATGCTATGAAGGAAGGATCAGGTTTTAATGATCCCCCCCACAATAGGTATTTTCTAACAGAATAAATTAAAAGAATGTAATGCCCAGGATGACTCTTTAGCTGCAACATGCTTCTTGAAATCCTTGTTGGCTCCTGTTGATGTTGTGGATGGCTGCACAAACGGACCATAATTTGCCAGGCTGCAGCTAGTAAATGGCTAGATGACTCAGGCAGGATGCAAAATGTCCGTCCATTAGAAGACACACTATAGATGAAAATATGAAGGTGTGCATTGTTCCCCATGGTTTTAGGGTATCGGAACCTGCCCATAGATAACAGCTTTCAGGCTACTGTTCCAATACTAATGGAATTTATGGACCATTTTCTTATAATGATTATTGCCAGCTAGATGCAGGGGTCCGTTGGAGCAGGAGCAGCTCCGAGAGTGAGGAGCCCAGGGGGCGGGCACATGACCAAGCCCCGCCCCCTCCTCGGCTTCCCCGAGCAGTGCAGAGGCGCAGCGCCCTGGGGAAAGCCCTGCTAGGGTCTTTATTGTTTTTAACATTTCGTTTTAATATTGATAATGTTATCATTGTTCCTTTTATGACTGTGTGCTGCTTTTCCAGAGACTTGCTCAAGGTGGCATATAAATTTTCTACCATTTTTTATCTGGGCACATGGCACATAAGTACTGGAGAAATTTCACCAACCCTTCAGCAGCTTCCACCCCATCAGTTTGGTGCAGTGGTCAGGAGTTGGACTCTAATCTGGGAGAACCGGGTTTGATTCCCCACTCCTCCACATGCAGCTGCTGGTGTGACCTTGGGCCAGTCACAAGTTCTCTCAGAGCTGTTCTCTCATGAGCAGTTCTCAAAAGACCTCTCTCAGCCCCACCTACCTCACAGGGTGTCTTGTTGTGGGGAGGGGAAGGGGAAAGGATGGGTGGTGCACATGTCCTGGGTATCTCAAGTCTACTTGAAACCTGGTGGTTTCAAGGGAGCAGGAAGAGAATGAGGGTGTGTTCTTTATGCTTATTTTTATTGCACAAAGTATTGGCTGGGGAAGGGAATGGAGGAAGAGCAGGTCAGTTTCACTCACCTGTGGAGTGGAGCCTGAGGGGTGGGTGTTGCCTTCTGACACACTTCCGGTATGTTAGGGGGTGTGGCATATGCAAATGAGTTATGCTAATGAGCTCCTGCACCTCTTTTTCTACGAAATGACCCCTGGCTAGATGTACCCAAATCCTTTTTAGTCAATCAAGGTCTGCAGAAAATTGGGTCTTGTGAATGTATTCTTTTTATGCCTGTCGTTGCTGTGGCAGGGTTGTGGTAAGTTCAGCAGTGGAGTAATCATTACAAGTACATGCATGAAAATCTCACTCACAAGATGGCAATAAATGCAGATCTTCTTCTACAGATCAGTTCCAAGAAAGAAAAGGGTTGTCTGAAGCCACCAACACAGGGGTTCTTGTCCTACCTTTCCTCTTAAATTCACACCACTGGTGTGAACAGGCAGCAGTCAAGAGTAAGTCTCTGTGATTTTTATTAATCTCTTTTTATGCAGCTGTGCTGAAATTTGAAACCTCTGGAGCTGCACCCCCCCTTTAGAGCTTTCTGCTGAAGCAGGTACTCTAGCATTACCCTACTGTAAGATGAAAAAGGCAGATTACTATAAATATTGTATGTTAATACATAAACTCTCACCTATGTATATTATAAATCCAAATTGCTTTTCGTTCTATCTACCACTGGCAGATGGAGGGTGGCAAGCAACTCCCGCTATAATATGTATTATTCAGCAGCTGGGTTATTTTCTGTAGGTTAATGAAAGGGGAGGCTCGCACTGGGTTCTCCTGCTCTGAGTTTTGAACAAAATGAAAAGCATTTCTCTGTTTTCTTTTCTTCCACACATATTTGACATTAGCTTTACTCTGTGTGGAGAGTTTTACTGGATTCTTGACAATAAAATGGAAATCTAGATAGGGTACTGACATGTATCCAAGCACACAGTTCCTTTGATGGAATGGTGCTTTCATTTGTGGAAATAGGGCCAGCAGTTTCTGTTGATTCCCCATCTATCCAGAGCCCCCACTTCCCCCCTATGCCATTCCAGAGGGTATGCTGACCCCCAGGAACACCATGGGAGGAGGGGTTAAGTGGGTAGCAGAAGAAGGAGTCAGATGGTCCTGCTCTGTTAAATCCACAGATAGTTGGATATGTGCCATCAGCTCTGCTCCTTCTTTGGTGAATCATAGGCTGTGGTCACACACACTAAATAATCCACTTTCAAACTAGATTTTTACTGCGTGAACTGGCAAAATCCAGTTGGCAAGTGCACTGAAAGTTGCTTGAAAGTGGAATGTTTACTGTATGTGACCGCAGCCATAGAGACAACCATAGAGATGCAGAAAACAAGACCAGAGAATTTGACTGGGCTGAACTCGGCTAGGTCGATCAGACCTGCAAATGGCATCTTCCCCTTCTTGCAGGGCCAGCCTTGTGACTTAACAAATTTGATTGATACATTAGTACAACATTTGGGTCATCTGGCTCTGAAATTAGCAGTTGTTCCTTGGTGTCATCTTATCTGTAGATATCACTATATTGCTAACCTGTAATCCTGTACCTATTAAACAGGAATATGGATATTATATTTTAATAGCTGTAGAAACCATTGCATATACTTGCAGCTCTGTAAGCAGGGCTGGATTTAGATGAAGAGAGGCCCTAGGCTACTCCACTTGTGAGGCCCCTCCCAATCCCCCACCCTCACGACTAGAAGAAAATGGAAGAGGGTTATCAACAAAACTGAGTGAAGCCAAGGATGATGATGGGTATTTAAAATTCTGCAATTCACAATTTCTCCTCTAAAGGACATATGATGTTATTGTTAAATACCATAGTGATTGAAAAAAATGCATAAATGTTAAAATTAACACTGAAAAACTTTTGTAATAACTGAACTTTATAAACCTTTTGTGGAATAAGCATTAATTTTTAGGAAAATGAAGTTGTAATGTTATTTTTTTAAAAAAACAACCTTGAGTTTACAAGTTATATTGCCTGGGAAGTGTAAATAATATAAATAAAGTGTAAATAAAAACACCAGCGCAGCTAGCAAATATGTTTCCAGGGACGAGATCTAGGTGTTGGCATTGCAAGCAATCTAAGGGATGGTTTTCCCACATGTGGTGGGAGTGCCCAGAGGTTAGTGCATTTTGGTCCAAAATATTACAAATTATAAAAAGAATATTTAAAGTTTCATTGACCATAGACTTTAATTTAATGTTAATGGGTACAGTAAGGAACCCAGTAGTAATTAAGGAGGACCAAGCTATATTTAAAGCCATGATATTAGCAAGCAAAGCAGTAATTGCTCTGGGGTGGAAGGATAAGAGTAAATGGACAGTAGAAGTCTGGCATAATTATTTGTTTGAATTTATACAGTCGGATATAATTGAGAAACTGAATTGGAAGACCACATGGGCAGACAAGATCAAAGACATCAGGACAAAATGGAAGACCTACTTAGAGTAGATACCAACGGAAGGGAAGAAGGACATTCAGTGCAAGATTCGGACTTTGTGCCCCTGGCTGGGAATAAAGGACTAACGCATGAGAACAGAGTGGGGAGGGGGGAGGGTTATAAATAGATATGAAATGTACGAGTTAAAAGACAATAACTAATATGTATCATAAACAAATAAAAAATAAATTTGAAAAAAAGGAAGTGTAATAATATGATCATGATTACCTGACAGTGTGGCACTTTTAGAATCTACTTTATGTTGTCATTAAACAGTCAGTTTTAAAATACATATTAAGAAGTAAACTACAACCATCAAATACAGTAAGACTAAAAATGTTTTTTTCTAGCCTTCCTCATAGCAAAATCATCCAAAACTTCATCAAAATTTGTTTGTCTAAGTGTGTCACTTTCAAGGTACAGAATGCTCAGTGCAGACAACCTCTCTTGAGACATTGTGGCCCTTAATTCATTTTTAATTCTTTTGAGTCATGAAAAACTCCTCTCTCCTGAGCAGTTAGTGACCAGAAAGCTAAGAAATAGCTGTAAGGTTGCTTCCACATTAGGAAAGGCCATCTGAATATTTCCCTTGCATATAATTTGATAAAGGTCTGTAGGAGACAGAATGCTCTTCTGTAAGCCTATGGCTTTGTCCCATGTACAGGTGAAAGTGCAAAAGTTCATAAATAAGTTTCAGGTCAATATCTTCTGGGTATACTTCCACCAACAGTTCAACACCTTGCTGAATTTCTTGCTTAGATGCTGTCAGATTAGCAAGAATGGGAACCAATTGTGCAACATCACTGTACACAGTACTTCTTTTTAAATTGGCTTCAAGTGCATCTAATATGGGAATAAAGGATTTTATCCTAAACTTATCTCTTGAAGAAAGTGCATCTAAGGTATCAGGTGCACTTCTGTCATTTCTTTGCCATTCCCTTTCTCTTTGTCTCCTTGTTTTGTAGTTAACATTTGGCAAGGTGGCTTTTGCTTGTTTCTCAAGCTCATCAAAATCTTCTCTAATTTTCCTTTAAAAATCCAGAAGTGAACTGTACAAACTTGCACAAGAACTCAATAACAGGTCTGATTTCTGAAGGGCTTTGCTGACCTTGAGAAAATGACCCAGCGTGTGGGTCCAAAAATGCAGCATAAACATAAATTCCAGTTCTTCCATTTTCTGCAAAAGATTGTTAGCTTGAAGCGTGGTCTCCCCCTTCCCATTAACGTCAGAGTACAAATGACTGAGGGCATCAGTGATAGCACTGTAACTTTCCAAAACAGCTTCTGTGGCTTTTGCATGTGCATCCCACCTAGTGTTTGACAAATATTTAGGCACTTTAGACTGAGGTGGCAAAAATGATTTTAGAACTGCCCACCTCTTTGTGAAGGATGAAAAGAAGGTATAAATTTCATTGATAATGCCAAAACAGTTCACTGCATCAAGGCAGCAATCCACAGCTGATCGGCCCACCAGATTTAAAGAGTGATCTGTGCATGGAATAAATCTTGCAAATTGTTTTTTTTGATGATTTTTCACTGCATACCATTGTACTTACCAGCCATGTTGGCAGCGTTGTCATAAGACTGCCCACGGCATTTTCTAAAGTCAATTTCAAGCTCAGTAGTGAAATAGCTGAACACTAAATCAGCCATGCTTTCTCCTGAGTGGTCTTTTAGCTCAAGGAAAGTTAAAAATCTCTCAGTTGGCGACCCATCTTCAGGTGATACATATCTGATAATTAAAGTCAACTGATCAGTATGTGAAATGTCAGGAGTGGAATCTATTGAAAAGCTGAAATATCCAGCCTTTCTCACATCAGCCAGAATTGCATCCTTAACTTTTTTTTTTTGCCATGAGTTGAATCATTTCCTCACATATAGTTTTTGACAAATAAGAGGGATTGCCTGATCCAGAATGTCCATACCGATTGATATGAGCAAGTAAAAATGGATCAAATTTTGCCACTAGTTCTAAAAGACCAAGATAATTGCCATTATTTGGAGATCCAAAGTGTTCATTGTCTTCTCTGAATGGTAAGCCTCATTCTACAAGAGTGTAGGACAAGGGAAAAAGAATGTGATTTCTGAATGTGATTTCTGACACTTTCTCCTTGATATATATATATATATATATATATATTGGCAGCTGTCACTGTGTCTTCAGAAGTTTAATCATAACAGATCCAGATGTAACCGATAAGCTTCTGATTAGAGAAAGTTATAGCAGAATATATACATTTTGTAATTGCATTTTTTTTGTATAAGAAGCCATATTAAGCAAAAGTATTATTAAAATCCTCTGTAGATGGAATTAGGATGCAATAGAAATGGAATGCATAGGCTGCAAGGACGCCGCAAGCAAGTTTACTGTGATTCATAACCCCCAATCAGTCAGCCCTTCGTATGCAGGTCAGGAAGGAACCCACTGTTCCCTAATATTCCTATTGTCCTGGAAACCAGATAAGAGAAGACAACCACTGACATAACTGACCAGTATAAGGAGAGACCAATAATAAGGCGTAAAGTAAAATGATTCTTGTATGATGTTAACTGCCTGATACCAATTAGAGATTCTTCAATGTGTAAACTATATGTGATGTCATTTGGGGGTATAAGACCTTCTGCCCTTCCTGGTTATGGCAGAATACAGCTTTGGAATTGCTGGAATGCTGTTCTGCTTTTATTTGTTCCTCTAGCTTGGAAGTTAACGTTTGCCCTCGCTTCCTTGTTAGGTAGGCCAACATGGCATTCCTATGCTTCTCTGAGTTTTCATAAGTTTGGATAAGATGGGGTTTTTGCCAGTCATCAAACCCTTCAGTAGCTAAAGCTGTGGAGGAAGATGCAGGGTTTGGAAAGTTTACAAACAAAGCAATATATCTGGTCTTTTCGGCTATATGTTTCCCCATTTGCTTTTGTTGAATAAAAAAGAGCTTTTGTGCAAAACCTGGACTGCTTTTTGTACAACACTCGCTTGGAATTTGAAAATAGTCCACAATGATGCAGAACTTGAGAAGGACCCCTCTCTACCCAATAGGATACTTCCTCATGTGATAATTCTGACCAGAAACCAACATCTGTTACAGTAGATCTATGTTTGGCATTATCTTTATCTGCATCTGGGACACCTTGGACTTGGCCTGTTTTACCAGGTGTGAACTGCAAAATCTGACTATTTACATTATTTTCTTGTGGCTCTTTAGCCTCTCCCTGTCCAGTTGTGAGGCTTCTGAGCAGACCAAATAAGCCAGGCCTTGATGAAAGCAAAAAGTCCTTTTATTTCTTAATGATCATTCAGAAACACGTTGTTTGTCAGTGATACCAGACTACAGGCAGCAGGGATTCATATACAGTATTCAAAAGGTAAAGGCAGGTGAATCACCAATCAGAGTAATATAAAATAAGTGCAAAACTCCTAACGGTTAGGTTCTCACAATAAAAAGGCGCGGAAGCACTACACCCCCCCCCCCACGGCCCCTTTGTGAACTCTGCTTGCATTTCACACGCCAGGCACCTGGCCTAAATCAGTTGTAGAAGTCTTCAAGGTTACCAAGCGAGATTAGCCATCCCGAAAAGCTGGGATGAAAGGGAGTGAAGTAGGAGGCATCGGGGGAGGGAAACAGAGGGTTGCATGACGTAGGAACATGTAGCAAGCCAACCTCCCAACTAAGGAAAGAAACTAACGTAAACTTATGACAGAGAATCTGACATCAGTAAGTGACTCTTGAATTAGTTCTATATTTTCAGTTTGAGCCAGCATCGTGGCTGCTTCCTCATAATCAGCTTACTGTTCCACATCCTGCTTTGCTGTTTCTCTTTCAGGGAGGTTTTTGTCTGGTTGCATACTAGTAGTTGGCTCAGGCTGGATAGCTTCACTGCTGGCTTTTGTTGCTTCAATGAGTGGTTGATGAACGAAAGCAGTGGTTGGTCTTAAATGGGCACCCACACTCACCCCTGGGGGACTGAGTAGCCAGTTAGTGGCTCATGAGTCCCACTTCGCCTTCCCACCTCCTTGGTGTGCTTCTGTCACTCTTCAGTAGCTGCCACCACTCACTGACTCCCCTATGCCTTTCTTAAGGGACAGTGAGACCTCTCTGGCTGACTCCTGGGGTTTGGAGATGAAGACCCCTAATATTGGGTTTCTCCTGGAGAGTTGGCCCCTGCACATTTTTGGGCTTTTTCCCTCTCAGGACCCTTCTTAAGGCACTGGTAGTGGACAGAGTGGGGGAGACTCCGTGGTCAGAGCACCAGACTGGGGTTTTAAACAAAGAACAAAGATTTTATTGACTATTTACAAGTAACAGGATTTTAAACACAAAAAGGCACTTTAAATCAAACACAGAAAGGAAAACACCACCAGGCAGGCACAAATAAAACAAAACAAAATGCAGTTCCTCTGTTCCTGAACTGGTGTCAGTGCCTGCCATATATTTCAGTGCCTGCCATATATTCTTGTGTGTCTATGCCATACCAGTATGTTAATCTTGCTCTGAGCTTACCCACATTTAACCGTGCTTTAAGCCTCTCCACAGGTCCTGCCCAGGAGTTCACAACGGGACTCCTACCCGGCCCCTAGGAATGCGGAGTCAGCTAGCTCTCAGCCCGCTACCCCCCCCCCCCTGCTCGTTTTGTTTATACTTTGCTTGGCATGCTACCCACGCCTGCGTAAACAGTTAGCTACCTTCTGGCCAGTTATCTTGTGTCTTGTCCTTGAACATGAAAGGCTCTGGTGTGGAGAGAAACTGTTCTGATGTTATGATCTCAGGTCTCTGTGAACTAATTTTTAGAATGTTCAACAACCTTATTCCCTGAGAAAAGGTCTTCCTGTGTATTCTATGGGAACTGCTACTCCTTCTTTTTGTGCGCCTAAAGTACTGTAGTCTGATTGGCAGAATGTCTGTAGCCGTTTATGAGTTTAGTATACCAATGCATGTAACCCAAAGCATCTCATTACTAACAGAAGTAGTGTATGACTCCAATAATCTTTTCTGCAAGTAAAGGACTTTTATTTACAAGACCTGTTGTGGATTATATTCATTGGGACATTCTCACAACTGGTTCCTATACTTATTTTCCCTCGGGATGAGGTTCCGTTACCAACCTGCAGCCTGGCCTCCTGCCTTCTACAGGTAGTTCTGGATCCCTCGAAGGATCCCTTCCCACTGCGGCCTTCCCTGATCCCCAAGGCCTCTCTCTGCCTGTGGCAATCTGCAGCAAGAGCCTCCTGGTCTCTCTGAGGGTTGCAGGATGACTCCCCCCTCCCAGGCAGGCTGGAGCATTTCTGTCTTCTGACTCCACCGCCTGGCTTTCCTGCACTTTTTGGCCATAGAGACATTTGGGATTTGTAGGCCTACCCTGGAGTTTTGTCCTACTTCCCAGGGTGGATGGCCATTTTAACTAAACTAAACAACCTAAATTAAAGCAAACACAAGATGGAGTCTATTCTGTCACATCCAACAAGCCAACCCTATAGCACAACATCATTTGCCAGTCTAAACATTTTCAAAATTTTATAAACTTTCAAAATTCCCAAAAGGATTTAAAATAATTTTCTCTACGACACTTGCAATTACGAGGCTTGAAAATGATGCAAAAACATGGGTTAATAATTAACTATTATTTCTCATCTAAGAATTCCAGCAGCAGCAAACACCAGGCTCCCATCCAACAATCAATACTAGCCATTTAAAAGAGCCAACTATCCAAAAAAGTTATACAAAATAAACAGGGCTCTGTTGGGGCCGGAGCAAAGCGGAGTGCCGCTCCACCAGTGAAGACGCTGGGGGGCAGGCACATTATGAAGCCCCGCCCCCAGCAGGGCCGCTGATGGGTCGAACCCCCTCCCACCCACCCCCGCTCAATGTCCCTGGGCCAGCGGCAGGCCGCCGGCCGGGGAAAAAAACCCCTCCCACCCACCCCTGCTCAAAGAAACCCCCTCCCACCCTCCCGCTCAATGTCCCTGAGCTGGCGGCAGGCTGCCGGCCGGGGGAAAAACCCTCTTCCACCCCCCTACTCAAAGAAACCCCCTCCCACCCCCCCAACCCCGCTCAATGTCCCCAAGCTGGCGGCAGGCCACCGGCCAGGGAAAAAAACCCTCTCTCACCTCACCCTGCTCAATGTCCCCAAGCCGGCGGCAGGCTCCGGCCGGGGAAAAAAAAACCCTGCCACCCACTCTCGCTCAATGTCCCTGACATTGGGGGAAAACCCTCCCCCACCCCCACCCCCCACTGTATGTCCCAAGCCGCCGGCAGGCTGCCGGCCTGGGAAGGAGCCTCCATCCCCCCTCACCATCCTCAGAGGGGGTGAGGGAGGGAGGGAGGGAGGGAGGGAGGGAGGGAAAAGCTGGGGCCCAGTGCCCAAGCAAGGGGGGGGGAGAGAAGCACCTTGTCTGTTTGTCTCTTTCTTTCTTTCTTTCTCTTTCTTTTTCTTTCTTTTCTCTCTCTCCCCACCTACCTACCTACCTTCCTGTTCCTTTCCTCCCTCCCTCTTTCTTTCTTTCTTTCTCTTTCTTTCTTTCTTTCTTTCTTTCTTTCTTTCTTTCTTTCTTTCTTTCTTTCTTTCTTTCTTTCTTTCTTTCTTTCTTTCTCTCTCTCTCTCTCTCTCTCTCTCTCTCTTTCTTTCTTTCTTTCTTTCTTTCTCCCCCACCTACCTACCTACCTTCCTGTTCCTTCCTTCCTTCCTTCCTTCCTTCCTTCCTTTCTTCCTTCCTTCCTTCCTTTTCTTCTCTCTCTCCCCCACCTACCTTCCTTCCTTCCTTCCTTCCTTCCTTCCTTCCTTCCTTCCTTCCTTCCTTCCTTCCTTCCTTCCTTCCTTCCTTCCTTCCTTCCTTCCTTCCTTCTCTCTCTCCCCCACCTCCCTCCCTTCCTTTCTTCTAACACACTTCCAGTGATGTCAGGGGTGTGTGGCCTCCTGACACTTCCAGTGACATCAGGGGGTGTGACATATGCAAATAAGTTATGCTAATGAGCTCCTGCACCGCTTTTTTTTAACGAAAGGACCCCTGAAAATAAATATGTCAAACTTTGATTAGATTCTGCAATGGCTTTAGAACAATTAATCTACAATTAATGTACAAAGCAGTATTGTTTGGTTTTATTGGCATGACAACTGACACCATCAATGTTTCTTCTCATATCCAAGAAGTTCTGAGAAAGGGGTTGCAAGGGCATGCTGCAGGCACCGACGGGGCTCTGTGAAGTGTGAAAGAGAGACTTCCCTGCCTGGGAGGGGTGAGGCCAGTGCCAGTAACGTGTGCTTGCTCTGTTCAAGCCAAGGAGGAGGGAAGGGATGGAAGGGACTTGGGAGAGCTTGCTTGCCTGGTCTATCTGCCCCACTTGCTCCCCCTCACACTCTCCCACTGATTAAAGTGTAGCACGTACCACTACTGACCTGACCCTTGAGCTGGGGAAGGCTGTGCAGTTGGTTGTGGACTCTGGGCTGCTGGCTCTGGAGTCCTGGGCTGAGGACAGACTGGAAATCTGCTGCAGATGGGCAGTGGGGCCAAAAGCCACGAGGGAAAACTGGCCCGGGGCTGGCCGTTCACACTGGCCAGACTCCTGTGGGAGCATTCTGGGGAGGAGGTGGAATGGGGCATTCACACAGTGGGCCCTGGCGGGCCGGCCTCCACAGCTCATGCCGGGTCTGTTTTGGCAACTGGCGCATGGGCGCCTATGCACCTAGGTGCATGGGCACAGCAGGAATTCTAAGGACCCTTTAACTCTGTGAGCTGGAAAATGCACCTGGGGGTGCTTGTACACATGAGCACATGTGCGCATCTCTCCACGGTGGCACATTCACACCACTGCCTCCACTTGAATCCCGCTTCTTCCTGTCCACACAGCCGGGAAGCGGGATCCAAGCGGAGGAAGCCCCCAAGACACCACTTTCTGCCGGTGTCCGTCTGAGGTGGCATGGAAGTGCTTCAGAGACAGGTGAGTACGGAAGGGAGACAGAGGACAGCTGTGGCTGTCTGAACTGCCTCCCTTCCCCCACTTCTGAAGCAGAGCTCTCCCGGGCCACATTGCCAGTCTGTCCTCAGCCCTGGAGTCTGTACTCTGAATAGTGGCACCAGGGACCTAGAAGGGGCAGGGCTTGTCAGTCCAACCCCTGCACAGTCTCATCAGGGCTGGCCTTAAGGCAATTGGAGCAATTTGGCCAAATTGGGCCCCACGGGCCTCTCCTAAGGGGGCCCCCACACCAGGGCAATCTAGATGGATTTTATATCTCTTAAGATTCTGCAGACTTTGGCTGTGAACTGGGGCCCCACAATTTTTTTTCTAGTTGGGTCCCAGAGTTTCAAATTGGGCTCCACTGGCTGGCCCTGAGTCTCATAGTTGCTGGGCCTGAGTTGCCCTGCCCTTGCATGAAGTCTTGGGTTTGCAATTTTGGGAAAGGGGAGACTGCCGGCTAGGGGGGCAGGGCTGTGGAAGCCCCCTAGATTTAGAGGCCCTAGGCTTCAGCCTACTTATTTTATTTATTTATTTATAAGCATTTATAGGCCGCTCTCCCCGCATGCAGGCTCAGAGTGGCTCATATAGCTGGGCACGAAGGGCCAAGATTCATAAAACAGTTAAAATCAATACAATTAAAATCACTTAATACAATACAAACAACAATCAACAATTACAATTTAAATTGCTCATAGTAGTTGATTAAAACAGATGGCGTAGCCCAGGGGTCCTTTCATAAAAAAAGAGGTGCAGGAGCTCATTAGCATAACTCATTTGCGTATGCCACACCCCCTGGTGTCACCGGAAGTGTCAGAAGGCCACACACCCCTGACATCACTGGAAGTGTGTTAGAAGGAAGAAAGGAAGGGAGGGAGGGGGGAAGGAACGAAAGGAACAGGAAGGAAGGTAGGTAGGTGGGGGAGAGAGAGAAGAAAGAAAGAAAGAAAGAAAGAAAGGAAGGAAGGAAGGAAGGAAGGAAGGAAGGAAGGAAGGAAGAAAGGAAGGAAGGAAGGAAGGAAGAGGAAGGTAGGTGAGTAGGTGGGGGACAGAGAGAGAGAAGAAAAGGAAGGAATGAAGGAGGGAAGGAACAGGAAGGTAGGTAGGTAGGTAGGTGGGGGAGAGAGAGAGAGACATTGAGTGGGGTGAGTGGGAGGGAGGGAGTTTCTTTGCGTGGGGGGGTGGGAAAGGATTTGAGTGGGTTGGGGTGGGAGTTTCTTTGTGTGGGGGGGGGAAGGATTTTTTCCCCCAGCCGGCGGCCTGCCGCCGGCGCGGGGACATGGAGTGGGGTGGGTGGGTGGGAGTTTCTATGCGCAGGGGGTGGGGGGTGGAAAAGGATCCTTTCCCCAGCCGGCGGCCTGCCACCGGCGCGGGGACATGGGGAGTGGGGTGGGTGGGAGGGAGTTTCTATGCGCGGGGACATGGAGAGTGGGGTGGGTGGGAGGGAGTTTCTATGCGTGGGGGGTGGGGGGTGGGAAAGGATCCTTTCCCCGGCCGGCGGCCTGCCGCCAGCGCGGGGACATGGAGTGGGGTGGCTGGGTGGAAGGGAGGGAGTTTTTTTACGCGGGGGGTGGGAAAGGATTTTTTCCCCGGCCGGCGGCCTGCCGCCGGCTCGGGGACATTGAGCGGGGGTGGGTTGGAGGTTTTTTCTTTCCCCAGCCGGCGGCCTGCCGCCGGCTTGGGGACACTGAGTGGGGTGGGTGGGTGGGAGAGAGGGAGTCTCTTTGCGTGGGGGTGTGGAGTGGGAGAGGGTTTTTTCCCCGGCCGGCGGCCTGCCGCCGGCTCGGGTACATTGAGCGGGGGTCCGACCCAGCGGCGGCCCTGCTGGGGGCGGGGCTTTGTAATGTGCCCACCCCCAGCGTCTTCACTGGCGGAGTGGTGCTCCGCCTCGCTCCGGCCCCAACGGAGCCCTGGCGTAGCCTATACATAAATCCGGTACAGTTTGTAAGCATTCATTTTTCTCTCCT
Organism: Lepidodactylus listeri; assembly: GCA_029233225.1. Lineage (NCBI taxonomy): Eukaryota > Metazoa > Chordata > Lepidosauria > Squamata > Gekkonidae > Lepidodactylus > Lepidodactylus listeri. The sequence continues at coordinate 108,383,978 of JARCFY010000009.1, read as the reverse complement.
GGGATGACCTTTTGGAAATAGAGTTCATCAAGTTTTTCTTTCTGGAGAGCCAGTTTGAGTGTAGTGGTTAAGTGCGCGGACTCTAATCTGGGAGAACCGGGTTTGATTCCCCACTCCTCCACTTGCACCTGGCTGGATGACCTTGGGCAAGCCATAGCTCTGTACCAGCTGTTCCCTCAAGGACAGCTTGGGAAAAAGCTCTCTCAGCCCCACCTACCTCACAGGGTGTCTGTTGTGGGGAGGGGAAGGGAAAGGAGTTTGTAAGCCGCTCTGAGACTCCCTTGGGGAGTGGAGGGCGGGGTATAAATCCAATCTCTTCTTCTCTTCTTCTTCTTCTTCTTCTTCAAATAGTTTAACTAGAATGCAGAAAAGCTGATGGTGGAAAGCATCAACTGGCTATGTCACGAGCAAAACCCTTCCCCAAATTCCAGGAGCAGTTATAGCTTGCTTGATTTCTCTCTCTCTCTCTCTCTCTGAAAGGGCGGGACTGAAGTCTGATACAGAGTTCAGCTTGCTGTTTTGTTTATTGTTATGTTCTGTACACGATTCTCTAGTTTAAACTGAAAGCCTCTTGAGTATCAACCTACTTCCTGGATGCACCCTGCGACGTGTCTGGGCATGTCGCCTGCAATGCCAAGCATCACCTGTCTAAGCTTCACTCTGAGAGAACAACGGACCTTCGGATCCTGATTGCCCCCCTATCAGAGGCTGAGGATATTCAAATGGACCTATGATAGCCTCTGGCAGGAACTTAATCCCTGTCCACCCAATCCCCTGTAAGGGGAGAAATTGGGGGTGCAGTTTACCTGTAAATATAAGCAGGCTCCCTGACCACCTTTCCCCATGCTTGTTCCTGACCCAAATAAAGGTCATTATGCTGAAACTCAGGCTGAGGACAGACCGGCAGTCTGGCCCACTCTGCCTCCGCTTTAAAAGTGGAGGCAGAGCAGGCCTCCAGACTGCCGCATCTGCCTCGCGGAGGCGCCCAGGACTCACCTCATCCGGCAGCGCGCTCCTCCCGCAGCAGCCGGGCACCACTTCCAAGTGGTGTCCCGGCGGCTGTGCACGCGTTCCACCCGCTTCTGGCGGGTGTGAACGCATGCGGCCGGGCGGAGCCGCGCAGCATTCTGCCGCCGCCGGAAGCCGCCCACAATGTGGACTCTGCGGGCAGCTTCCTTGCAGTGGCATCTAAACGCCGCGCGGTGGGGCAGTTCCCCCCCGCCTTGTTCTGCCGTGCTCATGTAGCGCGGCAGAACAATAGTCTGTCCTCGGCCTCACTTCACCGGCCTCCCGAGACCAGTACTTTTCATTTATCTTTAAGGCAATTTCGGAAGCCAGATACAGGTGTCTACATCTGTCTGCATCTACTCTAAATATTGTGTCTATCTTCAAATATAAATGTCAGAACCTGCTGTAATATCCATGAATTGAATGAGGACATAACTGGTCAAACTAAAAATACTTAAATATCCTGTATAAACACATTTTTTAAAAGACACTAAGCATAGATATTATTATGAATAGACATTATTTTTCATGAATGGATTAACAATTGGGAAAAGGCTTTCATAATGTATTCACTGACCAATTTCAGCCCATGGGATAGCCATGAATTCCCTGAGATTAGTCATAAGTGCATGGCCATTTCAGTCGTAGCGCATTATTTCTGCTTCCTAGATGATTGAAGGCTGAAAATTATACAAATATTATACAAATCTTCCCTAATCTTGGATAGACTGATCCTGTGGCATTTGGGGTCACAAAGATTTCCTTGCTCAGTTCTTTTGAAAGAAAGCAAGCAGGAATTTTTAAGAGATTATTTTCACTGATCGTTTTTGTGGGATGTTGTCTGTGTTGGAGATTAGACAAAGGATGGAAATAATTTTTATTTGCAGCAGATATTCAGGATCTTCCCTATTCCTTTACCAGAATGCTTCGTAATTTATACTTGCTGAGATGATTGAGGAAATACTAGTGTTATCGTACAGCGACAAATCCAAATAGTTTGCATCACGCCCCCCCCAAGATATTACAGATTCTTTTCAATGGGGAAGAGATGATAAAGGCAGGGAGTGTTATTGTTTTTACTTAGCAGCCTCAGTCCAGAGAATTTCATGAACTAAAAATTACAAGAGCACGAAGTCTGAGTCCAGTGGCACCTTCAAGACCAACAAAGTTTAATTCTGGGTATAAGTTTTCATGTGCATCTGAAGAAGTGTGCATGCACACAAAAGCTTATACCCAGAATTACACTTTGTTGGTCTTTAAAGGTGCTGCTGGACTCAGACTTTGTTCTATTGCTTCAGGCCAACACGGCTATACCCACCTGAATCTAAAGATCACAAGTACAATACAATATGTAACTGTAGTATAAATACACAGGAACTACCTTGCTATAGACAGTGTACAATTGAAATGAACACTGACAACAGGTCACTTTCCAAGTCCATCAAGGAGTGTTCAAATATTTCAAGACCAAATTGCTTATTGAAGAGGTGACTAAGTGTCCACTCTGTGATCCCAACACAGTGATGCTCAAGCGCAAAACGGCATAGCATGCAAACGCCTGCTCACTTGGAAGCTGTGCATCATGGCCCTTGCCTTGGGTGATTCTTACAGGCATCCAGAGAAAGAGACCCAGAGGAACCATAGAGCTCTACATTTAACCAATAGTCTGTCTAGAGGGACTCTGGGTTTGATTCTATCAGGCTTTTACATTCTTATTTGAGGGCAGACTGAATAAACTGTTAGGATGTGCAGGAAGTTCATCTTTAAATGTGTCAGCCAGTTTATGGGGGAACTGTGATGCTTTGTTAACTTTTATGTTTTTTTCCTGTTAGTAACAGTTTAGATTCTGGACCTAGGGCCAAACTATTCATGATGCCAGTAGACCTATCTACCAGGACTGGGCCACCACCAAATTTCTAAAAAGGATGGGAGGGGAGACATAATATACCATGGATGGTAGGCTGGGACTGGGGGGAATGAGTCTTTCCCCTGGTTGGGTGTTGCACCTCCTCAGCATATTTCTTATGCCGTTTCCCCCACTGTGGCTCCATCACCCTTGTTGGCAGAGGAAATGGCTTTCTGAGGAGGACTGAGGATGGGGACACGGAGGCAGGGCAGCCTGCATGGCCTAGTGGCTAGAGCAGGGGTGGGCAAATGGCGGCCCGGGGGCCACATGCGGCCCGCCACAGAGTTTTTTGCGGCCCACCAAGAAGATTTCAGGACTTCAAGAAAACTGAGCCTAAATTCAATTTGCTCTCTTATCCCGTCACTGCTGATATTGATACAGCACCTGAGGAGCTGCAGCTTGAACTTATTGACATGCAGTCAGATCACACTGTGAAAGAAATGTTTAATGCTGGGACATTAGTTGACTTTTACAAATCTTTGTCTGCTGAAAAAATGTCCATGTATGAAGAAATTTGCTGGGAAAATGTCCTCTATATTTGGGTCTACATATATTTGTGAGCAAAGTTTTTCTTGCATGAAGATCAACAAGAGTAAATATAGATGCTTTTTGACAGACATTAACTTGCAGGCTGTGATGAGAATCTCAACAAGCAATCTCACTCCTGATTTCAAAAAAATTGTAGAAAAGTGTGATAGGGTACATTTGCCTCATTAAACTGATTCTAAAATTAAATGTGCTTGCAGCTATAGATGATATAAAATTAGCACAATAAACAAATTGAATAAAACTACCATTATTTTATTTTATTTATATTTATTGATTTTTATGATACAATTTATACCCTTTCTGAAATGCAAAGTTAACTAATGAATGCAATCATTTAAAAAGGTGAGGCCCTCCGCTAACCTCCGCTCCCACAAAAGTGGCCCCCGAGCCAAAACAATTGCCCACCCCTGGGCTAGAGCATTGGACTAGGCTCTGGGAGTCCCAGATTCAAATTCCCCCCCTCAGCCATAAAAGTTTTCTGCATGACCTTAGGCCAGTCACTCTCTCACAGCCAGACCAACCTCACAGGGTTGATGTGAGGATAAAATGGAGGAGAGAATGATGGAGGATAAAATGGAGGAGAGAATGATGTAAATTACTTTGCCCCCCCCCCCTTGTGCAGAATGGCAGAGTATAAACAGAAAGAAACAAAGCTGGTCCTTGGGATTGTTTTGTTTGGAGAAGAGGAGATTGAGGGGGGACACGAGCTGTTCCAGTTGGCAGCAGAGGATAGGACCTGAAGCAACGGGTTTAAATTACATGCAGAAAGGTATCGGCTGGATATTAGGAAAAACTTTTTCATGGTCAGAGTGGTTCAAAGGTGGAACCAGCTGCCTAGGGAGGTGGTAAGCTCCCTTTCACTGGCAGCTTTCAAGAGGGAGCTGGACGAATATTTGTCAGAGATGCTTAAGGCTGGTCCTGCATTGGGCAGGGGGTTGGACTAGATGGTCTGTATGGCCCCTTCCAACTCTATGATTCTATGAAAGAAAGAAATCAAAGGCTTCAGCTGCCCCTCCCACCCATCCACTCGTGATGCCCTTTATACCCCACCTTCTGCCACCCCATCCCCCACACTGGAATTTGGTATAATCTGGGCTGGGTGGACTGCATCATGTCTAGTCTGGCTTCTAATAAAGCTTCTTACTTCAACCTGCCAGTTTTAGGAAATTCCATAACATAATCGGATTTTTTTGTCTACTGGATCCTTTGAGTGGCTGAAAGAAAATGATACTGATTTTTGCCCATTTGTCTCTGCACGTGGTGGGTTTCTTTTCACATGCAGAACAGCTGCTTTGCATGTACAATCTGGCATGAAATCCCAGCAGGCATTAAAAAATGAGGCGGATCCACAGAATCGTCTTCCTTGCGCATAACTTGATGTAGGGTGTAAATCCCACTGATCTTAGAGAGTTTTAAGTCTGCTGCCACCCTGACTCCTGGACGGATTGCCAGATAATATTACTGCAAACAACCTAGCAATACTTGGCAAACCACTTTACAAAGGAAGGCAATCATGTCAAAGCCATATACCCCACATAGACTATAATCCCTCCTTTGCAGGCCCCAATTTAATGTGTCAAGAGAATTCTCCAGTGGACTGCATCTTTCATTAGTAAATGATTTTCAGTTACCACACTGTGTTTTTTATATATTTGATACAAAATCCGAATGGTAGTACGCAAGCTCATAAAGCACCGGTTTAAGAATATTTCTAATCTTGTGGTAAAGGCAGTGGAGTATCATAAGGCATATATTTTAAAATATATATATTTATTTTTAAGGCCTTCCTAGAAACAAGAAATTCCCTGGTGACTCTTCTTAATATTTTAAAGGACTCTATAGCCATTAAGGCCAGTGCATCAAAGAAACATCTAGTGAAAAACCAGAAAAAGCCAATGATTTCATACTTTAAAGCAAAACATCTATTCTGAGGAGATTTTCCTCAATCTTCTGCCATCCTGAAATATTTTTTCAAACCCTACTTCCCTTTCCTATGGAAAACCTTTTTTCATTATTTTAATTGGAAAAATTACAAGATGTAAATATGCATATAATGTACATAAACCTTAATCAATTGTCCATCTGATTCACCATTTCTCTAACAACTGTTTTTAACTTTGACGGGAATTTTTCCTCCAACTGTATGGCATAAACAATACAAGCAGTTCTTACCGCATATAGAACCAGCTCTTGATGAGGAGATACCCGTGATATAATTTAACAATAACAATTCTGGTGTACAAGCCATCTTAAAACAATCTTAAGGCAATCTGAAATGCTTTCCACAATCCTTTCCCAATATTTTATATCTCATGAGCACTCTCACCACATAAGAAAGAATATAGTGTTGTCCCTAGGGCTGCCAAGTACCGGCGACTTACTGGCGGGAGGGAGTTGACCTCCAGGTGACATCATTACACGGGGGAAGTCGTCCTCACCGGACGACTTCTGGGGCGGGGTTTCTCCCGCCGGCCGAATGCCGGCCGGCGGATTGGGAACCCCTATAGCGGGGGATCCCCTGCCCCCGGGCTGACTTGGCAGCCCTAGTTGTCACTGCAGCAAAAGCAACATGTCTTCATTTTATTATTAATTTTGGAGAGGATATTTGATGACAGTTTCAGAGGGTATTCAATGATGTTCAGTACACTCTAGTGCAATAATCCAGTAACAGAAAGCAAAAAAACTGTAGTAAACAGACTTGCTACTAAGTTGCCAAAATGCTAAAGAACATGAAATAGAAAGTAGCGAATACAAAATAGCCACAGAAGAAAAATACAAAATGGAAACAATGAAGGACTTGTGTAATCATGGAAAACTAATATAATAATGCGACGTTGTGTCTGGATGTTTGATTACAACGTTTCAAAGTTCATCCTTCATCAGGGTGTTCCCTTTAAGTTGCTGTGGTTTCCATACTCACATGCACTGGGAACAACAACAATTCCATACAAGAATGGATGCAAATCTCCAATGTGTAATCAGCTACAGCAGCTTCAGACTTCCAGCGGGACCCATGGCGTCTCTAGGTTTTTGGGATATAAGCTTTTGAGTGGTGGAGCCAGGGGCGTAGACTTTTTAAATCCCCGGGGGGGGGCGGGGGTTCTCTCATGCGCGCGCGCTCGGGACCATGTCCCCGCCGCTCTCCCCCCCGGCCCAGGGAGCCGCCGCCGCCGCTTCCCTCCCCCGCCGGCCACGCTCCCCACCCCCCTCCCTCCCTCTCCCCGCTCACCTCGGGCGCTGGCGGCCGGCGCGTCGCCCTTGTGGGCCCCCGGCTCCCACTCCGCCTCACGCTCGGGGGTGGCGCAGATGAGTGCCACCTCTCCCCCCCCGCCCTAGGGAGGCAGGAGGGCAGGCCGGGGGTGGGGGGGGAAGGAGAGGCGGCGACGGCCGGCTGACTGGCCACCGGGCGCTCCATTTTGCCGGGGGTGGCTGAACCCCCCCGGGAAATTTCAGGGGGGGGCTTGAGCCCTCGAGCCCCCCCGTAGTTGACACCCATGGGTGGTGCACATAACAAACACCAAGTTCCATTTGGATGAAGGCCTCTTTATTAACAGTAAGTGTAGACCAGGTAACTTGGCTATTGGAATAAGTAATAACTATACTTAAGTAAACTGTTTCTAGAGTTCTAGGTAGAGTTGTCCTGGCCTGGTTCTGCAGCTTCTTAATACAATCATAGTGTTGGAAGGGACCTCCAGAATCATCTAGTCCAACCCCCTGCACAGTACAGGAAATTCACAAATACCTCCCCCTTCACACCCCCAGTGACCCCTGTTCCACGCCCAGAAGATGACAAAAAACCTCCAGGATCCTTGGCCAAACTGGCCTGGAGAAAAATTGCTTCCTGACCCCAAAGTGGTGATCAGCATTTCCCTGGGTGTGTAAGAAAGGGCCACGAGAACTAAGCACTGATGCAACCCTTCCTGCCCTCCCTCTCATGATCTGCCTAAGGTCACAGAATCAGCATTGCTGCCAGACGGCCATCTAGACATCTGAAAACCTCCAAAGAAGGAGAGCCCACCACCTCCCGAGGAAGCCTGTTCCGCTGAGGAACCACTCTGTCAGGAAGTTCTTCCTAATGTTTAGCCGAAAATTCTTCTGATTTAATTTCAATCCATTGGTTGAAATACTCCCTGCCCTCCTGCAGGCTGCTAGCAGGGAGAACTGAGAAGAGAAGCCCTGAGACCCTTCTACTCAACTGCTTGCTGAGGCCTACTGGGATAGCCTCTTAAAGAGGCAGCACTCAACGTAAGCTGTCAAGACAAGAGTCAAAGCTCCCTTCATCAGATATGAGAGGGAGAAAAAGTTTTCACTGACTATTTTCTACAGATAGCACAGCTTTGTAAAAGTATGCACTATTGTCCCCCTTAATCACCTATTTTCTACACTGAAAAGCCTCCAACTCTTTAACTTTTCCTCATAGAGAAGGTTGATCTTTTCTATATTTTTTAGAGCTCTACAATATCTTTTTTGAGATGAGATGACCTGAATTATATACGTATTCCATAGAGTTATACAAGCTCGTTACAATACTGTCCATTATATTTTTAGTCCTTTCCCTAATCATCCCTAGTATAGAATTTACCATTTTTCATGTGTGGGCTACATTAGCTTGGTGGATCATAGATAGTGAAACCCTGTCTAAACTAACGAAATTTTATAGTGTCTTGAGCTGGTTTGATTCCAGAGGTGCAAAGAAAATAGAATCAAACTCCTGCGTTCAACAGAGTGTACATGGCATTATCACATATTTCTCAAGCTTGGCACTCTAGATGCTTCATTATAAGGTGTCAGATCTGCAAATTAAACATGACAAAGTTTAATGAAGTGTAAACAGGCAAAAACATAAAAAGCACCTCTTGTGAGTCTCTAAAGGTCCATTCTCAGACAACAAGTTTCCAAGTCAGAGCAAGACAAATAGTTATTCCACAGTGGAGGTAATGGTGAAGCAAATCTCAAATAACTATCAAATAATCTCAAACAGAGGTGTCAAACTGATTTGTTACAAGGGCTGGATCTGACATAAATGCTACTTTATAGGCCCTGTGTGCCATAAAATGTAATGCCAGGTACCGGCGATATGAGCTTTATAAAGAATATAGGCAAACCTAATTAATGACATTATTTTTTACTCAAAATACAAACATCCTTTAAACATTAACACTCTTGCAGTAATTCCTTAAAGTATCTCCCTAATGGCCACCCTCCCATTTCTACTGCCCATCACTCATTAGCACTGGGACAGTATACTGGGACATAAACGCCATCTGGCAATGAAGGTAATGACCAGTTACTCGCGGGCCAGATAAAAGCCCTGCATGGGCCATTTCCGGCCCATGGGCCATATATTTGACACCCCTAAATAACCAGAACGATATTTCTCAGTGGTACACTTTCCTGGTCTTGCTGGATGGACATACCCAGGGCCATTTTGGGGCAGGAACGCACAGGAACAGAGTTCTGGCTGGCTTCCGAGTTGGCCACACCTACAGCCTCCCCCCCCCCCTGGGTTCCCCAGGCGCCTCGCAAGCCGTGGGGTGCCTGGGGAAACCAAGCCGATCCAGGGAGGGAAGGCAGTTTAAACTGCCTCCCCTCCTCTGGTTCCCCAGGTGTCCTGCAGCTGTGGGGTGCCTGGGGAAGCCGATCCAGAAACTGCCTTCCTTTCCTTGGGTTCCCCATGCCCCCCGCAAGCCATGGGGCCCCTGGGGAAACCGATCCTGGGGGGGTGCTGAGCTGTCAGGGGTCTGGCCTAATATGCTAATAAGTTTTTGCTGTTGGGTGTGGCCTATTATGCTAATGAGTTCCCACTGGGCTTTTTCTACAAAAAAAGCCCTGGACATACCCATCTATAAGGTATGTCTTAATCAGAGTTAGACCCTGCTAAGCACATTGAAGTAAATCAGTTTAGAAGGGTGTAACTCTTCTTGGGTTTGTACTGACACATCTCAGGTTCATACATGGGCCTAGTTGTTGATCCTGTTCTCATGATATGGGAACAGGCACACTTTCTACTCAACGCCCTCTCAAAGAAAGCCATTTACATGCCTGCCAGGACCTAGAAATTGAAAGCATGCCACACTCTGTAAAGCTGTTCAAAAGTTACATTCATACCTTGACATGTTATCATTTGTCAAAGGTTATCTATATTCATCCTCACTCTGAGAAAATACAAGATTCTCTGGATTCTTACATCAGAAAAGCAGAGCTCTCAGATGAGTTTGGCAACAAAGCTGTCCCCACTATTTAAAATGACCCCTATTTAAAAGGACTCTTTCATAACAATTAAGTCATTTGATCTTAAAATGGATGACACCATCCCTACCCTTGGGAGTAGCATCTACCACTGCAGAGAAACATTCTCAGGGGTCATTTGCGGATTCCTCTCCCCATGCTGCAGTGTGTGTTGAGAGCAGTCTTCTCAAAGTTCACATTGTCCATTTTAATTACTCTGTAGCCAAACCCTAAACAGAGAGACAGACTTACTGATGCTCTACGGATGTGCATAAGGAAGTGTCAGATTCGTGACAATAAGCAAAGGCCTTCAGGAAGAAATAATGTTGCTTATTTCTTGTTATGTAAGAAGGAAGGGCACTCAGTGGGATTTTACCCATAGCTATGGGAATATGTGTGGAGGGCAGGAAGACACACACACACAACCTGGTTTCAGTGGTGACCTCTGGTGATGCTGGGGGGAGAGGTGGGCCTGGTGGTGAGGAGTTTCCCTAAACAGTGATGGAGGGGATGGGGATTGTGAGTTCTGCATTGATTGGGGGGGGGGGGTAGGTAGGTAGCTGGGTAGGGGTTTAAACCTTCAGGCCGATTTCGCACTGACCAGTTGCCTCTCGTTCTCTCTGGAATTTCCCCTCCCAGTTTCCTCCAGAGTATTTTCTTCATTTTTCCACTTGGAACCTCAGCCCTTTCAATATAGCGTGACAAAGGGTTTTCTCCAAAAAAAATTAGAAACTCCCACAATGGGGCAGCCCTGATGAAAGGCGGGCGAGTGGGCGTGTTTTCATTTTGGGTTCTCCCCTGGAGCAAACAGGAAAATCCTCTAAAAACAGGATTTGTTTGCTCCTGGGAAACTCTGGTGCAGCAGGGCGATACTCCAGAGCAAAACGTGAGCCTGGAGCAACTGGTATGAAATTGATCAGAAGCTCCAATGCAAGCATGAGGGCAAACCTGGGGCAAACACTAGTGTGAAATCGGCCAAAATGTATTTCTTCAGTGTTTTCAGATTTTTCTGCAAACCTGGGGAGTTCTCCAATTTTGCAGGAAAATTTGTTTAGTGTCAGTGTGACCCTGATCTGTGGGTTTAGATAGCCACTGATGGGCCCACACTTGGATCTGTCTGTCTGTCTGTCTGTCTGTCTGTCTGTCTATCTATCTATCTATCTATCTATCTATCTATCTATCTATCTATCATCTCATAGTGCACATCTGATTACAAGGACCTGGGGAGAATGTAAAGATATAATGTATAGTCAGTACATCTGTAGTCATGGGGGGCCCTTGGGGCAGCACTCCCTCCCAAATTGGCCCTGCCCTCGCATCTCCCAGCCCTCCTCCTCTCCTGGTCCCTCCCCTTCCCCAGGAGGTAGAGGGAGCCTGGGGCAACCAGTGACGATAGCACCATAAAATGGGACCTAAGCAAATTGAGGCTCCTAAGCTGCTGCCACCGCCGCTGCTCTACTCAGCCTCTGCTGCTGCTTCCTCCTCCTCCTGCCGGCTTCCACCAGTGAGTGAAAGAGTGCCCCAGGAGGGAAGATGGGCACTGTCCTGAGGTCCTCTTGTACTGTGGGTTGTGTTCCCTGGTGAGAGGTGAGGCTCGGAGGTGAGGGAGAGGCCTGGTGGCCTGGCTGGCTGGGTGGTCGGGAGGGGGCCACAGAGAGGGGCCGTGCACCTGCCTGCCCACCCTTCCCTCCCTTCGTTGCCAGAACTTCCCCAGTCCCCAAGACTGCCTGCCAGGATTTTGCAGAGTGGGCAGGGGAGCTTAGCAGCCAGGGCGAAACAGAGCTGGGAAGGGAAAGGAGACTGGGCTTCCTGGACCTGTGGTTTACAGTGTTTCGGGAGGGGGGGCGCTTGGGAGGGGAGGAGGAAGGCTGGACGATGGGGGCATGGGGGGCCAGGAGGGGGGCAGAAATGCACATGCTGCAGACACAGACCTGACCTTGCACCCAGCCCCACCACGGATGCCCAGCATTCATCGGTGTGACCCACCAGCATTGAGGGGCTTAGTCCCCACCATCTCCCAGTTGTGTTAACCAAACCAGCTTTTGTAAACAGCAAATGAGTGTGGGTGAATGAATGCAGCTCCCCCTCAATTTTCATTAGGGATATAAAGACTAGGAGTGGGGAGCTTAATTAGAGCACCACTACTCATATTAGTTGCTAATATAATTAGTGGCTCTCCACTCCCAGTCTTTGTCCCCCTACCAAAAAATTTTTTGGCTATGGGCCTGATAGTTAAGTTCATCTAAGGCTGCGATCACACGCTCCTTTAGATCTGACATAGGTGCAAATGCCTGATGGATCTAAAGGGAGTGATCAGACAGCAACATCTGGGAAAGGTCCTGCAGCTGTCAGCAACCTGTGCTGCCACACCACAGAAATGGAGTTAAAAGACACTGGGAAAAGTCCAGTCCTAAAGCTTGCCGACAGGCCACAGATGGACTTTTCCCTGTCTGATCACTCAAGCACGTTCTCATCCTGTCAGGATGGTCTGATCATGCCATCCTGACTCCATGCCATGTTCCCCCCCCCCCCACAGTATGTGCATCATTGCATAACTAACTGACTAACTGCTGTGAGAGACAGGTATGGGGGGGCTGAGTTGGAGCAGAAAGTCTCCAAAGAGCCAATCGGGAGTCAGGAAGGACATAGTTTGAAATTGTGGGAAGTCCCTAATCTAGCTATGCTAACTAGCAGTCCTTCAGCTGTCCCCTTTAGGCTGTGCTTTGGACCTTCTTCAAGTAGGTGCACTATAGGACTTCTATGTTCCAACAGAATTATGCTACCAGGCACATTGGGTCCCAATGGGGAGACAAATGTGGTATGAATATCTGGATAAACTGTTGCTTGTCATCAGCAGTTTCATAACAGGGAGCCCTTTACAAGCTAAGAAAAGGATAAACTTAAAATGAAGTTTTCTTTTCTAGATCCCATTCTACTTCAAAACTTTTCTCACCACAATGTACAAGAACAAACTTAAGAGCCCAGTGGCACCTTTAAGACCAACAAAGATTTATTCAAGGTATGAGCTTTTGTGTGCAAAGTGTGCTTAAAAAGAGGGCGCATTAAGTGTGCTTAAAAAGAAAAGTAAGTAAAATTCTACAGAATTTAAAGTTCAGCCGAAAGCTCTCAAATGCTAAACTCTGATGTACTGATGGGGTTGGATCCGACCAACTTTTTCTGCTGGTGAAAAGGAGTGGTCACATCTGATTTATCCCGAAAGACTATGCTGGAGTTCATGGAACCGGCATATGAAAAGGCCACGTGGGATGGGGCTCTAATAAACAGGGGAACTGCTAGGATCCCCAATTGCCTGGGACCAGTAGGAAATTCGCTGCTCTCAGCACCAATATCCTGCCTTCAAGAAACTGAGGAGCAAGGGGGGAAAATTGCCTCGACAATGAAACTCTTGGAATTTCTCCTTGTCTCTATGGTCTTTACCATAGAGACTAGGAGAAGCCCAAGCCTGTTACGGTAAGTAGTCCAATGCATCAGTCTAATAATTTCTCATCATTTTATTGATCTCCATGCATCCAAGTTTCAGTCATTCATGTTAGGTTGCTGAGTGAATGAAGGAGCCCATACTTATGAAGTATCCATAGATAGATACTCTGCACTGCTCAGGGAAGCCAAGGAGGGGGCGGGGCTTGATCATGTGCCCACCCCCTGGGCTTCTCACTCCCAGAGCTGCGCTCCTGTGCGCTCCCGCTCCAACGGACCCCTGACTGTACAGGACTGCACAACTGGTCCCATCTTGCAAGCACTGCTGTGCCGTATTTCCTTCCCACCCCATGTGCTGCTGGCATGCCCCTGAAAAATCAGCACGGTGTGCTGGTTAGAGTGCCAGACAAAGGCTCATGTATTATGCCCCCTGGCCGGTAGGCTTGCTGCATGACCTTGCGGCAGTCATTCTCCCTTGTGGTGGTTGTGGTTGTGACTGGGGTCAGTGGGACTGGGGAAGCGTTAGATGCTGCCCTAAACTCCTTGGAGGAATGATGGAGTAAAAGTATGATAAACAGAAAGAGGCCCTGCCTGATCCTCCAGGACCAAGAGGGTGCAGGGCCTGTGTCTTCTTTTCACCTGTTACCATCAGAAGCCCCAATCCCAGCCATGAATTGCTTTAACTCTGTGGCTCAATCACATATTTTTAAATGTAAAGTGGACAGAGGTGTGTGACCATCTGCCCCATCTGCTAATGAGTCAGCGCTCTACTTTGGAGGATATAAACCAAGCATCCATTACTAAGGGGAAAGAGAGAAAAAGGACAAGCCAAAGAGGTGTCGTAAGCCATTAGTGAGTCTCCAGCCTAAAATAATGGTAGCTGCAAGGAAAACTCTCAGATTGACTCAGAGGTAACGCAAAGAATGATGGGAGTGCTCCCATCCCTTACCAAAGCTTTTTGGCAGCAATTTGAACTTACCAGCACCACTAACAGTATCGACCAAGTCAGGCGTGCTGTTTGCTGTTTCCTTGAAAATCAATGTGAATTCTCCATGGCACATCATTCAGTCTCTAAGTGGAATAAATCTGGGGGGAAAGTCTGAAGTCACACTGAACCGCCCTGAGCTCAGACGGGCTATAATGAAGCTTCTCCTTCCTTTGGTCATGCACACTTCCTAGTGGCCTGGTTGTCACTTACATCACAGACTATCCTAACCTATGTCTTCAGCTGCTAAATTGCAGAACTTAAATTTAAAAGGGGATAGCTGGAATATAGGGGCTGAATGATGTGTGGTGGTTTTCCAGCTATCTGTAGCTTGTGGCTAGGGCTGCCAAGTCAGCCCGGGTTGCGGGGGTCCCCCGCTAAAGGGGTTCCTGATCCGCCAGCCGGCATTCAGCTGGCGGGGGGAACCCCACCCCCGAAGTCGTCCAGCCTGGACGACTTCCCCAGCATAGTGACGTCACCCGGAAGTGACGTCACCACGTTGGAGACGTTGCCAGGGCGACGCTCTGGCAATTGCCCCATTTGGGGCGATTGCCAGAGCGTCGCCCTGGCAACCCCCTCAACGTGGTGATGTCACTTCTAGGTGATGTCACTTCTAGGTGATGTCACTTCTAGGTGATGTCACTGGGCGCGCGCACAAAGTGTCCGATTACTGCTATGGCAGTACCATGGTCAGACCACCACGCCCTGAAGGCCCGTCTGAACATCCCACTCAGACCCCGTGTGGGCGGCGAGCCTATTTTGGTTCGCCCGCGGAGTCGAATGGACCCACAGCGGCTTCTGACGGCTTTGTGGGATCCCATGCCCCCTGGCGGCTCATTAGATGAGCTGGTCGAGGACTGGCATAGCCGGCTCCGGTCAGCCATCGAGGAGATCGCCCCCAGGCGCCCTCTGCGCCCTCGCTCCAAGCGGGCTCCCTGGTATACCGGGGAGTTACGGCAGATGAAGCGAGGCCTCAGACGACTAGAGAGACGGTGGCGGCGTGCCCGCGATGAAGCATCAAGAACATCTTATAGGACGTTTATGAGATCTTATGAGATGGCAGTCAAAGCCGCGAAGAGACAGTTCTACGCGGCCACGATTGCATCTGCTAGCTCACGCCCGGCACAATTATTTAGAACTATTCGGTCTTTAACAGAGTTGCCACAGGGCAGATCAAATGATAGGGAATTGGATATAGGCTGTGAGGCTTTTGCGAGCTATTTTGCAGATAAAATCTTGCGGCTCCACCGCGATTTCCCAGCCACAGTTGAAACAATGACCGAACTCGAGGCTCCATGCACGTCTTCTAGTTCCATTCTGGATTATTTTCGTCCACTCAGCCTTGAAGAAGTTGACAGTCTGCTCTCAACTGTACGCCCAACCACATGCAGCCTTGATCCGTGCCCTTCATGGCTTGTAAGAGCTGGCCATGAGGGGTTGCGAGGTGTCCTCAGGAAGATTGCGAACAAGTCCTTCGCTGAGGGACTGTTCCCTGGGGCACTCAAGGAAGCGATGGTCCGCCCTCTCCTGAAAAAACCATCATTGGACCCGGCTGAATTGGCCAACTACCGGCCGGTTTCCAACTTGCCCTTTTTGGGCAAGATTTTGGAGAGAGCGGCGGCGATTCAGTTGCAGGGCTTTCTGGATGACACTTCTGTGCTAGATCCGTTTCAGTCCGGCTTCCGACCGGGCCATGGGACGGAGACAGCACTGGTCGCCCTCACAGATGACCTCCGGCGGCATCTGGATCGGGGCGGCACGGCGGTGCTGGTGTTGTTAGATCTGTCGGCCGCGTTTGACATGGTCGACCACCAGTTACTGGCCCACCGCCTCGCCGATACGGGGGTTCAGGGGCTTGCCTTACAGTGGCTTGTCTCCTTCCTCCAAGATCGGGGACAAAGAGTGGTGCTAGGGGAGCGGACGTCCCAGAGGCACCCACTGGTATGTGGTGTGCCCCAAGGGGCAGTCCTATCCCCGATGCTATTCAACATCTATATGCGCCCTCTTGCCCAGATTGCCCGGAGGCACAGACTGGGTTGTCATCAGTATGCGGATGACACCCAGCTGTATCTGTTGCTGGGTGGCCAGTCTGGAGCTACCCCAGAGGACCTGGAGTGGACGCTTCAGGACGTAGTGGGCTGGCTTAGGCTGAGCCGACTGAAATTGAATCCAACGAAGACGGAGGTCCTGTGCCTGAGTCGGAGCGGTTCGGGGGTGGGGACCCCATTACCGGCCTTTGGGGGGGCTCCACTGGTGCCAGCCCTGAGGGTTCGGAGTCTGGGGGTGCTCCTGGATGCCTCCTTGACTATGGAGGCCCAGGTAGCAGCCACTGCCAAGGCAGCCTTCTATCATCTGAGGCTGATTAGGCAGTTGGTTCCCTTCCTTGAACGCAAAGACCTGGCTACAGTGATCCACGCAATGGTCACCTCGAGACTTGATTATTGTAATGCTCTCTACATGGGGCTGCCCTTGTCCCAGCTCCGGCGGCTGCAGCTAGTGCAGAATGCCGCAGCCAGGCTGCTGATGGGCCTCTCTGTGAGGGACCACGTCCAGCCTGTGCTGAGGGCACTGCACTGGCTGCCTATAGCATACCGGATCTGGTTCAAGGTGCTGGTTTTAACCTTTAAAGCCCTTTATGGCCAGGGGCCTGCCTACCTAAGGGACCGCCTTTCCCCATACATACCCCAGAGAGCACTACAGTCAGGCACGCAACACCGCCTGACCCTTCCTGGACCGAGAGAGGCCAGGCTGGCTACCACTCGAAATAGAGCCTTCTCAGTGGCGGCCCCCTACTGGTGGAATGAGCTCCTGGAAGACATCAGGGCCCTGTGGGACCTTATGCAGTTCCGCAGGGCCTGCAAGACGGAGCTCTTCTGCCAGGCTTTTGGGGCCGCCGCTGGGGGAAATGGCCATTGGGAGATGGCCAGGGAAGTACATAGGCCCGGAACAACAGTTAGTGGTAGCCTCCTGGCTGGGGAAAGCTGTCGTTGCCCTGGTGCTAGTAGTTAGATCGCCAACTATTATATCTGTAATTGCCGCCAACTGAAACTGTAACTGAAACTGCACTGTATTTTACTGTATTAATTTATATTTTGTATATTGTTTTTAAATGTTGTGAGCCGCCTAGAGCCGCTATGTCGGTCAGGCGGGATATAAATCTAAATTAATAATAAATAAATAAATAAATAATGTTGCTGGCCCATTTCATTGAATCACTACCGGTGGTTCTGGCCTGGGACACCTCCCCCCCATGCTGGCCCACCAACTCCCTGATGGGTGGGAGTTGCCAGTAGTCTACTACTCCTGGATGTTGTCAACTGCTGAGAGGAATTACACCCAGATAGATCATGAGGGCCTGGCAATCGTGGCTGGTGTTAAGAAATTCCATGACTTCTTGTACAGCCAACCCCTCACCATCACAATGGACTATCGTCCTCTTCTCAGCATTTTTGTGGCAGACAAGCAGACGCCTCAGGTTCTCTCCCCGTGGGTCCTCTCATGGTCCATTTTCTTGGCAGGCTACAACTACAGCCTGCAGTACCACCCCGGGAAATCTATGGGGCACACCAATGCCCTCAGCCGCCTACCCTTGCCTTCCATCAAGGAGGATCCGGCTCTGGCACACTGCGTACTCCTGGTGGAAGACCTCCCAAATTCTACCCTGCAGGTGGCCGACATTGCCTGCCGATCAGCCAGAAACCCTGTTGTCTCCTGGGTTCTGGGCTGGGTGGTGAGGGGGGGGCTCGCTACCTCTGTGGGCCTGGAATTTACTGCCTACACATCTCACAGGGACAAATTGTCTGCCCACAAGGGATGTGTACTGGGTTCTATGCATGTAGAACTTGGACTACAGCATGATGATCAGCTCATGTTTATTAGCACACAACAAAGCATACTGGCCAATGCGGCCAACAATATTCATCCACCTCAGACACACCCATAGTCCCATGGAGGGGGGTTTGAATCTCCCGCCACAGTTCCTATTGGTGAGTGCTAGGTAATCCAGGATCCTTGGCCCCTATTGTTTCCAGGAGCCAAGCTCAGACTGCATATCACTGGTGCCTAGTGGCAATCAGCGGACATAACACCCCTCCCCCCATACTTTGAAGCCAGCCTAAGTTACATAGTCCTTTAAATAGGCTGGGGGCCGGTGCTCCCACAAGGAACGCCATGGAGTGGGAACCGGAGCTTCCGGAGCCAATTCCGGCGGACCTGCCTGTACACTCTGCTGTGGTGGCCTAGAACCCTCATCAGGCTCAGAAACAGAGGCCGGCGCTCTGTCTCTTGGTTCGGCAGCTGGAACAGGGTCCTGTTCCCGGATCGTCTCATCTGGAGAGTCGATTCTATGGTTGTCCAGCAGCGTTCCTTCAAGGCCCCCAGGGGTCTGGGCGTCAGATGAGGCTGGGAGCTGGCATCTCCTCAGCTGATCAACATGCTTCCACAGGACCTGGCTGTCATCAGTTGAGACTTCATACGATACCAGTCCTGTCAGGTGGATGGTGGCTTTGGAGGACATTGCTGAGACGGGGCTTATCTCCAACCATTTGGAATAAGAGTCCACCGTGACCAGGAACATAGTATGTGGGTGGACTCCCAGCCCTGGGTTGGCACGCTTGGCAACACTTCACCCACCATACGTAGCTCCGGGCTAGGGCCTTCATGCGGATGATCCCCGGGTGGGCCTTCTGAGGTGCCTTGAGGATGCGGTGCTGCAGGGCACCAGGGATGACGACTCTATCCCCCCACAGAAGACATCCCTTGTGGGCGAGTTGGGTTTTTTTGTGGTTGGTTTCCAAGGCACTTAAACAGGGGATTGATGAATCGCCTCTCCACCCTAAGGGCTTTCGATGATGCGCACATGGGGAAGGGGAAAAAACAACAACAGTGTGGCATCAGGATAGCGTGTGATCACGCTATCCACAATGCCACACTTCGGCGCTGGAGTGATCACACGGGGAAACTCTGGCTGTGAACCACAGCAAACCATTTGATACTGGAGTTTCACCAGTAGCTTTTTACCACGCTTCCCCACCGGATCAAAATGGTTTGCGACGGTTTGACGACGGTTGCGGGACGCTTCCCAGATGTGCTGGTGTGATCACGCCACTTTGATCGGGTGGTGAATCGTCCCTCTTCTGTGGCAAATGGGTGCGTATGATTACACCCTCTAGGTCAGGGGTGGGCAAATTGTGGCCCGGGGGCCACATGTGGCCCGCCACAGAGTTTTTGGCAGCCCGCCAAGAAGATTTCAGGACTTCAAGAAAATTGAGCTTAAATTCAATTTGCTCTTTTATCCCATCACTGCTGATATTGATACAGCACCTGAGGAGCTGCAGCTTGAACTTATTGACATGCAGTCAGATCACACTTTGAAAGAAATGTTTAATGCTGTGACATTAGTTGACTTTTACAAATCTTTGTCTGCTGAAAAATTTCCATGTATGAAGAAATTTGCTGGGAAAATGTTCTCTATATTTGGGTCTACATATATCTGTGAGCAAAGTTTTTCTTGCATGAAGATCAACAAGAGTAAATATAGATGCTCTTTGACAGACATTAACTTGCAGGCTGTGATGAGAATCTCAACAAGCAATCTCACTCCTGATTTCAAAAAAATTGTAGAAAAGTGTGATAGGGTACATTTGTCTCATTAAACTGATTCTAAAATTAAATGTGCTTGCAGCTATAGATGATATGAAATTAGCACAATAAATAAATTGAATAAAACTACCACTATTTTATTTAATTTATATTTATTGATTTTTATGATACAATTTATACCTTTTCTGAAATGCAGAGTTAACTGATGAATGCAATCATTTTAAAAGGTGCGGCCCTCCGCTAACCTCCACTCCCACAAAGTGGCCCCCGAGCCAAAACAATTGCCCACCCCTGCTCTAGGTGGTACCTGGAAATCTCCTGCTATTACAATTGATCTCCAGGTGACCAAGATCAGTTCCCCTGGAGAAGATGGCTGCTTTGGAGGGTGGACTCTGTGGCACTGTACCCCACTGAGGTTCCTCCCCTCCCCAAACTCCTCTCCAGGCTCTACCTCAAACATCTCCAGATATTTTACAACCCAGAGCTGGCAACCCTGTCATATCTCCCCTTAGCCATCTTATTTCTAGACTGAAAACTCCCAGACCTTCCTCACAGGAAAGGCGCCCCAACTATATTCCACACAGTATTCCAAATAAGACCGCATTGTAGATTTATGCCAGGTCATTAAAATATTGGCTGCTTTATCTTCAATCCTCTTCCAAATAATTCCCAGCATGATGTCACAACATCGGGGTGTCCCAACAATGTCAACTGGCCAAGATTTTAATTTTAAAAATAGGAATTAATTATACCCAAATGAAAAATATCTTTTCGGTAGTGTAAGTTTTTAGCACTGGAATAAATGAACTTGGGTTCTGGGCTAGTAACTCACTCCAATGTTTAAAAATACAAATTTAGAAATTTATTTACAAGAGATAGGCAAGCATAAAAACATACAAGTAGGGGAAAAGAGTGTGCAGTGGGACAAGACAAAACAGCAAACCTATCTAGCTAGTCTCTGGACACTGACCCTAAGTGGCTTACAGCTCCAAAGCAGACCTCTTGAGTAGCAGCCCTCCTAGCAGCAATGATGGAAGAGTGGAAGTTCTGAAGAGCGTGAAGGTCTTTCTTCCAGCTTCACGTGCTCTTCACAAGTCTGCCTTCTCCTGCAGGATGTTAACTTCTCTCGGCATCACGTGCCTTTTGTGTGTTCTGGCTTCCTTACTCCTGCCCAGCTGTCACTTGCTAATTAAGCAACCAGTCAGCACAATCAGTTACTTAACCTAGCTGATCTAAGATGAGATCTAGATTCGTAGCTGTCAAAACTGACATTTGAACTGTAGATGACCAACCGTCCAACAATTACCCTGACAGTTCCTAGCTGCTAGCTATTACATTGTAAGGTTACTACATACAGGTGCTTCGTAGGTAAAGCACTTCAGGGACTTGGATAAAAAAACCTGAAAATACTTATACAGGGTTTCTGATTTTTACAAGATGACAATTCCAAGATAAATGCAAACACTTACATACACTGGGGAATCACTTCCGTGACACACAGTGTTTGCCTTTTTCACTGCAGCTGCACACCGGGTCAACCCCGGGTCCACTACCTGCCCAAATCTCTTTCAGTCTCTGTCTGAGTCAATTTAGACTCCATCAGCATATATTTAAAATTAGGAGTGTTTGTTCCAATATTCATTACCTTAACATTTATCGAAGTTGTCCCCGCATTTACCACACAGTTGCCCACTCACCCAATTTAGAATCTTGGTTTTAGTTACCACCTGCAACACTGGTCACCCCCAATGCCAAATCATTTATGAACAAATTAAAGAACACTGGTCCCAATACCAATCCTTGTGGGAACACAGAGGCCTCCAACAGGAGTAATGGCTTGCTGATGTCCCTGCATGTCACAAGCAGCGTATGTAAATTGGTTGATATTTAAGCAAACTGCCAGCTGATGTTCCAAGGTTGCAGCTTAAAGATTGGTGCTGTACCTTTAAATATGCTGATTCAATAGGGTTGGCAGATCCTACCTTCCAGGGGGGGGGGGGTCCTGGGTCCTTTCCAGGATCTTCTGCTGCATATGCAAAGCACGCACTATACAATGACGTCACCTGGAAGTGATGTCATGATGTCAGGGATGAGTCACTCTAGTTTTTGGGCAAAACTATGGGGTTTTACCTTCAAAACCATAGAGTTTGCCCAAAGACTAGAGTGACACCCCCCAATGTCCCTGACACAATGACGTCACTTCTGGGTGATGTCATCATATTGGGGAACAGGTAGCCTTAACATGATTTGTTTTTGAACAGGAACATACATATCTATATATATAGGTGCATATTTTATAGTGTTTTTGAATACACAACACATGCACAACTTTTTAAAAAATTGCAAAATAGCTTAAGGTACACAGGGGATCCCACGTGCTCACCAAAGGAGCTTGTAACAGTAATCATGCTCATCTGTAAATTCAGCTTTTGTCCTCCTTTCTGCCAGTCAAGTTTCAAAAGCCTGCACAAAATGTTTGCCTTGGGACAGCAAGATGTAACATCTACTGAAATCAGAAAACAGTCCTCTTCAGCCACCTCACGAACACTGGACATCATTCTGTCTGGAGGGGACATGGCCTACGTCTACCTCTTCTGTACTATGCTGTAAATAATTTCAGTTTTCTTCTTTGTGTCAGTTTTTGGAAACAATTATTAAAAATACCCAGAAGGATTGGGTAAAAATACCCAGATGGGACATCTACAGGAAACAGTTGCCTGTTTGGTGCAGGCAATTTGGCTTTCTTGGAGCCCACTCCCTTTCTAATGCTGGAACATGTCATACAATGAGAGATGAAGCATCTCTATTCGCTTGGTGCCTCACCATGCACTGCTCGCCGAGCTTAAAACTTATTTACCATTTGTCTCTCTCACATCAACTGCCATTTTAAAATGTCATCATCCCTCTCCCTTGGGCCAAATAAAACCACTGAATGTCATTCAAAATGTCTCACAGGAGGCAAACCATCTTTGCGAAAGCCATAACTAAAATTCATGCTGAGCTATTCCTTACACCCTGCCAGAATTTTTCTTTTTCATTTTCCAAGCAGGTGTTCAGGCTGACTCCCTTCAAAGCTAATGAGGCCAGACACCTGGAAATTTCCCCCATTCTGACAACCATCTTTCTCCCCCAACCCTCGCCATGAATATCTGATCTGCAGGGAGATGATCAGGGAGCCACCTCTGCCAGAATGAGTGGAACGGCAGTTGGTGATTACCGTAATTCATCATCCAAAACAGATTATCCCCAAAATCAGAACTGGATTTCAGAAACAAATAATGCCAAAAACAGACAGCTGTTGTATGGTAGGAGCTGTGAGCAAGATACCAGTTCAAATCGTTTCCTCAAAAAATTCTGTCAGCCACACCCAGCTGAGCACACAGTAACTTCTTCCCTTGTGATTAAAAGAGTTCCCTGTCAGTCTGAAGAGATCTAGTAATATTTTTATCATCTAAACTGTTGTTAGCCATTTCTTCCTCCCAGCCAAACTGCCATTTGCTAATGGCCCCTCTTCCTTTGAACTAGGGTTTCCAATCTCCTGGTGGAGCCTGGAGATTCCCCAGAATCACAACTGATTATAGAGTTGTCAACCTCCAGGTGGTGGCTAGAGACCTCCTGCTGTTACAACTGATCTCCAGGCAACAGAGACCAGTTCAACTGGAGAAAATGGCCACTTTAGAAGGTGGACTCTATGGGATTATACCCCACTGAAGTCCCTCCCCTCCCCAAACTCCACCATCCTCATGCTCCACCTTCCAAATCTCCAGGTATTTCCCAACCTGGAGCTGGCAACCCTGCCTGATCACCAGGCTCCAAAGATCAGGTCTCTGGAGAAAATGGCTTCTTTGAAGAGTGGGTGGACTCTATGGCATTATACCCTCCTGAGGTCTTCCCCCTCCCCCACCCCACTCTCCCCAGGACCCACCCACAAGTATCCAAGAATTTCCCAACCCGGAGTCAACAGCCATACTTGGAACTGTACTCTTATTGGTTCATGCAGCTGTGGATAAATCATGATTGTGCTTCTGTCGTAACTATTTAGGCAAATAGGCTTCCTGTTTAACTTCGTAAATGTGAAAAGTCAGATGGGCACAACTTTGTCTGTCCAATAACCTTGGTCAGTATTGGGGGCAATCAACTTTATTGTTCTCCTGACTTACATTTGGTCTCCAAACTACAAACACAAACACTAGTTCCCCCAGAGAAAATGGTAGAATAGGAGACTGTACTGTACAGTGTACCTCATAGAAGAGGAGAAGAATGGATTTATACCCCATCCTTTACTACCTGAATAGGGTTACCAAGTCCCCCTTGGGGGCAGGGAAAACCCCGCTCGAGCGGCCCACTCCCCATCGGCCGCTTCCCATAGGGTTTTCCCTCGAATTACAGAGGTCCCGCCCTAACGTGCCCAATGGGATGATGTCACTTTCGGGCAATGGCATTGTGGTGCACGCGCTCCGCGCGTGCACCAGAAGACTACCAGGGCAGCAAAGACTCTCCCCCACCAAAAGAAAGGTAAGACTTGGCAACCTTATACCTGAAGGAGTCTCAGAGCAGTTTATAATCTCCTTTCCCTTCCTTTCCCCACTACAGACACCCTGTGAGTTAGGTGAGGTTGAGAGAGCTGTCTCGAGAACCAGGGCTCTTTTGGTAGAAAAAGCCCAGCAGGAACTCATTAGCATATTAGGCCACACCCCCATAGGGCTGCCAAGTCAGCCTGGGGGGCGGGGGATCCCCCGCTATAGGGGTTCCCGATCCGCCGGCCGGCATTCAGCCAGCGGGGGGAACCCCCCCCCCCGAAATCATCCAGCCTGGACGACTTCCCCAGCATAGTGACGTCACCCAGAAGTGACGTCACCACGTTGGAGACGTTGCCAGGGCGAAGCTCTGGCAACGTCTCCAATGTGGTGATGTCACTTCCGGGTGATGATGTCACTTCCGGGTGATGTCACCGGGCGTGTGCGCAAAGCGCGCGCACCAGTGAGGCTCCCAGACGGCTCCCGGGCAGCGAGGGACTCCCCCCCACCAATCAGTTAGTAAGACTTGGCAGCCCTACACCCCCATGATACCAGAAGTGTGGTCATCCAGCCACACTCACCTTTTGCTTCTTATTCTGTTTACCTTGTTTGTTGTCAAAATGGATTTGATAGAACCAATAAAAATATATATTTTTTTAAAGTTTCCAATTCCATACTTTTATTAATTAATATTATATTTATTTTAAAAGTAACATTAACAGTAACATAAGCAAACATCTCAACAAACACTCTGGAACTTGGAAAACTATACTGAAATGGTGAGATAAGTCTTTCAATCTAAGTTGAATTCATCCCTCCAAAAGTTTCCAAAATGGTGACAGGTCACCAGTTTCTTCTGAGCTGCACAATTTCCCAAGGATTTTTGGTTCACAATTTTACATATAGAGGGGGAAAGGGAGAGGGAAGGTGTATTAACTATGGAAATCGGTGGTATCCAGATATGTATGTATGTGCCGTTAAGTCACAACGGATTTGTGGTGACCCCAGCAAGGCGCTTTCAAGGCACCTGGGAAGCAATGGTAGTTTGTAATTGCCTTCCTCTGTCTTTGTTGGAGATCCCTGATCCAAGTACTGACCCTGATAAGCTTCTGAGAGATTAGAAGATTGGGCTAAACCCTACCATTCCACATCCCAGCATCCAGACAGAGAGGGAAAAAAGGATGGAACAAGGTGGTGCATTGTGGAATGGGGGTGAGAGGATGAACAACTTGTTTATTTCAAATATTTCTGTCCCATCTATACAAAATCTTGCCTGGACCAATATCTTATGTCCAACAATTATTCCCACACTGGATTGGAATCAATTCCTAAAGGTTCCTATTGACAAAATAAAATCAAAATGAGTTCATGAAACAGACTGGTGGTGGTGATGGAGGAAGTGCTGTCAAGTCACAGCTGACATATGGCAACCCCCATAGGGTTTTCAAGGCAACAGATGGCATTGCCTGCCCCTGCCTGGACTTCCTTGGTGGTCTCCAACCCTACTTAGCTTCCAAGATCTGATGAGACAGGCCAGCTAGCCTGGGCCATCCAAGTGAGGGCAAAAAAACAACAACAGAGTGGGGGAGCTTTATTTGGTTATCAAATTCCTAAAACAAAGAACCTGTTAGGATCCACCCCTCTTCCAATTCCCCATTTCTCAGGCATCAAAACTTATTCCTTTTAGGCAAATCAATTATCTTTCTTCCTTTGGGATATGCTGCGCTATCAAAATCACCCTTCTGGATTCAGTGGCTAGGGAAGTCCTCATGTAGCCATGTAACTGGCAGACGTGTGTGGAGCAGAGAATGTGGATCACATGGTCAGCTGAAAAAGTAATGTTTAAGATATGCTTCTAGCCAGGGGTCCGTTGGGGCCGGAGCGAGGGGGAGCAAAGCTCCGCCAGCTCAGGACTGGCAAGTAGGGCAGCCCCGGGCTAAATCAGATTCTCTAATCTGATTCAGCTCACTGCCGAATTGCTGCTGAAATTCGGCAGCAACTTTAAAAGCCATTGGAGGGGAGGTGGTTTGAGGGAGAGGCTCCAAACTTGCAGGGTAGCTGCTGGGGCCTCTCCTCGAAATGCCCACCAAGTTTCAAGAAGATTGGACCAGGGGGTCCAATTCTACAGGCCCCCAAACAGGTTGCCCCCATTCCCTCCATTGTTCTCTATGGTGGGAAAAAAGTTAAAAAAATTTCCCTCCATAGAGAACAATGGAGGGGATGGGACAACCTGTTTGGGGGCCCATAGAATTGGACCCCCTGGTCCAATCTTTTTGAAACTTAGTGGGTATTTCGAGGAGAGGCCCCAGCAGCTACCCTGCAAGTTTGGAGCCTCTCCCTCAAACCCCCTTTCCTCCAGCCCCTCATATACCCTATGAGTTTTTGCCATTGATTCAGGGACTCGCTTTACGTGGGGATTCAGGGACTCGCTTTACAGTGGCTTGTCTCTTTTCTCCAGGGTCGGGGACAAAGGGTGATGCTTGGGGAGGAGCAGTCCCGGAGACACCCGCTTGAATGCGGTGTGCCTCAAGGGGCTGTTCTGTCCCCGATGCTTTTTAACATCTATATGCACCCCCTTGCCCAGATTATCCGAAGGGCAGGGCTGGGTTGTCACCAGTACGCTGATGACACCCAGCTCTATCTGATGTTGGGGGGCCGGTCTGGCTCGGGACCGGACGATTTAGACCGGGCATTGCACGCTGTGGCTGGTTGGCTTAGGCTGAGCAGGCTGAAGCTGAACCCGACAAAGATGGAGGTCCTGTGCCTGGGTCGGGGTGGCCCATGGTCGGGGCTCCCACTCCCGACCTTCGACGGGGCGCCATTGGTGCCTTCGCCGGTGGTTAGGAGTCTGGGTGTGCTCCTGGATCCCTCCTTATCAATGGAGCAGCCACTGCCAAATCGGCCTTTTACCATCTGAGGCTGGTGCGGCAGTTGGTCCCCTTCCTGGATCGCGCTGACCTGGCTACTGTGATCCATGCAACGGTCACCTCAAGGCTGGACTATTGTAACGCTCTCTACATGGGGCTGCCCTTGGGGCAAATCCGGAAGCTTCAGCTAGTGCAGAATGCGGCAGCAAGGTTGTTGATGTGTCTCCTGAGACGGGAGCACATACGACCAGTGCTGGAGGCACTGCACTGGCTACCAGTGGCATACCGGGTTCACTTCAAGGTGCTGGTACTGGCCTTTAAAGCCCTAAATGGCCTGGGTCCGACCTACCTAAGGGACCACCTTTCCCCGTATGTACCCCAGAGAGCACTTCGGTCAGGGGCCCAACATCGCCTGGCCATACCTGGCCTAAGAGAAGCTAGGCTCACTGCCACCAGGGGGAGGGCTTTTTCGGTGGCGGCCCCTAGCTGGTGGAACGAGCTCCCGGAGGAGATCAGGGCCCTGCGGGATCTGATGCAGTTCCGCAGGGCCTGTAAGACGGAGCTCTTCTGCCAGGCATTTGAATAGGGGCCGCCGCCGCCGTGGCCTCCCCTGCTACCCAGCGACTACCAAAGCGCAACACAATTATACCATCCTGTCGCTGAGGACCCTGTATGTTCCCAGTACTAGATTGTACGCAACACCAGCTGATACGCCATCAGATTGTACTGAGCACTTTAATAGTACTGTGTAATAATGTTATACTGTTTTATAATGTTTTGATTGCTTTTAAATGTTTTATTGTGAACAAGGTTCACCTAATTTATGTAAGCCGCTCTGAGCCTGCAGTGCGGGAAGAGCGGCCTAAAAGTTGAACTAAATAAATAAATAAAAATAAATAAATAAATGGCCCATAGGATATAATGGGGCTGAAACTGACATTCCCTTTCTGACACACTTCTGGTGATGTCAGGGGACGTGGCATATGCTAATGTTATGCTAATGAGCTCCTGCACCTCTTTTTCTACGAAAGGACCCCTGGCTTCTAGCAACCTTAACACTCAAAGTCAGCAGGCATCAATTTGGTCATAGGGTGAATCTCTACCTCAGCATATCCTAGGGTTTATTTATTTATTTACTTAAAATATATATTAGCTGTCTTTCTTCCTTACAGAGTTAAACAGCTTGCAATATAGATAAAATATATAAAATAGGATACAAAAATACGTAAAAACCAAAACCAGTTCTGAGATCAAATGATGCCTGCCTTACAGTGCAATCCTGAACAGAATTACAACACCCTCTTAAATCCACTGAAGTCCTTTGGCTTAGAAGGCTGTAACCTTTAGGATGCCAACTGATTGAATGGAATTAAGCAATGTTTGTAGATTATGGCCCAGATCTTATGCACTGATGCAGTATCTCTCAGCATCACATACACTCTACAAATGCCCACTGGGTTCAACACTTGTACTACTAAACTCAGACAAAAAGTCATTTGAATTAACGGCAATAAACAGGCATTGTTCTGGGACTGGAATGAGAGACCACAATGTGGAATGACAGTCCTTCCACTCTGGGGCCTGTCATTCCATTCCCAGAATACTCCTTCTATCTCCAGGGGCTGTCATTCCACTCTGTGGTCTCTCATTCTAGTCACAGAATTCTCCTGCTACCCCCAGGCCCTGTCATTCCACTCCAAGGCCTATCATTCCAGTCCCAGAATGCTTCTGTTACCCCCTGGGGCTATCATTCCAAGCTGGGGCCTGCCGTTCCAGTCCCAGAATAGTCTATTTGGGCCCAGAGACCCTAATGGAAAATCCATTCTGCATTTTCTTTGCAACTCTACTTGTACTGTAATGTATTTCAATGGCGCCCATGCAAGTCAATTGGCATTCCTGGCTCCCATTATTTCCAATGGGCCTTCAAGTGTTTCCCATTGTTTCCAATGGGCAGTCCTGTCCTTCCTTTTAGTACATCCCTTTCTGGCATGAGCAGCCAGAAACAGAAAAAAATGTTTTCTTTCATTTTAAAAATAAAAGCTAAGAAGAAACAAAGAGTGGGAAAGCAGGAGAAATGAAAAAAGGATTGGGGGGGGGAGGAGACAGGAGAGCTGGGTTGGAATCAAACTTTGCTGTTGGAGGGGGAGGGGGAAACGGAAGCCACATTTTTGCTTTAACTTTTTGGGCACTGCAAATAGCAAGAAGCCTGATTAGAAGATATATATAGTTTTTAATTCACAGGTTTTTTTTCCTACTCCTCTCTCTTTCTCTCTCTGTCCACACACATACACACACACACACACACACACACACACACACACACCCTTTCTTTCTACTTTGCTGTTCAAAATAAAAGGGAAGGGAGGGCGGCCACAGGAGGAGGGAACTCACCCTGTTCCTGAAGGATTTCAACATTTCCATCACAAAAGCTCACCAGAAGCAGCAGCCTGGAGGAGCAAAACTTTAGAACTGGCAAATAGCATTCTCTGCTTACTGCCATTGCAGGAAGAGCGCAAGAGCAGACTACACAGTTTTAAAAAAAAAGCTCCAAGACCAAAGGCTTTTGGGTAGAGGACTCTGAAACCCCACCCTCACCCCACTGTAGGGAAGCTATGGCTTGACTCTGAGATAAGAGACAAAAGAGGGATTTCTCACCACCTAAGCGAGAAATAGCAGGCTGGAGAAGGAAAGAGCTGTGACGCCAGTGCTCTGCTCAGATTGTCGCTTCTTCTGGATGAGCAGAGCAGGGCTTTTGGTGAGGGAGGGGTGGGAAGGGGAGGAGCAGGCACGTAAGCCAGCCGGAACTGTGTTCCAGTGCGTTCCGGTCCAAAAATAGCCCTGTCGAGAACTGTTCTTGAGAGACCAGCTCTGAAAGAACTTATGACTGACCCAAGGTCACACCAGCAGCTTCATGTGGAGGAGTGGGGAATCAAAGGAATTTTCCAAGCCAGAGTCTGCCGCCTTAGGCCCCAGAGAATGTTGCCTTCTTTGGCCTCCTTTCTGCACCCTTGTCTACAAACCAGAATTTCCAACTGTAGTTTTAATTCTAGTTTGTGAGGAAGAATGAGATTGCAGTTTTTCAGAGCAACAGATGGGGCTGTCACAACAAATGACTGTTGTTTCTAAACCAAAAAGTCTTCTGTCTCAGTACAGAGTGCGATGGGAAGAGGGAGAATAAGGGGGGAAGGAGCCTGCAAACTTGGGGGGGGGGGGTGATTCGGAACCAACTTTTGAGGTTATTGAAAGGGTTGCTAATATAAGTGAAGTACTTTAAACAGTCTGAAGCGTGATATAGATAATAAATATCATCATGCAAACTATTTACTTTCCATGGTTTGCAATCAAGCCAGCTTGGCAATATGACTGGTTTTATGCTTCTCTTCAGATGTAGGAATGCAATGTGAGGAAATGTCAGCTACGTGGAAGATATATGTTTTCTACAGCCTAGGGCAATGTTAGAGAAGTGGACATTTTTTCTATCAGTCGTAAACATAGTGTGGGATCCTACATAAAATTTCCACATGTGCAAGGAAGAGAGGTGATTTTCAACAACCCTCCCTCTCTCACAGCAGACCTCCAACTTCCCCCAAGCTATTCTTGGGGTGTGTGTGTGTCATCCACTCCCCAGAAGTAGCATTTAGGGGGTATTTGGGGCTTTAGTGGGAGGGCAGGGGTATCCTTCCATCTGCAGAAATTTTTGGCAGAATGTGGAGTGACTAAAAGCCATTTTATTTCAGTTCCCTTGTACAAATGTAGGGCCACCTCTGCAGCAGCCCTTGTAATACCTTAGAGAAGGTACACAGAAGGAAGGCACTTGTAAAGGAAGGATGTCTCGGTTTTCTGGGCTGCTGGAGATTCAACCCACACATTACAAGAGCAGGCAAAACAAAGCACAGCCTGGATACCTGGCAGTTAACAAATGCCATTCCTACAGAAAACTGTATCAGGAACTGTAAAAGATCCCTCCTCCCCTCCTTCCTACTCTCTTTTCCCAGAGGTGGTGGCTTCCCCCTCCAGCCATCCCCTCTTACTCGCCTTCAGTAGTTGTCACCACTCAAGCTCTGCCCTTTCTTTTGCCTTCTGCATCTTGAGAAGCAAGTAGAGGTTAAATGTGTGTGAATTGCTAGACACGCCCCTCCTCCCTGGCCTTGGGTTGCCAGCTGCAGCTTGGAAATACCTGGAGATTTTGGGGGGTGGAGCCCGAGGATGGTGGGGTTTGAGAGAGGAGGGACTTTATTGGGGAACAATGCCATAGAGTCCACCCTCCAAAGCAGCCATTTTCTCCAGGTGAACTGATCTTTGTTGCCTGGAGATCAGTTGTAACAGCCGGAGATCCCCAGCCACTAGCTGGAGGTTGGCCTTCGAGATGTCTGGCTGTCCTTGACCACAGCCAGGGCTTTCTCTGCCCTGGCTCCAACCTGGTGGAATTCTCTGCTGAGTAACATCCATATTCTGTGGGATACACTACAATTCCACAGGGATTGCTGTGCAGGGATGTTCCACCAGGCATTTGGTTGAGGACATCTTGTCACTCCCCTCCTCCTCCCCTCCCCCTTCTCCCATGAGACAGTGGCACTGTTAGGATTTTAGGGCCATCTATGGCTAATTTGATTATTGGATTAATCTGGCTGTTTTACCGTCTAGCCTGATCAGAAATTGTTCTATGTGATGTTTTATCTGATTATGTTTTCCCCTCCCTGAGCTTGCTCCTACTGGGGAGGGCAGTCAATAGAGTCAATAAATACACAGATAGATAATAAAACCCCCAACTCTCTGTCAGTGGTTATCAAGCCATAAGAAGAGAGAAAGGGCTAGGTGACATTGCTAAATTCATGGATGTAACTGAATATTTAGGTACATAATTGTGCAGACAAAGCTAGGGATGCCGGCCTCCAGGTGGGGCCTGGGGATCCCTCGGAATTCCAGCTCATCTCCAGACTACAGAGACCAGTTTCCCCTGGAGAAAAGGGATACTTCAGAGGGTGGACTGTATGGCACTGTGCCCCACTGAGGCCCTTGTCCTCCCCAAGCTCTAGGGCTGCTAAGTCAGCCCGGGGGGCGGGGGATCCCCCGCTACAGGGGTTCCCAATCCGCCGGCCAGCATTCAGCCGGTGAGGGGAACCCCACCCCCGAAGTCATCCAGTCAGGATGACTTCCCCAGTGTAATGACGTTACCCGGAAGTGACATCATCACGTTGGGGATGTTGCCGGGACAATGCTCTAGCAATCGCCCTGAAACTCTATGGTACTATAGAGTTTTGGGGTGATTGCCAGAGCGTCG
Organism: Lepidodactylus listeri; assembly: GCA_029233225.1. Taxonomy (NCBI): domain Eukaryota; kingdom Metazoa; phylum Chordata; class Lepidosauria; order Squamata; family Gekkonidae; genus Lepidodactylus; species Lepidodactylus listeri. Next base: position 108,351,598 of record JARCFY010000009.1, on the reverse strand, counting down.
CCCTGGCAATGCCCCCAACGTGATGATGTCACTTCCGGGTGACATCATCGCGGCACACGTGTAAGCGCGCGCACCGGGGAAGCTCCCGGGCTGAGGAGGACTCCCCCCCGCCGGTAAGTCTCAACGACTTGGCAACCCTACCAAGCTCTACCCCCAAATATCCCAACCCAGAGCTGGCAACCCTCCCCTCCCCCACCAGGGGACAGGAGGGACCTGGCAACCCTAACAAAAGCTGTTGTGAACCCGGCAGGGGTGGCAGTTTGCCTGGCAACCATTTCTGTGACTCTTGAGGTTGGGAAAAGAGGTGATGAAATCTCTGTGGTTCCCAGATAGTTACACACTGAGTATTGTTTCGCACAGTATCTTGTGCCAGTGTGCACCATCACAGGACCACATTCAGCCTGGATGTACTTTCCCCAATGTCTGGCTTCTGACTAAAAGAGCTGCAGTTTATTTTACAGTGTATAGTTGTTAGTTTATAGGTTTTTGCTATTGCTAATAACATCAGGGGTGTTATTAGTTTACCAGGGAGGGAGGGAGGGGGAGATATATATATATATATATTCTAGCACAGTATGGTTTCAATGCCCTGGAGAATTTTTGCTGGCAGGGGTCAATTTTCACTGATTCCTGTGGTGCTAGAGTTTATGGGAACAGCCTTGCTGGTCTTCCCCGAATGAAAGATCACCGGGTATGACTGGTAGCCTGCATTCTGTCGGAGCCCTCTTCCTTTTCTTACCACCCTGCTCCAAGACCTCTTTGCGCCTGCGCCTTGCACATCAAGGAGGCAGGTATTCTTGTTCATCCTGGAGCTAAAATCTGCTGTGATGTCATGAATGCCGTCATTCTACTCATGGTGGACAGACTATTTGTCTTTCGATTTTTCCACAAAAAAGGAACACAAATAGTCACAGCCCACCTGCCTTCTGACAAGAAAACAGCCTGCGTTCTGACCTTTTATAGTTCTGACTGTTATAGCTTTTAGGGAATCAGATCACTGTGTGTGTTTATTCTGATGGAATCAGTATTTCAGAATTAGAAATAACAGCAACAGACACTTCATAGTATGTGGTTATGGGGGACAGATCAACCCCCGTCAAGAGATATCTGCATGGATCACTGGACTGGTCAAATCTTGTCGTGTGCCCCTGCCAATGAAACGGTCAGCCTTGGCAATGCCAGACAATGCCGTTGGTGGTGGCAGTGGGAACTCTAGTTGCTTGGGCAGGGCTTCTCATGCAGTTCTGAGGCAGCCTCTGGCAAGGGAATCTACAGAAAGCATTTGGGCATAAATGCCAGGTCAGTGACCACTAGGTCACTAGATACCCCCAGCCATAGGCGTAGAGTACGGGGGGGGGGGGAGAGGGGGTGGCTGGGGGGAGGAGAGAGAGGCACCAGCAGCAGCGGCTGGTGGGCCTTGGAAGGGCCTGGGGAGGCACGGCGGTTTCCTGGGGAGGAGAACATTGCCCCAGCATGCGCACGCACGCGCTTTGTGCACATGCTAAGGAACCCCCGCCCCCCTGGAATTTCCAAAACTCTACGCCCCTGCCCCCAGCCCCCAGTGGCAGACGGGGGATAGGGTTGCCAGATCCAGGTTGGGAAACGCCTGGAGATTTGGGGGTGGAGCCTGGGTAGGACATGGATCTCAGTGGGATCAAATGCCATAGAGTCTACCTTTTAAAGCAGCCATTTTTCTCCAGGAGAACTGATCTCTGTAGTTTAGAGATGAGCTGTAATTCCAGGGGATCTCTGGGTCCCACCTGGAGGCTGGCATCCCTAGAGATCACTCTGGGTCTCTTGGTGACTCGTTGGAAATGTGTACATCTCAGGGCATATTAAAAAAGCAGCACATTAAGGCACCGGGGGGGGGGCAAGTGCCCCTCTTGCCTCCCACAGACACCCATGGCCTCTGGAACTAGACGCAATGACTTCACTAGGGAAGCCTCATGCACATCAGCTGCTGGCACAGAGGCACTTCCAATCCAGCAAGGGGATCTGTGTTTAGACATGTGCCTTTCCTCTTGCAGAGCCCGGGCATCTCTGAAGACATACCTTCATTATTTCAGAAGGCAAATCCCCACAGTAGAATGTAAAGCGATGCAACAGTAGCATGCTACACAGGGCTGGAACTCCAATTTATTTATTTACTTCATTTATACTTAGGGTTGCCAGCTCCAGGTTAGGAAATTCCCACAGATTTTGGGGGTGCAGCCTGGGAACACTAGGTTTTGGGGAGAGGAGGGACTTCAGTGGGGTATCAAGCCATAGAGTCCACCTTCCAAAGCGGCCATTTTCTCCAGGTGAACAGATCTCTCTCGCCTGGTGATCAGTTGTAATCCCAGCCACCGCCTGGAGGATGACCATCCTATATATACTCCACCTTTCTCCCCAATGAGACCCAAAGTAGCTTGCATTACTCTCCTCTCCTCCATTTTATCCTTACAGCAACGCTAGTAGGTTAGGCGAAATGTAATGTATGCAATGGCAGCGGCCACATGGCCCCGCAGAGCACATGGCCCAGTTAAACCCTGAGCTTGGGGCCAGAGAACAATAGTACACTAGGATCCTAAATGTCCCCCTATCAGAGGCTTAGGATATTCAAATAGTCCTGTGATAGCCTCTGGTGGGAAACTTATCCAATTTCCTTGTTTGGGCGAGGTCAAGGGTGCATGTTACCTGTGCTTATAAGCAGGCCCCCTGACCTCTGTCCCGCATGATTAGGGTTGCCAAATCTGGGTGGGAAAATACCTGGAGACTTTGGGGGTGGAGCCAGGAGAAGGTGGGATTTGGGGAGGGGAGGGGTCTCCACATGGTAGAATTCCATAAAGTCCACCCTCCAAAGCAGCCATTTTCTCCAGGGAAGCTGATCTCTGTCAGCTGGAGATCAGCTGTGAAAGCGGGAGATCCCCAGGCCCCACCTGGAGGCTGGCAACCCTACATCTGATCCTGCTCAATAAAATATATGCTGATTTCAATGCAACCGGACTCCGCTTCCAGTACTTTTCACTAAAAGTGTGTGATTTGCTCAGTAAACTTCCATGGCAGAACAGGGATTTGAACCTGGGTCTCCGAGATTCTAGTCTGACACTCTAACCATTATACTACACTGGCTGTCAAGCTAAGGCTCATGCAGAAACTGCCACACCCCCACTTCCGTATGGACCCACTTAAGCCGCATTCTCACCTGCTCAGTATGTCTCTGGCACTGAATTCACTGGGTTTGGAAACTGCTCTCTTTCCTGCTTACTGAGCAGGAAACATCATGTTAATCTTTACTTCTGTTGCTTGTTTCTAGCTTGTCCACTGGTTCCTGAAGAAACACAAAACAGTCGCTTGTTCCTGACTTGAAATCTATATTCTAATTCCGAGAGGTTTTTTTTCCTGTGTGGATGCTTATTTCTGCCGAAAGAGAGCTCACTCTCCCCCAACAGCTTTTCCTACATACTCAGACCCCTTCCTCAGTCTGCAGAAAAATCCGAAAAGTTTAAAAAAAACCTTCAGGGACCATAGGACCCCCCAAACTACCCTTTGAAATGGCATCAGCTCCAGGCGTCAACTGTGAGGAGATTAGAATGTTCAGGGGAGGGGGGGGGAGGTTTTAACTGTTTCTGTCAGTAAAAGGCAGGGTTTTTACTGGCAAGCAGTCTAGGGTTGCCAAGTACCCCCCCCCCCCGGCCACCAGCAGCAGATCCAGATCCAGGCTGGGAAACTCCTGGATATTTGGGGGTGGAGCCTGGGGAGGACAGGGACCTCAGTGAGGTACAATGCCATAAACTCCACCCTCCAAAGCATCCATTTCCTCCAAGGAAAGTTATCTCTGTAGTCTGGAGATGAGCAGTAACTCCAGGGGATCCCCAGGCCCCACCTGGAGGCTGGCATCCCTAGCTGTGTGACCCACATGATTGTTTCAGTATTATGTAGGGTTGCCATACCCCTGATGGGGGCAGGGTTTCCCCTGATTTTGAGCACCCAGGGGATTCCCCTGATTTTGGTCCCCCCCCCCCAGCCCTGTCCCCAAAGAGCGTGTGCCAGATATGTCTAATGCAATAACATCACCCGGAGGTGAAGTCATCCTGCTGGGCACGTTGTGTGGGGGAGAAGAATGGAAGCAAAGGTGTGAGGAATGGGATAAACATCCCGCAAGTTTCTTGCGGGTCTTCACTTGTTAATTTCTAAAGCCCACTCAAACCTCATTAGCCAAACCAGTAAAAGCTGAGGCATGTTAAAGGCCTCACACAAGTGGTTGAAGGGCTATCCAGCCCTACGGTCTGAATGGGTCAAGACCCATGTGAAAGGGTATCCTCACTTATAAAACAAGGTGCCCCTTCTTTTGTATGTGAGGATACCCCCTCGCACAGGTCTTGAAGAAGAAGAGATTGGATTTATACCCCACCCTTCACTACCCAAAGGAGTCTCAGGGCGGCTTACAAACTCCTTTCCCTTCCCTTCCCCTCCCCACAACAGACACCCTGTGAGGTAGGTGGGGCTGAGAGAGCTCTCCTGAGAACTGCTCCTGAAAGAGCAGCTCGGAAAGAACTGACCCAAGGTCACACCAGCAGCTGCATGTGGAGGAGTGGGGAATCAAACCCAGTTCTCCCAGATTAGAATCCGTGGCTCTAACCACTACACCAAACTGACCCATTCAGACAGGAGGGCTGGGCAGCTAACAATGAGTAGCTCTCCAACTCCTCGTGTGGGGCCTTTTACACCCCCCAAAGAGGATGTACAGGGCAAGGCACCTTAGTCAAGGCACAGATTGGGCTGGAGGTGAGTTCAGCTGTCCAGAAGAGGAGGAGGTTGGTGCTATCACCGATGAGATGGCTACGCATGCAAATATAAACTGCACCACTGTTTCTTCACAGCAAGCCCCTAGGCTCACCAGCAGAAATGGACATTTTTTTTGTCCCAACTTTCAAACACTTGAAAGCTGTAAGCTGAAAATGATGACTGCCCTCTCTTATCCCCCTTAGTACAATCATATATAATGACTCTAAATGATGGCTTTGAATTTGGTAACTGATTCATGAAGGTGAGTGCTGTTGAAGCCATCAGGGCCGTGTTCAGGCTTGGGAATACTCAGTAGAGATATCTGACTAGTCACAATGTGATTTAGGAGCATGCTTGCTTCCAAGGGCTCTCTGACTGCCACTGCTTTAAAGATTATTTTAAAGTAAGAACAAGGGTGAATTTCTGAATCAGAGCCAGCGTCTCTGTCAGAAATCTGGAACACAGTTTCAGGGCACGGTAGGAAGCATTGTATTGTCAGGATGTGTTTAGGCTGCCATGTCATTAATTCTTTTTTGGCCAATTAAGTAATTAAAACTGCATACAGTTCCATGTTAGCAAGAGCAATGGTTCAAAGAGGGGCATATTTTTGTTTTCAGATAACGTATTTGCGTCTCACAACAAGCATAATTTTTGAAGTGATATTTCTCTTTCAAACAGGAGGGAATATCTCTTTGAAGGTGGCATTTGCTATCTGCTATTTACGCGCGCGTATTACACAACAGAGTGCTAAAGCATCACCAGGGCTATTTTTGGGCAGGAACGTACAGGAACGGAGTTCCGGCTGGCTCCTGAGTTGGCCACACCCAGCAGGAACTTATTAGCATAATAGGCCACACCCAACAGCAGAAACTCATTAGGATTGGCTACATTCGGGGTATGTGGCCTAACATGCAAATTAATTCCTGCTACAAAAAAGCCCTGGGTTTTGACAACAAACAAGGTAAACACAATAAGAAGCAAACGGTGGGTGTGGCTGGATGACCACTCTTCTGGTAACATGGGGGTGTGGCCTAACGTGCTAATAAGCTGTGCTGTCAGTGGTGTGGCCTAATATGCTAATTAGCTTCTGCTGTTGGGTGTGGTCTATTATGCTACTGAGTTCCTGCTGGGCTTTTTCAACAAAAAAAGCCCTGAGCATCACAAAATAGCAATGAAGTTCAATTAAAACGTTTCATGCTAAAACCTGCACTCTCTAGAACAATAAGAAGAAAAGTCACAGGCTCAGAGGGAATCCCATGAGAAGGCCAGGAGGAGTAAATACATCTTCACAAGATCTGGAAGAACATCAGTGGAATGCCCCTGCATGTTTCTTTGGGAATGGAGTTCCATAGACCAGAAGCCAGTATTGAAAAAAAAAATATGCACCCAATGTCAATTACCTCTCTCCAGAGAAGGTAGGCAGGGCACCTGCTGAAACATCTCCCCCTCTGCTTGTTTTTTGGGGGGAGGAGAGTAGATATGCAACAGAACACATGTTTACATTCACCATATACTCTCTACACAGGGTGCCCATGCGCTCTACATACCAAGTGCAGCCAGTAACCCTATGTAGTATTTTAAGGATGGCACAAGCATGTACACTAAACACAGGAATGGCTGGAACTTTTTTTCCGCCTTCGGATCTTTCTATTCTGGGAACTGCCCACAGCTAGTTAAACTAGTATACTGACCCACAGGCTTCTGGTCTCAAGTTGCAGCGTTTGTTCCCCAAAGGTGTCAGGCAAGAGGGCTTTTCAATGGCAAAATCTTTCAGTCTAGAGGTCAGGGTTCCAGAAGTCAGGCTAGGTAGAGTCCAGGAATCAGGCAAGTCAGGGACTCCGCGTCTATTGTATGTATTGCTCCCACCCCTAACAGCCTCCCTTGGCTGGTTTTTATAGCGACACGTCTAAAGGTCATGCTTTCAGCCAGCTGCCCGGGACTTGTCCTGAAACTACTCATCTGTGGTATCAGCAAGCAGCTGGTGTTGGGCCAGGAGGCATACACTTTGCCATCTCTCTTGTGGCTCTTTTCTCAGTCTCTGTCATGGTACTCTAAGGGTGTAGTGATACTGGAGGGATGGGAGTGACCAACTGACATGTTTTCCACACGAACGGATCTCCTTGCTCCTGCATTTGTATTCCTCTGCTGCTTTCTTTCATTTCTGCAGAGGTATTTGCAGTTTGAGGAGCAAAAACTCAGTTTGCTCCCTCTTGTGGCACAGCAAGGGAATTCCTGGAAAAAACAGAAGTCTGGTGCTGCTCCCCAAGAGAGGACAAACTGTGTTTTTGCACCTCGGACTGCAAATACGTCTGTGGAAATAAGTGAAAGAGGCAGAGGAATACAAATACAAATGCAGGAGCAGGGAGACATGCTTGTATGGAAAACATCAGACTTTTACCTGCTGGATCAGGGCTGGAGGGTGTCAGTGGACCTGCACCAGCTGTTGGCTGTGAACCCCAACAAGCCTGCAGTTCGTCTTCCTGCTTGCTGGCTTCTGCTAACTCAGAGCTAACTACACATTGCTCCCCTTCTCCTGAGGAGTCCTCACTAGTGCTGAACCCTGGCTGACTCATGGCAACTGGTAATGTTTTGGTTGGGTAACAACCCTGCAATAGACATCTGCTGAGTAAATTTCCCAACACTGTCTAGGCAAATGCTGAGAGATTTGGGAGACACTGCCTGTGGAGGGTGGAATTTGGGTAGGATGTGATGGCACTTCAGGGTGATACCGTAGGAATTTCACCACACCTCTATGGGAAAGATCATAGAGCCTAGGGGAAATTCTTACAGCATCACTATGGGAAGAATTTTTTCCCTCCTAAATTTCTCAAGGATGGGAGATTGGGAAGTCTTCTGCCCAAACAGTTGGGAAGTCTTCTGCCAAGTGTCCCTCACTATTCTTTATTAAATTGCCATGCTTCACACCTGACAAATTTGGCCAGCCGGAACAACCTACTCTGCGGTTTCCTAGCAACCACACAACATCTGCCAACCCACGGCCAGATCACTTCTGACAATATGAACATGGTTGAAATGCCACTGCACTCAAGGGAAGATTATGGTTAATTTGCACAGGTCAGTCAAAATTGCTTCTCTTGAGTGGGGAACTATTCCATCCAGGCAAAAGTCTGGCGCCCCAGAGAAAGAATGCCACCAACAACATTACTTCCTATGCCCCCTATCTCAAGAAAACATGCTGAAGACATGTACCTCTGGCCACAAACCCTGACCTCTAACTTGGGGCATGTCAGAAATACAAGCTTGATATTTAACAGCTACCAAGGTTGACACTAGATAAACCAGCCTGCTGGAGCAAACAGGTGGTGAAACCATTATTAGGGAAGCAATGCCTTTGCTGTGTTAAAATAATACTTCAGGGACTGGGGGGGAAAAAATCAAAATTGTAATCAAAACTATTGGACCTTGATATACTGTGACTTAATATCCTGTGGCTTCCCTGCTTTTATACTTGTTACTATAGCTCAGGGGTGGCCAACCTTGCTTAACGTAAGAGCCACATAGAATAAACGTCAGATGTCTGAGAGCCGCAAGACAGGAACAAATATCACACACACGTTTTTATTTTTAAAAATATGCAAATTTGCTTTTTATTAACGTTAAATGGGACTGCCAAAAATAAAAACAAACGAGGAAAACCAGTTATTGATAATGATATTACTTGTTTGCTAATGATATTGAGAGAGATGGAAAGAAAGAATTAAAGAAGTGGAAAGAAAGAGAGAGAGAGAAACTAGTAAAGCAAATAGATGGGAGGGAGGAGGGAAGGAAGGAAGGGAGAAAAAGCATGCCTCCCCTTTGCTTCCCCAGCCGCCCTGCCAGGAGCCGCACAATATATGTGAAAGAGCCGCATGTGGCTCCCGAGCCACAGGTTGGCCACCCCTGCTATAGCTGGTTTAAGATTCAGCCATCCCTTACTGCTCCTGAGGTATGTAAGTCAGTCCTGCAGTTCATAGGCTTCTAATGTTAAAACCAAAAAGAGAACTCCCAGATAAATTATTTCTTTATTTATTTATTTAATTTCTAAGCCGCTCTCCCCGCATTTGCAGTCTCATTTAGAATGATTAAAATGCAGAGCCATGTTTAGACAGAGCCTAGGGGCACATAATTGATCTCAGCTTTAAAAAAAATCCGACTGCTTTCTCCATTAACGGGGCCAATGAAAGAAGATACTATTGAAATCCTTCATTTGCAGATCAGCAGCCTTCAAGGGTTTTTTTTTTTTTTTTAAAGAAACTTTTGTCACAAGTTGTGATTCTGTTGGCAGTCTGAAACCACTAGCTGGACAGGTGACACTGGCTGACCGTGCAACATAATCAATTAGTCCTGTCTTTCGAATCCTTATTCGTCTTGGGCTATTGATACTGCACCAGCCTTTGAGCTAAATATAGACTTGGGAGCAAATGCAGGCAGGAGGGGGGAAAGCCCTCCACGGCTCCACTTCCGTTCCAACAAGCAGCCTTTAACATTTAAGAAGGTAGTTGATAGGCATAAAACTTCCTCTTCTGTCTGTGTAATTCTTTATACAGGGCCGCTGATTGCACAGAAAGAGAACAAACAGCTCTGATTCGGCAGCACTCCATCATAGCTCAACACTTCTTCCAGCATTCTGCATTTTTCTTTCTCCCCTTGGAAATGAAATCCTAACATTTACATGTGTGTGTGTGTGAGGGGGGAGGGAACAGCATTTTCCTGAATGAATGAATGAATTGATTAATTAATCCACCTATATCCTGCCTTTTCTCTTGGTTCAAGGAGGCTTACAATAATGGTTAAACCAACTCCAGCTAAAACCAAAGGTAAAAGAAGCACTGCTTAGTCTCACAGAGTGGTAGCCCAACATAGCATCAGGATGAGCCACATGGGTAAAGGCAGTTCCATTGAACTCAGTGGGACATGAGTAAAAAAGCTTAAATCAGGCTAAAATGTTTCTAGAATGCAGAGGGACTGTACCCCACTACTAGAGCACATGCTTTGCATGCAGGAGTTTCCAGGTTGAATCCCTGGCATCTCACCTTTTACAAAACTGAGGGCGCGATCATACACACCCATTTGCGACGCGAGAAGGACGATTCCCCGCCGGCTCAAAGTGGCGCGATCACACAAGCACATCTGGGAAGCATCCCACAGCTGTCGTCAAACTGTCGCAAGCCGCTTTGAGCCAGTGGGGAATTGGCGTAAAAAGCCACTAGTGACAAGGCAGTCTCAAATGGTTTGTGATGGCCCAGAACTGGCCTTTCCCTGTGTGATCGCGCCAGCGCAAACATGTGGCCTTGGGGAGCGGGCTTTTTTGGGGGTTTCCCCCCCCGTCCCAGTATGCGCATCATCGGACGACCCCCTGGGTGGAGAGGCAATTCATTGATCCCTTGTTTCAGCGAATAAGCGCATTGAAAACGGCTGGGGAACACCCCCCCCCAACTCGCCCGCAGTTGCGTGTGATCATGCAGCAGCGGTTTGCCCTTGCAGGTCCATGGACCTGTGTGATCCCGCAACTGCGACGCAAATTGTGCCGACACAAATTTGCGTCGCTTCCCGTCCGGCTTATCTCACTCGTGTGGCCGCGACTTGAATCTTTCAGGTATTCGCTTTGGGGAAAGGGCTCCTTTCTGACCTTGCAAAGAGGCTGCCAGCTAGGCTAAATAATGTAAAGTTTAATTCAGTTTTCACCTATTCACATTTTCAAATTTACATAGGCGGCAAACCTAAGTGTACTTTTCTGGGCGTAAGCCCCCTAGAATAACATGGGACTTGTTTCTGAGTAGATCTGCCTGTTTCAGTTGTCCTAAAGTGCTGCCATACTGATCTCTTCCATTTGCTATGAAAGATCCAAAGGTTTTTCAACTCTGTTACCATTTTAAAAGTACGGGCTAGAAAACTACAGACGTGTACCTGCATCTACCTGCTGAACCTGCCGCTTTATCCATCCAATGAAGCTGGCTCCTGCAAGTTTATGCCACCATCAATTTGTTAGTCTTTAAGATACTACAAGACTCTCCATCTTGTCAAAAGATGAACAGACTTATCCCTCTTGAGTTCATCATCATCTGTTGGCTTGTCTCAACTTTTCTAAATAGGTTGCATCCAAGACTCTCTGGGATAATTTACAAATCTGTGGCTTGAGATCTTAGAGGGAGAATCTAGGACTCACTGCAGGTTAAACATTGTGATGTAATTCACAATTCAAGCAAGCCCTTTGGTTTCTTGCACTATGGATGAGGCAGCTAGATTCCTAGGGTTGAGAGGAAAGACCTGCCAAGCTTGAGATAAAACCGAGGAAGTAAAAGAACTATGATTACTTTTCCATTAAAGTATTTCAGCGATGAACTGACTGCACTGCCCTGAGATATTCTCTCTCAGCCCTAGTCTCCCACCTTCAATATCAGTCCTTACTTAGAGGAGTAAAAATTACTGGAGGGAGAAGTTGTGAACATGCCTCTACAATGAGATTCACGGGGAAAGGCCCTCCCAAACATGCAAGAAAAACCTTCCTTTTTGAAGGAAGAATTCCTGCCCCTAGGGTTGCCAGATGTGGGTTGGGAAATACCTGGCAAATTTTTTTTGGTGTGTGTGGGGGTGGAGCCTGAGGAAGAAGGGCTTGGGGGGGAGGGACTTCAATGCGATATAATGCCATACAGCCCACCTTCCAAAGCAGCCACTTCTTCCAGGTGAACTGATCTCTGTTGCCTGGAGATCAGTTCTAATCCCAGGAAATACCCAGCCACCACCTGGAGGCTGGCAACCAATGTTCCCTCTAAGCTGTGGAGCCTTATGAGCAAAAATTCTACTTTGTGAGCTGCTGGCATTAAAGTTGTGAGCAAGCAATTTAGCTACTGCATGAATTAGTTTGTTCTGGAGCCATCCTTCCTGAGCGGAGAAAAAATGTGTGAGCCAGAGGCTAAAAAACTGTGAGCTAGCTCACACCAACTCAGCTTAGAGGGAACACTGCTGGCAACCCTACTTGCTCCCCACAAATCCTCCAAAAATGGGAGGAAATCCTTGATTCAGCAGATGGTGCCCGCGGAGGGGACGGGAGAGACCTCAGCGGGGTATAATACCATAGAGTCCACCCTCCGAAGCTGTTATTTCCTCTTTTGGTGGTGGGGAGAGATCTCTGTTGTCTGGAAAACAGTTGGAATTCTGGGAAAAATCAGTGCGCTTAGACTGGAGTAACTCTGCATAGGACTGGGCTGCCAGTCTGCCCATGGGCCATCTCTCTTCTCCCCCCCCCCCTGCTTAAAACCCTGTACGGATTGAAGAGCAAGATCCCAGGATTCCTCATCAAAAGCCTACTTAGAAAATGATGGCGGCATACGGAATTTCACCCACAAATACGGTAAAATTCATTAATGCTGGAAAGTTAGTTTTTAAACACAGGTGGGATGTCGTACACTGCAATGGGAATAAATGACTATTTTTTTTCTGAGGAAATTATTTTTGGTATTTCTGAGGCAGGCTGCGTCATGTAATGCAGCTGTTCCTACGGCAACCGTTGGTGACTCACAATGATTATGAAGAGAAACCACTGACAAATGGGTTCAGGTTGTTGTAACACAGACCTGATTTGGGTCACTTAAATGTCTGGACTCTTTAAATGTTTTTTTTTTGACATGGTTGAAGAATAGAAGCCATAAATACCTGAGCAGCAATTCCAAGCAGTTTACTTGGAAGTTAGTCCCATTTGATTCATTGGAGGCTTACTCCCCGGGAAGCGTGCTCAGCTTTGCTGTCCTCATCCGCCTGTTGCTGGACTTTCAACTGTTGGAATGGATGACTATGTGATTTTGACTCCCCAAATTTCACAAATAACTCACATGCCCATGGTCCTCCCTGCCACTATTGCCTGTACTTGTGACATCAAAAAGAGAAGGAAAAAAAAGGTAGCAAAAGTAAAGCCGGATAATATTCAAGAATGCTCGGCAGCTTTAGGTATGAATCCCTGATGTTTTTATGAAGACAGTGGGCCTGCAAGCTGCCCTGAGCCTGCTTTGGCAGGGAGGGCAGGAGGATAGAGGGAGGATAGAAGATAGAGGGAGGAGAGAGGGAGGAGAGAGGGAGGAGAGAGGGAGGATAGAAGATAGAGGGAGGATGGATAGAGAGAGGGAGGATGGAGGGAGGATAGAGGGAGGATGGATAGAGAGAGGGAGGATGGATAGAGAGAGGGAGGATAGAGAGAGGGGGATAGAGAGAGGGGGATAGAGAGAGAGAGGGAGGATAGAGCGAGAGAGGGAGGATAGAGAGAGAGAGAGAGAGGATAGAGAGAGAGAGGGAGGGAGGATAGAGAGAGAGGGAGGGAGGATAGAGAGAGAGGGAGGGAGGATAGATAGAGGGAGGATAGAGGGAGGGAGGATAGATAGAGGGAGGGAGGGAGGGAGGGAGGATAGAGAGAGGGGGGGAGGAGAGAGAGAGAGGGGGGGAGGAGAGAGGAGAGAGAGGAGAGAGAGAGAGAGAGAGAGAGAGAGAGAAAGTCAGAATCTGCGGATTCTAACAAGGGTTTCTGGGGCTTCATGCTATGCACTACCCCTCCTCCCCCCCCTTCTCTGTAACCTATCCCTGTATTGGCTATGTGACCCATATGTGATGCTTGCTTGTTTGATCCTTGTGATCCGCTATGCAATGTCCCTTTTCATTTCTTTATGACCCTGGGTTTATGGCTCTGACTAGGTCTGGTTTGTGTAACCATTTGTCCGGGAGGGTGGCGACTTCAGAGCATGAGAACAATGGGCCTCTCACCCTCCTGCCTCCGCATTCCTTTCCTCCCTGCTGGAGAAGACGGAGACCAGTTTCTTATCAACGTGTGAAGGCCTTGGAGAAAGCTATTTGTTATGTGAAAGATGGTTACATCTGAGAGGTCTGGTTTAAGAAGGGAAATTTACTGCTTCACACCTAACCTTTTTCCTGTGGGAAGCAAACGGTCAAAGGACCTTTTTGCCCGCGGTTTTCCCCCCCTGTTGATTGGTTACCTATGGGCAATTCAAATTGTGCTGGAGGGTATATTAGTCCTGCTTCTATTGTATGTTTTATCTCTGACAATAATCCGAGGACCTGTAGTAATGTAGCAATTGGAAATAAAGAACTGTGTTTCATCAACAAAGATCTGATCCTTGACTACTTTGAGCAGAAGCCTCACAGATAGAAGCATGTTTAGCTCACAAGTAGTTCCCTTGGTGGAAAACGCTGTCAACTTGCACCTAACTTATGGTGACTCCATAGGGTTTTCAAGACAAGAGACAGAACCCTAGAATCCCAGAGTGGGAAGGGGCCAGACAGGTCCAGCTCAATGCAGAATCAGCCTAGAGCATCCCTGACAAGTGTTTGTCCAGCCGCTGCCAGTGAGACTACCAGGGGTCATTTCGTAGAAAAAGAGGTGCGGGAGCTCATTAGCATAACTCATTGGCATAACTTATTTGCATATGCTACACCACTGGAAGTATGTCAGAAGGCAAGAAAGAATGGGGGGAGAGAGAGAGAAAGAAAGAAGAGAGAGAGAGAGTGAAAGAAAAAGAAAGAAAGAGCTGGCAGAGAGGGGACAGCTACTAATCCAAGCCTCAGAAATACCACTCTTCAGGCAGGATAGCTTCAGTGGTGGCTGAAGCCTTCAGAAGGCTGGTCCGAGGAACAAGGACCTTTCCAGGGGATGGGGTCATATTGCTGCAGCCGTGACACAAGCTGGCATTCCCCCGCGGGGGGGGGGGGGGCGGGGCTGGCACCAACTCCCAGAGCTGAGCTCCCCCGAGCTCCTGCTCGAAAGGACCCCTGGAGACTACCAGTGAGGGGGAGCTCACCACCTCCGTAAGCAGCTGATTCCACTGCTGCACAACTCTTACTGTCAAAAAGTTTTTTCCCCAAGATCCAGCTGGAACCTTCCGGCCCTTAATTTAGCCAGTTTGGTGTAGTGGTTAAGTGTGCGGACTCTAATCTGGGAGAACCGGGTTTGATTCCCCACTCCTCCACTTGCACCTGGCTGGATGACCTTGGGCAAGCCATAGCTCTGTACCAACTGTTCCCTCAAGGACAGCTTGGGAAAGAGCTCTCTCAGCCCCACCTACTTCACAGGGTGTCTGTTGTGGGGAGGGGGAGGGAAAGGAGTTTGTAAGCCGCTCTGAGACTCCCAAGTGAGTGAAGGGCGGGGTATAAATCCAATCTCTTCTTCTTCTTCTTCTTCTTTAAACCCACTCTTGTAAGTCCTTTCCTCTGCTGCCAACAGGAACAGCTCCCTGCCCTCCTCTAAGTGACACAGCCCTTCAGATACTTCAAGAGAGCAATCATGTCCCCCCTCAACCGTCTCTTCTCCAGACTGAACAGAAGTGATTTGCCACTTCATCAGGAAACTGAAACAAGTTAGATGACTTTGTACTCCAAAGGTACAACATTGGACCTGAGGAGGGTGTGAGGTCCCCCTCTTGTGTGGGGGTAGGGCAACCAGAGACCACCAGTGGGACTCCTGGCTCCACCCTGTCAATTGCCCACTATTCCCATTCAGCATTCTCTTTCTTCCTTATGGACGACATCTTTCAGAAGGCTTTCAGAAGGTTGTTGTGTCAAAGTGAGGTTCATAAGGCCCCTTCCATTTCCTTCCAGTTCTGTGGGCTTCTCAGCTGAAAAAGAACTGCTGAAGCAGAGAGGGCAGCGGGACTTCTTTCCCACCTCAAAGGGTTGTTGTGAGAATAAAACAGAGGAGGGAAAGCCATGCGTGTGCCCATAAACTCCTTAAAGGAAGGGCGGGATGGGAATGTACTTGATAGAAGGAGATTCCAGAGATAATTCTTGTCCAACAAAGGGCAAAGGCCAACCCGTAGGCCTAGAAATGATGATATAAGTATAGGGTTGCCATCCTCCAGGTGGGGCCTGGGGATCTCCTGCTTTTACAACTGATCTCCAACTGAGAGAGATCAGCTCCCCTGGAGAAAATGGCTGCTTTGAAGGGTGGACTCTATGGCATTGTACCATGCTGAGGCCCCTCCCCTCCCCAAACCCCACACTCCTCAGGCTCTACCCCCAGGTATTTCCCAACCCAGAGCTGGCAACCGTAGTGAACGGTTCCTGTATGTAGAGGAAGAGCCAACGTGTATTCGCTTTACAAATGGAATCAGGGACCAATACCTGGGTAAATGTAGGGTTTGGATTACTTGTTCAGCTGTTCATGTGTGGAATGTGACCCAGGGATCCCTTCGCACACACATGGAGACAAATCCAGGGCACACTGGGTACATGTGTTCAGGGTAACTTGGGAACAGGGTTACAAATACTTGTAATCCAGTTCTAAATGCATATATTTATTTATTCATATCTTGCTTTTCTCCCCTGCTGGGACTAAAAGTGGCTTAGAACATTGTTCTCTCCTCCTCCATTTTCTCACAACAACAACCCTGTGAGGTAGACCGTGCTGAGAGTTTGTGGTACGCCCAAGGTCACCTAGCAAGGTTTCATGGCACAGGTGGGGATCTGAAACCAAGTCTCCCAGAATGCTAGTTCGACACTATTTGCTATGCCACACCGGCTCTTCTGCGAGGATATTTCCTCGGAAATAAAGTTCCACGAGGACTTCCAGGTTTAGGTTTTCATTCTTTAGCACATTTTTGGCACAGAACTCAAAACAACCTTGTCTAGGGCTGCCAGATCCTACCTGGCTGCCAGTGGGAGGGGGGGGATCCTTCCTCTCCTCCGGGATTGACTGGTGCACATGTGAAGCACAATGATGTCACCTGGAAGTGACCTCATCGCATTGGGGATGTTGGAGGGTGCCACTCTAGTTTTTGGGCAAAACTCTATGCCCAAAAACTAGAGCATCACCCCCCAGTGTCCCCAAACCGATGAGGTCACTTCCGGGGGGACATCATCATGACAGGGATGTTGCAGGGCGACAGGCCTGTTCGGAGGTGAGGCTTTCCCCACCAACCAGCTGGCTGGCAGCAGGCTGGAGCCCCAGAAATTGGGGGGAACCCAGCCTGGACTGGGAGTCGGGCAACCCAAACCTTGCCTATTTTGATGGTGCTGCTGTTGGCATTGTGGTACGCTAGAACTCTCAGGGGTGCAGTATCTGATCTCTCTCTCTTTTTTGGCTGGCTTATAAACAGAGAAACTGTGATGGATGCCCCAGCAGAGATGGCGTTTGTAATTTGGTAGGATGGTGCTGAATGAATGTCACCTAGCAGAAGACTGGCCTTTCCCCTGGATGCTCTAGAAGAAGTTCCTTCAAGATCAGATCCCAAACCTCTTTATAACATCTTGTCACTCAGGAAACTATTTAATGAGGTGTGCTCCAATGGATGAAGCCCAGTTTTCCAATGAATACAAAGTGACTTGTTGTAAACAAATGAAAATTCAAAATGCATTGGAAAACATCACACCAGAACATCTCCCTTAGAGGCCCAGCTGTTACTAAACCAGAAAAATAAGCCATCAAATCCAGATCCCAGAGAGGAGCTCCTTCAGTTCCACTGCTTTGTCTACAGTCCTTGCCAACTGCCTCCTTCCTGCCCACACCCAGAGGTCCCAATTACCCTCTCACAGGAAGCACCGCTATTCTCATTAACCAAACTCACCCTGTGCTTCATCTCCCACTTCATCTCCTCTCCTGTGCCTGGTGAGAGTCGATAGGGTCACTTTCCTGAGGACAAGGCATCTGATCTCATTCACCACATGCAGATGCTCCTTTTCAGGGACCATTTGTGCACGATTCCTTTCTCCAGCCGCTCACGAACCTTCATCCTCTCAAGACAAACAGCCTGCTTAAATAACTCGGAACAAGTTGCTTCAGGAAAGCAGACAGCTCATGTCAACAGAGCCTAATCGGCTTTGTCGTAGTCATAACCCTGCTACTAATGAACTCATTTCATATTCCTGTAAATGCTCCACGAGGGCTTTGTTATAGCTAAGTTTTGCTAAATTACTATTAATTGATGCTACACCAAAGGGGTCACCTTGCAGGTCTGAGAGATGCTGTGTGGGTACGTTCAAAAGGCAGAGGTGAAATGGGAGCCCATTAACACATGCCTCATGGTAGATTAGGACAGCGGGTGTATATTGGTTAAAGCAGGAGATCATGACCGGCATGGATTCCTTGTTTATTGCCTTCTGCTTTCAGACTGCCCTTTAATTGCTCTACAACATGGGGCATGTCCACTCCCTGCACATCTCTCCCCCCTCCCCCCCCCCCCCGAGTTCAGATGCATCAACTGAGTTGGAAGTGAAGGGCTGTGTGATGTTTCTCTGCACCAGGCATGCCGGTCCAGAGGGGACCAAGGAGCTAGTAAGGTGAACAGGCCAGTTTCCTCTGCTGCATCTTTCCTCTGGTCCTGTTTCTTTATTCACAGAGAATGCTGTTCTCAGGGACTTCCTTCTCTTACTGCATCTTCTCCACGCAGGCAGATCCAGGAGGTCTGTTGGTGAATAAATTTAGAGTCCAGTGGCACCTTTAAGACCACTGAAGTTTGGTTCAAGGTATGAGCTTTCATGTGCAAGGCACACTTTTTCAAATACAGTGGAATGGGACGTAAGGTTCAAACTTATATTTATTTATTTATTCATATTTATTTATTAGGCTTATATGCCGCTCTCCCTGCAAGCGGGCTCAGAGTGGCTCACAATAAATACGTTAAAACATTAAAACAAATAAAATCAAATCCAACATACTTCACAGTTACAAAAGTTAAAGTGCTCAGAAAGATGGCGTAGTATAATACCCAGCATTCACTGCTTACAAGTGCTGATGGTACGCAAATGTCCAGGTCCTAAGCTGGGATCATGATGGTCAAACAGGTGTGAAGGAGAAGGCAAAGAAGGAGGCGGCCCCTATTTGTAAGCCTGGTGGAAGAGCTCTGTCTTACAGGCTCTGCGGAACTGCACAAGGTCCTGCAGGGCCCTGATCTCCTCTGGGAGCTCATTCCACCAGTAAGGGGCCGCCACCGAAAAGGCCCTTCCCCTTGTAATAGCGAGCCTGGCTTCCCTGGGCCCTGGTATAACCAACTGATGTTGGGCCCTAGACTGTAGTGCTCTCTGGGGTACATACGGGGAAAGGCGGTCCCTCAGGTAGGTTGGACCCAGGCCATTTAGGGCTTTAAAGGTGAGTACCAGCACCTTGAAGTGAATCTGGTATGCCATAGGTAGCCAGTGCAGTGCCTCCAGCACCGGCCTGATGTGTTCCCATTTGGGGAGACACATCAGTAGCCTCGCCACGGCGTTCTGCACCAGCTGTAGCCTCCGGATTAGCAACAAGGGCAGCCCCATGTAGAGAGCGTTACAATAGTCTCAGGGGTCCTTTCATAGAAAAAGAGGTGCAGAAGCTCATTAGCATACCTCATTAGCATATGCCACGTCCTCTGACATCACCAGAAGTGTGTCAGAAAGGGAATGTCAGTTTCAGCCCCATTATACCCTATGGGCCATTGAAATCAATGGCAAAAACTCATAGGGGTATAGGAGGGGCTGGAGGAAAGGAGGTTTGAGGGAGAGGCTCCAAACTTGCAGGGTAGCTGCTGTGGCCTCTCCTCGAAATACCCCCCAAGTTTCAAGAAGATTGGACCAGGGGGTCCAGTTCTATGGGCCCCCAAACAGGTTGTCTCATCCCCTCCATTGTTCTCTATGGTGGGAAAAAATGTTAACTTTTTTCTTCCCATAGAGAACAATGGAGGGAATGGGGGCAACCTGTTTGGGGGCCCGTAGAATTGGACCCCCTGGTTCAATTTTCTTGAAACTTGGTGAGTATTTCGAGAAGAGGCTCCAGCAGCTACTCTGCAAGTTTGGAGTCTCTCCCTCAACCCCCCTCCTCTCCAGTTGCTTTTAAAGTTGCCGCCGAATTTCGGCAGCAATTCGGCAGCAGGCTGAATCAGAATAGAGAATCTGATTCGGCCCATGGCTGCCCTAGTGGCCACTCTTGAGCTGGCGCCTTGCTCCGGCCCCAACGGACCCCTGAACAGTCTTGCCTCGAGGTGACCATTGCATGGATCACTGCGGCCAGGTCAGCGCAGTCCAGAAAGGGGACCAACTGCCGCGCCAGCCATAGATGGTAAAAGGCCGACTTGGCAGTGGCTGCTACCTGGGCCTTCATTGACAAGGAGGGATCCAGGAGCACTCCCAGACTCCTATAAAGAGGGGCTGAACAGTAAATTGACATGTAATACGATGAAGATATTTTAAGATATACGAAGACAAAACTAAACAACTTGCCATGAAGGCAAGATGTGCTCTGTCTCCCTCTTAGCTTAGATGAACCAAATGCTCCTTCTTCCTTACCTATCATGGTATGGTATTCCTTAAAAATAAAGGATAACTATTTCTTATTGAATGCAACAAGACGTGGGAGGACTTTATTCCGGGGGGGGGAGAGTCTATAGCAGGGGACCCCCCAGCCTGGGACCCCCATTCCTCATCACAGTTCACAGGCCAGTGGAGGAAGGGGGGCTTTTTGGCATCATGGCAATGCACGACATCTCTTCTGGTACAGAATGGGAAGTGACAAAATTGTGTCATTCTAGGACTCCCTCCCCCCCCCCCCCCCAAATCCTCTCTGGTTCACTCGAGTTTTGGGGGAATCCTAGAGCCCTTCCCCACTTTTCCACAATGTAGTAACCGGGGGGCTATTTTATTTTTTTAGCTGTTCATTTGTATTTAGTCCCTTGCAGAAGCCCAGCATTTGGCTCTGTGCTCTTGAGCCTGAGAAGAGCTGATGAGGCCCCCTGCAGACCATTTGCTTCTGGGTTGCCTGGCACTGACACCACGAAGACTTGTTTCTTTAAGAAATGGTCTTGGAGAGCTGAGGCTGGTTGGGGTTCCCATGCAAAGGCCGAGCAAATGTCAGCCAGTCCAGCTTTCATTTACATATGTCAGATTCCCTGGCCTGTATTGGAATCAGTGAATCTGGTTGCTCTGTCCAATTGATAATTAGTACCTATGGTCAGGTTCCCAGAAATGGTTAAAAAGGAAGTCTATTCTTCTTTTCTTCATCTAACTTTAGACCCTTAGCTGGTTATATTCTTTTTTTTAAAAAATTTTAAATTTTCTACACAAAACTATACACTAAACTAAAAAACCGACTCTACCCTAAGGTATACAGCAATCAAATTGCTATGCTATATAATCTCCATGTTTCTGTTACTTTAAGAAAAATAATAAAATATCCAGGCATTTTAAATCTCTATCTAATACATACTTCGTAAAAGCTTTTTTAAAAAATACATTAAAAAATGACTGAAGTTCAAAAAAAGAGGCACAATAAACAAATGTAGCTTTTAACATAACAGTATTCATTTTTTTTCCTTCTGTCTTCTTTCTTTCTTTTCTTCTTCTGGGGGTCTTGGTGCTGCTGCTCCCATATCTGCATCAGATTCTTTGTCTGTTGATTCATAACTTCCTCTTCTTCCTGATCTCAAAAGGAATGTCCTTTAACACTTCAATTTCTTCTTCTTGGATCTTCAAAGTAGTCCTGTTTGTGGTCTTGAGCACCATGTCTCTAGTTGATTTTTTTTTTAAATCTCACTATAATTTCTCCAGACAGATTTTTCTTCTTCACAAATTCAGGATAGGTCCTGTTGACCATGTCCATGTCACTTTGTAGTGAATCCGTCTGTACCTGTCTTTAGAGCCAAAGCTTCATTCAGAATCTGTTTGAGATTTTCACCTTTTTGTTCAGGGACCCCTTGAAATCTTAAAAAGAATGTGGACCTTTCCATTTGTAGTTTCATTAAATAGTCCTTATCTGAGGCCCTTTCCTTTTCCATCACGTCCAGTCTTACATCAAACTTTTCTGTTTTGGTTTTAACTTCTGCTAGTTCTTTTGCTACTTGGTCAGATCTCATGTTGGCATCAGACACTTGTTTTTGCAGAGTATCCAGCTTGACAACATTTAATTGTCCCATCAGGGGTCGCAATGCCATTGCCAGTACAGCAGTCAGGTCTGTACTTGTATCAGGCTTAGATGCCAGAAGTGATGATGCAGGCTTGGGAGAAGGTTTAGGCTTCCCCGCCATCTTTTTTCCCCATCCAGTCATTGTTTATATTTCCAACTTCCAAAGAGTTCAGCAAATATTGTAAAAGCCACTGCTTTATAATTCCAGTTATTTAAATAGCTTCTGTATGAGCTCCAGCCAGTTTTAAAAGGAGTCAGATTCTCGGTTCTTACTATAGGAGCCGCTTCTTTAAGTTTAAATCCCCTGCCCTTTGCTTTAATGCCAAACCAGAGAATTTCAAGAAGAGTCAGTCACTTAACAGTTTCACCATGCGTTCCGATAAGGTAATTTTTCTTACAGCTTGTTTTCGATCCTGCAGCTGTTCGGTGTGTGCTTCTTCGAGCTCGAAGGCGCTGCGGTGGGAGAACCTGTGGAGGCAAAGGGGAGCCTCGATCCCTTGGTCGCCACCTTGGGAGAGGCATCCCCTTGCACTTCAGGCAGGACACCCCCTCCAAGGGGTCCTGGGGGTCCAAAAACCAGTCGGCACCCCTTCTCTCCACTGGGTACGGGTCGCGCCTCCTGGAGCTCTGGGAGATTGCACCCACCATGAAACTTGACAAAACTGGCTGCTGGCCCTTAGCTGGTTATACTACAGAGTGCTATTCTTCTGTTGGATGAACTGAAATTTTGTGGTTTGCCCTGTTAAACTGCTGTAAGCAGATTACTTCATTTGTGCTTCAAGAATTGCTGTGGATAACTGGTGCTGTCTATCCAAGGTAACTTAGCTAGAAATATTAAAAACCTTTTTTGTTTTCTGTGCACAGTGAGTTGGTATTGCTTTGCAGCTTAAATAGACTTTTTAGTTACATACCTGTTTGGTGTGTTTCTGTTTGGGGTTTGCAGAAGGTGTTTTCTAGTTGCCTTTTTGGGCCTACCAATATTATATGTGTGGAACTCCTGACTCTCTGGAGAGGGTTCTGGATTTCTGCTCAAAGTCCTAACAGAAGCAGGGTTGGCCTGTACCTTGCCTTTCTGGATGAAGCAGGGTTGGCCTGTACCTTGACTTTCTGGTGGCAGCCTATCGTGGCTTGGAAGCAAGAGTAACTTGACTCCTGATTTTGTTAATATTAATCAGAGTGCTCTGCCTGTCAGTCCTCCAGCCAACCTCTGGCCGGGTTGGCAAAGGAGTGTTTGAGGTCTGGTGGTACTGCCTGACAGTAACCATGGAGTTCCCCCCGAATGCTAGAGCACTGGCGCATGATGCCCCTGCATGCTCTTCTCTTATGTTCTTTTGATGATGTCACTACCAGTGATGTCATCTTGTTGGCAGTGTCCCAGGGGGATGCTGCTCTTCGGGGGGGGGCTTCCCCCTCCAGCCAGCTGGCCAGCAGCAGATTGCCCCCTTCAAAATCGAGGGATCCCCTGCCCCGACTGGGGGGATGGCAACCCTATACCCAGTGTTGTTCTCCCCGCCTATGTTTTATCTTCACAACATTAACCCTGTGGGGTATCTGACCAAGGGAGCTTTGCAGGGGTCATTTCGAGCAGGAGCTCGGGGGAGCTCAGCTCCGGGAGTTGGTTCCCGCGGGGGAATGCCTGCTTGTGTCATGGCTGCAGCAAAATGACCCCGTCCCCTGGAAAGGTCCTTGTGCCTCCGACCAGCCTCCTGAAGGCTTCAGCCACCACTGAAGCTATCCTCCCAGAATAGGGGTATTTCTGAGGCTTAGATTAGTAGCTGTCCCCCCCCCCCCATCTTTCTTGCCTTCTGACATACTTCCGGTGATGTCAGGTGGTGTAGCATATGCAAATATGTTATGCTAATGAGTTGTGCTAATGAGCTCCCGCACCTCTTTTTCTACAAAATGACCCCTGGAGCTTTGACTCTCAAAAGCTTATACTAAAAAAAATCTTCTTGGTCTCTAAGCTGCTACTGGCCTCGAATCTAGCTGTTCTACTGGAAACTGACATGGCTGCCTTCTAAAACTGTGCGGTAGGTTAAGCTGAGACAGAATGAGTGGCCCAAGGGAAGCTCCCATGGCAGAGCAGAGATTGGAACCGAAGCCTCCCAGATCCTCATCTAACTCTCTAATCACCACACCATGCTAGATGTTCTAGAGGAATACTGTTTGCCGTAGGTATTCCAGTGTTGCGCTAGCAATTTCTGCAGCAAACACATCAAGTATGAATGACAGAAGTGCGGGCTCCCATTTACATGCAGCCAGGAACTATGGCTTGGCCATGGCTGTCCAAGGTATGTCGGTAGGTTTTGAGGAAGCTCACCGGGCATTCATATTTTACACATTCATTACGCTCTGTGAATAATAAGCATCCATGGGTGAACCACCCCTTGGGTGTCATGCCTTCACCCCTTGTTCAGCTCACTGTCAAAACACAACATGTTCAGAATGTTAAGATTCACTATAGGTCGCTTTCACACATGTTTCAGTCCACTTCAGCCACCGTTTGCAAGTGGATCTTGCAATTTCACACAGTAAAATCCAGTTGCAAAGTGCACGGAAAGTGGATTGAATGTGAGTTGTTTAGTGTGTGTGAAAGCGCCCAATCTGTTACAGGTTCCATTTGCCAATAACCACACCATTCAATGCCAACGCATGGTAGCCCTCCATAGATATTACAGTGAATGTATGTACAAGGTCTGTATGTACAGATGATTTTTCATGTACAAGTGTCATATGAAGCTGCTCTCTCAGGCCCACCTACCTCACAGGGTGTCTGTTGTGGGGAGGGGGAGGGAAAGGAGTTTGTAAGCCACTCTGAGACTCCAAGTGAGTGAAGGGCAGGGTATAAATCCAATCTCTTCTTCTTCTTCTTCTTCTTCTTCTTCTTCTTCTTCTTCTTCTTATAATGTATCAGACTATCGGTCTATCAAAGTCAGTATTATCAACTCAGACTGGCAGCAGATCTTCAGGGCCTCAGGTAAATGTCTTCCACTTCACCAGCTTCCTGGTCCTTTGAACTGGAGATGCTGGAGTAATACCGGAGTCCTTCAGCATGCCAAACAGCCGCACTACCACTGAGCCGGTGGCCCGTCTGAATGGGTGTGCCACTGCATGTACAATTTGGAGCCCACGTTTATCCAGGGACTGGTTCCCAGTTTTATTTTTAAACTGAACACATATCGGCTCCTTCTTACAAGTCAGTGTGTGCATCTGCATGTGAGATGTTTGCCTGCTCATTGTAGCTTGTCTCACAGGTCATAACGTTGCCCTGGGGAATTAGCTGGTACCCACCTGCAGCATTCCTATGCTGGCAAAGTGCCACATGGATCTGAGCTTCGTGGCTGTTAGCCAAGGCATGCAGGCTCAATTTAATGTTTTAAGAACAGGGATAGAAATGTGTTTGAAGATCTCATCAAACAGATGTGTCAAAACGCATTCTGCAAGGCTGTAGAAAAGCTCACGACTGGCATCGCTTGCCTTCGGGCCAGGCCCTACCAGGCGAAGTAGAAAGTTACAAGAGGCGGGACCTGCGATACTCCCGGGGGGGGGGGGAGAAGGAGCTCCACACTGAAGAGGAAGCACCCGCAGGTGAGCCTTCTCCCATCCCCCCCAGGCACTGGCGAGGCCTGAGCAGCTCTCAGCCACCGGGCTGCTGATTCCCCCCCCCCCCGCACTCCAGTGACATTCGGCACGAGCAACATGCACTCCCAGCAACTCTGCCAGCCAGCCAGCCAGCCAGCTGGGCAGGCAGAGAGAGAGAGAGAATGAGAGGGAGAGAGAGAGAGGAGCACGCCATCCCCTTGACTCCTCCCGGCGCTTCCTTGCCTGCAGCTCCCACCCACAGCTCGGTGCACCTGTGGGGACAGTCGGGGGGGGGGAGCCTTCTTCCCAGCCAGACACAGCTGTCTCCAGCCCCTCGGCGGCAAAGAGAGCCTTCTGGAGAATGGGAAGGACCCGGCCCGGGCTCAGCCTGCCCCTCTGCGCCCCTCTGAGAGGAAGTTACGTTGCTGCACAGAGGCTGCCCCTCTCAAGCCCCTCTCATCCTCCCCGTCCCTGGGACACAAGCCCCAGCAGAAACAGACTTGCTTGAGGAACTTGGGGGGGGGGGGAAGTTGGCGCGGGTCAATCAAGGCTGCGGTGGGCAGTTCAGGTAAGGCAGCTTCTCGACGGGGGGAGGGAGAGAGCAAGAGGTGTGCCTGTGCCGCTGGGCCGATTTCCCCACCCCGCCCCCCAGCACTGGCAGCACGGCCTGAGCAGCTCTCAGCAGCCGGGCCACTGATTCCCCCCCCCGCGGTACCGGCGGCGAGGCCTCAGTGCCTCTCAGCCGCCAGGCTGCCGGGCCGCCACAGAGTTCCAAGAATGTTCTCTGCACATGTGCAGGGAACACTCTTTTACTTTTGGGGAGATTTAAATATTCCCTCAAAAGTTTTAAAAACGTTTTAGATTTTTCTGCACATCTGGGGAGTCTCCCAAGAGTGCGGGAAAATCTCTCTGCCCCCCAAGTGCCCCAGATGTGTGGATTTAGATATCCACATGGAGGGGGCAACTTGGCTATTAGTATATAGACAAGGGGGCCCCCGCGATATTCGCGGGGGGGGGGGGAGAAGCTGACAGCTGCTCCTCCTTCCTCCCCCCCTTCCCCCCGCGTTCCAGCCTGCCCGAGGCAAGGCCCCTCCGGCGCAGAGCCGTGGGCCTCGCCATCTCTTCTCCACCTCCCGCCCTGGCTTGGCTCAGCGAGGCCCGCGGCTTTGTGCCGGAGGAGCCTCACCATTCCTTCCCTCCCCCCTCGCCCTCACGTTCCCCTCCCGCCCGTTCTCCTTTGCCGCTGATTGAGTGGCTTAATGCCACTCAGGCCCAGCGTTTCCCTCCTCCCCCGGCACCATCCCCTCCCTCCCTCCCCCCCCTGGTGGTCGTCCGCCTGCCCACCAGCTCACTCTTCTTTGCTGGGGCCTGAGTGGCTTAACGCCACTCAGGCCCAGCATCTCTCTCCTCCCCCCTGGCACCATCCCTTCCCACCCCCCCGGCTGCACTCATCCGCCGCCAGTACTCCCACAAGTCCGTTCCCTGCACATGCGCAGGGAACCGCTGCCACGCCGCCGCCGCCAGCAACAACCACACAACAGGTAAATTCGTTCCCTGAGCATGCGCAGGGAAAGCTTTTTTTACTTTTCGGGGGATTTCAGTATCCCTTGAAAACTTTTTTTAACTTTTTTGATTTTTCTGCAAACAGGGGGATCACCCCCCATCTGCAGAACCCCCTCCCCACCCCCCAAGTGCCCCCCCGTGCGGATTTAAGTATCCACATGCGGGGGGGCACTTGGGAATTAGATATATAGATGCTTTTATGAGTTAGTAACTGAATCCTCATTAGAACAGAATCACCTAATGGTTTTGCAATCCTGGTGTGAAGCATCATGCCTTTAAAAAAATTGCTCTCGTGAAGGAACAGTAGAAATATTTTTGAAAGGATTCTCAAAGAAATCTGGAAAATGAGTTTTCACAAAGCACTATAAATAGCAAAATCACAGCCAAGGGGAAAGTGCAATGCAAAAAAATGCGCTTGTATGAAGGAGGCATCCTTGGTAGCCCTTATTGCGAACAAAGGCCAGGACCAATAGCAAACCTTCTTGCACAGAGAAGAATATTTAGAGGGAGAGGCCTTAAAGCAGCAGCAACTGGCAGGGAGCCTCAAGGAAGGGAGGCTGGAGGAAGGAGACATATCTTTAAAGAGTGGTTCATGTAGAGCTAGTAGCAATTACAGTGAGTAAAGAAACCCAAGTCTCTGGGCCTTTTCTCACTAGCTTTCCCCCGCGGTTTACACCGAAGCTAGCACCGGAGCTTCTGGTCAGTTTCCCACCATTTGCTCCCTGCTCACAATTTCCTCCAGAGTATCACTGCACTGCTCCAGAGCTTCCCTGGAGCAAGAAAATCCTGTTCCAGCTGGGAAACTGACCAGAAGCTCCGGTGCTAGCTTCGGTGTAAACCGCGGGGGAAAGCTAGTGAGAAAAGACCCCAAGTGAACTGATCTCTGTTGCCTGGAGATCAGTTGTAATAGCGGGAGATCTCCAGCCGACATCTGAAGGTTGCCAACCTTAGACACTACCATCTTTTGCATATGGCATCAGGGCGGGGGTGGAAGGCCTTTCAGGACCCCCCCCTCTCTTTTTGGCAATCAGCAAGGAAGACAGAGGACAACGAGGAGTAGCAGAATAAGACACACAAAGACAGCGGGAATGTGAAGGTCTAAGTTGAGCTTCCCTTTGCGATTGCAGTGGAGCATATTCTTCCCCTCCGATCTTGTCTCACTCTCCCTACCCTCTGCTGTCCTACCCCTTGTTCTGAGTGGGTGCTTTTCAGGGCAGGGCCTGGCTTTTGCTTATGCCAGTCTGAAGAGTGCAATGAACACTGCCTGTGCTATACAATAGAACTGGGACAGAAAGGTAGGACGAAGAGATCTGAGGATGAGAGCCTTAGATGACGGGGGGAATTGAGAAAAGGATGGGCTAGGGGAAACTGGGAGAGACCCCAGGAGATTTAAGAGAACCGGAGAAGCTGCATGTTGCTGACAGGAAGAAGCAGGAAGGGAGGCTGTAGATGGCCCAAAAAGTAGCTATGGGGAGTGAGAAAGAAGCAAAATACACTGAAGAGCAGGAATCTGAGGAAGCGGGGATGAAAGCCTGAGGGGGAAGCAGAGTGTCTGTGGGGAAGGCTTTCCCAGGGCCTTCTACAGGTGCCCACAAATGGCTGCTTGTCAATGACCAGGGCAAGGGCCTTTTCAGTGGTTGCCCCATATCTCTGGAATCAGCTCCCCATAGTGGGGAAGTCTGTGCCCTGTGGGATCTTCCAGCCTTCCATAGAGCATGTCACGCTGCTTCTACCTGACTGCCAATTTCCTGTGTTCTTCTGCATGCGCGCTTTGGGCTCGTGCCACAATGGCATCACCCAGAAGTGATATAATCATGTTTCCAACTTTGGGGGTGACGCTCTAGGTTTTGGGTAAAACTCTATGGTTCTTTGGGCCTCAAAGTCAATGTTTTGATTAGTTTTATTGTCCTGCTTATTGCATTCATTTCTGTTGTATTTGTATTTATTGTATTTTTAAATGTTGTAAGCTGCCCTGAGTCCCTTGTGGTGAGAGGGGGCAGGCCGGGTATAAATAAAACAAACAAATAATAGAAGGGAGCCTCGTGCAGGGCAGGCACCCCCCTCAAATAGCCTAACTGAAATGAGCGCAGTATGAAATGTCTGACCGCTGTTGCTAACAAAGCCACCATCTAGAGAGGTTGCCTCTTCCTCAGAGGAGAGCGGAGACTGGCGATTGCCGCTGGAATGTTCACAAAGGCACCTGATGAGTCCTAAGAGCCTTGTCGATTAGAGGGCCCCGACCACCTCTGGAACTGACATCCATTCTACTCTAGTGCTCAGGGCGGGTGTGAGCAGCTAATGCTCATCAGCTCCGTTGGAGAGCAGGGATGGGAGAATCATGTCAATCGGGAAAAGGGAGGAACGATCAGCTTGTGGCTTTTTGTTGACCTTGACTCTCACCCTTGTGGCTGGAGAGCCATACACTTTCCAAAGGACTAGTGAGGACTTTCCTCCACTAAGTGCATCGCTCGTCATCATGAGCATTTCTATCCGTACATTCAGAAGGCCATCCTCCCTGGGCGGTTTCCATTTATGTAGATTTTGCCGTAGCATGGCTGCCTTCCCCTGCTCCGTCAGATGGAGTGATACATACAAGTTCAGCATCACTTTCCTCTTTTCTTCTCCAAACATAAACAGTGTCGTTTGTGAGCAAATTGTGCTGTTATCCCAAATGGGAGATATATCATGAGGAGATGATACATGCCTGAACCTCTACATTCAGTGGGACAAGATCAAGATGGGTAGCTGCAGGGGTCCGTTGGAGCGGGAGCGCACAGGAGCGCAGCTCCGGGAGTGAGGAGCCCAGGGGGCGGGCACATGACCAAGCCCCACCCCCTCCTTGGCTTCCCCGAGCAGTGCAGAGGCGCAGCGCCCCGGGGAAAGCCCTGCTAGGGTCTTTGTTTTTAATGTTTTGTTTTAATATTGATAATTTTATCATTGTTCCTTTTATGACTGTGTGCTGCTTTTCCAGAGACTTGCTCAAGGTGGCATATAAATTTTCTAAGTATACCATTTTTTATCTGGGCACATGGCACATAAGTACTAGAGAAATTTCACCAACCCTTCAACAGCTTCCACCCCATCAGTTTGGTGTAGAGGTCAGGAGTTGGATTCTAATCTGGGAGAACCGGGTTTGATTCCCCACTCCTCCACATGCAGCTGCTGGTGTGACCTTGGGCCAGTCACAAGTTCTCTCAGAGCTGTTCTCTCATGAGCAGTTCTCCAAAGACCTCTCTCAGCCCCACCTACCTCACAGGGTGTCTTGTTGTGGGGAGGGGAAGGGGAAGGGATGGGTGGTGCACATGTCCTGGGTATCTCAAGTCTACTTGAAACCTGGTGGTTTCAAGGGAGCAGGAAGAGAATGAGGGTGTGTTCTTTACGCTTATTTTTACTGCCCAGAGTATTGGATGGGGAAGGGAATGGAGGAAGAGCAGGTCAGTTTCACTCACCTGTGGAGGGGAGCCCGAGGGGTGGGTGTTGCCTTCTGACACACTTCCGGTATGTTAGGGGGTGTGGCATATGCAAATGAGTTATGCAAATGAGTTATGCTAATGAGCTCCTGCACCTCTTTTTCTAAGAAATGACCCTTGGGTAGCTGTGTTAGTTCATCTGTAGCGGTAGAAAAGAGTAAGATTCCAGTAGCAGCTTGAAGGCTAACAAAATTTGTGGTAGGGCACGAGCTTTTGTGAGTCACTGCTCACTTCAGATACCTGAAGAAGTGAGTAGTGACTCACAATAGCTCTTCAGATACGAAAGCTTCTTCAGATACCTGAAGAAGTGAGCAGTGACTCACAGAAGCTCATACCCTACCATAAATTTTCTTAGTTTTTAAGGTGCTACTGTGCTCTTTTCTCCTACATTCAGTGAGACTGTTTCAGTGGGCAAGGACAAGGTGAAGGCACAGGATTCCCAACAAACAAGGGCGTAGGCTTTCCAATTTCGGGGGGGGGGGGCTGGGGCTGGGCCAGAGACATCACAGTCCATTGTCTCTGGTGGAGGCTCAGCATGTCCTGGAAAAGTTCGGGGGGGGGGGGGGGGCTCCAGCTCCCCAGCCCTCCTGAAGTTGATGCCTACGCCAACAAAGTTTAAAAGACAGACTCTAGGGGAGATTCAAGATGAAATTGCAGAAAAATGGCAGTGTGTTGAAAGAACCATTTGTTGCGATTGCTTTTCTATATCTCATATAGAAATTTGGTCCACACCTGTCAAACCCATCGTGTGTGCGTACGCACATGCACGCACATGCGCGCGCATGCACTCCATTTTAGGTGAAGAGACAGAGCCTTTGACATGCATGGCTGACACACAGGCCCAGGTGATGCCTAACAAGGCTTCTTTTGATCTTTCTGCAAAACTACTTGACGGATCTCGTTATGCCCTCGAACACAATACCCAAATACCCTTATTTTATTTACACTCCAATTGGTTTACACATAAAGCTCCTTTCATAAAAGGCTTACGGTCTGTTCTCCCATAGTGGATAAACCCCCACCCTCAGTCCCGATCCCGCACCCTCGAGAATTAGAGAAGCAGGAGAAAAAAATGGCTTCCATAGTGACACTGTCTCTATGGTCTTTATCATAGAGATTAGGGGAAATCCCTACAGCATCACCCCAAAATGACATCACATCTTCCAAAAAAACTCTACCCTCCTGAGGCACCACCCTCAAAATCTCCTGGCATTTGCTGAGGCAGTCCAGGCACTCTATTTTATAGTGATAAGGATGTTTGGCTTCATATAATGGAATTCAGGCATTTTAGGCAAGTACATCTGGGTTGCCTCCTCAGTGTCTGTACAGAAGCGCTGGAGTTCTTTCTCCATGCATCATGGCGGACCCATCGCCAGAAATACTGGGACTGTGGAGGTACAGCAGCAACTGGGATCCATTTATGTTCAGCTTTCATTGTGCTGCCTGCCTACAACCTACAGCCTGGGAACCCTAACTAGCTCTTGAATTCTTAATCTTAAATTCTACTAATCCCCCCCACCCGAACATCAGTATAAAACATTACAGATTATTTTAGTACCCTCCAACAGTGAAGGCAACCTACAGCCCCTGTTAAGCAGGGTGATTACAGTTTAAACAGGGGTTTTGCCGTTCCCTTCTAGTGGAGGCTGGTGGCTCTGCAAACACAAAGGGAACTTTGCAATCCTGCACCTGTGCGAATGTGAAGTGAATGCGAGGCCTCTTGAAGCCTCAGAATGCATATGGAGGCTTTTAACTGGTGAAACGACACGTAACTTTGCTATGCTATGAAGAAGAGGAGGAGGAAGAGGAGGAGATTGGATTTGAACCCTGCCCTTCACCCAGAGTCTCAGAGCAGTTTACAATCTCCTTTCCCTTCCCCTCCCCACAACAGACACCCTGTGAGGTAGCTCTTTTGAGGACTGCTCTTGAGAGAACAGCTCTGAGAGAACTTGTGACTGAACCAAGGTCATACCAGCAGCTGCATGTGGAGGAATCAAACCAGTTCTCCCAGCTCTTAACCACTACACCAAACTGGCTCTTTGCTTGTTGTACATCTCTTTTTGTGTTCCAGAAACTCAATTTGAAACAGAATTCTTTTCCAGAAAGTCTCGGAATAAATAAAAAGAAGCAGCTGGTTAGCCACGTGACAGTTCCGGAGAGGAGCCTCCCTGAGCCCTGCAACTCTGCTGAAGTCTTCTGGTTCTCTCATGCAGCCTATGAGCCTTTCGGACCTGGGTGTACCTAATGTTAAAACTGGGTGTCTCCAACAGGCATGGAGCTTTTTGTCTGACACTAGGACACAGTGACCTGATTTCATCTCATTTGCAATGCATTTGCATCCAGCTGTGTGGCCCAAGTGAATGAAAGGCACTGTTTACATTCCTGCAAGGAAAGATGAGTCCACCAGCTTGGGCAGCTGCTTAGAACAATTTTAAGTGCTCCACTGTGGTTATGGGCTGAGAGGCAACAAAATGTCTTTAAGCCACCTGAATAATGTATAAGGATGTGCATCCAGGGCCGGTGCTACCATTAGGCCAAGTTAGGCAGCTGCCTAGGGCGTAAACCTCAGAGAAGGGCAGCCCGAGCCCCTGCAAGGACAAGGGCAAGCCTCGCTGGAGCATGGCCCAAGGCGCTGCAGCCAGCCCCGCCTCTCCACCCCGGCTACTCCTGCCATTGCTGCTGCGGAGCGGGGTCATGTACTTGGCTTGCTGCGGGGCCCTGGGCAGCACCCAGCCGCCCCTCCCCTGCCAGGGCCCAGTGGAGTGGTGTTTGTGCCAGGTTTGCATTATGTCAGCCAGCCTATGAATGAGTGGACTTCAATGACGGGTGCCCCACTGGCCTCCGTGTGGCAGCAGAGCAGCACGCTGCAAGGTACCAGCAAAGTGCAAAGGTGGCATGCTGCAGAGCAAAAGGTAGGCTGCCCTCTTTGACATGCTGCAGCCATCAAGCTTCAAGCTGGAGCACCCCTAGGGGCCACCGCACTGGTAAGTGGCAAGGGCGGATCGGGGCCCTCCCCCGGCAGCAAGAAAGTGCTGCTCTACAATCGCAACCTGCTCCCACCTTTTTTCACCGAGCCGCCCACCGCCTGCTTGACAGTGTCACTCAGCCCCAGCCTGGAGGACCCCCACCGACGCCAGCCTGGAGGAGATCTTCAACCTCCTGGCCGCTGCCCCCCAAGTTTGGAAACCTGCCAGAGCAGCAGCCACTGATTTCCAGACGGGCAGCTGGCTGCAAGCGTCAGATCTGGGCGGGGGGATGCCTCTGTACAAGTCACGGCCTCTGCTGTCCCACTTGATGTACCCCGAGCCCTCCTGCAGCCCCTGCTGGCCCTTTACGCTGGCGTGTTGGACCCTGCCGGGCAGAGAGCAACCCAGTAGCTCACTTGCCTTCTGTTGCCCCTTTCTTCCCCGATTGCCCCCTCCCTCCTCCCCCGGCCATGCCCTACAACTATCCCGCCGGGTATTCCCAAGGGGGTGTCTTATTCTAACCTGGAGAGGAAGGAGGAGGAGATGGGAGTTGAGTTTAGAAAAGGAAGGGGGGCTTGGCAGATCCCCAAAGGGGGGAATGAAAAATTGGGATTGGAGGTGGGATAGAACCTTAGGGCTCATGGCATAAGGGATGCCTCTGGGGGAGCACCCCAAATCCTTGCAAATGTCTTCCTTCCTGCTTGGATCCCTGGAATCCAAGTGATTTTGAACCTCAGATTGGCCCAGGGTTCCTGGAGGGTTTTGGTTTTTTTTGCCTTCCTCTCTGCACAGAGCAGAGCACAGAGCAGGGGTCACTGGAGGAGTGGGGGGGGGGGTAGTTGTGAATTCCCTGCATTGTGCAGTCGGTTGGACTAGATGACCCTTGAGGTCCCTTCTAGCTCTGTGTTTCTGTCAGACATTTGGTTAACTGGTGAAGCCTCACTAGTTGCAACAGCCATTTCGCCTTATCCATTTGATCTTGAGAACTTGTAGTTCTGTGGAAGTTTGGCTAAGAGGGCTGAGGGAGCACTCAAAAACCTACAATTCCCAACAGTCTCTGGGGGAAACCATGGCGGTGGAAGGAATGACACAAACTGATCTGAGTTGGAGTCCAGGGGCACCTTTAAGACCAACAATTTTTAATTCTGGGTATAAACTTTTGCCCACTTCTTCAGATACATTGAAGCAGACATTGGAAGAAGTGTGCTGGCACACGAAAGCTTATACCCAGAATTAAAATTTGTTGGTCTTAAAGGTGCCGCTGGACTCAAACTTAGTACTTTTGCTTCAGAGCGACATGGCTGCCCACTTGGAACTAAGTTTGTAATGCTTTTGCCTTAACTCCCCCCTTAATTTGGTGGGTGCGAGGGGGGAGCGCCAGAAGGTAGCCCCGCCTAGTGTGCACCGGCCCTGGGTGCATCCAGAAATTAACTAATTGAAATGTCCTCTGTTCTGTAATATCTTTAACCTCCTAAACTGAATTGGTAATCTGTGGGGACCTTCGGAAATGACTGTTATTTTGGTACGACACTGTCTGCTTTTTGCTGTCGCATGGGGTGAAGGAAGAGAAGAAAGATAGTCTGACAGGGCAGCAGAGCGAGCAGATGTTCCTGCCAAAGAGGATCGCCCCTATGCACAGAGTTCCCACTTTCTGTCTGCACATAGGGATTGCATGATTCTGTAATGCAGAAACGGAAGCGGGCCTTCTGTGCCTGCTATTCTGTTCCCAGTTCTGGTTGCCATGATGACCACCACCCCCCCCCCCAACAAGGCCAGTGATTCAGACTTGGAGTCTTCGGGGGAAGAGGCTGAGAAATCAAGGCCACTGGCTGAGGAGGAGCAGTGAGACCAGGAAGGGTCTGACACGACAGAGGAGCCACTGGATGACGCGCCAAAGGCCACCCTCTGGGAAGCTGCCGGTGAGACCTTGCTGCCAGCCTCGAGACGGCCACCATACCCCCACTGCACATACCTCAGACTCAAGCCCACAGCACCCCAAGATCTATCCCCTCTCTGCAGGCCTGGTAGTGATAGAAGGCCTGGGCTGAAGCAGCCCCAGCTAGGCAAAGTGCCATACCGGTGGTGTGCAGATCCATTCCAGAGCCCCGCAATGGGAAGAAGCAGTCGGTGATTGCCCTCAGCTGGATAGCCCAGGCAAGCCTGATCTCATCAGATCTCAGAAGCTAAGCAGGGCCGACCCTGGCAAGTACTTGGAAGGGAGACCTCCAAGGAATGCCAGGGCTGGGATGCAGAGGCAGGCAATAATAAGCCACCTCTCTGAAACGCCTGAGCTCCACTAGGGGTCACCAGAAGTCAACCATGGCTTCCAGGCGCACACACATACACAAATACCATTTTTTGGTCTGTGACTGTTCCCTCTGGAAGGCAGGCAGAGTGTGGGGCATGGATGGGGGCAGATGTTTCATTCTGCAACAAAAAGCAGGACCCGCCAGACAATATATGAGGAATCTGGATGAGGAAGGATTGGAGAACTCTTTCTCTCCGGCGCTATGAGCTATCAGTGAGGGTCCAGTTTCTCTCATCTTGTTTTTCAGCTCTAGGGGAGGAAACTATAGGTAGCATCCTGTTTACATGCAGAGTAACTAGAGCTGGGTTTATTTTTAAACCAAATCAGATTGTGCAGGCAAAGGGCGTTAACCCCAGTTCCTCCTGTGCCTTACTCCAGTGGTCAAAACAGTGTTCTGATCTTGCTCTAAAATGGGAGATCAACCAGTTTTGGAGAAAAATGCTGGAATCAAGTGAACACCATGGCGGAAGGGAGGCTAGTATTTAGTTCCCTTCATACACCCGCTCTTTTAGTTTAAACACAGACGTTTCACTTGAGAGTCCCAGCAATGGAGGAAGACTTACATGCAGATGTTATCACATCTGTCGGTCTTGCTCTGCACCTGAGCATTTTATTTGCTGTAAACTGGAAAACTTTTAAATCCTAGTATCCTAATCACGTGAAAGCTTTGCATGAAGCAGGCACGTTACGCGTTCTGCTGTCCTCAGGATCCAGAAGAAATACAGCTGTGATGAGCAACACAAAGGAATCCTGCAAAGCTTTTAGGTTTCCCCAATGACATTCTGAGTCCCCCTAACTCCCTTTTAAGTTAATAGGCCCTTCCAGCGCTGAGCCATTCGTAGGAACCCTTTGCCAGAAAGCCTTTACCTCTGCCAGGGACAGCATTCATTCCACTCAGCTACTTCACAGTTAGGCAAAGTCATGTCATTATGGACAAAAGCATAACTCACAGGGTCTTTTCCGGGGGGAGGAACCAGGATGAACAGATTGCCAAGTCTGGAGACCTTTCCAGCCAATCTTAACTGCCTCTGTTAGGAATGTTAAGCACACATCTTTTGTACCCATTGCCGAGAGATACCAACAGCTCAGTTTGCAAAGCATTTTAGCAGCAACTACAGCCCCCCTAATCATGACTTGATGGTAGAAGCTTTGGGGCTTACTTCCCCGCATGTGATAAAGCAAACAGGTTGTCCACTGACACCTGATCCCAAGGCTGGCCTTACCACTGAGCAATCCTCAACTCCATTCGCTGAATGAATAAATAAACAAACAGGTGGTTGCCTAGGGCAGCGTTGTGTTATGACAAGGCAGCAGATGGAAAGGATCCCTTTGCGAAGCACTTTTTGCTCTTGGTGGAGGGACGGTGGGGAACCTGGTGGGACGA
This sequence comes from Lepidodactylus listeri, assembly GCA_029233225.1. NCBI lineage: Eukaryota > Metazoa > Chordata > Lepidosauria > Squamata > Gekkonidae > Lepidodactylus > Lepidodactylus listeri. The sequence continues at coordinate 108,314,697 of JARCFY010000009.1, read as the reverse complement.
GGAAGCCAAGCCAGCCGCAAGGGATGAACAGGATTCAAGAGAGTGTCAGGAGAGAGGAGGAGTTCAGTGAACTCAGTTCATGTAGGAAGAGAGAGACGCTAAGGGACAGTAGCTCGTCCAGGCCTCTGCAGGGCGAAGATGTCACCGAAAGGCATCAAGAAGAAGAGGTGAGCCTAGATGGCACGCTTCTCAAGTGCTTTGCATTATGATCTATATCCTGTATCTGCCAACAATTCATTTACTCTTCATCGGAACGATGAGGATAGATGAACAAATGTGGGAAGGCAGAAATGTTTTTTTTAAAACCCCCCCCCCAATAAAATGTAAGAATTCTTTTATAATGGAGAGGTATGGAGATTGTGGGGCAGAAGTCTCAGTAGGTAGATTAGCTATTGGTAGAGTTGTCCGGCATAAATTTGTACAGTTCTTTTTTTAGAAAGCCCTCTAAGTCAGTGGCCATCCCCCCACCTTGAGGGGACCAGAGCCATGAATTAGTCTTGTGCTGCATGGAGAAATACTTCCCTTTTCTTGTCCTGAACCCAACCCCAATCATTTTCACTGAATGACCCCAAGTACATTAAGAAAGAGAAAAGGGGTGCATCTATAACAGTATATCAGCCAGTGAAAGAGTCATCTTGAGTTGCCTTCTGGACAAAAATGGTGCTATGAATTGGCCCTCAGCCTTACTTCATACAGTACTGCTTCCTCCGTGCAGGAGCCAGCAACATGGGAAGCTACATGTGTTCTAGTAGCAAGCAAGAGATATTAACCAATAGCAATGAATGGACACGTTCTAATTTCTGGCTTGCGTATGGCCATCTGGACCTTTGTATTTAATTCCTGTCGTTCAATGTATTCCTGGGCAGGCCTTCCTCCAGTCAACATCAATATTCAGCACTCATCGACCACCCATTACAGTTCTGTCCTCACAACAAGAGACTGTCGAAACATAAAGGGGGGGGGGGAATCAACAAGCCTTTCTGACTCTGGCAGCAGAGCTGTCGTTGCCCTACCCAGTAACAAAATTATTTATGGGCAACACGATGCTGGTCACTGGGATATCGTTTATCACCGAATAACAGCGGGAATCCATCCTCTAAGCAATGTCAGCACGGCCTTTAACCAAGATATATTAAATACAAGTGCTTAATACAGCCATCTTGCCCCGTCTCCTCTATCACCTGCATTCAAAGCAGCAGGCTGCAGTCCGCAAGAATACCCAGAGCAGCTACCAGTTGCATACACAATCGCAGGGACTCCGTTCCCTCCTCCCCCTTCCTGGCGTTTGATTCTACTCCAGGACCGCTCGTTAGCACCCACTGACAGTCGCCCCGGCGATTTCCGTTCTCCTTCAGGCAAACCGGCTTTCGCAGCTTGATTTCTCCCGGTAGACAACCGCACGCCGACCGCTCTACAGAGAGGCCCGAGCAAAGCAAAGCGCGGGTCTCTGTCCGTGGTGCTGAAACTCGGTGAGCCGCGGCGGCCGGCAGATGGCGCCGTTCGGCGTATGAAACACACAGGCGCGCGCAGCGCCGGATCGAGGTGGCGTCCAAGCTCGTCTCCCCCGAAACGGATTTCTCCGGGACGCTCCGGAACAGCTGTCCCGCCAGCCCGCCGCCCGCCGCGACGTGAAACTCGGCAGATCGCCGGCCTTTCGGGAACGGAGCCCCGCCGCTTCGGAGGAAGGCGCTGGCTCCCTTCGCCCCTGCCCGCCCCCTCCTCCTCCAGGGGAGCACTCACCATGTTGACTTCCGAGACCATGTCGATGCTGGCGATCACGATGCTCATCCCGACGCCGACGGGGGAACCTGGAAATCGAAACGGGGGGTTCTTAATGGCCCCCGAACCAAAGCCGACGGGAGGTCCTTCGCCCCCCGCGCCTGGCAGCATAGCGGTAGAGCGCTGGCGGTGAGCCGCTCGGAGAGGTAGGTGTGTTCTTCCGGTCGAAGAGTTCTGCGGGACTCGCAAGACGGCTTTCCCTGCCCCGGCGAGCCCCGCTGGTGCAACGACCAGGGCTGGTGGCATCAGTTGGGGTCTGCTCGTTTTAGAGGCCGGGCGGCTGTGCGAGTGGGGGTAAGGACGGGGGAGGGGGAGAGACGGGGCGGGCGGGGGGTCCGAGAACTAGCTATTAAGCCCCCCCCCCCCGCCTCCCGCGACCCGATTCGTGTTTGCATCTGACCTCCGCCTCTACCGGCGAGGCCGCGCAGCCTCCGTCTTTCCCCTGGTAAACAAATCTGCGGGCCGACGCATTTACCTCCGAAGTCCGGCCTCAGGCGAATGTCGTATCCCTTGAGCAGTCTGTCCACCGTCTCTTTCACGTAGGACATGTTGCTGGGCTCCGTCTCGCTGCGGAGGGAGCAAGGGGAAGCCGGCAGGGTTAGGAAAGAGCCCCCCCCCCCCCCCACCTCCAGATCTCCCAGCAGAGGAGCGAATCCGCTCTGGGGCGCTCCGGAGGGGAGAAGAAGCGCGACCCCCGCCCGCCCGCCCGCCCGGCGCCAGCCTCACCTCTTGGCATAGCAGACCAGGGCGACCATCACCGGGAAGAGCCAGATCCCCGCGCACTCTGGGAGCTGAGCTGCCCGCATTCCTTCCTTCCTTCCTTCCTTCCCTTCCTTCCTTCCTCCAGGTGGAGAGAGTTGCTGCCTCTGGCCCGCCCGCCACCCCAGCTCCCCACCCCCTTCCGCGAAGATTCAAGGAATGCAACTTTCAAGCCACAGGCAGGGCTCTGATGCCGGAGACGGCGGCGCATGCGCGGAGGCCCTTGCCCCCCCCCCCCCTCCGCGGACACCTTTGCGCCGCGGCGCCGCGGCCAGGTCAGACGCCTCCCGCCGACGGGACCCGGGGAGGGAGCGCCCCGCGCGGCTTCCAGGGGCGGCGGACCGGCGCGTCGTGCCGCGGGCTGGAGGGGGTCGCCGGCTCTCCGCGCGGCGCATCCTGGCTGGAGGCTGCCGGCTCTCCGGCGAGCCACAGGGACGGACTGAAGCCGTCCAATGACAGCCGGGGCCCCAGTCCCCCCCCCCCCGCTTCATTCCTTGCGGGCCCTCGCCGGGGGAGACAGACCAGGGCCTCGCTGCCCTGCCCCCAGCCTCAAAGGGGCGTCCGACTCTGTCTAGGATGCAAAGGCTGCCCGTCTCTTTTCCGGGGTGTGCCGAAGGGAAGGACAAGGATGCCCACTGGGAACAGTGGGAGACGCCTGAAGGCCCATTGGATGTAATGGGAGCCAGGAGCACCAATGGGCTTGCATGGGGTTCCAGTGGAATACTTTACGGTTCAGGAAAGTTGCAGGGAAACTGCGGAAGGGATTTTGAGAAAATCTGCCCTGGGCCTGGAATGACGGCCCTCCGAGTGGAATGGCAGCACCAGGGGATGGTATCAGTGTTCTGGGACTGGAGTGACGGCTGCCAGTGTGGAATGACAGCCCTGGGTCCAGATAAACCGCTCTGGGACTGGAAGGACAGTCCCTAGGAATGGTGGAAGAAGTTGGGGACTAGACAGCCCCGGAGTGGAATGATGGGCCCCGGGACTGGACTTGGTGTTCTCGAACTGGAGCGACAGACCCCAGAGTAGAATGGCAGTCCCTGGGACCAGATAAACGGCTCTGGGGCTGGAATAACAGATCCCAGAGTGGAATGATGGTCCTCTGGGACAAGATGGGCGGCTCCAGGACTGGAAGTACACCCACAAGTTTGGAAGGACAGTCCCTAAGAGTGGCATAAATCTTTTGGGACTACAATGAAAAGTGCCCTGGGTTGCTGGAATGTCAGGCTGTACGGTGGTCCCCAAACTAAAAACTCCACCTAGAAACTGGATAGGAGTAAACATTGCTTTGCACAGGAATTGCCAGTGGAGGAGGAACAGGGAACAAAAACAGCTTCCTGGTTCCTTCCAGAAACTATGCCAGCAACTTCTTCCCATGGCTTCCAAATCTGCATACAAGAACAACCTCTGCTACAGTGCCTTCTGTCATTAGCGGATAAAGATACCAGCAGATGGTCAAAACGCTCAGAATGTTCATGGCTTGGGCATTGTCATTCCGGTCCCAGGAACTGTCATTCCAGGCCCAAAGCCATTTATTTGGTCCCGGGGACCATCCTTCCACTCTGGGGGCTGTCATTCCAGTCTCCAGAGCAGAATTCTCAAAATCCTTTCCACAGTTTATTTTCCACAGTTTACATCCCCTCCCACCCCTCACTGCAAAGTCTGGGACAGGAGTAGGTCAGGGTGGGTGGTGGAGATCACCAGCTGCAACCTGGACAAGTGAGGTGGTGGCCGCAACCAGGCCCAGTCCACCCAATGCAGCATTTCTCCATTGAAGAGAGGGGCGGGGAGACAGCTGTGTGACCTGTTTTTGCCAGTTTGGATCCTAAAGCCAAGCATGTTTGAGGTTTAGTGAGCATCCTGCATTGGATTGCAGATATCTGGCTTGTTCTTCTCATGAAGCCTGGGAAGCCTGGTTTGATCCAGGAAATTCAGACCATGCACCAGTACAACAAAATACCATCAATTAATGCATGTCATGAGCATAAAGCGGTACATGCACTCAAAACACAGCTGATTTTATATACCCATTCATAGAATCATAGAATTGGAAGGGACCTCCAGGGTCATCTAGTCCAGCCCCCTGCACAATGCAGGAAATTCAAATACCTCCCCACCCACACTGCCAGTGACCCCTGCCCCATGCCCAGAAGATGGCACAAAACCTCCAGGATCCTCAGCCAAAGTGGCCTGGAGAAAAATTGCTTCCTGACCTGAAAGTGGCAATCAGCATTTCCAATGGCTATGTAAGAAAAGACCACAAGAACTAAGCAGTGATGCAACCTTCCGGCCCTCCCTTCTCATGATCTGCCTAAGTTCACAGAATCAGCCATCTAGCCTCTGCTTGAAAACCTCCAAAGAAGGAGAGCCCACCACTTCCCGAGGAAGCCTGTGCCACTGAAGAAACACTCTGTCAGGAAGTTCTTCCTAATGTTTAGCTGAAAATGCTTTTGATTTAATTTCAATCAGTTGGTTCTGGTCCGACCTTCTCGAGCAACGGAAAACAACTCTGCACCATCCTCGTTCAGGATAAGCGCAGCAACCCAGAAAATTGTGGGGATGTGTGTACTAAATGCCACCAGCTATGCCCAATACAAAACACTGCTTGTTTATTTATTTGATTTATATATTTCAGAGTAAGGAGATTATGTGCTTATTTATTTATTTATTTATTTATTTTTCGCATTTATATCCCGCCCTCCCCGCAAGCAGGCTCAGGGCGGCTTACATGGGCCAAAGGCCTGATCAATACATTGACCTATAAAATCATTTAAAACATTGCAATAAATATCATTAAAACATATAAATATTCATAAAAGCTTCCATAATACAGCATCCGATGGCAACCAAGTGGCAGGTCTGCCCCCCCCCCTCGGCCATAGCCGAGGCCGTGTTGGACCAGGGGTACATCATGGTGGTTACGATGTCAGATGGTATCCCCAGTATCATCGGTGGCGGCTCCTATTCAAAGGCCTGGCGGAAGAGCTCCGTCTTGCAGGCCCTGCGGAACTGCTTGAATGTCTCCCCATGTTAAGAAATATTGACAGTCTAGTTCTTTCCTACATGCTAGCTTTTTAAATACAGTTAGGTGTTTTTTCTAAAAAAAAATTGTGGGAGCATTCAAATATGCAACACCCCTTCCCTTGTAGTTTAAAATGGTACACTCTGGGAAGTGCTGTACTACCAGGAAGGGTTCTACCAAGGACTGTACCACCATTTGAACTCCATGCATACAGTGAACTTTAGCACCTGGAAATAGCCTCAAGGAGGTCAATTCAAAGCATTTGGTGCTTTTAAACAAAAAAAAAAAAAAGGAAGTTGCTTTTAAACAAAAAAAAAGGAAGTCGCAACTTTTCCAAAGTGTGGGCGCATTCAAATATGCAACACCCATTCGCTTGTAGTCTAAAATGGTACACTCCTGGAAGGATTGTACTACCAGGAAGGGCTCTACTGAGGACTGTTACAACCATCTGAACTCCACACAGGCAATGAACTGTAGCTCCTGGGAACAGCCTCAAGGAGGTCAGTTCAAAGCATCTGGTGCTTTTAAACAAAAAGAGGAAGTTGAAACTTTCCCAAATTAGAATGAGATAAGCGAACAACTCTTCCAAGGTAAACGTATTTTATTTATGCAATCGCTGACAAGTTGCTAATTGTCTATGTCAACGAGTAGGAGGGTTGGCTCAAACAGATAAGACAAAGGCTGGATGTTTTTTTTCCTTTTTCGACTCTTCCCTGGAACAGATTTATTTAACGACACATAGTGCTGAACATAAATTTTATATTCGTCAAAAACTCCCCATCGGAACATTTCTTCCAGGGCATTTTCACACAGCTATATTGGGACCAAGATAAGCCCAGTGTGGGTGTTTTAGAAAGTGGGTGGTGTATCTTGCAAGCGGGTTCAATACCCATTTGAAAGTCCTGCCATGGTGAACTGTTGACCTTGCCTCCCCCTCTCCCAGCCTTGCTCACAACATGTTCAGGACCACTTCACAGATTGCATTCTTTGGAGGTGTCGACTGAAGATATTTTAAGTGTGCTTTTATCAATGCGAAGCTTGAATGCAAACACATGTTTGCAAACCCAGGCTGTCCAGAAATCTGGAGCGAAGTGTAATCCGAATGCTGCTGACACACAACTCTGTTTCTCCTTTTCATCATAGTCTGCTGAGACGTGGCGTTCTGAACAGCTGGGAAGAAAGCTGGCTGAAGGCCAGTACAGTTAAACTCCGTCCACATAATACTGTGGTGCTGTGCTGAATGACAGCTGGTCAGGGAGCAAGGGAGCCACCTGTTCTAGATGGGACCAGGCTTGCAACTTGGGGGTTCTGTTAGATCTCTGTCTCCAGATAGAGGCTCATCTGAAATTGTTTCCATTTTAAACTGACTTTGGTAGCTGCACCAGCAACAGCCGTTAATTGAAAAGCAAGTTCTGCCAACATGTATCTATGCTTTGATCACAGCCAGGTTAGATTACTGCCCTGTGCTCTGCATGGCATGTGATGGCCTTCATGGCTTCGTGGAGCTGGTTGGAACATTGAAAAGGCGTTAGTGACAAGGGAAATGGCAGAGCTCCTCAGCTCGGTAAAACACCTGCATGCAGGGGTCCTTTCGTGGGAAAAGAGGTGCAGGAGCTCATTGGCATAACTCATTAGCTTTACTTATTTGCATATGCTAAACCACCTGACATCACCAGAAATATCTCAGAAGGCACGAACGAAAGGAGAGAGAGCGAGAGTGAGCGAGCTGGCAGAGAGGGGACAGCTACTAACCAAGCCTCAGAAATATTCTGGGAGGATAGCTTCGGTGGTGGCTGAAGCCTTCAGAAGGCTGGTCGGAGGAACAAGGACCTTTCCAGGGGACGGGGTCATTTTGCTGCAGCCATGATACAAGCAGGCATTCCCCCGTGGGGGGGGGGGCTGGCACCATCTCCCAGAGCTGACCTCCCCCGAGCTCCTGCTCGAAAGGATCCCTGCCTGCATGGTGGAGTGCAGCTGGGCATAGGCGTCAACTTCAGGGGGGCTGGGGAGCTGGAGCCCCCTCCCCCGAACTTTTCCAGGAAGTGCTGAGCCTCCCCCGGAGACAATGGCCTGTGATGTCTGGCCCAGCCCCAGCCCCACCCCCCACCCCCTCCCAGGAAATTGGAAAGTCTACACCCTTGCAGCCGGGAACAGAGGAGAAGTGCCTGTGCACATCCTGCACTAGTCCCCTCAACTCTTCCCCAGCTTTACCATATGATTACGGCCTGATGAAGGGTTGAAACGGAGATTTACCTGGGACGCCCGTTGCTGTGGTTAATGCTTTGTGGTTAACCTCGTGCGTTGTGGTTTAGCTTCATACGTTTAAATTCAGCTTGTACTTGTGGTGCATCTTCAAAGAATAGTCAAGAAGAGTTTTTTTGTAATTTCAAACAGAATTTTGTGTGTATTCCTTCACTACAGTGTTTTTCAGATTTAGTACCCCACCTGGCAGTTGGCAACCCTATTTATTGGCTTAAGAGTGTTTTAACACTGAGAGCCCAGGAGACACACACATGCAAACACAGAGATTCACACAGCAGTTTGGGGGAAACTGGGCACGCCATTGCTTGGAAAACCTAGAGTCCTGATTGGATATGCTTCCCAGCTGACCATGCACTCGGTGGCAAACCTGAGCTTGCCTTTATTACATGTAATATGTGTCTAGTTTCCAGTATTTAAAAGTATGCAAAATCCAGTGCCGTAATGAGTGACACGAGCTCCATATTGGCTATGCAGTTAATGTTGCCTTTACAGAATGTATTAAAAATAGTCACAGTTCAGTCTAGGGTTGACAACCTCCAGGTGGGTCCTCGATGCCTCCCAGAATTACATCTGACCTCCAGACTGCAGAGATCACTTCCTCTTGAGAAAATGGCTGCTTTGGAGGGTGGACTCTATGGCATTAGGCTCCACTGTGCCCCCCCTCCCCAAATCCCACCTTCCCTTGACTCCATCCCAGATCACCAGGAATTTCTTGACCTGGAATTGGCACCCCCAGTTCAATCCTAAACAGAATTACATCCTTCAGAGCCCATTGTATCCTTCAAAGCCCACTGCATTCCTAAACAGAGTCTCTGAACTTCTTAGGACTGTGCTTTCTGTTTTTGAAAAAATCAACAGGAGTGGGTTAAGCAAGTTGCACCAAGAACTTTAAAACGTACGAAGGCCCAGGAGTGCCACCTAAAGTGTGTGGGACCTTTCACCCCTTGGAAATTTCCATTGGGATGGCCAATTCATTTCCATTCCACATTGGACCATCCTGGCAGACTTAATCTCTTTTGAACAAAGGGCAATCCAGTCTGGACCAGATCACCTGTTCGTCATGGAAGAGCCATTACCAGGTGCTTGATGGAGGCAGGGCTACATTTTATATGGTGGCTCTGATTGGTAACAGTAGCCTCTGACATCAGAGATGGAGCTTTGTGTGGGATTCGCTAAAGTGGCTTGTCCCTCTTAGAAAGAAGGCTGACTTTGGTCCATTTCAGTTTTCAGTCCTTGGCAGAAACTGAGTCCATAGGAGCTGTGTCCACAGAAACCCCTTCAAGCACTTTGTACCACATGTTCTGCACATGTTCTGAGGAACCTGCTACAATGTGGGTAACATGTTTAGCTTAGTTTGCTTGACTGTATTGCTTTTCATTTGAATATGTCTCTGCTGTTGTTCTTGTACTTTGTTTTTGCCCTTTCCTCACTACCCTTGGAATCCAACCAGTTCTCTCCTTTTATAATAAACCTTCATTTTATAAAGCCAGTTCATTTGGCTCTGCTTAGTATAATTTCTTTCTCTGATATATGTTTCTTAACCTCTTCCCCACATGACCTTGGGTCAGTCCCAGTTCTCTCAGAGCTGTTCTCTCAAGGGCAGTCCTCTGGAGAGCTCTCTCAGCCCCACCTACCTCACAGGCTGCCTGTTGTGGGGAGGGGGAGGGGAAGGGGGAGAAGGTTGTAAGCCACTTTGAGACTCCGCATGAAGGGCAGGGTATAAATCCAATCTCTTCTTCTTCTAAACTACATGGGTGCTACTGAGTCGATTATGAAGTGTTTTCTAGGGTTCCTACCTGGTCACTTCATTATTGATCTAGTACTACACTGGAACAGTGCCTTCACAATGGGTCAGTCTAGATGTTCTCAGGAGGTGAGTGAAACTGACCTGCTCTTCCTCCATTCCCTTCCCCATCCAATACTTTGTGCAATAAAAATAAGCGTAAAGAACACACCCTCATTCTCTTCCTGCTCAAGTAGACTTGAGTAGACTGCTCAAGTAGACTTGAGATACCCAGGACATGTGCACCACCCATCCCCTCCCCTTCCCCTCCCCACATCAAGGCACCCTGTGAGGTAAGTGGGGCTGAGAGAGGTCTTTGAGAACTGCTCATGAGAGAACAGCTCTGAGAGAACTTGTGACTGGCCCAAGGTCACACCAGCAGCTGCATGTGGAGGAGTGGGGAATCAAACCCGGTTCTCCCAACTCCTGACCACTACACCAAACGGATAAGGTGGCAGCTGCTGAAGGGTTGGTGAAATTTCTCCAGTACTTAAGTGCCATGTGCCCAGATAAAAAATGGTATACTTAGAAAATTTATATGCCACCTTGAGCAAGTCTCTGGAAAAGCAGCACACAGTCACAAAAGGAACAATGATAAAATTATCAATATTAAAACAAAACATTAAAAACAATAAAGACCCTAGCAGGGCTTTCCCCAGGGCGCTGCGCCTCTGCACTGCTCGGGGAAGCCGAGGAGGGGGCGGGACTTGGTCATGTGCCCGCCCCCTGGGCTCCTCACTCCCGGAGCTGTGCTCCTGTGCGCTTCCGCTCCAACGGACCCCTGGTTATGATGACCAATGTTCCCTCTAAGTTGTAGAGTCTTGTGAGCAAAAATTCTCCTTTGTGAGCTACCGGCATTAAAGTTGTGAGTGAGCAATTTGGCTACTGCGTAAATTAGTTTGCTCTGGAGCCATCCCTTCCTGAGCTAAGACAAAAAGGTGTGAGCCAGAGGCTAAAAAACAGTGAGCCAGCTCACATTAACTCAGCTTAGAGGGGACACTGATGATGAATCCTGCTGTGTTTTTAACTTAGCATGCAGACCTCTGAAGGCAAATGCAGTTGTTTCCTTGTCACAAACTGTGTCGCCCTACTTCTGACTCCCTGCCTCAGTCTTGATGTCCAGGACTGATCAGCAGCCAGCATGTTTCTCCTCAGGAAGGCATGTATTACACAAAGCATCCATTGCAAAGTCATGTTTCCAACTTGGCAGTCACCACTCTAGTGACTAACAGAGCAGACACATTTTTTTTTTGCCCCTTGGAACAAATACCCTGAGTCCCTCTAAACAGCTGCTTTCTGTTCTCCATGAAAGCTGCAAAAATATCTGAGCCAGGAGGAGCAGCCTGCTCCCTTGCCACTCAGCTGATTTCCCGGCTTTCGGCAAACCCTATTTAAAGTGACGGTAACCCCTTTCAGTGGGGTTTGCAGGGCCATGAAGTATGGACCCATTCAGTTCGCAAATGAAACTCCAGGTTTGATTCGGTTCATGGTGTGGCCACAAACCATGAACCGACACGGATAACATTTTTCTGGTTCGGGCCCATCTTTAGTGGCTGGCCTAGACCGGCCACTGGTCTGACCCAGCAGGGCTCTCAGTATGTTCTTATGCCATGAACTGCCTGAAATCTCACAGACAGCACTACAGTCCTATTCACTTTACAGAAATGCCCTCCTGAATAATTTCATTTTAGCCATTATGCAGAATGATGAATGCGTGGGAGCAGGGGTCCTTTCGTAAAAAAAGAGGTGCAGGAGCTCATTAGCATAACTCATTTGCATATGCCACACCCCCTGACGTCACCGGAAGTGTCAAAAGGCCACACCTCCCTGACGTCATGGGCAGTGTGTCAGGAGGCAAGAAGGGAGGGAGGGAGGGGGAAGGAAGGAAGGAAGGAAAGGAACAGGAAGGAAGGTAGGGAGGGAGGGAGGTGGGGGAGAGAAAAGAAAGAAAGAAAGAAAGAAAAGGAGGGAGGGAGGGGAGAAGGAAGAAAGAAAGGAAGGAAGGAGGGAGGAAGAAAGGGGAAGGAAGGAAGAAAGAAAGGAACAGTAAAGTAGGTAGGTAGTTGGGAGAGAAAGAGAAGAAAGGAAGGAAGGAAGGGGGGAGAGGGAGGAAGGGGGGAAGGAAGGAACAGGAAGGTAGGTAGGTAGTTGGGGGGAGAGAGAGAGAAGGAAGGAAGGAAGGAAAGGGGGAGAGAGGGAGAAGGGGGGAAGGAAGGAACAGGAAGGTAGGTAGGTAGTTGGGGGGGAGAGAGAGAAGAAAGGAAGGAAGGAAGGGGGGAGAGAGGGAGAAAGGGGGAAAGGAAGGAACAGGAAGGTAGGTAGGTAGGTGGGGGAGAGAGAGAGAAGAAAGGAAGGAAGGAAGGAAGGAAGGAAGGGGAGAGGGAGGGAGGAAGGGAGAGGGGAAGGAAGGAACAGGTAGGTAGGTGGGGGGAGAGAGGGAAGGAAGGGAGGGGTGCTTTTCCCCCCACTGGGGCTGGTGTTTCCCTCCCCCCTTGCTTGGGCCTGAGTGGCGTTAAGCCACTCAGGCCCGGCTTCTCCCTCCCTTGGGCCCGGGGAACTGTTGAGTGGGGGAGGGAGGGGGGTTCTTCCTGGGGCCAGCAGCCAGCCGCGGCCCCTGGGATGGTGACTGGGGGAGGGAGGGTTTTTTTCCCGGGGCCGGCGGCCAGCCGTGGCCCCGGGGAAGGCGACTGGGGGCGGGACGGGGCTTTTTGGCGGGGCCGGCGGCCAGCCGCTGCCCCGGGGAAGGCGACAGGGGGCGGGACGGGGTTTCTTATCGGGGCCGGCGGCCAGCCGCAGCCCTGGGGAAGGCGACAGGGGGCGGGACGGGGCTTCTTGGCGGGGCTGGCGGCCAGCCACGGCCCCGGGGATGGCAACTGGGGGAGGGAGGGGGTGAACGGGGGAGGCTTTCTGCTGGGGGGGGGCAGGGCTTTGTTATGTGCCTGCCCCCCGGCCCCTTCTCTCCTGGAGCGGCACTCCGGCACGCTCCAGCCCCAATGGAGCCCTGCGTGGGAGTGTTCCTGACCTCTTTAGGTCGGAAGAAGGGGTTAGCAGCTATGTTGGTCCTGAAGTTAAATCCAAAAACAAACACAAACAAAAACCAGAGGACAATCCACAATATCTTTTGTTAGGACCAACTAAATGACACATAACTATGCAAACTGTTGAGATCTCCAGAACTTTTCTTCAAGCTGGATATCATTAAAAAAAATTAGGGAAAGGGAAATGCTTCAGGACAGGGTATTAAGTCTAACTTAAATGCTAAAGGCAGACCTGTTTCCAGTGTTGCTAGTATTCAATTATACCCAGCTTTTTTGACCAAGAGGCAATAAAATAGGTACAGTCTTTAGAAACACACATTTCAATAAATGCAGGTAGGTGGGCAGGTCTGTCCAGGTATACGGGAAGAGGCAGAAAGGCTGGGAGATTCCAGTCTTCTGAAGCCTACTCTCTTCACTCCTTTGCTTCTACTCCCCTCCATCCAATCCATTATTGAGCGAATCCCTCAGTCAGAGCAAACTAGTAACAACTAAAATCCAGACCTGCTATTCGTTCCATTATCCCCTCCTGGTTCTGTTTCTTGCACATGTGAGGTATTGGGGGCTGGATTTTACCTATATTATTACAGATGCTGGAAGACTGAGCTATCAGGATTATCGGCTGACATTCACTCGGAAACAACCCCCCCATGGAGTCACCTTAAGGAGTTCATGAATAGCAATATTAGTGCCCCCTTGGGTTGACCAACTACCCTTTGTACAGGGAGATCTCCAACGGACTCTCCTTATAAGCAGCCATGGTATATGTGGATAATAGGGATCATGGCCTCAGCCGAGGAGAGTTTAACCCATTTGCTTGTTTCTTCCCCCCAGCTGAAATCAGTCTTGAATTATTAGGCTCTGTAGGGGGAAAAGACAGCTCCCCCCCCATGCACATGTCTTTTTTTCACCACTGGAGTAATAGCAGTTAAGAGGGACTGATCCCCTTCCTTCCTTCCTTCCTTCCTTCCTTCCTTCCTTCCTTCCTTCCTTCCTTCCTTCCTTCCTTCCTTCCTTCCTTCCTTCCTCCCTCCCTTCCTCCCTCCCTCCCTCCCTCCCTCCCTCCCTTCCTTATTGAAACAAGAGCAGAAACAGAAGAGCAGAATCCAGTGGCCTTTTGTATCCTGCAATATTCTTTATGAGTTCTGAGATTTTTCTCTAAAAGAATCTGATCAACAAGCATTTCCAAAATGCATGCATTAACTCAGGTCTAGAGGTTTGACAGTGCAACAATTTGCACCATTCTCAGGGGAGTTAAATACTATGTAAACTATATTTTTTGTAAAACGCTCCCTCATATATAATTTTCTTGCAACTTTAGCTATATCTTCCCAACTCCAGTCCCATTCCAGCAGCAGGATAGGCTGCCCAGTATCTCTTTTGGACGGATGGATTTTGCCAGGAAAACGGTGTGTGCGCGCGTGTGCACATGGCACGTGTCAAAAAACTGTCTTTGTGCCAAGATCCCACTTTCCTCCCTGACTCCCTTTTAAGGTTAAAAATACACTGGGAGCTCTGATAGGGTTGCCAACCTCCAGGGGGGGATGGAAATATCATGGAATTATAACTGATCTCCAGACTACACAAATCCCTTATTTGTTTACTATTTATTTATTTAAAACATTAATTCCTCTTTGTCAGCTAGTGCTGCCATGGCTCCCAGGCCACTGGGAGTTACCATCCCTCTCCTGTCCCCGTCACTCAGGTGGAATGCTTAGTTTCATTTCTTCCCCAGCTGCCTTATCATTCGCCGCCTAGCACTGACCTTGGTGTCTGGTGCTGCTTCTTCCCTTGGGAACATAGAACTGTTATTTCAGGCGCTTTGCTAGTATTTTGTGATTGGGGCTCCTTGGCGGGTTTCTCCCTTGAATTCTGTATAACTGTCCCTCTCTGAGAGGCTCTCGCCATTACTGACACAGAGCATGTGCAGATGACTTACTACTCTCTCAATAAACTACTTCTAGGGCGTGATCATACGCACCCATTTGCCACGGAAGAGGGACGATTCACCACCGGATCAAAGTGGCGCGATCACACCAGCATATCTGGGAGGCGTCCCACAACTGTCGGTGAACCGTGGCAAACTGATTTGCTCCGGAAGAGACCTGGAGTAAAAAAACTACTGGGGAAAATCCAGTATCAAATGGGTTGCTGCAGTTCACAGTCGGACTTTCCCTGTGTGATCACTCCAGCATGGAAGTGTGGTATTGTGGGTAGCGTGATCACATGCTATCTCGATGCCATGCTGTTGTTCCCCCCCCCTTCTCCGTGTGCGCATCATCGAAAGCCCTTAGGGTGGGGAGGGGATTCATCAATCAGTTTAAGCGCCTTGGAAAACAACCACACACACACACACACACAAAACCTTACCCACAGTTGCATCTAATCACACAGTGGTAAGTTGCCCCGGCAGGTCCACAGACCTGTGTGAGCACGCAACCGCGGGGAAAATTGCTCCAGAGCAAAAAAGCCTTGATTCCCTCTGGATTATCTCGCTTGTGTGGAAGGGACCCTAGTTAAGTAACGTTGTTGGGACTGATTTTGTGGGACTCTGACAGAGTGTCAGTAATCCACTTCCAACACCTATGCTCCGTACCCTGTGATGGAAGACGCAGATTTAGGTGGGGCACCTGTGCCTGCAGCCACAGGGACTGAAGTGCCAGTTATCACAGAGGAGGCTCTGGTGGTCGCTACAACCACGATGCCCCACCTTTTCCTGCAGCAGCAGAGGGACCCAGACTCAGGGGCAAAGTTTTCAATGCCCCCCGGGCAAGACCTGGTCTGTTACCCCACATTCGCTTACTCGTGATGATTTTCAGCTGGAGAGAGGGTCTTCCCGAGGAGTGACCGCACCCAGCAGTGACCAATGGGCCCGGGTGGAACAGAAGTTCATGGACTTCCAGGTGACAATGAGAGAGGAAGTGGTGGAAATGCTCCTGGATCTCCTGCAGTTGGTGGCCACCTCCATCCAGCATGAACTACAACTGCAAGCTCCTGCGGCCCCAGCGGTCCCTCCGTCTACACAACAACTGGTTTCTGTTGGGGCCCCCATGCACCCACCCCTGGGACAGGCGCCTGCACAAGTGCCTGTACCTGTGTCCGGCCCCGCAGGGCCAGCTGCCCCAGTTGTTCCACCGTTAGAGCGACCTAAGGAACTTTTAGATGCTATGTTTGATGGGAAGCCTGACAAGGGCTGTGTTCACGCTGGAGTGCTGGCGCCTGCTGGAGCCGGCTGCAAATGGCTGGTTCCGTAAAATCACGATCACACTAACCTCTCCTCGTGTCGCCTTCAAGCAGCTCCCCCACATTCACACTAACGATGGGGGTGGGGGTGGGTTTTGGGTTTTTATTATTTTTTTTGCTGCTTGCGCATGCGCAGAAGCGCTCATGCAGGCGGATGGGAAAAAAATTTCCGCGCATGCGCAGCACCATCAGACCGAATCAGTGCTTCTTTTAGACACTTGAAAACGCTGTGATATTTCAACCCGAAAATAGCCTCATCGTGACCGCAAACTCATGTACACGGTAGAACTAGCCTCCATTTGCACACCTGTCCTTTAAATGTAGGTTTGTATGGGCGCTCATGCGAATCTCGCTAAATGCAAAAAAAAAAAATGGCGGACGAAAAGCGGAAGCCACAGGCTTCCGCGGGGAGGGGAGGGGGGTTACTCGGAAGTGCCTGGGAGACGGCTCAGCATTTACACAGCACATAAATGCGGCTGCAGGCAGAAGAGGACAGCTGAGACCAGCAGGGGAGCTGGTCTCGGATTTCAGACACTTTGTCGCACCTGAGTGACGGCTGGGGACGAGAGCCAGCTGTTACAGTGTAAACGTACAGATTGGAGCCGGTTGCAGCCAGCTCAAATCTGCAAGTGTGAATGCATCCAAGTTGTCTTTCTTCATGTTGCAGACCCAGAAGTTCCTACAGAACTGGGGTTACCTGTTCCCAAATGAGGGACACTGGATCGATCACATTGGCTCAAAGATGCGGGAGCAAGCAGCCGATTGGTACGTGAGCCTACATAATCGAAATGGCCCAGAGCTGCACACCATGGAAGCCTTCATGTGGGTGCTGAGATGGCAGTACAAGGACCCAGTGGGAGGAGAAAAGGCCCACAACAGTCTTTGAGCCCTGAAGGAAGGCAACTGCTCCATACATGAGTACTCCAATGAGTTCAAGATGTTTGCAGCTAAAATCTAGGGGTGGCCTGAGGCAGTTCTAGTTGAGCAATACCGCATAGTCTTAAATCACAATGTTCTGGACTCTGTGTTAAGAACCACAAACCCCGTGGTTTCTGGTTGGGAGAATGGAGGTCTGACACGCTTTGCAAATGTGCAAGGCGGACAGTGGCTCTTCCTGACAGCTTGGGTGGGTTAATCCACCCGACGCAACCTCACACAGGTAGTGTGAGGACCAGCAAGCAATATAATCCAGGTTTGAGCAACCTCGGTGAAGGGAAAGTCTCGGAGGAGACTTTTCCGACACCTTGAGCACTGCAGCCGAAGAGGATTCTTGCGAGTATCTCTAAGGAGCCGAGCTGAGCTGAAAAATTCAGCATAAAACCTCCAATTCCCCTGATTCCTTAACAAAGAAGACAAAGTTTAAACGTTGGGACCACATCTGAAGCGAAGTAACAACAAAAGGTAACGGAAAAAAGTTTTTTGCCTTACCATTGCCGCGTTTTGAAAGATGAAAAACAGATCGGGTGAAGCAATAGACTGATGTTGATTGGATGAGAGCAGTTTTGAAGTGCTAAAAAACCGAATTTGAACTTAAAAAGCCAAAAAAACAAGTTGTTTAACATTCCTGCGGTTAAAAGGAGTCGGGAGGGGAAGCCAAGCATCGCGAGACAAAGAGGGAGAAGGGAACCAAGCATCGCGAGATTAAGACGTGAGGACTGAATCAGGAAGTGACGGCTAGAAGAGCAGACAAGAAGGAAAAAGGAGAAGAACCGGAAGAAGGTAAAGGGGACTCTAAATACTGCCGGACCAGAAAGGGGACTCTAAATACTGCCGGACCAGAAAGGGGACTCTAAATACTGCCGGACCAGAAAGACCATAACAGGAAGTGACGTGCAGAGAGCAGACAAGTAAAGAAAAGGAAGGGACAAAAGGAAACTACGGCAAGCCAGAAGCAAGGTAAAAAGACTATAACCTTTGACATTAACCATAGAGAAGTCGCGGCCGCCATTTTGGATTTATAAAATTTTTAAACTGCAATATCTCAAAGATTATATAACGTAGAAGGCTGAAACCAACATAATTTGACTTGGCAAGATTAGCTTGTTTGAATGCACTAATTGGTGTTTGATTTGGAAGACAAGATAAAATCGATCTTTTTAAAGAGGCAAAACGGACCGCGGACTAAGATCGAGAGCAGCCACATGGTCCTCTCCTACAATGGCAGCAAAAAAAGAAAAAGAGCTACTAGCCGTTATGGAAGCAATGGAAAAGAAAATGTTAGACGCTATAGGAGAGGTAAATGTTAAAATGAATAATATAGCGGCTCAAGCAGATAAAAATTGCATGGAATTAAAAGCAGAATTTCAAAAATTATCCACAAGAACACAAGATATAGAAACTAAAGTAAAAGAACTGGAAGAAAACACCCATAAGACAATGAGAGAGAACGAGAGGATGGAAAAGATGATGCATTATAAAGATATGCAAAACCACTTGAGATTTCGAGGGATTGAGGAAAAATTGAATGAGGATATTTTTACAAGAATGCAAGAAGCAATAGCAGATTTTTTACAAGAACAGGAAGAAGTTGTTAAAGAACACATGGATCTTGTTTATAGAGTTAATTCTACATATGCAAGAGACAAAAACATACCAAGAGACGTGGTTGTCCAATTTACAATGAAAAGAACAAAAGAACAAATCTACAGGAAGTGCTTTACTGACCCCTTTGTAATAGATGGAAAGAAAATCATAGTAATGAAAGAATTGCCTAGAGCAATACTGCAAGAAAGGAAAAAATTCAAGCGTCTGACGGATAAACTGAAGGAGAAAAAAATCAGATTTCGTTGGGAAATACCTCAAGGACTAAGTTTTTATTATGGCAAATCCAGAGTAGTGATTAAAAGCACAGAAGAAATGTATGCATTCCTGGGAGAGAATAAAGATGATTTTGGAGATATTTAAGAATATATCAAAATGGATTACAAAATACTTACATGGAATGTAAATGGACTAAATTCACCCCAAAAACGTAGAATGGTAGGTCATTGGTTGGAAAAACAAAAATGTAATATAATTTGCTTGCAAGAAGCTCATCTTAAAAACCAAGACCATAAATATTTAATAAGGAAAAAATTGGGAGAAGAATTTTATTCTTTAGCAAGCAACAAAAAAAATGGTGTTGTAACATATGTCAAAAAAGATTTGGAACCCAAAGTAATATTCAAAGACAAAGATGGAAGATATTTAGCTATTGAAATTTTACTGCAAGGAGTGAAAACTTTGATTGTGAACATTTATGCTCCGAATGGAGCTAAAGAAATTTTTTTTAAAGAACTTCAAATGGAATTGGACAATGTAAACTATGATCAAATTATGATGTTAGGAGATTTCAACGGAACTGTAGATAATAAACTAGACAGGCGCTCTAAAAGAAAGGATGAGACGTTAGGGAAGCTTCCAAAAAACTTTTTTGAACTGATAAAACAAGAAAAGTTGGAAGATATTTGGAGGAAAGCTAACCCACAAGGAAAAGACTTTACCTTTTACTCTAACAGACATGACTCACATTCAAGAATTGACATGATTTGGATGACTACTAACCTAACCTTCAAGACAAGAAAAGTGGAAATTTTACCCAGAATAATCTCAGATCACAATCCGTGTTTATGGACAGCTGGGCAGATTAAAAAACAAAAGAGATGGAGAATAAATGAGGACTTATTAGATAATCAAGAAATAATTAAAAAATTACTTGAAGAAACAGACCTATACTTCCAAGTAAACATGCAGAAAGAAGTTAAAATTCAAACCGTATGGGATGCATATAAAGCAGTGATGAGAGGACTATTGATATCGTTAAATGCTAAAGATAATAAAAAGAAAAAAGAGCAATATGAAAATATTTTACAAGCCATTAAAACAAAGGAAGAAGAACTGAAGAAGAAACCAGGGAAAAAGAAACTGCAAAAGGAAATTTGGATGCTACAAGACCAAGCAAAAGCCATTTTGAACCAGGAGATGTACTGGAACTTAAAAAAACTTCAACAAAAAGCATTTGAAGGTGCAAATAAACCCGGAAAATACTTAGCATGGCAATTAAAGAAAAAACGTGAAAATAAATTTATCACTAAAGTGATAAGAGATAATATTGAGATAATAGATAACAAAGGAATAAAAAGAGAATTTTTTAAATACTACGCAAAACTTTTTAAGAAGGAAAACAAAGACAGAAGAAAGATTAAAGAATACCTGCAAACATTAAAGCTACCAAAACCAACAGAGAAAATTAAAGAACTATTTAATAATCCAGTATCATTACAAGAGATCAAAAATGCAATAAATGACTCAAAATTAGGTAAAGCACCTGGACTGGATGGATTTACAGCGAAGTTCTACAAAACGTTACAGGAGTCAGTTTCACCGGTGTTACTGCTATTGATGAACGATATAAGAGTTACTGGAGAGGTACCAGAAACCTGGAAAGATGCATCCATCTCACTGATCCCGAAAGAAAATCAGGATTTGACCAATGTTAAGAATTATAGACCGATCTCTTTACTGAATAATGATTATAAGATTTTTGCTAAGATTATAGCGGATAGACTAAAAGAGCACCTTAAAGAGACTATACAAACAGAACAAGCAGGGTTCTTACCTAATCGACAAATAAGGGACAATCTAAGAGTAGTAGTGGACGCTATAGAATACTACGACAAACATCCTGAAAAGGAAGTGGGCTTTTTCTTTTTAGATGCGGAGAAAGCGTTTGATAATTTAAACTGGGATTTTATGTTTGAAGTTTTAGAACATCTTGAGATCGGTGAATATATGCTTAACTTCATTAAAGCAATATATAAAGAACAGAAATCCTCAATAATAATTAATACTGAAAAGACAGACGATTTTAAAGTTGAAAAAGGAACAAGACAAGGATGCCCGCTTTCGCCGCTGCTATTTATTTGGATTTTAGAAGTTCTACTGTTAAATGTGAAGGAAGACAAAGATATTAAAGGCTTAACAACTAAAGGTTTTTCTTTCAAATATAGGGCCTTTGCAGATGATGTGATGTTTATAGTGGAAGACCCCTTATCCACATTACCACATTTGTTACAGAGAGTAAAAGAGTTTGGTGACTTAGCAGGATTTTATGTAAATAAAAACAAATCGAAAGTAATGTGCAAAAATATGTCAAATAAGAAACAAAACGAGTTACAAAAACTTACAGAATGTGAGGTGGTGAAAAAGACAAAATATCTGGGTGTAAACCTAACTATGAAAAATATTGATCTTTATAAAAATAATTATGAAAAATTATGGTTGCAAATTATGCAGGATATTAAAAAGTGGAATGTATTGAATTTGTCATTGCTGGGTAGAATTGCGGTGGTCAAGATGAATGTGTTACCACGATTAATGTTTTTGTTTCAAACTATTCCAATTGTGAAAGATGTAAAAACATTCAAAGGTTGGCAGAAGGAGCTGTCTAAATTTGTGTGGGGAGGGAAAAAACCAAGAATTAAGATGAAAATAATGTGTGATGCCAAAGAAAGAGGAGGGTTTCAACTACCAAATCTAAGGTTATACCATGATGCAATATGTTTGACCTGGGTAGGGGCATGGACTATGTTACAAGATAGAATGTTATTGTCCCTGGAAGGTCATGATTGTAGATTTGGGTGGCATGCATATTTGTATTATGGCAAAACAAAAATGGACAATATGTTTAAACATCATTATTTGAGAAGAACACTAATGGATACGTGGACAAGATATAAAAACTTTTTTTCAGAAGAGATACCCATGTGGATTGTACCCGCAGAAGTCTTACATCCAACATCAAGATATAAAGGACAAGATTGGCTGAAGTATAGAGACTTATTAATAAGACATGGCAAGGATTTCAAACTGAAGGAGCAGCATCAGATTGATTTTGATTATGGTTGGTTAAGATATAGACAAATATATGACTTGTATAGAAGTGATAAAAAACACGGTTTCAGGGGAAAAAATAATGAAATAGAACAAGTTTGGGAGGAAGGTGGGAAAAAAATGATTTCTAAAATGTATAAAGTCTTGCTAAAATGGTTTAATGCTGATGAAATGGTAAAAGAACAAATGGTAAAATGGGCGATAAACTTTAACAAAGACATTGAAATGGAATCTTGGGAATTTTTATGGAAAAATGCTATGAGTATATCTACGTGTTATAACTTAAAAGAAAATTGTTTTAAAATGATGTATAGATGGTATATGACACCAAAAAAAATTGCAAATATTGGTCAAAATATGTCTAACAAATGTTGGAAGTGTAAAAAGAAAGAAGGGTCTTTTTATCATATGTGGTGGACTTGTGATAAAGCAAAGACTTATTGGTCAAAAATACATGCAGAAATGGAAAAAATCTTGAAATGTACATTTAAGAAGTTGCCTGAAATGTTATTGCTAGGACTTAAACTAGAAGAGATAAATGTAAAGAAAAGGACAATAATATGGTATATGATTACAACAGCAAGAATGGTGTATGCACAAAACTGGAAAAATGAAAAAATACCAGAGGTGTGGGAATGGTTGAAAAAACTGTTATATATGGCTGAAATGGATAAGTGGACTAGAAAATTGAATAATCTTTACTCAGAGACCTTTCTGGAAGACTGGAAAGATTTGAAAGAATATGTTGAAAAGTATTGGGATATGAAAAACTATATCTATACATGGTTATAATAGCATAAAGGAATAGAAATATATTATATGAATGTTTTAGTTTTAGTTAAAATTAGACAATGAAACTGTTTTTATTTAGAAATACATAAGAGTATAGAAAATAAGAATTGGTGTATAAGTATAAGTATTTTAAAGCTATATAACCGTCACCAGAAACGAAACATAGATATAAGTATTACTATTTTGAATAAAATGGAAAATGTGTTATGCTTCAGATGTGGTGGGAAACCACCAAAACAAGATAAAAATAGAATGTACAAATAGAACAAAATGTTATTTAATATGGAAAAAGGGATTTGTGTAAGGTTAAATGTATTATTTTCGATGTTTTTTTTTTGAAAAATAAAATTTCTTTACAAAAAAAAGAAAAGAAAAAAAAAGAACCACAAACCCCGTAACATTGGCAGCCTGGGTGAGGGAAGCAGGGGAGGCAGAAAGTAGACTGCAACTGAGCCGTATGCTCAACCCCAAAATGTACCCAAAAACCCCAGCGACTGCTGGGAAACCAATGGCCCGGCCCAAGCTGAAGGAACCTCTCAGGGACCTCTGTATGCGAGGCTATGCCTCAGATGTGCAGAACCGGGCCACTATGCGGCTTCATGTCCCGGGGGAGGGCCACCGTCCCCTGCACCAGGACCCCGTCCAAAGTCAACTTCGATGCCAGTGATCAAAGGGAGCAGCCGACCAAAGCCCCGTGCCCTTCAGTTGGCAGTGCCACCCGGAACCTCATCATCTAGCAAAGAGGAGACCACTCAGCTGGCAGGAAAAGGCCAGGACCTGCTGTAAAGGGTGCAACCCGGCAGGTCCAAGAGCAGTCCACACCACAATTGGCGAGCAATCCCACCCCCTTGCTTTTTGTAATCTTATCAGTGATCAACCCAAATCTAGGGACTAATATTAGGGTGAGGGCCCTGATAGACTCCAGGTGCGCCCGGGACTTAATTAGCCCTGTGATAGTCACTGGCCTGGAGGCAGAGACCCACAAACTTTCTGAACCATTGCTTTTCACTCAAATGGATGGGCCCTCTATGAAAGAACCCTGTAAATATAGAGCAGGAGTGCTGACTATGGGGCCAGGGTCCCATTGGAAAACCCAAGAGTTCGTAACAAACCCATTAGCCCAATTTCCTATGGCGTTGGGCAGTCCATGGTTGGGAGCACACGACCCCTACGTATAGTGGAAGGAAGGGAAAGTATTTTTGGTGGCTTCCTAGTGCAAACAGCATTTATGGAAGCCCGAATGGGGAGTCATGCCTGCAGACACCACCCTCCATGCGGGGTTAGCCGAGGAAGAACTGTCCTCCATCCCCCCAGAATACCATGATTTGGCCCAGGTGTTTGAAGAAGGGGAAGCTGATGAATTACCCCCCCCCCCCCACATACACAAATACTCACTGTACTATTGAACTGTTGCCCAGCCATAAATTCCCTAAAGGAAGATTGTATGCACTGTGCCTGTCTGAGAAAGTGGAGTTGTGAAAGTTTATTGATAACAACCTGGCCCGAGGTTTTATCTGCCCAGCGTTGTCCCCCTATGCAGCCCCAGTTCTGTTCAGGAAAACGAAAGATGGAGGCTTAAGGCTGTGTACGGATTACCGGGGGCTGAATGTGGTCTCTGCCTCGAATGCTTACCCCTGCCCATTAATAAAACACTTGCTTGCCAAGGCAGCCAAGGGGAAGATTTTCTCGAAATTAGACTTACGGGATGCGTATTTCCAAGTACGCATTTGGAAGGGGGACGAGCCCAAGACTGTGTTCAATACTCCACTTGGCCAGTTTGAATGTCTGGTGATGCCATTCGGCCTTCAAGAGGCTCTGGGGGGTCTTTATGAATTTAATAAATGAAGTGTTACGCAAGCATTTATTCAAGGGGGGTGTTGGTTTATCTAGATGATATCCTTTTATATTCAAAAGACAAACAATCCCACATTAAATTGGTGCGCGAGGTGGAGATGTTACACAGGCACAAACTGTGTGCCAAGTTGTCCAAATGTGAGTTCCCCAAGTCGGAGATTGATTTTCTAGGGTGTCACACAAAGGGCTGGAGATGGACCCAAAGAAGGTAGCGGATGTGCAGGGGTGGGAGCCTCCGCACACCAGGAGGCAATTACAGCGTTTCTTAGAATTTGCAAATTTTTACTGGGCCTTCATTTCCAATTTCGCCCAGGTGAACCTCCCCCTCACGGATTTATCAAAGACGACGGGGAAGGGGACTGACAGCGTAAAGCCTGGGGCTAAGTCGGTGTGGACTGTCGATTGCTAAGAGGATTTTGACAGCTTCAAGCTTCTGGTCACTTCAGAACCTATCCCAGCCCACTCAGATGAAAATAAAAAAAATATATTGTACAAGTGGACGTGTTGGATGTGGCTCTGGGGGGAGCAATTTTGCAGGAAGGGTCAGATGGGAAACTTCACCTGTTGGCTTATGTGCCCAAGAAATCTGGGGCCAGTGAACGTAACTGGTTGGTCTGGGACAAGGAGACGGCAGCCATCCCTTTAGCCCTCTCGACCTGGAGGCATTTGCTAGAGGGGGCTCGCACGCCTTTTGAGGTCTGGACTGATCATAAAAACCTCAAAGCCCTAACAACTCCGTGCACCCGCAACACTAAACAGCTCCGATGGGCCTTATTCTTTTCTAAATTCCAGTTCACTTTGCGCCATTTCCCAGGGATGCCCTTTCCTGCCTCCTGCAACATGATAGCCTTCAGGAGGAGACCATTGACTCTATGTTCACCCCTGCCCAATTGGGGGGAGCAGTGACCACCCATAGCAAAAGCCAGCTGGCAGCTCCCCTGGATGGGTGTTGGACGGTAACATTTTCTCAGGCAGTGACTCCTGAGGACTTGGAGGAATTGGAGGTGGGTCTTGAAAAGGGGCCTGACGGGTGCTGGAGGAAGGTTGAAAAATTGTCCCCAAATCTCTGTGTGGGGAAGTAATACACTTTGGCCATGAGTCCAAGACGGCAGGACATTTTGGATTCTTAAAGATGCTTAATTTGCTCCAGAGACAATTTTGGTGGCCAAAGATGTGAGGTGCAGTGTGTGAGACCGTGCCCTACATGCCTCGTGTGCAAACGCAGGCCGGGGAAGCCGCTGGGATTGTTACAACCCCTGGAGACCCTGGGGCAGCCTTGGGAGGTGGTTTCTATGGACATTATAATGGACTTACCCCTGAGCAAGGGGAAGACTGTAATTTGGGGGGTAGTTGATTTGTTTTTGAAGCAAGCTCATTTCATTCCATTCAAGCAAGTCCCCACAGCTAAAACACTGGCTGAAGCGTTCATGAATCACATTATAAAACTGCACTCAGTGCCACATAAAGTACTATCCAACTGTGGAGCCCAATTCGTTACCAAATTCGGGAAAGCTTTGATGAAGGTTGTGGGGACTGAGCAAGCCCTAAGCAATGCTTGTCATCCAGAGACTGGCAGCCAAACCGAACGTGTAAATCAGCTGGTTGAGCAATTTATCCGATGCTTTTCTAATTACCAACAGGATGACTTGGTGGATTTATTGCTGTTTGCAGTATATATTTATAATAATGCAGTCCACTCTTCCACCGGGGTCTCACCTTTTATGGGGGTCCATAGATACGAGAGGGTTTCCTTGCCTGTCTTTCTGGGGGAGCCCTGCTGACCCTGGGAACCCACATGACTGGTAGAACAGTTTGTGAGATTCATGGCCATTGACTGGGAAAACTTTGAATAAGGCCAAGGCCGACTAGAAACGTCATGCTGCCAAAAGGAAGGCACCTGTGTGGTTCCTTAACCCCAGGGATTCTGTGTATTTGTCTACCAAAAACATTTGGGGATTGCAACCCAGTCGGAAACTGGGATGGAAATATGTGGGACCTTTTCCTGTGATGTGTAAGATCAATGAAGTGACTGTTGAACTCCAATTGCCCAAATCACTGAAGTCCTTGCATCCCATTTTCCATTGCAGCCTACTGAAACAAGACCCTGGGCCAAATGTGTGGCGACCCCATCAGCCAGCCCCTCCTCCTCTGATGCTGAATGGTGAACATCATTTTGAAGTCTCCCATATCCTGTATTCCAAGTTTCGAAGGGGCCACCTGTATTATTTGATTGAATGGGCAGATTTTGGGGTGGGGAACAATGAATGGGTTGAATGCTTGCATGTAAATGCTCCTGCATTGCTTCATGCCTTCCACCAACATTACCTGGACAAGCCGGGGGGGTGGTGTGTTTTCAGGGGGGCAGAATGTCAGCTAATGCTGCCATGGCTCCCAGGCAGGAGTTACCATCCCTCTCCCTCCTACGTAGCTCAAGTGGAATGTTGAGTTTCATTTCTTGTGCAGCTGCCTTATCACCCACCGCCTAGCTCTAACCTTGGTGTCTGATGCTGCTTCTTCCCTTGGGAATATAGAACTGTTATTTTGGGTGCTTTGCTAGTGTTTTGTGATTGGGGATCTTTGGCGGGTTTTTGCCTTGAATTCTATATAACTGTTCATCTCTAAGAGGCTCTCGCCATTACTAACACACAGCATGTGCAGATGGCCTACTACTATCTCAATAAACTACTTCTATTTAAGTAATGTTGGGACTGATTTTGTGGGACTCTGATACTCCTCTCCTGGATAAAATGGCTGCTTTGGAAGGTGGGCTGCGGGGCCTTATACACTACCAAGGTTCCACCCCTCCCTAAAGCCCACCCTCCCCAGCTCCCCACAAATCTCCAGGTATTTCTGAACCTGGAGTTGGCAACGCTAAACTCTGATCACAGACCCTCTTACATAATATTCATTTTGGCCCTGAAACCAGTGCTTTGGGAGGGTTGTGTGTGTGCAAAAGTAAAACAGCTTGCAGTTTGGAATTGGAAGAGAAAGAGAGAGAGGAGTATCTGGCTGGAGTCTGGTGAAATCGAGATGGGGTGAAGGCTTGGGCAGGGGTAGTGTTATCAATGCCGCTCTCTGGACACCTGCCCAGGGTTCATTTCATAGAAAAAGAGGTGCTGCAACAATGGTCTCAACTCTCCACGCAGCAAAAAGCTTGGAACAAGGATTGTGCGCTAGATTTGACACAAAAACAATGGGAACAAATTTGGAAATTAAAAATATATACTTCGCCATCATTAAATATTAGACATCAGAATTATAAATTATTTTCTAGATGGTATATAACGCCATTAACCTTGTACCATGCTAAAATAAAGAAGGATCCTTTATGTTGGAAGGGGTGTGAGCAAGTTGGATCACTGGGACATTGTTGGTGGTATTGCCCTAAAATCTATGCATTTTGGACTCAGGTTGTTGGAATTCTGGAGAAAATGTTGTCAATAAGTCTTCCTAAAACACTACAAAGTATTTTACTTAATTATTGGGTAGACGTTCAGTGGTCAGAGACGACAAAAGAATTAGTGACACTGCTACTAGTGGCAGCAAAAACAGTAATAGCACAGAAATGGAAGATGAAACAGGTACCTACGATTAGACAATGGTTTTTAAAAGTATGGGATGTTGTAGCTAACGATAAGTTGGCAACTCAAATTTTACTTATGGAAAATCCTATGAGAAAGGAGTGCTTTGTTACAAAATGGTTCAAATTTTTTGAGTATGTGTCCAGTAGCAAAGACTGTAAAACTACCTTACCAGAGAAATATGTTAATTTTGTTTTTTATTAAATGGTTTAAATTTTTTGAGTAGGAGTTCAGTTGTAAAGACTGTAAAACTACCTTGTTAGAGAAATATGTTGATTTTGTTTTTTATTAACTTAAGTTAAAGTTATGGTTAAAGTTTGTATTGTATATGAAAAAAAGATTATAAAAATAAAGTTATAAAAAAAAGAAAAAGAGGTGCTGGAGCTCATTACCATAATTCATTTGCATAACTCATTTGCATATGCAACACCCCCTAACATACCGAAAGTGTGTCAAAAGGCAACACCCACCCCTTGGGCTCCACTCCACAGGTGAGTGAATCTGACCTGCTCTTCCTCCATTCCCTTCCCCATCTAATACTTTGTACAATAAAAATAAGCATAAAGAACACACCCTCATTCTCTTCCTGTGCCCTTGAAACCACCAGGTTTCAAGTAGACTTGAGATACCCAGGACATGTGCACCACCCGTTCCTTTCCCTTCCCCACAACAAGACACCCTGTGAGGTAGGTGGGGCTGAGAGAGGTCTTTTGAGAACTGCTCATGATAGAACAGCTCTGAGAGAACTTGTGACTGGCCCAAGGTCACACCAGCAGCTGCTTGTGGAGGAGTGGGGAATCAAACCCGGTTCTCCCAGATTAGAGTCCAACTCCTGACCACTACACCAAACTGATGGGGTGGCAGCTGCTGAAGGGTTGGTGAAATTTCTCCAGTACTTATGTGCCATGTGCCCAGATAAAAAATGGTATACTTAGAAAATTTATATGCCACCTTGAGCAAGTCTCTGGAAAAGCAGCACACAGTCATAAAAGGAACAATGATAAAATTATCAATATTAAAACAAAACATTAAAATCAATAAAGACCCTAGCAGGGCTTTCCCCGGGGCGCTGCACCTCTGCACTGCTCGGGGAAGCCGAGGAGGGGGCGGGGCTTGTTCATGTGCCCGCCCCCTGGGCTCCTCACTCCCGGAGCTGCGCTCCTGTGTGCTCCCGCTCCAACAGACCCCTGCACCTGCCTATTTGGAAATACAAACAGTTCTGCTAAAAGACATCACAAATTCCTAGGGCTCTTGATCCAAACAAAAGCATTGCCCCTGATCTTGTCTCTGCTCCGGTAAGTAGGGATTTTTTTAAAAAAATAATTTTTATTCTCATACAACAACAAAATGTATATCAGTATACAGGTAGAGTATTTTCAGTCTAAAACATTAAGATAATCAAAACAATCATTATGTATACAAGCATAGATATAGACTCAATAAAATAACATACAGCGTAATTACCAAAGATGTAATAAATCTATAACGTCTGGAATTTCTTTGTGATGCACCAAATATTCCAATATAGGGGACCATATAGATACAAACTCTGACTTAATTGCAGAAACATGGGTGATATTAATATTATCTGAAATCTTTGCCATACTATATATATTCCAAATTTTAGAATGCCAGTCCAGCTTGGATGGGCTCAAATTAGATTTCCACTTTGCCGCCACAACATTTTTTGCAGCAGAGAGTCATATTGCTACAGCCTTAAGTGTAGTAGAAGATGTTACATCTACTAAC
Source organism: Lepidodactylus listeri (assembly GCA_029233225.1). Taxonomy (NCBI): domain Eukaryota; kingdom Metazoa; phylum Chordata; class Lepidosauria; order Squamata; family Gekkonidae; genus Lepidodactylus; species Lepidodactylus listeri. The sequence goes on along the minus strand of JARCFY010000009.1, from coordinate 108,284,967 downwards.
CAATAATTTAACAGAATGTGTTCCAAAGTAAGTTGCGACAAGTAGGGATTTTTTTTTTTGAAGGTCAAGAACAGTTTAAGTTCCTGAGCTTATCCTGCAAGGCAGTTGTCTTCATTTACTGGTACTTCCGTCCTGCCCTATTCCTGCAGTATGGCTAGTTAAGAAGGAAAACCTAGCTTGGTAGAATATTTTCCATCTGGGTTTTCCTTCAGTGCAAAGTCACTTTGGAGAGAAGGATTTTGTTTTAAATCAAATGCTGGCAAGCTGTGAGAGTCCTACAGAGTCAGTCACAACAAGCATCTGTGGTGGTCATCTACACCTGGGGGTGGAACCACCAGCGGCTGGCCTGGCGTGCTTGTGGTGGTTGTTGGCGCCAGTTGCTGCCCCTGTTGAATCACCTCAGCAATCACCTTTGGAAGGTCAAGGAACATTTCCGTCATCTCCTCTCACACCTTCTCTTGCAGAGTATCCATCCGCCTCTCCATGCAGACCCAGTGATCATTGGGGCCCACTGTCACCCCTTTCCCTGGCCCCTGGATGCCTGCGGCCATCAGGAGATCATAGCAGTTTACCCCTGATCGCCGGGATGGCATTGACCAGGACTCCTGGGGAGCCGTTGGAAACTTAGTCCAGGTGTACTGCTCCCATCTGGGGCTCTCATAGACCCAGCTGTGTTGGCTCGTGGTAAGGATGACCAGCTCCTCTTCGGTGGTCACCGGTATCTCCCTGAAGTGGTGGTTGTGGGTACTCCTTTGTCCTCGCCTTCCATGGTTGGGTGCGAGGCAGGATCTCAAAAAGATTACTGACACTCTGTAAGAGTCCTACAAAGTCAGTCACAACAAGCGTCCTGAAAGAAGGTTGATCTTTATTGAGAAAGGTCTGCGGTGGTCATCTACACGTTCTGTGTCAGTAATGGCTAGAAGGATCCTCAGCAGGGCAATTATACAGAATTCAAATAGGGTCTCTCAGTGGAATGCAACCAATCACATAAATCAGTAAAAAGGCACCCAATATACTGGCTGCAGATTCTCATAGGAAAAAGCGAGAAGATACATCAAGCTACGAAGGTCAGTGCTAGGCGAAAAATGATAAGCAAGCAGGGAGGGAAATGAAAGTGAACATTCCAAGAGTCCTATGTTGCAGGGCAACTCTTGCCACCTCCCAGCCAGGGGATGGCAGCATTAGCTGACATTCTGCTCCCCCAAAAGCCCCCCCCCCACCTCCAGGTTTCATAGGATACAGTTTATGGAAGGCACAGTAATGCAGGAGCGTTAACATGTTCATCAGCAACCCATTCATTTCCCCCAAGTTTCCAAGGTCAGTGCTAGGCGGCAAGCAATAAGCAGGCAGGGAGGGAAACGAAAGTGAACATTCCAAGAATCCTACGTTGCAGGGCAACCCATGCCACCTCCCAGGCAGGGGATGGCAGCATTAGCTGACACAACCCTGCTACAATCTGTTTTACGTAAACTTCCATGTATTCAGAGCTCAACTACGCTGTTAAAAATTCATTCTCTTCAATGTTTGCCCGAGGCTTTTCTAAACTTATAGATCGGCATAATTTACCTGTCCTATATTTGCCACCTTCTAATTTTCTCATCTTAAAAAAAATGAGAGAAAAACGGTGTCAGGGCGACACCATTCCTTCTAGCTCAGCAAGCCAAGCAATCAGCAAAGTGCTTGTGTGATTCCCTCTTTGTGTGGGCAGCCTCTTGGCTAAGCTACTCCAAGTCTGCCGTTGCAGCCAAAAAAAAATAGTTTATTTCCTTTGCACAGCGTTAATCTCATGTACAATGATGATCGATGCCCAGTCAAATAATATTTAGAAAGCCGATTATGGATTAACCAACCAGAATGAAGGTACAGAATGCATAATATCAAGATCCACCCAAGGGTTTGGGTTAAATACCGACCTGTTTGGTAATGCTCAGCATTTGTAAGGTGCTTTACATTTGCAAGTTAAAGTACTAATACTGAATCATTCTGATTTAATCCACTTCCTTATGAATTATGCAAGCGCAGTTAGTACCAGTTTGCCGATTAAGAAAGGCAGACAGAGGAAGCTTGGCCCCAGAGGGCAGCTGTGTTGGTCTGCAGCAGGACAGTTAGATCCGAGTCCAGTCGCATCTTAGAGACCAACAAGAGTTTCAGGGTGTAAAAGTGAGTTTGGAGTACTGGTTAAGTGCACGGACTCTAATCTGGGAGACCTGGGTTTGATTCCCCACTCCTCCACTTGCAGCTGCTGGGTGACCTTAGATCAATTACAAGTTCTCTCAAGGAGTTGTCTCAGAGCTCTCTCAGCCCCACCTACCTCACAGGGTGTCTGTTGTGGGGAGAGGAAGGAGTTTTTAAGCCAGTCTGAGACTTCGAGTGAAGGGCGGGGTATAAATCCAATCTCCTCTTCCTTCTTTTGTCAAAGCTCCCTTGGTCAGACATAGTAGAACAGAAGTGGAGATCTGAGTCCATTTATCCTAGTAAGAAGGTGGAAGGGGTGTTGGAAGGGATTAGGTCCAATCTGCATTGGTCTTTCCTGCCACTGTGCCAGGGGTCCCAAATTGTCTCACAAATCTCTGTCTGTACTGCTTACCGTAGCCATTCCCATATTGTATCGACTCAGTATTGGTTGTCTGCATCATTTTATTGCAGTGGAGTCTCACCAGGTTATGTGGATCTGGTTTTCAGCCACAGCAATTGCTCCTCCCCACCCCTGAGCCATGGTAAGTGATAAGCAGACAACTGGAGCCAAATCCTCCCACCCCCAGTTTATCTCCAATCATGTTTCTTTGCTGGTGGGTTAGAAGCACCCCCACCCCTGAACCATGTTATTTGCTAGGGCAGTCCCCAGAATACCCTGACTGGCAACCAATGGGTGTTTTGTATTTATGACCCAGCTTGTTCACTTTCCAGCCCCCCTCCGCCAGGTCACCCTCCTTTACTTTCTGCGGGGGGAGGTCACGGGGCCATTTCCTCCCCACAGCACAGTGCCTTGCCGGTGCCCCAGGAGGCCACTCTTCCCCCCCCCCCCCTCACGTTTTCCCTCCTGTGCGCCCGCACGGTCGCCATGCTGAGGTCTGATGCAGACAGCAAGTTTTTATCCCAAGCCAGAATGGGAGGGAACAGGGAACCATGTACAATGACACCACAACAGACCGAGACTGCTTTACACAGCCGAAGGTACAATGTATATTGTAACCAGCTTGATTAGAGCGGGGGGGGGGGGAATGCTTGGGGACAGAAAATTAGCACCTGTAGTGAGATAAAAGTTCTATGCTCCTATTCAGCCCTGGGGGGTCCATTGCTTCGGAACAACATCTGGAAAAGAGTAGATGAGAAATATAGATGGTCCATTTTAGGCACCTGAATGGAAACTGAAAGCAGTTAGAATTTTGCCTGGGAGATGAATGGGATGAAGACTCTTCTTAGAGCCTCCTTTTCTACTTATGTGGAAATTCCAGCATGGCTACCTGTCAGAGTCTCCTAAAGCCTCTGCCATTAATTCTTGGTATCTGGGGTGCCTATCTATAATTTACGCTTTGCCTTGAGGTTTATTGCCTGTCCTGTTTAATGTATCTTTTTCTCCCCGGGAGGATGGCTTGCTGCATTCCATCGCGTCATAAACAGCCTGGCTATCTGGGCTCGTCACCTCCCTTTTTTCTCTCCGAAGACACAAATGTTTTATCTGCTTTTGTAACCTTGGGGAACTGTGGAACTGTTATTCCAACCAGGTGTCTGGTCTACAATCTGCAATTAGAGGTCACTAAGGGGCATGGGGGGATTTTAGTGCTTTAGCGCCTTTTCGGTGGAAACTAACGGCTCAAAGAATTTCGCGTTTTTTTTGTAACCATCCTGATTGGCTCTTTGCCTGCTATTACCTGGAGGTGGGGGGTATATTAATCCTCACTGTCTGTAACTAAGTATCTCTTACAAACATGAAGTACCTGAACCATCATTAAGAATAAAGGAACTCCTTGCTTCATCAAAGGTCTGGCTTATTGATTAGATTCAGAAGTCTCACACTACCAAGAGTGCAAGTATGAAGTTCCCACCCTATGAAGCATCCCAGATCCCAGATCTTGTCTTCATTGGGTGTGTTCCATGTGCAGCAGGACATTAGAATAAGCAGATATTAGCCTAGTGGTTTTGAAATCCTGAATTCCTTAGGTGCTTCTCTGGGTTTCTGAGCCTGGAACCCAGTTTTCACTAGCTACAGTGAACACATGTACAATCCATGTACAGTGCTTTTCCTTTATATGTGTGTTAAGTAATTTTCAAGTTGCATTCAATTTATGTACACCTGAACATGTGATTTTGACTCCACAGGGGTACTGTGTCCAGGTTTTCATTTGTAAAGTGAACACATGTACACACGCAGGGCGTAGCTGTGTCTTCTATATGTGAACAAGGCTAATGAGAAGACCAGGAACCGACAAGGCTTAATAAAAGTCAGATTCTCTACAGGTATCTGCCTAGCCTTGTAGGGTGTGGTGGCAGTAGAGTGTTTGGTGCCAGCATCTTCTGTGGACAGGAGGGAGGACCAACTGGCCATGCCAGTGCCCCAAACGAATGTCATGTTCTTCTTCGAATGCTTGTCAGAATCCTCTGCAATATGCAGAGGATTTGTGACAGGTGATTAGAGGTTTCTTGGCAGGCATTCCAAAGTGGGAAGGGTTCTTTGAAGGCCAAAACTCTGAAGACGACTGCTTTAAGGTACATTAGGCCTTTGGGGGCTTTGTAGAACAGAATCAGCATTTAGGGGCTGTTTCTGAAATTATTCAGGGGCAAGTGTACAGATCTGTTCACAAATCTTCCTTCCTTCCTTCCTTCCTTCCTTCCTTCCTTCCTTCCTTCCTGGATTGCTATTTCAGAGTACACTGTTTGTGAATAGGGGGTCCAGTTGCTAGCTCTGGATTGGGAAATTCCTGAGCCAGTTTGATGTAGTGGTTAGGAGTGCAGATTTTAATCTGGGAGAACCGGGTTTGATTCCCCACTCCGCCACATGCAGCTGCTGGAGTGACCTTGGGTCAGTCACAGTTCTCTCAGAGCTGTTATCTCAAGAGCAGTCCTCAAACGAGCTCTCTCAGCCCCACCTACCTCACAGGGTGTCTGTTGTGGGGAGGGGAAGGGAAGGAGGTTATAAACCACTCTGAGACTTCATGTGAAGGGTGGGGTAGAAATCTAATCTCCTCCTCCTACTCTTCTGGAGATCTAAGGGTAGAGCTAGTGGAGGAGAAGGTTTGTGTATGTGTGCTGGTCACAAGGAGAGACATTCTTTCCTTGCTGCGCATTTCTAACTGCCTGTACAAGAGGTTGTCTGGGGCCTAATTTATTAAGTGCAGCCCTATTACTGAAGACTGCTTAATTTGCATTTATTATCCATTGACTCCATGAGAGGGGCTTTGATGCTCAATGCTTGGCTGGAATTTTTAAGCACACTGGAGAACATGTTCAGATTCATGCCGTATCATTACTTTATGCAACATTAAACTAACAGCCAGGCTTTCTTTAATTGCATCAGTGTGGCATTGGCTTTCTCAGAACCCTGTAGAGGAGGAGCTCTTTGGGGAGTTGTGGCTGATTGATGAGAGTGTGTTCAAACTTGTCAGAAGACAGCAAGACGTGTCTGTCTCCCTGATGGGCAAGGAGGTTGATGAACCTGACAGGAAGGAAGTAATGGGGAGGAGCAACAGTGAAGAATGATTTGCAGTTGGCTTTCATGCATGACCCACTTGGAAGCATAGGCGTCAACTTCAGGGGGGCTGGGGAGCTGGAGCCTCCCCCCCCCTGAACTTTTCCAGGACATGCTGAGCCTCCCCCGGAGACAATGGCCTGTAATGTCCCTGGCCCAGCCCCCCCTCCCCCCCGGAAATTGGAAAGCCTATGCCCTTGCTTGGAAGTCAGTGGCACTGAATTCAATGGAACTTCTTTTTGATTTTTTAAAAATCCTAACTATAAATACATGTTGATGGGGTCTGAATTGGTGGAGACTGACCAAGAGAGAGATGTTGGAGTCATAATAGATAACTCACTGAAAATGCTGAGACAGAGTGCGACTGCCATGAAAAAGGCCAACGCTATGCTGGGGGTTATTAGGAAGGGAACAGAATACAAATCAGCCAGTATCATAATGCCCCGGTGTAAATCGATGGTTCGACCTCATTTGGAGTACTGTGTACAGTTCTGGTCGCCACACCTCAGAAAAAATCCTATAGCATTGGGAAAAGTGCAGAAAAGGGCAGCTACAATGATAAAAGGGTTGGGAAAGGTTAAAGCGCTTGGGGCTCTTTAGCTTGGAGGCTAGAGACGATGGCTGAGGGGTGACATGATCGAGGTTTATAAGATTATGCCTGGGATAGAGCAGGTAGAGAAAGAAGCACTTTACTCCCTTTCTCACAATACAAGAACTCGTGGGGACTCGATGAAATTGCTGAGCAGTCAGGTTAGAACAGATAAAAGGAAGTACTTCTTCACCCAAAGAGGGATTAACACGTGGAATTCAGGGCCACAGGAGGTGGCCCTGGACGGCTTGAAGAGGGACGTAGAGGGAAGAGGGACGGCTTCAAGAGGGAAGTAGATAAACATATGGAGCAGAGGTCCATCAGTGGCTATTAGCCACAAGGTATAGATAGGAACTCTCAGTCTGGGGCAAGTGATACTCTGTATTCTTGGTGCTTGGGAGGGGGAGCAACAGTGGGAGGGCTTCTAGTGTCCTGGCCCCACTGGTGGACCTCCTGAGGGCACCTGGTGTTTTTGGCCACTGTGTGATACTGAGTGTTGGACTGGATGGGCCACTGGCCTGATCCAACATTGGCTTCTCTTATGTTCTCATGTTATGTTCTTAGGTTTTTATTGAAAATTTAACATACAAAGATACAAAGACAAACCAGTGACAATAAACTGTCACAAACATGTGAGGTCATAGTAAATAATCAAGTGTCAATTAATTATCATTGTAAAACATCAATAACACAAATCTGATCAAAATGGTCTTTGTTTTGAGCAATAAAATTTAAAACAGGGTACCAAAAATCATAATAATCAAGAGGGGCAGAGTAAGGGTCTTTATTCGAGGTTTGTATCCATACCCTTTCCATTGTGAGATACTCCCATATGTTCCTGTACCAAGTCCTAAGAACTGGGGGCCAGGGAAATTATTCCATAAGAAACACTGCAATCCTTAGCAGGGTTACACCTTTCTACACCCATCGGTTTCTTGGTAAGACTTCATTCACAATGGCCATCAAAACTGCTTTTCTGCTCCTGTGCTGCAGTTGGTGTGCACATGCGAAAAAGAGAAAGGCACTTTAGAAGTTTGCATCAGGTTTTTGAACTGACTGGAGGCTCTGTTGAAAGGCTGCTGTCCAATCATGTTTCCACCTTCCTGTGCTTTACAAGGCATGTCTGTTTGAGGCGAAGCATGTCGATCTAAGCGAAACAGCTAGATTTGAACCCAGTAGCCCAGGGGTGGCCAACCTTGCTTAACATAAGAGCCACACAGAATAAACGTAAGAGCCACATAGAGATGTCTGAGAGCCGCAAGACAGGAACAAATATCACACACACGTTTTTATTTTTAAAAATATGCAAATTTGCTTTTTATTAACGTTAAATGGGACTGCCAAAAATAAAAACAAACAAGGAAAACCAGTTATAAGAAAGAGAGAGAGAGAAACTAGGAAAGCAAATAGATGGGAGGGAGGGAGGGAGGGAGGGAGGGAGGGAGGGAGGAAGGAAGGAAGGAAGGAAGGAAGGAAGAGAGAAAAAGCATGCCTCCCCTTTGCTTCCCCAGCCGCCCTGCCAGGAGCCGCACAATATGTGTGAAAGAGCCGCATGTGGCTCCCGAGCCACAGGTTGGCCACCCCTGCAGTAGCCCATTAGGCAGCAAAACAATTTTTGGAGTATAACTTTTGTGAGTCAAAGCTCCCTTCATCAGATACAAGTCAAAGTGGAGATCTCTGAATCCTTATATCCCAGTCAGAATGTGGGAGCCATACTGCAAAGGAAGAACAATGCACATTGTTATCAGCTTGATTAGAGCAGAAGGGGAATGGATGGGGCAAAAAAAATAGCCTCAGTAGTGAGATAAAAATCCTATGTCTCTATTTAGTCCTGGGGGGTCCATTGGTCTGAACTTGTGAACAAACTCAAGTTCAGCTGCCACCCACTGTAATTTTCCCTTGAAGCTTCTCTGTTTGAGGACTGCCACTCTTAAATCAGTACCTCATATCTGATGAAGGGAGTGTTGACCCTCAAAAGCATGTAACCCCAAAATCTTGTTGGTCTTGAAGGTGCTTCTGAACTTGAATCTAGCTGTTCTCCTGCAGACTAACATGGCTGCCCTCTGAAATGTGACCCAAGTGATTTATTAACTCCACTTATACTCTGCTTTTCTTCCCATTTAGGGTGCCAAAGCAACACACCTTGTTCTCCTCTCCTCCATTTTATCCTCACAACATCTCTGTGAAGTAGGTGAGGCTGAGAGTGTGTGACTGATCCAAAGTCACCCAGCAAGCTTCCATGGCAGAGCAGATACAGGCTTCCCCATTGGTCCCTACTAGGATCCATTGGGTCTATTGTCTCTGGAGGTGAAGCTTGACGGCTTCACCTGGCCATGTGTTTGGCCAACCGCATGCGCAGCTCTTAGGACAGAACATAACACCCCTTCCCCCAGGTACACATAGTCCTTGAGGTAGGTGGGTGGCTTTCTCTCTCAGGTGGACCTGTGTACTCCCGGAGCTGGGGTATCCTGTTCGGGTGCTGGGTCAGGCCTCTCTGGTTGGGTCAGGGGAGCATCTGTGATGGCTGCTTGCAGTTCTGTTATTGAGGAACACTCTGGAGGAGCCCGGCCACCCCCTTCATTGGTGTGGCATCCTGTGCTGGTACTTCCGTGATGGTCTCTTGGCATGCGCTGGGTGGAGACTCCCCGTCACCCCCGTACTCATCTGCTGACTCCTCCAGGTCCTCGGGTAGAACTCACTGCCAGAGGTGATTGATGTGTCGCCGCCACACTTGCCCATCCTCCCTGGAGACCACGTAGGACAAGGGGCTCGTCATTTGGACTACCTGGGCCAGGACCTGTTGGGGCCCTTTTGCGAAGTTCTGGGTGAAAGTGGGATCTCCCAGGAAGAACCCTCGTGGCACTGGTTGAATCTCTGGAGCGGCACTGAGTTCTGGGGCCCAGTCGGGGTGCAGGCGGTCCAACCGGGTGGTGAGGCATTGGCCCATCAGGAGTTCCGCCGAGCTGGGGGTTGAATCCTTGACCACTGCATGCCCAGCAGCTGCACCACTACTGAGCCATAGCTGCAATGGCCTTCTGTCATCCTGGCAAAGATTGTCACCTGAGCTGCAACCTACCTTTACTATGTCCCTAATGTCTAGCTGTCTATCTGATACTCAATCGCTCTATCTATCTCCTAACTATCTCTATCTGCCTATCTTCTATACAAACTGTGTCTTCCCATTGTCACAGGTGGGTATCACACCCACCCTAGTGTGTAGGTGCATGTACCACTTGCACACACCCACCAGGTGTTGCTGGCAAAGCATGCAGTGCTTTCAGGATGACACTTCCACACTAGATTCCTTCCAGTCTGGCTTTCGCCCAGGACATAGGATGGAGATAGCATTGGTCACCCTCACAGATGACCTCTGGAGACACCTGGATCGGGGCGGTTCGGCGATGCTGCTTTTGTTCAATACGGTTGACCGTCAGTTACTTGCCCATTGCCTTGCTGACATGGGAATTCAGGGACTTGCCTTAGAATGGCTCATTTCCTTTCTCCATGGTTGGGGACAAAGGGTGGCACTAGGGGAGCAGCAGTCCAAGGGTCACCCACTGGTGTGTGGGGTCCCCCAGGGGGCGGTGCTCTCCCTGATGCTGTTTAATATCTATATCGCCCCTGTGCCTAGATTATCCGGAGATATGGGCTGGGGTGCCACCAGTGCGCTGATGACACCCAGCTCTATCTGATGTTGGGTGGCCAGCTGGACTCCACCCCAGAAGACCTGGACCAGGCATTAAAAGCCGTGGCTGGTTGGCTTAGGCTGACCCAGCTGAAATGGTAACCAACAAAGACTGAGGTCCTGTGCTTGAGCCAGGGCGGCCTGAGGGTGGGGATCCCACTCCCAGCCTTCAACGGGATGCCATTGGTGCCGGCGCCAGAAGTTAGGAGTTTGGGAGTGCTCCTGGATACCTCCCTAATAATGGAGGCCCAGGTAGCAGCCATTCCCAGGTCAGCCTTCTATCATCTGCGGCTGGTCAGGCAGTTGGCCCCCTACCTGGACCGCAACGATTTGGCCATAGTGATCAAGACTAGACTACTGTAATGCTGTCTACATGGGGCTGCCCTTGTCGCAAATCCGGAAGCTGCAGCTAGTGCAGAATGCCGTGGCCAGGCTGCTGATGGGTCTCCCTAGATGGGAACACATCCAGCCTGCGCTGAGGACACTGCACTGGCTGCCAATAGCATACCGAATTCACTTCAAGGTGCTGGTATTTACCTTTAAAGCCCTATGTGGCCAGGTTCCAGCATACCTGGGGGACTGCCCTTCCCCACATATACCCCAGAGAGCACTACAGTCTGGGTCATGCAATTGGTTGACCCTCCCTGGTCCTAAGGACACAAGGCTCGCGGCTCCATACTGGTGGAATAAGCTCCCAGAGGAGATCAGGGCCCTGCGGGACCTATCGCAGTTCCGCAGGGCCTGGAAGACGGAGCTCTTTCACCTGGCCTTTGATTAGGAGCTGTCCCCACTGTACCATCACTGAACTGCGGCCCAGACGGTCGGCTTGACTATCGAGGTCAGTGAAACTTCGGACCATCTTTGAAATAAGAACATCAACAGCACTATTATTATTATGTTTGGATTTTATGATGTTTTATTGGTTTTAAATTGTTATTAACTATTTATGTATTTTGTAAAGGTGTTTTAAGAATGTGAGCCACCCTGTGCCTGCTCTGCGGGGAGGGTGGGATACAAATACAACAATAAATAAATAAATAAATAAAAATGAAGCAAAACCCAGCCATTGCGAACCCTCCCCAAAACCATACTGGCAATGACGCATACTCGTTAATGCAGTTAAAGATCATTCATGCATGATGCCACTTATCCGCTCAGAATGGCAGCAGCTCTCCGGGGTCACAGGCAGGGTCTGTCACTCCATCTGCTGCCTGGTCCATCTAAGTGGAAATGCTGTTACATCATATCCCGGGCCTATCACGGGCAGCATTGCCTACCCTGACTGGTAGAGACTGGACAAGGCATCACAGTCTCCCTTCCAAAATGGCCAATTGCTCCAGTGGAATTGATCTCTGTCACCTGGACAGCAGTTGCAATGGCAGATCTCCGCCCCTCCCTTGCGGTGGCCTACTCTGAGTAGGCATTGCCTACACTGATTGATAGAGACTGTACAAGGCGTCACCGTCTACCTTCCAAAATGGCCATTTGTTCCCGTGGAATTGATCTCCGTCACCTGGGCAACAGTTGCAATGGCAGGAGATCTCCACCGCCCCCCCTGCGGTTGGCGACCCTACCTTCTAACCACCAGTGTTGTACTGCTTAAGGCTGGACATCAGTTGCAATAGCAGGAGATCACCAACCAACACCTGGAGGTTGGCAACCCCACTTATTGACCCCACAGCACTGTTCTGCTTAAAAACTAGACATAATCAATTTCATCGATTGGTGACATATATTTTCCAGCAAATGTTCTAAGGCTGGACATCAATTGTGATATCCGGAGATTGCCAGCCAACACCTGGAGGTTGGCAACCCCACCTAATGACCAGTAGCAGCGTTCTGCTCAAAAACTAAAGGTGCAGTCCATTGTATCCATCAATGACATCTATTCTTCAAAGCAAATCTTAAAGCTGGACATCATCCACAATAGCAGGAGATCTCCAGCCAACACCTGGAGGTTGGCAATCCTACCCACTGGCCAACAGCATTGCTCTGCTTGGAAGCCAAGAGCGCAATTCATTTTAGCCCTTGATGATACTTATTCATCCTTCAAAGGAGATCCTCAAGCCCTTTGGATTACTACAAGATTGCTTTAAAATTAGGCCTCCATTTTGGCAAAATCAGTGTTAGACTAGGGACTGGGACATCTGCGTTTGAATCCCTAATCTGCCATGAGGACCCACCCAGCCCACCTCACAGGGTTGTTGTGAGGATGAAAAATGCGGAAGGAAAGAATTAAGGAAGCTACTTTGGGTCTCCACTGGGGAGAGCTGTGGGGTAGGAACATGTTAAATAAATTATTAAATGTATGTAACATCCCCAATGATGAGCACAGTAAGTGCAATTCTTCATTGGCTTAGCCCTCCTTTGATCATCAGATTTCATGGTACCCTCTGCATTGCATGCTGCTTTCACTTCCTTTGATCATCGGATTTTATGGTACCTTCTGCATAGCTGGATCGCCATTCAGGGGTGACTTTGCCATCAGTATGGCATTGGCCCAGGGCATGCCGGCTGCAGAACCCGCCTAAAAAACCCATTCTGAAAATGCTTCCAGATACCGCTTTTGAGTCCTGTGCCCAGCATCGTGTGGGAAGGTACTAATCTGGGCTACAGTTCATGAGATTACACTGGAAGAAACAGCAGAGTCAAGTAAAAAAGGCAAGATTTATCATAGCTTTGTATGGAATGCTTATGTGAGCTGTCGCCTGTAAGCTGAGCCACCTCTCCGTCCCTGCCTCTTGGCGAGCGTGAGCTTGCTAAGGAGCCCCTCCACCCTGGTGGAGGCACACTTGTTATGAAGCGGAGACTGGGTGCAACTGCCTAATCTCCCATATAGGAAAAGCAACCGGGGGTGGGGGATTGCTTTTTACCAAGCTCTCAATCGGCTCTGGAAAGTACTGGAGTTGGAGACCGTTAGCAGTGAAGTCAGCAAGCATGGTTTATTTCAGGTTTAGATGAGGCATGACAAACAGAGGCCGGGGGCTGCTTATATTCACAGGTAAGCCGCACCCCCGACCTCGCCCAAACGGTACAATAGGCTTAGCTTCCCGTCAGTGACTCACATAGGCCCATTTGAATATTCAGAGCCTTTCAGTGGGGGAAACTTAGGATCCTGGCTGGCTATTGTTCGCCGGATGGAAGCTCATGCCTTTCCTGGCCATGTGCTCGTCGCCATTACATACATGGACGTCGCCATTACATACATGGCCGTCGCCATTACATACATTACAGGCTCTAAGGAGCACAAGAGAATACCGGGGGGGGGGGGGAAATCACTTTTACCAAGTTGTCAGCGATCTCTACGTCCCCACCTCTTGGTGAGCGTGAGCTTGCTAAGGAACACCTCCACCTCAGCGGAGGCATACCCATTTTGACGCTGAGACTGGGTGCGACTGCGTGATCTCCCATATAGGAAAAAGCGATGGGGGGACTGCCTTTTACCAAGCTCTCAATTGGCTCCAAGAAGCCCAAGACAATGTTAAAAAGGGGCAGGGGAGCATCACTTGTACCAAGTCGCCAGAGGGTTCTAAGAAGTCAGGATGCCACCTCCCCTTTAACTGCAACCAGCTGAAGCATCCCTCGCTGATGCTTTCTTTCTCCACCAAGCTCTGAGTGGATGCTGGCATGGGGAGGGGGACAGGGATATGTTTCACTGGGGCTAGAAGCACAGCGTGATCTCCCGGCTGCCCCTCAGGCCTTACAACATCCCCAGCCGCTGCATCGCCCGTTATGGAGCAACAGCATGATCTCTCACACAGGAAAAATGGGGGGTGGGGGGGGCTGGGCTCCAGGCTGCCGTGTGCGCGAGAAATATTGGGGCGAGAGGCTGAAATCCCCTCCCAAGACAGCATATGCAGCTCCCTTAGGCTGGTCTAATGGCCCCCCAGAGTGGCTGCTGCAGGGAGGGCGCGCAAGAAGATGTGCAGTCCCTGGTCCGTGAACAAAGAAAAGACAGAGCGGCAGCACCTCTTCCCCCATGCTGGGCAAAAGTTGCATGAGGTGGGTGGAGAATGCTCCCTCGCCCGACCTCCCCAACCCGCCAGACCCCCCATGGCGAAACTAGGGGGAAAAGAAAAAAGAAAAGAAAAGGGGGTGGGGAGTGAGACCAACAACAGAGGTAAGTTGAACCTCGTCTGGGCTGCCTTGGCTCTGCCCAAAAGCAATATGAAGGGGAGGGGGTAGATAAACCTTCTAGGTGTCTCACCCTGCACCACCAAAGATTCAAAGCTGCTCTGGGTCTCCCTTCTCCTGCCACATGTCGCTACCCAAAGAAAGGGGGTCACAGTGCCATAGGCATCAACTTCAGGGGGGCTGGGGAGTTTTTCCAGGACATGCTGAGCCTCCCCTGGAGATAGGGCTGCCAAGTCATACTCACGGACTGGCGGGGGGGAGTCCTTTGCCATCCGGGAGCCGCCCGGGAGCCTCCCTGGTGTGCGTGCCGGGTGACGTCACTACGCTGGGGAAGTCGTCCAGCCTGGACGACTTCGGGGGTGGGGTTCCCCCCGCCGGCCGAATGCCGGCTGGCAGATCAGGAACCCCTATAGTGGGGGATCCCCTGCCCCCCGGGCTGACTTGGCAGCCCTACCTGGAGACAATGGCTTGTAATGTCTCTGGCCCAGCCCCAGCCCCTCCCCCCCGGAAATTGGAAAGTCTACGCCCTTGGGTCACAGGGAGGCACACCAAGTCGCTCAATGCCAAAAAGATGGTGAGAGGGGCGGTGCTGTGGCTTTAGTGACAGCCAGTGCACCCCCACCCCCCAACACCCTCTGATAGGGCCAGTGTCAGGTCATGCGGGGGCAAGCTTCCTGCGCTTGCTGCTGCCCCCCCCCCCATCTGCCTGGTGAGGATTGCCTCTCTGCCCCTCCCTCCCCCCAGATTCAGGGCTCCGGCTTACGAGTCCTTCCTACTTTCTCATAATGTTTAGAATGCACAATCGGCTCACTGCTGGTGGAAACAAAGGATTTCAAGTGCAAACAGGTATGCAAGGAAGACACATTTTAAAAGACTGAAGATGATTACAAAGCAGAATCATGGATTTTGGAAGGAAAGGGGCTGGTGAAAAGACAGTAATCCATGCTGGCACTTTGGGGACAGAGAAGTGTGAAAGGGAAAAGTGGGAGCAACAGATAGTAGCCCGCCGGGCAATGCAATTAATACATATTAATGTGTCTAAGGAAGGGACATTCTTGTGGACTTAAAATAAAGAAATAATTCATCTTATCCCCCCCCCCACGCTTTAGGCCTGCATGGAAACAGGATTTAGATTTTTGAAAATGAGACAAAACAGTTATTTTAAAATGAAACACAGTTAAGTCACATGTTTCTATGTTATCCTACTATGCAGAGAAACAAAGTGAAAGGACAGTGGCTGCAATCCTATACCCATGTACAACGGAGGAAGTCACACTGAGTTCAATCAGACTTACTTCGGAGTAGGATTACACTGAAAAGCTGCTGGCTGATGAGCTTATTGTTATAAACTAATAGATATTCTAAACTGTCAAGGACAAGCTAATGGGACAGACCAAAATGAAGGACAGGCATCCATCACACCACTGAATATAGAAACAAATACTGTAATACAACAAGAATCCAAATGAGATCAGGACCCCCCCCCCCGCCCAAATGCTGTGAACACATTCTTCAAGATGAGAACCTACCTAGGACTGCCAAGTCAGCCCGGGGGGCGGGGGATCCCCCGCTATAGGGGTTCCCGATCCGCCAGCCGGCATTCGGCTGGCGGGGGGAACCCCACCCCCAAAGTCGTCCAGCCTGGACGACTTCCCCAACGTAATGACGTCACCCGGAAGTGACGTCACCACGTTGGAGACGTTGCCAGGGTGACGCTCTGGCAATTGCCCCTAATGTGGTGACGTCACTTCCGGGTGACGTCACCGGGCGAAGAAGGACTCCCCCCGCCAGTACGTGAGTACGACTTGGCAGCCCTAAACCCACCTGCTTTGGATAACAACTCTGAACTTGCATTTTGCTTTAGAACAAATTCCAGGTAGCTTGCCGCTTTTCTCTTGAGCCATCTCCAACACCTTTACTAGTAAAGTGACTCAAGGCAGCCTATTACTGAGACTAATGCTGCGGCCAGACAGGCAGTTTGCACAGATGCCGGTGCTGTTCCCTCACGGATTTAAAGAGCATGATCAGACAGCAACATCTGCCTCCCATTCCCCAATTGTTGCCACCCCATTCTGACCTGCCTTCAAATCAGAGTTCGTTGGCACTGGGGAAAGTCTGGTCTTTAGGGATGTCTGTGCTTCCACCCTGCTTTTCTAGATGTCTGAATGTCCCCATGGTGAACTGAAGCTGGTTGGGAAGTGTGAACATTCAGTTCTGTCTCCACCTTTATTTTTTGGGGGGGAGTTGGTGGCTCTGTAAGAATAAGTGCATAAGTGCACGTGCACATGTGCACCCATAAAACCAACCGGACAGTGCGTTCCATGGTAAATGTGCAGCACTCATCTGGATGATTGACCATGGAGTGCACACAGGGTAAAACTGCCTCAGGGTGTGCTGTCTGATCAAACCTTCCTGCTACAACTTAAACCAGTGTAATCAGTGGCATACTCACACCACACCAAGCCTGTCGTCTGACTGCAGCCGAAGTCTGACAAGTTAGAGGCACCAGAGCTGTGACCTCTGCTGGGGATCTCTCCACACACTCCTCGCTCTGGCTCCTCTGTGGATCCCCTCACTCAGACATGGAACCATCCTTAGGGTGGTCAGCAACCTTAGTATTAATGATGATCAGAGAGATATGGAGGTTAAGGACATAAGAGCCCTTCTGGATCAGACCAATAGTCCATCTAATCCAGGATCCCGTCTCACACAGGGGCCAAGACAAATGTGGACAGTCATGACCCGGTCTGGAAACAAATACTGAGAAAACAGTCGTGAGAGTTGGACCCACAAATCAAGATAGTCAACAAGACTTACAAAGAAATTATTTTCTACATAATGTTGTCAGTAAGCACGACAAAGTAATGAACAAATTCCATCAAATCATAAGAAAATCCTTGTATAAGAATGCATCAACGTTGTCTCCGAATTTTATAACGTTTCAAAAACCAGATCTTCCTCAGGAAATAGTCTGTAGTATATAAAAATACCTTAGAATATAAATAATGTGAAACATGAAAGACAGAGTATAAAATCCTAATACAGGCTTACCTACAAAGTAGTACTTGAGCTTTCATGCTCATAAAGGGCTATACACAGAATCAGGAAAAATCTGTAATACAATAATGAGCAGGAAAGCTCATTTTTTTTGGAGGGGGAGCTGGTTTTGGCTTTCTTTCACCAGGCTTGCAATAATAATCATCGTATGGCATTGTGTGTAGAATAGTCAGGAGATCTTTGTTAGGACTTTTGTCCAATAATCAAGAAAATTCAGGGTAATGGATCTTGCTTTTCTGGAAAGAAGAGATTGCTTCTTTTAGTTTAAAAGAACTTTATTACTAAAGGAAAAAGGGAAATGGGATTAGCTACAAATAAACAAAACATGCTTACTAAGCAGCATTGTGCTGCGTCTGCACACTAAGACATCCTACTAGAGAGAGAGAGAGATTCCAATGGAGGATCCCTCCGTCTTCTTGACCCCTGAAAGGAAACACCTGATATCAGTAACCAATTAGCACAATAGTAGACCTTCAGTTTTCCCGGGCTTAGTGTTAATTGGCCGGCTGCCAGGTATCACTTCCAGGCTAACAAAGGTAAACAAACAAGTTGCATAGGTTAACCCTATAATGACTGAATTTCTCAGGCCTTGTGTTACATACTCATTTCCCCAACAATCTTAACATTGTCTGGCAGTCACAAGTTCTTGCTCTTTTAGCATTATTTTAGCATTATGCATCACTAAGATTGCAGATTGTATTCTGATACTTTTTCTTCACAGAACTCTGTGGCAGTTGATAGGAAGAAGAGGAGGAGGAGGAGGAGGAGGAGCAGGAGATTGGATTTATACTCCGTCTTTCACTCAGTCTCAGAGTGGTTTACAATCTCCTTTCCCTTCCTCTCCCCATAACCTGTGAGGCAGGTGGGGCTGAGAGAGCTCTGGGAGAACAGCTCTGGGAGAACTAGGACTGACCCAAGGTCACCCAGCTGGCTGCATGCGGAGGAGTGGGGAATCAAACCTGGTTCTCCAGATTAGAGTCCGCCGCTCTTAACCACTACACCAAACTGGCCCATTATACTTGTTTGGCTCCAGCCCTTCACTTGCACAGCCTGACTCTGAGCTCTCTCGTTGTGATAACTTTAGTGTGCAACAAAGAACCCACAAATTCACACATATTTCTCTGTCCTTCGGTAACATCCTTAAAGAGTGCCATTGTTTGATATGCATTGTCTCCCCTGTTGTCAGAAGTGCTCCCGTTTTATGAGCGCACGTAGACAGAATGGAGAATGGGTCATGTGATTTACCCAACGTGATCACAGGCGAGCAGAGTTTATTTGAAGGCTGGCAGGCCAAATCTGAGCCCAAATCTTGATTCAAGGCAGGCTGTGCAATAGGAGAAACTGGGCTCTTGCTACGGCAGCTGCTTTACCCCAAGAGGTGTGGCAGCACTGTGGTAGAGCACCTACTTTGAACGGAGAAGGTCCTAGGTTCAGTCCTTTGGCATTCCCCCTTTTAAAAAGAGTAGGTAGTAAGTGATGCAAAAGCCCTCTGCCCCAGAGACCGTGGAGAGCTGCTGCTGCTGGTCTGAGTAGATCTGCTGACAGCAATGCTTGCACAGGCTCAAGCTCAACAGGTGCTCCGCCAACTGCATTGGCTACCAGTTGAGTTCTGGATTCGCTTCAAGGTGTTGGTAATAACCTTTAACGCCTCATATGGCCTGGAGCCAACATACCTGAAAGAACGCCTTTCCCATATACATCTCAAAGAGATGGATCCACATCTCCTGGCGGTCCCTGGCAGTGTTCCTTCTAAGCGGCGTTAGTGTGAGCTATCTCACAGTTTTTTAACCTCCAGTTCACACATTTTTGTCTTAGCTCAGGAAGAATGGCTCCAGAGCAAACTACTCTATGCAGTAGCCAAATCGCTCACTCACAACTTAAAAGCCAGTAGCTCACCAAGTAGAATGTTTGCTCACAAGACTCCACAGCTTCGAGGGAGCATTGCCCTAAAAGACAATCTCACCTCAGCTGAGCCAGGGCCCTTTCTGCCCTGGCTAGGGTTGCCAGCCTCCAGGTGGGGCCTGGGGATCTCCCGCTTTTACAACTGACAAAAATCAGCTCCTCTGGAGAAAATGGCTGCTTTGTAGGGTCGGCTCTGTGGCTTTGTACTATGCTGAGGCCCCTCCCCTCCCCTCCCGAAACCCTGCCCTCTCCTGGCTTCACCCCCAAAGTCTCCAGGTATTTCTCAACCCAGACTCGGCAACCCTAGCCTTGGCCCCTGCCTGGTGGAACATGCTCCCCATTGAGATCAGGGCCCTGTGGGATCTTTTTCAATTCTGCAGGGCCTGTAAGACAGAGCTGTTCTGCCAGGCCTTTGGCTGAGGCAGCGGGCATCTAAGTATGGCCTCCCTGAGGTTCTTGTCACCCATTCACTAACAGCTGGCTATCACTTATGCGTTATCAGAGAGCCAAGTAGGGTTGCCAAGTCAGCCTGGGGGGCGGGGAATCCCCTGCTACAGGGGTTCCCAATCCGTCGGCCAGCATTTGGCCGGCAGGGGGAACCCCAGCCCCGAAGTCGTCCAGTCAGGATGACTTCCCCAGCGTAATGACGTCACCCGGAAGTGACATCATCATGTTGGGGACATTGCTGGGACGACGCTCTAGCAATCGCCCCAAAACTCTATGGTACCATAGAGGCCCTGGTACCATAGAGTTTTTGGGCGATTGCCAGAGTGTCACCCTGGCAATGCCCCCAATGTGATGATGTCACTTCTGGGTGACATCATCACGGCGCGCGCGCCGGGGAAGCTCCCAGACCCAGGAGGACTCCCCCCGGCTGGTAAGTCACAAGGACTTGGCAACCCTAGAGCCAAGGAATCCCTCACAGCCAGCCAATACCATTCTTGGGCGGTGACCACCATTTTAATGCATGTTTCTGTGTTTAAAATTTAACTATTTATTACTGGATGTTGTTGGAAATGTATAGGTTACAAGGTCCAAATTCCAGCCATTATAGGGTTAATCTGTTTACCTTCAGTTCTATTATTTAGGCTGACCTGGAAGGGAAACCTGGCCCAGAGCCAATAAGAAGAAAGCCTGGGAAAACTGGTCTGTTTGTAAACACTGATTGGTTAATGTAATCAGGTGATTTCCTTCTAGGGGTCAAGGAGGAGGAGGATTCTCCATTATTTGTCTGACTGTGCTTTGTAAAGAGTAGGATGCAAAATGTAGCTCCTAGATATGTTGTTATTTTGTAGGTGTCTTGTGAACCCTTAGAAATAAAGCATTTTTAAACAGAAAGAAATGTCTCCTCTCCAATGAAGCAAAGATCCATTGAAACTCTGAATATTTAAGTATTTTTGACTATTTTTCCCAACAGTTGTTACTCACCCTGAGCTCGCGTGCACAAAGGGTGGGCTATACATATGAAAAATAAAATAAATCCTAATAGCCCAGTGGTTTGACTCAGCATCAAGTAGCTTCCTGTGTTCTGCAGAAACAGACATGGAGATTTGTTCTGAAAGGTAAGCTGCAAACAAAGGTTCATCGGTGATACAACATGGGTATTTGTTTCTGACCACTATGCCTGAAAAAAATCTCTTGCATTCCTTTCCCTCTCTGCTGGGATGCTGTAACACAGTGTGGTTGTTTTCCAGGAGATAACATTTGCAAACACCGCTCTGTTCTGTAGCCAGCAGATGGTAATCAAGAGCAGATTGGATGGCCCTCCTCGGAGAATTAAGCACAATACAACTGTGGCAAGCTGAGCCTTTGCCAAATGAAGTTACCATTTACAAGTTCAGTGCTAAATGTCGGATTGCTCAGCTCTTTCCAGTTCACTGGAGGGCGTGAAAGTCTGATTTGTCTGTCCTATTTGGAGTTAGAGACCTGTTCTCCACCCCCCCCCCCCCGCACCTCTCCGTGCCAGAGGATGTCAAGCACTTTTATGTCTGTTGTCAAAGCTTCCACGCTGCTACAGAGTGAACTTATTGCCTGCCCTGAATGAAGGATAGTAGTGTTCAAACTGAACTTGGCAGTGTGTGTGCGTGCTCTCTCTCTCTCTCTCTCTCTCCACACACCCACACACACGCACACACACACACACCCTCAACACTTAT
Source organism: Lepidodactylus listeri (assembly GCA_029233225.1). Taxonomy (NCBI): domain Eukaryota; kingdom Metazoa; phylum Chordata; class Lepidosauria; order Squamata; family Gekkonidae; genus Lepidodactylus; species Lepidodactylus listeri. The sequence continues at coordinate 108,263,758 of JARCFY010000009.1, read as the reverse complement.
ATCAGGAGTGGACTGGCTCTTTTAACTAAATGGCAGAGATGCCAGAGGGCTGCTGGTGGGCAGAAGCACGACAAGGTTTCAGTTAGAAAAGGATTCAGGTAAGAGGTGATGTGAAAGACCTCGGCCTGAGACCAAGGAGATCCTCTGCCAGTCAGGGTGGATCATGCTGACTTTGTGATAAGTATTGGAGTCGGGAGTCCATGGAATAGTGAAACAGCTAGATCTTTATTGCTGGTCCGGATGAAGCATACAACTCAGGGCTCCGAGCCCTCCTTTTATGCTGGTCAGGGATAATCCCCTGACCTTGCCCAACTGGCCTGATAGGCTATTATCAGTCTATTTACATCTCATAGGTTCCCTGGGAGAAACCTAGGTACATGATTGGTGGCCGGTTTGAATCCACCTGGCCTTTGCTCTACCTGGCTGAAGCTCAGGTAGTTTCTTGGCCATGTGCTCTGGCCATGCTCTGGCCATGTGCTCTGGCCATGCAGTCGCAATTATGGGAGCACATGGCGACCGCATGGTCAATACATAACACTTTGATAGGTCAGTGGCTGGATTTACAGTATAAGGCAGTTTTCTTGAGTGTTTCTGTGTTTAAGATTGAGCTCCAGCAGTTCTGAGAGCCAGCGTGGGGAGTGGTGGTTAAGAGCGGCAGACTCTAATCTGGAGAACCGGGTTTGATTCCCCACTCCTCCTCCACATGAAGCCAGCTGGATGACTTTGGGTCAGTCACGGTTGCCTCAGGACTTTCTCAGGACTCACGGTTGCCTCAGGACTTTCTACCTCACAGAGTGTCTGTTGTGGGGAGAGGAAAGGAAGGTGATTGTAGGCCACTTTGAGACTCCTTTGGGTAGTAGAAAAGCAGAGCATAAAAACCAACTCTTCTTCCTCCTCCTCCTCCTCCATAAAGACTGCTCTGATTGGCCCAACCAATAGAAGTGAGGATAGGTTCACCCACTGCCACCTTCCATGCCATGTGTGGCACAGTGGTAGAATATCTGTTTGGCATGCAGAAGGTCCAAGTCTCTGGCACCTCCAGTTAAAGAGTAGTAGGTGATGTGAAAGACCTCTGCCTGAGACCCTGGAAAGCTGCTGCCGGTCTGAGTGGACAATACTGACCTTGATGGACGGAGGGCCTGGTTCAGTGCAAGGCAGCTTCATGTGAGCATACTGTGGTAGCACAAGAAGAGGAGGAGACAGGCGAGAACAAGTTCATTCCCACCGTCTCTTGGCTTGATTTTGGGCCCTTTTAGTGTCACTAGCTGCCTCTGATTCACGGAAGTGAAAAGAATTCACGCTAGGATATAACACAGCAGCCCATTAGTATTCACACAAGTCTCACATCGTGGCAAAAATGAATGGGGATAGTTAGATGTAAAAGACTCAGCATAAGGTGTTTAAGTTATTGTGCCAGGAGCAGAGACTTGAGAACAGGTCTGATCATTGGCAGGGGACTCACGTTTCCTTGCTTTGGACGCAGGATTAGAGAGTCATTCCTTTGACTTAGGGCCTTGCCTTGAAGTTGGGGATCTTGTCTTGTGTTCTCGCCCACAGGAATGCAGTGCCACTGATTTGGTATTCCTGCTCAGTGAATGCTGAGAATTACCTTGATGTGATTCTCATAGGGCTGCCAAGTCAGCCCGGGGGGCGGGGGATCCCCCGCTATAGGGGTCCCCGATCCGCCAGCCGGCATTCGGCCAGCGGCGGGAACCCCGCCCCAGAAGTCGTCCGGTGAGGACGACTTTCCCCGTGTAAGGCGTTGCCCTGGCAATGCCCCCAACGTGATGACGTCACCTCCGGGTGACGTCATTACGTCGCCATGGCGCGTGCGCAAAGTGCACATGCCAGAAGAGCTCCCGGGGGGAGAACAACTCCCCCCCCGCCGGTAAGTCGCCGGTACTTGGCAGCCCTAGATTCTCAGAATTACCTTGTGACTTTCCAAAGAGTAGAGAATTTTTTAAAACCATTTACAACATGCACCTGGAATGATCAGCATTCACATGTGCATGTCAACAAGCACCACTTTAATGACATTTGGTACAACATAGACTGTGGTCATGCGGGTAGCATTACCTGAGCAGAATAAATGGGCCCTTCCAGACGGGAACATCTGCCACTGGGAGAGCCAGTTTGGTGTAGTGGTTAAGTGTGCGGACTCTGATCTGGGAGAACCGGGTTTGATTACCCACTCCTCCACTTGCATCTGCTGGACAACCTTGGGCAAGCCATAGCTCTGTGCCAGCTGTTCTCTCAAGGATAGTTGTCTCAGAGCTCTCTCAGCCCCACCTACCCCACAGGGTATCTGTTGTGGGGAGGGGAAGGGGAAGGGAAAGGAGTCTGTAAGCTGCTCTGAGACTCCGAGTGAGTGGAGGGTAGGATATAAATCCAATCTCTTCTTCTTTTCTCATGGCACAGTTGTCGGCAACCCATGCTGTTCCGCAATGGAAGTGGAATAAACAGATACCAGGGAAAGTCTGGTATTAATAGGTTGTTTGGGGTTCCCTCCAGGTTTTCCAGCATCTGAACTCTTCTGCAGTGAAAGGAACCTGGAAGGAACGTCTGAACCTGCAGATCCATTTCCACTGTTGGGGTGGGGTGTTTTGTTTAAGTTTTTGCCTATATGTTCATGAGAGCACGCATGAGCACATATGCGCCCACCTGCGTTTTAAAAAAATGATCAGGCAGCATTCTCCATGGCTGAGGTACTGCAGTAACGTGGATGCTTGACCACGGGACAGCCGCATGGGTAACCTGCAGCAGAGCGTGCTGTCTGGATGGTATGCCCTGCAACACTTTAAACCGGTACAGTTAGAGGTGCCACCATACCGCACCAAGCTGCCAGTTTGACAGCAGCCATATATTCCCATTGGTTTATGGTAGCAAGCAGTTCATTCAAAGTTAGGCATTTTTAAGGTCCCCTGATTTCACTGGGGATATTAACAGTGCAATCCTAAACAGGTCTAAGAATGCTCCTCAGGTCTATTCACCAGGGAACCAGTTTGGTGTAGTTGTTAAGTCTAATCTGGAGGAGCGGGTTTAATTCCCCACTCCTCCACATGAAGCCAGATGGGTGACCTTGGAACAGTCACAGTTCTCTCAGTCCAAAAAATAAACCTGGCTCATCATAAAAAGAGGTAGAGCTTCAGGCTGCCAGACAATCTTAGGATCTCCTGGCTGTACTACACCCAATGCCATACGATAACTATTAATTCTTAGGACTATTTACTGCAGTTTTCTCCCAGGAAAGTGCTCTTCGGATTGCCTTGTGAATCCCTGCATGACTTGGGGTAGAAGTAGATGCTATCTCAGCGAATTTGTGTTCCCAAGTTTGCAACAGCTGAGATAACACTAGTGCTGGAGTGGGCAATTGCCAGGAAGATCTGGGAGGTCAGGAGCAGTGTTCCCTCTAAGCTGAATTAGTGTGAGCTAGCTCACAGTTTTGTAGCCTCCAGCTCACACATTTTTGTCTCAGCTCAGAGAGGATGGCTCCAGAGCAAACTAATTTATGGAGTAGCCAAACAGCTCTCTCACAACTTTAATGCCAGTGGCTCCCAAAGTCAAAGTTTTGCTCACAAGACTCCACAGCTTAGCGGGAGCATTGGTCAGAAGGGTTGATTAGTAGTGTCACACCATTTGTAGGTTTTCTGGTCAGCTGTCCTTAAGGGGAAAATGTATAACATCCACATCTCCCTGCCCCGTTTTCTACCACGTTTGGAGTTTGAGACTTGGCAGTTCAGGGAAATCATAAGTGATTGATGAACCTATTCAGATGGTGAAGAACTGAGCATTTTTTGTTTCGATTGTCCACTTAGCAGGTAGTCTCCAGGAAGAACAAGCATAATTGTGCTTCCAAGTCAGATTGTGGCCAAACCAAAGGATGAGGCTGACCATGGCAGCAACTTCAAGTATGTTGAAAAAAGTGTCATTGGCCACCTGTTGATATTACACCTGCAGATTCGTTGCCACCCTTGAACTGACTAGCCCAGGCAAGCCCGATCTCAGAAGCTAAGCAGGGTTGCCCCTTGCTAGTATTTGGATGAGGGAACTTCAAGGAATACCAGGGTCGTGACGTGGAGGCCGGCAATGGCAAACCGCTCCTGAATGTCTCTTGCCTTGAAAACCCTGTAAGTCGGCTGTGACTTGATGGCAAAAAAAAACAAAATTGGTTGCCTGATGAGGTGGTCAGTGTTATTCACCCCACCTTTGGCTTTGTTGTAATCAAGAAGGGTATCTGGTTTTCTATGCTGTCCACCACTGACAGGTCATGGTACTTTGTAGAAAGCAAGAAAATTGCTTTTTATCTCTTGGGCATTAGGAAGCACAGGCGAGTTACCCACCACACTCCAAAGGGATGCATCTGTCCTTGGCAGGGCCGGTGCTCCAATAAGGCGGGGTTAGGCAGCTGCCTGAAGTGCCAGCATACGAGAGCGTCCCGCTGGTCTGCTGCCCTGCCCCTCACCAAAATCCCTGCTGCTCCACTCCGCTCACTAGCCCAGGCCCCTTGGTAGAAGAAGCAGCAATTCATCCACTCTGGGAGCACGTGCGGCGGGCAGAGCCTCTGCCTGGCACTGGAAACCCTCGTCTAAGCCCTGGGGAACCTCCAGGAGGGCGCTGGCCTACTTCCGACTTGGCCCCACTTCCTGGCCCGTGGCGGCACGGGGTGCATAAAAGGAGGGCCGGGCCGGCTGGGACTCACCAGCTGCAGTGCTGCCTGAGCCAAGAGACTCCCCCCCCCCCCCGGGCCAGAACAGCTCTCTGGAGGACAAGCCAGGGATCCCAGGGGTGGCCCGGCAGCGTGACTCCAACTGATTTACCACGAGGCGCTGCTCCGCTGTTGCTCTTCCCTTCCCCTCGATTGCGTGCTTCAATTTCCCACTCTTTGCCAAGTGCCACATTTTGACCCGCGGCTTTGCCTGATTTCCCCTGCGGCTTCTAGATCTTCAAAAAACAGGATTGCGAAGCTGCGGGGGAAATCAGACGACGCCGTGGGTCAAAATGCAGCGCGCGGCAAAGAGTGGGAAATTGAAGTGCGCAATCAAGGGAAAGGGAAGAGCGGTGGCAGAGCAGCGCCTCCTGGGAAATCAGTCTCTGTCTCAGAGCATCTCTCCTCTCCGCAGCTCCCCCTGACTCCGAGACGCACGATGGGGCAGCTCCCCGGCATGCCCCTCCTGGTGGTGGCAGTGGCCTGCACGATCCTCCGCCCAGCCTCCCTCCCGCCTTTTTGGTGAGCTGACCGGGCACTCCCCGCTGGTGCAGAACATGGCCTTCTTGCCCCATGGTGCCACCTCCGTCCTGGCCATGCTGCAGGTGGTGGTGGGCGGAGAAACGCGGGGCCAGCTGGAGCAAGCGATGGCCTATGGCCTGAGCAGTAAGGGGCTCCCCCCAACATGGGGTGGGGGCACAGTGAGTGAGGGGCCAGGTCTACTCATGTGCACGCCAGAGTGGGAGCCAGCTGGCCTCGGAAAGATCCACCCCACCCTGCAGCCTCCTGCTTAGTTTGGTCCAGCAGGATTCCTATAGATTTAAAGGCTGCAGTGACAGACAACACAGTCGCAAGCAGTACTGTCCCTAGAACTGCATGCCCATATAACAAGAACGACTATGTGGCAGACAACAAATTGTCTGCTAAGCTGCTTTGCAAGTCTGCAGGAGCCAGACCAGAACGAGAGAACTGGCAACCACACAGCAGCTCAGCTAGATGCAACACTGGAGGGTGGTTTATAGCTAGGGTTGCCAGCTCTGATTGTGAAATTCCTGGAGATTTTGAGGGGAGGGGGTTTGGGGGGGGGTGAACTCCAAGGGATGTAATGCCACAGAGTCCACCTTCCAAAGCAGCCATTTTCTCCAGGGGAACTGCTCTCTGTAACATGGAGACCTGTTGTGATTCTGGGGAACCTCCAGCCACCATCTGGAGACTGGCAAGCCTATTTTCAGCTGACCTGTAATACTGGAAGTTCTGCTTTGTGGCCATTTGAGACTCTTGGTGATCTCCTGGCCCTTTCTTGATAGCACCTTTTGAGACATTTTGGCTACACAGCAGCTGGGAAAGTGGGGAGACTTCTGAAGAGGGGCTCCTGTAAAGACTCTGCCCCCACTTGCTTGCACGAGCTACTCCAGGGTGTGGGGACAGGATGCTGATGGTCACCAACTAATCCACCAGGCCAGGTGCGGTCCCCCAGGGCAACCAGAACTTAACACCCCCGTCCCCCACATCAAGGCAAGCCCCGTACACACTGTTCTGGCAGTGGCTCTCCAGGGTATCTCTGACGGGAGGTCTTGCCTCGAACCTGGGACCTCCGTCCTGAGACCAATTCAAGAGAACCGGGTTTAAACATAAGAACATAAGAGAAGCCAATGTTGGATCTGGCAATGGCCCGGATTATCCAGCCGAACACCCTGTCACACAGTGGCCAAAAATACCAGGTGCCCTCAGAAAGCCCAGCAGTGGGGGCAGGACACTAGAAGCCACTAGAACAGGGGTGGGCAACTGTTTTGGCTCGGGGGCCACTTTGTGGGAGCGGAGGTTAGCGGAGGGCCGCACCTTTTAAAATAAGTGCATTCATTACTTAACTTTGCATTTCAGAGAAGGTATAAATTGTATCATAAAAATCAATAAGTATAAATGAAATAAAAGAGTGGTAGTTTTATTCCATTTATTTATTGTGCTGATTTCATATCATCTATAACTGCAAGCACATTGAATTTTAGAATCAGTGGCTGACTGTCTTGGCGGGCTGCAAAAAACTCTGTGGCGGGCCGCATGGGGCCCACGGGCCGCAATTTGCCCACCCCTGCACTAGAAGAAGAAGAGAAGAAGAAGAGATTGGATTTATACCCCGCCCTTCACTCCCCAAGGGAGTCTCAGAGTGGCTTACAAACTCCTTTCCCTCCGTGGCTTACAAACTTCCCTCCGTGGCTTACAGAGTGGCTTACAAACTCCTCCCCACAACAGACACCCTGTGAGGTAGGTGGGGCTGAGAGAGCTCTGAGACAACTGTCCTTGAGGGAACAGCTGGTACAGAGCTATTTATTATTTATTTATTTATTTATTTATTTATTTATTTCATTCAATTTCTAGGCCGCTCTCCCCACACAGTAGGCTCAGCTATGGCTTGCCCAAGGTCATCCAGCCAGGTGCAAGTGGAGGAGTGGGGAATCAAACCTGGTTCTCCCAGATTAGAGTCCGCGCACTTAACCACTACACCAAACTAGAAGCCCTCCCCATCCCATCCCCTCCCCTCCCCTCCCCAAGCACCAAGAATACAGAGCATCACTACCCCAGACTGAGAGTTCCTATCTATACTTTGTGGCTAATAACCACTGATGGACCTCTGCTCCATATGTTTATCTAATTCCCTCTTGAAGCCGTCCATGCTTGTAGCCGCCCCCACCTCCTGTGGCAGTGAATTCCATGTGTTAATCACATTTTGCATGAAGAAGTACTTTCTTTTATCTGTTCTAAGCCAACTGCTGATTCCCCACTCCTCTACTTGCAGCTGCTGATGTGACCTTGGATGAATTACAAGTTCTCTCAGAGCTGTTCTCTCAAGGGCAGTTCTCAGGAAAGCTCTCTCAGCCCCCACTTCCCTCGCAGGGTGTCTGTTGTGGGGAGGGGAAGGGAAAGGAGACTGTAAACCGCTCTGAGACTCCCTTGGGGAGTGAAGGGCAGGTTATAAATCCAGCTCTTCTCTTTCTTCCTCTAATGGTCCAAGCTAGCCAATCTGGGGTGCTAAGCAAGGTTTGCCCTGGCTAAAACTTGGATGGGAGACCAGCAGGACTGCTACAGTGAGACAGGCAAAGGGAGGTCCCCTCTGAACATCTCTTGCCTTGACCTGGATGGTCCAAGCTAGAAGAAAGAGTTGGATTTTTACCCCAACCATCACTTGGACTCTCAGAGCAGCTTGCAGTCTCCTTCCCTTCCTCCCCCCACAACAGACACCCTGTGAGGTAGGTGGGGATGAGAGAGCTCTGAGAGAACTGCTCTTTCCAGAACAGCTCTGAGAGAACTTGGAACGGACCCAAGGTCACCAAGCTGGCTGCATGTGGAGGAGTGGGGAATCAAACCCGGTTCTCCCAGATTAGAGTCTGCGCTCCTAACCACTACACCAAACTGTCTCTCAGCATCACTGCCCCAGACAGAGTCATCCATCTATGCATTTGAAGCTGTCTGTATTTGTAGCCACCACCATTTCCTACGGCAGTGAATTCCACGTGTTAATTATTTTATTCTTCCTAAAATGCATTTGTTTGAAAATTGGTGGGTGCATGGGGGGGGGGGGGGGCAGGGGCACCAGAAAGTAGTCTCGCCTAGTGAGCAAAAAACCCCAGGCACCGGCCCTGGCCCTTGGATTCTGTTGCATTTCTTTGCGTAGTGAAGAGTACTGGATTCAGGAGACCAGGAACGGTGAAATCATGAAGCCTTTATTGAGTGATTCCGCATGCCCAGTAGATGGTCAGATCAAGCATGCTTCCAGGGCTCCAGGGCCCTCATTATATGCTGGCCGGAGCCACACCTCTGGCCGCACCCAAAAGACCTGATAGGGGCTTAACATATGCGCATGTTTGTCATAGGTTCCCTGGAGGAGCCTTTGATTGCATTGGCTCCCCAGGGAGAACCTAGGTCCCACATTGGGGGAGGCTTTCAATCCGGACGTCTATTGTTCCTCCAGATTCAAGCTCCCCTCTCTGCCTGACCATGTGCTCTGGCCATGCGGCCGGCGCCATTACCTGGGAGCACATGGCAGGCTGGTTGCTACACAGAACATACTACATTACAGGTATGTTGGTCTTGTTTTTTCTGATGGTACCAACATATGTCCAGTGTTGACTTAGCAGCCTTTCTGTAGTGTCTGTACCGATAAACAACTTGTTACCAACAGCATCCCTCCCGGTCAATACAACTGAACCAACACTACATTTCTTGGCACTTCAGTACCATGTAGGACCTGAAGGCTTGCAATGACTGATCACACTGAGGATGAGGATATGAATTCCCAACACCTTGATCTGGGTCTTTAGCAGGATGAATAGAGTTGTGCTAGAGAGAGGCAATTTCCTTGCCTTCTTGCTCTCACTGTGGCCTTGTTTGCCTGCTGAAACCATGCTCCTTTGGGTTGGTGGACATGGACCCAAAGAAACAGTAAGTGTGTGGCAAAGTGGGAATATGCAAAAGAATGGGATACAATCGATAAAAGTCGATAAAATCACCCTCTGCTCATCTGCAAATGGGAAAACAGTTCTGTCAGAGGAGCTGCTGTCCATGCCAATGGAATGGGACTGCAGGATCCAAGCCCTTCTTATTTCAACACCAAATGAGAAAAGTAGTGGGCTGTGAAATTAACCGGGTGGTACAATGGCCCCAAATGTTGGAACAGTTTTAGCATCCCAATGGATAGCTTCCTTGCAATGTGAAGGAACCACCTGGAAGGACAGTGCAATCTGACAAATTTCTTGTAATAGGAATGAACTTTCAACCATGGCCATATTGCATGGAGCCTTGCAAAAGTAAAACCAAACAAGAGAAAATATCAACAAAACCAACATGCACCAATACCCTCAATAGAATTATAAGGACCATTCAATAGATTTATAATAAAATGCATTTAAAGAAATCACCACTTTGCTACAAGTCTACCAGCCAAGCAGTTGAAAAGCAGTTTCCTTTAATGACAGGTCAGGAGGGCTGCTCGAGAGGGGAGATACGTGAAGCTGGATCTGGATGTGTTTTAGCCAATACTATAAATTCAGAGTCCAGCGGCACCTTTAAGACCAACAAAGGTTTGTTCAAGGTATGAGCTTTCGTGTGCAAGGCACACTTTTTCAAATACATTGGAATGGAAGGTAAGGTTCCAAACTTATAAACAGGGATTTATATACAGAATTATAACAGAATTATAACAGAATTATAGACAGGGATTTAGCCTCATCTACCATTTCAATGTATTTGAAAAAGTTTGCCTTGCGCACGAAAGCTGATTTCTTTAATAAACTTTTGTTGGTCTTAAAGGTGCCCCCACTGGACTCTGAATTTGTTCTACTGCTTCAGACTAGCACGGCTGACCAACAGGATCTATTAGCCAAAACTAGTTAGAGAACAATGAACTGTAAAAGACTATGCAATGTATCTCTCAAATTACTGCCTGGGATACAGATTTTAGAGAGGAGGCCCCATCACCTAAGAGCACTGGCACCTGCTGAGGGACTTGAGGAGGCCAGCCCTCCACTTACTTCAGCCTCTGATTTGGTCACAAGAGAAAGAGGTTAATTGGGGGGCAAAGCCAGTGAGGAAAAGAGACCCTAAATAGTTATAGGCTCTCACCTCACCCCCGTTCTAAGGTAAAGTAAAGTAAAGGTTTCCCTTGCTTGAAAGCTAGTTGAATAGGGGGCAGTGCTCATCTCCATTTCCAAGCCAAAGAGCCAGTGCTGTCCAAAGACATTTCTGTGGTTATGTGGCCGGCATGACTAAATGCCGAGGCACACAGAACGCTGTTACCTTCCCACCGCAGCGGTACCTATTGATCTACTTGCAATTTCTTGCTTTCGAACTGCTGTGAGGCTTCTGAATAGATCCAATAAGCCAGGCCTTTGGTAAAAGCAAAAGTCCTTTTATTCTTAATGATCCTTCAGGTACACGATGTTTGTCAGTGATAACCAGCTATAGGCAGCCAGGATTCATATACAGTATTCAAAAGGTAAGGACAGGTGAAGAACCAATCAGAGCCAAAGCAAGATTAGCTGTCCCGAGACGCCAGGATGAGAGGCGGGAGGAGGAGGTGGGGAGAAGATAGCCAGAGTATTATATGACGTGGGAGTATACAGCAAGCCACCCTCCCGCCGGAAGAAAGAGACATAGTATTCATGACAGACAAGGAACTCAAGGCTAGCAGTAAATTAATGATTGAGACCCAGACAAGAGACAACTAATGGCAGAGAATCTGACAACTGCTAGGTTGGCAGGAGCTGGGGCCAGAGACGGGAGCTCACTCCGTCATGCGGCACTCAGGTCTTGAACTGCCGAACTACAGACCTTCTAGTCTGCAGCTCAGCGTCTTAACCTCTAAGTCACTGTGGCCCCACCCCTGTTCTATGCTGGCATAATTTACTGAGTCAACAAAACGCCAGCAATCATTTTCGGTTCGCAGGGATTCAATGGTAAAATGTGCTGATGAGTTGCCATGGCGTGACACCCCCATGAGGTTCTTGCTCACGGGGCTTTCAAGGAAAGAGATGAAGGGAGGTGGTTTGCTGCTGCCCTTTTCTGCACGGCAGCCCCAGCCTTCCTTGGTGGTTTCCCATCCAGGTGCCAACCTCGCTTAGCTTCCAAGCGCCAACGAGATCGGGCTAGCCTGGCCTATTAAGGCTGCTATTCCCAGAAATTAGGACTTCAAATTTTGCTGAAAGTACACAAAGAAATGTAGGCATTTAGATGGGTGTGGTTACAGTTGGGAATTATTTGCTCTTTGACAAGGGCTGTTTCAAAGAAGGAACTCAGGAATCAGTTCTCTCTTTGAAACAGCCTCGGGTGTATATTCCTGATCACAAAAGCAACCCTAGTTCACATACACAGCAGGTGGGGGGACAGTTTCTGGCAGGCAACACTTTATAGCGCAGGTGGAGAACTGCAGGGCGGAATACTGTTAACCACCTAAAAGATGATCCCTAAATATTTAAAACTAGGAATAAGGCCCGTTGTAGAAATAAATACAACGGGCTCTAGAAAGAGGCTCTGGGAGAGTGCCAAGGCCTTGGGCACTCAGCGTCAATTTGCTGGGGCGACCTCAGCAGGGTATAATGACATAGACTCCACCATTTTCTCCAGGGGAGCTGATCTCTGCTACCTGAAGCGCAGTTGTAATTCTGAGTAATCTCCAGCCCTCACCTGGAGACTGGCAACAATTGTTACCCAGGAGGAAATGGCTGGTTTGGAGGGTGGAGTCTATGGCATTGTACCTGTCTGAGGTCCAGCTCCTCCTCAAACCCCACCCTCTCCAAGCTCCACCCCTCAAATCCCCAGAAATTTCACAACCTAGAGTTGGCAACCTCATGTCCTTCCCAGCTAACCATCAACCTACCGTTATCTGCCCCTCTGACTGCAGCTGACTTCTGCCCTCCCTCCTGGAGATCAGTTGTAATTCTGAGTGATTTCCACCACTCACCTGAAGATTGGCAGCAATGGTTCCCCAGGAGGAAATGGCTGGTTTAGAGGGTGGAGTCTATGGCACTGTACCTGTCTGAGGTCCTACCTCTCCTCAAACCCCATCCTCTCCAGGCTCCACCCCTCAAATCTCCAGGAATTTCCCAACCTGGAGTTGGCAACCTTATCTCCTTACCAGCCAAACATCAACCTGCCATTATCTGCCCCTCTGATTTCAGTTTTCCATCTCCTCCCCCCTCCCTCCTGGAAATCAGTTGTAATTCTGAGTGATCTCCACTCCTCACCTGGAGATTGGCAACAGTGGTTCCCCAGGAGGGAATGGCTGGTTGGGAGGGTACAGTCTATGGCATTGTACCTGTCTGAGGTCCCACCCCTCCTCAAACCTCACCCTCCCCAGGTTCCATCCCTCAAATCTCCAGGAACTTCCCACCTGGAGTTGGCAACCCTATCTCCTTCCCAGCCAATCAGCAACCTACCTTTATTTCTCCCACAATGTTCAGCTTTCCATCTCTCCCCCCCCCCCCACACAGCCTCTACCATGGTCTGAAGACCTGACTGCCATGTCACATTGGCTGTCATGGGGGGGGGAAATCTCAGCAGGGTATAAGGACACAGAATCCACCATTTTCTCCAGGGGAACTGATCTCTGCCATCTGGAGAGCAGTTGTAATTCTGAGTGATCTCCAGCCCTCACCTGGAGATTGGCAACAATGGTTTCCTTGGCTGGGAGGGCGGGATAGAAATTTAAATAAATAAATTTCCCAGGAGGAAAAGTAGTCTTTCTCTGCAATGGGGACCAAAGCAACTTACATCATTCTCCTCTCCCCCTTTGGACTTGCAAAACAATCCTGTGAGGTAGGTTAGGCTGAAAGTCTGTGACTGGTCCAAAATCACCCTCTCAGCTTCTACAGCAAGAACTTGGATCTAGCAGACTGTGCTCTGAAGCACTGATTCCTACACCTAGGGTAGCCAACCTCCAGGTGGAGCCTGAAGATCGCCAGGTATCACAACTGAACTCCAGACAACAGATCTCTCCCGCCCGGAGAAAATAACTGCTTTGGAATTTGGACTTTATGGCATTCTGTTCAGCTGAGGTCTCTCCACTCCCCCAAATCCTGGCTTCCATAGACTACCAGAAAATCTCCAGGAATCTCCCTACCTAGAGCTGGCAACCCTAAAATCAGGACTGGTCTCAATGAGTTCCTCACAAAGGCCTGCAAAGGGTTTCCTTCCTTTGTCTGAACCAAGCTTAGTTGCCTACTGTGGTGAAACGGGCTCCAGTTTACAACTCAGCTGTTCTCCTCCCACCCTCGTCCCGTGGGCGTATTTCACTCCTTAAGTTCCCTGCCACCATTCACTGAATAGTTTCTGCCTTTTTAGAGGGACAGTGAGACCCCGGTGGCCAAAACTCCCTATTTGGAGATGGAATCCCCAATCTTTGGGGGATCCCTGGAAAGTTGGCAACCAAAGGGTCAGGCCTTTCCTTGCTTCCCTGGGGTACCCCCTCCCTTTGGTATTGTGCAGAGCGGAGGAGACTAGGGGGTCAGAGCACAACACAGATTATTAGCCCAAATAGAAGAATTTTACTTTAATTATTATGGAGCACACACATGCACTAAACACAAAGGCACAACCGTAGGAGTGAGCACACACTATGAATTAACAGGGCATAAATCAACAGGGGTTAAATGCAATCCTCCCTGGATGGACTGGAGTCTATATTAATGATGCTCCACCCCTTGGGAAGGTCCCTTCCCCCCCCCCCCCCCACTTTTTTGCCTTGGGGCAGCTGGGAACTGTAGGCCAACAGATGAGGAAGCCCCATTCAACCCAATGAGTGATACCCCTGCAGGCCCCTCTCTGGAACTACAGCTCAATTGAACTTTATGGAGGAACATCTTAAACAAACCACAGACAGCAGCCATCTTACACACACAGGTAACTGCCATTTCATTACACCTACCAACAGCCACTGAGGTAACAGTTGGTCCCACACAGGAGGGAAGCAGGAGAAGCGTCTTCATCAAGAGAGAAAGCCATCTGCCAGTAATTCTGAGAGGCACAGTGGCGGAAGGAGTGGACAGGGAAGAGGAGCAGACCCAGCACCCAGCCAATGGCACGCGAGTACTCACAGCCAGTGGATAGGGACAGCTTCTGATTGACAGGTCAGAGGACCAGAGGCTGGGGTGGCGTGTGGAATGTTGAGGAAAGAGTCACACGAACACTCAATTATATAATGAGAGACTAGTACTGTGGGAGAAGGGTAGACTAGAACTTCCCTCCCTTTTCCGTGTAGGGAGCTTTTGATGTTGAGAAGGGTCCAGTTATGGAAGCTGATTTGCCAGCAATGTTTTGACCGTGTCGTTTGTATGTAGTAGGCCCAACTCTGTGAAAGGAGTGGTGTTGTTTCTCCTCATTGCTAGTCGTGTTCCCTGAAGTATCAGAACATTTGATAGCTCAAATAGGAGGAGTCACCAATTGTTCAAAAAAGTTGTTCCCCTCACGGGTCACTCTACCTGCTCAGGCAAGATGAACAATCTACTCTATGATGACTAAACTAACCTGTGAGGGAAAGATTTTTTTTTTTTTGCCTTTAAGTGGTATTCCTCTTAGAAAACAGGAAGCAGCAGCTTCCCTGGGGTACCCCCAGGTGACTCTGATCCTTGGCAACTCTGGCCGAGCGCAAGGACTTCAGCTTCTTTCCGTTCACCTTCATGGTCTCCGTTGGCACCTCTGCGGTGGTCTTTTCCCTTCATTGCTTCAAAGCTGCCTGCCAGTCATTTACCCACAGCCCCGCAGCTGTGTGTGAAAACTGCAAAGGGATTGTTACTGTTGCCCAGGGCAACAGGAATTTATGATACATTTTTGCATCATAATTTAGAAGCCTGGAAAGGGGAACATAGTGTGCGGAACAGCTCTCCCCAAGACTCCTCCCCTCATCCTCGCTAAGCCCCCCTCCCACTCCAACTGCAGTCTATCACAAGTCAAGACAGACATTTAATAAACAGCGGGCGCATGCTGCATACCCTTTAAGACCTCTACCTTTTGCCTGCCTCCTCCTGTTTTCAATTTGCACCTGTTTCTCGACTATGGGGGAAAACACAAAGAAAACAATCCCAGGGTTTGTACTGTCCTGTCCTGTAATGTAGTTTGCTCTGTGTAGCAACCAGCCTGCCATGTGCTCCCAGGTAATGGCGCCGGCCGCATGGCCAGAGCACATGGTCAGGCAGAGAGGGGAGCTTGAATCTGGAGGAACAATAGACGTCCGGATTGAAAGCCTCCACCAATGTGGGACCTAGGTTCTCCCTGGAGAGCCAATGCGGCCAAAGGCTCCTCCAGGGAACCTATGACAAACATGCGCATATGTTAAGCCCCTGTCAGGTCTTTTGGGTGCGGCCGGAGGTGTGGCTCCGGCCAGCATATAATGAGGGCCCTGGAGCCCTGGAAGCATGCTTGTTCTGACCATCTACTGGGCATGCTGAATCACTCAGTAAAGGCTTCATGATTTCACCGTTCCTGGTCTCCTGAGTCCAGGACTCTTCATGTACAGTAATACTTCTGCTAACTTAAGCCTGTGGCATTTTCTTCCAAACTGAATATACGCTGTAATGTAATACACTTGTAAGGAAGGACCATGAGGGAGGGCAGATGGTATCTGAGTTACCTGCTACTTAGAGATAAGACCGAATTTCACAGATGTGCAGGATGAGAGAGCAGGAACTGTTTTCATGCCTCTGCGCCCAACTTCTCCCAATAGTAGGACGTTCTAGGACAGCTTTGCAGCATCTGCCTCCCCTGAAGAAGAGAGCAGTGTGTTGCATTCAACAGTGTGTTGTAGTATTTTATTGAGAAACATACAGACTGAGCTCAGAGCTGACATGTCTCAGGCAAGCAGTGAAGACATGACGCTTTCTTCTACTCAGTCGGAGCCTGGGCCCATCAAAGTCAGTAATGTCAGACTGGCAGCAGCTCTCCAGGGGCTCAGGAGGAGGTCTCACTATCCACTCCTTTTAAGTACAGAAGTGCCGTCAAGTTGCAGCTGCCTCATGGCAGCCTTGGCAAAGGGCTTGCAAGGTCAGTGAGAAGCAGAGGGGGTTTGCCATTGCCTCCCACAGCAGAGTCTTCCGTGGTGGTCCCCCATCCAAGTACTGATCCTGCTTAGCTTCTGAGTTCTGAGATCAGGCTGGACCAGTGATGGTGAACCTTTTAGAGACCGAGTGCCCAAACTGCAACCCCAAACCCACTTATTTACTGCAAAGTGCCAGCACGACAATTCGACCTGAATACTGAGGTTTTCGTTTAGAAAAAAGAACTCATACATTCACATCTTTTGTCTTAAAAGAAAAACACAATCACAGAGCTTTCAACGATACGAACAACTTTTTATTGAAAGGTAAAAGTTTGCATTGGGCAGGCTTTTGGACAATTAATGTGATTTCTGCTGTTGAATGCATGCTGATAATTTGTCTAACCGTGGCTCATACTTTGTAAGTTTGAGAACAGCCCAGCCTTGAGTCTGTGTCGTCTTTTGCCTTTTAAAGACTGAGTGCCCAAACTGCGTGTGTGCCCACAGAGAGGGCTCTGAGTGCCGCCTCTGGCACTAGGGCTGCCAAGTCAGCCCGGGGGGCGGGGGATCCCCCGCTATAGGGGTTCCCGATCTGCCGGCCGGCATTCGGCCGGCGGGGGGAACCCCGTCCCAGAAGTCGTCTGGTGAGGACGACTTCCCCCGTGTAATGACGTCACCCGGAGGTGACGTCATCATGTTGGGGGCGTTGCCCTGGCAACGCCCCCAACGTGATGACGTCACCTCCGGGTGACGTCATTACGTCGCCGTGGCGCGCAAGTGCCAGAAGAGCTCCTGGGGGGAGAACAACTCCCCCCCGCCAGTAAGTCGCCGGCACTTGGCAGCCCTATCTGGCACGAGTGCCATAGGTTTGCCATCAGTGGGCTATCCCCTGCTTCCTTCCCTTCCAACCCAGTCCTTTTACCTGGAAATTTAATGAAAGACTGAACCTGGGGGCTGTAAAGAAAAAGCTTTCTTAATTTTCATGCTTGCTTTGGAAGGTTAGGTCCAGGCTTTAATTTGGGCCTGCAATAAAACTTTCCCCAGAGATCAATGACCTAGGATCCTCCCCGGAGACAGAGGTGGCTAGCAAACACGCTTAGTGACCTTGGGGCGAATTGCTTGCAGCTGTGACTGATAAGAGACCCTTACTGCCCTGTTATTAGGTACATTCCAACTGAGTGACCTTCTGACACCTGGAGGTGGAGACGGAGCTTGTGCTGCAGAATAAGCTTTCGGTTTTGCCCAATTAATCAAGCCTTATGAGGGGTAAGACCAGGGCTCTGTTGGGGCCGGGGCGCCGCTCCAGGAGAGAGGAGGCCGGGGGGCGGGCACTTAACAAAGCCCCGCCCCCACTCACAATGCCCAGCCGGCGCAGGCCACCCCCGGCCCGGGAAGAAGCCCCCTCCCTCCCCCACTCACTGCTCCCCGGGGCCGCGGCAGAGCGCCGCAGACCCCGAGAAGAAGAAGCCCTCTCCCTCCCCCCCCAGTGAAGAAGCCGGGCCCCAGTGGCCTGAAGCCACTCGGGCCCAAGCAAGGGGGGGGGGGAGGAAACGCCGGCCCCAGTTTGGTGAGAAGCGTCCCTCCCTCCCTCCCTCCCTTCCTTCCTCCCTTTCTTCTCTCTCTCTCTCTCTCCCCACCTACCTACCTACCTACCTTCCTGTTCCTTCCTTTCCCCCTTCCTTCCCCTCTCCCTCCCTCCCTTCCCTCCCTCTCTCCCCCACCTACTTACCTTCCTTCCTGTTCCTTCCTTTTCCCCTTCCTTCCCCTCTTCCTTCCTTCTCTCCCCCCACCTACCTACCTTCTTGTTCCTTCCTTTCCCCGTCCTTCCCCTCTCCCTTCCTTCCTCCCTCCCTCTCTCCCCCTTCCTTCCTTCTCTCTCTCCCCCCCACCTACCTACCTACCTTACTATTCCTTTCTTCCTTCCTTCCCCCCTTCCTCCCTTTCTTCTCTCTCTCTCCCCCACCTACCTTCCTTCCTTCCTGTTCCTTTCCTTCCTTCCTTCCCCCTCCCTCCCTCCCTCCCTCCCTTCTTGCCTTCTGACACACTGCCGATGACGTCAGGGAGGTGTGGCCTTTTGACACTTCCGGTGACGTCAGGGGGTGTGGCATATGCAAAGAAGTTATGCTAATGAGCTCCTGCACCTCTTTTTTTTACGAAAGGACCCCTGGGTAAGACTTATTATGGGATGGAGACTATTATGGGACACTAAAGTATTATAGGATGGATTTGCTTAGCAACGCAGAAAGCTGACATAGCTGAACTCGTCCCTCATTGGGTAAAGGCCTGGCCTGATGAGAGACAATTCTTCTATAAAAGAAGCCCAGACACTTTTGTCAATAGTGTTTGTCAATCGTACCAGTGGCAACCCGCAGTAGCATTCCATCTTGAGATGGCCTGGAGAGGCTCTTGAACAACTTGTATGCTGAACATTTGCATAACTGTAACCTGGAAAGGTAACTTTGAATCCTGCCTTATGTTTTAGTTAGAGCTGGATAAGCTAAGCTTTTGTTATTTTGTAAGTCCTTCACAGTCTTGTGCTGTTTGCATGTTTTGCACTAAATAAATTATAATATATTTTTGCGTTGGTGTGCTACTTGATTCTAACAAGTCTTTAAGCCTAAATTCAGTTCACCTTAGACCCTCTTGACCACGTACTACCATAGAACTTCTGTTTGTTTCTGCAGCCCTACTTTGCAGAGCTGACTTTGCTTGTTAAGTTCCAGAGCCAGACAGGAACTTGGGTCTTTTACTCCTGGTCTGTTGGGAACCCTTAAAAGACCGGGTGGCAGACTACCTTATAAGACTTGAGAGTGTAGACGCTCCCAAGGTTTTGTTTTAGTGTTCTGTTTGGGTCTATCTAGCTAGGAGGGGCTAAACTCCTTGACAGGGGCTTTCTGCATGCCAAGCAGATGTTCTGTCATGGAGCCCCTCCTAGTGATAGACTCAAGATTTCTTCAAGCTCCCAAAGAAACACCCTTGAAGCTGCAGGGTCCAATTTTTTTTTGAAATGCTTTTTCTTTCTCTGTACATACTTCATGTCTGGCAGCCCTCCTGGTTATTTTTATCCACCGCCCTAGGAAGGTGTGATATTCCAGGTACCTACAGCAGCCACTGTCCAACAGCACTGATTGACAATTGAGAGCTTTTAGTTCACTGTCAGGTGCTGGGTTGAACCAAAACCGAGAGAGATGGCCAGCTCCAAAACCAGACTGTACACCTCCTCTTCATGAAATGGAGTTTGGAACAGACCGGTCTTGGTAGGTCACAATGTGTGTTTAACTTGGAGGATCCACAAGCTGTGCTGGATTGATTGACATCAAGGTTTCAACCACATACAAACACAGAGTGCCAAATTACAATCACAAAGGACACAGTCCATCCTGAAAGACATTTTGATGCACAGTCCTGGCAAGGAAATCAAGATGACTGGGAGTCAGCCTGCAAACACCATATAAACAGGTGAGGGCTCTTTCCAGTTTGCAAAATGGATGCTGTATCTCTGCAGTCATCTCCTGCCTGACACCAGCAAAAGTGCTCTGGCAAATACAATTTTCAGGACAGTTCACGGGTACACACACACATACACACATGAACCCATGAAGATACCTTATCCTGAATTGGTATATTAAGGTCAGATTGATTGGCAGCAGCCATCCAGATTATCAGATACAAGTCTTTTTGCATCACCTTCTACTTGGTCCTTTCAACTGGCGATGCTTGGGACTGAACCGAGGACCTTCTGTATGCAACACCCTTGCTCTTCCACAGCCCCTTCCCAGGTAGGGCTGAAGAGATGAAAACTTCATTCAAGTTTAGGGTGTTACAGAGATTAAACACTTGTATGTATGTGGAACATAACGTATTTGGTGGGAACATCTGCTTGGAGGCAACTTAAGCACTGAACTCTGGAAGCAACAAAGACAACAGTCTGCAAGGCCTATAGCAGGGGTGGCCAACCTTGCTTAACGTAAGAGCCACATAGAATAAACATAAGAGCCACATAGAGATGTCTGAGAGCCGCAAGACAGGAACAAATATCACACACAAGTTTTTATTTTTAAAAATATGCAAATTTGCTTTTTATTAACGTTAAATGGGACTGCCAAAAATAAAAACAAACGAGGAAAACCAGTTATAAGAAAGAGAGAGAGAGAAACTAGGAAAGCAAATAGATGGGAGGGAGGAGGGAAGGAAGGAAGGGAGGAAGAGAGAAAAAGCATGCCTCCCCTTTGCTTCCCCAGCCGCCCTGCCAGGAGCCGCACAATATGTGTGAAAGAGCCGCATGTGGCTCCCGAGCCACAGGTTGGCCACCCCTGGCCTATAGCATGTTGTTCTGAAGTCATCGCTTAAGACATCTGCAGTAAATTATGTAGAATTGCTTCATGTCTAATTTTTGGCATTTATTCTGGTAGGTTTTTATACACCATTATAATTTGTAAGTCCATTTCTTGTATATATATATTCCACAGCTTAGAGGGAGTATTGCTCCCAAGGCAATTCAAATCGCTAAATTGATGTCCATTACCCTGTTCAGCAACTAATTTTAGCCATCTGATGGGTGAGGACCAAAGGGAGGTGCCAATATTTTTCACAGCCGCTGCTCTTTCCATATCCCTCCCCAAGCTGGCAACTGGGGGGGGGGGGGGGGGCTGGGACTCTTCAGAGGATCAGATTTGCTGGCCCCCATCTTCTGCATAGCCAACATTAAGGCATATAAGATCATAAATTGCATGTTACTGTCATGAATACTGTTGCTTCATTTATTTTTTTGCAAGGAGAATAATAACGGAATCCACATTAAACTCTGTATTTATAAGGAATTTGCTTGAAATTCCTTCTGTGCTACAATCAGAGCGGGTAAAGCTGCAATATCCACAGACTCAATAAGGTCTTTTTTTATGATTACTTATCTAGACGAAGCCCTCTGAAAGACAAACCAGCAGTGATAAAAACAAAGCAGATTTCAATTACAGCTTTAATTGTGTGTGTCTGTTCTTTATCCAAAGGGTTCAAGAAGGGCACCTTCATAGGCACAAGATCCGAAGGATAATCTAGAAGAATTTAGAAAGCATTCAAAGTAATCAGATTCCCTTTCAATGGCTGGGAAAATACGATATGTTATAATAAAAGGCCTGATGTGTACAAGCTGGCGATGCAGGGACGTACGCGTCATTTAAAGTTCAGTCTCCCCATCCAGGGGGACTTCCGTGTCCTACCTGCTGGCCTTTATTTGCAAAGACCCCGGCTATGTAAGATGGATGGGCTGTTTGTATGAACCACTGTTGTTGCCTAGAGAAATGCAGCGAGCTCTGAAATAATTTTCTAAATAGATCTTGGGAAGTGGTGCTATGGAACTATTTATTTGGGTCACCAAAATTGGGCTTGATCATTACCGCAGGCCGCTGGGAATGCGTCTATCTGTCCACTACCCTTGCTGTCACTTTGACGTCTCTGCTCAGGGCCTAAGGAACATCCTCTCAACTGCATCCATCTGTTGGGGAAGGTAATTCCCCCCCCCACACACCACACTGTGATCCCCCCTCCCCTTTGTCCAGTCCCCTCCTCTTTAATTTTAGGCCGGGACACCACCCTTCAAAGCCAGCCTCCCATATTGAGTGAAACAATATGTTAAATGTGGCTTTTTATCTCTCCCCCCCCCTCTTTTGTATCTCTCTTTCTCTCTCTGCTCTCCCCACCCCTCCACCTCCCAACAAAAGACAATCAAGATAAATGAAGACTTCATCACCATGATCACACAGTCAGGACATCTGGGAGCCATGGGAGAGGGAAAGGCAGGCACATGCAGGGCGGAGGATCCAGAAAAGAGCTGTGACAGCCCGCCCGCCCGCCCGCCTGCCTGCCTGCGTCATTTGGGGATGGAGGGTTTGGGAACAGCCAAAAGTGGCTGTGTCGCCCTTAGGCAAGGAGGCTGGATAATGAGGGTCCCTGGAGGAGGGGGGAGGAGGGCGGGAGAGAAAAGAGGGGCGGATGCTCAAGCAAGGTGTATTTCATTGTTTAATTAGATGTTTTTTGACTCGCCCTGCCCTGGAAGGGAAGGGTTGGAAAGCCGGACCACGCTGGACTCCATAGGGGCGTCACTCCCCCTC
This sequence comes from Lepidodactylus listeri, assembly GCA_029233225.1. Classification (NCBI taxonomy): domain Eukaryota; kingdom Metazoa; phylum Chordata; class Lepidosauria; order Squamata; family Gekkonidae; genus Lepidodactylus; species Lepidodactylus listeri. The sequence continues at coordinate 108,241,428 of JARCFY010000009.1, read as the reverse complement.
TCCCCATTGTCCGGGCTGGGTGCTCACCTCCCCCCCCCCCCCCCGATAGGAATTAACTCTTGAGGGACGCTGGTCCTTTCCAAGCCATGTCCAGGCGTGGCTTCCCTGCTGCCGGTGGCCTGGGCTCAGTTTTGTGACAAGTCCGGCGCCAGGCTGGATGCGAAAGTCCCTGTCCCGCCCTGGAAGCCGCCAGGGCCAGAGACAGGATGCCAGCCCGGTTGCTGTGCGTGGGCACACCCAGCGCGGGGCGAGGAAGCCAGCGCTCGTCCCTGCTGCGGGGAGCCAGATGGTCCGGGCGCCCCTTTGGCCGGAGTCCTGCAGCCCCCCTCCCCCCTTTACAGCCCAGCAGTGACCCTGGCCCGGGTGACGGGGAGGGTTTCACGGCAGACCCCGGAGGGGGAGCCTTCTGTAACCTGTCCAAAGAAGGGGTCGGCAACCCATCTGCGAGGAGACGCGTCGGACCTGGAGGGCCTGCTCTCCCACCCAGGGTGGAGAGAGTGGCGAGTCCTCGGCCAGGCGCTCTGCGTAAGCTCAGAGGAGGGCATTCCGCGGCGCCCGACGGCTGATTTCCTCCTGGGAAGCGCCAGAGTCGCTCCCGGCGGCCCCCCCCCCCCCGGGTCGAGGTCCATTCAGACTCGACAGCGCTAACCCCCCCCCCCCTCCCCCGGGCTCAGCCGCAAGCGCCCCCCCCCCTCCGGCAGGGCGGCGGGGCGGAGACAGCCGAAGGGGCGAAGGAAGGAAGGAGGGAAGGAAGGGGCCGGAGGAGGAAGGGGTGGGGGTTGGCGCGCCTGTTGCGGCGGCGGCAAGCTGGGGTGGGGGCCTGGACTTGGTGCGCGCCCTGTTCCATGCGCCTGCCCCCCCCCCACCCCGGCTGTAGCGTGGGGGCGGCGCGGAGGGCTTGGCCCCGGCTCGCCCCCCCCCCCCTTTCGCCAGCGGGTCCCTCGCCGGCACGGCACAGCAAGGCGTGCGGCCGCGGGGCTGTGGGTGGGGGTGCCTGTGAGCCGGCGGTGGGCTCGCCCCTCCCTGCCGCCCTCCCGCCTCCACTCGGCTCCACTCCTCCGTTCCCCGCCCGCCTCCCCTCCCCTCCCCTCCTTCGGTGAGCCTTGCGCGGCGGCGGCGGCGGCGGCGGGCTCTCCTTTCCTTTCCTCTCCTCTCCTCTCCGGACCAGGCGTTGGGCGACGGGGGGACGTGCGACGACCAGGCTTGAAGTATGGCAAGCAAAGATGGTTTCTGCCAAGGAGCCAGCGAGCGCGATGTCTGCGGGGCTGTCTGTCGCCCTCGTCCACTGCCTGTGCCTGGCGACCTGGTGAGTAGCCGGAGAAGTCCCCCCCCCCCACCCCCACCTCGCCTGGGGGTCCCCCGGACAAGTTGCCCCGGGCTGGGGACGCGGGGAGCCGGAGAGGGGACAGGAGCCCCCTTTCGGGGGGAGGGGGGGCGCGCGAAGCAGAGCGAGCCTCCCCTCTGCGCCCCCCGCCCCTCCCCGCCCCATCGGTCCCTCTCTGGGTCCCCGGGGCTCCTGCCCCTCTCCCTTCCCTTTTCTTCCCCTCGAAGGGGCTGGGGGTGATTTTTTTCTCTCCTCTCTTCTCGCCCTGCAGTCTCACGGTGCTCCCGGGACAGCTCAGAAAGGAGGAGAGGTTATGGCCGGAGAATTTCACGCGCATCCTGGACCGTCTCCTGGATGGTTATGACAACAGGCTTCGTCCTGGATTTGGGGGTATGGTCACGGCGGAGGGTCCCTGCTGTCTGGGATCCGTCTGCCTGTGTGTCTTGTCTGTGGGGGCAAAAAAAAAACACCCGCCTTAGGTAATGCTTTTGTGCCTTCGAAACAAACAAAACAAACAAACGAAAAATCCCACCCCCAGTAAATGATGCTTTCTTGTGGACAAATTGCGGGCTTGTTGACCCCCCCCGCCCCTCCCCTCCCCTCCCCTCCCCTCTTTTCTTCCAGCTCTCCCGAACCTGATCACTTGGAGGGGGAGGAGGGGAGGGGCTGCAGGGGAAACATGCTTCGATCCTGCCGCCCCCCCCCCCCCCAAACAGTCCAGATTGTGGCACCCAAAGCTGGTCCTTCTGTGGCTGGAGACGGCCAGGGTCGCCCAGGAGCTGTAGAATTGCGCTACACGGAGCAACGGGTAGGCAGGAAGTTTTGCCGCCTCCTCCCAGCCAAACTTACGCAACCCTCCCTGATCCAACAGCAGCAGCCGGACAGGTTCTGTGCCAGTTTTAGGACCCCCTGTGATGTGGCCCCCTTAACTGAGAAAACAAAGAACTGCCTGTTGACAAAAAAACCCCCCCCCCCAAATGCCCCTAAATCCATGGGTCACGGATCCTGCCACTTTGGGGGCAGCAACCGCTTTGGCACGCTGTCAGAGAAGAGCAAGTGCAGCTGCTGTGTCGCTATTAAAAACACTCCCGCACACACTCCCGCACTCCAGCAGTGACAATTGGGGGGGGGGGGGGAGAGGAGGGAGAGCTTGGATTCTTGCACCTGCATCTGACTTGATCTTGGCAACAACGATGCTCAGCCCCAGAAGCTCGTCTTTTGCCGATTATACCAGCAGAAAGAGTGAATGCACCTTTTTAAAAATAACAGTGTTCCTCCCACCCACCTCAGCTGCTTAGACCTGGAAAGTCTGTCTCCCAGCTAACTTGGTCCTTCTGATAACATCAACTCCCCCCCCCCCCCCAGCTTTACTTAATCCCCCACCCCAAGATCAGTTGCCCTTGTTAGTTCTTGAGACTTAGAAGGGAACCGAGGTTTGGAGGCTGAAGAAGTTTGTGGGAAACCAGGGCCAGATCAGTGGAAAGAGATGTGGGTTGGAGAGAGACACTTACAGGAGGTCGTTTAAGACCTGTGACGATGCAACAGGATTATTAAATCTCTATCCCCCCCCCCCTTTTATGATAACCTCTTTTCAGATTGTGTTTCAGCTTTTCCTTGTTGCTTGATATGGGTCTCTGTGAAAGTGTGGGATGGAGCCAGGAAGATATTTCGGGGGCTTCTATGCAGCCGGGATTGAGTGAAGTCTGTGCCTAGGCTCCTTCTGTTGAAAACATTGTGCTCTTTTCCTTAAGTGCTTTCTTTAGACATGTGATACACCTACGTTGGCTTCTGTGCCAGCAAATTCCATATATACTGGTACCCAGTGCAGGTATAAGACTAATGGAAAGCAATTTAGCTTGTATTAGACTTCTTTTCAACAGAATGAGGCTTTCTCTGAGGTTCATTTAATAATGCGTAGTAGAGATGCGGCTACTTTGTGAAGGATCAGTTCTACCTTGTGCTTTCTTTTGCTTCTCAACTTTCCTAACCCTTTCTGTGAGCTTCTTTCCAAGGTATGTGTATGTGTGAAGATGTTGTTTTCTGATCAGATGTTAGCTGGTCATGTGTGTTTGAGGATGCATATCTAGCTTAGGTTCACGGGTGTAAAAGCTTTTGAATTGAACAGAGCTCCCTGCCAGGAAGAATGGAAATGAAGCTTATTTTCTGGGTCTGGGTTTGAAAGGCAGGTCCAAACGCTTGTGAAAACTTTGGGCTTGTGGTTCTCAAACTGCAGTTCTCTCTATCCAGTAGCAAACCATCTTGGGAAACGAGGAACGCTTCTAAAGCAGTTTGTGATAGGGTTTTTTTTGGGGGGGAGGGGGGGAGTCAAAAATTCCACTGGGTGTGCCCAGGGGCTTCAGCAGCTGTGTTGGTCTTGTCCTGTGGGGGGGAACAAACTGATGACATCACAAAGTGTTTTCATAACTTCAAACACGGGGGTGGGACCACGGCTCAGGGGCAGAGCCTCTGCTTTGGATGCAGGAAGTCCCGAGTTCAACCTCTGCCATCTTTCATTAAGAAGGGTCTAGTTGCAGGTGATGTGAAAGACTTCTGTGTGGGAGCCTTTGCTGGATAGAGTTAGGGTTGCCAGCCTCCAGGCGGGGCCTGGAGATCTGCTTTTACAGCTGATCTCCAGGCAGCAGAGACCAGTTCCCCCTGGAGAAAATGGCTGCTTTGGAGGGTGGACTCTATAGCATTGTCCTCCCCAAACCCCACCCTCTCCCGGCTGCACTCCCCCCCAACTCCAGGAATTTTCCAACTGAGAAGCTGGCAACCTTAGATAGAGTAGACGGCACTACCCTTGATGGGTCTGAGGCAGCTTCAAGTGTTCGAAACATACTTGTTCACTGAGCAATGGTAGACCATAAGAATGTAACATCTTCTGGCTACAGACTAGCCTACTGACCCCAACATTTGTTGTTTCCTGCTGATCATAAGAACATAAGAGAAGCCCCTGTTGGATCAGGCCAGTGGCCCCTCCAGTCCAGCACAGTGGCCAAAAACACCAGGTGCCCTCAGGAGGTCCAGCAGTGGGGCCAGGACACTAGAAGCCCTCCCACTGTTGTCCTCCCAAACACCAAGAAGACAGAGCATCACTTGCCCCAGACTGAGAGTTCCTATCTATGCTTTGTGGCCAATAGCCACGGATGGACCTCTGCTCCAGATGTTTATCTAATTCTCTCTTGAAGCCGTCCATGCTTGTAGCCGCCATCACTTCCTGTGGCAGTGAATTCCATGTGTTAATCACTTTTTTCATATTTTTTTCATCTATATCTTGAAATGGAAATGTTTAGAGGGGTGCAAAATGAGGCACCAGCTTTAAACACAAATGCAGTGTTAATCTTAAATGGCTTGAAAACATTGGTGTTCTTTGTAACTGTGGTCTCCGAACGGCTAGTGAGTGAGTTACCTAATGAATGAATCTAAAGATGCTCACGAGCTTGGCTGCTCCTCCGTCAATGGGCGCTGTCTGACTAATGAAAGTTAGAGATGATCTTTCCGTTTTTCATCTTCCAGAGTCCTTAGCTGAGTGAAAACCAGGTCTTTTGAATTTGCAAAATGAATAGAAATGGTCACACTTAGAATCCCTCACGGGATCTTTCATTTTTTAAATTCGCTAGTGGGCTTCTGTGTAAATAAAAATAAAATAAAATCCAGTTAAACCCCACTTATCTGTACATCCGTTTCCCTTCTCATGGATGCCCAGCAATTTGGGAGTTGATGTATGATCCTGAGGGTAACCGCATGCTAATATAACCCAGTTGGTTCAAAGAGCACTGAACATTCTGTGACTATTTCAGATTCTACTTGGTCCATTTAAGAAACAAAACAAAGCTGGTGAATATTTTAGGGGTGTTGAATTGATCCTGCATGATTTGGTATGTCTTCAGGAATAACCAGGATAGGTGTAAATCGTATCACTGAAAGATGTCTGCTTGGATGATTTGCTGTTTGGAGGCTTGGAGGAATGATGCTGCACCATAAATATTCGACGTAAGTCTCTAGATGGAGCAGACAGGGAAGCTGAGTATGAAAACACTTCCACGCACTCTTGTGAGGGCTAACCTCAGCTCCCTGTAGAGTGCAGGAACCTCTCTGCACATGTACGTCACCTTCTGAGAACTTCTTTGTGCCACCACCGCCAAAAGTATGGTGGGGGAAACACATGATAGGGACTTTTTAGAGGTGGCACCAAGGCTGTGGATTACACTTCTAAGGGAAGTTCAAATGGCTCTCTTACTGCCTTACTACAACTTTTAAGAGGCGAGTTAAGATCATCTTGTTTTGGCAAGCTTTGGAATTTGTTTGAAAGTATGCACAACATGAAACTGATATTATTGTGGCCTGCAGCTATTCTATGAGATCTGTTTTGCTACTTGTAATTTGGGAAGCTGATTTTATCGCACTTTTTAATTCATTTGTATGGATCCTTAAGGAACAAATCAGTTGAAAAGGTGGGTTATAAGTATTTTAATCTAATGGCAAACCCAAGGCAGCTGTTAGGTAATGCCCTGATTGTAAACTCAGCAGCAGACCTCAGTTTGCAGCCACATACTATGTAAAGGGATGTCTGGGTCAGGTGGCTTGGAGAATGAAGGCTCATAAAATGGAATTTAATTTATTTTTCTTATCTGGAAGTGGAGGAGAATTGAGAGAAAGCACAGGAAACAAGGCTTTTTATGTAAGCAAGGGGTTATTTATTTGATGTATTTATAGTTCTCGCTTTTTTTGGGAGGGGGGGAGTTACCCAAGATGGTTTCCAACAAGACATAGGGTTTAACTTTAAAAGGGGCAACTTCTCTGATATGAGGGGACATGTGAGGAGAAAACTGAAAGGAAAAGTAGAAAGGGTCAAAACCATTGGGGAAGCTTGGGGACTATTTAAAATTACAATCCTTAGAGGCTCAGAGAAAATATATGCCACGGCTTAGGAGAGGCACAAACAGGTATAGAAAAAGGCCTGCATGGTTAACAAACAAAGTAGTAAAAGGTAAGAAGGATTCCTTTAAACAGTGGAAAGCTAGTCTCAGTGAGGCTGATGAAAGGGAACACAGGCTGTGGCAAATAAAATGCAAGTCTGTGATCAGGTGGGCAAAAGGGAATATGAGGAGCACATTGCAAAAAACGTAAAGACCAACAATAAAACTTTCTTCAAATACATTAGAAGTAGGAAACCAGCTAGGGAAGCGGTGGAGCCCTTGGATGACCAAGGGGTAAAAGGTGTACTGAAGGATGACAGGGAAATGGCTGAGAAGCTGACTGCATTTTTTGCCTCTGTCTTCACTGTGGAAGATGAGAAGGGCTTGCCCACTCCAGAACCACTGATTTTGAACCACTGAGGTTGAAAGACCTGAGTCAGATTGAAGTGAGGAGAGAGGAGGTCCTACGACTGACAGACAATTTAAAAACAAATAAATCACCAGGCCCGGAAGGCATATATCCGAGAGTTCTGAAAAAACTCAAATGTGAACTTGTGGATCTCCTGACAAAAATATGTAATCTTTCCTTAAAATCTGCCTCCATTTCTGAGGACTGGAAGGTAGCGAATGTCACTCCCATCTTTAAAAAGGGTTCCAGAGGAGATCCGGGAAATTACAGGCCAGTCAGTCTGACGTCGATACCGGGTAAGTTGATGGAAACTGTTATTAAGGAAAAAATTAGTAGGCACATTGATGAACAAAATCTCTTGAGGAAGACTCAGCATGGGTTTTGTAAGGGAAGATCTTGTCTCACTAACCTGTTAGTGTTTTTTGAGGGGGTGAACAAACATGTGGACAAGTGGGACCCAATAGATTCCTGACTTCCAGGAAACTTTTGATAAAGTTCCTCATCAAAAGTTCCTAAGTAAGCTCAATAGTCCTGGGATAAAAGGACAAGTCCTTTTGTGGATCAAAAACTGGCTAATTAAAAGGAAACAGAGAGTGAGTATAAATGGGCAATTTTCTCAGTGGAGGGAGGTAAGCAGTGGGGTACCGCAGGGATCAGTACTCAGTCTGATGCTTTTTAACTTGTTTATTAATGATTTGGAGTTGGGAGTAAGCAGTGAAGTGGCTAAATTTGCAGATGACACAAAGTTGTTCAGGGTGGTGAGAACCAGGGAGGATTGTGAGGCACTCCAAAGGGATCTGTCGAGGTTGGGCGAGTGGGCATCAAGGTGGCAAATGGGGTTCAATGTGGCCAAGTGCAAAGTGATGCACATTGGAGCCAAAAATCCTAACTATAAATACACGTTGATGGGGTCCAAACTGGCAGAGACTAACCAGGAGAGAGATCTTGGAGTCGTAGTAGATAACTCAAATGAAAATGTCGAGACAGTGTGCGACTGCAATGAAAAAGGCCAATGCTATGCTGGGGGTTATTAGGAAGGGAACTGAAAACAAATCAGCCAGTATCATAATGCCCCTGTATAAATCGATGATGCGACCTCATTTGGAGTACTGTGTACAGTTCTGGTCAAAAAGGATATTATAGCATTGGAAAAAGTGCAGAAAAGGGCAACTAGAATGATCAAAGGATTGGAACACTTTCCCTATGAAGAAAGGTTGAAGCGCTTGGGGCTCTTTAGCTTGGAGAAATGGCAGCTGAGGGGTGACATGATCGAGGTTTAAAGGATAATGCATGGGATAGAGCAGGTAGAGAAAGAAATATTTTTCTCCCTTTCTCACAATACAAGAACTCGTGGGCATTCCATGAGATTGCTGAGCAATTGGGTTAGAACAGATAAAAGGAAGTCCTTCTTCACCCAAAGAGTGATTAATACGTGGAATTCACTGCCACAGGAAGTGGTGGCAGCTATAAGCATGGCCGGCTTCAAGTGGGAATTAGATAAACATCTGGAGCAGAGGTCCATCAGTGGCTATTAGCCACAAAGTATAGATAGGAACTCTCCGTATGAGGCAAGTGATGCTCTGTATTCTTGGTGCTTGAGGAGGGGGCAACAGTGGGAGGGCTTCTAGTGTCCTGGCCCCACTGCTGGACCTCCTGAGGGCACCTGGTGTTTTTGGCCACTGTTTGACAGAGTGTTGGACTGGATGAGCCACTGGCCTGATCCAACATTGGCTTCTCTTATGTTCTTAGGGTTGGCTCCATAATCAGTTTTCATCAGTGGAAGAGAAGGGGTTGTCTACGAATTTCTTCCTCTTTTGCAGACTCCCCAAGGATCCCTTGTGCCCCACGAGCATCATTTCAGGATGGTCAGAAGGCTCGCTGAGTTTGGGGGGGGGGGGTGAGGGAGGCAGAAAAGTTCCACTCCATTGCTTGAAGTTAATTCCATTAGTAGGAACTAAATTTTGGATCCAGCTCCGTTGCATGCAATAAAACCAGTGAAAGAAGCAATATGAAGAACAGCAGAAAACAGCATAAAAGCATAAAACATCACTGAGACATTAATCAGTATAAAGGCATAAATTAGTATAAAAGCAACCCATAAAATGGCACAAAAACATAAAAAAAACTGCAGGAAACCAGAGTTAACTCAAAATAAATTAAAAAATCTAGATAAAAAAGATTAAAATACGAGGGAATGCAAGATTGCATTGCTGTGTTTCTCTCTGTAGCTCAAATTAAAAAGTGATCCCCCCAAAGATTTAAAGCTTATAAGAGATACATTGAGCAATGCATGCCGATTTTTGGAGATACTAACTTGCTCTGTGTTGCTTTTTATAGCAAAGGTAGTTTTCAAGTGAACTGGAAAGAATGCTTTCTGCTGTTTAATTGCATCATTGTGGATGTTGGTTTCTTGGACATACCTCAGAGTGATGGCAGCTGATTAATCATTAAAATATTTAGTACCCCAATCAAGTATTTTTCCCCCGTTCTAGTTTTGGGTTTGTTTGCTAATAAATATTTATGGTAAACCTGACTCACTTTTGAGAAAGTGGGTCATTCACCAGTGGATGCATAGTAAACAGATGTCAGGAAGGAGGGCGAGATTCACCAGAAGAGGAAAAGTTAATGTTAAAGTTGTGTTGCGTGTTGTCAAGGAAGAGAATATTTAATAGAGGAGCTGACTCACCAGCCACTGTGACATTAGCTCCAGCAAAGTTCTATACAAATTACACAGAACCTAGTCTGAGGTCTCCAGTTTCTGAAGAGTTACCTGCATACTGCAGGGATCTTGTTAAATGGAGAAGTTTTCCCATCAGCATTTCCTTGACAATCCCAGCTTTTATTTAAAAATAATGCATTTTATTTTTAAATGGTGGGAGCCCTGCATTCCATACCCACCCAATGCTCCCTCTAAGCTGTGGTGTCTTGTGAGTGAAAATTCAACTTCATGAGCTACTGGCATCAAAGTTGTGAGCGAGCAATTTGGCTACTGCAGCAATGAGTTTGCTCTGGAGCCCTCCTTCCTGAGCTAAGACGAAAATGTGGGAGCCGGAGGCTAAAAAACCATGAGCCAGCTCACACTAACTCAGCTTAGAGGGAACACTGCGTCTCAGCTTGGCTAATGGTCTTTTAAATAGCAGTGCAATAAACATTGCAATGAAAAGCAATATCGCAGCGAAAGAATGAAAACTACAAGGCTTGTGGTCTTAAAAGCAGTGGACTCCCAGAATGTCTCTACTAATCCTCTAAAATGCAGGAGTGAGCTGATGAGACAAGTTTCCCTGGGCATAGTTCCACAGGCAGAATGCCAAAATGGCTTTTGTTTCATAACCTCTGCCCAAACTTTTGACGATGGGGCATGTAAGCAGTGCAGGAGAAGAAGGAGCCACCCTCATGTTCTAAGGTTGCCAACCTCCAGGTGGCACCTGGAGATCTCCCGTTGTTACAATTTATCTCCAGACGACCAAGATTAGTCCCCCTGGGGAAAATGGCTGCTCTGGAGGGTGGGCTCTATGGCATTATATCCTGCTGAGGTCCCTACCCTCCCTAAACCCTGCCCTCCCCAGGCTGCACCCCCCAAATCCCCAGGTATTTCCCACTCAGAGCTGGCTGCCCTATCATGTTCTTTGTTTGATTTAATAATATACTTAGCTAATCCTCCACTTGCACCTGGCTGGATGACCTTGGGCAAGCCATAGCTCTGTACCAGCTGTTCCCTCAAGGACAACTTGGGAAAGAGCTCTCTCAGCCCCTCCTCCCTCACAGGGTGTCTGTTGTGTCTGTTGTGGGGAGGGGAAGGGAAAAGGAGTTTGTAAGCCGCTCTGAGACTCCCTTGGGGAGTGGAGGGCGGGGTATAAATCCAATCTCCTCTTCTTCTTCTTAATAAATATACTTTGTTCTCAGGGCCATGAAACTCCCTGCCCAAAGATTGTTTCTCATAGCTTGGCCTACTGATTCATATCAAGTAAGTTGCTTTCCCCCCTTTAAAACTGAAGTTGTATGGTGCAAATAGTGGTTAGGAGCATGGACTCTAATCTGGGAGAACTGGGTTTGATTCCCCAGTCCTCCACATGTAGCTGCTGGTGTGACCGTGGGTCAGCCACAGTTCTCTCAGAGCTGTTCTTTCAAGGGCAGCTCTTGAAAGAGCTCTCTCAACCTCACCTCCCTCACAGGGTGTCTGTTGTGGGGAGTGGAAGGGAAAGGAGATTGTAAGCCACTCTGAGACTCCTTTGGGTAGTGAAGGTCGGGGTGTAAATCCAATCTCTTCTCTCTTCTCTAAAATACAGTTTTCTGCTGCCAAACACAGCCAGCACCATCCATCCAGTGTAAAGCCCAGTTACGTTCTGTTGATTTCAGTGGGAGAGAGTTAAGCGTGGACCGCCTGCTTCAAGTTGCGGATCAAATTAAATCTGTTTTGTTTCACCAAATAATTATGCAACACTTTGCTTTCTGGGTCAAGACCTTTTTTTTTTTTTGACAAACCATCATGAAAATGATGGATTCAAGAGAAGTCATAATTTTTTGCTGAAATTTTCCTCCAAGGCAATTTTTCCCCTTGTCAGTAATTAGTGATGGAGTTTTCCTGGAGCAGGAAAGCAGAAAGTGCTCTTGGCTTTCTGATGGTTTCGTAAAAATGGGCTCCATCCAGAAACAAGTAAGTAAATTCTCTTTGGCTTTAGTAGAAATTGAATCAGACTTACTATAGATTCAGATTCTTTAGCTTAGCTTTGATCAGCACTCTTCTTGATACTTGTAGGAAAGAATTTAGTTGGTAAGTGGGGTGTGCTATGAAGAGCTGAATCATCTGTATGGCTTTGGAACTGAAATCACCTGTAGGGATCTATGGCAGTAAGGAAGTACTGTGATGAATCCCAAAGGACAAATAAGAAGAGACTGGGTTTATACCCCACCCTTCACTACCCAAAGGAGTCTCAGAGTGGCTTACAAACTCCTTCCCCTTCCCCTCCCCACAACAGACAGCTGTGAAGTAGGTGGGGCTGAGAGAGCTCTGACAGAGACTGCTCTTTTTCAAGAACAGCTCTGAGAGAACTGTGACTGACCCAAGGTCATCCAGCAGGTGCAAGTGGAGGCGTGGGGAATCAAACTCGGTTCTCCCAGATTAGAGTCCACGCTCTTAACCACTACACCAAACAAAGAGATTTTAGATAGAACTTACAATAACCTGTGAAAAAGGGGGTGCTCAAAAGTAGGGGTCCACTTCAGAGTGAGTGCTTAGGAGAGCCTACCATAGGGGCAGATCAGTGACCCATATAAGGCCTTTCCAGATGTTATGTCTGGAGATGTCCAATTGGGCATACAGGGAGTGGTCACTCCCCACGATTCTCCTGGTATGCACAGTGCCCCTTTCAGATACCTGGACAATGGCAACCCTAGTTTCTATGGATATGAAGCTAAGATTTATGAAAGTGTATTCTACTGGCTGCTAGATCTGTTTTCCCTTTTTTTCTTTTCTGTTTCCCATTTGAGTAACTTGCGATGATGATTTTTTCATTCTGCATGGCTTGGAACTTCCAAGCACAAATGGAAAAGTTGAACAGAATATGAGAAACAAAAAATTTAAAAGTACCAAAAGTATGTGTGATTGCCATCTGATTGATTGGGGCTGAGAGAGAGAGAGAGAGTGTGTGTGTGTGGTTGGTCTTAAAGGAGCAAATTGGTATTGTTTATTCTTTCTGCATATTGGTTCATCTTCAGATTACCACCACATTGATAAATGAACCTCCATCTGTTGTGTTGCAAAGTTTGTTGTTAAAATCAGTAGAATCTGAATCCACCAATTTATCGATGGGAAGATTATTATTATTATTATTATTGTGTGGCAGTGTATGTAGTATAGCTAGGAGATCCTAAGATTGTCTGGCAGCTAGAAGTTTTAGCTCTTTTTGCATTAGGCACCACTAGGTGGTGAGCTAAACTTGTTTTTAAGGCAATAGACATGTCAGAGGTGGTTTGCAATTGCCTGCCTCTGTGTCACGCCCCTGGTATTCCTTGGAGGTTGGCCATTCAAATACTAGCCAGCCCTGACCCTGCTTAGCTTCTGAGATCTGAGGAGATCAGGCTAGCCTGGGCTTTCCAGGTCAGGGCGCATCAGTAGGAAGTGGCACAGATTTATAGGGATTTTGAAAACCACCTGTGTCTTCTCAACTGACTGATGAAGTAGCTCTGTCTCAGTTGTAGGCAGTGAATGTCGTCTGTGGCTTACATTGTTCTTCAGAAAAAATCCTTGAATCAGTATCAGCAGTAGGCACGTGAAACTGCCTCATACTGAATCAGATCTTGGGTTTATGAAGGTCTGTATTGTCTACTCAAACTGGCAGCAGCTGTCCAGTGTCTCAGACTGGCGATGTCTTCCACATCACCTACCACCTGATCCTTTCAGCTAGAGATCGAACCTGGGACCCTCTTCATGCCAAGTTGATGCTCTGTCACTGAGCCGCAGTCCCTCACCTGCTTACTGTAAAGTCATCTTAGTGTGGACTCTTGAGCTGAGCCTTGTCCTTTAGACTGAGAAGGGGCTGAATAAGAGTCAACACCTCTAACTGTAACTTTCTCATTTTATAAGGACAGCATTATCTTCATTGTGTACTAATAAAACTGTGTGAGATGGTACGTTTGTAAAGTGAATGCACACTGGGTCTTTCTTAATAAACAGATGTATGCACATGTATGGAGGATGTATGTGCACTCATGCTAACTTGTGTGAACAGGGCTATAATCATACAAACAGGTATATGGATGTGCATGCAGGGTTTTTATTTATTTATTTTTAAATTTTCCAACACAAAATGAATATGTATACAAATATGTTTCCTCCTTCATAATTTCGGAGTCATACATAAATTTCTATCCATACATAGAATTTTGACCAAATTTTTAGAAATTGCTCTTCATTTCTTCCATGAATTTGATAGCTAATCCTATCCAGTTCCGCAAGTTCCATCAGTTTCTCTAAGAACTGTTTTGGGGATGGTATCTCACTCTCTTTCCACTGTCTTGCCCAGCTTAATCTTGCCGCCGTAAGAATGTATACCATTAGTTTTTGTTCTTCTTTCTTCATCCCTTCAGGTAGCATATTCAATAGATAATAGTTCAGGGCAGCTCGGCAAAATTACATTCAATATTTCTTCTAATATTATTTTAACCTTAGTCCAATATTCTTGGGCCTTTTCACATTGCCACCACATGTGGTAAAAGGTTCCTACTCCTCTATCACATTTCCAACACACATTAGATAGCTTCCTATAACACTTTGACAGTCTATCAGGTGACCAGTGCCATCTGTAGAACATTTTATACAGGTTTTCTTTATATGATGCTGCACTAGTAAATTTAAGTGTTTTCCACATTTTTGACCATTCCTCTATAGGTATAGCATGTCCAAGGTCCCGCATCCAAGCTACCATTACATTTTTAACTGTCTCTTCATACATTTCTTCTGCTAACAAAGTTCTATAAATTTTTTGTATATTTTTCTCATCCGTATCCAACCAGGCCTTCTCTAAATCTGTTTTTGGTTTCATAAAGCAGGTTGCATGTGCGTTCAATGGGCGCAGAGAGCATAACTCTGTTTAGAACTGCTCAGTTAGTCACAGCTTTCCTCCCTCTGTGGAGGGGATAATAATACTGGGCCGGTCTTCCAGAGCTGTTGCAAGGATTGTTGAGATTGTGTGTGAAGCACTTTCAACACTTGGAATAGGATACATAAGCAATAATTATCAGATTTATTACTGTTATTAAACATATTACGGGTAGACTAGTTCTATAGCTATTATTTGCAGGATGTTTGCGTATGCTGCAGGATAATTACAGGTGTTAGGTTATGAAAACCCCAGGTATATTCTCATTCCTGCACTCTTTGTTTCTTTGGATGGCGAGATATTTTCCAAGGTAATGTATGGCTTATGTAAGTCACAGTCACAGGCGCTGTCAGCTCGGATTCGTAGCGACTCCATCCTTGTGCAGCTGCAGTCCTGACAAGACTTTCAAGTTTGCCTTCTCTTCGGTGCGATTTGCAAGTTTGTCAGCAGCACCCAGACACTTGTCTTGGGAATCTTTTACATTCCGTTTTAATTGTTCGTTGTGTAATGCAGCAGCATGGTTTAACTACTCCGGCTGATCACTGAAGTTATTTCTGTCTGTGGATAGCGGGGTGAGAAGGCTTGCAGTGACGCTCACGTCTACATACACAAAGAGGCCCATAATTTCTAAGTCCAGTGGGGAAGCGTGATAGTTTGCTGTAGGGAAAGCAGCAATGAAAAAGAACGTCTTATGGCTCCTTTGTGGCTCACAGAATTATTGTCGCACAAGCCTTCACAAGCTAGAGCCTTCGAAGTGAGCCTTCTCTAATTTCCATCTGAAGGATCTGTGACAAAAAGGGAGAATCACCGCATTTAAAAACCACCGTCATACCTACAGGTACATTTATTTTCTCAGCAGCTAGGCTCTGTTAGCCAACTGGAATAGTCTGCTGGCTGGAGGGTTGAAAGGAAGACATGAAAGATGTGGGTTAGAACTCCTCTGAGCCAGTGGAGTAGCCTCCATGAAGGCCCAATTTAAGCCCAGTTGTGGTGAGGCAAAAGAAATCGTTTGTGCGACTTTGCATAGGCCTATAGGGCCTCCTTTAAACTGGTCTGCTAACTGTGCAAAGAGCTACAGGTGTTTCGTTTGTGTGACAGCACAGTGGCCTCCCAGGCTGTGGATCCCTGGCATGCTAATTAGGTATGCATCGCTTCTTTGCAAGAGTGGCAACACCATTTCCATGAGGTAAATTAAACAGGTAAATTAAAGGACAAGTTCTTGCCGATGTCACATCAGGCCTCAGTCACTGGAGAATATGTCACTGTTGCTATGGAGACACGGTTAAGAATTATCCTTTGCTTGCCTGTGTGGTACCACCCTGCTCTGACACTGAGATGGAGGGGAGGAAGAAATCTAGATGAGTTAGGGTGGTCACTTTTAAAATGCTGTTTTACTGTTATCGCTGAAGTCCTGTGCCAGATATTTGGTGGTGGTGAAGGTTGGGGGCAAAGTATATGGAGATAACCCTACATCATACTGGCACAGCGAGGGAAAAAAGCACTACTTTCTGTAGTAGTTTATAATGAAGTGCTAGTGAAGCATCATGCCCTAGAAACCCTGAAGGTAAACAGTTGCTACAAGGAAGGTAGAGGATTGTTTGAACCCAGCATCATCCATCCATCCCTGTGGTTTGGGAAAGCCTTGTTTCAAGCTGGGTCAAAAGAGACTTTAAGACATGGGTCCATTCTGCATCTGGCATTCGCTCTACATTTTCTCAGCACTTGAACTGGCTCCCCCTTGCCTTGGAACTCATTCAATCTGGTATGCAGATTTTCCTGTGTCAGTACTTGCCTCAGCAGTCATTAGCCACCTGAGTCAAGTAATTCATGGCGAGGTGATAAATACAGAGGGGGAAATAGGGGTGGGGGAACTGATGGAGGTCAGTGAAGCCATGTGAAGTTGTCTGCTTATTGTTCCCTTCGAATCAGAAAGAGAGGAAGGAAAAGGTGCCGCTCAAAATCACAGCAACGCTGTACTGACTGCAAAGTCACCTGTGAATGGCCATCGATCTATGCAGAAGGTATCATAAAACCCGATGAACAAAGAAAGTGAAAGCGGCATGAAGTGTAGACGGAGATTAACCTCTTGACATGGCTACGGAAAA
This sequence comes from Lepidodactylus listeri, assembly GCA_029233225.1. Classification (NCBI taxonomy): domain Eukaryota; kingdom Metazoa; phylum Chordata; class Lepidosauria; order Squamata; family Gekkonidae; genus Lepidodactylus; species Lepidodactylus listeri. Next base: position 108,225,073 of record JARCFY010000009.1, on the reverse strand, counting down.
ACTGCAGGGAAACAGATGGGTGCAGAATCACCCACAGAGCACTTAGTGTGACTGACCAAGAAGTACCGCTCACAAAGAATCAGACCTCAGGGACAGTGTCTGAGGTTACTGGTATCTCAGAGCCTGTTCAAGATGTGTAGTTTAACATCTGTGCTGGAGGCTGTGCTAGGGTTGCCAGGATACTGATGGGAGGGTTGGAGGTGGGAACATGGGGTGGGTGTGACATTGCTATGTCACTTCTGGGTAAAACCAGAGAGTTTCTGGCAATTCCTATAGCGACTCCATGTCAGTTCTGGGTTTTCCTTGGAAGTGATGTCGAGCCATCAGTGTTGTTGCTGGTTTAAATCCCCCCCCCCCCCTTCTGCCGCACCTCAGAGAAGTGGCAAGCAAAGCTGGCTGCCAGCGGGAGGCTTCCCACTATAGCTGGAGGCCTGGGAACTCTAGCCTGTGCAGGAGATGACTTGAGAGCTTTTATGACAGTTGGTTTCCTTGGACAAGTGTCTTACAGATATAGGGTGAACAGGAAACTTCCCATCATTGATCTTTACCCACTATCATCACTCAATAGGGCAGCATGAGAAAATGGTGGGTGGGGGAGAAATGGCATCCTGTGCCACCACAACGTCACTTCTGGCTGCGTAACAGGAAGTGATACCACCATATTGTGGGATGCTCTGGGAATCACCCAAAATGCAGTTACACAGCTGGAAGTGACATTGTGGGATGCCTTTAGGGTAATTCCACCTTCACTAGTCTCTGTCAGTCTGTACAGTTACTGGGGCGGGGAGGTCCATCAGTGTGAAACAGTTAAAAGCATTCTCCTAAAATAAAAATCAATTCTAAGCAGGTCTATTCAGAATCCTGCTCGAACCTATTCATTAGGGTGTAATCCTGGGAAACTGGTTTTAGTAGAGTTACCACTCCCCAGGTGAGGGTGGGGGATCCCCTGCTTTCACGGGCTCCTGCCCTCTGGCAGCCTGTTGGTTGGCAGGAAGAAATCCCCCCCACCCGCCAAACAAGTGATATCATGTGTAATGCACTGAAATCATCTGGAAGTGATGTAGGTGTGTTGGTGACATGGGGTGTGTGTGAGACACTCTGTTTTTTGGGCAAAACTCTATAGTTTAAGGGTAATTTTACCATAGAGTTTTGCCCCCAAATTAGAGTGTCGTCACCGGCGTGCCTACGTCACTTCCGGGTGACATGCTCACATCATGTGATGTCCCCGCTCACTCCCGGAACACTCCCCCCATCCCCCCACTGGTGCGACGATCAGATCTAGCAACCCTGGTTTTTAGGATTGCACTGTAAATATCCTTCCCTCCTCCCGCTGATGAAGTCTGGAGATTTTCCTCAGAGCTGGCTTTTGTTTTGTTTTGTTTATGCTGCACTGTATAAAGCCATGTGCAAGGATAACAATAAAGCAATTGATAACAGCAGTGGCATTGCAGTCTAGCATATTTGAAATAAGGTTATCTCATTTATTAAACTATTTGGAATAGAACAAAAAAGCACTACCATTTTTAAAATGCCAAATTCTTTTCATAATGTCTTGGTAGTCAGAAAATGGAAGCTGGGAACCAGGTCTTTCTGGCCAAATGCACTGAACGGAATTCAGCGTTGAACGTTTGTAAGAAAAAAGAAGAGACTTTAGAACATAAAACTAAACTAACAGGAAAAGGTCCTGTAGTACACCTCAGGAGGCCAGTTGCACACCACTTGCAAATATTTCAAATGTGAGAAAGATAATTTTTTTGTAGCTAGAATATGCTGCCTTTCCAATACACAAATGCTGAAAATAGCCCTTAGCATTCCTAAGGCGTGGGCGGCGGGGCTAAGGCACAGCAACACCCGTCGGCTCCCGGGGCTGCTTCTGGGTGCCGCCAGCTCTTTGTTCTATTTAGAGGAGTTTTGGGGGGAACCTAAGCTCCACCAGACCTCCTGGAGGGAGGTCAGGTGCAGGGGACTTGATTCGGCTTCCCCGTTTTGCCGCTAAAATGGGTGCAAGCCCTGGATTGTCCTGAGGCAAAGAACAAAGATGCACAGCCATAAATTGCACCAGATGTGTGCGCCTTGGAAGCCATAAATTGCACCAGATGTGTGCGCCCTGGAAGCCATAAATTGCACCAGATGTGTGCGCCCTGGAAGCAAGAGAGTTAATCTCAGCCTCGTCACTGACACTGATGAAGATTTACAATGTAAGTACCTAGAAAAACAACATTAGAGAAACAGAAGACTTTCTCTTTAAGCCCCTGTAAAAATCTGTAAAAGGACACGGAAAGGCGCATGGGACTCCTCCCCCTTCCTTGCGGAGCGGCAGAGACCATTTAAAGAAAGTTGAGTGAAATTGGGGCAAAGTGAGACTTTTGTTTGTGCTTGATAAAAAGATTTTATAGTGCTCTTGGAAAAAGACAGAAAGAAAGAGTTATTTAGAGTTGATTTTGCTTCTTTGTGGCAACTTCTTATGACGTCACGCTTCATTGCTGGGAGCGGAGGCGCTTATTGCGACTTCCGTTCTTAATGGAGGTGTCAGCATCTGACTTGTGCGAATGGATTCTCAGATATCAACAACTTTAAGCATGGTCAGCTTTGAAAAGACCACTGGCAATAAGCAGTGGAGATTGTGTACTCTGCTGGGTCTTTGTTACCGTTTTGAAATAAAGGGACAAGATCCCAAAAGAAAAATGCCAGACAATATTTGCCCAGAGACTCTATAGAAATTAATCACCTACAGGTCTCTTGGAAGGAGCTTCGGGCTGTGATTGTGGATGCAATTACTTAGCATTTAAGGACGTTTTAGAACCGCTAAAGGATAAATACACTGCAATACCAACCCAAACCATCAGCCAGTTAAAAGAACTTCAGCATCAAACAGTGCAAGAAACAGAACAATGCTACATTTTAGTGGACCCAACCTATAGAGGAAAAGAACCCCAGCAGCAAATCTTGCCAGTTGCAAGACAATACCACAAACAACCTGCCTTAACTTATAGAGAAAAGACACAGAACAACCCTGCAATCAAGATGATCAAGGCTACAGTGAGAGCAACAGATCTACTAAAAGACTGTCAAATTCTGCAACCCTCGAAGTTATACTCCACAGAGAAGACAGAGCAGAAGCTATGAAAATATTAACCACCGTAAAAATGGAATACAGGTGGTGAGCCAAAATATTCTCTACCTATAAGGGAGAGAGGCACAGAACGACAACTTTATTGAAAAAAAGGACCTTCAAAAAGAAGAAAAGAATAAAACAACCTAAATAAGGCTGATCTAGAGAACCCTGGTTTTTGTGTAATTGACTAAAATGGGCTAGGGAAAACTGTACTGGCAATGAACTAACACTGGTGACAACTGAATTTATATCCTTTTAAAAAAATGTATCTATAAAATTATAGTCCACAATAAAATCAACCCCCGTTTTTGTGCAACTGATTAAGATGGGCAAGGGGAAATTGTTTTGACAATGAATGAACATTGGTCATAATTGAAATTATATTTTTCTTTCTTTCTTTTTAATGCATTTATAAAATTATAGCCCATAAAAAATTAGGGAAGATTTTAAGAGTTCTAGGAAGTTTTATAAACAGAAGACAATATAAAATATTAGAGAATAAGCTGTTAAAAAAATGACTTAGATGATATATGTGAGAAGGATATTTAGGGAAGGATAACAACAGAAGAATGTAGAGAACAAATATCATTAGGTGGTTTGATACATGAAACTAATTAGAGAATTTACTTATATGTTAAAACAGTTAGCACAAATAGAAATGTTATAAAGCTGGTTAATAGGTAAAGATAAAAGTTAATTTATGAAGATTGTTGTAGAATGTTTAATTAGGAGAGAATTGGTTTGGTTAGTAATAGAGATGTAATAATTATAAATTGTTATGGTTACTTTATAGTCAGTTATATAGAGCTAGAATTGTTAAAATTGTTAAGGTAAAACATAGACTTGCAAAAATAATAATAGTTCATATGGTGGGAAAATTAATCCATATGTAAGAGTTGATCTAAAGAGATATAATGTTGTTACTACCACTCTCATGTATGTGTGTGTTTGTTTGATTGTTAAAAATAATAAAAAATTATCCAAAACAACATTCCTAAGGCAGAAGAAAGACTTTGGGAGTGAAGCAGAACTGTATCCCACAGTAGCCAAGAGCATGAGCTGTGAGCTAGAAAGTTTTTGATTCATGTTGCAGCTCACTCATCAACTCACCCAGTGGCCTTGGACAAAGCCCTCGTGAGCACAAATGTTAACCAGCAGATGGATGTGATGCAGTTCCAAAGGTCTTTTGTTAAAAAAAAATTAAAATAAATTGGGGAGGGGGCATTTGAATAGGGGAGTTATGGTGGAAAGGCATTGTTTCTTTCTCCAGATGCATCTACTGTTGCAGGAGTCGGAGGCAGGGATGCCAGACCCTTTTGGGGGGGGGCAGAAATTCCCCATACCCAGTTCTTATTTTCTGCTGCAGCTCAGAGCTGTGAAGGAAGAAAAAGAAATGGTCATCAGGGCAATGGTGTGACATCACTTCTGGGGAAAACCCAGAAGTGACATCAGTCCTCTCTAGGGATTGTGGAAAATTCTCTGTTAGTTGTAGTTTTCTGGGCTGTATGGCCGTGGTCTTGGCATTGTAGTACCTGACATTTTGCCAGCAGATATGACTGGCATCCTCAGAGGTATAACAGAGAAAGATGGAGTACTCTCTGTGTCAATGGGAGAAGAAAAATGGTAGACAGGTAATTTATATCTACTCAGGAAGGTGGGGTAGGGCTATGTCATTATGGCTTTCCTGAGGAGGTTCTTTTGCTGTTGAAATTCTAATCTTATCTGTAGTGCTGTTCTGTGGTTTTACTACAGAACTTCTGGTGATTATTATAGAGGCGTGACATCACCGGTGCCTCTTGGTCTTCTGCTGGTTGCTATGCTATGCCAGGCTATGCCTGGCAACTCTGGGTCCGTGTGGGAGGAAAACAATTTGGGGAATGATATGATTTTAGAACAGAAAAAAACACGAGTGGTGAGAAATTCAACCTCCCCTGACCTATGGCTTCTGTGCTCAACATTTCCCCCCCCCCCAGCTACTTTTTTTTTTTTTTAAATAGAGACTTTTGGGTCCCTAATGATGTCCATTTGTATGTGATAGGCCCATCAGTCTTATACCCAGTGTGTAATGCTACCTTCCAGGGGTTTTTTTTAACAGTAAGTAAGACAAAGTAAGTGAAGCATTTTGAGGACTGAGGAAAAAGAGCTACATAAATACTTTGTATTCTTCTATAATATCATTTTTAGAATGATTTAATTATTTGGGCTTTTTTACCTTAGCTACCGACAATCATAATACTTCAGTATGCTAAGGATAATATTTTTGTTCCTAGGAGTTATAGCTAATAAGTTTTTAAGGTGGTTTGATTACTGGACTTTTTCTACTTAAAAAAAAAACACAGAAGAAGCAAAACTATGAATGGAGAGTGGAATGCCTACTTAGATCCTACTTGTTTACTCAGTGGGATGTCCTCCCAGAAAGTGTCCTTAGGATTGTACTGCAACAGTTCAACCCTGAGCAGGGGATTTCTGCACACCAGCTTATTCCTGTCCTGATTTTCTTGGCAGTTGATCTACAAGCACTGGAATTGGTTTGGGCCTGGTTCTTCTGCACATCTGTCATGCATCTCTTTGCAAGGACAGAGACTTACTTTTTTAAAAAATGACCATACAGTTGATATAGATGATTGGAATAGAATTTGGAAATCTGTTAAATATATGAGAGCAGTGTCGTATAAAGAAAATATCTTTAAGAAGTTTCACACCGGCACTGGTCTCCGGATAGGATTGCTAAGTGTTTTCCTAATGCATCCAAAAATTGTTGAAAATGTAAATCTAATGTAGGGACCTTTTTTATCTATGGTGGAAATGTGAAAAAGTGCAAAAATGTTGGTTGACAATCCAGAAAATGATTAGAGAGATATTTGATGTGGAACTATGTTTAATACCAGAAATATTTTTCTTGACTACACTGCCTAAAGATATAGGGCAGGAAAAATATGTTATTACTTATATTCTCACTCTAACTAGAATTTTGATAGCGAAAAATTGGAAGGGGGATAAACTTCCCTCTGGAGAAGAAATTAAAGGAAAAATTTTAGAGGTTGCTGAAATGGATAGGTTAAATATGAGATTATCAAATCAAAATGAACTATATCACCAAAGATGGAGCAGAGTATATGGATGGATGAATGCGAAAATGCGATAGACTCACTCTAGGGAAAATTATCGACATAAAATAGATACTGTGTATGTCTGTTTCTTAAGCTCTTTTTTGTTTGTTGTTGTATATGTTGGTAACAATGATCTGAATGTAAATTTGGAAAAATCCAATAAAATTTGCTTTTTTAAAAAATTGAAAGCTGGGAATTCAGAAAACCTGCTTGACCTATCATTATAGTGGTGTATCAATATAGTGATATCTTAGTGCCTTTAAAAAATAATAAAAACCAGAACCACGTGACTTTAGGGCAGGGGGAAGAAGAGGGAATGGTTTGATTGTAACAACAGTCCAGTCATTGATAGGTGGGCTGGAGGTGGGCGGGACAAAGAAAACTGACAGAATCATTATGGACAAGGGAAAAAGGTGACTCAGCATCAGCTTCCAGAAAAAGATGGGGGTAAAAGTTGTTTCAAAAGAACTAGGAAAAAACAGGGTGTGTGTGGGGGGGGAGACTGAAGTGAGAACTAAAGGCACAAAAATGCATGCAGAAATCAGTGGATAAACCAAAGCAGTATGAGGCCAGAGCGAACGAAAAAGACCCTTCTAAGTCCATTAAAGTCCAGGAGGTTTGGCAGGAAGGACTGGTGATGTTGTAGCACACAGCACCTCAACATCACTTTTGGGTGTGTACCTGGAAGTGATGTAATGGCATTATGGCAACACTCTAGGAATTTTCCAGATCTCTGGTAAAAAATGATACCACAAGGCCTCTTACCAAATTCTTGCTTCTGCTGCTCTACTGAGCAGCAGCAGGACCCAGGGCAATGGGAGCCCCATGGCGGGAGGGGGAAATCTGGCCTTCCTAGTTTAGAAGAATGCAACTCTGCTTAGGATTGTACTGTACAAGTGTGGATCATTCTAAAGCTAACATTGGTGAAGAATAAAACCAAGCGTGCAAGTTTGTTGGCTCAGTTCATTCAGGAGAGCAGAAGCCGTTGCTACTGCTCATCTCCCCCCAGGTGATGCTGCCTTTGTGGTCGGAACAACCATCATCTCTTCCTCCTCCACTGTTTGATGGCACACCGATATCTTTACATGTGGACAATGCATTTCCTTTGGCACTTAGACCAAAATGGCAGGTACATAATAATGCTAACCAGGGCTTTGGGGGGGGGGGGGGGGGGATGGCACTGAGTATGGGAACCTTCTTTCATGGCTGTCTCAAGTCCTTAGGGAAGAATTGGTAGAAATCGATGTGTCCTTATATATCAGTGCTGGCACTTATTTTAACAAAAAAAATGCACTGATACTGGCCAATGTACAAGACTTTTGCTCAGATTAATGATGTGGTATAGGTAAAGCTATTTTAACACGCAAAAAAGCACTATTGAAATATAGATGGTATTATTATTATTAATAGCAGAGCCAAACAGCTGTGCTCTAAATAGAAGCTTCCCTTGTATCAATCTCAGGGAACACACATTTGAGCGCTCCTTTTCTGTGTTATGTCTGTGGATCTTGTGGTCTCTGCCCTTTGACAAACAATGATGCAGGCTCTGTTTCTAAAAGCAGTTTTGTAGTTGGTTTGGTGTTCTTGTAGCGCCAGTAAACAAATATTTTATTATAATCCAGGATTCCAGTGTATCAGGAAACCAGTTGGGAGGGGGAATGATAAGATTTTCTGCCGTTCTAGAGATCAGAGCACATAGCCACATAATGGTAATTGCGATCATGCGTATCATCACATTTCAACTTTTTAAAAAGGAAAGGGGGATCAGCCTGGGTGCGTGAGCCCTGAAGTGTGGTTGATCACTCTTTCAGGCAGCCGTCCAGTCCCCTGCAGTTGGCAGAACTGGATGACTCAGGGGTCTGCGGAAAGGATATGGAACTACTTACTATTTACCTGAAAGTCATCTTTCTTGACTCCTTTCCCAGGTTAGTGGTGACTGAAGTTATTACCATCTGTCTACTGCGCAGTGACCTTGGCACATTAGATGGTATTCTTAGCGCTGTCCTCAGCACGGACAGGTGTCCCAATCACGAACTTGGCCCCCACTATCACCCATGTTGGTTTCCTTAGCTGACAGCTGAATAGGGATGAAGCAAATTGCTTCATTGTTTAGGGAAATGACCTTTGTGGATTTGGAGTAAGACAAATATCAGCGGTATGGTGGTTCTCAATATGTTTACACTAGAGCATGAGTTTTAAAATGTCTCAGGCATGTTGGAGCACACTAGTGGTCAAGAGAAGCAGACAAATTGGGTCTAGCCATTATTTATTGATTTTGGTTTACCCGGCATTCCTGTGAGGAAAAAGAAACCGCTAGATACTGGATAAGCTTTCAGGGAAATCTGTCTGCCATTATTGACTATTTTTTTAGAAACCCGCAGAAAGTCTCAGAGGAGTCTTGGGGTTTCTAGGAACATTGTTGGAAAATTACAGCTGTACCCTAGCCATTCTTCCTTGCTGCTGAGAAGACTGCTCAAGAGAAATTGTATATTCCATGATTCTGTGGAAGTGCCCAAGAAGCAAATAATTAGTAAAAGTTGTGGCTTGTGGGGGCAGGGGCACGTTTCAGTAGAAGAATCTCTGCTTTGCATGCAGAAGGTCAGAAATTCAATCCCCATCCTCTCAGTTAAAAGGACCAGGCAGTAGGTGATGTGAAAGACTTTTGCCGGAGACTAGGGTTGCCAGCCTCCAGGTGGGGCCTGGTGATCTCCCAGCATTACAACTGATCTCCAGGTGACAGAGATCCGTTCACCTGGAGAAAATGGCTGCTTTGGAAGGTGGACTCTATGGCATGATACCCCAGTGAGGTCCTTCCCCTCCTAAATCCCACCCTCCCCAGGCTGCACCCCCAAATCTCCTGGAATTTATTTATTTATTTATTAGTCAAACTTTTACCCTGCCCTTCCAGCAAAGCCGGCTCAGGGTGGCTTACAACACTATAAAATACTACTGTATACAATGTAAAATCTGGCAATACAAAATTTAAAAACATAAATATCACGTATAAAGTGCTGGCATTAGTTCCTCAGTCCAGTCCGCTGCTTAGTTCCTGTCAAATGAACGAGGTACGTAGGTCGGGCTTAGACGAGAGAGGGTGAGGATGAAAGGGGGTGATGGACCAATTGCCTGATTCAGTATAAGGCAGCTTTCTTTGTGTACTTTGCATTTCAAAGGAACATTCTAGCACGTATGGCTAAAGTGATAAGCTTGAAAGAGGATGGACAATGTCTGAGCTTGTCTTTGTAGCTGTATACGCCAGAAACTTGGTTAGGATTTCCAGTGGATAGGAGGTGTGGCTAGTGCCCTGCCTAGCTCTTTACAGTCAATAATAATAATAACAATAACAACAACAACAACAATAGTTGTTATTGTTGTTTGGCAGCAACTTTCTGGCTAATCGATTTATCGTGATGTCGAAGAACACTTCTGATGTGAAGCTGATTAATACCTGGATTTAGCATGGGGATGCCTTTTGTTCTTTGAAGTGTTTTCCCTTGCGGCTTGTAATTCATCCTCGACTGTGCCCACCACAGTGTGTAGTGCTCCCCTTCTATTTAGCTGACATTAAAGATGCTCACCATTGGATCTGTAAATAGATCCTAGAGCACTGAAATGCAAACAGAGACTTTTAGAAGGTCCGCTGAAGGGCAGTTGTTAACTTAATCAAACCCAACTGTGTTCAATGTAGGTATCAATTAATATCTCTGTGTTCAATAACGTCTGGAGCTGGCCTTGGTGCTTTGTTTTTAAAGACCTTGCCAGTAAACTATTTTCCACATGAAACATGATTATTTCACTTATCCTGGGTATATTAAGTCAGAAACCAAAATAAATTGGGGGATTACTTAGGAGGTCCTGACTGGGTATATCATGTCTTACTAGTGAGCAAGAGGACTGACACTTGGAGAAATGTGAAGGGTTTCTCTGAGGTGCTGTTAAGCAGACCTTTTAAAGCCTAGTAATTTTTTCACTACTTACATTCACACACCCCAGAGAAGGATTGAATCCCATAGAATAATGGAATCCCAGAGTTGGAAGGGGCCATACAGGCCATCTAGTCCAACCCCCTGCTCAGTGCAGGATCAGCTGTAGCAGTAGGTTGGTTGTTAGCTGATAGATCTTAATTGGAGAATGGAGATGCTCTTTTCTAAGCCCATTGACTCCAATAAGAAAGACGCAGTTCTGCTTAGAATGGCTGTGCTCCTTTGGCAGCAAATGTAGTGTCTGAGGGATGAGGCAAGGACGGTGTTATCGTTGTCCTCCTAGTCCTCTAGCTGCATTGCAAGGGGGGAGGCACCAGCTATTTGGTCCCATCCCAGGGCAATGTTCTTAACATTTAAAAAATCATTTTTTGTTTTGTTTTGGTATTTTTAAAAAGCCCCTTTGGATGCCAGTATTGATAAAAAAGTAGGTTAGGAATATGCTGAATAAATATTGCGGATTTTTCCTGCTGCTGAATATTTAATACAGGAGATATATATATATATATATATAAAATGGCTGAATATTTGGGATTTTTTTTTACAGTAAGGGTAGTTCAGCAGTGGAATCGGCTGCCTAGGGAGGTGGTGAGCTCCCCCTCCCTGGCAGTCTTCAATCAGCGGCTGGACCAACATTTGTCAGAGACGGTCTAGGCCAGGGGTGGGCAAACTGTGGCTCGGGAGCCGCATGCGGCTCTTTCACATATATTATGTGGCTCCCGGCAGGGCGGCTGGGGAAGCGAAATATCATCAGCAAACAAATATCATTGGACAAATTAATATCATTATCAATATCTGCTTTTACCCCTTTTGTTATTATTTTTGGCAGTCTCGTTTAATGTTAATAAAAAGCAAATTTGCTTATTTTCCAATAAAAGCAGGTAATATTTGTTCATGTCTTGTGGCTCTCAAACATCTGATGTTTATTCTATGCGGCTCTTACGTTAAGCAAGTTTGGCCACCCCTGGTCTAGGCTGATCCAGCATTGAGCACAAGGGGTTGGACTAGATGGCCTCTGCGGCCCCTTCCAACTCTGTGATTCTATATATGGCTATTCTTCTTATTAAAGTAGCACCAACATTGTATAGGAAGTTTTTCAGAACAGCATAAGCAAAGAGCTTGCAGTCTAGCTCAGTAGTGAGGGAGACATAAAGAGGGAAGAGAGAAAAGGGAGGAAGGTATTGTCTGTGCTCCATTATTGAGGTTAATGCTGCCTCTAATTTTGATCTGCTTTCTGGAAGGAAGCTGAGGGGGGTGGGGTATAAATCGAAGGAAGGAAGGGAGGAAGGAAGGAAGGAAGGACACCTCTATTCCATTTCTAGGTCCTCTGAATCAGAGATTACACATCTTATTTGCATACTATGTTAGCTTGACTTCTTTCACATAACTATTCAGAAAAAGAGAGTATGGATGCAAACAAAGCATCTTCAGTGAGTGTTGTATTCTTATTATTTTACAGCCACAGCTTGCAGAGACTTTGGGATGCAAAAGGCCCTTTCTGATTGGCTAACAAATAAAGACTCTCATTGGTCCTTAAGCCACTCTAGGTAACTAATTGCTGAGCCTCGCTTAGGTCCAATAGGATTGTTTGTACATAGTTACATTGTTTGAAGTTATGAGTTGGAAACAGTATAAATTAAGGTGCCGCTCTCATAGAGCTGTCTTTTGAGCTGAAGCAATGGTTTGAATAAAAGCCTGTTTGTTTGATTCATCGCCTCCCGCTCAATACTTAAAAGTGAACCCAAAAGCAAAAGCTCTGTATTAAGTATGGAGGAGTTCACCTCACAATGGTAAAACAGTGGTAAATTTAAGACCAGACATTTGGTGATTGGAGTTTGTGGAGTTTGGTGATTGGAGTTGAGCCCAGCCTGGAGAAGCTTTAATGTGTAGAGGCCATAGTACCACACAAGGCAGAGGCAAAAGATACCAGACTTCGGGCTGGGTAGAACCAGCTTTTCCAGTAGTAAAAAGAAGTGAGGAGGGCATCCCCTTTGAACACCAAAAAGGCTGTGCTGGGGATCTTGAGACCTCCATGAACAGAAGCCATGTGGGACAGGGTTTAGGAGTAGGGTTGCCAGGTCTCCCCACTGTGCTGGCGGTGGGATTTGGGGAGGGGCATTCTGGGGTGTCACCGATGTGATGACATCACCCGGAAATGATGTCACCACATCACCGACATCATATGGCGATGCTCTGCTTTAAGGGCAAAACTCTGTGGTTTTAGGCCAAATTTACCATAGATTTTTGCTCTCAAAACAGAGCGTTGCCTGCAACATCCCCAACATGATGACATCGCTTCTGGGTGATGTCATCATCATGTCAGGGACATCGTGCCCGGACATGGCTGTTTGAGGGCAGGGTTTCCCCCCTCGGCCAACTAGCCAGTGGCAGACAGAAGCCCTGAAGGGGGGGGGGACCCCTGCTGAGACCTGGAACTGGCAACCCTATTCTGAAGTTAGGAAAGAATCAGGGCCAAGATAGAACAACAACAAAAAAAGCTGGCTAGATCCAACTCAGAATATCCTGAGGCAGATGTTAAGATGCTCAGTGACAGAAAATAGATCATTACTCATCCACATTTGTGTGTGGGATAGTCCTTCCTATCACCCTCTTAAAGTTCCCCTCTGATCTCGAGTAAAGGAGCTCTGAATAGGTCTAATTATTTTTTTGCCTCCATGTAGGGTTTTAAGAGGAGACCCTGAGATGCCCCACTCTAGTCCTATTTCCACTCAGGGTCTTCATGTCTTCATTTAAAAGACATGGTTGGCACTGGATTGCAAAGGCCTCAAAGACGGAATAGATTTAGGAGGCCACATCCAGAAGTTTGAGACATACCACCTTAATGGAAATTGCCTAGGCTCTGCTGCTGTATGAACCTCACTTTGCATTCCTTTTCTGGTGAAGCCTTTGTTCCCCTTGTGACCTCCCCCCCCCCCCCCCCATTCTGATCTCCCGCCGGATGTTATTAAATTTGGTCACATTCAACCTATTAACATCCCCTCCCCCTGGTTGTCTCCCTACTTATAAAATACTGGGGGAAACCTGGTTATGTTTTCGTTGGGGGAAGAGCTAGGAATTCTGTTTCTCCTCCGTTGGGCTGGAACAGAGTGAGAGAAAGACCTGGCTGAGAGAGCTGTGTAAATAAGTTATTCAAGTCAAGTTGGAAGTTTGTTCCAAGGCAGAGAGTGTTTTTTTTTTAAAATAAAGATATAAAATACTTTAAAATGCTCCTGTATTTAGGGTTGCCAGCTCCTGGTTGGGAAATAAGTGGAGATTTTGGGGATGCAGCCTGGAGAGGGTCGGGTTTGGGAGGGAAGGGATCTCAGCACAGTATAATGGAAAGACGACAACTAAAGGTTGGGAAATTCCTGGGCATTTTGGGGGGTGGAACCTGGGGAGGGAGTTCAGTGGGGTAGAATGCCACAGAGTCCACCCTCCAGAGCAGCCATTTTCTCCAGGGGAACTAACCTCTGTCATTTGGAGAACTTTTGTAATTCAGAGAGATTTCCAGGCCCTACCTGGAGGCTGGCAACCGTAGATAATGCCATAGAGCCCACCCTTCGAAGCTGCCATTTTCTCCTAGGTAATTGATCTCAGTAGCCTGAAGGTCAGTTGTAATTCCCCCCTTACATTCTTCCTTTCAAGTAAAGTAAAGGCAGTATTTGTTTAGTAAATGCATATGCTGCTTTGTCATTGACCTGCTTGAAGTGGCTTACCGTTAAAACAGTAAGAACAATGAGAAGTATTGGAGTCGGGAGTCCATGGGCCGAGGGCCTTGATGAGTACGTCGTAAGGCACCTCGGTGGGGTCTTGCGGGGCGAGTAGGTTCTGGGCCACCCGCATGACCTCCACCCCTCTGGAACTCAATAGCCAGGCGCTCTTCAGGTCCGCCTCTGTGATTCCGTGGACCCTGAAGGCGCAACCCAGTGTCTTGAGCCATGACTCCCACGTCTCTGGGCGTATCGAAAGGGGTAATTGGTCCTGGAGCGTTTGCCATAGTTACTGGAGCAGGAGCGGTGGCGGCGGGTTGAGCGATGTCCTCGTGGTCTTGCGGTGGTGCCGGGGAGCGCTGAGGCTCGGCGCTGGCTAGTGCCGGAGGATCGGGGCTCAGAGCGATTTGCGGCGAGGCGTTGGAGCGCTGGAGCTCGGAGATGCCTGCAGCCAGCGTGACGGAGCTCGCTGTGCTGCTGCGGTCAGCTGGAGAGTCGCTCATCGGGATCCCATCCTCGTTGCCACTGAGAAGTATTGGAGTCGGGAGTTCATGGAACAGTGAAGCAGCTAGATCTTTATTGCTGGTCCGGATGAAGCATACAACCCAGGGCTCCGAGCCCTCCTTTTATGCTGGTCAGGGACAATCCCCTGACCTCGCCCAACTGGCCTGATAGGCTATTATCAGTCTATTTACATCTCATAGGTTCCCTGGGAGAAACCTAGGTACATGATTGGTGGCCGGTTCGAATCCACCTGGCCTTTGTTCTACCTGGCTGAAGCTCAGGTAGTTTCTTGGCCATGTGCTCTGGCCACATGGCGGTCGCCATTACTGGAGCACATGGCGACTGCATGGTCAATATATAACAAAGAACAAAGTTGATTTCAGTGATGATTATTTATTTATTTATTTATTTATTTCAATTTATACCCCGCCTAGCCAGTAACCCGGCTCTAGGCGGCTAACAACATAAAAATGTGATGTGATACGAACACACTTGCAGATTCCAGTTTTTATTGCTATAAACTCGACAGTGATTATTGTACTCGTTTTCTTCCCAGCTGATCTTTTGCCATAATCTGCAAGTCGGGTAATTTCACAGGCTTTTTAGTTTTGTGTTCAGTCAGCAGCTTGAAACCTGCATCCCGCCCCCTTTCTCCTGCCATGATGGTCAGTAGTGGCGAGCATGGGAGTGGATTAGTAGAGCCAGTTAGGTGTAGTGGTTAGGCGCACGGACTCTAATCTGGGAGAACCGGGTTTGATTCCCCACTTCTCCACTTGCACCTGCTGGTGTGACCTTGGGTCAGTCACAAGTTCTCTCAGAGCTGTTCGCTCAAGAGCAGTCCTTGAAAGAGCTCTCTCAGTCCCCGCCTACCTCCCAGGGTGTCTGTTGTGGGGAGGGGAAGGGAAGGAGATTGTAAGCCACTCTGAGACTCCTTCGGGGACTGAAGGGCGGGGTATAAATCCAAGCTCCTCTTTCTCTCTAGGCAAATGCTCACTGGGGGTATTTGGCACCCCTATCCCCATCCTACTTGGTTTTTGTCCCCATGATTTCCTCCCCTTTTCATCAGTGGGAAAGCTGGTTGTGCCCAACCCAAAATCATTTAGGTTACGGCTGTTCTGCACTTGTAGTCTGGATCTTGTGTCTGTTTCATTAGACATCTGTTTCCTGTATTTTGTATTGTTTAAGCTAAATTTGTTAGAAAGTTTGGATCCTTTTAGAAGAAAGGTGCAATAAAAATATTATCCCTACATACTTGCTTCCTCCTTTTCGTTTAGATCGCGTAAGGATCTGAACCACTTGCGATTAACATTTTAAAATATTTTTAAAAGGAAGAAAGCCACTGAGAAATAGAACATTCCTCTAATTGTTTCATTAACTGTCTTAGAATGACTGGTGATAACTGACAAAGCGATGAAAAAATTTAGTGGGGGACACTAAAAGCCAGAAAAGAAAAGTACTGAAAGGCCTTTAATGAAAAATTCTTAATTTTGGAAATCTTCAGGGAAATATAGAAAATATCAGAAGTGGTTTTATTATTCTTAGAAGTCTACTCGGAAGTGCCGATATTACCAGTTCTAATATGCTTGGAGTTGGTTTTGCTACATGTAACTTTCAAGTTATTTTTTTTTCTTGTTACTTATAAAGTTGTTTTAGTTTTTGAAGCACACTTGCAAATGGAAGGACTATCTTCTCTGTATATGCCTGTTTCTCTTCTTATAATATGGTTCCATAGGAGCATGGGGTCTGTAGTTCTAGCAGGTTCCAGTCATTGTTCTGACCCTCTGGAATGGGTAAACAGGGGAGATCAAAAGGGTGTACTTGTCACAATGTCGCTGGTTTTTATAAGAATTGGTGAAACCATTTGGTTTCAAAGGGCTTTCACTTCAGTTATATATAGGTGTAGTGTTTTGGTTATAATCAATAGGACTCTTGTGGCATCTACAAGTTTAACAAGATTTTATTCTGGTATAAACATTTGTGGACTAGAACCCACTTGGTTAGATGCATGTAGTGGTTCCGGAGGTTTTGGAGAATATTGTATTAGCAAGTAATCTGTGTGACTGTTGATTGCTGTTTTATTATTACTACTTTTGTGGTACATTTGTATGTAAACTGCATGGGGGAGGTTGTGGGGGGAGGGGAAGCAGGCTAAGTAAAGCTGTAGAGTAGAGTTTTGTCTGTTGGCTATTTTTTTTTGTTCTGTTTTACTGAGAAAGGACTTTTGCTGCTAAAAGTTTTCTTAAGCTTTTTACACAGTCAGTTACTGCATAAATGTAGTAAAGTGTTAATTTATGAGACTGATTCTTGTCGGAGTATTCTGTGATAAGAGTGTGGAAGAGTTATGTATATTTCTCAGAGACCCCTGAAGAAAATTTACAAAATGCATTGGGAATTTTTCATTAAATATCTAATGATACTTCATCAGTTTGGCCTACTGTTCCTTTTAGGATCTGCAAAGCCCAGAATGGCTTAGGCTGTTTTTACATCTGACTTTCCCGCTGGAATCATTCTAGTTCCAAAAAAACCTGCCCACACCTCTGTGCGGTGTGAAACCGTGCTGCTACTGAAATGTCCACATCTACTAATTGCCCTCCTGTGGTCAAGCTAGTATTCAACTGGCTTTATTCTGCTTTAAACAATTGCTGTTGATTAGTGCACTTAGACCCCCTGGAGTGAAATTTCACACCACTGTGAAATCAGCACAGGAAAAGACAGCAGTCAAACTACTTTAGAGGGGAGGTGTAAAATGACCCTTAAGCTCTGCAAACTTAGATCTGTGATACCACTCAACGGCTTAGGAGTCACCACTGGCAGAGCACCCACCCCTGCATTCTCGGAAAGTGGGCAAGTTCTTTAGAAATTGGGATAATTCTATTATTACTATAGGCCAGATATGAAACTAACAGTTCTGTTTTTGAAAAAGAACACAATTTGTCCATGTGTAAGGCTGCTTGTGTGGGTGCCTGGTGCTCCAGCCAGTTCGGTGTAGCCAGTTTGGTGTAGTGGTTAAGCGCGCGGACTCTAATCTGGGAGAACCGGGTTTGATTCCCCACTCCTCCACTTGCACCTGGCTGGATGACCTTGGGCAAGCCATAGCTCTGTACCAGCTGTTCTCTCAAGGACAATTTTCTCAGAGCTCTCTCAGCCCCACCTACCTCACAGGGTGTCTGTTGTGGGGAGGGGAAGGGAAAGGAGTTTGTAAACCGCTCGGAGACTCCAAGTGAGTGAAGGGCAGGGTATAAATCTAATCTCTTCTTCTTCTTCTTCTGAGGGGAGTGTAGGTCCGAGCCTGGACACTGTGGCCATTGTTTCAAGGATGTGAAAATGTAGGGGTTCTGTGTGAATCTGGGTCAACCTATGCAGCTAAATGAGGTGGTGGCACAGGGCACCCTCACAGCTTTTCTCAAGAGCAGCCTAGTGGGGATCTGCAGAGGGAGGGGGGAAATTGGTGGGCATCAGTGCAACCTTCTGGAGGCATACTGGCATTTAATTTTTATTTTTAAAAAAAAAAGCATTTAGTGTACCACTGTGAATTGCTAGCCCATAAAACGAAACTTCTTGCAAGTAGAAAACTTGGCATGGAGAGGAGTTCTAACCACCCCGTCTTCCACAGAGCTAAAATAAAACTTGAAGATAAGAAACTTGGGCTGCGATCATACGCACAATTAGGCCCAACATAGGCACAAATGCCGGGCAGATTTAAAGTGGGCAATCAGACATGAACATCTGGGAAGCATTTCGCAGCCGGCAGCAATCCGTGTTGCTTCGCCGCAGAAGCGGAGTAAACAGGCACTAGGAAAAGTCTGGTAGCAAACAGGTTGCTAGGGGCCACAGGCGGACTTTCCCCTGTCTGATCGCTCCAGCGCGCTCTCATGGCGTCGGGATGGTCTGATTAGACTATCCCGACTCCGTGCTGTTGTTTTCCCCCCTTTCTCAGTATGCGCATCATCACATACTCCATAGGGAGCCCTCAGGGCTGAGGTGCGAATCATCAATCCCTCTTTTAAGCACATTGGAAACAAACGACAAAAAATAACAACAACCCGACTCACACGTGGTTGCGTCTGATTATGCAGTGGCGGGCTGTGCCCACAGCTTCAAAAGACTGTGTGATCGCACAACTGCGGGGCAACTTCCACTGGAGGAAATAGCACCCCCCGCTTTATTTCACACGTGTGACCGCAACCTTTTTATATATAGAGGCCTTTAAGAAAAATGGCAACATCCAGCCTAATAAAGTTATGAAGTTTACCCAGTGTTTTGTGTCAGAACTCTGACATGCAAGCCCTTCTTCTCACTCCAGATACACAAGGGCTAAGGTTCAGCAGTGGGAAGAAAGTACAACTCTGCCTGCTCGGAGATACTCTGGTAATTAAGAGGGTTTTATTATAGTTTTGCAGGGCTGTGGTGGGGGAAGCAGAATACTGGAAATAATATTAAAAAGAACACAGGCGAACTTTTACGTTAATGTGGTGGGATGCTTTGCCCTCTGCAGTCCCTGTGGGAAGATATAAAAAGATTCCGTTAGATTAGAAGAACACATATGTCACTGTGGTGCTTGGAAAATAGAAACCTTAGAACATGTTATCTTTGATAGTAAGATGTATAATAAGATACAAGAAGTTTATATATTGCCCAAATTTTCAGCCTGTCCAGGGAGACATAAAGCTCTACGTCTCTCTAAAATTCTTTCTGATAAGAGCCAGGGCATAACATAGAAGGTTGCTAAATATGATGGTTGATTGGCATTGAAGTGTAGGAGATCTCTAACTAATATACAGAGGTCCACTCCAATTCTGTTATTTGTGAGAACTATGACTTTGTATTTTCAACATTGAAATTTATTGTGTGATTGTGATTTTTTTTAAGTGTAACATATATTGTTTTATATATTTATACATTTTATCTACCATTTTTGTACTATTCTTGCTGGTCTTGGACCACAGTAATAAATTCATATTAAAAAGAAAAATAGGATCTTGTCTACTCCAAGAAGTTCTTACCACAGGTCAATTTCACATTACCTTGTCCGTTATTGGCCTGTCATGGATTAACCCGGTACAGGGACTGCTGTTTCACACAGAATTTCCCTTTCGGTAATGAGCCATCTCTGAAGCGGTGTGTCATTTCAAACTGCGCCACTTTCTTTTCCTGCCATTTCTCCTCCTGTGCACGATCTTCCTGAGAGGGTTTTTAAAAAAAAAGTTCTATTGGGAGCGTAATGGCGCTGAAGCAGGACCACAAACCAAAGCCATAGCAACCCCATTGAGATGCCTGGACTCTATTTAGATACACTAATATTCGCTACTGCTGTCACCTCGAAACAAGGAGCTCACTGGATACAGAGTTCAAGTGTGTGTGTGTGTGGGAACTGGACAGTTTTGAAACCCAGGAAGCTTTCCTTCCTTCCTTGACTCCCACAAACCATGGACTGTGTGTGTTTGTGTGTGTGCCTCAGTCTACACTTCCTCTAACGCAAATATTTTAAAAATCAACTAAACATCTCTCTCACCATTCACTTATGCCCCGGTCTCCCACCTAAACATGCTGTGCAATCAGGTATTTGTTTCTAGGTGACAGCACTAGCAAATGTCAGAGTATCTAAATAGAGTCCAAGCATCTCAATAGGGTTGCTATGGCACTGGTTTGTGGTCCTGCTTTAGCGCCATAGCACTCCCAATAGAACATTAAAAAAAAGAGGATGATCTTGCTCGGGGAGAAAAAGGGCACAAAAAAAAAATCATTGCAGGAAGCGCTAGGGACATTTTATACAGCACCCCATAGCACTTCAGAAGCGGTAGGAAGGATTGAAGATCAGAAGAAAGCAGTTTGAGTCAACAACACTTCAGGTATCCTTCCTGAATGAGACAGAAGCTTGTTTGTCTGAACTGAATATTCCATTAGGAACCTGTTACTAAAACGGGTCAGTCTGAAATGACAGAAAAAACCTGTAAGTAACCAGTTCCTGAAATGGAAAACATAGGCTGTCTGAAATCAGGCATAGAGTTTCTGGGGATTCCTAGAACTACTCTTTTTACTTCTGAGTAGCTCTAGGAATTGCCAGAAACTCTATGGCAGGGGTCCTCAAACTTTTAAAACAGGGGGCTAGTTCACTGTCCCTCAGACCGTTGAAGGGCTGGACTATAGTTTAAAAAAAAAAACGATGAACAAATTCCTATGCACACTGCACATATCTTATTTTGAAATAAAAAAACAAAATGGGAACAAATACAATATTTAAAATGAAGAACAAGTAAAGTTAAATCAACAAACTTACCAGTATTTCAATGGGAACTATGGGCCTGCTTTTGGCTAATGAGATGGTCAATGTCCGGTTCCATATTTGTCACTGCTAGTCGTAACAAGTGATGCAAGTGTGCATCAGTTAGTCTAGATCTGGTTGGAGATTTCAGATGTTATTTTGCGGGTAGGGAAGGCGCACGGGGGGGGGGGGGGGGGGGCGGGGGGCGCGCGCAAGCAAGGCACCCTTGACGGGGCTGTTTTCTTTCCCTCTCTGAAGAAACAAAGAACTCGGCGTCCTCACAAACTTTTTAAGGCAGCAAGCCCCCAGCTGCTTCTCCCTGAAACTCCACTACTGCAGGCATCATGATGGGAAAGAGAAACCTCTCTCTCTCTCTCTCCCCCTCTGATTCCCAGCAGCACAAAAAGCCTCGAAAAAGACCCCCGCCCAGCTCTTGGGGCTGGCGCAGGTCTCCTAGCCTCTCAGCCGGCTAGGAGACTTGGGGCCAGCCGGAGCGCCTGCCACCCCACACTTACCCTCTTCCAGTCTTCCTTTTGCCTCCTCCTGGCTGACTGGAAGCAGGGGGGCGGGGCTTTGTCATGTGGCCCGGGACGAGTCGGCTGCAATTTTTCCGCTGCTTTGTGTGCTGCCGGGAATTGGAGGACAGGCAGCGGCACACCCGGCGGGCCAGAAAAATGCCCTCGGCGGGCCGCATGTGGCCCCCGGGCCGTAGTTTGAGGACCCCTGCTCTATGGTAAAAACTTCCTGTAGGAGATTTTTCTTTTTAATTTTTCTCCCACTCCGCAGGCAACAGGACTCCCCTTCTCCACTGGGGGTTTGGCAGCCCTAATTGTTTGTGTGTGTTGGGGCACTGTGCAAGGCATATAGTAGTGAGGCTTTTTTTTGTTCATGAGAACTGTAGATGTGGCTTTGTGAGATCCACAGAACCAGTACCACTGTTGTAGAGTTTGGTCCTCTCATGTTTCTCTTACATTTTTTTAGGTCTATCAAGATATCTATGTACCAGGATTAGATAGCAAGGCATTCTGGATTCATTCTGTCCTCCTAACAATGGATTGCCCTGGCAAGGCCCGGAGCTGCCGGGCCTCGCCATCCCTTTCCCCCCCTCCCGCCCCCGGATGTCCCTGGTGAGGCCTGGCTTCTCCAGGCCTCGCCGCTCCCCTGCTCCCACCCCCGGATGTCCCAGTGCGCTCCCCCGTCCTGCCACCAGATGTCCCCGGCGAGGCCCAGAGAAGCTGGGCCTTGCCGCTCCCCCCGCCCACCCTCGGATGTCCCTGGTGAGGCCCAGAGATGCCAGGCCTCACCGCTCTTCCCCCCTCCCACCTCCAGATGGCTTGGCGAGGCCTGTGCAGCACACAGCCGCCAGGCCTCGCTGCTCCCTCCCTGGCTTTGGCGGCAAGGCTAGACGCCTCTCAACTGTTGGGCCGTCCCAGTTCCCTGCGCAGGGAACTCTTTTACTTTTCAGGGGACTTAAATATCCCCCGAAAATTTTTTTTTAAACTTTTTGGATTTTTCTGCACATGGGGGAGTGCCCCCCTGTGTATAGGAAAACCTCCCTCCCCCAAATGCCCCCCCCGTGCAGATTTAGCTATCCTCACGGGGGGGGGGCACTTGGCTATTAGTATATAGACAAGAGGGGACCCGCAACAAAATGTTGCCATCCCACCTTATTGGCATTTCAGTGTTGGGGAAGAAGTAGCCAAGCCCACGCATCTCCAGGCAAAATCCTGCACAGAATCACACTCCTGCGGTCTCTGAAGAAGAAAAGATTTTCCTCCCTGCCCTCCCTGGTTTTTCTTTCCCCAGTAACAGTAAACCATAAAACTAAATGGCTGGGAACAGGTGGAGAAAGAGGGAAGAGTCGAAGCACTAGGAACTTCTCTTGCCTGCTCTGAAGGGCAGAATCAAAGACATGTTTATTTTCTGCTGGCTCCCCCGCCCCTTTTTTGGGAGTAAGTGTGCGCTTTCTTCTTGCAATTGCATGGAAAGTGGAAGGAGCTGCCTGAGCAGAGTTAAGAGAGCTGAAAGGTGCTGCGGATTGCTAAAGCACTTTACAAATCGCAAGGTAGACTGTTGTTGGCTGCTGGAGGCTTGAATGGTCGGTGGAGGGGGCGTGGCCATGGGGGAGGACTCAAAGCAATCAGAACCATGGGAGGGAGGGGGAGAGAAAGCTCCTCATGCTCTGCCTTGGTAAGTCCGTTTCCGGCCACACGCAGTGAACGCTGATTTACTTTTTGGCCATTTTTAACCTTCCCCATATACATTTTTTACAGTTTTTAGATTTTTCTGCACACCGGGGGAGTCCCCCAAGTGTGCAGGAAAATCTCTTTGCCCCCTGGGTGCCCCCGATGTGTGGATTTAGATATCCGCACACAGGTTGTGCCTTGGCTGTTAGATGTATAGATTATGGATAAAGTTAATCCATATCTCTGTAAAAGCAGAACTGTGTGTTGAAACATGCTTCAGTCAATACTGTCTTCAATTTCAAACATGCGTATTTGGGACACAAGAACTTTTCAAGGCTGAACTGAAAATTGTTTCTAGTATAGTTAGAGGCCATCAGGGCGAACTAGTGTTTGGTGGCAGTCTTTCCCTGATCTTTACATTTAGTATCGAAGACATGAGCAGTTAGAAAACCATTGACTGTGCTGTGGTAACAATATGACCCTTGAGATTCTACTCTTTTTACCTCACTGAAACAATGGATGATTTGGACAGAGTACAGTTAGCCAAGTTAGAGGGTGACAAGCCTGAACTGTGCTATGACTTTTACATCCGTTAAGGCGGTATAGTTGAGATTTTCTACTGTTCCTCAAGAGCTGCCTAAGGATTTGAGTGCCACCGACGTTGACTGCTGAGCACCGTCTCTGTTAATGTGTACTTGTATAATGCCAGCAAGACCGTACCCACTGGCTTATGAGGAAATAGGTGATACATGACACTTGTCTGAGATTATAAAGAGAAAGCTGTAAGAAAATGTTGAAATTATCCCCTGTAGCATCAAGAACTGGGACCCTTCATAGAAGTGATAGAAGTGGCTATCACAGAACAGAGTAGTTTTGTATATATCTAATCTCTGCTGCCGGTCTGGCCTAGTAAGCTGCATGAATGGGAAGATAATAACTCATTCCACTTGTTATAAAAGAGATTCTACCACTCAGTGCAGTTCAGGATTGTGAAAACAAATGGCCTGACAGGACATTGCCCACACAAGAAATCCTCAAGGTTCGTCACAATATTTTTCCAATCTCAGGTCTGTCTAGGGTTGCTAGCCCCCAGGTGAGAGCAGGGGATCCTCTGATTTGGCGGGCTCCAATCCGCCGCTGGCTAGCTGACTGGCAGGGGAAGCCCTACCCACACCAGTTAGCACAACATTCCCAGCATGATGATGTCACACAAAAGTGACATCATCACACTAGGGATGCTGCATTGCCACACTTTAGTATTTCGGGCAAAACTCTATGGTAACTGTGACTTCCGTGTGACATCATCACGTTGGGGACGTCATGCGCAGTGATGTTGCCCCGCCCCCACACTCCCAGAGAGCTCCCTCCCACCCCCCACTGGGGAGTGAAGAGGACCTGGCAACTCTAGTTTTGTCTGAATTCAATAGAAAAACCTCACTAGGTTTTTAGAAATGCCACATATTGACTTGAGATAGGGTTGTCAGGTCCCCTTAACGTGCTGATGGGGGGGGGATTTGGGGGGGCGTTCCAGGACATCCTCGATGCAATGACATCACCCAGAACTGACATCATCACATTGGGGACATTGTGTGGCAACCATAGAGTTTTGCCTTTAAGCCAGAGCATCACTGCGCAATGTCCCCAGCGTGATGACGTCAGTTCTGGGTGATGTCTTCAAATCAAAAACATCATGCAGCAACATCACTGTTTGGGGTTGGGGGAACTCCCACTGGGACCTGGGAACTGTCAACTCTAACTTGAGGAGCCCCTGAAAGGATTGGGAACCTCCTGGGACTTATGATAGATACCTGTGGTGTGGTTGGATCACACTTGGTAAATATAGTAGATGGTGAACTCCCATCACTTGTGGTTTGAAGCTGACCCAATGATTATGGTTTGAAGGATCAAGCCACTGCTATGAGTTCCCTAAGACCTTCATGTGCATGTTTTTTCTTATCCATGTCAATGTGAAATTAATGATGCATTATGACACTGTTTATGGATTGTACCAATGTAGCAGAAGCAAACAGAACTGTTTGAAAATCAACATTATGGTGGAATCTCCAAGTGCCCTGTCTTAGCTGGAAGAGCATCCTGCTTGCATGTTTCCTTCCTTCAGTCCAATGAATGATCTAAGTGACAACTGCATAAGATGTGGTGTTATTTGTCAGTGCATCCCCCCCCCCTTTTGTTCAATTTGAAATGTTTCAATTTCCCTTGCTCTCTTCTTCTTTATACATTAGGTTCTGTTACTGAAGTCAAAACAGATATCTATGTCACCAGTTTTGGACCTGTTTCTGATGTAGAGATGGTACGTATTTCCTGATGACTTTTATTTTTGCAGGGTTGAGAGGAGGGGAAAATGAACTCCAGTACAGAGTCATGCCTAATTCAAATGTCTTTGTGCACTGCTGTCAATCATGCAAAGTAGGGAAGATTAGCAGCAGCTTAATTTCCAGGCTATTTTTAGATGCAGCAGCCCCGGATTCTGTTCCTCCCATGCACGCTGGATTTAGACCAATGTAACACACTTGCTTGCAGCATATTGACACCTGCTTTGGAAGCATAAACTACCCAATATGGAATCTTGCACAAGACAAAAGACAAAAAAATGGTGAGGCTAGGTAGCATGGGTACCTGGGTAAGGACCTGTGTTCAGGCCCCTTTGTCCAAATCAAATTCTGCAACAAAGCACCAGATACTGTTGCCTGCATAAATTATGC
This sequence comes from Lepidodactylus listeri, assembly GCA_029233225.1. Lineage (NCBI taxonomy): Eukaryota > Metazoa > Chordata > Lepidosauria > Squamata > Gekkonidae > Lepidodactylus > Lepidodactylus listeri. The sequence goes on along the minus strand of JARCFY010000009.1, from coordinate 108,199,483 downwards.
AAATTAAGCATGCTTGCTTGATTTCTGTCATTTGACATAATTTATTCTGCTTCCGCTAGCCACAGAGAGAGGGACAGGAAACTATGCAGGGCACTGAAGTCCCACCCCTATTGCTGGAAATTCTGTTCAGCATCTCTTCTGTCTCCTGAGCCACCGAGATATATATATGTATTTGTCCGAAGTGGACTTGGCCTGTTAACTGTTTGTGATAAGCTCAGCAAGGTGACATTCCTGGGCTCATCTTTTGGAGGTGAAATTTTGTCAAACTTAGTGGGGCTTAGTTCTAAATAAACTTTTTGTTAGGAGCCCCCCTACCGCCAAATTTTATGGCCTTCCAGCTAATTTCAGTGAAAGGAACAGTTCATAGTTGCCGTCCTTTTGCATGTGCAGCTGCTTTCTCTATTGAGGTTTCCGGCAGCTGCATATGCACTTTGGACCATCATGTGGAACTCCAGATGAGGGTACATATGTCTGTTTGTCAATCCTGTGAATGCTTCCACTAAAGGCTCCAGGAAGTCAGTGGTATAACTTTCTGTACATTTGGTGGCCGAATCAATTTTGTAGAAGATTCACTGTGCCCCCTTCGGGTTATCCCATCTACGTTTTATTACTTGAATGTAGAGAGTATTTCATGGATTTTGCTTGATATAAATAGTTAAGTGTTTCTAGTGCATATCTGAATCTGTCCATCTGTGAAAAAAAAATATCATGGATTTAAAAATCATTAACGTATGTTAGTAAATTGATAATTTTGTTTCCAGTTCTGTGCTAGAGTACAAGTTTAATTGAGTGCTTCTTGGAATTCTGTTAGATTGCAGTAATTATTTTTGATTGATTTGATATGTATAACAATTTATTTATATGACTAATGTGGAAAATTAAAGTATTAAGGAGTACATAGTTCAGTTTAATTGATAGAAATGTGTTTAGGGAGTTTACAGTTACCAGTGACTAATCTGTCCTTGAGGGATTTTCATAGAAAGGCTGTGCATATAAAATTACATTTGTGTTACCTCTAAATTACTGTAGGAGTACACGATGGATGTTTTCTTCCGTCAGACATGGGTGGACAAACGATTAAGATATGATGGTCCAATTGAAATCCTAAGACTTAACAACCTAATGGTTACCAAAGTGTGGACACCAGACACTTTCTTCCGGAATGGGAAAAAATCTGTCTCGCATAACATGACGGCTCCAAATAAACTTTTTAGAATTATGAGAAACGGCACCATCCTGTATACAATGAGGTATATGAATGTATCTGTCTGTACTTCTGTACTTTTAAAATGGTGTAGACACCACTCACTGCTGAGACAAAACATCCATCAAAGGTGTAATTCCATCTGTTTTCATGTAGGCTCACCATAAGTGCTGAGTGTCCCATGAGGCTGGTGGATTTCCCGATGGATGGCCATGCCTGTCCTCTGAAATTTGGGAGTTGTAAGTCACTCTTATGAAATTTCACATGCTGTGATAGGGCTCCCACCTTATGTTGTAAGAGTGTGCATTAAAAATACATCATCGTATAGCCAGAGATATATCATTATAATGTTGGAAAACTTTGATCAACTGAAACCAGAAGGAATTTTCCCACTGACTTTAGCTGTTATCAGACCAGATTCAGGTGGGTAGCTGTATTGGTCTGAAACAGCAGAACAAAGTTCGAGTCCAGTGGCACCTTTAAGTCCAACGAAGTTTTTTTCAAGGTATAAGCTTTCTGAAGAAGTCTGCTTGCACAGGAAAGCTTATACCTTGAATAAAATGTTGTTGGTCTTAAAGATTATCAGACCAGCCACTTAAGGATAGCCAGACAAACATCTTATTCATGTATTCTAACTATATGTTGTTCAGATGCGTATCCAAAGAGCGAAATGATTTACACGTGGACAAAAGGACCTAAGAATTCTGTGGAAGTCCCTGAAGAGTCTTCCAGTTTGGTTCAGTATGACCTGCTCGGGCATACGGTATCCAATGAAACTGTTAAATCTATTACAGGTAAGAATCTTATCAGAGAGAGTCAACTTGAGATGTGGAATTAGTGTCATAATTCTGTTTTCAGCCAAAGATATTGTTGGAGGTCTTAGTGAAGCCCAAGAAGTATAAGCAGATGATCACTTATTAAATCAGGTTGTATTCTTTTTCTCTTCAGGCTTATATTAAAGGAGATATTTTGTTGTTTAAAATATTGTTGACCCTCATCTAGGAGCCAAGCAAAGACTGTCGAAAATGCAGTCTGTAAAAACGAAAGGTTATATCTGTTGACATATTTTCGTATCTGCTCTGATCTTAATATCTTGGTAAAATTTGTCATGCCATAAATAGCATGCAGATTGTCCAAGTCAATCCATATTAGAAATGTTGCTGTGGAAAGGATGCATAATATTTAACAAATATTACTGTCGACTTTCTGTATTGTTGGAAAATTAACCACAGGTAGCAACAGAAGGCCAAATGGCACTGTCTAAAGATCTGTTCTTTCTTTAAATTGGTGGCTTGCTCCTGTGAATCTACTGCTTAAAATTCTATCCCTGGTACAGTTAAAATTGCTATAGCAGAGATCATGACAGAATTAGGCAACAGAGGGAGCAGATGTAGCTGACAGATTTCTGAGTGACATTATTGATAGCGGGATGAAGCAATATTTTCGTAATGTATTGAATATTATCAGTAAGTGAGATACCATTGATCCATCATGGAACAACTAGCCAAGATTCTTGTTCTACTCCGCGGGAAACCATCTCCGTCAGCTTGGTCAGGTCTCAGTGGGTGCTTGTAATCTGTTCAGCGTACTAGTTCATGGGAGGCCGTGAAAAAGAATGGTCTTCACAACCAGATGGCTTTGCATTTGTTTCCCCTGTATTCAAATCTCTGGTTTAAAATTAAGTTTGAAAAGCAGCCAAAAAATGTGGAGTGATTATTTCATACTAGAATTTCCACCAGAAGGCTCAAGTTGTTTATAGCTTTCCTTTGTGTAGGTGGGTGGGTAGGGAAAGATGGGCGGGAGAGTGGCAATTAACTGAGCAATTCTATCATGCTTCAGTTGGGGGAGGCAAATTGGCACTGTGTGGAATAGACTAATGGGACGGTAGATGTTCTGTCCTGCATGGTGCCCATTAGAGCAGTCTCATACCACTGCCGTCCTTCCAAGCTGGGTGCAGACCACAAACCACTGATGTTGGTCCACCAAGGATTCAATAACTGGCCATTTTGTATTACCTCCCAAAAACAGGGACGGAAGGAGATGGTTAAATTTCCAGCAAGCTACAACACATATTTTGGGGGGCTTGAATTAGTGGTTCAGACATTCATGTAGGCACTGTTATTGAAGAAAGCATGTGCTTCTGACTTTTGCTTCCTAAAACCCACGCTCTAGTTGGAAGAAGCGTTGGGAGGTCCAAGACAGGATTTTCTCAGCCTCTTTTTATGCTCCACTACAGCCATGCAGGACCTCAGCTCAGATCAAGAAGTCTTTCACCCCACACTTAGATATAAGACAGGCAAAAGACAGATAACCCTCCTTTTTACATGAAAAGACTTAAAGAGTTGTGATAGCAGTTGTGTGAAATGCATTTAATAGAATGCAACTGTGGATATTTTTATCAATCCAGACAAACACGCAATCCTTCTTTGCTTGCTAAGACCCCCCATGGTTTCCCCCCTCCACTGATATCTGAAGCAAATTCCACTTCTTAATTTTTTGTCATTTGTTTTCTCTCTTACTGCTCTTCTCCATTGTACTTCTCCATCATGTCGGTTTTGATCAATGACTTGTCTAAATCGGCTTAGTCGTTTCAATCTTTCCTGACGCATCTTGACACTTCTGCTATTACAGTGGCCTCCGTCTAAAGCCTGGAAGCCTCTAGGTGTGGAATACAAATTAGAATCCAAGGCTGAACTCAGCTGTTTAACTACCTCCAGTCGTTATTTATGAATGATCTAGTGATATAAATGGCAGTCTGATTATAAAGATAAATGAAAAAAATACTCATTAATCTTTTTAAAAATGTCTGTTTAATATGCCTGCTGTTAAGACCACACGAAACCATTCTTTCATTAAGTGTTTTAAAAGGGGAGTACTCAGGATCATACAGTATTTTCTGTTATTTTAACTCAGTCATCGTTCAGCTAGAACTGCAGCATTCGGAACACTGAACAACTTGAGTCAGTGTGATCGCGATGTAATTTGTGTGCTGGGTTGTATTTGGGTCTTCTTCTCAGAGTATTCATTGCACAGGAGTCATGCAATAGTAAAGGTAAAGGATTCCCTTGCTCAAAAGCCAGTTGAATCCAACTCTAAGAGGCGGTGCTCATCTCCATTTCCAAGCCAAAGAGCCAGTGCTGTCCGAAGACTTTTTCCATGGTCATGTGGCTGGCATGACTAAACACCCAGGCGCACGGAATGCTGCGGTGGCTCAGAGATTAAGACGCTGAGCTGTAGACTGGAAGGTCAGTAGCTCGGCAGTTTGAGACCCGAGTGCTGCATGACGGAGTGAGCTCCCATCTCTGGTCCCAGCTCCTGCCAGCCTAGCAGTTCAAAAGCAAGAAATTGAAAGTAGATAAATAGGTACTGCTTCGGTGGGAAGGTAACAACGTTTCATGCACCTCAGCATTTAGTCATGCCAGGCACATGTAGAGAGCCAGTCTGGTGTCGTGGTTAAGTGCGCGGACTCTAATCTGGGAGAACCGGGTTTGATTCCCCACTCCTCCACTTGCACCTGGCTGGATGACCTTGGGCAAGCCATAGCTCTGTACCAGCTGTTCCCTCAAGGACAGCTTGGGAAAGAGTTCTCTCAGCCCCACCTACCTCACAGGGTGTCTGTTGTGGGGAAGGGAAGGGAAAAGGAGTTTGTAAACCGCTCTGAGACTCTTAAGTGAGTGAAGGGCGGGATATAAATCCAATCTCTTCTTCTCTTCTTCTTCTTCTATTATGTACATATTTGCCTAGATTAATTGTGTGTGCTCTTTGCCAGTCTCTTTAAGTCCCCAGTGGGGAGAAAAGTGGGGCAGCTCATTCTGTTGGGAAGTTTTTCTGCACAAGCCCCACTGAAATGAGTTGAAGCTACTCTCTGCAGCATGGTGCAGGAGCAGTAGAACTTCCCCATAGGCTGTGCTGTTTCAGGGTTCAGTGAGGCTAGCACTGATTGCCTTTTGTTTCCTTTAGTTTTATTGATGGACTAGAAGCAAAGCCCATTGTAGGGACAATACAATGGGCACTAGAAAGACAGGCGCACTTTCTCCCCCCTCCCCAGGCCCCGGGGTTGTGGGGTGGCGATGGGCTTCCTGCCCAGCTGCGTCCAGCTGTCTCTGGGCCACCTTCACAGCTCTCCACCCTGGTCAGCACACCAGCCCCCACCTGCTTGCAGGCTGGGTGGTGATGTGCCTTGGCGGCTGACGATGACTGTGGTGGTGGCAGGATCAGGCTCAGCCTGATGCCCCCGTGGCCGGTGAATGGGCTGGGCCAGCTGTTGCTTCGGAGCACACTGAGGCCCACCCCGCTGTCGAGGGAACACCTCGCCACTGGCTCCCTGCCTGGGCAGTGCACTGCCCCCCTGGCTGGGCGCAGGGCAGGCAGCGACCTGCAGTTGGCTGGGGCCAATGGCGAGCACTGTGGTGGTGGCAGGAATGGCCTCGGCCTCATAAGCCTCCTGCTGGCGGAGCATCCATCCCGTCCAGTGGCTCCCTGCATACTGAGGGTGAGACACTGGGCAGCGGCTGTGTGGGTGGGACTGAGCCAACGCAGCAAGGCAACGCAGCCAGTGGCCAGGGACCTGTTTCTGAGTGGCGGTTCAGGCAGCCAACTGATTAGGGAGCGGATCGAATGTAGCCACCCCAAAAAAGCATTATTATATAGAGAGATTTGTTAAATATATGCACAGCTAAGCACATGGGCGTCTTGCCAAACAGAGTAGCATTGTAGGTGGAAGCCTGACTCATAGGAGAGAACTAATGGGGGCAGCACTGATCATGGTACTTATGTGAAACTATCTTATACCAGGTCATATCATTGCTGCATCTAGTATAGTATCGTCAACTGTGATTGGTTGCTGGATCTCCAAGGTCTTAGACAGAAAAAGATCTTTATCAGCAGCTTCTACCTGAGGTCTTTTAAATGGAGATTCCAGGGGCTGGACTCTGTTTCTTGCCAAGCATGTGCTCTGCCGCTGTCACAGCCTCTCCCCACAGGATTTGCAGTGTCAGGTGTTGTTAAGTTGTACATGTAGCTGTTTACCGTTGAGTTTCTTTGTATTGTGGGTGAATGGATGGGGAAGGGAAAGCAGCTGACACCAATCCACTGGGAAAGTATCTTTGGGGACCTCAATAACATTATTATTATTATTTGTTTACTTAATTTACATACTCCCTTTTCTCGTCAGTGGGGACCCAAGGCAATTCACATTGTTCTCCTTGCCTCCATTTTATCCACGCAACAAACATGTGTGGTACTTGAGTATGAGAGTGTGTGGCTGGCCCAAGGTTAACCAGCAGGTTTCCATGGCAGAGTGAGGGGTAGAACCTGGGTCCCCCATTGGCTAGTCCGACACGCTAATCCCTATGCCACACTGGCTCTCAGGGAATGAATGGGACTTGCAGAAGACCCCATTGATACAGTTCCTATTCTTTTCAATGGTGCTGACATATGAGAAGTTCTCAGGGATTTGTTCCATGAATCAATCAATATTACATGGGGGGGGGGGAAACTAATTTTGGTAGTTACGGGGTGAAAACTGATTTTCTTTAATGGAAGGAAGAACGTTTCCCTGATGCAAGTGTTCAAAATAAAAAGCTAAAGTAGTAATTATGTGCTATCCAGATGCTACAGCATGGAACAATAACCAGAACAGAAGGCTAATAATTTTTGTGATTTCCTCCCCACCAGGATATAGCCACAAGATATATATATATTTTAAATGATACGTAGAAGCATACAGGATGGCCAAACAGTGCCTAATTCCCATTTTACATTCTGGATAGCGTTTAGAAATTCATTTACTCCCCCTTGACTCAATGTGGTTTTCATTTATCGTTACATTTATATCTCCTGCTGTTCTTCCACAAAGCTCTGCAAAGGGCTTACAAGAGACAGTCAGACAGTTTCCCAGCCAGAGCTCAGACCGAGCTGCAGCCGGCTGAGCTTTAAACAACATAAGCACATTCAGACCAAATAAATACAATGTGGGTTGTGGGGTTTGTTTTTAATTTAATATGGGGTGTTTTGAAATGGACAAAGTATTACTTGTAGAGCACAAAAACATTACTTTTCACCCTTTTTTTTGTAGGGGAATATATTGTTATGACGGTGTACTTTCACCTCAGACGGAAAATGGGTTATTTTATGATCCAGACGTATATCCCCTGCATCATGACTGTGATCCTCTCCCAGGTTTCATTTTGGATCAATAAAGAGTCTGTCCCTGCCAGGACTGTTTTTGGTAAGTTCAGTTGATATCTTCTGTGTCCTTCATTTTCTCTGTAATTCCCCCCCCCCCACATTATTAGTATAACGCCGGCTACTCTTGGCAGTTGAGTGTGAGACTTCTGCTCAAAGTAGTCAAGGATCAGATCTTTGTTGATGAAACACAGTTCTTTATTTCCAATCTCTACATTGGTACAGCTTCTCGGATTATTGTCAGAGATAACACATATGACAGAAGCAGGTCTATTATACCTTTCTAAGCAGTTTGAATTACCCATAGGTAGCCAATCACTACACGGGAAAAACGGCGGGCAAAAAGGGCTCTGGCCGTTTGCTTCCCACAGGAAAGAAAGTGAGGTGTCAAGTTGTAAATTTCCCTTCCCCAAACCAGACCCTTTAGATGTTGCCATTTCACATAACAATCAATGGCCTCAAGGCTTTCGCACGTTGATAAGAGATGAGACTCGTCCTCCCTTGGAGTCCCAGCCGGGGCGAATGGAATGCGGAGGCAGAAGTGTGAGAGGAGTGTGAGAGGCCCATTGTTCCCATACTTTGAAGTTGTCATCCTCCCGCTCTGACAGTTACACAGACCAGGCCTGGTCAGGGTCATAAACCTGGGGTCACATATTCTACATACATACTGGCCAAAGTGAGGGCAATTACATGGCAGGTGTTATGAAAGCATCTACAATACATACATGGCAATAGAATATAGTATGGCATACAGACATGACAGGAATAAAACAGACATAGCTGTAAGCAATAGAAATACTTCATCTGAATCAGCAGATTCTGACATTGAGGCTGGTAGGATAAGGGTATTTGCCTGGAAGATCAGGGCAGCATTTTGTATCTCCTGTGGCACCCCATAATGGTCAAGATAAGGGGGCATGCTGGGGGGAAGCCTGGGTGGTGCCCCTGAATGAAATGTTTTACTTTTGCTTTCAAGACCGAATGGCATCCGTTTACATAGGATAAGAAAACATTAAGTAGGGTACAGTAGGGGCCAGGACTGCCAAGTACCGGCGACTTACCGGCGGGGGGGAGTTGTTCGGCGACGTAATGACGTCACCCGGAGGTGATGTCATCACGTTGGGGGCATTGCCAGGGCAATGTCATTACGTCATGACGGGTGACGTCATTACACGGGGGATCTGGGGCGGGGTTCCCCCCGCCAGCCGAATGCCGGCCGGCGGATCGGGAACCCCTATAGCGGGGGATCCCCCGCCCCCCGGGCTGACTTGGCAGCCCTAGTAGGGGCGCCTCTGGTGACTGAGGACTGCTCTTTGTAATTCCATCTGGGGGGGAGGTGGGAGCACGTTTTTCTGGGACTACTTGTTCCTGCTGCTGCACATCCAATTCAGATATTGTATTTGGAATGGGATTCAGCTGCCTCCCTTTGCAGTACATGTCCTGCAATGGAGTGTTAGCCGTACTGGGAAATCTCTTTGTATATATCTGAGCAAAGTTGGCAGTGAGTCTCGTTACATTTTAATATCTTTCTTGTATATGGATGAAGGTGGGTGAAGATGGGTAGCTGTGTTAGTCTGTCTGTAGCAGTTGAAAAGATTAAGAGTCCAGTAGCACCTTAAAGACTAACAAAATTTGTGGGTGGGCCTGAGCTTTCGTGAGTCACTGCTCACTTTGAAGAGAGAAGAAGAAAAGAGATCGGATTTATACCCCGCCCTTCACTACCCGAAGGAGTCTCACAGTGGCTTACAGTCTCCTTTCCCTTCCCCTCCCCACAACAGACACCCTGTGAGGGAGGTGGGGCTGCAAGGGATCTTTCGAGAACAGCTTGTGAGAGAACAGCTCTGAAACAATTTGTAACTGACCCAGGGTGGAGGAGTGGGGAATCAAACCCAGTTCTCCCAGATTAGAATCCGCGCTCCTGGCCACTACATCAAACTGGCTCTGAAAAAGTCAGCAGTGAAAGCTCATACCCTACCACAGAATTTGTTAGTCTTTAAGGTGCTACTGGGCTATTACTTTTTCCTTGCATATGGTCAGGGGTCCGTTGGAGCGGGAGTGCACAGGAGCGTAGCTCCGGGAGTGAGGAGCCCAGGGGGTGGGCACATGACCAAGCCCCACCCCCTCCTCGGCTTCCCCGAGCAGTGAAGAGGCGCAGCGCCCCGGGGAAAGCCCTGCTAGGGTCTTTATTGTTTTTAATGTTTTGTTTTAATATTGATAATTTTATCATTCTTCCTTTTATGACTGTGTGCTGCTTTTCCAGAGACTTGCTCAAGGTGGCCTATACATTTTCTAAGTATACCATTTTTTATCTGGGCACATGGCACATAAGTAGTGGAGAAATTTCACCAACCCTTCAGCAGCTTCCACCCCATCAGTTTGGTGTAGTGGTCAGGACTTGGACTCTAATCTGGGAGAACCGGGTTTGATTCCCCACTCCTCCCCATGCAGCTGCTGGTGTGACCTTGGGCCAGTCACAAGTTCTCTCAGAGCTGTTCTCTCATGAGCAGTTCTCAAAAGACCTCTCTCAGCCCCACCTACCTCACAGGGTGTCTTGTTGTGGGGAGGGGAAGGGAAAGGGATGGGTAGTGCACATGTCCTGGGTATCTCAAGTCTACTTGAAACCTGGTGGTTTCAAGGGAGCAGGAAGAGAATGAGGGTGTGTTCTTTACGCTTATTTTTATTGCACAGAGTATTGGATGGGGAAGGGAATGGAGGAAGAGCAGGTCAGTTTCACTCACCTGTGGAGTGGAGCCTGAGGGGTGGGTGTCGCCTTCTGACACACTTCCGGTATGTTAGGGGGTGGGGCATATGCAAATGAGTTATGCCAATGAGCTCCTGCACCTCTTTTTCTATGAAATGACTCCTGCATATGGTTATCCACCAAACCAAATTTTGTTCCTCTTTGTCAGTTACATGCAGTGCATGTTTACATCTTTGCTGCTCTCTCAGCATTGCAGCCCATTTATTTTGGCTCATCGAGCTTAGTGAGAGCCACTGAGAACTGAATGCCCTGTATCTGGACAGCCCTGCTCTGAGTCCTGCTACGGGGTCATGGTAGGATGTAATATATTGAATTACAATAAAGAGACAAATCTCAGATTATGTCTATGGTAGTCAGTACTGGGCAGCTATAGCAAATAAAATTTGTATCAAATGGAATATATTTATGATATGGTGTACACCATAATATAATTAAAAATTACCAGGCTGTATTAAGAATCGTGAAGAATAAGCTTAACATAAGCTGTTATAATTGCCTATACAAAGCTGATGAAAATATTAAATATTAAATGACCAACACAAGACCATAGGTGTTTTGACAACAAAAGCTTTCCTAAGTGGTCAGTAGTACACAACAAAGTTTTTAGAAACACATCTGGAAAATGACCACTGAGGAAAGCCTTTGTGGCTGAAACGCCTGTGGTCTTGTGTTGGTCATTCGATATTTTCATCTGCTAAGTGTAGGAAATTATAACCGTTTATGTAAAACTTATTCTTGATTATTCTTAATATAGCCTGATGTTCAGGCTCTTGTGTTTTTAATTTTTTAATTATATTATTGTGTCTACCGTATAATAAATATATTTCCTTGATACAAATTGTAATTGCTGAAGCTTGAACCTTTAGGTTGCGTTTGGTTCCCCCTCCTCCTTTGTTTGTTTCAATACTGGGCAGCGCCAAACTTACCCAATGTGCTTCCCCCAAGTTTGGGATCCTTGGTATAGTTTAGTTTAGTTGTATTATGGTCTTAAGACCAGCATACAAATCCTTGGTCCTTTCCACATTTGCCTGCCATTCTGGATTTTCTTAGTGTTCAAGTTGAGGCAATTTAAGTCAGCAGCAAAACAGCATCCGAAAAACCCGGGGCAACAGGAGGCTGAAACTGGGCTGACCACTGAAGGGAGGGAACGTAAGGGATAGGGCTCCCAAGTCATACTGCTGGCGGGGGGGAGTCCTTCTTTGCCCGGGACCCGCCCGGGAGCCTCCCTGGCGCGCGTGCAAAGCGTGCGCGCCCAGTGACGTCACCCAGAAGGCAACGCCGTGGCAACGTCTCCAACGTGGTGACGTCATTTCCAGGTGACGTCATTACACTGGGGGGGTCATCCAGGCTGGACGACTTTGGGGGCGGGGTTCCCCTTGCTGGCCGAATGCCGGCCAGCGGATCGGGAACCCCTATAGCGGGGGATCCCCCGCCCCCCAGGCTGACTTGGCAGCCCTAATAAGGGAGGACAGGGGGGAAAAAAACTGAAATAAAAAGAAGGCTGAATTCGATTTTAGTGCAGAACAAGGAAAAAAACTGGAATAAAAAAGGTTGAATTTGATTTTAGAGCAGAATGGGGGGGGGGGGGGGACCTGGAATAAAAAGAAGGCTGAATTTGATTTTCGTGCCAAATTGCTTGGAGGGCACCGTGGTGAACATGGATTAAAAGGAGAGTGCGGAAAGGGCCGTTGTCTCAGAAGAGCTGAGACTTGTCTGTTGTTGTTCCTGTATCTGCACTGCAGCCCTTCACCTTCCCTAATTCCCAGAACCTGCCAGTGCCACAGACTTTGCATTGTAGCCTTGTCCTAGCCCAACTAGCCAGCTTACGAGATGCAGATAAGGCTCTACCCACTCTGTAGTTCCTAGGGAGCTGCAGAACACACCGGGAGATGGTGGGGGAATGTGTTGTGTGCACTGCCTGTAGGTCAGACTCTCAAATACATTTGCAGAGGTGATGGTGGCTAAAAGGGAATAGATGGGAAGTAGGTTGGTTTGAGGTGAAGGTTGGGATATATGGGGAATGTGCACTAAGCTGACAGATGTGTCCGGAGAAGGTTCTGGTTTAGAAGCTTGGGTGTCCTATTTCCAGAGTGGGCTCAGATCTCTATGAAAAGCAGTGAGTCCCAAGTCTCAACTGCAAATAGGAAGTGGATGTAGCTTGGGCAAGGGACCTCTCCAGGCTATGTGAGCCTTGGCAGGCTGAAAGCCTTGGAGGAAAGAAGATGATGACAAGTACCACTTCTAAGTAAATAATACTATCTGGAAACTCCCTGAGCTTCACTAAGCTTCACTTCAGTGTTCCTGAAGGCCTTGGGAGTGAAGTGGGGGCTGTAGTGCCTCTGAACCCTCTCTGCTCTGGGGATCTTGCCAGAAAGTGACGTTGCACAGTTGGGACACATCCACAAAGGCAGATATGTAATTTTCATAGGATCTTCTGAATTTCTGTTTCTTCATGTTGGGTTCTAATGTTTATTTAGTATTGACTGACACTGAAACACAATCTGGCTTAAAGGTACTAAGATTCTCAGTTAAAAAAAAAAAAGTCTTCAGAGTCCCCCTACTTCTCATTCGGTTTGGACTTGTGACACCTGCACTCCTGGCTCCATACAGTGTTGAAGAATGATAAAACAGCCTTGGAGCAGAGCTGATTAGCACTGGTGGTTCAGGAGACTCTCGGCCTGGAGCCTGGCTGGGGAAGCGCTAACGGTGACAGTGGGTGGAGCCTGCAGCCTTTGTGATTGGTCAGGTCTGAGCCGAATGGCTTCTGCAGTGCTACCAGTGCCCCAGGGGTTCAGCTCTGCTTGGCCCTGGCCACCAGCAGGCCTCCAGGACACTGTCTAGGGTTGCCAGCTCTGGGTTGGGAAATTCCGGGAGATTTGGGGAGGATAGGGCTTGGGTAGGGGAGGGAGCTCAACAGAGATGTGAAGCCATGGAGTCCACCCTCCAAAGTTGCCATTTTCTCCCGAGGAACTGATCTCTGTTGCCTGGAGATCAGCTGTAATTCCAGGTGATCTCCAGGCTCCAACTGGAGGTTATGATCCATATGTGCTCAGTCCATAAGCATTTCCGTTCTCGTCCAAATTCCTTAATGGAATAAATTGCCTGTGCCTGTGCCGAACTAGGTTGGTAGTTTTAAAGTGCAACAGATGAATGTTCCAGGTTATTCAGTTTCAAAAGTACATATGTGAAGACTGTTGGAAGGACACTTCTGTTCCACCTCTGATGGAGCTGCCAGCCTGTTACAAATCCGCTTCCAAGAGGGGAAAGAACGCCATCCATACGTGCAATGCTATCACTCCAATATGAATACCCAGTGTTCTCACAAGCACAGTTTTCTTCCTGTGAATAGTATACTCAGGACTATTTGAATAAATGCAAGATTAATGTTAAGTCAGATCAGGGGACCCTATATGAAGGACGAGCCTGTGTGGCATAGAGTGTCATGGTTAAAGGGCTGGACCAGGATCTGGGAGCCCCGAGTTCAAGTCCACACTCTGCCCTGGGAGTTCGCTTGGTGACCTTTGACCAGCCTCCCTCACAGGCTTGTGTTGAAGATCATATGGGCAAAGGACAACCCCGCATGCATTTTGGAATTCCTGGCAGGATCAGAATACCATAGACAGGACAGGAGATTCTGTTGTCAGGTCTATGCATACAGCACCTTTTTACGAGTTCTTTTCCTGAAGTCCCATTTGCCTCGTTATGAGTTCATCTTTCTTTCGTCTGTCTCAAGAGGAGGGCTACTGAGAGGAATAGGAAATTTTTCCCAAGTAAGCTGTGTGCCCTGAATGTGTAATGTCAAGTTCACTGATGTTTGTCTCCATTCTCCTCCTGCCTCCATGGGAGCAAATTGAAAAAGCAATTAGGAGAATCGATTACTGGATATTAGAATGAAAGACATTAAAATGCAATTTGCAAGAGGATGCTATAGTGGACACTGAAAGCGAAGCAGATGAACCGCCCGGAGGCAACACACAGGGTGCCAGGGTGGGCCATGGAGACCTGCTGGATTCCTGGTCGGAGAGTGGAGAATACAGAGGGGGGGGGGGGCTAAAGCAGTTGGCTAAAGAAGGTCTCTCTTGAAACCTTGGTTTTATCGTGCATCGGAGGGGGATTAATCAAGTGGAGACCATTAAGCTAAAACATCTATTGGTACATTTTGGAGGAATGGATAGAAGAGGTTAAGATGAAAACTGGTGAGGACATGAAGGGGGAAGCCCTTCTGTTAGAAGGAGAAATCTAAATATGTACCTGTCACTCATCCCCCCCCTTCCTTTCCATAGTCTCTTTTTAAAACATGTCATTGTTTTTGCTGTATCCAGGGCTATTTTTGGGCCGGAACACACAGGAACGGAGTTCCAGCTGGCTTCTGAGTTGGCCACGCCTACAGCCTCTCCCCCTCAGGTTCTGTGGGGCGCCTGGGGAAGCTGCTCCAGAAACTGCCTTCCTTCCCTTGGGTTCCCCATGTGCCCCGCAAGCCGCAGGGCACCTGGGGAAGCCGATCCTGGGAGGGACTTGTGCTGTCAGGGGTGTGGTCTAATATGCTGATGAGTTTCTGCTGTTGGGTGTGGCCTATTATGCTAATGAGTTCCTGCTGGGCTTTTTCTACAAAGAAAGCCCTGGCTGTATCCAAAACAAAGAAAACAAAAGCTGCCTTTTAATAGGAGCAACCAAAATGACACAAAGCTGTGCAAGCTTCTGAGTTCTCCTGAACGATCATCAGGATTAAAAACACCATGGATCATGATAGGGATGCCAGCCTCCAGGAGAGACCTGGGGATCCTCCCAAATTACAGCTCATCTCTAGGCTTTGGAGAAAATGGATGTTTGGAGTGTGGACTCTACGGCATTTTACCCCACCGAGGTCCCGGTCCTCCCCAAACTCCATCCCCAAATCTCCAGGAGTTTCTCATCCTGGATCTGACACTGGTGGTCAAGCTTAATCAAAGTTCAAAGTTTATTTAGGTTTAATGGTCCATAGGCCATACACCATTAAAAAAAATTAAGAGTTAAAAAACCCCCCAGTAAAGACAAGCTTAATGAATGAGTAAAAAGAAGGGAAGGTTGAAGAAGAAGGTAGTGATCGTATGGTCATGCCTTCTAAGCATCCCCTGGAGGGCCAGTTCGGCGTGGTGGTGAGGAGCACAGACTCTAATAGGGGAGAACTGGGTTTGATTCCCCACCCCTCCACATGCAGCTGCTGGTATGACCTTGGGTCAGTCACAAGCTCTCTCAGAACTGTTCTCTCCAGGGCAGTCCTCGAAAGAGCTCTCTCAGCCCCACCTACCTCCCAGGGTGTCTGATGTGGGGAGGGGAAGGGAAAGGAGATTGTAAGCTGCTCTGAGACTCCTTTGGGTAGTGAAGGGCAGGGTATAAGTTGAATCTCTTCTTCTTCTCTCTCTGTAAATCACTGAGTGGGCAAGCAGATTTTAAATGCTGCTAGTGTTGGGTTGTACTCTTGGCCTTCTGAGAAAAGGCAAAAAAAAAAAAATTAAATGGAGGCCAGTACTGGTTGTGGTACATACACTTATTCCCCTCCCTCCCCCGGTCATCATTGTCTCTGATCAAACCTGTTTTGAAGGTTTCTGTAGTGCTTCACAACTTGTTTGACCAGAAATGTATTTATTATTTTACGTAAGCTTCTTTTCCAAGTCCAAAATCCTTCAAAGTGGTATATGGTAATATCAAGATGAAATGAAAACTGGCTAAATTAAACAAGCAGAGCAGATAAACATCAAATAAAGATCCAGTCAAAGGTGGAATAAAATTCTGCCAATGAATAGAAGACTTCTCCCCATCCTAAAAGATACGGAGAATAAAAAGTTCTTAACTTTACATCAATTTATTTATTTATTTGAATTTATATCCCGCCTAGCCAGCACAAAGCGGCTCTAGGTGGCTCACAACATTTAAAATCAGTATACAAATTCAATCAGTACTTTAACAGTAAAACCAATAAACCACTAAAATGGCGGCAATTTACAAATCCAACACCAGAAACAGTAACTGCATCTACTACTTCACCCCCTGGCCAGGGGCAACCACCAAGAGATGTACCAGGCCTACACATCACTGGCCACTTACCCGTGGCCATTTTCCCCAGCAGCGGCCCCAAAAGCCTGGCGGAAGAACTCCGTCTTGCAGGCCCTGCGGAACTGCAGGCCCTGCGGAACTTCCGGGAGCTCATTCCACCAGTGGGGGGCCGCCACTGAGAAGGCTCTATTCCTGGTGGTCGTCAGTCTGGCCTCTCTCAGGCCAGGCAAGGTCAGGCGATGTTGTGTGCCTGATCGCAGTGCTCTCTGGGGTATATACGGGGAAAGGCGGTCCCTCAGGTAGGCAGGCCCCTGACCATATAGGGCTTTAAAGGTCAAAACCAGCATCAAAATTAAAATAATGTAAGCACCCCATCTGTGTACAGTGTAGACTTGATTTTTCTTGGTATTTTTGGCCACTGTGTGACAGAGTGTTGGACTGGATGGGCCACTGGCCTGATCCAACATTGACTTCTCTTATGTTCTTATGTTCTTTATTCATGTGTTGATTAATTCTCATGTTATGCTCAGCACATGTACAGTTCAGTGTGTGATTTAAGCCCCACATTTATCCAGGTACTTGTCCCTGTATTTGTTTAAGTATTGGTTGTTGTACATATGTATATGTACAATGCATAAATTGTAACGTGTGAACAGAGCTAGGGGTGCCCTGGTTAAGGTGTTGGATTAGAATCTTGTGAGATCCAGGTTCAAATCCCGACGCTGCCATGGAAGCCCACTGAGTGACTTCAGGCCAGTCAGTCTTCCCAGTCTAACCTACCTCACAAGGTAATTGTGAGGTTAAAATGGAGGAGGGAAGAATGATGCGCACTGCCCTGAGCTCCTTGAATAAAAATACACCAGGGCCCCGATCAGACGTCGTGTTTCAAGAGCATGGAGTGTGCTTGTAGTTAAACCAAAGGCATTCATACCGGTGAATGTCAAACAGACATGGCACCCATCACCTGCCTCAGTGTGCAGCCACTGCATGGCTGGGGGTTCACCCTTCCCATGCTGGAACTGTGGAACGTGCACGTGGGTGCACATAAGCGGTTGACCGCAGCTCTCTCCCCTCTGAATGTACTTGCACAGTGACGATTTAACGCACCACAGTGATCAGACACCCGGAAATGCGCAGTGGGACTACTTGGATCAGCCGCCACCAGACTTTCTCCGGTGGCGGCACAGTCGGGGGTGAAGATGAGTGGCCTACGAGTGAGGAGTGTGATACAGATGTGGTTGTCTGGACGTGCCTGTAAAATCCGGTAGGGAGAAGTAAAGACATCAGAGCTAATAGCTTGTCTGATCATGGCCCTGATAAACAAATTGTGATAATGGGGTCCACTGCAAGGAACTAGCTTCATGTCTGTGGTATGCTGGACGGGAAATGCAAAGGGGCTGGAATCTAGATGTGCTGTGATGTCTCGGTGAAGCAGTAATGCCTGGTTACAGTGGGAGTGGTGGCAGAGCTCTCTGCGAGTTGTGCGAGCGTGGGAGTAATTTTAAAAACCCCACTCCCTTTTGCTGTCCTCTCTTAGAAGGCTGATGACCACTTTGCAGTGCATTTCTCTGTGCTGTAGGGAAAGTGATGCATTTGCAGTAACAAGCCATGTAAAGGAATAATTTGCTAGTCAGCTTTGTGTTCCAAAGTATAAATGCTACCAAAATACTCTAGTTTCTATGGAAATTTTCTAGCTTAGCAGCCTTTAGCTAAGTTTGGAAAATTCCATCATTCACAAAAAGACAGTTCAGAGCTTGGTTTTCTGTGTGCCCCCCCTCCCCGCCCAAATACCCATGAAAGGAGCTTCAGGTGTCTCTGGGCTGTGTTTGACTTGCTCTGTTTGACTTGGGACAAGCAGGGCATGAAGAGGCCATTCCACCTGCATTTCTCTGTCTTCAAGCAAATGTGAAGATGCCCATATTATTTTCTGAAAACCCAGCAGTTTTTGTACGGCTGAAAATATTTCTACAGAGGTCAGTTTCTCTGGAGGAAATGGCATCTTCAGTGGGCAGACTCTTGTGATATACCATAGCGTCTAGGAGAAACAGAAGTCCTGGAGTCACATCACAACCATGCTGAGTTCCCTCCCCTCCCTAAAAGCCACCTTTCTCAGGCACCACACCAAAATCTCTAGGGATTTCCAAAGCCAAATTTGGCAACTCCATTTGATGCACCCCCCCTCCCCCCGGGAAGAATTTATATGGGCCAATTTCAGTTAAAATATACATTTAGTCAAGGTTGCCATTTTTATTTTCTATGAAAAGTTAGGAAACGAACCGGCTTTTTGAGGAAGGGATGGAGATTTGAGCATGCCCGTAGGAAAGAAGGCGCCTGCTCTTGATGCATTCTGGTCCATTTCTCCCTACCCCCCATTCCAATTTGCTTTGTATTTTAACACTTAATGGAGAGTTGTCAGGACTCGGAACTACCTGGAAATGATCTGACTTGAGAACTTTTTCTTTCTGGAGTGGCTGCTGGTTGCAGTGAGGAAAACCTCTTGGCTGAGGGAGCTAATTAGACTGTGGAAGGGGAGCAAGGAGAGGCGATGGCAGATCAGGCAGCCCACTCAAGCTGACTTCCAGCTGTCCAAATGTCAGCTGTCAATCCCATTTTTTTAAACCACTGGCTCCTCAAGGTACAGCCCAGTGCACAGAGTCTTGTGGAAATTAATTTATGTACCAGATTTCAGCTGCCATTTTTTAAAAAAAGCAATTATGCTGTCTGATGGGATTTTTAAAAAGCTCATCAACTAGGGCTGCCAACCTCCAGGTGGCAGCTAGAGAACTTCCACTACTACAGTTGATCTTCAGACTATGGATCTTTGGATCTCAGTTCCCCTAGGGAAAACAGCTGCTTTGGAGGGTGGACTCTGTGGCATTATACCCTGTGGAGGTCCCTCCCCAAACCATGCCTTTCCCATAGGGCTGCCAAGTCAGCCCGGGGGGCGGGGGATCCCCCGAATCCCCGGGGGGCGGGGCATCCCCCACCCCCGAAGTCGTCCAGGCTGGACTTCCCTAGCGTAGTGATGTCACCACGTTGGAGATGTTGCCAACTTCCGGGTGACGTCACCAGGCGCGCGCGCATCAGGGAGGCTCCCGGGCGGCTCCCGGACAGCGAAGGACTCCCCCCCGCCAGTCCGTGAGTATGACTTGGCAGCCCTACTTCCCCAGGCCCCACCCCCCAAATTGCCAGGTATTTCCCAACCCAGAGCTGGCAACCCTGTTATCAACTGGCATCAAAACATGTGTCACTATCAGACATCGCTGACAACCAGGCCTAACCCAGCAGGATTTTAGGGGCCTTTCCTGCAGCAATGCTTGCTCTGTCCCTGTGGTCCATTTTAGGGTCTGCACCTAAGCCCCAAGGACTCATGTTTTTGAGGAAACCTTACCCTGAAGTGAGTTGAGATGCTTGCCTGAATGTGGTGGAAGTAGATGGGAAGTAGCTTTGGAGTCAAGGTGCAGTCCCCTGGGAAGTTCCCCTGGCTAAGCTTTACTTATTGAAATGAGAGGGAGCTGAGCGTTAACAACTTTCCCATGGATCATGCTAGGAAGGAGAGAATCTTTCCTGTGGTGGCTCCTTATTTGTGGAATGCCCTCTAACTAGGGATGCCACTCTCCAAGCTCATCTCCAGACGACAGTTCCCCTGGAGAATATGGATGCTTTGGGGGGTGGACTCTGTGGCATTGTATCCCACTGAGATCTCTGTCCTCCCCAGGCTCCACCTCCAAATCTCCAGGAGTTTCCCAACCTGAAGCTGGCAACATTACTCCCTCTAGACCCCACCAGTGGCCCGGGAGGGGGGAGTTCTGGCAACACTACCTCTGTCCTCCTGAAGTTCTTGCTTTCATACCACAATTTTAATAGTTTTTTTTAATTAACCGATGACTTTGGTTGATTCTGTTGATTTGTTCTGTTTGAATTTGGCTTCTTTCCCTTCCTTCTTCCACTGGGGCCACACGGTTTATAGTGGTAACTTTGCTTTTATTGGTTTTAGTTTTAATTTTAGTGTTATGCTTTTAAATATTTTTCCTGTTGGATTTTATCCACTATTGAATCACATTTATATATTTACATTATTTATGGCCTGCCTTTCTGCCTGGGCCTCAAGGTGGATTACACAGAGTGAATCAGTGCAATCAACAGGATGGGACATTCAGTAAACAGTGTGATAGGATTGGGATGGTAGAAGTCTGGAGCCAACCAGAAGTCTAAAAAATAGAATTGAAGCAAAGCATAAGTATTAACATGACACTAAACAATGTAAAAATTATGTAGTACTAGGAATAAGGCCCGTTGTGGGAATAAATACAACGGGCTCTAGAAAGAGGCTCTTGGAGAGTGTCAAGGCCTTGGGCACTCAGTGTCAATTTGCTGGGGCAACCTCAGCAGTGTATAATGACACAGAGTCCACCATTTTTCCAGGGGAACTGATCTCTGCTACCTGAAGAGCAGTTGTAATTCTGAGTGATCTCCTGCCCTCACCTGGAGATTGGCAGCAGTGGTTCCCCAAGAGGGAATAGCTGGTTTGGAGGGCAGAGACTATGGCATTGTACCTGTCTGAGGCCCCACCTCTCCTCAAACCTCACCCTCTCCAGACTCCACCCCTCAAATCTCCTGGAATTCCCCACTTGGAGTTGGCAACCCTATCTCCTTCCCAGCCAAGCATCAACCTACCTTAATTTCCCCCTCACTCTTCAGCTTTCCATCCCCCCCCCCCACCTGCAGCTTCTACCATGCTCTGAAGCCCCTCTTATAAACACAGGTAACTGCCATTTCATTTCACCTACTAACAGCCACTGAGGTAACAGTTGAACCTTATGGGGGAACATTTTAAACAAACCACAGGCAGCAGCCATCTTATAAACACAGGTAACTGCCATTTCGTTTCACCTACCAACAGCCACTGAGGTAACAGTTAATCCCCCCACAGGAAGGAAGCAGGAGAAGTGTCTTCGTCAAGAGAGAAAGCCATCTGCCAGGAATTCTGACAGGGCACAGAGGCTGAAGGAGTGGACGGGGAAGAGGAGCAGCACCCAGTTGCGAGTATTCACAGCCAATGGATAGGGACAGCTTCTGATAGACAGGCCAGGGGACCAAAGGCTGGGGTGGCGTGTGGAATGTTCAGGAGCGTGCCACCACCAACAGAGAATTATGTATAAGAGAGATGATCTTAGAGCAAGCTTTCCGCAGTAGTGTAGACCATGGCCCCTAATCATTTATCCAAGAAAGTTTGTGAACCATTTTGTATAGTGCAGCTCTGTTGCCTGCCCAGAAAAACCCTCTTGAATCATTCAGTTTTGCATAGTTTGCAGAAAGCCAGGAGAGGGGGAGCCTTCCTGATCTGCTCAGGCAGACTGTTCCATAAGGTGGGGCCCACGATGGAAAAGGGACATGTACGGGGCAGTTGATCATCTTGCCCATTTGCAGGTTGGCACCTGCAGAAGGCCCTGATCAGATGAATGAAGCTGTCATAGTGGAGCATAGGGGGAGAGGCGGCCTCACAGATACAAGGGACCAAGGTGAAGAAGAAGAGATTGGATTTATACCCCGCCTCGTGTGTGAAAACCGGTACCCAGTGGGCAGCCAGTGGAGTGACTGCAGAATGGGAGTAATATGCATGCCTGTCTTGCTCCCGATACTATCCAGGCTGCAGCATTCTGCACCAACTGCAGCTTTCAAGTAGATTTTAAGGGGCGACCAGTGTTTCTGCAACAATCTGGGTATTTTCCAGCAATGGTGCACACAGCACATTGCCTCCTTTGTACTCTCTCCCTGTCCCGGACTGGTTCCTGGCATTCGCTTTGGGTGGTACCCTCAACCTGGCCTTTTTTTCTTTGGGAATGCGCTGGAACGGTGTTCCGGAACCTCTTTGACAAAATTCTTTTAAAAATGTTTAAAAGTTCATGAGTTTTCAGTATACAGATTGAAAACTTTATTTCCTTCTTGAGAGTTCCTGGACCTCTCCGGGACTACACCAGTTTGATGTAGTGGTTAAGTGCGCGGACTCTAATCTGGGAGAATCGACTTGATTCCCCGCTCCTCTACTTGCACCTGCTGGATGACGATGGGCAAGCCATAGTTCTGACAAGAGCTGTTCTCTCAAGGACAGATCTGAAAAGAAGAAGAAGAAGAGATTGGATTTATACCCTGCCCTTCACTTGGAGTCTCAGAGCAGCTTACAAACTCCTTTCCCTTCCCCTCCCCACAACAGACACCCTGTGAGGTAGGTGGGGCTGAGGGAGCTCTGACAGAGACTGCTCTTTTTTCAAGAACAGCTGTGCCAGAACTATGGCTTGCCCAAGGTCATCCAGCAGGTGCAAGTGAAGGAGTGGGGAATTAAACCCGGTTCTCCCAGATTAGAGTCTGCACACTTAACCACTACACCAAAAGAGCCCTCTCAGCCCCACCTACCTCACAGGGCGTCTGTTATGGGGAGGGGAAGGGAAAGGAGTTTGTAAGCTGCTCTGAGACTCTGAATGAAGGGCAGGGTATAAATCCAATCTCTTCTCTTCTTCTCTCTCTCCCCCCCCCCCAAAAAAGGCAAAGCCCTACACTCAACTATCAAGTCTCAGACTGCATCATAGACCTGGTATGACAAAATGAGTCATTAAGTCGACTGAAATAGTAGGTTCTGTTGCTGCACTGGACTGCATTACTTCAGCTATTTCCCATGGGGGCTTACATTCTTAACTATCCCACACAGCCTACCTGCCTGAAGAAAACTAATTCTGGACAGTGCCGGCTGTGCTAGTTCTCTAACTGCAGTGCATTTCCCCATAGGACAGCATTCAAAATATTTATTTACATTATTTATATCCCACCTTTCTCCCTAATGGAGACCCAAAGCAGCTTACATCATTCTCCTCTCCTCCATTTGATCCTCACAACAACCCTGTGAGGTAGGTTAGACTAAGACTGTGTGACTGGCCCAAGGTCAACCCAGCAAACTTCCACGGCAGAGTGGGGATTTGAACCTGGGTTTCCCAGATCCCAGTCCCACACTTTAACCACTACACTATGCTGGCTCTCCAACTTGTAATATGAATCAGTAGGGTCTTTTGTACCGCCTCATTCCCAGCGTGTTCCTCTGCATCTGCAGTGTGTTGAGAACTGTTTGTTGTAGACTATAGCTGTTACATCTGAAAACTTCCTGAACATACACCTGAACTTCCTGAACATCTGAAAACTTCCTGAACACACACCTGAACTTCCTGAACATCTGAAAACTTCCTGAACACACACCTGAACTTCCTGAACATCTGAAAACTTCCTGAACACACACCTGAACTTCCTGAACATCTGAAAACTTCCTGAACACACACCTGAACTTCCTGAACATCTGAAAACTTCCTGAACACACACCTGAACTTCCTGAACATCTGAAAACTTCCTGAACATACACCTGAACTTCCTGAACATCTGAAAACTTCCTGAACTTATTTAGTTTCCACTTGAATATCACCTCTTCCAGTACAACAATGTAATGGATAGAGAGCTGCTGTCTTAGTTAAAGAATTCTCTCACATATGAAACTGTCATGTTCACAGCCAGACCATTGGTCCACCAAGATCAGGATTTGCCTGCTCTTACTGGAAGTGGCACGCCAGGGTCTTGGGATGCTGCCTATCACTGACTACTTAATCCTTTCAGCTGGAGATGCTGGGGATTGAACCTGGGATCTTCCGGACACAAGGCAGATGCTGTGCCATTGAGCCAAGGCCCCATCCCAGTGACAAGCCTGCCATTTCCCCCAAGCACCAAAGTCAATAGTTTCCTTTATGCTAGATGTCTCTCGCTCCATTCGGATTGTGCAAGTAACAGGAATATTCTTAAGGTTTAGGCTACAGCAGTATATATTAGCGCTTGCCTGCCCATTGAGCAGTCTGATTTTCTCTTTTGAAAAGAGTCTAGGTTTATAATATCATACATTAGAGGATAATACATACAATAAGGTATCTGGGTGAATAAGCATTTTGCTGTGCATCTGTGAGCAAACTTGCAGAGAGAATTTTTGAGGATTAACCATGGGGAATTGTCATGTATTCAGAATTACTGCACTAATCTGAAAGGTGCCTTGAAAATGAAATGTGTACATTTCAGGCAGCATGGTGACTGATCGCCAGACCATGGCTTACAGCGGCTTTCTCCTTCCTTCCCTCTCATGGGGATTTCCTCCTCCCTTTATTTGTTTAGACATTTCTGCCCTGCTTTTCTCCTCAGTGGGAATTCAGCGCAGCCCCCTCCAAGTTGTGGAGTCTTGAGAGCAAAAATTCTGCTTTGTGAGCTGCTGGCATTACAGTTGTGAGCGAGCCATTTGGCTGCTGCATCAATGAGTTTGCTCTGGAGCCATCCTTCCTGAGCTAAGACGAAAATGTGGGAGCCGGAGGCTAAAAAACTCTGAGCTAGCTCACACTAACTTAGCTTAGAGGGAACGCTTCTAATGACCTTGTTCTCTCTTCCTCTGTTTTATCCTCAAAACAACCACCCTCTGAGGAAGGTTCGGCTGCGAGACAGTCAGCCAGTAGCCTTCTGTGGCAGAGTGGGGCTCTCCCAGATCTCTGTTCAACAGAGACTTCCACACACTGTATGAGCTTTCCTGGTTTAGAGTCCATGGCTCAGGGCATGCAGAAGGTCCGGGTTCAGTCCCCAGCATCTCTAGTTAAAACAGTCAGGTAGAAGGTGATACAAAAGACCTGTGCACGAGACCCTGAAGATCTGCTGCCAGTCAGTAGACAAAACTGGCCTTGACAGATGAATGGTCTGACTTCGTATATGGCCAAATCTACGCCTCCTGTCTGAAGTAGTTTGACTGCTGTCTTTTCCTTCACTCATTTCACACTGGTTTCAAATTTCACTTTGGGTTTTCCCCCTGGGTCTGAAGAGCAGTAAGCAACAGGATCTGTTTAAAGCAGTGTAATGCTAGCTTGACTACAAGAGGGCAATTAACGAACGTAGACGGTGATTTTTAAACTAGAACAAGTATGGCTTGAAGCTAGAAACAGGTATAGACGGGTTTTTTTGAAACTAGAATGATTCCAGAAGGGAAAGTCAGATGTAGTTTTGACCTAAGACAGATTCATGTGTTTGCTCTAGTCATTGCTTGGCTTGCTGTGGGGTTTGAACTGGGCCAGCGGTTTATGTCGAAGTAGGATAGCCTCCTGCAAGTCTTTGGACCCCTGTTTCCAATACCAGGAATGTGACCGGGTACCTACATGGGATGCTTCATGTCCAGGTGGACAGTGCTTTGTGGATAGAAGCGGTTTTGGATGTGCCGTTGTGCCTGATTTGTGGGCAAAGTCTCTGCGCACACACCCTTCCCTTGCTGGATGAGTGTATGTCTGTGTGAGCAGAGTTCAAGAACATAGCAAGCCCTGCCATGAGTTGATTGTACTTTGTACTAATTCAAGCTACAGCCTCAGCTCGGGCTCCATAAGTGGATGGTTTTGTGCCATTAAACCTAGATTACAGAACTGTTGGGAGAAACACCGTATTTTTATATTAGCTCGCATATTGCTGTCTCCTCTGCCGCTTTATTGAAAGGTACAGTCTCTCATATTATTTTAAAGCCAATAGGGAGTTCATTCTTCCTTCCTGTTATCTGGGGGGGGAAATAGCGGGGGTGGGGGAGCTGTAAACAGAATCTGCAAGGGCGTTGCCGTTGTTTGGTGTTTTGCTTCAATAGAACCTTTTAGTGTTGCAGTTGTAAAGACCTGAAAAACACCATTAGGTAGGAAAAGCATTTGCTAATCTGGCTTTGAGGGTGAGATAAATTACAATGAGGTTCGAGTTCTGAAACGAAAGCAATGACCAGATGTATTTGGGAGCAGTTACATACAAAACAGGAGTTAGGCTTGCCTGAACCAACGTAATCGCTCCAGTTTAATGCGAAAATACAAAGGGAATTAAGGATTATTGTTTATCATGAATGATGCCCTCCCCATGAGTTAATTCCTGTGAGACCTTAGATAGTTCCTGGAAGAATGAATGAAGCATACTGAAAGAGCAGCATCTTAATTGCTGTATATTGACACAATCTACCTATTGGGCTGTTTGAATAAGAGTTTGGGGGTTCATTAAGACACGAATAACTTGGAAATACACTGGGTTTTATTCCAGTGTTCAAATGGAGTCTAAATGAGCACAGTGTCCTTGCAGAGAAACCTTCAAATAAAATGGGGAGGGGTCGTTTCTGTTGATTTTTGATGCAATGAACATGACCATGAAATTGAGCAAACTCCAGAGGTTGGCGAAAGGCAGGAGGGCCTGCGGTGGTGTGGTCCATGGGGTCCCGAAGAGTTGGACTTGACTGTGCGACTGAACAACAACAACAAAGTCTCTTTGTTGTTGATACACTTCAGAGCAATTTAGCTGTTGATACACTTCAGAGCAGTTTATCTGTAAGAACCATAGAAGTAATGACCATATGGCAAGAACCATAGCAGTATATATGGAGTATAAATGGACACACTTTTACATTGCTTCTTTCTTTTGTACCCTTTTAGGGTCTGTGATGCCCAATGCATAGGAGAGCTTAAAAAAAATGACTTTATTCTGAACTGCATAAATACAGCAACCAATTTTGCTTTCTTTCCTTTCTTTTAAAGGGATAACCACAGTTTTGACCATGACAACTTTAAGCATCAGCGCAAGGCATTCCTTACCCAAAGTTTCCTACGCCACTGCCATGGACTGGTTCATCGCGGTGTGTTTTGCGTTCGTGTTCTCTGCCCTGATTGAGTTTGCGGCTGTCAACTATTTCACTAACATTCAAACGGAAAAGGCCAAAAGGAAGGCTATGAAATCCATCCCTGAATTTCCAGCAACTCTCATGCAGAGGGAAAATTGTGCAGAAGAGGCACCCACGGTATTTAGATTTAATACATGCACGTTAAATCTTACGCGTACAATGGTCACCAAATGTGCATGGGAGTATAGTGTTAGACGTTGGCTGTAGCTGACTGGGATGTTTGTGTGCCAGCTGCTGTTCCCCTTCAAAGAAGGAGGAGTAAAGGGAAGGGAGCGAGGCCATGGTAATCTTTGAAGGTAAGGGGGAGTGGGGTTGAGCAGTCAGCAGCCCAGCAGAAAAGCTTAAGGGGGGGGGGGTTCACATGGTGAGGATGTGAGACAAATAACACATTTTGGCTGCAGAATAGTTGATAGAGGAGAGGGGGTCGGTCAAAGTGCATATGTGGAAGACCAGAGAGGAGGGGGTTACAACGAGAGATGCTCAGAGCATGAACCAGAACTTTTGCTGAATCAGTACAGGGAAAGGGCAGTATTTTTTTCAACACTGTAAACATGGCAGACAGAGTGTATGAAAGCAAAAGAAGAGTCAAAGATAAATCCAAGACTTCATGGTGACAACATGGGTGGCTGGTAACATTGTCAATGTCTGTGGAGAGCGTACGAGGAGCGGGAGGCTTGGGGGAGATGACCAGTCTTGGATGTACTGAAATTAAGCCAGCAATAACAGGCAATTAGAGATGTGTGATTGGATTCAGAGAAGCTGTTCGGGGGAGGAATAGAGCTCAGAATCACCAGCAGGCGGTGGTACTTAAAGCCACGGGATTTGACAATGTCAGTCAGAGGTAGCGTGGAGAGAGGAAATGAAGGAAAGCCAAGAAGAGGTCCTTGGGAGCGGTCCAACAGAGAAAGGGAAGAGTTGGGAACAATGAATGAGAAGTCGGGTAGGAAGCAGACCTTCTGAGGACTGAGTAATGAAAATCTAAGATGTGGAAGGATTCAAGCAGGAGTGAGGGATCACTTATATTGAAGGCAGCAGATGATGAGGACAGTGTACAGACTTTAGACCTGGCAATGACGTTGGTATGGGCCATTTCAGCGGAATGCAAAAAGTGGATGCTGCATTGTAGTGGGTCAAGAGACAAACTGGAAAGGAGAATGTCCACAGTAGGACTAAGTGGTTTGGAGCCACAGATAGAAGAGACTCACTTGGTAGTTGAAGAGGGAGATGGACCAACGGATGGCTTTGGGGGAATGGGAGAAACAGTGGCACTCTTAACACAGCAGAGAAGTAGTTGAAGGAGAGGACTTGGTTGATGATACAGTGAAGAGGCGGGAATCACTGTGGGGGAGATGTTGGGAGAGACCATATGAAGGGATCGGACAAGGCCAACAGGGTAGTCACCTTGGCTAATGAAACAGTGGAATAGAAAGGACTGATTTGACCAGGGGTAGGGAGTGATGAAAGAGTGGAGCGAGGGAGAGAGAGAGAGTTCAGAGTAGACCGATTCAGTTTTTTAATCAATTCAATTATTGAGACTGCTTATTCACAAAAGGTCTCGTTGATGCAAGTGGAAACAGTCCAGAATAAGCAGATGTACAGAGCTTCCTTTTTAATCCAATGTAGTTCAATTTGTCTAAAGCAAATTGCCCCTGTTTAAATTGTGCTTGGAGAAGACCGCCGAAGGAGAAACGTTTCCGTACGATGGCACCTCAGCTCACGGAGGCTGACCCAGAAATTAAACTACATCACCAAAGAGGAATCACACAGTCAAAATTTGCCATCGGCTTAGGTATATTTTGCTGCTGGAAAAAAATGTTGTCAAATAACTAATAGATTTTATTTGCATCATTTTGCAGTTTTAGAAAAGTGAGCCGTGTTCACTTAAAAAGGAAGATAAGCCCTGAATGTAAGACAACCCCCCTCAAAAGAATACTCTACAAAAAATGTTTTTTATTGCTGTAAATAACTATAACTTGTATGCAACTTTAAGATCACCCCCTCTTTTTCTTAAGGCCAGATGTAGAAAGAAATCCTACTTTTCATTTTTTTTTTGAGTAAATACAGCCTAAAAGGGGCTGTTCAGCAGCTCAGAAATGGAATTGGATTTGATTTTGGGCATAGCACTTGAATAATGCAGCCAGCTAGTACAGACCTGGCCTATAGCTACACTGGGGCTTTTGGGGGCTCTGCCGCCTTCCTTAAAGGGCCAGCCCCCTTCCTTAAAGGACCCCTGCTTGTTAACCCGCCCACTTCTTCCAAAAAGCATTTAAAGGGTCCCTTTGAGAAGAAGCAGGGGTGGCATTCCCCTCTCCCTCCCCTCCTGCAACATTTAAATGGCCTCCAGCTTTATATCTTGCAGGAGGGGAGAGGGAGGGGCACGCACCACCCCCCTTCATTATGGCAAATAATGGCAGCTCCACCAGAAAAAGTTTTGCCCTACAAGCCACAAAATCCTGGCTATGGGTCTGGTGCAGACTGCAGTGCAAGGCAAGCTTTAGGATTTGGGTGGAAGACCATCTGGCCGATGCGGTGTGTAGGAACAAGCTGTGATCAAAACATATCATGTCTGCATAGAATTCAGGCTGCCATGTGACATTTGCTGAAACCAGAGGCTAATCGGAGTAGAAACAGAATTGCAATCCTTGTCCGCTTGGTTTTGTTGGGCAAGGGACTTGGAAGGGCTCTGTCACTTTCCACCTGATCAGAAAATAGCCAAGGTTGCCCCCACGCTTCTAACAGCAGCTGGATGTGCAGAAATCAGCAGCTAAAGCTTTTCAGAGAACAGAGGTTTGCCATGAGCTAATATCTGTACAGTGAACAGTAGCTAGAGCCATCCACTGATAATTTGGCAGGTGTATGCCTGCCAAGAATAAGATAATTGAATTGCATGGTGCAATTTGAGCTTTAGCCGCAGGTGCTATAAACAAAGGGTTGGATCCGACCGGCTTTTCTATCCATGAAATCAAGTGGAAGGGTCTCCTTTGACCATCCAAAACAGCTATTTTGGGGGCTCATGGAACCTGCATGGGCAAAAGCCACATGGCATTTGGGCTGTAGTAAGGAAGAGAATTTGGCAAGCCATCAGGCTGGCTAGATCCAACCCAGATTTTTTTTTTTTTTTACTATGTTCAGTTATCAGCTCAGCATTTGGAATGTACTTTATGGTGGTTTACGTATTGTGGATTCTGGTATCTCAGGCTGCAATAGGAAGCCCCCCAAATGTTACGGCGTTAGCACTGTGAACTTTTCTTCTGATTTGGGCTGGGGGGGTCTTAAGATGATGTTTCTCCAAAGTGCTGCTGAAGTTGTTTCCCCTTTGGGGAAAATGAGATTCATTCTTGGGCTTCTGCCTCCGCCCACAATGCAATATATTCCCCCTCCCACCCACCAGGCTAGAAGATTGATGGCATTTTGACCTTATGTGTCCGGTAAGCAAGTGGTTGGGCAAGACATTTACAAATCCATATGCTGGATTTTGCGCAGCTCTCTTACTGGAAAGGGCAAGCTGTGACAACCTCCTTGTCTAGCCTGGAAGAGGAATCTGTTGATTTCAGTAGAGCTGTACACACACATTAACCTCTGCTCCAGTTTGATCTTGAAAACAGCGGTGGCAAAGTAATTCCTGGAGAGTGCAGTTTCCGAAGAAAGAGGACAGTTTCTCATCAGTGTGAGAGAGCGTACTGTTTAATGAAAGCTACCCCTTTTATTACAAGGAATCACCACATTTGGGGATATAGAATGCACCCTGTTATAAAAGGAATCTTGCAGTGCTTTCCCTGTTATAATAGCTCTGGAACAACCAAAAAAAGGGTCTTCAAAAGTGAACAGTAGTTTCATAGGGTAGCTGTGTTGGTCTGCAGTAGAACCACTAGATTCAAGTCCCAGCAGCACTTTTCGAGGTATCAGATTTTGAAGCAAAATCTGACAAAGGGAGTTTTGACACTCCAAAGTTTGTACCCCAAAATCTTGTTGGTCTTTAAGGTACAACTGGACTCGAGGTTCCGGTTCCGGAGGCGACGGCTGCAGGAGGCGCTGAGCGTGGCTCGCGACCCTTTGCAGAATCCTCTTTCTCTTTAGGGGGTCTTGAACCCCACGAAGGCTCTTGGAGGGAGCCCGGTGGCAGAGCTAGCACCAGGGGGTGAAGTTTGAAGAGACGGCGGTCCTCTTCACCCACCCGGTCAAGCTAAACGCAAGAGGAAGAGACAAGGAGCCCCGCGGTAAGCACGGGCGCACAGCCGCTTTCCGAAAAGCCGAGGAAGAAACAACCTACGATAAAAAACCCAAAGTAAGGTTTAAAACTAAAATTAAAAACTGATGGAAACAGTCAATTGAAAATACCTGTTTTGAGGTTGGCAAGCAGTGAGAGAGAGCTGTTTACGCGGAGCAGTTGCGGAGACGCCGAAAACTCTGGGCGCGGCTAGACCGGGCGAGCCGACGGCCGAGTGAGGAGGAACGAGGCGGCAGGAGCCCTTTTCGCGGCTCGCACTGCAGTTTGCAATCTTTTTTTTTCTTTTTCCTTACAGAGACGTCCTGATGGTTAACTAAGTAAAGAAGTAGTAAAAGGTGCTGTATGGAAATAATTTGTAGTTTATGACTGTAAGATTTCAGTGCCCAAACTGAACTTTACTTTCAAGTGAACACCAAGCAGGAAGTTGGAAATCGTTTATATTAGAATCAATTACTCTGCAGTCTGCTGGAAGGGACTGAACCATGTTTTGATGTCCAAGACAGCTGCTTGTTGACTGGGGAGAAGAATACACGCTGAGATATAGAACGGAAGAATAGACTGGCATTTCTTAAGTGTCTTGGAAGGAGAACTCTGGAGGGATTCTGGGCTCACTCAATGTAATCACCTACTATGTTTCAATTTTTTCTTTCTTTCTCTTCCTTTTGCTTCTTATGCCCTGGTAAAGAACTTCCTGGTACTGATACTAAGTATTAGGTACTAATAAGGTAACGGAAAAAAACTTTTTGCCTTACCATTACCGTGTTTTGAAAGACGAAAAGCAGATCTGGTGAAGCAATAGACTGTTGCAGATTGGATGAGTGCAGTTTTGAAACATTAAAAAGCTGAATTTGAACTTAAAAAGCCAAAAAAACAAGTTGTTTAACATTCCTGCGGTTAAGAAGAGTCGGGAGGGGGAGCCAAGCATCGCGAGACAAAGAGGGGAGGAGGGAACCAAGCATCGCGAGACCAAGCTGTGAGGACTGAGACAGGAAGTGACGGCTTGAGGAGCAGACAAGAAGGGAAGCGGAGAAGAACTGGAAGAGAGCAAAGGGGACTGTAAAAACTGCCGGACCAAAAGGACTACAACAGGAAGTGACGTGCGGAGAGCAGACAAGTAAGCAAGAGGAAGGGACAAAAGGAAACTACGGCAAGCCAGAAGCAAGGTAAAAAGACTATAACCTTTGACACAAACCATAGAGAAGTTGCGCCCGCCATTTTGGATTTATAAAATTTTTAAACAGTAATATCTCATAAACTATATAACTTAGAAGGCTGAAACCAACGAAATTTGACTTGGCAAGACTAGCTTGTGTGATTACACTAAACGGTGTTTGATTTGGAAAATAAAATAAAATCGATCTTTTTTAAAGAGACAAGACGGATCGCGGGCTAAGATCAAGAGCAGCTACATGGTCCTCTCCTACAATGGCAGCAAAAAAAGAAAAAGAATTACTAGCTGTTATGGAAGCAATGGAAAAAAAAATGTTAGACGCTATAGGAGAGGTAAATGTTAAAATGAATGGTATAGCTGCACAAGCAGACAAAAATTTTATAGATTTAAAAGCTGAATTACAAAAGTTAACCACTAGAATACAAGACATAGAAATTAAAGTAAAAGAACTGGAAGAAAATACTCAAAAAACAATGAAGGAAAATGACAGAATGGAAAAGATGATGAACTATAGAGACATGCAAAACCATCTGAGATTTAGAGGTATAGAGGAAAAATTAGGTGAAGACATTTTTACAAGAATGCAAGAAGCATTAGCAGATTTTTTACAAGAGGAAGAGGAAGTTGTTAAAGAACATATGGATCTTGTTTACAGAGTCAATTCTACATACGCGAGAGACAAAAATATACCAAGGGACGTGGTAGTTCAATTTACAATGAAGAGAACAAAAGAACAAATCTACAAGAAATGTTTTACAGACTCTTTTGAAATAGGTGGAAAAAAAGTTATCGTAATGAAAGAATTGCCCAGAGCAATTTTGCAAGACAGGAAAAAATTCAAGCGTCTGACAGACAAACTGAAAGAGAAAAAAATAAGATTTCGTTGGGAAATACCACAAGGACTGAGTTTTTATTATGGTAACAACAGAATGGTGATTAAAAATTCAGCAGAAATGTACGCCTTTGTTGGTGAGAACAAGGAAGAATTTGGTGATATTTAAGACTACAACAAGATGGATTACAAAGTACTCTCATGGAATGTAAATGGACTTAATTCACCCCAAAAACGTAGAATGGTAGGACACTGGCTGGAGAAACAAAAATGTAGTATAGTTTGTATACAAGAAGCCCATCTTAAGAAACAAGACTACAAATATTTAATAAGAAAAAAGTTGGGAGAAGAATTTTTTTCATTGGCAAGTAATAAAAAGAATGGAGTGGTAACATATGCCAAAAAAGACTTGGAACCTAAACTAATATTTAAAGATAAAGAAGGAAGATACTTAGCTATTGAAATTCTGTTACACGGACAGAAGACTTTGATTGTAAATATTTACGCCCCCAACGGAGCTAAAGAAATCTTTTTTAAAGAACTACAAATGGAACTGGACAGTGTAAACTATGAACAAATCATAATGTTGGGAGACTTTAATGGGACTGTGAATAATAAAATTGTAAAAAGAAAGAAGGTTCTTTTTATCATATGTGGTGGACTTGTGATAAAGCGAAGACTTATTGGTCTATAATACATGCAGAAATGGAAAAAAATTTGAAATGTACATTTAAGAAGTTGCCTGAAATGTTACTGCTTGGACTTAAACTAGAAGAGATAAATGTAAAGAAAAGGACAATAATATGGTATATGATTACAACAGCAAGAATGGTGTATGCACAAAATTGGAAAAATGAAAAAATACCAGAAGTGTGGGAATGGTTGAAAAAATTGTTATATATGGCTGAAATGGATAAATGGACTAAAAAGTTGAATAATCTGTACTCAGAGACTTTTTTAGAAGATTGGGAGGATTTGAAAGAATATGTTGAAAAATATTGGGACATGAAAAACTACATTTATACATGGTTATAATAGCATAAAGGAATAGAAATTGAGTATATGAATGTACTAAGGATAATTAGATAATGAACTTGTTTTTTAGAATTATATAAGAATATAGAAAATAAGAATTGGTATATAAGTATTTTAAAGATATATAACTGTTACCAGAAATGTAAACATAGAGATAAGTATTACTATTTTGGATAAAGTGGAAAATGTGTTATGCTTCAGATGTGGTGGGAAACCACCAATACAAGATAAAAGCAAGACTATACAAATAGAACAAAATGTTATATAATATGGAAAAAAGGATTTGTATAAAACAAATGTATTAATTTTAATGTTTTGAAAAATAAAAACTTTCTTACAAAAAAAAAGAAAGATGTCAATTTCAGGGGCATCAGGAGCAAATCAACCAAATGTTAAAGAGACCAATGCGCAGATGTACGAAAATATGACAGAAATGATGAGCCAAGTTATACAAAATACTATTCCGAATTTAATTTCCAAGGCACTTGAACCCTTGCAAGAGAAGCTTGACAAGGCAACACAACAACTATCTGCACAAATGAACGAAATTAAAATGCAAATGCTAGAAAATAAACAAGAAATTTTAAACTTGAAAAAATGTAATAAAGAAACAGACGCCAGAATAGAAGGGATAGACCAGTACATTGAGGAGTTAAATGCTAAATGCATCTCTCTAGAAAACTCTCTGATGTCTTTGGAGGTAGAAAAATCAGCATCCCTTCTCAGGTTCCAAAATATTCCAGAGAGAAATGAAGATGAACTTAGAGATACGGTTATAACTGCCCTACAAGAATGGATAGGATTAGAGTCACCAGAAGAGCTCAGTAAAGATGTGAAGGCAATCTTTAGGAGAAATACAGCATACGGGAGGAGAAACAACCTGCCTAGAGAGGTACATTTGAAATTTTACAGAAAACCTATGAGGGAAAAGATATTGGAAAAAGCCAAAAAAGATACTTTAAAAATACAAGGGAATGAGATTAGGATACTAAAGGACACACCGTGGAGAATTAGACAAAAAAGACAGGAGTACCAAACTTTGGCTACAGCACTACGAGTAAATGACCTCTCTTATAGGTGGTTGACCCCGGAGGGAATATCTTTCTACTATAAAGGAGTCAAACACAACCTAACATCAGTTTTCAAACTGGAAGATTTCATTAGAAAATTTGGCGGAGAGCTAGGAGTTCTAGAAGAGGAATTATTAGAATCAGAGGAGGAGGATAGTAATCCACTAGAAGGGGAAGCCAAAAAAAAGGGGGGACCAAACCCAAGAGCAGGAAAAGGGAAAAAAGTAAGACAATACCCCCTTGAAAGAGTGACAACGAGGTTGCGATTAAGAAAAGAGGGAAATAGAAAAGCAAATCATGAGCAGAAAGACAATTAAAACGGTATCTATCAATGTAAACGGGTTAAATGTACCGCAGAAAAGGAAAAAGTTTTTCTTACAAATATCAAAGCTGAAGGCTGACATTGTCTGTATTCAGGAGACTCACGTGAACCAAAAAGATAAACACCTATTGGTGGCAAAAAAGTTAGGTTTGAACTTTGTCGCTGCAGAAAGAACTAAGAAAAAATCAGGAGTGGCCACCTATATTAAGTCACAACTACATCCAGAATTAGTATATGACAGTACAGATGGGCGTATATTAATTGTTAAAATTAAAAGACAGACTAAGACTACTTTGGTGGTAAACATCTATGCGCCAAATCAGGCTCAAGATAAATTTTATAGCGATTTAAGGGAGGTAATTGCAAAACAATCCTTTGATGATCTGATGATAATGGGAGATTTCAATGCAGTGGTAAACCCAATATTAGATCGGAAATCTGTAACAAAAAAGTGTCTGAAAAGCAATGTTTTACCAAGATCCTATTGGGAATTGATGGGAGAATTTGTTATTGTTGACGTATGGAGATTAAAAAATGGTGATAAGAGAGATTTTACATTTTACTCTAATAGACATAGGTCTTGGTCACGTCTTGATATGATATGGATATCAGCAACAATGTTGAAAGAGGTAAAGGAAACAGAGGTACTACCAATGTCATTCGCAGACCATAATCCGGTAGTTTTGATTTTGCATGATGTTGTGAAACCCTACAGGTGGTCAATGAAACTGTCTACATTTAAAGATGAGAATTTTGTTAAAAAATGCAAGGAAGAATTTGAAGACTTCTTTTTAAGGAATAATGATCCCGAAATAAGCGTACACACTATATGGGACGCCTTTAAAGCCTTTCTTAGAGGCAAAATAATATGTCAAGAAAGTTGGCTTAGGAAAAAACAGAGACTGAATTATCTAAATTTAACCCATCAAATACAATCTGAAGAGAAAAAATTAAAAGACAACCCATTAGATATAAGAAGTAAAGAAACATTAGGGAAGCTCCAACATAAACTAAACTGTGAACTGGCTGAAGAATTAGCAAGGAAAATGAGTTATACAAAACAATATATATTTGACAATGCGAATAAACCGTCACGTTGGTTAGCATACAAAATAAAGAAGGAAAAGGCAAATAGGAATATTAAAATATTGAGAGGCCATCATGGTAAAGAGTGTGTAGATATAAATGACCAAAAAAAATAGTGGAAACCTTTTATAAAAATTTATACAAACGAGAAAAGGTGGATAGTCAACATTTGGAACTATACCTAAACAAACATGTAGGGAAGAAGTTTTTGGAAGAGCAGAAAAGAATTT
Organism: Lepidodactylus listeri; assembly: GCA_029233225.1. Lineage (NCBI taxonomy): Eukaryota > Metazoa > Chordata > Lepidosauria > Squamata > Gekkonidae > Lepidodactylus > Lepidodactylus listeri. The sequence goes on along the minus strand of JARCFY010000009.1, from coordinate 108,162,575 downwards.
TAAATGAACCCATAACAACAGTGGAAATAAAAGAATCAATTAAAAAATCAAAGGCAAATAAAGCTCCCGGACCGGACGGGATCCCGGTGGAATTTTATAGAATTTTTGAAGAGCAAATAATAGTCCCCCTGAAAAATACTATGCAATGCATATATGAAAAAGGAGTAATGCCAGCGACATGGAGGGAGGCTTTGATAACGCTCAGTCCAAAACAAGATAGTGACCTAGCAGAGATAAAAAACTACAGACCAATTTCACTTTTAAACTCCGATTATAAGATATATGCAATAATTTTAGCGAATAGATTAAAGAAAGTATTATCTGAAGTGATACATCAGGACCAATCGGGATTTTTACCGAAAAGACACTTGAGGCAAAACATTCGTGCCATTTTGGATGCGATAGAGTACTATGAAGTACATTCAGACAAGCAAGCAATTTTTTGTTTTATGGATGCCGAGAAGGCTTTTGATAGGCTGAACTGGGACTTTATGCAATCACAATTAAGACAATGGAATTGTGGTGAGTATTTTTGCAGAATGGTAAGAGCAATATACGATCAGCAAACAGCTAAGATTGCTTTTAACGGCACTATGACAGACATATTTCAAATAGAAAAGGGGGTCAGACAGGGGTGCCCTCTTTCACCCCTTCTTTTTATTTTTGTATTAGAGACATTATGCGATATAGTCAGGAATGAAGGGGAAATTAAGGGGTTAAAAGTAAGGGGAGAAACCTTCAAAATTTTGGCATATGCAGACGACGTGGTCTTTATAGTGGAAGACCCAATAAACTCGATGGGTAATCTCCTGTATATTTTGGAAGAATATGGCCAACTATCAGGTTATAAAATAAATAGGAATAAAACAAAAATTTTAACTAAAAATTGCACTAACGAAATTGGAAAACAATTATCTGACTTAACGAGTTTCGATATGGTTAAAAAGGTAAAATATTTGGGAGTTATCCTAACAAATAGATGTAGCTCCCTATATAAGGACAACTATTTAAAAGCTCTAACAGAAATCAGAAGAGACCTTGAATTATGGGGGAAAATACAATTATCTTTTTTAGGTCGGATAGCAATAACCAAAATGAATGTGTTACCGCATTTGCTTTTTCTATTTCAAACTCTACCAATTCTAAAAAATCAAACCTTTTTCAAAGATCTTCAGAAACTCATATCAAAATTTATTTGGCAATCTAGAAAACCCAGAATTAAGCATATGTATTTAAAAGACAAATCAACCCGTGGAGGTCTTGGTGTACCAGATTGGTATAGTTATTATGCGGCGTCTGGGATGATATGGTTAAGAGATTGGGCAAAACTAGAAAATAGTAGGATTTTAAACTTAGAAGGACACGATTTGCAAGTTGGCTGGCATAAAATAATGTGGTACGGGGAAAAAAATAAAATTTTCAGGGGTCAGATAATACGAGGGGCCCTTTTAAAAATATGGGAAGAATTAAAATTTAAAGTCTATCGGAAAATACCCAAATGGGTATCCCCACTAGAGGCCATTGTGAGCCCAACACAAATGACAGAAAAGAAAAAGTTAAACTATGGAGAGCTCTTGAATGCCAACTTAGAACTTAAAAACAAGCAGGAACTAGAAGAACAGGGTTTAAACCTAACTTGGTGGGAACAAAACCAGATCCGTTCAAGATATAATAAGGACAAAAAACAAGGTTTTTATAAAGAATATACCGACCTTGACGAAGCATGGTTGATACCGGAGGAGAAGATTATAAAGAAACTATACGAATATTTGTTAGAAGAAAAAATGCAAGGTGAACTGATCAAACCAAATATGATTAGTTGGGCACGAGATATAGGACACAACATTGAATTAGATAAATGGGCTAATGTTTGGAAAGACAACTTAAAAACTGTGAGAGCAAGTTCCTATAAAGAGAACATTTTTAAAATGTTTTATAGGTGGCATCTCCCACCGGAGAGACTCTCTAAATTTTCTAATAAAAACTCTAAAATGTGCTGGAAGTGTAGGACAAACGCTGGATCATACTTCCACATGTGGTGGACTTGTCCGAAGGCCAAGAAATTCTGGCAGATGATCCAAAAGAACCTGCAAGAAATCCTTCTGATTAAAATTCCATGGAATCCGGAATTTTATCTATTGAATATAATCCCAAGAGAACTCACAAATGAACAAAAGAAACTGTCTTTGCATGGTATTACGACAGCGCATATTCTTTTTGCTAGTCATTGGAAGACTGATAAGACTCCGACACTTGAGGAATATGTAAAAAAATGTACGAAGTAGCTGAAATGGACAACCTAACAATGAAGCTTAATAATATGCAAGAACAAAAATTTTAAAATGTTTGGAAAATGTTTTATGACTGGTATGATAAGAAATACTTACTGTAAGAGCAAATTGGGTCAAAAAGATTGAAATTAATTGGTTGTTTTTTCTTTTTTTTTGTGATGCAAATTTTGTTATACATTATGTACATGGGAAATTTGTAAAAACCAATAAATATAATTAAAAAAAAAAGGTACAACTGGACTCAAATCTAAACATGAACAAGCTCAGGATTATCAGTATTTTGGATGATACGGGTTTATAAGACATGCTAGTATTATTTTGAACTAGGGTTGCTGTCCCCCCTGATTCCGCCTGCCAGCCAGCTGGCCAATGAGGGAACCCCGCCCCAAAGAGCTCCATGGTGCCCGACCTGCCCGGTGCTGTGATATCACCCGGAGGTGCCGTCATCGGGCCGAGCATGTTGCAGGGGGATGCTCTATGGTCACCATAGGGGTTTTTTGCTGAATGCTAGAGTGCCCCTTCTGTGACGTGCCTAGCACGATGACATCACTTCCAGGAGATGTTATCACGGCACACACACTCTGTGTGCATGCCTGAAGACCCCAGAGAGGAGCCAGAGTCCCCTGTTGCAAAGAGGTAGGGACCTGGCAACCCTATTTTGAACTGGGGGAATTTGGCTCGACTAATACGTTCAGTGTGCAAAGTTACTTTGAGAAGAAGTTCTAGTCAGTTAATTGCTGGGATTATTCCACTGCACCTGGCAGCTCTAACAACTTCTTTGTTGGTATTTTCTTTCAAAGAAAAAAGCAGTGAGTATACATTTTTTTTAATTGTAGTTTTCTCTAGGAATGGTTTTGGACAACTATAATCCTAACTTGGTTGTGTAATTCATGTAACTACTTGGTTGTGCTAAACAGGGAGGTACCCTGTTTTCCTCACCCGTTGACTGGACGATACAAACAGTGCTGTCGGTTTATCAATTGGTAACCTTCACTTTGTGGTCAGTAGCCACTTAATGACAGGAGGGCATGTGAATTCACACATTATCCATAGTTGGACCCTGGCTTTCAGAACAAGTTCTGGAGCTGCCTCTGAGCAACTACTTCGCAGTCACAAGCAATCCTGCCCTCTGCAGTTCAGCATTTGACTGTATAGATACACTCCGGCACAAAATCACGAGGAACATATTTTGTGGTCACCTTTCTTTCTACATGGTGCCTGTATACATCGCAAAATGACCTGAGAAATAGGCTCACCAACTCTGGGTGGGGACATACCTGGAGATTTGGGGGCACAGCCTGAAGGGGGTGGAGTTTGGGGAGGGGAGGGATCTCAGTACCTCCTAAGCAGCCATTTTCTCCAGGGGAACTGATCTTGGTCATCTGGAGATCAGTCGTAATAGCAGGAGATCTCCTGACCCCACCTGGAGGTGGGCAACACTACTCAAAAACCATATCTAGGTTTGGACCATCTGGAGTCTCTTGAGTGAGCCCTGAAGAGTATGGCGGGGCCTGGAAATCATTAAAAATATTTCTAGTTGCTTCTGAGATAACTTTTAAGCTTGTAATTAACCCATCCCCCATTTTCAAGACACACATATATTTTCCTTAACACATCAACAATGTAATCTTTTTAAAATGGTCAGCCAATGTAATAACTTTTGCTGATAGGTCCCAAAACTGTAGCGTTCACTTAAATGTGGTAATTTTATTGCATTGAATATACAGAAGTTCTCCTGTGTTGTGTTTGTAAACTCCTTGCTGATGGTCACTTGCATACTTGCAGTTTTCTGAGTTTCTTTTTTAAAATTTGTCCCCAGGTGCCCAAGATATAATAGCGCCAAAACAATGGGTTGCCACGTTGCTTTTTCTAATTTGTTATTTTTTTAATCGTTTGGCAGCAGTGAGTGAGCAACTAGTGCCTAGAAACTAGAAAATCATGTGAAATTCAGAGACTGGATTCTCCCACTCAGCCGTATGCGATTCATTCCCTGAAATCAGAATGGATAATGTAGACATGTAAAAGGGCTTGCTTGGCCTGTGAGCACTCTGGGATTCAAAACTGCTTTCTTTTGTGGGGTGAACTGGTAAGAAATAACAGAAGTTAATATTTATTACCTTTTGAGGATAATTTTAAAAAATCTAGCCTGGGAGTGAAATGTCTCAGACGATCAGCAGTAACACATGATGGAGCTGAAGGCCTCCTTGCTTATGATGATGTTTCAAGTTAGGCCTGTTTATGTTGCCTTTTGTGAGAGTCCTACAGAGTCAGTCAACAACAAGTGTCCTAAAGAAGGAAGTCTTTATTGAGAAAGGTCTGTTGTGGTCATCTGCACTTCTTGTGTTAGTAATGGGTGACACAGCCCCAGGCAGGGCAATTATACAGAATTCAAAAAGGAGCGGGGAAGGAATTGCAACCAATCACCAAGGCAAAGAAAAGGTGCTCAAAATACTAGTCTACGGTTCCCAGGGAAAAAGTGAGGAGAGAGAGAGTCAGGAGAAGAGATACATGGGCAGGCACCAGCAGTCTCCCAAGGTCAGAGCAGCTCAAAGAGCAATAAGCATGCCATGAGAAGCATAACATAACATTCCACAGACCCGACATCAAAGGTTCACTCATCCCACCTCCCAGGCAGGAGATGGCAGCATTTAGCTGACATTCTGCCTCCCCAAAGCTCCCCCCCTCATCCCACCAGGTTTCAGCGGGTACAATTTATGGAAGGCATGAAGCAATGCGGGAGCGTTAACATGTTCAGTAGCAACCCATTCATTTTCTTCAGGCCCAAAGTCTTTCCAGCACACTAGATAATATAAGCGACCTTGTTTAAGCTTAGAGTCCAGAATTTGCGCAGTCTCATAATGAGGTTCACCATTCAGAAGCAGAGGAGGAGGAATCGGTTGCTAGGGCTGCCAGATATTCGGTCTGGGGTCCCGTTTCAATAAGCTGAAATGAAAAACGGGATGCAAAGATTTCAATGACTTAAGCAGTTCAAGTTCAACAGTCACCTCACTGATCTTTTGGAGTACTTTAAATGGCCCCACATATTTCCAACCCAATTTGTGACTGGGCTGCAGACCCCTGATGTTCTCGGTTGCAGGAAATCGTCAGGCCCCACCTAGGTTGGCAACCCTAGATGTTAAGTATGTTGAAATGGGCAGCTGAAGTTTTTCATGGCATGGAGGTAAATACCATTCACTTGGTATAACATAGAGTTGGCAGTCCTAGACTCTGGTAGATGCACATCTTGCTTTATTGTAACCAGGAGCACAACCCCCCCCCCCCCCTTCTCTCCTGTCAGCTGTAGTCCAGAAAGGACTAAGAACGGACAAGTCTCTGCCCTTGCCTCAGGCATCTTCTGCTGTCCAAATGTCTAGTCTGTCAAGTGTGTAGACAGGCAAGGACAACCAGCCTCTGGTCTGTGCTATTGTCATGAATGAAGTACGTTGCATGTTTCCACCCTCCTCTCCTGTTTCACCCATGTCAGGAAGTATCTTTGGAATAATCCTCTCATCCCTGTCTCCATATATTTGTCTAAGATATCTGCATTCTTACACCTATGCCAGACCCATCAAGGTAAACATTAACTCTCCATATCTAGTGAATGGTCACCCATTCAGGATCATCCTGCCACGCATTAAGAAACATCATCCCTTTTGTCTGGCACCAGGGAAACGCCAGACCACTCTATTGTTCCACAATGGACACCCCCAGCATAGTCATCCAACACCTGGCTTCTATTGTTAAAGCCTGATTCTGCCCCCTCTGGAAGCTCATTGGCCACATCTAGGCCTTGCCCATCCTGATGTCACACACCTCCTGGGACACCTGATTGGCCCAGGTAATCTTTTGTTCTCACCTGAGACCAGCCCCCAAGACCTTCCATTGGTCTGCATTGTTTTTCAGTGCCTTTAACCGTCTAGGTCCATGGCCTCAGACCGTGTGTTTTCTGCCCTGATGCCAAGTGGCAGGCCACCCCTTGACCCTCTGGGTTTAGGCCATAATCCTTTCCTCATGGACCTCTGCACATCTGGACAGGTAATATCACCCACCCCCTCTATTCCCTATCAATCACCTCTACTTCCTTAGTTCTGTATTGTGTGTCTGAATGTTTGATTATACTTTATAAGTTTAAGAATCCTTCAGTAAAGACATCACTGCTTTAGTAATCTAGTCTCTGCATCTATTTCTGTGACCTGGATAAAGTGGGACTCTGGTATATAAAGGCCATGATCCTGTAGTTATGCCAATTGCACATTAATATCATAATTCCCCAACCTTTTATTAAAGCAAACAGAGCAATTTGGCTAACATTATGGCATGGAGTTTGACCTTGAGGAAGGTTGTTTGGCCCTTTTGGGTAGCTTAATCCCCCGGCCTATCTTTTGTCCCTCTTATCTGTGTCAAAACAGCTCACCTAGGAGACTGCTGAATCAGGAATGGATACGTCCCCTGGAACTGGGGGAGTGGTTGTGGCCTAGGCTTCTGTTACTGTGATATGGTCTATTTATGTCATTTCAGAAATGAAAATGTTGTTTCATGAGACTATATATATGGGATGGGATATGTATGTTGTCTTAAGGAAGGGAAAGGATCAGTACTGGAGGCAGTAGTGGTCATAAGAACTTTGTTTATTGGAACACAACAGCTAGCTCACAGAACAAGGCCAGAATTAGGACTCAGTAAGATTAACTCCTCTTCCAGTTATAGTCACAAGAATTGAACCTCTCCTTTCTAGAGAGCCTCTGGAAGTTGTTCTTAAAGTAATAGTACCAATACAAGAAGGGGGACCCGCGATACTCGTGGGGGGAAGTATTCCCCACAGCTCCCGGCCTGCAGAAGCAGGAGGAGCTTCACAGGAGGAGGAAGCGGCACCAGGTAAGCCTTCTTCCTCCTCCCCCCAGCACTGGTGAGGCTGAGTGGCTCACAGCTGCCGGCCTGCCCAGCCTTCTTCCCCCTCCCCCCAACAGCAGCAGTGGCGAGGCCCGCAGCCTGCTGAGCCTTCTCCCCCACTCCCCGACGGCAGCAGCGAGGCCCGCTGCCCACCGAGCCTCTTCCCCCCCCCGACAGCAGCTGCAGTGGTGAGGCCTGCAGCCCGCCCATCCTTCTCCCCCCCTCCCTCTCTGATGGCGGCGGCGGCAAGGCCTGCAGCCCACCAAGCCTTCTCCCCTCCCCAACAGCAGCAGCGGCGGTGATGCCTGTGGCCTGCCAAGACTTCCTCCCCTCCCTGACAGCAGCAGTGGCGGCGATGCCCACCGCCCACCAAGCCTCTCCCCCCCCCAACAGCAGTGATGGCGATGCCCACTGCCCACCAAGCCTCTTTCCTCCCAACAGCAGCAGCAGCGATGCCCACTGCCCGCCAAGCCTCTTTCCTCCCAACAGCAGCAGCAGCGATGCCCACCGCCCGCCAAGCCTCCCCCCCCAACAGCAGCGGCGGCGGCAATGCCCGCGGCCTACCGAGCCTCCCCCCCCCCAATGTCCAAAGCATTCCCTGTGCATGCACAGGGAACACTTTTACTTTTGGGGGGATTTAAATATCCCCCCCAAAGTTTTTTTTTTAACTTTTAGGATTTTTCTGCACACGTGGGAGTCCCCCATGTGTGCAGAAAAATCTCCCCCCCCCAAAGTCCCCCCCGCACGGATTTAGATACCTGCACGGAGGGGGCCACTTGGCTATTAGATATATCGATACCACCGTAATGTGTATGGGAAGGGTCTGCGTTGCTAGTTTGTATTGGGCCTGGAGAAACTATGCTCGGGGCCTGTCCCTACCAGGAACTCCTCAGTGCAAAGTTCAGCAATAGTGGACAAGGTCTGTAAAAGGTCGTTTTCTCAGCACTACCAGTCTTCCCCTTACAATGTTCACCGCATCAGGTTGTTTATTCACAATTCCAGTGAAAAGTATCTTAGGTCATAAGACTGGGAAAGAAAATACCTCTGTCCGTAGGGTTGCCAGGTCTGGGATGGAAAATACCTGGAGATTTTGGGGGTGGAGTGTGGGGTTTGCCATGGCACAATGCCATAGAGTCCACCCTTCAAAGCAGCCATCTTCTCCAGGGGAGCTGATCTCTGTCAGCTGGAGATCAGTTGTAAAAGCAGGAGATCTCCAGGCCCCACCTGGAGGCTGACAATCCTATCTGTCCGAGACCTTGCAGGACTGTTTCCGTTCACAATGAATAATACTGGTTAGATGGAGCAATAACTCAGCTCAGTAGAAGATAGCTTCTTACCCTACTCTAACATTTACTGACAGTTCTTAAGGATTCTTTTTATGTCATGCAGTCTTATTCAGAGATATGCCCTTCTTAAACCCATCGACTTCAGTGGTTTAGGGCGTCAGTTGCTGTTTGGGAAATGTGAGAAGTGTATGCTTTTGACAGTGGTACATGATACAAATAAGGATAATGTTTGGACGTTTACTGAAGGTACTCAATTGCTGGTCAATGTCAACACCCAGTAAATTTCTGCAATATGAGTATATAAAATAAGAGGGGGACCCGTAGTAATTCACAGGATGTAGTGTTTTCGTCAACATACATTGGAGGTTTTTAAGTATTGACTGGAAACCTACTTGTTCGGGATATTCCAGCTGTAGACCCTATCTTGCCAGGGGGTTTGACTAGATGACCCTGGTGGCCCCCTCCAGCTCTGAGATTAAATGAACAAATACCTCTTCTGCACAGTTTCACACACGCCTCTCCCTCTCCTATTCACTCGCTTGCACACAAACCATACCACTCTCAGCATTTCATCTTCCCGGCATCAGGAAAAGGAGAGAAGCATTGGGAAGCTCCAGCCAGTCTTTCCAGCTCTTAAAACAGACCTTTGCAATTTGTGACCCATCAAGTTGAACGAGTCTGAGTGTACTAGGCGTGCATAGTCGCTCTCTGGGGGCTCAATAAGCCTTCTTGTTATTTTCTGGCTGTGAGGAACTGCAAAGAAGTCAAGCACCACACAGGCCATAATACGTGGTGGGTTAGCAAATTGCAGAGGCCGGCTGTCACAGAAGAAATGGTTTAAGCTCCACTTCCTGTCACAATCCAGAGAGGCTTATAAAAGTACACCGTGACCTACTAATGCATCACTAATGCAAGAGAGAAGAGAATACTGGAGCACGGTTATAACAGACACAGAAGCATACCTAGCAGAGCAGGGGAATTCTGTACTTGGGTAAATCATGAGCTCCCTTCCCAGATTTTGAACAGAGTTCAAAACCTAACCTCCTGTTACTGCTTGGAGATGCTAGCCTAGATGAGCAAAGAAGAAAGTGAGCTAGTCTGAATTTCTATATTGGAAAATGTCTCGTTCAGTTTGAAGCACAAGCTGAATGGTAGCAGAAGGTTTGCTTGAAGCTGACCTACTTTCCGAACTGTATCCCCCCCAGTCTATAGGAGATTACCTGCAAAAGGAAACATTTGACTGTGACCCTGATTCACAATAAAATGTCCTTGTTTCAAAACAAAACAAAACAAAACTGTACATTAAAAAAAGAATTTATTGCAATGTGAAGAACAGAATCATGATCCTCATTAAAACCCCTCTAAGCATCTAATCAGAAGTTAAAATAGACTAGGGTTGCCAAGTCCTACCTGGTTGATGGTGGGGGACTCCTGTCCCCAGTCTGGGACTTCAGCACGCACCATAGAGTTTTTGGGGCAGTTGCTAGAGCGTTGCCCCGGCAACATGCCCAGCGTGATGATGTCACTTCCAGGTGATGTCATCACGCTGGGGCAGTCTGCCTGATTGGGCCAGTTCGGTGGTGGGGTTCCCCCCACCGGCTGAATCCGGGCCGGTGGATTGGGGACCCCTTTAGCGGGGGATTCCCCGCCCCCTGGGATGACTTGGCAGCCCTAAAAGAGACATGTAGTTCCCACCAAACCTGCCTCTGTCACACCTGTCTTCCTGGGAAGAGGTAGTAAATGAAACATGCATTGTGATGTCATCATACTTACCAGTTCCTTATCTCTTTCCCAGTTCATTGTTTGCCATCTATAGGCAGTACAGAAAATGTGTTGATGTCACATCACATTCCCCCCCCCCCGACAAAATTGGAGAGATACTTAGGGGGAAATGTGGATCATTGGTAGCCATCTACCCCCCCAGTCTTACAGTCTCTGTAAGCCTTGGGCAGATTTTGTCCCCTGGTTTCCAAGGCATGCCAAGCAACTATAATATATTGAGTGAGCTCGACAACACGAGAGGTGCCCTGTTGGACGAAACTAGTGGTCTGTCTAGTTCAGCATCCTGTTTCACTTCGTGCCCAAGCAGGTGCCCTGGAGGGCCATCAAAATATAGAGGCCAAGGTGTCCCTTTCTGCTGCCTCCTAGCACTGATTTTTTTAGGGTTATACTGCTTCTGAACATGGAGGTTCTCTTCCGAGTAGCCACAAATGGACCTATCCACCACAAATCTGTTTTAATTCCCTTTTAAAGCAATTGGCACTTATGGCCATTACTGTGGTCACTGGCAGTGAAAACCACAACTATGTCTACCCCATTCATAACTGTATAATCCTCTATCCCAGGTGTCCCCAACCTTTTTGAACCTGTGGGCACCTTTGGCATTCTGACCTTGGATGGTGGGCCCAACCACAAATCTCGGGGAATGAGGTCATGTATGACTCCAGGAGTAACTCTTCAACATCTCAGGCAAAAGCTCTGCTCAACAGAATGCCTTTAAAGAGAAACATATTGAGAATGTTTTCTTCATACACAGTGCTTATCTTCAGTCATACAGTGAAGACCCTTGTGCTGTGGTGGCAGCTACTGCCAAAGCAACTTTTTAAAGATCTACAAAGCCAATCAGATCTTCAGTGGCCAATCAGAAGCCCTGCTGGACAAAATCCCACCTGGCCCTGCCCACTTTCTTAAAAACACTTGGTGGCATCAGGAAAGGGAAACTCTTCTCTGTCTTGGACTCCCCTAGAGATATTCTTTTCTCAGCTGAAAAGCCCCAGACTCTAGCCTTTCTGAGTGGAAAGGTGCTCCAACCTGTTAATCATCTTGGTTGCTCTCTTCTGCACTTTCTCCAGCTCTGCAATATCCTTTTGGTAACAGGGTGCCCAGAACTAAACGCAGAATTCCAAGCGAGACTGTAGATCTGTACATGGCCATTACAATATTTACCATTTTATTGTCATTCCCTTTCCTAGCAGTTCCTGTCACAAAATTAGCCCTTTTCACTATCACTGAGTGACCATAAGAACAAAGCTTGAGTCAAGTGGCACCTTTGCAACCAACAAGGTTTTATTCGAAGCGTTAGCTTTCGTGTGCAAAACACACTTCTTCAGACAAAACTGAGTAAACAGGTTCATCGAGCTATCCTCTACAACCCCAAGATCTCTTTCAGCCTTTGCTAGTTCAGGCCCAATAAGCATACATCTAAAGTTAAGAGGGTGTGGTGATGCTGCAACGCCTGAGATTCTGGCTTGTTCACTCCTTGCTTTGGGTTCAATCCCACCAGGTTTCTTTCCCTGTGGTGCAAGTAAGAAGATGGAGGGGAAAAAACCTAAACTGGAAATGAGGGGACCTGCCTGGACAAAAACTTTCACACATACTAAATAGCACACTTTCAATCCACTTTCAATGCACTTTGCAGCTGGATTTTACTGTGTGAAATGGCAAAAGACACTTGGAAACAGTCGCTGAAGTGGATTGAAACTGTATTATTTAGCATGTGTGAAAGTGCCTAGAATGTGGGATGCAGTGAGAAGTGGAATCAGATGAGAGCAGGCTGAAAAGCTGCCCTTTGTGCTGAGACAAAGCTTCTATCAGTGGGTGATGCCGACAACATGAGGTTATGCAATGGTAAGTAATACTCTTAATTGTAGCACAGTGGAATAATAGATGGGGATGGGGAAATGGGTTGTGTGATAGTAAAAGTGCAAGGGACTTCTTCTGTTTCCGTAGTGAATTTCGTTTTAGAATTAATGTTAAACATGAGAACATAAGAGAACATAAGAACATAAAAGAAGCCAATGTTGGATCAGGCCAATGGCCCATCCAGTCCAACACTCTGTGTCACACAGTGGCCAAAAATACCAGGTGCCATTAGGAGGTCCAGCAGTGGGGCCAGGACACTAGAAGCCCTCCCACTGTTGCCTCCCCCCTCAAGCACCAAGAATACAGAGCATCACTTGCCCCAGACCGAGAGTTCCTATCTCTACCTTGTGGCTAATAGCCACTGATGGACCGCTGCTCCATATGTTTATCTAATTCCCTCTTGAAGCCGTCCATGCTTGTAGCCGCTGCCACCTCCTGTGGCAGTGAATTCCATGTGTTAATCACTCTTTGGGTGAAGAAGTACTTCTTTTTTTCTGTTCTAACCCGACTGCTCAGCAATTTCATGGAGTGCCCCACGAGTTCTTGTACTGTGAGAAAGGGAGAAAAGTACTTCTTTCTCTACCTGCTGTATCCCATGCATAATCTTATTTACCTCGATCATGTCACCCCTCAGCTGTCATTTCCCCAAACTAAAGAGCCCCAAGCGCTTCAACCTTTTTTTATAGGAAAAGTGTCCCAACCCTTTGCTGCCTTTGCAGAAAGCTGGATTGTATTTCCACACTATGAGAAGCTAAATGACTCCTCCGTGATACACTGGATCCCTGTGCGTTGGCAGAACACTAGATGCCTTGACAAACATTGGAAGGAAACATCACCATGCCCCATTAAGGACTATCCCAGGCCATCAGCAGGGCTGGCCCCAGGTTTTTTGCACACTAGGCGAGGATACCTTCTGCCCCCCCCCCCCATGCACCAACCAATTTTCAAAAATAGATGCCCACCTGTTTTCAAAAAGTTGGGAGTTGGAGGCTGTGTCCTCTTGTTGACAGTCCTGTACCCACTGGTGAGATGAGAACGGGTAGGAACAGAGGACTCCTGCTTAAGAGAACCAAATTAACACTCTGCTGTGCAGGCCATCACTGCAAAAGACCAGAGGATGTAATGCCGTTTACATGGTGGGGAATCAGATGACCTGAGGAGCCAACAGAGTTCTCTCTAGCTGTACAGAACTCCTCCCTTTGGTCTGATCATGAATCTCAGCAACAGGCAGCAGGGATATTCAGGGAGAGATGTCGTGGGCCAGGGCAATAGTCATATTGCTTCAGTCACTCAGTCAATTGCATGGTTCAGTCTTGGATCAACATTCTATTACACTGCTCCACAGACCCCCTTGCTGTCTGAAAGTGGGGCCGTCCTTTCATTGGCACCCTGATTGCAGCACCCCGCCCCCCCCCCAGCTTCTCTAAGTTGAGGTAATTTTGACTCAGGGAGTCTTGAATGTGCTGAAATGTTCCTGAAAGCCTTTCTGATGTGGCGGCTGCTGTTGTTATTAGCTTTAAGTCGTTTGCAAAGTATTGTACTGAAGCAGGATCTTTCCAAGCCTCACTGGAGAAACAGAATGCGCATTGCACTTTTAAATGTTAACACTGTATCTAGGATTTTTAGTATACTGATTAGCAGTATTGCGTTTTCGGTCTTAATGTTTGTTGTGTTTGTTGTTGCTGGTTGTTGACCGTAATCGAGCAAGCTTTCAGTTGCAATTCTAAGTGCCCTTGCCTGGGCGTAAGTCCCACTGAATAAAGTTCTCCGCTTCCTTTGCCCCTGGCAGGTCAGCATGCCTTGCTGCTGTCCTGCAGGCAGAGACTGAACAGGCGAAGTCCCCCATCCCGCCTGGCAATAGAAGTTATGTTTGTTGAAACATTCAGCTGGGGTAGCCGTGTTGGTCTGGAGCACCAGAACTAAGTTTGTTGGGTTTAAAGGTGTCACTGGACTAAAACTTTGTCAGATCGCTGTCGTTCAGTGCCCCTTTTAAAGACACGGGACCCCAGCCAGAACTCCACCAGATTCCTGCTGTTTTTCCCAGCCTCGGCACACCAGTATAGGGAAAGCTACATCGGTTGGCTTTCTGCCTTCTGTGCAGCTGTTAAAGGCCCCAAGAAGAGCCTGCAAAGATTAAAGGGAGTGGCCTTACAGCTAAGCCATCACCCTCCATAGAAAGAATTTCAGGAGCGATACCGGTCACCCCAGGACTACTGTTCTGAATGTTACACAGAGCTTCCGTGTCCAGGGGCAGTCTATTCCCGCAGCGGTTTCTTGGGGGCAAAACCGTTGAAAGCCCCCTGCTTCTAGGTATTGGGAATGGGGGTGCCGGGCTCAGTGGTCCTCCGCCTGAGCCAACGGGCATGCAGAGCCTTCCCACTTGGGGCTCCCCAAAAGCGCTCCGGCGCATAAAAACACCCGTGGCGCAGGCGAGGCGTGCCAGCGCCTGCATGCTTGCTTTCTCCAGATGGCCTCGGGGGTGGAGTCGCCGGGAAGAGGTGCTTCCAAGCGGGCCGCATCCGGTCTTGGCCCGGCCCCGGGGGGACTCCCCACCAACTCTGGCCTTGGCACATTACCTGGGGCTGGCCCTGGGCTCAGACACAGGATGTGAGGCACTGAGCTGCTTCTGTGCCTCCTTCTCCTTCGCTGCCTCCGGCTCCTACCAGAACAAAACACCAATACGCCACTCCCTCTTTGACGCTTTCGACGTTCTCTGTGGCCTGGTAGGGCCAGTCAGTTCTCCCAAATGACTGCTGGCGGGGGCGGGGGGTGGGCCGCAGGCCAGTTTGGCGCCCATCTCCAGGGGGCACCCTAGGCAAAAGTCTAATCTGCCTTATGGGTGGGCCAGCCCTGGCCATCAGGCTAGCTTCTGTTTGAAACAAAATCTCGGACTAGATGAAGCCTGGAATATTTCAGCAAAGTAATTCTTACGTCTAGAGATTAGACATGTACCGGTCCGGCTCAGAGGGATCTTCTTAAATTTAAAGCTTTAGGTGGCTTGGGGACTGGGAAACTTGAACGACCATTTTCAACAGTACTGTCTAGCACTGCAAGCCGGTTTGTTCTCCTATACTTTGCTCTCTGTATCCCTGCGTGTAGAAATGAAGTGTGCAAACCACAGACAGGGTTTTTTTTTAAGCAGTGGCACCTTGCCTGTTGAGGGAATGATCCTCTACTGTCTTTTTAGGTTGCCAACCTCCAGGTGGTAGCTGGAGAGCTCCTGGGGGGAAGAGAGGAGAACTCTGAGCTCCTTAAAGAGTAGGCTGAATAAGAATAAAATAAATAAATAAATAATACTTGATTCCTTTATCCCTGGGGGGGGGGGGGGGGGGAATCATACTGCCTGTTGCAGGCTAGCTCATAAGGGGCTGGGTGTAAGGCTAGCGTTCTCCATGACATTTTGGCTTTCCATTTGCAAGGTATTTTATTTTTTAACACATGTGCGCTTTCAGATATGCAGCTCCCTTACCTGACTGAGCTACATACATTTTTTTCCTGCACATCTGGGCTGCATATAAAAACTTCCTCGTAATGCTTGGTATATCTATCTATATCTCTCTGTATAAAAATAAAGCATACCGTATGTCTTTTGCCTGTTCCCTTTGTTGCATAATTACATGACTCACATTTGTCATTTCAGTGGTGCTGATTAATATGCTAGCAAAACGGTTGCTGCAAATCTCAACTTTTTTGCTGGGATGCACAGTTCCGGTTCATGCTAAATATGCAATCCGACTTCACTGGAGTGCAAAATTGGCTTGCTTGTCATAAGCTGGTAATACATGCGAAACAATCTATTACTTTGTTTTCTGGCGCAAGTGGAGGATTATGGAAGCTCAGAGGATTTTTCTCTCTCTCTCTCTCCAAAATTTGCACTGCAGATGAACAGCTGTTTCTATCAGGCAAACCTTGTTAAAAATTGAATAGCTGGGATTGACTCACACTTTAGCAGCAGCACTTTTGTGTGGTTGGAAACAATAGCACCAGAGAATTTAGATGGGGGGGTAGGCTAGAAACAGTGAATGATCTATGAGTTGCTGTTTTTTGTGACAGATCAGTAACACCTCCCCCCACCCCCTCTCCCTGGTCTCATCAAGATAAATTTTGTACCATATGGAAAACCACACAAGCTTACTAAATAGAACTGCCATAATGTTTAACAATAGATTAGACAGATTTGCAGCAAATTATGCCAACGGCAAACTCCCTTTCATCGCACATGGTCAATTTCATGTGCTTCCAGTTGGAAAGAGATGGCTGTGGCATTAATTACAATATTTATACATGCCTGCAAGGTCGATTGCTTGGTTGTCCCACCTTTGTGCTCCCAAAAGTCTCATAATGTTTCTGCAACTGTGCTTATGAAAAGAGCGACAAATTGAGAAGTCAAAACCTTGTCATTTCTGGGCATCAAAAACCCAGACTCTTTCATTGCTGCTGTATTCAGAACATTGCAGCTGTCATTCGGAACATGGGAGGACTAAATTCGTTTTGGGAAGGATTTCAGAAGTCAGCCATGCTTCACAGTACCACTTGCTCCCTACCTGAAACATAGGGGCAGATGGGCAAAATGTCAGTGGACTGCCATAGCAGATAACATCTCCCCGAAAAATTAGGCTGACTTTGATAGAACAGAATATTTGGGATTTAGGGTTGCCAAGTCTTATGGACTCACCGGCGGGGGGGAGTCTGCCGGTGGCCGGGAGTTTCTTCTGGCGCGTGCACTTTGCGCACGCACCCAGCGGCGTCACCGGAAGGGACGTCGGCACATTGGGGGTGTTGCCAGAGCGTTGCCCTGGCAACGCCCCCAACGTACCAACGTCACTTCCGGTGACGTCATTACGACGTCCTCGCAGGACGACTTCGGGGGTGGGGTTCCCCCCACCGGCCGAATGCTGGCCGGCAGATCGGGAACCCCTTTAGCGGGGGATCCCTCGCCCCCCGGGCTGACTTGGCAGCCCTATTGGGATTCCATTTCAGTCAAAGAGCATTTTCATTTCTACACATTTCATAACAGTTTCAGTGGAGAGCAGTATAGTTAATCTGTTAATCGAAAATGCCATAATTGTCACACCAGTAAACAAACAATACTAATGTTTTAGGCAGACATACTAGAAAACAAGCTTCCCCTCCTCTCATTATTCTTTTCTGCTGGTAGATTGATAGCTCAGCTTGTTCTGTTCACCCAGTGCATACTGAGCAGCCATAAAGATAAGGGGGAATACCTTTAATAGCCACCAGCTGTATTTAATAGCCACCAGCTGTATCCCCCTAATTTTTAAAATTCTTATCCACATTAAGAATGATCAGTAGCATATTTTTTTACCATTTTGTGTCTCTGTTTTTGACGTGTTTGGTGCTATAAATGCCACTGACTTTCTCTCTGCATGAAGATTTAGATGGCTTTGCACATGAGGTTTCCTAAGTAGTAATTATTATTCTGGACTAACAGCCATGGTCTCAAACCAACGTTAGTACATACCTGCTCTCAGGGCATGTGTCTGTGTCTTTGTGCACGATAGTTGGATCCTTCCCTTGTGTCTTCAGGTTTAAGAAGATCATGTGTACTTAAGTACAACCTGTGTCATATGTTAGATCACACATGTTGTACATACAGTAGCAGGTCCTGTTATTTGGTACTATCAAACTAAAATTCTAAGAAGAGCAAATGCAATGTGTTCAAGTGCCAAAATACGATTGGGAGACTTGGATTCAAATTCCCACTCAGCTAAGACTCCAGTTTAAGGCCACTGAAATGACCTTGATCCAGTCTCTCATTCACAGCCTAAGCCATTTCAAAGGACTGTGAGGATAAAACAGAGGAGGGAGAACCATATATGAAGTCTTGAGTTTCACAAAAGAAGGATGGGATGTCAATAAGGTTGCCAGGTCTTATCTCTATTCTGGCGGGGGAATTTGAGGGGTGTTCCAGGGGTGGTGTGAGAGTCTAAGAGATTTCAAACCACAACTAGAAGTTCTTAACCAGAAAGTCTTTATTGCCAGTGGATCTGATAGTCGTCTACATGTCTTGAGTCAGTAATACCGGGAAGGGGTGAGAGGGGTACAGATATAGTGTATTCAAACAGTGTAATGCAAAGGGGAACCTCCAATCGCTACATAGAGAAAAAGGTGCCCAGATACGCTGGAGTTACAGTTAGCACCTGCAAAAGAGAAGAGTCTAGGACGCTGTGAAAGGCAAAATTTTCAAGGTTAGGGAGGTGCAGCGAGATAAGCCACTGCTGGTGAGAATCTAGCTACATTCCATAGGCTGGGGTATGAGGGAATGATGTGGATGAGAGTGAAGTGCCACCTCCTGGCCAGGAATGACAGCCATAGCTGACAGGTGGGCAGGGACCCTGATGTGATGACATCACCTGGAAATGACATCATCACATTGGGGACATCGCATGGGGACACTTTGGTATTTGGGCAAAACTATATGGGTTTTTTGCTCTCAAAACCATAAGAGTTTGCCCAAATATCAGAGCATCCCTGCACAACATCTCTGGTGCAATGACGTCACTTGCAGGTGGTGCCATCATGTCAGGGATGTTGCATGGCGACATCCCTCTTTAGGGGTGGAGTTTCCCCTGACAGCCAGCTGGTCTGCAGCGGGGAGAAGCCCCTGAAATTGGGCGATCCCTCACTAGGACCTGGGGGCTGGTAACCCTTCTTGTCAAAGGGGACAGAATAAACCTTAAATGAGAATGCATACAATTGATATATAATACGATGGAACAGAAGCTGACAGGCATACATCAGTTAGAAAACAGTGTTAAAGATAGAGATGTTCAAGGAACCTGGACAGCACAGCACAGTGTGGGATGGTATGAAGAAGTGGTAAGAAACTTGCCATAGTGGTTCCTCCCATCTTCTGTACTGAGCCCCTCAGAGGGGCAACACTATAAGAAGAACAGGTTGCTTACATGTAACTGATGATCTTTGAGTCGTCATCTGTGCATTCACACTCATGGGTTTAGTGTGCCTGCACTGAAACCATCAGTATCATAGAAAGCTCAATGGATTTTTGCACCCAGTGCCTCCGGGCATGCGCGGGAGCCCCAGCACACATGCCCAGGGGGGTGGGCGTGGACACCCCACCAGTTCCTTCTGACCACTGCAAACCAGACTAGAGAAGAGAAGAAGACCAAGCCTGGCAGCAGAGGGGAAGGATGGGCAGGTGGTGTGAATGCACAGATGACCACTCGAAGATAATCAGTTACAGGCAAGCAACCTGTTCGACGTGGTCTCTGTGCTTCACACCCATGGGAGATTAGCAAGCAGTAGCCTACCTGGAGGAGGGTGCTGGCAGGCTGCCACTGAGAGGCGGCAGAGAGGATAAGGTGGCCCATTGTGGTACGTCAGGAAGCATGAAGGTCAAGAGCATAGTGCTTGATGAACGTATTAGGCGTTGCCCATGTAGCCGCTTTACAGATGTCAGCAAGGGAGACACCCTTGAGGAAAGCTGTTGACGTCGCTGTAGCCCTAGTGGAATGGGCTTGAAGCGGGCCCGGGAGCGGGATCTGAGACAGAAGGTAGGAGAGATGAATAAGCTCGACAATCCATCTTGAAAGTCTTTGGGCTGTGATTTCGGCCCCCAGTTTATTGGCCGCATAAAAGATGAAGAGACGAGGGCTTCGGCTAGTCTGCTTAGTCCGTGAGAGGCAAAATAGTAGTGAGCGTCTGACATCCAAGGTGTGCAGAAGACACTACTCCTCCAATGTAGGAGTTGGAAAGAAGTCTGGGAGGAATACCTCAGAGTGAAGATGGAATTCAGGAAGAATTTTGGGGAGGAAGAATATGTCAGGAACCAAATGCACCCCATTCGGCTAAAAGCAAAGGTATGGAGGATTGTGCCAAAAGGTGAGAATTTCACCAACCCTCCTTGCAGAGGTGATGGCAACCAAAAAGACCATTTTCCAAGGAAGGTGCTTCAGGTCGCATGTTGCAAGGGCTCAAAAGGTTTCCTGGTGAGTTGGCGGAGAATGAGAGGAAGGTCCCACATCTGAGTAGGTTCCTTAATTGGAGGATATAAGAGTAGGAGGCCACACAAAAATGCTTTGAAAGAGGGTGACCAAAAGCAGAAGTTGTCTATCCTGTTATGAAATGCAGAGATAGCCGATGGATACACCCATATGGAGGAGTGTAAGAGTCCAGCATCAGCTAAGGAGAGCAGGAAAAGGAAGACTAGAGGCAGTCCCACAGTAGAAGTTGAGGCTTGAATCTGTTCAAGAAAAGAGCAGAATCTTGACCATTTATAATTGTAAGACTTGTGTGTGGAAGTCTTACAAGAGTTCAAGAGAACCTCCACTACTCGGTCAGAGAAGGAGAAGGAAGGAGTCTCCAAGCTGTGAGTTTCAGCCATGGAATATCGTGGTAGAGAAGAGGACTCCCCAATAGACAGAGCATGTCCAGAATCACAGGAAACTGGTAATAGTGCCCCCTGGCTAGGGAGAGTACCACTGGGAACCAGGGCTGCCTGGACCACCATGGAGACACCAGGATGCAATTTGCCTCGTCCTGAATTATTTTGCGAACTACATGGGCGAGTAGTGGCAGTGGAGGGAAGATGTACTGGAAGTTATGAATCCAGGGATAAAGGAGGCCATCTCCCAGGGAAAGAGGATCGACTCCCCCTTGACTGCAGAACAGAGGACATTTTCTGTTTCTTTCTGGTCATGAAAACATCCACCTCGGGGAATACCCAGTGGCGAAAGACAGGGTCTAGGTGAGGCCAGGTGAGTTTCCAATCGTGAAGCCGAACGGGTCCTCTGCTGAGGAGGTCCACCTGGATGTTCAGGGAACCTGGGATGTGTGTGGCACAAAGGAAGATCCCATGTTTGATGCACCAATCCCAAAGATGAATAGCCAAATCGCAGAGATGATGTGAGACTGTGCCCCCTTGGCGGTTGATGTAGCTCAACACAGTAGTATTGTCAGTGAGGACTGCGATACACTGACCTCTGACAAGCAGCAGAAAGGCACAGAGGGTGAATTGTATAGCTAGAAGTTCTAGGTAGTTGATATGTCGGTGTCAGTTAAGCACTGCCATAGTTATGGGTGACTGTCTTGCCATGATCAATAAGGTTGCTGAATGTATTACTTGTATTAATGCTTGCGGTTTTCCCATCCTGTTTGATGATCTATTATTATTGCTTTGTGTTCCAAGGTTTCTTTCGACCCCTTTAGGTCCTGCTCAGGAGATAGCATCGGTGACCCGACTCCCACCTTTGGAATGTGCGCTTTGCTTGCCTGCTTCGCTTTGCGCATGCTCATTACTCATTTGCTTTTCCTCTCCTCTTATCTTTAGCTGGCTATTCCTTGGCTAGTGACCTTGAACAGAAAAGCTTCCTGTTATGTGTTACACGAACCACAGGTGTTATATGTTCCTTTGCCTAGTTTCCTATGGGAACATCTTCTTCAAAAACCTTCAACTGTGTTTTTCCCTGAGAACCTATTTTGCCACACTTTTCTTGGGAACAGTGGGCCAGTGTATTTGGGCGCCAATAATTCTCACTATTGATTGGTAGATGGTAGACGAGTCATATTTCATATCAAGTATAATTGTAATTGCATTTCTAAGCTTGGGCATTACTAACAGAAAAAGTGTTTAACCAACATGATCTTTTCTACAAATAAAGGACTTTCTACTTAAGGAGACCTGTTGTGGACTATATCTATTGGCCCAATCTCACAGTCGGGAGAGAAGGTGAGCATCCCACTTGCCACTTGTGCTGAAGCCCCTGAGGTGTGCCCCCCAGCCCCATCTTCAGGACGGGTTGACCACAGGGTCCACCACTCCAGAGAATCTCTGACAGCCTGAGGGGGCGAAAGGAGGGTTGATTGGGGTTGAGAGTCCGGACGGAAGGAGCAGAGAAACCACAGCTGCAGTGGTTGCATTCTCAGTTTCACAAAAATCAAAACTGCAGTTGTTGCTGCCAGTTGTTGCTGCCATGAGGCAGAAGTCGTTGGATGTTGAATGCCGTGGAAGCAGGCAGGGAGTGGATCTGTTGGGAGAGGGCAATGATGGGTAGTGCCCTGTCCCTTGGAAGATAGGCACATAGAGCACCAGAGCCCAGGTCAGCACCGATGTATTGGATTTGTGACGGGCAAAGGCGAGACTTGTCCTTGCTGATCTGGAGGCCCATGTCGCTCAACAGGGACCGTGTGAACCCTGTGTTTCTGAGGAGGGTTTCCCATGAATCTGCCACCAACAACCAATTGTCTATGTACAGGAAGATGATAAGGCCTTGAAGGCGGAGAAAGGCTGCAATGACTACCATGGTCTTCATAAATACCCCCAGGGCCGTAGAGAGGCCGAACAGGAGCACCTTGTACTGGTAGTGGCTGTGGCTGATCGAGAAGCGCAGGAACCTGCGATGGGGAGGACAAATGTTCGGATGAAAGTAAGCATCCTGGAGGTTGCGAGTGGCCACCCAGGCATTCTTGCAGAGGAGAGGAAGTATGGAATGAAGTGTGACCATGCGAAAGTGACGGTATTCCATAAAGTGGTTCAGCCCCCATAGGTCTAGGATAGGTCTGGTACCACCGTCCCTCTTGGGTACAGTGAAGTAGCGGGAGTAGAAGCCACCTGTGCTGAAGCTCCTGAGGTGTTGAATGGGGACTTGCTCTATGGCATCCTTGTAAAGCAGTGTGGTGATTTCTTGAAGGAGGGTGTCTGATGGCGGGGTGGTGACGAACACTGGAGGGGAAGGAGGCTGAGCGAACTCTATAAAATACCCTCACGAGATGATGGAAAGGACCCATGAGTCCGTGGTAATCAATTGCCAAACTTGGAGGAAAGGGCCCAAACGAGTGGAAACCCCAACTGAAGAAGGGAAGTCAAAGGCCCTGTTTGGGGGAGTCTTGAAGCCTTGGAGCGAGCCGACTGTTGAGCAGGAGAATATTTCTGCTTGGGGGCATAAGGAGGTCTTTGGGAGCTCGGCGATGTATGGGGATGCCAGGACCGGTCAGGTGAACTCCTACTAGAGGACCATCAAGACCAGGGTCTGGACCAAGGGCGATGTTTAAAGGGCCTCGTAGAGGAGGAAACTCTTAGGGTATGAGAGGCTTTGATACTTTTGTCCATGTCTTGCAGGACGTTGTCTGTAGTGGAGTGGAAAAGGCCCAGGCCATCGAAAGGAACGAATTCAATGTAGGCCCTGGTGTCCATCTGGAGATTAGTCGTGCAAAGCCATGAGTGCCAGCGTAGTGCAATGGCAGATGTCATGGTTTTCAAAAATGTATCCAAGGTATGCTTGGATTAATTGATCTGTTGCTTTGCCAGGACTAGTCCCTCCTTTTGGATTTTCCAGGCTGCCAAATGTTTATCCTCAGGAAGGGAGGCAAAGAGCTCTGTGAGTTGTTCCCTGAGGGCTTATTGGTAGCAACTCATGCAAGCTAAGTAATTTGTGGTCTTAAGACCGAATGCTCCTGCTGAATAGAAGCTTCTGCCGAAGGCATCCAACATTTTTGATAGAAAGACAAAGAAAAACTAAAAGATGAAACAAACAAAAAGGTAGAAGAAATAAGATCTTTGAGCTAAGAGCTTTCCGCAGAAAGATAAAGCCAACCGACGGACAGCTGTTAACAGCGTGGCAGTCAGAAGAGAACTGGCGGGATGTCCACGCCCGCCCCTCTTGGCATGCGTGCTGGGGCTCCCGCGCATGCCCGGAGGCACTGGCTGCGAAAATCCGTTGAGCTTTCTTCGATACCGATGGTTTTAGCGCAGGCACACTAAACCTATGGGTGTAAAGCACAGAGGCCACGTTGAAGAGCTTCAAGTTGCCTTCATCTTTGGACAGAATTCATAATTGTTAAGATGGCTGTGACATCAGTGGGTATGAAGGGGGGGACCCCCCTTGATAATCATGAGTTTTGACAGCTGTTCCCCAGGATTCTTCTTTTAAGAATGAAAAGCATGAGGTTCATTTGTTTTAAGTTAGTTTCATTGGGTGATTCAGTCATGTTGAAATCGATAGTAATCAAGTGGGAATACAAAAGGTTCTTAAGCAGATTCCATCCAGGAACTGAACTAACCCACATCTCCTGAACTTCAGTAAGGTAGCTCCATCAAGTAGCTCCACTGTCCAATACAAATTAACATTGGGATGTTTGATTCAAGTCCTCTTGAAATGGAGCTATTGTCTCAGACACACATGGTCAGCCTAATTTTTTTAATTCAATTCTGTTAAACCTTTGGTTTACTAAGCATTATAGTGGTTTCAAAAAAGTATATCTGACCCGTCCTCCCAAAATAAGCAGGGACACACAGTGTTGAGCTTAAGATTCAGAGTAGTAAGAAGAACCTAGTTTTTCCCAGATAGTCAAAGCATTGTACAATAAAGTGACATATAATCAAAGATGGTGGACATTTCAACCAACAGCTTGTGTATATGTCCCTTCAAGGTTGTTCATTTTTTTCCTATACAACTATAAATATATCACAGCCTGTTCTGTTTTAAAATCCCTGGTAACACCGCAAAAGTTGAGAAAAAAGGACATAAACAGTTTAAAAAAAGGTTTTATATTCCAGGTTGGGATTTAAGGTAGGTCCCAGTTTGGAGAAGTTTGAAAAGTATTTTTCTTAACTATGCATAGAGGTAGTTTCATTAAGGGCATGAGCCCTCATTGATAAATTTCATCCACAAAAAGTTAAGTTAAAAAATCGTACAGCAGGATCTGTATATAAAAAAGTTGTAGTCAATAAGAAGAGTAATTCCAGAGGTATTTGAAGATATGAGCAGTGACTCACGAAAGCTCCTCCTCTGCCACAGATTTTGTTAGTCTTTAAGGTGCTCCTGGACTCTTGCTCTTTTCTGTTGCTCCAGAGATTCTAGCAGCAAAGAACCATTAGCTTCCATGTTACCCTTTAGAGTTTCACATCTGTTTAAGCTTCGCAATCCATTTGTAGACATGCTGTGTCCACAGCTCCGTGGATGTGCTTGCACTCCAAATGTGCATTCAATTAATGTATCATATGTTGCATTGTGTTTAGGATGCTAAAAATGCACTTGCCTATTGATAGGTCAGAAGCAACCTACGTATGGAGATAAATAAATGGCACGCCTGTGTCTGACAGAACTGCACATGTTGGAACGTGAGTCAGGCTTTTCTGTCAGATTGACTCATCAGCTGCCCGCCATCCGTATCATTTTCTCTTCTTCTCTTGCACAATGAATCCAACCTTTCATTTGTTAATGCTGCGACATCTCCAGTGCAGACAGAAAATGGCAATTAGCAATCACTGAAAGGTGGAAATAGTCAAATAAAGGAATAAACCAAAACAGAAATAATTTATTATGTGCAAATACAAGCCCTTTTCTTCAGACTTCCTCAGACTTCCTCAGACTTACAGTGGCTTCTCCCTCCCCCTCCAAAGGCAGTAGTTTTCACATTGCTTCTCGGAGGACCCTCAGTGAGAATCATGGACAAGCTATCCTTCAGTAATCATGGACAAGCTATCCTTCAGGAAAGCTGCCCATCATAACCGCCCTTCTCCTGGGCCATAGAGGAGTCTTTGATTCTTCTACATCACAAGGTTCCATGGGTGAATGGCAGATTTGTTATCTAGATATTTCTCTAACTGCAAAACTACTACCCATAACAGAATGGTAAGTTGGTAGTCATATGTAGTTAATGAAAACCATTAGTCCTTGGATGTCTACAATAATCAGGGAACTTCCTAGCATATACAAATCAAAATGGCTAATTTCAGTAATTATGATAAAACAAATTTCTGGGTATTAAATGGGTTGGATCCAAGCAACTATTTGCCTGGCAAAAAAAAGAGAAGGGAGCCCCTTTTGATAACTCAAAAATGGTGCTAGACATTATGTGACCTGCATTGACATAAGCTATTTAGGACAGGGACTGTAATGAGGAGAACTGAGCAAGATTGAATGATATAGCTGGTTTGATCTAATCTAGTTGGGGGGGGGGGGGGGGATGCAGTAGAAAGTATTCCCATTGCAGCCTCCTAGTACTCCCATGGGTTCAGATGTATCAGATTTCCATCAGTTGTAGGAATTTATCCCTTGCAAGTAGAGGATTCATTCTGTGCGATAGTTATTGGTAGGTCCTTCTGTAGGGCCCCTAATCTGAGTGACGGAGAGAGAGGTATAGGACATCTAATTCAATCTCCCCTCTGCTCTGTTTATTCTGTTAAACATCTGGTCACACTGCCCTAGCTGAATTTCTGCCCTAGTGATCCTTTCTGACAGTTAGTATTGCTGGTTATATGAAAACTTTCCAATATTCACCATACCCAGTCCTACAGCTCATAAACAAGTGAATAGAAAAGAAAATTTTTCTTACCCTAGAGGGCATAAAAACAGATATGGAATTCATGCAGGATATTAACTTTGCTCTCACCTCCTCCCCCTGAGCAGTAATATTTGCTCACAAAAAACAGAAGAAATAGAAGTGGAAATGCTAACGAAAAGCATACATGTATCAGTGTAGAACACACGCATAATATTGTTAATAACATTTGTACTTGTTTGTGGGGTCCTGTCAGATTTGTACCTTGCTTGGTACAGACAATTTTCTTGGGTCACGGCTTCCAGAAAATGGTGACTTGAAGGGAGTACTTTTCAAAGACTACAGATTTATCTCTCTGTTGAACGTAACATGTCAGGTAAGGGGAGTATTTATTACTCTATCTTTACCTCTCCCCATGGGGGAGACCCAACTAACAGGTGAACCACAGAAGGGGGATGATCTGTCTAGCTCCACTGGGTTCTGATTCCAGCAAGGGCAGTGAAAATAAGGTAGTTTCTGTCTTCAGAGACAACCTCCTCAGCTTTTGTTATTTTCTTTCTTTTTTTCCCTCTATCAATCCGTAAAAAAAATGTGTTTATGGCTCTCTTTTTTACATTTTACCGGACTACAGATCCAACACAGGAGATAAGCAGATTGCCAGCAGTGCCTGATTGCTGCAGTAAGAGGAGACATCTCGAAAATTTATGGCTTTTGCATGTCACACGTCAGGAAATGGAGAATTTATTTCTCTATTTATGGCTTTTAAATTACAGATATTTAACAAAAGATTTATGTGAACTGTGTAAAGACTAATGACTGAACTGCCTTTGCAAAGAAGAGTGGAATAATAATAATTATCATATGGCAGTGGGTGTAGTATAGCCAGGAGATCTGAAGATTTCTCTTTTGTCTTCTCTTTCCCCCTTGATGAAAAAAGGTTCAGTGTCTTGGCTATGGTATGATGCAGAAAAGAGAAAGTAAAGCAAAAGCAACATATAAATTGACCGATTCACCAAAGGGCTGCTCAACGGAAGGAAAAGATTTATTTTCTCCTCATGAGTAATCATTTACCTAAACCCATTCTTTGATACTCCATAGAATAAAAAGGAACAAGATGATTCTGTACTAATTTTTACGATATTCCCCCCCCCTCTTTTTTAAAAACCTCAGATGAATCAATGTACCAGGAAACAAAAATGAAGATCTTTTTATTTTTGACCTTTGCTTCTCTTGGGTGAATTAAAGCAGACTAAAATAGATTTATATGAGCCAATATATCAAAGAAAAACTTCTTTATCTTACCTCTCTGATGTTCTCTCGCCTTTCCCCCAATATAATTTTTTCTAATATTATCTAATATAAACTTTTAAAAACCTACTTTTCTATATATATAGATAGATAGATAGATGGATGGATATGTATACACACACAAAGTTTACAATTTTTCCATATTTAATTTTAATTCTTATTTTCCTTATTTTGCCTTTTCCTTATTTTGCCAGTTTGGTGTAGTGGTTAAGTGCGCGGACTCTAATCTGGGAGAACCGGGTTTGATTCCCCACTCCTCCACTTGCACCTGGCTGGATGACCTTGGGCAAGCCATAGCTCTGTACCAGCTGTTCCCTCAAGGACAGCTTGGGAAAGAGTTCTCTCAGCCCCACCTACCTCACAGGGTGTCTGTTGTGGGGAGGGGAGGGGAAAGGAGTTTGTAAGCCGCTCTGAGAATCTTAAATGAGTGAAGGGTGGGATATAAATCCAATCTCTTCTTCTTCTTCTTCTATCTTCTTTTGTTTCATTTTTTACTTCTTCCCCCCTTCCCCCTTCCCTTTTCCTCATTATTCCCCTCCATTTCATTAATTTTAAATCTTAATAGATGACAAAGAAACAATACTGTTGGTGACATATTTTATAACACTTGCTTAGAATAATTATTATTTACTACAAACAGCATGAATAGAATAACCTACTTTTTAAAATTCTGATCACTCTTATTTAGAATATTCCAATAAAGACGCACTAGCAGAGATCAGACAATTAAAAAACCAATTAGACATGTTAGAAATGGAAGAGGTATAGAAAAATTTAAAATTTCTAAACAGCATTTTGAACATGCGAACAAACCTGGCAGGTATCTGATGTACTGTCTTAGGAAGGAGAAGAAAAAAAGAATACATGTGCAAAGAAAGGAGATCAAATTTCATATGCAGAAAAAGAAATACAAGAACAATTTATCAATGCTGTTTCAGAATTATACAAAAAGAAGTCTGTCTCAGAAAAATGAATAAGAAAATATCTAAAAGACATCCCGACCACAAAGTTTACACCAGAACACAGAAAATTTTTAAACCAAATAAAAACCATTCAAGCAATCTCCCAGGCAATTTCAAAAAAATGAAATGAAAAAGGACAAAGCACCAGGCCCGGGTGGGCTGACAGCAATGTATTGCAAACATTTTGAAGAGGTTTTAATGATACCATTACAAAAAGTTTCGAATGAGATAAAAGAAGGAATGACAATACCACTGGCATATATAAAGTTAATATATAAATAAAGCAGCGATGCAGTGCTACCACAGTCATATAGACCTCTCTCTCTATTGAACATAGATTATAAAATCTTTGCTACAGTAATGGTAGAAGGACTAAGTAAATGTATATCAAATTTAGTACACATTGATCAAACAGGCTTTGGACCACAGAGGTATATGGAAGATAACAAATGATTCATAATAGATACAATCGAATTAGTGAACAAGAAATGAAAGCAAGCAGTGTTTTCATTTATGGATGCAAAGAAAGAGTTTGATAATTTTTTTACTTTATTTTTTAATTTTTAAATATTTTATTTAACCATATAATATTACAACCTTTCAATAGAACAGAGTACAATCATTCAAGTATACAGAACTGAAATATTGAACAGTATAATAAGGTTACAAACCATCAGTAAAACTGAGTGTGAACAACTAAACACATTGAACTAGAAATACAAATACAGGGCTGAGAAATTTGTTGAACACCACACATTTACACCAGCAGTGGAACAGTGTGTTAGACTAAGGAATAGATACAATCTATTCAGTGAGAGCAGAGAAGAGAGAGTTGGCTTTTACTTAAAACATAGCAATCATTTGAGCAGGGCTATGTTTGGGCAGGAATGCACAGGAATGGAGTTCCAGCTGGCTCCTGAGTTGGCTACTCTGACAACCAAAACCCATAGGCGTCAACTACAGGGGGGCTCGAGCCACCCCTAAAACTTCCTGGGGGGGACTGAGCCCCCCCGGGAAAATGGAGCGCCCACCGTCATGAGTCCCTGGGCCCTTCCTAGGGCTGCTGCCACTGCGCTGCCACTGTCTCTCTCTCCCCCCCCTCCAGCCTGGCTGCCTCCGTCCCTCCCTCCCTCAGTCTGTCCAGGGGCCAGCAAAGCAAATGCCCAGCTGGCCCCTGGACAGATGGAGGGAGGGACGGAAGCAGGAGTGGCCAGGCCGGGGGGGGGGAGGCAGCGGTGGCAGGGACATGGTCCCGGCATGCGCTTTGCGCATGTGCACAAGCCCCCCCCCGGGGAATTTAAAACTCGACACCCCTACCAAAACTTCTGGCATGCGAGGCTACAGAGCACGTTGCCCTCCTCACATTACACACAAGAGGGAAAGGCGGACTGTTAAAATGCTGTCTGTCCCTCTGGGGAGACCGTTGGAATTTCCTTGTCAATTTCACTCCCCGCCAGTCAGCTGAGAGTAAAATTGACCAGGAAAAGCCTCTCTCTGCCTTCCCTTCTCTAGCTAACATGTCAAGCTGGGAAAGGGCATGCAGGGAACCCAGGCACGTTGAAAATGCCTTTCTTTCCCTCCCTGATCTGGGGGAGGAAGAAAAAGGCATTTAACCATGCCCCCCCCCACTTCCTTGAGTCTCTCCACAATAGCAGAGAGACTCAGGGAAGAAAGGGGCATATCAGCATGCCTGCCTTTCCCCCCCAGCCTGTCCGCCACAGGAGCACCAACCATGGTAAAAAGTCCCCCATTCACCACATTTTCTCCAGCAGCATTATGGGGTTTGAATGGGCTAGTTGTGCAGGGGTTAGGTACCAGCATGAAATAACCTTGAAATTTTGCAGTTGAATGTTCAGAGCTCTTAAGGTGGTGAGTGGGAAGTCCCAGATTTGGTTCCACTAATCTACAGTGAGCTCTTTATTCAAGTCTGCATGCCAGGACAACTGATATTTTATCTCTCTAGTGGAAGCTGGCTGTATTAAGATTTTGTAAATTTTAGAGACCAGACCCCAAACTAAGTTTATTTTGCTGATCAGCAACCTTTCAAATTCTGTTAAAGAGTTATGAAAAGGGGAACTTTTAGTTGAAAGAAGAAATAAGATTATTGAGTTGCATATACTCAAACCAAGGCAAGGATATCTTGCTCTCATGGCCTTTTCTACTGAATGTACTTCAAAATATGGGCTTTGGGCCTGAATTCTGGAACTAGATGCAAGGCATATACTCTAACCAACAAGCAAAGATTTTAATAAATGGAAAATTAACAGGAGCAATTTCAATTGAAAAAGAAACACACCATTGATGTCCCTTGTCACCCCTACTATTTATTCTAGCAGTAGAGACTTTAGTTACAATGATCAGACAAGACACAAGGATCAAAGGAATGAAAGTAGATAATGTAGAATTTAAAATAAAAAGCTATGCAGATGATTTGGCTCTAACAGTCTTGAATCCCCCAAAAATTGTTACAGTACATAATGGAACATGTTGAAGGATTTGAATCCTTTGCAGGATACAGAATCAACAGGAAGAAGACAAAAATGATAACAAAATTCTTAACACAACAACAAGAAGATATTATGAAGAGTATAGATTGCATAGTAGCCACCGATTCCATTAACTATCTGGGAATAAATGTGACTGGACAAGACTGTAATCTTTTAAGAAACAATTATCAGAAGACTTGGAAATTGATACAAGCAGATTTATCCAGATTAGGGCTGCCAAGTCGTACTCACGGACTGGCGGGGGGGGGGAGTCCTTGGCTGTCCGGGAGCCACCCGGGAGCCTCCCTGCGCATGCGCCCGGTGACGTCACCCGGAATTGACATCACCACGTTGGGGGTGTTGCCAGGGTGACACTCTGGCAATCGCCCCAAATGGGGCGATTGCCAGAGCGTCACCCTGGCAACGTCTCCAACGTGGTGACGTCACTTCCGGGTGACATCACTACGCTGGGGAAGTCGTCCAGCCTGGACGACTTCGGGGGTGGGGTTCCCCCCGCCGGCTGAATGCCAGCCGGCAGATCGGGAACTCCTATAGCGGGGGATCCCCCGCCCCCCGGGCTGACTTGGCAGCCCTAATCCAGATGGAAAAAATTAAAAATCTTGTGACTGGGAAGAATTTTTGCAATCAAAATGAATGTACTGCCAAAATTAATTTTTTTTATTCCAAATGCTACCTATACACATAGAAGAAATAATATTGGTAGAGTGGCAGCGACAGATAAACACATTTATTTGGAATGGCAAGAAGCCAAGAATAAGCTTTAAAATATTATAAGACAAGAAAAAGAGAGGAAGGTTAGCCGTTCCAAATATAAAATTATATTACCAAGCAGAAGGCCTGGTTTGAATTTTGCCCTGGATTAAAAACCCAAGACAAAGAGTAGTAAAACTTGAATCAGCAGACCTAGATGAAGGCTTACACAATTATTAAGAAATCAATTAAAATGATCATAAGACAAGAAAGGAGTCATATAATTAGAGATGGGCATTTGAGAATGTGATTTACATGCTGGAATTTATTGAGCCCTCCAAATTCTTCACTCATGTCCCCAACAGAAGCTTATGATGATATGAACAAAACATATGGGAATAGAGTAAATGCTCAGGAGAAAATCAAGTTGCGGCAATGTAACCCACTAAGGGCCTAATCTGCAGGGAAAGTGGGCAGGTTCAATTTCTTTTGACAGCGGAACTCCCACCTACAGTTATTAAGAATGTGTAACTGCTGCAACTACATGTACACTTAAACACAGACATAAGAGAGGCAACACAACTGGTGCACTTGAACGTTTAAAATAAACTCTTTATATAAACAAAGCATTGAGATTTTCACAGGAATCCTCATTCCTTCCTGGTTGGTTGCTATTACTTCATAACAATGACTCTTCAGGATATTACTAGTTACAGATATCTTCAGCAGCCACAAAGATGCACAGAACAGAAAAAAAACCTAAGCACGTATATAATGCATATGTTGTAAGTTAGGGTTGCCAAGTGTCCCTTACTTACCGGTGGGGGGGGGAGTCCTCCATTGTCCAGAAGCGATGTCGCCCGGAAGTGACATCATCACGTTGGGGGTGTTGCCAGGGCGATGCTCTGGCAATCGCCCCAAAACTCTATGGTATCATAGAGTTTGGGGGCGATTGCCAGAGCGTCGCCCTGGCAACGCCCCCAACGTGATGACGTTACCTCCGGGTGATGTCATTACGTTGGGGAAGGGGGGTGGGGTTCCTCGCCCCCTGGGCTGACTTGGCAGCCCTATTGTAAGTCCAGGTTAAAGCTCACAAATACTGGAACAGCATATGAGGTTTCCAGGCTGTACTTGGGAGGCTGCAGCTCTTCTCAGTTGGATCCAGCATTTACCTGCAATAATTCAAAAGCAGGCCTTAAAATCTATGCAGGCCTTTCCCCACCCTTCTGGTGCTGTTGCCTCTTCCTGGGCCAGGCTGAACTGCTGGCTACTGGGAATAACCAGCCCCCTTTAGGGAAGGCTACTAGGGTTGCCAGCCTCCAGGCGGGGCCTGGGGATCTCCCGCTTTTACAACTGATCTCCAGCTGACAGAGATCAGCTCCCCTGGAGAAAATGGCTGCTTTGTAGGGTGAACTCTATGGCATTGTGCCATGCTGAGGCCCCTCCGTCCCCAAACCCCACCTTCTCCTGGCTCCACCCCCAAAGTCCCCAGGTATTTTCTAACCTGGACTTGGCAACCCTAAAGGCTACACACACTGACCATGCTCCATTAACTAAGTATAGGAGGGGGAAAGGGGAGTTAATTGCCACACCACCTATTGGCAAATGCAGGCATGCCTGATCCCTGTATGCTGTTAACATCTACAAAACTACATGGGTTACAGCAAGGTATTAGAGATAAAAGAATCAACATTCAATGGTTGCTGTATTATCAATCAGTTGCAAGACTAAAGGAGATGATCAGCACGGAAGGTGGAGCTCTTAGAGAGGTGACTGAGTTCAAACAGCTGATGTAAAACAAAAAGACCACATATAACAATGGATATACAAGTTATTATGTCAGTTAGAAACAGAACAATGGAAAACTGTATGATTAAATGGATGCAGAATTCTACAGAGCAGATACCTATGCATGGGAATGGTTATGGGGAAAAGAAATTAAGTTTACATCAGCCAGGCATTAATAGAAAAGTAGTACAAAATGTTTTTAGATGGTATATAACCCCAAAGGATACTGAGAAAGTATACAAAAACCGCAAGGGAAAATGCTGGCTATGTCATGACATCTATACAACCTTTTACTGTATGTGGTGGACTTGTAAAAAAGCAAAAAGATATTGGAAGGAAATATATGAAAAAATGAAGAACATACTAAAATTTAAATTCCCTATGGAAGCTAGGAATATGCGATTAGGTATACTGCCTAATAACTTACCCAAAATTTTGGAAGAGATATTCAAATGCATGGTGACAGTGGCTAGAATTATCTGTGCAGCAAAATGGAAATTAGACATCTGTCCAAGCTTAGAAGAATGTGAAAATAAACTTGCCAACTATGCAGTAATGGTGAAATTAACAACCTATTTGAGAAACAGATCTATTACAAAATTTGAGGAGAGATGGAGTGTGTATTATGCAATCAGGAGACAAATTTAGAATGAGTTTAAAATTGTATATAAATGTGTTGCAACGCAGAAGCAGAATGAGAACAAGTTTTGAATATGAACGTACAATGAAGTAGACTTTGAGCAGAAACATCTTTTATTTTTTATGAAATATATAATAGACTTTCCTTTGTACTTTGATATATTAAAAGTTATAGCGAGTATGTAGAAATGGCAAAATATGTAATATTGAATATATACTACTGATGAAACTAGTAATGTAGTTGCAAAATAGATCAGTTGTGAAATTCGAAATTCAAAATGTTGAATATAAAAGTACCCCAACAGAAGTAAGGACCATTGTATTTTATAGATAATATCTTAAAAATTATAATGAAGGGAATGTTGGGAAGAAATATTTTCTGTTTTATAACTAATATATAAGTATCCTTGATATATACAATTATGTTATATAATCCCTTGTCTTTTTGTATCCCCTATATACTAGTACTTTGTCTTCTAAATTTAAAAAAACAAAACAAAGAAAAGACATTTTTCTTAGGTCACAATTCATTTAGCCAGGCAGAAGAAATGCTCAGATGAGTTATTCATTGGTGTTCATTCAATTAAGGGTTCTTTCCTGCTTGAAAACTGATCAGTGACATTCAAATTTGAGCCATTTAGCCATGGTAGTTGTGAGTATTAAGGTCAGTTATTCTGAACTGTTTCACACTGGGATAAGTATTCCCCAGTATCAGAATGAGGCTGTGCATAAACAGGGTGTGTGTTTTTGGGGAGGGGGGTGATTGGGATTTATATCCAGTTTTGAAATTCAATGCACATAATTTGCACTGGACATATCCTGGAAACGTTTCCTGTGCAGGCCTTACGCAGGCTCGCCATCTGAAGGACGCTTTCCATTGAACAACATGGGACTGACTTCTGATTAGATCTGCCTAGGATTGCTCCCTTGGAGTTGTGCTAGAACACAGCTGAACACCTGGGCTACTTCCAGTCATTTCAGTGTGGCTTTTGCTCTTGGGATTAGAGCAGTGTTTCCAACCTGTGGGTCGGGACCCAATGTGAGTCGCAAAGCCTGTGATAGCGAGTAGCAGGCCAACTCTCCTTAATAGCTGTTCCTGCCCTTTGCATCCTTCTCTTTCTTTCCTCACCAGCTTCTCATGTTCTCATCCTTCTTTGTGACAATAATGGGGGGGGAGCCCTCTGGAAACTAGTAACGTCATGGTAATAGCTGAAAGAAGAGGGGAAGGGTTGGAAAGGAGGTGGGAGCTGTTGAGCATGCCATGGAAAAAGAAGAGGAGGAGAGAAAGTGGCATGTGCATTCATGGGCTGTCTTGGTGCTACTCCTTCAGCAGCCCAACCTCTTTGTGAGACTGTCCCAATAGATATAGTCCACAACAGGTCTCCTTAAACAGATAGTCCTTTATTTGTAGAAAAGATCGTGTTGATCAGACTCTTCTTCTGTTAGTAATGCTTAAGCTTTGAATTGCAATCATAATTATACTGGATATGAAATATGGCCCAACTACCCTTTACCAATCAATACAGAGAATTCTTGACGCCCAAATATACTGGCCCAGTGTTCCCAAGGAAAGCACGACAAAATAAGTTCTCAAGGAAAAATACTGTTGAACATTTTGGGAGAACAGTTCCCAGAGAATTTAAGAAAATAGAATACATAACACCTGTGGTTCTTTAACACAAAACAGGAGGCACTTCCTTTCAAGGTCGTTAGCTGAGGAGATTAGAGATAAAAGCAAATGAGTAATGATCATGAGTAATGAGCGTGCGCAATGCGAAGCAAAGCAAAGCGAGCGAGGTGTGCATTCCAAAGGGGGGGGGGGTAGTTCCTGATACTATCTCCCAGTCGCATGGAATAAAACATTCAGACCGAAACAAGGCGAGGTAAACAGAAAGGCTTAGTCAGATGTAACATTGGGATATTGACACAGTCACTCCAGTCTATGGCAGTTTACTGACATTCTGCCTTCCCGATAAAACACACACCCCTTTTCCAGGCTTTAAAGGGTAAGATTTATGAAAGGCCTGGATTTTAGCCGGGGCATGGACATGTGACTCTTCAACCCATTCATTTTCTTCAGGACCAAAATGTATCCATTTTACTAAGTAGTAAAGGCGACTTCTCTTAAGTTTAGAATCTAAAATGTGTTCAATTTCATAATGAGGCTCATCATTCTTCATCAGAGGAGGAGGAGAGGAGGAGGAGGGTCTCCATACATTCAGCCCAGGATCCTTCTTTAGAAGGCTGTAATGGAAAACAGGGTGCACAAATTTTAACGATTCAGGAAGTTTCAGTTCAAAAGTCACTTTGTTAAGGCACCTGACTATAGGAAATGGGCCTACATATTTCCACCCTAGTTTTTGACTAGGTTGGAGGCCTTTGATGTTTTTAGTAGGCACATAAACAGAGTCACCCGGGGAGAGATCCCAGCCTGGGGTCCTCCCTTTGTCAGCATGCTTTTTGTAATCCGCTTTAGCCTCCTCCAAAG
Organism: Lepidodactylus listeri; assembly: GCA_029233225.1. Lineage (NCBI taxonomy): Eukaryota > Metazoa > Chordata > Lepidosauria > Squamata > Gekkonidae > Lepidodactylus > Lepidodactylus listeri. The sequence goes on along the minus strand of JARCFY010000009.1, from coordinate 108,125,822 downwards.
TTTTAGCAATCAATGGCCATGAGTCCCACAGTAAGTTCCACCAGTTAGCAAAGTCATTTGACCCCTCTGCCGCTGGGCTTAGATTAGGAAGGGGGACTCCTTCATACCCCCCACAGCCATAAAGGGAGACAATCCAGTCGAAGAATGTACAGCATTATTGTAGCTATATTCAGTAAAGGGTAAAAGATCAACCCAATCATGCTGTTGAAAATTAGTATAACATCTTAAGTACTGCTCCAAAATTTGATTCTTTAAGTTTGGCCATCTTTCTCTGGATGGTAAGCACTGCTCAGTGCAGATTCGATTCCCAAGATCTGCAACAACTCGCGCCAAAAGTTGGCAACGAATTGCGCTCTGCGGTTGGAAATCACCTTTGGTAAACTATGAAGTTTAATTACGTGGTTGACAAAGCCTTTTGCTAAAGATTTGGCAGTGGGTAATTTTTAAAAGGAACAAAATGAGCTTGCTTTGAAAATGTGTCCCCCACTACCCAAACTACAGTTTTTCCTTTGCTGGGGGAGTAGATCAGTAATAAAGTCCATAGAAATGACTTCCCAGGGTCATTTGGGTGTTTCTAGCGGCTGTAAAAGTCCTGGGGGTTTCCCACCCTGGGATTTTCCCATTAAAAACGTTTGGCAAGATGAAACATAAGTCAAAACATCCCCCCTCATGCACGGCCACCAAAACTGTCTCTGCAATAGGTTCAAAGTCTTAAGAAACCCAAAGTGTCCTGATAACTTTGATTTGTGGGCAGCATACATGATTTCTCCGCGGAAGGCAGAGGGAACCACTAGTTTCTGACCCTTAAACCAACAACCTTCTGGGCTCTGTGTCAAAAAAGGCAAGGCTTTGAATTCACAAATGTCCTCCTCCAAATAGGCTGTAGCGAACTTAATAATCCACTCTGCTACCACTGGAGTGACCGGGGCTTTGGTCTGGCTTCTCGTTTGCACAGCCCCCCCCCCTCCCAATTGCTCAGGGGTAAAAATAGTTTCTATCACTTCAGTCTTTTGAGAATCATGTTGGGGTAAGCGAGAAAGCGCATCAGCCAGCGAGTTTGACTTCCCAGGGAAATGACGCAGAGTAAAATTAAAATTTGAAAAGAAATCAGCCCACCTAAGTTGCTTAGCATTAAGGGAGCGTTGAGTGCGCAGTCCAGATTGTGATCAGTCCAGATTTCAAACGGCTGGCGTGCTCCCTCCAGCCAATGTCTCCAGGAAGTTAGGGCCAGATGGATTGCAGCAGCTTCCTTATCCCACACAGCCCAGTTACGCTCCGTCTCCCCAAATTTCTGAGAACCATAAGCCAATGGATGTAACTTTCCATCAGCCCCCTCCTGAAGGATCGCCCTCCCCATGGCCACATCGGAAGCATCCACCTGCACCACGAATTTCTTATTTTCATCGGGGTGCACCAGTATGGGTTTGGAAGTGAAGCGGTGTTTCAGTGCCTTGAAGGCTTGTTGGCACTCTCATGTCCATAGCAACTGGGCACCTGGTTTGGCAGCCTCCGGTCCCTTCCCCTTAGTTTGTAACAAGTCAGTGAGGGGAAGGCTATAATGGGTAAAATTATTGATGAAGTTGCTGTAGAAATTGGTGAATCCTAGAAAGCTCTGAAGCTGTCTTTGAGTGTGGGGGGTTTCCCATTCCACTACTGCTGATACCTTAGCCGGGTCCATCTCCAAACCCCAGGGCGATATTCCATACCCCAAGAAGTCTATCGGTTTTATGGAAATCGCATTTGGAAAGTTTGGCAAAAAGTTTATTGTCTCTGAGTGTAGCCAACACTTCCCATACTAATTTCACATGTGATCCCAAATCTGGGGAGTAGAGTAAGATGTCATCAAGATAGCAAAGGACCCCCTTGAATAAGTGCTTGTGTAACACCTCATTTATTAAATTCATAAAAACGCCTGGAGCCCCCTGAAGGCCAAATGGCATTACTAAATATTCAAATTGCCCCAGGGGGATATTAAAGGCAATCTTGTATTCATCCCCCTCTCTAATGCACACTCGGAAGTAAGCATCTTTGAGGTCTAGTTTCAAAAAGATCTTTCCTTTACTGGCCTCATTGAGCAAGTCTTTGATCAGAGGGAGAGGGTAGGCATTTGAGGTAGAGACAGCATTTAACCCTCGGTAGTCAGTACATAGCCGCAAGCCCCCATCTTTTTTCTTTCGGAAAAGAACAGGCACGGCAAATGGGGAAGTGGCTGGCCGGATAAAACCTCACTCCAGGTTTTTATTGATAAATTTGCACAGTTCAGAGCAGGTCCTGGTCATTTCCCTGCGGCTGTTCCGTCATCTCCTCCCCCAACTTCTCTGGGAACCTGGCCTCCACAATTTGGAGTGCCAAAGGGTTTGGAGTGGACAGTTTACTGGCATTCTTGCCCAGCCCCTGGTATTGCTTCCCTGCCCTCTACCTGCTGTGGGAGATGTACTGCACGGAATGTCTTGCCGCCAGCCTCTTCACTGCCATTTGCCATCTTCATGTATTTCCTCAACCCAGCATTCCCCAAGCCCACCTCCTCAAACTCTGGCTCTGGCCCAGCAGGCAGAGGAAGAAATGAACCCCCATTTACTTGGGGTTCATAATTGGGGGTAGCTGCACCCTTTGTATGATGTTTGTTGGTTTCTCAGAAACATCCGGTTGGGCATTATAGGAAATAGAACACTGGAACAGATGAGTGCCAAGGTCATAGTTTGCCCGGGCAACAAAACCCTTGGGCCAGCCCTAGATAAGTCACTGGGCAAAGTAAATTTGAACTTGTGGGTCACCATACTGAAAAGTTTAAGAACCACTGTTCTAGAGGATGTTGTCTCTGTTGTTAGAGTTGTACTGCACCTAATGGAGAATCAGGTCTGGTTTGAACACGGGGGAGAATGAGGTAGTAGACAGAAGAGGTGGTAGAAAGGACTGCTTTGCTTGAGACTTCAGCCAGAGAACCATGGAAGACCAAGTTTTGGGATGATCCACTGGCTTAAAAATGCCCTACAAACAGAAAATCAGTGCAGCAAGCAAAGACAGGGTAGACAGTTTCTCCCTGTTGTGGTTGTTTGGGATGTCTTTAGTTTGGTGTGGTGTCATTCATTTGATGTGGTGTAGTTTGGTGTGGTGTCCTTCATTTACTCCCTCAACATTCCATCACCTTGTTTCAGTCTCATCCTCTTGCATGTGCAAACCAGGCGTTGGATGCTAGACTGTGGAACAAACTGGGGAGGATACTGCAGGTTCCATGTACAAGTTCCCAAGCATTTGTCTTCTTTGAAATGGCTGGTGCTTAGACCCCTGGGATTCAGACTGGGTCCGTAGCATATGGGGATGGTGGTTAAATCAATGTGAACTGGTCCTGCAGACCTACTGTTTGCTCCACTGGACAAATAGCAGCACTGTAGCAGGTCAGGCAAATGGTGTGGGGGGAGTTTGGGGTGAGGAGCTTGTGAGTCTAGCCTTAGAAAAATGACAATTATTTTCAAACTTATTACATATTTGGTCTCATTCTTGGCTGTTAGTGCAAAGTGCCTCCATTTCTTTGTGTGAAAAGTGCTTTTGCTAGAGTTCCCACAGTCCATGTTCCTCCACTTGCGTGTTGTAAGTATGTATATCACCAGAGATATGGGTGTTGTGGCTGGATTTTATATACTACTTAAGAGCACTGTGATTGGCTCCAGATTTAGTTGGTATCCTGAGCTGTACTGTGGCTGTGTAGGTGTGGTGTCACCAGTTTCTGGCCTCTGTGCTTACGTGGCTGTGCTGGCATCAGGCATTCACTGGCATGGCACCATACCAAAGTTTCCTGAATTACACCAAGGTAAGGGCTTAGTAGCCATCCCAGGCAGTTTCAGAATGGCTTTGGGACTGTGCTGCTAGGGTTGATCCATACACCGGCATTTAAGACCCTAACTATACTTCTAAACTGCAGGACTGTGCTGATGTTTTACACTCGAGAACATTCGGTGTTTGCACTTTGCTGAATGTTACATGGCCAGAAAGAAAATGTTTCTTTTCACAACCACTGACATTGTCCTTTTATTCCTCCAGAGTACAGACTCAAATTCAAACGTGAGGAAAAGGACTAATACCACTGTACAGCCGGAAGCTGAGAACATGAAGCGAATCGACACAGGAAACAGTTCAGTGCCACTTCCTACAGTAACTCAGGGGCCTTCGGAGGTTATGCCCCGATCTCCTTCGGCATCAAGTCCAAACCCCTTCAGTCGCATTAGCATTTCAGAAACACTGGCTTCTGCGAGAGCGACACCTTCTGCCCCTCCTTCAACCCCAGTTCTAACTGGATACATCCCTCAGCAAGCCACAGCTGGATCTCCAGCCATCCACCATTTGCTTGGATCTAGACTGGAGCAGATTCAGACAACAGCAAATACTTTGGGATCATCTGCAAAGCCATCGGCCATCAACCCACCCCCAGCTCCTCCACCCTCAAGTTCTGGCACCAGTAAGATAGACAAATACGCACGCATTTTGTTTCCTGTCACTTTTGGCGCTTTCAACATGGTCTACTGGGTGGTGTATCTATCCAAGGACACCATGGAAAAATCAGAAAGTCTAATGTAGTCTTGCTGCTATGTAGTAGGGTTTTTTTCCTGAAATTTCTTCTAAACACCTTCGAATGCAGAGTTTCTTCTTTTAAAACTATTTTTTAAAAAAGAAACTTTTAATGCTATTTTTTAAAAAAAACCTCTGTGCTCGTTTTCCCATGGTAAAGGGCAGATGTTATTAGGTAAATTAACTCAGCAAAGAGGGGGGAAATGGGGTATGAACACTGTCTTCCGGTCATTCCCCAAATGGCACTCCATTCAGACAAAGTCCAGGAGGCCACGGGGGAGAACAAAGACGAGGTGCGGACCAGTTGCAGTGTATACAGATGTGCGAGAGATAACGGTCCGGTAGAAATCTGTATTTTCATGGTCTGCCTGGCTGCAGCACTGTATGCTCTGATCTGAGTCATGGCAGCTGTCACTCGGACATCATTTAGCCAGTGAAGTCCTTCCATAACAAAACACATGATGACTGGTGGTAAGGGGGGGGGGGGGGAGAGACTTTTTTTCATTGTTCAGTTTCATACGTCAAATGTGCAGGTTATTATGGGTCTGAACTAAGGGTGGTAGGTCTCAAGAAGTCTTGGGAAGTCCTTTTTTGTCTAGCAAAGTAGGGCTATGACCCAGGCAAATTTAAGCCCTTTCCGTGGAACTAATGGGGCTTGAAAAATGCTTAATTTAAGCTGGAAAGTGTGCTCTTGTTTAGTAAAAACTGGCTGCCCCTCTTCTTGAAACCCATCTGGTGGTAACATTACGCTGCATTTGGTGTATGTACTCCATAAACACTTTTTTTGTACTTATACCCTCTTGGATCCAAGGTCACTTCCCATTACCCTTGACCTATTGTTTCGAAGCGTTCCCAGAGAAAGGGATTCCCCCCCCCCCCTTCACTGTTTCCATGCATGTTTTTTTGTGTGAAATAACTATTTTGCATTCATTTATGTGGATACTGAACCAGAGCTCAGTCCTGGTTCCAGATGAAGGGGGCTCTGTCCCAGTGATTTAGGACCAATTCATAGCTTACCATGGCAGTATTAGAACTACTTCTCATGGTTCTGCCCCAGCACTCTGGTGATGCGTATATGGAGGAGCTACATGGGTTGCCCAGGGGACCATGGAATTAGACTATAGAGATGTGGCTCCCATGCCACTGTGACAACATATGAAATGGACCTTTTTGTTTGAATTCCACTGTTTTAAGTGGTACAACCAAATCATAAGACTTGCAGCACTGGCCCATAAGTGCTTAGAATGGGCCTTATGGTCAGCAACATCCGAGCAAATCTAGAAATGTGAAATTATGGTAGTTCTGCTGCAGCGTTGTGTTGAGGTTATATTGGAGTAAATATTTAGGATGTTTAGCAGGTAATCCTTGGCAAATTTATTCCAAATAGTCTTACAGCTCAAGCTACTTGCTTTTTTGCATTCGTACGGCCTGTGTTGCCCTAATTTACACCTCTGTAATCAGTTGCACCCAGTTTTGTTTGAAGCATAAAATGTTACCTCCTCTTGTCTCCTCTTATTGCTACATCTTGTTTTGATCTGTCTTTGATTCCTCCCACTTCTTGTACTTAATTTTTCACTGGCCAGTTGTCATTGGGTATTATCTCATTACTGTTTGTTTCATTGTCTCTGTTAAACTATATGTAACCTAGTGAATCACAGTGACTTAAGAGATGGTTGGAGAATGTTGTTGTCCCCTGAACAAATATACAAATTCCTTTGGGTAGGCTCTGGGGAAGAAATCACAAACCAGTTTTGCAGTTCTGCACTTCATTTCTGTTTGAACAAGAAAAAAAGCCAGCTGCAGTAGGTTGCTATTGGCTAGTACCTGTAATATCACCAACACTGTTTGTGTGAAAGGAAAACGGCACACTTAGTGCTTGAGAGGTGCGGTTCGTGGATGGGCTGGCAAATCGTGGTAGGGAAGTAACTCACCAGTCTAGTATTTAGCTTGCTGCTCTATAATGCAAGATGGAAAACTGGGTTCAGGCCATAAGTGAGGAACTTGCACCAAACAATCCTTTTGTTTTCCCCAAACCAGAATATTTACAAGAGTTCCTTTCCAGCCTAAGGAAGGACACTACCCACTGAGTTTCCAAATACAACCACAGAATTTTGGAAGCAGTCCTTATTCTTGGGACCCTCTGAACTTTCAGTTCTCAGGATTACTAAACATAATAGAGCATATTCAAAGATGTGATCTCCTCTCTCTGCGCTGAAAAAAAACCCCAGTTCCATGAAAGGACTCGGAAAATCTTAAAATGGTATTTTCAGGGGCTTCAGAAATTACAGTTCCTAGGCCATTACTGGTCACCTTTTTCATATTGTTTAAGTATTGTAGTGCAAATGGCCACAAACCCTGCTAGAGCATTGGAAAAAGGCGTTCCTGTTAGTCTCAGCAACTGGTGAAACCATCGTTCCCAGAGTTGCATGGGGGAGGGTGTCCATGATATTTACAATGCCCTCTGAGCCCTTTGACTTCGATGGATTTAGAAGGTGTAACTTTGCATAGGTCTGAATTGTTAAACCAGTTAATGGCTTAGATCCTGCCTGATTTTTCATGGGTGCCTGAAGGAGTGGACCATTTTTACGAATTCCTCCCTCCTTTGACAGCTCAAAAAACAACCTGGAATGCTGTTCCTGGAGGATGGGGGATCCCAAGGAACAGAGAGGAATTTGAGGTCTCCCATGGAAGAAGAGGACTGGAGAAAATCACCCTCCTCCTTGCATCTGTAGAAATTTAGATGAGATCCAAGCCAGTATTTTGTAACAGAGTTATAAGTTTGCTTTTCTCTTCTCTTGGTCTTAGGATAGGCTAGAATCAGACGTAAAAATCTGCGGCAATCATCAAAACATTTCAGCGTTAAAACATTTAAAATAAAGTACGTATAAAATAATTCAATAAAAACATAAGGATAATTAAATAAAACCACACATCATACCACATTTACTCCAGAGTTCATGACTAGGTGGAGAGAACGTCAAGCAGGCCTGCTCAACCTTTGACCAATCAAGTTGAATACAGCCTATGAGCAATCTATGGTAGTCCAACTTGGACATAATAAACAGGTTTTTTTTCCTTTGTGACTTGGGCCAACTACAAGTGATGGTGGCCATGGGTTCATCCTTTGGTCACTGATGTCATTTTGGAAGCATTTATTGTTCTTTAAAAATTGCAACAAGGCACCAACAAGGAGCACTTGTTCCCCCCCTCCCCCCCCCCCCCCCCGCACCTTTTTAGGTACAGAAACAACTCTCCATGGCTGAAATCTGAGGGCACTGCACTGCAAGCCCAATCTAGATCGGGGCCTTGATGCAATTTTTAAAGAACTACAGATGCTTATAAAATAGCACTGGCAGCCATGGGATGGACCCATGGCCACTGTCACATAATTTGTCTCTTGGATTTCGTATAAAACAGCAGAGTTGTCAGAAGGGTTGCCAGGCACCCGCTCGGGGCAGGGGATCTTCCACTCCGGCGCTCCTTTTCCATTGCCACTGCAGTTGGTGGGAAAGTAACAGCATGATGTCACTTCCGGGGAAAACCATAGAGTTTATGGAGATTCCTAGAGAGGTGCAATGTCACTTCCAGATCATCACCTAGTTCTCAGGCATCTGGTGTGCATGGCTCATGATCTGTGTTCAGCTCGGTGGCTCACAAGCTGCACAGGTCTACCTAAGAGGAAACTTGGGATGGGTATGAACTGGCTAAAGTTTGTGATGCATTTTGGCCAGTGTGTGATTCTTGAAGTAAAGTTCATGGTAGGTCAACCGGCATGAACTTTCCACAGGCTTTCAAGCTGTTCATGGAGGTATGTGCCAGTTTGTGAGTGGATACATTTCTAGACAGATTGTCTCCACTCAGTCTAAATGTTTACCAAATTTCAAAGCAACATAACTTGGAGGTCCCTGTGATTTTGATGTCTCTAGCTTGCACAGGATCCATTTCATACAGTCCTGCATTTGTCCCTGTCAAAATGACCACCTGTGGCAGTCATTTTGACAGGTGTAGGTTCAGGAGTGTATAGAATGGATCCTGTATGAACTAAAGACACCAAACTCTCAGAGGATCTCCAGCTGACTCTCCTCTACCTGCCCTCCAAGTATGGTGAGGATTGGATTTACGGGGTCTGTCCCCTCTCCCAAAGGTGCCCCCAGGAAAATGCTTTTTTGGGTCACCTTCTTTGGAGGGCTGTAACTTGGGCCTTGTAAATGCAATCCTCACTAAACTTGGAGGACAGGTAGAGGAAAGGGTGCTGGAAATCTCCTGTGAATTTGGTGTTTCTAGCTTGTCGGATGGCCATTCTAGCAGGTCACAAATCTCACAAACTGAAAAAGTTCATCTGGCCCCGAAAAGTTCATGATGGTTTGTGGTTCGCAAACCAGGCACACCACGAATGACAAACTGACCCAAACCTCATTTTCCCAGTTAGTTCCCATCCCTAGAGAGAACTGGTTGAGATCTGCAGTTATTTCTTTGACAATTGGTTTGAAAAATAGCAGTCAAAATTATGAAAATGGTTGCATCTATCTTCTTGTTAGCATTCAGTTATCAGTTATTCACTAAATTAGGGGGGTTTGGTCAAAGTCATCCTCAGTATTGGTTTATACTTTCCCATCCTCTGATGTCTCCCACGTGCCTCCTCTCCTTTGTTTAACTGGCCTGTCTCATTTCATTCTGTCCTCTCTTCTCCCCAATGGTCACTTTTTTAATGCTGGAGGCGAGCCTAAAGAAGCTCTAGATTGCATTCTGTTCTGTCCCTCTTGAATCCAGCACACAGGTGGCCAGAAAAAGAAGAGAAGAAGAGAAGAGATTGATTTATATCCCACCCTTCACTCACTTGGGGTCTCAGAGCGGCTTACAAACTCCTTTCCCTTCCCCTCCCCACAACGGACACCCTGGGAGGTGGGTGGGACTGAGAGAGCTCTGAGACAACTGTCCTTGAGAGAACAGCTGGTACAGAGCTATGGCTGGCCCGAGGTCATCCAGCCAGGTGCAAGTGGAGGAGTGGGGAATCAAACCCGGTTCTCCCAGATTAGAGTCCGCGCACTTAACCACTACACCAAACTGGCTCTCAGAGAATGGTGCAGGGGTGCAGGGGCAGACTGGGAGGGAAAATCAGCCCTAGAAAAGGGCCCCAAACCCACGCCTTCAAAGAAGGAAGTGGGGGAGAAGCAGCCTTCTTGTTCAGTGGGCCTGGTGTAAGGTGCAGGTGGGCTGGGTGCCATCCTTCTTCCACTCTTCTAGACCAGCCCGATGGTGGTGGGGAGGCCATCCGTGGTGGCCGTAATGGCCAGTGCACTCCTGCTTGTAGGTTAGTCACACTGCGCTTATCTACATGTTCAGGAAAAACATATGGCCCACCTGGAACTGTAGCATTTCAGAATCCAGGTATCTGTATTCAAATACTCCCCCTTATCCATGAGAATGCAGCAGGCACACTTTAAGATGAACTTCTGAGGCCGTTTTCCAGTATGTTCCCTGTTTTGTTTAACAACAGCAACAACAACCACCCCTTCTGAGAATAAATATATTTTTATTTGCCATAGGATTGCAGAAGCTTCAGTGCTTGCATCCAACACCTGCATACTTCTATCAAAAGATACAGAAAAAAGTAATGCTATTACAAGTCAAGAAGTCATAATACTATTTGCCATTTATGTAGTGCTTTTTGAATAGTTAAAGCTTAAAATCTCAGAGAAGAGAAGTGCAGTTTCTGTATAAGCAATGGCAGCTTGAGCCTCTTTGGTTTCTGTTACTGAATCCACAACCAATGTCGTGATTATGCTTTTCTTGGGGCAGGGAACCCCTTTGCTGTTATGTTGCTTTGTAATACAACATTTGATTTTCCTTTTAGGCATGCTCTCTTTCTGTAGTCTTCCGCAGCAACGTTTTCAAAGCGAGCCAGGAAAGCTTATTAGAACTTGTTCTACTTTTGAAGTCAAAACTGTATTCTCATTCCGTTTGAAGCAAGTAATGAGAGAACATATCTGTTCTTAAACAGTGCTTACTGATTTCCCCCACCGTGACTTTTGAGGGGCCAAGAGCCCTGTATTGTATGATTTACAGGTGGTTGTTTTTAATGAAGATTCTTATTGCCCTTTAAAGAAATTCTTGCCAAAACTGAGTGATTTCTAATGCCAGCTTCACAGAATTGCCTCTTCTCCTGAGGTCTGATATATCTGTGAATTCACAAGTTCTTTTAAAAAGGGAGCTATGGGGTTTTGTGAGGGGCTGTACCTATGGCCACTGATTTATGTAACTGCATAAATCAAAGTAACATACATAGTACTGATTCTTGTAAATGTCAATTCCCCATTATGGGGTTGAGATGTGAAACCAAAAAGAGCTCCAATGGGCTCCTGAAGGGCACATATGAAGGCTGCTGCATGTGTGAATGTCTGGTATCAAACTGTGTTTAAATTCTTAGTACTGGCCTCAGTCTTGAGCCCAACAAAACCCAACAGAAGAACGTAATAATGACCAGTTCTACTGCAAATTATTTCTTTAGGATTAAGCCCTACTGAACTCAGTGGGTCCACTGAATAATCAATTTATTTAGTTACTTATTTAGGATATTTCTGTTTTGCAGTCCGAGTAATATATATATTCAAATTTCTATAATGAAAGTCTCAAAGTTGGCCCATATGGTTGGATCCAAAGACTCCCTTCAGCTAAATAAGATACTTCCTCCAACTTCAGTGCATTAGATCATCTGTGGTGATCAAACCAATGGTCCATCTGCCCTGCATACTGTTTCACACAGGGTCCAAATAGATGCTCACAGAGGGGCTACGAGCAGGGAATGGAAACCCAGTCTTCCACCTGTTGTTGCCCCAAGCACAGTTTCCAGAGGGCGAGTGTTTCTGAACATGAAGATTTCATTTATTCTTGATGGCTAATAGCTGCTTATGGACCTGTCCTCCATGAACTTGTCTAATCCTCTTTCAAAGCCAACTAAACTAGTGGTCGTCACCACATCCCACACAAGTGAAGTCCACAAGCCAATCATTATGTAGCCCCTTTCAGACTTTATAACCATGTTTACGAGGCACCCAACAACAAAGGTTGCCAGGTAAAAACATAAGAGTTCCCATGAGCCCCAGATACGACTGGCATCACTTTTGGGTTCCCTCTGGAAGTGATGTCATGATGTCACTGTATAGTCAGGATCTCTATAATCAGGATTTTCTTTTGGCTGAAATATGCATCACTTTGTACTTACATTTAAGCATATTGTTGCCCACTCATCCAGTTTGGAGGGATCCTTTTGGAGTTCTTCAAAATTTGCTTTTATTCTCACCATCCTGGGTTATTTAGTGCAATCTGAACCTTTGAGCCATTCACTAGCCATCCCCAATGCTAGATCAGTTATCAAGTGCTTAGATAAGACCAGCCTGAAAATTTACCTCTGTTGACCTACGCTGCTTATTTCCCCTCATTGTGAGAACTCCTTACTCCCTCTTTCTGCATCCTGTTATTTAACTGGTTTCTAATCCACAAAATTAGATAAAGATCCTCTTTATCCTGTGACTGCTTTGTTTATTCAGGAGCCTTTGGTGAGGGACTTCTGTTAAAAGATTTCAGGAAGGCCAAGTATATAACACCTACCGGATTCCTTGTGTCCGTGTGTGTGTTCAACTTCTAAGAAAACAAAAACCCACTTCCAAAAGGGTGGTGAAGCAGGACCTCGTTTTACAGAAGCAAAGGCAGATTCTTCCTCAGTAGGTCCCCCCCCCCATGTGTTTAATAATTCTGTCTTTAATTAGGGTTTCCACTAGTTTACCTGGACAAGCTGTTGGCTAACTGGCCTGTAATTTCACAGATTTCCTCTGGATTCCCCCACCCTTTTTTGCTACTTACCTGGGATTTCCTGCAGTGAACACAGGCATGGAGAATTCAGTTTCTTGGCAGGCTCCACATCACTGTTGGGCAATCCTTTTATTTCTTTGCCTTCCAAGGGCTCCATCACCTCCCTGTCCAGTTTCCTGTTTAAAGAATTCTTATTGTTTATCTTTTAGCAATATGTTTCCATGTTTGCTTTATTCCCACCTTATCATTGACTTACATTTGTTTTGCTAATGGCTGTGCTCTTTCTTTGTCTGGGCAGGACTTCTGTTTTTAAAGAAGCCTCCTTGCCTTTTATTTATGGCTTCCTTGACTTTGCTCACTAACCATGTCGGCATCCTCTTAGATTTGGTGGTACCTAATCAGCGGTATACATTCTCTGACCTTCTGTTGTGGTGGATTTCAATAATTTTCAAGAACCCTGAAGGGCTCTGACATCTTTATCCCCCCTTTCAGCTTTTTTGGGAATAAGCTCATCTTTCAGTTTTTTTTCTCCAAGCACATGTGGTTTTACTGGACTTTTGGAACAACCTTCCATTGGAACTGAATCCAATGATTGCCTTCTGCTAAATACTCAGTTTTTCTCCAGAGGAAAGAAGGGAGGGAGGGAGGGCATCACTGGGTCCAGCCTATATTTTCAAAAGCTCTGATCCAGAAAGGCAAAATCTTATAAATTTTGTAAATCTTATTAAAATTAGTGGTACTTCAATAGGGTTGACAATTCTGGACTGGGAAATTCCTGGAGATTTGGGGGTGAAGCCTGTGAAGGGCAAGGTTTGGGAAAGGGAAGGGCCTCAGTGGGGTGTAATGCCATAGATTCCACCCTTCAACGCAGTCATTTTCTCCAGGAAAATAGTTCCAGAGGGTAGCTGTGTTGGTCTGCAGTAGAACATCTAGGCTCGAGTTCAATAGGATCTTAGAGAACAATGAAATTTTCAGGGTATAAGCTTTCGAGAGTCAAGGCTCCCTTCGTAATATATGAGTTGTAATGAAGACTGTGGAGTCCTTACAAGGATTCAGGATATAAAGACTCAGAGATCGCCATTCCAACTCATATCTGACAAAGGGAGGTTTGGCTCTTGGAAGCTTATTCCTCCAAAACCTTAGAACAAATTTTCAGTCCAGTAGCACCTTTAAGACCAACAGACTTTTGTTGGTCTTAAAGGTGCTACTGGACTCAAAATTTATTCTACTGCTTCAGACCAACATGGATGCCTCCCGGGATATACCTCCAAAATCTTGGTCGCCGTGGTGCTACTTGACTGGAATGTAGATGTCCTCCAGGGGAACAACTGATCTCTGTAGTCTGGAGATCAATTGTAATGTTGGGAGATCTCCATGCCTCACCTGGAGGCTGGCAATCTAGACCTTAGTTGTGATGAGCGCCCTGTTTCAATCAATGGGATGACTAAAGCACAACTGATTATTTCTAGGTGCGCAAAGTCTGTGTATCCAAACAAAGCTCATTGGTATGGATTCCTTTTATCATTATTCTTCCGTCAAAGGTCATACAGGCACCTAGAAACAGAAGAAAATGAGACAGGGGGGTGAATGTGTTGTGTACTACTACAATTAAGCTTTGTTTTCATTTGTGATCATATCTGGATTTTTTTTTTTAAAAAAAATCTGTTGCAAAGGATATGGTTTCAGCATGCTCAGCAGTACATTTTAACAAAAATTCTGTATCTCTGTTGTCTTCTGGAGTGAACATCAGAAGCCGCTGTGTTATTCTGCAAAGAAACAAGATAGAACTCCGGTTGTCAGAAAGCACAAAAGGTGTTTCTTTTTAAGTCGCTGTTCTTTATAAGCATGTTTATACATTTTAAAAAAGGGAGGTGGCAGGGGGATTGATGGAGGGGGCAGACATCTGCATGAATTTCTCAGCTGGGCTGCAGAGCTCAGTCATTGCGCCTGTTTAAAATATTGTAACCTGGCTTGTCTTGACTCTAATGATGACAGCTTGTTGTCCTACCGGGTAAGAACATAAGAAAAACAGAGAGCTTGGAAGTCAAATATTTTGCTCTTAGCCACATTTCAGCTGAAGGGCTTATGAACCTCATCACTGTACCAATTACTGTCAGAATCTGCCTCCCTGGCAGCTGTGAGCTGATTCATTTTCATTGCAAGGACTTCGTCAGCAGAGCCATGAATAATGGATTTGGGGGAAGGAAAAATATTCTGTGTATGTGCTTCATTCATTGTTCAGACCGAATTGGAAGAGAGGCATTCCTAATTTCTGGCTTCTTCTTTTTTAAAGATATCTAGGGTCGGAGAAAAAAATAGGGTTGAAAAGTTGAATGTAGTACACTCAAAAAAGAAGTCTATTCATCCCGTACATGTTTATTTTATATATCCTTATGTCGCCTCTGATCAAACAGATTTTGCTAGCTTCCGAACTAACCTTTCCCCTGAAAATCCTATTTTTACTGACACCGATATGTTTACACACCCCTTAGGCAATGAGGCTTCTTTTAGAACCCCTTTAAGTGGCCACACGGTGGGAGCAATCCTAAACTGGTCTACTCAGAAGTAAGTCCCATGTTACACAATGGGGGCTTGCTCCCAGGAAAGTGTCCTTAGGATTGCAGTCGTAGTCTCCGTCAAGCCATTGTTCAGGTTATCAGAGGTAATGTGGAATTCTACAGAAAGCCTTTCCGTTGCAGTTAGCAAACTGAAGGCTAATTTTCAAAACATCTATTGCACTTGGAAAAGATGTGATGGTCTATTACCTCCTGTGCTGTAGGAATCAAACAGAAAGTTGGAGAATTTATATTCTGATGCAAATGATATTTCTCTTTAAAAAGGGAAGACCCTAAACTCCTTGGAAGAAGGCTGGGATAAAAAGGTGGTAAAATAAACATAAATACATTCAGGTGAGATAGCCGTGTTGGTCTGAAGCAACAGAACAAAGTTTGAGCCCAGTGGTACCTTTAAGACCAACAAAGTTTAATTAAATATTAAATTAAATTAAATTAAATTAAATATAAGCTTTAGATGCTTGTGGAAGCTTATACCCAGAGTTAAACTTTGTTGGTCTTAAAGGTGCCAGTGGACTCAAGCTTTATTCTATAAATACTTTATAAATTTCAGGATTTGTGACATTCACAATCTATGTCTGAAGCTTTTATTTTTAACTTCTGGTGGGTTACACAGAGTTCCGCTGCAAATGTAAGAAGCTGACCAAACTTAAAATGTCAGTTACAAATTTTGTCATGAAATGACAAATGACCA
The DNA here is from genome assembly GCA_029233225.1 of Lepidodactylus listeri. Classification (NCBI taxonomy): domain Eukaryota; kingdom Metazoa; phylum Chordata; class Lepidosauria; order Squamata; family Gekkonidae; genus Lepidodactylus; species Lepidodactylus listeri. Next base: position 108,110,183 of record JARCFY010000009.1, on the reverse strand, counting down.
TGTAGTACATACTCTCACTTCCTAAAAATTAAAATGTTCCCCATTTAAATTTTTGCAATGAACATTCATCAATTCTAGGGCTGCGGTCACACTAGAGGATTGCTGTGATCAGGGCATGCCTCTAATTGCACCGGTTTAAAGTGTTGCAAGGCAGGCCAACCAGACAGCACACCCTCAGGTGGTTTTGCTCATCTGGTGGTCAGGCGTTCACAGTACTGCAGCGCCTTAACCACGGAGCACGCTGCCTGGTCGTTTTTGTTTTAATGCAGGCATGTGCATGTATATATGTGCATATAGGCAGCAACTCCAAAAAAAACCCCCAGTGGTGGAAACAGATCTGCGGGTTCAGACTCCCCTTCCGGGTTCCTTCTGCAGGAGGAGAGTTCAGATGTCCAGGAAAGTGGAGTGGAAGCACTGGCATCCATAAACACCAAACTTTCCCCAGTTCCTGATTGCTCCGCTTCCAAAGCTGATGACTGGGGCCCAGAAGGCAGATGTTGCTGTCTGACTGTACTCTTTCAATCCACCAAGGTAACGCTACTATATCGCAGCAAACTGCTCGTGTGACCACAGCCTAGGTGAACTTTATTTCTGTGAAAATCTGTATCATTGTCTGTGGAAGGATGTATTATTTTATATTCAGAACCGTTAAGACTGTTAATGATTATAACTTTGCTGACATTTTTTTTGATGTGGAATTTATGCTCATGGATGGGGGGGGGCAGGGAGAAACATTTTCTAGTTTCTGTTTTTCAAAAAAGAGGAATGAAAAATCCCCCAAATTATTTAGAGGAAATAATGAGTGAGCTGCATAGAAAGGGGGAGTGGGATTCTAAAACACAAGCAAAAACTTGACCCTGCCAGAGTAAGTAGCACCACCAGGAGCTGGTTCATAAATTCATGGAAGGAAAGGGGTTAAGCCCTCCTCCCTCAGTACCACAGCCTTGATTCAGGCTGGCCTCTCTGCAGCTGCAGTGTACAGAAGAGGCAAGAGATCTAGTAGTGCCCTTAGCTGGTTTATTGTTATTCAAAGTTCTTGTTTCCATCCACAGACATCGACTAATCATGTCCATTTTTTGCTATGCTCTCTGTCCACCAGGACATAACTAATCAGTCTTTTGGTTTACAAATCACAGCCCACATTTTTAAACGACTGTTATGTTGGATTTCATCTCCCCCACCCTCCACTGCAGTCTGATCCACCAAGCCCAGGTACTTCCCAGATTCCACATCATGGAGATTCAGCCATGCACAAACAGCATCTGTAGCTCAGCAACTCATAGGAATCAGGTCTCATTCACAAAAGCATGTTCATTAATGGCATTTTCAAGAGCCAGCACCCCCCCACACACATACACACACTTGCATATTCATTCACAAACACACACACAAAGATAGGGTCACGGAGTGTTACATCAGAGGGTTTAGCTGCTGGAAGAACTTTATTAGTATAAACTGCTGTACGCTATCCAGTCAAACTATTGCAGACTGTGGTGAGCACCCGCTGGGATGATTTCAGTAGCACCTTAAAGACTAACAAATATGTGGCAGGATATGAGCTTTCGTGAGTCGCTGCTCACTTCTTCAGTGACTCCCGAAAGCTCCTCCCCTGCCACAAATTCTGTTAGTCTAGAAGGAGCTCCTGGACTCTTGCTCTTTTCTACTGCTACAGACAGACTAACAGGGCGACCCGTCTTGATCCATCTCATTGGGATGATTGTGCCCACTGCCGGAAGAGCACAACTTGTACCCATGGAAATTAGTAGCATGAAAACAAATGCTTTATATTCCCATTTTCAATTTACTTTTCTACTTATTCATTTAAATATCTGTACCCCACATTTCTCTACATGGGAGTTCACAAGAAGAACCATGTAAATCAACCAACCAACAAAAATATGACTTGGGCTGATTGATCCAAGGGTACTGGTCGCAAGACAAAGGCTGACAGTTTGGGCCATGCCCAAGCTTAGCTCAAATGCTATTTTAGCAACTGCTAATTTGCTGCCAGCAAGATCTCCCACACTTCCCCCTTGCCCAAACCCAGAATGCCTCTGGCCACAGGGAGGCTTTAATTCCTTCCAGGAGGGGGGAGAGGAACTTAGCCCAAATGGAGCTCAGTTGGTGCTGGTTTCATGCCAGCAAGATCTTCCTCACTTCCCTCCTCCCCAAGTAATAAAAGCAGCTTTTTAAAAACAAAAACAGGTCTAAGTAATAAAATCCGCATAGCCCAGCGTTGGGGATGCTGACTGACTGCACTTCTCAAATGTCTCATCTAACAGCAGTCCCCAGTCCTGTCTTAAATGTGGCAGAATGAAATAGTAGCATCATTAGAATGGAATGAGTCCCTTTCAGATTGCAGGTTGAGATACCGGATCTCATTTTGACATCTTCACCCAACGTTTTTAAGGAAGGTCCCTGCCTGTGTAGAAATGGAGCAGAATGAAGGAATAAGCTGTGACCGTACTTTCTTCCTTGATGTGTTAGCTTGTTCTTGTGTTTTTTTAATGTAGGAAAGCATTCAGACCCCCATGCAGGTTTGCCAGCCTCCAGGTGGCCCCTGGAGATCTCCTGCTATTACACTTGACCTCCAGACAACTAAGATCAGTTCCCTTAGAGGAAATGCCTGCTTTGGAGGGTGGACTCTACAGGCTGAGGTCCCTCCCCAAACCTCAGGCTCCCCAGGTTCTACCTTCACAATCTCCAGGTATCTCCAGATATCTCCAGGTATTTCCTGTCCCAGAGCTGTACCCCCATGCTACACACAGATCAAGAGTAGTGGTCCAGTCAACTTTATTGCCTCAAGATTTCGCCCATTCATTCTGCCTTAGAGAAGGCCTAAATACTGTTGTCTGTGCCTGGAGCTTTATATATACAGGGCATGAAAGAGGGAAACCAAATGCATCCATATGTCCTTTGTTCCCTAGAAGCCCCACCCCCTTAGTTTACAATATTCAAATACCCTCAGTAGTAACTTGGACCAAACTGGGGGCGTTTTCTCACTAGCTTTCCCCCGCGGTTTACACCGAAGCTAGCACCGGAGCTTCTGGTCAGTTTCCCACCATTTGCTCCCTGCTCACAATTTCCTCCAGAGTATCACTGCAGTGCTCCGGAGCTTCCCTGGAGCAAGAAAATCCTATTCCTAGCTAGTGAGAAAACGCCCTGGGTCTTTTTGCTAAACGTCTTTCCTTACACCAAAAAGGTAAGTATTTCTAAAACTGCCAAAAAGTTGTTAAAAACAACCAAATCTAACAAATGCTAGCACAATACCTACCACTATAAAGGGGCAATTCATAACTTATTTAAAACTTTGGGCACAAGGAAGTAATTCAGTTCTCCCATAAAAAGCCAAACTAGTTTGTTTATTTTATTTACTCCATTTATATCATTTTCCTTTGCACCATTTTCTCCTCACAACAAGCCCCTGAGACTGGGTGTGACTCAATCTGTCATTTAAAAACTGGCTCAACTGATCCTCAAAAGTTGCCATAGACAGTATAAATTCATATGCATTAATTGGAAATCAGACTTACAGGTTCTTTAAACAGGAAAGAAATGAGAGTATTTCTAAAACTGACTTTACAAAAGCAAACAACATTGCTCCAAGCAGGGCTATTTTGGGGCAGGAACGCATAGGAATGGAGTTCCGGCTGGCTCCTGAGTTGGCCACACCCAGCAGGAACTCATTAGTATAATAGGCCACACCCAGCAGCAGAAACTCATTAGGATTGGCTGCATTCGGGGTATGTGGCCTAACATGCAAATTAATTCCTGCTCCAAAAAAACGCCCCAGGTTTTGACAACAAACAAGGTAAACAGAATAAGAAGGAAAAGGTGGGTGTGGCTGGATGACCACTCTTCTGATAACATGGGGGTGTGTCCTAATATGCTAATAAGCTGTGCTGTCAGTGGTGTGGCCTAATATGCTAATGAGTTTCTGCTGTTGGGTGTGGCCTATTATGCTAACAAGTTCTGGCTGGGCTTTTTCTACAAAATAAGCCCTGGCTCCAAGATTCTGCGAGAAGGCACCTGTATGCATTATATGCATACTTTCAGCATTTTAAGAGTTCAAAAGACAACTTTGATAGCTTTATCCAGCACCTACCACCTTCTATTATTCTCAAGCACATATTCCTCAAAATGGTTTTTTTTTAAGCAGGAAACAACAGTCAGTAACCTCGTGCTAGGAAATATCCTTGCTTAAATCTGAATTCTTCACATACTACTAGTCCTCTTCCTTATTAGGAAAAATCTTCATGACTGGTAATGGGTAAAAGGAAGCCCATCCCACCTCCACCGACCTGATTCAATCAATATGGTAGAAGAGGACAAGATACCTGATTTTGTGAAAAGCCAATAAAAGCAGGTTCAGGTAAGACTAACGCTGTGCAATTTATGTGAGGCAACTGCACGTTCCTTAGCAAGAAAATGGATTAACATATAAATGGGTTGGGAAACTGGCATAAAGAGACAGATGGCCACATCTGGGAAAGGACCTGGTCAGGGGAAAAGGTGTGTCAGGTTCCCTTCTGTACAGAATGACACAAATGGAATAAACTTTCACATATTCCATCTTAGGGCTGCCAAGTGTTGGCGACTTACCGGCGGGGGGGAGTTGTTCTCCCCCCGGGAGCTCTTCTGAAGCACGGCGACGTAATGACGTCACCCAGAGGTGACGTCATCACGTTGGGGGCGTTGCCCTGGCAACGCCCCAAACATGATGATGTCACCTCCAGGTGACATCATTACACAGGGGAAGTCGTCCTCACCAGACGACTTCTGGGGCAGGGTTCCCCCCGGCCGGCGGATCGGGAACCCCTATAGCGGGGGATCCCCCGCCCCCTGGGCTGACTTCGCAGCCCTATTCCATCTAGATCTCCCTAATGTGCAGTCTGGGCTAGATCTTAAAATTAAAATAGGTACCAAAAAGCAAGTATAAGATACCAGGTCCACTACACTTTAATCACACATACTAATTCCTCCCCCACCCCCTTGAACATTAATTGTTTTTTAAAATGATGAATCGAGCTTATTATTGAAGCTGAATGCAAACATTCAGTGCTGGTCACCTGAACAGAACTACAGCCATCTAGAGAGGTAAAAAAATGAAATGTAAACTTGTTTTTGGTATTGTGCCTCTTGTTACCTTACCTGTATTATGAACACCTGTGTCTTTTGAAGAACAAGAAATCCATCTCCAAAGGGAAAGGTTGTGCAAAACTATCCTGTTATATTCCAATGTATGCCGCTGATGTCAATAAAATACTATATTGTGAGAGTTCTTAACTGCTTGTCGTGTGACTCGGCTCACTTTTGACGGAAAGAGTGTGTGGATGTCTTTCTGTGGCTGATACACAATGTGGCCCCGCCAGTTTGGCCTGTGCCCTATTTTCTGGTTGCAAAAAGAGTCATGATTTTTAAAGGATTGGTTTGATCATTCATTGATCCATTTGTGGGTGTTTGATAGGTAGTTTCACTAACCATGCAGTCCAGCACAATTGATTTCTTGAGCATGCGTGTTCTCACACTGCCCAAATGAGGTCTCCTCCCTCTCCATCCTTCCAACATACCTGCTCTGCTCAGCAGGCAATTGTTTAAGTCAGCAATTAGATCACTCACAAATCATATAAAGCAGTCAAAATCAAATGCTGTGTTTCAATAAAATCCTACTTTTCAGTGTTTGGCTAAGTAGTCCTTAATGCTGCTGATAGCTGCCGATTAGTTTGATTCAACAGCATCCTTGCCCATGTGCAGTTCTGGGAACACCTGAAGCCAGCCAGTTCAGCAGGCATTCCCATCTGATCGCTATCTTTCAACATGGTAAGTTTGACCATCAGATATCTTCACCGTGAAATCTGCAGCATCCCTAGCCAGGATGGGGGAATGTAAGTGTTAATGTCAGTCTTTTTCCGTCTCTTTCTCATTGCATTGATAACTTATAACAATGGAGACACTGATCTTTGGTCTTCTAGGTCACAAACAAGCATTTCGTAGAAAAAGAGGTGCAGGAGCTCATTAGCATAACTCATTAGCATAACTTATTTGCATATGCTACACCACGTGACATCACTGGAAGTGTGTCAGAAGGCAAGAGAGAGAGAGAGAGAAAAGAAAGAAAGAGAAAGAAAGAAAGAAAGAAAGAAAGAAAGAAAGAAAGAAAGAAAGAAAGAAAGAAAGAAAGAAAGAAAGAAAGAAAGAAAGAAAGAAAGAGCTGGCAGAGAGGGGACAGCTACTAATCCAGGCCTCAGAAATACCACTTCAGGGAGGATAGCTTCAGTGGTGGCTGAAGCCTTCAGAAGGCTGGTCGGAGGAACCAGGACCTTTCCAGGGGATGGGGTCATTTTGCTGCAGCCATGACACAAGCAGGCATTCCCCCGCAGGGGGCGGGGCTGGCACCAACTCCCAGAACTGCGCTCCCCGAGCTTCTGCTCGAAATGACCCCTGCAAACAAGGATGACCAAGAGATCACAGGGTGAGGTATTGGGGAGGAAAAGCAGGGCTACTCATGTAGAGATGGTTTGTTTTTGAAGAATTCTATGGGGCAAATAAGTTAACTTCAGTTGGCCATAGCGTTTTGAGAGAGGAAATTTGTCTTCATTCCACAAGGATACTTGGATCACTTGGGGGCAGATTTAGCTGCCAAATCAACAGTATCTCTGAATCAGGCCTATACAGTCGGTGGCCAACCAGGTCAAATGTAGATGCAACGAGCTTTTCCATTCAATTTCACCTAATTCCCTTCCCTACTATGGCCCCTGTTGCATACATCGTTTTTCCCATGCCACTACCATGATCCCCTGGATGGCCCAGGCTAGCCTGATCTAGCCAGATCTCGGAAGCCAAGCAGGGTCAGCTCTGGTTGGTACTTGGATGGGAGACCACCAAGGAAGTCTAGAATTGCTATGCAGAGGCAGGCCATGGCAAACCACCTCTGAATGTCTCTTGTCTTCAAACCCCAGTGGGTCACCATAAGTCAGTTGTGATTTGATGGCACTTTCCACCACCGCTATGATCCCCAGCATTGCTTTTGGGGGAGTGAAAGGGGACCCTCTGGGTGCGTTCACACTTGCAGATTTGAGCTGGCTGCAGCTGGCTCCAATCTGCACGTTTACACTGTAACAACTGGCTCTCGTCCCCAGCCATCACTCAGGTGCGACAAAGTGTCTGAAATCCAAGACCAGCTCCCCTGCTGGTCTCAGCTGTCCTCTTCTGCCTGCAGCCGCATTTGTGTGCTGTGTAAACACTGAGCCGTCTCCGAGGCACTTCCGAGTAAACCCCCTCCCCTCCTCGCGGAAGCCCCTGGCTTCTGCTTTTTGTCCGCCATTTTTTTTTGCATTTAGCGAGATTCGCATGAGCGCCCATACGAACCTACATTTAAAGGACAGATGTGCAAATGGAGGCTAGTTTTACCGTGTACATGAGTATGCGGTCATGATGAGGCTATTTTCGGGTTGAAATATCACAGCATTTTCAAGTGTCTAAAGGAAGCAGTGATTTGGTCCGGTGGTGCTGCGCATGTGTGAAAAAAATATTCCCATCCGCCTGCATGAGCGCTTATGCGCATGCGCAAGCGGCGAAAAAAATAAGAAAAAACCAAAACCCCACCCCCGTCGTTAGTGTGAACGTGGGGGAGCCGCTTGAAGGCGACACGAGGAGAGGTTAGTGTGATCGTGATTTTACGGAACCAGCCGTTTGCAGCAGGCTCCAGCACTCCAGTGTGAACACAGCCTCTGTTCCATTTTCCCTCCTTACAAGTGGAAAAGCCAGCTGGATCCAACCCATATATTGTATCTGACCAGGTGCTTAACACGTTCCTGCCCTACCCCTATGTACAAACAGCTCAGGGGGGTGAACAATATAATGATAAAAACATTCATAAATAATAGAACAATATAAGTAATTCCAATCATGTCCCTGCCCCACTAGAAGATGGAAAAGAAGCAGGAAGAAAAAGAAGAGGGAGGGGGACGGAGTGCTGGTAAAATGGTACCTGTCGCTGTCCTCAACCAAAAGCCTGGTGGAACATCTCTGCCTTGTGCAAGCCCTGCAGAACTGCATTGGTTCCTGCAGGGCTTGAATGTTGTTCAGCAGAGAGTTCCACCAGGTAGGAGCCAGGACAGAAAAGGCCCTGGCTCTGGCCGAAGACAGCCAGACTTCTTTGGGGCTGGGGATTGTCAGTAAATTGTAGTCCTAATGACACCAACTATTCTGCCCAGCAACATAACAAAACAGTAGAGCCCCTTGCACTTGTTTTAGGTTTCCATGGAATACTAGTACAAAAATGCTTGGTCGGCTGCATGGAGGTCTGTTCAGAAGACACCTGTTTACCATCTCCCCAAAGGTACTGCTCCCTTCTATGGAGATATCAATAAAATGTTCCCATTTGAGAGCATCATCATAGTGGGGGTCTGCCCTGGAAACAGTGAGCCAACTTCCACTGATAGGTCTTCCAGGGGGTTGGGGGTAGGACAACATTTCTCCTTGCTGACTGTCTCCTTGCTTTATAGGAGCCTTATTCCACCCATCAGACCAATGAGCATTGTTCTTTTGGTTTGGTAATTTCGTGGTCTGCTGGGAGCAGCAAGAGGGCTCCTTGTGACGGCTCCCTTTGTAGTCTGGCGGATTGCAGCAACCAAACAATTAATCTCTCTGCATTGTGTTGCGCATGGACAGATGAGGATGGGCTTCATCGGTGAGATGATGAATCGTAAACTGCTGCATAATTTATTGAAGTGGCACGCAAGCCTGTGAGCATCCTAATATTCTTATCAAGTTGCAGCTTGGTACATTAATCAGCTAAAAGCTGAACAAATTGGGCTAATTCTTTGCCTGCAAATGAAACAAGTAAATGGGCATTTTCAATATTATTCTGAAAAATGTGTTTCCTGTTAATCGTCATCTTGGGTTTTCCACTTTGTCTTCTTTTGTGCCTAAATATCAATGGAAATTATATTTCTCTCAGGTTTCAGTCCTCTGCTTACATGGTGCTGCTCAGGGGTCATTTCGAGCAGGAGCTTGGGGGAGCTCAGCTCCAGGAGTTGGTGCCAGCCCCCCTGGGGCAATGCCTGCTTGTGTCATGGCTGCAGCAAAATGACCCCGTCCCCTGGAAAGGTCCTTGTTCCTCAGACCAGCCTTCCGAAGGCTTCAGCCATCATTGAAGCTATCCTCCCTGAAGAGTGGTATTTCTGAGGCTTGGATTAGTAGCTGTCCCCTCTCTGCCAGCTTGTTTGCTTGCTTGCTTGCTTGCTTGCTTCCTGTCACTGGTTGGATGCCACTGGTTAGATGCGGAAATGCAGAGCTCAATGTCTGGTAGAGCAGAGGCTGTCTTGCAGCATGTGTTACAGAGGGCTGGATACAGTCAGAAACTTCTGCTGCCGGAGGTGGGGGTTGAACATTTTCACCAATTCCACGTCCCACTGCAGACCTGCAACTCTCTCCTGCCCACCCCTGTCTCCCAGACACAGCATTACAGGGGACATTTGGGGCTGCAGTCTGTGCTGGATTTATGTATACGCTTAGTAGGCTGAAGCCTAGGGCCTCTAAATCTAGGGGACCTCCACAGCCCTGCCCCCCCCAGTGGGCAGTCTTCCCTCTCCCAAAATTGCAAACCCAAGGCTTCATGCGAGGGCAGGGCACCTCAGGCCCAGCAACTATGGGACTCAGGTAGGGTTGCCAAATCCGGGTTGGAAAATACCTGGGGACTTTGGGGGTGGAGCCAGGAGAAGGTGGGGTTTGGGGAGGGGAGGGGCCTCAGCATGGTACAATGCCATAGAGTCCACCCTTCAAAGCAGCCATTTTCTCCAGGGGAGCTGATCTCTGTCAGCTGGAGATCAGTTGTAAAAGCAGGAGATCCCCAGGCCTCACCTGGAGGCTGGCAACCCTAGACTCAGGGCCAGCCAGTGGGGCCCAATTTGAAACTCTGGGGCCCAACTGGAAAAAATTTTGTGGGGCCCCAGTTCACAGCCAAAGTCTGCAGAATCTTAGAGATGTGAATAAAATCCATCTAGATTGCTCTACGGGCCCCCCCATAGGAGCGGTCCGCAGGGCCCAATTTGGCCAAGTTGCTCCAATTGCCTTAAGGCCAGCCCTGATGAGACGTGCAGGGGTTGGACTGACAAGGTCCCTGGTGCCACTATTCAGAGTACAGACTCCAGAGCCAGCAGCCCAGAGTCCACAACCAGCTGCACAGCCTGCCCAGCTCAAGGGTCAGGTCAGTAGTGGTACGTGCTGCACTTTAATCAGTGGGAGAGTGTAAGTGGGGAGGCTGGAGCAGATAGACCAGGCAAGCAAGCTCTCCCAAGTCCCTTCCATCCCTTCCCTCCTCCTTGGCTTGAACAGAGCAAGCACACGTGACTGGCACTGGCCTCACCCCTCCCAGGCAGGGAAGTCTCTCTTTCACACTTCACAGAGCCCTGGCGGTGCCTGCAGCCTGCCCTTGCAACCCCTCTCTCAGAACTTCTTGGATATGAGAAGAAACATTGATGGTGTCAGTTGTCATGCCAATAAAACCAAACAATACTGCTTCATACTAGGCTTGCCAGCCTCCAGGTGGGGCCTGGGGATCTCCTGCTTTTACAACTGATCCCCAGGTGATAGAGATCAGCTCCCCTGGAGAAAATGGCTGCTTAGAAGGGTGGACTCTGTGACATTAGACCATGCTGAGGCCCCTCCGCTCCCTAAACCCCACCCTCTCCTGGCTCCACCCCCAAAGTCTCCAGGTATTTTCCAATCCAGACTTGGCAACCTACTTCATACATTAATACAAGATTAATTGTTCTAAAGCCATTGCAGAATCTAATCAAAGTTTGACATATTTATTTTATATAACATTTTTTGGCAGTTGGCTCTTTTAAATAGCTAGTATTGATTGTTGGATGGGAGCCTGGCGTTTGCTGCTGCTGGAATTCTTAGATGAGAAATAATAGTTAATCATTAACCTATGTTTTTGCATCAATTTCAAGCCTCCTAATTCCATGTGGCTTGGAGAAAATTATTTTAAATCCTTTTGGCAATTGGGGGAGTTTATAAACTTTTGAAAATGTTTAGACTGGAGAATGATGTTGTGCTATAGGGTTGCTTGTAGGGTGTGACAGAATAGACTCCATCTTGTGTTTGCTTTAGTTTAGGTTGTTTAGTTTAGTTAAAATGGCCACCCACTCTGGGAAGTAGGGCAAAACTCCAGGGTAGGCCCACAAATCCCAGATGCCTCTATGGCCAAAAAGTGTGGGAAAGCCAGGGGGCAGAGTCAGAAGAGATAAATGCTCCAGCCAGCCTGGGAGGGGGGAGTCATCCTGCAACCCACTGAGAAGCCAGGAGGCTCTTGCTGCAGATTGCCCACAGGCAGAGAGAGGCCTTGGGGATCAGGGAAGGGATCCTCAGAGGGATCCAGAACTACCTGTAGAAGGCAGGAGGCCAGGCTGCGGGTTGGTAACGGAACTTCATCCCAAGGGAAAATAAGTATAGGGACCAGTTCAGGGACAGAGGAACTGCATTCTGTTTTATTTTATTTGTGCCTGCCCGGTGGTGTTTTCCTTTCTGTGTTTGATTTAAAGTGCCTTTTTTGTCTTTAAAATCCTTTTACTTGTAAATAGTCAATAAAATCTTTGTTCTTTGTTTAAAACCCCAGTCTGGTGCTCTGACCACAGAGTCTCCCCCACTTTGCCCACTACCAGTGCCTTAAGAAGGGTCCTGGGAGGGAAAAAGCCCAAAAATGTGCAGGGGCCAACCCTCCAGGAGAAACCCAAAGTTAGGGGTCTTCATCTCCAAACCCCAGGAGTCAGCCAGAGGGGTCTCACTGCCCCTCAAGAAAGGCATAGGGGAGTCAGTGAGTGGCGGCAGCTACTGAAGAGTGACAGAAGCCCACCAAGGAGGTGGGAAGGCAAAGCGGGGCTCACGAGCCACCAACTGGCTACTGAGTCCCCCAGGGGTGAGTGTCGGTGCCTGTTTCACCACAGTGGAAAACTAAATTCTGTAACCCTTCAGCAGCAGCCATCTACACCTTGTGCCAGTAGCCACTGATGGACCTCTGATCCATGTGTTTATCCAGTTGAAGATTATTTTTACTTTTAGATTCTAATCTGTGCACGAGTAAAAGGCACGAGTAAAAGATTTGAAAGTGGTGCTAGCAAGCGCAAGAGACAGAGACTTGAAGATGCCATGGTAATGAAGTTAAGACCAATCACTGCTTTCGTGCATCCACCACTCACTGAAGCAACAAGAGCCAGCAGTGAAGCTATCCAGCCTGAGCCAACTACTAGCATGCAACCAGACAAAAACCTCCCTGAAAGAGAAACAGCAAAGCAGGATGTGATTATGAGGAAGCAGCCACGATGCTGGCTCAAACTGAAAATATAGAACTAATTCAAGAGTCACTTACTGGACAGGGAGAGGGTAAAGAGCCACAAGAAAATAATGTAAATAGACAGATTTTGCAGTTCACACCTGGTAAGATAGGCCAAGTCCAAGGTGTTCCAGATGCAGATAAAGATAATGCCAAACATAGATCTACTGTAACAGATGTTGGTTGCTGGTCAGAATTACCACATGAGGAAGTATCCTATTGGGTAGAGAGGGGTCCCTCTCAAGTTCTGCATCATTGTGGACCATTTTCAAATTCCAAGCGAGTGTTGTACAAAAAGCAGTCCAGGTTTTGCACAAAAGCTCTTTTTCATTCAACAAACGCAAACGGGGAAACATATAGCCGAGAGGGGCTTGTATATTCTCCCTCAAAAAGCCAGATTTATTGCTTTGTTTGTAAACTCCTTCCAAACCTTGCTTTAGCTACTGAAGGGTTTGATGACCGGCAAACCCCCCTCCCCCCCCCCCATCTTATCCAAACTCATGAAAACTCAGAGAAGCCTAGGAATGCCATGTTGGCCTACCTAACAAGGAAGCGAGGGCAAACGTTAACTTCCAAGCTAGAGGAACAAATAAAAGCAGAGCAGCTGTACTGGTGGCATGTCATGGAGAGAATCATTGCTGCAATATGCATGAGGCTTACCATTCAGAGGAGACAATGAACACTTTGGATCTCCAAATAATGGCAATTATCTTGGTCTTTCAGAACTAGTGGCAAAATCTGATCCATTTTTACTTGCTCATATCAATCGGTATGGACATTCTGGATCAGGCAATCCCTCTTATTTGTCAAAAACTATATGTGAGGAAATGATTCAACTCATGGCAAAAAAAAAAAGTTAAGGATGCAATTCTGGCTGATGTGAGAAAGGCTGGATATTTCAGCTTTTCAATAGATTCCACTCCTAACGTTTCACATACTGATCAGCTGACTTTAATTATCAGATATGTATCACCTGAAGATGGGTCGCCACCTGAGAGATTTTTAACTTTCCTTGAGCTAAAAGACCACTCTGGAGAAAACATGGCTGATTTAATGTTCAACTATTTCACTACTGAGCTTGAAATTGACTCTAGAAAATTTAGAGGTGGGCAGTTCTAAAATCATTTTTGCCACCTCAGTCTAAAGTGCCTAAATCAGGGGTGGCCAACCTTGCTTAACGTAAGAGCCGCATAGAATAAACGTAAGAGCCACATAGAGATGTCTGAGAGCCGCAAGACAGGAACAAATATCACACACACGTTTTTATTTTTAAAAATATGCAAATTTGCTTTTTATTAACGTTAAATGGGACTGCCAAAAATAAAAACAAACGATGAAAACCAGTTATAAGAAAGAGAGAGAGAGAAACTAGGAAAGCAAATAGATGGGAGGGAGGAGGGAAGGAAGGAAGGGAGGGAAGGAGGGAGGGAGAAAGAGAGAAAAAGCATGCCTCCCCTTTGCTTCCCCAGCCGCCCTGCCAGGAGCCGCACAATATGTGTGAAAGAGCCGCATGTGGCTCCCGAGCCACAGGTTGGCCACCCCTGGCCTAAATATTTGTCAGACACTAGGTGGGACACACACGCAAAAGCCACAGAGGCTGTTTTGGAAAGTTCCAGTGCTATCACTGTTCCCTTCAGTCATTTGTACTCTGACGTTAATGGGAAGGGGGAGACCAGGCTTCAAGCTAACAATCTTTTGCAGAAAATGGAAGACCTGGAATTTGTGTTTATGCTGCATTTTTGGACCCACATGCTGGGTCATTTTCTCAAGGTCAGCAAAGCCCTTCAGAAATCAGACCTGTTATTGAGTTCTTGTGAAAGTTTGTACAGTTCACTTCTGGATTTTTAAAGGAAAATTAGAGAAGATTTTGATGAGCTTGAGAAACAAGCAAAAGCCACCTTGCCAAACGTTAACTACAATACAAGGAGACAAAGAGCAAGGGAACGGCAAAGAAATGACAGAAGTGCACCTGATGCCTTAGATGCATTTTCTTCAAGAGATAAGTTTAGGATAAAATCCTTTATTCCCATATTAGATGCACTTGAAGCCAATTTTAAAAGAAGTACTGTGTACAGTGATGTTGCACAATTGGTTCCCATTCTTGCTAATCTGACAGCATCTAAGCAAGAAATCCAGCAAGGTGTTGAACCGTTGGTGGAAGCAGACCCAGAAGATATTGACCTGAAACTTATTGATGAACTTTTGCACTTTCACCTGTACGTGAGACAAAGCCATAGGCTTACAGAAGAGCACTCTCTTTTCTCCTACAGACCTTTATCAAATTATATGCAAGGGAAAAATTAAGGTGGCCTTTCCTAATGTGGAAGCAACCTGACAGCTATTTCTTAGCTTTCTGGTCACTAACTGCTCGGGAGAGAGGAGTTTTTCACGACTCAAAAGAATTAAAAATGAATTAAGGGCCACAATGTCTCAAGAGAGGTTGTCCACACTGAGCATTCTGTACCTTGAAAGTGACACACTTAGACAAACAAATGTTGATGAAGTTCTGGATGATTTTGCGATGAGGAAGGCTAGAAAAAAACATTTTTAGTCTTACTGTATTTGATGGTTGTAGTTGACTTCTTAATATGTATTTTAAAACTGTTTAATGACAGCATAAAGTAGATTCTAAAAGTGCCCCACTGTCAGGTAACCATGATCATATTATTTACGCTTCCCAGGCAATATAACTTGTAAACGCAAGGTTGTTGTTTTTTATTTTAAGACTAACATTACAACTTCATTTTCCTAAAAATTAATGCTTATTCCACAAAAGGTTTAGTTATTGCAAAAGTTTTTCAGTGTTAATTTTAACATTTATGCATTTTTTTCAATCACGGTGGTATTTAACAATAACATCTTATGTCCTTTAGAGGAGAAATTGTGAATTGCAGAATTTTAAATACCCGTCATCATCCTTGGCTTCACTCAATTTTGTTGATAACCCTCTTCCATTGTCTTCTAGGGTGGGGTTCATGAGGGTAGGGAGGGGCCTCACAAGTATAGTAGCCTAGGGCCTCTCTTCATCTAAATCCAGCCCTGGCTGCACTGGTGGAAGAGGGGAGGCAAGGTTGTCACTCTCTCTGACAGCTAGTTTGGCATAGTGGTTAAGAGCAGTGGACTCTAATCTGGAGAACTGGGTTTGATTCCCCACTCCTTCACATGCAGCTGCTGGGTAACCTTGGGTCAGTCACGGTTCCCTCAGAACTGTTCTCTCAAGGGCAGTTCTCCATAGAGCTCTCTCAGCCCCACCTACCTCACAGGGTGTCTGTCATGGGGAGAGGAGGGGAAGGAGATTGTAAGCTGCTCTGAGATGCCGGTCACATTCAGACAGCTCTTTTGAGCCATGCCAGGCACGAGTGTCTGGTGGATTTAAAGGGCATGTCCAGACAGCAACATCTGGGGAATGTGCCACTTCTGTGATCAGCCTGTTAATACCCACTGGGGAGCTGTACTTAAAAGATAGTGGTGAAAGTCTGGTCCAAAGCTTGCCGATGGGTCAATGGCAGACTTTCCTCTGTCTGGTCGTCCCACCAGCATGCAATCAGCCCATAGGGATGGTCTCCAGACCATCCCGAACGGCCGCCATTTCTAAAAAGTCTTAGTGATGCGCACATAACCGCTTAAACATGCAATGCCTGCAGAGCTCTGCTGAAATGATCCGGACAATTTTATGTTTCTGACAGTTGCGTGAACTTTATCAATTTTATTAACTGAAATAGTACCCAGAGGAAGGTACTGCTGGCGGTGCTTTTACCATTTAAGTCTGCGCATGTGCGGAAAAATAAGTACACGGTGAGGGACATATGCACATGTGTAAACATGATTTTTTTAAAAAAAAAAGCCGACTGCATGGCTCCTTAAGGTGGTTGTCATCTAGACAATCCACCACGGAGTCACACGTGGTAAAGCGCTTCATGGAAGAGCTGTCTGGTCATGCAACACTGGATAAAAAAGATCTAGACCAAATTTGAACTGGGCCAGAGGCAGGACTAGCTGCCCGTCTGAATGCACCCTCCGAGTGAAGAGTGGGGTATAAATCCAACTCTTCTTCCTCTTCCTCTTCCTCTTCCTCCTCCTCCTCCTTCTTTCTCTTTCTCCTTTTCCTCCTGATGGGGATTACTTCCATTAGCAGATATTTTTAGTGGATCTGAGCCCAAGTATGGAGGGTCACCAAAGACTACATAAACCTCCAGTTTTGTTGTTCGTGTGGGACGTTTCCCTAGCTTTGTAATGCCTGGCACACCACGTAAACTACGTGGTTGGTAGGTTTATTTTCCTAGAATGGTGGACAATTCCCTATCCTTACTTTTAAACAAGGTGTGCCCTAATTCCATTCAATATGAATATGCATGCTCGTCTATGCATTTCAAGAACTAGATCTTCTAATCCTCCTTTCCATTCTCATATGAGTTATCCCTGAGGCAGATAACTCTAACAGAAATCAATAAACCGCAATCAAACTGAACCAACAATCATTAACAACAACTAAACCAACAATATATCACTGCCCTATTTAAAACTACCCAGGCGTAAGAATATTGGTGTAAGTACAGCAGAGAAATGTAAGTCACAGTGAATCCAAAGGTAATTTGAAATAGCCACCAGAAGCTTAAAAAGTGGGAAGGGAAGAAGTTAGACAGATGTTCAAAGACAAGGAATTCCAAAGCCTGGGTCTCACATATACCCGCTTGCTATTGTTCAGACAGCATCTCAGGGCAGGGTACTGTTGCCTGGAGAATAATGCTAGGTGTTATATGAGAAGCCTGTTCTAACTCCTATCTAAATAAAATCTCTGCATTTTAGAGTAATTATCTGTACTGTTCTGGATAATTTATGATGTGCATTTATCAGTAGGCTGATTTTCTGAGTATTCTGCGCAGAATAGTTCCCTGATACACAGAATGTTTTCCCTTCATTTTATTATCCAGGTTTCCTAAATTACTACATGTGAGGCATATTAGAGGGAAGAGCTCTGGTTTTGTGGCAGAACATCTACCTGTTTTGTACGCAGAAGATCCCAGGTTCGAGAGCCAGCATCTCCCGTGAAAAGGATGTGAAGAAACTCTGCCAGGGACCTTGGAAAGCCACTGCCAGCAAATGATCTTAATAAGACCCATGGTCTGGTTCTCGGCATAAGGCATCTTCCTGCTATCATATGATTTATCTATAAAAGGAGCCGGGCCAGAACCAAGGGTGTATGAGGCATGTCCTCAAGAGCCACTTAATGAATAAAGATTCAACAAGGGAAGCTTTCCACAGGACAAAGCCATGCCTATCAGCTGCTTTTACAGTTAAGGACACAGTCCCCGGACATAAAATGCTAATCAAGTTTCTGAAGAATAATCAATCTGGTGCTGTATAAGTGTACAGCATTAATTTGCGGGGAGTCTCCAGCCTCAGGAAAGTAATTGCATTCAGCACTGTCCTCCCTCTGTATTATTGTAGGAAGCTCCTTCCTGTTTGCAGCTTTTAAGGCAGTGGTTCTCAACCTTTCTAATGCCGTGACCCTTTAATACAGTTCCTCATGTTGTGGGGACCCCCAACCATAAAATTCTGCCAACACACACAACAACGAAGCTACTTTTTCAGATGTTTTCTCTTGCATGGCAGTTAGCACCAAACCACTTTAATACAGACTTTAGACACACATATATTTGCAAGCTAGTCCCAACAAGACAACAAACATTCAGGCTTCAGACTTACTTTTCTTCAACAGAAGATGCCATGAGAAAACGAAGGTAGGTGGGGGGGAGAGGCTGTTGCAGGTGGGGGGGGGGAGAGAGAGAAAGGTAGGGGGAGAGAGAGAGAGAAAGGGGGAAGAGAGTGGGGGGAAGAGAGAAAGGGGGAAGAGAGAAAGGGGAAGACAGAGAGAGAGAGAGAGAGAGAAAGGTGGGGGAGAGAGAGGGGGGAAGGTAGGTAGGTAGGTGGGGGGCTTTTGCCACTTTTCCTGGGCTCTACACCTCAGCGTGGAGCCCAGGGAAGGTGGCGGTGGGGGGGCAGCTTTTGCCTTTCCTGGGCTCTACACCTTGGCGCGGAGCCTAGGGAAGGCAGCAGGGGGGTGGCTTTTGCCACCTTTCCTGGGCTCTATGCCTTGGCACGGAGCCTAGGGAAGGCGGCAGGGGGACAGCTTTTGCCACCTTTCCTGGGCTCTATGCCTTGGCACGGAGCCTAGGGAAGGCGGCAGGGAGGGCGGGTTTTGCCGCCTTTCCTGGGCTCTGAACTTTGGTGTGTAGCCTAGGGAAGGCGGCGGGGGGCAGCTTTTGCTGCCTTTCCTGGGTTCTGCGCTTCGGCGTGGAGCCCAGGGAAGGTGACGGTGAAGCGCCCTAAAGGTGGCGGCGGGGAGGGGGAAGCAGCCATTGACTTACCTGCTGGCTTCTTCCTCTTTGTGGCCCCTGCTGGAAGGGCTGCTGGAAGCAGGGGGCGGGGCTCCGGCCCCAACCAACTCCTGCTCTTTGCCCTTAAAGGGAAAGCTCCCTTTGAGGGCAAAGAGCCGGCAGGCCAGACCTCGCACTCGATCAAGCATGGGGCCCTTTCCTGCCGGCGGGGCAGGGGGGGCTTAGACGCCAGCCGGCAACCCTTGTGAAACGGTCATTCGACCCCAAAAGGGGTCCCACCCCACAGGTTGAGAACCGCTGTTTTAAGGGAAGCAGAAAAGGATGCTCTGGAAATCTGTGCTAGCCTCTCAATATACGTTAATTAGGAGAAGGTGAGCAACCCTGTCAGAATGTGCGTTGATTTCAGATGGCAAACCCTCTGGCAACTTCAGCATCATCACTTTCTGACAGCTCAAGAGTGGGATGTGAGATGAGGGTTTGCAGGGATGCAGCCCAGAGATGCCATAGGAAGGATGCAGGAAATGAGAGCTGGGTCAGGTGAGGTTTCCCCTGTCCCTATTTGTCGTTGCCCCCCCCCCCCATCTCTTCATTCATCCTCTCCTTCCAGATCTATCCAATATGCTTTGTAGCCAGAGTCTCTACTTGCAGGCAGGCCCATAGCTACAGTGGGGCATCTTGGGGCTAGGCTCCCCCGACTTACTGGCAAGGCCCCACAACTTCTCATCCAGCCCTGGGCCCCCAAGTGGTGGTGGATGGAGAGAAGGAGCCGGGTATTCCTTTACTTCCATTAGCCAGTGCCCCCTAAGAAATTTAAATGCCCCCCAACCTTAAAAGTCCCGACTATGGGTCTGCTTGCAGGTGATAGGGATGGTGGGGAGAGATAGTGTGGTAGGGAAACTTGGTAGTATAACCAAGGTGGAAAGACAGGGGCACCAGCTCCCGTTACAGCCTGGACAGAAATGAGAAGCCCAGATTGTATATACTGATAGCCTGTATTAAAATAGCATTACATTTTGCGCTTGTTTTCCCATTTGGAATAGACCTTTCCTAGGCTTCAAACAGAAGCCCAATATTTACTTCTGTGGAGGCTTAATGAGGGCAGGTAGGACAAGCACCGTGGCTCTAATAGACTTCAGGAACTAAGCCGGTAAAGCCCATTCCTCCATAGAATTCTACTGGTGAGGACAAAACTGTAAAGATGACACTTCCCCCATATTTTCCTGGGTGTCACTTTAGGGTTAAATCTTCTGTAGGAAGGCATAGAATTAGGAGTCTTCTCTGGACATAAGGATTCCATTGCTCGAAAGCCGGCTCTAGAGGGCAGTGCTCATCTCTGAAGTTTCCAAGCTGAAGAGCCAGCGCTGTCCGAAGAATTCTTCCATGGTTACGTGGCCGGCATGACTAAATGCCAAGGTGCACCACAGCCCTTCTCTGGACATAGAAATGACCAGTTATGGGACTGTGGGAAGCTACTGGTCCAATTACAATGATAGTTTTCTGAAGCAGGCATTGATTTGGAGGGAGCAACTCTGAACAGTTTATCAAGGACACACCGTTGTTTCAGATCTGTTTGTTTGAATGTATTATTGATATAACTTCTTTCATGTATACTGAAGCAAGCAATGATTTTATACAGCCTCTCTCCTCTATAATTCTGTCTTGGTCTGTAACATCTTTTGTCTCTCAAATACTATGTTGTCTGAGAGACACAGATGTAAACGTCGGCTATAGGTATGAACAAGTGGAGACCTTCAAGAAACTTGCGGAGATGGTTATCCCATTCCTCACACCTTTGCTTCCTCTCTTCTCCCCCTACCTCTCTCACACTTTTTCTCTCTTCTGCCCCCCCTTTCTTACTCTTTTTCCTCTATGTATGTTACTTCCTCTCTCTTTCTGACCTGTCATCATTCTCTTTGTTTTTCTGCCTCCCCACCTCATCACTCTTTCTCTCTCCTTCTGCCTCCCACCTCAAATCCCACCCTCCCCAGGCTCCACCCCTCAAATATCCAAGAATTTCCCAACCTGGAGTTGGCAACCCTATTTCCTTCCCACCCAACAGCCAACCTACGTTTATCTGCCTTCAGCTTTCCATCTCCACCCCCCTCCTCCACAGCCTCTACCTGGGGAAATTACAGTCTTTCTCCACAGTGAGGACAAAAGCAGTTTACATAATTATTTCCTTCTTGTCTGCACAACAACCCTGTGAGGTTGGTTAGGCTGAAAGTATGTGACTGGTCCAAAATCTTCCAGTCAGCTTCCACCGCAAGATGGGGATCTGAACCTGGGTCTCGCAGATCCCAATCTGAAGCTCTAACTGTTACATGACAATGGCTTTCAGAGGGTGGCTGCTGATGAACAGTAGCAAAGCAGCGGGGCCTAATTAAGTCATGCAAATCAGGTGGTATCAAGTCACACAGAGGGTGCTGCCTAGGGATGCCAGCCTCCAGGTGGGACCTGGGGATCCCCTGGAGTTACTGCTCATCTCCAGACTACAGAGATAACTTTCCATGGAGAAAATGGATGCTCTGGAGGGTGGACTCTATGGCATTGTATCTCACTAAGGTCCCTGTCCTCCCCAGGTTCCACTCCCAAATCTCCAGGAGTTTCCCAGCCTGGCTCTGGATCCGCTGCTGGTGGCTGGTGGCGGGGTACTTGGCAACCCTAGACTGCTGCCAGTAAAAACCCTGCTTTTTACTGACAGAAACAATTAGAACCTCCCCCCTCCCCCAAACATTCTAATTTACTCACAGTTGATGCCTGGAGCTGATACCATTTCAAAAGGTATTGGGGGGGGGGGATTCAATGGTCCCTGAAGTTTTTTTTTTAACTTTTCAGATTTTTCTGCAAACTGAGGAAGGGGCCTGACTATGTAGGAAAAGCTGTTGGGGGAGAGTGAGCTCTCTTTTGGCAGATATAAGTATCCACACAGAAAAAAACCCCTCTCAGAATTAGAATATATATTACAGCAGGCTAACAATTATTGGGCAGTTCCAGGATGTGGAAACAAAAATCTCTTAGGCTAAAAGTATTATTACAGTTTATTTTTTGTATAGGAGTAAGTCTCAAAGGAGG
Organism: Lepidodactylus listeri; assembly: GCA_029233225.1. NCBI lineage: Eukaryota > Metazoa > Chordata > Lepidosauria > Squamata > Gekkonidae > Lepidodactylus > Lepidodactylus listeri. Next base: position 108,088,433 of record JARCFY010000009.1, on the reverse strand, counting down.
AAAAATGCAGCAATTTGAAGATGTGTACAGTCAGGAGTACTAAGAGCAAGCCAGTATTTTGGGCTGAGCTGGTCCAAATTATCTAATTCACTATGGACACTCCTAGTGCAAAATTTTAAGGTCTCTGGTGAATTATGGCTGCAGTCACAAGTGCAAGTTGAAGCGGGGGGGGGGGGGAGGCTATTTCCTCTGGAGGAATTTGACACACAGTTGTGATATCACACAGCCCTTTGAAACTGTGGGTTTAGCCCATCATTGTGTGATCAGACACAACTTCAGGGAGTCAGGTTTGTTTCCCTTGCGCATAAGCAAAGAATCACTCCTCCACATTGAGGGTATCCTATGGAGTATGTGATGATGCGCATAGTGCGAAGGGGAGAGGAAAACAAGGCATGGAGTTGGGATGGCCTGATCAGACCATCCCAACAGTATGAGAGTGTGCTTAAGTAATCAAACGGGAAAGTCTGCCCGTGGCCCGCCTTATCCGGATAACACTGGACTTTCCAGGGCCGGCCCGCCCATAAGGCAGATTAGACTTTTGCCTAGGGAGCCCTTTAGAGGTGAGTGCCAAACCGGCCTGCCACCCTCCCCCTCTGCCCCCGCCAGTGGTCCTTTGAGAGAAGTGACTGGCCCTACCAGCCCATGGAGAAGGTTGAAAGCGTCAGAGAGGAAGTGGCGTGTTTGTGTTTTGGTCCAGTAAAAGCCAGAGAAGGCGGCAGTGAAGGAGAAGGAAGTTGGCGGCTGCCCACCTCCCACCCCCGTAGGGTGCAGAAGAAGCTTGGTCCCTCAACTCCTGTATCCGAGCCCAGGGCCAGTCCCAGGTAATGTGCTGAAAAGTTCTGAGTTCTCGGTGCCATGGATGAGTGAGACAGCGTAGTGATCAGCTCTTTGGTTTATTGGGTTGCAACAAGCATGCCTTAACCGGCCAAGTGGCCAACTATATACACACCCCAGGACACACCCTGGGTCCCACCTATAGTCCTATGGGTTTTTGTTTTTTTTAATTTCCTGCCTAGATCTCATTGACGGGCTGCACGGATCCTAGGATCCTTGGCCCTTATTGTTCTAGTGGCCAAGCTCAGGACTCCTTTCGCGGGTGCCATGTGGCGGTCAACGGATACAACATGCACCAAGGCCAGAGTCAGTGGGGAGTCCCCCCAGGGCTGGGCCAAGACTGCATGCGGCCCACTTAGAAATGCCCCTTCCTGACCACTTCTGCCCCTTGGGCCCACCCCCGAGGCCGTCCAGAGAAAGCAAGCATGCAGGCGCCAGCACCCCTCGCCTGCACCACAGGCGTTTTTACACACCAGAGCACTTTTGGGAGCCCCAAGTGGGAAGGCTCTGCACACCCGTGTTGCCTCAGTCGGAGGGCCGCCAAGCCCGGCACCCCCATTCCCAATACCTAGAAGCAGGGGGCTTTCAACGGTTTTGCCCCCAAGAAACCGCTGCGGGAATAGACTGCCCCTGGACACGGAAGCTCTGTGTAACAGTCAGAACAGTAGTCCTGGGGTGACCGGGATCGCTCCTGAAATTCTTTCTATGGAGGGTGATGGCTTAGCTGTAAGGCCACTCCCTTGTGTCTTTGCAGGCTCTTCTTGGGGCGTTTAATAGCTGCACAGAAGGCAGAAAGCCAACCGATGTAGCTTTCCCTATACTGGTGTGCCGAGGCTGGGAAAAACGGCAGGCATCTGGTGGAGTTCTGGCTGGGGTCCCGTGTCTTTAAAAGGGGCACTGAAGGACAGTGATCTGACAAAGTTTTAGTCCAGTGACACTTTTAAGACCAACAAACTTGGTTCTGGTGCTTCAGACCAACACGGCTACCCCAGCTGAATGTTTCGACAAACACAACTTCTATTGCCAGGCGGGATGGGGGACTTTGCCTGTTCAGTCTCTGCCTGCAGTACAGCAGCATGGGCTGACGATGGCGGCGGGATGCTTCCCAGATGTTGCTGTCTGAGCGCTCCCTTTAGAATCTCCATCAAGCATTCACACCTATGTCGGATCTAAAGGATCTAAAGGAGCATGTGATTGCAGCCTATCAGTAGTTTCAGTTTAAAGTGATGGTTATGGCGGGGTAGAATTATCGTGCAGCTATTAGCCACCATCCTATCCTGTTCAGTACATTGTTCCCCAATCGCTCCTTCTTTAGACATATTAGTCACATCATGGGAGATCCCATCTACCTACAGCTCATATAGAGCTCAGAATGTTATGTATTAATGTTGTTTATACCCCCACCTTTCTCCCCAATGGGAACCCAAAGCAGCTTATGTCACTCGCCTCCATTTTATCCTTGCATCAGCACTGTACTATAGGTTAGACTGAGAGTGTATGACTGGTCCAAGGTCACCCTGTACACTTCCATGGCAGAGAGGGGATTCGAACCTGGGTCTCCCAGATCCTAATCTCCCACTCTAACCACTACTTACTAGCAGAAAATTATGTCACTGGATATCAGGAAACAAAAGGCAAATAAGAGTGAGGGCCACTGAGAGTTTGGTGTAGTGGTTAAGTGCGCGGACTCTAATCTGGGAGAACCGGGTTTGATTCCCCACTCCTCCACTTGCACCTGGCTGGATGACCTTGGGCAAGCCATAGCTCTGTACCAGCTGTTCTCTCAAGGACAGCTTGGGAATAGAGTTCTCTCAGCCTCAACTACCTCACAGGGTGCCTGTTGTGGGGAGGGGAAGGGAAAGGAGTTTGTAAGCCGCTCTGAGACTCCAAGTGAAGGGCGGGGTATAAATCCAATCTCCTCTTCTTCTTCTTCTAAAGCAAGTGAAGACAATTAAAATAAATGAGCACATGTTTTCATAAGGAGTTGTGAAAAATTGCTGAAAAGGGAAAGCACTGAACCACACGTGAAGCTACCTTATACTGAACCAGAGCATTGGTCCACCAGGCTCCCTCAAGTCCACGCAGACTGGCAATCGCTCTCCAAAGTCTCAAGCAGAGAGCTTTTGCATCACCTACTGCCGGATCTTTTTTTTAGCTGGAGATGGTGGGGACTGAACCTCGGACTTTCTTCATGCCAAGCATTTGCTCTACCACTGAGCCATGGTCCCTCCAATGTCTCTGGAAATCTGGTTCAGCTTTGGTCCTAACTGAAAACTTGTTTTGGGGCACACAACTGCTTCTTTCTTCTGGTGGCAAAGATCTGGAAGAAATGGACACTCTCCCAGGGTGCACCTCTCAGGAGAATACCAAGCAGAAAGGGAGGAAGAATATATCTTTACTATCATAGCTTGTTTTCCTAGCCGTCTCTAGATACATTCCAACAGCTGTTCCAGGTTTCTCTATGCATAGTAATTACCAGGGCTCTTTTTGTAGAAAAAGCCCAGCAGGAACTCATTAGCATTTTAGGCCACACCCCATGTTGCCAGAAGTGTGGTCATCCAGCCACAACCACCTTTTGCTTCTTATTCAGTTTACCTTGTTTGAGGCATCTCTCCTCTCTCTACAGGAGGAACTGCTGCTTGAAAGATGGCGCCCACCTCCACGCACACATAGAACCAGCATGGTGTATGATTAAGAGTGGCAGACTCTAATCTGGAGAACCGGGTTTGATTCCCCACTCCTCCTCCACAGGAAGCCTGCTGGGTGACCATGGGCCAATCACTGTTCCCTCAGAACTCTCTCTGCCCCAGCTACCTCACAAGGTGCCTGTTGTGGGAAGGGGAAGGGAAGGTGATTGTAAGATGCTTCGAGACTCCTTAAGGTAGAGAAAAGCAGGGTATAAAACCAACTCTTCTAAAAACAAAGTGCCTTTTGCTTCAAAACAACCGTTTTTATTCATAAGCAAATTTATGCATGTTCAATGGGTTATTCAACTAAAACTCATATAATCAATCAGCTACAATTTATTTAATTAGGCAACAGCCCCAAATTAATATTTTTCTAGCTTAATTAACCAAATCCAACAAATTAAGGTATTCCTGCTACGACAAGTATTGTTTAAATTATAGTACAATTAATTACACTAATTTAAACCAACTACTGATGGAGTATTATTTAAGTACCAGGTGATTATCTAACAGGTGCGCACGCACCCCCCCCCCCCGAATTCAGCATCTAGACATAGTCAAGGGCCACCAACCCATCTCCCACAACAGAAAGAAGTCCCTTCCACAAACCCTTTTCAAAACAGAGGTGTTTCCTTCCTTTACATTGCCATGGCAGCCTGTCCTAGAACACAAACCACTGGGGCCTGGAAATCTACTCCTAATCCTAAATTTGCGTTGGGGCAAGCTGGTAGTAGAAAGCACCATCAAGTTACAGCTGACTTATGGCAACCCAGTTCTGTTTTCAAGGCAAGAGACATTCAGAGGTGGTTGGCCCTTGCCTGCCTCTGCATAGCAACCCTGGTTTTTCTTGGTGGTCTCCCATCCAAGTACTAACTGGGGCTGCCACTGCAGAGCTTCCAGGAGCTGATGAGACTGGGCTAGCCTGGGCCATCCAGCTCAGGGCTGGGGCTAGCTATTGGTGCCCAATAATTTGGGAATGTTTGTGGCTCAGCTATTTCACTGAGAGGTCCACCCATCAAAATGGTCTTTGAGTCAAGATGCGCCACCATCGTAAAATAAGACGGAGAAGAGAGCCGTGACTTACCAAAGCTCATACCCTGCCACAAATTTTGTGAGTCTTTGCAGAAACAGCCAAGAGGTACCCAAACCCACTCCCGGAACTAGTTTTCAGGATTGCAGTAAATGCATGCAATATGTAATGTACCATAAGTGTGCCATGGCATGGGCATCAGGCACACTTTCTCCATCGCTGCGTAACTTCAGCCAGCCCTTGCATGTCTGGTTGCTGAAAACGTCATTTCAGCACTGTGCAAATGCTTTGGATCCAGAGGGCTGCAGGTATACTCAGCCCTGGTTAGTATTTGGATGGGAGACCACCGAGGAATACCAGGGTTGTGACCAGGGGTCATTTCGTAGAAAAAGAGGTGCAGGAGCTCATTAGCATCACTCATTTGCATAACCTATTTGCATATGCCACACCCCCTGACATCACTGGAAGTGTGTCAGAAGGCAACACCCACCGCTCAGGCTCCACTCCACAGGTGAGTGAAACTGACCTGCTCTTCCTCCAGTCCCTTCCCCATCCAACACTTTGTGCAATAAAAATAAGCGTAAAGAACACACCCTCATTCTCTTCCTGCTCCCTTGAAACCACCAGGTTTCAAGTAGACTTGAGATACCCAGGACATGTGCACCACCCATCCCTTTCCCTTCCCTTCCCCACAACAAGACACCCTGTGAGGTAGGTGAGGCTGAGAGAGGTCTTTTGAGAACTGCTCCTGAGAGAACAGCTCTGAGAGAACTTGTGACTGGCCCAAGGTCACACCAGCAGCTGCATGTGGAGGAGTGGGGAATCAAACCCGGTTCTCCCAGATTAGAGTCCAACTCCTGACCACTACACCAAACTGATGGGGTGGAAGCTGCTGAAGGGTTGGTGAAATTTCTCCACTACTTATGTGCCATGTGCCCAGATAAAAAATGGTATACTTAGAAAATTTATATGCCACCTTGAGCAAGCCTCTGGAAAAGCAGCACACAGTCATAAAAGGAACAATGATAAAATTATCAATATTAAAACAAAACATTAAAAACAATAAAGACCCTAGCAGGGCTTTCCCTGGGGCGCTGCGCCTCTGCACTGTTCAGGGAAGCTGTGGAGGGGGCGGGGCTTGGTCATGTGCCCGCCCCCTGGGCTCCTCACCCCCGGAGCTGCGCTCCTGTGCGCTCCTGCTCCAACGCACCCCTGGTTGTGACACAAAGGCAGGCAATGGCAAACTACCTCTCTGGCCTTGAAAACCGGGGTCACCATAAGTCGGCTGCCACTCGATAGGAAATCATAATAATAATAGAGCTGTGCATGCTAAAAGCCATTTTTAATTTCAGAAGGCATTTGAAGGGGCTCGTTGGTAGTAAAACCATAGAGCCTGTTTTCTTTAATCCTGCTTTTCTTTCAAAAAGCATTTATTTCTGTCATCTTTCTCATGCTCCGCTAGATGCCACCTAAGCCAGGTAAGGGGCTTGGGCGTGCCTTTTGTCGCCCTGCTATGTCGACCCTGTTCTTCCTAAGACCACAGTGAGGAAACAGAGGCAAAGGCCTCCTGGGTTAGGCCACAGGCTTGGCTGCTTCAGCCTGTTGTTTCCCATCATTGCTAAACAAGCCACCAGGAAATTCATCGGCAAAGCGACAAGACAACAGATCTTCCCTCCACAAACTGTGCTCAGCTGGAGCTCAGGTTCGTGGTTCTGAACATAAAGTTTCCATTTACCCAGGAGTCATTTTGAGCAGGAGCTTGGGGGAGCTCAGCTCCAGGAGTTGGTGCCAGCCCCCCCGGGGGAATGCCTGCTCGGGTCCTGGCTGCAGCAAAATGACCCCGTCCCCTGGAAAGGTCCTTGTTCCTCAGACCAGCCTTCCGAAGGCTTCAGCCACCACTGAAGCTATCCTCCCTGAAGAGTGGTATTTCTGAGGCTTGGATTAGTAGCCGTCCCCTCTCTGCCAGCTTGTTTGCTTGCTTGCTTGCTTCCTTCTGACATATTTCCGGTGATGTCAGGTGGTGTGGCATATGCAAATAAGTTATGCTAATGAGTTATGCTAATGAGCTCCTGCACCTCTTTTTCTACAAAATGACCCCTGCATTTACCCATCATAGCTAACAACTGTTGATTTTTCTTTTTACAATTTTTATTGTACCCATATACGTACACACAATTCTTATCTTAATATTATACTCATTTTCAGCCTTTTAACAGCATAAACAATAAATGATGAGGCTACTATTTGTCTGACAAGATACGACTTAGTCCCGTTTGTTCCCTCCTCTTTATCAAATTCCCTTATTTTACCCGCTTAAATAATCCCCATACAACTTTCCCCGGCAAATTATAATAATTCTTAATACATTTCTTTTAATCTTTGGTTAGTTTCATACATCTAATACTGATTTCTTCTTTCTTCTGTTCCTGAAAAAGAGGTTGAATGGAGTTGCCTCCGAATATGGGTTCTGAAGAGAAAATCTCTACAGCAGGAGGCAACGAGAAAATGGCTGCTTTGAAGGGTGGAGTTGATGGAATTATACCGTGCTGAGGTCACTTCCAAGCTCAAACCTCATCCTCCCAAGGCTCTGCCCCCAAATCTCCAGGAATTTCCCAACATGCAGCCGGCAACCCTAAGAGGAACTGATCTCTGGGCAATCCATTGTGATGCCTGGAGAGGGGCTGCTGCTGTTGCTGGGGGGGGGGGGGAGAAGTAGGTGGAAGGTTGGGAGAGTGACGGGGCAGAAAGAGTGATGGGGTGAAGGCAGAAAGGAAGTGACAGCCATGGAGGGGAGAGAGAGTAAGAAAAGGGGTGGCAGGACGAAGGAAGACTGAGAGAAGCAGGGGGAGAGGAGGAAAGCAGAGGTGGGGTAGCTGCCCCCAAAAGTTTCTTGCGGGTCCCCACTTGTAATTAATAATAGCAGCTCTTGTGTGTCTGAAATATAACCCGCAGGCAAGGCTGTCTGGATGTTTCAATGCTCTTTCATCAGTCTTCTTGGGGGCAAGTAATTCTAGGGCTGCCAAGTACCGGCGACTTACCGGCGGGGGGGGAGTTGTTCTCCCCCTGGGAGCTCTTCTGGCATGTGCACTTTGCGCGCGCACCACGGCAACGTAATGACGTCACCCGGAGGTGACGTCATCACGTTGGGGGCGTTGCCAGCAATCACCCAAAAAAGGGGCGATTGCTAGAGCGTTGCCCTGGCAACGCCCCCAACGTGATGATGTCACCTCCAGGTGACGTCATTACACGGGGGAAGTCGTCCTCACCGGACGACTTCTGGGGCGGGGTTCCCCCTGCCGGCCGAATGCCGGCCGGTGGATCGGGAACCCCTATAGCGGGGGATCCCCCGCCCCCCGGGCTGACTTGGCAGCCCTGAGTAATTCCACCCCATCATTATATCTGATGCTATTGATGCCTTTAAGCAGCCCTGGTTCAGAGTCAGAGCAGACCCACCTTCCCTGCCAAGAGGCTGCCTGTTGTGTCACTGCTTGAGTCCCTGTCTTGGGCTTGCTTACGTACTTCCAATCACAGAGGAACATATGGGGTCGAACTCCTTTGAAGGCAGGTATGTCTTATACTTTTCTAAAAATAGGTCTTGGATATAAAAGTTAAGTTTGCCTCCAATGACTCTTTTAGAGCACTTTGCAGTGACCAGGTATGCTGTCCTCCCATCAACTTCCACCTTGAACTTTGCCTACTGCAAGCAGTTGATGGAATTTAGTTACAATCAGTACTGGTTCAGAATTCAATAACAATCCAGGTGAACTCAGCACAGTCATTTCAAAAAAAGGCCTCTTTGTCACGATTACCTTTTAGAGCCACCCGGTGGCAATTCAGAGATTACTATCAGAAATGTGTGTGCCACTGAAAAAGCTGCTTAGTTCCCTGCCTCCCACCCCATTTTCCCCAACTCCAGCCATTCTCTCTCCGCCCATCCTTTGAAGCAAGCATGACTTCTGTCTCTCAGCAGCTGAGCAAGGGGATGAACAACTGGATTTAGAAAGAAAGAATCCGGCAGCCTCGCTTCCTGTAGATAAATTGTTCAGGGTACAAGAGATGATCTCTGGGTTGCAACCTTGCAAATTGCCTAATTTTATCTGATGGCAGGAAAAACCCTATAAGCATTTGACAGCCCTTTGGGGCAGCTTCCTATCATTTTGGGGCGTGATGTGATAAATTTTCCCCATGCCTTTTCCTCAAAGTGAAAAAATGGTGGTGTGTAAGAGCCTGAGCTAGGGTTGCCAGGTCCCCCCGGGGGGCAGGGAAACCCCCGCTCAATGGGTCCATTCCCCGCTGGCCCAGGTCAGGCTGCCGGGGGGAACTTCACCCCCATAACTGTGTTGTAATAGATGACTTTAACTACCCACACATTGATTGGGTCGATATGTCTGCAAGTCGGGAAAAAGAGATTGAGTTTCTAGACACTCTCAATGACTGTGCTATGGAGCAGATGATCACAGAACCTACCAGGGAAGCGGCGACCCTAGATTTGGTCCTATGTAACACTTTAAGACCTGGTGAGAGATGTAAAGAGATGGGAACAGTGACCATAATGTTATTGAGTTCAACATTTGTATAACTAGGGAGTTGCCCAAAAAGTGACACAACCACTTTTAACTTTAAAAGGGGTAACTTCTCTGATATGAGGGGACATGTGAGGAGAAAACTGAAAGGAAAAGTAGAAAGGGTCAAAACCATTGGGGAAACTTGGAGACTATTTAAAATTACAATCCTAGAGGCTCAGAAAAAATATATACCATGCGTTAGGAAAGGCACAAATAGATACAGAAAAAAGCCTGCCTGGATAACAAACAAAGTATTGGAAGCTGTAAAAGGTAAGAAGGATTCCTTTAAGTGGTGGAAAGCTAGTCTCAGTGAGGCTGATAAAAGGGAATACAGGCTGTAGCAAATAAAATGCAAGTCTGTGATCAGGCAGGCAAAAAGGGAATATGAGGAGCATATCGCAAAAAACATCAAGACCAACAATAAAGCTTTCTTCAAATACATTAGAAGTAGGAAAGCAGCCAAGGAAACAGTGGGGCACTTGGATGACCATGGGGTAAAAGGTGTATTGAAGGATGATAGGGAAATGGCTGAGAAGCTGAATGCATTTTTTGCCTGTCTTCATTGTGGAAGTTGAAAAGTGCTTGCCCACTTCAGAACCGCTGAATTTGGGAGGGGTGTTGAAAGACCTGAGTCAGATTGAGGTGATGAGAGAGGAGGTCCTTCAACTGACAGACAACTTAAAAACTAATAAATCACCGGGCCCAGATAGCATACATCCAAGAGTTCTGAAAGAACTCAAATGTGAACTTGTGGATCTCCCAACAAAAATATGTAATCTTTCATAAAAATCTGCCTCCATTCCTGCAGACTGGAAGATAGTGAATATCACTCCCATCTTTAAAAAGGGTTCCAGAGGAGATTCAGGAAATTACAGGCCAGTCAGTCTGATGTCAATACCGGGTAAGTTGGTGGAAACTGTTATTAAGGAAAAAATTAGTAGGCACATTGATGAACAAAATCTCTTGAGGAAGACTCAGCATGAGTTCTGCAAGGGAAGATCTTGTCTCACTAACCTGTTAGTGTTCTTTGAGGGAGTAAACAAACATGTGGACAAGGGGGACTCAATAGATGTTGTTTACCTTGACTTCCAGAAAGCTTTTGATAAAGTTCCTCATCAAAGGCTCCTAAGAAAGCTCAATAGTCATGGGATAAAAGGACAAGTCCTTTTGTGGATCAAAAACTGGCTAATTAAAAGGAAACAGAGAGTGAATATAAATGGGCAATTTTCTCAGTGGAGGGAGGTAAGCTGTGGGGTACTGCAGGGATCAGTACTCGGTTCAATGTTTTTTACCTTGTTTATTAATGATTTGGAGTTGGGAGTAAGCAGTGAAGTGGCTAAATTTGCAGATGACACAAAGTTGTTCAGGGTGGTGAGAACTAGGGAGGATTATGAGGCACTCCAAAGGGATCTGTCGAGGATGGGTGAGTGGGCATCAGCATGGCAAATGGGGTTCAGTGTGGCCAAGTGCAAAGTGATGCACATTGGAGCCAAAAATCCTAACTATAAATACACGTTGATGGGGTCCAAACTGGCAGAACCTAACCAGGAGAGAGATCTTGGAGTCATAGTAGATAGCTCAATGAAAATGTCGAGACAGTGCGCGACTGCAATGAAAAAGGCCAACACTATGCTGGGGGTTATTAGGAAGGGAACTAAAAACAAATCAGCCAGTATCATAATGCCCTTGTATAAATCAATGGTGCGACCTCATTTGGAGTACTGTGTACAGTTCTGGTCAAAAAGGATATTCTAGCATTGGAAAAAGTGCAGAAAAGGGCAATTAGAATGTTAAAAGGGTTGGAACACTTTCCCTATGAAGAAAGGTTGAAGCACTTGAGGCTCTTTAACTTGGAGAAACTTATCTGGGCACATAAAAAACCTATAGTTAAATATTCTACTTTACTGAAGCCAATAAAACTAGGAGGTTTGGGCTTACCTAACCTGGAAAACTACTATTATGCAGCTCAACTTAAAAACTTAAGTTTTTTATGCTCAACCTTACCTTATGAAAGCTTGGGCTTTAATTGAGCAAGGAAACTTAAAGTAATAACAAATTATTTAAAGTCATATTGAGCAAACAGAAGGAGAGAATTTTTTTAAAACCCCACAATCCTTACTTAATACTTACCTTGAAGATTTGGGAGAGATTTAGGTCGCAACTAGCCCCAGATGTATCACCACTAATAGTCTTTATAGGTCAACCTTGGTTTATACCCGGTTTGCATAGTCCTATGTATGAAATCGGAGACAAAAAGGTCTGTTTAGATTGGGAGACTTATGTAACAAACAAGGTATGCTTACCAAACAACAGCTAGAAAACAAATTTAAAATTGAAATCCCCTGGCTGCATTATCAACAACTTAACTACTTTCTGAAAAACCCAAACATTATACCTCAACTAACTAGGGCACCTTGCCCATTTGAAATTTGTATAACTGATAAGTCACAAACCTCCAGAGGTTTGATATCATTAATTTACCAAATAATAAGTAAAAATTCTTAGAGCCAGGTGTCTTCAATAGAACAAGCTTAGCGTCGGGACTGTGATACAGTTTGGTCTGAAACTCAATGGCAAACAATTTGGTCATCTAGTCTTTACTCAACAAGTGCCTTAAATATTAAGTTGCAAAACTTTAAATTATAGTCATGTTGGTATATGACTCCACAGCGTCTATCTCATGTGAAATCATCATTTAACCCAAGTTGCTGGAAGGGTTGCGGGGAAATAGGAACCTTCAAACATTGTTGGTGGAGCTGTCCACCCATAGCAGCTTTTTGGTCAAGGATTGTTCACCTTACTAACGAAATCCTGGGATGCTCTATTTCGTTTACTCCGGACTCAGTTCTTTTGAACTTTCGGCTGAATTTGACGTTATCTAAACAGGAGAAAGATCTAGCTTCAATTTTCTTGTTAGCAGCTACAATCTTGATCGCCCAGAAGTGGAAAGTGAAAGAAAGTCCAACAGCACAACAATGGTTCATGAAGCTTTGGGACTCAGCAGTGATGGACAAATTGGCTCTTCAGATAATAAGACTGGAGACCCCTTCAGCTAAGAATAATTTTTTGGAAAAATGGTTTCCCTTCTTTGATTATATTTCCAACTCCCAAAAAAGTTATTGTACCTTACTTAAGAAATATTTGAATTTTGTATTTTATTAAGATATTTTATAAATGTTGATTTGCCGTTTTGTTAAGATAGACCCTTAGGAACAAGTTTATTGTAAGTTGTTATAGAGTGTTATTTATTGTTATGTTTTTTGTATTGGAAATAATAAAAATATATTGGGAGGAAACATTCCCACATATCTTAAAAAAACAACAACAACAACTTGGAGAAACAATGGCTGAGGGAGTGACCAACCCAGGTGTGGGTTTAAGGCACTGCACCACCGGGTCCTCCTGACCTGGCTGCGTGGGAGCACACCGTATGTTTCTCTTATGAGAACTTCAGTGACATCAGCCACTCTAAAGACCAACAAGATTTCTGGCGGGGTCTAAGCTTTTCAGAGTAAAAGTTCTCTTTGTGAGATATCTGACAAAGGGAACTTTGGCTCTTGAAAACTTACACCCTTCTGGAAGTCTTGTTTGTCTTTAAGGTGCTACCGGACTTGCTTTTCTACTGCAGATCAGCACTGCTGCCTCCCTGAAACTACCATCCACGTTAAAACAGACAGGAGAGAAGAGAGTGTGCTTTCCAGAATCAGTTTTATTTTGTTCAGTTCAGTTCAATTTAGTGTATGGCCAATGGCTGTTACAAATACAATGCAATACAATGCAATAAAAGTTATAAACTGCAGAATGGGATCTGCATTAAAACACAGGAAGTGTGTATATATATACACACACACATACATACACAGGGGTCCTTTCGTAGAAAAAGAGGTGCAGGAGCTCATTAGCATAACTCATTAGCATAACTCATTAGCATAACTCATTAGCATATGCCACGCCCCCTGACATCACCAGAAGTGTGTCACAAAGGGAATGTCAGTTTCAGCCCCATTATATCCTATGGGCCATTGAAATCAATGGCAAAAACTCATAGGGTATATGAGGGGCTGGAGGAAAGGGGGTTTGAGGGAGAGGTTCCAAACTTGCAGGGCAGCTGCTGGGGCCTCTCCTCAAAATACCCACTAAGTTTCAAGAAGGTTGGACCATGGGGTCCAATTCTATGGGCCCCCAAACAGATTGTCCCATCCCCTCCATTGTTCTCTATGGTGGGAAAAATGTAAACTTTTTTCCTATCATAAAGAACAATGGAGGGAATGGGGGCAACCTGTTTGGGGGCCTGTAGAATTGGACCCCCTGGTCCAATCGTCTTGAAACTTGGTGGGCTTTTCGAGGAGAGGCCCCAGCAGCTACCCTGCAAGTTTGGAGCCTCTCCCTCAAACCGCCTCCCCTCCAGTGGCTTTTAAAATTGCCGCCGAATTTCGGCAGCAATTCAGTGGTGAGCTGAATCAGATTAGAGAATCTGATTCAGCCCGTGGCTGCCCTACTGGCCAGTCCTGAGCTGGCGGAGCTTTGCTCCGCCTTGCTCCGGCCCCAACGGACCCCTGTATATATATACAAAGTAAAAATATATACATACAAAGTAAAAATAAGGATTGGGGTAAGGTTACTAAAAAGGACCTTAAATACCTTGGCTGGAGAGGATTTAGACAACTTAATGTGGATTTTCTTTGCCACCTTGTATGAATATTCTAGCTCCACTTCTGCAAGTAAAGTTAAAACTTTTCTGGATGTGGAGCAAGGGCCCAATTTATCTACGATTGTGCCAAGAAACTTCTTTCTTGGGAGTGAATAAAGTGGACAGTCTAGGAGGTAATGACACAGATCTTCAGGGACTGAGCCACCACATATACAAAGGCTCTCAGTTGCTGGTGTTCTGGAATATTGGCCTTCAAGCACTGCTGTTTGCATAGTTTGGAAACGGAGGGATGTTAAGGGCTGAATGCAAGTTAATGATTTTAGTCAGATACTGTGCCCTGCGATGATACACTTTAATCAGTTTATACCAAGGAGATGTTTTATTTCTTAGTATAACTTCTCTATCTAGACCAGCATCATGTGCGTATATCTGCACCTTGCCTTCAAAATTGGCCTGAAAGGATCCACGGACAACATCTGGCAGATTATATGTCTGAAGGCTCATATTATACTTGGATTGCCACTTAGGGTCTTTCAAGCTTTCAGAGAACCAAAGGCTGGCAAGATTGTCTGCTGGAGCCCTTTTCAATCTGTGCCAATAGTTAAAAAAAAAATTATGAGCACAAGCCCAAAGAGAGGGAAGACCCACTTCAGCCCTCAGCAGCGCAGCTGGGGAAGTGCTAACAGCCTTTTTAGAGAAAGATTTTGAACTTTCTCCAAATCTGTGATCAGGGAATCATTCCACCCCCAAACCTTGACACTGTATAAAGTAATGGGGAACAATGAGGGTACTGAAACTACTGTGGAAAAGATTTTAATGTTGACTGCCGAGACAATGAAGTTTGTATTTGCATCCTTGCACCAATTGAACTCTAATACTGAACAACTCACAAGGACAGTGGGAAATGTATGCAGATCCTCTGGCCCAACTACTGAAAAACCTAATGATGATCAATTTGGCAGTAGTATAATGGCAGCAAGATTTAAGTCAGATTTAGAGCTGAAACAGCCTAGCCCAAAGGAGGAAACTTTCAAAATGGTTTTACAGCCAGGAAAAGTGTGCAATCTGTCCTTATAGAGGCCAGTTTACTGCCTGGAATTCCAGAAAGCAGGCTGTTAAACACTTGAGAACTTTTGATTGTTTAATTTTCCTCCTTTATTTTAAAAAAATTATTCTGGGCTGTCTTGACCCATTTTAGCTGCTGCTGCTGTCGTCAAATGATGACAGCATCTGAAATATTCCCCCCCCCCCCGAAAAACTCCACAGCAGCAGACCTTGGATCATCTCGTTTAAATCCTTTGTGGGGATTCTTTTACCACCACTCCTTCAGCAAAGCTTCCTGTTGAGCCTGTCAGAGTTTCAGTGGAAAAGTTCTGCTGGTGACTTTATCTCAGAATTTTCAGGGTAATCACTTTTTAAATGGAACCAAAAGAGCCTCAGCATATTTGTCGTCTCCAAAAACAGCTTGCTATAGGCTCTGCTGTGCACCAGAAACCAAAATCCCAAATATCGAGCCATAGTTTTGGGGAAACTTCAACTCTATTCTCCTACTTAGGGTTAAGAAAAACTATATTTTCTATCTTATTTTTCTCCAAGCTACAAAACATTTGTATATTGTCTTCAGCTTTGGTTGTACCCTTAGCTGCACAACACACAAATCTGCTTTACCCTTGGGCTGCAGTCACACAAGCAGTTTGTGCCAATATAGTTGTGTAACCTTTGTGAATTTAAAGAGCACGGTCAGACAACAACATCTGCCTTCTGGAAGCAGAGTTTGCTGACACCAGGGAAAGTCCAGTCTTTATGTATGCCAGCACTTCCACTCCACTTTTTTTGACATCTGAACCCCCCTGTTGTGAATGGATGCTGGATGGGAAGTGTGAACGGTCACTTCCATCTCAGTTGTGGATTATTTTCACTTGGTAGGGATGTGCGCATAAGTGTATATGAGCATGAGCAACCCCCATTGCCAGCAAGGGCCATGCTTTGTGACTGAGGCGCCAGTAATGTGGATGCTTCAGTGTGGGATCAGTGTGCAGAGGAGCTGCTTCAGGGCGTGCTGTCTGGTCGCCCCTTCTTGTGGGGATTTAAACTGCTGCAAATAGAGGCACAGCCAGATGATGCCAAGCCTTCAGTGTCACTGCAGCCTTGGGCTGAGGACAGACTGGCAATCTGCCCTGGGATAGGTCCGCATGGGAAGCAGGGGAAGGGAGCCTGTTCAGACATGCGCAGCTGTCCCTCGGCTCCCTTCCGCACTTACCCGCTTTGAAGCCGGTTTTCTTGCGCTTTAGAAGGACACCGGGAGAAACCGGTGTCCGAAGGCCGTCTTGCGCTTGCCTCCCGCTTCCAGGCAGTGTGAACCGGAAGAAGCCGGGATTCAAGAGGAGGCGGCAGTGCGAACGTGGTGTTTTGCCAGTTTGTGCATGAGCGCTCATGTGCACATGTGCGCATGTGCACATGCGCACATGCACAAATTACTGAAACAGCCCTATCTCGAGCTGCGGAGGCTGGCCCACCTGGGGCCACTCCGCAGCAGTCTGAACGCTCTGTAACGGCATCCTTGCGCAATGCCCTGGCCAATGGGGACAGCCAGCCCCGGGGGATTTTGCCCCCACAGCTTTTGCTTCCGAATTCATCCCACTCCAGATTGCCAGTCTGTCCTCAGCCTTGGTCTATCAAGGTTAGTATTGTTTCCTCAAACTGGCAGTAGCTCTCCAAAGTCTCAGGCAGAGGTCCTTTCACATCACAGCCTCCCTCAGCCTTTTAAGCAGAGATGCCTGGGATTGTCAGGATATGGGCACCAGTATCACCTTCTAAACTGACAAGGAGAATAGTTCTAAACAGAACCGTATAATCCATGGACTATGCTCTCCCACCTTCACATTCTCATTGGGAAGGTTGCCAGTTTCTGGCTCTGTGTCATCCTGCCCCCACTGGTGTAGCACAGCTCACTAAATGTTTAATTTGTGCTTCAGCCACACCGTGCCAGGAATTGCAGGTAACACCACAACTGTGGTCTAGAGCTTCTGTAAACTAAATTGAAGATTGTTTTTTCTTCCCCCCGCCCCAAACCCAGTTTTAGCCTGTTTTGTTTGCCACTATGAGTATGAGTTAGGTACTTAATCATCTCCTGTCTCATTTCTTGGACTAACTGGTATGCATGTTCAATAGGTTCCTAACGACTTCGGTATTGGGAGGAATAAAGAAGTGGCAATGAATATTTTTATGGCTATTTCATGTTAATAATGTTATAACCTCCTGAGCTGCTCATGAAGGGGGGGGCGAGGTACAGTTGCTGAATGGGAGAGGCTGAATGGATCCTGCAAAGATTCGCATGGGAGAGGACCTTCCCAAATGTCTCTTTAACATAGGAGCAACCCCTCCAAAAATGAAATGATGGGGCTTGTGAGACCCATGCAGATGAAAGCCACATGGATGCCAAACTGCAGCGAGGAAGGGAATGGGGCACGGTTGAGTGGGGAAGTGTGAGAGTTCTGCGCAAAGTAGTCAAGGATCAGATCTTGGTTGGTAAACCAGAGTTCTTTATTTCCAATCTCTACATTAGTACAGCTTCTCGGATTATTGTCAGAGATGAGACAGATAATGCAGGAAGGTCTATTATACCTTTCCAAAGAGTTTGAATTACCCATAGGTAGCCAATCACTATGGGAGAAAAACGGCGGGCAAAACGGGGCTCTGACCATTTGGTTCCCACAGGAAAGAAAGTGAGGTGTTAAGCAGTAAATTTCCTTCCCAACCAGACCCTTCAGATGTTACCAGTTCACATAACAATCCATGGCCTCAAGGCTTTTGCATGTGATAAGAGATGAGACGCATCCTCCCTTGATGTCCCAGCCGGGGTTGATGGAATGCGGAGGCAAATGGTGTGAGAGGCCCATTGTTCCCATACAGTGCAGGTGTCACCCTCCCGCTTTAACAGTTACAAAAACCCAGGCCTGGTCAGGCACTACAATATGGCAACTACAAGCATACATACAAGGCAACAGAAAAGACATACATAATAATGAGATATGACAAGAGAGAATTAACAAGGCACAACTGTAAGAATTAGGAAAATACTATGTCTGAATTAGCAGATTCTGACAGGAAGCTGGAATGATTCTGTCCAATATAGGTTTTTATTGAGTTACTGCTTTTATTGTATTCTGCATTTCTATCTGCAAACTGGCGCATATTAAACTAATAAATACGCTTAGGCTGCCATTCAGTACTCTACTACAGCCATAGTTTTTGGCCATATTTCTACATCCAATGAATTCTTGCTTGTACTTAAGACTCATAAGATTTTCATTTTTCTAGATTTGATCAAATTAACTATTTGACAATATTCTTTGCTTGCCTCTTGAAAAATTAGTGTCCACAGTTTTAATCCTGCTGTCATTTCCACAGGGCCTACTTTAATAAGATTCATTAGTCTTTGACTGGTGCTGTTCACTTCTCCACAAGTACCTGTTAAATTAGAGATATGTGTCCCATTATCCATCTAATGCAGTGTTTCCCAGTCTGTGGGTCTGGACCCAAAAGTGGGTCACAAAGCTTCTGAAAGTGGGCCGCAGTCCCTCCCTCCCTAATGGGCCTTCCTGCCTTTTGAAATCTTCTCTTTCTCCTCTTCTGTTCTGTCAACTTTTCACATTCTCATCTCCCCTTTCCTCTGTGACAATAATGAGAGGGCAAAAGCCACTCAGCTAACAACTAGTAACTTCATGGTTGTAACGTAGGGTTGCCAAGTCTTCAAAACTCACCGGCGGGGGGGAGTCCTCCTCTTGCCGGGAGTTTCTCCTTCGCGCACGTGCCCAGCGACGTCACCGGAAGTGATGTCAGCACGTTGGGGGCGTTGCCAGGGCGACGCTCTGGCAACGCCCCCAACGTGCTGCGTCACTTCCGGTGACGTCATTACGTCGTCCTCGCTGGACATCGTCGGGGGTGGAGTTCCCCCCACCGGCCAAATGCTGGCCGGCGGATTGGGAACCCCTTTAGCGGGGGATCCCCCGCCCCTCGGGCTGACTTGGCAGCCCTATTGTAACCAGAAGTGTGTGTGTGTGGGGGGAGCTGTTCAGTGCACTGGGAAAAAGGGAGAAGGAGGGAAAGAGGCATGTTTATGCATGGCCTCCGTTATGTTCTGAGTTATTTCTATATTGTTTGATTATGGTTTGTGCTGAGTTAGCGAAGATATCCTAGCTCCCTGTGTTATGATTGGCTGACTAATAAAGACCTTCTATTGGTCCTAAAGCCATACAGAGTATCCTATCATGAAGTTCCGCTTAGGTCCAATTAGACCTCATGTAAATAGTTATGTTGTATATAGTTCAGTTATGGAACGGTATAAATTTTGGTGCCGCTCTTAGCAGTCCTCAGAAGAGCTGAGTAAGGTCCTGAATAAAAGCCTTGTTATTTGAAGATTGTCTCCTGCTTCCCAGTACCTAAAAGGCTCTGTCTTGGCGCTGCTCCTTCAGCTGCTCAACCTCTTGGTCAAAGGCTGGAATGCAACCTCTGTATGCAAAGGCCATGTACCTTAGAAGGCCACTTGTTTGGGGCAGCTGCACCCTTCGTCAAATGTTTGCTGGTTTTTCAGAAACATTTGGTTGGCAACTGTAGAAAAGGGAATGCTGGACTAGATGGGCAGCAAGACCACAGTTCACCTAGGGAGCCCAAAAACCCTTGGGCCAGCCTTGGATGGGTCACCATATCAAATAAATTTGGACTTGTGGGTCACCACACCAAAAAGATTGGGAAGTGTTGATCTAGCGGGTTCAATCTCACCAATCTATTCCACTTGCAGAGGCACTGTCTTCTGGAGGAAAGAGCCTTACCCTGACACAAACAAGGCTCTTGAGTCAGGGGAAAGGCACCTTCTAACCCGGGGGGTGGGGACATCATTCGTGGAGTGAATTTTTGGGATCTAACCAATTCACCTGACCTAGGTAGCCCAGGCTAGCCCGATCTTGTCAGATTTTGGAAGCTAAGCATGGTCAGTCCTGGCTAGTGTTTGGATGGGAGACCTCCAAGGAATACCAGGGTTGTGATGCAGAGGCAGGCAATAGCAATCCACCTCTGAACGTCTGTTGTCTTGAAAACCCCACCAGGGTCTCCATAAGTCAGCTGTGACTTGATGGCACTTTCCACCAACTACCAATTAATTAACTTCTGTATTAGCAGAAGTTAGCAGTTATAGTGCTTTCTGATTCATTGAGACAGAAAGTTTAAAAAGGCCAAGTTTTAGATTCCTAAATCAACATCATTCTTCACTAAGTCAATGATAACCACTTCTTTCTAGAAGGTGTTTTTGTCAGGAACTGACAATAGCGTCTCTGTAATTTGCTTTCTCTTTCTTTGTTGTGTGGATTCCTTGCTAAACCCCTTATCTGTTTCAACCTCCTCGCCCTTTGCAGCTGCAAATGTCACTTTGAAGTATATTGGTTTCTCTGGTTAATGTTACCTTTTCTAGGCGGGAGAGTGGCGACCCAAATTTCTGCACGTCACTGAAAACAAATGGTCTTCACTCCCATGCATCCCTCCTCCCTCTTTCCGGGGCCAGTGTGTGTTATCTTGTTGTGGAGACCTTGGGCGCTTCTTTATGGCTGCTTGCCTGGAATTGTTGTGCCTAGCTTCACACATGTGGGTCACTCAGATCAAGAAGGGAATTTTTATAACTTTCTCACCTTGCTGTGGGAACCTCAACGGTCCCCTTTCTTTTCCCGCGTTCACCCTCTGATCCTGATTGGCCTAAGGCTTGGGTTCAATTGTGACTGGAGAGTATATTAACACTGACTGTCTTTCATTAAGCATCTCTAACAAACATTGAGAACCTGTTTGCAGTATTAGACAATAAAGAACTTTGATTCAATGCAAAGGTCTGATCTCTTGCTGTCTATTCAGAAGCCTCACAGTTTTCTATTTCTTCTTTCTATTATCAATAAAAAATGTACATCTTATTTTAGTTCCAACTTTGGGAAGAATATTTATGGATTTCTCCCTTAGACACAAGCTATCTTCCAGATATATATGCTCTGCCAACACACTGCCTATTTATTACATTTTGCCTGAAGCTTTGTTTCTCTGCTAAAATAATCTGCATTCAATATCACTAGCATCAGCTGGCAGAGAATATACCCACCCTTTTGCTTATGAGAGTGGGCAATTTGAATGTTTCACAACTGGACTGTAGTAATTGCCAAACTTCCAGTTTCCATCTAGGTCTAATTCAAGGTGCTGGAAATTTCATTCAAAGCCTTTAATGACCCCCAGGGCTCACATACCTAAGGAAATGCTGGCCGATGGGCATACTGAGATCAGTCCAAGAATCCCTCTGACCATCCTGTCATCATGAGTGGCTGATCTTGTTTTGACCAGAAACTGGGACTTTCCTGTCCCATACTTTGGAACAGCCTCCCTAAGACTATAAGGTCAAATCTACATCTGACTTTCCCACTGGAATCATTCTAGTTTCAAAAAAACACATCTATACCTCTTTCTAGTTTCAAACCATACTTGTTCTAGTTTAAAAATTACTGTTTACATTCGTTAATTGCCCTCCTATGGTCAAGCTAGCATTTTACTGCTTTAAACAGATTCTGTTGCTTAGTACTCTTCAGACCCAGATCTGAATATTTTGGGTTTGATCAGCGCTCAGATGGAAGACTACACTGGAACCTTCTGGTGGTGACTTTCAAGCTCTGTGGAAACAAGCTAGTGTATAAATGAAACATACACAAATCAACATCCTTATCGATCCCCTCAACATTCTGCAGATATTCACCACAATGGAAACTGCCTAATATGCCTGATAATGTCACAATAATGTCCTGAGGCTCTCAGGATTTCACTTGTCATGTAAAGTATGGAAGATGGCTAATGGAATATGAACAGGCTTTGGCAGTTGTGCAGATCTGTCGTTGAAATGGGGCAAAATACCAGAAACCGAATGCAATTGTGGTGCAGCTCACCAAACTATTTTCCATCTGTCACAGGAATGTGAGCATCATGCTTTCCAGGGTGATGTGATTGAGCTCTTTGAATTCTCCCTAGCTGTGATTGAGTGGACTGAAAATTTAGATATTTTATTTAGGGGGGATTGCCCAGTTGGTCTGCACACCTGTTGTATCAACTTGGTTAAATATTTGATATTCTTATATGCTTCCTGTGTGTAATTCTGCCATAAAATAAATAAATAAATGAAGAAGAAGAAGAAGAGGAGGAGGAGGAGGAGGAGGAGATTGGATTTATACCCCACCTTTCACTTGGAGTCTCAGAGCGGCTTACAATCTCCTGTCCCTTCCCCTCCCCACAATAGACACTCTGTGAGGTAGGTGGGGCTGAGAGAGCTCTGACAGAAACTGCTCTTTCTCAAGAACAGCTGTGCCAGAACTATGGCTTGCCCAAGGTCATCCAGCAGCTGCAAGTAGAATAGTGAGGAATCAAACCTGGTTCTCCCAGATTAGTTCATGCACTTAACCACATATCACAATATTATTAAGGCATCCAGGGAAACATTTTTCCACACTGACTTGTCTGCTGAGGAACTCATGCACTATTCAGGAGCCATTTTAGAACGTACACATTTCATGTGGGACATTGGCCAGCCTTGTTTGAATCCATTGTATCTCCAGGTAAGTGTGCCCTAGATTACACCTGACTCTCTCCTGTGGCTCTGCACTTTGGGAAGAGATCAGTAGTGTCTGATCTTTGTATTAAAGTGCCCTGATAAGCTTTCACAGTTTAGGGAAGACTGACCTAACGAAGGAGACTTCCTTTCCATTTTTCTGCTTCCAGGTTCTGTTCGCTTTTTCTGCTCTGCAGACATGCATGATCCTAACAAATGCCTCTAATTTTAGATTGTCTTGAAAACAGGCAATTCAGGATAAAAATAGCCCTTTGTATAATTTATGCAGCAGCTTCTCATTGGCTAAACACAGAGATCCCAGGAACTTGTGTGAAAGGAAAACAGAAGTAAAGCTATCTGGGGAAAATTACTAGAGAATGTTTGAAAGGTGAATTAGTCCTGCATGCCGTTGGGTCATGATCAACACTTCTCCTAATGTAAGGCTTGAAGGTGCATCAAGGAGACAATCAAGTCCTCTCTGATTCTTGGTTTGACTTGAGCTCCATCATCGAATGGTGTGCTGCTGGCTTCCCTGCTTGCACTGATTCTTGCAGAGGAAAATATGGAGACCACAATGCTTTGCAGTATAAACTGTAGAGAGACATGGAACCCACCCAGTATGAGAAATGTTGCTAATCTTATCAAAGTTCCTTCAGCTTTCCAGGAATTCCTTAGATGTTTCATGTAAGTCGGAACTGCCAAGATTCCCTTGACACTCTACTTTGGGCAAAAATTCAGCAACTTATTTATGCATTTCAAAAAATCTAAGTATACTTATCTGACTGGTATTTTATATTATACACATTTATTCTTTGTAACCTTCAAGGAGCTCAGAGTAGCAGTTCTCGTTTCCCCTTTATCATCACAACAGTTCTGCAAAATAGGTTGTGCTGAGAGATAGGGACCAGCCCAGAGTCAACCAGAAGATGCTTTGTGTCTGAGGAAGACTTTGGACCAAAGTCTCCCCAGTCCAAATTCTGTGCTATACTGCTATACCACACTGGCTGTTACTGGGGAAAATGCTGAATTTTCTGTTCGGGACCAGCAGCATGAATCCATGACTAAATGGGATTTGAAGTCACATCTGTCCCTCCCGTGCAAGCCCCACAATCTATTCATGAGATTATGGTTTGGAATACAAAATATCTGCCACCAGACACACTGGAGAAGTCACAATATACATAGATGGAGAGGATGATCTGCCGTATTCGAGAACTGCTGCTAAGTAGCCTTGTTGGCCTCAAGGTGGAGTCTGGAGCTCTCCCAGAATTACAGCTGATCTCCAGACTACAAAGATCAGTTCCCCTGGAGAGAATGGCTGCTTTGGAGGGTGGACTCCATGGCATCACATCCCTGCTGAAGTCCTACCCCTCCAATCCTGCCCTCCCCATGTTCCACCTCCAAATCTCCAGGAATATCCCAAGTCAGAGTTGGCAACCCTACTGCTAAGTGGTAGCCTACAGGAGAAGAGGCTAGCTTCTTGTTCTCAGTGGTGGTGTGGGAAGAAGTGGGCCAGGATGGAAAATACAGATGTCATCTAGTGTACCAGCACTGTCATCTTCAGAGTTCAGCACAAGCCCACATAAATAATACCATCAGTGTGTCATGATCTCCGCAGTCCACACTCCAAAAGGCCAAAGTCACCGAGTGGCATCCATAGTTTCTGATCCAGCCCAGCCTTTCTTTACCACTGCTAATTAGCAGTAGTTTCTGGTGTGCTGATGCTCAGTGGCCATGGCTGAGAGCTGCCAGTGACCCTCCATACAACACAATCCTACTGTTGTTCACTGCGTGGTATCCCTTAATATGAAGTGGAAAGACACAAAAGAATGATCCTAAAAGATGTGGAAGTTTTGATAAATCAGCATAAAATAGGTACTACACGGGGGGTGGGGGGAATAGGTTCATACAAACCAGCAGAGAGGCTACTTAAGGTGGGAATTGATACTCTTCTAAGACCTGGTTCAGACATGCATGCAACTGCATTTGCTCTCTCTGCAGTGAACTGCTTGCAGTGAAAGTATGACTGTGAGTATCGGTGGTCTCTGGCTGTAAGTTCGCATGTGCAAGTCATCAACTGATGAATGAATGTGTGTCAGCCAGGTCTCATTTCCGTTCCACCCAGGGAGACTTGCCCAGGGAGCGCGCACGTGGGCTTGGTTACGCCATGCCCTAGATCAGGGGTGGGCAATTGTTTTGGCTCGGGGGCCACTTTGTGGGAGCGGAGGTTAGCGGAGGGCCGCACCTTTTAAAATGATTGCATTCATTAGTTAACTCTGCATTTCAGAAAAGGTATAAATTGTATCATAAAAATCAATAAATATAAATTAAATAAAATAGTGGTAGTTTTATTCAATTTATTTATTGTGCTGATTTCATATCATCTATAGCTGCAAGCACATTTAATTTTAGAATCAGTTTAATGAGACAAGTGTACCCTATCACACTTTTCTGCAATTTTTTTGAAATCAGATTGCTTGTTGAAATTCTCATCACAGCCTGCAAGTTAATGTCTCTCAAGGAGCATCTATATTTACTCTTGCTGATCTTCATGCAAGAAAAACTTTGCTCACAAATATATGTAGACCCAAATATAGAAAACATTTTCCCAGCAAATTTCTTCATACATGGAAATTTTTTCAGCAGACAAAGATTTGTAAAAGTCAACTAATGTCACAGCATTAAACATTTCTTTCACAGTGTGGTCTGACTGCATGTCAATAAGTTCAAGCTGCAGCTCCTCAGGTGCTGTATCAATATCAGCAGTGATGGGATGAGAGAGCAAATTGAATTTAGGCTCAATTTTCTTGAAGTCCTGAAATCTTTTTGGGGGGCGCAAAAAACTCTGCGGCGGGCCGCATGTGGCCCCTGGGCTGCAATTTGCCCACCCCTGCCCTAGATGGGACTCTGGGGATTCCATGTAAAGAGCACCCGAATGTTTTATTTCAGTTTGTAAATTGCACCTTCCGACTGGGCTGTGGTACTGAGGGAGCAGTATGTCCAGAGTAGGGTTGCCAGCTCTGGGTTGGGAAATACTGGAGATTTTGGGGGTGGAGCCTGGGGAGGGTGGGGTTAGGGGACGGGAAGAACCTCAACAGGGTACAATGCCATACAGCCCACCCTCCAAAGCAGCCATTTTCTCCGGGGGGGGGGGGGACTGATGTCTGTCATCTGGAGATCAATTGTAATAATGGGAGATCTCTGGGTGTCACCTGGAGGCTGGCAAACCTAGTCCAGATCATCAAGGAATGATGGTGGGTGGGGAGGGAAGGGAATTAAGCATAGTTTATTTAATCCACTTCTAGTCGGGCCCAATAGATGCAAGCTATTGTTCTTTGCCTCTTTAATACACAGCATCTTAACACACAGCATTTCCTTATCTTAATATATATTTTGTGCTGTGCTTTTCTTCCAGATTTAAAGTGACCAGCTACATCTTTTACTGCCCAATTTGTAACATCAACGTTGACTGGTGAATCTTGCCTCATAGTTAATATGAAACATTGGTTAGGAATAGAGTTATTCCATGTCAGAGAAGATAGTTTATCAAATGTCATTTCTTTTACAAAGCTCATTATGTCCTCTAGTGGCTACAGAAGAATAACACTATCAATGCAAATTATTTAGTATTAGTGGGGCAATGGAGACTTATTTTTTAGGTCTGCCACTACATTTTTTAAAATTAAAACAGCATTTAGGTGGTGGGGCCTTCGTTACCAAGCCCTTACCCCGCAAATCACAGGCATGATGAAATCTGCCATGCTTTTGTCCAGCGTCTCCTGACATGTAGCTTCTCTGCAGTCTTCAAATATTTTGGACACTGAGTACCAGGCCTCATTTCGTAGCAGGAGCTCCTTTGCATATTAGGCCACACATCCCTGATGTAGCCAGTCCTCCAAGAGCTTACAGTAGCCTCTGTAAGAAGAGCTCTATAAGCTCTTAGAGGATTGGCTACATTAGGGGTGTGTGGCCTAATATGCAAAGGAGCTCCTGCTACGAAATGAGCCCTGCTGAGTACCATCTCATAGTATTTTAACGCTTTTATGCCAACCTTCCTTGCTATGGCTAGTAAAACACATATCTCCAAAGAGCAAAGGGGTGGGTGGGTGAACAACCTGCCAAAAGCAAATTTGAAGTCTAAATTCAAGGAATACCTCCCATCTGTATTCACTTCAAGAGCCGGAGTGGTGTAGTGGTCTTAAATAGTGTCTGGGAGACCCGGGTTTGAATTCCTACTTGTCCCATGGCAGCTCACTGGGTGCCCTTGGGCCAGGCACACTCTCTCGCCCTCACCA
Organism: Lepidodactylus listeri; assembly: GCA_029233225.1. Classification (NCBI taxonomy): domain Eukaryota; kingdom Metazoa; phylum Chordata; class Lepidosauria; order Squamata; family Gekkonidae; genus Lepidodactylus; species Lepidodactylus listeri. Next base: position 108,061,751 of record JARCFY010000009.1, on the reverse strand, counting down.
ACCTCACAGGGTTGTTGTGAGGATAAAATGGAGAACAGGAGATTGATGTAAGCTGCTTTGGGTCTCCACTGGGGAGAAAGGTGGAGTATAAACAAATTAAATCCATTTAAATAAATACTTTGTATGGTGCCCTCTAGATTACCCATGCCTCGTTTGAAATGCATCTGTATTTGGTTTCTGTGGGACTTCATGCTGAGATATGTGGCAGTGTTACCACATCTTTGAGAGCCAGTTTGGTGTAGTGGTTAGATTCACTCACACACTTACACAGAGCCTAAGAAATATAGACAGACCAAAGACATTTGCATTAGCAGGGAATCGTTGGTATCCGTCGAGGGCAATAATTACCTGTCCAGAGTGCTGGTGTGGTCCTGCTAGAAAAATAAGGGAAGGCTGGGAGGGATTTAGGGGCATGTGTCCTGAACCTGCAGCAACACGTGTAGACTCTGGCTGCACAACCAAGAGCTGTGGAGGCGGGGTAGGGTAAAAGGTAGTAAAGGCTAGAGAGAGAGCTGGTTGCTGGGAGCCCTCTTTTATTAGGGGTCTCTGGGGGCAGGCTTGGCCACACACCTCCTTGAGACCACCTCTTGGATGTCCTGTCCACTCAGAGAAGGGCTAAAAGGGGGTTGGGCAATGTTACATTCTACCTGGTGGTGACAGAGATACCTGGCAGGAGGAAGATAACTCATTGGCCAGAGTCTTTGTCTTGCTGATGGGTTTAATCTCTCTGAGCAGCCAAAACCGGTTTCTAGCTGGTCAACTCCATTGTCTGGTGGAAGCGGGAATAATCCTTTTATTGCTTTGGAACAAGGAATGTTGGAGGGGTTATGCCTGCGACAAGAAGAGGAACATGTGCTCAATGGAGTTTGAAAGCACATGGTCAAGCCACAATGGCGAGTGGCTATTTCCGTGTTAACTTAGTGTTAAGGGAAGTCTCTGGGAGCTGGCGACCTTGGGAACTGCTGGCACATCATCTCAAGCATTGGCTGGCGTGTGTCTGCAGCTGGCATCACGATCTGGTCAACTGGCATCTCAGTCCCTTTTACACACTTAACAATACAGTCCATTGTTAACACTTATAGACTGTATAGACTTTATAGACTGCATAGACTTTGGCTGAGGACAGACTGGCAATCTGAAGCGGAGGCAAAGCGGAGGGAACTGGAGCGGGGGAAAAAACCCACGGAGCTGGCCGTTCACACTGGCCAGAGCAATGCGGATCAGCGGCGATACGGAGCATTCAGACTGCCATGGAGAGTTCAGACTGCCGCATAGCCAGCGCGCGCGGCTCGCGCGTGCCGCTGCCCTTTTTTTTTGTTTTCCTTTGATGTGTTTCGCATATGCGCATATGCGTACATGCGCATATGCGCATATGCGCAAAACTTTTTGCCGGTGCGTTCACACTTCCTCCGGATGCCTCCCGCTTCTTCCAGTTCACACTGTTTGGAAGCGGGAGGCATGCGGAGGAAGGCCCCTGAACACCGGGAAAAACCGGTGTCCGGGTAAAGCGGAAGGAAAGCGGCTGGGAGACGGGTAAGTACGCAACGGAGCCGACGGACAGATGCGCATGTCTGAACATGCTCCTTTCCTCCGTTTGCGAAGCGTGCCTGCCCCGCTTTAGATTGCCAGTCTGTCCTCAGCCTTTATGTCTATAAGAGTGCATAAGTGCCTTGCAGGGCAACAACCAAACACCCCAAAGTCACAGAGGACCTCCCCCAGATGCTCCTCTACATGCCCTCCAAGTTCAGCCAACCCCCCCCCCCCTTGCTTTGAAGTTTGGTAAAGATTTAGATTGAGTGGCGACAGACTGCCTGCAAATATATCCAGGCGAGAAACCTCTCAGCTAAGGCTAGTATACAAAAGAGAAAGTGGCTAAGGCAGAGGATGTTCAATATAATAGAGCAAAGTGAAAAATTCCATAAAGTACAGCTTAATCAAGCTAAGTATACATTAACAACACAAAATAAGTATACATAAGGTAAGTATACAAAACAACAAGATCCACTACGTAAGGAAATGGAGGTGTGCAGACCTTCCAAGAGACATACGAACAGCAATTTCACAGGCGTACAAAGCCTCAAGCACAGAAGCCAATGAAGACTTCCAGAATTATATACTCTTTGTTTTGTGTGTCTACTTCTTCACATGCTGTCATAATAAAAGGACAATATATGTATACCATGTTGGAATCACACATAGATAATAAATCAAAACATATCTTAAATGAATTGATAAATACCATAATGCAATTGTTGTTTCCATTTTCATAATCATTTCAGAAGAAACTAATCACAGTTACTGTGTGGTATTACCCCTATAAGAAATTTAACATATATTATGAGAATTAACTTCTCAATCTTTAGTCACATCAACCCAATTAAGGCAGTGGCTAACCCACATCTTATTAAAAAAAATACATACCACGTATATAGATGGGCACCAGTCTGCTAGTTCAAGTAAATTAATACAGTTGTTGTATACATTGGAGTGCCTCTGAAAATAGGGTGAGGCCAATGCCTTAAATACAAATGGCAGAGTTCCTAATGGTTTACAAAGTGTTACACAACTTAAAGGGACAGGATCTCTATATAACAAGAAAGGTCCAATTCAGAATTTAAGTCTAACGGTTGTAGGGTTTGTAGGCGATGTATCCAGAAAGCTTCATGCTTGTACAATTGTATATGGATATCTACTCTGTTATATTGACTAATTGTCAAGATCTCAAGAACTACAAACATAAAATCATTACAAGTGTGTCCCTTTTCCACAAAATGGGGGACCAACCGAGAATCCAATCGCTGTTGCCGGATACGAGATCTGTGCTTGGTTCTGTTCACGGGCTATCAGGACACGCATTACTGAACACAGATCTCATATCCAGCAACAGCAATTGGATTCTCTGTTGGTCCCCCGTTAGGCTTAAATTCTGAATTGGACCTTTCTTGTTCTGTGCTTGAGGCTTTGTACTCCCGTGAAATTGCTGATCGTACGTCTCTTGGAAGGTCTGCACACCTCCATTTCGTTACGTAGTGGATCTTGTTGTTTTGTATACTTACGTTGTGTTTGTATACTTACCTTATGTATACTTACTTTGTGTTGTTAAAGTATACTTACCTTGATTAAGCTGTACTTTATGGAATTTTTCACTTTAATATATTATATTTATTGTCCTTCGCCTCAGCCTCTTTCTCTTTTGTATACTGCAAATATATCCATTCAGGAACTGTCAGAAACAATTTGAAACAAAGTTTGTGCCAGTTGACATGCCATGAACTTCACAAACCACGAACTGGCCAAAATTCATCATGGAATTTGGTTTGTGAGCTGGTTCGTGCCCATCCCTACAGATGACTGAACTTGATAACACGAGAAAACATGGAGCTGCATTATATGAGCCAGGCCAGTGTTCTGTCAAGGTCAGTATTTTCTTCTCTGACTTGTAGTGGTGCTCCTGGGTCACAGGGAAGAGTCTTTCATATCACCTATTACCCAATATATTTAACTTGAGATACTGGGGTTTGAACCTGGGCCCACTGGCATTCGAAACAGGTGTTCTTCCACTGAGCCATGGACCCTACAAGAAGTCATAGGGCTGAAGTTTTGTTACCATTTCTTTGGCTGGAAAGCAGACCACTTATTGCCCAGAAGGCACTTTTCATACTTAGCAGAGAAAATGTCATATGTATGAGATAAAGAACATGGCAGCAAACAGACTGAACAAACTGGGAATCAGTTTACAGTAAATAGACTTGAGTCATGATGATAACAGTTCCATCAGGTTTTTATCACTTTATCCGAATGGGTAAGTTTTCTCTAAAACTGTTTTAGCAGGCAAGCAGTCACCTCATTCCTCTTAATTTCTTTATTTTTGTCAGCCCATTTCTGCACTAGGTATTTGTTTTCTGCAACAGTGATGACAAAATGCAGCAGTCATTTTTCCTCATAAGCCAGTCCCTGTTTATTTCGTCCGCTGTCGGAACTCCATTTTGAAAGTCTTCTCAGTAATAAGTTATACACCACCAGATGCTTCTGAATTATTATTTAGGCTGCCATCCAAAGTAGACTTGCCCTGAAGCAAGTCCAATTGAAATGTACGGACCTCAGAGAAAACGTGGGGCTAGGACCAGTCTGTAAAATGATGAAAGTTTAATGACAGAAAACATAGCAGTTTGGATCCAGTCAGCTAGTCCAACCAACTTTTCTGTGAAAACGATTCAGGAAAAAGACTGTGCTGGTGACCATGGGACTTGCAAGGACAAACTCATGTTGATCATAGGCTGTAGCACAGAGGAGAACTTGGTGATATTAATGGTTGCAAGTGGTAGCCATGTTGGTCACCAGTAGAAAAGCAAGATTCAGGTCCAGAAGCACCTTAAAGATCAACAAAATATTTGAAAAAGAGAGGTTTGATTCTCAAAAGCTTATACCCTGGAAATCTTGCTGTCTTTAAGGTGCGACTGGACCTGAATCTTCGTGAGACTGAATATTCTGGCTGGATCCAATCCAATATCTCTGCTGGTGGGCACATATAAAATTCTGAGAACACAGCAGTCCAGAGGTGTGCTTGAAAACTGCTCTGGACCTTTACATTTAAGCAAATGAGCACATAAATTACTTACCCAGTAAACAATATATATAAGTAAATAAAGAGAATTTTCAATTTGAATAATCAGAGTAGAACAAAAAAAAAAATCCATCCCCCCCATAGCATGACTCACTTATTTTATCCACCAATTTTAATTTCCAGTGAGTGCCTCTGGCACAGGTTTATGGCAGTACACCTATCTTGATGTCCTACCTACCTGTCATAAAGATGTTAAAGGCCCTGAACATCCATCGCAAAGTTCACTGAAGAATGTGTATGATGAATAGGTGCATCTAAATGTGGAGGTATCTTGGACATTTTTGCAGTAGAATGTTCTCAGGTGCCTACCATATAATCCTAAACTGAGCCAGTTTGGTGTAGTGGTTAAGTGTGCGGACTCTAATCCGGGAGAACCGGGTTTGATTCCCCCACTCCTCCACTTGCACCTGCTGGATGACCTTGGGCAAGCCATAGCTCTGTACCAGCTGTTCCCTCAAGGACAGCTTGGGAAAGAGTTCTCTCAGCCCCACCTACCTCACAGGGTGTCTGTTGTGGGGAGGGGAAGGGAAAGGAGTTTGTAAGCCGCTCTGAGACTCCAAGTGAGTGGAGGGCGGGGTATAAATCCAATCTCTTCTTCTTCTTCTTCTTCTTCTACTTCTACTTCTACTTCTTCTTCTTCTAAACGGAGTTTAGACCCAGTCTCTTTGCCACTGAGGTAAAATATTCCAGCAAAATGTGAGATGATAAGCCTTTTGTTCTTACTTTGGCCAGAATTGTTTGCATGACTAAAAGCGGGAAAAGGGATGACAGACCCTCTCATTTTCCTTTTGCCAATCTATTACCAGCATTATAGCCTCTGGAGTATGGGTATAGTCCCAGTGAATAAAATACCAAAGTGAATTCTAGGGTGGAGGACTTAGACAGGCATAACTATCTTCAGGATTGCACTGCCAGTCTGCTGGAACACTTCACCCACAGGAGATGGACTCGCTTAAAGGAGGTCTGCTTCAAATCTGAGCTTTTCCCGGACCTCAATGACAGCTGAAGGAGTCAGTCCTCCTCCAAGCAGAACTGCTGGCTAGGTAGGACTTCAGACTGCCAATAGAAATGGCCAGCTAGAACCCTCACTGCAGGTAATTTTATAATGAAATGACCAACGTGAAGTACACTGAATACTAAAAATAATACAAGTCGATATAAATGCTATGTATTAACTATATTTTTAACATTTCTTAAAACAATGGAGCTGGTCTGAATGAAATGCAGCAAGGAATTGGATAGCTGGAAAGGATTCAAGCAAGTGGGTGAAATCCTCCCCATAGAACTGATTTTGGGCCAGGGCATCTATTTTCAGTGTTGTGGCTTTGTCTCGAGATACCTGGATCTAAGGTGCCTCTGAACAGACGCAGGGTGCATTTTCATCATCCCTAAGTAAGTACGGAACATTCCAACCCTTCCTGTCTCTTTCTGTCGCTCTGGGCGTACTCTTCCAGGCCTTCTACCTGGCCCGCATTGTCAAGCCACACATGCAATGCAGCTCCCAGTCTGATGGGCCAGGAGGAGCCCTCAAAGGGCACCTCTAGGGCAAAGGGAACTCCTAGGCCACTGTCAGGGGGGTATCTGGCCTGGGATCCCAAGAGGAGGGCAGTCTGGCAACCAGCACATGTCCCATGAGAAATTATCTGGCCAACGGTGCTGCACCCTAGGCCTCATCCAAGGAACTGGCAAGCATACCCTCCCTTGCCAGAAGACCAAGATGGAAAATTCCAGGAGATTTAGGGATAGGGTTGCCAGGTCTAGGTTGGAAAACACCTGGAGACTTTGGGGGTGGATCCGGAAGAGGGCGGGGTTTGGGGAGGGGAGGGGCCTCAGCATGGTACAATGCCATAGAGTCCACCCTTCAAAGCAGCCATTTTCTCCAGGGGAGCTGATCTCTGTCAGCTGGAGATCAGTTGTAAAAGCAGGAGATCCCCAGGCCCCACCTGGAGGCTGGCAGCCCTATTTAAGGATGAAGCCTGTGGGGGGGTGAGGTTTGGGGAGAGGATATAATGCCCCACGGCAGCCATCTTCTCCAGGGAAACTGATCTGTATTGTCTGGAGATCAGTTGTTTTTCCAGGAGATCTCTAGGTCCCATCTGGAGACTGGCAGCTCTAAGGACGAACAAGTTCTCGATGGCTTCAGCCACAGTAGAGTGTTAATTATTCCACCTAAATATATGAAGATGCTCAATACTGAAATGTAAAGGATGATTTTTTTTACAAAAAGCCCTTCCATAAATGCCAACTTGTAATTCTATCAATGCTGAATGTCGAGCTCCATATTTCCCTTTACTCTGCTCACAGAGCTTCATTTCGATGCATCTCTCAAAATTCCATTTACATTCAGCCTCTGCACTTACAGTTCTCTAGTTCACCATTTCTTCACCAGGCATATTTATTTCCTTTTGTTATCCTGCTCTTAGAAAAGCTGAGATTATTCTTGCAAGAGTAATCAAGAACCTCTGTCTTAAAGCTGCAACGAAAATTCCTCCCAAGAGAAAATTGAAAGTCTGAAACACCCGACGAGCACATTTGTTCTACCTTCCAGTTCTGTTTGCTTCTCTTATCTGGATGGCATAAATAACAGAGGAAACCCGCCTGTTGCCTCCTATCAGTGGGAAATATTATACTCCAGTGCTGGAAGCAATGTATCTGGCTCAAAGCGCGTTTCTCACCTTATAATAACTTATGCTTTCTGGGCTTCCCTAGGACTCTGAAAACATGGCTAAAAAGGCCGGGAAAAGATCTAAAAAGGAAACAGTCTGCAAAATGAGTTTATTGGGGGCACCAATAACATTCACTGCTTTCTGTGATTAAAGAGTTTAAGGTGACACTAGAGAATTGCAAAATTTAAGAATGCTGTTTGCAAGTGGTTCATTCATAGGAAGTGGAGCAACAGGAAAAGAACAGCAACTACAGCGCTGGCTATATCATTTGGGCAGACCAGGCAACTGTCTGGGACAGTACAATTCAAAACATGCTTGATGGAGGAGCTCATAAAAGTCCTTTCCTATCCTATAAACATCTGCACGGAGCTCACTGTGTGACCTTGGGCCAGTCACACTCCCATTCAGGGGTCATTTTGTAGAAAAAGAGGTGCAGGAGCTCATTAGCATAGCTCATTTGCATAACTCATTTGCATATGCCACACCCCTTAACATACTGGAAGTGTGTCAGAAGGCAACACCCACCCCTCAGGCTCCACTCCACAGCTGAGTGAAACTGACCTGCTCTTCCTCCATTCCCTTCCCCATCCAATACTTTGTGCAATAAAAATAAGCGTAAAGAACACACCCTCATTCTCTTCCTGCTCCCTTGAAACCACCAGGTTTCAAGTAGACTTGAGATACCCAGGACATGTGCACCACCCATCCCTTCCCCTCCCCACAACAAGACACCCTGTGAAGTAGGTGGGGCTGAGAGAGGTCTTTTGAGAACTGCTCATGAGAGAACAGCTCTGAGAGAACTTGCGACTGGCCCAAGATCACACCAGCAGCTGCATGTGAAGGAGTGGGGAATCAAACCCGGTTCTCCCAGATTAGAGTCCAACTCCTGACCACTACACCAAACTAATGGGGTGGAAGTTGCTGAAGGGTTGGTGAAATTTCTCCATGTGCCCAGATAAAAAATGGTATACTTAGAAAATGTATATGCCACCTTGAGCAGGTCTCTGGAAAAGCAGCACACAGTCATAAAAGGAACAATGATAAAATTATCAATATTAAAACAAAACATTAAAAACAATAAAGACCCTAGCAGGGCTTTCCCTGGGGCACTGCACCTCTGAACTGTTCGGGGAAGCCGAGGAGGGGGTGGGGCTTGGTCATGTGCCTGCCCCCTGGGCTCCTCACTCCCGGAGCTGCGCTCCTGTGCACTCCCACTCCATCGGACCCCTGCTCCCATTCATCCTGAACTAACTCAGAGGGACTCATTTTGACGCTAAGATAAGGGAAGGAAAATGATGTCTGCCCCTGGCTTCCTTGGAGTAAGGGCAGGGTAACAGCATTCCAGTATGAGCATGCACTCGGTGGCTAATATCAACACTACTACCAGTGTTATTGGTCAAAGGCTGTGGTCACACTGGTGGCTTGGCGCGATACGGTTCAGCCTCTAATTGAACCAGTTTAAAGTGTTGTGGGGCATATCAGCCACACAGCACACCCTGCTGCGAGTTACCCATGGAGACATCCTGTGGTAAAGCATCCACATTATTGCAGTGCCTCAGCCACGGAGCACGCTGCTAAAAATGTTCAAAATTCATGCATGCGCATAAGTGTGCATGCGTGCGCACATGCACATATAGGTGTTTTAAAAACAACAACAAAACCCCCTGACCTAGTGGCAGAATGGATCTGCAGGTTCAGACTGCCAAATCCATTCTGTGTGCGCTCCCCCACATTCAGACATCCAGCCATGTGCAATGACTGCGCGGGGAACCAAAAATACCACTTGTGATGTGGCGCCTTTTTAACCTGGCTCCAAGTTGTGCTATGACAGGATAAGTATGGCTGGGGAACGCCTGATAGATGTGGCTGTCTGACTGGGCCCATTTGATCCAGAGGGGAGGAGTGGCTGTGTCGGGCCAAACTGCCCGTGTGATCACAGCCAAAATCCGGCTAGGTAAGTGGGAAAGGAGCAGTAAGGAAGATCCAGGTACGAGCATGGCTTGGTTTTGAGGCTCACATGGAGAAAATTTCTTTTTAAATCTACCAGTGTTCCCAGTGAAGACATGAACCTGCTTCATAATGAGTCAGCCCATAGGTCGAGTAAGGTCAGTATCTGCAACTGCTCTCCAGGATCTCAAACAGAAGTCTTCTATATCGACTCATCATTTAGCAACTGAAAATGTCGAATGTTGAATCTGGGACCTTTGACATGTAAAGCAGATACTCCGAGAGCTAGTTTGGTGTAATGGTTAGGAGCACAGACTCTAATCTGGGAGAACCGGGTTTGATTCCCCACTCCTCCACATGCAGCTGCTGGTATGACCTTGGGTCAGTCACAAGTTCTCTCAGAGCTGTTCTCTCAGGAGCAATCCTTGAAAGAGCTCTCTCGGCTCCACCTACCTCACAGGGTGTCTCTTGTGGGGAGGGGAAGGGAAAAGAAATTGTAAGCCGCTCTGAGACTCCTTTGGGTAGTGAAGAGTGGGGTATAAATCCAGCCTCCTCCTCCTCCTCCCACCAAGCCACAGCCTCACTCATAAGGCATGTGAAGGTGTTTTGGAATCAAGCTATTTTCAGAGTGCCTCGAATTGGGGAGTGTTTGCCCATCTCTAACCAACAGTGCAGCTGGGAGGATGCACACCAGAGATGAGTAGGTAAAGCATCCAAAAGAGGATTGTAGGAGTGGTTCTTTCCAAGACTACTGGGTCACTGGATTGTTAAATGAGGAAAGAAAAGCAGCGGTCCAGATCAGGAGAAAGTCAACTGTGAGGGAATAGCCTACAGGAAGGAAGAGTGGGACTGACAACTGGATGGAATTGAGAAGGATGAAGAGAATGGTGGCGGAAAACCTTGTTTCTTTGGTTGTGATCACACGAGCAGTTTGGCCCGACACAGCAACTCCTCCCCTCTGGATCAAATGGGCACAGTCAGACAGCCACATCTGTCAGGTGTTCCCCAGCCATACTTACCCCGTCACAGGACAACTTGGAGCCAGGTTCAAAAGGCACTACATCACAAGTGGTGTTTTTGGTTCCCCGCATATTCATTGCACATGGTCGGATGTCTGAACGCAGGGGAGTGCATGCAGAATGGATTTGGCAGTCTGAACCTACAGATCTGTTCTGCCACTAGGGCAGGCTTTTAAAAAAAAAACCCTATATGCACATGTGTGTGCATGTGCACATATGCACACACATAGCGTACCTATGCGCACACATGAATTTTGAAAATTTTTTTGGCAGTGCACTCAGTGGCTGAGGTGCTGCAATAATGTGGATGCTTTACCACATGATGTCTCCGTGGGTAACCTGCAGCAAGGTGCGCTGTGTGGCTGATATGCCCCTCAACACTTTAAACCGGTTAAATTAGAGGCGGCACCATATCGCGCCAAGCCAGCAGTGTGGCCACAGCCTTTGACTCACACCCTCCAGTCTCTGCAACTTCCCATATTGTTGCTGGAATGCCGCATTAAATTAAAAGAGAGGTCTGTTGGTTTGCAACTCCCGTGAAACAATTCCATGGCTGAGCTGATTGCCATTTCAGGAAACTGGAAATCATACACACATGTATTTTTAAAAAGGGTAATTAAAGGGGCGGTGTTCTTTTCCCATCTCAGGCCTCTTCCCCTAGGCAGTTATTTTGTACTGAATCACTCCCAGACCTTATCTTTTGAGGGGGATCCTGACATGGCTGACACATGATGACAGAGTAGTGCAAGCTGAAAATAGATCCTTCTAAATCTGTGTGCAGCATTCAGGAACAAATATGAATAGCACGGCTATTCTGGGAGCACAAATATTCAGAAGCAATTACCTAAAAAAAAATATTTTTTTTAAAGAATGGGGAGGGAGGCTCAGCAATGACAGATGTCAAGCATCGAACGCTGTGCCTTATTTTAGTCACCGTACTGTAGGCAAGTGTGGAGTGGACGTACCAGCCTGAAAATTCATCTCTGGGACACTCAGTAAGAAAGCTGAACAAACTAGGAGGTTGGAGGTAGCTGAACTAAGTAGAAGGTAGGAGCCAATCCCCAAGTGGTGGTTGGAGGTCTCCTGGGATTACAACTGATCTCCAGGTGACAGAGATCAGTTCAACTAATGGAAACAGCCACTTTCGGAGGAGGAGTGTATGGCATTATACCCTACTGAAGTCTCTCCTTCCTCAAACTCTGCCTTCCTCAGACTCCACCCCCCAAATCACCAAGTATTTCCCGATCTGGAGTTGGCAACCTTGGGGGGAAGACCTTGGTATAGCTACCTTTGGGTAGATGAAACAGTGAACACATTAATGTGTATGTTTCCTCTGTGCTTTACTTCCTTGGGTGGTGTGTGTCAGCCTCTGCTTTAACACTTGTGCTGATAAATCGTTGGGGGGAAGAGGTGACAATGCGTCCCCTGTTTTCCCCCAACACCTGGTTCACTGCCAAATAATTGATCTGGTGTGATTGGGAAGTGTTTGTTAAGGCTCCACTGGCACACAGTTAGAGAAAAGTGGAGCAACTGTATCACACTTCCAATGCCAAAGTGTTTTTTGAACAAACAGAGAACTTAAAATTCGTGATATCTCAGGACTCAATGACATGTTAGGGTTTCTTGCATGTTTATTTTCAGTGGCTTTTCCCATTTGTAAAAGCGACCTCTGGGTTTGCTCTAGGGTTGCCAACTCCAGGTTGGGTAATACCTGGAGATTTTGGGGGTGGAGCCTGAAAAGGGCAGGGTTTAGAGAAGGAGGGACTTCAGTGGGGCATCATGCCATACTGTTCATCTTCTAAAGTGACTATTTTCTCCAGGTGAACTGATCTCTAGCACCTGGAAATCAATTGCAGTACCAGGAGATCTCAGCCACCACCTGGAAGTTGAGTAAACCAAAGAAGGGATCACAGTTATAGGAAATATATCAAGCAAACAAACGCTATGATAAAAATGACAATAACATTTAATAAATCTTATGAACATCAAATTAGATCACAAGTGAAACTTTTACTGCCAGAGTCCCAGAAACACAGTCCCAACAACATTACTTAACTAGAAGTAGTTTATTGGAATAGTAATTAGTCATCTGTACATGTTCTGTGTCAGTAATGGCAAGGGCCTCTTTGAGATGGACAGTTATACAGAATTCAAGGGAGAAACCCGCCAAAGACCCCCAATCACAAAATACTAGCAAAGCGCCTAAAATAACGGTTCTATGTTCCCAAGGGAAGAAGGAGCACCAGACACCAAGGTAGAGCTAGGCGGCGAGTGATAAGGCAGCTGGGGAAGAAACGAAACTAAACATTCCACCTGAGTGATGGAGACAGGAGAGGGATGGTAACTCCCACCTGGGAACCATGGCAGCACTAGCTGACATTCTCCCCCCCAAAAAAACAGACTTCCCCCCGGCTTCTCAGGAAAACGTTTGTGGAAGGCACAAAGCAATGCAGGAGCGTTTACATGTGAGCATTATACCCATTCATTTCCCCCCACCCCAAAGTCTGCCCATTCAATCAAATAATATCAGTCGAATCCAGGACGCAGGAGACTTCAAAGTGGGGTTCACCATTCAGCATCAGAGGAGGAGGGGCTGGCCAATGGGGTCACCACACATTCGGCCCAGGATCGTGTTTCAGAAGGCTGTTATGGAAAATGGGATGCAGGGATTTTAGTGATTTTGGCAAATTAAGCTCAACAGTCACTTCATTGATTTTACGCACCACAGTGAAAGGTCCCACATACTTCCACCCCAGTTTCTGACTGGGTTGGAAACCCTGAATGTTTTTTGTAGACAAATACATAGAGTCCCCGGGGTTAAGGGACCACACAGGTGCCCGTCCCCTATCTGCATAGCATTTGTAGTCAGCCTTAGCCTTTTCCAGGGATTTCCCAGGGCCAGGAATCCCACAAGTTAGACCATCAGTCCTTTGGGTTCCCAGGCTCAGTAGGGCTTCCCGGAAACCCCGGCGGGACCCTCTCATAGCCATGGACTGCCATAAACAGTGAGACTCCAGTAGTTGAGTGAACTGCGTAGTTATAACTATATTCTGCAAAGGGCAATAAGTCCACCCAATCATTTTGTTGATAATTAGAAAAGCATTGGAAAAACTGCTCAACCACCTGATTTACATGCTCGGTTTGGCCGTCAGTCTCTGGGTGGTAAGCACTGCTGAGGGCTTGTTCGATGCCCAGAACCTGCATCAAAGCCTTCCAAAATTTCACAACAAATTGGGCTCCGCGGTCAGATACCACCTTACATGGAATTGAGTGTAACTTTATAATGTGACTCATGAATGCTTCAGCCAGCCATTGGGACTTTTTGAACGGAATGAAATGGGCTTGCTTCAAAAAGAGGTCAACAACCACCCAAATCATAGTCTTTCCCTTGCTAGAAGGTAGGTCAGTAATAAAGTCCATGGAAATTAGTTCCCAGGGTCGCCCTGGCATTTCCAGGGGCTTCACCAATCCTGGTGGCTTCTCTGGCCTGTGTTTGCACATGAGGCAGGTGGGGCACAATACCACATACTGCAAGATGGCCCCCCACATCTTTGGCCACCAATTGTCTCTGCAGCAAGTTAAGTGTCTTTAAGAACCCAAAATGACCAGTCATTTTGGATTCATGGCCAAAGTGCATTATTTCCCCCTGAAGGGATTTGGGGACAAACAGTTTTTCACCCTTTCTCCAGCACCCATCATTGTCTTTCAGCAACCCCCCCTCCACTTCTAATTCCTCCAAGTCCTTGGGATTACTGTTTGTGAGAACTTAACAGTCCAGCCCTCGCCCAGTGGGGCTGCCACCTGGCTCTTGCTGTGTGTAATCACTACCCCCCCATTGAGCAGGGGTGAACATAGAGTCAATGGTTTCCTTGCGAATGCTTTCATGTTGTGGGAGGTGGGAAATGGCATCAGCCAAGGAGTTCGCCTTCCCCGGGAAATGATGCAATGTGAACTAGAATTTTGAGAAGAATTCAGCCCACTGGAGTTGCTTAGCATTGAGGGTGTGTGGGTTTTTTAGGGCTTCAAGGTTTGAGGTCCAGACTTCAACAGAAGTGCAAGCACCCTCTAAGCAATGCCTCCAGGTTGAGAGGGCTAAGTGGATGGCTGCCGCCTCCTTATCCCAGACCGACCAGTTACGTTTACCTGCCTCAAATTTTTTCGACACATAGGCCAGCGGGTGAAGCTTCCCATCTGACCCCTCCTGCAAGATTGCTCTCCCCATAGCCACATTGGAAGTGTTCACTTGCACAATAACTTCTTTGTTCTCATCAGGGTGGGCTAGGATGGGTTCTGAGGTGAACAAAAGCTTGAGGCGATCAAAAGCCTCCTGGCAATTGACAGTCCATGCCAACTTGGCTCCAGGTTTTGTGCTATTAGGCCCCTTCCCTTTAGTCTTTAAATGATCTGTGAGGGGAAGACTTACTTGAGAAAAATTGGAAATGAAGGCCCGATAAAAGTTGGAAAACCCTATGAAACTCTGTAGTTGCCTCCGGGTGCATGGCGGTTTCCACCCCTGCACACCAGCTACCTTTTCTGGGTCCATCTCCAACCCCCTGGGTGAAATATGACACCCCAGGAAGTCAATTTCCGACTTATGGAACTTGCATTTAGGTAGCTTAGCAAACAGTTTGTGCTTGTGCAACATTTCCAACACTTCACGCACTAACTTTATGTGAGATTGTTTGTCTTTTGAGTACAAAAGAATATCATCTAGATAAAACAATGCTTGTGCAACACTTCATTTATCAAATTCATAGACCCCAGGAGCCCCTTGAAGTCCAAAAGGCATTACCAAGTACTCAAATTGACCAAGGGAAGTGTTGAACACAGTCTTGGGCTCTTCCCCCTCCCGAATGCGCACTCAAAAGTACGTGTTCCGTAAATCTAATTTTGAAAAAATCTGTCCCTTGGCCGCCTCAGCAAGCAAGTCTTTTATTAACAGGTGGGGGTAAGCGTTTGAGAAAGAAACCGCATTCAGCCCTCAGTAGTCTATACACAGTCTCAAGCCTCCATCTTTCCTTTTCCTGAACAACATGGGAGTTGCAAAGGGTGATGACGCTGGGCAGATAAAACCCCAGCTCAGGTTCTTATCAATAAACTTTTGCAGCTCCACTTTTTCAGACGGGCTCAAGGCATACAATTTCCCTTTAGGCAATTTATGGCTGGGCAGCAGTTCAATAGCACAGTCAGTATTCCAGTGTGTGTGTGTGTGTGTGGAGGGGGGTGTAATTCATCGACCTCCCCTTCTTCAAAGACCTGGGCTAAATCCTGGTACTCGGAGGGAATGGAGGACAGTTCCTCCTCAGCTAACCCTGCCTGGAGGGGCCTATCTGTCGGCATACTGCCCCATTCAGTCTTCCATAAATGTTCTTTAAACTGGGGAGCCACAAAAAATATTTTCCCTTCACTCCATTGTACACATGGGTCATGTGCTCCCAGCCATGGACTACCCAGCACCATGGGGATTTGGGCTAATGGGTTTATTACAAACTCATGGGCTTCCCAATGTGACCCCGTCCCCATGGTCAATGTCCCCATTTTATATTTGCAGGGTTTTTTCATGGAGGACCCATCCATTTGGGTGAATAATAAAGGTTCAGAAAGTCTGTGGGTCTCTGCCCCCAGTCCGGTGACTATAGCCAGGCTAATTAAATCTCGGGCACACCTGGACTCTGTTGGTGCCCTCACTCTAATATACATCTCTAGGTTCGGGTTCATCACTGATACGATCACAAAAAGCAAGGGAGTGGGATTGCTCACCAGTTGTGGTGCAGGTTGCTCTTGGACCTGCCGGTTTGTCCCCTTTACAGAGGTCCTGGTGTAATATAAAGGAAGCTGCAATTTATGTTACTTCTTTTATATTGGTTGCAATTTATGTTACTTCCTTCATATTGTTGTTATTGGGATATTGTCAATTTTCTTGTAATACATCTCTAGGTACTTGAGTATATTATCGTGTTAGCGATCTTGTCTCGGCCGCTTGTACTATAATTATAGCTTTTAGCTGAGAAGTCTCTTAATTGCTAAACGTGTCTGATCACCTTTGTATCTGGGCTTTTTGCCTCCATCTCCATCTTCCTGTAACGAATATTTATTCTATCTCATGTTTCCTGCTCATCATAAGCTGTTTTTGTTTGTTTGTTTTAATGCACGCCCTTTAGCAGAATTCAAGGGAATTCACTGAGAGCAGAAGTTATGTCCCTGTGGAGCTCTGGTTTTAGAATCTATTACACATTTCCTTGTCTCTTCTAAGCTCTATGCTGAGCCAAGAGCCAATAAGAATTAGAGCCTCTTATGGCTACTTTCTCTGGTTGCCCTGCTGGTTAAGAGCAGCGGACTCTAATCTGGAGAACTGGGTTTGATTCCCCACTCCTCCACATGCAGCCAGCTGGGTGACATTGGGTCAGTCACAGTTCTCTCAGAGCTGTTCTCTCAAGAGCAGTTCTCTCAGAGCTCTCTCAGCCCCACCTACCTCACAGGATGTCTGTTTTGGGGAGGGGAAGGGAAGGAGTTTGTAAGTGGCTCTGAGATGCTGAGTGAAGGGTGGGGTATAAATCCAACTCTTCTTCTTCTCTTTCAAGTCTTCTTTTGGGGACTGACAAGAAGGCAAAAACAAACAAAAACAAATATCCAATGCAAAGAAACAGGACAGGTAATCAGAGAGATTAGGGGAAAGGCCAGAGAAATATACAAACAGAAAACAAAAATGAATTTTAATCATTCCATTAATAACAGTAAATCATATTAGTCAGTAGGCAGCACATACCATTAAAAAGAACTGCTCCACTATAAATATGCCAATTTAACAACAAGGAAGATTAATCCCAAATGTGCTTGGTGTTTTGTGATCAGTTTATGGTATTTCTTGACCAACTGGGTATGTGATATAGTTATTGATTGCTCTGTTTATAGCCCACAGGACTTTCTCAGGTCACTGTGGGTCTTCGCACCACATTCTGCACTGCCTTCAAATCCCAGGATTCTCACACCCCAGATGTTGAAAGCTGGCTGTGTATTTTGAACCAAGAACCTATATTGAAAGCAGGACTGAGAAGGGAGAGCTGGGCGCCTGCTAGACTCCAGCCCTGACATTAACTTTAGCATTGATAGAAAGAGAAAAAACAACATATTTTACTGATAATAAGGAAATGGGGGGAGAGAGACAACACAATTCAGTTTCCAACCGAGTGTAGATTTCGAGTGTTCTGACAAATGGAAATGAATCAGCAGGAGAGGGAAAGAGGAAGGGGGGGGGACTACATCTCAGGCTCAGCTGAAAAATTGAAACTATTTGTTTTCATGAGAGGCTTATCAGACTCTGAACCTGATAAGAGACTCAGCTTCACAGTCCAGCAGGGGATCTGTTTATGTAAGAGATACACCGGTCCAGACAGCAGAACAAAAGGAAGACAAAACAGGGGTCAGCTAGGCCCACAGCTCAAGGAAAACCGTGCGGTTTAATACAGGAATAGCAGGAATCAATATTTAGGAGTTCGGACCCATTATGCTGCCTTAAAGAAACAGTGATACATTAACGGAGAATGGATCATTAGAGCAGCCAGCCTTTTTAACCGCCCATACTTCTGTGCCTCCACCAGAAACCTGACCTGCAGCTCTTAGTAGGGTTGCCAGCCTCCAGGTGGGGCCTGAGGATCTCCCGCTTTTACAACTGATCTCCAGCTGACAGAGATCAGCTCCCCTGGAGAAAATGGCTGCACTGAAGGGTGGACTCTGTGGCACTTTACCATGCTGAAGCCCCTCCCCTCCCCTCCCGAAACCCTGCCTTCTCCTGGCTCCACCCCCAAAGTCCCCAGGTATTTTCCAACCTGGACTTGGCAACCCTAGCTCTTAGCAGTGGAATATTTTCTGTAATAAAATGATGCTAGTGCCCTGTGTTAGATCAATAAAGATAAAAATTCATTAAATCTCTGTCACTTTCTTCTCTGGGAGGTACACTAAACTGAAGAAGAAGAAGAAAGGAAGACGAAGAAGAAGAGATTGGATTTATACCCTGCCCTTCACTACCCAAAGGAGTCCCAGAGCAGTTTACAAACTCCTTGCCCTCCCCCTCCCCACAACAGACACCCTGTGAGGTAGGTGGGGCTGAGAGAGCTCTGAGACAACTGTTCTTGAGAGAACAACTGTGCCAGAACTATGGCTTGCCCAAGGCCATCCAGCAGGTGCGAGTGGAGGAGTGGGGAATCATACCCGGTTCTCCCAGATTAGAGTCCGCGCACTTAACCACTACACCAAACTGCCATGTCTGTGTATACAAATTCTGAAACAATCTCTGGATGCAGGTTCTAGGACCTGAATGTGCAGGGATGCCTCTATCTGGGTGACAAGACGCATAGCTTGCCTGCCACAGAGAGTTCAGCCATGGGAAAGGAGAAAAATCACTTAGTGTAGCACAAGCTACAGGGCCAGATTAGCAGGCTAGCTGACATGCGCAAATAGATAAAGAACTGACCCTCTTCCCCTCCAAATGATTCTTATCCGGATTCACTTGAAAAGCTAATACTTCTGGTAGCACGAGGTTTCGAGGATTAATGCCACTTCCCCTACTTTCCTCCCCTCCCTTTCTCCTCAATGCAAATCACACCCACTCACATCTGACCCTAGTCAAACCCATTCAATTACTTCTCCCACCACCTGGGCTTTGTCACATCTGACAATAACATCCCTGCCTTTGATGCCTAGCCAGCAGGAGGACAGAAGCGAACATAGTAGTCTCTTTGAGAGGACACATGCCGGTTATCTGACGACGAATACTCTGCATTCTCATTTTTGTCACTCATTTGTCCCTATTGCTCTGGGTCTATCCCCACCCCCCTTTCCACATGAGTTTTGCTCCCTCTGGGACTACTAGAGACAGCAAAACACATTGAGGGGAGGGGGGGACACTCTGAAGCAATAGGAACATACAAGTGATGTTGCAAGATTGCCTGCCCAGAGTTTTCAAAGCTGAAATCTGCTGCAATACAGCCCTTGGGGTGCAGGAACTCTGTAAGGACCCCGAAGTTTATGGTTTTGCTTCTTAACAACATCTTTTGTGTAAATTTCAGCTGCAAAGTTGCTTCGGTCAATATAAATTTTATATAATTTAAGGTCACTGTAGTTAACTTGGGGCAACTTTTCTTGCAAGGCACCTTTTGAAGTTATCTACTGTCCAAGGGTTGAAGATCCAGGAATGCTGTCTTTCTTAGCATCTGGTCACTATGGCAGCCGCTTTTCCAACTATCCTCTGTCAATGTGCACTGCCCAGTGTTTGAAGAGCAGATATTAACCACAGGTGATAGTGCCAGAAGGGATATCGGGGTGACGGGGAAATTACAAATTTTAGCTGGGTTCAAAGAAGGGGTCCAAATCACTACTAACAACTACAGTAGAAACTTTTTACTTTATTGATTAATGAAGATCAAGGGAAGCATTTATCTTTTCCTAAGAAAGTTTAAGATGCTGACACTGTTTCTTTGTTCACCTTTGCTACTTATAGCAAGTTTTAAGCCGCAAGAAGTCAGTAACATATAGCCAATCAATGTATGCCTATTTAACACTGCACTAACACTAAACCAATAGAAAAGCATACTTCTAACATACTTCTAAGAATATTTCAGCCTTACCTATGGTATGCTACAAGTGCAAAACAAACTGCTGACTACTATAGTTTAAGAAAACAGGATCCCTCTTAAAGGTTAGTTTGCCCTCTGACGCAAGGAATGCAGACTTTTGGAGGCTTCTGCTAAAAGCACAGATAGCAGTGCTGGATCATCACTGGGTCAAACGTTCCCCTCAGTTCATTGCTTGGCCTTCGCTGTCAGGGCTACACTATGGCTCTTTCAATTTCAGCTTTTTCCTCTTTTGTGGTAATCTGTTGCGGCAAAAACAAGGAGTTTGGGGGCAATACAAACAGATTTATAGTGGCATAAACGTCTATAAACTAGAACCCAATTGGTGTATTTGATGAAGTGGGTTCTAGTCCACAAATGCATATGCCACGGTCAACGTTCCCTCTAAGTCCCCCCCACCCCCCCGAGCGGAGCGGTTCACATCCTGAGCAAAATATAACTGCTGTAATCTTAAAATGGGCAACAGCCAGTGCAAGACCCTGCACAGCTCCAGAAGGCTGCTGAGCGGGGCTTCCCTGTGTTCATGAGCAGCCACTTACCTGCCCAGCTTCGAGGGAACACTGGCCACAGTATGTTTTTAACATGCAGTGGGACTTCGTGTTGTTTTAAACATGCAATAGAGTTGCTCTTGAAGTTATGAAGACCTTCCTGTGCTGACCTTAGCTCAAACGGCTGCTAGAGGCACAAAAATAGGAAATTCTACTCATAATAAATAATGAAAGAATGAAATTGTTGGGACTAGAGTCCATGGCCCATTTTATTTTACACACAGAGAAGGGGGGGGGGGGAGAACTTGGCCTCTATAATTGCATCACAGGTTGCATTATACAAATGGAAGAGGAAAGGTTGTGATCTGTTCCTCTGGTACTCCAAAAGGGTTGCTGTCCTGGGCTGCGGTCACACACACTAAATAATCTATGTCCAATCCACTTCCAATGCACTTTCCAACTGGATTTTGCCAATTCACACGGTAAAATCCAGTTGGAAAGTGCACTGAAAGTGGATTGAAGGTGGACTATTGAGTGTGTGTGTGTGTGACTGCAGCCTTAGTGAGGGCGTTTGCCAGGCCTCTATTGCTGCTTCACAGAGGTTTTGAGTGTTTTTTTTAAAATAAATAAGCCTGAGGAACAGCCATGCATTTTAAAGAGTGTTAAAACAGCTTGCATACACATTTGCTATATTCTGAGACATTTGTTTTCAAGGCAAAGAATGTGAATTCATATAGGATTAGAGATGCGAGGGCCCAGGGAAAAACTGGAAAAATCAAGGGGGAACCCCATTTTTTATGGAGGACTTTTTTTTTCCAATTTTTTCCAGTGAAAGAACTGGGAAATTTGAGGGAGCACAGAAAAATTATTCTGTAAAATATTTTCTGGGGTTTTAGGTGAGGAAAACATTATCTTACAAAGCTTTTCACTCATCCCAAATGGACAGCATGAAAAACTCTAAAGAACTTTCTCAGCTTTTCTAGTGGAAAAACGGGAGAATCTGGAAGCACTGAAGAAGAAAGAAACTTATACTGTAGATGTATGTAACATTTACAAAGGGTTTTTTTTTCCTGCTTAAGGGTAAATACTTTCGTCAACAATTAATATATTATAATGTGCTGAATGATAATACATCATTAAAGAGTCCAGGGTTTTCAATGTTGTAAAGTTCAGTTTAATACCTAAACGTGCTGGTAGTAGTGACTCTGAGAGAGTTGTCCAAATAATACTTTATTTTGTATACTACAGAATTGGTTTCCTGCCATAAAGTTTTGTTTTTCCCTGCCTCTCAGATGGCAAAAATTAGAGATACACGTTAAGGTAGCATACATTGCAGCAATTTGTAAACTCTTTCTCAAGTGTTGGGTATACATGGAATTTGTAAATAGAAAATGAAGATATTTATACGTTTAAATTCTATATATAGTCTTAATAGTACAACTTTATGTCGTTCATTCAGTAAAAGAAGGATAATTTATGAATCAAACTAAATGTCAGAACAAATGGAACAGAGTTTGTAACAATTATTCTTTGGGATGCACAGAGGCGTCTAATGTCACATCTTTAGAGAACATGAATTAAACGGTTTAATAAAGTAATGAGAGGCTCATGTAGTTATGTCTATTTAAGATGTACACACTCTCATGGCCTCCAAATCTCTCAAATCTGGTTTCCAGTGAGACTACCTCATCTTTTTCTGAAAAGGCTTGCTATTAGAAATTGCATTTTATTTTTAAACTCAGGTTAGGTTGAAGAAGGGATAACTCCAATGCTCCCTCTAAGCTGTGGAGTCTTGTGAGCAAAAATTCTACTTTGTGAGCTACTGGCATTAAAGTTGTGAGCAAGCACTTTGGCTACAGCATAAATTCGTTTGCCCTGGAGCCATCCTTCCTGAGCTAAGACAAAAATCTGTGAGCCAGAGACTAAAAAACTGTGAGCTAGCTCACATTAACGCAGCTTGGAGGGAACACTGGATGACACATATGCTTTGTTACATATAATCTCATTTATGTATGCTGGGGTTTTCTGTAGAATTGTGATTCTTTTTTATTTTAATTTGTTCGAGGATAACTAGAGTGATTTGCATAAAGTTCTTAAAAGACCACACTGAGTGATCATTGGCTGGGGATTCAAGGTTTTCAACAAGACCCAGAATAAACAAACTTTGGACCTCTCTTCAGTTAGACGACTGGTACCTTTACCAAATGATAGCTGAAGAGGCTGAGGCTGAGGACAGACTGGCAATCTGCCACGGGATAGGTCTGCATGGGAAGCGGGGGAAGGGAGCCTGTTCAGACATGCGCAGCTGTCCCTCAGCTTCCTTCTGCACTTACCCACTTTGAAGCCGGTTTTCTGTCGCTTTAGAAGGACACCGGGAGAAACCGGTGTCCGGAGACCACCTTGTGCTTGCCTCCCGCTTCCAGGCAGTGTGAACCGGAAGAAGGCGGGAGGCAAGTGGAGGCAGCAGTGTGAATGCGGCGTTTTGCCAGTTTGTGCATGAGCGCTCATGCGCACATGAGCTCATGCGCACATGCACAAATTGCCAAAACAGCCCTATCACGAGCTGCAGAGGCCGGCCCACCTGGGGCCACTCCACAGCAGTCTGAACACTCTGTAACGGCATCCTTGCGCAATACCCTGGCCAATATGGACAGCCAGCCCCGGGGGATTTCCCCCCCGCAGCTTTTGCCTCCGGATTCATCCCACTCCAGATTGCCAGTCTGTCCTCAGCCTGAGTGTTGTTCACACAGCTTTGTGGTTTAGTGGTTTTATGTATTGCTTTAAAACAATTTATAGAGACTTTTGGTTTTCAAGTGCCCAAGTAATGCCCCCCCCTCACAGGTGGGAGAGTAACTCCGTAACAGATTGATGTGCCTTTTATATACCCCACTTCCTGGTTCTGCGATGAAGTAAACCTTTATCTGAGCTAGTCGGTATATAAAATGGATTCTGGATTTCAGTTTCATTGGTCTCTTCTAAACCAACAGGCTCGAGTGTTCAGCTTGAAAAGATAAATTGAGCAAAGAAAGAGCAGGCTTGTCCATGGAGGCCAATCTGAGGGAGCATCCTTTGTAACTAGAAAACTTGCTTATCAGCCAGTCCAGACAAACGGCATCATCATCGCCCTGCCTGTGGTGCGCTTCTTGTTCTGTAGGCCCAAGGCAGTGGAACAGACATTCATCTGCTTCCGCCGGTTTCTTAGCAACTTGCTGTGCGAACTGTGTGAACGCAGCCTGAAGCCTGTGAAATCTCTGATGCTAATGTGTGTCGTTTGAAAGCGGCAAATTCTGAGCTGAGCACTGAAACGGAGTTGCCAACTCTGGGTTTGGAGATACCTGGAGATTTGAGGGTGGAGCCTGGGAGAGTAGGGTATAGCGAGGGGAGGGACGTCGGTAGGGTATAGTGCCATGCAGTCCACTTTTCAAAAGCAGCCATTTTCTTCAGGAGAGGTGGAATCAATGTTTTAAATAAAGACATGATTTATAAAGTCTGGAGCTCAGTTGTGATTCCAGGAGATCTCCAGCCCCCACCTGGGTGTTAAATACAAAAATAAAGGGTCACAGTGTTAAGAAATACCAAAAAATATCTCATTGTGTATAATAAATATATGTGTACAGTAAAACAATTTTATGCTTTATTCTTTTTCTTTACAGTTCTCTAAATGTTAGTATTAAATATTATCAAAAATATATTTAACCCAAACAATACATAGAAAAATATATATTTCACCCAAGTAATACAACCAGTGCAGGTTCACATTCAGATAGCACCTTATCAAAAATACTTATCACTAGTCCCTCGGGACTCTAGTAATACACCCGTTTCAAATGAATCTTTTTCAGGGACTGTGATTCTTATATAATTACCATAAGGTACAATAATTTTTCTTTTTTTCTTTGTGAGCACAAAAGCTCTTAAGATACCAGCATTGTCCAGGGTCCCAACAGAACCCTTGTGGCAAATGTAATAACCTATCTAAGACATCATATCTTTCAAAATCTATCAGGTAGCCACGGCTAGACAATGCTGGTATCTTAAGAGCTTTTATGATTGCAGCCAGAGACTCCTTTGGGTAGTGAAGAGCAGGGTATGAATCCAATCTCCTTTTCCTCCTCCTCCTCCTGCTGCCTTAGGCTGTTTTTACATCTGACTTTCTCGCTGGAATCATTCTAGTTCCAAAAAAACCTGCCCACACTTCTGTGCAGTGTGAAACCGTGCTGCTACTGAAATGTCCACATCTACTAATTGCCCTCCTGTGGTCAAGCTAGTATTCAACCGGCTTTATTCTGCTTTAAACAATTGCTGTTGATTAGGGCACTTAGACCCCCTGGAGTGAAATTTCACACCACTGTGAAATCAGCACAGGAAAAGACAGCAGTCAAACTACTTTAGAGGGGAGGTGTAAAATGACCGTGTTAAATTTGGGTGTGGGAGACCCATCTCTGAAGCTCATTGAGTGGTCCTGAGCTGCTCACTATGAAACACAAAACCCAAGTTGTTTCTTGGACTTAGAATGGTTATAAGTTAGGGTTGCCAGGTGTCCCCTGGCCACTGGGAGATGGGGAAGTGTTGCCAGAACCAGGTTGGGAAACTCCTGGAGATTTGAGGATGGAGCCTGGGGAGGACAGGGACCTCAGCAGGGTGCAATGCCTTGGAGCCCCCCCCCCCTTCCCAAGCATTCACTTTCTCCAGGGGAATTGAGCTCTGTAGTCTGGAGATAGGCTGTAACTCTGAGGGATCCCCAGGTCCCCCTTGGAGGCTATTCTAAATTAAATATTTATGTATCTTTAAAAAGTCATGTTGGCCTTACAGAGCACTGTTTGCCATGTGTCGGTTTCTAAGATATTTGACAGTGCTTCTTTGGAGTTGCCTTAATGCTGAGGGCCATTTAAAAATGGGGGGGGGGGAAGGGAAGGACAGCTGAAAGGCCTGCCTCTGGCAATAGACTTCTGGCAACAGAAAGCCAGTTGGCCGTCGTGGTGAAGAGCGCAGACTCTAATCTAGGAGAACCAGGTTGTTGTTTTTTTAGAATAATTTTTTTTATTTTTCAAACACACATAAAAAACACACAAACACATGAGCATAAAAAGATCGGAGGATAATATATCAGATAGTATCTCTAAAATCAGGGGCGTAGAGTTTTGTAAATTCCGGGGGGGGGGGGAGGCTGTTTAGCGTGCGCGCTTCACGCCTCCCCGGGCCCTTCCGAGGCCCACCAGCTGCTGCTGGTGGTGCTTCTCTCTCTCCCCCCTCCCCCCTGGCCACTCCTTCCCTCTCCCAGGGAAATTTCACCCGGAAAAGAAAGAGGGAGAGAAAAGGACAGAGGAGTGGCGGTGGGGAGAGAGAGAGGCCTGGGGAGACGCGGCGGCAGGTGCTACATTTTCCCGGGGGGAACTCAGTCCCCCCCCGGGAAATTTCGGGGATGGCTCGAGCCCTCGAGCCGCCCCATACTCTACGCCTATGTCTAAAATATTTTCTTATATCACCTAGTTATTAGTTTCTATACAGATGTTGACCTAAGAAGAAGTTAGTCTAAGTAGACTGTAAATTGTTGACAGTAGTTAAGCGACTCAAAATGTAATCAGAGAGTATATAGATCAGTTCATATAATCTTCTAGCCATGTATAAAATCTAGACCACATATTGTAAAATTTCTCTTCCTGAAGTCCTTTCAAAAATAAAGTCAGCTTATCCATTTCTGCAGTTTCCAGTATTTTACTTATAATTTCTTCTTTAGAAGGTATTTCATCTTTTGGGAGAACCAGGTTTGATTCCCCACTCCTCCATGGGCAGCTGCTGGTGTGACTTCAGGTCAGTTACAAGTTTGCTCAGAGCAGTTCTCTCAAGAGCAGTTCTCTCAGAGCTCTCTCAGCCCCACCTACCTCACAGAGTGTCTGCTGTGGGGAGGGGAAGGGAAAGGAGTTTGTAAGCCGCTCTGAGACTCCTTTGGGTAGTGAAAGGTGGGATCTCTTCTTCTTCATCTACTACTTGATCCTATAACTGGAGCTGCTTATTGAATCTGGGACCTTCTGCCTGCAAGACGTTGTTGGTAGCCACCTTGAGCCAGCTTGCTGGAGAGGTGGGATAGAAATGAGGACAATAAATTAAAATAAATAAATAGAGACCCGTGCTCTGTCACAGAGCCAGCCCCCCTGTGTTTTTGCTGTTTTTTTTTTACACACACTCCACCATAAGGCAGCTATGCCAGTGCCATCCAAAGCAGAACTACACCCTTCTAGAGTCCACTAAATTCAATGGGTTTAGAAAAGTCTGTAGGATTGAATTGAGAGTGATCAAGAACACCCTCATTTGATTCACGCCTATGCCACACACCCACCGGGGTAGCCTTAGGCAAGCCACCTTGCAACGAGATCATGGATGAGAAGCATTTGGCACATTCCAGCACGCAGAAGATGGTTGTCATAGCTCTGGATGTGGAACATCAGGACTGCATTCCTCCTCACGTGAGAAATTCTTCTTGAGGCTTTTTAGAAGGATGTTTCCCGCTGACAGTTGTGAAAAATGCCTTTGGGACGTGCTTACTGATAGCATGATAAAGAAATCTGCAGGCTAGGTGCATCCGATGCGCTTTCTTAGGTGATGGTCTTCGCCTACAGAACATAAGAGAACATAAGATACGCCAGTGTTGGATCAGGCCAGTGGCCCATCCAGTCCAACACTCTTGTCACACAGTGGCCAAAAACACCAAGTGCCCTCAGAAGGTCAGGCAGTGGGGCCAGGAGACTAGAAGCCCTCCCACTGTTGCCCCCCTTAAGAATACAGAGCATCACTTGCCCCACACAGACTGAGAGTTTCTATCTATACCTTGTGGTTAATAGCCACTGATGGACCTTTGCTCCATATCTATATATCTAATTCCCAACTGTGCTCCTTATGTGTGGATACCTATTTCCACAGATAGGGGGCACATGGAGGGTGAAGATATGTTTCGACACACTTCAGGGATTCTTCAGGTGTGCAGAAAAATCTTACACGTTTAAAAAATTGCACACGGGACACTTAAACCCCCCAGAAGTAGAACTGCATTCTCTTGCATGTGCAGGGAGCAGACCTACCGTTGGGAACTGTGGCAGAGCTTGGAAATGGCAGCTGTGAGGGAGCCTGGCAGGGTGAGCCACAAAGGGCTTGCTGTTACTGTCAGGGGGGAAAGTAACCTTGGTGGACCTGGCAGCTGGGAGCTGTGCAGGGCTTGCTGCGACCATAGTGGTCGATGGGGGGAGTCTTGATGGGCTCACAGAGGTGACTTTTTAAAAGTCTAAATTTAGCCTCGGCATGTGGCACTGTGCCAAATCCTGCCTGTGCTGCCTTCTCCTCCAGCATGCCAGTCTGGTGCTGCCTTTGCCAGCTGGCCACTGTGGGAAAGAGTTGGGCGGGCAGGTGGATGGCGTGGCATTGAAAGCCACTGAGTGCACAGAAGCAGCACAGGAGGCTGGCTCAGAAAGTCCCAAGACCTCACAGGCAGGGAGGGTGCAGCACACAGGTGAAGACGAGGAGGGAAGATGCCCAAGGTAAGGAAGGCAGCTGAAGACCTCTGGATGGAAGGGCCAGTGGCCACTTGCAAGCTGCCCTTCCTCCTTCTCCCCCTCCGTCTGTCCAGGGCTGATCAAGTTTTTAAAGGGCTGTGGTAATGTCAGGCTGAAACACACCCGTGTGGCTGACAGGGCCTCGAGAGCTGGCCTCTGCAGCAAGTATCCTTCCGATGCTTCCCGAGACGAATGAAGGAGGAAGGGGGAGTGGAGCAGAGGGGTCCAGCAATGGCCAGCCTGAAGGGAGGTTGGTGATGAGGAGGTAATTAAAATGAGGAAGAGAATTACCTCCACAAATATCATGGGTCCTCACTTCTTGTCTATATACGATTCTGAAGGCACCCCCTGCATGCGGATACCTTAATTCATGTGTGGGGGCACCTGGGGAGCAGGGAGATTTCCCTACACATGGGGGCACTCCCCTCGTGTGCAGAAAAATCCCAAAAGTTTTTAAAAATATTTTGGGGGTATTTAAATCCCCCGAAAAGTGAAAAGCATTCTCTGTGCATGTGCAGAGAACACTTGGAGGGGGGTGGGAGGGGTGGGAGGTGGCACAATGAAGCCCAAGGCCCGCTGCGCTACCGTCCGGAGCATGGGGGAGGGGGTCGGGGGTGGTAGGCGGTGCAGCAGGCCTAGGGCCTCCCCATGCCACCATCTAGAGCATGGGGGAGGGGGTCGAGAGGGTGGGAGGCAGCGCGGGCTGAACTGGGGGAAGGGGGGACAGAGGGACGGCCTGTGGGGGGGGGGAGGGGGAGAACCAGCAGGCCTGGTGAGCGCCACCGAGGCCCGCCGAGCACCATGGGGGGAAACTGGCGGGTGGAGATGGAAAGCTGAAGACAGATAAAGGTAGGTTTGCTGTTAGGTGGGAAGGAAATAGGGTTGCCAACTAAAGGTTGGGAAATTCCTAGACATTTGAGAAGTGGAGCCTGGGGAGGGTGGGATTTGAGGTGGGAGGCAGAAAGAGAGAGAAAGGGTGATGAGGTGGGGAGGCAGAAAAAAAAAGAGAACGATAATGGGTCAGAAAGAGAGAGGAAGTCACATACATGGAGGAGAGAGTAAGAAAGGGGGGCAGAAGGGAGAAAGAGTGAGAGAGAGGTAGGGGGAGAAGGGAGGAAGCAAAGTGTGATGAATGGGATAACCATCCCGCAAGTTTCTTGCGGGTCTCCACTTGTCTATATACTAATTCCCAAGGCGCCCCCTCCATGCGGATATCTAAATCCACACATTGGGGGCACTTGGCGGGCAGAGAGATTTTTCTGCACACTTGGGGGACTCCCCAGGTGTGCAGAAAAATCTTAAAACTTAAAAAATCTTTTGGGGGGATATTTAAATCTGGGAACTCTGTGGCGGCGCAGTGACTGAGAGGCGCTGAGGCCTCGCCACCGGTGCCAGGGGGGTGGGGGAGGGAAATCAGCGGCACGGCAGCTGAGAGCCACTTGGGCCTTGCCACTGGGGGTGGGAGGGAATTGGCGGGCCTGGAAACTGAAAGCCACTCAGGCCTCGCCACCGGTGCCCGTATGAAGGGAAGAAAAGTGGCAGGTCTGGCGGCTAGAAGCCTCAGGCCTCATCGTCAGTGTGTGTGTGGGCAAGAAGGATTGGTGGGCCCAGGCCTCACCATGGGTGCAGGGGTGGGGGAGAAGACTTACCTGCAGCTGCTTCCTCCGCTATGTGGAGCTCCTTCTCTCCCCCCCCCCCGTGAGTATCGCAGGTTCCGCCTCTTTTGTTTATCTAATTCCCTCTTGAAGCCGTCCATGCCATCTCCTGTGGCAGTGATTTCTATGTGTTAATCACTCTTTGGGTGAAGAACGACTTCTTTTTATCTGTTCTAACCTGACTGCTCAGTAATTTCATGGAGTGCCCACGAGTTCATATAGTGAGAAAGGGAGAAAAGTATGTCTTTCTCCAACTGCTCTATCCCATGCATAATCTTATAAACCTCTATCACGTATCCCCTCAGTCATCATTTCTCCAAGTTAAACAGCCCCAAGCACTTTAACCTTTCTTCATAGGGAAGATGCTCAATGATGCCTCTGCTCGTATTTGTCTCAATTAAAGTGCCTGACACGCTGGGTTGTCTTCACCGAGTGTTGGTTTTTGTTTCCCCTATAAATTCATCTTTTGTTCTTTTCAAGGGATTATCAGCCTGATAGGTTGTCCGCAAGAGAGAGTCTAATTAAATTCATGAGCAGGGTGTGTGTTCAGGTTCGAAGCCTTGATATATGCGGGTGGGGCTGCACCAATGCTCTGAATAATTAGAGAGGGGATCCTAGACAAACTGAGACAGATTATACCACTTAATTGGGAGATGCGTCACACTTTGCCCCCTGCGAGCCAATATATAATACTTCCTTCGTCATAATTCCATGACCCCCATCCACACCTCTGAATGTGTAACATACTTTATGGATGGTTCCTTCCGCAATAGGAAAGCATCAACTATCAGCTAAAAAGCATCCTTCTGGTTTGGTTGCTTTGCAATGTGTAAAAATGAGTTTCTACCCAATCTCATCAGATCTCAGAAGCTTAGCAGGGTCGGCCCTGGTCAGTATTGGGATGGGAGGCCACCGAGGAGGACCAGGGTTGCAACACAGTGGCAGGCAGTGGCAAACCACCTCAATGGCAAGTCATTTCTTCCCTTGAAAACCCTACAGGGTTGCCAGAAGTCGGCTGCAACTTGATGGCCAAAAAGTGGCAAATGCTTTTTAGACAGCCAGCACAGACAACTGAATCTCAACCATGAGCATACTAGGTAGATTTAAGTGAATCGCCATTTTCTGGGGCTCAGCCCCCAGCGTGATCTTTTAAACTCTATTGGCTACTGAGATAGTGCAACTAAAAAGCCTTAAACACCGATATATAAATGCCTGTAATAACTGTATCTAATAGTGAAGTGGCTGCTCTCCAGCCCAATCATGAAAACGGTGAAAACAGGAAAACCAGCGGCAAGATAGGGATCATGACATACAGGCAGGCAGAAAAATATGGCCTTGTAAATTAACAAGAAAACAAAAAAAAGAACCCCCTGTCAAATTGGCCTGTTAAAGCCTGAATATACTCCAGGTGGCATGGAAAAATGAACACAATTTACAGTCAGTTAAACGGGGGAAATAGAGGAGGGAAAATTGGCCCGATCAAGGCCCTGAAAGCTTGTAGAATGCAGGAGGTGTTTGGGGAGGATAACTACAGCCGAAAAAGGGGAGAAAAACAAAAACCTGCATGAGGACGGTAACCAAAAAGGTTGGAACAAAGAAAAAAGTAAAATATAACGATGTGTGTAGTGTAGGGCTGCCAAGTCAGCCCGGGGGGCGGGGGATCCCCCGCTATAGGGGTTCCCAATCCACTGGCCAGCATTCAGCCGGCGGGGGGAACCCTGCCCCAGAAGTCGTCTGGAGAGGATAACTTCCCCCGTGTAATGACGTCACCTGGAGGTGACGTCATCATGTCGCTGGTGCGTGCGCAAAAGCGCACGCACCAGAAAAGCTCCTGAGGGGAGAACAACTCCCCCCGCCGGTAAGTTGCCGGCACTTGGCAGCCCTGGTGTAGTACAAATGTACAAAATACTGGTATATGATTTAATAATAATAGATCCAGAAGTGCTAATGATTAAAAACAACAGTCCTATGGTTCAGTATATCTATCTATAGATCTAATAACCAAGGTGCCTCCTGCTTGTGGATATCTAAATCTACACATTGAGGGCACCTAGGGGGCAAAGAGACTTTCCTGCACACTTGGGGGACTCCCCAGGTGTACAGAAAAATCTGAAAGGCTAAAAAAAGTCATCCGAGGGATACTTAAATCCCCCCCAAAGTGAAAGAGTATTCCCTGCCGCCATGGGGGGGGGGCGGACAAGGCTTGGCGGGCAAGTGGCTGTGAGCTGCTCATGCCTCACTGTGGCTGTTGCTATGGGACGGGGAGCAGCCTTGTTGCTGCTGCCACTGGGGGGGAGAAGGCTTGGTGGGCTGGCCTTGCCGCTGCCACCGGGGGGAAGGGAGAAGGCTTGGTGGGCCATCCTCACTGCCACCACCACTGGGGGGGAGGGGAAAGGCTTGGCGGGCCAGACTAGCTGCCACTGCCACTGCTGGGGGAGAGGGAAAAAGCTTGGTGGGCCAGCCTTGCCACCACTGCTGCTGGGGGGGGAGGGAGAAGGGCTCACCTGCTGCCGCTTCCTCCTCCTCCAGAGCTCCTCCAGCTTCAGCAGGCCCTGAGATGTGGGGAACACTC
The DNA here is from genome assembly GCA_029233225.1 of Lepidodactylus listeri. NCBI lineage: Eukaryota > Metazoa > Chordata > Lepidosauria > Squamata > Gekkonidae > Lepidodactylus > Lepidodactylus listeri. The sequence goes on along the minus strand of JARCFY010000009.1, from coordinate 108,029,607 downwards.
CCCCCACACGAGGGGGCGGGGGAGAGAGCTTGGCAGGCCCGGCGGCTGGGAGCCACACAGGCCTCACTGTTTCTGCCGGGGGGCACAGGGGGAAGAGAGCTTGGCAGGGGCCAGGCAGGGGCAGGGAAGAAGGCTCACCTGCGGCGGCTTCCTCCTCTGTGTGGAGCTCTCCCTCCACCCGTGAGTATCACAGGTCCCCAATTTTTGTCTATATATCTAATAGCCAAGGTGCCCCCTGCATGCAGATATCTAAATCCGCACATCGGGGCACCTAGGGGGCAGAGAGATTTTATGGCACACTTGGGGGGCTCCCCAGGTGTGCAGAAAAATCCAAGAACTTAAAAAAAAACTATATGGGGGATATTTAAATCCCCCCCCAAAAGTAAAAGAGTGTTTCCTGCGCATGTGCAGAGAACACTCTGGGAACTTCGTTGGCCTGGCAGCTGAGAGCCACTCAGGCCTTGCCCCTGGTGCCCATGGGGGGGGGGAGATCAGCAATCCTGGTGGCTAAGAGCTGGTCAGGCCTTGTCACCAGTGCCCATGGGAGGGAGATTGGTGGGCCTGGCAGCTGAGAGCCACTCAGGCCTCGCCACTGGTGCGGGAGATTGGTGGGCCTGGGCCTTGCTGTCAGTGCCTATGGGGAGGGAGAAGGATTGGTGGGCCCGGGCCTTGCCATCAGTGCCAGGGGGCAGGGGAGAAGGCTCACCTGCAGGTGCTTCCTCCTCCTCAATATGGAGCACCTTCTCCCCCCCGGTGAGTATCGTGGGTCCTCCTGCTTGTGTATAGTAACAGCCGAGATGCCTCCTCTGTGCAGATATCTAAATCCACACATTGGGAGCAGCTGGAAGGAAAACAGATTTTCCTGCACACTTGGGGCACTCCCCAGGTATGCAGAAAAATCTGAAATGTAGAAAGAACTATACGGGGGATACTTAAATCCTCCCCAAAGTAAAAGAGCAAAGTAAAAGTGCAGAGAATGCACTTACCACAAGGAACTGTGGCAGAGCTGCGCAGGGCTTGCTGCCATTGCTGCTGGCAGTGGTGGTGGAGGGGAGAAGCCTGGCAGTGGTGGTGGAAAGAAGCCAGGCGGCGCTGGCAGCTGGAAGTCATGCAGGGCTCACCGCCATTGCTGCTGTCAGCAGTGGTGGCGGCGGGGAGAAGCCTGGCAGTGGCGGAAGCAGCTGGGAGAAGCCTGGAGGGCCCAGTGGCTAGGAGCTATGCAGGGCTCGCCACCATTGCTGTGAGTATTGCGGGTCCTGGCGTTGCTGTAAGTATCAAATCCCAATATAAAGACAAAAAGTACATATTTACAAAAAGTACATATTGTCTCCATATGGAAGAACCAACACCAAATGTGTTTTGGTCCCTGGCCTTCCGTGCATGGTATAAGCAGGGGTCATTTCATAGAAAAAGAGGTGCAGGAGCTCATTAGCATAACTTATTTGCATATGCCACACCCCCTGACATTACCGGAACTGTGTCAGAAGGCAACACCCACCACTCAGGCTCCACCCCTAAAATCTCCAGGTATTTCCCAACTCAGAGCTGGCGAGCCAGCTTTACACTTTGACTAAAGACACTTTAGGTTTCCTTTGCTCTTGCAGGGAAGCTACCCTACAACAAACATGAAAATACAGATCAAGCTATCTGCATTCAGCTTAAATAATACCCATAAAAAACTGGTAAGGTATTTTTTGGGTATTTTTCTGGCTTAGTTTATGCCAAATGCACACCCCTAGTATTCACCCTCTTGGCTTGGCATACTAAGAAGTGCTGGAATTCAGCCTAACAAGATTCTCACTTCCCAGTAACAGTGTAGTTTGGCTCTTGCTATCAGCCAGGTCAGTTCAATGTTTCCTCCAGATATACAACAAAATCCTTGTTGGTATTGAAACTTCTGTATGGCTTACCTGAAGGTCCAGGTGTGACGTTGGCACTATAAGCACAGAGGAAGGGAAGGTGGGAGGAGGCTGGCTGGAGTAAGAAGGCAGAGGAGCAGAAAGAAAAGCTAAGCCCACCAGAAGGGAAAAGGGGCAAGAAGAAGAGGTAGTCAGAGAGGGAGAAGAATTATCTCAGGGAGGATCCTAAGAAAAGAGATAGTTTGGTGGTGTCAGGATCCCCTGATCCTAACAAGGTTTCTTTTATGTCTTTCTTGAATTATGCCAGCATTGCTCAACCACAGTTGTAACCATTTGCTATCTCTTTCAAGCTGTATCTGGTTTCCTCCCTAATGTTTGTTGCCTTGAATTATATTGCTCCTTGAAGGTCTGGTCAATGTAACCATTTCATCCAGGAGAGTGGCGACCTCGCATACTTACACGTCACCTGAGACCAGATGGCCTCTTCCCCCTCAGCATTCCCTCCTTCTCTTGTCACAGGAGACACAAAAACGCCTTATCGCTGTGAGAGTTCTTGAAAGGCCGAGGAGGCCAAATTGTTATGTATATATCTGGGACAGCTGGGGGAAATTTATAACTTTTACACCTCACCTTTTCCTGTGGGAAGTAAAACGGCTCAGATCTTTTAACCGTGCTTTTTGCCTATTTCTGATTGGTTCACTCTTGGGGTTCAAACTGTATTGAAGGGTATATTAACTCTGACTACTCTTTGTATGGTATCTCTAACAAACATTCGAGAACCTGTCATGCAGTACTAAGACAATAAAGAACTCTGTTTCATCAACAAAGTTCTGATCTTTGACTGTTTAGGGCAGAAGCCTCACAGATTGTTAGAGATCTGTGTTTGGGACTTGACTGTTCCTGACCATGTCAGATGACGGTACTATTCCTATTCCAGTAACCCAAGAAGAACCGGTAACCCCTGGGGATCAGGGAGCCGGAGCAGGAGGTGGCGGCGGGGAGCCCGAGAAGCCGGTGACCACAGTTCAAGGGGCTCACTATATCCCACGGCCGACCCCTCACCCTTCCGGGACCCCAAGGTACTCATGGGCCTCGCTCGGACATGGGACAGTCGACTCGTGGGTCCATGATCGGAAGGGAATGCGCGTCTTGGTCCCTGGGGACCGCAACGAGCTAGGTCGCCCAAGCCTCTTGGAGGACGAGAGGGAATACCTCGGGGGCAATTGGCAGTTTCCCATGCCAGACGAGGAGAGGGGCGCTCCCTATGGGACCGATCCCCTGGGAGAAGTTTCGAGCCAAGTGTTAGACCGGATGATGGGGGACATGAGGCTGCAACTAACCACGGAACTAAGAGAGGTGGTGATGGAGATGCAGTACCAGATTCGAGACGTCATGACAGCTATGCAGGTACTCCGGCAACCACCCAGAGGGGCCGTGGGACCAGCGGCGCAGGTGGGGGGGCCCGCAGCAACCGGTTCCCCCAGAGGGGGCTCCTCCAGGGGGTGCTCCACAACCAGCTCCCATTCCAGTCCCAGCCCCCGCCCCCGCCCCGGCTCCTGCCCTGGTCGAGCGGATGATCTGGCAAGCGCCCAACGACCCCCTAACTGCTACTTTCGACGGCGACCCAGAGAAGCTACGGTTCTTCATCATCAAGATCGAGAGGTTCCTGGAAGTGTGGGGGCATCTCTATCCCACCGAGCGGGACCGAGTAGGCTACATCAGGTCCAAGCTACGAGACACCGCCAGTGATTGGTACGTGAGTCTGCACAACCTCCCAGAGCCTGAGCTTCGATCCATTAATAATTTCATGTGGGCCCTCTGGCAGCACTATGAGGACCCCCTGGGGGAGGAGAAGGCACAAAACCAACTGCGGAAGTTGGTGCAAGGGAGGTCCTCCGTGAGGGAATACACCGACCGGTTCCGGCGCATCGCAGCCAAAGTGCAGGGCTGGTCCCAGGACCTATTCATCAAGAAGTATCGAGAAGGTCTCAACCCAGAGATTTACGAGACTATTTTGAGGGGTGGAAGACCTGGGTTGCTCGCAATGTGGATGAGAGCGGCAGCAGACGTAGAGGAGAGATTCACCCTGATCAAGCTGGGGACCTCCGCAACAGCCCAAGCCAAAGCCGCCCAAAAGATGAAGGCGACGCCGAGCGTCCAAGAGATCCGAGACAACCGCTTCAGGCAAGGGCTCTGCATGAGATGCGGGGAGAGCGGCCACTTCGCCTCAGCCTGCCCCCGAGGAAGCGGAAAGGCCCCCAAAACTTCCACACCGGTGACCGGGAGCACCCCCAGCCGCGGGAAGACCTCATTCAAACCCGGGCATTACAGCTGGAAGGGGCAGCGAGCGAGCAAGGCGAGTTGGAGCTGACCGAGACACAGATGCCAGGAAACTCCAATGACCTGCAGTAAATGGCGCACAGCTGCAGGTCCCTAACCCCAACGCGCCATCTCCGGTGAGCATCCCCGGTCCCTTACTTTATATGGTCGTGACTGTAATAGCCCCCGGCACAGGGACCCATGTGCGGGTTCGTGCCTTAATTGACTCAGGTTGTGCTAGAGACTTGATAAGCCCTTTGGTAGTGGATGGGCTGGCACCCAAAGTTACACCTTTAGGGGAGCCACTCACTTTCACGCAGATGGACGGTTCCGAGATGAAGGAGGTGTGTGTGGCAGAGACTGAACCGTTAATAGTGGGGACGGGGGAGCACTGGGAGAAGAGGGCTTTTGTTATTACTCCCAATACCCAATTCCCCATGGTGCTAGGTAGCCCATGGCTGAGCTCTCACGACCCCTACGTAAAGTGGAGTGAGGGAAAGATTTCCTGGGTGGATGAAAAGTGTCACCATCACAAATGGGATCGAGAATGGGGTCTGGGGCCCCTGACCCCTCTCCAGGCAGCAGCTCTCGTGCTAGCACCCTCCCAAGTGCCCCGGGAGTATCGAGACCTAATTGACATGTTTAGTGAGACTGAGGTGGATGAGTTGCCCCCTCACCGCTTGTCAGACTGTGCTATTGAACTGCTCCCAGGGGAGAAGCTGCCGAAGGGGAAATTATATTCCATGAGCCCCGCGGAGCGTGAGGAACTGCGGAAGTTCCTAGACAAAAACTTGGAGCGAGGTTTCATCCGTCCCGCCAAATCCCCTTTTGCAGCTCCAGTGTTATTCCGGAAAAAGAAAGACGGGGGGTTGCAACTGTGCACTGACTACCGGGGCTTGAACGCTGTGTCCGCTTCTAACGCTTACCCCCTCCCACTCATCAAAGACTTGTTAGCAGAAGCCGCTAAAGGAAAAGTGTTTACCAAATTGGATTTGCGAGATGCTTATTTCCGAGTGCGCATTAGGAAGGGGGATGAGCATAAGACTGCATTCAACACACAGTTGGGCCAGTTCGAATACCTGGTGATGCCATTTGGCTTAAGTGGCGCTCTGGGAGTTTTTAAGAGCTTAATCAATGAAGTGTTACATAAGCATTTATTCAAGGTGGTGTTATGTTACTTAGATGATATCTTGATTTATTCTGCTGATAAGGCATCACATATAAAATTGGTCAAAGAAGTGTTAGCTACCTTGTTAAAAAATCAATTGTATGCTAAACTGTCTAAGTGTGAGTTTAACCGAGATGCAGTAGATTTTTTGGGGTACCGCATTTCTCAGAAGGGGTTGGAAATGGACCCAGCTAAGGTAGAAGCAGTGGTGCAATGGGAGGCCCCCCGAACCCGAAAACAGTTACAGAGCCTCTTAGGATTTTGCAACTTCTACCGCACCTTCTTAAAAGACTTTGCTACCATCACCCTACCTTTGACGGAACTCTTGAAAACTAAGGGGAAGGGACCAGAGGCGGGAAAGCCAGGGGGAAAAATTAATTGGTCCGAGGAATGCCAGCAGGCATTTGAGACATTAAAAAAGCTGTTCACCTCGGAGCCTATCCTTGCCCACCCCGATGAGACCAAAGAATTCGTGATCCATGTAGATGCCTCAGATGTAGCCATGGGGGGAGCCATCCTGCAGAAGGGAGATGACAACAGATTGCACCCCTTGGCATATATTTCCAAAAAATTTAACGAAACTGAGAGAAATTGGTCGGTGTGGGATAAGGAAGCGGCGGCCATCCGGCTAGCGCTCACGACATGGAGGCATTGGCTAGAGGGAGCGCAAGTCCCGTTTGAGATTTAGACTGATCATAAAAATCTCGAGGCTTTACGCACTCAATGGTCCCTCAATGCCAAGCAACTCCGATGGGCTGATTTCTTTTCCAAATTCAATTTTGTCCTAAAACATTTCCCCGGGAAGGCAAACTCCCTAGCAGATGCCCTGTCCAGATTGCCCCAACACGAGAGCCAAAGAGAAGAAGTGTTCGACTCCATGTTCTCGCAGCAACAGTTGGGGGGGGGGGCAGTCACCACCTGGAGTCAAAGCAAAAGTGTAACTGTTGAATCATGGAGTGAAAAATGTGCAGGAGACTATTCGGCGGAGGAAGCTGAAGAGTTGGCTGAGATAGAAGAATGTTCTTTACACACTGACAAATGTTGGTATCATGGGACTAAACTGGTGGTGCCCCAAACGCGCCGCAGAGACATCTTAGTGGCCTGCCACTCGTCCAAATTGGCTGGACATTTTGGATTTCTTAAGACTCTTAATTTGATACAGAGGCAGTTTTGGTGGCCACGCATGCGCAAAGATGTTTCCGATTTTGTTACGGCTTGTCAGGTGTGTTTGATGTGTAAGAGGAGGGGGGGAACCCCTGGACTGTTGCATCCCTTACCCACCCCCTCGAGACCCTGGGAAGCGGTGTCTATGGATTTTATTACTAATTTGCCACCATCAAAAGGAAAAACTGTGATCTGGGTGGTGGTTGACATGTTTTCGAAGCAGGCACACTTTGCTCCGTTCAAACAATTACCAACAGCAAAGGGACTAGCAAAAACGTTCTTTAACCACGTGATCAAATTACACGCTTTCCCCAAACGCATGGTATCCGACCGGGGCAGTCAGTTCGTTGCCAACTTCTGGCGGGAGCTCTTGAAAATGATGGACATTGAACCCGCCCTGAGTTCGGGTTACCACCCAGAAACCGATGGACAGTCCGAACGAATTAATCAAATATTGGAGCAATTCCTGAGATGCTACACTAACTATCATCAGGATAATTGGGTGGAACTGTTGCCTTTTGCAGAATATAGTTACAATAATGCAGTGCATTCCTCTACAGGAGTATCACCTTTCATGGCAGTGGGGGGCTTTGAAGGGAAGCCTTTGCCAACTATCGATGACTTGAGCGAGACCCCCCTCTCTGATTTCACTAAATGGTGGGCTGACCTACAGAAATCATGGTCCTTGATTGCCAAAATGTTAGATAAAGCCAAAAAGGACTACAAAAAGTATGCAGATCGTGGGCGTGCTGAAGGTTGGGACCTTCAGCCAGGAGACTCTGTTTTTCTGTCCACAAAAAACATTCATGGCCTCCAACCCAGTAGGAAATTGGGGTGGAAATATGTTGGACCTTACAAGGTGTTGCGAAAAATCTCTGATGTGTCATTCGAGCTTGAACTGCCTAAATCACTGAGCTCTGTGCATCCTGTTTTTCATTTCAGCCTGCTGAAGAAGAATCCTGGGCTGAATGCGTGGCACCCATCTCCTCCGATTCCTCCTCCGCTGATGAAGGAGGGGGCGCCTCACTTTGAAATCTCTGAAATCCTTGATTCAAAAATGCGTAGGGGCCGCTTGCTGTATTTAGTAAAATGGGTAGACTTTGGCCCTGAACTAAATGAATGGGTCTTTTCTGATAATGTTCATGCTCCTAGATTAGTTAAAGCTTTTCATAAATGTTTTCCTGATAAGCCGGGGTGAAATGAATTATGCAGGTGGCAGGGTGTCAGGATCCCCTGACCCTAACAAGGTTTCTTTTATGTCTTTCTTGAATTATGCCAGCATTGCTCAACCACAGTTGTAACTCTTCTCCTTGGTAATGTATGGTAACCCTGAGGTGTGCGAAGATAACCACACCTTCCAGTACCTGGACCAGGCAACTGAAAATAAAAACCATTTGTGCAGGAAGCAGTGGTTGGGCCAGTGCTAGGGCTGCCAAGTACCGGCGACTTACCGGCGGGGGGGAGTTGTTCTCCCCCCGGGAGCTTTTCTGACGTGTGCGCTTTGTGCGTGCTCCACGGTGATGTAATGACATCACCCGGAGGTGACATCATCACGTTGGGGGGAAGTCGTGGGCAGGGTTCCCCCCACCGGCTGAATGCCGGCCGGCAGATCAGGAACCCCTATAGCAGGGATCCCCCGCCCCCCGGGCTGACTTGGCAGCCCTAGCCAGTGCTTTCAAGACCCCACAGAGCCCAGCTAGGATGTTTCCTTTCTCCTAGAGGGCATCACACCTCCTCTTAACAGAAGTCATAGGGTTTAATGTGCTGAGACTAGAAGAGTTCTGGGTACAGCCTGGAGATGACTTCAGAGAAAGCCAGCAGGGCCTGTATGATTATCGACTGTAACGGAAAATTGACAGTTAAAGCTGATTTATTAAGGAATAGGTAAAGCGAGACAAGGTTCATCAGGAGAACCAGTGACAGAAAAGTAAAATCAGTCAGGAAAGGAGAAAAGATTAATTAGATGAGAAGCTGAAATTTATAAACCAGTTTCCTGTACATGTTTTTTAACTTTTGAATTGGTGCCACTGAGTTGTTTTACAGAGAAACTGTATCTTTAGGGCACTGACATGTGATCCCAGGTCTGTATGGTCTATATTATCAATAGCACTTCTACTCTTGAGACACACTTTTTTTATGACAAATATCATTCTTGAAGACTTTTTTCATTGTGAATGTCAGTATAAAAGACCCTGATGAAATCCCACAGTTACCTAACAAATACAATTTACTGCAAAGAAAATAGTACAGCCTTGACACATTCCTGGTTCCATCTAACTGTTGTTGTGGTTTTTTTTTAAAGCATTGCCAGGGAGGTTTTTCTACACACTAAATCAGAATCTAAATAGTAAAGTGTTCCACCCTGTAGAATGGGCTTGGTATTGTCCTATAGAGTGAAATTCTGATATCTCAGACCTAGAAAGTTATGTATGTTATCTGCCTGCTCTTTCCATCTAAGCATACTTGCATTAGATAAAGCTACTTCACACACCTCCCATAATTCCTCAAGTGAATTTTAATGATAAATATTTTGGGAATGAATTATATAACATTCAGAAGAGACAGGACCAATTAACAAACCAGCTTCTTAACCCAAAGATGGCTGACTGAGGCTTAAACAGGACAAGTGATGGTTTATTTTATTTATTTTTAATCTCCACTGGGAATCGATGCAAAAAGACAAGGCACTATGTAGTCTGCTGGCTCAAACAAAGCACTTTGTCTCATTGCAAAGTGCTAGCCTCTACACAAATAACGAAATCCTCAAAACAGGCCCATCACAACTAATAATGAGAGTTCTGCAAACCAAGGGAAACCTCCAGGCTTGCAGAAAAGTATCTAAGATGTTAAAAGAAAACCAATTTTGGTGTTTAAAAGGCCCCTCAAACTGACCAATAATATTTGCAGGCACTGAAAAGTGGCCAAAGTTTCCAAATCAACCACAATGCACTCTGAGGCATATTTTGCCAAATATCAGCTTTACAGTCCAATGGCTTTCCAAAGGATCAGAAGCTTGAAATGGCCAAAAATAAAAAAGAACCACCTCTGGAACAGCAGCAGTTGGCCAAGTGCAGGGGGTGGAGATGGTGGGGAGAAGGGGGAGTCAGGCTATGTGGGGCCTATCTTAGCAGTGCAGCAGATTCAAGGATGCACAACTCACTTTCCAAGTGCTGCATGGGTTTGCATGATAATGCTTAGCAGAGAATTGGGCTCCAGGTCACCAATCAGTGGTACACCTGCAAGAAGGAGCTGGGACTGCGCTGGGGGCTGCATGAGCCCGGAGAAGTGAGGTGGGAGGCATTTCTCTGAAACCCGTGACTAGGCGCGGGCCCAGAGAAACGAGGGAGGGGGGAGGCATTTCTCCAAAGCCCATGGCTAGGCATGGGCCCAGAGAAGCAAGGGAGGGGGGAGGTGTTTCTCTGGAGCCCGCAACTAGGTGCAGGCCCAGAGAAGCGAGGGGGGGGGAGAGGCTTCTTCTTTGCTTTCTTACCTTGCTTCTTCCAGCTCCTCATGGCCAACTGAGGGCTGCTCAGAGTAGGGGGCAGGGCTTGCTACATGTGCCCACCCCCTGGGCTCCTTACTGCAGGAGCGGTGCTCTGGTGCGCTCCGGCAGGAAATGACCCCTGGGTATAAGTCAAACTGAGCACCACTTGAGTGACTTATACCATTCAGAAAGGCCAGTTGCCAAAAAGCGTTTTGAATTGGTTCTTGCCTATGCAAACAATATGTACTGTCAAACCTGTATTTTTGTAAATGGAGATTTACCTGTATGTTTGGACATTTACCCATATTTTTGTAAATGGACATATGTCTTTATATTGTGATTAAGTACTTATATGCTGGACCATAAGATTCTTGTTATATATTGGCACTTCTTGGTGTTTGGAGAGGGGGTGAATTTCCAGATTGACTGCCCCCCCCCTCCCGCATGTTTATTATTTGTTAACAATGATAACAACTATGATAATGACAACAGTAATTGTTTAACTACAATAACAATGAAGAAGAAAAAGAGGAGGAGGAGATTGGATTTATACCCTGCCCTTCACTAACCAAAGGAGTCTCAGAGTGGTTTACAATCCCTTTTACTTCCCCTCCCCACAACAGACACCCTGTGAGGTAGGTGGGGCTGAGAGAGCTCTTTCCAGAGCTGTCCTTGAGAGAACAGCTCTGTCAGAGCTATGGCTTGCCCAAGGTCATCCAGCAACTGCAAGTGGAGGAAGGGGGAATCAAACCCGGTTCTCCCAGATTAGAGTTCACACTCCTAACCACTACACCAAACAGCAAATGCTATGCTGGGGATTATTAGGAAGGGGGTGGAAAACAAAAAAGCCAGTATCATAATGCCCCAATATAAATCCATGGTGCAGCCTCATTTGGAATACTGTATACAGTTCTGGACACTGCACTTCAAAAAAGTTATTATAGCATTAGAAAAGGTGCAGAAAAGGGCCCCTAAAATGATTAAGGGGATGGAACGCTTGCCTTGTGGAGAAAGGTTCAAGAGGTTGGGGCTCTTTAGCTTGGAGAAATGATGATTGAGGAGTGACATGACAGGTTTACAAAATTATGCATGAGATAGAGAAGGTAGAGAAAGAAGACCTTGTGGGCAGTCAATGAAATTAATGAGCAGCAAGCTTAGAACAGATAAAAGGAACTACTTTTTTTCACCTAAAGAGTAATTTAACATGTGGAATTTACTGCTGCAGGAAGTGGTGGTGGCTACAAGCATAGACAGCTTCAAGAGGGGACTGGCGGCTATTAGCTGGAAGGTATGGATGGCTCAGTGGTTAAGACAGTGAACTGCAGACCAGAAGGTCAGCAGTTCAAGACCTGAGTGCCATGTGACGGAGTGAGCTCCCGTCTCTGGTCCCAGCTCCTGCCAACCTAGCAGTCTGAAAGCAAAAAACTGCAAGTAGATAAATAGGTACCGCTTCGGTGGGAAGGTAACAGTGTCCCATGCACCTCGGTGTCTAGTCATGCCGGCTACATGACCATGGAGACGTCTTCGGACAGTGCTGGCTCTTCGGCTTAGAAACGGAGATGAGCACCACAACCTTAGAGTCGGATTTGACTGGCTTTCAAGCAAGGGAAATCTTTATCTTTACCTTTACCTACAGATGGAACACTATGTCTGGGGCAGTGATGCTTTGTATTCTTGGTGCTCGAGGGGCAACAGTGGGAGGTCTTCTAGAGTTCTGGCCCCACTGGTGGACCTCCTGATGGCACCTGGATTTTGGTCACTCTGGGACACAGGGTGTTGGACTGGGTGGTCCATTGGCCTGATCCAACATGATTTCTCTTATAAACAAATGCTCTACCATGGCCCCTCACTACGGCACAAAGATGCAAAAGACATAGAAAAGATAATATTTTTCATTAGAAATCATACAAATAAACACACACACACATGCATATATATATTATACCTAGGATTGCTCTGTTAGTTTCCCATGTTGTCATGGATGTAAGACACAATAGCAGTCAGGTATAACCAATAAGAATCTGCTTCAGTTTTTTACTGGTTAAGAACACATCTGAAGCCTACAGGGCTAATGCCATCTTTTTTAGCTGCCACTCCATATCCTGAATGGTCCTCCAAAATATTAGTTAAACTTGAATCAATTGGGCTTCACCCTGCTAGTCTTTTTGATCTAGGACTGACTAAAGCTAAATCTATAGTATTCCAACGTTTAATGGATATAGAGGCCCAGATAGAAGAAGCGCTCCTACCTCCGAGATATGGAGCTTTGAAATCTTGGGCAGGTTTTGTTCCCGCTCCATATCTATCTAACATCATATATGACGGCTATAGATGGGCCTTTTCAAGAGCACGTTTTGACGCCCTACCCTCTAATCTATTACAAGGAAGGTTTTTGCGCTGGCCGATCTCTCAAAGATGGTGTCCTTGTACAAATCTTGAGACAGAGTCAGTCTCACATATCCTATTACATTGTAATTTTTATGTTATGGAGAGACAGTTGTTAATCTTCCCATTGTTGTCCAAATTTAAACCTTTGGATGTTCATTTGAAATTTGCGGAATTAAGGATTTTAACTTTTTTGTTGGAAGATCGGAAAGAGAGGATATCTTTAGCTGTGGCAAAATTTTGTTTCCTGGCATTAAAGAAGAGGAAACTTGTATCCTAGATAGTAAGTTAATGATAAATTAGCATCGTTCTGTTCCCACTTTAATGATACATTGTGCTGCTCCCGTTTTGTATTACTGCCTTTTAAAATATCTACTTGAATTTTATGTATTTATTGTGTATTTTATATCAATATTCCCTTTGGAAATGTTTTATTTTGACTGGTCGCTTGACCGTACTAATAAACTTGACTTGACTTGACCAATAAGAATCGCCCTCTTCCTTGGGACTGTAGAGAGAACCATACATCTGTGAGGCTATCTTTTCCCCTGCCTTTTAAAGATTTATATAGATGAAGATAGATAGATATGGGAACAAGTATATAGATACACCGAACCACTTCCATGGTGCAGTAATAGTTATTTCAATCTACCACTGCAGCAAAGCAAAGGCAAACCATGTTAAGTATAACAGTAATTCTTCCTGGTCTCCCCACACTCCAAATTAAGGGGGAAGAAACCCACAACTTTGTCAACTGATTGCAATATTTGTGCAACAGTGAGAAATCCTATATAGATTACAAATGTCAATTCGCAGCTTTAGCTGTAGAGTTATATTCAAGTGCCCAGAGGATGCTGAGTTCAGCATACAATTAAACTGTCAGGAGTCAAATTAAGGCTGAAGTTACTATTGGGTTTGTATTTAGTCCAACATTATAGCCCAATCCCCCCCTGCCCTACTTTGTGAGGGGTTGGTAATGTGTGTGTGTGTGTGTGTGTGTGAGAGAGAGAGAGAGAGAGAGAGAATAAGGGGGAAATATAAGGCTGGGCTAGAAGACAGAGAAGACGGATGGAGGGAAAATGTACAAAAGTTAAATGACATTAAAAAAAACATAGCTTACTACTCCCTCTAGTGCCAATCTCGTTTTAGGATGCTCTCAAACTCCAGTTGTGCAAAATGTCTTGAATAATACCAATGGACTGAACATCAGATGTGTTCTTGTGATGTGTGAGATGTGACAGAGAAGGCGTAAATATGCCTCAGTCTAGCAAAAGCAACCCCCGTGCAAAGAGTGTTTTATGTGTGCTCATCATTCTCTTAGTTCTGCACTACACTTTGCTGTGATAAGGGGAGGGAAGGAATCTCCCTGCTATGGGCATCTGGGAATGCTCAGGCACCGTGCCCAGCCAGGGCTGCCAAGCGCCACCATGGGCCCCGAGCAAAGGCTCCGTCTCCCTCCCCATATGACCAAACCAAACATCACTTGGCTTGCTGTTACCATGGACAGAATAGTAATTCTTCAATAGGTAATATTACAGGAAATGGGACAGGATTATTAAATGACAGATTTTCAGGGCTCATTTCGTAGCAGGAGCTCCTTTGCATATTAGGCCACACACCCCTGATGTAGCCAATCCTCCACGAGCTTACAGTATTGCTCCTGTAAGAAGAGCTCTGTAAGCTTTTGGAAGATTGGCTACATTAGGGGTGTGTGGCCTAATATGCAAAGGAGCTCCTGCTACGAAATGAGCCCTGCAGATTTTATTTAATTTACTGTTTATACATTGGAATAGGATACAGTGGGAACAATCAAACAAAACCCACAACCCCACTTTCAAACAACATCCAAATAGCTCAATTGAATAAATCTCTCTCATTGCGCTTTGAGAACTTTTTGACTAGCAAACAGTTGGCTAACAACTTGAAAGTTGAATTCTAGGTCAGGCTGTGCCTCCGACACCCAGACTTCTAAAGTTTGCAGCTGACTGGCTCACTGAGGATCTCAGGCGGTTTACCTGGGAGTAAACCCCATTGAACAAAATGTGAATTACTTCTGAGTAAACGTATTCCACATACTGACCGCTGCGAACAATGAAATAGACTTGCTCCTGGGAGTTTGTTTTACGTCTTTCCTTTTCATTATTAATTCCAAAAGAGACTTTGGGTGGTTTCATTCGGTTTTGTTTCATTGTTTCTTTTTGTTACTGTTGTTTCATTTTCATAATTCCATTTCATTACTATTTCCCACTGGATTAAATGGAAGAGACCTTCATAGTTTTCTGCACAAATTATACAAAACTCAGAGGGAGTGCAGTACTCCCCTAGGACATTCACACTGCCACGTTTTCAGACCGGTAGAATTACTCCCTCCCCACCAAGAAAAAAACAACAACGGAAGAGGCCAGGGCTTCACATTAAATTCTGCCGGGGGGGGGGGGGGTGGATTGCTAGGGTACATTCCAAACAGCAGCACAGACAGCTCTGCAGCTCTGTAACTTGAATAAATGAGCCCCAAATAAAACCAGCAAATTGCTTCAGGAAGATTCAGAGAATACAACACACGGAACATAAACTATATTCAGGAAGAAAGCGAAGATAGACAATAACTCTTATTTGGTGTAAGAACTGGTCTTTCTCTCCCTCTCTCATGCACACATATAGACAGAGCAACAAGCACTGTGATGTCTGCTTTATAGTCCCGTCCCCCGTCCCCTTCTGGCTTGGAATACCTTACACATGTGTGCAATTCTACATGATCTGAAGAAGATTAAACGCTATCTAGTATGTTTGTGTTCCATTTCTAGTACTTCTTCCCATTTCTCCTTATTCTTCTTTCAGCTCCTCCCATTTCCACCTACTAGAATTCAGCCCCTTTCCACACTTGGATCTCATCCCTGGTTTTATCAGAGTTTGACTCACGACACAATATTTTTCTTGTTTGTGTGTGTGCGCGGACACACATAAGTGTGTGTGTACCTGGTTATAACAGCATCCGCTTATCCTGGGACAAGTGTGGGGCAAAACCGGGGTGACCTCAGTGTAATGTGGAAACAACAAATACCCCCAAGATAATTACAGGGGTGAACTCGAGTGTAGTGTAGAATATAAATTTGGGGACAGGGTTGAACCAGTATTTAAAGTCTAGTGCAGAATCACCCTTAGTTACTTCACCATCCTTTAACCCAGGGGTGGGCAATTGTTTTCGCTCGGGGCCACTTTGTGGGAGCGAAGGTTAGTGGAGGGCCGCACTTTTTAAAATGATTGCATTCATTCGTTAACTGTGCATTTCAGAAAAGGTATAAATTGTATCTTAAAAATCAATAAATATAAATTAAATAAAATAGTGGTAGTTTTATTCAATTTATTTATTGTGCTAATTTCATATCATCCAAAGCTGCAAGCACATTTAACAGAGGCCTGACTGAAACCACGTGGCCGACTGTCTTGGCGGGCCACAAAAAACTCTGTGGCGGGCCGCATGTGGCCCGCGGGCCGCAATTTGCCCACCCCTGCTTTAACCACATCATTTCTGCTTTCCTCCTTCCTTTCAGTGCATCATGGATGTATAAGAGATAGTAACAGTGCAGTCCCAAGCAGTGTTACACTCTTCCAAGCTCCAGTGATTTCTCCGGGGGGGGGAGGGGGTTGTATTTTTCTGGTATGGTGTGTGCACGCACACACACATAAGTGTGTGTGTACCTGGAAGTCATGGCAACCTCTGGTGACTGACCCCAACTGGGAACCTGGAGGATATTCAGAGAGGTGGCTGAATAAAGCCTGCCCCTGTCCTCCAGACTGGTGGTATTCCAAGGAGGTCTCCCATCCAACTACTTGCCAGAGTCGACCCTGCTTAGCTTCTAAGATCTGACAAGATCAGGCTTGCCTGGGCTATCCAGGTCAGGGCCGAGCTTCAGTGATTTCAATGGGCTTTAAAGGTTGCAACGCTGCTTAGGAAGGGCACCCTTCTTGCATTGCCGTATAAGCAATTCACAGAAAAGTTATCAGAACTCCATCCCTACATCAGCCGCCCCCAAGCCCTTTCTACGGTTAAAAACACGATCAAGTAGCAGCCTGATCCTGCACTCAGGCAGAGAGAGTCCTTTGACTTCATGAGAAGGGGGTTAGAAACATCTCATTTTATGACTGTACCAGCAGCGAGAATTCTTTTATGATTTGATGAACTGAAAATATTTGACATAGTTGGAAGGATGGCTGCATTGAGTTTGCTATGGAACTCACAATGGGCCAGATAATTAATGTTAAAACAAGTATACTTGCTTAATATCACAGAGACCGAAGAATATTTTGTAATAATAATACATTGCAAGAATGCAGAGAAGCTGCAAGCCAAGAAATGTTCTCTAAAGTTACATACAGACATTTATTTGGAACAAGAGTGCCTTTTTCCTTCTTGGTACATCTTGTAGATACATAACCATCCTTTATTATACATCACTGTCCAACAGGCATTGTTTAACAGTCACACTTGAAATGTTCTGGTGATTCCAGAACAGGACTTGAAGTTCTACAAGCTTCTATATACTAGTTTGACCAGAGATCTGGGTGGGGCAAAACATATCCATGTGTGGTGCTGTAGCTAATGACTGTTCTGTAATCCCTCTTCATGGATCTACCAGTGTCTCATCTTTTTCTAATCTTTAAACAAGAAGCTAAGAAATTTAAGGAGATGTGGAAAGTACTGGAGTCGGGAGACCGGTGATAGTGATTTCAGCATAGCAGTGCTTTATTGATGGCCAGATGAGGCATGCCAAAAGGGCTCCAGGGCCCGCTTTTTATGCTGGTAGGAGCCACACCTCCAGCTGCACCCAAACCACCCAATAGGGTCATACATGTACAACCTTTTGTCATAGGTTCCCCGGGGAGAACCTTGGTTCCTTATTGGAGTCTCCTTAGGATCCGTTCCTCTATTGTTGTCCTGGCTGAAGCTCAGATCGCTACCTGGCCATGTGCTCAAGCCACGTGGTGGTCACCATTACAGGAGCACATGGTCAGCAGCCATTACACACATTTAGCATGGTACATTACAAGATGACAAAAAGCAGGATGAGGGAAGATGATGGAACAGGAAGCATATAAGAAGCCGGCATGTTGCACATGTGAGCACAAATGCCATATCTGAGCTGCTGGTTCCATGCTGAGCTCCATGTCTTTATGTCTGGGGCATCTGTATGCAGATGAGCAGGGAACTGGAGGGGAATGGGACAGGGCAAGGTTTTGTGGGCTCTGTCTGAAAAAACAACAACAACTGATTGCTTGGTGCCCAGTACTGAGAAGAAGATCAACACTCTTGGTTCATGATCCTAAGCTTTCCTGGTGTCCATGACTCCTTAAAGAGGTCCACATCACATCTGGAGAACTCCTGGCTTAGGGTCAGTATGGCTAATTTGCAAAATGGTGCAACGACTTAGCAAGGGTGAGTGGCATCTCATTCTTGTGGGCTTGATCCTACCAGCTGCACCACTTTAAAGTCCCATAATATCAATGAAAGACTTCAGCACATGCTTAATTTTTGATCCTTGGAAAAGCCATTGAATTTCAGTGAAACTAACTGACTGGGTTATGCCCAACTCTACTCATTTAAGTGAGCAGATGTGCGTCAGGTTCGGACCTAAATGGGAGACTTCCTGGGTATCCTTGAGTTCTATGATAAAAGGAAGATGGGAAATAAATGTAACAAGGAGTTGCTCAGTTCTGTTTCTGGGGTTTAATAACATCATTGTGCCCTTCCTAAAGCAAGGTTATAAAACACAAGTGGAACTTTTCCAGATGTTTCACATTATAGCTAATTGGCAATGACTGAAAATATTTCAAAAAACGACTTATAGTATTTCAAGTGATCAGGATCTATCTGTTCCTGTTTCTTCTCTTCTGAGCGATGAGTTTTTAAATTCATAATCTACTGAGGCTGTTGCTGGGTTTGGACCAGTATATATTTAAATTACTAAATCAGAAATGGGGTAACTGAAATGCTTGACCGAAAGCAGTCTGGTCACCTGTGAACTATTGGTAAGCCAGGCAAAAGACCACAGATGATGGATGCCGTTTTTCCTCCTTGAAGACTGGTTCCCGTATTGTCTCATTCGGTAGCTGCAGACAAAGTGATCTGCATTCAGGTAAGCCCTACATCTACCTAAAAGGAGGCATGTTTTAAAGTTTGGGCTGAGATGCAGAGAACAGTGTCAGTGAACTCAGGGATAACAATGTCAGTGCCCTCTCCCATCTCCAAGAAAACTTGGCAGCTCTCTCAATCAGTGCAAAACTTCAGAATTGCCAAATGCTTTGCTGCTCTTGGTAGGGTCTTCCCCTCTCTCCTCCTCAAAAGTGGCACTTGAAAATATTAGCCATTATTTCAAAGGTTACCATATACAGGAAGTACAACCCTTACTCTGGAAAGTATTGGAGTCGGGAGGCGAGTGGTAGTGATTTCATTGTAAAACTCTTTATTGAGGGTCAGATGGAATATGGGGAACCCCGGGCTCAGAGCCCTCTTTTATGCCGGCCAGAGACAATGCCCTGACCTTGCCCCCAGGTCCTGATAGGACCTTAAGTCCGTGGTTGTAGTTCATAGGTCCCCCAGCGGGAGACCTAGGCTCGTAATTGGTGGTCACTCAGGATCCGACTGGATATTGTTCTACCTGGCTGAAGCTCAGGTAGATTCTGACCATGTGCGCTGACCGCGTGGTGGCCACCATTATGGGAGACCATGCGGTCGTGGTCTTAGTACACAACATACTCTAAATTCATTTGCCCTCAGTGACTTTAATCTTATTGGCTGTGTAGAATTGTCACTTAATGCTGTTAACTTCATTCTACCCTATTGTCTGAGATCATCATCCATAGGAGTGATCTTGAAATCCAAATATCTTGGGATCTCCTCCTGTGTCCATAAGGTGTCCAGGCCATAAAGGTTCTGACCTGGATAGCCCAGGTTAGCCTGGTCTTGTCCACTCTTGGAAGCCATGCAAGGTCTGCCCTGGGCAGTATTTGGGAAGGAGACCGCCAAGGAATACTGGGGTCATGACTAGGGATGGGCACCAACTGGGAAAGCTGGGTTTGGTTTGTGGTTTGTGGCTCAGCAACCCATGAATCGAACTGGGAGGTCTGTTTGCGAACTGAGCCAGTTCAGATCCTGCATACCCCGTTGAAAAGGAACTACAGTTTGCAGAAAGCCCGAATGGGGTTTGCAGAAAGCCCGAAAAACAGCTGACCTGGTGTCTTCCCATTGGCCAGTTGTTTTGGCCTCTCTTGTGCAGTCCCTTTAAACAAGCACGTTCAATGGGGCTGCACAAGGGAGTCCAATACAGCTGAGCCCACGGAGAGAAGTCTCCCCACTGGCCCAGCTTCAGGCTCTCTTGTGCAGCCCCTTTAAACATGACGCTGAAACAGCAGCACTCAGGAAGAAGAGTATCAGGCCATGGTCACACGGCACCCTAACCCCAGATAAAATCCCACTGGGATTCTTTCTTATGGGTTGGGATGTTCACACATCCCAACCCCGGCGGTGGTGGCTGGCAGTGGTGGCAGAGACTGCGGCGGTGGCTTGTGGTGACGGCGGCCGGGTGAGGCACCCTTCTCCAAGCCCCACCAGTCACCACCTGGTAAGTTTTGGGAGAACCTTGGGGGGGGGTGCCAGGCAGCGGCGGCCAGCGGGGCTCAGAGCAGAGCGGGGTTCCCCCCCTTTTTGCACTTGGGCACTTGAGTGCCCAAGCGCCCATGTGCAAAAATGGGGAGGGGGGGGGAAATCCGGGAGGAACGATCTGAATAGCCCTCTCTCACAATGATTGCGAGAGAGGGCTGTTCAGATCGGCTCAATCACGGGTTCCTTGCGCGAACTCCCGAAAAATACCTGATTTTCCCGGGGGCTGGAAACAGCGTGAGAAATGAGCGATTGAGCCCACTTCAGTGCGGGAGTGGTCCCAGCCTGTATGAACGGTCCCTTTAAATGCGGGAGGAAACAGCAGTTCCTCCCGCTTTAAAGGGCCGTGTAGCTGCAGCCTCAGTGAACCAGGTCCCCCCCCCCCCATCTCCAAGAAAACCTGGCAGCTCTCGCAATCAGTGCAAAACTTCAGAATTATCAAATGCTTTGCTGCTCTTGATAGAGTCTTCCTCTCTCTGCTCCTTAAAGCTGATGCTGCCTGCATCTGCTACAGAGGTCAGGACCAGTGTTCCCTCTAAGCTGAGTTAGTGTGAGCTAGCTCACAGGTTTTTAGCATCTGGCTCACATATTATTGTCTTAGCTCAGGAAGGAGGGCTCCAGAGCAAAATAAATTAATGCACTAGCCAAATCGCTTGCTCACAGCTTTAATGCCAGTAGCTCACAAAGTGGAATTTTTGCTCACAAGACTCCACACCTTAGAGGGAACATTGGGACTCAGGACACACCAAAGACATGCACAAGATCTGCAGCGGAGTTTATGAGCATTATACCTGTGGATGCTGGTGTGAAGTTAATGTCAATGGGGGGTGGGGTTACTGAAAAAGCGTTCATCCTAAGAAACACAACAAGCTGCATAGGTTAACCCTATAATGACTGAAATCCCAGGTCTTGTCTTTCATACTCATTTCTCCAACAACCTAGAGGTGATATCATTGCATCGGGCACATTGTGTGAGGGACGCTCTAGCATTTGGCTAAAAACTCCATGGTGAACATAGAGTTTCTGGCCAAATGCTAGAGCATCCCCTTTCATGATGTGCCCAGTGTGATAATGTCACTTCCAGGTGATGCAAAGCACGTGCGCCAGAAGAGTCAGGAGACCAGGCTGGAGCCCCCTGACAGCCCTACATTTTATCAGTGTGCCTCTATCTGGGCCTTCCAGCGCTATCCTGCACACCGAAGAAGATGATGAGAAGAGACTGGATTTATATCCCACCCTTCACTTGGAGTCTCAAAGCAGTTTACAAACTCCTTTCCTTTCCTTTCCCCACCCCACACCCTGTGAGGTAAGTGAGGCTGAGAGAGCTCTTTCCAGAGCTGTCCTTGAGAGAACAACTGTGCCAGAACTATGGCTTGCCCAAGGTCATCCAGCAGCTGCAAGTGGAGGAGTGGGGAATCAAACCCAGACCTTCCAGGTTAGAGTCCACACTCTTAACCACTACACCAAACTTGCAAACCTCCAGATTCTGCCTGGAAACCTCCCCCTGTCACAACTGATCCTTAGAGAGGGTTACCAGGTCTGCCCTTGCGACTGACAGGGGATGGGGGGTGGGGTTGCCAGATGCTGATTGGGAAACTCTTGGGAATATGGGGATGGAGCCGGGGGAGGGCAGGGACCTCAGTGGGGCACAATGCCAGAGAGACCACCTTCAAGAGCATCCATTTTCTCCCAGGGAACAGATCTCTGTAGTCTGGAGATGAGCTGTAATTCCAGGGGATCCCCAGGTCCCTCCTGGAAGCTGGCATTTCTGTCCCCAAGCAATGGAGATCAGTCTGTCTCGAGAAATTGCTACTTTGGAGGGTGGAATGTATGGCATTGTATACCAACGAGGTCTCTCCTCTCCCCATACCTGGCCTTCCCCAGGCTCCACCCCCAACCCAGAGCTGGCAAACCTTCCTGCCCATCAGTTTCTGAGGCCTGGTTCAAGCAAAGCTGACCGTCTGCATTCCTTGAGCAACGCTGAATGATAGAGCTATGATGGAGGCTCACGAGCATCCACACCCTCTGGTGATGCTCCTGATACTTTTATGTTTCTCACTGGGCTCAAAATTATGACAGGAGGGACCTTTCGTACGTCACTTAAGTTCTTCCTCTTTCAGCTTTGCCCGGAGAAAGGTGGACATGAAAAATGAATCTGGGCAGCAAAAGCCATGGGCAGCAAAAGCCATGTTCTCTGAAGGTTGTGCGAACTCAGTATGGTGACTTTCCAAATGGCCTCTATCTTTTTGAAACACTTTGATGCACATTCATTATCTGGTGATCCTGTGTATCTCTAAGCTGTGAAAAGCCTCCTTGGCTGATTTATGCACATCAGCTTGCTATTTAAGGCAAAAGAGTAGGTCAAGGTTTGTTTTGTTGTTGCTGGCAACCTTGAGGAAGAGAGAGCAGCAAGCCTCACTCCTGAGCGGTGGCCATTTTCCCAGCTGAGGAGAAATGTGAAGTGCCAGGGTGATGATCGGTGACACAGCCGCCTGTGCCCTAGAAAATGTTGGGTTTGATGCACACAGGAGGAAGCCCATAAAGCAAAGAGAAGAACCACCATCACCAGATTTAAAGAGACATCCGAAGAATAAATGGGGCTGTGTAACACTAAACCCTATGGGAATATACTATATTGCAATTTTAATTAAAATACAAAAATACAATCTCATATAGCATAATACAATGATACAAAAGGTCCAGTCATGACATCATAATGAAGTGTCCAGGTAACATGTTCGTTTCCATAGTCTTCCTCAGAATGGGACCGACAGGTAACTGAACAAAAATACACTGTATGGAATTTCTTTCAGCATAGGCTAGTCCAGCAACTCCAAATATTTCATCAAGATACACACATCACGTTCATGATAACTCTAAAGAGAGCTTCTCATCTAAGAATTCATACTACTAGCTTCACATGATATTCGACTTCTTGGAAAATGCAAAAAAAAAAATCCTTATAAGAGAAATACTCAATGGGCTACATTATGTGTGGGTCTTCATTCCATGTATGATGGGAATATCTCTCTTGTGTCAAGTTTTGGGGACAAAGTATTTTCTTGGATCCCATATCCTTCTGTCAACTAGTCACACCAGTTCCAGCCCGAGTACTTACCGGGATCTTCCCAAGAGACCAATAACATCTAATTCAGGGGTGGCCAACCTGTGGCTCAGGAGCCACATGCGGCTCTTTCACACATATTGTGCGGCTCCTGGCAGGGTGGCTGGGGAAGCAAAGGGGAGGCATGCTTTTTCTCTCTTTCTCCCTTCCTTCCCTCCTCCCTCCCATCTATTTGCTTCCCTAGTTTCTCTCTCTCTCTTTCTTTCCACTTCTTTAATTCTTTCTTTCCATCTCTCTCTTTTTCTCTCTCTCTCTCAATATCATTAGCAAACAAGTAATATCATTATCAATAACCGGTTTTCCTCGTTTGTTTTTATTTTTGGCAGTCCCATTTAACGTTAATAAAAAGCAAATTTGCATATTTTTAAAAATAAAGACGTGTGTGTGATATTTGTTTCTGTCTTGCGGCTCTCAGACATCTCTATGTGGCTCTTACGTTTATTCTATGTGGCTCTTACGTTAAGCAAAGTTGGCCACCCCTGATCTAATTCATAAAGAGCCTGGCTGAAACTGTTTGGTGTTATTCCAAGCTCTTAGTGGCAGCTCAGTTTACAACCCCATTACCTAAGTGGCATTCTAGAAGCTGAGACCACATTCCTATGGACAAAACCAAGCACTAGGAAGGTCAGGCAGAGGCTGAGGACGGACTGGCAATCTAAAGCGGGGCAGGCACGCTTCGCAAACGGAAGAAAGGAGCACGTTCAGACATGCGCATCTGTCCCTCGGCTCCGTTGCGTACTTACCCGTCTCCCAGTCGCTTTCCTTCCGCTTTAACAGGACACCGGTTTTTCCCAGTGTTCAGGGGCCTTCCTCCGCATGCCTCCCGCTTCCAAACAGTGTGAACTGGAAGAAGCGGGAGGCATCCGGAGGAAGTGTGAACGCACCGGCAAAAAGTGCGCACATGCAAAACACATCAACGGAAAACAAAAAAAAAAGCAGCGGCAAGCGCAAGCCGCGCGCGCTGGCTACGCGGCAGTCTGAACGCTCCGTGGCAGTCTGAACGCTCCGTATTGCCGCTGATCCGCATTGCTCTGGCCAGTGTGAACGGCCAGCTCTGTGGGTTTTTCCCCCCGCTCCAGTTCCCTCCGCTTTGCCTCCGTTTTAGATTGGCAGTCGGTCCTCGGCCAGACACTGGTCTTTGTGGAATACAGAACTAAATACCCATTCCTCCTTTATCATACTTAGTCATTTAAGATCTATAAGTAAAAGAATCTTATTCCTGGTCTCAACACCCCTATTAACTCTCCCCTTATTTTAATTTATTCTTATGATGTTTCTCATTTACGTGGTGTTTTAAAAATCCAATACGTATAAGCATTTTTTTTTAAGAGAGGGGAATTTCTGAGGGTCTCAGCCTAGGTTTGCCAGGTGGCAGGCAATCTTCTGTTCCTCTTAGTTATTTAGGACTTTTGTTTGCTGCATCTCATTAACATATGCTGAAAGCAGCCTTTAGCAAGATCAATACAAACACAGCGATACGTTAAAAACAACGTGGAATGTTATTAATAGAGCAGCAAGATAAAATGGCCACCTAAAACCCACAAAGACCAAATTCCTCAGAGAGTTCAAAAATACAATAACACAGTTTCAGCAGAAAGCATTTCGGCAGGTCCGGTTCACATTAACAAAACCCCCAGGCAAATAAGTGCCTGAAAGACAAGGTGCTGGATGAACCCTTCTCCAGATGGCATTCATCAGCACCAGTGCCCTTCCAGTATTTACATGGTGGCTCCAAAATAGTTTCTGAGTGATGGCTGTTGTCCAGTCACAATACATTATCCTTCTATTTTTCTCCTTTTCCCTTCTACGTGACGCCACTGGAACAGTTCACCTGAGCACTTCAACTGGAGATGAGCAGGTGTGTCTAAGTTACTCACCTGTGGGGATGGTTGCCCGGGCAATCTTTGAGCTCCTTGGGCTGTCTGAGTGGGCTAAAATCTCGTTCCAGTATCCTTAATGTAACTCTGGAGGGGAATTTTGTTCCAGGAATGGAAACTCTTATGCATGGAGAGAAAGATGACACAACGAAGAAAATCTACAAATACAGGCTGCAGAAACGAGGGGTTTGCAACGGCTTGCAGCTGTAGAGATTCACGTATTGACTTGTAAATTTTCAACCCAACCTTTCGATTCACATCCCAGACACTTAGGAAATCCATTGCCATTACAGAGTGCAATTGTCACTACAGCATGTGGGGAAAAAAAATAGTGTGTTGCATTATATAGGCCAATACTTCTGTTTTCTTACACCGTACGCACTTCTTGGTAACACTTTGCATAGAAAGCGTAAGATGCTGCTGCCAGAATGGTAATGAAGTTATAGTGAACAACACAGCAAGTCAGTCATGAGTTCCTTCAGGACAAATAAAACACTGCAATCCAGACATAGCACCAGTTTGAATGTGTTTTGCATAGTCTCTTGTGCTATTTTCAGACCTTCCACAGAGCAACAACTGCTTTTAACAGCTGGGCTCCTGTGCCTTTCAAAGGGGAGGGCCACACTGAAATTCGGCTAGTAAGATGTCTTCCATCGTGGCATCTGCCTGCCAAGAAGAGCGTCATGTGCTGCATTTCTGTGTTGCACGTAGTTGTTAAAAGCTGTTCCTGCCCAGCCACTGCCCGTAAAAAAGCAGCTGGCCACCCACTACATGACACAGCAAAAGGACTGTGACTGGCAAATGCTGCTGCTTCTTTTACAGAATAACTAGCAGACGGTGACTGTTACGTTCTGCACACGATTCTCTAGTTTGAACTGAAAGACTCTCTAGTGTTAGCTTACTTCCTGTATGTACCCGGTGATGTGTCTGGGCATGTTCGCCTGTAATGGTAAGCGATACCAGCCTGAGCTTCAGTCCCCAGAGAACAATAGACTCTCAGATCCTGATCGTCCCCCTATCAGAGGTTTAGGATAGTCAAACGGTCCTCTGATAGCCTCTGGTGGGAAACTAATCCCTGAATACCCAATTCCCCGCGGGGGGCGAGGTCAGGGTGCGGCTTACCTGTAAATATAAGCAGGGTCCCCGACCACTCACCCCCATGCTTGTTCTTGACCACCTAATAAAAGAGCTATGCTGAAAATCACTTCTCTGGCCTCTGGAGTCCAGTACTCTTCAGTGACCAAAAAAACAAAACCAAACAACCCTTTCTGGAAAAGTAGATGCCCTAAACATTAACCAGTCTGAAGGATGCAGCATCTGTTTTTTTCCAGGAATACTGTTTTCCGGAGTTGTAGCAGTTTACTACAGCTTTGAAAAGGTCAGACAAACCCCCACACTGTTGGAAAGGATGCAAACAAACAGGAAATTTTGCCCACTGTTGGTGGAAGTGTGAAAAAATTAAGAAGTTTTGGATGGTAGAATTAAATACAATTCATAAAGTCACCTCAGTCCAAGTCCCATATACACCAGAAATTTTATTTCTAAATGCTTGGCCTGGTCTCGAGGCCACACAAAGACACGATAGAAGTCATGTTAGATGCTGCTAAGACAACCATTGCATCTTACTGGAAAGATACTAAGACACCAGGGTTGGAGGCATGGTTTCAGAAATTATGGAATCATTACATCATGGATGCTGTCACAAACAAATTAAAATATATGTCTCAACACTCAACACACTCTAGGTTCATTGGAAAATGGTTCCCGATTTTGGAATACTTGTCTCAAAATAATTTCATTTCTTCTGACTGGTCTCAATTACACAAATGGCTTTGAGGTTAGAGTTTGATTCCTTCTCTGACACTTAATTGTTATGTTATATAATTGATATATAATTGTTCGGCAATAAGCTGTGAAGTATGAAGAATTGTCAGTATATAATAAGCTGTGAAGTATGAAGAACTGTTAGTGTATAGTACTAGCTGTGTAGATAATAGCTGTGGTGTTAAACCACATAATATGTTGTATTCTGGGGGGAAAGTATTACGTATTTTTCGCTCCATAAGACACACCTGATCATAAGACGCACCTTGTTTTTAGAGGAGGAAAACAGGAAAAAATGAAACAGAAAGAAAGAACGAGAGAGAGAGAGAGATAAAGGAAGGAAGGAGGAGGAGAGAGAGAGAGAAAGAGAAAGGAAGAAAGA
Organism: Lepidodactylus listeri; assembly: GCA_029233225.1. Taxonomy (NCBI): domain Eukaryota; kingdom Metazoa; phylum Chordata; class Lepidosauria; order Squamata; family Gekkonidae; genus Lepidodactylus; species Lepidodactylus listeri. The sequence continues at coordinate 108,002,364 of JARCFY010000009.1, read as the reverse complement.
AAGGTGGGGACAGAGAGAGAGACAGAAAGACAGACAGACAGACAGAAAAAAGGAAAGGAAGGAAGGAAGGAAGAAAGGAAGGAAGAAAGGAAGGAAGAAAGATAGAGAAAGGAAAGAAGAGCGACGTCAGCATGCCATGCAAAACCAGGCCTTTCTGTGCAAAGTAGCCACAGAGCTTAATCTGTGGGCGGGGCTTTCTGCTGCTGGCTGTCTTAAAGGGGAAAAGCACTTAAAGGGAAAGAGTACTTAGCCTGGTGGGGTTTTTCCTGCCGTTTCCCTTTTAAGTCTTAACAGCTCAGGCCCAGCAGGGAGGGGCGGGGAAGGCTGGGATTCCAGCCTGAATGGCGTTCCCCTGCGTTCCTGCTGAAGAAAGAGCCCTGTTACAGGTAAGAAAAGCTCCATATTCGCTCCATAAGATGCACACACTTCCCCCCCACACTTTTTTGGGGAGGAAAAGTGCGTCTTATGGAGCGAAAAATACGGTACATGTATGTTTTTGTTTAAACTAATTATAATAAAATGTTTAATTTAAAAGAAAAGAAAAGGTTTCCCTTGCTCGAAAGCCAGTCAAATCTGACTCTAGGGGGTGGTGCTCATCTCTGTGTCCAAGCCAAAGAGCCAGCGCTGTACGAAGACTTTTCCATGGTCATGTGGCCAGCACGGCTAGACGCTGAGGTGCACGGAACACTGTTACCTTCCCACTGAAGTGGTACCTGTTTATCGACTTGCAATTTCTTGCTTTCGAACTGCTAGGTTGGCAGGAGCTGGGGCCAGAGACGGGAGCTCACTCCATCACCCGGTGCTAACGTCTCAAACCGCCGAGCTACCGACATTCCAATCTGCAGCTCAGCGTCTTGACCTCTGGGCCACTGTGGCCCCTACTACAGCTTTACAGCACTAGAAATATACACATACTGCTCTCCGGCACAAGTCAGTTGCTGCATTTTATGGAATGAGGAGTTCTGGTCTAGGCAATATACTCCTTATTTACCAGGAACACTTTCTATTTTTTTATATATGTCTCTGGTAACTTGCTTTCCATGTTTGGTACACATTTTACCTTTGGAAGATTTAACATTTCTAGCATGAGCTGACAGAGTAGTCATTCTTCAGGGTTCAGTTACCTGTGCCTGCCTTATGGGGTGATCACATGCTTTCTCGTGCCTGCTTTTCAAGACAATTGGCACTAAATTAGGAACAAGAGTTGCCAGTTCCAGGTTGGGAAATACCTGGAGAATTGGGGGGGGGGGGGTGGAGTCTGAAGAGTGTGGGGTTTGGGAAGGGGAGGGAATTCAATGGGGCATCATGCCATGGAGTCCACCTTCCAAAGTAGCCATTTTCTCCAGCTGAACTCATTTCTGTCACCTAGAGATCAGTTGTAATCCCAGGAGATTGCTAGTCACCACCAGGAGGTTGGCAACCACAAGGGACCTTTTCACATCCACCTGAAATGTAGCCAGGAGGATCCCTTGGGTGAGGGGTACAGTTTCAGAGACATTCATCCAAACTGATGGGAAATAAACAAGCCAAACATCAATTTCCCATTCAAGCCAATGAAAACAAAAGTAGAAAATGAAGGGGAAAGAGCAAAAATCATAAAAAAAAATCTAATTGTGATGGGATAATAACTAAATGAAATAAAATACACATCCTTAGTCACTATGCATAGCCTGCCATTTTACATATTGGCAGCTGCTGTGGTGTATTGTCAAGAGCTGATCTATTGTAACATAATTATGGTATTCTAGCATATATTTTAACTAAAGAACAAACTTCCTCTTGGCTTGATAAGCAGTGGAGGACAGGCTGCTGCACAGAGCAACAGAAGGTGAAGTAGGTATGTGTAGGGAAAATCGGACTGCACTCCTTCATATGAAAGCTCAGTAGTTTCATGTGTTTGCACAGGTGAAAACAGAGACATGTTTATAGCACCTGGTATGATATAGGGTCAGTCACAAGGTTGCAGACTTCCAGATCGAAGTGTTCATATGAACAGTACAAGTTATAAGATTTTGCCCTGCATCCTTTCAAATAAATTATGAAGTTTTGCCCTACAGCCTTCCATAGAGTTTTTGTAAGTGCTCCTGGTTAATCACAAGAGTGCCTCAGAATGTGTGCTGCTTCACAACAGGCTCAGTGAGGCCCATTCTGCACTAGTTGTTGCCCCGGCGTCACTCCCCGATAAAATCCGGGGCAGAGCAACGGTTCCCCACTTGTTGCTCCAGGTCTTCAGTTGGCCCAAATGTAATCATTGTTTTCCCCAGATCTTCCATTTCCGGGATTTTCAGGGGGGGGGGGTTGCCACTGGAATGAAGTCGGGGCATTCAAGTGGGGAACTCCGAAATCGGGGTTTCTTGCTCCACCCCTTTAATGCCCATCTGCTTCTTTCTCTCCCCTTTCCCTCCCCTTTCCTGCCCTGGCGCAAATGGGTTTTTTTTTTATTCCTCGCTTTGTTGCGTTACAACAACACGACACGATATTGATCCACCATTGACTGGCATTTAAATGTCTTTTTAAAAATGTACTTTTGTTGTTGATGTCTGCCCATTTCTGTGTTGCATCTTTTGCACAAAAGTCGTGCCTGAGTCATGCCACTATAAAAATACGTATTGATGGCTTTGAGGCGCAGTGTGAGCTGTCCCCCCCGCCGTTGCATTACAACAGCACGACATGACAGTGACATTGATCCATCGTTGTGTGGTTAACATTTTTTGAGAGGCCAATGTATTGCGGCTGGTGTGGTGGTGTGGACACAATTTTTGCAGGGGTTACATGTGTTACACGTTCCCCCTCCATTTCCCATCCCTTTCCCACCCTCCATTTCCCCTCCAACTCTGGCGCAAGCTTTTTTTTCTTACATGGATGATTTTCGCGGGCTTGGAAGCTGAGTAAAAGATTTGAGTAAAATCTGAGCATGAATAAAAGTGCAAGAGACAGAGACTTGAAAATGCGATGGTAATGAAGTTAAGACCAATCACTGCTTTCGTGCATCAACCACTCACGGAAGCAACAAGAGCCAGCAGTGAAGCTATCCAGCCTGAGCCAACTACTAGCATGCAACCAGACAAAAACCTCCCTGAAAGAGAAACAGCGAAGCAGGATGTGGAACAGCAAGCTGATTATGAGGAAGCAGCCACGATGCTGGCTCAAACTGAAAATATGGAACTAATGCAAGAGTCACTTACTGGACAGGGGGAGGCTAAAGAGTCATGAGAAAATAATGTAAATAGTCAGGTTTTGCAGTTCACAGCTGGTAAAATAGGCCAAGTCCAAGGTGTTCCAGATGCCGATAAAGATAATACCAAACATAGATCTACTGTAACAGATGCACTTTCTTCAAGAGATAAGTTTAGGGTAAAATCCTTTATTCCTATTGCACTTTCACCGGTACGTGAGACAAAGCCATAGGCTTAGAGAAGAGCATTCTCTTGTCTCCTACAGACCTTTATCAAATTATATGCAAGGGAAAAATTCAGGTGGCCTTTCCTAATGTGGAAGCAATCTTGCAGCTGTTTCTTAGCTTTCTGGTCACTAACTGCTCGGGAGAGAGGAGTTTTTCACGACTCAAAAGAATTAAAAATGAATTAAGGGCCACAGTGTCTCAAGAGAGGTTGTCCGCTCTGAGCATCCTGTACCTTGAAAGTGACACACTTAGACAAACAAATTTTGATGAAGTTCTGATTCAGGCAAAGGATTTCTATTGCTTACAGCTATTTCTGTTGTTTCCTCCCTGTCATGTCTGTATGCCATATTATATTCTAATGCCATGTATGTATTGTAGATGCTAACACAACCCCTGCCATGTAATTGCCTCTTAGGTGAACCCTTTGGCCAGTATGTATGTAGAATATGTGACCCCAGGTTTAAGTGCCTGACCAGGCCTGGTTTGTGTAACTGCCAGAGCGGGAGGATGACACCTGCAATGTATGGGAACAATGGGCCTCTCACACTCCTGCCTCCGCATTCCATCCGTCCCGGCTGGGACTTCAAGGGAGGACGAGTCTCATCTCTTATCAACATGCGAAAGCCTTGAGGCCATTGATTGTTATGTGAAGTGGTAACATCTGAAGGGTCTGGTTTGGAGAGGGAATTTACAGCTTGACACCTCACTTTCTTTCCTGTGGGAAGCAAACGGCCAGAGCCTCTTTTGCCCGCCGCTTTTCCCTTGTAGTGATTGGCTACCTATGGGTAATTCAAACTGCTTGGAAAGGTATAATAGACCTGCATCTGTCATATGTATTATCTCTGACAATAATCCGAGAAGCTGTACCAATGTAGAGATTGGAAATAAAGAACTGTGTTGCATCAACCAAGATCTGATCCTTGACTACTTTGAGCAGAAATCTCACAGTTCTGGATGATTTTGCTATGAGGAAGGCTAGAAAAAAACATTTTTAGTCTTACTGTATTTGATGGTTGTAGTTGACTTCTTAATATGTATTTTAAAACTGACTGTTTAATGACAACATAAAGTAGATTCTAAAAGTGCCCCACTGTCAGGTTACCATGATCATATTATTTACACTTCCCGGGCAATATAACTTGTAAACGCAAGGTGTTTTTTTTTAAAGAATAACATTACAACTTCATTTTCCTAAAAAGTAACGCTTATTCCACAAAAGGTTTACGGAGTTCAGTTATTGCAAAAGTTTTTCAGTGTTAATTTTAACACTTATGCATTTTTTTCAATCACGATGGCATTTAACAATAACACCTTATGTCCTTTAGAGGAGAAATTGTGAACGGCAGAATTTTAAATACCCGTCATCATCCTTGGCTTCACTCAATTTCGTTGATAACTGTCAGGATCTCTGCCATTAATTGTTGAGGCCTGGGGTCTCTATCTGTAATTTACGACTGGCCTTGGGGTTTATTGCATGCTCTGCTTAATGTGTCTTTTTCCTCCCTGGGAGGATGGTTTGCCACATTCCATCACGTCACATAAACAGTCCTGCTATCTCTACTCGTCACCTCCCTTTTTCTCTCTGGAGCCTGGAGTGTTTTATCTTGCTTTTGTAACCTTGGAGAACTGTTGAACTGTTTCTAGCCAGGTGCCTGGCCTGTGAATCGCAAGTAGGGGTCACTAGGGGGCATGGGGGGAATTTTTAGTGCTTTTGCGCCTTTTCTGTGAGAACCAACGGTTGGGGTTTTCACACTTTTTAATATTTGTTCTGATTGGCCCTTTGCCTGTTCTTACCTGACTGTGTTGGGTATATTAATCCCTGTTGCATGTAACCAAGTATCTCTAACAAACATGAAGTACCTGAACCATCATTAAGAATAAAAGAACTCTTTGCTTCATCAAAGGTCTGGCTTATTGATACGATTCAGAAGTCTCACAATAACCCTCTTCCATTTTCCTCTAGTCGTGAGGGTGGGGGATTGGGAGGGGCCTCACAAGTGGAGTAGCCCAGGGCCTCTCTTCATCTGAATATGGCCCTGGAGGCAATGGCAAACCACCTCTGCTCATCGCCTCTGCCTTGAAAACCCCATGAGAGGTCACCATAAGTCAGTTGCAGCTTGACACTGCTTATTTCTAATTGCATGGCAAAAGAAACCAGGGGAAAGCAGCCCAGGCCCCAGACCAGCTCTCCCTCACAACTTCATAGCCTCTTTTGGATGGAGGACCAGAATGTTTCAACATGCAGCCCTTCCAACCAGCTGTAGTCTGAAGTTGTATTGATTTGACTTTTGCAAAGAATGCCCTTAGAATAAAAATATCAAACATAACTTGCTATCATTGACCATTTTTCTTTTAAACTGAGCATTCTCTACGACAGCAATGATGATTTGTTTACAACTGAAGTGAATAGTATTTTGAATGGTTGTGCCTACTGACTTGGCAGCATTCTGCATGAAGGCTGGCCAAGGAAACGTTGGATTATGCTTGCAAGTTTAGTGACTTTTAAAAATTATGTCCCAAAGTCATTATGGGCAGGTTCCACATTATTTAAAATCAGTTATATTTTTGACCATATGTGCTAATTTCATGCCTGCATAGTTAACACTATTAATCAGTTGGCGACATTCATTATGATGCCACATGCTCAGAATTCACTGGATCAAACTACAGTTCCCATGCTGCAGTGTGAGCATGCACAAAGTATTTGCAATCCAGTCGCTCAAGTGATTAAGACGCTGAACTGCAGTCCGGAAGGTTGGTAGTTCAGCAGTTTGAGACCCGAGTGCCGCATGATGGAGTGAGCTCCCATCTCTGAGAGCTAGTTTGGTGTAGTGGTTAAGTGTATGGACTCTAATCTGGGAGAACCAGGTTTGATTCCCCACTCCTCCACTTGCACCTGGCTGGATGACCTTGGGCAAGCCATAGCTCTGTACCAGCTGTTCTCTCAAGGACAGTTGTCTCCGAGCTCTCTCAGCCCCACTTAACTCACAGGGTGTCTGTTGCGGGGAGGGGAAGGAAAAGGAGTTTGTAAGCCACTCTGAGACTACAAGTGAAGGGCAGAGTATAAATCCAGTCTCTTCTTCTTCTTCTCTGTTCCCAGCTCCTGCCAACCTAGCAGTTTGAAAGCAAGAAATTGCAAGTAGATAAATAGGTACCACTTCGGTGGGAAGGTAACAGCGTTCCATGCGCCTCGGCATCTAGTTATGCCGTCCACATGACTACGGAAACATCTTTGGACAGCGCTGGCCTTTCAGCTTGGAAACAGAGATGAGCACCGCATCCCTAGAGTTGTATTCGGCTGGCTTTCGAGCAAGGGAAACCTTTACCTTTTACAAGACCATTACATGAACACAGTTGGCACAGAGAGACAGGTGGAGGCTGGAATACTAGAGACTGAATCCATATAGCTTCCACTCCACACCTACACCACCAGGATCAAGAGAACCAAAGAGAGCATATCATTTGTAAATTAATTTATTTTCTGTCAGTGGGGTTGTCCAGATATTGGATTGGGGAGGAGGGACAGCCATGGAAAAACAGTGTGAGAACATCCATTCTGCAAACACTCACAGAATAATGTAGACAGTGGTTACAGAGCTGGACTAGGATTAGGGAGGTCTCCACTCAACGATGAAGATCACTGGTTGACTTTGGGCATTCTCTTAGCTTAAAAGTACCTCACAGGATTATTGTGAAGCTAAAACAGGGGAGAGGAGAACTATGGTTAAGAGCGCAGACTCTAATCTGTGAGAACTGGGTTTGATTCCCCACTCCTCCACATGCAGCTGCTGGTGTGACCTTGGGTCAGCCACAAATTCTCTCAGAGCTGTTCTCTCAAGGGCAGTCCTCGAAAGAGCTCTCTCAGTCCCACCTACCTCACAGGGTGTCTATTGTGGGGAGAGGAAGGGAAGGAGACTAAATTGCTCTGAGACTCTGAGTGAAGGGCAGGGTATAAATCCAATTTCCTCTTCTTCTTTTTCTTGAAGGAAGGGAGGGATAGAACGCTTTGGAATGCTGGATAAAAAATGAACTTCTAAAAAGTGTCTGAGTGCTGGAATTTGTTTACAGATTGTAATTCAAGCAGAGGAGGGTTTGCATTTCACTGGGTTGAAGTGCTATTGTCCTGGAAATTTTTGAGATGTTTTGAGGAGAAGTGGTTGATAAATGTGTTAAATTAATAGATGTGCTATGAATCCCTTAATTATGCAAAAGTGTTTGCAAAATCTGAATTCTGTACTTTCAAAACAAACAAATAAATAAAAACAACCCCACAGCATCCTGATTTCCAAATGGACTTCCATGGCTCCGGTTTACTGCTTAGTCTTTATGTGTTTCACATTTGTATGTACTCCCAGTAAAGGCGCAATGGTGTAGCAATTCAGAAACTTTAGATCTCGCTATCACTCCACCCCCCGAAAAGAAACACTAATCAGAGACGAGGTCCCCTGGAGGGCTTGGGAGCATATTCTCCAACCAAAATGGTGTCTAGTCTAATTCAAAGCCTTTTAAATCGTCGTCTATAATGAAGGAGCAAGAGAGATGGTGGAGGAGAAGTGATAAGATAGGTGCTTTAAAAACAGATTTCGGTACTTTTTCCAAAGATCCTCTCTGCCTAATGAGGCTGTAATAAACTCAGATTGAAACACCCCATTTTCATCCTTGCCTGTTTTAGTTCCTCTGCCATTAAAAACACAATTAAGAAGAATAAGTGATTCGTATAAGAAACTGAATCTGTATCGAGTGAAATCAACTCCCCCAGCCCATTTCATCTTTATCTCAGCTAGCCCTAAATAATACAGGAATCTTTATATCGACAATATAGAGTTGCTCACAAAGCAATTTATAGAGTTGCCCTGCCTTCTTCTTCTTCTTCTTCTTGTTTAACTGTTAGGGTTCTTTGGCATTTAGCGGCTTCTGGAAAAGCAGCAGTTCACCAGGTTGTGTTTTCCCCAGTGTACAAATAGTCTTATCAGAGAATGCTTTGCCAATGGTATTCTGACCCAGCTGCTCACTAAAGGCTCAGGAACCACATTAGAAAACAGCGAACACCCTGAGCCAGCCTTTCAGACTGGTTCACAGCCCATACTAAAAGCAGGGGTCATTTCGAGCAGGAGCTCGGGGGAGCTCAGCTCCGGGAGTTGGTGCCAGCCCCGCCCCCCCGCGGGGGAATGCCTGCTTGTGTCATGGCTGCAGCAAAATGACCCCGTCCCCTGGAAAGGTCCTTGTTCCTCCAACCAGCCTTCTGAAGGCTTCAGCCACCACTGAAGCTATCCTCCCAGAATAGTGGTATTTCTGAGGCTTGGATTAGTAGCGGTCCCCTCTCTGCCAGCTCTTTCTTTCTTTCTTTCTTTCTTTCTTTCTTTCTTTCTTTCTTTCTTTCTTTCTTTCTTTCTTTCTCTCCCTCCCTCCCTCCCTCCCTCCCTCCCTCCCTCCCTCCCTCCCTCCCTCTGTCTCTCCCCTTTCTTTCTTGCCTTCTGACATACTTCCAGTGATGTCAGGGGGTGTGGCATATGCAAATAAGTTATGCTAAGGCGTTATGCTAATGAGCTCCTGCACCTCTTTTTCTATGAAATGACCCCTGACTAAAAGCAATCAAAATATTAAATCATTTTATATTTATTTATTTGTTTTTCATATTTTTATCCCACCCTCCCCATGCGTGGGCTCAGGGCGGCTCACCTAGCAGCATAATAATAATAAACATTAAAAGGTCCAGATCTGGCAGTGTTCAATGGCTGGCAAAAATATACAGTTTAATTAACCTGCCCTGGAAACAGCTGAGGAAAGGCAAATATCGCAGGGAAATGAGTTTGACTGCAACGGGGTCCTTATCAAGAAGAACGAGCTGATGATTCTTAAGTCGTCACATTAGCCATTTGTATCAAGGAGACTCCCTTTTTCTGACATGTTTGTTTTGTGGGAAGTAAAGTCCACTGAAATCTATGGATGTGCATTTTATTTCCCAGCCTGGCTGACTTTCAGGATCCGAGAGCCAGGCAGGCAAAAAAAAAACGTTGAAGGCATGGACGCTCGGGCAGAGGAAGGCAGCCAGAAGACAGCAGGGGTTTTTAGCTCCCCTTGACTGCACACTCCATTTCTGTTTAAAAATATATCCGCACACTCCAGGGTTCCAAGGAAGGAGGCAAAAGTTCACCCACCCTGCTCTGCAAGTAAGAATTAATTACCTCTAGGATGGGGAAGCGTCCTCTGCTTTGCCTGAAATCTGAGAAGGAACTTTCCTTGAGTGAGAGACGCAGTCTCCCAGAATGTACCTCCAGTTGATGGGCGATGAGGAAGTTAAACCTGTTTTCCATTGAAACCAATAGAAACAACAGCTGGAATGATCTTCTGCTGGGACTACCTTTCATTTCAGTATTATTATTATTATTATTTTAAAAATGTATTTTTTTCATATGTGTATGTGTGTGTGCACCTGGAAGTCATGGTGACCTCTGGTGACTGACTGACTCCTACTGGGAGCCTGGAGGATATTCAGAGAGGTGGCTGAATGAAGCCTGCCCCCGCCTCCTGACTGCTGGTATTCCCAGGAGGTCTTCCATCCAAGTGCTTGCTGCAGTCGACCCTGCTTAGCTTCCAAGATCTGGGCTTGCCTGGGCTATCCAGGTCAGGGCCCATTTCTGTATTAAAGAACCGGCCTGAAGAGTTAAAATGACAATAAGAACTAAATTGGAACCCAGCTTTTTTTTTTGTACACCCCTACTGAAATCAGTGGACCTCTCTTTCAACTGTATTGGCTCAGAATTAGGTCTGTGCATCCTTTAATCCTCCAGGGCATTCAGGGCTGCATGATTTGACAAAGTGATCAGGTAATTATGCAACTAAGATATTTGCTTATAAAACAAAACAGTCAGTCATAGTATGTGTAGTTGTTAGAAGAAGAAGACGCACCAGCACCTGACTCATGGGGACCCCATCCACAGGGATTTCCAGGCAAGAGACAAAATGAGGTGGTTTGCCCTTGCCTTTCTCAGCATAGCCACCCCCATCTTCCTTGGCGGTCTCCCATCCAAGTACAGATTGTGACTGACCCTGCTTAGCTCCCAATCCCCAACAAGCTTGAGCCAAACTGGGCTATTCAAGCTGCTTGCTCCTCTCTGAGGGTTTCCAAAATACCACAGCCATGTACCCTCCAGTCCTGCTGAGGCGCCCTGTACAGAATGAGAAAGAGCCAGTACGGATACTGGTGAGGGTCTTAAACTAGGGTCAGGGAGATCCAGGTTCGCATTGTGCATTCCCCAGAAGGTCACTGGGTGACCTTGGATCAGTTACTCTCTCTCGGCTAACCTACCTCACAGGGTTGATGTGAGGATGTAGTAGAGGAGAGTGAAATGATGTAAGCCACTTTGGGTCTCCATGGGGAGAAAGGGGGGGGGGAGTATAAATGAAGAAAAATACATTCATAAATACATAAGATCCATCAGAGTCACGACCAGTGCTCCCTCCAAGCTGTGGAGTCTTGTGAGCAAAAATCCCACTTTGTGAGCTATTGGTATTAACGTTGTGAGTGGGTGATTTGGCTGCTGCATCAATTAGCTTGCTCTGGAGCCATCCTTCCTGAGCTGAAACAAGAAGGTGGGAGCTGGAGGCTAAAAAACTGTGAGCTAGCTCACACTAACTCAGCTTAGAGGGAACACTGGTCACAACTGAGCAACAGCAAGGAGGGATTACGACATGCGGCAGACCTTAGCTACGGCAAGGGTAAGAGGCCCCGTAACATTATTAAAACTTGTGTTTCATTCTGAAACATAGTAATTTCTTTTTCCATGTGGAGTCTCCTCATACTCTGAAGCCTTAAACTGTAGTTTACTTAGGTTGTGTGTGAATTCAGTTGCGAGCAAAACTGTGACATGAAAACTCAGTATGGAGAGAGTCCACAGGAAGGGAGGAAAGCTGTGACAGTGTTATCCTGAGCAGGGTTTCATCCTTCTAAGGCAACCAAAGAGGTTAGGCCAAAAACAATAATCAAATGTACTTAAATATGCAATGCTACTATAAAATGCATTTTGGCTAAAAAAAACCCCAGGCCAGTAGCTATGGTGGGGCTTTTGGAGGCTCTGCCCCCTTTCTTAAAGGCAAATCCCCACAAGAATTTCTCCTGTAAATGCTTTTTTCAATCATTTAAAAACATTTTTAAAGGCATGTGCTCCTTTAAGCAGAGTGGGGTGCTGTAGTTGACTAATTCCTGCACTGAGCAAGGGGGTAGGAGTATGTGACCTCTAGGATCCCTTCTAACTCTGTGTCAAGAAACTGGTCTCCTTTAAGAGAGCTTTTCTGCCTAAATGTTAGCTTTCTTGACTGTAGAAGCCATCACCCTCACCTGCTAGCTTTTTATCAGAATTGTTGTTTAGGTTGGCTGAAGTAATTAACTTGCAGCAGCTGGGAACTGTCATCTAAAGTGGTTGACAGCTTGCAATTTAGAGATCTATCCTGGTAGCAGCTTTCTGTTGGCTAAATGGTTAAGAACACTTATGTAAAATAGACCATTCAAGAAGATTCAGAGAGAGAAGAGACTGCCTCGAAGCTCTCTTCAACTTCCACCCTGCTGCTATGGTTCCAGAGACTCTGCTTATCAGGAACACCAATTGAGATGCCAGAGCTATGCACCTGAAGGGAAAAGTAGCAAGTAGAATAGCCAACTAGTTTTTTTTTGGTTTGGTTTGCATTCACTTGCTGAACTGTATACATTCTTGTTGTCCGTCCTTGGTTTTTGTAAATAAAGTTTTATGCGTTTTTATACAAATTGGAGTGGATTTACAGGCCAAACCCAGAAAAGTATTTCCAGTGCCATGCCTACCATCTACCAGAAAATTTAGGTCAAATCGACATCTGACTTTCCAGCTGGAATCATTCTAGTTTCAAAAAAACCCTGTCTATACCTGTTTCTAGTTTCAAACCATACTTGTTCTAGTTTTAAAAAAATTGTTTACATTCCTTAATTGCCCTCCTGTGGTCAAGCTAGCATTTTACTGTGTTAAACAGATCCTGTTGCTTTGTTCTTTTCAGAGCCAGAGAGTGAAATTTGAAACCAGCGTGAAACTGAGCCTGCTTGCGAGGAGGGCGGGATATAAATGTGAAAAATAAATAAATACCGTATTTTTCACTCCATAAGACGCACTTTTCCTCCCCAAAAAAGTGGGGGGGGGAAGTGTGTGCATCTTATGGAGCGAATATGGAGCTTTTCTTACCTGTAACAGGGCTCTTTCTTCAGCAGGAACGCTGGGGAACGCCATTCAGGCTGGCATCCCAGCCTTCCCCGCCCCTCCCTGCTGGGCCTGAGCTGTTAAGACTTAAAAGGGAAACAGCAGGAAAAACCCCACCAGGCTAAGTACTCTTTCCCTTTAAGTGCTTTTCCCCTTTAAGACAGCCAGCAGCAGAAAGCCCGCCCACAGATTAAGCTCCGTGGCTACTTTGCACAGAAAGGCCTGGCTTTGCATGGCATGCCGACGTCTCTCTTCTTTCCTTTCTCTATCTTTCTTCCTTCCTTTCCCTTTTTCTGTCTGTCTGTCTATCTTCCTGTCTCTCTCTCTGTCCCCACCTTTCTTTCTTTCTTTCTTTCTTTCTTTCTTTCTTTCTTTCTTTCTTTCTTTCTTTCTTTCTTTCTTTCTTTCTTTCTTTCTTTCTTTCTTCCTTTCTCTCTCTCTCTCTCCCTCTCTCCCTCTCTCTCTCTCTCCTCCTCCTTCCTTCCTTCCTTTATCTCTCTCTCTCTCTTTCTTTCTGTTTCATTTTTTCCTGTTTTCCTCCTCTAAAAACAAGGTGCGTCTTATGATTAGGTGCGTCTTATAGAGCGAAAAATATGGTAAATGAGTGTAGGAAAAGTCAAACTACTTCAGAGGGGAGGTGTAAACTGGGCTTTATTCTCCCTCCAGCCCCCCTTTCTCAGCCTGCAATTGTCACACTCTGCGGCTAAGATTTGCAGAAGCCTCTATGCTTTGATTTTAAAAGGCTTGATTCCACAGTAGCTGAGTCATAATCCTCAGAATTCTGGTTTTTCTTTCTGCACTGAGAACTTCAGCCCCATCTGGAAAAAAATTGCCCCACAAAATCCTGGCTAAGGGCCTGCTAAAGAGTCTTCCTCAATGGTAAAATACAAGCCGAGCACTCCATAAGTTAAACATCAGTGGAGTGCTCGGCTTGTATTTTACCACTGAGGAAGGCTTTTTAGCTGAAATGTTCTTGTATTTGCACACATTTTGTACCTTTTATCCTGTATTTATATATTCTGACATTCGTCCTGATATTAGGGATAGGTACTTATATACAGAACTGTAGATATGTGGTTTTTATTGTGACTTTAATATTTTCTATGCATAATTAAAATATATTGTATATTTTTATATTAACATTGCATGTTTAGCTATATTTGATTATTGTTTTCACCCTGGCCTCTTTGGTTACCCTTGCTGTATTGGGTTGGTTCCCACCCACCCCTTTTTTGGTTTTGTCTTTCATCCTGCTAAGCACATTGACTTCCATGGATTTGAAAGAGTGTGACTCAGCTTAGGAGTATGTTGTAAGCTAAACCCTTACCTGTAGATAGTTACAGCAGTTGGTAGAAGGCCTTCCAGACTTGTCTATCAACTTTTAAAAATTCTTGTAAATGGTAGGACTTTAAATGGATGAAATATGGTGCCACAGAAATGCTATTACCTGTAAAGAACAAATTTGTGTCTCCATTTCAGTTCACCTACACCATTAACGTGGTCCCTTGCTCTTACCTCATGCTTGGATAGCAAAGGCACAATGTCACATAGCTATCTGGGGCAAAATGACTGCTCTGATGACTGATAGGACCACTTTTTTTTTTAAAAAAGAAGATGTTCTTCAGGACCATTTTAATAAACTTCATCCCAATTGTTTTTTAAGCCTCAAGCCAAGATCATCCGATTGGGTAACTGAAAAGTACCGGAGTCGGGAGACCAGTGGAAGTGGTTTCATGGCAAGCTCTTTATTTGGTGGTCAGATGAGGCATGTTGAACCGGGCTCAGGGGCCCTCTTTTATTCCGGTCGGAGCCACACCTCCGACCTCGCCCAGATGTCCCTATAGGACCTTACGATTGTGGTTACATGTCATCAGGGGTCAGTTGGGGCCAGAGCGAGGCAGAGCGGCCACTAGGGCAGTCAGGGGCCGAATCAGATTCTCTGATCTGATTCGGCCCACTGCCGAATTGCTGCCGAAATTTGGCGGCAACTTTAAAAGCAACTGGAGGGGAGGGGGTTTGAGGTAGAGGCTCCAAACTTGCAGGGTAGCTGCTGGAGCCTCTCCTCAAAATACCCACCAAGCTTCAAGAAGATTGGACCAGGGGTAGCAGGGTAGCTGCTGAAGCCTCTCCTCGAAATACCCACCAAGTTTCAAGACGATTGGACCAGGGGGTCCAATTCTATGGTCCCCCAAACAGGTTGCCCCCATTCCCTCCATTGTTCTCTATGGCAGGAAAAAAGGTAACACTTTTTCCCACCATAGAGAACAATGGAGGGGATGGGACAACCCGTTTGGGGACCCGTAGAATTGGACCCCGTGGTCCAATCTTCTTGAAACTTGGTGGGTATTTCGAGGAGAGGCCCCAGCAGCTACTTTGCAAGTTTGGAGCCTCTCCCTCAAACCCCCTTTCCTCCAGCCCCTCATATACCCTATGAGTTTTTGCCATTGATTTCAATGGCCCATAGGGTATAATGGGGCTGAAACTGACATTCCCTTTCTGACACACTTCTGGTGATGTCAGGGGACATGGCACATGCTAATGAGTTATGCTAATGAGTTATGCTAATGAGCTCCTGCATCTCTTTTTCTACGAAAGGACCCCTGCATATCATAGGTCCTCTCGAGTATCCTAGGCCCTCTATTGGTGGCCAGTTACAATCCGGCCAGCTATTGTTTCCCTGGGCCGAAGCTCAGGTCACAGCCATGCCATGTGCTCTGGCCATGTGGCAGTCACCATTACAGGAGCACATGGCGAGTGCCATTGTACATATTCCACATGGTACATTACACCCCTTCCCCCATAGTTCAGAACAACCCTAGCAGACATAGTCCTTTAGATATGTGGGCTGTCTCCGTTCCCTGTCAGAGTGCCTAAGGAACATCGCTGGGGCTGGGGCTGGGGTCTCAGTTGGCGTGACAGGAGCAGGTACTGGGGTGTCCCTGTCTGTATGTGACGGTGGGGAGTTGTGCTCAGGAGTCATGTCCGGTTGGGTCTGCTGATGGAGGGGAGCGGGAGGCGCAGTCGATGCCTTGATCCTCATCCTCGTAGAGGCCAGGGTTGGGAGCATCGTCACTGGTGTCACCTGCGGTGTCGGGAATGAAGGAGCGGAGCTGGTGGTGGAGCTGGTCCACATGGTGCCCCTACATCTGTCTATCCTCGCCAGCAACCTCATACGAGAGAGGTCCAGTGATGTGGATGATTCTTACTAGCAGCCAGACAAGGCCCCGTGCATAGTTGCAGATGTACAAGGAGTCCTCAGGAAAGAAGCCTCACGGAGCCCGGGGAACATTGGGCTCCTTGTTGAGTTCTGGTGTCCGGTCGGGTGGAGTCAGTCGAGCAGGGTCATAAGACGTCAGCCCATGAGGAGCTCAGCTGGGCTGCATCCCATGGAGGAGTATGGAGTTGTACACTGGCCGAAGAGGAAGACTGTCAGCTTGAACTCCCAGTCCCCTTGGTCCATGCACCGCAGGGCTTCCTTGGTTGTTTGGACTATGCATTCTGCTTG
The DNA here is from genome assembly GCA_029233225.1 of Lepidodactylus listeri. Lineage (NCBI taxonomy): Eukaryota > Metazoa > Chordata > Lepidosauria > Squamata > Gekkonidae > Lepidodactylus > Lepidodactylus listeri. The sequence goes on along the minus strand of JARCFY010000009.1, from coordinate 107,986,235 downwards.
GCCGTTGGTAGCCAGGTGGAAGGGGGCAGACCTCAAATGCCAGATTCCATGTCATTCCACGAAGCACTGGAATTCTGTGGAGGTAAATGCTGTGCTGTTGTCAGACATCAGTGTATCAGGGAGGCTGTGTGTACTAAAGATCCGCCAAATAGCCCGTATGGCAGCCTCTGAAGAGGTGGTCTTTACTGGGACCACCTCCAGCCCCTTACTGTAGCTGTCTACCAAGAGGAAGAACAGCTGCCCCTGGACCAGTCCTGCCAAATCCAGGTGGAGCCGGGACCATGGCTTCTGCGCAGACTCCCAGGGATGCACTGGAGCATGAGGTGGACTCAGTTGGGACTCCTGACACTTCCCGCACCTGTGGACTCATTCCTCAATGTCCTTGTCCAGCCCTGGCCACCACACGTAGCTGCGGGCCAGGGCCTTCATCTGAATGATGCCCAGATGATGCTCGTGCAAGGCCGAGAGCACTTGCTCACGGAGTAGGTCGGGGATCACCACTCACAAGCCCCAGAGCAGACACCCCTTGTGGCTGGACTGCTCGTTGCACCGGGCAGAGTATGCAGCAAACTCTGGGCCCGGGCTGTTGGGCCACCCCCTCCCCTCTCAGTCCAAGACCCGGGAGAGGGTGCAATCCCGAGCAGTGCACTGGGAGACATCTGGAACCTGAACTGGGCAGTCTGGAAGGTCTTCCAGGAGCGCGATGAGGTAGGTGGGAGCAGGATCCAGGTCACAGGATGGCAGTGGCAGGCGACTGAGGGCATCCACATGTCCCATGGACTTGCCAGGGCAGTGAACCAGCAAGTACTGGTATTCGGCAAGAAAGATGGACCCCTGCAGAACTTGTGGAGAGAGCATCTGCTGTGTCTGGCAGTCCAGAGCAAGGAGGCCCAGGAGTGGCTTGTGGTCTGTGGTGACCGTAAATGCCTTCCCGTAGAGGAAATCGTGAATTTTTTTTACACTGGCTACAATAGCCAATGCCTCCTTGTCAATTTGCACATAATTGCACTCAGCCAGGGACAGGGTCCGGGAATAGTATGCGACCAGGACCTCCCGGCTGTTGGGCAGGCAATTCCCTAGGACTGCCCCCACCCCGTATGGTGATGCATCGCAAGCCAGCACAACCAGCAGGGTCTTGTCAAAGTGGGCGAGAACTGCGTTGGAGACCAGTAAGTCCTTCATGGTGCGGAAAGCGGCTGCATGGCAGAGGCCCCATGTCCATTTGGCATTTTTATCCAAGAGCCTGTGGAGCAGCTTGGCTGCCACTACCTTGCGGGGGAGGAAGGCATGGTAGAAATTTAAGAGCCCGAAGAAGGACTGGCGCTCCACCTTTGACTTGGGGCAGGGGCATCGGTAATGGCCTTTACCTTATCCAGTGTGGGGTGGATGCTGTCCGCGTCCATGGTGAAGCCCAGGAACTCCACTGATGGCACCCCAAGAAGACACTTTTCCTTCAGGCCAGTGTCCTGGAAGCACTGAAGGATGGCCCGGAGGTGGGTAGAGAAGGTCTGAACATCCGGAGCTGTGATCAGGACATCGTTGAAAAAGGGCTAGACTCCCGGCAGGCCTTTCAAGAGACAGTCCATCAGCTCCTGGAATATACCCGGGGCCACGCTGACCCCATACTGGAGGCACTTTACCTTGAATGCCCCTTTGTGAGTCACAATTGTCTGAGCCTTCCCCTTGGTGGCATCTACAGGCAGCTGCTGGTAGCTGAGCCAGGTCCAGCTTGCCGAATACCTTGGTGCCTGCCAGTGTGGTTAGTATGTGACTAATGACTGGAACGGGATAGGCATGTGTTTGAAGTGCAGTATTGAGCATGCACTTGTAATCCGGGCAGATGCAGATGTCCCCTTTGGACTTCAGGGGAGTCACGATGGGAGTTTCCTAACGGGCATGGGGTCTAGCTCCTGTTCGATCTTGGGTCGAACAGCGAGCAGGGGGCTGGCGGGCCAGAATGTGGACCGGCTGGACAGTGAGGTTGAGGTCCAGAGACTCTGGGGGCCCAGTGTAGGAGCTGAGCACTCCATCAAAAACTGCCAGGAACTCCGCACAGACTGCCTGGAAGTCCATCTCATGGAGGTTGTTGACTCCCGTCACTCCGAGACCAAGGGCTGGAACCATGAGAGCCCCAGGAGAATTGTGAGGTTGCCCGCCACCACCAGGAGGTCCAGTTTGCCACAAAAGTCCTTGAACTGGACCTTGAACTTGCCCAACCCCCGAATCGTAATGGGATGTTTCTGGAAATCTCAAAGCCTCAAACCTGGGGGCTTCCGTAAGCAGGGCCCCCCTGTGGGCAGAGTTTCTGGAGCATGGCTTCCGAAATAATAGAATAAGGGGACCCAGTGTCCAGTTCCATCGTGCAGAGGGAACCCTCTATGAGCACAGGGACAGAGATTTTGTTGGGGGCATCCGGGGGCAAGCTCATTACCTGGTGGCGGAGTGATGAGGTTGTGTGAAGCTCAGCCAATCCATGGTGAGTGGCTTATGAGTGGCATTTGGTCCTGGAACAGCAGGCCCTTGTGATGTGGTCCTGGAACAGCAGGCCCTTGTGATGTGGCCACAGACCTGGCACGTGGCATTACAGAAGTGGCAGGTCCAGCGGTTGTGGCTGTCCCCGCAGCTGGTGCACAGCATTGCCGAACCAGAATGAGGTACGGGTGGAATGGCTGGGCCCGATGACCTGGAGCTGGAACCTGCTGGGGTGTGAGGTGCAGTCTTGTGGGGGTGACGGTGAAGTTGCTGAACTTCATCTTCATTGGAGGCTTCTGAAGCCAATGAGAAGGTGCAGTGTGTGGCAGTGGTGGAGCCATGGTGCTCCTCCTGAGCCATCTCGTAGGTGCAGGCCCCCTGGAAAACCTTCTGCAGAATGGTGTCCAAGAGGGCAATCAGCTTTCACTGAAGCTTATTCTCTCAAACCCCTCAGACAAATCCCGTCATGAGGGTATCCTCGACAGATGGGAACTCGCAGCTGACCACCAGCCTCCAGAGGTCAGCCATGAATGCACCTATGGTTTCCCCTGACAATTAGATGCAGTGGTTGAATTTGACCCTCATGGCTAGCATAGAGACTTTGGGCGAGAAGTAGCCCTTCAGTGCCTTGAGGAGTTCCTTGAAAGGCACCTCCGTTAGAGTTTGAGGGGAGACTAGGTTTTGAGCAATTTGGAGCATGGTGACCCCGCATGTGCTCAGGAGCCATGCTCGCTTCTTACCCTGGTCGGTGACTCCGTGTACTTCTAGCAGAAACCCAAGCTGGCTGGCCCAAGCATCCCACTGCTCAGGTTTGGAAGGGTCAAAGCTCGCGATCTGTCCCGGGACATCAGCCATTGTCTCAGCAGCGGAGCGGGGAGCGGTGTCCTCAGGGGCGATTGGCAGTGCTGCAGGGTGTTGGACCTTTGCGGTGCCAGTTGCCGACAGATCGATGCTCAGTGCGGTGCTGCTCGGTTCAGCCGGGGAGTCACTTATTCGGATTCCACCTTCATCACCAGTGAAAAGTACCGGAGTCGGGAGACCAGTGGAAGTGGTTTCATGGCAAGCTCTTTATTTGGTGGTCAGATGAGGCATGTTGAACTGGGCTCAGGGGCCGTCTTCGCCCAGATGTCCCTATAGGACCTTACGATTGTGGTTACATGTCATAGGTCCCCTCAAGAATCCTAGGCACTCGATTGGTGGCCATTTACAATCCGGCCAGCTATTGTTCCCCCGGGCCGAAGCTCAGGTCACAGTCGGGCCATGTGCTCTAGCCATGTGGTGGTCGCCATTACAGGAGCACATAGCGAGTGCCATTGTACATATTCCTCATGGTACATTACAGTAACCCAATGGATCTCTAAGGAAGCAAAGGGAGATACAGGGATTTCATGAACTAATTGCATGTGGCATATATGTGATAATGGATCCATAGGGGAACATGACATGCATTATAATCATGATGGCTATTTTGAGAAAGAAGGGGGAAGAAAGTTAGGGATTAGGGGCCCATGCATACCTAGATATGCATCCACATGACACTGGTCTCATAGGATAATACACTTAAGAAGCATGGGTAAGCCCACTGCCCCACATCACCCTGACAGAATCCCTTATCTAGTGAGTGAGTAAACTGCATTTCCATTTACCTAAACATCTGCTTGTGCAGGTGGCTGGATAATGGCACACACTGTAACCCCCAGACTCTGATCTGCAAATGATTGGCACCCTGTCTGAGGTGACCAATCTGATGTACTTAACTCTCCTCCCAAGGGGAGAATGCTCATTGTAGGTTTTTGTGGTACAAGGAGATGACTTTTGACATGGAAGAGCTTTCAAATAAGCCATCTCCCCCATGAATTTTGATGCTGTAAACCAAACGGTTGGAGGATTGTGTCCCATACTTCCTCGATCATTTAAACTGGCTGATTGGCACTAGCCAGAAACACTGAAACATCCCGGCCCACAACCCAGCTGCGTTCAAAAGGCGCCACTAAGTGTGAACTGAACCTCTGTTAAATGTGACTTTTGCACAAACAATTGCTATAATTATTTTTCAAAGGATGGGATGGGGAAGGGGGGCATTGCCTAGAACAAGCCCTAAGGTGACAGGAAACTTATTTTGTTTTTATTCCTGTAGACTGTAGCTGTTTCACAAATGATGCTATTGGTCTGATGGCATTTAAAATAATGGGCAATTTGGCATAAGAATGCTGTTTAGTCAGGGACTGCTTTGTTAATCTGGGAAGACTCCATGGATGCTATTAATGTGGGTACATTCAATTTTAGAACAGAACATATGCTCTGAGATCGTATGTGCAGTGGTGAAGAGAAGGAAAGAATGAGGCACTGACATTTTCCCTGACTGGGGCAAGTAATATTTAAAAAATATAAAATCAGGCCTCCCTCAGATACTCTGTTTCCACCAGCAATATATTGATTGAACAATTACCTCAGAAAAGACAAATGTAAAGCTCTATAGGTCCCAGGTGGTACTGTTAGCCAGTGAAGTTTTATGAACAGAACATAAAGTCTTTGTGGCATATAAACACCCAGACTCAATTATGAGCCACATTACTGGGGAAATGGAAGTTACATTATACTGCTCTGTATAAAAGAAAGAGAAAATCTGGGCATGGTTTCACCGGCAAAGAAGGTGTTTGGGTTCTCTAAGGATTTACTGGTGTGAGTCTATCCAAGAATGTGACAATGTATTGCATTTAAAAGTACTGGAAAACAAAACCAGGTGTTGTCACAGAGACTGCTTTATTTTGAAGGAGGAACAGGAGCAAATAACTGTATACATCAGAACAAGAATTGTTTTGTACTTGTCAAATGAATATCCTGTGCCTCCTGGGCAGAGCACAGCTTCTGGTTTCTCCAGTGAAATGCACTCAGGTAACAAAGCTGGGAAACATCTCTGACTGGCAGTCGCACGCCAAGTCCTCACGCAGAGTAATAAATCAGAGAGAGAGAGAGAGAGAGAGAGAGAGAGCGCAATGGCCTGACTCAGTATAACACATTTTCATTTGCTCATATGTGCACAAGTGAAGGTAGATGTAATAGACAGGACACTCTGAGTGAAAGACACAGTATGATTACAGAGTGGATTTAAAGGGTTTTTTAAAAGTGTTCTGCCCCCTCCGGAATATAAATATTTGCTGTTGTCAAACCTGGCTTGGGAAATTCCTCATGATTTGAGAGCAGTGTGAGGGAAGTGTAGAGATTGGGAAAGGGACAGGGGCTCAGCAGGAATGTGATACCATAGACTCCACCCTCTGAACCTGCCATTTTCTCCGGGGCAACTGACCTCTGTAGTCAGGTGATCAGCTGTAATTCTGGGAGAACTCCTTGCCCCACTTGGAGGCTGGCAACCCTAAATTATGCCAAATGCGTCAGATTGTTTGGCTGGAGAAACCTGAAGTGTGGACCTAATCTTCTGCTCCTTCACTGGAAAAGACACAGAATATTCAAAATCTGCTGAAATGTTGTGTTCTCACGTACAACTCTCTTACTAGAAAAAAACCCACTTAAGTCAGAGGAAGTCTTTGAAATTATCTAAGTGGAGGGGTAGGATTCAAGATGCTCTGTCATGACTCATCCCCTCATTTGTCATCTGTCTTATAAATGTGCTCCAGCCTCCTGGTAATTTTGGTTGTGCTTTTCCCAGTATTTTTTAAAATCAGCACTGCACTGCACACTGCTAATGATGTCATAGAGCTACTGTTCACAACCACAAGACTTCTTTCCTGGTTAAAGGTAAAGGTTTCCCTTGCTCAAGAGCTAGTCAAATCTGACTCTAGGGGGCAGTACGCATCTCCGTTTCTAAGCCGAAGCCAGTGCTATCTGAAGACTTCTCCATGGTCATGTGGCTGGCATGACTAAATGCCGAGGCGCACAGAACGCTGTTACCTTCCCACCGAAGTGGTACCTATTTATTTACTTGCAATTTCTTGCTTTCGAACTGCTAGGTTGGCAGGAGCTGGGGCCAGAGATGGGAGCTCACTCCGTCACGCGGCACTTGGGTCTTGAACTGCCGAACTACCGACCTTCCGATCTGCAGCTCAGCGTCTTAACCTCTGAGCCACCGCAGCCCTTCTTTCCTGGTTAATCACCACTAATATAGATACCATCGATGTAGATGTGAAGTGGGTGGGTGGGGTTTGCTCCACATTGATCTATCCCTTTACACTTACACCGAGGCACATTTGTGATTTTTTTTTTGCCCATTCAGCCATTTTGAAGAAATCCATTTGGAGTTCTTCCCCATCGGTATGCCTTTTCACAAAACTGGTACCATTTGCAAACCTGGCTTCCATGTTACTCTCCCCTGATTTCAGATAATTTTAAAGTGATTTTAAAGATTTTAAACAATTTTCGTAGCCTCTCAAGCTATTGAGTTGGGAGCATTCCTCAGTGAAGACCAATGCAAAAAGAAAAGAAAAACCACCCGTCTTCTCTACAATCCCCTCTGTCCTCTTTCAAATATCATGGTCTTGTATTTCCCTTGCACTGATCATTTGTCCACTCTTAATGTTGACAAAGGACAACATGATAAAAGTGCATGAATAAGCGGGCCCCAAATGTCCTCCTGGTCTTGTACCACTATATCTCTTACAATGCAATGGGTGTGTATTCTAAGCCCACTGAAATCAATGGACTCATACCAGAGTAACTCTGCATAGGATTGCACAATTAATCCTTGAAATCAGAGTCTTATAGCCAGCAATTATTCTTGTGGTTTATCACCATTCCCTCGATTTCTCTAAAGTTTTCATCTATAACCATTGCATGTGCTGGCATAGCTAATTTTCTTTTCTCCAATAGGCTGTTTCCAGTTGCCATTTTTCTCCTTAGCGACTGGTCATTGTTAGGACAGGGAACCTTTGCAATGAACCTCATGCCATCCGCTAGCCTCATCAAACACCAAGACAGGCATTTGTAAAGATTTCCTTTCCTTTTAATTTTTTTTTTTTAAAAAAAACATAATTACGGTAGCTCAGGGGAATGACCTAATTAACTTTCTGTGAATGCCTCTCATTAAGATAGCAATTAGCAAATTCTTCTTTTTCAAGCCTCCGTTGCTTTTGCAATGCAACTCCAAAAACAAAGCAGTGAGAACCGGCGCTACCAGTCACAACAGACAACACTGAAGCAAAACACAAGAACTGTTGCGGGATTCTTTAGACCTGCTGCTGACATGAAGAACGAATGAAATTCTGTTTGAATATTACAGTTCCAGACGTTCCATGTTTTGGTCTGAAAATCTGAGCAGCCATATCAAAATTTAACCATGCTTTTCATGTACCTACTGTGTGTGTGTCTATCTATATTCATCACCACCACCACCACCATCAGCCAGCAAGTTGTTGTGATTTTCATGCCAACCTGATTTGTGCCACTTTGACGTTCCTGCCCTATTTGACCATTTCCATTCCAAGACAGCTGCATTCATTGACAATTCCAACCCCCTTTGCATCAAACCCTAAAGTATCAAGGGGAGGCTTCCCATGAACTGCATGCATAGCTTTAAGACCACAAAGCCCATGATGCAATCTGACCTAGTCTTAATCAAGGCATGCAGAAGACTTTGATGGAAGACTCCTGGGCTAATAAAATGGAACGTGCCCCTTCAGATACCAGGTGCAGTATTTCTTCTTTGAATTCTTTCCCATGTACCAAACCCTCAAAACACCCTGAAAGAAGACAGCAAGGAGACATCTACACTAAACATTTTTTCTTCAGTGCAGTCTTTTCACATGGTCTTTCAGTCTTCTTTCAGGAAAACATTCTAAAAATGGTATCCATCCACCCTACCTGAAGTGGAACATTGCACTCTGCCATCTTGAGAGCAGGTGCAAACAGCCTACTCTTCTTCTTCTCCCCTTCCATGTTTGGGGGCCAAGGTGTGGATGGTCGAGGTCCCCCTACCAAGAGCTGGGCCCAGGGCAGCTGCCCCTGTTGCCCATTGGCTAAGACAGCCCCCAAATGCGCCTTATACGGCGTACAAAAAGGGCCATGAAGAGGGAGCAAAAAGAATGCACACGGCACTTGTTTTAACCTTCCCGAAGTCGGCTAAGCGCTGCCATTTTAGAAAAATAATGTGCCTTTTTTTACCTTTTTTGCTTTACAGTCAGGAAAGTAAAATGAATGGATTAATAAAAGCAGCAGGGGATCTATTTTTACCCCCAAATTGTTCATCTATTGTCATGATACATTAAAGATTTATGGGCAGATGAGTTATGGAACATCAAGCCTTCCTCAAGCCTGTCTTCTGCGGCAGCTGCTCACTCAATAGGACAAAAACCCCTGGCGACACATCACAGAGACTCATGCCACTCAGGTGATGCCACCCAGAGTCAAGGATTTGCTCCCTGGTCTCAGCCCCATTATACCAATGAGTTATAAAGTGGGGAAAGAGCTGACAGTCTATGAAAACAAAACCTGAAAGTGGTGCAGCAACAGGTCACATCTTCATTTGGGCCAGCTCCCATTTCTACACGTCTCCCTTCCCCTGGTTTCATATATGTGTGTTTGTTTCTGCATCTTGTCCAGTTGACCCATATATAGGATTGCCAGGTCCTCCCAGCGTGCAGGGAGTCCCCGTTTCTGGCGCTTCCCCCCAGTCGGTGAGGGAGAGTTACCACCCCAAACACATCATGCCTATGTCACCCAGAAGTAGTGTAGGCACATCAGTGAAATTGGGGGTCAATTCTCTAGTTTTGGGGCAAAACTCTATGGTAGAATTGGTCTCAAACCACAGAGTTTTCCCCAAAAGCCAGAGTGTTGCCTCCCCTTCCCCCCGATGTCACCAGCATGTCTATGTCACTTCTGGGTGACACTCCCGACACCCAGAGATGATATAGGCCCAGGGTGCTTCTTCCCTGTCCTCTCCAGGAGCGTCTCGGTAAGTTCCCCACATCCCGGTAATTCCCTCGCCAGTTTGTCTTTTGACCTGGCAACCCTATTCATACAAACTCATTAACACCCACTGGGGCTAGCTATGTTGTTGTCCCAGCTTCTTCTACAATTCAAAGCATGAGACCTTATTGGCCTGCACAGTCAATTGCCCACCCTAAGCCAGGGGTCCCCAACCTTTGTGAGCCTGCAGGCACATTTGTAATGCTGAAACAGCAGGGCGGGCGCAGAAACAAAATGGCGGTCACAAAATGGCCACTGCAGGAGGCACAGCCAGCCACAGAATAATTGCCACAGCTTAATAAAGTATCCTTGTGCTGTGGCGGCTGCTGCTGCCCAAACAACCTTTTTAAAAAATCTGCACAGCCCATCAAGTCTCCAATAGCCAATCACCAGCCTTGCTGGGCAAAAGCCGTACCTGGCCCCACCTACTTCCTAAAAATACTTGGTGGGCACCAGAAAATGTGTTGGTGGCACTCACAGACTGGGGACCCCTGACCAGTGTTCCCTCTAAGCTGAGTTAGTGTGAGCTAGCTCCTAGTTTTTTAGCCTCTAGCTCACACATGTTTCTTGTAGCTCAGGAAGGATGGCTCCAGAACAAACTAATTTATGCAGCAGCCAAATTGCTCACTCACAACTTTAATGCCGGTAGCTCACAAAGTGGAATTTTTGTTCACAAGACTCCACAGCTTAGAGGGAGCATTGCCACTGACCTAAGGGAATGGCTACAGGTAAGCCAGATAAGCAGCTCCCTATGTAGGGATTTGCTTTGTGCTGCTAAATGGGCAACATTGACCCTGCTTGCCAGGGAGGGTGGGATATAAATTGAATTAAATAAATAATAAATAAATAAATACTTGGTTGCTTTGGGGCCAGCAGAAATTTTTGGAGTCTTCTATGACTGCCTTGTTAGGGGGCTATTTTTTCACCTGTTCCAACTTGTCAGGGATGGAACGGGATAAGTAGGCCCAGTCTATGGACTGGTTAGGCCGTAGGGTTGCCTGGTCTGGGTTGGAAAATACCAAGAGACTTTGGGGGTGGATCCGGGAAAGGGTGGGGTTTGGGGAGGGGGCTCAGCATGATATAATACTATAGAGTCTAACCTTCAAAGCAGCCATTTTCTCCTGGCCAGCTGATCTCTGTCAGCTGGAGATCAGTTGTAAAAGCAAGAGATTTCCAGGTCCCACTGGGAGGCTGGCAACCCTATTTGGCCATAACTAGTTTGGCAGGAATAGGACATGTTGCTGCCAATTGGTAGTGTGAATTGGTGAGCATCCTGAGCTATCAGATGTGATGGAGAGTTGTCTCTGAAGAGCCCATCATAAGAACATAAGAGAAGCCAATGTTGGATCAGGCCAATGGCCCATCCAGTCCGACACTCCATCATATAGTGGCCAAAAACACCAGGTACCATTCGGAGGTCCAGCAGTGGGGCCAGGACACTAGAAGCCCTCCCACTATCCCCCCCAAGCACCAAGAATACAGAGCATCACTTGCCCCAGACTGAGAGTTCTTATCTATACCTTGTGGCTAATAGCTACTGATGGACCGCTGCTTCATATGTTTATCCAGTTCCCTCTTGAAGCCATCCATAATTTGTTCCATGACAGCACAGGCTGAGAGGGGTCAGTACCAACCGAACCATTAGCTGTCTCTGTGGCATGCTAGGTGAGGACACAGTGCTTCCTATATCTTCCTAGAGAATGCCCCTCTCTAATAGGACAATTAACTACCTTATTCACCATTGCTCAGTTCATGTGAGAATAGCAAGTTGGCCTACTGGACTTGACAGATATTTTCACGGGACTATCCCAGGACATTCAGTAGAATCTATTTCTTAGAAAAGTGTAAACATGTTAAAGGTCTAACATCCTGCTTTCCACTTTTTGTTGCTTAAAAAAGTAACTATTTCCCCCTTTTTTGGGTTAAAAAAATCGCCTTTATATGTGAGAAAAGCACGGTAAATGTCAGATAGCAAGGTGAAAGCTTATAAAACAAGTGATTGCTGATTTCTATAACTCTATAATTCATGAAAATCTTTCTAACATTCATCCATATTTCAAAAAAGCATCAGCAGGTTTCCCTCCAGACTCAGTGACAGCTTGTCTCTCCATGATTTACTTTGCAATGCTGCCTGTTCATTATTCCATATCTTTCCCTCACATCATTCTCCACACGCTTTCTCACTCTACCATACATCATCTCCAAGTGCATAAAGTACGAGGCCGCTGACCTTGTGTGTGTGTTACCAGAATTGTATGGCATGACACATTTGAATCCAGGGATCACATTGGGATTTGAGCGATCTAGCGCTTAACGGCTGTGTCACAATAAGTCCAGGCCAGGGTCAAAGATGACCCTGTAATCCCAGACTTGAAAGGTGTATTCTTTATACCAGAGTCTGAAAACCGGAGCCTGAAGTCCAGCAGGTGGAAATCGCTTGCTTTCTTTGTATAACCTCAAACTACTTCCTGGATTCTGCAGCTAAACATTCCTGAACATGCTCACTTTACAGTACAGTGTGCTCAAAGTAACAGCAGCAGAAGCCCTCTGCCCTTTTGTTGCCCACAACTGGCATCAGATTTAAGTAGGGATGCCAGCCTCCAGGTGGGACCTGGGGATCCCCTGGAATTACAGCTCATCTCCAGACTACAGAGATTAGTTCTCCTGGAGGAAATGGCTGCTTCAGAGGGTGGGCTCGGTGGCACTGAACCCCACTGAGGTCCCTGTCCTCCCCAGGCTCCACCCCCAAATCTCCAGGAGTTTCCCAATCAGCATCTGGCAATCCTACCCCTCCTCCCGCACCAGTGGCCGGGGGGGGGGGGGGCGGCTGGTAACCTCAGTTTTAACCACCCTACAGAAACGCAAGACAAAATCAGTCTCAAAATGGGGGAAACGAGGCTGAGAGACTGCATAGTGTGCCATTTTATGCCTAAACTAGGCAAAAACTAAGTAGGTGGGAAGAGTAAAATATTGGTTATAGCAAAAATCGACAGTGCAGTAAAATGATACTTATGACTTATTTATTTACTTTGTTTCTAGTCACCCTGGCTTGCTGAGACTCAAGGTGAATTACACAATCGGAAAAAATACAATAAAACATACGACTTTGACTAAAACTGGATTACAAAATTAGATAACAGTACACTGAAAACAGCATAATACATACAGTATACTCGATAACAAAGAAATCCAGCGAGGATGGGATTGCTGGGCCTGTCACCCTACTGCCTTTTCTCCTCCTCCTCCTCCTCCTCCTCTCTCTCTCTCTCTCTCTCTCTCTCTCTCTCACACACACACACACACACACACACACACACACACACACACAGGCCCTTGCTCTGGGCGGGAAATAGGGCTGCCAAGTCAGCCCGGGGGCGGGGGATCCTGGACGACTTCCCCAGCGTAGTGACGTCACCCGGAAGTGACGTCACCACATTGGAGACGTTGCCAGGGCGACGCTCTGGCAATCGCCCCATTTGGGCGGCGCCCTGGCAATGCCCCCGACGTGGTGACGTCACTTCCGAGTGACGTCACTGGGCACGCGTGCAAAGCGCGCGCGCCAGGGAGGCTCCCGGGCAGCTCCCAGGCGGCGAAGGACTCCCCCCGCCAGTGCGTAAGTACGACTTGGCAGCCCTAGCGGGAAAGGAGCATGCCATTAACTTTCCCCCCCTGCATCAGAGCTACTATTTCCCTCTTTTAGGGAAAATGAAGTGGTACCAGTTCATTTTTATCTTTCAGGGCAAAACTCCAAGTGCTGCTTGGAAGTCCCCCACTATCACAGCTGATCCCCAGATAGGGTTGCCAGGTTCCCCCCGGCTACTGGTGTGTGGTGGGGGGGTAGGGTTGCCAGATCTAAGTAGGGAATCTCCTGGAGATTGGGGGGGTGGAGCCTGGGGAGGACAGGGACCTCAGTGGGGTGCAATGCCGCTGAGTCCACCCTCCAAAGCATCTATGTTCTCCAGGGGAAACTGGTCTTTGCAGTCTGGAGATGAGCTGCAATTCCGAGGGATCCCCAGGCCCCACCTGGAGGCTGGCAAGCCTAGCTGACATCTTTGTCCTCCTTTGGCGAGTATGCGAAGAAAGTTCACCTTCCTTTTCAAATACGATTTTGTACTTACAATCAGCGTGTGTTTGAATAAAAAAGAAACTGTTGCCGAGTGCATGACTCATGCCAGAGGAGCACAGGGCCGGGAGTCTGTCAGCCTGAATGGACTAGAGGATCTCATTAACGAACCATCAAAGAGTGTTTCTCAAAGAGGGAAGAAAGAAACGGGAGCTGAGCCACAAAGGCCCCGGGAGCTCCTAACGTACAGTTCATTGGCGACTGTTAGCACAGGTGGTCCCAGAGAAATGGCGGCCAGCACACATTAGAACAGGTTAACAATGTAATGCTGTCTATTTTGAATGCTTTCATTAGCGCTTTTGTGTCTTTATACTGGATGTATATTGAAGGGTCAACCTCTTTTCAGATCAGGTTCAATTTTGTTTGGAAGTTTTGGTGGCAACAATATCGGGCAATTCTGCATTTGCTCCACATTTTCTCAACGGGGAGGGGAAAGTGCAGCTCAAAACCACATTCAAATGCCTCGGGGCAACGCCACACTGACTGCAAAGTCGCCCCTGAACGGCCATAAAATGGTCATACATCTATGCAGAAGGTACCATAAAATCCTATGATCAAAGGAAGTGAAAGCAGCATGCAATGCAGAGGGGAATTTCTGTTCCAACCTGGGTTTCCTAAAACAACAGAGGGAAAAGCCAGTGCAGAACCAGCCATTGTCAACTTGAACATGGAAGTTTTTGTATCGCCAAAGGCAGTGGAACTAGTGAAAACCCTGGCGGGGTATCAAATATTTGTCAAGTACCATTTTCAGAGGAATACAGGTCACTGGATACAAGCACCCTCTTCGGCAATATATACGCACACAAACACGTGCATTTGAACATTCTGGGTGATTCAGAACTGCTCTTTCCACGGTGCACTAGTTTTTCACATCACCTTGCACAAGACCCTCTATTTAAATAAGGAAAACAAAATCTCACCAGTCTAAAAGGACAAATAACAAAGATTTTCATCCTTTCCGTCTGAGAGTAGATCATGATTTTGCTGCCCAAATCCTGCTTCTTGGCAAACATAGCTGTGAGGTTATTTTTTTTTTAAAAAATGTGACTCTACAGTTGCCAACCTCCAAATGACTCTAAAGATCTCCTGCTATTGTAACTGGTCTCCAGGTGACCAAGATCAGTTCCCCTGTGGAAAATAGCTCATTTGGAGGGTGGATTCTATGCCCCTATTCCTTGCTGAGGCCCTTCCTCTCCCCAAACCCCACCTTCCCTGTCCCTTAAATCTCCAGGTATTTCCCAGTCCAGAGCTGGTCACCCCATGTGCCTCTCAAAACGACAGCAGAGTTCAAGAGTTTGTAACTGCTGTAGTAATGCCCAGTAATGTAAAGTCCTGATGCATACAGTTAAAACACTGTGTGTGCCCCCCGCCCCCCAGAACATTAGAAACAAGTGAAGTAAACACATGCATTATTTGTAGGTAGAATACTTTCATTATTTGCAGAATGTGCAGTGGGAGGACGATGCTGGCAGACTGTGACTGCTACACTAGGTTTTTCCATGGTTTTTCTTGGTTTCTATACTGGTGCCTTGGTTTTCCCAGGAGTTAGACAAGTGGGGCAACTGATGGCCTGCCCACTCCAGCTTGGGAAATCCCTTGAGATCTGGGGGCAGGGCCTGCGCAGGGCAGAGTTTGGGGAGGAGAGGGAGCCTAGTGGGGATGTGTTCAGGTAGAAGCCATGTTGGTCTGCAGTAGAAAAGCTATATTAGAGACCAACAGGCTTTTTAGGATAGAGGCTGCCACACTCCCTGATCCATGGATGGTTGCTTTCATACAGCACTCCAAATCCAGATGCCAGTTGTGCAGAGAAGTTCCCATCTTCTCTTGCAACTTGTGTATTAGTGGTAGGTTAGTGTTGCCAACAACCGGGGGGGGGGGGGATGTCTTGCCCCTTTAATAGAGACTTAAGGAAGTGTAGTTTTCAAGGTGATTTCTCCCCCCCCCCCCAAGAAAAGCTTCATCGCCTCCTTTCCACCCATTAATAGTCCAGTCCGAGGCAGAGTTCCTTCAGTCTAAGGCCACTGACATCAGTGAGCTCAGACTGGAGTAACTCTGCATAGGACTCGATCCAGGTGGGCAGCCGTGTTGGTCTGAAGCAACAGAACAAAGTTAGAGTCCAGGGGCACCTTTAAGAACAACAGAGTTTTATTCAAGGGGTGAGCTTTCATGTGCAAAGCACACTTCATCAGACAACGAAACAGAATTATAGATCATAGTTGTATATGTAGGGGTGGCTTGTTAAATTAGCATGCATGATAGTGAAAATATTTAACAGATCAAAAGAATTACAAGCTGGGTTTTTTTGTTATCATCTGTTTGGGTTCAACTGGGGGGAAAAACAACATAGGTAATAAATATGTCAAAACTGGAGACTGATATGCCCTAAATTGTAAGAATCCCGTCCTTAGACCCCCACCCATCTCCTTTCTAGCGTGGAGGCGAACTTTACAGTATCTTGGCTGTGTAGAGTATTTTCCTCATCCCCAAATCAGAGACTTACATTTAAATCTACCATTCCAAATTACATTACATATTCAATTATACTCTTAATTGTTAAGAGTAGTAAACTGAGATTTTTTTTTAAAGAATAGGACTGCATGTGAGACTTCTGCTCAAAGTAGTCAAGGATCAGATCTTTGTTGATGAAACACAGTTCTTTATTTCCAATCTCTACATTGGTACAGCTTCTCGGATTATTGTCAGAGATAACACAGATGGCAAAAGCGGGTCTATTATACCTTTCTAAGCAGTTTGAATTACCCATAGGTAGCCAATCACTACAAGGGAAAAACGGCGGGCAAAAGGGGCTCTGGCCGTTTGCTTCCCACAGGAAAGAAAGTGAGGTGTCAAGTTGTAAATTTCCCCTTCCAAACCAGACCCTTCAGATGTTACCAGTTCACATAACAATCCATGGCCTCGAGGCTTTCGCACATTGATAAGAGATGAGACTTGTCCTCCCTTGGAGTCTCAGCCGAGATGAATGGAATGCAGAGGTAGGAGTGTGAGAGGCCCATTGTTCCCATACTTTGAAGTTGACATCCTCCCGCTTTGACAGTTACACAAACCAGGCCGGTCAGGGTCATAAACCTGGGGTTACACATTCTACATACATACTAATACATACATACTAATACATACTGACCAGAATGAGGGGTACATGACAGGTGTTCATGAGGGCAGCTAGCATACATACAGTACTATGAAAAGCAAAGCAGCGTACACAAAGTGAAACATGGCTGTAAGTAGCAAGATACATTGTCTGAATCAGCAGATTCTGACACTGCATGGGACTGAACTCTCTCTATTAAAAGGACGTGGCATTTTCCTCCAGGGTGGCCACTTACAGAATGTTTTTCAGTAGCAAATTCTTGGTATTCGGTAGTTCAGAGCTGTGTGTTTTAAACTATTTTCCCTGTCCCTGTGGATATCTATGGCTGGTTTTACATCTGCCTTTCCTGCTGGAATCATTCTACTTCCAAAAAAACTCGCCCACATCTCTTCCAAGTGTGAATCTGCATTCCTTCGCAACTGTCCATATCTGCTAATTGCCCTCTAGCTCTCAAGCTGGCTTCACACCTCTGTAAACAAATCCTGTTCTTAACAGCACTTCCAAAGAATGACCCCTTTCACTCCAGTTCAATCAGATGTGGACATTCCCCTACAACAGCTTTGACACCAATGTGTTACCGGTGCAGGGAGCGCTGGAATGAAGCTGTTACAAAAATGCACATGTAAAACCAGCCTAAGTAAGGGTGGTTATCAGGGAGACTCACTGTTTCACGGGCCACTTCTTTTGTTCACGGGTGCTACTGATTGACAATAAATTTGATTGCAGTTTATTTGACGGCAATTGGACTGTGATGGGTGGCTGTCTCTTCCCTAATGGATGTCCTACATTTAGGTAGCTGTTCCAAGGTACGTGAATTCTTCAAGTGTGTGCATTATTATATACAGGGGTCATTTCGAGCAGGAGCTCGGGGGAGAGCAGCTCCGGGATTTGGTGCCAGCCCCCCCTCCTGAAAGTGGATTATTGGATGTGTGTGACAGCAGCCCTTAACGTGTAAACTGGGGGCGGGGGGCATCAAGGTTGCAGTCGCACACACTAAATAATCCACTTTCAATTTACTTTCAGTGCACTTTCCAACTGGATTTTACTGTGTGAACTGGCAAAATCCAGTTGGAAAATGCATTGAAAGTGGATTGAAGGAAGATTATTTAGTGTGTGTGCAGCCTAAGAGGGTTTTTTTTTCCCCTTTCAGTTCCCGTTTTTAAGATACGGCTGAACTACAAATACTCACATTGCTTTCTAGGTTCTGAGCTTTAGGGTGGAACTACATACAGAGCTCACTTTGGGGTTGCCGCAAAAAATGACAGCCTAATGTCAAAGTTTCCCTTTCCTCACACAACAGGTTAAGCAAGCTTACCCAGGGCTATTTTGGGGCAGGAATGCACAGGAATGGAGTTCCGGCTAGCTTCTGAGTTGGCCTACAACCTCAACCCCCCTTGGGTTACTCAGGTGCCTCGCAAGCCACGGAGCACCTGTGGAAGCCAAGCCAATCCAAGGAGGGAAGGCAAGTCCTGGGCCCCTGGGGAAGCTGATCCTGGGAGGGAGCTGCGCTGTCAGGGGTGTGGCCTAATATGCTAATGAGTGTCTGTAGTTGGGGGTGGCCTATTATGCTAATGAGTTCCTGCTGGGCTTTTTCTACAAAAAGAGCCCTGAGCTTACCTGTGTCACCATGATACCGTCCTGCATCATGAGGGGTAATGATGACAAGAAGAGGCCTAATGAGGACATGACTTGGGCAAGTGAGCCCTAAACATAAGGGGGAGAGGAAGAGGAACTGGACACGGAGCTGCCATTTTCAGGGGCAGCCTGGAGTTGAGCACAACACGTGGTGCGCCCTCAGAATCTGTGCTGAAAGAAAAGGGACTGACACCAAGAAAAGAGGCATTCACATTTTGTCTTAAGAATTCCCACACACGCACGCGCACCAATAAATGATACTTGATCAGTGAGCAGAGCATCAAAATGGTCTGACATCTTCCCTTCTACCATTAGTTGTGAACTTAGTTAAAAAGACCAAGGCTATAATTATAATTACTGAAGCAAAAAGCAGATAGAAATAGCTACGAGGGGGAGATGCGCTCCAGGAATATCATGCCTGATTTTCTTCTGCTTAAAGCCTTTTTTCCCCCCTTGGTGACATCACAGTCCTATCAAGCTGTGATCATGTGCTTGCTTTGAAAGCACCAACCCAAGCTAATAGTTTCCATGGAGATTAGCAGGAGATAGCCAAATGACGAACTTCTCAGCTGTACTTTTGCTTTGGTTTCTATGGTTTCCAGATTTGGGAAAGGGGGGGGGAATGAAGTTGCTGATTTTGTTAAATAGGAAAGGTCAATGCGAGTTGAAAGGGGGAGCCAAAATTAGCGTGCAAAAATAATCTTCTGTCACCTACCGTAAGTGGGGTGGTTTGCGAACTCCTGATGTTCGATGCTGTGGTTTGCTGTACGAGTGTTAAAGGGGGAGCCAGCATTCATCTTACTATTAATCATTTATACTGCCCTTTGACTGTGTAAAGAACTTCACAATCTTCGTCTCCATCCCCTTAGGTAAATCATTATTATTAATCCTATTTTCGCAATGGGGAAAGTGAGAAAGGGAACAAAGTAAATGCATTGGCTGCCCTGGGAATCAAAAGTGGATATTTAAAAGGCACCACATTGTGTGTGGCGGGTTCCCCCTTCCATTACCTGCAGTAATCTATGCCTGATGTCTTGAGATGTCATTACATGTTTCCACACACCTCTCCGTATCATTGGCTGTCAAGAAGAAGGAGGAGGAAGAGGAGCTGGTTGTTATATTCCGCTCTTAACTACCTGAAGGAGTCTTAGAGTGACTTACAATCTCCTTCCTTTCCTCTCCCCACTACATACACCCTGTGAGGTAGGTGGGGCTGAGAGAGCTCTGAGAGAACTAGTCACCCAAGGTCACCCAGCAGGCTTCATGTGGAGGAGTGGGGAGTCAAACCTGGTTCTCAAGATTAGAGTCCACTGCTTTTAACCACTACACCACCACTGAGGGAACTAGCCCAAAGCTATGGGGACATATCGGCCGATACCCCCTCAGTACTGTGCTATGCCTCCTCCTGAGGAGTGGACTGGGAAGTGAAAATGGTCCCGAAGCAAGCCAAGCTGAGTTGTCCTTGTGGCGGGATAAGCCAGCACTGCTGGGCCACTCAGCTTAGTCGGGTGACCAGTGGGCATCTGCTCACCCACTGCATCCTCCCACAAATCAGCAGCACTGCAGGAGGAGACAATTGATAAGCTGACACCAGTTGGCCTTGCTGAGGACGGATCTGAGCAAAGTGGGCCTTGAGGGGCTGGCAGAGTTTCCGGGGCTTAGCTCTAACATCTCCTGGCCACCAGGGGCTATCTAGGGTAACAGCCCGCTGGGAAATTTCCCTGTAAGTCAAATGGCTGATCTGCCCCTCCTTGAATTTCCTGCTTTCATTTTTTAAAAAGTAGTCGCAATCCAGTTTGTTGGTCAGATATAAGAGAAAACGGGCACCCTGTTTTGTTGGGACTGCCTGTCAGGATTGGAGGAGGGAAAGCTGCAGGGCGGCTGGAGCTGAGCCAGTCAGCCTCTTTCTGCCATTTTCATTCTCATCTCCTCTGTTCCATCACCTTTCTCTCTTGCTTGTCTCTTTCCTCTAATGTACAGTGACAAGTGAAAACACTGGCCAAAAAACTGGAGTGGAATTAATACTGTTTTGGGGTTGCTTCCTCTGTCTGCAGAGGGAAATTTGCCTCCGCAGTAGGTGGGCCATGGGAGGAGGTGGAAAATGCCCAGTTTCACTCAGCCTGGTATTGGATTTGAATCATTCATTGTGAACCACCTTACTATAAGATGTCCAGCTGAAAGAATGTGCCCTTTTGCTCACCAGTGAATACACATGGTAAAGCTCCTGTTGTCAAAAATCTGAGATTAGGGCTAAACGACTGAAATGTTCTTCTTCAGGGAGGGGCTGTGGCTCAGTGGTAGAGCTTCTGCTTGGCATGCAGAAGGTCCCAGGTTCAATCCCTGGCATCTCCAGTTCAAAGGACCAGGCAGGAGGTGATGTGAAAGATCTCTGCCTGAGACCCTGGTGAGCCACTGCCAGTCTGAGTAGACAGTATTGACTTGGATGGACCAAGGTTCTGATCCAGTATAAGGCAGCTTTGTGTGTTCACATGTCCTTCTGAATACCAGATCTTTGGAGCTGCTTCCCAATGAAGGGCTCTTTGCTGGGCTGTTTACATTGCCCATTCCTTACCCTAAAACCCGTGCTGACTGTGTCAAAACTAAGTTCTTCTTTCTGTCAGAAAGCAGATGCGATATGTTACGCCCCAGCCAGAAAGTAAGTAAGTGTGAACCAAGGGCAAAGTGGGAGAAGGGCAGCGCATCTTACTGATGAATATGTGGGTTAGCTAATACCCACCCTTTGCTTTATCTCTCAACGTCAGGTCCTCTTTGTTGTGTGTTGTGAGGATTAGCTGCAAAATCACACTCTCCAGGGAACCTGCTTATTGCTATTGCTGGCTTTTAAAATAACATTTAAGTTGTGCTCTGTGTTGTCAGTTTATTTGCTGAAAGGACATCAACATTAATCAGTCTGGAACAGTTTATGCTGTAATCTTATGACACGTTACTGGGCATTTGTCAGCATGTACATTGCTCTACACAGAATGAAACATAGCAGTGGCTTGTTGCAAGTCAATACAAAGAAATAACAGTAATTATAACACAATGAAAAAAGGGAAGAGAGAAAGAATTGGTTTTCCTCCACTGTTGCTGCGTAGGATGTCTCTCTCTGCAAATGCACTTCATTTTATCTTTTATATGGCTCACAACTACTGGAGGTAATTTTTAAAGACAGCTCGCACAGAATGAAATAGACATCTATTTGAATAATAAAACAGCAGGAAGTAAAGCAACCCCATTAAAAGCCATCTGTACCTCATATTAATGTATTTAGCAGTTCAGTTCAGACAGCATGTGAAACCGTGTCCGTGAGCCCAATTCTGATTTTGCAAAGTGACCACCATTAAGATAAACCAGTCATTCAGATCCTGGTTTGCCTCAACCAGTTTTTGCTTCCATCACTTTAATTCTCTCCCCACCCCCCTCCGTAGAGACCCAGATGTTTTCCTGCCTGTATTGCAATAAAGAGGCCATCCAAGGATTGGTGCTTGGGGGGGCAACAGTGGGAGGGCTTCTAGTGTCTTGGCCCCACTACTGGACCTCCTGATGGCACCTGGTATTTTTGGCCACTGTGTGACAGAGTGTTGGACTGGATGGGCCATTGGCCTGATCCAACATTGGCTTCTCTTATGTTCTTATGTTCTTAAGGATTAACCCAGAATGATTCCTACATCACATGAAACCAAGTTAAGAATAATGAACCATGGGGGCTGACAAACTGTGATTTCATACCTCGGTTTGATGGATGCTAACTAATCAGCATTAATAAAGTGGTTCTTGTTCAGATGCTCACATTAACCCTAGCACATTTCAGTAAGCCATGTTTTTGTGTGATGTCTGATCTGAGTCAAGGACCATTTCCGCAGTAATGAAATTCCCCACACTGACATTTTAAAACTGCACATTATGTGAAAGTTTCTGCAGTAGATTTTTCCTCACCAGGCACAAACCCGGAGTTTTCTCCTTCTTACCCTGTGTTTTCAAAACTCATTAAAACTGGGGATTCTGAAAATGAGGAGTAAAAAGGAGAACACTTCTGGTCTGCGCCTGGTGAGGAAAAATCTACTGCAGAAAGTTTCACATATTGCACAGTTTTAAAACCGTCAATGCAGGGAATTTCACTACTGCAGAAATGGGCAAGAGCTGTCCCCTTCCCATTCCGCAAGCGTGGTACAGATGGGCTCAGTCATATATTATACCTATCCCTGAAAACACTACCTCTGTTTTTTTTTTAATGTGGCCATTTGAGGGATTCCTTATTATTAAAATATTGGCTGAGGACAGACTGGCAATCTGAAGCGGAGGCAAAGCGGAGGGAACTGGAGCGGGGGAAAAAACCCACGGAGCTGGCCGTTCACACTGGCCAGAGCAATGTGGATCAGCGGCGATACGGAGCGTTCAGACTGCCACGGAGCGTTCAGACTGCCGCATAGCCAGCGCGTGCAGCTCGCGCGCGCCGCTGCACTTTTTTTGTTTTCCTTTGATGTTTTTCGCATATGCGCATATGCGCAAAACTTTTTGCCGGTGCGTTCACACTTCCTCCGGATGCCTCCCGCTTCTTCCAGTTCACACTGTTTGGAAGCAGGAGGCATGCGGAGGAAGGCCCCTGAACACCGGGAAAAACCGGTGTACGGGTAAAGCGGAAGGAAAGTGACTGGGAGACGGGTAAGTACACAACTGAGCCGACGGACAGATGCGCATGTCTGAACGTGCTCCTTTCCTCCGTTTGCAAAGCGTGCCTGCCCCGCTTTAGATTGCCAGTCTGTCCTCAGCCATTGTTAATGTGAATTGCTAGGTTTGCCATTCTTTGCCCTTCACCCTCCTGTCCCAGGTTTACAGAAGTTAAATTTGTTTAGTACATGATTTTCCCCTCCTATGGCTGGGTCTAACAGTGTAGGTCTATGAGTTCTATTCCCTTTCTTCCTTTTCCCCACTAGTAACATAAATTGTCCTCTCACAAATGTTTCAAAGGCTTTTGAAGAAGCAGAAAAATCCATCCTGGGAGCATCATTCAAGGCAAAAAAAAGGGTTCTTATCTTTGCCTCTAAATTACAAACTAATTTCTGTTTGAAGAGAATTATCCCAGTTGATAAATGAATACTACAGGGGCAGGATCAGCATCTATCACTGGAGTTATTGCAGAATTATCACTGTACAGTGATGGTGATAAACTCAGTTGTGGAAGAATCTTTATTTTGATGGAAACAGAAAGTAAAATTCTGCAGACGTCTATAGAAAAGTCTGTAAATCTAATAATGTGAAGTCTTTAAAATAGTTCCCCCCAAATGCTGGAATGAACATATGAGAGGTATTATTCTTAGAGTTCTATATAAGCATCTACCATACCATACCCTTACAGCATCTCCAGCTACTATTATCTCCCCTGTTGAGATAATTGATCTATTAAATCCCTATAGAAGTACCTCTGACCTTGTCCTTCGTTAGGTGCAAAACAACAACAAGGTAATTATTTTTTCAGTCTAGACTACCCTAAAAATGTAACAAGAACAACAACAAAACAACACAAAATTGGGGGGGGGGTCATTTTTTAAAAATAAACAAATAAATAAAGGGAATCAAAACACCTATAAATTTTGAAAAAGTAGCTGAATGAAAAATACTTATATTCAGAAATATATTCAAAACATCTTGTGTTTTGAATATGAGTGTTTTTAATAAAAATCTGTTCTAGGGGGATCTTTTGTGTCTTTTCCCCTTAATTTTCATCTTTTACATGAACCATTAAGCCCACCCATGTTAATCGTTAAAAATTAACTTTGTTGATTCTTTAAAAATATAGGAAGAGATAATATATTAAAGTTGTTCCTGATCTAGATTTAGATCTGTATTTATATTTAAACATTAAAGCTCATTCAGTGAAATGCAGATGATGGTTCCTCAGCCAGAAGCAGGGGCAAAATTTCTCTTCCCTCCTCTATAATTCCTAGTACCCTCAAGAGAATGGATATACATGGTTTACTCTAGGCTTAATAATTAGTTAAATGGGAAAAACCCATTTATACAAGATCTTAACTCTCAAATATTTTCTCCTTTTAATCTAATAGGGAGAGATGCAGTAAGATTGTTACCCCCTCAGTGTTTATGATCTAAAGGCTTTATAAAATGCTCTTCATAATGGCCCAGCTGAAATTTTCACCAAGGTCCTCTTTGAATACTGATTATTAATTCTACACAGTCTCAATTATAACCTCTGTATTCTGGTATGAACCTGTCTAGCCAGCAAGCCTACTGATAAAGGGCACCCACACTTGTAGCGAGCAGTTTCACTTATAGTATACTACACTAATCCAATCTGCCAGTTGGTTGACACCCGATCACACTACAAATAAGGCAATGTCTAGAAGTATGTCCAAACTCCACATTTGAATCTTGAGGAGTATGCAGTACAGGCTGTATGCCAGCTCCAGAAACAGTTATGTCACAACCTCCAGCACCTTCATCTTATCTGGGTCAAGTTTTGGGTTGTTTACCTGCATCCAGATCACCACCTCCTCCAGAAAATGATGGCACTTCCAGAGCCTCCCCAGAATTGGACAGAAAGGAGATATAGGAATTAGGGGGCATCAAGGAAGAGCTTCTTTAAAAGCAGAGGCACCTCAGCTTTTTTCATGACTGAAAGGACCATCCCTCTCTTAAAGAGACATTCAAGATGTCTGCTGTCCAACTAGCTAGCTTGCCGCTGGCAGCTTTCAATAGCTAGTAAACACAAGGATTCAGCCCCTTCAATAAGAACTGTGCAGAGATGTGATTAGGTGATATCTCCACCAGTACTGGAACAAATGGAATTTTGTGGCAGTAATCTTCAATCTGACAGTTCTCGTTCTTGTACTAAACAGTGACAATTCCAATATATGTATATATTTATATTGCTAAGGTATAATAAAATATTGGCTGGTTTTTCTTTCAAAGAAACTAATGACTGTTAAAACTTAAGTTAGAAATCAAGATGGCGCCTGGCATTGAGCTTGGGAACTGAGCTCCGCCAAGATAGAATATATTATACCTAAATTCTGCATTAGTTTTAGTTCTTAGTTAGTCATGGGGAAATAGAGGGGCCGCGGAGGTGTGGGGGACCTACCGGACTATGAAGTAAGGCTTGGATATCAGGTAGGGTAGGAGAAGACTCTGACGGTGTGAGAGTTCTGCTCAAAGTAGTCAAGGATCAGATCTTGGTTAGTTAACCACAGTTCTTTATTTCCAATCTCTACATTAGTACAGCGTCTCGGATTATTGTCAGAGATGAGACAGATAATACAAGCAGATCTATTATACCATTCCAAGGAGTTTGAATTACCCATAGGTAGCCAATCACCTTAAGGGAAAATTGGCGGGCAGAGAGGTGTTCTGGCCGTTTGGTTCTCACAGGAAAAGAGTGAGGTGTCAAGCTGTAAATTTCCTTTCCCAAACCAGACCCCTCAGATGTTACCAGTTCACATAACAATCAATGGCCTCAAGGCTTTTGCATGTGATAAGAGATGAGAGGTATCCTCCCTCGAAGTTCCTGCCGGGGCAGCTGGAATGCGGAGGCAGGGATGTGAGGCCTCCTTGTTCACATATGTCACGGGTGTCACTCTCCCGCCTTACTGACTACAATCTCCCGGTCTGGCCAAGCATTAATACATAATAGGTACAGGGAAAAAGAAAGACACATGCTACTTAAAAGGTACAGGCATGAACAACATTATGTCTGAATTAGCAGATTCTGACACACTGGCCTCCTCATAATTAACTTCACCTAGCTTTATCAGGAAACATTTTATGAAAAAGTCTAACTAGTCTAGGAGCATGCACATTTTCTGAACGAATCCATTCATTGTGTTCCGGACCGAAATCAAGCCATCTAACTAAGTAATACAGTCGGCCCCTACGCATTTTAGAATCTAGAATTTCAGTTATCTCGAAATGAGGGGCCCCCTCCTTCATCAGTGGAGGAGGAGCTGGAGGAACTGGATGCCATGCATTCGGCCCAGGATCTTTCTTCAGTAAGCTGAAATGAAAAACAGGATGCACAGAACTCAGTGATTTAGGCAATTCCAGTTCAAAAGACACATCCGAAATTTTTCGCAACACTTTGTATGGGCCTACGTATTTCCATCCCAATTTCCTACTGGGTTGTAGCCCATGTATATTTTTGGTGGAGAGGTAGACAGAGTCCCCCGGCTGGAGATCCCAGCCTGCTGCTCGGCCCCGATCCGCGTATTTCTTGTAGTCCTCTTTCGCTTGGTCTAGTGCCTTGCCTATTAAGGGCCATGAATCTTGCAAGGTCGTCCACCAACTCTTAAAGTCCGAGGGGGGGGCATTGGGCACATTCTCAATGGTAGGCAACGGTTTTCCTTCGAAACCCCCCACCGCCATGAAGGGGGAGACCCCCGTGGAAGAATGCACGGCATTGTTGTAGCTATACTCCGCAAATGGCAATAATTCCACCCAATTGTCCTGATGGTAGTTGGTGTAGCATCTTAAAAATTGTTCCAATATTTGATTAGTTCGTTCGGACTGTCCATCGGTTTCTGGGTGGTAACCCGAACTCAGTGCCGGTTCTATGTCCATCATTTTCAGGAGCTCCCGCCAGAAGTTGGCAATGAATTGACTGCCCCTGTCGGATACCACCCTCTTAGGAAAAGCGTGTAATTTTATTACGTGGTTGAAGAAAGCTTTGGCCATTCCCTTGGCCGTGGGCAACTGCTTAAAAGGGGTGAAATGGGCTTGCTTTGAAAACGTGTCCACCACCACCCAAATAACCGTTTTCTCTTTTGAGGGTGGCAGATTAGTAATAAAGTCCATAGCTATTGCCTCCCAAGGGCGAGAAGGGGTAGGTAAAGGATGCAACAGCCCCGGAACCTTTCCCCCCCGCTTTTTGCACATCAAGCAAGTCTGGCAGGCCGAGACGAAATCGGAAACATCCCGGCGCATGCGCGGCCACCAAAACTGCCGTTGAATTAAGTTAAGTGTTTTTAGAAATCCAAAATGCCCTGCCAGTTTGGAAGAGTGGCATGCCAGCAGCACATCCTTACGTTTGCTTTGGGGCACCACCAGTTTGTCTCCATGATACCAACACTGGTTTTCTTTTTTGGAACATTCGTCTATCGTCTCCAGTTCTTCGATTTCCTCAGGGGCATAATCCCCCCCCCCCAATCGCACGCCCCAATGTCCAGCTGAGTTTTCTTATGCTGGCTCCTAGTAACTACTGCCCCTCCTAGCTGCTGGGGGGAGAACATGGAGTCGAACACCTCTTCCTTCACACTTTCGTGTTGAGGCAACCTGGAGAGTGTGTCTGCTAAAGAGTTGGCCTTTCCAGGGAAGTGTTTTAACACAAAATTGAACTTGGAAAAGAAATCAGCCCACCGCAGTTGCTTTGCATTGAGAGATCTCTGCGTACGCAGGGCTTCCAGGTTCTTATGATCAGTCCAGATTTCAAACGGGGTTTGCGCCCCCTCCAGCCAATGCCGCCACGTAGTGAGCGCTAACCGGATAGCTGCGGCTTCCTTGTCCCACACGGACCAATTTCTCTCCGTGTCGTTAAACTTTTTTGAGATGTAAGCTAGGGGGTGTAACTTCCCATCCGACCCTTGCTGTAGTATGGCCCCCCCCCATGGCCACATCGGAAGCATCTACATGGATTATAAACTCTTTAGTTTCGTCTGGATGGGCTAAGATGGGCTACGAAGTAAAAAGGGTTTTTAATGTTTCGAACGCCCTCTGGCACTCCCCATTCCAAGCAATTCTCTCCCCCGGCTTCCCGGCCTCCGTCCCCCTCCCCTTGGTTTTCAGCAAGTCCGTTAGGGGGAGGGTGACTGTCGCAAAGTCTTTTATGAAAGTTCGATAGAAGTTACAAAATCCTAACAGGCTCTGTAATTGTTTCCTTGTTCGCGGAGCTTCCCACTGCACCACCGCCTCCACTTTCGCTGGGTCCATTTCCAACCCTCTCTGAGAAATGCGATACCCTAAGAAGTCTACTGACTCACGATGGAACTCGCACTTCGATAACTTAACATACAGCTGGTTTTTCAGCAAGGTAGAAAGGACTTCTCGGACTAGTTTCACGTGCTCTCTCTTATCAGTAGAATAAATCAAGATATCATCTATGTAACATAACACTCCCTTGAACAGGTGCTTGTGCAACACTTCATTTATCAAACTCATAAAGACCCCAGGTGCGCCACTTAAGCCGAACGGCATCACCAGGTATTCAAACTGTCCCAATGGAGTGTTGAATGCAGTCTTTGGCTCGTCCCCCTCCCTTATGCGCACCCGGAAGTAAGCATCCCGCAGATCTAGCTTGGTGAACACTTTTCCCTTGGCCGCTGCGGTTAACAAGTCTTTTATTAACGGGAGGGGGTAGGCGTTAGTGGTGGAGACAGCATTCAGCCCCCTATAGTCTGTGCACAGGCGCAGGCCCCCGTCTTTCTTTTTCCGGAATAAAACGGGGGCTGCAAAGGGGGACTTCGCTGGCCGGATGAAGCTGTGCGCCAAATTTTTATCCAGAAACTTACGAAGCTCCTCCCGCTCTAAGGGACTCATGGAATAAATCTTCCCCTTAGGGAGTTTCTCGCCTGGGAGTAGCTCGATGGCACAGTCCGATAGTCTGTGGGGGGGTAACTCATCCCCCTCGGTCTCGCTGAACACTTCCATTAAGTCTCTGTACTCCTTTGGCACCAGGCAGGGGGCGAAGGCGAGGGCGGCGGGTTGGGGAGGAGGGGTTGGCGGTCCCAGCCCCCACTCCGAGTCCCATTTGTGCATTAGGCACCGATCATCCACCCAGGAGATTTTCCCTTCACTCCACTTGATGTAAGGGTCGTGCGAACTCAACCAGGGGCTGCCCAGCACCATGGGGAATTGGGCGTTTGGGGTGATGACGAATGCTCGCTTCTCCCAATGTTCCCCGGTTCCCAGAATCAGACCCTCAGTTTCAGCCACACACTCTTCTTTCATTTCCGACCCATCCATTTGGGTAAATTTTAGGGGCTCAGCCA
This sequence comes from Lepidodactylus listeri, assembly GCA_029233225.1. Lineage (NCBI taxonomy): Eukaryota > Metazoa > Chordata > Lepidosauria > Squamata > Gekkonidae > Lepidodactylus > Lepidodactylus listeri. The sequence goes on along the minus strand of JARCFY010000009.1, from coordinate 107,956,984 downwards.
GCGGGGTGACTCTTGGTCCCAACCCTTCCACCACCAAAGGGCTAATTAAGTCTCGAGCACACCCAGAGTCAATTAGGGCACGGACTCTCATGTGTGTGCCCGATCCCGGGGTCATTACTGTCACTACCATGTATAACAGGGGGCCAGGGATGCTCACCGGAGATGGCGCTTCTTGGCGGGGGACCTGCAGCTCTGCGCCGCTCACTGCAGGCCGTTGGAGTTTCCCAACATCTGAGTTTCCATCAGCTCCAGCTCCCCTTGTTCGCTCGTGGCTCCTTCTAGTTGCAACGCTCGGGGTTTGAGCGGGGTCTTCCCTCTGCTAGGAGTGCTCCCCGCCACGGGTGTCGAGGTCTTCGGCCCCTTCCCTCCCCCTCTCGGGCACGCTGAGGCGAAGTGGCCACTTTCCCCGCATTTCATGCACAACCCTTGTTGAAACTGGGCATCCCGGATGTCTTGCACACTGGGCTTTGGCTTTGCTCTCGGCGCTGCTTTGCTGGCCGCTGTAGCCGACGTTCCCATCTTAATGAGAGTAAAGCGCTCCTCCACGTCGGTGGCCGCCCGCATCCAAGTGGCCAACGTTCCCGGGCGGCCCCCCAACAGAACGGTCTCGTAGATTTCCAGGTTGAGACCCTCTTGGTACTTCTCCATGAAAAGTTCCTCGGGCCAACCGTGGATTTTGGCCGCAATGCGCCGGAACTTATCGGTGTAGTCCCTCACTGTGGACCTCCCCTGGAACAGCTTCCGTAGTTGGTTCTGGGCCTTTTCTTCTCCCAGGGGGTCTTCGTATTGGTGCCGGAGGGCCCACATGAAATTGTTCAACGAACGTAACTCAGGTCCGGGGGCATCGTGCAGGCTCACATACCAGTCGCTGGCGGTGTCTTTCAGCTTGGATCCGATGTAGCCAATCCGCTCCCTCTCTGTAGGATAGAGGTGGCCCCAGCTGTCCAGGAACCGCTCGATCTCCAACAGGAAGAAACGCAGCTTCTCGGGGTCCCCATCGAAAGTAGTTGTCAGAGGGTCGGAGGGGGCTGGGCGGGCGATCGGACCGGCCGGCGCCGGGGCCGGTGCTGGGGCGGGACCTGGCACCTGTGGAGGGGCGACCGGCGGGGCCAGCTGCGCGGGCGGCCTCGGCTGCGCGGGCGCCTGTGGCTGAACCGGGGCTCCTCCGGGAACCACCGGCGGCTGCTGAACTCCCGTCACCGGGCCTGGGAGAGCCTCTTGCATGACCCTCATAGCGTCTCGAAATTGGTACTGGAGATCGAGGGCCAATTCTCGTAGTTCGGCGGTGAGTTGGAGCCGTAAATCTCCCATCATCCGGTCTAGATGTGGCATCTGATCTCCCCGATACGGATCGGGCCCATACGGGCCGGTTCTCTCTCCTTCCATGGGCGGGCGACGCGGTTCTCCTCCGTAGATCGGCACGCAGTCGTCTCCCAGGTAGCTCGGTCTCCCTCGATCGAGCTGATCGCCAGGAAACGAAACCCATGCCCCTTTCCGGTCGTGCACCCAAGAATCCACGGTCCCACGACCGAACTGGCTCCAAGCGTACTTGGGGGTCCCGCTCTGAAGAGGAGGTAGGCGCGGGATGTAGTGAGCCCCCTGAATCGTAGTCACCGGCACTTCGGGGGCCCCTCCGCCGCCTCCACCACCGTTCCCCTGGTCCGTCGGGGTGGCGGGGATATCTTCGGGGGTAGGGGTAGGGACCGTGTCGTCGTCTGACATGGTCAGGAACGGCTAAGTCCCAGTCACAGATCTCTGACAATCTGTGAGAGTTCTGCTCAAAGTAGTCAAGGATCAGATCTTGGTTAGTTAACCACAGTTCTTTATTTCCAATCTCTACATTAGTACAGCGTCTCGGATTATTGTCAGAGATGAGACAGATAATACAAGCAGGTCTATTATACCATTCCAAGGAGTTTGAATTACCCATAGGTAGCCAATCACCTTAAGGGAAAATTGGCGGGCAGAGAGGTGTTCTGGCCGTTTGGTTCTCACAGGAAAAGAGTGAGGTGTCAAGCTGTAAATTTCCTTTCCCAAACCAGACCCCTCAGATGTTACCAGTTCACATAACAATCAATGGCCTCAAGGCTTTTGCATGTGATAAGAGATGAGAGGTATCCTCCCTCGAAGTTCCTGCCGGGGCAGCTGGAATGCGGAGGCAGGGATGTGAGGCCTCCTTGTTCACATATGTCACGGGTGTCACTCTCCCGCCTTACTGACTACAATCTCCCGGTCTGGCCAAGCATTAATACATAATAGGTACAGGGAAAAAGAAAGACACATGCTACTTAAAAGGTACAGGCATGAACAACATTATGTCTGAATTAGCAGATTCTGACACACGGCCCCGGATGGCCCCAGACGGAAACCTAGGGCGGGTGCTGGAGCCGGAGTCAGAGTTGGAGCCAGGTTGTACAGGGGGCCGTATTGACTGGTTGAGCGGTGCGGGGGGAGGCCTTAGAGGCTCTGGAACTGCTGACTTCTGACCTGGAGCCCTGGAATTGCTGACTTGGAGCCCTTGGAGCCTAGATGACTGGGGAGTTTGGACGAGTGGTGGCTGATATTTCTGTCTCCTTGGTCCCTTTCGAGTCACCCCTTGCCTTTCTGCCGACTCCGGCTCCCCCTCCCCCTGACTTCCTACTGACCGGCACTTTTTGACTCTCCTGGCTGGCAGCTTCTGACCTTCCCAGCCCTGTTGTCTCCTCGACCTCCTCGGGCCTGGATTTGTTTGGGCTTGGGCCCTTCCAGGATGTGTTGGTTCTTTGGCCTGGTCAGGCCTTTCCAGCTTCTCAGCTCTGCTTGGCTCTGTTCAGGTCTCCTTAGCCCTTCAGGACTTTTTGGCCCGGCTCAGCCGTGTTCGGGCCTCTCTGGCTTGCTTCGACCCTCCCGGCACCTTTCGGCTTTTTAAGGGCCATTGGTGATGTCCTGTGCCAGACTTTGATGGCTGGATTCATCCTAGGGCTTTTTGGTTCCTCTGGGCCCCCATGGCCCTCCCAGTTTTTGTGGGTCCTGTTGGCAACTAGAGCGGTGCTCAGCATCCCGGGGCACAGGGAGGAAGAACTGGCAGTATGTGGTTGGTACATCTTTGGCTGTGGTTGGCCTCTGGAACCGTTGCAGAAGGGAGACCCCTGGTAGGTCTTTTACAACCCTGGCCAGGCCTGGACTCCCTCCCTGCTCTTGGGAATTTTCATCTGCGCTTGCTGGGAGCAGCCAAGAGCAATTCCCAGCTTAGTTAGGGGGTAGGGGATAAGAATAAGAATAAGGGGGGGGGGGTTAGCTAGGATAGTGTAGATTAGATTAGATTAATTTTGTGCTAGTCCTATAGATAGCAGATAGTTTTCCACCCTTTATTCAATTTAGTAGAGTAGGCTAGTTTAGTCTTGCAGGGAGGGGAGGGAGTAGCAAGAAGGGAGTTCAGGGTGGGGAGTGTTGTTTTGTTTATTGTTCAGTACATTTTGTAGTTAATATTTGAGTGGACTACCACCAAATTGGAACAGCAGAATCTGGACAGATGCACTGAGCAGCATTGCACCATCTACTGGTGCAAGGAACCAGGGAGTGAGATTCCATCAGCGCTGGTTAGGAGTCCGAGGGCGGCCGAGGCCTTTGTGGCAAAGGCCACCAATGGACGAATGAGCAGCCAAGGGATCCCAGTGCTCCTGGGGATGGGGAGGTATGGCGGTGGGACCAGATGGAAGTGGAAGGGAAGGGAATGGAAATGTGGACGAGCTTGGTCCCCTTCCCATCCCGAAGGTAGCAGGTCGTGGGGCTAGGAGAGAAAACCCCACTCTTACATTGGTGTTGTGTAATGCCAGGTTTATTAATAATAAGACCAGAACCCTGCATGACTTTTTGTCAGAGCAGTATGTGGACCTGGCATGCGTGACTGAGACCTGGGTGCAAGAGGGAGAGACTGTGGCTCTCTCCCAATCGGCTCCTCCCAGGTTCTCGGTCCTTTACCAATCCCGGACTCAGGGGTGGGGGAGGAGTAGTGGCCTTGGTATAGTGGTTAAGTGCACAGACTCTAATCTGGGATAACTGGGTTTGATTCCCCACTCCTTCACTGGATGACCTTGGGCAAGCCATAGCTCTGTACCAGCTGTTCTTTCAAGGACAGCTATCTCAGAGCTCTCTCAGCCCCACCTACCTCACAGGGTGTCTGTTGTGGGGAGGGGAAGGGAAAGGAGTTTGTAAGCCACTCTGAGACTCTAAGTGAGTGAAGGGCAGGATATAAATCCAATCTCTTCTTCTTCTTCATTGTTCGTTCAGGAGAGTAGCACCTTCAGCTATTAGTCTTGGGCGACTTCAACATCCATGCTGAGGACACAACCTCCATCCAGGCAATGGACCTGGTGTCATCCATAGTGGCACTAGGACTCTCCCAATTTGTCACGGCTCCCACATACAGAGCCGGTCACATGCTCAACTTGATATTTGCAGCAGGGGTTATGGTGGATCGGATTACGACCATGGTCAGACCATCATGCACTGAAGGCCTGGGTGAATATGTTGCTCCAACCCTGTTTGCGTGGCAAGCATATTTTAGCTCACCCGCGATGCCAAATGGTTCCCACACAATTCCCGATGGCCTTGCGGAATCCAATGCCCCCTGGCGGCTTGCTGGATGAGCAAGTCGAGGACTGGCAAAACCATCTCTTGGCAGCGATCAATGAGATCACTCCCCGGTGCCCTCTGCGCCCTTGCTCACAACTCACCCCATGCTATACACCGGAGTTGAGGGCGATGAAGTGGGAACTCAGATGGCTAGAGAGATTATGGTGTTGTGCTCCTGATGAGGCAGCAAGAACATCCTATAGGACATTAATGAAATCTTATGAGATGGTCGTCAAGGCTGCGAAAAAAGTTTTTTACACAGCCACAATCGTGTCTGCGAGTTCTCGCCCAGCCCAATTGTTTAGGACAATTCAGTCTTTGATGACTCTGCCACAATGCATACCAAACAATAGAGAATTGGATATTGGCTGTGGGGCTTTTGGGAACTATTTCGCAGATAAAGTCTTATCGCTCCACCAGGAACTCCCTGCCACAGTTGATACAGTAACGGAACTTGAGGCTTCATGCACGTTTTCTGGTCGCATTCTGGATTATTTCGATCCACTCTGCCTAGAGGAGATTGACAAATTGCTCCTATCGATCTACCCAACCACCTGTAGTCTCAATCTGTGCCCATCACGGCTAATCAAGGCTAGCCGAGATGGGTTACGAGGGGCTCTAAGGGAGATTATTAACACATCCCTTATAAAGGGGGTGTTCCCTAGTGCCCTAAGGCAGTTGTATGCCCCTTTTGAAAAAGTCATCGCTTGATCCAGCTGAATTAGCCAACTATCGGTCGGTATCCAATCTATGCTATCTGGGCAAATTAATCGAGAAGGTGGTGGTAGACTGACTGCAGGGCTTTGTGAATGATGCCTCCATACTAGACCCCTTCCAGTCCAGCTTCTGACCAGGCTACGGGACAGAGACAGTCCTGGTCGCCCTCACAGATGACCTCTGGAGGCTCCTGGATCGAGGTGGTATGGCGGTGTTGATGCTGTTAGACCTGTCAGCGGCATTCAACCATCAACTACTGACCCACCGCCTCGCTGACATTGGGATCCAGGGGTTGGCCTTACAGTGGCTTTCCTCATTTCTCCAAAATCAGGGACAGAGGGTGGCGGTTGGGGAGCAACTTGTGAGGCTTCTGCCCTAAGTAGTCAAGGATCAGACCTTTGTTGATGAAACACAGTTCTTTATTTCCTATTACTACATTACTACAGGTCCTCGGGTCATTGTTAGAGATAAAGTATACAATAGAAGCAGGATTAATATACCCTCCAGTACAATTTGAATTACCCATAGGTAACCAATCACAGGAAGGGAAAAACCGCGGGCTAAAGGTCCTTTGACCGTTTGCTTCCCACAGGAAAAAAGGTTAAGTGTGAAGCTGTAAATTTCCCTTCTTAAACCAGACCCCTCAGATGTATCCATCTTGCGCATAACAAATAACTTGCCAAGGTCTTCACACGCCGATAAGAATTGTTCCGTGTCTCCCCCGGCAGGGAGGAAAGGAATGCAGAGGCGCGGAGGGGTGAGAGGCCGTTTGTTCTCATGGGCTGTAGTCGCCACTCTCCCAGACCAAATGGTTACACTGACCAGACCCATCGTGAGCCATAAATCCAGGACAATAAAATAGAGCCAATTGGAACCTGATACATGGTGCTTGAGATAACAGGATGTTACAGAGGAACTGCAAAGACAGGTTACATATGAAGGGATTATACAAAGCATACAAGCAAACCTTTGTTAGAATCCTCAGATTCTGACACTCAAAATGAGGTGCCCTCTCCTTCATCAGTGGAGGAGGAGTTGGAGGAGTTGGATGCCAGGCATTCGGCCCAGGATTCTTCTTCAACAAGCTGAAATGAAAAACAGGGTGCACAGAACTCAGTGACTTAGGTAACTCCAGTTCAAATGACACATCAGAAATTTTGCGCAACACTTTATAGGGACCAACGTATTTCCACCCCAATTTCCTGCTTGGTTGTAAGCCATGTATATTTTTGGTGGAAAGGTAGACAGAGTCCCCTGGTTGAAGGTCCCAACCTTCGGCCCGTCCACGGTCTGCATATTTCTTGTAGTCTTCCTTGGCTTTATCTAAAGTCTTAGCAATTAATGGCCATGAGTCCTGCAGGTTGGCCCACCATTGCTTAAAATCAGAGGGGGGGGCATCTGATGCTTCCTCTATGGTGGGTAGGGGTTTCCCCTCGAAGCCTCCCACCGCCATGAAAGGGGACACACCCGTGGAAGAATGAATAGAATTGTTATAACTATATTCTGCAAATGGCAGCAATTCCACCCAATTGTCTTGATGGTAGTTAGTGTAACACCTTAAGAACTGTTCCAATATTTGATTAGTTCGTTCGGATTGGCCATCGGTCTCTGGATGGTAACCCGAGCTCATGGCCGGCTCTATGTCCATCATCTTCAAAAGCTCCTGCCAGAAGTTGGCAACAAACTGACTGCCCCTATCAGACACCACACGTTTGGGCAAGGCGTGCAATTTGATCACGTGATTAAAGAATGCCTTAGCCAGTCCTTTTGCCGTCAGCAGCTGTTTAAACGGGGTAAAATGGGCTTGCTTCGAGAACATGTCAACCACCACCCAAATGACAGTCTTTCCTTTTGAGGGTGGCAGGTTGGTAATAAAGTCCATAGCTATCGCTTCCCAGGGACGAGAGGGGGTGGGCAACAGGTGTAGCAGTCCTGGGACTTTCCCCCCCTCCGCTTGCACATTAAACATGTTTGACAGGTGATGACAAAATCAGACACATCTTTACGCATGCGCGGCCACCAAAATTGCCACTGGACTAAGTTAAGAGTTTTCAGGAAACCAAAATGACCGGCTAACTTGGATGAGTGGCAGGTTAGCAAAATATCTTTTCTCTGGGCTCGAGGCACCACGAGTTTGTCTCCATGGTACCAGCATTTGTTAGAATGGAGAGAGCACTCCTCTATGCTCCCTAACTCCTCTGCCTCTTCCGGAGAGTAGTCTCCCCCCATTTTTCTTCCCATGATTCTGCCACTGTATGTTTGCTTTGGCTCCTGGTAGTAACAGCCCCTCCCAGTTGCTGGGGTGAGAACATGGAGTCAAACACTTCCTCTTTCTGACTCTTGTGTTGGGGTAACCTGGATAAAGCGTCTGGTAACGAATTGGCTTTCCCAGGGAAATGTTTGAGCACGAAATTGAATTTCGAGAAAAAATCGGCCCATTGGAGTTGCTTGGCATTCAGGGACCTCTGAGTGCGCAGCGCCTCTAAGTTTTTGTAATCTGTCCAAATTTCAAATGGGGTCTGCGCTCCCTCCAACCAGTGCCTCCAGGTGGTCAGGGCTAAACGTATGGCTGCTGCTTCTTTATCCCATACCGACCAGTTCCTCTCTGTTTCATTAAATTTTTTTGAAATATAAGCCAGAGGGTGCAACTTATCATCAGCCCCCTTCTGGAGGATGGCCCCCCCCATGGCCACATCCGATGCATCTACATGTATTACGAATTCCTTAGTCTCATCAGGATGAGCAAGGATAGGTTCTGACGTAAATAGTTTCTTTAGGGTCTCGAACGCTCTTTGACAATTATCTGACCAGGCTATCTTCTCCCCAGGTTTCCCCACTTCTGGACCCTTCCCCTTGGTTTTCAGGAGTTCCGTTAGCAGGAGGGTGACCGTGGCAAAATATTTTAGGAAGGTGCGGTAGAAATTGCAAAACCCCAATAGACTTTGCAGTTGTTTTCTAGTTCGGGGCGCCTCCCACTGTACCACTGCCTCCACTTTGGCAGGGTCCATCTCCAACCCCTTCTGGGAAATACGATACCCCAAAAAGTCTACCGAATCCCGGTTGAACTCACATTTGGATAGTTTGGCATATAGTTGATTTTTCAACAACGTAGAGAGCACCTCCCTGACCAGTTTTACATGTGACTCCTTATCAGTAGAATAGATCAAGATATCATCTAAGTAACATAACACCCCCTTGAATAAATGCTTGTGCAATACTTCATTGATCAGGCTCATAAAAACTCCCGGCGCACCACTTAAGCCGAATGGCATCACCAGGTATTCGAATTGTCCCAAGGGAGTGTTAAAGGCAGTCTTAAATTCATCCCCCTCCCGGATGCGCACCCGAAAGTAAGCATCCCGCAGGTCCAGTTTGGTAAACACTTTTCCCTTAGCTGCCTCCGTCAGCAAGTCTTTTATGAGGGGGAGAGGGTAGGCATTGGAAGCAGACACTGCATTCAGACCCCTATAGTCCGTGCACAATCTCAGGCCTCCATCCTTCTTTTTTCTGAACAAAACGGGCGCTGCGAAAGGAGATTTGGCAGGGTGGATGAAACCTCGCTCCAAATTTTTGTCTAGGAATTTCCTCAGCTCCTCTCACTCTGAGGGACTCATGGAGTAGAGCTTTCCCTTCAGTAGTTTCTCTCCCAGGAGCAACTCAATCGCACAGTCCGAAAGTCTGGGGGGGACAGCTCGTCCGCCTCGGTCTCATTAAACACTCCCATTAAGTCCCGATACTCCTTGGGCATGGCGGAAGGCACCAACGTCAGCGCCGCCGCCTGCAGGGGGACCAGGGGCCCCGATCCCCACCCCGGGTCCCACTTGTGATGGTTACACTTCTCATCCACCCACGAGATCTTCCCCTCACTCCACCTGATGTATGGGTCATGGGAACTCAGCCAGGGGCTCCCCAACACCATAGGAAACTGGGTGTTGGGAGTGATGACAAAGGCCCTCTTTTCCCAATGTTCCCCCGTCCCCACTATCAGTCGTTCCGTCTCGGCCACACACGCCTCTTTCATTTCCGAGCCATCCATCTGCGTGAACGTGAGTGGCTCTCCCAATGGGGTAACTTTCAGGGCTAGCCCGTCCACCACTAAGGGGCTGATTAAGTCTCGGGCGCACCCTGAGTCAATTAGGGCACGCACCCGTACATGGGTCCCAGTCCCGGGGGCTATCACAGTCACTACCATGTACAGTAAGGGGCCAGGGATGCTCACCGGAGATGGTGCGTTGGGGTTAGGGACCTGCAGTTCTGCACCATTCACTGCAGGTCGTTGGAGTTTCCCGGCATCTGGGCTTCCGTCAGCTCCAACTCCCCTTGCTCGCTCGCTGCCCCTTCCAGCTGTAATGCCCGGGGTTTGAACGAGGTCTTTCCCTTGCTGGGGGTGCTCCCCGCCACTGGAGTGGAGGTCTTGGGAACTTTCCCACTCCCACGGGGGCACCTTTGTTAGAATCCTTAGATTCTGACACAACTGCCTCGAAGGCACCCGCTAGTATGCGGTGTGCTGTAGGGGGCAGTACTCTCCCCAATGCTTTTTAATATCTATACATGCCCCCTCACCCAGATTGCTCGGAGGCATGTGCTGGGTTGTCATCAATATGCTAACGATACCCAGCTCTATCTGTTGTTGGGCGGCCAGTCAGACTCTAGTCTGGGAGATCTGGACCTTGTGTTGAAAGCTGTGGCTGGTTGGCTTAGGCAGAGCTGATTGAAACTGAATCCAATGAAGACGGAGGTCCTATGCTTGAGTTGGAGTGGCCCAAGGTTATAGATCCCTCTCCCGACCTTTGTTGGGGCACCGTTGGTGCCAGCGCCAGAGGTTAGGTGCTTGGGAGTGCTCCTGGACCCCTCGTTAATGAAGGAGGCCTAGGTAGCAGCCACTGCAAGGTTGGCCTTCTATCACCTACGGCTGATCAAGCAGTTGGTTCCCTTCCTTGAACTCAATGATATGGCTATGGTGATCCATCCATTGGTCACCTCAAGACTGGATTACTGTAATGCTATCTACATGGGGCTGCCCTTGTCCCAAATCCGGAAGCTGCAGCTGGTGCAGAATGCAGCAGCGAGGTTGTTGTTGTGTCTCCCCATGCGGGAACACATCCAGCCCGCTCTAAAAGCACTGCACTGGCTGCCTATAGCATACCAGATATGGTTCAAGGTGCTGGTGCTTACCTATAAAGCCCTATATGGCCAGGGACCTATCTACCTGAGGGACTGTCTCTTCCCATATGTACCCCAACAAGCACTACGATCGGTTCTTCCAGGTTCTTCCAGGGCCTTGGGGGGCCCGGTTGGTGGCAACGAGGTCCATGTCCTTTTCGGTGGTGGCCCCACACTAGTGGAATGAGCTCCTGGATAACATCAGGGCCATGCGGGACCTCTCATAGTTCTGCAGGGCCTGCAAGACGGAGCTCTTCCACCAGACTTTCAAGTAGGGGTCACCTCGATTTTATAGCCCGGGCCCAACCATTGGAAACCACCAATCTGACCATTCTGCACCAACTGGAAGTTTAAAAGTGCCTGCTGACGCCGCTTGGATGAGGGCGACGAAATCTCGCCATCTTGTATTGTGATTTTAAACTGTGTATTGTATGTTTTTATATGATGGTTGTTTTTATGGAATTTTATTGTATATGAACCTGCTGGTAGCTGCCCTGAGCCTGCCGTAAGGCAGGGAGAGTGGGATAGAAATCTTAAAAATACATAAATAAATAAGTTCTACAATAGACCACATCACTGGATCCTTTTTTCTTTGCTTCTGATGGCATTCATTAAAAGTTTTCTAATTAATTTCATGTAGCTTTTAGGCTGCTCAGAGTTTTGTGAATGTGATTAGACATCCCCCTGACAAAGAAGCAATGACAACAAAGACCACAAGTACCATCACAAAGTGGCACCCAGAGAATGCGCCAAAGCACGTTCAAAACCATCCATGGGATACAACTTACAGAAAATGTTCATCATTATGGGAAAAAGAAATTAAGAACTCAGTTGCAGCATATGGGAAGTAGTCTTATTGAAGGGTAAGGGATCGTTCAAGCACTAGCTCAAATCCATGTATTTATTTAAAGTGAAAACATCTCCTACCTTTCTCTTGCATTGAGATGGCTTAGAAAAAAGGGTAGAACACTAAAAGCCAACCAGTACAAAACATAATAAAGCCCAAACCCTAAGGGCCAATTCATACACTATGAAGTACACAGGTTGGGTTGGGCTCCAAACCCTGTGTGTTGCATAACAGTTCCATCTGAGTTGTGGGTTTTCCTCAATTCCTATAGTGTGGGGCCTGATTTGGAATGAGGCATCCACGGCAAAGGGGTCCTGCACCAATTTTCCTGACCTGCAGTGTTCCCAGGTGTGCATTCGACCCACTAGGGAAAACCGTATGTGCTCTTGCGGATTTCCCCAACAAACCCCCAACTATTTCAGATCAGGAAAACAATGCATTGGGAGGCCACTGCATATCTGGGAACTGAGAATCTGCAGTTCACATGTGAATATTACATTGATGCACAGTAGGAATTCTGGATCCAAACTGTGTACTCTGTAATGTGTGAGTAAGCATTCATATCAATGGCAGCATTGCCTCAGATATGATTTAATTTTTGAAGTCCTGTAAAAACAAATAAATCTCACATTTCTTTACCACAGAGAACAGAGGGCACTCTTTCTTCTGGAGGTTGCTCCAAAGCCTTCGAGACAGCACCAAGAAGGCCCTGCTCTTCTCTCTCTCTGTCCTAACATCTTTAGATGTTACAGGCTTACAAACCTTGAGGTGTTAAGACCAGAGCAATAGGGCAGAGGCTGGTGGGCTGGGGGTGAAGTAGGGACAAAATGTTTGTGTGTGTTCCAGAGTTATATTTACACACAAGCTATGTAAGCTACAGTGAAGAGCTTCACATGATGAAGGGCATTTAAATATTAAAATACTATATTTCAATATTAGAATAATATTTTTGGGCAATACAAGGGGGGCTGTTAAACATGGCATAGTTTAGGGCCGTAGCATGTCTTAATCCAGCCCAGGTTAGTTCAGAGCCAAATGGGATGATCCTTGCGTTCTTCTATAGTATACACAGTCCTGCCTATATTTGTGAAAAGGAGGGTGGAACGTCTATTTTCAAAGAAAAACAGACAGACAAAATGGCACACAAGTGAATTCTTCCATCTTCCATTTCAGTTCCATTTATACTGGGGAGGCTGACTTTCTACCACACACATCTAGACATAAAGCTAGAAACCAGACGTGAAAGCCATTCTTCTTCAATATACATATCCCAATTTGTATAATTGTCCTTGCTCCTAGTCTGTATCGGGCTAGCCACACGTTATCGAGGAAACTACCTTTACTGTACATCATCTTTTGAGTGCCGGGTGATTAGGACTGTACATCACCAGAGTGACAGAGATTTAATTAAAGATGTGTCAAGTGGGTTTGCTGTAATGGTAATTAAAGATATATCTGATGGATGTGCATAATTTGGCAGCCTCTGAATAAGGGCTTTGCCCTCTGATACGTAGGGATGGTGGGTAATTGCTAACACCATTTCTAATTTCTACTCTTCCTGGGAAAGAACTTGCATCCCGACCTGTTTTAGAAACAGAACAGAAAGATATATGAGCGCAGACCATAAGGTATGTCTGAATAATAGTGGCAAAGTAGATAACAGATAATGTTTCTTTTGTTTTTCACCAGGATGTGTGCTTCTGATAGTTGATTTTTGGTTTCTCAGTTAAAACAGATGGGAGAAAACCCATTGAAGAGTTAGAGGTAGTGGGTAGGTCATAAAACACGATGGGTTCTTGTGGAAGAAGATGTTTGTCAGTCAGCTTGGTAGAATGTAGGGTTACCAACCTTCAGGTGGCAGCTAGAGATCTCCCATTATTACAATTGATATCCATATGACCAGGATCAGTTCCCCTGGAGAAAATGGCTGTTTTGGACTCTATGGCATTATACTCTGTTGAGGTCCCTGCTGAAGTGTAAGAGTGGTGGACTCTAATCCGGGAGAACTGGGTTTGATCCCCCACTCCTCCACATGCGGCTGCTGCTGTGACCTTGGGTCAGTCATGGCTCTCTCAGAGCTGTTCTCTGAAGGACAGTTCTGGAAAGAGCTCTCTCAGCCCCACCTACCTCAGAGTGTCTGTTGTGGGGAGAGGAAGCAAAGGAGATTGTAAGTCATTCTGAGACTCTGAGTGAAGCGCGGGGTATAAATCCAACTCTTCTTCCTCCCCCCCCCTTCCCTCCATGTCCTGCCATGCCCAGGCTCCACCCACAATATCTCCAGGTATTTCCCAACCCAGAGCTGGCAATCCTAGTGCAATGGCTAGAGTGACAGACTAAAATCGAGGAGACCCGGGTACAAATCCCCACTTTGCCTTGGGAGTTTGCCAGGTGACCTTAGGCTAGTTGCTCTCTCTAAGCATAACCTACCTAACAGGGTTGTTGTTGTGAGGATAAAAGGGAGGAGGGGATAATGATACAGTATGCAGTTTTGTATCTCTGTTTGGGAGAAAAGTGATGTATAAATATTGAAATAAATAATCAGGCCTCAGGCCACAAAGCTCTTTGAAGGTCAACGCTAGCATATTGAGGTAGACCCAAAACCAACTGGGAACCAGTGCAAATATATATGCAATATGTTGACTCTCATTCCCAGGTGACAACAGGTGAGCACCTACATTTTATGTAAATTGAAATTTCCATGCCATTTTCAAAGGCAAATACAATACAACAATCCAATATGTAAGTCATCAAGACATGAATGATAGTAGTAGCAACATTTCTATGTTCTACTGGAGAATAATTCAAAAGTGATAAAAGTTACTCTGGGCCATGGCTACCCCCTGAGTACCCAGTAGCAATGTTGGAATGGAAAGCACCCCCAAGTTATGAATCTTCATTTTTAGAAAAAAGTGTGATCCCAACTAGAGCAGGCAGGTCCCCAGTTTGACAGTCATTGTCAACCACTCTGCCATGTCTGGATTGAGTTTAAGTTTATTCACTGCCATCCAGCCCACCAATGATAACAGACACCTGTTAAGAGAAGTGGCTTCTGAATCAAATGAGAAGATGAAAGAGAGCTGAGTAAAATCAACACAGTGATGACACCTCTCTAGACAACATCAACTTTATTCCACTACTAAAGGATCTGGGAGACAAAACTGAATTTTGTGTTCAAATGGAAGGAGAGTAAAGGATTGCCATAAATCATCTGCAACTTGACACCACCAGCTTGGCTTTAGGACAGCATTGTTAGATGAGTTAACACTTGTCCACTGGAGGAACCAATTTGCAACTCTGTTAGTTGTGATATTTATTTATTTCATTTGATTTATAACCGGCTCTCCCCTGTAAACATGGCTTGGGGTGGGGAACAACCTTTCCAACAATATTCACAAACGATCTGAAAATTAAAATTAAAATAACCTTAACAATTCAATTAATGCTTTCAGATGGTGCAAAAAGACACACAATTTAGTATCCTTTTCCTGATGGGGGAGAAGTAGAGCTGCCAAGTCCCCCCGGGGGGCAGGGAATCCCCCACTAAAGGGGTCCCCAATCCACTGGCCCAGATTTGGCCGGCAGGGGGAACCCCACCCCTGAAGTTGCCCGATCAGGACGACTGCCCCAGTGTGATGACGTCACCTGGAAGTGACATCATCGTGCTGGGCACGTTGCCGGAACGACGCTCTAGCAATCGCCCCCAAAAATGTATGGTATGATAGAGTTTGGGGGCAATTGTCAGAGCGTCACCCTGGCAACGTGCCCAGCATGATGACATCACTTCTGGGTGACGTCACCAGGGCATTCACGTGCTTCGTGCACGCAGGGAGCTCCAGGAAGCTGGACAGGACTCCCCCACTTTCATGGAGGCAAGACTTGGCAACCCTAGGGAGAAGAAAGGAAGGAGCCAGGTTAGCTAGAAAACTATTGCTGTCCTCATCCATAGACCTGGTGGAACATCTCTGTCTTACAAGTCCTGCGGAACTGCATAAGGTCCTGCAGGGCACGGATATCATTCAGCAGAGAGTTCCACCAGGTTGGTGTCAGGGCCAAGAAAGCCCTGGCTCTGGTTGAAGACCGCCAAATACTCTTTGGGCCAGGGATCACCAGCAGGTTCTTCTCCCTTGAGCGTGGTGCTCTTTGGGGGATATATCAGGAGAGGTGGTCCCGTAGATACACTGGTCCCAGACCGTTGTAATTAGTGGTGGTTGAAATTGTTATGTTGTAATTAGTGGTGACTGAACTTCCCCTGAGTGAATTCCCCCGACCTTCAATTGGAACTTGGCTCCAAAGTATCAAGCTATTTTCTTCTACATCGTTTTTTAAATGCACCAAAGTTTAGGAGCCCCATCTTACTCTCAGTGAAGGCACCGTGAGACAACAACTTCCCCCAGCTTTCCAGGCATCTGGAACTGTAGCATTTCAGTGTTTCAAGTGCTGGGGGGAGGGAGGCTGATTTCTTTTCCAGCTCGGAGTGCGACTGGAGCCAGAAAGTACTAGGGGGATGGAAGATGCATGGTTTGAACACAGTTGCAAGGTTGGATAATCACACTAGGGTTGCCAAGTACCGGCGACTTACCAGCGGGGGGGGGAGTTGTTCTCCCCCCCCGGGAGGACTTCTGGTGCGTGCGCTTTGCGCGCATGCGCCACGGCGACGTGATGATGTCACCTCCGGGTGATGTCATTACACGGAGGAAGTCGTCCTCACTGGACGACTTCTGGGGCGGGGTTCCCCCCGCCAGCTGAATGCCGGCCGGCAGATCGGGAACCCCTATAGCGGGGGATGCCCCGCCCCCCAGGCTGACTTGGCAGCCCTAAATCACACCCTTGGGTGACATTGCTGCACATGCTATTGTGTCTAGAGGCAGCTGTGTTCGTCTGTCTGAAGCAGCAGAAAAGAGCACAAGTCCGATAGTGCCTTAAAGACTAACAAAATTTGTGGCAGGGGAGGAGCTTCCGTGAGTCCCTGCTCACTGTCCTTATATCTTGGAGAGTGGAGTGATTTTGTTAGTCTTAAAGGGGCTACTGGATTCTAGCTCTTCCCTACTGATTCTAGAGGTTTTTGTGGAAGGAGGGGAATAAGCATTTATTCCATAAAAATTAGTCCCATAACTCTTCTCTGAGAACCATGAGATCCTCACAAGCAAAATGCACCACCAGAGGGGGCACAAGTAAAAATGGTTACCAACCTCAAGGATGGGCTTAGAGTTTTCCTGAAATCATAGCCAGTCTGCAGACTACAGCGAGCAGATGCCCTTGCAGGTATGGAGGGTGGATTCTATGGCATCACATCCCTTTTGAGATCCATCCCCAAGTTTGCTTCCCAAACTCTGCCCTCCCCTGGCGCTGCCCCCCCCCCAATCTCCTGGGGAAAAGGTGATTTTTTTTTTTGGTTGGAAATGAAGGACTACACAATACTCCTTTGTACGCAGCTACTTCAGAGGAGGTTGTAGAACTAGCAAGGCTAGATTGTTCAGTCATGCTCCCCCCCTTTACAAATATGCAACTATCAAGTAAGACATTGAGACCCGTTCATGCACCCACCAACCATCCTCTCTGCATGGTTGATGAGCCCAGAATCCTTTCAGCATTCCCTCTGCTCCATGATGCTTTGCAGTTTGTTAGGACGACACTTTTGATTTGTTTTGCTTTCAACTCGCAGCCGACTTATGGTGACCCTGTAGTGTTTTCAAGGCAAGGGATGTTCAGAAGTGGTTTGCCATTGCCTGCCTCTGCATAGTGACCCTGGACTACGGCTGCCAAGTCCTACTTACCGATTGGCGGGGGGGGGGAGTCCCTCGCCGCCCGGGAGCCGCCCAGAGCCTCCCTGCCGCACGCAACGTCACCCGGAAGTGACGTCACCATGTTGGAGACGTTGCCAGGGCGACGCTCTGGCAATCGCCCCATGGGGCAACATCTCCAACGTGGTGACGTCACTTCCAGGTGACGTCACTACGCTGGGGAAGTCGTCCAGGCAGGACGACTTCGGGGGTGGAGTTCCCCCTGCCGGCCGAATGCCGGCTGGCGGATCGGGAACCCCTATAGCCTATAGCCCCTATAGCAGGGGATCCCCCGCCCCCCGGGGTGACTTGGCAGCCCTACCCTGGACTTCCTTGATAGCCTCCCAACCACATACAGACTCAGGGACAACCCTGCTTAGCTTCCGAGATCTGACGAGACTGGGCTAGCCTGAGTTATCCAAAGTGAGGCCTATACGTATATGTGCCCAATTCATGTGAACATTCTGTACTTGTTTTGAATTTGAGTAATTGTACAAGTTGGGCTTCCAAGTGGAATGCCTTCCTCCCACGATATGCTATGTGCACGGCATTTATGGAATTCCATGATTATGGAGAGCCCTTCCCATTTCCCAGATATCTGTGGGAAAATGTGAACACTTGCCTGCTTAGGGGATCAAAGAAGAGGTATGTGTGCCTGATGCACCACTTCTTGCAGGAAATGACCAGCCTGAGTATGCAAAGGAGCCAGTGTGGTACAGTAATTCTATGGTCTAAAGTGCTGGGTTTAATCTTGCACAGCACGTATGGAACTGCATAATTCTGGCGAGCACTTCCCATGAGCCAGTTTGGTGTAGTGGTTAAGTGCGTGGACTCTAATCTGGGAGAACCGGGTTTGATTCCCCACTCCTCCACTTGTACCTGGCTGGATGATCTTGGGCAAGCCATAGCTATGTACCAGCTGTTCTCTCAAGGACAGTTTGGGAAAGAGCTCTCTCAGCCCCACCTACCTCACAGGGTGTCTGTTGTGGGGAGGGGAAGGGAAAGGAGTTTGTAAACCGCTCTGAGACTCCAAGTGAGTGGAGGGCGGGGTATAAATCCAATCTCTTCTCTTCTTCTTCTTCTACCTGTGCAACAATGTGAAAACTTGAGTGCTTAGGTGATCTTTTATTATTTAACATTTTGCAGTTTCATGTGAATATGATTTGTTCATATCAATTTTTAAAGGCTGTACTTGATATATGTCTTCTATTGAAATAGCTGGAGTCTCCTTTTCGAGAAACAACACTGGATAGAATTGTTTTGTAGCACAGTGAATTAATAATAAACAATAAATGCCCAAGAGATTACGGTTTTTTGCAATTTCTGCATTTTTAAGACCTACTACAGTTTCTAAGATCAGCCAAGAATGCCCTCAAGTGATGAATAAGAGCACTTCAACCAATAAAGGAGCTTGGCTATAGATGTATTATGAACAATGATTAATGGGTTGGAGAAACTGTGCATAAATAGCTCCAGACTTCCGATCACATCCCACTGTAGCCAGGTCAGTACAACGTGAATTGCAGCAAATCCTGCTGAAGGGACTTGCTGGCACCCTGTCTGTGAACTGCTGTTAGTCATTCTGGGTAGTCCAACCTTCCCGTTTCGGAGGAGAGAACTGGGCAAAATCAAAGAAAACTTGGAAATTAATGAAAAGGATGAAAAACAAAAACAACATGACACAAAAAGGGTCAGAGAAACCAACTTTCACTTTATATCCCTTTGTCTTTATTAAATCAAGTAAGGAAAATAAAAGGTGTTAGTAGACATATTTGCCCTCACCTGAACAGACCAGGGCTAGCCTGATCCCATCAGATCTCAGAAGCTAAGGAGGATCGGCCCTGGCCAGTATTTGGAAGGGAGACCACCAAGGAATATCAGGGTCGGGACGCAGAGGCAGGCACTGGCAACCCACCTCTGAAACGTCTCTTGCCTTGAAAACTCCACTAAGGGTCACCATAAGTCAACTGCAACTTGATGGCAAAAACACCCCAACAACAAATAAATCTGAAGAAGACATATTTTAAAAGACAGGCTTCATAAAAAAGCCGTGAATATTTAGGTATGTTTCTTGCCATGACAGATATAAAAGATAATAGCTCACGTAGCCAGATACTAGCTTTGAACCACTGTCAGATTTGTTTTAATGAGTAATGCGAGTAATGCAAGTATACAAGAGCGTATAACAGCACGATCGGTTGGTACCTGTGAGCTGTTGCAGTGTCATAGAATGTTGTCAAACATTTAAGTGTGGAGAAGTGATCAGTTAATAATGAGAAACCTTTACGTGAAAGAAGGAAAAGGTCAGTTTGGATGAGACATTACCGTAACAAAGGACAAAGGCTGTTTTTACATCTGACTTTCCCGCTGGAATCATTCTAGTTCCAAAAAACCCTGCCCACACCTCTGTGCGGTGTGAAACCGTGCTGCTACTGAAATGTCCACATCTACTAATTGCCCTCCTGTGGTCAAGCTAGTATTCAACCGGCTTTATTCTGCTTTAAACAATTGCTGTTGATTAGTGCACTTAGACCCCCTGGAGTGAAATTTCACACCACTGTGAAATCAGCACAGGAAAAGACAGCAGTCAAACTACTTTAGAGGGGAAGTGTAAAATGACCCTTAGGGTCAGTGGTGGGCAGGGAGGATTAGGACTGGGAAACAGTGATGGTCCAGGAAAGAGGAAACTAAAGGCATTTTAGGAGGGAATAGAAAGCAAGCAAGGGGGGGGGGTAAGGCAGTGGGTTAACATTTATAACTTGAGAGAAGTTTGATTGGAAGAAATAAAGACCTAAACAAGAGAAGCAGAGGGGAAACGGAAGTGATGAAAGAATGGATCAGAGGGGATCTGGAGAAGAAAGCCAATTAATGAAGGGACAGTCGCCAGTGAGACTTGGGCATACCCAAGAACTTGGATCTTAGGCAGTGCAGTGACTTGTGTAGCAATTCGGTGGCAACAGCTCCCACTCACTTATGATTCCTAGGCTGCGGCCACATGGCCCCTTTAATCCGGGAGGGATCCCGGATGTAAAGGGGGCGCGTTTTTCCTCCTGCGGGTTGGGATGTTTACACATCCCAACCCCGGTGGCAGCGTTGGCGGCCGCAGCGGCCGTGGGAACGGTGGCCGCAGCCGCTGAAAAGGCAGCCACGGTGGGAACGGCGGCCGCCGCAGCGGAAACGGCCGCGGCAACGGTGAAAACGGCGGCAGCAGTGGCTGGAAAGGCAGCCGGAACGTCGGCGGAGGTGGCCGCAGCGGCGGCCGCCTGGTAAGTTGGGGGTATTTTTTTCCCCCTTTTACACTTGGGCGCATGAGTGGCCATGTGCCCAAGTATAAAAAGGGGGGGGGGGATGGCGGCCGGAACAATCTGGACAGCCTAGTTCTCACAATGATTGCGAGAGAGGGCTGTCCAGAAGGCTCGAATGCGGGTTCCTCCTGCGACTCCCGGGAAAACACTAGTTTTTCCCAGGGTCGGAAAATGCGGGAGCAATCCGCATTGGAGCCCGCTTCGCCGCGGGACTCGCTGCAGGCCGTTATGGACAGCCCCTTTAAATGCAGGAGGAAGCAGCCCTTCCTCCCGCATTAAGAGGCCGTGTGGCCGCGGCCCTACTCAGATCTATCAGAAAAATAGCACTAGGAGGTCTGAGCAGATTTCAGGTCTTGTGTACGTTTCATGTGAGACCTCCAGAGGATGGCAGTACGTGCCTCTTGGCTAGCCCAAATGACTAAGCAAGTAACCGAGATGCCAATTTAAGACATGACCAGTTATTTCATAATCATGTTCCAGATGAGTGAACTTAATGTCACATGTGCCTGGGGTTTCCTGGAACTACTGTGCGGTTGTCAGCGCAGCCCTGGATGAACTCCATAGTCATTTGAGAATGTCAGTGGGAAATCATAGCATGACATCTCCTATGTGGCTTAATCGAAATGAGATTATTTTATTTATTCTTTCTAGGTATCTGTTGAGTGACTCTGCAGTAGCACTGGGCATTATTTTCACTTTCAGAAGAACTTCTGCATTTCCTTACTGTGGACTGAAACCAATGTCCTGATATTTAGATGAGCTGACTCTTGTGACAGATCCTTGCTCCTTGTTTTTGGCTTACAGTTCTCAACTTGCCAAGTGTATTCCTATTCTCTAGTAGAGCTTATTTCCTTTTTCAGGTCATCTTGACTGGTGGTCATTCAGAACAGTAAATAATTTAGGAACAGGACCTCTCCCTTTGAATGCAATGTATGCAATGTACTTTAGACCAGTGGTTTCTACCCTTTTCGGTACGGTGATCCACGAATGAAACAGAACATGTACAAACCAATAAACCTGCAAAAGTCAGGGGCCCACTTTCACAGGCTTTCCAAACCACCTTTAGGTTGGGCCACACAGACTGGGAAATGCTGCCTCAGATACTCTTAATTATACTTACATGCCGCTCTTCCTTGAAAGTGCTCAAAGCATCTTACAAATGGCTCATAAATGGTCTCACATCCACGGCTACATTGACTTAGGTCAAACTTACATCTGACTTTCCCGCTAGAATCATCCTAGTTTCAAAAAAAACTGTCTATACCTGTTTCTAGTTTCAAACCATACTTGTTCTAGTTTATAAATTATTGTTTACATTCGTTAATTGCCCTCCTGTGGTCAAGCTAGCATTCTACTGCTTTAAACAAATACTGTTGCTTAGTACTTTTCAAACCCCCTGGAGTGAAATTTGAAACCAGCGTGAAATGAGCTTGGGAAAAGACAGCATTCAAACTACTTCAGAGGGGAGGTGTAAATTGGGCCTTAGTTTCAGCAGTAAAACTACATCAAATTCCATGGTCCAGTTATTTTGGAGTTCCTGTTCTCAATAAAATGAATGGAAGATGGCGAGAGCAGAATAGTTCTTCCCCCCTTGGGTTCATGCTCAGATGTTAGTCGGTCCGGGCAATCTCCTGCACAGCTGCCATGTTGGTCATATGATGCGTCTGCAGCATGAAATAATGTTGTTTTTGATTATCCAGGTTTGCGCCTGTCTTTTGGGAGATGAGAGGAAACCTGTTTCCCAAATGGAAAAAAAGTGTTGGTCTTTAGCTGCACAACAAAACATGTAACAGAATGAGTCAGGTTTCATAACGAACAAACAGTCAGGTTTCATAACCAACACACAGGGAAAC
This sequence comes from Lepidodactylus listeri, assembly GCA_029233225.1. Classification (NCBI taxonomy): domain Eukaryota; kingdom Metazoa; phylum Chordata; class Lepidosauria; order Squamata; family Gekkonidae; genus Lepidodactylus; species Lepidodactylus listeri. The sequence goes on along the minus strand of JARCFY010000009.1, from coordinate 107,934,705 downwards.
ATTCCAAATTTGCCCCATTTTTTTTTCCTTTTAGACAAACTTCAGTGGCAACTCTATAGGAGAGAACTTTGGGTTTTTCCTCCTGGGTGCATTGAAAAGGTAAAGGTCATTTATAGACAACAGTGACAGAAATTGGATTGTCTGTCAGTACTTCAGTGGATTTCTTGCAAATTGTTGTCAGTGAGATTTTTGAGCATAAGAACAAATCTGAAAGGTAGTGTAACGAAAGATGTCTTCCTCATATTTCTTCTCAGCCCCTTCAAGCTAGAATTTTATATTTAATGGATGTTCTTTCTCACCCAAACTTGTTTGGGGAGGACGTTTGTGAAATAAATTATTTCCTGAATCTTCCCTCTCCCTTGTTTGTTACTCTTTCTTTTCCCAAGGTACTTCGTCAGCCACTTTTTGTATCTCTTCTGAGTCAGGGCTCGATTTCAACAGGAAGGCACAGGAATGCCATTCCAGCCGGCGTCGGAGCCTGCCCCGCCCCCTCCCTGCCCGGCCTGAGCTGTTTACACTTAAAGGGAAAGCTCCTGCAGAGAGCCGGCAGGAAAAAGCTCCACTCGGTGCTTTCCCTTTAAGAGCAAAAAAAGCCAGCAGGAGAAAGCCCCACCCAGAGATTAAGCACAGGGGCTAGGCTTTCTGCATTTGGCTTGCTGACTTGGCCTGGCTTTCCCTGCTCCAGTAAGTGCCTCCCCATATCTTTTCGTTCTTTCTCTCTCTCCCCCCACCTTTCTTTCTGTCTTTCTTTTTTTCTCTCTCTCTCTCTGTCCCCACCTTTCTTTCTTCCTTTCTCTTTCTCCCTCCCCGTTCCTTTCTCTCTCTCTCTCCTCCACCTTCCTTCCTTCCTTCCTTCCTCTGTCTGTTTACCTTCCTTCCTTCTTCCTTCCTTCCTTCCTCCCTTCCTTCCTTCCTTTTCCTTCCTTCCTTCCTTTCTCTCTCCCCCCACCTCCCCCTTGCTTCCTTCCTTCCTTCCTTCCTTCCTTCCTTCCTTCCTTCCTTCCTTCCTTCTGTTCTTTCTGTTTTTATAAAAAAAATTATTGAAAAGGGGGGGATGTAAAAAAGCAGAGAGCCCAGGAAATGCTGATTTTGACAATATCTTTAATTTTTGAGAATCTCTTTCGTTTTCTCATGGCATCTTCTGCTTAAGAAAAAGTTTGAAGCCTGAGTTCATTGTTGTGTCTTGATGGGAATGGCTTGCAAATATATCTGTGTCTAAAGTCTGTATTAAAGTGGTTTGGTGCTTACTGCCATGTAAGAGAAAAATCTGAAAAAGTAGCTTCATTGTTGTGTGTGTTGGCAGAACATTTGACTGTTGCGTGGGGCACTTTGGGGGACATCTGCAGAGAAACAGAGTTGTAATTAAAAATGAGCATGGTCAGCTGCACTTTGGTGATTGCCTGTTTTGTGAAATGTAAAAAAGTGGGCAGAGTTTCTGAAGAAGATGATTGTCCCTCTTCTCCTGCCACTGGACTGACATCTGCCTTTAATGGGCCAACAAAGTTGATGTTCTTAAACCTCCTAATAAGAGAGATTTCCGCTTTTGAGGAGTTCCAATGATTGGTGATTTTGTGATGGTAGTGATACTTTTATGTGGTAAAGACCACCTGTTCACAGGATAATTTTACCTGTGGGACAGACTCTGCATGGTAACCACTCCACTGGTACATAATTGCTTGTAAAAATTATTATAGTGTAATAATTCAGATGGGTAGCCGTGTTGGTCTGAAGCAGCAGAACAAAGTTGGAGTCCAAAGTTTCATCCAAGGTATAAGCTTTTGTGTGCATGCACATGTCTTCCATCTGAAGAAGTGTGGGTGGCACATGAAATCTTATACCTTGAATAAAATTTTGTACCTTGAATAAAATAGTCCACAAACTACTCCCACCCAGTGCATCCACAAACCTAGAAGAAGAAGAGATTAGATTTATACCCCGCCCTTCCCTACCCAAGGGAGTCTCAGAGCGTCTTTCAAACTCCTTTCCCTTCCCCTCCCCACAACAGACACCCTGTGAGGTAGGTGGGGCTGAGAGAGCTCTGAGACAACAGCTGGTACAGAGCTATGGCTTGCCCAAGGTCATCCAGCAGGTGCAAGGGGGGGAGTGGGGAATCAAACCCGGTTCTCCCAGACTAGAGTCCGTGCACTTAACCACTACACCAAACTGGCTCCTAGCGTTGTTCTGCCAGTGAACTAGGGTCGCCAACTCCAGGTTGAGGAAATCCCTGGAGATTTGGGAGTGGAGGGTGCAGTTTAGGGGAAGGAGGGACCTAAGCAAGGCATAATGCCATGGACTCTACTTTCCAAAGCAGCCATTGACCTGATCTCTGTAGTTTGGAGCTCAGTTGTAATTCCAGGAGATCTCCAGACCCCACCTGTAGGTTGGCAACCCTAAAAAATCATACTCAGCGTACTAGTTCTGCAGGAAGGCAACCTGATTTCCATGGGAACCTAACCCTTAGGAATTGATTCCAATCCAGTGTGGGAATAATTGTTGGACATAAGATATTGGTTCAGGCAAGGTTTTGTATAGATGGGACAGAAAATAATGTTTTTATTGGTTTTGTCAAAACTGTTTTGACAACAAGGTAAACAGAATAAGAAGCAAAAGGTGGATGTGGCTGGATGACCACACTTCTGGGATCATCGGGTGTGGCCTAATATGTTAATGATCTGTGCGGTCAGGGGTGTGGCCTAATATGCCAATGAGTTCCTGCTGGGCTTTTTCTACAAGAAGAGCCCTGCTTCTGACACATTCAACTGGGGTTCCTGTCTGAATTTCATAATATGACAATCCCAAAGTGAGGACAGTAAGCATTGCCCTCACCCTGAGGCTTTGTGATGCTGTCAAGCAGCCAAATTTGGATTGGGTATATGATTAAATCATTCATCTAATTCAGACTGAAGATACTGCTTTCCGCTCTCACTCTTAATTGGCTTTATTGTGATACCACACAGCCAATCAGATTTAGCTACATTGACATCACAAACTCCATACAGAGTGAGGTCAATTGTTGTCACCCTTACTGACTACTTTTACCTCTTTCATTATGCCTCTTTCAGCATATTTTATATTTTATATGCTGAAGGGGAGCCATTATTCCTGGATGCATAAGTGCTGCAAAATATGTCCTTTCTACCTCAGCCCTGAAGGGAAAAAATAATGGCCACTAGTTCCTGTGCATGCAATATCTGGGCAAAATAGATTCTTTCCCCTGCATAAGTTTCTTCTAAAACACTTACCTCTGTGATGAGTGTCTGTTCAGACATTATATGCAAGATTATTTCCAAAGCAATCCAATAGTGAATTATCAAAATCTTGAAGACTTCTGAAACATTCCTTTAGCACTCCATTGCCTAACCAAAGTCTGTCCAGCCCCTCTATGACATCAGAGCAGCTAAGCCAATATCAATTATTGTTGTCATCTGCAGAGCAACAGTGGCCCATTCTGCATCCAGCATTCGCTCCGTTGTTTTACCAAACCCACACTGGAACAGACAAAGATGTGGCTCAAAACCAGATTCAAATACCCTGGGCCAGCACTGTCTTGACTGCAAAATTGCCCCGGAATGGCCATAAAACAGCCATAAATCTATGCAGACAGTAACCATAAAACCAAGAGATCAAATGAAGTGAAAGTGGCATGCAGTCTGGACACTGCCATAAAATCTGACAATCAATCAAACTGAAAGTGGCCTGCAACGCAAAGGGGAATTTCTGTTCCAAAGTTGGTTTGGTAAAATAGTGGAGCAAATGCTAGATGCAGAATGCACCAGTATCATGCCTGAAAAGCTATAGCAATGTATGAACATCCAGAACCAGGCAATATAGTATAGAGGTTAATGTGTCTGACTAAAATCTGCTCTGGAAACTTGCTGGGTGGCCTTGCGCCAGTCGCATACTTCTACCCAACCTCACAGGATTGTTGTGAGGATAAAACAGAAGAGAATAATACTGTAAACCAGGGGTCCGTTGGAGCAGAAGCGCACAGGAGCGCAGCTCCGGGAGTGAGGAGCCCAGGGGGCGGGCACATGACCAAGCCCCGCCCCCTCTCCTTGGCTTCTCCAAGCAGTGCAGAGGCGCAGCGCCCCGGGGAAAGCCCTGCTAGGGTCTTTATTGTTTTTAATGTTTTGTTTTAATAGTGATAATTTTATCATTGCTCCTTTTATGACTGTGTGCTGCTTTTCCAGAGACTTGCTCAAGGTGGCATATAAATTTTCTAAGTATACCATTTTTTTATCTGGGCACATGGCACATAAGTACTGGTGAAATTTCACCAACCCTTCAGCAGCTTCCACCCTATCAGTTTGGTGTAGTGGTCAGGAGTTGGACTCTAATCTGGGAGAACTGGGTTTGATTCCCCACTCCTCCACATGCAGCTGCTGGTGTGACCTTGGGCCAGTCACAAGTTCTCTCAGAGCTGTTCTCTCAGGAGCAGTTCTCAAAAGACCTCTCTCAGCCCCACCTACCTAACAGGGTGTCTTGTTGTGGGGAGGGGAAGCGGAAGGGATGGGTGGTGCACATGTCCTGGGTATCTCAAGTCTACTTGAAACCTGGTGGTTTCAAGGGAGCAGGAAGAGAATGAGGGTGTGTTTTTTACGCTTATTTTTATTGCACAAAGTATTGGATGGGGAAGGGAATGGAGGAAGAGCAGGTCAGTTTCACTCACCTGTGGAGTGGAGCTTGAGGGGTGGGTGTTGCCTTCTGACACACTTCCGGTGATGTTAGGGGGTGTGGCATATGCAAATGAGTTATGCTAATGAGCTCCTGCACCTCTTTTTCTACGAAATGACCCCTACTGTAAACTGCTTTGGGTCCCTACTGGGGGGTGGGGGGATAGAATATATCTGAATAAATAAATAAACCAGTGTCAAATGGAAAACTGCCAGAGTTATGAATACAGTATATGAGGAGACCAACAAACTGCTGGTTTATTTAGATATATGTATAATCCAAAGCAGGCAGAACTTTTCCTATCCTCCTCTTCCCTTATTATTCATTCCAGAAGTGTATAACCTACATTTCCCTATGTTCAAACAGTTACACACACTACCCCCCAGCCATTTCTTTTTTAGGCTCCCCCCCACCCTCCTGCAGTACAAAACACAGCGGCAACCATTCTCCCCAGCCTCCTCCTTCCCAGCAGTCCCTTACTCCTCCTCCTTCCCCATTCCCCGTTGGACGGCTGCTCATCCAATAGGGGTGAAGCTGGAGGAGGGGCGGGACTTCCAGGGCGAAAGAGTGTGGGGAAGGTGCGACTTCCGGCCATGGGGGATGGAGAACCGGAACCCTGCCACTTCTGATGGTGGCAGCCCTCCTTACAAACCTCCACATGTTAAGAACAGCCTAAAAACCAGCCTCACCGTACCCAAGGGGAAATCGAAGGAGTTTTATTTTTTGCCTCACCAAAGACCACACCGTAAGCCTTCGGCTGAATTGGGAATTTGACCCTTATCCTCTATAACACGATCCAGATGAGTTGCAGCTCAATTTACTGAGATCTTAATGGGATTCTGTGGCAGGACTGGGCGTCTCCCAGGTGACCTGTTGTACTGCAGCCCATCGCCAGCTGGGCAAGGGTCTAGAATCCATTGGTCCCCTTCCCCAGAGCAGACACAGGACTTCCCAGTCAATTCAGACAGACATGTATTCTGTCCTTCAGGCACACAGTGTATGGAAGCGGTTGACAGCACCCTCTTCCTGGTTCCCCTTGCGACTCCATCTGCCACCCCCCAGCAAGCCTCTCCTTGCTGCTTCCAAACCTTGCCTTAACAAGCACTCTGGCTTGGTTGACCTGCTGCCCTGCCTATTCCCAGCTGCTACTCATGCATGCCTGCCCTGTCAGTCTCCACAGTTGTTAGTCCTCACGAGCTATACTTGGGATTTGTCTTGCCTTTGCTAAGCTGACTTCTCAGAGCTGCCAGTGTACCTTTTGCTTCCAGCCATGCCGCAGAGCTTACCTCACAAGGGGCACCGCATGGCCTCTGGTATGTGGGTTCCCTCTCTGGCCGGTCCCTGTCACAGATATAGAATGCACAGTTTGCAAAGTATATTATGAAACTTACAGACATTCTTAGGATTGTCTAGGGGAGTGTCTCTGGAATGGCATTTATCATCTGTTCCAGTTCGTTCCGACTAATTATCGATTTTCAGAACTGGACGTTTTTGTTTGACTCCAGTGTATAACAACCAAGAAAACCACAACTCCAAAGAGCATGAACAAACAGAATCAAAAAAGTTTGTGAAAAACGGTACTATAATGTGATAATAAACAACAATTATGTGACACAAACAAGACCATAAGTTCACTTCTTTTAGCAAGGTTTTCACAAAATGATGAGGTTTTCCAGAATAAAATCTCTCGTTTCATCCGTCATGGACTTCATTCGAACAGGAATATTTGATAGGTTGCATGATGCATACAGAAGGGCGTAATTATCAAAACATCATCAGACAAATAGTACTATAATCGATAACCATCAAGACATTTCCAATGAAGGCTACAATGAGGGATTCATAATTAGCCTATGTTCTTATGTTCTTATGTTCTGGTTGAATTCTCCCTTCAAAGTGTATGGTTGGACAGTGTTTGGGCCTGCTCACTCTCTGTAGCAGGCCTGTAGTTATGGAATGTCCTACCTAGAGGAAGTGTGGACAGCTTCTATGTTAGCTTCCTTCCAGAGGAAGAATATTTGGCAGATAACATTTAAATGGATATTTGGCAGATAACTAATCTGTGCTGTGTTTTGGTGATGACAGATCAAAATGGGTAGCCATGTTAGTCTGCCTGTAGCACACCATATAAACTTTTATATAGTTGGCTTTGTACCCCTCTCTCTGTTCAGCTGCGGTTTGTAGTATTTGTACATGCCAATAAGGGTGACTGCCTGCCTGCCTGCCTGCCTGCCTGCCTGCCTGTAGCAGTAGAAAAAAGCAAGAGTCCAGGAGCCCCTTAAAGACAAATACAATTTGTGGCAGGGGAGTGGCAGGATCCTCAGATCCTAACAAAGGGCTTCATTGTAATTTCTTTCACTTTGCTGTCATCTTGAGAAACCTTGAAATGTATGTCTGTCAAGAAGTCTGGTCAATGTAACCATTTCGGTCGGGAGGGTGGCGACCCTGAATTCTTACACGTCACTGAGAACAAATGGCCTTTCCTCCCATGCATTCCCTCCTCCGGTTCCCTGGGACTGTGAATGTCTTATCTTGTGGTGAGGACCTTGAAGTCTGTTGTTACATCCAAGAGCCGCTTTGTTATGCACGGGCTTCACACATCTGGGTTGCCCGGTTCAAGAGAGGAATTTTTATAACTTTCGCACCTCACCTTTCCTGTGGGAATCCAAATGGCTTAATTCAGTTGCCCGCGCTTTTTACTCAAATGTGATTGGTCTGTCGTCGGGGTTCGAACTGAACAGGAGGGTATATTAGTTCCAATTGTTTTCTATGTGGCATCTCTAACAAACATCCGAGAACCTGTCAAGCAGTATTAAGAATAATAAAGAACTCTGTTTCATCAACAAAGGTCTGATCTTTTGCTGTTAGCACAGAAGCCTCACAGGGAGGAGCTTCCATGAGTCACTGCTCACTCCTTCAGAATGGTGATGGTAAGAAGAATGGTTCTGAAGAACTTAAAATCTTTAATTCTAATATAATATATGTATTGTATATAATTTATATGAAGGGATGTATGGTATTGCTCTACATCAATGGATTTGTTTCTTGATTTAGTCTGTTATATTGTGTTATGTTTATAAAATGCTAAATAAAAAACTGAACATTTGGTTTTAATTTTGTGTTACCTACTAGTCAAGCCTTCATACGCCAATCAAAAATTATTGCTGCGATGCCGTATGAATCTGTTTCCTATCTCTGACCCTTGGCTGCCACACCCATGGCTTGACTTTGGATTCTTCTCTCCTAGCTGACTAGTTATTTATCCCAGAATCTGTCAAATATATGGGCTGCACTTCTAAACCTCCCTAGGTCCTACCAGAGTCTTCCCATTCTGGACTTTACAACCCTACAATCTAGATCAAGTAGCCAGACAGACATAGTGAAGCTGATTGCTGCCCGGACAAAGGGGAAGTGTTTATTGTCCAAAGGAAGCCAGTGAGCAGCCTGGGGTGAATGGAATTACTCTGAAATGTGAGAGGATACTGCAGCTCAGGGAGGTTTCTGACCTGCAGCCCTGGATGACTCACCATGTAAGAACAAAACGTAAGAAGAGCCCTGCTGGATCAGACGAGTGATTCATCGAATCCAGCCTCCTGTCTCACACAGTGGCCAACCAGTTACTCTGCAGGGCCAACAACAGGGCAGAGAGACCGAGGCCTTCCCTGATGTTGCCTCCTAGTACTGTTATTCAGAGGTTTACTGCCTCTGAATGTGGGGGTTCCCTTTAAGACACCATGGCTATTAGACACTGACAAGTGGAGACCCGCAAGAAACTTGCAGGATGGCTATCCCATTCCTCACACTTTTGCTTCCTCCCTTCTCCCCCTACTTCTCTCACACTCTTTCTCCCTTCTGCCCCCCCTTTCTTACTCTCTCTCTCTCTCCTCCATGTATGTTACTTCCTCTCTCTTTCTGACCTGTCATCATTCTCTTTGTTTTTCAGCCTCCCCACCTCATCACTCTTTCTCTCTCTTTCTGCCTCCAACCCCAAATCCCACCCTCCCCAGGCTCCACCTCTGAAACATCCAGGAATTTCCCAACCTGGAGTTAGCAACCCTATTTCCTTCCCACCCAACAGCCAACCTACCTTTATCTGTCTTCAGCTTTCCATCTCCACCCCCCTCCCTCGCAGCCTCTACCTAGGAAAATTACAGTCTTTCTCCACAGTGGGGACTAAAGCAGCTTACAGTATTATTTCCTCCTTGTCTGCACAACAACCCTGTGAAGTTGGTTAGGCTGAAAGTATGTGACTGGTCCAAAATCTCCCAGTCAGCTTCCACCGCAAAATGGGGCTCTGAACCTGGGTCTCGCAGATCCCAATCTGAAGCTCTAACTGTTACATCACACTGGCTTTCAATAGCAAAGCAGCTGGGCCTAATTAAGTCATGCAAATCAGGTGGTATCAAGTCACACAGAGGGTGCTGCCTAGGGATGCCAGCCTCCAGGTGGGACCTGGGGATCCCCTGGAGTTACTGCTCATCTCCAGACTACAAAGATAAGTTTCCATGGAGAAAATGGATGCTTTGGAGGGTGGAGTTTATGGCATTGTACCTCACTGAGGTCCCTGTCCTCCCCAGGTTCCATCCCCAAATCTCCAGGAGTTTCCCAGCCTGGATCTGGATCTGCTGCTGGTGGTCGGGGGGGGGGGGGGTACTTGGCAACACTAGACTGCTGCCAGTAAAAACCCAGCCTTTTACTGACAGAAACAGTTAGAACCTCCCCCCCTTCCCCGAACATTCTAATCTCCTCACAGTTGACGCCTGGAGCTGATGCCATTTCAAAAGGTATTTGGGAGAATTCAACGGTCCCTGAAGTTTTTTTTTAACTTTTCGGATTTTTCTGCAGACTGAGGAAGGGGCCTGAGTATGTAGGAAAAGCTATTGGGGGAGAGTGAGCTCTCTTTTGGCAGAAATAAGCATCCACACAGAAAAAAAACTCTCAGAATTAGTATATAGATAGACCTATCCTCCATGTAGCTTTCTAACCCCTTTTAAAATTGTCTGTGCCTGTAGCCATTACTACATCCTCTGGCAGAGAATTCCACATATTAATCACTCATTGTGTAAAGAAGCATTTTCTTTTGTCTGTTCTGAATCTATTGCCCATCTGCTTCATTGGATGCTCTAGTTCTAGTATTTTGGAGGGAGACAAAGATCTCTCCGTCCAGTCTTTCTACCCCATGCATAATTTTATAAATCTCTATCGAGCTTGAACTCTCCCTAGAGGCTAAAATGACCAAACTGAGACTATCATACTTTGGTCACATCATGAGAAGACAAGAGTCACTGGAAAAGACTATAATGCTAGGAGAAGTTAAAGCCATCGTGAAAAGAGGAAGACCCAACATGAAATGGATTGACTCAGTCAAAGAAGCCATGGCTCCCAGTCTGCAGGACTTGAGTAAGGCTACTAATGATAGGATTTTTTGGAGGTCATTAATTCATAGGGTCACCATAAGTCAGAAGTGACTTAACAGCACTTGACAGACAGACAGACAGACAGACAGACAGACACACACACACACACACACACACACACACACAGAGATCATGTTGCCCTTCCTTAGTTGTTTCTTTTCTAAACTGAAAATTTCCAGACTCTTCAGCCTTTTCTCATGAGAAGGGTGCTGCAATCCCTTATGCATCTTGATTGCCCTCTTCTGTACTTCTTCCAGCCCTGCAATGTCTTTGTTGAGATACAGCGAGCAAAACTGCCTGCAGTATTCCAACTGAGGCCAAACCATAGATCTATACAGGCACATTATAATACTGGCCATTTTAGTTTTACTTTCACTAATAACCCCCAGCATAGAGTTTGCCCTTTTCTGTGGCACACTGGATTCGCACTTTCATTGAGCTATCCACTATGACCCCAAGGTCTCTTTCTCTTTCAGTTTCAGGAAGTTCAGACCCTGTTAGCATATACTTGAAGCTGGGATTTTTGTTCCAGTGCTCATCTACACTTACCAACTTTGAACTTCATTTGCCACATTGAACTTCATTTGCTGCATGGTTGCCCACTCACTCAATTTGTAGAGATTCTCTTGGAGCTCTTCATAGCTATCCTTGGTGTCTAGGGTTGCCAAGTCACTCACATTTTGCAGTGGGGAAGTTGGTCCCATTCCGGGACCTGGAAGTGATGTCATCACGTTGGGCATGTCGCCAGCCAACACTCTAGCAATCAGCCTGTAAACTCTATGGTACCAGTTTTTCAGTTTGTAAGCAGCTCTGAATGAAGGGTGGGGTATAAATCCAATCTCCTCCTCCTCCTCTTCTTCTTCCTCCTCCTCCTCCTAAATAATTTTGAGTCGTCTGCAAACCTGTCCACTACACTGCTCACCCCCAGTTCCAGATTATTTATAAACAAATTAAACAGTACTGGCCCTAATACTGATCCTTGTAGGACCTCACTACTTCCCTCCATTGCGAGAACAGTCCAATTATTCCTGTTCTTTCTTTCCTGGCAAAAGACACTGATAGATGGAGGCAGACAAAACTCCCCGGGGAGGCAGTTCTGAAGCTTTGGTGCCATGACCAAAAAACGTTTTCTTGGATTATTTATTTTATTTATTTATTTAATTCGATTTCTAGGGCGCTCTCCCCCAGCAGCAAGCTCAGAGCGGCTAACAAGACTTGGCGAACCAAGATTCGCAGTATCCATAAAATAATTCAAAACATTATAGGCTACATCACTAAAACATTACAGTATAAATTAATAAAGTGCTCATTACAATTCAGTGTCATGTAGTGTCTCAGTCCGCTGTTGGACGTGCAGTATCACCAGCAACCAGATGGTAATAGATGGTTGATGGTTGGAGAATTGCTTATAAGGCAGGGAGGGTAAAAAGGTAATGAGAAAGGCGGCGGCCCCTATTCAAAGGCCTGGCGGAAGAGCTCTGTCTTGCAAGCCCTGTGGAACTGCATCAGGTCCCGCACGGCCCTGATCTCCTCTGGGAGCTCATTCCACCAAAGAGGGGCTGCCACCGAAAAAGCCCTCCCCCTAGTGGCAGTTTGGGAAAGAGCTCTCTCAGCCCCACCCACCTCACAGGGTGTCTGTTGTGGGGAGGGGAAGGGAAAAGGAGTTTGTAAGCCACTCTGAGACTCCCTTGGGGAGTGGAGGGCGGGGTATAAATCCAATCTCTTCTCTTCTTCTTCTTCTCTCAGGCCAGGAACGACCAGGCGATGTTGGGCCCCAGACTGTAGTGCTCTCTGGGGTATATATGGGGAAAGGCGGTCCCTTAGATAGGTCGGACCCAGGCCATTTAGGGCTTTAAAGGCGAGCACCAGCACCTTAAAGCGAATCCGGTACGCCACTGGTAGCCAGTGCAGTGCCTCCAGCACCGGTCATATCTAGGAAGACACATCAACAACTTAGCTGCGGCATTCTGCACCAGCTGAAGCCTCCGGATTTGCAGCAAGGGCAGCCCCATATAGAGAGCGTTACAATAGTCTACCCTCGAGGTGACCGTTGCATGGATAACTGTGGCCAGGTCTGCACGGTCCAGGAAGGGGACCAACTGTCTCACCAGCCTCAGATGGTAAAAGGCCGATCTGGCAGTGGCTGCTACCTGGGCCTCCATTGATAAGGAGGGATTCAGGAGCGCTCCCAAACTCCTAACCACAGGCGAAGGCACCAATGGCGCCCCGTTGAAGGCCAGGAGTGGGAGCCCCGACCATGGCCCACCCCGACCCAGGCACAGGACCTCCGTCTTCGCTGGGTTCAGCTTCAGCCTACTCAGCCTGAGCCATCCAGCCACAGCGTACAATGCCCGGTCAAGATCGTCCGGTCCTGAGCCAGACTGGCCGCCCAACATCAGATAGAGCTGGGTGTTATCAGCATACTGGTGACAACCCAGCCCCGCCCTCTGGACAATCTGGGCAAGGGGGCGCATGTAGATGTTAAAAAGCATCGGGGACAAAACAGCCCCTTGAGGCACCCCGCACTCAAGCGGGTGTCTCCCGGACTGCTCATCCCCTAGCACCACCCTTTGTCCCCAACCCTGAAGAAAGGAAACAAGCCACTGTAGGGTGAGTCCCTGAATCCCCACGTCGGCAAGGCGGTGGGTCAGCAGCTGATGATCAACTGCGTTGAACGCCGCTGACAGGTCGAGCAACAGCAACACCGCCACGCCACCTCGATCCAGATGCCTCCAGAGATCATCAGTAAGGGCAACCAGAGCTGTCTCGGTCTCAAACCCTGGGCAAAAGCCTGACTGGAAGGGATTACTACCTGCCTTGTTTCAGATGGCAGAGGCAACTAAAACAGAGTCTCAGAAGATGACCAGAGTGTACAGGTAGGTTTATATGGTTTCTGCAACCATGACCCTACACCCCTCTACCACCAACAACCTATCGAATATACCTCTTCCAGACTCAAGAGCAGACTGAATCCTCCCACCCACATGCCCTGGGCTCCTTCTGCCAGTCAATGGAGCAGCAGTAGCAAAATAGGTAATGACAATGTGCAGTGCTGGACCTAGACAACATAATAAAAAGTAGAGACATCACCCTGCCAACAAAAGCCCATGTGGTCAAAGCAATGGTTTTCCCAGTAGTAATGTATGGCTGCGAGAGTTGGACTATAAGGAAGGCCGAGCACCGAAGAATAGATTCTTTTGAATTATGGTGCTGGAGAAGACTCATGAGAGTCCCTTGGACTGCAAGGAGGTCAAATCAGTCAATCCTAAAAGAAATCAACCCTGACTGTTCCCTGGAAGGCCAGATACTGAAGCTGAAGCTCAAATACTTTGGCCACCAAATGAGAAGGGAGCACTCACTGGAGAAGACCCTGATGCTGGGAAAGACTGAAGGTCAAAGAAGAAGGGGATGGCAAAGGATGAGATGGTTGGACAGTGTTATCGATGCAGCAAACATGAAATTAAGCAAACTCTGGAACACGACAGAAGGCAGGAGGGCCTGGCGTGGTGTGGTCCATTGTGTCGTGAAGAGTTGGACTTGACTGTGTGACTGAACAACAACAACAAAACAAATGCTCTGACATCATTTCCAGTTGCATTCTGAGAAGTGACATTATAGTGCTGTGTGATGCTCTAGGAATTTCCCAGGTTGCTAAGGTTTTTACCATAAAGAATAGAGGGAGAAGGAGATTGGATTTTTACCCCACCCTTCACTCAGAGTCTCAGAGTGGCTTACAATCTCCTTCCCTTCCTCACAGACACCCTGTGAGGTAGGTGGGGCTGAGAGAGTTCTGAGAGAACTGCCCTTGAGAGAACAGCTCTGTGTGAACTGTGAGTGACCCAAGGTTACCCAGCAGCTGCATGTGGAGGAGTGGGGAATCAAACCTGGTTCTCCAGATTAGAGTCCGCCACTGCTGCAGTGATATTACTTTTGAGAATGAAACAGGAAGCGATGTTGTGACATTCTGCTATGTTGGTTTCTCCAGCCTCTGCCCCCCACGACTCCTGGGCATTGCCAGTGGAAGGCTAGCATTACGACTGTAATACAGACAAGTCATTTGGATCGAACCTAACCTGTATAGCTCCCACTGTCTCCCATACTTTAAGAAGATAAAGATTGGACAGATTAATGGAGGACAGAACTACCAATGGTAGCTTTGACAGTTCCATGGAAACTCCAGGTTAAGAGGCAGTGCCAGATAGGGAGGGGGGGGCCACCTATGAACCTCTTGTGGGCACATCACCAATCACTTTTGGAAATACATTGTTGGACTAGATGGATCCTTGATTGGATCACACAAGAGAGATGAGAAGTATTGGAGTCGGGAGTCCGTGGAACAGTGAAGCAGCTAGATCTTTATTGCCGGTCCAGATGAAGCAGGCAACCCAGGGCTCCGAGCCCTCCTTTTATGCTGGTCAGGGACAATCCCCTGACCTCGCCCAACTGGCCTGATAGGCTATTATCAGTCTATTTACATCTCATAGGTTCCCTGGGAGAAACCTAGGTACAGGATTGGTGGCCGGTTCGAATCCACCTGGCCTTTGTTCTACCTGGCTGAAGCTCAGGTAGTTTCTTGGCCATGTGCTCTGGCCACATGGCGGTCGCCATTACTGGAGCACATGGCGACTGCATGGTCAATACATAACAAGAGAGGAGTGGTGGTTAAAGAATCAGGCTCTGGGAGATCTTGCTTCAAATCCCTACTCTACCACAGAAGTTTGCTGGGTGACCTTGGACCAGTCACTCTTTCTCAGCTCCATGGAGGAGAGCCAGTTTGGTGTAGTGGTTAAGTGCGCGGACTCTAACCTGGGAGAACTGGGTTTGATTCCCCACTCCTCCACTTGCACCTGGCTGGATGGCCTTGGGCAAGCCATAGCTCTGTCAGAGCTATTCTCTCAAGAGCAGTTCTCTCAGAGCTCTCTCAGCCCCACCCATCTCACAGGGTGTCTGTTGTGGGGAGGGGAAAGGAAAGGAGTTTGTAGGCCACTCTGAGACTCCCAGTGAAGGGTGGGGTATAAATCCACCCTCCTCCTCCTCCTCATGACTGTTGTTCTGAAAACAAAATAGAGGAGGGGGGGAATGATGCTGTAAACTGTTTGAGTCCCAGTTGGGGAGAAATCCACAACTATCTAAATAAACAGATAAATGCTCTTACAGTCATATCGGTAAGTGGCCCTTGGTGTAAGGGACTAGATGTGTGCGGCTCTGGCTATTTGTAAATAGACAAAATTAAAGTCTATGTGAGAAGGAGACTGCAGGAGAGTGATTTGGTGGCACTTCAGTGCTACCAGAAGCATCTGTGCCCAAACTGGAAGTGATGAGGCAGCGCAGAGATGGTTGCCAGGGAAACCCTTGTGCCTTCAGAACACAGTTTTAAAAGGCCCATCCAGCAGCTGAAGGAGGCCAGGCAGCCATGGAGGAGGCAGGGAAGCAGAAAGCCTCCCCCAGACTTTGGGAGAAGGGAAGGAGGAGGCAAGCTCCAGGCAGGAGATGCCTGGGAGCAATTGTTCAGAAGGCACAACTGTGTGACCCTAGCTTTGGGGACTGCTTTATTATGTAAGGATGTCTGTTGTGTATTACTAACGCAGTCGCCATGAGCTCAGGGAATGGCGACCGCCACGTGGTCATTCGCACATGGCCTGAATCTACCTGAGCTTCGGCCAGGTAGAACAATAGCCGGCCAGATCCTGAACAGCCACCAATCATGTACCTAGGTTTCCCCCAGGGGACCTATGAAATGTAACCATGATCTTAAGGTCCTATCAGGACATCTGGGCGAGGTCGGAGGTGTGCCTCCAGCCAGCAGAAAAGAGGGCTCTAAGCCCGGGGTTTTCCATGTTCCATCTTGACCCGTAATAAACCACGATGCTGATTTCACTGCTACCTGCGTCCCGACTCCAGGACTTTCCAGTGTCCATGAGGAACAAGCTGAGAGGCAGGACTCACTCACCAGAGGATTTGCACAACTGCAGAAGTGGGCTAGTGATGAGATGCGCTTCTGGCCCCCACTGGAAACTGGGGGGGGGGGGCAGTGTTCCCTCTAAGTTGAGTTAGTGTGAGCTAGCTCACAGTTTTTTAGCCTCCAGCTCACACATTTTTATCTTAGCTCAGGAAGGATGGCTCCAAAGCAAACTAATTTATGCAGTTGCCAAATCGCTCGCTCCCAACTTTAATGCCAGTAGCTCACAAAGTAGAATTTTTGCTCACAAGAGCTTAGAGGGAGCATTGCTGGTGGCCCAGGCTCAGATGTTTGACTGGCCTAGTGCTCAGAGCTGCTGTTGTACCACCGGAGGCCCAAGGGAAGATATACTGCTTTTTTTTTTTTGTATAAACCACAATGAAATAGACTTTTTTGACAAATCAAGATGCATCAGGTACTTACAGGAGCCTTCTCTTATTCTTGTACTTCACCACTCAAGGCCAGCGAATGTACTGTTCTTCACTTAAGAAGGCCAGATATCAAATTCCTGTCTCTTTTTAAATGACAGGAAGGGGTGGGGGAGGGGAGATGGAAAGCTACTGAAGCACGGTCATTTTCAAAATGCACATTCAACATTTGATTCAGAACTGTTCAGAACCGCTTCAGGAGATGCTAATGTGTTAAACGGCATTTCTGGAAGCTGATAAACGGAATCAACGAAGTAAAGCATTAAACTGGTTGTCATGGAAATGTGTATGCCATATAATTTTCATCCTGACTTGCTGTGATGGAAATAAAGGAATAAGCTGTCATTTGAAATGGCCCAGCTTTATAACTTGGCTTACAGGTTTGCTTTTCCCAGGCGAAAAATAATAATAATAAAAAAAGATACCTGACTTTTACTCAGGATCCCCTCCCCCCCATACATACACATTACTTTTTGTAGACACAGGACAACTCTTTCCAGTCAGTCTCAGAACAGAGGGTTCCTGCTGGATTCAAATGTCTTGTGCTTCAGAGACCTTCTGGGGAGCCACGTCAACGTCGCTCACTCAGGAAAAAATAAAAAGTACTGGATATTATCTGCCGGCATTCACAGTCCTCAACATTCTTGTCCTTGCTACCAGTCTCCTTAAAAATCCAAACAAATGTTCAAAGCCATTTTTTAAAAAATGAAAACACTTTGAGGTAGAGTTGCCAGGTCCCCCCTGGCCACTGGTGAGGGATGGAGGGGTAGGGTTGCCAGCTCCACTTTGGGAAGCTCCTGGAGATTTGGGGATGGAACTCGGGAAGGACAAGTAGGGTTACCAGTTCTGGACTGGGAAGCACCTGGAGATTGGGGAGTGGGGTGGAGGTGGAGGAAGGGGAAGTTTGGGGAGAGGAGGGGAGGGACTCAAATGAGTTATAGTGCCATATAGTCCACCTTCCAAAGTGGCCATTTTCTCAAGTTACCTGCTCCAGGAGATCTCCAGCCACCATCTGGCAGTTGGGAACCCTAGAGGACAGGGACATCAGTAGGTACAGTGCTATAGAGTCCACCCTCCAAAGCATCCATTTTTCTCCTGATCTCTGTAGTCAGGAGATGAGATATGATTCTGGGGGATTCCCAGGTCCCACCTGGAGGCTGGCATCCCATTGTTGAGGGAAGATTTCATTAGAAGCCTTTAAAGAGACTATGCAACCTCCTTGCAGTCGCTCTCAACAGTCATCAGGGATGTTTTAAAAATGGGATATGGTCCAGCCACAGTGAAATGCATTTATGTCCTGTGGATTCCAATGAGAGTGATGTGAGTATATTTGCATATGCAACCACTGCAAAAACGAAACTTAAGCATACTTCATTTCGGTAAGTCTGTGCCCGTATTTCGAAAACCCCCCCCGATAAGATTCTGTAGTATCAATCCACCGAGAATGTTTTTAAAAAATGTCTCAAAATCATGAGGTCAAATCACAAAGGACAGCAACACATCTAATGAGAGACACATTAGACCAATCCCTCATGCTGTGAAATTGTACACATTCTCTTACACTCCTGACCCTAGAATTGCAGCTGGGATTTCTCCTGTCAGAATGAACAATAGACCTTCTCTTCGAACATCCCCAGCCTCAACAATTTTTGGTGAGAATTATAAGCCTTGATTCTTTTCAGTTGGTAAAGTCTGTTTTCAAAGACCCTTGACTTTTTCTGGCTACTGTCTGAAATAGGGGGACATTAATGGCACCATATGGTCGTATGAGACGGAGGCCATCCCTTACAATTTTGGGTGCCTTGCAAGAGAATAATATTTTCAATACTTAAAAATAATAAATAAATGACCCATAAATATCTAATGTAAGATCTGTGGGAGTGGCAGTCCCTCTTGCACTAGTCTAAAGTTGCACCAGACAGAATGTTTAGCCAGACGATCTGAGAATGCAGTGCATTGTAAGAAGTAACACTGATAAACATGCAGTAAAGAGACGATGTAGTATAATGGTTAGAATGTTGGACTGGGATCTGGGAGACCCAGGTTTGAATCCCCACTCTGCCATTGAAGCTTGCTTGGGCCACTCACAGGTTCTCAACCTAATCTTCCTAACCTAACCTAACCTAAACTTCACAGGGTAGCTGTGAGGATTGTTGGCAGAGTGTAGATAATGCAGTAAAGTGGAGCACAAGCTGTTTAAAGAATAAAGATTGTGTATTAAGAAGAGAAAAAACTTTGTGAGAAAGAGGAGAGAGAAAGAGATAGGAAGGAGACTATTTAACAATAGTGGGAAGTCCCTAATCTCACTATGCTAGCTAGTTGTCCCCTCTGCTGCCCCCTGAAGGATGTTCTTGTCATTTTCTTTATCTATGCACGATAGACATTGCATATTCCAACAAGGATAACATGGAGGAGAGAACAGTGTAAGAAGCACAATAAAATGATTTGGATCCCCATTGGGGAAATGAGTGGGGTATAACTGGAGTAAATAAAATTGCAAAAGCACAGAAACTGGAGTCTAAGATGCCACTAAACTTCAAATTCTTTCAGACTCATCCTCCCATGCTGAGCAATTTAAACAAGTCAGCAGTACGTCCCATTTTATTCAATGGGGCTTTCTCCTGGAAAAGCGTTTTTAGGAGTGCAGCCATAATCTACCAGGTTCTTCCATGGCTGGATCCACGATAATCCATCAGGTTCTGCCTATAAAGCCACCAAAATTTTGCCTTGCCCTTCTGATTTCTGTTTGCCGTGCACCTCCTGGGGAGACACATTGCTTTTGAAATCAGAAGCTGGCAACCTTAGAAGAGGAACAGAGCTAGATGGCTGCACCCTATTTCCTCTGTACAGCATGCCAGCTGAGCTGTTGTGGCAGCTAACACCTTTCTTAAGTCTTGAGAAGTGTTCATTGCAGAAGCTGCAGGGTCAACTAACTAAGTGGTGCAAAGTTGGCTACTAAGCCCACTCTTTCTTCATGAGTCACTTTTATGTCCAGGTTGTGGTCTGTTTGCTTGTTCTGACCCACTGTGGCTCCACTGTCCAGCAGCTGCAGATACTTCTCTGCAGCTGACCTTTTAACAACGGGGCACTGAGTAATTTTTTTTTCTTTAAAAAAGAGATGTTCAGCAAACAGCTTCTCAAGCTGCTGGAGCAACAAATAAAAGTACAAGGAAAAGAGAGAAGAAGAAGAAGGGAAACAGTTAAGAGCTCGAGCCACACAAGAACTAAAAAGGCAAGACTTTTACAGTGCAGGGCCTAAGGGGAGGAGGGAGAGTTACTTTAAAAAGTAAATATTTGTTCCTTTGAAACTGAAAGCAAGAATGCATTGGCAGCAAAATATAACATGCTTACTAGCGTTTAGCTTAGAAAGGGATTCAGAGCATCAGCTCTCAGCTTGTTTATTTTCCCCTGTTAAGGAGATTGTTTGCCCTGATGGGGATAGCCCAGGCTAGCCCAGTCTCATTAGATCTCGGAAGGGAAGCAAGGTTGGCCGTGGTCAGTATTTGCAAGGGAGAGCACCAAGGCACACTGCGGTCTTGATGCGGAGGCAAGCAATAGCAAACCACCTCGGAACATCTCTGGTCTTGACAACCTTAGGGAGTTACCATAAGTCAACCGTGGCTTGATGGCGCTTTCCGCCACCGAGTAGATCCCCACCCCCAAAGTCTCCTGTTTTTTTCCCTTCCAAACCCGTATGGCTTTTTTACTTGGCATACTGAATTGCCCCAAAGACTTGTGCTCTCTTACATGACTCTCCCCATTTTCCCTTTCTGCGCTTTCTGCCTAGGATTCCCATTCAGAGGTCCTACAAGGTGTCATCTTTCCCTCCCATCCTCAAACCCCAACTTCGTAGGAAGCTTCTAGTTATTCCTTGTCGTCCCCCCATTCCTTCTGTTTTTCATCACTCTTCCTTTTCCGTACCTCCCTCTGTTCTTTCCTCCACCAATGAAAATTAAATTGTAAGCACCGTTGGCTAGAGATAGGGGTGTGCTGTTGGAGACAGGGGTCAGCACCTTTGAAGCAACATCAGACCACCTTGCCAAGGTCTGTTGAATATGCTCAAGCACTATGAAGCATGCTCAGAAGCAGCAACTTAATGCTTATTTACAGGGGTCATTTTGTAGAAAAAGAGGTACAGGATCTCATTAGCATAACTCATTAGCATAACTTATTTGCATATGCCACACCACCTGACATCACCAGAAGTATGTCAGGAGGCAAGAAAGAAAGGAGAGAGAGAGAAAGAAAGAGAAAGAGAAAGAGAAAGAGAGAGAGAGAGAGAGAGAGAGAGAGAGAGAGAGAGAGAGAGAGAGAGAGAGAGAAAGAAAGAAAGAAAGAAAGAAAGAAAGAAAGAAAGAAAGAAAGAAAGAAAGAAAGAAAGAAAGAAAGAAAGAAAGAGGGGACCGCTACTAATCCAAGCCTCAGAAATACCACCACTCTTCTGGGAGGATAGCTTCAGGGGCTATCCTGGCTGAAGCCTTCAGAAGGCTGGTCGGAGGAACAAGGACCTTTCCAGGGGACGGGGTCATTTTGCTGCAGCCATGACACAAGCAGTCATTCCCCCGTGGGGGGGGGGGCTGGCACCAACTCCCGGAGCTGAGATCCCCAGAGCTCCTGCTCGAAATGACCCCTGCTTATGTACTATTTTGTTGGCATCATGTCATCTAAGCAAAATAAGTTTAAAATAATAGTAAGCTGTGTAAAGTGCTGTTTCACAGCCAAACAAATCTATAAACTTGTAGATGGGGAAAGTACAATGTTGCTTCTTATGAAAAATCCCCAGTGCTGTAAAATAGCTTCCGCATTGGCAAGAATAAAGCATGCTGAGTCACTCCCAGGGTCGCCTCTGCCCTTATTTGGCCGTACAGGCTAAAAAGACTAAATTTCACCCCAAAGTATAGACAGGAGTTATGTGATCCCAGTCTAAGGAGAAAATTTTGATACTTCTGATGTGACAATTTAAAAGGACAGCAAATATTTTAGATGTCAGTCTACTTGTGCCAAAAGGACCCCTGTTCCTGCTGGACATTCTCTAGCAGCAGTGCAATCCTAAGAACACTTTTCTGGGAGTAAGCGCCACTGAATAAACCTAAGTAGGATTATGCGTAGACCTTAGTAGGGCTCTGTGAAGCATCCGCAGGGGAGTGTGAACCTTGCCTGTTTTATGGTATGGAAGCAATTTTCTCCAGGCCAATTTGGCCAGGGATGCTGGAGGGGTGTTTTTTTGTTCTCTTCTGAGCACAGAGCAGGGGTCACTGGGGGTGTGGTGGGGTTTGCCTGCTTTAGGAGCCCCTAAGTCACCAGCCTGGATCTGGCTGACAGGGGGAACCCCACCCCCAAAGGGCTGGGATCACGCCAATGTGCCTGGCGCCATGAAGTTACCTCTGGGTGACATAATTGCACCGGGCACGTAGCCAGGGGGAATGCTCTAGCACTCAGCCAAAAAACTCTATGGTACCATAGAGTTTCTGGCCAAATGCTAGAGCATCCCCCTGGTAACATGCCTAGCACGATGACGTCACTTCCAGCTGATGTCACTGAGGTGTGCACATAGCATGCATGTCAGAAGATCCTGGAAGGGAAGCTCTGTCCCCACACCAGTAGAAGGTAGGGACCTGGCAATCCTAGGGGTATGTCGGGGAGGGGGAGGCATTTGTGAATTTCCTGCATTCTGCAGGGGGTTGGACTAGATGACCCTGGATGTCCTTCCAACTCTATGGTTTTATGTTTCTCTTTCTTTAGAGAAGGATTATAGGGTGATCAGATCCCTCTGTAGTACGAGACTTCCTGCCCTGCACTCCTGGTTGCCCACTACCACTCAATAGAGTGATAATGGGAAAGTGGAGTGGAACTATGGGGGAAATAGGCATCACAGCAATGCCACATCATGACTTGCAGAGAAAACCCCGTGAGCCGTGTCTTCACATTGGTGCAGTGTTCTGGGATTCCCTGCTGATGTGATGATGTCACTTCTGGGCTTGCACTGGAAGTGACATTGTGGCATCACAATGCTTATCTGTATCTCCTCTCCCCCCAAAAAACCTTCTCCCAGTTGCCAGTACTTAGTTGGCAATCCTAGACAAGTACCTGCAGATTTTAGGGTTGCCAACTCTGACTTGGAAGATTCCTGGATATTGGGGGAGGGAGGACTTTGGGGACAGAAGGGACCTCAGCAGCGATGTAATGCCCCAGAGTCCACCCTCTAAAGCTGCCATTTTCTCCAAGGGATCTGGTCTCTGTAGTCTGGAGATCAGTTGTAATCCAGGAGAACTTCAGGCCCCACTTAGAGGATTGCAACCCTAGGATACATCCCTCAGGATCTGAAGATCTATTACAGTTCCACAGGGCCTGTAAAACGGAGCTGTTCCGCCAGGCCTTTGGGTGAGGTGGTGGGCGTCCAATTATTCCATTCCTTGCTGAACCTTCCCTCTTTGGATGGCCCATCAGGTGAAGACCCACAGCCTTTTTTATGGCCTAGCAGCTCCAGTTTCCAAGACTATTATACTAAACTGCGGTGCTATCTGTCCTTAGATTAAATGTTTTAACTCTTATTGTGGATTTGCTGTTGTGATCTGCTCTGAGCCCGCTTGTGGGGAGGGTGGAATACAAGCCAAAATTAATAAATAGAGAGAAGAGAAGAGATTGGATTTATATCCCGCCCTTCACTCACTTGGAGTCTCAGAGTGGCTTACAAACACCTTCCCCTTCCCCTCCCCACAACAGACACCCCCTGTGAGGTAGGTGGGGCTGAGAGAGCTCTTTCCCAAGCTGTCCTTGAGGGAACAGCTGGTACAGAACTATGGCTTGCCCAAGGTCATCCAGCCAGGTGCAAGTGGAGGAGTGGGGAATCAAACCCGGTTCTCCCAGGTTAGAGTCCGCGCACTTAGCCACTACACCAAACTGGCTCTCTCCAAATAAGATCTTGGTTTGACATTTTGTCTCTTACTTAACAGAATGGTGGCGAAGCAGGGTGTTACAATATTACAATATCCCTAGTGGACCCAATTCTTCCCATAGGTCCTGTCCCAGAGAGGGAGAAGATGAGAACTGTGGATTATTGACTGATTGATATCAAACATTTCTATGCTGCTTTTTCATAAAATTATACTCAAGGGGTCAAATGGGTTGTAAAAGTTGGGGGAAGGTTGGCAAATCTTGCCAAGAAAACATTGTTTTTGTTATTTTTTTATTTAAGTTTTTTGGAAAAGTATACCCCTTCTTCATCCCTTTAATTTCCGTCCCTACTAACCACGCTGGTACTTTCATGTACACTCTACAGTCTCACTGCCCCTCTGGATGCAGCTGGATCCCCTCTCAAACCCAAGGGAAACGCATGCCAGCTCCATCCTGACTCTGAGCAGTTGGCTCACCATGTTGGCTTCCAAGGAGCTCATCAAAGGTTTTGCAGGCCAGCATAAGCTACAGAGGAACAATCACCTTTCTCTTTGGATTTCTCAACGATCTCGATGATAATGTTCAAGAAAAGTATACACGGTTTTACAGGGGGAAACTGCCATGAGGAAACAGAAAATGCTACAAAAATAAACAATCAGAGATTCCATTTGCAGAAGGTAAAAGTGAAAGACCATGTCGATTTTCATGGAAATGGGAAAGTTCAGTGGGCGAGGGTCCAGCAGCTAGGTCAATCTACTTGATGAAGTCATAGAAACGTCACTTGTCTAAGATCCAAAGTTCTCCTTGCCCTGCGCCACCTGAACTGATTCGGCTTTTAATTACCATGCCTTTGCTTTCTCGCTGCCTCTCCTACGGGCTCGATAATGATGTTCTGTAAAGTAGGTATTTAAAAAGATCAAAACCCATTACAAACCTGTTTTTCCCGTGACTGGAATGAGCAAAGGTTAATTATACTGTTTCTGGTGCTACACTGTGCTATTCTAGATTGTACTGCATTAAGCAATTTTTGGCAACAGGGATATGAGCTGCATTGGGTTATCCAGACCCCATCGGTGCAAAGGGAGGGGGCTCCTTTTTCCCCTTACCAGGCCTAAAAAGAATTGGGGGGGGGGGTCCAGTTTCCATGAAAGGAATAGTACAAGGAAGGGCTGCGGCCCTTTCACAGCACCATGCACCCATGTCTACATTTAATTAAAAAATTATTACTCATTTACACAACAAATACACATAAACTAAACAAAATAAGGAATTACGAATGAATGCATAAATAAATGAATAGTTTACAATTATTGTTATACTAATTGTTTCACAATTTTAACAAGATTCTCTCCCCCCCCCCCCCGCTTTGGCATCTATAACCGTATTATTTATTAAATCACATGGGTTTCCATTTATTATTAAATGGAGGATGCTGGCTGGCAAAAGAGATAAATGGATTCACAACAGCATAAAAACATCTGTACTCCATTGGTGAAAAGTACTGAGGTCAGAGACGTGGTGAAGCTCGGACACTTTGACACATGTCGAAGCTTGGACATGTCAAAGCCCGACCATGTGCATGGACTTTGGATAAGACACAACACCCTTTCCCCCATAGTTCAACCCCCACTCGGCAGACGTAGTTCTTGAGGTATGTGGGCCTATGCTGGTCCTGGGTGGATATGCATGGTTCAGGAGCTGGTGCGGGTTGCTCAGGAAGGGCTTCTGTTGCCGTTTCCAGCTCTGGCCATTTGGGTGGACTGTTGGGGATGCCTTCCCCCGCCAGCTCTGAGCTGCTGTCCCTTATTGGGTCATTTGTCGCAGTGGGTTGAGACAGGTCTTGCGCCGCAGTGGTTGCCTCCCCATCTGACTCATCCCTTTCCAGGTCATCATTGACTTCTGGGAGTGGATGGTGGCATAGGTGATCAATGTGACTGCGCCATACCTGGCCCTCGTCCCTGGAGACTTCGTAGGACTGAGGTCTGGTCACCCAAATTACTCGAGCTGGGAGCCATTGTGGGCCCTTCGCAAAGTTCCTGGTATAGACTGGTTCACCCAGAAAGAGCCCTCGGGAGGCGGCCTGAGTCTCTGGGGCTGCATTGTGTTCCGGTGCTCTGTCTGGATGTAACCGATCCAAGTGTGTGGTTAGGCGTCAGCCCATAAACATTTCTGCTGAACAATGGCCAGTCACGGTATGGGGAGTCATTCTCTGTCCAAACAAGAAGGCTGCCAGCTTGTAATGCCAATCACTTTTTTCCAAACGCCGCAATGCCTCACTCTGCTTGACTGTTGGTGGCTGGGTGGATGGCGCAGAGCGTATGTGCCAGATGCCATAGTAGCTAATAAATTCCTGAAACTCACCAGATGTGAATGCTGTCCCGTTGTCTGAGACCAGGGTGTCTGGGATGCCGTGCATACTGAATATCTGCCACATCACCCAGATCACGGATTGTGCTGATGTGGAGGACATGGGGGATACTTCCAGCCACTTTCTGTAAGCATCTACTAGAATAAAAAAGATTTGTCCTTGGAGCAGACCAGCAAAGTCTATGTGTACTCTGGCCCAGGGTTTGTGGGAGGATTCCCATTGATGTGCCAGGGCGTTCGGAGGGTCTGGGCGCGACTCTTGGCATTTCTAGCATCTTTTTACCATGTCCTCAATCTCCTTATCTAGTCCCGGCCACCATACATAGCTCTGAGCCAGAGCCTTCATGCGCATGATCCTGGGGTGAGTTTCGTGAAGTGCTGTGAGCACCTTTCATCACAGCGGTGTAGGTACTATGCTTCCCCATAAGAGGCACCCCTTGTGCACTGACAGTTCGTCTTTCCTGGAACAGAATGCAGCGAATTCCGGGCCCGCAGAGGTGGGCCATCCCCTTCCCACCCAGTCCAGGACCCAGGAGAGGATGCGATCCCAGGTGGTGCAGCGTGCGACCTCTTTGACCTGGACCAGCCGGTCAGGCAGGTCTTCCAGCAGCATGACGTGGTGTGCAGTGGCTAGGTTGGGGTCGCAGGACTGAAGCGGGAGGTGCCTCAAAGCATCAGCGTGGTCCACAGCCTTTCCCAGGCAGTGCACCAGCATATATTGGTACCCTGCCAAAAAAAATTGGACAAACAGAGGACCTGGGGCGACAG
Source organism: Lepidodactylus listeri (assembly GCA_029233225.1). NCBI lineage: Eukaryota > Metazoa > Chordata > Lepidosauria > Squamata > Gekkonidae > Lepidodactylus > Lepidodactylus listeri. Next base: position 107,908,198 of record JARCFY010000009.1, on the reverse strand, counting down.
CATCTGAGGGTTTTGGCGGTCTGGAGTGAGCAAACCCAGGAGCGGCTTATGATCTGTGGTGATGGTGAAGGGCCAGCTGTACAGGTAGTCATGAAATTTCTTCATGCCTGCCACTATTACCAGCACCTCCTTGTCGATTTGGGCGCAGTTGCACTCCACCATGATAAAAGTCTGTGAATAATATGCGACTGGGACCTCCCGTCTGTCCTCTAGGCGATGCCCAAGGACAGCCCCTACCCCGTAAGGTGATGCATCACACACCAGGACCACAGGTAGAGTTTCATCGAAATGCACTAGTACTGCATTCAACATTAACAAGTCCTTGATAGCCTGGAATGCAGCGGCATGGTGGAAACCCCAGACCCACTTGGCGTTCTTATCCAGTAGCTGATAAAGGGGTTCGGCCACCGCTGCTTTGTGAGGCAGGAATGAGTGGTAAAAGTTGAGCAGCCCTAAGAATGCGTGTAGCTCAGCTTTTGAGGATGGAACCGGCACCTGGGTGATGGCGAGCACCTTGTCCGGAGTAGGGTGAATGCCTTGCACATCGATGGTGAAGCCCAAGAATTTAATGGACTGACCCCCAGCAGACACTTTTCCCGCTTCACCTTTAGCCCAGCTTCGTTGAAAGAGTTTGAAAGATTCCATTTTCTTGGTGTTGACTTTGATTTTCCTTGCCAGAGCTAACACATTTGCATGCCCTTGTTTATTTTCAAATGAGTTGTCTGTAGATGAACACCGAAAACAGCTGGGTACTGAACAAAATTTACAACATACAGGGCCCCTCCCACAAGCTCTGCAATAGGAGCAAATTGTCTATTGAGGCCAGCGGGAAAAGTCCCAGGGGGCCAAGGGCCTGGGGGCATTTCCCCCTCACCTGCACCACCCTGGCCCCAAGCAAGGCAAGAGTCACCTTATACAGGAGGGCCCCATGAAAGGCAGGTGGGAGTCATGACTGCTCCCCGAAGCAGCTGGGAATTAATCAAGGGCCCTCACTTTGCATAAGGTGGGTGGGAGCTCTTCCTCCATCCTTTGCAGGCAAGGCCCTTTCCAGGGCCATTTGGTTCTCCTCTATAATATTCAGTTTTCTAACCTTGATGCAAAGGAAGGGAGATAAGCCCCTTCTTTCCAACCAGTTCTTATTTATTCATCTTATTGTGACAATCCATCAATATTTGAGCGCTTGAACAATATAACAAAAGGCCAACCAAATAAATGCAAAACAATCAAAAATTTATACAGTAAGCCAATCAACCTGTGCATTCAAACCATACGGAGTTAAAGACTTAAGGGCATGGATCCAAAATATTTCTCTGACCTTGCATTTACATTTTATCTATATTATTTTATTAGATTTTTTTCTTATATTTTTAGATACATAAAAGCAACACCATTTACCACCTGGCTGACAACAGGATGTAGAGGCCGTGGCCTTCCCCTGATGTTGACTCCTGGTACTAGTTTTTACTGCCTCTGAATATGGAGGTTCCCTTTAGTTACCATGGCTAGTTAGCCACCAATAGATCTGTCCTCCGTGAATCTGCCTAATGCCCTCTTAAAGCTATGCCTTTGGCCATCACTGCTTACTGAACTGCCAGCAGATGGCTCTTTTGCCATTATTGAACTCCACCTTGAGAAATCTTCTGGATTAAGGGACATCAGTCTTGCTTCTGAAGAGCAATTCTTGAACTGGGGAGGTTCAGTATTGTTGGGTGGTGGGGTGGTTTTGTCCCTCTGTGGAAAAGAAACTGGAGGACACCCTAGGGTGAAATGAGAGAAAGTCAGAATGTAAAGGTGGAACTACTAGTTAGGAGTTGGACCAGAGGAACCAGACCCATGGTCAGAGCCTCACTTTTTCTATGAAGATGTAAGTAGCCAATCACAACCGAGCCTCAAAAGGCACTTGTGGTGATGGTAGATCTAGACTGTACCTTTTTTTAGAAAACAAACTAGGCCCGAAGCCAGGATTTTTTAGCTTGGGGAGCCCTTTAAAGAGTTGGGGGGCACTGAAATTCATATGCATCCCCCCCTGCTCCCTCCCAAGCATGGAGTGTAGGCACACGCGGCCTCCCCTGGCTTCTCCCCAAAAGTCGTAGGGCCTTGGGAAGAATTCGGGGGACACGCCCCAGGAGGCCCCACTGTAGCTATGGGCTTGAAAAAAAACTCATTCTCATGGAGATGTTCTTTCCCTCAAACAGGTGGTAGCTTGAACTGTGTTGGGACCAGCAGGACAACACGATGGGATCGCAAATTCACTAATTCCATGTATTGCTTTGTTTGCAGGGGCAGACTTTAAAGGAGGAAATGTCCAGATTGCCAGCCTCTCCTGAGTCTGTGTGATGTTTATTTTCACTAAAGTACTCCTAATTGTGCTTGTCTGACAATGCCTTTCTGTAAGTTTCAATAATTTAGCAATTACGTAACCACTACTGGCGACCCGTGAGAAACTTGTGGGAAATTTCCCTCACTGGTTTTTGCTTTGTCCTCTTGCTTCTGACACTGCTCCTGACACCCCCAGCAACTTTCCTCTACCCTCTCCTCTCATCACCCCATCCTCATTGCTCGGCCTGCCAAAACACCACCCCCCATCCTTGGCACTCTACTCACCCCCACCCTTGCCACTCTACTTACCTACCCCCATTGTTCTGCCTACCAACCCCCCATCCTTGGAACTCTGCTCCACACCCAACCCTCATGGCTCTGCCAACCTACCCACCCACCCTTGCCACTTTCCTGGCCTTTTCAGCCCATCCTGCTGGCTCGCTATCTTGTTGGTGGCACTGGAGACTACCCCACCAGCCTGTCCCACCAGATTGCTGCCTCTGGGGTGGCAGCAGTTCCCCCACTTGCCCATCTCCTTCACTGAGTTTTGAGGCTGGGGTTGGGTGGAACAGGGGGTCACCAGTGCTGCGGTGAAGCTTCCCAAATTACAGCTGGTGTCCAGACTACAGCGATCAGTTTCCCTGGATAAAAATGGCAGCTTTGGAGGGTAGACTCTGTATGCCATCCCACTATTGCTGATCTCTCTTCCCTCTCCAGACCTCACCATCCTCACATTCTGCCCCCACATATCTAGGAATTTTCCTATTTGCCACCCTGTTTGTAGGGGAGGGTAATGAGAGAATTTCCCTCCCTCCAGCAACTGGGTTTGTGGATGCATGTATCATGTGGATGCATGTATCATGTTAGGGTCCGCTATGTCTGTGTGTATGTGTGTGAAGGTGTGCATATGTGGCTCTCGCCCTTTCTCACCACCATTCCCCTTATCCAGAGAGAACTATGCTGAAGTAAAGTATGGCTGTTTGTGGTACATCTGTGTACATGTGTGTTCATTCTTGGCGTACATTAGGTTTTTTTGCCAGTTCTTGAGTCAGTAGACAATTCATTTGGTGTTGTAAAATTTTAAGTTTAATCTTTTTCTGTTCACTTAAGGGGTCTTGTTTCATTTTTTCTTCTTGTTGTTTAATCTGTTCTTGAATTTGCAGGTACTTTCCTTGTTTTGGTTTTTTTTATTTTTTTTACAAAAAGCTGTTTCTTTAATTACCAGTCCTCTTGCAAAGGCTTTGAAGGTGTCCCAAACAGTTTTCATTGGGATTTCGGTTTGGATATTGGTTTTGAAGAATTGTTGAAATTCATTCTTAATCTGTATTAGGAATGTTACATTCTTGAGAATAGAAGTGTTTAGTGTCCACCTATTTATTTATTTTTTGGGGGGTGTATCTTGCAGTTCGAGGGTGATGGGGTTGTGGTCTTGAAGCCACCCGTGGAGTAACATCTCAGGCAGGGAAGCAGGGAGCTAATAGATGGTGAAGAAAGGGAGGAGAGAGAATAAAGACACTGAATCATTAAAATACTGGAAGCCTCTATGAGGATCTTCTGGCTGGAAAGCAGCATAGAAATCTAGTAAATAAATAAATCTTATGCTGTGCCATAAACAACACGCACGTTAGGGTAACATTAACTGCAAATTGTTAGCTCATGCTGTTGGTATCCTGCCTGCCTGTTCTCAGTATGCTTTATTACCCCACCTTCCAAATTCCATTCCAGTGCTGCTGCAATGAATTTTCCAATGCTACATAAATTTGGTTCCTGGCTGCACAGCACCTTTGCTGTACATCTTCTTCTCAGAACACCTGTGAGTCTCCAGTCATTAACCCCACATATGCTAGAGTTGGGTTTGGGGGGAGATGTTAGCTCAGTTCAGATATTGGTTCCATTGAGAGCCAGTTTGGTGTAGTGGTTAAGTGCGCGGACTCTAATCTGGGAGAACCGGGTTTGATTCCCCACTCCTCCACTTGCACCTGGCTGGATGACCTTGGGCAAGCCATAGCTCTGTACCAGCTGTTCTCCCAAGGACAGTTGTCTCAGAGCTCTCTCAGCCCCACCCACCTCACAGGCAGTGTTCCCTCTAAGCTGAGTTAGTATGAGCTAGCTCACAGTTTTTTAGCCTCCGGCTCACACATTTTTATCTCCGCTCAGGAAGGATGGCTCCAGAGCAAACCAATTTATGCAGTAGCCAAATTGCTTGCTCACAACTTCAATGCCAGTAACTCACAAAGTAGAATTTTTGCTCACAAGACTCTACAGCTTAGAGGGAGCATAGCTCACAGGGTGTCTGTTGTGGGGAGGGGAAGGGAAAAGGAGTTTGTAGGCCGCTCTGAGACTCCCTTGGGGAGTGGAGGGCGGGGTATAAATCCAATCTCTTCTTCTTCTTCTTCTTCTTCTTCTTCTTCTTCAACTGTCTGAATGCAGGCCACTTCACTAACGATGGTCAGTTCCAAGAGCAAGATGCAAGTCCAATAGCTCTTTAAAGACCACCAAGATTTCCAAGGTATAACTTTCAAGAATCAGAGCCCCAGGATCTTTGATTCTTGAAAGCTTATACCCTGGAAATCTTGCTGGTCGTTAAGGTGCTCCTGGACTTTAATCTTGCTTCTCCACTGCAGACTAAAATGAAGGCCCACCTGAAACAGGGTCTGCCAAGCCAGGAACTGAAGCTTGTTCGTTAACTATTGTTTTAGCAATGTTTCAACATGGCTTCTGAATGCAGATATCCTGGCTTAATCCTAGCTTGTTCTCTGGAGATGCCCTACCAGCCTACTGAGAGAAATAAATAAAACCCTGGATTTCTTGAAACAAACCAGGATTTGTGTGAGTGTCTTATCAGCTGAATCCTGGTTTCTCAAGCTAGGCAAAAGTTTCCCTTGCTCGAAAGCCAGTGGAATCTGACTCTAGGGGGCAGTGCTCATCTCCGTTTCCAAGCCAAAGAGCCAGCGCTGTCCAAAGACTTTTTCCATGGTCATGTGGCCGGCATGACTAGATGCCGAGGTGCACGGAACGCTCTTCCCTTCCCACCGAAGCGGTACCTATTTACCTACTTGCAATTTCTTGCTTTCGAACTGCGAGGCTGGCAGGAACTGGGGCCAGAGACAGGAACTCACTCCATCATGCAGCACTCAGGTCTCAAACTGCCAAGCTACCGATCTTCCAGTCTGCAGTTCAGCATCTTAACCTTTGAGCCATATCTTAAAACGAGCCATGGTTTTACATTGGGTCTGAACAGTACCATATTTTATATAACCAAGTCTCCAATAGGCTCTTTTACTAGAATAAACATCTACTTGCGACACTTTCTGGTAAAAAAGTTTCCATTCAGAACATCCTGATCTTTAAATGGGATTGCTGAGAAATGTTGGTAGAATATCCAGCCTGCAAAAGGGATAAGCAAAGCTCAGGTAATTCAGATAAACTGAATTATACATAACCCATACTGGGGATTGATCCAAATTCCCATTATCTCCCTCCATTGGCTTTAATGTATTTTTTGGAAGAGAACCATGGTATATCCTGTGCTTCTGAGAAAGGGCACTTGGGTTCCACCTCCCAGCATCATTAGCACAAAACAGAAAACACATTGCACAGCAAAATCTATATGCAATAAAAGAAAGCCTCCAAGGAACGGACCATATCCGCTGTAATACTGCATCTGTTGAAGTGATCACTTTAACTGAGGATGTAATGGATTCAACCTGGAACCTTCTGCATCTGAAACAGATGCACTGAATCCTCTTTCTTTCTTGGGAGATAATCTGGTAACACACTAGGGCCCCACCCTGTTTATTAAGGTAAAGGTAAAGGTTTCCCTTGCTCGAAAGCAGTCAAATCCAACTCTACGGGGTGGTGCTCATCTCCATTTCCAAACTGAAGAGGCAGCGCTGTCCAAAGACTTTTCCATGGTCATGTGGCCAGCATGACTAAATGCAGAGGCGCACAGAATGCTGTTACCTTCCCACCCAAGAGGTACCTATTTATCTACTTGCAATTTCCTGCTTTCAAACTGCTAGGTTGGCAGGAGCTGGGGCCAGAGATGGGAGCTCACTCCATCATGCGGCACTCCGGTCTCGAACCATAACACACCACCCCTTATAAGACTTAACATGATTTGGATATCAGCAGACATTACAATCAAGTGAAAAAGTATTATATGCTAGAAAATAAGTGGGGGACACACACAAAATAGTAGTCTAAAACTTGGTAGAACAGACAAATTCAATTTTTAAAAAGAGTTCAGTCTAGAACAATTTGGGCTCCTTGAACACAGATGGACTCTAAAGGGATGTCATAGCTGTGCAGGGAATGTCATAGCCTTGTGTGGGAAACACAGAGCCTGGATTTTCCAGAGCTTAATTTTAAAAAGGAACTCTCTGCCTTTACAAATTGTTCTACTAAATGTACCGTGTATCTCTTGGAATGTTCATGTGGCAAGAAATATATTGGGAAATCCACACGTTCTTTAAAGACTTGAGTGTTGGAACACAAATCTAAAATTAAATATAAAAATTTGGAGGCACCTCTTGTCCAGCACTTCCTCGAATTAAATCATAGCTGTGAGGATTTTAGATTTGTAGTCTTGGAGAAAATAGTTACTAATCCATATAATAGAATAGATGTTGATCTACAGCTTTTATGCAGGGAAGCCTTCTGGATTTATAGGTTGAACACTCTTTCCCCAGTAAGTCTTAATTCTTCTTTGGATTTGACCTGTTTTCTTTAAGTTTGTGCAACTATGTTCTTATAAAGTTATAATGTTAAGTTTCATATGTTAGCAAATTGTGGATTTGTGCAATTTATGGTGTGGCTATTTCATGACACTTTAAGAAAGATACTGGTTTGTATATTTCAGGACGTAACAATCCACACCTGACAAGGCATTAGCAATCTTTGTATGCCTGGGATTCACTTTTCTTCTCTTCTTCTTGAAGAATATGTAATTTTTGAAGTTATGTAGGTGAGTGTTCCTGTTGAGTCCGAGATATATAAACAATTAATGAATTCCCTTATAGAATTTTTTGTATAATTTCTTGTATAATCTTGTATATTCTGTAATTGCAATTGATTGATGTTCCATCTGTTTTACAGAAGCTGTGTTATTTGCTTCATGATTTAATTTCATGCACAAGAATTTGGAGACATTTTGTATGTATAAACTTTTTAATCATTCTATACAAAATTATTTTCATACAAATTTATAGGATGTATTTTAAAACATGCCCTTATTGTTACGTATTTTTACAAGGATATTATGGTCTACATTCAGATGAAGTTTCCTTCGAAACGAAGATCCATTCTCATGAACTAATTGTTTCTCTGGACCATTTCTCTAATGTTCGAGCACTCTCTCTTTAACGTTTGATTATATAACTTTGATTGAACATATAGTGCTTTTGTGCAGTTTCCTTTGGTCTTTTGTTTTCTGGTCCAAACACTGGCATTTTAAAATTTGGCTGTTAATATTAAATATGGCAAATTTCCTTGCACACGAAATATATCAAATTGTGCCTGAATTTTAATCTTCCTTTGTTCCCAGAATGATTTCCCAATAGCTTGTTGTCATCAGTTTGGAGAGCAATTCTTAAATAACATTGTAAGAGGATGTAATGTCACTGGTATAAATCTCAACTGTCCCAGTGGGGTTCTAGGGAGAGAGCTAAAAAAAAAGTTTTGTGACATTTCCAACTGTTCCAGTGACACTGAACCCCAAATCTGAGCCTTGTATGACAACTGGGAACCAGTTTCCTGTAAGTACTTATTAGAGCGCAGGGGAAATTGAATTTCCTCCTTTGCCTTCTGGCAAAACTTGTGATGTTCTGGAGCCTTTAAGCTTGGCAGAGGCAATTGCCTCTTTCTCAGAAGGTAACATCTAAACAATTAAACCTGAAAACTTGTTCAAAGGCAAAGCCCTCAAGTGGCCACTGAAGGTAGGCAGGATGCTTCCCCCAGACACCGTGCTCTTTCTGCTCACTTTTAATTCCCTAATCAATATTTTTGGTCACTCCTTCTCCCCCTTTTTATGTTTCACCGTAATTTTTAATTGGTTTTAAGTGGCTGCTACCTTTTTCGTTTTTAGATTTCCTTAATTGGCTGCTGTCATTAATGGCCCTTTCTGTTACAGCTACGTTGACTGCTGTTTTTGAAATTTGAGACACTTCAGGGCTCGGTGGGTTGTAATCATTTTGGGCTGCATGAAGACTTTTCCCCAAACAATATTTGCCTCATGTGCCACTGACGCTGTTAGGGCTGCCAAGTCGAACTTACGATTTGGCAGGGGGGAGTCCTTCGCCACCTGGGAGCCGGCCTGGAGCCTCCCTGGCGCACGCGCAAAGCGCGCGCACCCAGTGACATCACCCAGAAGTGATGTCACCACATTGGGGGCATTGCCAGAGCATCGCCCTGGCAACGTCTCCAACATGGTGACGTCACTTCCGGGTGACGTCACTACACTGGGGAAGTTGTCCAGGCTGGACGACTTCAGGGGTGGGGTTCCCCCCGCCGGCCGAATGCCGGCCGGCGGATCGGGAACCCCTATAGCGGGGAATCCCCCGCCCCCCAGGCTGACTTGGCAGCCCTAGACGCTGTCTACCTGAATTTTATCCCAGCCTTCCTCCAAGGAGCTCCAAGGGTGGTGTACCTTTCATTGCCCAAAGAAACCTGTGAAGTAGGTTAGGCTAAGAGAATAGCCTGAGGTCACCCAGTGAATTTCATGGCTAAGTGAGTTCCCCAGTTCCTAGCCTTACACTCCAATCAGTACAGCAGAGGTGTGTGCATGCCAGAATTCCTGAGTTGAAAAGGCACACTCAGATTGTTTTGGATCATTACTGTGATTTTCCAGCATGATTGCACAAATTTGGGAATTCTTAGACATTATAAAGAACACACCTTGGAAAGTTTATGTCGTTTTTTAGGTTTGGTGCATACCAGCAGCGGCGGCAGGCAGCTCCCTGCCAGAGGCAGGGCCCCGCAGAGCTGGGGTTCTGGCTTACTCCTCCTTCTCGCCTTCGTTTTGGGGGGTGGGGCCCTTGTCCCCTCTGTAAGCAGGATGGCTGGATGCCATCCTTGTTCAGGGGCCCATAGAATTATTGGAGTTGTCTTTAGATTAGAGGGAGGACAACATTCTGTGCAAATCTGGTACAATTATCTTTAAAAAAACAGCGGCTTCAGACCCCTCATTTGGTTCCCCACTGAAAATAATGGTCTTGAAAATCCAGAACTTACCAAAACACACACACTCAGACTTGAAACCCAAACTGCTAATGCCCTACCTCAAAACCTACAATCATGATAAAGCCTCCCCACCCCCCCCACAATTCCCAGATCCAAAATTATAATGCATTTTTGGGGGCGCACACGCCAGTGCTTCTGTCACTCAGCTGTTCCCAGCAATTGGACAAATGATAGCAAGATCAAATCATCTGCACATAACAATGGACTGGGTTTGAGATGGCTTAATGGAACTGCAAAATGGTCAGAGGTAGGTTTTTTAAAAAAGTTCTGGGACTATGAACCCCAGCCTTAAAAGGTCTGAGATGGTGACTGATCCTTATGCTAGTAGATCTTGAAAGCAAATCTGGCCCATCCAGGAGATACGCCAGTGCCTGCCAAGGCTGCACCAATGTAGAACTCGGCAGCACCAAGGACATGCCATGGAGGGCGGGGGACTTAGTCAGTATATGCCAGTACAGTGTTACACCACTGAAAAGTTTGCTATATCTCAGACCAGTCTCATAGGACTAGTGCGGGCAGGGGGGGGGATGAATGGCCCCCCTCTCCGATCCCCAAGCACCAGCATGACTGCCTGCCAATCACATTTTATTTATTTATATTTCATTTTTATACCCCGCCCTACCCGCAAGCGGGCTCAGGGTGGCTCACAGGGGTACACAGTTGCCGACCCATAAAACATTTAAAATGAAGCAGCAGTAATAAAATAATTACAAATAAATTACAATAAATTACAGTAAAGTGCTTCCAGATATAATAATTGTTGGTGTTCAGATGGCTCCCCAGCAGCCATAGGCCTTTCTTAGCAGCCACTCATAGGGCTGCCAAGTCAGCCCGGGGGGCGGGGGATCCCCCGCTGTAGGGGTTCCCGATCTGCCGGCCGGCATTCGGCCGGCGGGGGGAACCCCGCCCCAGAAGTCGTTCGGTGAGGACGACTTCCCCCGTGTAATGACGTCCCCCGGAGGTGATGTCATCATGTTGGGGGCGTCACCATGGCGTGTGCGCAAAGCGCATGTGCCAGAAGAGCTCCCGGGGGGAGAACAACTCCCCCCCCGCCGGTAAGTCGCCGGTACTTGGCAGCCCTAGCCAGTCACAGTACTCCCATCCAGGCCCTGTGTAAATCCCAGCCAATACACCCATAGCTCACAGAACAGGGCCCACAGGAGGGGGCAGTCTCTGTCTGGACCATGCCGTGCACACTTAAGAGCACAGAGCTTTGCACTTCAGTGGTGGGAACTGCACAGAAAGGTACGTAGCAATACAGAGTGGCACTTCACACAGACAGTCAAGAGAGAGAACAATTGTTGCAGTTGACTAACACCGCTTTGCTCCGGTCCCTTACAGGTACTCCATTCTAGGACACAGGCACCAAAAGGGAGGCAGACTACCCCAAGGGGGGAAGCAAGGACAATGGTAGTGTGTTGGGGAGTCCCAGACCCCACTTGTGCGTCTGTTTTCCAACAAGAAACTCAGCTGCAGGTAGGGACTTGAACTCTCCCCCTTGAATTTTGGAATTCTCCCAATTATTTGCCATCTGCCTTCTTACTTATCAGCCCTCCATGCCCCACAACTGCACCGAGCATTTGCACTTGCTAGATGTAATGCCATTCCATCTGCTGTCACTCAGGGTAGATATAAAGGGATTCCATATTCAGCAAGACTCTGTGCGTGTAATCTAAATCAAGTTGACTCGGTTCTCCATATTCTCCTATACTGTCCCCACTATAATGATACACGTTTGATTCTTTTAGACCCAATTTTATCCAACATGATAGGCTATCTGGATGCTCTGAAGGTGTGCCATCTCCTGAAGGATCTGTCACCTGAAATGACTGAAAAGGTTGCCTTATTTCTAAGTATGGCAATTAAGGATCGATTGCGCAATGCATAGCTGCATATGATTAATTCATTTCTCCTTGTTACCTCTTCATCTGTTTATGTTTCTTTCTGTAACCTGACTTATGCCAATAAAGGTCTGTGTATGTATGTGTATGTGTATATATGTGACTTGAACTCTCATCTGCAGAACTTGCTCCAAGACTCCTGCCACCTTGGGAGGAAAAGGGCTGGCAGCTGTCTCCGCTTCCAGTACCTTGTGCCATTTCATGTGTGGTCTGTGGCTTCATCACTGGCTGGCGGCATCTGTGTGTAGGGATGGGCACGAACCAGGAAAATGCAATTCAGTTCATCGTTCATGGCATGCCCAGTTCGCAAACCACGAACCATCACAAACTTTAAGGGCTAAACGAACTGTTTCAGTTTGTGAGGTTCGTGATGCAGCAGAATCCCCCCTCCAGTGTGCTAGAGAATCCCCCCTCTAGTGTGCTAGAGAATCCCCCCTCCAGTGTGCTAGAGAATCCCCCCTCCAGTGTGCTAGAGGCACCAAACTTGCCGGAGATCTCCAGATGACTCTCCCCTACCTGTCCTCCAACTTTCGATGAGGATTGGATTTACGGGGTCTGAGTTATTGCCCCCCCCCCAAATAAAGTGCCCCCACCAGTCAGCTAATGCTGCCATCTCCTGCCTGGGAGGTGGAATGAGTGCACCCTTGACGTCGGGTCTGTGGAATGTTATGTTATATTTCTCATGGCATGCTTATTGCTCTCTGAGCTGCTCTGACCTTGAGAGGCTGCTGGTGCCTGCCCATGTATCTCTTCTCTTGTCTGACTCTAATTCTTCCCGCTGGGAACCATAAACTGGTATTTCGAGCGCCTTTGATTCGGTGATTGGTTGCAATTCCTTCCCCACTCCTTTTTGAATTCTGTATAATTGTCCTGCTTGAGATTGTGTCAGCCATTACTAACACAAGAAGTGCAGATGACCACAACAGACCTTTCCCAATAAAGACTTCCTTCTCTAGGACACTTGTTGTTGACTGACTCTGTAGGACTCTCACACCACCTTCCATTGTTTCCAACGGAGGAAAAAAACAGCAAAAAAGTAAGGGCTATAGAAGCCCAACAGAACAGAATCAAAGTCTCAGAGAATCTCTGCAGTAGAAACTGAAGGGGGGGCATTTTTGCAAGCCCTGAAGAACTAGTGCAATGTGCCCAGCAGAACCAGTGCCACTGTGGCAGTGCAAACCCAACAGGTCTAAGGGGAAGCAGTTGAACCGTCTGCCCAAGATTCTTTAGAGTGTTGTGTTGTTGCTGCCCTGGTGTCTTCTGCTTCCTGTCTGTGATTTCTGCCTCTGCTGCCTGCTGTTTCTTGCCTGGGAAGACCTTCTTCTTGCTTTGTGCCAGGTCTGGTTTCCCCCTTTCTTATCTAAAATATTATTTTTAAGTTTTCTGTGTGTGTTTTTGCCTGGGGGGGGGGGTTATAGTTCAGGGGAAGGAGCATTAGTTTTCTTTCTGGTTCTTTTAAAAATAGTTTTCTTTGTTTTAGTTTTATGCTTTGTTTTAATTTTATACTTTGTTTTTAAAAAGGCTTGATAGATTTCTGCTGTTTTGTTGGGTTCTCTTGGCTTGTTTTAGACTTTCTAACTGCTTTGCATTTTAATTTTTAAAGATTTTGTGCTTTTGGAGGGATTTTTTCAAGTTTGATCCTTTGGTTTGGTATTGGTTCTGTTGGGCTTGCCTCATTGGTCCTTAGTTCTGCTCGGTTTCCTGAGGTTCTGTTGGGATTGCAACAACATTCCTTGATTAAGTTGTTTTAATTGGATTATCTGGTTTGACATTGGTTGTGATGAACTTGCCACACTGGCCAGTGGTTTTTCTGGGATTCTCTAATTTGACAGTTGTTCTGGTAGGCTTGTTGGCTTTGTTTGAATTTGGAGGCTTTGGCCAGTGGTTGTTCTTGAGTGTTTTGGTACTGTCTTCTTTGCTCTGGAAAAAGCATCAATTCCACACACACCTCATAGAAAACTATGGAGAAAAGTAGGATGGCTGGAGGCCCTTTGTTCAGGGGCCCATAGAACTGGACTCCTTGATCCAGTTAGCTTGAAACCTGGGGGATATTTAATGGACAGGCAGGATTAGGTTCTCTGAAATTTTGGTATCATTTGGTTGTAAAACTGCTACTTTTACCCAGATTGGGAAGAAGCCCCCACAAGGAATAATGGAACCTCCCCCCCAAATTTGGGATTCCAAAACCCCCCCAAAAAACCCAAATCAAAATTCTATAATGGTATGAGGGTTCCTGAATGCTCCAGAATACTGCTATGGGACCCACTCCTGAAATCTCAATCTAAAAAAAAATTGATTCCCCCCCCCCAGTGGCTTGTCACTGTTGTTGGCAGGCTTGCTATGAAGTTCATTGTGATTTCTATGCAATCAGAGCCTTTGACAAGGGGTATTTGTATCTAGCCTTGCCATTTCCCCATTCATGGTGGGTAAACCCATGCCCCCCAAGAAACTGAACAACAGGAGAAAAATGGCCTCCATGGGGATGCTCTAGGGTTTTCCCCATGTCTCTATGGTATTTTCCACAGAGGTTAGGTAAAATACATACAGAATCACTCAAAAGTGACATCCTCTTCAAACTCTACACTGCCCAAACACCACCCTCAACATCTCTCAGGATGTGCCAAGGTAGCGCTGGCAACCCTATTTATGTACCTTACTTTGCTTCTGCAAAACAGCAATAGGATATTTACTAGTGGTGCTGGTGCTAACACCAGATTCTTAGGAAGGGACTGCCCATCATTTATAGCTATATGAAATGAAAGTGGGGGGGAGAGCTTTGTTTGATCACCCTGCTATGAGCACTCTAAGGTTAGGTCATTTGGGGGGGATTTTTGTAGACTTACATGAAGTAACGTGCACATGGTACTTGTTGTAGGATGAGATCCCCTGCACAATTATCTCCAAGGTGATTACACTCTCACCAAACTGGATCTTGCTGCTTAAAATGATGATCATTCTCTAAACAGTATAGTAATTGTGTGGCTCAGAATTGCTCAGAACTCGTTTGCAATGTCCTTTCATTTCTACGCAATACAATCAGCAATACTCCCATGGCTGCAGGAGTCTCCACTTTGTTCCAAGTTCTAACTTGCTAGCGTTGACCTGGAGGTGGGCTCGTAAAGACCTCCCAACCAGGTTCTGTGTAAAGAAGATTCCTATATGGAACATTTATGGGAATTTTCTAGGGTTAGTGTCTTTGTCTGAGTGGGGGGACAGGGATGGCCTCTCCACCTCCTGCTGACCTCTCATGAGGGATATCTTTGGGTATGGATAGGCAGGGCCAGGGGTGTAGAGTTTGTAAATCCCCAGGGGGGGCGGGGGCTCTCTCATGCGCGCGCGCGCGTGCACGGGACCATGTCCCCGCCGCTCCTCCCCCCCGGCCCCAGGGTTGCCCCCGATTTGGGTGTTCTTCCCCCAGGCAGAAGGCCACAAGAGCGCCGTCTGCCAGAGACCAGAACAGCCCCTCCCTGCCTTCGCCCCTTCGGAACTCCAAACGACCCCTCTTTGGCGGACAGGAGGCTCTTGGTTCCGGCTGCCAGACTCGCTTCCAAGCAGCTGTACTGAAGACTGCAGCCAGAGTCGTAACGAGTCAAAGCACGTTTACTCCAAAGCCAGTCCCGCAGCGGCCAATGTTTGAGATGAACACCTTTCCTTGGGATGAATGCCTTTCCTGGCTGGCTGGCTGGCTGGCTGCCGCGCTCGCGCGGGACCATGTCCCCGCCGCCTCTCTCCCCCCCCCCGCCCCAGGGAGGCAGGAGGACAGGCCGGGGGTGGGGGGGAAGGAGAGGCGGTGACGGCCAGCTGGCCGGTTGACTGGCCACTGGCGGGCGCTCCCGGCAGGCGCTCCATTTTGCCAGGGGGGCTCAGCCGCCCCCCGGGAAATTTCGGGGGAGGCTCGAGCCCTCAAGCCCCCCCATAGTTGACGCCCATGGGCAGGGCTGCTTCAGGGATATAAAAAGCAAACAATTCTCTGTAGAATGGTTGGGCCAGGAAAGAAGTGCATTTCCAACTCTGCCTACTGGGCTGAAGCCATTAGTTGTGAGAAGAGAGATGCCCATCAAGCTAATGGACTCCAATTCTGAGTCCCTTTGCTATATAGCTATTAAGGAGAGGTTTGTAAACCAGGCAGCCTCTGGGACAAGCATCAAACCTGAAAATTGTACAACAGGAAACCACATTTTGATGAAATTATCCTTGCAGAAAATCTCACCATTAGCTCCATTTTGTTTTTACAAATTATTTCATCAACAGTGGGTTTCTTTTTAAAAAAAAACATTGAAAATACGGGGCATGTGCTGGTAGAAGGAACACGCTGCTACTTGCCAATTTAATGGTGATTTATACTACTAGGATGAATGTTAAATTAATTGTTGTCACTTAGCGAATAATTAATAGATATTTTCATTGTAACACCTTAATCAGTTCCAGTGCAGTGATTATGATTTTAATGTGGATTATTCCAATTATCTTTTTTTAAAATACTAAAATATTATTAATCCATTATAATTAGCAGTGGCATTTATGGTATGTGTGTGCATGCATGTTCTCTTGGGCCTTAATGGCTGACTCACTTAGGGGAATGTGAAATTGTACCTCTACCTGTTATACAGTGCCATCCAAAGCAAGTTACAACCTTCTAGATACACTAACTTCAAGGGACTTGTATGTAACTCTGGTTAGGGTACCATAAAGTTGTGAGTGAGCAGTTTGGTTACTGCATCAATGAATTTGCTCTGGAGCCATCCTTCCCAAGCTAAGACAAAAATTTGTGAGCTGGAGGCTAAAAAACTATGAGCTATCTCACACTAACTCAGTTTAGAGGGAACATTGGATACCGCTGATACAGAGGCCGAAGACAAATTCATTGTTCCCACGCCGCTGGAAGGAAGCCGCCCGCAGCGTTTAGACTGCGGGCGGCTTCCTGCAGCGGTGGGCGGACGCCACGTGGCCGCCCCTGCCCGCGCATGTTCACACCCGCTCCAGCGGGTTGAACGCGCGCGCGGGGTGCACCACACCAGCCGAGCACCACTTTAAAGTGGTGCTCGGCTGGTGCGCAAGGAGCGCTGCGCCGGACGCAACGCGTCCGGGCCGCCTCCTGGGGGCAGAAGCGCCCGTCTGAATGGCCGCTCTGCCTCCACTTCTGAAGCGGAGGCAGAGCGGCCGAGACGGCCAATCTTGTCTTTGGCCAGACTAGAGATTTCATATGCACCTATTGTAAGGGCCAAACCAGATTGGGTCTCCAGCATTTGTAAAGCAAATAACACAGCATGCAAAGGGTTCAACCAGAACAGTTCTCTTTGAGATGCTACTTGTTTACTTGCAGGATTGTTGTTTTTTACGTGGAAGACCATTAAAACTGATTCACCCCACTTATATTTGGGATAATACTTTGGGTATTTGGCTTAATACTTAAGTGGTATTTGGGTTGCCATCCTCTAGGTGGGAAAACTAACAAAAGACCAGAAACCTGTGAATATAATAATGAAGAATTTATAAAAATAACTTGTAAATTTTTATCAAATGTTACAATCGGAATAAAGAATATTATACAAAATGTCTCTGGTGTCAAGTCCAATTTTTGAAGACACCTCAAAGTCCTAACAAAATTCCTATCTGAAGCAGTCCTTCCCAGTGAAGAAATGAAATTCCAATGGTGATGGAGACAAGGTGATCCTGCTAATGGGGCACCGGTAATACACCGTTTCCACAGTTCTTTAGGAACAGGTACTGCAACCGAACATAATTAATCATCCATATTGCATTTAATCTTCCTGCTTCCTTGTTTGGCCTGCTAGAACAGCTCCAAATTTTTCAAATATTGGACTGACACCAGAGACATTTTGTATAATATCCTTTATTCAAACTGGAACATTTGATAAACATTTTCAAGTTATTTTAATAAATTCTTTGTTATTATATTTGTGGGTTTCTGGTTTTTTGTTAGTTTTTCCATACCATGAATCTCCACTTTTTGCTTTGATCCTCTAAGTAGGGCCTGGAGTTCTCCTGGAATTACAACAGATCTCCAGACTATACAGGTCAGTTCCTCTGGCATCTCTGAAGAAAGGACTCGGTGGCATCACATCTCCGCTGAGCTCTATCCCTGGGCTCTGTCCCCAAATCTCCAGGAATTTCCTGGCTGCAAGTTGGCAGCCCATTCTGCTGTCTCAGGATTCTACTGCTGCATATGTAGACCACCAGGCTGTGGTAAACTTAGAATCACATTTTAAATGGCAATGTCTTCCCTGCATAGCATATGATCTACCAAGCCAAACACACAAATGCATGGCTGTATGTGATGATGGCCCTCAGCAGGGGTCCTTTCATTAAAAAAGAGGTGCAGGAGCTCATTAGCATAACTTATTTGCATATGCCACACCCCCTGACATCACCAGAAGTGTCAGAAGGCCACACACCCCTGACGTCACTGGAAGTGTGTCAGAAGGAAGGAGGGAGGGAGGGGGGAAGGAAGGAAAGGAACAGGAAGGAAGGTAGGTAGGTAGGTAGGTGGGGGGAGAGAGAGAAGGAAGGAAGGAAGGAAGGAAGGAAGGAACAGGAAGGTAGGTAGGTAGGTGGGAGAGAGAGCAGAAAAGAAAGGAAGGAAGGAAGGAACAGGAAGAAAGGAAGGAACAGGAAGGTAGGTAGGTAGGTGGGGGAGAGAGAGAGAAGGAAGGAAGAAAGGAAGGAAGGAAAGAAAGAAAGAAAGAAAGAAAGAAAGAAAGAAAGAAAGAAAGAAAGAAAGAAAGAAAGAAAGAAAGAAAGAAAGAAAGAGGGAGGAGGGAGGGGAGAAGGAAGGAAAGAAAAGGAACAGGAAGGAAGGTAGGTAGGTAGGTAGGTAGGTAGGTAGGTAGGTAGGTAGGTGGGGGGAGAGAGAGAAGAAAGAAAGGAAGGAAGGAAGGAAGGAAGGAAGGAAGAGACAGACAAGGCGCTTCTTTCCCCCCCCCCTTGGGCCGAGTGGCTGTCAGCTACTTTGTCCGGTGTTTCCCTCCCTTCCCCCCTCTTGCTTGGTCACTGGGGCCCAGCTTTCCCCTCCCTCCCTCCCGCCCCCCTCCTGCCCAGGAATGGTGAGTGGGGAGGGATGGGGGCTTCTCCCCAGGCTGGCAGCCTGCCACGGCCCGGCAAGAGTGAGAGGGGAGAGGGATGGGGGCTAAGCGAGAGGGGGGAGGGATGTGGGCTTCTCCCCAGGCTGGTGGCCTGCCGCAGCCCGGAAAGGGTGAGCGGGGGGGAGGCTTTCCTCCAGCTCCACGCCAAAGCGTGGGCCAGGTAAAGCAAGCTGGGGGCGGGGCTTGGTTATGTGCCTGCCCCCCGGTCTCCTCTCTCCCGGAGCGGTGCCCTGGCCCCAACAGAGCTCTGGCCCTCAGGTCCCATTCCTGCCACTTGTCTGGGACGACAAACGCTGAGAAGCTGGCAAGCATTGGGCCAACTGAATATATGGCTGGTAGATTAAACTCGGTTTGTCCCGATTTGCCCAGACTGGCACTATTTTGAACTTTTTACAAAAATTAGAACCAATCGTTGTTGAAATAAAATCCATTTAAGGGTCTTCTTTTGTCACTAGGAAAAGTGTCTTGCATGACAGGAATAAATTAATATCACTCTTGCTGGGACTGATAATTTTTCAAGGTTAAATTCTTCCCTTGGCTTAGTATAGTCCATGGTTTATTATATACAAGGAATTTACAGTATGCCTTATTGGGCCACTGACTTGCCCTCAGGTACTGAAAAGTAAAGGAAAATAAAATTTACTTTTTAAAAAGGGGGAAAACCCACCCCTTCTGTCCGCATTCTAAATATATTTTTGGATTTAAATGTAAAATACTTTACATGCTTACTGTAATGGGAAATTTCAACTGGGGTTTAAGGATGAATTTCTTGCCTCCTGTACTGATCAAATTTGAAGCTTAGAAACCACAAAATAAATACTGTGTATAAGTCAGTCACCGCAATTAATCTACAATAAAGTTCAATTTGTACATTAAAAGTGTATTATTGAATAGCTGACCTTCACTTATAGATTAATCATGTGCCAAAAAGACCACTGAAGAGATTCGTAGGTTTCTTTCTTGTTGCAGACTGACTTCTTCAGAGTGCATCAAAATCAGTAGCACATCTACACATCACCGGAAACATAAGCATAAATGTAAATATTAATCCATCCAGTTCTATGCGTTATCAAGAAATACCAGTGTCTTTCCTCCTGATATAGTTGGCTAAGGAACTATTCTGTGATTGCATGGAATGAAATTTTGTGGCAAGAACAGTATTGAACCTGGATACTTGATTGACTTCTTGGTAAGCAGCAATATTGTTTAACAGTGGAAGCATCGCTGAATGCAGAGTATTTTGCTTGCTGCTTGTGTATTTATGTGCATTTATGGAATAGATGTAACGAACTTGGAAGTTATTGCAAGATTGTGAGGTCATAATAAGAAATACAATAATACACTTTTAACACAACGATTGAACTTTATTGTATATTAATTGAGGTGAATGACATACACAGTATTCATTTTGTGGTTTCTACTTTTTATACTGTGTCCAGTGTTCCCTCTAAGCTGAGTTAGCGTGAGCTAGCTCACAGTTTTTTAGCCTCTGGCTCACACATTTTTGTCTTAGCTCAGGAAGGATGGCTCCAGAGCAAACTCATTGATGCAGTAGCCAAATTGCTTGCTCACAACTTTAATGCCAGCAGCTCACAAACAATGCTCCCTCTAAGCTGTGGAGTCTTGTGAGCAAATATTCTACCTTTAAACAGCTAAGCTGCTGGAGTAGGCTCAGCTGTTTAGAGCCTGAAACAGCTGAGCCATAAGAGCAGGCTGTTTCCGGTCTAAAGAGCTGAGTGACCAGGATCAGCCTGCTTCCACTGCTCAGCTGTTTTGGCAGGTGTTTTGCTCCCCTCAAACCATAGGCGTCAACTTCAGGGGGGCTGGGGAGCTGGAGCCTCTCCCCCGAACTTTTCCAGGACACGCTGAGCCTCCCCCGGAGACAATGGCCTGTAATGTCTCTGGCCCAGCCCCCCCCCCCCCCTCCGGGAAATTGGAAAGTCTACACCCTTGCCTCAAACCCATGAACCTCCACGAACTGTCTTAAAAGTTCGTGGACATTTGTAGCCAGGCTGCCGTTCGCGAACCACAAACTGGCCAAAATTTGTCATGTAGATAGGTTCGTGAGCCGGTTCGTTCCCATCGCTACTGGTAACGCCTTGTAAACTTACTTTACTGTTTCGTCAGAGGCAGGAGCTTCACTACATCAGGCCATTGCAGGCGCAGATTTGTTTCTGAATGTGGTGTTCAGAGTTCTTGACCCGTGATCAGCTGTGCTGTGCTGCATCTAGTAGCCTGAATAGGAGTTGCTGCATAGTTTAGTAGGGCTAAAAATGGATCCTCTTGTTTCAAAATTTGCTTCACTATTTGTACAGCTCTTTCTGCTTCCCCATTGGCTTGTGGAAAATGGGGGCTAACTGTAACAGGGTTATCTCTTTGTAAACTGAGCAAACTCTCTCACTGCCAACTGTGGGGCATTATCTGTCATGGGCTCATCTGGACATCCCCATATTGCAGATAAGTTCTTGAGTCAGCTGATGATTGTAGAACTGGTAAGACCAGTGATGTGTGCTAATTCCACGTACCTAGAGAAGCAGTTTATAGCAACTAGGAACTTACAGGTACGGGCCTACAAAACACGTGGGGGTCCTTCTCCTCTTCTTAACTGCCTTCTTTCCACTCTCACTGCTGCTGGGCGTGTTGTGTCTCCTGGCCTTGGTTGCCAGGCCCACCACAGCTTCTCCTTCCCCAATCCAATTAGATAAACATATGGAGCAGAAGTCCATCAGTGGCTATTAGCCACAAAGTATAGATAGGAACTCTCAGTCTGGGGCAAGTGATGCTCTGTATTCTTGGTGTTTGATGGGGGGGTCAACAGTGGGAGGGCTCCCTGCCCCCACTGCTGGGCCTTCTGAGGGCACTTGGTGTTTTTGGCCACCGTGTGACACAGAGTGTTGGACTGGATGGGCCATTGGCATGATCCAACATTGGCTTCTCTTATGTTCTTATGTTCTTATCTTCAAGGCAGCCATGAATCCTGGCCAGCACTCCCCATTGCTGGAGCTGTCAGGACAGCTGCAGCTCCCAGCCACCACCACCCCCTCATCACTATCAGGACCGGTGGAGTTTTTGGCCTCTATTGCCAGGCCTGCCACAGTTCCCTCTGAAATCATAGCTGCCACGACTGGGGGCCACTGAAGCCCTCAGCCTCAGTTACTGGGCCCACTGTGTCTTCTTCCCCCTTACATGGCTGCTGCTGTCCTCGGGCCCACTGATGTGCCTTCCCTTCCAACATCACTGCTCCCCCCTGGAGATGGTAGGGGCATTGTGTGCACATGCACAGACAATGGTTTTATTTTGGGGGGAAATTTAACCTCCATTGTATTTTTAATTTTTTTCTGGACTTTCCAGACTTTTTCGCAAACTGGGGTCCCCCCCCAAGTTGACAGAAGTATGTTTTCTTCCCCTGTGGCTCCGTTCTGCAAATTTAGAAATCCATGATGTTAGGACTTTTGTCCAATAATCAAGAAAAATTCAGAGTAATGAATCTTGCTTTTCTGGAAAGAAGAGATTGCTTCTTTTAGTTTAAAAGAAGTTTATTACTAAAGGGAAAAGGTAAACGGGATTAGCTACAAATAAACAAAACATGCTTACTAAGCAGCATTGTGCTGCGTCTGCACACTAAGACATCCTGATAGAGAGTGAGAGAGATTACAATGGAGGATCTCTCCTTCTTCTTGACCCCTGAAAGGAAACACCTGATATCATTGACCAATTAGCAAAACAGTACACCTTCAGCTTTCCCGGGCTTAGAGTTAATTGGCCAGCTGCCAGGTATTACTTCCAGGCTAACAAAGGTAAACAAAAAAGTTGCATAGGTTAACCCTATAATGACTGGATTTCTCAGGCCTTGTGTTTCATACTCATTTCTCCAACACATGAATGGGGCTACACTTCACTATTGCAATATAAGATGCCCTTGTGGTTCACAAACACTTGCTCCAGCTCTTTTCCAAGGCTGATCTGACAAAAGTGGTTGCTTTCATTGAGCAGCTTTATTTTTCTGGCAGAGTTTACAGCTCTCTACCAGTGCTTTAAGGTCTTGACGTAGTCATAGCCTCCAAACACATAGCTTAGTACATCCTCTGCATTTCATAATCCTTTGCTGACCATCATGAAGTTTTCCCAGTATTTCTTGTCTCACCCATGTGACTGTGACTGATTTCACACCAGGCGCTTATTTGCCGTCAGTCTTCCCTTTGCCCTGATTGCATGCTTCAATTCCTCACTATTTGCCACGGGACGCATTTTGACCCATGGCTTTGCACAGTTTTTCCCGCGGCTTCAGTGATCCTGTTTTTTGAGGATCACTGAAGCTGCAGAGGCAATCTGAGGAAATTGGGTGGAGCCGTGGCAAAATACGCCCCGCAGCAAATAGTGAGAAATCGGGGCAATGGGAAGACCGACAGCGAAGCAGTGCCTGGTGTGAAATCAGTCTGTGTGAGACTCCCTAATGCTATGAAGAATGATTCGAGGTTTTCTCATGAACTTCCATACCTTCTGGGGTTTTTAATCACAGGTTTAAGAATCAGCATGTACTGAATCTGAGATTGGTTCTGAGGTTTATAGTAATGTTTCATAGCTCTAAATTTCATCTACAAGTTGAACTGATTCAGGATCTGCAGTTTTCAGTGGACATCTTGACAATGTTTCTGCAACCGCAAGCATCTTACCTGGTCTACATTCTGCTTGGGAATTACATTGCAACAAGCGACAAAGAATTCTTTGACACCTTATTGGCACCTGATCCAAGTCTTTGCAATTTATCAGGGGTAACAGAGGTTTATGGTCGGTATAAGGCTGGAAGGACTCCAGACCATAAAAATACTTTGAAAATGTTTCACATGCCCAAATGGCTGTCAGGCACCCCTTCTCTATTTGGCCAGAAGAGGTCTCTGAGTCAGTTAGTGTCCTTGAACAAAGTGCCACAGCTTTCAACTCTCCCTCATGTTCCTGGAGTAGCACTCCTCCTACTCCATGGCTGCGAGTATCAGAACTAATGACAGTGCAGTGACTGACACTGTAAAATGCCAGCACTGGTGCTTTTGTCAAAAGTTATTTGTCTTCAGAAAGGCTTTGCCTTGTTTTGAGCCTTAATGCCTTTAGCAGTTTGTTCAGTGGGAGGAACATTGCTGCCAAGTTTGACAAAAATCTGCCCTAGTAGTTTATCATACTCCAAAACATTTTCAGTTCTGTAGTGGATTGGGGGGGGGGGGGGGAGTCAATTCCTGAGATGGCCTGTACTTATTTTGGGTCAGGACTTACCCATGCTCTTGTATTGTGATATTCAAGATAGGCAAACTCTTTCTTGTGAAGGAGACACTTGCTTTCATTCAACTTTAAGCCTGCTTTTATGGTTTCTAAGTCTTTGTCTAGTCTTTCATCATGTTCTTCCGAGGTACATACATATACCAGAATGTCATCCACAAACACAGATGCACCTTCCAGGTGTTACAACAGTTCCATCATTTTCCTTTGAAATAATTCTGGGGTGCTAGACATTCTGAAACGTAATCTGGGAAGAAAATATCTCCTGAATGGCATGATGAAGGTGTTTAATTTAGCACTGTCTGGGTCTAACCCAGATCTGCCAGAATCCACCAGTGGCATCCAGCAGAGAAAACACACAAGCACGTGCTAGTCATGGGAGGGTATCATCCATAGTGGGAAGAATTTATTTCTCTCTTTTTACTGCTTTATTCAGCTAGTTCAAGTCTCCACATATACGTACAGTGCCATCCTTTTTTAATAGTCGTCGCCTTGCACATGGCCAGGCTAGCGGCTGGATCGTAATTTTGTCCAATGTTGCTCGCTGGATATTTAAACAGACCTATAGCATGCACCCGCAGGAAACTGACTGTATCGGGTCCTTAGGGCGAGGCCGGGGGCGCAGTTTAAGTGCGAATATAAGCAGACCCCCAGAACTCTGTCCAGCATGTCATCTTCTCCTCTCAACAAACTTCTTGAGCTGATTTCACATGAAGTGTCTCCGACCCCAGTACTTTATACTGGGATTATACTTACATCGGCTCCAGTGCTGAATTTCACTGGGAGGTCATTAATCCACAGTGTAACCTCCCGTGAGTAAGCAAGATTGTTGGAACATCTAACTGGTCCCAGAAAGAATTGGCCATTGGCATTGTCTAGTTTCACCACCTCTTGCAAAGTGTCCTGTTCCAAGCAGTGTTCCCTCTAAGCTGAGTTAGTGTGAGTCAGCTCACAGTTTTTTAGCCTCCAGCTCACACATTTTGGTCTTAGCTCAGGAAGGATGGCTCCAAAGCAAACGAATTTATGCAGCAGCCGAATCGCTCACTCACAACTTTAATGCCAATAGCTCACAAATTAGAATTTTTGCTCACAAGACTCCACAGCTTAGAGGGAGCATTGGTTCCAAGGAGGAAAAAAGAAAATGTTCCCAGTCCAGATCTTACGACATGAGTACATATTCTCCTATGAGATCACCACAAACCGCTGATGGCTGCTACTGCCAAAGAACAAGGCCCACTGCCAGTAGGGTTGCCAGATCCATGTTGGGAGATTCCTGAAGATTTGGGGATGGAGCCAGGGGAGGACGGGAACATCAGTGGGGTACAATGACACAGAACTCCATCCTCCGAAGCATCAGTTTTTCCCAGGGAACTGATCTCTGTAGTCTGGAGATGAGCTGTAATTCTGGAGGATCCCCAGGCCCCACCTGGAGGCTGGCATCCCTAACTGTGAGTCAGAGTGAAACACGCTACCAGATGACCATAATCCTTGCAAAGGGCATGGATCAGCTGAGTTCTGCAAGCTGCCAGATGGCGTCTGATCCTTGCACTATCTGCTCTTAGCTGGCAGGTGCTCTTTGTTCTAATGCAGGGGTCTCTCCTGGCCTCACTTTCTCAGGATCTTTCTGAGTGGAGAGGTCAGAGTTCAGACCTAGGTCTTTGGTAAGCAAATTGTGTTCTCCAGGGCTGTAGTATGGCTCCTCTAATTAAAAGATTAAATTATCTTCTAATGTGTAGGTTGTATTAACTCCCTTCAGGCAGCAGGACTGCTGAATGTAAACTCCTGACCTCACAGACGGAGATGGTGGACCTATGGAGACAGTGGGGCTAAAGTTGCTGAGGAGTTGTGAGGTGAAAAAGTTTCTTCACCTTTTAACTTCTGGGAACCATTATTTCAAATCTTCTCCTTCAGATGTAAATGACTTCTTTTTGCATACCCACTGGAAAATAAATCAGCACAAGCACTATTGTACTTTATGACTTGTTCCAGCTGTGAATTTAACTCAAGTATTCTATATAGATTGCAATTACTCTTACACAAGGGAAGAGCTCAGCCCAGAGGCTAATATGCCGGCATATATCTGTCACCAGTTATCAAATTTTCTTTATAGCTGGTAGCTGAACAGGAGCTAATAAGGAGATATTAGAAAGCTGAGAGAAATAGAACCATGTGTGCCAAATGTTAGGCATAACAGGAGAGTTTTCCCAGGATCCAAACATTTATATGCTCACATGTCCAGTTAAACAAATCCTTCCCATATTTGTTTCACAATAGACTCCTCCTTTTCAGAAACTGCCTGCCATTATCGGTCTGTTATTAATACTAACCCTGTGTGTTTATTTACCCCTGACTTGGATAGACCAGGCTAGGCCGATCTTGTCAGATCTCAGAACAGGGTTGCCTCCGGGTGACGTCTGTGAGGCTTCTGTACTTACAGTAAAAGATCAGACCTTTGTTGATGAAGAGTTCTTTATTAGTCTTAATACTGCTTGACAAGTTCTCGGATGTTTGTTAGAGATACCAGGTATAGGACAGTCAGAGTTAATATACCCTCCCGTTCGTTTGAAAACCCCACCTGAAACCAATCACATTCAGAATAAAAACCGCGGGCTAAGGGATCGAGCCGTTTGGATTCCCACAGGAAGATGAGGTGCTAAAGTTATAAAAATTCCCTTCTTGAACTGGCTGACCCAGTGAAACTTGTGCATAACAAATGGCTCTGGGTTGCAACAACAAACCTTCAAGGTTCTCACAACAAGATAAGACATTCACAGTCCCAGGAAAAGGGAGGAGGGAATGCAAGGGAGGAAATGCCATTTGTTTGTCGGTGACGTGCAATGATATGGGGTCGCCATTCTCCCGACTTAAATGGTTACATTGTCCAGGACATCTAAAAGCAATACATTTCAAGGTGACAGGGGAGGGCCGGGGATGGAGACAGAGAGGGAGATATACAGTATTTCAGTACATCAAAGCAAACAATGAGGGTTTTGTCAGGGCCCCCTGACACCCTGCCTCCTTCATAATACATTCTACCCCGGCTTATCAGGAAAACGTTTATGGAAAGCTTTAATCAACTTAGGAGCATGAACATTCTCAGAAAGGACCCATTCATTTAGTTCAGGGCCAAAATCTACCCACTTAACTAGATATAGCAAGCGGCCCCTACACATTTTAGAATCAAGGATTTCAGAAATTTCAAAGTGAGTGTCCCCCTCCTTCATCAGCGGAGGAGGAATCGGAGGTGTTGGGTGCCTTGCATTTGGCCCAGGATTCTTCTTCAGCAGGCTGAAATGAAAAACAGGATGCACAGAACTCAGTGACTTAGGCAGTTCAAGCTCAAAGGACACATCAGATATTTTCCTTAATACTTTATAAGGGCCAACATATTTCCAACCCAATTTCCTGCTGGGTTGGAGTCCATGAATGTTTTTTGTGGAAAGATAAACTGAGTCTCCTGGCTGAAGTTCCCAACCTTCTGCTCTGCCTTTATCAGCGTATTTTTTGTAATCAGCTTTTGCCTTATCCAAGGCTTTAGCAATCAATGGCCAAGAGTCCTGTAACTTAGTCCACCATTGTGTAAAGTCAGAGGGGGAGTTTTCACCCGAGTTATCCACAGTGGGTAAGGGTTTCCCCTCAAAACCTTCCACAGCCATGAAAGGAGACACTCCAGTAGATGAATGCACTGCATTGTTATAACTGTACTCAGCGAATGGCAGCAACTCCACCCAATTGTCTTGGTGGTAGTTAGTGTAGCACCTTAAGAACTGTTCCAGGATTTGATTAATTCATTCGGATTGTCCATCGGTCTCTGGATGGTAACCAGAACTCATGGCAGGCTCAATGTCCATCACTTTTAAAAGCTCCCGCCAGAAGTTGGCAACGAATTGGCTCCCGCGGTCAGATACCACACGCTTAGGAAAAGCATGTAATTTGATCACATGATTAAAGAACGTCTTAGCCATGCCTTTAGCCGTGGGGAGTTGCTTAAAGGGAACAAAGTGAGCCTGCTTGGAGAACATGTCCACTACTACCCAAATCACCGTTTTCCCTTTGGAGGTAGGTAGGTTAGTGATAAAGTCCATAGATACAGCCTCCCAAGGCCTGGAGGGGGTAGGCAAGGGGTGTAACAGTCCAGGAGTCTTTCCCCCCCTTTTGCACATTAAACACACTTGACAAGCTGTCACAAAGTCCGAGACATCTTTGCGCATGCGTGGCCACCAAAATTGCCGCTGTACCAAGTTAAGAGTCTTTAAAAATCCGAAATGTCCTGCCAATTTGGAAGAGTGGCAGGTTACTAGCACGTCTCTACGGAGCGGCTGAGGCACGACTAGTTTCGTCCCATGATACCAGCATTTGTCTATGTGCAAAGTACATTCGTCTATTCCTTCTAACTCCTCAGCTTCCTCTTTTGAATACTCTCCTGCACATTTATCACTCCAAGACTGAACAGGTGTGCTTTTACTTTGACTTCTAGTAGTGACAGCCCCTCCCAGTTGTTGTTGCGAAAACATTGAATCAAACACTTCTTCCCTCTGGGACTCGTGCTGGGGTAATCTGGACAGAGCATCTGCTAAGGAATTCGCTTTCCCGGGGAAGTGCTTTAGCACAAAGTTAAACTTGGAGAAGAAATCAGCCCACCTGAGCTGTTTGGCATTAAGGGATCGCTGCATTCACAATGCCTCCAAGTTTTTGTGATCGGTCCAGATTTCAAACGGGGTTTGCGCCCCTTCTAGCCAGTGCCTCCAGGTGGTTAAAGCTAAATGGATGGCAGCGGCTTCTTTGTCCCACACTGACCAGTTTCTTTCCATCTCATTAAATTTTTTTGAAATGTATGCCAGGGGGTGCAATTTATTGTCAGACCTTTTGGAGTATCGCCCCCCCCCCATGGCCACATCGGAGGCGTCTACATGGATTACGAATTCCTTCGTCTCATCGGCGGGATTTCCGGTTCTGGCTGACTCAACGGACGCCTAGAGATAAGCTCCCGGCTTTTGGAAAGGTTTTTAAAGTTATTTTATTTTTTACAAGTTGTTGTGCTCAGATATTACCCCTTTTTATAAACTGCGTGTTCTGGAGAATTGCACTGAGCTGAGCCAAAGACTGGAAAGGGTTTTTTTTAAAAAAAAGTTTATCAAGTTTTCTGCTCAGCGTCCGTTTTTATCATGTGTTTTTAACACTCCCTACTGTTTTATGAAAGACTGCCAAGATAGCAGGACTGTGAATCTGAGCTGAGTTCTCCTTTTTTTTCTTTTTTCTTTTTTTTAATTTTAGAGATAGTTGGGGCCAACACCCCTTTTAATGACCTCTGGGCATGCCACCAACTAAACGTGGGAGAGGGAGTGAGGAGAGTGTACCTCTCCCAGCTGCTAAGCAGTTTAAAATCAATGACTTCTTTTGCAACTCTGTGGACATGGATAAGGCTCCAAACAGAACTGATTTAATATCATATGCTGTGGAAACTTTCAACCGCTACTCTGCTCTCGACGTTACCTCTGAAGAAGCAGTAGCAAATGCTTACACTGATCCTAAGGTGGACGTGAGGAAGGAAGGATCCACTCAAACAGAGAGTGCTACAAGTCGGGGGGGAAATGGTTTACTCCCCGAGGATCCCCTAATTCCTCTAATAGCGAGGACTTGTCAGAATCTGCTGATTCAGACAGTATTTTCCCAATTCTGACAGTTGTGCCTTGTTCATTCTCTCTTGTCATATCTTTTTCTTCTGTATGTCTTACCATGTATTATGTAAGGTTACCATGTATGAATTTGTAGATGCCATATTGTAGTGCCTGACCAGGCCTGGGTTTGTATAACTGTTAAACCGGGAGGGTGACACCTGCATTGTATGGGAACAATGAGCCTCTCACACCATTTGCCTCCGCATTCCATAGACCCGGCTGGGACTTCAAGGGAGGATGCGTTTCATCTCTTATCACATGCAAAAGCCTTGAGGCCATGGATTGTTATGTGAACTGGTAACATCTGAAGGGTCTGGTTGGGACGGAAATTTACTGCTTGACACCTCACTTTCTTTCCTGTGGGAACCAAACGGTCAGAGCCTCTTTTTGCCCGCCGTTTTTCTCCTATAGTGATTGGCTACCTATGGGTAATTCAAACTCATTGGAAAGGTATAATAGACCTTCCTGTATTATCTGTCTCATCTCTGACAATAATCTGAGAAGCTGTACTAATGTAGAGATTGGAAATAAAGAACTCTGGTTTACCAACCAAGATCTGATCCTTGACTACTTTGCGCAGAACTCTCACAGATTGTCAGAGCCCAGGGAAGAGAATTGCCTGGGGAGAGAAGGGGAGCCCGGGGAGAGAATTGCCTGGAATGGGAACTGCCAGAAGGCGTTCGAAACCCTAAAAACCCTTTTCACCTCCGAGCCCATTTTGGCTCACCCAGATGAGACTAAAGAATTTATAGTCCACGTAGATGCATCCGATGTAGCTATGGGGGGGGGGCATTTTGCAGAAGGGATCAGATGGAGAATTGCACCCCCTCGCGTATATTTCCAAAAAATTTAATGAGACGGAAAGGAATTGGTCAGTTTGGGACAAGGAAGCAGTGGCTATCCGGCTAGCTCTCACTACCTGGCGGCATTGGGTAGAGGGGGCGCAAACCCCGTTTGAGATTTGGACTGATCATAAAAACCTTGAAGCTTTGCACACTCAGAGGTCTCTGAATGCGAAACAACTCCGGTGGGCTGATTTCTTCTCAAAATTTAACTTTGTGTTGAAACATTTCCCTGGGAAGGCCAATTCCTTAGCAGACGCACTCTCCCGCTTGCCCCAACACGAGAGTCTGAAAGAAGAGGTGTTCGACTCCATGTTCTCCCCCCAGCAGCTGGGAGGGGCGGTAACCACCAGGAGCCAAAGCAAACGAGCTAAAGTGGAAGTGGCTTCGGGTGATTGGGGAGGGGAATACTCGCCCGAGGAAATTGAGGAGTTAGAGACTGTGACCGAGTGCTCCCTGGGTGAAAATCAATGTTGGTACCATGAAGACAAGTTGGTGGTGCCTAGAAGTAAGCGGAAAGACATTTTATTGACTTGTCACTCCTCCAAACTAGCTGGACACTTTGGGTTCCTGAAAACGCTCAATTTAATTCAGCGTCAGTTTTGGTGGCCGCGCATGCGCCGGGATGTCTCAGATTTCGTCTCCGCTTGTCAGACCTGTTTGATGTGTAAAAAGCGGGGGGGGGGAAGTCCCGGGACTCCTGCACCCCCTACCTACTCCTTCTCGCCCTTGGGAAGCGATAGCCATGGACTTTATTACTAACCTACCACCCTCGAAGGGGAAAACTGTAATCTGGGTGGTGGTAGACACATTCTCTAAGCAAGCCCATTTCACCCCTTTCAAGCAACTGCCAACGGCAAAGGGGATGGCCAAGGCTTTCTTCAATCAGGTGATTAAATTACATGCTTTTCCCAAACGGGTGGTATCCGATAGGGGTAGCCAATTCGTTGCCAACTTCTGGCGGGAGCTTTTAAAGCTCATGGACATAGAGCCTGCTCTAAGTTCGGGTTACCACCCAGAAACCGATGGACAGTCCGAACGAACTAATCAGATCCTGGAACAGTTCTTGAGGTGCTACACCAACTACCACCAGAACAATTGGGTGGACTTACTGCCGTTTGCAGAATATAGCTACAATAATGCGGTGCACTCCTCGACCGGCATCTCCCCTTTCATGGCCGTCGGAGGCTTCGAGGGGAAGCCTCTGCCTACAATCGAAAATGCTTCCAATGCTTCTCCCACGGATTTTAAGCGATGGTGGGCGACATTACAAGAATCGTGGCCTCTGATAGCTAAGACTTTAGACCAAGCCAAAGCGGACTACAAAAAATATGCGGATCGTGGTCGAGCTGTGGGTTGGGATCTCCAACCTGGGGACTCAGTCTATCTTTCCACAAAAAACATACACGGTTTGCAACCTAGCAGGAAATTAGGATGGAAATATGTGGGCCCATATAAGGTGTTGCGTAAAATTTCAGATGTGTCTTTTGAACTGGAACTGCCTAAATCACTGAGTTCTGTGCACCCTGTTTTTCATTTCAGCCTGCTGAAGAAGGATCCTGGGCCGAATGCATGGCATCCAGTTCCTCCAGTACCTCCTCCAGTGATGAAGGGGGAGGCACCCCATTTTGAAATATCTGATATTCTTGATTCCAAAGTGCGTCGGGGCCACTTATATTATTTAGTTAGATGGCTCGACTTTGGCCCGGAGCACAATGAGTGGGTTCGTTCTGAACATGTGCATGCTCCTCAATTAGTTAAAGCTTTCCATAAAAAAGCTCCTGATAAGCCTGGGTAGGGGTGTTTATCGAGGGGCCAGTGTGTCAGAATCTGCTGATTCAGACATAGTATTTTCCCAATTCTGACAGTTGTGCCTTGTTCATTCTCTCTTGTCATATCTTTTTCTTCTGTATGTCTTACCATGTATTATGTAAGGTTACCATGTATGAATTTGTAGATGCCATATTGTAGTGCCTGACCAGGCCTGGGTTTGTATAACTGTTAAACCGGGAGGGTGACACCTGCATTGTATGGGAACAATGAGCCTCTCACACCATTTGCCTCCGCATTCCATAGACCCGGCTGGGACTTCAAGGGAGGATGCGTTTCATCTCTTATCACATGCAAAAGCCTTGAGGCCATGGATTGTTATGTGAACTGGTAACATCTGAAGGGTCTGGTTGGGACGGAAATTTACTGCTTGACACCTCACTTTCTTTCCTGTGGGAACCAAACGGTCAGAGCCTCTTTTTGCCCGCCGTTTTTCTCCTATAGTGATTGGCTACCTATGGGTAATTCAAACTCATTGGAAAGGTATAATAGACCTTCCTGTATTATCTGTCTCATCTCTGACAATAATCTGAGAAGCTGTACTAATGTAGAGATTGGAAATAAAGAACTCTGGTTTACCAACCAAGATCTGATCCTTGACTACTTTGCGCAGAACTCTCACAGGACTGTGGACTGCCTTTTTAACAACATCCAGGATTTGAGAGCCCAAATTAAACAACTCCAAGCTACGGTGGTAGAACTCTCTTCCCGTACTATTTGTGTTCAGACTAAAACATCTGAAGGAGCTATTTGTGAGCAAAATGTCCAAAGCAGCAAGCAGATGTATACTGATTTTCAAATGGATAATAGCAGTGCCTGTAATGATTTTAATAAAAATACTCTTCAATTAGTTTATCAACCTCGGAGTGTTGCCTTATCAATTAAGGGCAGATATGGCTCCACCACCAGCTGGCTAACTTTTTCTCAAGTTAAGAAACATCTTGCCTCTGTCCTTAAATTGAAACACTCTGACATTGATCTCAATGGGGTAGATGTCTTGAGTGCTCAATGGCACCTCCAAAGAGTTATTTTGTCTTTTACCTCTGTTAACCTGCCAGCACTGCTATTGAAGAAGAAAATGGCTCTCTGCAAGATGGGAATGTTCCCTACTCGTGTTTTTCGGAACCCTACTGTCATTTCTCTAATTGTTAAGAAACATGTTAAATGTGTACCCCTTTTTAAACCATTGTCTTTTTTGTCCAAGCCTGCTGAAACTACCCACACCAATCTGATCTCTTGGGAAGAAACATCTGCTGATGATTCAACAATGCAAATGCAAATTGATCCCAAGACGTCTGATATGCAGACTGGTAGCCAAGATCTTTTGTCTTCCTTGGATCCTGGTGATTCCACTAATGTCTTAACCCTGACCTCTTTAGTGGAAAGTGTGGAAGAGGATGTACTTCTATCCTTTGGAACCCTTGCAACTGACGATCAGCAAGCTGTTATAGATAGACTGAACCTTATGAGTCATAAACTTCAAGGGGTCAAGGACTCCAATCTATCTTTGGATACCAATGCTAAGGATACACTGCATCTAGCATCTTTGGCTGACCCAATTAAGGTGGCCACTGAGGCTTCTTCGTCCAATTATGCTACCCAAGTAGTGTGCGAAGACCTTATCCTGATACATAGGGGAACCGAGCAGGTGGTTGCTGAAGTTTCTTCTATGGTGTCACCTGGAATAATGTCGGAAGTTCTGACTGAATCACCTATTCAGGATCACCTGAAGTTTTCTTCTACTAGAACTTTGCCCCAGGTTATACCAAACGGCTGTATATGCTCTGATAACCTTCCTTCTCTGAACACAATTTCCGAATACGAGTGACTATCTGACAATCACGGTCGCCATAGGGATTCCCAGAGAAGGATCCAACTTATGTCATGGAGCATCGCAGGATGGGCTAACAAATGGGGAGATTCTGATTTTCTGAATTTTCTGTCACCATTTGATATGATTTTTTTCCAGGAAACTTGGTCCCCAAATAATGTATATATTAATGGGTTTTCCTCCTTCCCACTTCCTGCTATGAGGCCAAATTGGCAGGGACGTTTTATGGGTGGGCTCTGTGGGCTCTTTAAGAATGCTACTAAATTATCTGTCACTCAACTAGAGGCATGTCCCCTTTTTGCTCATGCTTTTTTAATTCTGCTTAAGGATTTCCAGCTGATAGTTGTCAATGTCTATATGTCCCCCTAT
This sequence comes from Lepidodactylus listeri, assembly GCA_029233225.1. Taxonomy (NCBI): domain Eukaryota; kingdom Metazoa; phylum Chordata; class Lepidosauria; order Squamata; family Gekkonidae; genus Lepidodactylus; species Lepidodactylus listeri. The sequence continues at coordinate 107,873,818 of JARCFY010000009.1, read as the reverse complement.
CAAGATATTAATATTCTTAGAACCCATTGGAAACGGTTGAATGACTACCTTACTAATCACTCCATCAAACATCCTGAGGCTTTCTTTTTATTGGTGGGTGACTTTAATGCTAGAATAGGCAACGACAATGATCAAATTGGCTCTGTGCTCCATTGGGACGATGATGAGTATACTCCTCTCCCCTTCCTTCGACCTAGGCAGTCAAGGGATGCAATAATTAATCAGGCTGGCTACCATTTGGTAGATCTATGCTTTTATAACAACTTTTCACTACTCAATGGTTCTCCCCAATATGATGCTTCTGGTAACTACACTTTTGTTTCCCCTAGGGGAAATAGTGTTGTCGACTATGCGATTGTATCTGCTGAGTGGTGCGAATGTATTACTGACTTTACAATAGGGCTTAGGACTGAAAGCGACCATCTGCCTATCTTGCTGTCCTTTCGATCTAGCTATGAGACAGACAAACAATGTATTCCTAGCCCTGTGGGATCCAATTCGTCCCAGTATAAGAAAATACACTGTTCCCCTTTCTCTCTGGAACAGATTTCCCTTTGGATGTCTGGTCCACAGGGCACGGAGCTAAAGCGCAACCTGACTGAAGCGGAATCATGGGAGAAGGCACTTTTAGCTTACAACTCTATAATTGAAAGCATTTCTTCCTTTGCTAAGCCAACGTGTCCTAATAGCCAAATTAGCTTCTCAAATACCTGGTTCGACAAAGAATGCCTGCTTCTCAAAAGTAGACTTAGGCAATCTTTCTGCCAAATCCAGCAGGGAACTTTTGTCCACTCCCCATACCAGTTCTTTAAGCTTAAAAAAGAATACAGTCAACAAAAAAACCACGCTTTTTACTTGGGGAAATGGGCTAGATTTTTTGAAGCCGCTCGAGCTAATGATACTCGAGCCTTTTGGCTCTTGGCTGGCAAACTTAACTTCTCAACTGGGGCTGTCCCTGCTTGTACTATTTCCTCGAGTAGATGGTTCTCCTATTATAATGATCTATTTAACGAGCCGTCTGAGCCAGATAGGAGCAACCTTGGATTGATACCTGCTGACATTCCGAACTGGCCCCCAGTCTCACAAGATGAAATTGCGGAACTAATTGGTTCTCTTAAATCTAACAAGGCCCCTGGCTTAGATGGGCTTCCTGCAGAGATACTGAAAGATAACATTGATTGGTGGTCACGCTCCTTAGCTCATTTGTTTACTTTGATTGATCAGTTTGGTATTCTTCCCAATTCCTGGTTGAGTGCTGTTGTTGTTCCAATGTTTAAGAAAGGGGACCCTAACAATATTGATAACTATAGACCAATCAGCTTGCTCTCCGTCTTAGGGAAGCTATACGCTAAACACCTGCTTGTTAAATTATCTAAATGGATGGCAGATCAGAACCTTCCTGGACGTGAACAAATTGGCTTTGCAGCAAATCAATCCACGCTCGACCATTGTGCCACCCTAGCTTTTTTAGCTGAAAAGTATTCTCGTCACCCGTGTGCTAAACTTTATGCAGCCTTTGTGGATCTCCGTAAAGCTTTTGATTCTGTTAATAGAGCTCTATTGTGGGATAAACTCCTTAAATTGGGGATTGACAAGCGTCTTTTATTTCTGATTCGGAAGTTACATATGTCCAATTTTTGTCAAGTGAGATTTGACAGGAAAGGCTCCCTTACTAAGGAAATAAGTGTTTCCAAAGGGGTTAAACAAGGATGCGTTCTCGCCCCTTCACTTTTTAACCTTTTTATTTCTGATCTATCATCTTCTTTAGATAAGGTTAATGGCCATCTGCCCAAATTAAATACGACCGCGGTTCCAGTTCTGCTCTATGCGGATGATGCGGTTATTCTCTCCTTTACAAGGATTGGTCTTATACGTTTTCTTTCTGAATTTAATGTTTATTGCTCCCGGAACTGCCTTTCTATTAACTTTGACAAGACAAAAATACTGGTCTTCTCCAAATCATGGAAATGCAACCGTTGGTCAATAGCGGAACGAGAAATACAGCAGGTAAAATCTTTCCGGTACTTAGGAGTGCTATTTCACTATAATTTAAGCTGGTGTCCACATAGAGAGCACTCCCTGAATATGGCTAAGAACAAGGCTGCAGCCCTAATTCGTTTTTTTTTCCCAAAAGGGCAATCAATTTGTACTGGCCGCACTTAAGATTTTCCAAGCAACTGTTATATCCCGCCTGCTATATGGGATCCCTATCTGGATCCAGTCTTTTATTAAGAGAGTTGAGAGTATATACTCCACCTTCTTGCATAGGATTCTTGGTGTCTCCAACTCAGTGTCGCTTTCTGCTCTCTACAAAGAGTTGGGTCTTCACTCGGTAGAATCTCGAGCTTGGATCATTACGATCAAGTATTGGCTTCGACTTTACTTTCGATCTCCCCCTACTAGCCTAATGGTCCAACTTTTAACTGATCCCTATATATCGGGGTGGTCGCAGGCCATAGTAAAAAAGATTGGTACTTTAGGTATTGACCTGGAATCTCTCTATAACTGTGGTGAGGTGGCAATTTTGCAGGCAGTTAGGAGGAGAATTTGGGATATAGAGGCGCAGATAATTAATGCTGGTAGTTTTGGAGTCTGTTCCCCCTACTCATTACCCCTCCTCCCTTTACATACCTCTATGGTACCATATATTGCCAACTTGACAATCCCAGTTTTTAGGAGGGTTTTCATGCTTGCGAGGTTTAACCATTTCCCCTCAGAAGTTGTCTTAGGCAGATATAGGGGTGTTCTGTACAAGGACAGACTTTGCAATTGTAATCTTGGGGAACTTGATTCTATTACCCATATCCTTTTCCGATGCCCTAAATATTCCGCTATGCGTAATACTTTGATTTGTCCCCTTTTCCCTCCTCAGAGAGATTTTCTGGATGGGGATTTAACTTTTTTTTTAGCAGATAAGAATCCAGCAATAACGTTATCTGTTGCTGAATTTCTGGCCTATGTATGGAAGTCAAGAGTAATACTCTGTAAATCCTGCAATTTATGCTAGGATTGTTTTACACTCTGGAACACTGAGAATATTGATGGATGTTGTTCGCTTTGTTTTCTTTTGTACCTACTGCTTAATGTTCTCTTTGTTCAATCTATTTATGCTATGCCAATAAAGGTTGTGTATGTATGTAGTCTCATTAGGGTGGGCTAGAATGGGCTCCGAGGTGAACAGTTTTTTCAACGTTTCAAATGCTAATTGGCACGCCTCGGTCCACACTATTTTTTCCCCTGGATTCCCGGCTTCCGGTCTTTTCCCTTTGCTCGCTCATTGCCCCTTCCAGCTGTAATGCCCGGGGTTTAAACGGGGTCTTGCCACGGCTCGGGGTACCTCCACTCACTGGGGTTGAGGTTTTGGGCGCCTTCCCGCGGTTTCGAGGGCAAGCAGAGGCAAAGTGGCCACTCTCCCCGCATCTCATGCAAAGCCCCTGCTTGAAACGGCTGTCTCGTAACTCTTGGATGTTCGGCTTCCCTTTCATCTTCTGAGGGGCTTTGGGTTGGGCGGTTGCTGAGGTCCCCAGCTTGATCAGGGTGAACTGCTCCTCTACGTCGGCTGCCGCTCTCATCCACGCTGCATCCACGCTGCATCCACGCTGCATCCACGCTCTCATCCACGCTGCAAGAGATCCGGGCCTCCCACCCCTCAGAATGGTCTCGTAAATCTTGGGGTGCAGGCCCTCTCTATACTTCTTAATGAAGAGGTCTTGGGACCAGCCTTGCACTTTGGCCGCTATTCGCTGGAACCGGTCAGTGTACTCCCGCACCGAGGCCCTCCCCTGCACCAACTTCCGCAGTTGGTTTCTCGCCTTCCTAGTCCTGTGAGGCTTCTGTACTTACAGTAAAAGATCAGACCTTTGTTGATGAAAACAGAGTTCTTTATTAGTCTTAATACTGCTTGACAGGTTCTCGGATGTTTGTTAGAGATACCAGGTATAGGACAGTCAGAGTTAATACATCCTCCCGTTCGTTTGAAAACCCCACCTGAAACCAATCGCATTCAGAATAAAAACCGCGGGCTAAGGGATCGAGCCGTTTGGATTCCCACAGGAAGATGAGGTGCTAAAGTTATAAAAATTCCCTTCTTGAACTGGCTGACCCAGATGTGTGAAACTTGTGCATAACAAATGGCTCTGGGTTGCAACAACAAACCTTCAAGGTTCTCACAACAAGATAAGACATTCACAGTCCCAGGAAAAGGGAGGAGGGAATGCAAGGGAGGAAATGCCATTTGTTTGTCGGTGACGTGCAATGATATGGGGTCGCCATTCTCCCAACTTAAATGGTTACATTGTCCAGGACATCTAAAAGCAATACATTTCAAGGTGACAGGGGAGGGCCGGGGATGGAGACAGAGAGGGAGATATACAGTATTTCAGTACATCAAAGCAAACAATGAGGGTTTTGTCAGGGCCCCCTGACAACGTCATTGTGCCAGGCATGTTGGGTTGGCCTGATTCAGGCACTTTGGGGGTGGGGCTTCCCCCGCTGGCTGGATTGGGCTGGCGGGTTGGGGGGCCCTAGACTGGGCAAACCCCTGCCCCCTGGGGGAACTGGGAGCCCTGTCTCAGAAGCTAAGTAGGACCAATGCTTGCTAGTATTTGGATGGGAGACCTCCAAGGAATACTGTGGCTATAATGTGGAGCCAGGCAATGGCAAATCACCTCTGAGGGTCTCTTGCCTTAAAAACCCTACCAGGTTGCCAGAAATCAGCTGTGACTTGATGGCACTTTCCACCACCATACATTTATCTCTCCCATTTGCATTCCCTCAAATGCAAATGTACTCAGGGTTTTTGTCACAACAGTCCTGTGAGATAGCTTAGGTAGGTAGGTTCTGAAAGTTAATTTTCGAGCAGTGATTTGAAGGCACGGCTCCCCACTCTAAATCCAACATGAATATACCTGCCTGGCTTGGCTAAAGCCCCATGTGGATGGGAGCAAGTTAGTTAACACTCTTGTTTACCACATCTGATCACCCGATTGATTTTTAATATGTTCAGTGCTCAACTTCTGCTCTGCTTCAGCCATTCATAAAATTAAATTGTAATTGTTCCGCTTGGATCTGAATGGATATTATAGTGCACACAGAGATGCTCAGTTTGTGTTATGACAGCTTGTGATAAATCAGGCACCTAGTTGTTTTACATCTTTAGCCCACATGATTAATGCATGTTGTCTTAACCCATGTACCAAAAGAACACCCATTGCTTTGACTATATTTTTTGTGAGAATGACTGTGCTTATATCCAAGACTTTGTGAATTGAAAACTCTCAGCTGAATGTGTGAAATTAATCTGTAAGAACCTGTGGGCCTCAGTCTAGTTATAACCATGTACAACAAGGTTGTTACAGGTGATTAGCATCCTGAAAAAGTAGAATGGAATGCAACCCCCCCAGTCAACCCCCCCCCCCAGTTACAAGGTGGATGGGTAGGCTCAACTCCACCTACACCTGCACAAACAGAGACTGAAATGGATACCATGTGCCTCTGTATCTGCATTATGGGGTTGCATAACAATGCACATGCACTTCCTGTGAAACCCTGCTTCCATGTAGGGATCTCCCTTTCTTGGTCTGAGCTAGTCTGCTGTCATGGGTCAGTGTGTCTGACAGGATGTCAAAGACCCAGGCTGGAATGCCAGCTCTACTGTAGCAACTTCCTGGATGATTTTAGGCTAGTTATCAGTGTTCCCTTTAAGCTGAGTTTGTGTGAGCTAGCTCACAGTTTTTTAGCCTCCGGCTCACACATTTTTGTCTTGGCTCAGGAAGGATGGCTCCAGAGCAAACTAATTTATGCAGAAGCCAAATCACTCACTCACAACTTTAATTCCGGTAGCTCACAAAGTAGAATTTTCGCTCACAAGACTTTACAACTTAGAGGGAGCATTGGTTGTTTTCTTTCAGCCTAACCTACCACACAGGCATGCTGTTGTTACATTGTAACTATAAGTTGTTTTGGGTACCCATTGGGAAAAACAGTGGGGTATGAATATCTGAATAAATAAATAATTGTTCTTTAGAAGAAGAAAAAGAAGAGATTAGATTTATACCCCACCCTTCACTCACTTGGAGTCTCAGAGCAGCTTACAAACTCCTTTCCCTTCCCCTCCCCACAACAGACACCCTGTGAGGTAGGTGGGGCTGAGAGAGCTTTTTCCCAAGCTGTCCTTGAGAGAACAGCTGGTACAGAGCTATGGCTTGCCCAAGGTCATCCAGCCAGGTGCAAGTGGAGGAGTGGGGAATCAAACCCGGTTCTCCCAGATTAGAGTCTGTGCACTTAACCACTACACCAAACTGGCTCTTTAGCATGAGATAGGAAACCTCTGTCTATTGAGCATGTTTTTCTCATGTTTCGCCCAGCCAGTCATGACTGGAAATTGAGCCCTGAAGATTGTGAGCAAATTCACATTTCCTTTCTTGCTCCTCTTCATGTTCTTGCCTGCACACTTTCTGCCAGCAGGCTTCCCTTTGCCTCCTTTCCTCCTACTCCTGTCCCTTTGCCTTCTGTCAGTTCACTGCCCGAAATAAGGGATGTTACTAAATTTCCTGAATGTGGCATTTTGCAATTTTAAAGCCCCAGTTTCTGATAAGGCTTTTCCCTGCTCTAGATGAGTCTACACACATCCTCCTAAACCTCCAGAGGTGACTAATGAAATTTGATAGATTATTATTCAGTCAATCAATCAAACCTTTATTGGCATATCATATTAGAACTGACAGCAAAGAAATACAAGTCATATGCACAGTTATACATTCCCTCCTCTTAGAAGCCAAAAACAGAAATTTGGCCATTATTTCCATAATTACTAAGGAACGAGTAGAGAGTAAATAAGATATCTTCCATTCATCAGAATGATTTACTAGGTTTCTCAACAAAGGCTTACGATATAATGATTGAACATCATGATAGAAGATACAGTGCAGAAGGATATGATTCAGACTCTTGATTTCATTAACACTCAGTACAGCCGAAGGCAGCACATTAGAACGGCCTAACATAAAAGTTCTTTGATAGTGAGGAGTGGTTAAACAGAAAAAAATATATTCTGCTATAAATCCTTGGGTAGGAAACCTTACCTTCAAGGGGGAGCATCTACCTGAAGCCAGGCTAATCAGCTCTTGGCACTCAATGTCGAGGAGTCTTTGTTTTATCAAGCAAAAGGCTGAACTTTCTGACAAATGAAGAAGCTCTCCAAAACTAATTCCTACACATGTGATCTTACTCTCTATATGGAGAAACCATGCTGAGGATGAGAACTCGGTAAGCATTTGTGAAATAAAAGGATTGAAATTAGCTCTAAAATGTAACCTGAGCCAAAATTTATATGTCATAATCCAAGCTTTTGTTTCCAGAAGACTCTGTTTTGTCTCCAGACAGATGGCCGCATAGGACATGCATGGGGGAAGGCCTAATATTTTATGTAAAAATTTTGATTGGACTTTTTCTATATCTTTATTAATAGCCGAAATCCAGATTGGAACCCCATTCATCAGTTTAGCACTGATCTTATGATTGAAAATCCTCAAGGCATACTGATTGCCCTTAGTATAGCACATACTGATTGCCCTTAGTATAGTAAAAATGAGAAACTACAAGCACGGTACTATTGACAGATTTGATCATTTCCTTTTTATGTACTGCCCATCTAAGGCTATGATGAAAGCGTACTCCCAGGTATTTGAAGCTTGGAACCTGCTCAATCAGGTTACTTCTTACCTTCCATTTATTAGGCTTCCATGTCTTCCCAAAGACAATGATTTTAGATTTCCCAAAATTTAAAGTTAATTTATTAACATCACAATATTCAAGAAAGTGGATTAAGAGTATTTTCATTCCCACTTGAGTCAGGGAAAGCAGTACCACATCATCTGTGTAGAGAAGCAGTGGGAGATGGATCACCCCTAATTTGGGACTATGACCATCAGTGGTTTTCAAACAACAGTCTAGATTGTTCACAAAAAGATTAAATAATAGAGGAGCTAAAATGCAGCCTTGTTTTACTCCAACATTTATTGGAATCTTATGAGTTAAGTTGCCCTCGTTGGAGCATCTCACCTGGCAAATAGTGTTGAAGTGGAGCTTCCTAATCAGGAAAAGCAACCTCTCATCAATACCCAGGACCCTTAGTTTTTTCCATAAAAGGTCTCTAGGGATGAAGTCAAACACTCCCTTCAAGTCTAGAAAGGCTGCAAATAACTTAAAGCATCTCTCTTTACTGTACTTGCTCACCAGATGACTTAAAACAACACAATGGTCCAGAGTTGATTTCCCCTGACAAAAGCCAGCTTGTTCTGGGCCCAAAATTTTCTGCTCAGACATCCAGAACTTGAGTCTATTAGTCAGATGTTGAGTGTACAGCTTACCCACAACCAATAAAAGGCTAATAGGCCTATAATTATCTGGAATCTGGCAATCACCTTTTTTAAAAATAGAAACTATTATTGCATTAGTCCAGGTTCCAGGTATTAAGCCCGTCCTATCAATTACAGTAAACAGGGCAGCCAGAAAAGGGGCCTACCAACTTTAGAAATCCTTAATCATTTCTGGGAGAACTGAGTCAGGACCAGATGCTTTCCCAGGCTTAATACCTTGAATGAGGACCTCCACCTCCTCTACCTGCAGTGGTGGCCACTTTGGGCAGCCAGTGTCTGTCATCTGAAAAGCCTTAGCAAAATGGTCAAACCATTCATTAACTGAAATTGAACAATTAACAACACATTCTCACCCATGGAGCATGAGATCAAGGCCCAAAATTTTCTTGTGTCATTACTGAAAGTAGCCTGAATAAGTGGCTCCCAGCACCATTGGTTGAAGACCATTTGTTTATCCTTATATAACTGCGTTAATCGGAGTTTCAGATCAAAATATTCCTTTGGTAAACATGCTGTTTCCAATTTCCTATACCTTTGGTAAAAGGCACGAACCTGAGTTTTCATCTCGAGACATTCCCTATTGAACCAGCTATTTACATTTACCTCCCTTTCTCATTGCTGCTGGTTCGAACTAGGCCTAACAGAGTCCAAAAGTTGAACCATGGTGCTTTCATATGCCTGTATCACCACTTGGGGCTCCTGATCCTGTATGAGTCAAAGAAATTCACCTAATAATTTGTCATTTAAGAAACCAGGAACCTTAGGTGCTACCTTACTTGCCCAATCAATTCTTTGCGTCTTTCTGCCTCAGTACTTGTGTCAGATCTTTGACAACCCTTGTTTCCCAAGGTGGGAAAGAGTTTGATAGCAAGAACCAAAGGGGAATGGTCGCTTTTTATACGATCCTCAATTGAGAAAAACTTACTGATTCCCAAAGGCTTGATCAAGTTAAAAAAAAATCTATAACGGAGCCGAGCTGAGCTGATTAAATCAGCATAAAACCTCCAATTCCCCTGATTCCTTAACAAAGAAGACAAAGTTTAAACGTTGGGACCACATCTGAAGCGAAGTAACAACATAAGGTAACGGAAAAAAAGTTTTTGCCTTACCACTACCGCGTTTTGAAAGACAAAAAGCAGATCGGGTGAAGCAATAGACTGTTGCAGATTGGATGAGTGCAGTTTGGAAACGTTAAAAAGCTGAATTTGAACTTAAAAAGCCAAAAAAACAAGTTGTTTAACATTCCTGCGGTTAAGAGAGTCGGGAGGGGGAGCCAAGCATCGCGAGACAAAGAGGGAGGAGGGAACCAAGCATCGCGAGACCAAGCTGCGAGGATTGAGACAGGAAGTGACGGCTTGAGGAGCAGACAAGAAGGGAAACGGAGAAGAACCGGAAGAGAGCAAAGGGGACTGTAAAAACTGCCGGACCAAAAGGACTACAACAGGAAGTGACGTGCGGAGAGCAGACAAGTAAGCAAGAGGAAGGGACAAAAGGAAACTACAGCAAGCCAGAACCAAGGTAAATAGACTGTAACCTTTGACACGAACCATAGAGGAGTTGCGCCCACCATTTTGGATTTATAAAATTTTCAAACATTAATATTTCAAAAACTACATAACTTAGAAGGCTAAAACCAGTGGAATTTGAACTGGCAAGACATGCTTGTTTGAATACACTAATTGGTGACTGATTTGGAAAACAAGAAAAAATCGGTCTTTTTTAAAGTGACAAGACGGACCGCGGACTGAGATCGAGAGCAGCTACATGGTCCTCCCCTACAATGGCAGCAAAAAAAGAGAGAGAACTGTTAGCTGTTATGGAAGCAATGGAAAAAAAATGCTGGACGCAATAGGGGAGGTAAATGCAAAAATGGCAAGTGCAATTGGAGAAGTAAATATTAAAATAAATGCCATAGCTGCACAAGCAGATAAAAATTTTATAGATTTAAAATCCGAATTACAAAAGTTAACCACTAGAACACAAGACATAGAAACCAAAGTAAAAGAACTGGAAGAAAATACTCAAAAAACAATAAAGGATAATGACAGAATGGAAAAGATGATGAACTATAGAGACATGCAAAACCATCTGAGATTTAGAGGTATAGAGGAAAAATTAGGTGAAGATATTTTTACAAGAATGCAAGAAGCATTAGCAGATTTTTTACAAGAGGAGGAGGAAGCTGTTAAAGAACATATGGATCTTGTTTACAGAGTCAATTCTACGTACGCAAGAGACAAAAATATACCAAGGGACGTTGTGGTTCAATTTACAATGAAGAGGACAAAAGAACAAATCTACAAGAAATGCTTTACAGACTCCTTTGAAATAGGTGGAAAGAAAGTTATCGTAATGAAAGAACTGCCCAGAGCAATTTTGCAAGACAGGAAAAAATTCAAGCGTCTGACAGACAAACTGAAAGAGAAAAAAATAAGATTTCGTTGGGAAATACCACAAGGACTGAGTTTTTATTATGGTAACAAGAGAATAGTGATTAAAAATTCAGCAGAAATGTACGCCTTTGTTGGTGAGAACAAGGAAGAATTTGGTGATATTTAAGATTACAACAAGATGGATTATAAAGTACTCTCATGGAATGTAAATGGACTTAATTCACCCCAAAAACGTAGAATGGTAGGTCATTGGCTGGAAAAACAAAAATGCAGTATAATTTGTATACAAGAGGCCCATCTTAAGAAACAAGACTACAAATATTTAATAAGAAAAAAGTTGGGAGAAGAATTTTTTTCATTGGCAAGCAATAAAAAGAATGGAGTTGTAACATATGTCAAAAAAGACTTGGAACCCAAACTAATATTTAAAGATAAAGAAGGAAGATACTTAGCTATTGAAATTTTTTTACATGGACAGAAGACTTTGATTGTGAATATTTATGCCCCCAACGGAGCTAAAGAAATTTTTTTTAAAGAACTACAAACGGAACTGGACAGTGTAAACTACGATCAAATCATGATGTTGGGAGACTTTAATGGGACTGTGAATAATAAAATAGATAGGCACTCAAAAAGAAAAAACGACACACTAGGGAAACTTCCCAAAAAAATTTTTGAATTGATAAAACAGGAAAAGCTGGAGGATATTTGGAGGAAGGTTAACCCACAAGGGAAAGACTATACCTTTTACTCCAACAGGCATGATTCATATTCAAGAATTGATATGATCTGGATGTCTACTAATTTAACATTTAAGACAAAAAAAGTTGAAATTCTACCTAGAATAATCTCAGACCATAATCCTTGTCTATGGACCTCTGGGCAGACAAAAAGACAAGGGAGATGGAGAATAAATGAAGACTTATTAGACAACCAAGAAATAGTTAAAAAATTACATGAAGAGACAGATTTATATTTCCAAGCGAACATACAAAAAGAAGTAAAAATTCAAACTGTGTGGGATGCGTACAAAGCAGTGATGAGAGGATTATTGATATCACTGAATGCTAAAGACAATAAAAAGAAAAGAGAACAATATGAAAACATTGTGCAAGCCATTAAAGTAAAAGAAAAGGAACTGAAGAACAGACCAGGAAAAAAGAGACTGCAAAAGGAAATTTGGATGTTACAAGACCAAGCAAAAGCTATTTTGAATCAAGAGACTTACTGGAACCTGAAAAAACTGCAACAAAAAGCATTTGAAGGTGCAAACAAACCTGGAAAATATTTAGCTTGGCAATTAAAGAAAAAACGTGAAAATAAATTTATTACTAAAGTGATACGGGACAATATTGAGATAATAGACAATAAGGGAATAAAAAGAGAATTTTATAAATACTACGCAAAGCTTTTTTAAGAAGGAAAATAAAGACAGAAAAAGGATTAAAGAATACCTACAGTCATTAAAATTACCAAAACCAACAGAGAAAATCAAAGAACTACTTAATAGCCCAATATCACTACAAGAGATTAAAAATGCAATAAATGACTCAAAACTAGGGAAAGCACCTGGATCAGACAGATTTACAGCTAAGTTTTATACATCGCTACAGGAATTGATCTCACAAGTGTTATTGCTATTAATGAATGACATAGGAGTGACAGGTGAGGTCCCGGAGACTTGGAAAGAAGCAACCATCTCACTCATTCCAAAAGAAAGTCAAGATTTAACCGATGTTAAAAATTATAGACCAATTTCTTTGTTAAACAATGACTATAAGATTTTTGCCAAGATTATAGCTGATAGGCTTAAGGAACATCTTAAAGAGACTATACAGACAGAACAAGCAGGATTTTTACCTAATCGCCAAATAAGAGACAATTTAAGAGTAGTAGTGGATGCTATAGTGTATTATGATAAACATACGGAGAAGGAAGTGGGCTTTCTTTTTTTAGACGCAGAGAAAGCATTTGACAATTTAAACTGGGATTTTATGTTTGAAGTGCTGGAACATCTTGAAATTGGAGACTATATGCTTAATCTTATTAAGTCAATATATAGTGAACAGAAATCTTCTTTAATAATTAATACTGAAAAAATGGATTACTTTAAAGTTGAAAAAGGAACACGACAAGGATGCCCACTTTCGCCGTTGTTATTTATTTGGATTTTGGAAGTCTTGCTACTAAATCTGAAAGAAGATAAAGAAATTAAAGGCTTAACAATAAAAGGTTTTTCTTTTAAATATAGAGCCTTTGCAGACGACGTGATGTTTATAGCCGAAGACCCTATGACTACACTACCATATTTGTTGCAGAAAGTAAGAGAGTTTGGTGATTTGGCTGGGTTTTATGTAAATAAGAACAAATCAAAAGTGATGTGTAAAAATATGTCAAATAATAAGCAAATTGAATTACAAAATCTTATAGAATGTGAAGTGGTGAAAAAGACAAAGTATTTAGGTGTAAACCTAACAATGAAAAACATTGATTTGTATAAGAATAATTATGAGAAACTATGGCAGCAAATTATGCAAGATATTAAAAGGTGGAATGTATTAAATTTGTCACTGTTGGGTAGAATTTCAGTGGTTAAAATGAATGTGCTACCAAGAATAATGTTTCTGTTTCAAACTATTCCGATTGTGAAAGATGTAAAAACATTCAAATGCTGGCAGAAGGAATTGAATAAGTTTGTGTGGGGAGGGAAAAAACCAAGAATTAAGATGAAAATAATGTGTGATGCTAAAGAGAGAGGTGGGTTCCAGTTACCAAACTTAAGGCTATATCACGATGCAGTATGTTTGACTTGGGTAGGGACATGGACTATGTTACAAGATAGAAAGTTATTGTCCCTGGAAGGTCATGACTGTAGGTTTGGGTGGCACGCATATTTGTACTATGGTAAAACAAAAATGGACAATATGTTCAAGCATCATTATTTGAGAAGAACATTAATCGATACGTGGACAAGATATAAAAACTTTTTTCCAGAAGAGATACCTATATGGATTGTACCCGCAGAAGTTTTAAATCCAGTATCACGTCACAAAGGACAAGATTGGTTGAAGTATAGAGACTTATTAACAAGGCATGGTAAAGACTTTATATTGAAGGAGCAGCATCAGATGGACTTTGATTATGGTTGGCTAAGTTATAGACAAATATATGACATGTATAGAAGTGATTAAAAAACCGGTTTTAGAGAAAAAAATAATGAAATAGAACAAGTTTGGGAGGAAGGTGGGAAAAAAATGATCTCTAAAATGTATAAAATTTTGTTAAAATGGTTTAACGCTGATGAAATGGTAAAAGAACAAATGGTAAAATGGGCGATAAACTTCAACAAAGACACTGAAATGGAATCTTGGGAATTTTTATGGAAAAATGCTATGGGTATATCTACATGTTATAATTTAAAAGAAAATTGTTTTAAAATGATGTACAGATGGTATATGACACCAAAAAAAATTGCAAATATTAATCAGAATATGTCTAACAAATGTTGGAAATGTAAAAAGAAAGAAGGTTCTTTTTATCATATGTGGTGGACTTGTGATAAAGCAAAGACTTATTGGTCTATAATACATGCAGAAATGGAAATTTTTTTGAAATGTACATTTAAGAAGTTGCCTGAAATGTTATTGCTTGGACTTAAACTAGAAGAGATAAATGTAAAGAAAAGGACAATAATATGGTATATGATAACAACAGCAAGAATGGTGTATGCACAAAATTGGAAAAATGAAAAAATACCAGATGTGTGGGAATGGTTGAAAAAATTGTTATATATGGCTGAAATGGATAAATGGACTAGAAAGTTAAATGACCTGTACTCAGAGACCTTTTTAGAAGATTGGAAAGATTTGAAAGAATATGTTGAAAAATACTGGGACATGAAAAATTACATTTATACATGGTTATAATAACATAAAGCAATAGAATTAGAGTATATGAATGTATTAAGGATAGTTAGATAATGAAGTTGTTTTTTATTTTAGAATTATATAAGAATATAGAAAGTAAGAATTAGTATATAAGTATTTTTAAGATATATGACCATTACCAGAAATGTAAACATAGATATAAGTATTACTATTTTGGATAGAGTGGAAAATGTGTTATGCTTCAGATGTGGTGGGAAACCGCCAATATAAGATAAAAACAAGATTATACAAATAGAACAAAATGGTATATAATATGGAAAAAAGGATTTGTATAAGAAAAATGTATTAATTTTAATGTTTTGAAAAATAAAAAATTTTTACAAAAAAATAATAATAATAAAAAAATAATCTATAACACTACAACCACACCTTGAGGCACAGGTAAATTGACCAAAAAAATAAAAAGGGGGAATTCCATTAAAAATCAAAAGATTAAATCTGAGACATAATTGGGCAAGACAAATTCCCACTCGGTTAATATGGGAATCCTTTGAATATCTGTAACTGGACAGACAACTGGGGAGATTATTATCAACGTCAGTGCCCAAACTCCGGGCAAGTGCAGGCCCATCTGTTCTAATTCTAGCATTAAAGTCTCCCACAACTAAAACAGCCACACCTGGATTCTCTTGTTCGAAATCTTCTAGAGTTCTGGAAAGGGCATCCCAATTGCAAGCCCAAGATTCTTTAACTATGTAGGGCGGCATATACACATTTATAATAAGGGATTCCCCTAAACCTTCCACAAGGCAAGTCTGTGTATTTCGTTCACAGGCTTTAAGGGGGTCACGTCTAAATTAAGTTTGTGGGAGCACAGTAATGCAAGACCACCTTGATAACGACCAGCCCAATTAGACTTATAAACTGGAATAGAGAAAAGACTTATATCCTTGCAACTTGATCTCAAAATGGGCCCAGGTTTCCTACAAAAGAACAATGTCAAATTCCCTAAGGAAACTTCCTAGCTCCATGTCACTGGATTTTTTTTTTCTTCCATCCGGCGATATTCCAGGACACAATCTTTAAGTCTGTAATTAGGGGATCCGAGTTCGCTGACTGATCCAATGAATTACCAGTGTCATAAAAAATGCAACCATTTCTTGGACCTCCACTGCCATCCCAGTTCCCTTGGTGGGGCGCTGGCCATCCATCGGGACCTGGTCAGAGTCTGTGATGGGTGACAATTCCATTACCATCTCCTCTGATTGACTGCTGACATGCTCCTGATTAGAGAGGGCTGCTGTCAAGATGTTGTGCTCTCATCCCAAGCTCTCATGTATCAAGGCATCTGTATAAATTGGTTGGCCTTGATGTTCTATTCTGCTCCTAAGCAGTTGGGATTTCAGAAGCTCTAGCCTATCTATGACTTACTGCTGTTCCTGCTGAGGCAAACCTACTAATGGCTCTTGGATATTTGCCTCCAACATGGACTCATCCGAGAACATCCCCAAAAGAGAGAGAGCTGGTTTATTATTTGTAGGAGTTTGACTATCAGCAAAAGCTTCCTGACTGGCATTATTTAATGCAGCTGCTATGCTGCCTTGAAGCCGGCAACCCGGTATATTCCTGTTGTTATCTTTAGCATTCAGTTCCAGGCATAAAGGGGCCAAAATTGTGTTCAGATAGACATGGGTGGGAAAGATTCCTTGAGAGCTTAAAAAATCTTTACTTCGAGGCAGGACTGAAGGAAGAGTCGTCCTAAAGGTCAGCAAGACTCTCTGGGTCTGGCACCCACTAGACAATAACCCTAAATCCATTAGGTCAAGCGTTCCTATCTGGTCCTCTACTAGAGCCCATAGATGCTTCTTCACTAGTGTTTTTGAATTCCAGGCAGGGATTATCCCATTATGTTTGCATACAGTCAAGCCAACCTTTGTAGGTTGAAGCACAAGATGGTAATTCTGACCAAAATTATATGGCCCCTCTTGTTGTAGCCTGCCTAAGGTTTCAGGCTCCTCATCTCCAGCATGGGAAACCACCTGGTGAGGGGACCTTGGCTGTATAATCACCTTGTTCGGTCTAGCTCTAGGGACTTCACTCTTCTTACCAGAGACGTTTTCTAGTAAACCACCTGTGTTATCCAATTCATGATGCAGCAGATGAAATGATTTACAAATGTAATCAACAGTCTTAGCAACTAATTGTAAAAGCTCAGGGTAACCAGCCCCAGTGCCTCCACTTCCTCGTTGCCTTTGAAATAGTCTGACAGGCTCACATCAGATTCACAGCTCCCAGCTTCATCCACCATTATGGGGGAAGACAAGTCCGCGGCAGCAGCAGCCTCAATCAGACCATTTGCTGAGCTTTCCAACACAGCAAATCGATTACAGGTAGGGATTTGGGATGAGAAAAAATCATTTATCTTCAGTTGCTTGGAAGAGGGTGGGGCAGAGTCTTCCTCCTCTCTCATACGCTCAGGCGTTTTCACGCTTTTCATACTTAATAAAGAAAGAGCAACTAACGTTCATTACAGTCCCAAACCCCAAAACAAACTATTCAAGCGAAGGTCATTCAATGGCAGGAAATTTTCTCAATTTAGTTGGAGGCATTAATCTAGCACTTCATTTTAACTGCCACAGTTATCTCACCACCAGGAGTAGCTGACATGGAAGGGATCTTCTCTTCAAAGGGCTGGTAGTAAACTTCAAACTGCTCTCCACTCAACAAGCTTCAAAACAGAATTCAATATTTAAAATAATAAATAGCTAAGAGCAACTCTAAAAAGGGGTTTTAAAAACACAACAAAAAATAAAATAAGGGTGGCAAAGGGGAGAGCTGCTAAATGCTGGCACCGGAAGTAGCTATCCCCTCATAAGAACATAAGAGAAGCCAATGTTGGATCAGGCCAGTGGCCCATCCAGTCCAACAGTCTGTCATACAGTGGCCCAAAACACCAGGTGCCCTCAGAAGGTCCAGCAGTGGGGGCAGGACACTAGAAGCCCTCCCACTGTTGCCCCCCTGTCAAACACCAAGAATACAGAGCATCACTTGCCCCAGACTGAGAGTTCCTATCTATACTTTATGGCTAATAGCCACTGATGGACCTCTGCTCCATATGTTTTATCTAATTCCCTCTTGAAGCTGTCCATGCTTGTAGCCACCACCACCTCCTGTGGCAGTGAATTCCATGTGTTAATCACTCTTTGGGTGAAGAAGTACTTTGTTTTCTCTGTTCTAACCCGACTGCTCAGCAATTTCATGGAGTGCCCACGAGTTCTTGTTTTGTGAGAAAGGGAGAAAAGGACTTCTTTCTCTACCTGCTCTATCCCAGGCATAATCTTATAAACCTCGATCATGTCACCCCTCAGCCGTCATTTCTCCAAGCTAAAGAGCCCCAGGTGCTTCAACCTTTCTTCACAGGGAAAATGTTCCAACCCTTTGATCATTCTAGTTGCCCTTTTCTGCACTTTTTCCAATGGTAGAATATCTTTTTTGAGGTGTGGCAACCAGAACTGTACACAGTGTGAGGTCTGTACACAGTGTGAGGTCACACCATCGATTTATACAGGGGCATTATGATACTGGCTGATTTGTTTTCAATTCCCTTCCTAATAACCCCAGCATAACATTGGCCTTTTTCATTGCAGTCGCACACTGTCTCGACATTTTCATTGAGTTATCTACTACGACTCCAAGATCTCTCTCTTGGTCAGTCTCTGCCAGTTCGGACCCCATCAATGTGTATTTATAGTTAGGATTTTTGGCTCCAATGTGCATCACTTTGCACTTGGCCTCATTAAACCCCATTTGCCACCTTGATGCCCATTTGCCCAACCTTGACAGATCCCTTTGGAGTGCCTCACAATCCTCCCTGGTTTTCACCACCCTGAACAATTTTGTGTCATCTGCAAATTTAGCCATTTCACTTCTTACTCCCAACTCCTAATCATTAATACACAAGTTAAAAAGCATCAGACCAAGTACTGTTCCCTGTGGTACCCCAACTGCTTACCTCCCTCCACTGAGAAAATTGCCCATTTATACTCACTCTGTTTCCTTTTAATTAGCCAGTTGTTGATACACAAAAGGATTGTCCTTTTCTCCCAGGACTATTGAGCTTACTTAGGAGCCTTTGGTAAGGAACTTTATCCAAAGCTTTCTGGAAGTCAAGGTAAACAACATCTATTGGGTCCCACTTGTCCACATGTTTGTTCTCTCCCTCAAAGAACACTAACAGGTTAGTGAGACAAGATCTTTCCTTACAGAACCCATGCTGAGTCTTCCTCAATAGATTTTGTTCATCAATGTGCCTACTCATTTTTTTTCCTTAATAACAGTTTCCACCAGCTTACCTGGTATCGACATCAGACTGACTGGCCTGTAATTTCTCAGATCTCCTCTGGAACCCTTTTTAAAGGTAGGACTGACATTTACTACCTTCCAGTCCTCAGGAATGGAGGCAGATTTTAAGGAAAGATTACATATTTTTGTCAAGAGAGCCACAAGTTCACATTTGAGTTCTTTCAGAACTCTCAGATGTATGCCATCCGCGCCCAGTGATTTATTTGTTTTTAGGTTGTCTGTCAGTCGTAGGACCTCCTCTCTCGTCACCTCAATCTGACTCAGGTCTTTCAACAGCCCTCCTGAAATCAGTGGTTCTGGAGTGGGCAAGCACTTCTCATCTTCCACTGTGAAGACAGAGGCAAAAAATGCACTCAGCTTCTCAGCCATTTCCCTATCATCCTTCACTACACCTTTTACCCCATGGTCATCCAAGGGCCCCACTGCTTCCCTGGCTGGTTTCCTACTTCTAATGTATTTGAAGAAAGTTTTATTGTTGGTCTTTATGTTTTTTGCGTTATGCTCCTCATATTCCCTGTTTGCCTGCCTGATCACAGACTTGCATTTTATTTGCCACAGCCTGTGTTCCCTTTTATCAGTCTCACTGAGACTAGCTTACCACTGCTTAAAGGAATCCTTCTTACCTTTTACAGCTTCCATTACTTTGTTTGTTAACCATGCAGGCTTTTTTCTATACCTATTTGTGCCTTTCCTAACTCGGGGTATATATTTTCTCTGAGCTTCTAGGATTGTTATTTTAAATAGTCTCCAAGCTTCCCCAATGGTTTTGACCCTTTCTACTTTTCCTTTCAGTTTTCTCCTCACATATCCCCTCATATCAGAGAAGTTACCCCTTTTAAAGTTAAAAGTGGTTGTGTCAGTCTTTTGGGGCAACTCCTTATTTATATAAATGTTGAACTCAATAACATTATGGTCACTGTTCCCAAGTGGTGCAATCACTTTAACATCTCTCACCAGGTCTTGGGCATTACTTAGCACCAAATCCAGGATCGTCTCCCCCCTGGTAGGTTCTGTAACCATCTTTTTTTTTTTTTCAGGATTTAAACTTTTATTTTATTTTTTTTCCATTTGTTTTTATTTATTTTGTAATAATAATAAACATCATTAGAAAAAGCACTCAGGATTTATAAACAAACACATTTAAGAGAAGCTATATAGTCCAGTATGCTCTGTAAGGTCCAAGCACAAACTTGAGAGAAATATACATATGAACAAATGCAACATGAACAAACCAAAATCAAGGTAAGTAGCACACATTTTAACCGTAGATAAAGGTTTTGAACTTAGCATCCATAATGTTCTCCCAATCAAACTGATCGAAATTCACATTTTGCAATACAGGGTACCATTTGTCTATAGGGTTAAGTAGTTCCCTTTCATTCGTTTTGCTGGTGGAATATATAGAAAGTTTATCTAACAGTTCTGTAACCATCTGCTCCATAGCACAGTCATTGATAGTGTCTAGAAACTCAATCTCTTTTTCCCGACTTGAACACATATTGACCCAATCAATGTGTGGGTAGTTAAAGTCACCTATTATAACACAGTTGTTTCATCTAGCTGCTATCTTTAATTCATTCATCATTTTATAATCCTCCTCTATCTTTTGATTTGGTGGGCAATAACAAACTCCCAATGTTAAGCTTCCTTTTGGGCCCACTAATTCAACCCACAGCATTTCCAGAAGCGAATCCAATTCTCCTACCCTCTCAGTCTTACTGGACTGTATACCCTCTCTGACATAAAGAGCCACCCCACCTCGAACTTTCTCCCCCCCCCCCATCCTTTCGATATAATTTATAACCAGGAATTACCGTATCCCACTAATTTTTCTCATCCCACCAAGTTTCTGAAATACCCACAATGTCTATGTTTTCCCCCAACACCAAGCATTCCAACTCCCCGATTTTACCTCGGACACTTCTAGCATTAGTATATAAACATCTATAGTTTCCCATACATGTTAAGCCCACAACCTTTCTCTTGCTGCCTTGAGACCTTGCCAGGCAGTCCCTATCATTTGCCACAGCCTCTGAGAACAATTCTGATCCATTTCCTTGTAAGAAAGTAACAGCTACCCCTTCATCTCTTTGAGATGAACCATCCTGAACCAGAGATTTTTCATCTCCTGTTGGCTTTCCCCCAATATTCAGTTTAAAAACTACTCTGCCACCTTTTTGATTTTAAGTGCCAGCAGCCTGGTTCCCTCCCAGGACAAGTGGAGACCATTTCTCTTGTACAGCTCCCTCTTGTTCCAAAAAGCATCCTAGTGCCTAACAAACTTGAACCTTTCCTCCCTACACCATCGTCTCATCCATGCATTGAGACTCCTGATCTGTGCCTGTCTCTCCAGCCCTGCGCGTGGAACAGGTAGCACTTCCGAGAAGGCTACCTTGGAGGTCCTGGCCTTGATTCTCTTGCCTAGCAGCCTAAATTTTTCCTCCAGGACCTCACAACTGCATTTCCCCATATCATTGGTGCCAACATGTACCACGATTACTGGCTCTTCCCCAGCACTATCTACCAGCCTATCTAAAACACGCTTAATGTCTGCTACTTTCTCACCAGCAGGCAAATCACCATATGGTCAATATGCAGTTTCGCCACCCAGCTGTCTACCTGCCTACGGATTGAATCACCAACTACCAAGAGCTCCCCTCCCTCCCTGCCTAGGGATGGTTCCTTGGTATGAAAGGATACCCATTCACCAGCTGTAGAAGAGGTCCCTTCTGAGAGCACATTCCCCTTATCCACAGCACAGTGCCCTGTTCCCTCTCGACCCTCATGCTCCCTGACAGCAGAGGGGCTGCCAGATTCAGAGTGGAACATATCTAACAAGTCCCCAAGAGTCTTTTCCATGTGCCTAACTGACTGCCTCTGCTTCTCCAGGTCAGCCACCTTGGCCTCAAGAGAGCAAACTTGTTCCCTGAGAACCAGGAGCTCATTGCACCAGGCACACACCCAAGACTTCTGCCCAGTGGGCAGATAATCATACATGTGACACTGTATGCAAAACACTGTCAAAACATCGTGCAAAACACTGAATAGCCCCCAATCCCCTGCTGGCATTCTGGCTTCATAATTGCTTTAAAAATAATTTAATATAATCCCCCTTTTAAACCTTTTGTATTCTCCTTGTAGAAGTCTACTCACCTTACTGGGAACCCAAGGAGCCTAGGCCCCTGGTGTTCTGGCTCTTCCTTGGCTTCTCACAAGCCCCTAGTCTAAAAGTCCCTAGGCTAAGAGCCACAGGCCAAGAGCTCAGCCTTTTGGTTTGTGCCCTTAAATAGAAGCCTCCCCCAGCAGAGGGTGTGGCTAGCAGCTATTCAAATGCATCCAGGCACTCAATTTGCAGTCAAACAATGGCCCTTTCTCTCCCTATCTCAAGCAGCCAGCACTCTGCAACAACTCAAAACTCACTCATACACTTCCAGACACAGTCCCCACACACAGTACCCTCAGCTAAACCACCTCAGCTGAAAGCAAATAAGAAAACACCCTTCTTGCAGCTCTCTCCTGCTGCCTTCCAGAGCCCACCTCATTTATGGATTATTAGCCTGATAACCGTGCTTTGCTACAGTATTTAAATTCTGTAAATCCAGTTGTAATACTGATGATGTGAAGTCTGAAATGCAACATTTGTTGTGTGAATTCTAATGGAGAAGATTGTAGTGTAAAAAATGAAGTGAGACATACGTACTGGGTTTTTTTTCTCTACTGAAGGACGTCTCTGTAGACCACATTGGTGGTTCTGCCCTCAGGTATTAGGATCACCAGGCTGCTTGGTGAGCTCACTCTGGAGCAGGCCACATAAAGC
The DNA here is from genome assembly GCA_029233225.1 of Lepidodactylus listeri. Taxonomy (NCBI): domain Eukaryota; kingdom Metazoa; phylum Chordata; class Lepidosauria; order Squamata; family Gekkonidae; genus Lepidodactylus; species Lepidodactylus listeri. Next base: position 107,850,981 of record JARCFY010000009.1, on the reverse strand, counting down.
ATTCCATGTGAGAAGCAGTCCTTTGTTAAGTCAGTTCCTGCCACCATCAGTAACTGGCCTTGGGACTTGATGGTCATAGCAAAGCAGACCTTGAGGGGGAACTGCAGCCTCTTGAACTTTGCTGCATTCCTTAGTTGCCTCATCCTGGTAGCATTGGTGTATCTAGCTCAATGCCAGGAGCTTTCTTGGGGGCAGTAGGAGGTGAGAGGTGTTAGGGGGAGCTGGTCTGAGGGAGTGATGATGTGGTGGACATTTCTTCAGGTTCATGAGGGAGGCAAGCAGCAAAATGGCTTCTCAAAGTTTATTTAAGTTTAATAGCCCATAGGCCTTTTGACTAAGATCAAGTGTAGAAATGGCTTCTAGAAAGGTCCTTTACTATCTTCCAATGAACATTCATAAACTCAATTGCCATGCTGACTGTTATGAGAAATATCTATTCAGGAGTCTTGAATCTCTGATTTCTGTAACTGTCCTCAACTGTCTACAGTCTCTTTTAACTGTGTTTTTACCTCAGAACATTGAGATCCACAGCTGAGCAATCAGAGGGAGGTGGGTGCAAACAGGCAGGTTTTACAGTTGACCAATCAGAAGGGGCGGGGGAGGCAGCAGGAGGGGTCATGTTTCTTAGAAATCTCTTTGTAAGGGTGGGGTTGACATCATGGAAGAAATGCACTTCTCTTATTTTGGGCTTCTTGGTGCAGTGGTTTGGCCTGGGTATTGAACTGAGGGAGAGGGCATACCTCACTTTTTTTTTTTTTTACAAAATTGCCTATCATTTATGTTACATTTAAGAAGTGAGACATAACTACATATTTAAAACACCATCCGAGCAATCAGATATTAAGCAAGTTCATATGAACCAGTTTTCTAGAACCCACATTGTGAGAAGTTAAATAACCTAATAAAGGAAACCAGTTTTCTACAAATTTGGGGTATATTTCCATTGTGGGTGGGAGTGTGGCTAAGCTGAGCCAGCAGCACCATTAAGGTGATCCTGCTGGGGTGGCTTCCTTGATGGATTAAAGTACCCTGGCCCTGCTCCTACACCTGACAGACACCAGCCTGTCTGGTGTGTGTGTGTGTGTGGGGGGGTTATTTAAAGGCATCAGGGAGGCTGGGCCAACAGCAGCTGAGCAAACTTCCCCAGTGGCTGTAAGCATCTCACATCTTCTCCTTCACCTGACAGGTAGCTGCCTGTCCAGTGTAGGAGGGGGGAGGAGTATTAGAAGCCACTGTGGAGGCTGGGCTGGCAAGATTACTAAGGTGTTACTGCTGGGGCAGGCTCCCTCATGGCTTTAAGCACCCTGCAACTGCTGCTGCACCTGACAGACAACCGCCTGTTAGGTGTAGGAGGTGGGGGGAGTGTGTTGGAAGCCATCGAAGAAGCTGGGCCAGCAGCATCACTGCACCTCACAGGTGATTGTTGGCCATTCCTGATTTCCTCAACTGTCATTATCTCTCTGCAGTCTCCTGTAACTTTATTTTTTTTTTTTACCTCAGAACACTGAGTCTGAAGCTGACCATTCGGGGGGGGGGGTGTGCAATAGGCAGCAGCCTGGCAGCCACATAGGAATCAATGAGGGAGCACATTTAATCCTGTTTGACCCCCTTAAGAGTCAAATTTCTAAAAATCCCTTCTTAGTGAGCACCTACACCATGGTAGGAGCACTCTCACCGAATTTGGTGTTTCTTGGTCCAGACGTTTGGCCTGGGCATTGATTTTACGGTGAGGGGACTTTCTTTTATATATATAGATTATTAGAAATGAATTGTTTAGGTAGGTATTTTTTTAAATAAAGACAGTAGGCTATACTAAAATGGAATGGTCCAGAAAGGTGCTTATAAAGGAAAAGGGACTGCAATGTTTCTGCCGTATGCATTCTCTACAGAATGTATCATTTTTGCCTGTCATTGGAAAAAGAAAGTCTCCAAACAGACATGAATGGCTGGACCAATTCAAAAATTATTTTTGAAAGCTAAAAAGCTTTACTGGTATAGATGATCAAAGTAAAACTGGCATGTATGGACAATGCTGACTTTGTTCTACATATGGTTTGATTAGGATTTAATGACATGTTATATTTGTCATCCCCCCCCCCCACCGTATTTCTTTATTTGATGGAAACAGAATAAAAAATAAAGGGAAAAGAACTGTGGACTATGTATAGGAAGTGTTTGCTGTATTCTTATTTTGCTGCCACTGCATTTTTTTCTACTGAAGTAAATCCACGTTGAGTCTCAATGAGGAAAGAGGGCTATAGATATAGTAAATAAAAACAACCATTTGAAAAACAACACTGGGAACACTCCTACTGGAGCTACTCTCCAGGAGCATGTAGATGCCGCCAGTACAGCTATGTTAGTCGTTTTTTAATGTTGTGTATTTATGATTTTAAATTGTAAACCACTTCGGTGTTTATGTTTATGTTTTGAGCCACCTTGAGCCAGTTCGCTGGAAAGGCGGGATAGAAATGCAATAAAATAAATAAATAAATAAATAAATAAATAAAATACTGAGAATGGGAGAAAAATGAAAAGTCCACACTGGCAAGGAACCAGAAGGGCCAGATTATAACTCTTCCTCAAATATTTGCCAATGAATGTTGCTCTCCCCTCCTTCTCACAAACTATCCCCAGGCTCCTCATTTTAGAAGCAAATCCATTTCTGGATCTCCTGTCTTTTCCCTACAACCCCTGTGCAATTGTTGATTTCTTTTTTTTGTGCGTGTGTTGGGGTAGCTTTCAGTGTACATTGATGACATTCTGATGTAAACTTTTAAATTATATTTTATTGAAACAGCAATAAACTTTCAATATATATATAAAAAGATTATTTCAAAACTGAATCATAAAGTGTTAAATATATATAAAGGGACTAATCCCAGCCAATGCTCCTGCTAAGCTGTGGAGTCTTATGAGCAAAAATCCTACTTTGTAAGCTACTGGCATTAAAGTTGTGAGCGAGCAATTTGGCTACTGCATCGATTAGTCTGTTCTGGAGCCATCCTTCCTGCGCTAAGACAAAAAACTGTGAGCTAGCTTACACTTACTCAGCGTAGAGGAAACAGTTAACTTTATAATTCAGAATCATTATAAACATGACCATTTCTTTAAAAATCTACCTGTCTGTCTATTAACATCTCTAAGGCTGAGGACAGACTGGCAATCTGCCCCGGGACAGTTCCGCTTGGTAAGCGGGGGAAGGGAGCCCATTCAGACGTGCAGCTGTCCCTCAGCTCCCTTCCGCACTCACTCGCTTTGAAGCCAGGTTTCTTGCGCTTTAGAAGGACACCGGGAGAAACCGGTGTCTGGAGGCTGTCTTGCGCTTGCCTCCCGCTTCCAGGCAGTGTGAACCGGAAGAAGGCAGGAGGCAAGCGGAGGCGGCAGTGCAAACACGGCGTTTTGCCAGTTTGCACATGTGTGCATGTGAGCACATGCGCACATCTGCAAACTGGCAAAACAGCCCTATTACGAGCTGCAGAGGCTGGCCCACGTGGGGCCCATCCGCAGCAGTCTGAATGCTCCGTAACAGCATCCTTGCGCAATACACTGGCCAGTGTGAACGGCCAGCCCCGGGGAGTTTTTCCCCTGCAGCAGTTGCCTCCGCATTCATCCCGCTCCAGATTGCCAGTCTGTCCTCAGCCTAAGACTTCTACTCTGATAAGGTAATTTGGGCATAAAATCCACTGTCCAAATTCTCAAAATTCAGTCACTTGGAGAAGGTGTTTCTTGTGATTTCCACTGAGAGGCAACATGTTATCTTGTGATTGTTAACAAACAAGAAATGGATTGCCAGTGTGTAGCAGATACACCATCAATGTGATTTTTAGGTGTCATTTATGAGGGGCTACTACAGACTGCCATCCGAAACAAGGGGCTCGTACGTATTACTCACTCCCACAGTGTTGCCTCCTTCTGCACTCAGTCTGCAGTTGAAATGATAATACAATAATGTTCTTGTCTCACTAGATGTTAACAGTGTTGTTGGATCAACAGACATCATCTGGTCCCAACCAATCTCACATCCAATTAACAACGGTACCCATCATTTATAATCAGAGTCACATTTAATGTCCTCCTGAGGCAATACTTATTTCAACTTGGAAGCCTTGTCTGTGAACTGAATGTTGTATTCATTAATCATTTCTATTTAATAGCGCTTTCAGATAAGTGAACCTTGAACCAAACAAGGGCTTGGATGTTTTGTTAATATTTTTGATCGGTTCGTTCATTAGGAAATAATGACAAGTGGTTTTGTAGCAGGAAGGCTAGCCGGCCCAAAAACCTCCTGAATAAGCCGCACCAGACAACGGATGAAAAGGTGTAACAGATAAAGCTTTATTGGAACCAGCCAGCACAGAGTGCAAAAATGGCTGGAACCCCGTCTCTCTGCATCAGATAGTTTTTATACAGACAGGGCGTGTTAATACAGCAAGTTTAATCATTTCCTTTTTGAGTCAGTTACATATACTTATTTTATCCAACATCTGCTGAATTCTCCGGTTCACCCCCACCCGTAGCTGATGGATGACCTTGGGCAAACTGTAGTTCTGTCAGAGCTGTTCTTGAAAGAGCTCTCTCAGCCCCACCTACCTCACAGGGTGTCTGTTGTGGGGAGGGGAAGGGAAAGGAGTTTATAAGCCACTCTGAGACTCTGAGTGAAGGGCAGGGTATAATCCAATCTCCTCCTCTTCCTCCTCCCCCTCCTCTTCTTCTTCTTCAGTTTCTTCTTTATCTTTTCATCCAGCCATGTGCTTTCCTAACTCCATGGGCCTACTCACTAATAAAAAATCAGGGATGTTAACCAAATTTCTCTACATTTGGGTGAAACTGGCTGATAGTATTAACAACCTGTCCCTCTGCCCTCCATTCTGAGGGAGCAGTCATGGAAAAGGCAGAAACCCTTGCCCTTGAAAGCAGCTCATCGGTCTTCCAAGCTTCCAGATGCAGCAAGGAGGGTGGATACTGTTAGGCTGAGGAGGGGCATCAACAAAAGTACAGATGACATTGCTCTCTTTGGGGAGAAATGAACCTCCCACTTATTTTTTTCACAGTTTTCAAATTTTTCTGCAAACATGGGGTGTCTCCTAAATTTGCAAGATAATCTGTGTTCTGGCTCCATGTCCCCAATCTGTGAGTTTAAGTAGCCACGGATGGAGCCATGGTGACTATTAGATATACTGTCAAACAAAAATTGGCTCCTGTTCTGGACAGGTGAACAGGGTGTGAGATGAACCAGCCAATGTTCAAGAATCCCTAGGATTTATAAGCATCTTGCAGTTTGGTGCAGTGGTTAAGAGCGGTGGGCTCTAATCTGGAGAACGGGGTTTGATGGGTGACCTCGGGTCAGTCACAGTTCTCTCAGAGCTGTTCTCACAAGAGCAGTTCCCTCAGAGCTCTCTCAGCCCCACCTACCTCACAGGGCATCTGTTGCAGGGAGAGGAAGGGAAGGATATTGTAAGCTGCTCTGAGACTCTGAGTAAAGGGTGGGGTATAAATCCAACACTACTCCTCCTCCACCACAGGTTGTATTCCATGGCCATTCTGCACATTATCCTGAGGCATATCCAAACTTGCAATTAGGTTACCCAGAGCCTCCTGTCCTTGCTCTCCCTGTTCCTCTCCCTCCTCCCTTCTGGCCTCATGACCCACCTGTGAAAGAATCACAACATTCTTTTAGGTCCTGACTCACTGTTTATTTAATATATTTTTATTATTCCCTTCCTCCAAGTAGCCCATGGAGGTGTACATCAGGGTCCCCTCTTCCATTTTACCCTCACAACAATCCTGTAAGGTGTCAGATTCTCTGTCATAAGTTTACGTTAGTTTCTTTCCTTAGTCGGGAGGTTGGCTTGCTACATGTTCCTACGTCATGCAACCCTCTGTTTCCCTCCCCCAATGCCTCCTACTTCACTCCCTCTCATCCCAGCTTCTCGGGACGGCTAATCTCGCTTGGTAACCTTGAAGACTTCTAAAACTGATTTAGGCCATGTGCCTGGCATGTGAAATGCAAGCAGAGTTCACAAAGGGGCCGTGGGTGTGTGTGTGTAGTGCTTCCGCACCTTTTTACTGTGAGAACCAAACGGATGGGAGTTTCGCGCTTCTTTTATTTTACTCTGATTGGTGATTCACCTGCCTTTACCTTTTGAATACTGTATATGAATCCCTGCTGCCTGTAGTCTGGTATCACTGACAAACAAAGTGTTCCTGAACGATCATTAAGAAATAAAAGGACTTTTTGCTTTCATCAAGGCCTGGCTTATTTGGTCTGCTCAGAAGCCTCACATAAGGTAGTTTAGGATGGGAGAGTATGGCGGGCCAGGAAGCTTATGACAGAGTGGGTATTTGAACCTGGGTCTCCCAGATCGTAGTGTAACATAAGAACATAAGAGAAGCCAATGCTGGATCAGGCCAATGACCCATCCAGTTTGACACTCTGTCACACAGTGGCCAAAAATACCAGGTGCCATCAGGAGGTCCAGCAGTGGGGCCAGTGGTTAACACTTTAACCACTGCACCAACCAATGACCTATACAGTTTTGCTTCCCTCCGCAGGGTTTTTCAGGTTAGCCTCTGAACATTAGCAGACTACAAATTAAACATTTATATTCCACAGATACCAGTGCAGGGAAACAATATTTCCCCCCATCTGCTTTTAAAAAAATTTCTGCCTGCCTGAGACTGCTGATATGGAGCAGGCCACAATCAGGCAGTGTTTGACTTGGTGGGTTACCAGTTGTGTAGACCAGCTCTTGAAAGACACAATAGGCCTGAGATCCAGTTGAGCCCTTTGATGCCGGTATGATGACATAACCCTTGAAATACTCTGCAGTTCCTTGCCATAAAGGAAGAAGGGATGGTTTTTTTTGCTGAGTCATGGTTGCTTGAAAACTTGGACCATCTTGAGCAGATGCATTACCGTGCTTCAATTGCTGGATGTGCTTTAATACCCTGAATATTGGTGAGTTGACAAATGGAATGCAGAGCAATCAATTACTGGCAATGGCAACAGATACATCAATGCATGAGAGACAGCTCATTGAACCTAAACTTGAGCCAGACCCTGCTAGAGCCAAATAGAATCTATGATGAGTAAAGGCCCATAGACTTTGTATTTCAGATGGATCAATTTCCCACGACGCGCTGCTCCGGCATCATTCTTCCCTTTGCCCCGATTCTGTGCTTGAATTTCCCACTATTTGCCCCACACCGTATTTTGACCCGTGGCTTCACCCAAATTCCCCTGTGGCTTCAGTGATCCTCAAAAAACAGGATCACTGAAGCCACGAGGGAATTTGGGTGAAGCCACAGGTCAAAATGCGGCATGGGGCTAATAGTGGGAAATTCAAGCATGCAATCAGGGCAAAGGGAAGAACGACGCCGGAGCAGCACCTCGTGGGAAATTGGTCATGGTCTCCGAAAACAACAGGCTGAAAGACTAAGCATTTGGCCTCTTGTCCCTGTGAAGACATAACAGATGAAGGCAAAACCTCCAACGAGATCAGCATCAACTTCACTTCTGAGTTATACATCATGCAGTGTGTTTGAGGTTTCTGTTCTTCACTGATTTGTAACTACGGATAGTCATGAACCGGGAAAATGCAGTTCAGTTCATGGTTCGTGACGTGCCCTGTTTGCGAACCATGGATTGCCACAAATTTTTAGCCACCTCACAAACTGGTTCGGTTTGTAAGGTGGCAGAACAGGGGCCCCCATGTGCTAGAGACACCAAACTCACAGGGGGTCTCTGGCTGATTCTCCTCTGTCTCCCATCCAAGTTTGGTGAGGATTTGGTTAATGAGGTCTGAGTTATGACCCCTCCAAAGAAGGTGCCCCAGGACAGTATTTCCTGGGGAAATGGCCACCTGTCATTTTCCCAGAAAGCACTTTTCTGGGGCAACTTCTTTGGGTTACTATAACTTTGACCCTATAAATCCAATCCTTGCCAAACATGGAGGGCAGGTAGAGGAAAGTCAGTCAGAGATCCCCTGTTCAGGGAAAGTTGAAACAATTGAATATATTTTACTCCACTGTATATTTTATGAAACCATCAGAGTAAGGATTATTCAACCTATCCTAAGGAGGTATCATGGATACTTAGACAAGGGGATAAGTAGGAAATTACTATTTGATCCCACTCCACAGCCTATAACAAACTGCGCTAAATTTCTAGCAATAGCTCAAAAAATACGTGCTGCACACGTAGAACAATTTTAGAAACAATTTAGAAGGTTTAGGAGATGGGGAGTAGAATTGTATAACCCGTATAACATTTACTTGACAGATGAATAACCTTTGGCTGACAACGAAGCACAAAGAAACAGAAAGTAACATTTTAGACAAGCATAGAACAAGCAGCTATTGTTGGATCCTGACACCAAAAAAATATATAAAGTATCAGATATTTAAATATAAAACTGCATTAAATCTGCCTATGTTAATTATAAAACTGCTAAAACCCTGGACTTCTACAATACTCTGTCAGTGGTTAAATAGGAGTTATTCACCTATGCCTGTAGGTATATTAACTCAAGCCATCCTTATTCTGTATCTCTAACAAACATCGGGACCCTGTTCCAGCATTTGAAATAAAGAACTCTGTTTAACTACAAAGGTCTGATCTCTTGCTGATAGTACAGAAGCCTCACAATTGGTATCCTTCTTTGTATTGATATTATTGAGGTAACTGATTGTAATTGACTTTTGCTGGTTTTATACCAAATTGACTTTTGCTGGTTCTATACCAAATAAACTGAACTGAACTGATCCCCTGTGAGTTTGGTTTATCTAGCTTGCACAGGATTCTATACACTCCTGAACCTCCTGAATCTGTGCCTGCAAAATGACAGCTGACCGGCAATCATGTTGACAGACAGAGGTTCAGAAGGTTCAGGTGTGTACAGAAAGGATTCTGTGCAAGCTAGAGACTCCAAACTTGGAAGGCATGTAGAGGAGCTTCTGGGGGAGGTTCACGCCATGTTTGGGGTCTCTAGCTTGCATAGGATCCATTCTAGACACTCCTGAACCTGAGCCTGTCAAAATGACAGAGGATCAAGAGTGTATAGAATGAATCCTGTGCAAGCTAGAGACATCAAAGTCACAGGGAACCTTCCCCGAATGCTCCTCTACATGACCCCCAAGTTGTTGCTTTGAAGTTCTGTAAAAATTTTGATTGAGTGGAGACTGTCTGGGAATGTTTCCACTCACAAACTGGCATGAACCCCCACAAACAGCCTGAAAGGGGAACCTGCCACAAACTTGACTTCGCAAAGCATGAACTGCCCAAAATTCATCACAAACTAGTTTGTGAGCTGATTCCTGCCGATCCCTATTTGTAACTTTTCCATTAAGCCTCTGAGTTTGGGTTGGTTCACACATGTATATTCATCTCTCAATCGCTACAAAATCAATGCACACTAAGCAGCATGGGATGGGAAGATGGGTACATGAAAGAGAAAGCCTGCCTCTATTTCCTCTTTAGTTCCTCCTCCAAAATTTCATGATGGTCACTTCTTTTCTTAAGTAACAAGCAATGCAGGTACTATTGTGCAGTGTATTATTTATTTAGGACACTTTTATCCTGCTGTTCCTCCAGGGAACTCATCTCAGCACACGTGTCACTGACTAGAGTACAGACTCCTCCTCATCACACAATGAGGCCGACATTCAGAGGAGGAGGCAGCTGGACACTTAAACACCAGCACAGAAGGAGGCAGTTGAGACACCTCCAGGAGCTGCCTGTGATGTGCAAGACTCTGCATCACCCTGCTCACCCTGGGATATAGCCCTCAGATGAAGGCCTCAATATCTGATTCAGGGAGCTTTGACTCTTGAAAGCTCCCTCCCCACAAAAATCTTGTTGGTCTCTAAGATGCTACTCAACTGGCTACTCAAGCCTCTTTTAGGGCTTTTCTGTATTATCATTTTCCTTACTTGCTTGGAGTCCCGCCCCCGTTCAACATGTGTTTTGCTCCACCTAGTGGTTGATTCAATATTACAGTGATTTATGTCCAGCGTATCTCCCTGCCGATTTAAACTGCAGGGTTTTTATGCAGGACAGAAATGAATATAATATTGAATTGACCACTAGAGGCAGCAACCCACATGCAGAACTGAAAACAACCCCCCCTCCCTGCAAATTAACAAGAACACACAAGCGAGGAAAATGCGAATATGGAAAAGCCCAAAGCCTTGAACCACCTCAGCCCCATCACTTGCCACTGTAATCAGGCATTGCACCTTTAAATACTGGAAGATTGCTCTTGGGGGTAGGGACTTGAATCTCTACCTACCTGAAGGTGTATTTAAGGCCTCTGCTGGACTAATAGCCTTTGCTGGACTAATAGCCATGATATACATTGTGCACTCCAGTTATAGTAACTTTACTTGAAGACTCTCTCCTCTTCATCCATTTTATCCACATAACCACCCTGTGCAATAGGCTGGGAGAAGGTGCCTGGCCAGAGTTCACCCAGTGAGCTGCATGGCAGAGCGGGGATCTGAACTTGGGTCTCCCATATTCTAGCTCAAAACTCTACCCACTGCACCACACAGGCTCTCCATAGTTCTTGTTACTGCTCCTGACAGGCACAGATTGACCCATGGCATTGCAAACAGAGTTTGGGGCTCAGCCTGGTGTAATATGGGACCAAAAGACCCTGAGAGATGCATGGCACAAGGCAGATGCCCTCTTCAGGTTCTCTCAAACTTGTAGGACATCTGTACCCCTAGAGACATTGACCGATTTCCCACAAGCAGCTGTGCCGCCATCACTCTTCCATTTGCCCCGGTTGCATTGGTCAGTTTTACACTATTCAGTGCCAGTTTGGTGTAGTGGTTAAGTGCACGGACTCTAATCTGGTTTGATTCCCCACTCCTCCACTTGCACCTGCTGGATGCCCTTGGGCAAGCCATAGTTCTGGCACAGCTGTTCTTGAAAAAGAGCAGTTCTCTCAGCCCCATTTACCTCCCAGGGTGTCTGTTGTGGGGAGGGGAAGGGAAAGGAGTTTGTAAGCCGCTCTGAGTGAGTGAAGGGCAGGATATAAATCCAATGTCGTCTTCTTCTATTTGCTGCATGGCCGCATTTTGACTTGCATCTCCCCCAATTTCCCTCGCATCTTCTTGATCCTTGTTTTTGGAAGACCGAGAAGATGCGGGGAAAATTGGGGGTGAGGGAAGCTGTGGGTCAAAATGCGGCCATGCGGCGAATACAGTGAAATTGACCAATGCAACCGGGGCAAATGGAAGAGTGACCGTGGCACAGCTGCTTGTGGGAAATCGGTCATAGTAAAACTCTGGTTCTTTCACATTCCTACTGGTTCCTTATGTCTGCTGAATGTCCTTGTAAACGAGGACATATTGAAAAAGGAACCAGTGGCCAATGTATCTTTCCTGGGCTCCTGTTTCGTTAACCACAAGGGCACGATTGTAGGGAAGTGAGGGAAAGGGAGCTGATTTCTTTTTAATTGAGACACAGCTAAAGGTTTTTATGAGGCTGCTGTAGTCGAAAGGAGAGGGGAAAGAAGTCACCCAGAGAGTGAAGGAGGATAATAATCATACTAAGTGCAACAACAGGAGTAATAAAATGTACTCACCATAGTCAAGAGGGCAGTAATTCATCCTAAACTCTTGGGAAAGTGAATGCATCTGAGTCACTAGATTAGCACAAATCATCCTCTTAAAGACCATGATGTTGAGGACTTGCATTTAAGTGGGAGGGAGTTTCCTCTTTCCCAATCACTTTAGCGCTGCTCCTCAGAGCAGGAGTTATTTGGCAAGACCCTATTGCTGCTACAGCCAGTCTTCAGAACATCCCAGGGACATGATGCCCGTCGCAAACCCATTTGATACTGCACTTTCCCGGGCTGCCGACGGGAGTGGGACACTTGCCAGATGCTCTCATGTGATCGTGCTGTTAAAATCTGCCCGGCATTCGTGCCTATTGCACGGCTAATTCTGTGTGTGACCGCACCCTATAGTAAAGTATAGTTGAATCTTTGGTTCTCTTTCCCAGGAGGCTTCAGGACTCTGCTAAGTGCGGTAGCCTCTTAGTACCGATAACCCTGTACACAACTTTGGCCTTACATGATTTTTTGAATATTTATACACTATCAAATTCTAAACAGATAGCGCATCTGTAACTAGCTTCCTTGACTCTCTGAGTCACCCTAGGTTCCCCTAACTTTCCTGACCGCAGAGATAGAAAGAAAGGCCTAGCTTTGTTGCGTATGTCAGATATATTTCAGATGCTTGGCAACAGATATGACTGACAGTTACATTAGCTCCTATGGATGGGAAAAGGTACTGGATGTCTGAATTTAGTCTTGTTCATGTTTGTTCTGGCCAGCCACCCTTCTTATGGGTCTTGACAGAGCAACCAAGGATATCGTGTATAGAATTACAAGTGCTCTATTTATGTATTGGGGTTGTGTTGAAACATTCTGTGTTGAATATTGGAATGCTACAAGAGTGTTTTCTGACTTAAGAATGTGTAATGGAATAAAATGAGTTTTGGTTTAGAATCACTGTCTCCCCCCTCTCTCTGGATGCAGCTGGGATCCCTGGCAGCTTCTGTCTCTCCCCAATGAACACAGTGGGGGTGGGAGTCCATGAAAAAGTTCCTGTGCTCCTGATTTCCCCAACACTTTATTGCAATTGCCTTTGAACAATGAATCCTACAGGTAGCAAAACAAACAGCTTCAAATCCTTATCCCACCTCCATGAGGAAGGCAGGTAACAGGTCATCCTTTGGGTAGAGAGGTTCTAGTTTTCAAGTTAAACATCCCTCTCCCCTGATTCCATGAGCCCCAGCACCAGCCATGTACAAGAAATGAGCATTGTTGTTGTTGTTGTTGTTGTTGAACCTATGATAGTTCACAGCAGGGCTTATTTCGTAGCAGGAGCTCCTTTGCATATTAGGCCACACACCCCTAATGTAGCCAATCCTCCAAGAGCTTACAGAGCTCGTCTTACAGGGGCTACTGTAAGCTCTTGGAGGATTGGCTACATCAGGGGTGTGTGGCCTAATATGCAAAGGAGCTCCTGCTACGAAATGAGCCCTGGTTCACAGTATTAAATGGTGATCTTTTATATGTTTTTATAATTGTTTGTTTTATTTATATTGTTTTCATTGATTTTTAAAATAATTTTTATTTATATTGTAAGCCTCCTTGAGTTCTGCAGAGGAGAAAGGCAGCTAATAAACATTTTAAATAAATAAATAAATCTATAATAATAAATAAAATAGCTGAATGAATAAAAGTTAGGGAGATTTGGGACCAAACTACACTTAATTATGATTGGAACTCCTAACGTAATTTTGTGTTAAGAAGCAGATATGGATTGGGGGGAAGGGGGACTTACTCCAGTCCTCACTCTGTACCACTTCCCCCATCAAAAATGCCCCCCTGGATGCTTCTCCCCCTCAGATGCTTCAAACATTAGTGTGTGTGTGTCGGGGGGAGAGAGACAGGTTTATGTAAGTTCTCAACACTGCCTATGCAAATTCTGGGAGACGTGGGAGGAAGTGCCTGGGGAGGGTAGTTTGGACAGGATGTCATGTCACTTCCAGGTGATGCTCTAGGAATTTCACCTAACATCCATGGTAAAGACCATAGAAACTAGGGGAAACTTGTAGATCATCACTATGGAGACCCCCTTTTCTCCCATTTCTCAGTTTCTTGAGAATAGGAGATTGGAGCTAGGAATTCCCCACCAGGCTCAGGCAACTGAGAAAGCTAGATAAATAGTGTACAGGAAAAAAAATCCTCTCCCAACAACCCACCTGAAGAGGAATGAGTGTGCTCATTGTATTCCAGGAGGAACAGAATGTTGATGGTTTTATATATCGGAGGGAAAAGAAAAAATTGAGGGTGGGGATAGTGTTAGCCTAACTGCTCTTTTATGTTATTAATACAATAGGAATTGGGCTTTTCAAATTTATAGTATCCTGGATAGCTTGGCAGTGTGCACTTCCCCCAAGCTTTTCCATACAGGACAGAAAGTGGTGCCTAAACTCCCCCCCCCCCCCTCTTCTGCAATGTACTACTCAGGCTAGGGGCTTAGAGAAGTAGCTTCCAGCGTACCTAATCCCATACTTTTTCAGTTAGTACCATAGAAAGTAAGAATGACATGCTTATTACAGTGTTGGTCTAAGACTGGAGAGACTGAAAACTCTACTCAACCTGTAGCATGAATGGGAATATATAATAATTTTTAAAATTCAGATTATTCATATACTTATATTACGTGTTGATTAAATATAGAATGCACTTTTTCCTTTTCATAATAAATATATGAATGCCACCCCATTGGTAAATTAAATCCCTCCAATTTCAAGAGCTGCACATCATCCAAGGTGATCCAGTCCCGTATCCATACCATAGCCACAGCTCTATAATAAAGCTCCCAATTGGGAAGTCTGAATCCTCCTCTTTCTTTTTTCTCTTGTATCACTTTCTGTTTAATTCTAGGTCTTTTACCTTTGCAAATAAACTTACTACAACTTCTTCTAAGTTCTTCAACATATTTCATGCTTCTTAATATTGGGAGATTCTGTACTAGGAATAAATATCTCGGCAGAATATTCATTTTAATCATGGAGATTTTTCCCATAAAAGATAGTTTCAAATTGTTCCACATTAAATCCTTTTGAATATCCTTAATCAGTTTATTATAGTTGTCTTCTACCAGTGTTGTGTTTCTGTCAGGGGTGGTTATTCCCAAATATTTAACTTTTTAAACTACCTCTATATTTGAAATTCTCTGTATATTTTCCACCTGTCGTGGCATACAATTTTTGGTAATCACATGCTTTTTTTAAAAATTAACTTTCAATCCAGCCCCTAGTCCGTACTCATGTATTGCCTCTATCAGATAAGTAAAGGTGCTTTCTGGGTCTTCCAAAATAAATACAAGATCATCAGCAAAAGCTAAAACTTTATATTCTTCTTCCTGTATTTTCAACCCTTTAATTAAAGTATTATTCCTAATCTGATCATTCAATGACTCTAGTGCAAAGATAAATAGGAGTGGGGACAACGGACATCCCTGCCTGGTCCCCTTTTGAATTTCTATGCTCTAGGTAAGTTCCCCATTAACCAAAATCTTGGCATTCTGATTTTTGTATATAGCTCTTATAGTTGTCAAGAAGTTTGTTCCACAATTCCACCTTTCTAATTTGCATATCGAGAAGCTCCAATTTACATTGTCAAATGCCTTCTCAGCGTCCAAAAATATTAAAGCTATTTCTTTACCTGGATGTGCATCATAATACTCTAAAACATTAATTATTGTCCTAACGTTATTTTTGATCTGTCTTTTCGGGAGAAACCCTGCCTGGTCTTGATGAATCACTTGAATGAGCACCCTCTTCAGTCTAGTAGCAATTATTGTTGCAAAAATCTTGTAATCAGTATTCAATAATGAAATTGGCCTATAATTTTTAATTTCACCTTCCTGAGTATTAGGTTTATGTATTAGAGTGATTAGGGCCTGGTTCCATGTTTCTGGTACTACTTCTATTAAAGAGATTTCTTGAAAAAGATCCTTTAAGGGTAATAGTACATGATCTTCTAACATTTGATACAGTTCCATTGGGATACCGTCCAATCCCAGAGTTTTGTTCTTCTTTTGTTTTCTTATTGCTTCCACCACTTCACTGACTGAAATTGGATCATTCAGTATCTTTTGCTGTTATTCATTTAACACTTTTATATTGTATTTATTTAAGTATTCTGTTACTAAAGCCTCTTTCTATTGTTCTTGCCTATATAATTTTTATACAAAATTTCTATTATCTTCTTTATATCTTGAATATTATTTTTTTCTTCGCCCTTTTCATCCCTCAGATTCTTAATTATTTTTTTTCCTTTCTTTTCTTAATTTATAAGCCAACCATCTAGAAGGCTTGTTAGCGTACTCAAAATAATATAGTTTCAAATATTCTATCTTTCTTGCAACTTCATATGCTAACATTAAATTCATTTGGTGTTGCAATAACTTGAATTTAAGCCTTGTTTTCTTTTCTCCTTGCTCATTTCCCTGTTTCAGGTTATTCTTCCTTTTTGAATTGTGCTACTGTTAGCTGAATTGCTTTAATTTAAGATTAGCAATTGGCAAAATACCGGGTTCTTTTTGCCAGCTATACCAAGGTCCCGCCCCTTCCAGGAGTTCCCAGAAAATAGGCAATGAGGCTGAGTGGTTTCTCTGAATGATGTTTACTATAAAATGTTGTTCAAGCATACAAAACAGAGTCATACACGCATACACACAAGATCTAGGAAACTTAGGTAGAAAAACAGTACTGTTGCATGAGCAGGAGATTCATTGGTTGGGTGATACTTTACCTATCCTGGAGATGGGTGATCCTTTTCCAAAAGAAGATTTGAGGGATAGAAAGAAAAGATGGGGAACATGATCTGAACCAGCAGAAGCACGTAGAGGGTTAAGAGCTTAAGCCTGAATAGTGTGCAAGAACTTTTAAAAGGTGGTATTGGGGTGGGCTGTGCTGACCACATCCCATTGACACACCTACTAGTTGGTCCGTCCTCACTAACCCTACCATTGGTCAGTGTAACAAGGAGGAGGAGGAGATGGGAAGGAGTGGTCAATATTGCAAATCTAGGTGCTAAGCAGGAACTTACACCTGGGCAAGCTGTTAGGATTCATGGCGCCATTCCATTGTCTCTTGATGGCTCTGGCCAGGTCACTCGATGGCCGGACGATTAGTTGCCAGGTAACGTCACTTAACATAATCTCTGCAGGAACTTTGGGGGAAGGTGTGAATTGACCAGCGTGAGGAGACAGGAGGACTCTTTGAAATGGAGTCCTTGTCTCCATGTCAGTGTGAACTATAGAGGGTGTTTCCTGCTGCGGGCTGGAGCCTCTCACTGCAATAGAGAGTGCATTTCGCTCTTTGCAGAATAACCCTAAGTTCAAACTTACGATTATAACAGTTAATAAGAGCATATAGTATGCCTTGCTGGTTTACACTACCAGCTCTTCATATCGTCTCCTTCTTTGTTTTTTCCTCCATACATCTTGATTAATGAACCAGCCCCTAATAAATGCTTTAAATGCATCCCAAACAACTCTCATTGGCATATCTTTTTGTATGTTTCTCTTAACATATTCCCTAATTTCCATTTCCATTTTCTTCATAAATTCCTGATATTTTAAAATATTTTTGTCTAAGGTCCATCTTACTCTCTTAATTCTCGCTTGCAAGGTTAACATTAGCAGACTATGGTCCGCGAATGTATTAGGGAGTATCTCACATTCTATTATATCTCTTATTAAAGAAGATGAAGACCAGATCATGTCTATTCGAGACCATGCATTGTGTCTAGCTGAGTAATAAGTATAATCTTTTTTGTCACTGTTACGGGCATGCCAAGTATCTATTGAACTGTATTCTTCAGCTAATTGTAAAAAAGATTTTGGAAGTATTTTACCTACTTTTTCCCTTTTTGTTTGACTCTTTCTATCCAATTTGGGTTCAAATACTGCATTGTAATCTCCTATAATACATCTCTCTTCCATTTTTTATTTTGCAATTATTTTATGTATTGTTTTTTTAAAAAAATTCTTGGTTCTGATTTGGTGCATAAATATTTAAAATTAATATCTTCTTATTCACATTGAGTATCGTGACTGCGACTATTCTCCCGTCTTCCGCTGAATATATCAATTCCAGTGACAAATAATCTTTTACATAAGTTGCAACCCCTCTTTTCTTTTTCTTATCTGCTGCGACAAATACTTTGCCCAACTTCTTATTTTCCAAATAATGTTCATGTTTCTCTTTAATGTGAGTTGCTTGCAAGCAACATATATCCACTTGTAGCTTATTAAGTTGTAAAAAAGTTCTTCTCCTCTTCTGAGGGCTATTTAGCCCATTAACATTAACTGAGAATAATTTAAGATTTTTCATTTTCGTCATTTTTTCCTTTCTCTCCTTTATCTTTTGCTTTCTGTTGGTATCTTGTTAGTACTTGTGAAGGGGGTGCATAAACTGGTTTTTTCCTTTGGGATTTTTTATCTTTTTTCCCCTTCTCCTTTTTATCAGTTGTTGCCTCTTCTTCTACTTCTTCTTCACTACTTTCTTCTGCCAACCTAAATCTTCTCCAAATTTATCCAGGAAGCCCTCCAGCTTAAAGACAGAGTCTAGCCTGTATCTTATCCCTTGATCATTAAAGAGCAAACCCTCTGGTGTTAGCCACTTATACCAAATTTCATTCTTCTGAAGTAAATTAGCTAGTTCCTTATAATTTTGACATTTCTCACATATCCTCCAAGGTGCTTCTTTTAAAATTCATATTTCCCTATCCTGTATAAAAACCTTAGATTTGTTTGCTTCCCTCAGAATCTTGTCCCTTGTTGCTCTTCTATTCAGCTTAATGTGCACTTCTCTGGGCAAATTGTTCTTTCTGGCGAAAGCGGTGTTTTTCCTGTAAATTTGATCTATATCCTTCTCGACTTCTACAGATCCTATATCCAATTGTTCCATTAAATTTTTAATTATTTCTTCCTTTAGGTTCTTCTCCAGCAATTCAGGTATATTTTGACATCTAATCATGAATGCAGCTTTTTCTGCTTCTAATTCTATTAAAGATTCTTCTAGTTTATCTCTTCTTGATTTGACGTCTTGTAATTCTTGTTCTACCTTTTGTAATCTCTCATCTGTTTTTTGGATGTTTGTAGCAATTTTTTGTATCTCATGCCTGTTTTAATTTATCTGTTTCTTAATCTCATCAGTCTCTGTAGTAATTTGGCCTGCTAGCTTTCCTATTTTTGTATTTATTGGTTCCATGCACTCCATAATAAGAGCTTTTAAATCTTTTATATTCAACTGTGAGACACTCATTGTACTTTGTTTCAAGAAGCTTTGTATACCTACTTGTCCCGGTGATTTTACTGAGGCTTTTCTTCCTGTTCCTGGGTTAGTAGCCATTCAGTTATAAATTCCTTTTTTTATAGCAAATTTGTTTTTTATCTTATATTTTATATTTAATAACTTTGTATCAGTATTATGTTGTATACTTAATATTTATATCTTGCAACTATATTTATATTATGTTCCAGCCTACTATCTCTCTACAGTATTTTTATATATCCCTTCCTCTGGTTTTTCTTTCTCTTCCTATTTTCTAGTGTGTTTTATTACTATATTACTTACAGTGGTATTACAGTGGTACCCATGCACCAAATTATCCACAACACACCCTATACAGTATTACATAAAACAAGGTTTGCAGCCAATGTTCTTGTGAAAAACCTCCTACTCCCCTTATACATTCTTATAAATCCATCCACTCTATAACCTTTTTATACCCAGCTATTTGTGTCTCTTTTTCTCCTCTTTATCACTGAGTCCTTTTACTTCTACACCTCTTTCCTAGCTTCCATCCACCAATTCAGCTCCTTGCTCTCCATTCACCACTCCCTTCGTATCTAATTTCTGTCTTCTGCGTAGTATTCCTCTCTCTCCACTCTGTCTCCTCGTATCTCTGTCCTTTACTTGCTGTCTGAGTCCACCTCTTGCCTCCGTCTTATACGTAGGTCTCTGCTTTCTTCTTGGAATCAACTCTCCACCCCTCGTCATACTTTGTAGGGTCTTCTCACTGCCTCTCCACCTCCTTGCCTTCCAGATTTTGCCCGGACTTCGCCTGTTCCTTTCCCTCTCAAGGCTCTCTCACCATTTCCACACCCACCTAGGGCAAAATCCAAAAAGAAAGCGACGAAGGGGGCACCTGGTTTTATCTTTAATTTCACTTTAAGCTCCAGTATATTTTTCTCAGCCTCTTTGGCCACTCTTACTTTAAGTAAACGCAACTGTATTCTACAACACTGGCTGCCCCAAGGACACCTCACTTTCACTTTAAGCTCCAATATATCTTTCTCAACTTCTTTGGTTACTTTTACTTTATCTAATTGCAACTATATTCTACAGCAATGGCTGCCCCAAGGACACCTCTCAACCTTCCTTCCTCTAATTACCCCCCTTATCTTTCCTAGCCTTCAAGCTTTCCTAAACAGTAAACCACCCAAGAGGACATAAGATTATACTTAGCTTCGGTTTTCAGTGGTGTTTTCTTTGAAGTTTCATTTGTTGACTCTATTGGTGCCGTGTAAGGTGATTTATGTACCTGGTGTTTCTTGTCGGGCATTTGAAGCAATCTCCTCACCTCCAAGCATACTTGTGGAGGAGGTTTAGAGCTTCGTACTCTTTCACCCCCCCTCAAGTTAAGCTTCTTGCTTTGAGTTCTTTCTTCCAAAGAACTTTTCTAGTTGTAGAATAAAGTTTAAGAGATTGCTATTAAGGAGCAAGCCGTGGAGCTCAAGCCTCCCACGACTGCTCTTAACGATACCGGAACCCGTGAATCAGAAAGCAGTCAATTTTTTTAAAAAAGCTGCCTGAAATGTTATTGCTTGGTCTTAAGCTAGAGGAAGTTAATGTAACTAAAAGAACATTAATATGGTATATGGTGACTACAGCGAGAATAGTCTATGCTCAGAACTGGAAATGTGAAAAAACCCAGACATATGGAAATGGTTGAGAAAATTGCTATTTATGGCAGAAATGGACAAATGGACAAGAAAACTGAATAATCAAGACTCAGAAAGATTTCTAGAAGAATGGAAAGACCTGAAAGAATATCTAGAACAACACTGGGATATGAAAAATAATATTTTTACATTGACTAATTATTGATTTTTGATGTTTAAAAGAAGAAACAATTATTTTTAAGAGAAATATACTGAACGACTGAAATGATAAGAATAGAAACTAGAGTTCATATTACAGATATCTAGATAATACTTTTAAATGTTTAAAAATTACCTTTCTTTTTTTTATTGTTGTAACCAAATTTGTTACCTGTAAGAGCCAATAATTTTAAATCTTTATAATTGCTATTATATATATAATGGTATAGGTGAGGCGGGAAGTCCCAAAATTTCTTGAATTGTAATCAGAATACATAGCTATATAGAAAAATGGATAGTGATGATAATATTTTAAAAGTAACTATGTAAAGTTTTGTAACTGGAAAAATAATAAAATTTGTTTTCAAAAAAAAGAAAAGAAAGCAGTCAATTTTTGATGGGCTGGTTTGGCCTAACTGTTTTCAGTTATTTAATTGCAATTAAATATCCAAAGAACTTCCTCCTCATTGTGGCTTCCTTTTTGGCTTGGGAATATATTTGTACAATAACTTGGAATGTCTTTGGGAGACCTTAGCCAGTCACTGCCTCCCAGCCTAATCTGTCTCTAAGGCTTGTTCTGCAGATAGCACAAGTAAAAAGAGAGCCATGTAGGCCATAGCATTGCCAGCCTCCAGGTGGGCCCTGGGGATCTCCTGCTTTTACAACTGATCTCCAGCTGACAGAGATCAGCTCCCCTGGAGAAAACAGCTGCTTTGGAGGGTGGACTGTATGGCATTGGACCATGCTGAGACCCCTCCCCTCCCCAAATCCCACCCTCTCCTGGATCTACCCCCAAAGCCTCCAGGTATTTTCCAAGCCAGACCAGCAACCCTAGTAGGCGACCTTGAGCATTTTAGAGGAGGGGAGGGATAAAGCTGCTGCAGGTAGAAATGCCATAGAGAGGCAGCTTAAACTCCAGACTTGTTGAGGAGAAACTTGCAGTGCCATTCTAGGCAGAGTTACATACTTGTAAGCCCACTATTGTCAATAGGTTTGGAAAAGTGGAATTTAAAATTGTCTACTTATGGAGTCCAACAGGCTTGAGTTTTTTTGGGGCGGGAATTCCCATTTATTTATTGATCAGGAGCCCTGAACATGTCTCTTTCATTATACTTCAACCTGTCACAAGCCTCTGTGATTCTGGCTGCGAGCACACGGCCCCTTTAAATCCGGGATCCCTTCCGGATTAAAGGGGCCGCGTTTTTTTTCCGTGGGTTGGGATGTTTACACATCCCAACCCCTGGAGACGGCGGCCACATCCGGCGGCTGCAGCAAGCATCCGCAGCCACAAAGAAGGCGGCGGGCGGCATGGGGCGGCTGCCAAGGGAGGCTTCCTGCCCCTCTGCCGGCGACCGTGGCAGCAGGACGGCGGCGGAGGCAGCAGGACGGCGGCGGAGGCAGCAGAGAGGGCGGAGGCTGCTGGCTTCCGCAGCTCGCTCCAGCGACTTCTGCGGAAGCGGCTGGTGGTGGCGGTGGCGGCGGCAGCCGCCTGGTAAGTTTAAATTTTTTTTTCTCCTTTTACACTTGGGCGCTTGATTGCCCAAGCCCCCAAGCGTAAACCGGGGGGGGGGGGAATGGCGGCCGGAGCAATCTGGACAGCCCGGCTCTCGCAATGATTGCGAGAGAGGGCTGTCCAGAAGGCTCGAATGCGGGTTCCTCCCGCGACTCCCGGGAAAACACTAGTTTTTCCCGGGGTCGGTAAATGCGGGAGCAACCCGCATTGGACCCCGCTTCGCCGCGGGACTCGCTGCGGGCCATTGTGGACGGCCCCTTTAAATGCGGGAGGAAGCAGCCCTTCCTCCCGCATTAAAGGGCCGTGTGCTCGCAGCCTCTGAGCATAACAGAACATGAAAACTCTCTTGAGAGTAGTGAAGGGGAAAAAAAGTTTATTTATTGACTTCATTTATACCTCATTTTTCTCCCCAATGAAGACCTAAATCAGCTTGCATTGTTTTCCATATCTCCATTTTATATAGTGAAGAAAGCCATTCAATATGAGCACATCAGCGCAAGTTTACAGCTCATCCTACAAAGATCTGTGCCAGATGGCATTGAGCCTTGTCTTCCTGAAATGCCACCATTTCTATTTATGTTCAATGGGTGTTCCAAGTGGGTAACTTACCATTTTCGTAACTACTCCCTGCAGTAATGTTGAGAATCATGTAGCATACTGTTAACACCACTTTATTGTGACCTGAATGTTGCTTACCTCATACAAAATTAAGTAATTTCTATATTAAAAAGGCAATCTCATTTTAAATGGTTCCTGTTGAGCAGGAGGTCAATGTAATCCCTAAACAGTTTAACAGAGGAACATTGTACTCCATATTGCCAGATCCTAATAGCAAATGTGCCCACCATGTAGAATTGCAGCAATTTTTCTAGATGCCTGAGGGACAGAAGATGTCTGCTGGGTCACTATGACTGATTTGGCTAAATTAACTTTGTTATTCAAACTTAGACATGAGAAACAAAATGTACAGCATTAATTCTTTGTTTTGCATTTGGGTTGTATCGTTTTTCAAAGCAGATCTTACCATGTATCCAAGGATACCAAATCAGTTCAGATATTCCGGTGAATCATCCTGGCACTGAATAATCACTAATAATTCAGGAAGAGCATGGGGACAAAAAAGATGAACATACTAACAGAATTACTAGATGCTGGGAGATGAACCACAGTGGAATGGCTTCAGTTCAAAATGGAGACTAAAGTGGATCTGGTCTAAAGAGCTTCGGGGCTTCTTTTCTCACTTTAGACAGAATAATATAAAATACATTTATAGTGAAAGAACCTTATAAGTTAGTGGAGAAGCTAAGAAGGGGCGGCCTTGGCTAGTATTTGGATGGGCAACCTCCAAGGAATACCAGGGGCATGGCGCAGAGACAGGTAATGGCAAACCACCTCTGAAACATCTCTTGCCTTAAAAACAAGTCTAGCTCTCCACCTAGTGGTGCATAACACTAAAAGAGCTAGCACTTCTGTCTGCCAGACAATCTTAGGATCTCCTGGCTATTCGACACACAATGTCATACGATAATTAATTAGTGGTTTGTGTATTGGGCTGTGATCTGAAAGACCCAGGTTAGAATCCCCACTCTGCCATGGAAGCTTGCTGGGTGACCTTGGGCCATTCACCCTCCTCAGCCTTACGTATTTCACAGTGTTGTAGTTGCAAACATACATTGAAGGAATGGAAAACAATGCTGTAAGCCACTGGAGAGACAAATGGGGTATAAATCAATCAATGAATAAATAAATGGTATAGTCTTAAGCAAAGCTACACCTTCCTGAGTCCATTGAAGTAAATGGCTTTAGAAGAACATGACTCTGCTAAGGACTGCACTCTAAATTAGTTATTTTTTTACCCTGAATTCAAATTATATGACTGTATATCTCTTCTTATTATATAAAGCCATTTTCAAGTGGCAAGATTCCATGGGGCACCAAAATCAGTTGGCTGGAAGGACTGCCACTCAAAAGGGGTCAGTGAAAAGACAATGGACTTTCAGCATAACCCCCTCCCCCTCACACTGCCAGCTTGCCGAATTTCCTGTCAGAATAAACTATGAAACGGGG
Organism: Lepidodactylus listeri; assembly: GCA_029233225.1. Classification (NCBI taxonomy): domain Eukaryota; kingdom Metazoa; phylum Chordata; class Lepidosauria; order Squamata; family Gekkonidae; genus Lepidodactylus; species Lepidodactylus listeri. Next base: position 107,826,695 of record JARCFY010000009.1, on the reverse strand, counting down.
GCATTTCACACAGCACCCCGTAGCGCTTCAGGACTGGTACAAGAACTGAATAATGCTTGGGAGGAGGTTTCAAGGTAAACTGGCACAGGGACGCTTCCCCAACGGGAGAGGCACATTTCTGTGTGAAAGGGCCAATATGTTCCATTAGGGGACTGGTACTAATACAGTTCTGTGTGAAATGCCTGACAGAAACCATTACTGAACAGTTCCTGAAACGGAACATATTGGCTGTGTGAAATTCCTCAGGCTCTCTCTCCTGCTTAGCTCCACCATGGCTGGCTGGCTAATAAGGAGGGCCAGCGACCATCAAACCGTTCCCCTCAACCCCCTCCTGTGTGGCTGACTTTCCCCCTAGGGTTGCCAATCTCCAGGAGGGACCTGGAATTCTCCTGCTGTTACTATTGATCTCCAGATGACAGAGATCAGCTCCCCCGGAGAAAATGGCTGCTTTGGAGGGTAGACACTATGGCATTATACCGTGCTGAGTCCTTCCATCCCCCCCCCAAATGCTGCCCTCCATAGGATCCAACCTGCCCCCCAACATCTCCAGGTATTTCCATCATCAGAGCTTGCAACTATCCCCTCAGTGCCTGTTGCTAGGCAACCAAGTTGGCTTCTCTGAAAGCCCCTTTCCACACCTATGTTGGCCTTTGGGAGAAAACTCATTGGGGCCAGCTGAACAAAATGCCATAGAGGCCACCCTCCAAAGCAGTCATTTTCTCCAGGGGGGGGGAGAGATCTGTTATCTGGAGTTCAATTGTGATACCTGGCAATCTTCAGGCTCCTCCTGGAGGTTGGGTACCCTAGGGTTAGCAGTCAGTGCTTCAGAGCAGGATCTGCTAGACCCAGGTTCATGCTGAGTGGGTGATTTGGGGCCAGTCACAGACTTTAAGCCTAACGTACCTCACAGGGTTGTTGTGAAAGTCAAAAGAGGGAGAGGAGAATGATGTCAGCTGCTTTGGTCCCCATTGCAGAGAAAGACTACTTTTCCTCCAGGTGAAGTATGGTTGCCAATCTCAAGGTGAGGGCTGGAGATCACTCAGAATTACAAGTGCTCTCCAGATGTCAGAAATCAGTTCCCCTGGAGAAAATGGTGGACTCTATGTCCTTATACCCTGCTGAGATGGACCCTTTATGACAGCCAATGTGACATAGCAGTCAGGGCTTCAGAGCACAGTGGAAGCAGCGGGGGGGGGGGGGAGATGGAAAGTTGAAGAGTGAGGTTGATGATTGGCTGGAAAGGAGATAGGGTTGCCAACTCCAGGTGGAAAATTCCTGGAGATTTGAGGAATGGAGCCTGGAGACAGTGAGGCTGGAGGAGGGGTGGGACCTCAAACAGGTACAATGCCATAGACTTCACTCTCCAAGCCAGCCATTCCCTCATGGAGAACCATTGTTGCCAATCTCCAGGTGGGGCTGGAGATCACCCAGAATTACAGCTGCTCTCTAGGAGGGAGAAGATGGGAAGCTGAAGCCAGGGAGCAGATAATGATATGTTGATGGTTGGTTGGGAGGGAGATAGGGTTGCCAACTCCAGGTGGGGAAATTCCTGGAGATTTATGGGGTGGACCATGGAGAGGGTGAAAACAGCAGGGGTGGGACCTCAGACAGGTTCAGTGCCATAGACCCCACCCTTGCAGGGAAAGACTACTTTCCTCCTGGGGAGTATGGTTGCCAATCTCCAGGGGAGGGATGGAGATCACGCTGAATTACAACTGCTCTTCAGATGGCAGAGATCTTCCCCTGGAGAAAATGGTGGACTCTGTGTCATTATACCCTGCTGAGGATGCCACAGCAAAATGATGTTGAGTGCCCAAGGCAGGGGCACTCTCCCAGAGCTTCTTTCTAGAGCCTGTTGTATTTATTTCCACAACGGGCTTTATTTCTTGTCCACTTATAATACTGATGATGTGAAGTTTGAAATATAACATTTGTTGTAGGAATTCTAATGGAGAAGACTGCGGTGTAAAAAATGAAGTGAGAGATACATACTGTTTTTTCCCTCTCTACTGAAGGACCTCTCTGTAGACCACATTGGTGGTTCTGCCCTCAGGTGCTAGAATCACCAGGCTTCTTGGTGAGCTCACTCTGCAGCAGGTAACATAGAACTGCCCATTTAAGAAGCAGTTGTCTGTTAAGTCAACTCCTGCCACCTTCCACGAAAGTGATGGCCTTTCTACTGGTGTTCTTGGATTGTTTTGTTCATATGGAGACTGTGTTGTTCTGAGCGCCTCAGGGTGATCTTGCTGGTACTTGGCCTGAGCAGCTCAGTGCCCCGCAGGAGTACTATGTGCAAATGTCTTTGCTGCATTCCTAAGTTGCCTCCTCCTTGTAGCATTAAAGTACCCTGGCCCTGCTCCAACACCTGACAGTCACCCACCTGCCTGGTGTGTGTGTGTGTGTGTGGGGATTATGTTTAAAGGCATCTGGGAGGCTGGGCCAGCAGCAGGGCTAAGGCAATCCTGCTGAGCAAACCTCCCCAGCAGCTGTAAGCACCCCACCTCCTCTCCTACACCTGACAGGCAGCTGCGTGTCCAGTGTAGGAGGCGGAGGAGTATTCGAAGCCACTGTGGAGGTGGGGCCAGTAGGTGTTACTGCTGGGGTGGGCTCCCTCATGGCTTTAAGCACCCTGCAACCACTGCTGCACCTGACAGACACCTGCCTGTTAGGTGTAGGAGGTAAGGGGGAGTGTGTTGGAAGCCATCAGAGAGGCTGGGCCAGCAGCATCACTACACCTCACAGGTGGTTGTTGGCCATTCCTGATTTCCTCAACTGCCATTAGCTCTCTGAAGTCTCCTGTAAATGTTTTTTTACCTCAGAATGCTGAGCTCTGCAGCTGACCAATCAGAGAGTGGGGGGTGCAAGGAGGCAGTCACATAGGAAACAATGGAGTGAGCACATTTCCTCCCTTTTGACCCACTCAGTGGTTGAATTTCTAAAAATCCCTCTTAGTGAGCATTTACACCATGATAGGAGCATTCTCCCCAAATTTGGTGTTCCTAGGTTCAGCGGTTTGGCCTGGGCATTGATTTTACAGTGAGGGGACTTTCTTTTATATATATAGAAGGGCTCAGAGGTTAAGACACTGAGTTGCTGGCCAGAAGATCGGTAGCTCAGTGGTTCGAGACCTGAGTGCCATGTGACAGAGTGAGCTCCTGTCTCTGGCACCAGCTCCTGCCAATCTAGCAGTTCAAAAGCAAGAAACTGCAAGTAGATAAATGGGTACCACTTCAGTGGGAAAGTAACAGCATTCAGTGTGCCTCAGTGTCTAGTCATGCTGCCACATGATCACAGAAAAGTCTTCAGACAGTGCTGGTTCTTCGGCTTGAAAACGGAGATGAACATCTCCCCCTAGAGTCGGATTCGACTGGCTTTCGAGCAAGGGAAACCTTTACCTTATATATCATTAGACATGGCCTTCCCCTCAAGTGTGCCCAGCATCTATAGATTATAAAGAAAAATCATTCTAACAAAAATATTCACTGAATATGAAGGAAATAAACCTTGAATGGGCTATGATCGACGGCTTCTACAGTCACCACCCTCAAGGCTGCCAATCCACAGAGGAAGACGGAAACCATATTGTATTCCAAGTCTTGATCTGAATTGGTCGCTAAGTTTTCAGCCAGTTGTTATAGTGGGTTTCGGGACAGTAGGTCATGTTGAAACTGCTAAAAGTCACCTACTTAATCTTCTTCAGCTTTCCTATGAGAATTATTTGATGCTAGGACAGATTCAATGGATTTTGTCACCCCCCCCCCCCAAGCAAAGTTCACTCGCGTCTTCTCTTTCCCTTCCCTTCCCAGGCTGCCCCCCCCCCCCCCAGTGCTAGAACTTCACCTCTCATCACCTCAGTCTGACTCCACCCTTCAGACAGCCTTTCCAGAAACAGCAGTTCTACTGTCTGATATACAGGAATGGCTGATCATGGGGCTGGGTCATCATGCTGACTCCCAGGCTTGATTCTCTCCCCCCCCCCCCACTGAAAGTTTCTCCCATAGATATAGGACCAGGGGATCAATGACCCTCTCTCTGCTCCCAACCTCCTGACAGTTCATTGAACTAAGAATCGCATGTACATTGAACTAGAGACCCATATACAAGGTTTTATTTTTTAAAAAGCTCAGCCTCTTCAACTACAGTTGCAGCAGTAACAAATCTATAGGTTTAGTGGCACAAAGGAATTTCTTAGGTAACAGAGACTGTATTATTTTCAAGGCCTCCCCCTTCAGAAAATGGCAGAGACATCAGTGCCGCTGCAGTTCAATAAGTGCCGTTACAGAACTTTCCCATCAGTACAAACTCTGCAATTTCTTAATCTGTGTCACTTTTGTGATTGATTTTAAAGACTGATTAGTTACAAACCATTAACACCCGTGGGTCTGTAACAATAATGCCTTACATAAAAATCCTATATGCTGCAAGTTTATTTAATCTCTCTTATCACCAGGGGACTTGGAGCTGATATTGAAAATGATCACAGAGACGATGGGGCTTTATATGCTGAAACGTCTCATAGAAAATCCTAACTGGGAATTTGAGTTCAGGTTAAGAGCTCTTTTAAGTACTGTGGTGAACTATATTTGAGAACGACGCTTACTTGGCAGTTATATCTAGGGCGCACTTCCATGCATTTTCGTTGTAAATTAAAGCAATATAACACTCAGTTCTGGTCTAGCAGAGACACTGAACCAATGGCAGGAGTGAAAATATCCATCTCAATTGCCCTCAGTAGCCCTGTTCTTATGTTGTAGCGAGCACACATACTATCTATGTACAGTGTATGTTTCTTAAATATTGCATTTATCCCTGTACTGTTCTCCAGTTCCATTTGTAAACAGAATTCATGTTGGCTCTTTCTTACAAACAAATGTATGCGTGTTCACTGTAATGTGTGGTGTGGGCTAGCATGAAATGACTTACTCTTCAATTACTTTTGAATTTTTATGGCATTATACTACCTTGGACTGAAGGAGTTCTATAAATCCATGTTCCCAGCATTGGCCTTACACTCACAAAACAGCTGCAAGCCCTGAATTCACAGGCTTCTGCACAAATCACACATGAACACATGTGAAGTTGCCTCATCATGAGTCAGACCATAGGTCTATCAAGATCAGACTTAATAGTTCACTCTGAGCGGCAGCTGCTCTCCTGGATGTCAGGTGGACATTTTTCACACAACCTACTTTCTCACCCTTTTTAACTGAAGATACCAGTGACTGAACCTGGGACCGTCTGCTATACAGATGCCCTGCCACTGGGCCACGCCCCCTCTCTTTGCTTTAAAAGGCTTGGGGGGGGGGCAGTGGGAGGAAGACACCAAATCCTTGAAAGCCTCCAAATAATGATGACCTACAACAGGAGACATCTTCAGATAACCCATAATCTACTGGATTCGAAAAAGAACTGGGGGATGTAGCATGGTCTGAAAGAAAAGCCAGATGTTTGGCATTTGGAAGGGAAAACTTGGCTCCACCCAACATGCATCAAAGCATGTCCAAATGGAGGAGCAAGAGAGCCAGGGCTGAATTTTTTTTTGGAATAAATATCCAATTCATTCATTTATTTTGAAGCAGTTAGTCTACTTCACCCATATAATGCCTCGGCCATTCTCTGGGCATGTTTCCCTCCCCCACTTTACTTCATGGTAGCTCTCTGGAAGATTTCAGATTATTCTTCTATACAAGTTGGTCAAACCAGCAAAGATCCACCACACTCTAGCAGGGAATCATAGCTCAGAACACATGCCTTGCATGAAGAAGAACCCAGTTTCAGTCCTCTGTACCAGAAGTCAAGAGAAACTCACTTAGCAAGCTTGGAAAGACCTCGGTCTGTCCAAGCAGGATAGATGGACCACTGATCTGACTCCAACTGATACCATAGATGGCTAAGTATAGATGCGCTCACCTGTTGAGAGCCTGCCCCTGCAAAGCAGTGTACCATGGGAGGCCTTACATTAGCAAAACTGCACAGATAATTTTTCTCATTAAACAGGAAGTAATCACTCCTCTGGCTGTTTGCTAGTGGGCTGGCAGATTTTGCTACGAAGAAAAAGCCTGGGACTGTTGCTTCCAACACAATATAGCTTCTAAGTAGTAGCAGGCTTTGGTGAAAGCTGGTTGCTCATTCCAAATTGCCACATGAACTGTTATCGCCACCATTTTGAGTGTGCTATCACCAGGGCTGTTTTTGGGCAGGAACGCACAGGAACGGAGTTCCGGCTGGCTCCTGAGTTGGCCACACCCAGCAGGAACTCATTAACATAATAGGCCACACCCAACAGCAGAAACTCATTAGGATTGGCTACATTAGGGGTATGTGGCCTAACATTCAAATTAATTCCTGCTACAAAAAAAGCCCTGGGTTTTGACAACAAACAAGGTAAACAGAATAAGAAGCAAAAGGTGGGTGTGGCTGGATGACCACTCTTCTGGCAACATGGGGTGTGGCCTAATATGCTAATAAGCAGCACAGTCAGTAGTGTGACCTATTATGCTAATGAGCTCCTGCTGTTGGGTGTGGCTTATTATGCTAATGAGTTCCTGCTGGGCTTTTTCTACAAAAAAAGCCCTGGCTATCACTGTCATGGCCATGAAGAAAGCTGACAAGAAAGTTGATTCATTTGAAATGTGATGTTGGAGGAGAGTTTTATGGATACCATGGACTGCCAACCCCCCCTCCCCAACCCAAATAGGTGAGTTCTAGATCAAATCTAAACTCTCCCTAAAAGCTCAAATGACTAAACTGAGGCTATCATGCTTGGGTCATATTATGAGAAGACAAGAGTCTCTGGAATAGACAATAATGAAAGGAAAAATTGAAGGCATCAGGAAAAGAGGAAGACCCATCATGAGATGGATTGACTCAACCCAAGAAGCCTCAGCCCTCAGTTTGCAAGACCTGAGCAAGGCTGTTAATGATAGTATGTTCTGGCGGTCATGAATTCATAGGGATGCCATATGTCAGAAACAACTTGATGGCTCTTCACAACACACCCCATATGGAGCTTTCTTACAAACAAGCCTTTCTATTGGCTTTGATGTTGAGCTCCTCATGTTCAAAGTAGACAAGCACAAAGACTTGCCCTGAAGTCAACTGAGAAGTTCTTTGAAACTTTACACCTATCACGTATGTACGCATAGTCTGGTAGAGGGCCTTTCGGGTTGTGGCACCAAAACTCTGGAACTTTCTCTCCAGGGAGAGTTCTCTTTCCCTTTCTGTTGCTGTCTTCTGCCAGTAGGTGAAGACTTTTTTGTTTGGTTTGCTGCTCCCTCAGTGATCCCTCCTTCCTGCCCAATGTTTTCATTGTTGGTTCTATGCCATATGTATTTTAGCTGTTTTTAATTGCTTTAATGACTTGTGTTTTTTGCGTGGGGAGGTGGTTTTAAAATGTGATTTTAATATGTATTTTTAAATGTGTTAGCTGCCTTGGTGGCCCTTGTGGGGCAGACAGGCAGGATATATATGTCATAAATAAAAATAAATGTGGTAGATAAAATTAAAATAAATATCTACCTATGGTGTCCCTGGCCCAGGCAAATAACATTATGCAGAAGATGCCTGCAACATAGACCTCACAAAAATAGTAAATCTATATCAGGACTATAACTACTTGACATGGGGGTTCACATGACTGACAAACTACCTACTGCATAGAAAATGATGCCTAGTGTGAAGGGTTCTTAGTCAAGCTCCACGTGGAAAAGCATTCAAATCATAAGACCCACACACAGGTATACAACCTCAGTAAGCACCAAGCCTTAAACTAGGCTGGGTTCCACATAGGTGAAACTCTGACAAACGGTAGGCAGTTCAGAAGCAGTACAAGATTACATGTTGCCCCCTAGCTGGATTAGGGGAAATAATGAAACCACAGAAAACATATTGGTCTCAAAATATCTTATCCTGATATGAATATATCTCTATATCTCTATTTATATCTATCTATCTATCTATCTATCTATCTATCTATCTATCTATCTATCTATGTAAATATGTATATACGTATATGTATGTATATATACATATACACATATGCAGATGTGTGCTAGATGCCCACAGAACAATACAATAACAAAAGACTAGATTAAAGCCATAACATCATTTAGTGCCTGGTAATTGTGAGGCTTCTGCTCGAAGTAGTCAAGGATCAGATCTTTGTTGATGAAACACAGTTCATATTTCCAATCACTACATTACTACAGGTCCTCGGATTATTGTCAGAGATAAAGCATACAATAGAAGCAGGACTAATATACCCTCTAGTACAATTTGAATTACCCATAGGTAACCAATCACAGGGAGGGAAAAACCGCGGGCTAAAAGGTCCTTTGACCGTTTGCTTCCCACAGGAAAAAGGTTAGGTGTGAAGCTGTAAATTTCCCTTCTTAAACTAGACCCTTTAGATGTAACCATCTTTCGCATAACAAATAACTCCTGCCAAGGCCTTCACACGTTGATAAGGAATTGGTCCCCGTCTTCCCCGGCAGGGAGGAAAGGAATGCGGAGGCGCGGAGGTGAGAGGCCGATTGTTCTCATGCTCTGAAGTCGCCACTCTCCCGGACAAATGGTTACATTAACCAGACCTAGCTTGAGCCATAAACCCAGGGTCATAAAGGAATGAAAGGGGGGACATTGCATAGTGGATTGCGAGGCAGGTTACAGTTCAAAACAGGCAAGTATCAAACATAGGTTACATAGCAAATACAGGGACAGGTTACAAGGGGTGGGGTGGGGGTTGTGTATAGCATTAAACCCCACAAAAACCTTTGTTAGAATCCGTAGATTCTGACACTCTGCCACCTGAAAAATCTAATCTACCCCGGCTTATCTGGAAAACGATTGTGAAAAGCTTTAACTAATTTAGGAGCATGAACATTGTCAGAAAGAACCCACTCATTTAGTTCAGGACCAAAATCTACCCACTTGACTATATATAGCAAGCGGCCCCTACACATTTTTGAATCCAGGATTTCGGAAATCTCAAAATGGGGCGCCCCCTCCTTCATCAGTGGAGGAGGAGTCGGAGGAGTTGGATGCCATGCATTCGGCCCAGGATTCTTCTTCAACAAGCTGAAATGAAAAACAGGGTGCACAGAACTCAGTGATTTAGGCAATTCCAGTTCAAAGGACACATCAGAAATTTTGCGCAACACTTTGTAAGGGCCAACATATTTCCACCCCAGTTTCCTGCTGGGTTGTAGACCGTGTATATTCTTGGTGGATAGATAGACAGAGTCCCCTGGTTGAAGGTCCCAACCTTCTGCCCTTCCACGGTCCGCATATTTTTTGTAGTCCTCTTTGGCTTTGTCTAGAGTCTTAGCAATCAGCGGCCACGAGTCTTGCAAGTTGGCCCACCATCATTTAAAGTCTGAAGGAGGATCGTCCGGCGTCTCCCCTATGGTGGGCAGGGGTTTCCCTTCAAAGCCTCCTACTGCCATGAAAGGGGACATGCCCGTGGACGAATGAATAGCATTGTTATAACTATATTCAGCAAACAGTAGCAACTCTACCCAGTTGTCTTGATGATAGTTAGTGTAACATCTTAAAAATTGCTCCAATATTTGATTAGTTCGTTCGGATTGGCCATCGGTTTCCGGATGGTAACCCGAACTCATGGCCGGTTCAATGTCCATCATCTTCAAAAGCTCCCGCCAGAAGTTGGCAACGAATTGGCTGCCCCTATCGGATACTATACGTTTGGGGAAGGCGTGTAGTTTAATCACGTGGTTAAAGAATGCTTTATCCAGTCCCTTTGCGGTAGGCAACTGCTTGAACGGGGTAAAATGGGCTTGCTTTGAGAACATGTCAACCACCACCCAAATAACAGTCTTCCCTTTCGAAGGTGGCAGGTTGGTGATAAAGTCCATAGCTATCGCTTCCCATGGACGAGAGGGGGTGGGCAATGGGTGCAGTAGTCCTGGGACTTCCCCCCCCCCTTCTTTTGCACATCAGACAGGTTTGGCAAGCAGTGACAAAGTCCGATACATCCTTGCGCATGCGCAGCCACCAAAATTGTCGCTGGACCAAGTTAAGAGTCTTTAGAAAACCAAAATGTCCCGCTAGCTTTGATGAGTGGCACGTCAGCAAGATGTCTTTTCTCCGAGCCCGCAGCACCGCGAGTTTGTCTCCATGGTACCAGCATTTGTTAGCCCGGAGAGAGCATTCCTCTAAGCTCTCTAATTCTTCTGCTTCTTCCGGGGAGTAGTCCCCCCCACTTGTCTTCCCAGGATTCTACCGCTGCCTGCTTACTTTGGCTTCTGGTAGTGACGGCTCCTCCCAATTGCTGGGGAGAGAACATGGAGTCAAACACTTCCTCCTTTTGACTCTCATGTTGGGGTAACCTGGACAGAGCGTCTGCTAACAAATTGGCCTTCCCAGGAAAATGTTTGAGCACGAAGTTAAACTTCGAGAAAAAGTCGAGTTGCTTGGCATTCAGAGACCTTTGGGTGCGCAGTGCCTCTAAGTTTTTGTGATCGGTCCAAATCTCAAAAGGGGTCTGCGCTCCCTCCAGCCAGTGCCTCCAAGTGGTTAGGGCCAAACGTATGGCTGCGGCTTCCTTATCCCATACCGACCAGTTCCTCTCTGTCTCATTAAACTTTTTTGAAATGTAAGCCAGAGGGTGTAATTTATTATCCGGCCCCTTCTGAAGGATGGCTCCCCCCATGGCCACATCGGATGCATCTACATGGATCACAAATTCTTTAGTCTCATCCGGATGAGCCAGGATGGGTTCTGAGGTGAACAGTTTCTTTAAAGTCTCAAACGCTCCTTGACAGCTCTCGGACCAGGCTATTCTCTCCCCTGGCTTCCCTGCGTCTGGGCCCCTCCCCTTGGTTTTCAGGAGTTCTGTTAGCGGGAGGGTGGCAAAATCTTTTAAGAAGGTGCGGTAGAAGTTGCAAAACCCCAACAGACTCTGCAGCTGCTTTCTAGTTCGGGGCACCTCCCACTGCACCACTGCCTCTACTTTGGCAGGGTCCATTTCCAACCCCTTCTGGGAAATGCGATACCCCAGAAAGTCCACCGAATCTCGAATGAACTCACATTTGGACAGCTTAGCATACAATTGATTTATCTCTGACAATCTGTGAGGCTTCTGCTCGAAGTAGTCAAGGATCAGATCTTTGTTGATGAAACACAGTTCTTTATTTCCAATCACTACATTACTACAGGTCCTCGGATTATTGTCAGAGATAAAGCATACAATAGAAGCAGGACTAATATACCCTCTAGTACAATTTGAATTACCCATAGGTAACCAATCACAGGGAGGGAAAAACCATGGGCTAAAAGGTCCTTTGACCGTTTGCTTCCCACAGGAAAAAGGTTAGGTGTGAAGCTGTAAATTTCCCTTCTTAAACTAGACCCTTTAGATGTAACCATCTTTCGCATAACAAATAACTCCTGCCAAGGCCTTCACACGTTGATAAGGAATTGGTCCCCGTCTTCCCCGGCAGGGAGGAAAGGAATGCGGAGGCGCGGAGGTGAGAGGCCGATTGTTCTCATGCTCTGAAGTCGCCACTCTCCCGGACAAATGGTTACATTAACCAGACCTAGCTTGAGCCATAAACCCAGGGTCATAAAGGAACGAAAGGGGGGACATTGCATAGTGGATTGCGAGGCAGGTTACAGTTCAAAACAGGCAAGTATCAAACATAGGTTACATAGCAAATACAGGGACAGGTTACAAGGGGTGGGGGGTGGGGGTTGTGTATAGCATTAAACCCCACAAAAACCTTTGTTAGAATCCGTAGATTCTGACAGTAATAAAAAACAACCACATTCCTTCATAGAAAAAATACAAAGGTCAATGAAATTTCACAGAGCAGTCTGCTCTAGGCACTCTCAGTCCATATCCCTCTAACAGTACTGTGTGCTCACAAGCAGTCTGCTCCCAATTCAATCAGTCTCTCTTTCAACGCTTATTCCGGATATTTAAGTGTTTCAAACCTCTGGTCTTTCCTCAGGAACAAATCCAGAAACAAGAGGTTCCAGTGATATTACATTGAAATTACAGTGTATTGCATAGGTTTATCAGTCTCTATGAAACAAAGTGAGTATAGAAGTTGATAAGTAAATCCATCTTACCCTATATAGGGCTGAAGACAGACTGGCAATCTGGAGCAGGAGGAAAGCGGGGTCGAAAGTTGCGGGGGAAAACTGCTCCGAGGCTGGCCGTTCACACTGGCCAGAGTCCTGCGTTAGCATACCAGACTGGAGCGTTCAGACTGCTGTGGAGCAGCCCCAGGTGGGCCAGTCTCCGCAGCTCATGGTGGGGCTGTTTCGGCAATATGTATGTGCGCCTATGCACATAGGCGCATGGCCGCATCAGCAGTCTAGAAATGTAAAATCTTCCCACCTCCTGTATTGGGGCATGGGTGCATATGGGTGTATAAGTGCTCATGCGCTAATGTGCATATCTCCGCGATGGCGCGTTCACACTGCCACCTCTGCTTAAATCCCGCCTTCTTCTGGTTCACACTGCACCAAAGCGGGATGCAAGTGGCAGACGGCCTCTGGACACCGGTTTCTCCCGGTGTTCTTCTAACACGAAAGGGAAGCGGCTGGAAAGCTGGTAAGCATGGAAGAGAGCCGGGGAACAGCTGCAGCTGTTTGAATGGGCTCCCTTCCCCCGCTTTACAAGTGGAGCTCTCCGGCTCCAGATTGCCAGTCTGTCTTCAGCCTAGGAATCTCACATTCAGTGTTACCTTCAAGTTGACACCTTCATTGATTCTAAAAATACATTAACAATAGTCACTATAACCAGGGGTCCGTTGGGGCCGAAGCGAGGCGGAGCAAAGCTCTGCCAGCTCAGGACTGACCAGTAGGGCAGCCACGGGCTGAATCAGATTCTCTAAACTGATTCAGCTCACCGCCGAATTGCCGCCGAAATCTGGCATCAACTTTAAAAGCCACTGGAGGGGAGGGGGTTTGAGGGAGAGGCTCCAAACTTGCAGGGTAGCTGCTGGGGCCTTTCCTCGAAATACCCACCACGTTTCAAGAAGATTGGACCAGAGGGTCCAATTCTACAGGCCCCCAAACAGGTTGCCCCCATTCCCTCCATTGTTCTCTATGGTAGGAAAAAAGTTAATTTTTTTCCCACCATAGAGAACAATGGAGGGGATGGGACAATCTGTTTGGGGGCCCATCGAATTGGACCCCGTGGTCCAATCTTCTTGAAACTTAATGAGTATTTCGAGGAGAGGCCCCAGCAGCTACCCTGCAAGTTTGGAGCCTCTCCCTCAAACCCCCTTTCCTCCAGCCCCTCATATACCCTATGAGTTTTTGCCATTGATTTCAATGGCCCATAGGATATAATGGGGCTGAAACTGACATTCCCTTTCTGACACACTTCTGGTGATGTCAGAGGACGTGGCACATGCTAATGAGCTCCTGCACCTCTTTTTCTACGAAAGGACCCCTGACTATAACATTCATTATTGGACACACAACTATTTAGAATTACCCTTTAATATACTTACTATTTTTCTGTTGGGCAAGGTCTCCTCAGTTATATGGTTGAAAATATATAAATTACAGGTCCACATTACCCACCCACCCCGTGCCTTATAGGAATGAAATCTGGAAAAAAATCTAAGAGGCTTAGCCAATAATATTTTACCACACTTCACAGTGGGGTGTGTGTGTGTGTGTTGCTCTGCACAGAATTTTCAAGATTTTAATTTTATTGACACACCTTGGAAACCTGTACATTGGAATGTCCTATAAGTCCATGTCGTATAAGCCCATGTAGTGCTAACAGCTAATGAAGATTCTCTCGCCTCAAGACAGAGAAAGGCTGAGCCTTGAAACAGATTAGTATACCATAACACGTTATAGATCTGCCCTCGGAATACAAGAATGGGAGATTTTATGATAGCCAAACCAACCCCAATATTTTCATTACATACATATGTTCTGTTCCTGGAATCAAGGATGTAAAACAAACTGACAAAAAATTAGGATGCCACCTTTACTGAGAAGAGGTTTTGGTGCATTTAACATCTTACCTGTGATGTTACGTTCAGTAAAAGCTGAATCTGGTTGACTTTTCTTATTGAACTGCATTTGAGTGATATAACAGTGATATATAATTTGAGTGATATATAATGTGGCATTAAGAATACATTTGCTTGAGTCCAGTGGCACATTTCCGTGGGTAGGCAGAAGGATTTCTGCCTGTGGTACATGACTTTCTCTCTTGCCCCTCCCACTGTAGCCCCAAATGTCCCCTCCAAGTGCTGTGCTGTCCCTGGGAGCAGCATTTTCAGGGGCGTTTGGGGATCCAGGGAGCAAGAAAGCCAGGATCTGCAGGTAGAAATCCATCCAGCCATGGAAACATACCATAGGCTTCCAGCCAATGCTCAATTATTAGAAGTTTTGGTGTTTTTCCTATACATCTTATTTTCCTGCCTTTCATACAGCTAAATTTTTGAAGACAAAAATAAAAGTTGTCTCCATGTGGTGTGGGTAAAGGGCTGTCAAGTCTCAGCTAACTTTTGGTGACCCCCCAGAAAGTGCCTTTCGAGGCCAGTGAGAAGTAGAGGTGGTTTGCCGTGGCCTTCCTCTGCAGAGTCTTCCTGGGAGGCCTTCCGTCCAAGCACCGACCATACTTAGCTTCTGAGATCTGAAAAGATCAAGTTATACCATGCCTCCTCCTTGGTAATTCATAAGAGCTTTAAAGAAACCCACTAACTGGTTTAAGACTCGTGTTTGTAGCTGTATTGATTCTTCTTAACTCTGTTATGTTTCGTGCGTTTCTCCTACCTGGCATAAAAGATTCCGCACAAAGATGAGAACAATATCTTCCAGCACCGTTTCCAGCATTTTAGTTGCGTTCATTACAGAACATTTCTTTTGTATTCAGCTCTTTGATGCATTTTGCACAGTAACGTACAATGCCACTTTAAAGTTGAAATAATAATAATACTTCATGGCATGTAACTGAGTCCTAATGCTGAGAACTACCCCAGTTACAAGGACCTGCCTCATTGCGGCACTGGGCGGAGTGTTTGCTTTTATCAGAGGATCGTCATAGTGGCTTCTCGCTGTCCTGTGTTAATACATCAACTGTAGCCTTTATGTCTCTGTGCCATAATCAATCCATTCAATAACTGGGCAGGCTCCCAATATTCCTCCCCTCCCCACTGACTCCAGACCTCACAAAATCCGAAGAATCATTCTAACTTATGAGAATATTGCAGTGGAAAGGCAAATATTTATTTTCATTTTTCAACGTGCCCTTTCACTCAAAGAGCATTTGAGGCAGCTAGTTACGCAAAGCATGATATATTCTGGGACCATTGCCTTAAGTGCCAGCAGCGGACATGTTGTTCTACTTAATTTTTCAGTAAGGAATGTTTCCGTAACAAGGAACAGCCACAGAGCAGCATCTTTTGAAGAGACATCCAAAACAGAGTTGGGAGAACAATTGCCTACGGGTGCTGTTATTCTGGCCCTGGGAGAACAGTGGATAGTATCTAAAATATATCTCAGGCTTAGATAGGAAGAAGAGTAGGTTCTTTCTTACTCTTTTCTCTACCTTAAGGTATCTCAAAATAGCTTACAATCACTTTCTGGTCCTCTCCCCACAGCAGTCACCTTGGGAGGTAGGTGGGTCTGAGAATGTTCTGAGAGAACTGTGACTGGCTCAGGGTAGTCAAGCTTCATGTAGAGGAGCAGGGAATCAGACCCGGTTCTCTGTATTAGAGTCTGCCACTCTTATCCAATACATCATGCTGATGAGGACCATGTTACACAGCCACTCTTATATTGCCAAACAAGCTATTCCTAAAACGGGGTAGCCCTCAGGAAGTGGCCTCAGAGGGTCTAACTATACATTACCTTTCCCCCACATAGTCCCAGGCAGATGCGGTGGCTCAGTTGTAGACCATCCCTGGCCAACTCCTGGCATCTCCAGTTAAAAGGATCAGGTGGTAGGTGATGTGAAAGTCTTTTACCTGAGACCCTGGACAGCCACTGCCTGTCAAAGTAGACAATACTGGCCTTGATGGACCAAAATCTGATTCAGTATGAGGCGGCTTCATGTGTTCAGGCACGCCAGGAGTTCTATGCTGGAAATCCAATTTCCAGGAACATACATGTCAGGAACTGACAATAGCATCTCTGTACTTTGCTTTCATTTTCTTTGTTCTGGTGGACTATTTGCCTGCACCCCTTATCTGTATCAACCCCCTTCCCCTATGCAGCTGTAAATGTCACTTTGAAGTATATTGGTTGCTCTGGTTTATGTTACAATGTCTAGGCGGGAGAATGGCGACCCAAATTCCTGCACGTCACCAATAACAAATGGTCTTCACTCCCATGCATCCCTCCTCCCTCTTTCCGGGGCCAGTGTGTGTTATCTTGTTGTGAAGACCTTGGGCGCTTCTTTATGGCTGCTTGCCTGGAATTGTTGTGCCTAGCTTCACACATGTGGGTCACTCAGATCAAGAAGGGAATTTTTATAACTTTCGCACCTTGCTGTGGGAACCTTAACGGTCCCCTCTCTTTTCCTGCATTCACCCTCTGATCCTGATTGGCCTAAGGCTGGGGTTCAATTGTGACTGGAGAGTATATTAACACTGACTGTATTTCATCAAGCATCTCTAACAAACATTGAGAACCTGTTTGCAGTATTAGACAATAAAGAACTTTGATTCAACAAAGGTCTGATCTCTTGCTGTCTATTCAGAAGCCTCACAATACAGACCTGATTTGTATCACAGCCACAATGCATGAGAATAAGGGGCTCTGGACTTCCCCCACGGTGCTGTTTTCCCAACCAGAAATAGCCCCGGGGGCTGCCATTTGCCCTCTTGGATAAACTTAGGTGTAGCCCATCAGTACATGCGGAGCCCCAGTGAGGCAAACAGTGGTCTCTCCACAGCCATTTCTGGTTGAGAAAATGACATGGGGAAGAGGCTGAAGCCTCCCCCCCTCCCCCCAATCCCTGATTTCAAACCTGCACATATCTGGGAACTGAGTTCCAGCATGAACTTGAAACTGACAACTTTGCTCCAGTCAACAGGGGCTTATGCAGGTGTCAAACTGCAAATGGGCAAAATCAACAACTGCTGGTACACACACTCTTTCTGTTGTGGCTCCCACCTTGTGGAACAGGTTGCCTGAGGAGGTCTGGAAAGCTTCCACTCCCCTGTGTTTCTGCAAATTATGCCAAACTAAACTGGAGAAGGAGGAGGAGGAGATTGGATTTATACCCCACTCTTCATTCAAAGTCTCAGAGCGGTTTATGATCTCCTTTCCCTTCCCCTCTCCACAACAGACACCCTGTGAGGTAGGTGGGGCTGAGAGAGCTCTTTCAAGGACTGCTCTTGAGCAAACAGCTCTGAGAGAACTTGTGACTGACCCACGGTCACACCAACAGCTGCATGTGGAGCTGTGGGGAATCAAACCCGGTTCTCCCAGATTAGAGTCCGTGCTCTTAACCAGTACACCAAACTGGCTTTTCTATGCAGGTAATAGGCCTGCACTGTACAAAATGGTTTTACAAACTTGCTTGGATAAATGCTTAGGAACTGTCGTCTATACTGCTGCGTATAGCTGATTGTAAGCAGAATCCTATTTATGTAATTTCTGTACTGCTTAATATGTCATGTGAATAATTATGCTGTGTTTCAGTTTCTTCTGGTGGTTCTAGACTTCTGAAATCCTAGTGTATGGGTTACTGGATGTCTCATTTTGTTGGTTGTACTGACTCACTATGTATAACGTGCCTTGAGGCTCTGTGACAGACTATAAATAATGCAAATACATACATACATACATATATATTTGATTGCGGGGATCCAAGGAAAAATCTAATGCATCTTTAGGCCCTGGGAGGCTGTAGTCAGAGAGATAAAAGTAGAGGATTTAAAACCTGTGTGGAAAAGCTGTCCATTCAGGCCATTGTATTCAATTGAGAACTTTAAAAAAAGAAAACATTAAATTCTCATTGATATGCATTAAAATCAGATTATATCATTGGAAGAAAATACCATAGATTTTAATGGAACTTCTAAGTAACGCCTTCAGCACCAGGAAGGGGGGTATAAGCTGTTGGAAATTTCTTCTAGTTGGCATCAGAAGCTGTGTATAGTAAGCACATATAGTGTTAAATGGGATTTTGCTGCCATTTCTGTTCCTAAAATTTTGTAAAAAGAAGAGGCACTTTTCGGGGGGGTTCTTTTCAGATATCCAAAATGCCAGCTTAATTGTCATCCTCTCCTTATATATAATTGTATTTTCGGGTGGCAATGTTCTATGCTTGCCAAAATCAGTTGGCTGCCTGATGTGTCACTCAAGCTGTCCCTATCCACTGCCTGCGTTGCCTGAGTCTTGCCTCCAATATTCTAAACAGTTTGCTATTCCTCTCCTCCCAATAGCCAGTCAGAACACAGAGGTCACTTGCATATGTGGCCTGATTGGCCTTTGCCTCTAACATGCTATACAGTTTGCTGTTGCTGTTGGGTCATTGAATGTATCCTGAGGTAAAATACATCTCCCAATTTCCCCTTAAACAGTCACTAGAGTTGCCAAAATATGTATCTCAATCTTCCCTTAAATGTTCACTGATGTTGCCAAAATATATATCCCAAACTTCCGTTAAACGGTCACTGGAATTGCCAATCTCCCCTGTGGGGCCTGGAGATCTCCCAGAAATCACTGTGTTCCCCAGCCACAGCACATCATTTCTCCTACAGAAAATTTCCCAGCTATTACAATGGCTGCTATGGGCAGTGGACTCAATGGCATTATACCCTGCTGAGGTCCCTCTGCACCCCAAACCCTGCCCTCCAAAGACTCTACCCCTCAAATCTACAGGTCTGGCCCTCCCCTTAGTATTGCCAGCCTCCAAGAACAGTTCTCCTGGAGAGAATGGCTGCTTTGGGCAATGGACTCTATGGAATTATACCCTGCTGAGGTCCCTCCCCACCCCTTCCCTTTCCAGGCTCTACCCCTCAAATCTACAGGTATTTCCCAACCCAGAGTTGGCAAACCTGTAACTGGCTATGAAACTGCTTTCCAGACCCTTGGAACCCAGAAGACATGGCATAGGAGGAGGTGGTTTTCTACGTTAGCTGCCACTGCATAATCCCAAATTAACATAAATCAGGGGTGGAGGGAACCATACCTGTTACCATGAGGCTGTCCTCCCATACTACCCACTTGGGGCAGCAAAATGACTTGAGACAGCCCTGCCTTATAACTAACCAGAATGAAATAAACATGGCTTGCCTCTCACTATTTTCCCCTTCACTCTACTTCCCTGCCAGCCGCAGATGGCCACTCACCTGGAGCTCTAGAGCCCATTGTATTTCTTCCCATAATGGGCCTTACTCCTAGTGTGTATATATAGCAGTTTATTTATTTATTATTTATTTTTCAGTTTTATACCTTGCCCTCCCTGCAAACAGGCTCAGGGCAGCTCACAAGGACACAATGTGCTATATCCGGTACAATAAACATTTAAAATCTGGTTTAAAATCCCATAATTTAAATACATTAACAATAAAAGTTACGGTAAAATGCTTCCAGTCATAATTATAAAATTCAGATGGCTTCAGGGTTGGAGTACGGCCTTCCATGGCTGTCAGGCCTGGGCTGCATCCTGGGTGGGCCCACACAGTCAGCTGTCAATTGCGATGTGGAACCAATGGTGGCGGCTCCTATTTGAAGGCGGAAGAGCTCTGTCTTGCAGGCCCTGTGGAACTGCATAAGGTCCTGCAGGGCCCTGATCTCCTCTGGGAGCTCATTCCACCAGACAGGAGCCGCCACCGAAAAAGCCTTAGCCCTGGCTCCAGCAAGCTTGGCTTCCCTGGGGCCCAGCACACAGAGTAGATTTTGGGCTCCCGACCGGAGTGCCTGCTGGGGTACATATGGGGAGAGGCGCTCCCTCAGGTATGTTGGACCCTGACCATATAGGGCTTTGAAGGTAAGTACCATCACCTTGAAGCGAACCCTGTATGCTATGGGCAGCCAGTCCCTCTAAGTGAGGCCCATCAACAGCCTGGCCGCGGCATTCTGCACCAGCTGCAGCTTCCGGATTTGCACCAAAGGGAGCCCCATATAGAGAGTGTTACAGTGGTCCAACCTTGAGGTGACCGTCGCATGGATCACTGTGGCTAGGTCATCACGGTCGAGGAAGCCGCAGATGATAAAAAGCTGACTTGGCAGTGGCTGCTACCTGGACCTCCATTGTCAGGGAGGAATCCAGGAGCACTCCCAAACTCCTTACCCCCGACGTAGGCACCAAAGGCACCCTGTCCAAGCTTGAGAGCAGGATCCCCTGCCCCAGCCTGCCCCGCCCCAGACACAGGACCTCCGTCTTCACTGGGTTCAATTTCAGCCGACTCTGTCTGAGCCAACCAGCTACGACGTGCAATGCCTGGTCCAGATCTTGTGGGTTGGAGTCTGACCAGCCACCCAACATCAGATAGAGCTGGGTGTTATCAGTGTACTGGTGACACCCCAGCCCATACCTCCAGACAATCTGGGCAAGGGGGTGCATATAGATGTTAAACAACATGGGAGAAAGCACCGCCCCCGAGGTACTCCACATTTGAGCGGGTGCCTCATGGATTTGGCACTCCCTGAGCACCATCCTTTGTCACCAACCTTGGAGAAAGGAAACGAGCCACTGCAAGGCCCATCCCTGTATCCCCACATCGGTGAGGCGGCGGGTCAGCAGCTGATGATCGACTGTGTCGAACGCAGCTGACAGGTCAAGCAACAGCAACACTGCCACACCGCCCCGATCCAGATGTATCCGGAGGTCGTCAGTAAGGGCGTTCAAAGCCATCTCCATCCCATGACCAGGGCAGAAGCCGGATTGGTAGGGGTCAAGGACCGAAGCGTCATCCAGGTAACTCTGTAACTGTAACGCCACTGCCCTCTCAATTAATTTGCCCAAATAGGGCAAATTGGACACTGGTCAGTAATTAGCCAATTTGGCTGGGTCCAGATGTGACTTTTTCAAGAGGGGGCGGACCATCGCTTCCTTGAGTGCCCCCGGGAATCGCCCCTCCTCAAGGGACATGTTGATAATTTCCCGGGCGGCACCTCACAACCCATTGTGGCTAGCTTTAATCAGCCAGGGTGGGCACGGGTTAAGGATGCACGTGGTTGGACGCACAGACATGAGAAGCCTGTCAACTTCCTCTAGGCTGAGTGGGCCGAACCCATCTAAGCCCAGAAACGAAGACGCACAAGGGGCCTCAAGTTCACTCACTGTTTCCAACGTGGTGGGGAGGTCACAGCGGAGCGCCAAGACTTTATCCGCAAAATAGCTTGTAAATGCCTTACAGCCAATTTCCAATTCCCTAGCATTTGGTCTGCCCTGTGGCAGAACTGTTAAGGACCGAATCATTCTAAACAATAGGGCTGGGCGTGAGCTAGCGGATGCAATCGAGGCAGCATAGAAACCTCTCTTTGCTGCCTTGGTTGCCATCTCCTAGGCTTTCATAAATGTCCTATAAGATGCTCTTGTAGCTTCATCGCGAGCACGACACCACCGTCTCTCTAGCTGTCGTAGCTTTCGCTTCATGCACTGCAGCTCCAGGGTGTACCAGGGTGCAGTCCTATTGCGAGGGCATAGAGCAGGGGTGGCCAACCTTGCTTAACATAAGAGCCACATAGAATAAACGTAAGAGCCACATAGAGATGTCTGAGAGCCGCAAGACAGAAACAAATATCACACACACGTTTTTATTTTTTAAAATATGCAAATTTGCTTTTTATTAACGTTAAATGGGACTGCCAAAAATAAAAACAAACGAGGAAAACCAGTTATAAGAAAGAGAGAGAGAGAAACTAGGAAAGCAAATAGATGGGAGGGAGGAGGGAAGGAAGGAAGGAAGGAAGGAAGGAAGGAAGGAAGGAAGGAAGGAAGGAAGGAAGGAAGGAAGGAAGGAAGGAAGGAAGGAAGGAAGGAAGAGAGAAAAAGCATGCCTCCCCTTTGCTTCCCCAGCCGCCCTGCCAGGAGCCGCACAATATGTGTGAAAGAGCCGCATGTGGCTCCCGAGCCACAGGTTGGCCACCCCTGGCATAGAGGATGCCTGGGAGTGATCTCATCGATGGCCGTGGAGAGTCAGCTATGCCAGTCCTCCAACAAGCTCATCCAACAGGGGGCATAGGGTCCTGTAGAGCCATCTTAAACCACCCAGGGTCCATTTGGCTCCGCGGGTGAGCTAAAATAAGCTCGCCGCCTAGGGGTCGGGGCGGCATATTCAGACGGGCCCCCAGGGTATAGTGGTCTGGCCATGGCACTGCCTGAGCAGTGATCTGGTCCACTGTTACCCCCTTGGCAAAGATCGAATTGAGCATGTGCCCGGCCCGGTGTGAGGGGGCTGAGATGTACTGAGAGAGCCCCAATGCCGCCATGGACGACACCAGGTCTGTTGCCTGAGTAGAGGCTGCGTCATTAGCATGGACATTGAAGTCACCCAAAACCACTAAATTAGGGTGCTCCAACGCCCAGCCTGATACAGCCTCCATCAGGGACAGCAGGCTGCTGGTCAGTGCATTAGGTGGTCAGTACACCAGCCAGACAGCCAAACTCTCTTCAGCCTCCCACACCAGACCAACACACTCCAGGCCCGCGATCTCCGCCAACGGGAGTGCTCTGAAGGACTAAGCCTCCCAAATGAAAATTGCCACCCCTCCCCCCCCGCCTCCTACTCTGCGATTGGTGTAGGACCGAGAATCCGGGGGGAGGGGGCAATTGGGAGAGCACTACTGTCTCCCCGTCCCGCACCCAGGTTTAGTCAGTCTATGTGCCTGCATGGCAATTCCAATGCACTCAGACAAAATGGCTATTCACGATCCACTTAAACAGCAATAAACCATGTGAGAACAAAATGAACCCATTTTGCTTGGAAACCATTATCTCCAAGCCCCCCTCCCTTTCCACGTGTAGGTTATAGATCTGGGCATCTGTGCCACGGAGCCCTTGCTTGTTCCATATATCCAAATAAAAGGTAACTGCTACCTTCTGATGATTCTACTATTAAAGGTTCTCTCTTCATAAACATTTCATTGCATGTGATCTCATTGTCTCAGCTTGAGTCCCGGTGGTAAAGCTCCCTGAAGCCCAGCATTGCACACAGAAGCCCTCTAGGTACACATCTACGGCTACTCAATGCAACCACCGAGAAGATGTAAAGCAAAGTAAGTACAGGTGGTGTGGCTAGGCAATACAAGCGCCAACAAAGGGGAAGGCCTCCAGTCAGGAGCGAGGCAGGAGTTCTTTAACAGCCTTAGACAGGTACAACACAACACAATACAAAAAGCCTTCACTGGCATATATCAAGTGATCCATACAGAACTAAGCAAATATAAAGGTAATAAGGATAATTTAAATATAAGCAGTTAAACGATTTTCAATCGGTCCTTGGTTTCCAAACTTAAAAAGAGGGCTAGATTTTCAGTTATTTCAGGTAACAAGTCATTAAGAAGACGGTACACCATCAGAGCGTCCGAATGGTCTGGCAAACTGAATAAAATGGTGTCTAAAAGATTAGAACGTATATCAACATACTGGGCACAAGAAAGAAAGATATAGGAACCTGAGTCAATTGATTCTAAATTACAAGCACAGAGCCTCAGACACTGAATGCTCCTACTGGCAAAGTGGAGTGCTTCCCTTCAACACCAGCCTGTCTCCTAACCACACTTTTCAGTCCTCTGCCTTTGCCTGTCTGCTCCCTCATTCAATAGTCACCCCTCGCTAATCTTCCACACCCCATTCTCAGGTATAACTCAATTCAGGTATAGCTTTATCCATATTTTATTTACTGGGTTGGATCCCGTGGATCTGTTCCACCAGCAATGAGGTCTTCTTTGGGTTCAAGGGCACCCTTCACTGATGCAAGAACATCGTGCAGCAAGGAAGGTGCTTTGCCCTGGGGAAAGATGCCACACTTAGCAGACCAGATCTGTATGATTCAAACCTAGCGTCTTAATTCCATCCATCAACGGTTTTTCAGTCCTGTGTAACTTACTGCTGCTATTTTATAGATTTTAGGGTAACTGATTTGTTTATGGTTTGGTTGTTTATGATGGATCTTATGATGGATTTTAATTGTATTTTTATGCATTTTGTGTAAGCCACCCTGAGCCTGCTTTGGTAGAGAGGGCAGGGTATGAACAGAATTAAATAAATACGTACATAAATAAATAATTTTATCTTGCTCAAACCAATTTTTTTTACTGGCGCATTCTGCTGCTGGCGTTCATTTTATTGTCTTTTTGTGTTTTTCTGCTGTTGAAGATGGTTGATTTTTTGTTGTTAATTGTTTTTGTTATTTGGATGTGACTTTACTTTGAAAACTGTGTCAGTTATGTTCTGGGAACCATGGTGTGTAAATATAGGCTGAGGACAGACTGGCAATCTGAAGCGGAGGCAAAGCGGAGGGAACTGGAGCGGGGGAAAAAACCCACGGAGCTGGCCGTTCACACTGGCCAGAGCAATGCGGATCAGCGGCGATACGGAGCATTCAGACTGCCACGGAGAGTTCAGACTGCCGCATAGCCAGCGCGCGCGGCTCGCGCGTGCTGCTGCACTTTTTTTGTTTTCCTTTGATGTTTTTCGCATATGCGCACATGCGCAAAACTTTTTGCCGGTGCGTTCACACTTCCTCCGGATGCCTCCCGCTTCTTCCAGTTCACACTGTTTGGAAGCGGGAGGCATGCGGAGGAAGGCCCCTGAACACCGGGAAAAACCGGTGTCCGGGTAAAGCGGAAGGAAAGCGGCTGGGAGACGGGTAAGTATGCAACGGAGCTGACGGACAGATGCGCATGTCTGAACATGCTTCTTTCCTCCGTTTGCGAAGCGTGCCTGCCCCGCTTTAGATTGCCAGTCTGTCCTCAGCCATATTAAATAAATGCACTACTGTCTGCAGGATGTAGTGACGCCATTGGCTGAGATGGCTTCTGAAAAGGCATAATATACATTCAGAGAGAATCGATCTGCAAACTGTGATCAGCCATGGAACTGCCATGTTTAGAGGCAGTATACCATCAGAGAATCCGACAACAAGAAGCAGAGCGTGGACACGATCCCTCTTAGTGAGAGCCACCTGGCTGGTAGCATTTAGAAACATAATAGCAGACTGGATGGATCCTGGTCTGATCCAGCAAAG
The DNA here is from genome assembly GCA_029233225.1 of Lepidodactylus listeri. NCBI lineage: Eukaryota > Metazoa > Chordata > Lepidosauria > Squamata > Gekkonidae > Lepidodactylus > Lepidodactylus listeri. The sequence goes on along the minus strand of JARCFY010000009.1, from coordinate 107,801,550 downwards.
CATTTCCAATGTACCGCAGTGGTCAGAACATTGGACTATGCTCTTGAAGACCCGGGCTTGGATCCCTGCGCTGTAATGGAAGTTCACTGGGTGACCTTTGGCTTGCCATACTCACTCAGCCAAACCTACCTCACAGGGTTCTTGTGAGGCTAAAATGGAAGAGGGGAGAATCACGTAAGGTGCTTTGGATCCCCATATAAAGGAATTTAATAAATAAAAATACCTTGTGTCCTGAATCTTCAAAATATCCTTCTCTTTCTCTTGCCCCCAAAGCTATCTAAAACTATACTGAGATCAGCCGTTCCAGCGATCATCACGATCCATTCGTGACTGACATCCCCAACGCTAAATCATGCAGCATCAAAAACTGGCTTTGTGCTAAAAAGTACACAACAGAACTTTGTTATGCATACCTGACTTCTCTGAGGGATGAGAAGCTCAGTGGCAGTGCTTACCGGGGGCAGTTCCCATAGGAAGAGAGAACACTATAAACTTATCGGGTTTTTTAGTATCTGCTTTATTTAGAAATACATAGGTAGAGTATGGGTGGAGGCAATGAGGCACACCTACAGGGCAGCAGATCTGCTACCTCTCCTCAAGTGAGCGGGGGGGGGGGGGGGGAGGAGAGAAATCTAAGATCCATCAGGTGCTTCGGCCAACTCTCAGTGCCAGACTATCAATTTCTCTCTCTTTCGATCTCTCTCAGAATCTAAAATGGTGTGCTTCCTTTCCATACAGGCACTCATCTGCCCCCCCCCCCTCCAGCCAGGCAGGAAGTTCCCCATTTCCAGCCCTGATGGGCAGTCAGTCACAGCCATTCCCCAGCATTCCATTCTGCTATCATGACTAAAGGTAAAGGTTTCCCTTGCTCGAAAGCTAGTCAGATCTGACTCTAGGGGGCAGTGCTCATCTCCGTTTCCAAGCCAAAGAGCCAGTGCTATCCAGAGACTTCTCCGAGGTCATGTGGCCGGCTTGACTAAATGCTGAGGCACACGGAACACTGTTACCTTCCCAATGAAGTGGTGCCTATTTATCTGTTTGCAATTTCTTGCTTTCGAACTGCTAGGTTGGCAGGAGCTGCGGCCAGAGACGGGAGCTCACTCTGTCACGCGGCACTCGGGTCTCGAATTGCTGAGCTGCTGACCTTCCGGTCTGCAGCTCAGCATCAAGGCCATCAAGGGAATAGACTTAAGCCTGTGGAGCAGAGCCATATTGTGAGGCTTCTGTACTATCAGCAAAAGATCAGACCTTTGTAGTTAAACAGAGTTCTTTATTTCTAATACTGGAACAGGAACTCGATGTTTGTTAGAGATACAGAATAAAGATGACCTGGGTTAATATACCTTCATGCAAAGGTGCTTATGCACAAACATCCAATCAGAATATCTACAAAAGAAGCGGGAAGGAAATGGTGACCGTTTGTTCCCACCAAAGGTGGGAAAGTTGTAAAAATTCCCTTCTTGGCCTGAGTGACCCAGATGTGCGAACACTAGGCATAACATTTGGCCAGAGACAATAAAATAACTTCCAAGGTTGTACCCACTCTGATAACACACACAGAGTCGCCCAGAAGAGGGGGAGGGAACCGGACAAGACAGGCACAGTTGTTTATGTGACGCATAGGAATGCGAGAGGCCATCCTCCCGGAGAAAAGTAACACTAAACAGGGTAGCATTTCTTCTTCAAGGCAAGCAATAAAACATTTGGGTGATAGCAGGGCACAAAGGAATTGAAAGTAACATTAAGGCAGTCTTTGCAAGCGATTGTCTATCGGACACATATGCTAATAAAAAGCTCATCATCATCTGGGAGCAAAGTGAATGGGGAACAGGATAAGGCCTCTTTTCAATTAATGTTAACGCAGAACAAAAGCAAAAAATAAAAGTGGGAAACGTATTTTTTTTTAAAGGAATAGTATTTTGGATGTTTAAAACCCAATCCTGATAACATAACAATAGCCATACTGCACTAGACTGAGACTCTATCTAGCCTAGTATCCTGTTCCCAACATGGCCAGCCAGATGCTTGCAGGAAACCCAGTGGCAAGACATGGAGGCACCAGTCCCTCCTTCCCTCCCTCTAGGGCAGGGGTGGGCAATTGTTTTGGCTTCGGGGGCCACTTTGTGGGAGCGGAAATTAGCGGAGGGCCGCACCTTTTAAAATGATTGCATTCATTAGTAAACTCTGCATTTCAGAAAAGGTATAACTTGTATCATAAAAATCAGTAAATATAAATAAAATAAAATAATGGTAGTTTTATGCAATTTATTTATTGAGCTAATTTCATATCATCTATGTGTGATCTGACTGCCAACCTGTAAAGCGAGGATAACAGCCCATGTGGTTGGTTCATTCCTTCTTCTGCCTCCTGTTACCCAACAGGGCTGCTGGGAGCAGGGGGTGGGGCTTGGTAATGTGCCCGCTCCCTGGACACTTCACTCCCGGAGCGCCACTTCTTGGGGCTCCAGGCCCAACAGAGGCCTGACTGAAACCATGTGGCCGACTGTCTTGGCGGGCCACAAAAAACTCTGTGGCGGGCCACATGTGGCCCCCGGGCCGCCATTTGCCCACCCCTGCTCTAGGGCAATTAGATTTAAGAGGCACCCTGCCTGTGCTTCTGAGCCCCGAGGTTCCATTCTGCTATCATGACTAACAATCAAATGATCAATGCATTCTCCATGAATTTTTCCCATCTTTTAAAACAACCAAAGGGCCATCCCTAGGGGTGTGCATCTGAAAAAGATTTGAGTATTTATTAGATCTAGGTTTCAGTGAAGGCACAAATAACAGTATTCTGGGTTGTTCAGGTCATCCAGTACCGTTTCTGGATTTGGATTTGCATATTTTTTTAAAGAATACCAGTATTGGGGGGGGGGGGGGTCCATTATTCTCTATGGAGGATTATTCCTAAGGGGCTGAAATGGCTGGTTTTTTTTTTTTAAACAAAACAAAACAAAACAAATGACACACAAACGGCAGAAAGCCTCATCCTGCTTGTTTATTAGATCCCAAGTTTCAAGCAGATTGGATCAAGGGGTCCAATTCTACAGCTCCCTGAAAAAGGCACCCCAGGTATCCGACTGGTCTCCATTCTTTCCTAAGGGAGGAAGAAAATTACACGTTTTCTCCAGTGCAAAAAAGCCAGTAACAAACACACATGAGCAACCACGGGCCAAAAGTCTCTAAATGCAAAGAGGATCCATAAACCCAACAAAACTGATGCCAGAACAGAGAATCTCCAGAACCAGAAGGCAATATGAAAAGCCCAAAACAAATGTCAGAACAGAGAATCCAACTTAAGCAAGGAACACAAGTCCAACAGAATTAATATTAAACCACAGAATCCAAGCCAACTCAACCTGGCAAGCCGGTACCAAGACTTGGCAAGAAGACATTGATACAGACACACTGTAAAATGGAAGAAAATGTCCTGGGAGCCTAAAAGCAGCACACATGGCATTTTCATTGAGTTACATCACCAGACCCCCAAGATTTCTTCCTGGTTTTCCCTTTCACGCATTTTAGAAATATTTTTCAGAGCTCTTAAGAGTGCTTGGCCTTTCACTGTTCTGAATATTTTGATGGCATCTATACATTTACTTCACTGCTCACTCCTGATTTATGAATGTTAAATAGCAACAGTCCCCACAGATGTCTTAGTGGGAGGCTATACTTTACTTAAGTTGTAAGAACTGCCCGTATGTTTACTTGGGAGCACGTGGGAAGGGACTTGCCAGGAATAGTCTCCTGGATTCGCCATATTTGCAGGCTTATTGAGACCGTCAAATAATTGGTGAGGCAGGCCTTTCATTTGCGGAAGCCACAAGGCTTATTCTTCTATACGTTTTAACACTTACAGCTTAAAAAAATACTTTGCAATAGTTTATCTGAAATTAGGCAAATGGGCATATAATTTCTCCGATCACTTAAAAAAAAAATTGATGTGATATTGTTGGCTGCCTTTTCCTATCCACCAGTAAGGAGGCTGATTTCAACACTGATTGTTTTTAAATGAGCCGTGATTTTAGATTTGAATTCTTTTAAGAACTTTAAGAACACCTCTAAACCCAGCAGCTTCACTTCAGCAGTTAGCCCTCGGGCTTCCTGTACAAGCATAATCCATGCTAGCAACATCTTGGACTTGATGGACCCTTTCCAAATTAGTCGCATTGTTATGGAGTAGTTCTTTCCAATTCATTTTTTAAACAAAATATAGCCACTGATTCCTCTTATTCTTTTAAAAGAGAGATTTCTCTTTCCTTTCTCTTTGAACAGAAGTTAGTGTAAACTTTTGTAACTTCAGCCCATGCAGTTGCTTTATGTTGCACACCACAGGATGGTGCCCTAGAACAGGGGTGGCCAACCTTGCTTAACGTAAGAGCCACATAGAATAAACGTAAGAGCCACATAGAGATGTCTGAGAGCCGCAAGACAGGAACAAATATCACACACACGTTTTTATTTTTTAAAATATGCAAATTTGCTTTTTATTAACGTTAAATGGGACTGCCAAAAATAAAAACAAACGAGGAAAACCAGTTATAAGAAAGAGAGAGAGAGAAACTAGGAAAGCAAATAGATGGGAGGGAGGAGGGAAGGAAGGAAGGGAGAAAGAGAGAAAAAGCATGCCTCCCCTTTGCTTCCCCAGCCGCCCTGCCAGGAGCCGCACAATATGTGTGAAAGAGCCGCATGTGGCTCCCGAGCCACAGGTTGGCCACCCCTGCCCTAGAAGGAGGATAGGAAGGTCTGGGAAGACACTGCTGTGTTCACACATACTAAATAATCCACTTTCAGTGCACTTTCCAACTGAATTTTACTGTGTGAACTGGCAAAATCCAGTTGGAAAGTGCATTGTAAGTGGATTGAAAGTGGATTATTTAGTGTGTGTGAACACAGCCACTGAACATCTGCAGAGTGAAATTTTGCAGAACTGCTCTTCCTGCCCTCTTCTCTTCAAACTTCTGATAAAAACTGATTTGAAACAAACTGCAAAATTTTGAATAGGAGGAGTGGAATGGATTAAGAGAATTTCTCCTAACAGCACTACTGATTGGTATTCTGTTGGATTCTCTAGCATAGTGGTACAAATAGCCTTCAAGCCTCCTGGAGATACTTGAGTGTTTGGGCTCTTCCTTTCAAGTTTAAAGATGTTTCCTTTCTTGAAATTAAACTGTGACTGTTTTGGACTTCCAAAGCAACTTTCTGTTTACATATATATTGATACCACAATGGGCAATGTGTATCCCTGCTCCTGCGCCCCTCTAAGGGTTATATTAAGGATTACTGGCCTTTAGTTGGGCCAAGGCACAGTAATTTTGTTCAATTTAGAATTTCTGTCTCAGTACAATCGGAACATACCTAGTCAAGGTACAGGTGCCATTCTAAACAGAGTGCATGCTGAAGGGTGCAATTTAATTCACGATTACATTGTCTCCAATTAATGTATTTACTTCTGCACTGCCGCCCTGTTTTCATTCTTGATCTCAAGATCATCCATAAAGGCTTGGTCAGTGGGAACAAAGATACATACCTAATAATATATTCAGGGATCATTTCATAGAAAAAGAGGTGCAGGAGCTCATTAGCGTAGCTCATTTGCATATGCCACACCCCCTAACATACCGGACGTGTGTCAGAAGGCCACACCCACCCCTCAGGCTCCACTCCACAGGTGAGTGAAACTGACCTGCTCTTCCTCCATTCCCTTCCCCATCCAATACTTTGAGCAATAAAAATAAGCGTAAAGAACACACCCTCATTCTCTTCCTGCTCCCTTGAAACCACCAGGTTTCAAGTAGACTTGAGATACCCAGGACATGTGCACCACCCATCTCTTTCCCTTCCCCTCCCCACAACAAGACACCCTGTGAGGTAGGTGGGGCTGAGAGAGGTCTTTTGAGAACTGCTCATGAGACAACAGCTCTGAGAGAACTTGTGACTGGCCCAAGGTCACACCAGCAGCTGCATGTGGAGGAGTGGGGAATCAAACCCGGTTCTCCCAGATTAGAGTCCAACTCCTGACCACTACACCAAACTGATGAGGTGAAAGCTGCTGAAGGGTTGGTGACATTTCTCCAGTACTTATGTGCCATGTGCCCAGATAAAAAATGGTATACTTAGAAAATTTATATGCCACCTTGAGCTAGTCTCTGGAAAAACAGCACACAGTCATAAAAGGAACAATGATAAAATTATCAATATTAAAACAAAACATTAAAAACAATAAAGACCCTAGCAGGGCTTTCCCCGAGGCGCTGCGCCTCTGCACTGCTCAGGGAAGCCGAGGAGGGGGTGGGGCTTGGTCATGTGCCCGCCCCCTGGGCTCCTCACTCCCGGAGCTGTGCTCCTGTGCGCTCCCGCTCCAACAGACCCCTGAATATATTACTTTTTTTGTGCCTATTTCCACCTCCAGTAATTATGTTAATTTTTCTACTTTATTGGGCTTTATGCCCCCTTAGACAAACAAAGCAACACCACCTATGTATTCTAAAGATCCCTACGGGTCCACCAGATTTCTGATACACCCTCACTATCTAGGTGCTCTTTCTGTACTAAATACATCCATCTCACATCTTGGCTTTGAGGGTTATATCACTTACATACTATTTTTATTTTATTTTGCATGTTTTATATCCTGCCTTTCTGCCATCACAAGGACTGCCAAGGTGGCTGTGGAGAAATGCCATTTTGAATGTTTGTTGGTGGGGGATGGATAGGAGGAGGCCATCAAACTGGAGGTGGGCCTGGGCCTAGTCTCCTCCTTCCCCCCTCCCCTCCCGTCTCCAACCAGTAGTCTAAGGGCAGCTCCCGAGAGAGGACAGGAAGTCCATCAAGGCAGCGAGGAGATCTGCCCCAGGATGCTGCAAGAGGGAGAGCTGGTCCCTGGGTGAGAAGCTGGGGTGTGATACTGTGGAGTTTTGGGTGGGAGGCCGATCTTTCAGAGGTCAGTCAGTCTGTGAGAAGTCGGAAGCCAGCCAGACTTTTGGGGTTGGAGTCTGCAGGAGGCATGCTGGTGGGAGACATGCTGATCTAACCTCCAAGCCTGCCCTGCAGACCATCTAGACAGGGCCTGAATGTAGAGAAGGGAGAGGTGGAGCGGTTTTGTCAACCTTTGTTTTTGATTCTTCAGTTCACTGTATGCCTGTAAATAGTTAAAAGAGTTTTGAAATAAATCCTCTAAGTAATAAAGGAGCGAGATCCCTCTGTACCGCATAGTTCCCCCAGCCACTTGGACACGCCAGGAGTGGGTCGGAGAATCCCTGAGAAGGAGCAAAATGGACAGTTACCAACTCTCCAGGGGAGCCCCAAAGATTCCCAGCCCTGAGATGGGTTCCCAGTGACACCGGAGGGAGGTTAGGAGGCTGTCCCGCCTAACCAGAGTCCTAGACAGGGACAGTGGTGGCAGCAGTACCCGGAGGCAGTAGAGAGAAACTGCCCCTTCAGGCGCCAGGTCAGGCAAAGGAGGGGTGGGCAGAGCGGGGCCCGCCAGCTGATGCAGGCCGGTTCCGCCACAGTGGCTAACAAATTAATACCTAATAAAACCATATTAACCCCCCCCCCCAAAAAAAACTACACATACATCATTAAAACAACTAAAAACAGAGCTAAAATATGTGAGCGTGTCTGTGAAGAGCCAACTTTATGGTGACCCTATGAATTATGACCTCCAAAACATTCCATCTTTAACAGCCTCACTCAGGTCTTGCAAACTGAGGGCTGTGTCTTCCTTGAGTCAATCCACTCATATTAGGTCTTCCTTTTCTGCTGCCTTCAACTTTTCCTAGCATTATCATCTTTTCCAGTGCCTCTTGTCTTCTCATAACGTAACCAGAGTACGACAGCCTTAGTTTAGAAACTTTAGTTTTGAGGGAAAGTTCAGGTTTGATTTGATATAGAACCTACTTTGGGGGGGGGGGGGCAGTCTGCGAAGTTCTCCTCCAACACATTTCAAAGAAATCAGCTTGCTTCCTGTCAGCTTTCTTCACTGTCCAACTTTCACACCAACACGTAGTAATGGGGAATACTACTACAGGAATTATCTTGATCTTGGTTACCAGTGACACATCATGACACTTAAGGATTTCTTCTAGCTCCTTCACGGCTAGGGTTCCCAGACCCCTGGTCCAGGTGGGGTTTTCCCTGATTTCGGGGGCTTCTGCCGGCCAGCTGGATGGTGGGGGAAGCCCCACCCCCCGTGATGTGCGTGTCGTCACCTCAGGAAAATCCCCACCCACTCCTGACAGCCCCCCAAATCCCCTCAGTGGCATGACAATTGCACCTGGTAACCCTATTCATGGCTGTTCTTCCCAGTCTCACTCTCATTTGGATTTCTTGCTTGCAGCTTCCCTTTTGAGTCACAGAATAGAAAATCTTTAACAATTTTGATTTCTTCATCATTGACCTTGAAATTGTGTTTTGTGTTTACTTTTGTCTTCCTGATGGTCGGCTGTAACCCTGCTTTGGCACTTTCTGTTTTTACCCTCATCAGGGGTCATTTTAAGTCTTCACTATTTTCTGCCAGTAATGTGGTGTCATCTGCACATTTTAAACTGTTAATGCTCCTTCCACCAGTTTTTACACCACCTTCATCGAAGTCTAGTAGTTTTCCTTGTGACACGTTCTGCATATAGATTAAAGAGACAGGGCAATAAAATACATCCTTGTTTGACACATTTGCCAATTGGAAACCATTCTATTTCTCTATATTCTGTCCTAACAGTAGTCTTGTGTCCAGAGTACAGATTGTGCAGGAAATCAATCAGATGTTGGGGCACATCTAGTTCTTTTAAAACTAATCATAGCTTTTCATGATCCACAGTCAAAAGCTTTGCTGTAATCTATGAGACAAAAGCTGACCCCCCCCCCCACAAATTCTCTTGTGTGCTCCAGTAGCCAGTGTAAATTTATAATATGCTCTCTAGAGCCTCTTTCTTTTCTTTTCGGACTCGAGTTCGAAAATCTGGCATTTCTTGTTCCTTTTCTTGCCTCTGCTGTAAGATTTTGAGCGTAAAATATATACAAAGACATTGAAGCAAAAATTAAAATATTGGGCAGGAAGGAGGGGTTACTGAGGGAACACCAAATGAAACAAAACTTAACACCTGCTGGCGGAAGACAACAATAGAAGGCAGACTGACAAATCTCTCTGGGGAGAGAACTGCAGAGTTTTGGTCCCACGACCAAGAAGGCCATCTCCCACATTGCCACCTGCTTAATCTCAGAAGGCAGGACACCTGAACAGGACCTCTGAAGTTAACCATAGTGGTCAGGCAAGTTCATAAGGGCATGGGTGGTCCTTCAAGTATGTTGGTCCCAAACCGTATAGGTCTCTGAAGGTCAAGACCAGCACCTTGAATTCCGCCTGGAAACAAGTCAATGTAGAGGGGCCAAGACTTGAGTGATGTGGAGCCTACAACCCACCAACTGAAGTTTCTGAACACTTCTCAAGGAAATTTTATATAAAGTGCATTGCAGTAATCTAGTCTAGAGGTAACCAGGGCACGCACCAGAGTGGCCAGACCTTTTCTGTCCAAGAATGGCTGCCACTTGCTTGTCCAGCAGTCAGACTGGGTCCAAGAGCACCCCCAGACTATGGACCTGTTCCTTCAAGGGAACTGCAACCCCATCCAGAAAAGTGACACCTTAAGAACATAAGAGAAGCCAATGCTGGATCAGGCCAATGGCTCATCCAGTCCAACACTCTGTCACACAGTGGCCAAAAATACCAGGTGCCACCTTAAATAGCCATACAAGACATGAAGAGGTTTACTCAGGAGCAGTGTTCCCTCTAAGCTGAGTTAGTGTGAGCTAGCTCACCGTTTCTTAGCCTCTGGCTCACACACTTTTGTGTTAGCTCAGGAAGGATGGCTCCAGAGCAAACTGATCTATGCAGTAGCCAAATTACTTGCTCACAACTTTAATGCCAGTAGCTCATGAAGTAGACTGTTTGCTCACAAGACTCCACAGCTTAGAGGGAACATTGCTCAGGAGTCAGTCTTACTTCCCACTAATAGGGAACATGTGTTTAAGAGATTGCAGCCTAACTCAAAAAAGAGGTAACCGAAACGTTAATAAGATATTCAGAATGTGAGAAGAGAGAATTCACGTTTAGGAAACAACGATCTTTTATTTATTTACTTCACTTATACACCATCTTTCTCCCCAGTGGGGACTCTAAACAACCTGTGTTTTTCTCCCCTCCTCGTTCCATTTCATTCTCATGCAAGTCCATAGCTAGGATTTTTGACTTCCGGGAATTTAAGTCAGTCAGGGGGCAACCCTCCACACACCCAGGCTGTGTTAGGAGCGACAAGAGAGTAAACGTTTTTTTAAAAAGCAGAGAGGGGTGAGTGGGAGGGGGGGGGGTAGGCGGGGTGATGGCTCAGCTCCCAGCAGCCACAGCACACATGAAAAAGAAAATAAACCAGCTGAATGGGCAGTCGGGAGGCCTGGGCAGTAAACCAGGGGGCCCAGCCCCAAGATGCCCCACTGTGGCTGGAGACCTCACAACCACTCCCTGACCTAGGACAGGCTGGCAGAGAATAACTGGCCGCCCACCGAACTTTCACAGCAGAATGGGGATCTGAACTTGGATACCCCAGACCCCGACGCTCTACCCACTACCCCATGCCAGCTCCCAGGATTGCAGATCAAGGCTACATTTGCCAGTGCCTCATACAATTCATGTCAAGATGAGAATTCTTAGGTAAGCCCTTTTTTTTTCAAAAAAAGCCCTGCTTCGTCAAGACCACTTTTGCAGACTGCAGCGGGCCGGGGAGGGATGGCGGAAGGGCCGGGCAGCACTTCCCATTATTCTGAGAGCCCCGCCCTCATTGCCAAGGTAAACCCACCTTTATGAACCCGCGCGCCTGCCTGCCTGCCTTGCACGCTCCGGCGCACCTCAGTGCGTTGCTTGCTAGCAAAGCCCCGGTTCAGGCCCCAGCGGAGAAAGCCCAGAGAAAGGCGCCGGATCAACTGGAGGCCCGGCGGGAACCCCGCGCGTGGCCCCGGCAAGCGAGAGGGCCAAATTCAGCCACGGCCCCCCCCCTCCCTCCCTCCCTCCCTGCAGCAGGCGCAGACAGTCCCCCCGCGCCACCCGCGGCGCTTCCCCGGTGCAAACTTCTCGGAGCAGCACGTTTCTCCCGCGGGCGAGCGGCGCCTGGCCAGCCGGCCCCGGGGGGAGGCCAGGGAAGCAGCAGCGCCGCCGCTCGGCAGCTCGGCCCCCCGGGGTTCACTGGCGCGAAATGGGGCTGGCGGCGTCTCTCGACCGACCCCCCCGCGTCCCGAGCCCGGCCCTCCGCCTGAGACGGCGCGGCATCAGCAACCGGCGCCAGCAGGCGCGGCGTCTTCGGTGCGTGCGCCCGGCGGCGGGATTGCTTCCCGGTTGCTAGGCGAGACGGAAGCCAGGCCGGTCCTCCCCTGGCACTAGGACCCAGCAGGGCAGACCGCGACCCTCCCCGCCCCTTCTCTTCCCCCCCCCCTCCCCCGGGCTCCCCTCCAGAAGGAGGGGGAGCTCGGCTTGCCGCGGCACGCGCCGTCGCGGGCCAGGCACTGGGCACCTCGCGCCCTCCTTCCTCTCCGGCGCGCTCCCCGCCGCCACCGCGGGTGCAGCTCCACCCCCTCGCTCCCCCGGCCGGCCCCCTCCTCCTTTCCCGGAGCCCCTGGGGCGCGTGCCAGCTGCAGCTGCCGCCGGTGCGTGTGAGTGAGTGGGGCGAGCGGGAGGGTGCGCGCGTCCTGACACACACACACACACACACACACACACAGAGACTGACTGCTGCTCGGGTACCCCCGCCTCGCGCCGCTGCTCGCCGGTTCGCTTGCGCGCGCGCGCGCGCACAGGCACACAGACACACACATTCACGCGCGCATAACCACTCTGGACCAGCTTCGGGTCGCAGGGCTGCTGCTGCTGCTGTAGCGCAGTCGCCTTTAGGCTCCCCCTCCGTCTCTCCCCCCCCCCCCCCCCCCCGGTTCTGGAGCTCCCTCCACTCCTCAAGAGATTGGCGAGGAAAGACTCCCTCCGCCCCAAGTCTTCTTCTTTTATCCCCCCCCCCCCCCTCTTTCCTGCTGCTCCTGTGAGCGCCTCCTGGTTCTCGCAAGGTAGGCACCCCAGTTCTCCAATCTCTCGGCTTCTCCAGTGTGAGTGGCTCGGTGGGGTCTTAGGCACAGAAGGTGGTGTCTGGTGTGGTGTGGTGTGGTGTGGTGTGGTGGGTGGGGGTGTCTGCATGCTTGTGCGTTGAGGGTGAAAGGTTTGGCTTTGCCCCTCGCAGCCCAGAGCAGCAGCTGCCTGCTTTTTGCCTTTTAATCAAAAAAAAAAAATTCTGCAACTTTGCACTGCGCTGTGACGGTTGTGGTGTTGTGAGTGTGACTTTCTGGTGTGGCGGCTCCTGTCCCTCTGAACTGCTAAGCATGTTCAGTGTTTGGAAGAGCTTTGGTTCACAGCAGTGTTGGGGAGGTGGGATTCCTCCTTCCCCAAACTGAATTGTTGAGGATACGACAAAGCAAGGAATAACCAACCAATGAGTATTTTTTTTTATGGGTGGGAAAGTCTTGGATTTTTTAAAAATATTACAGTGGGAGGGAGAGAAAAGAAACCTTTGATGCATCTGCCCCATGTCACTTTTGATTAGATACTGCATGTAGAACCCAAGATCTGGGAGGAGGATGGAGATCTAATAAGTTGCTAGTGGGAGGGGAAAGTGCTTCAGAAACCCGTGGGTTTAAAATAATTCAAGTGACATTTTGTTGTGTTGTGTTATATTGTAAGTATAGCTTGGTGGAAAATGATTCTAAGCTGAATATTTTCTCCCCCTCCCCTTTCTCTTGCATCATTAGGTTTTGCATGGAAGCAGCGATGAAGAGGAAACCAATGCTCCACATGATGCAGTTGGTTCTTGTTTTCTTGGGGTGCTTGCCTGCAAGGTGAGGGAAAGAGCTGCTCTTTTGATCAACACCACTAGAGATTTGAGTTTTGTTTGCTGGTAGTTAGTGCCTGTAATAAGCTTGTATACATTTGGTATATATGTACAAAACCCTGTTCTTAAATATTGCAGTACTCAGAATGAACAAAGTATAGGAAGAAGTCTTGAGGTTGGTGAAATGTTCATAACTTATCCTAAACAACTCTTTCCCGAACAGGTTCATGTTTACCTTTAAAAGAAGGGGGGAAAGTGTTTTCATGTTTCTTGTATAATCGTAGAACTGTATGGTTTCGTGTGTTTTTTGTGGGGGGGAGTGAATCGCATCTTTGCTTATTCGCATTGCACTGTTCACTTGAAGATGAAGAAATAGGTACTTCTGAAGTCCAGTAGTAAGGCAAAACATTGGCAACATTGGGGTATATTTTGCATTTGGGCTTCTGTGTTGGATGGGGGGGGAAAGTATTTTTGGCTAACATCATAGAACCTTGATACACTTAATCTTTAAACCTCTAGGTGGAGATAGTATACAATTCCACAATCCTGTAGAATAAAACAATAACCTGATTTATTAATCAACTTTTTAATGTTGTTTAAAGAACTGTGTTTCTGAAATGACAGCATCATAGAAAGTAACTGAAGATCCATAATTGGATTGTGCTACCTGGTCCCTGTCTTTCTGCATCCAGCTAAATGGCGATTGGTACATAATTTCTCTGGTAGCTGGGCAGTTTGGGTCCTCTGGATAACAGGTTTCTGTATGTTCTTTCCCTCAAAATGATCTGAGCCCCGAGACGTAACCATAAAAAAAAGCAAAACAACTACATTTTTGGGCCAGATAACTGGCTACATATTGCGGAATGGTCAGAATTAAATACTGATTGCCTTAAAAATGTACATTAGGTTTATCTAATCCCTAAAAATGCTGCAGCAGTAGTTGAGTCACTGTGGGCCTGGTCTATTACGCTTTCTTAAGTGAGTAACAATGGAATCCTAAAACTGCTTTCCTGAGAGTAAGCCCCATTGAATAGACCTGGGTAGGACTCTGAGTAGACCTACTTAGTATTCCTCTCAGAGACTAATCCTAAGTAAATGTACTCAGAAGTAAGTCAGTTTTTTCCGAGTGGTGCTTTCTCAGAGGAAAAGGTTCTTTAGATTGCAGCCTTACTGCTGTCAAGGAGACAACGTATGTAACTAAGCACTTTTTATTAGCACAGTTTTCATGATGAGGCTCAGAGCTGATAGGATCATCAGCATGAGGGTTTGACTATCATTTTGGGTTACAAACATTTTTGGCTTCCTTTAATACTTGAGTAAAATATCTGCCGTTGCGTATCATGCAAGCTTTTGAAAATAGTATTTAAAACCTGAATGACAAGTCGCCTGTGAAATGCCCAATAAAATGATTATAGATTGTGGGAGAACTGCCTTCAGAACCACGGACTGCAATCGTTTACATTTAAATGCTTTGTCCATACCGCTGAGTAGCTACACAGAAGCAACAATTCTGGCTTTGTTAATTGCTTCAGGCTTTTTTTGTTGTTGTTGCTTATATCAAAATATTTGACACCATGATTTATTTTGATTTAGTTCAAACTATGCCCACGTTAACAATAATTAATCTCGCAGAAGGATAGCATTAATTGTTCCTTCAGAGTGTAGATCAAAAATGTTATCAATATCTGCAGATTGTTTGAGAAAAGCCACATTTAGATCATGTGCTTCGGTTATTACCATAATACTTGTATAAGAGGTGTTTACTGTCATAACTGTCATATGGATTTCTGTACAAAATTTGATTGCACATGCTAAGTAAGATGAAAAAGGGTATGTGCAGTAGGATTAATTCCCCAAAGGGATACTTGTAGACCTGGCTTGGATTTCTGTAACTAGGTGCAGTAGTTGTTCAGCATCATCCTCAGCTAGACAGCAGTACACTGGTGCTTTCAGTAGACTGGGTGGAGTACTGTTAAGTTCCTTTACTTTTCTCCTGACCTCTTATAAACTAAATTTTAGATGTACACTGTGTCATTCCTGTGTTAGTAAACGTCCACCCCAACCTGTTTTCATATCATATGTCTTATTCTGAGAAATGTGTTGAAATAATTGTTTGCATTCCTGTTATTACTGCAAGATATTTAAGTCTGTAAATGGATGAGTTTTTGAACAAATAAAGAGTTCAGAGTAGGGATGTCAAATATGTGGCCTGGGGGCCAGATCAGGCCCTGGAAGGCTTCTATCAGGCCTGCACTGGAACTGGCCATCTCTTGCTTCTGTTGCTGCTACAGCATCATAGCTTGCTTTGCCATTCTCTCTCAGTTGCTCAGCCATTTCATGTTTTCCCCTGGGTCCTAGACTCAGAACTCTGAGCATGAGATTTCTGTGGTGAATGTCAATAAATCAGAAGTATGTTTGCAGCTTACAGATACACGCCTGAGCAGCATTCTCAAGATTGGACCAGATGGAAAGCAGATAAAACCCCTACTCTCACATGCTGGATCAACAAAGTATGGGATCACTTAATAATGGAAAAGATAACAGACAGAATCAATCAGATCTATATCCTAAAACCACTAACTTTAACGTGAAATGGCTTCCGTTCATGGAATTTATATCAGCATCAGATATTCAACCACAGAATGACACTTATCAAGCCCTATTACAATGCTAATCCTCAATACCCAGCCCATGTCACACATAACACACACACATTCCACTTTCAAAAAGACCGTGACCAATAAATACTTTTTAGCTATTGCTCAAATGTTCATCACAATTTAATTACAAGTTACTGTATACGTTGTACTGCACTAGTGTTGATTCACTCTTGTTTTTTCTTAAAACTATGGTTGTATTATAAACAAAATAGCAAATTCAGCTTTGTAAGATGTAAAAAATATCTGTTTACTTGTTAAAAATTAATAAAAACACTTGATCAAAAAAAAAAGATTGGACCAGCACAGACATTTTGATGCAATAATTCAGAGCAAGAGGTGTCAGTTATCAGACACTGTTAAATAAACAAAATATTGCAAGAGTGCTAATGTTTTAAGCATGTTTTTATTTTAAGTAAAAAGAAAACTTTTGTGTTTGTGTCCTTTATAAAGTTTATATCTCCGCTACCTGGCATGATATTTTAGGACACCCGTGGTCCGGCCCAACAAGGTCTCATTTATGTCATATCTGGCCCTCATAACAAATGAGTTCGACAACCCTGGTTTAGAGTGACCATGACACCCTGAAAGTCTACCACTCATCTGCCTCATTTTACCCAAACGACTGTTTACAGATATGTTGATGAAGACAGTTTTCCCTCATGGCTTTTAAGCTTCAGTGTCTGTGTAGAAGAGGGTAAGCCAGGATGATAGTATTGAAAATTTTACCTCCTGATAGTCTTATCCATGCAAAAGATAATTTCTAAAGCAATGCTTATCTATGCTGAATGTCATAACAATGATGATCATTAGAATGTAACTATGTTTTCTGAATTTCAGTACTTTTTACACAGCCCCCTCTGCAAATCCAACTCCTGGTTACCCAGATCTCCAAATGAGCAAAATATACTGCATGCCACCATATCATTGCAATTTTTCTGTTATTTGACATATATTTGTCACCAGCTGTGTAAATCAATACATTTAATAGGACATCCCATTTCTGCAAGGTTCTTATCTAAATGGCAGGTCACTGGTTTAGGCAAGCCTGTAATTCATAAAACGAATGGTGGGCAACTGACCCCCTAGCTCATCTCGTAATTAACTTGTTTTATCTGAGCTTTCATACAGAACTCTGGGAAAACTTCAGGTTCTTGCTGGAAGTTATCCTAGAGCGCTTGGAAGGTTGGCAGCTCTGTGGAGCTCCCTGCCCAAACAAGCTTACCCTTGTGAAAAGGAGAGGGAAAGAAAGATGGCTGCCGCCGCCGATGGGACTATCAAGGACTTTGGAGCATCTCTTGTTGCTGGGATACTTGAGAACTGTAGTTTTTTGTGCCTCCCAATCTACTGAACCACTAGAAGCTATATGCAGCTTCCCTGCGTACCTGTAGCAATGGATGTTCCTGCCAGACAGTTCCCCCTGCTATTTATCCCTCCTCCCTGGCCCTGATCACAACGATGTTTATTGTGGAAAGGAGAGGGACCCGAACAGAGTGCAGACCTGGAATGAGCCCATTCTGAACCGAGTCTGAATTCTGAGGAGGCTGTAGGCGCCACTCCTAATGGGCTTGGAAGGCAGAGGCAAACTGCCATGATGAGCCCTCTCCTTATGAACTTCAGATGCAGCACTGCAAAAAGCAAATCAAAATTCTGGTTTCCTTTATTTGTTTTCAATGAGTGAATTGCAGACTGAGCAAGATGGAGAGAATTGCACCAGTGATGCTGCTACCTTTCTTTTTAAAAAGGTTTTTTTTTTACTGTTATTGCAGTGACTGTATTTTAATTTATTTTAATTGTTTTAGTGGTTTTATTGTGACCGGGCACTGAGTACCTCATTGTAAGCTGCCCTGAGCACGTTTGCAGGGAGGGCGGGGTAAAAATTTGAAATAATAACAACAACAACTTAAGAACTGACTTCTTGTTCTGCCTGCAGTATTCTGCCTCTAGCAGTAGCAAACCAGATTATTTTCTTCTGATTGCCATATAGGACCCACGGGTAGAAAGAAAAATAAAAGTGTACACAGGTGGGACAGGAGACCTAAAATGGCCGTTAGCGGGGGCCTTATTTAGTAAGGCATCTGGTGAGAATCTCTTGGCTAGTCAGGGAGCAGCAGAAATTGGGGGGCGGGGAGAGAGAATGAAAAAAGTGAAATTAAGAGGTTCCGACCAGAAAAGCTGAACATGATTTATTCAGTAAAGGTGATGCCTTTAGGTAGTGGTTTCATAGCACCCAGCCTAAGCAGTTCTTCTCAGAATCTTACTCATGTCTGTTCAGTGGGGCTTATTTCCAGGAAGGTGTTCTTAGGATTGCGCTGTAAATCTCTATAAACTACCCCAAAATAAGAAATAATATTAATTGCTTATTAAAAGTATGCACAACATACTTTCTGATTTTTTTTTTTGTAAACTGTTTGTTTAGATCACTATTGGCTGACCCCAGTGAGGATGAAGCAAAAAATATCACTATCTTTACAAGAATTTTAGACAGACTTCTGGATGGTTACGACAATCGTCTGAGACCTGGATTAGGAGGTAATGAATAAAACATATTTATGGAAAGAAAGAAATCTCTAGAATATTTGACTCTCAGATGATTACAGATTGATAACTCTCTGTTGGCCTTTCCTCAACCCTCTACAAGAACGTTGCTTAAAGTTTTGCTCCTAGACCCCAGAAATTTGATTCTGGGATCTATAAAGTTGAAATATCTTCCTCATCGTGATAATGTGAACTTTTATTTTGTTTTGTGATTGTCATTTTGTTCATAATCTTCACTGGTTCATTTGGAAAGAGTTTAATAGTGTGAGTGAGGCAATCACAGCTGAGTCATCCTATACATCTAGTGAGTTAGCATATTCTTTGGAAGGGTCTGATGTGGGTTCTTTCACTTTCGTCAGGGCCAAGGCTTTATGAGCATTAGCCTACCACTGAGAGATTCCCTCTAACTTCAGTGGACTGTGTCAGCATCTTTGATTTTATAACTAGCACTTGTCAGGGTCCAATATAGCGCCTCTTTCATGAATTAGCTTTGCTAGGCTTCAGGACTTGGAGATAAACCCACAAAAGCTTCTTAGATGCAGATCACCCAGGCCTTCCAAGATGACAGTTTTTGTTGGTTGGTTGGTTGGTTTTGCTTGTGCTAAACTTACATTGTTGCTGATCTGTCTCTGGTTTTGCAGTACCCTGTCCAACAGAAAATGATGGGCTGAAATAGCCATGCTGTTGGAAGGGCAAGGATTTTTAGCTGTGTCTTGTGGAGAGTGGGATACCTCAGAAATGAAGTGAATACAATTTAAAATACATGTGTACGCATACAAAAGGAGAAACGATATGGCATAGCATTGTGCATAGAAGGGTTAATTTGCCGCTAGTTCCTTCGGTGGTTTTGTTGTATTAAGGACTCATGCCACCCCATTCCACATGGCGCTCCCTAGTGCAATGGATTCAGTAAGTCAGGGGATGTGGGGAAGCCACAGTGTTGTAGTGCTAGCTAAGTTAGAGGTGAATGAGAGAAGAATTGTCTTTTTACAAGAAAAGAATATAGCATTTGAGCCTCCAGAAAACCTCCAACCATCTGGGAGGGATCATGGCTCAGGGGAAGAGTGGCTGCTTTATATGCAGAAGGTCCCAGGTTCAATCTCTGGCATCTCCAGTAAGAATCAGGTTGTAGGTGATGTGAAAGAGCTCAGCCTGAGACCCGCGAGAGCCACTGCCAATATTGGCTGAGTAGACACTGTTGACTGTGATGGACCAGTAATCTGCATCTTCATGTGTGATCCCCTGCACAAATAAATAGCAGCTATACATTTGCCTGGGGTGGGGGTGGGGGTGGGGGTGATGGTACAGAAAGTACTTCTTTATATCTGGCACACTCCTTCACTTCTTAATTTACGCCAGAAATAGACAAAATATGAATTATCTCTACTAAAAGTCTTCCTTGTACTGGTAAATCCCAAAGCCTTCTGAAATGTGAAGGTAAGGGATAGTGAAAGCTTGTCTGCTCATGTTTATCTACTGATGTAGGTGGACAGTTGTTGCAGAGTTGTTTTCTGTTGCCCCAGAAGGTTGGACCAGAACCAATGGGTTGAAATTAAATCAAAAGAGTTCCCAGCTAAACATGAGGAAGAACTTCCTGACAGAGCGGTTCCTCAGTGGGACAGGAAGTGGTGGGCTCTCCTTCATGCAGAGGCTAGTTTACTTACTTACTTACTTACTTACTTACTTATTTCGGCTTATGTTCCGCCCTCCCCATAAATGGGCTCAGAGTGGATGGCAACAAAAATTAAAACATTTCACAGTAAGAATTAAAACACTTCATAAAAATCATCTGTGATAAATCATTAAAACAGATTTATACTGAGCACAGCCATTTAGTATGGTAGCCGCAATCTCTGTCAGATGGCGATCGGACAGCAATGCGGATTCTGTGAACTTGGTCAGATCATGAGGAGGGAGGGCAGGAAGGGCTGCATCAGTGCTTAGTTCCTTGTGTCTCTTTCTTACATGCCCAGGGAAATGCTGATGGCCGCTCTGGAGTCAAGAAGCAATTTTTCTCCAGGACAGTTTGGCCAGGGATCCTGGAGGGTCCCCCCACCTCTTCTGGGCATAGAGCAGGGGTCACTGGGTGTGTGTGTGTGTGGGGGGGAGGTATTTGACCCTTCCAATTATGATTCTAGGACAGTATGGACCCTTGAAAAGCTACCAGATCTTGGGGCAATTCCACATCTAGGGTAAATAAAAATAATGGGATAGAGACTGGTGGAGCCTAGATTGCCTCTCTTCTTGTGATAGGCCCTATAGGCATTCATTTCTTACCAGTTTCGACCACTCTACTTCCTAGCAACTGAAGATAAACAAAAGCCCCCACTGTGTGTCTCTGTCACATATTCGTGGTAGGAGTTTGGCGTTTGGTTTGTTTCAAGTTTCAGGAACCGTATTTGCTGAGGGAAGGGGTTCTTGTTGGTTTGGGCCAAAATCATTGCACATGAGTGTGCGAAGAGAGAGTTCCTTTGTAAAATGCTTAGTATGCCATTTAGATTTTCACTGATTTGTTGATGACTTTAAGAAAGAACTTTTCACTGAGTGTCCTCCCCCCCACTGCACAGAATATGGAAAACAATAGAATATGCCACTCATTGCCAGCACCCCAAAACTCCCAGGGGCATTTCCTGTGTTACAGAGAAGCAGGGAAAACAGAAGAGGCCTTTCACTTCTCTCTTTTTCGCCTGCTTGGCTGTAAGGTATAAACTGTCTGTGAGAGGGTCCCTGATGTTTTAGTGCAACAGATTTTTTAAAAGACCGCTTGATTTTTCATTGTTTGGAAATATATTGGAAGAGTTTGAGATACTCGTTAGTATGCTCAGTGCCTGGAATTGTCTAATGCAGAATATGGGGACTGAAAGTGTTCCATGCATATAGCCCGATAATGATTTGTAACATGTACCGAGCTGTAGGAATGCTGCCCTATGGGAATTTTAAAACGACATTCAATTGCATGGTATAAATGTTTGTAGTTGCTATATGGCTGGTGCCGGAGAGTGGCTAGGCCTGCCATTGGCAAAGGATCCAGTGTCCCAGTAATGCTGTGGTTCTGATTTTCCTGGGGAAGCTGATTAGAAGGCTAGAGGCAGTATAAGAGAATTTTTGGTTTATGCATTCTGCCTTTTTCAGGTAAAGGGATTCTCTGGGGGTGCCTTGCCCAAGGTCCTCCAAAATCTGGCTGAATTCTTAGCAGATGAATGATAAAATGTCATAGTGGAAATGTGTACTGAAGAACATTATGAGTCCTGCTCCTAAGTTATGTGTTTAAGGAACACTGCATAAAGTGCATATTCTAGCAAATGGCTTTTAGAGCACAAAGTTGACTTGAATTCTAATTCCTTCATTGGGCACAAAATTCCAGGCCGCTCGATACTTTCTCATCTTCATATCACTAGTTTTCAAAGAACCCTTGAGTTCTTTAGAAGCTTATCAGGAGCTTCTCAGTAAGAAAAGCCGTAATCATGTACAAGCTTCCAGGAAAGGCAACTTATCCTCCAATATTAATACTGTCAGCAGGGTAGCATTGGCCTATTTGGGTGTATTATAGGATGCATCTCAGTTCTCAAGGGCAGCAGCTAGGCAACACGAAATTTGGCCAGTTCTCCCAGTGAGCTGAATGTGAGTGTTTTCTTGACCCCAGCGGTCCTAATCCTCTGTGATATTCAAGGAAGATGTGCCTGTGTTCCCAAACAAGTGGGTAGAACTGGAAATGATCCCCTCAGAACATAAAGTTAGAAAATTATGCAATTTTTAACGTAACATATGCTGATACACAGCAGAATTAGACAGTGCCTCCCTAAAATTGTATGTGTGTGTGTGCCAATATAGAGTTTGTTTTGGTTACTTTAATATTTCTATGCATCTGGAGAGATTATTTTTGTTTCGCCTATATTCTTTTGCAAATTTCCCATTTTCATTTGTTTTTAAATAGTTTTTAATGCATTTTTTTAATGTTATTCACCATTTATGTGTCATTATGGATTACGTTCCCTTTTTGTGCCGTTCATATGCAAGCGATTTAAAAAGTATCCATTTTAACAACGGTATTTCTACCAAATATTGTGAATATTGTAGGGAGCAGAAGGTCAGTTTTGTCCTCAGTATGGAGAAGCCAGAAAAGAAACTTGGACTTTTAAAATCAGGATTGTTACAAAATTTATTAACATCCCTATTTAAAAGCAAAGGGAAACCCCTCTTGTACAATTATCAGCCAATGCAACTTGTGTTGGCACGAGGGGCTGCAAGCTCTCATTGCAGGTTGAGATCATACAAGGGGGCTGTTGAGTAATCTACCTCCTTTCCCCTTTCCCCATGCAAAGACTTCCTGATCCTGTCTTGAAAACAGAAGGCAGTACTGGGAAGCAACAAGGCTCGTTTTCTTTATGATGCATTCCTTTTCCTCGAACCTCACAAATAGACAAGATGATGTGAGCAAAACAGGAGATGAACAGACAGTACAATAATTTCATCTCTGGTTTGGTAGGCTGCTTAAACCTTTTGAAATATTAAGATGTTGTTTCCATTAATACCCTTATCAGGGAGCATCTCTCCCCGATATCTAGCAGTGTGCAGAGCTTTACCACCTTTGTCCTATCGGTGTCTGTCTGTTGTCTGTTGTCTGCTGTTCTGTTCTGTTCAGTTGTTTATACCACTGTATTTCTGCATAGAACTAAGTCATGCTGGAAGAAATGCAAGTGCGTCCCATAAAATGTGTTAGGTGAATTTTCGTAACGGAGTTATAAGCCTGTGAAAGTTCAAATTAACAGAGAATTCACATGAACTGATTGGTGCAGGGAGATAATTGAAGGCTTTTATCTTGTGAAGAAGCACCAAATTGTTACCGTAGAGGAACACTGCTTTACTGTAGGGGAAGCATTCCGGTTCCTTACCGGTGTTCCAGGATTCCCAGGTAATCTTATGTAATACAGGAAGAGAAAGATGATGTGGTGCAACACCACACAGAGACTGTCTCCAGTTGACAAAGCATAAACTGCTCTTAGCGTAAACCCCTGCTGCTGCTGCATCTGCAGCAAGGAATTGGGGAGGGGGGAGGAGCTGAGTTCGATGTAGAAAGTTATCAGGCTCTCCCATGAATTTTCACACTGATGAGACAGGTAAGTGGGGATGCAGATGATCACGGAGGAATCAGGATGTGGATGGTCACGTATGCACAGGGTTGCCACTGGGGCAATGCAGCAGTCCTTGTCCTTGTTTATTTTATTTACCGGACTTCTAGATGGCCTTTCTTACTGAGACTCAAAGTGTATTACAAAGTTAGAAAAACAGCGAAATAAAGAATGCAATTTAAGATACGTCATATAAACCATGCAGCAGCAACGGGGTTATAAACATTAGAAAACAAGATAATATGTACTGCAAAGAGTGCAGTAAACAGCAGTCTGTTTGCTATACGAACGTGCCCTCCTGACCAATTCCGTTTACTATAACCCTGTTATTTTTCTTGAAACTATGTGAATGTTTTTCAGGAGCACCTCTGTTTCTGGCCAAGTTGTTTTTTTCTGCCTAGTGCAGGAATCCCCAGTGTGGTGCCCGTGGGTGCCATGTTGCTCACCAGCACCTTATATGGTGCCCACCAAGGGTTTTCAGATAGTGGATGGGGCCAGGTGGGGTTCTTGCCCAGCATGGCTTATGAGTGTTGTTTATAGTCTGCTTCTCTCACAATTACAATTACAATACCTTTATTGGCATAAAGCCTTATGAGTGGCCATAGAAGATCTGATTGGCTGTGCTCATTAAAATAATGTTGCTTTGGTGGCAACATTTGCTTTGTTTAATTTATCTCTCTTCTTCACTGCATGTGGACATTCTATGGCTGTGAGGGTGGCTCCGCTCCCTGTGGCATCCCTTTTATGACTGAGCCCATGGCCCTGACCCTTTTCAGACAGCCTTTGTATTCTATTTTAGTAACCGGTTGCTAATGGATTTTTTCCTGTCATTTCAGACAGACTCATTTTAGTAACCGGCTGCTAGCGGAAGTTATTTACCTGTTCATACAAACCTGCTTTTGTCGGGTTAGCAAAGTATGGTTGAGCCGCTTTTGAGGGAAACTGCCTTTTTTCCATTTTCAACCTCTTTGTTGCGCTTCTGACACATTGTGGCATGATGTTTAAAATATCTGTAGCACTTCCTACAATACCACTTCCCCCCGCCCTTTTCTGTCATGCGATCTTCCTTGGATTTTTAAAGAAACTTTCTGTGAGGCTTCTGCTCAAAGTAGTCAAGGATCAGATCTTTGTTGATGAAACACAGTTCTTTATTTCCAATTTCTACATTGGTACAGGTCCTCGGATTATTGTCAGAGATAACGCATACAATAGAAGCAGGTCTAATATACTCTCCAGCACAATTTGAATTGCCCATAGGTAACCAATCAACAAAGGGGAAAAACCGCGGGCAAAAGGTTCTCTGGCCGTTTGCTTCCCACAGGAAAGAAAGCGAGGTGTGAAGCAGTAAATCTCCCTTCCCAAACCAGACCCCTCAGATGTAACCATATTCACATAACAAATGCCTTCCCCAAGGCTTTCGCACGTTGATAAGAAATGGTCCCTGTCCTCCCCTGTCTTCCCAGCCGGGATGAATGGAATGCGGAGGCAGGAGTGTGAGAGGCCCATTGTTCCCATGCTTTGAAGTTGTCATTCTCCCGGGCAAACAGATACATAGACCAGGCCTGGTCAAAGCCATAAACCTGGGGTCACATAATATACATTCACAATGGTCAAGCAAATGGCAATAGGCATGATTATATAGTGGGTATAGGAACAGCTAATAGCAATAGGCATGATTACAAAGTGGGTACAGGAACAGGTTACAATATATAGCATGAGATCCCAAAAATCCTTGTCTGAATCTGCAGATTCTGACACTTTCTAAGGCGAGCACTGTAGCACTAAACCGCTATTGCTCTTCTCAGTGGTACCGCTATAGCATTGAAGTACTGTAGTGGTTTAGCACTGTAGTGCTCACCTTAAAACATTTTTTTAAAAGTCAAATGAAGATTGGGTGGTGAAAAAGGGCGGGGGGAAAAGTGGCACTGTTTGAAATGACCATAGCACTCCAGAGATAGCTCATTAATGGAAGGAAATTCGCTGTATGTATCGCTTTATTCGATTGGGCCAACAACGAATAACATTCGGTTTAGAATGGTAATATGAAAGGGGCTTCTGTGTCAGAAGAATTTCAAAGGTGCCTGCAGGCTAGGGGACCCCTGGCCTAGTAACCATCATAATGGTGGTTAAAAATACGTTTTAAATTTGCAGATATATCCAAGAATGGGTCTTTAATCCTTGTTGAGAGCTTTGCCTTGCTGTTCTCTTGAAGTCTGAAATGTTTGAATTTCACATTGGTGTTTCACTGAATGCTGGGAGAAGAGTGATGAGCTTAGAAAAGATCGACAAAGCTCACTGAGGGATCACGGCAAGTCACTATTTCCAGCTGCGTATCATACAGCCAAGGTATACTATGAGGATAAATTTACCATATTTTTCACTCTATAGCACGCATCTGACCATAAGACGCGGGGGGAGGATTGCACCCTCCGCGCTGGTCAGGAGTCCTCAGCTGGCAGCGGCGGTGCGGTAGCGGCAGCCTCGCGCGGTGGCAATGTCAGCGGCGGCCTTGCGCAAGCCGCCAGGGTCAGCGGCGGCCTTGCGCGAGCCGCCAGCGGCAGCAGCGGCCCAGCAGTGGCCTCGCGCGAGCCACCAGCGGCAGCAGTGGCCTGGCGGCGGCAGCCTCACACAAGCCGCCAGCGGCGCCCTTCGGCAGCAAGGGAAGCCTTGTGCCTGCTGCGGTAGCAGTATTCGCACCATAAGGCGCACACACTTTTCTCCCCACTTTTTTGGGGAGAAAAAGTGCGTCTTATGGTAGAAAAATACGGTATTTATTTACTTCATTTTAGCCCCACCTTTCTTCCAGTGGGGATTGCAAAGTGGCTGACGTCATTCTTTTCTTGTCCATTTTATCCTCACTACGATTAGGCTGAGAGTATGTGACTGGCCCAAGGTATCCCAACAAACTTTCATCCCAGAGTCGGGATTCAAACCAGATCCTAGTCTGATACTCTGTATGCTGTCCTCAGTTCCCTTTTGGGTGGGGAGTGTAATAAACTACCAGTAAATAACCTATTCGGTGCTAATGCATAAAATTAATTCATTGCTACATACAGGTGATTTCTATCCCAGTAACATTAAACACTCATTTGGAATGGTCCGCTAACTCTGATAGTTTATGTGAACTTTAATTTGTTTTGAAGTATTCTAAGGGGAACGCCTTGCTGTAAAACCTCAGCAGAGAAAGGTGGTCTTTTTTTTAACCCTTAATGAAATAAACAGCTGGAGCACAGTTCACCTAGGTTCATGATCTGATGCAGTTTTGGAGAACATTTCAAGGCAACAAGTGGTTGACTTGTGCTGAGCGCAGGGTGGAGGTGGGGGGAAGCCTGTTGACCTATATTGTACTTCTAGCCCAGAAGGAAAATATAGAAAGATGGCGGTGCACAGTCTAAAAATAGTTGATTGTTTTATTGTTAGATGGTGAAACAAAACCAGAGGCCACAGGCACATTAAGTAGGGCTACCGTATTTTGAAAAGCAAAAAAGAGGACATGTTTCCCATCTGACTACTTCAAATGAGTGATCACTATGACAAATCCCATTTTAGATGCCCCTACTATTCAAACTGTGATAACTGCTGTTAACTAGGAATATTCCTAACCTTCCAACCCAAAAAGAGGATGTTTTCATCAGCTTTTTAAAAAGAGCCCAAAAGAGAACAGACATCAAAAAAAGAGGACATGTCCTCTAAAAAGAGGATATCTGGCTACCCTACTTAATAGGCTAACCTTAGACTAACCATGTTACTCTCTTTGAGGAGCAGATTTAATACAAAACTTTCTGTTTACACCTTTGTATATTCTACCATGTGGTGGAAAATACCTTCCACCACACTTCGAAGAAGTCCTTTTTACTGTTGTCTTCTTATGTAGGAACCGTGGCTTCCTTTGTGGTTCCTTATTTGTGTAAACCAAGTACACAGAGCCCACAGAGCTGGAAAACAGGGATGTGCCGAATTGTGTGCATGTGGGCATTCATTTTAGGTTTTTAAAACCCTTTTTCTTTCTTACCGTTGTCCATTTTCTTCATAATACATATTATCAGTTTCCATTCATTTCAAGAGGAAACACAAGCTGTAATTAATTATCTCCCCACCCCATTCCAATTGAAATGAAATCCTCAGGGACTGCCCCAATCACCCAAGCGATCCTCCTTTCCAAGTCTGAGGCAGATAGGAGGAGAAGGAGCACTCCCATAAATAAAAATTCTGTCATCAGCGTAGGTGAAGGTAATTTTTTTTTGGCAAGCCAAGAAAACAGTCGGGCGCAAATAATATATATTAATAAATAGCAGGATCTTTGCATATGACTGCACCCGTTCATGTCTGAAGTGTATAAAAGCGTGGGAGGGTAATGTGGTTTTAAACATAAAATACATGCTAAATCCTGGGCCTTCCCTTAGTGCATTGGAACCTGAAGCATTTTCCTTCAAGTCTGACTCAGATGTCAGAAGTTAGCCAAGATAGAGAGTACAGTGAGGTGAAGTGCAAGAGATCACAAAGAATAGCCCCCCTCACTCATGTATTCAATTTTTCCTTTTTAAATAGACCTCTTCACCCTCCACTTTCTTCAGCTGTGAATGGGCGATGGCCTCTCTTCTTTCTTTACCAATGGTAACAGCAACTGGGGTTAGTGATTTTTTTTGGAGGGAAGCCATCTCTTTCCCCACTGTCTGGGTCAGCGCTATGGACCTGGTTTAAATTACCCTGTCCTCTCTCAGTGACTGTTTTAAAATGAAATTGAAGAAGTAGGAAGATTTTAGACCCTAATTACTGATAGCTTGCATGCCATTTCATTTGTGGCTGGTGGAGAGCCCAATCAAAACCATTCTCAAGCAAATGAGCCATCAGTATGATTGTTGTGAACAGTTTTGTTTTGTTTTGTAAAGAAGTGTAATCCTTTTTGGTGGCAAATATTTGTGTAACTGCAGATTGGTACATGCCCCTGTCAGTTACATATCTTCTGTATCACTCCGCTCACTATACCTGTCCCTTTGACCTTTCTGAACTCTAAACCAAATGGCAAGGGACTAGAATAATGGTCAGATCTGAATATTACAGAACCTTGTTACAACTAATCCATATTGAAACCACTCCATTAATGGATGGCGCCTTTTCTGTTGAAGTTCCAGTAATATCTGAATGGACTTCCCAACTATAGAGGATTTACCTTCCTGGTACATAACATGAATAAAACATTGACTGTTTTAAGGTTTGTTTTAAGTGCCACTGTTGTGCTGTTATTACAAACAGCAATATAGCAATAGTTAGTCTTAGAAAACAATCATTTCAGGGGTAGGTGTAGCATGGGAACAGAAGCCTGTGCCCAACCAGTTAGATTACCAGAACATCGGGAGAATGTTTTTTTTATTGACGCCAGATCCAGCCGGCGCCATGCACCCCAAAATGGCTGAACCCAGAATTGCGCAGTTGAAAAGCTTTTATACAGAAGTGAGAATAACGTGAAAACAACGTATTAATCACCTGACCTTTAGTTAGAGTACAGTCCTGGGATTTTTCCACTGGCTCAAAACTTTGTATCTTTTTAGAGAAAGGCTGTGTTTTTGTGTGAGGTGCATTGTGGCTTCTGCTGGGGGGGGCTTAACTGTTAATGAGGGTGATAACAGAAGCACCCAAACTGCCTGAAACTGCCTGCTTTTGCTTCACTCCCCCCTTTTGGTCACAGTGACATGTTAAGGAACTGCTGACCAATCAACGTATTCAGCATTACTGTCTTGGCCCCCTGTTACCTTAATGTAGGCGTGGCGCTGTCTGGCAGTGTGCAGATACAACAGCGTGGTGGGTTTGAGCTGAGTGTTAGTTTTTGCTAGCAGGGATAAGGCAACTGAGGTTTCAGTAGTGATGGTTTCTAATGCAGCTTGCGAGCGAATTATATGGTTTATCATGTATATAAGAGTGCGATAGCCAGGTGTGCCATCTGCTGCCCAGGTTGCAGGGCCATACACCTGAATAATATGCTCTGGGGCCCACTCATCTTTCCACATCCCTATCGAGAGGCTTTGTGAGGACCGCCCTCATTCAGCATAGACAGGAACCCCTAAGCGTTCTCCCACCCCTATGGGGAGCAGGAAAAAGCTAGGTTTGATAGTTTCTAGTACACATGCTGCTGCCCAGGTGGAGGGTAGAACTGCATAAGCAGCCGCCCCACAAATCCAGTACAGGGAATCTAGGCCTTCCAGCGGAAAGTGGTTTTACACGGATAGGTTCAATATACCTGTACAGGCCTAAGGTTCTGGGGATCGGGAATGGCAGAATTGTTAGGGTTAGCAAAGTTCTTTATAGTGCCCGTGACCTGAAGCATTGCATTTCCAAAAGTACTTTTTCTCAGTTATATATGAACGTTCCCAGGAGAGGCCACCGTAGTTTACAGTCTTTCCTTGGTTACGGGTTATAGCAGCACAGACATCAATACAGACTGAGAGTCCCTGCCGGGGCTGAGTGATAACACTGGATGCTATTAGAAATTGGGCATTGCAGTTGGGATTACTCCAGGTCTTTCTTGAATATGCATAAACATTAACTCTAGCCCTGACTGCGTTTCCCTGGGGGTTGTGGCACACAGACTTTAACCATTCATGGCAAACCTGATAGGAAGTATTCTGATACAGGCACTTAGTAACATTAGCAGAAGTACAATCATAATCAGAGTGATAAATCACAGCCTGGGAAGTTTACCCTTCCCGAAATGAGGTGGTAATACAAGGGGTGCAAGCGGGACCAGCTTTTAAGGAACTTGAATGCCAGAACAGTAGAATCCACATCTTGGGTTGTGCGTTGACTAGCCAGCCTCCGGAGTGACTAGAGCAGGGCCTCAGGAACCAAGTCTTCGCCCATGTGCAGGAAGGCTGTTGCCGGTCGGCCTTAACAGGGGCCAGTTAACAGGAGTCTTTCGCCTTATAGAGAGTCTCACCAGTCAGGGTGGGCCCTGGTGTGGCGACCCACTGAGGATGGGTAATCTTTAGGTTAGACCAGAGGATCCAAGGCTTTCGCTCAGCCACTTTGATAGCTGTGGGCGAGCCTTAGTTAGAGTAAAGATGTTACAATTTTAGCTAAGCAAACAAACAAACCCTGTGATAAAATGACAATAACATTTAATCACTCTTATAAATATCAGTTATTTTGTAAGAAAAGTCCAACATCCTCTCAATGAGCACCCGGTTAAACACTCATTTCTTCAGTCTTCCTCAGGAGTAGGAGTAAAAGGTGTCAGCTCTGAAAAGAAGGCAATTTGAAATTGGATCCAGAAGATATAAAGATAATAGAAGCTAAGCTACATCTAGAGGCTGACACCTTTTACTCCTACTCCTGAGGAAGACTGAAGAAATGAGTGTTTAACCGGGTGCTCATTGAGAGGATGTTGGACTTTTCTTACAAAATAATTGATATTTATAAGAGTGATTAAATGTTATTGTCATTTTATCACAGGGCTTGTTTGTTTTTTTGATATATTTCCTGTCTGTGATCCCTGCTTTGGTTTATTCATATACAATTTTAGCTAAACAATAGGCCTACTTCTTCCCATGGTATGAAGCTCTAATAGTATCTAATGTAGCAGATATGGGTACATAGTACTGTATGTTCTTTATCGAACTTAAGCTAACTGATATCAGAAGTATGCACAGTCATTGTTTATCAAGAAAAGGCAAGGTTATGAGCAATATAAACCGTCTGTCAGCATTTTAGCATTTTTCCCAGCATGCATGTAAGCAAGGAACCAAAGTGAATATCTGAATATATGTTCATGATTGATTTCCGTTTCTGTGATTACAATCATCAGTGGCACTTAACATATGTATGTCTATCTATGCCAGAAAGAAGCCAAATGTGCTCACCAAGGTTAGTCAGGTCAAGTTAGTGGCAGAGTGTTTCGTAGACTGTGCGTACAACAAATCCCCCCCCCCCCCCCCCCGGTAAAGTGAAGACTTATAGTTCACTGATGCCAACCGTAGCTCATCTCACACCTGTATAAGCTTTGGCAACCATTACCATCCTTTCAGTTCTAGGGGAATGTTGCAGTTCAGGTTTAGGCAGTGCAGCTTTGATACAAGAAACAATATATGGAATGCATGAAATACAAGTACAGATGCTTATAACGCAGAAACTTCCTAGATGACAGGACCAGTATCCATCCCGGGTCTGTACCAGTGGGTCAGGGACTGAAGGTATTTCCCATAGGCAAGAGGAGAATAGGTCACCGCCTGAGAGACTTTCATCCAAATAAAAGGAAGGCAAATTCAACCATCCTGCAAGTCCCACCTATACATTTTAGTGGTACCCCAGTTAGGACCCACCCCATCATTAATTAATGAATCAACAGAGTCTGTAAGGAGAAGAGGGTAGATGATCAGGATGATCCTGAAGTAGAAATCCACCATGCTGATAAGAAAGGTATTCAAAAGAGCTCAGAATAAACAAGTGAGGCAACTGAGGTACTGATGGAACATAGTCTGTATGGACAAGGCAGGTTTCTTATTATGTCTATGTCCTCAGATTAAAAAAAAGGCTTGTACAAGAATAGTGTTACACCAGAACCACTATTCACATAACCAAGAATAGCAACAGTGTTCTCCAGAGCTCCCTTGGGTCTTCAACTTCCAGTGGGGGCAGCAGTTTGGTGCAGTAGGGCTGATAGCTGTATCAAAGATCAGCAGTACCTGGAACAGCTAAACAGGGACTGGCATTCTGAAATCTCTAATAGAATTAGTTATTTTGCTATTATACTTCTGAAACATAGAGAGAAAAAACCCCCAGATTAAACAGATGAACATCTGAACATTCTCTTTTAACGTTGCATTCCATATTTCTGGAACAGCCCCTTGCCATGCCATCTGGAAAGCCTGCCATGAATTAAAATCAAAATATACTAATCTTTCCCCTGGAAAGATCCTAGTGCATTTAGGTGAGGGACAAAGGTTTGCTTGCATGAACCGGTATTTATGGAGTCAAGTCCATCAGATAAAAGTCCTGTGTAATAGAATGAATGTGGTTCAGACAGTCTTTTCACTTTCAGGGACCCATTACCTGTATAGCTTCCATGTACTCTGATGTGGGTTCCAGTAACTTACTGGGGCTTCATTCCTAGGAACTGCCAGGAGAGGAGTATTGTGCCAGTCTCCTTCCTCTAACCAGGTTTTTAATAACAGGTTTCAATCCTGGCTGACCTTCTGTTAAAAAGAAATACTGGAAAAGGAATGTCTGAGGAGATCAGGGATCAAGGTTTTGTCTCAGAAGGGCAACTGGACAGTCAGGGGTTGGCAGAAAGACATACTTCAGACTCCGGTTGTCCCCGGGACCAACGCATTCTTGAAGGAAGTACTGAATGATGGTTGTCTGTCAATGCCCACCACATAAGCTGTCTGAGTAGAAAAGATCTTCTTCTGTTCAATGAGAATAAATCCTTGCTCCTCAAGAGAAAACAGTTATTGAGTTAACAGAACAGTGTCAGAATTGCTTTTAATATTCATTTCCATAAAAATTCAAGGCAATTTTGCTCTGTCTCTGAATGCAGGCTGAGTGAAAGAACAAATGAAGGAAAGTCTGTTTATTGCAGGAGGAGGAAAAAACAAGAGTTCAGTCTTCTAGAGTAACAACCAGTTGCAACAAGTCTCTGCAGAAAGTGGGGGAAGGGATCCAGGACACCTTGCCCGTCTCCCCACTTGATCAGTTCAAATGTAAACCGTCAAACTCATCAGTTTGTAGCAGCTTGAGCTGCCTCTTTTCTTGTGTCAGCTCAGGTCAACCTCATCCAGCTGATTTGCAATCAAACAGCATTCCAGAATCTTTTCCAGCAACTCTCACCATTTCAGTCCCGGGGGGGGGGGGGTTAACTTTACCCATTATCCCCCATTTAGTCATGTTTTGAGAGACAGAGAGCTGTATAGTTTTCTTAAATTCAAACAACGTGCTTAAACCTTTGACATCATCACTTTCCATTGTCAGTCATAACAGAAGGAGGGGTATGCCTCCTTTTTCTTCCCTGTCTCTGCAAGGCCGTGGTGCATTAAAAATCCATCTTTTCTCCTATGAACAGATGAAGCTCAGAGAAATTGAGTAGAAGGGGAATGAAATGAAGGAAGAAACAAAAACCAAAACCAAAACCATTCAGGAGGCAAAATGCATATTTCAGGGAGCCTCCAGGTCCCCCCCGGATGCTGGCATCTCACGAAACAGTTCCGGCCTGCTTTATATGTGGCTGACATGCTAGCAAAATAAACACTAAAGGCAAAATATTCAGGCATAGAAGAAAAATATATTCAAAACTTAAAATTAAGTCAGAGGGGTGTGACAATACAACAGAGACATTCTAGGTTCTTTCCCCACCCCCCTTCTCCTGTCTAACCTGAAAACTAACTCCCAATAACTTACCCAGAGTATTCTAGAAATAGCCATGCTTTAACCTCCTGGCTTAGCAAGGGCTGTTACAATTTCCCACAATTATGAGACCAACCAGAATCTGTCATTAGAATATTAACATTGGGTGTTGTAACATCTGCTCATCTGAACATAATTTAGATACCTTTTGGGTCAGATTCTTTCCTGAGGAAGGAAAGAGAGGGGGGGGGGGGACAGAAAAACTTCCCTGCAAAGCAGGAACTCCTTACTTGCAGAAAATACAATTGCAAAATAAACATAAGTACATATACTGTTGGGCCCCCTGTTTTACAAAGACAGTTTAAATTAAAACTCTTTTAAAAATCATTTTACAAATGTAGGATACCAGGATAACCATAAATCATACAAAAGGCTAAGTGGATGCCCCTTCCTTTGCTCTGCTTTATTTGCAGAAAAGGAACAGTGTGAACAAAGTTAAAAGCATTTTCTGATTATCAGAATGATAAAGTAACAAACCTTGCACCCTTTTGCACACTAGGAGGGCAGGGTATGTACTCACAGATCTCCAGTAAATAATCATTTTTTTGTATAGCTTATAACCTTGATCTCCTTATGCGACTCTCACTCCTTATCTGTACAGCTGACGCACTAGAAGCCAAAACAGTCTGACATTTTCGAGGTCAGGGTGCCATCCTCCCGGCAGGATACATCCCATTTCCTCACTAAAAGAACTTCGACACAGCTTTATAGACAAACAATTAACTCTGCTTAGGCCAGAATGAGATATAGACATCAATACAAACAAACTTTTAACTTTTACCAACTTCATAAATCATTTTTCCCTTTCAAAGAGGCTCAATAAGAACCTAAAATTGCCTCAAAAAGTTTTAAAAACCAACAGCCTGGGCTGGCAAATCAGAAACTGAGACCTTGGAAATTCAGAACAGAATTTACAAACTTTGCTGAACCTTAGCAGGCAAAAGCACGGAGTCTCTTCTCCTTTACAGAAGAGGGAACTCTGCAGAATTTTTCCAACTCAGGGAAACCTCCAGGTGTTTCCTGGAGACCATTCATTTATTTATTACTGACATTTATATCTGTACAAAAGAATCTCTTACAGTTCTATACATTTGAGTAAAATTTCCCTTTTTGGTTGGAGAGTATTCATACCGTATTATTCATAACATACCTATATCACATATCAGCATGAAAAGTCTCATGTTATTCATCACAACATATCTCTCATTCCGTGTTAATTCTTCAAACAAACAGATATATACATTTATACAGGGGTCATTTCATAGAAAAAGAGGTGCAGGAACTCATTAGCATAACTCATTAGCATATGCCATGCCCCCTGACATCACCGGCTGAATGTCAGTTTCAGCCCCATTATATCCTATGGGCCATTGAAGTCAATGGCAAAAACTCATAGGGTATATGAGGGGCTGGAGGAGAGGGGGTTTGAAGGAGAGACTCCAAACTTGCAGGATAGCTGCTGGGGCCTCTCCCCAAAATACCCACCAAGTTTAAATAAGATTGGACCACGGAGTCCAATTCTACGGGCCACCAAACAGATTGCCCCATCCCCTCCATTGTTCTCTATGGTGGGAAAAACTGTTACTCATGGCAACGGCTGAGAAATCAGTCTTCCAAAAAGCAGAAGTGGCGCCTGTTGAAGTATCAGCTAGGAGCCGGAGCAATCTGTCCTGGTGCCGTGGCTCAGGAGGGTCCCAATGACCCAATCTCTGTTGGGGTCAACCCCTGTTCCCGGCCAATGCACCAGAAATGTAGCATGGGAACAGAAACCTATGCCCAACCAGTTAGATTACCAGACATCGGGAGAAGAAGGGTTTTTTTTATTGATGCCAGATCCAGCCAGCGCCATGTGCCCAAAAATGGCTGAACCCAGAATTGTGCAGTTGAAAAGATTTTATACAGAAGTGAGAATAACGTGAAAACAACGTATTAATCACCTGACGTTTAGTTAGAGTACAGTCCTGGGATTTTTCCACTGGCTCAAAACTTTGTATCTTTTTAGAGAAAGGCTGCGTTTTTCTGTGCATTGTGGCTTCTGCCGGGGGGGGGAGGGGCTTAATTGTTACTGAGGGTGATAACAGAGGCGCCGAAACTGCCTGAAACTGCCTGCTTTTGCTTCATAGGGAAGAAAAGTAACTATCAGTGCATTCCTAACAGAGTTACACCCTTCTAAGTGCATCAAAGTGAATGAGTTTAGAATGGTGTAATTCTGTTTAGCATTGCATGCACTGTTAATTTCCCAGCTCAGATCAGAGAGACGTGTACAGTATGCATACAAATAGCTCCAGGTCTTGATCGCCCTTGAGCAAGAGCCTGTCATCAGAGGGCCTCCCTTCAGCTTTGGTATTGCCCCTTACTCCTTTTATAGCACTGACAGTGCAATCCAGTGCAAAAGAATCATAGAATCACAGAGTTGGAAGGGGCCATACAGGCCATCTAGTCCAACCCCCTGCTCAATGCAGAATCAGCCTAGAGCGTGCACACAAAGCTTATACCCAGAATTAAACTTTGTTGGTCTTAAAGGTGCCACTGGACTCAAACTTTGTTTTATTGCTTTAGACCAACATGGCTACTCACCTGAATCTATGCAAAGTTACTCTGTTCTAAGGCCATTGATTTCAGTGGACTTCGGTTGAAGTAACTCTGAATAGGATTGCACAATGAAGGATGTAATCTTCTGTGCGCTTGCTTCTCAGTGCAAACTAAAGGACATCAAGTCCATTCCCTTCAGTGGGTTTAAGCAGGCCCATCTTTGCATAGGATCAGTCTCCTGCTTGGGACAAAGCTTCATTGAACTGAAAGGGACTTTCTGAGTATATACAGAATTGAGCTGTTGGACAGCCACTACCTTACACCAGCTCTGTATGAACTCCCAAACAGCACAGCAAGGGAAAATATAAAGCCACAGCACTATTCTCTACCAGCCAGTTTGTTCTGAAGATAGAAAGGAAGAGTTTTGTGGATGAAGCCCCTGCAGAGGCACCACATTTCGGTGGCAGCAGTTACTACTTTATGCAAACCTTACGGAATGAAAGGGAGTGAAATAAGATCAGTGCTTTGCATGGATAGCATTGTAGATTTTTGAAAAAGATAACTGATACCTCATTTGATAAATAATTCATGATATTGACCAAGTTTGTGATATGTCAAGCCTTACATCAGCGATACCTGCATCTTTCTTTACTTGGGTTGTCACTGTGGGCCTTTAGAGCAGAGAGGCAGGTTTGATGTTGTCTAGTCAGTGCCTAGCCAGTATATGGGAAATCGACCACATAAATGCTGGCTTCAGAAAACAGTGGAATGAAATATACTTGGTACATGAAAATTGGTTTCATAATAAATATGCATGGAAGGTTACTGAAAATGCTAAGGTGTTATGGTGGGGAGAAGACAAGGGTGGCTAAGATAAGGATTTAGGAGGCCATAGAATCAGGGAGTCGTAGAATCACAGCGTTGGAAGGGGCCATACCAGCCATCTAGTCCAATCCCCTGCTGAACGCAGCGTCAGCCGAGAGCATTCCTGACAAGTGTTTGTCCAGCCGCTGCTTAAAGTCTGCCAGTGATGGGGAGCTCACCACCTCCCCAGGCAGCTAATTCCACTGTTGCACAACTCTCACTGTCAAAAAGTTTTTCCTAAGATCCAGCCGGTACTTTCCCACCCTTAATTTAAACCCATTATTGTGAGTCCTGTCCTCTGCTGCCAACAGGAACAGCTCCCCGCCCTCCTCTAAATGACAGCCCTTCAGATTCTTAAAGAGAGCAATCATGTCCCCCCTCAACCTCCTCTCTTCTTCAGACTAAACATTCCCAAGTCCCTCAGCTTTTCCTCACAGGGCTTGGTCTTCAGGCTCCCGATCATCCTCATCGCTCTCCTTTGTACCCACTCCATTCTGCCCACATCCTTCAAGAGGTCTGGAAGATGCTGGACAGAGCTACAGACAGCCTATTAGGGCTTGATAACAGCAGCATTTAAAAGGAACAAATGTTGAAAAACAAATCAGCATGGCATAAGGATCTCCAAAAAGACTTAACACCCAGGCAGTGAGCATCTATTTGGGGCTCTTATGCATGCAAAACAAGAATTTTTTTCCATCCGCCTACAATTTTTCAAACTCCACACGAGATGGTATCTTTCCCCAATATGTCTTCACTACGTGCACCCGAATCACAGCTCCCAGTGCTGGAAAGGGTATGGTGAATCTAGTGGTTTCTTTCATTGTTGGTGGTCCTGTACAGCTATTCAGTCCTTTTGGAGGCAAGTCATAGTAGAAATAGAAAAAATCACGTCTCAACGCCTGCCATTTGACCTGACAGTATCACTCCTTAATTTGGATGAAGGAGTGGATCCGGAGTTAGAAATAACTAAACTCATTTCCACTCTTTTAGCAACAGCTCGGTTGACCATCACGGCTTCTTGGAAATCATCCACCCCACCCAGTATAACGGCGTGGAGAAACAAATGCTGGGATCATTTTGTAATGGACAAGATAGCTGACACTGTCGAAGGGCGCTTGTCAAAAACTAAGAAAACACATTCATCTCTTGTCAGCACGTTGTCCTCTTTCATGCAGTACATGGCAGAAGATAACATCATCCCTTCAACCCCATATTACATTAAATGGCTTCATTTTTAAATACTTACCATGATCTAAGCACCCACTTTTTTGTTTTTGTACTCTTACTCTCATAACATTAGGTTAAATAAATTAGAAAGCAGAGTTTATATGGTAACAATAATAATAATAATAATAATAATAATAATAATAATAATAATAATAATAATAATAATAATAATAATAGCAGCATCTGCCCAGTTGCCCCAAAAACTGAAATGCTCATTAATATCTTCAGCGGCTTTGATATGTTCCAAGCAATCAAATCATGGGCCTAAACTAGGACTGATGAGTTTTAATATCAGTGAATATAGAAATGCACACGTTAGGTCGGCGTGTGGGAGGTGTATATTTTTAACTCCTCCACTAAGGAACATGTTCTGAGAACAGAAGTGCACACTTCTTAGCACAAATGATTAATTCCTGCTCATTTAGAGGTTGAACATTTTAATAGATTTGCGTTCTTTCTATCCTTTCAGGTTACGTAAAGATGCTGCCTTATTACCGTACAGCAGGGGTGGGCAATTGTTTTGGCTCGAGGGCCACTTTGTGGGAGCGGAGGTTAGCGGAGGGCCGCACCTTTTAAAATGATTGCATTCATTAGTTAACTTTGCATTTCAGAAAAAGTATAAATTGTATCATAAAAATCAATAAATACAAATTAAATAAAATAGTGGTAGTTTTATTCAATTTATTTATTGTCCTAATTTCATATCATCTATAGCTGCAAGCACATTTAATTTTAGAATCAGTTTAATGAGAGAAATGTACCCTATCACACTTTTCTACATTTTTTTTGAAATCAGGAGATTGCTTTTTGAGAAACCACGTGGCCGACTGTCTTGGCGGGCCGCAAAAAACTCTGTGGCGGGCCGCATGTGGCCCCCGGGCCGCAAGTTGCCCACCCCTGCCGTACAGCAATTACATGACCACTGTTGTTTTATACAGTTACAAATATTTACATGTTGCATTCAACATAACATGGTATGTTACAAAGTAACATGAATAAAAAGGCAGGTTTTTGTCTTGAGACATTAAAATTTCAGTAGCAGAGATGATGGAAAAGAAAGGAGAAGAACAGGGGAGGCTAGACAAAAATGGATTAATATGGGCAAATGCAGTTCAATCTATTTAAACATTTGTTTCGGTAGGGGATGAAGACTAAAGAGTTTGACGAGGTGGGGCCATGGTTCAGTGGTAGAGCATCTGCTTGGCCTGCAGAAGTTCACAGTTCAATCCCCAGCATTTCCAGGTAAAAAGCATAAAGTGATGAAAAAGACCCTGAGAGAGACCCTGGAGAGCCGCTGCCAGTCATAGTAGGCAGTACTGCTCTTTTTTTTTTTTTTAATGATTTTTCTCTATGACTACAACTATAGCGCTACAATCTAAGCTACACATACCTTATACAGAGAGTACTTTATCATTTGCTTAATACTACCTTGTTACATAAAATAATTATGAAGCATTTAAAACCTTGGATAAATTTCAATTACTTGTTACTGCTACTATAAAAGTTATCAAAAACTATTTGGCAGGCACGCCCACCTAGAGAAATACAATTAATTAAACCATTTATAATACATAAGTGCAATGCTTAATAAAACAGTTTAATCACTATTTCTTCTTTCGTCCTCTTCTTGTCTTAACAGTCTCAACTACTTTTGGAGCTGCAGCTCCCTTTTCCGAGTCAGACACTTCTTCTTCACTTTTTGAGCTATCAAATCCATACATGCTTTCTTGCGAGGCCAGTGAACCATCTGAGTCTCTCCCAGTTTTCTGCTCTTTGCTTTTTTCCAGAAATTTTTTCGCTTGTTGAACAGAGTCAATCTTATACTTCTTATCTTTGATGCTGAAGCATAGTCCTTCTGGAGTATTCCAACGATAGATGATAGACTCAGACTGGAGCCAAGATGTCAATTTTCCATAGGCTTTCCTTCTTTTCCTTATTTCAAATGGGATATCCTTCATCACTTTTACTTCTTCTCCCAGGATCTTCAGAGCTGCTTTGTGTGTGGTCCTAAGCACCACGTCTCTTGTAGATTTTTTGGAGAACCTTATCATAATTTCACCAGGCAGGCTTTTCTTTTTAGTATAATCTGGATAGGTTCTGTAAACCATATCCATATCGCTTTTTATATCCGCTGCTTTCATGCCTGTCACTGGTTCAAGTGCTTCACTTAGCAAA
This sequence comes from Lepidodactylus listeri, assembly GCA_029233225.1. Taxonomy (NCBI): domain Eukaryota; kingdom Metazoa; phylum Chordata; class Lepidosauria; order Squamata; family Gekkonidae; genus Lepidodactylus; species Lepidodactylus listeri. The sequence goes on along the minus strand of JARCFY010000009.1, from coordinate 107,761,119 downwards.
TTTTTAAGGTCTTCTCCTGTGTTTTCTGGCACATTCTGAAGTCTTAGGAAAAAAATCGATCTATCCATTTGTAATTTCAAAAGCTGATCGTGGTGGAAAGCCTTTTCCTTCTCTGCCTTTTGTAGTCTTGTGTCTTGGTTTTTTACTGAAGTTTTTACTTCCAGAAGTTCTCGCTGCAGCTTCTCTGTGGATTTATTTGACTCTTTTAGTTCTAGCTGCATTTTGTCCATTTTAACATTGAGAGCTGTCATTTGGTCCACTAGAGGTCGCAATAACGAGGAGAACACCGCACTCATCTCCGTGGTATCAACCTTTGAACTCGGAGCTGTACTTCCTAGTTTGGGGGAAGGTTTCGGTTTCCCCGTCATTGTTGAGACTACGCTCTTTGTTTATAGATAGATAAGATGAACGAAAGGAGCAAATTTTCAAATAGCACTTATGTCCTTCTAAAGTTTATATCTCCAAGTGAGCGATGCTGCCATCTAGCAAGGCGGATGGGCTTTTATTCCTGCAGTAACGCCACGTAAAGAGTCTCGTAAGTATGCTAGTCCCGGAGGGGGGGGGGTTTCACTCCTCCTGCCGTCTTCCCGCTGTGTTCTGCTTTTCTTACTTCAGACTCACGTTTTCTCCATGCGTAACTGTCAGTTCCAGCCTCATTGCTTCGCACTCTCTGCTGCTTCTCGGATTTGCGCTTTCAGCCATACGGCTCTCACGGCGGGGGAACCTATGGGGGTGATGAAAAGGGATCTCTATCCCTCGGTCGCCACCGTAGGGAGAGATCCCCTTCGGGCCACCCCAGGCAGAGCCCCCTCACTGGGGTCTCTGGGGGCTCGGCACCAGTCCAGAGCCCCTTCTTCCCGCCGGGTACGGATCGCGCTCCCCGCAGATGCGGAGGAGCACGTCCGCCATGCTCGCAAGTCTTGCCGGAAGTCCAGGCAGTACTGCTCTTGATAGTAAAAGACAGCTTCGTGTGTTCTTGTGACCACAGTCTTCATGGGAAAGAAAGGTTTTGAGGCAGGGTTGGAACAAAAGAGAAAAAGAGATGGCACATACGAAACTACCTTATGCTGAGTCAGACCAATGGTCGAGCAGAATTGTCCACTCTGACTGACAGTGGCCTCTCTCAGGGCCTTTCACACCGGCCACTTCTGAACTGTCATTTTTGTCACTCATTTGTCCCTATTGCTTTGCCCCCCGCCACCCTTTTCCACATGTATTTTGCTCCCTCTGGGACTACTAAAGACAGCAAAACACAAGGGGGAGGGGAAACCCTGAAGCAATAGGGACAAACGAGTGACAAAAATGACTGCGGAGCATCTTCTACCCGATCCTTTCATCTGGATATGCTAGAGATTTCACCTGGGATCTTCTGTGCACAACACAGGTAACCTAGGCAGCATATGGAAATATGTGCTAGAATGTGGTTTACATTCCTCTAACTTGTCTTAAATAAAAGCGGCATATGACTCTGCTTTGATAGTTCATCATCTTTCCTGAATCCGTTGGTGTCAGTGAGAGCCCTTCAGATAGCTATTGCTGTATTTGTGTATCACCCTGTTGTATAATTTGGCACTCGCGTAGACAGGGTCTACTTCTTTTAGTATTGAATAATAGTCCCCAGTTTGCCCCATTTCAGCACAGTTTGTGTGATTCAGAGATTGGCAAAAAATAAGGGAACAGTCTTGCTGGATTTTTTTTAAATGTAAATTGCAATTTGTGACAAACATAAGCATAAGGAACTTGACAGCATCAGCCTTTGGCTGTAACCACTAATGAAGTCTGTGGCTTCAGCACCCCAAATCTGTTTCTACTGAAATCAACTGAACTAGAACAAACACTTCAGGATATGTTAATATTAAAATGCAACTACATAATGGAGAACAAATCAGGGAAGTGGTGGTGAGTTAAGACTTAATTTCATCAGTGAGTGAGGTTATTTAGTTATTGTTTTAAGTAATTATATCCCGCATCCCTCAGTCAAACTTGGTTGTCAGAGTGGCTTAGCTTGAGCAGATGAATGCGAAGTAAGATTTAGGCCGTGGTCACACGGCAAGGAAACTGCGAGATATGTCCCGCAGAATTCCTTTTGGGTTTCTTTATTCTGGGATGGGGATGATCACACATCCCCCCTGTGAACCACAACTATGGTGGGTGCAGCATTCAGATAGCCGCGCTGCCGTCTGGGCGGTCCAGCGTGAATTTTTTTTAAAAAGAGCTTCATGCATGCACATGGCCGAATCTACTGAACTTAAAAAAAAAAACCACGGCCAGTGGTGATTTATGCCTCTGTTGTTTGTGTTGTTTAAGCCAAGTGATTTATGCCTCTGTTGTTTGTGCCCGTTCTGCTTGCCGTTGCTGTCCCTTTAAAGAAGCACCCAGGCCGAGGGAAGGGAAAGGAAAAGTCAGTTTGGAGCAGTGGTTAAGTGCGCGGACTCTAATCTGGGAGTACCGGGTTTGATTCCCCACTCCTCCACTTGCACCTGGCTGGATGACCTTGGGCAAGCCATAGCTCTGTACCAGCTGTTCTCTCAAGGACAGCTTGGGAAAAAGCTCTCTCAGCCCCACCTACCTCACAGGGTGCCTGTTGTGGGGAGGGGAAGGGAAAGGAGTTTGTAAGCCGCTCTGAGACTCCCCTGGGGAGTGGAGGGCAGGGTATAAATCCGGTGTCTTCTTCTCTTCTTCTTCTCTTTAAACACTATGCCTCTGTTGTTTGTGCCCATTCTGCTCTCTCTTCTTCTTCTTCTTCTTCTTCTCCGCTGTCCCTTTAAAGAGGCATCCAGAGGAGGGAAGGGAAAGGAAAGGAGAGGGGCCGGCTGTGTCTGTTTCCGCTGCTTCTGCTGATCTGTTCAGATTGGCCAAAATGCGGTCCTAAAGCTCAACTACCGGGAAAATACTTGATTTTCCCGGGGTTGGAAAACGTGCTAGGGACCCGGGAGCATTGCGGGAGTGAGCCCACTTCGACGCGGGAGGCGGCCTGTCTGATCAGGGAATTTAAATGTGCGAGGAAACAGCAGCAAAACCCGATCTAAAGGACCGTGTGACCGGACCCTTACATTTGTAGAATTGTTCACACAATGCTTTCTACATATCTGTTTTTCCAAGCGCTGTACGCAGTATTGCTTGAACCAACTTGATTCATTATCATAAAGTAGTATAGAGACGATTTTGGAGGAAAATGAACCCTATCCAGTATGTAAGCATAGTTTTACACTACTATTTTGTGCAGTCTCTATTCTTCCACAGTAGTGTTCTAAGCACAAAAAGTAGCTTGTGAAATTTTGTCAAGAGAAATAATTTTGCTGACACCAATGCTCTCTCTAAGCTGTGGAGTCTTGTGAGCAAAAATTCTACTTTGTGAGCAACTGGCATTAAAGTTGTGAGCGAGCGATTTGGCTGCTGCATAAATTAATTTGCTCTGAAGCCATCCTTCCTGAGCTAAGACAAAAATATGTGAGCCAGAGGCTAAAAAACTGTGTTAGCCCACATTAACTCAGCTTAGAGGGAGCACTGGCTGACACTGTAGCATTTGAATATAGGGAACATTTAAGATAGACCCCCAACCCCATTTAAACTGGGTTGACCTAAAACCAAGATACTTGCCATGGACAGCGTACAAAACCTTCAGGGAAAATATGTATAAAATATGCCTATTGAATAGGAATTATTTAAATTTATCTTGGTCAGACCCATTACTCTAGTCTAAGTGTTGACAACCTGGTGCCCACCAGCATCTTTCCTGTTGTCTGCCAGATGTTTTAAGAAAGTGGGTAGGGGCACATGTGGCTTTTGCCCAGCAAGGCTTTTGATTGGCCAATGGAGATATGACTGGCTGTGTGGATTTTGAAAAATGTTACTTTGGCAGCAGCTGCTACCACCGCACAGGGATCTTTGTTCATTGTGTGACTTGAGTGTAAGCTGTGGCAGCTGTTTTGTAACTAGCCCCGCCTCCTGTGGCAGCCATTTTGTGGCTGTTATTTTGTGACTGTGCCCACCATGCTGTGTCAGAATTTCAGAGGTGCCTACAGCCTCAAAAAGGTTGGGGACCCCTGCTCGAGCTGTCTGATTCTACTGACTCTTACTTCAGGCTGACATTTTGCTCTCACATTGAGTATAGAAGACATCCTGGTTTCTAACTACTGTGGGCTGGATCTACTGACATGTGAGTAGAAAATAAAATATACTCGGTGCTCTTGCACTAGTACAAGCATAATTAGTCCATAAGCTAGAGCCACGACTCCCGGCTTTGTTTTGTTTTTTAGGGGGTTTTGTGATTTTTTAAAAAAAATTATTTACTCCCACCTTTGTTGAGCTTGTGGGCACTTTTGGATTTTGGAAACAGTCAGTGGGCACCATCATTGCCATGAGGCCGGTCCATATTTTGTTGTACTAAATGTATGCTTAAGATGGGATGTTGGGGAAGGATTTTGTTGGCTTTTTAAAGTTCTTCCTGTGTTACCATGATTTTGGAAGACTCATGCTTTTTTGCGTTGTGCTGTATAGAACCGACTCATTCAACAGTCACCAAAAGATGGGAAGTTGATCCGTGAGATGGCTCCTAATTGTAATGCTTCTTGTTAACTTAATGGTTGTGGTTTATACTTAACTAGTTGTGCTGGGGAAAGATAACTTCTTTTTATTAATACCTCCATGAGTAGGAAGGGACACTTTTTAAAGGAGGCAGTAACCATTTTGGATTTGTTCTTTATCTGATTGTAATGCTTCAGAAGAAAAAGTGCAGTGTTGTGTCTCCTCCAGTGGACTAATAATTATCACTCGCTCCTTATATCTGTAAGTTGTTCCTGTTCCTTGCCTGTATTTGGCTACGTAAATAATTTTGTCTTCAGCAGATGGAACATGATCACGCTTTGAAGTGAACAGCTGAAAATATCAGATTGGAGCAGTTTAAAGAATCTGTATCATAAGTACTGAATATAAATTTATTTATATGTTTTACTATTGACTATTTTGGATGAAGACTCATCAGTCTCTAAGCAGCTGGATAAGATATATACAGGCCCATCCTCTGGTTTGTTTAGCAGCTGACTTGGCATTTTGGAATAAAACTACTAAATAATCACATTATTTGTAGAGATAGCAACCCAAGAACTGCCTTCATGTATTGTCTAAATACTTAATTTTCAATATCAGAAGGAAGGTTTACATTCTTGTTTTTATGTTTCAGAATCCAGTTTTGTGAAACAAACTGATGGTGTTAGAGGTCCCAGATATTTATTTTGAAGTATGTAACATCAGGGGATTTAAAAACTGGTTAGAAGGATTCATGGAGGGTATGTCTGTTAGTGGTTTATTAATTCTGATAGCTTAAAGCAGCCTCTGTATTCAGTGACGGTCTACTTCCCATGTAGATGCTTAGGCTAAGAAGCTGGGGGTAGTGAATGCCAGCATGCTCTGATTCTGCACTTCCTGGTGGTATGTTGTTGGCTACTCTTAGGAAATAATGTTGGACTATTGGTGTGATCCATGATGGGCATTTCTTATATGTTCCCCAAACCCTGGCAAGCAGTCGCCAGTTGTGCACATGGCACTACACATGAAGATTTACTTGTTCAATGTATAGGTGGTATTGCCAGCTTAATAGTGGTAGTCAATTGCAAGAGTCATTGGATACCTAAATTAAGAACTTGTAATTCCCAAACAATTTACCAAATCTTGATCCTGTGAGAACCTTGTTAGATCCAATAAGCCAGGCCTTGATATCGAATAAAGTCCTTTTATTTCTTAATGGTCTACTCAGTAAGCACTTTCAGTGTTAGTGATGACAGTTATGGGGCAGAGGGTGAATTATACCAACTTCAAACATCAGGATAAGAACATGGCACCAATCAGGATAATTGCAAAAAGGCGCAAAAATACTAGCTGTTGCTTTCCCACCGAAAAGGCGCCGAACAGAGTCAGCTCAGACTTGGCAGCCTTTCCCCTCCTCCCACTAAGCTCCCCCGGTGATTCCTATACTACCAGCCACCTGGAGTCAGTGCCGTTAGGAAAACACTTCAAGGTTACAGGCGCTTCTCAGAGAAACAGAAACAGAGGCTTGAGAGCAAATGGGGAGGGGAGGAGATAGAGAGCTCAATAACATGGCGAGTACAGGGCACCCAACTCCCGCCTGGGAAAATGACAGGGAACCTGACATACTGCCCCCTTTAAGATGGCCCCCCAGGTTTTGCTGGATAAGCCGTATGGAACTCTTGCAGAAGTTTAGAAGCATGAATATGATCAACAGAAACCTATTCATTACATTCAGGACCAAAATCTACCCACTGAACAAGATAGTAAAGGCGACCCCATTTAAGCTTGGAATCCAAAATGCGAGAAAGCTCGAAATGAGGTTCCCCGCTCTTCATCAGAGGAGGAGGAGTGGGAGGAGTCGGTCTCCAGCATTCGGTTCACGGTCTTTCTTCAGCAGGCTGTAATGAAACACAGGATGCACAGCTTTCAGAGATTTAGGCAACTCAAATTCAAAAGAAACAGAGGAAATTTTCCTCAGGACCTTGAAAGGACCGACATATTTCCAACCCAGCTTTCGACTAGGTTGCAGTCCATGAATATTTTTGGTAGACACATACACTGAGTCCCCAGGCTCCAACTCCAATCCCGGAGCCCTCCCCCGATCCGCATATTTCTTATAATCCAACTTGGCACAGTCAAGTGTCTTAGCTATAAGAGGCCATGAATCATGGAGAGAGTTCCACCACAAGCTGAATGAGTTAGAAGTAGAGGTTGTTGGATGCAGCGTTGGGAGAGGAACCCCCTCAAATCCCGCCACCGCCATAAATGGGGAGACACCAGTAGAAGAGTGAATGGCGTTATTGTAACTGTATTCTGCAAAAGGGAGCAACTCCACCCAATCGGCTTGATGAAAGTTGGTGTAGCAACATAAACATTGTTCTAGAACTTGATTTGTGTGTTCCCTTTGGCCATCGGTCTCTGGGTGATAAGCAGAACTTAATGCGGGTTCAATCCCCATGATGTCCAAGAGCTCCCGCCAGAAGTTGGCAACATATTGCGAGCCCCTGCCAGAAATTATCTTACTCGGAAAACAATGGAGCTTTATGACCTGGGAGAAAAACACCTTGGCTAATCCTTTGGCCATGGGAAGCTGTTTGAAAGGCACAAAGTGAGCTTGCTTAGAAAATAAATCCACCACCACCCAAATCACAGTTTTCCCCTTGCTTGGGGGTAAATTGGTGATGAAGTCCATAGAGATCACCTCCCAGGGTCGGGAGGGAGTAGGAAGAGGCTGCAGTAATCCCGGGGGCTTACCCCCCCCCCCCCGTTTCTTGCACATTAAACACGTTTGGCAAGAAGAAACATAGTCTGATACATCACTGCGCATATGGGGCCACCAAAACTGTCTTTGGAGTAAGTGCAAAGTCTTTAAGTACCCAAAATGACCAGACAGTTTGGACTTATGGCAAGCATGTAAAATGGACAGTCTCAGAAATTTAGGCACCATTTATTTATTTATTTATTTATTTATTTATTCATTTCGATTTATATCCCGCCTAGCCAGCGAACCAGCTCTAGGCGGCTAACAGCATAAAATCATTCAAATACAAAGTTAAACACAGCATAAAAATGACTCATTTTAAAATACTACAAACAATCAGATCACAGATGGTAGCAAACATACCAGCACCAAATACTAGCCACTAACTTAAGCCCATCCAGGAGGCTTCCACCGTAGATGTTCTGGAGATGGTTCATCGCGCCATCTACTAAGGGCCATTCCCTCCGGTGGTGGCCCCAAAAGCCTGGCGGAAGAGCTCCGCTTTGCAGGCCCTGTGGAACCATGAGTTTATCACCTTTGTACCAGCAACCATCAGGATCTTTTCGTGCCCCCTTCTCAGCCTCAAAATCATCTCTATCCTGCTGAGAATATTCACTAGCACATTTTATAATCCATTCATTGAAAGGAGCTGGCACCTCGCGCCGTGCCTGACTTCGAGTAACCACCGCCCCTCCCAGCTGAGAAGGTGAGAACATAAGAGTCAAACACTTCCTCTCCCCGAGACTCGTGCTGAGGAAGATGAGAGAGGGCATCCACTAGAGAATTAGCTGACCCCGGGAAATGGTGCAAAGTGAAATTAAACTTTGAAAAAAAATCAGCCCAACACAACTGTTTAGCATTCAAAGCCCGTCTCGTGCGCAACGCCTCTAGGTTCTTATGATCAGTCCAAACCTCAAACGGTTTTTGGGCTCCCTCTAACCAGTGCCTCCAAGTAGAAAGAGCCAAGCGGATGGCTGCCGCCTCCTTATCCCACAAATACCAGTTCCTTTCAGTCTCCGTGAATTTCTTAGAGATGTAGGCAAGAGGGTGCAGCCGCCCATCCCTCCCCTCTGCAGAATCGCTCCCCCCATGGCAACATCAGATGCGTCTACATGGATAGTGAACTCTTTGGTCTCATCGGGGTGGGCTAGGATGGGTTCCAAGGTGAATAGGGATTTTAAAGTCTCAAATGCTCTCTGGCACTCGCTAGACCAAGACAAGCGCACACTCGGCTTGCTCGCCTCAGGTCCTCGCCCCTTCGTTTTTAGCAAGTCAGTGAGGGGCAGGGTAATTTTGGCAAAGTCTTTGATGAAGGCACGATAGAAGTTGCAAAATCCGATAAACTATTGTAATTGTTTGCATGTGCGAGGAGCCTCCAGGAAATCACCGCCTCTATTTTCTCTGGGTCCATTTCCAAACCCCTAGGCGAAATATGGTCGCCTAGAAAGTCAATTTCTTGTTTGTGGAACTCGCACTTGGAGAGCTTAGCAAACAGCTTGTGTGCTTTTAAGGTGGACAGGACTTCCCTCACCAACTTAACGAGAGGCTAAGTCTTGGGAATAAAGAATGATATCATCCAGATAACAAAGGGCCCCTTTGAACAAGTGCTTGTGCAACACTTCATTAATTAGACTAATAAATACGCCGGGAGCTCCAGTTAAGCCAAAGGGCATGACTAGATAGTCAAACTGTCCCAAGGGGGTATTAAAAGCCGTTTTGTATTCATCCCCCTCCTTAATGCAGACTCAGAAATAGGCATCGCGTAAATCCAATTTGGTAAAAATCTTCCCCTTCGCTGCCTCAGCCAACAAGTCTTTGATCAATGGGAGGGGGTAGGCATTGGAAGTAGACACGGCATTCAGACCCCTATAGTCAGTACACAGTCTTAGACCCCCCGTCCTTCTTTTTTCGGAAAAGAACAGGAGCAGCGAAAGGAGAGGTAGCAGGGCGGATGAAACCTCTAGCCAAGTTTTTATCCAAAAAGCTGCAGAGCTCACTCCGCTCAGCTGGCCCCATAGAATAAAGTTTTCCTTTAGGGAGTTTTTCCCCTGGCAGCAGTTCAGTAGCACAGTCAGTAGCTCTATGGGGGGGGGGGGCAGTTCATCAGTCTCACTAAACACCTCAGCCAGGTCCCTGTACACAGAGGGTATTTTCTCCATTTCCTCCTGGACCAGACACACTTGAGGAGCTACCGGGGGCCCGGAACCCCATTGGTCTACCCATTTGTGTTGCGCACATTCAGGGTCGACCCAGGAGATATTCCCCTCACTCCACTTGATATATGGGTCATGCGATCCTAGCCAGGGGCTGCCTAGCACCATGGGGAACTGAGTGTGTGGGGTAATCACAAAAGCTTGCTCCTCCCAGTGATCCCCCCACCCCACTATCAAAGGTTCAGTCTCAGCCATACACGGCTCCTTCATTTCTGAGCCGTCCATTTGTGTGAAATGCAGTGGTTCCCCTAATGGGACTACTGTAGGCCCCAACCCTTCCACTACTAGTGGGCTTATTAAGTCTCGTGTGCACCCAGAGTCTATTAGTGCACGCACACGGACATGAATGCCACTTTCAGGGGCTAGTACAGTCACAATCATATAAAGTAGAGGTCCAGGGGTGCTCACCACTGGTGTAGCGGCCGGTGAGAGGACCTGCAGCTGTGCGCCTCCTACTGCAGATCCTTGAAGTTTCCCGACGGCTGTTCAGCCACAGTCTCCAAGGCACGGGTCTCAGTCGTTGCCCCTTCCAGCTGTAATGCCCAGGGTTTATAGGTGCCTTTCGGAGGTTTCGGGGTCCCTGCAGGCGCTGTCACGGTGGGTCTTGGGGTCTTCGGGGCGGCCGCGGGGCAGTTGGAGGCATAATGCCCGGCTTCCCCACATCTCCTGTGGAGCCCCTGTTTCATCCGCACATCACGCAGCTCTTGCACTGCCGACTTCAGCTTAGACTTGGTCAGGGCTTTAGGTGCAGAATGGGAGGGATGTGGCCCCAGCTTAATCAATGTAAAACGCTCCTCCACATCAGCCGCCGCCCGCATCCAAGCTACTAGGGAACCGGGCCGGTCATTTTGTAACACAGTCTCGTAAATCTCCGGATTGAGGCCCTCCCTGAATTTCTCAACGAATAGATCTTCAGACCACCCATGCACTTTTGCAGCCGCTCTCCGGAACTGGGCAGTATATTCCCTCACAAAGTTACGACCCTGCACCAACTTGCACAGCTGGCTCCGGGCCTTCTCCTCCCCCAAGGGATCTTCATAATGCTGCCTCAGCGCCCACATAAACTCATTCACCGACCTGAGTTCAGGGCCCGGGGGGTTGTGTAGGCTTACATACCAGTCACTCGCAGTGTCCCGTAACTTGGAGCCGATGTAGCCGACCCTCTCGCGCTCCGTGGGGTAAAGATGACCCCATGAGTCCAGGAACCTTTCAATCTCGATGAGGAAAAACCGCAGCCAGTCAGGGTTCCCATCGAATGTTGCCATCTTCCGCACGGGAAGATGACAGGGAAACCTGACAGATCCAGAATTGGGCAGTTCATATTCAGCAGCGGTTTTGGAGGTAATTAAAAAACAAACAAACAACCCTGCAGCTTGGATCCACCAGGGGATTTTCTTGTACATAGGGGGCTGCTTCTGACTTCTCCCCCTCCCATCTCTCCTTCCACCTTCATGCAGTTCCTGGGAATCTCCTGTCCAGCAGCAGCGTCTGAGGGGCATTTTGGGTTGTAGCAGCAGGAGGGGATGGGGACATTGTACTCCATGGCTGGAAATCTCTTCTGTACATGGAAATCTTATGATGGATTCGAGCCTCTTTCCAGCAACCTTTTTGTACATATGAATCATACCTCAGCGTTCCACAAGCACAAAATACTCTCTCTCTTTTTGGTCTTGACGCTATTAAAAGCCCTCATTTTATTTTCTTGGTGTCTGCAGAGAGAGAGAGAGAGAAAGAGAGAGAGGTGTAGTGTTCTTAATATAGCATACCATAAAAGATGGTCTCCTCCTGTTAATTGGTCAGATTTACAAGGGGTCTTTGCCAATATTTCCAGCTGTCTTTGGGTTGTTAAATGCATTCTACCTTGAACTTGCATAATGAAGTTCAGGGACCTTTGTTATTTAGGGAAAGACTACTCTGTAATGGCCAGGTAATTACAATGGATGAGCTGTGTGTTTGTACTTATTACAGCTGGTTGCTCCTACAGTTTCCTGAGTACATGCCTCCCTTCTAGCCAGCCAGTTGTCTCTCATATCTATTCCTGTGGTCTAGCATATCTCTTTTCTTCTTCTCTGGAATGATAGGTTCTTCAGGCTAGCGATGCATTTGATCGAGAGTGTGCATGAAGAAATCCAGCCAGTTCCGTCTCCTCTAACATAATAAGCAACGAGAAATAAAGCTGAATTTTAAAAAAGAGACAAGGGTGCATTTATCTTTCAGACAGCAGGAAGCGTTCCAAGGGAAACTCTTCTATGACCACCTAGTGTTCTTGGCAGCCTGTGTAGGTAACCTTTTAAGTGTTCCAGAGAGGGAGAGAACATAGAACAAAACAACATAAACACATTTTTTTAAAAAAGAAACCCCCCGAGATGACAGGGCACCATTGCTGTGGGTGGGTGTAGTATTAGTGGAGCCGATCGCTTTTAAAATGTACTTCAAAAAAACAAGATGGATCACTGCATATAGCCATTCCGAGGAGATGCAGTTGATGGACGCAAGAGTCCTCTGTGACAAGGCTCAGTTATCTGGACCGCTTCTGCTTAAATGTCCAATGCAAAAGGTGTAAATTTTCCCAGCTGGATATTGTTTTGCCATTTGAAATACTGGAGTAAAGAAAGACAAGTTTTGGGATATTTATTTATTTATTTTAAAATGTATTAATTTTTTCCCCTTCCTCTCCTTAGCTGTTATTCTTCCAAATAGGCCGTGATTTTTCTCTCTTCACATGCCTCTTCATAAACAGTCTTATTACTTATCTCAGCCCACCTCTCCTCATGGCGTCCCATGACAATCATGCCTTTCTGGCCTGGGCTCTCCACAGGAAATTCCTAGTCCAAATTAAAAGGCTACTTGGTGCCATCCAGCAGTGCAAATAAAGCCTCAGAGGCTGCCGAGTTGGACCCAACCAGCTTTTTCTGCTGATGAAATATATAAATGAAAGCCTGAGCCGGCTTTGCTGGAAGGGCGGGGTTTAATAAATAAATAAATAAACAGAAGTGCTAATAGTGATAGGTGCCAAAGACAAAAGATTGACTCTTCTTCCACTTGGTTTTTGTCTTTACATTTAACAGAAAAATCCTGTGGATTAAGATTAACATCCTGCTTTTAACAGTTATGACAACCACTTTCAAGTGGATTAAAAACGTTGTTTTAGTAAGGACCGCTGCAAATATTTTGTGGTTTCCATCTTTTGCTAAAATGCTGTACGTGTAATTTTCCTCTGGTACTGCCACTGTTATGAAGCTAGCTTTAAAGGCAGATGTTTAAAAGAGCAATCAGAATATCCTTGCACAGTGATAATATTTAAAGCACTGAGCTACAGCTAATCATCTGTGAGTTTTGGGACACTTTTCTACTGACCAATACGGACCAATTAAAATCGATTGATTCAGGGGAACTGTACCATTCCCCCCATCACTGGGGTTACTTTCATTAAGTAGGACTTTTCATCTTATCTCTGCCATAGGCTTTGCAAACCTTTCTAAAGATGGTTTTGTGGCTGGAAAGGCTGTGCAAACTGATGTAATGCTGTGCTGACCTCTAGTGACAGGAACTCCTACACATGAATAGTTATAAGGTAGCATAGGGTTATCACCCCAGGCCCAAAATGGCACAGCTAAGCCCACTGTATAAAGAGCTAGGGGTCCTCTTAATAGCTACTAGATAGCATGTGTCATTTTGCCCCAGTGAAAGTCATTGCTGATTTGGGCACCTTGTAACCACTGCAACCTGGTTGGTTGGTATATTGCTTCCAAACTAGACATGATGCTTTTTTAAAAAGTCTGGTCTGGGTTTCCTTGTACCTGACTCACTTTCCCCAAAGCTACACAGCAACTGCAGAGGATGTCGCTTTAAAAATCAGTGGCAAGGGGCAGTGGCCCAGTGGAAGAGCCTTTGCTTTGCATGTGAAAGGTCCCAGGTTCAGCCAGGGCTGCCAAGTGCTGGCGACTTACCAGCAGGGGGGAGTTGTTCTCCCCCCGGGAGCTCTTCTGGTGCATGTGCTTTTGCGCACGCACCGGCAACGTAATGACGTCACCCGGAGGTGATGTCATCACGTTGGGGGGCGTTGCGTGATGACGTCACCTCCGGGTGACGTCATTACACGGGGGAAGTTGTCCTCACCGGACGACTTCTGGGGCGGGGTTCCCCCTGCCGGCCGAATGCCGGCCGGCGGATCGGGAACCCCTATAGCGGGGGATCCCCCGCCCCCCGGGCTGACTTGGCAGCCCTAGGTTCAGCATCTCTGGTAGAATGGATTGGGCAGTAGGTGCTGTAAAAGACCTTTGCCTGAGACCCTGGAGAGCAGCTGCCAGTCTGAGAAGACAGTAGTGACCCTCATGGACCAATAGCCTGACTCAGTATAATGCAGCTTCATGTGTATGTTCATGTGTAGGAGCCCAGTTTTTCTCAGAACTGCAGCATGGGGTGGAAGGGGAACTCTCTCTTCCCCCTACACCAGGGGCCCCCAATTAGATGCAGCCGGTGCTATGGTGCCCACCGACACCTTTTCTGGCACCCGCTAGGTGCTTTTAGGATGTGGGCAGGGCCAGTTAGGGCTTGGCTGTTGGAGATTGGACTGGCTGTGTGATTTTTTTTTTAAATGATCTGCAGTGTGTTACTGAAGTTAAGCTGTGGCAATCACTTTGTGGCTGGCTCCGCCTCATGTGGCAGCCATTTTTGGCAGCCGTTTTGTTGCGGCACCCACCATGCCATGAATTCCAAATGTGCTTGCAGGCTCAGAAAGGTCCAAGACCCCTGCCCTACACTATTTGCCTGATCCAATACTGCACGAGGGGAGTTATTTCTCCCCTTTTGCACCTGTACTTTCAGTATGAATAATCAGACTTAGTTTGGCCTTCTGAACCAGATCTCTTTGGTCCTTGTTCCAGTAACTAGAGATCCCATGGCCAAATCTGACCTCTGGAATACTGGCTGCTCCTCACAGGTGTCAAACAGCACATGAGAGGTGTGCAGATGGAGTGTGGCAGGGAACATGTTGGCAGAGGGGTGGCCATCATTTAGTGTAATAGTTTTATACAGGGGTGACACACATACAAGGACTTGTGGGGGTAGCGATGTCCTATTCTCCCTTCCAGGACTCTGAGTTCCTGCTTTCCCTTTACCCCTCTTCCACCTCTCCTTCCCCTTGCCCCCCCCCCCGTGTACCCAAATACCACCAAATTTAAGTGTTTTTAAAGTCAGATTTCCCACTGGATCTGGGGGTTTCTGGGTCATAGGTGTAGCTGTCCTTGCCTACCAGTACAGGAGCCAGCCCTTGGCAGTTAGGAAAAAGGATATGGCTTGACAGCCATTTAAGTTTATGGTGTGTGTGTAAAATTATTGCTCTATAGCTGTAATGCCTAGAAAACTAATTCCTTTGGGTGGTTTTTATTTGTTTAAACAAGGACATAAAACCGTAGCTGTAGACTTTCAGAATGTAGATAGAATATTCTGATCATCCCAGAATATCGCTTGGTCTAAACACTTCCACATTTACATCTGTAATCTAAGAGATGGTCCTTGACTCAGAACACCTCCATTAAACTCCTTTGAATCATCCGTGTTATTTCTGAACTTCCAGTGTGGCAAAATCCTGCATGTTGAGCTCTAGATAAATATGCTTTCAACCAGCTCACTGCATCTTACATGAGCTGAAGTTCTGATTTCCAAGTCAAATCAGACAAGGGGGGTATCAAGAATGATAAACGTTTGGTATACATCTAACCACACTAGTACCCACCAACAGCAAACACATTCCCATATATCTTATTTATTTGCAGGTTTGAAGCTTCATCTAAGAAGGATGATAACATTCCTCATCTTGCTGACAGTGTAGAGGGGGGAGACATTGATCTGCAAGTATTGTGCTTGGTGGAACTCAGATTTATTTCAGATTTGCACCATGATCCTAGATGCATTTACCAGAGGTTAAGAGAATGTTGTCAAAAACTTTTAATAATTCCTTTAAGGATGACAGGTTGGTCAAAGACAAAACCACAAAGTGCTGAGATGTGAAACCTCACAACCCCAGGGTAACACTGCCACCAGTCCCTTTAACTAATCCGCCAGACAGAGACCAAGGGACAAAGTCTCTAGCCCTCCTGAGTCTAAGATCAAGAAGCCAGCCCTGCAAAGTAGGACACTGGCAAGTTCCAGAAAACAGTTATTCGGGTAGCTGTAGCCAATAAGGGCTAAAATGCTGGATTCAGATTGCAGCGCCCAAACCCAAGAATGCCTCAAAGTCTAATTAATGATGTTTATTGAAATAATGTGCAAGAATATACAATATATCAGCAGCAAACAGTGAGAAAAAAATAATAAAACTAAATATCTAAACTAAGCATGTGTACAAGCATTGGTTACCTGACATGATTTTATCCAATAAAGTTGCAAAGTCTGGTATAGGGGCTTCGGCCAGCATGACCCACCAAGAATGAAGAGTTGTCCCAAAGACAGATGTAATCCAGACAAAGGGCAAACCTAGAATGAATGATCTTTCCTTTATGTTGATCAATCAAATGTACAGCGGATGACGTAACTTGACCAATCAGTTGTGTTGCTAACTAGGTGACCCAACCAATCAGGTGAGTTGCCATGATGAGACCATATACTCTGCAGCTGTATGGAGCCTAATCAAGCATGCACCTCCTCCCACCCTTGGTTCGTCCGTCACATTTAACAAGATGGAATATGTGCGCCCCCCCCCCCATTCTTTGCCCTTGAAACGGCTAGGCCTAATGGTCTGACCGCCACCTATGTCAGCCTCCCATCTTCCTCATCTCACTCTTTCAAGATGTGGTCCGCTTGACCTCTTGTTCTCAGAGAGAGAAGGTTCCATAATTTTTACTAGGCCTAAGCCTGTATCAATGTATCTGAATAGACAAGAAACTGCTTGACAGATGTGTCTGAGCACATATTTCTATTTATTAAAAATAAGTAAAATATTTATACCTTACCTTTTTACTGTCAGGAGGGTAGCTGTGTTGGCCTGCAGTAGAAAAAGCTAGATTCAAGTCCAGTAGCACCTTAGAGACCAATAAGATTTTCAGAGTGTCAGGTTCTGAGAGTCAGAGCTGCCTTTGTCAGATACAATCGAATCTGAAGAAGAATAGTTGGTTTTATACCCTGCCCTTCTCTACCCGAAGGAGTCTCAGTGTGGCTTACAATCAACTTCCCTTCCCCTCCCCACAATGGACACCCTGTGAGGTAGGAGGGGCCGAGAGAACTTGTGACTGACCCAAGGTCACCTGGCTGGCTTCATGTGGAGGAGTGGGGAATCAAACCTGTTTCTCCAGAGTAGAGTCCTGCCGCTCTTAACCACTGTACTACACTGGTTCTCAAATCTAGCTCTACCTTCTTTCTTGTGTAGCTCTACAGTGCATCTTGCAACATCATTTTAAGAACCATGTTTTTTAAAAATCCACAAAGAAGAACACCCAAAAACTAGAGTGGGAGGAATAGTTACAGCAGCCAGAAAGAACCACTAACCAGCAGGAGAGACAAATCAACCACACAAAAGCTCAGCAGTCAGGACCCCATTTAATCACTTAGGGTTGTAGCTTTAAGCTTGTTTCTTGGGTATGAACAGGTTTAGCTTATGTACAACATAGCCTTATGCTACTCCAGTCCAGACACCTTTCAGGAAGATGCTTTAGCTGAGGAACTGCAGATTCATGACCATGAACTTTTCTGTTCATGTCATATAATATTTCATATACTGTTTCTTCTCTAATCTCACATTACAAGTTTTTACAGTTGCATTTTGGGATCCATTCTGATAGTCCATGTTTTTTGACCTCTGCCATGTCATGTTTCTTTAAGTGGCTACATGCAGAAATTGGTAAGATGAGAGAATCGCATCGTGATGCAGGAATATGGTTTGGGTTTTTTTTTTTTGTATGGATTAAGCACACATCACTTCACCTGTGCCATCCTAGGGTCATATTTTGAGCAACAATCTCCACTGCCTTTGGACAACCTTGTGAAGCGTGTCTCCGGAGATCATGCAACAATGCAGAATAGTGTCACAGCAACTTAAATAATTTAAGGGTTTTTTTGTTTTGAAATACTCAGTTAATTAAAATGGCACGAGAGTTGGCAATTTCTACAAATGCTTGGAATTTGTTGAGGTTCCTCCAGCAGTCATGTTTTTCAAAATTCTTGTTCTGGCAAAAGTGAATGAAGACTGTTTTTGTGCTTCAGGAGCCCTTCTACCATTGAAATAAGGTACGTTAGGGAAGGGGCCAGAGATATGCAACCTGTAATCTGATGTCTCCTCTTGTAAATGCCTTGCCTTATTAGAAAAACAACAACTAGGGGAGGGGATCGCCAAGAGAATTCAGTTATCCTCCCCCAACTTAAGCTTGCTGTGGCTGCAATTCTTCTTCCTCCCATGGAGGTTCCCCCTTTCTCCTTCCCCCCCACCTGCACTGGCCTCCACAGCTGTCCGTTTGCCATCACTTAATTGGTTTTCTCACCTCTGCCAGTATTTATTTATTTAATTTATAGCCCACCTCCTTCGCTGGGGCTCAAGGCGGATTACACAGAGTGAGCCAATGCAATCAACAACATAGAACATTCAGTAAACAATGAAATCCAACTTAGGTTGCAGATCCAACCAGAAGTCTAAAAAACAGAACTGAAGTGAAGCATAAATGTTAACGTGACACACGAAATGATGCAAAGTAACACAACGGGAGCCAACCCACAGCAAACTATATGCAGTAGTACAGACTTAACAGTCCCTAATAATTTATCCAAGTTACTTTGTGAACCTTTTGTAGCAGTGCTACCCTATTGCCTGCATAGAAGAGCCCTCTTGAATAATTCAGGTTTGCATAGTTAGTGGAGAGGTAAGAGAGGGGGAGCCTTCCTGACCTCCTCGGGCAGGCCATTCCACAATGTGGGGGCCACAATGCGCTTGCATGCCACTTTGGTTTCCTGCTATAATCCAAAACGCTGCCAAATACACAGATACCCAATTATCGACTTCGGGGGGCCTGCGATTAAGGGTTTTTAAAAAGCTGTATGTTTTTCTGCAAACCCTGTGGGAACCTCCAGGTTTGCAGAACCCTAAATCGTAGCCCAAGTTGATTTTTAAAAACTGTTTTTACAGTCTGCTTCTAGCCTGAAACTGTTTTATGAGACTCATTTTAGAATGCTTAAATGTTTTATGCTGTTTTTATGCTCTTGCTGGGTTGTTAATTGTTTGATCATTTAAAAACCATTTTATGCTGTTTTAGTACAATTTTATATTTGACTTGGTAAGCCATCTTGAGTAGGTTCTCTGATGAGGCACTGTATTAGATGGGTAGATGGATAGATAGATAGAGGGTGGGCGGACAGACGGACAGACAGACGGATATGGCTGGCCCTTTACATACCTATCTATCTGTCTGTCTGTTTGTATTGGGATCAGCCCTTGGCTATTACTTTGTTGAGTGATTTTTGTAGAATATATGGGTTGGATCCAAACTTAAATCTGCAGCTAATCTGTTTTCTGTGTCCCACTTGTTCATGTTTTCATTGGGTTGTTTAGCAAGAGGACTGTCATGGCACACAGCAGTGCCTTCAGCAATGGAGGAGTTTTATATAGGATATACTAGGGTTCATTCTGTTTAGGAGAGAGCCCAGCAGGATTGAACCCTTTAAGAAGAAAACTCGGCAAATATGTATTTGACATAGACATCATCCAACTAGAACCATTAGTCACTCCAAACAAGATCATAGCGGTTGGCATTTATGTGCCTAGTGTTCTGACTTTCTGCCAATCATTGCATCATCTCAGTGGCTTTTTAATGTAAGCACACATCCTCTTTGCTCTGGGGGGGTTTTTCCTCTGGGATTCTGTGCTTTGTTTGTACATATTGCAGGGCATTTTGGGTGAGGGGGAGAGACTAAAGTTTTCTCCCCTAAAAGGGGCAAGTAGTCCACCTGTCCTACAGAGGACAGAGATACATGCAGGTAGGCATGGTTATAGAGACTGGGGGAGTGGATATAGGCAGAGGCCCAGACTTCGCTTTCCCACCTACAGACTGGAGGTAGAACTGAGACTATGTCTTGAGCAGTGTTCCCTCTAAGCTGAGTTAGTATGAGCTGGCTCATAGTTTTTTAGCCTCCGGCTCACACATTTTTGTCATAGCTCAGGAAGGATGGCGCCAGAGCAAGGTAATTTATGCAGCAGGCAAACTGCTTGCTCACAACTTTAATGCCAGTAGCTCATAAAGTAGAATTTTTGCTCACAAGACTCCACAGCTTAGAGGAAGCATTGGTCTTGAGGCTTCCTTCCCCACACCGCAGTAAAGAGCAAATACACATAGACAATTATGAGATGTAAGATAGATCAGTGGTGACAAAAAATTAGATTAACTCATTATGTAACACAGAACGGCACAAATCTTTTATTTTTTAAAGCAGCCAAGATGTACAAGTTCATACGCTTACATGTAAAACCAAGTAGGTAGAGGTCCTGTTTTCAAACAGAACATGGGCATGGGGAGCTTATCCTGCTCCCTTTGCTGTGCTCTGTTCTTTTAAGCAGCCCAGCAGAGGCTCATCCCAGAGATGACAGCAGCCTAGCAGAAGACATCACTTAGAGGAGAACAGCACCCCAGCAGAGTGGGACTGTGAGTTTAAGAAACCACAGACTTTAACATTAACAGTGGAGAAGAATGGACTAAAATGAACTCACAGACTAAAGACTATGAGAAATTCCCTGCGTCAGAAGAAGCTACACACCACAGCTCTTTGGGAAAAGAGATCTGTTCTGCTTAAGGATGGGGGGGGGGTAGGGGTGATTTGTAATGATTTCATGTTTTGGTGTGTGTGTTCCTTTAAATGTTTAGTGTGTCTGCAGTACTGTAAGGAGGATGATAGGGGAAGACAAGGGTGATTTTGATTAGCTGATGACAGAGTGAGAGAGGAGATGTTCGGAGAGGAATCTCTGTGTGTGTGTGATGTCTATGAAGTGTTCTGTGTGTACAGTTTGGAGAGACAGCATAGTCTGTGTGACTATGGGATTTTGAATCTTTTTCTGAGTAAATAAGAGCAACAATTTAATCTGTGTGACTAAAATAGTTGATTCTATTCTGTGTGAATAAAACAAAGAGACTAGCCTGTGTGGCTATAAATGTCAGAGAGAGAGTATACAGAGTATATGAGCCTGTCAGAGTGGATTTTGGAGATTGAGAGACTGTTTGTAGCACCAAGCATTACCAGTTATATTTACAAGTTCCTTTCTTCAGCAACTGTTCAAAATAACCAGAGACCTATTTTGTTCTTTGTTAAATAAATTAAATTTTGTTTAAACTTATCCCAGAAATGAGTACAGTACTTCCTCAGGGCCACATAATACTCTGAAGTGCCTAGACCCTAGGTCATACTACCAAAAGAGAGGGATTTGGAATTTTTAATTGTAAGCCACTTTGAGACTCCAAGTGAGTGAAAGGTGGGATATAAATCAAATCTCTTCTTCTTCTTCTTCTTCTTGCAGCATTTTAAAATGATTTTAAAATGGCATTATCTTCGTAGCAGCCACAAGGACTCTGTCATGTCTAGTTTGGCTCTGAGAGTTCTAAGAAAACTACTAGGGATGTCTCAGTGTTGAGAGGAAGAGAGAGACAAGGAATAAATGTATGATTATCTCCGTCAGATAAATTCCAGAAACAAATTATCATGCAGTATCTTCTGTTACAACAAGATTCAAAAGTATACTTAAGATATAATTACAAAAACGAAATATGGATTTTCAGAGCACATGTCACTTTTGTGAAATGATAAATCGTGATCATCTTAGCAGTGGCATCAACGATCCCTTTGGTAAGCAAATGGATTTGTGCATTTGACATAAATATGTATAATTGCTTCTGAGAATAGCCACAGTATGCAGAAACAGTGCATTAACCAAAGGCACATGTCTTTTTGAGACATAATTATGTGTGGCTTAAATCAGAGTTGGGGCTGTTATGGTACGCCACATGTTTTAGGCAGAGAACAGGCTAAGTTCTTTGTGAAGTTTTCAGTTTGTCCAAAAACTGCATTATACTGAGCTGAGTAAAGCACATAAACATCTGAGACTGGTGGTGGGGAGAGAAGACACTTAAAGTATGTCCCAATGACTTGTAAAGTCTGGGATAGCTGACGTCAGTCAACCAGAGTTGAGGGGAGGGAATCACTGGAGAATTTCCTCTGGTCTGGCACCCATTTCTCCTCTGGACTTCTTTTGCACACACTGCACTGTAGGGGCAATGCCCAAAGAGCCATATGACCCTGAGCTAATAGTTTATTGGTTCTAGCCTCCTTTAGCGGGAAATTAGAATGAACGCCTTGTTTTCGGAATAGACTCAAAAGGAAATTCCTTTTTCTAAGGGACCACTTGAAATACAGGGCAGAAAAGAGCAAGTCTCCGTCACTCTTTGCCAAAGTCAGAAGCTTACTGTGAGATGGATGATCTGTCTCTAAGGAGGGAGATGTCTGACGTCTGGCTTTTCTTACTATCAAATCACAGCCAACTTATGGTGACCCTGTAGGGTTTTCAAGGCAAGAGACATTCAGAGGTGATTTGCCAATGCCTGCCTCTGCCTAGAGACCCTGGTATTTCTTGGTGGCCTCCTATCCAAATACTGAGCAGAGTGGATCCTGTTTAGCTTCTGTGATCTGACCAGACTAAGTAGCCTGGGCCATCCAGATCATGGTTTTGCATGGTTTATGTACTGAGAAACTGTACTTTTATTGGGGGCCAGTTTGGTGTTGTGGTTAAGTGCACAGATTCTAATCTGGGAGAACCGGGTTTGATTCCTCACTCCTCCACTTGCAGCTGCTGGATGACCTTGGGCAAGCTGTAGTTCTGGCACAGCTGTTCTTGAAAAACAGCAGTTTCTGTCAGAGCTCTCTCAGCCCCACCTACCTCACAGGGTGTCTGTTGTGGGGAGGGGAAGGGAAAGGAGTTTGTAAGCCACTCTGAGACTACAAGTGAAGGGCAGGGTATAAATCCAATCTCTTCTCTTCTTCTTCTTCTTCTTCTTTTCTGTAGTCTAGTTTCACATCTTCTTTCCTTCATTTTGGCTGATGTGTGTGTGCATTGAATAAAACCTTTTTATGACCCCTGGGAGAGTTGCTTGTACTTTTTCTGCTTAATTCAAATTTTAGCTTTGTATTTTGTAGGCCCCTTTGGGTTCCCACTAGGGTTAAAAGCAGGGTAAAAAGATAAATTATTCCCTCACATGTAGGCTACTCTTGCCATTCTGCCGAACTGAGTGAGAAAGCAGGGAGGGAGGATCCCCTTTTTATCACACCCATGCCTGCAGAATCCATTCAAGAGGAGAATTATTAACAACAGTGGCTAGATCTAAGCAGGAGTCCCAATGTGAACACTCTTAACACAAACATGGGACAAAAGTGGTGTGCTACTTGAGTTGCATTTGTCCTTGTGTACAGCTGTGATCCATAATGTCATTTTTGAAGCAGTGAAAAAATTTCACATATAAGGCTGTCAGCTTTTTAAGCGGGCATACAGTACTTCCTTTTTAAAAAAAGAAATAGAACAAAAAATAGGAGCTGTCCTGCTTCTGGCATACCAGTATGCTCAAATTTTATCTAGTCTAAAGAGCTGGAGTTATTCTGCCCTTTCAACCAGTCTGTATTCTATTCTGGCAGGTTGTGAAATAAGAGATTATGCTCACAAAAACAGCTGAAGGAAAAAAAAGATTTATTAGTTGAGATGTCAGATTAGACATTGTTAAAAATTCATAGGGACATTGCAAAAATATTGGTGAATGCTGGGATCAGGGAGATGCCCTGAAAGTGATATATAGTAGTAGTATACTCTGGTAAGAATAGCTAAAAATTTCACCAGCAACTAAAAAGTGTCACCAGAGATGTAAAACTCAGTATTAAAACACCTTTTAGAAATACATATTATAAAACTAATTAAAAGCAGCAATTAAACAGAAGAACAATTAAAACACATAAATAGGAAGGGAGGGTCTGTGAGGGAACACCAAGTGGAGCAGAAGACCAAAGAATACCAAGTGAGGCAGAAGACAAAAGAATACCAAGTGAGGCAGAAGACAAAAGAATACCAAGTGAAGCAGAAGTCACCTGCTGGCAGAAGACAAAGATCTAGAGGAACAACATCTGAATCCAGTGGCCCCTTTAAGACCAACAAAGTTTACTTCTGGGTATAAGCTTTCGTGGGCACGCACACTTTTACAAATATCTGATATCTTCTTCTTTATTAATTAATACAGGTATCTGAAGATGTGTGCATGCCCATGAAAGCTTATACCCAGAATTAAACTTTGTTGGTCTTAAAGGTGCCGCTGGACTCAAATTTTGTTCTGTTGCTTCAGACTAATATGGCTACCCATCTGAATCTATCTAGGGAGACAGAGAAATCTTTCAGGCTTTGTGTGGCTTGGGAGCTGATATCTCCCAACATTTCCATCTTACAAGGGTGCTCCTGTGACAGAAGCAAACGTTTAGTCTAGTTTATTCAATTTATTCAATTTCTGTCCCTCCCTACCCTGCAAGCGGGCTCAGGGTGCCTTACCTCATTGATAAAATGATAAATAATAATTCAACACTAAATAATAATCCGTAAAAGCCTCAACAATGCCAGTTAAAATTTTCTGATGGAAGCATGACAATTACTAACTTTTGTGCCTGCTGCAATAATGTCAGGGAGGGCACATTATCTTAAGAGTCCAAAGTCAACCGATGCTGATGCCAAGCTGGCATCGGCAGTGCCCTGAGGCAGGTAAGGGAAGCTGAGTAGATAGATCAAGCTGAACAGGGAAGGCCGGTGTTGCTATTGGGCTGTGGCGCTGTTCTGTTTAGGTGGCTTGGCACAGTGAAAAATGGAGGGCAGTCAGACAGGAGACAGCAGAGTTTCCAGCGAAGGCTTAACAAAAGGGGAGGTAGCTTGAAGCTGACAGATGGCTGCTGGAAGGTAGAAGTGGAAGTGGGGAATGGCCCCATTGATTTCAACTCGGGGGGGGAGTGGCTGCACAAATGGTTCTCCAGCAAAAGTGTCTCAGATCTGGGGGGGGGGGGGGACCACTGCAAGTGTACACTGCCACATGGAGCTTCCTTCTGCTTGACGCTCCTGAGCTGCCACCACAGAAGCCATCTCCAAGGCCTCCATCACTCACTTCAGCTACGGAAGGTCCTCCCTGCCGCACCAATGGAAGAAAAAAAAGAGTTAGATTTATACCCCACCCTTCACTCAGAGTGGCTTACAATCTCCTTCTCTTCCTCTCCCTGCAACAGACACCCTGTGAGGTAGGTGGGGCTGAGAGAGCTGTGACTGAGAACTGCTCTTGAGAGAACAGCTCTGACAGAGCAGCGACTGACCCAAGGTCACACCAGCAGCTGCATGTGGAGGAGTGGGGAATCAAACCTGGTTCTTCAGATTAGAGTCTGTCGTTCTTAACTACTACACCAAACTATCTGCCGTTCTTAACCACCACCAAAGCTGCAGAAGCTACTACTGAAGCTGCAAAAGCCCCTGCCGATCCTCTTGCCATAGAAATCCAGGTGCTACAGGCTCTGCTCTTGCTGCCAACACTGAGTGAAGTGAGAGCTGACCGCGTGGGCTGTGGCCACAGTGTTTTATACAAACTGGAGGAGCAGACCAAAGTGAAGAGTCCAGCCTCCAGGTCCTCCCTAGAAGCCTCTCCCCTCCAGCTCCACCCAAACATTCTGTGATTGGCCTACAGGGCAGCTACCTGAACCCATCAAGGAGGACCCTGGCCAGCACCCTGGAGTCAAGGGGAAGGAGAGGAAAACCTTCTCCCCTTTGGCCCACTCCCAGACTGGTGGCTCCAGAAATGGCCCCGGCTAAGTCTAGGGTCATTGCTTCTCGCTGAGACTCAAGGCAGATTAAGGTATATAAACAATGCAGTCAAATAGCATAAGACAACCAATAAACAATGCAGTAGGACTTGGAGTACAAAACTAGAGAACGCTATGAACAACAAAATATCTAAGTCAGGGTATGCTGTACACTGTAAACCATACAGGTCGTGGATTACCAGGTGAAGACAGTGCAGCAAAAGCAGGCAATGCCTACGATAACCATTGTAGTGGACTACAATTCTGTTCCACTATAAAGATGCCTTCCTGGACTGTAAAAGTCTGGGTGCCTTCCTGACCCTCTCAGATAGGCTGTTCCTGCAAGCTGGGAGCCACTGGTGAGAACGCATGTGCACAGGGAGCTGCTGGTCGCCCCCATTGGCAGAGTGGCACCTTGAGAAGGCTTTGCTCAGATGAGCACAACTGTCTCACGTTATGTGAGTTCAAGGCCATTCAGGGCTTTGTAGGTGATAGCCAGAACCTTGAATTGAATTTAGTAACTGACCAGTGGAGTGTCTGTAGAATGGGTTTGAGGTCCATGTTTAAACATCCTATGGGTATTTTTTGCTTGATTTTGTTCTTTTAAGCCCACTGACTATTGGGTGAACCCCAGCCGTGTAAGTGTAAAAAGTATGTGTTAAAATTTTGTGATGCAGATCAGTTGGGTGTGGATTAGTCATTCCATCAGTTGCAACGTCAGCAGATAACAATATAGTTAGTAGTCCTTTTCAGATGTGACGTTTCGGGGGGCTCAGCCATACGTACTGGGAACGCATGCTACCCAAGATGATGCGCAGTCACTGTTTCATCTGAGAAGAGTACCGCCGTGGCCAAATGTGTACTTGTCATCAAATAATTTTAGTAATGCAATTATAAAATCTTTACAGGGTGTTATAAGGACAAGTAATCTGGTTTTAGCGATGTTGTCTGTGCCCTTGAATTTAAGAGGAAAAGGCACACACCTGACTTTGTAGTTATAAAACTGATTTCGCTTATCGAAAAGTAATAGTTCAGTTTTATTTGCCTAAGCCATAAGCTATAACAAAAATCTAAAAATGTAATACTTACGATAACATCAAAGACTGTTAAAAGGAGAATAATAAGGCAAGCACAATACAGTAAAATACCAGTTATCCAGTTTATGGTCTATTACAGTGGTGGCAAACCTATGGCACGCGTGCCAGAGGTGGCACTCAGAGCCCTCTCTGTGGGCACGCACGGCATCGCCCCAGCACAGAGTTTGCAAGATTGGACAGCAAAAATCACATTAATTGTTCAAAAGCATGCCAAATGCAAACTTTTACCTTTCAATAAAAAGTTGTTTGTATCATTGAAAGCTCTGTTATTGTGTTTTAACAAAAGAAGTTAATGTATGAGTTGTTTTTTCTAAAACGAAAACCTCAGTATTCAGGTTAAATTGCCATGTTGGCACTTTGCGATAAATAAGTGGGTTTTGGGTTGCAGTTTGGGCCCTCGGTCTCTAAAAGGTTCACCATCACTAGTCTATTACATGGGTCAACCATTTTCTGTGCTAGCAAGTATTCAAACATTTGCTGATACCAGACTATGGTCTCCTCCATCACATCCAGCTTATATTACTGTAATGTACTCTGTATGGGACACCTTTTGGAAACTGTCCAGAAACTTCAGCTGTTCCAAAATGCGGCACCCAAGCTACTGTTCGGAGGGAATACAGGGATTGTATCAGCGCTGAGCAGAACAGTCTGCACTGGCTGCCCATTTGTTTCCAGGCTGTGAGAATGTCCCAAAAGATATAGTCCACAACAAGTCCTTTATTTGTTAGAGAAGATTATTGGAGTCAAACACTTCCACTGTTAGTAATACTGGGTTTAGGGATTACAGGTATTGATATACTGGATATGAAATATGGCTTAAGGATATTCTACCAATCACTAGGCAGGATTTTAGGTGCTCAAATATACTGGCCAGAAGTTCCCATAGAAAACGCGGGAAAAGGAGATCCCAGAGAATAATGATGTTGAACATCTCCAAGGTTCAGTTCCCAATACATGGATAAGAAGAATACAAAATACTGGTGAGTTTGGCTCACACATAACTGCTAGCACTCCTGTTCAAGGACAGGGCAAAAGAGATAACAGGGGAGAAGCAAGTAACTTAGCCGGGCATGCGCAAGCGAAGCAACCAAGCAAGCAAGCAAGCGGAGTAGAGCACACATTCCAGAGGAGGGAGTCATGGCTCCGTTGAGAACTCCCGGGCGGGACCTGTCACGAATCATGAGGGTAAAACACACGAAAGCCGATAACCTTTTCAGAGATCATGTAAATACACCTTGTAGTAGTCATACAGTTATTGAAAAGAATTCATGGCAGTCAACTGACACAGGCACAGTCCAGAGTACAGTTTCTTACTCACTTAAGGCTCTGGTCTAAACAGCTTGGAGCCAGGATGTTCAGAGATCTGCCTCCTCCTGTACTGCCAGTTAAGGTCTTCTTCTCTTTGCCCCCGTCTTCATCAGGGGTGAAATGGGTGGACACAAGAGACGGGTTTGGCAGTGATGGCTCCTTGCCTGTGGAATGCCCTCTCCCTGGAGTTTTGCCTGGTGGCTACCCTACTCTTCTTTTAGGTACCATGCTTCAACATTTCTTTTTTTTATCCATGCAGTTTATGGAGAGGTTTACCTTGTAGACTCATGTTAACAAACCTCTTCTGGCCTGAGAAGTGTTGGTATGAAACTCATAGTAAGGTGCTGTGTGTTTTTATGCTCTTTGTAGTACTTTTGTCCAGCGGTGGCTCCCCCATGCCTACAATTACCCATCTGGTTGAAGGAGGCCTGGGGCCGGTGGCGACAGGAAGGGCCACCACACAGGAGCCATCAGCCAGGCTTAATGGACCCCAGGCAACAGCAGAGAAAGCACAGTGGGACTCTGCTCCCTATGGAGCAGTCCTAGACAAAGACACTAGATATGGGAGAGCACTTAGTTGGGTGAAAAAAGGGGAGGTAGTCCCTGCCTCACAAAGCCCTCAGCAGGCTGAAGGCAAGCTCCTTCAGAGGAGGCTAGGGGAGGGGTGGGTATATCAAGACCCAGGGAGAAGCCCCATTGGACCTGGCTCCTGCCCGTTTCTGGAGTTTAGCTCCTGCACTGGAGAGAGAGGAAGACGCTGGGGATGTCCCTCACTCAGGGAATCCTTCAAAAGGTGGATCCAGGAAGGGTCAGGGAGGAAGGGCAGCTTGACCACTCCCTAGGGTGCAAAG
The DNA here is from genome assembly GCA_029233225.1 of Lepidodactylus listeri. NCBI lineage: Eukaryota > Metazoa > Chordata > Lepidosauria > Squamata > Gekkonidae > Lepidodactylus > Lepidodactylus listeri. The sequence goes on along the minus strand of JARCFY010000009.1, from coordinate 107,732,534 downwards.
GGAGAGGACATGAACAGGCCAGAAAGACAGGGAACCAGGTGGAAGCAGCCCCCCTCCTCTAGGCCTGTCTGAGGCCTTCCTAAGACCCTGACAGGGAAGAAGAGAAGCTTGGATGGTGCTGCAGCTCTGACCTCTGCCCTTGCACTGGAGGAAATGGACAACTTTATTACTTGCTAGAATTTTATGGTGTTTATGTTCTTAGTATCTTTCATTTTGTAAACTGCCTTGAGGGTGTTTAAAGAAATAATATGTAAAATTGGTAGGTCTGTTTGCCAACCAAAATGAAATTCATGGACAAGGGGATTGCTGGAAACCTGCTGCTGCTGCTCTGTCGTAGCATAAAAAGGTCTGGATCAGCCCCGTTTCCTCCCTCATCTTGCCTTGCTACATTCTGCTGCCCGAAGCTTATATTTTTCCGGCTGACTCTGAAAAGGCACTCAGATGGCCTGGGGAGGGGGGAATGTGAAAGGAACAGTGTATTTGAGGTAAGGGTTAGCTCTCCTCACCTGCACAAACAGGTGTGTGTGTATATACATACACACACATACATATATAGTATTCAGAAGCTGTCCTTGTTTCTAGAGCAAGGTGTAAAACATTATTCTAGTGTGCTTTTAGTAACCCCTCCCTTGGTTATGCCCTGACCTGTGTATCCCAGGATAGCACATTCTTGTCAGATCTTGGAAACTAAGCAGGGTCAGCCCTGGATGGGATACCACCAAGGAAGTCCAGGGTCACTACACAGATCCAAGCAATGGCAAACTACCTCTGAACATCTCTTGCCTTGAAAACCCTACAGGGTCACCAATAAGTCGGTTGTGACTTGAAAGCAAAATGAGCCAGCTTGGTGTAGTGGTTAAGAGTGGCAGACTCTAATCTGGAGAACCGGGTTCAATACCCCACCTCCCCACTTGAAGCCAGCTGGGTGACCTTCTCAACCTAAAAATAATCATAGTTTGCCACCTAGTGGTACCAAAAAGAGCTACAGCTTCAGGCAGCCGAACAATCCTTCAAGATTCCACACACAATGCCATATGATAATTTATGTATTTTTTTAGTTTTATTTTTATTAAGTTTCTAGAGAAGAAAAAGAAAACAACAGCAAGACTGAAGGGGAAAAAAACAAACAAAGAAAAACATACAAAGATAAAAAGCATACTAAAAGATATGGAGTCTGCACAGTATATATCCACATTAACATTTCTACTAGAATCCGTATCTAATCCACCAAACTAGCTTGTCACAGTTTTACAAGAGCATACAATTAAGTTGGCTTATCTATTGAAATATTCTTCCAGCCATTTATAAAATCTTGACCAAGTATTTTCAAAGATTTCCTCTCCCTTATCTGCTAATTTCAGCATCAAATTGTCCATTTCTGCAGTCTCCAATAGTTTATAAAATATTTCCTCCTTCGAGGGGACTTCTTCCCCTTTTCAATACCTTGCATAGAGTATTCTAGTAGTAGTTATTATATAAATAATAGAATATTTATCTGATTTGTTAAAAGTTTCTGGAATCATATTCAGCAAAAATAATTCTGGCACAAATGATAAATTCATATGCAACATATTTTGCAATATTTCATGTATCCAGGTCTAATATTTTTGTACACATTTACATGTCCACCACATATGAAAAAAGGAGCCAACAGTTTGTTTACATTTCCAGCATGCATTCGACATATTTGGATACCATTTTGCTAAATTCTCAAGTGTCATATGCCATCTATAAAACATCTTATAAATATTCTCTTTAAACGCCATACATTTTGTAAATGTTATATTTGTTTTCCAAACTCTCAACCATTGTTCTAATTGGATATTGTGTCCTATATTTTGTGCCCATTTAATCATAGCAGTTTTTACTTTTTCATCCTGCATTCTCATTTCTAATAATAGTGTATAAAATGCTTTTATATGATCATTTATTTAGAAAAAAATCCAACAACCACCACCCTTTGAATAAGCACATTTATATACCATTGAACAAACAAATCCACCTGTCTCCTTATTTGGGGCCCATGGTATAAACAAACAATAACATGCTAACAGTCGGAGCCCAAGCAGGGTTAAACCCTTCAGTCCATTGATGTCAGTGGACTTAGAAGAGTGTAATTTAGGACTTCATATTTAAAAAAAATTGTAATAGCCACCAACCAGCCCCAATAGGTCAGCCCCTAAAGACAATAATAACCCTTCAAAAGTTTTTCTAAAGAACTCTGCTTCCCACCCTTTACAGAAAAGTACAGGCATCAGTGCCTTTCTTGTACCCCCTGAAATGGGATAGCAGAATTTGACAGCTGCCACTGGAAAAGCCTGGGCTTGAACAGTCACAGCTCTTACCGCATTAAAACCAGAAGCATGAAACAAAACCTGCTGCAGGATTTCTGTTGCTGCTTGCCTGGGAAGACAAGTCCACAGGTATGAATAGGGAGAAATGGGGTAGGTACAGGGGATGTCATATTCTGTCCCAGTTCTTTACATTAGGAAGAAGCAGTTCTGTAACCTGGATGGGAGGGGATCTTCCTGTCCAGTTAGGCACCATGAATGTCAGGGTATGGGCATTCATGTTACAAATATGAGTGATCAACACTAACATGGATACAAATATGTATGTGTAGTATCCATGATACAGTTGCCAAATCTGGGTTGGGAAATTCCTAGAGATTTTTTTTTGGGGGGGGGGATCTGGGAAGAGTGCGGTTTGCAGGGGGGGAAGGACCTCTGTGAGGTATAATGCCATAGAGTCCACCCTCCAAAACAGCCATTTTTCTCCCTGGGGGAACTGATCTGTGTAGTCTGGAAATAAGTTGTCATTCTGATAGATCTCCAGCTCCTACCTGGAGGTTGGCAGTCCTAATCGATCATTGTGCTTGTTGCATTTTTAGATTAGTTCTTTCTAGACCTTGTCGGGAATTTAGCATCCATGACAGAGCAGGAGGCATCGCTGGCCTAACTCGGAAGTAAATCCTTGAAGAACGTTGATCCTCTTTTAGCTCATTACCATGACTGTGTTTGGCATGGTTATTGTAATGTATAATTAGTCTTTAGAGTGGGGTAGCAGAAATACAAGCTAGATGCCTTTGATCCTCTTTTTTTTAAAACTGTTATCATAAAATACTTGGAGCTTCTGCTATGAGTCTTCTTTAGTAGGCAACATTTAGGTTTTATTTTATATTGGAGTGACCTTTGACCTTTTCCCATAGTGTTTTATGATTTTATTTTTTAAAAAAAACAAATCAGCTGTACTAATTTTACGGCTGGCAACTCAACCTCTCTGTTACTGGGTGGAACACAGTGATAAGAAGAAGAAGAAGAAGAAGAAGAGATTGGATTTATACCCCGCCCTCCACTCCCCAAGGGAGTCTCAGAGCGGCTTACAAACTCCTTTTCCTTCCCCTCCCCTCCCCACAACAGACACCCTGGGAGGTAGGTGGGGCTGAGAGAGCTCTTTCCCAAGCTGTCCTTGAGGGAACAGCTGGTACAGAGCTATGGCTTGCCCAAGGTCATCCAGCCAGGTGCAAGTGGAGGAGTGGGGAATCAAACCCGGTTCTCCCAGATTAGAGTCCGCGCACTTAACCACTACACCAAACTGGCTCTAGGCATGAAAAGGACCGGGGGGGGGGGGGGAGGGGATCCAAGTCTGGAACCTAGATCTAGTCCAGAATCAAGGGTTCCCAAGTTTAACCCTTTAGTATTCATATTACTACATTTCTGTTGGAATAAAAAAAAAATCCTGGTTGCTTTATTTTCATTTTGTTTGCATGTAATTGTTAAGCAGCATTGTGAGTTTGTCCTAGAAGAGAAGGTAAATTTCAAAGTCCCATGTCCTTGCCCTTCTTTGCCGTTTGCTTACTTTTCTTGGCTCTTTCTGCTAAGTACCTATTTTGAAAGGCTTGTTCTATTCTGTTGTGTCTCACGCAGAGGAGAGGACATCTCTCTATACTTCCAGTATGTATTTGTGGTCTCCATATGATACCAACAACAAAACTCTTAGAAATCTTCGGGAAATAATTTATACGCCTATTAATACACCAAGGTTCCTAGGTGGTGTGGCGAGCTTTACAAGAAAGTACGTTGAAAAGTCTGTGTCCTTGAGCTTATTTTTATCTCCCTGTGGGGAGGGGATTGTTCTAGAATTGTCCTCAGAGAGCAACTGTACCTCACCCGTACCAAGCTGTTTAAGGACTCATCACCAAAATCTTTCCTCTTTCTTGTACTTTTGATTACTGCCATCTCAAAAAAGATGTTGGAGAATTGAGAATGGGACAGGGAAAAAAGCATTTCATATGATTGGGACTTGTATTTTCCTGACAATGAAAATGATTTGGGTTATTTGGTTTTGGAAGGGGAAAAAAAAGATGAGCAAAAGGAGGGACTATAAAATGATGACTACTATAGATACAGATAATGTTTCTTCTCTCGAGGTGCTAGAATGTCTGTTCTTAATGAGATGAAATCTTGGGAAGCATTTAGCATCTGTGGGGGCAAATGAGGAATATCTGGGATTTTCAGGAGCCCTCTCTCCCTATTTGCAATGGCTTTTACATTGTCCACTCACCCCACCGCACCATTATGGATAAAACCCAAGATTTTAAATTTCTTTTCCATGTCTTTAAAAAATAGCAGACAGCCGATAGACAGTCAAACCAAACATTGAGGAGATGGTTGATGCCAATCAGTCATGGGGGCCTCATGCAATGTGTGCTTGAGAATGTGTCTCATAATGTATATGTCATAAATATTCTACTACGATGACGACGACTGTTACTAATACTACGATGATGATGATGATGTCACCCAAAGCTGCTCTGGGCAATGTACAGAAGGTACATATGATATAAATAAAGCTGTCTTGTCTGGAATGCTGTTTTTTTATGTTCTAATTTTTTACTTGAGTCAGTGTGGGGGACATTTGATGATGTTTATTTGGCGGGCCTTAGTGAATAAGGTTAAGAACAACTGTAGTACAGCTTGGGGTCCTGTAGCTGAATTGTCTACTGTAAGAGACAGCGTATGCTCAGGAGAAAATCCTTCATTCAAACAATACTTAACCCATAAAATTAAGTGGTACGATACAGTGAAGTAATCATGCACTTAGGCAGCTGTTTAAAAAGATAAGGCAGATTTATGGAGAAAATAGTTATTGGTCTATCATTTATTAGGAAAAAAGATTCTTGATGTTCACTCGCAGGCTCTGCCTTGATTGACAGGCGCTGGGAGGGGGTTAACAGTGTGAAATGGCAGTCTCCATCATGCTTTGTGTGTGAACTTGCTACAGGTATCTGATTGGCTAGTGACAGAGACGGACTGCTGAGACTAGACTGGACCTTTGGCTAGCCCTAGCAAAGCTGCTGTTCACATCACCCTGTAGAGGGCAGTGGCACCCATATCTATTGCTATGTTCTTTATAGCAGCATGCAAAGAATGTGTTTTAAGACCATCTTTTAAGAAGAAAGCATATTACGGTCTGAGTCTAGTGTAAGCATCACAGTAAATGGTTTCTGTAGCAGAAGGAGTAAGCAAAGGAAATAAAGCGAAATATTGCCAGTCAGCTCCCTTCCTGAACTGTAACTGTGTCCAAATGTTAAAAATGAAAATTGTGAAAGAGCAGAGACCATACTGCAGAGAACAGAAATGAATAAGGAAGGAATGCTCTTTGAGTACTGAAATTAGTTGAATTTTGCATTAGGTTATATTAGTAAGATCATTAGTCAACATTTCTGCTGTCTTGTGGTGCAAAGAAGATATATACGTGACTAGGAATAAGGCCCATGGTGGAAATAAATACAACGGGCTCTAGAAAGAGGCTCTGAGAGAGTGCCCCGGCCTTGGGCACTCAGCGTCAATTTGCTGTGGCGACCTCAGCAGGGTGTAATGACACAGAGTCCACCATTTTCTCCAGAGGAACTGATCTCTGCTACCTGAAGAGCAGTTGTAATTTTGAGTGATCTCTAGCTCTCACCTGGCATCAATGATTCCCCAGGAGGAAATGGCTGGTTGGGAGGGTGGAGTCTTTGGCATTGTACCTGTCTGAGGTCCCACCCTTCCTCAAATCTCACCCTTTCCAGGTTCCATCCCTCAAATATCCAGGAATTTCCTACCTGGAGTTGGCAACCCTATCTCCTTCCCAGCCAATCAGCAACCTACCTTTATTTCCCCCTCACTCTTCAGCTTTCCATCTCCCCCCCCCCCCCCCGCAGCCTCTACCATGCTCTTAAGCCCTGACTGCCACGTCACATTGGCTGTCATGGGCGGGGGGAGAATCTCAGCAGGGTATAAGGACACAGAGTCCACCATTTTCTCCAGGGGAACTGATCTCTGCCATCTGGAGAGCAGTTGTAATTCTGAGTGATCTCCAGCCCTCACCTGGAGATTGGCAACCATGGTTTCCTTGGCCGGGAGGGCGGGATTGAAATTTAAATAAATAAATTTCCCAGGAGGAAAAGTAGTCTTTCTCTGCAATGGGAACTAAAGCAGCTTACATCATTCTCCTCTCCCCCTTTTGACTTGCACAACAATCCTGTGAGGTAGGTTAGGCTGAAAGTCTGTGACTGGTCCAAAATCACCCACTCAGCTTCTACAGCAAGAACCTGGATCTAGCAGACCCTGTTCTGAAGCACTGATTGCCACGCCTAGGGTAGCCAATCTCCAGTTGGAGCCTGAAGATCGCCAGGTATCACAACTGAACTCCAGACAACAGATCTCTCCCGCCCAGAGAAAATAACTGCTTTGGAAGATGGACTTTATGGCATTCTGTTCAGCTGAGGCCTCTTCCCTCCCCAAACCCTGGCTTCCATAGACTCTACCAGAAAATCTCCAGGAATCTCCCTACCTGGAGCTGGCAACCCTAGTCAGGACAGGTCCCAATGAGTTCCTCACAAAGGCCTGCAAAGGGTTTCCTTCCTTTGTATGAACCAAGCTTGGTTGCCTTCTGTGGCGAAACGGACTCCAGTTTACAACTCAGCTGTTTGCCTCCCACCCTCGTCCCGTGGGCGTATCTCACTCCTTAAGTTCCCTGCCACCACTCACTGAATAGTCTCTGCCTTTTTAGAGGGACAGTGAGACCCCTGAGGCCAAAACTCCCTATTTGGAGATGGAATCCCCAGTCTTTGGGGGATCCCTGGAAAGTTGGCAACTGAAGGGTCAGGCCTTTCCTTGCTTCCCTGGGGTACCCCCTCCCTTTGGTATTGTGCAGAGCGGGGGAGACTATGGGGTCAGAGCACAACACAGATTATTAGCCCAAATAAAAGAATTTATTTAACTATTTACACAGTTAGGGAGCACACACATGCACTAAACACAAAGGCACAACTGTAGGAGTGAGCACACACTAAGAACCAACAGGGCATAAATCAACAGGGGTTAAATGCAATCCTCCCTGGATGGGCTGTAGTCTATATGGTGCCCCACCCCTTGGGACTGTCCCTCTTTTCTCGCACTTTTTGGCCTTGGGGCAGCTGGGAACTGTAGGCCAGCAGATGCGGAAGCCCCATTCAACCCAGTGAGTGATACCCCTTCAGGCCCCTCTCTGGAACTACAGCTCAATTGAACCTTATGGGGGAACATTTTAAACAAACCACAGCCATCTTATAAACAGGTAACTGCCATTCTCTAGTGGTTCAGATAATGGGACAGTCCTCATGACTGGGATAAGCTCCTCCTTCCATAGCAGGGTCGGCTCAGGTGGGAGGGGCTTATCCCCTGGAGTCTCCCAGTTCTTGCCGGCCCTGCTTCACAGCAGGACGTGCCTGAACAGCTCTGCACAGAGCAGCCAGCAGTGAAAGAAAGAATAAAGTTGGAGAACTTGAGCCACAGCATTGGCGGCTGCAAGAATCGGCAGCTGTGTTTCATGTTGTCTCTTTGACGTGGGGAGACTCCCCCACTCACTGCGTCGCAGAGAGTGATCCGACAGATCCCCGCTGGCCTTACCTGCTGTGGGGTGGAGGGCCTGCTCCCAATTGAGTGGGGAGTGCGGAGGAGTCGGTGGAAGGTTGGTGGGACAGAGTCTGGAGCCCAGGTTCCCCCTCCCCCCCACTGAAGGAAGGCGCGCAGAAGCACAGGAGTCGATAGCGTCGCGGTAGCACGGCCTTCTACCCCCCCTCCTTTCCCCACGAACCCTGCTGGTCCTTAGAGACTTGGATCCAGGGTGGGAAGACAAAGCCAGAGGGCGATGTACCACTCATCTCCCCAGTTGGCTCAGAGTGGGGTTGTGGGGGGAGAGAGAAAGACCAACAGACGCCGTCTCCCCTCCCACAATCGTTGCGGGGCGGGGGGCTGTAGTGTTTGTGGGGGATGGGAAAGCGCCGGGCATTTTGGCATGAAAGAATGGCGACGGCCATCTTGATTCCACTCTCCCAGCTCTGGATCCTATCCCTGAAACTACATTAAGGAACGATCAGGGTGCCTCTCAGGGAGGCGAATAAAGACCTTAACTGTTGTCTCCAGTAGCGAGCAGCAAGTCCCAGATTCAATCCCTGGCATCTTCAATTGAAAGGACCAGGCAGTGGGGTATGAGGAAGACCTCTGCCCGAGACCCTGGAGAGCTGTACAGAGGGACTGTGGCTCAATGGAGCAGGATCCTACTCTGGTAACAGTGGCTTCCATCTCATTCTCCCCCCTATAGATAGAACCATAGCTGATAAGACCACAGACAGTGCCCAGGAGAGGGATGGCTCCTTTAAGGACGTAGGCCTACCCAGACTGTCGGTATCCTTAACCTCCTGAGATTCCATGACAACTCCAGACCAGGAACATGGAGAGTCAGATAAGTCTGAACTTTTAAACTGGTTCAGAGGTGAAATGAGGAAGGAGTTTAAAGACATGATGAGAGAGACCTTCCTAGGATCCTCTTCCCATGACTCTTCCAAAGGTAGAGGCAGGACCAAAAAGAGATCCAGACGTAGACATGGAGGGGAGTCCTCAAGTTACTTCCAGTTTCCCATTCCACGACCAAAAAAGGTCAAACACAAATCATCCTCCAGAGAGTGTAGCCCCTTACTGGGAGAGAGGGACCCTGAATCTGAATCCCCTGGCTCTCCCTCAGGGAAAGAGGAAGAAGAACTATCAGAGGAGGAGCAAGAAGAGGTGGTGGGCATGCCTCTGGCCTAATCCAGTCTCTTTCCACAAGAGTTATTCTCTCACCTACTTCCTATGGTTCTGAGAACCTTGGATCTTACATCTAAACCTAAGGAGGAAGTAGAGCAGGAATCAGAATTTCAGCGAGGTGCAGAGAACCTGATGCCTAAGGTATCGGTCTCTCAACCAGGGCTGCTACTACCAGCTTCCTTCTACAACATCATGAAGGCTGAGTGGGACTGCCCTGCCAAACCCAAGGCTAACCACCACCTTGTCTCAAAATTCTATTCAATGATGCCAGAGGCGACCAGGAGGCTGAAGCTACCAGTTGTAGACAACTCAGTTACCAACCTTTACTCCAACTCGGTGTTACCCATGGACACCGGTGGCATGCCAAAGGATCACACAGATAGGAGAATAGAAAAGGCCCCACGTAAGGATTTTGAAGCTTCGGCCTCTATCAAAGCCTCCACAGCGAGTTCCCTGTTTGTCAGTTCTTGCCCAGATTGGGCCCAGAACCTAGCCTCAGCTGACAGTGATGCATCAAAAAGAATTCAAGGATGAACTAAAAAAGATCGCCCTCGCACTTGCCTTTTCGGCGGATGCTTCCCTAGATGCCTTCCAACTTTCTGCTAGAGCCCTGGCATGCAGCATCACGGCAAGAAGGAACAACTGGCTTAGCCACTGGAATGTGGATTCCTTGGCACAGGCAAAGGTGGCGGCGGTCCCCTTTTAAAGGGGGGGACCCTGTTCGGAGAGGGACTCGATAAGTACCTCATAGAGGACAAGGACAAAAAGAAGGTTCTCCCTTCAAAGAAGAGAGACTTTAAGCCCAGAAAACGTTTTCAGTCCTTTGAAGACCAGAAGAGGGATCAGAAGCCCTCGTACCCCAGGCAATTCAAGGGAAAGTGGCACCCCAGACAATGCGGTAACAAACCTTTTACCGCTAACAAAGGTGAACCCTCCTCTGCAAAAACCCTGAAGAAAGGGGTGTCAGCATGACTGTCTCAGTCCACGAAACCTGTTGAGGGTAGGGGGAAGACTTCAGGTCTTCACGGATCACTGGCTCTCGTCTGTGACCAGTCGGTGGGTCCTAGTGACGGTTTCCCAGGGATACAGAATGGAGTTTTACTCCATTCCGCACCAGCGTTTCCTTCAAATAGTGGAACACCGAAACCGAGAGAAACATTGCCAGACCAAAGAAGCCACAAGTCACCTGTTAGATATAGGGGCCATAGAGAGCGTTCCGACCTCCCAGCAGGGGCAAGGCATATACTCAGTCTTCTTTATAGTGCCAAAGAGAAATGGAGGCACGAGGGCCATCTTGGATCTCAAGTGGTTGAACAAGCATGTCAGGGACAAGAAGTTCAGGATGGAGACCCTCAAATCCATTCTCTCAGCCTTGCAAACTGGGGATTTCATGACCTCTATAGTCTTATCGGAAGTGTATCTGCACATTCCGATTCACAGTTCTCACAGAAAGTTTCTGAGGTTTGTATATGCCACACAACACTTCCAGTACAAGGCTCTTCCATTCAGGCTAAAGTCATGGCCCCGGGTGTTCACAAAAGTGCTAGTAACCCTAGTGGCTCACCTCAGAGTGAAAGGAGTCCACCTATTTCCGTACCTGGACGATTTTCTAATAAAAGCACCTTCGTTCCAGGAGATCACGCGGGTCTCGAAGCTGACCATAGACACACTTCGGGAACATGGATTCATGATCAATTTAGAGAAGAGTCAGTTGAACCCATCTCAGAGACCACTGCATCTAGGGGTAATCATAGATGCGGTCCAGGATCAGGTCTTCCAGTCTCAAGACAGGATCCAGAAGATTCAAATTCTGTTGACAAGTGTATTAGAGAAACCTAGCTCCCCTCTAATGACTCTATCCAAACTCCTGGGGTGCTAGTGTCTTGCCAGTAAATCGTACAGTGGGGCAGATTTTACACGAGACCTCTACAGAGGTTCCTGCGACCCCATCAGAATGCCATAGCTCACAGGAGACACAGACTTTTATGTTTGCCCACAGCAGTACATCAACAGTTGACGTGGTGGCTAGAACTGAGTCGGTTCACACAGGGTTCCCCTCTTCGAGACCCACCAAGGCTGGTGATGACAACGGACGCCGAGCTGGAGGGCTCACTCGAGGGGTCAGATGACCCAAGGGGAATGGTCAGAGGAGGAGTCTCAGGAGAGTATCAACCTCCTGGAGCTGAGAGCAATTGGCTTGGGTCGGAGCGGCCTAAGCAGACACCTGATGGGACACCACATCCTTGTCCAGACGGACAACATGATGGCCAAATCCTATGTGAACTGCCAAGGAGGGACGCGAGTCTGGAAGTTGCACGCAGAGGTATCCAAACGAATGATATGGGCCATCTCCTGTCCCTGAAAGCGACACATGTGGCAGGAAAAGACAATGAACTGGCAGATCGGCTAAGCAGACAACAATTAAGCCAAGCAGAGTGGACGCTACACAAAGAGGTGTTCCTTCAAGTGTGTGAGAGGTTCGGGGAAGTGAGCTTGGACTTGTTCGCAACAGAGTTCAATCGGCAGGTCCCAGGTTTCTTCTGAAGGATAAGGAACATCCATGCCAAAGGAACAGATGCTCTGAACTGCAACTGGCCCCCAGGCTTTCTTTATGCCTTTCCACCAATTCAACTCATTCCCAAGGTTGTTCAAAAAATCCGACAGCAACAAGTGGAGGTAGTCCTGATTGCACCCTACTGGCCACGAAGAGCGTGGTTTTCGGACCTACTGTGCCTGTCAACAGAGAGTCTGTGGCATTTTCCCAAGAGGGAAGACCTTCTGACACAGGGTCCAACAAAACACCCACGTCCTGAAATGCTCAGACTCACAGCATGGAGATTGAGCAGGAAATACTAGTGGGGGCTGGTTATCTAGAAAAGGTGGTGGGTGCTCTGCTAGCTTCCAGGAGAACATCCCCCAACAGATCCTATAATGCCACCTGGCAAGTATTTCAGGCCTGGAGTTTAGAGCAGGGAATAGATCTTCTCAGTGCCCCAGTTAGGGTGGTCCTTCGTTTCCTGCAGGACGGCCTTGACAAGGGCCTCAGCACCAGTGCCGTGAGACGGCAGGTCTCAGCCATTTAGGCAATTCAGGGAGTCAGGCACAGGAAGTCTCCCCTTCATCATGCCCATGTCAGGCAGTTCCTGAAGGGAGCCTCCTTGATAAATCCACCACAAATGCACAGACAGTTTTAAAAGCTTTGTGCAAACATCCGTTTGAACCCATGAGTTCATGCCCCCTGAAAGAACTAACCTTCAAGATGTGAGACTTCTGCTCAAAGTAGTCAAGGATCAGATCTTTGTTGATGAAACACAGTTCTTTATTTCCAATCTCTACATTAGTACAGGTTCTCGGATTATTGTCAGAGATAACGCATATGACAGAAGCAGGTCTATTATACCTTTCAGAGCAGTTTGAATTACCCATAGGTAACCAATCACTAACAGGGAAAAACGGCGGGCAAAAGGGGTCTCTGGCCGTTTGCTTCCCACAGGAAAGAAAGCTAGGTGTTAAGTTGTAAATTTCCCTTCCCAAACCAGACCCCTTAGATGTAACCATATTCACATAACGATTGCTGGCCTCAAGGCTTTCGCACGTTGATAAGAGATGAGTTCTGTCCTCCCTTGACGTCCCAGCCGGGATGAATGGAATGCGGAGGCAGGAGTGTGAGAGGCCCATTGTTCCCATACTTTGAAGTTGTCATTCTCCCGGGCAAACAGTTACACAGACCAGGCCTGGTCAGGGTCATAAACCTGGGGTCACATAGCGTACATTCATACTGGCCAAAGTTAGGGTTACATGGTAAGTATAGGGGCAACCAGAAACAAGGGTGTGTATACATACTAGGTGCAAATACATGTTGTCATAGGAAATGCATAAGCAATAGAGCAATAGACATTATAGCAGCAAACCCCAGAAAATCTTGTCTGAATCAGCAGATTCTGACACAAGACCTTGTTCTTGGTAGGAATCACTTCAGCTTGCAGAGTCTCGGAGCTGAGGGCCCTATCTATCAATAAAGAGCTATGCATCTTTCATAGCGACAACGTAGTCCTCCACTTGGACCCTGCCTTCATACCAAAGGTGAATTCAGTATTTCATAGAGCTAAGGACGTGATTCTGCCATCCTTTTGCCGAAATCCAAAACACGAGAGGGAAAGGGAGTGGCACTGTTTGGATGTCAGGAAAGCTCTGAGTTATTACATCGATAGGACTAGAGAGTGGAGAAAATCGGAAGCTCTATTCGTGTCCTTTAGAAACTCAGCAAGGGGAGAACCACTGTCCTCTCCTACCCTCAGTAGATGGATTAAAGCAGGGGTCCTCAAACTACGGCCCGGGGGCCACATGCGGCCCACCGAGGGCATTTTTCTGGCCCGCCGGGTGTGCTGCTGCCTGTCCTCCAGTTCCCAGCAGCACACAAAGCAGCGGAAAAATTGCAGCCGACTCGTCCCGGGCCACATGACAAAGCCCCGCCCCCCTGCTTCCAGTCAGCCAGGAGGAGGCAAAAGGAAGACTGGAAGAGGGTAAGTGTGGGGTGGCAGGCGCTCCGGCTGGCCCCAAGTCTCCTAGCCGGCTGAGAGGCCTCTCAGCCGGCTAGGAGACCTGCACCAGTCCCAAGAGCCGGGCGGCGGTCTTTTTCGAGGCTTTTTGTGCTGCTGGGAATCGGAGGGGGAGAGAGAGAGAGAGAGAGGTTTCTCTTTCCCATCATGATGTCTGCAGTAGTGGAGTTTCAGGGAGAAGCAGCTGGGGGCTTGCTGCCTCAAAAAGTTTGTGAGGATGCCGAGTTCTTTGTTTCTTCGGAGAGGGAAAGAAAACAGCCCCGTCAAGGGTGCCTTGCTTGCGCGCGCGCCCCCCCCCCCCCCCGTGCGCCTTCCCTACCCGCAAAATAACATCTGAAATCTCCAACCAGATCTAGACTAACTGATGCACGCTTGCATCACTTGTTACGACTAGCAGTGACAAATATGGAACCGGACATTGACCATCTCATTAGCCAAAAGCAGGCCCATAGTTCCCATTGAAATACTGGTAAGTTTGTTGATTTAACTTTACTTGTTCTTCATTTTAAATACTGTATTTGTTCCCATTTTGGTTTTTTCCTTCAAAATAAGATATGTGCAGTGTGCATAGGAATTTGTTCATGGTTTTTTTTTTTAACTATAGTCCGGCCCTCCAACAGTCTGAGGGACAGTGAACTGGTCCCCTGTTTAAAAAGTTTGAGGACTCCTGGATTAAAGGATGTATTATCCTAGCTTACAAAGCCACGGGGGTAAACCAACCTGAGGGTATCGTAGCACATTCCCTTTGGGGAGCTGTGACATCGGTAGCCTACCTGTCGTTTCCTACCCTGGAAACCATCTGTAAGGCAGCCACCTGGAAATCCATCCACACATTTACTAAACATTATAGGGTGGGCAGAATGGCCTCAGCAGAGGTGGCATTTGGCCGTAGGGTTCTTCAACAGACCCTGTAACTGAAGAGGCACCTTCCCTCCCTTGGGGCACACTGCTCATTTAAGTCCCATTCATGAGAACTGTCACACTGTCTGAATCACTGGAGAACGAAAGTTTTCTATCACTTACTGTGAAGCTTCCTTTCTCTGTGGTTCAGGAGTGGGACAGTCCTGCCCACCCGCTTTGGGTGGCTTCTTCAGATTACAGGGAAGGTTGAAGGTTCTCAATTTGATTCTCTCAACACCTCGGGTGAGGGAGGGCTGTTACCTAATAGTTATGTGATCTGTTGATCAGTTCTTGAGTCTCTCCTAGTTGGGGAGGAAAATGTTCTTCTTTTTAGTACCTGTTTAGGGAATGGAAGGGGCTTCACGATGAATGGGAGCCTCCAGGGGATAAGCCCCTCCCACCTGGATCAAAGCTCAGAGCCAACCCTGCTATGGAAGGAGGAGCTTATCCCATTCATGAGGACTGTCCCAGTCCTGAGCCACCAAGAAAGGAAGCTTCACAGTAAGTGATAGAAAACTTCCATTTCGTTACACCTACCAACAACCACTGAGGTAACAGTCCCACACAGGAGGGAAGAAGGAGAAGCATCTTCATCAAGAGAGAAAGCCGTCTGCCAGTCATTCTGACAGGGCACAGTGGCTGAAGGAGTGGGTGGGGAAGAAGAGCAAACCCAGCACCCAGCCAATGGCATGCGAGTACTCACAGCCAGTGGATAGGGACAGCTTCTGATTGAAAGGTCAGCGGACCAAAGGCTGTGGGTGCGTGTAGAATGTTGAGGCAAGAGGGACACGAAAACTCAAATATTATATAGAGAAATAGTTTCTTTAATGGTAGCTTATTCTTACAAGAACGTAAGTGTTCAGGGTTCAACCAAACTGAATTTCTTATCTTTTTTGTGTGTGACAGTACTTTACTTCAGCCACTTTCGGAAGTATTCATAATTTTGCTTCTCTTCATATAATTGTCTGCCTGAATATATATATCCATCGATCTTTGCAGGTATTGGATGAGTAACATATCCTCCAATTCCCGTGCCACAAATAGATCATACAATGCTTGAAGGCATTAGAATGTCTCCACTTGAGAGATTTGGGGGTGGTACCAAGGGAGAAATGGGACAGGGAACTGAAATGGATGGAATGGGACAGGGAACAGTGGCATCACACAACTGGACCAGTTTTCCTAGTTGGAGGCTGCTGGGGAGGGGGGGAGCTTGAGACAGAGGGGCAGACAAAGTTAGGGTGGCTGGTGGCTGAGAAGGAGATATGGTTGCCAACTCAAGGTTAAGAAATTCCTGGATATTTGGGGGTGGTACCTAGGGAGAGAGGGGTTTGAGGAAGGGAGGGATCTCAGAAGGGTATAATGCCATAGACAACACCCTCTAAAGCAGCATTTCCTCCAATGAACTAGGCTGCCAATCTCCAAGTGGGGGCTGGAGATCACCTGGAATTACAACTGCTTTCCAGGTGACAAATATCAGTTCCCCCAGAGAAAATGGCTGCCTTGGAGGGTGTGCTTTATTGCATTGTACCCTGCTGAGGTTACTTACCTTGCCCTCCAAAAGTTCCAACCCCAAATATCCAAGAATATCCCAACCTGGAGCTGGCAAGCCTAACTGAGGGAAGTAGGGTGGCTAGCTCCATGTTGAGAAATACCTGGAGATGTTGGGGGTGGAACCTAAAGAGAGTGGGATTTGGAGCGGGGAGGCACAGCAGTGAGTTCTAATGCCGTACTGCCTTCCAAAGTGGCTATTTTCTCCAGGTGAACTAATTGCTTTCACCTGGAAGTTAGATGTAATAGTGTGAGATCCCCAGCCACTACCCGGAGGCTGGCAACCCGAGGGGGAACGGATCTCTGTAGCTGGGAGCTCTGTTATGATTCCAGGAGATTTCCAGGTCCCACCTGGAGGCTGGCAATTGTAGGAGGAGAGACAGAAGTAGGAAAAGTTTTCAGGAAAAGGAAAGAGGAGATCATGGGGGAGGGGGAAATGAGATGTCTCCTGAAAGTCTTTGCGGGTTCCTGCTTGTCTCTACGTAACTCTTTATGTAATATCTTTGCTTCTGTTAGTCTCCCCTTATACTTGACTTCTAAAGTGTTTAGTTCTCATTGTTCCAAGGATAAGTATACCCTAAAAGCTCAGAAGCATAAACTGTGATTGATTCCTAGGCTGCTTTATTTTCTGTAAGTCATGCTTCTTACTAGCAGGAGCTCATTAGCATAATAGGCCACACCCAACATCAGAAACTCATTAGCATAAAGGCCACACCCAACACCAGAAACTCATTAGCATATTAGGCCACACCCCTGACAGCACAGCTCATTAGCCTATTAGGTGGGTGCTGGGAAAGCACAGGGCAGGCATCGAAGCTTGCCTCTCCCCCCCACCCCCCGAGCTTCTCCGCCCCACTTCAGCATTGCCTTTCTAGTCTACCCCCTCCCTCGGAACCAGACAGCTGGGGAAAGGCGCTGCTGAAGTGCCTGGGATCAGATTGGGGAGGGAAAGAAAGGCATTTTCAACATACCTGGGTTCCCTGCCTGCCCCTTTCCAGCTCCCACATGTCAGCTAGAGAAGGGAAGGCAGAGAGAGGCTTTTCCTTGTCAATTTCACTCTCAGCTGACTGGGGCAGGGAGTGAAATTTGACAAGGAAATCCCTACAGACTCCCCAGAGGGAAAGACAGCATTTTAACATGCTGCCTTTCCCTCTTGTGTGTAATGCTGGGACGGCAGCATTCTCTGTACCCACACATGCCAGAGGTTTTGGTTGTAGGCATGGCCAACTCAGGAGCCAGCCAGAACTCCATTCCTGTGCGTTCCTGCCCAAAAAATAGCCTTCCTTCTTACCCTTCAATCATCCCAGTTCAGCTAGGGTAGCTCTAATGTTCAGAGTCCTGACCTTGGGGAAAACCCAGCCTTCTATATGTTCCAGTTTTAAAACAAGGACCTTCCCCCGCTATATATGTGTCTACTTGTACAGTCCTAAGAACACTTCCCTGGGACTAAACATCATCAAACAGACCTGAGCGGGATTCTGAGTATACCCACTTAGGAGTGCTTTCTTTTTTCTTCGTTTGTTTATTCGATTTCTATTCCACTCTCCCTCACGATCACGGGGCTCAGAGCAGATTGCAACATAAAAATAGCTAAAGCAGAGGATAAACACCACAAATAAGTGTCTTCCCTGGGTGGCGTACTTTGTGGCCCAGATGGTGATGACATACAAGTACAACACTATAATTGTTGATCACAAAAGTATATTATTTACTTATTAACTTCATTTTATACTCTGCCTTTCTCCCCAGTGGGGGCCAATATGCTTTACTTTGTTCTCCTGGCTTTCACTTTCATCCTTACAACAACCCAGTGAGGTAGGTTAGGCTGCATATATGTGACTTTCCTGGGAGTAAGCCCCACTGAATAACATGAGACTTACTTCTGAGTAGACCTGCTTAGGATTTGCTTCCTTAGACATGCAAAGAAGAAAGAGGAATATTTATTTGTTGCTGTGGATGGGGGGGGCGGGGATGGACAAGATGTATGCTCTTGTAAGCGGGAAACAGAATCTGGTTTCTAGTTTACCGATGGTGGTTAGTACTTTAACTTCTAAACAGAGGATTTGCTTCCTTAGACATGCAAAGAAGAAAGAGGAATATGTATTTGTTGCTGTGGATGGGGGGGCGGGGATGGACAAGAGGGAAACAGAATCTGGTTTCTAGTTTACTGATGGTGGTTAGTACTTTAACTTCTAAACAGAGGGACGCTGAGGCTTCAGTCACTGCTTGTGGTAGGCCGTCATCCTGTAAGCCTTGTGTGTGGGGAGGCTTTAATTCAGTGGTGAGAGAAAAGCACTCTGCACTTGCTTAGAAGTCCTTTCTTTATTATTATTTAACCATCCTTTCTGCTTAAGAATTCTGTGCCAAGGGACTGATGTGGGACTAGTCACTTATTGCTGGGCCTCAGCATTCCTTAGTTGACCTATTGTGTTTAAAGGCATGAGGGAGGCCAGCAGCAGTGATAAGGAAATCCTGCTGAGCAAGCCTCCCTTATGGCTTTAAGGACTCCACGCCCCTTCCAACCCTTGTCAGGTGGTTGTCCGTCAGGTGTACGAGGGGTGGCGTGTCTGAAGGCACTTGGGAGGCTGGGCTAGCAGGACTGCTAAGGCGATGCTGCTATGGAATAAATGGATAACCTATGGAATAAATGCATATCTGTTGGGCATATATAACGTCAGCATTTGATTTGACTTGCTGCTTTTGGCATCTGGACCCGCCTGCTTGCTTGCAGTTTGTTCCCTGCTTTCAGCTTGAGACTTTATTGAGTCGACACCACCGTTGTCCGACAGACTCTTGCCCAGTGCTGTCCACTCCTACAGATCACTGCCCTCGTTTTCATCTGTGACATGCTGGAAGGCATATTGCTCTACATTTCACATTTGGAGTAAAAAAGACATAGCTTAGCGATATCTGGCCATGAACATGACATATATCCAGGTATGGATCTTGCATTTGCCATGTTCATGCAACATGAAATTCCAGCTGTGTTGTCCGCAGCACAAATGACAAGGATTCTAAATGAGTCCCAAGTAATGATGTTTAACTAAAGTGGTCATCCATGCTTAACAAGTTGCCTATAATGTGGTAACGACAATTGTTCATGTTGTACTTAGTGAGAACAGATTCAGGTGGGGTAGCCAGGTAGGTCTGAAGCAGCAGAACAATGTCTGAGTCCAGCAGCACCAACAAAGTTTTATTCAAGGTGTGAGCTTTTGTGTGTGCACACAGTTCTTCAGATACAATGAACTAGAAATTACCAGTCCGTACTTATAGACAGAGGGTGAGCAGTAAATTATCATACAGCGTAATGAATCTGTTAAACATCTTCATTATGCTGTATGATAATTTACCACTCATCTTCTAGCTATAAGTATGGACTGGTAATTTCCAGTTCATTGTAGCTGAAGATGTTTTAATGTTTGCTTAATATGTTTTCAATTATTTTAAGAAATTATATTGCTGCCATTTTGGCTTGTTGTTTGCCGCCCTGAGCCCGCCGTATGGCGAGGAGGGCAGGATACAAATCTCAACAAATAAATAAAACAAATAAATAAGTGTGCGTGCACATGAAAGCTCACACCTTGAATAAAACTTGGTTGGTCCTAAAGGTGCCACTGGGCTCCCACTTAGTGAGAAGATATGCTTCCGAACCTCTGACAGCACAAAAAGGAGGAAAAGCATGTCCTCATACTTTGTTTTTCTTTTCTTATGCCAGACAGTACAACTGAAGTCTTCACAAACATCTATGTGACCAGTTTTGGGCCAGTTTCGGATACAGATATGGTGAGTTTCCGAAGTAAAAGACTGTATATACTATTGTCTGTATGTCCTGCAGTTCTTCCATTGTGGATCTCAAGCTGGTATACAGGGGTTCCCAGGACTTCTCCCATCCAGCTCTGTACCTGTATACCTTTAGCAAGAGCTGCTGCATCACGTGTCTTTCAATCATACCCTAGGACCAAGATAATATTTTAAAGGTGGCCTGAGACACACAGTCAACGTCTGTTTCGATTCTTCATCCAACTGCTGCTGTAGAATGTGTCACATATATCTTTAGTAACTGCAAGGCAACTGTTCGTTAAATAGGTTCTGTTGGTTGCTAGAGTGGCTGGGAATAATACAGGAAATCTGTACCTCTTTAAAAAATAATAAAGCCACCATGCTGTGGGGAGGGGTTGGATCAGGGAAGTGTACGTTGTGTGTGTGTTTGTGTGTGCGTGTGAGCTGTTTCCCAGATTTAAGTGTGCTGTTTCCCAGATCCAAGTGGCCTTTTGCCTTACGTGTATGTCGGTTTCCATACAGGTGTTGGACTCAGCAGCGCTCCATTTAAGTAATGTATTCTATCCAGTACACATAGTGTACTAGATCAGGGGTGGGCAAATTGTGGCCCGGGGGCCACATGCGGCCCGCCACAGAGTTTTTTGCAGCCCGCCAAGACAGTCGGCCACGTGGTGTGATAGGGTACATTTGTCTCATTAAAATGATTCTAAAATTAAATGTGCTTGCAGCTATAGATGATATGAAATTAGCACAATAAATAAATTGAATAAAACTACCACTATTTTATTTAGTTCATACTTATTGATTTTTATGATGCAATGTATACCTTTTCTGAAATGCAAAGTTAACTAATGAATGCACTCATTTTAAAAGGTGCGGCCCTCCGCTAACCTCCACACCCACAAAGTGGCCCCCGAGCCAAAACAATTGCCCACCCCTGCCCTAGATAAATAGATAAACTGTGTCGCTTTGTACTAGATAAACATGGGTGAAATCTGCTGAAGGCGTTGAACCTCTGAGAGTGCACTACGGGAGATCTGACCTGGCTGGTCCGGTTTCCAGACAGTACGGTGTATGTTCAGAGAGCACACATGGTCAAACAACTATCATAGTGAAGTTAGAATTGCCTAATCTGCAAAGGGGGTGCAAAAGCGTGTGTTTTCCAGTGATGTCAAGCCATTGACTGTGGGGTGGAAAGAACTGAGATTTCTTACAGATACTCTCTCATGGAGCTTGAAGTAGAAGAGAAGAGTTAGCACTTCAGTTGTTTTCTTACCTAAGGATGCCAGCCTCCAGGTGGGACCTGGGGACCCCCCAGAATTAGAGGTCATCTCCAGACAGCAATGATCAGTTTTCCAGGACAAACTGGAGGCACCGATTACCAGTACCCTCTACCAGCTCACATCAGCTTATTTCCACCCATCCTCAGCAGACAGCAGTGGTCTTTAGCATTTCCAGAAACTGCAAGAGATGGCAGTGGTAGCATTTCTTTTAAACACACATAGAGGAATCCTTACTTTGTTGCCCTACAAATGGTGAGCATTCTCTTATTGGACCAAGAGTCACCGGCTATCAATCCAGGATCTGGCAGGCGTCTAAGATACCAAAGTAACGTTTATAGATTTGTTTCCAGCAGTAATTACTCTTTCAGCCTTGGAGAGCAAAACTCAAGCCTGACCCGGTGTCAGACTAAGAGAATCCAATTACAGCAGCATGGTCTGTCAGGCACAGCTGAAGACAGAAGACCCTGCAGGCAGCTTAGGACATGCCTTTTAAGTAAACTGTGACCTGGCGGTTTGTGGAGGTTGCCATCAAGGAATCCACAAGACTTGGAGCCAGTTATAACACCCTTCTCATGGGGATCATGTGGAAAGCTAAAGTTAATTTCCTACTGGAGTAAAGGTTTAATTGAACATGCTGATAGACAGAATCCATCGATACCATATGGCATACAGGAACGTTTACTCGCAATAAGAAAAATTTTTATCTTTAGATACATATCTTTAGTATAAGGACAGAAGCCTTCTCTTGGCTGTGGCCAGTGGGTGGACTAAGCCTGCCCTGACTGGATAGCCCTGGCTAGCCCAATCTTGTCAGATCTTGAAAGCTAATCAGGGTCAGCCCTGGTTATTGTTTGAATGGGAGACCTCCGAGGAATCCCAGGGTTGCTATGCAGAGGAAGGCAATGGCAAACCACCTCGGTTAGCCTCTTGCCTTGGAAACCCTACAGGGTCATCATTAGTCAGTTGTGACGATTGCACACACAAACACAGACTAAGCACCGACGCTTTACCAAGAAAGAGTAATAGATTGAGAACAACTGACCATGAGCAGATTTTGTCTCTACCGTTTTAGAAGTCTGCTGTATCGTGAGTTGTTCTCCTTAATCTCTACAAAGGTAGAACTTCTACCATTAATTCTGAAATTGGAACAGGTGCAGCCTTTTTGTTCTGGCTTTTACAGATATGCACTGGTAAAACACCACACAAAAAGAATTTTCGATAAACTGCACATACAGATCACATCAGGATTGTTTGTTCTTTTGCAGCAGTTTAACATAGTACAAATACTTATTGGTAACTTAGAGGAGTTTTAAAAAGGCACACATTTCAGGAACATTCTTGAGCAGAATCAAAGAATGGGTTGAATGGGGAATTAGTTTGCTGGCTGGAATCATTAATTGGTTGACCAAGGAGCTTCAAACGATAAAGTAAAATCAGGAAATCCACATTTTCATCATCCATTTTAAGGTATTGCTGTTTAAGACAAGATACATGATCAAGAGCATGTTTATTTATAAATGAGAACCAAACATCTAGGTATTCATCTTTATTTTAACTGCATTTCCACCTTTATTGTTCTTCATTGAACATCTGGCAGATAAATAATAGTCTAGACATCAATAATGTTACCTGTTTACATGAAAAGCATAGTTTACCTCTTTCCCTGCTGTATTTCCTCACCTCCCTCTTCCACTACATTTCCAATCCCCTCTGTTTTATTTCCTTTATCCTCTTTTTACTTGTCCCATTTTGCTTTATATTCTTTTTTTTTCTGCTGAATTTTAATGTAGGTTGGTTTTTGGAAAATATGCTATTAGAGTGGTGAAATAAATAGCAATGATAAACAATATTTGAGATTTAACAATTTCTGTAACATAGGTATCAGACTATCAAGATGATCACTGTAGTCACGGTTGTGCGTTGCTGGGGGAAAATACAAATGTAGCAACCAGTGTCATATCTGACAGCTGAATGACATGTGACATTGTGGCTTTGCACTAGTATCCTCCAGTGTGTAACTTAACCTCAATCTTGGGAGAGGCCCTGTGGATTGGTATTGTAGCACTGGGAAGGGGTTCTTTTAGCGTATTTATTTGTTTGTTTGTTCATTCAATTTATACCCCGCCCTCCCCACCAAGGCAGGCTCAGGGCAGCTTACATGGAACACATAAATAACAATTGTAACAATCATCAAACCATCTAAAACAATTCAATGGTTGTGTTCACCCGTGTGAGGTAAAGCAGGGGGGAAGAGAGATAAAGCTGGCGGAAGTTGACCCACAGTTGCGCGATCACACAGTCTTTTGAAGCCGCGGGCACAGCCCGCCACTGTGATCACACACAACCATGGGTGAGTCGGGGGGGGGGGGTTCCTGTTTGTTTCTGAGGTGCTTAAATGAGGGATCAATGAGTCACACCTCTGCCCTGAGGGCTCCCTATGTAGTGTGCTATGATGCACATACTGAGAAGGGGGGAGAACAACGGCACGGAGTCAGGATGGCCTGATCAGACCATCCCGACACCATCAGAGTGCACTGGAGCAATCAGATGCAGGAAAGTCCACCCGTGGCCCATAGCAACTTGTTTGCTACCAGACTTTCTGAGGTGTCTTTTAACTCCTCTTCTGCGGTGGAGCAAACCGGGTTGCTGACGGCTGCGGAGCACCTCCCAGATGTTGTTGTCTGATCGCGCTCCTTTAATCTGCCCGGCATTTGCACCTATGTCGGGGCTAATTGTGCGTGTGATCGCAGCCAATATATAAAACAATTTAATATCATAAAGTGCTAGCAGGATCTGTACTAATATTATTGCTTAAAGATGGCGGTATCAGTCATATTAATGCATTCGGTGGTCTGTCTTGATAGTCAGCTCATTGGTATTTCCCAAATATATGCGAGAGGCAGAGGCTGTAGGTGGCAAAACTGGGGGACAGGGCTCTATGTCTTCCAGTTGTTGTTTGCGGCAGCTCCATAATTGAAGGCCTGGTGGATGAGCTCCGTCTCACAGGCCCTGCAGAACTGTAGGTTCTTTTAGATCTTCTTCGTGGTCTCTGAACTGATTCGATCAGTGTCGTGCAAAGCTTAGAATGGGATTTTTGCGCCCTCCGTACCAAGCATGTGCAGAACCCCCCCCCCCCACATGCCCAGAAGGGAGGGATGCGGACATCCCGCCAGTTCTCTTCTGACCACTGCCCTGTTAACAGCTAGTCTGCTGGTCGGTGTACTTTCTCTAGGGATTTTTTCCTCTCAGCAAAATTCCTTTTCTTCTAAAAGATTTTTGCTTTTTTGCCTTTTTTCTTCTTTGTCAAAAAAGAAAAAAAAAGGAGTGGGTTGGAGAGTTTTGGACTTGTTTTCTCGGCTTTGGCCATCTCCTCCCTCCCTTTTTTTGAGGTACTTTTCGAACTGGTTTATGGCTAAAAAGTAGGGCTGTTTCAAACGTGCCAATTGTGGCAGTAAACTAGCCACCCGTAATGACCATACCCTTTGCATTTTGTGCCTGGGCGAATCTCACCGTCCAGATACTTGCCCATACTGTGCAAAATTTTCGAATCAAATGACAAAAAATAGAGCAGCACGTCTGCGGGTAGCTCTTTGGGAGTTGGCTTTATCACCTCCTCCTCCTAAATCTATGGAGACTGAAGCGGGTCCACGTCCCTCGCCAGTGGTGACTCTTTCTTCAAAGCCATTGGTCCCTCCGACGCTGAAGTCAGCTTCAGATACAGGCTCGTCAAAGCGATCAGCACCAACAGCTGCTTCATCTGCGCTGACCCCTGTGAAGAAAAAGAAGGAGGACACATCAGATAAGTCCCACAAGGGCTCATCCAAGGGCGCGCATAAGTCTCGCATATTGAGCACCGCTGCTGATCCCCAAGGTCTGGTCCATGCCAGCCAGGTGCCGCACTTTGTCATCATACAGCCTCCTGGGGCAAACCTCTTGATACCATAGGCTGCACTGCCTGTAGAGTTGCTAGACTCTCCGATCAGGCAGGTGAAGCTGTTGATGTTGGAGCCCCTCCAGGATGCCCGACTTTTCTCCATCTCGGCTTCCGATGTCGAGGAGGTGCTGATCCCTTAGTCTCCTGGACGACAGCGTTCATTTTCGGGCTCCTCTTGGGCTAGTGACCACTCGGTCTCGAGGCAAAGGTTCTCTCCATGCCGTCATCAATCCCGATCACCTATCCAACCCAAGGATCGACACGGAGGGGAAGAAGGCAGAGAAAGGGGACGCTCGAGATGGAGGGATACTCATTCTCCCAGACGCCTTTCCTCATCTAGGTCCCCAAACTGTTATCACCGTCCGATGGCCCCCACATTCCCTCCGTGAGACCACCGGAATATGCCTTATTGGTTCACTTCATACCCAATGCCATCTTCGATGTTGTGGATGATGCCAGCCCAGCCTTCAGATTGGGAGGTTCGATCTTCCAGACGCTTGCCATCCCCATGCCCCCGCCCTGCTCCACCATCAGCAATGGTATCAAAACCACCAAGCTCTCCAATTTGTCAGGATTTCCCTGTTTCTTGACAGCCTCACTCCCCGGTCCTGAAGTGTCCGGTATTGATCATTTAACCTGACGCCCTGATATCGACAACCTCAGAGCGTAAAGGAACTCCACCGATACCGATGCCAAGATCAGGTTCGGATTCCTCGGCTGAGGAATCCAATGACCATTCTGAATCTGTGAGCTCACCAGATGGACCCTCACGTAAGCAGGGAGTGTCTGAAGACCTTCCCATCTCTCCATCGGAGGACTTAATCCTCTTATGGGAATTTGATTAAGCGCATACATTGGGTCTATCTATCATACAGCTGCAACCTGCAGTGTCAGACAATGTGTTTGATGTCATACAACTCAACACATCCACAGCTATCGCCCTGCCGATGTCTACAGTAATCAATCAGCCTTTATTGGCATAACATACAGAACATACGGCTCAATTTGCAAAGAATACTGAACGCCTTCTTGAAGCTTCATACAGAAATTTAGCAACAGTTTCAATTATTACATGATTCTGGGTTGTCAGCAAGAAGTAGATCTTACACTTATCAGGTTTCCCTGAATATTTTCTCAGCCATGGCTCAATGAATGTAAGGTGCAAGTCTGAGTAGAAAGTACATGAAAGAAACACATGTTCAAGAGTTTCTATCTCCCGCTTAGTGCAGGAACACAATCTGCTGTTGAATGGGGTTTTTTTTGGAATTGCCCATATAATACTGGTGATGGCAGCACATTAAACCTTGCTAGCATATATGCTCTGCATTGCCCCGGGATCGTTAAACAAGTTAGATACTCAGCCCTATGCCCAAAAGGTAAAATTGAGGGGTGAACATCTACTTTTTGCACAGCTCTCAAGAACCTGCCTCAATGTCAAACAGTCTTTGCCTGATCAGTCTGAAAGCTGCCTTTTCTGTGTACAGAGATAGATCTCCATTGTTGAGCCCAATTGAACTGATTTTTTCCTCTATATGACAAAGCTACGTAGAAGACTGGGACTCCATTAACATGTGAGCAATAAGACTATTGTTGTCACAAGTAGATGTAACCAAAATTTAATGGCAATAATCCATACTCTAGTTTCAAGAAGTCTTTGGTTTGTTTCTATACACATGGCCACATATGGCACGCATGAGGGTAGGTCCAACATTTTACAAAGAAAGTTAGATTGAATTCTTTCCATGTCCTTATTAAAGGCCGTTAATCAAATGGGAGTTCCATAGAACATTCCTGCACTAAGTTTATGATTAAATACTTTAATTCCAGTGGGAACGTGTTGATTGCTCTAAGTAAAATAGAAATGAGTGAGCACTGACAGGTTACAGTTTGAGGATTTAATCATTTCCTTCCTATGTGAGACCCAAGTAACTCTGAAATAGATTTCAAGATATCGGAAATTTTTAACCTGTCCAATCTTACTTTTTATACTCCAACTTAAGGGTTTCCACACCCCTGCAAATACCATGATTTATGATTTTTCAGTGTTCAGCCCCAGTCTATTTAGTTCACAATAATCGCAGAAGCGCGAAAGGAGTCTTTTTATGCTGGTCCGTGTGAGGGAAAGCAGGACTGCGTCATCCACATATAAAAGCAGAGGCATGTGAGTAAACCCAAGTCTTGGACAATGTCCGTCCATCTCCTTCAGAAAAGGAGCCAGATCATTCAGAACAAGATTGAACAACAATGGAGCTAAGATGCATCCCTGCTTCACCCCCACATTTATCGGAATTTTTGGAGTTAAAACCCCATCACGAGGGCATTTTACCTGGCAAGATGTATTCTGGTGTAGATTTTTAATCAAGGATAACAGTCTCCAATTGATCCCATAAGCTATGAGGTTTCTCCAAAGCAGATCTCTTGGAACAGAGTCAAGAGTGCCCTTGAGATTAAAAAAAAGCCACAAATAGTTTGGAGCCCTGTGCTTTCTTGTATTTACTAGCAAGATGACTGAGAATTAAGCAGTGATCTAGTGTAGATTTCCCTTGGGAAAATCCAGCTTGTTCTGGCCCCAAAATTTGACATTCTGTCAACCAAGTTCTAAGTTTATTAACTAGATGTCCTGTATAGATCTTTCTAGCAATGGACAAAAGACTAATGGGCCTATAGTTGCCTGGTGATTGACAGTCTCCCTTTTTAAATATTGGGACCAGTATTGCATTTGTCCAGGCCTCTGGCATAATTCCAGTCCTATCAATCTCGGTGAACAGAGCAGACAGAAAAGGAACCCATCTATCTGGGGATGCCTTGAACAGTTCGGGAGGGATTGCATTGGGCCCAGGATCTTTCCCAGGCTTAAGATTTTTAATAAGAGATTCTACCTCCTCAGTCTGAACTGGGGGCCAATCAGGGCAATTGACCAGATTTAGGGCAGGGTCCTCTGCTGAGTTTTCTCTGTCCTTATAGAAAATAGACAGAAAGTAATCATGTCATTTATTAACTGAGATTGGGCTGTACACGGCCTCCCTCTTTCCAAAGGAATTCGAAACCAAAGCCCAAAACTTCCTAGTATCATTTTTTATAGTAGCCTGGAGCAGCTGGTCCCTGTGGTACTTCTCCAAGCTGCAAAGGCGCCATGATAGAAGCCTTCTTCCGCACCCATTTCTTCTAGGCATCTAGATCGCATGTACAAAATACATGTAAATGCACAGTCACACACAGAATCCCTGTATATTCATCCAAAACCGAATTCCGTGGTGGTTACATCATCTTCTAAAACACATCGGACACACACTATGCCATCTAACAAGGAGAGCAGAAAGTTGGACTCTTTTCAGTCACTGGTTTTATTCTGCTGGGGCCCTGGGCATTAAAACGGCCAATTATTTGGCATGCATGGGCCGCTACCAATACTCTTTATGGGAACAACTCACTGACATTCTCCCCGCTATGCCAGAAGACAAGCGTCAGTCCATCCGTAAACTACAGAAAGAGGGCCTGGTGTTAGCCAAGCAAATGATAAATTCTTCAAAGCACTCCTTGGATACTTCCTCCAAGACAATGACGTCTGCCGTAGCTTTGCACAGGCA
Organism: Lepidodactylus listeri; assembly: GCA_029233225.1. Lineage (NCBI taxonomy): Eukaryota > Metazoa > Chordata > Lepidosauria > Squamata > Gekkonidae > Lepidodactylus > Lepidodactylus listeri. The sequence continues at coordinate 107,703,830 of JARCFY010000009.1, read as the reverse complement.
CTCCTGGCTTTGGACCACCTCTTTGCAGCCGGACACAAGGGTGTATATTGAAGACTTGCCGGACACACGGGTGTACATTGAAGACTTTTGACGGCCAGGGCCTTTTCCTTGCCTCCACCAACACTGTGCTCCAAGACATTGACAAGAGACTTCGTGAACATTGGGAGTATTATCTGCATCCAAATCTTTTAGGCAGCAGTCTTGGTCCTGCTATGGGCCCAAGAGGCAGTTTCCATGTTCCTCCCCTAAACGTTTTTGGAGGCCACGCCAATCACCAGCTCACAGTCTTACACTGCTAAACCCAAGTTTGCTACAGGACACCAAGCCCCATGCACAAAGGGTTCCAAGAGCCCTAAGTAGGGTCTTTGACTTGACACCAGATTTTTTTTGCCTGGTCATACCCGCCTTTTCCCATTCCTGTTGGCCTGGTCGGCGGTTACTACGGACCACTAGTTTTTTTTTAATCATTGCCCACGGCTATTCTATAGAGTTCATGGTTTTCCCTCCACTTCCAGTTTTTGTCGCTACCCCGCCCTCTATACCCTTACTTCAGGAAGTTTCCACTCTCCTTTCAAAGGGCGTGATAAGAGCCAGTACCCACCGCGTCCAGGGGGAGAGGTTTCTACTCCAGGTACTTCACCATTCCCAAGAGGGACAGAGGGTTGTGACTGATTCTGGACTTGAGAGGACTTAATGCTTTCGTGCAATACTGGAGGTTCAAGATGACATCCCTTCAGGTAATTCTACCACTTATAACTCAGAATGCATGGATGGCCACTCTCAATTTGCAAGATGCATATTTCCACCTAAATATTTGTCCATTCCATCGGCAGTATCTCAGATTCACCATAGGCATGAACCATTATCAGTACAAGGCCCTGCCATTCAGCCTGTCATCAGCCCCATGTGTGTTCACAAAATCTATGGTAGTGGTGGCAGCACATCTATGTCTACAGGGCGTCTCCATTTTCCCTTACATAGACGATTGACTTCTGGTGGTGAACTCTCAGGCTCAACTGTCTGTTCATGTGCAACTGACCTTAACCACCCTAAGGAAGCTGGGCCTTTGGGTCAGTATCGAGAAATCAAACCTTCAGCCTACGCAACACAATCCTGGTGCAATCCTGGACTCCACAGTTTGCAGAGCCTACCTGCTGTTGACCATAGCACAAACTCTATGCTCTTTGGAGGAGTACGTGAGGTCCACGACATCCGTCACAGCCCACTGTGTACAAAGGCTTCTTGACCTCCTAGCTGCCACCACGGCAGTCTTGCGGTTTGCAAAACTGTGGATGAGGCCCATACAACTTTGGTTCCTCAGACTGTTCAAACACGGAATGAACCAATCGATCCAACTAGTTCCAATAGACTCTGTGAGAGTTTCTCTCTGATGGTGGACCTTTTTACCCAATCTGGTGCAAGAATCTCCCTTCCACCCCCCTGTACCCCACCTTACATTCACCACAGATGCATCATTATGGGGATGGGGGGCACATCTGAATGGCCTGGGTGTGGGGCACAAATGGGAACCCCCGCACTACAGCTCACCACATAAACTACCTGGAGCTGTTAGCGATACATCGTGCCCTGCAATGCTTCATGCCGCTGATACTAGGGAAATGTGTCACCATTTTTACGGACAACACAATGGCCCTCAGCTACAGAAACAGACAGGGAGGCACAGTCTCAAGGAGCCTCTGCCATCTGGCTATCGAGATATGGGACTGGTGCATTCACCACAGCATTTTTCTGGTTGCCACCCACATTCCAGGGACACTGAATGTTCAGGCAGACCTTCTGAGCAGGGGCAGGTCATAACTTCTTGACTGGGAGTTGAATTGAAACTACCTTTGTTCAGTTTTTGCGCTATGGGGCCATCCAGCCATCGATGTGTTCAGGGACAGGTGAAACAAGAAGTGCCCTCAGTTCTGTTGCTGGGGAGGAGCAGATCCTCATTCTCTGAGAGATGGTCTTGTATACCATTGGGGAGCAGACCTACTCTACATGTTTCCCCCATTCCCCATACTAATGAAACTCATTCACAGGATTTGCTTCTTAGGTGTGAACTGCATCCTAGTAAACCCACGGTGGCCCAAGCAACCCTGGTTCCCCGTCCTTATGAACCTGTCAGAAAGGACCTTCTACTTTTGCCCTCTCCAGCCTGACCTTCTCTTGGCGGAGGAGGGGAGAACACATCACCACGATGTATCACAGTTGAAGTTGACGGCTTGGTGCATTCGGAAACCCCCTTTTCAAGGAGAGTCTCTGAGATTTTGATTAATTTAAGAAAGCCTTCCACACACTGATCCTATGCTGTGAAATGGTCTCGTTTTCTCTCATTCTTGGGTGAGAATTCTCCTAGACTTATGGAAGTTAGTCTCTCATGCATTCTGGACTTCCTGGCATCCCTGGCGGATTTAGGTCTGTCTCATTCCTCTATTAGGGTGTACCTGGCAGCGATTTCCACATACCACAGATCCATAGAGAGCTACTCTGTTTTTGCCCATCCTACCTCCAAACATTTTATGAAAGGACTTGTAAGACTCTTTCCACCAGTTAGGGGCCCTGTCGCACGCTGGGACCTTCCCTTGGTCCTGAGGCAACTCACTAGGAAGCCCTTTGAACCTATGGCTTCTTGTGACCTTAAACTAGCGGCTTGGAAAATGGTGTTTCTGATTGCTCTTACCTCAGCCAGGAAGGTAGGTGAGCTTCTGGCTCTCAGACATGATTCTCCATATTTCTGCTTTATGCCGCATGGTGTGCGTCTGGTGCCAGATATAACTTTCTTGCCCAAGGTGATTTTGGAATTCCACTTGCATTCAGAGATTTTTCTGCCTGATTTCTTTCCCTGTCCTGAGGATGATGAACAGCATCTGCTTCATTCTCTGGATGTCAAACGAGCGTTGCTCTTTTACCTTCATAGAACTCACTCTACGAGACAGTCGTCACACCTCTTCGTTTCTTATGCTTCCCACAAAAAGGGACAAAAGATCACATCCCAACGACTCTCTGAATGGATAGGGGAAACAATTCACATGTGTTATCTCCTGGCAAAACATCCTTTGCCACTTCAATTTCGGGCACATTCTACCAGAGCGATGGCTGCCGCTACTGCCTTCCTGAAGGGTGCCTTGCTGTCTGGTATCGGCAAGGCCGCCACCTGGTCCACTGCGAACACTTTCATTAGACATTATGCACTCGATGTCAGGATGCAGCATAGAGCGGAGCTGGGTCGGCTGATCTTGTCATCGGCTACACAATGATTTTTTGCCAGCACCCTCCTCCAGGTGAGCCATTGCTTTTTATTCCCCCATGGGTGTGATGCACAGAGACCACGAAGAAGATAAACAGGTTGCTTACCTGTAACTGATGATCTTCGAGTAGTCATCTGTGCAGTCACACCACCTGCCCTCCCTTCCCCATTGCTGTCAGAATATGTTTCCTTTATGTCGGTAAAGCTGTCAGAAGGAACTGGCGGGATGTCTGCGTCCCTCCCTCCTGGGCATGCGCAGCGGGATTCCTGCACATCCTCGGTACGGAGGGTGCAAAAATCCCATTCTGAGCTTTGCACAACACCAATCGGATCAGTGCAGGCACACTGGATCCCATGGGTATGACTGCACAGATGACCCCTTAAAGATCACCAGTTACAGGTAAGCAACCTGTCTTTCTCTCTCACACACACACACACGACCACACACACTGTGCTATTTCCATGAAACCTACTCCACTGATGGTTTTAGTGCCATACTTTGCCAGACTTTTTCCTTATTGGGACTAAAAGTAGGGATGATTTTATATTTGCAAAACATTTTCTCAAAAGGCCAGTTTCCCTCAAGATGAACACCGTACTAGATTGCATGAATGATTTGTTCAAAATTTTAAACCAACTATATTGCGAGATGTTGTGAGTCAGTGATATTTATCGATTTGTGGCATTCATACTATTGGCTCATGCTTAGAACTGCAAGCCATGCAGCTCTTCTTCCCCACCCACCCACACTTTGACAGCACCATTTTTATAAGTCATTAACAGCCATATGAATTTGGCATGCAGGGGAAAAGGGGAGCGCTATTGGGTAAGAAGTACAAGAACATGTCTCCATGACACTTTTTGTGCTAACAGTTTAGAACAATTTTGAGTGTGGTGAAAAAGTTAACTCCCCCCCCCACACACACTGTTTGTGGGTGCTGCTTGCAGTTCATTCACCAATGGATCTGAAACTCAGAGAGGTGATCATCCATCTCTAAATGAAGGGAGCCCAGTAGGGGTCACTTTCAGTTAGGGTTGCCAGGTCCCCCCCCAGGGCCGGCCCGTCATTGACAAATTTTAGACCGTTGCCTAGGGCACCGGCTCAATGAGAGTGCCACTGGCCTGCCTGCCACCTCGCCTTCCCCTCCCCTCCCTCGCCTCGTGCAGCACGCCCTGAGTCTCCTTCACTGTGGAACACTGAAGTGTACCGACCCAATGAACCCCTTAACGGTCAAAGGGGGCGGGAAAGTGGAAATGAAAGCCATCACAAGGACACATGACCACCTGAGGAGGTTGCTCACCTCCTGACATCTCACGCGTGCCTCTCCAGCGCAAGGGGCAGGGCAAGACAGGGGAAGGGGGGGCATGGCGAAGGCTGCATTCCTGCCGGTGGAGGAGGCAGGTGGGTGCTTGTGAGGCTGCTCCCTGTCAGACCTGTTTCTTTCCTCAGAGGGTGCCCCTCTGCCTGACAACAGAATACGCATGCGTGGGTTGAGAGAACCAGCTTTTACCACCTTCAGCTGGTTCGGCAGTTGGTTCCCTTCCTCGACCGTGATGACCTGGCTACAGTGATTCATGCAATGGTCACCTTGAGATTAGACTACTGTAACGCTCTCTACATGGGGCTGCCCTAATTCAGAAGCTGCAGCTAGTGCAGAATGCGGCAGCCAGGCTGCTGATGGACCTCCTTAGATGGGAGCACATCCAGCCTGTGCTGAAGACATTGCACCGGCTGCCAATAGCATACCGAATTCACTTCAAGGTGCTGGTATTGTCCTTTAAACCCCTACATGGCCAGGGTCCGACATACCTGAGGGACCGCATTTCCCCATACATACCTCAGAGAGCACTACGGTCGGGATCACAACACCGACTGATGATCCCAGGCCCTAAGGAGGCCAGTCTCGCGATGATGAAGGCCAGGGCTTTTTTGGTGGCAGCTCCTCACTGGTGGAATGAGCTCCCAGAGGAGATCAGGTCCCTGCCGGACCTTATGCAGTTCCGCAGGGCCTGCAAGACGGAGCTCTTCCACCAGGCTTTCAGCTAGGAGCCGCCCACCACTACCACCAATGGTCATTATTAACACCAATGATCATTATTAACACCAATGATTAGAGGCTGGCCCTGCACGAAGATTGAGCCATAACGTCGCGGGAGGCTGGAATACAACTGAACTGGGATCCTGGTATTATGTCTGATCGTGTGCCATCTCAGTTTGCTGAAGTAACAACCATCACTGCGAGCACTTTAATTATTAATTACTGTTGTTTTCTGTTTATGATTGTTTTTAACATGTTTTAAAATGTTTTGTGTTGATTTGGCATAGTTTGCCAATTGCGTAAGCCGCCCTGAGCCCGCTTGCGGAAAGGGTGGGATAGAAATGTGGCTAAATAAATAAAAGTGGTCTTCTGCCGCCATGGAGCCTGGGCAGGTGAGTGAGTCAGCTGGGACTGGCCAGGAGCGAGAGCCGCCCGCTCTGTCATTAGGCGGCGGATCTCAGCAGAGAGCGGCCACCCTCGTCTGCCCAGCCCAGCCTGCAATTTCTTTTGCTGTATTGCATACAGGGCCAGCACTGGGTAGCCTTGCCTGGGGGGGCGCCACGAGGTCGCCTCACCTAGTGTGTAAAAAAACCTGGGGCCACCAGTGGGGGATTGGGGGTAGGGCTGCCAGCTCCAGGCAGGGAAACTCCTGGAGATTTGGGGGCGGAGCCTGGGTAGGACAGGGACCTCAGTGGGGTACAAGGCTCGAAAGCATCCATTTTCTCCCGGGGAACTGATCCCTGTTGTTTAGAAATGAGCTGTAATTCTGGGGGATCCCCAGGTCCCACCTGGAGGCTGGCATCCCTACTTTCAATGGTGGAAAGGGTGTGAGAGTAGATCGTTAACCATTTGCTTCCTAACACTATGGCTCAAATACACAGCAGGATCTCCCTGGCGCTTGCTTTTTGAGACTGAAGTGCCCACCGAGAGGGTCCGCAATGTCACTTGTTCCTAATGCAGCTCTGTACTACATCTAGTCCCTAAGTTGGCTGCATGGGTAATTTTTGTTACAAAATGGCCTGTTCTCTTTAAGTGTTCCGAAATGCACATATTTTGTTAACAGTATAAGTTCCTTTTCATCACAGAAGTGTGCTTATTTTCACCTGACAAGCATTAAACGATATGCCATTTTAATTTGTCCAGGGCAGTTCTTGTTGGAAGGTTTCTTCTTTTAATTTCTCAGTCCCTGTTGGAATAGCACAGACTGAACTTTAACAGGCATTGCAACTAGGATGCTGGCCATAGAGCCTATGTGAAGCTTAGCTTAAGCAAAATGATTAAAGATGGCAAATTACTCCAGTGAATAGCAGGATTTTCCCCATGTGACAACGCACTGCAGTTTATTTTAATAGACTCATTGACTGGGAACAGTTGGCTCGATTTTTGCAATACATGTAAGTGTGAAACATTTTTTTAAAAACCTAGAGCGCTGGGTGGAGAATGCATTTGGCAGCATTTCACACATGCTTTGCTTGGGTGTAAATGGGACCCTAAGAGACTCAGCAATGGAGAATGGAATCCTGTTTAGCATTAACAAAAAGTATAGCTCTCAAGAGAGCCCTCACGGAAATGAAAATCTGTGACTCAAAATGACAGCCAGAGCCATTAGCCGCAGGACTGTTTTCAGATAAATAGTCAACTATATAAAAGTGGTTAAAGTGATTACCAGTGTTAGGGATTCACATTAGCCCTAGCACATGAACCAGCTTTTTAAAAATTTTATTTTGCTAAAAATAATATACACTGGTAAGGTAGAACAGCCAATTTCTAAAGCCGCAGGGAAAACCTGTAAATGATGTAGAACAGAGTTTGAGTCCAGTGGCACCTTTAAGACCAACAAAGTTTTATTCACAGTATAAGCTTTCATGTGCAAGCACACTTCATCCGATACAGTGGAACAGAATCTCCTCAACCATTACTTATAGGGGGTGGGTGGAGTTTGTTGTCAGGAAGTTCCATTTAGAGTCAAGATGCATAAGTACTGGGTGATTATAGCTGAGATTGGAGGTAAGAAAGATCCGTGAATGGCAGTAAATTAGCATGCAATGCAAGAGTTAACAAACAGATGTGGAAATGAAGCTTGAGTTCAGTGGCATCTACAAGACAAATAAAGTTCAATTCTGGGTACAGGCGAGAGCTGAGAGACTTAGTATGTACACTCCTTCAGATTCACTGAAACAGATTTCCTCAAATATTACATACTGGGTGGTAGTTTCAAGGAAGAGCTAATTAGAATCACGATGCCTAAGTAAGTGAGCAATAAATACAGCTAAGATTGGAATAACACATTAGGTGACATGTAAATAGCACTAAGTTGGTATACAGATATTTGAGGAAATCTGATTCATCTACCAAAATAGCTGCACCCGAATAAAAGCCGATATTCAGCTCGGTGAGTGAACTCAGGAAGCATGCCTTCTGAACTAGGGATCGGCAGGAAAATTTAGCCATTTAAACCTAACGGGGGTGGGTGAGCCCATCCACTGTTAGGTGGTGTGGAGAATAGGGCTGCCAAGTCAGCCCGGGGGGCAGGGGATCCCCCGCTATAGGGGTTCCCAATCCGCCGGCCGGCGGGGAGAACCCCGCCCCAGAAGTCGTCTGGTGAGGACGACTTCCCCCGTGTAATGATGTCACCCGGAGGTGACGTCATCACGTTGGGGGTGTTGCCAGGGCAACGCCCCCAACGTGATGACGTCACCTCCGGGTGATGTCATTATGTTGCCATGGCGCGCGCGCAAAGCGCACGCGCCAGAAGAGCTCCCGGGGGGGAACAACTCCCCCCGCCGGTAAGTCGCCGGTACTTTGCAGCCCTAGTGGAGAAACGCCCTTTTGTATGTTTGTTGGTGGGGGCTGGATAGGAGGAGGCCATCAAACTGGAGGTGGGCCTGGGCCTAGTCTCCTCCTTCCCCCCTTCCCTCCTGTCTCCAACCAGTAGTCTGAGGGCAGCTCCCGAGAGAGGACAGGAAGTCCCTCGAGGCTATGAGGAGATCTGCCCCAGGATGCTGCGAGAGGGAGAGCCAGTCTCTGGGTGGGAAGAGAGGCTGTCAGAAGGTGAATCAGTCTGTGGGAAGTCTGAAGCCCGTCAGACGGTTTGGTGGGAGTCTGCAGCAGACAGAGATGTTGGGAGAGATGCGGCTCTGACCTTCTCCCCTGAAACGAAGTGGTGCACCTGCCCTGCTGACCGTCTAGACAGGGCATGAGTACAGAGAAGGGAAAGAGGGAGCGTTTTCTTCCACATTTATTTTTGATTCTTCAGCTCACTGCATGCCTGTAAATAGTTGTGTTTTCAAATAAATTCTTCCAATGACAAAGGAGTGAGGTCCCTCTGTACCACCTAGTCCCCCAGCCGCTTGGACACGCCAAGAGTGGAATCCCTGAGGAGGAGAAAAGGGGCAAAATGACCAGTTGCCAACTCTCCAGGGGAGCCTTGAAGAGTCCCAGGAAGCCCCAGGGTGGGTTCCTGGTGACTGTGGAGAGGCAGGTTAGGAGTCTGTCCCGCCTAACCAGAGTCCCAGAGGGGGGCAGTGGTGGCAGCCATACCCGGAGCAGTAGAGAAGAACTGCCCCTTCAGGTGCCAGATCAAGCAAAGGAGGGGTGGGCAGAGTGGGGCCGGCCAGCTAACGAAGGCCCGTTTCACCACAGGCTGACATGGCTGGAAGCCAATTCATCAATCTCTTTCACTCCCCCCCCCACGCTTGGCTCACCTGCCCCGCTATTAGGTTTAAATGGCTAAAAGCCATTTCATCAATCCCTTTCACTCCCCCTTGCTTCCAAGTGTGAGTGAAAGGGATCAATGAAATGGCTTTTAGGCATTTAAACCTAACAGCAGGGTGGGTGAGCCAACTGAACTGAACTCAACTAAACTCAACTCAAATAGAAGCACTGAAAACAAGGCTGGCTATTTCCCTAACCCTGCCAATTCATCCACATTGCTCTGCCTCTAGGTTTCAGTTTGTTGATCACAGAATTATTGAATGATTGATTGATTGCATTTGTATCCCGCCCATTCCTGCATGCGGGCTCAGGTCAGGTAACGTCATAATTTCATTTACAATATAATCAATAAAATTCTGCTTATAGTATAATCAATAAAATTTAAAGTTATTTAAAATTTAAAATGGTGACACAATTTTCTGTTGGCTCCATCAGCTGGATAGGTGGCAACCATAACCATTTTACTAAGGCCACTTTGCAGAAGAGTGGGTGGGAGGTCATGTGATTGAATGTCCATCACCTCAACCAAAGACTTGGTGGAACAGCTCCATTTTGCAGGCCCTATGGAACTGTAGTAAGTTCTGCAGAGCCCTGATCTTAAGTGGGAGCTTGTTCCACCAGGTGGGGGCCAGGACCAAAAAAGCCCTGGCCCTGGTTGGGGCTAGGCAGATGTCCTTTGGGTCAGAGATAAGTGGTAGATGCTGCTCAGCAGAGCACAAAATCTGGATTTTGTATCAGCTGAACGTAGGGCTCATAGTACCTAAGTGCTTTTTCACTTGAACGGGTTGGATCTAAACTAAAATAGCAATTTTTACTGATTCCCTCTTCTTGCTGCTTACCCCCCCCCCCCCCCGGCCATTCGTGTCACTCCACAGGGCCCCCTGTCCCCTAGGAGCATCAATTTGCAGATATCAGTATGCTATCATGGAAGGGGTGTGGTAAGAAAGTTCCATACTGCTGATAGAAAATTTAATTCGTATCCATTGTATACACTGGATTCCAGTGCTTCTGGCCTGGTCCTGAAATGGATTTTGTTTATCTTTGTTGCTTTTTCCTGCTCATATACATCATGTGGGAAGTGTCAGGTATGCCTGCCACTCTCCCGGGTGGGAGATGAGATTCCCTGACGAGGATGAGAAGGGTCCACTCCTCCCCTTGCCTCTCACTGGAATGTACTCCCTGGCTTCACGGGAACTATTATCTACTTGTTAGCTTCACAGGGTTGTTATCTCTATCCAAGGTTACTGGTAGCTTCACACAGACATGTTTTATGTTTTTACCTCCTTTTGCAGGTGCCATCTGCCATCTCCCTGTGCGTTCTCCTGGGAACGGTTTTACGTGGGGGTTTTCCCTGGGCAGGGATTGCGGGGTCTGTAGGCCAGTAGGCGTTTTGACAACACTATATCTATTCTATCACTTTTATTCACCCCCGTTACTAACTCAACACGTGTACCCTGAAGAAAATCCTCCAATAAAGAAAGTGTTATTCAAGACCCTTTGCGTGGGGTGAATTCATCCAGGAAGTCTCACAGAGAGTTAGTAATCCCTTTTTCTCTCTGGGGAGGTCCCATCGTTCCTTACGATGTTGGAAGATGGTGGAGAGCCCCCGGTCACCTCGGGGGATACGGTGGTCCCCGTATTCACAGAGAAGGAAATCGTGCCTCCCCGCACCACCCCCTGGGTTGACTGTCAACCCCGGGGTGTCAGGTATTTGTGGACCCAATTTGGGACAGAACCAACGGAGACCTGGAGCGCCTCTTGTCAGGGGGGGTCCCTGGGGATGGAACTGGGAGAAGGTGCCCGATCCCGCGATTCCCGCTGTCCCAAGAAACCTGAATTTGGAGATTTGTGGTCCCATGTAGATCGCCGCATGGAAGCGATGGAGAATTTGTTGCAGCGAGAGATGACTGCCTTACTGGAGAGGTTACCTGGGATTGTCCAGAGGGTGGTTGATGCTCAGGCAGCTGGAGGCAGGGCGCTGGGGGTCAAGCACCCCCAGCTCAGGTTCGTGTGAGTCAACCGGTGCCTGTGGGACCGCTGGCACCCATACCCGCGCAGTCTATGCCGGCAGGACCCCTCGTACCTGTTGATTGCCGGCTGGTACCAAAAGAACTGCCAGCAGCTATGTTTGACGGAGACCCAGCAAAGCTTCAATTTTTTATTATTGAAGCCGGACGGTTCTTAGAAACTTGGGGCCACCTTTTCCCAAACGAGGTTGATCGAGTGGGATATATTGGTTCCCGTTTGAGAGAGCCTCCACAATCCTCCTGGGCTGGAACTGGATCGTGTTGAAGACTTCATGTGGGCCCTTAGAAGGCCGTACGAGGACCCGATGAGTGAAGAAAAAGCCTGGAATCAGATGAGGAGGATCACCCAAGGGTGGGGATCAGTCCGTGAGTACACAGCAGCATTTAAGGGAATTGCAGCTAGAATAAGGGGTTGGCCAGAAGAAGTATTGGTGGAGAATTACCGGCAGGGGTTGAACTTAGACTTATATGAGACTGTGTTACGTAATGTCAACCCCACCACCTTTGTGGCCTGGATTTGGGCTGCTGAAGAGGCCGAGTCGCGCTTCACCCTAATAAAGATGCGAGTGGAGACAGAGAGTCCCAAGGGATCAGGACCTTCAACTCAGAAGGCAAAAACAAAGGGACTTTCTAAAGACGTCCACGAATTACGCCTTAAGAAGGGGTTGTGCATGCAGTGCAGTGAAGCCGGGCACTATGCCTCGTCTTGCCCCGAAAGCAATGCCTCCTACCACCCCTAAACCCCTGAAACCGATTCAGGGATCCAAATCCGTGAGCCTTACAGTTAGAGCCCACTCCCGTGGAAGACAAAGTGGCAATCATGGAACTTCCTTCGCTGGCAGGAAACGAGAAGGACTTGTGCTGAAAGGCATGAAGCAACAGGTCCCGTCTCTTCAGCGCCGAAAGTGGTGAGCTCTCCCGCCCCTTTGTTATATGTTGTGGTGACAGCTTTAGCCCCCAGATCGGAACTCATATGTGAATACAGGCTCCAATAGACTCAGGGTGCGCCCGCGACCTCATCACTCCCATGGTGGTCGATGGTCTGGGTGTGGGGGTAAATTCCCTAGGGGACCCTTACGGTTCACACGGATGGGTCCGAGATGAAGGAGCCGTGTCTCTTCGAAACTCATCCTGTGGTCCTGGGAGTGGGGGAATATTGGCAAGAATGGGCATTTGTTATAACACCACTCGCCCAGTTCCCCATGGTGCTCGGCAGCCCTTGGCTGAGTGGATATGATCTTTACATCATGTGGAGTAAAGGGAGGATCCAGTGGGTAGCTCCCGCGTGCCAACAGCACAATTGGAATATAGCTTGGGGTATCGAACCAGCCAAAGAACCAGTGTGCCTGGCCGCCAAGAATTTATTACAAATACCTCCCACATATCGGGATTTAGCGGAGGTTTTCAGCAAAACTGAAGCCGATGAGCTTCCCCCCCATAGGACTACAGACTGCGCTATTGAACTGTTGCCTGGGGTGATGTTGCCAAAAGGGAAATTGTACTCGATGAGCCCCTCTGAGAAAGCAGAACTCCATAAATTTATAGATAAAAACCTCCAGAGGGTTCATTAGACCAGCTCAATCCCATTTGCCGCTCCAGTACTGTTTCGTAAGAAAAAGGATAGGGGTTTGCATTTATGCACAGACTGTAGAGGGCTAAATGCCGTGTCCGCGTCTAACGCTTACCCGCTACCTCTCATCAAAGACCTGTTGTCAGAGGTGGCTAAAGGGAAAATCTTTTCCAAACTTGACCTTAGAGATGAATGTTTCAGGGTTTGTATACATGAGGGGGATGAGTTCAAGACAGCTTTTAACACCCCCTTGGGTCAATTCAAGTATTTGGTCATGCCATTTGGGCTTCAGGGCAGTCCTGGCGTTTTTATGAACCTACTTAATGAAGTGTTACACAAGCACCTATTCAAGGGAGTTTTATGTTTTCTTGATGATATTCTGTACTCTCCAGACAAAAGATCTCATGTACAATTAGTACAAGAAGTGCTGACCACCCTTAAAGAACACAAGTTATTTGCTAAATTGTCTAAATGTGACTTTCATAAGACTGAGATTATTTTTTGAGGCTACCGTATTTCTCCTCACGGGTTGGAAATAGACCCTGCGAAAGTAAAGGCTGTCAATGACTGGGACGTGCCCTGTACTTGGCAGCAACTTCAAAGCTTTTTAGGATTCGCCAATTTTTATCGCACATTTATCAGTAATTTTGCTGAATGAAGTCTCCCTCTTACAGAGCTCCTAAAGACTAAAGGGAAGGGGGATGAAGCGGTCAAACCCGGGGCACGTCTTCAGTGGACAACTGAATGTCAGAATGCCTTTGAAACACTGAAGTCGCTATTCACTTCAGATCCTATCCTAGCCCACCCCAACAAACTGAAACAATTCATTGTGCAAATAGACGCCTCTGATGTAGCAATGGGGGGGGGGGGCTATCTTGCAGGAGGGAATTGATGGGAAACTACACCCACTAGCATGTCTCAAAAAAATTTAGTGAGACAGAAAAAAAATTGGGTGGTATGGGACAAAGAGGCTGCCGCCATCCGTCTCGCTTTCACTACATGGCGACACTGGTTGGAGGGGGCAAGGGTTCCATTTGAAGTTTGGACTGATCACAAAAACCTCAAAGCCCTCCACACTCAGTGCACGTTAAACACCAAACAATTGCACTGGGATGACTTCTTTTCCAAATTTAACTTCACCCTCTGCCATTTTCCGGGGAAGTCTAATTCGCTGGCTGATGCTCTCTCACACCTTCCCCAATATGATTGTCAGAGAGAACCCATTATAGACTCCATGTTTACCGCCGAGCAATTGGGGGGGGGGTTGTCATTACTCGCAGCCAAATACATAACCTCCCAGATCCTACCGAATCAGACTGGATTTCAAAGTGTGCAAAAGCCTAAAGCCAGGAGGAGGAAGCCTCTTTAACTAGTCTCAACCGTCTGGAAAAGAATTTGAATGGTTATTGGTATAGGGGGACAAAACTTGTAGTCCCGCAGGCCCTAAGGCACACGTGTCCAAACTGGCGGGACATTTTGGGTACTTAAAAACTCTCAACTTACTACAGAGACAATTTTGGTGGCCACGTATGCGACAAGACATTTCTGACTATGTCTCCACTTGTCAAACCTGCTTAATGGGGAAAAGATGGGGGGGGGACCCCGGGTCTATTACAGCCACTTGAGACCCCTTCCCGACCTTGGGAGATCCTTTCCATGGACTTTATTACTGATCTCCTCCCGAGTAAAGGCAAGACGGCCATATGGGTGAGTGTAGACTTATTTTCTAAGCAAGCTCACTTTGTTCTTTTCAAACAGCTCCCCACAGCCGAAGCTATGGCTAAAAGTTTTATGAGCAACATCATCTGGTTACATGGTATTCCAAAGAAGATTATATCCAATAGGGGGTCTCAGTTTGTTGCCAGCTTCTGGCGGGAGCTCCTGGTCATCTTGGGGGTTGAATCCGCCCTGAGCAGTGCTTACCACCCAGAAACGGATGGACAAATCGAAAGAGTTAATCAAATATTAGAATAGTTCCTTCGCTGCTATACTAATTATCAACAGGACAATTGGGTTGAGTTGTTACCTTTTGCAGAGTATAGCTACAACAACACAGTGCATTCCTCCATGGGAGTCTCCCCCTTCATGGCTACCACTGGCTATGAGGGTGTCCTGTTGCCTACCTTAGACGCTGCTATGCCAAGCCCCAGCCACCTCAGTGACTGGTGGAACTCTTTGCGTGAATCTTGGCCGCTTATTGCAAAAACTTTAAAAGCGGATAAAACTGAGTATACAAAACAGGCAGACAAACATAGAGACCCTGGCTGGACCTTCGAAGAAGGGGAGTCGGTGTATTTGTCTACTAAAAACATCAAACGGTTGCAGCCTAGCAGAAAATTAGGTTGGAAATATGTGGGGCCATTCAAAGTGAAAAGAAAAATCAATGCTGTCACATTCGAACTTGAACTCCCTAAGTCTCTTAAACATGTGCCCCCTGTTTTCCATTTCAGCTTACTGAAGAAGGACCCTGGATCGAATTCGTGGAGACCTTGTCATCCAATTCCTCCTCCTCTGATGAGGAGCGGGGAATTCCATTATGAAATCAGTCAAATCCTCGATTCGAAGTTGAAACGAGGCCACCTTTACTATCTTGTTAGTTGGAAAGACTTTGGGCCAGAGCATAACGAATGGGTTGCTTTTGAGCATGTTAATGCTCCTGCAAAACTTTGTACCTTCCATAAACTGTATCCTCTTAAACCGGGGGGTTGAAAGGGTTTTCGAGGGGGCAGTGTGTCAGGTATGCCCGCCACTCTCCCGGGCGGGGGATGAGATTCCCTGACAAGGATGAGAAGAGTCCACTCCTCCCCTTGCCTCTCACTGGAATGTACTCCCTGGCTTCATGGGAACTATTATCTACTTGTTAGCTTCACAGGGTTGTTATCTGGTAGCTTCACACAGACATGTTTTATGTTTTTACCTCCTGTTGCAGGTGCCATCTGCCGTCTCCCTGTGCGTTCTCCTGGGAACGGTTTTACGTGGGGTTTTTCCCTGGGCGGGGATTGCGGGGTCTGTAGGCCAGTAGGCGTTTTGACAACACTATATCTATTCTAACACTTTTATTCACCCCCGTTGCTAACTCAACACGTGTACCCTGAAGAAAATCCTCCAATAAATAAAGTCTTATTCAAGAACCTTTGCTGGGATGAATTCATCCAGGAAGTCTCACAGGAAGATACACAGTTTGTGTTTCTCCACATTCACCATGTGAACACAGGCAGATGATGAGTACCAGATGTTTTTTCAGGTAGGGTTGCCAACCTTCTTCCCCTGGAGCATTTGGGGTACAGAGCCTGAGGAGGGGGAACATCACAGATATGTGTCAGCTAATGCTGCCATGTCCGGCTCAGGAGGTGGTTTCCTCCAGGTCAGGCCCCCTCCCCTTGGAATGCGCTCACTGTTCTCAGACTAGCCGCTTGCTGTTTTGCTTATCGCCTCCCTCACTCCTCTGACCTTGAGCGCCTGGCTCTCAGCAGCTTCTTCCCTTCAGGTGCAAACTGTAACTTTTCCCCCTTTTAGTCTGGGAAGAAAAGACCAGTATTCTTAGGCGCCTTTTTTTTTAATCTCTTTATGATTGGTGGGGACTGTCTGAACTAACTTTTGAATACGGTATATTATGCACTGTTGTATGATTGCCAGGTATTACTAACACAAGAAGTGTAAGTGACCAACAAGACCTATCTAGCACTAAAGGACTTTCTGTTCTGTTGCTGATTGCTTCTATTGGAATACTCTCACAGAGTGATGTCAGATCCAGGAGATCACATGGTAGTGACATCACAACATCTGTTACGCTCTAGGATTTCCCCCAGTCTTGATTATCTTTACCAGATGCTTTCCTGGATGCGATGTCACAGTGCACACACAATCATTCCAGCTCCCCCCCCTTTTTCCTCCTGCTGCTCTATAGATCCAGCATGGGGAATGGAGCATGGGAGAAGGAGGTTGCCTGCTGTGACGTGTAACCTGATAAGGCCATCTTCTGAAATGGTGTACAATTATATCCAAATAATGTACTGAGGGCCCAAATAAGCTCTCAGACAGGCTTGTCAAAAGGAATTTAACATTTTAAATGAGATAAGGATGTGGCTGAATTTCAGCAAACATTGTATGCTTATAGGGAGATTACTTTAGTAATCCAATACCCAGTTTCCCCAAAGAGCTACTCAAAATTGACAAAATACACTGAAGCCCCCTTCCCCCCAAAGTCCTATTTGCCCTAGCTTCCCTGCTCTCCAGTGTTCTAGAACCCCACAAGGAAACGAGGTTTGGAGGTTGACTGGGCGCAAGGAACACAGACTCTCTTCCTCCTCTGCTGAAAGTGCCCCAATGGACATTCTGCAAAAGATAAATGGCTGTTGAAGCTTCATTACACATGGCTGCAGGGTAATGTGTAGTTTGCCTTTCAGACACAGCTGAAAACCCCAGTTACCTTTTTTTTTTCCAAATCCAGACTTCCTTTTAATAGCTGCATTGCAAGTTTAGAGAGGTACATTAGCAATAATACATTAAGTCAAAGGTGAAAGTTGGAAGAGAGATTGAAGAGATGATTTTCAACTTCATTATGTAGAATAATGGGCACTAACAAAAGGAAGCCAAAGTGCAAGGATAAAGCAGATTGCACTTTTGGAGATTCAGCTGTCTCATAGCTGTGTTTATGAAATGTTTAAGCTTGGTGTTGTGATGAAAAGCCCCAAAGAATTACAAGGAGGCCAGTGATGTAAATGCATTGTGACATTAGCCGGAGAGAAAAAGCTGTGTTCACTTAAAAAAAAAAGAAAACTACTCCCTCCCCCAAATGCAAAACAACTGAAAAACAAGACCAAAAACTCTGAATTGTTAATCGCCAAAACTGTAAGCAAAGACGTGTAACGTTAAATACTAATTGAAGCTCATAATTTCTATATCTTCTGTTCAGTTAGGAAAATGTATAGCATTTTTTCTAAATGGGGATAAAGGAGTGATGGTGGTCTCCATTGCCCCACCTCAAGGCTGGCAACTCCCTAACAACACAACAGAAAATGTCTGATGTCCTTGGAAGTCTAGGTGGAACAGAGAAAACCGCTAATACCGTGCTTAAAATTATTGGTATTCCTGTCAAAAAAGAGGACAGTAAAAAAAAAAGTGAGTTTCAGACTGAGGTTGATGATCTTGAGAATCATTTTCAGTGGAGTACCTAAGGGTCGGTGGAGAGCACGGATCATGAAGGAGTTCTACAGGAACCCTTCCCAGAGTTTTTAGCTGAAGTTATCCAGACAGAGAATATAAATAGTAGCTGAGTGGTAGAGCACCTGCTTTTAATGCAGAATGTCTCAGGTTCAATCCCCATTATGTGGCAGAACATCATATCCAAAGGTAGGCGCCTCCTCATAGATCTCTACCTTATTTATCAATTCCCTACAAGATTGCTTTCCCCCAGTCTACCAAAAAAAAACCTTCTGCTCCAATTGCCAGTGCCCTATGACTGCAGACTTTTTGGGTTTTGCCATCAAGTGTAGGCCCACTGGGCTTTTGCATTACCTCCATTCCAGCATGAATACCAATGAGGAAAGATCAGAATGGCTCTAGTTGTTGTTAACAATGCTTTGTTCTTGCGTTGCCAAACTGATCTTCCTCCTCCACTTTCCCCTTACATGTCCCTTTCTTTGTACACCTTGCCTTTTAGTTTTTATGCTTGACAGCAGGGCCTATCTCTTATTTATCATTTATACACTGTGTCTGCCATAATGGTTGTGTTTGGAATTTGAATTGGGAGACAATTTTTGTCTAAAAAGCAGAATCACAGAATAGTTGGTATTTGTCCCAAGTTATGCTACACAGAATAAATCCTAACATCCTTGCAAAATGCTGGAAAACCTGTGGGCAACTGTGGGATTTTATACATTGCTGGTGGTATTGTCCACAGTACCAAATATTAAAACAAAACCACATAATCGCAGATTATAATTTACCGCTTTCATTGGGGACTGTCCTTCTGGAAACATGGTCAGTACCAACGGAAAACAAAAGCAAAAGAATATTGATCCCTACTCTTATAGCTATAGCTAGAATTGCTATAGCACAAAAATGGAGACAAAAAAACGGTTCACTCTACTTTTGGCAAAATGAATTATGAGAATACTTCATTTATAGTCAGATTTCAACAAACTCAATGTCACCAAATGTTCAGGTAAGTCAATAGTTGTTTTGTTCTTTTCCTGTGATAGGCTATTTAGTAGAAAGCGGAATAGTACCAAATAACCCAAATTATAAAAATTTGTTAGACTTTTGAGATTATATAAAAGCGATTTCTGAATATTTTGTTGACAAATTGTTATTAAGATGTTATAGTTATTCGCAATTCTATTAAGTCTTGGTTGAAGCTACGCTGCAAAACGTATTTTCTTTCTTTTGTAAACTTAATAAAAATTTAAATTAAAAAAATAAAAAGCAGAATCACAGGCAACATTACAGGATTCACTTATTACACTTCAATGTTGTAGCTTTGTACAGTTTTAGAAGAGTATCATTCTCTAGGAAACAACTGAATAGACATTTTTAAAAAATCAAAGAAAAAGAAAAAAATCAAACAAAACCCACTATAGTGGTCATGAGGATACCTTGAAGGAACAGGTCTGTAGTCTAGGGCTACTCTTGGACCTTGTCCTCCTTCTTGACCAATGTTTTGATTGTTGTTTTTATGTCTTTGTATGTATTTTAGCTCTGGTTTTAATTGTTTTAATGATGTGTGCATGTTTTTTGGGGGGGTTGATTTTAATGGTTTTAAATTGTGTTTTTATTGTGTGTGTTTTAATTTGTTAGCCACCTTGGTGTTCCTTCTGAGGGCAGAAAGGCAGCATATAAATTTTTTACAATATATAAAAATAAAATTAAAAAATGTAATACCCTTGAGCATTGGCTTAAGATTAATATTTGAAGTGTTCTCATTTAGTGTTCTTATAGGATTACCTATTGTAGAATTTCACAGCTGGATGGAAGGTAAAGAATAGAAAGGATTAGATTCTTACCCACCCACCCACTTGTTTCCTTTTACTGCTCTTTGATGTAGCCAGTAGGGATGGGCATGAATAGGTTCATGAGCCAGAATTTGGCACCTTCCCTGAATATTTACCGAACTTTTGTCTGGTTTGGTTTGGCTGTTTAAGCCATCTATATACTAATTCCCAAGGCTCCCCCTCCATGCGGATATCTAAATCCGCACATCAGGAGCACTTGGGGGCAGAGATATTTTTCTGCACACTTGGGGGCCTCCCCAGGTGTGCAGAAAAATCCTAAAACTTAAAAAAAAACTTTTGGTGGATATTTAAATCCCCCAAAAGTTAAAGAGTGTTCCCTGCGCATGTGCAGGGAACACTCTGAGAACTCTGTGGCAGCCCGGCGGCTGAGAGGCACTGTGGCCTCGCTGCTGGTGCCAGGGGGGTGGGGGAGGGAAATCGGCGGCCTGGCAGCTGAAAGCCGTTTGGGTCTCATCATTGGTGCTGGGAGGAAATTGGTGGCCTGGTGGCTGAAAGCCGCTTGGGCCTCCATGCCAGTGCCGGGGGGATGGGGGGAATTGGTTGCCTGGCAGCTGAGAGCTGCTCGGGCCTTGCCGCTGGTGCCGGGGGGGAATCGGTGGGCCTGGTGGCTGAGAGCTGCTCAGGCCACGCTGGTGCCCGTGGGAGGGGATTGGTGGGCCTGGTGGCTAGAAGCTTCAAGCCTCATTGTTGGTGCAGGAGGGGGGGAGAAGGACTGGTGGGCCCAGGCCTCACCGTCGGGGGTGGGGTGGGGGAGAAGACTTACCTGTGGCTGCTTCCTCCGCTGTGTGGAGCTCCTTCTCCCTCTCCCACAAGTATCACGGGTCCTGCCTCTAAACTTAACAGCTGAGCAGTGTAGGTCCGCAGCTGACCTATTAGGTTTAAATGGCTGGTCCATTTTGCTTCCCTCTGCTTTGAAGCAGCAGGGAAACGAAATGGCTGTGAGCCATTTCACTGGTCAGTTTTGCTCCCCCCCCCCCCAAGCCCTGAACCCCAAACTGAACCAGAATTTTTAGGTTTGTGCCCATCCCTAGTAGTCAGCACCTTTACGCTGCTTGTCAGCATTCTTTCATTTCTGTTCCTTCAAAGGAGGTGCCTACAAGTTAACTTGGGAGCTTGCTTAGCTCCTGGGTAGCCCTTGCTTTCCAAACATCTGTCTCATGAGTGGTTATGTGCTTTGGATTGTGTTTGGTTGCCTGGTGATTGGAATGCTCTGTCATATTCCACCCAGTTTTCACAGATATGCAGATACAGTTGTTTTCTTCTTGACTCGTGGAAAATATGCCTAAAATATTAACAAGCAATAAGCAAGGCTTTCAAGTAAGGAGCATCCTGAGATCTAATGCTTCAAGTAATTCAAAACCCTGATGCTGTATAATTGCATTCACCTTGGTTGGTTTAGTGAAAAATATTTCAATTATTTATGTAGAAAGTTTATATCCTGTCTTTTCTCCACCCAAACAGGGCCCAAGTATCTATCAGCATATAAAACCTCTAATACTGCTGCAACAATAATAAAAAATACAATACCCACCAGCTATTTGCATTTTGAGAAATACAAATCCTACCAACCAACTTCCCATCTACAGATCAGTAATGATTCCTCATACAGTCAACACCCAGTTCAACAGAAGTCCCTCTGAAACAAAACAAATTTCCTCTAAAAGGTGGTAGAAATTAATTTAGCAACTACTAATATATTTGAGAATCAAGACTCCATGTTTGGTCCAAAAAGAAAGTAATTGTTGATAAAAAGATTGTGGGTCAATAGTAAATGTACTTTGGGATCACTTGTGGTTCCCACTGGCATCAAACTCAATATCTGAATGTTTTCTTTCTTCCCTTGACCAACTTTGAGTAGAGGAATGAATTTAACAGGAAAACAATAGTATACTGTACAAAGGACTTTCATCCTCCATTTTATCCTCACAACCATTTTGAGAAAGGTTAGACTGAGAGTGTGTGAGTGACCCCAGATCATCCTCATTACTTCTTTCAGTTTTCTTATGGAAGTTAGGGACAAAGAGCAGTGAAGAGGAATTTGCCAATGAGTTGAATTGAAGGATTCACACCACGTTTTCTTACTGTGCCTCCAGAGTATATTGTAATAGCGAGACATATGTGTTTGAGACTCAGATAACAGTCAGAAAAATCTGCCTTGAATAATAGTTTTTTTTGGGGGGGGGGAATGGCTTTTACATTAAACCGCTCTTTTGGCTTCATCATGGACATGTTTTTGACACTTAGCTGCATAGTAATATTATGAATTGCTTTTAAACCAAAGCAAGGTACAGCTAAGATAGAAAGCTTTATCATTAAATAGACTTATGCCCAAGGTCAGGTAGATATAAAAATAACATGGAGAGCAGTTGCGCTTTTGAAAATGCCAAGTCAAGAAACCACAGTTTGTAAATAAATAGATATAAAATTTCCACGATCACTGAAGGTGTAACCCAAAGGTCACTGATGTCAACTGCAGACCTCGTGATCAAACACAGAGTTTTCTGTTGTTAGTCTAAACATCTGAATTGTCCTTTCTGGTTTATTAACCACCAGTAGTGAAGCCCATTGCAAAACCAATACAACGGGCGCAAGAAAGATCTCGGCCTTGTCCTCCCTGCCAAACAGTAGCCGTTCCCTGACCATTGCCCACTCACCAACTTGTCAAGCAGTGCCTATCTGCGGCTCCCCTCCGGGAGGACAGCACTCAGCCTTGTTTTCCCATCTTGGAGCAGCGAGGAAGGACCCCGCTTCGACTGGGGGCTCGTCCATTGTGGTGGAGGGGAGTGCTGAGGCAGCGACAGCTGCTCCGCTGGGCCTCACTGACACTCTGCTCCCCTCCACGGCCTCTCACAACAACTGCTGCTGCCTCCAGAGGAACAGCCAGGCACCCCGCATTTGGAGGAGCATCTAGGTGTGGAGGGTTGCATCCCAGCCGCAGAGGAGTAAAGACATACATAAAATGGAGTAAAGACATACATAAAAACATGTCTTTAAAAATCATTAAAACCAAACAAAAGCACATCATTAAAACAAGTAAAACTAAGCTAAAATATGAACCTAAAAACATAACATTATTTCAGGGGCTTTTGAATATGTTTGTCCAAAGCCTCTCTGTATTGAGCCAGTGATTCCATATTTTGAATTTAGGATATACTTTATCAGTGTCAGAATACTCAGCTTCAGCGACTTTGTAAATGCGTACCCCAAGAGCTTTCTATCTTGTGACTGATTTATGTTATTGTATTTTTTTTTCATTGTGTACATATGAAACAGTAGAAAATTGGATATTAGAATACTTACGATATTTCGTAATACAAAAACAAAAAAAACCACTTAGACTTGTTATTTTAATATTTATTGTTTAAAAAGCATATAGCATTTAGCTTAGGCTATTAGATTAGACAAGGGGGGCCCGTGATATTCGCGGGGGGGAGAAGCTGACAGCTGCTCCTCCTTCCTCCGCCCCCTTCCCCCCTTCCTCTACCCCCCCCGAGACTCCTGGCGGGCCTCGGCGGCTCTCACCGGGCCCGCCGCTCGCCCCCTTCCCCCCCAGAGACTCCCGGCGGGCCTTGGTGGCTCTCGCCAGGCCCGCCGCTTGCCCCCTTCCCCCCCGAGACTCCCGGCAGGCCTCGGTGGCTCTCGCCGGGCCCGCCGCTTGCCCCCTTCCCCCTCCTCTGCGGGCTGTTGGCTGGCCTCGGCAACTCTCGCCGGGCCGCTGCCGTTCCAAGAGCGTTCCCCGTGCATGCGCAGGGGACGCTCTTTTACTTTTCGGGAGATTTAAAGATCCCCCGAAAAGTTTTTGATTGATTTCGGATTTTTCTGCAAGCGAGGAGGTTACCCCCACCTGCAGAACCCCCCTCTGCCCTCCAAGTGCCCCCCCCGGCGTGGATTTAAGTATCCGCATGCAGGGGGGGCACTTGGGAATTAAATATTTAGATTGGAGTCCATCATGAAACTTTCACAGAATGTCACCCCTGAATTACTTGGTGAGGCCAGTGAGTTTTCTATTGCCTCTTTTAGTACACCTTTGCCTTTGAACCCATTGGATCACAGTAAATTTCTGACTATGGACAAGGGCAGCATATGGGAAGAGGTGACAAGCATGGCTTCCACCTGTTGTTTTCTCCTAGATCCTGCTCTTGCTGGGTCCAGGATGGGCTGTAGACAACTTCTGCAGCCTGTCTTGAGGACAGGGCCACCACAGGAGGTAGTGTCCCTCATGCACTAAGACCACCACTGCCGAAGTCGGGGGGGTGGGTAGAACTGGAGGGTGCTGCTTGGGCTGACAAAGTTTGTTGAGCTGGTTCTAATTATATAGACAGGACATTGAGCTTCCCAGCAGTACTTATTCAGCATAAAAATGCTGAGTTTGAGCTAGAGGAGAGATATTATTTTTTACCTGTTATTTACTTGCCTCTTATTGTATTATTTGCTGGTCTATGACTGTAATAAATTGATTGACATCATTTATAGTGAAAGAAAAGAATGAGAGGGATTTTTCCCCTACTTCTGACTGAGGTACTCTTATTCTGAAGATGTTTCTCTTCTTTCCAGACAGCTGAGATTGAAGTCCACAGTTGCATAACCAGAAGCAGCACAGTGGGAAGATATACATGCGGTGCTTTTATGCACATGCTCATATTAAAAGATAATGTTTATGCATTGCAAATTAAAAAGAAATCCCCCATTCCCTCACTTTTTGCAATTAGACTTCTATTTACTAGAAAGCCGGTCATTGCCTTAGCAACTGGCAAGGAAACTGAGCTTAGGTAACTTTGGAGTGCAGAGAAACCATTGGGAAAGAAATACATCAGCCAGTAAAATGTAGTTATGTAAGTTTATCACTGTGCAGATTTTTTAAATGAGGGAAATAAACCAACTGCAACTTTTCACACTGCTTAGCAAGATTGATTTTTTTTAATAATCATTGTAAAGGATATGCTATTAAAAGGCCTGAATCAACTCTTTAAAATCAAAATAATTCTTAAAGTTATTACAGTTGAAAATTGTATTAACTGTGGTAGAAGCCAGATATATGATTGTATTTATATGAATAAGAGCTCTAGCATCTGGCATACACACACACACACAAACACACACACACAGAGAGAGCTCTAGCAGCTGGCATATATTTAAATTGTGTTATATCTTTTCCCTCCTGATGTAAATACATACAGCAGTGTCAACAATGGAAGAGTTGTGTGTGTTATGTATGCCTATATGTATCTCTAGCCCACTGAGAATGCCCACTTAATGAGAACTGAGGAGCGGAATAATGTCCTAATTTAGTTACTTTTACTGTTTTCCTTTTATAGATATTATTTTAGCTGTTGTTCCGACATGCAAGCAAAACAGTATTTATACATAATTCTGTATGCAAAGGAATTATATTAGGCTCGACTGTTAAAAAAGGTGTTTTTAATTTGGAAACCATATTTGTATTTTGCAGTATGCTAAGAAACTTTATCAAAAGCATAGAAATAACTTTAAAAGACTTATTTTGTAAAGTGGAGATTATTACCCATAACCGTTCATATAGATGTTTTATATTAATATTTATTTATTTATTTATACATTCGATTTATTGATCGCTGCTTCCCACACGCAGGCGGGCTCGCAGCGATTTACAATTTTGTTGAAGACAAGGGACTAACAATTCTATTCAGTGGGGGAAGGGAAGACAACACATATAACTGAGTCTGTTGGCTTTTTGACGAGTCATGTTCCGGGCTCAGTGTTCATTCCGTTCCTTCTCAGCTCCACACCGCCACCGCCTGGCAGGCTGCTTCATTGCAGGAGATCTGGATGAATTCCTGTGCGAGATCTTCCAACTTAATTAGCCAGCGCTGACAGATGAAACTCAGATACTAACACCTAATTATCCGAGGATTAGGTGTGCCCACTTTCTTAACAGTGGTTCCCAATTAGCTGGTGTCCCAAAACAAGCTCATCTACAAAGTTTTAGTTATTCATGGAACTCTTCATGATTATACTGATGGGTACCCCAGAATGATCCCCCATAGACAGGAACCTACTGTATGTCTACCAGGGATACCAGGTCTCTTGCTTGAGTAGGAGACCTTCTGTCCCTTATTGGCCTTTCTCACCACTGTTCAGCTGAATGTTGAGAGAAAAAAAAGGGGGGGGGGGAACTGGGGCTAATTGGCATTGCAGGCAATGCGGTAATGTCACTTATGGTGTGCCTGGAAGTGATATAATGTAATCACCAGCAACGTTCTAGCCTTTGGCCAAAACTCTATGGTTAAATCAGCAAGGGCCCCCACCTGACTGGTCTACCTTCTGCCAGTTGCCATAATTTGCCAGCATCATGCTGGCAGCCCTAATATCCAGACATAAATTCCTTTCAGCAAAGGTCCTGCTTATCCCTATAATTTGACTTTTGGCCCATTGTTGTCAGCCTAATTAATTACTTCCTGTTCTCCACTGGCTTCCTCTAATTCTCCTGTGACACTCATGGATAACCGATTAATCTATCCATTCTTGGAGCTTTGGGAAGGTGGAGGAAGCAAGGGGTTCAATACTGCTTTCTATTTGGTAGCCAGCCAGCCAAATTCACAGCTTGTATTTTATGCCATTATTATTATTATTATTATTATTATTATTATTATTACTACAAAATAACCACTAAAAAGAGCAGTGGTTTTGGTTAAGTGCAAAGCAGTACATATGCCTCCTTTTCCTCCCAAAGCAAGAGCTGATAATTTACAGTGAATTCGTGAATGACCTGATACAAGTCCAGAAGGAACAGGAAGTAATATGGAAGTAGAAAGAAAGATGACATTTTAAGGAGACAGTTGCCCTGGGAAGTCTAAATGGCACTTGAACTGTCCAGGTGGAATATCATGATGTTGAAATTGTGTTTCGGGTGTTGTTGTTGTTTTAATCACTATAAATCAAGCCTAGAAAAGATGAAAAAAAACTTTGAAATGCATTATGTTGACTGCGGTGTCTTCAAGGCTGTCGAGACACACCAACTGAGAGTCACAGTCTGTTGTGGAACCAAACTAGATTTTCAAGAAAGGAAAATGTACTTCTAGTCTAGATTTGGGTCTGCCTGTCACTCTTTTATTATTTATAATTTTTATTGATATTGATATAACAATAAGAAATGCATCTTGATACATAATGCAAACGTGTAAAGAATGATATTACAAAACCTTCAAGGGACAGAGTAGGGTTACAGACAAGAAACCGTGATACGTCCGTATTCGGTGATATCAACAAACTGTGCTTTTCAAACCAAACATGATAAGGGATCTAGCTAGGATAAGGCTAAACAAAGATACAATCCTTCTGGTGTAGAAATTCAAAATATCGAACATCAAAACAAAAAGTACAGTAATAGAATAAGGTTATAAAAGCAATGTAACGGTCAGTATTTCACTCAAATGAGGAGTAAACTCGGCCATTTTTGAAATTGTGTCTGCATCTCACTTAACTACGTTTGAATTTTTATTTACTTAATGATTATATTCCCTTACCTCTTGCTTTTTTCTCACAAAGTGGCCCACATGATGCTGTTTCTATATTTAAACGGACTGATGATTGTGTTGAAGACATTTTTATTTTTTCCATCACAGGAATATACAATAGACGTTTTCTTTCGCCAAAAGTGGAAAGACGAGAGGCTAAAGTTTAAGGGTCCAATGAACATTCTTCGACTGAACAACTTAATGGCCAGTAAAATCTGGACTCCAGATACATTCTTTCACAATGGGAAGAAATCAGTAGCCCATAACATGACTATGCCAAACAAACTGCTACGAATCCAAGATGATGGGACGCTCTTGTATACCATGAGGTACACCCCTTCATTTTTTTCTGTTCATTTTCCCAGCAGGCTGCTTATGTATTAGTATCAAGTCATTAACCCTTTCGCTCAGTCTTTCACTTCATCAATAGTACATTTTTCTTGTGTGTTAAGGAGGTGGCCGTGATGGCAAAAGCAAACTATCTTTTCTACATAAGCACTGGATACAGAGAAAAATTCCACCCCCCAGGCTCTGTTTTAGACACCTGATTATTTTTTAACTGGTCTGTGCATTGCGTGTAAGAATCAACAAGCGGAATAGTTTATTGGAATAACTTTATTGAGATTGGTAAAACGTACGAAAACATCATTGTTGTTGAGAAAACAAGTTATAAAATAGTGTTGTTTTTACAGTGTTTTTGTTGTTGTTTATACTAGTCTTTACACTGTGTTCCCTACGTATTTCTTGCTTTTTTCTTAGCAGTATAAGGCACACATATACAGCAGTCATTCTAATAGTGTGTATTTTGCAAAGTGAAATTTGTTTATGCAGAGCTTCCACTACAGATGGTCATCTAGCTTCAACACTAGAAAGTAAGCTTAGAACTCTGTACATATTCTGTGTCGCTACTAGTGGAATGGGTAGCTTAAGGTAATGATGGTGCCTGTATGTTGTTGACCTTACAGTTTGTCTCAGCTTTGATTCACCTGTTTGTGGAGTATTGTTTGATTGGTCAGAACAATCACAACAAAGGGGAAATAGGATGTAACTCAGTTTATCAACAAAGGTGTTGATTTGTTGTCTCTGAAGGCACACACGTTAACACATGAGCGAGCAGCTCAATATTCCTATGAAGTTTACCTGACAATTTAGAACTACATAATATAATTCAAGCGGCTCCTTTTAAGTTTTGATATAATAAGGCAGTATCCTGTGAAGGACAGCATTATGTACAAAGGATGAAGGAAGGATGATTTAAATTTTAATTAGTTTACTGTAATCACAGTTTTATTTCTGAGGCCAGCATGAACACTCTAGTTTTTGTTGAATTGTTTTTCTTGACTTCTCAGTTTCAGACTGAAGTGCCCATTTTGCCTTCCAGGCTTACCGTCCAGGCTGAATGTCCAATGCACTTAGAAGACTTCCCTATGGATGCTCATTCGTGCCCATTGAAATTTGGCAGCTGTAAGTAACATGGCTAAATGTGTGGCCTCTGGCTAGTAAATACCTTATGTAGTTCAACACCACATTGTTTCATTTGGCCTTGACAAGCGAATGCTTCAGCAGTGATGTACCACATTGTATATATGCTGAGGGTGTTATTTCTCATTCTTTTATCCTATGGCTAAATCCCTGGGTTCCTGGTTTTTCAAAATAGATTGTAGCCTAATTCATCACAAACTTTCTTGCAATGCATTAACCAGGTTTAATAGTTAGAGAGTGACACAGCTAAGAAATCTAGCACGAACATCAATACCTGATGCAATGTGGATGTAGACTGTAATAACAAACACCTTCCGTCAGACCAGTGATCAGAAATTTAATGAGATGGCTTGAGTACATTGAGAGGACTACAGTTGCTGGGTTTTATCCTAATCTCTGGGACTCATTGTGTGGGACCTGATGATGTCATGGGCAGGGGGTCCAGTGATGTCATGGGGGTTGGGCATAGCAACATCACAGTGGATAGTTGTATTCAACTATCTTCATACAACTAGATACGTTTTCAGCTGTTACGGTAGTCCTTTCACACACCAATAGATATGTATGACATGATATCTATTGTAGCTGCAGTCAAATAAATACCAATTAACTATGGGCTAAATGTAAAAGGTAGTAAGCTTTTAGTGGCAATAATTTCCTCCCATCTCCAATCTCCATGTGCAGTAGTTATCAAACACAGGAGTGCTTAGAAGTCTTAGAAGAATCCATATATCTACAATATACGTCACCATCAGCTATCTGTGGAAAACTGATTGGCTAATGATCATACTACAAGAACTTTGTTGATTTAATTAGTGTCCCTGTAATCTTCTCTCAAAGAGATGTTGTTGGACATAAGAATTTGGGGTGAGATTCAGAACTGTAGTGAGAAAGTTGGATGGGTAGGGGAGGAAACAACTAACCAGTCCCTTAATTACTGGGAGATTTCTAGACTACATCTGTCTACAAATCACTTTGAGGAAAGGCAGAATGGTATATCCTGTCTTGTCAGATCTCAGAAGCTAAGCAGGGTCAATGCTTGGATGAGAGACCACAAAGGAAGGCTCTGCAGAGGAAGGCCATGACAAACCACCTCTTGCTTCTCACATGCCTTGCATGCTGCAGTTGCCATAAGTCAGTTGCAACTTGACAGCACTTACATATATGTACATACAAATCACTTATTTCACCTAGAATGTATACCCTAATGCCAAGTAGGTTATATATATGTATGGTCGGTGAAGAACATTCACAGTTTCAGCATTTAGAGACATTCAGAGGGCATCAGAATCTGGGAGTGGAGGCAGGGCACAACATGTGGCCAGATCTGACTTTTCCAGGAAGCGGCAGAACTGGTTCACCAGCTTTAACCAACTTCAGTTGGTATCTATCCCATTCCAGCCTTTCTCTAAGATGGTGAGGGCAGCATACATGGTTTCCTCCTCCCAGTATATCTTCACATCTCTATAAGGCTGTGAGATAGTGTCTGGCTTAGGGCTGCCAAGTCAGCCCGGGGGGTGGGGGATCCCCTGCTATAGGGGTTCCGGATCCGCCGGCCGGCATTTGGCCGGCGGGGGGAACCCCACCCCCAAAGTCGTCCAGCCTGGACGACTTCCCCAGCGTAGTGACGTCACTTCCGGGTGACATCACCGGGCGGCTCCCGGGCAGCGAAGGACTCCCCCCCACCGTACCGTGAGTACGACTTGGCAACCCTAGTCTGGCTTAACGTCACCCAACAAGTTTCATGGCAGAGTGGACATTTGAACCTGAGTCTCCACAGTCATAGTATGACAAATGTGGCAAAGAAGTGGCATTTGAAAAAGCCCCAGAAAATGTGGCATGCAACCCAGGCCGTTCCAAGCATTGTAATGTCATAGTACACTCATTCAGAACAGGAATATGGGGGCACCTTGAAGACTAACGATTTATTCCAGCGTAAGTTTTTGGGAGTCAGAGATCACTTAGTCTTTAAGGTGCAGCCCTTTTGTGATTGGCCTTGGGCCTCATTTTGTGGTGGTGCCCACAGAATCAACAAAATTGGGGGGCCCTGAAGTTATTATGCAACCATTTCTGGGCACTATTATATTTAATGAGGGAAGTGCTAGGTATTGTGCATGATTCTGGACAAATGGAAGTGCACTAAATCCATTTATATTTCCATTTATGAATCCAACCCATGGAGAGGAGGTTTCGCCCTTTCTCTGTGTTCTTACACAGCCAAGATAATTTGAAATGTCCAGGGCTCATTTCATAGCAGGAGCTCCTTTGCATATTAGGCCATACACCCCTAATGTAGGCAATCTTCCAAGAGCTTACAGAGCTCTTCTTACAGGGGCTACTGTAAGCTCTTGGAGGATTGGCTACATCAGGGGTTTGTGGCCTAATATGCAAAGGAGCTCCTGCTACGAAATCAGCCCCGGAAATGTCTAAAGCAAGGGTGTCGAACTCATTTGTTATGAGGGCCAGATCTGACATAAATGAGACTTTGTTGGGCCGGGCCATGTGTGTCATAAAATGTAATGCCAGGGACCGGAGATACAAACTTTATAAAGGACACAAGCATAAAAGGGTTTTTTTTTTACTTAAAATAAAAACATGCTTAAAACATTAGCACTCTTGCAGTAGTTTGTTTATTTAACAGTCTCTGATAACTGACACCTCTTGCTCTGAATTATTGCATCAAAATGTCTGTGCTGTTGCAATCTTGAGTATGCTGTTCAGGTGTGTTTGTAAGCTGCAAAACATGAAATGGCTGAGCAACTGAGAGAGTCTGGCAAAGTAAGCTATGATGCAGCAGCAGCAGCAGCAGAACTGGAAGCAGGAGATGGCCAGGTCCAGTGCGGGCCTAATAAAAGCCCTCCGGGGGCCTTATCGAGCCCCCGGGCTGAATGTTTGACACCCCTGGTCTGAAGGTTAGGCAATGTGTCAAATCCAGAGGCTTTACTAATTATCCGGGGAGACTCATACCAAATACATATCTGTCTTTTGGCTCAGATAAAACATCATCTTTTTTTCCCTTCCTGCAGATGCATATACGATTTCAGAAGTGACCTACAGGTGGACTTACAATGCATCTAATTCATTAGAGGTGGCCCTAGATGGTTCAAGATTGAATCAGTATGATCTTTTAGGTCACACAGTTGGACAGGAAACAAGTAAATCAAGTACAGGTTAGTAAGATGTATAACAAACCAAGAGTGGTAAAAATAATTTATTTTAAAATTTATGTAACAATAGTGTCAGGCTGTGAATGGGATGTAATGTTTAGATCTCCAATACTTGCATATATTTGTATTTGGTTTCTAAATTTTTCTCTTTTGGATTTGTTTTCTATGGTAGACACTCTACTTAATGTGGATTTGTAATTTGATTAGTTTGTGAAAAGCTATGGTTGGTGTTAATCAGTGTGCCACATCTGATGGTTTTGGTGCATAACCTGCACTCTTGACAAGAGGCTACTGTTAAGGCAGAATGTGGAGAAACAGAATGGGTTCCAGTTGGTGGAGGTGTAAGACAAGGATGCATTTTATCTCCTGATCTGTTCAGTCTATATGTAGAACATGTCATAAACTGGATTAGATTTAGATAAAAGTGGAGTGAACACTGGTGGAAGAAATATCAACCACATTACTGGCAGAAAATATTGAAGACTTGAAATAACTACTGATAAAGATTAAAGCAGAAAGTGCCAAAGCAGGATTACAGAAAGTGCCAAAGCAGGATTCTTGAACATCAAGAAGACAAAAGTAATGGCTACGGAGGAATTACACAGCTTTAAGATTGACACTTTTCTCTCCATTATCGATACAAAATGTCATATGGATGGACACAAGAGCTAGACCAACCACACTATACCATAACCCCTTCCTTAAGACTATCCTGAAAAACTGGGACACAGGTAAAAAAAACCTAGTCCCCAAAACGTCCGGGAAGTCATCCTTCTTATACCAACAATGGTTTCTCCCAGGAATGAGCGAAGAGATTGCTAGCACTTGGAAATAAGCAAACATCTTTCATATTGTGGATATATCCTCCCGAGACGGATTACTTACAAAATCAGCTCTGGAACACAAACTTGGACACTCCGTACCATGGTTCTTCTACCTACAATTGGGCCACATGACTCAATCCATCAATCTACCCCTCCTAAAAACACCATTTGAGAAACTTATTGGAAATGAAGATAACAGCTCTAAAGGTCTTATTTCAGTAGCATATAGGATTCTGATCCACCAAAATAATTTCAGACCGCTAAAATATCAAACTCGATGGCAACAGGACTGTGAAACTGAACTCTCTGAAACTCAATGATCCAACAGTTG
Organism: Lepidodactylus listeri; assembly: GCA_029233225.1. Taxonomy (NCBI): domain Eukaryota; kingdom Metazoa; phylum Chordata; class Lepidosauria; order Squamata; family Gekkonidae; genus Lepidodactylus; species Lepidodactylus listeri. Next base: position 107,670,917 of record JARCFY010000009.1, on the reverse strand, counting down.
GTCATCCAATTTGCTAAATTCCCCTATCATTTCAACCAGACTACAATCATACAAGATTGTAACATGCTGGTATATTACCCCAGAGATACAGCCCAAAATATCCTCTTCCCACTCCCCACTGTGCTGGAAACAGTGTGGTGAAATTGGAACATTTGCTCACTGCTGGTGGCAGTGCACTCACATAGAGGAATTCTGGCACTATGTAATAACCCAAATACATCTAATCATGGGATATGAAATCCCTCTAGATCCAGCATTGATCTTCCTTGACCTCTGGGGCTCAATCAAGATCCCAAAAATCAAACGTGAATTAATTTCTAATCTTCTCATAACTGCAAAAACGTCCATTGCATCTGCATGGAAGTCAAACCTGGCTCCCAAACGATCCAGCTGGTTAAATAAAATCTGGAATCACCTCATTATGGACAAGATTACAGATCACCCACAACAATCAGATCTTTTTCCAAAAATCTCCAACCTTGAGGAGAAATGGCTTCCGTTCTTAGAATTTACAGCAAACTATGACCTCCAACCTTGTAATGCTGCTTATCTCAAACTGATTCTTCTCTAATCTAATTTCTACTCTGCATTGACTAGTCGTGAACATGCATGTGATTTTTGAAGCTAAGATTATCCTGATATATACCTCACATATAACTCATAAAGTAACAATCCTCACAGTATTAGTATCCTTTCCTACTTGGATCGTTTATAGATTGTTAAAACAAGGTATGTGTATGTAGCCTACCATCCCTGTTGGAGGCCGTATCAGGCTGGGCACTGGAGCACCATCGATTGCTGATCCTGGGTGACCTCAATGTCGATGCCAGTGACACGACCTCCACACAGGCAATGGACCTGGTGTCATCCATAGTGGCACTGGGACTCTCCCAATGTGTTACAGCTCCCACTCACCAAGCAGGGCACACACTTGATTTGATCTTCGCAGCGGGGGTTACGGTGGATTGGATTACAACTGCGGCCATACCATGCTCTGAGGGCCCATGTGAACATGCCACTCCAACCCTGTTTGGGTGGCAAGCATATTTTAGCTTGTCCTCAGAGCCAGATGGATCCCATGTGATTCCAGGTGGTTCTACGGGATCCGATGCCCCCTGGCAAATTGTTAGATGAGCTTGTCAAGGACTGGCAAACCCATCGACGAGATCACTCCCCGGCACCCTCTGCTCACTCCATGGTATACACAGGAGCTGAGGTCAATGAAGCGGGAGCTTAGATGGCTAGAGAGACAGTGGTGTCGCACTCAGGACGAGGTGGCAAGAGCATCCTATAGGACATTTATGAGAGCCTATGAGATGGCAGTCAAGGCTGCGAAAAAAGATTTTTATGCAGCCACGATTGCGTCTGCAAGCTCTCACCCAGCCCAATTGTTTAGAACAATTCAGTCTCTTACTACTCTGCCACAGGGCATACCAAATGATAAGGAATTGGGAATAGGCTGTGGGGCTTTTGCAAGCTATTTTGCAGACAAAGTCTTGTTGCTCCGCTACGACCTCCCCACCACAGTTGAGACAGAACTTGAGGCTCCATGTGTGTCTTCTGGTCACGTTCTGGATTATTTCAGTCTGCTCAGCCTAGAGGAGGTTGACAAACTGCCCTCATCAGTCTGCCCAACCACCTGTAGTCTTGATCCCTGCCCATCATGGCTAATTAAAGCTGGCCGTGATGGGCTACGAGGGGCACTATGGGAGATTATTAACGTGTCCTTCGTGGAGGGACTGTTCCCTAGTGCCTTAAAGGAGGCAGTAATTTGCCTCCTTTTAAAAAAGGCATCATTGGATCCGGCTGAATTGGCCAACTATCGGCCAGTATCCAATTTACCCTACTTGGATAAATTAATCGAGAAGGCGGTGGCAAACCAATTGCAGGGCTTTTTGGATGTCACCTCCATATTAGATTCTTTCCAGTCCGGCTTCCAACCAGGCCATGGGACAGAGACGGTCCTGGTCGCCCTCACCGATAATCTCCAGAGGCAACTGGATCGAGGCGGTATGGTGGTGTTGATGCTGTTGGACCTGTCAGTGGCGTTTGACACAGTTGACCATCAACTACTTGTCTGCCGCCTTGCCGACAACAGGATTCAGGGGCTTGCCTTGCAGTGGCTCTCCTCGTTTCTTCAGGGTCGGGGACAGAGGGTGGCAGTTGGGGAACAGTTGTCCAGAAGGCACCTGCTAGTGTGTGGAGAGCCCCAAGGAGCAGTGCTCTCCCCAATGCTGTTTAACATCTACATGTGCTCCGTCGCCCAGATTGCCAGGAGACATGGGCTGGGTTGTCACCAATATGTTGACGATACCCAGCTCTATCTGTTTTTGGATGGCCAGTCAGACTAGTCCAGGAGATCTGGACCTGGCATTGAAAGCCATGGCTGGTTGGCTTAGATTGAGCCGACTGAAATTGAATCCAACAAAGATGGAGGTCTTATGCTTGAATTGGAGCAGTCCAAGGTTATGGATCCCTCTCCTGACATTCAGTGGGGTGCCATTGGTGCCAGCGCTGAAGGTTAGGAGTTTGGGAGTGCTCCTGGATACCTCCCTAACGATGGGAGGCCCAGGGAGCAGGAACTGCGAAGTTGGCCTTTTACCATCTATGGTTGATTAGGCAGCTGGTTCTCTTCCTTGCACGCAATGACCTAGCAACGGAGATCCATGCATTGGTCACTTCAAGACTGGATTACTGCAATGCTCTTTATATGGGGCTGCCCTTGTCCCAAATCCGGAAGCTGCAGCTGGTGCAGAATGCTGCGGCGAGGTTATTGTGTCTCCCCATGTGGGAGCACATCCAGCCCACCCTAAAAGCGCTGCACTGGCTGCCTATAGCATACCAGGTACAGTTCAAGGTGCTGATTCTTACCTTTAAAGCCCTATATGGCCAGGGACCTACTTACCTAAGGGACCACCTTTCCCCATATGTCCCCCAGAGAGCACTAAGATTGGGTTCCCAAAACCGCCTGGTTCTTCCAGGCCTTAAGGAGGCCAGGTTGACTACAATGAGGGCCAGGGCCTTTTCTGTGGCGGTCCCACATTGGTGGAATGAGCTCCCAGAGGACATCAGGGCCCTGTGGGACCTTTCACAGTTCCACAGGGCCTGTAAAACGGAGCTCTTCTGCCAGGTTTTCAAGTAGAGTGCCGCCACAGTGTCTGGCCCTGGCCTGATTACCAACAGTGCCAACAGTACCACCACCCGAGGACTAACACTAGGCGGGAGCCTGGAGGTCCCACTTAGCTGACAGAAGATCGCCATCTTTTATAATGTATTGTATGGTTTTATGCTGATTTGATGGTTTTTAATGGATATTTTAATGTATACTGTATATGTTGTTAGCTGCCCTGAGCCAGCCAAATGGCGGGGAGGGGGGGATAGAAATGTAAATAAATAAATAAATGTTATGTTTTGTTTTCTGTTCAGAAATGGTCTGAATTTATGAAAAAAATTCTTCTCCTAGGATACTCTTTTCTGTTATGCTTTGGAAAAATTAATAAAAATAATTTAAAAAAAGATTGACGATGAAGAAATTGCAATTGTTAAAAGATTTTCTGTTTCGTGGCTCCATCATCAACCAAAATGACATCAACTACAACTATGAAATTGGAAGGATACGGAGACTAGGAAGGGCAGCCATGAAAAAGCTAGAAAAGACTCTTAAGTGTAAGGATGTGTTGCTGATGACCAAGATCAATACAGTTCATACCATAGCATTCCCTCTGAGTATGTATGGGTGTGAAAGTTGGAAAATGAAGAAAGCTGATGGGAAGAAAGTTGACTCCTTTGAAATGTGGTGTTGGAGGAGAGATTTATGGATACCATGGACCGCCCCGCCCCCCCAACCCAAATAAGTGGGTTCTTAATCCAGTCAAGCCTAAACTCCTAGAATGACTCAACTGAGGCTTTGGTCACATTATGAGAAGACAAGAGTCACTGGAAAAGACGATAATGCTAGGAAAGTTGAAGACAGCAGAAAATCAAGAAGACCCAAAATGAGATGGATTGACTCAGTTAAGGAAGCCACAGCCCACAATTTGTAAGACTTGAGCAAGGCTGTTAATGAAAAGTCATTCTGGAGGTCATTCATTCGTAAGGTTGCCATGTCAGAAGTGACTCAATAGCACTTAACACACACAATTGGATCAGGGAGGAAAGAAATTAATAGTACTTCGAATTTGCTATAACATCAATAGTAGTAGTAGTAGTAATTTCTATCCCACCCTCTCCACAAGTGGGCTCAGCGTGGGTTACAGAGGCACTTAGAAATTGTGACTAAAATAACAATAAATAAGAATTTAACAATAAATAAAAATGAAGAATAAAACTAACATTAAAATCAGTTGTACAGCACCCAGAGCAAGCTTGCCTTAATAATAAAGCTCAGAAAGAGAGTGTTTCAGTGATGCAGCTAGTTAGCTCACTAAATTAAAAGAATCAGTGCTGTCAGCAGAGGGAGACCAAGATGGATTTGAAAGCCCAGTGAAACAGCTCCGTTTTGCAGGCCTGGCGGAATTGTAACAAGTCCCGCAGGGCCCTGATCTCAAGTGGGAGCTTGTTCCACCGGGCAGGGAGCAGGGCCAAAAACATGCCAGATCGTAATCTATTAGACCATGCAATGGTCTGACAGTGCAATAGCAAACTAATGTTCATAATCAAGGTCGATACAGAGGCCAGATTCAAAAGAATGATACAGTTGACTTTGGGCTCTAATGAGAGTTTATTCTAGTGTTTCTCAACTGCAGCTGCGCAGCCCCACCATTCTGTGGGGCAAATGAGTTTTGCAACTGATAGGGATATCAGAAGTGAGGAGCTCATAGGGCACCATGGGTCTGCTGTTCAAAGCTTTAAAAAAATTAAAAATCCAGCCGGTGGATGCACACAAGTCTTTGAGCCTGCATTAAGAAGCTTTTGGGGATTTTGAACTTTGGATATCCCAATTTACAGAGCTGTTGCCTTTTAAATCTACAGTACTTTTGTTTTGCATGATTGAATTGCGTTTTTTTAAAAAAACAACAAATGATTGTAGAGATGTTCATAATGGCTTATAGTATTATTCATTATTTGTTTTATTTTTTTCCTCTAGGTGAATACAAAGTAATGACAGCACATTTCCATTTGAAGAGGAAGATCGGCTATTTTGTGATTCAGACCTACCTCCCCTGCATCATGACTGTCATCCTATCCCAGGTGTCATTCTGGCTAAACAGAGAATCTGTCCCCGCAAGAACAGTCTTTGGTGCGTATTATGATGGACACTTGGATTTTGTGTTAGCACAAATACAGCCCTTCTTTTCAGGTGCCAGCTGCAGCACACCTAGCTCATCTCTCTTTGTTCTCTTTTAAGGATCGTTTAGGCTGTAGTACTCCAGGGAGTTAGGCAGAGGGTTAATGTATGAAAGATAAACTTGCAGATTCAATATTCTGTTGAATTTTGGGGGAGGAATGGGTGCCTCTCATTTCTAAGGAAGTTATAATTATGAATAGTTTTGAGTTCATCTTTCTATTTTAAACACGTGCCCAATATATCTATATATATAAAAGAAAGTCCCCTCACCGTAAAATCAACGCCCAGGCCAAACCACTGGACCTACAAACACCAAATTTGGGGAGAGCGCTCCTACCATGGCGTAGGTGCTCACTAAGAAGGGATTTTTAAAACTTCGACCCCTAAGTGAGTCAAAAGGGGGAAAGTGTGCTCCCTTCATTGATTTCTTTGAGGCTGCCAGGCTGTTGCCTACTTGCACCCCCCACTCTCTGATTGGGCAGCCGCAGAGCTCAGCATTCTGAGGTTTAAAAAAACAGTTACAGGAGACTGCAGAGAGCTAACAGCAGTTGAGGAGATCAGGATTGCCTTAGTCCTACTGCTGGCCCAGCCTCCCGGATGCCTTTAAGCCATGAGGGAGCCCATCCCAGCAGTAACGCCTTAGTGATCCTGCCAGCACCGCCTCCACAGTGGCCTCTAATACTCCTCCCCCCTCCTACACTGGATAAGCAGCTGCCTGTCAGGTGTAGGAGAGGAGGTGGGATACTTACAGCAAAACAATCCAGGAACACAAGTAGAGAGGCCATCACTTTTGTGGAAGGTGGTGGGAGTTGACTTAACAGACGACTGCTTCTTAAATGGACAGTTCTGTGTTGCCTGCTCCAGAGTGAGCTCACCAAGCAGCCTGGTGATCTTAGCACCTGAGGGCAGAACCACCCATGCGGTCTACAGACAGGTCCTTCAGTTGGGGGGGGGGGGGGAGTATGTATGTCTTACTTCATTTTTTACACTACAATCTTCTCCATTAGAATTCCTACAACAAATCTTACATTTCAAACTTCACATCATCAGTATTATAAATGGATTTATGGAATTTAAATACCGTAGCGAAGCACGGGTATCAGGCTAGTGTGTGTGTGTGTGTATTTTATATGTGTGTGTGTTGTGTAATATTAAACATGAATAGTCTTCTGGTATGTACACACACATACACGTATTCTTTCATAAATATAATCTTCAGATACTCATGTGGTATTTCTGTTTGTGGGCTGAAATCCTCCATAGTGTAATACCTCAAAATCCTGTATATAACTGCAACAATTTCTTGATGTTAAGATACCAGCCTAAGAATTTTCTATCACCTTCCCACTTTCCTGAATGCACTGGAAAATCTCAGTGAGAATAAAGGTTCAAGGAGAGAGAAATTCGGCTTGGGTATTAATCCCCCCCCCACACACACACACACACTCTCTCTCTCTCTCTCTCTCTCTCTCTCTCTCTCTCTCTGAGGTATGGAGTAAACCAATAGAGAAAGAGGGTTTTCTTTATAAAACTGAACGTGTATGAATGATACAAACTGAGGAAAATGTAACCCGTGGACATTGAGAAGTGGAGGGGCAGTTTTTAACCAGTACATGTGTGTGTGGCAGGGGAAACAGATCTAGACAGTCTCTTTATTATGTTATACTCCTTTGCTCTGACACTTCCACCAAATGCACCTCCCTCACTACCTGTCCAAGCTTCAGCTGTTAAAACAAGTGTCAAAATCCTGATTGCTGCTCCCCAGAGCACAGCTCCTGATGGCTTGTGGAGCCTTACTCTCACTGGCATCTCATTGGTTGCTCAGTGGTATTTCCCTCTCACTCTCTCTCTCTCTCTCTCACACACACACACACACACTGTTCTCTCATTTTCTATGTTACTGAGGGACAAATTAAATAAGATGTAGTGAGATCCATGATCAAATCTCCCAGTGGGCTAATTTTTAATAGCTGTATGTTTTTCTCCACCAGGCAAGTAGTAGCTCCGTAGTGTAGGTGATTAAGAACAGGGGGGAAATGTACCATAGTCCTGATCCAGTTTAGAAGTCATGTGGCTGCTTTGGATTTTTTTTAAAAAAAAAAAACACCTCACAGAGAGATCTAGTCACAGATGTCCCTGCATTTGGTGTAGTTTGTTTCTTAAGGATGTGCATCCTCCTCACAAGATGTCTTGCTTGTCTTAACAAAATTATTTAGATTTTCCTTGAAACGACACTTGAGCAGAATCCCATGAGGAACCCCTTCCCCTTCAGAAAACTTTGCCTGCCTTAGCCAAGTTCTTTTTGCTTGATTTCCTCAAATAAATGTAAGGACTTTTGTCCAATAATCAAGAAAATTCAGGGTAATGGATCTTGCTTTTCTGGAAAGAAGAGATTGCTTCTTTTAGTTTAAAAGAACTTTATTACTAAAGGGAAAAGGGAAACAGGATTAGCTACAAATAAACAAAACATGCTTCCTAAGCAGCATTGTGCTGCGTCTGCACACTAAGACATCTTACTAGAGAGAGAGAGAGAGATTGCAATGGAGGATCTCTCCTTCTTGTTGACCCCTGAAAGGAAACACGTGATATCAGTAACCAATTAGCACAATAGTACACCTTTAGGTTTCCCGGGCTTAGAGTTAATTGGCCAGCTGCCAGGCACTTCCAGGTTAACAAAAGTAAACAAACAAGTTGCATAGGTTAACCCTATAATGACTAAAATTCTCAGGTCTTGTGTTACATACTCATTTCTCCAACAATAACAACTTCCAGGGTTCTCTTTTTAACGGTGGGTGGGTTACAGTGGCAGCTCTTGTTACAACAGACCTCTCAGTGTCCATGGGTCTGTATCTAAGGGAGTCCTGGCGGCTTTCCCAGGGCTATCAAGTGGGTCAGAAATGCATCCCAACAGCATTACTAGGAGAACAGTTGTACAAGGTTTATTCAAACACGTAAGGAACTCTATGAAATCAGATAAGGGCCAGACATGAACTGCTCTGTGCAAATGTTCATGATAATTTCCTACATTATGTGCATGCATAAATTCACTATTTATATTAGAAGGCATCCAGTATCAGATTTTTAAAAAAATGTTCTAGGATACAGAATATTTTCTTCGTGGTCTCTGTGCATCACACCTCTGGGATTAAGTGCGCCTGCGCCGATCCCGATCGGTAATCTTCAAAGCCTAACGGATTTTCGCGCCAGCTCCCCGGTCACGTGCACGTCCCACTGCGCATGACCCGGGGAGGGGCACGAGGATCCCGCCAGTTCTCTTCTGACCGCCGCGTCGTGAGGACCCCTCTCTCGCTCCGGTCGGTAGTACTTTCGTTTTTCCTATTGGAAAAAGCCTTTTCGGACTGTTTTTCTTCCCTTTTTGACCTCAGACTGTTTACTGGACTCGCTCTCGGATTTTTCCTCGTTCTTCTCCTCGCTCGGCCTATGGCCCAGCGGTGGGGCTTCTTTAAGCGCTGTCGGGACTGTGGCAGTAAAATAGCGCCTCCAGATAAGCACGCTCTTTGCCTCCTGTGCCTGGGCGAGTCACATCGAGTAGACTCCTGTTCGAGCTGCGCTGCCTTCTCTAAACAAACCCGCAAGAACCATGCGGCGAGACTGAGAGTGGCACTTTTGGAAGCAGCGTTATTGCCTAAAATGTCGACGCCTTGACGACATCACCATCGGCCCCGACGGGCCCGGCACCGTCCCCGACAAGGAGCACCATCGGTACCGATAAGTCGGTAACGAAACGATCCCTCCCGCTGCCGCAAACTCCTGCAAAGAAGCGCAGAGAGGGCAAGGAGGAAAAGGGCAAGCACAAGCACAAAAAATCAAGTGCACAGTCGACGCAGGGCGCGTCCGACCTGACCCAGCGTGGGTCTCCGCAGCTTGACCCTTCCGGGCGCGAGCGACCCCGGGGCAGCTCAGTCTCCCCGATGCCGCGACCCATTCAGTTGACGGACTCGGACCCCGACATCGAGCTGACACACGTCCCTCGGAGCAGTCCAGAGACCGGACCCGACCCGTCACCACCACTGAGAGGAGAACGAGACTGGCGTCTTCCTCCTTCTTCGGTGCCGTGGGACGTCCGTCAGTGGCGATACCTATACGGTTCCTCGTATCCCCCGCCACCGCAATGGTATCCAGCGGAATGGGACCGACAGTCGACGTCGTCGAGAGTCTCACAATGCCGAGATCCACCGGCCCCGGGGCCTTTCCCGTCTCCGATGCTGAAGCCATCACCGGCACTGATGCCGATACCAATGCCGATACCGCAGACCCCACCCGATGTCGACCTCCCTCCGTATCAACCGGACCCGTCGAACCCTATGTCACCTTCTGAACACCGGTCAGTACCAAATTCCTCCGCTTCATCCGATTCCGAAGAGGAATCTCCCACTCATCCATCGCCATCCCCTGATGTCGCTGACAATCTCCCGATTTCCCCTTCCGAAGACGTAAAGTCCTACGGGGAACTCGTCAAAAGAATGGCCCATTCCCTGGCTCTAGCCACCATCCAACCAGCCCCAGCCGCTACCGATGCCATCTTTGACATAGTGCAGATGGACACATCTACGGCAGTAGCTCTACCACTAATTTCGGTGCTTCTTAACACTGCTAAAGAATCCTGGGGACACCCCTCATCGACTCCAATCTCAAGCAAGAGATTGGATCACATGTATCGTCTCCAAGAACCGGGGGCAGAATTTTTGTTCATCCACCCCAAACCCAACTCAGTCGTGGTGACACCTTCAGCTAGGGGCCGCAGTGGCCATTCCTCCCCCCTCGACAAAGAAGGACGGAAACTCGATTCATTCGGAAGACGATTTTATTCTGCAGGAGCATTAGGTATCAAAACTGCAAACTACACGGCTTGCATGAGCCGATATCAATACTCCCTATGGGAGCAGATGACACCGCTCCTGGCACACCTTCCTGAGGACAAACAGCGTCTTGCCAGGAAGATTCAAAAAGAGGGCATGGTCTTGGCTAAACACCAGTTGAATGCCTCCAAACATGTTACTGATGTAACTTCGAAGACGCTTACTTCGGCAGTTGCCCTCCAGAGACATGCTTGGCTGAGGTCGACGGCGCTTCCTCAGGACACAAAATCGCTAGTCGAAGATCTCCCCTTCGAGGGTGAAGGGCTGTTCAGCTCTACCACAGACACAGTCCTTCATGATCTAGACAAAAGTATGAAGACATCCCGTAACTTAGGTGTCTCTCAGCCAAGGCAACAGAAACAGAAAAGTTGGCAGAGATCCTGGTCAAAGAAGCAACCACAAAGATCTCCCAATGAACCACAGTGGCAAAGACCAGCACACTCTGCTTATCAACAGAAGCCTTACAGCCACAAACCGCGCTTTCCAACAGCTTCGGCCTCCAAGGCAAAACCCCCCAGACCCAATAAACAGGGTCTTTGACTCTCACACGCGCTCCAATCCTCCCACCCGCCTGGCACCCTCCTACCTGCATGGCAAGTTATAACCACAGACAAGTGGGCCCTATCCGTAGTAGTGGAAGGTTACCGGATAGAGTTCTTTCAGACACCACAGGAACCCTACTTTGTAGCCACCCCTCCCTCAGACACCCTGTCATCAGAGGTCGAAGCCCTTCTATCCAAAGACGCCATAGAGCCGGTACCCATACACCATCTCCAGCAGGGGTTTTACTCCCGCTACTTCATGGTACCAAAGAAGGATGGCGGACTCCGTCCCATTTTAGACCTGAGGAACCTCAATGCATTCATCACATACAAGAAGTTCCGCATGACCACCCTCCAGACCATCCTGCCACTGCTAGAAGCCAACGTATGGATGGTGACGCTGGACTTAAAGGATGCGTACTTCCATGTGACGATCCATCCGGCTCACAGACCGGTTTTGCGGTCGGTCCGCGTCACTTCCAATACAAGGCTCTCCCCTTTGGCCTCTCTACGGCCCCTTGTGTCTTCACGAAACTTATGGCAGTGGTGGCTGCCCACCTACGGCTTCAAGGTGTTCAGCTTTACCCGTATCTAGACGACTGGTTACTGGTCACCCCCTCCACGACAATTTTACAAGATCACATCCGGATAACACTCAGCGCCCTAGACTCCCTAGGTCTAACAATCAATCTCAAAAAGTCCATGCTCATACCGTCCAGACGAGTACAATTCATCGGAGCCATTCTGGACTCCCTGCAATGCAGGGCCTTTCTGCCCCCCAACAGGGCAACGGACATAACCTCTCTCCTTTATTCGATCCAACAGGACAAGGAGGCTACGGCCAAGCAAATACTTCGCCTACTAGGCCTAATGGCCTCAACCACTGTGGTGATTCCGTTCGCCAAGCTGCGGATGAGACCGCTACAGCTCTGGTTCCTGAGACGCTTTCGTCCCAGCATCCACTCTCTCTCCAAACTCTTCCGATTCTCGGAACAAGTTCTGGAAACCATGAAGTGGTGGATGGCATCCCAGAATCTTCATTCTGGTGCACCCTTTCGACTCCCGCCCCCCTCGGCAACCATTACCACAGATGCCTCCCTATGGGGCTGGGGAACTCACCTGGATGGTGTTGGTGTGGGCGGCAAGTGGGACCCGTCTGTGGCCCACAACCACATCAATTTTCTGGAACTCCTGGCAGTTCTCTATGCAGTGCGGTCATTCCGCAACTCCCTGTTGGGAAGGACGGTGGCTGTCCTCACGGACAATACAACCACCATGTACTACATCAACCGGCAGGGTGGAACGGTCTCCCGTGGACTCTGCCGCTTAGCTATCGAGCTTTGGGACGAGTGCCAATCCATCGGCATTCACCTCATAGCGAATCATCTTCCAGGACTGCTCAACACCCAAGCAGACTTCCTGAGCAGAGGAGGAGCATCCCTACACGACTGGGAACTGAACCCTCTTTACCTGACCCCGATCTTCGATCGGTGGGGTAATCCCTCAGTGGACGTATTCACCTCTCGGGAGAACAAGAAATGTCATCTCTTTTGCTCCAGAGCCGGCACAGATCCAGCGTCCCTCGGGGACGGCCTCCTGCTTCAGAGGACGGGGAGACATCTGTACCTCTTCCCCCCGATCCCTCTGATACCGAGGGTAGTCCACAAACTGATGTCAGAGTGACCACGAGCGATTCTCATCACACCTTGGTGGCCGAGACAACCGTGGTTTCCCACGCTCCTTCATCTCTCCCTAGGGATCTACCTTCACCTCCCGACGCTCCCAGACCTTCTTTGGATGCACGGAGGTCAGGTACTCCATCACGACGTTCCCAAGTTGAAGCTAACAGCATGGATGCTTCAACCCCAGATATAGCCTCATGCATTGCACAGGTTCTCTTGAACTCACGCAAGCTGTCCACACGCCGTTCTTATGCGGCGAAGTGGAATAAGTTTCTGGCTTTTCTAACGTCAATAGGGCGGCCTACTGTTCCTGCCACCCTTAATGATATTTTTGGGGTTTTGTTATCCTGTTCGGATAGAGGACTGTGCCACTCTTCTATAAGAGTTTACTTATCAGCTATCTCCGTCAACCATCCGGAGATTGAGGGATACTCAGTATTCTCTCACCCGACTACGAAACAATTCCTTAAGGGAATGTGTCGCCTCTATCCACCAGTACGGACACCGGTCCCAGCATGGGACTTACCATTAGTTCTTGCCAAGTTAATGGGCAAACCGTTTGAGCCCATGGCCTCCTGCAGCGTCCAGCTTCTCTCGTGGAAGGTAGCGTTTCTGGTGGCTATCACGTCTGCTCGGCGTGTGAGTGAGCTTTCAGCGCTTCGTTGCGACCCACCGTATCTCACTTTTCATCATGGAGCAGTTACCCTGGCTCCGGATATCACCTTCCTACCCACGATTGTCTCGGACTTCCATGTGGGAGCGGACATCACGCTGCCTGTGTTTTTTCCTGATCCTCAGGACCCATCACAATGCAGCTTGCACTCTCTGGACGTCAAGAGAGCTCTTTCCTTTTACTTGCATCGGACGAAGCCGTTTCGCAAGTCTCCGGCTCTCTTCATCACGTATGCCTTGCCCAGACAGGGACAGAAACTATCGTCTCAGAGACTCTCGAAGTGGATAGTAGAGACGATAAAGTTTGCCTACCTCCTGGCTAAGAGGCCGTTGCCGGCATCCCTCCGGGCACACTCCACGAGAGCCGTGGCTGCTTCCACGGCATTCCTCAAGGGCATCCCCCTGGGAGACATCTGCAATGCTGCAACATGGGCGTCTCCTCACACGTTTGTGAAGCACTACGCCCTAGATGTCCGTGTCCATCAGCGTACCATGGTGGACCGTGCAGTTCTACAAGCAGCTCAGATGTGAGACCTCCAGCACCCACCCCCAGGTATGTGGTGTGTTTATTGCTCGCTATTCTCCCAGAGTTGTGATGCACAGAGACCACGAAGAAGATATACAGGTTGCTTACCTGTAATTGGAGATCTTCGAGTGGTCATCTGTGCATTCACACCACCCGCCCTCCTTCCCCTCTGCTTTCGGTCTCCCTCATTTTTTCTTGGGGGCTGTTAGCAGCGGTCAGAAGGAACTGGCGGGATCCTCGTGCCCCTCCCCGGGTCATGCGCAGTGGGACGTGCACGTGACCGGGGAGCTGGCGCGAAAATCTGTTAGGCTTTGAAGATTACCGATCGGGATCGGCGCAGGTGCACTTAATCCCAGAGGTGTGAATGCACAGATGACCACTCGAAGATCTCCAATTACAGGTAAGCAACCTGTATATGTCTCATCTCAGATCTGTTCTCTTTCCCTGTTTCATTCTGCTCACATAATGTACTTAAGCAGTAGGTTACACTGAAAAACTCGGGGCAGGATGGCAGTTTTAATAATCAAGCTCTTCGGTTCCTTTCATTTATGACAGCTGCTTAATGCGACTGACCCGAAGTGTCCACGGTGCGTGACGATTTGAGTGATCTGTTGTCTTTGCTTTGCTTCCAATTATCCCATGCACAAAGTTTGCAGTGCTGCTAATTGGATAAATGTTGAATCTCGTCTTCCTAGAAGATACATTTGAAAAGCGTTTGCAACTTTAGGGACTTGTCGTGGAGCTGGCACAAACTTTGCTTGGTTCAAGATTCCAGTCTGTTTTTATTTCGTGTAAGGTGTAGACACTGTTTGGGCATTCTTTGTGAATATAGAAAGACAAGAGGCGGGACCCGCGATACTCACGGGGGGGGGGCATTCCTAAAGGCTGCAGCTCCAGGTAAGTCTTCTTCCCTCCCCCCCGGCACCAGTGGTAAGGCCTCAGCGGCTCTCAGCCGCCAGGCCTCCAATCTCCCCCCCAGCACTGGTGGCGCGGCCTCAGCAGCTCTCAGCCACTGGCCAGCTGCAGAGTTCCCAGAGCATTCTCCTCGCGTGTGCAGGGAACGCTCTTTAACTTCTGGGGGGATTTAAATATCCCCCGTATAGTTTTTTAAACTTTTAGGATTTTTCTGCACACCTGGGGACTTTCCCAAGTGTGCAGGAAAACCTCTCTGTCCCCCAAGTGCCCCCGATGTGCGGATTTAGATATCCACACACATGGGGGCACTTGGCTATTAGATATATAGATAATTGAAAACAGAGAGTTGCAAATCCACAAAGACAAGCCTGATGCAGGCCTATCCAAACGAGGATCCTGACAGCCTACAAAAAGATCTGCACAAATCCTGCAATCACAAAAGTTCGATCTAGGGAATGAATGGTTGCGAACACGGATGCCGTCAGTTCCACCCAATATCCGTAACCTGACATCCATAACACCAACAAGAGACCAGCAGGATTCGACTTGCCATATAAAGCATGGAAGACGGCTAATGGAGTACAAACGGGCTTTGGCAGTTGTGCAGACCTGTTGTTTAAATGGGGCAAAATACCAGGACCCGGATGTTGTGCAGCCCGCCAAACTATTTTTTTTTTAATTTATTTATTTTATTCGTTCAATTTATACCCCGCCCTCCCCGCCGAGGCAGGCTCAGAGTGGCTGTCACAAGAATGTGAGTGTCGTCCTTTCCAGAGTAATGTGATAGAGCTCTTTGAACTATCCCCAGCTGCAATTGAGTGGACTGAATATTTAGATATTACTATTTAGGTGGCTTGCCCAATCAGTCTACATACCCATTGTATCAACTTGGTTCCGTATTTTATATTATAGGCTTCCTGTGTGTTACTGTGCCATACAGTAAACATATAAATATATAGCCATGCAAGGAAATGATGCTGTGCAACAAATTAAATGCCAGATTTACAGGCAGATTACCCATGACAAGCAGGACCAACTCAGAGCACACTGCTGTGACTAATTTGTGGCGATGGTAGCGGTCACGTGTGTGCATTTCGCCATCACTGTTGCAGATGCTCAAAGCTGTCCAGTAGAGCTGTTCTGAGTTGTGGGAGGATTTTTTTATATCTATCTGCCTGATGAAGAAGAGACTACAGCTTGCTCTGACCTGTTTGCTAGGCATTTCGTAGATAAAGTCACATATCCCTAAGGACTTGGACCCCACTCATTTGGCAACTTACTAAAGGAACATTAACAGAACACAGTGTAATCCAGACATTTCCAGTTGTTAAGCCTTAAGAGCCCCTGCCTGGATGGCTTAGGCTACTCCGATCTCGGCAGCTAAGCAAAGTTGGCCCTGAGAGCCAGTCTGGTGTAGTGGTTAAGTGCGCGGACTCCGATCTGGGAGAACCGGGTTTGATTCCCCACTCCTCCACTTGCACCTGGCTGGATGACCTTGGGCAAGCCATAGCTCTGTACCAGCTGCTCTCTCAAGGACAGCTTGGGAAAGAGCGCTCTCAGCCCCACCTACCTCACACTACCTCACAGGGTGTCTGTTGTGGGGAGGGGAAGGGAAAAGGAGTTTGTAAGCCGCTCTGAGGTTCCAAGTGAGTGAAGGGCGGGGTATAAATCCAATCTCTTCTTCTTCTGGTTAGTGTTTGGATGGGAGACTGCCAAGGAAATCCAGGGTCCCTATGCAGAGGCAGGCAGTGCCAAATCACCTTTGAACATCTCTTGCTTTGAAAACCCTTCGGGGTTGCCATAAGTCGGGTGTGACTTGCCGCCAGTTTCTACCACCACATGATCTGAAAATAAAAACAACTTGATTGTGGTAGGTTCGGCCTACCACATGTATGCTTGACCTTGGCCTATCTTGGGTAATTTCGCATAACTGGAAAGGCTGGCTTAGTTATGGCCAGGGAATAGCTAATGTTTCCTTAAGGGGAAAACTTAAGAGTTGCTGTCTCAGCCTTTTGGAAAGAGACTCCCTCTGGAAGGGGCCCTTAATGAACCCAAATTCTCTAAACTATTGGCAAGTAGGAAATGCCCCAGTGTTGGGCTTGAGTGCTTTTTGTGCAATGCCAGATGTGTGTGTGTGTGTTTTTTTATTAGACTGATTATTTAGATCCATTTCTATCCTCCTTCTGACCTAGTTTTGGGATTTTTCTGCTGGGAAAAAGACCAAGGAAATGTGATCCTGTTGATAATTCACGGGCATCTTGGTGCCTTCAGTGCCATCAGACATGGTGTTTACAGATCTTGGTGGCTGAGGCAGGAATAGGGACAAATGCAATTTGCTGGTTTGTTCCTATAGGGCTGACGAACATCAAGAGATTATGCTGGTGGGAGGGGATGACACATAACTACTTGGACTTCTGGAATTTGTCCTGTGAGTTTCCACAGAGTTCCATCTTGTTCTCCGTACTCTTTATCATTCAGTAGAAAGTGCTGGGAGAGGTTGTCTGAAGATTTGTAGTGAGATGTTATCAGTATGCTGATAACACTCAAATCTATTTCTCCTTTTCAGCTGAGTCAAGTGAGACAATGGATGCCTATAGATGGCTGTGGCCTGCATAACAGGCCATAGCTTACTTGCAGTTTTCTCAAATCAAAGCTAGAACTTGGGTCTAAGAAGCTTCATCTCTTGACAGTCCTTGTTAGTGTAACGTCCAACAATTCCAACTCCAGGCAGTGCCAAACTAGCCCAGCTGGGTGCCTCCCACGAAGCTGCGCGCAGATTTGACGACACTCGTTCAGGCAAAACTCACTCCAGTCCCGGAGAGGCCAGATCCTGACACTGTGGTGGCTTCTTGTGGCAAATGCATGATCTGACTTGGTCACGAGATCCACAGTGCTCCTGCACAAATTACTTCCTGTTCTTATCTTCAGAGGCATAAGCATAGAACTGGGATGCCTACCAATATTTCTGATCTTTTTTTTTAAGTCTTATACTATGGATATATTAGGCAATGTATTTGAGGAAAAAACTGAAAATAATCTGAGCAGATTCTGTAGATTTTTAATCCTTTTTCTGTTAAAAAAACAACAACTGGATTTCTCAGCTATCATATTATAAACTGCTTTTGGAAGTTATCTGAGGGCAGCCAGCCCCCAGGTGGGGCCTGGGGATCCCCCGCTTTTACAACTGATCCCCAGCTGACAGAGATCAGCTCCCCTGGAGAAAATGGCTGCTTTGAAGGGTAGACTCTATGGCATTGTACCATGGTGAGGCCCCTCCCCTCCCCAAACCCCGCCTTCTCCTGGCTCCACCCCCAAAGTCCCCAGGTATTTTCCAACCTGGACTTGGAAACCCTAAAGTTATCTGAGGTTTTGAAATACTCCCATACAAACAAATACTCTGAGTGTACTCCTAAGAGAATCAAAAATGAAATTGACCAAGGCTTTCAACAGCTAAAAAAGGGTTTGGTCAGCTTCATTTTTTTACATTCTGGGAGAGCATTTACCGTATTAGCTTGAAAAAAATATAACATGAAATTGATTAGGGTTGCCAGCCGATCTCCCGCTTTTACAACTGATCTCCAGCTGACAGAGATCAGCTCCCCTGGAGAAAATGGCTGCTTTGAAGGATAGACTCTATGCTATTGTACCATGCTGAGGCCTCTCCCCTCCCCAAACCCCGCCCTCTCCTGGCTCCACCCCCGAAGTCTCCGGGTATTTCCCAATCCAGACTTGGCAACCCTAAATGTGATTGATTGCTGATTGTAAGTCCCATAGATCAGGGTCTGATCTGTTGAGAAGTCCAAAAAGGAGGGAAGCCCGGTTTAATGACAAAATTGGATGACACTGGTTTTCAAGACCACCACTTGTGTCAGACACGCACGGTCTACAGTCGGACAAGACTGGCAAGTGCGCCAGTACCCCCTGCAGCCATGTGTGAATATGCTCTTTGATAATTTGCTCTTTTGCTTTTTGTGGACTTTGGCAGTTATTTTAAAAAAAGTCAGGTTAGCACACTAAAAGCTTTGTTATACAGCACTTGATTATTCAGAATGCTCAGTTAACCAGCACTGCTTAGCTGGCAAGCTCCTCCCCCTCGGCCACTGTTGCCTTACATCCTTGGGCACGTATATTCTCCGTTCCGGCTTCTCCAGGAAGCCAGATTGATGGCTCCTGCTGTTGCTGGACATCTGACAGCCATTGCTGCCAACTGATGTTATTCTTGGCCTGCCTCAGGCTGTCAGGAGCCCGTTCGGCTGGAGCATTCCTTGGCAGCTGAACTGCTCGTCTTCTGGCTGTATAGGAAGACTCCAGGGCTCCAGTGGAAGCATGGGGGCTATTGCCACGGTGTTCTCAGTAGGGTGGGTTTCTGTTACTGTAGATTCTTCTGAGTAAGGGGTTGGGGCACAGCAACGGGCTTGAGCACATTTAAGTAGCCAGCAACCCCCATTCTGAACAAGTTGCAGATACCAGTGCTTTTGCTGTAGTAGCCTTCATGGTAGGGCTGCCAAGTCAGCCCAGGGGGCGGGGGATCCCCCGCTATAGGGGTTCCCGATCCGCCGGCCGAATGTCGGCCGGCGGGGGGAACCCCACCCCCAAAGTCATCCAGCTTGGACGACTTCCCTAGCGTAGTGACGTCACCCGGAAGTGACGTCACCACGTTGGAGACGTTGCCAGGGCATCGCCCTGGCAACGCCCCCAACGTGGTGACGTCACTTCCGGGTGACATCACCGGGCTCCCGGGCGGCAAAGGACTCCCCCCCGCCAGTGCGTGAGTATGACTTGGCAGCCCTACTTCATGGTAAATGAGACTTGGTTGTAATTTTGAGGCAAGTGCCGTGAGTTTAGTTTATTTATTTATGATCTTTACTGTTCTTGCAACCGGAGTCATAAACAGCAAATGAGTTTAATGAATCTGGACTGTACTCCACGTAATGTTCCTTGGGATATATTCTTAGGATATATCTGTCATTTGTAATTTTGGTTGCCCTTAGCTCTTCCTTGGAGCCTGCATCAAACTCACCCATCGACATTATACTAACCCAGTAATTCGTAATCATGCTTTGAGATCCCTGCGATAAGCATCCCTTTTTTAAAGTTTTCTGAATTAACCCTGGCCAATATTTTTTCCCCCTTCTCCCATTTTTCCCCCTCTACAGGAGTAACCACTGTACTAACAATGACAACTTTAAGCATCAGTGCTCGAAATTCCCTGCCCAAAGTTGCCTATGCCACAGCCATGGACTGGTTCATCGCTGTTTGTTATGCATTTGTATTCTCTGCCTTGATAGAGTTCGCCACTGTAAATTACTTCACCAAAAGAGGATGGGCCTGGGACGGGAAAAGCGTAGTCAATGATAAGGTGAGTGCTAATGGAACATGTTTAAAGTTCCTTCCAATTCTAAGAAATCAATTTAGCGGCATCTACTTTTGATAGCTTTCTATTACTGAAAAATAATTGAAGTCTTAAACCAATATAAAGACAGTGTAGATTAAAGCAAGAGTGGATGGGAAGAGAAGTTGACAGTTTGGGCACACAAATCAGCAGAAATTAAATTGTACATATGGTGTCTTTCTCCATCTGTCTCTTCCTGAGGAAACAAATATTGTTCAAGGGCTTTCCACAAATTAAACAAGAGCCCATCTATACCTGTTAAACATCCAAAATAATCTTAGGCAGCATTTCATCATCCTCAGCAGTTCTTTGCGTGAAAATGAATGAAGCCAAAGCCATTTCCCAATGAAAAATCATTCAACAGGCTTAATGGAACCCAGTGTCTCATATTACAATATCAATAGCTCAAGATATCATAAAATCCCATACCTAGTTTTGGTACCCAAGGTGAGTGTCAGGCAGCCAGGTGAATAATAGGAAGAAAGTCGCCTTATTCTTTCCTTACGGAGCGCTGCAAAGCTGTTCTGAATCTCACTTCAGAGCCCAGCCCTGCAACTTTCCTTCTGGAGCTCTCCATTTGAAAGAGAAGAACACAAACTAGCTCTTTTTAGGTGCATGGACACTGTATGGTTATTGTAAAAATTTTATCCTTCCTTTCCTCCAAAGAACTACGGCAATGCACATGGAATGATCCAGTTTTCCTCACAACAAGCCAGTGGCTAGCAGCTGGCCCAGAAAGCTTCATGATTCTGAAGAAAAACAAAAATTCTTGCTTTTATTTTGGGTTATGCATAAATCAGTGCAGATATTGTCTCAGAAGAGGCATTTGATCCTGTATGAGACGGGGAGGAGGAGGAAAGGCTTTGCTAAGAAGGCATCTGCTCGCTATATTTTAATGTTAAGTGCAAAGCCAACTAACAGTGTCTTACAAAGAGCCAGCATGGTGTAGTAGTTAAGAGTGCTGGATTAGGATCTGGCGGACCCAGCTTCAAAACCCCACTCTGCCCATGGAAGCTTGCTTGGTGACTTTGGGCTAGTAGTGGTTAGGAGCGCGGACTCTAATCTGGGAGAACCGGGTTTGATTCCCCACTCCTCCACATGCAGCTGCTGGCGTGACCTTGGCTCAGTCACAAGTTCTTTCAGAGCGGTACTTCAAGGGCAGTTCTCAAGAGAGCTCTCTCAGCCCCACCCAACTCACAGGGTGTCTTTTGTGGGGAGGGGAAAGGAAAGGAGATTGTAAGCCGCTCTGAGGCTCCTTTGGGTAGTGATGGGCCGGGTATAAATCCAATCTCTTCTTCTTCTAAACCTAACTTACATCATATGGCTGTTCTTGTGAGCATAAAATGGGGCAGGCTGGAAGAATGCTGTTGTAAGCTACTTTGGGTCCCAACTGAGAGAAAGCCAGGTATAAATATCTACATAATTTTTTTAAAAATCTGTTGCCTTAATTTGTCAGGGACACCTTTTAAGTTGCTTTTTAATCATTTACAGTGTAGTCCTCCGAACAGTTTCTTGGGAGTAAACTCCATTGAGTAGACCTGCTTAGGATAGCAGTAGCCATAGGCGTCAACTACGCAGGGGCTCAAGAGCACGGGCCACCCCTGAAATTTTCCAGGGTGGACTGAGCCCCCCTGGGCCCCTGTCTACCGCTAGGGCTCCCAAGAAGCTGCCGCAAGAGCCTCTCCCCCCCACCCGGCTCCCCCGCACCCACTCCTCGCTCCCTCTCTCTCTCTCTGGGGGTGATCCAGCCGACAGGCCAGCGTGATGACATCACCCAGAAGTGACGATGCTGGGGCGACGCTCTAGCAATCGCCCTGAAAACTCTGTGGCCCCATAGAGTTTCAGGGCAATTGCCAGAGCATCGCCCCGGCAACGTGCCCAGCATGATGACGTCACTTCCGGGTGATGTTATCATGCTGGGCAGCCAGCCAGATTGTCCCTGGAGAGAGAGCGAGGGAGGGAGGAGTGGGTGGAGAGAGGGGTATGGGGGAGCCAGGCGGGGGGGAGAGGCTCTTGTGGCAGCAGAGTTGGTGACATCATCCTGGTGCGCGCAAAGCTGTCTCGATGGTAAGACTTGGCAACCCTACT
Source organism: Lepidodactylus listeri (assembly GCA_029233225.1). Taxonomy (NCBI): domain Eukaryota; kingdom Metazoa; phylum Chordata; class Lepidosauria; order Squamata; family Gekkonidae; genus Lepidodactylus; species Lepidodactylus listeri. Next base: position 107,648,933 of record JARCFY010000009.1, on the reverse strand, counting down.
CTCTCTCTCTCTTTTTCCCTCCCCCCCTCTGGCCCAGCCCCCCCCCCCGGCCCGGAAATTGGAAACTCTACGGTTCTCCTTCACTTGGAACCAAGAAATATAGCCAGGAGAATCACGAATCTTACTGCGCACTGCACATTTTGTATTTGAAAGTCAACTCCCCACTTCTACAAACAAAGAAAAGTGGCAAGCCAGAAACAAGGCTCTTGTCTAAAGTGCTTGGTCTAGCAAGAACTGAATCAGACAATTCTGTAGCTTGGGAACACATATTTGGGTTTTTCGCTTCTACAGCAATGGTTTTGACCTCATGGTTGTGCAAACGGAAAGGGCTCTTGGTGCCAGAACTTCCTTCACCTTCCCAAAGCAGCCCTCAGGGTATTTACTGAGAACATTTACATGCTGCCTTTCCAGAGACCTGCTGGAGGTGGATCACAGATAAACAGTACAATAAGATCAGGAAGCAACAGCACACGGAAGGAAGGAAGCCATACAACAAGGCATAGGAGGCTGCAGGGAGGAGGAGGAAAACCTGAGTGAAATCACCCTCTGCGATTCTTGTGCTGACGGAAACCTCCAAGGGCACAAGAGCAAGGTGGGACAGTTTGACCCAGTTCCCTCTCTGCAGACCCTGCAGCCTCCCCAGTGGCTCTTTGTCCATGGGGACCTACAACCACTGGCAGTGCTTTTTAGGTGGTAAATGCTGAAGTCTGCTGGTAACCAGACAACTTATTCCATAAGTTGGCGGATATGTATAATGTGAACAGACTGAATCAGTCACCTAAATTCTAGTATGCTAGTAGTGGTGCTCCCTCTAAGCTGTGGAGTCTTACAAGCAAAAATTCTACCTTGTGAACTACTGGCATTAAAGCTGTAAGCGAGCGATTTGGCTGCTGCATAAAATTAGTTTGCTCTGGCGCCTTCCTTCTTGAGGTAAGACAAAAATGTGTGAGCTGGAGGCTAAGAAACTGTGAGCTAGCTCACACTACCTCAGCTTGGAGGGAACACCTCTAAGGGGAGAATGATTGTAAGCATATTACAAATGGTGGAAACAGAAAGGGTAGATGGGCATTTGGAAAGGCCTACTCATTTACTGCTCTAAGGTTGACAGTGAGAAGGTATTTGTTAATTTTCCAGTTAATACACTTCCTCTGCTAGACAATGCCTTCCTATCTGGGTCTTCCCCTTTCAGGATAAGCCACCAGTTTAGCATAGTCTCTCAGGGAAAGGTCCTGAAGCTCTCAAAGAAAGCCTGGACAAGGTATGTTACTGACTGTGCAGCCAGGTCGGTGACACCATCTGTTTCCGTCAGATGCTGCATGCTGTTCCTCCTCTGGGATGGTCTGTTCAGCAGAGCCGATCCAAACTGTTTCAGTCCCAGGAAGATAGATAGGATCAAGCTCAGCATGACTTGGGTGGTTTTGGTCCATAAAATATTCTCAGAAACCAAGGAGAAAATCCCTCTCCCAGGATCCTCAAAAGACCCTAAAAGTGTGCCTAGTTTTGGGGGGGTCTTTTTTTTTTTAATCTTTCCTGAGCCTTATTAGCCATTTACCAGCAAACCCACTGGTTGTGCCCATTCTTCCCTTATGTGGCTGTTTGGCTGATGCCAAAAGAGTTTGGTCCAATTGCTTCTCTTCATGATTTTATGGTTTGTTCCAAATAGCCTTTTTCTTCCACATAGGCACCAAAAGTGCAGGAAGTATTGTTGAGATTTAATTAAAATGATGAAGCGTTACATTGATGGAAACCTACCTGGAATACGAAGTAACTAGACCTCTGGGGCCATCAACCTGCTGCGTCAATTTTTTTTCTCTGCTTAAAAGATGTGGGGCTCTTTTAAAAAGCTTGATAAATTCTTCCACATACACAGCAGACTCTGAAGCCAAAAGTGCACCAGTACAGAACTTGATGTTATGCCTTTAGATGCCGGAAAAATGTTATGTTTAGGTATGATTTAAATGTTGTGATCCACTGACTATCTTCAGCTGCAGTTGCTGTCAAAGGCAGTTCACATGGCAGATGCACAGTTAAGATGGCTTAAGTGGTTTATGGATAGGGCTATCAAAGGGATGGGAAAATCACTGAAGCTTATATTTTTATACAGTAATCCTTAAGACATACAAAGCTTTGATACCGCAGGAAATGGTTTCTGCTAACTTAGCTGCATAAAGCAGTCCTGTACAATAAGTAATGTGGAGGCAACTTTGTCTCTGTAGACTGCTCATCAGTTGCTAATGCCTGTAAGACTGCTACAAATGATCAGGTGGGTGAATTTGTACATGATTACCTGAATGTCTATGGGGTCCAATGATGGCCTGAATGTCCATAGGCTGGGCTTGTTAATCAGGCATCCCCAGGCGTCTCTGTATCCTGGTTTTGCCGTTACATTTCAGTTACCTTCTCAGCCAGGTAAGGACTCTGCACAGCATTACTAAGCTTTATTAGGTTGTGATGGTGGTAGGTTAATATCACCCATTCATGATAGTTATGTCACAACCGTTCTCCCTTATTGATGATTAGTGCTTCATGAGGATCAAACTATTAAATACCTTTTAGAAAAATTATTTTTACTTTAGGGTTGCAGTGAAAATCTGCATGTTTCGGCTTCAGCTGCTGCTGCTCCAGTGCTGTGTTTTCCGTAGCTGTTCCTCCATTTCTCCTTTTTGAAATCGTCCCATGAGAAGTCCAACCCAGTGATCTTGTAAGAAGTATGATGATGTAATGCTGACCAAGAAATGATGACACACATCTGACTTCAGTTATAAATTTACAACCAATCATATATGCCTGTGTCACTCTTAAATTAGGCTGAGGACAAATGAAGATAAACAAATATAAAAACATTTTTTGCAAGGAGGCCCAGAATGAGGGGTGGACGTTTCAGTGTTGCCACCCATGACAGCGGATACCAGCAAGTTATTTCAGCTTGGTCTTCGTGTACTTGTGTTTTTTTAGATTTATGTATTCAGTTATTTCGTTTAAAAGATTTTTATCCAAAGTTTCAGCCTAATCAGGGCAACCAAAGCAGCTAACTAAAAACAGAGCAGTCAGTCAGTAAAGGGTTAAATTGAAAATCCAAAATCCTCCTGTAAGGCTCCAGAGATTTTAAAAAAAATATGATAGAACCAGTTACACTGAAGCTTGGGATTTTAACTTGTACATAGGGAAAAAGCCTATTTTTATGTTGGTCTGAAGCAATAGAAAAAAGTTAGAGTTCACTGGCACCTTTAAGACCAACAAAGTTTAATTCAAGGTGTGAGCTTTCGTGTGCAAGCACACTTCATCAGGCATTGGGGGGGGAAAAGTCTGATGAAGTGTGGTTGCACACAAAAGCTTATACCTTGAATAAAATTTTGTTGGTCTTAAAGGTTTCACTGGACTCTAAATTTGTATGCAAGTGTGTTATGTAGGTTTGTGTGTATTCATACCAGACCTGCTGAACAGACATGCAACGTACTATCCTCAGAATTCACCTTCAAGTTGTGTGGGTGCATGCATTAAAATCTGAATTCCCCTGATCTCAAGTTTTTCATTAGTGTATGGAACATGTATCATTCTCACTTTGCTGAAGTCAGAACTTGACTGCTGAGCACTGCAATCCTACTGCCTTCCTGGACCTGAAATCAGCTTTCGATTCAGTTGCTAGAGACATACTATGGAATAAACCAAGGGATACAAGTATCGACAGACAATTATTATTTCTAATCCAGGCTCTCTACAATCAGACATGTACAGGTCAGGTGTTCCTCACAGGGGCACCTCACAGATCCTATGAGGACCACCAGAGGGGTCAAACAAGAATGTCTTTTAGCACCTCTCCTTTTCAGTTTTTACATCAATGACCTGGTAATATATCTAAATAAATCTGCGTTCCATCCCCCCTAAGTTAGGCAATAAACATATTGGGGTCCTCTTATATGCAGATGACCCTGGTAGGCCTGAAGAAAGCTATGAACACTTTCACCCAATACTGTTGTGAAAATAAACTAGCAGCCAAGTACTCCAAAATGAAAGTAATGGCCTTTGCAAAAAAACAAATCACCAAAGACTTATCGTTGGTCTCTAAATGCAATTCCAGTCGAACAAGTTTCATATTTTAAGTACCTGGGAGTTTTCTTCCAGGCAAATGGTTCAGGATCGGTGAATATAAATACGGTTGTTTCAGAGGCCAAAAGGAGCTCTGGGGCGATTCAAAAATTTTACTGGAACAAAAGGGGTAAATGTCCTGTGGCTGCCCTTTAAGGCTAAATCTTTGTCTCAGCTCACATATGGAGCCCCCATTAACATTACAGCAAACCTTAAGAAAGCAGATACAGTTCAGTCAAAAATTTTGAGAGTGATTCTACAAGCCCCTAATGGGGTTCCAAATGCCCTTATTTGCATAGAGATGGGTATGATTACAATTGAGGCAAAACTATGGATAGCGGTGACAACATTTTGGTTAAAGCTGTCTTTTCTACCCAAGGGATAGACAAGTTTAATGATGTTAGACCATTTTGAACTCCCTTGGTTTAAGGTGCTAGATAAGAAATCAGCCTTTTATGGTTTGTCTAAACAATATTTGTGCTCTATGGGTTATGAAAAGGCCAAGTCTATGGGCAAAGACAGACTGGCAATCTGCCGCGCCTCCGCGGCTCAGAGAACAAGTTGGGGGGAATCGCCCCACCACGCGGCGTTCGCACACCGCCGCAAGGAAGCCGCCCACAGCATCCAGACTGCCGGCAGCTTCCGCCGACGGCGTCCGAACGCCGCGCAGCTCCCCCAGCTTGGTGCGCATTCACACCTGCCAGAAGCGGGTGGAACGTGCGCGCAGCAGCCGGGACACCACTTTGAAGTGGTGCCCGGTTGCTGCAGGAGGAGCGCGGCACCGGACGCATTGCGTCTGGGCCGCCTCCTCCGGGCAGATGTGGCAGTCTGAACGGCCACTCTGCCTCCACTTTTAAAGTGGAGGCAGAGCGGGCCAGACTCCCAGTCTGTTCTCAGCCTATGGTGAAACAGAGAATACTGGATATTTCAAGACAACATGACTTAAATATGATAGAGGAATGGCGAGTCCTCCTGGCTCCAGATAAGAGAGTAATCCCTATGCCTTACCTTTCCCCTCTATTAAATCAGGACTACAGAAGAACGTTTACACTTAATGCGCTGGGATATACTCCCATCTGCAGTCCTAGAAGGAAAATTTAACAAGACTCCTTACAAAGAAAGGATATGCTCCCTATTGTGCGGATGGTATTGAGTCTGTAGCACATGTAATTTTTGATCGTAAAGCATATAATAACATCCGTGAGTCTCTTCCTTTCCCTAAGATACCTCCTCTCTCACACAGGCAAAGAATCTGCCTTTTAAGAAATTTGCTATCGGATAGCCAGGCAGAAGTTACTTATTGGGTGGCTAGGTTCTGATGGCTTGCCATAAGAATTAGAAGATCTACAGTAACTCGAAAAGAAGAGAATTAAGATTACGTTTTATTAATTTTAACCATTATGGTTTTTATGCTGTTTTTATAACCAGTCTTAAAATTCTGTTCCTATTTTAATGCGATAGCTTTTACCCATGTTACAAAATGTCATTGTTTTATGAGTTGGTCAATGACCGTGAATAAAACTTACCTACCTTATCACTTCACTAAAGTCAGAACAATAGGCCCCTTGACTGCTGAGCACTGCACTCCTGCGGTCCACGTGGCTGTTACTAAATCTTCCAGATTCTCTCTCCTTCTCTGTCTCTTCACTATACCATGGGTCAAAAATAATATGTATCTGTGGGATCTATTAATAAGATGACTCAGGAATGCTATTTTTCCCCATTTCTAGATGCTGCTGAATTCTAAAATGTTGCCAAGCACAAATATAAGATGTGTTCTGTCCAGTCTGGTATTTTCTTACAAGCATTGGATCATTGGATCATAAATGAAAATATACTTGCATTAAGAGCTGTTTCACATGTGACTAGATGAAGAAAGTATAAGTGGGAATCTGTGAGGATTTGCTGGGTGCATTTCCCTGTCTCCCACTACTTCTTCTTTCTCTTCCTTGAAAGCCCCCGTAGCCTCTCTCCCTTTCCTGCATCCTTCTCTCTTTTCCCTCCACCAGCCAATCTACCTTTATCTCATCCCCATCTTCAGTTTTCTGTCCTTCCCTACTGGGTACCCTCTGCCCGGGAAAGCTATGGCCCACTTGCCTGGTGCCTATTTCTGGGGCAGGCCCAGTTGCACAGTGGGGGACATGCAAGGACTTGCTAGGGGCACCCCATTTTCCCTAGTGTCACCTTCCCCACACTATTTCCTCTTTTCCTCCACCTGGCAACCCTTTAGCTGTCTCTTTGCAGCTACGTGGCCTGCACTTGCACGAAACACCCTCTTCTTGTTGTTTGTTTTTAAAGCTTTTCAGATTTTGCTGCAACCCGGGGGGATCCTCCAAGTTTGCTGAAAAATCTGTCTTCCATAATGTGGTCCTAGTCTGTGAATTTAAGTATCTGCAGATGAGGTCACATTCGACTGTAAGATATGTGATGATACTGTTGTGTCATTGCAAAGTTATCCTATTCACAGCTATTATTATTATTATTATTATTCACAGCTCCTTGCAACAGAATAGATGTGTTCAGATGTACTTCTGAAGTGTGTGCTGAACCCTTTAGCATGGGTAACATGAATTAAAATTAGTGGTCTTAAGTGTACTTAACTCTGAGCTGTATTGTGACCATTGCATTTAGATAGGATTAGGCAATGGCCATTCTTGATGTATTTAAATTTTGTTTTAACCAACTCTTTCCAATGAGAATATGTCTAACGTCTTCTATGCATGCAAAAACTCAGGTTTAGAGCTCAGTTGGGGGTGAATTTCTAAATCTGACACATCTGTCTCAGTGCCCTTATGGAGCCTTCCCTGAACCACAGATCTTCACTCAATGCTTTTTTCCTTCCATCATCGCATTACACACTCACTAAGACTGAAGATGGACAGTGGGTCGGAGCCAACCCAGCTTTTCTGTGGGTGGAAAAGAGCCACACACACACCCAGCTGTGCCTGGGTTCGTGGGACTTGTATATACAAAAGCCATGTGGGACAGTGGCTGTATTCAGAAAGGGAATTTAGTATCACTAAGGCTGCAGTCACATGGTTGTTTTAATTGGGTTTCACTGCTGTTCCCTCTCACATTTTAATTTGCTGATCAGACAGGCCGATCCACCTCCCGCGTCGAAGCGGGCTGACTCGCACAATCCTCCCGGTTCTGTACCGCGTTTTCCTGCACCGGGAAAATCAAGTACTTTCTGGGTACTTGCACTTTAAATTCACGATTTCGCCAATTTGGACAGCCATCTCTCACAGTGATTGCGATTAGGGCCGTCTGACCGCTCTTCAGCACGATGAGGTCTCCCCCCCCCCCAAGCTTCTGCCTTTCAGCGCATGAGCAATTCAACATTTAAACATTCAAGTGCACGAAGGGGCCAGGTGGAAAAGCGAATTCCTCCGCAAAGGCACTCCAGGCGACAATGGCGGCTACTGCTGCTGGCTTTGGAAGGGAGGGAAGGGGGAAGAGGAGGCGGGGGCGCAGGGAGCGCGAGGAGGCAGCAGTTTGTGCGCTGTTGGGTTTGGCAGCAGCTGTGACGGGGGGACGGCTTCTGTGGAGCGGACCCTGCTGGGATCTTGGGGCCATTGGTATTCACCTGGCTTTCCCCCTGCCGGGAGAGATTCAGGAAGTGCCGGGTAAGCTGGCAGGCGAGGTGACAACAGCGGCTGCTGCTGCAGGCTTCAGAAGGGAGGGAAGGGGGAAGAGGAGGCGGGGCGGCACAGGGAGCACGAGGAGGAGGCAGTTGACAGAGTTGGTTGTGTGAAAGAGCAAAAAGGCTCACAATTGGAGGGGGGGGAATCAGACTGGATGCTGAGTCCTCAAGGGGTCTCCTGGGCTGCCCAGGTGGGCTGGCAGGCGGGCGGACGGGCAGCGGAGAGAGGTGCCAGCTGCATCTAGACGGTGCCCAGAGCCTCCTCACGCAATGCTTGCGGTTCGGGGAGGGATGTGTGATCATCCCAACCCAGAAAAAAAATCCCGATTAAATTTATAGTGGGAACAAATCGCATTTACCTTGCCATGTGACCACAGCCCAAGTGAAAATGCTGGCTGGATCCAGTCCATTGGTTTAAACAGAGCCGAAGGTTGTATGATAAAACACATTAGTTCCATGGTATATGCACACTTTTTTTGGTCCCTATTGTGATCAAACAGGTTTTTCAGCTTGATGGAGTACTACCAAGCCTTGCAAGTAGAAATGATCACCGATTCAGTATTCAGCCATAGGCAACTAATGGGCTGGAGCCCATGGATCTGTTCTGCTGATGGTTGCGGTTTTCCTTCACTCCAGAAAAGGGTGTCTTCACTTGATGCAAGAAGAGGCTCCATTGCTAGCTTCTTGTATCAGGAGAAGGTACCCTGCAGTTAAGAAAGGTAGGTGCCGCCTTAGGGGAACAGAGCTGCATCGTCCAAACCAGTGTTTCTATTACCTCTGTTTCAAAACTCTCTCAAAATTATCCTCTCTCCCTCATTTGACAAATTCACCTATTGGCATCTTTGTGCTTTCGAACTATGCCTGTTCATTGAACCAGTTGTACTAATTTGGTGTAGTAATCCTAATTCATTACATGTGTCTTATTTGTAAAAAGATACACTGATACGTACGTAAAGCCAATTTCTTTTAACCGCGTACCATCTTTTAACAGAAAAAAGAAAAAGCATCCGTCATTAAGAAAAACAATGCCTATGCAGTGGCAGTGGCCAATTACGCACCAAATATCACCAAGGACTCGGTTCTCCCCACAATCTCCAAAAGCGCTACCACTTCGGAGCCAAACAAGGCAAAGCCAGAAGCCAAGCCGCAGGAAGCAAAGAAAACCTTCAACAGCGTTAGTAAAATCGACAGGATGTCAAGAATAGTCTTTCCAGTTTTATTTGGTACTTTCAACTTAGTGTACTGGGCTACGTATCTCAACAGGGAACCTGTCTTACATGGGTTTGAACCAGCGCAATAAGACCTTAATTTTCTGCCGAGGGTGTATAGCATCATTATAATCAGATTTGTTTTCCTTTGTATAGCACGACTAATAACTGCTAATCAGTGAACCAATATGTACAGAATGTAAATAGGTACGATGTCCGTGTATCTCCCAAACGAGGTACGCAGAGTTTATTCCTGGGATCTGTAAACAGATGGCACCCATGGCAAATATAGTAAGCTCTCCTGTCCATGTGAGTTCTCCTCCTAAAGCGGGATTAGAATATGCTGAATTATATCCATACAATCATATATGGTCCTACGTGACTGTTTAATAACACTATTTTTTTAATTTAAAGTTTAAGATATTTTTCTATAAAAATGACTGATTCTACTTTAATGCAAAGAAGCTATCATTTAAAAGAGAGGGATTTTTTTAACAAAAATAATCTTAATAATTTCTTACGGTAGCAGTGCCCATGTAAATATTATAGATACGTGGTGAACTCAAGTATTCTCTTATTCGCAATCTTTATGAATGCTAGTTGCGTTTAAAAGCTTTTGGAATGTCAGGGTTAGCTTTCCCCCCTTACTTTTGAGTTGCGCTTTGCTGATCAGTTGCGTGGCTGGTGCTGGAGGGTCTTTCTGCCAGTGCAAGAAGACAGATGCCAATGTTAGTCCAGTTGCCAATGCAGCATAGCCTTCTTCTTTTGGTCCATTGTGCAAGTGTCCTACGACAGTACCAGCACAAATGCTGGTGGGTGTGGGAAATGAAGGAAACTGGGCGTCATCTGAACCAAGGCTGCCAAACTGCAGTGACAATCAACACTGTCTGTACAAAGTAGCTGTGTTGTGCCAAAGTAAAAAACATACAAACACGACCACCCTTGATGACTGATATTGATTCTCCAAAAACTTCCAGCTCCTCTCCCCCACCAAACATTTGTCTGCCCATATAAAATCCCTGAGGTGTTTTGGATTATGCAAAAAAAAAAAAAAAAGGTACAGATCATTTGAAGAGAAGCTGTGTTGATTAATGTCACCATCTCTCACTTACTTGGAGTGTTTTCCATTGACAGCCTCCCAGGGGGCGTCCTGAGGGCTGTTCGTTCAGACTGGTGCAAGCAGACAGTGGTGTTTGTCTGAGAAGCAGGACAGAGCCCTCTGCATAGGATGTTCCGTTTTCATGGCAATGACATAAAAATCAGAAGAATTTCCTTCCAAATGACCATTTGGGATCAAGGGTGTAAGAAGTAAGAGCGAAGTCAATGTTTTGATTTGATGATACACAGTAAGAAAACTCTCCTCTTCAAGTATTATAAATTTGGGATTTTTCAAGGGAGCAGTCTCAGGACTGGGTTTGTGCCTGCATGCACATCTCTATACTCGATTACAGTGCACTGGATGACTTGCAGGCAAATGTATAAACTGATTCACTGGGAAGTATTGCTTTTTTGAGATGATATGAGGAATGATCATTCTGTGGTGTTATACCTGTGATGGGTCATTCATACATGCAAGGCATTCAGAGGATGAACGGGTTCACTAGAGCTGATGAAGAAAGTGTGATTTTCAGATCTGGGGTGATTTGTATTAAATACTAGATACAGATGTATCCATGTTGTATGAATGGCTCATGCGGACCAGTTGCTTTTCAAAAGCCTATAGAGAGCAGCATTCCAGATGTTTGGTTATGTGGTTGTAGGCTAATCTCAGAAGAAATGACCCCATTCATAAGACAATTTTCAATATATATCCATCTTGTGAACCCTTTTAACAAGGAAGTGTCCAGAACAAATTGTTCAAATACTGGAAATATAAGAATTCCTGATTCACATTTTCCAGTTTACAGTTTCAGAGAAATCTGCCTTAAATTTAAAGAAAAGGCTTCCTTCATATACCATTTATATCTCCATAGAAGCCACTGAAACAGTGTTTTGTGATTTCAGTTTCATGAAGGCATCCTTATGCCTTTAATTATTATTGCTGCTTTTGTAAATTGCAATTTTACATTTTGCTGGCATAGATTTACAACAACTTTATATATTAGAAATGATTTTGCTAAGAGGTGAAGGTTATTTTTTAAAAAAAACAAGCTTCAGTGCATCATCGGTACTTCAAAAACTATGGAAACAAAAACGGAGCTGCCATTTGAAATTTTTTGTATGACATTTAATACTGATTGATTAACTGTCTCTCCTGGAACCTTTGCAAAAGTTCCTTATGCCCCTAAAGGCCCTGTAAATCATATCACCAACATTGTATACTGTATTTAGATTTTAATAATATACTTGGCCAATCAAAAGTATTTTGATTCACATACATATTAGCAGTTATTAGTTGACCTTTTTACGAACAACAGATATACCTTTACAATGGTGTCTTTATAGTAGAAACCAATGTAGTCATATAGTGTCCTTTATTGCAGTTTTGTACAGTACTTGAGTATAGTGCATAAACTAGATATTGCAAAAGTTTAACAACACTGTATAAATATTTCTAAAACCAATTTTAAAATTACTTTAAGACGTGGAAACAAAACACCATGCACAGCAATCAAAACAATATTTTTCATTTGCTGTTTTTAATTTTTTCTGTATTTTCTTCATTTTTGTCCAGTGTGGTTTTCTGGTTCTTTGCTTTGCATGAGAAATATTGAGAACGAGGTCACAAATTATTGGTTAGGCGACAGCTCTTCTGATGTTAAATCCAGTACGGTATTTCCTGTAATGGGAAAAGGTTGAAAAGATTTGAGCCATTACTTACCACCCCCCTTGGTGTATTCCTTTAACCCCCTTGAATAAATTCCACCCATTTTCATCAAGGATAGTTGAAAAAATGAGCACTTTATTTGAAACATTAATATAGAAAATCCTTATTTTCATACCTATTTATATATAAATGTAGATCTTCTGTGTAATACAGAACTGTGTGCAATAGTGTGATAAAGTTGTATAAGCCTGGAAGGTGAGCAATAAAGAGAGAACTTCATGGTATAGATAAACACATCTAAAAATGTTTTATTTGTAAATTAAAAATTTACCCTCTAATGCTACACTGTCCAGGTACAAATAAATATATAAATATGTACATTTGTAAAGCATTTGTAAATACAGATAATGTAGAAAGTTTTCTTTAGTATTTATCTTCCCTTTTTGGCAAAGGGCTCCAACCAAACTAATTTTTACAGAGGGCCCATCTCACTGGCGTTGTCTTGTCCTTTTAAGTGTTACATTCTCAACCTGCTATTAGTAGGAATGCCAGCCTCCAGGTGGGACCTGAGGACCTTCTGGAATTACAGCTCATCTCCAGATAAAAGAGAGCAGTTCCCATGGAGAACACGGATTCTTAGGAGGGTGGACTACATGGTTTTGTACCCCACCGAGGTGCCTGTCCTCTCCAGGCTCCACCCCCAGATCTCCAAGAATTTCCCAACCTGGAGCTGGCAGCTATACTCCCCTATGCCCCCCACCAGCTGTTCATGGGGGAACCTGGCCATCCTAGGTATTAGACTTGTATGCAGGGGCACCCGAGCTGCTCTTCACAGGGAGAAAACTGAATTAACTAGAGATGTACCCCATTTGGAGAGTGACACACTTTCTCCTTCGCTACCCGCTTTAAGGACCCTCCCACTTTCCCCAAGACATATCAGGTGGCGAGGGAGATCTGTGCAAATAATGTGACAGTAGGCTAGTTCATCATCGGCCTGTGGGTCAGAGACCAAGAGTGAGCGATGAGAGCTCCTGAGAATGTAACACTTAAATACGACTTGGAGTGGGCTGAGTGCTGTTAGGCTCTTTAGCACAAACTGCTGTGCGTCCTCACTGCTTTCCACGGGAGTTGACAGCTCTCAGTACTGCAGAATATTAAATATACAGGAGGACTGTGTTTTACGTTGTCAGGTTTGGATCCAGCCAACCAGCAGCAGAAGGCCCTGCCAGAAGAGGGGGAAAGATGCCATTTCAACCCTTTCCCCCTCCTCACAGTTGTTTGTCCATGCAGATCCTGTTGCTCTAGGAATATCAGGGGTCTATTGGGACTGCTGGGAGAAAGGGATCGTGGGGAAAATCTGCAGCCATGTCAGTGGCCTTCCACAGGGTTGCCTGCATCCAAGTCTTAAGTGTTTCCTCAGAATTTTTTATGTGATCTAGGGAGACAGTTGATAACAGTTCTCCTTGAAGCAACATAAATCAGAATTTTGTTTCTAGAAATGGGCGTGGGAGATGAGGTGTCCTAATAACTACATTTGGTTATGCAGTGTAGGGCACATGATCATATGGACACTGTCCCCATAAAGAAGATATAATTTGTACAATCAAGCTTCTGTTCTTCCTTGAGGTCCGTGTAACATCGTGATGTAATTCCTGCACGTGGGTAGCTGTGTTTTGTAAACTCCTCTTGCACAAAGAACCTAATCCTGGCCCAGCTTTGGGAACAAACACATGCCAAAGTTATTACTTAAAAATCACCACATATTACACTTAGACTTGTGTAACTCTTGAATGGCAGTCCGATGCTTTGTTATCTAGTAGTTACACCGTTTGATCACAGGGAACTTGGTCAACATGGATAGAGCAGGCTGCACATGTACATCGCACGTATTTGCATCACAAATAACTACAGTTTACATGTATAATAGCAAACCCCTCTATCAGTACCTTCATGGGGAAAGGATGTATCCTATCTTTCATTGTAACCATTCCATCCCTGATTAAACAAACGGTGTGGTGATTGTTTTCGGGAAAAGCATACCTCAACGGAAAATACTTGCCTCAAAACTATATAATAATACCCTGATCCTAAAGACACGGGTAGCTGCAACAGGATAAGGGTGGCTTTACCTTCCAATCTACAATGTATGAATCCACCCTGGGCTGCTGTGCATGAACTGTGTGTTATAACAAAAGAACTGCTTCATATTAACTTTTCACAGGTAGTTGCACAGAGATTGCAGGCATTGGGGTATAGCATCTTGGGGATGCGGAATATATATGTTAAAAGTTTTAGGGGTTAGATCTAGGTGGGCAGCCATGTCGGTCTGAAGCAGTAGAACAGGCTTTGAGTCCAGTGACACCTTTAAGACCAACAAAAGTTTAAACTGGACTCAAAATTAGTTTTAGGGTTGTATGGATATGGTCAAGCTGGATTTATAATGGTCCTTGGCCAGCTTGCTTTCCCGGTTCTTCTTCTTCTTTGACACTCATTATTGTGTGACAAAAGCAACAGACAGAAAATGGGAAAGATCTAAGGATGGATTCTGTTCTGCTCTTGCATCCATGGAAAGCAGCCTTTGGATCTAATCATGTAGTTTGTTTCTAGAGGTAATATGAAAGAGCCATCGATCCCTGTGGTACACACCAGTCATTAGTTCTGCCCTGCTATCTAGTTAAACAGCTTTTGCTGAATTTGATGCTACGTAAACCTGCAAAACCTGCGAGCGGGGCAGTAGTTGTAGTAAATCACATCACCTTCAAATAGTGTTGTCAGCATTGCCTTGGCAAATGCTGAGAGATTGGGAGGGCAGTGCCTGGAGAGGGTGGAGGTTGACAATGAGGTGATGTCACTTCAAGGTGGCATTCTAGGAATTTCCCGACTCTATGGTAAATAGAGACATGGGGAAATTCCTAGATCACCAATATGGAGGTTATTTTCTGGCCATTTTTTTCTCCTGCTCAGTTTCTTGAGGGCAGAGGTTTAGCCACTGTGGGCAGGCAAATGGCAAACCTTACCTCCAAAGGAGGGGGCGCAACAATATCCAGTTTCAGCCCAAGTTTGAAACCCCACTCTGCCATGGAAGCTTGCTGAATGATCTCTGCCTAACCTACCTCACAGGGTTCATATGAGGATAAATGAAGGAGAGGAGAATGATGTGAGCTGCTTTGGGTCTCCATTGGGGAGAAAGGCAGAGCATAAATCAAGGTAGATAAATGACTGTTGGGTCATGCATATCCACTGGAAACGAACCATCAGAGAAACACTCAAGGAGCTGTGCCCTTTGTTTGTTACAAAACTATTCAGTTTCATCATTAGGCTTCCCAGAAAGGTCTTAAGAATAATTTTCTGAAGGTGCATTGCATACTACAGTACTAAAAGTGTCATCCTAAGCAGAGTTACACCCGTCTAAGTCCATTGAAGTCAGTGGGCTTAGAAAGCTGTAACTGCTTAGGATGGTACAGTGAAGGCACAAAGATCATGGTAAGAGTAGGCCTGCAAGTAGTAGGTTTATTAACCATCTGACATTCAGTTTTATTTTCAGTATTCAGTGGATTCTTGGACTGGGTGATGGGTAGAGGACTCTTCTTTCCATGCATACTGCATTGCATGTTTAAGATCACATCCCAAATTGCAAACTAAATGTGGACCCTTGCTTCTGCACTTGGGTCATCCTTGCTGGAAATGAGCATAAGTGTGCACAGGATCAGAGCATAAAGGGAGAAGGGGGAAAGTGGGATTGAATTGGGGGTTAAGTTGGGGGACTTTACGGGTGGGGGGGGAGTTAGAGAGGAACTGAAATCCAAGTGGATTACTGAAAGACTGTTAGAGATGTTCAGCAGACTTTACGTCATAGCAAAAAAATGACCATTCTTATTTGTATGCACATGGAATGAGTGTTTGAAACTATAATTATTCAGGATGAGGAGGAAGTGTACATTTTATTAATTAAGGGTGTATTACTGTTGACGGTTGTTAACAGCGCATTATTTATTTTCCTAATCTGATGCATGTTGCAGATAATAATCATTCTTTTTTTGCTGACAAAAATAGGAAGCTGTATTGCTTCCCCGGTAACTGAAAAAGAAAAGTGACCATGTCCTAGTTGCCACAAATTTAGCACAAATTTATTTCCCATTCGGCATTTCCCGCGTCACATTTTTCCCAAACTGGATACTTAGCTGAAATTTTAGGAAAAGGCATTTTGAGTTCTGTCGGAATCCTGGTAACTTCCCTCAGGGTGGCGTGATAGGTCCAGAGAGCATCAGAGCGCGAACATTACCCTGTTTAAAGTCACTCAGCGGATTTGTGATGGTCCTATGCATGTGGCAAAGAACGGCACTTTCTATGACAAAAGAATGGCAGTCGTTGGCACCTTATAAAGTTTGCTTGTGATGAATGGTGATGACGGTTGGGGAGTAGGATTGTTGTATTGTGTAAGTCAAGGGGAGTTTTGTATGGATTTCATTAAGTTTAGTTGTATAGTGCAGCAGCTACTGGATAGGGCCATGACTCAGTGCTAGAATACGTGGCTTTGAACGTGGGAAATCCCAGGTTCGGTCCCAGCTATCTCCAGTTAAAGGATCTCAGGGAGCTTGGAGAATGTTGGGAAAGGCTTTCCAGTCAAAGGCCGAGGACAGACTGGCATTCTAAAGGGGAGGCAAAGCGGAGGGAACTGGTGCGGGGGAAAAACTCCACGGAGCTGGCCGTTCATACTGGCCAGAGCAATGCGCAGTGGTGCCGATACGGAGCGTTCAGACTGCCGCGGAGCCAGCGTGCGCAGCTCGCGTGCGCCGTTGCGCTTTTTTGTTTTCCTTTGACGTGTTGCGCACATGCGCATATGCGCATAACTTTGTGCGGCGCGTTCACACTGCCGCCTCCGGATGCCTCCCGCTTCTTCCGGTTCACACTGTTTGGAAGCGGGAGGCATGCGGAGGACGGCCCCCGAACACCGGTTTTACCCGGTATCCTGGTAAAGCGGATGGAAAGCGACTGGGAGACGGGTAAGTACGAAACGGAGCCGACGGACAGATGCGCATGTCTGAACGTGCTCCTTCCTTCCATTTCCGAAGCGTGCCTGCCCCACTTTAGATTGCCAGTCTGTCCTCGGCCAAAGTAGACCGTACTGAGCTAGATAGTCTGACTTGATGGAAGTGAGCGTCATGTGCTTGCGTCTAATTGCACGCACCACAGTTTCCTTATATATATGCAACTGAGATTGCAGCCAGTGCTAATTTTCTTCTCTCCGTTCCTGATACAAAGGGGATGCCTGTTGCTTGAGTAGCTGCTGTATGGCAGAAAAATACTTGGCAGGTATAGTTTCTGCCGCAAACACCACAGAAGTTACAACTAATTTTGAACCCTTCTATCAACAGTCTCAGGGCCTCTTTTGTGCATTACATTTTTTAAAGGTGTTCACTTAATATTTTAAGAGTACACCTAAAAATGGAAATAGGAAACATTTAGCAGTCAGGACTGGTTGCAGTGCCTTGTTCAGTGTCCACTTGGTAGTTTCCAGGTTTGCCACTGTGTAATGTGTGAATTGGCCTCTCGTCAGAACCCTGTCTGTAAAAGAGAACTCTGCACGAAACAGAATAGTTCAGAATTGGCCTCTTTAAAGCACTGAAGATGGAAATGCCTTGCTGACGTAATTCTGGACTGGGAGGTTAAGGAATGTGGCTTGTGTAAGGAGAGCAAGGACCCTTTTTCAACCTGAATGTGAATGCAAAATTACAAATTTTACAACAGATCCCAGGAGTATGAAGTGCTTTACGATAGGAGAGTTTCTGAATACACAAGTTGGTCTTGCAGAAGTTAAAATGAGAGGTCAGAAGTTTACTGAAGAATGTACTCAAGAGAAACTGCTATTAACTGAACTCTTTAGATAAAGGAAGCAAGTTATTGAAAACAATTTTTAACAGAGATTTTTCTCAGAAGCCTTATAATACCTGCAAACTAGACCACATTTACTTCAGAGTAATCCTGTTAAAATAAATGGGATTTCACCAGTGTAGGTGAGTTGCGGATATGGCCAGCATGTCTTCCATTGGGACACTATTAATTTGCAGTTAGTAATGTTCCGGGTTGCTTTAAGTGTCGTTTCTGTCCCTTTGTCCCATTTTTCCATACGTCTGATTACTGAATCTAAAGCGTAAAAAAATGATTTTGTATTAGATTTTTAAGAACCTTGTTCTAAGACATCGGTTGTTGTTGTTGTTACATGATGCTCCGTGATAGGATTTTATTTAGGTTGACAAAGTTAGAAATCCATAAGCCACATGGGAAACTACTTTTGGAAATGGTGAAAAGGTTACATTTCATACACTGTTGTGGTAGGAATTGACATGGGTGGTAGCATGTATGTATGAATGCTAAAATCCTATTTTCTTAAAAAACAAGTTTGATTGAATTATATGAGATCTTTCTAAGGAAATATGTACAGAACTATGATACAATTCTTGTTGATTTCACTGAAATTCAGAGCTGGTGCACACCTCTATGGGTTACTTTGCACTTGCTGATTCGTAGAGCTGCCCTTCAAAAGGTACATAAACTCTGTGGAAGGCGCTTCTCCATGGGATCATCACATGGCCCTGTAAAGTGTACAGGTGTGTACATCTTTCCTCCAGAATCAGCATCCTGCTGGAAAAAATTCTCCCAGCGTACTCCTGTAATATATAAAGGGCACTTGGGAAAAGCATTACATTTGACATGACAGTTGCTGATACGAAAATATAGTTTGGAGAGTCTCCGCTGCAATGGCTGATTTAGATACTACAAGTCATCACATGGTGATGCAGTAAATGGATGACTGTGCGGCCACGAAACACCCCAGAGGTACATCTTCCTCGGGACTACAACCACTGACTTTAGGAATTAGAAGTGCTAAGTATGTTTAAAGCTTGGTATGGGTTGCTTTTTTAGAGTATGAACGTTCATATGCCTTGAGTTTGCATTACTAGCTACTCAACCTGATGCCCTTAATATTGGTGTTCACAACTGGTGGCACAATTGGTGTTTGCACTTAGATCCTGCTCCAGTGGGGTCCACTGTCTTATCCCTTGTATGAGCTTCATTTCTAGATCCTTTGCAGACTCCTTTCAGTCTCATTCTTAGTGACAGCGACGTGTATGAACTCTTTCTATGTGATTGTTAGCCATTCGTGATTGGTAGAAGCAGTTGTTGTGCCATAATAAAACATAACGTCGCAAGTAGCCTTTAAATGGGTATAACAGAGCTGATGGCAATTTTCCTACTGACTGCAGTCATGGCTGGTTCCGTTTCTTGCGTGGCAGCTTGGGTCATGAAACAGAAGGAACCAATATACTCCCAGATGGGCCTTGATGGTATATGTTTGTGTTTCTCTTTCTCTCTCTCTCTCTCATTTCATTGCAGCTGGTGTAATTTTAGGGATACTAAGAGACTGTCATGTATTTTGGTTTAATACATTTCTGGGAAATGATTACGAACATGTATTTTTTAAAATATATATATGCAAGATGGTTTGTATCTTTGTCCCAGTATGCAGACATAAGACATTTATTTCTGCTTTTGGCTCTAAAATTTGCCTAGCATTCACATGCAAATGCTAATTGCTCAGCGTTGCAGACCTTTGAAGCTTTCAGCTGGCCTGCCGCTCATGTAACGTGTCCAAAGGTGCTCAGGACAGCACTAAATTTTATTATTGATGTCAACAAAGATGTGCTTCCATGAGCTATGCCGCCAAAAGGTCCTCAGGTGCATCGCGCTTCTTTCCCAATGCTCCCCCGCCCCCCCCCCCTTCAGTTCACATAGGAAACTGACCAAGGAATTTCTTTGAATCATTGCTTTTGGCCAATTATCTTTTAGACTATCACATTAGTTCAATTACTTATGTGTTTACAGTATATTAACTTTTAGCACTGTACGCAACAGGACTTTCTATTCCCCCCCCCCCTCAGAATACAAATGTAAAGTGTGCACACATGCTGCATCAATAGTTGGAAGTGGGAAAGAACAACTAAAAACCTAGGGCTGGGTCCATCAGAAATTTCTGCTAATGGAAAGGAAGGCAGATTCTATTGACTACCTCTTCCCATAGCAGCTCTCCAACGCCTCCCTCATTCTGTTCCTTGAGGCCCCCTGTCCCTTCGGAGCAGCATTTGGGGGGCATCCCACAAAAAACAGGCATTTGAGCCTATAGCAGGAGTAGGGAGTCCTGTTGCACTGACAGAAATCTTTTCCGTCACCAAAGATTCCCCCACAAGATCCAACCTATAGTCACTTTATGGGAAAGAGTCGGATGGCACTTACGTTCAACAGGGGGGATTGCACTGAGTACCAATTCACTTTTGTCTAAACCAAGGCATTGTCCGATATAAAGAAGTGACTGCTAGGCATTGCTTGCTTTGTCCATGCCAACCATAATACACTTTTCAACTGTTTAGGCTGGCCTGCACGCCTTGTCACTCAAACACAGTTCACTCATCTTTTTTGTGAGGTCTGCCAGAAGCTTGGGGGGGGGGGGAATCCCCCAAGCCTTTTGCACTCCCAAGCAAGCCAAATCCCCTGTAAGATGAATTGCATGGCTGTCCAGCTGCATTTGGGTGACAAGTTGGGGGCAGCTGGTTTAGAGCCAAGTTTCATTTTTTGATCTGGCCATGTGCCCCGCTGGATGCAAGGGCCTTTTTCCATGCATGCATTAAGTGAATAGATAGCACTGTCAGTTGTGGCATGGCTGCTTATTTGGTGGGGAAGGATTAGGGCTTGAACATGGTATGCTGACCTTGAACAAATGTCAGAAACTGATTGCACCTACCGTCCCTTATGGCGTGCCTTCTCAAGAGTCTGTTCAGAATGCATCCGTGGAATGGTGGAGTGTTTTTTAAATGTTGGTTAGCTCTCTTTGGGGAGTGTCGCAAGCCTCTCTGAGGCACTCCTCGTGAGATTTCCCTCTCTGTGTTGGGACGATTGGAATTCGAAAAGGATCGAAACTAGAAGACAGAATACATCCTCTCTCTTTTTTTTTGGTCAGTTTGACCCAAGTAACAAGGAATACCAGGAGGTGAATTGTTTCGTCTTCTAAAGAGAGTTAAACACTTGCACAATAAAAATACAGAAATAAATACATCTGCATGATAAATGTAGTCTGTGTAATTTTGAACATCAGTGTCATTAGAACCTCTGAGTGACAGTTCACTTTTTAGTGTTCCATAATTATAGAGCAAACAACAAAAAAACAAAAAAGGGATTATATTTGTGACCTTGTTTTAGTGGGGGGGGGGCCTCTTGCTTTCATGAAAGTGTAAAAAAAATAATAACAATGCGACCAATGTTGGAATGTGTCACTTTGCTTGCTGTTAAAGAATATTTATTAAACCCCACACAAAATATTGCTTAATATTTTCTCTCTCTTTCTCTCTTTTGTACCAATTAAAAATTAAATACATGGCATTTGATTTTTTATTTTATTTTGGCTTTGACGGCATACTTGTTCATCGTCTCTGAGTGCTGTGTATGTCAGACAGAATGAAACCAGGGTAATGGAAGGAATATAAAACCATTAGTTGGACAGAAGGACTGTTCTGGGTTCTCTGATGCCGTTCACTTTTTCTCTTAGGTCTTGGTATTCCTATATCTAATCTAAACCAGAATCTGTTCCTGGGTTCACTAATGGACTAGTTTTACTAAGCGAGCAAATAAGCCAGTAGGGGTGGGACAGACCACTGGTAAGAAAGTGGATTTCCCATCTTCTGCTTCAAGAGGCCCAAGAGACGCTGCACTGGTAAGAAATGTAGGATAATTTCCCCCCTGGATTTACTTAAAGCTGGAAACTCTTAGAGCTGAAACAGCCGAGGGGGCAATCTGTGACCAGACCATCATGGCATTTTTAGTTAAACAGAATTACCAATTAGAGGAATCCATGATAACAAGTTCAGCTTATCACAAATACTATTATACACGACACTAATTATAAAAATAATAAAAATGGTGTTACTATTTGTTATAAATACTTTCAAATGATTTTATGCAAATAAATATAACTTTTATGTAATTTATAACAACCAGGGGTCCTTTCGAGCAGGAGCTCGGGGGAGCTCAGCTCCAGGAGTTGGTGCCAGCCCCCAAACCCCCCACGGAGGAATGCCTGCTTGTGTCATGGCTGCAGTAAAATGACCCCATCCCCTGGAGAGGTCCTGGTTCCTCCGACCAGCCTTCTGAAGGCTTCAGCCACCACTGAAGCTATCCTCCCTGAAGAGTGGTATTTCTGAGGCTTGGATTAGTAGCTGTCCCCTCTCTACCAGCTCTTTCTTTCTTTCTTTCTTTCTTTCTTTCTTTCTTTCTTTCTTCCTTCCTTCCTTCCTTCCTTCCTTCCTTCCTTCCTTCCTTCCTTCCTTCCTTCCTTCCTTCCTTCCTCCCTCCCTCTCTCTCTCTCTCTCTCCCTCCCTCCCTCCCTCCCTCCCTCCCTCTTTCTTTCTTTCTTTCTTTCTTTCTTTTTCTTCCTTCCTTCCTTCCGACATACTTCCGGTGATGTCAGATGGTGTAGCATATGCAAATAAGTTATGCTAATGAGCTCCTGCACCTCTTTTTCTACGAAATAACCCCTGATAACAACTATTACAATAAATATATTTAATCAAAGATTTTGTCAATAATTATTCATTCTTATAATGATCACACAAAGACAAACAAAATCCTAATCGTCCATAGAAAATAATTATTTGTTCTTATTAATCTTGAACAACCATCAGGGTATGTATTCTTTGATGCAATGGAAGAACTGAAGCCTTGAATGGACAAACAAATACTTCTTTATCTGGAAGCTCGTAGTGTTAAAACGCTCACCCATTTGATGCTTTTGTTTGCTTATCTGCAACAGAGAACGGTATGTTATTTGTTCATCCACTTGAGGCTTCAGTTCTCCTGTTGCTACAAAGAGTTAAACGTTTGCCCATTTGAGGCTCCCCCCCCCCCCCGCTGATTTGTGCTAAAGAGGTATTTGTTCGTCCATCTGAGGCTTCAGTTCTTCCATCGCGTCAAAGAATACGTACCTGATGGCTCAAGATTAATAAGAACAAAGAATTATTTTCTATGGACGATTAGGATTTTGTTTGGTTGTTTTTGTGTGATCATTATATTGTAAGTCTGAATAATAGTAATTCTATTGACACAATCTTTGATTAAATATATTTATTGTAATAATGGTTATAAATTACATAAAGTAGTATTTATTTGTATAAGGTCATTTGAAAGCATAACAAGTAGTAATGCCACTTTTACTAATTTATAATTAGTGTCATGTGTCACAATATTTGTTACAAGTTTTTTAGTTAAGTGCAGGCTGTGGTCACAGTGGGAGGGGAGAGGAAGTGCATAACCCTTCCACTCCCACCCAGTTTTGCTGATAAAACTGGGCAAAGTCTTGGTAATATGGCTCAGCAGGAGATTTTTGCCAAGTGTGAACCCCAGAGGTCTCTCTGGCGGCTGAGGATGCCCAGGACAGGTAAGCTCACTCACTCATGCATGCCAGTCAAACCCCAAACTGCTGGCGGAGAGATTTCAAACCCCTGGACATGTATTCTTTCCACCACCACAAGCCCCCCACCCCGGCACTGCTGCTGCAGTCCCAACCATGAAGCTGGTATTTGCCTTAAAAAACAAACAAACGGATCACTGATTTCCCATTGTCACAACCAATTAAGCTCCTAATTTGGATTGTTTCCCTTTGGCAGATATTTTAGCTTTTTAAGGTAAGTCAAAACACCTGCTGGTCTGAACTTCCAGCAAAAATGTTCACAGAGTTCACAAGTTCCCCTAGAGGCTACATGGCTATCTCAGATTGTCAGAATGATGCCCAGAAATACTCCGTGAACTGCTATACACTTTCACCAACAAGTAGATGGATGGACCAGTATTGGATGCTGTGAGATCAACAGGGCAGCTCTTTTTAGCCTGACCCTCTAGGGCGACATATCACTTCCCTCACCATTCTTTTTCTTCTAGCAAGAAACACTAATTTTCCTTTTTTCCTTCTATCCAATAAAAGTTTTATGATACATTGATCTTGAGCAGTGGATAGTTGCTAATCACTTATTCAGTAAACAAAAGGAGTAAAAAAAATTGCAACTGCTAGAGTTCTTTTTGCATCTCTAGCAAAGTAAAATGTAACTAAGTCATAGGAATATACATCCGAATGAACTTGCAAACATGGTAAAATATAAGGCCACCTGAGATTAGCATACAAAGGACACTCCAGAAGGATATGTGACACTCTGTCAATTCTACCTAAGAGACAGGGACAAATTCGTTCTGAATAAGGTAAATGCATGAACCTGCCCCTGATAACCCTGTATTAATAATTACACCAAATACCAAGTTGTTGTTAGTTCTTACAGCCAAAATTAAATGTCCCCAGTTCCTACGTAATTTCTCCTTATGCTTTACTAGATCTCTGTAGTATATCTTGAGACAAGAATTCCCTTAGAACAAGTATGCTATTATTGCTTGTTAACTCCCTAAGTTTTTGCTGTAGTTCTCTTTTGAGAAGTATGCACTCTTTATCAAACCATGTACCACAATTCTTGGGGACCAGGGGCCTCACAAAAGGAGCACTATCAGACATAATTTTAAGAGTACAAGAACTTAAAGAGGGACAATAGCCTGTACAAGATGTTGAGAGAACTCCTAGCTGCATCAGACCCAAGTAAGGATCTCCTTAAAGATAACACTTCTGGGAAGGCCATCATATCTTGGGCCAAGCGAGCAGTGTTGTCACTCCAGCGGATGCAACATAGGGAATTTTGATTCTGGGATGTACAGTCTTGACTGATTTCAAAGAGTTTGGCATAATAAGGCATATTCATGTGCAAAGCCATAGGGAGCTGATCACTGCCCCAAAAGGATGAAGCTCCCAGGAAGTGGGCCATTGAACTGAGATCAGAAGAAACAGTGAAATAAACCCGCTAGGAGGAATGAGCTGTTTGGGAAGTTGCTTTTAGTTTTATTGAAAACTTCTACCAGCAAAACCCAGTTATCATTCAATTCTTGTGAAACTGCAGGTGGCATATATACTGTGAATAAAATTATCAAATGGGTCCCCGGTGTTAACTACTAAAACAAAATCCTGTGCCAAAATCATTTCAGAATCATGGATGGGCAATGCCATAGCGATTAGACAAGCCAAACCTCCTTGAAGATGGCCTAAAGGGCCTTTTGATGCACTCTGAAATAAAGTTAAATAGCCAGGGTAATATATCTCCTCCACCATCCAGGTCTCCTGGATAAATATGATATTGAAAGAAATAAGAATGTCCTGGTGTCCTCACCTTGGAAGACCACCCTACCATATTCCAGTTTAACATTCTTGTGGAAGGAGATAGTCAAACCAAGGGCTGGGTAATTCGGTCAACAATGGGATTAATGAAGTTAATTACAATGGTGGGTTGCAGGGGGGCAGGGTGAGTTCCCACTCTTCTTTCCAGACAAGTCACATGTGGGTAACTCTTTATGTGGAGATATTTCACAGGAGGAATTTTTAGCCGGGCAAGAATTAGTTATTAGTATTCTTCTCAACAGGAATGAGGTGAACTGAACTGCCCATACCATCACTGGCCTGGTTCTTAGTAATCAGCATCAAATTTTCTTTAAAATTCTCCAGGCTGTCAGTGATGTTAACCTGTTCCACTTTTGGTAAGACACAAAAAGACTGCATCAGGCTGGTGTCTGCCCTATCCAAGGGCTCTATATATATAAAAGAAAGTCCCCTCACAGTAAAATCAACACCCAGGCCAAACCGCTGGACCTAGAAACACCAAATTTGGGGACAACACGCCTACCATAGTGTATGTGCTAACTAAGAAGGGATTTTTAGAAATTCAACCACTAAGTGGGTCAAAAGGAGGAAAATGTGCTCCCCCCCATTGATTCCTATTTGGCTGCCTCCTTGCACTCTCTGAATGGTCAGCTGCAGAGCTCAGCATTTTTGAGGTAAAATAAATAACAGTTACAGGAGACTGCAGAGAGCTAACAGCAGTTGAGGAAATCAAGAATGGCCAACAACCACCTGTGAGGTGCAATGATGCTGCTGGCCCAGCCTCTCTGATGGCTTCCAACACACTCCCCCTCACTTCCTACACCAAACATGCAGTTGTCTGTCAGGTGCAGCAGCGGTTGCAGGGTGCTTAAGGCCATGAGAAGCCCACCCGGGCAGTAATGCCTTAGTGATCTTGCTGGCCCCACCTCCACAGTGGCTTCTAATACTCCTTCCCCTCCCCCTCCTACATGACAGGCAGCTGCCTGTCATGTGTAGAAGAGGAGATGGGATGCTTACAGCCACCAGGGAGGTTTGCTCAACAGGATTGCCTTAGCCCTGCTGCTGGCCCAGCCTCCCAGATGCCTTTAAACATAATCCCCCCACACACACCAGACAGGTGGGTGTCTGTCAGGTGTCGGAGCAGGGCCAGAGTACTTTAACGCTAGCAGGAGGAGGCAACTTAGGAATGCAGCAAAGACATTTGCACATAGTAGTCCTGCGGGGCACTGAGCTGCTCAGGCCATCACTTTCGTGGAAGGTGACAGGAGTTGACTTAACAGACGACTGCTTCTCACATGGACAGTTCTGTGTTGCCTGCTCCAGAGTGAGCTTACCAAGCAGCCTGGTGATCCTAGCACCTGAGGGTGGAACCACCAATGTGGTCTACAGAGAGGTCCTTCAGTAGAGATGGGGGGAAACAGTACATATGTCTCACTTCATTTTTTACACTACAATCTTCTCCTTTAGAATTCCTACAACAAATGTTACATTTCAGTCTTCACATCATCAGTATTATAACTGGATTTATGGAACTTAAATACCATAGCAAAGCATGGGTATCAGGATAGTCCTTTAATAAGTTTGAAAATGTGGAAGAGTTTTTTAGGGTCACAGGCAGTTCCTTATTATTCATGCCTGAATTCCTAGCTGTTGGGAACAAGCTTGGACATGAATCTTTTTTTTTTTTTTTACTGGGGAAAGATCAGTTGATCTTATTCCCCTTTGTTGGTTGTAGATTTGCCACAGGTTTCTTAAAGTAGGGTTTCATGGGTAAAAAATGGTGGTGCAGGAGGACAGAAATATCTTTTAGGGATAATTCTATGTGAAGCAAAGCACCGCCGTTTGTTTATAATCAATGCAGAAATGTGGGGCAATAGAACATAAGTGGCCGAGGACAGACTGGCAATCTAAAGCGGGGCAGGCACGCTTCGCAAACGGAAGAAAGGAGCACGTTCAGACATGCGCATCTGTCCGTCGGCTCCGTTTCGCACTTACCCGTCTCCCAGTCGCTTTCCTTTCGCTTTAACAGGACACCGGTTTTACCAGATGTTCAGGGGCCTTCCTCCGCATGCCTCCCGCTTCCAAACAGTGTGAACGCTCCGTGGCAGTCTGAATGCTCCGTATCGCCGCTGATCCGCATTGCTCTGGCCAGTGTGAACGGCCAGCTCCGTGGGGGTTTTCCCCCGCTCCAGTTCCCTCCGCTTTGCCTCCGCTTTAGATTGCCAGTCTGTCCTCAGCCAGTGTAGGCCAGTTTTCTCTAATAGGGCCAGGAAGAACCTTAAAAAAATTCAGACTAACGTCTCTGGGAGAGCAATCAAGGAGATAAGCCAAATGCTCCTTAATGCACCATTTCCCTGTCCAATCAATAATTCTTCTTGAAAGGGGCATGTGGACATGGTTTAGCATCAGAGAAATTCTTGTAGGCCCCCTAGGTGGTTTTTCATAGCCTCTTTGTAAATTGTTTTGAGTACAGGAATGGGTTCCAGATAGAATCTGAGATAAAGTATGCCCCCCTCCCCAACTTGATAGAGAGGGCTTGGTACAAGGCATTGATTTTATCATAAATCTCTCCTAGGGTCTCAGCAATTAGAAAGGCCTGAGAGGCTAGAATCTGAAAAGTATCCTCAGGACAGAAGTCCTTTCCCTCAGTGAGTAGGGCAAGAGAGGGCAACATGGAATTATGTTGAGGCAGCATAGGACTGGGAATAAGCAGCAGAGCTGAAGAATTGAATTGTGATTCATTTGCCTCTAAGAAAAAAAGTTATCTTGTAGAGGCAAAAAAAAAAGACTCCTAGTTTTAATATTATAGGCAAAGAAGGTATTCAGCTTAATTTTTTTCATTGGCTGGAAGCCTACAAAACTCAGAGGGATGATTTCTTTCCCTAGACATAATAAAACAGAGAGATCCAGCGACTGGTTAAAAAAACAACAGTTAATTATAAGTTTTTAAAACTCTGTGAACTCTAGCAGGTAATTAAAAGCCCCGTCCATCTGTCCCCTTCCCCCCCACCCGGGCATCAGGAGAGGAGGAAAACTAAATTACCGTGAGCACGGATGGAGTTAAGTCACTTAGCGAGCAATCCTAAACAGATCTACTCAGAAATAAATCCCATTTTATTCAATGGGACTTACTCCCAAGAAAGTGTTTTTAGGATCGTACAGTTAATCACTAGCAGGCAGAGACAGATGGACTAGAAGCCAAGTAGTTAATTGATAATTAAGTCAGATAATAGCCTAGCTAAGTGTTGTTAATGAGTATAACCAGCACAAAACTGGTTAACTAATTTGATGAATAATAATTCTAAAACTTAAAATGGAAAGCATGGAGTACACAGCTCATATAAAATACAAAAAGCCTAAAAAATGAACAAACAACCTCCCCCCAAACACACAAATGAGCAAATATGTGCATAAACTCAAAAGGCACACGCCATACACTCAAAACTCAAAAACACTTCAAAAACACTCCTCTCACTTCCCTCACAGCCAAACTGATGGAGCTACGTGGGGTTGGATCCCACAGCAGTAGATCCCTGCATGCGCAACAGTCCTGCATCAAGCAGGAGTGTGAAATTACTCCTTGTTATCTGCTTGTGCTAAGTGAAAGCAATTGTATCCCCACTATAATTTCTGTTTGCTCAAGGCATCACACAAAGTATTTCTTCCAATACAACTTCAAAAGCAAATTAAATAAAAATCATGCGGACATCTTGTACTTTCTACAGCTCTGCACAGATACACAGAAAGTAAGCTGTGCACTGCTGCAGCCCTTGTTTGCGCAAGTCGACCTGTGCTAAGTATGGTTGCCTTTCTGTTCATGTATCACTCAATCCAAGCCTCATATCCTCTGCAGACATTTTGGGGGCTTTATTGGGTGGGGGCAAGAGGAAATAAACTAAGTAAAAACTCTAGAAGGTGAAGCGCAATGCTGACTCTTCCTTAAGTGACAGTGCTCTGTTCCAGTAACTACGTGGTAGTGGAAAGCGCTGTCACAGCCGGCTTATGGTGACCCTGCAGGGTTTTTAAGGCACAAAAAGATAAGAGGTGGTTTGTCATTGCCTGCCTCTGTGTAGCAACCCAGGACTTGCTTGGTGGTCTCCCATCCAAATATTAAACAGGGCCGACCCTGCTTAGCTTTCAAGATCTGATTAGAATTGGCTAGTCTGAGCCGTCTAGTTCAGAGCAGTATGTACACAAGATCTGTCAATTCACAACCAAATTATGGTGGCCCCAGCAAGGGGCTTTCAAGGCAAGTGAGAATCAGTGGTGGTTTGCCATTGGGCCTTCCACTACAGAGTCTTCCTTGGCGGTTCCCCATCCAAGTCCAACCATGCTTAGATTCCAAGATCTGACAAGCGTGGGCTATACCATGCCACCTTCCCTCCCTCTTTCCCAGTAATGGTGAGAAAATACATGCTTGCATTGAACAACCCATGCGCACGTAACAGAGCCACAATATGTACTATCGTACTATGTGCATGCATGCATGCTCATGTAACACATAGTCATTGCCAAGAGGCACTGTGCATGAGATTATGGTCATCAGCTTGGGAGGCATACTCTTGCCTCTCCCCACACGAGACTTGTATCCCCATCACACCACAACTGAGGATGATGTGTGGGAGGTGGCATTGAAAAAGCAGGAACACCAGAGTTTATTTTTTGTGTAATTAGAGAGGATGCGAGTTCCAGGCAGTGTTCCCTCTAAGCTGAGTAAGTGTGAGCTAGCTCACAGTTTTTTAGCCTCCAGCTGACACATTTTTGTCTTAGCTCAGGAACGATGGCTCCAGAGCTAACTATTTTATACAGTAGCCACATCACTCGCTCACAACTTTAATGCCAGTAGCTCACAAAGTAGAATTTTTGCTCACAAGACTCCACAGTTTAGAGGGAGCATGAGTTCCAGGGTCTGCTAGTAAATTTGCTGTGTTGCAGCCAGAGAAACTACAGGCAACAAATTTTGAGTCCACAGTGCCCATCACAAAAGAGGGAGGAAGGATATTTAACTACCCCACGGTATGCCCACAAGGGCATTTCTTGGGCTTCTTGTGCCACGACTTACGCTGTGCAACAACAACAGATTTCAAAGCTTCCATCTGGGTGACGTGCAGGACGCAAAAAGTTGTTTACCATCAAACTGAACTGTTAACAAAAAGAGGGGGGGAACCCTTTCAAGATGCGTATGAAACATATTATGTTCAGCTTGAAGCTAAGTGGATTTCCAGCTAGCCTGTTATTAGTATGCGATTGATGACAGGTTTCAAAACCAAGTATAATAATTCATGTAACCTGCAACGGTTTGTGCCAGTAAAATAATCCTGCTGCATTGAATATTATAAAATAAATATATCCCTGAAGTCTGTACACTTCTGTTTCACCAGGGTAATGCTGGATTCAGTGCTGTTTATTTCCTGTGTTCCAACAGCGTTTGGCTCTATGGGATTTTTAGTGCAACGCTTTCTGCCTGGAGTGATGTGTACGCAAGAGCTGACCCCTGGAATGCAATTAGACCATGAGAGTCCCCTTCCTCCAAGGAGATAATTGTGTTCTGCTGCTCTGTGTCAGGACGAGTTGCAACCAAATTCCACCTCAAGGCAAAATTTCAAGGCAATTTGGAGGTTTCTGCTCAGGCAAAACTCCAAGGAATTTTGAGTGAAGCATTTGATAAACTACCATATTTTCTTGGAAGGTTTTTGCACATCCTTAAAATGAGCAGCGCATGGCAATCCCCAACATGATCTGAAGTGTCAGTCAACCCGTATTTTAAAGGGGGAAGAGGCCACACTCAGAACTTACCCATTAGAGTTGAAGTGGAAAAGGACGAGTCTTTTCAGTGCTAGCACTGAAAAGTAGCACCCAAGTCCACCCTTTTGACAACTTTTCAAGGACAGTATCAGAAGAGGAGAGAAGCATTTACCCACATAAACCATGTTGAGCCAGTGTCAGATTCTCATAAGTATGCACTGTTTCATGTTATCCTGTGAGTTACTTTTTGCTGTAAGAATCTGACAATAGGTTGCTTGTTCCATGCTATCCTGAAACTTACTTTCTGTTTCTTTGTACCCTCAATCTCGTTACATGGTTTATGGCTTGCCTTGAAGTGGAGATTGCTCTTTTGCTTAATGTTACTCTTTCCCCGGGAGGATGGGTTCACACATTCCAATGTGTCACACATACAATAGCTATCTTTCATAGCTTCCTCCCTCTCAGCTCAGATTCTCAGGGTGATATCAGAATGGGTATAGCCTTGAAAGCTTATTGTCACTGACCAAATGTTTTGCCTAGGACTTAGCACATCTGGGTCACTCAGGCCAAGATGGGAATTTTTATGACTTTCTCACCTTCGGTGGGAACAAACGGTCGCCTTTCCTTTTCCCGCATTTTAACTGTATGCTGATTGGTAGGATTTGTTTAGGCAATTGTGCCTCAGGTATATTAGTCCCTAACCCTCTTTGTTCTGTATCTCAAACAAACATCGAGAACCTGTTCCAGCATTTGAAATAAAGAACTCTGTTTTAATTACAAAGGTCTGATCATTTGCTGATAGTGCAGAAGCCTCACAGCCAGTATGGTTTTGGCAACCCATCCACAAGTAGCGGGAGATCATGGTTTTTTATGCTATGTGCAGTCCTCTCAATATATGCGGTTGCCATTTTTGTGAATAAAGCAATGTGTCTATTTCCCAACTTTGGTACATGTTATCTGAAAACCCAGAATTTTGAGGGTAAGTGTTTGCACATACCAAAGGTGGAAAATATGCAGAATGCGCTGTTCACACAAAATGGCAATTGTATCAGGAGAATCAGAAATAGTATCTGTTGTGAAAGGATAAGCCGCGGTGCAGACTCATCTGTTAGCCACCTTTGCAGCTCGGGGCTTGGGGTGGGATGAGAGAGACGGCTTCAGCTGGTAGCTGCCAGCCTCATGAGTCCCTGAGAGTGGTTGCCCTGAGGCAGTCTCTGGTTGGGCCAACCTCTCCAGGGCTGGTGGAGCATGTGGGAAGAGGAGGAGAAGAGGAGGAGGAGGAGGAGGTAATGGATTTATACCCCACCCTTCACTCAGAGCAGCTTACAAACTCCTTTCCCTTCCCCTCTCCGCAGAAGACACCCTGTGAGGTAGATGGGGCTGAGTCAGCTCTTTCCAGACCTGTCCTTGAGAGAACAGCTCTGACAGAACTACGGCTTGCCCAAGGTCATCCAGCAGCTGCAAGTGGAGGCGTGGGGAATCAAACCCAGTTCTTCCAGATTAGAGTCTGCACACTTAACCACTACACTAAACTGAGCTGGGGGACAGCATCATGGGATATGTTCCACCCTCCCCTTCCCTGTCTAATGCGGAGTCACATGCCCACATCCCTTGGTCAGCTACAGTTTTGTTTCGTCCACCCCCCCTCCCCTTTATGGCGTCCAGTTGTTAGGAGTTTAATTTTGAGTTTATTGTTGTTTTGTCACAGCTTTTGGTGCTCGGGGGCATTGGGACAGATCATTTTGGGGGGAGGCGGTGCCTGCATGCCCACCTCCTCTGAGTGGGGGGACTCCCATGAGGTGTTTGGGGAGTGGAGCAATAAGCAGGGGCCATTGGCTGGCTCTCACCTCCAGGTGGTGATGGAACCACGCAGCAGCTGGCATCCCATGTGGGACCCTGGAATTCACCACCCCACGGGTTATCCCTCGGCAGGCGGGCAACAGGCAGGTTGCCCGATGCACTCTTGCTCTGCATCCAGTAAAGCTTTCATCCAAACACTGGTGTCAGGGTATTCCTTCTCACAACACCCCACCCTCTTGCTAGCCCCTGGGTCCACAAATGTGTCTTAGGCTGATTTTACACCTCCCCTCTAAAGTAGTTTGACTGCTGTCTTTTCCTGTGCTGATTTCACAGTGGTATGAAATTTCACTCCAGGGGGTCTAAGTGCACTAAGAAACCACAATTGTTTAAAGCAGAATAAAGCGGTATAATACTAGCTTGACCACAGGAGGGCAATTAGTAGATATGGACATTTCAGTAGCAGCACGGTTTCACACCGCACAGAGGTGTGGGCAGGTTTTTTTGGAACTAGAATGATTCCAGTGGGAAAGTCAGATGTAAAATCAGCCTTAGAATAACACAGATTTATGGTACAATAAAATCCTCACTTTACATCTCAGACACAAGTATAGAGCAATTGTTGGAGTTGAAAATGGAACGGGATCCAAGGCTCATTTAACCATTTGGCCGAGCTCTCAAAAGAACTGTCATGGATCAGTTCTGATCTCCCTGCTTTGCACCTTAATCTCCATTATCCAAACATTTGAAGTGATTGGTCAAGAGCAGGTTTAGAGGGAAACCTTTAGCCTGTACCCTTAAATTATGATTGGGTTAGAAAGGAAACTCCCAGGATTCAGGAAAATGATCTATGTAGCTGTTAACCTAGATTAGAGTGGTATGTCAAGTTGCTGGTATCAAAGGCAAACCCTGACAGGCTGTACCAGGCTGTCCCATTTCAAACCCATTCCTAAGAGACAAATGTCGAGACCAGTCCAAAATGCTCGGCCCCAGCATCAGTGAACTATGTTGCAAAAATGGTATGGAATTTCAGAAAACCAACTTCCTGACAGTTGTATTTTGGCTCCAAAACCAAAACAGACATCCCACACAGCTGTTTTATAAACACCCTATTTCATGGTTGTTTCACCTGCATCCCGTTTCCTTAAAATTCTGACGGGTTATTAGTTTATGGGGGGAAAACCCAAGATTCCTATTCTCTGGAGCTGACCGCCCCCCCTGGTCCGATGAAGCTAGCTACAGAAAATCCACTGGACAACAACTTCCCAAAATATCTCAGGAGGGACATTCTGTGATTGTCTCCTCTGACTATCTCTGCCAGGTTTCATCTTCCTAGCTCAGGGGTGAGCAAACTGTGGCTCGGGAGCCGCATGCGGCTCT
Source organism: Lepidodactylus listeri (assembly GCA_029233225.1). Classification (NCBI taxonomy): domain Eukaryota; kingdom Metazoa; phylum Chordata; class Lepidosauria; order Squamata; family Gekkonidae; genus Lepidodactylus; species Lepidodactylus listeri. The sequence goes on along the minus strand of JARCFY010000009.1, from coordinate 107,615,016 downwards.
TTCACATATATTATGTGGCTCCCGGCAAGGCGGCTGGGGAAGCTAAATATCATTAGCAAACAAATATCACTGGACAAATTAATATCATTATCAATATCTGCTTCTAACCCTTTTGTTATTATTTTTGGCAGTCTCATTTAATGTTAATAAAAAGCAAATTTGTTTGTTTTCCAATAAAAGCAGGTAATATTTGTTCATGTCTTGTGGCTCTCAAACATCTGATGTTTATTCTATGCAGCTCTTACGTTAAGCAAGTTTGGCCACCTCTGTTCTAGGTGGCTCTTATGCTGAGCAAGTTTGCCCACCCCTGGCCTAGCTGGTGTCCAAGGCAATTAGAAGTTTGGTATGTTGTCTCACATTGTATTTAAGAAGTTGATATTTTTATGATTCCCAAACAGCCACTTGTTAAACTTTCTTAGAGTAAGACATGCTGTATTTGGAAAGCAGTTCGACTTATATGGGGTATATTAACCACAAAAGGTTTGGAAAATGACTGTTGCTCGCTGCTATGAAATCAAAGTGCTGCTTAACTATAATGGCTATTATGTCTGATGCCTGCTGCTTTGACCAATAGGGGTTTCTGAACTATTTACATAAAGTGCTTTCACACCTGCTAAATAATGCAGTTTCAATCCACTTCAGCGACTGTTTGCAAGTGGATTTTGCCATTTCACACAGTAAAATCCAGTTGCGAAGGGCATCGAAAGTGGATTGAAAGTTCATTATTTAGTGTGTGTGAAAGTGGCCCGGATTACTAATTCAGGGCTCATGGGTGATTCCGTGGCTTGCTGCCTAAAGGGACAGCTGGAAAAGGTAGTGTGGGATAATGGGCAAAATTCAGGTTGTGCTCTTCAAAGAACTGAGCCACAAGAGGTATGTGAGCAGCAGAGAGGTGGTATTATGAGACAAACTCAAGAAAGGTATGGTTTCAGTGCTGTAGCATTTACTGAGATAAAGTGAAATCCTTCTGCAAAGCGTCTGGAAATGAAGCCTTGACGTGCTCACCAGCCATGTGTAGAAATCCCCCGGTCCTATTGTGCTGCCCGCCTTATGCTGTGATGCATATGTGTTTGGAGACACCTACCAAATGATGCAAGAATTCCGGCTGTCCCTTTTTTGCCCTGATTTCACTCCCCCTTGATTCCATTTAAGTAGGATTGTGAATTCATTTCTCCCAGGAACTCAGGGCAGCAGACACCCGCCCCCGCAGAGGGCACACGTACATCCAGGGCTGTGTGAACTGCACGGGTTGCTGGTGGAGCACCAGATCAGATTCAAGAGTTTGGTGCTTACTTTTTAAAGCCCTTAACAGTCAGGGACCTACGTACCTTTGGGACCATCTCTCCCGGTATGTCCCCCGATCAGTGGATAAGAAGTTTCTGGTGGTCCCTGGCCCAAAAGATATCCGGCTGGCCTTCCCCAGCCTGTTGGAATGCTCTGCCAAGTGACCTCCGTGCCCTGTCTGGTCAACTGAAGTTTTGCAGGGCATGTAAAGCAGAGATGTTTCACTGGGCCTTTGGTTGAGGCCAGCGACGGTTCTTTACATCTGCCTGGCACCCCCCCCCCCCAATGACGGAATGCTAGCACTGCCATCTTGTTTTTAAAATGTTTAAATGTTTTTAAATGTTTTAAATATTGTATTTTTATGGTTTTAACGTATGGTTTAACGTTTGTATTGTAACAACCCAAATTGTTGTGAACCGCCCTGAGCCCCGCGCAAGTGGGGAAGAGTGGTAAAAAAAAACCCCCACACTAAATAAATAAATATTTCCCCCATTTTACCCTCTCAGCAACCCTTTAAGGTAGGTTAGGATGAGAGAGGGAGAGAGAGGGGGACTGATCTGAAGTCATCCAGCAGGTTTCATGGCATAGTGAAGATTTGAACCTGCGTCTCCCAGTTACTAGTGCAAACACTTCAGACACTGCACCTAGCTAATTCCAGGTGGGCAGCCATATTGGTCTGTAGCAGCAAATGGGAGTACAATAGCACTTAAGAGTATTAACATACTTTATACCATTCTCTAGGGCCTGTTTTGAGGCACTTCCCTCTGCTGTATTACAAGGTAATTTTTTATGTGTGCCTATGCAGGAACAATTAAGTCCTTGTTAAGTCTAATATGGTGGAATCCACCACCCATGTACTTTTGCACTGTAAATTTTATCAGGAAGAACAGTCTTATTTCATACTATCCCTTCTGTTTAAATTTAACCCTCTGCATTCTTATCTGGAATGTAGACCAGAAACTCTGCATAACTTTCTCCTAGAAGATTCTCAAAGCTTTGTATCTTATGCTGTGGCCAGATTCTGTTGTTTAGTGATTAGAAAACATAAATCCTTTGTAATGGAAGACATACTGTAACTTGTTTTCATCTATTCCAGATTTTATATCTTTTTTCTTTTCTTTTTACATACCTTATGAAGAGTGCTGGATTTGGGAGGCCGGTGAAGTACTTTTCAGCATGTCAAGTTTATTTGGAGGTCAGGAACAAGCATGAGAGAGAGTGGTCAGGGAGCCTGCTTATATTTACACGTAAACTGCTTATAATTACACTAACACAGGGATTAGTTTCCCGCCAGAGGCTATCATAGGACCATTTGAATATCCTAAGCCTCTGATAGGGGGACAATCAGGATCCTAGGGTCTATTGTTCTCTGGGGCTGAAGCTCAGGCTGGTATCGCTTGGCATTACAGGCAAACATGCCCAGACAAGTCGCATAGTACATCCAGGAAGTAAGTTGACACTAGGGAGTCTTAAAGTTCAAGCTAGAAAATCGTGCACAGAACATAAATGTCAGTTGAGCATATACTAACTGCCATAAGCCAGGGTGACTATCTTGCCATGGTCAATGCTGTGTTACCTGTTGCAATACTTATCGAGTTGCATCAATGTTTACTGCTTTATTCACTATGCTTTATGTTCCAGTGTTTCATTTCCCTTCCGTAGGTCCCGCTCGGGAGATAGCATCGGGAACCCGACTCCCACCTTTGGAATGCACGCCTCGCTCGCTTTGCTTTGCGCATGCTCATTACTCATTTGCTTTCCTTCCCTTTTATCTCTAGCCTCCTTAGCTAACGACCTTGAACGCAAGTGCCTCCTGTTATGTGTTACAAGAATCCATGGGAATATTGGGCCAGTATGTTTGGGCGCCGAGAATTCTTTCTACGGATTGGTAGAGGGCAGTTAGGCCGTATTTCATACCAAGTATAATTGTAATTGCAATTCCGAGCTTGAACATTACTAACAGGAAAAGTGTTTGACCAACATGATCTTTCCTGCAAATAAAGGACTCAAGGAGACCTGTTGTGGACTATATCTATTGGGACAATCTCACAATAACACCTTATATTTTATTTTATCTTTGTATTTGTTACGTTCTGGCTGGGGAGCCGCGTACGCGGTTGGCCAAACATGTGGCCAAGCGAAGCCGTCGAGCTTTGCTTCCAGGGACAATAGACCCAGCGGATCCTAGTAGGGACCAACGGGGAAGCCTGCATCCTGAGATAGACCAATAGGATGCAGAAGCGCTGTAAATAGCGAATCACAGATGTTGGGGGTGTGCGTGGATGCAGTCGAGAACAGGGATACAAGCGGACTTGCGAGTCCAGCTCAGCAGTCTTGTTCCGACCTCTGAATAAACTTATGAGCTGAATTCACTGCACACGTCTCTGGACCAATGTTCCCTCTAAGCTGTGGAGTCTTGTGAGCAAAAATTCTACTTTGTGAGCTACGGGCATTAAAGTTGTGAGCGAGCAATTTGGCTGCTGCATAGATTAGTTTGCTCTGGGGCCATCCTTCCTGAGCTAAGACAAAAATGTGTGAGCCGGAGGCTAAAAAACTGTGAGCCAGCTCACACTAACTCAGCTTAGAGGGAACACTGCTCTGGACCCAGTATTACCATTAATCCACTAGCTATTATTGTGAATTGATAACGTTGCTGGCTTTTGCCATAGTAAATGACTGACTGATTGCCACTCAGCCTTAGGACTTTATGCCCTCATAAGCACTCACTTCATCAGATGTATGAAGTGTTCATGGGATCCATTCAGTAGAAGTATTTATACTCAAAGGTCCAGACGACAGAAAGGTGTGATGGAAGCAGGGGGAGATCTTACAAAGAGAGGCCAACTCCTGTAGAAGTTCTCCTATGAGATGTGAGACTTCTGCTCAAAGTAGTCAAGGATCAGATCTTTGTTGATGAAACACAGTTCTTTATTTCCAATCTCTACATTGGTACAGCTTCTCGGATTATTGTCAGAGATAACGCATATGACAGAAGCAGGTCTATTATACCTTTCCAGACAGTTTGAATTACCCATAGGTAGCCAATCAATAAAGGGGAAAAACGGCGGGCAAAAAGGGTCTCTGGCCGTTTGCTTCCCACAGGAAAGAAAGTGAGGTGTCAAGTTGTAAATTTCCCTTCCCAAACCAGACCCCTTAGATGTTGCCATTTCACATAACAATCGTTGGCCTCGAGGCTTTCGCACGTTGATAAGAGATGGGACTCGTCCTCCCATGGAGTCCCAGCCGGGACGAAAGGAATGCGGAGGCAGGAGTGTGAGAGGCCCACTGTTCCCATACTTTGCAGTTGTCATCCTCCCGCTCTTACAGTTACACAAACCATGCCTGGTCAGGGTCATAAACCTGGGGTTACATAGTCTACATACATACTGGCCAAAGTGAGGGTTTACCTAAGGGAGGGGGCAACTACATGGCAGGTGTTATGGAAGCAACTACACACATACATGGCAATAGGAATATAGCATGGCATACATATATGACAATAAGAAGCATAGCAATAAAACAGGAGGCATAGCTGTAAGCAATAGAAATACTTTTGTCTGAATCAGCAGATTCTGACATGAGAGCACAGTGACTTTCTTCTTCTTCTATGAGAGCATAGTGACTTTAAGATCAGCAACAAAATGCCCCAGGTCAGAAGAAACCACAAGAATTTCTGGAACTGGATCAAGCACACATTGGGCCTGACTTGGATTGCAACTGAGGTGTGAGGGGAGGAGGGGCTTAAACTCCCTCCTATGCTATTTTGCCAACGTAAAACAGCCCCAATGGAGCATTATTTGTCCCACTGGGACAGCTGGGTGTACATAGGGTTGCCAGCCTCCAGGTAGTGGTGGGAAATCTCCTGGGATTACAGCTGATTGCCAGATCAGAGGAAATTGCTGCTTTGGATGGTGGAATCTGTGGCATTATAGCCCCTCCCCAAACCCCACCCTCCTTAGGCTCTACCCCCAAATCTCCAGGTATTTCCCAACAAAGAGCTGGTTAAGAGTGTGGACTCTAATCTGGGAGAACCAAGTTTGATTCTGCACTCCTCCATGTGCAGCTGCTGGTGTGACCTTGGGTCAGTCACAAGTTCTTTCAGAGCTGTTCTCTCAAGGACAGCTCTCGAGAGAGCTCTCTCAGCCCCACCTACCTGACAGGGTGTCTGTTGTGGGGAGGGGAAGGAAAAGGGATTGTAAACTGCTCTGAGGTGCCTTCGGGTAGTGAAGGGTGGGGTGTAAATCCAATCTCTTCTTCATCTCTTCTTCTTCTTCTACCCTAGGTATGTCCCCTCCTCCCGCAGGGCAAATAGCACTCCTCTGGTGCAGGAGGAAAGATTGACTCCCCCCCCACTCCTAGGCCCAATCCGCATCTAGCATTTGCTCCGCTGTCTTACCAAACCCACACTGGAACAGAAATTCCCCTCTGCATTTCAGGCCACCTTCATTTTGATTGATGGTCGGATTTTATGGCAGCGTCCAGACTGCATGCCGGCTTTTACTTCATTTGATCTCCTGGTTTTATGGTGGCTGTCTGCATAGGTTTATGGCCATTCAATTAGTACAGTGTTGGCCCGGGGCATTTGAATGTGTTCTTAAGCGGCATCTGTTTCTGTTCCAGTGTGGGTTTGGTAAAACAACGGAGCGAATGCTAGAGTGCAGACTGGGCCCCAGTCGGACCCTGAACTGCAGGGCTCTTGATTCTGGTCCCACACTCCTGCCATGGAATATATCATTTGCACCTTTCCAGGGTGCTGATCAACCATTTCAGAGGACTACGCCACTTTAAACACTCAGTGAGGTGCAGCACTATCTCTGCAGCATGAGGAAAGGGGATGTATTTACTTTGCTGTCCACCCAGGATGCCTCTACGGCAAGCAACTTTCCCTAATGTGATCATACGGCATGGAAATTTATAAGGCGGCTTCTATCGTGTCTACATGCAAATGGGCAGGGAAGGCGGCTGCAAAACAGCTGAAGGGCAAAGAGGAGTGGGGGGGGGGGAAGAACTATAAAAACTCAGGCGTGGGGATAAAGATTAGCATTTGCCATATTGAAACAGAGGTTAATCTTTCTAAGAAACAGTCCCATGAGGCAGAGGCTCAACGCATGGAGCTACCAAACTAATCTATTTCAGCAGAGGGTTCTGGTCTTCAGAGTGCCTGCTCTACAATGAACTATTGCACAAGCAGTCGGTAGACTGCAACCCAGAGTATCCCAAGAAGTCTTGTACCAGGAAGGAGGTGGAATGGAGCATTTGCACCGGGGGGGGGGGGGCAGCCCCTGGCGGTGGCCCCCTGGTTGACTGCAGCTTTGGTCCATTTCGTCAACCTGTGTGTGGGGACACACGCACAGCAGCAATTGGGGCAGGATCCCATGGCTGGGAGCTTTAACTGCATAGGGTTGCCAGCCTCCAGGTGGGGCCTGGGGATCTCCTGCTTTTACAAGTGATCTCCAGCTGACAGACAGCAGCTCCCCTGGAGAAAATGGCTGCTTTGGAGGGTAGACTCTATGGCATTGTACCCTGCTGAGGCCCCTCCCCTCCCCAAACCCCGCCCTCTTCTGGCTCCACCCCCAAAGTCTCCAGGTATTTCCCAACCCAGACTTGGCAACCCTAACTCTGCAAGCCGGAAGCATCCCCACAGGCGGTTGTGCGCTCAAGCGGGTTCACGTCACTGGCACTGCTTGATTGCGGCTTATTTGCATCCACACTTCCAGGAAGTGGGATCAACGCGCACCCAAACGGCTTGCCACGGCTTTCAGCTGGCACTTTTTAAAAGCAGGATCAAAACACTTCAGGACAGGGTGAGTACGGCACGGGAACGCCAGACAGCTGTGGCTGTGTGAACCGGCCCACTTAATCTGCTTGAGAAACGTGCCTATATCGGGCCAAACTGCCAGTCTGAACTCAGCCATTGTGCGCACGTAGCAATCAAATGAACAGTAAGCACAGGTTCAGCAGCTCAGTCCTAAGCATGTGCACTCAGAACTGAGTTCAATGGGACTTCATCCCTATAAATTGTGTCTATCACCATGGCCATATTTCCTGATTCTCACAACAGAAATGATACTGATGCAAACCTCAAATAAAGACCCTTGCTCTGTGTCAGAGTCTCCTAAAGCCTCTGCCATTAATTGTTGGTATCTGGGTCTCTATCTGTAGTTTACGGGTTGCCTTGAGGTTTATTGCCTGTCCTGCTTAATGTATCATTCCTTCCCCGGGAGGATGGCTTGCTGCATTCCATCGCATCACATAAACAGCCTGGCTATCTTGTCTTGTCATCTCCCTTTTCTCTCTCCGGAGACTCAAATGTTTTATCTGCTTTTGTAACCTTGGGGAACTGTGGAACTGTTGTTCTAGCCAGGTGTCTGGTCTGTAAACTGCAATTAGAGGTCACTAAGGGGCTTGGGGGGGGGGATTTTAGTGCTTTTGCGCCTTTTCTGTGAAAACCAATGGCTTAGAGAATTTCACGCTTTTTTGTAATCATCCTGATTGGCCCTCTGCCTGCTGTTACCTGAAGGTGGGGGGTATATTAATCCTTGCTGTCTGTAACCAAGTATCTCTTACAAACATGAAGTACCTGAACCATCATTAAGAATAAAAGAACTCTTTGCTTCATCAAAGGTCTGGCTTATTGATTAGATTCAGAAGTCTCACACTCTGCCTCTCTTATTATAATTTTTGGTACCCTATTCTAAATTTTATTGCTCAAAACAAAGACCATTTTGATCAGAATTGTGTTATAGATGTTTACTATGTTAATTTATTGATACTTGATTATTTACTATGATCTCATATGTATATGGTGGTGCCGCGGTGCCTCAGAGGTTAAGATGCTGAGCTGCAGACCGGAAGGTTGGTAGCTCGGCAGTTCGAGACCCGAGTGCCGCGTGATGGAGTGAGCTCCCGTCTCTGGCCCCAGCTCCTGCCAACCTAGCAGTTTGAAAGCAAGAAATTGCAAGGAGTTAAATAGGTACCACTTTGGTGGGAAGGTAACAGTGCCGGCTCTTCGGCTTGGAAATGGAGATGAGCACCAACCCCCCGAGTCAGATTCGACTGGCTTTTGAGCAAGGGGAACCTTTACCTTTACATATGTTTATGACAGTTTATTGTCACTGTATCTGATGTTAAATTTTCAATAAAACCCTTAAGATGGTGGGGGCACCTGAAGCAGGACCTCCAGAGTTGACTGCAATGGCTAGATGGGATCTTATGGGAGAACAGTAGGGGAAAGAAGCTGGAAAATGTGAGGCTACCTAATTCTCTATTTACAACAGATAAGAAGACCCTTATTATCCCTTTCCTTGGAATGGGTGTATGATGATACATCCTGGCAAGATTTGCCTCAAACATTAGTGTTGTGATAAAGACAGATGAGAGATCTGGGGGTGGAGCCTGGAGAGGGCAAGGTTTGGTGAGGGGAGGAGCCTCAGTGGGGTATATTGTCATAGCACCCACCCTCCAAAGCCGCCATTTTATCCCAGGGAATGGACCTCTGCAGTCTGGAATTCAGTGGTAACTCCAGGAGATCTCCAGTCCAACCTCAAAAGTCTGGATAAGGATTTTAAAGCTCCACAGCAGAAAATTAACTATTGTTCACCCTGGCTTTTCTGACAGTTTGACCAACTGGCAGAGTGAGATTTCAGTTTCCTTTAGTTAGCCCACAGATGATGATAAAGCTGACCCCTCTTCCTGGGACGCAACACTGGGACGTCTGTTGTCCATCTCTGCAGACCTGAGAGTGTTTGTTTCAGTGTTCTTCTCACTACAGTGGGAACCTGTGAGGATGGCAATTCATACTGGTGCACAAACCACATAGCTGATTATCCCATAACTAGGGTTGCCAAGCTCCAGGCAGGGCCTGGATATATTCAAAACTTCCAGACAATAGAGAAACTGGCAGCTCTGGAGGCTGCACTATATAGAAGGTGGCTGGACTACCACAGTTGGCAACCCTACCCATAACTGATTATAGGAATGACATTTATAGACTTCTAGTTTGGAAGGTTTGCCCTTCCCTGCTTTTAATGTCCAGGAAGCTGTAGTGTGTAGGTAGTGTGTCCCAGTTCCAGCCATAAAATATTGGGAGGAAGCTGAATATTTGTATTTGCGGTTAATTAGCAGCCATGAGTGTTCGTTCTTTGTCAAGCCCAACTCCCAAGTGTTTCTTAAATACTGCATGGTGTCAGAAATTATGTGGAGCTAAAGAGGGAGCAATTATCTTCTAAGTCCATCCGATTTGCAGAAATCCTCTCGGCCAAAAGGTATTTTCACTTGTTTAAAGCTGCAGGTTACATTGTTGTACAGAAATGGTCACAGAAGCTACAAAAGCTCCTTTTCTGCTTTCTTGAAACTCTTCTCTTAAAATATGTGTTATCAGGGAGCGCATGGAATCTAGCTCTAATATAGGGGTGGCCAGACTGTGGCTGGGGAGCCGCATGCGGCTCTTTCACACATACTGTGCGGCTCCTGACAGGACAGCTGGGGAAGCTAAATATCATTCGCAAATAAATATCATTGGACAAATAAATATCATTATCAATATCTGCTTTTACAGCTTTTGTTATTATTTTTAGCAGTCTCATTTAATGTAAATAAAACACAAATCTGCATATTTACCAGTAAAAATATGTAATGTTTATTTATATCTTGCGGCTCCCAAACATCTGGCATTTATTCTGTGTGGCTCTTATGTCAAGCAAGTTTGGCCACCCCTACTATAATATGACAGAAGAACTGTATCATCTGATGCAAGTGCACTGAATCTACCCCAATCCCATACCAGCCTATGCAAACAATCAGGGGTGGATTGGCCCATTAAGGCCGTGGCCACACAGCCCTTTAAAGCGGGAGTCACTGCTGTTTCCTCCTGGATTTAAAGGGACTGACCAGACCAGCCGCAGCTAGTCCTGCACCGAAGCGGGCTCACTCCCAGGTTCCTAGCATGTTTTCCGACCCTGGGAAATTCAAGTATTTTCCTGGGAGTCAAGCTTTGAACCCGGGATTTTGCTGATCTGGACAGCCCTCTCTCACAATGATTGAGAGAGAGGGCCATCTGATTGTCCCTCTGGGTTCCCCCCCTTTTCTTGCACTTGGGCGCTTGGGCACTCAAGTGCCCAAGTGCAAGAAAGGGGGGAAAAAATCCCACGCTCCACTTTGGGCCTCGAGCCTCGCCAGCCGCTGCCTGGCATGCTTCTCCCAACTTCAGGCGGTGGCCGGCGGGGCTAGGGGCCCAAAGCGGACTGGAGCGTGGTACAAGCCAGCCAGCCAACAGGGAAGCAAACACTGTCTTCACCTGAGAAGCCAGCCATCCCGTTCCTCCTGCAGTGTTCGGGGGAGGCAGCCATGCGCGGGTGTGTGGGTGGCCCTCGCCTTGCCTCCCCCAGCCGCTGCCGCCACCGGGTTGAGATGTGTGATCATCCCAACCCAGGATTAGGGTGCCGTGTGACCACGGCCTAACTTTCTGGGGAAATTCCTGATGAGCCACTGCTCTGGAGACAACCACAGGTGACCAAGATCAAGCTGGGCCAAGTTGCATGGTTTTGTTTGGAATTTTCATTTCATTATTTCAATATTTGTTATTTGACTGCCTTTAGTTTCCCTAGCTAAGATAGTCCTGGCTGTACTTTTGTTGTTTTCCATCCAATTGGGATGAACCTCTCAGAGATCATCTCTTCAAGGGACCCTCACTGCCAGATTCCAAAAAGAGAGGAGAAAGTAATTTTATGGACAATTGAAGGCAATCATGTCTTTAACATCTTTGCTACCCATGCAATTAGTACAACATTCTCAGGGATTCTGCACTTCACAGAAGGATTCCCACCTTCCCAGTTTCAGGCAGAGAGCAGAAAGGGACTCAGTTCAGTCCACATGCAGACCTCACAAGAGGCAGATGTTTGGTATGCCCAGAATTAAAATGTTGTCTGTGGGTCCCCCCCCCATCTTTTAACCAGTGCACAGAACTGAACACATGAACACACAAAGTTGCCTTGTATTGAACCAGACTCTTGGTCCATCAGTGCCTGCTCTGACCTGCAGTGGCTCTCTAGGGTCTTAGGTGGAGCTCTTTCACCTCACCAGTTTGGTGTAGTGGTTAAGTGCGCGGACTCTAATCTGGGAGAACGGGGTTTGATTCCCCACTCCTCCACTTGCACCTGGCTGGATGACCTTGGGCAAGCCATAGCTCTGTACCAGCTGTCCTCTCAAGGACAGTTCTGGAAAGAGCTCTCTCAGCCCCACCTACCTCACAGGGTGTCTGTTGTGGGTAGGGGAAGGAGTTTGTAAGCTGCTCTGAGACTCCTTCAGGTAGTGAAGAGTGGGGTATAAATCCAATCTCTTCTCTTCTTCTTCTTCACCAAATGCTTGATGTTTCTATCTGGAGATGCTGGCGATTGAACTCGGGACCCTCTGTACACAAAGCAGATGCTATCTCACCGAGTCACTGCCCCTCCCTACATGTTCATTTCCATAACTAAAACACGACACATAAAATGCTGATGCAATCATATACAAATCTGGAGCGTTTAATCAATGCAAATGTTCCGAAGGTAAATACAGTACATGCTGAAATGGGATTGATCAGAAGGAAATCTGTTACAAACAGTACACAAGCCAATTTTAGAATTACTGCTACAAATATAGATGTTCCCCTAATTAATTCAGAATGAAGGAGAGGCAGAATACAGCAAAGAGAAAACTTCTGGAATATTAAAGGGCTGGGAGGGAGGGAATCTATTACTCCACAGCCAGTTTGTCAAGGCCATACTAGACATGGTGGTGGAAGATCCTTGATGAGATATTCCTTATTCTTTTAAATGGGTATTTGTAGGACCCCCGCTGCCTCCTTCCGACAAACTGCAGCTCCAGAGGTAGAACTGGTAATGACTTAGATGAGGGAAATGACATGGGGGAAGGGTTGACTCACCCCTCCCCATATAAACCCCACAGCTACATCATGGCTACTAATATCGCAATAAATACGATAACTTTAAGAGCTGTTCTTTACCAGCCTGATCCCCCCAAAGTGGCTTTAATTAAATATAAATAAAGATATAGGTCTCCAAAAGTTTCCTGCATTGCCTTATCTATGTTGGCTCTAGTTTTTAAAATAGTCTTGGAGGGAGAAATCACAACAATGGACCTCTGTCCTTCTGCAACCTGAGGAGCAATCCAATTGCCCATGTTAACACTGCAGGAATGGCTGGGAAGCTGAAGCCAGCGCAGAACTATGAAGATGAATGTGCTAATGCAGAAGTGTGGTTGCTTAAATAATTAAATTTGCTAAATCAATTTGGATCTAGTCCGGGACTCAGTTACTTGCTCAATTTTACTTTTCGGCAGCAGTGTCTTTGACTCGCAGATATTGCTCTTTAATGATCCCAACTCTATCTTCCTGAAAGGTTTTGATTCGGCGGTGTACCACTTCTCTGTAGAACAGCGGGAGGGTTACTGAATACTTAAATACTTATGTACAAGGAAATGAATGAAACTAGCTCATTATGGCCTTGTAAGCTCAAATCAATTCGTGACACCAACAAGATATTCTTCTTGTAAGGGGCTGGGGGCATCTTAGGAACCCCCTTCCTTTGGCTTCAGAGCCAGGTGAGTGGGTCAAGAAATTGTACCATTCTGCAAGCAGCAGGACACACTGTGGATTGAGCTGGGATTGGGGCATGTTGAACCACCAATAAAAGCCTAAGTGCGCTTCTGCTTCAACACAGAAGCCCTGACCAGACCTAGAATCATACAGTTGGAAGGGGTCTCCAGGGTCATCTAGTCCAACCCCCTGCACAATGCAGAGAATTCACAAATACCTCCCCCGCACCTCCAGTGACCCCTGCTCCATGCCCAAAAGATGGCAAAAAACTTCCAGGATCCTCAGCCAAATTGGCCTGGAGAAAATTGCTTCCTGATCCAAAGTGATGATCAGCCTTTCCTTGGGCGTGTAAGAAAGGGCCACAAGAACGAAGCACTGCTGCAACCCTTCCTGCCCTCCCTCTCATGATAACAGTAACCTCTCTTTTACTTAGCTTGCTTCCTCACTCACCTGCCTGCCTGTCCCCCTTCTTTTCCCCTACCAGACTGGGAAGTGAATAACAGTAAAAGTATATGCAAAGTTACTCTAGTCTAAACCCATTGAAGTCCATAGACTTACCTACAGTGATTCTAGGATTGCACTTTATGTTACTGGGCTGAATACAAAACTTTCTGACATATTTTTATTGCAGCTTAGCAATGGGCGAACTTCTCTGGGCTCGATTCTGAAGTGAACTGTGTAAATGGACCTGTTATCTGGAAAACGACCTCATTTTTGCCTAGATCCACTTTAAAAAACTTGGAAACCCCAGTGCATTCTTGGGAGACCACAGCAGGGTTTCTTCATCTCCACAAACCTCTTTAAGTCATAGAGCAGAGTGTGGCATCTCCTCGTGGACTTTTCTTATGCTTTTATGTCAGGGGCTGAGGACAGACTGGCAATCTAAAGCGGAGGCAAAGCGGAGGGAACTGGAGCGGGGGGGAAACCCCACGGAGCTGGCCGTTCACACTGGCCAGAGCAATGTGGATCAGCGGCGATACGGAGCGTTCAGACTGCCACGGAGCGTTCAGACTGCTGCGTAGCCAGCGTGCGCGGCTCGCGCGTGCCGCTGCGCTTTTTTTGTTTTTCTTTGATGTTTTTCGCATGTGCGCACATGTGCGCATAGCTTTTTGCCGGTGCGTTCACACTTCCTCCGGATGCCTCCCGCTTCTTCCAGTTCACACTGTTTGGAAGCGGGAGGCATGCGGAGGAAGGCCCCTGAACACCGGGAAAAACCGGTGTCCTGTTAAAGCAAAAGGAAAGCGACTGGGAGACGGGTAAGTACGCAACGGAGCCGACGGACAGATGCGCATGTCTGAACGTGCTCCTTTCCTCCGTTTGCGAACCGTGCCTGCCCCGCTTTACATTGCCAGTCTGTCCTCAGCCAGGGTGATTAATATTTATATGGATACCTTGATAAATAATGGAAATACCTTGAAAAGGAAAGGTGGGGGAATCTGGGGAGTTAAACTTCAAGGGGGGGTGGGAATGGTAGCGTACTCATCAGGTAAACATTTCAGTGGAAATTTGTTGCAATTCAGAAAGCACTGGTGCCATGGAACAGCCACCAGAGACTTGAGTTTGAACTATGAACAACAGGAGCCGTCAAGTGAGACAAGCGAGCAATGTGCAGCTTCGATGCATTCTTGACAGTGAACACATAAAAACAGTGGCACTCCCCCTGCTTGAAGCTTCTCAGCATTGGCGTGACCTTGTTATAGTCCGTGGAACCCTTTGTCCTTCAAGAATGTCATGACAGCTGCAGCATTCCGTGGAAGTTTTAAGTGTGTGGACGAGTTGCAGTTCATCCATATCAAAACTAGAGAGAATTTTCTTGTTACCTCAAACACAAACCATTTCCAGAGAACTGTACTCCTATCAGGTCAGATCAAATATGCAAAGTCCTACTAGTGCTATGAAATACAAAGGAAATCTAGAAGAAGCAGAAGAGCAGGTTTCTGTACCCCACTTTTCTCTGCCTTAAGGAGTCTCAAAGTGGCTCACAATCACATTCTCTTCCCCTCCCCACAACAGGAACCTTCGAGGCGGGTGGAGCTGAGAGAGTTTTGAGAGAACTGTCACTGGCCCAAGGTCACCCAGTGGGCTTCATGTGGAGGAGGACTGGGGAACCAAACCTGGTTCTCCAGATTAGAGTCCATCACTTTTAACTGCTATACCACACTGTCTAGACCCCCACCCCCAATTTTCCATCAAGAAAATCAAGAAGTTGTCTTAAAATCATATACAAGTCACAGTCATTATACACTATTTGTGTATAACCTTTATTTAGGATGTCAACTTACAGTCAGGACTGTCTGTCTTTCAGGTAAATATGGGTGTTATCGATCATTGTTACTCCTTGAAAAAAGTATTAAAGGTCAAACTGTAAAGGATATCCTTCATACACTTCATAGATAAATGAATGCTAATATGGGCATTTTATGAAATTCGCAGTGCTTCTTTTTTATATAACACCACATAACTATGACATATAACAGATTCTACAGCAGGTATTTTAAATAATATAGTGGCAATATTACAGTTACACACAGCCTTAAATAATCACGAATCCCCAAAATATCAATACAATTTCTTTTCACATTGCATTAAAACCCACACATTGCTCCTTTATATTTCATTTTTCAATTGAGAGCCACGTGTTTATCTATTACCATGCAGAATGGGAGAAACATCCACGTGGTCGAATTCCACACCACACTGATACTGACTTAAAGAGGAACCACCCAAGGTGTGGAGATGACATTGTTTATTTGTCTGCTACTATGAATTCTGTCTGGGGACCAGTGATCATCTGTCATCTTTGCGTCTGTCTGTCTGTCTGTCTGTCTGTCTGTCTGTCTGTCTATCTATCTATCTATCTATCTATCTATCTATCTATCTATCTATCTATCTACACAGTATGATAACAGAACATGGTAACAAAATGAACATTACTACTGTGAATAACAGCCAAATCCCCATGTATTTGACTGTTATTTACAGTAGTAATGTCATTTTGTTGTCTCTCTAGCTGTCACCTTCTAGTTGTCCCCCATCAAATGTAGCCCATTTGGCATCTACTAGAGCCCATTGCTCTTCAACCCTGATCACCACTTAAGGGAACGAGCTCCCTGAGGTACAGGGGGTGGCACCCTCAGAAGTTTTTAGGAGAGGCTGTAGAGTTGTTTTGTTTTCTAGGACTTTTAAGAAGGTCAGATCCATAGGACTCTTCTTTGTAGGAGAAGGTTAATAGGGTTTCATTTTATCATGGATGGATTTAATTTAAATTTTTGACAAGCCATCTTTTCCCTCAGCTTACAGAGCTGACCACTGTGTTCCTCTAGATGCAAGTCCAGTAGCACCTTAGAGAGTCACATGATTTTTGGAGTAAGAGCTTTTGAGAGTTAAAGCTCCTTTCGTCAGAGAGGTATCTGACAAAGGGGGATTTAACTCTCCAAAGCTCTTTCCCCCAAAATCTTGTGGGTCCCGAAGGTATTACTGGATTTGAATCCAGCTGTTCTACTGCAGACCAGCATGGTTACCCTATGAAGCTGTGTTCATCTGTTTAACACGTTCACCCATAAAATCTCCATTTTGCTGCCACACACACACACAACCAACATTTCTGTGCAGAAGAAGAGGTTGGATTTATACCCTGCCCTTCATTTGGAGTCTCAGAGCAGCTTACAAACTCCTTTCCCTTCCCCTCCCCACAACAGACACCCTGTGAGGTAGGTGGAGCTGAGAGAGCTCTTTCCCAAGCTGTCCTTGAGGGAACAGCTCTGACAGAACTATGGCTTGCCCAAGGTCATCCAGCAGGTGCAAGTGAAGGAGTGGAGAATCAAACCCAGTTCTCCCAGATTAGAGTCTGCACACTTAACCACTGCACCAAACTGGTTCCTCTGTATTCTTGGTGATGCAGATCAGGTCCAAGGATAATGTTGATTGGTTCAGCACCACCATACCCTCTGTCTTCTGGTCAAGATGTCAAAACACAAGCTAAAAGAAGTTACTGCACTTGTCAAAGTGAGTTAGATTGTGTTGCTTTGTCCTTTCAGGTCTGTTTCCTACATCTACATCTTCCACAGAGTCAAAACCATTTAGCTTTGCGGGTGATAATGATATGTAGGGAGAGAGACTTTGAAAAGTCTGAATTAACTTCCGCCATGTTGAAGCCACACAGCAATTCCATTTTTTAAAAAAATGATAAAAACTAATCTATTCACTTTGATTATGGACCAAGAAGTAACCTTTCAATGTTCCCTTACAGAATGTCACTTTAACTGATAAAAACGGCTTCATTAAGGCAGGTCACAGGATCAAAACCAGAGATTGTCTCTGTACTAGAGGCATGTGAAGGCTAAACTGGTGTGACAATCAAACTCATGATATGTCATCCTAAATTCTTTGTTACACTGCTGGATCACTCCGTGCTGCTGCATAGATGAATTTATTTGTTCTAAATCAAGCTGAAATGCCATTTAATGAGAACAGGCACAATGTGTCCACTTGACGCTAACTAGTTGCCTGTCCCCTCCAACATTCAATCACTGAACATCAGGAGCCATATTGCAGACACACAAGCCTTTCAAAGCGTCAAAAAGAACCCTGCAATTACAGTTTTTTGAAAGATGACACAGAAGATAGGCACATACAAGGGAATTTTATCCAGGCTGGGACTGAGCTCACTTTGTTCATTAATATATTTTTTTAAATTAAAGTATTTTTATTAAGGATTCAAGAGGGTACAAAAATTTATTAACAGTTAACAATTATAGACATATCGTAACTGTCTCAGACAACATGGCTACCATTAACGTTGGAGTGTACAATGCATCCTGGTGTTATACGTGGAGTTAATAAGTTGATCCTTCTCAGAGAGAAGTGAAAAATACAAACTGACAATACAGACAAAATTTAAATGTAGTCTATGCTATAAGTTATAACTTTTCAGGTAAATGTGGTTTGCAACATATGATATAAGAAGAATAGCAATTATCTCTTTCTCCAGTTATAAATACAGATACAGGGGGATGTTATTTACCCACGCTTTTGGGAGTAGACCCCCTCCACTTTCAGAATACTCATTGATAATTGGGTACCATTTAGTCATGGGACTTTTTGCGTTCTGTGTATTATCCCAGCTTTCTATTTTGTCTGCTATTTTATCTAAAATAAAGTAATCCCAAATTTTGGCTTTCCAGGTGCTGAGTGAGGGGCTGGTGGCTTCTTTCCAGTTTATCACTATTGTATATTTTGCCGCTGTAAGAAGAACTTCTACCAGGTCTTTACTATTGGAATCTATTTTTATTTTTGGCCATAGATTGAGCAAGATTAGCGCCGGATCATATGGGATGGAAATTTTAAGCATTGTTTTAATTTCCACCAAAATTTGTTTCTAAAAGGTGGCTATAATGGTCATTAATATTTGTGTTGTTGTTTGGCTTATTTGATTTTATGATGGTTTTGGAGTTGTTATTATATCTCATGTTATATAGATTCAGGACTTCTTCGTTCAAATATTCAGTACTTTGAGGTCTGAATGTGCCTATATTTTTTAAGCACCAAGAATTCAGAGTATCACTGCCCCAGACATAGTGTTCCCTCTATACCTTGCGGCAAATAGCCACTGATGGACTTCTGATCCATATGTTTATCCAGTCCCCCTTGAAGATGTCTATGCTTGTAGTCCCACCACCACCACTTCTTGCAGCAGTGTTAATGCCTCTTTGGCTGAAGAAGTACCTCCTTTTATCTGTTCTAAGCTTACCGCTCATCAATTTCACTGAATGCCCGCGAATTCTTGTATTGTGAGAAGGGGAGAAAAATACTTCTCCCTCTACCTTCTGTGTCCCATATACAATTTTGCAAACTTCTATCATGTCACCCACTCACCCAACTTTTGGGTACTCAACTTTATTGTGTCTTTGGGTTTTTTTCCCTCCCTTCCGTTTTAGTTTATTATATCTCAAGAATGCTCCCATTTGGTTTCTACGGCAAACAGATTTCCACCTCTGTAACTTTTCTGCTTTCTGACCAATAAGGATGGAATTCTCACCAACTGTAGCCCTCGCTCCAGGGATTCTCTCACCCAGATTTCAGGCAGGCAGGAGAACACACCTTCCTTGTAGCGGCAAGTCACTTGCAGACTAGCTTAGGAGAACAAAGCTCTAAATAGCCAAACACTCTGTACAGTGAGGCAAGGTAGGAGGGTTGGGGTCATCCGCTTTCTCCACCTTTGTGCAAAAAAGACCTCTGCCTACTTAACGCATCAATAGGCAAATGCATGCATACTGGGTCACTCCACAACTGTTTGTTTTAACTGCAGTTTAAGATATCTGGAAGGTCTCATTCTAGCATTGCCACGGTCAAGGAAACTCATGCCCCCACCCTGTTCTTTTTTCACCCTTCACCTCATGTTCTGCACTTTATTTGAGCCAAAAAGGACTACTGCCTTTTTTTTGTAACTGTATTTCTTGCCCATTAGGCCCCTCCCCCCAAAAGTGCACTTTGATAGGTTTCATCTCTCTGTGAAACACAAGACTGGTTGAGCCGAACGTTCTGCTTCACTGTACACAAGTCGAACCGAAATACTCTCAGGCATCCTTTGTCCAAATTTTATGGTTTCAATTTTGTATACCCCTCCAAATTTTATGGTTTTAATTTAAAAACAAACAAACTTTGAAATCAATGAAAAAACTGGGCATGATGCAAATTATGCATATATATACAATGTGTGTGGGTGTGTGGGGGTGTATAGTACTTAGAGTTGCCAGCCCAGTGCTGGCAATCCTGGGACATTTTGAGGGCACTGCTTGGGGGAGGTGGAGTTTCAGGGGATGTGATGTTGTTGCCCTGCAAGGCCCTACGCACTCTTAAAAAGTCTACAAGTGTTAACAATAAACTGAGTTGCCGAATGTGTAAAAAGGACTGAGATGCAATATGACCAGATTGCAATGCCAGCTGTACACACATGCCAGCCGACGCCTGAGACGATGTGCCAGTGGTTCCCGAGGTTGCCAGCTCCCAGAGACTTCCCTTAACACAACTTCTTACACAGAAACAACCACTCGCCATTGTGGTTTGAACACGTGCTTTCAGACGCCATTAGCATTGTTCTTCTCCCTCGCACAGGCAACCCCCCTCCAAAAGACTTATTCCCACCTCCACATAGACAATGGACTTGGCTAGTCAGAAACCGGTTCTGCAGCTCAGAAACATTAAGCCCATCAGCAAAACAAAGGGTCTAGCCAATTACTCTTATTTGCCCTCTAGGTATCTCTGTCACAATCCAGGTAGAGTATAACATTACCCAACCTCTTAAGCCTCTCTCCTCTAGTAGACAGGACTTTTGGGGTGGTCTCAAGGGAGGTGGCCAGCCAAGCCCACCCCCAAAGCCCCCCTAAAAATAGCTATCCAGCCATGTGCCCTCTCTCTCTCTCCTTGCCCTTAGACTAACCCTGCCCTACCTTGCAGACTCTGGCATAGCTAACCAAGAGTCATTCCACGTGTTCTGCTGGTTCAGTTCATGACCCCCAATTCCCCATAAACTCCCCTTATTTTTCCAGTGGGAACTCAACATCTCTCTGGACAGGTAATTATTGCCCTCGACAGATACCAACAATATTCCTGCTAATGCAACAGTCTTTGCTCTATCTTTATTTCTTAGGCTCAGTATAAGTGAATGTGTGAATCTGTTTTGTTTGCCTGAGTAAGAACCTCTTAGTAAAGAAACTACTTTATTACTGAAGCCAGCCTCCTTCTTTATTTCTGGTGCTTCTGGAAGAGGTAGAACCTCTGTATATATTGGTGTTTTTCCCTTTTGCCTATTGCCATATTTATAATAAGCTCTAATTCCCCAATATTAATAATAATTAAAGGCAATTTGGCTAACTATGTCACATTGAAAGAGACTGGGAAAATTCCTAGAATGTCATGGAGAAGGTGATGTCACTTCCAGGTGGAGGTTGTGTGTGTGTGTGTGCGTGTGTATGACATCACTTCTGAGTAACACTCTAGGAATCCCTCCAACTTCTTGCCATAGAGACTGAGGGAATTCTTAGAGCAGGGGTGTTGAATTCATTTGTTATGAGGGCTGGATATGGCATGAATGAGACCTTGTTGGGCCGGACCATGTTTGTCATAAAATGTAATGCCAGGTAGCGGAGATATAAATTTTTATAAAGGACACAAACACAAAGGTTTTTTTTCCAACTTAAAATAAAAACATAATTAAAACATTAGCATTCTTGCAATATTTTGTTTATTTAACAGTATCTGATACCTCTTGCTCTGAATTATTGCATCAAAATGTCTGTGCTGTTGCAGTCTTGAGTATGCTGTTCAGATGTGTAAGCTAAAAACCTACTTTTGATATATTGACATTCACGACAGAAATCTCATGCGCAGAGTTCTGAGTCTAGGACCCAGGAGAAAACATGAAATGGCTGAGTGATTGAGAGAGTCTGGTGAATCAAGATATTATGCAGCAGCAGCAACAGAACTGGAAGCAGGAGATGGCCAGTTCCAGTGTGGGCCTGATAGAAGCCCTCCAAGGGCCTGATTCGGCCCCCGGGCTGCATGTTTGACACCCCTGCCTCAGAGCATCACCATCAATGCTACCCCCCCATAACGTTCTCCCACTTCTCAAATCATCCAGGGCGGGGCACTCAGTGTGGGGATGACACTTTGCCTGCTGTCAGTGGGCCAATGGCCAATGGCGAGCCTAAACTGTATATTTAACCTTGAGGAAATCAGTATGTAAGCACTGTATATCAGTAGCTTTCCAAAACAATTGTATGTAATTGATTTTTTAAAAGAACATTATAAAAAGCAGTGCACAGACCTTTCAAAGTGCTCTTCTGCAGATGAAGAGGAAGAGGAGGAAATGTTTAAAGGGCAAAGAAAATAGGCAGTAAAACATATCTCTTCATTGTTGGCTTTGTATTGAGATAACCCTCCCATCCACGCCCAACAACGTGAAACAATAACATTCTACCAAACAGTCAATACATCTGCTGTAAATGAAATTATATAAAGCTCTTATTTCCTACAGTTAAATACCATTTTAATTAAGATTTCATCCCTGATACATTGATAAGCTGCCTCAATTGCTTGCATTACTCATTAACATGATTACTAGCAGCACAGCTACAGCAACACTTATAAATTAAATGATGGTGCTAATCCCAAACAGAGTAGTGTTTCTTTTCTTTTTTCTAAAGAGCACTTGTGGATGAAAAATTTTAAGAGCAAATTACACCTTCTATTATTTTGGTGGGCCTGAAAATCAGAAACAAATTGTGCTGATAGTCACAAGGAAAGATATATTTGGGAAAGGATAATGGAACATTTCCAGTACTTGGAATGCAAATCTGGGGAGGCAGGATTTTGTCTTTTCTTGTACATCGCCTGGAGCCCCACAGTTTGTGGAGATAGGTGATTAATAAATGGAATGAATGAATGAATAAATACAGATCAGGAACACAAGACTAGCACGGACAGATCACTTTGCAAGGAACGTGGGAAAAGGTTCTGTTTCTTTTTTTCCTTTAGGAAACAATTTGGATCAGCAATAAGCAGGAAATCCAACTACGAAGCAAAAACAAGAGAGTCTTCTCTTCTCAGTGTTTCAAACCTCAAGAGATTATGTTTTAAGACTGTCAGTACCTCTGGTTATTAAATATAAATTATCTGTTAATTGGGTATCTCTGAGCATCACTACTGTATTTACTGGAGAGGAAGATGCCCGCCAGTGTTATACCCCCAAATAGTTTTATTATTAGACATAATGTAACTTGTATGCACATTTAAGATGACCCCTTCTTTTTAACGGCATATTTTTTGGGGGGGGGGGCTAGTGTTACATTTGAGTAAACACAGTATAAATTAAAAAGCAATCCCAACAAATGATCTTAAAGATACAGCTTATTTGTTTGTTTGTCTTGTTACAGTCTAATACTGAGTATGTCCAAGAGTTGGCGCTCGAATTTTGCTCAGTAGTCCATCCCAACAGTACCTCAAATGGTACTTCTGGCAATAAGGCCTTAGTAAAGTATCTGCAAATGTTGAAATAGAACAACAACAAAAAGCTACAACCATTTGTTCAACAACAATAAAGTGAAGAAAAATGAAGTGTTTCTGATTTTAAATAATGCACAGCCTCCTTGTGATGATCTTGGAGTACATGTAATCCAAGTAAAACAGTAAACTGTAAGCATCCGTTGACGGTGGCTTGCCTGGCCAGTGGCTTGCCTGACGGTGGCTTGCCTGGTCCATCACTCACTTATTCCTGAGCAACCCCACTGATTTTAATAGGGGTTCTTTGAATTCTCAACTGGAATAATAAAGTCTCCTTGACAGACATGGGCTTTATGCACTTTGAAGCTTCAGGAGAAGTCTAAATTTTTCATTTGACTCTTTTATGAAGTAATTGAAGAGTGCATTTCTCCCCGCTTTCTGCCTTATAACTGATCTTCCAGAAAGAGCTGATTCCAATACCAGGTTTCATGTTCCATATTGCTACAAAAAAGTTACGTCAGTATGTAAGCTCCTTGTGACTGTTCCGGTCTAGGAAAATATTGTTCATGGGTATTCCTCCGTAAAAGAAATAAAACATCCTGTAATGCTGTTAAAAGGTGACCTACTCTGCACAGTTCCAAAACAAGGCCACGTTTCCAGCCAAGTAGACCCTCAGGCCTGTCACTCACAAAGTTTCCCTGTCTATTTTGGTTTCGTCTGCCATTTATCTCTTGTCAGACAGCACTATCAAGCAAACAACTGCTGCATGTGAAATTCATTTTGTAAGTACGCTATAGAATGCACCAAGGGGAACACTTTCCTCTGCTATAGCATACCTGTGGGGTCAGCGTTTGTATATTAGACTAAAGCTGCCCCCTCCGCCATTTTCCTAATTGGCCCAATGGAGAAAATAACTTGCAAAAGAAAGGCATTGGTTATTCCCAGCCCTACTGGGGGAGAATGGGAAGGAACTGCATGGCTTATCTCTGCGGTGCATTTTGCTTGCCTGACTCCGAAGACGGCATTCATCAAGTGCTCTTAACTGGATTCCAAATACCTTGCCTGGTCTCACAGTGACACCTGGTAACTATCATTTAATCCACTTAGTTCAGAGTATACTGGAAAGTATTGGGGTCGGGAGGCGAGTGGTAGTGATTCCATAGCAAAGCTCTTTATTGAGGGTCAGATGGAACATGGGGAACCCCAGGCTCAGAGCCCTCTTTTATGCCGGCCGGAGACAATGCCCCGACCTCGCCCCCAAGTCCTTATAGGACCTTAAGTCCGTGGTTGCAGTTCATAGGTCCCCCAGCGAGAGACCTAGGCACGTAATTGGTGGTCGCTCAGGATCCAACTAGCTATTGTTCTACCTGGCCAAAGCTCAGGTAGATTCTGACCTTGTGCGCTGACCATGTGGCGGTCGCCATTGCGAGAGGCCAGGCGACCGCGGTCTTAGTACACAACAATACATAAACCTGATGAGCGCTGTAAATAGATGCAGCATGCCAACCTGACACAAAACCACAAGGTTCCAATCTTAAATGACAATGACCTGGCCATTGATGTTCCAATAATGTATGTCATTGAATCACCCTAGTAGACTGTGAGCGTGCACCCAAGAGCGCCTAGCCCTCATGCCAAAGGTCACCAAGTGCACATATGCAAAAACCACTCAAAATACTGCTCACAAATAATCAGTGTGAGCTCATGGGATGCTCAGCTCATGAAGAAAATGGGCTTTTCAAACAGGATAGGGTTGATTTTCAAAACACATTTGAGAAGGAGTCTATCGTCCATGTACAAAAGGCACATCATGGAACTTCCCCCTGTTCCTTTCCTTTCCGGCAGTTCTTTCCAACCCGCCAGAATTATCATTCCTGAATTTGCAGGACCTGTGCAGAGAAACAGCTATGACAATTGTGCTGGAGTGAGGAGGGACCAAGGGATGGAAGGGGCCCTGGCACACAGCAGAACTGTGCTTGAGGAAGAAGCAGGGCTTTCTTTCCTGGGGGAAAGCACCAGAATGGAGTTCCAGAACCTCCTCGACAAAATTATTTTTAAAATGTTTAAAAGTTCATGAGTTTTCAGGTTGCAGATTGAAAACTTCATTTCCCTCCTGAGAGTTCTGGCTCCTCAAATCAGCCCTGGGAAGAAGCAGCAGTTTCATTTCCTTCTCCTTCGCACTCTAGCCTCCCTTTCCAATAGGGTTGCCAAGTCTTCTTCACTTACCGGCGGGGGGGAGTCCTCCATCGTCTGGGAGCTTCCCTGGCGCGCATGCTTTGCATGTGCGCCCGCTGACGTCACCCGGAAGTGACGTCAGCACATTGGGGGCGTTGCCAGGGCGATGCCCTGGCAATGCCCCCAACGTGCTGACATCACTTCTGGGTGACATCATTACGTTGGGGAAGTCGTCCTGGCTAGACGACTTCGGGGGTGGGGTTCCCCCTGCTGGCCGAATGCTGGCCGGCGGATCAGGAACCCCTGTAGTGGGGGATTCCCCGCCCCCCAGGCTGACTTGGCAGCCCTACTTTCCAACCCAGGTGGGTATTCCTCAAAACGAGCTTTCCAGGGGTCAGAAAGGGCTACAAAAGCACACTGGCGAGTTTTCTATGACTATTATAACCAATTTCTTTAGTAATATAGCTGAAAGGTTTAATAGTATATGATAATACTATAAGACAGTTTTAATATGAAATGAAAAGTGTAATATGTGTTGTTTATTGTAACAAACTGTTGTTTATTGTAACAAGCTGTTGTGTGAAATCTCATAAAAATTCTATGATGTAATCTATGGTATATTATATAATCAATAAGATCGATAAGATAAGATAAAAATGAAAATATAAGTTTTTAAGTTAATAGGTCATATATATTTTAGCCTGTACTCTTATGCCGTTATACCATATATATCTTGTTAAATATTTGTTAAGCTATTATATCATATACTTTGTTACATATACATAAAATTTTGAAGAAGGAAGATCCGTAATTTCTGTAAAATTGCCCTCATAATAGGTTTTTTTGGTAATTAGATTTTTGATCTGTTTTTCCCTATCCCTTCTTTTTTTTCTGTATCCCTTATGATATAATTAATTTTTTAAAAAAATAAAGACTACATGAAAAGAAGGTGCTTTGTAAACAAAGTGATAGGATACTTCCCTTTGGTGAGAGCCAGTTTGGTATAGTGGTTAAGTGTGCGGACTCTAATCTGGGAGAACCGGGTTTGATTCCCCACTCCTCCACTTGCACCTGGCTGGATGACCTTGGGCAAGCCATAGCTCTGTACCAGCTGTTCTTTCAAGGACAGCTTGGGAAAGAGCTCTCTCAGCCCCACCTTCCTCACAGGGTGTCTGTTGTGGGAAGGGGAAGGGAAAGGAGTTTGTAAGCCGCTCTGAGACTCCAAGTGAGTGAAGGGCAGGGTATAAATCCAATCTCTTCTTCTTCTTCTCTTCTTCCCCTTGACTCCTAAAAGGAGGAGAAGAAGGAGGAGAAGAGGAGATTGGATTTATACTCCCCCCTTCACGACCCGAAGGAGTCTCAGAGCAGCTTACAATCTCCTTCCCTTCCCCTCCCTGCAACAGACACCCTGTGAGGTAGGTGGGGCTGAGAGAACTCTTGAGAGAAACTGGTTGTGAGAGAACAGCTCTGAAAGAACTTATGACGGACCCAAGGTCACACCAGCAGCTGCGTGTGGAAGAGTGGGGAATCAAACCTCCTAACTGCTACACCAAACTGGCAAAAGGGTGAGGGTCCACTAGGCACACTGCCAACTTGTGAGCTCTGCATGTTGTGAGATGGATCATATGAAAAATCTATACACAAAACGCACAGTTTCCTATGTAGGGAAATCAAATATCCAGTCAGTAACTTCCATGCGATGAACTGTTGTCTTGTGATCTTTCGGCACTTTTGTGCAAAGCTTTCTAACATTACTATGAAGAAAATTACTTAGTACCGGCTTTTGATAATGCACATTCATTTTATAGCCATTTTCACAGGTTTAAAAAAACAAAACAATGACAGTGAATTTGCAGATGATAAGGGACCTATGAATTAGATATGCCATAGCTTTATTAGCGTGGCATCCAGTCTCTCTTAACTCATGGATGGCAGATCAGACTGGTGCCTGCAAGATTGCCTGAAAGAGACATCACACTTTTTGTGTCTACTGCAATGGCAATGTGATCAGCAGCGAAGCTTACCAACAGTCTTTGAACATAACAAGGCTGAAGGGGGAATGGGCCTGCTTTGAACAATATGGGTCCTTTTAAACAAAGCAAGGGCAAAATGTGTATCAACAACTTTCCAATGAGATCAGACAAGGAGGACTATCACAGGAAGAAGGCCAACGAGAAAGTATTCCGCTCATTCATGTATTCAGTGGTCTGAGACTAATTGGGGATTTTTGTGTTGAAATTCATCTATCTTATGAATACTTGAGGCCCCCTTGAATATTTACTTGCAGACATACACCGAAGAGACAGTAAGAGCTGTGAAGCTCTCCAGTGCAGGAGTGCTGTGATGAACTGTGGTCCCTTTCTGCGTTGTGAACGATTAATTCGACCAACAGCATGATCTTAACTCTCCAGCCCTTGCCGAAGTGAACTGCCAGGATTCAAGGGTGAAGCACACTGTGCACTGAAAGGCTTTCAGACCATATGCGTATTGTGGTGGTAGTGGCCATTCCCATAGCAACAGCTAAGGCTCCAAAAAGTTCATTAGTATGTTCCTCACTGAACAAATTTGCTGGAAAGGTTGGGTTGGGTACCCATGCAGACATGGGTCTCTGAATGTGAGTGGAAAAACCAGGGGAGGTGGATTAGTAGGATGTGCGATGGTTTGAAATAAAATGCAACTATATTTCATGAGAAGCACATGTTAAAAGGGGTGGAGAGACCCGGGGGGGGGGGGAGGTTATTCTCATAATGTTATGGCACCAGAGCCAGATTAATAGTCAGCAACTAGGCTTGCCAGAAGGCAGTGCTCAGACAAGGAGGGGAGTGTAAGCCCGTACCGTTGCCACAAAGGCCACTGCTCCCTCCCCTTTTAGCTATGGGCTGGTAACAATATTCCTTCTAAGCTGTGGAGTCTTATGAGCAAACACTCTGCTTTGTGAGCTGTTTGGCTGCTGCATAAATTAGTTTGCTGTGGAGCCCTCCTTCCTGAGCTAAGACAAAAATCTGTGCGCTGGAGGCTAAAAAACGGTGAGCTAGCTCACACTAACTCAGCTTAGAGGGAACACTGCTTGGTAACTAGGGATCAGGCAGACAATGCCCCTCAGGAGACCTTATTTAACCTCTCAGCTGCTGATTTATTCTGAAATTCCTTCTGATATATCCATGGTGTAGAGCAGTCTGGCAGGGTAGCCTCAAATCGCCACCAGTAAATTTGATATTGGAAGGGAAAGGATTGACCTTGTCAGGTCCTGGAAGCTAAGCAGATTTGGTACTCGGACGACTCTGCAGAGGAAGGCAATGACAAGCCATCTCTGCTTCTTAGAATCATACAGTTGGAAGGGACCTCCAGGGCCATCTAGTCCAACCCCCTGCACAATGCCGGAAATTCACAACTACCTCCACCCCACACCCCCAGTGACCCCTGCTCCATGCCCTGAAAATGGCCAAAAAACAAAATCCTCCAGGATCCTTGGCCACACTGGCCTGGAGACAATTGCTTTCTGATCCCAAAGTGGTGATCAGCATTTCCCTGGATGTGTGAGAAAGGGCCACGAGAACGAAGCACTGGTGCAACCCTTCCTGCCCTCCCTCTCATGATCTGTCTAAATTCACAGAATCCGCATTGCTGTCAGATGGCCATCTAGCCTCTGTTTAAAGACCTCTAAAGAGGGAAAGCCCACCACCTCCCGAGGAAGCCTGTTGCACTGAGGAACTGCTCTAACTGTCAGGACATTCTTCCTAATGTTTAGCTGAAACCTCTTTTCATTTAATTTCAACCTGTTGATTCTGGTCTGACCTTCTGGGGCAACAGAAAACAACTCTGCACCATTCCTTCAAGTACCTGAAGATGGTTATACCCAGGGCTCTTCTTGTAGAAAAAGCCCAGCAGGAACTCATTAGCATATTAGGCCACACCGCTTACATCACAGCTCATTAACATATTAGGCCACACCCAATGTTCCCAGAAGTGTGGTCATCCAGCCACATCCACCTTTTGCTTCTTATTCTGTTTACCTTGTTGTCAAAACAGTTTTGACAAAACCAATAAAAACATTATTTTCTGTCCCATCTATACAAAACCTTGCCTGAACCAATATCTTATGTCCAACAATTATTCCCACACTGGATTGAAATCAATTCCTAAGGGTTAGGTTCCCATGGAAATCAGGTTACCTTCCTGCAGAACTAGTACGCTGAATATGATTTTTTAGGGTTGCCAACCTACAGGTGGGGTCTGGAGATCTCCTGGAATTACAACTGAGCTCCAAATTACAGAGATCAGGTCAATGGCTGTTTTGGAAAGTGGAGTCCACAGCATTATGCCTTGCTTAGGTCCCTCCTTCCCCTAAACTGCACCCTCCACTCCCAAATCTCCAGGGATTTCCTCAACCTGGAGTTGGCAACCCTAGTTCACTGGCAGAACAACGCTAGGAGCCAGTTTGGTGTAGTGGTTAAGTGCGTGGACTCTAATCTGGGAGAACCGGGTTTGATTCCCCACTCCACCCTTGCACATGCTGGATGACCTTGGGTAAGCCATAGCTCTGTACCAGCTGTTGTCTCAGAGCTCTCTCAGCCCCACCTACCTCACAGGGTGTCTGTTGTGGGGAGGGGAAGGGAAAGGAGTTTGTAAGACACTCTGAGACTCCCTTGGGTAGTGAAGGGCGGGGTATAAATCCAATCTCTTCTTCTTCTAGGTTTGTGGATGCACTGGACGGGAGTAGTTTGTGGACTATTTTATTCAAGGTACAAAATTTTATTTAAGGTATAAGACTTCATGTGCCACCCACACTTCTTCAGATGGAAGAAGTGTGCATGCACACAAAAGCTTATACCTTGGATGAAACTTTGGACTCCAACTTTGTTCTGCTGCTTCAGACCAACACGGCTACCCACCTGAATTATTACACTACATTATTATTACATTATTACATTATTTTTACAAGCAATTACGTACCAGTGGAGTGGTTACCATGCAGAGTCTGTCCCACAGGTAAAATTATCCTGTGAACAGGTGGTCTTTACCACATAAAAGTATCACTACCATCAGTGCTGCCCACCATGCTCATTTTTAGTTACATCTCTGTTTCTCTGCTGATGTACCCCAAAGTCCCCCATGCAACAGTCAAGTGTTCTGCCAACACACACAACAATGAAGCTACTTTTTCAGATGTTTTCTCTTGCATGGCAGTAAGCACCAAACCACTTCAATACAGACTTTAGACACACATATATTTGCAAGCCATTCCCAACAAGACACAACAATGAACTCAGGCTTCAAATGTACTTTTTTAAAGCAGAAGATGCCGTGAGAAAATGAAAGAGATGCTCAAAAATTAAAGATATTGTCAAAAGCAGCATTTCCTGGGCTCTCTGCTTTTTTACCCCCCCCCCTTCCAATAATTTTTAAAATAAAAACACAAGTAACAAAATGAAACAGAAAGAAAGAAAGAGAGAGAGAGAGAGAGGTGGGGGAGAGAAAGAGAGAGAAAGAAAGAAAGAAATGTAGGAGAGAGAGAGAAAAGGAAGGAAGGAAGGAAGGAAGGAAGGAAGGAAGGAAGGAAGGAAGGAAAGATAGATAGATAGATAGATAGATAAGAAGGAAGGAAGGAACGTGGAAGAGAGAGAGAGAGAGAAAGGAAGGGGAAAGGAGACAGAGAAAGAGAAAGAAAGAAAGAAAGAAAGAAAGAAAGAAAGAAAGAAAGAAAGAAAGAAAGAAAGAAAGAAAGAAAGAAAGAAAGATGGGGACAGAGAGAGAGAGAGAGACAGAAAGACAGAAAGACAGAAAGACAGAAAGACAGACAGACAGATAGATAGATGAGAGAAAGGAAGGAAGGAAGGTGGAGGAGAGAGAGAAAGAACAAAAGAAAGGTGGGGACAGAGAGAGAGAAAGAAAGACAAATAGAAAGAAAGAAAGACAGAAAGAAAGGTGGGGGGGGAGAGAGAGAGAAGGAAAAGAGATGGGGGAGGCACTTACCGGAGCAGGGAGAGCGACGCAACGGCAGCAAGCCAAAAGCCTTTCAGTGCAAAGAGCCTAGTTCCCTGCTTAATCTATGGGCGAAGCTTTCTCCTGCTGGCTCTCTGTACTTAAAGGGAAAGTGCCAGGTGGGGGTTTTTCCTGCCAGCTCTCTGCGGGAACTTTCCCTTTAAGTGTAAACAGCTCAGGCCGGGCAGGGAGGGGGCGGGGCAGGCTCAGACGCCAGCCGGAACGGCGTTCCAGTGCGTTCCTGATGAAAAAGAGCCCTGGTTATATCACCTCTCAGTCGTCTCCTCTCCAGGCTAAACATACCGAGCTCCTTCAGCCTTTCCTCATAGGACTTTGTCTCCATACCCCTCACCATCTTCATTGCCCTCTACTGGACACATTCCAGCTTTTGTATATCCTTCTTGAATTGGAGTGCCCCAAACTGAACACAATACTCTAGGGTCCAATCTGCACTGGTATTTCCCACCATTGTGCAAATGATCTCACATCGTCTGACAAATTTCTGTCTGCATTTTACGCTGCATCCACTCTCCTATTGTTTCATCTCAGCATCGGGTGTCTGCATCATTTTATTGCCATTTAGTGATCGCTCCGAAGTCACTAAGAAGTCTCACTGTCTTATCTGAATGTGGTTTCAAGGTGGTACAAAACTGCTCCTCCCCACCATCAAGCCACTGTGAGTAAAAAGCAGACAACTGGAGCTGAATCCCCCCCCCCCATCTTTTCTAAGGGGATACGCAAATTGTCACAAAGGAAAATCCAGTTGTCTGCATTTAAAAGCAGCTAAGGAACATTTTCCCACAATCATATTGGAGGGGGGTTGGAAACACGCCCACCCCTGAACCATTTGTTATTTCCTGGGGCAGTCTCCGGAACGCTCTGCCTGGCAACTGCTGAGTGTTTTGTGTTTTTTACCCATCTAATTCCATCTTTCCTGCCCCCTCCTCTGTCAAGTCACCCCCTTTTACCTTCTATTGGGGGGGGGGGTCACAGGTGCCATTTCCTCCCCACAGCACAGCGGAGCACCCTGCCAGCACCCTGGGAGATTGCTCCCCCCCTCGCGCCCTCTCCCTAAACAGCTTGCATCTTGATGCAGACAGAGGAGAGCTTTATACTGAACCAAATGGGAAACCGGCGCCACAGCCGCACGGAACAGCTTTACATAGCAAATGCAGATTGGGCCTAGGTGAAGTCTAACCAGAGCAGAATAAAGCAATACCATCACTTCGCGTGAACTGGACACTATACTCCTGTTGATACAATCCACAATCACATTTGCCTTTTTAGCTGCTTCACCACACTGCTGACTCGTACTCCTAGATCCTTTTCACACATACTACTGCCAAATCAAGTCTCCCCCATCTATAATTATGCATTTGATTTTTCCTACCTAAATCATTTTATGTACCTTATTCCAACATTTATTCACTTTATCACATCTCCACCATATGTGGAAGTAAGACCCTACATTGGTCTTGCATTTCCAACATTTATTGGAAGAATTCGGGAAACATTTGGCAATCTTGTCAGGTGACCAGTGCCATCTATGGAACAATTTAAATATATTTTCTTTGTATGGGATGGACCTCATATACTTTGCTGATTTCCAAATCTTAGACCAATTGTCTGTTGGTATAGTGTGCCCAATATCTTTCATCCATACCACCATCAAAGGTTTAATTGTTTCATCTTCCAGGTAATCATTGATTAACCAGTTATATAATTTATGAATTAATCTATCCTTTGAAGGTAACCCTATTTTATCTAATTCATTTTGATTTTTCTCAAAACCTATTCTTTTATCTTCTGTAATTCTTGATTTTAATGGATTTTTCTCCCACCATGATAATTGAGTCCCTGTAGAAGTTCTTCAGGTTTTAGGTCATTAGTCTTATCTAATAATTTTCCATAAATTACTCTATTATGTTTTGTAAGCAGAGTTGGTTTAACGAATGCTTCCAATGGCGAAACCCACTTTGGTATTTTGGTATAAAACTTCCCTTTAATATTCATCCAGATTTTAGTAAGGGAACCTTTTATAATATGTTCATGAAAGTTTCTATGCATTTTATCTTTTCCATACCATAAATATGTGTGCCAGCCCATTTTCAAATCAAAACTCTCCAATTTCAATATTCTTATATCCATCAACGTTACCCATTCTTTTATCCATCACAAAGCTGATGCTGTATAGTATAATTGCCAGTTCGGTACCGCTAGGCCTCCTCTGTCTTGTCTATCTTGAAGTGTTTTCCATTTAATTCTTGCTTTCCCATGCTGCCAAATAATTTTTTTTATAATCTGGTCAAGTTCATTAAAATACTGAAATTTCTTGATAATTGGTAAATTCTGCAACAAGAAAAGAAATCTCGGTAACATGTTCATTTTGATTGCTGCGACTCTTCCCATCAATGACAACTGTAAATGTTTCCATTTTTCTAGATCTCTTTTCAGTTCTGTCAAAAAGACTTTGTAGTTATTTTCATATAGAGTTGCTGTTTTGTTTGTTAAAATTATTCCTAGATATCTTATTTTTTCTACAACCTCTATCTTAGTAGCTTCTCGGATCATTTGGGCTTGGGTTGTTGTACAATTTTTTTGTTAGCAATTTTGTTTTCTGTAGGTTAATTTTTAAGCCAGCTCTTTTACCATATTGTTGAATTCCCAATAGTAGTTCCGGTAGGGTTTTAAGTGGATCTTCAGCTATAAATGCTAAATCGTCCATGAATGCTTGTAATTTGAGGCCGAAGACAGACTGGCAATCTGAAGCGGAGGCAAAGCGGAGGGAACTGGAGCGGGGGAAAAAACTCACGGAGCTGGCCGTTCACACTGGCCAGAGCAATGCGGATCAGCGGCGATACGGAGCATTCAGACTGCCAGGGAGAGTTCAGACTGCCGCATAGCCAGCGCGCGAGGCTCGCGCGTGCCGCTGCACTTTTTTTTGTTTTCCTTTGATGTTTTTCGCATATGCGCATATTTGCATATGCGCATATGCGCATATGCGCAAAACTTTTTGCCGTGCGTTCACACTTCCTCCGGATGCCTCCCACTTCTTCCAGTTCACACTGTTTGGAAGCGGGAGGCATGCGGAGGAAGGCCCCTGAACACCGGTTTTACCTGGTGTCCGGGTAAAGCGGAAGGAAAGCGGCTGGGAGACGGGTAAGTACGCAACGGAGCCGATGGGCAGATGCGCATGTCTGAACGGGCTCCTTTCCTCCGTTTGCGAAGCGTGCCTGCCCCGCTTCAGATTGCCAGTCTGTCCTCGGCCTGAATGTCTCCCCCTGTGTCCTCAAACCTTTTATCTGTTTGTTCTCTCACTCTATCCACCAGCATTTCTAATGTAAAGATGAAAAGAAGTGGTGATAAAGGACATCCCTGTCTAGTGCCTTTCTGGATTTCAATATTTTGGGTCACCTCTCCATTTATTAGTATTTTAGCCTGTCGAGTGCTGTATATTGCTCTTATCATTGTAAGAAAGTCTCTGCTGCAATCCCATATCTCTAATTTGTGTAACATAAATGACCAATTAATATTATCGAAGGCCTTTTCCGCATTGAGGAACATCAATGCCATTTGTTTACTTGGATGTAGCTCATAATATTCCAATACACTGATTACAGTTCTGATGTTATTTCGAATTTGTCT
This sequence comes from Lepidodactylus listeri, assembly GCA_029233225.1. Classification (NCBI taxonomy): domain Eukaryota; kingdom Metazoa; phylum Chordata; class Lepidosauria; order Squamata; family Gekkonidae; genus Lepidodactylus; species Lepidodactylus listeri. The sequence continues at coordinate 107,580,335 of JARCFY010000009.1, read as the reverse complement.
TCTCAGGAGAAAACCCACTTTGTCTTGGTGGATAATTTGGGACAACACTCTTTTTAATCTAGTTGCTAGAATATTTGCAAACAATTTTTAGTAGCGATATTGGCCTGTAATTTTTGATTTCTGTAGCATCTGTATTGGGTTTATGTAACAATATTATCAGGGCCTCATTCCATGTTCCAGGTAATTTCCCAGAGTATTTAATCTTTTGTAACAATTCTTTTAAATATTGGGCAAATTTGTTCCTCAAAAGTTTGATAAAATTCTGCTGGAAAACCATCCGGTCCTGGTGATTTATTCTTCTTTGTATTTTTTATGGCCTCTACTATTTTGCTGGTAGAAATGGTTTCATTAAGTTGTGAGTAATGATCCTTTTGGAATTTCTTTTTATTACATTTACCTAAATAATCTTCTATATCATGTTTATCGAATTCTGTTTGCTTATATAAGTTCTTATAACAATTTTCTACTATATTTTTTAAAATCCTGTGGTGCAAATTTTTCATTTATTTCCTCATTTTTTAAAGATTTAATTATTCTTTTTTCTCTTTTGTTTTTGAGTTTATATGCTAGCCACCTAGAGGGTTTATTAGCATTCTCAAACAAATAATGTTTGGTTCATTGTAATCTAATAGCCATTTCTTGCATCAGTAAAAGATCCAACTGGTATTGCAAATTAGATAATTTGAATTTTATTTCTTTGACCTCAGGGACTATTTCACTTGATGGAAGTGACACACATCACTGACGAATGGGACATTTGTTACCAGACTAATTTGGAGAATTCATGCTACTACCACAGGCTTACTTGACTTGTGGTAAGCAAATATATAGCATTCAAGACTGCAACACCTGGTCTTATATATACTCATATATGTCTGTTTAAAATTCTGTATGCATTTTTGGATGTGTGTCACTTTATAAGGAATATTGACCACTGAGGAAGGCCCATAGGAGCCAAAACACATATGGTCCTTAGGTCAAAGGTTTTGTCCAGCAGCTTGATATGCATTGCAATTAGTTCTTTATGAACCTAGTTTTATATGTCTGATACTTGGACTGTCTCTTTTAATTTAATTTTGTTTTATTTATGTGTACACCCTAATAAATGTCTATATTTTTCATTATAATTATTCTGTTGTTAGCTTGACCCTCTTGGTTCCCACCTCATTAGCCAGCCAGCCATGGCAGAGTTAAGCAGGAGAGAGAGCTGTTTTCAGTTTATTCAGTTCAGGAAAGTCAGTCGGTGGGGAAGGGGGTTATGCTGAAAGTCCATTGTCTTTTCACTGACAGAAGCAGGCCACTGAGGGGACAGTTAGACCACCTGGCAGTGGGCAGAGGAGAAGAGTGGACCCAGAACCCAGTCCTTCCCCTTCACTGGCTCCCTCCAGACTGAGGCTAAGACACTGGCCAGTGGCTCTGTGGGCGGGACAGAGGCAACGCAGTGAGGGAATGCAGCCAGTAGCCAGGGACCCCTTTTGAGTGGCAGTCCTTGCAGTCAACTGATTTTGGCGCCCCATGGAATCTTGCCCCTTGAAAACAGCTTTATATAATAAGGCGAGATTACTATCCAATTTTGGTTCGAATACTGCATTGTAATCCCCAGTATTACAGATATCCTCAGTGCCATTAGATATTAATAGCTGATGCAGCTGAGGAAAAAAAACTTCTCTTGATTTTGGTTTGGAGCATATATGTTCACTATCAACATTTTTTCCCCTTGTTTCACAATAGAGATTGCAATAATTCTTCCATCTTCTGATTTAAACTGGAGTCTAGGATGCAGAGAGTCCTTGGCATAAATTGCTACTCCTCTCTCTTTTTCTTTCTTACCCAATGCTGCAAAAAGTGTTCCCAAGTTTTTAGTGATTAAATACTTCTCATCTTGTTTTTTAATGTGAGTTTCTTGTATACAAATAATGTCCGTATTTTCCTTTCTAAGGTGGTGGAAGATTCTATTTCTCTTTTGTGGGCCATTTAGCCCATTTAGCCCATTTACATTAATAGACAAAACATTAAATCTTTGGTTCTCCATCGTTTATATTTTTATTTATCCTTTCCTTGGTTCTATATTGGAACCTAGTAGTAATCTGCGAAGGGATCCTTTCAATTTTCTTCCCCCCCCCCCTTTTTTAGAGTCTGATTTTTCTGTCGTGTCTGTGTTTGATTCTTCCGTTTCTTCTATCGCCTCTTCTTCAGATGCTGAATCTTCATTCCCTTGCTAACTTAAGTTGCTTCCTTGTTTCTCTAGAAAATCTTCTACTTTAAATTTCAAGTTCAAATTATATCTTCTTCCAAGGTATGTAAATAACACACCCTCCAGTGTCAACCATCTATATGGAATTTTATTTTTCCCAGAAGATCTGTCAAAACTGCATAGTTCTTTCTCCTCTCCCTCACTCTCCACGGTGTTTCTTTTAAAAATCTTATTTCTGCTTGATCCATCACGATTTTTTTTATCATAAGCAGTCCTTAAGATTTTATCATGAGTCTCCCTCTTAGCAAATTTTATGTGAACCTCTCTTGGGATTTTGTTTCTTTTAGCATAGGCTGTTTTTTCTATAAATTGCTTCTATGTCTTTCTCCATTTCTTCCTTAGTTCCTATCTCTAATTGTTCTGCGATTAATTGTGCTACCTCTTCTTTCAATTTTTTTCCAACCACTTTAGATGCTTTGTCCATTTCCAATATCATTAAAGATTCCTCCAATCTATAGCTTTGAATTTTGAGTTCCTGGAGTTCTTCATTTAATTCCATCACTTTCCCCTCCGTTTTTTGATTACTGTTTGTGATTTTTATAATTTCTTGTTTGTTTTCAGAAATTTGTTTTTTTTTATTTCTTCCGTTTCTGTGAATATCTGGTCTATTTTCATATAGATGGGTTCAATTTCAGATTTTAATAAAGAGGGTAAAGTATTTTCAACTGTCTCCTTCACAGCTTCTTTAACAGTTTGGGCCACAGATTCTTGAATCATGTTTTATAAATCACTTAGAGATATTTGTGCTAAATTGGGAGTGGTAGCTTTAAATAAAGGTTGGGTTCCTGGTGAAGGAAGAGAAGATTTCCTACCAGTTCCTCAACCTGAAACCATTATTTCGTGTGATATTTATCTTATAGACTCCCAACAGTAGAAGTATAAAAGACAGCAGTACAGCAATACAGACAATATATCCCAGATTAGTTACCCAGCAATATCCAGTATAATACAGACCAATTAAACCCCAGATTTGTTTCTACCCTTAAATGACAACTTAATTTATACTGTGGTTTATTTAATAATATGCACCTGTCTACCACACTTTAGTTTCCCCTTATTAATAGGTAGTACTGGGACTTACACCTTTCAGTAACTCTGGATGAAAGTTTAATAAGAGAAAGCAATACTCTTCCTCAGGCTTTTCTTCTCTCTCTATTTTGTCTTCTTCTGGGTCTGTCGCTTTCGTCCCAAGCTCAACCCGCTCCGGAGACTATTCAGCAAGAATCACACATCCTAAGCTCAGTTCCCTCCAAAGAATGCCCTCTGCTGGACTATTCAGCAAGAGACACACAATATCCCAGTTCCTCTTTGCTGCATCGCCACATTCCTCATCAGCCAATCATGTCTCCTGCATTTTGTACCACAGCTCTGCATCGATCCACGCTCCACGCTGCTGCTTCAGATTGAGCCGTGCTCCTCCCTCCTGGCTGGACTCCGCCTGCATACTCTGCTCTCTGTTTGCTCTCAAGTCAACCCTCCTGCCCTCGCCATGGACCCGAGGACACTCGAACTGGAAGTGAACAGAGACACCAAATGCAAGTAGCGAGAAAATGCTTCTTACTGACTCACTTTCTTTCAGATATTTGTAAGTTAAGATCTATTGTTACTTCGATATCATTCTTCCCCGGATTTTTAAATCTTAAAATTGTCTCCCAGCTGAGCTATACCTTCTCAAACAGCCATTTTACTTAACTATGCTCCATTTGCTGATTCACCCGAAGGGAAACGAATTGATTTATACATTTTCACCCTTCATTTTACAGCTGTAACTACTTGACCCCCCCTCCCCCTCCAGAGAAGAATATAAAGTATACTTAGCTTTGGTTATCGAGTTGAAATAAGTTGTAGTGAGTTGTTGATAGTTGCAGACTCTTGGTGGTCCTCAAAGGCTCAGCTAGTAGTAGTCGATGAAAGATGAGTGTCCATGAAGTTTGCCGTTTGGAAGTATTCCCAATCTGTGGAAACCGTTTGGCCAAATGCTTTCACCCCCCAGGACAAGCTTCTTGCTAGTCCAGCCTTACTAGGATGGACTTTAATGTTGAAATATAAAGGCTTCAGGATAAGCAGAAATGTGTGGGAGCAACTCATCCCCACGTCTGCCTTCGCTGAGCCTTGAACCAGAAGTCAAAACAGGTCCCAGGACCAATCCTTGAGGCACTCCACTTGTCACTCCTTTCCAAGAGGATGAGGAACCATTCACAAGCACCCTTTGGGTACAATCTGTCAACCAGTTACAGATCCATCGAATATTAATATGAGCCAAATCACATTTTACCAATTTGTCAACCAGAATATTATGTGGAACCATATCAAAAGCCTTACTGAAATAAAGATAAACTATGTCTACAGCATTTTCCTGATCCAGCAACTTTCTCAAAAAAAGAGATAATGTTAGTCTGACATCACTTGTTCCTGAGAAACCCATGATAGCTCTTAGTAATCACAGCCATCCTTTTTAAGTCCAGAAGATCAGACCAGAACCAATAGGCTGAAGTTAAATCAGAAGAGTTTATGGCTAAACATTAGGAAGAACTTCCTGACAGAGTGGTTCCTCAGGGGAACAGGCATCCTCGGGAGGTGATGGGCTCTCCTTCTTTGGAGGTTTTCAACAGAGGCTAGATGGCCATCTGACAGCAATACAGATTCTGTGAATTTAGGCATGAGATCATAAGATCATGAAGGGGGGGGGGGCAGGAAGGGTTGCCTCAGTGCCTAGTTCTTGTGGCCCTTTCTTACACATCCAGGGAAGTGCTGATCGCCACTTTGGGGTCAGGAAGCAATTTTCTCCAGGCCAGTTTGGCTGGAGATCCTGAAGGTTTTTTTGTCATCTTTTGGGCAAAGAACAGTGCTCACTGAAGGTGTGGAGGGGGGGGGGTATTTGTGAATTTCCTGCATTGTGCAGGGGGTTGGACTAGATGACCCTGGAGGTCCCTTCCAACTCTAAGATTCCATGATTCTATAAAAGCTCAAGGTCTGACTGTTTGATGATTTGTTCTAAAACTTTCCCAGGTACAGACATCAAGTTGATGAATTGGTAGTTACCCGGATCCTCGTTTTCCCCCTTCTTGAAGATGGGAAACAACATTTCCCCACCTCCAAGCTTCAATTCTTACTTGTGGCCAACTTGACTGCACAGATGTACATCAATTTGAAATTAAATTAGTGTGCTGTCTTGGGGCCCCATGCTCACCAGCAGCAAAATCAGAAGAACAATTAAAACAGCAGAAAAGAAAACTGTCATCACCAAGGTGACACCCACATCCACAGGGTCCCTAATTATTTCATCAGCACCCAACTGTGACAACATCACTTGCGGGGGTACCCATACCTTCCCATATATGAAAAACACTTATCAGCAAGCAGCAACATTCTTGTGACATCAGGAAACCGTACTGCGCTTCCATACTTCCCCCAACACAGAGAGACAGCACAAATTTGTTGCATGAAAAGCACAGAGCCTTAACAAGAGCCAGTTTGGTGTAGATGTTAGGAGCGTGGAGTCTAATCTGGGAGAACCGGGTTTGATTCCCCACTCCTCCATATGCAGCTGCTGGTATGACCTTGGGTTAAAAACCACAGAAAACAACTGCAAAGATATACAAAAATATACAAAAATATACAAAAGGAGACTTCAATACAGTGAACAATATATCTAATCTGAAATAACTTTATACATAATCCATCATGGGAGAATACAGAAGTCAACAAAATCCATAAAGAGAAAATACAGACTCCAAAGGTTATAAATATACAAAATATACAAAATATCCAGCACTTTTCCCAGGTAGTATTCAGTGTTTAAGACTTGTGGTCCTTCCTCAGGAAAAAACCACTATAGAAAGTCTCATTCCATTTCCTGATAGACTAATATTATTCAGTTTCTTACATATTGGGCAAGCTCTCATGAACTTAAGTCATGCCTGTCGTCCGATGCCGGTGCTGGAGGGATGTGTGTGTTCTCGTCAGCCAATGCACTCGGCCATTGTGGTGCATGTGCGGATGACTTGGGCTCACCCATCCTGACTGTCTCTGGAGCCTAGGATTCATCCTCGCTTTTCCCGAGTGTGTCTGGGTCCACAGGAAGGAGACGGTGGCATAGCTGGTCAACATGGTGCCTCCATAGTTGACAGTCTTCTCCAGAGACCTTGTATGACAAGGGACCGTTCACCCAGACAACCCAGCCTGGAAGCCACGCGGGACCCCTTGCAAAGTTCCTGGCATAGACCGGGTCCCCTGGGAAGAACACGTGAGGAGCCTCTTGGTTATCTGGGCCTATACTGTGTTCCAGGGCTTGGTCTGGATGCAGGCAGTCTAACCTTGTTGTGAGATGCCTTCCCATGAGCAGCTCTGCCAGGCTGCACCCGGTGGTGGTGTGGGGTATTACCCTCTGGCTGTACAGGAAAGCGGCTAGGTTGTAGTCCCAATCCCCATGGTCCATGCGGTGCAGGGCCTCTTTAGTCATGCTCAGCCTGGCTGTTGAGTGGAATGTTGTGGAGTGGAATGGAGCAGAGTGTATGTGCCGAATTCTGTAGTATCGCATGAACTCCTGGAACTCCCCTGATGTGGAAGTCGATCTGTTTTCTGTCAACAGGTGTCCGGGATACCATGCATGCTGAAAATCCACCACATAGCACGGATGGTGGATCGAGATGAAGTAGCTGGCACCAGAACCACTTACAGCCACTTGATATAGGCCTCCACCAAGATGAAGAGTTGCCCCTGGAATGGGCCTGCAAAGTCCAGATACAACCTAACCCATGTCTTGTGGGAGGACTCCCAGAGTCTTACCGGTGCTCTGGGTGGCTCTGGACATGATTCTTGGCATGTCTGGCAGCGTTTCACCCTGTCCTCAATCTCCCGGTCCAACCCCGGTCACCACACAAAGCTCCTGGCCAGGTGTCAGCTTCGGCTGCCATTCTTGGGCAGGAGGTGGCACTTTAATCTCCCCTCAACTCCCTCATCCCCCCACCTTTGGAATATATCTTGCCTCTCTCCAACAGACGCTTATCTGGCTGTGCCTCTTCAACCTTGAAAATGTTGCTGTTCACAGCATCCTGTTTCTTGTTTCCAGGTGTTAATTGTAACTTTCTCCCCACTTTAAGCCTGGGAATAAACTGTCCAGCATATTTGGCCGCCTTTTTCTCTGTTGAATGAATGGAGGTTCCACTAAGCATTACACTGTCTGAATGCACTGTATCTGTGACCCCTCTGGCCTATTTTAATTATTACTGACTCAGGACGTGTAGATGACTGTTTGATCCACTGTCAATAAAGAATCTTTTAGTTAAGAACTTTGTTTGCAGTTTGAAATCTCTTAGACTCTCACACCAGGGCTTTCATGTGCACGATGCCCGGGTGCATCTCATGCAGAGCGGTGAGCACCCGCTTGTGCAGTGGAGCGGGCACAACCACTCGACTTCCCCAGAGCAAACACTCTTTGTGGGATGACAGCTCATCCCACCTGGATGAAAAGGCAGCAAATTCCAACCCCACCGGACTAGAGGGCTATCCCCTCCCCACCCAGTCCAAGAAGAAGAAGAAGAGAAGAGATTGGATTTATACCCCCCCTTCACTACCCAAAGCGGCTTACAAACTCCTTTCCCTCCCCCTCCCCACAACAGACATCCTGTGAGGTAGGTGGGGCTGAGAGAGCTCTGAGACAACTGTCCTTGAGAGAACAGCTGGTACAGAGCTATGGCTTGCCCAAGGTCCTCCAGCAGGTGCAAGTGGAGGAGTGGGGAATCAAACCCGGTTTTCCCAGATTAGTGTCCGCGCACTTAACCACTTACACCAAGACCCGGGACAAGTTGCGATCCTGGGCAGTATAGCGAGCCATGACCGTAACCTGAATGGGACAGTCTTGCAGGTCTTCCAGCAAAGCAACGTGGTGAGCCAGAGCTGGGTCCGGGTCACGTGGAGAGCCAGTTTGGTGTAGTGGTTAAGTGTGCGGACTCTAATCTGGGAGAACCGGGTTTGATTCCCCACTCCTCCACTTGCACCTGGCTGGGTGACCTTGGGCAAGCCATAGCTCTGGCACAGCTGTTCCCTCAAGGACAGCTTGGGAAAGAGCTCTCTCAGCCCCACCTACCTCACAGGGTGTCTGTTGTGGGGAGGGGAAGGGAAAAGGAGTTTGTAAGCCGCTCTGAGACTCCCTTGGGGAGTGGAGGGCGGGGTATAAATCCAATCTCTTCTTCTTCTTCTTCTTCTTCACAGGACAGCAGCGGAAGATGGCTGAGGATGTCAGGGTGGCTCATCACTTTACCGAGGCAATGCACAAGTGCATACTGGTACCCGGCCATGAAGATGGACCAGCACAGGACATGAGGGGACAACATCGGGGGGGGGGGGTCTGGCGGTCTGGGGTGAGCAGACTCAGGAGCAGCTTGTGGTCTGTGAGGACTGTGAAAGGCCGGCCATAGAGGCAATCATGGAATTTTTTAATCCCGGCCACGATTGCCAGGGCCTCCTCATCAATTTGTGCGTAGTTTCGCTTCGCCGCTAACACGGTGCGGGAATAAGCCACCGGAACCTCCTGGCTGTCCATCAACCAGTGCCCCAGGACCATCCCTACCCCATATGGGGAAGCATCACATGCCAGGACCATTGGAAAGGACTCATCAAAGTGAGCTAGGACCCCACTGGTCAAAAGTTCCTTAACTGCCTGAAAAGCCGTGGCATGGTGTGGGCCCCAGACCCACGGGGCGTGTTTATCAAGGAGGCGATGGAGGGGTTCGGCAACTGCATCCTTGTGTGGCAAGGAGTGATAAAAGTTGAGGCAGCCCAAGAAGGCCTGGAGTTCCACTTTGGAGGAGGGGGTGGGCGCTTGAACAATGGTGCAAATCTCATCAGGTGTCAGGTGGATGCTGTGAGTTTCTACCGTGAACCCCAGGAACCCCACCGATGGCACCCCCAGGAGACATTTTTCACGCTTTACCTTCAACCCTAAGTCATTGAAGCATTGGGAGAACAGACCGCAGGCGTATGGCAAAGGTCTCAGAGTCAGGAGCCATGATTAAATTATCATCAAAGAAGGACTGGACCCCGGGGATACCTTTAAGTAAACAGTCCATCAAATTTTGGAAAATCCCGGGAGCCACACTGACCCCAAACTGTAGACGCCACACCTTGAATGCCCCTTGGTGGGTCACTATTGTCTGAGCTTCTGCCGTGGCACCATTGCTGGTAGGCTTGTGCTAGATCCACCTTACCATAAACCTTTGCCCCCGCTAGCGAAGCAAGAACATGGCTTATGATGGGGACGGGATATGCATGGTCCTGTAAGGCCTTGTTAATTGTGCATTTATAGTCTGCACATATCCGGATGTCCCCGTTAGGCTTCACTGGAGTGACTATGAGGGTTTCCCAACAGGCATGTGGTACTGGTTCTAGGACCCCTTGTTCCACCAGGTGGTCTAGCTCTACGTCTATTTTTGGCCGTAATGCAAACAGGGCACACCTGGCCTTCATGTGGACTGGCCGTATTGTTGGGTCCAGGTCGAGGGCAACTGGGGGTCCAGTGTAGCAGCCAAGCATGCCATCGAAGATGGCTGGGAACTCGTCACACACCTTGTTAAAGTCGCCACCCCGTATGTGGTGCATCCCGGTCACCGCAAACCCCAAGGGCCAGAACCAAGAGAGTCCCAGTAGGCTTGTTAGCTTGCCTTCCAACACCAACAAATCCAACAGTCCGTTAAAGTCCTTGTACTGAATCCTGAATTTGCCCCACCCCTTGATGGCCACTGGGTTCTTTTGGAAGTCCCGCAGCATGAGGCCAACAGATTTTTTGTGGAGCCCCCCCCCCCACCCATGGACACAGTCTCTTAAGGGTCTTGGCCGAGATGATGGAGAAGGAGGACCCTGTGTCCAGCTTCATCTCACAAGGGGACCCCTCTACCTGCACCATGACATGTATTTTGTTAGGGGTGTTCCGGGGCAGATTCAGTACCTGGTGTTGGTGGTTGGTGATCATTGTGTGCAGGTCCGATGACTCCTGATGTGTTGTTAGATGTCATCTGGTTCTGTGGGAATGGCAGGACTTGGTGATGTGTCCTGTCTTACCAAGGACCGGCAAACAGCATCCTGGAAGCGACAGGAGTGGTGCTCATGCGGATCCCTGCAGCTGGCGCATGTCGTTGGAGCAGTTGATTGCACTGGCTGCAGAATGGACGCAGAGGGTGATCGAGTTCCTCGGTGGTCAGGATGGTGGACCTGAAGGACGTCCTCCTTGTCTGATGTGTATGTGTCAGAGGAGGCAGTAGCAGACATGCAGTGGGCCGCCGGACCTTGGCAGTCTCTTTGGGATTTTTTGAAAGCTGTGGCCACTCATAGTGCCTTTTCCGGCTTTATGTCCTCTATGCCAACGAGCTTCCTGTGGAGTTTCGGCTCTCGGACGCCCCAGATGAATTGGTTCAGCAGGGCGTCCTCGATTGCTGGAAACTTGCAATCTATGACTAACCTGCGGATGTCTGCCATGAAGTCAGCGGCCAATTCTCCAGATCATTGATTGCCCGCTAAAAAGTCCATGTGCATTGCCATCTTGGATGGTTTTGGCGTGAAGTGCTCGATGAGGGCCTTGACTAGCTCATTGTAGGTGGCAGCTTCCAGCTCCTTTGATGTGATGTACCAATTGGATGGTGGAGACCCCACACGTGCTAAGGAGCCATGCTTTCTTCAAGTTCACCTCAGTTGTTCCATGGACCCGGAAGAAGTAGGTGAGCTGTTCGACCCATGCTTCTCACAGCTCAGGGTGTGCAGGGTCGAAGATGGAGATCTGTCCTGGAGCGGCGACCAGGACTCAAGGTGCTGGAGAGATGCAGGGTGGGTGGCTCTGGAGGCCGGTGCCAGTGCTCGTGGCAGTGCTCGGTTCGGAGTCAGGCACAGAGTTGATCAACGAGATCCCACCCTCATCGCCAGTAAAATATACTGGGTCCAGACACGTATGGAGTGAAATCCGCTTATAGTTTATTTACACGGAAAACTCAGACTCCCTAGCAGGACCCGGGGGTCTGCTTAAAGGCCAGTACAAGTCACACCCACAAACACACCCAATCCCCATGATAGGTTTATTTACAGTGCGCCCATAACCATAGGTCCCTTTTCGGATCCTGCTAAACTGATTGGTCTGTTCTAGGATCCACTCTAGCTATTGTCTACCGATGCAAAGCTTCGGTAGTTAGCCCAACTGCATGTGCGATCTTTGTTAGTACACAACAATCACCCTGATTGAATCATCCCTGATTGAATCACCCTAGAGACTGGCTGAGCTTGGAGCACAAGAACAATAGCCGACCAGGACTCTGGAGTAAACCAATCAAGTAGTAATGTTTTGTAAATAGCCTATCACGGGGAGTGGGTGTGTGGGGGGTGGAGTGTTTTGCCTGCATATAATCAGGGCTTCGGCCCTGCTAGTGTTGTCTTGTTCTGGCTTAACTCACTTAATAAACGATGAGCTGACCACTCTACGCGTCTGAACCCGGTATATTTCAATCTTACTACTAGACAAACATCACAGCGCCTCTAGACACACAGCCCAAAATGCAGCATCACAACAGGGCAAACAGTATCAGCCAAGGCCTGCTAGGAATGGTTTGAATCCCCCCTACAGCCCCCATTATAGGAAATGTTCTTTTACCTGGGAAAAATAGAGGTGAAATGAAACTCTCACCAGTCATAAGAATCAACCAGCTCCACAGCCCTGTGGGTGCATGTGGAGAATCTATGCTTGCTGATCCTTTTGCAGGAAAAGTCCTGCTGTGGGAACAATGCTCTTTTATTTATTGGCTTCATTTATACCTCAACTTTCTTCTCAGTGAGGACTCAGAGCAACTTACATTGCATTCCTCTCTTCTGTTTTAGGGTCAACAAGCTTAGTGTGTGTGGAGGGGAAGCCATGGTCGAGCAAGAATTGAACTCCCAGCACCAAGCAGAAGTGTGAAAATGAGGTTTGAGATCTATCTCAGAAAGATACAGCCTCTACAAAGCAAGTTTGGGGGGAGGGAGGATTTTGCCTCAAAAGTCATTAACAGGATACATTTTACAATTAGGATACCCTAATGGGAAGGTAACAGCGTTCCGTGTGCCTCGGCCGGCCACATGACCACGGAAACATCTTTGAACAGTGCTGGCTCTTCGGCTTGGAAACAGAGACGAGCACCACATCCCTTAGAGTTGGATTCGACTGGCTTTCGAGCAAGGGAAACCTTTATCTTAACCTTTACTAATGGTGAAAGAGAATGCAAGAACTCTTTACTTGACAGAATGGAAAAGAAGCCAGTTCTCAGCAGTAAAGGAGTATTGCATATGCTTAAAACTCTTCTGAGGAAATCAGTGGAATTTATAAATGCTTAATTTGGCTGCACCACACCCTATGTTTGTGGTTCTGCCTTCTGTGCATCATTTGCACAAGATGATTATCATAAAATTTAACATGCACTTATTTACAAAACATTTTGCCTACCTTTCTCCCAAGAAAGCTGCTCACACAACAATTGATAATTTTAAAGATTGCAAGCCAGTCTGGTATAGTGATTAAGAGCGGCAAACTCTAATCTGGAGAACTGGGTTTGATTCCCCACGCATCCATATGCAGCTGCTGGGTGACCTTGGGTCAGTCACAAATTCTCTCAGAGTTGTTCTCTCAAGAGCAGTTCTCTCAGAGATCTCTCAGCCCCACCTACCTCACAGGGTGGCTGCTGTGGGGAGAGGAAGGGAAGGAGATTGCAAGCTGCTCTGAGACTGAAAGCCAGTTTGGTGTAGTGGTTAGGAGTGTGGACTCTAATCTGCGAGAACCAGGTTTGATTCCCCACTCCTCCACATGCAGCTGCTGGTGGGACCTTGGGTCAGTCACAAGTTCTCTCAGAGCTGTTCTCTCAGGAGCAGTTCTTGAAAGTGCTCTCTCAGCCCCACCTACCTCACAGGGTGTCTGTTGTGGGGAGGGGAAGGGAAAAGAGATTGCAAGCCGCTCTGAGACTCCTTCAGGTAGTGAAGGGCGGGGTATAAATCCAACCTCCTCCTCCTTCTTCTGAGCGAAAGGCAGGGTATATATCCAATTTCTTCTTCCTCTTCATAATTAAATTGAACCAAGGTCAATTTTCTTTACCCTGAATCAGACCATTGGTCTCTCATGCTTGGCATTGTCTCCTCCAGGGACCCCCAACCTTTTTGAGCCTGTGGGCACCTGGGGAGTTCTGGCTCACGGTGGTGGACGCAGCCACAAAATGGCCACTGTAGGAGTTGAAGCCAACCACAGACTGGCCACTGCAGGAAACCCAAATGCAGAGGACAAGTAGAGTTAATTTTTAAAAATGCACCAGGAAAGGGGAGATAGAGAATAAAAGAAACACTGTGGTGTCAGCTTGTGCAGAAATGACGTTATTTTAATCTGGGCAGCCAATCAGATCCCCAGGATTAATCAGAACCCCCACCTGGCTGTGCCCACTTTCTAAAAATATTTGGCGAGTGCCATAAAAAGTGTCAGTGGGCTCCATGCCACCTGCAGGCACCACACTGGGGACCCCCGCTCTGCTCTGACTGGCACCAGCTCCCAAGGGGAGGGGTCTTTCATAACGGCCACCACACAACCCTGAAGAGGCTGGGGACTGAACCTGGGCCCTTCCGCACAGAAAGCATGTGCTCTAACACCAGTTAAACCACTGAAGCATCAACGCAAGTTCATAAAACACAGCGAGACAGTTCTGTGGAGATTAAGGAGGCTGGGGAAACAAATATGGCTGACTTTACTTTTTGAACCAAATTATCTAATAGAGGATGTTCTTGGGGGGAAATTCTCAAATTACAGCACCACTGTGGAAAAGCCCTGCTCTCTCACAATCCTAGGGCCAGCTCATTCAAGATGGCTTCCTCTATTACAATCACCTCAAGGAAGTGCTACCATCAGATGGGGCAGTGGCTATTAGCCCCAAGGTATAGATAAGATCTCTTGGTGCTTGGGGGGGGGGCAACAGTGGGAGGGCTTCTAGTGTCCTGGCCCCACTGCTGGACCTCCTGAGGGCACCTGGTGTTTTTGGCCACTGTGTGACAGAGTGTTGGACTGGATGGGCCACTGGCCTCATCCGACATTGGCTTCTCTTATGTTCTTATCACTGTGGAAAATTTTTACAACCTCTCAGTGGAGTGTCCATATCATAGAACCCCCCAGTGATTATTGCAGCCATCAATTCTGACAGATGCTAGAACCACTACCCTGAGCATTCCTTTTCATCACCAGTTCCCATTTATTCATTTATTTATCCTCTAGCAGAACCTTGCCTCACCTAGCAGCAGGAGTAGAACAAGAAATTATAAAAATACAGCCACTGCTTTATTCTAGCTAGGCTAACCCACAGGGTAAATGAGCAAGTGCCAGTACTGATAGAAGTTTGGAAGGGGGCTGCAGGTATTCGAACTGATAGCTGTTACAGTCACCTGAAGGCTTTCACCATCTGGAGTTTTAAGTATTGAGCGGGAGGCGATGAATCAAACAAACAGGGTTTTATTCAAACACATTGCTTCAGCTCAAAAGACAGCTCTATGAGAGCGGCACCTTAATTTATACTGTTTCCAACTCATAACTTCAAACAATGTAACTATGTACAAACAATCCTATTGGACCTAAGCGAGGCTCAGCAATTGGTTACCTAGAGTGGCTTAAGGACCAATGAGAGTCTTTATTTGTAGCCAATCAGAAAGGGCCTTTTGCATCCCAAAGTCTCTGCAAGCTGTGGCTGTAAAATAATAAGAATACAACACTCCTCCCCCTAAGTTCAAACAACATAGTCTTGTAGGTGTGGGGGCGGTCGTCTGGTCTGTCGGGAGCGGCGCAGCAAAGGTGGACCCGTGCCGGGCGACCTGAGCTGTGACGCCAAACTCCCAGGGGAGTGGTTCACAATGTCTGGAAGCTCAGGGAACCCAGGGGCAAGACCCATTTCTGGCAGGGGGCTTACCACGGACCGAGCTTGCAGTGGCTCGGTAGACTGTCCCTGTGACAAACTGTCCTGGGCTGGAGTTGGCAGAGGGCTTCCCTGTCAAACGACTGTCCTGGATGCCGGAGTCTTGCTGCACTGGAAGATCTGCCAATCTGGCCTCAGGAACCAGGGGGCGTTGTTCTGTTTCCGGAACTGGAAAGCATGGCAAACGTTGTTCCGAGGCAGGAACTGGGGAGCGTTGCAATTGTTGTTCCAACACAGGAACTGGAGGGCATTGCAATTGCTCCTCGGGCACTGGCCACCGACGTCGTAGTTGGTCCAGGTGTCTACGACGGACCTGCCCCCAGTCGTCCCTTACCTCGTAAGAGATGGGGCCTGTGTGTGAGAGTTCTGCGCAAAGTAGTCAAGGATCAGATCTTGGTTGGTCAACCAGAGTTCTTTATTTCCAATCTCTACATTAGTACAGCTTCTCGGATTATTGTCAGAGATGAGACAGATAATACAGGCAGGTCTATTATACCATTCCAAGGAGTTTGAATTACCCATAGGTAGCCAATCACTATAGGGGAAAATTGGCGGGCAAAAAGGGATCCTGACCGTTTGGTTCTCACAGGAAAGAAAGTGAGGTGTCAAGCTGTAAATTCCCTTCCCAAACCAGACCCCTCAGATGTTACCAGTTCACATAACAATCAATGGCCTCAAGGCTTTTGCATGTGATAAGAGATGAGACGCATCCTCCCTTGAAGTCCCAGCCGGGGCGGATGGAATGCGGAGGCAGCGGTGTGAGAGGCCCTCTTGTTCCCATACATTGCAGGTGTCACCCTCCCGCTTTAAGTGTTACAAACTCCAGGCCTGGTTAAGCACTACAACATGGCAGTTACAAACATAGAATAAAACATAGAATAACATAGAAGGTACAGTCAGGATTACTATGTCTGAATCAGCAGATTCTGACACTGTGGCGCGCAACACTATCGCTGGAACCCAGTGCGGACCTGCTCCAAGGTTCCTGGTGAAAACTGTGTCTCCTGGTGCGAATGACTGAGTGGACCCTGTGGCGATAGGGTCACCGTGGACATCTGGTGCCAGGTCTGGGTGGAGACGACTCAGATGGGTGGATATCTGGCGACCCATGAGCAGCTCTGCCGGTGACTTCCCAGTGGTGGTGTGGGGTGAGGAATGCTGCAGGAGTAAGAACCCAGAGAGTTTGGCCTGAAAATTCCCGTCACCCAGCCGGCGGAGTGAATCCTTGGCTGTCCGAACCATTCGCTCGGCCTGGCCATTTGTTGTGGGGTGAAAAGGGGCCGAGGTGATGTGCCGGATACCCCTCTCATCCAGGAAAGACTGGAACTCCATTGATGTAAATTGAGTTCCGTTGTCGGATACGAGGAGGTCTGACAGGCCGAAAGTGGCGAAAAGGCGGTCCAGGCAGCGGGTGACAACGGCTGACGTCATGGAGGTAACAGGGATGACCTCCAGCCACTTAGAGTATGCATCCATGACAATCAGCAGCGTTCGGCCCTGAAAAGGCCCAGCAAAGTCCATATGGATGCGGGACCATGGTCCCCTTGGCTTCTCCCATGGGTGAACTGGAGTTTCTGGGGCTGCTGGTCGTGACTCCTGGCACGGTTGACACATTCAGACCCACCGCTCGATCTGTTGGTCCATGCAAGGCCACCAAACATAGCTTCTCGCCATGGCCTTCATTTTGACGATGCCTGGGTGCCCTTCATGCAAGGCATCCAGCACTTGTTGGCGAAGTGGGGGAGGGATGATGACTCTATTCCCCCACATCAGGCACCCCTTATTGACCGATAGCTCTGATGACCTCGATACGAATGGCTGGAATTCTGCATCGAGTGTCCCGGATGGCCATCCCCTCCACACATCAGTGTAGACTCTTCCAAGCGTGCGATCCTGACTAGTGTGGAACGCAATGTCGGCAACGGAGAGCGGAGGCTGTGGCAGCTCCTCAATCAATAAAACTTCCTGGAGTGGGGCCGCGGGTGGTTCAGACGATGGAAGCGGTAGCCGGCTAAGGGTGTCAGCATGCCCAATGGTCTTTCCAGGCCTGTGGAGGAGACGGAAAGAGTAAGCAGACAGAAGGACTGCCCAGCGCATCATTCAGGGGGACAGTATCTGTGGGGTCTGCCTGTCGGCTGTGAAGATGCCCAGCAATGGCTTGTGGTCGGTGATTATCTCAAAGTCCCGGCCGTAGATAAAATCATGAAACTTCTTTACTGCCGCAATGATTGCTAGGGCTTCCCAATCGATTTGGGCATAGTTCCTCTCAGCGGATGATAACGTTCTAGAATAGAAGGCGATGGGGGCCTCCCGGCCAGATGGTAGACAGTGACTGAGCATGGCCCCGATTCCGTAGGGCGACGCGTCACAAGCGAGGACAAGGGACTTCTTCTCGTCGTAGTGTACTAGGATGGCATCGGAGGCAAGGAGGGCTTTGACAGCTTGGAAAGAGGCGTTTTCCCACCGACCCCATGCCCATGGAGCTGACTTGTCCAGAAGCCGATGGAGTGGTTCCGCAAGAGCTGCTTTGTTGGGCAAGAACGCATGATAGAAGTTCAGTAGTCCTAAGAAAGACTGCAGCTCTTTCTTGGACCTTGGCGGGGGTGCGTTGCGGATTGCTGTAACCTTGTCTGGAGCAGGGTGGATGCCATCTGCATCTAGGCGATAACCCAGGAACTGCACGGAAGGGACGAAGACCTCACATTTCTCCTTCTTCAGTCGAAGGCCGACATCCTGTAGCTGTCGAAAGACCTCTCGCACTCGAGCACCTAGTTCTAGATCAGAGACTCCAGCGATTAAGATGTCATCAAAATACGGTATGATGCCAGGCAAACCTCGGAGAAGGTGCTCCATGAGCTCTTGAAAAATGCCGGGGGTGACGTTCACACCGAACTGCAACCGGTTAACTTTGAAGGCACCTTGATGCGTTACGATGGCTTGAGCTTCAGCGGTGGCGACATCTACTGGCAACTGCTGATAAGCCTGGGCAAGGTTGATTTTGGCGAATACCCGGCCCCCAGAGACTGAGGCCAGGAGGTGGCTCACCACGGGAACCGGATATGCATGTGGCTGTAGGGCCCAGTTGATGGTGCACTTATAGTCAGCGCACAAATGGACGGAGCCATCAGGCTTGAGGGGAGTGACGATAGGTGTCGCCCACTTGGCGTTGGGAACTGGCTCGAGGATCCCTTGGGCCAGCAATTTATCGATCTGTTCATCAATCTTGGGCTTAGAAGTGATGGGGCAACGTCTGGGCTTGTGGCGGATTGGTGGCACAGCAGGATCCAGGTGAAATGACACAGGTGGACCCTTGTAACAGCCCAACTCCTTCTTGAAGACCTCTGGAAACTCAGTCTCAAAGTCTACTAAAGGCTGTGGTTCGACCTGGTTCACACCAACAATGTCTATGCCCAGGGCAGCGAACCAGTCCAGCCCTATCAAGCTTGTGCGGTGACCTTCTACCACAAGCAGGTTCAGACGGCCGGAGAATTTCTTATATTTGACTTGGACAGTTGCGATGCCCACAACCGGAACTTGGTTCCTCTGGAAGTCAAATACCTGCAAGGTGCATCTTTGTAGGCGGTGTGCAGCGAAACACGGGCAGACTTGTTGGAATGTGCTCCACGAGACGATGGGCAATGCTGAGCCCAAGTCTACCTCCATCTGGCACGCTCGATCTTCAATGAAGACGGTGGCCTTGATCTTTGGACGCGGATGTAGTCCCTGGTGTATATATAGGCAGTTGGTGTAGTCTTCGTACATGCTTGCTTCATGGCTGGAACTCTGTCTTTGCCCTGACGACCGCGATGACATGGAACGATACGAGCGGCTGGGAGTAGTCACAGACCCTTGGGTCTGCTGGAACTCGTCTGTAGCCTCACGTTCCTGAGATGAGCGACACACTTTGGCTAGGTGGCCCACTTTCCCACATGCATGACAGATGGCATTTCGGAATTGACAGTCTCTGAGCGCATGCACGCCTCCGCAACCGGCACAGCCGTTTTTTCACGGGCTTTTTTGAGAGCAGCGCGGGCTATTTTGACAGCGATGCAGCTTTTGGTTGGCCGTTGCGTAGAATACTCCATCATCAGACTGGTCATCCCAGGCGTCATCGGACTCAGCGGTACCGCTCTGGTGAACAGCATCAGAGCGACCTGGTGCGTGGCTCTGGGGACCCAATCACAGTTCATGGAGGGATAGGTTGGCGGCCTCTACTCTCAGGGCCTCTTTGAGGGCCGATTCAAAAGTGAGAGTCTTTAGCAAGAGTAGGGCTCGCTTGATGCTTTCGTCTCGGAGTCCGCAGAGCAGTCGATCTAGGAGGATGGACTTCAAATCAGTGAAGTGACAGTCTCTAGCAGCCCGCCTCAATGCGGTGAGGTACTCTGTTACGGACTCGCCCTCCTTCTGGTTCCTCTGATGGAATGCGCATCGGTGTGCGGCAGCCGATGTCTTTGGGGTGAAGTACTCGGTTAGCCGGGCCTTGATGATGCCGAGAGGGGTCTCAAGTAACTTAGAAGGGGCAACTAGATCCCGAGCAATGTCGAATACAGTCTGGCCGTAGATACTCAGAAAAGTGGCGCGGCAGACATCGTCCCCGTCAATACTGTTTGCTATGCGGTAGCAATCAAGTCGCTCAAGGTATGAGTCCCAGTTCCCAACTTTTGGGTCGAACGGTTTGATATGGTTCTTGGATGCCATGCCGTAGTGATTTAGCTCTGGGCGCCCTTAGTGATTTCAGCTGGGCAGGCAGAGTGATTTCAGCTGTTCAGTTAGGACTGGGATCCTATCCTCATCGCCAGTTTTAAGTATTGAGCGGGAGGTAATGAATCAAACAAACAGGCTTTTATTCAAACACATTGCTTCAGCTCAAAAGACAGCTCTATGAGAGCGGCACCTTAATTTATACTGTTTCCAATTCATAACTTCAAACAATGTAACTATGTACAAACAATCCTATTGGACCTAAGCAAGGCTCAGCAATTGGTTGCCTAGAGTGGCTTAAGGACCAAGGAGAGTCTTTATTTGTAGCCAATCAGAAAGGGCCTTTTGCATCCCAAAGTCTCTGCAAGCTGTGGCTGTAGAATAATAAGAATACAACATGGAGTTTATTTAAAATTCCTGTGAAAGTCCTTAGCTAAGACTGTAGAGGTGTTAGGGAGCTTGAAGGACCTAATGGCATTTTTAAAACTGAAACAGAGTTCATGGGAATAAGGTATAGGATTTAGAAAGATGGCAAGTTCAGAGACTGGACCACATATTAACATAACTGAAGATTCACTGAAAAGTGCCTCAGGAGTTATCATACTTTTAAAAACGCTAAGGATAAACCCTGGTTTGAGTGACATAGGCAAGAGTCCATGCCTTGCCCAGTCTCTGGACATCAGATAATTAATCATGGCCTTTCAATTATTGATCAGTGTGCCTTTAGCCACATAAAGAAACCTGTCACGTTGGCATTTCTCAAAGAAAGGTTATCTTGCCACAAATTGATCTAACTTACACTATTTGGAGTTATGTGCAGGGGTCCATTGGAGCGGGAGCGCACAGGGGCGCAGCTCCGGGAATGAGAAGCCCAGGGGGCGGGCACATGACCAAGCCCCGCCCCCTCCTTGGTTTCCCCGAGCAGTGCAGAGGCGCAGCGCCCCGGGGAAAGCCCTGCTAGGGTCTTTATTGTTTTTAATGTTTTGTTTTAATATTGATAATTTTATCATTGTTCCTTTTATGACTGTGGGCTGCTTTTCCAGAGACTTGCTCAAGGTGGCATATAAATTTTCTAAGTATGCCATTTTTTATCTGGGCACATGGCACATAAGTACTGGAGAAATTTCACCAACCCTTCAGCAGCTTCCACCCCATCAGTTTGCTGTAGTGGTCAGGAGTTGGACTCTAATCTGGGAGAACCAGGTTTGATTCCCCACTCCTCCACATGCAGCTGCTGGTGTGACCTTGGGCCAGTCACAAGTTCTCTCAGAGCTGTTCTCTCATGAGCAGTTCTCAAAAGACCTCTCTCAGCCCCACCTACCTCACAGGGTGTCTTGTTGTGGGGAGGGGAGGGGAAAGGGATGGGTGGTGCACATGTCCTGGGTATCTCCAGTCTACTTGAAACCTGGTGGTTTGAAGGGAGCAGGAAGAGAATGAGGGTGTGTTCTTTACACTTATTTTTATTGCACAAAGTATTGGATGGGGAAGGGAATGGAGGAAGAGCAGGTCAGTTTCACTCACCTGTGGAGTGGAGCCTGAGGGGTGGGTGTTGCCTTCTGACACACTTCCGGTATGTTAGGGGGGGTGGCATATGCAAATGAGTTATGCAAATGAGTTATGCTAATGAGCTCCTGCACCTCTTTTTCTACGAAATGACCCCTGGTTATGTGCCAAAGCCACATCTCACAGACCATAGGTTATACCCAAACACACACCACTCAAATCCCCTCTCTCTTTTTTTAAAGCGTGGAAAGAAAACGATCTTCTGATGTTTGGAGCTAGCTGCCTGCCCTACAACTTGGGATCAGAGTCTGCCCCCCAAGTGAATCCATCTGCTGGCTTCACCTTTGTCAGTTGCTATCCAAGCTTCCTCATGCTGTAGGCATGCAGGCATTTCTGCTTGCTTTCAAGTTTTTAAAAAACTCCCCATTTGCAGTCCTTCTCCTGGCTAGTGTTATGTAAACCAGGGGTGGGCAAACTGCGGCCCGGGGGCCACATGCGGCCCGCCACAGAGTTTTTTGCGGCCCGCCAAGACAGTCGGCCACGTGGTTTCAGTCTAGGGCTGCCAAGTCAGCCCGGGGGGCAGGGGATCCCCCACTATAGGGGTTCCCGATCCGCCGGCCAGCATTCGGCCGGCGGGGGGAACCCCGCCCCAGAAGTCATCCGGTGAGGACAACTTCCCCCGTGTAATGACATCACCTGGAGGTGACATCATCACGTTGGGGGTGTTGCTAGGGCAACGCCCCCAACGTGATGACATCATCTCCGGGTGACGTCATCTCCGGGTGACGTCACCACGTCGCCGTGGCGCGCGCGCAAAGCTCACACGCCAGAAGAGCTCCCGGGGGGAGAACAACACCCCCCCGCCAGTAAGTCGATCCTACTTGGCAACCCTATTTCAGTCAGGCCTCCGTCTGAGAAGGTCAGGAAGGCTCCCGCTCTCTCCTGGCTTACCACTATTTTGCCACTAAACTACCACTATTTTATTTAATGTATATTCATTGATTTCTATGATACAATTTATACCTTTTCTGAAATGCAAAGTTAGCTAATGAATGCAATCATTTTAAAAGGTGCGGCCCTCCGCTAACCTCCGCTCCCACAAAGTGGCCCTAGAGCCAAAACAATTGCCCACCCCTGATTTAAACAATGCTTGGAGTGAATGGCTAACAAGGCTTCTAGTACTGGGCGTTGTCATTGGATGCTCGATATTGTTTTGTGTGTTTGAGATTGCTAATTCTCCAGTTAGGTATTTGTATTATTCCCCTCAATAAACTTTATTTCTGCTATTTACTATATATATTTTCTCAGTATTCCTTCCAAGCTTGTAGAGGTACATTGCCACTGAGTCAAATTTGTCTTACAGCCATTGCATATGTCACTGCTGAGAGTAGGAGCATGCCTTTAAACTGTGTGTAAAACCTATGCCAGCAATTCCTTCGGTATAGTAGTAGCAGGGGGAGGTTTTCCTTCCTTGTGCTCAGGTTATTTAGTGGGCTCAGACTGGAAAGCAGGCCCAATTCTCAGTATGTTTAGGATGCATGTGTGTGCCTTTGCATTTCAGTTATCTCCTTGAAATTGCTTAACATACATGAGGTAACCTGGGATGGCCTGGCTCTAACTTACTAGAAAAGGCTGCCATATGGAGGCCACTGGTAGCCAGGAGGGGGCCAAACTGAGTCACAATACTGCTGGCATGCGGGGGGGGGGGGGGACTGAGCTTGGACCTGGACAGCAATTATGAAGACAACAGGCGTAGACTCCCCAGGCGGAGTGGGAGGAGGTAAATGAGGAACAGATTTCCTGTAATCATTCTCGCCAGCCAGGTCTTGAGGGGCCACTTGGCTTGCTCCTGGGCTGTGTTAACCAGTCAATCCCCGAGGTAGCTTTTAACCACTCTGGCAATTTCAGATCAAACCTGCCTGTGCTTAAATCAGTCTATAAAATCAATGCCTTTGTCCTCATGCCTCTTACATGGAGAAGAAGACCCCGCTTTTCTTAACCTTACAGAGTCTCCAAGTGGCTTGCAATCGGCTTCCCTTCCCCTCCCCACAACAGGGACCTTCTGAGACAGGTGGGGCTGAGAGAACTGTGACCGGCCCAAGGTCACCCAGCAGGCTTCATGTGGAAGAGAAGTGGGGAATCAAACCCAGTTCTCCAGATTAGAGTCCGCCACTCTTAACCACGAAACCATGCTAGTTTAAATGGAGAAAAACCCAGATGCTCAGCTGTGCTTCTTAGTATCAGTTGTGGTAACAGTCTCTGTCATACTGTCCACAAAGTTTAAAAGTGGCTAGGGAACAGATTTTCCCAGTTTCACAATATGCTATGTAAAGAAAAAAGGGTGATTTTAATCTGCAAGTAGTGGTTGTGAATACAGGTGGCAGTTACTGTGGGGAACAGAAACAGGCTACATGCATGTGGAGCTGCACAGATGGCGAAGGGATGCAGATTTCAGGCAGGCCACACAGGTGTAACTGAAATGAAACCTGTTGTTGTTGTTCAGATGCACAGCTGAGTCCGACTTTTTGCGACCCCATGGACCACACCATACCAGGCCCTCCTGTCCTCCAGCACCCTCCAGAGCCTGCTCAACTCCATGCTCGTCACATCAGTAACCAGGGGTCATTTCGTAGAAAAAGAGGTGCAGGAGCTCATTAGCATGACTCATTTGCATATGCCACACCCCCTAACATACGGAAAGTGTGTCAGAAGGCAACACCCACCCCTCAGGCTCCACTCCACAGGTGAGTGAAACTGACCTGCTCTTCCGCCATTCCCTTCCCCATCCAATACTTTGTGCAATAAAAATAAGTGTAAAGAACACACCCTCATTCTCTTCCTGCTCCCTTGAAACCACCAGGTTTCAAGTAGACTGGAGATACCCAGGACATGTGCACCACCCATCCCTTCCCCTTCCCCTCCCCACAACAAGACACCCTGTGAGGTAGGTGGGGCTGAGAGAGGTCTTTTGAGAACTCTCATGAGAGAACAGCTCTGAGAGAACTTGTGACTGGCCCAAGGTCACACCAGCAGCTGCATGTGGAGGAGTGGGGAATCAAACCCGGTTCTCCCAGATTAGAGTACAACTCCTCACCACTACACCAGACTGATGGGGAGGAAGCTGCTGAAGGGTTGGGAAAATTTCTCCAGTAACACTGTCCGACCATCTCATCCTTTGCCGTCCTCTTCTTCTTTTACCATCAGTCTTTCCCAGCATCAGGGTCTTCTCCAGTGAGTGCTCCCTTCTCATTGGATGGCGAAAGTATTTGAGCTTCAGTATCTGGCCTGCCAGGGAACAGTCAGGGTTGACTTCTTTTAAGATTGACTGATTTGACCTAAGGATGTGCAATTCATCCTCTTAAAAAAAAACCCAAAACCTCTACCTGCCTACCTGAGGGACCACCTTTCCCCACATGTTCCTCAGAGAGCACTTTGATCAGGACTATTAAAGCGCCTGGCTCTCCCTGGTCCAAAGGACACCAGGTTGACATTGACTAGGACCAGGGCGTTTACCTTAGCAGCTCCGCCCTACTGGAAAGAGCTCCCTGGTGAGATCAGAGGCCCGTGGGACCTCTCAGTTCCACAGGGCCATGAAAATGGAGCTTTTCTGGCAGGCTTCTCAATAGCCCCTGGGCTGACCTAGAAGCTTCTTAGAGCAGTAGTACAGCTGACCTCCCGGGAATGCATTTTATGCTTTTAATTGTTATTAGACTTTTAATTGTTATTATGTAGTGTTTTAGATGTATTTTTGTATTGAATATATATATATATATATATATATATATATATATATATATATATATATATATATTGTTTTTATTGGCTTTTTGAGCCGCCCTGAACCTGCTTCAGTGGGGAGGGTGGGGTAAAAGTCGAAATAAACAAACAAATAAATACCCCTTCCTCCATTACTATGAGTGGAGACACAGGGTGCAATTCCAAGGATCCTTTCCTCCTAGGAGTAAGCCCCACTGAAAAGATCTGAGCAAGGTTATGAACAATGCTCCCTCTAAGCTGTGGAGTCTTATGAGCAAAAATTCTACTTTGTGAGCTACTGGCATCAAAGTTGAGAGTGAGCAATTTGGTTACGGCATAAATCAGTTTGCTCTGGAGCCATCCTTCCTGAGCTAAGACAAAAAGGCGTGAACCAGAGGCTAAAAAACAATGAGCTAGCTCACACTAACTCAGCTTAGAGGGAACACTGGTTATGAGTATACCTGCGCTTAAGATAATCCAGTTTGGTGGAGTGGTTAAGTGCGCGGACTCTAATCTGGGAGAACTGGGTTTGATTCCCCACTCCTCCACTTGCACCTGCTGGATGATCTTGGGCAAGCCATAGTTCTGGCACAGCTGTCCTTGAAAAAGAGCAGTTTCTGTCAGAGCTCTCTCAGCCCCACCTACCTCCCAGGGTATCTGTTGTGGGGAGGGGATAAATCCAATCTCTTCTTCTTCCTCTTCTGGGCTAACCCAGAAGGTTGTGCCCTAGCTTTTCTGAAGCAAAGCATTCCTTGGTGTCCTAGGAAGGGGACTACCCCCCAGGAAAGCACTAGGCAGAGCCTACCGCCGGCCCTCCCGCCTACCCTGGGCAAAGGCCCCGCCCCGGCCACAGCTAGCTCGCACCGCCGCTTATCCACCCCGCCCCTGGAAAAGAAACACTCGCGCCAAGTTTTTTTTTTTCCTCCCTCCTAGTAAAGCGACAGCTCCTCGGCCGCACCGATTGGTCGGCCGGCTAATGCACGGCGCAGCCCCCGCAGCCGATTGGTCAGCCCCGCTTTGACGGCTCCGCGCAGCGGGCGCTGCTACCTGTTTGATGCCCGGCCCGGGGGGGGGGGGGGGCGGAGGCTCCTCTCGCTCCCGTCAAGTGCCGCCGCCGCTGCTTCTCTCCGAGCAGCTGGCGGGCAGGTGGGAGACGAGGGGGCGGCGCGGCTGCTGCTGGGAGAGGACCGAGGGCCGGAGTCCCCGCGCAGGCGGCGCCCGGCCGGGACCTCGCATGGAGTCGTGGCGGCGCCCCTCTTTCCCGCTGCCTCTCTGGAGCCCCCGCGGCGGGCTGAAGCTCCTGCTCCTGCTCTTGACGGTGCGCCTGGGGAGCTGGTGAGTGCGGGCGGGCGGGCCGGCGGGGGCGCCAGAAGGGCTCCAACCCCATCCCCGGCCGGTGGAGGGCTTCACGTGGCCCCGGGCGGACGCCGTGGCGCGCCGCAAGGGCAGGTGCTTTGCTCGCTCTTCCTGGTGTGGTTTCTCCCGCTTCCGTTCGGGGGCGGCTGTCGAATCTCGCCCTCCAGGCACGAAAGGGGGGGTTGGACTCGAGTTGTCCCCCAGCCCGGCGGCCGCCGCTGTCTCCTTCTCGCCCGTGCCAACTTTTCCTACTTTTCTGCCGGTCTCCTCGGGAGTCAGTCTTGGGGAGTGCCGTGAAGCGCGCTCCGGGTGGCCGTTCTGCGTCCTGCTCTTCGTTCGACTTGTGCCTTCCGGAGCCGCCGCTTCCGAAGAGGCCTGCCCACGGGTAGACGACGGGGACCCTAAAAGTTGGTTTTGGGGGGGGGGGGTTCGCTGAGTAAATCGCGCTGATTTCGGTGTTTCCGTCTGCTAGCCGAGGCGCCTTTCCTATAAGAGTAAGTTACTTCTGCGTACACAGGCTGGGGATGGGGGGGGGGGGGGGGGGCTCTTCTCCTGAACGCCTTGGAAAGTAAACCTTGCAGGATTCTGTGTGGCTGACCCCGCATCCAGCTGTTCCTTGCTTCTGTGTAGTGGAAGCAAAGTTTTCGTGCTCTCTTTTTGACGCTGCTGAAGGAGCCATAGAGGAGCGGTAA
The DNA here is from genome assembly GCA_029233225.1 of Lepidodactylus listeri. Classification (NCBI taxonomy): domain Eukaryota; kingdom Metazoa; phylum Chordata; class Lepidosauria; order Squamata; family Gekkonidae; genus Lepidodactylus; species Lepidodactylus listeri. The sequence goes on along the minus strand of JARCFY010000009.1, from coordinate 107,553,126 downwards.
ATAGCTAGTTGCTGATCATCGGCCCGATCCTGTGGATGTTTACTCGGAGGTGAAGCCCGCTGAGCCTTATTCCCGAGGCAGCCATTCTAAGGACATTTGGAGTAAACATTTATTCATTACTGTGGTCGGGATCAATGGGACTTGCTCTGCTGCACCTCCTAAGGACACTCATCCGGAAATGTGTCATCCAAAACACTGGAGTGTAGTTAAGAGTATGCAGCCTTAAGCTAAAAGCATCAGGGTTGCCACTTGTATGGTGCAATGTGTCTCTTTAAATTTGGAGGGTCTTTTTTGGTATGTTTACTCTGCTCTTTAAGCGTAGGGAAGAAAAATGTTCTTCTGGGTTTCTTCCTGTGTAAAATAACATCTCTTGCCGACCATGGAGGACAGTGTCCCATTAGAACATTTCTCAGGGCAGGTTTTTTAAAAAACAAACAAACTCAAATACAATATAATAAGTAATTTGGGATTCTGTACGCTGGGTTCCATGAGGCCAGCCTGCACACCTGGTTGAGAAGCATCTAGCTTTGGGGGTGTATCTGTACAAATGGTCTTCAGCTGATCTCTCAAAGAAAGCAACTTGTTGCCCCCCCCCCCCCCCGGAAGAGTACTTCCTTGCAGAACCTACAGCTAAATCAACCTTAGTTTTCAAAGTGAACTGGATCCCTGCTTCTTACAACAATCCCCGCCTGTCTTTTATCTCTACAAAAATAGAGGGACCCCCTTACTTGTGGTGAAATTTAATGGACAGCTACCTATATTGGTGGCCTATGTCCCACCTCCCCCATTTCTTAAACTGCGCCTGTAGCTTAAGAAAGGTATTTGAATGGGCACCACTGGGAAAAAAAAACCCGTATCCCTTGAGCACCAGTGGGGAGGTCCTACAGAGATTTGGAATGCTTCCCGAACTAGTAAAGCAATGCAAGGAAGCTGCTCTTTTTATATTTAGTGTGAGTGGGCTTGCCTGTAAGGGTCCATAGAAGGTTTTAAACAAGAAGGAAATTGAACCAGTTATACTTCTTGAACGCTTTTGCGATTCCTAGGTAACAGACGCTGCTCCCCCAGCTTGGTTTTTTCCCCATAAAGACATTAAACTGATGTACAAGTCAAACAGTGGAAACGTGTCTTTTAAATAAATGAGGAAGAGCAAATTATCATTCTGGGGAGGGGGGGGGGTCGGTGGGCTGCAGCAGATGTGTCGTATCCAGGGTGGTAACCAAAATCCATTTAAATATGCTAAATATATTTGAAGTTTTCCATGCTGGGCTATCATTTATCCATCTGTGTGAAATGTGCAGATCTTAAGCGTATCTCTCAGCTTTAGAAGGCTGCTCCGGGAGGGGAGCCCGGCTTAGAAATGCTGCTGATTATCCTTTTCTTAGGCATGTGCTATAGTGTGTATCTTCTTAACAGTGCATCTGCTGCGGCTGGGGTGGGCTTTGACAGATTATTGTAACATTTTCTTTTTCAAAAGGCATTGATGGAAATGATGCCAACAGAGCGATGTGGTGCTTATGAATGATTCTTAATGAACACATTGCATTTGTAGGTGTGTATATATGAAAATCAAGTGGGTTGAGTGGGGGAGGGGGGAACTGCATGCTCTTTTAGCTTGTTGAAAGACTGTTGGAAAAGCAAGAACTGGCGAGGGATGTCTACTTGAAAACTTGCAGGGGTGGGGGGTGGGAGAGCCATTAGTGCAGTATTTAGTGAGGAATTAAACTGACATATGCTAGAGGAATCGTTGCTAATTGCAGAAGTGTTTAATTTTTTGTGGCTCAGATGTAATTATCTTTAAATTACAAAACAATTAAATGGGGGGGGGGGGGAGAATAATTTGATGCATCGTTTTTTGTTCCAGGCTGAACTTCTGAAGCTGAATGTTCAGTAGAGACACCTGCATCAGCTGTCTTGGCTGAAGGCTTTTGTGTGTTTGTGTGTATGTGTGTTCACAGGATAATGACAAATGGTAGCAAGTTAACTGTGAGCTGTTCTGGGCTAGCCATGTGGCCCTGTCTCCCAGAATTCTAACTTCCAAGACTTGTGTGTGTTTACTGTTCAAGCAATGGCCAGGGCCCAGGAAGCATCTCTCAGGGATATTGAGGTACCCTGTTGTAACAGTTTATCAAGCTGAAAGGATTGGCCATTTCTATATTCTTTCAAGGGCCAGAAATGGACTTTAATGAAGTGGCAAGGAGGAAAAAAAATCCTCCAGGATTCCTGTCTCAAACATGATTCAGAAAACACTTGAGAGACCCAGCAGGGTATAGCGGTTAAGAGTGGTGGGTTCTAATCTGGAGAACTGGGTTTGATTCCCCATTCTTCCACATGAAGCTTGCTGGGTGCCCTTGGGGCCAGTCACAGTTCTCTCAAAACTCTTTGTCAGCTCCTACCTCATAAGGTGCCTGTTGTGGGGGGAGGAAGGGAAGGAGATGATAAACCACTGAGACTCCTTAAAGTAGAGAAAAGTGAAATATAAAACTCAACTTTTTTCTTCTGCCTCATAGTGTGTCACTGTTGTATTTCCTTGAATAAAAACATTAAATTGCGTCTCTGTGTTTAAAGTATGTATCTGTCAGCAAAAAGGGCTGTGTGTATGGATTTGGGGGGGAAATTAAAAACTGTGAAGGACTTTGCTTTCCTTTAGTACTTAACTTTTGATTGTGTGATGCCTATAGTGGAATACCTCGGGTGACGAAGAGTTGGCACCTGGAGTTGGTTTTTTTTTTTTAAAAAAAAAGACTGTACCTTACAAACATGGACTGTCATGTTTTCCTTTGTTTTTGAATGCTGTTATCGGCTTTTTGTTTGATACATTTTGGTTGCTGGTGTTCCTATTTAATTTTTATGCCGCCCGTGTAAAAAACGGGCATCGATTTTAGAAGCATTCTGTTGAATTTCTTTGGTGCATTCAGAGCAAAGGTTGGGGGGAGAGACAGATTTAGCTCCACACTGACCAGGGACACCGTTATGGTCAGAAGCAGTGCTCCCTCTAAGCTGTGGAGTCTTGTGAGCAAAAATTCTACTTTGTGAGCTACTGGCTTTAAAGTTGTGAACCAGTGATTTGGCTGCTGCATAAATTAGTTTGCACTGGAGCCCCATCCTTCCTGAGATAAGACAAAAATGGGCGAGCTGGAGGCTAAAAAACTGAGCTAGCTCACATTAACTCAGCTTTGAGGGAACACTGATCAGAAACTGGAGTTTTCACATTGGAGTAGTGTGTTCCAATAATTTGGTAACATCCCTATGTTTTATTTAAGATAGCTTAGGAAGAGAACTGGGGCTTTGGCATGGTAATAATAAGGCCAGTGTCAAGTACTTTGTCTGCTGACGGAACATTGCTAAAGAGGAGTTCAGGGCAATGCAGACAGCCCATGACTAGTCAGTCTGACTTTATTATGGCCCATGAGTCATGCAGAACAAACAATGTGTTTAAGTAGCCTAAAATCATGTCTCAGCATGTATAATTCAATCCTAATATATAATAAGATGAAAAAGGTTAAGGGTTTCCAAAAGAAATTATACCCAGGACATTATCTCAACCTGTATTTTCATAGCTGTGGACGAAAGCTTAGCTGCTTGTCGACTGATTCTTTGGTCAGCTGCCTAGGCATTCCTAGAGGTGTGGCTTTCAGCCCTTGCCTCCATATCTTCACAACAGACAACATGTGATTGAGGCTGTGGCTACACGGCCCCTTTAATCCGGGAGGGATCCCGGATGTAAAGGGGCCGTGTTTTTCCTCCCGCCAGTGGCAGCGTCGGCGGCCGCAGTGGGAATGACAGCAGCGGCCACAGCGGCGGAGGCAGGGAAAACAGCCGCGGCGGCCGCAGCAACAGCAAAAACGGTGGCGGCGGCGGCTGGAAAGGCAGCCGGAACCTCGGTGGAAGTGGCCACCGCGGCGGCAGAAGCGGCGGTGGCCTGGTAAGTTGGGGGTATTTTTTCCCCCCTTTTACACTTGGGCGCATGAGTGGCCATGCGCCCAAGTGTAAAAAGGGGGGGAAATGGTGGGGGGGGGGCGTCTGGACAGCCCTGCTCTCGTAATGCTTGCGAGAGAGGGCTGTCCAGAAGGCTGGAATGCGGGTTCCTCCCGCGACTCCTGGGAAAACACTAGTTTTTCCCAGGGTCGGTAAATGTGGGAGCAACCCGCATTGGAGCCCGCTTCGCTGCGGGACTCGCTGCGGGCCTATGTAGATGGCCCCTTTAAATGCGGGAGGAAGCAGCCCTTCCTCCCGCATTAAGGGGCTGTGTGACCGCAGCCTAAGATAACTTGTAATCAACCTGTCATACATGTGTAATACTCAGATTCCCAAACAGTCATGGAGGGTTGCTGGGTGATAGACTCTCAGCCGGACCTACCTCACAGGGCTGTTGTGAGGATAAAATGGAGGACAGGAGAACAATGCAGCTTTGGGTCCCTACTGAGGAGAAAGACAGGGTGTGGTGTTTGTTATAAATCTATTTTTAATTATATTAAAAAGATTACATCATTTGTCATATAGCAAAGCAGCCTTTATAAAGCGCTATTTTAGATCTTCTACCAGCACAATAATTATTAACAACCCAGTGCCGGAACTTCTGTTCCACATGCATAGCCACTAAAAAAGGTTATTGTTTCATTAGCATTGGAGAAGGGGTGGGGAGCATGGAAAAATTAGGTGGAGGGAGATAGAGATGAATGAGAAAACAGTGGAAAAGAGGCAGAGACATTAAGGAAAAGAAAGGGGAAATTGTTTTATCTTGCTTCAACACCCTAACTACCATTTTGCACGATCTGGCCAAGCTGGGTGCAAGGGAAGGGAAAGAAAAAGGCCAGGCTACTATTAAAAAATGACTTTGGTTAGCAAGCAGCCATAAGCTGTGCTTGCTTGTCTTGCTCCTTTGCTGGATTAGTTGATGGGTTTAACATGATCTGCTAGGTAAGTTTGCTTCAGTCTTGGAGAAAGGGAAGTCTAGCCAGTAGCAGAGTGCCTTTTGCTGTGCTCAGACTTTCCTGTGCCCCTAGTGGCTGCAGTCAGAATGGCATTAAAATAAATGGAAAGACGTTCAGCTGGATGCAGCATGAGGCTGGCTTCAAGGGCCCTCCAGCTGACTCCCTCCTCAATTTTGTCCCTCTAGTCCCCCTCTCTCAGCAGCCCTGGACAGTGTCCTTGTCAGGAAAACATTTGAGCTGCACTGTTCCTTTCCCTATAGAGAGTGAGGCATTCAAATAAATCTTGGGTGAAAACATGTTCTGTAATTAATGCAAAAAAGTTCTATATTTTAAAATTTTGTGTGATTTGGTTCAGATCTTGATCTCATTATCCAAATGCAAATAATGGGCTGCTTAGATTTTATAGTTGCTGTACATGGTCTAAGGCAAGGGTGTTGAACTCATTTGTTATGGGGGCCGGATCTGACATAAATGAGACCATGTTGGGCCAGGCCATGTGTGTCATAAAATGTAATGCCAAGTAGTGGAGATATAAACTTTACAAAGGACACAGCCAGTTCTTTACCAGACACTGTCAATCGCACAAGAGAGATTTGCCTGTCTATGGCTGTAGTCACACGGCCCTTTAAATCTGGGAGCCCTCCCGAATTTAAAGGGGCCACATTTTTTTACCTTGGGTTGGGATGTACACTCATCCCAACCCCAGCGGCAGGCGGCGGCGGCAGCATTGTGGCGGAAGAAGCATTGTGGCGGCAGCAGAGGCGGAAGAAGTGGCGGCAGCATTGTGAGGCGTGCGGCGGTGGCTTTTTTGGCAGCAGTGGCTGGCGGCAGCTGGGGAAGGCACCCTTCCCCGAGCCCCGCTGGCCACCTAGTAAGTTTGGGGTTTCCGCCCTTTTACACTTGAGTGTTTGAGTGCCCAAGCACCCAAGTGTAAAAGGGGGGGAAAATGGAGGACGGGACCATCTGGGCAGCCCTCTCTCACAATGATTGCGAGAGAGGGCTGTCCAGATAGGCGCAATTGCGGGTTCCTCCTGCGATCACCGGGAAAACACTCAATTTTCCCGGGGTCAGAAAACGCAGGAGGAACCCGCATTTGAGCCCGCTTCAGCGCGGGACTAGCCATGGCCGTTGTGGACGGTCCCTTTAAATTTGGGAGGAAACAGCAGTTCCTCCCGCATTAAAGGGCCGTGTAGCCGCAGCCTACCTCTCCTGTGCGATTGAGAGAGACTGGTAAACTAAGCTGTGATGTGGCAGCAGCAAGAGGACTGGAAAGGGAAGTAGGAGACAGCCAGGGCCTTGGGGGCCGGATTGGGGCCTGCGGGCCGCAAGTTTGACACCCCTGGTCTAAGGTACATGTTAGAACTGTTGCTGGAAAAGATTGGTAATGTTGCACAATTTGGCAGTTTGGAATTTTTCATTCATAAGTCCATCCTAAGCTTGAAAGAAATGGTAAGGCTCCCTGGAACATACTCTGAAGCCACTGCCTTATAACAACTCATGCCGGTACCTGAAGTGACTATGTAAAACACTTGCTTTTAAATACATGGTGAAACAGCAACTTGCATAATATTTATGATAAGAGTAGCATTTGGTAGATTGAGAAAGTAAAGTGCTTTAGAAGCTTTAAGCTACATCCTGGGAACAAGTCCCACTGAATAAAATTGGACATACATCTGAGTCGATCTGCTCAGTCTGGCTCCCTTAATTGCTCTTGTCTGAAACATCCACTTAATTAGTTTATTGGGGGGGGGGACTTTCCTAATATTTTATTTTGTTGTTAAAACATCTATCTGATATTTACCGTATTTTCCGGCGCATAAGACGACTGGGTGTATAAGACGACCCCCAACTTTTCCAGTCAAAATATAGAGTTTGGGATATACTCGCCGTATAAGACTACCCCTCTTCCAATGCACACCAAATACAGCGCCAGACCTTCAGTTAGTCCTTCTCTCTCAAGTGGCTCTGTGGACGCCGGAGGCTAAGAAACTGTAAGCTAGCTCACACCAGGGGCATCGTCTTTTTAAATTTCCGGGGGGGGGGGAGGGGTTTGTGCGCCAGCACAACACCTCCCTGCAGCCGCTGTGAGCGGTGCGGGGCCTCCCCGTGAGTGGTGTGGGGGCTTCCTTCCCCGCGGCCAGCAGCGGTGCGAGCCCCCCTGAGAAATGAAATGGCTGCTGCTTGCACCGCCGCTGGCCTTGGTAAGGGAGGCCTCGCGCCGCTTGCACCACCCCTGGCCGTGGGGCCTCGCTGCAGCCGGCGCAAGTGGCGCAGGTCCTCACCACCACAAGCGGCGCAAGGCTTCCTTCCCCGCGGCCGGCAATGGCACGAGCAGCACAAGACCTTGCTGCGGAGTGATGTGAGGTTTCCCTCCCCGCGGCAGTGCAAGCGGCTCGAGGCCTCTCTTTCTGCGGCCGCCACCGGCGCGAGTAGCAGCCGCTTCATTTCCTAGGGGGGGCCCTGCCTAGTCCCGCCTCACTAAGCCCCGTGCGCCATCTTTCGGAAGGTGCCCTTTGGCTGGATGTCTGCACAGTGCCCTTCCCTTTGGTTGCCCCCTCGTTCCCCTCCGTCGGCTGAGCTGTGGACGTAGTAGGGATGGGGTAACCACAGATTCTCCAGTCCGGCTTGGCAGTTTCATCACCTGCCCTATAAGACGACACCCGGCGTATAAGACGACCCCCGACTTTTGAGAAGATTTTCCTGGGTTAAAAAGTAGTCTTATATGCCAGAAAATACAGTATATCTGTGTCAAATTGAAGAATGGAGATAATTCCCAACTCTCAAGTGGTTTTCATTGTGAGGGACATCCTGCTTGGGTTGAGACCTTGAAGGTGTGTTGGCAGGCATTTCTGTGACAACAGCTGTGAAGGGTGAAAGACAGCTGTGAAAGCAATGGAAGGTTTGCTTCCGCCAGCCAAAGGATACACAAAATTATATGTGACGAAGTTTTGAACCCTTTTCCTAATGGTTCGATTTTACATGGCATAACCCCCCCGGCTTTTACACTAATGGTATAGCCTTGGAACTGTAGACTTCTAGATTTCCCTACAAGTAAATTCTCCTAACCATACAGAAGGCTGCATGTAAGCTGTGTTTGCACACATGGCTGAGTTGACCCTGTCCTCTTTAAGGCAGTGAGACACATGAGCAAGTAACATTCTTAATTCTGTACAAACATGCATATTGCAACAAGATCAGTAATTGTGCCCATATTTCAGTGCAAGTTGCAGTTTTCTGTGCATCTAATAGCCCAGGCTAGCCTGCTTTTGTCAGATCTCAGAAGCTAAGCAGGGTCAGCCACAGTTAGTATTTGGAAGGGAGACCACCAAGAAGTACTTGGATTGTGATGCACAGGCAGCCAATGGCAAGTCCCCTCTGAACGCCTCTTGCCTTGAAAACCCCTTGGGGTTGCCATAAGTCAGCTGTGACTTGACTCAAATATCCAGTTCCCTTGTGCCAGTACAGGCATAAATGCGTAATCTTTCTTAAGGGTACAAAGTGTTTTGCAAAACCTAGTCACCAGGTTCATTTTTTGCAGGTACCCGGGGTTGTTGGGAACCAGCCTTCTACTACTTTGGCCGTCCCATAAGCAAAATGGGCTTGCTAGTCATCTTGATGTGTCTTGCTTGTTTCCATCAATTTGCATTGTGTGTGTGTACAAATATCATGAAGTTAGGATGAAACAACCCCCCCCCCCAATAACCCAACCTCTTTCCCGAAAGAACCGCTACAGCCAGAGTCTGTGGTCTTAAGTCTTCAGCTAGGTGCCACCAGAAGTCTCTGCTGGCATACTCAAACATTGTTCAGCCAAAGCCTCAGTTCCTTCCTGAATGGGGAGGAGACTTTTCTGCAACAGCAGAATGTTTAGTTTCTTAAATGACGAGAACAATACAACCAGGGCTCCGTTGGGGCCGGAGCCAGGCGAAGCGCCGCTCCGCCAGTGAAGATGCTGGGGGGCGGGCACATTACAAAGCCCCGCCCCCCAGCATGGCCGCGGCTGGATCAGACCCCCCCCCACTCAATGTCCCCGAGCCGGCGGCAGGCCGCCGGCCGGGGAAAAAAACCCTCTCCCCCCCGCGCAAAGAAACTCTCTCCCTCCCTCCCACCCACCCCACTCAATGTCCCCGAGCCGGCGGCAGGCCGCTGGCCGGGGAAAGAAAAACCCTCCATCCCACCCCCGCTCAAAAACCCTCTCCTACCCCTCACCCCCGCAAAGAAACTCTCTCCCTCCCCCCCCCCCCGCTCAATGTCAAGAGCTCGCTGGACCTCCACGACTTCGACTTGTGCAGCCACCACCACCACCTGAACCCCGGCGACAGCCTGCTGGAGGAGCGCTTCGCTGACTTCAGCCCTTTCTCCGGCCGCTCCAGCCCGGCCTCGGTGGTATTCAATTGCTCCGCGGATCACCTGGAGCGGGACCGCTCACCCCATGCGTGGGGGGGCCGCTTAGTGGTTAACAGCCGGCTGCAGGCGCCCCAGAGAAGCGGCTCGAGGCTCCTGAAGCTGGAATTGCAAGTTTCCCACCACCCACCCACCCACCCCGCGCAAAGAAACCCCCCCCTCCAACCCCCCCTCCACTCAATGTCCCCGGCCTGATCGCCCGAGGAGGAAGGCGTGGGCATATCTACTCGTGAGCAAGAAAGAGGCGCCGCCGCAGTGCCTGCCCGCCAGCCCCCGGGGCTTGCCACGCGTGGGCGGGAGCAGCAGAGGGACGGAGGTGGTCCCACGCACGGCCCGGGAAGGTGGGGCGCTTCAAATCAGGTAACTCCAGCAGAGCAGCCTTCTCCTGGAAGGCAAAGATGGACAGGCTCAGGTGGGTCTCCTCAGAGTCTAACTCCAGTCTGTTCTATGGGGCTCATTCCCCGGAAAAGTGTTTTTATCAGGGCTCGATTTCAGCAGGAACGCCGTTCCGGCTGGCCTCCGAGCCTGCCCCGCCCCCTCCCTGCCCGACCTGAGCTTTTTATACTTGAAGGGAAAGTTCCTACAGAGAGCCAGCAGGAATAGGCTCCACCGGGTGCTTTCCCTTTAAGAACAAAAAAAGCCAGCAGGAGAAAGCCCCGCCCAAAGATTAAGCACAGGGGCTAGGCTTTCTGCATTTGGCTTGCCGACGACGTCGCGTGGCTTTCCCTGCACCAGTAAGTTCTCTGTTCTCTTTTCCCTCTGTCTCTCCCTCTCTCTCCCCCCCCCCCCACTTTCTTTCTGTCTTTCTTTCTGTCTTTCTCTCTCTGGCCCCCCCACCTTTCTTTCTGTCTTTCTTTCTGTCTTTCTCTCTCTGGGCCCCCTCCTTTTAAAAAAAATTGAAAAGGGGGGGTGGATGTAAAAAAGCAGAGAGCCCAGGAAATGCTGGTTTTGACAATATCTTTAATTTTTGAGAATCTCTTTAGTTTTCTCATGGCATCTTCTGCTTAAGAAAAGTAACTTTGAAGCCTGAGTTCAGTAGTGTCTTGTTGGGAATGGCTTGCAAATATATGTGTGTTTAAAGTCTGTATTAAAGTGGTTTGGTGCTTACTGCCATGTAAGAGAAAACATCTGAAAAAGTAGCTTCATTGTTGTGTGTGTTGAATAGAAACCAGAATAGAAACCACGCACTTAACCACTACACCAAACTGGCTCCTAGCGTTGTTCTGCCAGTGAACTAGGGTTGCCAACTCCAGGTTGAGGAAATCCCTGGAGATTTGGGAGTGGAGGGTGCAGTTTAGGGGAAGGAGGGACCTAAGCAAGGCATAATGCCATGGACTCTACTTTTCAAAGCAGCCATTGACCTGTAGTTTGGAGCTCAGTTGTAATTCCAGGAGATCTCCAGACCCTACCTGTAGGTTGGCAACCCTAAAAAATCATATTCAGTGTACTAGTTCTGCAGGAAGGCAACCTGATTTCCATGGGAACCTAACCCTTAGGAATTGATTCAGTTGTAATTCCAGGAGATCTCCAGTTGTAATCCCACCAGCTCTCCAGACCCCACCTGTTGTACTTCAGTTGTAATTCCAGGAGATCTCCAGTTGTAATCCCACCAGATCTCCAGACCCCACCTGTAGGTTGGCAACCCTAAAAAATCATATTCAGCGTACTAGTTCTGCAGGAAGGCAACCTGATTTCTATGGGAACCTAACCCTTAGGAATTGATTCCAATCCAGTGTGGGAATAATTGTTGGACATAAAATATTGGTTCAGGCAAGGTTTTGTATAGATGGGACAGAAAATAATGTTTTTATTGGTTTTGTCAAAACTATTTTGACAACAAGGTAAACAGAATAAGAAGCAAAAGGTGGATGTGGCTGGATGACCACACTTCTGGGAACACTGGGTGTGTCCTAATATGTTAATGAGCTGTGCTGTCAGGGGTGTGGCCTAATATGCTAATGAGTTCCTGCTGGGCTTTTTCTACAAGAAGAGCCCTGGTTTTTATGGTTGTCGCAGGAGCAGTGTTCCCTTTCAGCTGGGTGAGTGTGAGCCAGCTCACAGTTTTTTAGCCTCCGGCTCACACACTTTTGTCTTCGCTCAGGAAGGAAGGCTCCAGAGCAAACTGCTTTCTGCAGGAGCCAAATCGCCGGCTCACCACTTTAACGCCAGGAGCTCACAAAGTAGAAAGTTTGCTCGCAAGACTCCCCAGCTTAGAGGGAGCATTGCTCAGGAGGTGGGGAATAGGAAAGAACAGGGGGCCTCTGGGCATGTACAAAGCATGTCCCTTCATTGCTCGCTCTGGGAGGTTATCTGATAATTAACACGGCAAAACAGCATTAAAAATATGGTGGTGGTCGTTTTCACAGGTGAATGGATTCAAGGGCAATGTGGCACTCCAGGAAACTTTTACATCTCAGTTTGTAGTGTGAACGGGGCTTACTAAGGAATGTAAAGAAAATGTAGGGCGACTCCAATGTAAAAACCAGTCAATTCAAGTTACAGATGGACAGAAATAGGGCTGGTGAGTGAAGCTTTTCAGAGTTCTGTACAAAAAAACCTTATTGGGTTGGTTAGTAGAAAAGAGCCAGAGCCCAGCAGCACCTTAAAGACTAACAAAAATTGTGGCAGGGGAGGAGCTTTTGTGAGAGAAAACGCTGCTGCGGTCTAGGATTGGTTAGTGGGATATACATTTTCTGCTTCTTGCAAACAGAAGCATTCTGAAAGTTATTCATTCTTGGCTTCGGTTTCTACGTCTGCCTTTTCATCCTGTGCTTTAAAACGTGGTGGGCCAGGAGTAGTTCAGGTTGCCAGTCTCCAGGTGGCGGCTGGAGATATTCTGACATTGCAACTGGTCTCCAGGTTATATAGATCAACTCCCCTGTAGAAGATGGCTGCTTTGGATGCTGGACTCTATGGCATCATACCCGGGTTCCAGGCTCACTTCAGTCGTGCTGTTTCTGGGCAGCCAACCTATGCCAGAGCTACACATAGTTCTATGCTCAGAACCTTCCAGTGCTTACTCGATTGGTGGCTCATAAGCGCTGCTGGGTCTTGGTGGAATAAAACTAGATTTCAGAATTTCACAACTGGCTCCTCTGAGGTCTCTGGCCTCCTTGGTAGAGAAGGAAAGAGTGCTGATTATCAAGAAACTTTTAAAACAAGACTGGAGTCTGTCTGTCTGTCTGTCTGTCTGTCTGTCTGTCTGTCTGTCTGTCTATCTATCTATCTATCTACCTACCTACCTACCTACCTACCTACCTATCTCCCCCCACCTACCTACCTACCTTCCTGTTCCTTCCTTCCTTCCTTTTCTTCTCTCTCTCTGTCCCCACCTCCTTCCTTCCTTCCTTCCTTCCTTCCTTCCTTCCTTCCTTCCTTCCTTCCTTCCTTCCTTCCTTCCTTCCTTTCTTTTTCTTTCTTTCTTTCTTCTCTCTCTCCCCCACCTACCTACCTTCCTTCCTGTTCCTTTCATTCCTCCCCCCCCTTCCTTCCTTCCTTTCTTCTAACACACTTCCAGTGATGTCAGGGGTGTGTGGCCTTCTGACACTTCCGGTGACATCAGGGGGTGTGGCATATGCAAATAAGTTATGCTAATGAGCTCCTGCACCTCTTTTTTTACGAAAGGACCCCTGAATACAATGATAGAAACACATATAAAATCTAAATGAATGAAGATCTCCAACCAAAGACACCTTGAATATCATGCTGTGCTCTATTTGCTGTGGAAAGAATGAGAAAGAAGGATTTTAAACAGCAGGTGTTTATACATTACTCGGATACATTATTCGGAAGGCACAAAGATAGCAGTGAAAATGAAGTACTTGTGTGTGTGAATGGGGGGTGTCTAGATAGGATGCAACGGAATTGGAAACTAAGAGGAGAAAGGAGTCTGATTGGCTTCTTCCTTGTTCTAAAAACCTGAGTCAGCTTCTTTAACATAAGAGTTAAAACTAGTCTTATTAAGAAAGCAATTTGATAGTAATTTCCACTGATTTAAATGCAAAGCTTATTTCCTAAATGTAACCCCCCATGCACAAAAAATTGAAATGAAATTGTCAAGGGGTTCTACCCTTTACCTAAGAGAGCCTCCCTGTCAGACTGCAGGAAGATGGGGGAAATTGCCCCCATCCCATAGGAAACTAAAATTCTAGTTTGTAGAGGAAGCATGAAACCAAGAGCTATGAGCCTTGCCTTGGGATCCTCAGTCACCAGGAGAGGGAAGAAGAACCTGTTTTTTTAAAAAATTGGAGTAAACAGGTAAGAGGAGCTAAGTTCTGTTCCCTCACATGACCTTGTTTTCACAATCTTTCTTACAACCCACCTGTGATACTGTAAATCATTGCTGAGGTAGGATATGAGATGGAGCAGGATTTAGTTCCTCTGACCCACGTGGTCCAGTTTTGTGAAAAAATAGCCTTCATGCCCTGGGTTTTTTTTACACATGAGTAAGTGTGGTTGCTTGTTTTTTTTTCATACTAGGACTGGTAACCAAGAAAGAGATGAAGTGTATTGGGACAAAGATGCAGCTACATCCCTGAGTGTGCAAAGGGGAGTAGCTGCCTACTGTGGGAGGAAACCATACCCTCTGCCTCTGTATCCCTTCCTAATCTCCCTTACTTTGTTCCCAGCAAATACAAACAAAGCCTTGCCCTAGTCTGCCTAGTATGTGCAACGAGCAAACGAGACACATCTTTATATAAAACGGAAAACCCTTCTAGAATCACTGAGACTTTACAGTGATTCATGGAAAGTGAAAATACGGTGTACAGAAATACCAGTCAAAATTATTCTGTCTGGTAGGAAGATGTGCTGTTTTGATGAAATCCCTGTCTCACACAACAGTTGAGTCACTTTCTTCCGTTGTTTATTCTCCTGTCTGGGAAATCAAAAATGGACAAGTTGTAGATCAGCCAGGGCTCAGCAATAGTGAGGACTCCTCAGGAGAAGAGGACTTCTCAGGAGAAGAGGAGCCCTGTGTAGCCAGCTCTGAATTAACCAAAGCCCACAAGCAGGAAGATGACCTGCAAGCTTGTCAGGGTTCACAGCCAGCAGCTGGTGCAGAGCCACTGACACCCTCCAGCCCCGATCCCACAGGTAAAACTCACTTGGTCGTTTCTAGCTCCCCAGTATCACCCATACCCTTAGAGCACTGCAGATGGAAGCTAAGAGTAGAGCAGTAGGAGAGACAACAAAGTGCCTGCCTCCTGCTTTTTTCTCCCAGTGAAAAATGGTGGGGAGCAGAAAGCAGGGGGTTAAATGGCCCCAAGCCACGTACGCGCCTGCTTTCTGCTCCCTGTCACTCAGCTATTTTTTTTTGTGGAGTAGAAAGCAGAGGTTTCAATGGCTGGGCTTACTGAGCCAGTTCGTGCCCATCTTTAGTCCCAAAGTGGTAGACAGTTTTCACATCCTCTGTTGGTCCCTGCAACCTTCTACCCTTTCAGGGCTCTCTTCCTTCTCTTGGAGGCTGCTCATGTGCTTCTCTCTCAAGCTATCCCTTCTGGACTGTATACCCATCCCATCCAGACTTAATATCCTGTCAAAAGTGGCATCTGCTTTTGTTTTGTTTTAACTATAGAAGTTCTGCTTTGGTTGAACCTGGAAGTGCTGTTCATCTGGACAACTGCCACTATCTGCTTGAAGGAGTAGAGACTGCTATTTTAAAAAGTGGAGGACATAAACTCTGTCCCTGTCATTTTCTTTTGTTATCATCAACAAGAATGAAGAGCATGTATCTTAATTTGCAAAAGTGTAAATATCCTGTCGATATGTTTGAGCTGTGTGTGGGCTATTAGATGAATTTAATCTAATCCTGACCAGTAGCCTGGAGGAGAAGAGATTGTAAGTGACAGTGCAGATTGTGTTAAAGAAAAGAGACCTTTCCAGTGGCAGGGAATGAGACTGGTCACAGAAATAATGCTGAAGGGTATCATGGAATACTAGAGTAAACAGTGAATCAGGTTTGCACATGCAAAATGCATAAGACGCAGTGATGAAATACCTTGTTCGATAGGCAGGTAAAGTACAGCCTGCTATTGCACACTGGTTAGATGAGAATATTCAAGTACAAAGAATTCAAATGCCAAAATGGGCCATACAGCGCTCCCTTGGAACTAGGATAGGGGCTAGCATTTAGGGTAGGTGTTGGAGACCAGACGTCATCAATGCAGGACTTGCTTTGGGGTGCTCCACAGGGTTGTTTTATTCCCCATTGCAAAGTACTGGAAGTGGAGTTCGGTTGCAGTGAAATCAGCATATATTTTATTGAGCAGGATCAGATGAGGCATGCAGGATGGCGGTCGGGGGCCTGCTTATATGCACAGGTAAACCACACCACTGACCTTGCCCAAACAAGGTAATTGGATAAGTTTCCCACCAGAGGCTATCATAGGACTATTTGAATATCCTAAGCCTCTGATAGAGGGATATTTAGTATCCTAGTGTACTATTGTTCTCTGGCCCCAAGCTCAGGGCTTAAGCAGGCCATGTGCTCTGCGGGGCCATGTGGCTGCCGCCATTACATACATTACACCCATACTATCCAATCTTTAATTCCTTTAGGAGAAATTATTAATTGTTTTGGAGTGGCCTGTTCTCAGTATGCTGATGACATCCTGCTCTGTATTTCTTCATCCAAACTGCCAGATGATGCTGTAGGAGTCCTAAGCCTTACTGTTGTGGTTTAATGGCTAAGGGTGAACAAGAGGCAAAGGAATTTTGACAAAATGGAGGTAATGTTGGTTGGGAAGGCTAAGATCTTGAAGGGCGTTGTACTTCCCGCTTTTTGTGGGGTCCAGCTGACTCTCACTGTGGATGTTCTGCAAGCTTTCACTAGTGCAAAAAGTAGCAGCTTGATTTTTGTATAGACATGGGTCATATTGAACATGTGACGTTCCATCTGTTGTAAAGTAATCTATATACTAATTCTCAGAGGGTTTTTTTCTGTGTGGATACTTATATCTGCCAAAAGAGAGCTCCCTCTCCCCCAACACCTTTTCCTATACAGTCAGGGGCCTTCCTTGATCTTCAGAAAAATCCAAAAAGAAAAAAAAACTTCAGGGACCATTGAATTCCCCCCAATACCTTTTGAAATGGCCTTCACAGGGATCTAGCTCCAGGCGTCAACTGTGAGAGATTAGAATGTTCGGGGGAGGGTTCTAACTGTTTCTGTCAGTAAAAGGCGGAGTTTTTATTGGCAGCAGTCTAGAGTTGCCAACTACTCCTCCTGGCCAACAGCAGCAGATCCAGATCCAGGCTGGGAAACTCCTGGAGATTTGGGGGTAGAGCCTGGGGAGGATAGGGACCTCAATGAGGTATAATGCCATAAACTCCACCCTCCAAAGCATCCATTTTCTCCATGGAAAGTTATCTCTGTAGTCTGGAGAAGAGCAGTAATTCCAGGGGATCCCCAGGTCCCACCTGGAGGCTGGCATCCTTAGGCAGTACCCTCTATGTGACTTGATACCACCCGATTTTCATGACTCAGGTAGGCCCAGCAACTTGCTACTGTTCATCAGCAGCCACCCTATGAAAGCCATTGTGATGTAACAGTTAGAGCTTCTGACTGGGATCTGTGAGACCCAGGTTCAGATCCCCATCTTGCAGTGGAAGCTGACTGGGAGATTTTGGATCATTCACATACTTTCAGCCTAACCAACCTCACAGGGTTGTTGTGCAGATAACAAGGAGGAAATACTAATGTAAGCTGCTTTAGTCCCCACTGTGGAGAAAGACTGTAATTTCCCTAGGTAGAGGCTGTGGGGGAGGAGGCGTGGAGATGGAAAGCTGAAGACAGATAAAGGTAGGTTGGCTGTTGGTTGGGAAGGAAATAGGGTTGCCAAATCCAGGTTGGGAAATTCCTGGGCATTTGAGGGGTGGAGCCTGGGGAGGGTGGAATTTGAGGAGGGACTACAGACCAGTATAATGCCATAGACTCCACCTTCCAAACCAGCCATTTCCTTCACTTGAACTACCATTGCCAGCCTCCAGACAAGGACTGGAGAGCACCCAGAATTACAACTGTTGTCCAGGTGATAGTTCCCCTGGATAAAATGTCTGCTTTGGAGGGTTGAATCTATGGCATTATACCCTGCTGAGGCTACTTGCCTCCCCAAGCCTCACTGTCCCAAGGCTCCACCCCCAAATCTCCAGGAATTTCCCAACCTGGAGCTGGCAGCCCTAAGGTGAATTGATCTCTGCAGCTGGGAGATCCGTTGTGATTCCCAGAGCACTGCCATTGCTGCTGTGGCGGGAGAGGAAGCAGGCAGGAGGCTGGGAGAGTGATGGGGGCAGAAAGAGAGAGAGAGAGAGTGATGACATGGGGAGGCAGAAAAACAAAGAATGGTGATGGGTCAGAAAGAGAAAGTGATGGAGTGGGGGAGCAGAAAGAGAGAAAGGGTGATGTGGTGGGGAGGCAGAAAAAGAGAATGATGACGGGTCAGAAAGAGAGAGGAAGTCACATACATGGAGGAGAGAGAGAGAGTAAGAAAGGGGGGGCAGAAGGGAGAAAGAGTGTGAGAGAGGTAGGGGGAGAGGGGAGGAAGCAAAGATGTGAGGAATGGGATAACCATCCCACAGGTTTCTTGCGGGTCTCCATTTGTGGCTCTAGATATTGATCTGCCTCCTGGTTAAATTCAAAGTGCTAGTTTTGCCTTTGAAACCTTTCATGCTCTTGGGCCCGCATATCTGAAGGGTTGCTAACCTGAACACCAGTTTAGCACAAGAGTTGGTTGTACATCTTCCGCATGAAATTCCGTTTTTCTGTTCACTGCTCCTCCCATATGAAATACATGATATATGTAAATTCTCTTCATCTTTTTTTTTAGGAAGGCAGATAGGACAGTTCTATTTCAAAGGGCTTGTGTAATTTGCTGATCAATATATTGTTGTTTTTGGTTTTATGTTTATGCGATTGTTGATGTGTGTATTTTAGGGCAATTTTGTTCTGATTTGTTGCCCTTCAAGGATGGTTTATGTGCTGTGTTTTGTAAGCTGTCGAGCTAATGGGAAAGGCAAAGTATGGTTTTAAAAAAATCAAATAAAAATATTCTGTGGCTGCGTTATTCCTGCTGCAATTTTTGGATTGAACTGTCTTTATTCTTGTGGGAAAACCTTGTGCTTTTCATATTAGCAATACTGCCTGTTTCTAGGACCTAGCATTCAAAAGCTTGCCTTGGGCAATGGCTGTCAACTGCCCAGTGCATAGATCTGCCAGTGAACCTCTGTGTATCCCGAATGGCTCCAAACTGGAAGCGGAATAAATGTGTTCTGGTTAATTAGGCTCCTGTGTTTATATCTTCAATGACGGATTTATAAATAGCAACAGAGCATCTTTTGTAGCTGTATTTTCTATATGTACAAGATTGTTTGGAATGCTTAGCAGATTGACAGGCGCCTATTTACTTTTGTTAAATCTGATTAACTGAGCATGATCTGAATGGATGGGTGACTGATTTTGTATTGTTTAGGTCGAAGAACAGCAATTCAAGATGTGAGTGAATGATTGACTCATTGTGTTATGATCTGTATTTGATTACTTTCAAAAAAAAAGGGGGGGGGGGTGGATGCCAGAATTTCAACTTATTTTTCTGATAAAACGGCTGCTCATTCTCCATGGTAAATCTGCCTCAAAAGATACAGACAGCAGGAAGCTATGTGTACGGTTACACTGGAAGGATAACAAGGAGGAATCTAAAACTGGCGAGTTAAAATGCCATATTTAATGAAAGCATTGAGGTGTCAGATAAGAAAGCACAATTAGGAAATAAATTGGACGTGCTAGAAAGTGAGCTTTTTATGATAAGATGCAGAAGGAGCTTGTAGAGCACCAAAAAGAAATTGGGTGTCTGAGTATTAAACCAGTTAACTATGCAAGTTGAAAATTTGGAAAACAAAGCCAGGAGAAACAATTTAATGTAACATGGCCCTGGCAGGGTAATGGGGGGAGAGGTGGAGGTGATTCGCATAGCAGTTTCCTACTTCATGAGACATTGTGTATTTTCTTTACTAAACTTGAATGCAGAAGAAGCTACAGTAGACTCGATGTCTAGACTTAAATGCCATTATACTATCCTGATAAAAGTCCCAGATATGTTTTTATAAAACAGCTCAACAGTAATTTAAAGCAGGTACATGGCATGTTGCATAGTAGAGACCTAACTTGATAGCATCTGAAGAATTTAGGAACTATCAGACTTATCAGTTATGTCAGAGTGATACAATCTGACTTATCAAGCTTATTTTATCGAAACATTGTGTTTCACTCCCCTAAGGGTAAAATATTTATTTTTGAAGAGAAAATAAGAATGGTGTTCCCTGTGGACCACGTGGAACACAGCATGGAGAAATCGAACTATTCTCCCATGGTATTAGTCTTTTTAAAAAATCAGGTGTTAGAAAGCTTCCCTAGTGGTTATGAATCATTACCCTGGGAACATTCTTGTGACTTGCACTATATGCTTGCCAATCTCCAGGTGAGGCCTGGAGTTTTCCTGGAATTACAGCTGATCTCCAGGCTGCAAAGACCAGGTCCCCTGAAGAAAATTGCATCCTTGAAGGGCAGACCCCAAATCTTCAGGGATTTCCGAAGTTAAAGTTGGCAACTATAACTCTGTCTTAAGTTCTTTAATGTTTTTATAAGACCATTGAATTACATCATCTGCAGCTTTGGAGTTGGGTGTCATTCATATGGTGATGCTTCTGTCTTTAA
This sequence comes from Lepidodactylus listeri, assembly GCA_029233225.1. Classification (NCBI taxonomy): domain Eukaryota; kingdom Metazoa; phylum Chordata; class Lepidosauria; order Squamata; family Gekkonidae; genus Lepidodactylus; species Lepidodactylus listeri. Next base: position 107,533,089 of record JARCFY010000009.1, on the reverse strand, counting down.
CTGCTTTTCTCTTCTGAGCTAATACTTAGAAGCTGGTACCAAGGGAAGGAGGGTGAATAAGTTGAAACAGAATCTAGAAGGCTTAACACATTACTAAATTTATTCCAAATTAAAACAGGCAAGGAATTTTGGAGGGAATCAAAAATTGTAATGACTAGCAAGCTTTCTAAGAAGGGTTCCAAATATACTTTGAAGGAGGGATTAAAATGAACCTGTTAGCATGGATTTATCAGCATCCTCTTGTGTTTCATTAACAAAAGTTTTATCTCCCCATCATTAGAATAAACACATTGGAATAAAAAGGTAAAACACAAAGAACTTCCTGGTTTCTATGCCATTCTGAAGCTCTGATCTATAATATACATTATGCCACTTACAACATATGCTTTTATTGATTACCTGTACGTTATACGTTAGTTTTATGTATACAGTTACAGGAATATTTTGATTGGTGAATTCTAAAGTTCTTGGCTTCGACCAATCCATACTTTTGTGTTTAATTTTTAAAAGGCTGATGTGTTATTACACCAAAATTAGAAGAAAGATTACTTTTAAAAGGTCACCAGAAGCAGACATGTTGACTGTAGAGACAGAAAATTAAATGTTTTGGTCTATTAAAGGAGCAACTCAGATATCATTGCAAACCATGATTCTATTTTAAAAATAAATTAAACATTATAAGAGAAAACAGAATCAAGTCAAATTTCATTACAGAAAATGTTGTCCTCTGTGGGGGTAGACCAGGCCGCTGAAGAACAGATCTATGTACTCCTTTCTACTGTATTAGTAGACCTGGCCTCTGTTTTTTGGGCAAACTCTATGGTAAAATTGGGCTCAAACCATCGAATGTTGCCCCACAACCAGAGTGTTGCTGTGCAATGCCCCCAGCATGATGACACCACTTCTGTGTGATGTCATCATGCAGGGTTGTGGCTGTTGGGAGCAGGGTTTCCCCCCACCAGCCAGCTGGCCGGTGGTGGGCAGGAACCCACAAAACTAGGGGATCCTTTACTTTCACCTGGGGACTGGCAACCCTAATCTGGCCTTACCCATTCTCTGAAAATACTTACAGGCACCCCTGTTTGGGAATTTAAGTGCAAAATTCCAGTCATCTTCATGAGAGTAGAATATCTTGCCCTGGCATTTTTCCTAATGTGATACACTTTCCATTATCTGCAATCTAAGCAGAACAACCCAGTAAGAAGCATACCACAATTATTGTGCTTGCTGATGGTTTACTTTGGTGGTTAGAATAAAACATTGCCTGAAGGGTCCATGGTCAACTTCACTGTGTTGGAAAAGGCAATGTCTGGTGTGTAAAGAAGAAAAGAAGACCTCGAAGGGGGCAGAAAGAAGACAATTAGGTAGGACAAGTGGAGACCCGCTAGAAACTTGTGGGAAAAGGTGTTGGGGGAGAGGGAGCTCTCTTTTGGCAGATATAAGTATCAACACAGGAAAAAAAACCCTCTGGGAACTAGTATATAGATAGTGAGGTAAGCACCTTCTCTCTCCTGTTCAGTGTCATTCCATGTCTGTCTCTAAACTGCTTCTCTTAGGGCAATTTCTCCCTTCCTCTTGGAAGTGCCACACTCAGTCTCTCCCTCTCTCTCAGCTAGAAATGTAGTTACGAACCAATCTCTGTCTCTGCTCTTTCCTATCAAGTATAGTAGTTCCTAAGTAAACCTTTATCGACTCTTTAATTAGGTTGCACAGCATTGTTGTGTTAATTGCTGCACCAACACACAGAAACTTGAGTTCTCTGAGCAGAGGCAATGGCTGTTCCTGAAGTGTATAGATTCAGGTGGCTGGTTGTGTTGGTCTGAAGCATCAGAACAAAGTTCTGTCTGAGGAAGTGTGCTTGCACACAAAAACTTACGGCTGCGAACTGAAAGGGTCAATATTCCTTATTCCTATTATTACATATATTTATTGTTTATACAAAAGTAATCTGGCTTTTTTCCCCTTCTCTCCCCCTTTTCCCCCCTACAATTTCAGACAGCAACATCTGGCCTTATATATATATTCACATATGTATATACAAAATTCTGTATGCCATTCTTGGATGTGTGTCACTTTATAATAAGGAATATTGACCACTGAGGAAGGCCTATAGGGGTTGAAATGCGTTCTATGGTCCTTAGGTCAAAGGTTTTATCCATCAGCTTGATATGCACTGCAATCAGTTCTTTATGAACCTAGTTTTAAATGACTGATACTTGGACTGTCTTTTAATTTAATTTTGTAATTTTGTTTTATTTATGTGTACACCCTAATAAATGTCTATATTTTCCATTATAATTATTCTGTTGTTAGCTTGACCCTTTCCGGTTCACAGCTATTTGTTGGGTTGAGTCCCCCCCCCCCTTTTTTGCCTTTTACACAAAAACATACACTTTAAATAAAACTTTGTTGGTCTTAAAGGTGCCATTGGACTCAAACTTTGTTCCCCTGAAGTGTGGACGCACTATAAAACGTGTCTGGGGATTAAAATGCATTTACCCTGCTGATTCGATGGCTAGTGGTCTCATTAGAGATCTTTAGTAACTGCTAGGGGATGACCATATGCCTCTGTCAGCAAGTGTATCTCCTTAACTTGAGATAATTTTGCAGCAGGCCCATAGCTACTGCGGGGCCTGCGAGGCCCAGCCCCCTAGCGGTTTTTATGTGCCCCACTCCCCAAGCCTCAGCTCCCCTGGCCCCCTCACCCCAATTGCCTGTTGGTCTGTGGGCAGGGAGGACGAGGGTGGTGGTTTCAGAGGTGGCAGTGGCGCAAGTAACAGTGGTGGCGAGGCTAGGCCGAGAGAGCAGCCCGGGCAGGCAGTGAGCATGAAGCCTCCATCTTGGGCTACCTGCCAGCAGACACTCACCATGCCACCCACCAGCAGCAGGTAAAACTCAAGCAAGGCAAGGAGGCAGGTGGGCGCCTCCTCCAGGCCAGGCTTGCCTGGTTGCACTCCAGCATGATGACGAGCTCACACGCGGCACCTCTCTGGCCAGCCCAGCTGCTGTGTGCCTCACCTCTCCCGGCCCCGGGAGGGAGCAGAGGGTGGAGGTTAGGCTGCCCCTGGTGCCGTGCCATGGGAAGGGGGCCCTGGGGCTCCTCAGGAAGGGAGGCAGCTGGATGCGCCACAAGGAAGGCCTGCCCTTGGGGGGGGGGGGGGAGGGAAGCTGCAGCAGTTGGGCATGACCCCCCCCCCCCCCGGTTGCCCTGGAGCCTTTGATTTAATTAGCTGGTGCTCTCCCCAGGCACTCTCCCACCAAAATTCCTCGCTGTGGGGCTGTTTTGTAGTATCCTTTGATGCAGCATCAGGGACACCGGCACATACATGCTGCCCTGAAATGTCCACATCTACTAATTGCCCCCCTGTGGTCAAGCTAGTACGCAACCGGCTTCATTCTGCTTTAAACAATTGCTGTTGGTTAGTGCACTTAGACCCCCTGGAGTGAAATTTCACACCACTGTGAAATCAGCACAGGAAAAGACAGCAGTCAAACTACTTTAGAGGGGAGGTGTAAAAGGACCCTAAACTTTCAATACATCTCTGTGTGGTACAGGGAAAAAAAAAACACGATGCCAAGACTGTTGCTTGGTTAAAGCGAGCAGCGTTAGCCTGATGGAAGTTCTCCACGACTCAAAAAGTGGCAAAACTCGACATCAGCTGTTCCAGTAAAAGAGTAGGACCCTTTCATTACCCGGGACAGTGCCATATAAATTTGTTCCAGTTCTGTTCTAAATTAATTGTCTACTTTGCTCTTATAAGCGGGCCGGGGGGAAATGTTCTCAGTTATTCCACGCCAACAAAACAAGATATTTTTTTTTTCATGTTGCTCCCCTGCCCCATTAGCCTAAGCTACTTATCTGTGGCACAAGTTTGGAAATTTCTTGAAGTTGTTTCTGAGGAGACAGTTTACATTATGTGAGATTTCAGGTATGCTGGAAATAATTTCACTGGAAACACAGGAACCCGTCTTTCAAGTGAGGCTCTTGCTGGGAATTTGGTTAATTATTTGAGCTTATCATGGGGAGAAGAAAATGTTTAATGTCGTTTGGAAATGTACTTCACAGCTGCGCTGAATCGGAAAAGACTTGATCTTCGTGGCACCTGCTGTAGCCATCATGTTTGATGGTTTAGCTGTTAAATAAGAAGGGGGGGGGGGGGAAATGGGACCAGATCTCATTGCTTAATATGAATAGAAGGAAAAGCAGTTGGATTTTAGATCCAGAAAGACTTTGGTCCCATACCATTATGCCCTCTCTTTGTCTTCACTATCCTTGGTCTGATGGAGCCCTGGCTCCTCTTTCTCCTTCCAAAAAGGATATGCACACATTGAGTAAAGCTAATTTGTTCATATGGTTATTAGCAGGGCTTTTTTGTAGAAAAAGCCCAGCAGGAACGTATTAGCATAATAGGCCACACCCCTGATCATGCAGCTCCCTCCCAGGATTGGCTTCCCCTGGTGCCTCGTGGCTTGCGGGGTGCATGGGGAACCTGAGGGAAGGAATGCAGTTTCTGGATCAGCTTCCCCAGGTGCCCCGCAGTTTAAACTGCCTTCCCTCCCTGGATCAGCTTGGCTTCCCCAGCCGCCCCGTGGCTTGCGAGGCGCCTGGGGAACCCAAGGGTGGGAAGGCTGTAGGCGTGGCCAACTCAGAAGCCAGCCGGAACTCCGTTCCTGTGCGTTCCTGCCCCAAAATAGCCCTGGTTATTAGTCTCACACTTGGTGTTCACCTGGTCCAAGGGGTGCATACTCATACCACCTGGTTCCAGTCCACTCTGTAAAAAGAATATTACTGCATTTACACGTCCATTCTACTGTGATCCAGGGAGTTATGGACCAAGGTCACAGCAGTTGCCACACATGAAGCCTGGAGAGTTTAGCTGTTCTAACTGGAGAGGAACATATCTAGGCTGAATTCTGTAGCTTCATCACTCATTTCAGTTGCAATTGAGAACTGATCCATGTCCTGAAAGCAGTATTCGGAAACTAGAACAATAAGAGGGCAGAAGGAGGGCAGTACCCACCCTGTTAACTGGATGGGAGCAGGCTGAGAGAGTATCTTTAGGTGCCAGTGCAAATCTTCTGGTGGGCGTTGTGATGTTAAGTCAGGACTAAAGATGTAAAGGCCTGGGAAAAACCAGAAAAACTCCATTTTTTCCACGAAGCCATTTTTGTTTTTTTCTGAAAAATTGGAGCCCACTTGTGGGAAGGGCAGGGTATAAATCTGAAATAATAAATAAATAATAAAAATTGAATTTTTTTTTTAATTATGGAACGTTTTATTTTAACATGATGAATAAAATATTTTAAGACAAGGTGTTATGGTATCAGATTAATCTCATTTCTGTACACTCAGGACAAGCAAGTCGTAGGTTACAAACTGAACTCTCCAATGCAAGAATAAGATGCATTTCTTCCAAGAAGACGTTCAGTGGAAGCTACAAGCCCTGTGTTCCTGGCTGAAAGACGAAGATTAGACTGAAGGGGGAGGGATTGGGGAGAAAATGTTAAAATACTTAAAATGCAACAATGAAATGATGTTACTGTGTATCTAACCTAGCAAATAAAAATATTAAAAAAAAGAAGAAGATGCATTTCTTCCTTTATAGGGCTGCCAGGTCAGCCCGGGGGTCGGGGGATTCCCCGCTACAGGGGTTCCCGATCCGCCGGCCAGCATTTGGCTGGTGGGGGAAACTCCACCCCCGAAGTCGTCCAGCCTGGACGACTTCCCCCATGCCGGGACGACTTCGCCCCATACCATAGAGTTTTGGGGCGATTGCCAGAGCGTCGCCCTGGCAATGCCCCCGACATGCTGACGTCACTTCTGGTGATGTCGCCTTGCGCGAGCATGCCGGGGAAGCTCCCGGCCAGCAGAGGATTCCCCCCCGCCGGTAAGGTGAAGAGACTTGGCAACCCTATTCCTTTAGGAGATGCTATTGTCACAAGAAAAGAAAAAGGTTTCAGTTTTGTTTTTGCATGTGGGTGGGTATACTGGCACTCAGGCTTCACTAGGCCTCAAAGAATTGGAAGAAAATATAGAGTATAGTATAGTTTTTTAGAGGTCCATAATAACTGTGATAATGACAGACACAACAGAGTAGCTGCTGAAGCAGACACTGAAACTGATCATTACAGCTCAGGAAATGATTCTGATTAAATTTCATGCCCATTCATTGAAACTTAGTCCCACACTCCCTTATATACACTTCCCCCCTCTTCAATTCTTTTTATGAGAATGAGTTTTTAATTTTTATTTAATACTGTGGAGAAAAAATATGAATAATTGTTACTTCTGGATTTTTAAAAGTTGTTTTGTGGAGGGTTTTTTGTCTGTTCCACATAAACTAGTAAACAGTTCAGGAGATTGTTGCTCCATTTGTTACAATTACAAATAAATATTACTAAAAAAGTAAATTCTGTTGGTAAAAATTGTTTAGATACAATATATTTTTAATATGCTAGTTGCGATAATTTCATGCCAAGTAAAATTGTCCATAGTCATATTTTATGTTCCTAAAGTAACAGAATGACTTTAAATCTGGAAAAGAAAAAAGAAGTGCTAATGTAGCATTTTTTTCAATTTTTCCAAAAGTTTTCTGGAAAAAATGGAAAAAACCTGGGTTTTCTTCCGTGCTTCAATTTTTTTGGAAATTTTACATCGCTGCGCAGGACTAATTCACACCAGTAGCTATAAGTTGCAAGGCTTCCTCCCCCCCCACAGCTGGTTTTCTCCCACCTTGCCTGGTCCTGGATAACTAGGGCTACCAACCTCCAGGTGGGGACTGGAGATATCTTGGAATTACAGCTCATCTCCAGACTACATAAATCACTTGTTTGTTTATTTAAAACATTTATTCCACTTTTCCTGGAGAAAATGGCTACTTTGCAAACTGTACTGCATGGCATTGCACACTACCAGGACGCCTCCACTCCCTAACTGAGAGCCAGTTTGGTGTAGTGGTTAAGTGCGCAGACTCTAATTGGGAGAACCGGGTTTGATTCCCCACTCCTCTGCTTGCAGCTGCTGGATGACCTTGGGCAAGCCTTAGTTCTGACAAGAGCTGTTCTTGAAAAAGAGCAGTTTCTGTCAGAGCTCTCTCAGCCCCACCTCCCTCACAAGGTGTCTGTTGTGGAGAGGGGAAGGGAAAGGAGTTTGTAAGCCACTCTGAGACTCCTTTGAGTAGTGAAGGGCGGGGTATAAATCCAGTTAGAGCTGAGGGCCAGGATTGTTGGTGGTAATAGTGAAAGCAGCTCCTGTCCTAAAGAGAGAGTCTCGATGTCTATGTGGGTCCTGGCAGTCTCCCAGAATTACCCTTGATCTCCAAACTACAGAGATCCTGGAGGACATGGCAGCCCCAGCAGATGGACTCTGTGGCATTGTGTTCCCATGGGGCCTCCTGCCAAACTCTGCTATTCCAAGGAAGTTCCCCAAATCTCCAGGGATTTCCCAAGGGAGATCTGGCAGTCCTGGCAATAGCAGCCCTTCTCCCCTCATCTGATTGGCTCACCGATCTCTTTGTAGGAATCTACCAGACAACCCTTGAAAGTTCACTCGAGGCAAGGTTTGGTAGCAAGTCTACTTTTGTACTGGATGGGCTGTTGGCCCGATCCACTGTGGCTTCTCTCCTGTTCTTATGATATGAAAATCATATTTAGCACTTGTGTAGCACTTAGTGCTTCGTATTCTGCCGAGATGAGGAAGGATTCAGTAGGGCCGTTGCTCAGTGATAGAGCATCTGCTTGACATGCAGGAGGTATCAGCCTCTTCAGCTAAAGAAGGATCAGGTAATAGGTGACATTAAAGATCTCAGCCTGAGACCCTGGAGAGCCACTACCAGTCTGAGTAGTCAGTACTGACCTTGATGGACCAATGGCCTGATTCAGTATTAGGAAACTTCATGAGCTCATGTGTCAGCATGTGGAAGCAACATCACAGGATGTCACTTCCTTTCTCCTGGCTCCACCCCCAAAGTCTCCTGGCTCCACCCCCAAAGTCCTCAGATATCTCCCAAGTTGGACTTGGCAGCCCTACACCCCCCTTTCAGCTTGTGGATGGAAGTGCCGCCTGTCTCAGGTGTTCTAGCTCTGCAGTGTGGATATCAGTTCTATATAGAGTTGGATTGTAGTTATATCCATGGAGCAGAATAATAATTCTTCGGTACGAGAAGCAAGAGCTCTTACAATGAGGGCATTCTATAACAGAATTAGCTACAAAAGGCTGCTCAATATGGTTTGGATGTGTATACATCCCAGGCTGTAGAATGAGTAATGCTGACAATTTTTTTTGGGTATTGAAAAGGAAGAATCATGGCTTAATCATAAAAAAAAGCAAAGCTGCAATGAGCCATCTAATGTAATGTTGGGCGTAGGCGCAGTGATTCTGAGACTGTGTGCCTAGACAGCGCATGATACAATGCTCTTAAAAGTGCATTGGTAAAAGAGGTGCGTGTGCTACAGTGTTACATACTAAATTATGGGTTCCCTTCCAAGTTGAATGGTATAACTAAATGAGCAGGGACAGCTAGACTGAGTGTGATTCAAATGTGAAAGTGTTGTGTTTTATAGAGGCATGAAAGCACTCAATACAAAATAAAATGCACAAATTACTTGTGTAGATAGATGGAGATCTGAATCCATATGTTACTCAAGGGCAATATGTATGTTGCCATGGTAGCATGGCAGTTGTCAAAAAGGGGGGGGGGGGACTCCTGTGCATAATTCTGGCTACACAACACCTTTGTTGCCCATCCAGGTATGGGCTCACCCCAGTCACGTTGTTACTTGATTTTCTGCCACTCTCCAGCAGCTGACCATGGGTACTTTTCTGAGGAGAAAGAAGAAGAAGAAGAAGAAGAAGAAGAAGAAGAGGAGATTGGGTTTATACCCCGCCCTCCACTCCCCAAGGGAGTCTCAGAGTGGCTTACAAACTCCTTTCCCTTCCCCTCCCCACAACAGACACCCTGTGAGGTAGGTGGGGCTGAGAGAGCTCTTTCCCAAGCTGTCCTTGAGGGAACAGCTGGTACAGAGCTATGGCTTGCCCAAGGTCATCCAGCCAGGTGCAAGTGGAGGAGTGGGGAATCAAACCCGGTTCTCCCAGATTAGAGTCCGCGCACTTAACCACTACACCAAACTGGCTCTCTAGCATGACTAGGATTTGCTAGGCCCACATGATTTGAACTTCTATGCGTTATTGAGGCAACATGGAACTAGACCCCAGGGGAGTGATTTTTCAATCGCAGCTGTATTGTTGTGCCCACAGCCACGTTGCTGTGAGAACACAAGATAAAACATGGGACTTCAGTCCCAGTCCCACACAGTTATATGAGGCATGCTGTCATCATATTGGCCTGGGATGGAAAGGGGGAATGAAATACTTCAGCTGAAGAAATATGACAGTTCCCCCTAGTACCAGAGCGGTCTGCTGCTGTGCTCATAGGTCACTGGATAGGGATTTTCCTTTAGTATTAAGTTGGAATCACTGAACATGGGAATGTTATCTTTCCCCCTGTTCCACAGCCGCATCTTGCATGCTTTTCCATTCAGAGAAAGTTCCTAATAGCATAGGAACAGGGGTTTTTTTGTGTGACTCTCTTGTTATAAAAGTCCTTGTCAAGGGTGGACAACTCTTTAGACTACTTGCTGTGGACAACTCTTTAGACTACTTTATGTGACTAACAGTACAGTCTTGCGCAGAGCCTACACCCACAGGTATGGGCAGAAATAATTTTTTTTGGGGGGGGGGACAGGGGAAGTCTATTAATTGTAACTACGAATCTCCTGATGCAGACCAGTAAATTTAGGGCTTGGGGTCCCTTCGCAGCCCCTGCTCTTGAGCAAATACCCGTGTTACACATTTTTACACACACTGACTTCAAGGATGTACTTCAGTTTAGGATTCCTCTGTAAATAGAAGATCACATCATTTAGGAGAATATAGTAAGAGCCCAGCTGGATCAGTGGTCTATCTAGTCCAGCATCCTCCATCATACAGTGGCCAACCAATTCCTCTGGAGGACTAACAGCAGGGCATAGAGATCTTCCCCTCATGTTACCTCTTGGCACTGGGATTCAGAGGTTTAGTCCCTCTGGATGTGGAGATTCCCCTCAGTCACCATGGCTAGTAGCTAGCAGCTGATAGTAAAAGTAAAGGTTTCCCTTGCTTGAAAGTCAGATGAATCCAACTCTAAGGGGCAGTGCTCATATCCAGTTCCAAGCTGAAGAGCCAGCACAGTCTGAAGGCTTTTCCGTGATCATGTGGCCGGTATGACTAAATGCTGAGGCTCATGGAATGCTGTTATTTTCCCACCTAAGTGGTACCTATTTATATGCTTGCAGTTTCTTGCTTTCAAACTTCTAGGTTGGCAGGATTTGGGGCCGGAGACGGGAGCTCACTCTGTCACGCGGCACTCGGGTCTCAAAAATGCTGAGCTACAGACCTTCTTGTCTGCAGCTCAGTATCTTACCCTCTGAGCCACCGTTGCCCAAGACTTTTAAAAAGCTCTTTTTGTTGCTGCTTGGAAGTAATTAGTTATTCTACAAAGGGGGGGGGCGCGATATTCATGGGGGGGGAGAAGCTGACAGCTGCTCCTCCTTCCTCCGCCCCCTTCCCCCCCCGCGCTGCAGCCTGCCCCGGCGAGGCCCCTCCGGTGCAGAGCCGAATAGGCCTCACCATTCCTCCCCCCCGCTGCTGCCCCCGTGCCATTCCTTCCTTCCCTCCCTTTGCCCCCCCGCACCATTCCTTCCCCCTGCCCCCTTCCCCCCAGAGACTCCCGGCAGGCCTTGGCGGCTCTCGCCGGGCCCGCTGCTCGCCCCCTTCCCCCCCAGAGACTCCCGGCGGGCCTCGGCGCCTCTCGCGGTGGGGGTAGGTGAGCCTCTTCCTCCTCCTCTGGCTTCGCATGCCGAGCCTCTACCCCGTCCCCCCTCCAGGCAGCTTCCCCCCGCCTTCAAAATGACGGTGGCGGCAGGGAGACAGCCACCCGCTGAGGCTCCCCCCCTGTAAGGCGGTGGTGGCAGGGAGACCGCTGCCTGCCGAGGCTTCCCCCTGCCTTCAAAACGGCGATGGCGGCAGGGACACCCGCCATCCACTGAGGCTTCCCCCCTCCCTCCCTGCTTTCAAAACGGCGGTGGAGGCATAGAGACCTGCCGCCCACCAAGGCTCTTCCCTCCCTCCCCCCCGCAAATGGCGGCGGCGAGTCCTCGTCACGCCGCTTCCCACCCCCTCCCCTACAGCGGCCACAGCGTTCTCTGCACACGCGTGGAGAACACTTTAACTTTTGGGGGGATTTAAAAATCCCCCGAAAAGTTTTTTAAACATTTAGGATTTTTCTGCACATGGGGGGACCCGCAAGAAACTTGCGGGATGGTTATCCCATTCACCATACCTTTGCTTCCTCCCTTCTCCCCCTCAGTAACACTGAGTTACTACAGAGATAACTTTCCATGGAGAAAATGGATGCTTTGGTGGGTGGAGTTTATGACATTGTACCCCACTGAGGTCCCTGTCCTCCCCAGGCTCCACCCCCAAATTTCCAGGAGTTTCCCAGCCTGGCTCTGGATCCGCTGCTGGTGGCCGGGGTGGGGGTGGGGGTAACTTGGCAACCCTATCACTGCTGCCAGTAAAATCCCAGCCTTTGACTGACAGAAACAGTTGGAACCTCCCCCCCTCCCCCGAACATTCTAATCTCCTCACAGTTGATGCCTGGAGCTGAGGCCATTTCAAAAGGTATTTTGGGGGATTCTATGGTCCCTGAAGGGTTTTTTTAACTTTTCGGATTTTTCTGCACATGGTGGGAGTGCCCCCTGTGTGTAGGAAAACCTCTCTCCCCCCCAAGGGCCCCCTAGCTCGGATTTAGATATCCGCACGGGGGGGGGGCCTTCGCTATTAGATATATAGATTCTGGTTAATTTCATCATGTTTAATTTTGTGTATATTTGTCCGTTTGATTTGGGAGGGGTCACAGTTGTATGATACATTTCAGTATTAGCTGAAACACTTGGCACTTCTCTGCTCAGCTGTCCACACATTAAAGAACACATGTCCTGGGAGGAAGAGGTTACAGCATTCAGTCAGCAATATGGACTAATTTATTGGAGAGGAGAGAGGTAGGTAAGATCTTATACATAATGTGAGGACCCATGTTTGGCTGATGTAGTGGGTTATTAAGATCTACCCCATAGGCTTCTTGTGAGGATGTTGGGTATAAGTCTTGTAAAAAATGTCTGAAGTACTGTATAAACAATAATGTAGCAATGCTTACAATGTCTTAAATTACGGAGACAGCTGCCCAATTAACTTTTTGAAAAGACAAGGGCCTCAGCATGCTGCCCTTGGTCTTGCACATTTTATAAGCTCACACTGTGTAAAAATCCAAATGTCATCTCAGGCATTTAATTGTTTAGTGGAACTGGGAGGTCACATCGAGCTAAAGCCTTTACAATTCATGGTCATTAACTTCATTTAGGCACTCACATTTATGTTTTTTTGCGTCGCCTTCATGTGTAATGCTATCGAAACAGCAATACTGCGTTGTACAGTTTGTGTATAATCTTGCAGGTATTTTGGACAAGTTAAATACCAGCTGATCAGTTACCCTGCTTTTGACAGTACGAATGAAGCCCTGTGACAGCCAGTTCTAAAGATAAATTTGCTACTGGACAGTGAAGAAAACTATTCAGCCGTTACGCACTTTGTGCCTAGGGATTCATTAGTCATGGGACATTTTCCAATTAGTTGGAACACAAAATAAGTATAATTAGGCCAGTTCCCCCCACCCCCAAATCCCAGTAGAAGTGAACATAACATACATATGCCGAATATATAGATCTACAAATATAAATACTGTTTTTCTGTTTGCATAAAAAGGTTAGCTGGTTCTAAATATTATGGCTAACAAGACTCTGTGGGCAAAAATAGCATCCGTTGTGTTGTTTTGCCAATCTCCCCCATAATGTTTAAGGATACTCGACATGTGGCATCAGATCATTCCACTAGCACAGGGGTGGGCAATTGTTTTGGCTCGGGGGCCACTTTGTGGGAGCGGAGGTGAGCGGAGGGCCGCAGCTTTTAAAATGAGTGCATTCATTAGTTAACTCTGCATTTCAGAAAAGATATAAATTGTATCATAAAAATCAATAAATATAAATGAAATAAAATAGTCGTGGTTTTATTCAATTTATTTATTGTGCTAATTTTATATCATCTATAGTTGCAGGCACATTTAATTTTAGAATCAATTTAATGAGACCAATGTACCCTATCACACTTTTCTACAATTGTTTTGAAATCAGGAGTGAGATTGCTTGTTGAGATTCTCATCACAGCCTGCAAGTTAATGTCTGTCAAAGAGCATCTATATGTACTCTTATTAATCTTCATGCCTTGGCGGGCCACAAAAAACTCTGTGGCGGGCCACATGTGGCCCGTGGGCCGCCATTTGCCCACCCCTGCACTAGAAGATTCCATGCTTTGCCACAGTGAAGCCAATGAAGGGTAGTGGAGCATGTTGGTATCACACCTAGCCTTGGGAAATCAAATGTCCCTAAGGTATTTCACATGTTACCATATGGGCTCTCCACTCCTCCACGTACAGCCAGCTGGGTGACTTTGGGTCAGTCACAAGTTCTCTTAGAGTTCTTCTATCAAGAGCAGTTCTCTCAGAGCTCTCTCAGCCCCACCTACCTCACAGGGTGTCTGTTGTGGGGAGAGGAAGGGAAGAGATTGTAAGCCGCTCTGAGTGAAGGGCAGGATATAAATCCAACTTTCCTCCTCCTCAATTCTTAGGCATGCATGGGCTCTAGGGTTGCCAATCTTCAGGTGGTGGCTGGAGGTTTCCTGGGATTGCAGCTGGTCTCCCGGTGACAGATCAGTTCACCTGGAGAAAATGGTCACTGTGGAAGTGTTTTCTATGGCAGTATACCCTGCTGAGGTCACCTCTCTCCACAAACCCGGCCATCCTCAGGCTCCACCTCCAAAATCTCCAGGTATTTCTCAGCCCAGAGCTGGCAACCCTAATACTCTTCAACATTTCTGACAGCTTCTGGCACAAGAGAGGCTGACAGTAATTCAAAACAAATAAACTGCTTTATTTCACTTCTGTGTGGTAGGTATCAAGTTTGGAAGTTGGCCAGTGAACAGGCAACAAGAATGAGGTAACTTTGTGTAATTATAAATAATTGATAGCTTGTCCCAATCAAATAGCTGTTTCGTTACACAGACTGGTCTTTAAAATGGGGGAGAGAGATCTTTTTTTTAGTCACTGGTTAAATGAACAGGCATAATTTTCTTGGTCTGAAAATTACTTAGTCTGTGAAGGTAGGAACACACGCACATGACTGGGATCATCTCCTTTTCTTAGGAGCTTATTTTCCTCAGGGAATTATTACTGGTCCCTCTTCCCTGATTTAGGATCCTCTCTTGATCCTTCACTCTTTTTAACTGAGCATCTATATATCTAATAGCTAAGGTCCCCTCTGCGTGCGGGTACTTATTTCCATGGATCTGGGTCACATGGAGGGTAAACAGATCTTCCAGCAAACTTGGGGCAGTCCCCATGTTTGCAGAGAAATCTAAAATGTTTTAAAAAGTATACAGGGATACTTAAATCCCCCCCAAAGTAAAGCTGCTTACTCCGCACAAGCGCAGAGAATAGACTTACTAAGGCGCGGGAAAAGCCGTTGGAGCTGCGAGGGAAGCCGCTGCCGCAATAGCTGTGTGCCCTGCCACTGGGACAGCCCCGGCCAGGACCACCAGCAATGAAGACTATAGCTTCAGCCAGCAGGTTTGGGCACTGGACTCCTGAGTAAAGGCAGCTGGCGGCACCCCTGGGGAGGGAGGGCAGCTGGTTGGCCAAGGGGCTCCGACCTGGTGGAATGAGCTCCTGGAGGAGTTCAGGGCCCTGCGGGACCTTTTACAGTTCTGCAAGGCCTGCAAGACAGAGCTCTTCCACCAGGCATTCTATTAGGAGCCGCCACACTATCGACATCACCACTATTGACATCTGTGGTCTGGGTCGGCCCTGGCCTGGAGAGTGAGCAACACCATCATGCAAGCCTGAAGTTTAATGAACTTGTTGAAGAGCATACAGTACGCCATCTTTAAAACTGGATGAAGACCACTATACTAGCACTTTAAGAATTTCTGTGATGTTTTCACTTCGTCATGGTTTTACAGTACTGGTTACCGATTTTTGTAAGCCGCCCTGAGCCTGTTCGCGGGGAGGGTAGGGTATAAATAAACTAAATAAATAAAATAAAAGGGAGCCAAAGGGGCGGCGGCGACTCTCGGGAGCAAGCCTGCCCTCTGCTGCTGCCACCACTGCTCAAGCTAGCCCTGCAGCTGTTAGTTGAAGCGCAAGGAGGCGGAGCTTGTGTCGTGGCCCCCCCTGCAACCAGATTGGGGACGTTTGCTCACCTGCAGCTGCAAAAGGAGAGAAACAGAAAGAAGTGGGGTTCTGTGAGAGGGGAGAGAGAGACAGAGAAAGAATAGAGAATTGTCGGTTGGGGGGAGAGAAAGAAAAGAATGGGAGATTGAGGGGGGAGAAAGAGGAAGGGGAGATGGGGGGAGAGAAAGGGGCAGACTGAGGGGGTGGGAAAGACATCAAGAAGGGCTGAGGTAAGAGGGGTGAGGCATATAAGGGGCGAGAGGAGAAATGGGGTAGGAAAGGATTGCTAGAGAATGGGGTGGGGAGGAAAGCTGACATAGAAGGGGCGAGAGGAGAAGGGGACATGAGGGAATATTAGTAAATAAAGGGTGTGTGCTGAAAGAAAGAGGAGGGTACTTTGACAATAAAGGGGTGGAGAGGGGGGGGGAAAGGGTGGGGGCATCCCCCCTCCCCCCAAGTTCCTTGTGAGGACAGCCTGCAACGAAGACTGTGGTAGGGCCACAACACATTATGCAACATTTTGTTGCGGGTCCCCTCTTGTAACTGTTCTAACTGCCACTCTCAACTGTAGAATTCCATTTGAATCCCCTGTCACTCAAGGTTCTCTGACCAGGTTAAAGCAGTAACCATTTGCTGTCCATTACCGCATCCAGGCAGGGTGGACAAAAGGGCTGGCAGGATGGAGGTTTCAGGCACGCCTGCGGCAGGTTGTGATGAGACCTTCAGGCAAGGTCAGTAAAGGTAGGTTCTGTGGAAAAGCCCACATGAAAAAAACCCACAGAAAAAATCCCACGGTCATGAATGCTCACCCGAAAAAAGCCCGCATGGGAAAAAAAAGCCCATACACCAAAAAGCCCACACAGAGAAAAGCCCACATGGAAAAATACCTTGTAAAGTGCCATAGGTATTTATAATTGTGGATAACCATTCATACCATTTATGAGAATGAACAGGTATTACCTATATTTCATATTGTTATTTTAGGGTTAAAACTTGTCATAGTCACATGCAACAATTTGTGCTGTGATTTTATTAAGTATAATTAAATAATAATTTTGCTATGTTAGTAAATTACTTCACTATCACTCAAAAGTGGCCTGTATGAAGAGGGCTTTAATGCTCTTGAGTGTAAAGGCTTGGAAGGGAAAATACAGGAAATAAAAGTGATCATTTTGTTATCAAACTTTATTAAGAAGGAAAAACAATAGCAACAGAAATTAAACTCTATTTAGAAAGCCGTGTGGGCTTATTTCCATGCGGGCTTTTTTCCTGAGCATTTTTCCTGAGCATTTCCTGAGCATAGTGGGTTTTTTCTGTGGGCTTTTTTCCGGTCACCGTAAAAGTAATCAAGCCCGTGGCTGCTTTAGATGATGATGATGAAGAAGATGAAGAAGAATTATCACAGTCAGATATTTGACTGGTAGATAGTGTTGTGTAACTCAAGATCTCTCCAAGTTCTTGGGAATTGCAGAGGTATCTTCACAGAATTCTTGTTGTTTCCAGCAGCACTGTCTTCTGGAGCTGAGCTGGTATTATTTGCTTAATGCCCAGAATGTCCAGGGGTTTCTTGAGACTTGTAGGCACTGCTCCAAGGGTCACTGGAATACCTCACCTATTTGGTGCCCAGGGAGAATAATTTTTTTTAACACACTCCCCTCTATTTATTTTTTGCTGTCAAGTCACAGCTGACTTGCAGCAACCCCATAGGGCAGTGGTGGCAAACCTATGGCACGCTTGCCAGAGGTGGCACTCAGAGCCCTCTCTGTGGGCATGCACACAGTTTGGGCACTCAGTCTCTAAAAGGAAAAAGATGACACAGACTTTGACGAGGCAGGAAGATATGAGTTTCCGATTCTAGATGGTGCCAATCTAAATGACAGCTGACAGCTCCAAGGCTAGCAGTTCTAGCTGGGGCAAACCAGTTCTGACTAGTTTATACAGTGGACATTGTACAGCAGTCAGAGTGACTCAGCAGCTAATGCTGATTGGTCAGTCAATGTATATAAGCATTCATTGTACAGTCAATTTCTCTCTCCAGTGTATAGCAGTGTATGGCGAAGTGCTCTGTCATTTGGATTACTGAATTGTGTATACCTGCACTGAGCAACAGGACTTTGTAAATAAACCTTGTATATATTCCTTCCCTACTTGATTGCGTGGACATTGGACTCCTGGATTTTGGCTCTGCACTTTACTGAAGCACTCTGCTCTGGTGCTAACACGCCAGCTCAACAGATAGCACTCCTTGACAGACTTGAGCCTGGGCTGCTCTCAAACTTACAAAGTATGAGCCAAGGTTAGACAAATTATCAACATGCATACAACAGCAAAAATCACATTAATTGTTCAAAAACATGCCAAATGCAGACTTTTTCCTTTCAATAAAAAGTTGTTTGTATAATTGAAAGCTCTGTTATTGTGTTTTTCTTTTAAGACAAAATATGTTAATGTATGAGTTCTTTTTTCTAAACTAAAACCTCAGTATTCAAGTTAAATTGTCATGCTGGCACTTTGCGATAAATAAGTGGGTTTTGGGTTGCAGTTTGGGCACTTGGTCTCTAAAAGGTTCGCCATCACTGGTCTAGCTGATCATAGAGTGCTTTTTGCTCTGCTCAGACTTCCCTGTGGCCCTAGTGGCTACAGCCAGAATTGCATTTTAAAAAATTAAGGAAAGATGTTCGGCTGGACACAGCATGATGCTGTCTTCAAGGGCCCTCTTCAGAGGCCTTCCTCAGGCTACACCCAGGGTGGACCACACCCCCATCCTGTCCTTGATATGCCACTACCAAGGTCTCCAATGTCAGCTGGCACAATGGTAACCACCTTCTCCCCAAGATGCTCTAACTATTCTTAGGTCTTGGTATTTTGTGATCTTCTCCTGTTCTTTCTTTTCTATTCTGCTGTCCCTTGGGATTGCAATGTCAGTGATCCAAACCCTATTTCTCATTTTTCTCCTACAATTGTGATATCAGGGGTGTTGTGCTCCAGGTGCTTATTTGTTTGTAATCAGGAGTCCCAAAGATTCTTTGTTTCATCATTCTCTGTGATCTTGTCTAGTTTGTGCTCCCATGAATTTCTCGCTGATGGTAAGCCATATTTCTTGCAATGATTCTGATGCAACATAACTGCAACTCTATCATGGCATTCTTTATAGTCTGAGCAATTTTACTGCAGGCACTGACCATGTGGTTGCCTGTTACATCCTTTGTTTTGTAAAGTCAACATTTGCTGTTATCACCGGTCTTCTGAGTCTTGGCTTTCATGCTATTCATTTTGAGTAGCAGCTAGAATGAGTCCTTTCATTTATTTCTTCTAGTGCCCATTTTGGAGCCACTTCCAGATATTTTCACTATCAACTTTGTTCTCTGTGTCTTCCAAATATTGCGCATGCAGGTCTTTTCCTTCCAGTTGTCAAAGTGAGTTTTGATTTCAATCTTTTTGTAATCTTGTTTGATTTCTGTAACGTGAAATAAGTCTTGTACTCTTCAACTGTAAGCATCTCTTTGCTTTTCTTGATGTAGTCATTCAGTGCTTGTTTTTCTTCTTCAACTGCTTGCTTAACTTTCAAGAGGCCTCTTTCACATAATTTTCTTGGTAAGTAAAGATGGTCCACATCACTTCTAGTAAGTAAAGATGATCCATGTCACTTTGCAGTCTATTGCTTCTCATTCTGCTTGTTTCCTGTAATATATGTAATGCACACAATGGTGGTGGCCATGCGGCCGCCATGAAATCACATGGTTGGACCTGAGCTTGGGGTCGGTAAACAATGGGCCACTAGGATCCTGATTGTCATCCTATCAGGGGCTTAGGATATTCAAATGGTCCTATGATAGCCTCTGGCGGGAACCTAAGCCAATTACCCTGTTTGAGCGAGGTCAGGGGTGCAACTTGCCTGTGGTTTTTGTTTTTATTCAATAATAAATGAACAAGCCGTACCCCATCCAGGACCAGAAACCAATGAAACTTAGCTCTAAACACCAAGTTATACACTGTGCGTGAATATATATGCACGCACACACACACACACACACACAATATATTCTACTGTATGATATACTACGTATTGGAAGTTTTGGAGTTAAAAATAGCTTGATTAACAAACTGAAAAATTTACGTGGGAAGAAAACCACTGGGTAGATATATCATAAACGATAATAATCCATTTGATGCCAAGCTAAAGAACTTTTTCATTTTTTTTAGTGTGACTGTTGAAATAATTTTACATGAGAAAAATTATATTCTTTATCATTTTATAGTTACACAAAATGTGTATACTTACACATTTGTTTCTGGTCTCAACCAGCTGTCCGAGTTTGGACTCTCTGCCCCCTGGGGAAGACGGGAGTTACCTCCCATCTCCAAGCAAGGAGGCCACCATCAAGGGGGAGATGGGGGAGTGGAAGACAAGGAGGGGAGATGGGGGAGTGGAAGACAAGGAGGGATACAGCAGACAAAACAACCAGGAAGTATTCACCAAAGAGGGCTGGACTGACAGAGCTTTGAGAACTGGAGATGCTCCAAAGCCCAAAAGAAGCAAGATGAAGAGAAGACAAAGAGAGATCGAGCCCTGTGGAAACAAAGATTGGGGATCGGGGACAGAGAGTGAAGCTAGGGGAGCAGATGTCCCAAAGGCACCCACTGATATGTGGTGTGCCTCAAGGGGCGGTGCTATCCCCGATGTTGTTTAACATTTACATGCACCCTCTCGCCCAGATTGCCCAGAGGTACAGGCTGGGTTGTCACCAGTATGCGGATGACACCCAGCTGTATCTGTTGTTGGGCGGCCAGTCTGGAGCCACCCCAGATGATCTGGATCGGGCACTTCAGGACGTGGTGGCCTGGCTTAGCCTGAGTCGACTGAAATTGAATCCATCGAAGATGGAGGTCCTGTGCCTGAGTCGGAGCAGACCAGGGTTAGGGATCCCATTACCGGCCTTTGGGAAGGGTGTCATTGGTGTCAGCGCCGAGGGTCCGGAGCTTGGGAGTGCTCCTGGATCCCTCCCTAACTATGGAGGCCCAGGTAGCCGCCACTGCCAAGGCAGCCTTTTACCATCTACGGCTGATTAGGCAGTTGGTTCCCTTCCTTGAACGCAATGACCTGGCTACAGTGATCCATGCTATGATCACCTCGAGATTAGACTACTGCAACGCTCTCTACATGGGGCTGCCCTTGTCCCAGCTCCAGAGGCTGCAGCTAGTGCAGAATGCTGTGGCCAGGCTATTGATGGGCCTCTCTGTGAGGGACCACATCTGGCCTGCGCTGAGGACACTGCACTGGCTGCCGATAGCATACCGGATCTGGTTCAAGGTGCTGGTTTTGACCTTTAAAGCCCTATATGGTCAGGGGCCTGCCTACCTGAGGGACCGCCTTTCCCCGTATATACCCCAGAGAGCACTGCAGTCAGGCACACAACGTCACCTGACCCTGCCTGGCCTGAGAGAGGCCAGACTGATGACCACCAGGAACAGAGCCTTCTCCGTGGCAGTCCCCCACTGGTGGAATGAGCTCCCGGAAGACATCAGGGCCCTGCGGGACCTTTTGCAGTTCCACAGGGCCTGCAAGACGGAGCTCTTCCGCCAGGCTTTTGGGGCTGCTGCTGGGGAAAATGGCCACTGGTAAGTGGCCAGTGATGTGTAGGCCCAGTACATCTCTTGGTGGTTGCCCCTGGCCAGGGGGGTAAACTAGTAGATGCAGTTACTGTTTCTGGTGTTGGATTTGCTAACTGCCGCCATTTTAGTGGGTTTGGTGGTTTTACTGTTAAATTATTAACTGAACTTTGTATGCTGATTTTAATGTTGTGAGCCGCCTAGAGCCGCTTTGTGCTGGCTAGGTGGGACATAAATTCAAATAAATAAATAAATAAATAAAAGTTGCGACCTCAATTTCCTGTAGATAAGATCCACCTGGGCAGAAAGGTGGAAACATATCCGGAGTGAGTTCTCAACGGTTGGTGGGTGAGGGGAGGGGAAGCCTAGGAATTGATTATTTAAGAGGGGAAGTCAAGGGAGAGCCGGGGAGGACGCACCCGCTTGAGTCTGCATGCAGAGACCTGAAGGGTCAAACAGGAGAAAGTGGGAGACTGGAAAGGGGGGACGAAGGTCAAGAGTAATTTCCCCCCTTCTTTTGTCATGACTGAGGTTCATCCTGTGACTAGAATCCTCCGAGAATAATCGTCCTGGAGCGACTGTCCTCTCCGCACCCAGGTACCAACACCAGCCTTTCTTTGGTTGGGGATTATTGAAAAATACATATATTTTATTTATCAGAATTTCTAGTGCGAAAACATGAGCATCAAACATGTGAACCATATGAAGCACTTGGTGACTTGGTCTCTTCAGTCTCTTTTCAGTCTTTTTTCCTGCCATTTTTAGTCTCTTTTCTCTCTTTTTGGGAGGTGGTCTACCAGTCCTAGCCCTGGATATAAATCCAGTCTCCTCCTCCTCCTCTTCTTCTAAATTAGAAGTTAAAAGAGCATGTGCTGGAGTCTAATGAACGAGTTCTCTGGTCTTCTCAACCTTCCCCTTCATGTCGTGGTTCTTTGTGACCCCCCCCCCCCAGACATTGCCAGGGCTTGAGGGGATCACCTGTGCACAAAGAACTAGTGAGCTTAGGGAGGGGGCTGCAGTTAGCACAGTAAAACCCAGTGAAATACCCCTGTCTGATGGTGATCTCACTGATCCTTGTTCCTCACTGTTTATGATAGCTTTTCATCTACACGAACACCCACATGAACATACAAAATGGACTTCGACTGAGTCAGACCATTGGTCAGTTTAAGTCAGTCCTGTCTATTCTGACTGGCAACGCCTCATCAGGGTCTCAGGTTGAGATCTTTTGCATTGAAGTACTTGACCCTTTTAAAACACGGACTCTAAGGATTGAACTACATGCAAAAGGTAGACACTTTGCCACTCTGTTAAGGACCGAGTCCTTTGCATTGCCTTTGTAGGGGCCCAACAGAGAGCTGTTGTGAAATGGCTGATGGTTAGCAAGGTCCATGGAACTTCTTTTTTATGGTAATATTCTTAATGTATAATACTTTACATCACACCTGATTTGCTGCACATGGATTAAAGCCATGCACCACATGGAGTAAAGCCATTTAGAAGTCCCACTTTTACTGCATCTAAAATGGGTTCTTGCAAGGATAAGAGCCACTGACATCACTTGGGAGTAAACTGTCACAGTGATATCTTAGAGGTGGGGAAATGTGCTGAGTTTTTTGGCTGGGAGCTGGAGAGTGATAGCTTGTGTGTTTCTACATGGAGAATTATGCACACAGAATTCTTTGACTTCAGGCCATTAATTTTTAAAGATTTAATTATTTTGAATACCTGTGGCAAGATTCAAAACAGTTGGATAGCAAGAATATATGTTCTCATTGACACAGGAACTCAACACAGTGGATTTCAGCAGGATAAGATGGGGATGTTAGAACAGATAAAAGGAAGTAGTTCTTCAGCCAAAGAGTGATTAACACGTGGAATTCACTGCCGCAAGAAGTGGTGGTGGCTACACGCATAGGCAACTTCAAGAGGGGACTGGATAAACATATGGAGCAGAGGTCCACCAGTGGCTGTTACCCACAAGATATAGATGGAACACTATGTCTGGGGCAGTGATGCTCTATATTCTTGGTGTGTGGGGGCAACAGCAGGAGGGTATCAGGAGTTCTGGCTCTGCTGGTGGACCTCCTGATGACACCTGGGTTTCGGTCAGAGCGTTGGAGTGAATGGGCCGTTGGCCTGATCAAACATAGCTTCTCTTATATTCTTATGATATTAAAATGACCTGAGCCAAGTGAAGTCTGCAGTACTTGCCACTGGCACTGGGCTTGGTTGGGTTTGCTTCTAACTGCCAGCGGCCTTTCTGAGCAGCACCCCAGCAGGAACTTCCTGGTAAGTTAAAGAATTCTGATAGCAAGGAGTTAGTGAATATGAAGGGGCCTGTGGCTCAGTGGAAAAGCCTCTGCGCAGCATGTCAAAGGTCCCAGGTTCAATCCCCGACATCTCCAGCCAAAAGGACTGATGATGATATGATATGAAAGGCCTCTGCCTGAGATCCTGGAGAGCTGCTGCCAACCTGAGGAGACAATACTGACCTCGATGGACCAAGGGTCTGATTCCGTATAAGGCAGCTTCATGTATATGTCTTCATACATGAGTATTAGTTTTGCTGGCACTTGATTTAGTTCTGATTGATAGAATCTCCTCCCCTCCATCTAACTTGGGTACCTTAGTAGTGTGTGTGGCTTTTGAGCATGAAAAACTGGACATGCTGAGTTTTTCCTAAAGGGTCTAGATAAGAATTCCATCAAATATTGGCATAAAAGAGGATAAGGATGCAAAACTCTGAGATAAATTCTCTTCTTGAAGCTCACCATAGCTTGCTTCCTTTTCAATTATTAATTCATTACTTTCCCCGCAAATGATTAGCATGCCTTGAATTATTCTAGAGGAAAAAAGAGAATCTTCGAAAATGTCTTCATTCCCTGCATAATATAATTAGGCTCCTGGCTGAAGGGAAAACAAAATATAAACTGTTATTTCTGTAAGGTATGCGACTGGTTTGTAGATATGGGGGAGTTATAAAGTACTGTAATTCTTAACTTAAGATTCTCTTCACTCTGTACCGTTTTCTTAACATTAATAAAAGCTATTATAAAAAAACCTGGTTTGTAGATTTGGCTGCCAATCGGTATCATGGGTTTGGTTCACATGTTATAGGAGGGGCTGAAAAGTGGATATGTGGATTGGGGGGGGGGTGTTGTATAATGTTCAGATTTGCTGGCTGGTGCCGTAACAAATAAAGATTGATTGATTGATTTTGGGTTGGGTTTTTTTAGCTGTCATATTAAATGAATCCCACAGATTGATATCAGCTGGTAAGAGTCTCGAACTGGAGATTCCAGCAGTAGAGCCTAGGCATCTGTTATGGCAGCTTGAAGGTGGTGGGAACTGTATTGTAGCATCATCATCACAGTGAGTAGGATTGCCGGTTTTGGCTTGGGAAATTCTTGGAGAGTTGGTGGCAGAATCTGGGGAGGGAGCTCAGTGGGATGTGATACCATACAGTGTTCTCCAAAACTACTATCCCATCCAGGGGAGCTAATCTCTCTAGTCTGGAGTTCAGGTGCTATCTTGGGAGAACTCCAGACCCCACTCTGAGGTCATTAGCCCTAACTGAAGATGACCAGAGAGGTGGTATTGCAACTACCAGCTCAGCTGGGATCAGGTGATTCAAGTAGCCAATGGTGTGATCCTATAAAGTCACTGACTCTAGTCTGGCTCCTCGCTTTGAGTGACGTAGTGCTAAACTGTGTGTGCACTTCATAACCATGGTTAAACTTTTTGGTGTTGTTCAGTTACACAGTCGAGTCCGACTCATCGGGACCCCATGGACCACATCACGCCAGGCCCTCCTGTCTTCTGCCGTCCCCCAGAGTTTGCTCAACTTCATGTTCGTTGCATCGATGACACTGTCTAACAATCTCATCCTTTGCCGTCCCCTTCTTCTTTGACCTTCAATCTTTCCCAGCATCAGGGTCTTCTCCAGGGAGTGCTCCCTTCTCATTTGGTGGCCAAAGTATTTGAGCTTCAGCTTCAGGATCTGGCCTTCCAGGGAACAGTCAGGGTTGGTTTCTTTTAGGATTCACTGATTTGATTGATGGAGGGATTTTCATGTGGCAGAGGTACATAAGTTCCCATTCTGCATGTTAGACTGAATGTATAAACTGGGGTCTCTTTTCACCTCTTGTATTGTACAAAAGTGGCTGTTAGGTAATGAAGAAAAGTCCTTCTCCAGTTTTATTGCCAGTGCAGACTTGCTTGGCATTTCTGATTAGTTCCCTCTGATGCTCTTATCTGAGCTCCTGCATAAGCGAGTGGATGGGAGGATCCCCCTCAGGGCTTCGGCTGCCTGGGGAATAAATTCCCTTTGAATTCCAATTTCTGCATTTTCTTCTTCCCTCTCATACTCTATATACAGAATATTACATAAAGGCAAGCTTTCTTGCACTTTTATCAGAGACAACCGAAATTAGAAGAGCAAGCGCCCAGTAGCACCTTAAAGACTAACAATATTTGTGGCAGGGTATGAGCTTTCCTGAGTCACTGCTCATAAGGGAGTGCACCAGAGAGCCAGTTTGGTGTAGTGGTTAAGTGCGCAGACTCTAATCTGGGAGAACCGGGTTTGATTCCCTACTCCTCCACTTGCACCTGGCTGGATGACCTTGGGCAAGCCGTAGCTCTGTACCAGCTGTTCCCTCAAGGACAGCTTGGGAAAGAGTTCTCTCAGCCCCACCTACCTCACAGGGTGTCTGTTGTGGGGAGGGGAAGGGAAAGGAGTTTGTAAGCCGCTCTGACACTTAAGTGAGTGAAGGGCGGGATATAAATCCAATCTCTTCTTCTCTTCTTCTTCTTCATATTTGCATACCTATGCATTGGTGGGGGGAAGCTGCTAGCTAATTTCAAATGGGTTGAGTTTTGCATTTCCCCCAGATCTGCATTAGAAGAAAGAGACAGTTATGAAAGGGTGGATTCAAGATTATAGTCTTCAGCTGTTCCAGACACAGGACCCACTGAACTATGTCCTCACCTGCCAAGGCCAGGACTGCCAGCAGCAGATCAAAAGAGATACACACAGATACACACCCAGAGCATCAGGAAGGCGTGTGCCATAGCTAGAAATAAGACAAGGGTCAGATTCATGGAGTAATCCTCTCCACCTTCACTGCCCTCATCGCATGTGTAAAAGGCACTCTTGCTCTTTGTACCACAGATCTTTCTGACAGGTAACAAAAAAATGGTGGCTCTTCAAAGGCTCACTAGCCAGCCGGAGGCCTCCGCAATCCACCTGAAGATCCCATCCCATTGGTTGAAGACTTCAGGCTTATAGACAGAAGAATTTTGATGCAGGTCATACAGCAGTGATGTGCATACAAGTTTCTACATCAATTTACCCCACCCTGCTAATGAGTAAAATAAAAGATGGCTTCTCTGTGTGGCTTCCCTCTGCTGGAACGGCCTGCCTGACGTGGTTAGGAAAGCTCCCATTCTTAATCTTGTTTCACAGAGTGTGTACAGTGGAACTGTTCAGGAGGGCCTTTATATTAAAAGGGAATACGGATGTGATAAATGGAATTGCACAGGAGGACACTTTTATCAAGGTAAATAGACTTGTAATTTTAATTTGCCTGTGAACATTTTGAGCAGTTTTCTGTTTCTTCCCTCTTCATACTGGATCTTTTAGGCTAGTCTTTGTAGCATTGTTTTTTTTAACAATTCTGTAATCTGCCTTGAGTCTCAACTAGAAAGGCACATGACAAATGAAGTAAATACATAAATTGGAGCAATGTTCTAACTGACACAATACACATCTGGCGCCATCAATTGTAAATTGCTCATCGGAGTTTTTACACAGCTGCTCTTCTTTACGACGAACACAGCAGTGGCAGTCAGGAAGCATTTTAGAGGAATTCAAAGTGCAGTTCTCTGCAGAGTTCTTGCAATTTAAGCCTGCTGGTCTCAACAGTAAAGTGCTAGTCACTTGAATGTGTGAGCATTGTTCACAACTGATGTATGAACATGTCTTACTCTGAGTCAGACGCAGATCCACCTAGTTCAGTACTGGCTACAGGCCGTAGCTCTCCAGAATTTCAGGCAGATAAAGCCTTTTCAAAACACATTGCACCTGAAGTCCCTCTAAAGCTGAGCATCTGGGCTTGAACCTAAGAAATGCACGATTTATGGTCAAGCCCTGAGATATGGCTTCTGCCCACAAAGAGCCATGATGCTGGAATTGTGTCTGTTGCTTTCCACTAAAAAAACAGGACACTTCCTCCTGTTTGAGGAGGAGGACGAGGAGTAGTAATACTAAGGAAACTGGCTCTTCCTGGAGCTTCCAGGAGAGACAGCAAAGATCCATTTTGAGAGAACTAGCTGAAGGATGATCTCCCACTCCTAGCAAAGCAGAAAGCTTCAAACAATAATGGTAAAATAGACTCATCTGCATTTTTCATTAATCCAGTCATAATTCCTTCAAAGGCACAGCAGACAAACTCTCAAAGGCATGAATTTGCACCCTAAAGTATCCTAAAGGCAAAGGTTTCCCTTGCTCGAAAGCCAGTCGAATCCGACTCTAGGGGGTGGTGCTCATCTCCGTTTCCAGGCCGAAGAGCCAGCGCTGTTCAAAGACTTTTCCCACGGTCATGTGGCCGACATGACTAAACTCTGAGGCGCACGGAATGCTGTTACCTTCCCACCGCAGTGGTACCTATTTATCTACTTGCAATTTCTTGCTTTCAAACTGCTAGGTTGGCAGGAGCCGGGGCCAGAGACAGGAGCTCACTCTGTTACACGGCATTCAGGTCTTGAACTACTGAACTACAGACCTTCCGGTCTGCAGCTCAGCATCTTAATTTTGACTTCGCAGATTGTTATTCCCACAGTGGTGTACATAAGGCAACAGTCTGGGACTCATTCCAGGCACTGAACAGAACTGTACCAAGGTGGGCACCCACGCTGCACAACAGGGTCTTCAGGGGGAGCGCAACCCCATGGCAGACAGGCTGTGTACCACTTATAAAAGGCATCTACATCCACAGCCGTCTTTTTTTTATTAATATTTTTATTAAGCGTACATATATCCAGATATTTTATACGTATCTTACCACTTCATTTTCATTAAGTTCTACTCTTACAAGAAATCACAATAGAAATAGTCATAACCTCAGAGCAGCCGTACTAGCTGGCCGCTACAGTAGAACACCCAAGGAACAGCGCTTATGCATTTGTGGCTCTTCTGTTATTGAGGATCTTCCCCATTATATCCTTGATTGTTCATTATATACCCAATCTAGGTTAAAATTTCTCTCTGGTATTTTATCCATTTTAAGCTTTTACTCAGACCATGAGAAGATTATATTTTTGTTAGCTGATTCCAATGCCAATATATCCTACAGAATGGCTTTATTTGCCCTGGCTGCAAAGAAAATACAGGCCAACGCTGTTCTTAGGGGAACTAGTTAATTAGTGGGTACGCTGTGATTCAATTAACTGTTCATAACTTCGGTTTTATGGTTTTATAATATTTTAGACTAGGGTTTTATGGTTTTATAATATTTAGACTATATTCTATTTTATACAATTTTTTACGTACTTTGTTTTGGTTTGTAATGGCCTATGGCTAAATACAATAAAATCTTGTCTGTCTGTACAAGAAATCATATTAAACATTAAAAGCATATAGATAATCTCCATCCTCGTTATCATATTCCCTTTCTTTACCCATTTAACCCGTACAACTTCCTCTAATTCATGATCTAAACATTATTAAATTCTTCATTAATTTATCTCAAACTCCTTCTCTTCTTTAACTGGACTCCCTCCATGCACACTTATTTTATACTTATAATACATCTTCTTCCAAACCTAAAAAAGAAAGTTGAACAGGGTTGCCTCCAAAATCTCTGCAACAGAAAGGTACCCTCCTCCCTCTAATCAGAGGTCTGGGGGGGGGCACACCCTTCCCCTCCTTGCTATACCGTTCGTTTGACAATTCCAATCCTATTATTCACATCCTATCTATTAACTCTAACTTACTCTATATTCTAACATACTAATATACTAACTCTATCTTACTTTATGAATGATTTTCCACCACTCTGCTACCAAACATGATATCACATTTCAGGCACCTCCATTCCTTAATTTAGTTACTGCATCTATTAAGTTTTCCCCTGTAATCTCGTCAAACGCTGTAAACATTTTATTTTCCATATAAACAACTGCGGTCACAGCCACACGAACAAAATAATCCAGAGGGGAATCGAGGCTTTTTTGCTCTGGAGCAATTTGCCCCACAGTTGCGTGATCACACAGGTCTGTGAACCTGCCGGGGCAACTTGTCACTGCGTGATCAGATGCAACTGTGTGTGAGGGGTTTTTTTGGGGGTGGTTGGTTTCCAAGGCACTTAAATGGGGGATTGATGAATCGCCTCCCCACCCTAAGGGCTTTTGATGATGCACACGGAGAGGGGGGGGGGGAAAAACAACAGTGTGGCATCAGGATAGCATGTGATCCTGCTATCTCCAATGCCACACTTCAGCACTGGAGTGATCACACAGGGAAACTCCGGCTGTGAACCGCAGCAAATCATTTGATACTGGAGTTTCACTAATAGCTTTTTACCATGCTTCCCCACCAGATCAAAATGGTTTGCGACAGTTTGACGATGGTTGTGGGACACTTCCCAGATGTGCTGGCGTGATCGCGCCGCTTTGATCTGGTGGTGAATCGTCCCTCTTCCGTGGCAAATGGGTGCATATGATCGCACCCTGAATGTCCCAAAGGTAGCCATCTATAAAGAATTCCTTTATCTCTGAAGATTTTTGCTGTTTCCCTGAGATGTCTTCTTGCTTTTATTACCTCCGCTGGAATGTCAGGGAACAGATATACAATCGTATCCTCCAAACTCAGTCCTTGCTTGTCTCTTGCAATTTTTTATGGGGATAGGAGGAGCTGGAAGGGATGCAACCAGCCAGACGGTCGGCTGCCACGCCCCCATCCACAGCCATCTTCATTTTGTTCACACCCATCTAACCCATTACCAACTCCAGCTAGTTAAGAGATATACCATGGCTGATACTATTGAAAGCCACTGAAATCTCCAGGGGAATTAATAGCAGTACATTCACCCTCTCCAGTGTAACCTGCCCACTATCAGTCCTAAACAGAGTTATACCTTTCTAAACCCATTGAAGTTAATGGACTTAGAGAACGGTGTTACACCTGTTTAGGACTGCATGTTGTCAAAGTTGGAATATTTATTAGCTTACATGGGAGCACAGCATCAAGACTAGGAAAGAAATTGATTAAGTGTCAGCTAGGCTACCATAATAAAAGGGTGGGGGTTAAGAGGCTGGCTGCCATAAAGAAGCAGGGGGGGGAGGAAGTTGACACTGGGATGCTAACTTTTGATTCTCTTCTAGCATTTCTCTTTGTTTTGACAAGATCTCTGGTTTCTCTTGTGAGTTTCCCGCTGGGAACTAAGAGCTGTTATTTTCCGCGCAAGGGTAACCTGGTATTCATTGGCTTGTAGCCATCTGACAACCCAAGTTTGAACCCTGTATAAAATCCCATTCCCACTTTTCCTCTTTAGTCTTAACGCAGATATTGCTTAGAGTGTAGTAACCTGATCAATAAACTGATCCTGTTTAAGGAACGTCGTTGAGTGCTGTTTACTGGGGACTCTGACACTAAGGCTTCTTAGATGTGGAGCTCCATGCCTTTGGGAAATAATGGGACGGCAAAAGGAAAGATTTTTGGCTATGGAGAACAAGGGAAGAGGAGGAGGAGGAGAAATAATGCATCTTGACTCTGCAGGCCCCGAAATAGCACATAGAACATAATTTAGCTGTTCTTAAGAGAAGCATCCTGTGATGAGTTGGACCATCCTGATTGAGTATGTATGATCTGCAGCTACCTGACCATCAGCTGTGAGGAATTCTGCCCTCACACAGATGTAAACATTGCTTGCATCACTGCTAGTATGGCTTTACAAGCAAACTGGGAGGGGGGGGAGGAATCAACAGAGACACCTGAGCCAATGAAAGCCCAGTAATTTCAAGCAAGGTACATCCCAGTGTCAAGTGCATATTGTGTGTGTGCAAAGCTCACAGCCTCCATGCTAGGAGCAATCCTACTGTACAACACTGGGCAGAAGCAAAAGTGTGTGTGTGTAAAATGCTGTCAAGTCGCAGCTGACTTATGGTGACCTTGTAGGGTTTTCAAGGCAAGACATGTTCAGAGCTGTGCCATTGTGACCCTGATATTCCTTGGCGGTCTCCCATCCAAATACCGATCAGGGCCAACCCTGCTTAGCTTCCAAGATCTGCCAAGGTCAGGCTATCTTGGACCTTCCAGGCTAGGGCAATGATGGCTGGGAAGTGATGTTTTTTCACTGGCATCACTGCCCCAGAGGAGGCTGTATAAATTTGCTTATTTAATGGCAAGTGAGAGGGACAGAAATATGAAAACACTGCTTGATGATATGTGCAGCCATAGTGTATGGAGGAGGGTAGTGGCTGCTGGACCTGCACTTGGTTACCACAAAGCGGTGAACAAATCCTGTATGCATACAAGGCATACAGGAGCAGGCTCTGTTTACAGCTTCAGGGGAACAACTGGCCAGTGGATTGTTCCTGCTCTCCCCCG
The DNA here is from genome assembly GCA_029233225.1 of Lepidodactylus listeri. Classification (NCBI taxonomy): domain Eukaryota; kingdom Metazoa; phylum Chordata; class Lepidosauria; order Squamata; family Gekkonidae; genus Lepidodactylus; species Lepidodactylus listeri. Next base: position 107,501,493 of record JARCFY010000009.1, on the reverse strand, counting down.
CCCCTTGGTCATGTCGATATGTGTCAGTGAACAGGGCTCATGGGAGAACAAGGAGCAGGATGTGCACCTTGAAGGAGTAGGTGTGGCAAGCAGAATTGGGTGGGCAAGCTCTGCTGCCCCCCTACCCCGTGTATGTGTTGTTCTTTGAAGCACTGAACAGAGCCTATGCACATCCAAATGGATGAAATTATTGCTTTCCGTATCCCCCAAATGCTAACTATGGCTGAGGACAGACTGGCAATCTAAAGCGGAGGCAAAGCGGAGGGACCTGGAGCGGGGGGAAAACCCCACGGAGCTGGCCGTTCACACTGGCCAGAGCAATGTGGATCAGCGGCAATACGGAGCGTTCAGACTGCCACGGAGCATTCAGACTGCCGCGTAGCCAGCGCGCGCGTCTTGCGCGTGCCGCTGCGCTTTTTTTTGTTTTCCTTTGATGTGTTTCGCATCTGTTTGGAAGCGGGAGGCATGCGGAGGAAGGCCCCTGAACACCGGGTAAAACCGGTGTCCTGTTAAAGCGGAAGGAAAGCGACTGGGAGACGGGTAAGTACGAAACGGAGCCGACGGACAGATGCGCATGTCTGAACGTGCTCCTTTCTTCCGTTTGCGAAGCGTGCCTGCCCCGCTTTAGATTGCCAGTCTGTCCTCGGCCTATGTTAGCTCTCATGGACTATCAGGTATAATTTAGGTATTTTTTTCCCTTCTCTGTTCCTCAGAAATAGCTGGTCTTAATATAGCTTTAAAATGGCCTCCTTGCCTTCCGTTAAGGTTCTACACATCAATTAATGGTTGCCGTTGTCTGTCTGTCAAGATACGCACGTATCTGCCATGGTTACCACTTTCAATTTTGATCCACTTTGTTTGACTCGAAGCCTCTAGCTATTGCTTGGAATTTTTGCAGGGCTGAATAATGGAGATGGCAAACTTCAGCACTGGAGCAATATTTAAAGTCCATACTCATTTGATTCAAATGGAGAGAAAATTACTTCTAGGCATTCTTTGACCTTTGAGGTGATCGTCTGAATGAATTTGCAGACACTTTCAAGCCGTTGCTGGGCCTCCCCCCCCCCCTGCCCCCTGTAAGTGTGTGAAAAGCAGCAATTTATACCTAATCCAATTGAATGGCAAGTAATAAATGGACATGCAATTTTTCCGCCCCATAGCTCTGTCTTCTTCCATCTTGATAAGTATATCAGATAATAATTTAATGGAACTCCGAGTCCAGCTGTAATGTGTTTGCAGACAAATAATACACTAGCTAACCATCCACATTTTTGGATAATGTGATTATGGCTAAGATCCAAAGAGGTACTTTAGGTATGCCCAGCAGAATTCTTGATCTTTGCTTTAAGCGAGCAGAATCCCTGCAAATTGAAAAGCAAGTTGTCATATGGAATGGAGATGGGGGAGTTGATGTTTCAGAGACGAGTCTAAAACCACCATCGCCGATAGGATTGCCAAGTCCCCCATGGCCACCAGCATGAGAATGGGGGAGTAGGGTTGCCAGATCCAGGTTGGGAAACTCCTGGGGATTTGGGAATGGGGCCTGAATAGTACAGGGACCTCAGTGGCGTACAGTGCCAAGGAGTCCACCCACCAAACCATCCATTTTCTCCAGGGGAACTGACTTCCATAGTCTGGAGATGAGCTGTAATTCCAGGGGATCCACAGGTGCCACCTGGAGGCTGGCATCCCTATAATTAGTTACCCAATATTTCGGACCCAAGCCTATGAAACCATTAACAGGCTTCCTTGGACGTGTGAGAGAGAACACAGTGATCACTTTAGTACAAATGGTACAGCTGCATATTTCCATAGGAGAGGCTCTGGTTTGATAGCAGTTATCCCCACCAGCCTGGAGAGTCACTCTGGTGGTGATTTTGACCTCTGAGGGAAGAATGTGAGATCAGCCTGCTATCTGGACTGAATGTCCTGGTGCAATTTGAACAAAGTGCTTTGAATGCTACAGCCACAGAAATTGGAAGGCAGGGAAACCAAGGGATATAATGTGTGTGTGTGTGTGGGGGGGGAATGGGGGGAACCCACAAACCTTGCTCAAAGTTAAAGGGATATGTTAAAAAAGAAAAGAAAACCAGGGTTAAAAGAAAACCTGGCAAGGTTTCATTCAGTGAACAGAAGGTTGTGGCACTTGTTTTGCTACTTGGCCACAGAGATACCTCAATAGCTAGAAAAAAGTCAAAAATTGTTACCTGAAAAGGAAAAGTCTGACAAATATTTACAGAAAAAAGGATCCCGAGATCCTTTAATCCAGTTTGTAAACAAATCCAGTGGAATTGCTTCCCATCCAGTAATATACAAAACTGTTTGTCAGCATTTGTATCATGCATGTGCTGGTCAAAGTAATTGACACACATGTCACATCTCTACAGGTTACCTGACTACCTTGTTTCAGCCCCGCCTCCGTAGGGCTTTTATGCTAGCTCGGTTTGACGTCTTGCCCTCAGCTGTACTTTCGGGAAGATTCAAAAAAATCCCCTACAGAGAGAGATTTTGCCCATATGGGATGGGGGAAATTGAATCTATTGGTCATGTGCTTTTACACTGTACTTCTCATAACGATATTCGTCTCGCTTATATTGAAGCGGTGATCGCCCCCCTCCGGGATCAATCCGAGGAGTTCATTATTGATACCTTGTTGTCATCTCAGAGAGCTGAGATTCTTGAGACTGTAGCAAGTTTTTTATATGAGGTCTCTAGGAGGAGAGCCTTGTATTAGGTTGGATTGGAAATCTTGCTTTACCTGGCCATTTTGTGGTATATCGCCGGGTGCATTGTATCGTTTTTATGCCAATAAAGGTATTGTTATTGTTATTGTTGTTGATGACACACACGATCTTGTGGCGGACCTCTTAAAAAATGCACAGGGCAAAGCCACTAGTATTACCCTCATGTTTCCGTGGAGGGCTTAGTAAATTCATGAAGCAGATAAGACTTGAATGGGGAATATCATGGATCACAGTATAGTCTGCCGTCTACACTAGCTATAAAAACAAAATACATAAATAAGAAATTGGAGATTTTGTCAAATATGCCATACACACGTGTGTGTGCGCGCACACACACACACACACACACACACAAACACTCTCTTTCTTTGGGTCCATTGGATTCCTAGATTAGATTAATAAAGTGCTTATTACAAGAAGATAAAGATCACTGTTAAATAAATGGTTGACACCAGTTTTTCACTTCACTTGAGGTCCTTTCCGCATTTGCCTGCCACTCCAGATTTTCTCAGTGTTCGAATCGAGGCAATTTAAGTCCAGGGCGAAACAGCATCCAAATAACCTCTGACAACAGCAGGCAGAAACTGGACTGACCACTGAAGGGAGGTAATGTAATGCAAAATGGGGGGAAACACAGAATAAAAAGAAGGTTGAACTTTTATTTTAATGCAGAGTGGGGGGAAAGAACTGGATTAAAAAGAAGGTTGGATTCGATTTTAGTGCAGAATTGCTTGAAGAACACCATGGTGAACATGGATTAAAAAGGAGAGTGCAGAAAGGGCCATGGTCATAATTCATGGAAGTACAGTGACTTCTGCATTTTTCGTGTGTGCAACACTGGTATTTTTAAATTTAATTTCTCTACACTGTACACTTAGTTTTGTTTTATTTCTCCTCCAAACCCTTAGCACTGATAAAACAGATGACGAGGATGACGAAGACCTAGCTGGCAACAAGACATGGGTGCTGTCCCCAAAGATCCATGAAGGAGACGTCACTCGCATACTGAACTCTTTACTTCAAGGCTATGACAACAAACTTCGGCCAGACATCGGAGGTAGGCAGCACCACTCTTTCAGGAGCTAGAAGCTGTGTGACCTTTGTTTTGATGTTAACAACATGCTGTGGTTTTAAGGCTGGTTTTACATCTGCCTTTCCTGCTGGAATCATTCTACTTCCAAAAAAACTCGCCCACATCTCTTTCAAGTGTGAATCTGCATTCCTTCGCAACTGTCCATATCTGCTAATTGCCCTCTAGCTCTCAAGCTGGCTTCACACCTCTGTAAACAAATCCTGTTCTTAACAGCACTTCCAAAGAATGACCCCTTTCACTCCAGTTCAATCAGATGTGGGCATTCCCCTACAACAGCTTTGACACCAATGTGTTACCAGTGCAGGGAGCGCTGGAATGAAGCTGTTACAAAAATGCACATGTAAAATCAGCCTAAGTCCCAACCTGTGGGTTGGGGATGGGGGGGGGTATCTGGTGAAGGGAGTTTTGACTTTTGGAACCTTAAGTCCCCCAAACCTTGTTGGTCTCTAAGGTGCTACCGGACTCAAATCTGCAAGGGTTGTGCATTTGTTTCATCCATTAGCTTCCACGGAGAGTTAATTGACTGAGTAGTAAGACTACTAGGATAATTAACAAAGACCCTAGAAAGCATTCTGGGGCTGCCTATGTTAGGTATAGACAATGTGATGACAATGAACTTATCAGTTATTGACACCCACACAAAGAGACACCACATCAAGATAAAAAGCCGGATTAGATCTCCTGGCCTCCACTCTGAAATGCTGTCCCCAGCCTACCTTGCTCACTGTTTTCATAACACTATGTCTGAGTCATTCACTGATGGCTTTGTTCTGAGGCTCTTGAGCCATCGGGCTATATCTGTTGCTGTGATACAGTTTCCAGATAAGTAATCATCCTCTCTTTGGTCAAGAAAGATACCTTTTTTTTGGTCATTCTCTCTATGCAGCTATTGTACACCTCTCAAAACTCATAGTTGATTTAAGTTGCACTGGTCAAAAGCCCTGTTCTGTTCTACAAGTAGGCATGCCTCTGAATGTAAGTGGCTCATAATGCTCCTCTACAGTCTGAGCCTTGTAGCCCGAAGAACATTTGTCTGACTCAGAGCATAACCTCACTGAGAAGATAATGTCACAGCGCATTGTTTCCTGTCCTGTTTTCTACCTCTTTTTTCTCAAACCATCCAGTGGTAGGCCTCCTATTTACTTGCCTGGGGCAAGGAATTATCAGCCCTCAGCCCCAATTCCCCCTCTTCCCCCAGGACTTCAGAATGGAAGCAAAAATGGCCTCCACATTCTGGCACTCTAGGAATTTCCCCAATCTCTGTGGTAAAGACCATAAAGACTAGAGAAGTAACATAACATCCTCCCAAAACTCTGTCTTCCCCAGACACTGCCCCTAAATTCTTCCTCCATATGCCAAGGCAGTTTTGGGAATCCTCTCCAGTGGTGGCGTGGCAACGTCTCTCTGCAGGCCTTTGTATGAGGTCTTAGGTTCTTCAGCTATTCCAGTAGGTACATTCCACATGCAAGGAGTCTTCATAAATATAGAGGCACACTTCTGGAGACAGCATCCCTGAGTTTGCCCTGTGGGCATGCTGCCATTTTGTAGAGTGGGTTCCCACTGGGGAAGTCCTTTTCACAGTGCCGTGCAGGCTCTCAATTCTGGCTGGTACCACTGTGGCATGGGACAGGAGGAGCTCTTGCCTCCCCTGTGCCATTTTTCCAGCTCTAAACAGCACTGGGGGTCATTCTTTGTTGGCTTGCTTCCCTGACACAGTTTCAACTTGGAAAAATGATGTGGAGGGGGGAGGCAGGAGCCCTCCTTCCCCAGCAGGTGATCCTGACCAGAATTGCCCCCCTGACAGCACTGTTAAAAGGTGTTCCCCAGTGGGAACTCACTGTTGTCGTGTGCCTGAGGTGAATTTGGGTACCATGTCTTGTTTGGTTTGGTGCATAGTTCTCCATGTAGCAGTGCATACATGGGCTTCCACTGCTCCTGTAGCTCCTCGGAGTAAAGGCTAGGGTGTCTAGTCTGAGGTGGGTACAGCTTAAGCTTCCCAGTTGCCCAGGCCATGTGGGGAATTCCTTGTCTCCTGCCCTTGAGAAATTGAGGAGGAGGAGAAAAAATGGCTTCCACACTAATGTTCTAAGAATTCCCCCTTACTCTCTATGGTCTTTACCATAGAGATAAGGGGAAATTCCTAAAATATCACCTGGACGTGACATCACATCTTCCCCAAACTCCACCCTTGGTAGGCATGGCTCCCCAAATCTCCCAACGTTTGCCTAGACGGTGTTGGAAGCTCTCCTACAGTTGTTCAAAACCAAATGGTGCATCACTGGCTTTGCATGCAGAAGATAACAAAGTTCAGGTCTCATCGTCTGCACTTAAGGGATTTCAGGTAGGAAGCTTGGGAGGGGAAACAGCCCGCCGTCCAAGGTCTTTGCCCACAGTCTCAGCCTCTGCCAGCTGGGCAAGGTGGACCAATGATCTAACAGTGTAAGGCAAGTCCTAGCTGAATAATTGGAGTTCCACCCAGCTCTGCTCTCTGCCAGTTGCAATCAGCTTAAAAGTTGCAGCAGCTCACCAGGTGGATAGATTTGTGCCATCCTAGCTGACTCACTGGCAATCTACATTATCATAGGATGCTGTGGAGAAGAGTTGGCCTTATTCCCTGCCCCTTTACCTTTCTCTTTCAGCCGTATAACAGCTCTGTGAACTGCCTCTGTATCACATGCAGTGATACTGCTGGTAGGGAACCTGCAGCAGTGAAGCCGTGTGCCGAATTACCTAACAATGCTAGAAATCAGGATGCTGTGCTAGCTCGCCAGTCACTGCCCAGTCTTTTGAGAGCTCTTTTGCTGTTGCAGCAGTCTGTAGGATTGTGACATAATTTCCCATCTAAACATTTCTTTTTGGAGTTTCCCATTGTTTGCTCTGCGTGCACCCCACTGCGCAATGACTTTCAAAGGGAGGAAGAACTTTATCCTGAATGGTCCATATCCTGAATGGTCCTCCAAAATATTGGTTAAACTTGAATCAATTGGGCTTCACCCTGCTAGTCTTTTTGATCTAGGACTGACTAAAGCTAAATCTATAGTATTCCAATGTTTAATGGATATAGAGGCCCAGATAGAAGAAGCGCTTCTACCTCCGAGATATGGAGCTTTGAAATCTTGGGCAGGTTTTGTTCCCGCTCCATATCTATCTAACATCATATATGACGGCTATAGATGGGCCTTTTCAAGAGCACGTTTTGACGCCCTACCCTCTAATCTATTACAAGGAAGGTTTTTGCGCTGGCCGATCTCTCAAAGATGTTGTCCTTGTACAAATCTTGAGACAGAGTCAGTCTCACATATCCTATTACATTGTAATTTTTATGTTATGGAGAGACAGTTGTTAATCTTCCCATTGTTGTCCAAATTTAAACCTTTGGATGTTCATTTGAAATTTGCGGAATCAAGGATTTTAACTTTTTTGTTGGAAGATCGGAAAGAGAGGATATCTTTAGCTGTAGCAAAATTTTGTTTCCTGGCATTAAAGAAGAGGAAACTTGTATCCTAGATAGTAAGTTAATGATAAATTAGCATCGTTCTGTTCCCACTTTAATGATACATTGTGCTGCTCCCGTTTTGTATTACTGCCTTTTAAAATATCTACTTGAATTTTATGTATTTATTGTGTATTTTATATCAATATTCCCTTTGGAAATGTTTTATTTTGAGTGGTCGCTTGACCGTACTAATAAACTTGACTTGAAACTTGACTTTATTGCAATTTCTTGGATGAAAATCAAACATGCAGAGTTCAAATTTAAAACATCTACTCTCCGATTTACAGAGGTTCGAAATGATTGCAAAGCTCTGGAATATCTCAAGGGGTACGGTGACAAAACTCAGAAGGGGGTGGGATTAAGGATGAGGAATGGAAGGGTTTACCCTGAGCCCGTTACAAAATGGATCTCAGTGCTACTGAAGTTTGGGCCTGTTAATAAAATCCTTGGCTTGTTGGTTGGCATTCTCTGCTGCCCCTACAGCATCTTCCTTCCCTTCTTACCACCCAAACTGACTTTGCGGTGGTACCACCAGCATTGCACGAGACTAGTGGTGGGGTTCGGTCTTAGATGTGTCCCAGGGTCAGAAACCGTGAGACATGTGTCTTCTGGGGACCATATGTCCCTATTAGGTGCATCCTCTGCTGCCAGTGATTTTGCGCATTCAATTGGGAGTCAGCACCACCAAATTCAGCAGGGTCCGCTACGAGGAAACTGGCCTAGGAGCTGGTATTAGCTAACGTAAGCTCAAGTAGAATGATTTGTAGGAATGCTATTAAGGAAGTGAAGCAAGGCATACACCATATATTTCAGACAGCAGCTGATTAGAACACTTGTATTCTGGCCAGATTATTGGTTTTACACATTGATTATGTTAGAAACAATTGAATGAGCTTATGCAGGACAAATGGCATGTCAGAGGGAAAATCTCTTTCTTAAAAAACAGATAAAAACCTGGCAGGTCTGACCTGTGTTGATGACAGTGCTGTGGCTGGTATAATGCATAAAGTGTAATCACAGCAAGTGCTCTTAGAAAGGAACACATTAATTTTGTGAAATGCTCCCTCCCTGCAAAAATGGCTCCTTTGCCAGTCTGTGGCCATATAAAAATGGTAGCATTTCTTACTCCTGCTATGAGCAAGATCCAAGTCCAGTAGCACCTTAAGGTCCAACAAAGTTTCCGGGGTATGAACTTTCAAAAGTCAAAACTCCCTCCCAGTCCCCAGCTTCTCAGGTTAAAACCGTCAGGTGAGGCAAACGACCTCTACCTGAGAGCTGCTGCCAGTCAGCGCAGGCAATACTGACTTTGATAGACCGATGGTCTGACTCAATATAAGTCGGCTTCATGACCATACTAGGAGGGAGCTTTGACTCTCAGGAGCTTATACCCTTCAAATCTGGTCGATCTCTCAGGTGCCGTGGACTCGAATCTTGCTCTTCTAATGCAGACCAACGCAGCTATCCTCCCTAAATTTACCCCTGCCATGGGCATGCAGTTTTTAGTGCCAGGGATCCCCCCTCTGGCAGCCAGATCCAGGGGCTTTACTTTCTGTGTCACTGTGGTGGCTTTGCCAAAGGCGGGCAGTGCTAGCTCCTTCATTGCTGTTTTTCAGTGTTACCAGCAAAGAAGGAGAAAGCTTTCTTCCAGCTGCCAGTCTGGTGGGGGCCAGGTAGTGCAGAGGTCCATGTATTTCCATACACTTGTATCAGTTATCTTACTTGTCATCAGTTGAGTGAGACCAGCTACTCTTAGGTGGCTTGCCTGTTTAGCAGTTCAGCTGTTTGATGGAGAGTGCCTATACGCTCCACTCAAGGGTCCGTTGGGGTTGGAGCGAGGCGGAGCAAAGCTCCGCCAGCTCAGGAGTGGCCACTAGGGCAGCCACGGGCCAAATCAGATTCTCTGATCTGATTCAGCCTGCTGCCGAATTGCCGCCAAAATTCAGCGGCAACTTTAAAAGCGACTGGAGTGGAGGAGGTTTGAGGGAGAGGCTCCAAACTTGCAGGGTAGCTGCTGGGACCTCTCCCCCAAATACCCACCAAGTTTCAAGAAGATTGGACCAGGGGGTCCAATTCTACGGGCCCCCAAACAGGTTGCCCCCATTCCCTCCATTGTTCTCTATGGTAGAAAAAAAGGCAACATTTTTTCCCACCATAGAGAACAATGGAGGGGATGGGACAACCTGTTTGGGGGTCCATAGAATTGGACCCCGTGGTCCAATCTTCTTGAAACTTGGTGGGTATTTTGAGGAGAGGCCCCAGCAGCTACCCTGCAAGTTTGGAGCCTCTCCCTCAAACCCCCTTTCCTCCAGCCCCTCCTATACCCTATGAGTTTTTGCCATTGATTTCAGTGGCCCATAGAGTATAACGGGGCTGAAACTGACATTCCCTTTCTGACACACTTCCAGTGATGTCAAGGGACGTGGCATATGCTAATGAGTTCTGCTAATGAGTTATGCTAATGAGCTCCTGCAGCTCTTTTTCTACGAAAGGACCCTTGGTTCTATATTTTTTGGAAAAGTCAAAATGTTGTATTGTTTGGTAAACTCAGAAGTACTGCTTGATGCATCTGAATGTCTTGAACAGAGCTACACTCCACACCTTTTTTTCCCCCCATAAAAGGTATGTGGTCAGGAAGGATTCCACATGCTAAACATGAACATTTTTCCTTATCAATCATGTCTCAGATGTTCACAGTACCAATAGGGTCCTTGTCATGTAGGCTGTACCAACGATAACGATGTGTGAGCGAAGATCCTGACCATTTCTGTTGACTGTTGTTTGAAGATGAAGAGACGACATCTTTCCCACCGCCTTCCCACCCCCCTCCTGACACCTGAGGCTTTAAACGAAATTTACTGGCAACAAACTGGGCGCTCTTGCTTGTCAATCCTTGTTTTACGTCTTGATCAGTTCCTGACTTCTTGATGATAATATGATTTGAGATGCTTGAGGGGCAAATTCTGTTATTACAGACTAAGTTGGCTCTACGTTGAAACAAGTCATATTTGTCCTTCAGTGGTGGAATAGAACAAAAACAAATCTCTTGAAGGTTCTTGTTGAGTTTGGTCTGAAAGCCCCACCTCTCCCTCTCATGCACAGACAGTTTCCTCTCAGGTGCTCAGGACAGGGGGGTACCTGGCTCTCCCTTTCCCCATTTTATTTGTACAACATCCCTGTAGGGTACTGAGAGACTGGCACAATGTTGAGGCTGAATGGGGACTTGACGTTGCATCTTTCCATTTCTGGTCTGGTGCTCTGACCACTGCACCATTTGCCTCTCTTGGCATGAACTTCACCCATGTATCGTTTACCTGTCCAGTCATGGATACAGAAATGCATGGGGAAAGAAATGTTATTTCAGTGAAGGATCCCTATGTGTTTTGCATGCAGCTTCATCAGAGAATCTATAACAACATACATAAAACCAATCCAGCCAGTTTGTACATGGCCAAACCTGCACGACCAGTTTCTGCACCTCACCTGTCCCTCCCTGCCCCCCCCCAGTGGTTCCAGCTTGACCTTCCTCCCAGCACAGCTTCAGGCAGTCACTGTCATATCTACAGTGGGGGACACCGCTTCACCTTTGTGGGAGGGTGGGATATGCCAAACCCTGTTTCAAAGCCACCTGTGCATAGGCATTTCTACATCCACAGGCAGTGAGTGCCACCATTTAATTACCCATTGAGTGAAAAAGTACTTCCTTCTGTCATTAATTTCTTACCCATCAACTTCATTAGGTGCCTCCAAGTTTTAGTATTATGGGAGAGAGAGGAGCTGGGCTTCCGTACAATTTCAGAAATGAAAATGCTACCCCCACCCTTTCTAATGGCATTCTGAGAGTGCAGCTGGGAAACATCTAAAAATTAACCTGGATCTGTATCTATTTTCTTTGAATTGGCTTTATAAGTGACATATAAGTCTGCTTTCAAAAAAGAGAGAGCCCTGTTTGTTTTGGTACACAGATGGGTTCAAGTAAAAGCTGCGTAGGGATTTAGTTGGATTTTTTTCCAGTAGCAACATCAAACCAATCTATACCTAAGATATGTTTATGTCTGCTCTGTAATGAAATCTGAATTAATGCATTTTGCACTGTGATGCCTTCCTTTACAGAGTTGCACAAAGAAGCCACTGCAGTGGCTTACTTTTATATATCAGGGCTTGCTGGGATTATAGGTAGTTATATATGAAATCTAGACCCAGAAGGTGTGTTCTCCAGGTGAGGAGCCCTCCAGGCAGGTTCAGGTGCTTCCGTTTGATGAAACTAAGGAAAAGCTCAATGAGACCACGGTGAAAAGGCAGGTTCCTGTGATTTAACTAGGGTGCCAAGTCGTACTCACGTACTGGCGGGGGGGAGTCCTTCTTCGGCCGGGAGGCTCCCTTTGCACACGCCTGATGACATCACCCAGAAGTGACGTCACCACGTTGGGGCGTTGCCAGGGCGACGCTCTGGCAACGCCCCCAATGTGGTGACATCACTTCCGGGTGACGTCATTATGCTGGGGAAGTCGTCCAGGCTGGACGACTTCAGGGGTGGGGTTCCCCCCGCCGGCCGAATGCTGGCTGGCGGATCGGGAACCCCTGTAGCGGGGGATCCCCCGCCCCCCGGGCTGACTTGGCAGCCCTAGATTTAACACACACCATGAACTTTACACTTCCTGTCAGTTGCAAGGTTCGATATTGCACATCTGTATTCTGTCCTGTTCAGAAGTGTGTACAGGGCTCTGAGGCCAGAGAATACACAGTTTGTGGTAATTTAGAAGGCCAAATCCGATATTTAGGTTTCTGATTCAAGCTTTGGAGTTCCTGATACTTCAGTTCCCTTAAGAGACATTATCTTAGGCATACCTGGTTGGATCAAGCCAGTTTTCCCCTTATTGAAAAAGGGAAGAGGGGGTCCCTTTGACCACCCAAAAGGCTATGCTGGTGATCATGGGACCGGCATGAACAGAAACCATGTGGAATGAGAGCTGTAGTAAGGAAGGGAATTGAGTAAGGCTGAGGGGGAAAGCTTTACACTGTGTGTAATATCCTTTCCTGTTTGTCCCTCCTTCCCCTTTTCCTAGAAATTTGAATTTGGGAGTCCAGCCCTGCATTCCCCTGTTTGGCCAGATAAAATGAGCTGAACTTCCTTCCATCACTGTACTTCCACTGTAGAGCACTTTCCCAAAAGAGATTAGCCTGGTGATATCCCCAGTACAGCCAGCTGGTTTTTAAGAGCCCTTTGCTGTCGGCTGATTGGAAATGCTGTTGACGGCTGGCTAGCCAGTCTTGACTTTCCTGTCTGACTGAAATAGGAAATATTTCAGAATAGCACAGGAGCCATCACTTTGGGGTCCGTAGAAGCATCCATTTGGAAAATAATTGCCCACCATCCATCACAGCGAGAAGTTTGACTTGGAACCTCCCAATATTTTGTGATTGTCTGTGTTCCCCTTTGCAGCCCATTTTGTGGTGGTGTCCGCAACCTGTTCTCAAAATTTCAAAAGTACTCACAGGCTCATTAAGGTTGGGGGGGGCCCTGCGTTTGGGAGTATCACATGCATTGGAGGGGAGGAGAAGGATAGCTGAGATGTGCAGGGGCTACCCATTATTGAAGATGGCCAGATGTATTCACGTGAGCGTGTCAGAGGGTCAGCAGCACACTCAAATGTGAGGTAAAAGGGATCCCATAGAATGGTTATAGCATCTCCCTAGCAAGGCAGCTTGTACTCATTGGTATGTACAGAAGAGATGCTTGATTGTGCCATTCATTTTTTTATTGATTAACAAAACTTAACATTCATAGACAACATAGGAAACACTGAACTATATACTGAAAATGATTGTGGTTATTGTGTTTTGTTTAGTGACAACCACAGTAATTGAGACAGATGTCTATGTTAACAGCATTGGCCCAGTTGATCCAATTAATATGGTAAGTTTGGATCGTAATACAACCTCAAGGTAAGATTTGTTTGGATTTTTGTATGCTGACGTGAAGTGCGACATTGGCAATATCAAGAGATAGCATAATTTTTCTTTGAATGAAGTAGCTGAATCATCAAGTATTCTATTAAAAAGTACTCTGTTATCAAGGAAGACCTAACAAACATAGAGGAGTAATAGATGAAGTAAAACTTTGAAAGAAAACTACATTATTCAAATAAGCACTCTCTATTTTTTATCCTCTTTACAATCTGGAGAGGAACCGCTTGGCAGATCAAACCTAAACACGACTCAAATTGAATGTAATCCAGGAAGTACACTTTAAAGCCAATTAAGTAAAATAACAATAACATTCTGCTGTTCAAGATATAGAGTGGGGGCAGAGTTTTACTGAAGGAATGGTTCTTGCCCTACAATTCAGGATCGCCAGACAGGTTTCACCCAGCTCTTGGTCAGCTGTGTAACCGTGTTCTTCCTTATGTATTCAGTAATTCTACTAAAGCGACAACAACCTGGCTGAGGATCCATGGCTTACAAGGAGAGCACGTGCTTTGTACAAAATTCCAGGTTTGGTCCCCAGGCCCCAAATCCCTCCACCAGAGCAACGAGGGGACCTGGCAACCCTGTTCACAGTAGAGTACACGAGGCTAGATGGAGCAGTTGGTAGAAGAAGAGAAGAGATTGGATTTATACCCTGCCCTTCATTTGTAGTCTCAGAGCGGCTTACAATCTCCTTTCCCTTCCCCTCCCCACAACAGACACCCTGTGAGGTAGGTGGGGCTGAGAGAGCTCTGAGAGAACTGTCCTTGAGAGAACAGCTGGTACAGAGCTATGGCTTGCCCAAGGTCATCCAGCCAGGTGCAAGTGGAGGAGTGGGGAATCAAACCCGGTTCTCCCAGATTAGAGTCCGCGCACTTAACCACGACACCAGACTGGTACCACATAGTAGTAGGGTTACCAATCTCAGGAGAGGTGCCTGGAGTTCTTCCAGAACTACAACTGATCTCCAGACTACAGGGGTCATTGCCCCTGGAGGAAATGGCAGTGTTGGAGGGGCACACTCTATGGTATATTGTCGAGTCTAGGAGAAACAAATCCTAGCGATACATCATGTTACCGGTGAGCTCCCTCCCCAACTTCCACCCTTCCCAGCCCCCCCATCTCAAGAAATTTACCAAGTCAAAGTTGGCATCCAGCCTTGGTAGGTTCATGGAATCCTAAACAGGGCTTTTTTGTGGTGGTACTCATCAGTATGGAGTACCAGCACCTTTTTGAGGGGCTCTCCCAAGTCCTGAGGGAGGGGGGAACTAGAGGAGATCAGTGTAACCATATACACAAGTACCAGAACCTTTTTTAACAACAAAAGTACTGATCTCCAGTTTTACATATGCCTTATGTTTGTATAAGGAGGCATATTAGAAATTTGTACTTGAAGCAAACTTTGCTTTTGTCCTATAGATTGGCTTGGTCCATACTGAGAAGGTGTTCTACATATTTTTTTCCTGTTCAAATAATTTGCATGTCCCTGCATGACCTCCTAGCTTCTTTTGTTGAATCCCTTTAGAACTGGGGGCGGGGGGGGCATGAGGGCAGCAGGAAGGCAGACTTTCCATGGGGTCCTTCTCCTTAGTGCATCACTTAGCAGTTCATTTGTACAAGAAAACTTCCTGGCAAATGATGTTTCTAATTTCTCAGTTCTCCTGATCATGTGATTCCACAGACGATGCAGGAATGGGGAATACTGTGGGTGAGGAGAAATGCCTCGATCCCCTCAGACAACTGCTTTCCCTCCCACATAAGTCCCCATTAGTGGACAGCATCCATGTAAGTCTCCTCCAAAAGGTCCGTTGGCATTGCGAGGTTAGCAATTTAAAAGTCAATAAAATCAATACATGTCAGAAAAGTACTCTCACCAACGGGATTGATTTCCACAAGGAGTTCAGCGTCTCCGTCTCTCCTCTTTCCCCCACTTATCTATATACAGGGAACGTTTTGTGAATATTTATTGAGTACGTTTTCATATCCTGGGCTGGATAATTATTGATCAAGGTGGTTGTGTTGAATGTTCTGGGACTTGTGTCAAGCAACACAGTTCACAGCTTATGTTTTTGAAACATTCAAAGCAGATGATAATTTCCCAGGTAAGAGTCTTGTTTATTCAAATATTTTAGTAATTTTGCATAACACTTTTGCCATAAGTGGAATAGTTAGTGCTAAGAAATTAATTGCTTCGCAAATTACCAGAAAACATGACTTAATAAGATTCATTGTGGGATTTTTGCCCATTCGTGCTATTACCTTTCAACTTTGTCATCCCCCCCTAGCTGTAAATCTGCTTTGCACGCTTTCTTTTACACTTCCTCTCCCTGCCTCAGATGGCCTCCGAATGTTTTGCTTTCGACCCTACTGAATATATTTCCCCACTGTATTACACCAGTGTTGTTGTTTTTTGTATTGGTTATATTGTTGGTGATTGTGTTTTTTCCCTTCTTTTTGGTGCTACACTCTCCCTCTTCGTAAATCTTCACATACAAGGACTTCCTGTTTCTTGAAAAGGAACATGTCAGAGCAGAAACTCTCCATTGCTGGGCGAGGTGGCTAGACCCCGGATGAGAATTGTCCCCTCAAAATATTTTGAGGGGAATTTGGAGGCTGGGGCAGAAACAGCTGCAAGATGACAGTTGACTGATACCTTGCCACGCTTTGTGTGGATACCCCTTATATCTTCTGTTTCAGTTTCTGAAAAGCAGCCTGTTCAGAGGAGCGAGTGTCCTCTGGCTTTTTCTTTCACACCCCGGGTGCCTGGATCACAGCAGGTGTCTGTTGTCATTGAATTCTACAGCTTTGTCTTGGATGCCTTTGATGTTACAGGCAAGGGTAGCAGCAGATGAGGGGGAAAAATGAAATACCTGAAATTCTGTAGATGTTCTTTTTATGTTAGATTTTTATTTTGTGCACCAGGCATCAAGTACTGATAGTGGTATCTGAAAAAAACTACTATTTTAGAGGCATTCTGTTTACTGTTTACTTATATCCTGCTTTGCTCCCCAGTGAGGGCCCAAAGCAGGTATTTCGAGGAGAGGCTCCAGCAGCTACCCTGCAAGTTTGGAGCCTCTCCCTCAAACCCCCTTTCCTCCAGCCCCTCATATACCCTATGAGTTTTTGCCATTGATTTCAACGGCCCATAGGGTATGATGGGGCTGAAACTGACATTCCCTTTCTGAGACACTTCCAGTGATGTCAAGGGACATGGCATATGCTAATAAGTTATGCTAATGAGCTCCTGCAGCTCTTTTTCTATGAAAGGACCCCTGACCACACCACACTGGCATTAGTGCCAATCTCCTGAGATCAGTTCACCTGAAGAAAGTGGCCACTTTGGAAGATGGACTGTGTAGCCCCTTTCACATTACCATTCGAAACTGGATGTTATCCATTGTTGGCCTGGTTCCAAGGAAAGCAATACAGAAACAGAAGTTTCATACAGCGAATTTCATTCCATTGTGAGCAATTTCTAAAGCGGTTTTGCCATTTCAAACAGTGCCATGCTTTTTTGCCCTATGATCTTCCTTGAACTTTTTTTGAACGTTCTGTAAGTTGAGTGTTCAGTGTATCTCAATAGTGCCAAAGTATCTTAATGGTGCTGCTGTAGCGCTGAAGTGCTATATTGGTTTAATGCTATAGCATTCAACTTGGAACTTTTAAAAAAAGTTTTAATTTTTAAATTTTAAGGAAGATCGCACTGTGAAAAAGAACAGGGGAAAGCACGGTGCTATTGAAAGCACTACAGACATTTTTAAAAGCACACTACAGTAATTCAGAAGAGAGGTGGTAACGAAAGAAAGCAGTTTACCTCAAGAACGTTTCAACCACGCTTTGCTAACTGGACACAAGTAGCTTTGTATAAAAAGGTAAATAAAATCTGTTAGCAGCTGGTTGCTAAAACAGTTGTGTCTGAGATGACACATAAAATTAGTTAGCAACCAGGTACCAAAATGAATTACAAAGGCTATATGGAAGAGGCCTATGGCATTATACCTCATTAAAGTCCCTCCACTGACCAAACCCAGCCCTCCTCAGATTCCACCTCCAAAATCTTCAGGTATTTCCCAATCCAGAACAGGCAGCCTTACATTGCTACTGTAGAATGTGTGCATTTCTTCTTCATCCACCTGACTTTTCCCTATAATCTCCTTTTATATATCACCAAATTAAGACATAACTGTTGGGGTATTTAGGAATCCTTCTTCTGACAAATTTTTATCTATATTTTGAGATTCTGCCTTACTGGAAATACAGAACTCATAATGTCAGTATCTGAGGTTCTTCTGCATTTTTTAATTTTAACTTTTATAAAACTTGCATGTCAACATTATAGGAAAATAATGATAAAAAATAATGTAGTAAAACCAGCACATTTCCAAGGGACAAAAGGAAGAAAATACAGATATGCTCTCCACATGAAGGTATACTTACCTGCTCCACGCAGACTAAAGCTTGTGTCCAAATTACATCAATATTTGTAAAATTTTGGATTTTTTTTGTAAAGATGATAATTTTGATCATAAATAAAAATCTTGGATTTTCTAAAAAAAAAAGCTTTACGTCAGAATCCCCCCCCCCCCCAAGTTTGGCAGACACTAATCCAGTGGCTGATATAACATTCTGTGGAATATAAACTTCTGTGGAATAAACTTCTATGGAATAGGATCTACATAATTCAGCAGAAAAAATTTAAGCATGTCTATAATACTATGCTCTATACCCTCTGTTAATATAATTGAAACTATTTTCAATATTTTGTAGCTCTGAGGCAGCCCCACCACAAACGGTTTCTTCTGGGTTGAATGCATATAATACAAGTGGTACAAATCTCAGAGGATTATCACATTTGGCTTAAGCAAAAATGTGATTTGTCTTCCAAAATTGCCCTTTCTTGCCAGAACACAACAGAACTGATCCCAAGGCATAAGGTAGGCACAAGATAATAGTCAATTAGTGCCGAAGTAATCTGCTTATTCATATCATCTAAGAATATTCCAAAGCAAAGTCTGTGGTCATCCTGATCAATGCGTTAGGTTCCTTGGTAATGAATAATACATACAAAGAGTATCTCTTAAATAATGTTGAATTATTCTTTAAGCCTCAGGTGTGGAGGCACATGCAGAACATTTAATGAGAAAAATGAGTTAATCGTTCCATTCATACTCTGCTGTTGCACAAGAAGAAAAGCTCTTACCATCTTGTTTGTGCAAGCGTGATGCTCCCTCACTGGACATTACAGGAAAGAATTCACTCAGAAATAGCCATTGGCCTGTGTTCTGTTCTATCTTCAGTATCTGCAAATAAATCTAACACACCATTTGGCCCAGTTCAAAATTGTTGTTGTAATATTTATACACACAAGTGGCATGAATGAGCCCCAGGGGCTCATTCTTCACCTGCCTCCCTATTCCCACTTTGAATTGTCTCACTGGTTGCTTATGTGTTACTGTCAACCCATGTGGCGTACCATAAATGTTGGTACCAATGACTGTTGCTGAGCAGCATGAGAATCAGTTGTCATTAGTGGGACCACTGCAGACTTTGGAAGTTGCTGCCCTTCAGGTTGGTTCAAGGGCAGAGCTTCCACTTGTGCAATTGGTTCTGCAGGCATAACAATCCCATGGAATACAAGGTCTGCTAAAGCTCTTGCATAGTTTCAAAAATAAAGTTCCTTATGGGCAATGTCCTTGGGCACAGAAGCCCAAGTGGGTTGTTATGGGTGGGGCTGTGGCTCAGTGGAAGAGCATCCGCTTCGTATGTAGAGGGTCCCAGGTTCAATCCCCGGCATCTCCAGTTAAAAGGACCAGGGAATAGGTGATGTGAAAGACCTTTTCTTGAGACCCTGGAGATTCTCACAATTTCCCCCCCAAAGACAAGTAATGATGCTCATAGAAATATATTAAATATACTGAATATATGAACACATACAACACTTCAAGAAAATGTAACGCACGTCATAAAGTCTTACAAGCCACAGAATGATAATTCTTGAAAGAAACACAGTCCTAAATAGTGCACAAGCACAAGCCCTCCAAGGGGCAATAACAGTCCAGTATAGGGGTGTACTGGACAGTATTTTTTAAATTTGGCTTGTGCTGGTAGACTTCAAGAATTATCATTCTGTGATTTGTGAAACTTTATGATGTGCACAGGGGTCATTTCGTAGAAAAAGAGGTGCAGGAGCTCATTAGCATAACTCATTTGCATAACTCATTTGCATATGCCACACCCCCTAACACACCCCTGAAGTGTGTCAGAAGGCAACACCCACCCCTCAGGCTCCACTCCACAGGTGAGTGAAACTGACCTGCTCTTCCTCCATTCCCTTCCCCATCCAATACTTTGTGCAATAAAAATAAGCATCAAGAACACACCCTCATTCTCTTCCTGCTCCCTTGAAACCACCAGGTTTCAAGTAGACTTGAGATACCCAGGATATGTGCACCACCCATCCCTTCCCCTTCCCCTCCCCACAACAAGACACCCTGTGAGGTAGGTGGGGCTGAGAGAGGTCTTTTGAGAACTGCTCATGAGAGAACAGCTCTGAGAGAACTTGTGACTGGCCCAAGGTCACACCAGCAGCTGCATTTGGAGGAGTGGGGAATCAATCCCGGTTCTCCCAGATTAGAGTCCAACTCCTGACCACTACAGCAAACTGATGGGGTGGAAGCTGCTGAAGGGTTGGTGAAATTTCTCCAGTACTTATATGCCATGTGCCCAGATAAAAAATGGTATACTTAGAAAATGTATATGCCACCTTGAGCAAGTCTCTGGAAAAGCAGCACACAGTCATAAAAGGAACAATGATAAAATTATCAATATTAAAACAAAACATTAAAAACAATAAAGACCCTAGCAGGGCTTTCCCCGGGGCGCTGCACCTCTGCACTGCTCGGGGAAGCCGAGGAGGGGGCAGGGCTTGGACATGTGCCCGCCCCCTGGGCTCCTCACTCCCGGAGCTGCGCTCCTGTGCGCTCCCGCTCCATTGGACCCCTGGATGTGCATTACACTTTCTTGAAGTGTTGTATGTGTTTATATATTCAGTATATTTAATATATTTCTATGAGCGTCATTACTTGTCCTTGAAAATTTTGGGGGGAGAGTTTTACCTTTTCAATTGTAGATTTATACTTTTCCTTCCCGGTCAGTTTTGTGAGACCCTGGAGAGGCACTACCACACTGAGTAGACAATACTGACCTTTGGTAGACCAACGGATTGATTCACAAAGAGGAAGCTTTGTGTGTGCACAAGTGGAATGACACCACAGGATCCAAGTTTTGGTTTTCCTGAGCTGATTCCTTGCATATCACATGGCAAATAAATCCAGGTGGCAATGAAGTTAACCAGTAGAGTGACATGGAGATTCTTGTTGGTCACACTGGCCTCATAAATGATCCCCCCCTTTGGTGCATGTCCATCTATTGCTTACAAGACCTTCAGACTTTGTAGAAAACATTTTGGTTAAAAAAAATCTTGTTAAGCAAGGTTCCCATGAACTTCAGTAATAAATTTGACAGGAATGTAAGGTAAAGGTAAAAGTTTCCTTGCTCGAAAGCCAGTCGAATACGACTCTAGGGATGCAGTGCTCATCTCTGTTTCCAAGCCAAAGAGCCAGCGCTGTCCAAAGACGTTCCCGTGGTCATGTGGCCAGCATGTCCTTAGTCTGTAGGTGTCTGCAGCACAACTGAAGGTCATTGTAATTTGTGTCTAATGAGGCCTGCACATGATAATAACATGAGATACTTGTAGATCTCAGTTACTTATCACTTCCTAAATTAGACATCTCTTTATAGCATGAACCCTAAATTTAACCTAACATAAAATCATATTACATCACTGGAGGGTATCACAAATTGTTTGTTAGCTGTTACAAACCATGAGCTTTAGGATTTTGTGGGGGCCTTGTGGGAAGTTCCCCACAAAATCCTAAAGCTCATGTGGGAAGTTAGGGCCGCGGTGGCTTAGAGGTTAAGAAGCTGAGCTGCAGACTGGAAATCAGTAGCTTGGCAGTTCGAGACCTTAGTGTTGTGTGATGGAGTGAGCTCCCGTCTCTGGCCCCAGCTCCTGCCAGCCCAGCAGTTCTAAAGCAAGAAATTGCAAGTAGATAAATAGGTACCACTTCAGTGGGAAGGTAACAACGTTCTGTGCACCTCAGCATTTAGTCATGCCGGCCACATGACTACGGAGAAATCTTCAGACAATGCTGGCTCTTTGGCTTGGAAACGTAGATGAGCACCGCCCCCTAGAGTCGGATTCGACTGGCTTTCGAGCAAGGGAAACCTTTACCTTTACTTGTGGGAAGTCATCTGTGGTGGGTAAGCCCTCTTAACCTAGGAGGAGCAGACGATGCAAGCAGAGAATTCATATGTATTAATTTTTAAGTTAACTAACCGTATTATTTGGCCTATATGTTCATGTTTTCTTCACCTTCAGGTACTTAATTCAATTTGTTTCGGATTAGGTTCCATTTATTTCGGGTTCATTCCATTTGTTTTAGGTTTATTATCCTTTTTTCCCGTTTTCAGTTGGACTAGCCGTTTAAGTCTTCAGTAGCAGAACAAAATTTGAGTCTGGTGGAATCTTAAACACCAACAAAATATTCCGAGGTATAAACTTTTTTGAGCCAAAGCTCACTTGATCAGATAGCAGATTAAGCGAGCTTTGACTCACAAAAGCTTATACCCTGGCAAATTTTATTGGTTTTTAAGGTGTGATTGGACTCTAATTTTGTTCTAAGGTTAAGCAGGCGTATTCTGGACTTGATACATGTGAGCCAATTTTAGGCTTTATATGGGTGCAGAGCAGAACAAACCCCCCCCCCCCCAAACAACCCCCCCAAACCATTTATAAAAAATAATAAATATTATTGTAGAGTATTGTGTGTAGAATAGGAGATCCTAAGATTGTCTGGCAGCAGACATTCTAGCTCTTTTAGTATTATGCATCACTAGGTAGCAAGCTATCCTTGTTTTAAAGGCAAGAGATGTTTCAGAGGTGGTTTGCCATTGTCTGCCTCTGCATCACAAGCCTGGTATTCCTCGGAGGTCGCCCTTCCAAATGCTAGCCAAAGCCGACCCTGCTTAGCTTCTGAGATCTGATGAGATCGGCTAGCCTGGGCTATCCAGGTCAGGGCTGTATCTTCAGTTGTTTGTGTAAACAGTCACTGGTGCTCTTTGCACCTTTGGTGTCCCCAAAATGTCTCCATGTGTGTCCGATTCAAAAATCTCTCTTCATCTCTGTTCAGAAGATGAATCTCTGTTCATCTTCTGAACAGTCCACAGGCTGCTCTTCTTAGTGGAAAATTACTAGGTAGTGCCTAGGAAATTCTGCTAGTTCATGTGTCTGCCTTCAGCTATACCTGCCCAGAGCCCTCTTGTCTTTTGGGCTGCATCTATTAACATAAAAATTAACACCCTGTTACCTTGGGGCTGTGGTGGCTCAGAGGTTATGAGCACCGCCCCCTAGAGTTGGATTCGACTAGCTTTTGAGCAAGGGAAACCTTTACCTTTACCTTGGTGACTGAAAATCAAAAAGAAAAAAACCCACATTATTTCGACTGAACTGCCTGTAAAATCAGCTTGTGGCTAGCCTCTGAGAGTTTACAGGGTGCATTTCCCCACATTCATTTTGCAAAGTGGTAAATTTGTGCACAAATGCCTGGGTCGAAGTGTCTTTTAACCACAGATCCAAGTGCTTGTGTTGTGTGTGAGTCAAGAAGGCGGGCTTCAGCTGTAATAAAATCTAGTGTTTTCACTCAACCAAGGTATTGGGTTTTGTTTTGTGGCTTAATATTTAGTTCATGACCTGCATCCTTTTCTTCATTGGTACATCACATCATGAGGTACAGGCACTGAAAAATCAAACATCCTCTGACAGCCCTTCAAATACTTAAAGAAAGCAATCGTGTCCCCCTTCAACCTCCTCTTTTCCAGGCTGAACATTCTTTTAAGTATTGAGCGGGAGGCGATGAATCAAACAAACAGGCTTTTATTCAAACACATTGCTTCAGCTCAAAAGACAGCTCTATGAGAGCAGCACCTTAATGTATACTGTTTCCAACTCATAACTTCAAACAATGTAACTATGTACAAACAATCCTATTGGACCTAAGCGAGGCTCAGCAATTGGTTACCTAGGGTGGCTTAAGGACCAATGAGAGTGTTTATTTGTTAGCCAATCAGAAAGGGCCTTTTGCATCCCAAAATCTCTGCAAGCTGTGGCTGTAAAATAATAAGAATACAACACTCCTTCCCCCTAAGTTCAAACAACATAGTCTTGTAAGTGTGGGGGCGGTTGTCTGGTCCGTCGGGAGTGGCGCGGCAAAGGTGGACCCATGCTGGGCGACCTGAGCTGTGATGCTGGACTCCCAGGGGAGTGGTCCACAATGTCTGGAAGCTCAGGGAACCCAGGGGCAAGACCCATTTCTGGCAGGGGGCTTACCGCGGACTGGGCTGGCAGTGCCTCAGTAGACTGTCCCTGTGACAAACTGTCCTGCGCTGGAGTTGGCAGAGGGCTCCCCCCTGTCAAATGACTGTCCCAGGCGCCGGAGTCTTGCTGCGCTGGTCGATCTGCCAGTCTGTCCTCGGGAATTAGGGGGCATTGTTCGGCTGCTGGAACTGGGGAGCGCGGCAAACTTTGTTCCGAGGCAGGAACTGGGGAACGCTGCAACTGACGTTCCAGCTCAGGAACTTGAGGCCGTTGCTCCGAGGCAGGAACTGGGGAGCACTGCAATTGACGTTCCAGCTCAGGAACTTGAGGCCGTTGCTCCGAGGCAGGAACTTGGGAGCGCTGCAATTGACGTTCCAGCTCAGGAACTTGAGGGTGTTGCAAGTGCTCCTCGGGCGCTGGCCACCGACGTCTGAGTTGGTCCAGGTGCCTCCGACAGACCTGCCCCGACTTGTTCCTGACCTTGTTAGAGATGGGGCCTGTGGCGCGCAACACCATGGCTGGAACCCAGTGCGGATCTGCTCCAAAGTTCCTGGCATAGACGGTGTCGCCAGGCGCAAATGAGCGAGTGGACCCCGTGGCGATAGGGTCATGGTGGATGTCTGGTGCCAGGTCTGGGTGTAGACGACTCAGGCGGGTGGATAGCTGGCACCCCATTAGCAGCTCCGCCGGCGATTTCCCAGTGGTGATGTGTGGTAATGAGTGCTGCACTAGCAGGAACTCAGCGAGCCTGGCTTGAAAGTTCCCATCATCCAGCCAGTGGAGTGAGTCTTTGGCTGTCCGAACCATTTGCTCGGCCTGTCCATTTGTTGCTGGGTGAAAAGGGGCTGAGGTGACGTGCCGGATACCCCTCTCGTCCAGGAACGACTGGAACCCTGTCGATGTAAACTGGGTTCCATTGTCGGACACGAGGAGGTCTGGCAGGCCAAAAGTTGCGAAAAGGCGGTCCAGGCAGCGGGTGACAACAGCCGATGTCATGGAGGTGACAGGGATGACCTCCAGCCACTTAGAGTATGCATCCACAATGATCAGCAGCGTTCGGCCCTGGAAAGGCCCAGCAAAGTCCACATGGATGCGGGACCATGGTCCCCTTGGCTTTTCCCATGGGTGAACCGGAGTTTCCGGAGGTGCTGGTCGTGACTCCTGGCATGGTTGACACGTTCGGACCCACCGCTCGATCTGTTGGTCTATACAAGGCCACCAAACATAGCTTCTCGCCATGGCCTTCATTTTGATGATGCCTGAGTGCCCTTCATGTAAGGCATCCAGTACTCTCTGGCGAAGTGGGGGAGGGACGATGACCCTATTTCCCCACAGCAAGCACCCCTTGTTGACCGATAACTCTGATGACCTCAATACGAATGCCTGGAATTCGGCATCGAGTGTCCCTGACAGCCATCCCCTCCACACATAGTTGTAGACTCTCCCGAGCGTATGATCCCAGCCAGTGTGGAATGCGATGTCGGCAACAAAGAGTGGAGGCTGTGGCAGTTCCTCGATCAACAAAATTTCCTGGAGTGGGGCTGCGGGCGGTTCTGACAAAGGAAGCGGTAGCCGGCACAGGGCGTCAGCGTGCCCGATGTTCTTGCCTGGCCTGTGGAGGAGATGGAAGGAGTATGCCGACAGAAGGACTGCCCAGCGCATCATCCAGGGAGACAGTATCTGGGGGGTTTGACGATCGGCCATGAAGATGCCCAGCAGTGGCTTGTGGTCGGTAACGATGTCAAAGTCCCGGCTGTAGATAAAATCATGAAACTTTTTCACTGCCACGATGATCGCTAGGGCTTCCCGATCGATTTGGGCATAGGTCCTCTCAGCAGATGATAACGTTCTAGAATAGAAGGCAATGGGGGCCTCCCAGCCAGACGGTAGACGGTGACTGAGCACGGCTCCGATTCCGTAGGGCGACGCGTCACAAGTGAGGACGAGGGGCTTCTTCTCATCGTAGTGTACTAGGACGGCATCGGAGGCAAGGAGGGCTTTGACGGCTTGGAAAGAGGCGTTTTCCCGCTGACCCCATGCCCATGGAGCTGACTTGTCCAGAAGCCGATGGAGTGGTTCCGCAAGAGCTGCTTTGTTGGGCAAGAACGCATGATAGAAGTTCAGTAGTCCTAAGAAGGACTGCAGCTCTTTCTTGGACCTTGGGGTGGGGGGTGCGTTGCGGATTGCTGTAACCTTATCTGGAGCAGGGTGGATGCCATCTGCATCTAGGCGGTAACCCAGGAACTGCACGGAAGGGACGAAGAACTCGCATTTCTCCTTCTTCAGTCGGAAGCCAACATCCTGTAGCCGTCGAAGGACCTCTCGCACTCGAGCAGCTAGTTCTAGATCAGAGACTCCGGCGATTAAGATGTCATCAAAATACGGTACTACGCCAGGCAAACCTCGGATAAGGCACTCCATTAGCTCTTGAAAAATGCCGGGGGCGACATTCACGCCAAACTGCAACCGGTTAACTTTGAAGGCACCTCGATGCATCACGATGGTTTGAGCTTCAGCGGTGGCAGCATCTACTGGCAACTGCTGATAAGCCTGGGCGAGGTCGATTTTGGCGAATACCCGGCCCCCAGAGACTGAGGCCAGGAGGTGGCTCACCACGGGAACTGAGTATGCATGCGGCTGTAGGGCCCAGTTGATGGTGCACTTATAGTCAGCGCACAAACGGACGGAGCCATTGGGCTTGAGGGGAGTGACGATAGGTGTCTCCCACTTGGCGTTGGGAACTGGCTCGAGGATCCCTTGGGCCAGCAACTTATCAATCTGTTCATCAATCTTGGGCTTAAAAGTGACAGGGCAACGTCTGGGCTTGTGGCGGATTGGTGGCACAGCAGGATCCAGGTGAAATGACACGGGTGGACCCTTCTAACAGCCCAACTCCTTCTTGAACACCTCCGGAAACTCAGTCTCAAAGTCCACTAAAGGCTGCGATTCAACCTGGTTCACACCAACAACGTCTATGCCCAGGGCAGCGAACCAGTCCAGCCCTATCAAGCTTGTGCGGCAACCTTTTACCATGAGCAGGTTCAGACAGCCAGAGAATTTCTTATATTTGACTTGGACAGTTGCGATGCCCACGACTGGAACTCAGTTCCTCTGGAAGTCAAATAGCTGTAAGGTGCATTTTTGTAGGCGGTGTGCAGCGAAACGCGGGCAGACTTGTTGGAACATGCTCCACGAGACGATGGACAATGCTGAGCCGGAATCTACCTCCATCTGGCACACTCGACCTTCGATGAAGACGGTGGCCTTTGATCTTTGGATGCGGATGTAGTCCCTGGTGTATATATAGGCGGTTGGTGTAGTCTTCATACACGCTTGCTTCATGGCTGGAACTCTGTCTTTGCTCTGACGACTGCGATGACGTGGAACGATACAAGCGGCTGGGGGTAGTCACAGACCCTCGGGTCTGCTGGAACTCGTCTGTAGCCTCACGTCCCTGAGACGAGCGACACACTTTGGCTAGGTGGCCCGCTTTCCCACATGCATGACAGATGGCGTTTCAGAATTGACAGTCTCTGCGCACATGCGCGCCTTTGCAACTGGCACAGCCGTTTTTTCTCGGGCTTTTTTGAGAGCGACACGGGCTATTTTGACGGCGATGCAGCTTCTGGTTGGCCATTGCGTAGAATACTCCATCATCAGATTGGTCATCCCGGGCGTCATCGGACTCAGCAGTACCGCTCTGGTGAACAGCATCAGAGCGACCTGGTGCGTGGCTCTGGGGACCCAATCGCAGTTCACGGAGGGATAGGTTGGCGGCCTCTACTCTCAGGGCCTCTTCGAGGGCCGATTCAAAAGTGAGAGTCTTTAGCAAGAGTAGGGCTCGCTTGATGCTTTCGTCTCGGAGTCCGCAGAGCAGTTGATCTAGGAGGACGGACTTCAAATCAGTGAAGTGACAGTCTCTAGCAGCCCGCCTCAATGCGGTGAGGTACTCTGTTACGGACTCGTCCTCCTTCTGGTTCCTCTGATGGAACGCGCATCGGTGTGCGGCAGCCAACATCTTCGGGGTGAAGTACTTGGTTAGCCGGGCCTTGATGAAGCCAAGAGGGGTCTCAAGTAACTTAGCAGGGGCAACTAGATCCCGAGCAATGTTGAATATAGCCTGGCGGCAGATACTCAGAAAAGTGGCGCGGCAGACATCGTCCCCGTCAATACTGTTTGCTATGCGGTAGCATTCAAGTCGCTCGAGGTATGAGTCCCAGTTCCCAACTTTTGGGTCGAACGGTTCGATCTGGCCCTTGGATGCCATGCCCGTAGTGATTTAGCTCTGGGCGCCCTTAGTGATTTCAGCTGGGCAGGCAGAGTGATTTCAGCTGTTCAGTTAGGACTGGGATCCCATCCTCGTCGCCAGTTTTAAGTATTGAGCGGGAGGTAATGAATCAAACAAACAGGCTTTTATTCAAACACATTGCTTCAGCTCAAAAGACAGCTCTATGAGAGCGGCACCTTAATTTATATTGTTTCCAACTCATAACTTCAAACAACGTAACTATGCGCAAACAATCCTATTGGACCTAAGCGAGGCTCAGCAATTGGTTACCTAGAGTTACCTAAGGACCAATGAGAGTGTTTATTTGTTAGCCAATCAGAAAGGGCCTTTTGCATCCTCTGCAAGCTGTGGCTGTAAAATAATAAGAATACAACACATTCCCAAGTCCCTCAGCCTTTCCTCATAGGACTTGGTCTGCAGGCCCCCGATCATCCTTGTCGCTCTCCTCTGCATCCACTCCATTCTGTTCATATCCTTTTTGAAGTGTGAGCAGTGACTTGTGGTCCCCATCCCCTAAGACTTGTGGTTACCTATAGTTGTGGTTACCTAAGTTGTGGTTACCAAAGCCGACCCTGCTTAGCTTCTGGGGATGGTGGTCCCCATCTTAGGTAACCACAACTATTGAGGATGTTCCCTAACTGCATTGCCCAACCTTCTGCTTGCATGGTCCCATTCTGAATTTGTTTAAAATTTTCTGTGCCACCTTTCTACCCAAGTAGGGGGTCCCCAAGGCAGTGAACATCAAAGCAGTAAAACTTTTCAAAATTATAACATCCAGATATTAAAACAGCATATAAGTGTATATAAAATAAGTAAAACATATATAACAATACAACCAGGGAGGAGGGTCAATAACAGTTAGTGGGAGGATGTCAAACAAAAAAACTTCACCCACTAGTGAAAGACAATAATAGAGGAAGGCAAACAACTCTCCCTGGGGCCACAGTGTTCAGTGGCTAGCAACTGTCGCTTCCAGACAGTATTCAAGGGTAGCCCAATAGAGTGCATTGTAGTAATCTAATCTAGGTGTTACTATTATGTGCACCACAGTGGCAGGATCTTACCTGCCCAGGAAGGACCACAGTTAGTTTACGGGCTGAAGCTAGTGGAAGGCATCCCTGTCCATTCCTGCCACCTCTTTATCCAACAGGAGGCCCAGGTCTAGCAACATCTCCAAGCTATGCACCTGCTCCTTTAGGGGTTGTGAAACACCATCCAGAACAGGACCTATCCCAGTTCCTGGGTCAAACCTTTTCCTCACCAGTAGCTCCTCTGTTTTGTCATGATGAGGTTTCAGTTTTAGCACTCATCCACCCCAGAAGTGCCTCGGTACACTTGTTCATGGTTTTCACCGCCCCCCTTGGAATTTGCTAGAAATGTGAGTTAGTGTTATTCACATATTGGTGGCAACTTAACCCATATCTCTGGATGATCTCTCCCAGTAGCTTTATGTAGCTGCTAAATTCTGTTTCTCTGTCACGCATGATGGAATGTTAGGGACAGGTTTCTATCCTATATCTAATTCTGTATCTGCCCCCTCCCCATGTTGATGGATAGGCTCAGAAAACAGGAGCGGATTCAGATAGGGGTTATTCTTCTGCACACCTGGGGGGACCCTCCCATGTTTATAGAAAAAAAAATAGAAACTAAAAATAAGGAGGGGGGTTAAATCATCCCCTCCCCCAAGAGGCACATTGTCTTCACACAGATAGATCCAGGTGGGCAGCCATGTTGGGCTGAAGCAGTAGAACAAAGTTTGAGTCCAGTGACACCTTTAAGACCAACAAAGTTTTATTCAAGGTATGAGCTTTTGTTTGCATGCACACTTCCTCAGTTAAAACAGCTTCATTATATTGTATGCTAATATATGCTAATTTGCTGTTCACCCTCTGCCTATATGTTTGGATTGCCAGGTCTTACCTGACTGCCAGCAGGGGGCTTCAGCCTGGGTTTCTGGATCTTTTGGTGCATGCCATAGAGTTTTTATCCAAATGCTAGAGCACCCCCTGCGCGATGTGCCTGGTGTGATGATGTCACCTCCGGGTGATGTCACCACGCCAGGCGCAGCAGTGCTCTTCGGTGGCGGGCTCCCCCACCAGCCAGCTGGCTGGTGGCAGATTGGAGTCCTCAAAAGCAGGGGAACCCCACCCCCACTGGGGTGATGGCAACCCTACTGCATGTATGGACTGTTCGCTTCCATTTTAATGTATCTGAAGAGGTGTGTGTGCACACAAAAGCTCGTATCTTGAACAAAACTTTGTTGGTCTTAAAGGTGCCACTGGATTCAAACTTTGTTCTGTTGTCTACACAAGTTCAGGAACGTCCCCATGAGCCAGAAGTGGGTTGAGGAGGAAGCTGGAGCTACCACCACTGTCGTCTAGGAGGACCAGAGGGTCTGCTGCACCAGGCAGTGGGTAGTCAGCCTCACAAGGAGGAGCGTTTAGGGTTGCTCTGCAGCTGGCGAGTGGGGAGGAGCCAGGAGCTGAAGGCGGTAGTAAACAAAGCAAGGCCTCTGGCTATCTTAATTGGTGGGCAGGCTCGTATAGCAGCAGTTGATCATATAAATATTCTGGTTACAGGAGGCTTAGGGCTTTCAGAGCAATCTCCAGCATCATGGATTGTCTCAAAAAAAAAAAAACCCTGGCAGCTTCTGCAGTTCTTTAAGCATGGACAGCCCCATGTAGTTGGTGTGCACATAAAACATGTAAATAATTTAAGTTGGAGGTGATCAAAGCATGAGTAATCGTCACTGGATCTTACTTATCAAGGGAATGCTACAGCTAAAGTGCTGCCACTAAAGTCTGTTAAATGCTCAGCAGATCATATGATATCTCAGCATTATAACGCTGGCAGTTTTGTTTTCACTCTCTTTTATACACACTCTTTTCACACTCTTCGCCCCCAGTATGCACCTCCTCTTCTTATCCATCGCTGCACGTTCCCTTGACATTTTCGTTGAGCAGTTTGTCACAACCATAATTCCTTTGAACTTTATGAACTATGTAAAATCATAATCCAAGCGGGATAATTATGCATTTCAGTGACCTCACTAGTTCAGGCACCATCTTCTTTGTATGGCAGGAGCTCCAATGCCGCCCCCTGTGGAATTTATTGACGGGCTGGGGGAGGGGCAGGTGGGCCTCTGTCTGATAGTCAGTACCATCCTCTGCCCTGGGTTGTGGGCAGAAGCAGTGAGGGGGCCAAGAGGGGGCCTATTGTCTCAATACGTAATATTTCATACTTAGCCACCTGACAGCCAAATTTCAGTATAATGGATCCAGCCCAGTTCTTTGCTCATTCTCAGTCTGTTCCCTTCATTACTGTCCTCATATTCTGTACCACATGGATGTTGCCCACGGATTATTTATTTATTTATTTATTTAATTTCCCCGAACCCTCCCCGCGAACAGGCTCATGAAGGCCCCATGATCTCTAGCAAAGCCTTTAGCACGATCAAAGGGAACCTGCCTCCCTATTTACTAGTGGGAAGGCTGGGGCTCCATTTGTAATTTTCCTGCCCATTTATTGAAGAGGTTCTTCCAGAGGTCTTCAGATTCCTTGAGTGCTCACTGTCCTGAATCGCTGACATACTTCGCTATCTCAATGTTCACCCTTCAGGTCTTTTATGAAAGTTGGGTAGCGCTGGTTGTCATAGTTGCCTGCTTTGTTATCTTCAACACTCCTCTCAAATATCATTTGACCAACATTTCAAAGGATTAAGCAGTCTATTTAGATTGCTATCCAAGATAATATACCACACTACAGATTTTGTTGGTATTGCATTGACATTTGTTTTATTGACAAAATTCCTTAAACATTTACTTCCTTTTAAGAACTGGGTAGCCGTAATCATTGCTTTACACACACACACAAACACACTCAAGGGTTACAAACAAAGGTGTTTGGAGTTTACGGAACACAGGTCATCAATCTGATCAGGATTATGTCCTATTCCAGAATTTTACCACCAGCTGGATAACACCTTCCCAGAAAGTCAGGAGTGAAGCATTTATCTTGATATTCATGTTTTACCAGTGGCTCGCTGTCTATTTTATACATAATCTGGGGATGATGATAATGATGATTGGGGAGTATATGGGGAATATTATAATATTATTATTTCCCAAAGGCCTAACAAAAATCACTTTTAATACTTATGCAAAGAAGTGTTTGTCTGATCTATCCCTTTGATTATATATCTTTGAACCAAAGATACAAAAATAATATTATCCTGCCCATCCAATCCTATCTGTAGTTACATGAATTTGTTGGATCCCTATTAATACTGACTTAGTTAAATTCTTTCACCAATCATAATCACTGTTCTCAGTTTAAAATGCTTTATCCAGCAGTAAACATTACAGCCCTTCCTGCTTTGCCCGCAGTTTCTGGATTCCCACCAACTGTCTACTTAAATATCGTCCTTATATCAGCCGCTTTCCAGTCCAGTACAGAAAAATATTTTAAAGACAAGTTGCAGTTAGAACATCACCTTCACTGACATGTTTTTGAAGAATATCTGTGTGTCTGACATCCAGTTCTAGTGGGCTTATAAATTTTTGACTTGTCTAGAATTATTACTTCTTCATTATGTATTTTCATGGGGTTGGATCCTACACATGGTGTGTACGTTGTGCTCATGGAAGTTTCTCCCCACCTTCCTTACTGCATCAGCTCCCTCAGACCCCTGGAAAATGTGGACAGAATTCTGTGTGGCATTTAGTGCCAGGACTAGGTTGGGAAATTTATAGAAATTTGGAGGTGTAGCAAGGTTTGGGAGGGACCTCAGCAGGGTACAATGCCATAGACTCCAACCTCCAAAGCAGCCATTTTCTCCAGGGGAAGCTGATCTCTGTAGTCTGGAGATCAGTCATAATTCTGGGAGACCTTCAGTCCTCACCTGGAGGTTGGCAACCCTAGACACAGTGGAGGATGCTGTAAGGGAGGAATTGGGGGAAAGCATCCTTACCTACCTTTGCCATGGAAAAACTTGATGGAGCAAGTTTTCTGTTTTGGGCCAGAAGCAGTAGGGTTGATTTTGTACAATTACTAGTCTTTACTGTCCTCCATGCATGGAGGCTCCCTTGAACCACCGAACTGGGTTTTACAGATCTTAGGGGGCTACTGGAGGAAGGAAAAGGCAGGGAAAGAGCTACCTTTGCGGATGGCTTCTGCTTGCAGTTCGTGGGATCCAGTCCATTGTCTTCATGTTCTTAGCAGTAGGCTTCTCAAATCCTTTTTCTTTTGATTGCCGCATTGTTGACTTATGTGAATGCTTTCAGAGTTTGTGCTCCTTTTAAAAAAATTCTTACCTGGCCAAGGCCTCCATTTTTTAAAAGAATCTTTTGTGCTTTTTGTAGTTCCTTGACTCTGCTTGTTAACGGCACTGGCGTCATCTTGTTCTTGTTCGTACCTTTCCTGGTCTGTAATAAGCATCCTTTCCGAGCTTCTATTATCCTGGCTTCAAGCTTCCAAGCATCTTGGGGAGGTGGGGATCTCCTCACCCAAAACTTTGAACTTCTTCCGCCTCTTCTTCTTTTTAACCAATTCCTTCAATTTCTAGAAAGGTCCTCATTAAAAGTGACCCCATTGGACTTCTTAGGGCACTTTTCAGTGACATACAAGTGAGAAGGGAAGAGAATGAAAGAGTTGCTCAGCTGTTCTACTTCTACAGTGGGAAAACATCCATATGGGAAGCTTATTGTCACATCTACCTTTGCAGTGAAGGCAGTTTTATGAGGCTTCTCTTTCTCTGGTGTTCTCATTGGGTGTAGATCTGTGTTCGAGTGCTCCTTGGTAGATCAGTGGGCACTACAGATGAATTGTTTCCATGCTGACAGCATGACCATGTGATAAATCTTCACTTGTATTTTCCCATTTATCTATATATCTGACTTTAAGACCATACACTAGAGACAAAGGTATTAAATGAAAGCATAGACAATGAGAATTTGCCCCACCCTCAAAAATAATTTTCGAAACCACCCACTGGAAATCAAGTAACGTTGATGGGGGAGGGGAATCCTGAGGAAAACATTGGCTGCATGGGTTTGAAACCTCTCTAGCTTTTGTCTGAATAGTTTTAGTCTCTCGTAACCATTGATTCTGCTGCCAAAGTGTTATGGAATGATTTGTGAACCTTCAGATTGCTCAGAAGTTTTTGTTTTGCTTTGTTTTGTTTAAGGCTGATTTTACATCTGACTTTCCCACTGGAATCATTCTAGTTCCAAAAAAAACCTGCCCACACCTCTGTGCGGTGTGAAACTGTGCTGCTACTGAAATGTCCATATCTACTAATTGCCCTCCTCTGGTCAAGCTAGTATTATACCGCTTTATTCTGCTTTAAACAATTGTGGTTTCTTAGTGCACTTAGACCCCCTGGAGTGAAATTTCACACCACTGTGAAATCAGCACAGGAAAAGACAGCAGTCAAACTACTTTAGAGGGGAGGTGTAAAATCAGCCTAAATCAGTGTATTGGTTGGGAGAAAGAGCATTATCAGTAGTCTATGTGATTTTGGACCTCTCCCTTCAGGGAAATTGACTTTGATTCTTCCCTGATGGCATTTCTGTTTCTAAACAGCAAGCTAAAGCAGTGCTTTTTAGAGGCGGTTTGGTTTGAGGTGTTTTTTGTTGTTGTTGTTAGGTGGAATTAGATGCATCTCTTGACAGTGCTCTCTGTTTCTCCTTTATCTGGTTATTTTGCTGATGTATTCTACCATAATTTATTTTGATATTTTTGTGGGTTTCCGTAGGTTCCTGTTACGATCTGTGATAATCTGGTAGTTTGTTACCTGCCTTGTAGTCTTAGATCATTTAAAAAGTAGGATACACATATTTTAATAAATATGCATGATGAAGAATGAGAAGAGTGACTGAGATAGTACTGGCTGGCCATTTCTAGCTACAAGTATGGAGTCATATTTTGGAACCCTTCACCATGGGAAAAACTCCCATTATCCGGTAAGCTATGTTAGATAAAAGGCACTGCTAAATCCTTTTTTCCTTATATGATAGCTTATTGTATGTATGGAATTCAAGCAGGGGAGCATTCAGGCATATGATTTCCTGCTCCCTCTTGTAGCTCTACTCTCCAGAATTCTGCCAGTACAATCGACCAGCTTTTTCTGTGCAAGAGGTCGATCAGTTCTGGTAATATGTAGTCGTGACTGTGTCAGAGAGAATTGTACTTGGATAGTGAGTGTGTACAGAGCGTATGAGAGGAATGCAACGGCAAACTGCCTCTGAACGTCTCGTGCCCTGAAAAACCCTACAGGGTCGTCAGAAGTCAGCTGTGACTTGACGGCACTTTGGACGCACACTTCCAGAGGAGTCCCTAAATATGGATGTGGTCATAATGCAGTTCTTTTCTTAAAATGCACATTTTTCTACACCTTCTCTTGTTTTATACATACCTTTTTCACTACATTTGGGGTGACTATTATCAATAAACCAATAAAATAATATTGTGTGTGTGTGTGTGTGTGTGTGGTTCAGACTTACTGCAGGGTAAGTATGTCAAGACTGTGGATACAGTATTCACGTATGGAGGATTCACACTGAGCTGAATAAATGTTCCTTCTTATGTTACCCCTCTCCCTGTCTATATCCATATGCTGGTGAGGGACAGTGTATAGCTTCCATATCTCAGTTCAGCTTCCTTCTGCTGTAGCAGTCCCTTATGTTCCATAGGATGAGTAACCTGCACAACTCGAAGTCATGGAGAGCTAGGAAGGGCTGTGGCTCAGCCGTACAGCATCTGCTTTGCATTGAGAAGATCCCAGGTTCAACCCCCAGCTTCTCTGGTTAAAAGGATCAGGTAAAAGGTGATGTGACTAAGACCCTGGAGAGCCACTGCCAGTCAGAGTAGGCGGAACTGATGTTGATAGACTAACGGGCTGACTCAGTACAAGGAAGCTCTGTGAGTTCATGTGGAGGATGGGAAGAAGTTATGGGAGGCACTCATGAAGAAGAAAAGGGAGGCACTCATTTCCTGAAATGGGCCTTTGCACTGTGGATTGGATCCAGTTATTCCTTTTTGTTGATCAAGGAGTCTTCCTCTGATGAAATACAGGAGTAATTGGACTGAGTCCTGTGTATGTGGGTGTTTATGGGGAGGAGGAACAAATAAGAGAAACTAGGTTCAACAGAATTGTATTACAGATGCTGTAGTTGTGGTCACAGTAGACTCCACCCATAGTACTTTTGGTATGACTTTACTACTAAAATAAGATTTGCTTTGTATTCATATAGTATCAAAATAATGCATCATTTATCAAAGTCATCATAAAAAGGCTGCAACTGCATTTATTCTGGACAACAAACTAATATATTTAGCTGAATAAATCTCCTTTGTCATGAGATTGAAATTAATAGAAACTCAGTTACTGAACAGTGGAGGCTCCCTTCACCCAAGATGAAGCAACCAATTTGTAAAGTTTAATGGCCCATTAAGGAATAAAGAAAACTGTAGACACACACACAGATCTTGGCCAACAGGAGAGTTTTTCCCTAGTGACAAGCAGTGCAATCTTTTAAATTTTTGTTTGGAAAAGAACAGAATAAGCAGAATCATCTGATTGTCTCCTTACAGCTTGAGCAATAGAAGTAAAACAATGGCCAGGGAACAGATCTAACGAGAAAATTGTCAAAGTGGTTTTCCCCCCTTAAGTATAATGAATCAGTACCCGCTCTTACCATTATGTACAGTTGCAGTAGAACATGAAGCATTTGTCCTAACGTATCTCTAGCAACCAAGGCCATCCTGCTGTGTTGTTTGTCAATTGCAATCCCATTATGATTGACTAGGAATAAGGCCCGTTGTGGGAATAAATACAATGGGCTCTAGAAAGAGGCTCTTGGAGAGTGCCAAGGCCTTGGGCACTCAGCGTCAATTTGCTGTGGCAGCCTCAGCAGGGTATAATGACACAGAGTCCACCATTTTCTCCAGGGGAACTGATCTCTGCTACCTGAAGTGCAGTTGTAATTCTGAGTGATCTCCTGCCCTCACCTGGAGATTGGCAGCAGTGGTTCCCCAAGAGGGAATAGCTGGTTTGGAGGGCAGATCTATGGCATTGTACCTGTCTGAGGCCCCACCTCTCCTCAAACCTCACCCTCTCCAGGCTTCACCCCTCAAATCTCCAGGAATTCCCCACCTGGAGTTGGAGGTTAAACACAATCCTCCCTGGATGGGCTGGAGTCTATATTGATGGTGCCCCGTCCCTTGGGACAGTCCTTCTTTTCCTTCACTTTTTGGCCTTGAGGCAGCTGGGAACTGTAGGCCAGCAGAGGAGGAAACCCCATTCAACCCAGTGAGTGATACCTCTGCAGGCCCCTCTCTGGAACTACAGCTCAATTGAACCTTATGGGGGAACATTTTAAACAAACCACAGACAGCTGTGATCTTATAAACACAGGTAACTGCCATTTTGTTTCACCTACCAACGGCTGCTGAGGTAACAGTTAATCCCCCCACAGAAGGGAACCAGGAGAAGTGTTTTCGTCAAGAGAGAAAGCCGTCTGACAGAAATTCTGACAGGACACAGAGGCTGAAGGAGTGGGCGGGGAAGAGGAGCAGACCAGCACCCACCCAATGGCATGCGAGTATTCACAGCCAGTGGATAGGGACAGCTTCTGATTGACAGGCCAGGGGACCAAAGGCTGGGGTGGCGTGTGGAATGTTCAGGAGCATGCCACCACCAACAGAGAATTATGTATAAGAGAGATTCCTGCCACAGATTGTGTGCACATAACCATTTACAAAGTACTTGTTTACTATGGGGTGCAGCCATGATGACCATTTGTTTTAAGTAACACAAATAAGTGGTGCATTGTGGGTGTACGTAAGCCAGCAGTTGGTCAATAGTCAACTGTATTTACCCTGGTGATAACTGTGCAATAATGAAGTTGTTGTTGTTTTTGGTTAGTACTGTTTTTTCTTATCACCCAAACTTGTTTTTGAGCTGCTCCTCCTACGGAAATTAAATGCCCATTGTCTGAGATGTACTTAACTGGAAGTACCATTTTTGTCAGCCAGGTATCTTTCTTCCATGTCTATCTTGGTGCCCCATCCAACAGAACAGAACTGGAGTTGAGGTTTTTCCTTTTCCTTTCCTCCACTCCTGTTCAAGTGCAGGGCATCAGCTGAACCAGATATTACATGGTTGTGTGCGAAACCACTGGGAACTGAAAAAGAAGCCCGTGATCCTCTCCCAATAATTTCTTCTGCCTTCATACATGAGAAATCACCCCTCATCCTCATTCTTTAAGAAGATAGTTGTGTCTTATCTTCCTGTATGAACTAGTCAATCATTTTGGGCTTTGCAAAATGCCACTGGGTGGATGCAGTGATGGTAATTTTGCAGGTGTTTATAGTATTGATCCAACCTGTTGCATCAGAGGTATGTTCTTTGTTGACTCTTACATGCAGGCAATGTTGGGCAGCCTCTTAGAGGAAATGTTCAGTTTGTAATTACAGTTCATTTTTCAAAAGTTCTCCATGCTGTAAGTAGGGTGGAATGGGCAATGGGGGTTCTGTGTCATGTTATACTTTAACCCATCTTTCCTCCAAGAAGCTCAAGAAAGCATACATGGCTGCTCCAAATTATCCTCAGAACAATCCTATGGTGAGGCGGGAGTGGGTGCTGAAGGTCACCTAGTAAGCTTTGTGGGTATAGATTTGAACCCAAGTCTCCCTAATCTTACCTTGGCACTCTGATCACTATACCATACTAGTTTTCTCTTTGGTGTACAGATGGGGGTTAAAAACCATTTTCTAGTATTTCTCCACAGCTCGAAGTGCATCACAGGGTTCATTTTTCACAGTGTTCATGCTGGGGTTAGCGCAACTTCTTTCATAGTCCAGTGGTCTGAAAAAACACTAGTCAGCCCTGCAGTCTCTCTCCAGCAAGCAGCCTTTTCTTCATGCTGTGCACTCACGCAAGGCTGCTTTTTCATAATGTTAACGAACTTGTC
This sequence comes from Lepidodactylus listeri, assembly GCA_029233225.1. Taxonomy (NCBI): domain Eukaryota; kingdom Metazoa; phylum Chordata; class Lepidosauria; order Squamata; family Gekkonidae; genus Lepidodactylus; species Lepidodactylus listeri. The sequence continues at coordinate 107,462,500 of JARCFY010000009.1, read as the reverse complement.
CCTATGTCACCGATCACTGTCTGCAACTTAATTGAATGCTTTAGATGTGGCTACCCCTAAACCCTCTCCCTCATGGATCACTGCCTTGATGTGGGGCTTGTGTGGTTCGATGAGGCTGTGGGCTTTGCCATGGAGGGCCACCCAGGACAGACAGGCCACAGCAGAGAACTCAGACAAAGTGTGATCCACTGGAGAAGGAAATGGCAACCCACTCCAGTATCCTTGCCAAGAAAACCCCATGGACAGTAACAAAAGGCTAAATGAGACCCCCAGATCGGAAGGTGTCCAATATGCTACTGAGGAAGAGCAGAGAGCAAGTACAAGTAACCCCAGAAAGAGTGAAGCAGCTGGGCCAAAGCCGAAAGGATGCTCAGTTGTGGATGTGCCTGATGCTGAAAGGAAAGTCCAATGTGGCAAAGAACAACACTGCATAGGAACCTGGAATGTAAGATCTATGAATCAAGGTAAGTTTGAGGTGGTAAAAAATGAGATGGCAAGACTGAACATCAACATCTTGTGAATCAATGAACTAAAGTGGATGGGAATGAGAGAATTTAACTCAGAAGACCATTATATCTACGACTGCGGCCAAGAATCCCTTAGTGGCCTTTATAGTCAACAAGAGAGTGTAAAAGGCAGTAATGGGATACAATCTCAAAAACGACAGAATGATCTCGGTTCGAATCCAATGCAAACAATTCAGCATCACAGTAATCCAAGTCTCTGTCCCAGTCACTGATGCAGAAGAGGCTGAAGTGGACTGGTTCTATGAAGACCTACAACACCTCCTGGAGCTGACACCAAAAAAAGATGTCCTTCTCATCATAGGGGACTGGAATGCTAAAGTAGGCAGTCAAAAGGTAACCAGATTAACAGACAATTTTGGCCTTGGAGAACAAAATGAAGTCCAGCAAAGGCTAACAGAGTTTTGTCAAGAGAACACACTGGTCATAGTGAACACCCTCTTCCAACAACCTAAGAGGCGACTCTACATATGGACATCACCAGATGGGCAACACCAAAATCAGATTGGTTATATCATTTGCAGTCAAAGGTGGAGAAGCTCTATACAGTCAGTAAAAACAAAACCTGGAGCTGACTGTGGCTCAGATCATGAACTACTCATTGCAGCATTCAGAATTAAAATGAAGGAAGTTGGGAAAACCACTAGGCCATTCAAGTTTGATCTAGATCACATCCCTGATGAATATACAGTGGAGGTGAAGAACAGGTTTAAGGGACTAGATTCGACAGATAGAGTGTCTGAAGAACTATAGCCGGAGGTTCGTAACAGTGTACAGGAGGCAGCAATCACTACCATCCCAAAGAAAAAGAAATGCAAGAAAGCAAAGTGGCTGTCTGATGAGGCTTTACAGATAGCAGAGGAAAGAAGGAAAGTGAAAGACAATGGTGAAAAGGAAAGATTTACCTGACTGAATACAGATTTCCAGAGGAACAGCAAGGAGCGATAAAGAGGCTTTCCTGAATGAACAATGAAAAGTAATAGAGGAAAACAATAGAATGGGAAGGACTAGAGATCTCTTCAAGGAAATTGGAGAAATCAAGAGAATGTTCCACGCAAAGCTGGCCATGATAAAGGACAAAAATGGTAGGGACATAACAGAAGCAGAAGAGATTAGGAAAAGATGACAAGAATACACAGAAGAACTATACAAGAAGAACCTCAATGACCCTGACAACCACAACGGTGTAATCACTGACCTTGAGCCAGACATCCTGGAGTGCAAAGTCAAATGGGCCTTAGAAAGCATTACTAACAACAAAGCTAGCAGATGTGATGGTATCCCAGCTGAGCTGTTCAAAATCTTAAAAGATGATGCTGTTAAAGTGCTGCACTCAGTTTGCCAGCAAATTTGGAAAACACAACAATTGCCACAGGATTGGAAAAGGTCAGTTTACATTCCAATCCCAAAGAAGAGCGATGCCAAGGAATGTTCAGACTATTGCACAATTGCACTCAATTTACATGCTAGCAAGGCCGTGCTCAAGATCCTACAAGCTAGGCTTCAGCACTACGTAGATAGAGAACTGTCAGAAGTACAAGCTGAGTTTCGAAGAGGTAGAGGAACTAGGGATCATATTGCCAGCATTCGCTGGATTATGGAGAAAGCAAGAGAGTATCAGAAAAACATCTACTTCTGCTACATTGGCCATGCTAAAGCCTTTGATTGTGTGGATCACAACAAACTATGGCAAGTCCTTAAAGAGATGGGAGTACCAGACCACCTCACATGTCTCCTGAGAAACCTGTATAAGGGTCAAGAAGCAAGAGTTAGAACCAGATATGGAACAACTGATTGGTTTAGCATAGGAAAAGGAGTACAGCAAGGATGTATATTGTCACCTTGCTTATTTAATTTATATGCAGAGTACATCATGCAAAATGCTGGCCTGGATGAATCAGAAGCCGGAATTAAGATTGCTGGGGAAAACATCAATAACCTAAGATATGCAGACGATACCACTCTAATGGCAGAAAGTGAAGAGGACCTCAAGAGCCTCTTGCTCAGGGTAAAAGAGGAGAGCACAAAAGTTCGCTTGAAACTCAAAAACAAAAAAACTAAGATCATGACATCCGGCCCCATCACTCCTTGGAAAACAGAAGGGGAAGTCATGGAAGCAGTGACAGACTTCACCTTCCTCAGTTCCAAGATCACTGCAGACAGTGACTGCAGTCATGAAATTAAAAGATGCCTGCTCTTTGGAAGAAAAGCAATGGCAAACCTAGACAGTATAACAAAAAGTAGAGACATCACCCTGCCAACAGAAGTCCATATGGTCAAAGCCATGGTATTCCCAGTAGTGATGTATGGCTGTGAGAGTTTGGACTACAAGGAAGGCCGAGTGCCGAAGAATAGAGGCTTTTGAATTATGGTGCTGGAGAAGACTCTTGAGAGTCCCTTGGACTGCAAGGAGATCCAATCAGTCAATCCTAAAAGAAATCAACCCTGACTGCTCCCTGGAAGGCCAGATTCTGAAGCTGAAGCTCAAAGGCTTTGGCCACCAAATGAGAAGGGAGCACTCACTGGAGAAGACCCTGATGCTGGGAAAGATTGAAGGTCAAAGAAGAGGGGGATGGCAAAGGATGAGATGGGTGGACAGTGTCATCGATGCAACAAACATGCAATTAAGCAAACTCTGGAACATGACAGAAGACAGGACGTGGTCCATGACGTCCTGGCATGATGTGGTCCATGACGTCGCAAAGAGTTGGACTCGACTGTGCGACTGAACAGCCACAACAACAACACCCCTAAACCCTAGCTATTGGCTTTCTAACACTCAGAATCTTTGTCCAGTGTTCTCTCTAACTATGCATCCTCAGTCCCAGTATTCTAGCATGACTGAGAAACGGTATCCAGGATGGGGCTAACATTTTAGTGGGGGTGGGGTCACTGGACACCGAGTTAGTTGGTTTTCTTCCCAGTGTTACAGCAGCCCCAAATGTGTGCATTTAGTGTTTCCCTCCCTGCATCAGTGGATGCTCACCGTTCAGTCCTAGGAAGAAGAGTAGCATGACATGCATGGCTGTGTCATTGCAACGAGGGCAAAAGCAGTTTTCATATTTTGTGGCCTGGTGCCGACAGAGACTGTGTGTCTCTCTGAGAAAGGCACGTGCTCTTGCAATGCAATCCTTCCCATCATAATGACATTTTGCTAGTCGTTATTATTCAGATTTCTGGCATTTTTAGATAATATATTTTCCACACAAAGTGCAATTGGGGTTAAGCTCAGTCCTCAAGCCTCCTTTTATTACCAGAGATTCTTCTGTTCACCGTAATATGCTGGGGATAAGCTCAGAGCTGTGCTTGGCAGTCAGCTGGCAGACAGCAAGCTGGAGATTTCCCGAACCATCCGCGCTCCTTTGAATTTTGAAGTATTTCTTATCATTATTTAAATTATTGTTCAATTTAATGCACACCAGGGCTCTGGTGCACCAGGGGTCCATGTGTTCAAAGTGGGGGTTCTGCAGAAAAACCTCCTGAAGGATCAGGCCCTTGATGACAAATTGGTGTTCCATTTGGGGGCAAAGAGGGTTGGGCCAAATCAGTTAGCATCAAAGGTCCAGTTTTCACACTGTCAAGGTGGCACGTTAGTGATTGGGGAAAGTGCTTGAATCTGTTAGGCTCACACTGTTCTTCGTGAGCCTCCCTAGTATAAAGGTTGGGAACTTCTGACCGTTCCACACATAGCGTTATCAAGTACTAAGCTTGTCACTTAATGAGGTTGGATTCACGGATGGTACTACATGAATGAAGGAAAGGCAACTGCACCCCGCCAACTGATCCCTATTGCTTGATAGCTGTAGGTATAGAGTTGGGATCAGCCAGCTTTTCCCACTCAACCTTACCCCATTCCCCTCCCCCACTATAACCCCTACCCCAAATGGCTTTTGTCCATACAGGTTCTATGATCACCATCCCCACCCTTTTTGGCGGTCAGACGGGAGCCCCTCCTTCCTTTTCCATCAGTGGAAAATAGGATTGCTAACTTCAGTTTGGGAAAATCCCCAGAGATTAGGGCGAGGTGCCTAGATGAAGTTTAGGGTTGGGAAGGATCTGAGCAGAGACGTGATGTCACCGAGTCTGCTCTGCAAAGCTGCCATTTCCTTCAGGGGACTAGTCTCTGTAGTCTGGAGATGAAATGTAATTCTGGGAGAATACCAGAGCCCACCCTGAGATTGGTAAACCTAGTGAAAAAGCTCATAGGATCTAACCCAGTGCTTAATAAGCATGGTCATGTGAACTGGGCTATTTTAACACATATCCCAAATCCACTCATTTTGTCCCCTTTCTGAGTATTCTGGGTGCAGGTTTCTCTCCCTCTCCCGATGCTCCACGCTCCGAATTGAAAAGAGCCATTCTCTCCCTGCATTGTTCCCCAGCAATGTCTAGGCCAGAGAGGAGCCGTTTAAGACAGCACACAACATCCGTCTTTTTGCTACAGAGATTGAAACAGCTCCAGTTGCACAATGTTAGGTAGCCCAGGCATACCTTTCAACTTGTTTTGACCCAGGACCTGTCTTACAATACTGAACCCAATGCTGGATTTTGTCTAACATTTTTACCTTTGCTGTTATCTGCCTAGATGTGTTCTTCTTTCTTTCCCTTTCTTCCCCCTGCCAGTGCTTCCAAAACATAACCTTTGCACTGAATGATTGTAGAGAATTCTCCTTTTGCATTCACTGTAGGCCTCAAACATCTTTTATTCTGGTATCACACAGAGTTTCTTTGAGACTGGTTAAGATAGATTCCAGAAGACAGTATCGAATCCTGGACGTGAATTTCAATATTTTTATTAACCTAGGAGTTTTTTTATATGCTTTTTGTACTGTGCTATTTTGTGCTGCTATGATCATTTCTTTCTTTTTTTTAGGAGTACACCATAGACATAATTTTTGCCCAGACTTGGTATGACAGCCGCCTGAAATTCAATAGCACCATGAAAGTACTCATGCTAAACAGCAATATGGTTGGGAAAATCTGGATTCCAGATACTTTCTTCCGAAACTCAAGGAAATCAGATGCCCATTGGATCACGACTCCAAACCGCCTGCTACGCATTAGAAATGATGGACGAGTATTATATACTCTCAGGTAGAAGTTGCCCCCAAGCAGCTGGACGAAGATGCACATGAATCATTTATCCTGTATTTACTGTTGTTTGCTATTAACTGACAATTTTACATACGTCTTTTAAACTTAAAGTGACCAGATCTTCAGCAGAATCCTATGCATAGTTTACTCTGAAGTCAGTCTCAATGACAAGTACTTCCAATTAAGGGCCTATATGATTGCAGTCTACAGCTCTACTCAGATGGAACCAACTAACTATGGTTTCTTCCTTAAGAACATGAATCTAGAAAGTCCCTATGTTACTTCTCTGTTTCCCCGCCCCCTTTTCCCCTCCCGTATGGCAAGGATATTGAAGACTTCCTGGTTCCCCCCAAACTGGCAGAATTCCATGACATCAGAATTGGATGAAATGACAAATTGTGGCTGTTCTCTTGCCTACAAACCAGAAATAGAATGTGATTTGGAATCTTTGTATGAGAAACAAACGCTATCTCATTTTATCTAATTTGGAGTTCACAGCTCTTGGGGACCAGGATGCTTTCCATTTCCATGTTGTGTAGAAGCAAGGGGAGTGCACAAGCTGTAGCCTCATCTTTGTAACCACGGGCTTGGGCCTATTACACTTGAAAGCAGTGTAAATAAATTAGTATTGTCATGCAAAACTTCCTGTCTAAAACTCAAAGAAATACAGCAGGGTGTAATTTGCAAAGCTGTCTGGACCCATTATATGGAAACTAGCAAAATATGATCAGGAGTCAGACTCTTTAGGTGCAGTGTGACTTATTCCTAAGGAAATGTGCATGTGATCACACTGTTAGTCTTGTTTCTTATGTTCCCTGTTCTGCACGGAGCATCAAATTAAGCACTGCAATCTATTGTGTCAATGGTAGAGCAGATATCTTTTTTTTGCTCTGGAAAAACTGGAGTGCTTTCTCCTCTTCAGAACTCCCTTCCGGATCAACAAAAAACTATCATCTCCTCTATTCATTTTACCCTTCATATTCCAAGTTATTTTCTTTAATTTATTCTTCTCTTTTACTTACCATCTAAGTTTGCAGTATAAGTAAGGATGTGCATTTGGGTATTAAAAACCAAAGAACTAAATGGAAGCCCTATTTTTGTTTAATGTTTGTTGTATTGAAAATAACCAGTATAATGACATTCAGGGTACTATGTAGTGATATCAGATTTTTCAGTAATTCTAGTAACAAGTGATTTAGAGTTTGCAACAATCAAAGTGAGGGAGAGGGTAAAGAAAATCAGTCCATAGTTCAAGACTTCCCCATTGCTCCCTTCCACTGCAGCCAGTGGGCAATCAGCAGCATGCACACAGAGAGAGAGAGAGAGCTCACATTATGTATGTAATTTCATGATTCTTTAAACAGACTCCTTAGATTGTATTAAATACAGCCTCTTTGGCTGGGATTTTGAGAGGAAGGCTTGTATCATTTTAACCGTTGCCTGGCCAAAATTGCCATTCCCCCCCCAATCTTCCACAAATATTAAACTTTGCTAACTGTGATGCAAATAGTGGCCTATTCAGAGGTGCTCCAGCTGTGAACCAGAATTATTTCCAATATTCAGAAACACATGACATCTCACTGTCTGGTTTTTATTTGCCCGACAGCGTTAAGATAGAAGCAGCTAAAGTGTGTGTGCGTGCGGGGGGGGGGGGGGGGAGGTCAGCATCAGATGTGTCTGCGAAAGATGCCACCACCCACATGTGGAAGTCTTCTTGTCAGACAGAATAGTCCTGATTGGTACTTTTCTGATAAGTATTTCCACTTTCTGCCAATCATCGCACTGGCTTTTGTCAGGCTAATGTTGTATAATGACAGGCCAAAGTTAGTTGGCAGTTCCAGTTCCTGGGGCTGTGTGCATGTTAGGTTAACCATGGAAGAGAAATTGTTTTTCTTGTATTTACTATAAGATAAAAGCACAGAGGCTACCACTTACCTCTCCCTGCTTGTACACTTTGGTCGTACCAGCTGACTGGCAGGCAGACCTCTAGATGGAAATATAGGCAGATTCCAGGCTTTAGCCCACATGTTCTGCAGGTATCTAACAGTAATAACCAATAATAGATAAAAATAAAATACCATAATCAATAACATGCAGTATACTAATAGGGCCACTAATACTAATGCAGAGCCCCTCCAGAAAAAGCAGGTCTTCACACACATCCAGAAGGCCTTAAAGGCGAAAGTTCTCCTCCGTTTCTGTGGGAGGGAGTTCCAAAGTCAGGAGCAAAAAGCACTCCCTTCAGGTTCCCACTAGCTCTGCTAAGCATGATTCCCAGAGGAAGGCCTTCTAGGTTGATCTTAAGTCTTGGATTGGCTGATACAGGTAGAAGTGGTACTCTGGGCCTAATAAAAAAAAATAGCATCCAAGGCTACAGCTGTGATCCAGGGCAGTAAACTTACACACATACACATCAGTTGAGATGTGAGATTGGTGATCAGATCATTTCTGTAGGTGTGAGAGAACTGCTGATTTGGGATCTTAGATCTTTCAAGGATTTAATGTAAACCTTAAAGAGATGCCATTTTGCTGATGTACCCCCCCCCCCCCCCACACACACACTGCTATTAGCTGGATTTTTTAAAAGGCCAAGTTTTCCATTCATTTAAAAAGGCCACGTTTCTCCATCCTGCATCAGTCTATGGTGCTTGAAGGATTTTCTCCAGTCAGGCTTAGATATATGAAGTCAGCAAGTCTAGGAAAAAAGGCTGAAAAACTCAGGAGGAGGCAGGTTTTAGCTGCCATTATTGACACACTCCATTTATAAACCCCCCCCCCCCCCATCTGCTCGAAATTTTGGTGGAAGGACTCCTCATGTAAGGAGTGCAATCATCTAGAATTCCATCCCAATTGAATAGTTTATTTACTTCATTTACACCTCACATTTCTCCCCAATGGAGAGACATCATTCTCCTCTGGCCCATTTTATCCTTACAACAACCCTGTGAGATAGGTTAAGTGGAGTGTGTGACTGGCCCAAGGCCACCCATCAAGTTTCCATAGCAGAGTGGGGATTTGAACCTGGGTCTTCCAGACTGTAGTCCGACACTCTTAGAAATGCATTTTCCACTGAAAAAAGAATAGAAATGACTATCAAATTGATTTCTTAATACAACTATATTTCTTCTGATATTAAAGAATCCAGTTCTAGTTTAGTTCAGTCTATACTTACCTGTAGGAAAAAATTTATTCTGCCCTTTCTCCAAGGAGCTCTGAATGGTACATACCGAGGTTATGGCATTTTATTCTCACCATTTCCCTGTGACATAGATTTGACTGAGGCATAGTGACTGCTTCAAGATCATCCTGTGAGTTACATAGTTGAATAAGAACTGAAGCTTGTATGTCTTTTTTCCAAGCCCAATGTCTTGTTTACTACTTTCAGGATCTTACTATAATTTGAGGATTTTGCTATAATTTTTATCCAGTGGACTGTAGCCAAGAACATGCATGAGCACTCCATGCACACACATAAGGACATGGCCTGTCAGACCATTTCTTGCACAGGGTCAAAGATATATTTCCCCTTTCCTTCTCATGCTCGTGTCACTCATTTGCAAGCACAATCTCAGCTAGACCCTTTGAAGAACATCTCCAAGGAGGAAGCTGCTACTGTGAACAGAAACAAAGGATCCAGTTTCTTACTTCCATTGCTGCTGTCTCCTTCCCAAGAATCCTCAAATGGAAGGAGACAGGCAAGAACAAGAGCTTAGAGGTAAAAAATCAATATGGTTTATTAGAAAGTTGCAATGGAAACAAACGGGAAGGGCGGACCACTCGCCCGAGGTTAACCTTCTACAAATTAGCGTATGCATGTAGACTCATTAAGCCACAGAATGAGACGGAAAGTTCAGCTTGTACCCGTTGCACATTTGTGCATAAGGAGAAAAATTGGCCGGGATTTGCCCAAGGTGAGAACATGCGGGAAAACAAGGCAAAAGTTCAAACGATGGTGACTGAAGTAGCAATAATAAGATCTGACAACACTTCTGGCTATTTGGCTCTTCATGACTCTCTGGTGGCCTCCCTTCTTCTTCTTCCATGGCGCTCTTTCCAGGGGAGGCCAAGAGGAGGAGGAAGAGAAGAAGAGCTGGCAATTCTCAACCTTCTGTTTTGTTGTCAGGCTGTTTGTTTCTTCTTCTGGTTGCTGAGTCTGCAGTGCCAGTGCCCTAACTTGAGTATCCAGTTAGTAAAGGAGAATACTTTGCAAACTACATATTAAGAAGAAATGGGCATATTTGCTAAACAGCTGCTGCATAAATAGCCAATAGGCTCAACTTGCAGTTTGAGGGAAGAATTTTTTACCTAGACGACATGGTTGCCTCTGTTTCCTTCCCTCACACCCCAAAATTCTGAACAGGTGTAACTGAGAGTTTCAAACTCCATTGAAACTGGTGACAGTCATAGCCCAATCCGTGCTTCCTTGGCTACAGGTCCCACGGAGTTCAGGGCACAAGTTTTGTGGCCTCGTAGATGTAACAATGCATTACAGCCTCATTGACTGACTGGGCTGAAAAGCACACTATTTCAAATTGACTTCATTGCCTAGGCATTTTCTAGGGAAGGGGGGGGGGGGGAAGGCAAGCAAACACTTTAAATGTGCATATTTACACGTATGAAATCAAGCGATACACTTGTGCACAGAGGGTAACAGGTTTGTTATTAAAGCAAGGGTGAGAGAGCCTCTCCTGTGGTCCCTTAGGATATGGATGAGGGGAACTCTGCTAGACTTCCAAGTCTCTATTTTCATCCTTCATCTGGTGAGAGAGCTTGTTTTGTTTTTGTTTTTGTAGACACATGGATGCTTTTCTGCCTCAGAAGTAAACCTAAGTAACATTACTCTTCAGTCACGTGGCTGGCCTTTGTAAGATTTTTGTACGGTTTTTTTTTAATCTCCTTGTCTCGTACAGTGACAAAATTCAGTGTGCATTGTGGATTTTAATAGTCACACTCATATGTAAGTAGGGCTGCCAAGTCAGCCCAGGGGGCGGGGGGTCCCCCGCTATAGGGGTTCCTGATCCGCTGGCCGGCATTTGGCCGGCGGGGGGAACCCCGCCCCAGAAGTCGTCCAGTGAGGACGACTTCCCCCATGTAATGACGTCACCCGGAGGTGACGTCATTACATTGCCGTGGCGCGCGTGCAAAGCACACGCACCAGAAAAGCTCCTGGGGGGAGAACAACTCTCCCCCACCGGTAAGTCACCAGTACTTGGCAACCCTATATGTAAGGGTTTACCAAATTTGAAGGAATGGCCAAAATAATACAACCCTTATGTGGGGGGGGATCCCACATAAAAAAGCTCTGGTGAATCAGACCAGTGATCCATCCAGTCCAGCATCCTGTCTCACACACTAGCTGACCAGTTACTCTGGAGGACTAACAACAGGGCATAGAGACCAAGACCTTCCCCTGATGTTGCCTCCTGACTCTGGGATTCATAGGTTTAGTGTCTCCGACCGTGGAGGTTCCCCTCTGTCACCATAGCTAGTAGCCACTGAAGGACCTATCCTCCATGGATTTGTGATAGAACTGATCTCTGCGAATGTCTTCCATGAATTCCTGAAACAGCTTTTTTAGATCTTGGCTCTTCTTCAGCAAAAGTGACTTCTCTATCTGTTTTGAAATCTTGCTGAATAAGTCTGATAGCTTGATTGTCATTTAAAGCTTTATGCATAATGCTTTCTCTCTTTTATTTAGGTTGACAATTAATGCTGAGTGTTACCTCAGGCTTCACAACTTCCCCATGGATGCCCATTCCTGTCCGCTGGAGTTTTCAAGCTGTGGGTAGCAAAATATTTTTCTGTATTTCTCTCTCTTTCTCTAGACTGAGGCTCTGTTGATTGAGAATCTGCAGAGGGGCTTACATTTTTCATTTTCTTAGGCTGCAAAGGGAATGCATGACAGGGATATGCAATTCAGGTACAAATTGATCAAATAATTAACCCTTAAGAAAACATGTTTTTAATGCCCCCCCCCTTTTTTAAAAAAACACCAACTTTTGTTAATATTAGTTAAAATGTCTACATCTTCAATATTCTGCCACTTGGTTGATAGAAGTCAGAGGAGAAGAGAAACCAATGCAACTGACATAGGATGGGTACAAACCCCCCCCCCCCAAAAAAGAGGTTCAGTTTGGTTCAGTGTTCAGGGTGGCCCTGACCTGAACCTCGAACTGAACCAACTCAAAAGGACACCACCCAAACTGAGCTGGTCTGACAAGTTCAGTTCCCCCTTTCTCCCAGCCACAACGAGCCACTGGCAGGAGAAAGGGGGCAGGGACTGCACTGGAAGGGACTTCCCTTCCACCTCTCTCCTGGCCATTGCTCACCAGGACCAGAAGTGGGGGGGATGCCTGGGAGGGGTTTAATGGCTCACAGCCACTTAAACATAACAGCTTGGTGGGTCCGCCAGTCACCTGTTAGGTTTAAATGGCTGGCAGCCATTTAACCCATTGGTTTTGCTTCCCCCCCTGCTTTGAAGGGGGGAGCGAAACCAAAGTTTTTAATGGTTGGGAGCCATGTGACCCTTTGGTTTCACTTTTCCCCCTTCAAAGGGGGGAAAGCAAAATCAAAGGGTTACATGGCTGCCAGACAGCCGTTTAAACCTAACAGCAGACCAGTGGACCCCGTGCTGTTCAGCTGTCATGTTTAAATGGGTAGCCCCGAACAGCCAAACTGAACCAGCCACAAGTCCGTTAAATGTTTGGGGAAGGTTGCCTTCCCTGAATATCAGTTCACAAACTTTGAACTGGCCCAAATTCGGGCCAAAGTGAATCAGTTTGTGCCCATCCCTACAGCATGGAGGCTTTTCTCCTCCCATTCGAACTAATTCTGCCGGCCAAGCTAGTAGTGCTGGTGTCAAGGCTGGAGCTGGCCAAAAATTCTCATCTTCCTATACTCTTTTTGCAAATTTTTGAGCCACTGTACCTAGGTGTAGCTTGGGAAATATAGTTTTGAGGTGCCTGACAAGCCGAGTCCATTCAACTGTAAAATTTAGGGCTTGTCTACCTAAAAGACTCTAAGGCCCAGAGGGAGCAAAACACATGTGGAAAAGGGGGAGGAACCCAAAGCAATAGGGAGAAATGAGCTGCAAAAGTGACAGTGTGGACGGGGCCTAAATCAGCAAAAGGGCACACAAGAGAGAGAGAAAGGTCCCAATTTGGAAGTAATCATAAAAAGGTGAATGTTTCCAGGGTTTGAGCCAGCAACTTCATGTGTGGATCTAGACCAAGGACTCTACATGCCAAGATCTGGCCTTCTTCCCTGGTCTGGTCAACGCAGCAGTACCACCAATCTACTGTAGTCTTAGCTCAGGGTCATGCACCCAATGCCAGCAGCTACCCTGGGTTGGAGAACATGCACTGTACACCAGGATTCAAGTAAAGCCACCTGAAAGCCCTGGCCTAGAGCTACCAGTGGAGCACATCTGAGACATAGTTTAGTTAGTGGCCATTCTGTTTTGCTCATTTTTAATTAAGAGGCAATAGCTGTCTAAATCAGTGTTCTCAGCTTTTGGTATGTGTACCATAGGTGGGATACAGAAGTCGTCTCAGTGGGAGGCAGAGTTTGCATAACAATTACTAATCATTCTCCCTCAATCCCCATGTCCACCTGCAAGTGTGATGTGCCATTTTCTGCCGACCCTACCTGCCACAGATTATCTATCTGACTTTTTGGCATGCTAGTAGTAACCTTGGACATTCTGTGTTTTGTCTAATGTTTCATCTCCCCTGTCTACCTGCAAATATGTTTGATATACTGCTTCTTGCCAAACTTTACCAGCCATGGATTATACCTCGTGCTTCTGACCCCCCCCCCCCGGTGTTTTACAGTTATAACATGAATAAATATACTCAACAGTATTGTTACAATTTTCACATATTAATGGAATTATTGTTTTTGTTTGTGTTCTAATACCATAGCAATAAAATTTACTCCCAACAGCACTTACCATAAATGATAAATATAAAAGGAAGGAAGGAAGGAAGGAAGGACTGGCAGAGAGGGGACAACTACTAATCCAAGCCTCAGAAATACCACTATTCTGGGAGGATAGCTTCGGTGGTGGCTGAAGCCTTCAGAAGGCTGGTCGGAGGAACAAAGACCTTTCCAGGGGACGGGGTCATTTTGCTGCAGGCATTCCCCTGCAGGGGTGGGCTGGCTCCTGATTTCCACTCTTCACAAACTGCATCAAAATCTGTGAAAGTTCATGGCGATTCATAGTTCATGAATATTGCTTCGTGAACTGGCCAAAAATTCATGATAAACTTTAGTTCGTCAGCCAGTTCACGCTTATCCCTAGTGATCATATTTAAAATAATATCCCATTCAGTTACTTTCAGTCTAAGCCCAATTAAATGTGTGTGTGTGTGTGTATGCATGCAGTCCGATTGTCCTGAGTGGTCACCTGTCCAGCTAGAGGAGGTTGAACTATTAATTAAGTGCATTAAACCAGGGAAGGCCCCTGGGCTGGATGCTATTCCTCCCGAGCTGATTAAAGCATTCCCTGACTGGTGGGCCCCCTTCCTGGCTGCCCTGTTCATAACTATAAATATGACAGGTGTAATACCTGAAGCTTGGACAAATGCAATAGTGGTTCCTGTACATAAAAAAAGGCAATGGCCATCTCCCTTGTAACTACAGGCCTATTAGCTTGCTTTCTACTGTTGGGAAATTGTACACAAGATATCTGGCCAATAAACTCAATTTACGGATGTCTGAACAGCAGATTTGGGGTATAGAGCAGATTGGTTTCTGTAGAGGAAAATCGACCCTTGATCATTGTGCAGTGTTAAGTCACTTAGTGGAGAAATATAGGGAAGGGAAGGGCCCTAAGTTGTTTGCCGCTTTCTTGGATCTTAGGGGTGCCTTTGATTCTGTACTGAGAGCCCTACTTTGGAAGAAACTTAGGGCTCAAGGGATTGATGTCAGACTCTTCCTTTTAATTAAAAAATTGCATACTAATACAACCTGCCAAATTTGATGCTCAAAGGAGGGTGACTTGACCCATAAGACTCCAGTTAGCTTAGGAGTTAAGCAAGGATGTATCTTAGCACCTTCATTGTTTAACCTTTTGGTTAATGATCTGGCTCCCTTTTTGAACACCATTGACCGGCATAGCCCCAAACTTGGTCCATTACATGTCCCTCTCTTGCTATACACTGATTACTTTCCCTTTTGCATATAGATTTGAAAAGGTTGCTGTATAGTTTTATGGATTATTGCAAGTTAAACTCATTGACTCTAAATTTCCAGAAGTCCAAAATTATTGTTTTGGGGAAATATTGGAAATCGTCTAAGTGGATTATAAGGGGGTATCACACTGAGCAAGTTAAAACTTTCAGATACCTAGGAGTGCTCTTCCACTGTAACTCCAGATGGGCTGCTCACAAAAAGGAGGTGATGAAATCTATGAACAATGAATGGCATGCTAGCGATTACCCGTTTTTACTAATCTAAGGGCAACCAGTATGTCCCAGCGGCCCTATGGGTTTTTAATCATAAACTATGTGCTAAATTGCTCTATGGGATCCCAATTTGGATTGGTACTATTACTAAGGAGATAGAAAAAAATCATTCTAACTTCCTTTGGAAAATTCTAGGCCTTCCTATGTGTGTCTCCTATGTTGCTATGTGTCTTGAAATTAATCAGAGGTTGCTAGAGACTAGAGCATGGTTAACAACCTTTAAATTCCGGCTAAAATTACATTTTAAAACCACTTCTCATTCCAACTGTCCTGTTTCTGTAGTTTTGACAGAGATCCATCAGTCCTTTTGGTGGACATTTATAGGGAAGAAGATTGCTGTCATAGAGATAAGCTTTGATGAGCTGCTTTCCCTATCAGAAAAAGATGCTTTTGTCTTACTCAAACAAAGACCCTTGGATATTGAGTTGCAAGAACAGTGTAGCCATGCCTCTGGCAGATGCTCCCCCCTGAGATTAGGGATTCCTCCTGTGGGGATGATAGCATCATATTTTTTCTCCCTCATTGATGCATGTACTCGCAGAGCTTATATGCTAGCTCATTTTAATGTGTTGCCCCCTGCAGTACTCCAAGGGGGATTTTCCAAGATTCCTTACGCACAGAGGCTATGCGATTGTGGAAGAAAGAAAGGAGAAAGTATTGAGCGTGTTCTTCTGTGCCGTGGTTATTGTGCTGACATTTGTGCTAACTACTTAGATGGGTTGTTAAAGGATTTAATAGGCCAATCTGATAATTATAAGTCTCTTTTTCTTCTTTCCTCAAAAAATGCTGTAACTGTTGAAATAGTGGCAACTTTTTTGTATCTGGCTTCTAAAAAGTGAGATTTATGTTAACTATGTTGAGCACTTCATACGCCTTGTATTCTCCTTAATGTATAATGCCAATAAAGGTTTGTTGTTGTTGTTATATGCAGTGTAAAAAAAGGCAAGATAAGAGATACAGTCCATCAAAAACTAAGCTTTTTAACATCTCCATTTTCCTAAAAGGGAAACAGCATATGCTTAAGAATATAAGAAGACTTGTTGCCTCTAATCTCTCTAGCCCCTTTTCCCACTATGACCTCCAAAGATCTCTCTTTCCCTTTCCTTTAGAAGATTCAATCCCACCACCATCTACCCTTATAGTCAGCTGGAACCAACATGGGAAGGCTATTGGTTGGCCATGTGTGAAAGCCTCTCCTTCACAAGCTTTCCTCAGTCAAGTCAACATGATTTTCCCAGGAGCATCCTGTCTGGTCATTAAGTGGTGGATTTGGTTCCTTTCAAACCTTGCTGGTTGCGATGGAGAACAAATTGCCAAGGGGTGCTGCCAGTTTGGTGTAGTGGTTAAGTGCGCGGACTCTAATCTGGGAGAACCGGGTTTGATTCCCCACTCCTCCACTCGCACCTGCTGGATGACCTTGGGCAAGCCATAGTTCTGGCCCAGCTGTTCTTGAAAAAGAGCAGTGTCTGTCAGAGCTCTCTCAGCCCCACCTCCCTCAAAAGGTGTCTGTTGTGAGGAGGGGAAGTGAAAGGAGTTTGTAAGCCGCTCTAAGACTCCTTTGGGTAGTGAAGGGCAGGGTATAAATCCAATCTCTTATCTTCTTCTTCTTAATCAAGCCACAGGAGAAAGAAAGGGCACATATGTGGAACTTGGCTGCAGTGCTTGCAGGCTCAATTAATTAGAAAATACTGGATATTTATGTGTTCAGTATTTTCTCAATTTTTTAGTGGACTAAAAGGGAAAATATTGGACTGTTCAGTTCAAAACTAGACACCTGACACCCTTATTTAGGAACCTTCCCTTCTTTTGGGGAAGAAAAAATGCACTATACCTGCAAAGTACTGGAATCGGAGACGTGTTGTAGTGAAATCAGCAAGCATGTTTATTAGCAGGTCAGACGAAGCATGACACCCCGGGCTCAGGGGCCCTCTTTTATTCGGGCCAGAGCCACACCCCCGGCCTCGCCCAATTGTCCCAATAGGACCCTAAGGTTGCGGTTACAGATCATAGGTTCCCTAGAGGATCCTAGGCACTAGATTGGTGGCAAGTTACAATCCGGCCAGCTATTGCGTTTGGCCACGTGGCGGTCGCTATTACAGTGAGCACATGGCTACCACCATTACATACATTACAATGCCCAAGCAGGCAATTTGCAGTTGCTGTGTCCCTTCTCAGCCAAGAAAAAAGTAAGCCCCTTTTGACTACGGCACTCGGCACATCTGTTCAGAGCCAGGCTGTCAAAAGCCTAAAGAAATCAGCTTTTTGTTAGATTGAAGGATGTGACTCTCACAAAAAAAAACCCAAAGGAACTGTCTAAGCACAAATTGGTATTCGGCGGGATAGCTTGTTGGTAAGGTGTAGCGAAAACAAAAGAGGTTTTATGGCACTAACTGTGCCTAAGGATTTGACAGATTCAGCATAGCATAAGCTTTCATGGACAAGAACCCATTTTATTAGGTGCCTCTAGCCCTCCCAAAAGCTTATGTTACAATAAATCTGTTTAATATTTATCATTTCCTTCTTATGATCTCATAAAACTCCTTTTTGTTGTTTGGTTTTTAGCCAGTTTAAAACATGCGCGCGCTGCAAACATGCAGCCTAGTGCTATTTCTGTTTTCTTTATTCTGCATGACTTTCTCCAACTAAGTGTAAAGTTTGAGTCCAGTGGCCACTGGACTGAAACTTTGTTCTGTTGCTTCGGACTGACACAGCTACCCATCTGAATCCAACTGAGACCTGATTCCCTGCAAGCAGCTGTGCCGCCCTCGCTCTTCCTTCCCCCCCCCCGGTTGTATTGGTCAGTTTCACACTCTTCGCTGCACAGCCGCACTTTGACCTGCATCTCCCCCTGATTTCCCCCATGTTTTCTCAAGCTCAAAAAATAAGGATCGAGAAGATGCGGGGAAAATCAGGGGGAGATGTGGGTTAAAATGTGGCCGCACAGTGACGAGTGTGAAATTGACCAATAAAACCAGGGCAAATGGAAGAGCGAGGGTGGCACAGCTGCTTGTGGGAAATTGGTCTGAGCGTGTATAGGACTGTAATCTTAAATGGGCTAGGAACAGAATTCTCAGCACTTCACCGAACTATAATTGGGTCCCAAAGTAACCTCTCCTCACATATTATCCATTGTGGCAGTTAAGATCTGCTTCTCAAGCTCTGCTCTCTCTGTGCCCCTGTCTTCAGAGGTGAGGCGGGTGGCAGCTAGAGACAGGGCATTTTCTGGTGGCACCTTATCTTTGCAGTACCTTTCCCCTTGAGAATCAGCTGTTACCTACTTTACTTTCTTTTAGGAACCAGCTAAACTTTCTTTTAGGAACCAGGCTTTTGATCAGGGTTTTTATCTTGTCAGCTTTTTAGTAGTCTGCTTCTGTTTTATGGGTAGTTTTTATGTTCCTTGTGCCTAATGTCTTGTTTTTTTCCTTTTTTAAAAAAGCTGTAAACTGCCTCAGGCGTGATTCTGAAGAAGCAGCTTAGAAATATTCTAATTAATATAGTTTACGGGCTACTTGTAGGAGAAATCATGACAGCTGAAGGAGTGTAAAACCAATATGAAGTCTAGAATTCAGATAGTATTTTAGTGATGGGAATATCATACTGTCCCAGGTGCTTTCTGCCTTCACCCAGGCAGTTGGAAGGTCCAACCTTTGCTGTTCTACGGCAACTCTACAGCAGATGGATTGAGAGTATATTTAAGGTTTGAAGCCCCAGCAGTACTGGAGACCTGTGAAACCAAAATGATCTCGTCTGGCCTCATCAGCCTGGAAGAAGCTACCTTGAGCTTTTTTCAGGGAAGAATTTGAGGCACATCGATCAGCAATTATGCAAAATTATCCATTGTGAGATGTGGCATAAGATCTGTGTGGACAGAACCATACAAAGATAATTGTCAGTAGACTGATCCCTTGAACATGGCATCATACCAGTGTCTATTATTATTACTCACTCTAAATTTCTCTAAGAATAAGTAGCTCCACAGGCTTTCAGCACTATAAACTGTAATAAGCATATAAAATTAATTTGTTCCCAAGGACATTACATTGTCATGGGCAGAATGAAATACTGAATCATCTAAACAGTTTGTTTCTAGATATTAAACTTAATGGACAATGAAATTTAACTAAAGAGTATCTTTTGAAGCTGTAATTTATTGCTTAATCCTTTCTTCAGTATTTAGATGAAATCCTTTCAGATTGCAATCTTTCCAAAGAAATTTCCTCTGATGGTTCTTCTCATTATGAGGAAGCTTTTGCCCTTGGTGTTAAGTTAAACCAGCTGCAAATTCATCATTTGAAAATAGGGGTTCCCTTCCGTTTCTAGATGGGGGCATATTTGGGTTGGATTTACAAGCTTCATGACATGATTCGCAGGAGAATTTAACTGCAAGGACTTAATTCAGAAATGAAACAAGCAGGTCTCAAAAGCAGTCTAAGAGTGATTAATTTCAACAAATTACAGTGCATAGCGACTCCAAGACACTTTGAATAAGTCATGTTTAATGCCCACTGGAAGCAATAGTACCAATGTGTCAGTTGCAGTTCACTTGCTCGATTTCAACAGAATCAAGCCAAGATCCTGAACTTCAAGAGATCCAGTAAAATATTCTCTCTTTCCATCTCTTTGCAGACTTAGTCGGAAGAACGAGACTAACACAGGTATATGGTATAACTAGGGCAGCTTTGTTAAATTATTATAACTGTTAACTGACAAAGGGCTGCAACATCAGGCCGGCAGAAGATCCCCTGACCCCTCTCCAGCCACCAAAGGGGAAATCACCATAGCTCCTGGCGCAGGCCAACCATAACATGGCCATTACCATGTGGCAGGCATGTCAGGTACCCTGCCCTGGGCCCACCTTCAGCTGCAAAGCATGAAGTGAGGCCCAGGCGATAAGGCTGTAACAGGCCACCCACAGTTCCCATCCTAGGTCCCAACCAGAAATGGTTCATGCATGGTGCGCCAACCCCCCGCAAAGGGTGTGTGTGTCTGTCACGTGGTGTCCCCCCAAATCAAGAAAAAACAGGCCAGATTTCCACCACAGAAAAGGGTCACACCTCTGCTTTGGCCCTTGACCCCACACAATGGCCAACAAGCTGCTGCAGCCCCTGCCTAAAATCCTCCTCTAGGATTCTGTTGCCCAACTCCAAAAGGTGCACCCCATTGCCCCAGTAAAGATGGGAGCACTCCTTCATGGTGTCTGGATGAGGACTAACAAAGCCACACTCCTGCATCATGGTGTTAGACAGTTCTCGGCTTGCCTTTTTGCACCCCCACTCGATGGTGTGCAAGTCGCACACCCACTTCCACACCTGACAAGGCAAAATGGCGGCCCAGACGAAATGGACCTTAGGCCACCAGAACCCTATGTCCCTCATATCCTCTTTTGCCTGCAAAATCAAGGTCTTCCACTTGATCATACCCAGGTCCTTACTCCCAGGTGTATGACCAATACATCAGGTGGAGGCCCAACACACTCCCGGAATAACAATGGCATAAGCCCCATCCACTCAACAACTGCGCAGTCACTGAGGCCCAGCTGAGCCCCCATGCCAGATCTTGTGGTGTAGAGAAAGGCCCAAAATATCATGCTGTGCCCCACGATCAACATTCAGAGCCTCTGAAACAATAATCTGAAACAAACAACAACAAGGAACATTAAACAGAACCCCTTTAAGGTGCCAACAGTGGCCGTACATAAGTCTTATAGGCAGCAGAACGCCAATGTCCAACCTTCTGAATGGCCTTCCCCACATAGCCCATAGAGGCAGCTGTGGACGCCGCTCCAATCCGGAAGGAGTGGGTGCCAAAACGCACTCCAGAGAATCCCAATTTGCTCAAAGCCTGTGAGGTGGCCGCCCAAAATTGATATTTTGTCAACGGCTCTCCATCCCTGTGCTGGAACAAAGGCCCGTCCTCCCATCCATGCCTGTCCACAAAGCAGTATAAGGCCTGCATGGGACAGAGATTGCTGCCCGCACAAGTTCCTAAGTGAATCTCACTACCTTTTCCCTTTTGGTCTGTCTTGGATTGTCTGATCCGAATTACTACCGCCCCCTCCTGAACAGAAAGGTCTTCCCTTTGCAAAGCTCATCTGAAGGGGTCAGACTTGGACTGCTGAACTAACTCGCTAACCCGGAGAGCACTGAAGAAGGCGGTCAGGGCAGCCGCATGAAATAAAAGGTTCTCAAACTCAGAATAACAGACTTGCAGCCACATACCTCTCAGGCCCTTCAACACTCCTGGAGAAATAGGTTGTTGCTGATCTCACTGCGCACTGTCTTCCTGGGCCCAACCCTCCAGCATTTTCTGCAATCAGAAATCCCCCCCCTGCTTTGCCATGGAAGGCTATACCCGCCAGCTGAGCCCTAATGGATTTTACCGCTAATCCCTTACCTTTCAGCATTACAGAAAATTGCAGCAGATGATCCACCGGTACTGGCCAAATATCCTGTAGCCCTACCTGCCCCCTAAAGGCCAGAAACTGCTGAACTGCACGGCCATAAACCCTCTGCGTGCTTGGTGCTAGGGCAAGCTCGATGGCCCTATTAGCTTCGACCTGCCAAGCAGCCACAGTTCCTGAGAATGTAGATCTGCCTTTGGGGCCAGCTGACGAAACCTCTCAATTTGTTTATGAGACAGAGCATCTGCCACACCGTTATTAACCCCTGGGACATGCTTGGCGAGGAAAAGCACATTCAGTTGCAAGCAGCGCAGTGTGAAACACCGGACCAGGCCCATGACTTGTGGTGAAGATGACATCAATGAGTTGATAACCTGCACCACTGCTAGGTTATTGCACCAAAAATGCATGACAGTGTTGGAGAGCTGATCACCCCAAACCCATAATGCAACCAAAATTGGGAAGAAATCCAAAAATGTGAGATCCCGGCAAACATTGCCTTGAACCCATTCTGCCCGCCACTTGGCAGCACACCAGTTGCCATGGAAATAAACCCCAAATCCAATGGCTCCTGATGCATCCGATGTCACGGGCAACCCGCCACGAAGGTGAAGATCCTTCCTCCAAAATGAAACCTCATTAAACTTGGCCAAAAAACTCTGCCAGACTTACAAGTCCTCACTCATACCCCCAGAAATCCGTACCCTGTGATGTGGCTTCTGTAAGCCAGCCATGGCCCCAGAGAGTCATCAAAGAAATGCCCTCCCTGGGGCCACCACCCAGCAAGCGAAGTTCAGATGGCCCACTAACTGTTGTAACTCTAGATGGGAGGACTTCCTCTTGGCCAAGAAACCCCCCAAGTATTCATTAAGTTGCTCCAGCTTGGCTTCCGGTAATTGGGAAGTCTGCTGTGCTGCATCCAGCTCAATGCCCAAAAAGGTCAAAGAAGATGATGGCCTGTCTGTTTTTTCATGGACCAGTGGAACCTTGAGCTCTCCAGCCAGCTCTACAAACGTTTGAAGCAAATACTGACACTGCCCAGATCCAGCTGGCCCGACAAACCGGAAGTCATCCAGATAATGCACCACATCCTTGAGCCCGCTCTTCACCTTTAGGGCCCACTCCAAGAATTTACTAAAACATTCAAATGCTGAGCAAGAGATGGAACACCCCATAGGGAGAGCCCTGTCAACATAACATTGCCCTTCAAATGAAAAGCCCAACAAATCAAAATCCCCAGGATGAACTGGAAGCAGGCAGGACATGGACTTAATGTCGCACTTTGTCATTTCCGCTGCGGGACCACACCTGCGAACCATCCTTACCCATGCCTGATCAAAGGACATATACCAAACTGAGCAAAGGTGCTCTGGTATGGCATCATTGACTGAGTCACCCTTGGGGAAAGACAAGTGATGAATGAGCCAGTATTCACCTGGCGCTTTCTTAGGAACAACCCCCAAAGGAGACACCCTCAATGTCTCAATTGGGGTGGGGGAGGGAAGGGGCCTAACACCCGGCCCCCTCTACACTCTTTTCCTATCTTGTCCCTCACTACCTTCTCCAGTCCCACCACAGATTTTAAGTTGTTGGCCCGAAAAGCCCTCCTGCCTCCAACATAAGGAATCCGGAAACCTGCAGAAAAACCCTCAAACAAATATAAACGATCTACATCATTGGGATACCCATCGAACCATTTTTGAAGTTGAATGAGGTTTATAGGGTTTTTTCCCCAACCCAGGAGGAGGCGTGCCACTCCCGCCTGATCTCTGACCTCCAAATCTCTGCTTGGAGCGTGAGCATGCTGTGAAGGCATAATACCCCCCACATAAGGGGCACTCGTGCTTGAATTTACACGGCTTGCACCCACAAACACCTTGTGAAGCAAACGCCCAAAACAGCAGCCTGGCTCGAATGCCCTGGCCCCGAAGGGGTGAGCTACAAAATTCCCTTGAGACCTCTGGGCAATGTGCCCACTGTCTGAATGATCCCCAGGGACCAGCTTGGCCGAGGACATAAACTGCAGCCACAGGTGCCGATGCCTCTGGTCCCAAGGAAGAGCTGGATTAACAGCCGCCCGCATCCTAAACTCCTCATCTTATTGCAGCCATGCCCCCCCCCAGTGAATTCCATGTGGGCTCGGTAAATAATATCAGTGTACTGGAGGAAAGGGGCAGCCCTGATGGGGTTGGTTCTAGCCACCACCCCAGCATAAATCAAAAATCCCAGAAGCCAGTTCCCTCAAGCCCAGTCGGTGCTTAAACTTCTCCTTATCCCACTTATTCAACTCCTCCCTGTCCTTTTTCTCATTGTCCCAAAATAGCAATAAAAAGACATCCACGAAATCTCCCTTTAAAATCTATTCCTGTGTTGCTAAAGTGAGACGATCCCCTACCGGCATCCCCGCATCCCCCCACAGCCTGGCATTGTAAGGAACTGCAGCAACAAGTTGACGGAATTGGGGCATATCCCCAGCCCACCCAAGGCGGCTGCTGCCCCGGCCCCCAACCTGCCATCCCCAAAGGCAAACCCCCCCAGTATGGCTGGAGGACCATACCCCCCCCAAAGTCCCCTGCCCAGGAGAGAGGGCCACTGGGTTAGCCTGTGGGACCATGAGGGAGGGACTCCCTGCCCCCAGCCCCATATTCCCAGGACTCCAGGGCCACGAGTTATTCCCCACAGAAGAATCCTGCTTACCTGTGTTGTTCATGGCCAACACAGCCATGCCAACCGATACCACCTTGCTCGATGGACCTGGTGTTGGCGATCCCTCGGCGGCCAAGGCCCCTTGTTCCACCCCCCCCACTCCCCTCAGGGGGAGTAGTGGTAGACAAGCCTCCTAAAGCTGAGAGACGGGCCAGCACAGACTGATTAAATTGGGAAGATCATGAACACCACAAAGCCTGAGGAATCTCAACCTGCCCCCATGTGACTGTGATCCCGTGAGCATTTTCCAATGCCTCTTAAGTGCTCCAAAATGAGCCGCCACTCTTGCTCTGTCTCCTCATCATCCAACAAAGTTTGAGCATCCGTGACTTGCTTAGAAGCCTTCACCGCCTGCTGTGACTCCTTTGCAGGCCCCTTCCTTTTCCCCAACGCCATCTCACACAGGAGCATGCGACAAAATGGTGCCCCTGAAATGTGCAACCGCACCCCACTGCTTTCCGAGCTGCCGACCACAAGGCAGGCCAGGATCTTGTGGTTCAAAAAACAAAATCCAAGCGGTAAGCCCTATCCCTGCTAAGGGGTAGGATGGGGGGGGGGGGGGAGGAAATGGAAGGGGAGGGGAAATGTCCTACAAGAACTAACACAAGAAGATAAAGGCGTGATGCCCCACATCATCAATAACCAACCGCATCATCAATAACCAACCACCGCATCATGCAATAACCAACCATCCCCGCTCCTCCAAACCAATCCAACCACGACTCTAGGCCTCAAAACGCCATGCCAGAGAGACGATCCTCTTGCCAGCCAATTCAAAATGAACTGCCCCGATGAGAGGTGGCACACCGCCTAAATAGCGTGGCCCCTCCCATTCCAGATACTCATATGGGCGGGAAACTCCGTGAGCAGTCTCCCTCCTTCCAAGCCTGCAAAGTAGTCCGTCCCTCTTTATGCAGCCTTTCAGGCTGTCATCAGTAGGGCCTTATTCTCATTCATATCACCTTTTCAGAAGCTGCTGCTGGTGGAAGTAGTAGTCATTTTATTGGAACAAAAAAGAGAGAGCTTAATTTAGAAGAAACTATTAGATTATGTAGGGTATACATTTTGCCTCAGTGGCAAAATGATAGTGTGAGAGTCCTACAGAGTCAGTCAACAGCAAGTGTCCTTAAACAAGAATGCTTTATTGAGAAAGGTCTGCTATGGTCATCTGCAGTTTTTGTGTTAGTAATGGCGAGCACCACTGAAATCAGGACAATTATACAGAATTCAAAGAGAGGTCTGGTAATGCATTGTAACCAATCATCATGTCAAGAAAAAAGGCGCTTAAAATGCTGGTTTACAGTTCCCAGGGAAAAAGTGGGAAGACTTATAGTCAGACAGGAGAAAAGATACATGGGCCGTCATCAACAGTCTCTCAAGGTCGGAGCAGTAGGAAGAGCGATAAGCATGCCACGAGAAATGTAACATTCCACAGTGCTGACATCAAGGGTTCAACCATCCCACCTCGTGGGCAGGGGTAGCAGCATTAGCTGACAGATAGTTGAGAAGATAGTGTATGGAGTTTTGAAAAGTAAACTTTTAATACAATCTGCAGAATTCAGTAGATAACATACCTTCAGGATCTAGCATCCTTTACTCTTAGGCTGAGGACAGACTGGCAATCTAAAGCGGGGCAGGCACGCTTCGCAAACGGAGAAAAGGAGCACGTTCAGACATGCGCATCTGCTCGTCGGCTCCGTTGCGTACTTACCCGTCTCCCAGTCGCTTTCCTTCCGCTTTACCCGGACACCGGTTTTTCCCGGTGTTCAGGGGCCTTCCTCCGCATGCCTCCCGCTTCCAAACAGTGTGAACTGGAAGAAGCGGGAGGCATCCGGAGGAAGTGTGAACGCACCGGCAAAAAGTTTTGCGTATATGCGCATGTGCGCACATGCGAAAAACATCAAAGGAAAACAAAAAAAAGTGCAGCGGCGCGCGCAAGCCACGTGCGCTGGCTATGCGGCAGTCTGAACGCTCCGTGGCAGTCTGAACGCTCCATATCGCCGCTGATCCGCATTGCTCTGGCCAGTGTGAACGGCCAGCTCCATGGGTTTTTCCCCCGCTCCAGTTCCCTCCGCTTTGCCTCCGCTTCAGATTGCCAGTCTGTCCTCAGCCTTAAATTCAGCTTCCAGTAGCTCTTTAGAATAAACACCTTTGCTATCAGATTGTTTAATGGTTTCACCAACATTCATCTATATATTTAATAGCCAAGTGCCCCCATGCGTGTGGATATCATCCGCACATGGGGGTCACTTGGGGGGCAGAGAGATTTTCCTGCACAAAAAATCTGAAAACTTTAAAAAACTATACAGGGGAGACCGGTGGTGGGCCTGGCGGCTAGGAGGCATCCCGGCCTCGCTGCTGGAGCCCCGGGGGCAGCTTACCTTGGGCCGCTTCCTCCTCAGCCGTGAAGTCCCCCCCTGGCAAGTATCGCAGGTCTCTCTGCTTGTAATTATCTGGTTTGGAATGTGAATTTCTCCAGTTTGCAAGGGTTGGATGTATCACAGATAAGGCTGGGCTAAATCAGAGGGGTACACTCCACTAATCATTTGGAGGCAGGTTTGAAAAAGATGGGGAAAGTGTATACATTCTGCCCCCAGGCACACACAAATCCCGCTTAAAACAACTCCTGCTGCAACCCTTGAAGCCCTATATGGTCCGGGACCAACATATCTTAAGGACCCTGTAGTCCCCTATGAACTTCCCTGACCACTGCAGTCATCTCCAGGGTCCCTTCTTTGGGTGCCCCTGCCATCTGGGTAGCAGCCCAAGAAGAGGAAATTATGAAATTCTGCCCCCCCAGGGAAATCTGTCTGTCCCCCTCTATCATTATCCAGCACATGAAGACCCCCATCTGTTTTGTCTGGCATTTCCTCACTGGCTCTCCTTCCTGAGTATGTGTTTTGTTGAATTCTTTTTTTCATTTTTCTTATGCTATTTACTTTAAAGCTTGCTTTAATGTTTTTGATTGCTTGCCACTTTGGGGACCCTAAGGCGGGAGAAAAAGGTAGCATTAAAATGCTTTAAATGAAAAATAAATAAATAGGGGCTGTATTCTGATTCATGAAACTTTTAGGAGTATCAAACATGACCCTTAGTTTTTCTTACTTTGGTTGCAGTAAAACTCTTTACCGAGCAATTATGTGCCCAATTCTGTATAGGTCCATCTGCAGTCATATATGTAATTGCCTTAACACTACCAGAGCACTGTTCACAGAGGATATTATCACAGCCTTTTATTGATAATGTGCTCCTATTTTCTAGATGGATACCCCAAGAATGAAATTGTATACAAATGGAAGAAATCCTCAGTTGAAGTGGCAGATCCAGAATACTGGAGATTGTATCAGTTTGCATTTGTAGGTTTAAGAAATACAACCGATATCTCTCGTACTCAGTCTGGTGAGGAATAACTTGGAATTTCCTTACATCTATTTCAGATGGATTATCTTTGTTATGCATACTTCTGGACTCATGGCACCAAGTATTTTAGCATGTTTGAAACTGTGTAATGAAAATGCAGTTGTAGTAGTTTTATTTGTTAGAAATTGAATGTGTGCACATTGAGTAATTTCTTTGCTTCCATTTTATCAGAGTACATTTTCCCAGTAGCAATTTTCATCCACAGTAAGGTATCATTTGGGGAGGAAAGGCAAAATGAAATGTTTAGCGGAAAATCACTTGCATGGTATAATTGATTGTGAAATTCTTTTCTTGTAGGGGATTATGTTGTCATGACGATCTTCTTTGATCTGAGCAGACGCATGGGGTATTTTACGATTCAAACATACATTCCTTGCATACTGACTGTTGTTCTTTCCTGGGTCTCCTTCTGGATTAATAAAGATGCAGTTCCTGCAAGGACTTCCTTAGGTACCTGTGCTCTTCCAATTCACTTGTACTTTAGTGATTGCACACATATAGACATGAGCACCAGAAAGAAAATGAACCAGCGGTGCCTATCCTAAGGGATGTTTACACCCATTTAAGTTCATTGACTTCAGCACACTTTAAAGGGTGCAACTCTTGCACTGCAAAAGTCTTAGCAATTAAAAAAAATATCAGAGGCTGGCTTAGTGGTACAGCTTCTTCAAACAGCATGAAAAGGATAGTACTATGGAACATACCAGAGAGACCATGAATCCACAGTGTGCAACCCTGCACCATGACAGCGTGAAATTATTTCCCGGTATGTTGATTTATGGATGTGGTTCCAATTCCACAATCCATTTTTTTTCTCAATCAAAAGTCCATGTCAACAGATACAGAAGTGTCTGTTTTAACTGTTCCCCTTGGTTGGCTGTGGCCAACCAAATATGTTCAGCAGCAGAATGATTGCTGTTTGAATAATGAAACCCTGTGTGCACTATTCCATCTAGGTGCTGTATACATGAAGTAATTCCTCAAGCAGAAAAGCAGGTTTTCAACCATACCGGTATAACCCACTGTAGGGGATGGGCTGGGAGGACACTGGTATGATTGTGAAATCTGCAGAAACGTGAAGGGAGTGAAATCACACAAATGGCTTCCCACTCAGAATGTGTGATTTTATTTTCAGACAACCTCCACACTGAACACAAGAATTAGGTGTAACTCGGGCATTTAATTATCAGTGTCTTCATCCCAATTTATTTCAGACTGTTGAATTAAACTGTTGAGCGTATTCTGTTGAGGGATGCCAGCCCCAGGGTGGGACCTGGGGATCCCCTGGAATTGCACTTAAAGCTCCAGACTACAGAGCTCAATTCCTCTGGAGAAAATGGATACTTTGGAGAGTGGACTCTTTGGCATTGTAACCCCCCCCCCCTCAGATCCCTGTCCTCCCCAGGCTTCATCCCCAAATTTCCAGGAGCTTCCCAACCTGGATCTGACAGCCCTACCCTCCCATCCCCCACTGGGGGCCACGGGAAAGGCTAGCTACCCTATATTCATAGGTTTAAAACAATGGTATGGCAGGCTCGTGTAACCAAGCGAATAGAACATTGGTGCACTTGACTTGCTCACCAACAGCACTTTCCACTAAATAGAACAGATGGACTCCCATTCTAGCTGTATCTGAAGAAGTGGGCAGCAACTCAAGCTAATACCCTGCCACATATTCTGTTAGTCTTTAAGGTGCTACTGGCCTCTTGCTCTTTTCGACTGTCATCAACAACAGTAGGGCAAATCTGAAAACTAAATAATAATCTCGAAGTGGATTTAAAAACCAGTGGATTGAAAAGGGCATAACTCTTCTTAGGATGGCACTGTAAACCGGCCAACTTAATTTGCTATGGTATTTATAGCTTTCACTGCTAATGTAGTATGGTATTCACTGCTTTTATTTTTTTATTTAACTTCCACCTTTCTCACTGAGATTCAAGGTGATTTCCCAAATTATAAGGCAGTTTAATTTCAGCCATAAGACCCTTAAAAAGTGGGTTTATAACACAAGCATCATAAATTATAATCCAGTAATAATGAAACAATCCTCAAAAGTACAAAATGCTTCTAATGCAGAACAGATTATTTTCACATAAATCTGAAGATTTGCTGGAATCTTGCTGCTCTTGATATAAATGACATTTACATAATCAGAGTATATAAATGATGTATGGCATAAATCCAACATTGCATTGAATAGGTTTGAAGCTTGTATTCAAAAATTCACTTTAGTATCTAAACCAATTTTTGTGTAAAATGTTGCCTACAGGTGGTTAGTCCAGAGACAGAATGCTGAACCATGTTGTGGGGCTCCTTGAAGGAGTGCACAGTTTCGAGCTGTTTTGCAGTCCTGGTTTGGAGAGAAAACTCAGCCCAGAAATCCTAATATGAAAGCTGGTCATGGTTTGCACTGAAGAGGAATTGAATGGGAGTGGATGAACACATCACTCATTGAAACAGTGGTTTGGCATTGTGTCTTGAACAAGCCCTGTGATTGGAATTTTAATGTCTTAACAGTAAAAACCAACCACAAAAAAGAAAGCGGTGGGGACAGAAGAAAATTTTCAATCCAGAACAGACCAGGGTAACCAAAAAGGTGGGGGAAAAGAGGGGAAAAACTCTTATAATATGGAAATATAAGTGTCAGTTACAAAAAAAATATATTAAAATTATATTCCAGAAACTTTAAATCACTTCTTGTTGGCAGTGGCCAGAGCCATGATTGCCATTAAATGGAAAAATAATCAGCTTCCTACCATTACTCTATGGTATGATAAAATCCGGTAATTCTATGTTATGGAAAAGACAGCATATAAGAATGTCCAAAATGACAATGTTAAAAAAAAGATCGCTTCCTAGCAATTTGGTATCCACTACTGGAGTATATGGCCACAACAGAAAAAGGGCCTAAAAATGTATATCCTGCAGATCTGTTACATCTGTAAGGTTGATGCATTCTAGATATAACAATGTACAACGACAGTAACTAGGTATGTTTCTTTCACCAACTGAGAATTTTAAAAAAGCTATTAATTTTTTGCAAAATGTAACTATGTTATGTTTATCCTCTGTATGTCCAAAAAGTTATTAATTAAAAACCATTTTTTTAAAAAAAAAATCACATTGTAAATATTAAAAAGATCTATATAGGTACCTTCCCCTAGTGTAAAAAAACCCTTTTGAGTAAAATTGCACTTGTACACACGGGGATGTCACATACTTACAAACATCTTTCCTATGACCAAGATAGATAACATAAGATACAGAATAAACCAAACCAAATTCATTTCAGCCATGATTTAAATTTGTCCAATACACACCATACAGTGTTTTTGTAACAATTACAACATGTCTGAGCAAAGGACTGAATATCCAGATGTAATTTTTTTTTACATGGACTATGTATCTCTCACTGTTGTTAATTAGGACCATCAGAGATATTTTTCCATACAGTTGATGTTACTGGTCCAGATTTCTCTATAAGCCTTGTCTGAATAAAAGATTGCCCAATGGTGTGTATAGCCACATAGGTTTCCCTTGCTCGAAAGCCAGTCGAATCTGACTCTAGGGCTGCAGTGCTCATCTCCGTTTCCAAGCCGAAGAGCCAGCGCTGTCCAAAGACGTCTCCGGAGTCACGTGGACGGCCTGACTAGACACTAAGGCACACGGAATGCTGTTACCTTTTCACTGAAGTGGTACCTATTTATCTACTTGCAATTTCTTGCTTTCGAACTGCGAGGTTGGCAGGAGCGGGGGCCAGAGACAGGAGCTCACTCCATCACGCGGCACTCGTGTCTTGAACTGCCGAAGTACCGACCTTCCGGTCTGCAGTTCAGTGTCTTTAACTACTGAGCTACCACAGCCCAAGTATAGCCACATACAGGAAACCAAATGTATGGCTAAAGGTTTTGGAATATAATTTTCAGTTTTTTTCTAATTATCCTTTATATTTCCTCATAAAAGTTTCCCCCCCAACCTTTTTTGTTAAATGGACTTTAATTTCTTTCCATTCACCCGCTTCAGTCAGCTGAGTCTCGAAGGATCTGACAAAAGTAACCCAATTAAAATATCACAAATCATGGTTAAAACAACGACACGTGTCTGTTTCTGTGGTTTATACAATCATGCCACCGTGTCCCTTGTAGATCCACAGAAAAGGCCTGTTGTGTCTTCTAGAATCTTTAGACATATATATTCCTGTGGTCTCTCATGATGAAAAAAACCCTCAAAAACCTTTCTGTTATTTCTGAACAGGCATCACCACTGTATTGACGATGACCACGCTGAGTACAATTGCAAGGAAGTCTCTTCCCAAGGTGTCTTATGTAACAGCAATGGACCTTTTTGTCTCGGTGTGTTTCATTTTCGTGTTTGCTGCCTTGATGGAGTACGGCACCTTGCATTATTTCACCAGCAACAAAACAGGAGCCAAGAAGAATGACAAGAGAGCAAACAAGACACCTGTGGTAAGTGCAAAAGTTGAGTGAAATGCTGGGAAGAGCAAGACTCTGGAGAGAATGCTCCGGCAAACAACCCTGCTCCATGGGTGAGCTTTTCCAGACCCTGACCTAAGGAAGCCTGGGAAGAGCTAACAGGTGATGCTGCCCCAGAGACCCCAGCCTAGATTTGGAAGAGAGCTCATTTATCAGACTAATGACCAAATGGGCAGAGCCCATATTCCTTGGCTGAATGGAGTGAACAGGTTTGTGGGAGGGAGCACACAGGCCTCTTTCGTACTATCCTGGCTTGTTGCTGTCTGCATGCACGTAAGTCAACAGGGTAAAACAGGGTTCTGTTATGCTCTATGGCGGTGTTTCCCAACCTGTGGGACAGGACCCAAAGTGGATTGCAAAGCCTCCGAAAGTGGGTTGCAGGCCAGCCCTTCTTAATGGCATCTCCTGCCCTTCACGTCCTTCTCTTTCTTTTCTCCTCGCCGATTTCTCACAGTCTCATCTCTGCCCCCCTCTTTATGACACTAGTGAGGGTAGAAAAGCCATCTAGCAACCAGTAGCCATGCAGTAGTAGCAGAAAGAAAGGAGGGAGATTGGAGAGTAGGTGGGAGCTGCTCAGCATGTCATGGAAAAACCAGAGGTGGATAGAAAAGAGGGGGTTTTTTTGGGGGGGGGACTTCATCCTGGGGCTGTTTCTGCAGCAGCCCAACTTCTTGCTCAGCTCATGGCAGCATCTCACTGCTCTCTGCCTTCTGTGGGAGATGTAGCACATGGAGCCGTCTGCCAACCTCTTCCCCACCATCTGCCAGCCTCTTCCCCACCATCTTCACATAACTTCTAGACTCAGCACACCCCAAGCCCCTCTCCTTAAACTCTAGCTCTTGTCCAGCTGGCCGTTTATGGCAACAGGAATTGTTTGCTATTGCCTGCTTCTGCGTAGCAACCCTAGACTTCCTTGGTGGTTTTCCATCCAAGCACCAGTCAGAGCTGACCCTGCTTAGGTTCCAAGACCTGACAAGATGGGGTTTTCAGGGTTTAAAACTATGACCATCTTCTTTATGATCTCTTTATCCCGTCCTTCCTTCAAAGAGTCCAGGGTGGTATACGTGGCTTCCCCCATTTTATCCTCACAACGTCACTGTGAGATCAGTCATGCCGAGAGGCAGTGACTGGCCAGTGTCATCCAGGGAGCTTCTAAACAGACTGGGGATTTTACCCGTGTCTCCCTCATCCTCGTTTGACATTCTAACTACTACCTGACATTTTAACAGAATACATAGAGCGTATTCTTGGAGATACTTAAAAATCCTTCTTGATGCAAACTAAAAATAATGTTTTCAGTTTTAATCTAAGGTCTTGGAAAGAGGTAAAATAGTAACGTAATAAATAAATAAACCTTGGGTCTTCTGAGATCTCTTTTTGACTCTACCGTCTCTAAAAGTTATTTCATCTGCCATGGCTTGAAAGTAGACTTTTTCGGCTCTAGCACAAGCTCTCTGAAACAACTTCCCGGGAGAACATAGCAGGGATCCTATACTGGGCTTCCTTCAGAAGCATTGAAAACCCTTTTTTGTTTAAAAGCGTATTTTATAGAGGATTTTCTTATCTGTTGCTGGGAGCATTCTGGGGAATTGTATTTTGGCCAAGTTGTCTGTGTTCGGATTTTTATCATTCTCTTCTATTTTGTTCCTGGCTAGCCCTGTTTTTGCAAGCCTCCTTTTGCTGCTGCAGGCAGTGGGCAAGACGGGAGGCTAAGTATTTTGATGCATTAATTCATGCAGCATCTCGCCATCATTCCAAACGGTGCCCCCTCCCCGCCATCTCTTGGGTCTGTGTTTTGTGAGGAGAACAAGGCCCTCTGCTCGGGCAAGCAGCAGACCAAAAATATCTACGAATCAGCATTTTGCTCTGTGCCCAGTCGAGTACTGGGGAAGACAACTCTGACATTTATAAATCATGTATGCATTTCTAACTATTTGTGACATTGTGATAAATGCCAAAACAAATGGGAAACATATTTTATTAATAAAGTGCGGTCCTGTTCTGTCACTTGGATTTCGTGTAGTGTGGCATGCATGCAGGTGGGTCCGGTGGTAAAACGCACCCTCTCTTGGGCAGCCAAGCAGAGAAAAGACGGCCCAGTCAGCCTCGTGGCTTTTCCCTCACGAGAGCACCAGCCCTTGCTCAAACCCAGCTCCAAGCTCACCAAGGCCACTGCTGCTCTCATGCACCCCTTTCCCACTCTAGAGAAGGGCACTCCCTGCCCATGCATCACTGCTGATGTTTTCTGCAGTGTCGGTGCAGTGGCTGACCCTGCCTGCTCTGTCCTGTGAGCTCTTGTACGGTGTAAATAGCACGTTTTATCCCACCTTCCTCCAAGAAGCTGAGGCTGTCTCCCTCCCCCTCTCCATTTTGTCTTCACAACAGCCCCATAAAGTATGCAACCCTAAGCAGGGATTTGAACCTAGTCCACCTAGCCCTAATGAGTCACTTCATGCATGTTGTATTCTTATTATTTTACAGCCACAGCTTGCAGAGACCTTGGGATGCAAAAGGCCCTTTCTGATTGGCTAACAAATAAAGACTCTCATTGGTCCTTAAGCCACTCTAGGTAACCAATTGCTGAGCCTCGCTTAGGTCCAATAGGATTGTTTGTACATAGTTACATTGTTTGAGGTTATGAGTCGGAAACAGTATAAATTAAGGTGCCGCTCTCATAGAGCTGTCTTTGAGCTGAAGCAGTTTGTTTGAATAAAAGCCTATTTGTTTGATTCATCGCCTCCCGCTCAATACTTAAAAATGCATGACGCCATCCTGGCTATATTGTCACCTTTTGAAATAAAACATTCTGGTATGTAGCTGGCAAACTTGGAGAGGTGGAGAGCCATAGCGGACGGGAAGCCAGGGGACAGTGTCTGGCATTTAGGAGCTAAGGCAAGGGTGAAGCCCACCCAGTCATTTTTGGAGGGTTTAGGGGCAGAGCCAAAGGGTTTAAAAAAAAAAAAAAGCTGCATGTGTAGAACCCAGTTTCAAAACTCTCTGTTCCCACACGCTTCACAGCTAAAAAACTGGTGCGGGCAAATCTGTATTCAGCTTGTTCATTCCTTCCTACCAGGTTTTCACAATCTGGGAAAATACTAATGTGTAGTCATACCCTATTATATGCATACGACATGCAAACCAGAGAATAGCTCTGTACCTTTAAGACTCCCAGATGACATGCAAGACCAGGCTGTTGCCGCAAATCCCACCCTAGTCCTTTTGTTTGCCCTTTCCTGCTGTGCCACGCCCCCATGAAGTCCTGGTTTTACAACCAGTGGAGTAGACAACTGGCTCAGAGGAGAGACTGGGGGCGCCGCATCTCCTGGTGATCAATTGGAACAAATCTCTTGAGCTGCAACTCTAGGAGAAGATGGCTTTATAGTGCCTCTCTTACGCGAAGTTTGCCTGGTGCCTCT
This sequence comes from Lepidodactylus listeri, assembly GCA_029233225.1. NCBI lineage: Eukaryota > Metazoa > Chordata > Lepidosauria > Squamata > Gekkonidae > Lepidodactylus > Lepidodactylus listeri. The sequence goes on along the minus strand of JARCFY010000009.1, from coordinate 107,426,980 downwards.
CTTCCAATCATTTAGGCACCAAGCCTAAAACATTCCCAGAGAGGCCAGATTGGCAACCACCAGAAGCAGGGCCTTCTCAGTGGTGGCTCCTCACTGGCGGAACGAGCTCCCAGAGGACATCAGGGCCCTGCAGGACCTTTTGCAGTTCTGCAGAGCCTGCAAAGCAGAGCTCTTCCGCCAGGCCTTTAACTAGGAGCCGCCACTGGGGGAAAGGGCCACTGGAAAATCAGCCAGCTGAGATTGCCTGGCCTGGAATATCTGCTGGTGGAAGCCCTCTGGCCTGGGATATATGGACTGTTGCTCTTGCGTTGGAGGTTTCTGTATAGCTGCTATCTTCTTGGGTTTTATGTCTGAATGCGATTTTAACTGATATATTGCTGTTGTTTGAACTGTTTTAACTGTTGTTAGCCGCCTAGAGCCGGCATCACTAGATAGGCGGGATACAAATCCAAATAAAGAAAGAAACAAACAAGCAAACTTGGCTTTTAACTCTGGAGTTTTATCTTTCAGATGTTTTATGGGCCGCTTCTGACCCTAGGATCATTTTATCAACATCCTTTGAGGTCCCTTAGGGTATATTTTATGCCTTTGTTATGCCCTATTTTGTTGCAGTGGCGTTGGGTTTTAAAAGAATAATGGCTGTGTTTCAGTGGTTTGGTTTCTAATGCATTTGTTTTATTTATTTATTTTAAAAATATACCACCTGCCCAGGAAGCTGCTGATGTGGCTATTAAAATAAAAATAATAAAAATAGAACTTGAAATATATTAACTAAAACCCAGCATGGGGGGGGGGGGGGGGGAACAGCTCAGCAATAACACACAGACCGTAAAAAACACTAAACACTGCTTAACATAACAGTTCCCGATGAAAATAGTGTTAAAAAAATAAACCCCTGAATTAAAAGCTTCAGTGAACAGAAACATTTTGACCTGGCCCCTAAAAGAAAGCAATATAAGTAGCAGGCGATCTTCAAGGGGGAGAGTGTTCCAAAGGCGGGGTGCCACCACTGAAAAAGCCCAGTCTCTAATTACCACCCATCTTACATCTGACGGTGGGAGCACAGCGAGAAGAGCCTATGGGCAGATCTTAACTGGCAGACTGTTTTATTATTATTAACAACATTTATATCCCACCATGCTGCCCTTAAAAGATAAAAATAAGGGTTTAAAATATACAAGATGAAAATATACAAAATAATAAAAGCAACCCCCCTCCCAAATATGCATCATTAAAAATAATTTTTAAAAGTGTTAAAATGCATGCAAAACAGATTCAATACATTTGTTGTTGTTGTTCAGTCATACATTCGAGTGCGACTCTTCACAACCCCATGGTCCACACCACGCCAGGCCCTCCTGTCTTCCGTCATGCTCCGGAATTTGTTTAATTTCATGTTCGTTGCATCAGTAACACTGTCCAACCATCTCATCCTTTGCCATCCCCTTCTTCTTTGACCTTCAACCTTTCCCAGCATCAGGGTCTTCTCCAGTGAGTGCTCCCTTCTCATTGGGTGGCCAAAGTATTTGAGCTTCAGCTTCAGTATCTGGCCTTCCAGGGAACAGTCAGGGTTGATTTCTTTTAGGATTGACTGATTTGATCTCCTTGCAGTCCAGGGGACTCTCAAAAGTCTTCTCCAGCACCAGAATTCAAAAGCATCTATTCTTCGGCACTCGGCCTTCCTTATAGTCCAGCTGTCACAACCATACATTACTACTGGGAATACCATTGCTTTGACCATACAGACTTTTGTTGGCATGGGGATGTCTCTCCTTTTTATTATGCTGTCTAGGTTTGCCATCACTTTCTTCCCAAGGAGCAGGCGTCTTTTAATTTCATGGCTGTAGTCACCGTCTGCAGTGATCTTGGATCCCAGGAATGTAAAGTCAGTCACTGCTTCCACGACTTCCCCTTCTATTTGCCAAGGAGTGATGGGGCCGGATGCCATGATCTTAGTATTTTTGATGTTGAGTTTCAAGCCAACTTTTGCACTCTCCTCTTTTATCCTTAGCAAGAGGCTCTTTGGGTCCTCTTCACTTTCTGTCATTAGCGTGGTATCGTCTGCATATCTGAGGTAGTTGATGTTTTCCCAGCTTCTGATTTAACCAGGACAGCATTTCGCATGATGTACTCTGCATATAAATTAAATAAGCAGGGTGACAATATACATCCTTGTTGTACTCCTTTTCCTATGCTAAACCAACCAGTTGTTCCATATCGGGTTCTAACTGTCACTTTTTGACCCTTATACAGGTTTCTCAGGAGACATCTGAGGTGGTCTGGTACTCCCGTCTCTTTAAGGACTTGCCATAGTTTGTTGTGATCCACACAATCGAAGGCTTTAGCGTAGTCAATGAAGCAGAAGTAGATGTTTTTCTGGTACTCCCTTGCTTTCTCCATAATCCAGCGAATGTTGGCAATTTGATCCCTAGTTCTTCTACCTCTTGGAAACCCAGCTTGTACTTCTGGCAGTTCTCTATCCACGTACTGCTGAAGCCTAGCTTGTAGGATTTTGAGCTTGACCTTGCTAGCATGTGAAATGAGTGCAATTGTGTGATAGTTTGAACATTCCTTGGCATCACCCTTCTTTGGAATTGGAATGTAAATGACCTTTTCCAATCCTGTGGCCACTGTTGCGTTTTCCAAATTTGCTGGCAAACTGAGTGCAGCACTTTAACAGCATCATCGTTTAAGACTTTGAATAGCTCAGCTGGGATACCATCACCTCCACTAGCTTTGTTTTTAGTAATGCTTTGTAAGGCCCATTTGACTTCGCACTTCAGGATTTCTGGCTCGAGGTCAGTGATTACACCATCATGGTTGTCAAGGACATTGAGGTCCTTCTTGTATAGTTCTTCTGTGTATTCTTGCCATCTCTTCCTAATTTCTTCTGCTTCTGTTGGGTTTCTACCATTTTTGTCCTTTATCATGGCCAGCTTTGCACGGAACGTTCCCTTGATTTCTCCAATTTTCTTGAAGAGACCTCTAGTCCTTCCCATTCTATTGTTTTCCTCTATTACTTTGCATTGTTCATTCAGGAAAGCCTCCTTATCTCTCCTTGCTGTTCTCTGAAAATCTGCATTCAGTTGGGTAAATCCTTCTTTTCTCTGCTATTTGTAAAGTCTCATCAGACAGCCACTTTGCTTTCTTGCATTTCTTTTTCTTTGGGATGGTGCTGATTGCTGCCTCCTGTACAACGTTATGAACCTCCGGCTATAGTTCTTCAGGCCCTCTGTCTATCAAATCTAGTCCCTTAAATCTATTCTTCACCTCCACTGTATATTCATCAGGGATGTGATCTAGGTCAAACTTGAATGGCCTAGTAGTTTTCCCAGCTTTCTTCATTTTAATTCTGAATGCTGCAATGAGTAGTTCATGATCTGAGCCACAGTCAGCTCCAGGTTTTGTTTTTACTGACCGTATAGAGCTTCTCCACCTTTGACTGCAAATGATATAATCAATCTGATTTTGGTGTTGCCCATCTGGTGATGTCCATGTGCAGAGTCGCCTCTTAGGTTGTTGGAAGAGGGTGTTCGCTATGACCAGCGTGTTCTCTTGACAAAACTCTGTTAGCCTTTGCCGGACTTCCTTTTGTTCTCCAAGGCCAAACTTGTCTGTTACTCCGGTTACCTTCTGACTTCCTACTTTAGCATTCCAGTCCCCTATGATGAGAAGGACATCTTTTTTTGGTGTCAGTTCTAGGAGTTGTTGTAAGTCTTCATAGATCCGGTTCACTTCAGCCTCTTCTGCATCAGTGGTTGGGGCATAGACTTGGATTACTGTGATGTTGAATGGTTTGCCTTGGATTTGGATTGAGATCATTCTGTCCAGACATACATACAAAACCTAAAATCATTGGTTAGGGAGGAGGGATCATTGGGGGAATGCCAAACGAAACAAAAAAGTCTTTACCTGCTGGCAGAAGATGGCAACAGAAGGGAACAGACAAATCTCTCTGGGGAGAGCGTTCCAGAGCTTTGGTGCCATAACTAAGGAGGCCCTCTCCCCGATTGCCACCCACCTGAGCTCAGAAGGTAGGGTACCCAAAGCAGGACCTTCAAAGATGCTTGTAATGGTCTGGCAGGTTCATAAGGGATTAGGTGGTCTTTCAGGTAGAATTTATTGTGTTAGCCATAAGCCATAACAAAGTTACAGAATATTAAAAAACAACAGTGAAATAGTATAATAAAATACATAAAGAAATAAAACCTAAAATCACATACGTAAAATTAGAGTGGGTTATAATGGCCTGCATATTATAAGAATGACCCCTGTGGTGCCGCCCCGGCTCTAATCTTTTTAGCCGCAAGGGCAAAAAGGGAGACTCTATAGGATACAAACTCGTCAGTATTTGATAATGCAATCTTCTCATTTTCAGGATATGTTTTTATGGTAAATAAAATTCCTGCCAGGAATTTGTTTCTGGGTGTGTTGTATAGCGGGCAAACTAGAATACAGTGAGGAAGGTTCTCAGTGGCAAGCAAGCCACATGGTCATTCAGGTATGTTGGTTCCAAACAATATAGGGCTTTCAAGGTCAATACCAGCACCTTGAATTGTGCCTAGAAACAAATTGGAAGCCACTGGACAAGGGTGAAATGGTATGGTCCCTACCAATGCTTCCTCTAAGCTGTGGAGCCTTGCGAGCAAATATTCTACTTTGTGAGCTACTGGAATTAAAGTTGTGAGCGAGCGATTTGGCTACTGCATAAGTTAATTTGCTCTGGAGCTTTCCTTCCTGAGCTAAGACAAAAATGTGTGAGCCAGAGGCTAAAAAACTGTGAGCTAGCTCACACTAACTCAGCTTAGAGGGAACAGTGGTCCCTACGACTCACTCCAGTCCACATCCTGGCTGCAGCGTTCTCTGTCAATTGAAGTTTCCAAACACTTTTCAAGTCTTTAATGGTTTTATTAGTTACTAGGGATAAGGCCTGTTGTGGAATGAAATACAGTGGGCTCTAGAGAGAGGCTCTGGTCATAATTTTCACATTAAGCTGTCACGGCGCTGTTTGAGTGCCTCAAAGAGGAGCAGGCCGGCCACCTGGACCTCCTGGTAAACAATGCCTTCTCCAGAGTGAGCTGCTTCAAGCCAATGCATTCGTTACCCACGACATCTTTGTGGAGCCCGTTGTAGTTTTTTTTACAGCAGGTTTTACCACTAGTTGTATTGGAGATGTTTGTTTTTTAAATAGAAAAGATCAGAATCCTGTCTGTCAAACGGCCTTTCAGGCTTGTCATCCTCCCAAATTAGAGCACCGCGGCTCCTCACCTCCCCCCCCCCACCAGGTGCTTGTGCCCAGTAGGCCGCTCAATGGAAGTGGTGGTGGCGGCAGCCTGGAGTGGCGGCGAGTGAGGGACTGTGACTGTGCCCCAAGCAAGCCGCTACCACTGCTGCCTCTGCTGCCTCCTTGCCCAGCCACCAACCCCCCCTTCCTCCTCCTCCTGAGTTAGAGTGCTGCAGCTCCCCATCTTCCACCCACCCACCAGGTGCTCATGCCCGGTAGGCTGATCGACGGTGGCAGGGGCGACCTGGAGGGGCAGCAAGCAAGGGAGTCCTTCTCGGGCCAGCCGGAGAAGCCCCGGGGAGGCATTTAAATGTGTTCCTGCACCCCCAGTCCTTCCTGGCTCACCTGTGCAGTGCCCTCAGGGAGCGCAAGGGAAGCGGGACAGCCGGTAGGTCCTCTCTTCCCCCCAATCCCTGGGCATGTGGAAGGGAGGTGGGCAAAGATCTGTGGCCTTGGGGCCTGCAAGGGAAGCAGCCCTTTTGGCCTTGGAGTTCAGGCCAGTGTGCAGGTATGTGCCATCAAACCCCCAGCAGGCAACGTCGCCCCCCAGCAGGCAACGTGAAAGGCTGGCTAATAACCTTGGGCAATCGTCTGGGCTGTAGAAGAGGCCAGTACAGGCAGTGTCGTAGGAGTCTAGGCGGAGGCAGAAAAGACCAGGAGAATGTGTCTTGTGAGGAGATTTTTGGCACATGCCAGTTCTGTGGGCGGGACTCAGCCAGTGGCTAGGGAGACCCTGTGAGTGACAGATCAGGGAGCCAACTCATTTGGGAGCATGTGGAGTGTTCAGGAGAGTCCATGGTGAAAACAGAATTATATATAAGGAGGATAAGCCATCTTGAGCAGGTCTTTGGAGAGATGGCATATACATTTTCTAAATAAAGAACCGTTCATGGGGACTCAGAGCAGTTTCATCACTTCATTTTCCCCCTTCTTTATTCTCAGTCTTTATTCTTAGTATTTCTTCCAGCTTTGAGCTGTGTTGGTTGAAATTGCCCTTATTGTGGGGAGGAAGAGTTTCGGAGAGGTCACTCCTGTTCCTTGCTAAGGATGTGGTGAGAGGGCATTGCTGGGGTCTGATGCCACAGAGGTTGCGTATAGCGTGTTCTACTTTTTTGTATGCTTATTGGAACAGAAAATTTTGTTTCAAAAAACCACCCAACTATTAAATAATTCATAATTACACACTAGAACTAAAGAGCTGATTCCAGGATATAGTTCCCTTTTTAAAAATCTGCCAATCTTTACTCTTCCCATTTTTTCTTTAGCTACATATTAAGAAGCACAGATGCTTTGTCTGTCATTCTAGTCTTTTTGACTCAGGTGGTGGTGGAAAGTGCCTTCATGTCTCAGCCAACTTATGGTGACCCCATACGGTTGTCCAGGCAAGAGATATTCAGAGGTGGTTTGCCAATGCCTGCCTCGGCATCATGACCCTGGTATTCCTTGGAGGTCTCCCATCCGAATACTGACCAGGGCTGAACCTTGTTAGCTTCTGAGACCTGAAGAGATCCAGCTAGGCTGGTCTATCCAGGTCAGGGCCTTTTTGACATCACAGACAAATTTTTTACATGTTGCAAGGTATCTGGCTGCTCAACTGCAGTAATTTTCTTTCTCTTTGGGGACAGCAACTTGTCTACATTGCTAGCTGAGCTGCTAACAGCTGCTTTCTCACTTCTGTGAGTCTGAGCTTCCAAAAAGACACACACACCAGGAACATAATAAACATTTAATAATCCCCAAAGGGCAAACATACTAAAACATTAATGCACAGCATATCATTAGAAAATAGATACATTTAGTCATCTCCTATAAATAAATGAGATGTTACTCCTTGTTAGTACAAGGTGGAGATTTTTGTGAAGTTCCTGAGCATGATAGCAGAATGACGGGATTCTTAAACAGGACTGCAAAGAGCATTCTCAAAGAGAAGTGTGACAAGAAGCAAAGGATTAGGATAGAACGACATCTGAGATTTAAATCACAGTACATTGTGTTATTCCCCAGCGCTGAAGCAAGCATTTAAAACAAACAGTTCGCCAAATTTGCAATTTCCAGATTATTTGCCACCAGAATTAAAAATAATGGATTACATCCTACCATACAGCTCAGCCTAGGGCAGAAGGAAGGTTTTGTGCGAAGCTGAGTGGAGTAGTAGGTTACTCCCCAGTCATTTATTATGATTGCCACCATAAACGTTGGTTATTTCTAGGGTTGCCCTTTGCCCAGCACTAGTGGGGGAGCCCCCACTGGCATGCCCTCATCCCCCATTGGCACTCAAACGGCAGCAGGAGAAAAACGGGGGAAGGTGGCATCGCACAACACCACATCATTTCTGGCTGAGAAAATGGAAGTGATGTCACCGCACCACACGGCGCTCCAGGAATCTTACTGATCTTCGTGGTAACAGCTATAGAAGAAGAAGAGAAGAGATTGGATTTATACCCCACTCAGAGTCTCAGAGCAGCTTACACACTCCTTTCCCTTCCCCTCCCCACAACAGACACCCTGGCCGATTTCGCACTAGCATTTGCCCCAGGTTTGCCCTCATGCTTGCACCAGAGCTTCTGGTTGATTTCACACCAGTTGCTCCAGGCTCATGTTTTGCTCTGGAGTATCGCTCTGCTGCACCAGAGTTTCCCTGGAGCAAACAAATCCTGTTTTTAGAGGATTTTCCTGTTTGCTCCGGGGAAGAACCCAAAATGAAAACACGCCCACTCGCCCACCTTTCATCAGGACCGCCCCATTGTAGGAGTTTCTAATTTTTTTGGGAGAAAACCCTTCGTCACGCTATATCGAAAGGGCTGAGGTTCCACGTGGGAAAATGAAGAAAATACTCCGGAGGAAACTGGGAGGGGAAATTCCGGAGAGAACGAGAGGCAACTGGCCAGTGCGAAATCAGCCCCTGTGAGGTAGATGGGGCTGAGAGAGCTCTTTCGAGAACAGCCCTTGAGAGAACAGCTCTGACAGAAGTATGGCTTGCCCAAGGTCATCCAGCAGGTGCAAGTGGAGGAGTGGGGAATCAAACCCGGTTCTCCCAGATTAGAGTCCGCGCACTTAACCACGACCCCAGACTGGCTCTCTATAGAGATCAGGGGGGTCCTGGAGTGTCATGCAGTGCAGTGCCTTCAGTTCTGTTTTTGTTTGGTTTTTGTTTCGGCAGGAAACGACGTTTCAGCATTGCACAAGTGTGGTGCCTGTCCTCACCCCACTCCCACCCTGATCCTTCTGCCACTTTGCAGCCACGGGCTGGCAAGACAGCACTCACTGTTTCACAGCTTGCTGGTCTTCTGAGCCAACTCCCTCCCTCTTCAGCTTTTTATTGCACTCTTCTCGTGTTTGGAATCCCCACCCGTTTGTCAAACCACTTTGCTTCACTTTTCAGTTCCTCTTTAATATCTAGTTATATAGCAAAATATTTCCTGAACAACCCAAAGGATACCTTATTGTTCCTTCACAGGAATCTCCCCTACTTATTTGCACTGCTATCGAATGCTCCTCTGTGAATTAAAAAATCCCTGCACGTAGAAAACTAGCATCCCAGGCATGGCTGGGGCATGGCTGTTCTGACGTGTTAATTCTCTATGTGCAAACGATTATTTGGGATGACAAAGCATTCAATCATGATCCCCTGCCTTCAGTCTGAAATGGTATAGCCCTGACACAAGTTTTAGCAGGGGTGGCCATTCATATAACTGATCTAATTTTGACCCAAACAGACTGTGTTGTTTAATTATTGTAAGCCACTTTGAACCAAGAGGGAAAGCAGGATACTGTGAGAATGTCGCAAGAGATATAATCCACAACAGGTCTCATGAAGCAGTAAGTCCTTTATTTGCAGAGAAGATCATTGGAGTCAAACACTTTCACTGTTAGTAATACTGGGGTTAGGGATTACAGTTATTGATATACTGGATATGAAATATGGCTTAAGGATATTCTACCAATCACTAGGCAGGATTTTAGGCGCTCAATTATAATGGCTCAGAGTTCCCATAGAAAAATGCGGGAAAAAGTTTCCCAGAAAATAATGATGTTGAACATCTCTAAAGTTCAGTTCTCAAGGCATGGATAAGAGGAATACAAAACACCTGTGTGTTTGGCTTTCACATAATTGCAAGCATTTCCTTTCAAGGACAGGGCACAGGGATAGCAGGGAAGAGCAAAGCACTGAGACAGGCATGCGCAAGCCGAGCTAAGCAAGCAAGCGCAGCAAAGCACACATTCCTGAGGAGGGAGTCATGGCCCCATTGAGAACTCCCGGGCGGGACCTGTCACCAAGTAGGAGGAAAAAACAAATGAAAGCCAATAACCTTTCCAGGGGTCATGTAAATACATGTAAATACACTCAGTAGCAGTAACACAGTTATTGAACAAAATTCATGGCAGTTAACTGACAGATACAAATGTTTTAATTAATAAATAGATGTGGTTATTGTAAATAATTTGAAACAAATGTTGCATTCACAAATACTGAGATAAGATTATTAATCCTCTCTATATTGGGTGCCATCTTGCTGCAGCCTTCTGTTTCAGTTCCGTGAAATGGAGAGGAGGGAGTCATTCAACAGAATGTACCTGATAGGGATGTTGTCCAACCAGAAGAGTTCACCAAATTTCTGCCAAACAAGATGATCTGTGTATATTGTGTATATTGCCCATTATACAGTAATGATTATATGTTGAGACAGTGTGCAACCGCAGTGAAAAAGGCCAGCGCTATGCTGGGGATTATTAGGAAGGGAACTGAAGACAGATCAGCCAGTATCATAATGCCCCTGTATAAATCGATGGTGCCACCTCATTTGGAGCACTGTGTACAGTACAGTTCTGGTCGCCACACCTCAAAAAAGATATTCTAGCATTGGGGAAAGGGCAGAAAAGGGCAACTAGAATGATAAAAGAGTTGGAACAGTTTCCCTGTGAGGAAAGGTTAAAGTGCTTGGGGGTCTTTAGCTTGGAGAAACGACGGCTGAGGGGTGACATGATCGAGGTTTATAAGATTATGCATGGGATAGAGCAGGTGTAGAAAGAGGTACTTTTCTCCCTTTCTCGCAATACAAGAACTCGTGGGGACTCAATGAAATTGCTGAGCAGTCGGGTTAGAACAGATAAAAGGAGGAAACACGTGGAATTCACTGCCACAGGAGGTGGTGGCAGCCTCAAGCATGGACTGCTTCAAGAGGGAATTAGATAAACACAAGAAGGGGGACCCACGGTACTCGCGGGGGGGGAGTATCCCAATCCTTCTCCCCCCCCTCCAGCGGCGGTAGCAGTGGCAAGCCCCACCAAGCCTTCTCCCACTCCCCTTCCCCAGCAGCGGCAGCAGCGAGCCCTGCCAAGCCTTCTCTCACCACCACCCCCCAGCGGCAACGGTGAGCCCCGCCAAGACTTCTCCCACCACCACCCCTGCGCCAGTGACAAGCCATGCCAAGACTTCTCCCTCTTCTTCCCCCCCCCCCCGGCATCAGTGAGGCCTGAGAGGCTTACAGCCACCAGCCCACCAACCCTTATCCCATCCCCTCCCCCTCCAAAATGGCAATGGTGGCAGCGAGCCCCCTTCTCCTCCTCCCCCCGGCACCAGCAGTGGTGAGGCCTGAGTGGCTCACAGCCGCCGGACCTGCCAAGCCTCCCCCCAATGGCCAAAACGTTCTCAGCACATGTGCGGGGAACGCTTTGACTTTAGGGGGGGTTATATATCCCCCCAAAGTTTTTTTTTTTTTACCTTTTAGATTTTTCTGCACATCTGGGGAGTCCCCCAAGTGTGCAGCAAAATCTCTCTGCCCCCCAGGTGCACCCTCTATGCAGATTTAGATATCTGCATGGAGGGGGCAATTTGGCTATTAGTATATAGACAAGAAGGGGGACCCGCAATACTCGCTGGGGGGGGGGGAGTATTCCCCACAGCAGAAGCAGCAGGAGCTTGGCAGGAGGAGGAAGTGGCAGCAGGTGAGCCTTCTCCCTCCTCCCCCCCGGCATTAGCAGCAGCGAGGCCTGAGCGGCTCATAGCTGTTTGGCCTGCCAAACCTCCTGCCCCCTTCCTCCCCAGTGGTGTGGGTGTCAACAAGGCTCGCCAAACCTTCTCCCGACCCCCTTCCCCCCCAGCAGCTGCGAGGCCTGCCAAGCCTTCTCCCTCCTCCCCTCTGGCACCAGCGAGGCCTGAGCAGCTCACAGCCGCTGGCCCGCCAAGCCTTCTCCCACCCCCTCCCCCGCAGCAGCTATAGCAAGGCCCGCCAAGCCTTCGCCCCCTTCCCAGCAGCGGCAGGAAGGCCTGAGGCCCACCAAGCCTTCTCCCACCCCCCAGCGGCAGCAAGCCCCACCAAGCCTTCTCCCACCCCCCTCCCCAGCAGCAGTGGCGGTGGTGAGCCCCACCAAGCCTTCTCCCTCCTCCACCCCGGCACCGATTTAGATTTTTCTGCACACCTGGGGAGTCCCCCAAGTGTGCAGAAAAATCTCTCTGCCCCCCAAGTGGCCCCTCTGCATGGATTTAGATATCCGCACGGAGGGGGCAACCTGGCATTTAGTATATAGACAAGAGGCAGGGACCCACGAGACTCGCAGGGATGCTCTGTGTGGAGGAGGAGAAAGCCGCCACAGGTAAGCCTTCTCTCCCCCTGGGCACCGGCGAGGCTTTAGCAGCTCTTGCCAGGCCCTCCGCTTCTCCCTCCCACCCCCACAGGCACTGGCGAGGCCTCCGGCTCTCGCTGGGTCCGCCGCTTCTTCCCCCCCCCACGGGCACCAGCGAGGCCTCAGTGGCTTTTGCCGGGCCTGCCGTTTCTCCCTCCCAACCCCCCAGCACTGACGGCAAGGCTTGGATGCCTCCCAACTGCCGGGGCGCCACAGTTCCCAGTGTGTTCCCTGCGCATGTGCAGGGAGTGCTCTTTTACTTTTGAGGGGGGTTTAAATATCCCCCAGGAAGTTTTAAAAACTTTTTAGATTTTTCTGCGCACACGGGGAGTTTACCATGTGTGCAGAAAAATCTCCCTGCCCCACAAGTGCCCCCTCCACACGGATTTAGTGGGAGGGGGCAACTTGGCTATTAGTCTATAGACAAAAAGTGGGACTAGCGATACTCACGGGGGGGGGGTCTGCTGAAGCTGGAGGGTCTGCTGAAGCTGGAGGAGCTCTGGAGGAGAAGGAAGCGGCAGCAGGTGAGCCCTTATCCCTCCCCCCCAGTGGTGGCGGCATGGCCGGCCTGCCAAGCCTTCTCCCTACCCCCAGTGGTGGCGGAGTAATGCTGGCCCGCATAGCCTTCTCCCCCAGCGGTAGCAGCAAGGCTGGCCCGACAAGCCTTCTCTCCTTCCCACAGCAGTGGCCACAGCGAGGCCTAAGCAGCTCACAGCTGCTGGGCCACCAAGCCTTCTCTCCTCCCCCCAGAAGTGCTGGCAGCGGACAGTTCCCAGAACATTCTCTGTGCATGCGCAGGGAATGCTTTTTTACTTTTGGGGGGATTTAAGTATCCCCCAAATACTTTTTTTTAACTTTTTGGATTTTTCTGCACACCTGGGGAGTCCCCCAAGTGTGCAGGGAAATCTCTTTGCCCCCTAGGTGCCCCCGATGTGAGGATTTAGATATCTGCACTCAGGGGATGCCTTGACTATTAGATATATAGACAGGAAGGGGGGGATCCACGATACACGCAGGGGGGAGAAGCTGTCAGCCACTCGGCACTTCTCCCTCCCTCCCGGCCCCTGGCCCGCTCTCACTAGTGCCCGGCGTTGCTTCCCCCCACCGCTTCCCTCCCTCCCCCCAGCCTGTTCTCATTCGAGCCCGAGTGGTGCTAAGCCCAAGTGCCCCCCAAGTGCTAAGCCACTCGGGCTTGGTGTTTCCCCCCCGCCCTGCCACTTCCCTCCCCCGTTCACCAGATGGCGGCGAGGCCTGAGGCCCGCCGTGCCCCCTCCCAACCTCTCCTGCCCCCTCCCGTTTCAGACCTGGCGGCGTGGCGAGGCCCGAGGCCCGCCACCTCCCCCCTTCCACCCCCTTCCCCCCTCCCAGAGCTGGCGTTGCAGCTAGGCTCAAGGCCTGCTGCACTGCCTCCCCCCTCCTGCCCCCTTCCCCCCTCTCAGAGCTGGCAGCACAGCTAGGCCCGAGGCCCACCGTGCTGCCTCCCCCTTCCCCATTCTTGAGCCGGCAGCTCAGCCGCAGCCCCCTGCTGCTGCCGCCCGGCCACACCAGCCGCTGGCTCGGCCGTCGCCGCCCGGCCACCCACTGCTCATCTGCCGCCGCTGCCAGTCAGATAAGTCTGTTCCCTGCGCATGCGCAGGGAATGAGTTTTTCCTTTTGGGGGAATTTAAGTATCCCCCCGAAATTTTTAAAAACTTTTTGGATTTTTCTGCAGATGTGGGGACCGCCCCACATCTGCAGAACAACCTCCCTGCCCCCCAAGTGCCCCCCACGTGGATTTAGGTATCTGCACACGGGGGGCCACTTGGGAATTAGATATATAGATATGGAGCAGAGGTCCGTCAGTGGCTATTAGCCACAAGGTATAGATAGAAACTCTCTGTCTGGGGCAAGTGATGCTCTGTATTTTTGGTGCTTGGGGGGGCAACAGTGGGAGGGCTTCTAGTGTCCTGGCCCCACTGCTGGACCTCCTGATGGCACCTGGTGTTTTTGGCCGCTGTGTGACAGAGTGTTGGACTGGATGGGCCAATGGCCTGATCCAACAGGGGCTTCTCTTATTTTCTTATGTTCATTTCAGGTTTAGACAAGGATTTCTGATTCTATGGATCCTGTTTATATGACACATTTATTCTCTGGTGCTCTGCTATACCTTCTTGTTAGGCAGCCATGCTTATCCTTCAGCTGTCCTGAGGAAAACCTGATTTTTAAAAGGAACAGTGAATAACAGGGGTGGAGCTATTCCTTGTTTTAGGGTGAAAAAACCTGGCCTTACATATGGACAGCTGGCAAATTAAAATGTGGGAGAATTAAGTATACAGAATAGCCATAAAACCAGGTAGAAAGATCTTAAATATAACTGGCATGAGAATGGTACTGACTTTACCCCGGACCACATGAGTTTGCTGTCATAGTGGATTGGATCCTGGGCTTTTCTGCTGAGTCTCTCCCAGTTCCTCTCCTCACAGTAGCTATATGGCTTTTGTCTATGTGGATCCCACAGTCTTCACCAAAGCCTTTTTGGGTTGTCAGAAGGGGTTCCCTCCTCCCTCTTTGGAAAATTTGGCAGGATTCAGCCCGGTGTTTGTTTGAATCCAAAAAAATGACTGCCAGGAAGAGGTACTGTGGAACTCGGGGAGGAAAAAATACACACCTCATGTTGGACAAATTGGTTTCCCTCAGAGGATCTGTTGGGTTAACAGAGCAGATTAATAGATACGTGCCTGGTAGTGCTGGCTTCTATAGCTTGAAGACCTAAACAGATTGTATAGATAGCAATCTTACAGTCTATTTGATATGGGCATTCTTTTGCATTTGGCTTTTGAGGCATTCTACTTGTCTCCGAACCCAAAGCTTTTCAGTAATGCCTACAATTCAATTAAAGGAATTAGATTCTTTCAGCCAACAAGATATAATTGTTTCGTAACGGAAATGTCAAAAACAGGCCCTATCAGGAACTTTTATTTCTTTACACGATGAGCAATTATCTGTCTGCTCTATTATAATGTGTCTAAGTGTTGCATTTTAACAACATTGCTGATGGTAATTGGCTCAATTAGATCCTAAATGTTACCAAGAACGCTGAAAAAGCAGCTTGAGCTGTAATACCACTTTAAAATTTAATCATACAATTTCAGCAACTTTTGTTGAAGCTTTTGAATAATTCCATGGGCTGCTGGGTACTGTGCCTTTTGAGCTCTGTTACATGAACCCCGGCAAGCTACACAGAGATTGCCCAGCCACCATGTTGGGGAAATCAAACATCCATCCCTTAGCCAAAGTAGGTTCTTGTGTTGAATAACATAACTCCCTGAAAGTATGTGGCTCTGTATGCTAGTTCTTTGCATTTCTCTGACAGCATGTGCACAGCTGCGGATAAGCTCTGGGGTTAGCACCACACCTTTCCAAAATGTGATCTTGCATGATGTGTATTGGTCAGATTTTAACCGATGTGTATCCAAGCCTAAAGGGCCATAAGCAGCTGTGCTTTACATAATGAAACTGGACTGTCTGGTACACCCAGTGACTGAAACTGAGTTTTTGTGAACAAAGTTCTTATTTATCTCCCACCTTGGGTCTCTGTTTCCAATTAACCGTCAGCCTCTACTAGAACTTAACATACATAAAATACAATAATTCAGGCTGCTGTGGTGTTTCTCCTTAGATGTTTAAATTTAGGAACCATATCACCAGGGGAGGTTTTTTGCGTACTAGGCGAGGCTGCCTTGTGGCGCCCCCCCCAGGTGAGGCTGTCTTGTAGCACTTCCCCCCACCTCAGAGCTGCCCTCTCCGCTGGAGACCCGTCCTCAAGGGACACCCCCCCCCTCGGCCTCAGCACCCGCCCATCTGCCCGGGCTCACAAGCTCTCCAGCCCCGCCAGCAGCCACCTGCACCAACTGGCTGCAGCGCCTACAAGTCTGTCTGCATTGGCCCAAGGCTAAGCTTGGTTCTTAGCCTGAATGGAAAGCTGCATTCAGACATAATGGTAAATCATTGTTTGCATAAAGCACATTATCAGACTCCTGGTTTGAGTCTCTCTCAGTCTCTCCACTGCTCCATTACCCAGCTGCGCCCCTAGGCAGCTGCCTAGTTGGCCTAGTGATAGAGCCAGCCCTGCATATCACAATCACAAAGAATCCTGGTTTCTCTTCAGATCGCATAAATCTTTCACCTTTTACCATCACAAAGAATCAGGATTCACAAAGAATCCCGAACCACTGCATAATCCGCATTAAGAGGTAGGGCTGCCAAGTCAACCCGGGGGGCGGGGGATCCCCCGCTATAGGGGTTCCCGATCCGCCGGCCGTCGTCCATCCTGGACGACTTCCCCAGCGTAGTGACGTCACCCGGAAGTGACGTCACCACGTTGGAGACGTTGCCAGGGCAATTGCCCCAACGTGGTGACGTCACTTCCGGGTGACGTCACCAAGCGCGCGCGCCAGGGAGGCTCCCGGGCGGCGAAGGACTCCCCCCCGCCAAATTGTAAGTTCGACTTGGCAGCCCTATTAAGAGGTCAGCATTGCTGATCGATTGTAAAAACTTGGGGACATTGCAGGAAAGAAGTGTTTACAAAAGATAGATTGGATTTGAAGTTGCATCTTTTGTCTTATTAAAGAAACAAGTGTAAGCCTGTACTGGGGAGAAGAAAGGGCTTGGGGCCTTTCTGATTATGATTTCAGTCAATGAGTAAATGTAGATGCAGATGCCTCATCTAGGCCAGGCTGAATGGACCATGGTCCCCGAGGAAGGAGTTCAGGCACTGTTTAGGAGTGAACTAGAATCATCTGGACCCATGGAAGGTTGTCTTGCCAAGAATTTAGGCCTTCCCCCTGAGGCAATGCTGTCTGTAGCAGTGAACCTCATTTCCCTTCAGCAGACACCTTTGCCTCACTTTAATTTAGAGGACTGGAGACTAAGAGGCAGAGATAAAGAAGGCTCTTCCTTTTCTTCAGAGGACCAATAGACACCTGCCTTGTACAATACTTTCTTCCTTGGAAGCTGGCCTTCTGTTGCAAGAATGAGACAAATTAAAGATAACTGATAGGGTATCACATAATATTAGACCCCATAAATGGGCAGCCTGGATTTTGCAACTGGTACTACCTTGAAGATTTTGATCGGCAGCGATGAGAGCTCTACATGATGACTTAGGACATCTGGATGTTGAAAAAAGAAGAGAAGAGATTGGATTTATACCCTGCCCTTCACTATCTGAAGTAGTCTCAGAGCGGCTTACAATCCCTTTCCCTTCTCCTCCCCACAACAGACACCCTGTGAGGTAGGTGGGGCTGAGAGAGCTCTCTTGAGAACTGCCCTTGAGGGAACAGCTCTGAAAGAACTTATGACTGACCCAAGGTCACACCAGCAGCTGCATGTGGAGAAGTGGGGAAGGGAATCAAACCCGGTTTTCCCATATTAATGTCCACGCTCTTAACCACTACACCAAACTGGCTCTCACTGGACCTCCTCAGAAGGCGATTTTATTGGCCTTGGATGGCTAATTATGTTACCAGGAAATGTACAACATGTGCCCGGTATGTTCAGCAAAAGACCCTGCCTGCTCAAGTAGACTTCTTTGAGAATATTAACACCACAGGGCCTGTGGCGCACTGGTGTGCATCGATTTTCTGCTTGTGGAGTCAGATAGTAAAAACTATGGAAATATAGTGGTGGTGACAAACTATTTTACATGTTACTCCCAGGCCTATCCCACTAGAGATCAAAGGGCCAGCACTGGTGTCAAGGTACTGTGGGAAAAATTCTTCACTGTATATGGGTTACCGGCTTGCATCCATATGGATCGGGGCCTGATTTTTAAAGTTGACTGCTAAAGGAAGTGTTGCATTTGGCAGGGATTACAAAGTCAAGAATGATCCCCTGTCACCCTCAAAGCAACCCACAGCCAGAAATATTCAATCATACTCTGCTCAACATGTTGAGGACCCTGCAATCCAAACAAAAGACAAAATGGAGTCAACTTATAGCTTTCCTAATACATGCTTACAATCAGGGGTCCATTGGAGCGGGAGCGCACAGGAGCGCAGCTCTGGGAGTGAGGAGCCCAGGGGGCGGGCACATGACCAAGCCCCACCCCCTCCTTGGTTTCCCCGAGCAGTGCAGAGTCACAGCGCCCCGGGGAAAGCCCTGCTAGGGTCTTTATTGTTTTTAATGTTTTGTTTTAATATTGATAATTTTATCCTTGTTCCTTTTATGACTGTGTGCTGCTTTTCCAGAGACTTGCTCAAGGTGGCATATACATTTTCTAAGTATACCATTTTTTATCTGGGCACATGGCACATAAGTACTGGAGAAATTTCACCAACCCTTCAGCAGCTTCCACCCCATCAGTTTGGTGTAGTGGTCAGGAGTTGGACTCTAATCTGGGAGAACCGGGTTTGATTCCCCACTCCTCCACATGCAGCTGCTGGTGTGACCTTGGGCCAGTCACAAGTTCTCTCAGAGCTGTTGTCTCATGAGCAGTTCTCAAAAGACCTCTCTCAGCCCCACCTACCTCACAGGGTGTCTTGTTGTGGGGAGGGGAAGGGATGGGTGGTGCACATGTCCTGGGTATCTCAAGTCTACTTGAAACCTGGTGGTTTCAAGGGAGCAGGAAGAGAATGAGGGTGTGTTCTTGACGCTTATTTTTATTGCACAAAGTATTGGATGGGAAAGGGAATGGAGGAAGAGCAGGTCAGTTTCACTCACCTGTGGAGTGGAGCCTGAGGGGTGGGTGTGGCCTTCTGACACACTTTCCATATGTTGGGGGGTGTCATATGCTAATGAGTTATGCTAATGAGTTATGCTAATGATCTCCTGCACCTCTTTTTCTACGAAATGACCCCTGCTTACAATGCAACTTGCAATGACTCCACAGGGTTTATACTGTACTTTCTGAGATTTGGGAGAGAGCCTAGACTCCCAGTAGAGCTGTGCTTCAGTGTGTCTGGGGACAGAGATGATGTGTGGACTCATCTACAGTATCTGGAAAAGATGAAGCAACAATTGCAGGAAGCCTGTCAGCTATCCCCAGCAACTGCCCGGAAAAACACTGATTGCAACAAACATTGCTGTGATTCAGGCACACAAACTCCTACAAGGGGACTGGGGACTGATCAGAAACCTAGGCTTCCCTGGAAAGCAAAGTTGATAGATGGAAAGCACTGCCATATGTTGTAGTAGATAACCTGGGAACATTGCCAGTCTATAAGGTCAAGCCCAAAGATAATGATGGGCCTGTAAAAACCCTTCACAGAAATCACTTGCTTCCAGTTAGCTGCAAGGTATACCTGAAGTGGAACTATCAGGAGTCCAACATCAGGCTGAAAGGACAATAAATACAAACAAGAAACTGAGAAAATGGAGGAACCTGCCAGCTCAGCATTTACTAGGGTTGCCAAGTCGTAGGGACTCACCGGCGGGGGGGAGTCCTCCTCTGGCCGGGAGTATCTCCTGGGGCACACGTAAAGCGCGTGCACCGGCGACGTCACCAGAAGTTACATCAGCACTTTAAGGGCGTTGCCCCCAACGTGCTGACGTCACTTCCGGTGATGTCATTACGTCGTCCTCGCTGGACGACTTTGGGGGTGGGGTTCCCCCCACCGGCCCAATGCTGGCCAGTGGATCGGGAACCCCTTTAGCGGGGGTTCCCCCGCCCCCCGGGCTGACTTGGCAGCCCTAGCATTTACACTTTGGAGAGAATGATGGTACTTCTGAATCAGAGGATGATGGGTTACAGGGACCTGCCTTGGGGAATGAGATGTGACCTAAGAAAGTAGATCTGCTGGACAGGGGGCCCTCAAGGGATGCAACCAAAGGGAGCAGTGTGCCCTTCCCTCTAAATGCAGAAGGAGAGCCATTTATACCGGGGGTACATATTTCTCCAATGTTAGCTGCAGCCTTGAATGATTCCGCTGATACCTGCTGATTCTTGAATGTACCGTGAGTCACTCGGGCTGATTCCGCCATGACCACTGATGAAATAACTCATCTGCCCAGTGCAAGCCAAGAATGACCCTATTAACTCTCACACACAGGTTGTGGCTTCCTCAGAAACTGGCAGACAGTTCCAATGCTACTGTGACCTTTTTCTAGGGATCGATCCCGTGCACTGACCCAAAGCCCAGTCAGGGAGGAGGTCACAGTTTCACCTTCTGTCGCGCTCCGCCTTCTTCCCTCCGGGGTCCCCTCCCGTGGCCGTGACGTCCACTGGCGGCGGGTGGCTCTGAGCAGTGTTGGGGCAAGAAAGGGGCGAGGAAGGGCCTCAGATTGGCAGGGGGTGGGGTTTACAGCACCCTCTTCACCCCTCTGCCTCCGTCAGTGTTCAGTTCCTGGCGTCTCTCTCTCTCTTTCTCGTCACCATAAACACCTACTGGCTCATCCTCCCCGGCCTTTCCTTCCTGGCCTCCTTTTATTCCCCTCCCCACTCCCTCAGAGCCACCCGGGTGTCCCCGCCAACTCCTCCCTCTTGAGTCCCATCCCCCTTTAGAAGCAGAGACGCCATCCCGGCATTTGGGCTGGGCTCCGCCCCACTTCCGGATCTCCTGGGCATCGGCCGGAGTCCCATGGAGGAGGCTCTGCTGCTTCTGCCGACTTTCCTTGGTCCCCAGCCTTCCGGGTGCTGATGAGGGCCGAGGGCCTGTGGGGCTCAGCTGCAGTGCTCCTGGGCGCCTTGCCTGCTCTGTTTTTGGTGGCGGCGCCATGCGGCGCCCATAGGCATTCCCGGGCCCGATACGGGCCGGGAGGCGCAGCGACGGAGTGGGCCGCCCGTTGTGGCCGTGGGTCTTCCTGGGGCGGTTCTTGTGGGGCTCCGGCTTCCTGGGCGTCTCTGACTGGGCCGGGTGAGTGTGGGGCCACTTCAGCGGGGGGGGGGGGGGAGAGAAGGCCCAGTCGTTTCTGACCGGGACACCTCCTGTTAGAAGATCAATCAGGGGGAAATAGCCTGTCAGAATACTGACATTGTTGGATATTTCGCCGAGTGAAGTGCAGCAGAATAATCATCACAAACACATGTGGTTAGCGTCTAAGAAAAAATAACTTACTAGAAAACATAGGGAAAGGGTTACATGGAAAGGGGAAAAACAACAACCAAACTAACTCTTCTTTCTAGTTTGTGGTCATCATTGTGTCTCCTTGCTTCTCTCTGTGTGTGTCTCTGACCAAGGGAGTGGACGTTTCCCCCCCCCCCAAAGGCTACATCCCTTGCATATGTGCAGAATAGCATGTACTATCTCCAATATATTGATTAGCCAATAGTCAAATCTTAATATCACCTTATTAAGAATAAGACCTCCCCCTTATTGGTGAGAGGATTCTACTCGACACCTAATCGGTTCTATGCTAAATTTCTTTACAAGCTTACAGAAGCGTTAGCTTAACCCTTTCATGACTGAAGGGATGACACTTGCAAAACCCAACACTTCAGATAAACTTGGTTTTTCCAGTTCTGTTCTTGTTCAGCCATTGAAAATGTCTGTTACTGCCCTGACCTGGATAGCCCATGCAAGCCTGATCTCGGAAGCTAAGCAGGGCTGAAAAAAAAGGGTTTGAGGCCTAGGTCTGATTAGTAGACTGCAGATAGACCTTAGGCCAGACTGGACTAGCAGACAGCTGATGAGTACATAGGCTTCTGTTAATTTGTGTATTCAGCGAAGGCTCATGGGGCATGCTTTTGAAAGAGCCACTATGACATTGAGTGGTGGTTTAAAGCAGGACTGGGCTAGCTGAAAGGACAAGACGGGTAGATTGACTGGGAAGCACTGAAGGTTGTGCTCTCTGAAGGGCAAAGCTTGTTTTACAAGTTTTGGATCCAGAAAAAGTCCAGAGAAGACAGAGCTGAAATTGCTAGCTGGGAAGAATTGAACAACCCTCCCTGGGAAAGCTGCAGCAGCTGGGAAGAACTGAAGAGCAGGAATCGCTGACAGCCGAACTCTCCATTGACTGCACTGAAATCAGCACCCTAGGACAGAGCTGCTCCATTTCATCTTGCCAGGAGGAAAGGGGAACTGTTCCTACGGCAGTGAACAAACTTGAATACTCATCTAGCATCTTCACAGGAAGAGTTCCTGCTGTTGCAAGAAGGCCGTCTTGACACCTGGTACTAGGGCTGCCAAGTCCCCCCGGTAGGGCAGGGGAAACACCGATTTTTAGTGCTTTCCCCCGCCTTTTCCAAGTTGGCCACCGGGGGGACAAAATGGCTACCTTAAAAGGGAAATGTCTGCAGAGAGCCTGCCCTGCAGTAAAAAGCCTCACCAGACATTTCCCCTTTAAGAAGTCAGCAAGAGAGCTTCCACAGCAAGAGAGGTCCGCCCAGAGATTAAGGAGGGACTGAAGGAGCTGCTTTTGCATGTGGCTGGCAAAGTAAGTTTCTCTTCCAGCTCTTTTCATTCTCTCTTCCTCTTTCTTTTTTCTGTCTGTCTCTCTCTCTCTCTCTCTCTGTCT
This sequence comes from Lepidodactylus listeri, assembly GCA_029233225.1. Classification (NCBI taxonomy): domain Eukaryota; kingdom Metazoa; phylum Chordata; class Lepidosauria; order Squamata; family Gekkonidae; genus Lepidodactylus; species Lepidodactylus listeri. Next base: position 107,404,641 of record JARCFY010000009.1, on the reverse strand, counting down.
CCATCCAGCAGAGGTCTATCAGTGGCTATTATAGCCACAAGGTCTAAATGGAAGTAAGTGCCTCTGCCAGTTTTTTCCTTCTCTTTCTCTCCCCCTTTCGTTCTTTTTTCTGTCTGTCTGTCTGTCTGTCTGTCTCTCTCTCTCTGTCCCCATCCAGCAGAGGTCTATCAGTGGCTATTATTAGCCACAAGGTCTAAATGGAACCCTTTGTCTGGGGCAGTGATGCTCTGCATTCTTGGTGCTTGGGGGGCAACAGTGGGAGGGCTTCTGGAGTTCTGGCCCCGCTGCTGGACCTCCTGAGGGCACCTGGTATTTTTGTCCACTGTTGTGACACAGAGTGTTGTACTGGATGGGCTGTACTGGATGGGCCGATCCACTGTGGCTTCTCTCCTGTTCTTATGGTATGAAAATCATATTAAGCACTTGTGTAGCACTTAGTGCTTCATATTCTGCCGAGATGAGGAAGGATTCAGTAGGGCCGTTGCTCAGTGATAGAGCATCTGCTTGACATGCAGGAGGTATCAGCTTCTTCAGCTAAAAAAGGATCAGGTAATAGGTGACATTAAAGATCTCAGCCTGAGACCCTGGAGAGCCACTACCAGTCTGAGTAGTCAATACTGACCTTGATGGCCCAATGGCCTGATTCAGTATTAGGAAACTTCATGAGTTCATGTGGAAGCATGTGGAAGCAACATCACAGGATGTGACATCACAAAATGATGTCACTTCCTTTCTCCTGGCTCCACCCCCAAAGTCTCCTGGCTCCACCCCCAAAGTCCCCAGATATTTCCCAAGTTGGACTTGGCAGCCCTACCTGGTACTCTGCTCCAGGCTTAGCCTCAGGAAGAACACACAGTGTTGTCTGTCTGTGCCTTCTACAAAGTGGATTGTGAGCAGGACTCTGAGACAATAGTTACTGAACCAGTATTGATATCTTTGGGAATGTTTTTCACAGTTGCTTTCTGTTGTCTTTAAATAAATTGGATTGACATTATTGTCAGCTAGGCTGTCATAAATAAAAGGTGGGGGTAGAGAGAGTGGCCACTATGAAGGAAAAGGGGGGAGAGAAGGTTGTAAATACTGTTGTAAACTCTGGAATGTTACTTTTGAGTCCCTTCTAGCATTTGTCCCTGTTTACTTAAGGTCTCGGGTTTCTCTTGCGAGTTTCCCGCTTGGTGGTAAAAGCCGTTATCTTCCACGTGAGGATAAAGTGGCATTCATTGGCTTGTAGCCATCTGACACCCCAATTTGAACCCCGTATAAAATACCTTTCCCGCTTTCCCTCTTCAGTCTTAACACAGAAGATGTTTAGAGAACGTATAGTAAACTGACTACAGTAAACTGAACCTGCTTAAGGACTGTTGTTGAGTGCTGATTACTAGAGACTCTGACAATTATGAGTTTATGAACATTACCCTAGACTTTGAACCTGGCTCTTGGGACTCAAAAAGTTACATAAGCCAGCTTCATTAACAACTCAGTCAAATGTAGTTTTATGAATCAATACAATAGGGATTCCCTTTTGTTTCAGTGGGAGACATGTTTCCACAGGAGTAACTTCCCCTATCCACTTTAGATGGAATTGTACCCCTCATTTAAGGGATTGTTCCTATCAGACTGTAGGCAGAAAGTTTCCCTGTTTGAAAGGCAATTCAATTTTTTCTTATAGGATGGTCACTGGATGATGGGAGCGCACTGATGTATGAGTTAGTTTCTTCATCCTTTCCTGAGATGCTCAAGTGGTATTTGGGGAGGGTCTCATTATTGTTGCTGTTGACAAACCCCCCCCCCCCCCAAAAAAAAGCAGTACAGCAAAGGGAAGCTAAACTCCTGATTCCCTGAAGCTTACTTCATCCCCCTCCAATGCCTTTAGCAGTTTTCTCCCAGCCCAGTTCCAGTACTGCAGGTCAGCCATAATGGGAGAATAGTATTGAAGAAAGGCATTGGGTGGCAGGATTTAGCTCCCTCAACCATGCACTTAATTTTTATTTAAAAAGAGATATCCCTGGCTTGGTTTTCTCTAGGGGTGTTCAAATCAGAAACTGCCAACGCTAAAATCGTCCTAATTACCCTGTATCAGACTGGAGACGCAATATCCGACTCTGATAGGGAAGATTATTCTCAGTCAACTGCCTTGGGGGATAGTTAGTAGAGGGGAAGGACTTGATTTGCTGAAATTTTAGTGTTATTTGGTGAAAAAATAGCTGCACCAGAACCTCGGCATTCCCTCTGATTTTCCTCCATAGAAAATAATGGCCAAACATCGAATCCGACATGTCTTTCTGATACAATAAATGCATTCCCCATGTTGGATGAAAATGATAATCCTGCCCTTTCTGAAATTATGATACAAAATTAAAACAACAAATTTTCAAGTCCACACCCCTACTTTTCTTTATGGGAGGCCGTCTTTTCCCCCATGCCAGACGTAATGTGTGGGCCTTATATGTAGGAAGCACCATGCTGTGTACTTTGAAGCTTTCACATCAAACTAATGAGATTCTGAGACCTGAATTCTCAGAAATGGAAATCTTTTGTCTCACATCAACTTTCAAGATCTATTCTGCATTTGAATTTACTGGCTACTGGTGGGGGTAGTATATATGTGCACTACCCTGCAACCTGGCTGGCTGGCCTGCCTACCTGCCTGCCTTCCAGAAATTGTGAGTGCAAGCAACACATTTGCCTTCCTCCCTTGCCAGGGACACTGCGATAACTGTCACCGGGGGCGGGGGCGGGGGCGTGTAGTGTGGCTTGCCTCTGTCTCCCTCTGGTTGCACCTGCCATCCAGTCCAAGCAGCCAACATATCAATCTCTCTCCAGTACAGACACACAACCACACCTGTGTATTTGTGGTGGTGGTGGGGATGAAGCATGGCTAGTCTGTGCCTTTGTCCCCACCCTGTTTGCAGCATGGTTGAACTGTATATTAAGGGGGGGGGGGGAACCTCAGATCCACACCGCATAATTCTTAGATATATGTTTAAACTAATTCCACACCTGATTTCTAGCACAGCTTCTTTTGGGAATACATTGTCGAATTCTAAATAATACACATGGATGCCAGTGGGGGCCGAACATGTTTGGTAACTGTATGAAAAGACAGATCAATAATGCTGGTCAAATCACTTCACCACTTTACTGGTCCAGGCAGTAGTTCAGCATATGACAGGGATTCACAAAAGTAAGCATGACAGAGCGAGATAAGCTGGATGGGAATCGACACAAATTTGTGTCGCAATTTGCATCGCTTTTGCAGGATCACACAGGTCCATGGACCTGTGAGGGCGAACCGCTGCTGCATGATCACACGCAGCCGTGGGTGAGGGTGGTTTTTTTTCTGGCCGTTTTCAGTGCGCTTATTCACTTCTACAAGGTGAGGGGGTTTTTTCTGGCCGTTTTCAGTGCGCTTATTCACTTCTACAAGGGATCGATGACTTGCCTCTCCACCCTTGGGGTCGTCCGATGATGCGCATACTGGGACAAGGGGGGGGGAACCAAAAAGCCCGCTCCCAGACACCTCTTGTTTGCACTGGCGCGATCACACAGGGAAAGGCCGGTTCTGGGCCGTCACAAACCATTTGAGACTGCCTTTTCACTGGTAGCTAAATAAGCCAATTCCCTGCCGGCTCAAAGCGGTTTGCGACAGTTTGACACCAGCTGCAGGATGCTTCCCAGATGCATTTGTGTGATCGTGCCACTTTGAACTGGCGGGGAATCGTCCTTCTTGTGTCACAGATGGGTGCGTATGATCGCGCCCTGTATGTCACAGCCAGGTCCTCTTTAGGAGTACCACAGTCTTAGCTCAGAAAAACCCTCCATTTTATTCAATGAAGCTTGCTCTCAGGTAAGTGTTCATTGGACTGCTTCCTAGGAGTAGTACATGCAAGTGATGTGTGAAATTGTGGAAAGTTGTGGGACTCCTTACATCTTTCCTTTGCATTGCATCCATGATGAGACTTAAGCAAAACCTGCGCTCTTATCTTTCTTTCTTTTTTAGAATCCACCTCCTCTTGCTGTCCACCCTGGCTCAACGTTAATTCCAATAAACAATATCCGACACCTTCAAGAACATGATGACCGTTATGGCTACGAGTGCCTTGAAGGGAAGGACTGCACCAGCTTCTTTTGTTGCTTTGATGACTGCCGCACAGGATCATGGCGAGAAGGAAGGATACACATCCGGGTGGCCAAAATTGACTCCTATTCTCGGATCTTCTTTCCCACAGCCTTCACCCTGTTCAACCTTGTTTACTGGATTGGATACCTTTACATGCAACCAAAATACTACATCAAGTGATGGTTCTTTCTGAGCTCCTTCTATCTGCTGTTACGTGTTTAAAATTTTTTGTTAAAATTGTAGTCAGTCTGCTACCAACTGCCATTCGGATTGGAAGGTAATAGTCCGCAAAAGATCCCTATTCCTAATTATCTACAGGAGAAATTGAAGTTTAATAGAACTGTGCTCAGTCCTAGTTCCCAAAACTGAGCAGTTATCACTATTGTTTTGGTCATTTCCTTTGCCACACTGGAAATGAAGAGACCTCATAGGAATGGAAGAAACTAGGACATCAACAAGTAACTCCACTGTTGGGCCTTTCCCAACGATCTCATCAGACAATACAGAATTGACAACTACAACATTTAGGTGACATAAAAAATCAACCTTTTGTATACTACCTGAAGAACTGGCAGTGGTATGTGGTGTGTATACACACCAATATTTATTTATCCAAAGTATTTGCATCCCACTTTTTGATCAGGGATCACCAAAGCAGCAAACACAATTTTTTTTAAAAAAACAACAGTATTTTTTTAAAAATCAAGTATCAAAATAAAAATTTACAAGTTCAACAAAATTAAACTACATCACCACAGAGACATATCAGACACCTCATAGCAGAAGAGAAAGAAGAATCAACTCAGGCAGAATTGGAAACCCTTCTTTAAAAGTCACATTGTCACTTGTTGAAAGGTGAACAGTGCAGGGGAAAAGCAGATTTCCTCAGTAACAACATTCCACAACACTGGGGCTACCGCCAAAAGGTGGTATGCATGCCAGCTTTTGCATGCCAGTAAGGTGGACAGTAGCTGTTGAAGAGATGCATGAAAAAGTTCAAGATGTTGATCTGAGAGGTCAAGCAAGATATACGATCGAACGATTATTTATTATGCAACAATTACAACTGAGAATTCTTTCTATAGTCCAAGATAGAATAGTATAACAAAATTCTACATAAAGTGTGGCGTTATTGAGAGAATCTTGATAGCCAGTGATGCAGTTCTGAAGACTGAAGGAGCACCTGAAAGAGGTAGTCATGATTTTCTCTGATTCCCTTTGTCTCCAGCCCCCGTTATACTGTTCCTAATGATCCACTGATTTCCAGGAACAAAATTTCCAGGAAGCTCAGTCAGCTGCAGTGGGAGAGGGCAAGCAGGAAATTCCTACACCATGAGCAGATCCCATTGGAATACAAACTGTTGCGTCTGATAAGTTACAATGGCCTGAATCATTTAATAGTAGCAAGAAACACCAGTTCCTGGAGGCTTTTAAACCCATGTGCTTTAAAAGGTTTCCCTCAGAGAGAACAAAGCAGGAAAGGACTGTCACTACGGAGGCCCTCAGCCATCGTGACCACCTATGCGTGACCACCCAGTTCTTGCCAGATATGGGGGACTCAGGAAGATGACCTTAAATGAGCAAGAAATCTTCTGAATAGCAATAGGGCAGGGCAGGGCAGGTAAAATGCCCTGGTCTGAGCAACTTGGGAACTGTATTCTGCTGCTGCCTGCAGATCTTGTGCCTTTTCGGCCTTTGGTCTTTTGGGTCGCCAGGCCATTTCCCCCTCCTTGCTTTGCTTCATCTGAGCTTCATCTCGTCCTGCTGTGAACTGCAGACTGGTCAGACAGTCACCATTCTATCACTGTATTGTTCTAAAATTTATCTCTGTTCTGCAGTTCACTTTTCCTTAACGGTGATTTAATTAGGAAAAGTTCTGAAGGGGATTCTGAAATGGGGACATGTACAGTTTGCTTCAGTTTTCAGTTCCCTTCAGTTCCTTTATATGTCATTTCCCCACAATTACCAATGCAGATGCATACACTGCTAAACTATGGCCAAAAAAAAAAATCGGTTCATGTAATTTTCTGTATGATGGCAGTTAATCAAGCATTTGTTGAGGCAAACAAAGTTTAAGTGATACTCTATGAATTGAATCCCGTTGTTACAAACTAACTTGACTTAACATAAACTTTGGTGTCATGTGATGTCTGGATTGAGCCAGTATGCCCAACAATGATATGCAGTGGGAGGATATAACTTGAAAAAAGAAAAAGAAATTTGCTGCAAACTTTATACTATATAGCAGGGGTGGCCAACCTTGCTTAACGTAAGAGCCACATAGAATAAACGTAAGAGCCACATAGAGATGCCTGAGAGCCGCAAGACAGGAACAAATATCACACACACGTTTTTATTTTTAAAAATATGCAAATTTGCTTTTTATTAACGTTAAATGGGACTGCCAAAAATAAAAACAAACGAGGAAAACCAGTTATAAGAAAGAGAGAGAGAGAAACTAGGAAAGCAAATAGATGGGAGGGAGGAGGGAAGGAAGGAAGGGAGAAAGAGAGAAAAAGCATGCCTCCCCTTTGCTTCCCCAGCCGCCCTGTCAGGAGCCGCACAATATGTGTGAAAGAGCCGCATGTGGCTCCCGAGCCACAGGTTGGCCACCCCTGCTATATAGTGATAAAAAAAACAGAAGGCTATATTCTGTGGCTGTTTCACTGAGGGAAGAGGGACAATCTCACCCAATATTCCTTTTCACTGATGCCCCCCACCCGCACAAGAAAAGGTCTGTGAGAGTCCCTCTTTCACCAACAGTGCCTTTTGGGGGAATCAAAAGAACAGAGACAAAGGGGGCTGCTGGAGAAAGTGTAAAGAAGAGAAAGATCTGTTTCTGCCAGTGGAATGGTATTAAGATATAATCCAGAATAATGGAGAACAGGCCTATAGCCAGGATTTTGAGGCTTGGGGGGCAAATGTTTTTCTGGTGGGGCTGAAGTTGTCAGAGCAGAAAGAAAAGCCATTTAGTCAATAGAAAGCTGCTACCAAGATAGATCTCTAAAGTGCAGGCTGTCAACCACCATAGATGACAGTTCTCAGCTGCTGCAAGTTAATCACTTCTGCCAGCCTAAGCAACAGTTCTGATAACAAGCTGGCAGGTGAGGGTGATGACTTCTGTAGTCAAGAAAGCTAACACTTAGGCAGGAAAAGTCTCTTAAAAGAGACCAGTTTCTTGACACAGAGTTAGAGGAATTTTAGAGGTCACCTACTCCAACCCCCTTGCTCAGTGCAAGAATTAGTCAACTACAGTACCCCACTCTGCTTAAAGGAGCGCACACCTTTAAAAATGTTTAAAATTATTGAAAAAAAAGTATTTACAGGAGAAATTTGTGTGGGGCTGTGCCTTTAAGAAAGGGGGTAGAGCCCCCAAAAGCCCCACCATCGCTACAGTCCTGGTGGAGAATTCCCCAATGTGCTGCCTTCTCTTTGGAAACAAGACCAAGTTATTCAGAACTCCAAAATCCAGAGAGACATTCAGAGTTGGGTCTAGCAACTGTAACCTTCCTTGGAGTATAAAACATGTTACTGAAAGAGGCACTTTCCTGCCACAATTGCTTACAGCTCAGCAACAAACAAGTCAGACAAGGTCCGTAGTCCGTACATGCAACACTTTGTGAGATACCTGAACAAAAAGGCATGTGTGAGGTAGACAGTCTTTAGCATGACTGAGGATATCACTTGGAAAAAAAGTGATTGTAGACAAAACAGTTTTTCCGCAGTTCTCCCCAACATTACCCCACTCATGAGTGAGAGTCTATGTGCATCAAGGACACAAGAACACTGGTGTTTTAATTGTTACAAAAAACATGTACAGTTTAAAGGGAGACTTCCATCCATAATCTCAGGCACACAATGAACGCACAGAGGAGAACGGTGGTTGGCCAAGGACGCAGGTCCCTGTCATGTTTGAAGATGTATGGCTTCCCTTGCCGTTTATGTCTACTGTACAGACATTGGTAGAATTGAATGTGACAAACCTTCATAGAAGGCAAGGTTGGGAAAGAACAATTACAGTGTGCCAATGCTTGAGTCATTTTTTTAAAATAATTTATTGGTTTTAATGTTTTTTTTGTGTAAAATTGTCTGATGTACTAGTGTTTTGTGGTTTGGCCACTCTCTGTCTGAAGTGACTGGAACTGTTGGTTTTCGAAACTCTAGCTGTACACAGGCAGAGCACTGTCCAATTTCCTATTCTGCCTGATGGAGAGTTCCATGAACTTAGCCAGTAGAAACTGGTCCAATAAACTCTACCAATTTACCTCTTCTGATTTGCAATCTGTATTGTAATGCACTGCAATCATTTATAAGGGTAGTTGGGGGGGTACCATTGACTAGCTCAGCTGACAATATCACAAAGGGTTTAGTGTGTGTGTGGGGGGGTACCATTGACTGAGCTGCTCACATCCTAGAGAGGGAGAAAACAGAAAAGGACCTAAGGAAGGAGGGATGCACGGGCCTAAGAAAGAAGCAGAGTTGTACCCAAGAAGCAAACAACAAGCCCATGGAATGAGACCATGGAGGAAGAACCTCAGAAGGGAGTGGGAAAGCAAGATGAGAAGTGCTGCATGATCTTTGATTGGCTGGGATCGTGAAGGTGAAACATCCAGGAAGCGGCTGCCCTCACTCTTCAATGACTTTGTTAGCGATAGCCAAATCCAACTGGATAAATAACATCACAGGGTCATCATGTTCACTGATTCTGATTAAGATGAGATGAAGAAAGCGGGGGGGGGGGGACGACACACACGAAAGAAACAACTGATACAGGTATTAAAGAGGGTTGGAAAATGACAAATGGTTTTAACAAAGTGGTTTTTAGGCAATAGAAAGACAAATAAATAAATAAACAAATAAAGGCATCACCAAATTCCTGGCTTTGGGCCCAAAAAATGAAAACACGAGTGCCTGTGATTTAGCCTTGCTTATACCCAGTTGTGTTCTTCATGCAAACTACTAAGTGCATGGAAGGATTAGGATGCACCACCAGTTTCTACTTCATTATTTAATTTGGGAGAGAACTTGTATACTGTCTCTGCAGAGGATGATCCCATAGAAGCAACCTCACTGGCAATCCATGCTCCAGTAAAAGACATTCTTGGTGATTATGTGTGAAAACGTTCACCATTTGAGCAGGGATGCTCAGAACTGACTTCTGCCTGGTAGGGAAAGTATTATTATTGAAATTACTTTGCATTTCTTTAAGCTATTTTGTCACTGTACAAAGGCATGGAGAAGGATTCCCACAGGGGTTGTTAAAATTGCTCCAGATCTGAACCTCAAGCACCTGGCAGCGTATAGCGAAGGACAGCTGGATGGAGTCAGAGGAGGTGAAGACAGTCCTCCTGTTCCACAAAATGCTCTAGTGTGCTCCATTTGCAAGTGGGGAAAGGGGGGGGGGGAAGCAGTTGCACCCCATGGAATGTAGCACTATTCACAAGGGGAAGCAATATGCCAATTATAGTTGCTGGTGTCATAACTCTCAGGCAACAAAAGCTGCTGTAAAGGTTCTAAAGAAGTCACCCCTGACTCCAGGAGCATCCCTTTCTTCCCATTTTTCTCTTTCCAGCTGTCAAAATTAGGTGAGAAAGTTTGCATAGCAAGGGCTTATATCTCAGGTATGGCTCTCTGAAAGCACTGTATCCATAATACATTTATTTTAAAGAGAGATTGATTGGCACTTCTTCACCCTGTATTTTCAGGTCTTGGCCAAAGGAGTGCATTCTGTAGCCATGTTGAGAAAGTGTTCATCTTTTGCCCTACACCTAAACTAAAAAAAACTACATACTATCCTACCCTAAGGTATACAGAAAATGCGTTTGTAATGCTAATAATACTAACATCATTAGTTACTGAAAAGCTAAATTATTTCTTGGCATACATTGTTAATTCATTCTTGCTGTTTACAAACAAAAATTTAACGTTAGACCTTTGAACCACATACAGCAGAGGAAACAATCTAAATAATAAATTTTAAGATTACAAGGCTTGGTGTGTTATTACAGCAGACAAAAAAACAGTTATAAAACTATTTCTCCTTTGATTCTCTTCCTTTCTTCTTGTCTTTCTTCTTTTTAGGGGCAGCTGCCCCTTTCTTAGAGCCTGAGTCTTCTCCATCTTCAATTTCTGAGCTTTCAAATCCATACATACTCTCCTGCTCTGCCAGTGAATCGTCTGGTTCAGTCTCTATTTTCTTCTTGTTGTGCTTTTCCAAAAACAATCTTGCTTGTTTGATGGAGTCAATTTTAAATTTCTTATCTTTGTAGCTGAACATCAGTCCCTCCGGGATGTCCCATCTGTAAGAAATAGTCTCTGACTGCAACCATAAAGCCAAACTCCTATAAGCTTTCCTTCTCTTTCTTATTTCAAATGGAATGTCTTTTAAAACTTTGATTTCTTCTTCTTGTATCTTCAGAACAGTTCCATTCATGGCTTTTAACACCACGTCCCTGGTTGATCTTTTTGAGAATCTCACCACAATTTCACCTGGCAGTTTCTTCTTTTTAACATATTTTGGATATGTCCTGTAGGTCATATCCATATCGCTTTGAATTGTCGCTGCTTGCCATCCTGTCACAGGTGCCAATGCTTCACTTAATATTTTCTTAAGATTCTCCTTTTGACTCAGGAATGTTCTGAAATCTCAGGAAGTAGTTTGATCGGTCCATTTGAAGCTTTAATACGTTGTCACTTTGAAGAGATTTTTCTTTTTCAATTTTCTGCAGTCTTGAATCATTTTTTTCAACCGCTGTTTTGACATCCAGGAGGTCCTGCTGGAGCCTTTCCTGTTTTCTATTTGAGACTCTCATTTCAGTTTGCATCGTCTCCAGTTTAGTGTTGATTGAAGCCAGTTGGTCCACTAGGGGTCGCAGTGCCACTGTCAATGCCACATTCAGCTCAGTTCCACCTTTTGAAGTAGGAAGTGAACTTCCGAGTCTTGGAGAAGCTCTCCCCGCCATTTCTTCCCACAGTCGCCGATTGTTTACAGTTAGATAAGAGATCTCAAAGGGGACCTTTGTCCCCTCAATTTGTCACACCGATGCCTTTCGCAAGCTCTTCCTCTGCTCCATGCGATCCAACACTCCCAATGCATTTATAACACCTCCAAAACAGCAGCAGGACCATGGGAAAGTCTCCGAGTAAGTTACGAGGGAGGGGGTGGGGGGGATCTGATCCTCCTAGCCCACCCCTTAACGTTTCATATCAAAAGATCAGGAGACTCACGATTCAGCCATTGTGTATCTGGTAGACCCTCACCTCTTCGCTCTACATTTTCTGCAGCTTCACGGCAGCGTTTCCAGTAGCCCGAGGGCTTCCTCCAGCAGGCGAACCTCTAGAAGTAAAAAGGAGCCTCAATCCCGTGATCGCCACCGCAAGGAGAGGCTACCTTCAAGCACCCCAGGCAGGGACCCTTTCCTAGGCTCCCTGGGGGTCCGGCACCAGTCCGGAACCCCTTCAACCTGTTGAGAGCGGGTCGCCTCTCCTGCAGTTGCAGAGAGAAGCACCCACCATTAAAACGCCTGAAACCGAAAGTCTGAGAAAGTGTTCATCTTTTGATGGGGGAGATGCATATTATTCCTTATGTCCATTATTTCCCCTTTGGATAAGATCTGTTGGAAGGCCATGTAATCTAACTCACTGCTCAATGCAGGAAACCCAAAACTAGAGTATTCCTGATCCATTTGCTGAAGACCTTCATGTGAGGAAAAGCACACCCTGTAGGTGACTGGTTGTGTTTTCGAACTGCTCTTACCATCAGGAAATTTCAATCAAAATCTACCCTCCTATAATATAAGCCCACTAGACCTAGTCTTTCCCTTTGGAGTCTTTCCCTTCCATGTCACAGCTTTTGGGGTATTTTAAGGCACTTGACCATGTGTCTCATCTTCTCCAGGCTAAACATAACCTAGTTCATTTCAACCTTTCATCACAGGACTAGTCTTCCAGACCCCCAACCATCTTCATTGTGCTCTGAACCCATTCCAAATTCTGTGCAGCATCTAGAACTGTACATTGTATTCTAGATGGAATAGAGTGGAACTATTATTTCTTGTGCTATTTCTGTTAATGCAGCCTAACCGCATCTGTTTTTTGATGCAGCAAGATCACACTGGGGGCTCAGTGGAAGAGGCTCTGCTTTGCATACAGAAGGTCCCAAGTTCAGTTCCCAGCATCTCCAGTTAAAAAGGAGCAGGCAGTAGGTGATGTGAGAAACATCTGCCCGAGAACCTGGAGAGCCTCTGCCAGTCTGAGTAGACAATACTGACCTTGAGGGCCAGAAGATCTGATTCAGTATCAGTCAGCTTTGTGTGTGGTCACTGCACAAGGCAACAAATTGCAAGTCACTCATGCTCCCTGCCTTTATTCTTCATTGATCTTCATGTTCCCCAATCCTGGCCCATAACAGCCTGGATACCAATGAGCTCTTTTTGGTAGGTTGCTTAGGCATCTGCCATGCCTCATTACACATTAGTCGAGGTGACATTCTGGTACCATCAAGCCTTAACAATTTTATGACTTCCACACCTTATGGCTAAGCTTATATAAATCTCAGCTATGTGCAAGTCATGTTATCAAGGTAACTGTTGTGGGGAGATGAAGGGAAGGCGATTGTAAGCAGCTTTGACACTCCTTAGGGTAGAGCAAAGCAGAGTATAAAACCCAACTCCTCCTCCTCCTCTTCTTTCATCTCTTTTCATCTCTAAACCCAGAGGCATCTGGATTGAGGCGGAATGGCAGTGTTGATGTTAGACCTGTCGGCAGCGTTCAACACTGTCGACCACCAACTACTGGCCCACCGCCTCACTGACATTGGGAGTCAGGGGTTGGCTTTACAGTGGCTCTCCTTGTTTCTCTGAGACTGGGGACAGAGGGTGGCAATAGGAGAGCAACTGTCCCAAAGGCACACATTGGTGTGCGGGGTGCCACAGGGTGCAGTGCTCGCCCCGATGTTATTTAACATCTACATGTCCCCCCTCACCCAGATTGCATCAATATGCCGATGACACCCAGCTCTATCTGTTGTTGGGCAGCCAGTCAGACTCTAGTCCGGTAGACCTGGACCTGGCGCTGAAGGCTGTGGCTGGTTGGCTTAGACAGTCGACTGAAATTGAATCCAACGAAGATGGAGGTCCTATGCCTGAGTCGGAGTGGGCCAAGATTGGGGATCCCTCTCCTGACTTTCAATGGGGCACTAATGGTGCCAGTGCCGGAGGTTAGGAGTTTGGGAGTGCTCCTGGACCCCTCGTTAACGATGGAGGCCCAGGTAGCAGCCACTGCAAGGTCAGCCATTTACCAACTACAACTGACTAAGCAGTTGGTTCCCTTTCTCGAATGCAATGACCTGGCTATGGTGAACCATGCATTGGTCACCTCAAGATTGGATTACATGGGGCTGCCCTTGTGCCAGATCTGGAAGCTGCAGCTAGTGCAGAATGCAGCGGCCAGGCTGTCATTGGGACTCCCTAGGGAGGAACATATTCAGCCTGCCCTAAAGGCACTGCACTGGCTGCCTATAGCATATCAGATCTGGTTCAAGGTGCTGGTGCTTGCCTATAAAGCCCTATATGGCCAGGGACCTGTTTACCTGAGGGACCGTCTCTCCCCGTATGTACCCCAGCGAGCACTTCAATCAGGTTCTCAAACCCGCCTGGTCCTGCCAGGGCCCAGGGAGGCCTGACTGGCGGTGACAAGGGCCAGGGCTTTTTCGGTGGCAGCCCCGTACTGGTGGAATGAGCTCCCAGAGAACGTCAGGGCCCTGTAGGACCTATTACAGATCCGCAGGGCCTGTAAGACGGAGCTCTTCCACCAGGCTTACAAGTAGGTCATGAACCTATAGCTGTGGCCTGAATAATGAACATCGCCGTCCAGACCATCAGCACCTGTTGACGCTGTTGGGATAGGGTGAAGTAGCGCCATTCAGTGGGAAGGACATTGTATAGTGTTCTGTATGGGAAATTTTTTATATTGTATTTTATGATTTTAATGTTCACGGTATATGTTGTTAGCCGCCCTGAGCCTGCCGAGAAGCGGGGAGGGCAGGATATATGCCTAATAAATAAATAAATAAATTCTGTGAAACAATGTAATGGTCTGACTATTAAAGCTATTGAACGGCATGGCTGTTTGGCTCATAAATACACTTCGCTTCAGTCTGTTTTCCATGTACCTCATTTGTTTTCTGGAGAAATCCTTTCAGCTTTCTCCTAGTACCCTGAGTGTAAACACAAATAGAAATCTAGTGAACCATAGCTTGGTGTGTAACAAATGTATTACTTGAGCCTGGGAGTATTTCCTTTTTGATCTGCCTGCAAACTTTCTTCTTGGATATGCGGAACGCTCATTGAGACTTTACTGAAGTGGAAATCATCGATAGCTCAAGCAACTTGATTTGAAGACTGGCTACACTGGTGAATTGATGTTCAGGTATTGGTGAAATTTTGTGGAGGTGTCGGAAATTTTGCAGGCAATTTGATTTTTTTTTTTGCCCTCTGCCTCCTTGCCTTTGGGGATTTCAGCGTTCATAGCAATCCCAGGAATGGATCTCCCTCCAGTGGCAAGGGTCTATTGCATAACATTGGGTGCCAGTAGGATTCCCAGTGCCCAGCCTCCTTAGAATATTGTCAGTTTCACCATTTCAATCAAATTCCCACACTCATGTCAGCCCTTCTCTTTTTTTTCTGGAATATGTCAAGATTTCCAATGATGGACATTAAACATGCTCCCTTTACTCGTACATACATTTCCATCCCTTTGGCATACATCCTAACCCTTGGTTAACAACTTTTCAGTCCTAGCCATAACAACAGTCGAAACAGCATATAAATGTATGCATGTATTGCAACAAAATACTGTACTTCCAGACCTACCCACTGCTAACAAAAACCGGACTACATTTCAAGAGACTGGTGTGGTTTTGTTTGACTGCATACACCTTCCAGTCCATCCGTGCATCAAAAACTGGTCCCAAAACTGACAAGAGAGCATACCAGGACAGACCAGATATATCTGGAAACACCCATTTTCACTCCAAACACAAAATACTCCAGATGCACTTATTCCAAGTGATGTGGCCTTAGGTAGTTAATCCTTTTCTTCCCTATAAACGTGTACCGTATTTTCCGGCGTATAAGACGACTAAGCATATAAGACGACCCCCAACTTTTCCAGTTAAAATATAGAGTTTGGGATATACTTGCCGTATAAGACTACCCCTCTTCCAATGCACACCTTCACGGCGGGGAAGGGGAATCCTGCTGGACGGCCCTTCTTTCCCTGCTGCCGGAGCGCCGAGAGAGAAAAAAGGGCAGGAGCACACACACACACACACCTTCACGGCTGGGAAGGGGAATCCTGCTGGATGGTGCGTTCTCTCCTTGCTGCCAGAGCGCCGGGAGAGAAAAAAGGGCAGGAGCACACACACACCCCCGCCCCAGCCTTCGTGGCTGGGAGGGAAAAAAACAAAAGGCCTCTAGAGGCCTCGTTCTAGGCCCTCCCCCAGCGTGGAGCCCTTGCCTGCTTGCTCTTGCTCCAGTCGCTGACTCGGCTGCTGGGAGAAGGGGGCGTGGTTCTTTACTTCCATCGCGCTCCCCTGCCTGGCGAATAAGATGACCCCCAACTTTTGGGAAGATTTCCCTGGGTTAAAAAGTCGTCTTATACGCCGGAAAATACGGTAGTTATTAACACATTAATCAAAAGAATTAACTTCAAAACTAATTTTCTCCAGGACTGCCACCAAATATGCAAATAGAACTGAAGTCCAGTTCCCAGAGGTATGAATGACCAAAAATCCCATAGAAAAATTCTACCTAAATCATGAAGTGTGCATGCACACACGCACAAAAAGATTTCCAATGATGTGCAAGTACTATACTTGCCACAGTTAACAAATTTAATACCGTATCCTTCTATGAAGTATGAATCATTTTAATGTGGTTCAGAAGAAAAACTTCAGCTCTAAAAGGCTGATCAATACTGAATACATTTTTGGAACAAGGGCTTTCTCCTGGCACAACTTCAAAACTCAAATTGAATGAAATCATATGAACCATCTGTTGTACTTTCCATTGTTCCATATGCACGTTGTTATTTTGTTAAGAATGATATTAAAGCGTTATGTGTTGCTGCAGCCGCTACACTACTGCTGGCATGAGTGGAACTGCTCCAAGTACATCCTCTGTTCTGATCATGCATTGGTGGATCCAGCCACATACTGGCAAACTACATGGAGCTGAAACATGTAGAACCCTGCCTGCATATAGGGATGGGCAAACATCCCTATTGTTCCTCTTTATATGAGGTTACATTTTTTGTGAGCAGTTTTGGTTCTCCCCTTTTTTGCTCTTGGCTTTGTAGACTTGTTTGGGTTGTGTACCCTATTGTATTTTTTTTTAATTGCGATGTATAGTATTTATCTGGGCAATGTATGTCATTCATACATGTAATCCTTTCCTTATCTATCCTTATTATATAATTGAGTGTTCGTGTGACTCTTTCCTCAACATTCCACATGCCACCCATAGCCTCTGGTCCCCTGACCTGTCATTCAGAAGCTGAACCTAACCACTGGCTTTGAGTACTCACATGCCATTGGCTGGGTGCTGGGTCTGCTCCTCTTCCCCGCCCACTCCTTCGGCCACTGTGCCCTGTCAGAATTACTGGCAGACGGCTTTCTCTCTTGAAGAAGATGCTTCTCCTGCTTCCCTCCTGTGTAGGACTGTTACCTCAGTGGCTGTTGGTAGGTGTAACAAAATTGTTAGCCGAATTGCTTTAATTTAACTTTAGCAATTGGCAGAATAATGGGTTCTTGCCAGCTATACCAAGGTCCTGCCCCTTCCAGGAGTTCCCAGAAAATAGGCAATGAGGCTGAGTGGTTTCTTTGAATGGTGTTTACTTACAACATGTTGTTCAAGCATACAAGAAGTAATCAAAAACCACATACACACAAGATCTAAGGAAATCAGACAGAAAATAGCACTGTTACATTAGCAGGAGTTTCGTTGGGGGGAGATACATTACCTATCTTGGTGATGGATGGTCCACGTCCACAAGAAGATC
The DNA here is from genome assembly GCA_029233225.1 of Lepidodactylus listeri. Lineage (NCBI taxonomy): Eukaryota > Metazoa > Chordata > Lepidosauria > Squamata > Gekkonidae > Lepidodactylus > Lepidodactylus listeri. Next base: position 107,387,462 of record JARCFY010000009.1, on the reverse strand, counting down.
GAGGGAAGGGTGAACAAGAAAAATAGGGGGAGCGAGACCTGAACCTGCAGATACACACTCCATCCTGGCTGCGTAAACCAGGGATTAAAGATGGAGGCAAGGTGTTGGGTACAGGAAGCAGGACATGAGAGGTTGGTAAGAAGATAGGGGTTGAAGGTGGCTAGCAATGTGTTTCTGTTGTGCAAGATCTTTTATCAGGTAGCATTGGGGCGGGCTGCGCTGACCACATCCCCTTGTCACACCTATTCATTGGTCCGTCCCTACTAGCCTTACTATTGGTCAGTGTCATAGGGAGGAGGAGGCAGGAAGGAGTGGACAATATTGCAAATCTAGGTGCTAAGCAGGATCTAACACAGGGGTCCTCAAACTTTTTAAACGGGCCAGTTCACTGTCCCTCAGACTGTTGGAGGGCCGGACTATAGTTTTAAAAAAAAAAACCATGAACAAATTCCTATGCACACTGCACATATCTTATTTTGAAGTAAAAAAACAAAATGGGAACAAATACAATATTTAAAATGAAGAACAAGTAAAGTTAAATCAACAAAATTACCAGTATTTCAATGGGAACTATGGGCCTGCTTTTGGCTAATGAGATGGTCAATGTCCGGTTCCATATTTGTCACTGCTAGTCGTAACAAGTGATGCAAGTGTGCATCAGTTAGTCTAGATCTGGTTGGAGATTTCAGATGTTATTTTGCGGGTAGGGAAGGCGCACCGGGGGGGGGGGGTGCATGCGCAAGCAAGGCACCCTTGATGGGGCTGTTGTCTTTCCCTCTCCGAAGAAACAAAGAACTCGGCATCCTCACAAACTTTTTAAGGCAGCAAGCCCCCAGCTGCTTCTCCCTGAAACTCCACTACTGCAGGCATCATGATGGGAAAGAGAAACCTCTCTCTCTCTCTCTCTCTCTCTCTCTCCCTCCAATTCCCAGCAGCACAAAAAGCCTCGAAAAAGACCCCCGCCCAGCTCTTGGGACTGGCGCAGGTCTCCTAGCTGGCTGAAAGGCCTCTCAGCCGGCTAGGAGACTTGGGGCCAGCCGGAGCGCCTGCCACCCCACACTTACCCTCTTCCAGTCTTCCTTTTGCCTCCTCCTGGCTGACTGGAAGCAGGGGGGCGGGGCTTTGTCATGTGGCCCGGGACAAGTCGGCTGCAATTTTTCTGCTGCTTTGTGTGCTGCTGGGAATTGGAGGACAGGCAGCGGCATACCCGGCGGGCCAGAAAAATGCCCTCGGCGGGCCGCATGCGGGCCGTAGTTTGAGGACCCCTGATCTAACACCTGGGCCATCTGGAGGGTTTCTTGGCGCCAATCCTTGGTCTCGTGATGGCTTCGGCCAGGTCACTCGATGGTCGATGATTAGTTGCTAAGCAACGTCACTTAACATAATCTCTTACAGGAACTTTGGGGGGAAGGTGTGAGGAGGCCAGCGTAAAGGAGAAAAGGACCCTTTGAAATGGAGCCCTGGTCTCCCTGTTGGTGTGAACACGTGAAAGAGATGGAAGAACTCTTTGAAATGGAGTTCTGGTTTTCATGTAGGTGTGAACTCTGAAGGAAGTCTCCCACTGTGGGGTGGAGCCTCTCATAGCAATAGAGAGTGCATTTCGCCCTCAGCAGAATAACAACCCAAAGTTCAAACTTATGAACTTTTACAGTTCATAAGAGCATATAATATGCCTTGCTGGCTTACAAAATGGCAGTTACCTGTGTTTATAAGATGGCTGCTGTCTTTGGTTTGTTTAAAATCTTCCTCCATAAGGTTTAATTGAGCTGTAGTTCCAGAGAGGGGCCTGCAGGGGTATCACTCACTGGGTTGAATGGGGCTCCCTCATCTGCTGTCCCACAGCTGCCACAAGGCCAAAAAGTGCAGGAAAAGAGGGACTGTCCCAAGGGGTGGGGCACCATCAATATAGACTCTAGCCCATCCAGGGAGTTTAACCCCTGTTGATTTATGTCCTGTTGGTTCACAGTATGTGTTTACTCCTACAGTTGTGCCTTATTCATTTAGTGTGTGTGTGCGCTCCATAACTGTGTTAATAGTAAAATAAATTCTTCTGTTTGGGCTAATAATCTGTGTTGCGTTCTGACCCCATAGTCTCCCCTGCTCTGCATAATACCAAAGGGAGGGGGTAGCCCAGGGAAGCAAGGAAAGGCCTGACCCTTGGGTTGCCAACTTTTCAAGGATCTCCAAATAGGGAGATTTGGCCACAGGGGTCTCACTGTCCCTCTGAAAAGGCAGTGACAATTCAGTGAGTGGTGGCAGGGAACTTAAGGAGTGAGATAATGCCCATGGGATGAGAGTGGGAGGCAAACAGCTGAGTTGTAAACTGGAGCCCGTTTCGCCACAGTAGGCAACCAAGCTTGGTTCAGACAAAGGAAGGAAACACAGGCCTTTGTGAGGAACTCATTGGGGCCAGTCCTGACTAGGGTTGCCAGCTCCAGGTAGGGAGATTCCTAGAGATTTTCTGGTAGAGTCTCTGGAAGCCAGGGTTTGGGGAGGGGAGAGGCCTCAGCTAAACAGAATGCCATAAAGTCCACCTTTCAAAGCAGTTATTTTCTCCGGGTGGGAGAGATCCGTTGTCTGGAGTTCAGTTGTGATACCTGGCGATCTTCAGGCTCGAGCTGTGGAGTCTTGTGAGCAAAAAATCTACTTTGTGAGCTCCTGGCATTAAAGTTGTGAGTGAGTGACTTGGCTACTGCACACATTAGTTTGCTCTGGAGCCATCCTCCCTGAGTTGAGACAAAAATGTGTGAGCCAGAGGTCAAAAACTGTGAGCTAGTTCACACTAACTCAGCTTAGAGGGAACACTGGTCCTGAGCCCTGATATTCCTTGGAGGTCTCCCTTCCAACTACTTGCCCGGGTTGGCCCAGCTTAGCTTCTGAGATCTAATGAGATCGGGCTTGCCTGGGCTATTCAGGTCGGGGCACATATAACATTGATTTATTGATGAACAAATACTGTTGGAAAAAAATGAATGTTTTACTGGAAAAGTCCAGTGAAAGGAAACAGAAAGTGGTGTGGATATAAAGAGCCACACAAGGGCCAAGTGGAGATGCTCAATGACCTTTTCTACATGCTTGAGTTACTCCGGATTTTTGTGGGAGTCTACCCACAAGTACTGGAATCAGTTTGGGCAGGGTTCGTCTGCACATCTGCCCTCTCTGTGCATTTTTACAATTGTGGAGTCATTTCCTTCCACACGTGGCTTAAATAATGAGGATTTTCAAGGGAGGGTGCTGTTGTCATCAGTGTCATTATTAGTGGCATCACAGCACCTCCCCCCCCATATTTTTAAAGCCCTAAAATAGGAATATAACACTGCAGTATTGCCATGATAGTAGCTTAAGCAGCTTATCTGAATTCCCAGCTTTCATTTGAAAAAAAGAGGAAGTCTCTAGCACTTTCTCTTGCAGAAATATACCTTTTCCCATATATCTCTGTGAGAGAAGATGCCAAAGACTTACCTTTTTTAGTGAAAGCTGGGAATTTAGAGAATTTGTTTAAACTACCATTGCAACACTACAGCATTATATCGCTATTTCAGGATGTTTTTTAAAATTGAAATCATTGGTCAAAGAGAGAGGAAGTTGGTTAATGGTGACAACAGTCCAGTCATTGAAAAGTGGGCTGGAGGTGGGTGGGACAAAGAAAACTGATAGAAACATTATGCACTAGGAAAAGTCTAACTCAAAATCAGCTTCCAGAAACATTCTGGGGTGGAAGTGGTCTCAAAAGATTGGCGGGGGGGGGGGGGGACAAAATGAAGTGATAATTAAAGGCACAAAAATGCATGTGAAAATCAGGATAAGCCAAAGCAATACGAGGCCAGAACTGACTAAAACAACCCATGCATAAAAGCCCAGTCACTTTTGGGTTTAGCTCATGGTCTGTTCTCTGCAGTCAACACCTTCTTGCATTGATTACTGGCCACTGGTGTTTGAATGTGGTTGTGTTTGACTTCATATGCATATGCTCATGCTGCTTTCCATCAGAATCTCCCCAACTGCTGCAGTCTCCCCCACTGCCTCCACATCTTCAGCTCATCACATTCTTAATCAATGTGGTAGATGCTCTGAAGCAATTGTGAAGCTGTCCTGTACTCCATATGGCTACTTGACTCAGCATTCATTGATGTCAAAGGCAGCTGAACTGACTGGACATGAATGAATTCATACATCCATGTTCTCACACTGACTCATGGGAATTGTAGTTCAACTCCCCCCCCCCCCCAAATACATCTGCCAAATTCTTATCAGTAAATGTTTGCTCCACTAAAAAGGGTTCTCTTGGGGCTGTGTGTCTTGTGTTTTTGGTTCAACACACCAACATGACAGGTGTTTTTTTTCAAAAAAATAGAAAAGCAGGAGAACAGATCAGGAATATTTCATGCGTGCACAGTCTTGCACTGCCTCATTGGAATTGCAGATGAAAGACCTATTGTTCCTTAGGCAACCCTCAGCTTCTCTGATTGGCTGCCTTCATGTGCTCATGATTCTGTAGCATATGTAGCAGAGGCAGTAAAGTGGCTACTGCAGAGGCCCAAGCAGTTCAACATGGTGTTGGACTTTTAAACATCATATAGAGAAGAAGAAGAAGAAGAAGAAGAAGAAGAAGAAGAAGAAGAGATTGGATTTATATCCCGCCCTTCACTCACTTAAGAGTCTCAGAGCGGCTTACAAACTCCTTTCCCCTCCCCTCCCCTCCCCACAACAGACACTCTGTGAGGTAGGTGGGGCTGAGAGAACTCTTTCCCAAGCTGTCCTTGAGAGAACAGCTGGTACAGAGCTATGGCTTGCCCAAGGTCATCCAGCAGGTGCAAGTGGAGGAGTGGGGAATCAAACCTGGTTCTCCCAGATTAGAGTCCGCGCACTTAACCACTACACCAGACTGGCCCTCCAGGAGATCTGATGAGGGGCTCAATCTGTGTATAAACAACCAGTTCATTTGTTACTTCAAATGTTAATCTTTCATTGGGGAAAAGTGAAATCAAAAGAGGGACTAGGGGGATTGTAACAGCAGGGATGTGATACGCTAAATCAGAGGTGTCAAGCTCATTTGTCAGAAGGGCCAAAACTGACATCAATGTCTCTTTGTCGAGCCAGGCCACGTGTGCCATAAAACATAATGCCAGGTGCCGGAGATATAAACTGTATAAAGGACAGCAGTTGGTAAGCTCCAAGTCTGGAGTATCTTCACTGCAAGGCTGCATGGGGTGCAAGGAAAACCAATATGGACAGACTGGAGAGCCAGCGGTGCAGCACTGGGCAGATGTTCCCACACTGCTTGACTGCTGCAGGAGAGGTGGTTCTGCTGTGCTGAAGCCACAATCAGAGTGGCTCTGCCCACTCCTCCCCCAGCAGTCTCCTGTCCCCTCTAGGGCTGCCAAGTCAACCCGGGGGGGCGGGGGATCCCCCGCTATAGGGGTTTCCGATCCGCCGGCTGGCATTCGGCTGGCGGGGGGAACCCCGCCCCCGAAGTCGTCCAGCCTGGACAACTTCCCCAGCGTAATGACGTCACCCGGAAGTGACGTCACCACGTTGGAGACGTTGCCAGGGTGACGCTCTGGCAACGCCCCCAACGTGGTGACGTCACTTCCGGGTGACGTCACCGGGTGCGCCAGGGAGGCTCCCGGGTGGCTCCTGGGTGAAGAAGGACTCCCCCCCGCCAGTACGTGAGTACGACTTAGCAGCCCTAGTCCCCTCCCTTACACTAGTTGCTCACGAGCCACATAAGAGGACCAGGACTCTGGAGTAAACCAGTCAAGTAGTAATGTTTTGTAAATAGCCTATCACGGGGAGTGTGTGTGTGGGGGGGTGGGGGGTGGAGTGTTTTGCCTGCATGGAAGCAGGGCTTGTTCTGGCTTAACTTACTTAATAAACGATGAGCTGATCACTCTCTGCGTCTGAACCCAGGATAGGTCACTGTCACTCCTAACCACTGCTCCAGACTGGCTTTTAACCACAACACCAAACCAGCTTGCCATACTTGGTGGGGTTGGAGCTCAGTCCTTTAAATAGGCTGGTTACATTCCACGCCTCATTTTCAGTATCGGCTTCTTTCTTCTTGCTGGCAACTGCAGCTGTTTGAAGGTGGTGGTTGTTTTATGGAGCCAAAATAAGTGTTGGTTTTATCTCTCTGGTGCAGTCTCTTTTCAGAGAACTTAACAGCCACTTTACGGAATAGCCTACCATTGGCTAGGGTTGCCAGCCTCCAGGTGGGGCCTGGGGATCTCCCGCTTTTACAACTGATCTCCAGCTGACAGAGATCAGCTCCCCTGGAGAAAATGGCTGCTTTGAAGGGTGGACTCTGTGGCATTGTACCCCTCCCCAAACCCCGCCCTCTCCTGGCTCCACCCCCAAAGTCTCCAGGTATTTTCCAACCCAGACCTGACAACCATACCTTTGGCTGCCTTCGTTGTCTCACTCTTTTTCAACCATTCTTTTATGGCAGTTTTGTAGCAGTGTGGCTCAGGTATAGGCAGACTGCTTTCAGGCTCAGCCCATTTGCTGCAATCTTCTAGTAGTATTTAGGAGTGTGTTGAGTCCCCAATCAATCTAGACAGGGATTACAAGTGTCAGAATTTTCTCTGGGTCTTGTATGTACGTCACTAATTTGGTTAAGAAATATTTTGTACTCAAGTACAGATGTGTTGGTCTGTTGTGCTGTTTTTGCATTACAAAAGGCATTTTCCATGTCTTATCAAAGCTAGTAGCAAAAGTTAAAATTTGCATATGCAACTGTGCATCCCTTAGTTTAAACTACCACCCCCCACCCACCCCCGGCAATCAGTATAGTGCAGGAGGCAGCATTTCAGAAGCTTTTAGGCTAATACAGCCTACCTCCCATTATCCCACATAAAAAGCTTTCCTACACTCAGATATATGGAGGAACCGGGGAAAGGAGCTTCAAATGGGAAGAAATGCAGTCTTCCCCCCCCCCCCCCCCCCCCCCATTCTTGGACATCAGCAGCTTGGTGCAAGTTGCAAAATTGACTTTTGCCTAGAGCAGCAAAATAACTTGAGCCGGCCCTGCTGGCAAAGCTGCACATTTCTGTTCTGCATAGCAAGAAATATGTGAACTCAGTTCATTGGAGTCCCCATGGTACCTGTCAGTGGTTTTCAAGTGGATGAGCTTTGTTCTGCCTTGTGACATGGAACGGCGCCTTGAAAACTGCCGTGTCTTAAAAGCATGCCACGCAATTTTTTCTTTTGTATTTTGGAGTTGTAAGGGTACACAATTTAAATAAAAGGCTGAAAGATGTTTGACAACCTGATTACAGAAATGGGAATGCAGTTATACAAAATGAAGTCTCGGTTACGTTTACAACATTAAGCATCCCTTGAATATTGCTGTTATTGTGTGCACTCCACATACAGCCAAAGTCCAATCTGAGATGGACACACTCTTCAACAAATCAGTTTTATTCTCCACATTGCTGAAGCTTCATAATACATAATGAGCTGGATCCAACCAGCTTTTAGATTGGTGCATGGGAGCGGCATCAACAAAGGCCATGTGGAACAGGGTAGAAGAAGAAGAGAAGAGATTAGATTTATATCCTGCCCTTCACTCAGAGTCTCAGAGCGGTTTACAAACTCCTTTCCCTTCCCCTCTCCACAACAGACACCCTGGGAGGTAGGTGGGGCTGAGAGAGCTCTTTTAGGAACTGCTCTTTCAGGGAACAGCTCTGACAGAACTATGGCTTGCCCAAGGTCATCCAGCCAGGTGCAAGTGGAGGCGTGGGGAATCAAACCTGGTTCTCCTAGATTAGAGTCCACACACTTAACCACTACATCATTAATAAGAAGAAATGGGTGAGATTGCACTAAAAAGCCAGCTGTGACTAACCCAACATCATGTTACCAATGGTGAGCAATGTGATTTACAATCATTCTGGTATGTATGCATGACAATATTACTATTAAAGGATGAAATCAGCTATCTTATTAAAGTTACTAACTATAACTCAGTAGAAGAAGAAGAAGAAGAGATTGGATTTATACCCCGCCCTCCATTCCCCAAGGGAGTCTCAGGGCGGTTTACAAACTCCTTTTCCCTTCCCCTCCCCACAACAGACACCCTGTGAGGTAGGTGGGGCTAAGAGAGCTCTTTCCCAAGCTGTCCTTGAGGGAACAGCTGGTCCAGAGCTATGGCTTGCCCAAGGTCATCCAGCCAGGTGCAAGTGGAGGAGTGGGGAATCAAACCCGGTTCTCCCAGATTAGAGTTCGCGCACTTAACCACTACACCAAACTGGCTCTCTAGAAAACAAATCATGAATATTTGGCGACACAAAGAATACTGGAAGAGTAAATGTCCTACACTTCCTTTTTCTGCTCTTCTCAAAAAGATGAAAGAGGGCATTTCTTGCTATGTTTGGCCATGGCTGGAATGCAAAAGGTAGGGTTGTCAGCTCTCCAGAATTGGCAGGATACAGTGATTCTACTGGAATTAGTATTGATCTCCCAGAAACTATCGAGAGCAATGCAGGAGATTGTCGCTCAATGGTATGCAGCAGGAGCCAGTTCTATAGCAACAGTCAAACTGCCAGAATGTAAATACGCAGAAGTGATTTGGGTTTGTCCATGTTTGAACCAGAAGAAGAGATGCCCCAGTGCAGCTGACTGATCAGGGTGGGGTGGGAGGATGTGAAGCACAGAGCTGCTTAAACTACAGCTGCAAGGGGAGAAGCCAGGATTAACGTCTTATGCAATCCATCTGGCACTACTTGCAGGGACAGCCAGGCAAAGGCAAAATACAGGGATGGCTTCAATGGACAGGGTGAGTCAAACAGGGTCCCTACACTGAGGCAGGAGTTTAACAAAATCACAAATAACATCTCTTAATGGAGTAGAGGCCAGTTGGGTTGAACAGTACAATTAATTACATGATGTTAGGGTGGTGGTGGATTTCCGAGAACAGTGTCAAACATTACAGAAGAAGCTCAGAAAGAGAAAATACAAGCCATGATGCAATTCCTCGGTTCCTAAGCCAGTTAAAGCCAATATTAATTTTAAAGGGCTGGGTCAGATCCCATCCAAGAATTCAGCGACATTGCTTTCCTTTAATTCCCCAGAAACTTAAGAATATACCCCTAAAAGAGTTTTTTTTCTTGACACAGAATCTCCACTGAAGAAATATGGGTATGTGGAGATTGAAGACACACGACCCTCCTTAGTTAGTTTCCAGCATTTCTAGCTCTGTGTGGACACCCATACATAGTCATTTTCAGCATCCCATATGCTGAAGGAATTCAATTTGCTGTAGTCCAAAATAGAAATGTCATTCATATACGGGGATCTGACTGCGGCTACAGATAATCTTTTGCTTTTCACTCTAAAAGAGGCCAGAACAATCTATGGCTCACTAAACCATCCATGGCCCTCCACTCATTCACTAAACCTCCTGACTGTGCCACCCATTTGGGAGCGCAAACACAGGCCTGATCAAGCATTTGGCCAAGCCAAACTAATTGTCTGGGTAGGTTGCACAGAGCATGGTGACTCACACATTGCACAAGCTGATACTGATATAGAAAAGCTCCTGTAGGTCAGTGCTGAGTCTAAAAACAGGCACAAATTATCCTGGCTGAGGGAAAACATGTCCGGCTCATTTCAAAAAGATGATCCTTAATGGCTTTATTTCCCATAAGAAGCTTGGCAGTTCATGCTGTGACTGAGCTACTTCTTAATACAACACTCATGTATGTTTGAGGAGAGACGGGGACATAGTGGAATAGTGATGACAGTTTTACAACTATTTTCATTTTCTCAAAATCTTGTACCCAAGATTTCCAAATTTACCTGAAAATTTCATGATAGTGGATGGCCACTCTAGCCCTTCATCTTCTCAGATCTAGGGCTGCCAAGTACCAGCGACTTACCGGCTGGGGGGAGTTGTTCTCCCCCCGGGAGCTCTTCTGGCGCGTGCGCTTTGCGCGCGCGTCATGGCAACATAATGACATCACCTCTGGACGACTTCTGGGGCGGGGTTCCCCCCGCCGGCCGAATGCCGGCCAGCGGATCGGGAACCCCTATAGCGGGGGATCCCCCGCTCCCCGGGCTGACTTGGCAGCCCTACTCAGATCTGACCACTGCACATAACATTTTCTCCAGCCTTGAATGCCAAAGGGACAGCCAACGCTAGTGAAAGGCAGATTGTAACAGACACAGGATAGTCTTGTCCTCCAAATCTGCATTGGTGTTTTTTGTGGGTTCCTGATAAGGGTTTTATTTATTTACCTGCACCCCCAACTTTCAGCACAGTGTCTTCAAGGCAGCTTCTATACTTTAAAATAATACTTAACAACTATATAAAAGATGAAACCAAAACCAGTTATTTTAAATGTTAAAAACAATAATTAAAAGTCACATTCATAGACCAGTAAGCAAATCACATAACAAAAAAAATAATAATTACACAACAGAGGGAAACCAGAAACTGGATATAAACAGGTAGGCAAGAAAATCAGTCAGTGCCAAAGAGGAAGAACCAATGTAGAGGATACAGAAATCCTTGAAGGAAAAATGTGTGTGCCTAAGGCTGATTTTACATCTGACTTTCCAACTGGAATCATTCTAGTTCCAAAAAAACCTGCCCACACCTCTGTGCGGTGTGAAACCGTGCTGCCACTGAAATGTCCATATCTACTAATTGCCCTCCTGTGGTCAAGCTAGTATTAAACCGCTTTATTCTGCTTTAAACAATTATGGTTTCTTAGTGCACTTAAACCCCCTGGAGTGAAATTTCACACCACTGTGAAATCAGCACAGGAAAAGACAGTGGTCAAACTACTTTAGAGGGGAGGTGTAAAATCAGCCTAAATCTCAAATGTCCAATCCTTATGCCAGTGACCCCTCACACAATGTCCATGGGCACCATGGCACCCAGTGATGTTTCCTGGTGCCCACTCCTTTCTTCCCCCAAGCATCTTTTCACCAAAGCAAAAAGCCCGTCCAGGCTTTCCTTCTCCTCACTGGAGCATGAGATGCTTCAGAGTGCTGAGGAGGCATCACCTTTGCGTCTTCAGGGAGCACACATTCATCCTAGGAGGATGCTTCGTTTGCAGCCTCTCAGTATTTTGCAGCTGGACCTGGGCTCCAGCCTCCATGACAGCCCTTTGGTTTGCTAAGTACTCCATGGCAGCCATATTGTGAAAAGTCTCCATGGCAGCCATTAATATGGTATATGGTGACTACAGCGAGAATGGTCTACGCTCAGAACTGGAAATGTGAGAAAACCCCAGACATATGGGAATGGTTGGGAAAACTGCTATTTATGGCAGAAATGGACAAATGGACAAGAAAATTGAATAATCAAGACTCAGAAAGATTTCTAGAAGAATGGAAAGACTTGAAAGAATAACTAGAACAACACTGGGGTATGAAAAACAATATTTTTACATTGTCTAATTATTGATTTTGGATGTTTAAAAGAAGAAACAATTCTTTTTAAGGGAATATACAGAATGTTTGAAATGACAAGAAAGGAAACTAGATTACATATTACAGATATTTAGATAATACTTTTAAATGTTTAAAATATCTTTCTTTTTTCTTTCTTTTCTTCTTTTTTTATTATTGTAACCAAATATGTTACCTGTAAGAATTAATACTTTTAAATCTTTATAATTGCTGTTATATATATAATGGTATAGGTGAGGCGGGAAGCCCTAAAGGTTTTGAATTGTAACTGGAATACATAGTTATTTAGAAAATTGGTTAATGATGATAATATTTTAAAAGTAACTGTAAAACTTTGAATAAGTAAAAAATAATAAAAATTTGTTAAAAAAAAAAAAGAATTAAAATGAATGTTCTCCCTAGACTGATTTTTTTTGTTTCAAACAATTCCAGTCCTTCAAAATCAGAAGTTTTTGACAGAATTAGATATTCTGATTAAAAGATTCATATGGCAAGGGGAAAAACCAAAAATAAGGCTGAAAGCTTTACAGGATGCAAGAGTAAGAGCAGGATTTGCTCTTCCAGACTGGAACCTTTACTTTAAAGCAACAGCCATGACATGGCTACTGAAAACACCAGAACACTGACATTGGAAGGTCATGACTTGCTGTTGGGCTGGCATGCTTTTATTTGGTATGGGAAAGCCAAAAACCACAAATGTTTTAAACAACACATGGGCCCCGGCCACATGAGCGAGATAAAGTGGTGGGGGGGGGAGACTGAGCCTATTTGCGCCAGAGCAATTTGACCTGCTGTTGCGTGATCACACCGTTCTGTGAAGCTGCGGGCGCAACTCGCCACTGCGGGATCAGACACAACCGCAAGCTAGTTGGGGGGTTTTTTTTTGTCATTCGTTACTGATTCGTTTAAATGTGGGATCGATGAATCGCATCTCCACCATGAGGGCTTCCAATGGCAGTATGCAATGATGCACATACTGAGAAGGGGAGAAAAACAACAGCACGGCATCGGGATAGCCTGATCAGACTATCCCTGATGCCATAAGTGCACGCTGGAGCAATCACACAGGGAAAGTCCATATCTGGCCCACAGCAACCCATTTGATGCTGCATTTTCCCTACTGTTTTTTTTTTACTCTGCTTCTCCAGTGGAGCAAAACGGCTTGCCGATAGGTGCGGGATGCTTCACAGATGTGCTCTTGTGATCGCGCCCTTAAAATCCGGCTGGGAGTCGTGCCTATTGTGCGGCTAATTCTGCATGTGATCGGGGCCCTAGTTTGACAGGTCATTGTTAAGGGTATGGGAAGACATTAAATGCTCTTTTCACCCTAAAATTCATCTATGGGTTGCACCCCTAGATGCTTTTACTAATCCAAACTTGATTTCTAAAATGTATTTATTGAAATATGAGGACCTTCTGAATAATAAAAACAATCTAAAAACAACTGAAACTATTAAAAACTTAAATCCTGATATTAGTTGGTGGGAACTAGTTAGGGCTGCCAAGTCAGCCCGGAGGGTGGGGGATCCCCTGCTAAAGGGGTTCCTGATCTGACGGCCACCATTCGGCCGGCGGGGGGAACCCCACCCCCAAAGTCGTCCAGCGAGGACAACGTAATGATGTCATCAGAAGTGACATCAGCACGTTGGGGTGTTGCCAGGGCGATGCTCTGGCAATCGCGCCAAAACTCTATGATACCATAGAGTTTTTGGGCAATTGCCAGAGCATCGCCCTGGCAACGCCCCCAACGTGCTGATGTCACTTCCGGTGATGTCGCCGGCACGCACGAAGCGCGCGCGCACCAGGAGATACTCCCAGCCGGAGGAGGACTCCCCCCCGCTGGTGAGTCCCTACGACTTGGCAACCCTAGAACTAGTACAAATGCAATCTAGATATGCTAAAGATAAAGTCTTAAGATTCTGTCCTAAAATGTTTGAAATTGATAAGATATTGCTTTATTCTGAAGAAAAGCTGATTAAAAAACTGTATGTACTTTTGTTGGAACATAAGACACAAGATGAAGTAGTGAAAAATTCTATGGTTAAATGGGCACAGAATGTGGACCATAACATTCCTTTTGACCAATGGGTCCAGGTATGGAAAACTAATATAAAAATTGCAAAAGCAGTTTCATATAAAGAAAACATTTATAAAATGTTTTATAGACGGCATATAACACCAGACATGTTAGCAAAATTTTACCCCAATTTGTCAAGTGATTGTTGGAAATGTAAAAAATCTGTTGGGTCATTTTATCATATGTGGTGGACATGTGATAGGGTTAAAAATATTGGGCTTTGATTCATGGAATCTTACAAAAAATGTTGAAAATCACTATACCTTTACCCCTGAATTATTCTTATTGAATATGGGACCTGATAATTGTAAGAGGATTTCTATTTGATTATTCATGTAAACAACTGCTAGAATATTGTATGCAAAATACTGGAGGAAAGATGAAGTACCTACTAAAGAAGAACTCATAAGTAAAACACTGGAAACTGCTGAAATGGACAAATTAACTTTATTATTGAAAGGATCACGGGAAGAGAAATTTAATAATACATGGTCCATATGGCTGGAGAAATACACAAACTGAACTGAACTTATATACTCTATCTACAATCAAAGTCACACTAATACATAGATAACTATTGTAGATAATCTGAATTGCTTTATTCTTTTTAGGTCAATCAATGTATTTGTGTTTATGAATCTGATAACTAGATATCATGAGAGACTATTTGGTAAATTTCTTTTTATTTTGTGCTCCTCATATTTTATGTATTGATTGTGTGTGTATGTTTTGTATGTGTGTTTGTTAGAAATAAAAAATCTCTTTTAAAAAGAATACGTTCAACAGCAAACCCCCCCCCCCCCAAATTAAGCTATATGCCCATTTTGTAAAAAATATGTTATATATCCAGGATTTTGTGATCTATCTATACAGATTTGGAAAGTTTCACTGGACATTTTTTTCTCTCCCTTGTTTAATTGTTTGTACTATTCCGACAGAGATTGTTGTTATAAAGTGTATTATAAAGTAATTTGTATTTATAAATGTGTATTGCTTATTAAAAAGTAGGAGTTGAACTTAACAACTGTAATTGTGTGCATTTATACTATTGATTATTGTTAGTTCCTTATGTATGCTACTCAGTATAAGGCAGCTCCATCATGTCCTCCATAAGTTCACCCAATCCTCTTTTTAAACTAGTGGCCATCATCATATGATAGGGCACTAAATGTCATAAGTTAGTTATACATTGTGTGATCGTATCTCCTTTTGTCCTGAATTTAGTGCCCTCTGTTTTATTCTGTGGCCTTAAAACCAATATGACCAGAGAGGTGTAAGAGTTCTGTCTGGCTGCGATCACACGCTCCTTTAGATCCGACATGTGTGAATGCCTGACAGATCTAAAGGGAGCAATCAGACAGCAACATCTGGGAAGCATCCCTCAGTCAGCAGCAACCCGTGCTGCTCCGCCATGGAAGTGGAGTTAAAAGACATTGGGGAAAGTCCAGTCCTAATGCTTGCTGATGGGCCACAGATGGACTTTCCCCTGTCTGATCGCTCAAACATGCTTTCTTGCCATTGGGATGGTCTGATCAGGCCATCCTGACTCCGTCCCATGTTTTCTCCCCCTTCGCAGTATGCACATCATCACATACTGCACAGGGGACCCTCAGTGCAGAAGTGTGATTCCTCGTTTATGCGTAAGGAAAACAAATGGCAAAAAAACCCTGACTCACCCACAGTTGCATCTGATCACACAGTGATGGGCTGCGGCCACAGCTTCGAAGGGCTATGTGATCTCACAACTGCATTTCAAATTCCTTTGGAGGCAATAGCTTCTCTTCCCCTCCACTTCAACATGTGACTGCAGCCTCTATCCACTTTCTCTAGGACACATAAACTACTCTTTTGTGCCACCCTCACTTGCTTTATAAGAACATGGAAACAGTGATGGCCCCAGGTTTTTCCGCCCACTATGCGAGGATACATTCTGCCCCCCCATGTGGGACGGGGCGGGCACTGGAGCCACAGTGGGCAGGCCGAGGAGGCAAGCTGCAAATGCATGCAGAGGGTGGGATCACTCGAGGGGAGGGGGAGGGAGCCTGTGCCAGGCTGCAACAGGAGTTCCAGAGAGACCACGGGGCAGCAGAGGGCAAGCGGCACTTTCCCATCATTTCAGGCTGTTCCCTGCACCTGTCCCCCCCGCCTTCTTTTCTTTCTGTCCGGGGGGCTGCAAAGAGGGGAGTCTCTTGCTGGGGATGCAGCAAGAAGCTGGCAAGGGAGGCTTCCTATGCGGGGTGAGGAGGGGACGAGGCCAGTCAGAATGGTGCCTTCGTCAAGCCATCACCCTAGGCGATGGTTTAAAATGTAACAATAACAGGCCAGCCCTGCATGGAAGATGGAAGTAGATAATATCTTTCTAAATAAGAAAATAAGCTAGGAAAAGTTTTGTGTAGATTAACTACTGTCACTGGGGAGGAGAAATAAGTCAAGGGATATTGGTCAGTCCTCAGCCATAAATAGGTATAAATATAGAGTCTGAGGCCCACCATCTTTGGAGGATACCCCGAGAATCAACAATAACTTTTGAAAGGCTCCTTCTCCTGGCTAGTAAAGACGTGGACATATGTGGGAGATTCAGTAGTTAAATTGACTCAAATCTTTGCAGACCAGCATGATTAGCACACATAAACAAATTCATATACTGCTGGACTAATGATGCTAATTGATTAAAATAGTCTAACATTAATAATAATTTATTAAAATAGTCTAATATTAAAATAGTCTAACAGTAACTGTATGCACATGGGTTAATTACAACTCTCTATCACTCCTCTCATAGATAACCAACTGTAGCCAGTATATTACGCTTGAATCAGTGAAACAAAATGCAGTAAGGCAAAATGTTCTGGAGACTGTACATCTAACTCTAATTCTTTCCTATTAAACTCCCATTTACAGCTGATGTGAAACGAACCCTGTGATTTAATTCAGTTTAGCTTGCAGAAAAACAAATACAAACACACCATGACATATCTGTAAAAAATAAAAACATTAAAAATTGAGACACTATGCAATCTCTAGAAATTAAAAACCAGTTGCTAAGGATGATTCATTCTCCTCTGGCCATTAATATGTATGAGATGTCCTACTATAAGGCTGTTATTGCTAATAGGTGTTCTGTTCAAGGAGTAGGAAGTTGTTTGAAGCTCCTGGCAATTTTTGCAATATAGTTCTCAGGTGTGGGGAGGGGCTTGTTTGGATTGGGACTGTGACACATAGGAAGAAGGGGCTTAAGAATTCCCCTCATTTTGTTTTCCTCTCCTGGGACCAGTGTTCCCTCTAAGCTGAGTTAGCGTGAGCTAGCTCACAGTTTTTTAGCTTCTGTCTCACACATTTTTGCCTTAGCTCAGGAAGGATGGCTCCAGGGCCAACTAGTTTATGCAGTAGCCAAATCACTTGCTCACAACTTTAATGCCAGTAGCTCAAAAAGTAGAATTTTTGGTCACAAGACTCCACAGCTTGGAAGGAACATTGCCTGGGTCCTGAGGAATGGAGCTACTGTTTGTCCCACTGGGAAAACAAGTTTCCGCAATGGGAAAAATAGCAACTCCGTGGGACTGCTTCATGTTGGGAAAATTGGGGTGGGAGACTTTAGGGGGTCTCACCACACACCATGATGATAACGTAAACTGGGCCCCCACACACTACACTTGAGAACTAAATTTCAAAACCCAACAGGGACTCAGAGTACAGAATTCCCAAGTACATGTTGGGTTTGACTGGGCTCTGGGGTGGATCCAGAAACAGACTGATGCACGGTTAGGCCATCCATTATCTATGGTTTGTCAACAGGGAAACTACAGCAACCACAATGCATCAGGAACATAGAAACAGGCTTTGGTTCCCTTTAGATTCCAGGTCCACTGGATTCCTCGGAGGGGCCAGTGTGCCAGGGGGCTTGTTTGGAAAAGCTCTCTTCTGTGGTGATGGAGGATTGTAGCTGCCCAAATGCCCTACGGAAGAACCTTTGAGGACCCCCTCCCCCCATTATTAGCAATGGAGGCGACACAGCGTGTCTCTGGAACTCCAGAGGACTCCCACACTTTCATCTCTTATCTACTTCACTGATTTATACTCATTCGTGACTGTAAGTACTTTATCTACATCTCAACACCAACTCTCTGGTCTTACCAAAGCCCTAAAGCTTCAATTTGCTTAACACTGAAGACTGGAGAATCTCACTTTGATATGCAGCTTTTTAAAGATTTTATTACATTTTGTCATCTTCATGAGGGCAAAAAGGGAGACAGAGTATTTCACTAGAGCACTACAGCCTTCTGACTTTCTGAAGAATACCTACTACCATCTATTTATCTGCTCAAATTGAACTTTAAACTACTTGAAGGGGAACTGTTTAACCCCCCTCCCCTTCTTGCTCTGAGGCTTTTTTTGCAGCTGAATCAGATTGAAACTGCAAGGGCCCAAACTGATGCTTTGACTGTATAAAAATCTGCTCTCTTCTTCTTGACATTATGTATTGATATTTTTGGTTGTTATTTCTGGAAACAACTGTGTATACCTTGGATGTGACTTTCTTTCCCTCTCCATTATTTGGATTCCTTGTTTTGGATTTATATTGGATTTTTAAAGGGGTTTTCCTTTTCTTGCATACACAACCCATTTCCTGTTACATACACAACCCATTTCCTGTTACTTGCTATGGTACATACACAACCCATTTCCTGTTACTTATCTGGCTGGATGACCTTGGGCAAGCCATAGCTCTGTACCAGCTGTTCCCTCAAGAACACCTTGGGAAAGAGCTCTCTCAGCCCCACCCACCTCACAGGGTGTCTGTTGTGGGGAGGGGAAGGGAAAGGAGTTTGTAAGCCGCTCTGAGACTCCAAGTGAGTGAAGGGCGGGGTATAAATCCAATCTCTTCTCTTCTTCTTTTTCTTTTTGTGGAATATTGAGCTTCCTTTTTCTTCCCCCCCCCCCCCCCCCCTTTTCCCCTGTTCTATTACTTGGATTACTGTTTGAAGTCTCGTTGGGCTTTTGAAGGATTTTCCTCTGCTGGCCTTTCTTTTCTTTCCCCCCCCTTTTTTTTGCTGTGGCACCTTTGGAATATCTAGTTTATTTCAACTTTTTCTTTCCTTCCATGGAAATCTTTGAGTTTGACACTTCTTTTATATGGATACCTGATTGGCTGCATTTTACATATTTTTTAAAAAAGGTTTTTTTTTTCTGGTTTCATCTTTGTGGAGTATTTTTTTCTCTTGGTGGAATACTTTATTTTAAAGGGAAAAAGCTGTTTCCTACTCTGTCTGAAATATAATTTTGGAATAGCTTTCTACCTTGAGACTTTGGATCTATTCTTGGTCATAGACTTGGATATTTACTATTACACCATCCAGATTGTTGACTGTAAGGTGATACCTTCTGGCTGATTCTTCATGTTTTGGCTACATTTCCTGTGTTATCTAATGTTTTGAGAACTGATGGGCTGTTTATATTTCTTGGTTCAGAGTGTTCCAATTTTGTAGAAGTATTGATATTGCTACAAAAAAATATCAATATGGCTGGAGCAGACCCTAAAAATCCTAAAATTAAATCAGGTTCCAATATTTCTCCAGGAGTACCCAGATCTGTAATCACTTCTTTGGCACCACTCACCCTTAAGGATATCCAGGACTCAATGAGAACCATTTTAAAAGCGGAACTTCCTGACTCAATGAAAGGTATTCTGAAAACAGAACTTGAAACTTTAAAAGAAGACATACAAAAAGTTTCCTCACAAATTCATCAATTACAGCACCAATTTCAGGAAGCTAACCAGAAAATTTCAGTTGTCACATTGAAGATGGATCAGCTTGAAGGGAAAAACAAGACGATGGAAACTAAGATCCAAAACTTTTCATCTAAACAAGATTTGATTGAACAAGAATTGATTCAACTTCAACTTGAGAGAGTGGCTTAGGCTGAGGACAGATTGGAAGTCTGCCGCGCCTCCGCAGCGCGGCAGACTAAGGCAGGGGGAATTTCCCCCGCGCTGCGGCGTTCGCACACCACTGGAAGGAAGCCGCCTGCAGCATTCAGACTGCGGGCAGCTTCCTATGGCGACGGGCAGACGCCGCGCGGCTGCCCCTTCCCGCGTGCATTCACACCCACTCCGGTGGGTGGAACGCGTGCCGCAGCAGCCAAGCACCACTTTGAAGTGGTGCTCGGCTGCTGCAGGAGGAGCATGGCGCCGGACGCAATGCATCCGGTCTGCCTCCTCAGGGCAGATGCGGCCATCTGAACGGCCACTCTGCCTCTGCTTTTGAAGTGGAGGCAGAGCGGCCGAGACTGCCAGTCTGTTCTCAGCCTTATATTCTTAGATTTCAAAACTGTCCAGAAAATAAAGAAGAAAATCTTAAAACTTTTATGGCAACAGCCTTGGCAGAATATATGGGTGCACTTGGTCCAGAAGATGTTTTTCAGCAACTAGACTCTGTATATAGAATGAACTCTGCTTACACACAAAAAAATGGACTACAAAAGATCCTTCAGAGATAAAATCCTTAAGATCTCAAATACAATACCCTTTAAGATTCAAGATTTAGAAATAAAAATACTCAAAGAAACTCCATGAAAGGTAAGAGAAAAAAGGAAGCCATATATGGAACTTGTAGCAATTCTCAGAAAAAATGGAATAATATACAGATGGCTACTACCAGAGATACTTTTTTTAAAAAAAAAACTTTTGAAGCCAAAAGATATAAAATTAACTCTCCCTTGAAAGTAAAGTACTTTTTGGAATCATATAGCAGCCAATTAGGGGAAGACCGAAAAACCAGAAAGTGAAGAAGAAGAAGAGGAAATACAGGATCATGATAGAGGAGCTGCAGCACTTGTGGTGAAACCCAAGAAACTTAAGAAAATTAAAGATAAACTTCCAGCATCCCAGATAGTGACAAGACTCCAAGAAAGAGGTAAAGATGATATTCCTATTCAAACCAACCCTTAAAATGACTAAAAAGAAAATCAATTTCATTTCCATTAATGTTAATAGATTAAATGGACCACAGAGAAGACAAAGAATATTTCAGCAATTGAAAAAACTACAATTAAATGCTATCTGCTTACAAGAAACACACATAAAACACTCAGATCAAAATATTTAGAAGTTAAAAAATTGGGCAAATCTTTTATACCTGAAGACAAAGAAAAAAAGAAATGAGGCCTTGTCACTTTTATAAAGGAAAAACTATACCCTGAGCTACTATTTAGCTCCGAAGATGAAAGAATTTTGTTAATGCAAATTCAAATACAAAACAAGACAACATTAATTGCCAATATCTATGCACCAAACCAACAACAAAAATATTTTATAAAGACTACACATCCTTCTTTCAAAATACACCTTTGAGCAGCTATGTATTTTTGGAGATTATAATGCAATTTTTGAAGGTTCTATGGATAGAAAATCTGTAACCCAGAAACAAAAGAAAAAAGGCAATGAACTACAAGCTTCTTTCCTCCACCTGGCAGAAGAATACAATTTGGTTGATTCTTGGCGTCTTAGAAATCCTACTAAAAAGTTTTTACTTTTTATTCTGCAAGACATGACTCATGAATTGATATGGCTTGGATTTCAACTTTGCTTGTAAAAGATTTAGTAGGGGCAGAAATACTCCCACCTACCTTTGCTGATCATAACCTTTATCGCTAACATTTCAAGATGTTCCAAAAGGTAGGACTAGATGGACCTTGAACACATCTTTGTTGAAAAATAAAAGCTTTGTGGCCCAAATGAAAAAGGAATTTTAGACATGCCCATTAAAACTGTTTAAGATGCCTTTAAGGCATTTGCTAGAGGATGGGCCATAAGTACTATGTCACACCTTAGGAGATTAAGAAACCAGGAATCTACAAAAATCATTAATGAGATACAGAACTGTGAACAACAAATAAAACTACAATCAGCTACCCAAAATCTGAAAATGGAATTGAAACTCCTGCAATGTCAAATGAACTGCCTATTAACTCAAGAAATAGCTCAAAAGATCACCTATGCAAAACAAAACTATTTTGAAAATGCCAAGAAGCCAACAAGATGGTTAGCTTATAAATTAAGGAAAGGAGAAAAAAAAGGGTTATCTTCTCACTGAAAGACTCTTATGGAACTGAGAAAAATCTATTGCAAGACTTGAAAAACATTGTGGAATCTTTGTATGAAAAACTGTATCAAAAAGGAGAAGCTAATATAAATGACACTCATGATTATTTGATAAACCACAAGATTACTATTTTTGCAGAAGACCAAATAAAAATACTAAATGATCTAATAACAATGGCAGAAATTATAGAAGCCTTCAAAAACCAGAAGAAAGGGAAAATGCCAGAGCCGGACAGATTTCCAGCAGAATTCTACCAAACCTTTGAAGATCAGTTGACCTTACCTTTTAAAATGGTAGTTCACACTATACTGACTGAAGGTCAGTATACTCCAGATACCTGGAATGATGCATTAATAACTTTGATACATAAACAGACCAGAAAGAAATTAAGAACTATAGACCTATTTCACTACTTAATGTGGATTATAAAATCTATGGTTCTATTTTTGTTACAAGACTTTAAAAAGTACTTATAAAAGTTTTACATCAGGACCAAACAGGCTTTCTACCCAAAAGACAACTCAGAAATAATGTTAGAGTAATACAAAGGCCCCGTCCACACTGTCACTTTTGGCACTCATTTCTCCCTATTGCTTTGGGTTCCTCCCCCTTTTCCACATGTGTTTTGCTCCCTCTGGGACTACTAGAGAGAACAAAACATATGGAGGGTGGGAGAACCTGAAGCAATAGGGAGAAATGAGCAACAAAAGTGACAGTGTGGATGGAGCCTAAATGTACTTGAATACTTTGAAGCTCATTCAGACAAACAGATGGCATTAATCTTTTTGGATGCCGAGAAGGCCTTTGATAATCTAAATTGGAATTTTATGCTTGAAAAATTATTGATTTCACAATGTGGCCCTAACTTTTTTGCTATGGTTAAGGCAATCTATTCTTCTCAACAAGCAAGAATTCTTCTTAATGGTGAATTAACAAGAAATATAGCCATACAAAAAGGAACCAGACAAAGATGCCCACTTTCACCTCTACTTTTTATTTTTGCACTTGAAACATTGAATGATTTGATTAGAGGTGATATTAACATAAAATGACTTAAAATTAAAGGAGAACAATACAAACTGCAGGGTTTTGCCGATGATTTAGTATTTATATTGGAAAACACAATAGAATCTATTGTACATCTCCCAAAATCTCTTAAGGACTATGGCCAAGTTGCCAGTTTGAAAATGAATGTTCATAAAACCAAAATATTAACCAAAAAAATGACATCTCAACAGGACTTCGCACTGCAGCAATTATCAGGTTTGGAAATTTAAAAAAATTAAAGTATCTTGGAATAAATACAACAAATAGATGTAGTTCTTTGCTCAAAAACAACTATGTCCAATTTATCACAGAAATTAAGAAGGATCTTGAAAAATGGCAAAATTTACAAATATCTTTTATGGGCAGAATCACAACAATTAACATGAATGTTCTTCCTAGATTGACTTTTTTGTTTCAAACAATTCCACTCCTCTAAAACCAGAAACTTTTCACAGAACTAGACATTTTGATTAAGAGATTTATATGGCAAGGCAAAAAAAACAAGACTAAAACTGAAAGTTCTACAGGATGCAAGAGAAAGGGCAGTCACAGTGAGAGTCAGTCACAAACAAGTGTCCTTAAAGAAGGGTGATCTTTATTAAGAAAAGTCTTTTGTGGTCATCTACACGTTCTGTGTCAGTAATAGCTAGAAGGTTCCCTAGCCAGAGCAATTATACAGAATTCAAAAAGGGTCTTGCAATGGAATGCAACCGATCACATAAATCAGAAAAGGCACACAAATATACTGGTTACAAGTTCTCATAAGAAAACGCGGAAAGGTGAATCAGCAGACTCTAACCAGCTGCCAAGCTCAGAGCGAAACGGCAAGTGATAAGCAAGCAGGGAGGGAATCAAAACATAACGTTCCAAGCAGCCGACATCCCAAGGCAGTCCAAGCCACCTCCCAGACAGGGGATGGCAGTATTAGCTAACATTAGCATATTAGGCCACACCCCAATTGCACAGCTCATTAGCATATTAGGTGGGAGGCTGGGAAAGCACAGGGCAGGCATAGAACCTTGCCTCTTCCTCCCCTGAGCTTCTCCGCCCACTTCAGCATCACCTTTCTAGTCTACCCCCCTTTCAAACCAGACAGCCAGGAAAAGGCGCTGCTAAAGTATTACCTTTCTAGTCTTCTAACCCCCCCCCCATAAGACGGCTGGGGACGGCCCCAACCAGATGGCTGTTCTAGTCTCTTACCCCCCCAACCAGAAAGTCTCCTACCCACTCTCCGAAAGATCTGGAAGGGAAGCAGGCATGTTTGCCTGGCTGCCCTTGGTCTCTCCAGCTAGCCCACCATAGCAGGTAGGCTGGGGAGACCAAGGGCAGCCAGGCAAACATGCCCTGTTCCTTCCCTGAGCCTCTCTGCTTTTGTGGAGAAACTTGGGGAAGTGCGGGGGGCATAGGCCTTTCTCTCACCCCCCCCCCCCCCAGATTGGGGATGGAAAGAAAGGCATTTTCTTTTTTTTCCATTAAATGTTTTATTTTATTGATTGTAAAATCCATACAGAAAAGAAAAAGGAAGCAGTTTTCATAAAATAATTATGAATTTCATAATATAATTTATGAAATTATAATTTCATAAAATAAAATAATTTACATAATTTCATAAATTTCATAAAATAAAATAACTTACATAATATTGCAGAATTTCTTTAGTAACATGCTAAATTTGAAAAAATTGAGATTTTCCATTCATAACATAATATTCAAACTCTATTTATATTAGTAAATGTAGTCTCTCAACTCTATAGGATTTAAGTTTCCATTAAGAAGAAAAAGAGAAGAGAAGAAAAGATTGGATTTATACCCCGCCCTCCACTCCCCAAGGGAGTCTCAGAGCGGCTTACAAACTCCTTTTCCCTTCCCCTCCCCACAACAGACACCCTGTGAGGTAGGCGGGGCTGAGAGAGCTCTTTCCCAAGCTGTCCTTGAGGGAACAGCTGGTACAGAGCTATGGCTTGCCCAAGGTCATCCAGCCAGGTGCAAGTGGAGGAGTGGGGAATCAAACCCGGTTCTCCCAAATTAGAGTCCGCGCACTTAGCCACTACACCAAACTGGCTCTCAATTATAATTAACAATTATAAGAGTTAATTTAATTAATATCTCAAAATAAGTGAGAACTGCAAGAACAGTAAAAACAATATCAGGATGCAGTATACTTATCAACATAAGTCCTGAAAGAAAAATAACAGAAAATATTTAAACTCTGACACAAAATAAGATGTGTATTAGTGCAACTATGCAAGAGATTAGGTATTTGTCAAAGAGGAGATGGGTACTCACATCCATTTTTGATAGGTTGACAGAATGGAACTAGCTGTTGTTAGATATTCAAGAAGAAAGAAAGGCATTTTCAATGTGCCTGGGTTCCCCTCCTGCCCCTTTCTTCCCTGAGCTTCTCCACTAATACGGAGAGACTTGGGGAAGTGTGGGGGGGGCATGGTTAAATGCCTTTCTCTTCCTCCCTCAGATCGGGGAGGGAGGGAAAGAAAGGCATTTTCAACATACCTGGGTTCCCTGCCTGCCCTTTTCCAGCTGTGATATGTCAGCTAGAGAAGGGAAGGCAGAGGGAGGCTTTTCCTTGTCAATTTTGGGAGTGAAATTGACAAGGAAATCCCACCGGGCTACCCAGAGGGAAAGACGGCGTTTTAACATGCCACCTTTCCCTCTTGAGTGTAATGCGGGAAGGGCAGTGTGCTCTGTAGCCTCGAATGCCAGACGTTTTGGTTGTAGGCATGGCCAACTCAGGAGCCAGCCGGAACTCTATTTCTGTGCGTTCCTGCCCAAACATAGCCCTGCCTGAGAGAAATATTTGCATACATTCATACAGAAGACCAAGATAAGGTTTTCCAAGCAGTAAGGCCATCTCTAAAAGCCAGAGATGAACCGAGCTATTAGTAGTGTGTCCTTTTAACAAAGAGAACTGATAAGGCTGCTCTGCGATGCAGCAGCCAGTAAGGCGATGAGAACCGAATGTAGTTAAACCCCATATGTTTGTGAAGCTCTTGTAATGCTTTCATTTTCCCCTTGTGTGTTGCTGTGCATTTGATTGGTTATCTTATGATAAATGAAATAGCAGCTAGATAACTGGTCTCTTTTTGTTAAATGTGTGTGTGTGTGTGTGTGGTTAATCTTAGCCTCTGCTTAATCACTTGCCTCGAAAACTCTATGGGGTTGCTTGTGACTTGACAGTACAGCACTTTACACACAAACACACATAAACTGATAAAAGTCTTTTATAATACTGGATGTATTCTTTTATAGACACTGTGCTGGTAAAAAGGAGGGGGAAACTGTGATAATGGTCAGTTTTTTAATAGGAAATAAACACATGTGCAGACAGGAGCTTGTTATCTGTAGGTCTGGATGTGCCAAGATTCCAAAATCGAGCTTAGACCAAGAGACATGATTCTAAAGAGTACTGGTATACAAATTTCTCAGGTTTTGAACTTCCAGAAGAATTTGTGCTGGGTGGCAAAATGATTACCGTCCAGTTATTTGATATGGTGTAGCAGCTAGACTGTCAGACGAGGGTGCGGGACATGTGGGTTCAAATCCCTGTGCAGCCTTGATGCTTGCTGGTTAACCCTGGGCCAGTCACACACACCCTCCGCCTACCCTACTTGACCAGGTTCTAATGAGGACAAAATGGAGGCAAGAGAACCATGTATGCTGCTTGGGCGAAATGAGAGAGAGAGACAGAGAACCACTGGAAAATGAATACTAGATATTTCACCACTTTATCTATTAGGATTTGCTCAGGCTTGCCTTGGAACCAGAATCTTTGGGTACAGACACTGCCAACCCACATTAATCCACATGCTTCCAAGTAATGTGTCACTGAAAAGCAGATAATGTGAACAGCATTTCCATGGTAATAATTTGTTTTCTGGGTGTTCCTGTCACAAAATTGACAGAACTTGAGGCTTTGAGTAGATATAAGAATTATTACTGTATTTTAGCTGATGTATTTGAACTGTTTTTAATTGTTGTATATTATATTTGATAGGAGCTGCCCTGAGCCCGCTATGCGGGAAGGGCAGGATACAAATCTAATAAAATAAATAAATAAAATCCAGTATGTATGGATCCTACCCAGCATTCCATCACTTCAGTATTCAGACGAACTGGGATTTTTGAAATTCATTTCAAAATGGAGTCACAAGCCATTTGCCCCAGGTTTTAATTTCTTCCAATCATTTGCACATGCAGGCCTGCATTTTACTGAGGGGCTCCATTGTTTTTTAAGGTTCTGTCAACACGGACAACTAGGGAAGTGCCAAGATTTCCTCCCCTGTCTCGCTAAGGGGCTTAAAAAGTGGTCTTCAATCCTACTGATTTATTGATTCGATTTTTTTATCCCACCCTCTGTGAGACTTCTGCTCAAAGTAGTCAAGGATCAGATCTTTGTTGATGAAACACAGTTCTTTATTTCCAATCTCTACATTGGTACAGCTTCTCGGATTATTGTCAGAGATAACGCAGATGACAGAAGCGGGTCTATTATACCTTTCTAAGCAGTTTGAATTACCCATAGGTAGCCAATCACTACAAGGGAAAAACGGTGGGCAAAAGGGCTCTGGCCGTTTGCTTCCCACAGGAAAGAAAGTGAGGTGTCAAGTTGTAAATTTCCCCTTCCAAACCAGACCCTTCAGATGTTACCAGTTCACATAACAATCCATGGCCTCGAGGCTTTCGCACATTGATAAGATATGAGACTTGTCCTCCCTTGGAGTCTCAGCCGAGATGAATGGAATGCGAAGGTAGGAGTGTGAGAGGCCCATTGTTCCCATACTTTGAAGTTGACATCCTCCCGCTTTGACAGTTACACAAACCAGGCCGGTCAGGGTCATAAACCTGGGGTCACACATTCTACATACACGCTGATACATACTGGCCAGAATGAGTTACATGACAGGTGTTCATGAGAGCAGCTAGCATACATACAGTACCATAAGAAGCAGAGCAACAAACACAGAAAACATATCTGAAACATGGCTGTAAGCAAAAGAAATACTCTGTCTGAATCAGCAGATTCTGACACCCTCCCAGCCAAGGACAGTTTAGGGCGGCTTACAGAACAAGATAAAAATCCAACAATACATATAAAAACACAACAGCAATCAATATAAATACAGTGTTAAAACCAAAACACAATAATATAGTGCTAGCATAAGTTCTTCTTTTAACATCAGCTTTTCACTTTTAACATCATTGATCTGCTTCGGTTATTGGGGGGGGGGGGCAATGATTAAAGGGACCAGTGGATCAGGGCTCTTCCACCAAAAGGTGTCAATTGTTATTGGTGATGGTAGCGATAATCGTGGTGGTAGTGGTGGCGGCCCCATAAGCCTGGCAGAAGAGCTCCATTTTACAGACCCTGCAGAACTGTAAAAGGTCCCATGGGGCCCTGATCTTCTCTGGAAGCTCATTCCACCAGAGTGGGGTTGCCGCTGAGAAGGCCCTGGCCCTAGTTGTCACCAGCCTGGCCTCCTTAATACTCAGGAGGACCAGATGATTCTGGGTCCCTGATTGCAGCACTCTCTGAGGTACATATGGGGAAAGACAGTCCCTCAGATATGTAGGTCCCTGGCCATAACGGAATCTGGTATGCTATAGGCAGCCAGCCGAATAGGGAATCCCATCAACAGCCTGGCCATGCCATTTTGCACCACCTGCAGCTTCCAGATTTGCGACAAGGGCAGCCCCATGTAGAGGGCATTATAGTAATCCAGTCTCGAGCTGACCATCACATGGATTACTGCTGCCAAGCTGCCATGTTCGAGGAAGTGAACCAACTGCCTAATCAGCCAAAGATGGTAAAAGGCCAACCTGGCAGTGGCTGCTACCTGGGCCTCCATTGTTAAAGAGGCATCCAGAAGCACTCCCAAACTCCTAACCTCCAGTGCTGGCACCAATGGCACTCCATCAAAGTTCAGGAGTGGGATCCCTACCCTCGAACTGCTGCAACTCAGGCACAGGACCTCCATCTTAATCGGATTCAATTTCAGCTGGCTCGGCCTAAGCCAACCAGCCATGGCTTGTAACACCTGGTCAAGATCTTCCAGTGTGGAGTCAGACTGGCCATCCAACAGCAGATAGAGCTGGGTGTCATCCGCCTACTGGTGACAACCCAGCCCATGCCTCCAGGCAATCTGGGCAAGAGGGTGCATATAGATGTTAAAAAGCATCGGGGACAACACCACCCCTTGGGGCACTCCACATTCCAGTGGGTACCTTCAGAACAGCTGACCCCCCCCAGCACCACTTTTTGTCCTTGATCTTGGAGAAAGGAAGCAAGCCACTGCAAGGCTAGTCCCTGAATTCCAGGCGGTGGATCAATAGCTGATGGTCAACCATGTTGAATGCAGCCATCAGGTCTAACAACAACAGCCCTGTCAGTCTGCCCCAATCCAGATGCCTCCAGGGGTCATCTGTGAGGGCAACCAGTTGTGAGGCTTCTGCTCAAAGTAGTCAAGGATCAGATCTTTGTTGATGAAACACAGTTCTTTATTTCCGATTTCTACATTGGTACAGGTCCTCGGATTATTGTCAGAGATAACGCATACAATAGAAGCAGGTCTAATATACCCTTCAGTACGATTTGAATTGCCCATAGGTAACCAATCACCAAAGGGGAAAAACGGCGGGCAAAAGGGGTCTCTGGCCGTTTGCTTCCCACAGGAAAGAAAGCTAGGTGTTAAGCTGTAAATTTCCCTTCCCAAACCATACCCCTCAGATGTAACCATATTCACATAACAAATGCTTCCCTCAAGGCTTTCGCACGTTGATAAGAAATAGTCCCTGTCGTCCCCTTGTCTTCCCAGCCAGGATGAATGGAATGTGGAGGCAGGAGTGTGAGAGGCCCATTGTTCCCATGCTTTGAAGTTGTCATTCTCCCGGGCAAACAGTTACATAGACCAGGCCTGGTCAAAGCCATAAACCTGGGGTCACATAGTATACATTTACAATGGTCTATCCGATGGCAAAAGGTATGGTTACATAGTGGGCATAGGAGCAACTGATAGCAATAGGCATGAGTACAAAAATGGGTGCAAGCACAGGTTACAATACCTAGCAACATAGCAACAGGTTATGATATAGCAGAAGACCCCAGAAAACCTTGTCTGAATCTGCAGATTCTGACACCAGTGCTGTCTCCATCCTGTAGCCCGAACAAAAACCAGACTGGAAGGGATCTAGAATGGAAGTGTCATCCAGAAAGCCCTGTAACTGAATTGCCACTGCCCTCTCTATTATCTTGCCCAAATAGGGCAAATTGGAAACCAGCTGATAGTTGGCCAATTCGGCCGGGTCCAAAGATGGCTTTTTCAGAAGGGGGCACACCACTGCCTCCTTAAGTGTCTCCAGGAACTGCCCCTCTAAGAAGGACTTGCTGATAATCTCCTGCAAGGCACCCTGAAGCTCTTTCTGGCTGGCTTTAATTAGCCACAACAGACACGGGTCAAGGGGACATGTGGTAGGTGTACAGTTAAGAGCAATCTGTCAACTTCCTCTAGGCTGAGCGGGCCAAAATAATTCATGATCTGACCAGAAGATGTACTTTGAACCTCGAGTTTGTTCACTGCATTGGGAAGGTCACAGTAGAGCGACAAAACTTTATCCACAAAATAGCTCACAAAACCCTCACAGCCAATATCTAATTCCCTACGATTTAGCCTGTCTTGTGACAGAGCAGTAATAGACTGAATTGTTCTAAACAATTGGGCTGGGCGTGAGCTTGCGGACACAATTGTGGCTGTATAATGCTGTCTTTTTGCGGCCTTGACTGCCATCTCGTAGGATCTCATAAACGTCCTATAAGATGCTCTTGTGGCTTTATCACGAACCCGTTGCCACTGCCTCTCTAGCCGTCTCAACCCGTCTCATTAGCCGCAACTCCTGGGTAAACCAGGGAGTTTACCCATGAATCCTATGAGGGCCTCCTCATTAAGAGTTGATTAATACTTTGTTGAATAAATGGAATTAGGTGCTTCCTGTATGCCATATGCAGACACACTGGCAGGGCTGATTTATCTGTTAAGCACAGTCGGCACAGTGCCTAGGGCCCACAGTATGTTAAGGGGACTACAAAAATATTTTAATTTATTTTAAAATCAGAAAAAAAAACAAGTTTTAGGGTCAAAGAAAGTGTTTTGTTTTTTCACCCTCACATCAGAAAAAAAAATTAAAATGTTTAGGGCCCACAAAAATCTATTAAATTTTGCCTAAAAGTGAAGAAAATGTTGAAGTATTTAAAGTTATATCAAAAATAAATTTTAATATTGATATTATTATGATGAAAGGGGCCCACGAAGGCATAAGTGCCTTGTGCCCACAAAACGTATAGGGCCCACAATAATGTTTTATTTTTTCTTAAATAAAACACTAAAATGTGGTCGAAATATTTTTATTTGTTTGTTCGTTTGTTTGTTCAATTTATAGGCTACTCTCCCCGCTTTTGCCAGCACAGAGCGGCTTACAGGACTTGACAGAGCCAAGCTTCATAAATACAGTATCAATTAAAACAGTTAAAACATTATAAAACATTCAAAGTTAACCAATAGCAATTTACATAAGGTGCTCAGTGGATTTAGATGGCGTGCCGTATACCACAACGTTTTCAGGCCCCAGTGTCAGATAGCACTGGGGCCAGATGGTAGTATCTGAGGCTGCTCATTGGTAGTCATAGAATGGGGGGAGAGAAAGAAAGGCAGCAGCCCCTATTTGTAAGCCTGGCGGAAGAGCTCCGTCTTGCAGGCCCTGCAGAACTGCATCAGGTCCTGCAGGGCTCTGATCTCCTCCGGGAGCTCATTCCAAGTCAAGTTTATTAGTATGGTCAAGCGACCAGTCAAAATAAAACATTTCCAAAGGGAATATTGATATAAAATTTGGGCTAAACTGAACTGCTCATTCCATCAGTAAGGGGCCGCCACCAAAAAGGCTCTCTGTGAGCCTTCTGCTCTAAGTAGTCAAGGATCAGATCTTTGTTGATGAAACATAGTTCTTTATTTCCAATTGCTACATTACTACAGGTCCTCGGATTATTGTCAGAGATAAGGCATACAATAGAAGCAGGACTAATATACCCTCCAGCACAATTTGAATTGCCCATAGGTAACCAATCAACAGGGGGGGGAAACCGCGGGCTAAAAGGTCTTTTGACCGTTTGCTTCCCACAGGAAAAAGGTTAGGTGTGAAGCAGTAAATTTCCCTTCTTAAACCAGACCCCTCAGATGTAACCATCTTTCACATAACAAATGACTTTCTCCAAGGCCTTCACACGTTGATAAGAAAGTAATCCTCGTCTTCCCCGGCAGGGAGGAAAGGAATGCGGAGGCAGGATGGTGAGAGGCCGATTGTTCTCAGGCTCTGAAGTCGCCACCCTCCCGGACAAATGGTTACATTAGCCAGACCTAGCCAGGGCCATAAACCCCGGGTCATAAATGAAAAGGGACATTACATTGTAGGTTGCAAGGTTCAAACAAACAAGCATCAAATATGGGTTACATAGCAAATACAGGGATAGGTTACCCAATACAGCATAAAGGTTACACAATACAGTATAAAGCCCCAGTAACCCTTGTTAGAATCCATAGATTCTGACACTCTCCCCCTAGTGGCAGTGAGCCTGGCTTCTCTGGGGCCTGGTATAAATAGGCGGTGTTGGGCCCCAGACCGTAGTGCTCTCTCGGGTAAATACAGAGAAAGGCAGTCCTTCAGGTAGGTCGGACCCAGGCCATTTAGGGCTTTAAAGGCAAGCACCAGGACTTTGAAGCAAATTCGGTATGCTATAGGCAGCCAGTGCAGTGCCTCCAGCACCGGTTGGATGTGCTCCCGTCTGGGGAGACACATCAGCAACCTCGCCATGGCATTCTGCACCAACTGCAGCCTCTGGATTTGTGACGGCAGCCTCATGTAGAGAGTGTTACAATAGTCTAGCCTTGAGGTGACCATTGCATGGATCACTGTAGCCAGGTCGGCATGGTCCAGGAAGGGAACCAACTGCCGTGCCAGCCTCAGATAGTAGAAGGCCGACTTGGCAGTGGCTGCTATCTGGGCCTCCATTGTTAAAGAGGCATCCAGGAGCACTCCCAAACTTCTAACCACCAGCACAGGCACCAATGGTGCCCCGTCGAAGGCTGGGAGTGGGAGCCCTGACCACGGCCCACCCTGACCCAGGCACAGGACCTCCGTCTTCACCGGATTCAGCTTCAGCTCACTCAGCCTGAGCCATCCAGCCACAGCATGCAATGCCCAGTCAAGATCGTCCAGTTCAGAGCCAGACTGGCGGGCTAACATCAGATAGAGCTGGGTGTCATCAGCGTACTGGTGACAACCCAGCCCCGCCCTCTGGACAATCTGGGCAAGGGGGTGCATATAGATGTTAAAGAACATTGGGGACAGAATCTAAGGATTCTAACAAATAATTCTGATATATGTTTACTGCTTGTATGCTTTGTATACTCTCCTCCATCATGTAACCTGTCCCTGTATATCATGTAACCTGTCCCTGTAGTTGCTATGTAACCTTCCTTTATGACTTTCTTTTTGACCCTGGGTTTATGGTTCAAGCGGGGTCTGGTCAGTGTAACCATTTGGTCCGGGAGGGTGGCGACTTCAATGCCTGAGAACAATCGGCCTCTCACCTCCGCGTTTCCGCATTCCTTTCCTCCCTGCCGGGGAGCCGTGGACCAGTTTCTTATCGGCGTGTGAAGACCTTGGCAAAAGTTATTTGTTATGCATAAGATGGATACATCTGAGGGATCTGGTTTGAGAAGGGAAATTTACAGCTTCACACCTAACCTTTTTCCTGTGGGAAGCAAACGGTCAAAGGACCTTTAGCCCGCGGTTTTTCCCTCCATGTGATTGGTTACCTATGGGCAATTCAAATTGTACTAGAGGGTATATTAATCCTGCTTCTATTGTATACTTTATCTCTAACAATGATCCGAGGACCTGTAGTAATGTAGTTATAGGAAATAAAGAACTGTGTTTCATCAACAAAGATCTGATCCTTGACTACTTGGCTCAGAAACCTCACAGATTGTTAGAGATCTGTGATTGGGACTTGGCCGTTCCTGACCATGTCGGACGACGGTACTATTCCCATCCCTACACCAGAAGATCAACCGGTGACCCCGGACGACCAGGGTGCCGGAGCTGGAGGCGGCGGTGGGGAGCCCGAAGTGCCAGCGACTATGGCTCAAGGGGCTCACTACATCCCGCGACCACCCCCTCACCAGACCGGGACCCCGAGATATTCCTGGAGCAACTTCGGATGCGGGACGGTCGACTCGTGGATCCACGATCGAAGGGGAGTGCGTGTCTCGGTCCAGGGGGACCGCACCGAGTACGGGCGGCCGAGTTTCCTGGGAGATGACTGTGAGACGGGCTATGGGGGAGACTACCGAGTCCCGCTGATGGATGAGGAGAGAGGCGCAACCTACGGTCCCGATCTCTATGGAGAGGACCCGACCCAAGCCCTAGATCGCATGATGGGAGATCTGCGACTGCAACTCACCACAGAACTATGAGAGGTAGCCATGGATCTGCAGTTCCAGTTCCAAGACGCCCTGACCGCAATCCAGGCGGCCCGGGTAGCCCCAGGTGGGGTCGGAGTTCCAGGCGGGGGAGCCCCGCCGCAGCCAGCTCCCCCAGGGGGAGTTCCCATGGGGGTCGTCCCACAGCCGGCGCCACCACCAGTTCCACCACCCGCTCCCCATCCAGCTCCCATGCCCGCCCCGGTCCCAGTGCCCGTGGGGCCGATGATCTGCCAGGCGCCCAGCGATCCGCTGATGGCTACTTTCGATGGGGACCCCGAGAAGCTGCGGTTCTTCCTCATAGAAATCGAGAGGTTCCTAGACACTTGGGGACATCTCTACCCCACCGAGAGCGACCGAATTGGCTACATTGGGTCCAAGCTGAGGGACACCGCCAGTGACTGGTATGTGACAACGCCCCCGGGCCTGAGCTACGGTCAGTGCACAACTTTATGTGGGCCCTCCGACAGCACTACAAGGACCCCTTGGGGGAAGAGAAGGCGCGGAACCAATTGCGGAAGCTAGTTCAAGCGCAGTCCTCTGTGAGGGAATACACCGACCGGTTCCGGCGCATAGCAGCCAAGATCCGCGGCTGGACCCAAGACCTCTTCATCGAGAAATATCGAGAGGGCCTAAACCCCGAAGTGTATGAGATGGTGCTGAGAGGAGGGCGACCCAGCTCTCTAGCAACGTGAATGAGAGCAGCGGCTGACGTGGAGGAGAGGTTCACCCTCATCAAAATAGGAACCTCAGCAACTGCCCAAGCCAAGGCGGCTCAGAAGATAAAGCCGAAGCCCAGCGTCCAGGAGATCCGAGACAGCCGGTTCAGGCAGGGGCTTTGCATGAAATGCGGCGAGAGTGGTCACTACGCCTCGGCATGCCCCCGCGGGAGTGGGAAGGTTCCCAAGACATCCACCCCTGTGGTGGGAAGCACCCCCAGCAAAGGAAAGACTTCGTTCAAGCCCCGGGCATTACAGCTGGAAGGGGCAGCGAGCGAGCAAGGGGAGCTGGAGCTGATGGAGACACAGATGTCAGGAAACTCCAACGGCCTGCAGTGAACGGCGCAGAACTGCAGGTCCCAAACCCCGACGCGCCATCTCCGGTGAGCATCCCTGGCCCCTTACTGTACATGGTAGTGACTGTGATAGCCCCCGAAACTGGGACCCATGTCCGGGTGCGTGCCCTAATTGACTCAGGGTGCACCAGAGACTTAATAAGCCCATTAGTAGTGGATGGGCTAGCCCCCAAAGTGACCCCGCTGGGGGAGCCACTCACATTCACGCAGATGGACGGTTCAGAAATGAAGGAGGCATGTGTGGCTGAAACGGAGAGGCTGATAGTGGGGACGGGGGAGTATTGGGAGAAAAGGGCCTTCATTATCACCCCCAATACCCAATTCCCCATGGTTTTGGGGAGCCCTTGGTTGAGTTCCCACGACCCATACATCAGGTGGAGCGAAGGGAAGATCTCGTGGGTGGATGAGAAGTGCCACCACCACAAATGGGACTCGGGGTGGGGATCGGGCCCCCCGGCCCCTTTGCTAGCGGCGGCCCTCACGGCAACGCCCTCCGCTGTGCCTAAGGAGTATCGGGACTTAATGGGAGTGTTCAGTGAAACCGAAGCGGACGAGTTACCCCCCCATCGACAATCAGACTGTGCCATAGAGTTGCTCCCGGAGGAGAAGCTTCCGAAGGGAAAACTTTACTCTATGAGTCCCTCGGAGAGAGAGGAACTGAGGAAATTCCTAGACAAGAACTTGGAGCGAGGTTTCATCCGCCCTGCTAAGTCCCCCTTTGCAGCGCCCATTTTGTTCAGGAAAAAGAAGGATGGAGGGTTGAGATTGTGCACGGACTATAGGGGTCTGAACGCTGTGTCGGCATCTAACGCTTACCCTCTCCCCATCATAAAAGACTTGTTAACGGAGGCGGCTAAGGGCAATGTGTTTACTAAGCTGGATCTACGAGATGCTTACTTTCGTGTGCGCATCCGGGAGGGGGACGAATTTAAGACTGCTTTTAACACACCACTGGGGCAGTTCGAATATCTGGTGATGCCATTCGGCTTAAGTGGCGCGCCGGGGTTTTTTATGAGTCTGATAAACGAAGTGTTACACAAGCATTTATTCAAGGGGGTGCTATGTTACTTAGATGATATCTTGATTTATTCTACTGATAAAAAATCACATGTAAAATTGGTCAGGGAGGTGCTTTCTACGCTGTTGGAAAATCAATTGTATGCCAAGCTGTCCAAATGCGAGTTTAATCGAGATTCGGTAGACTTTTTGGGGTATCGCATTTCACAGAAAGGTTTGGAGATGGACCCCGCCAAAGTAGAGGCAGTGGTACAGTGGGAGGCGCCCCGAACTAGAAAGCAGCTGCAGAGTCTATTGGGGTTTGGCAACTTCTATCGCACGTTCCTAAAAGATTTTGCCACGGTTATCCTCCCACTAACAGAACTCCTGAAAACTAAGGGGAGGGGTCCAGACGCAGGAAAACCTGGGGAGAGAATAGCCTGGTCCAAGAATTGTCAAAAATCATTTGAGACCTTAAAGAAACTATTCACATCAGAACCCATCCTTGCTCATCCCGATGAGACTAAGGAATTTGTGATCCATGTAGATACGTCGGATGTGGCCGAGGGGGGCATCCTTCAGAAGGGGCCAGATGATAAGTTACATCCCCTGGCTTACATTTCAAAAAAGTTCAATGAGACAGAGAGGAATTGGTCGGTATGGGATAAAGAAGCCGCAGCCATACGTTTAGCCCTAACCACCTGGAGACACTGACTGGAGGGAGCGCAGACCCCTTTTGAGATTTGGACCGATCACAAAAACTTAGAGGCGCTACGCACCCAAAGGTCCCTGAATGCCAAACAACTGCGGTGGGCCGATTTTTTCTCGAAGTTTAACTTCGTGCTGAAACATTTTCCTCGGAAAGCCAATTGCTTAGCAGACGCGTTATCCAGGTTACCTCAACATGAGAGTCAAAGAGAGGAGGTGTTTGACTCCATGTTCTCCCCCCAGCAACTGGGAGGCGCCGTTACTACCCGAAGCCAAAGCAAGCAGGCAGCGGTAGAGTCCTGGGAAGACAAATGGGGGGGAGACTACTCGCCGGAAGAAGCAGAAGAGTTGGAGAGCCTAGAGGAGTGCTCTCTCCGTTCTAACAAATGTTGGTACCATGGAGACAAGCTCATGGTGCCTCGAGCTTGGAGAAAAGACATTTTACTAACCTGCCACTCGTCGAAGCTAGCTGGGCATTTCGGTTTCTTAAAAACTCTTAACTTGATCCAGCGGCAATTCTGGTGGCCGCGCATGCGCAAAGATTTATCTGACTTTGTCACTGCTTGCCAAACCTGTCTGATGTGCAAACGGAGGGGGGGGGGGAAGTCCCAGGACTGCTGCACCCGTTGCCCACCCCCTCTCGTCCATGGGAAGTGATAGCCATGGATTTCATCACCAACCTGCCACCCTCGAAGGGAAAGACTGTTATTTGGGAGGTGGTTGACATGTTTTCGAAGCAAGCCCATTTTATCCCGTTCAAACAGTTGCCGACTGCAAAGGGACTGGCTAAAGCGTTCTTTAATCACGTGATTAAATTGCACGCCTTCCCCAGATGTGTGGTGTCCGATAGGGGCAGTCAGTTCGTTGCCAACTTCTGGCAGGAGCTTTTGAAAATGATGGACATTGAACCAGCCATGAGCTCGGGTTACCATCCAGAGACCGATGGCCAGTCCGAGCGGACTAATCAAATATTGGAACAGTTTTTAAGGTGTTACACTAACTACCATCAGGACAACTGGGTGGAGTTGCTGCCGTTTGCTGAGTATAGTTATAACAACGCCGTTCATTCGTCCACGGGTGTGTCCCCATTCATGGCGGTGGGGGGCTTCGAAGGGAAACCCCTACCCATTATAGAAGAGACACCGGATAGTTCCCCTTCTGACTTTAAGCAATGGTGGGCTAACCTGCAAGACTCATGGCCATTGATTGCTAAAACTCTCGATAAAGCCAAGGAGGACTACAAAAAATATGCAGACCATGGAAGGGCTGAAGGTTGGGACCTTCAACCAGGGGACTCTGTCTATCTTTCCACCAAGAATATACATGGTCTACAACCCAGCAGGAAGTTGGGGTGGAAATATGTTGGCCCTTATAAGGTGTTATGCAAAATTTCTGATGTGTCCTTTGAACTGGAGTTGCCTAAATCACTGAGTTCTGTGCACCCTGTTTTTCATTTCAGCCTACTGAAGAAGAACCCTGGGCCGAATGCATGGCATCCAACTCCTCCGACTCCTCCTCCACTGATGAAGGAGGGGGCACCCCATTTTGAGATTTCTGAAATCCTGGATTCAAAAATGCGTAGGGGCCGCTTGCTATATCTGGTCAAGTGGGTAGATTTTGGTCCTGAACTGAACAAGTGGGTTTTTTCTGATCATGTTCATGCTCCTAAATTGGTTAAAGCTTTTCATAAACGTTTCCCAGATAAACCGGGGTAGATTAGATTTTTCAGGTGGCAGAGGGTCAGAATCTAAGGATTCTAACAAATAATTCTGATATATGTTTACTGCTTGTATGCTTTGTATACTCTCCTCCATCATGTAACCTGTCCCTGTATATCATGTAACATGTCCCTGTAGTTGCTATGTAACCTTCCTTTATGGCTTTCTTTATGACCCTGGGTTTATGGTTCAAGCGGGGTCTGGTCAGTGTAACCATTTGGTCCGGGAGGGTGGCGACTTCAATGCCTGAGAACAATCGGCCTCTCACCTCCACGCCTCCGCATTCCTTTCCTCCCTGCCGGGGAGCCGCGGACCAGTTTCTTATCGGCGTGTGAAGACCTTGGCAAAAGTTATTTGTTATGCATAAAATGGATACATCTGAGGGATCTGGTTTGAGAAGGGAAATTTACAGCTTCACACCTAACCTTTTTCCTGTGGGAAGCAAACGGTCAAAGGACCTTTAGCCCGCGGTTTTTCCCTCCTTGTGATTGGTTACCTATGGGCAATTCAAATTGTACTAGAGGGTATATTAATCCTGCTTCTATTGTATACTTTATCTCTAACAATGATCCGAGGACCTGTAGTAATGTAGTTATAGGAAATAAAGAACTGTGTTTCATCAACAAAGATCTGATCCTTGACTACTTGGCTCAGAAGCCTCACAGACAGCCCCCTGAGGCACTCTGCATTCAAGCGGGTGCCTCCAGGACTGCTGCTCCCCTAGCA
Source organism: Lepidodactylus listeri (assembly GCA_029233225.1). Classification (NCBI taxonomy): domain Eukaryota; kingdom Metazoa; phylum Chordata; class Lepidosauria; order Squamata; family Gekkonidae; genus Lepidodactylus; species Lepidodactylus listeri. The sequence continues at coordinate 107,348,049 of JARCFY010000009.1, read as the reverse complement.
CCACCCTTTGTCCCTGACCCTGGAGAAAGGATGTGAGCCACTGTGAGGCAAGCCCCTGTATCCCCACATTGGCGAGGTGGCGGGTCAGCAGCCGATGATGGACCATGTCAAATGCTGCCGACAGGTCAAGCAACAGCAATACCACCACGCCGCCCCAATCCAGATGTTTCCGGAGGTCATCCGTAAGGGCCACCAGAGCTGTCTCAGTCCCAAACCCCGGGTGAAAGTCTGACTGGAAGGGATTGAACACCGAAGCGTCATTCAGGAAGCTCTGTAACCATATTGCCACCACCCTCTCTATTAATTTGCCCAAATAAGGCAAATTGGAAACCGACTGATAATTAGCCAATTCGGCCGGATCCAGAGATGGTTTTTTCAAGAGAAGGCAGACCATCGCTTCCTTGAGTGCACTCGGGAACTGCCCCTCCAAGAGGGACTGACTGATAATCTTCCTCAGTGCACCTCGAAACCCCTCGTGGCCAGCTTTAATAAGCCAGGAAGGGCACGGATCAAGGTCGCATGTGGTTGGATGTACGGTCGTGAGCAACCTGTCAACTTCATTAAGGCTGAGCAGGCCAAAGGAATCCAAGCCTGGAATCACAGACATGCAAGGGGCCTCAAGCTCACTCATTGTATCACCTGTGGCAAGGAAGTCATGGCAGAGTGCCAAGACTTTATCTGCAAAATAGCTCTCAAAAGCCTCACAGCCAATCTCTAATTCCCTACTATTTGGTTTGCCCTGCGGCAGTACAGTTATAGACCAAATTGTTCTAAATAATTGTGCCAGGCGTGAGCTAGTGGATGCAATCTCGGCCGCATAGTAATCCTTCTTAGCGGCCTTGACTGCCACCTCATAGGCCTTCATAAACGTCCTATAAGATGCTCTTGTAGCTTCATCGCGAGCATGTCGCCACCATCTCTCTAACCTTCTGAGCTCCCGTTTCATAAGCTGCAGCCCCTGGGTAAACCAGGGGGCAAGCCTAGTGTGGGGGCACATAGGGCACCTGGGAATGATCTCATTGATCCTCCACCAGCTCATCCAGTGAGTGGCATCAGATCCCTCAGAGCTGACAGGAGCCACCCAGGGTCCATCAGGCTCCAGGGGCAAGCTATAATACCCTCGCTGCCTAAAAAGGGTTGGAGTGGGATGATCAGACGGGCCTTCAGAGCATGGTGGTCCAACCATGGTACTGCTGAAGCAGTAATCCGGTCCACTGTTACCTCTGCAGCGAAGATCAAATTGAGCGTGTGTCCAGCCTGGTGCGTGGGGGTCATTACAAACTTGGGAGAGTCCCAGCACCGCCATGGACGATGTCAGGTCTGCCGCCTGTACGGAAGCCGTGTCATCAGCATGCATGTTGAAATCACCCAGGACTATCAGCCTTGGGTGTTCCAGCGTCCAGCCTGTTATGGCCTCCATCAGGGCCGGCAGGCTCTCGGCTGGTGCATTAGGCGGTCGCCACACTCTCCCCGCCTCCAACACCAAGCCAACACACTCTAAGCCCATGATTTCCAGCGGTGGGCACGCCCTGAAGGAGTAAGCCTCTTAAATGGGCATCGCGACCCCTCCCCCCACCCCCTAGTTCGTGATTGGTGCAGGACTGAAACCCCTGGTGGGGTAAGTTGGTAAAGGGCTACTGTTTCCCCCTCCCACACCCAGATCTTGGTCACACAAGCCAGCTCCACCTATTGTTCTGCCATGAAATCCTGCAGGATCATGGCCTTGTTATTTATGGATCTGGCATTGCACAGCACCAATGCCAGAGGGGGGTTCTCCATCCTAGCCCACTGCTGACTACCCTTGAGATGGGTCTCAGGCTGGAAGGGTGCTGAGCTAATTTATTTCTCTGCATCTTTCCCTTCTTCTGCTGCCTGGATCCACTGCTATACTTTCTCCTCCCCAGGAGCACTGGAATCTGCTGGCCAGGCATCACTGCCCATTGATCTTCGCGTGAGCCTCAGATCTTTGGGGTCTAACAGTACCACTTCCAACAGTAGGATAATTCCACCATTCCAGGCAGCGGTAGTCCATATAAATCCTGACTACAATTGCATTAATATCCAACCAGCCTACCCTAACCTCTTATCTTGCTAAACCCTCCCTCCCCACAAGACTAAACAATCTAATTCTAATATAAATTAAATAAAGGGTAGAAAATACAACATATTTTCAAACCTTTGATATATGCACTATTATTTTGTTCTATAGTAAGAGGCTTAGTAACTGTAAACTCTATGGCCAAGATGGCCTCAGCCAGAGGCACCAGCTGAATGACGGCAGATAGGAGGCCCTCTTAGCCTCAGCGCAGTTTACTTATTGCTCTGGTATATGGGCAAAAACTCTAAGATAGGCATATCACTGTGATGTTGGCTGGGCCTGGGTCATTAGAACAGAGTGAGGGAATGAGCAAACATAATTTTATTAATTCAGTTTATTAACATCAATTTGAAGGGCACCTATGGCCCTTAAGATAGAGTACAGACTACTAGCACAAAAGAGCTGGGCTGGAAATACCACATTTTATCTAGGTCAGAAGAAGCATTCCTGACTGGATGGTTCTTCAAGTTTTAGGGTTAATAGGTGTCCCGACGACGGGACTCCCAGGGAGCCAGGAGGACTGGGAACCCCCTCCCTCGTCACTCCCCCACCAACAAACATCCTCTCCCCGCTCACCCAGCCAGCATGGAGTGTGGAGGGGCCGGCAGGGAAGAGCCGAGGGGAAACAGCAGAGAGACAGTAGCAGCCGGGAGGGAGAGCCCGCAGCTTGCTCCATGCTCCGTGGCTAGGCTGGCCAGAGGGGAAGGAAGGGGGAGGAGCACTGAGACAGGATGCTGGGGCCTCTTCAGAGGCTCGGCGTCTTGAGTTAAGAAGGGGGGAGGAGTCTAGAAGGGAGGAGGGGTCAGGAAGGGGATGTTGGGAGGGGGGAGGGATAAAAGAGGGCAGCCAGAATGGGCCGAGGAGGATGCCCTGACGGGAGACTGATTGATGGTTCCAGAGAGAGAGTGAAACCCAAGTCTGCGCAGGAGGGACTAGGAGAGGGTGTGGTGACGTAACCCCCCTCCCTTGTCCTTGCAACTGAGGCCCTGGCTGCCCTACGGGGTTTGAATTGACAGTGGCGGAAGGCGGCGCCACTCTGGACTCGAGCAACAGCGAGGCGGGGTCTAGCGACTCAGTTGACAATAGGTACAACTAAGACATCATGGCGCTTTTGCAGGTGGTCCTAATTTCTGTTAGTCAGCACCCCCTCAAAAGTGTAAGATGTGACAAAATAACATCACATTTCCCCAATTCTGTTTTATTGAAGAGATGTTTGGGAAGAATTGGATCAGGGATGTCGAAGTACCTCACTGTGTTATGTAATTTTGATCTCACCAATACCTATATATCTTTCTGTGGGAGAGAGGAGAAATAATTTGGTGAGTTTTCACAGGGAAAAAAAGAACAAAGAGAGGAGGGTTAAGAAGCCCCTTCTTCTGCTGAGGTCTTCTGCTGTAAATTGCAGCCTTTATGGCTATATTTTGTTTTTTAAAAAATTTGGAGGGAAATCATGACAGAACAGTGTGACCCTGAGTTGTGCTACCTGTCCAGCTGTTCACAATAGCACTTTGCACTAGTGAACAGACTGTGTGATTACACAGTCTGTGACTTTCATAAGGTGAGATGGAGGTTAAAAAACTCTACACGATTACTGAACTAAACAGACAACCTTCACATTTCCCAGCAGACAAAATTAAGATGAATATGAATGGGCTGTCATCCCACTATTCCAAAGGGACATTAGGGGAAAATGATAAATCTGAGTTTAATTGTCCTTAAGACCACTTAGGACAGTAATTCATAATGGGGCCAGGTTTTAAAAAGCGGAGATAATGGATGAAGAGACATTTACAATACGTTTGCTATTACTCTGTACCTTGGAAGGGTTATCCATTTGGAAGAAGTTTCAGGTAGGTGAAAGATGGGGAAAGTTATGAGGTGTCCCAAAGGCGTACAAAATTGGAGGTGCAGTTTCAAGGCAATGAATGAATCGGAGACCAATATGCTGTCAAATATGCTCCCTTTCAGTGCAGTCCTACACATGTATACTCAGAAGTAAATCCCATTGGGTCAGATCCAGATTAAATTTTCCAACAGGAGACTGGAACTTTTCTGCTTCCCCTTCCCACTCCAGCTAACCGATCTCCACAAAATGCTGCTCCTGGACACAGGAGAATCTAGGGAATGACAGGAAAGGGGGTCTGCAGCGGAAAGAGGGAATCAGCAGAAATTGCCGATTTCGTCTCAATCCAACCCATTAAATTTACTGCCTAGTAAGTGTGCTCTGGATTGCAGCCTTTGGTCCCTTCTGCATTTGCCTGCCACTCCAGATTTTCTCAGTGTTTGAGTAGAGGCAATTTAAGTTCATGGCAAAAGAGCGTCCAAAAAACCTGGGGCAACAGCAGGCTGAAACCGGGCTGACCACTGAAGGAAGGTAATGTAATGCGGGGGGGGGGGGGGAGAGAGAACGGAATAAAAAGAAGCTTGAACTAAATTTTAGTGGCGGGGAGGGGGGGGGACCTGGATTAAGAAGAAGTTTGAATTCAATTTTAGTGAAGAATTGTTTGGAGAACACCGCAGTGAACAGGTCAGGCCTATACTGATGACAGTGGCAAGATTCACATTTGCAAAATTCACACTGGCCAGCAGGGCCTTTTCTCATCAGATGGTCCAACTGCACCCCTTCCTGGAGGGTAAGGTTCTGGCCACGATTGTCCATGCCTTGGTAAATGTGATAAGCACTGGTACATCTGAGGATGCCCCTGGGGACAATTTAGAAGCTGAGATGGGACCAGAAAGTGAAAGCTTAGTTATTGTTCTCAGTTGGACATCAAAAGCACATAATTTCCCATGTTTCAGCTGCTGTGCAGGGTTTTTATGCCAGCTCCAAGATTTTCCTGTTAGTTTTAAGTATTCTAAACGGCCTAGGTCCAGTGCCCGCTGGAAGGGGGCACTGTCCAAGAGCAGAGCATGTGCTTTGCATAAAGAAGGATCTGGGTTAAATCTTTGGTATCAACAGTTAAATGTAGCAGAACTGGGAAAGATTTCTATCTAGGATTTGGGATCAGTGTCAAGTTAGATAGACCAATAATTAAGTTAGATAGACCAATAGCATATATAGTTTTATATGCTGCCTGTGTATGAACCAGCAATTGAGATCGAGGTCTGTGACATTTTTTTAAGGAAAGTATTATTTGTATTTCAGTGTTGCCATTGGTGCTGGAGAATACCCTTTGCCAAGTTTCTTCATTTTCAGAGTTTAGGAAATCAGTACAAACCCTGTTTATTCCACCAAGCACTTGGGGACTGCCTTTCTGCTCATTGTGGTTGTTTTATATAGGATTTTAGCTGCTGCTGATTTGTGAAGCTTTGGCTACTTCCAGGACTGCCAAGAGCAACCATGGGCCCACAGATAAAGATTCAAACTGGGCCCACCCATAAGGCCCTGATCCAAATGAAATATCATAACAAAACAAACCACTTGGCTGGCTGTTGCTATGCATCTATGATAATGAAAGAATCCACATGTCCATCTGCCAGTCCATTTGTGGCAGGCAGAGCTCATCAGAAAATAAAACTAGGAATCTCAAAATGAGATGATTCTGGGAGTTCCAGGGCCAAACATGACAGGAATCAGAATATTCTGGCCTGGGTTTTCTCCAGAAGCCCCCATGATATTTGCAATGGAAGCTAAGTTAATGTCTAACTATTGTTCCTCGTTTATTACCGCTAATGCAGATTAGCATTCTATTATTATGCATGTAAGGTGGGGAGCATTACTACTTTGATAGATTATGAGGAAATATTAACTCACCCCTTGTGTTCATAATATTAACAAAGGTTTGCTGCTATACTACTACTACATACATTCTAACTTGCCAACCAGGATGGATAAGAAGAAGTTGAGACGGGTAAGGAGGAGGGGAGAAAAATTAGAATTGGGGATAGAATGGCAGATCATGAAAGGAAGGGGGCGTGGCGGTGCTTGAGGAGAATGGCCACTTAAAGCTTTCGCTCCATGAGCTCTCTCCACCCTCACGACCAGGGGTCCGTTGGAGGGGGAGTGCACAGGAGTGCAGCTCCGGGAGTGAAGAGCCCAGGGGGCGGGCACATGACCAAGCCCCACCCCCTCCTTGGCTTCCCCAAGCAGTGCAGAGGCGTAGCGCCCCGGGAAAAGCCTAGTAGGGTCTTTATTGTTTTTAATGATTTGTTTTAATATTGATAATTTTATCATTGTTCCGTGATGACCTTGCCACAGTGATCCATGCGACGGTCACCTCAAGGCTGGACTACTGTAACGCTCTCTACATGGGGCTGCCTTTGGTGCAAATCCGGAAGCTGCAGCTGGTGCAGAATGCCGCGGCCAGGATGTTGATGGGTCTCGCAAGGCGGGACCATATCCAGCCTGTGCTGGCGGCGCTGCACTGGCTGCCTATAGCATACCGAGTTCGCTTCAAAGTGCTGGTTCTTACCTATAAAGCCCTATATGGCCAGGGTCCAGCATACCTTAGGGACCGCCTTTCTCCGTACATACCCCAGAGAGCACTACGGTCGGGGTCAGAGCACAGGCTATGTGTTCCTGGCCCTAGAGATGCCAGGCTGGCCAGAACAAGGACCAGGGCCTTCTCGGTGGTGGCTCCTGTCTGGTGGAACGAGCTCCCGGAGGAGATCAGGGCCCTGCGGGACCTAATGCAGTTCCACAGGGCTTGCAAGACAGAGCTCTTCCGCCAGGCCTTTGACTAGGAGCCGCCACCGATGACTTTATGGATACCATCTACCATCTATCATGTGGCCCTGGTCCAACACGGCCTCGGCTATGGCCGCGGGGGGGGGGGAGGGGCTCAGACCCACAACTTGGTTGCCATCAAACGCTGTATAAAGGAAGCTTTTATGGGTAATTTATATGTTTTAATAATATTTATTAGAATGTTTTAAATGATTTTATTGGTTATTGTACTGAATTGGCCTTGGGCCCATGTGAGCCGCCCTGAGCCTGCTCGCGGGGAGAGCGGGATATAAATGTGAAATAATAAATAAATAAATAAAATTTTATGACTGTGTGCTGCTTTTCCAGAGACTTGCTCAAGGTGGCATATAAATTTTCTAAGTATACCATTTTTTATCTGGGCACACGGCACATAAGTACTGGAGAAATTTCACCAACCCTTCAGCAGCTTCCACCCCATCAGTTTGGTGTAGTGGTCAGGAGTTGGGACTCTAATCTGGGAGAACTGGGTTTGATTCCCCACTCCTCCACATGCAGCTGCTGGTGTGACCTTGGGCCAGGCACAAGTTTCCTCAGAGCTGTTCTCTCATGAGCAATTCTCAAAAGACCTCTCTCAGCCCCACCTACCTCACAGGGTGTCTTGTTGTGGGGAGGGGAAGGGAAAGGGATGGGTGGTGTACATGTCCTGGGTATCTCAAGTCTACTTGAAACCTGGTGGTTTCAAGGGATCAGGAAGAGAATGAGGGTGTGTTCTTTACGCTTATTTTTATTGCACAAAATATTGGATGGGGAAGGGAACGGAGGAAGAGCAGGTCAGTTTCACTCACCTGTGGAGTGGAGCCCGAGGGGTGGGTGTCGCCTTCTGACACACTTTTGGTATGTTAGGGGGTGTGGCATATGCAAATGAGTTATGCTAATGAGTTATGCTAATGAGCTCCTGCACCTCTTTTTCTACGAAATGACCCCTGCTCATGACCATCGGGACAATTATAGTAGCAATAAATATACGCAGTATATGGGGAAAGACAGCCAAATGACTCCTGAACAACACCAAAAAAAATCCTAAGGTACAACTAAAAAATCCTAAGGTACAACTAAAAATTAACATGAAAACAGGCTCTTTTAAAATAGGGCAGTGTCACTTAGTCATGGCCAAAATGGCGCCAATGGGAATGGGAACAGACAAAACTGCTGCCACAGTCACGTCAGAGGACTTATCAACTGCTTTAAATGAAATGGAGAAAACCATTGTATGACCAACCAGATTCAATGCAGAAAAACATTTTTGAAACGAGAGCCATTGCAGAAAGCTTGATGAACAATAGCTTGGCAAATCAAAATGCACTACAAGACATATAGCATGGAGAGGATGTTTTGGCAGAAAGGGCATTGAACCTAGATCTTTCTCTGAGGCAAAATAATTTGACATTGAAAAGACTCGAAGAGACAGTGGAGGGCTCAGAGAATTTCACTAACTTTCTATCTAAATGGTTGTCACAAGAACTGCAGTTAGAAGGAGATGTCCTGCCAGTGGTGAAAAAAGCATTCCATCTGGGGTATTTAAATATGTTTAAAATAGATCTTCAAGAGACATCCTAATGATGGTGCTGGATTTGAGATTTAAACAACAGATTCTATAGAAAGCGAGGCAACGTGGCTATCTTATGTACAATGGAGAAAAAGTAGAGGTCTATCCTGACAGGAATTAGGCAGGAATTTAAACCCATAACTTGTCTTATAGAGGCTAATCGTAGGTACAAATCGGTTTCGCCTTTTATTCTGCAACTTAACCACCTGGGGAAAATATAGAATTACCTCTTCGGAAGAAGGAATATTGCTGCTTCACATGCTGAAACCTGAAGTGCCAATGAAAGTTGCCCTGAAGACTCAGAAAAGGAAACTTGACCCCATGTTGCCACCATCATCTGAGAACAAACAGCTGGTCCATTTGCTGCTTTGAATGTTGACTACTTCCAAAGATGATCCAGCCAAACTGGGATATTTTCAGCAATGTGTTTGTCTTTAGGTTCATTTCTAGTTGTTAATACACTTTATATCTATGGGTAAACTGCTAAATGGTTGAAATTGAGTTTAATATAGGTACACGTTAAGCTGTGATTTTTACAATGTATGGATATAATAGTTGGACAAATAGTCATATATGCCTTTATGCAAAACTTTATGTGATAAGTATTGGAGTCGGGAGTCCATGGAGTAGTGAAACAGCTAGATCTTTATTGCTGGTCCGGATGAAGCATACAACTCAGGGCTCTGAGCCCTCCTTTTGTGCTGGTCAGGGATAATCCCCTGACCTCACCCAACTGGCCTGATAGGCTATTAGAAGTCTATTTACATTTCATAGGTTCCCTGGGAGAAACCTAGGTACATGATTGGTGGCTGGTTTGAATCCACCTGGCCTTTGTTCTACCTGGCTGAAGCTCAGGTAGTTTCTTGGCCATGTGCTCTGGCCATGCTCTGGCCATGTGCTCTGGCCATACTCTGGCCATGTGCTCTGGCCATGCTCTGGCCATGTGCTCTGGCCATGCTCTGGCCATGTGCTCTGGCCACGCGGTCACAATTATGGGAGCACATGGCGACCGCATGGTCAATACATAACATTATATAAAGGTTGTTAGTGTTGGGAATTACAGTTGTTTGTCTCTGTATACTGTTAGGATTTTATTAGGTTGTTTTATCTGTATAAATATTGTTCTTATGGGAGAGGAAGCCCAGATGGAGTAGAATGTTTTTAGCCTCCAACAACTGGTTGTGTTCCCTATTCAACCTAGCTTCTTGCACATTTGTAGAAGACTGCAAGAGCACTGGGAACTATGTGAACATTTTTCTTTTTAACATTATACAAAGAACTAAGTTACAATAATATAAATGAAAACTCTTTAAAAATTCAATTTCCAGTTGTTTAAGAAATAATTTAAGCATCATAACATTTTTAGAGGGTTGAAAACCTGATTACATATCTTACATCAATTTACATTTTAAATACATAATTAACTATAAAACCAATCAAATAATTAATTATTGTTGAAATCTTCCTTTATTAGGGGGGGTAGGGATTTGGGGGGGATTAAAAGATAGAAATTTGATAAATTAGTGGGTAAGAACACTTTCACTGATTTACTCTTGATCTTATTCCTGAATTTGCTAGATTAAATGTGTTATACTTCTGCATTGGGGATTTGAATACACTTGGTGGGGATATCTGTGTAGTGTACCAAAGTTCATATAAAAAAGGCTTAACTGTTTTGTTTCTGGGGTTTGGTCCTTCCTTCCTTCCTTCCTTCCTTCCTTCCTTCCTTCCTTCCTTCCTTCCTTCCTTCCTTCCTTCCTTCCTTCCTTCCTTCCTTCCTTCCTTCCTTTTAATCTACATTTGTTCTTCCAAATATAATTTCTATTTTTGTCTATATATACTAGAGTCCATTCAGATAGAGCAACACTGCGGTAAGTTTTGCTAAATCAAACCAACAAGAAGTCTTTTAGAGCAGACTCTAAAGGAGTGAGTGCAATTTACATATCTTCTGAAATTTTAGTAACCTATAACTGATACTTATAGAGATTTGTATACATACATATTTCCTATCATTTATATATACTAAAAGCTGTTTATTTCTGCTTTCAGTCTTGTTTAGTCTAGGGAGAGTAGAACTCCAACATGACTCTTAATATGCTGAAGGTGGTATCTTCAAATGTTCATGGTCTTAATAATCTGATCAAAAGGAAACATATTCTATCTCAGTTACTGAAATGCCAAGCAGATATTGTTCTTCTCCAGGAGACACATATCAACAACAATAATGATCATATTTTTAAGTCACCCAAATTTCTGTTAAAATAACTGGTGTCAGGAACCTCAAAGTCACGAGGTGTGGCGGTAATAGTATCTAAGAATGTACATTTTTCTTTTCTTTCCAAGCTTAGTGAAGGAAGATTCCTTTTCGTGAAAGGCCTCTTAGATAACTGATCAGTTGCAATAGCCACACTATATGCCCTTAATGATGGTCACCTAACATTTATTAGAGATACTATGAACAAACTTAGAACCTTTTCAGATGGAGATGTTATACTAAGGGGAGATTTTAATCTTTTAGTGGACAAAAAATTGGACAGATCCCACTACAATTCACAATTAAAGAAAGATAAGAATTGATTTACAGGTTTAGCAGATGTATTCAAAGACAATGTCTTAATTGATATCTGGTACTTATTGAATCCTAATGTCAAAGATTTCACTTATTTTTCAGGAAGACATAAGGTCTACATGAAGATAGATTTCATACTGATTTCATCATCTCTAAAAAGCAGGGTCCTCTCAGCATCTATAGAACCAGCACAATGGTTGGACCATTTTTGGTTGGACTGTACATTGACCCCATATGACCCAACACTGAAACATAGATAATGGACTTTAAATACTTCTTTATTAAAAAATCCATTACTGAGCAAAGCAATAGATCAAGACATCAAAAAATACTTTAAAGACAATGTGCAAAACTGTATCTTTGACCATCTGATGGGAGGCTCTTAAATCAGTACTTAGGGGAATACTGATCTTCTTATCTGAAAAAAACATAGACAAAAATTAGAATTAGATCTCTTAGAAAAAATTAAGAGTCTAGAATGCCAACATAAAGAGAGTGGAAGTAAAAAGATTTACAAAACACTCTTGATGAAACGCAGAAGTTTAGCTCAACTTGAGACAGCAAAAATTAGGAAGCAACTAGTTTTTACGAAGCAAAAATATTGGTTCAGATCTCTGCAGTTTTTAAATCTCCTGTCACATAAGGTTAAAACTCAAAAGGCCTCAACTCAAATCTCTGCCACTAGGAATTCGACAGGAGAAATCCATAACACAACAGACTTCATTTATAATGTATTCAAAAATTATTATAAAAAATTGTATGCATCAACTTTGCCTAACCAAATGCAGATAAAAACTTTTTTACAAAACCAAGACATGCTTCCTACTTTAAAAGAGAAACATAAATTACTATTAGAAAAAACCCCTGCTCAGAGCAGGAGATCTTAGAGACAATTAAGTATCTTTTTTTTTAATATTAATTTTTTTATTGGAGTCAAAACTTAACTTACACACATTACATTGTCACTCTATTACAAAGACCCCTTTTTCCTTTTCTTCTCCCCCTCCCAGTGACTTCCCACCTCACCTATACCGTTATACGTCCACCAAATATAATATAATTCTATATTATTTTCCTCTTACAGGTAACTCACTTATTAAGATGATTAAGTATCTTAAAGCTCAAAATCAGCTGAACCAGATGGATTTCCATCTGATTTTTATAAAAGTTTTGCAATGACATTTGTGGGCCCACTGACAGCAGCCTGCAACGAAGTACTAGAGTTTGGTCAGCTTCCCCCATCCTGGCAAGAAGTACATACGATAGTAATACCAAAGAAAGCCAGGGACCCTTTAGTGCCTGAGTACGACAGACCAATTTCCCTTCTTAATCAAGATTTAAAGATTTTAACAGCAGCTCTGGAAAAATAGATTAATAATTTCATCTCTGAATATATCAACCCCAACCAAGTGGGCTTCATCCCAGGCAGGGATATAGCTGACCAGGGGTCATTTCGTAGAAAAAGAGGTGTAGGAGCTCATTAGCATAACTCATTTGCATAATTCATTTGCATATGCCACACCCCCTAACATACTGGAAGTGTGTCAGAAGGCAACACCCACCCCTCAGGCTCCAATTCTCTGGAAAAGCAGCACACAGTCATAAAAGGAACAATGATAAAAGTATCAATATTAAAACAAAACATTAAAAACAATAAAGACCCTAGCAGGGCTTTCCCCGGGGCGCTGCGCCTCTGCACTGCTTGGGGAGGCCGAGGAGGGGGCGGGGCTTGGTCATGTGCCCGCCCCCTGGGCTCCTCACTCCCGGAGCTGTGCTCCTGTGCACTCCTGCTCCAACGGACCCCTGTAGCTGACAACACTATTAAAACTCTGATGCTACTTCAACATTGCCAAAAAAACAACAACAACCCTAAGCTACCTACTGTTTTTTAATCCCTGGATGTCAAAAAAGGATTTGACTCCGTGGAATTTTCTTATCTTTTTTCAGTACTAGAGAGGATGGGTTTGGGGCAAAGGTTTATATCTACTATCAAAACTCTATATTCTTCTCCCATAACTAAAATTAAAATCAATGTTTTTTGTTCTAAACCTCTCTCACTACTTCGGGGCACCTGTCAAGGATGCCCACTATCCCCTTTATTGTTCGCGTTGGCAGTGGAACCACTTGCCAATGCCATTAGATCTCACCCTGACATTTCTGGTATCAAATTACATTCAAAAGAGTATAAACTGTCTCTATTTGCAGATGACATGTTACATATTACGGACCCCAGTAAGTCTTTATCTGCATTACATCAATCTTTAGGGCTCTTTGACTCATTTTCAGGCCTGCAAATTAGTGATAACAAATCGCAGTTAATGCCAATACACCTTACAGCCGTAGACACGAAACATATACAGAAGACATTTAAATTTCATTGGTCCTCTAAATCTTTAACATATCTAGGTATAAAGATTCCTTGTGATCAATCAGAGCTGTTGAACATTAATCACCAGAACATGTATATGGAATTAACCAAAACCCTAAATAAATGGAGTAAACTAAATCTGAATTGGATTGAAAAGTTCAATCTTATCAAAGCCTTCATATTGCCAAAATTCATTTTTCTATTTAGAATGATTCCTCTCAATATCCCACCTTATCAAAGGAAACGATGGCAAACCACTTTACTTAACTTTTTATCGGACAAGAAGCAACCCAGAATAAGCTTTAATGTCTTAAGGCAACCCAAATCGCTTGGCAGATTTGATATGCCAGATTTGTCAATGTACAATAGAGCCATATTTATGTCCAATGTATTTAAAATGTTACGTACCTGTCTGCCTCCCCTGTGGGTGGATATTTGTAATGATCTGATTTGTAATGATCTTTGGAAGATATGATTTGGGTTCCTGCACAATATAACAAACAGAATGTTGAAGCAATAAACTTAATAAATTTGTCTATTCTATCCTGGAAACGACATACTAAAACCCTATATGCACATTATCATGATACTCTACATTTCTGAATCAATCCTGGTTCTTACCTGGCACAGATCTAAAATTAATTAAAAGCTGGAGAAACAAAAAAAGTGCCTCGCATTCTGGATATTGCATCAAAAAAAGGCATTCACACCAAACTTGTACAGGAACAAAAATTAGGTAACACTATTCCCTGGGTTTTTTTATTTGCAATTGAGTCACATGCTTAATCATCTCAATGTAATGTCAGGATATGACAAAAGCTTGCTTGTTCCATACCATGCTGAAAAGTTACTTTCTGTTTCTTTGTACCTTGCTATCACCTAAATGTTTTATTGCTTGCCTTGAAGTAGAAACTGCTGTCCTGCTTAGTGTTACTTTTTCCCCGGGAGGATGGCCTCTTGCATTCCAAGGCGTCACACAAACAACGGCTAACTTGCCATGGCTTCCTCCCCCTCCTGCCGGAGACTCTCAGGGTGCTATCAGAGTGGGTATAGCCTTAAAAGTTATTTTATTGTCACTGCCCAAATGTTTTGCCTAGGAGTTAGCACATCTGGGTCACTCAGGGCAAGAAGGGAATTTTTATAACTTTCTCACCTTTGGTGGGACCAAATGGTCGCCATTTCTTTTCCCGCATTTTGTGTGTATGCTGATTGGAGGAATTTGTTTATGCATCTATGCCTGTAGGTATCTTAACCCAAAGCATATTTGTTCTGCATCTCTAACAAACATCGAGACCCTGTTCCAGTATTTGAAATAAAGAACTCTGTTTAACTACAAAGGTCTGATCTCTTGCTGATAGTACAGAAGCCTCACATGTAACTGCTATGTTATCTAAACCTCAGACTGACCTGGAATTGCTGCCTCACCAATCTGCTTGGCAGAGATTGTACAGAATCTCTTAATGATGAGTTATGGAATAATTATTGGAATTCTTCCAGTTTTACTTCTATAACAACAAATGTACAATTTCAAAATCTGAAAGTTATGACTAGATGGTACACTACACCTAGTACTCTTATATCTCACCCAAGAAGACCCCATACTGTTGGAAAGGCTGTCACCAAGTGGGTGATTTTGCCCACTGTTGGTGGTGTTAAAATTAACAATTTTTGGATGGAAGTGTTAAATATAATTCAAAAAGTTACCACAATGCAAGTCCCCCTTGCACTGGAGATTTTATTTTTAAATGCTTGGGCTCAGGAACAATGCTCCCTCTAAGCTGTGGAGTCTTGTGAGCAAAAATTCCACTTTATGAGCGACTGGCATTAAAGTTGTGAGTGAGCAATTTAGCTGCTGCATAAATTAGGTTGCTCTGGGACCATTCTTCCTGAGCGAAGATGAAAATGTGTGAGCCAGAGGCTAAAAAACTGTGAGCTAACTCACACTAACTCAGCTTAGAGGGAACACTGCTCAGGAATTAGTTAATAGACCACATAAAACAACCATTGAAGACATGTTGGATGCTGCTAAAACAGCGATTGCGTCTTATTAGAAAGATGTTAAAGCTCCAGATATAGAAGTATGGTTTTGACAACTATAGAACCATTATCTAATGGATGCAGTCACAAATAAACTGAACTATATGTATCATAATTCAAAACATTCTGCATGTGCTGGAAAATGGTTTCCGGTACTAGACTACTTAACAGCAATTTATCTCTTCTGAATGGTCTCAGGTACATAAATGGCTCTGATGTTTTAGATTCTTTGTTATACTATTACAATTTAATTTAGATCCATTTTGTTTATTTGTGTTAGGTGTTTTACGGGATACATATTTATTATGATATGATACACTGTTGTATATAAGCAAGATTGTACGTTGGCAATATTTTTTGGTACAAATAGGTTAGATGTGTACTATTACTGTTATTCATAAGTATGCTAATGTAATTGTTCATACTACTTGATCTATTCAATATTTGTAACGTATGTTGTATATTTGTATTTGTTAAAATCAATAAAACAATGGAAAACTAAAACAAATGAAAGGAAGACAGCAAAATGAAGGAGGAGAAAAGTGTGGAAGAGAGTTAGAGAACTTAAAAAAAAGCCAACAAAAGGTTTTTTTAAAAAAAACAAAAATTGCTACCACACACTAACACAGTTTGCAAGATCTGGCTGTGCAGACAAAACTATGGACCTGGGTGGAACTAAAAGAAGAGGGAAATCATAGCCTGTTTGAGATAATGACCTTCTTAAGAGGCTGCATCCTGGCAAGGACTGTAGCTTGTCCTGGCTGCTCTTGCATTGTTCCAGTGCTGGCTTGGCTGATGGGTTTAGCAGCCTCTGAGAAACAAGAGTTTCCCTTCACC
The DNA here is from genome assembly GCA_029233225.1 of Lepidodactylus listeri. Taxonomy (NCBI): domain Eukaryota; kingdom Metazoa; phylum Chordata; class Lepidosauria; order Squamata; family Gekkonidae; genus Lepidodactylus; species Lepidodactylus listeri. Next base: position 107,331,886 of record JARCFY010000009.1, on the reverse strand, counting down.
TCCTAGCAAACATTGCAGGAAGGCCCTGCCTTACTATACTCTGCCTTCCCTGTATCTCAGTAGCTGCAGTGCAAAACTCCATTTGTTTTTTTTAAAAAAAAACATTCTGGCACTGCAGCATGACACTGGCTTCAGAGACCCACCAGCTGACTTGGGCCCCCGGAAATTTTGTCCCCCAAGTCTCTGCTCTCAGCAGCCCTGGCTACTTTTCACACTGCTGTACAACGATAGAAAAGCAGTTCAGAAATAATGAAAATAAATACAACACTAAATGTGTTTAAAGTATACATTGTATTTGTATTTAATCATTTCTAAATATTTCTATCTCACTTTATCTAGGTGCAAATAAGACAAGTCACTCACTGACAAACCACCGGAGACCAAAGTATCTACGTCTTAGGGTTGCCAACCTCCATGCGGTTGTATATCAAAATGAGAGCTCACGGGAGGAGATGGTATCAATATAAAACACTCTGTGAATGAATTACAAACAAAAGCAAAAAATATATATTGTACCAAACAATTCAAATAGTTCTAAATCTTTTTTTTGCTTTTTATAAAATTCTGTTGGTTGTATACAAGTATGTAGTTTCAGGTCAGTTTTCCTTCCGTTGGTTTACCCACCAGTTTCATTAGTAACTTTTTAGTAATGTAAAAATATAAAATAGGATATTATGTACTGATGTAAGTTGTGTCAGAATAGTGTGACTCCAGGTTGTGATTACATATTTAATGGTGTAGGTTAAGTGTTACCCATCACCACTATTGTAGAAATCTGGTCGACAGAAAGGAGGACATGTTAGTGGGACAATGGGATTTGGAAAACCTGTTTAAGGAGAATTGTTGAATCCTCATTTCAGTAAGTATGTATGTTCTGACAGCTGGAGAGGCAGTAAATATGTTACAAATCGTGGATATGACATAGAAATGTATTTTCAGCTTCACAGCTAAAGAGTGCCGGCTATCTGAGGAAGCAAAAAGCGAACGCGACATTGAAGCCAGCTGTGCATAGCCGCTACTCCTAAAGACGTGGAATCTTTGTCCTCCCGAAGCTGTTTATACAAAGGATTTGTAGACTTTATTCAGAACTTTTCCTTTGTATTAAGTACTTTTTCGACCCTAGCTCTTTAAGAATATACAACGGTCTGTTGAACTATAACAAAGATTTAGAACTGTTTGAATTGTTTGGCACAATATCATTTTTCTGCTTTTGTTTGTAATTCATTCAGAGGGTGGTTTTATTTCGATACAATCTCAAGGTGGTGGCTGGGGATCTCCAGGGCACTATAGAAGTCCCTCCCCTCTCTAAACTCTGCCACCCCTAGGCTCCACCCCCAAATTTCTAGGTATTTCCCAACCCAGAGCTGGCAACTAACTGCCAGATGATGATAAATGGCAAAAATATTAAGCAACAGATGTTATCAAGACTCAAACCTCTAAGCAAATATTGTCATCTTTCATAAGCAAATTAGGCCTTTTAAAGATCAAGGCACAACCTGTTGATTTTCCACAAAGATATTCTATCTATTGAACAAACTGTCTTTGGGAACGGTCTCTTTCCATGCTGTGAAACAGCTGCTTACTAAGAAAGTTTTGTTGTCCCTTGTTGTCCTTAGCAGATGGTCCCTTTTCAAAGGTGTATTAAAGGACTGCAATAGTCTCATTTCTATAAGAGACCTGCCTTTTCCTAGGAATCTAACATGAATCCTGTCTTTTCCTTAAGTGCCTGAAAAGTACTGGAAGTGGAGTCCGGTTGCAGTGAAATCAGCATACATTTTATTGAGCCGGATCAGATGAGGCATGCGGGATGGAGGTCAGGGGGCCTGCTTATATGCACAGGTAAACTGCACCCCTGACCTTGCCCAAACAAGGTAATTGGATAAGTTTCCCGCCAGAGGCTATCATAGGACTATTTGAATATCCTAAGCCTTTGATAGGGGGACATTTAGGATCCTAGTGTACTATTGTTCTCTGGCCCCAAGCTCAGGGCTTAACCAGGCCATGTGCTCTGCGAGGCCATGTGACCGCTGCCATTACATACATTGCACCCCTCCCCCCATAGTTCAGGCACTGCCCTAGTTGCACACATAGTCTTCTAAGTAGGACGGTGACTTGCACTCTAAACCTGGGTGCTGCAGGGCCGCCGGTGAGGGGGTGGCCTCTGGCATTGTTGTGATGGATGCTGGAGGAAATTTTGGTTCGGCTGCGGCTGGACTGGGATCTGGTGGTGGCTCGCAGATGACAGGGTGCTCTGTTGTCTCCGGTGGTTGCTCCAACTGTTCTCTCACCTCAGGTGTGTGTGTCTGTGGTTCCTCGTCCAGGACTTCGGGCGTCTCGTTGTCCAGTGACAGGAGGCGATGGCACAGCTGGTCAATATGTCGCTTCCATATCTGTCCCTCTTCCCCCAACACCTTGTAGGAGAGAGGACCTGTCATGTGGATGGTGCACCCGGGCAACCACGTCGGTCCTGCTGCGTAGTTCCGGATGTAAACCAGGTCTTCTGGGAAGAACCCTCGCGGTGCCTTGTGCTGTTCTACCTCACCGCTGTGCTCTGGGGCCCGGTCTGGATGTAGACGGTCCAGCCATGTTATGAGCCTTCTTCCCATAAGGAGCTCCACGGGGCTGCATCCTGTTGCCCTATGCGGAATCGTCCACTGGCCAAAAAGGAATGCGGCCAGCTTGTGGTGCCAGTTGCCTCGGTCCATTCTCCGCAGGGCCTCTTTGGTCATCCTGACCATACACTCCGCTTGGCCGTTTGTGGTAGGGTGAAAAGGAGCAGACCTCACATGGCGAATGCCATAGTACTCCACGAAGTTCTGGAACTCCTGCAAAGTAAAAGCTGTCCCATTGTCAGTCACTAAAGTGTCTGGAATGCCGTGGGTACTGAAAATGCACCACATGCATCGGATGGCCACTTGTGATGGTGTGGCTGATATCGGGGCTTCCTCCAGCCACTTAGTGTAGCTGTCAACCAGTATAAAGAAGAGCTGATCTTGGAAGGGACCCACAAAATCCAGGTGGAGCCTGGCCCACGGCTTGTGTGCGGATTCAGGGCTGGACGGGTGCTCTTGGAGTCTCGGGGTGGGACTCTTGGCATGTCCTGCAGAGGTTCACTTTCTCCTCGATGACAGCATCGAGCCTTGGCCTCCATATGTAGCTGCAGGCCAGGGCCCTCATGCGCACAATGCCTGGATTGGTCTCGTGTAATGCCTCCAGGACCCCTTCCCAGAGTGGAGTGGGTATGACCACCCTGGCACCCCACAGCAGACACCCCTTGTGGGTGGACAGCTCCGTCTGATGGCATGTGTAAGCCACAAAATCAGGGCCAGGACTGCTGGGCCACCCCCTACCCACCCAGTTAAGGACCCGGGAGAGGACGCAGTCCCAGGCCGTGAGCTGGGCAATATTTTTTACCTGGACCGGACAGCAGGGCAAGTCTTTCAGTAGCACAATGTGGTGAGTGGATGCTGGATCAGGGTTGCAGGATGGCAGCAGCAGGTGGCTGAGGGCATCGGCATGCCCATGGTTTTCCCTGGGCAGTGGACTAGGGAGTAGTTGTAGCCGGACAAGAAGACAGACCACCTCAGGACCCGTGGCGATAGCATGTGCGGTGTTTGGCAGTCTGGAGCCAGGAGGCCCAGGAAGGGCTTGTGGTCGGTGGTGACCGTGAAAGGTTATCTATACAGGAAGTTGTGGAACTTCCTGACCCCGCGACTATCGCCAAGGCCTCCTTATCAATTTGCACATAGTTGTGCTCAGCCAAGGATAAAGCCCGAGAGTAGTAGGTGACCAGAACCTCCCAGCCGTCTGGAAGGCGATGTGCCAGGACAGCCCCGACACTGTAGGGGGAGGCATCACAGGCCAGGACCACAGGCAGAGCTTCGTCAAAGTGTGCTAAGACAGCATTTGACACTAAAAGCCAGTCTGGTGTAGTGGTTAAGTGCACAGACTCTAATCTGGGAGAACCGGGTTTGATTCCCCACTCCTCCACTTGCACCTGGCTGGATGACCTTGGGCAAGCCATACCTCTGTACCAGCTGTTCCCTCAAGGACAGCTTGGGAAAGAGCTCTCTCAGCCCCACCCACCTCACAGGGTGTCTGTTGTGGGGAGGGGAAGGGAAAAGGAGTTTGTAAGCCGCTCTGAGACTCTTAAGTGAGTGAAGGGCGGGATATAAATCCAATCTCTTCTTCTTCTTCTTCTTCTAAAAGGTCCTTCACGGCCCAGAACACCACGGTGTGGCAGGGGCCCCAAACCCACTTGGTGTTTTTGTCGAGGAGCCAGTGAAGAGGCTCCGGGACGGCTGCTTTGTGAGGAAGGAAAGCATGATGAAAGTTGAGGAGGCCCAAGAAGGATTGGAGCTCCGCCTCACATGTGGGTGTTGGTGCGTCGGTGATGGCACGAACCTTGTCAGGGGTGGGGGGTGGATGCCCTGTGCGTCCACAGTGAACCCCAGGAATTCAACCAATGGCAGTCCCAGGGAGCATTTCTCCCATTCCACCTTCAGGTCGGCATCTTGGAAGCATTGCAAAATGGAACGGAGCCAGCATGTGAAGGACAAAACATCTGGCGTGGCAATCAGTACGTCATCGAAGAATGGGATCACTCCGGGAAGACCTTTCAGGAGACAATCCATTAACTCCTGGAAGAGACCCGGCACTACGCTGACCCCAAACTGAAGGTGGCGTACCTTGAATGCCCCTCTATGCGTAGAGATAGTTTGTGCCTCCACCGTGGCTTTGTCCATGAGGAGTTGTTGGTAGGCCTGAGCCAGGTCCAACTTTCCAGCCAGGACATGACTCACTACCAGCACTGGGCAGGAATGGTCCTGAAGTGCCTTGTTCAATGTGCACTTATAGTCAGTGCAAATACATATATCCCCATTGGGTTTCATGGGGGTCACTATTGGGGTTTCCCAGTGCGTGTGAGAAATGGGTTCCAGACTGCCCTGGGCTACTAGCCAGTCTAATTCTTGTTCAATTTCGAGCAGCGGCATCAAATTTTAAAATCTGGGGGGGAGGGGGCTTGTGCGTGCGCGCATGCCGGGACCATGTCCCCTCCACCGCTGCCTCCCCCCCTGCCTGGCCACTCCTGCTTCTGTCCCTCCCTCCATCCATCCAGGGGCCAGCTGGGCATTTGCTTAGCTGGCCCTTGGACAGAGGGAGGGAGGGTGGGACAGAGGCAGCCAGGGCGGGAGGGGAGAGAGGTGGTGGCAGTGGCCCTAGGAAGGGCCCGAAGACACACAGCGGCAGGCACTCCGTTTTCCCGGGGGGGCTCAGTCCCCCTGAGAAATTTCAGGGGTGGCTCAAGCCCTCGAACCCCCCTGTAGTTGACGCCTATGATTTCGGGATGGATAGCCAGGGGGGGCCACCTGGCCGGGATGCGGATTCGGTGGACAGGTGGATCAAGGTCCAAAGACACAGGTGGTCCCTTGTAGGTACCTAGCGTACTGTCAAATATGGAGGGGAATTCTTTGCAGACCTTCTGAAAGTCTGGGTGCTGAATCTAATTTACCCCGGTTACTCTGAGCCCCAACGGTGTGAACCAGGCCAATCCCAGTAGGCTGGCTGGTTTTCCCTCCACTACCAGTGTCAGTGATTCCCCAGACCATGAAGGAGGACCTGAACTGCCTGGCCCATGCTTCCCAGGTTTCGGGTCAGGATGGATCAAATGGGGTGATTTGTCCTGGAGCAGCAGCCATATTTACCAGAGCGGCGCAGTGAGCGATGTTCTCTAGGGCAGGTGGCGTTTTGGAGGATGCTTGGCTTGGAACTTATGAAAATCAGTCTTTTGCAGATGATATTATAGTGGTTATGACAAATCCTAAAGAAGCGATAAATGAAGTTAAAATTATACTAGAAGATTTTGAATGCTGTTCAGGGTTAAGGGTCAGTATGGCAAAATCAGAAATCATGTATCTTAATGTGAACAGGCAGGAAAAAAGAGATATAAATAAAAGCACAAGTAGTGGAATGGGTGCCAAAAGGCTCAAATACTTAGGTATAGAGTTACTAATGAAGACTGATAGGATTTTGGAAGTTAACTATAAGATGACATGGAAGGAAATAGAGAACGAGATGTGAAAGTGGAAAAATAAAACTCTAGGCGTATCTACCAGAATTAGGAGCGTTAAAATGTACTGGCTGACTAAATTAATATATTTATTCCAGTTGATACCATTAGAAACCCACAATAAAAAGATAGAATAATGGAACAGAATGATTAGAGAGTGGATATTCAGCAGCAAAAAATGTAGAACGCAAAAAAGGATGGTATACAGTAATAAAGGGGAGCTGGGTTGGGGTGTCCCTGAGTTGAACAGTTATTATGGAGTCTTCCAAATAAAGTCGTTACTAGAGATAGGCGATGGTAATGACCAGAAATGGGTTAGATTTGAGAATGAGATCAATAGTAATATAGGATGCTTTGGTTTTTTTCCAAGGTTACAAAAAAAGATCTTAAATTAATTAAAGGTCCTAGATGCTCAGCACTAGAATCTTGGAATAAGTGGCAGGCATTATGGTTAAGGAGAAATTCAAGATGGGCACCACTAGAGTCCATCCAAAAGGAATTAAGAGAAAACAAATGGTGGGACTTGTTCAGATCTAAGGGCTATTACAGACTGGGAGATATGTTCACAGGGGGCAACCTAAACGAGATAGTAGAAACGGTAGGGGACCAATACTGGTTAAAAATAACAGGCCTCTACAGGATGGCAAAAAAAAAAATGACAAAGAAAGAATTTGGACGGAGGAACCAATAGAAGAAATATATAAAGAAATGCAGAGATCAAAACAAGGGCTAGCAGGGAAAATCTATAGGAAAATGATATCAAATAAAGACAAGTCAATATCATATTTACAAAAAACTTGGAATAAAGAAGGTCAGATATCAGGAAATATGGCAAGTAAAATAATGAAGGAAATTGAGGAAATTAAAGTGATACAATTTAATGAAATGGAGCACAATTTTTTTTACAAAATGGTATAAAACACCAGCTCAGCTAGCAAATATGTTTCCAGGGACGAGTTCTAGGTGTTGGCATTGCAAGCAATCTAAGGGATGGTTTCCCCATATAAGGTGGGAGTGCCCAGAGGTTAGAGCATTTTGGTCCAAAATATTACAAATTATAAAAAGAATATTTAAAGCTTCATTGACCATAGACTTTAATTTAATGTGTTTTTTTGTAAATAAATTTTTATTATTTTCAAACATTTTAACATATTTTCCTCATACAAACCTTTTTTCCATATTATATCCATTATTTGTTCTATTGTATAATCTTATCATAATCTTATATTGGTGGTTTCCCACCACATCTGAAGCATATCACAGTTTCCACTTTAACCAATCTTTAAATACATATATATGTTTTACATTTCTGGTAACGACTTAAACCTCTTTTAAAATAGTTATACATTATATAAATTCTTACTTCTTATACAATTCTATAAGTATCTTCTTTATCCAATTATCATTTATACATTCATATATTTCTATCTCTATTTACTATTATATCCATGTATAGATGTAATTTTTCATATCCCAATATTGTTCAACATATTCTTTCAAATCTTTCCAATCTTCCAAAAAAGTCTCTGAGTACATATTATTCAATTTTCTCGTCCATTTATCCATTTCCGCCATATACAACAATTTTTTCAACCACTCCCACACCTCAGGTATTTTTTCATTTTTCCAATTTTGCGCGTAAACCATTCTTGAAATTGTTATCATATACCATACTAACGTCCTTTTTTTTTTACATTTATCTCTTCTAGTTTAAGTCCAAGCAATAACATTTCATGCAATTTCTTAAATGTACATTTCAAAAAAATTTTCCATTTCTGTATGTATCATAGACCAATAGGTCTGACTTTAATTTAATGTTAATGGGTACAGTAGGGAACCCAGCAGTAATCAAGGAGGACCAAGCTATATTTAAAGCCATGATATTAGCAAGCAAAGCAGTAATTGCTCTGGGGTGGAAGGATAAGAGTAAATGGACAGTAGAAGTCTGACATAATTATTTGTTTGAATTAATACAGTCGGATATAATCGAGAAACTGAATCGGAAGACCACATGGACAGACAAGACCACAGACATCAGGATGAAATGGAAGACCTACTTAGAGTGGATACCAACGGAAGGGAAGAAGGACATTCAGTGCAAGATTCGGACTTTGTGCCCGTGGCTGGGAATAAAGAACTAACGCATGAGAACAGAGAGGGGAGAGGGGAGGGGAGGAGGGAAGGTGAAGGGTTATAAACAGATATGAAATGTACGAGTTAAAAGACAATAACTAATATGTATCATAAACAAATATAAAAAAAGCTTGACTTGGAACTTCATAACATTCTGTGATTGTCTCCATGGTGGCCATCATTTATGGCAGGACCTACTCCCTGTTCTTCAAAAGTGTCCACAGGATCAGCACAGTTGGGAATTCCTGATGAAGAGTTACTGGTCAACAGAAATCTCAACCTTGTCTGCAGGTGGGTCTCTTTTGCTGCCTTCATGATAGACACTTACTCTAAGAGTTTACAAGTGGATTTATAATAAAACTAGGAATAAGGCCCATTGTGGAAATAAATACAACGGGCTCTAGAAAGAGGCTCTGGAAGAGTGCCAAGGCCTTGGGCACTCAGTGTCAATTTGCTGTGGCAACCTCAGCAGGGTATAATGACACAGATTCCACCAGTTTCTCCAGGGGAAGATCTCTGCCATCTGAAGTGCAGTTGTAGTTCAGCGTGATCTCCATCCCTCCCCTGGAGACTGGCAACAATGGTTCCCCATGAGGTTGGCTTGGAGGGTGAAGTCTATGGCATTGTACCTGTCTGAGGTCCCAGTGCTTCTCCAACGTCACCGTCTCCAGGCTCCTGTCAGAATCTGCTGATTCAGACAATGTATTTCTATTGCTTACAGCTATGTCTTCTGTTTCATTGCTATGCTGCTTACTGTCATGTCTGTATGCCATACTATATTCATATTGCCATGTATGTCAGATAGATGCTTCTTTGACACCTGCCATGTATTTGCCCCTCCCTTAGGTAAACCTTTGCTTTGGCCAGTATGTATGTAGAATATGTGACCCCAGGTTTATGACCCTGACCAGGTCTGGTTTGCGTAACTGTCAGAGCGGGAGGATGACAACTTCAAAGTATGGGAACAATGGGCCTCTCACACTCCTGCCTCCGCATTCCTTTCGTCCCGGCTGGGACTCCAAGGGAGGACGAGTCCCATCTCTTATCAACGTGCGAAAGCCTCGAGGCCATTGATTGTTATGTGAAATGGTAACATCTGAGGGGTCTGGTTTGGGAAGGGAAATTTACAACTTGACACCTCACTTTCTTTCCTGTGGGAAGCAAACGGCCAGAGCCCCTTTTGCCCGCCGTTTTTCCCCTGTAGTGATTGGCTACCTATGGGTAATTCAAACTGCCTAGAAAGGTATAATAGACCTGCTTCTGTTATATGTGTTATCTCTGACAATAATCCGAGAAGCTGTACCAATGTAGAGATTGGAAATAAAGAACTGTGTTTCATCAACAAAGATCTGTTCCTTGACTACTTTGAGCAGAAGTCTCACAGCTCCATCCCTCAAATCTCCAGGAATTTTCCACCTGGAGTTGGCAACCCTATCTGCTTCCCAGCCAATTATCAACTTCACTCTTCAACTTTCCATCCCCCCCCCCCCCGCCTCCACTGTGCTCGGAAACCCTGGAGCACTTAAAATTCTGAGTGATCTCCAGCCCTCACCTGGAGGTTGGCAACTCTTCTCCACCCACTGCCAGGTGATTCTAACTGTCCCTTCAGTGGCCTGCTTCTGTCAGTAAAAAGACCATGGACTTTCAGCATAATCCCCTCCCCCGCCCACTGCCAGCTTGGCAACCAAGCTTGCTCTGATTAGGAAAATACCTGGAGATTGGGGGGGGGTGTTTTGGATCCTGTGGAGGGCAGCATTTGGGGGGATGGAAGGACTCAGCAGGGTATAATGCCATAGGGTCTACCCTCCAAAGCAGCCATTTTCTCCAGGAGAACTGATCTCTGTCATCTGGAGATCAAATGTAACAGCAAGAGATCTACAGGTCCCACCTGGAGATTGGCAACCCTAGGGGGAAGTCAGCTGCACAGCAGGGGGTTGAAGAGAATGGTTTGATTGTCACTGGCCCACCTCATTAGCCAGCCAGCCAGCAAGCCAGCCAGAGCTAAGCTGGGCTGCGGTCAGACGTGCATTTTAATCCACTGTTGCCCCGCCTCTAATTGATCCAGAGTACTTTATTACAGAGAGCACTGATCAGACTCACCCCTTTTAGCACTCTTCAAAGCGTTTTTGTACCATTCTTGAGTGATCAGATGCATATTAGACACTGCAGCCAAGGAGTGTTGCTGCCAGCCATTTTTAAAAATAATTTTTCCCTCGAGCATGCCCAGAAGCGCTGCTTTGCCTTCTGGAATATGTAGTTCATGGGGCTGTCAGCCATTTTAAAAAAGTTTACTCTCTAGGTACCTCTTCCCCAAAGCCCATGAAAAAGCTGAAGTACAAGGGTGTTTTTATTTGAAAGTTTCTATGCAGAAAACAATGTTTAGAGCAGCCCCTGTGGGAGAGGGGGAGAGAGAGAGTGGTGTGAATAAGCAGTCGTGTGTGCTTCACCCACTACTGGAAAAAATGGCAGCAGAAAAAAAAAGCCCTGTCAGAGCTGCCTGACTGACTGGGTGATCAGACAACAGGAAATCCAGTTTGAAACCAGCTCAGGCCAAAAAGACCGGACTTCAACAGGTATCAAATAAACACGCAGTTAAGGGGGGGGGGGCGAAAATGGGACACAGACAACTGGGACACAACAGATAGATATTGCTGTCCAATCGTGCACTTTAAATCCATCAGGGAACAGCAATGGCAACGGATCAAACTGGATTTCTGATCACAGCCCGGGGGAAAGAGCCATTTCTTAGGGTTGCCATCCTCCAGGTGGGACCTGGGGATCTCCTGCTTTTACAACTCATCTCCAGCTGAAAGAGATAAGCTCCCCTGGACAAAATGGCTGCTTTGAAGGGTGGGCTCTATGGAATTGTACCATGCTGAGCCCCCTCCCCAAACCCTGCCCTCTCCTGGCTCCACCCCCAAAGTCTCCAAGTATTTTCCAACCCAGACCTGGCAACCCTATCATTTCTACAGTTTATTCTGACTGGAAAGTCAGTGGGTGGGGGAGGGGGGTTATGCTGAAAGTCCATGGTCTTTTCACTGACAGAAGCAGGCCACTGAGGGGACCGTTAGACCCACCTGGCACTGGGCGGAGGAGAGAAGAGTGGACCCAGCACCCAGTCGGTCCTTCCCCTTTGCTGGCTTCCTGCAGACTGAGGCCGAGACGCTGGCTGGTGGCTCTGTGGGCGGGACTGAGGCAAAGCAGGGAGAGAATGCAGCCAGTGGCCAGGGACCCCCTTTTGAGCAGCAGTCCTTCCAGCCAACTGATTTTGGTGCCCCATGGAATCTTGCCACTTGAAAACGGCTTTATTATATAGGAAAGATGGGCTTACAGACTCATAATAGATAAATGTAAACATTGGAATGTATTTATGTATAATGAAATGAGAATAAGCATATAAAAACAAAACAAAAAAACATTCCAACATTTCCAATCAAATCAGAAGATAAATTTTTAGATATTTGCATATAGTCTCCCATATTCCAGGTTGTCAGTTGCCACCATATATAGGTCTACGCAGAGATAAAAACCCTGAGAAATATTTTGGTTAGGTCTGACTTCTTTAAGGGCAGCACAGCTGCAACTAAACCAAGAGGGTTTCTTAAGTGTAGACATTGTAAGGCTTGTCAGCATATGGTAGAATGCAGCAGTTACACTGATGCAGACATAGGGATTACATACAATTTTAATTTTACTGCAACTTGTTCAACAAAAAATATAATTTACCTTAGTCCATGTGGGCTAAAATATGTAGGGAAGACTACCAGGGCAATTAGAACTCGGGTGCTGGAGCACTGGTCAAGAGTGAATAATGCTGTTGAAAATTCACCAATGGTTGGGCACAGGGGTAATTTCATAGAAAAAGAGGTGCAGGAGCTCATTAGCACAACTCATTAGCATAACTCATTTGCATATGCCACACCCCCTAACATACCGAAAGTGTGTCAGAAGGCAACACCCACCCCTCAGGCTCCACTCCACAGGTGAGTGAAACTGACCTGCTCTTCCTCCATTCCCATCCCCATCCAATACTTTGTGCAATAAAAATAAGCATAAAGAACACACCCTCATTCTCTTCCTGCTCCCTTGAAACCACCAGGTTTCAAGTAGACTTGAGATACCCAGGACATGTGCACCACCCATCCCTTCCCCTTCCCCTTTCCACAACAAGACACCCTGTGAGGTAGGTGGGGCTGAGAGAGGTCTTTTGAGAACTCCTCATGAGAGAACAGCTCTGAGAGAACTTGTGACTGGCCCAAGGTCACACCAGCAGCTGCATGTGGAGGAGTGGGGAATCAAACCCGGTTCTCCCAGATTAGAGTCCAACTCCTGACCACTATACCAAACTGATGGGGTGGAAGCTGCTGAAGGGTTGGTGAAATTTTTCCAGTACTTATGTGCCATGTGCCCAGATAAAAAATGGTATACTTAGAAAATGTATATGCCACCTTGAGCACGTCTCTGGAAAAGCAGCACACAGTCATAAAAGGAACAATGATACAATTATCAATATTAAAACAAAACATTAAAAACAATATAGACCCTAGCAGGGCTTTCCCCGGGGCGCTGCGCCTCTGCACTGCTTGGGGAAGCCAAAGAGGGAGCGGAGCTTGGTCATGTGCCCGCCCCCTGGGCTCCTCACTCCCGGAGCTGCGCTCCTGTGCGCTCCCACTCCAACAGACCCCTGGTTGGGCATTATATGCAGGCAAGTCATGATGTGAATGAGATGAAGTTCATAATTTTATACTGCCATCAAAACAAGCCCTTTCAAATGCAAAACACTGAACAGATCCTATTAAAAAAGGAAACTAGACTCACCTATGAATTTAAAACATATCATCCTTTTGGCATGAACCAAAACATAGACTTTACACCCTACATTGGTTAGCAGTTAAATTACTGGACCTGTACAACTGCTACCTGATATTCATTCCTAAACCTATTAAAGAAGATGTAAAATGGTTAACCGGTGCATTGCAGCCTGGTCTTTTTGTTTTTAATTAGTGTAGTAAGATTTTATTACTTGACCAGAGTTGCTACAGCCTGATGCTTGGATATAAATTCTGATGCCACATGTGGGGGGGGAAAGGACCCATGATCCTTTGTGACTGAGTAAACTGATTCCTTTATACATTACTACTAAGATTGGGGTGTTTCTCTGTATTTCTCTGTATTTCCACATATTGTTTGATTGTTTATCCTCATTTGTGTATGCCTTGAATTTATATTTAGTCCCACTATAGCCCTTTGGCTTTTGGAAAAAGAAATATTTGAAATGCGGCAGCTTGCAGCTGGACTACGCATTGTTGTTTATGGCTTTCAAGGCTATTTGGATCCTCCTGGAAATATATGAGTCTATTCCATGATGATTACATGTCAAGCAGGACCATGAAATTGTTTTACTACAGGAATGCGACATTGCCTTTTTGGGGGGACTTTATTTTTTCTGTACGTCTGTGAATTTATCTTTCTGTATTAGTGGTGCCTCTGAAAAAAACCTTAGTTTCATCCAGTTTATATTGATACTAAATTATTTTTACACATTTAGTTCACTTCAAGTGATTTCAGTCAACGGGTTTCTGTGTTTTGCATCTCTTTGCACCGGGGAGCCACAAAAAATACCTTCCTCTCACTCCACTGTACTTAGGGGTCGTGCACTCCCAACCTCGGGCTACCTAATACCATGGGAAATTGGGCTAACACGTTTATTATGAACTCTCGGGTCTCCCAATGTGACCCTGTCCCCATGATCAGGGCTTGGGTCAGCTGCTCCCCTTGATCAAAGGCATCGAAGATGACTTGGGATGGAATCCTGGCACCAGGGATGGTGCCCCCCCCGGGGCATGAAGCCACGAAGTGACCCGGTTCTCTGCACCAGAGACATAGCCCTTGCCACATACAGAGGTCCCAGAGAGCCTCCTTCAGTTTGCTTCGGGCCAATGGTTTTTGGCGGCCGCTGGGGTTTTGGGGTACATTTTGGGGTTGAGGATCCTGCTCATCTGCAGTCTACTTTCTGCTTCCCCCACTTCCCTCACCCAGGCCACCAATGTCACGGGGTTTGTGGTTCTGTAATGTAGTATGTTCCGTGTAGCAACCAGCCTGCCATGTGCTCCCAGGTTCTCCCTGGGGAGCCAATGCGGTCAAAGTCTCCTCCAGGGAACCTATGACACACATGCGCATATGTTAAGCCCCTATCAGGTCTTTTGGGTGCAGCCAGAGGTGTGGATCTGACCATCTACTGGACATGCTGAATCATTCAATAAAGGCTTCATGATTTCACTGTTCCTGGTCTTCCGAGTCCAGTACTCTTCACTGGCAACGAAGGTGGGATCCCGATGAGCGACTCCTTGGCCGACACCAGCACTACATCAAGCCCAGACCAGATCCATCAGCCACCGGCACTGCTCGGCTCCAGCGTCACCGCACCATCGGCTCCTGAGGATCTGGCTCAACGCACTGCTGCACATCCCAGATGGCCGCCATTCGAACAATGTGGCGCATCTTTGCCACCCACAGCCTGCCGGACACCATCGTCTCAGGCAACAGCACGGCTTTCACCTCCATGGAGTTCCAGCACTTCGTGGAGCTCCATGGCATCCGGCACGTGAGATCCGCCCCTTTTCACCCGGCCACAAACGGCCAAGCAGAGCGAATGGTCCACACCACTAAGGAGGAGCTGAGGCGCATGGACCAGGGGGATCTGGGGTTTAAGTTAACGGCTTTCCTATTCAGTCAGTGCACCACCCCTCACTCGGCTACTGGTCGCAGCCCCACAGAGCTGCTCATGGGCCGCTGGCTGACAACCCAGCTCGACCGGCTCTACCCCGATTGGGCACTGGCCACCTCCAAAGAACCCAACGTCCCCAAGGCTCCCAGAGGGTTCGCGCCAGAGGACCTGGTCTATGTCCGCAAGTATGCCCGGGGCCCCCTGTGGTTGCTGGGGCAGATTATCCGCATCACCAGTCCCCTCTCCCAGGCGAGGAAGGACAACGGTGGAGGCGCCATGTGGACCAGTTTTGCCACCACCTGCATGCCTTCTCTGCGGACGATCCAGGGCAGGACTTCCCAGATGTGGAACCCGAGGTACCAGAGACAGACGATCCGCCTGCCCCATGACTGGCCGAGACTCTGCAGGAGGACTCCACAGAAGCAGCCCGCCTGGACATCACTCCAGTTGCCGTCCCTGCACCAGCACCAGACCTGGCTCAGCCCGTGGCAGATATCCCTGAATCTCCGCTCCCTACACCAGCGGCTCCGGTGACCCCGCGCCGCTTGACCAGAGAACGGAAACATCCCGCGCATCTCAGAGACTATGTTTGCCAAGGGACAGTCCGGACTATGGGGGGAGGGGGTGTAATGTAGTATGTTCTGTGTAGCAACCAGCCTGCCATGTGCTCCCAAGTAATGGCGCCCGCTGCATGGCCAGAGCACCTGGTCAGGCAGAGAGGGGAGCTTGAATCTGGAGGGACAATAGACGTCCGGATTCAAAGCCTCCACCAATGTGGGACCTAGGTTCTCCCTGGGGAGCCAATGCGGCCAAAGGCTCCTCCGGGGAACCTATGACAAACATGTGCATATGTTAAGCCCCTATCAGGTCTTTTGGGTGCGGCCGGAGGTGTGGCTCCGGCCAGCATATAATGAGGGCTCTGGAGCCCTGTAAGCATGCTTGATCTGACCACCTACTGGACATGCTGAATCACTCAATAAAGGCTTCATGATTTCACCATTCCTGGTCTCCCGAGTCCAGTACTCTTCAGGTTCTTAACACAAAGTCCAGCACATTGTGATTTAAGCCTATGTGGTATTGCTCAACTAGGACCATCTCAGGCCACCCCTGGATTTTTGCCACATACATCTTGAATTCTTCAGAGTACTCATGCACAGACTTGCTGCCTTGCTTCAGGGCCCGAAGACTGTTGCGGGCCTTTTCACCTCCCATTGGGTCCTCGTACTGCTGTCTCAGTGCCCACATAAAGGCTTCCATGGAATGGAGCTCAGGCGCATTTAGATTATGTAGGCTCACATACCAATTGGCCGCTCACTCCCACATCTTCGAACCGATGTAGTTGATCCAATGCCCGTCATTTGGGAACAGGTGACCCCAATTCTGTAAGAACTTCTGGGTCTGCAGGATGAAGGACAACTTGTGGGGATTCCCATTGAATGTAGCATCTGAAAGTTCATGTGGAGCAACTGGGGTGCTGGCCCTGCGGAGCCGGGCACAGGCACCGGCACCTAAGCAGGTGCCGGTCCTGGGGGTAGCTGCACTGGCAGCCCGGCAGGAACCATTTGTTGCACTGGTGGAACAGCCACTGGAACCACAGGGGCTTGCAGTTGTAATTCATGCTGGATAAAGGTAGCCACTAACCACGGGGAATCCAGGAGCATTTCCACCACTTCCTCTCTCAGCATCTCCTAGAAGTCTGCAAACCTCCATTCCATCTGGGCCCATTGGTCACCACTGGGTGCAGTCGCTCCAAGGGAAGGCTCCCTCCCCAGCTGGAGATCATAGTGAGTGAGCAACAACAATCTTGGGGTAACAGACCAGGCTTCAGTCAGGACTGTGGAGAACTTTACCCAGGAGTAGGGGTCCCTTTGCCGCCTCAGGAACATGCAGGGTGTCATGGTTGTAGGGACCACCGGAGCCTCCTCTGTGATAACCGGCACTTCAGTCCCCGTGGTTGCGGGCATGAGTGCCCCACCTAAATCTCTGTCTTCCATCGTAGGGTACGGAACATAGGTGTTGGAAGTGGATTACTGACACTCTGTCAGAGTCCC
Organism: Lepidodactylus listeri; assembly: GCA_029233225.1. Classification (NCBI taxonomy): domain Eukaryota; kingdom Metazoa; phylum Chordata; class Lepidosauria; order Squamata; family Gekkonidae; genus Lepidodactylus; species Lepidodactylus listeri. The sequence continues at coordinate 107,314,905 of JARCFY010000009.1, read as the reverse complement.
ACAAAGTCAGTCCCAACAACGTTACTTAACTAGAAGTAGTTTATTGAGAAGGTAGTAGGTCATCTGCACACGTTCTGTGTCAGTAATGGGGAGGGCCTCTCAGAGAGGGACAGTTATACAGAATTCAAGGGAAAACCCTACCAAAGATGCCCAATCACAAAATAGTAGCAAAGTGCCTAAAATAACGGTTCTACCTTCCCAAGGGAAGACGCAGTAGCAGACACCAAGGTCAGTGCTAGGTGGCGAGCGATAAGGCAGCTGCATAAGAAAAGAAACTCAACATTCCACCTGAGTGATGTAGGCGGGGAAGGGATGGTAACTCCCACCCAGGAAACATGGTAGCATTAGCTGACACCTTGAAATATTTGGCAATCGCTCCTGAAGGAAGACTGTGCACTTAACAGCTGCCACTATCTTGGCAACTGTTGTGGGGAATTCCAATCTGACAACAGTAAACATTGCAATTTGGGGCCTGCACATTGCCCCTCTGGTAGCCCAATGAGTGCTACACCATGCGTATCACTTCCCTTATTAACAGCCCTTGCATGTAGAAAGTGAGCATCTGAGGAAAGAGGGTTCTTCTAGCCCCAGCCTTCTACTTAACACACTGGTTTCTGCATTGAGGGAAGTTGCATATTTTATTTTATTTTTAAAAGCTTCTCGTCAGCCTTTCCCCCTGAAGAGACCCAAGTCAGCTGCATATGGGGATAACACCCCAAAGGTAGTCATGTTCGTCTGTTTCAGCAAAAACAAACAAGCGTCTAGTGGCACAGAGTAGAATAAAGATTTGATTCCAGCATAAGTTTTTGTGGATTAGAACCCACTTCAATCAGATTAATGAGAATTTATGTGGGAGTAAATTTTTATTAGTTTTTAAGATGCCACTAGACCCTTGCTTCATGGAGCCGGGATTTGAGTCATCAGATAGCATGCTAATCTCTTTCAAAGTGAACTTACCTTCTGTTGGCGAGTGTGCAGGATTCGTTCCTTTTTTTTTTCTTTTTTTTTTGCAGTTCGATTTATTACGATCCAAGATCAGAATTCAAACAAACATAACTTATATACTAATAATACAAAGATAAGATAAGGTACTAGGTTAAACTGTTAAAAAACTGTAGTAAAAACTATCATAAAACCCATAAAATAAGCTAAAATAGGACAACACATACTCTCCAATAAAAAGCTCTTGCAGCCATATGCTCTAAAAAATAAACCGGCCATTTCCATCATTGATGACTCAATTTACAATATAATCTGCGAGTGTGCAGGATTCTGATCTCCATCACATTCTTCTAAAATGATATAAACCTCCATTGTGACCTCTGGGACACAGGAACACCTACTATTGAAATAGAACCGGTTTATATCCAACTTACTCCAACCTAGGTCCAATCTGCATTGGTCTTTCCTGCCACTGTTCTTGCAACCCCAAATCTTCTCACAAATCTCTGTCTGCATTGCTTGTCACAGCCACTCCCATATTGTCACTGGCTGTCTGCATCATTTTATTGCCCTGTCACTTTTAATGCCAAGGTCACTACAGTGTCTCACCAGGTTATGGGAATCTGGTTTTCAGCCGCAGCAATTGCTGCTCCCCACCCCTGAGCTGCTGTGAGCAATAATATATGGCCTAGAACCTGCCTACCTGAAGGACCGCCTCTCCCCATGTGTTCCCCAGCGAGCACTATGATCAGGATCCCAAAACCGACTAGCCCTTCCTGGATTGAAGGAGGCGCGGCTGGCATCAACACGGGCCAGGGCTTTTTTCAGTGGCGGCCCCACACTGGTGGAATGAGCTCCCGGAGAACATCAGGGCCCTGCGGGATCTGATGCAGTTCCGCAGGGCCTGTAAAACGGAGCTCTTCCACCAGGCCTTTAGGTAAGGGCCGCCTAGAGTAAACATCTTAGCCCTGGCCCAGTTCCATCTGCCAGCAATTTGAACTGCCTGCCCCTGTATGTTTACACAAGGTTATCTGTAAGTGCTGTTCGGACTCACCTGCGGAAATACTGTATGCTGCCGATCTTGTTTGGATCGTATGTTGTTTTAAAGTGACTGTATTTTAATTCTTGTTGTGAGCCGCCCTGAGCCTGCCGTTTGGCAAGGAGGGCGGGATATAAATCCAAAAAATAAATAATAAAAAATAAATAATAAGCACAGCTGAAAGATGCAACTGAAGGACAGAGCCAAAGCCGTGTTTGTATATGCTGCCAATAATTTTATAATCAAAGGAAACCTATTCAATGCTATGATTTTACAACATAAATAAAGCATAAGAGGTAAAGAACTACAATTGCTGTCCAGTTCTTGTGCTATTGGTCAGTCAAAGTGCTAGTCACATTCAAACTGATGGTGCCAATGGTGTTGTGTTGACGAGATTCTCTGGAATATGGGTCCCGTTTCGAGATAAATATCTTCTTCTGAACCAATATCAAAGAGCAGAAGGTATTCTACATCTAGCATGGAACAATACTGGTGTGCCTTCAAATATTAAATACCCCTAAGAGACTATACATCTAATCCACAACCTCACATTACAATCACATTACATTGTACAGAACCTGATTGTAATGTGAGATTGTGGATTAGATGTATATTCCCTTAGGAGTATTTAATATGGGGCGGTAGCCCTCTGGCCTGGGTCCAATCCCTAGTGTCTCCATCAAAAAGGATCAGATGATAGGTGATGCACGTGGAATGGTATAGTATACCCTGATCTTGTCAGATTTCAGAAGCTAAACATGGTTGGTACTTGGATGGGAAACCACCAAGGAATACTTTGTCGAGGAAGGCAATAACAAACTGCTTCTGCTTAACTACTTGCCTTGAAAAACCTATGAGGTCACCATAAGTCGACTGCAATTTGATGGCACTTCACACATGCACACACCCTGTCAAATAGCCATTTTATGGGCTATTCTTGCTTGCTTTACAGTGACAGGAAAGCAAGACAAGACAACAAGCAAGACAGGAAAGCGAGAGAGCACTGACTTTTGAGTTTGTACTACTTTCCCATGAACCTCAGGTATGCATTGGTGGATATGGGCTCATCACACACACACACCTTACTGCAGATTTGCCAAGCAGTAAGCCTTTAAGCTTGACTTAGGCTGATTTTACATCTGACTTTCCCGCTGGAATCATTCTAGTTCCAAAAAAACCTGCCCACACCTCTGTGCGGTGTGAAACCGTGCTGCTACTGAAATGTCCATATCTACTAATTGCCCTCCTGTGGTCAAGCTAGCTTTATTCTGCTTTAAACAATTGTGGTTTCTTAGTGCACTTAGACCCCCTGGAGTGAAATTTCACACCACTGTGAAATCAGCACAGGAAAAGACAGCAGTCAAACTACTTTAGAGGGGAAGTGTAAAATCAGCCTAAGAATTCTGTACCCGCCTCACACACCATTCTTTTTCTTCCAGTGTATTTATTCTGCAGCTACCATTTTAAAAATGCACTTTTCTAAATCAGGGTGGGAACATCACTTGTGGAGGGTGGTGTCCAATTTTTTTAAAATTATGCAACTGCCCTATTACAGTTGCGCAGTAGCCTCCAGCAAGCACCTTCCATTTAAATCCTTGTGGTTCAGGTTATGCGCATGCATTTTAGCATTAGTTCTTTGAATGAAAGAGAACAGAAAGGAATGCAGACAAAGGGGGGAAAGCGATGTTGAAATTGACCAGACTTTTTCTGAAACTGACAAGCAGTTGGAAAGCCCTGTTTTCCATATTGTGGAGCACTAGGGGATTCTCTGCTGTGAAAAATGGGAAAGTCACACAATCTCATAATATGTGAGAACATGTTGAGGGCAATGTTACCTCTAAGCTGTGGAGTATTGTGAGCAAAAATCCTACTTTGTGAGCTACTAGCATTAAAGTTGTGAGTGAGCGATTTGGCTACTGGCTATCGTTCCTGAGCTAAGTCAAAAATGTTTGAGCTGGAGGCTAAAAAACTGTGAGCAAGCTCACACTGACTCAGCTTAAAGGGAACACTGGCTGAGTGTACAAAATGCATGGTAAAAACCCACTGATACTGGTGTTGCAAGCTGTTGTGTTCCTACTGGGAAGCTGACCACACGGTCGAAATGGACACGTGGCCGGTCAAAGTGCCCAAGCTTCGTGCACAAGAACAATAGATGGCGCAGATCAAGACTGGGACCCAGGGCAGGCTCACCCACTAGGCAAACTAGTCAATGTCCTAGGGCAACCCCCGCTGGTGAGTGCTGAACTGGCCTCCCGTCCGACTCCCCTCCCCCCGATGTCCCCCCCCTTTAAGAGAAGTGACTACCTGGCATTGAAAGCATCAGAGGAAGTGGTGTGTGGGGAAGAGAAGGAGTGGTGGCGCCCCCCCATCCCAAACCTCCTGGATCAGAGACAGAGAGAGCCCGTTGGTCGGTGAGTCAAGGGGGCTTACTCACAAGTAGGTAATTGGGGAGGAGGGGAAAGCTTTTCATTCCTAGAAGCGAGGAATGCTCATGCAGTGTGCTGGGGGGTGGAGGGGAGTTTTAAACTGCTAGTTTCTTAGGTGTGTTTTAATGTCTTGGCCACCTTGGTGATCCTTGTGGCGGCAGTGTGTAAATAAAATTCTCAGCCATGGTGGTCCAGAAAGGAGTCATTGCTGATCGGCTCCCTTGCCTGCCAGGCATTTTAGCCAGTTTTTCTGCCCCCCCAAAAAACCTGCCATCTCCCAGGGGGTTCCCTGCCTCCCCCTCCACTCCTGTTCATCTAGGCAGCCATCTCTGCCCTGTCCCGGAGAGACACTCCCCCAATCTGCCCCTTCCCCTCTGCTGGCTGCTTGGACTGAGCTTTGGCCAAACGCCGATGAAGCAGGCAGCTGCAGTGGTCAAACCCTCCCTGGCCCCTTTGTCCTGGGCTCCAGTTTGCCCCCTCCCCCGTCTCCCAAACCTCCTGGATCACAGAAAGAAAGAGAAAGCCCGTTGGTCAGTGAGTGGGGGGGGGGGCTAGTCCCTAGACTCCAGGGAGGGAGGGGAGGAGAAGGAGCGGTGCCCCCCCAAACCTCCTGGATCAGAGGAGCACCCTTCCCCATCTCCCAAACAGCACGTGCCTCCCCCCCACTTTCTCTAGTGGTGCCAGTAACAAGCCGGTTACCCTGGGAAAGCATTTTGCATCCAGCCCCACAGAGGTGGTAGAGCGTGGAGGAGATGAGGGCAAGAGCAAGCAAAGGGGAGGCACCTTCCAAGCACCTGGAGGCTGGCATCCTTAACTTATACTTTGGGAGCAGATAAAGTGCAAATCTGCAGCCAGCTCTGCCTTCTTGAGTCAAGGCCAGGTTTTTGAACAAGTTTTGGTGGCTGCTACTGAGATTGCAGAAGAACCAGAAATAATACCCAATTTTGGGACAGTGCAAAGACAAAGGAGAAAGAAAAAGCAGTTTGATTATGAGGCCCCAGAAGAAACACCACAAGATCCAAAGCAAAAATTTCAAAGTGAATTTCTATTATGCTGTCTTAGATGTGGCCACACAATCAGTTGAAGAGAGATTCCAACAACTACAACACTATGGCCCTGTCCACACGAGCGAGATAAGCCGGACGGGAAGTGACACAAATTTGTGCCAGTGCAATTTGCGCCGCTTTTGCGGGATCACACAGGTCCATGGACCTGTGAGGGCGAACCGCCGCTGCGTGATCACACGCAGCCGCAGGCAAGTTGGTTTTTTTCCCCCCCGGCCGTTTTCAGTGCGCTTATCTGCTTCTACTAGGGATCGATGACTTGCCTCTCCACCCTCGGGGTCATCTGATGATGCGCATACTGGGATGGGAGGGGGAAAACCCCCAAAAAGCCCGCTCCCCAATGCCACTTATTTGCGCTGGCGCGATCACACCAGGAAAGGTCAGTTCTGGGCCGTCGCAAACCATTTGAGACTGCCTTTTCACTGGTAGCTAAATAAGCCGATTCCCCACTGGCTCAAAGTGGTTTGCGACACTTTGATATTGGCTGCAGGACGCTTCCCAGATGTGCTTGTGTCATCGCGCCACTTTGAGCCGGCGGGGAATCGTCCTTCTTGTGTCGCAAATGGGTGCGTATGATTGCGCCCAATAATTCCCTCTTTGGCTTCCTGTATGACATACACAGAATTAAAGAAAAATGCCCAGAGGATGTACAGAAGGCCTGCAAGAATTTGGAACAAGCATTGATGCACAATGAAAACAAAGACATTGTTGCTGGAGATCTGTGTGGTGAACTGCAATCAGTAGCTCGAAGACTTCCAAATTCTATGCCACCACAAAGAGTACTTTTCTACATACTTAAGAAAAAACAACTCCTAATATTTCTGTTGCTCTAAGGAGCCTCCTCACACTTCCAGTGTCAGTGGCAAGTGGCGAACACAGTTTTCAAAACTCAAACTTTATAAAAATATACATACGCTCGACAATGCTGCAAAAGAGACTACTTGTTTGGCAACTATTTCAATTGAACATGCTGAAGCATCAGTGCTTGACCTGAAGGAATTGGTGACAACATTTGCTAAAGAAAAGGCACGCAAAATTAGATTCTGATGTGCCTGAAATGGAAAAATTAAAGAGACTTAAATGGAACATCACAACTAACAGGATTTATCAAAAAGCTTTGTGATTTGTGTTTTTCTGCTTGAGAAAATCAGAGATTGTATTACTTGTTCTCAAAATTAAAATGAAATAGCAATTTCACATTTTGTTTTTGCATTTATTTTTGAAAATTGATGGGCGCATACCAGAAGGTATTCTCACCTAGTGTGGAAAAAAACCTGGGGCCGGCCCTGCCGGGACCAATCGAGAGACTGGATCCTGAAAGGTACTTCTGGAAAAGGTTCCTACTGTAAATAACCTGTTATGGGAGTGGGGTGTGGCATGGGTGTGGTCCGGGATGGGAATATAAGCGGACCCTCGGGTCCAGCTCTGTATTCTTATCTTGACCTCTCTATAAACTATGAGCTTTAATCACTCAACGAGTCTCCGAACCCAGTACTTTATACAAGCTGTCATCGTTTACAACATGTTTGCGTGCATGCATGCCTGTGCAATATTGGCTAACTCTACCATGCTTTGCACAGGGCTGCAATATGTAAGGGGGAGGAGTCCTCTGGCAGAAATTCTGAAGAGCTTTTATTTATTTATTTATGTTGCTGCATTTATTCAAAACCATTTCATCTCTCCTCTTCAAGAATCTGATGCAGTTTCCTACCCAATCAAAACCTCATTAACAAATACCCTCATACTCAAACCATGTCAACAATCCACATTTCTCCAAGGTATGCTTTCCTTGAATTGTTCCAGAGTGCCACACTATATTAAGACAAATGTTAATAAAGAGGAAAGCTTGTTTGAGGAGCATCCAATGAACAGGCATATTTGCAGTAAACAGACAGAAAAGAGGGCAATATGTTGGCATAGCAGATTTTAGTTCATCAGCTATGCCAACATCTTGCTTCCCCACCAGCTCCAACTAAAAGGAATCCTAATCAAGACTTTAACAGGCTGAACACACAGACTTTTATTGAAGAGTTGCTTGGCCTCACCCAGAATGCCTCACCCAGAAAGCCAGCACTTTAATTGCACCCTGTGAGGAACTATGGCAGGAGCCGGCTCCGCATCTCCACCAGGCAGCCAATACAGCCACAGGTCACCAATGCTCCCTCTAAGCTGTGGAGTGTGGTGAGCAAAAATTCTACTTTGTGAGCTACTGGCATTAAAGCTGTGAGCGAGCCATTTGGCTGCTGCATCAATTAGTTCCCTCTGGAGCCATCCTTTCTGAGCCGAGACAAAAATGTGTGAGCTGGAGGCTAAAAAACGGTGAGCTAGCTCACACTGACTCAGCTTAGAGGGAACATTGCAGGTCACTGCTCTGGGCAACCAGGCTGGGGCCCTGACTGCTTCCCCTGGGGTCCTGGAAGTAAGCCTCAGTGGTGGGAGTCCCTTCTGAGAAGCTGTGCCTCCTATTGAGCTGGGCAGGGGACTGACCTTGCTCGTCTCTATCCTCCCTCCAACACCAGCTGCTACTGCCTGAAGAGTTATTTTTAGTCTCGTGCCACTAAATTGAAAGAAAGGGGGGGAACTCCTTTTAAACGCCCCCCCCTTGTTTTAATTTTTTAATTCCGTGATCCAAGACTAGCAATAGTCTCATGCCACTCAACAACAAAAAATGTAAAAACACAGGGGAAATGGAGCTTGTACACTGATGAAGGAGGGAGGATGGCGGAAGGTGCGGAGGGGGAGGAATGACCTCAGTATGGGCAGTGGAGTAGCCTTCGAGGGGTGGGAAAACAGGGCTGCCAAGTACCGGCGACTTACCGGCGGGGGGGGGAGTTGTTCTCCCCCCGGGAGCTCTTCTGGCGCGTGCGCTTTGCGCGCACGCCACGGCGACGTAATGACGTCACCCGGAGGTGACGTCATCACGTTGGGGGCGTTGCCAGGGCAACGCTCCCAACGTGATGATGTCGCCTCCAGGTGACGTCATTAAACAGGGGAAGTTGTCCTCACCGGATGACTTCTGGGGCGGGGTTACCCCCGCCGGCCGAATGCCAGCCGGCGGATCGGGAACCCCTATAGCGGGGCATCCCCCGCCCCCCAGGCTGACTTGGCAGCCCTATGGGAAAAGGGCAGGGGGGAAATCCAAGGGGATTTGTATGCTTTTGAATTACCTTGAGCTTGGAAGTGAAGCAAAGGAAAAACCAGCACAAAAGCACTGTCAGAAAACCTGGGGAAACAGCAACTGGAAAGCAGACTGAGCAATGAAGGGAGGGAAATCAATGCAGAATGTTAAAAAAAACCCTGCCAGACATGCATAGTGAAAGTGAGGCAAAACACCCATGCATAATAGACCATGTAGGGTTGCCAGCCTGCAGGTGGGGCCTGGGGATCTCCTGCTTTTACAACTGATCTCCAGCTGACAGAGATCGGCTCTCCTGGAGAAAATAAGGAGCTCACCAAAGAAAACCACTCTTCTAAAACTTTTGTTTGGACTTTTGTCCAATAATCAGAAAAATCAGAGTAATGAATCTTGCTTTTCTGGAAAGAAGAGATTGCTTCTTTTGGTTTAAAAGAAGTTTATTACTAAAGGGAAAAGGTAAACGGGATTAGCTACAAATAAACAAAACATGCTTTCTAAGGAGCTGCATTGTGCTCCGTCTTCACACTAAGACATACTGATAGAGAGTGAGGGAGTGTAATGGAGGATCTCTCCTTCTTCTTGACCCCTGAAAGGAAACACCTGATATCATTGACCAATTAGCAAGACAGTACACCTTTAGTTTTCCCGGGTTTACAGATAATTGGCCAGCTGCCAGGTATCACTTCCAGGCTAACATAGGTAAACAAACAAGTTGCATAGTTAACCCTATAATGACTGAATTTCTCAGGCCTTGCATTACATGCTCATTTCTCCAACACCCCTTCTCAAGACCTGAAATGCAAGTCATTATACATGCATACACAAAACATTATCCAGCATTAGCATCAAGCATATTCAACATTTCACGAAGTCTTTCAAACTTGTCTTTGGTCAGTGGCTTAGTCAGAATATCAGCCACCATCTCTTCTGTACGACAATGCTTAATCTCTATCAGTTTTTTCTGGTACAAATCTTTAACTAATGCACATTTAATACCAATAGATCTACTTCTAGCAGTCATGCTCTCTTCCTTACATATAGTTATACAAGCTTGATTATCCTCTAACATAAGTATAGGTACAGGTTCAATTATTCCAAAAACTTTCAACATCTCAAAGATCCATTCAAGTCTGCTGCAGGCACTTGCTGCTGAAATGCACTCAGCTTCTGCTGTGGATTGCGCTACAACAGTCTGCTTTCTACTAGTCCAGTCTATCAGTCCATCTCCATAAAAGAATAGGTATCCACTGGTAGACTTGTAGTTGTTCATCTCTTCTCCCCAACTGGCATCCATGTAGCCAACTAGTCTTGGTTGTTCAGTTGGTGCAATTTTTAGTTTTAAGTCCATTGTTCCTCTTAGGTAACGTGCCATCTTCTTTATTGCGCTCCAATCATGATGATTTGGCGAACTTACTTTTCTGCTTAGAAATCCAACTGCCGCTGTAATATCTGGACGCGTTGATTTGCTCAGGTACAAGAGCTTTCCGACAGCCTCTCTGTATCCTCCTATGTCCTTTAGTGGTGTGCCGTCCTTCTCCTTCAGATATCCAGGTTCAAGTGGGATTGATGAAACTTTGCAGTTCTTCATGCCAACAGATTCTATAAAGTCCATAATCTTTCTTTTCTGGCATAAAAGAAAAGTTCCATCCTCGAGTCTCTCAATTTGCATTCCGAGGTATTGTTGAACATCTCCTAGCTGTTTGACTTCCACTTCCTTATTCAGTCCATCAGCTATTGCTTTGATGTCTCCTCTGTTTTGACAAGCCACGATTAAGTCGTCAACGTAAACAAGAACATACTGGTATTGTCCATTTCTGATTCTAGTGTACAGACAAGGTTCAGCTTTCCCTTGCTTGAAGTCTTGCTTCTTTAAAAGTTCAGTAAGTTTGTCATACCAGGCCTTTGCGCCTTGCTTTAGGCCATAGAGTCCTTTATTAAGTTTGTAGACGTAGTTTTCTTGACCTTTGACCTTGAAACCTTTAGGTTGTTCCATGTAGATCTCCTCAGATAGTTCTCCATTGAGAAAAGCAGTCTTTACATCAAGATGCTCTACTATCATGTTCCTAGATGCTGCAACACTTAGAAGTGTTCTGAATGTTGCTTGGTCAGTAACTGGAGCAAAAGTTTCAAAATAGTCAGTCCCATATTGCTGTGAGTAGCCTTTAGCTACTAGGCGTGCTTTGTATAGCTCCACAGTTCCATCTTCCTTGTGCTTTATTTTGAAGACCCATTTACATCCAACAGGGTTTCTGCCTTGAGGTAGTTGAGTGAGAGTCCAGGCCTCTTTTCCGCTAATGGATAGCAGCTCTTGTTCCATTGCTTCAAGCCATCTGCCTCTTTCACTCGCAGGTAAGTTGCAAACTTCCTTCCAGTTCTTGGGTTCCTTTGCAGGTTGCACAAGTTCACAAAATCCATACTTCATTAGAGGTTGTCCCTTAGTGCTCCTTTCTGATTGCCTCACACCGGGTGTGGGTTCTGCTGTGGGTTCTGCCGTGGGTTGAGCCGCTTCCTCTGGTGTGGCCCCTGCTTCCCCTTCTGTTTCAGTAGTTTCCTCAGAAGGTGGACCTGCTGCTTCACTTGCCAGTTCCCCGGCCAGTTCACCAGCAGTCACTACAGGTAGCCAAGCAACGAACTCATCAGGTGCAGTCCCAGGCATCTTTGGATCAGCTGCAGTGGAAACACTAGGCAATACAGTCTCATCAATAAAAACAACATTGCGTTCTTCTACTGTGTGGGTTTGGGGATTGTATATCCTGTACCCTTTCCCACCAACAGGATAGCCTACAATAAGTCCAGTTTCAGATCTGGAATCAAGCTTTCCCCTCTTTTCCTTTGGTATGTGTGCATACCCTTTTGCGCCAAAAGCTTTGATATGCCTTAGACCAGGCTGTCTTCCAAACCAAGCCTGAAAAGGGGAGGTTCCAATAATCTTTGAGGGTAATCTGTTGTGTAAGTACACTGCTGTGTTCAGGGCTTCTGCCCATAAACTGTTTGGCAGTCCAGAATGCATCAGCATAGCTCTGCACATCCCCTGCAGTGTTCTATTTAATCTCTCAGAAGCTCCATTTTGTTGGGGTGAATAAGCAATGGATACTTTATGTTGAATTCCTTGCTCTTGTAGAAATTGTTTGAATTCAGCATTACAATATTCACCACCTCCATCTGTGAGTAAGCTTTGAGGTGCTTTGCCAAATTTATTTTTAACAATAGCCACATAATTTTTAAATCTACGCAGTGTTTCATCCTTACTTCTCAGCATATACACATAAGTGTATTTTGTTTTATTCTCTGTGAAAGTCACAAAATATTTGTTCCCACCTAGGGATGCAGGTAAAGGCCCAACAAGATCACTGTATACAGTTTCCAAAAATTCTTGATTTTGCGCTGGAGTTTTCCCAGAATAACTTGGGGCATCTCCCTTTGCTCTGAGGCATGTCTCACATCTAGTTTCACTCTTTTCACAATGCACAACAGGTATTCCACATTGCTTTAACAACTGCTCAACAGATTTCAAATTTCTATGTCCCATTTTAATATGCCACGAAAATAAACATTTTTCATGTTTACAAGCATCATCACAAGCATCCTTAGTCTGGCAAATCTGTTCCTTATCATCAACAGTCTCTATTTCCTCATCAGGATCAACATCAAAAGTTTCTGTCTCCTCATCATCACAAGCTACAAAGTAATGAAAGCCATTTTTCTCTTCCACTTTAAATTCAAGCTCTCCATCCTTGGTAGAGACCTTGCTTCCTTGCTCTGGTTTGAGCAGGACATGATGTCCTGTGTTCATGAGACTTTTTGTTGAAATTAAGTTCTCAACAGCTTCAGGCACATAAGCTGTATTTTGCAATTCAACTTCAATTAATTGATAATCTGTAGTATACAATTGTAATTTTACAGTCCCAACGCCTTGTACATTCAATAATTGCCTGTTAGCTTGGTAAATTCTTGGTTTGTTTTCAACATCTATGTTACTAAACCAGGCTTTTTCTCTACACACATGTGTACAAGCGCCAGAATCGATTAAAAATATTTTCTTATCATCTGTGTTAAAATCATCAGTGATCCTAAAAGCATTGCCTTTGCTCTGTGTCTGTGCTGCAAACTTCTTTCCTCTGTGCTGTGTGTGTGAAACGTGACCTCTGCTCCTCCCATAATGGCTTCCCCTTCCACTGGCTGGTTCTTTGTTACTGGAACCATGTGCTCCTGTGGCTCTTTGTTCTTGGGGCTCATTATTAGGTGCATACTTAGAAGAGCAGTACTTTGCAAGATGATTTTTCCCACATATAAAACACTCTATTTTCCTTTTAAATCTCTGTCCATGCTTTAGACTCAAAACAGACATCTCATCAGACAAACTTTCTTTCAAATTTCTAGAATCATATTCCTCAGTTAGTGCAGACAAAAGACCTTCTAAAGTCAGATCATCTTTCAGTCTAATCATACTGGTTACAGACTTATAGGAGCCAGGCAGACCCTTAAGAATTGAAGAAATCATATCTGTATCAGAGGGTGCTTCATTCAGGTCTTTAAGCTGTGTGTAAATGCCCATTAATTTGTCCATCTCTTTGGGAAGGCAGTCTCCCTCCTTCATCCTGAAATCAAAAATCTTTCCCTTGAGGGAATAGATTTTACTCTTGCTGTGTTTATCAAATTTGTCTTTTAGCTTTTGAAGCATCAATCTGGACGTGGCTAGCCCTCTTAATCCTGGTACCTCTGTGTAGGGAATACTCCCTAAAATCAGGGCTTTAGCAAAACCATCCATCATAAGGAATTGTGTCTTATCAGGGTCAGTTTCTGGCGGATTTTCAGTTGTTAATACTTGAAGGGCATTGTGAGTCTGCAGGCGACTCTTCAAATACTCCTCCCACCACTGATAGTTAGCCTTTGTAAGTCTGAGGTTTGGCATTTCTTGGGATGGGGCATTAAAAGCCATTTTCTTTTTTTTACTCACGTCCCTTTGGATTTGAGGTAGAAGCACAGGTTCTGGCTCAGTCATCTACTTCTCCAGGAGCTGGCAGGGTTAATCTTTCCCCTCTCTGCAGCAGCAGCGCGAAGTTCAAAAGCTCCTTTGCCTCGCCTTCCTTTGTTCTCCCGGCAGCAGTGTCTCTTCAGTGCTCCAAGGCTCAGCTCCACTTACAGCAGGCAAAAATTAATCCAGTCAAAAAAGATCCTTTGCTCCTGGCAAACTACAATCCAGCATAGGTTTTCCCCTGATCAGCAAGGAAACAGGGTTGGGCCTTTCTGGCTGCAAGATTGCTCTGAGAGCAGGAAGGAAAAAAAGTGGTCGTTTTAAAAATCCAAGCCTCTAGCTCTTATTCCCTATTTCTCTTTCTCAATCAATCCAGAAGGCTTTTTTTTTTTTAAGAGAAGAACCATCTTTTAAGAACCATCCTCTGCTACCATTTGTTAGGACTTTTGTCCAATAATCAGAAAAATCAGAGTAATGAATCTTGCTTTTCTGGAAAGAAGAGATTGCTTCTTTTGGTTTAAAAGAAGTTTATTACTAAAGGGAAAAGGTAAACGGGATTAGCTACAAATAAACAAAACATGCTTTCTAAGGAGCTGCATTGTGCTCCGTCTTCACACTAAGACATACTGATAGAGAGTGAGGGAGTGTAATGGAGGATCTCTCCTTCTTCTTGACCCCTGAAAGGAAACACCTGATATCATTGACCAATTAGCAAGACAGTACACCTTTAGTTTTCCCGGGTTTACAGATAATTGGCCAGCTGCCAGGTATCACTTCCAGGCTAACATAGGTAAACAAACAAGTTGCATAGTTAACCCTATAATGACTGAATTTCTCAGGCCTTGCATTACATGCTCATTTCTCCAACAACTTTAACACACTTAGTTATACTTTTTATAATATTTATAATGCAGGCGGTGTGGAGGAGGATTTGGGATATAGAAGCCCAAATAATCAATGCTGGGAGTTCTCCACGCTTCCTTGATCTTCCCCTCCCCCAAGCCCCCATGGCCCCCTATATTTCCAACCTAATAGCTCCGCTTCATCGGCGGGTTTTCATGTTAGCAAGATTCAATCTTTTTCCCGCAGCTGTTGTGTCAGGCAGATATAGGGGTATCCTTTATAGGGATAGAACCTGTAGTTGTCTTTCTAGTGAACCTGACTCAGTGGCCCATATCCTTCTACGCTGCCCCCATTACTCCACTATGCGCAGCTATTTGATTGGCCCCCACCTACCCCTCTCAAGGAACTTGTCCGACAGTGACCTAAAAATTTTACTGTCCGACAGGTTCCCAGTAATTACTCTGTCTGTAGCTGAATTCTTAGCTTATGTTTGGAAGTTAAGGGTAAGGGAGTATAAGGCTTAATCCTCTCTGATTTGTTCCATCTAGTCATGTCGGCTACTGTTTGGTTTACTGCTAGCTGTTTGCTACTGTTTCTTTATTGATGTCCCTGCAGTGTATGCCAATAAAGGTTGTGTGTGTGTGTGTGTGTGTATTTATAATGCAAATTTCCTATACTAGACAACATTCGTCCTTGTGTGAAGTACATTTCACACAAAGCCAGGAGACGATGATATGAATACAATACAAAATCTTGATGCAAATATTCTTGACACTGTTTTGGCTATGCTCCTGGAATGTTTACTCTTTAAGGCATCCTAACAGAGCTGTGAAGTGAACCAAGCAGACTGAAAAGTCTTCATTTTTCAAGTTCCTGAACAATATTTATCACTCCTTCATTTGAAAACACGTGGATCCAAGGAATGCAAGAGATAAAGAGGGCAGACTTTCCTAGGATTAAACAGCAGTTTCGTATATCTTTTTCAACTCTATCTCTCTATTGGCGTTTGTCACCAATCTCTTGATGGAGCACTGCAGGGATGACAATAATATGGATCAATGCAACATCTCTCTAATGTCTTCCCATAGGTGAAGAACCAGAACAGGGTAGAAAATGGATTTGCAGGGAAACAGGAGCCACTGCTCAGAGAGAAGATAAAAGCCCCCACCCCATGCCAAGCTCATTAGGAACTGTTCACTAATTGGTGGAAAGTAGAGAACCTCCATGCATAGAAGCTTCTCTTCAGTGGAAACATTTGCTAACTCTTCTGGTTGGAGGAGACCTCTGTCGCTTGGATTATTTGCTGAGCCTCTCTTTTCCCGCTTGCTAAATAATTAAATCTCATATAAAATGTAATAATGCTATAGAACTTTTAGGAATAATAAATAGGAATGATAAATATGCGATGGGAATAATAAATAGGAATTAAATACTGAAGAAATTAAAAATTAAAACGCCCATTTAAACTGCCCTCAGCAAACCCAAATTACTTGGGGGTTATTGCTAACCAAAAGGAGAGAAGCTGCCTAAATTTGGAAGGATACATTCAGACCCTTTAGAGGAAGAAGAAGAGAAGAGATTGGATTTATACCCTGCCCTCCACTCCCCAAGGGAGTCTCAGAGCGGCTTACAAACTCCTTTTCCCTTCCCCTCCCCACAACAGACACCCTGTGAGGTATGTGGGGCTGAGAGAGCTCTTTCCCAAGCTGTCCTTGAGGGAACAGTTGGTACAGAGCTATTGCTTGCCCAAGGTCATCCAGCCAGGTGCAAGTGGAGGAGTGGGGAATCAAACCCGGTTCTCCCAGATTAGAGTCCGCGCACTTAACCACTACACCAAACTGGCTCTCCCTTTACATGCTTCCCATTTTATTTACCATAAATGCCTATTCAGAAAAAGAGAAGATTGTGTTTCTGTTATCAGATAAGATGAGCAGTAACAAATCCAGTTCTCAACTCCTCTTTCAGATAAGATGAGACCGGTTGCCATCTCCATTCCCATTTTGAGTTTATCTTCATCAGAATTAGTCTTATCTTCAAGTGAAGGGCAGGGTATACATCCAATTTGTCTTCTTCTTCTTTTTCTTCTTCTCCTCCTCCTCCTCTTCTCTCTAAGCAGAGTCACACTCTTCTAAGGTAAATGACTTCAATGGACATAGGAGAGTATGAGTCTGTTGAGAACTGTACTGTATGCTTAGTTCACAACGTCACCTAAAGATGTGACGATCTGATTTGGAAAATGGGGAATCCAACCCTGATCTGGACAACATGGAAATCCAAGATCAAAGATACAAATAAAACAAATCCAGAGTAAAATGAACCTTCCTCGTTCCAAACGTTTGGGACTTTACATTTGATGAGTGGAAGCTCATGGGTCACCCAAACCAATGCATTCTCTTTCTCTCTTTGGTAACTGTTATTGTAGACAATATTCTAAGTTTATAGAGTATTATTTCAGATAAGTGCTTTTCAGCAGCACTTATAGCTGTGTGGTGTTTTCTCTAAAAGGATCTCCTACCTGATTTTATAGATCGACCTCAGTGTTGTCTAACTGATAGCTGAATCTACAAGGCTGGAATTCTGCCAGATTGCTAGATACTTAACCCGCTTCTTGACAATTGATCGTTGCATGTGTTTGCAACCTCCTTTGACTTGTTTCGCTCTTCTATTACTCACTTGGACACAGCTGTAAGATGGATTCTATTCTCAAAAAGTATAAGACAAGCTGCCAGAACCCTGTAAAACAGCCAACATAAATTCCAAGAGCATTCTCCTGGAAATAACTTATTAAATAGCAACATCAATACAAGGAGAGGGTCAGGTATCCACACACAGATACGGTACCTTGACAAGTCCAAGGCAAACAGCATCACTTGTGCTCGTGGTTCATAAGTCCTTGGTTATACACCATTATTTTTCTTCTTGGCTCTGTGGCTCTTTTTTTTTTGTCTCTCTCCCCCCCCCCCCGCATTAACAAATTAAATCTGGCACAAAAACAATATCTCTGTGTCCACTTGCTGTCATCTTTAAAATCATCATTTGATGCAGGATCCACTCCAATGAAACTGGAGTTGCAGCACATTTGGACCAAGACTGAAATGAGAATAGGGCTGCCAAGTCCAACTTGGGAAATATTTGAGGACTTTGGGGGTGGAGCCAGGAGACTTTGGGGGTGGAGCCAGGAGAAAGGAAGTGACATCATTTTGTGATGTCACATCCTGTGATGTTGCTTCCACATGCTGACACATGAACTCATGAAGTTTCCTAATACTGAATCAGGCCATTGGTCCATCAAGATCAGTATTGACTACTCAGACTGGTAGTGGCTCTCCAGGGTCTCAGGCTGAGATCTTTAATGTCACCTATTACCTGATCCTTTTTTAGCTGAAGAGGCTGATACCTCCTGCATGTCAAGCAGATGCTCTATCACTGAGCAACGGCCCTACTGAATCCTTCCTCATCTCGGCAGAATATGAAGCACTAATTGCTACACAAGTGCTAAATATGATTTTCATATCATAAGAACAGGAGAGAAGCCACAGTGGATCGGGCCAACAGCCCATCCAGTACAACACTCTGAGCTTTTTCCCACTCACATTGTGCCGGCATTCTGCCTCCGTTTGTCCCGGCGCTGGGTGTCAATTTCACACCCTTTGCTGCGGCACGTGTGTTAATACGGGGCTTCGCGCCATTTTCTCCGCGCCTTCGGTAAACCTTTTTTTTTAGGTTTACCGAAGGTGCGGAGAAAATGGCGCGAAGCCCCGTATTAGCACACGTGCCGCAGCAAAGGGTGTGAAATTGACACCCAGCGCCGGGACAAACGGAGGCAGAACGCTGGCACAATGTGAGTGGGAAAAAGGCCTCTGTGTCACACAGTGGCCAAAAATACCAGGTGCCCTCAGGAGGTCCAGCAGCGGGGCCAGAACTCCAGAAGCCCTCCCACTGTTGCCCCCCAAGCACCAAGAATGCAGAGCATCACTGCCCCAGACAAAGTGTTCCATTTAGACCTTGTGGCTAATAATAGCCACTGATAGACCTCTGCTGGATGGGGACAGAGAGAGAGAGAGAGAGAGAGAGACAGACAGACAGAAAAAAGAAAGAAAGAAAGGGGGAGGGGGAGAGAGAAGGAAAAGAGCTGGCAGAGGCACTTACCCCAGGAACCTTGCAAGCCACATGCAAAAGCACGCCCTTCAGTACGAAGAGCCTAGTCCCTCCTTAATCTCTGGGCGGGGGTTTCTCTTATTGGCTCTGCTCTTAAAGGGGAAATGTCTGGTGAGGCTTTTTACTGCAGATCAGGCTCTCTGCAGACATTTCCCTTTTAAGAGTTCAGGCCTGGCAGGGAGAGGTCAGGGCAGGCTCCGACGTTTCCCTGCATTCCTGCTGGCAGCCATTGCCTCCTCCGGTGGCCAATTTTGAAAAAGCGGGGGTAAGCATTAAAAATCAGTGTTTCCCCCGCCTTCCCGGGGGGCCTGGCAGCCCTAAATGAGAACGATTATGGATCACCACTTATCTGTAAAAGGCAAACAGCAAGAGTGCACTGTTCCCAGTGTCGTGCAGAGCGTGTGTTAGCTAGCACCCACCTAGGTAGCCTTAGGACTTCACCAGCTTCTTCAGCACCACTAGCATTCACCAGCTCCACTGCTGTGTAAAATCCTCATAGGAACCACACAATACTCAGTCCAGTGGTAAAACTATATACAAGGATTTATTTATAATATTTACAGCAGTCCGACAAAAGCTCCCGCCAGCAACCATATAATCAGAGAAGGATACAATGGAAGCTACACAATTACCTATATACACAGCTCAGCCAATCACCTTCTTGCTGAGTCACAGTGACTGCACTTGCTCCAGTGCCAGTCATAACCGGTATGGACTTGTACTGTCCAGTCCCACAGAGCTACCAGCTGTCAGTTAGATCTCCATGATCTGAATGCTGAAGCTTAATAGTCAACACTCCCCCTTAAGGTTCAGTATGAGAGATCATATTTAGACTCCCCCTAAGGGCTACAAACTTTGTTTCGTCTAAGCTCTTTGTGAACATGTCAGCTATGTTTTCCTTAGACATACAATGTTGCAAGACAACTAGTTTCCTCTGTACAGTGTCTCTAACATTCTGATACCTTATGTTGATGTGCCTGGACCTAGGCTTAATACCCTGGGAATCTGCCAGCAATTCTGCTGCTGTGTTGTCACACTTCACAATCATGGGTACATTACTCTTTACATTAAAGTCAATTAACAGTTGATGTAACCACTCCAATTGTAAAACACAGTCATTTATGGCAGCAAATTCCGACTCACAAGTACTGGTTGAAACAAAACGTTGTTTAACCGATTTCCAAATCACTAAAGATCCATCTACAAAAATTACGTATCCAGTAGTTGATTTTGCATCTTGGTCAGTTCCCCAATTTGCATCACTATATGCCAGAACTTGATTAGTGTTGTCTCCCCTTAAGACCAATTTATACTTTAAGGTTCCCTTCAGATACCTTAAGACTCTTTTGGCAGCATTCCAGTCACGTACACATGGTTTTGCACTCTTTTGCGACAATAGATGCACTGCATGACTGATATCAGGGCGAGACCAAATTGATAGATAATTTAGAGACCCCAATAAAGATTGATACACCCCAATCTGATCAAAACTTTCGTTTTCTGGTTCTCTAACATAACCTGTGGTCATTGGAGTTGCAACAGGGTTGGCATCTAACATGTTATACTTCTCCAACAATTTCACAATTTTGTTCTCCTGGCAAACCTCAAAAAACCATCAGAGTTCCTATTTATTTCCATGCCCAGGTAATGTCTAATAGGACCCAAGTTTTTTATCTTAAAGAATTGTTTTGTTGTCTGTTCAAACCAAACTAATTGTTTTTCTTGTTGATATAAATAACAAAGATCATCAACAAAAATTACTAGGTAACACCTGCTACCATTTACTTCTTTACTGAACAGACAAGGATCTGCAATGCTTTGCTTAAATCCCATGTTAGTCAAGGTTGTTGTTAGACATAAATTCCAAAGATGTCCACTTTGTTTTAAACCGTACAAACCCTTTTTCAGTTTCAACACCAAATTTTCATTTTTATCCATAAACCCTGGAATTTGTTTCATGTACAACTCCTCATCCAAATCAGAATTAAGGTAAGCTGTTGTCACGTCAAAGTGTTGTGCTTTCATTCCCTCTATTCCTGCCTTTGTTAGTGCTACACTCAGTGTATTGCTTCTTACTGTGGGTGCAAATGTTTCATCAAAATCTTCACCAGAAATTTGAGAAAACCCCTGTGCTACAAGTCTAGCCTTTCTCTGTGGCTTTTCCCCTTGTACAGGCTTCAGTTTATACACCCATTTGCATCCAATCACATTTTTCCCTTCTGGTAGATTAGACAATTCAAAAACATTGTTCTCACAGAGAGAATTGTATTCTGTTTTCATTGCTTCTAGCCAAGCTTGTTTCTCACCCTCAGGCATCAAAGTAACCTCTTTGTAACACGTAGGTTCTTTTATACAGACATAGTTTGCAACTTGTGTTTCAAAACCGTACCTCTGAGGTGGAACCCCTTTGTTGCTTCTCTCAGACCTCCTAGGAGTACTAGGCTCAGGTTTGGCACTACCTGAAACTACAGGTTGAGAAGAAGAAGCAGATGAACTAGTTCCAGGAACTGCTGGACTAGCAACATCCTGCAGACTGTCTGTTAGTGGCAACACTGTCTGCCCTGGTAGTGTGTTTGCATGAATTTTATGCCAATTCTTGCCCTCAGCAAAATTTGCAGACCTGCTGAAACTAATCTGGTGATGGTCATTAGAAAACCTGTACGCCTTCATGCCGGATTGGCACCCTAAAAACATCATTTGTTTGGATCTTGGACCACCCTTCCTGCGCTGGTTTAAAGGTACATTCACCCATGCCTTAGAACCAAACACCCGCAGGTAATTCAACTTTGGCATTCTTCCATAAAGTAACGCATATGGGATATTGTCAATCACCCTAGACCAGGTTCTGTTTGAAACATACACTGCGTACTTTAGAGCTTCTGCCCAATACTGTTTTGGTAAGTTGGCATCTGCAAGCATGGCATACATAATAGTCTGCAAAGTGCCATTCTTTCTCTCAGCAATGCCATTTTCTTGGGGCATTCCAACATTAGCAACCCGGTGTTTTACTCCTAAAGCAAGCAACCATTGTTTCATTTTATTTAACATGAACTCTGCCCCCATGTCAGATTGCAAAGCTTTCAGAACACCCAATTGATTTGTCACCCTTTTGTGCCAATATTTCAAAGAGTCAAAACAGTCAGATTTGTGTTTGAGAATATATAGCCAAGAATAACGAGAAAAATCATCTGTGATAACCAAGGCAAATCTGTTCTCTGATAAGCTAGGTGGAAATGGTCCCATAAGATCTACATGGACCAGCTCCAAAAGATGAGTTGATTCCCTCTCGCTCCTGCGAGCTACAGGAAAAGCCTTAGATTTTACTTGCTTGCACACCTGACAGTCTAAGAAAGTTTTACAGTCATTTACACCTTCTTTACCTGTCAAAGCAAGAGTCTTTCCAAGTGCGTGGAAAGAGGCGTGGCCCAAGCGACGATGCAATAAATGTAAACATTCCATGTGTGCATTAGTGTTTCCTGACACACTCGCTGTGGCTGCAGTGACAGAATTTTCCAACACATACACACCGTTTTTTAAACTTGCTCTTGCCACCTCCTTCCCACCCTTCTTAATACAGCAAAGCTCACCCCCAAAAGTTATTTCAAACTTGGCACGGTCCAGTGCCAACACGCTGAGTAAGTTGCTCTCGAGATTAGGGACACATAATACATTTTGGAAGGTATGGTTTAAGACCCCCAAAGTTAGTTCTCCTCTACAAGTGACATCAGCCAAGTGTCCATCAGCGAGACTCACGTGACCTTGCAGAGGCTCCTGTTGATTCTGCAGCATTCCAGAATCAACGCAGATACTGTGGCTCGCACCACTATCTAGAATCCAATCTTGTTTTCCTGTGTCACCTGCAACAACAAGAGATGCACTGGGATGACTCGACAACATGTCAGAGTGCCCAATGGTCTTTGTCTTCTTTCGCTGTGACGTGCAGAATTTCTTGAGATGTGACGTTGACCCACAAATGTAGCATTTCTTGACACGTAGAGCCTTCACTGGTTCCTCCCGCTCAGCTTTCAAAACTCTCGTCTCTGCTACGCTGCTCCTGGAGTTGCTGCTGTAACCAGACACCTCACACGGCTGGGCTTTCTGCCAGGCAGTTGAAGCATGCCGAGCCTTGAGTTTCTCCTCAAATTCCAAAACTCTTCCTGTTATTAGCTGAAGATTTAACTGGTCAGGCTGTAAACCTTCAAGCGAGGTAATTAATACATCAAACGCAGGAGAAAGCGAACTCAGAAGTAAATAGCACTTATCTTCTAGAGAAATCACCTTTCCTCGTTCCTCTAATTGGTGATACAGCTCCGTCAAGGTACTAATGTGCTGTCTAACAGATTCATCTGGAGCTTGTGTTTTTCTGTAAAGACGCGTGTCAAAGACATTATAGTGCCAATAGACCTTTGGACATAAATGTTGCTAAGCGAATCCCACGCCTCCTTAGCAGTCGCAGAAGATGAAACATGCATTAATTGGTCATCACTTACAGCCAAAACGATGCTTGCCAGTGCGCGCTGAACCTTTGGCACGTCTCCCACTGGAACAGGATCTGGAGGGTCACTCACATACATCCAGAGGCCCTCTCTGATGAGGTAGTGTTTCATCTTTACTGACCAGATTTCATAGTTTGTCGAAGTCAGCTTGTCGACCACTTGTGTTGCTGGAACCAAAGCCATAATTCACTCCGCTTCTCCCAACACTCACAAGCTGAAAACTGTTATCTTCTCTCTGGCGTGGCGCTCCGCTGCCAAGGCTAAAGCAGGCAAGTCACACTCCCCCACTCCTGGAAGAACACAGCGACCTTCAGCCCTCAGCTCCTTGTTTCACAGCTGCCCACACCACTCTCGGTTCACCGGCTCACCAAAAATGCAGAACTGGTTCTCCGCTGTGCTGGGTCTCCGTTAGGCTAGGTAGGTACTCCGCTAGGCTGGGCCCATAACCCTGTCGCGCAGAGCGTGTGTTAGCTAGCACCCACCTAGGTAGCCTTAGGACTTCACCAGCTTCTTCAGCACCACTAGCATTCACCAGCTCCACTGCTGTGTAAAATCCTCATAGGAATCACACAATACTCAGTCCAGTGGTAAAACTATATACAAGGATTTATTTATAATATTTACAGCAGTCCGACAAAAGCTCCCGCCAGCAACCATATAATCAGAGAAGGATACAATGGAAGCTACACAATTACCTATATACACAGCTCAGCCAATCACCTTCTTGCTGAGTCACAGTGACTGCACTTGCTCCAGTGCCAGTCATAACCGGTATGGACTTGTACTGTCCAGTCCCACAGAGCTACCAGCTGTCAGTTAGATCTCCATGATCTGAATGCTGAAGCTTAATAGTCAACACCCAATTCAGATCAGGGACTCATGGGAGGGCAAAGGGGTTTAACTCTTCAAACCCCACAGGGTTTTTCTGTTTGAAACCAGGCCCCCACAGGATTTGCTTTTAAAAGAGGGAGGGGAAGACTGGGTTTTTAAAGAAAAAAAAATCACTGTTTTCCCCCTTAAAATAAGTTACAGTTAGTACCCAGTTTTAATTAGTGAAGCTGTGTGTAAGGGGTGGGTGGGTTTGAAGAGCCACACACTACCTTGGGAATAGTTTGGCCCTCACTTAGAGCTTTTTTTGAGGCCTCGAGGCTTGTGATATCTGAAAATGTGTACCCAAGGGATGCCACTTCTAGTTTTCAGCCAGGTGGCTGGTAACTACTATCACTGGCCCACTTCTTTACTCATGCTTCTCCTGCGCATCCTCCATCAATGTCTCTCTCCTCTGCTGCCTGAGGTGAGTGTGGGGTCCCATCCTCCTCTAAGATGCCTAATTAATGGGCCCCCTCCCGGGCTGGAGTATCTACCTCTTTGCTGCTGTTTCCTTGGCCAGCTTTAGTGTCATGGTTAGGAGCACGGAATCTAATATGAGCGAACCGAGTTTGAGTCTCCGCTCCTCCACATGCAGCAGTTGGTGTGACCTTGGGTCAGTCACAGTTCTCTCAGAGCTGTTCTATCAAGAGCAGTTTTCGGAACAGCTCTCTCAGCCCCACCTGCCTCACAGGGTGTCTGTTGTGGGGAGGGGAATGGAAAAGAGATTGTAAGCCACTCTGAGACTCCTTCGGGTAGTGAAGGGCAGGGTATAAATCCAATCTCCTCCTCCTCCCAGTGCCTTTTAGCATTTTTGAGGCAAGAGCTTAATCTGCCACCTTCTGATAGTGCTGACTCCCTGTCATTTCCAGCACACCCATTTTTATTTTGGGGTGCACCACCGATGCTGGAGGGGCTGGTTTTTCCTGACTGTCACCTCATCACACATGATACGTTATCACATTCAATAAATAACAGAGGATATAATACTTCCTGAAGAGGTCAACTGGAATGGAAATAGGAAGTTACTCTGAAGGAACTAGAACTACTGAAAGATTCTTGGTGTGTTGCCGTGCCTCTCAAGTCACCCACTGTGATGTTGCACGGGGGCCTCTGCTGAGTTGGCCTGGCCTGGCTTGATTACAGAAGGACCTAACCCTGTCTAGAAGAAGGAACTATTAAATGCCCATCATCAGAGTCTAGGCTTACCAGGTGCCTGCCTGTGGAAGGCAAACCCCTGCCTCACCCTGAATTGCCCATGTTCAATCAATTGAATAGCAGGAGAAAAATGGGGGATGACATCACAGACACTGTGGCATTACTTCCTGGTGCAGAACTGATGTCCCAATGTCTGTGACACTCCCCTCTCACCACACTCCACCCCCAAAGCTCCTGGGATTTGTGTGCATACAGCTGATAAACCTATTAGAGCCATTTGAAAGTTATGCCAGACCAAACCAGAAAACTCCACAGTTATGAACATCCTAAACGTTTTCCTGTCATTAATATTTGCCATGATGGCTGGACTTCTCCTAGCTTTCTGCATCACCATCATGGTTTGCCTCCAGCTGGTCAGCACACAAATAACAATTGCAACGGGAAAAACTAAGATCACAGTAAGAACATAAGGACATAAGAGAAGCTATGTTGGATCAGGCCAATGGCCCATCCACTCTGTGTCACACAGTGGCCAAAAAAATAGGTGCCACTAGGAGGTCCACCTGCAGGAACAGAACTCCAAAACCTGCAGGGCCAGAACCCCTGTTTGGGTGGCGAGCAGTTTTTAGCTCGCCTGCAGAGCCAAATGGATTTGGTGTGATTCCAGGAAGCTCTGTGGGATCCAATACCCCCTGGTGGCTCATTGGATGAGCAGGTCGAAGACTGGCAACATCGTCTTTCAGTGGCCATCGACGAGATCGCTCCCCAGCATCCTCTGCGCCCCCGCTCTCGACTGGCCCCTTGGTATACGGACGAGTTGAGGGATATGAAACAGGAACTCAGACGACTAGAGAGACGGTGGCGTCGCGCTCCCGGCGAAGCAGCAAGATCATCTTATTGGACGTTTATGAAAGCCTATGGGATGGCTGTCAAGGCCGCAAAGAAAGCTTTATATGCGGCTGAGATAGCGTCTGCGAGTTCCTGCCCAGCCCAATTATTTAGGACAATTCAGTCACTGACGACTCTGCTGGTGAGCAGACCAAATGATAGAGAATTGGATATTGGCTGTGAGGCCTTTGGGAACTTTTTTGCAGATAAAATCTTGTTGCTCCACCGAGCCCTCCCTGCCACAGTTGATACAGTAGCAGAACTTGAGGCTCCAAGGACATCTTCTGGTCATATTTTGGATTATTTCAGTCCACTCTGTCTGGAAGAGGTTGACAATTTGCTCTCTCTGGTCCGTCCGACCACTTGTGGACTTGATCCGTGCCCATCGTGGCTAATTAAAGCAAGCCATGAGGGGGTATGAGGGGCACTTAGGGAGATTATCAACACATCCCTTGCACAGGGGGTGTTCCCTAGTGCTCTAAAGGAGGCTGTGGTATGCCCCCTCCTCAAAAAACCATCACTAAATCTGGCCGAATTAAGCAACTACCGACTGGTATCTAACTTACACTATTTGGGTAAGTTAATCGAGAAGGTGGTGGCAGACCAGCTGCAGGGCTTTTTGGATGACACCTCTGTGTTAGATCTCTTCCAGTCTGGTTTCCAACCAGGCCATGGGACGGAGACAGTGCTGGTCGCCCTTACAGATGACCTCCGGAGGCATCTGGATCGAGGCGGTACGACGGTGCTGATGTTGTTGGACCTGTCAGCGGCGTTCGACAGGGTCGACCATCAGCTACTGTGCTGCCGCCTCGCCAATACTGGGATCCAGGGGTTAGCTTTACAATGGCTTTCCTCGTTTCTTCAAGATCGAAGACAGAGGGTGGTGGTAGGGGAATAGCTCTCCCAAAGACATCCACTGACTTGCGGTGTCCCACAGGGAGCAGTGCTTTCCCCTATGCTGTTTAACATCTATATGCACCCCCTTGCCCAGATTGCCCGGAGGCATGGGCTGGGGTGTCATCAGTATGCAGATGACACCCAGCTCTATCTGTTGTTGGGCGGGCAGATCTGGACCTGGCGTTGCAAGCCGTGGCTGGTTGGCTCAGGCAGAGCCGATTGAAATTGAATCCGACAAAGACGGAGATCCTATGCCTGAGTCGGAGCGGACCAGGGGTAGGGATCCCTCTCCTGGCCTTCGAGGGGGTGCCGCTGGTGCCAGCATCGGAGGTTAGGAGTTTGGGAGTGCTCCTGGACCTCTCATTAACGATGGAGGCCCAGGTAGCAGCCATTGCGAGATTGACCTTTTATCATCTTCGGCTGATCAGGCAGTTGGTTCCCTTCCTTGAAAGCAATGAACTGGCTACAGTGATCCATGCTTTGGTCACCTCAAGATTGGACTACTGTAGCGCTCTCTACTTGGAGCTGCCCTTGTGCCAAATCCGGAAGCTGCAGCTGGTGCAGAATGCAGCGGCACGGCTGTTGATGGGTCTTCCTGTGTGGGAGCACATCCAGCCCACCTTAAAATTAGTGCACTGGCTGCCTATAGCATACCGGATAAGGTTCAAGGTGCTGGTGCTCACCTATAAAGCCCTCTATGGCCTGGGACCTAGCTACTTGAAGGACCTCCTCTCCCCATATGTTCCTCAGCAAGCACTTCGGTCTGGATCCCAAAATCGTCTGGCCCTTCCAGGGCCGAAGGAGGCTCGGTTGGCAGTCACAAGGGCCAGGGCCTTGTCTGTGGTGGCCCTGCACTGGTGGAATGAGCTCCCGGATAACATCAGGGCCCTGCGGGATCTTTTACAATTCCGCAGGGCCTGTAAGACGGAGCTCTTCCACCAGGCATTTAAGTAGTGACCGCCCAATATTTCCATCTTGGCCCTGGCCCAATTATTCGACCTATCTGTCAGCCTATTGCTATTGTCTATAAGGACTACATCTGGGCACTGCTATGATATACCGAGTTGAAGTGTTATATACTTCTGTATAGTGTTAAGCTGTTCTATATGTTTTAATGTTTTTAAGATACTATCTGTTATTGTGTGTTTGTTGTTAGCCGCCCTGAGCTGCCATACGGCGGGGAGGGCGGGATATAAATCTCAAAAATAAATAAATAAAAGCTCTCCCAATGTTGTCCCCAAGTGTCAAGAATACAAAGCATCACTGCCCCAGACATAGTGTTTCATCTATACCTTGTGGCTAGCAGACACTGATGGACCTCTGCTCCATATGTTTCTCTAATCCCCTCTTGAAGTTGTCTATGCTTGCAGCCACCACCACTTCCTGTGAGTGTTAATTCCATGTGTTATTTATTTATTTATTTGATTTCTAGGCCACTCTTCCCGCTGTTGCAGGCCCAGAGCGGCTTACAGGACTTGAACAAGCCAAGATTCATAAATACAATAAATACAATAAAAATTAAAACAGATTAAAACATTATAAAACCTAGCAGTATTCATACAGCACGCAGTAGAGTTAAATGGCGAACTGTCTACCCCAGCATTTCCAGGCCCCGATGACAAACAGCAATGTCAAGGAGCCAGATGGTATTCTCTGAGGCCCCTTGTTGATGGAAATAACATGGGGGAGAAAAAGAGGGGTGGCGGCCCCTATTCAAAAGCCTGGCAGAAGAGCTCCGTCTTGCAGGCCCTGCATAACTGCATCAGGTCCTGCAGAGCCCTGATCTCTTCTGGGAGCTTGTTCCACCTTCTGCTCAAAGTAGTCAAGGATCAGATCTTTGTTGATGAAACACAGTTCTTTATTTCCAATCTCTACATTGGTACAGCTTCTCGGATTATTGTCAGAGATGACACAGATGGCCAAACCAGGTCTATTATACTTTTCTAAGCAGTTTGAATTACCCATAGGTAGCCAATCACTACAAGGGAAAAACGGCGGGCAAAAAGGGGCTCTGGCCGTTTGCTTCCCACAGGAAAGAAAGTGAGGTGTCAAGTTGTAAATTTCCCCTTCCCAACCAGACCCTTCAGATGTTACCAGTTCACATAACAATCCATGGCCTCGAGGCTTTCGCACATTGATAAGAGATGAGACTTGTCCTCCCTTAGAGTCTCAGCCAAGATGAATGGAATGCGGAGGTAGGAGTGTGAGAGGCCCATTGTTCCCATGCTTTGAAGCTGACATCCTTCCGCTTTGACAGTTACACAAACCAGGCCGGTCAGGGTCATAAACCTGGGGTTACACATTCTACATACATGCTAATACATACTGGCCAGAATGAGGGGTTCATGACAGGTGTTCATGAGGGCATACATACAGTACTATAAAAAAGCAAAGCAGCAAACACAAAGTAAAACATGGCTGTAAGTAGCAAGATACATTGTCTGAATCAGCAGATTCTGACAGGCTGCCACCGAGAAGGCTTAGAAAGCTTAGAACACAGGGACATAATCAGAGCCTTCCTGTGAGAGAGCCAGTTCGGTGTCGTGGTTAGGAGCATGGCCTCTAATCTGAGAGAACCAGGTTTGATTCCCTACTCCTCTCTGCATGCAGCTGCTGGCATGACCTTGGGTCAGTCACAAGTGCTTTCAGAGCTGTTCTCTCAAGGGCAGTTCTCAAAGAGCTCTCTTGGCCCCACCTCCCTCACAGGGCGTCTGTTGTGGGGAGGGGGAAGGAGATGGTAAGCTGCTCTGAGACTCTTTTGGGTAGTGAAGGGCGAGGTATGAATTGAGTTTCTTCTCTTCTCTTCTTTGCACAATTCAAATTAAGTCATGGCCAAAGAAGAAGCCAGTGATGCTCATGAAACTGTCAAGACTGAAGAGGGAGAAACCTTCCAGAGCAGCAAAGAGTGACCCTTTACCTTATCTACCATAAGCACAATAGGCCCTTGAATCATACAACTTACCTGTGAAATCTACTTTGTATGTAATGTTTCAAATTTAAGAAGAGGAAGAAAAGTTAAAATGAAGTTAAAATTAAGAATGCTTCAGAAAATCTTCTCATTCTTCCCTAGATTTTGTAGTTCTAGTTTGTAAGGTAGACGGGACAAAATGTACTGACTGATTTAGATCTTTATCCCACACTTCTCTCTGTAATGGGGACCCGCAACATTGTTCTTCCTTCCTGTTTTATCTTCCCAAAAACAACCCAGTGAGGTAGGTTAGGCTGAGAGTGTGTGACTGGCCCAAGGTTGTCCACTAAGCTTCTGTGGCTTAGTGGAACATAGTGTGTATGTCATGATGTCACTTCGAGTTTCTAGTGATTCCTTGAGCTACCTTGGAAGTGAGTTCATGACACCAATAATTTTTTAAAAAGATTTCTTCAAGCAGCAGCAACAGACAATGCAGGAGGCCTGATGACCCTAATCCATGGTGGCAGGGTGTAGATATGCAGTAAAGCATAAAGAATAAAGTAAGTTTATTAAGAAGGGAACAAACTTTGTAAGAAAGAGGAGAAGGAAAGAAAAGTAACTAACTGGCTAGGAAAAAATCAGTAATGATATATTCTCAGCAGGAATGGGAAAGAGCCTTAACTGAGCCAGTCAAGAGACAGAAAAGATTTGAAAATAGTAGGAAGTTCCTAATCTCACTATGCTAACTCTGCTGTCCCCTGCACGATGTTCTTGTAATTTTCTTTGTCCATGCATGATAGACCTTGCATATTTCAACACCCATTCTCAAGTCTATGCATGTCTATGCATGCTAGACTGTACATATTTCAGCACCCCTTCTCTAGTGTGCAGAGTCCTCAAGATTCATCTTCTTGTGTAGACTCTCAAGTTTCTCACTTGGAAGTGGCTTGGTAAGTGAATCTGCAATCATATTTTCTATAGGGCAATACTCCAATTCAACAAGCCCTTCCTTATGCATGTCTCTTTCAAGATAATGCTTTACATCTATATGTTAAGTCCTTGAACTAATTCCTTCGGTTTGTGCAAGCTTTATGCATCCCTGATTGTCTTCAAAAAGTTTCACTGGTCTGGGTTCTTCCATTCCAAAGTCCTGCATTTAGTATCCACTTTAGTTGTCTGCATGTTTCTTCTGCAGATACAAACTCTGCTTCTGTGGAGGATATGGCCACTGTCTCTTGTTTTCTGCTGGTCCAGCTGATTGCTCCATTTCCATACAAAAATAAATGTCCACTGGTTGATTTCCTGTTCCTAGAATCTCTTGCCCAGTCTGCATCCACGTATCCCGCCAGTTTGGGATTCTCATTTGCTTGTAATTTCAGTTTTAGATAAGCCCATGAAGATACCTAGCAAGTCTTTTTACTGCATTCCAGTCTCTTTTACTTGATGACTCTGTTTTTCTGCATAGTATGCCCAAAGCAGTTGTGATGTCAGGCTGTGTAAGTGTGCTTCTGTACAGCAGTCTTCCAATTGCTTCCCTGTATTGTTTGTTGTTGGTTAGAGGCTCTTAATTCCTGGTGGTTGTTCCATGTACTGACTACTGAGAACCTGTAGACAGGTAGCAGTGTTGATTGTTTCTCCCAAGTATTTCTCAGGTAGCTCTGCTTCAAGCAGCATGCATCTACACATCTCAGTCAGGGAGTGATTCTTACTTTCTGCTATGCCATTCTGTTCTGGAGTGTATGGGACTGTGAGCTGATGTTCTATTCCTTGTTCAGCTAGATAGTTCTTCATGTCATGTCAGGTCCCACATATTCTCCTCTATTGTCAGTGCTAATTGCTAGTGGTTTTCTCTGGATTCTGTTGCTGAACATTGCAACATATGCCTTACATTTCTGCAATACTTGACTTTTCTCTCTGATCAAGTAGGCTACTGTTTACTTTGAAAAATAATCAATAAAAGTTGGTATACATCTGTTCCCACTAAGGGTCTCAGTGTTCATTGGACCGCAAACATCACTATGGATCATCTCCAGAGGGCACTGTGCCTTGTTTCTCTCGTGGCTCTTACTGAAACTAGGTCTGGTTCCTTTAGCTTGAATGCCAATGCAAACAGTTTCTTTCAATAGTGCATTTGTTTATCTGTATGCCCTTAATCAAGTTCTGGCTTTCAAGATGGGCAACAGCCTAATTATCTTTATGTCCAAAACATCCATGCTATACCCAGGAACATTTCTTGTGATTGCAATATTTAGTTAGGTTTGCACATTGCATACATGTATCTAAACCAGGGGTCCTCAGACTTTTTAAACAGGGGGCCAGTTCACTGTCCCTCAGACCGTTGGAGGGCCGGACTATAGTTTTAAAAAAAACTATGAACAAATTCCTATGCACACTGCACATATCTTATTTTGAAGTAAAAAAACAAAATGGGAACAAATACAATATTTAAAACGAAGAACAAGTAAAGTTAAATCAACAATCTTACCAGTATTTCAATGGGAACTATGGGCCTGCTTTTGGCTAATGAGATAGTCAATGTCCGGTTCCATATTTGTCACTGCTAGTCGTAACAAGTGATGCAAGTGGGCATCAGTTAGTCTAGATCTGGTTGGAGATTTCAGATGTTATTTTGCGGGTAGGGAAGGCGCACGGGGGGGGGGGGGGGTTGCGCGCGCAAGCAAGGCACCCTTGACGGGGCTGTTTTCTTTCCCTCTCCGAAGAAACAAAGAACTCAGCATCCTCACAAACTTTTTAAGGCAGCAAGCCCCCAGCTGCTTCTCCCTGAAACTCCACTACTGCAGGCATCATGATGGGAAAGGGAAACCTCTCTCTCTCTCTCTCTCCCCCCCCCCCCTCCGATTCCCAGCAGCACAAAAAGCCTCGAAAAAGACCCCCGCCCGGCTCTTGGGACTGGCGCAGGTCTCCTAGCTGGCTGAGAGGCCTCTCAGCCAGCTAGGATACTTGGGGCCAGCCGGAGCGCCTGCCACCCCACACTTACCCTCTTCCAGTCTTCCTTTTGCCTCCTCCTGGCTGACTGGAAGCAGGGGGGTGGGGCTTTGTCATGTGGCCCGGGACTAGTCGGCTGCAATTTTTCCGCTGCTTTGTGTGCTGCTGGGAATTGGAGGACAGGCAGCGGCACACCCGGTGGGCCAGAAAAATGCCCTCGGCGGGCCGCATGTGGCTCCCAGGCCTTAGTTTGAGGACCCCTGATCTAAACCATCCAAGTCCTGATGCACTTTCCCAGTTGCAATCAATTCTCCCTTTTTCTTAATAAAACATTTTTCTCCAAATGATATTATTCCTCCATGTCAGGGGTGGGCAATTGTTTTGGCTCGGGGGCCACTTTGTGGGAGCGGAGGTTAGTGGAGGGCTGCATTTTTTAAAACGATTGCATTCATTAGTTAAATTTGCATTTCAGAAAAGGTATAAATTGTATCATAAAAATCAATAAATATAAATTAAATAAAATAGTGGTAGTTTTATTCAATTTATTTATTGTGCTAATTTCATATCATCCAAAGCTGCAAGCACATTTAACGGAGGCCTGACTGAAACCACGTGGCCGACTGTCTTGGCAGGCTGCAAAAAACTCTGTGGCGGGCCGCATGTGGCCTGCGGGCCACAATTTGCCCACCCCTGCTCTATGTTTGTATGTCTGCTCAAGTTGGTGTATTACTTCTGTGAGATACAATTTTCCTTTGGCTTCAATTTAAGACACAGCCTTTTCATAAGACTTTGGCAGGCTAATAAACAGCAACACAACCAAGTCCTGGTCTGCAATCTCTTTCCCAATGCTTCTTAACCATTGAGTTAGACTAAACATTTCATTTAATTGGTCACACAAATTTCCCCCTTCTGACATGTTAGTGCTAAACAGTCTCTTTTGTATGTAGAGTTGATTTTTCAGAGACAAATTCACATAAAGCCTCTCCAATTCAGATCATACAGCCTTAGTGGTTTGGATTTGAATCACTCTTAGAATGTCTCTATCAGTCAAACTTTTTGCCATGTCTCCTTTTGCCTTCTCATTATTGGCTTCCCAGGCTTTTTGCTTTGCTGAATCATCATCTCCTGGTCTGGGATTTGAATGGCGTGCCACAGTCCTATCCCAAGCAGGTGACTCTTCATTCTCTCCTTCCATATCAAATAGTTGTCTTCTGTAAACCTATAAATGTGCTGAACACTGCAGGAAATTGCCATCTTTGTTCTTTCTTCTTTTGCCTACCGATCTATCTTTTCTTTTTTTCATAGTTGAAGAGCTCACACTGGGCTCAGAACCCTGTTGGTAGAATGTAGATATGCAGTAAAGCAGAGCACAAGCTGTTTAAAAAATAAAGTTGATTTATTAAGAAGGGAACAAACTTTGTAAGAAAAATAAGTCTAACTGGCTAGGAGGAAATCAGTAATGAACTGTTGTCAGCAGGAGCGGGAAGGAGCCCTAACTGAGTCAATCAGGAGACACAAAGGAAACTATTTGACAATAGTACAAAGTCCCTAATCTTACTATGCTAATTAGTTGTCTCTTTGCTGCCCCCTGCAGGATGTTCTCATTCTCTTTTTATCTATGCACGATAGACCTTGCATATTCCAACAATCCAAACAAGTTATAGAAAAGTACCCTGTAATCTCCCCAGACTTTTGGGACTGCATAGTGTTGCTGTTTTGTTTTGTTTTGTTTCTTTGTTTTTAATCTTCAAGGCAGAGGACATGCTTAAGGTCTGAATCTCTCTCCCCCCTCCCTCTCCCTTTCTCCCTCCCCTATATTTTTATTTTGACTGTCTTCCAAAGTGCTTGGGGGATCATACCTTGGATCATTTCCTCCTTTTCCTGAGGCTTGAGATGAAGATCTGTTTTCTGATGCTTTGGCACATTGATCTGTCCACCAGAAAAACCATCTTTCTAGTGTATGATGAAGAATTCCAGGTTAATCTTCATTTAAATCTTAGCATGCTTAAGGGGTTGAAATTGGGCTGCCCTGATCTTTTATGTACAGCATCTGTTATACATTCTGCATACCATCAGGACACACATGAGCATTTAAAAAATAAACAGAAATCTTGTCAGCCTTGTGTTCCATATTGGGGGGAGCATATTATTCATCACAGTTCTGGTAGATTGGCTGCCACTGAAACATTTAGAAATCTTGCATTAAAATGCTATTTTTTTAATGCACTGTATTAGTCACCTACTCATTTATCATCTTAAATTAATTTGCTAGGATGGATAACTGGAAATGTGAGGCTATAATGCTCAACTGTTCTTATAATACAATATCACTCAGCTCTGGAAGGCAGCAGGAGATAGAGCTGCAAGAGGGGTAAGTGGTTTATTTATTTGCTTTCAGCTGAGGTGGTTTAGCTGAGGGTACTGTGTGGGGGGACTGTGTTTGGAAGTGTGTGAGTGAGTTTTGAGTTGTTGTAGAGTGCTGGCTGCTTGAGATAGGGAGAGAAAGGGCCATTGTTTGACTGCAAATTGAGTGCCTGGGTGCATTTGAATAGCTGCTAGCCACACCCTCTACTGGGGGAGGCTTCTATTTAAGGGCACAAACCAAAAGGCTGGGCTCTTGGCCTGTGGCTCTTAGCCTAGGGACTTTTAGACTAGGGGCTTGTGAGAAGCCAAGGAAGAGCCAGAACACCAGGGCCCTAGGCTCCTTGGGTTCCCAGTAAGGTAAGTAGACTTCTACAAGGAGAATACAAAGGGTTTAAAAGGGGGATTATATAAAATTATTTTTAAAGCAATTATGAAGCCAGAATGCCAGCAGGGGATTGGGGGCTATCCAGTGTTTTGCACGGTGTGTCACATGTATGATTATCTGTCCACTGGGCAGAAGTCTTGGGGGTGTGCCCGGTGCAAGGAGCTTCTGGTTCTGAGGGAATGAGTTTACTCCCTTGAGGCCAAGGTGGCTGACCTGGAGAAGCAGAGACAGTCAGTTAGGTGCATGGAGAAGGCTTTTGGGGACTTGTTAGATACGTCCCACTCTGAATCTGGCAGCCCCGCTGCTGTCAGGGAGCATGAGGATCGAGAGGGAACAGGGCTGTGGATAAGGGGAATGTTCCCTCAGAAGGGACCTCTTCTTCAGCTGGGGAACGGGTATCCTTTTGTACCAAGGAACCATCCCTGGGCAAGGAGGGAGGGAGGGGGGCTGTTGGTAGTTGGTGATTCAATCCTTAGGCAGGTAGACAGGTGGGTAGCAAAAAGGCATATTGACCGTATGGTGACTTGCCTGCTTGGCGCGAAGGTAGCTCAGCCTGCCACTTCTTCCCCCCTGACTGCCATGGTGGGCTGAGCACCTCTGGGGTGTTCAGGCCCACTGCTTCTTCTTTCCCCAGCTGCCACAGCGGGCCTGAGTGCCCCAGAGGTGCTCGGCCCACCACTTCTCCCCCCTGGCTGCCGTGGTGGGCTGAGCACCTCTTGGGTGCTCAGGCCCGCCGCTTCTTCCCCCCCCCCCGGCTACCATGGCTGGCCCACTCAGCCTGCCGCTTCCCCCCCCAGCACTGGCAAGGCCTGAGTGGCTCTCGCCAGGCCCACCGATTTCCCCCCCCCCCATGGTTCTGGCGGTGAGGCTTGGATGCCTCCCAACCGCCGGCCGCTGCAGTTCTGAAAGCGTTCCCTGCGTGTGTATTTTTTGAACGTTTTTGGATTTTTCTGCAAACGTGGAGAGTCTCCACATATGCAGAAAAACTTCCCTCCCCCCAAGTGCCCCCCCCGCGTGGATTTAGATATTTGCATGGAGAGGGCCACTTGGGAATTAGATATTGATTGATTGATTTTGGGGGTTTATACCCCGCCCTCCTCGCTAGCGGTATCCCGTAACTTGGAACCGATGTAGCCCACTCTCTCGCGCTCGGATGGGTATAGATGACCCCACACTGCTAGGAACCTCTCGATCTCGATTATGAAGATCCGGAGCTTTTCGGGGTCCCCGTCAAATGTCGCCATCAAGGGGTCATTAGGGGCCTGGTGGAGCACCGGACCTGGCTGGGGAGCCACAGGGACAGGCTGGGGGGCGCCTGGCGGCGGCACCACTGGGGGTGCGGGCACCACAGGAGCAGCACCCGCTCCCCCCGGCGCCTGTCCAGGAGGTTGCATTCCGGCACCCCCTGCCCTTGTGCTTGCCCCGCTCCTGCCGCCTCTGCTCCCATCAGCTGTTGCTGCATCTCCAGCATGTAACCATCTGGGAACTAAACAAGAAAGTCAGCTCTGCAAGGTTGGACGCTTGTAGAAATGAGTTTTCACAAAACAGTTAACCTGGTAGGCGAGCTCTTGGCCTAGGAACTAGAATTAGAATGGAAGCCACTTGACCGCAAAAGACCACAAATATAAATAAAAATAGATTTATTAAAACTGTGCAAGAATATTTCAAAAGGAACAGTGAGGAATCAAACACAATAAAGCTAATTAGAACAGACTAACTACACAGTAAAAACATTGGTTCAAAACAAGAATACAAGTCCCAAGATGTTACCATTCCAAAGTTGCTCAGGAAGCAAAGTCCAGCTGTCTCCAGAGTCTGCATGGACAGAGTGTCTAACCCACATCAAGGAGCAAGAGGCTACTCATGTCTTGCCAGTTGCTAACTGAAAAGGCTAACATTTAGTCCTGACCTGGATAGTCCAGACAAGCCCGATCTCATCAGATCTTGGAAGCTAAACAAGGTCGACTCCAGCAAGTACTTGGATGGGAGACCTCCTTGGAAAACCAGCAGTTGGGAGGTGGGGACAGGCTTTATTCAGCCACCTCTGTGAATATCCTCCAGGCCCCCAGTAGGAGTCAGTCAGTCACCAGAGGTCACCATGACTTCCAGGTGCACACACATGCATGTATGAATAATACCAAAAAAATACCCAGAAAAAAAGAAAAAAGACCAAATGATCCAACATGATTTTGGGCCCATAAACCAATCAGAACCTTGGCTCATGATGTCAGTGACGGTATGACCTGTCACTAAGCATGTGATCTGAGGATGAAATGGGGGGAGCTAGCTGCAGCCTCGTCTGATCATTTCCCACAGGTGCAAATCATGATGTCTAATTGAATGGAATGTGGCTAATTGGTTGGGAGTGGAAGGGAGTGTGAGATAGGATCTTCTCTCCCTGCACCTGGGTGTTATCTAGTCATGAGGTCAGCTTTGCTGAATCTTCCCAGCAATACAGTTCTTTCCCACTTAAACTTTTCAACTCAGTTTGTGGCCTAGAGTCCGAACCAGGCCTGAACCAATTTGAGAAAATGTGGAATTGAACAAGGGTCTAAAGTCCTCAACGTCCAACTCTCTATCCACAAAACTACACTGGCTTTCTTGGAAATAAATTCTACATTTTTAATTCTCTGGGCAAGTGTATCATGAAGCTTTTTCTTTACATTAGGAAGAATAAAACCCAAAGCCCTCCTAAATGACACGATCCGGGGTTAATACATCCACCGTCTCTTCATTAGAACAGATGCAGTGGAGAAGACTTGAGGGTTACATTGCAGTAATGAAAAGTTGGAGTTTGTCCATTGCCATCTGTCATTTTTTCCAGCTAACCTACTCCATTGGATACAGGATTTCCAGTGAATCAGTGTTTCTAAAAAGATCAGTATTAAATAAATTGTTTTAAAAACTGGGATGGCTGTAAAACAAAGTTAACATTGTTCATTTTTCACCCTCAACAACTCAACAAACCTCACATTCTCACCAAGAAATCATCCTTCATGTATCCCCAGTGCAGATGAAAGCCCTCAGGTGTCATAGAACCTGGGTGGTGATAGGTCGAGCTCCCAATGGTATCAACAGTACCTGGACTTCCCAGGGATGCGGGGGCTTTGGTGATCTATGGGCTCACATGGATCAAAGGTTCGAGGCCATGCACCAGATGATGCAAAAGGAGATGACAGGGATGTTCCTAGACCTTCCTAGAGCGATTGCAGCCGTGATCAAAGGGGCAGGGGATGGCACCTGGGTGGTGGTGGTGGAAATCAGGATAGGTGAGGGGAAAGGAGTTTGTAAGCCGCTCTGAGACTCCAAGTGAGAGAAGGGCGGGATATAAATCCAATCTCTTCTCTTCTTCTTCTACTTCATAATCTTGTGATAGCAGGAGGATTCTAGCTCAAGGCCGTGAGCTAACGAGAAGCAAGAAAGAGATAAGAGCGAAGAGAAGCTTTGAAGCAGTGAGCATGCACAAAGTGAGTAGGAGACGCATTGCTGCGGTGGGAGTCACTCTACCGATGCTATCTCCTGTCCGGGATCTAGACGAGCAGGTAGGGAATTCAGAATAAAGGCAATGTTAAGTGATTGCAGGAATAGCAATAGAAATCCTTGGCAGTGATGACTGACATGTTGGCAACAGAATCATTGGCAGGTGTAACTGACATTCTGACACGCTTGCAACAGAATCATTGTCAGTGCTAACTGACACCTGGGTTCTACAACCCTAAAAACTATTGTTTGTTTGTTTGTGTCAGGAACTGACAATAGCATCTCTGTACTTTGCTTTCGTTTTCCTTGTTCTGACGGACCCTTTGCCTGCATCCCTTATCTGTCTTACCCCACTCCCTCTGACTGCTTGTAAATGTCACTTCGAAGTATATTGGTTGCTCTGGTTAATGTTACAATTTCTGAGTGGGAGAGTGGCGACCCAAATTCCCAGGCGTCATCTAAAAACAAATGGTCTTCACTCCCCGGCATTCCCCCTCCCCCTTATGTCCAGGCCAGAGTATATTATCTTGTTGTGAAGACCTTGGGCGCTTCTTTATGGCCGCTTGCCTGGAATTGTTGTGCCTAGCTTCACACATGTGGGTCACTCAGATCAAGAAGGGAATTTATAACTTTCTCACCTTGCTGTGGGAATCTCAACGGTCCCCTTTCTTTTTCCCGCGTTCACCCTCTAATCCTGATTGTCCTAAGGCTGGGGTTCAATTGTGACTGGAGAGTATATTAGCACTGTCTGTATTTCATTAAGCATCTCTAACAAACATTGAGAACCTGTTTGCAGTATTTGACAATAAAGAACTTTGATTCAACAAAGGTCTGATCTCATGCTGACTATACAGAAGCCTCACAGTTTGTCAAATCCCCTATCCTGGGTAGTATTGATTGTGTAAACCACCTTGAGCCCAAGAAAGAAAGGTGGACTATAAATGATGCAAATAAAAATAAATAAATAAATATCCATCAGACACATACTCCTGTGTTGAGACCATGACATCCTAAGCCCTGTACCGTAAGAGAAGGGGCTATAACCCATTCATCAATTTAGGTCATAAAGATTGTCTCTCGCTCCAAGTTTATTTTCTTTGATGGTTCTTGAATTAAAAGATCCTTTATTTTAAAAAAAAATGCAATCAAGGCTGGCTTTCAGAAAAATGGCCATATGAAGGTATTCAAGTTTAATCAGTTCATTTGCCATTAATGTGTATGGCCTTATTGAATTATTCAGTGTTTCCCATTTCTATGCCTTCTCTCCATGTGAAGAAACACATTAGAGATATTCTGGGTAAGCTAATGCATCTAAGAGAACCCATTTATGCCCTTCTCTAGGAGCACTATTCAAAAGCCAGGGATTGACGAATGAGAAGACACTCTATCCCAGAGAAAGGGTCTGAGATTGACTGGATGAACTGTGTTTTGAAAAATCAATCTGATGCTCATACCCACTTACTAATCAAACAAGCAGCTGAACAAATGCTAACCAAGCCTTCGTTCCTTCACCTTACATTTTTAGGGAAATGCCTGGGTTGTGGATAGCCAGACCCCAAATTTAGACTTGGAAGGTACCCAGCTCAGGTTCTCTGAATTCAGAATTAGAGATGCAGGAAACAACAGAAGATTTGGCTCTGTCAATTAGACTAAGCAGAAAGTGGGCTCCTATTATTGAAAGCATGCCTAGCCAGTCAAAGGTCTCCTCATTACCCACTGATCACAGGATTAGTGTTTCAAACAGAAACTTTCAATCATCTATTTCTCTGTGCTCCTGAAGAGCCCCACGGGGAGGTTCTCCAATTAAACTACAAATTATCTGACATAAATCAACAAGTTTCTATCAGATAATCCGGAAGGTTAAAACTTTGGATCAATTTTTCCTCTTCTTTACTGTTCATCAGAGGATCCCAGCCAATCAGGAACACTTCATTAGGGATATCATCCCAGCCAATTAGGGATATAAGCAGCCTGATGTCATCACATCACCAGGTAGGCAAAAGTGTGGCTGTACAGTGATGTCAGTGAGGGTAGATGTGTTGGCAGAGTAATTAACACTGCAGTGGTCCACAACCTGATTAAAGTGTAGATAAAGGTTTATTTAGGAACTAACATACTTGATAGTAAAGAGGAGAGAGAGAGAGGGTCCTAGCCACATCCCCAGCTGAGAGAGAGTCAGACTGACTGTGGAACTTCTGAGAAGAAGCAGGAAATTGCCGTAGGACTAGCAAATTGGAGACAGAAGAGGAATGACACTTAACAGGAGAGGAAGTCCTGACCTCACTGTCCTAATTGTCTTCTTGCTGCCCCCTTCAGAGTCCTCTTCTCTTCATCTATAGGACAGTACTCCATCTCAGCAAGCCTTTCTTCTGGCATGTTTCTTAGTAGGTGATATTACACATCCACGTGTTTAGTTCTTGAGTTTTTCTTCTCCATCTGTGCAAATTTTATGCACCTTTGGTTGTCTTCAAAGTGTTGTACTGGTTGTGCTGTCCAGTTGCAGCTGACATATGGCAACCCCATAGGGTTTTCAAGGCAAGAAACTAGGCCCAATTTATACCTCCCCTCTGAAGTAGTTTGACTGCTGTCTTTTCCTACACTCATTTCACACTGGTTTCAAATTTCACTCCCTGGGGTCAAATCTACATCTGACTTTCCTGCTGGAATCATTCTAGTTTCAAAAACCCCCATCTATACCTGTTTCTAGTTTCAAAGCATACTTGTTCTAGTTTAAAAATTATTGTTTACATTTGCTAATTGCCCTCTTGTGGTCAAGCTAGCATTTTACTGCTTTAAACAGATCCTGTTGCTTTGTACTCTTCAGACCCAGGGAGTGAAATTTGAAACCAGCATGAAATGAGCGTAGGAAAAGACAGCAGTCAAACTGCTTCAGAAGGGAGGTGTAGATTGGGCCTGGGTCAGAAGAGTACTAAGCAACAGGATCTGTTTAAAGCAGCATAATGCTAGCTTGACCACAGGAGGGCAATTAACGAATGTAAACAGTAATTTTAAAACTAGAACAAGTATGGTTTGAAACTAGAAACAGGCCTAGATGTTTTTTTTAAAAAAACTAGAATGATTCCAGGAGGAAAGCCAGATGTAGATTTGACCTAACAGAACAATCAGGAGGTTTCTGGTCCAAGGTGGTAGAGCTACTGTGGCTGGTAAGCCAGCGGAAATGGCAGAAGTAACATACCACTACTCCTGCAAGAATAAGGCTCAGCCATCTGACTGTGAGATTTAAAATTTGCGAAAATGGGGGGGGGGGGGGGGAACAGCAGCAGAGAGAGGTTGAGGAGGCTGACAGCTACAGTGGAGCTAGAAAGGTTCCGGAAGCTGTGAATGATGCTGAAACAAGGACGGGTTGCGAAAGTCAGCCTAAGGAGGGGGCAGGAGGCTGTGAGAAGCCTGGGACACTGGCAAAGCCAATTCCAGGTTGTAAAGAAGCTGCCAGAGAAAGAGAGAGGAGGTACCTTAGGGCAGCAGCCAAACTCTTGCCCTGAGCCCTCAAAAACATTTCAATTTTGTTGATGTCAGCAACAACGCCAGTGTTGTTCTCTGTGTCAATGCAGAGAAAAGGGGCAAAGGGGGTGTTTCCTTTCAGCCAAACACCAGGCATACTTTCTCTTCCACACACACACACACACACAAAATTGTCCCAAAATGGTATGTCAGGAAAGATATTTTTGTTTATTTATTTATTTATTTTTGACATTTTTACCCTGCCCTCCCCGCAAGCAGGCTCAGGGAGGCTTACAAAGTGGCGCAGCGCCAGGTTAAAACAACCAGTTAAAGCAGTTAAAACATCATTAAACAATTCAATAAATTCCACTAAAGTGCTCGCAGTGCTGGTAGACAATTTATGTCCAGATGGCGTCCTGCAGTTTCTCTTTGTGCCCTAGTGTGGATTCCTTCGGGCCAGCCCTCATCTCAGATGACAATGGAGATGGTTGATGGTAGGTGGGTGGTGATGGCGGCTTCTAATCAAAAGCCTGGCGGAAGAGCTCTGTCTTACAGGCCCTGCGGAAATGCATAAGGTCCCACAGGGCCCTAATCTCCTCCAGGAGCTCATTCCACCAGGTCGGAGCCGCCACCAAAAAGGCCCGAGCCCTAGTGCCAGCGAGCCTGGCTTCCCTCACCCCCGGGGACTGAGAGTCGATGTTGAGATCCCGACTGAAGTGCTCTCTGGGGCAAATGCGGGGCAAGGTATGTTGGACCCTAACCATAT
This sequence comes from Lepidodactylus listeri, assembly GCA_029233225.1. Lineage (NCBI taxonomy): Eukaryota > Metazoa > Chordata > Lepidosauria > Squamata > Gekkonidae > Lepidodactylus > Lepidodactylus listeri. The sequence goes on along the minus strand of JARCFY010000009.1, from coordinate 107,271,705 downwards.
AGGGCTTTAAAGGTAAGCACCAGCACCTTGAAGCGAATTCGGTACACTACAGGCAGCCAGTGCAGCGCCGCCAGGACAGGCCGGATGTGATCCCATTTAGGGAGATCCGTCAGTAACCTGGCCGCGGCATTCTGCACCAGCTGCAGCTTCCGGATTTGTGACAAGGGCAGCCCCATGTAGAGAGCATTACAGTAGTCCAATCTCGAGGTGACGGTCACATGGATCACTGTGGCCAGGTCGTCACGATCGAGGAAGGGAACCAGCTTTCCAAGTTTTTTTTTAAATGGAGGTATTAGCGGAGGAAAATAATGGGATATTCACAGGTTGTGCAGGAAGGGAGGATGCCATCATGATAAGCATTCATGACTAGAGTTGCTGAAATGGAGAAAAAAGCCCCTCTGTTTTTAATCATCTGTGAACACTGGATTGTGGTGTTTGATCGGTAAGGGTTTTTTCCTCATGAGCCAGGCCCTGCTGGAGCCTGCTGTCATCGAGTAGGGAGGATGCAGCACATGTGAATTTGCTCAACAGAACTGAATCATTTGTTTCACCAACCAGTAGGGTATTTGCAACAACAGATGCTGGTACCCTTTATTTTTACTATGAGAGGCACTATTTTATAACACAAAAATATGGGAAACATTTTTGTTGGGCTGTGTATTGTATTATGTTACTGTTTGGATAGTCTATCCATAATCATGGGTTTCACTTATTTGGGGAAAGGCTAAGATATATCCAAATAAAAGTATGTCATTTCCAACATTCTCCTTATCTATATATCTAATAGCCAAGTCGCCCCCTCCGTGCGGATATCTAAATCCGTGCGGAGGGGGCACTTGGGGGACAGGGAGATTTTTCTGCACACGTGGAAGACTCCCCAAGTATGCAGAAAAATCTAAAAAGTTTAAAAAACTTTCGGGGGGATATTTAAATCCCCCCAAAAGTAAAAGAGCGTTCCCTGCGCATGTCTGGGAACTGCGGCAGCCCGGCGGTTGAGAGGCACCCAAGCCTCGCTGCCGGTGCTGGGGGGTGGTGGGAGGGAGATTGGCGGGCCCAGCAAGAGCCGCTCAGGCCCGCCAGTGCCCATGGGGGGGGGAGAAGGCTTACCTGTGGTGGCTTTCTTCTCCTCCACGTGGTGGAGCTCCCCCGCCCCTGCGAATATCGTGGGTCCCCGCCTCTTGTTCATCTCTATTTCTGAGGACACCCTAATGTTTTCCTTTTAATTATAGAAGGAAAAATCCTAAAAAGCTACTTTCATGTCTAATATCTGTGACACTCCTCACTATCTCTACTTATCCATTTGTGCTCACATAAGACACCTAATTTCCCCTCCCCATCTTATATACTTTACTTTAAAAAAAAACAGTACTGAATACAACAGTTTTTGGAAGGTTCTGGGACTGAGAATTGTCCAGAAAATTAAAAAACCGAGAGCTTTAAACAAATCCTGTTGTGAAGCTATGAAACAAGATTAAGGATGTGTGAACCCCCTTGAGACATTTCTGTAGCCTCATCAAAACTTTTTTTTTGGCATCCTTTTAAATTACTCAGATGTTTTGCCTGAAAAGAAAACCCCCAAATTCACTTCAAATTTCACTTCAAGTGAAATTTCAGTGGCAAATCTAGCCAAGCTACCTTTCCTGTCATGAACATTTGCCCTGTCTTTACCCCAGGAAACAAGGGACTTGTTTTGACTTCAGCTGAATGAACAAACATATCCTTCAGCATTCTGTGGCAAAGGAAATTCTTCTAAAAAAATGCTGGGGGGGGGGAAACCCTCTTTTCTTTGAAGCAGTTAATTTAGTCCATTGTCAGGCATCTGCCAGTACTGATTCAGAATAACAATGCTCTCCCCTGAAAAGAACTGGGGTTGTTTTATTTATTTGGATACAGAGTACATGTCGGTGGAAATCCTGTGGTACTCTGGCATTTCAGTCTTTTCAATGCCTCTGTGAAAATGTAATTAAACCATGACTTCCCTTTTAGAAGATATGAGGTCCATCATAAATAAAAGTTCTTGGCTCTGTGACTTTACTGGGTATTCCTTTCAATGCATAGGGAAGGAACTTCCTCCCCAACCACAATGGACACAGGATTTCAACATTGACAAGACGCAGAAACAAGTCCAAATGATATGTAAATAATGTAATATGTGATTGGTCAAGGGCTGTATCCCACTTGGAGGGTTTTTTCTAAGTCACTACCACACATTGACCAATAGTTGATGAAATTTGGGGATCTGCACCATACCCTTAAATTAAGGAGGATTTCTATTAATAATCCCTGTTGCTCCACCTTCAAAATCCCCAGTACCATTTGGATTGTCCCATGAATCATGAGTTTGTGATTTATTCCTTTTGCATAATTTTCTGTTTCTTGTAAAAATAGATTAGACTTTATTTGTGAACCAGAACTCTGGAGGATGACAGAGGACAGGAGGGCCTGGTGTTATGTGGTCCATGGTGTTGTGAATAGTCGGACTTGACTGTGCGAATGAACAACAACAACAACAAAAATGAGACTTACACGTTTTATGTATGTTGTATCTATGCTATACATATAACCCATTATTAAAAGTACATATACAATCCTTACAGTATGCAAACACACTACAAATATCGCTACAAAACCAGCATAGAAAAATGGAAAACCAAAACCCTTGACAAAATATGAAGAAGAACTTAAATAAGGAGCATTTTGTTCTCTTACTTTTAATTTTTATCCCATCCTTCCTCCAAGGAAGGAAGTACATGACATACTTCAGAATGTCCCTCACTTCCTCTACCATACCCAGTCTTGCAGACTCTAGGCTTAGCTAACCAAGAGTCTGTACACGTGTTCTGCTGGTTCAGTTCACGATCCCCAGTTCCCCGTAAACTCCTTCATTGTAAGCCACCTTTTTCCAGCCTGGATCGCATCATCTCTTCAGACAGGTAAATATTGCCTTCGACGTGATACCAACGAATGTCCTGCTCATGCAAACATCTTTTATCTATCTGCTTTTCCTAGTTCTGTGTAATTGTGTATGAGGCTGTGTATGGTTTGCTTGTGAAGAATCATCCAGTACAGGAACCATTTTATACTGAAGCCAGCCTCTGTGTCTATTTGTGGTGATTCTGGAGGAAGCAGAACTCCTGTATACACTGGTGATTGCTCCCCATTGCCATATTTATAATATCATAATTCCCCAATATTAATAATAGCTAAAGGAAATCAGGCTAACATTACATTCTGAGAGAGGAAATTAGCTGCTACAGTTATTTCTCTGACTGATTTCTTTATCAGTCTTGCCTTCCATGCCCTTCTGCCTGAAGTATGGGACATCTGGAGTCGTGCTAATTACAGCATGTAAGGAAAAGAGCTGGATGACACAGTTGGGAGGAACAGGTGAATCCATAGCTGTTTCATGTTTTATGGCATCAGAGAATTTAATTCAAAGCTGCAACATCACACGGCTCACTGCAAGGGGTTTTGAGACCATAGACATAGCATAAATATTGCACTGGAATGCCCTAGCATTGCCAGGAGTGCAGTATACATTGCGCAATCATGGCTGACTCCACATACCATATTATGTACCACATACCACACTTTTTAAAATGCTGAGAGCAGGGTCGGCATGCAGATCCAGTGGATATCAATTGATTTTCCATATCAAACTGGAAATTTTAGCATCTCTATCTCTAAGTTGGTTCCTACACTATGCATCCAAGCTCCACCATAACACTCAAAGACATCTCTCACTGGTGACAACCACCATTGCTTCCTCCAAAGGGATTACTTTTTCGAGTTTTTGAGCCACACTATAGCAGAAAACATTCTGGTACACCACCAATTTAAGGAAGACATGGTGTGCTCATAATCAAGGTAGTATTTTATTTTTTCTGAAAGTTTCCAGAACCCATGGAAGACAATTGCCAAGTTCACATGGGGGGGGGGGCATACAACTCCTATTAGCAAATTCACAAGGCTTTCCTTCTCCTTGCCTCATAAGCACTGCATTAGAATACACATTAATTAAAATGTGGTCTCCCAAATGCTTTTGATTTTTAATCACTTCTGCAAATAAAGAAAGGGGGGGGGAAGGCCATTCTGATTAGCTCCCCTGTCTCATATTCATTAAATTTCTACAAAGTCATTTTTCAGGAATTAGGCCAGAGCCTTCAAAAAAATAAACCCCATAAAACTGTTTCCTTGGCAGGAAGGTGGAGGAAGTCCAGCACTTTTATGATCATTAAGAAATAACATGCAGGCAAAGATCCTCAGAGAAGGTGAATTCTTTTGGCAACCCGCCTAGCAATGCTGGCAAAGAGAAAGAGAGAGTGAGAGGCTGGTTTGGGTAGCAATTGGAAAGGCAATGTTGGATGTAGACGTTATTTTTAATTTTTTTCCCCTTGTGTTCTCAATGCAATTTTGCTGTGGGGCATATTGTAGGGGAAACGTAGACAATGTTTGTCAATACTTTATTATATCTAAGGATGAGCAGGTTTTCTCCAGTCCATTCATTTATCATTTTGGAAGCTGATCACATGCGACCACATGAAGTCAGTCTACTGGGCGATCAAGGTTATTATTGTCTAATCCAGGGGTGGCCAACCTTGCTTAACGTAAGAGCCACATAGAATAAACGTCAGATGTCTGAGAGCCGCAAGACAGGAACAAATATCACACACACGTTTTAATTTTTGAAAATATGCAAATGTGCTTTTTATTAACGTTAATAGGGACTGCCAAAAATAAAAACAAACGAGGAAAACCGGTTATTGATAATGATATTACTTGTTTGATAATGATATTGAGAGAGAGAGAGAAAAAGAGAGAGATGGAAAGAAAGAATTAAAGAAGTGGAAAGAAAGAGAGAGAGAGAAACTAGGAAAGCAAATAGATGGGAGGGAGGAGGGAAGGAAGGAAGGGAGAAAGAGAGAAAAAGCATGCCTCCCCTTTGCTTCCCCAGCCGCCCTGCCAGGAGCCGCACAATATGTGTGAAAGAGCCGCATGTGGCTCCCGAGCCACAGGTTGGCCACCCCTGGTCTAATCTGACTGGCAGCAGCTCTTCATGGTCACAAGCAGAGGTCGTTTACATCCACTAGCACCCAATCCTTTTAAACTGGAGATGCTAGGGATTGAACTTGGGGCCTTCTGCATGTATAGTGGATACTCTACCACTGAGCTATGGTCCCGCCACATGAGGCCCCAAACTTCTACCAATTCAAAGCATTGGTCTATCTGAGTCAGGACTGTCTGTTCTGAAGAAGAGTGGCTGCCCAGGGTTTCAGGCAGAGGTCTTTTACATCACCTAGTAGCTGGAGATTCCTAACTGGAGACTAAACCTAGGACCTTCTGCATGCAAAGCAGGTAACTCTGCCACAGAGCCACGCCCCCTCCCTGAGTTGTCTGAATTGCATTTCTCTTTCATTTCAATAGTTCTCAGAGAATTTCCAACATAAATTCCAGAATGGGAACATCCACAGTTTGCTGCCACTTACAGCTCCTTCAATGGTATCTTTCCTGCCTCTGCATTACAAATGCATACATGAGCATAAACCACTGCAAAACACCAGTCTTGATGTGACTGTACATTTGCTAGCATTAAGACGCTTTTTGCACTAGCTTGTACATGTGTTTCTGTTCAGTTTTAATACCATTTCGTTAAAAACAAACTCGATACAACATGATTGCCCTTCAGTAGAAGTTTATCAATGTCTATGAGCCCTGATAACTCAGGCTAGCCCTTTCTAATAAGATTTTGGAAGCTAAGCAGGGTTGGTACTTGGATGGGAGATCACTGACTAAGCCTATGCAGAGGAAGGCAATGGCAAACCACCCCTGCTCCTCTCTTGCCTTGAAAATCCCATGAGATGAAACTTCTTGGGACCACCAGGAGTCACTTGCAGCTCAATGGCACACTTCAGCTCTTATCAACGCCTATCAATGTGCACGTGTAGGGCTGCCTCCTCCCATACTGTCCAACCCATCAGCTAAGATCTTCCTCATAAACCATGCTCTTTATTGCCCCTGCCTTCAGAGAAGGGTGTCAACCAGAGACAGGGCTTTTAAAAAAGTAGTTAAGAACATAATTAGAGCGCTGCTGGATCAGACCAGTGGTCCATCTAATCCAGCATCCTGTCTTAGGGTGAGTTCAGATGGCTCTTTTGAGGTCTGCACGTTTAGACCTCAACATCTGGGAATTGTGCCACTTTCGCTAGTAGCCCATTGATCCCCATCGGGGATCCATACCTAAAAGATAGTAGTTAAAGTCCAATCTAAAGCTGGTCGATGGGCCAATGCTGGACTTTCAACCTCCAGCATGCAATCAGCTCATAGGGAATGGCTGCCATTAAAAAAAAAAAAAACTCTTAGCAATGCATGCATAACTGCTTAAACAAGTGACATCCCCAGAGCTCTGCTCAAGTGATCCAAACAATGTTATGTTTCTGACGGTCCCCTGAACTTTGTCAACTTTATTAAGTGAAATGGTACCTAGAGGAAGGTACCGCTGGCCGTGTTTTTACCATTTTTAGTACATGCATGCATGGAGAAACAAGTATATGGTGAGGCACCTATGCACATACGCAGACAGGATTTTTTTTTTTAAAGCCGACTGCACAGCTCCTCATGGTGCATGCCATCTAGACAATCCACCACGGGAGTCATGTGAAGTGAAGTGCTTCACAGGCGGGCTGTCAGGTCATGCAACGCTGGATCAAAAAGACCTAGCTCAAATTACAGCCAGGCCAATGGCAGGATTAGCTGCCCATCTGAACACACTCTTACACAGTAGCTGGAAAGTACTGGAGTCTGGAGGCTGGTGGAGTGATTTCAAGCATAGCTCTTTTATTAGTGGTTCAGCTCAACATGCATATGGGGCTTCAGGCCCCTGCTGTTATGCTGGCCGGAGCCACACCTCCGGCCGCACCCAATTGATCCGATAGGGTCTTGCATTTACCTGAATTGTCATAGGTTCCTGAGGAGAACCTAGGCTCCTTATTGGTGGTCACTTAGGATCCAGGTGTCTATTGTTCACCTGGACTGAAGCTCAGGTCGCTGCCTAGCCATGTGCTCTGGCCACATGGCGGTCGCCATTACAGGAGCACATGGTGGCGATATTGTACAATAAAACCCAGGACATTACAGTAGCCAGCTGGTTCCTCTGGTCAGCCAATAACAGGGCATAGAGCTGAGGCCTTCCCCTCATGTTGCCACCTGTCTCTGGGATTCAGAGGATTAGTGCCTCTGAATGTGGAGGTTCCCCTCAGTCACCATGGCTAATAGCCACTGATAGACCTATCCTCCATGAATCTATTATCATCCCCTTTTAAAGCTGTCTATTCCTGTGGACATCACTACATCCTCTGGCAGTGAATTCCACATTTTAATCACTCTCTGTGTAATGAAGTATTTCCTTTTGTCTGTCCTGAACCAACTGCCCATCAGCTTCATTGGCTGCCCTCAAGTTCTAGTTTTTTGGAGAGAAAGAGAAAAATTTCTCTTGTCAGCTCTCTCCACCCCATGCATAATTTTATAAACCTCTATCATGTCCCCCCTTAGTTGTCTCTTTTCTAAACTGAAAAGTCCCAGAGACTCTTCAGCCCTTCCACATAGGGAAGGAGCTCCAACCCCCTAATCATCCTGGTTGCCCTCCCCGGCACTTTTTCCAGCTCTGCATTGTCCTTTTTCAGATAAAACTGTACACAGTAGTCTAAATGTACACCCCACCTATGGGATGCTATTTCCCTTGAAGCTTACATGGGGCCTATACTACTGTCTTTTAGATTCCAAGCCTAAACACTTTGATTACCAGGGCTTTTTACTTAAGGGTTGGTCTTTTAACACCATTTTTACTGTGTAGAAGTTAAATTTATTTTAAGGGGCTCAGTGATTTACATTTTTGTGCTCTGGATGGGTTTTAAATGCTGAGTTTTAATTAACAACTTTTAATGTCATATGCTTTTATTATGCTTCATTTTCTTAGACATTTCAGACAAATTCCCTGGAGACGTAACATAAAAGCTGTTCTAAATAACAGAAAACAAACAAACAAACACCACATCATTGGGAGGGGGAGACACATGAACTGGAAGCTACAGCAAATTTCACGTGCGTATCACAAAACCCGGAAATTAAAATTAAAATGACACCCCAGAAAAGGCCTGTGCTTTACCAGCCTGTGCTGGTAGAGAATCTGCTTTGATTGCAGAGGGTTCCAGGTTTAATCCCTGTCATCTCCTCTTAAAAATGTCAGGTTTTAATGTGATGTGAAAGTTCTCTGCCTGAGATTCTCCCAGACTAGACAGTACTGACAACAATACATAAGCCATCTTACTCAGTATAGTTAATTCATGTATTCATGAACAATGCTTCAGTTCCACCTTGCAGAGCTAGATTTACACACAAACTAAGCAAACTGGGGCCTCAGATAAGTGGCCTCTAAAAAAAAATTGGCTAAAGAAGCCTGCGGTAGCTCCTAAACTTGACATAATTTAGGGCTTAGCGTGGTCTTAGTCCAGCCCAGCCACCTTGGAAACAATATCTGGTAATTTAAAAAGACAAAATCTGAGGTGTTTGCTGATCGGCATCTTCTTTTCGACACATCGTATTTATTCAAGGCCTTTATATATTTATTTTGCCACATATTTCTCCACTTATGCACAGTGCTATAAATCATTCAGTAAACAAGCTGGCAGTCCTGTCAGAATCTCTTCAGGAATTAGAAGATTTTGACTTGGTGGCTGTTGGCGTAAAATGCTGAATCAGTCTCAAATATGGAGGAGAACACATTTCATAAGACTTTATGATACTGTTTCACACATGGACTGTTTCACACATAGTTCCAATATATAAATTTACTTGTGGCAGGATATTGGCGCAAGCCCCTGACCCATGGCCTTCTCCAACTGGGCAAACTCTAGGCAGTGTACAGAGGCCTTGGCAGGGCTATTTTTGGGCCGGGACACACCAGAACGGCATTCTGGCTGGCTTCTGGAGCCCAGGGGGTGGGCACATACAGCAAGCCCCACCCCCTACTCCCAGCAGCCCTCAGTCGGGCCATGAGGAGCAAGAAGGAAGGTAAGTTGCAAAGGCCTGCTCCCCCACCTCCCAAGCAGAGGACAAAGCGGGGAACTTTGTTTGGGTGCAAAGCACCGCGGGAGAGAGCAAAAGGCGAGGGAAGGTGGGAAGGGAAGCCATTGCCAGGCAGGGGACGAAGCCTGCGCAGTGCCTCTCACCAAAAGCAGAGAGAAAAATTAGATGACTTGGAGGGTGGGTTCACATCTTTGCAACCTCTCACCCACTCAGAGGGTCCGGCGGTCCCAGCTCCTGTGCTTGGTTTGGGGGTTGGTTGGTTTGTTTACTGCCTGCAGGTAGGAGAAAAGGACCATGAAGGATTTCCCCCCCCCCATGCATGTGCCTTTTGGAGGGTGGCCTGCAGGGGGCACCGGGTGGGAGAGGGGTACTGGGCCAGCCCACTTGGTGCTTTGTTGGCATGAGAGCCACACTATGCATCTGTCTGCAGGCAAGGTGGGTGACCTTGCTGGTGGAAACAGCCTGGGACTTGGAGACCAGGCAGGGCCGAACCAGCCTGCTGCCAGCACGAGGCTTCGCCACACGCACCAACTCACCCTGGATGGCTGGCCCAAGTCCTGCGCAGGGGTGCCTGGAAAGCCGCAGTCCACTGCCTGGGCTGACGGGCACACAAACTCATGCATGCCCCGTAATCAGTGATACGTGTGAGTGACCGGACCGGAGTCAAGCAGGAGACTTCACACGGAGAGAGTGAACAAGGCCATTTTATTTTACGTGGTTTGCAAAGCACGGAGAAGCCGGATGGGCAGTCCACCCGTCGCTTCTGGAGTGGCACAGCACCCCCCACAGCTTTTATAATTCCCTACCTCGTCAAGCCCACCAATTGGCAGCTTGCTCACAATCTGGCTAACCAATCACGCGCTGTTGCCATCCCTACTTCAGGCTTGTGTTCTTTTTACACCTGCTTAGTTCCCCCGCTTCCCCCTCCCTTCCCTCTCCCTGGTCATGTGGTGAAGCTAGCTGCAAAAGCTTACTTCCTGTTTCTGAGTTGTCTACAAGCAGTATTGTTCTCCTTTCAATCCCTCCTCTTTTGTTTTATAACTATGTAGACTACTCATGTTGAAGAAAGATTGTATCATATCTCAGTTGGGGGGGTGGTCGCATAACTAGCATCTCTACTTCTCTCTGCCTTGCTATTAGCCCCTTAAGTCCTGCCACACATGTTGGGATACACTGCAAACACACACATACTACTATTCCAATAAAGAGAACAAAAACACCTATAACAATTAACTCTTTAAGCCACTGCATGTTTGGCAGCCATGAGGTTAACCAGGCCCACCATCCCTCAGGGTTAGAAGAATATGTTTTCCTTACATCCTTAGCAATTTGTTGAATGACTTGTACATTTGCCTCAACTTTCCCTGACTCATTGATATAGTGGCAACAAGTGGTATTTAACCAAACACAAAGTCCACCTTGAGCACTAAGTAAGTAATCCAATGCCATTTGATGTTGTAACAATACTTTTCCTACTGATTCTATTTCTGTTTGTAATGCCCGTAACCCCTGTGCAGTTTCATTTGCTAACCTCTCAACTTGGTAACTAAGACGTCTTAACTGATTCACATTCCATGCGATCCCCACTCCCCAAAAGGTGATGGCTACATATCTTTCTCCTTCAGTAAGGTAAGTATTATCTGGGTCATACCCTGCTTTCTCATCATAAACCCTCTTTCTTCTTTCCCATTGGATATGGGGATCCCATGTTTCCCTGGATTGTTCCTTTAGGTGGAAGGCAATTCCTCCAGGGGCCAATGTCCCTACCGTACAAGTCCCATTCCATGCTCGGGGTAATATTCTCCCAGCCCATTTCCCACAAATCCAAAACAGTCCTTGGGGAAGTCCATACATATAACTCCCCGAGAAGAAGAGAATCTGTTCTTGTAATCCATAAAACAAATTTATCCCTCTTTGGTTATTATATAGCTTTACCATATGGTCCCCCTCCCCCCCTTCGTTTAATGAAAAAGGTTCTCTCACCCCCTTATTACTGACCCCAGATCCTATCTTCCCCACTTGTATTGTGACGTTGCATTGTGGATAGTCCCCTACTGGCACATATTCTTCCTTGACCCATATTTGCTTACTCCCTCTTGTGATTAAGTATTCAACAAAAGTTGATTGATTATACCATTGAAAACATACGGGGGCCTTGGGCCAAATTTCCTGGCGGGTGGGGGCCATTTCATCCAGATCCCTAATTTTCTTAGTTTCCCCATGCATTAATTTGGTGACACTGCGGGTAGAGAAGACTTGAGTCTTATTCCAGCCTTTTAGAGATAAAGTACTAGTGACCACCATTGGCCACCCTTTCACCCCTGAGGCCGGTGGGTGGGCACAGGCCCAGCAATCAGTTACATTGGTTAGATCTGAAACCCTGTTCACCATTTGATGCCATGTATTTTCTTCCCAGTTAGCCATAGTGATGCTTAATAGGGGCCACACCACCCACAACATCCCTTCCATAATTGCCTTTTATCAACCTCCAAAATCAGGAAAATAAGGATCGTTGGAGTCCAAAGTTCAAATCCTCCCCCCCCCAAATGTGTTAAATCTGTTGTCTTCCTCTCCTTCCCACACTACTCCCCACAAAATGTCCCCTAAGTTGGAATAAAGGGTAATTCACGGATCGAACCAGGCACTCGTCACTTTTGCCCACCATTCAGAGTCTGACCACCCTAGGTTGTCTGGGTCTTCAAGGGTCCATTTTGCAGACGTTTACGGAATTTCACAGTCAGTGGCCTTCCTGGAACCGGATCAACGCTCCACTTCTCCAGCGGCGCTCCCCTTTTTGTTCTGGTGTGATGTGTCCAGCCTCGTTCTGCAGTATGAACAGCAGTTTCTTTTGTTAAGAGCACCAGAAAGGGGCCGTCCCAGGTCGGGCCAAGTGTCTCTGTGTTCCACTTTTTAATATAGACCCAGTCTCCAGGTTGGTATGGGTGCACTGGTGTTTCAAGTGGTGGGGTGAGTAGGAGTTGCCCTTGCTTCCTGTTATGGCTTAAAAGAGAAGACAGAGCCAGCACATATTCTTTGATAAAATGATCCTTCAGCAAATGTAAGTTATCAGTGGCTGTGTCTGGCATTATTTGCCATAGGGGCATTCCATATAACATCTCATATGGGGATAACTTCAAACCACTCCTAGGCTTGTTTCGAATCCCAAACAGGGCTAAAGGCAACACTTTGGTCCAGGGCAAATGAGTTTCCAAAACTAACTTTTTAATTGCCCTTTTTAAGGTTTGGTTCATTCTTTCTGTCTGCCCACTAGATTGGGGGTGCCACAGAGTATGATGTTGCAATTTTATTCCCAAGGTGTTCATTACATGTCCCACTACTTTCCCCACGAAGGATGGGCCCCGATCCGAGTCGAAGGTTTCAACTATTCCCAATTCGGGTAGTACCTTCTCCATAAGTATTTTAGCCACCGTGGTGGCAGAGGTGGAAGTTGTAGGAAAGGCCATTACCCACCCAGTTAGTTGGTCAGTAAGAACTAATACGTACTTCAGCTTCCCTACTCTGGGCATTTCAATAAAGTCCATCTGCACATGTTGGAAGGGGCGCAGAGGTAAAGGTCTCCCTCCCTTTCCTTGTGGCCCTCTATTTCCCTTATTTACCTGCATGCACTCATAACACCCTTGCAGTACTTGTTTTGCCAGTGTCCACCCTTTGCAGGTTACATATTTCTGCTGGAAACAATCAAGTAATCCTTCCACACCCCAATGCCCTCCTCCATGAAGATTTTTCAAAACCCATCTAGCTGCTCCTTCTGGCAACCATAATCTCCCATCCTTTAGCCGTAGAGATCCCCTCTCCCACCCTGCACCTGCTTCCAAAGCCGTGGCTATTTCCTGTTCGGAGTAAACCAATTTTCCTTCTTCAGGAACCACGCAGCCCCAGGGGACTAGAGCCTTCATGTTTACTGGTATGGTAGCTGTCTTTGCAGCTTTATCAGCCGCATTATTTCCTTTTGCCTCATCTGAATTATTTCTTTGGTGAGCCGACACATGTACCACAGCAATTTGACCTGGGAGCATTAAGGCTTCTAAAACCCCTTTTACCAGGGACTCATGAATTAACTTCTTCCCTCTGGTAGACAGTAATCCCCTCTCATTCCAGATTTTTCCAAAAGTATGTACCATCCCATAAGCATATTTTGAGTCTGTATATATAGTTAAGGACTTTCCTTTTCCCCTTTCCCTTCTATCTCTTGGGCGGGCTCCCTCCTTCTTTTGCATTTCGTTTACCGTTTGTACCATTAATTTAACCGTTTTTTTCTCCTCCTGTTCTTCTCTCCTGGCAACCACCTTTTGTGCTTCCGTTATAAGTTCCTGAAGGCTCTTTTCCAACATCCCCTCTAATTTCTGTAGTCGTTTTCTAATATCCGGATAACTCCCACCCACAAACTGAAATTTTAAGACAGCCATTCCCTCTTCAGATTCTGGGTCCATTCCAGTGAAGGCAGACATACCTTCTTTTAACCTATTAGCATATTCCATCGGGGTCCCCTCTTTCTTTTGAGGGTGCCCAAATGCCTTTCAGGGGTTGAAGACTTTCGGAACCATTTTAACCAACCCATCAAGGAGTAGACCCCGATAGGTTGTACAAAATGTTCTTCCTGCAGGAGTCTGAAGGTTTAGATCATTAGGATTTCCATGAGGAAGAACCCCTCTTGCCCCTGCTTCATCCCTATCACCCGCCCCCTTCATCCATTCCTTCCGTGCCGTTTCTAGTGCCTGCCTAGTTTCCTCAGTTCCCGCCATTTGTTTTAGAATGTGCACTAGCTCCTGGGGAGTATATACTTGTGGACCCAATAATCCATCTAATTTGGTCCTGAACAGCACCGGGTTTTCTGTGGGGGGGGGTAATTGACTCTTAATAGTTCTTAATTCTACACTTGACAAGGGAGCCTCAACATATCCCAGACCCTGGCCTACCGCTACCTGGCGTAAAGGCATCATAGGGGCAGGTGCCGAAGTTGGTGTGGCTAAATCTGGAGTCGACTGGGTGCGTTGTAAATGACGGGTGGTGGTAGATCCTTCTAATCCGGCTTCCCATCCCCATTCCCTCTCCCTATGTAATATGTCTCTTGATTCTCCATATAAACGGGGTAGGGTGTTCCCTCCCAATACCTCATCCTCTGGACCTGGTCCACCGGGTCGATGATAAGGGGGAGGTCTTGAGTAATCATTCAGGTCCCATTCATACTCTTCCCCTTTACCTGGCTCCTCTTTCTCTACTGTCCTACAAGGAGCCATGCGGATCGGTATTACTCGATTAACACAATTGATCCAAATCCCTACACATTGTAAATTTAGAGGGACCTCCGGCCGTGGATCAAGGCGCAGCCAATATTGATTCATATCCATAATCACTGCTTTCTGAAAGGTCCCATAAGGGGGCCATATGTGGCCATCAGGAAGATCTGAAATTTGGGGCCACTCTTTGACACATATTGTCACAAATTCCTCCTTGCTGGAACAATAAGCTTTAAATCTTTCCCAGGCCTGTAAGACTTGCCCCAAAGGAGAAGATGTGGGGTACGTCAATGGTGTCTTCCCTGGGCCTTCCCTTTCCTTTCCCGCCAATCCTGGTTTCCCATCCATGAGGCTTTTACAAGGGGCATCCCCCTTAGCCTGTCCCTTCCCTGGAGTCTTGGACCCCTTGTTTCCCATGGTGTTCTGACTTGACAGAGATACTCACCACAGGTCGGAGATCCTCCAACGCCCTCCGATCCTCCTGGATAATGGCGTTGCCCACTCCCTCTGTTTAGCGGTTCTTGCCCCCCGAGTGTCGCTAGTTTGCAGTCAACCAAAGGAGGCCAATTGAGACGAACTCGTCTCTGGGCCCTGTGGCCCCTGTTCAGGTGGCCCCAAACTAGGACCCAGTTGGAGACGGCTTTATCCCACCGCTGCCACCAATTGATACGTGTGAGTGACCGGACTGGAGTCAAGCAGGAGACTTCACACGGAGAGAGTGAACAAGGCCATTTTATTTTACGTGGTTTGCAAAGCACGGAGAAGCCGGATGGGCAGTCCACCCGTCGCTTCTGGAGTGGCACAGCACCCCCCACAGCTTTTATAATTCCCTACCTCATCAAGCCCACCAATTGGCAGCTTGCTCACAATCTGGCTAACCAATCACGCGCTGTTGCCATCCCTACTTCAGGCTTGTGTTCTTTTTACACCTGCTTAGTTCCCCCGCTCCCCCCTCCCTTCCCTCTCCCTGGTCATGTGGTGAAGCTGGCTGCAAAAGCTTACTTCCTGTTTCTGAGTTGTCTACAAGCAGTATTGTTCTCCTTTCAATCAGCAGCACCACTGGACAGCCTTGGATGGAAATTTCCAGCCTGGCTTGCCCAGCACCGCAAACTTTCTGCTCCGCGGAACCGGGGAGCAGAGAGAGCGTGCCCGGCTCTTCAGTCTAAGCACCAAAGTTTGTAGATATATGTATATTTTAAAAAACAAGGTACGAACCACACAACGCTTTTCAGCTTTGCCTCCTCATTTATCTTAAAGAACGTCCCATTAAACTCACTTACTTTCGAGTAAATGCAGATACCAACAGGCTGTACCTCCCCCTTTTTTTCTCCCATTAACAATGGTGGAATCTTAAAAGAACGGAGTAATTTGCACCTTATCAAAACCGCCAGGATTTGTAGGGGCACGTATGTGCTGTTGTGTACTAAAGAAAAGCAGTGTTGGTGTAGCATAGTAGCTAAGCAAACAGGCTATCCATTGAAAAGGTCTCTGGCTCAAATGTTGCCTCTCTGCCACGAATGCATTAGGGCAGCCTTAGTCAAGTCACTTTCTTCCAGCCCCACTGGTACAATCCAACAATAATTAGGTTAATTTACAAAGCAGTAGTAAGGATTACAAGATAATGTGTATGGCGCTTTGAAATCAAAAAAGGCCACATAAATGTGAAATCTTATTGTTGGAGGGCCTCTAGTGTCCTGGCCCCATGGCGGGACCTCCTGATGGCACCTGGTGTTTTTGGCCACTGTATGACAGTGTTGGACTGGATGGGCCATTGGCCTGATCCAATACTGGCTTCTCTTATGTTCTTATATTCTCTTATTATTCAAACAAAAGGCCATTATGAAAATTTCTGTGGTCCCTTCAAACTCAGAACTGGGCCCATAAATAACTTTTAAAAATATTAATCTACCAATTAACTATTGCAGCCTTGGTTATGCTATGAAAACCTTTGAAATTCATGGAGGAGGTCCAGGGGACAGAGGAATGGATTCCCACCTGTCTCTGTTAATGATTGTAGCCCTACTTTTCACCACTGCTTCCAGTCCATCATAACCCCTCTCCTATTCCTGCATTCTCCCTCTATCCACCTTGCCACCCCAGTGCCATACTGTTCTTGAACAACCCCCCCCCCCCCCCCCAGTTTCCTTCCTTCCAACTTCTGCCCCACCCGGCTCACCACCACAGCTTTGTCATCCTGGTGAGGAGAGGGTAGGAATAGAGCTGGCCAAGAAGGTCCTGTTCCTCCTGTTGCCAAATTGGCATATTACAAATGGAATATTGAGTGACTTGAGGTAACCTAAAGGATCTTGGATCCTTTCCATTGTGCAAAGATCCACCCACAGAGTGTGATTTTCCTGTTTCTTCCTTCCCATGGCAGCCTGAAATGCCCCCTGAAATCCTGCTTGTACCTGTGCACCCCCCCCCCCCCCATAGCTAGCAATCAAAAGAGTCCAGTGGCACCTTTAAGACCAAGGGTTATTCAGGTACAAGCTCTCCCTCCTCTGTGAGGGCAGATCTGCGCTGTCAGGGAGTGTGGCCTAATATGCTAATAGGTTCCTGCTGTTGGGTGTGGCCTATCCTGCTGGGTTTTTCTATAAAAAGAGCCCTGGGCCTTGGCGATCTGTTTGTATCTTTTATCGTGACAAATGGAGCCAACTTGTTAGTCTCTGACTGGCTTGTCAAGGTCCGTGCAAAGTTTGGGAATATGTTCGAAGACTGCTTCGGTGTCTCATGGCGGATGAAGTCACCATTCTAGGACCATGTTTGAATCACCCCAAGATCATTTCTTTTTCTCTTTTGATAAACTGTGAAAGATAATGTTTTGATTTTTTTTTTTAAAAAAAACCCCAGATTAGGTCTGTGTTTACATCAACAGCTGTTTCTTCTCTCAGATAAATGATATGAACTGCTTTCATGTTGAATTTGTCCAGATTTGACTAAATAATTATGTCCTGGACTGGTTGTTTTACACCCCACTCCCAAAGCAGTTATCTCAGTCTGAGACACTGATTTCAATGGACTGCAACTGGAGAAATGTTGCATAAAATTAAACTGTTAGGCTGCAGTCCTAATCCCACCTACTAGGAAGTAAATCCTACTTAACTCAGTGAGACTCTTCTGAAGACACGTGTGTAAGATTGCACTGTTACAATGCCATCCTAAGCAGATTTTGTTTTTGTTTTGCTCTTTGCCATCAAGTTGGGATTGACTTATGGCCACCCCATAGGGGTTTCTAAGGAAGAGACATTCCAAAGTGGTTTGCCTGCCTCTGTGTGGCAACCCTGGACTTCCTTGGTGTTCTCCCATCCAAGTTCGAACCAGAGCTGATCCTGCTTAGCTTCTGATGAGATGGGACCAGCAGCCTGGGCTTTGACTTTGGGCTTCTTTTACAGAAATGTCAGTGTAACAGTGGGTTGCATACAGTGCAGAGGTTATGGGGCTTTGGATCCAAGGCTAGTTTGACTATTTGCATGCAGCACCTAAAGGGGAAGCTCTGATGGAGTAGGTTGACAAGGAAAATGTCCTTCAGTGGAAAGGACCCTGTTATGCAATGAAATTAATAGGCCTACCATAGTCTTGTATGGTTCCCATATATTTTAATGAACCTTGCCTCGGTAAATGTCCAGGTGGATCAAACCATGTGATTGCAAAAGTGAGAGACAGCCATACTTTAGTAGAACAGTATTCATCATCTCCATAAAGAAATTTGTTAATCAAAGGAAACAGCAGTGACTCTCCAAAGGGGTTTGCATCACAGTACATTTTTTAGACACAGGCAGGAACTTGAGAGGCTGTGATGTTCATGGCACAAATGTTCAGTAGGCAAACCTTCTGTTTTTGACAGTCTCGGTCACTTTTGAGCTGAGCCTCAGATGTCATCACCTCACCATCACCCAGATCAATCAGCTTTTAAGCAGGGGTCGATGCACAGTAGCTGTAGTGGTGAAGTCTCATTTCGTTCTGTCTCATGTCCACTTCATCTGTGAACTAGGAGAAATCAAGTCTCCCCCATGGTCATGGATGGTCAAGTTGGACACTAACCCTATGAATTTCAGAGCCAGGAGGCAACATCAGGGGAGGGCCTCGGCCTCTATGCCCGGTCATTGGCCATCCAGTGGAATAGGTTAGCCAGGGGTCCGTTGGAGTGGGAGCGCACAGGAGCACAGCTCCGGGAGTGAGGAGCCCAGGGGGCGGGCACATGACCAAGCCCCGCCCCCTCCTCGGCTTCCCCGAGCAGTGCAGAGGCACAGCGCCCGGGGAAAGCCCTGCTAGGGTCTTTATTGTTTTTAATGTTTTGTTTTAATATTGATAATTTTATCATTGTTCCTTTTATGACTGTGTGCTGCTTTTCCAGAGACTTGCTCAAGGTGGCATATAAGTTTTCTAAGT
Organism: Lepidodactylus listeri; assembly: GCA_029233225.1. NCBI lineage: Eukaryota > Metazoa > Chordata > Lepidosauria > Squamata > Gekkonidae > Lepidodactylus > Lepidodactylus listeri. Next base: position 107,252,977 of record JARCFY010000009.1, on the reverse strand, counting down.
ATACCATTTTTTATCTGGGCACATGGCACATAAGTACTGGAGACATTCCACCAACCCTTCAGCAGCTTCCACCCCATCAGTTTGGTGTAGTGGTCAGGAGTTGGACTCTAATCTGGGAGAACCGGGTTTGATTCCCCACTCCTCCACATGCAGCTGCTGGTGTGACCTTGGGCCAGTCACAAGTTCTCTCAGAGCTGTTCTCTCATGAGCAGTTCTCAAAAGACCTCTCTCAGCCCCACCTACCTCCCAGGGTGTCTTGCTGTGGGGAGGGGAAGGGAAAGGGATGGGTGGTGCCCATGTCCTTGGTATCTCAAGTCTACTTGAAACCTGGTGGTTTCAAGGGAGCAGGAAGAGAATGAGGGTGTGTTCTTGACGCTTATTTTTATTGCCCAAAGTATTGGATGGGGAAGAGAATGGAGGAAGAGCAGGTCAGTTTCACTCACCTGTGGAGTGGAGCCTGAGGGGTGGGTGTTGCCTTCTGACACACCTCTGGTATGTTAGGGGGTGTGGCATATGCAAATGAGTTATGCTAATGAGTTATGCTAATGAGCTCCTGCACCTCTTTTTCTACGAAATGACCCCTGAGGTTGGCCATTGTGTGAGGCAGGATGCTGGACTCGATTGACTATTGGCCTGACAGAGCAGGGCTCTTCTTATGTTTATTTATTATTTATTTATTTCTTACATTATGTGGGGACTTTGAGTTCCATAAGGCTGTGTGAAAATGGGCATGTATGAATTAATCTAGATAACTTGGACCTAGATAAACTCCGAATAGTAAGGTTGTTGGGTTTTTTGCCCTTAGTGAAACAGTGTTTATAGTAACTCCCTGAATGGCTTGCTTGCTTGCTCTGTTTAGACAATTGTGGGCTGAGTGATGCACAGTGATGACAGGTCTCTGTGTGCGGGCAACTAGGAGTTCCTTCAGGCTGAGTGAGAACGTGCATGTACCAAATGCTGCTGCTTGCACTACTTTGTTCGAATACACAGAATGCAACCGAGTGAACAGGCTTGAACTGCTGTGAATTACATGCACAGCCAATCCAGCAAAGCAGACTTTTGTTTGCAGATAGCCCCTGGTCCCATCTGTAGATAGCTAAATTCACAGATTGGGGCCATGCGGAGTCTAAGAGATTTTTCAGCAAACTTGGGAAACTCTCCAAATTTGCAGGAAAAGTCTTAAAATAAAAAAATAGGGGGATTTAAACACTTCTGGGAGTCAAAGGCATCGGGGCCGGGCTCTGTGCTGGTTCCAGGGGCAGCAGCAGTACAGCCTGGGGCGCCACACTGGGTCTGGTGGCAGTAGCTCTGAAGCCCAAGAGCTGCACTGTGCCCAGTGGCTGCTCAGCCAAGGGCTCTGTGCTGGTCCTGGTGGCAGCTACGCAGCCCAGGAGCCATGCTGGGCATGCCAGCAGCAGCACAGCCTGGGAACTGCACTGAGCATGCCACAGCTGAAACCTGGAAGCCGTACTGGGCATGCTGTCATTGGTAGTGCAGCCGGAGAGCTGTGCTGGGCCTGGCAGCAGTGATGCAGCCCAGAGAGAGCCTGGGGGATGCATCAGTCCTGGTGGTGGCTGCCAGAGAGCCCGGGGCCACTCCAGGCCCAGCAACAGCTGCCAGAGAGCCCAGAGGCCATGCCAGGCCCAGCAGCAGCAGTCTCACAGCCCAGGACTCCATGCTGGACCCGGCAGTGACACAGCCCAGGGAGTGCCTGGGGGCTACACCAGACTTGGTGGTGTCTGCTGGACAGCCCAGGGCTCCGTGTTGGACTTGATGGTGGCTGCCAGAATGCCCAGGAGCTGCACTGGGCTCCGCAAAGAGTGTATGGGGGAGCTGGGATCTCCCTCTGCAAATCTCGCTGGTCCCCATTCCTCTTCTCTAATGTGGTTACAGCTTTTGATTTGGGAAATACTAGTTCTTTGCTAAGGGAATGATAGAAGCCATGGTAAACCTTGTTTCATGATAGGAGACCCTGTCAACGGGTGTGCGGTTGTGGGGAACCTTCAGCCATTTACAAATATTGCAAGGCAGTGGGGAATTCTCTGAAAAAACATGAGTCCCCTCCAATGGTCACCGTGACATAGGGATACGAATTGCCTGCTTGTTGCTGGAGGCCTCCTTCCTGCCCTTGCTCCTTGTAGCGGCAGAGCGAAGGCCCGGGGCCAGAAATGACATCTGATGGTGCTTGACATCATATCCGCCCCAAACCCCAGACTGACCTTAGCATGTCAGGCAATGCTCCGACCACCTCCCCAAACGCCACTGTACTTACTAACATGTACTTACTGTGTTAGGTAAAGGTTTCCCTTGCTCTAAAGCCAGTCAAATCCTATTCTAGGGGGCAGTGCTTATCTCCATTTCCAAGCTGGAAGAGCCAGTGCTGTCCGAAGACTTCTCCATGGTCATGTGGCCGGCAGGGCTATTTTGGGGCAGGAAATTCCGGCTGGCTCCTGAGTTGGCCATGCCTACAACCAAAACCTCTGGCATGTGTGGCTACAGAGCACGCTGCCCTCCCAATGTTACACACAAGAGGGAAAGGCGGCCTATTAAAATGCCCTCTTTCCCTCTGGGGAGCCCCTGGGGATTTCCTTGGCAATTTCACTCCCTGCCAGTCAGCTGAGAGTGAAATTGACAAAGAAAAGCCTCTCTCTGCCTTCCCTTCTCTAGCTGACCCCTTGCAGCTGGAAAAGGGCAGGCAGGGAACCTGATCTGGGGGAGGGAGAGAAAGGCATTTAACCATGCCCCCCCCACTTCCCTGAGTATCTCTGCAATAGCCAGGCACTTCAGCAGCACCTTTCCCTGGCCATCTGGTTTGGAGGGGGGGGGTAGACTAGAAAGGTGATGCTGAAGTGGAGCAGAGAAGCTCGGGGGGGGGGGAAGGCAAATTTCCATGCCTGCCTGTGCTTTCTCAGCCCCCTACCTAATATGCTAATGAGCGACACTGTCAGGGCTGTGTCCTAATATGCTAATGAGTTTCTGCTGTTGGGTATGGCCTATTATGCTAATGAGTTCCTGCTGAGCTTTTTCTACAAAAAGAAGCCCTGGGCATGACGAAACGCCGAGGTGAACGGAACGCTGTTACCTTCCCACCAAATGGGTACCTATTTATCTACTTGCAATTTCTTGCTTTCGAACTCCTAGGTTGGCAGGAGCTGGGGCCAGAGACGGGAGCTCACTCCGTCATGCAGCACTTGGGTCTCAAATTGTCGAACTACCAACCTTCCAGTCTGCAGCTCAGCGTCTTAACCTCTGAGCCACCGCAACCCACGTACTGTATTACCAGGTGCTTAACATGCAGTTTTCGGGGATGGCCAGAACATTGTTTTTGGGTGTTTGAATGGATGACATCATGAGTCACCAGAAGTCGTCTCCACCCATTGCTCCACTCTGAAAGCTCCCAGGGCTGCAGGCCAGCAGCCTGGCCTCCCTACCATGACAGTTTGTCAATAAGAAGCCAGTTCCGAATCAAACCAAAAGAGACTTAATCCCCACTTGTGCTGATGGGAAGCAGAAACAGAATAAAACTAGCCATTTTCAAACTCCTATGTCACCCAGCTAGTCAAAAGTGGAACATTTCTGTAGGAGTTCTAATTTGAAACTGATAAAAAAAAATGCTTGATCATTTTCCACTAGAGCAATCCTTTTTGCAAATGCAAACTGAGAAGGGTGAGGAGCACCATGCGGCAGGCTTGTTGCTATTACAGTAGAAAATCTCAAAATTCTCAGTGAGCATTACTACTGGACTAGAAGCATGCTAGGGTTGCCAATACCCAGGTGGTGTCTGGTACAAAATCACAGCACTGAGGCCGTAGCACTGTGTAACAAGATACAAATGGAGATGTAAAGTCCTAAAGATAATCTAATTCAAAGTTTGTAGTATAAACAGCTAACATCTAATACATTCATGCATATTCAATATGGTCCTCACAGGACTCCTTAAACCAAAACAGTACATTAGAGAATAGCCAAGCTCTCTTCCTGTACAGGTGGTGGCTGGAGATCTCCTATTATTGCAACTGATCTCCAAGCATCAGAAATCTGTTCACCTGGAGAAAATGGCCATCGTGCCTCACACTCCACCCATCTGAGGCTCCACCCCCAAAATCTCCAGATATTTCCCAACCTGAAGCTGGCAACCCTAAAACCTGCAGTGTAATACCAGTAGCTTGTATTCAGGGCTACCCCCTCCCTTCCCCTTTTCAGCCTTTGTTGCCTCCTACAAATGACCAGTCAGAGCACTGCAGTAATTTACAAAGCAGAATCCCTCATTTAGACTCTGGGTTTACATCCCTAAACCCAGGGGTCATTTCATAGAAAAAGAGGTGCAGGAGCTCATTAGCATAACACATTAGCATAACTCATTTGCATATGCCACACCCCCTAACATGCCGGAAGTGTGTCAGAAGGCAACACCCACCCCTCAGGCTCCACTCCACAGGTGAGTGAAACTGACCTGCTCTTCCTCCAGTCCCTTTCCCATCCAATACTTTGTGCAATAAAAATAAGCATAAAGAACACACCCTCATTCTCTTCCTGCTCCCTTGAAACCACCAGGTTTCAAGTAGACTTGAGATACCCAGGACACGTGCACTACCCATCCCTTCCCCTTCCCCTCCCCACAACAAGACACCCTGTGAGGTAGGTGGGGCTGAGAGAGGTCTTTTGAGAACTGCTCATGAGAGAACAGCTCTGAGAGAACTTGTGACTGGCCCAAGGTCACACCAGCAGCTGCGTGTGGAGGAGTGGGGAATCAAACCCAGTTCTCCCAGATTAGAGTCCAACTCCTGACCACTACACTAAACTGATAAGGTGGAAGCTGCTGAAGGGTTGGTGAAATTTCTCCAGTACTTATGTGCCATGTGCCCGGATAAAAAATGGTATACTTAGAAAATGTATATGCCACCTTGATCAAGTCTCTGGAAAAGCAGCACACAGTCATAAAAGGAACAATGATAAAATGATCAATATTAAAACAAAACATTAAAAACAATAAAGACCCTAGCAGGGCTTTCCCCGGGGTGCTGCGCCTCTGCACTGCTCGGGGAAGCCGAGGAGGGGGTGGGGCTTGGTCATGTGCCCGCCCCATGGGCTCCTCACTCCCGGAGCTGCGCTCCTGTGCACTCCCGCTCCAACGGACCCCTGCCTAAACCCCTTGGCTCCATAGTCTAATGTCCTAGCCCTTTGTTGCTATTTGTGGGTGCCTCATACTTTCCTGGGTGGCCAGCACCTCTCTGTACCCACTCTGCAAGCGAGGAAAAAAGGAAATAGCTTCTAAAACATGAACGTTTCATATCTGTCCAAACTAGCGGGGACTGTCCATTGGGGGAGGGGTACAGTCCCTGAAAATTCTGTCTCTATTTGATGGGAGATGCATGAAGAATTTTTCCCCTACTGCCACCAATCAGAATCGAAGTTGAATCGAATAACTTATAGCAATTATCCTTGTAGTGCGCTGTAACTCATTTAATGAAAATGAATCAGGTTTTTTTAAACAACAACAACAAAGAGAAATTAAAATAAAACAAATAGGCACCTTCTTTGTGCAGACATGAACAATAACTAGATGGGAAACCAGTGGGAATTTCATAGCCTTCGGGGGAGCAGCAGGATATACCCAGAAGACACTGGGTATTTTGAATATTAAAAAGAAAGAATTACAGTAAAATACATTGAATAAACTGAAATATCTAACGATAACAATGACTTCTTTCACAATCACACTGTCCATTTTGTGCATGCAGGGTTGCCAGCCTTCAGGGGCTGGAGTTTTCCAGGACGACATTTTTCCAACTGTGCCAGGTTAGGCACCTGGCTCCCTACTTGTCTTGACCTGACCTACCCACGGTAATCCATGCAATGGTCACCTCCAGGGTACTGTAACTCGCTCTATGCAGGCCTACCCTTGAGGTTGACCTGGAAGCTCCAGTTAGTCCAGAACACTGCCATGTGAGTCCTTTCAGGGACCTCTTGGGTGGCACATATCCATCGTGTGCTGCGTGGACTGTCCTGGTTGCCAGTGGACTACTGGGTCAAGTGCAAGATGTTGGTGTTGACCTTCAAGGCTCATAGCGGCCAGGGACCCACATGTCTTCAGCGCCACCTCTCTCCATATGCCCCCAGGTGAGTGTTACACATGGGAAGTAAGAACCTTTTGGTGGTCCAAAAGTAAGAACCTTTTCAGCCCAGACCCCAGCCTGGTGGAACGCTCTGCCAGAAAACATCTGCACCCTGCCGGATTTATTACCTTTTCACAGGGCTTGCAAGGCAGAGATGTTCCACCAGGCATGCAGGTGAGGACAGTGACAGTACAGTATGAGGGTCTGGTACTCTCATACCCCCACCCAGAGGGCGTGGGTATTGTTAAGCTATTTTCTGCCATCTCGAGCTGACTGTTTTCCAGGGGTCATTTTGTAGAAAAAGAGGTGCAGGAGCTCATTAGCATAACTCATTTGCATAACTCATTTGCATATACCACACCCCCTAACATGCTGGAAGCAATGCTCCCTCTAAGCTGTGGAGTCTTGTGAGCAAAAATTCTACTTTGTGAGCTACTGGCATTCAAGTGGGAAGCGAGCGATCTGGCTGCTGCATCAATTAGTTTGCTCTGGAGCCACATCCTTCCTGAGCTAAGACAAAAACGTATGAGCCGGAGGCTAAAAAATTGTGAGCTAGCTCACACTAACTCAGCTTAGAGGGAACACTGACCGGAAGTGTGTCAGAAGGCAACACCCACCCCTCAGGCTCCACTCCACAGGTGAGTGAAACTGACCTGCTCTTCCTCCATTCCCTTCCCCATCCAATACTTTGGGCAATAAAAATAAGCGTAAAGAACACATCCTCATTCTCTTCCTGCTCCCTTGAAACCACCAGGTTTCAAGTAGACTTGAGATACCCAGGACACGTGCACCACCCATCCCTTTCCCTTCCCCTCCCCACAACAAGACACCTGTGAGGTAGGTGGGGCTGAGAGAGGTCTTTTGAGAACTGCTCATGAGAGAACAGCTCTGAGAGAACTTGTGACTGGCCCAAGGTCACACCAGCAGCTGCATGTGGAGGAGTGGGGAATCAAACCCGGTTCTCCCAGATTAGAGTCCAACTCCTGACCACTACACCAAACTGATAAGGTGGAAGCTGCTGAAGGGTTGGTGAAATTTCTCCAGTACTTGTGTGCCATGTGCCCAGATAAAAAATGGTATACTTAGAAAATGTATATGCCACCTTGAGCAAGTCTCTGGAAAAGCAGCACATAGTCATAAAAGGAACAATGATAAAATTATCAATATTAAAACAAAACATTAAAAACAATAAAGACCCTAGCAGGGCTTTCTCTGGGGCGCTGCGCCTCTGCGCTGCTCGGGGAAGCTGAGGAGGGGGCGGGGCTTGGTCATGTGCCCGCCCCCTGGGCTCCTCACTCCCGGAGCTGCGCTCCTGTGCACTCCCGCTGTTTTCATGTATGAACTGTTATTTGTTGTAGGTTTTAACTTTCAGTTTTGATAGTCTTGTATTCTGTGGTACATTGTTATACTGAATTTTATGGTAAGCCACCCTGAGCCCTGCTTGCAGGGAAGGGCAGCCTAAAATCAATCAAACAAAACAAACAAATATAAAACTACAGCTGATCTCCAGACAAGAGAAGCCAGATCCCCTGGAAATAGCAGCTTTGGAAGGTGGACCCCCACGGAGATTCCCACCCCCTCAGACTCCACCCTCCTTAAGCACCACTCCCAAGTCTCCAGGATTCTCCCAGACCCTATGGATGCATGGTTGTGTCATTCCGATCTATAACAGCTGGACACCTTATTGAAATTCATCTCGGAGTGATCCCTTTAATTGTGTTTGTCAACAGCAATAACAATACCTTTTATTGGCATAAAAACGATACAATGCACCTGGCGATATACCACAAAATAGCCAGGTAAAGCAAGATTTCCAGTCCAACCTAATACAAGGCTATCTTCCTAGAGACCTCATATAAAAAACTTGCTACAGTCTCAAGAATCTCAGCTCTCTGAGATGACAACAAGGTATCAATAATGAACTCCTCGGATTGATCCCGGAGGGGGGCGATCACCGCTTCAATATAAGTGAGACGAATATCGTTATGAAAACTACAGTGTAAAAGCACATGACCAGATGCCTTTAATTATAGCAGGTCCTCAGTGCAGCTACCCGTAAGTTAACGGCTCTGTGAAAAGGTTTTACATGACACATAGATTTGCAAGTTGTACTCACCTATATACTGGTTTAGGACCCGTACTTTTATTCTTGAGAAATAAACCACTATGGGGTTGGTTTTTTTGAACATTTGCTGTGCTCTAACACATGAATGGAAGGTCGCAAAATCCGGCAGTTTAAATTTAATATTCACACCGAATCAAATTTACTCATCCGCTCATAAAACTCTATCACTGTAGCGGAGTTTAGAGATAATATCAAAAAAACCAAAACAAATTAACACACACAAACTCTCCAGTTTGAACAAACTGTACATTTGTAAGAGCTTTATTTTTAAAGTAGTAATTGTAGCATTAATATATAAATCTCAAGCATTACTACCAGATCTTAAAAATATATTATGTTGATATGAGTTTCCATGTGTTATTTTCTAATTGAAGAGTTTTACTGCTCCATTACAGTTAATTATTATTTAAGATTGTAATCTTTTAGAGTAAATGTTTTCCCCTTCATTGATCCGTAAATAATAAATTTACAGTTACCATAGAATAAAACAACCTTTTAATTCAAATTATTTGCAGTACTTCACAGAATCCTGTTACATTGACATGGAATAAAGTACACTTTGAATACAGTATAATGGAGTCTAGGGATAGTTCATCCATGGCCCAAGCGTGTAGGACAGTGTGCTCCAAACTTGTTGAGCCTCTAGGCACTTTTGGAATCTTCAGATCAGGGAGTGGACACTACTAGGGCTGCCAAGTCAGCCCGGGGGGTGGGGGATCCCCCGCTATAGGGGTTCCCGATCCGCTGACCGGCATTCGGCTGGTGGGGGGAACCCCGCCCCAGAAGTCGTCCGGTGAGGACGACTTCCCCCGTGTAATGACGTCACCCGGAGGTGACATCATCATGTTGGGGGCGTTGCCCTGGCAACGCCCCCAACGTGATGACGTCACCTCCGGGTGACGTCATTACATCGCTGGCGCGTGCGCAAAAGCGCACGTGCCAAAAGAGCTCCTGGGGGGAGAACAACTCCCCCCTGCCGGTAAGTCGCCAGCACTTGGCAACCCTAGACACTACTGCAAAATGGCTGCCATGTGCTTCGGAGGAGAGATGCATCATCAAAGAAGTAAATGAGCTTCAGGAAACCTATTAGTGAGTTCTGTGGCACACATGACCCCCACATTGGGGGTCACTAATATAAGATACCCATGTGAAGAAATGTGGGGTGAACTTGTGGCTTATATACCCTGCCATCATTTATATATAACCTGTAATGAAAACTGTGGCCTGTAGATCTTCCTTAAATTTACTTCCTGCTTTAGGATATGTATTCCAGAGGGGAAGCTACGTAAGTCTGAACAGACCTTCTAAACACAAGACTCTCTTGTGTCCGCTGTTTTTCTTTAAAGTGTTCCACAGGTTATGAAGAGTAGAATGGTTTTTACTAGTTAGTAGGGTTGCTACTGGCCAGGTCCCTCTAAGCAGCTGGGGGGGGAAGGGGGAGGGGAATGCCACGCATCTCTGCAACATGCCTACATGGGACAGAAGTGATGTACACACATTGGAGAGTGACGCTCTGGCTTTTACCATAAAGTTTTAGCCCCAAAACTAGAGGGTTGCCCCTGATGTGCCTACTTCACTTCCAGGTCATGTAGGCACATTGGGGAAATGCTGGGCATTCATCCCTTTTTTGCAGGGGGTGATTCCTCCCACTGGCCAGGCAGCAGGAGACCCCACCACCACCACGGGGGGGTGGGGGACTGGCTAGGGTCGCCAAGTCTGGGTTGGAAAATACCTGGGGACTTTGGGGGTGGAGCCAGGAGAAGGTGGAGTTTGGGGAGGGGCCTCAGCATAATACAATGCCATAGAGCCCACCCTTCAAAGCAGCCATTTCCTCCAGGGGAGCTGATCTCTGTCAGCTGGGGATTAGTTGTAAAAGTGGGAGATCCCCAGGCCCCACCTGGAGGCTGGCAACCCTAGGACTGGCATCCCTACTATTTAGGGTTGCCACATGCCCTAGTTGTCTGGATTTTGCTGATTCTGGGTCCACCACTCACTGCCCATTGGAGCTGGCTGGATTTCCAGTTTTCATTTTTCTTCTTCTTCTTTTTTAAACCCCCTCCCCCCCCGGTACCTCTTGTGGATCCAGAGCTACAAGATGAAATGCACAGACGATATTCTGCTCATTTCAAGTCATTACTGGGATTGGCGCATAGGATCTCTTCCCCAAGAAGCATTTGTCTGGGAGAGAAAAAAAGGAGAGAGAGATGCTTCTTCTGATGCTTCCCCAGTTTGCTGTGGTAGCTGTCGGGAGCAGACCCAAAGGAACTGGTAGATAATGCAACAATGGCGTAGGTCCTTGCTTTGCCTAATATGCAAATATGTATTAAGATGCTTAGATTTGGGAAACTGGAATATGGCCACACAACTTACTGTGGACATTAGGTCAAGTCTGTACTGAGAACATACTAAACTGAGAGTCTGAGGTGTGCAGGGTAGATGTTGAACTAGGAATGGGCTTAGCTCCTGATGGAACTATGAAACCTTGGACCAGTTACTGGGTTGGATCCAAGCAACTTTTTCACTCTGGCTTGCCCAGCTCCCCTCCTCCTCCAAATCCTGTTTTATATGGCTTTTGTCCATACAGGCCCCGTGATCCCCAGGATATCATGGGGGATGCCCTCTTTCTCTTTTCACCAGTGGAAAAGCCAGTTGGATCGAACTCATTCAATCATTCAATCAATCAGTAATCAATCAGTAATTGAGAAGTGGCAATGCAGCAGGACATTTCAATTTCCCCTGCAGCACAAAGGTATAAGCACCCCTTAAGGTAGCACACTATGTTATCTCCCTTGTAATAAAGCGGATGGAAGAGCATTGAGACAGGCCAGAGTGAAAGCTATACTGTATTTGGAAACCCATAAATTAGCTCAACATTTCAACAACACTAATTTCTGATTCCTGCTGTGATGGTATTTTGCAGCAGGACTTAAATGGTGTTGAGATTTGTTGTCCCAGACCCTTTACTTAATTTCTAATCCGTTGTTTTCCAGTGCTGCATAGCTCACAAGGCTTCTTGCAAGGACAATATTTGATGGAAACATGTATGCTACTCTTAGCTCCTTGCGGGAAAGAGAAGGATGTATATAAGACGTAAAAATGAACCCCTCTGTAACATTCTCTGAAAATATGTTGCCCATAGGCTAAAAGACAGTGCAAGAAAGCATCCCTCAAATGCTGTTTCTTGCCGTTCTTCTCCCGCCTAATTGTGCAACTATTAAATCTGAGAAAGAAATTTATATTTGGCTTCAGGCCAATGGTACGTATCACAACAATAATTAAAAGTTACTAATTTTTTTGCTGTGACTCCTCCTCCTTCTATTCATTGGAGTATAGCTGGACATACACTGTGTACAATGTCGTTATCCACATTAGAGTTCTGTATTTAACACACACACATACACAACAAACCTCAATTACTTATCTCTCTGTCATCACCTCACAAATGAACTGTGTGCTTCTTGTTGCCAAGGAAACTGATCTTCCCAAAGATGTAATGCCACTTTGATATCATTGTAAACCAGTAAAGTGGAAATCTTTAACGTTTGTCAGCCTCTTAAGAGTAAGCCGTTTCCCCTAATCAAAATGAACATAAAATTATTCTGAGCATGTACAAATGCAGCATTCTAGAAACAAGCGTACTTGCTGGAATAGACAGTGCTGTGTTCCCAAAATGATTCATGCTCAAATCAATTGATTATCCCATATGTAAAACAGGGGTCTCCCCCAAGCCAGTATTGTTGTCATTAATTAACATTCCAAAAGTTGTGAATTAATCAGCACGTGTTTAGCAATTTGGAAAGGAATGTTAGTGTGTGTGTTTTTTAAAGGACATCTACCCCTTCTGCAGTATTCAAAAATTAGACTGACACCACTCCAAATCACAGAATAGAAAGAAATGATGTTTTTCAGTAGATGATGCTTGTATTTAAAGTATTAGCAAGCAGGGGATTCACGGGGACTTGCAGAGAGGCATCTCATTTCCCCTCCACCACTATTTCTTCTTTCCCTTCTTTGAAAGCCCCCCACAGTCTCTCTCCTTTTTCTCCCTCCTTCTCTCCTTCCCGCACACCAGCCAACGTTCTTTTAGTTGCCCCCCTGTTTCTTCAGTTTTCCCTCCTTCCCTCCCCCTGGCAGCCTCTCTCTGGGAAAATTATGGGCGATTCTGCATCTAGCATTCGCTCCACATTTTCTAAGCGCAGCCCAAAACCACATTCAAGTACCTTGGGGCAATGCCAGACTGACTGCAAAGTCACCCCAGAATGGCCATAAATCTATGCAGAAGGCACCATAAAACCCAAAGATCAAAGAAAGCAAAAGTGGCATGGAGTGTAGAGGCTACCAGAAAATCTGATGATCGAAAGAAGTGAAAGCAGCATGCAGTGCAGAGGGGAATTTCTGTTCCAACTAGGGCTGCCAAGTCAGCCCGGGGGGCGGGGGATCCCCCGCTATAGGGGTTCCCGATCCGCCAGCTGGCATTCGGCCGGCGGGGGGAACCCCACCCCAGAAGTTGTCCGGTGAGGACGACTTGCCCCGTGTAATGACGTCACCTCTGGGTGACGTCATTACGTTGCTGTGGCGCGCGCGCAAAGCGCACGCGCCAGAAGAGTTCCCGGGGGGAGAACAACTCCCCCCCTGCCGGTAAGTCGCCGGGACTTGGCAGGCCTAGTTCCAACATGGGTTTCATATAAAAAAGGGGAAAACCAAAGCAGAATCAGCCTGTAGCTGAGTTGTGTGATGCCTGCTGTCAGGCCCAGTTGCATGGTGGGAACCTGCATCGTCTCGCAGGGGCACCTCACTTTCCCATGTATCAACCTCCCCACATTATTTCTTTATCCCCTCCTTTTGGCAGCCCCCCATCCTCATTTTCCTTCTCTCCTTCCCAACTAACCTACCTTTTATCATTGGCCGTATTTATTATTTAGCAGAGGATAGGACTCACAATAATGGGTGGAAGGTACCGGCTGGGTCTTAGGAAAAACTTTTTTGACAGTAAGAGTTGTGCAGCAGTGGAATCGGCTGCCAGGGGAGGTGGTGAGCTCCCCTTCACAGGCAGTCTTTAAGCAGCGGCTGGACCAGCACATTTGTCAGGGATGCTCTAGGCTGACCCTGCATTGAGCAGGGGGTTGGACTAGATGGCCTGTGTGGCACCTTCCCACTCTGGGATTCTATTATTCTGTTATTATTTACTTACTTCATTAGTTATCATTTATTTTCATACTCCCACCTTTTTCCAGAATGGGGACCCAAAGCAGCATAGAGCATACATCATTGTCTTCCATTCATTCTCTTCACAACAACCCCATGAGGCAGGTGAGGCTGAAAACATTTAAGTGGCCCAAAGTCACCCAGTGATCTTCCACAGTAGAGTGGGAAATTGAACCTGGGTCTCCCAAATCCCAGTCTGAAACTCTAATCCCTACACAATGCTGACTATTGTAGGGTGACTGCTGCCAAACAGTAGCAAGCAGAGAGGCCTGGATGAGTTATAGAACTTCTTTGGTATGAAGCTGTCTGGTGGTTGCTGCCAGGCTGGCCCTGATTCTGCCTCAAAGGCCAAAACAGCTCTGGAAAGGGCCCTCCCCCTCCCCTGCCTTATAACGACAGAAACCAAGGCTTCAACTGGCAACACTGATGTGGTTGCCTAGCAATGGCCACTTAGATCTTCCCAGGGCTTCCGTTTCCTAAAGCTACAAACATTACTTCTATTATTTTGGGGGTTCCAAGCCACAAGGGGGGGGGGGGTTGTGTGTGTGTTTATTTTGGACATTCTAAACAAGATCTCTTAGCAGAGGGATCCTTCCTGGTTTTATGCACAACAGACCTGACCTACCTATCCTGTGGGAAGCAGTGGTCCTCTGACTTCAGAAGGTTCCAAGGAATTCACTGATTACATTATTTCTTCCCTTTATTTAGGAGGACTGTTTAGTCTTCTGCTTATTCCCTATTAATAGTCATTATTCTCATCTAGAAAAACTTAAGTCTACAGCTGAAAAAAAACAGACTTAGGTTAACCTCGGAAAGTTGGCCGAGAGCAAATTTAAAAAAAATTATCTTTTAAAGTTGTAAATTTGACACAAATTACCTATGGCATGAGGTGTCATTTCATTGCAAGACCCTTCCTGTCTAATGGTCTCAGTGATAGAGAGAAGAGGTTCTTTTCTCACGGAGTTGGTCACAGCCTTCAAGACGGTGTTGGCAGATTACAAACTTGTAAATTGGATATGTGTGAGAGAGTTTCCAAGTTCTCAGTTTTTTGCTCAGGACTTTCTCAACATCAGGAAAGGGAAGAAAAACTGCATCCTAGACAAACTGAAACTGTCTCCTGTGATGGGGCATCGGACTCGAATCCAGATGTTCTGTTGGAGAGCAACATGACCACCCTCTGAAACGGTCTTCACGAAAGCTGGTATTTCCTTCACATAACCCTTTCACCCCATTTTGCTGCTGATACTGTGCTGTTGCTTCGCAGAAGGGACGCAAAGAAAACCACCTGTCCTTGGGCAGTGCCTTCGCTAGTAGGGGCCTCTGCACATGTGACAAAGTCCTCCTGTTTGCTGGCTGTTGGCAAGAGGACTTTGAAGGTGACATTCCGTGAGGTTTTTGTGTCTCCCAAACTTGCCTTTTCTCCTCACAACCACAGGCATGTGGGGAGAAGCAGCTTCACCCTTCCCCTCTGCATTGTTTTGGAGTAGTGGTTAAGAGCACGGACTCTAATCTGGGAGAACTGGATTTGATTCTCCACTCCTCCACATGCAGCTGCTGGGAGACCTTGCACAAGCCACAGTTCTCTCAAAGCTGTTCTCTCAAGAGCAGTTCTCAAAGAGCTCTCTCAGCCCCACCTCTCTCAGCCTCTCTGTTGTGGGGAGAGGTAGGGTGGGGTATAAATCCAACTCTTCTTTTTCTTCTTCTTCTTCTTCTACTACTACTACTACTATTACTACTACTACTACTACTACTACTACTACTCTTTTAAACCACCCTGTGGGGGTCACTATGGCTCCATTACAAAGCTTAGATGCAGCCATGTTTAGTAGAGCAATTTTGCTGACAGTTTAAGGAGAAGAAGAAGAGAAGAAGAGATTGGATTTATATCCCGCCCTCCACTTCCCAAGGGAGTCTCAGAGCGGCTTGCAAACTCCTTTCCCTCCCCCTCCCCACAACAGACACCCTGGGAGGTAGGTGGGGCTGAGAGAGCTCAGGAGAAAACAGTGTAGAGGGAAAGGCACCTGCAGCTTCTAAAATGTCTGTACCTGGAGAAACGGACCCCCATGAGCCTGGGATGCAAAAAGTTCTCTTTGAACACCTGTTTTTAAAGTCGTTGTGTCATGAGGACTCTGAAATACGTAAAGAGGTCCTACAGCAATAAAATTTCGCCTTCATGCCTTTTGCTTGAGACTCCCCAGCCACATCTTCCACCATGGTATAGCACAGACAGCAAGGACTGAGAAGTGGATAACGGATGGGATGGACAGATTGGGGGGGGGGGGATACCATGGCCCCAGGCCATTTAGGGCCTTAAAGGTAAGAACTGGCATTTTCAACTGTGCCTGGAAGCAAATGAATAAACACTGCAGATCATTCAGTGTAGGACCAATTGGAGTTTCCAAACTAGGGGTTTGCAAACCCGCCCCCAGTATTTTTGGGGTTCAGGTATTCTGAACCCCCCAAAATTGATATTTCCCAATATTCCCGAATCCCAACACTGACATGATATTTGGATTTGGTAAATATTCAGGATTGGCGAATTTTTCAGCTCTGTTATACCCTATGGGGACCATTATAGTCAACAGTGTATAATGGAGAATCAATCCAGGTGTATTCGGGGCTCTGGAGGGCTAGGGGCTGTTTTTTGAGGTAGAGTCACCAAATTTGCAGCATAGCTGCTGATTCCTCCCCTCAATGCCCCCCCCCCCCCCCAAGTTTCAAAAAGATTGGACCGGAGGTCCAATTCTATGGGCCCCTCCAAAAACTACCCCCATCCTATCTTTTTTGGAATTTTTCAGTTCAGCCATTTTGGGGTAGCTGAATCAGTAGCCTGCTTTGTAACCCCAAATACTGATATGGTATTTTTTCAGCTCGGTTTATACCAAAGCACACACCCCTATTCCAGACCATCTTCAAAGGCAGTTCTACATAGAGTGCACTGCAGTAATCAAACATGTATTTGATCAGAGCATTGATCCCCATGGCTAGATCATGCGTTTTGAGGAATGGTCATAGCTGCATAGCTGCATATACTTGCACAGCGTAGTTGTCAACAGTCTTATACTCCTCCATATACAAGCATTCTCATATATTAGTCAAATCTGCTGCCAGGTGTTAAGCTAGAGACCTCTCCCTCCTTCAGTTCCTGCAACGGTCAACTTCAAACTGCTCCGGCAGGATTGAATCAGCCTCCTGGCCAGACATTCAGCTGCCTGAGATCCTTGATAGCTGTTACTTTGTTCCCCTAGTTGAAGAACTTAGCTTCAGCAATGGTAGATTCAACCTCTGGGGTATTTTTGTCTTGCTGTTGGCTTCTAGGCAATGAATGTTGTGCTCCTGGTGCATGTAAAATATGATCAATGTATGAGAAAAAAAAGGAAGGGAATGAGTGAGCAAGTCAAAGGGTTTGAAACTAATCAGGGTTAAAATGTCACACACACACACACACACACACACACACATATTAAAAAAGAGGAACATCATTTTGAAAGCCTCTCTTAAAAGATTAGGATGAAGAAGTCATAACAATGTCAGATCTTATTGGAAAAGACAAGACTATTGCATTAACGTAAGGAAGCCGAAGACAGTGATTTTAATGCCAGGAACAATATTAGGTTTGTGGATCCAAATAGTACATGACAATTTGTTTTTAAAAAAGAGTGTGCGTAGATGAGCGGGGGGTGGGGAGAGTGAAATATGGCTGTGATTACCAAGAAAGGCTATTGGGAAGGCAAAGCGAACTAGAAAGTTCTTCTAGAATGCCGTCATATTGAAAGCAGCAGCACAGATATTGTCCTGCAATATTCCCGCAGGCCCTTTGTTATGTAAAAGAAGAGTGGAAAATGTGCCTTCTTTATTGATACTTTTATTTTTTGCAAAAGTCTTTTTTTTCACAGGGCTGGCACTGTTTGTATCAGGAATAGGGTTCTAGTTTGTAATTGTTCGGTGTAAATTTCGGGAGGGGGATAGCGTTTTTAGGGTCGCCAACTCTGGGTTGAGAAGTTCCCGGAAATTTGGTAGCAGAGCCTGAGGATGGAACAGTTTGGGGAGGGGAGGGCGCTCAGTTGGTGTGTGATGTCATATAGTCCACATTCTGAAGCCGCCATTTCCTCCAGGGGGACTGATCTTTGTCATCTGAAGATCAGTTGTAATTCTGGGTGAACTCCATGTCCCACCCCTCTCCCTCCTCCTGCTGCATTGTTTCTATTTCATTCTTCTCTAATGGGATAATCCAATTTTATTTAGGGTTGCCTAAATAGGATTGGTTGGGGCCATGGTGGTTCAGAGGTTAAGACACTGAGTTGCAGACTGGAAGGTTGGCAGTTCGGCAGTTGAAGAACTGAGTGCTGCGTGATGGAGTGAGCGCCTGTCTCTGGCCCCAGCTCCTGCCAGCCTAGCAGTCTGAAAGCAGGAAATTGCAATTAGATAAATAGGTACCGCTTTGGAGGGAAGGTAACACTGTTCCATTGCGCCTCGGTGTTCAGTTATGCCAGCCACATGACCATGGGAAAACTCTTCAGACAGTGCTGGCTCATTGGCTTGGAAACGGAGATGAGCACCACCTCCTAGAGTTGGATTTGACTAGCTATCAAGCAAGGGAAACCTTTACCTTTAAATAGGATTGGTAGTTACCTGGAGTTCTCCCACTATTACAGTTGATCTCCAGATGACCAAGTCCAATTCCCCTGGAGAAAGTGGCTGCTTTGAAGGGTGGACAGTATGACATTATACTTTGCTGAGATCCCTCTGCTTTAACAAAACCTGCCCTCCCCAGGCTCTGCCCCCCCTTCCAGATATTTGCCAACCTGTCAACCCTAAATTTCATTGCATTGTTTATTGCTTAATGTGGTAATCTAGTTTTATCACACTGTTTATGGTATTATATCGGTCTTTGTGGCTTTGTTTTTATAATATTGTAGTTCACCTTGAAACTCAGGGAGAAAAATGGATTATAAATGAAGTAAATTAATTAATAAACCAGAACATAAAGTTGGCCTAGGCTGGGGAATGGGAGTGTGTGTGGGGTGGGGGGTAGCCTAACCAACAGCTATTGGTGCTGTAGCAGTGTCCTTCTTCCGCCTTGTCTTTGTATCTGCTCTGTATTACTGGGTTGTAATTAAAAATGTATAGAACACTTTTGTGAAATTTCACTAGTTTTACTAAAATATTTTTACTTCCCTCGAAAGAAAGAAAGAAAGAAAGAAAGAAAGAAAGAAAGAAAGAAAGAAAGAAAGAAAGAAAGAAAGAAAGAAAGAAAGAAAGAAAGAAAGAGGGCTTGTCTTTAGTGAAATTCTGCTGTGGTTCTAGTTTATGTATTTTATTTCTTTAATTCATTTGTACCCCACTGTCAGGATCTGACATTTCCTGCTCAGGAGATGGGATGCAGCTATATGATTACGTAGTAATCTCCCCCTCCTGTGGAATGTGTTCCTTTCCCTCGCTTAAGCCTCTGCTTCTGTCTTTCTTATCTATGGCCTTGGCCAAGTCTTCTCACAGGCTTTGTTGCTTATTAGGAATTTTCCTGCAGGTGCAAACCACTTTTCTTTCCCGCGTCTTCTCTTGGGAATAAACGGACCCAGGATTTGGGCGCCTTTTTTCACTGTATCATGATCGGTAGGTGTTTACTTACACTTTCGTTTGAATACACTATAACTGTACCAGTGCTTGCCTCACCTCTCCATTACTGACTCAACAAGTGTGCACCAGAGATCCACCAAATAAAGGAGTCCTTGTTTAAGATCCTTTGGTTTTGGTTTGAAATCTATTGGACTCTCACACCCACCCTTCTCCCCAATGGGCACCAAAACCAGCTTACATCATTCTCTTCTCCTCCATTTTATCTTCACAACAGCCCTGCAAGGTAAGTGAGGCTGAGTGAGAGCGTGAGTGGCCCAAGGTCACCCAGCGAGCTTCTATGGCATGAGTGGGGATTCAAACCTGGGCCTCCCTGATCCTAGCTTATTATTTATTTATTTATTTATTGAATTTATATCCCGCTCTCCCCACCAAAGGCAGGCTCAGAGCGGCTCACAACATAGTTAAAATTACAATCCATTTAAAATAAACCCTTCACATTAAACATTAAAATACTATCCATATATCCTACACAAGATTGGCGGCATTTCAATTATACCCACAGGTGGGTCCGAGCAGCATTCGTATAAAATCTCTGTGTAACCACACACAGGTTGGCAGATGGAAGTGCCAACAGACGGGCTGGTGGATGGAGCTGGGCCAGGGCTAAGATGTCTACCTTGACACTCTTTACTACTATGCCTTCCCAGCTTATTTGCCTCAGCTTACTATGATGTTCATTTGCCTCCTTATGTATTGCATCAAATTATAGGATAGGGTTGTCAGCTCTGGATTGGGAAGTCCTTGGAGATTTGGGGGAGGTGAAGCTTGGGAGGGTGAGGTTTGGGGAGGGACACCAGCAGGGTACAATGCCACAGGGTCCACCCCAATGTTCCCTCGGATTCCCCCACACACACACACACACTGAGCGGAGCAGTTCACAACCTGAGCAGAATATAACTGCTGTCATCTTAAAATGGGCAATGGGGCTTCCTGTGTTAATGAGTGGTTGCTCACATGCACAGCTTAGAGAGAACACCTGTCCACCCTCCAAAGCAACCATTTTCTCAGGGGAACTGAACTCCATCATCTGGAGATCAGTTGTAATAGCAGGAGATCTCCAGGCCTCATCTGGAAGTCGGCAACTCCACATGGGGTGATCGAGAACAGTACAGCGTGCTACACTGAACAGGAACTCAGGCAAGGATCTTTCCCTACCCTGCATCTGGAGATTAAGGCTGGGATCTTGTTCTTCCACTAAGTCCCATCTCCTCCAAATTACCTGCCTTTTGCCTCTAATCCATCAAGTCCAGCAGGGCGCTATGGACCGTGAGCACTGTTTGAACACTTTAAGAGGAAGCAACAAATAGCCAAACGGGCCACTAGCATCAATGAGAGATGGGAAAGGGATGGATGGTGTCTGTCTTTTTGTCCAACTGAAAGGTAGAGAAAAATAGTTTAAAATTGTTGGCAAGAGGGAGGCTTTTTGTCCTCTTTCTGTCTCTGAAAATAATTGTTTCAGTTTCTGAGAACAAGGGGAAAACTCTGCCTTCCGGCCAGAATTCATAGGTGCCTTCAAAAGACGGCGATGACACCACTAGCACTGTGATGGGGAAGTGAATTTCTTTTTTCCTGGAGATCATTTTTTTAGATATAGCCATTGGTTCCTCTTGCCTTTCCTTCTCTTTTACAAGAGGGGCTTCTCTTTCATTTCTCTTTGGAGAAAAGTCAATGCACCCTTTTGTACCTTCAGCCCTTGCAGTTGCTTTATATTAAACACCACAGGCGGGACACTAGGTGGCGCCTGAGAGCAATGGTCACCTGAATCCTGTGCTCTTCAACTCACTCCCCTTCTCTCAACAAAAATAGGCAGTAAAACTGATCTGAAGCTCTCCCCTCGGATGGGTAACGATAAAGAAAAACCTTCTACCTCCGCAACGAAAAAATCAAAACCGAATGACACCGGTACAGTATCAAAATCTTTAAATAATAAAACGGGCCTGTTAGACGACGAGAGCCTGAAAATGGCGGCCGCAAAAAGTGGGGGGGAAGAAGGCGCGAAAACGATCTCCACGAGAGAATTAAACATGGCCTTAACAAATATGGAAAAAAACATTTCTAGAAAATATGGAAAGAATGTTTAAGCCGGTTTATGATAGATTAGACATGTTACAATCAAATGTCTTGGAAACTAAAAGTATAGCAGAGGCAGCTCTAAATAACAGTCTTGCCAACCAAACAGCCATACAAACGCTGCAGCTCACAGATGATATTTTAGCCGAGAAAACTATGAAACTGGACTTAATATCGAGACAAAATAATTTGAAACTACGAGGGATCGCAGAAAAAATTGAAGGCTCAGAGGACTTATCAAATTATATATCTAACTGGCTGAGAAAACAGATAGATGTGGACGGAGATATCTCTACTGCAGTCACCAAGGCTTTTAGACTCGGGTCTCCAGCGATTTTAAAGGTACGACCTATGAGGGACATAATGATAACCCTGATGGACCCACGTTATAGAAAAGCTATTTTAAATACAATTCGACAAAAAGGACATTTAAATCATAAAGATTCTGAGGTGGAAATATATCCGGACCTGCCAAAAGAAGCAATCCAAAAAAGGCGGGAACTTAAGAGCATAACTTCACAACTGCTAGAAGCCGAGATCAAATACACTTGGATCACTCCTCTCACTGTACAAGTTTATTCAAAAGGAAAATCATTCAAGTTTTCAACTGTAGAAGAAGGTCTTCAAGTTTTAAGAGCAATGGACATATCTACGCCTATGGAATGGAGCAAAAGATCCAACAAGTGTTGGCTTTCCTCTTCATCGTCCTCATCTCCACCGCCTCAAGAATCGAGACAACAACATCGAGCAGCCACTTGATTTCTGAAAGAACACTTATACCTAAGAGACTGCGAGTCAAGAAAGAGCTTCCTCTATGTACTTTTATTAGGTTTGAACTAAAAGGAACAAAGTTATATATGTTTGACTGCTTAGTGTTAAAGGTTATTACTTAGTTAATGAAAAATGTTAGGGGGTAGTTAAGTAAGATTGAATCTGGGATTAGTTATAATAAATGTTGAATTAATATTAATGAAAATGCCTATTAATAATATGTTATAAATAAGGGAGAAGGGGAGGGGGTGGGTTGGGGAAAAAGGGGGATTTGTCTAAGCCGTTTATTTATTTGCTTCTCACTGTTTGGTGCTGGGAAGGGAGTGGGGAGGTATAGCTGGAGAAGACCCAGCCTCCTGGAGATAGTTAAAAACTTCAGGAGAAAGGAGAGGCTTAATTTTGTACTTTTTAATCTTCTCACACTATTAATTAATTAATTCTAGACTACAGTTTAATCTGCTAATCAATTGTAGAAATTAATTTGTGTAGTTTGAGTTGTTACAGTAAGCAACTACTGAATATCCACTCTACAGTTTCTTAATTATTTTAATTATATATATATATATAAAAAATAAATTTTAAAAAAATTTCAGCTTAGATAAGGATTGTACAACTTTAGGTAGGTATAGTTAGGGTTAGGTAAATTAATAAATTTGAAGTTCAGTACTAATCTATACTTGGGAATAAAGCACATTTTATAGTAAGAAATAAGAGTATTTTTATCAATTTTTAGGAACACATAGTATAAGTAAATAGCCTACTATTGAGATTTAAAAAAGCAACAGCACACTCTTGTGGTAAGAGTGATAATAGCAGTCTCGACCAATTTTTAGCTCCCAATTTATATAGCCTGATTTTGGAAGTTGTATCCCAGTTTTAAGGAATAGTGTTTTTCTTTTACAAGCACTTTATTTGGTAAATATTTGTGTAGTGCTTATTATAGCGGTAGTGCTGACTATATTTTTACAGCTGAAAAACTACAATTACTCTCATACTCTGTTGTTTGGAAAATATTATAACAAATTCTCAAAAAATATGTCTGAGGAACTGAACATCATTACATCTAATGTAAATGGACTGAGTAACACACTGAAAAGAAAGCGCATACTAACAAATTTTCTGAAACTAAAACCCTCTGTAGTTTTACTACAGGAGACACATCTTAAAAAATCTGACTTAAAGATATTCAACACTAATAAATTTTCATTGCAATATTCTGCAGCAGGTTCCTCCAAATCTAGGGGGGTAGCCATTCTTCTCAGCCACCTGGTCCGCTTCGATCTCGCAGCCAAAAAACAAGACCCAGAGGGATGGTTCCTATTTATTAAAGGACAACTGGAAGGTAAGATGACAACCATAGCCACATTGTATGCACCTAATGAAGGCCAGACAGTATTCTTAGAATCAACACTAAAATCTCTCAGTGAATTTGCTGAAGGAGATTTAATATTAGGAGGAGATTTCAACATGGTAATAGACACAAAAATAGACAAATCCACACCACCAACAACTACATCAAAACGTGCCAATGGTCACACCAGACTGGCACACATAGCGGAGGAATATAATCTAATTGACATTTGGAGGACTCTACACCCAGGAGAAAGAGATTATACCTTTTTTTCAGATCGACATAATTCATATTCTAGGATAGATCTACTCTTGCTGTCCAAATCACCACTAGACAAAGTTACAGACTCAAAAATAGGTCCTTTTCACTGGTCAGACCATGCGTGGGTAAATTGTAGACTCTCTCAAATAGACCAGATAAACAGACACAGACAATGGTCATTAAATACAGCTTTATTAAATCATCCAAATCTCAGATCAGATATAGCCGATGCCATAAAGACATATTTTATAGAAAATGATTCCCAGGAAGTGTCTCCCACGACTTGTTGGGACGCAATGAAACCGACTATCAGGGGCATTTTGATTTCAAAAGCGACCTTCCTGAAAAAACAAAAGCAAAAATTAGTTAAGGACACCCTGGAAAATATTAAAGAATTAGAAATGGCCCACAAAAAAACTAACTCTAAATTTTTTTTACAAAAACTTGAACTAGAAAGGAAATCTTTACAGGTGATGGAACTTTCCTCAATAAGGAAACAGATGGCTTACACTAAACAGAAATATTGGCAGAAATCACCTAGAAATCTGAAACAATTAGCTTATAAAGTCAAAGAACTTAGGAAACAGGCCCACATCAAAGCTATAAAAGATAACAAAGGTAAAGTAGCAACAAGCACAAAGGATATACTTCAAGTAATGGAGGAATTTTACACCAAGTTATACTCACCCACAATTTCTACAGAGGAAGTATATCAAACAAATCTTAAAAACTTTCCTATCCACTCTACTTTAAAGTTGGAGCACAGAGAATGCATGGAAGAGGCTATAAGTATAGAGGAGGTCCAGCAGGCCATTAAGCTAACAAAGACTAACAAAACACCAGGCCCTGACGGATTCCCCATAGAATATTATAAGATGTTTGCAGAACATTTGTTACAACCATTAACAAACACATTTAATTATATTTTAGCTTCTGAGGAAATTCCAACTTCATGGAAACAGGCTACCACAGTAGTGCTCCCAAAACCAGGCAAAGATCATATGCTACCCAAATCATATAGACCAATCTCACTACTTAATCAAGACATGAAGCTTTTCTCCTCCATCTTGGCCAAGAGGATTAACTCATTTATACCCAAATACATTCACATTAACCAGGCAGGATTTATACCCCACAGAGACCTGGCAGACAACACATTCAAGACATTGAATCTGCTACACCATTGTAAGTCAAAAAAGATTCCGACAGCTTTCTTATCGCTAGATGTGGAGAAGGCTTTTGATTCTGTTTCATTTAAATACTTATTTTCTGTTCTTCAGAGAATGGGCTTTGGCCCAAAATTCATCAGAACAATACAATGCTTATATGACAAACCAATGACTAGCATTAAAATCAATGGGCATAATTCAAAACCAATAACACTGGGTAGAGGCACAAGGCAAGGATGTTCTCTCTCCCCATTACTTTTTGCTATGGCAATAGAACCTTTAGCACAAGCAATAAGAACCAACAACAAAATTTTAGGGGCCAAGATAAAGGAAACAGAATACAAAATATCTCTATTCGCAGATGACATGATTTTATATTTAACTAAACCAGAAACATCGATTAAGGAGTTGCTACATACACTGCAAGCCTTTGGTTCCCTGTCAGGCTTACAGGTAAACCAATCCAAATCACAATTATTGCCTATCAATCTAAATAAAGCAGAATGTTCTAATCTGAAAAATAGTTTTAACTTTGAATGGGCTAATAAGGATCTCACGTATTTAGGGATAAAAATCTCAGGAAACATAATCAAATTATTAGATATCAACCATAAAGCTATTCATTCTAATGTGATCTCACTTATAACGAAGTGGTCTAAATTAAATCTTACTTGGTTGGAAAGGTATAACCTAATCAAATCTTTCCTTCTCCCAAAATATCTCTTTTTATTCCGAACAATTCCGGTTAAGATACCAGAATATCTATTGAAGAAATGGCAAAGTACATGGTGGTCCTTTTTATGGGATGGAAAGAAAGCCAGAATTAGCTTGAAAATCTTGAAAAGAGCCAAAAATAAGGGAGGTTTCAGTTATCCAGATATCTCAATATACCACAAAGCAACATTTTTAGCCAACATTATTAAAATGATGAGAAATGCAAATAATAATGAATGGTTAAATATAGGAACAGATTCATTGGGCATAGCTTCCATAAATATCCCAATTTGGGAAGAAAAAACAGGTTTTCAAGCTAACAAAATTTATAACCCATTTATATCTCCAACGATAAATTACTGGAGAACAAAACGAAAGCAACTCATTCCAATTATTTCGAAATATGCAGTCTACACACACCAAACCTGGTTCACACAGGGAACTGAGGCATCCTTCAGAAGGAAATGGCAAGAAGCTGGTCTTTCAAGAATAATTGATATTTCAAATAGAAAAAGCTTACTGAGCAAACAGGAATTAGAAACAAAACTCAATGATAAAATCCCATGGTTTTTATATATGGCAATCCAACATTTCAGCACCAAAATAAAATTGGCTGCTATTCTAACACAAAAGACAACAGATTTTGAAATTATATTAAGTATGTTTGGAAATCATAATAAAGGCTTGATTTCTGACTTATATGGTTTATTATTGGACAAACAAAACACAACTATACTTAACTATCAAAAAATCTGGAACAAAGAATGTAACCTCAATATTGAGGAGAAAATATGGTCGGACATTTGGACAGCAAGAGTAGAATATCCTACCGCGATTTCTTTGGAATTTAAGCTACTTACTAGATGGTATCTCTCACCACAAAAAATATCATATGGAAATGCAACATATTCTCCGTTGTGTTGGAAAGGCTGTTGTGAGAGTTCTGCTCAAAGTAGTCAAGGATCAGATCTTGGTTGGTTAACCACAGTTCTTTATTTCCAATCTCTACATTAGTACAGCATCTCGGATTATTGTCAGAGATGAGACAGATTATACAAGCGGGTCTATTATACCATTCCAAGGAGTTTGAATTACCCATAGATAGCCAATCCCCTGAAAGGAAAATTGGCGGGCTAAAAGGTGTCTTGACCGTTTGGTTCTCACAGGAAAAGAGTGAGGTGTTAGGCAGTAAATTTCCTCTCCCAAACCAGACCCCTCAGATGTTACCAGTTCACATAACAATCAATGGCTTCAAGGTTTTTACATATGATAAGAGATGAGAGGCATCCTCCCTTGAAGTTCCTGCCAGAGCAGCTGGAATGCGGAGGCAGGGATGTGAGGCCTCCTTGTTCTCGCAAATCACTGGTGTCACCCTCCCGGTCTGGACAAGAATTATTACAATACGGTTACATAGAATCCCAATACATGATAGATACATAAGGAAAGTAAAAGCATATATGAAAACTAAAGAGAGGAGGCCTGATTAATATGTTGTCTGAATTAGCAGATTCTGACACCCTGCCCTCTTCATAATTAACTTCACCTAGCTTTGTCAGGAAACATTTTGTGGAATAATTTCACTAGTTTGGGGGCATGAACATGCTCTGAGCGAATCCATTCATTGTGTTCCGGGCCGAAATCAAGCCATCTAACTAAATAATATAATCGGCCTCTCCGCATCTTGGAATCGAGGATTTCAGTTATCTCGAAGTGAGGGGCCCCCTCCTTCATCAGTGGAGGAGGAACTGGAGGAACTGGATGCCAGGCATTCGGCCCAGGATCTTTCTTCAGGAGGCTGAAATGAAAAACAGGGTGCACAGAACTCAGTGATTTAGGCAGCTCCAGTTCAAAGGACACATCCGATATTTTACGTAACACTTTATAGGGTCCAACATATTTCCATCCCAGCTTTCTGCTGGGCTGCAAACTATGGATATTTTTCGTGGAGAGGTAGACAGAATCCCCTGGCTGGAGGTCCCAGCCTACCGCTCGTCCTCGATCCGCATACTTTTTATAATCCTCTTTTGCCTGGTCCAGTGCTTTGGCTATCAATGGCCAGGAGTCTTGCAAGGCAGTCCACCAACTTTTAAAATCCGATGGGGAAGTATTGGGTTCAGTGTCAATGGTAGGCAATGGTTTCCCTTCAAAACCCCCCACCGCCATAAAAGGAGAGACTCCCGTGGAAGAATGCACAGCGTTGTTGTAGCTATATTCTGCGAATGGCAACAACTCCACCCAATTGTCTTGATGATAATTGGTATAGCATCTTAAAAATTGTTCCAGAATTTGATTAGTTCGTTCGGATTGGCCATCGGTTTCTGGGTGGTAACCCAAACTCAGTGCTGGTTCAATGTCCATCATTTTTAGGAGCTCCCGCCAGAAATTGGCAACGAATTGACTGCCTCTGTCGGATACCACTCTTTTCGGAAAAGCGTGTAATTTTATCACGTGGTTAAAGAAAGCTTTGGCCATTCCCTTGGCGGTGGGCAATTGCTTGAAGGGGGTGAAATGGGCTTGCTTTGAAAACGTGTCAACCACCACCCAAATAACCGTCTTCCCTCTGGAGGGGGGTAGATTCGTGATAAAATCCATAGCTATGGCCTCCCATGGGCGAGAAGGGGTGGGTAAAGGGTGCAATAATCCAGAAACCTTTCCCCCCCGTTTTTTGCACATTAAGCAAGTTTGGCAAGCCGAGACGAAATCAGAGACGTCTCGGCGCATGCGCGGCCACCAGAATTGACGCTGGATTAAATTAAGCGTCTTTAGGAAACCAAAATGCCCTGCTAGTTTAGAAGAATGGCAAGCCAACAATATGTCTTTGCGTTTGGCCCGTGGCACCACTAGTTTGTCTCCATGGAGCCAGCACCGATCTTCTCTCTTTGAGCATTCTCCTAAAGCCTCCAATTCTTCTACTTCCTCGGGAGCATAATCCCCCCCCCAATCACAAGTCCCGATATCCAACTGCGTTTTCTTGGTTTGGCTCCGAGTGACTACTGCCCCACCCAATTGCTGGGGGGAGAACATGGAATCAAACACTTCTTCTTTTACACTCTCATGTTGGGGCAATCTGGATAGCGCGTCTGCCAAGGAGTTGGCCTTCCCGGGGAAATGTTTAAGCACAAAATTAAACTTGGAGAAAAAGTCTGCCCACCGCAGTTGTTTGGCATTGAGTGATCTCTGTGTACGCAACGCCTCCAGATTCTTATGATCAGTCCAAATTTCAAAGGGGGCTTGCGCGCCCTCCAGCCAATGTCTCCACGTAGTGAGTGCCAATCTAATAGCTGCCGCTTCCTTGTCCCAAACCGACCAATTTCTCTCCGTGTCATTAAATTTTTTCGAGATGTAAGCCAGGGGGTGTAATTTCCCGTCCAGCCCGCTTTGTAATATGGCCCCCCCCATGGCTACATCCGACGCGTCTACATGGATTATGAACTCTTTGGTCTCATCGGGGTGGGCTAAGATGGGCTCGGAAGTGAAGAGAGTTTTTAAAGTTTCGAACGCCCTTTGGCACTCCCCGTTCCAGGCAATCCTTTCTCCTGGCTTTCCCGCCTCGGGCCCCGTCCCCTTAGTTTTCAGTAAGTCCGTTAGGGGGAGGGTGACTGTTGCAAAGTCTTTTATGAAGGTTCGATAGAAGTTACAAAATCCTAACAGGCTTTGCAATTGTTTCCTCGTTCGAGGAGCCTCCCATTGCACTACCGCCTCCACTTTGGCTGGGTCCATTTCCAGTCCCCTTTGAGAGATGCGATAGCCTAGGAAGTCTACTGACTCACGGTGGAACTCACACTTTGATAACTTAACATATAGTTGGTTTTGCAGCAGGGTAGACAGGACTTCCCGGACTAGTTTTACATGCTCTTTCTTATCAGTAGAATAGATCAAGATATCATCTATGTAACATAACACCCCTTTAAACAAGTGCTTGTGCAATACTTCATTGATCAAACTCATAAAGACCCCGGGCGCGCCACTTAAGCCGAACGGCATCACTAGGTACTCGAATTGTCCCAGGGGTGTATTAAAGGCAGTCTTGGATTCGTCCCCCTCCCTGATGCGCACCCTGAAGTAGGCATCACGCAGATCCAGTTTGGTAAATACTTTCCCTTTAGCTGCTTCCGTCAATAAGTCCTTTATTAAAGGGAGGGGGTAGGCGTTAGTTGTGGAGACAGCATTTAGTCCCCTATAGTCTGTGCACAATCTTAAACCCCCGTCTTTCTTCTTCCGGAACAACACGGGGGCTGCAAAAGGGGACTTGGCTGGTCGTATGAAGCCGCGCGCCAAGTTTTTGTCCAGGAACTTTCGCAGCTCCTCCCGCTCTACAGGGCTCATGGAGTACAGTTTCCCTTTAGGGAGTTTTCCCCCCGGGAGTAGCTCGATAGCACAGTCCGACAATCGATGGGGGGGTAACTCGTCCGCTTCGGTCTCGCTGAATACTTCCAACAAGTCTCTATACTCCTTGGGCACCAGGGTGGGGGTAAGGGCCAGCGCGGTGGGTGGCGGAGGAGAGGTCGGTGGTCCTGGACCCCACTCCAAGTCCCATTTATGCGCGAGGCAGCGGTCATCTATCCAAGAGATCTTCCCTTCACTCCATTTAATGTATTTGTCGTGCGAACTGAGCCAGGGGCTTCCCAACACCATGGGGAACTGGGCATTTGGGGTAATGACGAAAGCTCGCTTCTCCCAGTGTTCCCCCGTCCCCACAATCAGGCTTTCAGTTTCCGCTATGCACTCTTCCTTCATCTCCGACCCATCCATCTGAGTAAATTTTAAGGGTTCCGCCAGCGGGGTAACCTTTGGTCCCAACCCCTCCACCACCAACGGGCTAATTAAGTCCCGAGCACACCCAGAGTCTATTAAAGCACGGACCCTCATGTGGGTGCCTGATCCCGGGGTTACCACAGTCACTACCATATATAATAGGGGGCCAGGGATGCTCACCGGAGATGGCGCTTCTTGGCGGGGGACCTGCAGCCCTGCGCCACTCACTGCAGGCCGTTGGAGTTTCTCGACATCTGCGTTTCCATCAGTTCCAGCTCCCCTTGTTCGTTGGTAGCTCCCTCCAGTTGTAACGCCCGGGGTTTGATCGGTGTCTTCCCACGGCTGGGGGTGCTCCCCGCCACTGGTGTCGAGGTCTTCGGCCCTTTCCCTCCTCCTCTTGGGCACGCTGAGGCAAAGTGGCCACTTTCCCCACATTTCATGCACAGCCCTTGCCGAAACCGGGCGTCTCGGAGGTCTTGCACGCTGGGCCGCGGCTTCGCTCTCGGTGCTGCTTTGCTGGCCGCCGTGGCTGAGGTTCCCATCTTGATCAGGGTAAATCTCTCTTCCATGTCGGTCGCAGCTCTCATCCAGGTGGCCAACGTGCCTGGGCGGCCCCCCAGCAACACCGTCTCGTAGATCTCCGGGTTGAGGCCCTCCCAGTACTTCTCCATGAAGAGTTCCTCTGGCCAACCGTGGATCTTGGCCGCGATGCGCCGAAACTTGTCGGTGTAATCCCTCACCGTGGATCTCCCCTGGAACAACTTCCGCAGTTGATTCCGGGCCTTTTCCTCGCCCAGAGGGTCCTCAAATTGATGACGAAGGGCCCACATGAAGTTGTTCAACGAACGCAGCTCAGGTCCTGGGGCATCGTGCAGGCTCACATACCAATCGCTGGCGGTGTCTTTCAGCTTGGACCCAATGTAGCCAATCCGTTCTCTCTCGGTGGGATAGAGATGGCCCCAGCTGTCCAGGAACCTCTCTATCTCCAACATGAAAAAACGCAGCTTCTCGGGGTCCCCATTGAAAGTAGTCGTCAGAGGATCGGAGGGGGCTGGGCGGACGGCTGGGGCAGCCGGAACCGGGGCCGGGGCGGGACCTGGCACCGGAGGTGGAACGACCGGCGGGGCTGGCTGCACCGAAGGGGTGGGCACCTGAGGCTGAATTGGGGCCCCTCCAGGCACTGCTGGCGGCTGCTGAACTCCTGTCCCCTGACCGGGGAGGGCTCCTTGCACGACCCTCATAGCGTCGCGAAATTGGTGCTGGAGATCGAGGGCCAACTCTCGTAGTTCTGCGGTGAGTTGGAGCCGGAGCTCTCCCATCATCTGGTCCAGTTGGGGCATCTGTTCCCCTCGGTACGGATCGGGCCCATACGGACCTGGTCTCTCTCCTTCGAAGGGCGGGCGACGCGGCTCTCCTCGGTAGATCGGCTCGCAGTCGTCTCCCAGGTAGCTCGGTCTCCCGCGATCTAGCGGGTCGCCAGGGAACGAAACCCGTGTCCCTTTCCAGTCGTGCACCCACGAATCCACGGTCCCACGACCGAACTGGCTCCAAGCGTACTTGGGGGTCACGCTCTGACGAGGAGGTAGGCGCGGGATGTAGTGAGCCCCCTGAGTCGTAGTCACCGGCACTTCTGGGGCCCCTCCGCCGCCTCCACCACCGTTCCCCGGATCCGTCGGGGTAGCGGGGACATCTTCGGGTGTAGGGATGGGGACCGTATCATCGTCTGACATGGTCAGGAACGGTTAAGTCCCAGTCACAGATCTCTGACAATCTGTGAGAGTTCTGCTCAAAGTAGTCAAGGATCAGATCTTGGTTGGTTAACCACAGTTCTTTATTTCCAATCTCTACATTAGCACAGCATCTCGGATTATTGTCAGAGATGAGACAGATTATACAAGCGGGTCTATTATACCATTCCAAGGAGTTTGAATTACCCATAGATAGCCAATCCCCTGAAAGGAAAATTGGCGGGCTAAAAGGTGTCTTGACCGTTTGGTTCTCACAGGAAAAGAGTGAGGTGTTAGGCAGTAAATTTCCTCTCCCAAACCAGACCCCTCAGATGTTACCAGTTCACATAACAATCAATGGCTTCAAGGTTTTTACATATGATAAGAGATGAGAGGCATCCTCCCTTGAAGTTCCTGCCGGAGCAGCTGGAATGCGGAGGCAGGGATGTGAGGCCTCCTTGTTCTCGCAAATCACTGGTGTCACCCTCCCGGTCTGGACAAGAATTATTACAATACGGTTACATAGAATCCCAATACATGATAGATACATAAGGAAAGTAAAAGCATATATGAAAACTAAAGAGAGGAGGCCTGATTAATATGTTGTCTGAATTAGCAGATTCTGACACCTGTGGGCAAATTGGCATGTTTGCACATTGTTGGTGGGGTTGTGACAAAATCAAAAGATACTGGACTCAGATCCAAAAACTAATTAAAGAAGTAACATCTATAACGATTGAAATCTCTCCTGAATTTTCAATATTAGGACTTTGGCCACAAAATATCCAATCACACAAACATAAATCTACAATGGAAGTCATGCTTTTTGCAGCCAGGACTGCGATTGCCACAGTTTGGAAGTCTCCAGACACCCCTACTACACACATCTGGTACGAAAAACTCTGGGACCAGTTTCTAATGGAACTTATAACACACAGATTAAATGAAACATCTCCAAACCCTATTAGGAGCAAATTCCGAGAAAAATGGGAACCAATTTTAAATCACCTATCAAGAGAGCAGATGGCACCAGGTGGCTGGGCAGAACTCCAAAAATGAATATAGGTATGCGCTATCTTTTTAACACTTTTAAAATCTTTGGAATGTTAAGGATTCTATTGGGACTCAGTATGGATGGTCAGATATATAAGAAAAAGGAATTTCTGAACTTCATAGAATATGTAATACCTAAACAAGATTCAGAAATGAATATAGAAGTAATAGTAAACTGGAAACAAAGAAGAATATATAAAGTTTATGATAGATTTATTATACAAAAGTTTTATTATATTTCTATTGTTTATTCAAATACATGTATGTAGTGTCAAGAAACTGTTCAGTTATGACAATTGTTGAAGTTGCAAGAAAACTGTTTGTATTGTATTGAAAAAAGAAAATAAAAAATTGTGAATTAAAAAAAAAAACAAAACAAAAAAAAAACACCACAGGCTGGTGCCCCAACAGGAGGATAAGAAGGTTTGGGAAGACATTGCGTGTGTCTGAACATCTATGGTGTGTGTCAAGTGCCATCAAATGCCTTCCAACATGTGGTGACCCTATCGTTAACAGCCTTGCTTGGGTCTTACAAACTGAGGGCTGTGTGTGGCTTTTTTGATTGAGTCAATCTATCTCGTGTTGGAGCTTCCTCTTTTCCTGATGCCTTCAGCTTTTCCTAGCATTATTGTCCTTTCCAGTAGCTCTTGTCCAGTCATTTCACTTTCTAGGGAGAGTTCAGGCTTGATTTGATCTAGAACCTACTGATTTGTCATTGTCCAACTTTCACTCTGATACATTGTCATGGGGAATACTACAGTATGAATTAATTGATCTTGGTTGCCAGTGACACCTTCTTACACTTACGGATCTCTTCTAGCTCCTTCATGGCTGCCCTTCCCAGTCACAATTGTCTTCTGATTTCTTGGTGGTGTGAGAGTCCTACAGAGTCAGTCACCAACAAGCGTCCTTAAAGCGTCCTTATTGGGAAAGGTCTGTTGTGGTCATCTAACGTTCTGTATCAGTAATGGCTAGAAGCAGAGGTCATTTCGTAGAAAAAGAGGTGCAGGAGCTCATTACCATAACTCATTTGCATAACTCATTTGC
Organism: Lepidodactylus listeri; assembly: GCA_029233225.1. Classification (NCBI taxonomy): domain Eukaryota; kingdom Metazoa; phylum Chordata; class Lepidosauria; order Squamata; family Gekkonidae; genus Lepidodactylus; species Lepidodactylus listeri. The sequence continues at coordinate 107,218,976 of JARCFY010000009.1, read as the reverse complement.
ATATGCCACACCCCCTAACATACCGGAAGTGTGTCAGAAGGCAACACCAACCCCTCAGGCTCCACTCCACAGGTGAGTGAAACTGACCTGCTCTTTCTCCATTCCCTTCCCCATCCAATACTTTGTGCAATAAAAATAAGCGTCAAGAACACACCCTCATTCTCTTCCTGCTCCCTTGAAACCACCAGGTTTCAAGTAGACTTGAGATACCCAGGACATGTGCACCACCCATCCCTTTCTCTTCCCCTTTCCACAACAAGACACCCTGTGAGGTAGGTGGGGCTGAGAGAGGTCTTTTGAGAACTGCTCATGAGAGAACAGCTCTGAGAGAACTTGTGACTGGCCCAAGGTCACACCAGCAGCTGCATGTGGAGGAGTGGGGAATCAAACCCGGTTCTCCCAGATTAGAGTCCAACTCCTGACCACTACACCACACTGATGGGGTGGAAGCTGCTGAAGGGTTGGTGAAATTTCTCCAGTACTTATGTGCCATGTACCCAGATAAAAAATGGTATACTTAGAAAATGTATATGCCACCTTGAGCAAGTCTCTGGGAAAGCAGCACACAGTCATAAAAGGAACAATGATAAAATTATCAATATTAAAACAAAACATTAAAAACAATAAAGACCCTAGCAGGGCTTTCCCTGGGGCGCTGCGCCTCTGCACTGCTCTGGGAAGCTGAGGAGGGGGCGGGGCTTGATCATGTGCCCGCCCCCTGGGCTTCTCACTCCCGGAGCTGCGCTCCTGTGTGCTCCTGCTCCAACGGACCCCTGGCTAGAAGGATCCCTAGCCAGAGCAATTATACAGAATTCAAAGAGGGTCTTGCAATGGAATGCAACCGATCACATAAATCAAAAAAGGGCCCTATGTCCACATTAACTTACCTGGGGATAGACATTGATATGGTGGGACAGTTTTGCAGGTTGCCAGGGGGAAAATTAGCTGCATTGCAAACGCTGGTGGACACAGCTAGGCTGCAGTCTAAGATTACGTTGCTGGAGTTGCAGTGGTTAGTTGGCCATCTTAATTTTGCATGTGAGGTAGTGGCACTGGGCAGGGCTTTTGTTTGGAGACTCTGTGAGTCAATGAAGGGCCTTCATCTTCCACACCGTAGGACCAGGGTAACTAAGGGGATACAGGAAGACCTCCTTGTATGGAAACAATTTCTGGAGTCATACAACGGGATTTCTTTTTGGCGTGAGGAACTCCTAATTGAGACGGGGCTGCAGGTAACATCAGATGCTGCAGGTTCCTCCGGCTTTGGAGTATATTTCAGGGGGCATTGGTGTGCAGGGGACTGGCCAGCTGATTAAGTTCAGGCTGGGTGGGTCAAAGACTTTACCTTCCTGGAATTTTTTCCAATTGCCGCTGCAGTGTGGGTTTGGTCTGTGGAGCTTGCCAGCCGTACTGTCCCCTTCTGGTGTGACAACCTGTCCACTGAGCATGTAATTAACTCCCTGACGTCAAAGTCTCCCAGGGACCAGTCAGGGTCTTTACGTTGCAGTGTTTGCGACATAACATCATGTTCAAGGCCAGGCACATTCCAGGAGTCAATAACGGGGTCGCTGACGCTCTCTCGTGCAAATAGATGGAGAGATTCCGTCAGCTGGCTCCGGAAGCTGACCAGTACCCGGTACGGATGCCAGAAGGGGTGTGGCAGATTGGAGGGCTGAGGCTGACAGGGCGATGAGTTTGGCTCTTGTCCCTTCCACCCGAAGAGCTTACATGAAGGTGGGTAAGTAATTACTGTCCTTCAGGGAGGAAGCAGGCCTGAGGCAGGTCTGGCTCATACCTGTGTCACATTTAATGCAGTTCTGTGTGATGCTGAGGAATGAGGGCCTGTCAGCACACACCATTAGGGGCAAGTTGTTGTCATTGGCCTATGCCAGCAAGGCCATGAGGACATGATGGGCGATTTCCGAATTCAGAAGATGCTCGAGGGGTGGTCCCAGGAAAGTGGTAAGGTGGCTGACACCAGGGAACCCCTGACCCTGGCTGTGTTACGGGGGCTCAAGACTCAGTGGCTCAAGTACAATACATGTAACGACACACACGATACAGACTGTATGTAATGTAGTTTATTTTCCTTGTTGTAAATGAAATACGGAGGTCTTTTAAGTTGATAACTGTAACATATGGAAAATGAAAATAAACTAAAGAGTCAGGGGCTCATGTGTTGCGGTGATGGCTACGAGGCCAGGCTGTTTCATGCAGCATCACTGATCACCTTTTGGGGGGCATTCAGGATCAGTGAGCTGGTGGCCATCTCTTGCAGTGATGCCTTGGGCTTGGTGTTGGAACGGCGAGACATTTCCATTCTGAATTCTATAATTCAGATTAGGCTACATCGGTCAAAAACTGATCAACACGGTAAGGGTCCGCTGATTGAACTGGACCGCTGTTCCGAGGCTAAGTTGTGCCCAGTGTTAGCCCTAAGCCAGTATTTGGCATTGCGGGGGGGGGGGGGGATGGCCCTGGTTATCTATTCCGTCATAGGGATGGTACCCCCCTCACCAAGTTTCAGTTTTGGACCATGACGCAGAAAGCACTGGACCAGCTGGGACTGGATGGGGTCCGCTTTGGAACACACTCCTTTCGGATCTGGGCTGCGTCAACTGTGGCAGCGATGGGGTACCCCAGCAGGGAAATTTGGAGGATTGGGCATTGGAAATCCCATTGTTATAAACGTTATGTTAGGACTTGTACTAATTAAGCTTAAATTTAATAAGGTTCCTCAAGTTCAGCTTTGGTATTAATTTGGTTCCTTTTACAGGTGCTGCAGGCCATGAGATGAGACAACGTGTCACAGTCTGTGGCCACAGCATGATCTTTTGGGCAGCTCATCGGGCATGGAGGACAACCATAGGCTGGGCCTTAGCGAACAGGCAGCTATCAAATGGTTGGGAAGAAGGGGCATGAGGTGGCCTGTGCTCTTTACCCTGCTATTCAAGGAGAGACGGGGGTCTCCTCCTCATGTCCTGGTAATACACCTGGGGGGCAATGATCTGGGGCTGATGAAGGGCAAGGCCCTTGTGTTGCAAGCTGAGGCTGACCTTGTGAAGATAAGAGCAAGGTGGCCAGGTGTGCAGATAGTGTGGTCAGTCATTCTTCCACGTCAGGTGTGGAGGAATTTGGGGGACCCCAGGTGTGTTGACCATGTCAGGCGTAAGGCCAATAGGCAGATGAGGAAGGCCATGGAGGCTGGCTTGGGTTTGTTTTTGCCACACCCTGATATGCAGGTCGACGTTCAAGACCTGTATAGGCACGACGGGGTGCATTTGTCGGACAAGGGCAATGGGATATTTTTAGAGGACTTGCAGCATGGGATAAGGGTGGCACTTGGCTGCTGAATGGGGAGTGAAGGCCAGAGCAGAGGCTTGGCCTTGGCTGTGGCAGGTTTGTGCAAGCAAGAAAATGGAACTGGTGAGCACCTCATGGCATATCCCGTTTGGGAACAGGAGGTCATCAGGAACTGCCTTTGGATTTTATGGTCCAGGGTGGGGACTGATGGTCGCCTCTGGGAACCTCTTAGGCCAGGCTCTTCCCTGCAGGTTGTACGGCTTTGAGGTAGGTGCTCCTAGGTGGCAACCAGCTTGCTGGGCTGCCAGTTACGAGCCAGATTGCTGGCGCAAGACTGGAGCTGGGTGACCCGCCTATTTCAAGGGCAAGGAGGTGGGTCAGGGAGTGACGCCTGCCTTGCCTGTTCTGTGCTTGCATAGTTTCCCACTGCTGCAATGTTCTGTTAAACATTTAATTAACTGGCCCTTGTTGAATTCCAACCAGCTGCCAAGGCCAGAGTGAAAACAGCAAGCAATAAGCCAGCAGTGAGGGAATCCAAGCATTCCATAGCATTCCAAGCAGCCTACGTCCCCAGGCAGTCCAAGCCACCTCCCAGGCAGGGGATGGCAGCATTAGCTGACAGGTGGCAGTCTCCCTTTTGGTTGATGACTTGAAGTTCAGCAGAGCCTCCTTTCCTGTCCCTTCTCCCTTGGAACTAGGGTTGCCAGCCTCCAGGTGGGGCCTGGGGATCTCTTGCTTTTACAACTGATCTCCAGCTGACAGAGATCAGCTCCCCTGGAGAAAATGGCTGCTTTGAAGGGTGGACTCTATGGCATTGTACCATGCTGAGGCCCCTCCCCTCCCCAAACTCCACCTTCTCCTGGCTCCACCCCCAAAGTCCCCAGGTATTTTCCAACCCAGACTTGGCAACCCTACTTGGAACTTCTCTTTGATCAAAACAGGCAAGTGATTAGAAAGGGTCTCTAGATTCCTTTTTTTAAAAGAGGAAAAGAAAAGAGACAAATTTTTGGATGTCAGGGAGATACTGGGTAAAGGCAATTTCACTTAACAGCTCTAGACACCACCTTTGAAAACCAGTCACAGACATGGATGCAAAAATACATCCTCCAGTTCATCCATCTAATTCAAATCAGAATGTTCTGAGCTGGTTCCTTTTTATACGGCTTTTCCAGTACAGGTCTGAGTGCTTGTTGGAGTTTGAGGGGAAGAATGATGCTGTTGTTTTATGTTGTTTTATGCTGCAAAGCAACCTCATTATCGATGGCCTTTCCAGTGTCTGGCTTTTAAAATATATACTGCTTTTGCAGAGGGTTTTCTTTTTTTAACACAGTCGTTTCTTTTGCAAGTCTTTATAACGATGATCAGCCACTGTTGTTGTCTATGCAAATGGGCAATTATTTGACAATTTCCTTTGTCATTGTTCTTAAACATCCCTCTCCAAGACCAAACTTCCAATGTAAAAGGCAGATTCGGTTGGCTAATCCTCTGTAAGGGACTCAGTCAGCCTCTCTAGATGTGCTTCAGCAGTGGCCCTTTACACTGCTTGTATATCACCTAGCCGAGGAAAGAGCAGCACACTGATGTTGCAGATGACTGTGGGGCACTTTTTGAGATGAACCATCAGTCTCTGTTTTGTGAGGTGCCAGGTGCCTTGGAGGTATAGTAACAGTTACGCCCATGTTCCCCACCTCTCATCTTTTCCATCTTGAGCTCATGGAATGCCTGGGGAGGTGTCTTGGTGGGTGACACCATTCAAAACACCCATGTGTGGCAATATCCTTAGTCCCATTCACATATTACAGTGACCGTGCGTATATCTATTCTCAGTTACTTCCCACAATTAGAAAAAACACCTTTAGACATTTATCTGCTATTTTGAGATATATAAAAAGTGCTTTACAACTGTTGGCCTTTTAACCTTAACTTGTTGTGTAGTTTTCACTTTGCATATCTTAAACACCATCATGTTACATGTTGATTTGCTGTTAAGTCCCTGGCTATCAGTTTGAATGTTACCTACCATTCCAATGTATTTGCAAAAGTGTGCATGCATACAAAAGCTTATACCTTAAATCAGGGGTGGGCAATTGTTTTGGCTCGGGGGCCACTTTGTGGGAGCGGAGGTGAGCGGAGGGCCTCATCTTTTAAAATGATTGCATTCATTAGTTAACTTTGCATTTCAGAAAAGGTACAAATTGTATCATAAAAATCAATAAATATAAATTAAATAAAATAGTGGTAGTTTTATTCCATTTATTTATTGTGCTAATTTCATATCATCTGTAGCTGCAAGCACATTTAATTTTAGAATCAGTTTAATGAGACAAATGTACCCTATCACACTTTTCTACAATTTTTTTGAAATCAGATTGCTTGTTGAGATTCTCATCACAGCCTGCAAGGTAATGTCTGTCAAAGAGCATCTATATTTACTCTTGTTGATCTTCATGCAAGAAAAACTTTGCTCACAAATATATGTAGACCCAAATATAGAGAACATTTTCCCAGCAAATTTCTTCATACATGGAAATTTTTTCAGCAGACAAAGATTTGTAAAAGACAACTAATGTCACAGCATTAAACATTTCTTTCACAGTGTAATCTGACTGCATGTCAATAAATTCAAGCTGTAGCTCCTCAGGTGCTGTATCAGTATTAGCAGTGATGGGATAAGAGAGCAAATTGAATTTAGGCTCAATTTTCTTGAAGTCCTGAAATCTTCTTGGCAGGCCGCAAAAAACTCTGTGGCGGGCCGCATGTGGTCCCCGGGCCGCAATTTGCCCACCCCTGCCTTAAATAAACCTTTGTTAGTCTTCAAGCTGCCATTGGACTCTAAATTTGTTCTAATGCATATATCTACTAAAACAAAATTAGACCCCAGTAGCACATTTAAAGACAAATAAAAATTTCCAGGATATAAGCTTTCGTTTGTCAAAGCTCGCTTCACCAGATACCACTTCACATGTGTATCTGTCTGTAAGAAACAACTAACATGTATTCACTTAAAAATAAAGCCAAGGACCATTCCTTGTATAAATTTGGGGTTGAAATCACACATTCAGCTGTTCATGGATCGAATGTTATGTAAGAATTACTGAGCATGTGAGCTCTCTGCCAAGATTCCATTCTGGCTGAGGACAGACTGGCAATATGAAGCGGAGGCAAAGCGGAGGGAACTGGAGCGGGGGGAAAAACCCACGGAGCTAGCCGTTCACACTGGCCAGAGCAATGCGGATCAGCGGCGATACGGAGCATTCAGACTGCCACGGAGAGTTCAGACTGCCGCATAGCCAGCGCGCGCGGCTCGCGCGTGCCGCTGCACTTTTTTTTTGTTTTCCTTTGATGTTTTTTGCATATGCGCACATGCGCATATGCGCAAAACTTTTTGCCGGTGCGTTCACACTTCCTCCGGATGCCTCCCGCTTCTTCCAGTTCACACTGTTTGGAAGCGGGAGGCATGCGGAGGAAGGCCCCTGAACACCGGGAAAAACCGGTGTCCGGGTAAAGCGGAAGGAAAGCGACTGGGAGACGGGTAAGTACGCAACGGAGCCGACGGACAGATGCGCATGTCTGAACATGCTCCTTTCCTCCGTTTGCGAAGCGTGCCTGCCCCGCTTTAGATTGCCAGTCTGTCCTCAGCCTCTGTTTGTGCAAACTGAGAGTTTGGCTGCCATGCATAATTCCCAGTTTGCATGATGGATCATCTACAAGGGTATGTAATTTGTTTTTAAAATCAAGTGTTCATTGTATACAGATTGCAGACATGCTTGTAGCCCATGTGTTGTAGTGGTTAAGAGTGACAGACTCTAATCTGGAGAACCGGGTTCAGTTCCACACTCCTCCACATGAAGCCAGCTGGGTGACCTTGGGTCAGTCAGAGTTCTTTAAAAGGTCTCTCAGCCCAATAAATAAGCCTAGCTTGCCACCTAGCGGTGCATAATGCCAAAAAGCTAGAACTTTAGTATGCCAATCAATCTTAGGATCTCCTGGCTATACTACACACAATGCCATATGATAATTATTATTTGTAGACATGTTCATAGTAAATGTGTAGAGGGCTTCTGTTGAATCTGCGGGACACAGTTTGGCTCTCAAACTGCCTTGATATATGTATTTTATGTATTTTCATGATCCACACAGTGAAAAATGAGCTGATTTTCTTCTGAAATCCTCTTGTATGCTCCAGTAAGCCACATGATTTGCAATATGATTTCTAGTGATTTTTCCTTTTCTGTGTCTAGTTTGAACACCTGGTATTTCTCATTCCATATATGGTAATAGACTTTGTTGTAAGATTTTGAGCATCACTTTATTTGCAAGAGAAATCAATACAATGGTCCAATAGTTGCTGCAATCTTTGATATCTCCTTTTTTCAGAATTAGGATGTAGATTGAGCGTTTCCAGTCTGTGGACCACTGTTTTGTTTTCTATATTTGTTGGCATATTCTTGTTAATATTTTGATGGACTCTGTTTCTTTTACTTGAAGTAGTTCTATTGATTTCCCATATACTCCTGGTGATTTGTTTCTCCCCATTGCTTTGAGTGCAGCTTTCATGTCACTTTCTAAAATTATAGGTTTTTCTTCAAAAGATTCTTCTTTGAAGGAATCTATCTTTAAATCTCTTCTGTCACCCTGTACATCTCTTTAGTGTATTGTTCCCATCTTTTCTTTATTTTCCTGTTCAGTTAATGCATTTCTAAGCTGATCTTTCAGCTTGCCTGTGCTTTAAATTACCCCTTCAGGTATCTTCCTTTTTTGCTGTTCTCTTTTATTTCTTTACATTGGCTTTCAGTTTCTTCAGCATCTGTAGCTGAGGTGTAATTCTGTCAGACTTTGCCTTACAGCTCCTAATGGCATGTGCTGCATATAACCTCACACTATCTGTGGTTTTGATTTACTGAGTGATGGGAAGTACCCTGATCCTGTCCGCTTTAGTTCACCACTCCTGGGTTTGCAATGTTGAAATGTTCCATTTCTTGCTTTATACTTCCGAACTTACCTGATTCCTATTTCTCACATTCCATGTTTCTATTGAGGCTGAGGACAGACTGGCAGTCTGGCCTGCTCTGCCTCCACTTTAAAAGCGGAGGCAGAGTGGCCATCCAGACTGCCACATCTGCCCCCCAGAGGCATCCCAGACTCACCTTGTTTGGTGGCGTGCTCCTCCCACAGCAGCCGGGCACGACTTCCTAGTGGTGTCCCGGTGGCTGCATGCACGTTCCACCCACTTCCGGCGGGTGTGAACGCACGTGGGTGGAGCCGCACGGTGTTCTGCTGCTGCCGGAAGCTGCCCGCAATGTGGACGCTGCGGGCGGCTTCCTTGTGGCAGCGTCTGAACGCCACACTGCGGGGCAGTTCACCCCGGCTTGTTCTGCCACGCTCCCGTAGCGTGGCGGAACTCCAATCTGTCCTAGGCCTATATGTGTGAGATACCCTCTGAATAATGAATAATGATCACCCTTGGTATCTGCAGGAACGTGACTTGATGATTCTCATTGTTTGCCATGGTTATTAAGTTCTCTTACCCACACCAGAACTTCCAGTATTAAATTTATTTTATTTATTTTTATTTATCAAATGTATGTGCTGCTTCTCATCGCCAGGTGGTCTCGAAGCAGCAAACAATTAAAACATTAAAATCTCAGTTTAAAAATATAATACAAATGAAACTAAAAAGCAGCCCGCATAACAATCCCAACTAAAAGTGAAGCAGAAGAACTGTATTTTGCAGGCCCTGTGGAACTTAGATAAGGTCTGGTCAGAGCAGTCTTTCTGCAGGGGCTCCATCATATTACTTCTAGTGAACGCAACTAGTCTTTTAAAAGTGTTCCATGTTATGCACTTAGGAGTTGCTTTAATAGACAGACACAGTTTTGACAAAACAAAATTTATTTTTTCCCTCTGTGAAGTACCAGCATTGCCTTTTGGTAGATGAGGCCATTCAGCCTCTCCTGTCTCTGAGGAGTTTGTTGTCAAGGATCAGTGTCGTAACAGTCAGCAACCATCTCCTTTGTTCTCGTTTATGAGATATGCAATTCTGAACTTTGCCTCACTATACAGACCATTTTGGTAATCAGTGGAGTAGCCATCCTCCTCCCACACACCAACCCTCAAACAAAAAGGATAAGTGGCTTTTTCAAATGAGCAAGGGAGAGAGACAGAGAGACAGGCCCATCTAACATGTGCCAGTCACATAGGACAAAGGTCAAAAATAAATTATGTGCTTACTCCCACATAATCATCATGTACATGTATCCTAAGAATATTTACACAGAAGTAGGTCTTGCTGATGAGGAAGTGTGAATAAAATTTCTTACCGCTAGCAGCTATAAGCCTTATTTTTGTAACAAAGGCATGCACTCAGAAATAAGCCCCACTGGGTTCAGTTGAAACTAATTTCCTGGCTGTTGTGGATAGGACTTAGCCAATTTAATGAAAAGTTGCCTGTAAGGGGGGGAAGTGGTAGCAGTTTTGAGCGCCTAAGGGGAGAGGGTTGTCCCCCATTAAAGGGTGTACTTGAAGTTTCCAGAGTGGCTTTATTATTCAGGTCCCTGCTTAAGGACTTTGCAAATGGTAGACTAGAATGCCAGCCCTTTCTAGGAAACATTTTTCTTCTACTTTCAATTTGGGATTGGTATTTCAGTATAGTTTATTTCAGCATATATATACAGGGGTCATTTCGAGCAGGAGCTCGGGGGAGCGCAGCTCCGGGAGTTGGTGCCAGCCCCCTTCCCCCAGTGGGGGAATGCCTGCTTGTGTCACGGCTGCAGCAAAATGACCCCATCCCCTGGAAAGGTCCTTGTTCCTCCGACCAGCCTTCTGAAGGCTTCAGCCACCACTGGAGCTATCCTCCCAGAATAGTCGTATTTCTGAAGCTTGGATTAGTAGCTGTCCCCTCTCTGCCAGCTCTCTCTCTCTCTCTCTCTCTCTCTCTCTCTCTCTCTCTCTCTTTCTTTCTTTCTTTCTTTTCTTTCTTTCTTTCTTTTTTCCTTCCTTCTTTCCTTGCCTTCTGACATACTTCTGGTGATGTCAGGTGGTGTAGCATATGCAAATAAGTTATGCTAATGAGTCATGCTAATGAGCTCCTCTTTTTCTACGAAATGACCCCTCTGTGTGTGTGTGTGTGTGTGTGTGTGTGTGTGTATATATATATATATATATGTGTGTGTGTGTGTGTGTGTATATAAATATATATATATATATATATATATATATATTAAAATACCAAAGCGAGAGTTTAAAACGATACATTTCAAATACAATTAAAATTTTAAGCAATATAAAAATTTTAAATATAAAACAAAACTAAAATGCAGACCTTATCCTAACAGAAATTATTGATGCTTCAGTCTATATTCTAATGGCCAAGTGGCCACCCCTGTGTGGATATCTAAATCCGTGCAGAGGGGGGGCTCTTGGGGGCAGGGAGACCTGGCCTCCAGAGAACGGGTCTACCCAGCCCTTTCCACTATATTGAAGAAGAGAGAGAAGAGATTGTATTTATACCCCACCCTCCACTCCCCAAGGGAGTCCCAGAGCGGCTTACAAACTCCTTTTCCCTTCCCCTCCCCACAACAGACACCCTGTGAGGTAGGTGGGGCTAAGAGAGCTCTTTCCCAAGCTGTCCTTGAGGGAACAGCTGGTACAGAGCTATGGCTTGCCCAAGGTCATCCAGCCAGGTGCAAGGGGAGGAGTGGGGAATCAAACCCGGTTCTCCCAGATTAGAGTCCGTGCACTTAACCACTACACCAAACTGGCCTCCAAAGGACAGGTCTACCCAGCCCTTTCCATTTTATTGGTAGACCTGGAGAACAGGTCTACCCAGCCCTTGCCACTATATTGGTTGACCTGGCCTCCAGAGAACAGGTCTACCCAGCACTTGCCACTATATTGGTAGACCTGGCCTCCGGAGAACAGGTCTACCCAGCACTTGCCACTATATTGGTAGACCTGGCCTCCGGAGAACAGGTCTACCCAGCACTTGCCACTATATTGGTAGACCTGGCCTCCGGAGAACAGGTCTACCCAGCCCTTTCCACTATATTGGTTGACCTGGCCTCCAGAGAACAGGTCTACCCAGCCCTTGCCACTCTATTGGTAGACCTGGCCTCCGGAGAACAGGTCTACCCAGCCCTTTCCACTATATTGGTAGACCTGGCCTCCGGAGAACAAGTCTACCCAGCCTTGCCACTATATTGGTAGATCTGGCCTCCAGAGAACAGGTCTACCCAGCCCTTTCCACTATATTGGTAGACCTGGTCTTCGGAGAACAAGTCTACCCGCCCCATCTATATATTTAATAGCCAAGTGGCCACCCCCATGCTAAATCCACATGGGGGGGCACTTGGGGGCAGGGAGATTTTCCTGCACACTTGGGAGACTCCCCCCATGTGCAGAAAAATCTGAAAAGTAAAAAAAAACTTTTTGGGGGATATTTAAATCCCCCCAAAAGTAAAAGTGTTTCCTGTGCATGCGCAGAGAATGCTTTGGCTGCTGTTGGGGAGAACGGTGGGAGATGGCTTGGCAGGCCTTGGGCCTCAACACCACTGCTGATTGAAAGAGGGAGGGGAGGAGATGGCTCAGCGGGCCTCGGGCCTCACTGCCACCGCTGTTTGAAAGGTGCACAGACCTTGGAGCCGGGGGGGGGGGGATTGCTGGCCCGAGCGGCCATCAGCTGCTCAGGCCTTGGAGCAAGAGGGGAATTGGGGGGAGAATCGCTGGCCTGAGCCACTCAGGCCTTGGAGTGGGGGGGGAATCACCAGGGGTGGGGGGAAAGAGGACTTACCTGGGATTGCAGCCTTTAGGAATCCTCCCCCCTGTCAGGTTCCCTGTCATGTTTTGCTTTTCTATGTCTATTCCCGGTTGCAGGTCCCAGCGGGAGATCGACATCAGCTTCCACTCTGACGGTTCCTTCCCCCCCTCCCCTCCTCACCCCTCCTTCACTGGAATGAGCTCAGATGTTTTGCTAGACTCATGTTATCTTTGTTGCTGCACTTGTAACCTTGGGCAACTGGGCCTCCGCTTTTCCAGGTGTCTTTTGCATGGGATTGCATGTAGGGAAATCACAGGGCCGGGGATGGGAAAGTAGCTCTGCTTACGTGCCTTTTTTCCTGAGAAAGTAACGGTAGTACATTTTGGCGCTTGTTTATTCTTTTTCCATTGGTACCCATGTTTTTACTCTAGTTTGAATTTACTATATCAATTCCTCCTCTTCTGTATCTGGTATCACTAACAACGCAAGTGTTTCCTGAAAGACCATTAAGAATAAAGACTTTGATTTGAAATACAAGGCCTGGCTTATTGGATCTAATCAGAAGTCTCTCACACAAACACACCCGGTGAGTATTGCGGGTCCCCGCCTCTTGTGCTATTATAATAGCAAAATATTTTGCTACTGAAGTGGTAATTATCAGATCAATATCCGACAGCTGATAAGAGGTCACCCATGGCTTCAATGGAAGATGGTATTCGGATAGAATTGGATATCTCCAATATGACCAAGGAGCTAACCAATGAGAAGGAAACAAAAGGAGATGTGTCAGTGTCTCGATCTCGCCGGAAACACAGGTACAAAACCTATTTGAAGTTTGTAAGAAATGTCCCATTAATTCTGCAGATGGCACAGCATTTAATGTTGTGAGAGTAAATGCAAATCTATGAGACACGATGGTAAGATGGCTTAGATATAATGGAAGGGTCAGCGAAGGAGGGATCCACAAAAAGTACCACATCACTTTAGAAACAGTGATGGAGTGTCCTTGCTAACCTCTTCCATCATGGCCCATCTGACTCAGTTCAGTCATTATTACGGCTCACAGGCCATTCAGAAGCATTCAGAACGCAGCTGGTCTGTTGCTAAAATAATGGGCCTCCACATGGTGCGCAAGAGGTGGCATCAGCAATGGGAAAAATCCTCGGTGGCTTTATCATCAAAAAGTGGCTTGTGAGACAAGGTCCTGTGCCAGCAAACAGCCGCATTCATGGTCCTCCAGGTTCTGCAGCGGTGCCAACTGCACATTTGACAGCTTTGTGAGACAACCAGAGTCAGTGATGCCTGTAGTGCACATCTGAAAAGTTCAATGAATAGCACAACAACACTTCAGGAGGAATGCCTCAAATATAGTACTGTCATCAGGATGCACCATAAGGTGGTCAGAGTCCCTTTAAGCATCGTACTGGGAAAAGCACATTCAGTGCATTCTGATATAGACAACCAGAGTGCATTTGTACACTATTAAGCTTTGTACATGAAAAAATCCGTGGTCTTTCCCTGGTCAAGTTCATTCGGTCTGACCTCCTTCTTAAGGTTGCTTGAAGGACACAATGAGCTAGAAAGTAAACAATGCAGGTCACTCTAACCTTATAGAAAGATGGAAAGGGCAACGCTGTTTTACACATTTACTCATGCCACCACCCCTTCTCCTTTCTTTTGATTACAGAGAAAGTGCTCTGTTCTCTGTAAGTGTTCTCTCTGTATGCTCTTTCTCTGTGTTTTCTCTCCAGGCTCCAGCAGGGAGTTACTTGAGTCAGGGCTTGTGACAATGGGGAAAAGAATCCTCAACCCTCATTGTTATCAAGTTGCTCCATGCAACCTTTATGATTTTATGGTCATGAATTTCCTGTGCAGAATTTGATACTTCTGAAGTTTGCTTTTGCTAAGCAGTGAATCTTCTTGCTCATCACTTGAGAGCTCAGCTAAACGTTATGTATGATGTAAGTCCTGTCTGAGGTTCTCTGACATGAATCGTGTATACATAAATCAGGAAACTCACTCCCAAGCACTGTGCGCTTGGTGTCTGCTCACAAGTGCAGAACATTGTGGGGGAAGGAGGGGCTTCAGCCTTCCCTCCTGCATAATTTTCTCAAGCTGAAACTGATTGTAACATGTAGACCCGCAGAGCAGGGCAAACAGCCTACCCCTGGCCTTTTTCTGTTGAAATTGGTAAGCCAAACATGTTTGTCAGCTACAATTTCATATCTGTATTCAAACAACAACAGCATTTTGTCTCTCAGTTTATGCCCACTCAAACCATCAAAGCTTGAGTGGGATCACTGAATGTGAAAAACCCTTTCTGTTCCCCTACCCTTGAATACTTGAGGCAATTTTGGCCCCACACAGCATGCCATGGGAAAGGGCCGCACAGTTTTACGATTCTGTAAGTGTGTTGAGTTATAAACTGGCATGATAAATGAAAACTTACAAACCATTACTATGTCACTGATGCAAAGGTATTTTACTGCTAGAAGCAGTAATTGATTGATTGGTGTCATTAATTAATTTGTTTATTAATGATTTTTTAAAAAAAATTTATTGCTTTTCTACATATACTACAACACTAAGAATTACTACAAGACTAAACACTAAAATACAGCTACACAAGGATTATGAATTTGCTTTTTTAAGTTGGTTAAACAGAGCTCCCTTAAAATTAAGAAGTAATATAATGGAGCGTGTTATTTATGCTTTCTCTTTTTACCTGGTATTGCATAGGTTAAGTCAAGCAAGTGTTAGTTTTAAAGGTCTTAAACTTTCAAATTAAACAAAATATTATTTCCCTTTCTTCCCTCTTCATTTTGGTTTATCAAAGTCCCATTTGACTGCCAGGTGCTTCGGGGAGGGGCACACCCCCTTTTCAGATTCAGAGTCCTCTGAAGAGCTTCTTGTTGTACTTTCGGTGTTTTCCATGTCATGTACGATGTCATCGTTGTCTTCTTCTTCTTCTTCTTCCTCCTCCTCCTCTGCTGTCTTTTTATTTTCTGCTGGTCTTTGTTGCAATTCCAAAAAAGTCTTTGCATTCTTAGGGGATGTAATTTTTTCCTTTTTGTCTTTATAGTTGAATACAAGTTTTTCAGGAAAAATCCATCTATAAGTGGTAGAGTTTTTCTGCAAGTAGTTTGTTAGGCTTTTATATTGCTTCCATCTTTTTCTTATTTCAAATGGAATATCTTTCAAGACTTTGATTTCAAAGTCTTTGATTTTTAGGATTGTCCCGTTTGTGGCCTTGAGCACCTCATCTCTTATAGATCTCTTGGAGAATCTCACCACAATTTCCCCAGGCAGGTTTTTCTTCTTTACAAATCCAGGATATGTCCTGTAGATCATATCTATCTCGCTTTGTAAGAAATCTGTTTGTAAACCTGTTATTGGGGGTAAGGCTTCACTTAAAATTTCCTTCAGATTCTCACTTTTCTGTTCAGGAACACCTTGAAATCATAGAACATACACTGATTTTTCCATTTGTAGTTTTAAAAGTCGATCTTTGTCAGTTGCTCTTTCCTTCTCCACCACTTTTAGTCTCTGGTCCATAACTTTTGTCTTGGTTTCAACCATTTTAACTGATTTAACCATTTCCTATGCTTTGGTATTGGTTTCTTTAATCTGTTTTTGGAGTGCATCAAAGGGGTTTTTTTTGTTTTTTTTTAAAAACAAGTTTTATTTTTTTTATCCAAAACTTTACACAATTACCTTCAGAATATTTTCATCACTATCATATTTTCTATATAACTGTGTATTCCAATTACAATTCAAACTCTTTATGACTTCCCACCTCACCTACACCATTATATATATAACAACAATTATAAAGATTTAGAAATATTATCTCTTACAGGTAACATATTTGGTTATAATTTTTTAAAAACATTTAAAAATATTATCTAAATATCGGTTATATCTAATCTGGCTTCTATTCTTGTCACATCAAACGTTCAATATATTTTCATTAAAGAAAACCATTTCTTCTTTTCTTAATATTATTTTAAACATCCAAAATCAGTAATTAGACAGTGTAAAAATATTATTTTTCATATCCCAGTATTGCTCGAAATATTCTTTCAAGTCTTTCCATTCTTCTAAAAACATCTCTGAGTCTTGATTGTTCAATTTTCTTGTCCATTTATCCATTTCTGCCATAAACAGCAATTTTCTCAACCAATCCCATAGGTCAGGGGTTCTCTCACATTTCCAATTCTGGGCGTAGACCATCCTCACTGTAGTCGCCATATACCATATCAGTGTCCTTTTGTTTACATTTACATCCTCTAAATTAAGACCAAGCAATAGCATTTCAGGCAGTTTTTTAAAAGTACATTTCAAAAAAATTTCCATTTCAGAATGAATCATACACCAAAAAGCTTTAGCTTTATCACAAGTCCACCACATGTGATAGAAAGAACCTTCTTTTTGTTTACATTTCCAATGCTTATTAGACAACCGTTGATCAATATTTGCTATTTTTTTCAAGTCATATCCCATCTGTACAACATTTTAAAACAATTTTCTTTTAGATTATAGCAAGTAGAAATGCTCATAGCATTTTTCCACAGAAATTCCCAAGATGACATAGCTATTTCCTTATTCATATTAATTGCCCATTTTACCATTTGTTCTTTTACAAGTTCATCTGCATTATACCATTTCAACAAAAGTTTGTACATTTTTGAAATCAGTTTTTTCCCTCCTTCCTCCCATACCTGTTCAATCTCATTATTTTTCTTTCTAAAACCACCACTTTTTAATCTTTTTTAAAAAGGTCATAAATCTGTCTATACCGCAACCAGCTGTATTTAAAATCCAACTGATTCTCTTCTTTCAATACAAATTCGCTATTTTCTATTTTTAACAGGTCCCTGTATTTCAACCAATCTTGTCCTTTAAAACTTGAAAAGGGTTTTATTACTTCTGCTGGTACAATCCACAGTGGCTTTTCTTCTGGAAAAAAACTCTTATATCTAGACCATGTATCTATTAATGTTCTTCTAATATAATGATGCTTAAACATATTGTCCATTTTCGTTTTACTATAATACAAATATGCATGCCAACCAAATCGACAATCATGTCCTTCAAGTGCTAATAGTTTTCTGTCTTTTAGAGAAATCCAAGACTCTAACCAAGTCAAACAGACCGCATCATGGTATAACTTTAAATTAGGTAGTTGAAAACCTCATCTTTCCTTTGCGTCGCACATTGTTTTCATTTCATTCCATTCTGGAATGTTTCCTGCCCATTCCTGTTGGGTTTTTTCCTGCCCATACAAATTTTGAAAGGTCTCTTTGCCATGTTTTAAAAGCTTTTAAATCTTTCACGATTGGTATTGTTTGTAATAGAAACATTAATTGTGGTAAAATTTCCATTTTAACTGTAGCAACTCTTCCCAATAATGATAAATTTAAGGTATTCCATTTTTTAATATCGTGTGTAATTTGTGTCCATAGCTTCTCATAGTTGTTTTTAAAAAGGTCAATATTTTTCATAGTTAAGTCAATACGTAGATATTTAGTCTTTTTCACCACCTCACAATCTATTAAATTTTGTAATTCCAACTGCTTTTTACTTGACATATTCTTGCACATCACTTTAGATTTCCTTCTGTTAACTAAGTGCATCAAAGTTTTGATTCATGTTAGTCAATTGGTCCAGCAGAGGGCGCAACGCTGTAGATAACATGCTGGGAAAGTCCATATTAGCATCCAGTTTAGAAACTGGAAGTGCTGAAGATATAGTTTTTGGAGAGGGTTTTGTTCTCGTCACCATTTTTTCACCCTTGCCAGTCATTGTTTACTTTTCAGGAAAGTTCATAAAGTCAAAGAAAGTTTGTTTAAAAGTCTGCTTTAGAACAAGCTACACTCAGGCCGCGGTCACACGGCCCCTTTAAATCCGGGAGGGCTCCCAGATTTAAAGGGGCCGCATTTTTCAACAGCGGGTTGGGATGTCCATACGTCCCAACCCCTGTGCCAGCATGATCAGCAGTGGTGGCGGAAACAGCGGCGGCAGCCGTGGCGGCAGCGGCCTCGGCGGAAGCGGGGGCAGCCACGGCGGCCACAGAAGCTGCGGCGGTGGAAACGGTGGCCGTGGCGGCCTCGGCGGAAGCGGGGGCAGCCGCAGTGGCCATGGAAGCGGCGGCGGTGGAGGCGACGGAGGCGGCCCTAGCAGCACTGGAAGCGGCGGTGGTGGCCTCCAACCCGCCATCCGCCTGGGTAAGTCGGGGTGTTTTTTTTCACTCTTTTACACTTGGGCGCATGGATAGCCATGCGCCCAAGTGTAAAAGAGTGGGAAAAAATGGCCGGCGGGGCTATCTGGACAGCCCTGCTCTCGCAATGCATGCGAGAGAGGGCTGTCCAGATACCTCCAATGCGGGTTCCTCCCGCAACACCCGGGAAAATACTTGATTTTCCCAGGGTCTGAAAATGCAGGAGGAACCTGCATTGGATCCCGCTTCAGCACGGGACTATGGGGCCGGCCGTCTGGTCGGCCCCTTTAAATGCGGGAGGAAATTGCCCTTCCTCCCGCATTTAAGGCCTGTGTGGCCGCAGCCTCAATTTTCCTCTGCAATGCCAGCCAGCTGGGTCCCCCGATTCAACACTCAGTTTGTTTAAAATGAAGGGTGGGGCAAACCATTCCCTCCTCCCACCACTTTTTTTCCTGGGACTTCAGCTTCGCTTAATCGCATATCCAATTGAGTGGATTTTAAACTCATGCTTCATTGAGAACTGCACCAATGGTAGAGCTGCTTTGTTTATGTGCTTGATCTGTTGTTCGCCTGTCTGGTGTGCACCTTTTGGTGCCATGATGGTGCTGCAGTGGTGGGACTTTTTGAAGCAAAGGGCAGCCTTGATCTCTTGGCCATTACTGCAGGAGAGGCACCCCTCACATCCTAGGCTAGAAGCCCAGTACAAGGGCTCCGGGGGGGGGGGCAGAATCATCCAGCACCCCTCCTGTCTGCCGGTCTATGGGCCACCCCAATTGGAAACCTATTAATCAAATTTTTAAAATGTGCTTTTAATGTGATTTTAATGGACTCTGCTTTTTTAAAAAAAACAAAAAGATGCTGCGTGCTGATGGGTTTTAAAAAAGTTTCTGCCATGACTTAGCTCAGTGCATTTTGGGTCATTTTCCATGTGATGCATTGCTCAACTATGCCAAGAGAAACTGCATCCTCAAGAGTTTTCACAATATTACCTGAATTTAAAAATGCTACTAGGTACTGGCCAGAAGGAAAGCTCATGAAGCACAAGGCATGGCTTGCATTGGGTTAGGATAGAGCAGGATTAACGCAACAGTGATCAGCAACAACCAGGCAATCAGATAATGAATTCCAACAAACCTGCTCCAGATATTAGAAAGAGGTCAGGTTGTGCAGGACCTCAGAGAGCTCCCCCAGAGAGCACTCAGGCCAGATGGACATTGGTTCAACCCTCCTCCAATCTCCTATGACAATCTGAACAGCAAAGTAGCCCTGTTGAGTGCCAGAACCCAAACCCTTAACTGCAAAATGGAAGAAACATAATAGAGCAGGACCCTCCCTTGAGGCTTTTCATTGCAGGCTCCTAGATGAATCTCTCACTGGTTGGCTCACAGATTAATCTTCTCTTCCCTGTCAGGAGTTTACAGGGTGGGAAGGGTCTCAGGCAGTGGTGATGTTGTGGATTCTTCTTCCTCATTTAAAGAGTCTAACCCCCCAGGGTCAGATGCACATGAGGATATCAATTCCTCTTCATCTTGGTAAACAATGGGTGACTTTCCATTGGCTTGGTTCAGAAATGGCCTGGCAATTTATGAGCAACACTGGAGATCTTGGGGAAATTTGTTTCCCCAAGGGTTCTGAAATTATTCATAAATTTTTAGGTTCTTCCCTCCCAACAGCTGGGTTACCCTCCCAACACCTATACTAGCCAACACCCCCCACACCTTCCCTGTGTGTCCTATGACCCCTGATCTCTTGCACTCTGGTGAAAAATGACATCTTTTAGTTTTCCACTTGTCTGCAGTGCATTGTCCCTGGCACCATGGAGAGAGACAGGGGGGAAAAGAAGATATGGTAACTATTTTCTTCATATCCTCCCTTCATACCTTAGCCACCACTGCTGTAGCCCCTGAGAAAGCGAAAGAGAAGGAAGAATGGACTTCCTGTCAGCTAGGCTGTCATAAATAAAAGGAGGGGGGAGAGAGAGTGTGGCCGCTATGAAGAAAAGGGAGGGAAGGTTGTAAAGGCTGTTGTAAACTCTGGAATGTTGCCTTTGATGCTCTTCTAGCATTTGCCCCTGTTTACATAAGATCTCGGGTTTCTCTTGTAAGTCCAGGGGTCCGTTGGAGCGGGAGCGCACAGGAGCGCAGCTCCGGGAGTGAGGAGTCCAGGGGGCGGGCACATGACCAAGCCCCGCCCCCTCCTCGGCTTCCCCGAGCAGTGCAGAGGCGCAGCGCCCTGGGGAAAGCCCTGCTAGGGTCTTTATTGATTTTAATGTTTTGTTTAATATTAATAATTTTATCATTGTTCCTTTTATGACTGTGTGCTGCTTTTCCAGAGACTTGCTCAAGGTGGCATATAAATTTTCTAAGTATACCATTTTTTATCTGGGCATATGGCACATAAGTACTGGAGAAATTTCACCAACCCTTCAGCAGCTTCCACCCCATCAGTTTGGTGTGGTGGTCAGGAGTTGTATTCTAATCTGGGAGAACCGGGTTTGATTCCCCACTCCTCCACATGCAGCTGTTGGTGTGACCTTGGGCCAGTCACAAGTTCTCTCAGAGCTGTTCTCTCATGAGCAGTTCTCAAAAGACCTCTCTCAGCCCCACCTACCTCACAGGGTGTCTTGTTGTGGGGTGGGGAAGGGGCAGGGATGGGCGGTGCACATGTCCTGGGTATCTCAAGTCTACTTGAAAGAAGGTGGTTTCAAGGGAGCAGGAAGAGAATGAGGGTGTGTTCTTTACGCTTATTTTTATTGCACAAAGTATTGGATGGGGAAGGGAACGGAGGAAGAGCAGGTCAGTTTCACTCACCTGTGGAGTGGAGCCTGAGGGGTTGGTGTTGCCTTCTGACACACGTCCGGTATGTTAGGGGGTGTGGCATATGCAAATGAGTTATGCTAATGAGCTCCTGCACCTCTTTTTCTACAAAATAATCCCTGTGTAAGTCTCCCACCTGAATGTTGAAGACGTTATTCTCAGCGGGAGGGTAACAGGGCACTAATTGGCTTGTAACCATCTGACACCCCAGTTTGAACCCTGTATATAATCCCGTTCCTACTTCCCCTCTTTAGCCTTAACACAGAAGCGTTTAGAGGATGCCTTAGTAATACTGAATCTAATAAACTGAACCTACTTAAGGACCGTTGTTGAGTGCTGATTACTAGAGATTCTGACACTTCCCTCCTTCCTTATACCATCAGGAGAGCAGTTGCATGACAAATCTAACTGGGAGTTCTTTTCAGGCTGAAATTAAAACCCAAGGAGGAGGAGATGAGCATTACAAACTTTGAAAGGCTTGTTATTCTGAGTCAAAGGAGAACGCTGATAATACTTCTGTCCTAAGAGGATTGCAGACTGCTCTCCAGTAAACTGGACTTTGGGATACCCCAGCTGATGTCTTGCAGGATCCCCATGGCAGATCCCATGGCAGATCTCTACTGATCATTTATAGAGGGCCATGCAAATTTATATTTACTCTAGAGACTGCAGCAGGACAAATGCTGCACTATTTATTTATGACTGCTATAGTTATCCAATGTATTTTATTCTACCTTTTACTGGATTTTATTTAGTTAATTTTCAGTGAAGCAATGAAGATTCCATAGTGCATGAGACTACAGAAGGTGAAGAGACTGGATTTATATCCTGCTCTTTACTCACTTGGGATCTCAGAGTGACTTACGATCTCCTTTCCCTTCCCCTCCCCACAACAGACTCCCTGTGAGGTAGGTGGGGCTGAGGGAGCTCTTTTGAGGACTGTTTTTTTCCAGAACAGCTCCGAAAGAACTTGTAACTGACCCAAGATCACACCAGCAGTTGCATGTGGAGGAGCAGGGAATCGAACCTGGTTCTTCCAGATGAGAGGCTGAGCTCCTAACCACGATACCAAACTAGCTCTGTAATGTTCTCAGTTGTCATATTTTAGTTGGCTAATGCTGGCTATGAATGCTGGCATACAAATTCTAAGGCTGGCGGTGAAGATAACATCTGTCTTTTCAATGCATATCATTTATATTTTAGAGAGCTCTTGGAGCATGAAGAGAACAAAGTTCCAATAAACTAGAATATCCTCATTCAACTGATGTTCTGAAAAAACACACAGATGTTTCTCGATATTAGAATCTACTGGGCTTTGTTAGCTTTGATGAAGCCTTTGAAGATGTCGCTTGACTCTTTCATTGAAAATTTGATGAGGTTATACTGAATAACAGTCTTTCCAAAGTTTGCAAAAAGATCATTCCTCATAGCCTAACTACTGCAAATAGAAAGCAGTTTCAAGTCTACAGAATGAACCAAAGGCACAGAGGAAGGTATAATCAGGATCCAAAGAACTGCGTAACCACTTCCACATTACCAGAGAGGGGTTAAGGTGTGTACTTTTTTGAAGAGTAGTCCGTATTTAGTGGTGGACCACAGTTCCATGCCAGCTGGAATCTGAATGGGCTCCAACGGAGCCAGAAGTATTTCCCGAGTGAGTCCAGGACCTATCTCTTTGTAGCAAGATTCAGATTATTCAAGGAACTGCATGGGTTATAGTGTAGTTCAGGATGTTCTCAGGCAGTCATCTAATGTGCCAGGAAGCTCCCAGCAAGATGAAGGCGTGGTCATGCCACCTTCAGATAGGTGAAAAATTGGCTCTTATGCATCAGAGGCTTCTGTACATTTAAGACAAAGCCAACTGTGGAATGAAACATCAAGACCTCTGGACTGATAAAAGCACACCAACCGTTATGGTAACAGCATTATTCTCTTGCCATGCTGGAGACTTTAGAGCCTAGGTGATTCCCAGAATGGGTTGGGTTAACACCAGACCACACTAAGGCTGCGGTCACACGGCCCCTTTAAATCTGGGAGGGCTCCCGGATTTAAAGGGGCCGCATTTTTCAACCGTGGGTTGGGATGTCTATACATCCCAACCCCTGCGGCAGTGCCGGCGGCTGTGCCGGTGGCGGAAGCAGTGGCTGCAGCCGCTGAAGAAGCGGCCGCGGCAGGAATGGCGGCGGCGCAAGTGGCAGCCATGGCCACGGCGGGAGCGGAAACGGTGGCGGCTGCCGCTGAAGAGGCAGCAGCCATGGCGAGAATGGCGGCCGCGGCGGAGGCAGCCCCATTAGCTGGAGAGGCGGCGGTGGCAGCCAAGGACCGCCAGCCGCCTGGGTGAGTTGGGTTTCCCCCCCCCCTTTTACACTTGGGCGCATGAGTGGCCATGCGCCCAAGTGTAAAAGGGGGGGAAAATGGCCGGCGGGGCTATCTGGACAGCCTTGCTCTCGCAATGCTTGCGAGAGAGGGCTGTCCAGATACCTCCAATGCAGGTTCCTCCTGCAACCCCCCGGGAAAATACTTGATTTTCCCGGGGTCGGAAAATGCGGGAGGAACCCGCATTGGAGCCCGCTTCAGCACGGGACTTCGGGCGGGCCATCTGGTTGGCCCCTTTAAATGCGGGAGGAAATAGCCCTTCCTCCCGCATTTAAGGCCCGTGTGGACGCCTAGGCCTCCACTTGTATGCTTCTAATTTTGTGATGTAGTAAGCTGTCAGACCCAAGGCTGGTGCCGGGCTTTTTTGCACCCTAGACAAGTAGCTGCTTGCCCCCAAATTCCACCAGGCTTTTAAGTAGGGGCCACCTAATGTATACATCTTGGCCCTGGCCCAATTTTATTTTATTTGCCAGCCTGTGGGAATGTATAGAAGGATCACATCTGAGTGCTGTTCAGATACACCTATGAAGAAAATTGTAACTGTATGCTGCTGATCTTGTGATGTAAGTTTAATGAGTTTTAATTGATATTGTATGTATTATCTATGTGTTGTTAGCCGCCCTGAGCTTGCCATTGGTGGGGAGGGCAGGATATAAGTTGTATGAAATAAATAAATAAATAAATAAATTTTCAATTGTAGGAAAAATGAAAAGCACAAAACTTAAAACTGCTACTTTTTTTAAAAAAAGTGCAAGAATAAGTAATACAACCATCTTTGATTTTCTTGCTCAAAAAAAAAAACTTTTCGCACACAAATCCTTTTGAATAATCCTGTGAATCCTGTGAATGTTAAAATTTAAGTCTCTTGAATATTTCCATTTCAGACACATCAAAATCTCATTTTGCATGCCTTTTCCTTTGCAAATTTTGTCACTAATTCCCTCAGGTCCAGTGCTGATGCTTTGGCGTGTTTATTAATTTAGCTTGCCATCTCTCAGTCACCTGTGGCTGAGGTAATCTACTGCCAGCCACAGTTGCTGAGTCCCATTGCTGAATTGTAAGTAGGGCATTCATATAGCTTTAGGGAAAGTTGTGGGAGCAGTTGCAAAGTTCTTAATGCAGTGATGTATTTTTTCCCTGCACTTGCTCCTCTGCCACAATTGTGCTCTGCACATTGCTACTGTGAACATTCTTTACATGCTTTCTGGTGAATCCAGCCAAGACAAAAGCTTAGGATGTTGGAGGTGGACTCTAAAAATCTAAAATCTATTCAACCAATATTTAAACCAGTTTAACCAAGCCAGGGGGAAAATGGTCATTCCTTTATTGGGAACTGGTGGTGGAATGTGCCGTCAAGCCACAGGCAATGTATGGCAACCCCAGAAGATTTGCAAGACAGGAGATGAACAGAAGTGCTCTGCATAGCAACCCCAGACATCCTCGACGGCCTCCCATCCAAATATGACCAGCCCAGCAGCCTGTTATCAACAGGACAGAGTACATTTTCACCCACCATGCCAAAGAACTCAAAAGCAGCCCAAATGGTTCTTGCCTCCTCCCCTCACAACAACCAGGCAAGGCAAGGCTCACACAAGCCCAAAGTCACTCAGCATGCTTCATGACTGGGTGGCTGTAAGGTGTGAACCCAAGTCCCCTATTCTTAGTCTGACAGAGTACGTCCAACCCTGCACTGGGCACAGAGGAAACAGCCTTTCCCCTGATCTGTGTCCCTCCAGCACATGGTATACTGCCTCTGAATATGGAGGTTCTCTTCCCTGGCAGAGGGCCTGTGTCTTTAAAAACTGCACAGCAGGCAGAAATCCAGTTGGTGCTGTGGAAGGGATGAAGCAAAAAGCATGGATTTTCGGGGGGGGGGGATGTCCCCTATCTGTGTTTCTATCTTGCAGTATTCACCAGTTTCTCTATACCTCCTGCATACAAAAGGCAACTCTCAGCTTGGGCCTTCTTACCTCTGTTGACCCTGCAAGCCAGCAAGCCCCCACGGCCCCACAACACGTGGCCCAGTGCGACACCCGGACAGACACGTTGGCCTCTTCGCTCTCGCTCCTTTCCCCCCGGAGCCTCCAAGGCACCACCGACGAGGGAGTGGAGAAGGGGCCTGGGGCCGGGGAGGGGAGGGGAGGGGAGACACTTTTCAACCTTTTGAACTCCTGCTGTGTGGCTCCTGTGCGCCTCCTCACCCCTGGAACATCGTCTTCAGGTTCTGATGGGCTGTCCGGCTCCATCAGCCCCTGCCATGGACAGCCAAGACCCCCCAAGCTCCTGCGCGCTGCCGGTCAGAGAGAGTGCTGTTCATCACCCCAGAGCCATTTACCTGAGCCGGGTGGGCCAGGCCACCTCTATCAGTCGATGCATCTCTTCCCGGGTGCGGCAGGGACAGCGGGCGCAGCAATGGCTGTGGTGGTGCTCAGTGACCCTCACTCGGTGACCCTCACTGCCAGGCCAGCCGAGGGACAGCGAGGGGCCGTGAGGGGACAGGGCAGCAGGCCAGGGTGGCATTCTTCTAAGGTGGCACTGTCAGGCAACTGCCTAACCCCACCTTAATGGTAGCGCCGGCCCTGGTCATACCTCATCAGCCTCTCACTATGCTGGAGACTTCAAGATATGCTAAGGCATGGGTTAAGGTGCATAACTGAAGGCCAGTGAGGGTCACCATAAGAGATGGAGCTGAGGGTATGATCTGAAGGAACATGATACAGCAACTCTGCTCAAGCAGAGCAGTTTTGAATTTGGTCAGTGCCTTGATGGAGGTGTCCTGGGAACCCTACAGACATTGCAGAATTCCATGGAAGAAGAAAGGTGGGATATCAATATCGAAACAAGGTCCTACGATGGTACTGTTGCCCTGTATTTTTTTCAGATAATTACTGAATATGACCCCCCAAGAAGGTTGTGATACATTTCCTTAGCCGAGCCCATTTGTCTGCCCTCCACCATTGTGTCGTCTCTGCCCTGGGCAATACCCCAGGCCTCATCATGGGTGTAGGAGGGGTTAAAATGCACCCCACTGTTTCCTCACCCTAGTTGGCCAGTACCCTCAGTAAGAAACCCTTGAGGTTTCTTCCTTCTCAGTCCTCCAGAAGCCCTTCTAGAAGAGGAGGAGGAGGAGGAGGAGGAGTGGATTGAATTTATATCCTGACCTTCAGGAGAGCCAGTTTGGTGTAGTGGTTAAGTGCGCGGACTCTCATCTGGGAGAACCGGGTTTGATTCCCCACTCCTCCATTTGCACCTGGCTGGATGACCTTGGGCAAGCCATAGCTCTGTACCAGCTGTTCCCTCAAGGACAGCTTGGGAAAGAGCTCTCTCAGCCCCACCTACCTCACAGGGTGTCTGTTGTGGGGAGGGGAAGGGAAAGGAGTTTGTAAGCCACTCTGAGACTCCCAAGTGAGTGAAGGGCGGGGTATAAATCCAATCTCTTCTTCTTCTTCTTCTTCTTCTTCTTCTTCTTCACTCAGAGTCTCAGAGCAGTTTACAGACTCCTTTGTGGGGTTCCTTCCACATTCCCTGCCTTCCTACCCAATGACACATGTCCTGCCATACATCCCTCAGCATAAGAAAGCTCCTCTGTGTTGAGAGCTGCCTCTGACAGCTCCCCAGTTCCAGGCCTGGGTGGGCCAGCTCCCAGGCTCACTGCCCACACCCTTTTGCCAGCCTTCACCTTCCTTTGCCACCTAGCCACCAGACACATGCCAGGGGTCTGGATGGGCCTTTGCACTGGCCAGGCAAGCATTTTCTTGGGATCTTGTAGCCGCATTCGTTCTGATTGGCAGCTCATCGCCTTCGCCAGCCAGATACATCCGGTGGTCTCCTCCTCTACCGCGGCTTCTGGAATGTTCAGTGGCTTCCCTGGGTAAAGAGAAGGACTGCAGCTGCCCAGGAAGGTCTAGGCCATCGGGCAACCGAAGACATATGGAAGGTTGTTAAAAATGAGTGGTTCCTTTTCGCAAAGGGCTGTTTAGTGTTATAGGAATGAGTTAACATGGAAGGATTACATGGGATTTCTGTAAAAAAGGTTTAAACTAACCATGCAAACTGCATCTGCCAGTTTGGTGTAGTGGTTGAGTGCGCGGACTCTAATCTGGGAGAACCGGGTTTGATTCCCCACTCCTCCGCTTGCACATGCTGGATGACCTTGGGCAAGCCATAGCTCTGTACCAGCTGTTCCCTCAAGGACAGCTTGGGAAAGAATTCTCTCAGCCCCACCTACCTCACAGGGTGTCTGTTGTGGGGAGGGGGAGGGAAAAGGAGTTTGTAAGCCGCTCTGAGACTCCCTTGGGTAGTGGAGGGCGGGGTATAAATCCAATCTCTTCTCTTCTTCTTTTTTAGTGGGGGCTGAGGTGAGCTGGGGAGAGAGGCTTATTGAGATGTGTTTCCAGCCATGTGCATTGGATTGAAATTATATTTTAGGAGGAGAAAAGAAGAGAGATTGGATTTATACCCTGCCCTTCACTTGGAATCTTAGAGCGGCTCACAATCTCCTTTCCCTTCCCCTCCCCACAACAGACACCCTGTGAGGTAAGTGGGGCTGAGAGAGCTCTTTTAAGAACTGCTCATGAGAGAACAGCTCTGAGAGAACTTGTAACTGACCTGAGGTCACACCAGCAGCTGCATGTGGAGGAGTGGGGAATCAAACCTGGTTCTCCCAGACTAGAGTCCATGCTCCTAGCCATGACACCAAACTGGCATTGTTTGCTGGAACTTCTTGCTGGCTTGTTACCGGATCCATATTTCCTCTACTGAGACTGGTCTGACTCCACTGGAACTGACTGCATACTGTTGTAGAATGTACAAGCACTGGGGAAAGTGAGGGCTAGACCGACACCTTTGTGGTACACTTGAAAAGAAAGTATCTAGTGAAAAGTGAGCATCAATGATTGGTACTCAGGCACACTGCAACTGCAACTGCACTTCCCAGCTCAGCCTCCTCTCCATCCACTGCCTCTAGTTTGACACAAATCCTTGTTTCCCTCTTTGTTGATACTCAGGGGTAGAAACCAAATCGCCCACCCACTCAGCCACTGAATAGAATATCGATTCTGAGTTCAGTCTTCTGGTGCCTTTTTGGAGGACATGCAAAAAAGTGGCCACAATGAACACAGCTAAAGAGGTAGGCACCTAGACCTCTCAGATGCATGTCCGGGGGTGGTCCCATCTCCATCCTTTCCTGGGAATCCAGGGGGGACATCCAGGAGGAGGCAGTTGGGTGCACAAGTGCTGCCATTCTTGGTCAATAACAGCTTGCCAACAAAAAGTCCCAAAGAGGACTGTAATGATTTCATGTTTTGGTGTGTGTGTTTCTTTAAAGGTTTAGTGTGACTGCAGTAATGTAAGAAGAATGATAGGGGGAGATAAGTGTGATGTGATTGGTTGATGACTGAGAGTATGGGAGGAGAGAGGTCTCTGAGGTGATTCTGTGGGAGAGAAGTTTGAAGAGTGCGCATTTTGAGTCATTTCTGAGTGAATAAGACCAACAATTTAGTCGGTATGACTAAGAGAGTTGATTCTATTCTGTGTGAATAACACAAAAAGCCTAGCCTGTGTGGCTATATATATATATATATATATATATATATATATATATATATATATATATAATATTTATAGCCACACAGGTGCTACAGTCTTGGTGCTTGGTGCTGTAGCTTGGTGCTACAGTCGCTCAAACTCCAAACTCCACTCTGACAGGCTTATATATATATATATATATATATATATATATATATATATATATATATATATATAAAAGCCTGTATATATATATAAGTTTGGAGTTTGAGCGACTGTAGCACCAAGCTTTGCCAGTTAAATTTACAAGTTCCTTTCTTCAGCAACTGTTCAAGATAACCAGAAACCTATTTTGTTTTTTATTAAATAAATAAATTTTTGTTTAAATTTATCCCAGAAATCAGTACAGTACTTCCTCAGGGACACATAGTCCTCTGGAATGCCCAGACCCTAGGTCATTCTACCAAAAGAGAGAGAGATTTAGAATTTTTAATTCCTGGTGGTAGCAGAAAACTACCAAGTTTATATACACAGAGAGTGTTTAAAAGTAAAACCGTTTCCCCAAATAGCAAGGACATCACAAGGACCAATAGCGT
This sequence comes from Lepidodactylus listeri, assembly GCA_029233225.1. Lineage (NCBI taxonomy): Eukaryota > Metazoa > Chordata > Lepidosauria > Squamata > Gekkonidae > Lepidodactylus > Lepidodactylus listeri. The sequence continues at coordinate 107,189,384 of JARCFY010000009.1, read as the reverse complement.
TTCCCCAGAAAAGAGTACCTTCATATAAGTGATGGGCCAGCCCTATGCTGGATCGAGGACAAGAGGAAAAGGGATATTGACCTGGGACAATGACACTTCCAGTCCAGTTGGATGTAGCCATGGCTGAGCCCAAGCCACAACCACACCACTCTGTAGCCTCCTGGAGAGGGATCAACCCCTTGGAGAGGCTGGGGGAGAGTAGGGGGTGGGCAGATTCGAGAGGGTCTTCCTCATAAGGGCTGGGTTGGGGGTCCAAGGAGGAATAGTTGTAGGTCTCTGGAATATCTCAGAGATACAGTGAATGGTGAGGAGGGCAGTGATAACCCCTTCTCCTCCCTTGGATGTGTCCACAAAATGGACCTGCCCTAGATGATGCACCAGCCCCCGATAACATGGGAGAGATCACGCAGAGTTTCCCAATTTGATTTTACTGAAGAAGAACCAGGAGATCTCATTGCACCTTAGAAGTGAGGCCTTTCGAAGTATCTAAGGACAATGTTCTTCATGGCGTGCTATTATTTCATCTGACACTTATGTGAGGGTACGCTTTCAAAAAAAAACCTTTTAGCCTATGGCATTGTGCTAGGAAATGAGACTTCACTCGCTAATCCAGGAGACAATAATGGACAATGCATGAAGAATTGAAATGACAAGGCTGACATGGTTATTTTACTGCTTTCTTACATTAGGATAATGCCGAGCAAATTCAGGAGATTGGCTGGGAAATTCCTCCAAGAAACAATACCATAACGAATAGTCGCGCTCTCTGAGAGGGCATGTTATCTGCTTGGTCTTTATGTTACTTTATGTCATATATTATATTATATTATATTATATTATATTATATTATATTATATTATATTACGAGATGCGTACAGCCACCAAACTAGCTAGTTCAAATCAATATGTGAAATTCAGTTTCCCAGTTCCTTCTTTCCTTTCTTTCCTCCCTCCCTCTGTAGGGCTAGTGCCATGAGAGTAGAAAGCACAATGAACTTCATGTACCTTTTAGGATATAAACCATGAGTAGGCAAAACATGGATTGGGATCTACCAATCAACTTCCTGCTGATTAGCTTTTTTACTCCCCATGGCCTGTTCTGGATCTCTGGTTAGTAAGCTGATTGGGGCTTTCTTTATTCCAAGGAAAGGAAATTGGAAGGAAACTGGGAGTGGATTTTGGTAATGGTACTATGAACTATGGTAATAAAAACCAAATCCTGGAATAAACATGCTCAATAATGTGCTTGTGTTCAGCCTGAGTGTTTATCATCTGTAATATATGACCACTAGGAATAAAACCTGTTGTGGAAATAAATACAATGGGCTCTAGAAAGAGGCTCCGGGAGAGTGCCCCGGCCTTGGGCACTTAGTGTCAATTTGCTGTGGCGACCTCAGCAGGATATAATGACACAGAGTCCACCATTTTCTTCAGGGGAAGATCTCTGCCATCTGAAGAGCAGTTGTAATTCAGCATGATCTCCATTCCTCCCCTGGAGATTGGCAACAATGGTTCCCCATGAGGGAATGGGTGGTTTGAAGGGTGAAGTCGATGGCACTGAACCTGTCTGAGGTCGCATCCCTGCTGAAACCTCACCCTCTCCAGGGTCCACCTCTCAAATCTCCAGGAATGTCTCAGTTGGCACCTGGAGTTGGCAACCCTACCTCCCAGCCAACTGTCAATGTATCATTATCTGCCCCCTGGCTTCAGCTTTCCATTTCCTCCCCCTCCCCCCTAGAGAGCAGTTGTAATTCTGCCCCCACCTGGAGATTGGCAACAATGGTTCCCCATGAGGGACTTGCTGGCTTGGAGGGTGGAGTCTATGGAATTGTATGTGTCTGAGGTCCCACTCCTCCTCAAACCTCACTGTCTCCAGGCTCCATCCCTCAAGTCTCCAGGAATTTTCCACCTGGAGTTGGCAACCCTATCTCCTTCCCAACCAATCATCAACCTTACTCTTTAAATTTCCATTCCCCCCCCCCACAGCCTCCACCGTGCTCTGAGGTCCTGACTGCTATGTCACTTTGGCTGTCATAAAGGGTCCACCTCAGCAGGGTATAAGGAAGTAGAGTCCACCATTTTCTCCAGGGGAACTGATCTCTGCCATCTGGAGAGCACTTGTAATTCTGTGTGATTTCCAGCCCTCACCTGGAGATTGGCAACCATACTTCCCCTGGAGGAAAAGTAGTCTTTCTCTGCAATGGGGACCGAAGCAGCTGACATCATTCTCCTCTCCCCCTTTTTGACTTGCACAACAACCCTGTGAGGTACATTAGGTGTAAAGTCTGTGACTGGCCCGAAATTACCCACTCAGCAAGAACCTGGGTCTAGCAGATCCTGCTCTGAAGCACTGACTGCTACACCTAGGGTAGCCAACCTCCAGATGGAGCATGAAGATCGCCAGGTATTACAATTGAACTCCAAACAGATCTTCCACCCTCCCTTGGAGAAAATGACTGCTTTGGAAGGTGGCCTCTATGGCATTCTGTTCAGCTGGCCCCAATGAGTTTTCTCCCAAAGGTCAACACAGGGGCGTAGACTTTTTAAATCCCGGGGGGGGGCTCTCTCGTGTGCGTGCGCGCTTGGGACCATGTCCCGCTGCTCTCCCCCCGCCTGAGGGAGCCGCTGCCGCCACTTCCCTCCCCCGGGCCGGGCCCGCCTGGCTGCCCGCCTGGCCGCCCGCCACGCTCCCCGCCCCCCTCCCTCCCTCTCCCCGCTCACCGATTGCTGCTGCCTGCAGCCGGGGGCTGGCGCATCGCCCTTGCGGGCCCCCGGCTCCCGCTCTGCCTCGCGCGCCAAAATCCGGGGGGGGGGCTCAGCCACCCCCGGCAAAATGGAGCACCCGCCGGTGGCCAGTCAGCCGGCCGTTGCCCCCTCTCTCTCCCCCCCCGCCCCAGGGAGGCAGGAGGGCAGGCCGTGGGTGGGGGGGGAAGGAGAGGTGGCGACGGCCGGCTGACTGGCCACCGGCAGGTGCTCCATTTTGCCGGGGGTGGCTGAGCCCCCCCCCGGGAAATTTTGGGGGGGGGCTCGAGCCCTCGAGCCCCCCGTAGTTGACGCCCATGGGTCAACATAGGTGTGGAAAAGGGGCTTTCAGAGAAGCAAGCTTGGTTGCCTAGCAATGGGCACTGAGGGGAAAGTTTTTGGCTCTGATGATGGAATAGGGTTCCCAACCCCCAGGTGGGGCCTGGGGATCTCCCGCTTTTACAATGGAGCTCCCACTGACAGAGATCAGCTCCCCTGGAGAAAATGGCTGCTTTGGAGGGTGGACTCTATGCCTAGCATTGTACCATGCTGAGGCCCCTCCCCTCCCACAGGTGGATCCTGTGGAGGGCAGCAATTTTTTGGGGGGGGATGGAAGGACTCAGCAAGCTATAATGCCATAAGGTCTACCCTCCAAAGCAGCCATTTTCTCCAGGGGAACTGATCTCTGTCATCTGGAGATCAATTGTAGCAGCGGGAGATCTCCAGGTCTCACCTGAAGATTAGCAGCCCTAGGGGGAAAGTTAGCCACACAGCAGGGGGTTGAAGGGAATGGTTTGATGGTTGCTGGCCCACTCATTAGCCAGCCAGCCATGGTGGAGCTAAGCAGGAGAAAGAGCCTGAGGAATTTCACACAACCAATATATTCCGTTTCAGGAACTCTTCAGTAACGGTTTCTGTCAGGCATTTCACACAGAACCGTATTCGTACCAGTTCCCTAATGGAACATATTGGCCCTTTCACACAGAAACATGCCTCTCCCATTGGTGAAGCGTTCCTGAGCCAGTTTACCTTGAAACCTACTCCCAAGCATTCTTCAGGGTTTTTTTTACCAGTCCTGAAGCGCTACGGGGTGCTGTGTGAAATGCCCTCTGTTTCTGACAGTTTATTCTGACAGTTTATTCTGGGCATAGTAGCAGTGTGCAAGGGAGGGGGTTATGCTGATAGTCCATTGTCTTTTCACTGACAGAAGCAGGCCACTGAGGGGACAGTTAGACCCATCTGGCAGTGGGCAGAGGAGAAGAGTGGACCCAGCACCCAGTCGGTCCTTCCCCTTCGCTGGCTCCCTTGGTCCTTCCTCTTCGCTGGCTGAGAAGCTGGCCAGTGGCTTGTGGGTGGGACTGAAGCAAAGCAGGGAGAAAATGCAGCCAGTGGCCAGGGACCCCCTTTTGAGTGGCAGTCCGTCCAGCCAACTGATTTTGGCACCCCATGGAATCTTGCCCCATGGAATCTTGAAAACAGCTTTATATAATAGGAAAGATACCAATGAATGGGTTGCTTTTGATTATATTCATGCAGTTCTGCTAGCCACTTGGGGCAGATCAGAAACTCCAATCTGTCATAACACTGGTAGATTTTTATTTGGTTGTGCGAGTCATCCTTGTGTACGGCTTGTGAGGTGAAGTGGGCAGGGTGTCCTGACCCTTACTAGGCTGGCTCTGGACTCAGAAGCTTCAGAGGAGGAGTCTGAAGAGCCTGAAACATGGCCTGGGGGAGAGCAGGAAACCCCTGCATGGCAGATGCCCCTGGTGATGGTCCATCTGTTCTGGAGGCTGCCCCTGAGGAGTCTACAGTGGGAGTTCCTCCACCAGAATTTGCCCCTGAAGAGCTTGAGGAGCCTGCAGTTGTTGTTATCACCATCATTATGATTAAATTTATTAATCACCCCATCTCTGTAAAAACAGGGCTCCGGGTGATATACATCAATGATAAAACAATGGATAAAGCCAAATACACAGTTAAACATAAAATTTAAAAACCTAAAATCCAAGTCTTATTTCCATACTGGACTGCACTGCCGCCCCACGGGCAGGGCAGGAGGAGGGAAACAGATGACAACAAGGAGGAAAAGGGAAGGAGGGTGCCAGCGATGGTCACACCATCACTGTTCTCAACCAAAAGCCCAGCAGGACATCTCTGCTTTACAGGCCCTGGGGGATTGCATTAGATCTCACAGGGCCCTGATGGTGTCTAGTAGAGAGTTGCACCAGGTCGGGGCCAGGACTGAGAAAGCCCTGGCCCTAGTTGAGGACAGCTGGACATCTTTGGGGCCAGGGATAACCAGGAAACTATTATCTGCCGATCGAAGTGCTTCTCCACAAGAACTTCCCTCTGTCTCCACAGGACCTGGGGTAACTAAGTGCTGGCTGAGGACCCAGGCTTTAAGCCCACCAGGATCTGCCTTCACCCAGCAGTAGTAGTGGAGGCAGTGGGGAGATAGCCCTGAGACACAGTGTCTGGCTTGAAGTCCATGTTCCACCTCTTGGGGCAGACCACACTCCCAGTGGATGTGATCCTTTGCAAAATTCAAGGCCCAGGTAAGCCTGGACAAGATGAGCCCCAGGTGCTGAGTCCAGGGCTGGTGGAGTGGCTTCTCTCTCAACCTAACTAAGTCTTGGGCTGGGAGGAGGCTGCTGCCAGGTCAACTGGTCCACTAGGTGCACGTGTAGTCTTACCAGCTCCAGCTTCCCAAGCCTGGCCAGCCTGAGGTCCAAAGGTCTAATACCACTTGAAGAATCAGGGCTAATCTGTACAGGGCACAACATTTGCTCTGACTACCAAGCTGCCAGTCTGTATTTGGTTCCAGGTGGAGAGCCAGTTTGGTGTAGTGGTTAGGAGCATGAACTCTAATCTGGGAGAACCGGGTTTGATTCCCTACTCCTCCACATGCAGCTGCTGGTGTGACCTTGAGTCAGTCACAAGTCCTTTCAGAGCTGTACTGGAAAGAACAGTTCTGTAAAGTGCTCTCTCAGCCCCACCTACCTCACAGGATGTCTGTTGTGGGGAGGGGAAGGGGAAGGAGATTGTGAGCCGCTCTGAGACTCCTTTGGGTAGTGAAGGGCAGTGTATAAATCCAATCTCTTCTCTTCATTTCTTCTAAACTTCAGCATGCTAGGAAAAACAAAGGGTCATGCAAAGCAGATGCTTGTTCACCCTGGTGGACCATACATTTATCACCCATGATCTTTAGCCATCCCCGTCTCTCGGTCACTCTCACCAGCACTTGTACCTCCCTTCTTCCCTTTCCACAGTGTTATGTCCCTTCCTACTTTTAACCTCTGTGTATTCAAAATACCCTGTCTGATGACCTTCTGTGTGCCTCATTCCCTCATCTCCTCTGCTCCATTCCTGCTTCCTCTTCATATTTGTCTTTCAAAATCTGTTCCCTGCTCTGTGACAAGGCTTTTAAGCTTCCATGTTTTTTTTCTTCCTATGCTTTACTTTCATGTATCCTGGGACTTGTTCCCAGGCTTGAGCCTGCCGCTTGTGAGGTTTTGATCCTGGTCACTCCAACAACTTTTCTGTCCCTTGGAGAAGTTCAGCTGTGAACTGTGTCGTTCCCAGAGCAACTGAACATTCTGCGCCACCATGACTGCTTAGCTAATCACTATCCCAGGCATCACTGATGCAAACACAACACCTTTGCTTGGTCACTCTCTGGTCACCCAGAGAGTCTTATAAGTCTTGTAAGTCTTATACAAAACATGTTATTGCAGTGCCATTCTTGTGCAAAAGCAGGGGTCATTTCGAGCAGGAGCTCGGGGGAGTGCAGCTCTGGGAGTTGGTGCCAGCCCCCACCCGAGGGGGAATGCCTGCCTGTGTCATGGCTGCAGCAAAATGACCCCGTCCCGTCCCCTGGAAAGGTCCTTGTTCCTCCGACCAGCCTTCTGAAGGTTTCAGCCACCACTGAAGCTATCCTCCCAGAATAGGGGTATTTCTGAGGCTTGGATTAGTAGCTGTCTCCGCTCTGCCAGCTCTCTCTCTCTCTCTTCTTTCTTTCTTGCCTTCTGACATACTTCCAGTGATGTCAGGGGGTGCAGCATATGCAAATAAGTTATGCTGATGAGTTATGCTAATGAGCTCCTGCACCTTTTTTTCTACGAAATGACCCCTGTGCAAAAGTATGCATAATTTGTAATTATGATGGTCTCATAAGGAGGGACATGCCAGAACTTTAAAATATCATGAAACATGATGGAAACAATGGAGAGAAAGGAGCCAGAAGATTGTCACCCAGTGAAACTGGCAATAGATCCAGGCTAGACAGAAAGAAAGATGGACATCTTCTCATATTGTGTAATTAACTGAGAGGATACAGTACTGACAGTTCTCGGGGTCCTGATGGCATGCACCTAAGGGTTCTTCGGGAACTCAAACAAAAAAATGTTGATCTACTTTTCAGTCATATCAGCCACTATACCAGAGGACTGAAGAGCAGCAGTTTTAAAAAAGGGATCCAGAGGAGAACCAGGAAATTACAGGAGAGTTACCCTAACATCTGTTCCAGGAAACTAGAAACAGTAAGGAACAAAACCTGCAGAGGGAAAAATCAATATGGCTTCTGCAAAGGGAAGTCTTTTTTGGAGTTTGTTGAAAAAGCGAACAAATATGTAGATAATGGTGACCTAGTACACATTATATACTAGGACTTTCAAAAGGCTTTTGATAAGGTATCTCACAAAAGACTCCTGAGTAAACTTAGCAGTCATGGATAAGAGGGCAGGTTATCTTATGGATTAAAAAACTGGTTACATGTCAGGAAGCAGAGAGTGGGAATCAATGGACAAGTCTCTCAATGAAGGGAAATAAGCAGGGGGGTCCCGTAAGAAACCATACTGGAGCCACTGCTATTTAATTTGTTCATAAATGATCTGGAATACAGACAGGGGCAGTGAGAAGTGTAGTGGTCAGGTTTGCAGATGACACAGTGGGGAATAATGCCATAGAGTCCACCTTCCAAAGTGGCCATTTTCTCCAGGTGACCTGATCTCTGTCACCTGGAGATCAACTGTAATCCCAGGAGGTCTCCAGTCACCACCTGGAGGTTGTCAACTACAAGTGCAGCTCAGTAGCAAGTTTCCAACTCAGTTCCAGGCCACGGGGTCTAGTGTCTCAGCTCTACTCCTTTGCACAGGTGCAAGAGGAAAAAGAAGGAATCGTGGCTGGAGAGGCAGCCCAATGAACAGCTCAATAATAGGGGCTAAGTTAGGGTTGCCATCTCCGGGTTTGGAAATACCTGGACATTTGGGGGTAGAGCCTGAGGAGGGTGGGTTTGGGGGAGAGGAGAGAATTCAGTGGGGTATATTGCCATAGAGTCCACTTCCAAAGCAGCCATTTTCTCCAGGTGACCTGATCTCTATTGCCTGGAGATCAGTTGTAATTGTGGGAGATCTCCAGCCATCACCTGGAGGTTGGCAACCCTAGGCTCCCATGTGCACCATTACTCCATGTGCCACAGCAGGAGGACATTTTCATTCCCTCATGTGGATAAAGCCTTGGGGGCCCTTTCATTTTCTCCCACAATTGCTTTGTGACATTCTACAAGGCGGTTCTCACAGAAGGAGACAGTTTGGAACTGAACCTAATCAAAATTTCTATTAAGGCACCACAATAAACAGAATGCTTCAGAGAACAGCCTGCTTGGAAAATGTGCTCTCTGTAGAAGCAGGACCGCCACCTCTTCCTCTGTCCTTCTGTGACTGTAGCTTTCGTAAAAGCCTGCAGAATTGGTATTGCTTCTCTCCCTTCTTTGATCTTCTCACATTCATCTCAGAAGTCACACTGCAATGGAGTTTAGGGGGACTCAAGTTGCCTCTTTAAAATCTGTGGTTTTGCTGATGATGTGCCCCTTTTCAACCAAAAGGCTTTCGCTTTATAGGGAGAAGGGGGGGGGGGGAATAGCTTTTTGACATTCACAAAATTGGATCAATAATTTGCTAAAGGCATTTGTGAACATTAAACCAAAGCTACGATCTAAATGGCATGCAGAAGCCAACTAATAGAACAATACAAATTAGTTCAGAATTGAATGAGGCTCAGAAAACAAGCCACTCTCTATAATGTCTAATAAGATCTGCCATCTGCTTCTTTGATCCCAACTGCTTTTTACTTAGGGTAGAAGCAACCACTGGATATTGGTACTGCATGTAAGAGAAATCCACTGGATAAAATGTTTGTATTCCCTGAGTGCTCTAGATTTTGGAAAGATTCCCATTGATTTTAATGAGGCTTGGATCCAGTCCAGGAATTTCTACTTGTTCAGACTCAAAACAGCCATCCATCCAAGGTGCTTCTTCAGACATGCCATATGAGATGTCAGTATTGCAGCAATGAAGCATTTCTTCCACAAAACAGTGCCTATAAAATAAAACTGAGCTGAGAATGTGCCAGTTCTCCCTCCCCAGAATCAAGGATGAGGTTTTGTTTTCCAAATATGCATTTTTATATCTGACCCTAACCAAGACCAAACCCTAACCCTAATTCTAAATAAAACCCTAAAAGTAACCCTAACCCTAAAATTACTTAACCCTAACCTAACCCTATGCCTATCCCTAACCCCTAACCTAAGCCTAAACCTAAACCCTAAGCTTAACCTCACCTTAACCTAAGCCTAAACCTGCCTAGCCCTAATCCTAATTTTTTGAACCCTAAACTTTAACCCTAAACCCTAACCTAACCCCTAACCCTAACCTAAACTTTACCCAAACCCTAACCCTAAACCCTACCCTTAACCCTAATTCAAACCCTAAACCCAACCCTAACCTAACCCTATCCCAATCCCTAAACCCTAACCCTAAACTAACCCTAACCCTAACCTCTAGCACCATAAAGTTGTCACAGAGTCCTTGTAAGCATCTTACTGGGAAAAGCACATTCAAGAGGCTGGCAGAAAGATAAACAAAGGTCACCAACACAACGTATATCAGAGTTAAGAATCCCAGAAGATCAGGAGCTGCTAACAGAGATACCAGGTATGGTGGGTCTTATAGCTGCTTACTATGAGGAGTTTTATCAGGAACATCCAGAGGGTTGGCAGGAGTCAGACATAGGCGACTACCTGCATTCCATCAAGGGGTGGCATCCTCAATTAGACACAGAAGAACTCCTAATACCGCCTGTGCCTTTTACAGAAAAGGAAGTGGCTAGCGCTTTAACTGCTGGGGGAAAATAATTTGCCCGAGGGCTGGATGGGTTGACGTACAGATTCTTCAAGGAATTTAAAGATTTGTTCCTCTCTGTTCTAACCAAGCTTTTTAACATTATGTGGACAAGGCAAGAGGCAGGAAACAGCTTTAAACAAGGTCTTATGTCATTAATTTTCAATTTTCAAATGTCCAATTGGAGACCCATCACAGTTACAAATACCAATTATAGGATTTTAACAAGGATTATAAACACCAGGTTGAAGAGGGTGACTGGAAAGCTTGTTGCCCTGGGACAAACTAGTGCTGTCCTGGGGAGAAAGATGGTGCACACGATTTGTGCCTTTAGGCAAGCGTTCAAAATGAATAGAGGGGAGAAAACTCAGCATCTCTTATTGCAGTTGGACCAGAGCAAGGCATTTGTGTAGCTGGCCTCCTCAGCCCTGAAACTCGGGGTAGTCCTTCCCAAGAGAGAGACACCCCAAAATGGCCTCTGAACCTCCACAAGCAATGCCCTATGAAGCCAGGCTTGGCTTAGGCCCAATTTACACCTCCCCTCTGAAGTAGTTTGACTGCTGTCTTTTCCCAAGCTCATTTCATGCTAGGGCTGCCAAGTCCCCCGGTAGGGCGGGGGAAACACCGATTTTTCATGCTTCCCCCCCGCTTTTTCAAAACTGGCCACCAGGGGGAGGCAATGGCTGCCAACAGGAGGGGAACGTCGGAGCCTGCCGGGCCCTCTCCCTTCCAGGCCTCTTAAAGGGAAATGTCTGAAGAGCCTGAAGTGAAAAGCCTCACCAGACATTTCCCCTTTAAGAGTTAGCAAGAGAGCCCCGCCCAGAGATTAACGAGGGACTAAACTCTTACTGAAGGGCCTGCTTTTGCATGCGGCTGGTGTAAGATTGAAAGGTTGCTGCTGCTGGGCCTGGGGTAAGTCCATCTGCCAGCTCTTTTCCTTCTCTTTCTCTCCCCCTCCCCCTTTCTTTCTTTTTTCTGTCTCTCTCTCTCTCTCTGTCCCCATCCAGCAGAGGTCTATCAGTGGCTATTATTAGCCACAAGGTCTAAATGGAAGTAAGTGCCTGTGCCAGCTCTTTTCCTTCTCTCTCTCTCCTTCTTTCTCTTTTCTGTCTGTCTGTCTGTCTCTCTCTCTCTCTCTCTGTCCCCATCCAGCAGAGGTCTGTCAGTGGCTATTATTAGCCACAAGGTCTAAATGGAACCCTTTGTCTGGGGCAGTGAGGCTCTGAATTCTTGGTGCTTGGGGGGGCAACAGTGGGAGGGCTTCTGGAGTTCTGGCCCCGCTGCTGGACCTCCTGAGGGCACCTGGTATTTTTGGCCACTGTTGTGACACAGAGTGTTGTACTGGATGGGCTGTACTGGATGGGCCGATCCACTGTGGCTTCTCTCCTGTTCTTATGATATGAAAATCATATTCTGCCGAGATGAGGAAGGATTCAGTAGGGCCGTTGCTCAGTGATAGAGCATCTGCTTGACATGCAGGAGGTATCAGCCTCTTCAGCTAAAAAAGGATCAGGTAATAGGTGACATTAAAGATCTCAGCCTGAGACCCTGGAGAGCCACTACCAGTCTGAGTAGTCAGTACTGACCTTGATGGACCAATGGCCTGATTCAGTATTAGGAAACTTCATGAGTTCATGTGGAAGCATGTGGAAGCAACATCACAGGATGTGACTTCACAAAATGATGTCACTTCCTTTCTCCTGGCTCCACCCCCAAAGTCCCCAGATATTTCCCAAGTTGGACTTGGCAGCCCTATTTCATGCTGGTTTCAAATTTCACTCCAGGGGGTCTGAAGAGTGCTAAGCAACAGCATTTGTTTAAAGCAGTATAATGCTAGCTTGACCACAGGAGGGTAATTAACTAATGTAAACAGTAATTTATAAACTAGAACAAGTTTGGTTCGAAACTAGAAACAGGTATAGACAGGTTTTTTTGAAACTAGAATGATTCTAGCAGGAAAGTCAGATGTAGATTTGACCTTAAACAGTGACTTTTGCCGGAAGGTCAGAAGACCCACATCTTGGCTGAGAAAACTCAGGCCAATGAGAATTCCCCAGGCTGACTGCACTGCCAAACACCCTCCATGCCTTGAGCCAGTCAGAAGTCCTTTCAGAGCTGTACTGGAAAGAACTGTTCTGTAAAGAGTTCTCTCAGATGGAAGTCTCTGCCCATGCCTCAGGCATCTTCTACTGGCCAAATGGCCAGTCTTTTGTCTGTCAAATGTACAGGCAGGGAGGGACACAAAGCCTCTAGTTTGTGCTATTGTCATGAATGAAGTATGTTGCAGGTTTCCCTTCCCCTCTCCTGTTTCACCTATATGTCAGGGAATACTTTTGGAATAATCCTCTCATTCCTGTCTCCGTATATTTGTCTAAGACAGGGGTGGGCAATTGTTTTGGCTTGGGGGCCACTTTGTGGGAGCGGAGGTGAGTGAAGGGCTGCACCTTTTAAAATGATTGCATTCATTAGTTAACTTTGCATTTCAGAAAAGGTATAAATTGTATCATAAAAATCAAATAAATATAAATTAAATAAAATAGTGGTGGTTTTATTCAATTTATTTATTGTGCTAATTTCATATCATCTATAGCTGCAAGCACATTTAATTTTAGAATCAGTTTAATGAGACAAATGTACCCTATCACACTTTTCTACAATTTTTTTGAAATCAGATTGCTTGTTGAGATTCTCATCACAGCCTGCAAGTTAATGTCTGTCAAAGAGCATCTATATTTACTCTTGTTGATCTTCATGCAAGAAAAACTTTGCTCACAAATATATGTAGACCCAAATATAGAGAACATTTTCCCAGCAAATTTCTTCATACATGGAAATTTTTTCAGCAGACAAAGATTTGTAAAAGTCAACTAATGTCACAGCATGAAACATTTCTTTCACAGTGTGATCTGACTGCATGTCAATAAGTTCAAGCTGCAGCTCCTCAGGTGCTGTATCAATATCAGCAGTGATGGGATAAGAGAGCAAATTGAATTTAGGCTCAATTTTCTTGAAGTCCTGAAATCTTCTTGGCAGGCCGCAAAAAACTCTGTGGCGGGCCGCATGTGGCCCCCGGGCCGCCATTTGCCCACCCCTGGTCTAAGATATCTGCATTCCTTTGCCCGTACCAGACCTATCAAGGTGAACATTAACTTTCCATGTCTAGTGAATGATCACCCATTCAGGATCATCCTGCCACACATTAAGAAACATCACTCCTTTTGTTTGGCACCAGGGAAACACCAGACCACTCTGTTGTTCCACAATGGACACCCCAGTACAATCATCCAACCAAAATCATTCTATTTTTAAAGCCAGACTCTGCCCTTCTGGAAGCTCATTGTTCACATCTAGACCTTGCCCATCCTGATACCACACACCCCTGGGACTCATCAATGGTCCAGGTAATCTATTGTTCTCATCTGAGACCAGCCCCCAAGACCTTCCATTGGTCTGCATTGTTTTTCCATGTCTCTATTCCTTAGAGCACATGGCCTCTGAGTGTGTGCCTCTGCCCTGATGCCAACTGGCAGTCCACCCCTAAACCTTTAGAGTTTAAGCCTTAAACTCATCTCCAAGGACTCCTGCACATCTGGACAGGTTGTATCACCCCATAACTTACCCCACTATTCCCTATCAATCACCTCTGCTTTCTTAGTCTGTATTGCTTGCTCCTTTGAATGTTTAGTGTGCTTGTAATTAGGGAACAACTTTAATAAAACCTATTTAATTTACTCTTCAAATCTGGAGTCTTTCTACTGTGCCGGAACTCAGTATACAAGTGGTGTGCAATTCCTATATCCCTCTGGCTTATCCTGCCACATAGCTAAATCCCCAAACAACAAGGGGTAACAGTTGACGGAATATCTCATGCCTTCTTGTGGACACTTTTAAGTTGGTGTGATCTGCCAATTCCCTTGGTCCAACTTCTACAAATGTTATATATGGATGCTATAGTACAGCCTTATATAGGAGGATTCCGAGGTCCCCTCATTTCCATTCAAAGAGGTTTATGGCAAGGCTGCCCCCTCAATCTATTATTGTACATTTTTTCCTTGGGAACCTCTTTTGCAAATTGTCCGGCAGGATGTGTTGATTAAAGGTCTCACTTCTGACTGGATGTTGAATTTAGGCTTGTTAGTTTCGCCCATGCTGGTGATGCTTATACCTGGCTTAAAGATACCTGTGACCTGAGGAGGGTGGAACAACACTTAAGAGACTACCAAGAGGCATCAGGGGCTAAAATCAATAGAAAAGTAAACTCTTTACCTTGGATGGTAAGGAAGGGAAGATAATGGTCAGGCAAATTGACTTAATTGGAAATGAGGGATAAAGTTTACTGGGACATGAAGAGGTGACAACAGAAGAAAACGGACAAGGGAGACAAATGGTGAACGTGCTAGATAATACAGTTTTACCTAGACAGTAATGGGTGAGAAAAGAACTGGGAACTGTGGTGTCATAGAACGTTAAGTCAGTTAAATAAATAGAAAGGTTGGAGGTTGACTTCAGCACAAAAGGTTCAATATTTTGTTACATATTGTGTTCCTGCTGGCAATTATCTTGCTAGAGTGTTTCCTCCTCTGAAAAACCTAATGGGGTGGTGATGAGGAAAGTTTTAAAGAAGAAGAAGAAGAAGAGAAGAAGAGATTGGATTTATGCCCCGCCCTCCACTCCCCAAGGGAGTCTCAGAGCGGCTTACAAACTCCTTTCCCTTCCCCTCCCCACAACAGACACCCTGTGAGGTAGGTGGGGCTGAGAGAGCTCTTTCCCAAGCTGTCCTTGAGGGAACAGCTGGTACAGAGCTATGGCTTGCCCAAGGTCATCCAGCCAGGTGCAAGTGGAGGAGTGGGGAATCAAACCCGGTTCTCCCAGATTAGAGTCCGCGCACTTGACCACTACACCAAACTGGCTCTCTAAACTGGCTCTCTCTAAAGTGGATTTTTGGGACTGTTACCTTCCTGCTTGCTCAAATTGTATCTTACCGGTGACAGAAACACGGGGGTTGGGTTTACTAAATGTTGGGTTACGGTTTCTTTGTAATTTTTTGTGTGTTAATTGGGGAGCATGGCATACTCTAGAAGATGGGAAGGGAGCCATACTGGGAGACAAGCAAGTTTGGCAGCGTTTTGTTGGGAGTTGGAGGGACACCAGGTGGGGGAGGGAATGGGGAAAGGAGAGAAAACCTTGTACCTGGTTAACAGTAGCAATGATGTGTTCCTTACGAGAATTTTTGGTGGAAGCTGTTCAGGCTATGAAGAAATATGTGATTCTGGTGACTTCAGTGAAGCGATTTTGTTTGGGTAATAAAGGACAAACAGGGCAATTGTATTGGGCGGTTTTAGAAGAGTATCATTTTCAGCCCTACGATTTGGGAAGGAGTCTGAAGACTAATTTATCTCAATATTTAGGACATCAATCTTTTCCAATCCCCACTTTTTCTGGTAATGACCATTCCCCACTTTTTTAGAGATCTGAGATGGAGGGCATTTCACCAGGTGATGCGTGTGGGTGCGACAACCTTTGGCTTATAGACAGAAAAACAAAAATGCCCAAAGGTAGAGTGTATCAGATTTTTAGAATGGAGGGACATGGCTAACTTTTCTGTACAACAACAATCTGCATCACCAGAGAATGTGCCCCATACAGTTTTTAAATGTATAGCTGTCAGGAAAGAGCGGGCAGTGGTTGCAAGGACTCTTAAATGGCCATTTCTATCAAATCAGGAATGGGGAACAGTGGTTTCAGGACTGGAATCTGGTATGGGTTTTGGGCAACCGGGGGAAAGATGGCCATGGAAGGGGACAGGTTCTCGATTTTGCTTACATGATTTGAAAGGAACCAACATTCCATGGTCAGTGACTAGATTAGTTAATTTGGTAGTATTACAGGTTATTTTGAGAAATAGATTTGTCAAAACAGTCAGTTCCCATGACCCAAACAATTAGTTGTGTGTTACATAATTTGAATAGAATAAGAATGTGGGAGGCAAGGAATATGAAGAGGGAAGTGTGGTGGAAGAGGTGGCGGTCATTTGAGGTGGTTAACCCCCCAGTCCTACAGGTCACCTTTTCCTCCCTTCTGTTCTTCTAGGAAAGGTAACTGTTTAACTGATTTTTTTTTAATGTTAATGGTCTTTACTTTGTAAACACTGTCATCACCTGTTATTAATGGTTACTACTGGTTAATGTGGGTAATTGTTAGTAAGCGTTAGGAATTATGGGTAATTCTTATTTTATCAATTGTAGTTTGTAATGGGTTTTTCAAACTTGTAATGGGTTTATGTAGATTTGTAGCTTTTAACTTGGATCTTGAAACCTGAATGTTGAATATCATAGTTTGATGTTTAAAATTTTGAATTTGAATGTATTAACATGTTATTGAGTTTAGTATGTTGAAAGGTATTTATCAATAAAAATCATATCTTCCTTTTTAAAAATCATATTTTGCTAACCAAACACTAACCATAAACCTACCATAACCCTGACACCAAACCCTAACTCACCCTAACCCTAAATCCTAACCCTAACATAACTCTAGCCATAACCCTTATCTACTCCTTACCCTAACCCTAAACCATAACTTTAACCTTAACCCAACCCAACCCAACCCACTAACCCTAACCCTTACCCTTACCCCTAATCCTAACCTAACCCTTACCCTTACCCCTAATCCTAACCTAACCCGTACCTAACCCTAACCTTAGCCTAACCATAATCCTAAACCCTAACCATAACCTAACCCTAACCATAACCCTATCTGTAAACCCTAACCCAGCCTTATCCCTAAACCCTAACCTTATCCCTAAATGCTAACCCTAATCCCAGTCCCAAACCCTAACCTAGCTCTTACCCTCACCCTCACCTTTACCCTTACCCTAACCTAAACTTTACCCTATCCCTAACCTTACCTAACCCTAACCTAATCTAACCCTAAATCCTAACCCTAACCCAACCCTAACCCAAACCTTACCTAACCCTAACCCAAACCCAAACCTTAATCCTTACCCAAACCCTATCTCTATCCTTAACCATAATGCTAACCTAACCTAACCCTAAAGGTTTCCCTTGCTCGAAAGCCAGTCGAATCCAACTCTACGGGGTGGTGCTCATCTCTGTTTCCAAGCCAAAGAGTCAGCGCTGTCCGAAAACTTTTTTCATGGTCATGTGGCTGACATGACTAAACGCCAAGGCACACAGAATGCTGTTACCTTCCCACCAAAGTGGTACCTATTTATCTACCTAACCCTAACCCTAAACCAAATCCTAACCGTAACCCTAACCCTAAACCCTAATCTAACCCTAACCTAACTGTAACCCTATCCCTAACCCTAATCTAACCCGAACAGTAACCCTACCTTAACCCTAACCTAACCCTAACCCTAATGCTAAACCTTAACTCTAACAGAACCCTAACACTAACACTAACTTTCAACAAAAGGTTTAGGTTAGGTTAGGGTTATGGCGCCACGGTGGCTCAGAGGTTGTGATGCTGAGCTGCAGACTGGAAGGTCAGTAGTTTGGCAGTTCAAGACCTGAGTGCCATGTGACGGAGTGAGCTCCTGTCTCTGGCCCCAGCTCCTGCCAACCTAGCACTTAGAAAGCAAGAAATTGCAAGTAGATAGGTACGGCTTCAGTGGGAAGGTAACAGCATTCCGTAAGCCTCAGCGTTTTGTCATGCCGGCCACATGACCACAAAAAGGTCTTCAGGCAGTGCTGGCTCTTCGGCTTGGAAACGGAGATGAGCACCACCCTCTAGAGTCAGCTTCGACTGTCTTTCGAGCAAGGGAAACCTTTACTTGGTTAGAGTTAGGATTAGGTTAGAGTTTGGTTTGTGGTTAGGGTTAGGGTTAGTTTAGGTTTAGGGTTCAGGTTACATTAGGGTTAGGGTTAGGATTAAGGTTAGGGTTAGGTTAGGGTTTGGTTAGGCTTAGGTTTGGTTAGTTTTAAGTTAGGTCAGGGTTAAGGTTAGGTTAGGTTTCGTGTTAAGGTTAGGGTTATTTATTTAGAAAAAGTATATGTCACCTGCCCAGAGACCTGCTCGAGACAACTCGTGGATAAAACCATCCAATAAAACCATATAACTGCAGCATAAAAACAATCCCTGAGACTCTGTACCATAAAAACAAGTCATAAAATAAAATGGTATAAAAGCAGGCCATGAAACCACAGTGCACCCTCCCCCCAGGTATAAAAACAGTGTAAAAGAGCTACATCCTTGCCGCCCATTTATTATTACTGTTTGGGTGCTTGCAGGGGCCATCGTTTTTTGTGACCAAATCCCTCCTTTCCTTGCTTTGGTTACTAAATGCCTATGCTACGACATCAGCTAACTGTGTGGCATCCCTCCAATCATGTCTGCCACCCCAAAGATCAATCCAGGGGGCCTCTTTTCTCATCACCTTGTGAACTCCTATAATTTATGGCAGGGTATTCAACATCAAAAGTTGAGTCCCCCCTCTCCCCCCTTTCCTCTGAATATCTCTCTCACAACAGCCTGTAATCCCCGACCTGTGTTTTCCAGATTAGCTTTATTATTGTCAATTCTGCTCCTCAAGAGAAAGTCGATTGCAGACTGTGGCCAAAGTCATCCATCTGTTGCTAGACAGAAGTAAATAAAGCTGAGCGTTGCTATGACAGTTATCCAGAAAGCAAGGGCCTAAAAAAAGGAGGGCTGGCAGTGCATAGAGTTTCTAGACTCATCAAGCAAAAGCTACTGGCTACAGTCGCCAGCACTGCCAGCCTGTCTGGAGAGCTCTCACCACAGCACGCCTTGGTGCTCTCTCTAAAGAGGCGCGGGCTCCGGGCCAATGGCTGTGCTGAGTGAATGGTGATGCACTACTCAAATCTGGTACACCTCAGGGTGGGGGACTTCTGGCATGCCTGTTGTGGGTTCTCTTGGATACCAGAGCGATGAAAATGAGCATTATGCTAGGCAGAATGTGCGTGTACGTTTCATCCAAAAAGCTGCCAGATTTGTGTAGGCCTGGAGGGGACAGGTAGGGTTGGTTTTGCACAAAAACAAACAAAGATGTTACCGATCACAATATGCTGTCACAGCCAATGCTGTTAACAGTACAAAAACCACATAAGGACCAATTAGTGTTCAGAATCCAGTAGGCAGCCCAAAACTTGCCTCAGGCCAAATATTAAGGGGGAAATTGAGGAAAACATAAGGTTTCAGTATAGGCTTAACATTTTGTCCATTTTAATAGCAGCAACGAAAGCATGTGATTTAACTTTTAACCGTTGCTCACTGAAGGAACACTGGACCCTATATGACCCTAAAGGATAACAAGAACACTTGATTATCACTTATTTATTTATTTTATTTACTTCATTGATACCATTTATATATATACCATTTATATATACTTCATTACGCCCTAGTGGGGACCCTAAAAAAGCTCACATCATTCTCCTTTCCTATGTACTGTCTTCATAACAACTCTGTGAGGTAAGTTATGCTGAAAATGTGACTGACCCAAGCAACATTCCATGGCATGAGTGGGGATTTGAACCTGGGTCTCCCAGATCCCAGTTGCACACTCTAACTGCTATACCCTGCTGGCTCTAATCTGTCCAACATGTGTTCATATATACCACATTGCACTACATGATCTTTGGATGAAGCTCTGCCTTGTGTTGGCCTGCAAGGTGCTTATGCGCTCTTCTGGACATAAACTCCGTAAGTGTTAACTTATGAACTGTGTTGCTGAATGTGTGTAAAGGGGACTGAGATGCGATTGACTGTGACGCCAGCTGAACACACACACCAGCCGATGATGTGCCAGTAGTTCCTGAGGTCGCCAGCTCCCAGAGCTTTCCCTAAAACAGCTACTACACAGAAACAGCCACTAGCCATTGTGGCCTGAACGTGTTCTTTCAGATACCATTAGCCATGTTCTTCTTCTCTCACAGGCAAACTTCTTCCCCCCCTCCAACATTCCTTGCTCCAGAGAAATAAAGAACTTATTCCTGTCTGTACACAAAACCATGGACTTTGGCTAACCCGAAACCAGTTCTTCAGCCCAGAGTCATTATCCTCATCACTAACACAATGGTGCTGGCCGATGAGGCATATTTTGCAACTGGGTCACAGTTCAGGTAGAGTGAAACATTGACCAATTCCTTAAGCCCCTCTTTCTAGGAGAGAGAGCCCTTTCAGGGCGGAGCCATCAAGGGGTGGTCTCAGGGAGGTGCTCAGCCAAGCCCTCCCACAGAGCCCCCTAATAAGAAGAGCTATCCAGCCGTGTGGGCTCTAGCACTCTCCCTCTCTCTCTCCCCCCTTGCCTTTAGACTAACCCTGCCCTATCTGGCAGACTCTGGTGTAGCTAACCAAGAGTCTTTCCATATGTTCTGCTGGTTCAGTTCACAACCCCCAATTCCCTGTAAACTTATTTTTCCAGTGGGAACTCAACATTTCTCTGGACAGGTAATTGCTGCCCTCAACAGATACCAACAATATTCCTGCTCATGCAACTGTCTCTTACTCTATCTGACTTCTTAGGAACTGTGTAAGTGTGTGTGTGAATCAGTATTGTTTGCTTGATTAAGATTCTTTCAGTAAAAAAACCCATTTTATTACTGAAACCAGCCTCCTTGCTTATTTTCTGGTTTGTTTGGAAAAGGCAGCACCTCTGTATAGATTGGTGGTGACCCGTTTTGCCTATTGCCAATTAATTAATAACTCACAATTCCCCAATATTAATAAGAAAACAAGGCAATTTGGCTAACATTTGTGCTCCTTCGATCATGGCAGTGCTGATGGGGTCACCTTCTGCAGGGCAAGAATTTTTCCATGGTGACTTTCTTCCTTGGCCCTCCGTAGAAAAACATACTTGGCTCGTTTTCTCATGATTTTTGTCAGGATACTTAAAACCTTTATGTTTAGGAAGGTGCTTGAGCTACTGGAGGCATACGTATTCTAGTTCTTCCTCTAATGACTTGACATGTTATGCTTTGAATTGATCTTGTTTTCTGTTGTGTTTTTGAAGAAGAACAGGTGATTGGATTTATATGCCCTTCACTACCCGAAGGAGTCTCAAGGGGATTTACAATCTCCTTTCCCTTCACCTCCCCTCCCCACAACAGACACCCTGTGAAGTAGGTGGGGCTGAGAGAGCTCTCTCGAGAACTGCTTGTGAGAGAATAGCTCTGAGAGAACTGTGACTGACCCAACTTCAAACCAGCAGCTGCATGTGGAAGAGTGGGGAATCAAACCCGGTTCTCCCAGATCAGAGTCTGCACTTGCTGTGAACACCATAAACTCTCTTGCAATACTCCTGTTCATTTCAAGGGGATGCACACAGAATTTTCAAATAGACCACCGTGCCCCGTCTGCAACCCAGAAAAGTTAGAGAAGGCAAAAATGCAAGAACCAGTGTGGTATGGTGGTTAGTGTCCGACTAGGCCTAGGGCCTGAGACCCAGGTTCAAATCCCCAACAAGCCATGAAGCTCACTGGGTGAGCTTGGGTCAGCCACTCTTTCTTAATCTAACCTAATCTAATTTACAAGGATAAAACAGGGAAGGAGAACCATGTATGTCACCCTGAGCTCCTTGAAGGAAGGACGGGACTGACGTGTATTAGCAAAAATTTACTTTAATTGAGATTTACTTCATTTAATTTTTAACCACATCATACTGTATGTAAATTTAGGCAAGCAATCCAAAATCCATTTTAAGGGTTCTGTCCTAATCACACTTTCAAGAGAACAAGTCCAGGTGAATGTAATGGGGACCTACTGTGGAATAAGCATGTTCAAGATTATAAGCATATCTACATGCCAAAATGATCATCTACATCTGCCCCCTCTCAGGACACTTGACCTTGAAGTGCTTTGTGCTCTTGGCTCCCTGCCCCCTCCTGGGGTGCAACACAGAGATATTGGCAGACTGCACCTTTGTCCTCATCAGAGGTATGAGTCCCAAGAACAAGCCGATGAATGCTGAAGTCTTTTCCTTCAGGTCTGGTTACATCAGGAAGCCACTGAGCAGTCAAACTGGGCCACTCCAAAGCATGGGTCATTACAAGATCATAGAGGAAGGGAGTATTCTTTTTCCATATTTTATATTCTTCATTGATCACTCGTTCTTCCACTGCATCATCAAAGGCAGTTCTACACCTGTTCGCGTCTCTCCTTTGAGGAGCAGGTCAGGCTGAGTCATTCACCAGGTGAAGCGAACCCCTCTTCCTCCCGCCCCTCTCTTCACCTGTTGAATTAAACCCCCCCCCCCCCAAGACGTGCTAGAAAGGGGAAAGCCAAGAGGAAAGGCACAGCTTTTAGGGAGGTGACCTACTATCAGTGATTGAGGTGCGTTTCTGTTGTTCCAGTTAATGCCTGAGTTTTCCCCCATCACATCTCGGTCCTTCAATGCTTTTTTCCCCCTCTTGGATGGGGCATCTCAGGATGTGGGTATGAATATGGTAGATCATATCTGCACATCACTTTGCACTCTTGGGTGTCTCTTAAACTGTTCTAATGTTATATCTTTCCTCTGCTTTCTGTGAAATGTTTTGGTGTTTATCTTGGGGGACCACCAGATGGTTTAAGCAATTCATTTCATTTTAGTAGTTATACCACAGATGACATGTCCAGTAACCTGGAAGTACACAGTGGTAGTTGGTATTTGTAAAAAACAACAACGAACTAACATGTGAATGACATGCTCCTCCCCTTGTGTCAACGCCTGTTCTGTGAGGATGAACTGTTCCACCCGTTTAACTCTTCATGACCGCCGCAACTGCTTTAAACTGACTGACCTTTGTCCTCTGCTTTAGTGATGGGTGCAAATGAGACCCCCTTCGTTGCCGAGAGAGTTGCTGAATGCCAAGTCGGGGTTGCCAGGTGAGGCCAACAAGTGGAAGGGAGGGGACACTTTGGGAGAGGGAGCTGCCATCACATTTAAAGGGACTGTGTTCCTTTTAAATGCTTTCCCTCCATTGGAAATAATGGAGAATGGAGGCACCTTCTCTTGGGGCTCATAGACTTGGACCCCTGGTCCAATCTTTTTGAAACTTGGGGGGGGGGGGTTAGGAGAGGCACCAGCAGCTATGCTTCTATCTAAAAAAAAACAGCCCCCCCAGAGCCCCAGATACCCTATGGGGACTGGTCTCCATGGGGTATAATAGAGCACCCAGCAGCTATCCTCCCCTGCTTTCTGATAGCCCTGAAGTGGGGGCAGGGACTCCAAACTGGGGGATCCCCTGCTCCCAACTGAGGATTGGCAGCCTTAATGCCAGGCACCTCTTCAGCCTCCTCCTCCTCCTCCTCCCCATCTGAGCTGTGTATCAGAGACAACCCTGCAGACCACAGGTCTGGGTGCCCCACCCATCCCCTGATGGGCCAACTTCTGGGGTGGGCCCCAGGAAGCTGCTTGAGAGCTGACTGGTTGACAGCCAGTGCTGGGCCCAATTGCTCCAGATCATCCTTGCTTTCCACTCCCACCTGGGCACAAATGGGTCCCCAGCTCACAGCTGGGACGGAATGTGTTTTGGGGGGTTGTACCGTAAGTACATCCACATGCCAGGGTTACGAAGCAACCCCCCATGCTTCTTATGATAAACTGGCTCAAAATATGGCCATACGCCTTCAAGAGTACAGAATGTCCACGCTTACACTGAGTGACCAAGCAGAGAGTCCAAATGGTGCTCTAAACATAGTCACGGGTCTTGAGCAATGTTCCCTCTAAGGTGTGGAATGTTGTGAGCAAAAATTCTACTTTGTGAGCTACTGGCATTAAAGTTGTGAGCAAGCAAATTAGCTGCTGCATCAATTAGTTTGCTCCAGAGCCATCCATCTTGAGCTAAGACAAAAATGTGTGAGACAAAAAAACTGTGAGCTAGCTCACACAAACTCAGCTTAGAGGGAACATTGGTCTTGACCAGTTCCTGGATAGCACGCAGCAGTCAAAAAGCGGTCCAGGATCCTTTAGGTTTAGCTGCCTCACATTTCAACTTTATAGAAACTATAATTTATACTCCTGTTGATTTCTTTGGCCGACTGAAAGACCTCGTATGTGGCCACTTCTGCCCAAGTCCTGAGAGGAGGCGAAAAGATTGAGTGCTTTTTTATGCTCATGCTATTCAGAACTCCAGGGCAACACCAGTCACTGTCATTTGCGAGATAGATGGCTGTCATTACTACTATGCGTCTACTGCTTACAGTTTCAAAGAGTCACTAATATACATGCTGCATGGCCTATTGCTTCATTGAAAAATGAATCTCTGTCCGCCGCATCGCTCAAGTTGTTCTCCATTCCTTGGGATGCCAAGGAACGGTGTGCTTGTGTGTCTAATGGGAATTATAGATTTTTTTCAGAGTGCACCTAATATAATTATCATGCTTTCCATATTACAGTAAGGTCACATTCACCAAGCACAGAACTGTTCCAACAACAAGAGGAAATTTCTGCCTCCCCTCACTTTACAGCCACTCACTGTATGGAAAAAACAATTTGAGATTAAGGAAGCAAACATAAATCTCTGCCGCTAAGGCAGCTCTTTTGGAAAGTACCATTTAATTCATTTCGCTGGAGACTTGCTTCTGTGACTCTATCTGAAGGTGGTGAAATGAAGCTCAGCTCCAGGTTGCCAGGGAATCAAACAGCGGCTCTTTGTTTCTGACTTTGGTGACAAATAATACACGGCAATGGAATAAATCTGTATGGGTCCCTGCTGGAATAGCCAGCAAACTCTGAACCTGCAAGACACACATTTGGGACCCTTCGACTTTCATCCTTATTTTTGCTTTTGCAGCAGTCAAAGAGGAAGTAAGGTTTATTTTTTAATAACGGGCTTTCATGTATTTCTATATTTTGTTTTCTGCTACCGCTCTTTACTCTTAAAGGTAAAAACACACTTTTTTGTAGCTGGGAATATTGGTTTATACTAGGCATGGGATAGACAGACACCAGGACCAAGGGATAGCAGTTTTAAATTGTATTTTATGGTTTTAACTGCTTATCATACATGTTGTTAGCCGCCCTGAGCCTGCCGAGAGGCGGGGAGGGCGGGATAGAAGTTTAATAAATAAATAAATAAACTAGAGTTTTTATGAGGAATGGATTTCTTCTCCCAGATTTCACTAATTAAGACGTAGCTTCTTACTGTCTTTTTTCATTTCTCTTTGTAACTTTCTGTTACACTTCTATGGGCCCTATTCTACGTTCAGCCCTTGTGGGTTTTTCTTTTTAATGTTATATACCAAAAGGTGCTATTCTATGAGGGATATAGAAAGGTTTGGGGAGACATTGCTTGCCTCCGAAGCATTTGCAGAGTAAAATTCTGAATTTTTGCAAAACCTCCTCTCCTCTAATTTTCTCTAAAAATGAGGGGAGTTATGTTTTTCCTTTCCACTGTTTCTGAGGAAGTGAGCTCTGACTCACGGAAGCTCATAAAAGAATAAATGTTGTTAGTCTTTAAGGTGTCACTGGCCTTCTGTTGTATATTCTTACATAGCCAAAGTAAGACTCTCTGAAGTCCATGCTAATAGGGGTGGTTATTTTTTCTGTTATGCTATCTGAGTACAACTAACAAGATGGTACACAGTATGAAAACCATAAGAAAAATGACTGTGTAACAAAACACTCAAACCTGCATTTATATTTATTTATTTTATTTTTATTTATCTTAATTTTTAAACCCCGCCCTCCCCGCGAGCGGGCTTAGGGCGGCTTACAAGGGCACAGTGCCAGTTAAAACATGATAAACAGATTTAAAATCAACAATAACAATAAATAACAATAAAAATTCCATGGTTACAATATATTACAGTGAATTTCCAATAAAGTGCATACCAATTTCCAATAAAGTGCTTCCAATCTTACTGATCAGATGGCGTCCTATCAGGTTAGGGACCTACCAACCATGCCCATCAGGTCTGGACTGCATTTAGGGCCGGCTCACACTATAGATGTTACTGCAGTGGATATTACTGGTGTTATTATTGGTGGCGGCTCCTAGTTAAAAGCCTGGCGAAAGAGCTCCGTCTTGCAGGCCCTGCGGAACTGCATCAAGTCCCGCAGGGCCCTTATCTCCTCCGGGAGCTCGTTCCACCAGGTTGGAGCTGCCACCAAAAAGGCCCTAGCCCTGGTCCCAGTAAGCTTGGCCTCCCTAGGGCCTGGGACACGGAATCGATGACGCGACCCCGACCGAAGTGCTCGCTGGGGTATATGCGGGGAGAGGCGGTCCCTCAGGTATGTTGGACCCTGGCCATCTAGGGCTTTAAAGGTAAGACCCAGAACCTTGAAGCAAACTTGGTATGCTATAGGCAGCCAGTGCAGCGCCGCTAGCACAGGCCGGATGTGGTCCCACCTTGAGAGACCCATTATTAGCCTGGCCGCGGCATTCTGCACTAGCTTTTGGTATCTGTTTATGCAATAAATGATAACAATATATCCTAATGGTACAGTACCTACAGTACAACTCAAGTATTTATTTCCCAGCTTCTACTCAGTGTGGTTCAAGTCATTCTTTCAAGATTAATTGGAGCAAAACCTAAGGAACTTTACTATGCTTACAGAATACAAGAGATAGTAAACCACAGGAGCAACACCCACATTAGTAGTGGAACTGTTAGTAAGAACCTATTTTCTCCCTAAGGGAGATTGCATACTATTCTTTATTGCATTGCTTATTTGTGAGTGAATATAGTACAATATAAGAGTTGACCTGCGGTACACTGTAGGTACTGTACCACTAGGACATGTTGTTATCATTTATTGCATAAACGGATACTAAAAGTTTATATGAATGCAGGTTTGAGAGTTTTGTTACACAGTCATTTTTCTTGTGGCTTTCTTATGCTATTTGAGAGCTGATATGGTGTACTGGTTTGAGCGTCACACTAAGGTATGGGATAGCCATGTTTGAATCCACAGTCTACACAAAAGGGGGAAAAGGCTGATATACTTATCTGTGTACAAACCAAATGTTCGTACTTATCTGTGTACAAACCAAATGTTAATGTATACAGTGCAAACAGTATATTACAATTAGTGAAAACAGTCCCTATATACAGTGCATGAAACAGTCAAGCGTGGCCATTAAAGTATAAAAATTCAAGGAACAACACAGTGAGATATGATGATTAGTAAAGTATAACAATTGACAGTTTGCCAGCTAATTAAGACACTGTTTCAATATCTTCTTCAGAATTGTTGTTGTTACAGTCCTGTTGCAGAATGGCCTTGGGCAGTTGTTGTAGGCTGTCTATAAAAGACAAGGGTCAAAACATCATCCTGTTTTATGCAGAATCTAAGTGGATTTATTTACAACAAGAAAAAAAAGGCACATCCATTTATAGATTCAGGAGGGTAGCCTTGTTGGTCTGAAGCAACAGAACAAAGTTTGAGTCCAGTGACACCTTTAAGACCCATAAAGTTTAATTCTGGGTATAAGAAGTGTGCATGCACATGAAAGCTTATACCCAGAATTACACTTTTTTGGGTCTTAAAGGTACCACTGGACTCAAACTTACTGTTTATATCAGTATATACTCACCATATGTATTAACCTTTGGTTTTGTACACAGTTATGTATATCACCCTTTTGTGTAGCCTCTGGTACTCAGTACCTTTTGTGGTTTCCTGCAGAGGTTTCTCGCCTCCTTTTCTCTCTGAATCCTCAGTCTACCATGGAAGCTCACTAGGTGACCTTTGGCCAAACTCTCAATCTAAACTACTTTTTAGGGTTTTTGTGAGAATAAAATGGAGTACCGGATGATGATATAAGCCAACTTTGGGTCACGACTGGAGATCACGACGATGGTACGATATTCAATTATGTGTGAGTTATAACCTAAAGGTCCATTACACATAGCCCTTAGGAAACCACTGGATGTTAACAATGGTAACAAAATCTGCAAATCCAGAAATGTGTGATTCCAAAGTGTAAAACCCTACAGTTCCTGATAACCTATCATTAAAAACTGTTTCCTCATCATTTGTTAATTATAGATGCATATTTTATGAATTCATGACAGATTTACTATAAAATTAATCGTGGATATCATCACAAAATTATCTCCCTTGTGAACAACTTGTGAACAATTTATTACTATATAATCTCTAGAAATCGCACTCTGGAGATTTCTTCACACAGATTATATGTCATTGTTTTTCCCCTCAGAATTAATGAGCACGGAATGACTTTTTTATTACAGCTACTAATACCATCTGAACTTTTCTTTCAGGGAATATTGACAGTTTTTATACGTGTGTTTTGTGAAGAAATTTAAAGTTCAGTTGGCCACAGGAAAATGGTGAACATGTTGAAATATAAAAAAATATAACCTACAAAATTCTCAAGTTAAAATTTTAAGTTCACCAGTATCAGAAGTTCCCCCTCTTCAGCATGTCAGGATGCTGCTGCTGTACCCTCCAGTTCCCCACAATTTTTCTCCCAACTGGCCAGCTGAGTGACAGCAGGGAAGCACCTGCTAGTGTAGGATTGCCAGCTCTGGGTTGAGAAATACCTGAAGACTTTGGGGGGTGGAGCCCAATGAAGGTGGAGTTTGGGGAGGGGAAGGACTTCAATGCCATAGAGTCCACCATCCAAAGCGGCCATTTTCTCCGGGTGAACTGATCTCTGTTGCCCAGAGATCAGTTGTAATAGCAGGAAATCTCCAGCCACTACCTCGAGGCTGACAACCCTATGCTGGTGGCAGGGAATCCCCCCTCCAGTGGAGGAATGGCAGCCCTATTGCCTCTACTCAGGGCTCAGGCCTTGTTCCCAGGATTGCTGCCTCTAATCAAGATATCCTTACCACAGGGTTAGACTTTGGGAGAGGCAGGTCCCCAGCAAGTAACCTGCTGCTCAAGGCCATGAATGATACCTCCTTGTTCCTTGAGGAAGCTAGAGCTAGGTTCTGTCTGTCTTCCAAAGGCCTTCCTGGCTGTCAGACTTCCTACCTTTGTCACCCAATTTTTTCTCTTCCTTCCCTTCCTTCTGCCATGCCCATTCCCTGGCCCTCTTGGACTGCACTTGAGTAAGCCTTGACTACCTCTGAGAAGATTTGTACACCAAAGGCAGTGTTTACCTCCCCAGAAAGCTAATACTAATGGTCTTTGGCCCTGCCTGCCATTTAGGTGCCCGCATGGCCGAGCCCTACCTTTCCCTTCACCTGTTACCTATAGTGCAATATTTTGGGGGGCTATTAGCACATTCTTCAACTGCACACCCCAACCCAGGGTACAGTGGTGTGTGACAGCAGGCCACAGGTTACACAGCCTGCTACAGAGGTATTAGTGTTGCCAGGTCCCCCCTGGCCACCAGCGGGGGATGATAGGGTTTCCAGGTCTGGATTGGAAAATACCTGGAGACTTTGGGGGTGGATGCAGGAGAGGGTGGGGTTTGGGGAGGAGAGGGGCCTCTGCATGGTACAATGCCACAGAGTCCACCCTTCAAAGCAGCCATTTTCTCCAGGGGAGCTGATCTCTGTCAGCTGGAGATGAGTTGTAAAAGCGGGAGATCCCCAGGCCCCACCTGGAGGCTGGCAACCCTAGGATGTGCATTGCCAGCTCCAGGTTGGGAAATTCCTAAAGATTTGGAGATGGAGCCTGGGGCGGACAGTGTCCTCAGTGCAATACAACATCATAGAGCCCACTCTCCAAATTATTTGTTTTCTCCAGGGAAACTGATCTGGAGATGAGCTGTAACTCCAGAAGATCCCCAGGCCCCACCAGGAGGCTGGCATCCCTAAGAGGCATCCATTTTTATTTCATTAGTGGACAGTGAAGAGATTATAGGAAGGGGAGACAGGGTGATATTATGTCAAGCAACTGATTTACAAGTTAAGTTCCAACCCAGGTTTATTTTAGAAGTGTGAGAGGCACAACTGCTATTGCATCACTCTGCAAGACAGACAGGGACCAGACCAAATCTCCTCCCTTCTACTCCCTGTGAAACTACATCTCCCAGGAGACCGTCAGGCCTCATTTTGAGATTGCTAATTTAAGACACAACCTTTAGATTTTGCCACAAGGAAATCCAAATTTATTCAAAATAAATCTAATAAACTGCACCACTGTTGACAAGATATTAAGTATAATTGGAGTATTTTCTAAAAAGAAGTATTAGGAAGCTTGTACCATGACACTATTAATGTAATATTTAAAGATAACCATACAGCATATAGTACTGTCCCCAAATTGTTGTCCAAGTGGATGTCCCCTGATGGACCCTACTCAATAGATGAGGAGCAATGAGAATGACAACTGACATTCCAGGACTCAATCAAGACTGAAAAGAGGAGAGATCCAAAGCCAGTTGATATATTTACTATAATCAAGGAGTAAAACTTGTCCTGAACTTTACCATTTCGGGCAGCAGGTGAGTGGGAAGCTATTTATTTATTATTCCATTTTTAAGAAGCTTGAAGTGGGCTAATAAAAACATTTTTAAATTGTTTATAATAAAATCTACCATAATGAAACACTTGCCAGTCAATTAAAATAAGAGCAAACTCCCACTTATAGCTTAGTTAATGACTCCAGTTCCTTTTCTACCCCCAAAATTAATTCCTTACAGAGATCTTCCCAAATTAATTCATTCAGTCAATCTACCTCAGATATATTTCCTACATACTTGATCCAAAATCAATGTCTCTTCAATTAATTTCACCTCAAAACATTCACTTGCACTTTATTCAGGCTTAATTGCCACAGGCCATACACCAAGGGGCATTTAGGAATCGGAAATAGCAACAAAGCTGAATTTAGCTACATCAGTTGTGCAAGTTTTGCTGTAGCTACTTAAAAATAATCTTAATTTATGAACATCTGAACTGTTAGAATATTTTAAAAGCTACTTTACAAGAAATTTATCCCTGGCTGTGGCATATTTTGAACAGTAGAAAAAGACGTGACAATGAATCAACCACTCACAAAGAACAGTTGCAAAAGCACTGTTCTGGAGGTGTCCTAAGGAAACAATCCTTCATCTGAGCTGCGGACAGTGTGTTACAGCATGCTATCGTATACAACCACCTCATTTTGGAAACTGTAGGCCTCCATTGATTCAGTTTAGGTTTGCCATTGCCCATGGGGGGAGGTGGGGGTTGCACACTTTTAGGGATCCTAATCCACTGGCCTGGATCTGACTGGCGGGTGAACCCCGCTCCCAAAGTGCCAGGATCTCGCCAATGTGCCCGGCGCGATGACATCACCCAGAGGTGACGCGATCATGCTGGGGAAGTCACTGGGGAGATGCTCTAGCACTTGGCCAAAAAACTCTATGGTACCATAGAGTTTCTGGCTGAATGCTAGAGTTCCCCCTGTTGATGTGCCTAGTGTGATGACATCACTTCCGGGTGACATCGTCATGGTGTGCATATTACGTCTGCACGCTAGAAGATTCTGGACAGGAAGCCTTGTCTCCTGACCAGCAAAAGGTAGGGACCTGGCAATCCTTATTCAACAGAGAGATTTTGTAATCCATGATTCTGTTCCACAAAGACTGGCAGCATGCACAGGCAGCCAATCAAGTGAAAACAGGGAGGTCTTGGGCATTAAGCAGTTTAAATTTGAAACCGATGATGGCTTTCCAAATCAAGGTTGAAATATTTGGAAGGCCCATTTCGAGCCATACAACTGAAGAAGGCAGAGCAAGGATTTTACAGAATACCCAAATGTGTAACAAACTTCTGGGTTAGACTAGAGACCAGAATGATTCGGGTCAAAGCAAAAATCTGTATGCTTTTGATCTATAAATGGCTGTCAGGGAACACTAATCAACAAGGGTTGTTCCCTCTAACTCTCCAAGACTCTTTTCAATCCAGTTGGCAGAAAGCGGACTATAGGAAAACTAGGGCTGAGGACAGACTGGCAATGTGGGCCGCTATGCCTCCACTTTAAAAGGGGAGGAAGAGAGGCCATCCACATAGCCGCAGCTGTCCCCCATCAGCCGTGTGCCCTCACCCATCCCCGAGGCGCTGTCCTTCCACTTCAGCCGGAGACCCCTTGAAACTGGTCTCCAGCCATCTGGCTGTGCGTCCCTGCTGCTTCCTGCTGGTATGGACGCATCTACGGTGCACGGGAAGCAGCGCAGGAAATGTGAACGGGCTGTTCTGGCTGCTACGGCTATGTGAACAGCCGCACTTCGCTGGAACAGCCACAAGCCGTGCGCCGCAGCAGTGGAGGCACCAGGAGCTGCCGTGGGGTGTGGACACCGTGGTCTGCCTCCTCCCTGGTACTCTCCTGCAGCACTGCAGCCAGAGCAAACGGGGAGCCCCGGGACAATTTGTCCCTGTGGCGTTTTCCCCCAGTTGCACAGCACTGCAGATATCCAGTCTGTCCTCAGCCTAGGTTTATCTCCCCAAGAACTTTTGAACTATGGGGCAGACCAAGCCAAATTACTTATTAAACAAAGAGTGACAGATATAGAAAGACAAACAGATATTCATAGAACTCCAGGTTTTATCTCTCCTCCAAATTCAAGATTTGTTGCTGCTCCTGTTGCATACTTATATTTTCTTGAATCAAATAATTCCAGAAGGGCCTTTACATTTACAAGAAGTTCAACTCTACCTTCTGCTGTTCTGGCAGGAAGGTTTAAATCAGTTCCCTATATGCATAGGCTCTGTTCTTGCTCTTTAAAGGAAATTGATTCAATGGAACATATTTTCTTTCACTGGCACAAAGAAATCTGGTCAAAATTTATTGAGCCTCTGATCGGAAATTTTCCCAGCAGATCTAAAAATTATATTTGATTATCTTCTGTCCAATATGAATCATGAAACAACCTGAAGAATAGCTAAATTTTGTGCACAGGTGTACAAAGATCAGGAAACACATACAGTAGCTTGAGTAAAATTTTTAAAGTTGTGGATTTTGACCATTTGATTTTATGTAAACCTTTGTGTATGCTGGTCATTGACTGTAAAATAAAATTGTTGTTGTTGATTTTACAGAAGAAGGTTATCTGAAACTTGTTGAGTAGTTTCACTGGGCCTAAAAAACAAATTGATGAACCATAAAGTATATGTGGTATCATAAGGATTTTACAGGCTCTCAAAAATTCTGGTATATGGTAGTTCTGGCACCTATGGTAAAGAAAAATTTCCTAAGTTAACAACTTTAGTTCAGTTTTCTGTTTGACATATAGAATGTGTTTTAACCAGGATAGCCTGGACTGAAACATGACCCCCCTAGATAACTCTGACTTCGTTAACCATTTGCAATGAGTGTATGCCAAATTTCCAGCTTTTAATTAGTCACTTCCTAGATTTTGTAAATATCATGATTTTGGATTTATTGTAATTAATCTCTAAAAGTTCATTGCTGCAGTAAGTCGTGAAGAATTTTGTGGCCCATTTTAGACCAATCTGTGTTCTGGATAGCAAAACTAAGTAGTTGGCATATAACAGTGCTGGAACTGGACAACCTTTTAGGGACAGGTGAACAGAGCTCTCTTGTAACCCTGGTACAAAGTCATTCAGATGTAAATCAAAGATGGAGACCACCCTGTGTCAGTTAACTGCCATAAATTTTGTTCAATAACTGTATTACTGCTACTGAGTGTATTTACATGACCCCTGAAAAGGTTATTGGCTTTCATTTGTTTTTCCCTCCTACTTGGTGACAGGTCCCACCTGGGAGTTCTCAACGGGGCCATGTGTCAGGATCTGACAATAGTGTGCTTGTCTTTCTGGTTCTGTGATCTATATTGTAGCCCTGTGTTATTTAAATGCTTGCCTTGAAGTATATTATCTGCCCTGCTGAATGTAACTGTCTTCTCCCCGGGAGGGTGGCTTGTCGCATTCCAGAACGTCACATAAACATCTGGGACTATCGCATCTGTCCACTCCCCCTTAGCCTTTGAGGCTCAAAGTATTTTATCTTGCTGTTTTAACCTTGGAGACTCTTGGATTGTTTGTAACCAAATGTTTAGCCTATCATTCACACATTTGGATCGCACAGGGCAGGAAGGGAATTTTTATTACTTTCCCACCTCTCCTGTGAGAACCAAATGGTTGCCACCTTTTCCTGCTTCTTTGTATTCATTCTGATTGGTCCAGTACCTATATTGAACTGTGACTGAAGGTATATTAATCCCTGTTGCTTGCTGTCATGTATCTCTAACAAACATTGAGAACCTGAACCATTATTGGAAATAAAGAACTTTGCTTTCAACAAAGGTCTGGTCTGATAGTGTCAGCTCAGAAGCCTCACACCATGACTACCTCCTCAGGAATGTGTGCTTTGCTTTGCTTGCTTGCTTAGCTCAGCTTGTGCATGCCCGTCTCAGTGCTTTGCTCTTCCCTATTATCTCTGTGCCCTGTCCTTGAAAGGAAATGCTTGCAATTATGTGAAAGCCAAACACACAGGTGTTTTGTATTCCTCTTATCCATGCCTTGAGAACTGAACTTTAGAGATGTTCAACATCATTATTTTCTGGGAACCCTTTTTCCCGCGTTTTCTATGGGAACTCTAAGCCAGTATATTTGAGCGCCTAAAATCCTGCCTAGTGATTGGTAGAATATCCTTAAGCCATATTTCATAACCAGTATATCAATACCTGTAATCCCTAAACCCAGTATTACTAACAGTGAAAGTGTTTGACCCCAATAATCTTCTCTGCAAATAAAGGACTTACTGCTTCATGAGACCTGTTATGGATTATATCTCTTGGGACATTCTCACACCCTGCCCTACTGTTCCTCTTTGAACTGGGATTTGATTGGATACAGATCCCGAGTTGTTTAATTTAACATATACTAAGTTGTCAGAGTAGAGATTCATAATTAGTTTCAACAACCTAGCAGACTGTCAGGTTCCCTGTCATTTGTATATTTTCTCCTGGCTGGGGAATGGCGACCCAGCTCCGTCTACGTCATAGTGCTCTCTACCACCCCCCTCCCTGTTGCTTTGCTTCTGTTAAACTGGCTCTGCAAAGTTTAGCCTTGAATTGTTTATGTAACGAAGGAACTCCAGATGGCTGAATGTGTGAAAATAACGGGGAAGGAGTTGTGGGAGAGGGAGGCTAGCCGCCAAGCCTAATCATTGCAGACTACACACCTTTTTGGTGAGAATGCAACTGCTAGTAACTTTCGCGCCTTTGCTATAGTTGCCCTGATTGGTGACAAGCTTTGATCCTGTTGTTTGAAAAGTGTATAATTGATTCTTGCCACATTCACTGGTATCACTAACACTGGACGTGTATACTGAAGACCATTAAGAAATAAAAAGGACTTTGTTTCACATCAAGGCCTGGCTTATTAAATCTATCAGGTTCTCACAGAGTGTTAGTGATCTTTCCACCAATGGAAGGAGTGCACCCTATACCTGACCATGTCAGATGATGGGAACCTCATTCCAACCTCTACCCCTGATACCCCGGTGACCACCTCTGCTCCGGTGGGGCCGATGACTATGGACTATGATTTGTTTGCCCCACTATCTACCCGTGGGGCTACGTTTGATTGGTTGGTGAAGCCGAGATGTTCCTGGTCGGCATTCGGAACAAACACGGAGGAGTCCTGGGTCCATGACAGGCGAGGCTCCAGGGTGCGGTTCATGTACGAGCGGCCAGGTGACTGGAGGCTGAGTGTTTAGCCAGGTCAAAGGACCCCATCCCGATATCCGGAGCCAGTTCCTGATGAAGTGTGGCAGTGGATTGATCAGAGATTAAGTGAGATGCATGATAGGCTGGCAATAAAACTGCGGGAGGCACTACTTGAGATGTAGAATGTCCTGCAGGGAGCGGCGGTGCAAGGTGCAGACAGGCAAGGTGGCAGGGATGGTGCTGGGGGAGTGCCCCCCCACCCATTCAACTGGTACCCGGGGGTACGGGGGACCAGCAGCAAGCACCCGCAGGGCCCCCTTTACTGCTAGGGGGGTCTGGCCCCACCAGCACCCCAGGGGGGGAGAGGATCTATCGACAACCCTCTAATGATCCCCTGGTAGCCATGTTTGATGGCGACCCTGACAAGCTATGGTTCTTCCTCACTGAGATCGAGAGGTTCCTGGACACTTGGGGACATCTCTACTCCACGGAGCACGAGAGAATAGGCTACATCAGTTCTAAGTTGCGGGACACTGCTAGTGATTGGTATGTAAGCCTGCACAACCCTCCTGGTCCTGAATTGAGGTCGGTGAATGACTTTATTTGGGCACTTAGGAAGCGCTATGAAGATCCCTTGGGGGAGGAGAAGGCTCGGAATCAGCTGCACAAGCTGGTTCAAGGCCGTACCTCTGTAAGGGAGTACACTGCTCAATTTCGGAGAGTGGCTGCAAAAGCGCATGGATGGTCCGAAGATCTATTCATTGAAAAATATAGGGAGGGCCTGAATGCGGAGATTTACGAGACTGTGTTGAGAAATGACCATCCCGCTTTCTGGCAGCGTGGATGCAGGCGGCGGCTGATGTTGAGGAGCGCTTTACGCTGATCAAGTTGGGGTCTCAATCTTCCCAATCCACGACTAAAGCTCCTGGCAAGTCCAAGTTGAAGTCAGCAATCCAGGAGCTACGCGATGCTCATTTCAAGCAAGGGCTCTGCATGCGGTGCGAGGAAGGTGGCCACTATGTGTCTAACTGTCCCCAAGGAGGAACGAGGACACCGAGAACCCCTGCGGCAACCTCTGGAGGGACTCTTAAGCTCCAGAAGGGCTCCTACAAACCCCGGGCATTGCAGCTGGAAGGGGCAATGAGCGAGAAACCTGCCATGGAAGCAGCAGCTGAACAGCCATTGGGAAACTTCCAGGACCTGCAGTAGGAGGTGCACAGCTGCATGTCCCCCCCCCCTCGGCCGTGCCGCCAGTGGTGAGCACCCCGGGCCCCTTACTTTACATGATTGTGACTGTAATAGCACCTGGAAGTGGCACTCACGTTCGAGTGTGAGCCCTTATTGATTCTGGGTGTGCCAGGGATTTGATAAGCCCCCTCGTAGTGGAGGGATTAGGCCCCAAAGTAAATCCCTTGGGGGAGCCGTTGTGATTCACACAAATGGATGGTTCAGAAATGAAGGAGGCATGCATGGCAGAAACTGAACCTTTGATAGTGGGGACAGGAGACCATTGGGAGAAGCGGGCGTTTGTAATAACTCCAAATGCCCAATTCCCCATGGTGCTGGGTAGTCCCTGGTTGGGCTCACATGACCCATACATAAAATGGAGTGAGGGAAAGATCTCCTGGATTGACCCCCAATGAACACAACATAAATGGAACTCTGACTGGGGTCCTGGGCCCCCCTCACCCCCCTATGCATGTTTGGTATCAGAGGAGGTTGCCAAGATTCCTTCTGTGTATCGGGATCTGGCTGAAGTGTTCACTGAAACGGAGGCGGATGAGCTCCCCACCCCTAGACTGACAGACTGTGCTATTGAACTCTTGCCGGGGGAGAAGCTCCCCAAGGGAAAACTGTATTCTATGGGACCCACAGAGTGAGCGGAGCTGCGAAAGTTATTGGATAAAAATCTAGCCCGAGGTTTCATTCGCCCAGCCAAGTCCCCTTTTGCAGCTCCTGTCCTTTTCCAGAAAAAGAAGGATGGGGGGGGGGGCTGCAGCTGTGTCTCTGCCTCCAATGCTTATCCATTACCGCTCATTAAAGACTTGTTAGCTGAGGCAGCGAAGGGGAAGATCTTCTCCAAACTGGATTTACATGATGCTTACTTTCATGTTCGCATTAAAGAGGGAGATGAGTACAAAATAGCATTCAACACCCCATTGGGTCAGTTTGAATACCTGGTTATGCCTTTTGTCTTGGCTGGCACTCCTGGCATTTTTATGAGCCTAATAAATGAAGTGTTGCACAAGCATTTGTTTAGGGGGGGCCTTTGTTTTCTTGATGACATTATTATTTATTCCCAAGATATGGACTCTCATGTGAAATTGGTGAGGGAAGAGCTGTCAACGTTAAAACCCACAAACTGTATGCTAAACTTTCCAAGTGTGAATTTCACTGCAGGGAGATTGATTTCTTGGGCTACTGCATTTCTCCCAGGGGGTTGGAGATGGACCCAGCAAAAGTGGAGGCAGTGGTCTCCTGGGAAGCCCCCCGAACATGCAAACAATTACAATCATTTTTAGGATTTTGCAACTTCTATAGATCATTCCTCAAAGACTTTGCAAAAGTGACTTTGCCTCTCACTGACTTATGAAAATGAAGGGGCGGGGATTTGAGGTGAGCCAGCCGGGGGTGCGCTTGCCCTGGTCTAGCGAGTGCCAAGCTGCTTTCGAGACTTTAAAATCCCTGTTTACCTTCAAGCCCATTCTTGCCCATCCCGATGAAACCCGGGAGTTTACAGTTCATGTGGATGCCTCCAATGTGGCAATGGGGGGGGGGGGGGGCGATCCTGCAAAAGTGGGAGGATGGGAGGTTGCATCCACTGGCATACATCTCTAAAAAGTTCACAGAAGCTGAGCGGAATTGGTCTGTTTGGGATAAGGAAGATGCAGATATCCGTCTAGCCCTCTCCACTTGGAGACATTGGTTGGAGGGTGCCCAGAAGCCATTCAAGATATGAACTGATCATAAGAACTTGGAGGCATTGCGCACAAGGCGAGCTCTCAATGCCAAACAATTCAGATGGGCTGATTTTTTCTCTAAATTCAATTTTACTTTACATCATTTCCCGGGGACTGCTAATTCACTTGAAGATGCTCTGTCTCACCTCCCACAGCATGAGTCCCAGAGAGAGAAAAAATTTGATTCCATGTTTTCCCCTGAGCAACTGGGAGGGGCTGTGGTCACCCGGAGTCAGACGCAGCGGGGTGGGCCAGCTCCTCCTAATGAGTGGATTACAAAGTGTGCACTGGAGCACTCTCAGCAGGATCAGGATGATTTTGAGGCTGAGAAAGACGCACACAAAGGTCCTGATGGCTGTTGGTACAAAGGAGAGAAACTTATGGTGCCTAAATCTCTCAGACTATCTATTTTGCATGCTTACCATGAATCCAAGCTCTCTGGTCATTTTGGATATTTAAAGACTTTAAATCTACTCCAGAGGCAGTTTTGGTGGCCCCATATGTGGGGAGACGTTTCTGACTATGTTGTTTCATGTCAAACCTGTCTGATGTGTAAAAAGCGGGGGGGGGGGAGCCCCCAGGACTGTTGCTGCCTCTACCCACCCCTTCCAGACCCTGGGAGGTGATTTCCATGGACTTTATTACTAATCTACCACCCAGTAAAGGGAAAACAGTTATTTGGGTGGTGGTTGACCTATTTTCAAAACAGGCACATTTCATCCCGTTCAAGCAGCTCCCCACGGCCAAGGGTTTGGCAAAGGTATTCTTCTCCCAGGTGGTGAGGCTCCATTCTTTCCCAAAGCGTATAATCTCTGACAGAGGCTCACAGTTTGTTTCCAACTTCTGGTGGGAGCTTCTGCAAGTCATGGGGATTGAACCTGCATTGAGCTCAGTTTATCACCCAGAAAGTGATGGACAATCCGAACGTGTAAATCAAATATTGGAGCAATTCCTACATTGCTATTCTAACTTTCACCAAGATAATTGGATGGAGCTCCTTCCTTTTGCAAAACACAGTTATAACAATGCTATACACTCTTCTACTGGCGTTTTCCCGTTTATGGCAGTGGGGGGGTTTGAAGGCAGTCCCCTCCCTACGTTCAAGCCTGCTGACTCCCCTTTGAGTCCTTTCAGGACATGGTGGAACTCTCTCCAAGGCTCCTGGCTGCTGATTGCTAAGGCTTTGGATCAGGCCAAATCAGATTACAAAAAATATGCTGACAGGGGGAGGGCTCCACGTTGGGATTTAGCCCCAGGGGACTCGGTATATGTCTCTACTATGAACATACATGGACTGCAGCCTAGCAGGAAGCTAGGGTGGAAATATGTGGGTCCGTTCAAAGTGCTGCACAAGATTTCTTCTGTGTCTTTTGAACTTGAGCTGCCAAAGACCCTAAAAGCTGTGCACCCTGTTTTTTCATTACAGCCTACTAAAGAAGAGTCCTGGGCTGAATACCTGGAGACCGGATCCTCCTGCTCCACCTCCTCTGATGAAGGGGGGAGAACCTCATTTTGAAATCTCTCGTATTTTAGACTCTATGCTAAAGCGGGGTTGACTGTTTTACTTGGTTCAATGGGTGGATTTTGGTCCTGAATGTAATGAATGGGTTGCTGTTGAACATGTGCATGCTCCCCAACTGATCAGCAACTTTCACAAGCTTTACCCTGCTAAGCCTGGGGGGGGGGGTTGCAGTCTTAGGGCGGGCAGGATGTTGGGTTCCCTGTCATTTGTATATTTTCTCCTGGCTGGGGAATGGTGACCCAACTCCCTCTACGTCATAGTGCTCTCTACCACCCCCCTCCCTGTCGCTTTGCTTCTGTTAATCTGGCCCTGTGAAGTTTAGCTTTGAATTGTTTATGTAACAAAGGAACTCCAGGTGGCTGAATGTGTGAGAATAACGGGGAAGGAGTTGTGGGAGAGGGAGGCTAGCCGCCAAGCCTAATCATTGCAGACTACACACCTTTTTGATGAGAATGCAACTGCTAGTAACTTTCACGCCTTTGCTGTAGTTGCCCTGATTGGTGACAAGCTTTGATCCTGTTGTTTGAAAAGTGTATAATTGACTCTTGCCACATTCACTGGCATCACTAACACTGGACGTGTATACTGAAGACCATTAAGAAATAAAAAGGACTTTGTTTCACATTAAGGCCTGGCTTATT
Source organism: Lepidodactylus listeri (assembly GCA_029233225.1). Lineage (NCBI taxonomy): Eukaryota > Metazoa > Chordata > Lepidosauria > Squamata > Gekkonidae > Lepidodactylus > Lepidodactylus listeri. The sequence continues at coordinate 107,148,842 of JARCFY010000009.1, read as the reverse complement.
GGATCTATCAGGTTCTCACACAGGCAAACATGTGAAGTAAAGCTTGTTCCTTAAACAAGCCTTGAGCACAGAGCCAAAGGCAGCTCTTAAACCAATAAATGCTGAATACAGATGTTCAGGGATATCTAAAGAGTGTTTACTTATCAACAAGGCCAACATACATATAACAATCATCTATATAAAAGTGGCCTCTTCTAACGCCTGCTTGCTCATCACCTATGACTTCCTCCTCATCCATCCATCAGAGCAGTTTCTTTTGTAGGAAGGTTGCATATAGCTTGCCAATAACTGCCCAAAGACTATTGGTCAGTAATTTTTTTGATCCATTTTACCACCTTTTTATATGTGTGTGTAATGAGTGATATTTTCCATGAATCTGATATGATTCCTTCAGGATTGATCAGCATAAACATAAGTGCCAGTGCTTGAGCCCACCAGGTAAGAGTTATTTTCAAAAGATCGGAAAGGAAGAGGTCAAGTCCAGGGGATTTCCCAGTTTTTAGTGCTTTGATCAGTTCAGGCCTTCTCGACAGGTTACAGTTTCTGAGTGAGGGAGTTGCTGAAGGTCAATCACAAACCCTAAGTTGGGTTAAACATCAAGTTTCTTGTAGAGATTTCCAAAGTACTTTCCCCAAATCGCTGCTGGAATAGAGGTCGTGGTTGCACATCTGGATTTCAGTAACAGGGGAAGAACATGCCAAAGAGATGTATATTGTTTTCCTTTGGCAGCTGGACAACCAGCAGCCATCCCAAAGTGCCAGGAGGAACCTGAATGCCTTCCCCACCCATTCCTTGTCAACAGTCTGCCCAATAACTCAGATGCCCATGAAGCATTTTTTTCTAACATCATCTAGAGCAGCTTTCCCTACCATGGCACCAGTGTGTTCTTCTGGTGTCTGCTTCTTGAGTTGCAGGGGAAAACATACAAATGTTTTTGAGCTTTAGTTGGTTTTCTACCAGGTGATTGACTAACAACACACTGAGCTCATCCTTGGCTCAGCCACAATTCTTAGCTGTACTGTCTCTCCTGGGGGACTCAAAGCAGAAGATGGGAGGAATCACTTCAGCCACTTTCTTACCAGTAGTAGGTTCAGGACTGTACCAACTTACTTTCACCTCAGTCTCTCAGCTTGGCAACATCTCCCTGTTCTTTGGAAATTAAAACCCCAACATATCTCTTCCCCAAAGCAGAGACCCAATCCTATCTGTATCTATGGCAGCCATATAGTGATGGCACCCAATACTCTTCTTGCAAAGTCCCCAAAGTGCTCACAGGCTCGGTACAGTTGGGAATCACTGGTCTACAGGGACAGGCAATAAACAATTTTTTGTGTGCACTTTTGCCAGAGCATCCATGATGGAAATCCAAGAGACTTAAAACACCCTGATTTATTTAAATAAATTTGAAGCTCATGGGTAGATTCTTAATTATTCTTTTGCCATTGACACCTTTAAGCCTGGAGATGACTGAGAGATGATATGATAATCATCTTCTAGAATTTGAATGGCTGTCTTATAGACAATGGTGTGATGTTGTTTTCTGTTGCCCCAGAAGGTCAGACCAGAACCAATGGGGTGAAATGAAATCAAAAGAGTTTTCGCTTGAACATTAGGAAGAACATTCTGACAGTTAGAGCAATTCCTCAGTGGAACAGGCTTCCTTGGGAGGTGGTGGGCTCTCCTTCTTCAGAGGTTTTTATGCAGAGGCTAGATGGCCATCTGACAGCCATGCTGACTCTGTGAACTTAGGCAGAATTTAGGCAGATCAGAACTTAGGCAGAGCCAGTTTGGTGTAGTGGTTAGGACTCGAGCACGGACTCTAATCTGGGAGAATTGGGTTTGATTCTCCACTCCTCCACATGCAGCTGCTGGCGTGGCCTTGGGTCAGTTGCAAGTTTTTTCAGAGCTGTTTTCTCAGAAGCAGCTCTCAAAAGAGCTCAGCCCCACCTACCACACAGGGTGTCTGTTGTGGGGAGGGGAAGGGAAAGGAGATTGTAAGCTGCTCTGAAAGTCCTTTGGGTAGTGAAGGGCGGGGTATAAATCCAATCTCTTCTTCTTCTTCATGAGAAGGAGGGCAGGAATGGTTGTATCAGTGCTTAGTTGTGGCCCTTTCTTACATGCCCAGGGAAATGCTGATCGCCACTTTGGGGTCAGGAAGTATTAAGTATTGAGGCGGAGGCGATGAGTCCAGCAAGCAGGCTTTTATTCAAAACATCTTCAGCTCTAAGAGAGCGGCACTCTAATTTATACTGTTCCAACAAATAACTTTCAACAATGTAACTATAAACGAGTGATGTTATTGGACCCAAGCAGGGCTCAGCGATTGGGTACCTAGATTGGCTTCAAGACCAATGGGAGTCTTTATTAGTCAGCCAATGAAAATTGGAGCATTAGGATACCAGAGCCCTTTCATAGGTAAACCATAGTTGTTAATGCAGCATAATCAAGAACACAAACACAACAGGCAGCAATTTTTCTTTAGGCCAGTTTGGTTTTTTGTCATCTTCTAGGCATGGAACAGGGGGGTCACTGGCAATGCTCCCTCTAAGCTGCGGAGTCTTGTGAGCAAAAATTCTACTTTGTGAGCTGCCGGCATTAGAGTTGTGAGTGAGCGACTTGGCTACTGCATCAACTGGTTTGCTCTGGAGCCATCCTCCTGAGCGAAGGCAAAAATGTGTGAGCCAGAGGCTAAGAAACTGTGAGGTAGCTCACAGTAACTCAGCTTAGAGGGTACACTGGTCACTGGGGTGTGTGTGTGTGGGGAGGTATTTGTGAATTTCCTGGATTGTGCAGGGGGTTGGGCTAGATGACCCTGGAGGTCCCTTCCAGCTCTAAGATTCTAAGATGTCAGATGGCTGATTTTTGTCAGAGGGAAGGTTGCCCTTAAAATAATCAGCAGTGTCCCCTTGGCAGCTGTATGCTCCCCACGTTCTGAGTCCCATTGATCTAAGCATCAAATGAATATCATTCAATTTCCAAAACCCATTGAAGACCAACAGCACACCTGTTATTAACATTATTCCAATATCCACTTGCTGAATGGGTTTGATTCACTCTGTACAAACGATGGCATGCTTCCACTCTGTGACGCTGCCAGCACACTTTCATCTCCAATTGCTAACTGCATGATTTAGGTGGGGAACAAGAATTTCTGGCTGGCAGCCTTGGCTGTTTCTTCTCACAGCATGCAAGACAGAATGCAAATGTAAAAATAGCTGTAAAGCTATGGAATGAAATCACTTCTCAGATTTATTAAATCAGATTAAAGGAGCTTTTATTGTGTGGGAACACATGGCAACAGTGTGGAATTACTCATCGGGAATTATGAATGACTCTAGTTTATTGTGCTGACTTCAAGAGGCTAATTTGCACCTGTCACCTAACTCATGTACGGTACAACAGCAACGGTACAATAAACTTTATTTTGGCATCCAATGAGACTGTTTAGATATTCGTCGGTTTCCTTGCATTTTCTTTAGGGTTGTTTTATGAGTGTGTGAACATGATAATGTCATTTCCTGGGGAATTCCCTTAAAAGAAACTCTTACTTTGCAATGAGCCGCGGTCATCAGTCTCGTATGTGCAATGCAACTTCTTATGCCTATCAGAATCTGACAATAGCAGCCTTGTGAATTACTTTCGTTTCCAGTGTTACCATGTACTGCTTGCCTTGACACCCTTATCAAATCCTCCCCCCTCCTCTTCCTGCAACCATATATTCTCTTTAGAAGTATATTGCCTGCTCTGCTTAATGTTACTTTTTCTAGGCGGGAGGGTGGCGACTCGCATTCCTACACGTCATTTAAACAGATGGCTCTGTCCTGCCATCCTCTCCTCCTCCTCCCTTTGAGGCTCTGTGAATGTTATCTTATTGTGACAACCTTGAAGCTAGTGTATTGATGCAAACAGGAATGTTTAGCCTAACTTTCACACATGTGGGTCACCAGGATCAAGAAGGGAATTTTTATAACTTTCTCACCTTGCTGTGGGAACCCAAACGGTCGCCTTTCTTTTTTCCCACGTTAGTGCACTGACTCTGATTGGTTACATGTCTGGGTTCAATTGTGACTTGAAGGTATATTAACCGTGACTGCTTTCTATCATGTATCTCTAACAAACATCGAGACCCTGTTTCCAGCATTTGAAAATAAAGAACTCTGTTTAACTACAAAGGTCTGATCTCTTGCTGATAGAGCGGAAGCCTCACAATGCCTCGTAGAAGAGAAGCAGAAGGGAAAGATTCTAAAAGGCAAATGACCTATTACAAAGGAAGACAAGCAAAAGATGGACTCTTGACCCCGAAGAGCTTACAACTTAAATATAGACACTGGGGAGAGGACGAGAAAGGAGAGGGTAAGGAAAGGGTAATAGGATGACAATGCTGACATGGAGACACACTTATTTAGATTTCCGTTCACCTTTGGATGAGGACACTCAGCTGAAGGTCACAAGAGGTTTTGAGCATTACTTCTACACAAAGGTTTTGCCATTAAGTTTTTCTTCTTCTAATCATCCATGTGACATTGTCCCCGTCTTGTCCATTTTCCAGGTTTTCTCCCGTTTTCCTCTAATCAAACATAGTTTGATAAATTCTTTTGGACAAGATTGCAGTCAGAGCATGTTGTATGTCTTGTGATCTGGAAGGTATGCATTTTGGCAGGTCCCCCCCCCCCCTCCAGCACCACTTTCCTTGTGTTTTTTCTTATTTAAATGTACACAATTTTGATGTTACTTTTTGTATTACTTGGTACATTAATGGCATGCAAGGTTTAAATAAGAACACAAGACCCTGCTGGATCAGACCAATGGTCCATCTAGTCCAGCATCCTGTTTCACACAGTGGCCAGCCAGTTCCTCTGGATGGCCAACAACAGGGCAGAGAGGCTGAGGCCTTCTCCAGATGTTACCTCCTCGCTTTGGGCTTCAGAGGCTTACTGCCTCTGAATGTGGAGGTTCCCCTCAGTCACAATGGATAGTAGCTATTGATAGACTTGTCCTCCATGAATTTATCTAAGCCCCCTTTAAAGCTGTTTATTCCTGTGTCCATCACTGCATCCTCCGGCATTGGATTCCACATTTTAATCACTCTCCCAACCACACCCAACTCCCAACTATAGGCTATTTACATAACATTGATTCCTCACTGGTCACCTCTAGAGTCCTATTGAGCTATTGTTCTAGAGCTCCAAGCTTAGCCAGTCTCAGGTAGACAGTCCTGGAATATTACATAACAGTAGTATTTCCTTTTGCCTATCCTGAACTTCCTGCCCATCAGTTTCACTGGATGACTTCAATTTCTAGTATTTTGGGAGATGGAGAAAAATTTCTCTTTGTCAATGGTCCATCTTATACATTATTTTATAAACCTCTATCATGTTCCCTCTTAATCATCTCTTTTCTAAACTGAAAAGTCTCAGACTCTTCAGCCTTTCCTCATAGGGAAGGCACTCCAACCCCCTAATAATCTTGGTTGCCCTCCTCTGCTTTTTCCGGCTCTGCAATGTCCTTTGGAGATACAGTGACCAGTTCCCCACAGTATTCCAAATGTGGCTGCACCATAGATCTATATAGAAGCATTACAATAATTTTATACTCAGTCCCTTTCCTAATGATCCCTAACATAGAGTTTGCCCTTTTCACCACTGCAGCACACTGGGTTAACACTTTCATTGAGCGATCCACTATGACCCCAAGATCTTTTCCCCTCTCAGTCTCAGCAAGTTCAGTCCCCATTAGCCTACCCTTGAAATCAGGGTTTTTGGGGGGTACTCGTGTGAATTAGCTTACACTTACAACACTAAACTCACCCAGTTTGTGAAGGTCCTCTTGGAGCTCTTCACAGTCAGCCTTGGTTTTTACCATTCTGGATAATTTTATGTCATCTGCAAACTTGGCCACTACACTGTTCACCCCTAGTTCCAGATCATTGAGCTCTGCTCTTGGCAGACTTCCTGGGGTCAGGTGCTCTGCTCTACAAAGGAAGATTTTCTTTTGGGAACATTCAGAGTCTTTACATCTCATAACTTCGCTTTTGGATGGCCTTCATCTGGGGCGCTTACAACTCCAAAATGTACATTCCATTATTTTCTTCTCTACAGGCATCTAAAGGCCTTTGACAATTAATAATGCTCTAATCAATTCTACTTCTTCTGGAAAGAAATAAAACCATAAAGTATATATGCACATATTCTATTCTAACTCTCTTCTGTCTGGGCTAAATGCTAGGATCTGAATATACTATGGTCAGACTCCTAGGAAGGCACAATAACATTTGTCAACATATATGTGAGGAGGGAAATATCAGAAACCACATTCACAAATCACATCCATTGATAACTTGTCCTACAAATCTGACTCTAGGGGGGGGCGGTGCTCATCTCCATTTCCAAGCCGAAGAGCCAGTGTCTGAAGACATCTCCATGGCCATGTGTGCCAAGGCACACAGAATGCTGTTACCTTCCCACCGAAGTGGTACCTATTTATCTACTTGCCGTTTCTTGCTTTCGAGCTGCTAGGTTGGCAGGAGCTGGGACCAGAGACGGGAGCTCACTCCATCACATGGCACTAGGGTCTCGAACTGCTGGCTTTCCAGTTGCATGTCAGAGTCTTAACCTCTGAGCCACCACTAGAAATCACTAAATGTTTAGAGGTTACCAGTCAAGGGCCCTTCTACAACAGAGGCAGCTGTTGCTGAAAGAGCACTCCCTGAAGACAGAAAGGTGATCCCTCCTTCTGCTCCACTGATATGGAGGAAAATAAGGATTGGATATTTCTATTTTCTTATCCAGATCCATGGAGAACTGGTATGACAGAATCTGAAAATTTATGAGTTAATATGAGTTAATATCATTATTTTCAACTGAATTTTTACAAAAGTGCCTGTCTTCTTTTTTGAAAAAATTCACATACTTTCAGCTGTAGGGATAATTGCTGGGTAACTGATATACCTCATCTTTTCAAAGTTTAACCATGATCGCCTGTCTCACTGCTTTGACAAGACAAGCCCTTCTGAGGTCAGAATTGTTCACAGGGTGGACAGCCGGTAAGATTTAATGGTCACAGTCTTCAAGAGGGATCACCCTGCCAAAATACATATGAGTATTGCGCTCCAAGTACTTGTATAAATCATTGTGACACAGAAATATCTATTGCTGTGAAGATAGAGAGATGGATAAAAAGAAAGTAATGATTTCCAGTCTACCTATCTACATCCACTCTGAAATTGAGGCTGGTGTTACCTTTTTTTCAGGAAGACATTGACCTATGCTTAATATTTAGCGAGTGCTAGAAAGTCTCATTATTTTTGCTGGAATAGCTAGTGCCACCTATGAATAGGGTTACAACAGTTCTCTAGCCAAGAATAGATGGGCAGCAACTGTGGTATGAATTGATCTTCTTAATTTAGGACTCTTGCATATCATTACAAAAATTGAACCCCACCACTTCCCCTCTCTGATTATGACTGCACAAGTCATGTCCCACCAAGCTGAACGCAACCTGTTCAGCAGCTCAAAGAGCTCAGTAAACCTTCTGTCCATGTGCAAGAACAGAGGGGTTTTTCAAACATTTGGAGGATCACAAGACGATTTGGAAAATGTAATTTAGCTTAGTATACACAGGCCTGCTATGTATACAGAATAATTCCAGAGCTATTATAGTTTAAGATAAAATAGAATGGTGAAGTAATAGAAATCTTGGAGTTGACCCTGAAAAACATGGATTCCTCCTCATCTATGTACCCTCCGCATGGGCACAGGGTGACTTTTTAAGGTGGTGATGCACCAGAAACCTTTTAATACTACTGTGCTCAAAAACTAGAGTGGGGAAGTTGGCAATGGGTTGATGACATGACATGACAATGGTTTTACTATAGAGTTTCCAGCAAATCCTATAACTGTGAGGCTTCTGAGTAGATTCAATAAGCCAGACCTTTGGTAAAGCAAAAGTCCTTTTATTCTTAATGATCCTTCAGGTACACGATGTTTGTCAGTGATAACCAGCTATAAGCAGCAGGGATTCATATACAGTATTCAAAAGGTAAGGACAGGTGAAGAACCAATCAGAGCCAAATAAAATAAGCATGAAAAACCCCAACCGTTATGTTCTCACTGAAAAAGGCGCGGAAGCACTACACCCCCCCCCCTGGCCCCTTTGTGAACTCTACTTGCAATTCACAGGCCAGGCACCTGGCCTAAATCAGTTCAGAGGTCTTCAAGGTTACCAAAGCAAGATTAGCAGCCCCGAGACGCCAGGATAAAAGAGGGGAGAGGAGGAGGCGCGGGGAAGATAGCCAGAGTGTTATATGACATGGGGGTATGTAGCAAGCCACCCTCCCGGGGAAAGAAAGAACCATAGTATTCATGACAGACAAGGAACTCAAGGCTAGCAGTAAATTAATGATAGAGACCCAGACAACAGACAATTAATGGCAGAGAATCTGACATCAACATGCCGATGCTGTCTTTGGATATATATGGCTGTGGTTTTGTGCCTTAGAACTACATCCATCTACTTCTCTGCCTAATTCACATTATCCCACCCTTCCTCAGGATAACAGATAAGGTTCTTCCTGTTATGTCCGCTGACAGCCGCAAGGTGGCAGCAACATATAGCCCGCCAATAAGATCTCTGGCAGGAGTTTTAGGCCCGCCAATAGGGCCGGGAGAAGTCGAGGCTACTGTATATAGTTGGCCCCTCACGGCCAGTGCACCATTACTGTTTTGTGTACCAATAAACTAGTGATAGCTATGTCGTTGTCTGTCTCCTCAATGCCGTGAACCGAGTACACAAAACTTCCCTCTCTTATTTTATTGTAGGTAGATTAAGCTGAAGGAGTGGGAGTGGCCTAAGGTCACCTACTGAGCTGAATGGCTGAGCAAAGATTGGAACTCAAATCTGTGGCTTGGGAGCCTCATGTGGCTCTTTCACACATATTATGTGGCTCCCGGCAGGGCAGCTGGTTGTGAGGCTTCTGTACTATCAGCAAAAGATCAGACCTTTGTAATCAAACAGAGTTCTTTATTTTTCAATTGCTGGGACAGGGTCCCGATGTTTGTTAGAGATGACAAACAAAGAAGCTTCGGATTAATATACCTACAAGCATGGTTGCATAAACAACTCCCACCAATCAGTATTCATACAAAAATGCGGGAAAAGGGATGGAGCTGTTTGTTCCCACCAAAGGTGAGAAAGTTATAAAAATTCCCTTCCTGGCCTGTGTGACCCAGATGTGTTAACTCCTAGGCATAACATTTGGTCAGCGACAATAAAATAACCTTCAAGGCTATGCCAGCTCAGATAGCACCCTGAGAAGTTTCAGCAGGGGGAGGAAACCATGGCAGATAGCCATTGTTTATGTGACGTGTTGGAATGTCTGAGTCCATCCTCCCGGAGTGGAATTGTAACATTAAGCAGGACTGCAATTTCTACTTCAAGGCAAGCCATAAAACATTTGGGTGATAGCACAGTACAAAGAAATAGAAAGTAACATTTCAGAATAGCATAGCACAAGCAAACTATTGTCAGCATCCTGACACTGGTAAAGCAAAGGAGAGACATACCTCCCCGATAGGTCTTCCCTTCTCCAGCCAGTGTTCTCTTCCCTGAGTAGGCTTGAGGTGGAGGGAAGCAGAGAAAGAAAGCAACTAACTTTAAATGCATTCCCAACCCCCCCCCCCCTGCTGGCTGATTTGGAGGAGGCATTGTCTCTCTAAATCTCTTCTCCAAGCCAAGCCAGCTGGTGTGGGGATGTGGGGGGGGGGGGGGCTTGGAGGATGCATTTAAAGTTAAACTTGTTTTCTTTCTACCTCTCCCTCCCCCATCTATTTGTTTTCTTTCCACTTACTTTCCATCTTTCTTTCTTTCTCCCCTCCCTCCCCATCTAAAGTTAAATGTGTTCTCTAACCCCCGCCACACCAGCAGATTGGCTTGGCTCAGAGAAGGCATTTGTCTCTTTAATTTAATATGCAAATTTGCATATTTTTCAATAAAAATGTGTGTGTTCATGTCTTGAGGCTCTCAAACATCTGATGTTTATTCTATGTGGCTCTTACGTTAAGGAAGTTCGGCCACCCCTGCCCCAATACAATGTTTAAACTATTACATGACAGGTTGTCCAAGTGGGGGATAGTGCTGGAAAAAAAATACGAATAGGTTTTCAAAAGCCAGAATGTACCCTTGGGAATATTGCATTGCCAGACAGCAGCCAACCAGTCCTCAGGGAACAACTTCACCTGTGTAAACTTTATCAAAACCTGAGGTCAACTGCTAGTACCTTGTTTGGTGTGCTCATTAACTGAAATCAACAGGCATGTATGACAGGGCTTTTTCAGTGGTAGCCCCAGAGGCCTTTGAATCCCCTGCCCACAGGAACCTATGTTGGCTCATCACTTTAAAATTACTGTTTTCTGTCCGGCTTTGGGAGGTTATTATTATTAAACTGAACTATCCTCTGCCACTGTTAATTGAATTTCTGCTTATGGATAATATGATTTTATTCTGCCATGCTGATCTGTTGGATGGTAGTATTGCTGTTCTGGCCTCAACACATATTAGGCTACAGGTCTATCCAAGCAGCTAAACTCACATCCAATCCCTCATTGTCATGTAAACCTGGAGGTACAAGGTGAACACTGACAACTTAGAAGCACAGAAGATCCAATTATTAACTGTTGAGGAAATATAAGGCAACACTGGACCAAATGGAGCAAAAGAATGAAATAGGATGGATAAAGTGAACATATAATGAAAGGTCAGCCCACTGTGCTCCAAGGAACATGGGAATAACCATTCCATCTAAGGATAAAAGGACTCAAAGATCTCCATTTCTGCTCCACTTGTCAAAGGGAGCTTTGACTCTCGAAAGCTTATCTACCCTGAAACTCTTGTTGGCCTCTGAGGTGCTACTGGACTCGAATCTAACCACACCATCTAAGGCAATGGCTATAGGGTGAGAGGAGATGGGAGACTGCAGAGACTAGGAGAGGAGAACTGGTGAGAGGGGAGGTGGGAACAGCAACAGCCAGCAAGAGGAGAGGAGAGGAGACAGGGGAAGGAAATCAGAGCCAGAAGATAGGGCTGCCAACTCTGACTTGGGAAATTCCTGTAGGTTTTTTTTTAGGGGAGCAGGTCCTGGGAAAGGGAGCTCAGTGGAGACTAGGGTTGCCATCCCCCTGATGGGGGGTGGGTTTTTTTCCACTTTCAGGGGCCCCAATTTGCCAGCAGCCAGCTAGCCGGCAGGAGGGAGCCCTGCCCTCGAAGAGCCCCGCCATGCCCAATGTGCCGGGTGTGATGACATCACCCAGAGGTGACATCATCGCACCAGGCATGCTGTGCCGGGGACACTCTAGCATTTGGGTAAAAACTTTATGGTGACGTCATTTCCAGGTGACATCATTGTGGTGTGCACACACAGCACACACACCAGAAGACCCCAGGAGCCAGGCTGGAGCCCCCCACTGGAATGCAGGTAAGACCTGGCAACTGAAGTGGAGATGTGATGCCATGGAGTCTGCCCTCCCTTCACCAAACCCTCCTATCCCCAGGCTCCACTCTCAAATTCCCAGGTATTTCCCAATCCAGAGTTGGCAACCCTAGCATGGAGGAACCCCTCCCCTCCATGAAACTCAGCCTAGAGAAAGCCACTGGTGCCCCTTTGCTCAAGCCAGGCACTTCTTGGCTCCAGCAGTTGGGCAGCTGAGGTTGGAGCTCCTGGTCACCTTGGAGGGCCTATGGAAGAGGACAAGGCATATGATTTGTTTTCATGTTATTTGGGTTGTATGTAGGGTTGCCAAGTCACTCACCAAAAGGAGTGCGGGTTTCAGAGTTTTCAGGGCGATTGCTAGAGGGACACCCCGGCAATGTGCCCAGCATGATGACGTCACCTCCACGTGATGTCATCACGCTGGGCAGTCGGCTGGATCGGGCTGCTTCAGGGGTGGGGTTCCCCCCCGCTGGCCAAATCTGGACCGGCGGATTGGGGACCCCTTTAGCGGGGGAATCCCCACCCCCCGAGGGGACTTGGCAGCCCTAGTTTTATGTAGGAAGTGTGCTGAAGGCTCCAGAAGGGGATTTGGGGGTCTTTCTTTAAATATATATATATATATATATATATATATATATATATATATATATATATATATACACATTTTATTACAGTTTCTTCCTCTTTTTTACAGTCTATAATACCCACATTTATCTTAGATCGAGAGTACATATATTATTCCAACCAAGGGTACAGCTTGGACCACACATTGCTTGGGTCAGATCTATTTTCCAAAAACATTAGATAGTTCAATTTATCCATCTCTGCCCATCCCAAAAGTTTATGAACTATTTCTTCTTTTTTCGGCAGTATAGATAATTTCCAGTATTTGGCCCGTAAAATGCGAGCTGCAGTCAAAATGCACGCCAGTAGTTTTTGATCTGCTTTCGTCAAGCCTTCTGGCAGCATGTTTAGCAAATATGTTCCAGGATCCAAAGCGATTTCCAAATCCATAATTTCAAAAATCATCGCCTTAACCATCAACCAAAATTTTTGTAGTATTTTACAGGACCACCAGACATGGAAAAAGGATCCATTATTCTTCCCACAAACCCAACACATATTAGAGACATTTTTGAAACATTTGCTTAATCTATCTGGAGACCAGTACCACCTATAAAATAGTTTATAAATGTTTTCTTTATAGTTTATCACTTTAAATTTTTTTAGTGATTTCCAAATTTTAGTCCATCGATCTAAATCTACACTATGTCCCATATCCTCCATCAGTTTTATCATAACTGGTTTCACTACCTCCTCCTGCATTTCAAAATCTATAATTAAGCCATAAATTTTTAAAATTTATTTATTATCATTATTTATCCAGACCTGATCTAATACATTTATATTCTTATTAAATCCCAGTTTTTTATCTTCACTGTATCTGGATTTTAATTGATTAATTTCCCACCAAGTCAGTTTAATTCCAATTTCTTCCTCAATCTGATTCTCTGATTTAATGTTTCCACCTTTATCTAACAATTTATCATAGCTCAGTACTTTATTTTGGTCTAATTGAGAAGGTTTAATAAATGCCTCTAGGGGTGACACCCATTTTGGTATCTTTAAATAAAATTTGTGTTTAATATTTATCCAGTTTTTCATAAGTGCTGCTATGAGGACATGCCTTGAAAAATTAGAGTGTATCTTTTTGCTTATTATACCAAACGTAGGCATGCCAAACGTTTGGGATTTGGGGGTCTTGTGGTGACTCGGCAGCCCTGGTTGCAGTAGCAGCTGACTCCAGCTGCCTGTAGCCCAATTTGGAAGGACTCCATGCTGCCCCTCTCTGCCTAATCCAGGGCAGGTGGTTTCCAACTGAAGCAGAAGGGCTGAAATTATTGTCCGTGGAGGCAGGAAGCATGGGGGAGGGTCTCAAGGGAGAGGATTAAAGAATGAAAACCTCATCCCCTTTTGCTGTGCCCTTCTTCTCTGCCATGATTTGGGGGGAAGCAGATATGTAATTATGAGGAAGGTCTCCAATCTTGCAAAGACTCCAGAACCTTTTCCAATATGCTTTTAGTGATCCTTGAACGAAGGTCATCCAAAATGAAGGGCAGTATATAATGGCTTCGGTTCTTTTCTGTATGGTATTTCGGTATCCGCAGCTTTTAGATTAAAGGCAGGTTTTCATGATGTAAGCCACTTTGAGTCCAGTAGATTGGGAGAAAAATAAGATATAAATATTTTAAATAAATACTAATGACTTGGCTTCCCTCCCCCAGGAAATGGGTTTTGTTACATACATAGCAGAATGTTCCCAACCACTCCCAAAGGCAGTACATGATTGCTGTGCGGATTTAGAGCATTGCCTGTATTAACACCCAGGTGCGGCTCAGTTTGGATCCTGAATGAAGTTCCAAATGTGCAAGAAAACCCAGGCATTCTGATGCCAATATATATTTGAATGATTCATAAGTGCTTTCTACTTAGATGGTGTATCTTGAGGTTTTCCATTCTTGGACCTAAATGAGTTTGACTGCATATTTGCTAAAAGCATTTGCTCCATTACTATGAACAAAAATATCCATTACATACAACAGCACCATTCAAAGGTCAACAGTTACTATATAGTTCAAAATCAGATTAACAATTTTCCAGAAAATGTTCCAGTATTATTGCACTTTCTCCACATAGGAGAAAACTATCCAGTTAATCATCCTGATATTTCCAAAGTTTTTAAAAAGATTTATTGCCTTTCTATAACCTGCCTTTCTTCCCAACAGGGACCGTAACTTACATCCTTCTCCTCTCCTCCACGTTATCCTCGCAACAATCCTGTGACACAAGTTAGGCTGAGAGTGTGTGTTTAGCCGGTCATCCAACGGCTTCTAGAGTAGATGATGATTGATGACGAAGATCAGCAGAAGCAGCAGCAGCAGCCTCATATGACAGTGTGTGTAGTATAGCCAGGAGATCCTAAGATTGTCTGGCAGTCAGCAGTTCCAGCTTTTTTAACATTATGCACCACTAGGTGGTGAGCTAGACTTTTTTTTTAAGGCAAGAGACGTTTCAGAGGTGGCTAGCCACTGCCTGCTTCTGGGTCACAACCCTGGTGTTCTTTGGAGGTTGCCCATCCAAATACTAGCCAGGGCTGACCCTACTTGGCTTCCAAGGTTTGATGAGACTGGGCAGAGCAGGGATTTCAGCCAGCACCTCCCAGATCTTAGTCTGACATTCTAACCACCGTCACACTGGCTGTAAAATATTTTATTTAGTTAGTTATCAGATTTATACCCCACCACTCCCTTGACCAGTGAGGCTAAGGGTGCCTTACATAAAAGTAAAATGTAATTCAATAGACAAAAGCAATAATAATAATAATAATAATAATAATAATAATAATAATAATAATAACAACAACAACAACAACAACAACAACAACAATAACAACAGACAAAAGCAATAATGACAGCACAAATTAAAACCAACTATATAAATCCCCGTTTTGTATGATAAACCCTACTGGAATTCAGTGGCACCAAATACAGTCTGTCAGCACTTTAACTGTGATATCTTAAGCTGAGTTATGGCCTTCAACAGACTTAGAAGGGTGTAGTTCTGCTTAGGACTGTACTGTAAGTCTCTCTCAGAGTTGAACTTTCTACATTGTTCATCCTGCCCTTTCACCGAGGAGCTTAGAATGGCATCCACGGGTCTCCTTTCCTAAATTTATCCTCATAACAATGCGGTTTAGTAGGGTAAGTTGAGAGAGATGGAGAGGCCCAAGGTCACCTGGAGGAGGAGGATTGCAGAATGAACAGTTACTGGAGGATAATAGAATGTATGGGTGCTTTGACTGTCATTTACTGGCAATGAAGGTGGGTCAAGGCTTAGTTTCTCAAGAGGGAAGTGCTGGGGCTTTAATCCAGGTGGGAGACATGCCATCATGCTATAAAGTCTGCTCCATTATTCTTAAGTGTATGGGGCTGGGTTGCCCACTCCAGGTTGGAAAAATTCATGGAGATTTATGGGTAAAGCATGGGGAGGATGGGGACCTGAAAGGGGTACAATGCCATAGAGTCCACCCACCAAAGAGAGCCAGTTTGGTGTAGTGCTTAGGAGCACGGACTCTAATCTGGGAGAACCATGTTTGATTCCCCACTCCTCCACTTGTACCTGCTAGTGTGACCTTGGTTCAGTCACAAGTTCTTTCAGAGCTGTTCTCTCTCAGCCCCATCTACCTCATAGGGTGTCTGTTGTGGGGAGGGAAAGGGAAAGGAGATTGTGAACTGCTCTGAGACTCCTTCAGGTAGTGAAGGGTGGGGTATGAATCCAATCGCCTTCTCTTCCTCCTCCTCCTGCTCCTCCTCCTCCTCCTCTTCTTCTTCTTAGCAACTTTCTCCAGAGCAACTGATTTCTGGAGTCTGGAGATCACTTGTAATTCCAGGGGATCGCTAAACCCACCCTGGAGGTTGACAACACTAACGTGGGGGGAAAGAGGGATCCTTGGTGCAGGGGGGGGAACAGTCTCAAAATGCTCAGGGTTTTAAAAATTATTATTTAACTATTATTTTTGTTTGAGAATGCTATGCCACAGATTGACTGACTGATCTTGAGCTACTCACTTATTACTGTTCCACAGCGTTCTTTGCTTGTAAACTGGGACTAATGTCTCAAGCAGGACTCTGGAGAGACAGCATATGAATACCATGAATGAATATCCTTGAAATGGTATAAATGCAATAGAGCACATGGCCATGTATTCTCTGTATCTGACTTACCTCAGTGCCTCTGTCAGCTGGAATCATCTACCTGAATGCCATTTTAGTGTCTGCTTTCAGCACATTTGACTTCGGATTACGTTGGCTCCAATTCTGTCCACCTGACCAGTGCTGCTAAGTTGCCAGACTCAACCTCTCACCCAGGTCATTCATGTCCAGATGTACACCTTATCTAACCTATGAAATGTCAAGAGGGCATGAGAAGAGCGCAGTTATAACACTGAGAGATTAATCAAAAGATTGCCTAATATCATTCTGTAATATTCTGAAATGCCTTCCTCTCTTGATGTGATTTGCAAAAATTAGAAAAACTTATTGCTTCCTATTATTAAATATAAGGCTGTTTAAAAACATCCAGCCTTCAGCAGCCCAAACCGCTAAGACCTGACTTTTTGTTTCCTGAATCCAGGGTTAAATAATATCAGAGGTCAGAGTAAATTTGAGACCCAGAACATTTAGCTTCTGCATTAAGAATCTCTAATCTTCTTCCTTTCCTTTCTTGCTCCATTCTCTGAAGCATTTCAAAGTGCCAGTGAATTGGGTATTTGATTACTTCTTAGAGGAAAAGAAAGCATATTAAAGTATATATCTGTTTTATCTTCACTCCAAAGAGAGTAAGAAAATGAAAGCCACCTTGAAGCAGTGCTTTAAAGAAAATGAAGCCAAGCAGCCCCAGAACTTTAACTGGGAATTTTTCATTTTGGGTGGGAGAAAAGGGTTTAGATTCTGATTCCTCAAAGAGCTGCTCTGATGTCTAAATTTTAAGCAGGTATGCACACTTTCAGAGTCCAAAAGCATGCTATTAATCATTTCTTTGCTGCATGAATTTGAATACACTGTGTAGATGAAAATACAGTCTCCCCTATCCCTACCCCCTACTGGGGGTTACATCCCCCAGTAAATCTCAGCTGCTGAAAGAGATGTCCCAAATGATACCCAAAATGCTGTTCCTGAGGGATAGCCCCCCCCCAAACAGTGGGGGGGGGGAGCTTGCATGTTCCAGCATATTTATTTATTTATTTATTTATTTATTTAGATTTCTTGACCGCCCTTCCCTGCTTATGTGGGGCTCAGGGTAGTTTACAACAGAAATTCAATACATTATAAAACCAATTACATTATAAAACCAATTAGAATGATAAAGATTCAATAGTAACATTCAAACATGAATATTTAAAAAACATTTTAAGTACAAGATGGCATATCTAGCTGATTTTTTTGGGGGGAGGAGGGTGCTGGG
Source organism: Lepidodactylus listeri (assembly GCA_029233225.1). NCBI lineage: Eukaryota > Metazoa > Chordata > Lepidosauria > Squamata > Gekkonidae > Lepidodactylus > Lepidodactylus listeri. The sequence continues at coordinate 107,131,336 of JARCFY010000009.1, read as the reverse complement.
CAGATGTGAGGAACCGTCACTGACCTCAAGCAAAGGCCTAGTGGAATATCTCTGCCTTACATGCCCTGCAAAACTTTAATAAGTCAGACAGGGCATGGATGTCATTCGGCAGAGAGTTCTACCAGGCTGGGGCCAGGGCTGAAAAGGCCCTGGCCCTGGTTGAGGCCAGCCGGAGGAAGCTGTCCAGCCCTGAGAAAGCCATCTACAACACACAGTGATACACAGTGATAAACTTGAACCATCATTCAAGTTTATGCCCCAATTACAGATGCTGAAAAGGAAGAAATTGAAAGTTTTTGTGCAAGTGTCCGGGAAGAAATTGATCACACAACTAAACAAGATGTGCTGATAACCATAGATGACAGGAATGCTAAAGCAGGAAACAAAGCAGAAATATTGTCAGAAGATTTGGAGTAGGATTATGAAATGAAGGAGGAGAACAATTTGTAGAATTCTGTGAAGCCAGCGATGTTGTTCACTAGAAATGCTTGCTTCAGGCAACCAAACAGACTATTGTCTGCATGGACATCAGCAGATGACCAATACAGAAATCAAATAGATAACATCACTGGGAGCAGACAATGGAAAAGCTCTATTCTCTCTGCCAAAACCAGACCAGGAGCTGATTGTGGTACAGACCATGAATTGTTAGTACCAAAAATCAGAAAAAGCTGAAGAAAAACACTGCAACAATCATACTGCAAAAATATAATCTAGATGATATTCCTGAAGATTTTAAAAACCATGTAAAGAACATATTTGCATTACTAAGTTCAATTGATTGTGAACCAGAGGAACTGAAATCTGAGTTGAAATCAGAGACATTTTCAAGGAGGAATGTGCAAAGACTATGAAGGAGCTAGAAAAGTTTAAGTGTAAGGATGCGTCGCTGGTGTCCAAGATTAAGATAATTCATACTATACTATTCACCATTGCTATGTACTGATGTGAAAGTTGGACAGTGAAGAAAATTTATTCATTTGAAATGTGGTTTGGGAAGAGAGTTTTGTGGATACCATAGACCACCCAAAAGACAAATAAGTGGGTTCTAGATCAAATCCTGCCTGAATCCCCCCCCCCCCAAGCTAAATAACTAAATTCAAGCTACTGTACTTTGGTCACATCATGAGAGGACAACATTGCTAGGAAAAGTTGAAGGCAGCAGGGAACGAGTAAGACCCAACATGAGATCATTGATTCAGTAAAGAAAACCACAGCCACTTCCGGTCAGGAAAATGGAGATTTGACGCACCCTGTAAATGCTCAGGGTGGACGGCAGTTCTTTCTGACAACTCGGGGGCTTTTAGCACCCGATGCAACCCTCCCCAGGCAGGGGAATGTCCAGCGAGCAACAAGACCCAAGAGAGAGTTGAGATCTGTGAGCGATAAATCTCAGAGGAGATTTGTTGCCACTTTGATCTCCTCCCCCAGTGCGGGTTCTGCAAGCAACTCTAGAGAGCTGAACCGGGTTGATTTATTCAGCATAAAACCTCCACTCCCCCGATTTCTTGACTAAAAGAAGACAAACTCTAATTTATGAAGCTTCACCCTTACCCGAAAAACATCTAAAGGTAACGAAAAAACTTTTTGTTTACTGGCACCGTGTCTTTGAGAGCAAAGAAAACAGAGAGATAAGCAGAGGATCAGTTGAAGAATATATTGAGACTTTTTCCTAAAAACTGCCAGAAAAGTGTTTTGTTTACCATTACTGCGGTCGTGGAGGAGAGGGCTGGAGGGATTGGAGGCATCACGAGATCTACATAGGCATGAGAAAAAATGAAGACAACAGGAAGTGACATCTGGCTGGGAGCAGAAAAGAAGAACTGAAGAGGAAGGGATCTGGGAGGACTGCATTGTAAGGCTTCTGTATAGACAGCAAGGAATCAGACCTTTGGTTGTTAAACTAAAGCTCTTTATTTTCAATACTGCAAACAGGTTCTCGAATGTTTGTTAGAGATGCCAGATAGAATACAGTCAGTGTTAATATACCCTCCCGTTCATTTGAACCCCAACATTAAACCAATCAGAATTAAAATGCAAAACGCGGGAACATAAGAGTGGGCTGTTTGGGTTCCCACAGAAAGGTGAGAAAGTTGTAAAAATTCCCTTCCTGAACTGGATGACCCACATGTGTGAAGTTATACACAACAAAAGCTGCTTGGGTGACAGCAACAGAGTTCCAAGGTTTCACAACAAGATAAGACATTCCCTGGCCTGTAAAGAGGGAGGAGGGATGCATGGGAGGGAAGGTCATTTGTTCTTGGTGACGTGCAGGAATGCAGGGTCGCCACTCTCCCGCCTAAAACCTGTGACATAGTCCAGATCTTCTAACAGCAATATACTTCAAGGTGACTAGGGGAGGAGGAGGGGAGTCGACAGACAGGGATGCAAACAAGCAATTCACTTGATCAGAGAAAACGAAAGCAGACAGAGCAGATTACAATGAAACATTTGTCAGGGCACCTGACATGCATTAGCAAGAGCACTTCCGGGTGAAAGAGAACCAGGAAGCAAGACCTGTGACCAGTACCATAGAGAAAAGACATCCGCCATTTTGGGGGTACCAAAACTTTAAAATTAAATATCTCGAAAAGTAAACACTTTAGAACGGCGAAAATAACGGCATTTGTCAAAACTCTTCAAGTCTGACTGATAGAGCCCAAAAACATTGAAATCGGAAGACATCAAAAATCAACTTTTTAAAAAAGGTAAAAACGGAGTCTGAACAGAGAAAGCGGGCAGCAACCTGGTCAGCATCCAAGATGGCTCCTAAAAAAGATACTGAACTTATGGCTATGATAAAGGCGATGGACAAAAGAATGATAGAAGCTTTTAGTGATCTTAGCCAGCAAAATCAACAATTGGATAAGAAAATAAATGACTTAGCTGAGCAAGTGGATAAGAATTTTGGAGACCTAAAGACTGAAATTCAAAATTTGGCAAAAAAAAATGAAAGAGATGGAAAACAAAATGCTTGTGTTGGAAGAAAACATTCAAAAAGTGACAAAAGAGAATTATAGAGTGGAAACAATGATGGTATACAAGGAGATGCAAAAGCACTTAAGATTTAGAGGGATAGGTGAAAAGATGGGCAAGAATATATTCATAAGGATTAATGAAGCCTTGAGTGATTATTTGAAAGATGAAGAAGAGGACATAAAATCTAATATTGACTTGGTCTACAGAGTTAATTCAGAGTATGCCAGCAGGAAAAATCTGCCAAGAGATGTGGTAGTGCAATTTACCACTAAGAGAGTAAGAGAGTTGATTTACAGAAAATGCTTCAAGGAATCTTTTGAAATGGATGGAGATAAAGTAATTGTGATGAAAGAGCTCCCTAGAGCTATGTTGCAAGATAGGAAAAAATTCAAACAGTTGATAGACAAGCTGAAACAGAAAAATTACAGATTTAGATGGGAAATTCCTGAAGGTGTAAGTACACGAGTTGTAATCAAGAATGCAGAAGAGATGCTTTCTTTTTTGGCAGAAAATATTGAAGAATTTGGAGATATTTAACTTAACACCATTATGGATTACAAAGTAATGTAAATGGACTAAATTCACCCAATAAGCGTAAAATTGTTGGACATAGGCTTGAAAAAGAGAAATGTGATGTGATTTGCCTACAAGAAGTGCACATTAAAAAACAAGATTGTAAATATTTGATCAGGAAAAAATTGGGAGAAGAATTTTCCTCACTAGCGACTATAAAGAAAAAAGGAGTAGTAACATATGTCAAGAAAGAATTAGATCCAAAAGACATTTTTAAAGACAAAGAAGGTAGATACATTGCAATAGAGATAACTATGCATAACAAAAAAAATCTTGATTCTGAATATCTATGCACCCAATGGAGCAAAAGAAAAGTTTTTTAAGGACTTAATCGTTGAATTGGACCAAGTTAATTATGAACATTTAATTCTGATGGGCGACTTTAATGGAACTGTAAATAACAAAGTAGACAGACATTCAAAAAGTAAGGATGACACAATTGGAAAGTTACCTAAAGTTTTTTTTTGCAATAGTTAAACAGGAAACATCTGGAAGATGTTTGGAGGAAATGGAATTCTTGAGTTAAAGACTATACTTTTTACTCCAACAGGCATGACTCACACTCAAGGATAGACATGATGTGGATGACGTCAGAATTAACGCTGAAAACAAAAAAGATAGAAATTTTACCAAAGCTTACTTCTGACCACAATCCCTTGATGTGGACCTCGAGACAGGGAGAAAAACAATGGAGATGGAGATTAAATGAAGAACTCTTGGATAATAATGAAATAATCAACAAAATACAGGATGACACAAAGATCTATTTTCAAATGAATTTACACCAAGAAACCAAACCACAAGTCATATGGGATGCATATAAGGCTGTAAAGTGTGGAACATTGATATCCTTAAACAATAAAGAGAATAAGAGAAAGAAAGAACAACAGAATAGTATTATTCAAGCAATTAAGTTAAAAGAGAAAGAATTAAAGAAAAGACCTGGAAGAAAGAAACTTCAAAGAGAAATACAATTCCTACAAGATCAACTAAAGGCTATTTTGAACCAAGAAATATATTGGAACCTTAAAAAGTTGCAGCAAAAGTCTTTTGAAGGTGCAAACAAACCCGGAAAATATTTGGCATGGCAATTAAAAAGAAGAAGAGAAAATAAGATTATAAGTAAAATTGTGACAGATAAAAAAGAAATAATGGACATTAAAGGAATAAAAAGAGAATTCTTTAAATATTATGCTAAACTTTTTCAAAAAGTGACAGTAGACCAAAGTAAAATTTCAGAATATCTACAAATATTGAGATTACCAAAACCAACTGAAAAGCTTAAAGAAATGTTGAATAGCCCTATTACAATTCAGGACATACAGAGGGCTATTGAAGATTCTAAGTTGGGAAAAGCACTGGGGCCAGATGATTTTTCGGCTAAATATTATAAGAAAATAAAGGGAATTATTTTACCAGTTTTGGAACTTTTGTTAAATGAAATAAGAGCTACAGCTGAAATACCAGATTCATGGAAAGAGGCAACAATATCACTGATTCCAAAAGAAGGACAGGATTTATCAGATGTCAAGAATTATAGACCAATCTCTCTACTAAATAATGACTATAAAATCTTTGCGAAAATATTAGCAGAGAGACTGAAAGGCCGAGGACAGACTGGCAATCTGAAGCGGGGCAGGCACGCTTCGCAAACGGAGGAAAGGAGCCCGTTCAGACATGCGCATCTGCCCATCGGCTCCGTTGCGTACTTACCCGTCTCCCAGCCGCTTTCCTTCCGCTTTACCCGGACACCGGGTAAAACCGGTGTTCAGGGGCCTTCCTCCGCATGCCTCCCGCTTCCAAACAGTGTGAACTGGAAGAAGCGGGAGGCATCCGGAGGAAGTGTGAACGCACCGGCAAAAGTTTTGCACATATGCGCATATTTGCATATGCGCATATGCGAAAAACATCAAAGGAAAACAAAAAAAAAGTGCAGCGGCATGCGCGAGCCCTGCGCGCTGGCTATGCGGCAGTCTGAACTCTCCGTGGCAGTCTGAATGCTCCATATCGCCGCTGATCCGCATTGCTCTGGCCAGTGTGAACGGCCAGCTCCGTGAGTTTTTTCCCCCGCTCCAGTTCCCTCCGCTTTGCCTCCGCTTCAGATTGCCAGTCTGTCTTCGGCCAAAGAATATCTAAAGCAAATGATACAACAAGAACAAGCAGGTTTTTTGCCAAATCGCCAAATAAAGGATAATTTGCGAACAGTCTTAGATGCAATTGAATACTATGATAAACATTCTGATAAAAAGGTAGGGGTTTTTTTCTGGATGCAGAAAAAGCTTTTGACAACTTAAATTGGGACTTTATGTTTGCGGTATTGGAGAAATTACAAATTGGAGACTTTTTGCTGAATATGATTAAATCGATATATACGGAACAGAAGTCATCGATTATAATTAATGGCAAAAAGACTGATTATTTCTAAGTTCAAAAAGGAATGAGACAAGGTTGCCCACTTTCACCATTGTTATTTATTTGGATTCTTGAAGTTTTACTTTGGAACATAAAAGAGGACAAGGAAATTAAAGGTTTGTCAACTAAAGGATTTTCTTTCAAGTATAGAGCTTTTGCTGATGATGTGATGTTCATAACTGAGGAACCTATGACTACCATTTCTATTTAAAAAATTAAAGATTTTGGAGATCTTGCAGGTTTTTATGTTAATAGAAGGAAATCTAAAGTGATGTGCAAGAATATGTCAAGTAAAAAACAGCTGGAATTACAAAACCTAATAAACTGTGAGGTGGTGAAAAAGACTAAATATTTAGGTATTGACTTAACTATGAAAAATATCGACCTCTTTAAAAACAACTATGAGAAGTTATGGACACAAATTACACACGATATTAATAAATGGAATACTTTAAATCTATCTTTACTGGGAAGAGTTGCTACAGTTAAAATAAACATATTACCAAGATTAATTTTTCTTTTACAAACAATACCAATCGTGAAAGATTTAAAAGCTTTTAAAACATGGCAAAGAAAACTTTCAAAATTTGTTTGGGCAGGAAAAAAACCAAGAATAAAAATGAAAATAATGTGTGACGCAAAGGAAAGAGGAGGCTTTCAACTGCCTAATTTAAAGCTATACCATGATGCGGTCTGTATGACTTGGTTAGAATCATGGATCTCTTTAAAAGACAGAAAAATGTTAGCACTTGAAGGACATGATTGTCGATTTGGTTGGCATGCATACTTGTACTATAATAAAATGAAGATGGACAATATGTTTAAGCATCATTACGTTAGGAGAACTTTAATAGATACATGGTCTAGATATAAGAGTTTCTTTCCAGCAGAAAAGCCTTTGTGGATTGTACCAGCAGAAGTAATAAAACCTTTTTCAAGTTTTAAAGAACAAGACTGGCTGAAGTACAGGGATCTGTTAAAAATTGAAAATAGTGAATTTGTATTGAAAGAAGAGAATCAGATAGATTTTAAATACGGTTGGTTGATCTATAGACAGATTTATGATCTTTTTAAGACAGATAAAAAAGTGGTGGTTTCAGAAAGAAAAATAATGAGATTGAACAGGTATGAGAGGAGGGAGGGAAAAAACTGATTTCAAAAATATATAAAATGTTGCTGAAATGGTATAATGCAAATGAACTTGTAAAAGAACAAATGATAAAATGGGCAATTAATATGAATAAAGAAATAGCTATGTCATCTTGGGAATTTTTGTGGAAAAATGCTATGAGTATTTCTACTTGTTATAACTTAAAAGAAAATTGCTTTAAAATGATGTATATGACTCCGAAAAAAATAGCAAATATTGATCAACAGCTGTCTAATAAGTGTTGGAAATGTAAACAAAAAGAAGGTTCTTTCTACCATATATGGTGGACTTGTGATAAAGCTAAAGTCTTTTGTTGTATGATTCATGCCAAAATGGAATTTTTTTTTGAAATGTATCTTTTAAAAGCTGCCTGAAATGTTATTGCTTGGTCTTAAGTTAGAGTATGTAGATGTAAATAAAAGGACACTAATATGGTATATGGTGACTACGATGAGAATGGTCTACGCTCAGAACTGGAAATGTGAGAAAACTCCAGACATATGGGAATGGTTTAGAAAATTGCTATTTATGGCAGAAATGGACAAATGGACAAGAAAACTGAATAATCAAGACTCTGAAATGTTTCTAGAAGAATGGAAAGACTTGAAAGAATATCTAGAACAACATTGGGATATGAAAAATAATATTTTTACATTGTCTAATTATTGATTTTAGATGTTTTAAAGAAGAAACAATTCTTTATAAGGGAAATATACTGAATGTTTGAAATGATAAGAAGGGAAACTAGATTACATATAATAGATATTTAGATAATATTTTTAAATGTTTTTTTAAAAAATTATAACCAAATATGTTACCTGTAAGAGTTAATACTTCTAAATCTTTATAATTGTTGTTATATATATAATTGTATTGGTGAGGCGGGAAGTCCTAAAGGTTCTGAAATGTAACTGGAACACATAGTTATATAGAAAATACAATAGTGATGATAATATTTTGAAAGTAACTATGTAAAATTTTGAACAAGTAGAAAAACAATAAAATTTGTTTTCAAAAAAAAGAAAAAGAAAACCACAGCCCACAGTTTGCAAGACCTGAGCAAGGCTGTTGGAGGTCATTAATTCATAGGATTGTCAAAAGTGACTTGATGGCACAACATACAACATGCATCACTGCATGGAATGATGATAGAGGGAGGAAAAGATTGACAACTTTCCTAGTCCACAGATATTTTAGGCTCAGTGTGCATTTATTTAAATATTTCTTGCTCACTCATGCCACTGGGAACTCAAAGCAGCTTGTATAGAACCATAAACATATAATTTAAACAAACAAACAAAGAGAAAAAATACAATAAAAATTACAACTTCTGGTAGGGCTGTCATTTTTCCACAAGTTGGCCACTGTGTGAGTCAGGATGCTAGACTAGATAGGAGGAGGAGGAGGAGGAGAAAGAGATTGGATTTATACCCCACCCTTCGCTCGGAGTCTGAGAGTGGTTTACAAACACCTTTCCCTTCCCCTCCCCTCCCCTCCCCACAACAGACACCCTGTGAGGTAGGTGGGGCTGAGAGAGCTCTTTTCAGAACTGTCCTTGAGAGAACAGCTGTGATAGAACTATGGCTTGCCCAAGGTCATCCAGCAGCTGCAAGTGGAGGAGTGGGGAATCAATCCTGGTTCTCCCAGATTAGAGTCTTCTTATGTTCTTATCTCCTTGCACAGAGGACCAATGTGCAGCTGCTGGGAGGAGGGACAATGTGAGAACTGTCTTTTAACAGCTGCCCTTAACTAGAAGCCCATGGATTGATGATGGTTATGAAAGCTAACAGCCACTACCATATGCTCTACTAGTGAATTCCAAAAATTGGAATTGGACAGTCTGTGAATCAGTGGTTTCTTTTGCCTGCCCAAAAAGCATTACCAATGAAAAGCATTCAGACTCAGAAGCAGAAAACTTAAAAGTGTGTTCCTGAATGCCTGGAAAGCCTTGGAAAACACATTATGCAGTCTAATTAAATTTAAGAGTAATCCATTAACCTTTGAAGCCCATACAAAGTCCAATGATATTTAGAATTATGTTTGCCAAGCAAAAAACCCAATTACATATTGTCATTATGTTTGAAGCTAGAAATTGCCATTGGTTCCATTCAATGTGTTTTTATATCCTCACGCATTGTGTTGCCTTCCATGCATCTTCTCAAGAGCTGCAGAGCTCTTCTATGCTTGATGCTTTAGTCAGAGATACAGTATCATCAAGCCAAGACAGCATGTGGACAAATGAGATCCTTGTCACTATAACATTGATTCGATTATTTATAAACAGGTCTGGTTTCTGAAATGGCTCCCATATACGATAACACTGAAGCCCTGCACATGCATGAGCACTGATGTGTAGCCTTTCCAACTCCTGGTTGGGAAATTCCTGGAAATCTGGAGGAAAGGTGGCATCTGGAGAAGGGAGGGAGCTCAGCAGGGATGTGACGCCACACAGTCCACCTTCCAGAGCAGCCATATTCTCCAGGGGAACATCTCTATACTTTGGAGATCTGGTGTAGTACCAGGAGAACTCCAGACCCCACCTGAAGGCTGAATAATCAAATAACCACTGCACTGTATATCATTACAATGAAGAACAAAAATAAATTTCCTGTGTTTACTAATTATTACAATCATAAACAAATTGCTTATTGCAAAATGAAAAAAAAAACTTCTTAAAGTTGATACAGGTAGGAACCTTGGACGACCATAATAGAAAAGCCAAAATGCATAACAGGGTGCTGGATATACTGAGACAGCCTCTGGCTGAGGACAGACTGGGGATCTGGAGCGCTCTGCCTCCGCTTTAGAAGCGGAGGCAGAGAGGGCGTCCAGACAGCCGTAGCTGTCCCCCGTTGGCTGGCCGCACTCACCCGTCGGCGAGGCGCTGTCCATGCGCTGCAGCCGGAGACTCCTTGGAGTCTCCGTCTGTCCGGGTGCACGTCCCTGCCACTTCCTGGCAGTGTGGATGCGTCGACAGCGCTTCGGAAGCAGCGCCGGAAGTGTGGACGGGCCAGCAGCTGCGCACCTTCTCCCCAATACGTTGCAGCCAGTGTGCACGGGATGCCCCGGGCTGCTTTTCCTGTGCGCCTTCCGGCCCCGTGGCTGTTCCGGGACGGATCTTCAGTCTGTCCTCGGCCTCTGTTAACACAGTATGACCACTTCACAAATGATGCAGTATCCTAGAAAAGGCTGGTCCTCATCATGTGTTTCCTCTCTCAAGGGCATGCCAGCTATAACCTCCCATTTCACTGAAGCTTTATCAAAGAAGAGACCGACGCTTTGATAATTCCCAGTGGCAAATATTCTTCAAGCAGAAAAACCAAAACTTGAATGAATTACTCATAAAGTTTCTCCATGCGCTCACTTCCCTTGAAGAGGTACATCAAGATGACTGATACCATGAGTGGGAAGGATTTTGGCAAGATTGTACCCAGGCACTTTGGCTCTCCAGTGAGCAAAGAAGCCAGGAAGCCTTTTGAAATGACTGCTTTATTCCATACTCTCTGCCTGTGTGACATATGTGAGGGCTGCTGCTCCCCTACACTGGAACAACGAGGCTAGATTTCAAATTTCCAGGTGAGATACCACCACAAAAAATGCTCTGTCTATAGTTGCCCTCCACCTCACCTCTGAAGGCAGTGGCACAAAGACAGCAGAGCTTGATTGGAGGGTTAGGTAGTGTGGAGGAGATGGTCGTCTTACTGTTCGAAATCTTCCTTATCAATTCTCCCATAGACTTAAATGTCAAACATGAGTGCCTTTTGTTGACTCAGAAGTGTCTGTGGGGTGTAGCAATATGGGCATCCTTGGGGAATAATACAATTCTCCTGAATTTTGTCAAATTTGGATGGGAACCCATGAAAGTACAATACAGACTCAAAAAGTACAATACAGACTCAGTGGTGGTCGTCCACTGTAACCAATGGGAAATAATGAAATACGGAGTTCCGGTTCCGCCCTCGACGAAGGCAGATGCACGGGAGTGAGCTCCGGCGTCTGAGCTCGAACTTTCCAGGGAATTGAGGCAAACAAATATTTAATTTTGCCTTTCTCCCACCCTGTAGGGATGGGGGAAGCGGGGGGCTTAGGTGGACACTCAGGGTGAATCCTTGCAAGATTCCCTGGATGCCCCCGTGCTTTGTGCCAACCCTGAAAAGATAGACTGCCAGTGAACAACTGACAAGAAAGACAAAGAGCGGGACTACGTGGAACCTACGAATGCAAAGGACCGAGAAGACGGGAAAAGAAATCCTAAAGCTGAGTATAATTAATAATACTCTTCCCCTTTTTGACTAAGCCCAAAAGCGGCCCTGAGTGTGGTGCGCAACCCCCTTGGTACTACCAGGCTGTCTGGGGAAATTGGTGGGGTGGGGCGCACAAAAAGATAAGGAAACTCCGCTGCACTAACCATCTATTTGGTTTTTCTCTTTCTTTCCTCTTGGTGGATTCGGTTCTGAGCCTGCTGGACAGCTTGGATTGAAGGTCTACCAGGTGGAGACGCAGTGTGTAAAGGAGAGGGACGTCTACTCAGAAGCAAGCTCCATGATTCAGCAAACTCAGCGGAGGTGACGGGGAGGCTGCGCGAGACCGGAGGAGAGGCTGCGCGAAGCAGGCGATAGAGAGACTGTGCGCGATCAGGAGCTGCGCGAGACCGTCCGAGAGGCTGCGTGAAGCTGCGTGAAACTACGTGAGATGAGGAAGTAACGTCGTGTCGCGAGAGTACAAGTGCCCAAGAGACTCAGGCTGCGAGATTACGGAAGCGTACTCTAATTAAACAAAGGAACATAAGAGTGTGGGGCTTTTGAATTTAAGAAGCACCCACCTGAATATAGTTAATAATCGGTTTACACCTGGGAAAGTTTAGAAGTGTACTGTTCTGAGGGCATATTGACTCAAGAGAAAAGGTTTAAGGGAGTGAATGGCAACAAATAGTGACAAACCTGCCCAGTTCTGTATATATAATTCTTGTGTATAATGTGTTATAAGAGTTGTTACACTTGCCCTGGTGACCAATTGCCAAACACATAGAACTACTTAAATTTATAATTACTATAGCTACAAGAGATAAACCCTCAGATCACTTAGCACCTATAAATAACTAGTAGGAGTAAATCAATTAGCTATAAAAAGGCATAAAATAATCTTTAGACCTTGACACAAAGTTAATAAAACCTTTAAATTTCTAAACTAGAAACACATTAAATAACAATTAATTAAGACTACTCAAAATAGAATAGATAATATAATATAGCTATAGAATAAATAAATATAACAAGAAAGGTTCTATAGTGGGTGATAACAATAATAAACTAACTTTAGGAGATAGTTAATAGATAATTAATTAGTTAATAGATAATTAATAGACAATTGATTAATTAATTTGTCAATAAATTAGTAAATAACTTAACATATACAAAGGGACTGAACTAGACATATATTCATGTTAATTACTCCATCGATTAATAGTTAACTAATTAATTTACTATTTAAGTTATTTAATTAGATACTATCACTAATATTTAATAAAAGGGTTAATTAACCTATACACTTCAAATTATTAAAAATCCAGTGTTGAGAGTAAAATACTAAAATATTAAAATAGCATTAGATTAAAAATAATTTTAAAAAATAATTTAGTTTAAAAGATATTTAAAAATAAAGAAATAATTTAACAATATAGTTCTATTTAACCTTTGCAAAGTGTTCCAACTACAGGGCCATCACAGGTAAGTGGCCAACAATCAATGGCATCAGGTGCTCCAAGAAAGAACTCCCTACCATCACCGTCCCAACTCAGGACAATGAGCCAACAGAAGTCAACATCAGGCAACCCAAGCCAATCAAACAAAGACGTTAAAACTATGATAGACGACGCTGTTGCAGCTGCTATTAAGGCAGTAATGGAAAATACAGTCCCGGTTCTGCTTGAGAAAGTAGAAGAAAGAATTCCAACCTTGATTAAGAAAGAAATTACACCTGTCTATGATAAAATCTATGATAAGATTGATGAGCTGGCAAATCATATGAAAGTGGAAGTAGAAGCTATTAAGACCCAAGTAGTAGCTAACAAAAAAGACATTCGAAACACTAAGGATGGGAGGAAGACAGACGCATGACAGAGTGAGAGAACTTGAATTAGATCTCCAGGATGTCAAGGCGAAGAATGAAGGATTGGAAAACTCTCTAATTAACTTGGAATTGGACAAGGCAGCGACAATTATTAGATGCCAAAATATTCCAGAAAAGATTGGTTTCAGCTTGAAAGAAGAAGTGGCATCTACCCTAGCAGATCAACTAGAACTTGGGACGAAAGAAGAAGTAATGAATGAAATCGATACAATTTATAGGCGAAACACGGTATTTGCCAAAAAATACAACGTTCCAAGGGAGGTCCACATAAAGTTTCACAAAAGAGAGACTAGAGAAAGGATCCTAAGAACATCAAAAGAAAACAAAGTTGAAATTCAAGGTGAAGAAATAAGATTTCTTAAGGAGATACCATGGCGGGTGAGAGAAAGAAGACGAAGTTACCAGCGGTTGACGTCAAAGCTGCGTGAGAGAGGGATACCATACAGATGAAACAACCCGGAAGCAATTCTCTTTGAGTTCAAAAGCAGAAGGGAAATAATGAAATACAACAATAACAAAAAAGTAACAATAATTTAAAAATCATATGAAACAACATAACAAGTTAATTAATAAAATTAATCTTAATAATTAATATCATTAAGAAGAGAAGAAGAGATTGGATTTATACCCCGCCCTTCACTTGGAGTCTCAGAGCGGCTTACAAACTCCTTCCCCTTCCCCTCCCCACAACAGACGCCTTCTGTGAGGTGGGTGGGGCTGAGAGAGCTGTTTGCAGAACTGTCCTTGACAGAACAGCTGGTACAGAGCTATGGCTTGCCCAAGGTCATCCAGCAGGTGCAAGTGGAGGAGTGGGGAATCAAACCCGGTTCTCCGAGATTAGAGTCTGCGCACTTAACCACTACACCAAACTGGCTCTCTAATAAAGCCCGCTTGCGGGGAGGGCAGGATATAAATGCAAAAAATAAATAAATAAAAACTAATAAAAAGAAAATTAATAAAAAGCAAGAGAAACAAAACAAACTCCCACGCACGTGTCTAACACAAAGTCAGCCTAAATAAAAAGAACCACGTCTGCCAAAGAGAATACAAACAGTTTATGTCGTTGAAATCTCGCTGCTCAGATTGCTCATTTTTTGAAGTATGTACAGAGGGTGCTCGGTTGAATATTTGTCAGATGTGTTCACCATCATCCCTCTCCCTTTTTTGACTCCCGCTCTCTCCCTCTTTCCCAACTTGCACTTTCTATTGTGCACAAATAAGATTTGACACCCACTGCAAAAGATGATCAAAAGAAAGAGAAGTCCAAAACTACATAATTCGAACCCCCTCCCGGGGCTGTTGCTTGTTCCCTCTATTTTACAAGTCAAATATACATGGTTGGAGGACTTGTGTGCACATCTATGGCATGTTGAAAATTAAGTGGGTGAGACACAAATAAAACAAGTCATATCTAACCTGACAGTATTATAAAGCTGAGTGTGGTCTGGACATGAAGCACATTTCTTCGCCACAAGAACCAGATGAGCAGTGCTAAGTGTGCTGAGGCTTGCAAGGCCTTAAAAATGGACCGCTTTTCAATAGCAGTATGTTATTGAGTATAAAATAACAGGGACATCCATTAGCAGCAAACACATATGTTCGTTAGTAGCAAAAGGACGCTACAATGTTACTTTCAAGTTCTGGGTTTTGAGACTATCTGTATTGATGGATGACAATGCAGAGGCAAAGAATTCACATTCTTAATTGTTAACCAAACCAAGTAAGAGCCATTAAGTTCCTAGTAAGATTTAATTTCACCAAAGTGACAGTTCAAAAAAGCCCTTGATATGTTTTCCCCTTAAAAATACTTCTTAGAGCTCTCCTGATTCAATTCCCTTCCACTGTGCATCCAGTTGGAAACTTGCAGAGGAAATAATTTACGTCAAAATGAGTAGAGCTTCCACAAGAAAAAAAGAAAGAAATGTTTAAGAAATATGTTATAATCAAGCAGGAGACACAGAACTTTGGAGATGCAAAACTTCTAATACTTAATTTTGTTCAAGTGCATATTATTTAAACTATCCCTTTCACACTGAAGTCTACAGTGCAGGATTTTGAGTTGAATCTTAATCTGTCTCAGACATGAATGGCAATTCATGGCCACTTGAATTGTCCAAGGATATTTTGATTCTGTTGTGATCAGGGCTTTTTTTTTTTCCTTTGAAAAAGAGGTGCCAGAACTCTCAAGAGGGAAATGAAGTTTTCAATCTGTATACCAAAAACACAAGAACTTGAAAATGTTTTTAAAAGAATTTTGTCGAAGCTGTTCCAGAACTCCATTCCAGCACGTTCCCCCAGAAAAAAAAACTGGTTGTGATGTTCTCAGTTCTCATTGACGCAAAGTATTAGCAGTGAAGGGATATCTTCCCAGGGCAGGATTCTATGTTGATGTGCTGAGTCCAGCCAGTCACCACAGATACCCTTCACTGGAGGCTGGATACGCAGTCCAAAAGCAAGCTGAGAAACAGAGCAGAAGGTCAGAAAGCTGGGAAATCAGTCAGAGTTTTCAGGAGCGAGGAGCAGAGACTAACAGCTGGGATCAGGTCTGAGCATGCACAGTTGTTTCTGTGCCAAGGCAGGTGAGCAGGGGGGATGTATGACCCAGTCCTCCCTTCCCTGGGAGTCAATCTGCAAAGACTCACAGCCCCTCATGTTGCCTTTGCAACAGCTGCAGTCTGGCACTCTTCCTTCTCTTTTGCATATTCAGCCACTGGTGTGCCCTGCGTCTGGGACACTCAGGTGAGCTAGGTGGGGATTCTGGCCTCGGGGTGTCTCCAACCGGGGGTGCTGGGCCAGGCTCTGGATCAGTCTCTCCTTCTGGCTGCACCTCAGTCTCTTCACCTTGCTGCCCCTCCTGTGCAGCTCCTGTGGCCTCTTCTCCCTCAGGTGCTGGTAGAGGTTCCTCTTCTGAACTGACTCCAGAGGAGGCTGAATTGCTCCATGCCTCTTCCTCATCTAAGGAATAGTCAGCCTCAGCAGGACCCATGACATTCATTGTGGTTAGCAGTCCTAATGCCATGGAAAATCACATGGGCCCTTCTTAACCAATCATCTCTCTCCTTGCCAGGTTATACCAATGTAGCAATTATGTTCTCTGGTGTGTTTCTGAGGTAATGTGTGAGGCTTCTGTGCTGTCAGCAAATGAGCAGGCCTTTGTTAATTAAAACATAGTCCTTTATTCAAATACTGGTACAGGTCTCGATGTTTGTTAGTGATACCATATACAGAGAGCAGGGGACTATTATACCTGCAAACATGAAAGTATAAACATTGATCACCAATCAGCATTCAGTAAAAATGCGGGAAGGCAGATTCACCTTTTGTCACCCAGGGGTGAGAGAACATAAAAATTCCCAGCCCGAACTGTGTGACCCAGAGGTGCCAGGTCCCCAGCAAAACAGGACGGAACAAACAATAAAACAATTCCCAAGGCTACTTTGAACAGATAGCACTATAAGCGAAGGGGGAGGAGGACATACAAGGGAGTGAAAAAAGAGATAACTTTGTACTATGTGACCTCCTGGTATGTGGGAACTCAGATTCCCGCTTGAATTGTAACACTGAGCAGACAAGTAATCTAAAACCAAAAGGAGGGGTAATAAAGCATCTGGCCAGGCAAGCACTACAAAGGAATCGAAAGTAAATGACAGAGAACCATCAATGTCAGATTCAATTAATAGAAACATTGTAGAACCATTATGAAAAGAACTCTTATGCGAAGCAGAATCTGACATAATGTATGGAAGCTTAGTTTATTAACTTATACACCTTTTAAGTTACCTGTATACCCTGAATTCTTGTTTGTTCAAGCTTTAATGAAGCATAGAGCAGTGTCGACTCTCTAGGGCAGTGGTCCTCACTCCCCAGCTCACGGAGAGCCACATTCTTGATTACCATCAACCAGAAGAGTCACGTTTACTTCCATCTCTTGCAGGAGGCTTGCAGCTTACCTCTTCCTCTGATGGTGGCTGTTTCCAAGTAGAAACCACCTGCCGACTACAAGCTGTATTGGGCAATGACCTTGCACACTTTTCTGGAACTTGAAGTGGGTGACACATTGGGGAACGGTGCTCAGAAGAGCCACAGGTGGCATGTCAAAGCCATTGAGTATCACTGCTCTAGTTTGCAACCGGAATGCTCCCTAGAGATTGCACTATTCAGACTATGTCTGTAATGTTCAAATCGTTTAAGAGAAGCATTTTCCTTTTTATCTATGCAAAAAGATAATTTTTTAAAAAAAACGGAAGCTGAGGATCATCCTCAGTTTAAGCTGTACTTGGATAATAGTTGAGAGAACCAGCTCTTTGCCTGCGTAAGTCTACTTCTGTGCAGCTGTCGCATACTTCTATGTGTTTGTTGTTGATGCAGACCAATATGAAGAAGGGGAGATCTCCTAATAGTGTAAAAATTACACATCTCAACCCCAACACTGTGAGAATAATTAGGCTCATATTTCCAAATGCCAAACAGAATGGAATGAAACTGTGGGAGAATTGACTGCCTGGTGTCCTCAGAGAATTCCTACTTAATTATCAAGAAACAACACTGCCAGTTATTAATATAGAACAACTAAGCCTCAAGTACAAAATGAGGCAAATCAAACAGTACTCAGATGAATAAAAATAAAGATTCTTGAGGAACACTTATTGACTTAACTCCAGTCACTGAACTTCACACCGTGGAAGAGAGATGGAATTGAGTAAGGTTAACTGAATACAAGTAACTAATTCCAAGAAACTTAAAAACAAACCAAAACAGATCTTCATGTCTTCATGATTACACTCATACTTGATATCATCATTTCTCTGCTGCCTAGGGATGCCAGCCTCTAGGTGGGGCCTGGAGATCTTCTGAAGTTACAGCTCATCTCCAGACTACAGAGATCAGTTTCCCTGGAGAAAATGGATGCCTTGGAGGATGGATTCTATGGCATTATACTCTGCTGAGGTTGCTCCCCTCCCCCAAACTTCCCCTTCAAAGGCTCTACCCCCAAATCTTCAGGAATATGCCATAAAGCTGCCAAGGACTTCCCAGGGCCACTGCTACAATGGACCCCTACTTCTTCTTCACTGTGAGGCAGGTTTTCTCCAAAAAACACTGTTCCACATTCTGACTGAGCAGCCTCTTAGTAGCATATTTTAATTATAGACTTATAACTTTCTATATGTCCCACCCTGTGATTCAGAAATTATTGTTCCCCAGGCCAGAGATTTATTGTAGTTTAGCAGGACCCCTCTTATAAGTCCTTTTGGAAATGGCACTTGACATGAAGTAAAGTTCAAACAGATTTTGTTGAACAGGCACAGTTGAGTTAGGAATAGGGCAGGGGATGAGAAGTTGAGGTAGAAGAAGAAGAAGAAGAAGAAGAGATTGGATTTATACCCCGCCCTCCACTCCCCAAGGGAGTCTCAGAGCGGCTTACAAACTCCTTTCCCTTCCCCTCCCCACAACTGACACCTGTGAGGTAGGTGGGGCTGAGAGAGCTCTTTCCCAAGCTGTCCTTGAAAGAACAGCTGGTATAGAGCTATGGCTTGCCCAAGGTCATCCAGCCAGGTGCAAGTGGAGGAGTGGGGAATCAAACTCGGTTCTCTCAGATTAGAGTCCACGCACTTAACCACTACACCAAACTGGCTTTCAAATTTGGTTGTTTATACAAATCATAATGTCTTGAACAGGCAACTGAGTATAATTGAAGCTTATATTCTTAGAGATTCAGTTCTTGACTGTGAGAGATTTGTTTGGTTTGGAGATTTCTTTCAGCAACAATGTGTCTTAATAAAGTTTCATAAAACTAACTATCTTAGCCTTGCTGGCTAGGTGGGGTATAGATCCAAATAAATAAATAAATAAATAAATAAGTTTCCTGGAAGTTAGTACTTTTGTCCTGTATTTAAATACTTCCCTTGTGGGATTATAAATTTCCCTTTTTACTCTTGAGGAGTCTAAGACCCTTTTCACACAAACCAGGGGTCCTTTCTGAGTTGAACCCTCTGAATAACTGGGTAAGAATATCCTCCTCTTTCTCAGAGCGATAATCCTTTTTTCTGTTTGGCTAGACTGGCAGTTTTCAACCTCCTTTCCAGTCTCTTCTGTCAGACCTAAACCCCAGTTCTGAAGACTGTGAATAAACAGAATTCAACTAGGGCTGACACTTAGACTTTTAAGTTCTGCTTTCTGAACTTTTTTCTCAAATGTGTTGGTACACAGTAAGGGCAAGGAATTGTGTCCCTTCACTTCCCAAGTGACTTGTCTGTTTCCCTCAGATTGACACATGCTCCCCTCCTGACTGGCTACTGCTGAGCCAAAGTCCAAAGGACAACTGACTGACTCTGACAAGACTGACTAAACTTTTGAAAGCTTTTCTCAGCTGGCACTGACCAATCAGAGAAAAGGGGGTGCACACAGGCAGCAGCCCATCAGTCAAACTATGCTTTACAGTGAGGCATTAACCACTAATATCCCAGCTCTCTGAATCTTATGCACTTAGCACCCTGGTTTTGGAGGTCAGTTCGTCATAGCTGCTTACACTGCACTGACTTATCCAGGGGTCTTTCAAAGCAATCTTCTGCAGTTATTTCAGCCTAAGTCCATTCAAATACATGGGCTTAGAGTGGAACATCTCTATATTGGATAGGTTGTCCAGGTCTCCCAGTATGGAGGGTAAACCTCCCACTGGTTGCCAGCACTTGGGCAGCAACCCTAGCATAGGATAGCACTGTTCAGCTTCCAGAAGGCTCTCCATCTCTGGCAGGGGCCTCCAAAATGGTAACCCACAATGCCAAGTTCTGCACCAGCATTTTGGAATCCAGGAGATGTTAGGTATTACTTCAGTTCCTCGGATGCAGAAGAGATGTATTTTTGCAGAGCCATCTGTGGGTCTTAATACAATTCTTATCATTATGATCCTTAACAATGCATTCATAAATATTATATATTCTGTACTAAGGGTGTGTTCAGACGGGCAGCTAATCCCGCCATTGGCCCAGCTGTAATTTAAACTAGATCTTTTTGATCCAGTGTTGCACAACCAGATTGCTGGCCTGTGAAGCATTTTACTGTGTGTGACTCTCGCAGTGGATTGTCTAGATGGCATCCACCGTAAGGGTCCATGTGGTTGGCTTTTTTTAAAAAATCCTGTCTGCGCATGCACATATGCGCCTCACCATATACTTGTTTTTCCACACATGTGCGGACTAAAATAGTAAAAGCACCGCCAGCGGTACCTTCCTCTAGGTACTCTTTCAGTTTATAAAGTTGGTAAAGTTCAGGGGACTGTCAGAAAAATTAAAATTGTTTGGATCGCTTGAGCAGCACTCTGGGGACGTCACATGTTTAAGTGGTTATGGGGATCGATGGGCTACTCATGGAAGCAGCATGATTCCCAGATGTTGTGATCTGGACGTGCACTTTGGACGTGCACTTTAAATCCACCCGGCACTCATGCCTGGCACGGCTCAAAAGACCTGTATGAACACGCCCTCTAGGAATTAACAAGGAAAGGAAAATGAAATCTCAGCAAACTCTAGGTCAGGGGTGTCGAACTCATTTGTTATGAGGGCCAAATCTGAAATAAATGAAACCTTGTTGAGCCAGACCACGTGTATCATAAAATGTAATGCCAGGTAGCAGAGGTATAAACTTTATAAAGGACACAAACACAAAGATTTTTTTTTACTTAAAATAAAAACATGCTTAAAACATTAGCTCTGTAAGCTGCAAACCTACTTTTGATTTATTGACATTCACCACAGAAATCTCACACTCAGAGTTTTGAGTCTAGGACCCAGGTTAAAACATGAAATGGCTGAGTGATTGAGAGAGTCTGGCCAAGCAAGCTATGATGCAGCAGCAGAACTGGAAGCAGGAGATGGCCAGTTCCACTGTGGGCCTGATGGAAGCCCTCTGGGGACCTGATCCGGCCCCCAGGCCACATGTTTGACACCCCTGCTCTAGGTTATTTCTGTGAATCCATGTTCTGCTTATAAGGAAATAGCATGATATCTATGTACCAAAATAGTATCTTGATAGACTTGATAAAATGCCTCGAACCAGCCTAGGGATCCTAAACTCACTGGCTATTGAGGTAAGATTAGGCTCCAGCCAGCAAGCTGAAGCTTGCAAGCTTTTATTCATATGATTCTCTGAGGCTGAGATGGATTCTATAAATTGGGACTAGCAGAGGGCTGGGAGGGAAGGGGGTGCAAGGTTGTCGTTTTGGGTTTTTTTAAAAAAAATCTCCTGCATACTTTCTGCATTTTGAAGAACATTTCCTGCAGGTATACTAGAGAGCTTCTGGAACTTCTCTTAGTCACTGGGATTTTAAGTGGGTGGCAGGGAGGGTTAGGCCCAGGGGCGTTGACTTTCTAAATCCCCGGGGGGGGGCAGGGGCTCTCTTGTGCGCGCGCGCAAAGCGCGCACGGGACCATGTCTCTGCCGCTCCCTCCCCCCCCGGCCCAGGGAGGCAGACCCGCGGCGGCAGCCAGCTGGCCGGGACTGCCGCCCGCACGAAGCACGCGCGCGACTATGTCCCGGCCGCTCCGTTTCCCCCCCCCGGCCCAGGGAGGCAGACCCGCGACGGCAGCCAGCTGGCCGGGACTGCCGCCCGCGCGAAGCGCGTGGGCGACTATGTCCCCGCCGCCTCTCTCCCCCCCCGCCGCCTCAGGGAGGCAGGGCAGGCTGGGGGTGAAGGAGAGGCGGCGACGGCCGGCTGGGTGAGCATTTTGCTGGGGTTGGCTGAGCCCCCCCCGGGAAATTTCGGGGGAGGCTCGAGCCCTCGAGCCCCCCCGTAGTTGACGCCCATGGTTAGGCCCAGGGTCCAAGCAACTATCCATCCACCCCTTCCCTGCCTTGCAGTCTGCCTGCAAGCCATTGTGGCTTCCCTTCAGGTGAACTCCAGGTTCAGTTCTACAGTTCATGAGCAGATGCATAATACAAGTGACTGATCTATTTTGAGTTGCAAAATATAATTAGTAAATGCTATTCACTGTGTGTATTCAGTTCCCTTAAATTTCAGATTTATGGTTTTGCCCCTGTGATTTATACCCCCCGGGTCAAAATCTAGCCGGATGTCCCCTTTAATTTTAGCTGTTGTTGACAGATGGCAGTTTCCCAATCTGTTACAGAATAAATTTGCCTCGCACCCATTTCTGGGTGTTTCCGCTTTTGATGTTTTTGATTTGTTCTAAGCTTATCCCCATATCAAGAATGAGTCTGGATTGGCAGACTGGTACATGATCTTGTATTTAAAAAGAGCAGGTGCTTGATATCCTCATGTGGCTTGGTGAGCGTTGGTAGGTTTTGTGAGAGTGTTGCTTCAATAGATACGAGGGCAGAGTTGACAACGTGGTTTCTTAAGGGGATATGGGTTTGTGTCCCCTATTGGCAGTCCCTTGATGCGGGTGAGTAGTTGCTCTCAACTGCTGTGCAATCTGTAAACAACACCTTCCCCCTGGAGCGTATGAGAAGGGAAGATTATCTTCCAGGAGAAGCTCTGGATGATACGTTGGAGAAACCTTAGCAGGGACCTATGAGTGACAACTCTGTTATTTCCCTAGCTGAGCATGCCCTTTGCAACAAGACTTTAGCAACCCGAGGAACCCTATTTTGAATTAAAGTGGTTTGCAGACCCATAATATCCTCTCCTCCTTTACTGGAACCTACCACATGCCAGACAGCTGCTTGTCAAAGTGAGCAGGGCAAACCAGGCATGCCCCGTGGAGGCTTCCTTCCTCCTACATATTCAAAACAGTACAGCAACAACCCTATCAACTGCACATTAAAAGCGAGGGCACAACTTCAATATCCCAAAAGCAGAAGCTCCGTAAAATGAAGACAACTGTTTATGAAAGATTTTAAAACACATTAGCCACCGGGGGGCAAGACAGGCTGCAGAGAATTGTCTAGTTCTGATAATCAAGCCAAAATTACTGTTCTTCTTTATTCATCGTGTTTTATGTCAGATGGTTAGAAATATATTTAGAGAGGAGGAACCCGGGGTTTATTTTTACCTTTGGTTAAAATACAAGAGATAGAAGTTTCTGCTCAGTTTTATTTACTTCCTTTTACCCACTTCCCCTCCAATAGCAAAACACAGTTGATTTGGGGTCGAAAATAAAAGTAAATGTATGAACTGTGTATCAGTGGTTTGGAGGGGGGGGTGTGTGTGTGGTGTGTGGGGGGGAAATCTCCTTCTTTGAAATGGCTCTAAATTGGAGACCTGGCATGTTAGGAGGGGAGGACTGGCACCCATGATTAAGAAGCAGCTAAGAGCAGGCCACACAAACCTCTGGGCAGAAGCGAGACGATAACAGGAAAGGAGATGAAATATCAGTGGCATTTTAAAACATCAGCTTATCACTAGAAAACTACTCAGTGAAATCATAAGAAGAGTTAAACCTTTCTAAATCCATTGAGGTTAAGGATGCCAGCCTCCAGGCAGGAGCTAGGGATTCCCTGAAATTACAGCTTATTGCCAAACAACAGAGAACAGTTCCCTTGGAGAAAATGGATACTTTGGAGGGTGGACTCCATGGCACTGTATCCCACTGAGGTCCCTGTCCTCCTCAGGCTCCATTCCTGAATCTCCAGGATTAACCTGGAGCTGGCAACCCTATCTCCCATCCCCCAATGGTGACCGGGGGAACCTGGCAACCAATGCTCCCTCTAAACTGTGGAGTCTTGTGAGCAAAAATTCTACTTTGTGAGCTATGGGCATTAAAGTTGTGAGCGAGCGATTTGGCTACTGCATAAATTAGGTTGCCATCCTTCCTGAGCTAAGACAAAAATGTGTGAGCCAGAGGACTGCAAATGAATGATCAACAAGGCGCTGAGGGATCATGCTTACCCAGTGCCTCTGGTCAGCCATCTCCTAGTGACATTGGTGGGGGCCAAGGTCTTTGGTAAATTGGACTTGGCCCAAGCATACCAACAATTCTGAATGGATGAGCTGACCCCCGAGGCACAGACCATCATCACACACTGGGGTCCTTTCAGAGTCAAGGGGTTGCAGTTTGGGGTGAGCATGGCCCCAGGGATCTTCCAGAATTTAATGGACTCTCTTTTGAAAGGTATCCCTGGGGTCCAGCTGTTCTTCGAGGATGTACTGATAGCTGTCCTCATGGAAGAGGACTTCGCCACCTGACTACGCACCATGCTACAGCATTTCATTCCGCCGGGCTGAAGGTGAAGTGAGAGAAATGTCTCCTGGGGTTCCCCTGTACAGAGTTCCTGGGGTTGTCTGTGGATGCTGACGGCATCCATCTGGCCCCCAACAAGGTTTGTGCCCTCACGAACACACCAGCTCCCACATCTAAGGCTGAGTTGCAGGCTTTTTTATAGGGCTTCTGAACTTTTACCACTCCTTTCTGCCCGGGAATCATGAGGATGAAAGCGCTGGCCAGGAGCTATGTGTGGTGACCAGGTATGGACAGCAAAATTGAGGCCTGGGTACAGCATTGCCAGACCTGCCAGGAGATGTGCCCCAAACCTCCAAGGGCTCCTGTCCACCAGTGGGAGTCTACCCATACACCATAGGCACGGGTGCATTTGGATTTTCTCCAGCTCCGGCACCACCTCCACCACCGCAGGAACCCCAGCATTCTCAGAGGAAATGACGCAAGCCAGTGTACCTTGAAGACAATGTCGGTTAAGGTGCTTTGGAACTTAGGGGGGAGGAGTGTTATGTATTGGGACTGAAACAATGCAGGACTGTGCTTCCAGAGACTGGGTGAGCTTGGAGCCGAATAACAATAGTCCACCAAGTCTCTGGCAGTAACTAGTCAAAAAGTAATTTTATGTAAATAGCCTATCATTGGGAGTGGGGTGTGTTTGGGTGTGGCAATTGCATGCTATTTAAACAGAGCTGAAGCTCTGGACTCTTGTCTCGCTCTTGCTGAAATCACTAATAAGGTAGAGCTGTTCACTGGTAGTGAGTCTGCTGATCCATGGAACCCCCTATTTAACACAGAGGCTAAAAATCTGTGAGCTGGCTCACACTAACTCAACTTAGAGGGAACACTGTTGGCAACCCTAATTCAGGCCAATGGCCTTATCAGAATGCAACTCCGTTTAAGAACTCACTGCTGAATAACAATTTCCTTGTGAAAGTGTAATCTGATAAAGGTTTACTTCAGACTGAGTGCTGGTCCACCCTATGCCCTAAGAAGTCACCGCTGCCCCTGTTCACAAAGTATTTTGAATAAAGCCAGCAGCAATATGTGTGCAGAAGATATTCACTTGGGGAGGGAGCTTTCCACTGCAAAAATAGAGTAGCAGAATTACCAATCCTAGTTGGTGTGAAAGTAAACATGTAAAATACAATTCCCACCCTCCTCTGCTAAACCATGCAAGCACAATACATCAGACATACATCTGCTAGATGCTTTTGCTGATCCAAAAGGAACTTTACAGAAAGCACCTTTAATTGGTTCACACACCTTATATCTTTACTGTTAAGTAGTTGAAAGATCTTTAAAACTGGCTTAAATTCCATTTTTATTTTTATCTTTAATTATTTGAATGATAAGCTCAAAATTAGCACATAACTCAAAATGACAATCCTTGATTCACCACAAACTCAATGACCATTTTGTAATTGTTTTTAGTCATGCTTTACTAAGTACTGCATAGTATTTTATTTCAGTCTTCAATAAACAGTGTAATTTTTTAAAGCTGGTCATGAGTTCTTGCCCCCACCTTTTAAACCTTTTCTCATAAGATATTCCTCAGAAATATGCTTCTATCAATCTATAAAAGTAAAGATAAAGGTTTCCCTTGCTTGAAAGCCGGTGCTCATCTCAGTTTCCAAGCTGACGAGCCAGCGCTGTCCGAAGACGTTTCCGTGGTCATACGGCCAGCATGACTAGATGTTGTGGCAAACAAGATGCTGTTACCTTCCCACCGAAGCAGTACCTATTTATCTACTTGCAATTTCTTGCTTTCAAACTGCTAGGTTGGCAGGAGCTGAGACCAGAGACAGGAGCTCACTCCATCACATGGCACTCAGGTCTCAAACTGCCAAACTACTGATCTTCCAGTCTGCAGTTTAGTGTCTTAACCTTTGAGCCACCGCGGCCCCTTCTATCGATCTACATGCACCTTAACTGGCCAGTTTCCCAATCTCTGTTCATTTATACGCTAATGACGCTGTCTCACTTTCACTCTCTGCAGCTGACACACATCAAACTTTAAAGATACTGCAAGTCTCAATCCTGATCTGTTAATTGTGAAAAATCAAATGTAATGTATTTTTCTAATGCCAAATTCGTGTGCCCTATGATGCGGTTGCTTGAGGCCCATCCTCTTGAACAAGTCCGCTCATTCAATTCCCTGGACTTCCATTTTCCTTCCTCTTTCCTGAAACCCGAATTGCAAGTGAGCTTTGCCAGTACCAGAATTAATCTTGCATCTATTCAGAAGTTCTTTTTTTTCTTTTAGTGGATGTTATATTCCCTCGGCCTCACAAATCTTTAAAGTGAAAGTCATGGCCAGTATAAAGGTAAAGGTTTTCCTTGCTCAAAAGCCAGTTGAGGGGGCAGTGCTCATCTCCGTTTCCAAGCCAAAGAGCCAGCGCTGTCTGCAGACTTTTTTGTGGTCATGTGGCTGGCATGACTAAACACCAAGGCTCACAGAACGTTGTTACCTTCCCACCGAAGCGGTACCTGTTTATCTATTTGCAATTTCTCGCTTTTGAACTGCTAGGTTGCCAGGACGCCAGAGACGGAAGCTCACTTCGTCACACATCACTAGGGACTTGAACTGCTGAGCTACCGACCTTCCAGTCTGCAGCTCAGCGTCTTAAGCCTATGGCCAGTATATGGAGCCCCAATTTGGATTAAAGCTTTTAAATCCTGTGTTAAACACATCCAGACTGTCTTCCTGCATGTTCTTGGTGGAGTGCCTAGGTGCATGGCCTTGCTAGCTATGCATCTAGAGGTGGGTATGAAGCAAATTCCAACTATAGCTGGGTCTGCAGCAATCAAGTTCCAGCTGACCCTCACTCTATCTGACCCCTCCCCCCAAATATGGTGATCTAGCTTCAATTCCAGTTAGAGCTGGTATATAGACAAGAAACTTGCTGATCTGGGGCTCTCCATGACCTGTTTATTGAGCCAGAATTTTAAAAAGTAACAGAAAGGCCTGAAGAGCTGGCCTGGAGATGTTTATAGCTGACACCCAAAGATGTTTGTAGCTGATGCTCCCCTATTTATCTGTGCTTTGTGCCTTCAATCCCCTTTTCCTACAGTAAATCTTTATCCTATCTTACAATTTCTGCTTATTGTATTCCCTTTAGTACAGGTAAATGGTAGATTTAGCAGAATCCCAGGTGAGCAGAGGTTATGTCCCTGTGGAGCTCAGGTTGTTGAATCGATTACACATTTTTTGTTTCCCTGAGAGATGTATGCCAAGCAAAGAGCAATTATATTAGGTCCACCTATCCAGCCTCTTCTGTGGCTTGTCATTGGATAAACCTCCTTTCCGGGTCTGAGAAGAGGACTACCAAAACAGTGGCAAAATTCATCTCATGGGTACTAAAATATCATGACCAAGCCCAGAAACTTGTTATTGAATGCATTCAGAGGACTGATCTAATTTTGATAGTAGGTTCTTGATATTTCACTTAACTTTCAATATGAATCATAGAATCATAAAATCACAGAGTTGGAAAGTATAAAATACAGGGTCCAGAGATGCACTGAATGATAACAGCTCATATTTTATTAGAGGGTCAGGACTAGCATGTCAAGCAGGACTCGGGGGTCTGCTTATATGCAGGTACAAATCACACCCCAGTCACACCCAATTCCCCTGATAGGATTATTTACAAGGCACCTCTGACCATAGGTCCCCTTTTGGATCCTGGGTGGCTGATTGGCCTGAATTATGATCCGCTTGGGCTATTGCCTACTGAAGCGAAGTAGGCGATCTCCGACCGCATGTGCAGTCGCCATTAAGACACAACACCCCTCCCCCCATAGCTCAGACCTACCTAGCACACATAGTCCCTTAGGTAGGTAGGCCTCCACTGTTTTGTGCAGGCTGCTCGGGGACTGCCCCTGCTGGTTCAGGGGAAGAGTCTGGTCTGTCGGCTGGTGCTGGTGCTGGAGGGATGTTGGTGTGTGCCTTGGCTGATGTGCTTGGCCGGGGGTTTGTAGGAGTGGGTGACTCATATTTGCCCTCCTCATCTTGTTCTGGAGTGGGTGCTTCATCCTCACTCTCTCTGGGTGCATCGGTGTCTGCTGGCAGGAGACAGCACTGCAGCTGGTCAATATGACGTTTCCACAGTTGACTATCTTCTCCTGAGACCTCAGTCTCCCAAACTACCCGGCCAGACAGCCAGGCAGGACCCCTCACAAAGTTTTTGGCATAGACTGGGTCCCCAGGGAAGAACCCATGGGGGGGCAATAGCTCAAAAAATATGTGCTGCACATGTAGAACAATTTTAAAAGAATTCAGAAGATTTAGGAGATGGGGAGTAGAATTGTGTAACTCTTATAATATTTGTCCAACAGTTGAATATCAGGTGATAGAGTATTGCAGAAATTTAGAGTATGAGCAATTTTGTAATTAATATACGTATTTTTAATGCAGTTTTATATTTAAGGATTGGATATTTTATATATTTTATTAGTACCCTTTTTGTATTGATTGTAATTGTGCTGGTGATATACCATGGGGGGCCTCCAGTTGATCTGGGGCCATGCTGTGCTCTGGGGCATGGTGTGGGTGCAGGTAGTCTAACCTGGTTGTGAGTTGCCTCCCCATTAGCAGTTCTGCAGGACTGCGCCCAGTCATGGTGTGAGGGGTTGTCCGTTGGCCAAATAGGAATGCCACAAGTTTGTAGTTCCAGTTGCCCTGATCCATGCAGTGCAGGGCTTCTTTGGTAGTGTGCACCATGCACTCGGCCTGGCCATTTGTGGCTGGATGGAATGGGGCAGAGTGTACATGCTGAATCCCATAGTATTCCACAAACTCCTGGAACTCCCCTGATGTAAAGGCCGAGCCGTTGTCAGTCATGAGGGTATCTGGGATGCCGTGTGAGCTGAAGATTCGCCACATGGCATGGATGGTGGGTTGTGAGGAGATGGAGGACACCAGAACCACTTCCAGCCACTTGGTGTATGCGTCCACCAAGATGAAAAATAGTTTGGCTACTTGTGTACATCAGCCCTGGGGACTCATGTGATTCAGCCTCGGACTCCTTGGCAGGGACCCTTTTGGCCCTTTGGGAAAACCCATGTCTATTCCAACAACACAATGGGCCAGATAGCATCCATTCATTATTGTCTGAGGTTGGGGAAATGATGTGGGGCAGGAGACTCCTTCTCCATGTGTTCCATGATACCAATCCAAATTGGGCACCACATACATGGGAATTAAAGAAAACTCACAACTCATGTTTGACTGTTAAACTGGAAAGGGACTTCAGACCCAACCTGTTTATTCTGTAATGTGTGACTAAACTGCCATATGATGTGGTGAGTTAACTGGTATAGGTAGTCCAGTTACCACTGATTAGTTCAGCAGAGTGCTTTAAGCACACACACAACAGCATCTTTTGTTCAAGGTATCCAAGCTAACATACAAAGTTACACAGAGCCACTCTTCAGTCTGAAGAATAATAATAGTCTCTCTATTTAGGAATTACATTCTAGATAGGAAAGCTTAGAGACAAGGATTGTATACTTGCCTAATTACTAAGGATAGATGCAAATGGTGAGAAGGCCATCTGCATCACTGCCAGGATGGAGACAAGATGGAGAATGGAGACTCCCTCTTGATGTGTACAAGAAGTGTGTTGTGGGAGAGGATGAACGGAAGGAAGGAGGAAGTTCCCTGAGAGTAGCATTCTGCATATCAAAGGGAACAGTGGCAGAAGAGTAAATGCAAGAAGAAAGCTTGGTCTGCCCATCTAGCTGTCTGACTCTCTTGCCACACAGTCTGGAGGCTGAGGCAGAAGACAGCATCCAGTCCTTCGCTTCCAAGATGATGCCACTGACAACCCGCTTCTTATACATGCCTCAACACCTGCTGTATATTGGCTGTATCAATACATCTCCATTAAATCCATAAATCTGTTAGTCTTTGAGGCACCACCAGACTCCTTTTTTGCTTTTGTGGCGACAGGTTTACACAGCAAGCACAACAGAATTTGTACTAGAATGGCAACTGATATGCCATTTCTGTTCCAGTACAGCAGTTTTAAGAATGGCCCATTTGGTACTTATTTACTGACTCCAACAGCCAGTTAGAGGATTCCTCCCTACTTCTCCAGTCCCACTGAAATTATAAGAAAAGAAGTCCTGTGTTAATCTTTAATTAGTTCCAATTTCAATCTCCAGATCAAACCGAGAAACAATCTTTCCCTCACTGATGTCTGACCTAAGCGGATTGCAAAGACCATTTTTAAAAGATGGATCACCAGCTCTGCTTTCCGTAAGATCTCCTGCTTTTGATTACCTTTCTGATTGGCTGCAGAAGTTTCTTGCCTCATGCCCTTCCTCCCATCACGTTAGAAACAGATCACAACATGGTTGTTCGACTGAAAAACATCAAAAAGATTATTTTAGGAAGCAGCATGGCTCAAGTGTCTGTGCTTTGCTTTAGATAGCCATTTCGACACACTGCTTCTGTGTTCCCTTATGTTTGCTCTAATCTGTGTGGCGCCTCTGTTATTTCCAGAGGATAATCATTTTACGTGTGTATAGTATCTTCCACTCATACTTTGACTGACAAGGGGGGAAAGGAGAAATCTGGAAAATTGTATTTGGGCACTCTGAAAGGGATCCTATTTGTCTCATTATGTTTCATGTACCGCTTATTCTCTGATGCAAATTGCTTCATATGCGAAGGAAAGGAACAAACCATTCATAAATTTGTGTCACTAAGACAAGCTTGGTGGGGGTTTTTAAAGGATGCCAGAGTAAAAATAGTGAAAATTCAAAGGGATTTTCCTTCGATTTCAAGATCCAGTGAGGTGTAGGCTGGTTGTTAAAGCATCCCACGTGCAAGACAAGCCAATCACTGAAAACTGGAGAAAGCCAAGCTAATCCCAGGAGCAAGCCAAGCTAATCAGACCCAGTCACTGACAACTACTGGCAGAGGTACCCCCATTACTGGTGCCGGTGGTATGGGAGAGGCAATGGGATACCCTATTCCAGGGGTCCTCAAACTATGGCCTGGGGGCCACATGCGGCCCGCCGAGGGCATTTTTCTGGCCCGCCGGGTGTGCTGCTGCCTGTCCTCCAATTCCCAGCAGCACACAAAGCAGCGGAAAAATTGCAGCCGACTCGTCCCGGGCCACATGACAAAGCCCCGCCCCCTGCTTCCAGTCAGCCAGGAGGAGGCAAAAGGAAGACTGAAAGAGGGTAAGTGTGGGGTGGCAGGCGCTCCGGCTAGCCCCAAGTCTCCTAGCCGGCTGAGAGGCCTCTCAGCCGGCTAGGAGACCTGCGCCAGTCCCAAGAGCCAGGCGGGGGTCTTTTTCGAGGCTTTTTGTGCTGCTGGGAATCGGAGGGGGAGAGAGAGAGAGAGAGGTTTCTCTTTCCCATCATGATGTCTGCAGTAGTGGAGTTTCAGGGAGAAGCAGCTGGGGGCTTGCTGCCTCAAAAAGTTTGTGAGGATGCCAAGTTCTTTGTTTCTTTGGAGAGGGAAAAAAACAGCCCCGTCAAGGGTGCCTTGCTTGCGCGCGCACCCCCCCCCCCCCCCGTGCGCCTTCCCTACCCGCAAAATAACATCTGAAATCTCCAACCAGATCTAGACTAACTGATGCACACTTGCATCACTTGTTACGACTAGCAGTGACAAATATGGAACCGGACACTGACCATCTCACTAGCCAAAAGCAGGCCCATAGTTCCCATTGAAATACTGGTAAGTTTGTTGATTTAACTTTACTTGTTCTTCATTTTAAATATTGTATTTGTTCCCATTTTGTTTTTTTACTTCAAAATAAGATATGTGCAGTGTGCATAGGAATTTGTTCATAGTTTTTTTTAAAAAACTATAATCTGGCCCTCCAACGGTCTGAGGGACAGTGAACTGGCCCCCTGTTTAAAAAGTTTGAGGACCCCTGCCCTATTCCCATTGTCCCAATTGGACATGTCCAAGCTGAGCCTCTCCTGTGGTATTGCCAGCGCTGCTAGTGCTCAGTTTTACCTACTTCCAGCCACTAATTGGATCCAGTGACCCAATGGGAGCTTTCACAGTGAATGAAAGAGCCAGTCCGTTGCTCCTCAATCTGAACATCTCATATTGAGTGGTTAAGTCGTAGGTAAGCTTTGGCGTGCCTCAGAAATGTTCTCCATTAAACCAATATGTTCCTAATGGATAAAATGATTGCCTTGGTTTTTTAGCAATAAAAAGGTTTATTCGCAAGCCCATTGCATCCAGGGGAGGCCCTGGGGGCTCTGTGCCCTCTTTGTTGGCCCACCTCAGGAACTTGTGTCGGCCACTGGCTAAACAGAATGCTAAGATGGGATAAAATGGACCACTACTCTGATCCAGCAGGGCTCCTCTTCTGTGAAGATTGGTTCTATCAGGTGGCTGCCACGCCCTTACAAATGCTCACCACCCATCCCTGGGACCTGCTAGCAGCAGGAGGAATAGCAGATGTGCCAAAGGTGTGCCTAAACCTGATATCTCTGCCACTGCCTACAGGGAGGGAAGCAGGCAAATAGCGGCTGCTGCTCCTGGCTGTTGGTACCATTCTCTGATGCCCGTGAATGAGCAAGTGAGGAAAAGTGATGCCTTGGAGTAGCTATCACTTACCTAGGACTAGTTATCACATGCTTAAGAATAGTTTAACACTTGTTAGTCTGTCTCCTTCTCTCTAGCAGTACCTGAAGAAGGCAGTGGACCACAATTCCTTTGTTTTTGTTTTGCCCTGCTGGTTCTTGGCACCAATGAGGCTTACAAGAGCATGAAGGAGTCACTCTTTATTCCCTCCTCCAGGAGGGGGTATGTGTCCCTGTGAACACATGTGTATGTAAATGAGCAAAGAGGATGAAGCGTCCTGGACTCGGGAGGCCAGGAATGGTGAAATCATGAAGCCTTTATTGAGTGATTCAGCATGTCCAGTAGATGGTCAGATCAAACATGCTTCCAGGGCTCCAGGGCCCTCATTATATGCTGGCCGGAGCCACACCTCCGGCCGCACCCAAAAGACCTGATAGGGACTTAACATATGGGCATGTTTGTCATAGGTTCCCTGGAGGAGCCTTTGATTGCATTGGCTCCCCAGGGAGAACCTAGGTCCCACATTGGTGGAGGCTTAGAATCCGGATGCCTATTGTTCCTCTAGCTTCAAGCTCCCCTCTCTGCCTGACCATGTGCTCTGGCCTTGCAGCGGGTGCCATTACCTGGGAGCACATGGCAGGCTGGTTGCTCCACAGAACATACTACATTACAGAGGAGGTGCCTTTAGTGGGGCTCTATAATAACATTGTAACCATCCATCACAATCTCTCTCAGCCCCACCTACCTCACAGGGTGTCTGTTGTGGGGAGAGGAAGGGAAAGGAGACTGTAAGCCGCTCTAAGATTCCGAGTGAAGGGTGGGGTCTAAAGCCAATCCTCCTCCTCCTCTTCTTCTTCATTGAGATTTGAGGTGAATTACAGAATGAGCAGACAATGAAATAAAGACAGTATAATACATACAAACAATGCGGAAAAATATCCCTGGATTACAAAATTAGAAAAGAATGCCATATAAGTAGCATGATAGAACATACAATAAACAATAGTATTTCTCTGCTGTAATGTGTTTCACACAGAATTTCTTTTTTTACATAAGCAAAACCACGGGCAAACCTATCCAGGGATCACACTGGGAGTACAGAGCCCATGGCCAGTGCAATTCTAAGCCCGCTGACTTCAATGGATTTAGAAGGGTGTGACACTGATGGCACTGCAAAATACTTGGCATCCCTCAGGGGCTCCTGCAGTTGCCAAGTTTCTGCTCCACTCAGGCTTTTCGCATGTATTTATAATACGCAGGTGAACCTCCTTGCAGTTTTCTAGTTTTTCCATTTAAAAAACCCGTCAGTAATCTTCTCTGAACTATTCCAATTTGGAAGATGCGTCTTCTGATCTCTTTTTTTTTGGTTTGCATCTTCTGAATGTGCAGGCAACGTAAATCAACAGGTGGGCGACAAAAGGTTAAAACCAAACCCTCTTCATTGCTGTCGATAAAACTACTCCAAAGCATGGAGGAGGAATATTTATTCCCCTGCCATTATCGAGTTAGAATGCTTTTGTGCTAATCTTTATATCACTGTTCACCTTTTTTTTTCTTTTGTTTGAGGAAGAAGAAACTTAAAGCTTGCGATTTAAGCAAGAAAACTATGTATACACAATAGGGTTGCCAGCGGGGTGGGGTGGGAGGACTTACCAGGAGCGGGAGGAAGGCCCAGGCTACGTCGCTGGTGGTGTGGTGATGATGCTCTGCAATTTGGGCAAAAACTCTGTGGTAAAAATGGCTTCTATCATAGAATTCTTGCCCAGATACCAAAGCATTGTCGTGACGTTGCCGATGTGATGACATCACTTCCAGTACATGTTGGAAGTGATGTCACCATATCACCAGCAATGTAGCCTGGGTCTCCCTCCTGCTCTCGGTAAGTCCCTTCACCAGCCAGCTGATCATCAGTGGGGGCAGGGCCTGGGAAGCGGGTGATCCCCTGCCTCCAGCAGGGGTCTGGCAATCCTAATGTATGAAGCAATAGTATTCATTACATTTTGTCTGGGTTAGCACCTTGTGTTTCTGCTCAACTATTGTGGGGCTTATGGAGAATGATGCTGGAAAGAAAATGAACTGGGACATCCGAAGCCCACATGGCGAAGCAGTTGGACTGGGATCTGGGAGACCCAGATTCAGATCCCTACTCTATAATGGAAGCTCTCTGAGTGACCTTAAGCCAGTCAATTTCTGTCAGCCTCACCTTTCTCACCAGAGTAGGGAGAACTGATGCAAGCTGCCCTGAGCTTCTTGGGGGAAGGGCAGGATAAAAATATACTAAATAAATGGCAGAAGCCAGAAGCTCAACCCGTTAAGCCCTGGTCTTGGGCCTACAGACTGGAATCACTCTGGCTCTGGAGAACCTCTTATATTGTTCCTGTTATCAATGTTGACTCCATTTAGCTCCCAAGAACTCTCTTTATTGGGTGGTCTCCTGCCTCTGCCCCACTACTGATGCACTTAAGGCAGAACCTGCCATGGTACTCCTGACAGCCAATGATGACGACTGGGCTGGCCCAGAAACTCTGTCCTTACCACTCTGCTTACAAAGTGACCCTTTTGTTCTCACCCTTGGTCTTGTTCCAAGAGGCCTCTGGCTCTGGTGAAAGCTTTCCGGTAAAATGCACAGCAGATCCTTGTTAACAAGAAGGCAGTGTTTGTAGTGGACAGTGTTTGCCACCTCTCAGGAGAGGGTTGCCTCAGGTGGTAGCTGGAGATTTCCCTCTATTACAACTGATCTCCAGGTGACAGAGATCAGTTCACCTGGAAAAAATGGCTGCTTTGGAAGTTGGATTCTATGGCATTATGCCCCAAACCCCAGCCTCCTAAGGCCTCACCCCAAAATCTCCAGGTACTTCTCAACTTGGAGCTGGCAACCCTATCTCAGCAGCCTGAGCTGGAAACAAAGTAGAAACCTCCAACAAACAGTACCCCTTGGCCCAGTGGTATACTTTGGTGAAAGCATACCTTTAAAATATACCACAGTTTCCAATTAAAGGGACTTTAAAGGTCCTGAAGCCACCATCACTATGTACTATGTCTTACACAACCAGAAAAGATTTGGGGACTTTCACTTAGTGCAAGTGAGGAGTAACTTTAGCTCTTCTATTCGTGCAAGGACTGTTGCACATCTGGTCATCTTCTGTGTGATCCAACACAATGGAAGAGGGATATGTGGCTGCCAATTGCAGCCCTAAAAACTGGCACAGAACCCTGTTTTGGACTTCTGGATGCACTTTCATTTGGCTGGACTCCAGCGCTATGTTCTTCATACACCTCCTGGCTTCCAGTTGAACCAAGTGGTAATCACACAGAAATACCCTCATAAGAAGGTCTAGTGTGACCTACTGGAAAAGCTGGGCAATTGAAAAGGCAGGTTGAGCCCATTGGTAGTATTTTAACTGGGGTCTACTATTACTTGAAGGAAACTATAGATTATCATGATTTCTGCAACTACAGGACTTAACTGACCAGGCCCCTGGTTATTTTTAAATGATGTAATAGGGCTAACAAAGGCTTTACAAATTAGATTAGAAGAGGAGGTGACATTTTCAACACAAATAATTTAAATTTACTTCGACACACACTCCGGAACAGCTTTCAGTCCATTACAAAATCCCAGCATTTTCCTGATCCCAACGTGTAAAACTGATTACGCTAAATCTACTGTATATAACCTGACATCACAGTGAGAGAGCAATGAATCTTTTGAGAGGAAAGGGTAAAAGGATTTTAAGAAAAGGCTTTACAGACAAAAAAGAGAGAGAGCTTCAGAGCTTTTCCAAAATAGAAGAAGAAGAAGAGAAGAAGAGATTGGATTTATATCCCGCCCTTCACTCACTTAAGAGTCTCAGAGCGGCTTACAAACTCCTTTTCCCTTCCCCTCCCCACAACAGACACCCTGTGAGGTAGGTGGGGCTGAGAGAGCTCTTTCCCAAGCTGTCCTTGAGGGAACAGCTGGTACAGAGCTATGGCTTGCCCAAGGTCATCCAGCCAGGTGCAAGTGGAGGAGTGGGGAATCAAACCCGGTTCTCCCAGATTAGAGTCCGCGCACTTAACCACTACACCAGACTGGCTCTCACACCAGACTGGCAAATTAGCAAATTAGGAGCAGTGATTTCTACAACTACTATAAATGGGTTCTTAGAAAATGTAATGACCTTATGGATCACCAGTGCCATGCTGGTTTGTACAAATGGGATATACAAGCCCTAATCTGTGTTTCTCGGAGCACTTTGTACTTTACCGGAAACCGCTGCCAGCACTGGAGACAAATGGAATCTTCAGCATGTATAAAAATGTATGGTGGTTTCCCATTTTGTACTAGTCATACTGTGAGGGTTGGATCACGTGGATCTGTTCCACTACGCTTAGTGCCTCCCGCTAGTTCAAGGCACCAGAGTAAAGTGCCACCATTATCGGAACGGTCTGCGGGATGCAACCCTTTGCATCGAATCAGCAGAAGTTTAAAAGCATTACCACGGCCTAGTCTTGATGAAACAATTGTGTGACCAAGGCTTCACAATCAGAGATGAACAGTTGGCACCCAGGGAGTTGCTGAAGACTATAACATTGGCTCCATCCTGCCAAACTAGGAACTCTGCCACAAGTCAAAAGGAAGTGAATTCTGCAAACATTTGTGCTTTCTGCAAAACATACCCTAACATTTAGCACTATTAGAGTAGGGTAATTTTTCCCCTCGTGTGTTGCAGAATGACATTTAATCTCCATCATGTCTTGCATTCAGGTAACAGCAGGAGTGGTCCGCTTGGGGCTCCTTTGGACTTCCCAGTCAGTTGCAGATTTGGTGCCATGGACTTGGGGGGGGGGGGGGGAGGTCCTTGTTCACCCTTAGTAACAGTGACATCATCAGACAGCCAATCAGCTTTCACAATGTGATAATAAAGACACTAATTCAGAATGAGGCCTAATTAGGGGGAACCACTGATCTTATTCTTAGTTACCTTCATTTGTCTTCAGGAATGTCATCACAAAGCCAAACCTACCTGTTACTTGAATGAAGAAGGAAGGTTTCTCAACCAAAAGGAATGGCACCAAAAGCTACAGCTGATTGGGACTGCAACCAGCAACAACTTAATACAGCAAAAATGGCCAACTTTTTATGGGGAAGGTCTATGGGAAAAGGTCTCAGCCCCCATTTTCACACTGAAAATGTTTACCAGCAAACATTTATATCAGCCAAAATTGAGCTACATGATGACCAGAGTCATACAAAGGAGCCTTTGCCAGACTGCTGGTGGAAGATGGTATACTTGAACACACCATTCTGTTTAAAAAATCAACCCGCATACTGAAATCTTCCATGTAAAGGAGAAGGAAATCATTTCTAGATTAGCTCGACGTTGATGCCAACTGAGGAATTTAGTAATGCCACTAAAGCTAGGAATGTGGTGGAAAGTTAGAATGGACTGGATATCTGGCTGTGACCTGTATAACCCAGGCAAGCCTGATCTCACTAGAGAAGCTAAGCTGGATCAGCTGTTGATAGTGCTTGGATGGGAGACCACCAAGGAAGTCCAGAGTTGCGGCACACAAACAAGTAATGGCAAACCACTTCTGAATGCTTCTTCCCTAGAAACCCCTGTGGGGTTGTCACAAGTCAGCTGTGACTTGACAGGGAAAAA
Source organism: Lepidodactylus listeri (assembly GCA_029233225.1). Taxonomy (NCBI): domain Eukaryota; kingdom Metazoa; phylum Chordata; class Lepidosauria; order Squamata; family Gekkonidae; genus Lepidodactylus; species Lepidodactylus listeri. Next base: position 107,092,717 of record JARCFY010000009.1, on the reverse strand, counting down.
ATCAAAAAGGCCAAGGAATGGTATGGAATATATTGCTGAAAGTCTGGGTGGAGCTTTCTCTCCAGTCTTAAGATCCATTATGTCTGTTCATTCTCTTATCTTTTATTAAGGATGGAACTGCTCCATCAACTGACAATGATAAAAGACAAAAAGAAATCAGCAGGAGGATAGTCCGCCTCTCCTAGCATTTGGCCAGGTGACAGGGGTCCTTTCCGGATCTGCCTGCCACTATGGATTTTCTCAGTGTTTGAGTTGAGACAATTTAAGTCCACAGCAAAACAGCATCCAGCCCAGTTCAATTTATTGCATATGGCCTATAGCAACAGCATCCAAATAACCCAGGGCAACATTGGGCTGAAACTGGGCTGACCATGGAAGGGAGGTAATGTAATGCAAAATTGGGTGGGGGGGCGAATAAAAAGAAGATTGAACTTGATTTTCATAGAGAATGGGGGGGGGGAACTGGATTAAAAAGACTGAATTTGATTTTTGTGCAGAATTGCTTGGAGGACACCGTGGTGAGCATGGCTCAAAAGGAGAGTGCAGGAGGGGCCAGTGTCTCAGATCCAGGGCCGGGGCTCCCTACTCTCTGCCTTGACGTGGCAGTTGGCTCATGGCTCAAGTGCTACCCTGCTGATGACCCAGAGGAGGTATTCCAAATCAGTGGCGATCCACTGACCCAAGTGGGCAAGGAGGTTTTACCTAATACTGGCCTGGTTCCTCAGTCTGAAAAGTTTGCTGCTCAGGGCAGTCTCTGAAACTGTCTGCCCTGTCTCATCGACAAAGTATCAGCCATAAGGCTACCATTGCACAGGTGCCTTTGCATGAGTACAGCATTCTGTGGCTTTTAAATATGTGCGGATTATCAGTAAAGGGATCGAGTAAAGTGGAGCTGCCTACTGCCCGACGATGTGTGCCAGTGATAGAATGTGACCCATCCCATTTGCCCACAAGTCAAGAAGTACAGTCGGTAAAAAGAAATACGGGAGATATCCACTAATGCAGATATGGCTCATTCATTCAATAGTGAAGGGGCAAAGTTCATCTCAGCAATGAAGACAAGTCTCCGGTAATAAAGATAATGCATTGTTCTATTTTTATAGCTCCAAAGCTTTTAGCCAAGCAAAGGCGAGCCTGATAATGTAATTACCACACTGGGCATTTAATGCCCCTTTTTTAGGTTATTAGCAATTGTGGAATGGGAAGCTTCTAAGCAAGAGTAAAGTATTTCCATTTTCTGTAGCATTACGGTCTCTCTTACTTTTGGAACCCATTGTCATCACTAATGGGTATCTGCAGAGGTAATTTTATGGTGGCAAGAGGCAACTCTTATAGCAAAGGGGGAGGTACCGGTAGAAACACTTAGGGACACACAAGCAGACAGCCAACGTATAGGTTCCTTTTTCATTAGATATTAGGAGTCCCTCTAGCCAAAGTAATATATCCTTGAAGGCAGCCAAAAATCTGTTGCCACTTTCATCCACAGTAGTTCCAGGAGTGTAATGGATGCTTTCATTTCGAAAACAGCAGTTATTTTCCCACCAAAACAAAATAAAAAATCACTACTGAATAGAACTGAAGCAGAAATTAGCCACTTCCCATTTATTAACCAGGCCCACAGCTCTTGCAAAAAATTTTAATGACTTCTTTGAGTTTCTTAATTTTATCTAGATGGGTAGCTGTGTTAGTTGGTCTGTAGCAGTCGAAAAAAGATGAAGTCCAGTAATACCTTAAAGACTAACAAAATTCTTTAGATATCTGAAGAAGTGAGCAGTGATTCACAAAAGCTCCTACCCTGCCACAAATTTTGTTGGTCTTTAAGGTGCTCCTGGGCTCTTGCTCTTTTCATTTTATCTATATTTCATGGGTTTTGTATGTATCCAGTATGTTATCCATGGGGCCCTGTTCCCAAACAAAACTAGTTATATGTGTTCATATATGAATATGATTGGGCAGGGAGGATTTTCATTTTAACCTAACCATTTTTTTAATTAGAAGTTATCATTTGCAATTGCAACAGCTAAATGAGAAGTTAACTACTACATTATCTCCAGATGGCCCAGATGGCATTTCATAAATGTATCTAATAGGAGTATGAACTGGAACAGAAACTAAAAAAATAATTTGACCACACCCTGTTATTAATTTTAGGAGGTTAACTAACCTGAGTGAAATATCTTCCTGAATATTTGGCCCTGAACCACGTTGGACAGTTCTGGACATGTTTCTGGTAACTTCATGAAGTCTGTAGTTACACTCTGCTTTCAGTTGCCACCTCCCTGTTCTGTCGTTTCCCTGGAGCAACCAGAGGTACATGGCAGGTAGCAAGGGGAGAAAAAAACTCAGCAGATAGGTGCACGACAAGTACTCTGGCCACCCAGAATACTTAGCCGATGTTCCCACCAAAGAGCATCACCTCTGACTGGCATTTCTGTGCGCCACATTGTCCCTCATCACAGTGCTAGTTCACTTGCTTGGTGAGGACTTGGGCTATGGATGCCCTTGCGATTTCAGCTGTTGGGCATGACGTTAGAACCCAGGAAATGCCTTGTTTTTAGCAGATGGCAACGTGGCAGAAGATAGAGAGGATATAACCTCTCCCTTACCTGGTTCCTTCAGAAAAGGTTTTGTTTGTGTCCTTTGCAAGATGTGAAGAGGTGTATTTCATTTCTAGAAGGGGGAACCTAAGAGCCCAAGACTGGTCTAGCTGTAGTCCATTGTCCCCCTTCATTTTGGGATAGCTTGGGGCAAAATCATTGGTGAGAATCTTTTTTTTCTGTTGAAACCAATGGAAAAGATGACAGCATTTATTAATGACCCCAAACATATGACACCACAATATTAAAGAATCTGAGCAAAGTCTTTATCAAACAAATTGAGCTGAACCTTCATAGAAGTGTCCGACACACTGGCGAAATACAATAGTTTTCATGGTGGGTGGTGTCACTTATGGAAGCAGCATCATGTAGTCACCTGGAATAGAATCCTAGGGTATGTATGCTAAAAATATGAATTTGTAGTTAACCAAAATGAACAAAACAGCCTGATAAAGACTCAGCATGATCTAGGAAACACAGATATTGAGAGTTTAAAAGTCCGGTGAAGTGGAAAAATAGGGAAATTAGCCTACTTTATCTCCTAAGGTGTAAAAAAACATTGAAAAGGGAAATTTGGGTGTGAGGAGTTAAATTGTATGTTTTTGCAGTGTATGATATTCCTAACAAGTCCTGTGCTTTACAGATCTCTGTCTTGTTTTTCTTAGCTGACACTACACCATGGACTCTGTCTCTTCCAAAAAGAACTAATGGAGCAATCCCAGGAAAATGTTCTTAGGACTGCTGCGGAAATTTCACAGTATACAACTTATCAGGCAGCACGAGTTTGTTTCAGTAGACAAGAGTTTAAAAAGAACATTGCTGTTGTTTATCCTACTTGTATTTTTCCAGCAAGGTGCCAACCAATCTCTTAGCCAGGTATTGATCAGGTCTACACCTGCTTAGTTTTAACAGTTCTTTAACATAAGGTGTTCTCAGATAATACACTGGGCCCATGAGGTCGAAGGTTCCCAGTTACATTGAATTGTGCATGCCGCAGTGGCTCAGAGGTTAAGACGCTGAGTTGCCGACCAGAAGGTTGGTAGCTCAGCAGTTTGAGACTCCAGTGCTGCGTGATGGAGTGAGCTCCCATCTCTGGCCCCAGCTCCTGCCAACCTAGCAGTTTGAAAGCAGGAAATTGCAAGCAGATAAATAGGTACCGTTCTGTGCGCCTCGGCATTTAGTCATGCCGGCCACATGACTACGGAGAAGACTTCGGACAGCGCTGGCTCTTTGGCTTGGAAACAGAGATGAGTACCACCCCCCGGAGTCGTATTCAACTGGCTTTTGAGCAAGGGAAGCCTTTACCTTTACTTTAAAATGGGTTTGGGGAACTGCCAGTGCCATCCTGTGCAGAGTGAGTCCAGTCTAAGCCCATCGATTTCAGTGGGCCCAGACTGGCATAACTCTCTCTCTGCCTAGCATGGTGCTGTAAATGTTGTTGTCGTCTTTGACAAGGAGAGTCATCACAAGCCGTGTCTGTGGCTGCCAAAATGCACGCCTGCTTTCTATTAAACAAGTTATAGAACTTTTCTCTGACTAACATTAGTGCAAAAGAACAAACTGAGTTCAAATGAAGCAGATTGTGCAGTCAATAACTGTTCTATTCTGTCCCAGTTAGGTTTACAGACATGCCACAGACAAGACAAGATTTTTATATGTCAGTCTATTTTCCTCCTTTGACCTTATCAACAGAAGAACAACTTTGGCAAGGGCTGTTTCAAACCAATATTAATAGGCATCAGGGCCTATTGATCCAGGCCCTTTATTTCGACATAATTTTCAAAGAAAGAAGAAGCCAGCATGGGAATCTTTGAGAAGTTCAGCAGGCATCCTTGCAAGCCCTGTTTGTGTCCAGTCTTTATATCAATAATGTTACTTAGGATTTGAGGAGGAATCAATGTTTATGCAAAATCAAGGCAGGAGGGGTAGTGCCTATTTTAGCTAACATAGGATTGGGGCTAGCCCCATCTCATCAGATCTCGGAAGCTAAGCAGGGTTGGCCCTGGGTGGGTTGCTATGCAGAGGCAGGCAATGGGAAACCACCTCTGAATATTCCTTGCCTTGAAAACCCAATGGGGTCACTATAAGTTGGCTTGCAACTTGATGGCAACAAAAGAGGGGTGAGGGCTTGGGCTCAGTGGCAGAGTCATCTGCTTGTAAGGACCCCATCCCCTCCTCCAGCTGAGACCCCCTTGGTAAGTGGGATCCCCCTCTTATTTTGGACATTTGTTTTGATGAGCACCCCCTTTTAGAGCCTAAATGCCAGGAGATCTGGAACTAAGGAATTTCATAAAGGGACTTCTGGTTTTGGCAGCTTAATGGTGGGCACACTCCAGAGGAGCTCCACATGGAGTGGCTTGCAACCTCGATGAACGGGAGGGGTACCAGTCAGATTCCAGTCCCCCTGGAGCCCTTATAGGGGGCTCCCAGCCTGGGGCACGAAAGGCACCTCTCCCGAGGTGACGGCCAAAGGATTGAGGCACCTCTTTGCCCCGTAAGGTCCCGTCGCCACAGAGCCTTTGGCACCTAAAGCGGTACACCAGCTTGGCGAGCAAAGAATGCAGTGAAGAAATGAAAATATCCCTACCTGAGGTGCAGCCTTGAATGAAATGTGAGTCAGCGGGTCCACTCAATAGGTGTCCTGTAGCCCCGAAACAAAGCAGTGAAGGGGGAGGGAAAGTTTCCCCCCATCTTTTCTTTTTAAAAAAGACTAAAAAGCGGAGGGCGAGGACCACTGGCGCTGTTTATGGGGTTCAAGTAGCATGGAATCCTTTTCAAAATGGTGGGGTTTTGGGGGGTTTGTTTTTTAAAAAAACCCTTTCTGTGGACTTTAACTTCTCCGAGAAGTAAACAATGACCGACAGAGGAGAAAAAATGGTGTTTAGAGGGAAACCCTCTCCAAAAGCTACAGCTCCTCTTCCTGTTCCTAAACAGGAAGCTGCCATAGACTTTCCAAACATGTTGGAAAGCATTGCGCCCTCTACTGGATCAGATGACTACAATGAACCCAAGTATTGATGCGCTCCAGAAAGAGATTAAAGAATCTAATGCTAAAATAGAAGAGGTGGTTAAATCAGCAAAATCAGCTGAAACCAAAACAAAAATATTGAATCAAAGACTACAAGTAGTGGAGAAAGAAAGAGCAACTGACAGGTACCAACTTTTGAGGCTGCAAATGGAAAAGGCGTTTTATGTTCTACAATTTCAAGGGGTCCCAGAACAAAAGTTGGAGAATTTGAAAGAAATCTTAATTGAAGCTTTGGCTCCAAAAACAGGTTTACAAGTGGATTATTTACAAAGCAAAATGGGTATTGTCTACAGGACATGTCCTGATTTTGTGAAGAAGAAAAACCTGCCTGGAGAAACTGTGGTGAAATTCTCTAAGAGAACAACAAGAGACGTGGTGCTCAAGGCCACTAATGGGACAATCTTGAAAATCAAAGATGTGGAAATCAGAGTCTTGAAAGACATTCCATTTGAGATAAGAAAAAGAAGGAAGCAATATAAAAACTTGACAAAATTCCTGCAAAAGAACTCCACCCCTTATGGATGGATTTTTCTGGAGGGTTTGGTATTCAGCTATAAGAAGAAAAAAGAAAAGATCATCTCTCCTAAAAGTGCAGAGACTTTTCTAGATCTGCAACAAGGACTAACAAAAGAAAAGAAGACAGCAGAGGAAGAGGAAGAAGAAGAGGAAGAAGGCATCATACATGATTTGGAAAGCTCATCGAATAGCTCTTCAGAGGACTCTGATTCAGCAAAGGGGACAGCTGCCCCTAAACAACTGACCATCTAAAGCAGGAGTGGGCAAATGGCGGCCCGCGGGCCACATGCGGCCCGCCACAGAGTTTTTTGCGGCCCGCCAAGACATGAAAATTAACAAGAGTAAATATAGATGCTCTTTGACAGACATTAACTTGTGATGAGAATCTCAACAAGCAATCTCACTCCTGATTTCAAAAAAATTGTAGAAAAGTGTGATAGGGTACATTTGTCTCATTAAACTGATTCTAAAATTAAATGTGCTTGCAGCTATAGATGATATGAAATTAGCACAATAAATAAATTGAATAAAACTACCACTATTTTATTTAATTTATATTTATTGATTTTTATGATACAATTTATACCTTTTCTGAAATGCAAAGTTAACTAATGAATGCAATCATTTTAAAAGGTGCGGCCCTCTGCTAACCTCCGCTCCCACAAAGTGGCCCCCGAGCCAAAACAATTGCCCACCCCTGATCTAAAGGGAACCTCCTAAACCAAAAAAAAGAGGGAGGAGGGGAAAATAGCTTTGTATACAATTTGAAAGTTTAAGAAATTTATTTTGTCACATGCTTGAATCTACACATGCATAGCCAGTATCACTTGAAACTTATTATCATGTTTCAGTATTTTATATTTTGCTATATGGGGAATTTCATTTATATATATTCTAAAAACAATTTATATTCTTTGCTTTAATTAGGGATAGTTTTGTAACTGTAGGGATAGTTTTTTATAGAGATAGTTTTGTAACTGTAGGGATAGTTTTGTATAGTTTGTAGAAAATTCATTTAAAAAGTGGTTTTTTAAAAATGGAATCTCATAAAGGCACCTGGGTACAATCATGAAGGCCCTGGAAAGAGGTAGGATGTGCTGGCATTGCAAACTGCAATCTCCCCCGGCTCAACATTCTCAATAAGAAGAAGAAGAAGAAGAGATTGGATTTATACCCCGCCCTCCACTCCCCAAGGGAGTCTCAGAGCAGCTTACAAACTCCTTTTCCTTCCCCTCCCCACAACAGACACCCTGTGAGGTAGGTGGGGCTGAGAGAGCTCTTTCCAGCGAACAGCTGGTACAGAGCTGGTGCAAGTAGAGGAGTGGGGGATCAAACCCGGTTCTCCCAGATTAGAGTCCGCGCACTTAACCACTACACCAAACTGGCTCTTCACTTCATTCTCAATAACAAAAGACTGTTCAACACTGGAATATCCTGGCATATTCCAGAGGTGTCTCCCCAGACCAAGGAAGTTGCTCTTTCATTAACCAATGTCCAGTTCCTCTTTTTCCTTTTTCACTTTATCAGGAAGGTCACTCAAGTCATAAATTTGCACTCCATTCTGTTTCAGGAGCTATCTTGACATCACCTAAATTTTTGTGTCAGTGCAGATCTGGCTCACTTCAACTTAATTAAAGTATGTTAATCATGTTGTTTCACCTAGACTCTTTGTACCCATGCAGATTTGGCTCACAATAGCCTAATCAAGGTATTCACACCCCCACTTTCCCCCACCAAAGTTTGACAGCAGTTAACTGTAAGCCAGCCAGTGAGATTCAAACTTTCCTGGGAAAGTGGGTTCCCATGTCAGGCCATGGGACTCTTCCCCATAAAAAGACCATCCTAGGTCAGTGGAAAGGGTGCCAGGTTTGCCCACCCCTGCAACTGTGTTGCAGGCTCCCCCCTCCCCCGTTCCTTGGACCTCTCCAGACCTCAAGCCCAGGATTTCAGGTTGTATGTCCTTTCCCTAAAACTTCCCAATTCCCTTCCTTTTCCTTTTTATAAGTGTACCCTCCTGCTCGCTCTCTGTGTGTGTGTGTGTGTGTGTGTGTGTGTGAGAGAGAGAGAGAGAGAGAGAGATTGCTTAGGGAATTAGTTCTCAAGCATTCGGTGTAGGTTCATATTTTTTATTTTGTATACAATAAAATTGTCGGTGTTTACAATCACTCTCTCACTCTTTCTTCCTAATCTTGAGTAAAAGTTTAATGGTTGGAGGAATGTGGACAGTTTAATGGTGGAGAGACAATCACTCTCGCACACTCCCTTTCTCCAAATTTTGTTGTGGGATACCACTACTGAGTTCCACCCTGGTATACACAGACTTACAAGTCCTGTGTTATTCCTTTCTGAAACCCTTTTAAAAGCCAATTTCCCTTCTTTGGGTCCAGTTTGGGTAACATGTTTTGAATGCATAAAGCCCCAGTTTCAGTCTCCAGTATCTCCATTTTAAAAAAAACAGGGTTTGGGAAGTCTCTCTGCCTGAAGCTCCAGAGAGCCACACCCAGTCATAGTAGATGTTGTGTAGACAAGACTAGGGCTGTCAAGTACCGGCGACTTACCGGTGTGGGGGGGAGTTGTTCTCCCCCCGGGAGCTCTTCTGGCGCGTGTGCTTTGCATCACGTTGGGGGCGTTGCCAGGGCAACTCTCTGGCAATCACCCCAAAAAGGCCCCCAACGTGATGATGTCACCTCCGGGCGATGTCATTACACGGGGGAAGTCGTCCTCACCAGACGACTTCAGGGGTGGGGTTCCCTCCACCGGCCGAATGCCGGCCGGTGGATCGGGAACCCCTATAGCGGGGGATCCCCCACCCCCCGGGCTGACTTGGCAGCCCTAGACAAGACTGACCTGGAGTGACCAACAGTCTAACTCAGTACAAGGCAGCTCCATGTGTTCTCTTAACCACTGATTTATATCGAATAGCAGAGAATTCCCAATCGTTCCCATTGCTGCTTCAAGTGTTTGCTTGGTTCCTGACCAACTTCATTAGTTTTGTGTTTATGCGTGTAAAGTGCCATCAAGTTGCAGCTGACCCCATATGTCTTCAGGGCAAGAGACATTCAGGGGTGCGTTGCCAAGAGGCCAAAGGTTCTTTTCCACTAAGGGACTCCAAGGCAAGAAGCACATCGGTGGTGAGGGGAAACAATCTTTTTGAAACCTCTATAATAATGAGATATCAACATCACAAGAATAAACCAAGAATAAAACAGAGAATATACCTTCGTCCCTTCTGCTACCGGAATTCCGGAGAATGTCAGTGGGCAGGCTCCAGGTGTTGGTCAGTGCACGCAGTGCGGCTCTGCAGTTCAGCCTGAGCTGAGGTTCAGTACCTGGAGTCCACCCACTGTCATTCTTCCGGATTCCTATAGCAGAAGGGGCCTCTGTTTTAGTCTCTGCTTATTCTTATGGCTTGTTGATATCTCATTATTATAGAGGTTACAGTAAAACCCCTTCCAGTTTGGTGTAGTGGTTAAGTCAATGGACTTTTATCTGGGATAACCGGGTTTGATTCCTCACTCCTCCACTTGCAGCTGCTGGATGACCTTGGGCAAGCCATAGTTCTGTCAGAGCTGTTCTTGAAAGAGCAGTTTCTGTCGGAGCTCTCTTGGCCCCACCTACTGTACAGGGTGTCTGTTGTGGGGAGGGGAAGGGAAAGGAGTTTGTAAGCCACTCTGAGACTCCAAGTGAAGGGCAGGGTATAAATCCAATCACTTCTCTTTTTCTTCTTAATCTTTCCTTCACCACTGGTGTGCTTATTGCCTTCAAATCCCTTGGTGGACAACACCCGTTTGCCTCTTAGCAAAACAAGAGGTGGTTTGCCATTGCCTTCCTCTGCATTGAGACCCAGGAATTCCTTAGGGGTCTCTCATCCATCTACTAAACAGGGCTGACCCTGCTTAGCTTCTGAGATCTGATGACATCAGGCTAGCTGAGGCCATCCAGGTTAGGGCTCCATCGCTAGTTATAAAGGCATAATTACATAAAAACTATACAATATGTGTGGCACACTAGGGCTGCAATCATACGCACAGTTAGACCTGACACAGGCATGAATGTTGGGTGGATTTAAAGGGAGTGATCAGACAACAACATCTGGGAAGCATCCTGCAGCCGTCGGCAACCAGTTTAACAAGTGGAGTTAAAAGACACCGGGGAAAATCCGGAAGTAAATGGGTTGCGATGGGCCACGGATGGATTTTCCCATCTGATTGTTCCAGCGCATTCTCATGGCATCGGCATGGTCTGATCAGGCCATCCCGACTCCGTACCATTGTTCCCTCCCCCCTTTGCAGTATGCGCATCACCGCAAACTCCATAGGGAGCCCTCAGTGCAGAGGTGAGTTTCATCAATCCCTCGTTTAAGCGCATGGGACACAAATGGCACAACTCCCCCCCGACTCACCTGCAGTTGCGTCTGATCACACACTGACGGGTTGCACCTGCAGCTTCAAAGGGTGGTGTGATCTCGCAACTGTGGATCAAATTCCTCCAGAGGAAATAGCCTTGCTTCATCCCCCCGGCTTTATCTGGCGCATGTGACCGCAACCTAATACAATTTTTGTTACTATACTTAGATTTGATTAAAGTAATTGAGGCTATGTCTTAACAACAACAAAAATTGTTCAATAAAGCATTCCACTGCCAGCCACAAAATATTAATTATTATAAGTTTTGACTTGCTAATAAAGTCTTCAAGAATCCAGTCTGTGTTTGGCAATGCATTCTAATTAATGAAAAACCAGTTGTATTTAGGAAGAAATTTGCTTCACTATACTTTAGAATTGAAATGAATTTTTGAAGAAAATTTAAACTCTCTTTTTTCAAAATTTCAAATTTAAACTTTGAATCCAAAGTTCAAGAATTGGAAGCATGTGAGTGAAGCTTTATACTGTCTATCCATGTTTGCTCCAAATCAAACCCCACATCTTCAGCAAGACTTTCTCCCTAGTAGAGCAAGCAAACTTTTGAAACCCTATCGAGGGGAAAGCTGCAGGCCCTTCGCCAGCCACTTCTCCTCTTCCAAGCTGGTTTTTCATTTCAGATACGGTGTCAGATCATTGCAGAAAATAGTTAGCTACTCAGATTCTTCAATTTGACATAGACTACATATTTTTTCCACTGAGCTTTGGGAAATGGATGTCTGTAACTTACAATTTGAGCCTCTGGTTGCAATCACTGATCACTTTTGTTCATCAAACTCTCTTCTGCCTGGCATCTGCACTATTCCAGCATGTGCCTTTTGAAACACACTACATTAATTTTTCACAAGCGAACAGCATATTTGAGACAGAAAAAGCTATATATATTCTTCAGACAAACCATTTTGAGAACAGCAGCTTAAGGGCAACGCTTGTATACTACGTATTAATTACATGAACTACATAGATATTATCAGACAACTCTTAGCTTCATGTCCTCCACATCTCTATTATAGGGACAGTAAGACCAACTTTAAGAGTGTTGTAAGAATTACTCTGATAAAATATGTCAAAACTTTTAAACCTCAGAGTGCTATAGAAATACTAAATATTATTATTAAGTGGCATGTATCTAAATAATTAGTTGCACTTGGGGGTTGGTTGAACAAGTGTATAGGAGATTTTTTTAAAAAGACTCAATGACGTGATAGCCTTGGTAGGCCATCAAATCAGTTTTGGTTTACATATATCTGCGAAATATAAACTTTCAGCTATTTGTATTGAATATCGAGCTATAATGTTATGAATTCTGTCTCATATAGAATATGCAGTACTTTATTTTATTTATTTTTATTTATGTCATTTATAGTCTGCCTTTCTCACAGGGATTCAAGGTGAATTACACATAGTGGGTCAGTACAAACCACAAAATGGGACATTCAATAAATACTAGTATTTTAGAAGTCTGGTGCCCCCAGAAAGAACTGAGCATGGCAAAAGTATTAACAGGACACATTAACCTTGACTTTGGATTTGTGTGCCTGCTGTATGCCCTATTCTTTTTTTTTCTGGTGTATTCCTGTGTATTTATTCTACATCTGCAACCAAAAACCATGGTTCTTCTTAATTGGGATGAGAATGTCACTTGTGACATGTGGGGGGTGGCATCCAATTTTTTTTTTTTAATTATTCAGTTGTCCTATTGCTGATGCACAGTAGCATCCATCAAACACCTGTCATTTAAATCCTTGTGGTTCAGGTTTTGCACATGCCTTTTAGCTTTAATTCACTGAATAAAAGGGGACCAAATGGAATGGAGGCAAGGGGGGGGAAATCCACTCTTGAAACTGACCAGACTTTGTCTGAAACTTACAAGCAACTGTGAAGGCCCATTTTCCACATTGCTGGCACTACGGGATTCTCTGCTATGTTATCAGCCACTGTGAAAAATGGAGAGATGCCGAACACCTGGCCCTCTCCATTTTTAAAGGGGGGGCAATGACTGCAGACAAAGCAGCATGAAGTGACTGTATTGGGGGGGAGTCGAGGCGTGGGGGAGGTGAAGAAGAAGAGGAATCATGGTGTATGTGTGTGTATATATATAAAATCTCACCTGGGATGTTATGGAGGTAAAGCGAGCTTCAGTCTCAAATCAGCGACCAGCTGCAATGTCCTTGCTCACACTGCCCCCTTTCTTTCTTCCCATTTTCCCACTTACACACATGCATGCATGCAGAATCACCCCCATCTATCTGACATTCTTTGCATACATGTTTCATCCCCCTTCTTCTGCAAATGAAAGCATCACCGCCTCACTCCCCATGATTTCTGCAAATGCTACTTCCCCTGCTGGCCGGTCCCCTTGAAGCACTCACATCTTTGCCAGCCAGGAGAGTAATGGAGAGGGGAAGAATCAGTGCAGAATTCTGTAAAGCTGGGGGGCAGGGGAGAGAAAGAGAGAGAAACTGTTGAACAGCCTTTAGCAGATGGCATTTGTAAATCGTAGCGGATGGCATTTAAATTCTGAAAATTTAAAAGATGGGAAACCTAAGCAATAGTGCAGTTTCTATATCAATGAAGAGTGGAGAACCAGTAATGTTCTGCTAGGATGGCGACCCGAGAGTAAATACAGATTGAAGCTGAAGCCCATAAGGAGTGGGAGGAAGGACTTCAATGTGGGCGTTGGAGTGGCCTCCAAGGGGCCAGAAAAGGGGGGGGGCTAAGGGAATCTGTATGCTTTTGAACTCCCTTTGGCTTGGAAGCAAAGCAAGGGTAAAAACCGCAACAAAACCGCTCTCATAAAATCCAGACAAACAGCAAATGGAAAGTGAACTAAGTGTTGAGTGGAGGAAAAACAAGTGCAGAATGGGGGGGGGGGGGGGGGACCAGATGGACATGCACAATAAAAGTGATGGGAATGCAGAATGACAAAAAAACCTGTTGGACATGCCTGGTGAAAGTAAGGGAAAACACCTCTGCACAATAGTCTCCAGTCATTTATCCAAGTAAGTTTCTGAATCATTGCTGTGGTCCATTCTACCACTTCAGTTCTCTGCTTCTTCGTTCCCCCCTCATTATTGGAGAAGCAACTTCTCTTTATGAATGCACATCACTGCTAGACTTCCTGAATCCCAGCGATACTCAAATCAAAGTATTTCCTGCTCACAGAAGATGAAATGGATGCACAAAAGGCAGCTTTTATCTGCATCATTATTTCATTAGTGCAAAGTGGCCTGAAGCCTTCCGCAAAGACTAACACATTCAAGAAATCCTTTCAACACGATAACATCACAATTACTTTATCAAACTAGGACGATTGGAAGAGGACTTCTAAAAGGCACGTGGAGATAGCCCAACCTTGCCCTTTTCCTTGGCAATTGGGTTGCTAGGTATTCAGAACAAATACAAAAGTAATTTCTCTCCTTTAATAGAAAGTTTTTTTGAATCCCACCTGTGCAATTTGATTAAAAGATCCTTTGATTTGCCTTGGGGCAACCACTCATTTTACTTGCATAAGATGCTGGTATTTTCATATGCATGCAGCCATGTTAATAAATGTTTTCTGCTTCTAGTGTGTGTGTTTTTGGGAAGGTACTGTACCACTATTAACTACATAGAAATATGAATGTTTTGATGTGATGGAGCTGGGAAGCTGGGTTGCTAACAGGATGGGAAATCAGATTCAATGCTAGAATTCCTTGGTTATATCTTGAGATACTCATTGCTAGGACTGAGGAAGCACCTGGTGGTGTTGTTTTCTTACTTGGGATTCCAGTTCAGCTTCTTCAGCTGCCACAGAACATAAATTGACATTGTATGCGGATGACATGACTATTTACATAACCGATCCAATAAAATCAATTTTCAGTCATATCTTCTATAATAGAAAACTTCGGCTCCATATCTGGTCTTCATCTCAATATCCATAAATCGGAAATTTACCCTATAGTTTTAACCAGTGACACCAGATCTACATTACAACATACGTTCCCTTTTAAATGGATCACAATGGAATGGAGGCACCTGGGGATTCATATTCCCTTAAACCTAAACAAACTTGTGGAGCATAATTTCCATAGAATCCATAAAGATATCCAGAGTCAAATTAGGGAATGGAATAAACTGCAACTTTCAATGGCGGACCACTTACAACTAGTATAGAACTTCATTTTTCCATGTTTCTTGTTCCTATTTAGAGTGCTACCTATATACATAGGCCGAGGACAGACTGGCAGTCTGGCCCGCTCTGCCTCCGCTTTAAAAGCGGAGGCAGAGTGGCTGTTCAGACTGCCGCATCTGCCTGGAGGAGGCTGCCCGAATGCAACGTGTCCGGCGCCGCGCTCCTCCCGCAGCAGCCAGGCACCACTTCAAAGTGGTGTCCCGGCTGCTGTGGCACGCGTTCCACCCGCTTCCGGTGGGTGTGAATGCGCGCCGGACCGGGGGAGCCGCATGGTGTTCGGACGCCACCACCGGAAGCCGCCTGCAGTCTGGACGCTGTGGGAGGCTTCCTTGCGGCGGCGTGCAAACGCTGCGTGGCGGGGGCAATTCCCCCCGCCTTGTTCTGCCATGCTGCGGAGGCGCGGCAGAACTCAAGTCTGTCCACGGCCATAGTGGATGCAGAAATCGAGAAATGGCAACACACCCTCACAAGCTTTTTATGGAATTCATCTAAGTCCAGAATAGATCAATGGCATTTACACAGGCCAACTTTTCTAGGTGGATTAGGCCTACCTTCACTGAGAAACTACTACCATGCAGCCCCTCACTCCACCGTGGCTACAATGCTACATCAGAAATCCATGAAGATTTGGATGCTTATTGAACAATCATATGTAATGCCTTTCACTCTTCAAGTTGTCATATGGCTACTGTCATCAAGGCAACCCTCCACTGCTACACACAAAATATGGGACCAAAAGAAAGAGGCCCTAGCCCCCCAGATCTCACCACACTCCACATTTCTACATCAACTCTGCTTTCCACCAGGCTTGGAAAAGGGGGTATTCTTGCAATGGACCTCCACTGGCCTCACCAGAATCATAGATCTGGTAGACAAAGGGATACTATTTATCTAAATCTAAATTCAAAGAGCTGATAGGTGACACAATCTCTTGGCTCAGATACTACGAAATCAAGAGCTTCACTGAACAGATACGGGATAAGGGATCCCTATCGAGGCCCAGAACTATCTTTGAAACTATCCTAGAAAAATATGATGACTGTTCTAAATGCCTTTTATAAGTCACTGCAGGACCTAGATAAAGACCTCACACTGTCCAACATGAAATCATGGCACAAGGATCTCCAGCAAGTATTAATGCCTCAGCAATGGGCATCAAGCTGGGACTCTCTAGTGAATAAATCTTGATGTTTTAACATCAGACTCCAATCCTTCAAGCTTACCACGAGTTGGTATTTGTCACCTGCTAGGCTTCATCATATACATTCAATGCATAGCTCACTACGCTGGAAAGGCTGTGGAGAACAAAGTGATCTCTTTCACTGCTGGTGGTCCAGATCGAGCTCAGTACAACCCTTCTGGACACAAGTACCTGAGGAAATTCAGAAAATAACCTCTCAGACGGTATCAGTGGACCCTGACATACTCTATCTAAATCTCATAACAGATCAAGCTCAAGAGTCATTAAAATCAGAATTCATCTCCACACTGGTGGCGACAGATAGGCTTTCCATAGTGGCTTCATGGAAGTACCCAAATTCCCCTTCCTTACAGATGTGGAGGGACAAAATCTAGGATGAATTCGTGATGTCAAAGATTGTGGTAAAAGCTGACAGCTCCCCACACACATCCATCAACTCACACACAAAGTTTGTAAGCACATGGTTTCCTCTTTTACAATACATGGCAGAACAAAACATCATTCCATCGAACCCCAATTATAGTGACTGGCTGCATTTCTAAACACAACCCCCTTAGTTTGAACACTCTCATTATGTGCTTGAAAGGAATATATTGTTCCATCTTTTACTTACCTTTTTCACAAGTAGAAAAATAATGAGAGTTGAGTTTTGCAGTTTTTATAGATCGTTACAAGAAAAAATGCAAATGGTTATATGATTTTTCACCTTGTTGTAATCAGTTTTACAAAGCTGCACCTTATATTGTATGCTTAATTGAACTTGCAATAAAATCTTTGAAAACTTTTTTAAAAAGTGCATTTCATGTTGGAAGGAGAATTCATTACTAGAGGCACTTGCAAACAAATGCCATTAGTCACTAAAGTCCTATATGAAAGTGAGGCTATGTAATCTCATTTGTAAAGTTACATATATGTTGTTGCTATGATGAGCTTCCAACTTCGGACTGAAAAGAGAATAAATATAATTAATATGTTTGCCACTTACTCAGTAGAGATGTATGTATATGTATCTTCTTCATGTGCTGTAATGAAGCCCATTTCCATCCACCTATTTTCTTTGGCAAATTTCCATTTGTATCTTTAACACTATGTCATTTCCCACAATTTTATACTACTTTTATGTTATACTATTTTATATATACTATGTAGGGTTGCAAACTGCCACTTGGGAAGTTCCTGGAGATTTGGGGGCAGTGCCTGGGGAGGGCAGAATATGCGGAGGGAGTGTGGTGCCATACACTCTACCCTCCAAAGCTTCAGTTTCTTCAAGAGGAATTGGACTCTGTAGTGTAGAGATCGGTTGTAATCCCAGAGAGACTCCCCACTCCATTTGAGTGTGGCAGCCCTAATTTACTATGCATAAAGGTAAAGGTAAAGGCTTCCCTTGCTCGAAAGCCAGTCAAATCTGACTCTAGGGGGCAGTGCTCATCTCTGTTTCCAAGCCAAAGAGCCAGCACTGTCCGAAGACGTTTCTGTGGTCATGGAACTGGCGACTAAATGCCAAGGCACACAGAACGCTGTCACCTTCCCACCGAAACAATACCTATTTATCTACTTGCAATTTCTTGCTTTCGAACTGCTAGGCTGGCAGGAGCTGGGGCCAGAGACAGGAGCTCACTCCATCACACGGCACTATGTTCTCGAACTGCCAAACTACCGATCTTCCAGTCTGCAGTTCAGCATCTTAACCACTGAGCCACCACAGTCCCCAATTTACTATGTATACATGGGTTCAATTTTAACAGTAATATTTCTAGCAAATTTTGTTAGAATTGTTGGGGAAAAGAATGCCTGTAGTTTCATCTCAAGTATGTAAAATCCATAAAAGGAACTTTCAAACTGAACCACATCATGGAGTTTGGTTCCATTTTTGTTCAATGTTTTATAGAGGGGAGGGGAGGAAAATTTTATTATACCATCATTTTAGCACAAGTCCTCCTCCATATGCCTCATGCTCTGAAATGCTACAGACTTTTGGAGAAAAAGTGCTGTTTAAATATCACCAGCTTT
Source organism: Lepidodactylus listeri (assembly GCA_029233225.1). Taxonomy (NCBI): domain Eukaryota; kingdom Metazoa; phylum Chordata; class Lepidosauria; order Squamata; family Gekkonidae; genus Lepidodactylus; species Lepidodactylus listeri. The sequence goes on along the minus strand of JARCFY010000009.1, from coordinate 107,074,767 downwards.
GAACCCACTCTTTTTCAGTCAGCGTCTGCTACCTTCTATAAACGTGTACAATTATTATCACTATTTTGGTGACTGTCTTTCTGTCAGAATGGATTGCAAGATGATAGAATTCAGAGAGCATAGATGTTTTTTAGTAAAGTATTGTCATGATTTTTTGGGGGGTGGGGGTGGACTCTACCTCCTTGACTCATCCAACATCTGTTTCCATGGAAACAGAAGTGAGAACCAAAGAGAGAGAGAGAGAGAAACCCAGCGGCAGAAATTGACTCATCTTCTAGTGGGTTGCTTCCATTACCAGTTCCGCTTCCATGGAAACAGATGTCAGACCAGTGCACACAAGGTAATGGTTTTTAAATGCTGCTTTATAAACAAGGCAAAGCACACACTGACTCCTGGTTGGGTCTAGAAAGTGGTCTAAAGAACAAAAAAGGATCCGAAGGACTGACTTTTATTAATCAGCGACCACCATGGGCATTTTAGTCAACCTGGGTGACTCTGGAAACTGCTGCCAGAACTCCTGCTGGGTGATCTAGTTAAAGAACAAACTGATATCTGTTATCTTTATTTATAGCCCAGGCTTTCTTGACTGAGACTCAAGGCAGATCACAAAATAGCAACAATGTAAACAGACAGCATAAGACATCCAATAAATAATACAACAGAACTAGAATTAGAAAAAGAAGGAAAAAAGGTATCAGCCATGATCTGTTATAAACAGTGCAGCAAATGGTCTTACACAAGCAGAAGAAGTGCAATAAGAGTAGGACAAAACATACACTAAATATTGGATTAGATGGCAATGCTGTTCCTTTTAAAAAGAAGCAGCCTCCTGAACCATTCCAGTATACTACCGGCCCTATTCCCTTTATAAAAATGCCTTCCTGAGCAATTCTGTGTTATTCAGTCTGTGGAATGATAGAAGTGCGTGCTTTTCTGAACTCCCCAAGCAGGCCATTCCACAAAAGGGGAGGGGGGCACAACAGAGAATGTGCAGCTGTTGACCTTACCCATTTGCACATTGCACATTTGCACCTTCAAAAGGCTTTGTGTAGATCTGTGCAGGTGTCGTGGTGAAGCGTGGAAGGAGAGATGGGCCTGCAGACATATGGGTCCAAGGCTATGCTGGGCTTTGTAGGGAATAACCAGTATCTTGAATGGAGCCCAGCATTGGTAGCCAATGAAGGAACTGCAGAACTGGTATGATAACTTATGATAAACTCTCACTTCTGAGAGCCAGTTTGGTGTAGTGGTTAAGTGCACGGACTCTAATCTGGGAGAACCAGGTTTGATTCCCCACTCCTCCACTTGCACCTGGCTGGATGACCTTGGGCAAGCCATAGCTCTGTACCAGCTGTTCCCTCAAGGACAGCTTGGGAAAGAGTTCTCTCAGCCCCACCTACCTCACAGGGTGTCTGTTGTGGGGAGGGGGAGGGAAAGGAGTTTGTAAGCCACTCTGAGACTCCTTTGAGTAGTGAAGCGTGGGGTATAAATCCAATCTCTTCTTCTTCTTCTGTCATGACCTCCCTAAGTTGCCATAGCCAAATGACTTTCTCTTTGCCTCAGTCCACCGTAAGCAATATTAGGTTGAATAATACAGGTCTACCTTACAGGACTATTATAAAGAATATGAGAGAACAAGCGGTGGACCCATTCTCTCCTCCATGATTTCCTCATTCCCTTACTTGCAAGCCCCCATTTTTCCTGCTTCTTTCTCTCCTTCCCTCTCCCAGCAGCCTCTGCCTGGTAGAAGCAGAACTTACAGGGGGCATCTAACTTCCCCCTGAATCCTCCTCCGCACATTATTTTTTCTTTCCCTGTTCCTGGCAACCCTTATATCCTCACCTTTTCCCGCTTCTTTCTCTCCTTCCCACTCACCAACCTATCTTCCTTTTATCTGCCCCCAAACTTCACCTATATTTATTATTTATTTTCTTCTTTTATACCCACTCATTCTGCACAATGGGGATCTCTCTTCTATTTTATCCTCACAACAATCCTGTGAGGTAGGTTAGATGGGAAATGTGTGACTGGATAAGGTCATCCAGTGAGTTTCCATAGCAGAGGGGTATTTCAAATCTGGGTCTCCCAGTTCCTTGTCTGAATCCCTAAACACCACACCACATTGGCTTTAGTGAGGTGGCCTTAAATGATGGCTATACTGTGGTGGCTGGCTACTATCCCCCATAATGGCTACTGAAAAGACATTAACTTCTTAAAGGTACAGTCACTGCTTCTTCTATTGTTGTTTTTTAAACTGTATTTTTGTAGATTTACAATTTTTCTGGAAACCTAAAGATCTTTTCAGGTTTGTAGAAAGACCTGTCTTTTTGTCTATGGCTACAGTCATAGGTAGACTGGGGTTTTAAGAATCCACCGATTTGGCCATATTGAAAATTAGACATATTAACGTCTATGAAGGTCTTTAAAAACTGAAAGTGCTGAAATTTAACCGTCCCTAACTAATACTTTGATAATCAATTTAAATGTATAAAAGTTATAATAGTTCAAAATGTTACCTTAGGAGACAAATATTTTTATATATATGTTTATCAGTCGATATATATGATGGTGCAGGTGGGGTGGGAAGTCATTTAATGATTATATCTTTTTAACTTAGTACGCAATTTTATAGAGAATGGAATATGTATAAAAGCTAATTGTGTTAAAAAAAAACAATGGAAAAAAATAAAAGCTTTATTACAAAAAAACAACAACTGAAAGTGCTGCATATATGCTAAGTATCATATATTAATTCAACCTACAGGGGCAGTATATCTCCAGACATCAGATACAGTGGTCTATGAACTCCCAGAAGGATCTGGTAGGCCACAAGATGAATGCATGAAGCTGCCTTATACCGAATCAGATCATTAGACTATTAATATCAGTCTTGTCTCTCCAGGGTTTCACAGAGGCCTTTCCCATCACCTCCGCCCTAATCCTTTTAAACTGGAAATGGCAGGGTTTGAACCTGGGACATTCTCCATGCAAACAGAGCCTCTATCACTGAGCTTCACCCTAGAATGCTGAACTTCACCCAGTTAAGTTGATGAGCAATAGATTCAAGACAGACAGAAGGAAATGCTTCGTAATGCAATAGAAGTTAATATATGGATCTCATTTCCACAAGATGTAACGATACAGTGATGGCCACTAACACTGATGGCTTTTAAAGGGTAATAGACGATAGTTCCACTGATGGCCGATAGACATTGATACCTAAATGATGGTATGATGACCTCACCCTCTTCCCTCCCTCAGACGCAGGATTTTCCCTCCAATTTTCTCTTCCTTTCTGACTTTGCAGCCCCTTTATCTATTTTCTTCTTTTGTGAAGAACTATGGCTCTCCCCCCGTCACATTATTGTATTTTTATTCTGGCTTAGCCCAGGAACTTCAGGGAAAAGACAAGATCACCCTCTGAACTTAAACTTCTGAAATGGCACATGAAAGGCTTTATAATGTTCAAAAATAAATGAAATTTTATTTAACATAGAGGGGGAAAGGTCAGGTGAAATCAGGAATATATCAGTAAGAACTCTGGGGGAACTTACTATTTCCCAGAAAGTACATTTCATGTTTCTGGCAACTGAGAGTTTTAAACTTTTCACACAGTCTTAGAATCTTTTATTTGAGAAGCTTTTGTTTCAGTGTTTCTTAAACACTCTGGTATACTTTCTTGAGTTTAACTGACTCATCAGACTCATCAGACTTCAAGCATGCCAGGAATTACTCCACTCTTTGAGCTATCTCCCTTTCTAGCTGGGTAGGGAATCACTTCTCTGACCAGAAAACCACTTCTCTTTTTCTGGTCCTCCGACTCCTCCTTGCCAACCTTCCCAGTCCTCGGCCAGTGTTAAACTTTTCTCAGTCAGAGCTAAACTTCTCAGCCATGGTTAAACTGTTCCAGTTCTCAGTCAAAGCTAAACTCTTCTCAGTCAGGGCTAAACTCAAACTGAGTTCTCTCCAGCAGTCAATTCCCAAGTTTTTCTGCTTAACTGACGGCTAATCAATCAAATTACTTTTGAGCAGCCTGTCACTCAAGGCTCTCTGGCTCTGTGAGGCATTAACCCTTCACAGTCTTTCACAAGTTCATATAGCACTTATGAGCCTTTAAAGTACAGTCCATCATAGATGCCAGTACACCTCTGAACACTAACTGCTGGGAGTGGGGAAAACAAGCAGAGTTTAGTTTTGTGCCACTGCTTGTGGGTCTTGAATAAAATGTGGTTAGTCACTGTGGGAAATAGAATGTTTGAATAGCTGGACCATTGGTCTATTATAGCAGGACTTGCCTTGTAGCTAGATACACCTTGGGAGGATCCAGCAAATTGGACCGTATTTTTCTTATCCTCTTACTTTCTCTCCAAGATAAAAGTTGAATTGTTAGGGTGAATTAAAAATGAGATTTTTAAAAAAGTGATCTGTATAAAGAAATTGCTCTCCAGAATGTCTTCATTCATTCCCATCCACCCATTCTCCCTTGGTTGTCACAGCCTGATCTCCACAATCCTTCCTGCTTCATTTGCTATTGACAGTTAAAATAGGGAGCAAGACCCAAAACTATCCTAAAAGCTATGACAGAGTGTTGACATAAATCTGATGTGCTTGTGTTAGGTGCATATTGCATATTGAGAATTTTATTGTTCAGCATTCATTGTGCTTTGCTTTTTGAATAAGAATAATATGTGACAAGGTGGTCGTATTGCTTGTAATGTAGAAATACAATGATGCACAAATTTCACTTTTATTTCATTCCTTTTCTGTCGGAAATAGGGTAGTAAAACGATTCAATTTTGCATTTTTTAAAATTCCTCTATGCTGTCATCCTTTCTCCCATTTTTTTGCTGCTGATATTTCCAATGTATGTCTTTCTTTTATGGGATTATTATGCTATTTTATGTATTTGATATGTCATTGATGCAACAGCAGGCATAGATCTGAATGGTAATATAATGAATTATGTTGATGTGAGGAAAAATACAGAAAAGCAGTTTTATCCTGAGTAGATATAAACCATGGCAGAAAGTAGTATTCACAGTGTTAGAAGTCATTGATACATTTGCCCTGGCCCCTTCTAATAAATGGGTTATGAGGTAGCTTTGGTCTGGGCTGGGAATGTTCCAGAAGGGGAGGGGGGTGTAGCCACATAGACAAACTATGCCCTTCCCAAGCAGGCATTTGTTGTGTGGTGCTGAGGAGAGCTATTGCCTCACCTTGAGCAGTTTTCAAGACTTTTGCAGTGATAAATAGGATTGTGGAGTGTTATCTGTTTGAAATGTGCTTTCTTGGTGCAATTTGGGATCTGTGCATGTGTGCTGAAATTGAAAGCATTTCACTGAAAGGGATTTGGTGTCTGCTTGGGTGACTGTGGGTTTAGGAGTGTCACAGGGTGTTGTGTTTGTGTTTAGAATATGAAGCAGTAGTAGCTTGGAAAGGGCTCTGGTATCCTAAAGCTCCAATTCCTATTGGCTGATTAATAAAGACTCCCATTGGTCCTGAAGCCATTCTAGATACCCAATCGCTGAGCCCTGCTTGGGTCCAATAGTATTGCTTGTATATAGTTACATTGTTGAAAGTTATGCATTGGAACAGTATAAATGAAAGTGCTGCTCTCATAGAGCTGTCTTTTGAGCTGAACAATGTTACTGAATAAAAGCCTGTTTGTTTGGATTCATCGCCTCCTGCCCAATACTTAAAACTGGCGACGAGGATGGGATCCCAGTCTTAACTGAATGGCTGAAATCACTCTGCCTGCCCAGCTGAAATCACTAAGGGTGCCCAGAGCTAAATCACTATGGGCATGGCACCCAAGGGCCATATGAAATTGTTCAACCCAAAGGTTGGGAACTGGGAATCATACCTCGAGCGATTTGAATGCTACCTCATAGCAAATCGTATTGACAGAGATGATGTCTGCCGCGCCACTTTTTTGAGTGCCTGTGGCCAGGCTGTATTCAACATTGCTCGAGATTTAGTTGCTCCCTCTAAGTTACTCGGCATCATCAAGGCTCGGCTGACCGAGTACTTCACCCTGAAGACGTCGGCTGCCGCCCATCGATGTGTGTTCCATCAGCAGAACCAGAAGGAGGTGAGTCTGTCGTGGAGTACCTCACTGCACTGAGGTGGGCTGCTTGAGACTGTCACTTCACTGATTTGAAGTCCGTCCTCCTAGATTAGCTGCTCTGTGGCCTCAGAGATGAGAGCATCAGGCAAGCCCTACTCTTACTAAAGACTCTCACATATGAATCGGCCCTTGAAGAGGCCCTGAGAGTAGAGGCCGCCAACCTATCCCTCTGCAAACTGCGATTGGGTTCCCAAAACCACACGCAAGGACACTCTGACACTGTACACCAGGGCAGTACTGCTGAGTCCTATGATGCCCAGGACAACCAATCCAATGTGTCCGATGACGGAGTTTTCAATGCATGGGCCAATCAGAAGCTGCGCCATCATTGCAAAAGCCCATGCCGCTCTCAAAAAAGCCTGTGAAGAAACGGCTGTGCCGGTTGCAGAGGTGCGCATGTGCATAGATACTGTCAGTTCCGCAATGCCATCTGTCGTGTGTGGGAAAGTGGGCCACTTCGCCAAAGTATGTCGCTCGTCTCAGGGTCATGATGCTCCAGACAAGTTCCAGCATACCCGAGGGTCTGAGAATGCCCCCAGCCAATTGTATCATTCCAAGTCATCTTGGCTGTCCAGGCAAAGACAAAGGTACAGCAATGAAGCAAGCGTGTCCGAGGACTACACCAACGAAAATCAAAGCCACCGTCTTCATCGAAGGTCGAGCGTGCCAGATGGAGGTAGACTCTGGGTCAGCATTGTCCATCGTCTCTTGGAGCACTTTCCAACAAGTCTGCCCACGATTCACTGCTCACTGCCTTCAGAGATGCACCCTACAGCTGTTTGACTTTCAGAGGAACCGAGTTCCAGTCGTCAGCAGCGCCACAGTCCATGTCAAATATAAAAAATTCTCCAGCTGTCTAAACCCACTCGTGGTAGAGGGTTGCCACACAAGCCTGATAGGGCTGGACTGGTTCGCCGCCTTGGGCATAGATGTTGTTGGCGTGAACCAAGTCACGCCGCAGCCTTTTATGGACCTCGAGACAGAGTTTCCGGAGGTTTTCAAGACAGAGCTAGGCTGCTACAAGGGTCCATCTGTGTTGTTTAACCTGGATCCTGCTGTACCACCAATCCGCCTCAAGCCCAGATGCTGCCCCGTCGCTTTCAAGCCCAAGATTGATGAGCAGATTGATAAGCTGTTGGCCAAGGGATCCTTGAGCCAGTTCCCAATGCCAAGTGGGAGACACCTATCATCACTCCCCTCAAGCCCGATGGCTCCGTCGGTTTGTGCGCTGACTATAAGTGCACCATCAATCGGGCCTTACAGCCGCACGCATACCCAGTTCCTGTGGTGAGCCACCTTCTAGCCTCAGTCTCTGGTGTTCACCAAGATCGACCTTGCCCAGGCATATCAGCAGTTGCCGGTAGATGCAGCCACAGCCAAAGCACAGACTATCGTGACACACCGAGGTGCTTTTAAAGTAAACTGGCTGCAGTTCAGGGTAAGTGTTGTCCCCGGCATTTTTCAATAACTTATGGAGCGCCTTCTTCGGGGTCTGCCTGGCGTCATACCCTATTTCGATGACGTCTTAATTGCCGGGGCCTCTGATCTTGAACTGGCTGCTCGGGTGTGAGAGGTCCTTCGTCGGCTACAGGACGTTGGCCTTTGGCTGAAGAAGAAGAAATATGAGTTCTTCGTCCCTACCGTTCAATTCCTGGGTTACCGCCTAGACACAGATGGCATCCACCCTGCTCCGGACAAGGTTGCTGCAATCCGCAATGCACCCCCTCCAAAGTCTATGAAAGAGCTGCAGTCCTTCTTAGGATTATTGAACTTTTATCATGCCTTCTTGCCCAACAAAGCAGCTCTTGCAGAACCACTCCATTGTTTACTGGACAAGTCAGCTCCATGGGCATGGGGTCGCCGGGAAAATGCCTCCTTCCAAGCCGTCAAAGCCCTCCTTGCCTTCAATGCCATCCTCATGCACTATGATGAGAAGAAGCCCCTCGTCCTAGCATGTGATGCATCGCCTTATGGGATTGGGGCCATGCTCAGTCACCGGTTGCTGTCTGGCTGGGAGGCCCCTATTGCTTTCTATTCCCGAACGTTATCCCCCACTGAGAGAAACTACGCCCAGATAGATCGAGAGACACTAGCAATCATCACTATAGTGAAGAAATTTCATGATTTCATCTACGGGTGGGAATTTGAAATCGTCACCGACCATAAGCCGCTGCTTGATATATTCACGGCCGACCGTCAAACCCCCCAGATTCTGACCCCCCGGATGATGCGCTGGGCAGTTCTTCTATCCGCCTACTCCTTCCGCCTCCTCCACAGGCCTGGCAAGACCATCGGGCACGCTGATGCCCTTAGCTGTCTGCCGCTTCCATCTTTAGGACCGCCTGAGGCCCCACTCCTGGAAGTTTTGCTGATTGAGGAGATGCCGCAGCCTCCGCTCTCTGTTGCCGACGTAGCGTTCCACACTGGCCGGGATCGAATGGTTTCTCCCTTTTTGGAGTATTTATTTTCCCCATCCTTATCCCCCCTCCCAATTCCCTTTAATTTTCTTCAGCATTCTTTTCAATATTGATTTGGTGTTGGGGAACAGAGCTCTCTTTTGTTTGTGCATGGTCTGTATTGTAACTTGTCATCATATTAGAATTAATAATTAATATTAATTATTTTAATAAGTATTCATAAGATGACTGCTGATTAATCTGAGTTGGTACAGACCTTACACTGTAACCCAAATACCTTTGCCTCCAGTACAACAGCTGGACAAAGCAATATTAAGGCTGCAGCCTCACACACCAGTTAAAGCGCAGGGGAAGAGAGGCTATTTCCTCCAGAGGAATTTGACACACAGTTGTGAGATCACGTAGCTCTTTGAAGCTGTGGGCGCAGCTCATCACTGTGTGATCAGACACAACTGTGGGTGAGTCTTCCCCCCCCCCATTTGTTTCCCTCGTGCATAAACAAGCAATTGAGGAATTGCACCTCCACACATACTGCGAAGTATATGCTCATACTGCAAGGGGGGGGACATGGCATGGAGTTGGGATGACACGATCAGACCATCCCGACAGCATGAAAGTGTGCTTGAGCAATCAGACAGGGGAAAGTCCAGCCATGGCCCACCTTATCCGGATAATACTGGACTTTTCCCAGTGCCTTTTAACTCCGCTTCCATGGCGGAGCAGCATGGGTTGCCGACAACTGCAGGTCGCTTCCCAGATATTGCTGTCTGATTGCTCCCTTTAGATCCATCTGGCATTCGCACCTATGTTGGATCAAAAGGAGCATGTGATTGCAGCCTAAGACTCAAATTCTATTGACAGATCTTGTAAATGATACCGTACCTGAGTAAAAGTCATATTTTTGCTGTTGCTTTCGTTCTTTCTCATTAGATTCTAGATGTGTCTGGTTTTCTTTTCCCCAAAGCAGAAGAATCATCAAACGGATATCTTCTCTCTTGCTATTTAATCACACTGAAATAAATAGATATTACGCTAGTGACAATAACAATCAGTGTTGCGTATGATTGAGAAAGTTCCCTTGCACGGTTTATCCTATTTTGTGCCATCTGGAAACATCAAACGTAGCAAGGAGATAATTAGGAATCATAAAGAACAAAATGGAATTAAATTAATTCCAGCTAAAAGGTATTGAAATATTATTCAGCAACATCATGAGAGCACATATGAAGGACAGGGGACAAATCTCGCAAATGAGGACCTTGGGAGCAACTTTCTCAGTCAACTTTATGGATTTTTAATTGCATAACAAATTGTGCTCTTCCTGCTCTCTACATACGCTGGCCCCAATTCAGATGAATATTATAAAAAGCATCTAGCATAGAAATCCTTAAAATCCTTAAAAAATAATAGATGGAAGGCATTATTAGGCCATTGTTTTATAGGAATATAGGTCTTAGGAAGCAAAAAAAAACCCACCCTTATTATTTCACCTTGAATGTGAGAGAGGCCTGGTTGCCTGGGAAACAAGTTATCAAGTATAGAACAAATTCAGGGTTGCCTGGGAATTTTTTGTTCTTGTATCCTATGCCTGTGTTCTGACACACACAGGTCTGTACAAATGGCATCTTAGAGACCCAGAAACTTAAGCATTGCTTTGCAGCAACTTATTATTTCCAAACCTGTATTTATTATTTATTTAGATGAAATATTTATACTCCACCTTGCATTGCAGTGCTCTGGAGCCAGCTGCCACCCTATTTGTTGGCTATGTCAAAAGAAAGCCTCTTTGTCCTAAAGGTTTGTGTAGGTGACGTATTCTCAGGGGTTCTGTTGAGAGAAAAACAACAGCTAATGGAGATCAAATCAGTCAAACCTAAAAGAAATCATCCCTGACTGTTCCCTGGAAGGCCAGATACAGAAGCTGAAGCTCAAATACTTTGGCCACACAATGAGAAGGGAGCACTCCCTGGAGAAGACCCTGATGCTGGAAAAGATTGAAGGTAAAAGAAGAAGGGGACAGCAAAGGATGAGATGGTTACACAGTGTTATCGATGCAACAAACATTAAATTAAGCAAACTCCAGAGAACAGCGGAGGACAGGAGAGCCTGGCATGGTGTGGTCCATGGGGTTGCGAAGTCATACTCAACTATGCAACTGAACTACAATAACAAAAATGCATGTTAGAGAGTCCCCCCTTTAAGTTTTGTTTTGTTTTCAGGAACAGCATTTTGGGAAGCTGTAATTTTGAGCTGAGGAGTAGTTGTGTCTGTATGAACCGTCTTCCCACTCATCACTCCCATGACATTCCAGACACACAACATGACTTATGGATTGGCCATAAAATGGCATTCTCATATTACATCACTGTTTGGAACTCCAGGTTGAATGCCGCTATCCTATCATGTCTGATGCCCCCTCCCCATGTTTCTCAAACTTTTTTGAATTCAGGCCCTCTTCTAAACTTGCTTTACCCTGCAACAATCAAGGTCTTTCAAGGAAAGGTTGTTACCCAGCTCTCATATGGTTCCCAGCTCTGTATTTATAAGAAAGGCACTTACTCGAAGGGGTACAATCCAAGTTCCTATGAAAAATCTTTGGAGACCTGTGATGTATTCCAAATGCCCTTTTTAGTTTAAAGGCTTGGCTTATCTCCTCGGAGACACATATGTGGCTACTCACATCCACCTACTGGCTAAAACACATTTTCAGTTCAGTGAGTCTAGTACCCTTGATCCTTGCTGATAGCCACCACTGAACCTGGCAAACAACAATTGAGGGGAAACGCCAGGAGCCCAGCCTCTCCCCCCAAGTTTTACTGCATCTTGGGTATCAAAAAGCAAAAGAAATAATTAAATAGCAGTTCTGGAATCATGCCTTCCAATCATAGGACACAGATACAGAAATACCCCGTTATTCTGCAGTATGTCAAATGTTATCTTAGATTATCTTCGATCCCTTGAGATCTCCAAATATTGGAGAATCGTTACCCTGGCACACTTTAATGCTCTACCTTCAGTCCTCCTGGAAGGTGGATACCATCATGTCTTGCTCCCTCACTGACTTTGTCCACATCATACAGGGAAAGTAGAGTCTATTGAACATGTTCTGCTGCACTGCTCATTCTATAATGACATCCAGCACTAGTATATTGCTCCAATCTGAACAACTTTATGTCTCTCTCCTCCTTGCAGACTCTTCCCAGGAGATAACTAATAAAGTTGTCAAATTTTGCCTAAGGGCATGTGGGATATGCGAGCAGCTGATTGAGTCTCAATAATTTTGCCTGTCTGTCCCCCCACTTAATCTGCACTCATTGTTTTGTGCTCATCGTACTGCATGTGGTCTCTTTTTTATTACTACTATCTCCTGGGCTAATTTTGTATTGAAATAAAATCGAACTTGAAACTTGAACATGTCACCTTTCTGTGGGGATCACTACTAAAGAGTGGGTGGGGGAGATTTCTTTCCTTTCAAACAGTTACAGCCCAGTGCTCCATGCCAAGAATCTGTGGACTGGGGCACCAATCCAATACTGGCACTAGGAAGGAGCCAGAGCAGATCATCTCAGAATGCTTCCTAAAAACCTCCTGTGGGGAAGTCACAAGAGGGAAAAATGATTACAGAGATCAGTTCCCCTGCATAAAATGGCTGCTTCGGAGGGTGGACTTTATGCCATTATACCCCACTAAGGTCTCTCCCCACCCCAAACCCTGCACTCCAAGACCCCCCCCCCCCCCCAGTCTCCAGGAATTTCCACACCAAGAGCAGGAACCCTGCTTTCTGAGCTTCCAAAGTCAGCATAACAGCTTGGATGACTGGAACATTATGTGCCTATGTTTCTGTATCTTGCATGGCTTCCTCCCTCCCAAACTTCAGAACTTTACTTCTTCCAAGTGTTGGGAGCCCCCTTGGGAGAGGCAGGGTGCTGGAGGATAAACATCTCATAGTTATTGCAGACTGGCTGGGGCTGTGAAAAATAGGAATAGTCAATTCAGACAACCATACATAGCTGTAAAATGCATTTGCTTTGGTAAGTCCTATGTGTTGGAATAGGCAAGGTCTATCGTGCATAGATAAAGAAAATGACAAGAACATCCTGCAGGGGGCAGCAGAGGGGACAACTAGTTAGCATAGTGAGATTAGGAACTTTCTACTTTTTCAAACAGTCTCAGTCTCCTGATTGGCTCAGTTAGGGCTCTTTCTCGCTCCTGCTGAGAACAGTTTGTTACTGACTCCTTCTAGCTAGTTAGACAGTTAGACTTCTCTTTCTCTCTCCTCTTTCTTACAAAGTTTGTTACTTTCTTAAAAAACTGACTTTATTCTTTAAACAGCTTGTGCTCTGCTTTACTGCATATCAACACTCTAACAAACTATGTTAATAGGCTATAATGTGTGATACCAGCTTTAAGCTCTCTAACACATGCAAGGTTCAAGATGGATCCAACCATCCATGAACCTTGCAGACTAGGACTACCCTATTTCCTAATCTGACTGCAGCACCTTCCACCCACCACAAGTTTTATTTCTGGAAGTCAGCAGACCATCAGGAGCAGCAGAGGGGGCAAAATGGAAGGTCTGAAGCAGGAGGGGGAATTGGTAGAAATCACTCTCTCTTCTATAAATAGAAATGCTGTTAAGACACCTATATTTTGTGAATTTTGTGAAATATTTTTTTTAAAAATCAACATACTAAAAAATCAATATATTTAACAGATACTCGGCATTTTAGCATATTATTTAATAACACCACCTTTTTTTACTGGTTTTAACATGACAAATATAAAAATCAACAAGAAATTGGATCAGAACAAAAATGTTAATTGGACCAATGCTCCCTCTCAGCTGTAGAGTCCTGTGAGCAAAAATTCTACTTGGTGAGCTACTGTCACTAAAGTTGTGAGCAGGTGAGTTGGCTGCTGCATAAATTAGTTTGCTCTGCAGCCATCCTTCCTGAGCCAAGGCAAAAATGTGTGAGCCAAAGGCTGGAAAACTGTGAGCTAGCTCTCACTAACTCAGCTTAGAGGGAACACTGAATAGGACTATAAAAATATGGGAAGGGAAGGGGGAAAGATGAGAGGAGGAAACAAGATTTATTTGATCATCTACAGTAAATTAAATATAAGGCAGCTCAATAGAGGGATTAAACTCCAATTTGTGGGGAGGTTACTATGTACCAGGAAGGTACTAGGAAACTTTTAGGGTGGCTACTAAACTCCACCCAAGTGAATGGGGAGGATACTATTCAGGAGAAAAAGCTAAAGGAATTTTGAGCAAAGTGGGTCACAATAAGATTAGGGGCGTTTTCTCACTAGCTTTCCCCCGCGGTTTACACCGAAGCTAGCACCGGAGCTTCTGGTCAGTTTCCCACCATTTGCTCCGTGCTCACAATTTCCTCCAGAGTATCACTGCACTGCTCCGGAGCTTCCCTGGAGCAAGAAAATCCTGTTCCTAGCAGGATTTTCTTGCTCCAGGGAAGCTCCGGAGCAGTGCAGTGATACTCTGGAGGAAATTGTGAGCACGGAGCAAATGGTGGGAAACTGACCAGAAGCTCCGGTGCTAGCTTTGGTGTAAACCGCGGGAGAAAGCTAGTGAGAAAACGCCCTAGGATATTATTTTTAGGTGAGGTACACACTTTTGTAGGGATTTCGTTGTTGTTGCAAATCATTCCTTTACAAGAAAAGCACTTTTTCGTACAAAAGTATAATATGGTTTTTTTAAAAAAAAAACATGATGGGAAAACATTTATTAGTATTGCATTAGTATGCATTATACCAAGCAAGAAACTGGTTCCAAACAAAAAAGAAAGGAAAGTGGGGGGGAGAGAGATAATGCTCCCCTTTGTAAAAGCAATTACTCAACTGCAGCAGACAAGCATACCAGGGACAAAGGTTTATACAACTCTCCCTTTTGTTATAAGTTTATTTCACTGGGAGAAATTTTTAGTTTTTTACATAGGAAACATTTAAAAAAAAAAATGACTTCAATCCCATAGTAAATAACCAATGACAGAATGGATTTCCTTCAGCAGATCAGGTCTCCCTCACCACCGCCCTTTTGGTTCAGCTCAAAATTATCTCTGAAGAGTTGTTCCTGGGTGACAGGCAATCCACAGGAACAGTATAATGGGAATCAGAGATCAGCATTAGGGAGGGGTGCTGGTGAAAATGCCCCTCTGTCCATGGGAATTCAATGGGATCCAACCCTATGGCACCCCCACCTGTGTGGTCTGAAGTGATGTTGATGAGAGATCTAGCATCTCTTTCAGAGTAATATGTCCAGTGTGTCCTATTCCCTTTCTAAAATTCCTTTACACTGAATAAATTCTAAAAACCCTTTTCTTAGTCCCTCCCCACTAGCACCTCCACCACTTTGTGCTGGCTAGGCAGGATAGAAGTCTAAATAAATAAATAAGGGCTCACCAAGGTTTCTGAGTTCAGCTGTATTTCAGAATCACCAGCAAAAGAGACAGGAATTCCAAGCCAAAACAGAACAAAATGCTTCCAGCTATTTCATTTGGGAAGCTGTAAGCTGTCACTAGAAAGTGTTCTCTATTACCGCTCCCAAGTGCCTGTGTGCTGTCAAATATTCCTTTCCTGGAAGTGGTGAAAGTTAAAGTTATTACTTTGGAGTAAAAAAGGAGTGAGAGTTAATCCCAGTTCAATCCCATCAGCTATATGGCACTGATATAACAACCCTATCTGACTGGAGTTCCTACATGTTAGAAGAAGAAGAGAAGAAGAGATTGGATTTATACCCCACCCTTCACTACCCAAGGGAGTCTCAGAGCGGTTTACAAACTCCTTTCCCTCCCCCTCCCCACAACAGACACCCTGTGAGGTAGGTGGGGCTGAGAGAGCCCTGAGACAACTGTCCTTGAGAGAACAGCTGTGCCAGAACTATGGCTTGACCAAGGTCATCCAGCAGGTGCAAGTGGAGGAGTGGGGAATCAAACCCGGTTCTCCCAGATTAGAGTCAGCGCACTTAACCACTACACCAAACTGGCTACACCAAACTGGTTACCAAGGGAACATATTGTTAAGCCAAATCTGTGCTGCCATATTGTAAATGTATGGCTTTGGCTTACTAACACTAGATCAATGGCTCATCTAGTCTGCAGATGCTTTAGTGCCTGCCAGTTCTGCTCACCAGTCAGAAGCAGGGAGCTGATTTTTCATTGAGCCAGTCAGTTATCCATGATCAACTAAAGCTTATTTGGAGGGTTGCTTTCCATGCTTCCAAACAATACAGTGCAGTGTTATTAAGAACACAGAACATAACAATAGAAGAAAAGTCCAGCTGAATTAGACCAGTAGTCTATCTAGTCCAGAATACTGTTTCACACAGTGGCCAACCAATTGCCCTGGAGGACTAACTAACTGGGCACAGAGACCTTCCCCTGTTCTGGCACTGGTATTCACATGATTGTTGTCTCAGACTATGGAAGCTTTCTTAATTCCCCACCGGTAACCCTCAATAGGCCTATCAGTCTTTAATCTGTATAATCCTCTTTGAAAGCCGTCTATATTTGTGGACATCATTACATCTACTGGTCATAAATTCCACAATTTAATTATGTGTTGAATAAAAAAGTATTTCCATTTGTCTTGAAACCAGGGCTTTAAAAAAAAAAAAAAGAGGTGCCAGAACTCTCAAGAGGTAAATAAAGTTTTCGGTCTGTATACTGAAAACTCATGAACTTTTAAACATTTTAAAAATAATTTTGATGAAGAGGTTCTGGAACTCTGTTCCAGCATGTTCCCCCAGAGAAAAAGCCCTGCTTGAACCTATTGCCCCTCAACTTCATTCAGTTCACAAGTTCTACTGTTATGACAGAGAGAGAAATAGCTCTCTGAATCAATCCCATGCATAATTTTGTAAACCTCTATCATATCTTTCCTTATCCCATCTTTTGTCTAGACTGGAAAGTCCCAGACTCTTTAGACTTGTTTCTAGGAAAGGTGCTCCAACCCTTTCATCATCTGAACTTTTTCTTCTGTACAGTGACCAGAACTGAATACAGTATTCCAAATGAGGCCGTACCATAGCTATATACAAAGGCATTACAATATTGGCCATTTTATTTTTAATCTCTTACCTAATAATCCCCAGCATGAAGTTTGCCCTTTTCATTACTATCACACACAGTGAAAAGGCAAGCCTGCTTTCTAGTACAACCCCAAGATCTCTCAATCTTGGGCTGGGGACAGACTGGCAATGTGGCCCCGGGATAGGTCCGCTTTAGAAGCGGGGGAAGGGAGGCAGTTCAGACAGCCGCAGCTGTCCTCGGTCTCCCTCCCATACTCACCCATTTCAGATGCGCTTCCATGGTGCCTCAGACGGACACCAGCAGAAAGTGGTGTCCAGGGGCCTTCCTCTGTTTGAATCCCACTTCCCAGCTGTGTGGACGGGAAGAGGTGGGGTTCAAATGGAGGTGGCGGTGTGAACGTGCCACCGTGGAGAGATGTACGTACGTGCATATGCACTGTGTACGCTCATGCACAGGAAAAAAGCAGGAGAGGAGGCGGGGAGATTTTAAATTTTTAGACTGCTGCTACAGCCATGAGCCTATGTGCATAGGTGCCCATGCACCGAATGCCAAAATTTTATTTATTTATTTATTTGATTTATACCCTGCCCTCCCTGCGAACGGGCTCAGGGCGGCCCCACGACAATGGCCCCACGACAAGCTGTGGCCCCACGACAAGCTGTGGAGGCTGGCCAGCCTGGGGCCACTCCACAGCAGTTTGACCACGTCAACCCGGAATGCTCATGCAGGAGTCTGGCCAGTGTCAACAGCCAGCCCTGGGCCAGTTTTCCCCCACGGCTTTTGGCCCCACTTCCCTTCCACGGCAGATTCCCAGTCCTTCCTCAGCCTTGGTCTCAGCCAGTTCAGACCCCATCATCATATACTTAAAGTTGGGATTTTTTGTTTCAGTGTGCATTACCTCACCTTGAACTCCATTTGTCTTCTTGTTGCCCACTCAGCCAGTTTATAGAGATCCTCCTGAAACTCTTCACAATCCACTGTATCTCAAAAAAGGATATTACAAAGCTGGAAAAGTAAAGACGAGGTCCACCATGGACTACCACAGTTTCTGCATTTTTTCCTGTATAAATATAGCCCTCGAACCCATAGTACTTTGCATGAAAACCCCAGAGTCAGTCTCTACCTCACTCTTCTTCTGACATATACTGGGTTCAGACGCGGTCAAGTGATCAGCTCATAGTTTATTAACATGAAACACAGACTGCTTGCAGAACCCTGGGGTCCACTTAGATGCCGGTACAAGTCATACCCACAAACACACCCAACCCCTGTGATAGGTTTATTTACAGTGCACCCATAACCGTAGGTCCCTTTTAGGATCCTGCTAAACTGATTGGCCTATTCTAGGATCCACTCTGGCTATTGTCTAGTGATGCGAAGCTCTGGCAGTTAGCCTGACCGCATGTGCAGTCTTCATTAGCACACAACACCCCTCCCCCCATAGTTAAGACCCCTTATAACATATAAAGTCTCTGAGGTATGTGGGCCACCACCTTTCTCTGGCAGAGCAGCATATTTCGGGTTCTGTGGTTGTCTGTTCTGGAACCATCTCTCACCATTCGGGGGGGGGGGGGGGACTTCTGGACTCTCAGCCAAGGCCGGTGCTGGGGGAATATCTATATTTGGCCATTGCGGTGCTTGTGCGGATGCTTCGGGCTCAGCTGCCTCGACTGTCTCCAGAGCCTGGGATTTGTCCTCGCTTTCCCCTGTTATGTCTGAGTCCACGGAAAGGAGACGGCATAGCTGGTTGACATGGCACCTCCATAGTTGGCTGTCTTCTCTGGAGACCTCGTATGACAGGGGCCCAGTCACCCTGACCACCCAGCCTGGAAGCCACACGGGACCCTGTGCAAAGTTCCTGGCATATACCAGGTCCCCCGGGAAGAACTTGTTGGGGCCTCTTGGTTATCCAGGCCTGCACTGTGTTCTGGTGCTTGGTCTGGGTGCAGGTATTCTAGCCTAGTGGTGAGATGCCTTCCCATGAGTAGCTCTACCAGGCTGCACCCCATGGTGGTGTGAGCAGTCAACCTTTGGCCAAACAGGAATGCGGCTAACTTGTAGTCCCAGTCCCCCTGGTCCATGCAGGGCAGGGACTCTTTAGTCGTGCATACCATGCGCTCTGCCTGGCCGTTGGTTGTGGGGTGGAATGGAGCAGAGCGTATGTGCTGAATTCCGTAATATAGCGCAAACTCCTGGAACTTCCCCGATGTGAAAGCTGATACATTGTCCATCACTAGGGCATCCAGGATGCCATATGTGCTGAAAATCCACCACATAGTGCAGATGGCAGATTGAGATGAAGTAGATGGCACCAGAACCACTTCCAACAACTTGGAGTAGGCATCCACCAAGATGAATGGAGTTGCCCCTGGAATGAGCCTGCAAAGTCCAGATGCAGCCTGGCCCACGGCTTGTGGGAGGACCCCCAGGGTCTCACCAGTGCTCTTGGTAGGTCCAGGTGAGATTCTTAGCATGTCTGGCAGCTGTTCACCCTGCCCTCAATCTCGGTCCAACCCCGGCCACCACACATAGCTCCTGGCCAGGGCTTTCATGCGCATGATGCCCAGGTGCGTCTTATGGAGAGCTATGAGTACTCGCTTGTGCAGAGGAGTGGGCACAACCCCTCAACTTCCCCAGAGCAAGCACCCCTGGTGAGATGAAAGCTCATCCTGCTGGGACACAAAAGCGGCAAATTTTGACCCCACCGGACTGAAGGGCCATCCTCTCCCCACCCACTCCAAGACCTGGGACTGGATGCAATCCCAGGCAGTGTGGTGAGATACATCCACAACCTGGATAGAGCAGTCCAGCAGGTCGCCCAGTAAAGCAACATGGTAAGCTGGAGCCAGAGCTGGGTCACAGGATAGCAGCGGAAGACAACTGAGGGTGTCGGCATGGCCCATTGCTTTTCCAGGGCGGTGTACAAGCACATACTGGAACCTGGCCATAAAGATGGATCATCGCAGTATGCAGGGGGACAGCATCTGGGGAGTCTGGCGGTCTGGGGTGAGCAGACCCAGGAGCGGCTTGTGGTCCATTAGGACAGTGACGGGCTGGCCGTATAAGTAATTGTGGGTTTTTAAAAATCCCAGCCATGATTGCCCGGCCCTCCTTATCAGTTTGCGCATAGTTGCACTCCACTGCCGACAGGGTGAGGGAATAATAAGCCTCTGGAACCTCCTGGCCATCCACCAGCTGGTGCCCCAGGACTGCCCCCACCCCATATGGGGAAGCATCACATGCCAGGACCACTAGAAGGGTCTCATCAAAGTGATCTAGGACCGCATTGGAGGTCAAGAGTTCTTTAATTGCCTGGAAAGCCATGGCATGATGTGGACCCCAGACCCATGGGGCGCATTTATCTAGGAGTCAATGGATGGGTTCAGCAACCACAGCCTTGTGTGGCAAGGAGTGGTAAAAACTGAGGAGGCCTAAGAAGGCCTGGAGTTCCACTTTGGAGGAGGGGATGGGTCCCCATTAAGCTTCACCGGAGTGACTACGGAGGTCTCCTAATGGGCATGTGGTATAGGTTCCAGGACCCCTTGTTCCGCCAAGTGGTCTAACTCTATGTCTATCTTTGGCAGTAATGCAAACAGGGCATGCTGGGCCTTCAGTCAGACTGGCCGTACCGTGGGGGTCAAGGTTGAGGGAAACTGGAGGTCCAGTGTAGTGGCCAAGTGTGCCATCAAAGATGGCCAGAAACTTTTCACACACCTCCAACAGTCCATTAAAGTCCCTGTACTGAACCCTGAATTAGTCTCACACCTTGATGGCCACCGGGTTCTTTTGGAAGTCCTACAGCATGGGACCAACAGGTTTTTTGAGAAGCCCCCCTCCCTTTGGACACAGTCTCTTAAGGGTCTCAGCTGATATGATGGAGAAGGAGGACCCTGTGTCCAGCTCCATCTCACAAGGGAACCCCTCTACCTGCACTGTGACATGTATTTTGTTAGGGGTGTCCCAGGGCAGATTCAGTATCTGGTGTTGGTGGGTGTTGGTCATGGTGTGTAGGTCCGATGGATGTTGTCTGGTTCCAGGGAAATGGCAAGCCTTGGTGATGTGTCTCATCTTGCCACAAGACCAACAGATTGCATCCCAGAAGCAACAGGAGCGGCGCTCATATGGATCCCCACAACTGGCGCACAACATTGGAGCGATTGATTGTGTGGGCTGCAGGATGGATGCAGAGGGTGGATGAGATCCTCAGCAGTCAGGATGGCGGACCTGTAGGACGTTCTCCTCATCTGATGTGTCGGAAGCAGTGGTGGTGGACATGTGGTGGGCCACCAGACCTTGGCAGTCTCTTTGGGACTTTTCAAAAGCTGTGGCCACTTGGAGTGCTTTTTCCAGTTTAATATCTTCTATGCCAATGAGCTTCCTGCAGAGTTTCAGCTCTCAGACGCCCGAGACGAATTGGTTCAGCAGGGCATCCTTGATTGTGGGAAACTTGCAGTCTATGGCTAACCCGCGAATATCTGCCATGAAGTCAGTGGCCGATTCTCCAGATTTTTTGTTTCGCGCAAAAAAGTCCATGCACATTGCCATCTTGGATGGTTTTGGTGCAAAATGCTCCATGAGGGCTTTGACTAGTTTGTCGCAGGTTGGTGAGTTGCTTGACCCATACCTCCCACAGCTCAGGGTGTGCTGGGTCGAATACAGAGATCTGTTCTGGAGCGCAGCCATGTCTCGAGGTGCTGGAGCGATGCAGAGCGGGAGATCCTTGAGGCCGGTGCTGGTGTTCATGGTGGTGCTAGCTTTGGAGTCAGGTGCAGAATCGCTCATTGGGATCCCATCCTCATCACCAGTGACATATACTGGGTCAAGTGATCAGCTCATAGTTTATTAACACCAAACACAGACTGCTTACAGGACCCAGGGGTCTGCTTAGATGCTGGTACAAGTCACACCCACAAACACACCCAACCCCCGTGATAGGTTTATTTACAGTGCACCCATCACTTCCAATTTATATCCCCAAACAAACTCTAATGAAATGACAGTGCAATCTTCATAAGTTTGTTTGGCACTACAAAGCTCCAAGGTTAAACACTGAAACATTATGTAGGCCACTAAAACGAGGAGGCTAGAATGTTCCCAACTTAACCCACTACTACAAGGCCACTATACTAGCCAATTTAGTTAAACAGTACCATAGCTCTGAGGACCTTGGTTGGAAATGGACTGAGGAATCTTTTTTACTCAGCAATAATTTCAGAGAAATATTATGTCAAGACACACCCTATGCAAAACTAACTCAAGCTCAAAATCTCTATCTCTGGACTACTTTTAAAATCTGGTTTCCTCATAGGGCTCACTTGATAGCTTTGCGGTCATTGCTAAGCACCTTCACTGGTCAAGATTGGTTTTTACCAGCTAAGGAATACACTACATTTAGCTCGTGAAAAAGTTCAGGGTTGACACGCTTGACTGATGCAGTACAAGGTCATAAACTGTCTCCTAAGCTGGAACTAGAGAGGAAATATAACCCAAACTTATTATGGTTTGAATACTTACAATTTCAGCATCTGTTTGCAGCTTCAAATATCCTAAATAATCTTAAAAGAACACTTATGGGATTTGAGCAGTTGCTATACAATGGTGACAATAAAAAGGCCTTATTTCAAGAATGTATCAACTTTTACTAGATGCTGGGAGTGGTAGGCTTTTGGCATACCAAAACTTTTGGCACAAATATTTACAGCAGTTGTTCACCAATGAACAGTGGGAAGAAATTTGGACTACTTTCGCTAAAATCTCAAAATTGTAACATATACAATCAGCCACGCTTAAAGTTTTAATGTGGTGGTACTTGACACCGGCAAAGATAGCTCATGCGCACTCGAACGCCTCCCCCCTATGCTGGAAGCTTTATGGGACTAAAGTGGCTTATTATCACAATTGGTGGCAATGCACATATATAGAACAGTTTTGGAAGCAGATTCTACATAAAATTGAAATTTTAACTGGGTATACTTTACCTCTGGATCCAGCCTTGTTGTTGCTCCATCGATGGCCTCCGGACTCTCCGCCTTCTGGAATGATAGAACTAATAAATATATTAATCATTGCTGCGAAAGTAGTTATAGCACAAAACTGGAAGGCCAAAAATGCTCCAATGTTCAATGGTTGAATAAAGTCTGGGATTTCTTTTTATTAGATAAATTTTGCTTGATTTCCCACAAACACTGCCCCGGTGTCGTTCCTCCATTTGCCCCGATGACCTGCTTGAATTTCCCACTATTTGCCACGGGGCACATTTTGACCTGGGGCTTTGCACAATTTCCTCCGCGGCTTCAGTGATCCTCAAAAACCAGGATCACTGAAGCCACGGGGGAAATAGCACAAAGCCGCGGGTCAAAATGCACCCCGTGGCAAATAGTGGGAAATTCAAGTGGGCAATCAGGGCAAATGGAGGAATGACACTGGAGCAGCACTTGTCTTTCTGTTTTTGTGAGTAGTATTGACAATGAAAGGGAATTGTTGAATCCTGTTGACAAATGGCACTCGGTACTAACCAATATAGACTTGGACCAATTTGATTTGGAACATGTTATGGATGCTAAATTTAAAATCTTTATATATGGGTAATAATGAATAAGATGCAAATTGCGGTATGATATTTAGTTAACTGGCTTAAGGATATTGTGTTGTAATTGTAGTACTCAAAATAAAAGGTTAGAGCTTAGTTCTGATGTTAAGAAAATGTGTTAAGTTAATAATTGGTTAAATCTCAAGATGCTACCTCTACACACTGTTTGTATTCGACTATTGACAAACGATGTTGATTTGGATATGAACAACATTGTGCTTGTATGTACATTTGTTTTTGGAACATTAAAATAAAATACAATTTGTGAAAAGAAAAAAAATTACAGTGCGCCCATAACCATAGGTCCCTTTTAGGATTTTGCTAAACCAATTGGCCTATTCTAGGATCCGCTCTGGCTATTGTCTAGTGATGCGAAGCTCTGGTAGTTAGCCCAATTGCATGTGCGGTCTTTGTTAGTACCCAACATTTCCCTCCCAATCACCACCTATGATCATCTGACACCCTCTGCTGCTGTGCAACCTCTTTCTCCTCCAATCCATTCCCTTCAGGACATCCAACCCTCTTAAGGACAGTCTTATATATTGCATTTGTCCTCTTTCTTTGCATTCTTTTTGTGTGAATTGCTGTTTAGGTGTTAGGCTTCACTGAATGTGTGTGCTTGTGTCATGGGTGTGGATGAGGGAGAGCAAACAGAGCTTGCAGAAACCACAGCTGACCCCTCTGAAGCATCAGAGGAGGATAGCTGGCAGTTGCCTGTATCAGCATTCTTCACACCTGGCTCAGATAAGGGGGAAGAATTGCAAGCTGAAAGTCCTCTTGACTCACCCCCACATGTGATTCATTTAAGGGAGTGACTGTGGCAAAACTTAGGAACCAGGTGACGAGAGGCCAGGCTACAGGGAAGACGCTTGGCTAGCCCAGAGTTCTAACGGGAGCCTGGGTGATTGTGCAGCTGGCTAATTGATAGCAGCATTTAACTCCACATTCTGGGCAGTACTCTTTGTGGAAGCAACAAGTCAGCTTTATGCTGCCTCGCATCCACTCTGGCTCAGCTCTTGCACCTAGAGCTTCAGACCCCCTGGCTTTGGACTTGGCTCTGTGTTCCTGGCTTGGCTTTGGACTATGTTTCTGGTTAGTGATTTTGGACTTGGCTATGTGTTTCTGGCTCCTGACCCCGGCTTGGCTTTGGACTTTGCACTGTCTTCTTGGCTTCTGACCTCAGCCTGTTTTGGACTTCCTCTGACTGGGACCCCAGCCTGTGAAAGCTTGTGTGTTTGTGTAAAGGTACAGTTTTTTGTGTGCCTCTTGCTTTCCTGTTTTTCAGAACAAAGTCTGAGTCCAGTGGCACCTTTAAGACCAACAAGGTGGACTCAGACTTCGTTCTACTGCTTCAGACCAACACAGCTACCCACCTGGATCTATTTTTACTATGTTTTCAGAATAAAGATTTTAGGTTATTCTATATTTCTGGGAATCCCCACGTTCCCATAGCAAAGTGCTGCACAAATTCAGGACCTAAATATACATAGGCAGTGGTCCTAATATAATTTTATCCAGAAATATCCATGTGTATGCTTGGCACCAATGGCACACAAAGGGGGATGTGGGAAACATTGAGAGCTATACACATGTATGTCATTTTAGTAACAGCAGGGCCTTTGAAGATGTGGCCCCAAGCTATATAAGGCTTTAAGGGCATGCATCACAAGGGCAAGATCTTTTCTGCCCAGGAAGGGCTGCAACTGTCTCACCAGTCAAAGGAGGTGGTGCTCTTTTAGCTATATCTGACATGGAAACAGGTTTTCAACTTTTTCCAGATATATTACATTTCTGTCACCATTTTAAAAGTGATTTCCCCCAGTGCTTTCATTCTTATAAATGAGAAATTTTACAAACTTATCTTAATTTGTTTAGTTATCTTTACACCCCTATCCTCCTAAATTATTAAAAGGGATACAGGACTATAAGAATACAGAACAAAATATCACAGATTCAGACCTGGTGCACACATTCGTCACTTGTTTCTTCTCTACATATGATTGCTGTACACTTGTACAGTTACTGGCTGATAGGGAACAAACATATTAAGCGTCAACTCCTCCTCTTGAAAAACGTACAGATATTGCATTTGGGATAGATTTCCTTCCTAAACCACTTTCCCCATGTATCTAGGGGGGAAATGCCCCACAAAGTGTGTGTTTGTTTGAGGTTGCCATCAAGGGCTGCATCTCTCCAGAACACTTAAAATTGGTTTCCTGAACCACTGTTTTCTTAATAAACTTATGCAGTAAAAATTGTTTTTATGGCAAAAATAGATTATCTTGGGTTTATTTCCAGATGCTCCCCCTCATCCAAAAGTAACTTGTAAGGGATAAGTAACTATACTTTGAGGGCATGGTGGTACAGGGGACAATGTCCTAAGAGGAACAGTTGTAGAGTCACAGTACTTACCTCATGGCTCGCAGAGAGCCACATTCACAATTACATTTGACCAAAAGAGCCACATTGACATCCCTGGCATAAGGCCTGCACCTCAGGGAGGCTCACCATTTACCTGTTCCTCCTCTGTTTCTGGAAATCACCTGCTAACCACAAGCCCCATTGGACAAGGGCCTTGCCCACTTTCCTGAAACATGGATAGGTGCCACACTGGGGAAGAGCAGTTAGAAGAGCCTCAGGTGGCACAAAGGGAGATGTTAAAGAGCCACTGTGCATATCACTGTTCCAGAGCTATTTTTCTTGGAACTCTACCTGCAAAAAGTAAACAATGGCTGTGATCACACAAACTAAATAATCCACTTTCAATCTACATTCCATGTGCTTTCCAACTGGATTTTACTGTGTGAATTGGCAAAATCCAATTTGAAAGTGCATTGAAACTGGATTATTTAGTATGTGTGATTGCATTGAATGGGTGCCTAATTCACCCCAATAGTGTTTTCAGGGTTAAAAAGACAACCTGCTAATAGAGATGCATCCATCTACACATTTTGGGTTCTTTGGGAGAAATGTACTGTTCTGCTTTGTTCCTGGGTTCTTCTTTGAAAAATCTTTTCCCCAAAATCCAAATTCAGATTATTCTTTTACTCTAATTTGATGTTTGCATCTGTCAATCTGTGTCCCTTTACTTAAGTCACATTGAATGCAGAACATAATTTTGATTAAATAGACATTTTTTTCCATTTTTTCCAATTAAAATTACAATACCAAAGCAAGAATTAACCATCTGTTATAAAACCAAAAATCACAATGACCAACCATCTAAACTATGTTCCATGGGGGGAATTACATCAACACAGAGAAATTCTAAGACTGGTTTCCATATTTTGTCATACTCAAATAAAGGGACTATCGTACGTAAATCCCTTAAAAATGGATTATGCATAATCCTACCCATCAAGAATTGTTCCCAGATTTTCTGGTACCATTTTTAAAGCAAAGATCCCATGAGGGATTTCCAATTCCTAGCAATGACCAGACAAGCAGAAGCAACCAATGTAGAAACAAAAAGTTTGGTGTTTTTATCTATCAGAGTCAGCCCAAAAATCCAATAACAAAAATTCTGCAGAATAAGGATATTGTTGGATATTTCTTTATGAACCACCTTCCAAAAGTCCTGAACCAGATGGCATTCCCACCACACATGTAAAGCAGTGCCTTCCTGCTCACAGGTTCTCCAACATATTGGGCTCAAAGACTTGTTCATCAGGTTTAATTTGTGTGGTGTTAAATACCAATTGGATAACAGTTTATAAAACTGGACTTTAATATTCCAACAACAGGATTTATTGGAGGGAGAATTCCAAATCTGCTTCCAGTCAGATTCCAAAAGGGTCAATTTCAAAGAATCAAACCATTTTTTTTTGGTAAGGTAAAGGTTTTTTTTCTATATTGCCGTTAATAATAATTTATAGAGGGCTGAAATAATACCTTGTTTACCATAGACATATGACTGAAAAAATCAAAAAAAGCAATCCAAAGGAAAAAGGCTCTACTAAGCAATATAGGAGTTGTGCTAGTATAATAAATTGGAATAATTCAACACAAACATGCTCCAAGATCTGTGTTTGTTTTTAACAAATTTGTTCTATATTTAGAATCATGTAATCAAACAGTGGCCCAGCGATTGTTAAAAAGTACTCTTCCAACAGTCAATTGCTCCACGTAATTGTGCTTCATTTTCTATTTCTTGCAGAATAAATACTTTCCATCTCTCAGTGGGATGGCTTTTAGAAATGCAAAAGGTGACCTGAATATATTATAGGAATAATCCTTGCACACAAACACACACACGCCCAGCTCGTTCATGGCCAGTTCACACAGGCCTTGGACTTGCAGCAGCTCAGGCTTGTGTTGTTGTTGACTCACCCCGCTAAAAGCAGACCTCCAGCCATCTGCAGTGTTCTTCCAGGGGCTTGAGAACCACTCTGCTTTTTGTAGCATGATAGGCAGCAAGAACATGAGCTCTCTGATCCCCTGTTGAGTCATTAGATGCAGCTTGTGGCCTGGATTCAACTGACCAGATCATAAATTGTGCAGGCCTGAAATTAGGGCTGCCAATAACTGGAGGAAAAAATATATATCTTGCCCCTTTAACAGAGGGAATAGGCAACTAAAGCTTTTTATGGCATAGAGACACGTAACCCCAGCTGATAAATAACATCCTATTAAGTAATGGTTCTCACCTTTTTTGAGCCTGTGGGTGTCTGTGGAATTCTGTGGGTGCATTCACAAAATGGCTGCTGCAGAAGGTGGAGCCAAGAAAAAAATGGCCACTGTGAAGAAATGCATTTTCTCCCAGAAAGCTGGCAAGGAGCAAAGCCTCCCCTTGTATTTTAACAGTTTTTTTTTTCTCTAGGCAGAGGAGGAAGTCAGTTCGCTTGTACCTCAGCCCACTTTCATACAAACATTAATAAGTCTAGACAATGAGATAGTCAAGCTTTCCCCTTCTTCCCTTCTTCTCCAGGCAGTAGGGTTGCCAGTCCCCAGGTCCCAGTGGGAGTTCCACTTTCCGGGGCTTCTGCCTGCCTCCAGCCAGCTAGTCAACAGGGGAAACCCCACCCCCAAACAGCTGGGCATGATGCTCTGGTTTGAGGGCAAGACTGTGGTAAATTTGACCTAAACCAGAGAGTTTTGCCCTTAAACCAAAATGTCACCATGTAACATCGCTGACATGATGATGTTACTTCTGGGTCACATCATTGTCAGTGATGTCCTGGAATGCCCCCAAATCCCCATGCTGGTGCAGCGAGGGGACTTGGCAACCCTACCAGGCAGAGAACAGAGTTCAGAGGACTTTAGGCTAGAACAGCTCCAGGGATAATCTCCAGGAAGGAGCTGGAGGAAATGCTTCTCTGACCTGGTGTGAGGCTTCTGTATAGACAGCAAGAGATCAGACCTTTGTTGCTGAAGCAAAGTTCTTTATTGTTCAAATACTGCAAACAGGTTATCGAATGTTTGTTAGAGATGCTTAATGGAATACAGACAGTGCTAATATACTCTCAGGCTTGAATTGAACCCTGGTCCTGAGCCAATCAGGGCAGGAAGGTAAACGAGGGAAAAAGTACAAGGGACCGTTGAGGGTCCCACAGCAAGGTGAGAAAGTTATAAATTCCCTTCTTGATCTGAGTGACCCACATGTGTTAACCTAGGCACAACATCTCCAGGCACCCGGCCATAAAGTACTCTCAAGGTTTTAACAACAAGATAACATACGCTGGCCCGGAAAAAGGGAGGAGGGAATGCAAGGGAGTAACCGCCATTTGTTTAGAGATGACGCCTAGGAATGTGGGTCGCCATCTCCCGCCTAGACATTGCAACATAAACCAGAGCAACTAATATACTTCAAAGCAACATTTATAGCTCTAAGGAGGGAGGGGGACTCAGACAGATAAGGGGCACAAGCGAGGGTCTGTGAAAACAAAGGAATCAAAAGCGAAGTACAGAAAAATGCAGAGGCATCATTGTCAGATCCTGACACCTGGCCTGGCTGGGTCAGTGGGGTGGAGAAAGAGAGATGATAAAATCTCCTTGCAAGGGGAAGGTAGTTTCTTTTCCTGGGATGCTGAGGACATGAGAGCACACACACTGATCTCTCCTTTGGGATGGCAGTCATTAACCATGTGCTTGCCTACAGAAGGAGGGATCTTCAAGGTAATGGCAATACTGCAGAGAGCAAGAACTTCTTAAAGCTAAGAGGGCTTTCCCTATTTTAACATCTGATAGGCCAAGAGGGACAGAGGATTTGCATTTTTACACATTTCTTTTGGTTTCCTTGCTCAATCTGGTGCTGTGATAAAAGTACACTTGTAAACATTTTCTTTTTAATAAATAGTTTATAACTTTTGATGCTGGTCATGGTTCTATGTACCACATAAACTTCCACCATCTCAGACACGGTATTTTAAAAGGAGCGCCAGGGAGGAGGGAAGGCAGTTGGCAAGTGGCTATTCCTCCAGAGGTGCGTAAGTGCAGTAAACTGTCCCCATGGTGATCAGGCACTGGACAGTGGGAGACATAGAGGCTAGGCCTCTGAACTTGGAAGGGAAGTTGGGAGTCCTGATTCTCCCAGTGGGAAATCCCAACAACGATCAGGGGGGAAGCCCCTCCAGGTGTGCCGGTGATGGTGGGCAAAGCCTAACTCACACAGAATAGATAGAGAATATAAAAGGAAAGAAATGATTCTATATAAAGTGTTCAGGGTAAAAAAAACAAAACATGCTGGTCTGTTGCTTAGTGCCCATCTGGCAAATTAAATAGTATTTCTCAGGGGTCCTTTCGTAAAAAAAGAGGTGCAGGAGCTCATTAGCATAACTCATTTGCATATGCCACACCCCCTGACGTCACCAGAATGACGTCATGGGCAGTGTGTCAGAAGGCCAGACGGGAGGGAGGGAGGGGGAAGGAAGGAAGGAAGGAAAGGAACAGGAAGGAAGGTAGGTAGGTAGGTGGGAGAGAGAAAAGAAAGAAAAAAAAGGAGGGAGGGAGGAAGGAAGAAAGAAAGAAAGGAAGGGAGGAAGAAAGGGGAAGGAAGGAAGAAAGAAAGGAACAGTAAGGTAGGTAGGTAGTTGGGAGAGAGAGAGAAGAAAGGAAGGAAGGGGGGAGAGAGGGAGGAAGGGGGGAAGGAACAGGAAGGTAGGTAGGTAGTTGGGGGGGAGAGAGAGAAGAAAGGAAGGAAGGAAGGGGGAGGAAGGGAGGAAGGGGGGAAGGAAGGAACAGGAAGGTAGGTAGGTGGGGGGAGAGAGAGAGAAGAAAGGAAGGAAGGAAGGGGGAGAGTGGGAGGAAGGGGGGAAGGAAGGAACAGGTAGGTAGGTGGGGGGAGAGACGGAAGGAAGGGAGGGGCGCTTCTCCCCACACTGGGGCTGGCGTTTCCCTCCCCCCCTTGCTTGGGCCTGAGTGGTGTTAAGCCACTCAGGCCCGGCTTCTCCCTCCCTTGGGCCCGGGGAACTGTTGAGTGGGGGAGGGAGGGGGGGTTCTGGGGGTGACTGGGGGAGGGAGAGTTTTTTTTCCGGGGCCGGTGGCCAGCCACGGCCCCGGGGAAGGTGACGGGGGGTGGGACAGGGCTCCTTTGCGGGGCCGGCGGCCAGCCGTGGCCCCGGGGAAGATGACTGGGGGAGGGAGGGGGTGAACGCAGGAGGCTTTCTGCCGGGGGCGGGGCTTTGTTATGTGCCCGCCCCCCGGGCCCTTCTCTCCTGGAGCGGCGCTCTGGCTTGCTCCGGCCCCAACGGAGCCCTGGTATTTCTGAACACTGGACAACATATGCCCTCTCTCAAGCCATGTAAAAAAATTGTGCAGCTGAATTCCCAAAAAAGCTCACCAAGTCCTGTGGATCTGAACAAGTTCCTAAGGGCATAACAATATTTCAAATATTGTATTCTTTAGCACCATTTTTCAAAAGGACAAAAAAAGAAAACAATTGAAATGCTAGTTTATGGAGTCTGATACCTAGTTAAATATTTCTTACATGTTTCCAAGGCTGTCTCCTTGGAAACTGGATTTTCAGTTCATCTGCTTATCCCTTCCATTGGCGCTCAGGTACATAATGCATCAGAGGAATTCATTAACAACCAGAGGATGCGGGTAGACTCCATCAGCTTCTCGTCATTAGTATTCTATGCAGAGCATAGCAGAAAAATGTATATAATTTTCTGCTTGTTCTCTCATTCGTCTCACTGCAGAAGTGAGCTGTTAGCTGATAGGAGCTGCAATAACAGTGGCTTTTGAACATACACAGGAAGAAAGATGGTGTGCTAAAGAAGAAGGAAAGCTGGACAGATGCAGATGGCCTGACTTGTCAGCACTGGATTTGTACATGAGAAGGGAAAACAATTGAGAGACTTGTGAAATGTTGAACTTTTCTTAAGAGGTGACTAAATATAACCGATTCACAAAACATGGAAAAACAGAACACAACTGAGGCCTGTGACTCAGAACATGAAAGGCAACCTGTTATCTTCTTGCAAACTTCCAGAACAAGGGCCAGGGCATTTTCTGTGGCGGCCCCTTACTGGTGGAATGAGCTCCCAGATAACATCAAGGCCCTGCAGGATTTATTACAATTCCGCAGGGCCTGTAAAACGGAGCTCTTCCGCCAGGCTTTCAAATAGGGGCCGCCCAGAGTATTTACATCCGGCCCTGGCCTGATCTCCAGCTGCCAATGTCTGACCAGATATGGGGATATGCTTGATTGCTGTTTTGATAGTTGTACTGAAGTAACGTCACCTATGTGGTATGTGTTAGGATGTTTTTATATCTGTTTAATTTTTAACAAAGTAATGTATTGTGCCACAATGGCTGTTGTTAGCCACCCTGAGCCTGCCGTATGGCGAGGAGGGCGGGATACAAATTTCAATAAATAAATAAATAAATAAACTTTTAAGGTACCCTCTTCTGCATACAAAGATTTCCCCTTCTTCTGTAGGGATGCACCAGCCTATAAATGCTGGGGATACGGTTAGGTTGCAGTCACATGCGCCAGTTGAAGCGGAGGGGAAGCGAGGCCATTCCCTCTGAAGGTTGCGAGATCACACAGCCCTTTGTTGCTGCGGGCCCAGCCTGCCACTGTGTGATCAGATGCAACTGCGAGTGAGTTGGGGTATTTTTGCCATTTGTTTCGCATGCACATAAATGAGGAATCGCACCTCCACATCAAGGGCCCCCTATGGGTATGCAATGATGCGCATACTGTGAGGGGGGGGGATGGCACTGAGCTGGGATGGCCTGATCAGACCATCGCAACAGTACAGAAGCATGTTTGCATGATCAGACAGGGGAAAGTCCATCCGTGACTTGTCGCAATCTGTTTACGACCAGATTTCACCCGGTGTCTTTTAACTCCGCTTCTGCAGCAGAGCAATGCAGGTTGCCGACAGCTGCAGGACACTTCCCAGATGTTGCTGTCTGATTGCACCCTTTTGATCCATCGGACATTCGCGCCTATGTCGGATCTTTTGGCACACGTGATTGCAGTCTTAGAGTCTTTTAAGTTCACAGGGATGGATTAAATGGCCACATTTAACTTACAGGGAAGGTGAGCCACTGCCCTAGACGATAACTCGTGCCTACAAGAAAGCAGAGCCAACCCTCCAGGAACTCTGCCTGAGTCTAGGGCTGCCAAGTTGAACTCACCTACTGGCCGGGGGGGAGTCCTTCTTCGCCCAGGAGCCGCCCGGGAGCCTCCAAATGGGGCGATTTCCACTTCCAGGTGACGTCACTATGCTGGGGAAGTCGTCCATGCTGGACGACTTCGGGGGTGGGGTTCCCCCCGCCGGCCGAATGCCGGCCGGCGGATCGGGAACCCCTATAGCGGGGGATCCCCCGCCCCCTGGGCTGACTTGGCAGCCCTACCTGAGTCTCAGGGGCCACTTGTCCCAGACCCCTCATCAGACATGGCAATTGGTGTTTTCAAAGTTTATTATTTCTGCCTTTATATGAAAACACTCTCACTCTTTGAACAAACTTTAGACTTTATAGTAATAATTAGTTTACAGAGCTCTCTCAGTCTTGGCCTTCTCTCGTTCTTCTCGGGCCCCAACTGAGGAGAAACAGTGGGTGTTACACTTGACCATTTCTGAAACAACAACATAATCCATTTCTTCTAGATTGCTACATTCCTTTTCTTTCAAAAGAACAAAAAGTTAATCACAATCTACTCTACATAATCTCTGAAGTGTGCTTGTCTCTTACCAACACACATACTTTTAAGTGTTTTTAAGTTCTGGTGTAACCTCTGTCAATTGTTCTTCTGTTTTCCTCTGAACTGTCATCTCAAGGCATGTTTTGGGGGCAGTCTCTTGTTCTCCATTTCTCTCAGCTGGAGTGCTCTTCAGTGTTTCTCCCGCTTCATCTACATGTGGCTGAGACTCCCTTCCTATTCCCTCATGCTGATGTCTCAGCTGGTTGCTAGCATTTTCAAGTTTCCGCCTTTTCAATGCCTTCCCCATTCCTTGATTCTGGGTTAAAAATTTTGAACCTTTCCACTGTTTCATTCCGGGGCTGAAGGGGGCATGAACACAGGCCAATGTTGTAGTTAGATTATACAGTGATTGGGGAATATTTGCAAACAATATTTCACTTCCCTGCCCTCTTTTCCCCTGTTAAGTATGAAAACATTTTCTCTTTCGCAGCCTCCTCTCTCTCTGCCATTGGAGTATCCATATCCACATACAAATTAAACTCCTTTTTCCAGGTTTTCCATACCTGGGATTAGCTTGGAGGCTCAATGTTCCTGGTTAGGGATGGGCACAAACTGAACCACAAGCCAAAATCTGAGCCAAAAATCGCCTTTTTTTTAATTGGCTGGATCAGCTTGAAAGTCACATGTCCAGAAACTTGGGCATCCGATCTTCGCACGCTTAGTTTGGAAGTGTTTGGGGTTTTCCGCCAGATAAACCTCACCCCTGCCATTTTGTGCACAAAACCTGAGCATAGGTGGTCTTTTTCGGCCATCGAGGGACGAATGGCAGGCACCCGAGGCTGACAGGCATATCCGATTTCCAATCAGAGATGTCTATCCTTCCCCCTCAGAATGGGAGGGGTGAGTGTATATATTCAGGAGGGGCATGACCATCCTTTGTTTCACATCGCGGTCTCTTGCAGTGCAGTGCTCCTTTTGCACACGGAAAAAATCTCGTGGTGGGCCTGAGGGGGATTTACTTGGGTGGATGGGTGGGTGGAGAAACCAGCTGGATTTCCTGGAGACAACATTGAAAGCCAAACAAACAAAAAACATCCTCCCCTCCCTTTTCTAGGGTTTCTTCACTGCAGGGCCTGGTCACCGCCTGCCTCTTCTCTTCCCCACGAGGGGTGGAAAAGTGGGCTTGAATTCCTTTGCTGTCACAATGTGTTTTTGATTTGACTTTGACTTTGTTTCCTTGGCAAGTCAAGCCATGGAGTCACCCCACCCGTTCTGTGGGATCTGCAAGCAGCTGTTTTCTCTGCCCGCTGATCCTAAGGCTTGACTTCTCTGTTCATCCCAAAAGGACACCCACTGTCCCCTAGCCAGTTGGCAACCAACCATCCAACCTGGGGGGGGGGGCGGATTGGTGACTGCCCTTAGCACCAGCTGCGGGTCTTTTCCTCTTTCTGCACCCTGCCTCCCTGGGTTGCTGAAGTAGTCCCTGAAACCACATTCTGGGGTGGAGAAGTGGTGCTGCCAAAGTCCCCTGGGCACAGGCTGTGGGTCTTTTCACCTTTCTGCACCTTTCCTCCCTGAGTTGCTGAAGTAGCTGAATCTCAGGGTTCCTTCTCTCCCCCCCACCTTTGCCCCTTGGCAACCAACTCTCAAAAAACCACCTTCTAGAGTGGGGAAGTGGTGCTGCCAAAGTCCCCTGGGCACAGGTTGTGGGTCATCTCCCCTTCTGCACCCCTCCTCCCTGAGCTGCTAAAGTAGACTCTCTCACACCTGAGGGTTCCCTCTCTCTCTCTCTCCCCCACTCCCTTGGTGACCAAGTCACAAATAACCACCTTCTGGGGTGGGGAACTGGTGTTGCTGGAAAAGTCCCTGGGGCACAGGCTGTGGGTCCTCTCCTCCTCTGCACCCTTCCTCCCTGGGTGGCTGAGATAGACTCTCTCTCACCTCAGGGTTCCTTCTCCCTCTCTCTCTTGCCCCTTGGTGATCAAGTCTCAAATAACCACCTTCTGGGGTGGGAAACTGGTGTTGCTGGCAAAGTCCCCTGGGCACAGGCCGTGGGTCCTCTCCTTCTCTGCACCCTTCCTCCCTGGGTTGCTGAAGTAGTCTCTCTCTCACTTCTGGGTTCCTTCTCTCCCCCATCTCCCGTTTGCATGTCAGCGACCCAGTTGCAAACCACCTTCTGGGGTGGGCAATTGGTCCTGGAAAAGTCCCCTAGGCACAAACTGTGGGTCTTCTCTCCTGCATCCTTCCTCTCTGGGTTGCTGAAGTAGTCTCTCTCTCACTTCTGGGTTCCGGCCTCCACATCAAGTTCCCCTGTGGCATCTATGGGGCCAGTCCCCTTCACCAGTCAAGAGCCCCCCTGGTTCCAGGTGGGCAAAGGATGCCTGAGAGGGCAGAGACCGCTGTCACTAGTGGCAAGGGTGGTGATGACAGCCAAAGCATGTCATCCTCTTCCATGCCCGGGGAGTACTGGGCGTGATCATCCACCCGTCCCTCAACCATTGGCAAGCCCCCTCATCAGTCCACGGTCTGAGTCCAGGAACCGTTTATGCTTGAAAAGGGCCCCGCTGATAAGCCTGGGGGCACAGTTGCAGCCTGCAGCCTGGAAGTACTTCCGCATCCCACCCAGTGATCCCGGTGCGGTGGAGTGCCAAGTGTGTGGGGTACATGTTTGTTGGGGGAGAGATCTGAGTCACTTAACTTCTAACGTTCTGCAGAGGCACTTGCAGCAGTTGCGCCCCAGTTTGATGACATGGGAGGGTAGCCACAGGGCAAAGGGCACAGGGTGCAGCAGACTCCAAGTCGATGGGGGGGCGGGGAGGCTGGGATAGAGATGTGAAGGGCCTAAAAAAAACTGGAAAAATTTGGGGGAAAAACAAGTTTTTCCCATTTTTTTCAGAAGCCTTTTTTGGTTTTTCCCCAAAAATTGAAAAAAGAAAAGAAAAAAATTGATTATGGAACATTTTATTTTAACTTGATGAATATAATATTTTAAGACAAGATGTTCAAATATTTTTCAAATCATTTCTAAAAAATATGTATGCTATCAAATTAATATGATTTCTGTGCACTGAGGACAAGCAAGTCCTAGGTTACAAACTGAACTCTCCAATGCAAGAACAAGATGCATTTCTTCCCTTAGGAGGTGCTATTGTCACTATAAAAGAAAAAGGTTTCAGTTTTGTTTTTGCATGTGGGTGGGTATACTGGCACTCAGTCTTCACTAGGCCTCAAAGCACTGGAAGAAAATACAGAGAAACAAAAAGGACCTGAAAGTATAGTTTTTAGAGGTTCATAATAACTGTGATAATGACAGACACAGCAGAGTAGCTGAAGAAGCAGAGACTGAAATTGATACTGATAATTACAGCTCAGAAAATGATTCTGATTAAATTTCATGCCCATTCATTGAAACTTAGTCCCACACTCCATTCTATACACTTCCCCCCTTCAATTCTTTTTATGAGAATGTTTTTTTTTAATTTAATACTGTGGAGAGGAAATATAAATAATTGTTAATTCTGGATTTTTAAAAATTGTTTTGTGGAGGGGTTTTTTTTTGTCTGTTCCACATAAACTAGTAAACAGTTCAGGAGATTGTTGCTCCATTTGTTACAATTACAAATAAATATTATTTTAAAAGTAAATTTTGTTTGTAATAATTGTTTGGATACACTATATTTTTAATATGCTAGTTGTGATAATTTCATGCCAAGTAAAATTGTCCATTTTAAAGGGAAACATCAGTTGGTCTTCAAAGGTTTGATAGAATTCTGCTGGAAATCCAACCAGTCCCGGCATTTTCCCTTTCTTCTGTTTTTTCAAGGCTTCTGTAATTTCTGCAGTTGTTATTGGATCATTCGATATTTTTATTTGATCTTCTGCAAAAGTAGTGATGTTATGTTTTAGCAAATAATTTTGTACATTATTAATGTTAGCTTCTCCTTTTTGATATAGCTTTTCATAGAAGGATTTCACAATATTTTTCAAATCTTTTGATAGGCTTTTCTCATTTCCATAAGAGTCTTTCAGAGGAAAAAATTGTCCTTTTTTTTCTTTCCTTTGTTTATAAGCCAACCATCTTGTTGGTTTATTAGCATTATTGAAGTAATTTTGTTTTGCATAGGTAATCTTTTGAGCTATTTCTTGAGTTAATAGGCAGTTCATTTGATGTTGCAAGAGTTTCAATTTCATTTTCGGATTTTGAGTAACTGTGTTTTCATTTGTTGTTCACACTTCTGAATTCTATTTAGAATTTGTACAGATTCTTGATTTTTAAAATAGTTTAAGAAATGAAGTAGCACTTATGGCCCATCCTCTAGAAAATGCCTTAAATGTGTCCCATACAGTCCTAATAGGCATATCTGGTTGTATATTTTGTTCAAGAAAAATCTGAAATTCCTTTTTCATTTGGGTCACAAAGTCTTTGTTTTTCAACAAAGAGGTATTCAAAGTCCATCTGGTCCTACCTTTTGAAACATCCTGAAAGGTTAGCAATAGAGGATTATGATCAGCAAAGGTAGGTGAAAGTATTTCTGCAACTAAGTCCTTCACAAGCAAAGTTGAAATCCAAGCCATATCGGTTCTTGATAATGAGTCATGTCTTGAAGAATAAATTGTGAAGGTATCAATGGTTTCCTGGATGCAGGACATAGGTTATAATATAGATATAGACTGCTGGGCTAAAATATGAAAAACAGCAAAATTTACAAGAGCCACCTCTTATAAAGAAAATATTTATAAAACGTTCCATAGATGGCATTGGTTGCTGGATAAAATAGCTAAGTGGTATGCAAATACATCCAATAATTGTTGGAAATGTAAAAATAATGTAGGAACATATTATCATATGTGGGGGAGATGTGGGAAAGTTTAAAAATGTTGGTTTAGAATGTGTAAGATAATACAAGAAATATTAGATATCAATTTAGCATTAACACCAGAATCCTTTTTGATTACTATATTCTGGGATGGTTATAAACAAAGTGACCTTTATTTATTTATTTATTTATTTATTTATTTATTTATTTATTTATTCATTCATTCAAATTTATACCCTGCCCTCCACGCAAGCAGGCTCAGGGCGGCTCACAAGGGCACAATGTGCCATATCCAGTACAAATAAACATTTAAAATCCAGTTTAAAATCCCATAATTTAAATACATTAACAACAATAAAATTACAGTAAAGTGCTTCCAGTTGTAATTATAAAATTCAGATGGCTTCAGGGTTAGAGTATGGCTTTCCATGGCCTTCAGGTCTGGGCTGCATCCAGGATGGCCCCACATCGTCAGCTGTCAATCACGATGTGGTACCAACGGTGGCGGCTCCTATTTGAAGGCCTGGTGGAAGAGCTCAATCTTGCAGGCCCTGCAGAACTGCATAAGGTCCTGCAGGGCCCAGATCTCCTCCGGGAGCTCATTCCACCAGACAGGAGCCACCACCAAAAAAGCCCTAGCCCTGGTTCTGGTGAGCCTGGCCTCCCTGGGGCCCAGCACACAGAGTAGATTTTGGGCCCCTGACCGGGGTGCCCGCTGGGGTACATATGGGGAGAGGTGGTCCCTCAGGTATGTTGGACCCTGGCCATATAGGGCTTTGAAGGTAAGTACCATCACCTTGAAGTGAACCCGGTATGCTATGGGCAGCCAGTGCAGCACCTCTAGCACAGGCTAGATATGGTCCCTCTTAGTGAGGCCCATTAGCAGCCTGGCTGCAGCATTCTGCACCAACTGCAGCTTCCGGATTTGCGCCAAGGGCAGCCCCATGTAGAAAGTGTTACAGTGATCCAACCTCGAGGTGACCGTCGCATGGATCACTGTGGCTAGGCCATCATGGTCGAGGAAGGGAACCAACTGCCGAGCCAGCTGCAGATGATAAAAAGCTGATTTGGCAGTGGCTGCTACCTGGGCCTCCATTGTCAAGAAGGGATCCAGGAGCACTCCCAGACTCCTTACTCCCAACGCAGGCACCAAAGGCACCCCATTGAAGCTTGGGAGTGGGACCCCCCACCCCAGCCCGTCCCGACCCAGACACAGGATCTCCGTCTTCACCAGGTTCAATTTCAGCCAACTCTGCCTGAGCCAACCAGCTATGGCATGCAATGCCCAGTCCAGATCTTGTGGGTCAGAGTCCGACCGGCCACCCAACATCAGATAGAGCTGGATGTCATCAGTGTACTGGTGACACCCCAGCCCATACGTCCAGACAATCTGGGCAAGGGGGCGCATATAGATGTTGAACAACTTCAAAGAGAGCACCACCACCTGAGGCACTCCACATTCAAGTGGGTGCCTCATGGATTGGTGCTCCCTGAGCACCACCCTTTGTCGCCGACCCTGGAGAAAGGAAACGAGCCACTGCAAGGCCCGTCCCTGTATCCCCACATCGGTGAGGTGGCGGGTCAGTAGCTGATGATTGACCATGTCAAATGCAGCCGACAGGTCAAGCAACAGCAACACCACCATACCGCCCCAATCCAGATGTCTCTGGAGGTCATCAGTAAGGGTGACCAGAGCCATCTCCATCCCATGACCGGGGCAAAAGCCGGACTGGTAGGGGTCAAGGACCAAAGCGTCATCCAGGTAACTCTGTAACTGTAACGCCACTGCCCTCTCAATTAATTTGCCCAAATAGGGCAAATTGGACACTGGTCGGTAATTAGCCAATTCGGCCGGGCCCAGATGTGACTTTTTCAAGAGGGGGCGGACCATCGCTTCCTTGAGTGCTCCCGGGAACCACCCCTCCTCAAGGGATGTGTTGATAATTTCCTGGGTGGCACCTCGCAACCCCTCATGGCCGGCTTTAATCAGCCAGGGTCAAGGATGCACATAGTTGGACACACAGACATGAGAAGTCCGTCAACTTCCTCTTGGCTGCATGGGCCGAACCCATCTAAGCCTGGAAACAAAGACAGTCAAGGGGCCTCAAGTTCGCTCATTTCATACATGGTGGGGCAGTCACGGCGGAGCGCCAAGACTTTATCCGTAAAATAGCTCACAAATGCCTCACAGCCAATTTCCAATTCCCTAGCATTTGGTCTGCCCTGTGGCAGGACTGTTAAGGACTGAATCGTTCTAAACAATTGGGCTGGGCGTGAGCTTGCGGATCTTTATATGTTAACCTATATACTAACGTCAGCTAGAATTCTATTAGCAAAACATTGGAAGACGGAGAGGGTACCTTCAAGGGAAGAAGTAGTTCTTGAATTGTGGAAATAGCAGAAATGGATAGATTGAATATGATACTGCAAGATAAAGATGAAGAGATTTGGTCTAGATTCTATAAATGGCATTACAAGATGATGGATACATAGACTCGCAAGATGATGACATTAGTTGACTGTATTTTCTTTTTTTTGCTTTAAACTAAAGATTTTTTTTAAAAAAAGATCTGGATGTATACTTTCATAATATACAGCTGCTCTTCAAATACTTCTTCAAAAGCATTATTGGTTCTAAAATACTGTGATCCTATAATATTTGATACTAGATATTTTATAATTAGTAAAATACCCTGTTTTATTTAAGTCACTTTTTATATGGAGGGCATGGCGTCAAGGTTGGTCAGGGCAGATGC
The DNA here is from genome assembly GCA_029233225.1 of Lepidodactylus listeri. NCBI lineage: Eukaryota > Metazoa > Chordata > Lepidosauria > Squamata > Gekkonidae > Lepidodactylus > Lepidodactylus listeri. Next base: position 107,033,917 of record JARCFY010000009.1, on the reverse strand, counting down.
CTGAGAGCTGAACTCCTGTTCCCTTCCTCTTTCAATGTAATGAACAAGGAGGAGGAGGAGAATGATCACAATCAGATGTTTGGTAGATGGTGTGAGATCTAGCCAAGTTCTTGGAAATTGCAGATTTATCTTTGCAGGGTTCTTGCTGTTCCAAACAACACTGTCTTTTGGAGCACAGCTGGTGTTATTTGCTCAGTGCCCAGAATGTCCAGGTGTCTAGGCACTGCTCCAAGGGCTCCAGTGGCAACTGGCATGATGGTGACCTCCTTCACCCAGAGACACTCTATATCTATTCGTACATCTTGGTACTTTGTGATCTTCTCCTGCTCTTTCTTTTCTATTCTGCTGTTTCCTGATATTGCTATGTCAATGATCCAAACCCTATTTCTTTTTTTTCCTCTACAACTGTGATATCAGGCGTGTTATGCTCCAGGTGTCTATCTATTTGCAACTGGAAGTCCTGAAGAATCTTTGTTTCTTTTCATTCTTCATGATCTTGTCTGATTTGTGCTCCCATGAATTTCTGGCTGAATGTAAGCCATACTTCTTGCAAAGATTCCAGTGCAACATCGCTGCAACTCTATTGTGATGTTCTTTATAGTCAGTTTGAACACTTTTATTGCAGGTACTGGCCACATGGTCAACTGTTTCATCCTTTGTTTTGCAAAGCTGACATTTGCTGTCATCGCTGGTCTTTTGAATCTTGACGTTCACACTATTTGTTTCAAGTGTGTGCTCTTGCACAGCTGGTTCGAGTCCTTCCATTTCTTTCTTCAAGTGCCCATATTGGAGCCACTTCTAGGTGTTTTCATTATCAACATTTGTTCTCTACATCTTTCAAATATTGCCCATGCAAGTTTGTTTATTTCCAGTTGTCAAAGTAAGTTTGGATTGCAAACTTTTTGTAATCTTTGGTTTCTGTAACCTTAAATAAGTCTGCCTTTTATACTTCAACTAGAAGCTTCTCTTTGCTTTTATTGGTGTCATTCAGTGCTCATTTTTCTTCTGCAGCTGCTTGCTTAACTTTCAAAAGACCTCTTCCACCTAATCTTCTTGGTAAGTAAAGATGATCAACATCACTTCTAGGGAGTAGTGAGTGATACACTGTCCTTACCTTGTGAGTTTTGTGACTTATTGCCTCTAATTCTGCTTGTTTCCAATTGATAATGCCATCTGTGTATCTTAGAACTTGGACTGTCCACATGTAAATTGCCTTTCCCACGTTGCCTCCATTTAATTTTGTTTGCAATATTTTTTAACTCTTCAGTAGTACTCCATGGTTGTATTTTTCTTAAGAAGGGTATGTTTGATGTGTTCAGCTTCCAAAATTCCAAGATAATTTGTAGTTTTCTTCAAAGCCCAGTATTTTGATATTGGTGTTATTTGGCATCTTAATTTCTTCTAGTTCAATTATCTTTCCTCTATTCCAGGGGTGGGCAAATAGCGGCCCGCGGGCCACATGTGGCCCGCCACAGAGTTTTTTGCGGCCCGCCAAGACAGCCAAGACAATTTCCAACTTTAGTAAAACCATGAACCCTCCGAAAAAACGTAAAATCGATGGTGAATGTCGATTTTAATGAAGAATGGACAAACGAATATTTCTTTGGTAATACAGGGAATAAAGCAATGTGTTTACTGTGTCATGAAAGAAATGTTTAATGCTGTGACATTAGTTGACTTTTACAAATCTTTGCTGAAAAATTTCCATGTATGAAGAAATTTGCTGGGAAAATGTTCTCTATATTTGGGTGTACATATATTTGTGAGCAAAGTTTTTCTTGCATGAAGATCGACAAGAGTAAATATAGATGCTCTTTGACAGCCATTAACTTGCAGGCTGTGATGAGAATCTCAACAAGCAACCTCACTCCTGATTTCAAAAAAATTGTAGAAAGGTGTGATAGGGTACATTTGTCTCATTAAACTGATTCTGAAATTAAATGTGCTTGCAGCTATAGATGATATGAAATTAGCACAATAAATAAATTGAATAAAACTCCCACTATTTTATTTAATTTATATTTATTGATTTTTATGATACAATTTATACCTTTTCTGAAATGCAAAGTTAACTAATGAATGCAGTCATTTTAAAAGGTGCGGCCCTCCGCTAACCCTCCGCTCCCACAAAGTGGCCCCCCGAGCCGAAACAATTGCCCACCCCTGCTCTATTCAGTGCTAAGGCTGTACATTTGTCAAGGCCGAATTCCATTGCTTTGCTGAATTTTCAATCTGTATTTAGTAAAGAATCAGTCTCTGATTACAACTTTCCATACATTTTCAAGTCATCTGTATAGAATAACTGTAAAATCTTGGGGCCTGTATCCTAGGCCAGGGGTGGGCAAACTGTGGCTCGGGAGCTGCATGCGGCTCTTTCACATATATTATGTGGCTCCCGGCAGGGCGGCTGGGGAAGCTAGATATCATTAGCAAACAAATATCATTGGACAAATTAATATCATTATCAATATCTGCTTTTACCCCTTTTGTTATTATTTTCGGCAGTCTCATTTAATGTTAATAAAAAGCAAATTTGCTTATTTTCCAATAAAAGCAGGTAATATTTGTTCATGTCTTGTGGCTCTCAAACATCTGATGTTTATTCTACGCGGCTCTTACCTTAAGAAAGTTTGGCCACCCCTGTTCTAGGTGGCTTACGCTGAGCAAGTTTGCCCACCCCTGTCCTAGGCCTTTGCTGTTGAGATTAATGGTGAGTGTTATTGTTGTTGTTGTTACTACTACTACTACTAATAATAATAATAGTAATGTTGATTATGATGAAGATAATGTCTTACATAATTTTCTGCAAAAACATTAAAAATAAGGCAGTCTACAGGCTTACACGACAACTTTAGCAAGTTGTTTAGATATTTATAGCAGCTTACAACATCTTTCTCTCCCCCCCCCCTCCATTTTATCCTTGCACCACCAAACTGTAAGGTAAGTTGAGAGACATTGGCTGGCCAAAGGTCACCTAGCAAACTAGATGATAATTTGGGGACTTGATCCTGGGTCTCCCATATCTTAGCCACAACCCTTTTTAAAAAAGATCTATTTGAATGAACAAATGCAGGCTTGTAGAGCAGTGATAGCATGTGGGAGGGCGTTGTAGAATTACACTACTAGGCCATATGGACCATTAGTCACGTCAGTATTTCTCCACACTTATTACATCTCCTAGTAATTATAATTAAGTATTACTTTGGGGGGGAGGGGGTCATCCTGGAAAATCCAACTGGTAGTTCTTAGCTACTCAGTAGCATGCATTTTTATATGGTTCTGTGAAAAATGGATTCCCCCACAGAATCTTCTAAATAATTTCATTCTATTATGAGTTCCATGCACCTTCCATTCAAATTGCAGTTTTCTCCTTCTTTGTCATAAAGATCATTCCCTGCTCTCTTAAGCCTTGTGATTTTTTCCTTTTATTCTGGCACCCAGTGTTGTGGGAAATAGAACTAATAAACTGTGGAACAACTGCCAAAGGAATGCTGAACGCTGTTTAAATATGCCAACAGCTTGTTCCTACTACTGTCTGTCCATATGAATATACATTTAGGGGAACAAAAGGGGAAAGACAGAGCCACAGAACCCATTTGGAAGCAGCACTGATAAGCACTATTGCATCCAACCAAATTATTTAAAATAGTTCAAAATTCATTGACATCTAAGGTTGGATCCAACCAGCTTTCCACTGGTGAAAAAGGGAGGAGGGGATACTCTTGGACCAAAAACACTATTCTGGTGATTGTGGGACCTAGATGGACAATGGCCATATAGGATAGGTGCTGCACTAATGAGAGGAATTCGGTTAGTGAAAAAGCTGGCTGGTGTCAGTTGTGCTGCCATAGAGAGTGTGTGGGGGGGGATTGCTCAGCCTCGAACTCTAAGTTTCGATTCTCCTGGACTCTTATCTCCCACATTGACAAGGCTTGACCTTGGAGATTATAGAGACACTCACTGCTTTCCCACTGGGAACTAAAAGCTGTTAGTTTTAGCATGAATGTAACCTGCTGCTTATTGGCTTGTATCCACCAGATGACCCTTGTTTGAACCTGGTATATCTACCCCTTCCCTCCTTTGTAATGGCAGTCTTAACACGAGGAGGGTTTGGAGCAATACAGAATACTGTAATCAATAAACTGATCCTGTTTAAGGAATGTTGTTGGTTTCTGGTATCTGGGGACTCTGACAGCTGGATCCTACCCACAAGGTGGATCCACCTGGAGATCTGAAATTGTTTACTAGCTGTGTGACCATGGCCTGTGTTGATTAACTTTTAAGTTACAAAACTCTGTCAATAAAGAGTGATCATCTGAGCTAATTTGGAAGCCAGATTAAGGTCAAATCTACATATGACTTCCGCGCTGGTTTCATAACGTCCCCCAAAAGAACTGTCTCTATTTCCTTCTCGTCTGAAACCAGTATTGTGCCACTATACATTTTGTTGTCTACATTTGTTTACTGCCCTCTTGTGGTGAAGCCATTGTCATGCCCGCACTACACTGGTTTAACTGGATGCTGTTTTTACCACTCCCAAGTCCACCGTTCTTGTTTCATTCCAGTTTAGATCACATGCAGACCTTTTTTACCCTTGCTCTGCTAATTCTTCATAAAATACACCAGGTGGCGCTTGTTTACATTGGCTATCCTGTCAGGCGTGCACCAATAATCAAACTGTGTTAATTAAAAAAATTAAAACAATTTTAAAAAGAGTTTTGAAAGCCATCATGCCAACTGCAAACACAGCTGTGTTCAGTTCATTTTACCTAAAATCACTTGCTCTCTTTTTTCCTCTTTGAAATAACGTTTTTGTTGAGACATTTTCAAAATTCCGTTGGTCTTCACTTGGTCCCCCAGCCTGATTACCCCATCTACCACAAATTTTTAGTTGCAAACTGATTGTGTGTTTTATATTTTATTTTATTTTTAATTTGTATTTTGGAAAGTGAAGCCGTTTCCCCAACCTTGACCCCAGTGGATGTTCTTGGCAACAGGACAAAGCACACACCACCCAATAAAGTAATTTGAAACATGAAGCAGAGCATTGTTAACCCATTCAGTGTAAAAGAGGCATCATGCTAGTTGTAAATTGATATGTAGATTCAGCCTCGAAGTAGATGCTATACCAGACATTTTGGAATTGCCAGTTGTCATTTTCTAGTGGATAATTTTGAATCGATCTCCTTGAGCGATGATGGCAGGATCCTTGGAGCTGTGGGGCCACCACTTATAAATTTAATTCTGGTCCCTCCTAGCCAATTAAAACTTGTCTGGAGAAAATGAAAGCTCCACTGGGTAAGATGACAAATAATTCATTGCCTAAGAATGTGTTACCCCGGCCTCTTAAGAAACTTTCTTTGGCAGGTAGATGATATGGCCAGTTCCAGACCAGTTTGTAACTAATGGTTCTAGGCAAGGCTGACCATACAGAAGGTACTGGGGAACCTGGAAACAATGGGTTGAATTACAGACACTTAGATATTGTTGGGAAAGGGAGCACCTCAGATTACCCAGGATATCATGACAAGAATACTTAACATGTACTACCTTTAGGGCTGCCAAGTCAGCCCGGGGGGCAGGGGATCCCCCACTATAGGGGTTCCCGATCCACCGGCCGGCATTCGGCCGGCGGGGGGAACCCCGCCCCAGAAGTCGTCCGGTGAGGACGACTTGCCCCGTGTAATGACGTCACCTCCGGGTGACATCATTACATCGCCGGCGCATGCGCAAAAGCACACGCACAAGAAGAGCTCCCGGGGGGAGAACAACTCCCCCCCACTGGTAAGTCCGTGGCACTTGGCAGCCCTGACTACTTTGGTCTTCAGAAGTGGGAGTGGAGGGTCACACAACATGGCCTTCGGGCAAGGCAGCTGGATCTCTAGATGTAGCAGTGTCCCCTGAGTGGCTTCTCAGAGGCTTATAAAACATTGCTCCCCTATATTCAAAGTTAAAAGATGAATTACTGCATTTTGCACTAATTAAATTGTTTAAATTATCTTTAAGGGCGGTCACACATGGATCACATTACAGTATCTATTTTATTCATTTACAATATTTTACATCCCACCTTTCTGTGCAATCCGAGTCACCGAGGCAGCTAACAATTAAAACACTCTGTGTGCGTGTGTATACAGCAAACTAAAACATAGGGCAGGAAGAAAGTTTCATCAACAGAATGGCAGACAAAACAAAAAAGTCTTCATCAGCTGGAGGATAGAAGGAGACAGACAAATATCCTTGGGGTGGGAGTTTTCAAGGGCAGCCTGTGAGGCTTCTGCTCAAAGTAGTCAAGGATCAGATCTTTGTTGATGAAACACAGTTCTTTATTTCCAGTCTCTACATTGGTACAGGTCTTCGGATTATTGTCAGAGATAACGCATACAATGGAAGCAGGTCTAATATACTCTCCAGTACAATTTGAATTGCCCATAGGTAACCAATCAAAAAGGGGGGGAAACCGCGGGCAAAAGGTTCTCTGGCCGTTTGCTTCCCACAGGAAAGAAAGCTAGGTGTGAAGCAGTAAATTTCCCTTCCCAAACCAGACCCCTTAGATGTAACCATATTCACATAACAAATGCCTTCCCCAAGGCTTTCGCACGTTGATAAGAAATGGTCCCTGTCCTCCCCTGTCCTCCCAGCTGGGATGAATGGAATGCGGAGGCAGGAGTGTGAGAGGCCCATTGTTCCCATGCTTTGAAGTTGTCATTCTCCCGGGCAAACAGTTACACAGACCAGGCCTGGTCAGAGCCATAAACCTGGGGTCACATAGTATACATTCACAATGGTCAAGCAAATGGCAATAGGCATGATTACATAGTGGGTAGAGGAACAACTAACAGGTTACAATAAGGTTACAATATATAGCAAGAGATCCCAAAAACCTTGTCTGAATCTGCAGATTCTGACACAGCCACACACAGACTGCGTAACTGGGATATGCACAACCATGGCCAGATCTTTTCTGCCCAGGAAAAGGTGCAGCTGGCTAACCAGTCAAAGGTGGTAAAAGGCCTCCCTGGACACAGCCACTTCCTGCTTATCCATCAGTATGCCTGAATCTGGCAGCACAGCCAAGTTATGGACCTGCTCCTTCAAGGTGAGTGCAACCCCATCCAGAGCAGGAGACACCTCAAATCCTGAGACAGGCCTTCAACACACCAGTAGTACTACATTTCCCACCCAGGCTTAACATGGAAGAACAGCAGTAGCTGATATAATCTTTATTATATGTAATTGGGGGTTCATGAAGACAGAATTGAGTTTGCAAATACTTACTCCATGTGGAAGCAGAAAACTGTAGCTGCAAATCTTAAGCAGCATTCAACATTTATTAGTTCTGATTTGCTCCGACTCGTTGCTTAAATCAAGATTTTTCAGAAGCTTGGGAATCTGAATTTTTAGCAGCTTGGGGATCTGAAGCAAGAAATAGACATTTTAATAAGATGATCAACATTTTAATAAGACAATTAACATTTCAATGATTTAGTTATACTCTGATTTCCCCCCGCAATGGAAATCCGAAGTAATTTAAAACATTATTCTCCTTTCTACTCTATCCTTGGAACCCCAATCTTGTGGGCGTATGTGTGTGTGTGTGTGTGCATGTATGTGTGTTTGCGAGCCTGGAAGTCATGGTGACTTCTGGTGACCCTTAGAGGGGCTAGGACATTTCAGAGAGGTGGCTTGATAACCTGCCCTGGTATTCCTTGGAGGTCTCCTTTCCAAATACTTGCCAGGGTCAGCTCTGCTTAGCTTCTGAGATCAGGCTTGCCTGAGCTGTCCAGGTCAGTGTGGAACCACAATCTTGAGAGGTGGGTTAGACTGAGAGAGAGCGACTGGCCCATGGCCATCAAGTGAACTTCCGTGACACAGTGGATAGTCAAACCTGTATCTCTCAGATCCCAGTCTGATGCTCTGACCATTATACCATGCTTCTACTTGGAACGCCCCCCCAAAATCAATGTAGGTGTCTATATTATTGAGTTTGTATGCATCATCAGCCACCGATTCCTCCATATCTGATCCTACTGAAAACATTTACCTCACAGTGAACAGAAGGTGCTAAGAACTGCCACCGAATTCCATTCAAAGTAAAATTTTGAAGTGAATTTGGAGGGTTCTGTTTGAGGGGAAACAATAGGAATGTTGAGGGAAACACAAAAAAGAGTTTCCGTGGAGGGCTTGGCACATTCTTTGTTTCCATTTGTATTGATTAGTAAGCTCTGCTGGGCACACGCTGGCAGATGTCAAGGTGGAGGCTGCTGCCTCTTCATCCATTATAGAAATCCGATGTACTTTCATGAGGAGGTGAGCTTTTGGGGGGTGGGGGGGAAAGGAAGGTGAATATTTTGATCTAAGTTGTTGAAAATCTCAGCTGGAGTTCTTTGACCATCCAACCTGGCTAATGTGATATTCAGTCCCAGGAAAAGAAGACAGGTTTAAACTGGCAAGTCCACTGTCTGAAAATGGGAGGCCTGTTTTTCCCATGTCAGATGTAATCCGAAGGATTATTGTATCAGATATGAATTGTGTCAGATATTAATTGTGTCAGAGATGAATGTGCCCACACTGGCAACTGTCACAATCCATTCCTATTTTACTTTTTTTTTTTTTCAGAATAAGACTTAAGGTTTTTGCTCAGGAGCACTTTAGAGATGAACAAGTATGTTTAGGGTATAAGCTTTCAAGAGTTAAATCTTCCTTCATCAGATAGACCTAAGACTTGTGGCTGAAAGATTTTCCTTTACAGACTTGCAACACTTGTGAGGACATTGAGGATTTGCATGAAACATCTGCCACAGTTCCTGAAAAATTCTCATGTGCATGGTCAACCTACACAGCATAAAGAGGAGGGGAGAAAGCTCTTGGATTCCCCCAGTTGGCCACTGTAGACAGAAGACAGAAGTCTTCATTCTGCACATTTTGGATCCTGATTTGTTTGTTCCTTTCAAGCCAGTTGAATAACATTTATAATATTCTAATAGGTGTGCAAATAAAAAAGTAACAGTGTATATTTCAAATGAGGAAACAGAAAATGGTGTGAAATTTATTTCTGCTAGTAGTTAGAGTGCCTGAGTAGAATCTGGGAGACACCTGTTCAAATCCCCATTCTGCCATGGAAGCTTGCTAGGTAACCTTGGGTCATTCACATACTTATAGCTTAACCTACCTCACAGGGCTGTTGTGAGGATAAAATGGAAGAGATGAGAACAGGCAGTCGAGACCACATGGGAGGAGGCTCTAGGGATAAGCTCGTGGGTGAACCACCAACAGAACCACAAACCCTGTCAGCTCACATACAAACTGTTTATGCCCAAAACAGCCTAGCCACTGGGGCAGCCTACTCCCACAGCTCAGCTGTTTCAGTCTTTAAACAGTTGAGCTGTGGGAGCACGTTTTCCTCCGCAGCTCAGCTGCTTCCAATCCAACCAACAGAGTCACAGGCTGCCCAAGAAAGCCCCCATAAACAGCTGAGCAGCAGGAACAGTTTGCTCTACATGGCTCAGCTGTTTAAAGGTGCTGGCCACCCAAGAAAGCCCCTTTAAACAGCTGAGCCGCTGGAAAAGGCTCAGTTGTTTTGAGCCTGAAACAGCTGAGCTGTGGGAGCAGGCTGTCCCTGCAGCTCAGCTGTTTTCAGTCTTTTGGTGGAGGGAATTTTTGACAGCTTTTGCAGGGAGGAGAAAGCAGGGGTTTAAACATGAACCCACTCCACATGAACCCACAAACCTTCATGAACTGCCTTAAAAGTTGTGGAGATTCGTGGCTGGGCTGCAGTTCAAGAATGGGGCAAAATTACTTACAAACAAAGGTTTGTGATCCAGTTTGTGCTCATCCTTTGGAGGTACCCTTTCAAGTACTCTGGTCCCAAGCCATTTAGGGTTTTAAAGGTGAGAGCCAACCCTTTGAATTGTACAGGGAACATAAGAACATAAGAGAAGCCAAAGTTGGATCAGGCCAATGGCCCATCCAGTCTAACACTCTGTCACACAGTGGCCAAAAGTACCAGGTGCCATCAGGAGGTCCACCAGTAGGGCCAGGACACTAGAAGCTCTCCTACTGTGCCCCTCCAAGCATCAAGAATACAAAGCAGAGTTTCCGGTCAGAGGAATGGCGATCTGACGTGCTTTGCAAGTGAGCAAAGCAGACGGCGGCTCTTCTTGACAGCTCGGGTGGACAAACCCACCTGATGCAACCTCACACAGGTAGTGTGAGGACTAGCAAGCAATATAATCCAGGTTTGAGCAAGCTCGGTGAAGGAGAAGTCTCGGAGGAGACTTTTACAACACCTTGAGCACTGCAACCGAAGAAGATTCCTGCAAGTATCTCTAAGGAGCCGAGCCAAGCTGATTAAATCAGCATAAAATCGCCAATTCCCCTGATTCCTTAACAAAAAGGACAAAGTTTAAACGTTGGGACCACATCTGAAGCGAAGTAACAACATAAGGTAACGGAAAAAAAGTTTTTACCTTACCATTACCGCGTTTTGAAAGACGAAAAGCAGAACTGGTGAAGCAATAGACTGTTGCAGATTATATGAGTGCAGTTTTGAAACGTTAAAAAGCTGAATTTGAACTTAAAAAGCAAAAAAAACAAGTTGTTTAACATTCCTGCGGTTAAGAAGAATCGGGAGGGGGAGCCAAGCATCGCGAGACAAGGAGGGGAGGAGGGAGCCAAGCATCACGAGACCAAGCTGTGAGGATTAAGACAGGAAGTGACGGCTTGGGGAGCAGACAAGAAGGGAAACGAAGAAGAACCGGAAGAGAGAAAAGGGACTGTAAAAACTGCTGGACCGAAAGGACTACAACAGGAAGTGACGCGTGGAGAGCAGACAAGTAAGCAAGAGGAAGGGACAAAAGGAAACTACAGCAAGCCAGAAGCAAGGTAAAAAGACTGTAACCTTTGACACAAACCATAGAGAAGTTGCGCCTGCCATTTTGGATTTATAAAATTTTTAAACAGTAATATCTCATAAACTATATAACCTAGAAGGCTGAAACCAATGAAATTTGACTTGGCAAGATTAGCTTGTTTGAACACACTAATTGGCGTTTGATTTGGAAAACAAAACAAAATCGATCTTTTTTAAAGAGACAAGACGGACCGCGGACTAAGATTGAGAGCAGCTACATGGTCCTCTCCTACAATGGCAGCAAAAAAAGAAAAAGAACTATTAGCCGTTATGGAAGCAATGGGGAAAAAAATGTTAGACGCTATAGGAGAGGTAAATGTTAAAATGAATGGCATAGCTGCACAAGTAGATAAAAACTTCATAGACTTAAAAGCAGAATTACAAAAGTTAACCACAAAAACACAAGACATAGAAACTAAAGTCAAAGAACTGGAAGAAAGTACTCAAAAAACCATGAAAGACAATGACAGGATGGAAAAGATGATGCATTATAAAGACATGCAAAACCATTTGAGATTTAGAGGTATTGAGGAAAAATTGAGTGGAGACATCTTTACAAGAATGCAAGAGGCATTAGCAGATTTTTTACAAGAACAGGAAGAGGTCATCAAAGAACACATGGATCTTGTTTATAGAGTCAATTCTACATATGCAAGAGATAAAAAATATACCAAGAGATGTGGTAGTTCAATTTACAATGAAAAGGACAAAAGAACAAATTTACAAGAAGTGTTTTACTGATCCTTTTGAAATAGATGGAAAGAAAATTATTGTAATGAAAGAACTGCCCAGAGCAATACTGCAAGAAAGGAAAAACTTCAAGCGTCTGACTGATAAACTGAAGGAGAAAAAAATTAGATTCCGTTGGGAAATACCTCAAGGACTAAGCTTTTACTATGGCAACACCAGAATAGTGATTAAAAGTTCAGGAGAAATGTATGCATTTCTTGGAGAGAACAAGGAAGACCTTGGTGATATTTAAGAACATATCAAGATGGATTACAAAGTACTTACATGGAATGTAAATGGACTTAATTCACCCCAAAAACGTAGAATGGTAGGTCATTGGCTGGAGAAACAAAAATGTAGTGTAATTTGTATACAAGAAGCTCATCTTAAAAAACAAGACCACAAATATCTAATAAGGAAGAAGCTGGGAGAAGAATTTTTTTCTTTGGCAAGCAATAAAAAGAATGGTGTTGTAACATATGTTAAAAAAGATTTGGAACCTAAAGTAATATTTAAAGATAAAGAAGGAAGATATTTAGCTATTGAAGTCTCTTTACAAGGACAGAAAACTTTGATTGTGAATATTTATGCCCCCAATGGAGCCAAAGAATTTTTTTTTAAAGAACTACAAATGGAATTGGACAATGTAAACTATGATCAAATCATGATGTTGGGGGACTTTAATGGAACTGTGAATAACAAAATAGACAGGCGCTCTAAGAGAAAAGATGAGGCATTAGGGAAGCTTCCAAAAAACTTTTTTGAACTGATAAAACAAGAGAAGCTGGAAGATATTTGGAGGAAGGTCAACCCACAAGGAAAAGATTTTACTTTTTATTCTAATAGACATGACTCACATTCAAGAATTGACATGATTTGGATGACTACTAATCTAACGTTTAAGACAAGAAAAGTGGAAATTCTACCTAGAATAATTTCAGATCATAATCCTTGTTTATGGACTGCTGGGCAGGTAAAAAGACAAAGGAGATGGAGAATAAATGAGGACTTACTAGACAACCAAGAAATAGTCAAAAAATTACATGAAGAAACAGACTTATATTTCCAAGCAAATATACAGAAAGAAGTAAAAATTCAAACCGTATGGGATGCATACAAAGCAGTGATGAGAGGATTATTGATATCAGTAAATGCTAAAGATAATAAAAAGAAAAGAGAACAATATGAAAATATCGTACAAGCCATTAAAACAAAAGAAGAAGAACTGAAGAGTAGACCAGGGAGAAAGAAATTGCAAAAGGAAATCTGGATGCTACAAGATCAAGCAAAAGCTATTTTGAACCAAGAGACTTACTGGAACTTGAAAAAACTTTAACAAAAAGCATTTGAAGGTGCAAACAAACCAGGAAAATATTTAGCATGGCAATTAAAGAAAAAATGTGAAAATAAATTTATCACTAAAGTGATAAGGGACAATACTGAGATAATAGACAACAAAGGAATAAAGAGAGAATTTTTTAAATATTATGCAAAACTTTTTAAGAAGGAAAACAAAGGCAGAAGAAAGATTAAAGAATACCTACAAACACTAAAGTTACCAAAACCAACAGAAAAAATTAAAGAACTATTTAACAATCCAGTATCATTACAAGAGATTAAAAATGCAATAAATGACTCAAAATTAGGAAAAGCACCTGGATCAGATGGATTTACAGCGAAGTTTTACAAAACATTACAGGAATCGATCTCACCAGTGTTACTGCTATTAATGAACGATATAGGAGTCACAGGTGAGGTCCCAGAAACTTGGAAAGATGCAACCATCTCACTTATCCCGAAAGAAAATCAAGACTTAACTAATGTCAAGAATTATAGACCGATTTCTTTACTAAATAATGATTACAAGATTTTTGCCAAGATTATAGCTGATAGACTAAAAGAACACCTTAAAGAAACTATACAAATAGAACAAGCAGGGTTTTTACCTAATCGCCAAATAAGGGACAACCTAAGAGTAGTAGTGGATGCTATAGAATACTATGATAAACATCCTGAAAAGGAAGTGGGTTTTTTCTTTTTAGATGCAGAAAAAGCGTTCGATAATTTAAATTGGGATAATTTAAATTGGGATTTTATGTTTGAGGTTCTAGAACATCTTGAAATTGGAGACTATATGCTTAACCTCATTAAGTCAATATATAAAGAACAGAAATCCTCTTTAATAATTAATACTGAAAAGACGGACTATTTTAAAATCGAAAAAGGAACACGACAAGGATGCCCACTTTCGCCGCTGCTATTTATTTGGATTCTAGAAGTTCTACTGCTAAATTTGAAGGAAGATAAAGAAATTAAAGGCTTAACAATAAAAGGTTTTTCTTTCAAATATAGAGCCTTTGCAGACGATGTGATGTTTATAGTTGAAGACCCTATGACTACATTACCATATTTGTTACAGAGAGTAAGAGAGTTTGGTGACTTGGCTGGATTTTATGTAAATAAGAACAAATCGAAAGTGATGTGTAAAAATATGTCAAATAAAAAGCAAATTGAGTTACAAAATCTTATAGAATGTGAAGTGGTGAAAAAGACAAAATATCTAGGTGTGAACCTAACAATGAAAAATATTGATCTTTATAAAAATAACTATGAGAAATTATGGCAGCAAATTATGCATGATATTAAAAAGTGGAATGTATTAAATTTGTCATTGTTGGGTAGAATTGCGGTGGTTAAGATGAATGTGTTACCACGATTAATGTTTTTGTTTCAAACTATTCCAATTGTGAAAGATGTAAAAACATTCAAATGCTGGCAGAAGGAACTGTCTAAGTTTGTGTGGGGAGGGAAAAAACCAAGAATTAAGATGAAAATAATGTGTGATGCTAAAGATAGAGGTGGGTTCCAGTTACCAAACTTAAGGCTATATCATGATGCAATATGTTTGATTTGGGTAGGGACATGGACTATGTTACAAGATAGAAAGTTATTGTCCCTGGAAGGCCATGATTGTAGGTTTGGGTGGCACGCGTATCTGTATTATGGTAAAACAAAAATGGACAATATATTTAAACATCATTATTTGAGAAGAACGCTAATGGATACGTGGACAAGATATAAAAACTTTTTTCCAGAAGAAATACCTATGTGGATTGTACCTGCAGAAGTTTTAAATCCATCATCACGTTACAAAGGACAAGACTGGTTGAAGTATAGAGACTTGTTAACAAGACATGGTAAAGACTTTATATTGAAGGAGCAGCATCAGATGGACTTTGACTATGGTTGGTTAAGATATAGACAAATATATGACATGTATAGAAGTGATAAAAAATTTGGTTTTAGAGAAAAGTATAATGAAATAGAACAAGTTTGGGAGGAAGGTGGGAAAAAAATGATTTCTAGAATGTATAAAATTTTGTTAAAATGGTTTAACGCTGATGAAATAGTAAAAGAACAAATGGTAAAATGGGCGATAAACTTCAACAAAGATATTGAAATGGAATCTTGGGAATTTTTATGGGAAAATGCTATGAGTATATCTACATGTTATAATTTAAAAGAAAACTGTTTTAAAATGATGTACAGATGGTATATGACACCAAAAAAAATTGCAAATATTAATCAGAACTTATCTAACAAATGTTGGAAATGTAAAAAGAAAGAAGGTTCTTTTTATCATATGTGGTGGACTTGTGATAAAGCGAAGACTTATTGGTCTATAATACATGCAGAAGTGGAAAAATTTTTGAAATGTACATTTAAGAAGTTGCCTGAAATGTTATTGCTTGGACTTAAACTAGAAGAGATAAATGTAAAGAAAAGGACAATAATATGGTATATGATAACAACAGCAAGAATGGTGTATGCACAAAATTGGAAAAATGAAAAAATACCAGAAGTGTGGGAATGGTTGAAAAAATTGTTATATATGGCTGAAATTGATAAATGGACTAGAAAGTTGAATAATCTGTACTCAGAGACCTTTTTAGAAGATTGGAAGGATTTGAAAGAATATGTTGAAAAATATTGGGACATGAAAAACTACATTTATACATGGTTATAATAGCATAAAGGAATAGAATTAGAATATATGAATGTACTAAGGATAATTAGATAATGAAGTTGTTTTTTTAGAATTATATAAGAATATAGAAAGTAAGAATTGGTATATAAGTATTTTAAAGATATATAACCATTACCAGAAATGTAAACATAGATATAAGTATTACTATTTTGGATAAAGTGGAAAATGTGTTATGCTTCAGATGTGGTGGGAAACTGCCAATACAAGATAAAAATAAGACTATACAAATAGAACAAAATGTTATATAATATGGAAAAAAGGATTTGTATAAGATAAATGTATTAATTTTAATGTTTTGAAAAAATAAAAATTTCTTTACAAAAAAAAAAGAAGAAGAAGACAAAGCATCACTTGCCCCATAGTTCCTATCTATACCTTGTGGCTAATAGCCACTGATGGTTCTCAGCTCCATATGTTTATCTAATTCCCTCTTGTAGCTGCCACCACCTCCTGTGGCAGTGAATTCCAACAACTCAGCAGTCAGTACAGATCTTTCAGCATGAGGTAATACGGTTCCCTGTATCCTCCTGCGTCTGACAATAACCTGGTTGCTAAATTTTGGATGAGCTGAAGTTTCCACACTGTTTTCAAAGTGCATTCTGATAATCTAACCTGGATGTAATCAGAGCATGGATCATAACTGTCTGAGGAAGCTGACAAAAGGTACTGTGTGCTGCAGAGAAGACCTGGGCCTCCAATCACAGAAAAGAAAGATCCCCACAATTGATTTTGCCAAGGAACAAGCAAGCTACAAACAGGGGAGGGATGGTATAATTAAACACTTCTCCACCTGGGAAAAGAATACACATTCATTCCTACAAGTAGGAAAGTAGCACGTTAGGCTTAGAATTCGTCTTCTGGACATTTAGATTACTTTCTGCATGGGATCTTGCTTTTTAAATGTGGGAAACATTCAATAATGAAATGACCAACCTGCAATTCATCCTGGTATATTTTGTAAACCGGTTTTGTTACGGGGTGAGATGTTTATCAGGTCAGATAGGTAGGTGGTAAGGCTGAATGTGTTTAGCTAAAGCCACTTCATAATGTACTACAGATATGGTGGAATCGTCCCCCAACAACACAAAAAATTTTTCCCTCCATGTAGAAAACCTGAGCTCATAGAAAAGGCAGTAGTTTATGTTCTACAGATAGGACTCTTTTTTAATGATAGAACATTCCCTAGTGGGAACTTCTGCCTTCTGTCTGAAGTAATACCACACAGATGTAGTTTACCAGCTCATTGAGAAGATGATCACACCAGAAGGCAGGTGGTCTTTGGGAAGGAAACATTTAATTCTTTTTCACCTTTTTTTTTTGGTCAGTAATCATATTTTCTCAGAAAATCTTTCAACAGACTCTCCTGTTTTTGAACCAGGCTTTTTTTATTCTGATCATCACGTTTTCTTGAACATACATTGGGTGAGCCTCACTTCTGAACATCTCATGAGATAGACTGTGCAAAGGACACATCCAAGATGGCAAGTAGCCAATTTTATGTAATGAGTTTATCCCAGTTTCTGAAATGCTTGGGTTGGAGCATAGTGCAGCTTGATAATTAAAAGCTAGACCAAAAAAAGGAAATCTTTTTTTCTATTCTTTCCCCCTTTACTAGGCAGCACAATAGCAGCTTGCTAATGGCTACCTCCACCACAGAGCAACTTTCCGCTCCAAGCTGCCCCCACTCTTGCTTATCAGACTGGAACTCAGCAGTGTCCTCTGATAGCATCTAAATAAAAACATAGCCAATTTCTCCAGGAGCACTTTATCCCCCCCCCCCCCCAATCTAGTATATCTCATTTGAATGCAAATTGCAAAATGCAAATGAAATCATCGAGCATTCTGAACTTCCCAGTCCAAAGGGACTTGGAATCCTGAATTTCGTTTGCTTTCAATTGCATGCCATTTACGTTCAAGCATCTTTATTGCGCTAGTTGCCATGCTGCCATTCTCTTGCTAAAGTAACTGTACTTTGAATGGCAAAAGGAAACACACAGAGACACACACGCACACAGAACTTTCTGGAAAAATGCCAGCTTTGGGAAATGCACATTGGGTTATATATAAAACACCAAGGGGCAGGGGGAACTGTCAAATTCATGATTACACTCTATAATGTAGGGTTATAGTACATATATTTTTATTTTGCATGGCCCTTAGGGTTTTATTCCCCCCAAAGCCACCCATTGTTTATTTGTTTTGCTGTCTTCTACTGAACACCTAATTTGCCCACAAGACAATGCCAGACAAGACAGCATATTTGGAAAGGCAATAGGAACCCTGTTTGCCGGGTTGTAAAACGCAAGCTATTCAAGACAAATGCATGTACATAATGAAATGAATAATGCTTCCTGAAAGGCGGAAGCAGGCTATGTTAGGACAAGCAAAGGAAAAGTCGCCAGAAGAAGTCATGATTAATACAACCTGTTTTCCTTGCTTACCAATTCTCAAGCTAACCATGTCTTTTTTTAAAAAGAAAGAAAGAAAAGAAAATCAGTTGCTTTAGAAGGCTTCCTATGAATACATAGTTTAAAGAAACTCTAAAATTATCAGAATAATTATCTAAATACAGAAAAGCCAAGTCTAGACACAGTAGGCCTGCAAAGCAGTGCCTGGCAACCAGCAGGAGGGTTATGGGCAAAAAGAGGGGCCATGGAACCAGCTGTGGTTCTATGTCACTTCCAGTAAAAACCTGGAAGTGACATAGGGTAGCTCTACAAACCACTAAAAGTCATATGGTAAAACCATAGAGTGTCTGGTGATTCCTAGAGCTACCCTATGTCACTTCCAGGTTTTTACTGGATGCGACATAGCACCACATGTAATTCTGACTTTTTAAAGATTTTCTCCAACTGCCACTCAGAACGGTGGTGGGCAAAGGGAGCTGGGGTGGGGTATCCCCACCTCCACCAGAGGCTTGGCAGCTCTTAAACACGAACTAGTAACCCCATTTCAACACAAGCCCAGATTCAAAAGGGTCCAAACAAAACTCAATATGGGGCCAGGCTTTTTAAGTTAGGGGGTTCACCGTATGAGCTCCCTCCTTCAAAACATGTTGGTATTACTAGATGTACTTTGCATAATGCAGGCCCAGGATATTTGAGGGATCAGACTCTGACAATGCAATCCCAAAAATACTTTCCTTGGACTAAGCCCCACTGAAAGGACCTGAGATTGATTCTAAGTAAACTTTCAAGGAAGGTCTTCCTCCAGGTCTTAACTTCTGGGAAAATTAGAACCTGCATTGCTCACAGATGGTCCTCTCAATGGAGGTGCCATAATAGAGAAAACTTCCTGAGAAAAGGTCCACATGCCTGGATGGACTATAATATATTTTTACTGTTAGTTTTAATATTTAAGTATAATGGGTTTTTAAACTATTGTTTGTACATTGCCTTGAGTACACTGGAAGAAAATATAATAGCAAGAAACACACTTAATTTTTTTAAAAATAAAGTTATATGTTGCCTTGGAATGTCTGTATAGGAAGAAGTTTACATTTTTAAAAAGTAGATGATGGGCAGATATCAAATCATACTGTGCCAGCACAGAAGTTTTAAGACGAGGGCTGCATCGTCGCACCCCTACACAACCTTGCTAGATTTATTTAATGATTTATTTGAGGAAAATGGCATATTGCTTTGTCTTGCAGGAAGATACATTGCTGATTTTTCAAGTAGCTGTGATCCAAGTGGCTTTTGCAAGTTCATTTTAATCCTGATCAGAGCTGGGTTCCATACCAATAGTCCATGTCAGACAATCAGTTTACCAGTGCCAAGTCTCGTGGGACAAGCTGAGGAATTAGAGCCCATGTGTTAGGTCACGGTTCAAGAGAACCATCAGAAACTGGGGGAGTTGGGCACACAGGAAAGTTTGGAGCAACTCTAGCACAAAAAAAGGAGGAAAGAACACAGTAAACATAGAGGTCTAGAAACTGGGGAGCTTGGAACATGGGATATACTAAACACATCCGACACCCAAGCAATAGAAGATTCTGGTTTAATCTCTTTGCCTCTTAACAGACCCCTCAACCCCTGGCTTACTGCAATCTTGAACACACTATTAATTTTGTGAATAATATGTCAATGCTGATATAAACTAGTGCATTAAGTTACAGAGCTGCCCAGGTTATTTGAATACTGGCTCAGAGGACATAAGTGAAAGTGCCTTTGTGTTGCAGCTGACTTGTAGTGACCCCATAGGGTTTTCAAGGCAAGAGACAAACAGAGGAGGTTTGCCCTAGCCTGCCTCTGTGTATCAACCCTGGACTTCTTTGGTGGTCTCCCATCCAAGTACTAACCAGGCCAACCCTGCTTAGCTTCTGAGATCTGATGAGATTGGGCTAGCCTAAGCCAGGACACCAGTAGGGATGCAAGCTCATATGACGCCAGGAGGTTTCTCTCCCAGGTATTGACCAGAGCGGTGGCTCAGAGGTTAAGACACTGTGCGGCAGACTGAAAGGTTTGTAGTTTACCCGGCAAGGTGGGATATGAATATGAATAGTAAATAAATAAATAAATAATAGTTCAGCCGTTCGAGACCTGAGTGCTGTGTGACGGAGTGAGCTCCCGTCTCTAGCCCCAGCTCCTGCCAACCTAGCAGCTCAAAAGCAAGAAATTGCAAGTAGACAACTAGGTATCACGTTGGTGGGAAGGTAACAGTGTTCCATGAGCCTCGGTGTTTAGTCAGGCCAGCCACATGACCACGGAAACATCTTTGGACAGCACTGGCTCTTCGGCTTGGAAATGGAGATGAGCCCCGCCCCCTAGAGTCGGATTCAACTAGCTCTTGAGCAAGGGAAACTTTTAAAGCTGCATAGTTTCAGCAAAGCTGTTGTGTAATGTGCCTTAGACCGTTCCCTGGGTACAACTGCAAGGATCCGGGTTTTGAATTATGAGACAGTCATTATATGGAGAAGAAAAAGCACAAAAATCAGGAGGTGCCACAGCCCAAAACATATGCAGAGAAATTGGAAGTTTCCTTCTCTGCACAGACTTACAGCAGCCACTAACTTAAGTTTCTAGAACTTTCTTTTTTGTCCTTCGACTCCATTGTGAATTCTGGAGTGGAGTACAGCATGTGGTTAATTCAGGACACTCTAAAATATTAGCCTGGATCAAGGAATGCAGTTGTTACAAACACCACAGTGGGGTGGTAAAGTGGGTCTTTTTATGGCCAATCATGCCCCCCATAACCTCTTCAGGAAACAGCAAAAGGGGAAGTTACAAAAGGTAAGTGGGCCATAATTCAAACACAGCAAGCAATCTGCAAATTTACTTGTAGTTGTGAACATGTGAAATACCTGAGAAAGGTAAAGGAAAGAAAGGAACACGGTAACACTGTATTGTTCTCTAGACTTGCATACCTCTGTCCTATGCTTCTGATAGCTATAAATAAACCAAATAAATACCACTTACCTTCTGTGCCCTTCGAGCAATCAGCAAGCCTATGTATCCTATTATCAGCACAATAGCAACTTGGCACTTCTAATGAGATGCAAAACAGTGTTGTGGGTTTCATATTTTAATGATGGGATGTACTTGCACCTCCGGATGTGAGTCACTTTATGTAACACATTTTTTTAAAACACACGCAACCCCCTGAATGGTGGTGAGGAAAAAACAATGCAATACAATGAGGAATTTTTGATTTTTTTTTAAAAAAAAATAATTGATGCAGTAATTAATTCACAGTTGACACAACATCCTGAAAACACTTTATCTCATAATGATTACATTCAGTTCACGCCCCCGCCCCCCATACTTCTGAACCTTGAGACATTTTGCAGACTTCAACATAACCACTTTGCAGTGGCATTCATGATAGCAAGAACTGGATGTTACATGATTATATTATAAAATAATTCTGGCAAGGAATTGTAAAGACCCGATAACATTTGAACAGGCCTTTCTTTTACCTCCCTCAGGAGAGAAGTTCCAGTTGCCTGGGCCCATATGTGTCTAAATGGGCCTGCACAGATGAGCATGCCTGAATCACAGTCCCAGCCCCTGAAAGAGGGGTCCTTCCCTACTTTATTTCAGTGGCATGGGAGCTGTTTTTGCAGCTCCCCCACACACACTGCTCCTGTGCCTGCACATCACATGCACATCACATGTGAAGCCCTTTCCTTCACAAACTACTGCAAAAGTAGTAATAACCTCAGCCTTCTGGCACTACCAGGAGTGTGGAAATGAAATGCAGAGTAGCATCTCCCCCACGCACTGCTCTGACAGACAAAACATTTTACACCACCTCAAGCCACCTCGAAAACAACGCTTCTCAATGCTGTCATTCCTAGGAATGTACATTCATTCCAAAATAAATGAAACAGAAAACCGCCAATGCCCACTTCATTCTCATTCATTTTTAAATAAATGAAGTAATTGTGTTTGTTTTAATTTCCATGGCTTTTGATGGAAAACGACTATCTGTTTTCCGTTCAGTTTGGACGACATTTTCTGGGATTGTATCCCTTGCTGAAGAGATCATGTCTGTCAAATTTCAGATGGAAATGGGAGAAGAGTTCCCCATTTTATAGACAATTAAAATACAGGTTCATGAAATTCTTTTCAAGGATACTGCAACTAGAAATGTCCTTATCTGATTACTGTATAGTTTGTGGATATGTTGGAACCCACAAGTGAGCTTTCATGTAAATTGGGACCATCTCGTATATCAAAATAAACAGGAGGCATTCAGTTATTTCAAATATGCTTTTATTCCTAGTATGTGGAGGGAGGGGGAGAGAAGGAGCCAGGAGAGCTCAAGACAGATAGAAGCACATGGGCAACAATTAATGAATCATCAAATAGATCTTTGTACATGTTTTATTTATTTGTTTAAAACCTTACTATGTTGCCTTTCTTGAGGTCAAGGCAACTTACAGAGACTGTGGCAATACAATTCTGATGGACTGCACTTTTTAAAAGCTTAGAAGTGCTGTGTAAACAGATAAAGCACTGTGAAGGGTTAATTCTTCACAGAGCCAGAGAGCCTTAAGTGATAGGCTGCTCCAAGGAATCTGATGGGGTAGCATCAGCTGAACAGAGAAAGACTTCTGAACTGGATGCTGGGGAGAATTCAGTCTGATTTCAGCCCTAGTTAAGAAGAGCTTACTGTCAGTTTCAGCCCTCACAGAGAACAATTTAATACTGAGAGGAGAACTGGGGGGAAATTGGCAAGGAAGTTTAATGTCATGGGCGTGGATGTGGAAGAGCTGACAGAACTGCTAGAGCTTGCAGAAACCACTTAAGCAGCAGAGGAGAGCTTCCGGTCGGGGGAAAATGGAGTTTTGAAGCACCCTGTGCTTACTGCAGGGTGGACGGCAGTTCTTTTCGACAGTTTGGGTGTTTTCAACACCCAACGCAACTTTCCTCAGGCAGGGGAAAAGCTAGCAAGCAACAGAGACCCAAGTGAGAGTTGAGATTGGTATGTGATAAGCCTCGGAGGAGGCTTGTCACCACTTTGATCTCCTCCCCCGAGCGGGCACTGCAAGCAACTCTAAGGAACTGACTGGGCTGGTATTATTCAGCTTAAAACCTCCACACACACCCCCGATTTCTTGAAAGAAATAAGAAAAGTTTTAAACTAAGAAGCCTCACCTACACCCAATAACATCAAAAGGTAACAAAAATTGTTTTGCTTACCGGAACTGTGTTGTTTGAGATTTTGAAAAATAGCCGAATAAGCATAGACTTAACAGAAGAAAAAACTGAGCCTTTTTTCCTTTGAAAAAGAATTGGATTTTAGCAAAAATCCGCCAAAGACGCAATTTGTTTATCATTCCTGTGGTTTGTGAGAAGATTAGAAGAGGACTGGGATCAACGCGAGACCTTCAAAGCAGGAAGTGACGTTTGGAATTGGAGCAGACAAGAAGGATATAGTGGAGGGGACTGTGGTGGACTGCAAGAGGAATAGAGTGTTCCCAGGTAAGAAGGGGACAAAAATAACTGCAGAACAGGATGTTTAACAGGAAGTAAGAGACTTTGACCTATACCATAGAAACTTTGATATTTACCATAGAGAAAAAACGATCACCATTTTGTGGAGGACTAAAACTTTAAATTCAAATTTTGAGAAAAGTAAATGGTCTTTTGTAACAAAACCACTGCGACTTAACTGGGCATTTTAAGAGTGATAGACTGAGTATAAAAGATAACATTCTGGTGACCATTAAAAATTCGGCAGTTTTTGAGCAGCAAAAATAGATTCAGCACTAAGACGCCATGCCAGCTCATGGTCATCACCTAAGATGGGACCCAAAAAGGACAGTGACTTGCAAGGAGTCATAGAAGCAATGGAGAAAAGAATGATGGAGGCATTAACTGACCTAGGTCAGCAAATAGATAAAAGAATGAATGACCTGGCAAGTGGATAAGTTTTGAAGAAATTAAAACAGATTTACAGAGTTTAGCCCAGAAATCATCAGAGATGGAAAACAAAGTGGCTGTTCTAGAGAAAAATGTTCAGAAGGTTACAAAAGAAAATTATAGAATTGAGACAATGATGGATTACAGAGCAATGCAAACCCACCTAAGACTAAGAGGAATTGATGAAAGTGTAAATGAGAATGTGTATACAAGAATTACTGAGGCTTTGAATGAATACTTAAAAGGAGAAGAAGAGGACCTAAAATTCAGCATTGACCTGGTTTACAGAGTAAATTCGATGTTTGCACAGAAGCAGAACTTGCCAAGAGATGTAGTGGTACAATTCACATCAAAGAGAATAAGAGAGCTTATTTTAAGAAAACACTTTAGGGAGCCACTTGAAATTGATGAAAGTAAGGTAATAGTAATGAAAGAACTCCCAAGATCCATGCTTCAGGTTAGAAAGAAGTTTAAACGTCTAACTGACATGTTGAAACAAAAGAACATTAGATTCAGATGGGAGATTCCACAAGGTTTGAGTTTTAATTTTCAAGATACACGTGTTACTATCAAAACTTTGGAGGAGATGATGGTGTTCGTGGCAGAAAATATTAAGGACTTTGGTGTTATTTAGCCTGGAACCACTATGGATTACAAATTTCTTTCATGGAATGTAAATGGACTAAATTCACCTAACAAACACAAAATTATTAAACATTGGCTAGAGAAACAGAAATGTAACGTGATTTGCCTACAAGAAGTGCATATTAAAAAACAAGATTATAAGTATTTGATAAAAAAAAAAAACTAGGGGAGGAATATTTTTCATTGGCAAATAACAAAAAAAAGGGGAGTAGTAACCTATATTAAGAAAGAATTGGATCCAAAAGAAATTTTTAAGGACAAAGAAGGAAGATATGTAGCAACAGAAATAATCATACATGGGAAAAAAAACACTGATTGTAAATATATATGCACCAAATGGAGCGAAATAAAAATTTTTCGGGGATTTAACTGCTGAGCTAGACCAACTTAATTATGAACACCTAATCCTGATGGGCGATTTCAATGGGACAGTAAATAATAAAATTGACCAACGTACAAAGAGTACAAAGAGATGGCACAACTGGAAAATTACCTAAAGCTTTCTTTACAATGGTAAGACAGGAAAGTATGGAAGATGTGTGGAGGAAATGGAACCCTCGAACTAAAAATTTTACTTTCTACTCTAATAGACATGACTCTTTTTCCAGGATAGATATGATGTGGATGACTGGAGAATTAGCACTTAAAACCAAAAAGATTGAAATTCTGCCAAAGATAAATTCTGATCACAATCCTGTGAGATTTCTGCTCAAAGTAGTCAAGGATCAGATCTTGGTTGGTACAACACAGTTCTTTATTTCCAATCTCTACATTGGTACAGCTTCTCGGATTATTGTCAGAGATAATACATATGACAGATGCAGGTCTATTATACCTTTCCAAGCAGTTTGAATTACCCATAGGTAGCCAATCACTACAAGGGAAAAATGGCGGGCAAAAGAGGCTCTGGCCGTTTGCTTCCCACAGGAAAGAAAGTGAGGTGTCAAGCTGTAAATTCCCTTTCCCAAACCAGACCCTTCAGATGTTACCACTTCACATAACAATCAATGGCCTCAAGGCTTTCGCATGTTGATAAGAGATGAGACTCATCCTCCCTTGAAGTCCCAGCCGGGACGAATGGAATGCGGAGGCAGGAGTGTGAGAGGCCCATTGTTCCCATACATTGCAGGTGTCATCCTCCCGCTCTGACAGTTACACAAACCAGGCCTGGTCAGGCACTAAAACCTGGGGTTACATATTCTACATACATACTGGCCAAAGTGAGGGTTCACCTAAGGGCGGGGCAATTACATGGCAGGGGTTATGTCAGCATCTACAATACATACATGGCAATAGGGTATAATATAGCATAACACAGAATACATAGCTGTAAGAAATAGAAATCCTTTGTCTGAATCAGCAGATTCTGACAAATCCATTAATGTGGACCTCGAGACAAGGGCAGAAACAGTGGAGATGGAGACTGAATGAAGACCTTTTAGACAAACAGGAAATAATTGATAAGCTACAGGAAGACACAAAAACATATTTCCAAACAAATTTAAATCAAGAAACAAACCCGCAAGTAGTGTGGGATGCATACAAGGCGGTAATGAGGGGAATACTAATTTCCATAAATAATAAAGAAAATAAACAAAGAAAGGAACAACAAGACTGTATAGTTCAAAAGATTAAATTAAAGAAGAAAAAATTAAAGAAAAGACCTGGAAAAAAGAAATTTTTAAAAGAGATACAATTGCTACAAGACCAACTGAACGCTATTCTTAATCGGGAAATATATTGGAATTTAAAGAAACTTCAGCAAAAATCCTTTGAAGGAGCAAATAAGCCGGGAAGATATCTTGCATGGCAATTGAAAAAAAGAAGGGAAAACAAAATAATAAGTAAAATTGTGGCAGGGGACAAAAAATAGCAGATGTTAAGGGAATAAAAAGAGATTTTTAAAAATATTATGCTAAACTTTTCCCAAAAGAGAAGATAGAACAAAGCAAAATTTTGGAATACTTACAAAACTTAAGTCTACCAAAGCCGACAGGAAAGATTGAAGATATGATGAACAACCCTATCACAACCCAGGAGATACAAAAAGCCATTGAGGAATCTAAACTTGGAAAAGCACCTGGCCCTGATGGTTTTTCTGTAAAGTTTTATAAAAAATTAAAAGAAGCTTTCATTCCAGCCTTTGAAGTATTAGTTAACAAAATTAGGACTTCAGGTAAAATTCCAGATACATGGAAAGAAGCAACTATAACACTTATCCCGAAAGAAGCACAAGATTTAACAAATGTGAAAAACTATAGACCAATCTCATTGTTGAATAATGACTATAAAATCTTTGCAAAAATATTAGCGGACAGAGTTAAAGAATACATGAAAGATACAATTCAAAAAGAACAAGCCGGTTTTTTACCAAATCGCCAAATTAAAGACAATTTGCGGACAGTAATAGATGCAATCGAATACTATGATAAAAACCCTGACAAGGAAGTGAGTTTTTTCTTTTTAGATGCAGAAAAAGCATTTGATAATCTGAATTGGGACTTCATGTTTACAGTCTTGGAGAAGATACAAGTCGGTGAACCATTGTTGAATATGATTAAAGCGATATATTCGGAACAAAAGTTGCTAATTCTGATTAACAATGAGAAAACAGACTATTTTAAAGTTCAAAAGGGTACAAGACAAGGTTGTCCACTCTCTCCACTTTTGTTTATTTGGATCTTGGAAGTTTTGTTATTGAACATAAGAGAAGACAAGGAAATCAAGGGACTATCAAATAAAGGTTTTACTTATAAATACAGAACATTTGCAGACGATGTGATGTTTATAGTGGAAGAGCCCTTAAAAACTCTACCACTTCTGTTGCAAAAAATTAAAGACTTTGGAGATGTGGCAGGATTCTACATAAATAAACAGAAATCTAAGGTGATGTGCAAGAATATGACAAATTTGAAACAGTTGGATTTACAAAAGAGTATTAATTGTGAGGTGGTGAAAAAGACTAAATATCTAGGTGTTGATTTAACCATGAAAAATATAGACCTCTATAAAAACAATTATGAAAAGCTCTGGGTACAGATCACACAGGATATCAAAAAATGGAATATGTTAAACTTATCGCTACTGGGAAGAATTGCGGTGGTTAAAATGAATGTTTTACCACACTTAATGTTTTTACTGCAAACAATACCTATTGTAAAAGACATAAGAGCCTTCAAAGCATGGCAAAGGGATATTTCAAAGTTTGTATGGGCCGGGAAAAAACCAAGAATAAAAATGAAAATAATGTGTGACGTGAGGGAAAGAGGTGGTTTTCAACTACCTAATTTAAGACTGTACCATGATGCGGTCTGCCTGACTTGGTTAGAGCCCTGGATATTGTTAGAAGACAGAAAACTGTTAGCATTAGAAGGACATGACTGTAGATTTGGTTGGCACGCATATTTGTACTATGGCAAAATTAAAATGGATAATATGTTTAAACATCATTATATCAGAAGAACACTTATAGATACTTGGTTGAGATATAAAAACTTTTTCCTGAAGAAAAACCATTGTAGATTGTACCAGCAGAAGTAATAAAACCTCTTTCAAGCTCTATGGGACAAGATTGGTTGAAATATAGAGACATTTTAAAAATGGAAAAGGGAGAGTTTTTCATGAAAGAAGAGAATCAGTTGGACTTTGACTACGGTTGGCTGCGCTACAGACAGATTCTTGACCTGTTTAACACAGATTAAAAAAGGGGAGGTTTCAGGAGGAAATATAATGAAATTGAGTAGGTGTGGATGGAAGGGGGGAAGAAATTGATATCTAAGATGTATAAAATTTTGTTGAAATGGTATAATGAAGATGAGTTAGTTAAGGAACAAATGGTAAAATGGGCAATTAATGTGAACAAAGAAATCTCTATGTCATCATGGGAATTTTTATGGAAAAATGCTATGAATATTTCTACTTGTTTTAACCTTAAAGAAAACTGCTATAAGATGATGTATAGATGGTATATGACACCGAAAAAAATAGCTAATATTGGCCAGCATTTGTCTAACAAGTGCTGGAAATGTAAACAAAAAGAAGGTTCTTTTTACCATATGTGGTGGACTTGTGATAAAGCTAAAACCTTCTGGTCTATGATACATGCCGAAATGGAAAAAATTATGAAATGTACTTTTAAAAAATTGCCAGAACTGCTATTGCTTGGTCTTAAATCAGAAGAAGTAAATATAAATAAAAGGACATTGATGTGATATATGGTAACAATCGCAAGAATGGTATATGCCCAAAACTGGAAGAGCGAGAGAATTCCTGAACTTTGGGAGTGGTTAAGAAAATTGCTGTTTATGGCGGAAATGGACAAATGGACAAGAAAATTGAACAATCAAGACTCAGAGAATTTTCTGGAGGAATGGAAGGATTTGAAAGATTATTTAGAACAATACTGGGAAATGAAAGATAATATTTTTACACTGTCTAACTATTGAATGATTAATGAATGGTCCGTAAATAATAATAATTTTTTGATATATAGATACAAATATACTAACACTATTAGAAATAAGTGAGTTACCTGTAAGAGGAAAATAATATAGAATTATATTATATTTGGAGGACGTATAACGGTGTAGGTGAGGTGGGAAGTCACCGGGAGGGGGAGAAGAAAAGGAAAAAGGGGTCTTTGTAATAGAGTGACAATGTAAAGTGTGTAAGTTAAGTTTTGACTCCAATAAAAAATTAATGTTTAAAAAAAACAGCAGCAGAGGAGGATAGCTGGCAGTTGCCTGTAATCAGGGGTCCATTGGAGCGGGAGCGCACAGGAGCGCAGCTCCAGGACTGAGGAGCCCAGGGGGCGGGCACATGACCAAGCCCCACCCCCTCCTCGGCTTCCCCAAGCAGTGCAGAGGCGCAGCGCCCTGGGGAAAGCCCTGCTAGAGTCTTTATTATTTTTAATGTTTTGTTTTAATATTGATAATTTTATCATTGTTCCTTTTATGACTGTGTGCTGCTTTTCCAGAGACTTGCTCAAGGTGGCATATAAATTTTCTTAGTATCCCATTTTTTATCTGGGCACATGGCACATTAGTACTGGAGAAATTTCACCAACCCTTCAGCAGCTTCCACCCCATCAGTTTGGTGTAGTGGTCAGGAGCGCGGACTCTAATCTGGGAGAACCGGGTTTGATTCCCTACTCCTCCACATGCAGCTGCTGGTGTGACCTTGGGCCAGTCACAAGTTCTCTCAGAGCTGTTCTCTCATGAGCAGTTCTCAAAAGTCCTCTCTCAGCCCCACCTACCTCACAGGGTGTCTTGTTGTGGGGAGGGGAAGGGGAAGGGATGGGTGGTGCACATGTCCTGGGTATCTCAAGTCTACTGTGGTTTCAAGGGAGCAGGAAGAGAATTAGGGTGTGTTCTTTACGCTTATTTTTATTGCACAAAGTATTGGATGGGGAAGAGAATGGAGGAAGAGCAGGTCAGTTTCACTCACCTGTGGAGTGGAGCCTGAGGGGTGGGTGTTGCCTTCTGACACACTTCCGGTATGTTAGGGGGTGTGGCATATGCAAATGAGTTATGCAAATGATGTATGGTAATGAGCTCCTGCACCTCTTTTTGTACGAAATGACCCCTGCCTGTAATAGCAATCTTCACACCTCGCCCAGATAAGGGGGAAGAACTGCAAGCTGAAAGTCTACCTGACTCACCCCCACATGTGATTCGTTTAAGGGAGCAGCTAAGGCAAAACTTAGCAACCAGGCGAGAAGAGGCCAGGCTACAGGGTCAGCCCAGAGTTCTAACAGGAGCCTGGGTGATTATGCATCTGGCTAATTGGTAGCAGCATTTAACTCCACACTCTGAGCAGTACTCTTTGTGAAAGCAACAAGTCAGCTTTGTGCTGTTGCATCCACTTTGGCTCAGCTCACGTGCACCTAGATCTTTGGACTTGGCTCTGTGTTCCTAGCTCCTTACCGTGGCTTGACTTTGGACTATGTATCTGGTTTGTGATTTTAGACTTGGCTTTGTGTTTCTGGCCCCTGACCCCGGCTTGGCTTTGAACTTTGCACTGTCTTATTGGCTTCTGAGCTTGGTCTACTCTGGATTCCTTTTGGCACCCCAACCCATGACATTTGGGGAGTAGGCAAAGACTCCCATTTGGGCCAAAGAAAAGGGATAGATCTTCTAGTGAGAGGAGAATTTCCCAACCCAGTCAAACAGGGAGTTAGCTCTGAAGAGTACCAAGATTCCTGGTCTGGTCTGGTGTGGTTAGAAACAGCATGTAGAAACTTCAAGGGTCAGTTAGAAACTCAAGATGAAAACTAGTGTTTCAAGAGAAGAGGTTTGGGTACTGGAAAGAGTTTACCAGTCTTCTGGAAACCAAGAGCTAGAGAGTAATCAAAGAACATGTACTGAAGTGTTTGGGGATAGCACCGGAACAAAAGCCTCTCAACATAAAGATTTTAAATAACTGTGAAAAGCTTAAGAAACTCTTATTAGCCTGAAACATAAGAACTAAAGTCTGTGCATATACTGGTTTTACATCAGAAATTTCAGCTCCTGATTTCACCTGACTGTTCTCCTCTATGTAGGATATACTATTTTGTTAATTTGGAATATGTTGTGTTTGTGTTTGGATTATTGAAGCAGCAATAGCTTCAGAGGGCTCTGGTATCCTAAAGCTCCATTTCTTATTGGCTGATGAATAAAGACTCCCATTGATCCTGAAGCCAATCTGGATACCCTATCACTGAGCCCTGCTTGGGTCCAATAGTATTGCTTGTATATAGTTACATGGTTGAAAGTTATGTGTTGGAACAGTATAAATTAAGGTGCCGCTCTCATAGAGCTGTCTTTGGAGCTGAGCAATATCACTGAATAAAAGCCTGTTTATTTGAATTCCTCGCCTCCCGCTCAATACTTAAAAGAATATAAAAATATCTCAAGTGCCATTAAAGTTAAATGGGGCTCCCAATCCTTCCCACAGGTTCCTGGGCTGAGCAAACAATCAAAATATACTGTGGCAGGGTGAGAACAGCCAGAGTTCTTCAGCAAAGAAGAAAACACATTACTGGGGTAGCTTAATCAGTAAAGGGAAAGAAAAATTGAGGGAAAATCTTGCCTCTGAGGTAGGGAAGTAGATGAGGCCATCATAATAATAGTGAAAGAAGAACTGCACAGTAACATTAAAATATAGTTGTTTCTTGTCCAACTTGGATGGCAAAAAAAAAAAAAAGACCAGAATTATATTTTGCCCATGTATAAATGGGCAATTTTCTCAGTGGAAGGAGGTAAGCAGTGGGGTACCACAGGGATCAGTACTTGGTCCAATGCTTTTTAACTTGTTTATTAATGATTTGGAGTTGGGAGTAAGCAGTGAAGTGGCTAAATTCACAGATGACACCAAGTTGGTGGTGAGAACCAGGGAGGATTGTGAAGCACTCAAAAGGGATCTGCTGAGGATGGGTGAGTGGGCATCAATATGGCAAATGGGATTCAATGTGGCTAAGAGCAAACTGATGCACATTGGAGCCAAAAATCCTAATTATAAATTTACGTTGATGGGGTCTGAACTGGCGGAGACTGACCAAGAGGAAGATCTTGGAGTTGTAGTAGATAACTCAATGAAAATGTCCAGACAGTGTGCGACTGCAATGAAAAAGGCCAACGCTATGCTGGGGGTGA
The DNA here is from genome assembly GCA_029233225.1 of Lepidodactylus listeri. NCBI lineage: Eukaryota > Metazoa > Chordata > Lepidosauria > Squamata > Gekkonidae > Lepidodactylus > Lepidodactylus listeri. The sequence goes on along the minus strand of JARCFY010000009.1, from coordinate 107,001,580 downwards.
TTAGGAAGGGAGTTGAAAACAAATCAGCCAGCATCATAATGCCCCTGTATAAATCGATGGTGCAACCTCATTTGGGGTACTGTGTACAGTTCTGGTCACCACACCTCACCTCAGAAAGGTTATTATAGCATTAGAAAAAGTGCAGAAAAGGGCAATTAGAATGTTAAAAGGGTTGGAACACTTTCCCTATGAAGAAAGGTTGAAGCATTTGGGGCTCTTTAGCTTGGAGAAATGATGGCTGAGGGGTGACATGATCAAGGTTTATAAGATTATGCATGGGATGAGCAGGTAGAGAAAGAAGTCCTTTTCTCTCTTCCTCACAGTATAAGAACTCGTGGGCACTCGATGAAATTGCTGAGCAGTCGGGTTAGAACAGATAAAAGAAATACTTCTTCACCCAAAAGAGTGATTAACATGTGGAATTCACTGCCACAGGAGGTGGTGGTGGCTACAAGCATGGATGGCTTCAAGAGGGAATTAGATAAACATATGAAGCAGAGGTCCATCAGTGGCTATTAGCCACAAAAATATAGATAGGAACTCTCAGTCTGGAGCAAGTGATGCTCTGTATGCTTGATGGGGGGGGGGACAACAGTGGGAGGGCTTCTAGTGTCCTGGCCCCACTGCTGGACCTCCTGAGGGTACCTGGTGTTTTTGTCCACTGTGTGTTGGACGGGATGGGCCACTGGCCTGATCCAACATTGGCTTCTCTTATGTTCTTATGTTCATAATGATACATAAATTACAAGGAGTCCTTTCTCACATTTGTCTGAAATTAGGCAGGGAGGCTTTCTAGGAAAAGTGGTACAAGTTATTAAAATATCATCCAGACTGGATGGCAAATTATTGCAAAACAAAGAAATGGAAGTTACAAAAAAAATACAAATAGTTTGCACAATTGGCCAGAAGTTATCCTGCAATGATGAAATGAATATTCTTCATGCGATCTCTTCTTCCAATGCTAGGAAATAACAGAGATTGCAGAGGAAAAGCTCTTCCTCTTTGTAGACTAACAATCTGTGGAAATTGGAAGGAGACTATCTATAGAATGCCAGTACACATAGTAAATTCCTGGCTGCAATTCCTTTTCCAGGGATGGGAGAGAAGAATGACATTTTTCATTGGTGCAAACCAAGAGGGAGTATTCAAAGTCTGTTGAAAAGTTTTATGGGCAGTAAAAGGTCCCCTTTGAAGAAGCAGATGGCGGCCTGTATATAACAGATAAGATCATCCATTACTCTAAAAGGCCATTCTCGTCTTACTAGTGTCATAGAGGAAATTAAAAGTATTTTTCTTAGCTATGAAAGAAGAGCTGGGACTCTTCCATAAATTCTTCCCAGGGAGAGGTACAGTGTCAGCTTTCCAAAAAGTAGCCTACAACGATTGGTCTGAAAACCGCCGAGTTTCATACTGTGATAGTATTATCGCTATCAGTGTATGCTTGGGACAAATTAATAACCTGCTGTTGTTTGCTGATGCATTTCAATATTCAATAATTAAAAAGCCTCTACTAAGCAGTATTTACCAAACTCTGTCGCTTTGTTACAAGGAGTAATTGCCTAATTCTAACGTCTTAATCTCTTTGAATGACTGTGTAATGGCAAATGCTAAATTATTTATGAAGAGCAAAACTCTCACTGTATTTTAAACATACGGTTTTCACTGTTGTCACAGGCATGTTGTGGAGCGGGATGGGGTGGGATTTTTTTAATGAAAATTTGTAAATTTTTTGAAAAACAACTAAAGTGACCGAAAGCAGGGCTCGTTTTGTAGCAGGAGCTCCTTTGCATATTAGGCCACACACCCCTAATGTGGCCAATCCTCCAAGAGCTTACAGAGCTCTTCTTACAGGGGCTACTGTAAGCTCTTGGAGGATTGGCTACACCAGGGGTGTGTGGCCTAGTATGCAAAGGAGCTCCTGCTACGAAATGAGCCCTGACCAAAAGCATTCTTCCTCTGTTATCACCTTGGGGATCAAGACAAAGCAGATGCTTGGGAAATGATGGAATTCAGGTTCTCTACAGAACGATGAGGTTCTCAGAGATTATTCAAGTTAGGCGTGTTACTAGGTTTCATGTTGTTTCAATGTGAAAGTGCAAATTTCTGCCATAGTTTCTCCCTGCTCAGGTCAAACAGCCTTCTTTTTCCTTGCCATACTAAGAAAATGTGATAGAAATAGTATTGTTCAAATGGAAGTCCTATTTTTGCATCCAGTTGCAGAAACGCGGTGTTTAATGCCAAAAATGGCCTTCAAAGGATATAAAATATGGCAGAAAAAAACCAACTAAATCGGGCAAAAACTGAGTGAAACAAAAAGGCTCACAAAATCGGTTCCCATGTTCCAAGACTTTGCCCCACCTACTGTTTTCCATAAAAGGAAGATATGGAATCGGTGGGTGGTGGCTGACCTTGCTTCCACAGCCAATCAGTGGTCAAGGTGACACATGATGCAAATATGACCCATCCCTTTAATGATATTTGGCATTCTAAGCTGCACTGTCCACACATGTGTCCGAAGAAATGTGCACACAAAAGCTCAAACCTTGAATAAAACTTTTTTGGTCTTAAAGGTGCCACTGAATTCAAACTGTCCCCCCACCATTGTTTCATTAGCACTGTGGGATTAGCCAGTTACTTTAGAGCCAAGCAGGAGCTTTTGGAGTCCTTTTAGATTAACCTTTTAAAAACGTTTTTTAGGGTTTTTAAAGTGGATAATAATATGGCTTTGGTTTTAGTCTGATTAGGTCCTGGCTGGGATAGGCCAGAATAGAGCAGGTTTTTGGTTAAGAGGCCAAAGGTACAAGCTCAGATTCACCTGATCTTCTAAACCTGCTGGTTCAGGCTGAGAAACTTAACATTCATGCAGAGACTGCATTGTCCATGGATTACCCAGTACAATTTTGGAGAGAGTATTGGGCAAGCCAGACCTCAGTTCAAATTTAACCCAGTTTCTATCTATCAGTCACAAAGCTAATCCTGAGCTGGACTTGTATGGTTCCATACTGAGCCACAGTTGACTCTATAACCAAAGGCAGCAGACCCTGGATTCAATTCAATATGGGATCAGACTGAATATTCTCCCATTTCAGTTTCTGAGTTCAAAGTAATGCATGGAGGGAGAAATATTTTCTACAAGCCCTATGTACTGTAATAATGGCCACTATTTTTCTTTTTTAAAAATTAATTAGTTAATTGCAACAGCAAACAGAACAGCAGAAAAAGAAAAGGGACAGAAAGATACCAAGTAATTACATTGCGAAAAAGTTTACCCCTTGCATAACATCTTAAGCATAACAATGAAAATGCCTGCACTGAGCAACTATGATCCTACTATTGCATTGCCAGATCCATTGTATGTACAATTCTTGATCATAATGAATCCAACCACTATTTTTTAATGGGGAGGGGAGTATTGTGAGAGTCCAAGGTATTCAGTCAGCAACAGGTGTTCTTAAACAGAACCTTTATTACAAACAGAACCTTTATTACAAACAGGTCCACTGGACATCTACACATCTTGTGTTAGTAATAACAGGCTCTCACCAGCCAGGACAGATATACATTATTCAAATGGTTAGTTCATAGGCAACCTCCAATCCCAGAAAAGATAAAAAGGCGCAAAAATATACTGGCTACTTGTTCTCATAGTAAAAGCGGGAAAAAAACACTTTGCACCTGAAAGGAAACAATGGCTGGGAGCCAGACACTCAAGGTCTGTACTATGCGAGAGGTGATAAGCTTTACTGTGAGAAAGAAGAGCGAGTAAGACATTCCAGAGATGTGAGGCCTTACTGGCAGGGAACCACCTCCCACCCGGGGGATAGCAGCATTAGCTGACATTCTGCTTTCCGAAAGCCTCCCCCCCCCCACATCACCCCCTGGTTTCGAAGTGTACAATTTATGGAAGGCATGAAACTTTGCAGGTGCGTTGACATGAATAGCATCTACCCATTCATTTCCCCCCGGCCCAAAATCCCGCCAATGGACAAGATAAAACAGATGCCCGTGTTTGAATTTAGAGTCCAGGATTTCATCCACCTCATAGTGAGGTTCACCATTCATCATCAGAGGAGAAGGAGTAGAAGGTTGGGGTTTCCACACACTCGGCCCAGGGTCTCTTTTCAAGAGGCTGTAATGGAAAATGGGGTGAACAAGTCTGAGTGATTTGGGCAATTTCAGTTCAAAAGTAACATCATTTATTTTCTGGAGTACAGTGAAAGGCCCCACATACTTTGACCCCTGTTTACGGCTGGGTTGGAGACCCTTGATGTTTTTAGTTGAGACACAGACAGAGTCCCCTGGGGAGAGGTCCCAACCGGGAGCACTCCCTTTATGAGCATGTTTTTTGTAATCCACTTTAGCTGCCTCCAAAGTCTTAGCTATTAATGGCCATGAGTCACGTAATGAGTTCCACCAGTCCGCAAACCCTCCAGGTCCAGGTTTAGCTGGTCCCAAAGTGGGTAGAGGAACCCCTTCAAATCCCCCAGCTGCCATAAATGGGGAGACCCCTGTTGAAGAATGAACGGCATTGTTATAACTGTATTCTGCAAAAGGGAGCAGATCAGCCCAATCATCTTGCTGGTAGTTTGTGTAACATCTTAAGAATTGTTCCAAAACTTTCCGTTTGGCCATCAGTTTCCGGATGATAAGCGCTGCTGAGGGCGGGTTCAACCCCATGATTTGCAAAAGCTCCCACCAGAAGTTGGCAACGAATTGCGAACTGCGGTCGGAGATCATTTTCCACGGAATAGAGTGCAATTTGATGACATAAGAAAGCTTTAGCCAGGGCTTTAGCTGTTGGGAGTTGCTTAAATGGGATGAAATGCACTTGTTTTGAAAACGTGTCAACCATGACCCAAATCACAGTCTTCCCCTTACTAGGAGGCAGGTCAGTAATAAAGTCCATAGAAATGGTCTCCCATGGTCTACTCAGGGTTTCTAAGGGTTTTAAGAGACCCGGCATTTTTCCACCTCAGTTTTTTCACATCAGACATGTTTGGCAGGAAGACACATAAATAGACAAATCCCGTCGCATGCGGGGCCACCAAAACTGTCGTTGGAGTAGATGTAAAGTCTTAAGGTAACCAAAATGGCCTGACAGTTTTGATTCATGAGCTGCATGCATGACATCTTTACGCAAGGCTACGGGAACAATGAGTTTGTGTTCTTTGAACCAACAACCATCGGGTCCCTGGGAAAAATAAGTGTCCACCCAGTACTCTGCAAATTAAGAATGACTGGAAAATAGCTAAATGTTACTCTGTGATGTTTTTTATGAGCTAATGTTACTCTGTGATGTGATTTACGTGGCATTAAAGGATCTTATTGATAACTTTTGCTGATATGATTTACAGTGACTCTTCTGGTAAGCTGGATGCATTTTGATGGCAGGGCAGCGACATAAGATATAACACCTGCTGTCCTTGGAAATAGGAGGAAATAGTCACTTGTCTATGTAATAATTTGTATCATTTTTATTCTGCCCCATACAAAGCTCACATTCGACCCTAAAAGGGCTACCATTGTTTAGCACTGCCAGCTGGCCTGGCTGTCTCATCCACAGACTTGGCCAAGTCCATGAAGAAGGTGGATCAATCAGATGGGGATTGGGGGGGGGGGGGTGGACTGATAAACAACCAGGCCCAGTCAAGCATAGAATGATTTAAACCACTGCCAGTCAAGACTGGCTGTAGCTCTTTCCTTGTCATATTTTATTTATTTATTTATTTATTTTTCGTATTTATATCCCGCCCTCCCCGCAAGCGGGCTCAGGGCGGCTTACATGGGCCAAAGTTGGTCATGTTGGAATCTGCCTCTTTGCTGTGTGTCTTCTCCTGATAATCTATTTATTTTTGTCTGATTTATTGCTCATTCTTTCTCAAAGCCTCAGGATAGTTTTACACACACTCACAAAGCAATTTATGGCCCTGCTGGCTCACAGTCAGCCTAACGGGAAAAGAGAAAAACAAACTTGTTTGGTGAATGGATCCCTCACCATTACTGCCTTCCTTTACTCCTTAACTCTCACTCAGAGGGAGGTCCCTTCTTCTCACACAACCGTTCCTCCTCGAATACTCACAATATGGATATATCTACGCTACTGGAGTAGTATTTGCAGGGGTCATTTTGTAGAAAAAGAGGTGCAGGAGCTCATTAGCATACCTATTCGCATAACCCATTAGCATATGCCACACCCCCTGACATCACCGGAAGTGTGTCAGATAGGGAAGCAGGGGGGCATCTTCAAAAGCCTCCCCTTCCCTTCCCCAGCTGGCTTGCCAAGGCGGGCAGGGGGGGAGCGAAGCGAGAAGGGCCCCATAGAATACAATGGAAAGATCGTGCCACTGCTGCCGCATGACTCTAAACAGAGGGGGTTTAAACTTTAAACCCCTTCTCGCTTCGCTTCCTCCACAGGCCCTCTGGGGGAGGGACTTGCCACCACTGCCATCTATGCCCACTAGGGGAGCGCAAATAAAAATTTTTTGGCCCAATTCAGATCGGGCCAAATCAGTCCGCATCTGTTCCAACTGCCGAATGACTCCCACATGTCAGTTTCGGCAATGCAAGCTCATTGAGAGTCATTGGGCTGGCCGAATGTCAGTTTCAGCCCCATTATACCCTATGGTATATGAGAGCCAGTTTGGTGTAGTGGTTAAGTGCACGGACTCTAATCTGGGAGATCCGGGTTTGATTCCCCACTCCTCCACTTGCACCTGGCTGGATGACCTTGGGCAAGCCATAGCTCTGTACCAGCTGTTCCCTCAAGGACAGCTTGGGAAAGAATTCTCTCAGCCCCACCTACCTCACAGGGTGTCTGTTGTGGGGAGGGGAAGGGAAAGGAGTTTGTAAGCCGCTCTGAGACTTTAAGTGAGTGAAGGGCGAGGTATAAATCTAATCTCTTCTTCTTCTTCTTCTTCTATGGGCCTTTGAAATCAATGGCAAAAACTCATAGGGTATATGAGGGGCTGAAGGAGAGGGGGTTTGAGGGAGTCTCCAAACTTGCAAGGTAGCTGCTAGGGCCTTTCCCTGAAATACCCACCAAGTTTCAAAAAGATTGGACCATGGGGTCTAATTCTACAGGCCCCCAAACAGGTTGCCCCCATTCCCGCCATTGTTCTCTATGGTGGGAAAAAAGTAACTTTTTTCCCACCATAGAAAACAATGGTGGGAATGGGGGCAATTTGTTTGGGGGCCCGTAGAATTGGACCCCCTGGTCCAATCTTCTTGAAACTTGGTGGGAATTAGGGGAAGAGGCTCCAGCAGCTACCCTGCAAGTTTGGAGCCTCTCCCTCAAACCCCCTCCCCTCCAGTCGCTTTTAAAGCCGCCACCAAATTTTGGCTGCAATTTGGCGGCAGGCCAAATCAGATCAGAGAATCTGATTCAGCCCGTGGCTGCCCTAGTGCCCACTTCTGGGCTGGCGGAGCACCACTCCACCTCACTCTGGCCCCAAATGACCCCTGAGTATTTGCCACACAAAGTGGTCCCCTGAGGAGAAGCAGGGATCTTGAATAAAGGTACCACCTTGTGGTAAGGACAGTTAGGGAGCACATGCATTTATGTGTAGCATTGTGTAAAAAGAAATACGTACTTATATGTCACATACAACATTCAAAAGAAGTATATAAAATCGTGGAAAGTATCTATTTCTTATAAGCTGAATACATTTTCTCCCTCTTTTCTAACAAGTGAAACTGAAGATAGGTATTTTGCCAGACCTTCAACAAAATTTAGTGGCCATAGGCCACAATCAATTATCTCAGGAGCTACATACGTATAGTCTTTGGGCTACCAATTGGCTGCTAATGACAAAAACCCTCCTTCCTAACTCCCAGTTCAACACAGCTTCCGGCGTATACAACTGTGAGCCAGAACTGCTTGTGCAGATTGTGTTATTAAAAAAACAAGTGCTAAAGCAAAAAAAGAACCAGAGAGAATTTTGTTTTGAAGTTCTGAATCAAACTAATGTAGCTCAAAATTCTCCTTCAAGGTTTTTAATACATTCTATTCCCTTCAGGCAATCTTCTTTTTTTAAAAAAAAAATAAGTGGAACAGTATAAACTGTCATAATATGCATGCCACATAGAATGTATTTGTGTTCATTTTCCCCCAAAAAACAGATTATAAATTAAGAACACCAATCCCTTTAAACAGTAAAATACAATTTTAACTTTCAAAAAAATTAGACTGACAATAAAAAGCTGGCAGGATGTGTCACCAGGAAAAAAAAATAAGCTTCTTTTCAGCCATTGATTTTGTTAACTTAATTTTGGCTGACAATTTCATTCTCGTGTCTTCCTGCCTAAGAGTGTCAAAGCGGGCACCCGGAGCTAATCCCAACCCTTGTCACTCGCTTATAAGAAGAACAAAACCTTCAGAAAATGAAGCTACGAGACACAAAATAATCAGATTTAAATACATAGCTGGTACAGATATGCCTCTAATAAGTGGATGTTATTACAGCAAGCTGCCATTCATTCTCCCCCTCCTAAAATTTTAACAGAGCCCTTTGAAACAAGACAGAGGAGAAGGAACCTGTGAAGTCCTACTCATGAATCACAGGTGAAGTATCCATGGTGTCTTGGCACTACTAAGCTGTCAATGTTCATCATCAATTATGGTTCAAGGGCACTCATCACATGGTGGCGCTTCTTTGTGCTGGAAGCAGGGCTGGCCCCACCCAGCAAGCAGACCAGCAGACTGATCGATTTCCCCAGTCAAACTGAAAACTAAGGCTAATGCTTGTTCCCACACTCTTTATACCAACCCTACCCCAAACCCTGAGCCCGTTCGCGGGGAGGGCGGGATATAAATTTGGAAAATAAATAAATAAATAAATAAGCTATAAAAGTCATGTCTCACTGACAGTAACCAAGTCAGAAGGCATGAATAGTGGCATTTGTTCCTAAGGAACTCCTTCCTTCCTTCCTTCCTTCCTTCCTTTCTTTCTCCAACATGCACCAGAAAGCCAGCATGATAGCCAGTGTGGTATAGTGGTCAAAGTGTCACGCTAGGACCTAGAAGGCCCAGGTTTGATTCTTCTCTCTGCCATGGAATCTCTCTGGGTGACCTTGGGCCAAAGCTACCTCACGAGATTTGTTTATAAGTTCAATATTGTCTGGCCCCACCTCCTTCTCTGCGGGAGCGCCCCCTGTAGCTGTGGCACCGTGCAAATGGGCCAGGGCTCCAGGAGCAAAGATCGCTCATAGAGGGTAAGTCCCGGGGGCCTCAGATTGGCAGGGGGTGGGGTTTGAGTCACCCCTCTGGCCTCTCTGCCTCCGCTTGCTCTGCGTTCTCTCTCTGGGGTGGGCTGCGCGAAGACGGAAACTCCTTACCGGCTCCCGGTCTGGCTTCCCCCTTTTTTTGCTGGCTCCGCTCCCAGAATCCCCAGGGCCCACCTCCCCTTGAAGCTCCACCCTCTTGATAAGATGGGACATGCTCCCAGCTCCTTGGGCTTGGCCACTCTTCCTGCCGTTGTGTGCTGCCTCGCTGGGTCTTCTTCCTCCACCAAAATGCTCCAGGGGCCTCCTGATGCCATCCTCGCTCTCCTCTCTGTCGATCACCCAAGCGGACTGTGGTCTGTCCTGCTGTGTCTCTCCTGGGGGCCGGGCTTCCCAATGCCGGCTTCGAGCTCTTTGCGGCAGGTGTTGTGGCGTCGTGGGGTGTAAGCTCTCTCTGCTGCTCTCGACAGGGGCTGCGCCTTCCCAGGCTGCGGCCCCATCACCTCGGCTTGCTCCCCCAGGTGCTGCCCGAGCTGGTGTCTGGGGTGCCATCTTGCCCACAAAGGGGGGTGAGGGAGTCCTGGCCCGCCCACTCCCCCTGGGGTAAATATATATACCACCCTTCCCTGAGTTCACAGGGCTCTCGGTGTTTGCCAAAAACAAAAAATACAATATAAAACCACAATTAAAACAGTCAAGTTAAAATTAAAGAACATTAGATGGTGCCAAAAAATAAATATAGCATACTAGTAACAAGTCTCTAACACAGTAAGATATTCACAGCATACTAGTAACAGGAGGCTTGTTACTAGCATTATGTGAATGTCTTACTGCTATGCTTGGGTATGATGTAATTTTCCATCTATGAGGGAGCCTTTGTGACATAGAGAGATTTATGCTACCAAATTCCGTTGGATGGATTATTGCACTTGGAAAATATGAATATGATTGGATTCATACCCCACCCTTCACTCCCCAAGGGAGTCTCAGAGCGGCTTACAAATTCCTTTCCCTCCCCCTCCCCACAACAGGCACCCTGTGAGGTGGGTGGGGCTGAGAGAGTTCTGAGACAACTGTCCTTGAGAGAACAGCTGGTACAGAGCTATAGCTTGCCCAAGGTCACCCAGCAGGTACAAGTGGAGGAGTAGGGAATCAAACCCGGTTCTCCCAGATTAGAGTCCATGCACTTAACCACTACACCAAACTGGCTCTCACTAAAGCACTTTATACTATGAAGAAGCACTTCAATACTCAGTGGTCTACAACTTTAATAATGAAGAGAGAAAAGATGTATTTGTGAGACACTTTATTGGACACATAGCCCAATTGTTGTTGTATTATTGAAGCCTTCTGAAGATTCTGCATGCTAATCCAGCTGGACTGAGTTGTGATTTTTGGGTTTCTGAAGTAAAAAATAAGTTGTGATATTTACCTGTACTTTGGATGCGTTATTGCTCTTGTTATCTACAGAATGGTGCTGCTGCTTCGGTTACCTAAGGAACGTTGACATTAAGCTTAATGAAATATTTTTTAGTCTTATATTCTGCAATCTACTTCTCGTTAATACAATCATGGGTTTTTGTTTTGCTTTGCTGTTTTCACTTCCGTCGATCTCAATACGAGGCTGAAGTTTACAGCAGTATAAATGGGTTAGCTAGAGTCCAGTGGCAGGCATAGATCACAACCAAATTTATGGGCCATAACAGATGTTCTGCCCAATGTGACAAGCCAGCTGAGACACAAGCCAAGAAGATCCAAACCCAGCAGACAGAATACAGAAAGAACAAGAATAAAGATTTGAAGGCCTGCTGGGAAAGTAGGATAGGGTCTCTGGGAATCAGGGGAAGTGGTCTTGTCTCAAGTATGCTGCTGAACTGCTTGTCTTATATCCCAGCCAAATAGCAGCCCCTAATGGCAGAACCACAGCATTGTATAAGCACAATGGGGGTCCTATGAGAACTCATTGTGGTTGAGAAATCAAATCCCCTGGCTCCATCTTAGGGCTGCCAAGTCAGCCCGGGGGGCGGGGGATCCCCCGCTAAAGGGGTTCCCGATCCGCCGGCCAGCATTTGGCCGGCGGGGGGAACCCCACCCCTGACGTCATCCAGCGAGGACGACGTAATGACGTCACCGGAAGTGACGTCAGCACGTTTGGGGCGTTGCCCTGGCAACGCCCCCAACATGCTGACGTCACTTCCGGTGATGTCGCTGGGCGCGCGTGCGCCAGGAGAAACTCCCGGCCAGAGGAGGACTCCCCCCCGCCGGTGAGTTTTGAAGACTTGGCAACCCTACTCCATCTCCACATTTCATCCTCCTCTTGTTGACTCAGTGCCCCCTGCACCTGCTCTAGCTGTGCTCCCCCCACTCTGTTTTTGTTTGTCTTCCCCCTCACCTAGCTCCACATGATCTGGAAGAGGATAATTCTGTTGCATCTCTGCATCTAGTATGACAGGATCACTCTAGAGCAGTGACTCATGCAGAGCTGCCACGGCCAACCTCCTCTGAATGGTTGTATCATGCCAAATGGAGAGATGCAACAGTATTACCAGCCTCCAGGGTATGCGCATTACAAGAAAGCAAGGCCAGAGCAGTGAGTCAAACAGACGCGCCTGGGATCAGTCTCCTCTGAGGTAGGGCTGCCAAGTACCAGCGACTTACTGGTGGGGGGGAGTTGTTCTTCCCCCGGGAGCTCTTCTGGCGCGTGCGCTTTGCATGCGCGCCACGGTGACATAATGAGGTCACCCGGAGGTGACATCATCACGTTGGGGGCGTTGCCCTGGCAATGCCCCCAATGTGATGACGTCACCTCTGGGTGACGTCATTACACGGGGGAGGTCGTCCTCACCGGACGACTTCTGGGGCCGGGTTCCCCCCGCCGGCCGAATGCCGGCCGGCGGATCAGGAACCCCTATAGCGGGGGATCCCCTGCCCCCCGGGCTGACTTGGCAGCCCTGCTCTGAGGGCAAGTATTTTGGGGTCATTGAAACTTTGAATGAATTAATTTTTTTCTCATAGCACACTAATAAGGATAAGACCAAATTTTATAAGGTATGATTCAGCACCTCTATTCTGATGTCACTATTGTAAAAAAACCAAAGTTGTGCATATTTTCATACCATTTCCCATGCTGCATTTCCCCATCAAAAACATGTATTTTCCAGAAGGAGGAAGAGGAGATTGGATTTATACCCCGCCCTTCACTCAGAGTCTCAGAGCAGCTTACAATCCCCTTCCTCTCCCCACAACAGACACCCTGTGAAGTAGGTGGGGCTGAGAGAGCTCTGACTGAGAACTGTTCTTGAGAACAGCTCTGAGAGAACTGTGGCTTACCCAAGGTCACCCAGCAGCTGCATGTGGAGGCATGGGGAACCACTATACCAAACAGTTTGCACAACCACTGGATGTAAACTGCAGAAAATGGTGTGTACCTATAAATGGTGTGTAAATAGCATAAAAATAGAATAAAAGAAAAACAAAGAATCAATGGCCATTATAATGGGGTAGCCCAAAACTAGTGATAATGAGTAAATAATAAGCTCTTCAGAGATGCTATAACCAGGGGTCCATTGGAGCGGGAGTGCACAGGAGCGCAGCTCTGGGAGTGAGGAGCCCAGGGGGCGGGCACATGAACAAGCCCCGCCCCCTCCTCAGCTTCCCCGAACAGTGCAGAGGCGCAGCACCCCAGGGAAAGCCCTGCTAGGGTCTTTATTGTTTTTAATGTTTTGTTTTAATATTGATAATTTTATCATTGTTCCTTTTATGACTGTGTGCTGCTTTTCCAGAGACTTGCTCAAGGTGGCATATACATTTTCTAAGTATACCATTTTTTATCTGGGCACATGGCACATAAGTACTGGAGAAATTTCAACAACGCTTCAGCAGCTTCCACCCCATCAGTTTGGTGTAGTGGTCAGGAGTTGGACTCTAATCTGGGAGAACTGGGTTTGATTCCCCACTCCTCCACATGCAGCTGCTGGTGTGACCTTGGGCCAGTCACAAGTTCTCTCCAAGCCGTTCTCTCATGAGCAGTTCTCAAAAGACCTCTCTCAGCCCCACCTACCTCACAAGGTGTCTTGTTGTGGAGAGGGGAAGGGGAAGGGATGGGTGGGGCACATGTCCTGGGTATCTCAAGTCTACTTGAAACCTGGTGGTTTCAAGGGAGCAGGAAGAGAATGAGGGTGTGTTCTTTACGCTTATTTTTATTGCACCAAGTATTGGTTGGGGAAGGGAATGGAGGAAGAGCAGGTCAGTTTCACTCACCTGTGGAGTGGAGCCTGAGGGGTGGGTGTTGCCTTCTGACACACTTCCGGTATGTTAGGGGGTGTGGCATATGCAAAGGAGTTATGCAAAGGAGTTATGCTAATGAGCTCCTGCACCTCTTTTTCTACGAAACGACCCCTGGCTACAACTACACATACCGGGGAGCCTACTAACCGGAGTGCATGCCACCTATGATGTTCCTAATATGTCCTGAGATGCAATTGCCATTTCACGTAAAGCAAGTCAAACATATGGCTCTTGTCCAACCAGTTAGTGCCCCGATATATGATCTACTCCCAATGCCATTATTCTGAGAGGATTCTGTGCCATTATTCACTCATTATTCTATGCCATATCTGTGGAGTAATGTATCCAGAAGGTCATCTATGTGCACACAGCTTCAGTACATGCTATGTGAAACTCTGATTTACTGTGTGCACTGAAGCAGTATGCACATAGAATATCTGCACATTGCCCCCTTATCACATGTCTTATGCAAACTGATTGCATTGTTTTTTTTATTGTGCAATCTGCCCAGAGCCTCAACAAGAAAGGTGAACTATAAATAAACACATTAATTAACATGGCAACTGCTTGTTTCAGGAGCATCACAGGTAGCACTTGCTCCCCCTTAATGGGCTTCTGGTCTGAAGATGTCTGCAGAGTAGGGCTGCCAGCCTCCAGGTGGGGCCTGGGGACTCCCTGCTTTTACAACTGATCTCCAGACGACAGAGATCAGCTCCCCTGGAGAAAATGGCTGCTTTGAAGGGTGGACTGTATGGCATTGTACCATCCTGAGGCCCCTCCCCTCCCCAAACCCCACCTTCTCCTGGATCCACCCCCAAAGTCCCCAGGTATTTTCCAACCTGGACTTGGCAACCTTACTGCAGAGTAAAAAAAAAAAGAAATGAAAATTCCTGCAAATCTGTACTTTTCTTGTGGCCTAGTCCCCTGAGAATTACCAGGTTATACTCAGCAACTTTGGCGGCCTCTTGAATTATGTCACCACTCTGATGTCTCCTCACAGACCTTCCCTTGCCACCCTTTGAGCAGGTCCATCACTTCAGCCCAGCAGAGCCGCTACCGTTTACTCAAAGGGCCTTCCAAGCCTATCGTGTTCTTCTAGCGAATACTCTATCTCTAGATCAGTTTCCCCGTACTCCGCCGTACTTGAAATGTCTCCCTCAGCCACACTGTCTTCTAAAGAGATTTCCATAGCAACTGTCACAAAGGTGCACATTTCCACTAACTGGAATGATCAGAAAGACAGGTAATAACAAAAATGTAAGAGTTCCTGTTTCTCAGAACCTGAGGCACTATTAAAGGAGAACACAAGGTTAATAACACTCACAGCTATTTATTTTACTTTTTTTCCAAAGAAGAAAACAACTCAGTCTGAAGTATATTGTTTATATTTCCAAGTGCATGGGGAAAATAATATCCATCCACCATGTTCAGTGTTCCTGGTATTTAATCATGTCAATGTTGATCACGGGATATTCAAATGTCGCTTCCGAAGTGACCCAAGTAGCTCCTGTGGTGTCCTGGTCCACAAAGGGGGCCAAAACACAGAGGGTGTTTGACTAGCTCCCAGATGGAAGTGGAACAGGAAGAGGTGATGGGCACATTTTGTACTCAGTGCTGGCTTCCCCAAGCCACTCCACCCCCACGCAGAGTCAAGGAAAGCCAATCATGTGGCTCTTTGTTAACCAATCAGTGCCCTGAGCTTGACATACTATTCACTCCCAATCAGGGGTCATTCCGTAGAAAAAGAGGTGCAGGAGCTCATTAGCATAACTCATTTGCGTAACTCATTTGCATATGCCACACCCCCTAACATACCGGAAGTGTGTCAGAAGGCAACACCCACCTCTCAGGCTCCACTCCACAGGTGAGTGAAACTGACCTGCTCTTTCTCCCTTCCCTTCCCCAGCCAATACTTTGTGCAATAAAAAGAAGCGTAAAGAACACACCCTCATTCTCTTCCTGCTCCCTTGAAACCACCAGGTTTCAAGTCGACTTGAGATACCCAGGACATGTGCACCACCCATCCCTTTTCCCTTCCCCTCCCCACAACAAGACACCCTGTGAGGTAGGTGGGGCTGAGAGAGGTCTTTTGAGAACTGCTCATGAGAGTACAGCTCTGAGAGAACTTGTGACTCACCCAAGATCACACCAGCAGCTGCATGTGGAGGAGTGGGGAATCAAACCCGGTTCTCCCAGATTAGAGTCCAGCTCCTGACCACTACACCAAACTGATGGGGTGGAAGCTGCTGAAGTGTTGGTGAAATTTCTCCAGTACTTATGTGCCATGTGCCCAGATAAAAAATGGTATACTTAGAAAATGTATATGCCACCTTGAGCAAGTCTCTGGAAAAGCAGCACACAGTCATAAAAGGACCAATGATAAAATTATCAATATTAAAACAAAACATTAAAAACAATAAAGACCCTAGCAGGGCTTTCCCCGGGGCGCTGCGCCTCTGCACTGCTTGGGGAAGCCGAGGAGGGGGCGGGGCTTGGTCATGTGCCCGCCCCCTGGGCTCGTCACTCCCGGAGCTGCGCTCCTGTGCGCTCCCGCTCCAACGGACCCCTGCTCCCAATGCCAATTTGTATCCTGAGAGGATTTCATGACATGTCTGTGGGGTAATATATCCAGAAAGACTGTGTTGTAACGGGCAGCTCAGGGTATTTTGCTGCCTCAAGCAGGCAGGGCTAGTCCAATGATTTTGGGTGCCCTGAGCTCGGATCAGGAAGCCATCCCTTCATGCTATCAGGAGATGGGTAGCTGCTACCTGGCCTCCTCAGCCCTGTTCCACTGTGAGGAGGCAGGAAAACACTGACCCACCATCACTGACCACCCACACTATAAGGAGGCAGGATGCAAGAAGATATCCCCTTCCTCCTACTTACACCTATGACCAGGGCCGGCCCCAAGTTTTTTTGCACACTAGGCGAGGATACCTTCTGGTGCCCCCAGAAGAGTTGCAAAGAAAATGTGGAATGGATTCTCCATTAAGGTCTCTGGTTCCAAATACACTGCTCTGGGATTGGAATGAGAGGCCCCAGAGTGGAATGACAGCCCCTGGGAAGAGCAGTAATTCCGATCCCAGAACACATCTCCTACCCCAGGGGCTGCCATTCCACTCTGGGGCCTCTCATTCCAGTCCCAGAACCCTCCCGGTACCCTCAGGGGCTGTCATTCCACTTTCTGAACACTGCTGCTACCCCCCAGGGGCTGTCATTCCACTCTGGGGCCTGTCATTCCAGTCCCAGAATAGTGTATATGGGACCAGAGGCCTTAATGGAAAACCCATTCCGCATTTTCTTTGCAACTCTTCTTGAGCTGTAATGTATTTCAATGGAGCCCATGCAAGTCAATTGGCATTCCTGGCTCCCATTATTTCCAATGGGCCTTCAAGTCTCTCCCACTGTTTCCAATGGGCAATCCTGACCTTCCTTTTAGTACATCCCATCAAAAACACATTTGTCTTCTGCCCACAGAAAAGCAAGGCAAGGGTTGATGTTGTTTTTAAATGCTTTCGAAGCATTTAAGCTCCTGAACATGCAAGCCAGTAAAGTTTGGAGTGCTCCCTCTAGATTTATTGAAGTTCCTAAGTGCTTTTACAAATCACTGGCTGTTTATCTTCGCCACTGCTCACCAGGTTGTTGCCATAATACTCATTTCAATGCCAGGACCCTGTCAGGAATGCATGAGATTAAAAAGAATACCTTGGTGCATGCACAAAGTGCATTTGCTCCCAGAGTCAGAACTGAAATGACTAGTCTCTTCATTTAGAAACATTCCAAGTTAAGAGTACTTTTTAAAATACTAGTGAGCCTTATCCCTTCTATCCAGATTTGGCAAGAGATAAATAACAATCTTAGCCAGAAGCAACAACAAAGAGGGCCATCGGGTGTGGAGTTCACTCTCTGGCTTGCAAAGGCTCCAGGGAACCCAACGAATGCCCCCCTTCTCGAAGATCCAAATGTACAGCAAGCACTGGCTGCCCCCCGGGCACCAACCCTGCCAAAAGGGATATTTTGATGCAGCGAGCGCAGCGACCCTCCCCCTCCCCCAGGCCTTTGCGCTTCTTTTTGCGCTGCCCCAGCGACTGCTGCGCGGCTTTCTTGCTGTTCCAGCTTTTGAGCAAGGGAAGTGTCTGGCCTGAGGAGATGGCAGCGACTCTTTGCTCCCACCAAACACTCAGAGGACTCAAACGGGGGCAGCGGGGCAGCTTTCCAAACTTACTGCTCTTGGGCTGGGCTCTGAGCAGCTTCTCACTCCGGCCATCGGCTGAGCTCTTCGTCCTGCGAGAGAGGCTGTTGCCCACGTGCCCACCAAGCCGCCCTCAGCCAGCCATGTGCCAAGCAGGGGGGCGCACGCACTGGGGAGGAAAAAGACGAAGCAGCTTGGAGAGGCGAGCACCAAGCTGGTGGGAAGAAGTGCCACTGGCAGAGGAGTCCTCTTCTGCACGCCCGAGACCTGGAATGCACAAAGCAGCACTGGGAGCAAGCGCCAGGAAGCCCTGCCTCCTCCTGCAGGTCTTTCATCAACTGCCAAATGAATTGGAAGAAGAAGAAGGGGTCAGGTTGGTGCAGCCACATTGAGGAACTGGGAGAAGAAGACCGGGTCATGCTGGAAGCAGATTCATCTGTGCACGTTTGCTTGGGTCAGTTCTGCACCCCTCTGAGGTCTCCGCCCCAGGCAGGTGCCTAGTTGGCCTAATGAGAGATCCGGCCCTGCCTATGATTGCCAGGAGTGGATGGAGGGGGTAGGGTTACCAGATCCAGGCTGGGAAACTCCTGGAGATTTTGGGGCTGGAGTCTAAAGGAGGTGGGTTTTGGGGAGGAGAGGGACATCAATGGGCTATAATGCCATAGAGCCCACCTTCCGAAGTGGCCATTTTCTCCAGGTGAACTGATCTCTGTTACCTGGAGATCAGCTGAAATCCCAAAGATCTCCACTGGAAGGTGAACGTGGCATTGAAGCCAGCCATGCATAGCTGCTGCTCCTGCAGGCGTGGAACATTTGTTCTCCTAATCTCTTCATACAAAGGATTGGCGGACTTTCTTTAGAGTTTTTCCTTTGTACAAAGTGACCTTTGATCCTAGCCCTTTAAGAGAATATAAGGGTTTTTTGAACTTGACAAGAATTTGAACTGTTTTAAGTAGAATTATACAATATAATCTTCCTGCTTTTGTTCATAATATATTCAAGGAGTGTTTTGCATTGACACAGCCACCTGGAGGTTGGTGACCCTTTTGGGGTGGCACCTGGGGAGGATACGATGTGGGGGGCGATGCCATAGAGTCCACCTTTCAAAGCATCCATTTTCTCCAGGGGAACTGACCTCTGTAGTCTGGAGATGAGCTGTAATTCCAGGGGGTCCCCAGGTCCTGCCTGGAGGCTGGCATCACTACTTACACCATGGGAGACTGAAGGAGGAAGAAGGCCTGATGGACCACCTCCCACTTGCCACTGCAGACCCTGATGCCATGAGTGGGTAAGGCAGGGATAGGGCCAGTTGGCACCAGTGTTCCCTCTAAGCTTAGTTAGTGTGAGCTAGCTCACAGTTTTTTAGCCTCCGGCTCACACATTTTTTGTCTTAGCTCCGGAAGGATGGCTCCAGAGCAAACTGATTTATGCATTGGCCGAATCTGCTCACTCACAACTTTAATGCCAGTAGATCACAAAGTAGATTTTTTGCTCACAAGACTCCACAGCTTACAGGGAGCATTGGTTGGCACTCCTTCTCCCCTGGTGCCATAGGCAACCACCTAGCTGTACCTAGTGGATAGGGTGGCTCTGCAAGCAGGTACCATCTGCCACCTGTTCCAGGTCCATGCTGAGTTCCAAAAGCACTAGCAGCACCGCAGGGATTCAGCTTAGACCAGGGCAGGCAGCCCAGGACTGAGATGGAGGAGCAGGTGCCAGTCAGCTAGAAAATGAGAAATGAGACCCAGCTAGAGGCCTCCATTATGGTGATTTTCAGTGGAGGTAGACAACAAATTCAGCTGCCTGCCCTCAAGCACAGAGAAATTACATCATAAACTTGTGCCTGCAAAACAGGCCTTTGCTCTGTCTTACTGGAAACCTCTTTGAAATGCAAAACCAACATTATTTTATTGACAACATCCATTTTGGTGCAGTCGACTGTCAGCCATGTGAGACATGGTTCAAAACACACATCTCCAGATTCATAGTTGAATGGTAATTATATTACCAAAAAAAAAAAAAAAAGGAATGGTCATAGGAACCAGTTCTGATCATAAGTACATCTAGCTTAGCACTGTTTACTCTTTACCAGCTCTTTTTCCCTCACAGCTCAATTACCTGATAATCTTTAACTGGCATTGCTGGGGACTGAACCCACAAACACTGCCATCCTCTGTAGAGTTGCTCCACTCCAAGTAACTCTGCATAGAATAACACTGTAAGCTATGCAACTTATTAAAGTGAGCCTCTCTAACATACAGATGTTTAGTTTTCAGATAAAGTTTCCCTGCCTTTTTAACAGCAAGCAGGTGTGTTGAGCTGCTGGGCAAAATGGCTTCCAAAGCCTGCAGTGAAAACACTCCTGCCAAGAAGTGATTCGATTTTGGTTCCACCCAAAATGGGGCAAATTCATCATTCTTCTAAATCCTGTGCCTTCACAAAAGTCCATTTAATGACAAGCTCAAGATTGATCGAGAGTCATGAAATAACCTTGCCCCACAGCTAGATATTGCAAGTTAGATCTCCTCATCTTTCTGTCAACTTGCTCTCATATTTTCAAATTTACTTCCAGCAATTCTTTAAAAAGCTTTAGTTGCAAGAATATAATTACTTTTCTTCACATCCCCCCCCCCCAATTGTCCGTTCTCACATTCCAGTATCTCTTCAAGGGCAAAGAAACAGAAACTAGACAATGGGTTGGATTCTGTGGATCCATTCCACAAGCAGGGGCCCCTTCCTCCTGCCAGCAAACAAATATGCAGAACCCAACTCAGAAATGTGAAAGAATTCCAATAACGTTTTGTTTGTTTGAAACATTTCCAGGGCTTAAAAAAAAAAGAGGTGCCAGAACTCTTAAAGAGGGAAATGAAGTTTTTAATCTGTATACTTAAAACTCACGAACTTTTAAACATTTTTAAAAAAACTTTGTCAAAGAGGTTCCAGAACTCCATTCCAGTGCATTCCCCCAGAAAAAAAAGCCCTGAACATTTCTATCCCACCTTATCTCCTCAGACTCAAAGTAGCTAACAACACAACACCAGGCTTTAAGGATACAAAATATAATGGTCCAATGCACAGATTAAAACATATAGAAATTACAGATTTTAAAGGGCAGCATTTTTTAAAAAAAAGATACATAATTAATATCACACAAAAATATAAAAAATACTCAGAAGAGAAACCACATATTAAAAGCACTCAGAAGAAGAGAAGAGATTGGATTTATACCTCACCACTACCCGAAGGAGTCTCAAAGTGGCTTACAAACTCCTTTCCCTTCCCCTCCCCACAACAGACACCCTGTGAGGTAGGTGGGGCTGAGAGAGCTCTTCCGAGAACTGCTCGTGAGAAAACAGCTCTAAAAAAACTTATGACTGACCCAAGGTCACACCAGCAGCTGCATGTGGAAGAGTGGGGGATCAAACCCGGTTCTCCCAGATTAGAGTCCATGCTCCTAACCACTACACCAAACAACATAGACCAATCTGCCCAGACAGTTTGGTGATGGAAAGTACTGTCAAGTTGCAGCCAATTTACAATGACCCAGTAGAGTTTTCCTAGCAAGAGAAGTTGGCCATTGCCTGCCTCTGTGTAGGAACTTTGGACTTCCTTGGCGGTCTTCCATCCAAATACCAACAATTTTGAGATCTGATGAGGTCAGGCTAGCCTGGGCCATCCTGGTTAAGGTGCCATAATAATTTACCCTCCATTAAATGCTCTCTGGAGTAAAAAAGCTGTTACGCACACCTTCCTGAATGAGAAGAGAAGAGGTTGGATTTATATCCTGCCCTTCACTCACTTGGAGTCTCAGAGCGGCTTACAAACTCCTTCCCCTTCCCCTCCCCACAACAGACACCCTGTGAGGTAGGTGGGGCTGAGAGAGCTCTGACAGAAACTGCTCTTTTTCGAGAACAGCTGTGCCAGAGCTACAGCTTGCCCAAGGTCATCCAGCAGGTACAAGTGGAGGAGTGGGGAATCAAACCCGGTTCTCCCAGTTTAGAGTCCATACACTTAACCACCAGAGAGTGAAGGCACACTTCATACCATTTCTGGTAGGCCATCCCAGAGGGCTGGACCCATCACAGAAAAGGCCTGTGACCTGCCTGTTGCTATATGAACAGTCCCAAGGGAGGACAACAGAAGGAGAAGGCTGTCTGAAGAACATAGTTGGCTTATGAAATTATAATGAGAGATGGAGTCTGATAAATATGAGGGCCCTATATAGGGTTGCCATAGAATCCATAAAATCCCACAATTCCTTATGCTTGCAGAGGATGGACCATCCTTATTTTAGGGTTTCCAACTTCCAGGTGGTGGCTGGAGATCTTTGGGATTACAACTGATCTCCAGGCGACAGAGATCAGTTCACCTTGAGAAAATGGCCACTTTGGACTCTATGGCATTATAGCCCATTGATGCACCTCCCCTCCCCCAAACCCTGCCCTCCCCTCCCCCAAACCCTGCCCTCCATCTCTAAAATCTCCAGGTATTTCCCAACATGGACCTGGCAACCCTACCTGATTAGTTTATCATGTGAACAGTGTGCAAGAAAATAACCCAGTCTCTATTTAACTGATAGGAAATTTACTACTTCCACTATCAATCACGTATATAGCTTTTATTAACAAAGTGCAGTTTTACTGAGGTAATTCACACCCCACTTAACAGAAAGTTCTTCCTGCTAATTGCCAGGGGTCATTTGGGGCCAGAGCGGGCCAGAGCACTGCTCCGGCAGCCCAGAAGCAGGCACAAATGGCGGTGGTGGCAAGCCCCGCCCCCAGCTCCCCACCCCCCAGCTCCTTCTTGCTGGAGCTACTGTGGCATGATCTTTCCATTGTATTCTATGGCCCCATAGAATACAATGGAAAGATAACGCCACCACTGTGGCACAACTCCGGGGTATGGGTGTGCGAAAAAAATATTCAGCCCAATGCTGCCTTAGGGAACCAGAGCAAGCCAAGGGAAGGGAAGGCAGTTTAAACCACCACCCCCTTCCCTCCAGCAGCCAGCTTGCTGGGGCTCCCCGCAGCCGTGGGGAACTAGAGCAAGCCAAGGGAAGAGAAGGCGGTTTAAACTGCTTCCCCTTCCCTCCAGCAGCAGGTTCAGTATCGCCTTCTTTCAGTTTGCCTTCTTTCCAGCTCTCCTCTCCTTTATTCTCTCCCTTCCTCTCCTCTCTCCCTATTTGCTTTTTTCCCCCTCCCTCCCTCCCTTCCTCCCCATCTCTTTCTTTCTTTCTTTCTTTCTTTCTTTCTTTCTTTCTTTCTTTCTTTCTTTCTTTCTTTCTTTCTTCTTTCTTTCTTTCTTTCTTGCTTTCTGACATACTTCTGGTGATGTCAGGGGGTGTGGCATATGCAAACAAGTTATGCTAATGAGTTATGCTAATGAGCTCCTGCACCTCTTTTTCTATGAAATGACCCCTCCTAATTGCTAGCATGCTTGCCCTTATGGAATTCCTGCCCGTTTTGGGCTGCTTTCCAGGGGTGTGTTGGCAAGATGCAGCAAGATGCAGCAAGAGTGCAGAGCAGTCCGCATGGGGGTCAGGACCTCAGTTAGCTCTTTGGCAAGGCATGGCATGGAGCTAAATAGGAATGTAAATGATCCTGCAACTAGGGATGCCAACCTCCAGGATTACAATTGATCTCTGGACAACAGAGATCAGTTCCCCTGGAGAAAATGGCTGCTTTGGAGGGTAGACTCTATGGCATTATGCCATTCTGAGGTCCCTTCCCTCCACCCCCAGAATCTCCAGGTATTTCCCAACCCAGAGCTGGCAACCCTACCTGCTACTAAGTGTGTTGGCCGTGCCTCACACTGGGGGGGGGGGGAGCAACAACTCCAGAATGAGAGGGGTGATACTCGGTTCCATGGGAGAAGCATCCTAGTGGCGACAGAATGCCACCTGATGCCTTAGGATTCATTGTAGTTGTGGAGGAATGTTTTCTGATTGTACAGCTGGTTCTGGGATTATGCTCTTAAAGCAAACAAGGCATGTCTAAAGAACAGTGTCTAAGAGCCCAAGAGTCAGTGGTAGTCTTCAGACAACGATCTCCTAGAGGTTCTTCCACTTAAGGTGGCCTGCTCCCACTCTGAGGAATGGGTCCACCTTTTCTGGAGATATTTACAAGGCATTACAAAGCCTTTTTGTTTGCAAGGGCTTTTAAACAGTATAGACTGCAGGGACTTTATTTAAGAGGAGGGGGGTTATTGGGGGATTTATCATAAACTTTAGATTGGAGTTTGCAAGCCACCTTTAGCCATAGCAAAAGGCAGAATATAAATATTTCAATAAATACAACACAATATAATACATCTGTGTCACCAGCGGGTCTTCTTGTTTGGTGAAGTGGTTAGGAGCATGGACTCTAATCTGGGAGAACTAGTTTGATGCCCCACTCCTCCACATGCAGCTGCTGGGTGACCTTGGGCAAGCCACAGTTCTCTGAGAGCTGTTCTCTCAAGAGCAGTTCTCTCAGAGTGTCTGTTGTGGGGAGAGGAAGGGAAAGTGACTGTAAGCAGCTCTGAGTGAAAGGTAGGGTAGGGATGAGAGAGATTAGATGATTTTATTTTTGCAGTCAATGACCAGCAGACACAAAGGTTTACATAAAATCTAACAATCAAATTTCGTGACATTAAAACATTTCTCAAGCTATTTGTATGCATTTTTTGATCTTTATACACCTGTGCACAAAATTTAGCCACTATTTGGGTTGTTTCATAGTTCCTATCAGACAGAAGGTAATCAAGTTTAATTTTATTTGATCTGCTGGGAAACTTTCCGATCAGTGGGTCAGTCAGTTTTAACCAGATTTCTCTATGCCTAGGACAATTAAAGAAAATGTGTTCCATTGAATCAATGTCCTTTAAGGAACAAGAACAGAGCCTATGCATATAGGGAACTGATTTAAACCTCCCTTCCAAAACAGCTGAAGTTAAAGTTGAACCTCTTGCCAATGTAAAAGACCTTCTGGAATTATTTGATTCAAGAAAATATAAGTGTGCAACTGGAGCAGCAACAAACCTAGAGTTTGGAAGAGAGATAAAACCTGGTATTCTATGAATATCCATTTGTCTTTCTATATCTGTCACTCTTTGTTTAATAAGTGATTTGGCTTGATCTAACCCATTGTTCAAAAGTACTTGGGGAGATAAACCTAGTTTTCCAATGGTTTCCAAAACCGCTTTCTGCCATCTGGATTGAAAAGAGGATTAGGGGGAGCAACCCCTGATGATTAGTATTCCCTGACAGCATACAAACTTTTGCTTCAACCCGCATCATTCCAGTCTCTAATGTAACCCATTTTAGTCTCTAATGTAACTCTAATGTAACATTTCGGTACTTGCAGTATTGCCCTTAAGAATTTAGACTGCACTCTCTCAAGTGGAAAGAAAGAAGAAGATGGAGGCCCTAAAAATGTTCTGTATAACAGCTGGGCCAGCAATTTCATTTTAAACAGTCTGAGAGCAGCTGGTACATAGTACCCTCCTTGTGACTGACAAAATTTAACTATACTCTTTGCTGTTTTTTCTCTTGTATCAGCTGCAACTTTATTATGAATTGTTCTAGCTCCAGAAGCTTGCAGGACTACTCCCAGATATTTAAAACTGGTGACTTGTTCTAACCTATGACCTTGGAGCTCCCAATATCTAATATTTGGATTCTTCCCAAAAGCGAAGACTTTGGTCTTCTGGTAGTTAATCATGAGATATTCAGCCTCACAATAGGTAGTAAAAAATTTTTTGCACTTGTCTCAGCCCAACAGGGGTTCTGGAAAGTAGTACAGCATCATCTACATATAGCAAAACTTGAATATGCCAATTTACTATTTTAGGAGGGTGGAATCTAGGATCATTTAAAAAGTTTCTCAGATCATTAATATCATAGATAAATAGATAGGGGGCTAAAAGGCAACCCTGCCTGACCCCCTTAAAAGTTTGGACGGGTTCAGTCAGATGCCCGCTTCAGCTACACCTCACTCTAAGAGCTGTTTGCGCATGAATGGCCTTTATAAGAAACAATAATCATCTATTGATGGAAGAAGCCTGTAATCTTTCCCATAAACAGGTTATTGTTAACTGTATTAAAGGTAGCTTTTAGATCCACAAATGCTGCATAGAGTGATGTTTGACTCCAGCTGGATTCCTGTTCCAGTGCATTCCACCCCCAAAATAGCCCTGCCTTACTTACAGTACTCAAAAGGCTGATCGGTTTATAGTTAGATGGATCCTCGTTCTTTCCCTTCTTATAGCAAGCAAGTGTTCAAATACAGAAAATGTACTTCCTTTGTTTGTCCTCCCCAAGCATCCAGGAACTATAACATAATATCCAAAGCAGATGGCATGTGGCTCCTCTGGAACCACTACATGGGACCACGGTATCCCATCTTTTGCTGAAAGGGCTGTGGTGGAGTTGGCTGTTTCTCACATTGTTGGTGGCATTGCTTCAGAATACTACAAATCTGGGGGAAAGTATTGATTCAGTACAAAACATTACCGGATTAATTACAGGATTAAGAATACCTACAGTGACACTGAAAATGTTTGACCACAAAACATTTACCAAAATAATACTGGAGCT
The DNA here is from genome assembly GCA_029233225.1 of Lepidodactylus listeri. Taxonomy (NCBI): domain Eukaryota; kingdom Metazoa; phylum Chordata; class Lepidosauria; order Squamata; family Gekkonidae; genus Lepidodactylus; species Lepidodactylus listeri. The sequence goes on along the minus strand of JARCFY010000009.1, from coordinate 106,975,307 downwards.
CATTTCATTGCTTTTGCTTGCTGCTAAATTTCTAATTGCAACATTTTGGAATAAAATAAAATACAGTTTTAAAAAGTTATCTTAAGGTTTGAGAGCACTGATCCCAAACTTTCTTCTCAGCTTAAAATTCCCAATAGCCCATCTCACATGACTACCTTCACAAACAGGTGGTTATTCTTCTTTGAATTGATTGAAAATTCCAGGGCTATTTTTAAGCAGGAATGCACAGGAACGGAGTTCCGGCTGGCTTCCAAGTTGGCCATGCCTACAGCATCCCCCCACCCCGCTGGGTTCCCCAGGTGCCTCACAAGCCATGGGGTGCCTGGGGAAGCCAAACTGACCCAGGGAGGGAAGGCAGTTTAAACTGCCTCCCCTCCTCAGGTTCCCCATGTGCCCCACAAGCTGCGGGGCACCTGAGGAAGCTGATCCTGGGAGGGAGCTGTGCTGTCAGGGGTATGGCCTCATATGCTAATGAGTTTCTGCTGTTGGATGTGACCTATTATGCTAATGAGTTCCTGCTGGGCCTTTTCTACAAAAAAGCCCTGGAAAAATCTGTACAGCAAATCTACCAGAGACCTATTAAATACAGCTCCATCCTGGTCTGTAAAGGAGCTGAATCCCCAGAGAAACCAAGCTGGCTGTGACGAGGGCCAGGGCCTTCTCAGTGGCAGCTCCATACTAGTAGAATGAGCTCCTAGAGGACATCAGGGCCCTGAGGGACCTTTTACAGTTCTACAGGCCCTGCAAGACAAAGCTCTTCCACTAGGCCTTCAATTAGGGCGCCGCACACAAGAAACTGACGCCCTGACCCCAATATTAACATCACTATTAACAGCCTAATATAACCCAGACTATGATGTTAACTGGCTGTTGCCTGTGGATGCCGCTAATGCCCACCATCTTGATACAAACCGCACTGGCACTTTATATTATATTATGTTTTATAACTGTATTGTTGTGATTTTACTCAATTTTTGTTTTAGCTGTTTTATACATTCCATGTTAGCTGCCCTGAGCCTGCCTCAGCAGGGAGGGCAGGATACAAATAAATAAATACATAAATATAGAGAGGAACTACTGTGGTCATACCCCAATCTCTAGGGATATGGCCAGTTCTATCAATGTATGTGAGTAGGTGGTCTAAGAAAGTAGCCCACCAATCTATATTTGCTTTAAGTAGTTGTGAAGGGATACCATCGGGACCTGGAGCTCTGAAATACTTTAATTTGCAAATATGGGCTTTTATCTCTTTGACAGAGAACGGCGGCCAGGTCATCAAATTAATTGTTGTTAAATCATGGGGGATTTGTGTGGGATCTTCATACACTTTTTTGAAAAAGGGAAGTCTATCTAGCAGGGGGGATGCATGAGAACAGGGGGGGGGAGTAGCTTTGGTGTTACTGTTGTTCACCAATTTCCAAAATCGGGTTGTCTCTTTGGACTTAGCTGCAACAGTTAGATCCTCCCACAATTTTCTAGTATATTGTTTCTCATGGAGGGAGACCAATAATTTATACTCTTTTTTTTTTGGTACCAAAAGGAAATGGTATGCTTCCTGTCTAGTCTCATTTCCAGCACTCAAAGGCGGGGCATAAATCCAGCTCCTCCTCCTCTTCTTCTTCTTCCCCCCAGCACCAGTGTTTTAGGGTCAAAAGGATTGCTGGGGAAAGGGGGGAGGTAGCATATCCATGAGAGCCTTCTGCTCATATCCAGTAAGTTCCTAGACTTCCCTCATTCATAGATCCAGACCAGTGTCTCGCCGCAACATGCCCTGTGCAATGATGTCACCTCAGCACGGATGAGGCTGCTCAGAGGCAAAGACTCCAGGACAGTGGGCTGGAGCCCCCCGCCGGCAACAGGTAGGGACCTGGAAATTTAGTGGTGTGGTACCTTTAGGAATAACCAAGTTTATTCCACCAACTGGTCATAGATCCATCCCCAAGGTTTCTAGACGGAGACCTCTCCCCACCTTGCTACCCCCATTTTTACTGGAGATATCAGGAAAGAAACTGGAACCTCCCACAAGCCAACTATGCATTCCATCTCTGAGTGATAGACCCTTATTAGACTACTTTATTAACTTACCACCATCTACATGACAGGGCTATAATGACTATGCAAGGCTGCCTAAGCAATTTAATGCAGTTGACACAGTAATTTCCATATAGTCAATCCACTCTACAACCCACTTATGATGAAATTCATTTATTTATTACATTTCTGCTCTTCTTCCCAGCCAAAATGCTCCAAGTGACTGTCCAACTGATTGGATTTAATCCATTTTAGTTCTAATTGAAGTCAATAAAACCAAATTTACTTAAATCCAAAAACTTACTTAACTGAATTGTAGGTCAAGGTCACTAAAATGCAGGAGAATTCCTTTTAATCAGATTTCGGTAATTTGCTAGTGTCAACTATGCTGTTAATTCAAGGTTTATTTGCTTTGTCTAACACACATTTTGCTCTTTACCTAAGTATCTGTTAAATATGGTATGCAAACATCCTCACACATTTCAGACTTCTCCCCAGTAGTTGTTAGCATCATTTAAATAAAAGAAAAAATGCATCATTAAAATAGCAACAGAGGTTAGCCATCCATAAGAAGAAGAAAGAGCCAGTTTTCAGGTAGCCTTTTCACAAAAGTTACTCAGTGGAGGGGGGGAAATGTTGTGTCAGAAGATAGAAGGAGCAATCCTGAGTAGGCTTACTCAGAGGTGAGTTCCATTTTAGTCAGGAAAATGTTAGTATTTTTGGCCAAGGTATACTTCCACATATGCTCCTTGAGTGTAAACTCCTTCAGCTTCTTTGGGTCTCCACTGGGGAGAAAATTGGCTTTAAAAATGTGACATGTGGTGAATATGTAAGCATGTCAATAGATTTTGGAAAATGATAACAACTGTCATGGAGAGGTGAGCGGGGGAGGGAGGGGGGGTTTCTTCCTGGGCCGGCAGCCATGCCGCGGCCCAGGAAAGGTGAGCGGGAGAGGGAGGGGGGTATCTCCCTGGGCTGGCAGCCATGCCGTGGCCCGGGAAGAGTGAGCGGGGGAGGGAGGGAGGGGAGGTTTCTTCCTGGGCCAGCAGCCAAGCCTACCATGGGGGGGTGGACTTCTCAGGAGAGAAGTGAAGTGTGTGTGCACAGGAAAGCTTAATTAATTTTTGAGCTTGTTATTTCTCGTATCCCTGATACTATATTCATCCACAAACAGATTACCAAAGTAACAAAAGCCCCTATCTCAATTATCCTAGAGTCTATTGTATTAATCTCTAAGGGCACTAAGAGAAAAAAAAGCCCCCAACCTCTTTAACCCTTATAAAATGATTTCTGTGTCCCCTATGTAAATATGTAAAATATCAAGTTAGATAATTCATTATTTAGAATCACTGCTAAGATTACTGAGATTATTAGAATTAAAATTAAAATCAACACATTTAAAATTACTACACTTGTGGGGGAAGTAAATGAATAGCGGCCCTGTCAGTCTCAACCTTAAAAGACATTGAGAGAAAATTGAGAACAAATTAAAAGTAAAATAAAACAGAAGTTAAATAACAAAACAGAATAGAACACGGGAGAATGAAGGAGAAAAGTAACAGTCAGTGGCTTTTACAGTCACACTAACATTGCAAATTGCATTAAAAAACCCCTTGCTTGTTCAGGCGGTCTAAATGACTCAAAGGTTTTTCCTTGCTATTAAGTTCTTCCCTTCCCCCTTGTAAGCTGCAAGGCGCTGTTTTGCGCTCTTATGAATAATAATTTCATAAGTGTAAGATCATGGACAATAAAGCTGAGTGCATGAAAGGACTTATGATACTGAGTATACAGGAAAACACAGGCCAACTGCAGACACACACTATCCTATGCCAGGAAACGACAGTCCAGCAGAAGGCCACTGTTCCAACTTCCAGAAGCCTCTCTGAGTACAAAGCCATCTTGGAACTCTGGTTCATCTTATGCTTGCAAAGAGACTTGTCCAGACATGTCCCCACCAAGTCGCAGGCTGCAGTTTCCTCCCCCTCCAACAGACATTGTTCCAGCTAAATAAAGGCTTAATTGCCCACTTCACACGGACTGTAGAAGCAGTTAACAGACAATTGACTTGGCCAGGTCAAGAGTTTAATCCCTCTTGGGTAGAACAATGGCCTCACCTATGACTCATCCTTCCTCCAGACCAGGTGTCTCCAGATGTGATTAGGTCATCCTTAAACATTGCCCACTCCCATCCTATACACTATTGGTTAGAACCTTAGAGGTGGATCAGCCCAGAGGAGGTGGCTTGCCAAGCCAGCCCCCAGAGATGCGCTCCCTTAAGAGCAGTCTCCCAAGCTCCAGATCTCAGATCTAAGTTCTCTTACTATATCCTTCCCACTTTCCCTCCTGGACCCTCGTGTGCACGCTAGGGCCCGCCATGTGCTTCTGCTGGTTCAGAGCATGTGTTCCTTCCCCCCTCCCCTTCCAAAATACCCTCTATTCTTCTAGCAGGATGGAAACCAGGCTTCTGGAAGGTAAATATTTCCCTCTACAGGATACCATCACCTTCCTGCTAATGCAACCGTCTTTTTAATTCTATCTTACTTCTTAGACCTGTATAATTGTATGTATGATTTTTGTAACATCTGAATGATTCACTTTTATTATAATTAAGTAAACTAAAGACTCTTTACTATTAACACTGATTCGAGTCTCCGTGTCTCGTTTTGGGAAGTCTGAGAGAAGCCCCAGCCTCTGTATACAAAGGTCCATTAATGCCTACTGCTGATTATTACAGCTAATATTCCCCCAATATTGATAACAGAATAAAGCAGTCAGGCTAACACCCTCTCAGCTGTTCTTATCTTCCTTCCCTTGGCAATTGTGATAAAGATCAAAGTAAAGGGGGGGGGAATAGAACCTAACAAAGTTGTGAGTACAGTGGCACCTTTAAGACCAACAAAGTTTTATTGAAAATGTAAGCTTTTGTGTGCATGTGCACGCCCTCAGATGGATCAAAAGGAACCCTCCCTCCCAAAAGCCTTTAAGCTTTTCTTTGTCCCAACTGCTGGAAGACCTCAACAATCAACATCAAATCTCCAATGCAGAAAGAAAGAGAGAAAGTAATTGAAACATCAAAAACTCTGAGGGGGGCAACTCCTCACTTGGGCTAGTCTACAATTAAATTAAATGAAGGAGTCCACTCACCCTATTCTCCACTCAACAGCACCCAAAAAAAGGGTGAGAGGAGGGGGATTTGTATAACAGAGAAAAGGTGAAGAAAAAGAGAGACCAAGCAGCTGACTGCAATAAATCAGGTCAGGTAAAGGCAGGCAACAAGCGGGGGGGGGGGGGCTTAAAAAGGGAAGGGGAAAGTATAAACATATGAAAAGGATAAAAGGATAAAACAAGATAAAACAAAGAGTGAAGCACAGTTTTGTGTGGTTAGTATCCCCCCACCATCTGCTTACTGTTTCAAGGAATGCTTATCCCTCTCGCACGCTCTCTCTCCTTCGCCCTCCCTTTCCCCCCTCCCAAGGAAGAAGAGGGGGAGTCCCCAACCAATGGAGCAGAGGCTAGGCTTTGTCACTCTCCTGAGTACAGCCCACCACAGCTGAGTGAGCCAAGACTTGAAAGCAAGCTGCGACTACAGCAGCCACAGGAAGAAAGCAGCCAGACAGAATTTTATCAGTGTGCGCTTAGGAAGCAGCACAGCGCAATCTGTTCTTAGCCAGGAAAGTTTTGATCTTAGTATTACCTAGCACCGGTTACCCCGGGGGGGGTGTGTCTCAGTCCCCTGTGGAACATTTTGGTGGGGCCCCCACCCCTGAGCCCCCCCATAGATTACGCCTATGCTTCCAGAGGGTGGACATCTTTATAGAGGCAAGCTGGGAGCCATACATTAATTGGGCAGTCACCTTCCCCTGAAAACCTAATTGCCACAGGGATATATGAAGCCCCTGTTGTGGAAAAGAATCTCAAGATGGCTGAGGTCATCCTATGTGCATTCTCAGTTATATGTACTGCTTGAGCACTTCACAAGCCATTAGACTGGAAGACTACACATAAGTGTTTAAAAGTTTTTACCTGTTCAGTATCATGTACCTCAATCTGGCATCTGTGTCTTTCATGCCTTTTGGTGAAGATGAGAATTTTAGTTTTTTGATCATTTATCACAAGCTGCTCCTAGCAGCAATATGCAATAAAGACCCAAAGGGCTCTCCTAACGCCTACTTGCGTGTGAGATGGGGTTACTGTATCATCCACATATAATAAGGCAGGAATTACTCTGTTTGCTACTTTTGGAGGATGAAAACCTGAATTTGTAATTTTCTCTCTCTACTGGAATGGAATATGTTGATGGTATTGTCTATTCTTTGTGTATAGTGTGTCTACTCTTTATTTATATTTCATTTTTCTTGGCAGTATTCTAATGGAATATGTTGATGGTACTGCCTCTAGAAAGCCAGTTCTCAGATTCATTGCTTAATTATTTCTTTGGCTTTCTGGAAACTTAGATGTAACAAGGCTGGGAGGAAGGTCATACTTGCATAGTTTTTCTTCTTTGTAAAATTTTAAAATAAAATAATTTATAAGAAACCACATTGCAGCAGACTACAATACTTTCTCTTACAGAAGTGACCTCCTATTCTAGTATTGTAATCCCTTCATAAATTGTCCTCCTAGTCTTAAATATTGGTTGCAGGCTGCACTATTTCATATTGCAGATGGACGGTGACTCCTTGTAATTCCTTACAAATTAAAAAATGTAAATAAATACATACATAAAGACTTGCAGGTCAGAGAAAAGGTTTGAGACTGGTTTTCCCCCTGACATCCTATTTAGAAAAGTCAATAGGAAAGGTACAAACAAAAACAAAAACCTCATTAGTACAAACAAGTAAAACTCTGTAAAATTCATGTAATATCATATCAATAGACATACCCTGTGTTGTCATTCCCAATGTCACTATTTTATTATTGCTCAAATTGTTTTGCACTCTACTTTTAACCTGACCACAATTTAATTTATGCCATTCATGACAAAATGTTGTCGGGGGGGGGGGGGGGGCAGCACCCTTGTACCTACCATGGGTGAAGGGGAGAGGGCTAGCTGGAGCAGCCAGTCTAACAATGGCCTGCATACAGTTACGGTTGCCAGGTCCCCTCATTGATTTGGTGGGTGGGCAGAGATGCCTCCAATCCCCACTCCCAATCCCTACCCCCAAGAGTGACCACCCACCTAGCCACCCCTCCCTTCCCACCTGCCCAATTTAAAGGGCTTCAGCTGATCTGTGGGAACCACCTAGCCCGCAGGAGGGAGGGAGAAGGGTGGCCGTGGGCTGCACACTTGGCTCACAAAAAGACCCTTTAGAAGAGAGAAGAGAAGAGAATGGATTTATACCCCGCCCTTCACTCACTTGGAGTCTCAGAGCGGCTTACAAACTCCTTTCCCTTCCCCTCCCCACAACAGACACCCTGTGAGGTAGGTGGGGCTGAGAGAGCTCTTTCCCAAGCTGTCCTTGAGGGAACAGCTGGTACAGAGCTATGGCTTGCCCAAGGTCATCCAGCCAGGTGCAAGTGGAGGAGTGGGGAATCAAACCCGGTTCTCCCAGATTAGAGTCCGCGCACTAAACCACTACACCAAACTGGCTTTAAATGGTCTTTTTGCAAGCAAGGTGGGGGCCACAGCATGCAAGGCTGGGGGAAATCAGCCCTGCACACTGCAGCCCCCATCCCCTCGCAAAAAAAACCTCTTGGTCCCCGCAGATCAGCTGAAGCCCTTTAAATTGGGCAGGAGGGCAGGGAGAGGAGTGGCCGGGTGGGTGGTCACTCTTGGGGGTGGGGATTGGGGGCAGAGCTTCCCCTACCAGCCACCTGGCCTCGGGCAGATTAGAGCCCCCAAAACCAGGGGAACCCCTGCCCAGACCCCTGCAACCCTACATACAGTAGGTCAGCTCTGCCCCTGCCAGTTGACACAGCAGGGCAGTGTGTCCTCCAGGCAGTAGTTGAAGCCAGGCCTGCTACTATATGGGGCAGCCTTGGGCCTTCATGAGCTCCCCACCATTTGGCTGGGGGGAGGGGGAGGCAGGAAGGGGTGGGCATTCCCCCAGGAGTCTCTGTCATAGGGATTCAGGCCTGAGAGGCTGTGCTAACCCTTCTGCTAGCTAATTGGCTACAGGGGAAGGCAGTAGAAAGAGAGAACAAAGACCTTGGGTGGTGGTAACTCCTGCCCCTCTCTAGTCTCAGGCCTGTCAAGACCCCCAGGAGAGGGCTCTGTAATGCATCTTGGCCCAGCCCAACCCTGTCAACATGACAGACATCCTCAAGTGTCTTTTCAGATTGTCTCTGACACTTGATTAAGCGCGAAATGTTAGCTTTTCCTGATTTCTTGTACTATCTCAATGAAGTCAGATCAACAGTATATCTCTAACAGTGTCTTTGGTTAGAAGAATGATAGTTACAGTGGCACCATCATAATTAGATGGCATGTCAACTGATTAAAGAAATTTCAGTTGAACAACCATCTGTCCTTAAATGATCTAATAACTCAATTGAATTTAAATTTGCATATTATCAGACTTTCAGTATGGGACCTTTTTTTTGAGAAATTGAAGATGTTTCAGGCCTAAAAATGAACTTTACCAAATCAAAATTTTTCCCTATTCTAATTATGGAAAAGACAAAAACTAAATTATTGGACTTTCCGCTTGAATGGGTCAAAACTCATTGGAGATGTCTAGAAATTCAAATTCCCAATGACCTGAAGGACTTGATATATAACTTTCAACCAGTGTATAAGACTATTTAAAAAAATTAAAACAATGGCACAAGTCAGGGTTTTCATGGGCTGATAAAATTAGTATTCTTAAGAGTTTTATATTACCCACATTTTTGTTTCTATTTAGAGTTATTCCAATTTCAATTCCCAAAGTAGAAATCGATAAGTGGCAGAAAATGCTAAATGAGTTCTTTTGGAACTACAAGAAACCAAGGGTTAAATTTAGCACATTGACTCGTGAAACAAAAAAGGGAGGACTAGAATTTTTAGATTTATACAAATACTACAAATACTGAGCAAGCAGGGGGTCGTTTAATGCAATTTGCAATGTTAGTGTGACTGTAAAAGCCACTGACTGTCACTTTTCTCCTTCATTCTCCCGTGTTCTATTCTGTTTTGTTGTTTAACTTCTGTTTTGTTTTACTTTTAATTTGTTCTCAATTTTCTCTCAATGTCATTTCAGGTTGAGACTGACAGGGCATCTATTCATTTACTTCCCCCATAAGGGTAGTAATTTTAAAAGCGTTGGTTTTAATTTTAATTCTAATAATCTCAGTAATCTCAACAATGATTCTAAATAATGAATTATCTAACTTGATATTTTACATATTTACATAGGAGACACAGAAATCATTTTATAAGGGTTAGAGAGGTTGGGTTTTTTTTTCTTCTCTTAGTTCCCTTAGAGACTCTAGGATAATTGATATAGGGGCTTTTGTTACTTTGGTAATCTGTTTGTGGATGAATATAGTATCAGGGATACAAGAAGTAACAAGCTCAAAAATTAATTAAGCTTTCCTCTGCACACACACTTCACTTCTCTCCTGAGAAGTCCACCCCCCCCCCCCATGGTAGGCTTGTTTTACTCCAATACTTTAGTCACAGCAGGCTCAGGCCCAAGGCATTATGTAGGTCTTACTTCTGTGTGAGCATTCTACCCTACTGAGGTCTCTCCCCTCCCCAAACCCTGCCCTCCCCAGGCTCCCTCCCCAAGTCTCCCACCCCAGAGCTGGCAACCCTATGATTGGACTGTATGTGATATTTGATGAGTTGCAAATATGAACACTTAACTATATCTGAATTAGGCTTTTCTTTGACTTTTCCAGAGTATGTGATAATGTCCAGTGACTGATCTTCTCTGAAGACATTTTACAGTACGTTATTCCTGTGATCATTTTAAAAGATAGTCAATGACAGTTATTTAATAATTTATTTTATTAGCCTTTTATCAGCCCTCCCCAGCACCTTTTCCTGGGTTTAGTTCAGCCCAGCTCCCCCTAAATTTCTGGGGAGCCCCTTCCTAAATCCCACATGGCTCCACCTCCATAGATAGTGACAATGGCCTGTGATGTCACTGGCTCTTCCCTATGATGTCAGTGGGCCTCGGTTCTTTTAAGGACCTAGCATAGCAATGCCTCTGGCCCAGCCCCAGCCCCCCCTCCCAGAAATTGGAAAGTCTACACCAGGGGTCCTCAAACTTTTAAAACGGGGGGCCAGTTCACTGTCCCTCAGACCGTTGGAGGGCTGGACTATAGTTAAAAAAAAAAACTATGAACAAATTCCTATGCAGGAGCTCATTAGCATAACTTATTTGCATATGCCACACCTTCTGATGTCACTGGAAGTATCAGAAGGCCACACACACACACACACACACACCCTGACTTCACCAGAAGTGTGTCAGAAGGCAATACCCATCGCTCAGGCTACACCCCAAAAATCTCCAAGGTATTTCCCAACTCAGAGCCGCCAAGCCTATCTGATGGCAAAGAAAAGAAAGAAGGAAGGAAGGAAGAAAAGAAGAAGAAGAAAAGAAAGAAGGGAAGGAAGAAGAAAGGAAGAAGGAAAGGAAGAAAGAAAGAAGGAAGGAAAGAAAGGAAGAAAGGAAAGAAGTAAAGGAAGGAAGAAATAAATAAAGAGGGAAGGAGGGAGGAAGGGGGAAGGAAGAGGGAGGAAGGAAGGAAGGTAAGTGGGGTGGAGAGAGAGAGAAGAAAGAAAGAGGGAGGGAGGGAGGGAGGGAGGGAGGGAGGAAGGAAAGGAACAGGGAGGAACGAAACAGGAAGGAAGGTAGGTAGGCAGGTGGGGTGGAGTCAGAGAGAAGAAAGAAAGGGAGGAAGGGAGGAAGGAAGGGGGAAAGAAAGGAACAGGAAGGTAGGTAGGCAGGTGGGGTGGAGACAGAGAGAAGAAAGAAAGGGAGGGGGGAAGGAGGGAAGGAAGGAGGGGGGAAGAAAGGAACAGGAAGAAAAGGAACAGGAAGGAAGGTAGGTAGGTAGGCAGGTGGGGTGGAGACAGAGAGAAGAAAGAAAGGGAGGGAGAAAGGAAGGAAGGGGAAAAGAAAGGAACAGGAAGAAAAGGAACAGGAAGGAAGGTAGGTAGGTAGGCAGGTGGGGTGGAGACAGAGAGAAGAAAGAAAGGGAGGGAAAAAGGAAGGAAGGGGGAAAGAAAGGAACAGGAAGAAAAGAAACAGGGAGGAAGGAAGGTAGCTAGGTGGGATGGAGAGAGAGAGAAGAAAGAAAGAAAGAAAGAAAGAAAGAAAGAAAGAAAGAAAGAAAGAAAGAAAGAAAGAAAGAAAGAAAGAAAGAAAGAAAGAAAGAAAGAAAGAAAGAAAGAAAGAAAGAGGGAGGGAGGGAGGGAGGGAGGAAGGAAGGAAGGAAGGAAAGGAACATGGAGGAGAGGAACAGGAAGGAAGGTAGGTAGGTGGGGTGGAGAGAAGAAAGAAAGAGAGGGAGGGAGGGAGGAAGGAAGGGGGGAAGAAAGAAAGGAACAGGAAGAAAAGGAACAGGAAGATAGCATGGGGGGTTGGGGATCTTTTCCCGGGGCTGGCGGCCTGCCGCGCCCCGGGAATGGTGAGCGAGGGGGGGGGGTTGAGGATCTTTTCCCGGGGCCGGCGGCCTGCCGCGCCCCGGAAATGGTGAGCGGGGGGGTTTGAGGATCTTTTCCCGGGGCCGGCGGCCTGCCACGCCCCGGCAATGGTGAGCGGGGGGGGTTGAGGATCTTTTCCCAGGGCCGGCGGCCTGCCGTGCCCCGGGAATGGTGAGCGGGGGGGGTTGGGATCTTCTCCCGGGGCCGGCGGCCTGCCGCGCCCCGGGAAAGGTGAGCGGGGGGAGGGATCTTCTCCCGAGGCCGGCGGCCTGCCGCGCCCCGGGAATGGTGAGCGGGGGGGTTGGGATCTGTTTCCAGTACCGGCGGCCTGCCGCGCCCCGGGAAAGGTGATGGGGGGGGTTGGGGATCTTTTCCCGGAGCCGGCAGCCTGCCGCGCCCCGGAAATGGTGACGGGGGGGTTGGGGATCTTCTCCCGGGGCCGGCGGCCTGCCGCGCCTCGGGAAAGATGAACGGGGGGAGGGATCTTCTCCTCCCAGGTCTGGCGTTCGGCGCCGGGCCTGGAGAACGCGGCGGCAGCCCTGCTGGGGGCGGGGCTTCATCATGTGCCCGCCCCCATGCGTCTTCACTCCCGGAAGTTCTTGCGATCAGTATTTGGAGTCCCTCACTGTATCTCAAATGCTCTCCGCAGGCTAGAGACAGGGACTGTTCCACTTGGGGCACTCATATTGGTTCAAATGACCACCTACTGGTTAAAACTAAATTGCAACCCTCAGGGACTAATTCCCCTTATTTTTGTGGATAATGACCACTGAAGCTGGCTGAGAACCACTGAAGAAAAACTACAAAAATATGGTGTGTGTGTACTCCAGCCTTGTTACATCTAGGTTTCCAGAAAGCCAAAGAAATAATTAAGCAACAGATCTGGGACCTGGCCCTTCCGTCTAATAGGACCTGTTTGCAGAGCAGCGTACTAAGAATTTTTTACTGGCAAACAATCTCACTGCCTTAGAGATTTCTAAGTACCAGAAAACCTTCACTTTGGCATGTTTCAATGACTTGCTCTCAGCTTTCCTGGAAGGCAGGTATCTTCACATTCCTTATTCACAAAGAGTTTGCCCTTGCCAAATGGGAAAAATTGAGACAGTACTATTACACTATCCAAGATACATTCCCAATATATTATGTTGATTTTAATAATTTCCCCTGGAAGAGCAGAGCTGGCCTATGCTTCCCTCCTCCTTTCAAAATCCTCTTAAAGAAATTACTTGTAATATAACAAAATTTTAAGTAATGGCATGTGTGATATGAAAGCAGGTGGTGGAGTCTTCAAATAACTGATCCTGTCCATTGTGAAATATGTGCAAGATTTCTGAAATGATGGGATATAATGGCTCATATAAGCCTTTTTTGTTGGTTTTAGTGTTGTACATGGTTGTTTTTAGTGTTTTGATTTATACTTTCCAAGCTGATCATGTATCAAAATAAACTGAACTAATGAAGATTCTCACTTCTGCGTCCACATTTAACAACAGTGGTCTGAGTTTGTCAGGGGCTGCAGTGTTTCTTGTCCTTAGAGCAATCCTAAACAGGGCTACACCGAAGCTACTCAGGTCTGTTCAGTGATGCTTACTTCCCGAAAAATGTTCATAGGAATGCGTCGGAAGACTTTCTCCTGGCTGCCAAAGCTTTTTGTGCATACTAACTTAATACCTTTAGATCATTGCTGAGGGGGGAAATAGTTCTTCTTGCAATTTGATAAAACACAATGCAAACTTCACATGACAAGCCTGGCCTGGTGACTTAGCTGCTACAGCACGTGCAGATGCAGGAGACCCAATTTTGATGCAGTTGCAAACTCTAGGCAGGTAAAGCAGCTCAAGAGCTCTGGAAAAGGTCAACAGTTGTTTTCTCCAATGCCCTCAGGGCAGCAAAATAAAAGTGCCCTTTCACTGTGTAAACAAAAGAAAATACAGGTTGACAAACTTAAAAAGGAGCTATAACGCATCAGTGCCATAAGGCGCAGCAATGCTTACTCGCCTGTTCACAGAATATTTTGCTATCCTTTGCAGAGACTGGCTTTCTGAAGGCTTCCATTCTAGAAGGGGAGCCCTGTGAAGCTGCACCCAGATGTACAGTTTGATCCAGTTTGGTCTCGCTTCTAATTGATCCAGGGGTTTTTTTTGTAATGGAGAGGTTTGATCAGACCTCCCCCCCTTAATCTGCTTCAATGCTCTTTCACCCCATGGTTGATTGATCAGACGCAGCAGCCATGGACTGGGTTGATTGGGCAGGGTTTTTTTAAACCATTTGTCTTTTGAGCATGTGCATAAGCACGTATGGTAAGCAGCACTTCAGACTTCTGACAGAATGGTGGCAGCTGGTGGCCAATGGGATTGCTGGAGGAGGCTGCTAGGATATGTAGTTCAGTGTGAAGGAAGTGTTTTCAAAACTGCTTTTGATAAATTCAGTGTTTCAGACATTTCAAAGCCAGGAGAGAATAGAAAAGCCTCCTCCAGAGTCTTGTGTGCTGCTGGTGTTTTTATTTAAAAGCTTGGAACATAGCTGGACTCACGGGCATCATTCTCAGACTGCCTCCCTCCCCCCTCCCTCATCTTTTCAATTAACCTCTTCCCCACAGAAAAAAGGTACACAAGTATCTTTCTTTGGAAGTTTTTTTTAAAAAGAAAACTCAGGTTTGAGAAGTTCCTCTGAGAGAGAGAGAAAGCAAGAGATGCAAATATGCAGTTATGCACACCTCGCTAATAGTCTCAAACAAAAAAAGCCTCAACCCAGAAGGGAATGTTTAGACTTCCCAAGCAGCTTAAGAGCATGATGGATTGACCAGACATCCAGAAATGTGGGGTAAAACTACATGCACCAGGAAGGACTGGACTTTCCCCAATGCCAAATAACTCCAGCTCAAAGACAGGTCAGAATGGGGTGCCCATGACTGGGGAACGGAAGACAGATGTTGCTGTCTAGACGTGCATTTTAAATCCAGAAGGGAACAGCAACAACACCAGATCAAACAGCACATCTGATCGCAGACATAGTCAGATTGCGTACAGACTACCTGTAATTGTGTGGATTGTGTGAATAAAAGTTTTCACAGTTCACATCCATGTGGTTGCCATTTGCAACTCCCACATATAGTGTCAGAAGAAGGTGTCATTGCCTTTGACTCAAAGCCTCTTGCTTACCTGCTTTACAAATGATATTGTCAGAATTCTGTGGTTGTGCACATTATATTAATATCATTTCTGTGGCGCTTTTGGATGTACACAGCAACTTTCTAATTCCATCTTTCAAAAAAAATTCCATCTGTCTAGGATTTTTTTTTTTACCTTACTGTTCCCGTAAACAGTTCAAGCTGAAGCACTTATCACCCAACAACCTTCATGATCACACGGGGATTTTAACCCTGGCCTCTCAGATCCTAAGGTGATATTCTACCCATTACACCACACTGGCTCACATTCACATTCGGCTCTCAGAGGGTGAGTTCACACATACACATTCACCACCTTGTAACTACTATAGGCAATGTATTTCATGTGTGAAATAGACATCCTAGACGGAACAACTGCAGAATTTTACATTTATCTCAAAGACAATGTTTTAAATGAAAGGATCTCACCCATTCAGATATGAGTGATGTAAGAACTGGTATAAACCAGCCTTCCATTACTTTTCAGCAGTCCTTGAAATAAGGTTATACGGAGCCCATGGGCTAAGCCTTGGCACTGATGGGTCCCCTGAGGCTGAAGCTCTGAGATGCAGAAGACAAAGCCTAGAAGATAATGGGTGGTACCTTGATGAGAAGGAAGGTGGTGGGACAGGCACAGAACTTAGTGGGGATGGCACATGACTCATCCTGGAAAGTAGCATGGCTGCACATGATGCCTTGGGTGGAGCCTGATGGACAGGTGAGCAAAAGCTCTTAACCTAAGCAGAAAATACCTCGCCCCTTTGATTCTGCTACCTCATCCTGAGATTTTACCCCTTTGCTTGCAGATCTTAGGATCAAAACTCTGAAATTTCAGAAGAACTTTGAGACTTAGTAACCACCCTGACTATAGATTTCAGTCTCAGCATCCAATGCACTGACCCCCGGCTTGTGGTCACACAAATAATGGCATTGGTTCAGTCTTAGGCTGGTGAAAGTTCTTCTAGCCTATGAGTCTTCCTCCAGCTTAAGTGGTTCTTCCTCCAGGAGAAAAGTCATCAAAGACTGAGGTCACACATGATAAATAATCCACTTTCAATCCACTTTCAGTGCACTTTCCAACTGGATCTTTACTGTGTGAACTGGCAAAATCCAGTTGGAATGTGCACTGAAAGTGGACTGAAAGTGGATTATTTAGTACGTGTGACCGCAGCCAAAGTTGGATGAAGACTCCTTAGGCTGGAGAAAGGCTTGGCTGAGTGGTAGGATTCTGGCCAATGAGAACTGAAGTAATAACTGTTATCTCCTTTTTTAAAAAATTAATGTTCTTTAACTCTAAATATTTTGAATTAGATGAAGTTGCGGAGCTGAAGAACATTAGTTATAGTTTTGTTTTGTTTTTTAAAACATATTTCCAGAGTAAAACACTTCATAATTTTCTGACTGGAAATGTCCTTATAAAGTCAACTTTAGGCTACAGACAGATTGGCAGTCTGCCGCGCCTCCGTGGCGCGGCAGACTGTGGCGAGGGAATTTCCACCGCGGCATGGCGTTCGCACGCCGCCGGAAGGAAGCCGCCCGCAGCGTTCAGACTGCGGGCGGCTTCCTGGAGCGGCGGGCGGATGCCATGCGGCTGCCCCTGCCCGCGCGCATTCACACCCACTCTGGTGGGTGGAATGCGCGCGCGGGGCACGCCGCAGCAGCCAAGCACCACTTTGAAGTGGTGCTCAGCTGGTGCGGAAGGAGCGCGGCGCCGGATGCGATGCGTCAGGGCCGCCTCCTGGGGGCAAATGCGGCCGTCTGAACGGCCGCTCTGCCTCCGCTTCTGAAGCGGAAGCGGAGCGGCCGAGACGGCCAATCTGTCCTCAGCCTTAGTTTGCTCATTCTCAGGATTGCAATGTTTAAAAGTTTCATTTCTAGTTTTATGATTTCAAGTTTACATTGTTTTCGTATTTCTAGTATATATGTCAAACAGCTTTGGATTTCCCTTCTGCATCCATTCACCTCAGCATCCTTTTGGCTTTAATCCAGCTGCATCATTAAGAATAACACTGTTCATGATCATCCTCTGCTCGTCCCCAGTAGCTGGTTGGTACCATTTCCACAGTAGTGAAATTCCCCACATTGATGTTTTACAAACTGCACGTTGTGTGAAATTTTCAACAGTAGATTTTTCCATTTGAACAGTAGATTTTTCCTCACCAGGCACAAACCTGAAGTTTTCTCCCTTTTACCCCGCGTTACCAGAATCCCCAGTTTTAGCGAGTTCCAAAAACATGAGGTAAGAAGGAGAAAACTTTGGGTTTGTGCCTGGTGAGGAAAAATCGACTGCAGAAAATTTCACATAGTGCAGTTTTTAAAACGTCAATGTGGGGAATTTCACTACAGTGGAAATGGTCTCTGTGCTATCTGACCAGGGGGTTCTGTCTTCCAGCACTATACCTTCTTTCATTTTAGATTGTCTCAATTTTTTAAAATTTTATTTTCAACACACTACAAATACTACAACTAAAAACACTAAAAACTATCCATACATACACAGGGACCAAGCTGTTACTAACTAATAAGTAAATAGCTTCAATTACTTTCAAGGAAATAATCTATCAAGGCATCCTGAGCTTTCAATCCATTAGAAACATAAGATAAGCAAATAACTGGTTTCAAAGCAAGTGCATACAAATACAACAATTCAAACTTTCCAGTTAACAAAATGTTCTTTCTACTTTCTTTCCGCTTCTTTTACAAAGTTTTCTTTGACTTTCCGAGGTTTTGGAGCCATTGGTCCTTTTTCTGCATCAGAGTCTTCTCCCTCAGATCTATTACTCACTGAGGAATCAGAACTTTCTAGTGCATAAATACTTTATTGTTTATCCAGTTCTTCCTCCATGGATGTTTTCTCTTTTGCATCTTGATGTTGTTACAAGAATTTCTTTGCCTTTGCAACAGAGTCAATCTTTTGTTTCTTATCTTTATAGGTGAAAACCAAGCCTTCAGGTGTAATCCATCTGTACATGGTGGCACTTGCTTGCAAAAACATAGTTAAATTTTTATGAGGTTTCCTCTTCTTTCTGATTTCAAATGGAATGTCTTTTAACACTTTAACTTCTTCATCTTTTACTTTCAAGGTTGTCCTGTTGGTGGCCTTGAGCACCACATCTCTGGTAGATTTCTTAGAGAATCTCACCAAAATTTCTCCTGGCAGGTTTTTTTCTTCAGAAATTCAGGATAGGTTCTGTAAACCATATCCATGTCACTTTGAAGTAATTCCGCCTGTAAACCTGTCATTGGAGCCAAAGCTTCACTTAACAGCTTCTTGAGATTCTCATCTTTCTGTTCAGGGACACCTTGAAATCTTAAAAAAATGCTGACCTTTCCATTTGAAGCTTCAAAAGATGTTCTTTGTCAGAGGACCTTTCTTTTTCTACCACGTCCAGTCTTTGATTAATAGTTTCTGTCTTGACTTTGACTTTCTCCATCTCTTTAGCTGTCTGTTCAAATCTATTGTTAGCATCAGCAATCTGCTTTTGCAAGTTATCCAGCTTAGAATTCACTGCAGTCATCTGCTCCATCAGAGGGCACAATGCAGTAGCTAATATAGAAGAGAAGTCAGTGCTTGCTTCAGATTTAGCTGCCGGAAGTACTGATGCAGTCTTTGGGGAAGGCTTTGGTCTTGTTGCCATTTTCTCTCCCCGTCCAGTCATTGTTGCTGTTTAAAGTTCCAGAAAGTTTTTAACACAGTCACAGTTCCAGAAAGTTAAAAATAAAAGTTTTTAAATCCGCTTATAAGAGCTTTGCAGACACTTGCTCAGAGCTCAGCCATTTAAAAGTAAGGTTTCTATAGAGCAAATCCAAGAATCGCCACATTTAAAGAGAGGGGGGATTTAAACCCCTACTCTTGCCACTTCACGTTAAAACCAAAGAATCT
This sequence comes from Lepidodactylus listeri, assembly GCA_029233225.1. Taxonomy (NCBI): domain Eukaryota; kingdom Metazoa; phylum Chordata; class Lepidosauria; order Squamata; family Gekkonidae; genus Lepidodactylus; species Lepidodactylus listeri. Next base: position 106,956,644 of record JARCFY010000009.1, on the reverse strand, counting down.
AAGCCGGGAACTTACAGGTCTTGCAGGAGTTGCCCCTCGTCTACAGGTAAGCATATTTTCTTGCTTTTACAGCCTCGATCTCTGCAGCTGTCTGGTGTGCACTTCTTCATACCATCTGGTGCTGCAGCTACAGGACCCATGGAGGCAAAGGGGAGCCTCTATCCCTCGGATGCCACCTCAGGAGAGGCTTCCCCTCATGCCACAGGCAGGATGACCTCTACAAGGGCTCCTGGGGGGCTGAAAGCCAGTTGGCACCCCTCCTGTCCACCGGGTTCGGGTCACGTCTCCTGGAGCTCTCCAAAGATGCACTCACCATTGAAACACCAAAATTGGAAGTCCATCTCATCACAACATTTTTGAGGTATGAGATTATTAGAAGTGGTTTACCATTGCCGCCTTCTGTGCAGTACTAACCAGGGTTAGCTGGAGTATCAGTTCCTCCACCTGTCCATTCTCATCTGCTGATGGGGTCACTGATTCCTAAACTGGGTGGATGCATCTTAGTCTGGTGTCTCATCTTTGACTGTTCTGCCTTGAGTGACTCTACTAGGACAGAGCCTTGACAGAGTATAAACTCTTTACAGTGTTGCTCTCAGCTTCACTCTGGGTACGTTCAGATGGGCAGCTAATCCTGCCCTTGTCCTGGCTGTAATTTGATCTAGATCTTTTTGATCCAGCATTGCGTGACCAGACCGCTTCCCCATGATTCCACAGTGGATTGTCTAGATGGCATCCACCATAAGGAGCCGTGCAGTCAGCTGGGTTTTTTAAAATCCTGTTTGAACATGTGCATATGTGCTTCACCATCTACTTGTTTTTCCGTAAATCCATGGACTAAAATGGTAAAAGCACTGCCAGCTGTACCTTCCTCTAGGTACCATTTCAGTTAACAAAGTGCATAAATATCATGGGACCTTCAGAAATATTTGAGCGGAGCTCTGTGGATGTCGCATGTTTAAGCAGTTATGCGCACATTGCTAAGACTTTTTTTAAATGGTGGCCATTCGGGATGGTCTGGAGACCATCCCTATGGGTTGATTGTGCACTGGTGGAATGACCTGATGGGGGAAAGTCCACCATTGGCCCCTCAGCCATCTTAGGACCAGACTTTCACCACTATCTTTTAAATACGGGGATCGATGGGCTGATCATGGAAGCGGCACAATTCCCAGATGTTGTTATCTGGATGTGCATTTTAAATCCACCAGGCACTTGTGACTGGCGTGGCTCAAAATAGCCATCTGAACGCAACCTGACACACTCAAACCCGCTCACCATGCATAGGTGTGTGTCCAAGAGGGAAATTGAAGGTCGCTTTCAGTAACTATGAATAATCTTAGGCTTTCTTTTTAGAACTTTATACATCTCATTTTAAAGCAGTTTTGTTTCTTATTTTGAGCTAGGAAATGGGAAGTTTGACATTTGAGGGGGGGAAAGCAAAGGAATGTATAATAGTTAGTGGATTTGTGGAATGCCAAAAGCAACCTCATTTCAGCTCAGAAAGTCATAGATTTACATATAATTCACATAACCTAGAAGAAACTGAATGAATTGGTCAGGTTGACATAGTCAGTGTATAGGGGATGCTTGCAGTGCTTTCTGTACAAAGTCCGTCCCTTGCTTCTTAATCCATAGAAGTCAGTCATTATGGATTCCTGTTCTACATACCTTGCCACAAGCCTTGCTGCCATAGGTCTATCATTTTCATTAAGGTATGTAAAAGTGGATACAGTTGTAAAGGTCCATTGAGTCAGAAGGAATTGGAGTGTGGATCAGGCTTACCGAGTTTATCATCAGCTTGAACGCTTAAAAATTAAAATGGTGTTCATTATATTCAGTGTACTGTGCCATTTCCAACACTGGAAGTAGTTGCATATTAAAAATGCACATGCAAAGTAGTTATTTCCCCCCCTTTGTTAGCCTCAATTCTCTTAGGCATTTCCATTTTAAAATAACACTGTTGTCATTATAAAGCTTCCAGTTCAATCAGCCTTCACTTCATGAAGCCATTCTTGACTAATAAATATGCAAAACATTTCAGAGTCCTGTTCTTGGCTTGTGCGAGAATAATCATTGTATATACAAAGACTCTGTCCGTCTTGGGAGGTAGGGAAGATAATCAAAATCATTAGGGCACTTCTACATGAGCTAGAAAGACACAGTGCAAACTTAAGCAGAGTTAAACCTTTCTAGTTGTGCAATCCTAAACAGAGTTAACACCTTTCAAGTCCACTGAAATCAGCATGTAACTCAGTTCAGGACTGCACTGTATTTGAGCATTTGGGTCTCAGCTTCAGTATCTGGCCTTCCAGGGAATAGTCAGAGTTGATTTCTTTTAGGATTGATTGATTTGATCTCCTTGCAGTCCAAGGGACTTCTCCAGCACAATAATTCGAAAGCATCTGTTCTTCAGCGCTCGGCCTTCCTTATGGTCCAATACCGCCCTCTAATTCCCCACTTTTATTGAAGCCACCGCAGCCAAAAAAGTTTGCTGTAGCCAACTTTATACCAAAATCACTATCAGCTAGTAAAAACTCTGGGGAAGCAGAAGAAGCACCAGAACCAATCATCTGGCTGAATCCAGAAGCCTCTCAAAGGTCCACCAGCACACAATCAAAGAAGATACGAGCCAACATTTCAATTGCACCAGATCTCGAGGGACACTGTCTATCTGAACAAGCTGCTCCTTGAGATCTGCCCAGTGAAACAGAGGAGAAAACCATTTAACCTAGCCAAAAGAAAAGGCCTCAAATATTTAAGTAATAGTAAACAGGTAAAAATAAGACGAAAGTCTAAAAGGAGGCAGAATATGAAAAAATAATATAGAACACAATCTACAGTTTGGTGTAGTAGTAAAGTGCGCAGACTCTAATTCGGAAGAACTGGGTTTGATTCCCCACTCCTCCACATGCAGCCAGCTGGGTGTCCTTGGGCAAGCCACAGTTCTCTCAGAGCTGTTCTCTCAAGAGCAGTTCTCAGTTAGAGCTCTCTCAGCCCCACCTACCTCGCAGGGTGTCTGTCATGCAATCTCGGCCAGGGAGGAAGAATGAAGAATATCATCCCTACTTGTTTCGCCTTTGAACTATGTTCACTGAATTCCTGAAGGGGGGCAGCTGCTATTGGCCCAGGTCTGAATGGATGCCTATAAATGTGGAACTATGTGCAAAGCCCTTCCATGTAGTCAGGAATCCTGCAGAAGTGAGGAGAAGCAGGAAGCAAGCCTGAGGGCTGGGGACAAACAAGAAAAAAGAATTTAGCCAGTTAGAAAGAAGGGTAGCATCCATATCCCTCCACTTAATCAGCTTTCTCATTTGCTGCCTCTTTTGAGGACTTTTTCTTTTTGTACCCTGACTTTGTTTATTTGAACAAGAAGTGGGGTTTTTAGGTGAAAGAACAAACATGCAACCTCACACATATTCTACTTGAGCCCTGAAGCAACCCAGCTCTGACAGCACTGCTCGATTACTTTTGCACATTTCAGGTGGTCCCGAGCCTCCACATTTCCTGCGCTATGGTGACTTCGTAAGGAGTTACAGGAGGAATCTACTTCACAAAGTCATTAAGCTACCTGATCCAATTTCAGCTCTGCTTATGTATCTTGCCTCTGCATGGCCCCTCCTAACAACTGCTCCCACCCTCATTTTCAAGCACACATTCTGACAGAACTATGGCTTGCCGAAGGTCATCCAGCAGGTGCAAATGGAGGAGTGGGAAATCAAACCCGGTTCTCCCAGATTAGAGTCCGCACACTTAACCACTACACCAAACTGGCTCTGTGATGTTTAATCTGGGTGTCTCTTACACTGAGCAAGTTTGGCCACCCCTGGAGAAGAGGAAGGAAAGGTGGGAAGCAGTGAGGTAGCAGAGGACAAGGCGAGAGGTGTGGAGGGAGATAACACCAAAGGTTCCCTGAAGATTAATTTCACTGGATTAGAGGAGGTGGTAGGAAGGCTTCAGTGCCCTAGTCAGATATGAGTGATGTATTTCAAAATTCTCCCCTGCCATATCAAAAAATTGTTGGAAGTGCAAAAAAAATATTGGCTCCTTTTTTCATTTATGGTGGACCTGTCGAAAAGCGAACAAATTCTGGCAGATGGTTCAAAGGACTATACAGGAGATCATTAATGGTAAGATACCTTTTAAAGCACAAATATTTCTGTTAAATATGTTACCAGAAACTTTCCTGAAAACCGATAGTTTGCTAATTTTACATTGTGTGACGGCGGCAAGAGTGATATACACTAAATATTGGTAACTAGACAAAACCCCAAATAGAGATATCTTTATTTAAAAAATACTAGAAGTAGCCGAAATGGACAAATTGACCTCCATACTGAAAGGGAAAGAAGACTCAGAGTTTGAATTAACATGGAATAAACTCTATAATTGGATGGAAAAATTAGTAAATAATTTATAATTAATGATATATAATAGTAAAATAATAGTAAGATTTGTTTAGGTTTGAATATGTGTTGTCTCTTTGCTCTTGTTCCTTTTTTTTTCCTTTTATATTTCTGAAACTCTCAAGGATAGATTTGCTAATAGATATTGTTTTACTCTCCGGTTTTGTATTAATGGGTGCTCCTCATTAAGCATATTGAAATAAGCTGATGCTACTATGGAAACTATAAAAATTATAAATAAACTATTTAAAAAAAAAGATATGAGTGATGTAACCATGCTGACGAGATCTTCAAACTCTCAATAAAGCACGTGAATTACTAGAAAACGTCAGGTTTTCTCCTTCCACCTTATCTTTTTTTGTTACACGTCTACAATTTAAATGTTCTTCCTTTCTTCTATGATTGGCCAATACCACGGTAAATCTTATTTCCTCCACCATAATGAGTAGGGCCAGTGCCAGGTTTTTTTCCATATTAGGCATGGCTACCTTCTGGCGCCCCCCTCCCCCTCGTGCGCCTTCTGATTTCCAAACATAAATGCATTTTAGGAAGAATGAAAAACACATTCTATCCCTGGTGGCTAAGAGCCACGGATGGTCCTCTGTTCCATATGCTTACCCAATCCCCCCTTGAAACTGTCTATGCTTGTAGCCACCACCACTTCCTGCAGCAGGGAACGCCACATGTTAATGACTATTTGAGTGAAGAAGGACTTCCTCTTATCTGTTCTAAGCCTACTGATCATTAATTTTATTGAGTGCCCACTAGTTCTTGTATTGTGAGAAAGGGAGAAAGGGACTTCTTGTCAGGATCTGACATGATTCTGCTAGTAATGTATGCATTTCTCAATGCTGTCTCTGTATTTCACATGTTGCCTTGTTCCTTTGTTCTAGCAGACTTTACCATCTGTCCCTTATCTGTACCTCCCCCTCCGCTCCCTGCTAGCTGTAATGTTCGCTTTGAAGTATAATGGTTACTCTGTTTAATGTTGCCATGCTTGGACGGGAGATGGCGACCAACGTTCCTACGTGTCATCTCTAAACAAATGGTGGCTACTCCCTTTCGTGTTCCCTCCTCCCTTCTTCCCGAGCGCATTGGTGTTATCTTGTTATTGAAACCTTGAAGAAGTTCTTTATGGCCGGACGCCTGGAAGAGTGTTATGTTTAAGCTGATACATGTGGGTCACCGAGATCAAGGGGGGAATTTATAACTTTCTCACCTTCTGTGGGAATTGCAATGGTCCCTGTTCTTTTCCCGCGTTCACCCCCCTGCCCTGATTGGCTTGAGCCTGAGGTTCAATCGAAAGCCTGAGAGTATAATAATGCTGTCTGTATGCCATTCTGACATCTCTAACAAACATTCGAGAACCTGTTTGCAGTATTGAAAATAAAGAACTTTAATTCAACAAAGGTCTGATTCCTTGCTGCCTATACAGAAGCCTCACACTTCTCCCTCTCCCTTCTCTTTCCCATGCCTAATTTTGTCAGCCTCTCTCATGTCACCCCTCAGTCATCCTTTCTCCAAGCTCAAGAGCCCCAAGCGCTTTAACCTGTCTTCATAGGGAAGGTGTTCCAGTCCCTTCATCATTTTACTTGCCCTTTTCTGCATCTTTTCTTATGTTAGAATTAAATATCATTTTGGGGGCTGCAGTGACCAGACAGTACACAGTCTTCTGAATGAGACCACGCCATTGGGCTCGTTGGTTTTCAGTCCCCTTCCTAATAACCCCCCCAGCACAGCACTATCACTGTGGCCTCAGCTGCGCATCAGCCCCCTCCCCACCCCCCCAGATCAATAGGCAAGGATGTGTGTGAAGATGATCCTCTGTTTGGCTGGAGAACTTTCCTGGGGCATGATGCAGGAACTGGGAGCTGAGGTTTCCCCCCCAACACACAAAGGTGGGGGGGGGGGTTGCCTTTCCAAGAGGCTGCCTCTGGGAAGGGGCTGGGTGGGGACTCTACCTGGATAGGCTGTCAGATTGCAAGAGGAGCCGGTAAGGGGTGGGGAAGGTTGCACTGGGGCACAGCACCGCTCGCAGCTTTGCTGCTGCCATTGGCTTCCTCTTCTTCCCCAGCTGCTGGATGGGCGTGGAGAGGGGCTGGTGTCCCTGCTGATGAGCCGTAGCTGTCAGGTGTCACAGCTGGGCTACTCCAGCTCAGAATTCACCATTTGGGGGACTGCGCAGGAAGGGGAAAGATGGCCTTGCCTTCTGCGTCTCTATCTCAGTTCTCCTGCCATTCTAGGCCACTAATAATAATGGTGTACCTTATTCTGGAGGAGTTCATGTGCTACAGTCAAAATAACCAAGTGTCCTTAGGCCCACACTTTAACTACTATACCAGGACACAATGTCATAGGTTGTGAACTATGCAAACCTGCCCTAAAACTATTTTGCTATGCTTAGCAACATTTCTTGGGTAGATTAGCTTTAAATCATTAACCAATTCTTCCCCAAAGAAAATTCAAACTGAATTAGAAATGTTGCACTTGGATGAAACAAGCAAATAATTTTGAGGAGTGGAAAAGGGCTTGTTATGGCTAGCCAAATCTCTCCAGGATATTTCACCCAGTCCAAGATTTTGATAACACGTTCTGTGGTTATTGGTTTAGTAAACAGAGACTGATTCCTATTGGTATTCTGTGCAAACCTATTTCTACTGCACAGGATTGTAATATATTTCAACTGAGGAATTCTATAAAAATGCCCATAAAATATCCCCCCCCCCAAGGCTGCTTGTTTTTAAGGTTTCTATTAATCCCTAACCTTTCCTTTCACTGTCACTTACGTTGTTTCTTTCTGAAATCCAGAAAAAAAAATCATTTTCAAAAACGTTGTCATTACCTCTCTGTTTATAGGCTCCCGGCGGTGTGTGTAGGCTCTGAACCTTAGCAGCAATTGCTAGCTGCCCTTCATGATTTTTTGCAAAATGTCACTGCACCTTGATTCCTCATCATTGCTGCAGCAATGTAGCAAGGGAACATAGCGTGGCTAATTTGTGTTACGTGGTAGCAATTACTCCAGCAGCAAACAGGGCTGTTGGGGAAGACCAGAATTAGCCTGATTTGAACCACTTTGAAACCACCTAGACACCAAAACCGTGGGAAGCAAGTCTGGGTGAGTTGGTGTGCTCTCCTAAGCCATAAATTAGTCCAAAACACTAAGCTGTAGTAGTCTGGGACTTTCGCCATGGTGGAGGTGGTACAAAAATCCAGGGTTTACTACATTTACCATCAAATTTGAAGTTTTTTATTATTTATTTATATTTTTTCAAAGTATACATATAACAGAAAATAAATAATAAATTTACAATATTTTTTTCAATACCACATTTTTAAAATACAAAGCAAATTTGAAATTATAGGAGCCTCCAGACCCATTTCAGACCCAACTTGCCAGATTCAAGAGCTCCAAGATACACCAAATATTAACCAGGGCCTTTTTGAAGGATCTGTTAGGATGCTGGACTAGATGGACCATTGATCTGATCCCGCAGGGCTCTTCTTATGTTCATGCTAAAGATTCAAAAAAGAGTGATCAGATGGACACAACGGATGTTACTGCTCCAGCATCCCTTTCAAAAATGAATAGAAGAATTTTGAAAGGTTCAGCTTTCCTCATCTCTGTAGTGCTATGACCTGATAAGGTATACCAAATGAGATGCCATCTTCTGCAAAGCTTTAAAAAAATCCCTCCATCACATTTGACCGGCCTACATGACTCTATATTACTATATTGCAAGAACAACCCAATAGTCTAGAAACACAAAAAAGAAGTTCATAACGCAATACCCATTCCTAGGTCTGACATGATGGATCCCTTTAGAAGAGATTAAATTTTAAAAGCGTATTTGGTTTGGGGTAATAGATGTTATCTTTTTCAGCTACAAATTGTAGGAGCTATGTCTCTTATTCAACACAGTTCTGCCCTTACTATACCATACATGAACACACGGAAGTGCCTTATACTGAATCAGATGATGGGTCCATCAAGGTCAGTGCTGTCTACTCTGACGATATGGGGCTGGGAGGGCTCCCATAAGGCTGTATGGAAAGGCACATGTGCAAAATGTTGTTGGTAGCACAAATGTGAAGCGCTGTCAATTGCACTGTTTGAGGATGCCGAAAGTAGCCCACTAACCAGGCTGGAGCTACTCACAAATAGCTGAACCATTTGACAAAGAAAGGCTCCCTGCTGGTGACCATCGAGCAGAACATAAGGTGAACCAGCGGGTGTTTGAAGATCCCTGCTCAGTCCCAGTATTGCAGCAAGAGGGACTGCAGGTTTGGTTTGGAATAAAAGAGAATTTTTAGCTGGGGGGGAAATGGTTTAGGTGGAGAAAAGCTTACAAAGAATATAGATCAGTGTATAGTTATAGATGATTTACTCAAATCGGAGAACTTTTATCAGGAATAGCCTGTTGAGGTTAGGCACATGATACAAGAGACTGAGCATTACAAAGCAAGCAAAGAAATGGCAGTCAGAAGCTATAACTATCCAAAAGCACTAACGGATGTCTATGAAGAAGAAGAAGAAGAGGTTGGATTTATATCCCGCCCTTCACTCACTTGGCGTCTCAGAGCGGCTTACAAACTCCTTCCCCTTCCCCTCCCCACAACAGACACCCTGTGAAGTAGGTGGGGCTGAGAGAGCTCTTTCCCAAGCTGTCCTTGAGAGAACAGCTGGTACAGAGCTATGGCTTGCCCAAGGTCATCCAGCCAGGTGCAAGTGGAGGAGTGGGGAATCAAACCCGGTTCTTTCAGATTAGAGTCTGTGCACTTAACCACTACACCAAACTGGCTCTCCAAATTGATCACAGAACCATAGAATCACAGAGCCAGAAGGGGCCATACAGGCCATCTAGTCCAACCCCCTACTCAGTGCAGGATTAGCGTAGAGCATCCCTGACAAGTGTTTGTCCAGCTGCTGTTTAAAGTCTGCCAGTGAGGAGGAGCTCACCACCTCCCTAGGCAGCTGATTCCACTGTTGCACAACTCTTACTGAAAAAAGTTTTTCATAAGATCCAGCTGATACTGCCCCACCCTTAATTTAAACCCATGATTGCGAGTCCTAGCCTCTGCTGCCAACAGGAACAGCTCCCTGCCCTCCTCTAAGTGACTGACAGCCCTTCTGATAGGTAAAGAGAGCAATCCTGTCCCCCCTCAACTGCCTCTTCTCCCAACTAAAGTTAACCTTCATAAACAGAATTCAGTGAAAGACCTTTACTGAGCCAACTGCTGTTTGGGCACAAAGTTTCTCTGTTTCCAGGAGATAACTAGATATGGTTGGTATAGCGCAATGTGTGTGTATGTGTTAAGTGCCATCAAGTGGCTTCTGACTTGGGGTGTGTGGCATCAGTGTGCTGCAAGATGCCTGCCTAAACCTCGGACTCCAGCCCTCTCCTCTCCAATAATACCAAAAATACTGTTTAAGGACTCACAAACTCAACCAACTGTGATGGGAAAGACTGGTAACATCAAAGACGGCACCTCTAAAGCACCTTTGAAGCTGGTACAAGTGTTCTTTACCCAGGATACAAGTCAGGCCGGCAGAAGCTCGACAACCCCAGGCGCTAATGGTTGACGAAGCAGACACAATGGAGATATGCAACACGACAGTAATGAAAAAAGATCTTCAAGACTCTTTTACCCGTTTTGAAGAACAAATCATGGAAAAGCTTACCAATCTTCTATGTCCAATTGCTGACACAATGGAGGAAATTCAAACCTCGCTACATCAGTTGGCACAAACCACACATACGGTCATGGAAAATAGCACAGCGTCGCAAGAACAAATCCAACAACTACAACCCAATGAGGTATGGGCTCATGACAAAATTATGACTTAAGAAAATTTACAACACATTAATAATTTGAAATTTTGAGGCATACCAGAACACATGGAGGGGAATACCAAACTTCAGATCTATATGGCAAACTGGCTGACTTCCATGTTAAAACTCGAGGAGTTTTACCATCGTTAAGGCATATCGTTTGGCACCAGCCTTTAGACAGCAGCCAGGAGGCACTGTAAAACAGAGATATTCTAGCAGAATTTCTGGACAATCGAAGCAAAAAATACTACAGGAGGCAAGACAAAATGGCTTTCTACTTCACCATGAAGAAAAAAAATCTTAGTTTTCACTGATCTCTCAGCAGAATCCTTCGACAAACGATGAGAACTAAAATTTGTAGCCACGAAGCTTGCAGAAGTAAATTTGAGATACAAATGGACCCTCACAAGTAATATACTAATATCACATCACAGGAAGATTCATATGCAGGGCTCTTTTTGTAGAAGAAGCCCAGCAGGAACTCATTAGCATATTAGACCACACCCCTGACAGCACAGCTCATTAACATACTAGGCCACACCCCATGTTACCCCTATAAAGGAGTTATTTAGGCAGAGTTGTATATGGGGGCTTGGCCAGTGAGGATTACGGGGGGAGATGCCAAAATGAGCCACTAGGTGGATCTCTGGTCTGAGGCCTTGGAACTTGTGACACAGTGAAATTCAGAAAAAAGAGCTTTCACTCCCCATAACAATGCTATTTCCATCCAATAAACACTCATGTATTCTGTTTGAGCTGCTTCTAATGCAAAGCATGTGTGATAATCAGGGGTCATTTCCAGCAGGAGCTCGGGGGAGCGCAGCTCCGGGAGTTGGTGCCAGCCCCCCTCCCATGGGGGAATGCCTGCTTGTGTCATGGCTGCAGCAAAATGACCCCAACCCCTGGGAAGGTCCTTGTTCCTCCAACCAGCCTTCTGAAGGCTTCAGCCACCACTGAAACTATCCTCCCAGAATAGTAATATTTCTGAGACTTGGATTAGTAGCTGCCCCCTCTCTGCCAGCTTTCTTTCTTTCTTTCTTTCTTTCTTTCTTTCTTTCTTTCTTTCTTTCTTTCTTTCTTTCTTTCTCTCTCTCTCTCTCTCTCTCTCTCTTTCTTTCTCTCTCTCTCTCTCTCTTTCTTTCTTTCTTTCTTTCTCTCTCTCTCTCTCTCTCTCTCTTTCTTGCCTTCTGACATACTTCCAGTGATGTCAGGTGGTGTAGCATATGCAAATAAGTTATGCTAATGAGCTCCTGCACCTCTTTTTCTACGAAAGGATCCCTGGTGATAATACATAAAGATAGCACTTGATGATATCAGGATGCACATCGTATCTGTTTTTGACTGCGTGCTCCACAAACACTCAAAGGTATGCTAGCTATTAATGGAGGTATTCAGTTTTGCTTAAATGAGATTTGACTACAGCCAAGCATTTTTAACAGAATATTTTAATAGTATAATTGGCAAAGCCTTATGACTGTGAGTTTGCCCTGAAAACAGATGATCTCATGTTCCATTAGCATCCTTTTTTCTTCTCTCTTCCAGTTCATCTGGTTGTATTCCCATAACCATGCTGAAGTCTGTAGAGGACAACTACATAAGTTTAAACCATGCTCTGCAGAAAAGCACTCTACTTCTAAGATAAAAGGTCCGATGCCCAGAAGACAGAAAAGTTATCTAGGCAGAGAGAATAGCAAACACAGAAAAACAGACACAAGAGTATTTTCTAGTAAAAGGGCAGACAAAAGAAAAGTGAACTGTAAATAGTTAGGGAGTTCAATCAGAAGTTTCAACCTTTCTATTGGGCGGCGGGGGGGACGACCAATAGCCCTAAAACGCTTAAATAGAGCTATAGAAGATGAATAGTAATTAAAACAGTTCATGAATCTAACTACATGTACAAATGATTAAAACTGTGCTATATTTGGATAGCATCACTATGGTGTGAACTGGGGATAAAAGTGGGGTGCAAATATCCAAATAAATGTGAATGAGTCCATTCACTCTCAGTCTTTATTACTGAGTTTGTATTCCCATATTTTGTTGTTCTCTAGGTTCAATTCCCTGCTTGTAGATTTTGTGAGTGGTGTTGAAACTGCATCAATTTTATTATTCCCTAGAACTTTAGTGGTTGCTCCCTTCATGTAGGGAATGGGCACAACCAATGTTACTGATTCTTTTCACTTTGGAACATATTATTTTGAACTCTTGGATTCTAGAGGTTCCATCAGGGAGCACTCTCAAAGCTGTTGCTATTTTACTTTCAGCGGCAAAAAGTGTAGTAGCCGCGAAATGGAAATCAAAATTGAGCCCGAATAGACAGAATTGGCATGCTAAGATTTGGAATCTTTACATTATGGCTAAAATTTCTGACAATATTAATACTACTACAACATCCATAGTTGAATCTGAATTTCTTGCTATATGGTTTTCTATATTGCACTATTTGGTACAACAAAACGAAACCCCAGAAATTTATAATCTACTACATTTATGGTGAAGTTGTTAATCCGTGGTATGTTTATCTTTACTGTATTTTTAAGTGTATGTTTAATATTAATGTTTGTAATCATTGTTCATCTATATAATAGTTGGACTTAGTTTCTTTCTACCTGTATTCCATTAGATATTTATATGGTTTGTGTATAAAAATAATAAAATTGTATTTAAAAAAAAATGTTACTGATTCTTTAGGCCTCTGATCATTTTCTTTAAAAATGGCTCCTATGAAAAATAGCAGTTGTCATCTGTGTAGATAAAATTTCCATATGTTGGAAGTGAAAATACAGTTGCATTGTTTGTTTGTTTTTACCTCTACATTCTGAGTATGATTTCCTAAATATTACTTGTGGGCAAATGCTACATCAATGGAACACACCTGCCAGTTTCATGATTCACAGAATATTTTCCAAGGTTGATAACTTGGACCCAATGCGAGGCACTTCTCTCAACTGTCCTCTAGAATAATGCATTAGAATAAATTCAGTTCAGACAATGCTTTGCACATCTTCTAATGTTTTTAAGTCCCAAATGATAGTGTTTTTGGAATATTCCACGATCAAGAGATTCATGCCGTCAACCCCTTGCAAATTTAAGCTCACTTTCATCAGCAGTTAAATACATTTTTACTGTGGATAAACACATGTGTGCATCTTCAGTGAGTCATCACAGCAAGCTGCTGAAGTGCCTCCTTGCATCTTTAATCATTTTAGAGTATATTTTGAATAAGCAAAACTAGCCTGATATAATCAACATACTGCAGGAGATGCTGTACAAAATAAGCAACGGCTCGTGATCAAATATTTATTGGCTGGGAAAGTGCAGCATGGAATGACAGAGTGGCCTGCTCCCAGAGTGCCAATTTTTGCTCTAGGCTTGAGAAATCTCTAACTACCATTGTGGATTATTTGAAACGCAGGTTTTTGGGGTTGAGTTTTTTGGGATTTTTTTTTCAGTTTTAGGCTGCTGAACTGTTACACATTCACATTCAATTAAGCAGCTGGAATTGTATTATCCCAGCACCTGGGACATATAATAGAATAACAGAGGGGGGGGGAAGAGAGAGAGAGAACAAGAGAGAGAGAGAGAGAACTTCTGCACCGTCATTTTGGTCACTCATGTGTCCCTATTGCTTTGGGTCCCCCCCCCCCCCTTTTCCACATGTATTTTGCTCCCTCTGGGACTACATTTGTGAAAAAACCCTGAAGTAATAGGGACAAATGAGTTACAAAAATGATGGTGCGGAAGTGGTGAGAGAGGGGAAGGGGCCTTAATAATGCCAAGAACTAAGATTGTAGAGGACTGGCACAGCCGACTCTCTGCAGCCAGCGACGAGATCACTCCCCAGCGCCCTCTGTGCTCTCACGCTAGGCTTGATCCCTGGTTCACACAGAAGCTATGGCTTATGAAGCGAGAGCTGAGACAGCTAGAGAGATGGTGGCGCTGAGCTCGAGATGAAGCATCAAGAGCATCCTATAGGACGTTTATGAAATCCTATGAGATGGCAGTCAAAGCTACTAAAGGAGAATTCTATGCGGCCGTGATTGCATCCGCGAGCTCACACCCAGCCCAATTGTTTAGGACAATTCGGTCTATAACAACTCTGCCAGAAGGCAGACCAAATGCTAGGGAATTGGACATCGGCTGGGAGGCATTTGTGAGCTATTTCGCAGACAAAGTCTTGTCACTCTACTGCGACCTCCTTACCGCAATTGAAAGAGTGAGTGAGCTCGAGGCCCCAAGCATGTCTCCGATTTCGGGTTTGGATCACTTCAGCCTGCTCGGCCTGGAGGAAGTTGACAAGTTGCTCCTGACTGTATGCCCAACCACATGCAGTCTTGATCCATGCCCTTCCTGGCTCATTAAAGCTAGCCACGAGGGGCAGTGGGGTACCCTGAGGGAAATTACCAACAAGTCCCTCTTAGAGGGGCTATTCCCAGGGGTACTCAAGGAAGCGATAGTCTGCCCATCCCTGGACCTGGCCGAATTGGCTAATTATCAGCCAGTGTCCAATTTGCCCTATTTGGGCAAATCAATTGAGAGGGTAGTGGCATTACAGCTACAGGGCTTCATGGATGATGCTTCCACATTAGATCCCTTCCAGTCTGGCTTTCACACAGGTTGCGGGATGGAGATGGCACTGGTCGCTCTGACTGATGACCTCCGGAGGCTTGGATCAGGGCTGTTCAGCAGTACTGTTGCTGTTAGATCTGTCAGTCATGTTCGATAAGGTCAACCATCAGTTGCTGCTCCACCACCTCACTGACATGGGAATCCAGTGGCTCGCCTTGCAATGGCTTGCTTCCTTTCTCCAAGGTTGGGAACAAAGGGTGGCACTAGGGGAACAGCAGTCCAAGAGGCACCCACTGGATTGTGGAGTGCCTCAAGGGGCAGTGCTGTCCCCAATGTTGTTCAACATCTAGAAGCGCCCCCTTGCCCAGATTGCTCAGAGGCATGGGCTGGGTGCCACCAGTATGCTGATGACACCCAGATCTATCTGATGTCGGGTGGCTGGTCAGACTCCAGACCAGAAGACCTGGACCAGGCATTGCACACCATGGCTGGTTGGCTTAGAGTGAGCTGGATGAAGCTGAACCCAGTGAAGATGGAGGTCCTGTATGTCGATTGGGGCGGTTCGGGGGTGGGGATCCCTCTCCCGACCTTCGATGGGGCACCACTGGTGCCAGCACCAGAGGTTAGGAGTTTGGGAGTGCTTCTGGATACCTCCTTAACAATGGAGGCCCAGGTAGCAGCCACTGCCAGGTTGGCCTTCTACCAGCTTTGGCTGATCAGGTAGTTGGTTCCCTTCCTCAACCACAATGACCTGGTCACAGTGATCCATGCGACAGTCATCTCAAGACTAGACTACTGTAATGCTCTCTACATGGGGCTGCCCTTGTCACAAATTCAGAAGCTGCAGCTAGTGCAGAATGCTGCAGCCAAGCTTTTGATGGGTCTCCCTCGAAGGGAGCACGTTCGGCCTGTGCTGAGGACACTGCACTGGCTGCCAATAGCATACCGAATTTGCTTCAAGGCACTGGTTCTTACCTACAAAACCCAATATGGCAAGGCTCTGACATACCTGAGGGACTGCCTTTCCATATATATACTCCAGAGAGCACTGCAGTCAGGGTCTCAGAACAGACTGACCCTCCCAGGCCCAAAGGAGGCCAGACTCACCACTACCAGGGCCAGGGCATTTTCAGTGGCAGCTCCATACTGGTGAAATGAGCTCCAGGAGGAGATCTGGGCCCTGCAGGACCTTTTGCAGTTCTTCAGGGCCTGCAAAATGGAGCTCTTCCACCATGCTTTCAATTAGGGGCCGCCCTACCATTGCTACCAATGAGCCCTGGCCCCCTATCTCAACAGTGGCTTTATTCCATCAGAACTCAGGAAGACCATTGGAACTGGTAACTATCTGTCTGCTGTGGGTTATAGGATACCAACTTAAACAATTTAACCCCGTCTCAAGGGACACTAAAGGCATTAGCACCTTACGATTTTATGATTTTAGCGTACTGAATTGTATTGACAGT
This sequence comes from Lepidodactylus listeri, assembly GCA_029233225.1. Taxonomy (NCBI): domain Eukaryota; kingdom Metazoa; phylum Chordata; class Lepidosauria; order Squamata; family Gekkonidae; genus Lepidodactylus; species Lepidodactylus listeri. The sequence goes on along the minus strand of JARCFY010000009.1, from coordinate 106,940,378 downwards.
TTTTATCTGTGTTTTAAGGGTATTTATACCAATTGTGCAAGCTGCCCTGAGCCTGCTTGCCGAAGAGCGAGGTATAAATTGAAGTAATAAATAAAATAAATAAAAATTCTGAAATTACAGGTTGTTCTAACATAATTTCAGAGGGTAAAGGTGAGGATCTAAATCAGGGGTGTCGAACTCATTTGTTATGAGGGCCAGATCTGACATAAATGAGACCTCGTTGGGCCAAGCCATGTGTGTCATAAAATGTAATGCCAGGTTAGTGGAGTTATAAACTCTATAAAGGACACAAACTCAAGGTTTTTTTTTACTCAAAATTAAAAAAATGCTTAAAACATTAGCACTCTATCTAGTTATCTGATAGTCTGACTCCTCTTGCTTTGAATTATTGCATTAAAATGTCTGTGCTGTTGCAATGTTGAGTATGCTGTTCAGGTGTGTATCTGTAAGCTGCAATCCTACTTTTGATTTACTGACATTCACCACAGAAATCTCATGCTCAGAGTTCGGAGTCTAGGACCCAGGGGAAAACATGAAATGGCTGAGCGATTGAGAGAGTCTGCCAAAGTAAACTATGATGCAGCAGCAGCAACAGAACTGGAAGCAGGAGATGGCCAGTTCCAGTGTGGGGCTGATAGAAGCTGCCGGGGGCCTCATCCAGCCCCCGGGCCACATGTTTGACACCCCTGATCTAAATGATCCTGAAATAATGCTAAACACCCCTCTCAAGTATGGTTTTTGTCATTTCATTTTCTACAGCTGGGTCAACGCAGAATTCAGTCTTAGCATAGCAGTGCTGCAATCTAAGTTATCCCCCCCACACACAAAAAAAATACACTCTGAATTTTAACAAATGAAACACAGCAGTGACCAACTGTTCTTGCAAGTGTGCCAGATATCAAGTGTGATGACCGTGGTGATGGTGCTGCTTTGGTGTACAGTACATATGTAGCCCATGCCTTGCACGTTGGGCACATGAGAACAGGAGTCAGCAGTGTATTATGGAAGAAGGAGGCAGGAGTTGGGCATCCTATACCAGCTCGGGTACCACAAACTCCCCACTGCTAGTGCCCACAGCCATGAAGACTTAGTAGTAATCTAATTTTAACACAACCATTCAGATGCAATTTTGATTAAATCCTGGCAAAATCAATGAGAGTAAAAATATAGCAATTATATATAGCAAATATAGCAGAACCGGGGGCTTGAGAGACGTGGGGACAGCCGAGTAGGTGGGATGGCTGGGGCAGCCCCGAAGACCAAGGGCTCCACTGCTGAGTGCGCTGATGGCTGAGAGAGTAGGCAGGGGCCGGTGAGCTGCCGGGGCGCCTGGCGACTAAAGGGTCTCAGCAGGGATGGGTGAACTGTGGGAGTTGTGAGGAACTGTCGAGAGAGCTGGGCAGCAGGAGCGGCAGAGGTTGCCGGTAGGAAGATTACAGGGGACGGTTCGCCGGAGCCGGGATCCATCAAGGCCATTATTCGAGCTGCAGAGCTGTGGGGGGCTGCTCTGATATACTGGTGTGCCGTTTCCTGGGCTCCTTTGCTGCTTATCGGGTCCCCTTCTGTCACTGCTCTCCCATGAGCTGTTGTCCCCTTGAAAAGGTCGGCTGAGAGGCCGGCTGCTGCCATCAAGAACTGTAGCGTTCGGTGGGGGCTGCTTCTGAGACCTTGCCCTACGAGCTGTGCTCACTGGTGTTCACTGTGGGCGAGCTGGAGATTTATCTCCATTGGCTACGAACTTCTGGAGCTGACAGCTGGGCCTATCCTGCCCATGTGTCTTCCCCCCCCCCCCTAGGCTTGGTATTTTTTGTCATCACCCACCCTGCAGCTGTCACCTGGCGGATTGTAGGGCTTCCAGGTGGATGCTGGCAGCGCGGAGTTCAGACTATGAGAGCCAGGAGTGGGATGATTTGCCAGTGGCCAGGAGGGCCCACTGAGTGGCCAGTCAACACCAGGTGCCCTAGAACATCCCACTGCTTAAACTTGCAGGCATAAAATGCACTGGCCTGGTGTGGGAAGCCAGGGAGAGTTTGGCTATTTGGGTGGTGTACCGACCGCCCAATGCACCACCCGCTAGCCTGCCATCTCTGGCCGAGGCCATGGTGGGCTGGGCATTGGAGCACCCTCAACTTATAGTCCTGGGTGACTTCAACGTCCATGCTGATGTTGCGGCCTCAGGTCTGCCGATGGACCTGGTGTTGGCCATGGCGGCACAAGGACTCACCCAACATGTAATTGTGCCCACACACCAGGCCGGGCATACGCTCAACTTGACTTTTGCAGCGGGGGTTTTGGCAGTACCATGGTCAGACCACCATGCACTGAAGGCCCGGCTGAATGTTCCACTCAGACCTCATGTGGGCAGTGAGCATATTTTGACTCACCTATGGAGCCAAATGGACCCACAGTGGTTCCTGATGGCTTTGCGGGATCCCATGCCCCCTGGCGGCTCGTTGGATGAGCTGGTCGAGGACTGGCAAGGCCGACTCTTGGCGGCCATTGATTAGATTGCCCCCAGGCGCCCTCTGCACGCTCATTCTAAGCAAGCTCCCTAGTATACCAGGGAGCTGCGGCAGATGAAACGAGGGCTCAGACAACTAGAGAGACGGTGGTGGCATACCCGTGACGAAGCATCAAGAGCATCTTATAGGACGTTTATGAGGTCCTATGAGGTGGCAGTCAAGGCCACAAAGAGACAGTTCTACGCAGCTACGATTGCGTCTGCAAGCTCACACCCGGCACAATTATTTAGAACTATTTGGTCAGTAACAGAACTGCCACATAGCAGTCTAAATAATAGGGAATTGGATATTGGCTGTGAGGCTTTTGTGAGCTATTTTGCAGATAAAATCCTGTTGTTCTTCCATGACCTCCCAGCCACAGTTGAAACAGTGAGTGAACTCGAGGCTCCTTGCTCCTTGTTCCATTCTGGATTATTTCAGTCCACTCAGCCTTGAGGAAGTCAACAGTTTACTTTCAACTGTACGTCCAACCTCATGCAACCTTGATCTGTGCCTTTCATGGCTGATAAAAGCTGGCTGTGAGGGGCTATGACATGCCCTCAGGAAGATTGTCAACAAGTCCTCCGAGGAAGGACTGTTCCTGGGGGCACTCAAAGAAGCGATGGTCCGCCTTCTCCTGAAAAAGCCATCACTGGACCTGACCGAATTGGCCAACTATCGGCCGGTGTCCAACTTGCCCTATTTGGGCAAGATCTTGGAGAGGGCAGCAGTGATTCAGTTGCAGAGTTTCCTGGATGACACTTCTGTGCTAGACCCATTTCAGTCCAGCTTCCAGCCAGGTCATGGGATGGAGACAGCTCTGGTCACCCTCACCCTCACAGATGACCTCCGACGGCATCTGGATCAAGGTGGTACAGCAGTGCTGGTATTGTTAGATCTGTCGGCTGCGTTTGACATGGTCGACCACCAGCTACTGATTCACTGCCTCTTCGACATGGGAGTTCAGGGGCTTGCCTGCAGTGGCTTGTCTCCCTTCTCCAAGGTTGGGGATAGAGAGTGGCGCTGGGGGAGCAGACATCCTAGAGGCACCCGCTGGTATGCGGTGTGCCACAAGGGGCGGTTTTATCCCCAAAGTTGTTTGCGCCCTCTTGCTCAGATTGCCTGGAGGCACAGGTTGGGCTGTCACCAGTATGCTGATGACACCCAGCTGTATCTGCTGTTCTGCGGCCGGTCCGGAGTCACCCCAGATGACCTGGAGCTGGCGCTTCAGGACATGGTGGGCTGGCTTAGGCTGAGCTGATTGAAATTGAATCCAACGCAGACAGAGGTCCTGTGCCTGCATCGGAGTGGACCAGGGGTAGGGATCCCACTACTGGCCTTTGAGGGGGCGCCATTGGTGCCAGCGCCGAGGGTCCGGAGTTTGGGAGTGCTCCTGGATGCCTCCTTAACTATGGAAGCCCAGGTAGCAGCCACTGCCAAGGCAGCCTTTTTTCATCTTCGGCTGATTAGGCAGTTGGTTCCCTTCCTCGAATGCAATGATCTGGTCATCTCGGGGTTAGACTACTGTAATGCTCTCTACATGGGGCTGCCCTTGTCTCAGCTCCAGAGGCTGCAACTAGTGCAGAATGCCGCGGCCAGGTTGTTAATGGGTCTCCCGGTGAGGGACGTTGTTCAGCCTGTGCTGATGGTGCTGCACTGGCTGCCTATAGTGTACCAGATCCAATTCAAGCTGCTGGTTTTAACTTTTAAAGCCCTATATGGTCAGGGGCCTGCCTACCTAAGGGACTGCCTTTCCTCGTATACACCCCAGAGAGCACTGTGGTCAGGCACTAAACACCGCCTGACCCTCCCTGGCCCTAGGGAGGCTAGGTTGGCAACCACCAGGAATAGGGCCTTCTCAGTGGCGGCTCACTACTGGTGGAATGAGCTCCTGGAGAACATCAGGGCTCTGTGGGACCTTTTGCAGTTCCACAGGGCCTGCAAAGTGGAGCTCTTCGCCAGGCTTTTGGAGCCGCCGCCGAGGGGAATAGCCACTAGTATGGCCTGGTACATCTTGCTGGCCTGATATGACCTGGTGGGAACCTCCTATCCGAGAATATCTTGGATGCCGCCCCTAGCGCTGAATTTTGCTCCATCGTCAAATTTTTGCAGCCGTCTTTTTAGTCTTTTATTGCTTTGTGATATATATTGATGTGATTTTACAGTTGTACATTCTGTTTTTATATATTGTTAGCCGCCTAGAGCTGGCGAATGCTGGCTAGGCAGGCTATAAATCTAAATAAATAAATAAATAAATTATTTGTGCAAAGTGCATCAAGGACTTCATGATGAAACCCAATACTTCACGAAAAGGGAAACAACAACAGAACTGCATTTCCCTGATCAGCCAAGCCTCCCTCATTGTGCCACCTAGTAGTTCTGATATATACAATATCTAATACCACACAACACTGATAGTAACTATCAGGTAGATTACTATTATTTCTCTTTGTGAACTGCAGCTGAAGAACAACTTGCCCAAAGATACCCAGGGAACCCATAACTTGAGCCCATCATTTGTATATCCTTATTTCACACCCTATCCCATTGTTTGTGCTATCCACAGCTCATTCACCCAATCTCAAGTGAATGGAATAATGATTTAATAAAGCCATTATAACAGACTTTATATATTATTGATCATACAAGGGCTCCAAGCTGTGACTTTCAACCACTGGGCGGTCGAGCTGTTCCCTGTATTGTAGCTCTTGGTTGATGTCACACATGTCCAGAGACTTGGGAAATTTCATACCAGATCATTATATCATTGAACATTTGTTGTATTTGTGCCATCACCATGAGAAGTTATCCATGGCATATTCCATAAATTTTCAGCAACCACACAACATGTGAGAAAGCAACACCTGACTTCAGTTTATATATATATTTGCTTCTGTGTGTGTGTGTGTGTGTGTGTGTGTTATTATAGTATTATTGACCACTGAGGAAGGCCCTAGAGCCTGAAATGTGTATGGTCCTATTGGTCATTTAATATATGCATCAACTATGTATGTGAAATAATCAGTTCTTTGTGAAAAATGACTTAACGTATTTCAAGCTCATGTTGACATCCTATGAAGTCTGACCTTCAGAGCGCTTGTTTTAAATCTTTTAATATTTGCCATTGTGTACACCATAAATACAAATATATATTTGATAATATTTATCTGTAAGTAGCTTGACCTTCCGAACAATGCTGCTCTTTAACCCTTTTACAGGGTTTTTTGTTCATACTTCTGAAGATAAAATCCAGTTACAGTGTAGTAGCATCCTAAAAATCTATTTTGTGTTCTATATTATGTCGATTTGTGTTCAGATCACTCAGCTGCCATTTCTTCATTACCTTTCATTTGCCTGTGACTAGAAAAAATTAAGAATCCACCCCAAAGAGTTCACTTAAAAGTTCCTTAAATTAATACGCAATGGTGTATGGTGCAACATGTAGTTTACCAAAAAAAAAAAAAAAATCCTCCCCTCCCGGACATTTAAAAGGTACCACTGCATGCTTTGTCTTAGGGAAGATTAAGTAAGTCAATATATTCATTTGTCATCTCATTTCTCACTGTACAAGTTTCACAAACGTATTTTAAACCAAGTTCTCAGCTTCTCCCACAACCAAAATGTGATAGATGGCAGTGGGTGAGAGATGGCTTTTATTACTCATCAGCTGAGTCATCCACCCCGTGACTTTCAAACTAAGTTTAAGTGAAAAATTAGTTATTGTACACCTTAGGCTTTAAAGACTGCTTATGTCCCCTTATAAAACAAGTAGACATAGTAATGGTAATGGGTAGTATCCAACCAACTTGGATCAAGGCAGGTGGGATACTATACTACTTATTTATTTATTGTTCACATTTTTATCCCGCCTTTCCAGCGAGCTGGCTCAAGGCGGCTTCCAACATACAATACCATCGAGGTGGTTTACAAGTTTAAAACATAAAAACAAACATCAGAGTTAAAACAATATATACACAATGAATACTGGGGGCAAACTGTGTTCTCATGGTGAAAAAGCAACGGCAGAAGGTTCGACCCGTGGAGCCAAGGCGATGTTATCCTGCAATTCCCCCGGTGGCGGCTCCTAATCAAAAGCCTGGTGGAAGAGCTCCGTCTTGCAGGCCCTGTGGAACTGTAATAAGTGCCGCAGGGCCCTGATGTCACCTGGGAGCTCGTTCCACCAGTATGGGGCCACCACCGAGAAAGCCCTGGCCCTAGTGCCGGCCAGGCGAATGTCCCTCGGACCGCAGCGTTCTGCACCAGCTGCAGCTTCTGGATCTGAGACAAGGGCAGCCCCATGTAGAGAGCATTACAGTGGTCTAGTCTCAAGGTGACCATAGCATGGATCACTGTGGCTAGGTCATCGCGTTCGAGGAAGGGAACCAACTGCCTAATCAGGCGTAGGTGGTAAAAGGCTGCCTTGGCAGTGGCTGCTACCTGGGCCTCTATTGTTAGGGAAGCATCCAGGAGTGCTCTCAAGCTCCTGACCCTCGGCGCTGGCATCAACGGCGCCCCACCAAAGGTCAGTAGTGGGATCCCTACCCCCGACCCATACCAACTCAAGCACAGGACCTCCGTCTTCATTGGATTTGGTTTCAGTTGACTCAGTCTGAGCTAGTCCACTATGTACTGGAGCGCCCACTCCAGGTCATCTGGGGTAGAGTCAGACCGGTGGCCCCACAACAGATATAGTTGGGTGTCATCTGCATACTGATGGCACCCAAGCCTATGCCTCCAGGCAATCTGGGCAAGGGAGCACGTATAGATGTTAAATAACATCGGGGCAGCACCGCCCATTGAGGAACACCACATACTAGTGGGTACCTCTGGGAGGTCTGTTCCCTGAGTGCAACCCTCTGTCCCTGATCCAGGAGAAAGAAGGTAAGCCACTGTAAAACAAGCCCCTGTATCCCCGAGTCGGCGAGGCGGTGGATCAGCAACTGGTGGTCGACCATATCGAACGCAGCCGACAGATCTAACAACACCAGTGCCGCCATGCTGCCTCGATCCAGATGTCTCCAGAGGTCATCCGTGAGGGTGACCAGTGCTGTCTCTGTCCCATGACCTGGCCGGAAGCTGGACTGAAATGGATCCAGCATGGAAATGTCATCCATAAATACTAGGGATCATGGCACTGCATGGACCAAGTGAAATGGGGGTTGTAGTAAGGAGGGACATTGAGTGAGGTTGAGTGAATAAACTGTCCAGATCCAACCCTATATTTCCCCACCCCAGATGAGTAAAATGGACAAGGGGTTATGGACAAGGTTATGGACAAGGTGACTACATCACCCTTCTAACAGGTCATGGACCCCTTCTCTTCCATACTTGGAACATTTCCACAGTCTTCTTCTTCTTCCTCTTCCCCTCCTCCTCAGCTTCTGAGCTGGATCAGCTTTCCCCTCCCTTACAGGGTATCATTTGTGCTTGGTTGGTTGCTAGTTTTTCTTAATGTTTTCTCCACTTTTTTTTCCAAAGCAGCTTTCAGAAGGTCTCAATCATCATCATCATCATCAAAATTTGTTAATCGCCCTATCACATCACTCTGGGTGATGTACATGGGGGCACAATGCCATAAAACATATAAAACATTAAAATTCAACAGACAATTTAATGAAACTAAGATCCCAAATAAAGTCCATGATGATGGCATTCTACACATTTCTACCCCAACTCTAAACAGGGAAGTACATGGAAAACTTAAGGAAGCAACATCCAGCAAATGATACTGACTTTAAGAGAGAAGGAAAGATGATGCAGTTAAGAAGCTAAGGGACATCAAAAATCCAGTGTGGAAAAGCCCCTGGATAATGGATTGCAGGTGTGCAGCATGGTATGGAACATTCCAGAATGTTCCATAGAACTCTAATGACATTTTAAAATCAACCTTTTATTTATGATTCATGCTCAGTTTTTCAGCCTAATTCAGTTTTTTATTTATCATCTATCATATAAAAAATCATATATTTTTCCAGTGTTGCCCTAAAATACAAGAAGAAATTGATTCTTATTGATTTTTACTCAAGATAATTGAGCACAGAAATTCTAAGTGGTTTTAACACTGTCATGTCCAAACTGAAGGAAGACAGCATGGTAAAAGTTTACATTTCTTTGGGCTTGTTTACATTCTCATTTTCCTTGTTTGTGTGTTCCTGTTGCTTTTGAGGGTTTTTCCCCCTGTTCTGCTTGTGTTTTGCTCCCTCTATTGGTTGATTTGATATTACGTCATTTTATGTCTGTCATATCTTCGAGACTGCCTCTCCCCCATATGAGCCCCAGAGGACACTGAGGTCTATGAATCAATATCTTCTAGCAGTCCCCGGCCCCAGGAACGTCTGGCTAGCCTCAACCAGGGCCAGGGCTTTTTTGGCCCTGGCCTCCCACCTGGTGAAATGACCTCCCATACGAGTTCAGGACCCTGTGGGATCTATCACAGTTCTGCAGGGCCTGCAAGATGGAGCTCTTCCACCAGGCTTTTGGTTGAGGCAGGATGTCCCTCTTCCCTCCTGGCTATCTCCCCTCCAGTGACCTGGATCTTAACATTGGCCTGGATTTTAATATCGGTATTGCTGAACTGACATCAGAACTAGCTTGTTTGCACAGTATTTTATGGTTTTACTGTTTTAATTGTTGTTTTAATGATATCGTACTGTGGTTGTTGTGAACCGCACTGAGCCTGTCTGCAGGGAGAGTGGTATACAAATCAAATCAATCAATCAATCAATATCTCCCTGCAAAACTGCAGGTTTTTATGTCAGACACAAAGTGATGTAATTTCAAACTGACCAATAGAGGGAGCAAAAGAAAAGTGGGACAGATCTCCCCCCCCCCCCCCAGCAACAGGAACCTACAAGCAAAGAAAATGGGAATGTGTAAAGGCACTTTCTAGATTTTAGATGTGGTCTTTTCATCAGTACTGGAAAGGAACAAAGAGACTATTTTCAGTTAGGATAGGATTTTTAACAACTTCAAAGAAACCATAGCTGCTGGTACTGTGATTTGTATGAGGAGACCATATGTTTTTTTGGGGGGGGGGGGATTAGAAGTTATTCAGTTCCTTCTATGTTCCCTGCATTTTATTGAAAATCACCACCACCAAGTTTATCCCCACAGGGAAAACATACAATTATATGCACAAAGCAGGTTGGGGTGCATCTTCTTAGTGGGGAAGAAGAAGTAGCACAAGGAGTTGGACGAGGAGTCGGACAGGGTGAGTGTGGCACGGCAACACCAGGCAGCTGTGGCTGGGTGAACGGGCTCTCTTAATTCACGTGCAAAGCGGGCATATATTGGGTCAAACTGCCTGTCTGAACTCAGCCTTAGAGTGGCTTACAGCCCCCTTTCCCTTCCCTTCCCCACAACGGACACCCTGTGAGGTAGGTGGGACCGAAAGAGCTTTGAAATAACTGTTTTTGAGAGAACAGCTCTGAGAGAACTGTGACTGGCCCAAGCCCCTTTGTAGAATGTGTTAAATGCAGCTTTTTCTCTCCCCCACTAGGTACCATGGCAACTCCATCCCTAGGTATATATTATATCTTAAATTATACATTTCAGTTGGTAACAAAGCCAATAGTAGTATTCCCTGAGCTTTCTTAGTGAATCTTCTGAAGTTACAGTGCAACGTATCAAAAATAAATATGAGACAAAGATATTTTCCAATCTGATTGCCCAGTCCCTTCACAGGTAATTTTTAGTTTTGTGGCTCAATGTACAAAATAACAAATATGTACTTTTGAAACTATCAGACATGAAATACTGGAATTAGGGCTGCCGGAAGGTCTGGAGAAAAATGTCTGCCCTCTTTAGAAGAGGCTTGATGTGTGGAAACAGGCAGTTGAAACTTTTTGAAGGCACAGAGGTAAAGAACATCACCCGGCAAATAGCATTCCATTAGGCCTGTATTAGGAGGACAGGATGTTTCTTTTCTCCAAGCACTTGGCAACCTGAACTGCAATCGTTTCTGTTTTAAGTTCCCTAAAATGGAGTCCTGTAAGTGCTGTCCCTGCTTGATCCCTGTTATGTCTGACCAGCTATTGTCGCAGATGATTCTGAAGAGACTCTACAGGAAAGTGTTCAAGGAAACCTTGGGAGAGAGGGAAAAAGATAATATGGATCTATATTACAATGGACAATTTATTTAATGTATGCTTTAAACTTTTACATTTATTATTATTAGATAACACCAATCTATTAAGGATCTCCCAAGCTAATGTATGCATTTCTTGGTGGTGGCGGTGGGAAAGTGCTGTCAAGTCACAGCTGACTTATGGCGACCCCTGGTGGGGTTTCCAAGGCAAGAGATGCTCAGGGGTGGTTTGCCGTTGCCGTTGCCTGCCTTCATGTCATGACCCTGCTATTCCTTGGGGGTCTCCCATCCAAATACTAGCCAGGGCCGATCCTGCTTAGTTTTCAAAATCTGATGAAATCAGGCTAGCCTGGGCTATCCAGGTCAGAGCATAAATTTCTTAGAACACTAGAAATGCCATATGTAAATCTTAACCGTTTTTTTTTTAAAAAAATAACTAAGCATGTATTCTAAGTTTGATCACATAAACTTGTTTGCTCATTCGCTGCCATGTGGTAATGGCTTCGATAGCTGTCAAAGTTATTAGACAAATTAACAGAGGATAGTGTAAAGGTAAAGGTTCCCCCTTCTCGAACGCCAGTTGAATCTGACTCTAGGGTTGAGTGGTACCTATTTATCTACTTGCAATTTCTTGCTTTCGAACTGCTAGGTTGGCAGGAGCTGGGACCAGAGATGGGAACTCACTCTGTCATGTGGCACTCGGGTCTCGAATTGTTGAACTACCGACCTTCTGGTCTGCAGTTCAGTGTGTTAACCATTGAGCCACCACAGCCCATAGCTATTAGAATCCGTGCAAAATAAGCCAGTATAGCTTGACTTCTAGTTGCCAGAGACTTTCACGCTGTCTTTCTAAGCTTCCCAGAAGCATCACTTCAGACCCTACTGGAAACAGGATGCTGGATTAGATGGATCTTTGAGCTGATCTCCTTCTGTTAGTGTTGCCAATCTGCAGGTGGGGGATGGAAATCTCCCAGAATTACAACTAATCTCCAGATGACAGAGATCAGTTCTCCTACAGAAAATGGCTGATTTGTAAGATGCTCTATGGCACTATACCCTTCCCCAGACTCCACCCCCAAATCTCCAGCAATTTCTCAATCCAGACAACCTTGCCTCTTTCACTCCTTGTGTATATGAGAAACGCTCTTAGCCACTGCCATTGATGAGTCTCAGTTTGGTTGTCTTAAATGAGTAACCCCTATGGGATTGCCCTCCCCCCCCCATGTATTTTGACTGGGAAGGTATTTTTATCCCTAACTGGAAGCTATAAGAGGCAGTGGAAAAGAAGGAAAGGAGAGAGATTCCCAAAGAGAGAGAAGGAAAATGTTTGAAGACAGGGAGTTATACATTGTGTAGAGAATTTGTTGGCTTGTAAGCAGCGTAAGGGAGCTGTAGCACCCAGAGAGATCTATAGTAACACCACTACAGAAAGCCAACCAGCCTGTAGAAAAGACAGTGACAGAATTTTAGAAGGTCTGCTGGAAAAGAAGACTCTCATTTTAGCTTCAGGTTTGTCAACCTGGGCTTGAGTTTGCATACCTCTTCTCGCCACCTTTATTTATTTATTTATTTATTTATTATTTGATTTATATGCCACTCTCCTCACATTTTGCGGGCCCAGAGTGGCTTACACGACTTGGTAACCCAAGATTCATAAATACATTTAAAAAGTTAAAACATTTTAAAATTACAATTAAAAAATAACAACTTGATTTCCCACCTGTCTGACTGCAGTCACACACACTAAATAATCCACTTTCAGTCCACTGTCCAACTGGATCTTGCCAGTTCACACAATAAAATCCAGTTGGGAAGTGCACTGAAAGTAAATTGAAAGTGTGCTATTTAGTGTGTGCGACCGTAGCCTTTGTTAAATAACCCTGTTCATAAAGTAGTTTTTAGGAAGGGTAAAGTTTTACCAGAGAGCCTGTAGGTTTGTTTAAAATTGTACTTTTCTTTATCTTGCCTACTGGTAATTCTCCTCTGGTCAGAAGAAGAGAAAGCCAGTAGGCCGGAGGCACAACTATTTCCTTCACTCAGCCCTTCCATAAACCAAACAAGATCCCATAATGTTGCCTAGCAAGGCACAGCATGTGCTCTTATGGATCTTCTAATGTTCATAAGTTTGAACTTTGGGTTGTTATGCTTCAAAGGACTATAGGCACTCTTTATTGCGGTAAGAGGCTCCAATCTACCCCAGGAGGCAGGCACCCACCATGGTTCACACAAAGAACAAAGACAAGGATCCCATTGCCCAAGGGTTCTTTGACACCTCACACTAGGCAACTTCAACCCCCCTTCCATGTACCTGTGATACTCCACACCCTTCAAAGAGATGCTGCTTTTTGGACTATGAATGAGGTTGCTTGACATCTAATCTTCCGCCCACCAAATGGCCGAGTCAAGGACATCAAAGGACGCCTGCCCAGGTGTCAGTCCTGTATAGCCCCTAGTGTTACAATATTGACCACTCCTCTACCTTCCCTCCTTTCCCTTCAACCAATGGTAGGGTTTGTAGGGACGGACTACCTGGAAGGTGTGTTAAGGGGATGTGGCCAGCACTGCCCGCCCCAATACCACCTGATAAAAGAAGTTGCACTCCATGCAGATGCTCTCTTGATCTTCCACAGCTCCTATCTGCTTTTAACCCCCCTTGTGTCCAGCTTGCTATCCCAACACCCCACCTCCATCTTTGATCTCTGGAGTCGTGACCAGAGTCAAGCGTGCTTCTGCCGGTTCAGAACACGTCCCCCATTTTCTTTTCAATCCCTCAATTCTTTTGGAACAGACATCCATCTCCAGGATAGGTAAAGTATCTCCCAACCAACGAAACTCCTGCTCAAGCAAAAGTGCTATTTTTCTATCTAAGTTTCTTAGGAGCTGTATGTTAGTGCGTGTGATTCTGTTTTTGTATGCTTGAAGAACATTTTACAGTAAACAACATTTAAACTTACCTCTGCCTCAGTGCCTATTTACTGGGAACTCCTGGAGGGGGCGGGACCTTGGTATAGTTGGCTAAGAACCCGGTTATTTGCCAATTGCTAATCTTAAAACCAGAGCAATTCGGCTAACAATAATATCTTTCTCAGATGGTGTTGGTGGGATAAATTGGGGTGTCAGTGGAAAGAAAACATGTGACAGCAAAAAACTATCAGAGACCCAAGGATAGCTCTAACTGAGGGAAGGCAGTGGGATAATTGTTATATAGGGTTGCCACAGCCTCCAGGTGGGGCCTGGGGATCCCCCGCTTTTACAACTGATCTCCAGCTGAGAGAGATCAGCTCTCCTGGAGAAAATGGCTGCTTTGGAGGCATTGTACCATGCTGAGGCTTCTCTCCTCCCCAAACCCCGCCCTCTCCTGGATCTGCCCCCAAAGTCTCCAGGTATTTCCCAACCCAGACTTGGCAGCCCTATTGTTATAGTGCTTGATTTTTCTTCTGTTAATATTTTATAGCACAATGCATGAGCTTGAACTATGGAACCATACACTAATTTTTGTTTCTATGGGAGTTTAAGGTAAGAACTGAGCCTCACTTAAACTGATAGATGGAGAAAATGGCAGGGCAATATAACTTTAACAGTTGCAGTTAGATTGAGTGGATGGGTATGTTATTAAAGAGAACAAAGAGAGCTTACGTCTCTTTTATCTTATTGCTTTTAAGCATCTTATCCTTATTCTGGCTGTAAGGGACATGAATCAGCCGTTTTTGTTTTCCTCATCAGGGGTTTTGCTTCTGCTCTGGCTGCTGGCCACATTGGCCATAATCATGAGCACACTGGCTTCTGTGAGACTGAAGGCTTCGTAATTGTGCCAAATATTGCTGCCTTTGTCTGTACATAACTGCAGAGATTGGGCTGCATTTGAGTTTTTGTACCAATCCATGTTAGTAATGAGAATTGTGTAAAGGCCTGAACGAAGGTTGGTGCTACATTAGATTTATATTTGTTTTGTTTAGATATTTACACCCTGATTTTCTCTCTGAAGCAGCTTACAGCACTGTTCTCCCCTCCTCCATTTTATCTTCACAACCACACTATAAAATAGGTTAGGCTGAGAGGAAGCAAGAGACCCAAGTTCATCCAGGAACCTTCCATGGAAAAGGGGGATTCAAACCTGGGGCTCCCAGCCCCTAGTCTGGTCTTTTGACTTCAACAGTGGCACTAGCTAAATATAGCACAATGATCACCATTTGTACAAGCAGTTGTAATAGGGTGAAGGTCCCAGGTGACCTCATAAATCAGCTGTTCCTCCATGATTTCCCCATTACAGACCCACTTTTTCTAGGTCTGACTCACGGTGATCGATTTCTGCTTTGTGTGGTTTAGAATCACAGCATCTGTGGTGGTTAGATGGTCTTTGCTTTACGAATTGCCATGTACGCTGGATGACCTGTATACGTTGGGAAATAGTTCCAGACTGGTTGGGGCACTTGCCATTCTTTAAAAAAATATCATTGATATTGTCATATCAATGCAACGAGAATTATGCAAAGGAAATGTTATTTATGAAAATGTACATACTGCATGGTGCTGGAGAAGACTCGTGAGAGTCCCTTGGACTGCAAGGAGATCAAATCAGTCAGTCCTAAAAGAAATCAACCCTGACTGTTCCCTGGAAGGCCAGATACTGAAGCTGAAGCTCAAATACTTTGGCCACCAAATGAGAAGGGAGCACTCCCTGGAGAAGACCCTGATGCTGGGAAAGACTGAAGGTCAGAGAAGAAGGGGACAGCAAAGGAAGAGATGGCTGGACAGTGTTATCGATGCAACAAACATGAAATTAAGCAAACTCCAGAGGACAGCAGAAGACAGAAGGGCCTGGTGTGATGTGGTCCATGGGGTCGCGAAGAGTCAGACTCGACTATGCAATTGAACAACAACGCCACATACTGCATTGCAGCTGAGGAATTTTAGGGTTTGGATATGAATTGAAAATATTAGTACAGAATTTTAGTTCTCCGGACTATAAGAATATGAGTGCTCTCAAAGAAATGAGTCAAGAATAGAAAAACCGGCTTAAGAAGAAATACTTTGCAACAATCCTGTGTGGTTTTATTGTCATTTAAATGTTAATCCCATTGCTAAATAATAGGTAGTAGTAGTAGTAGTAGTAGTGGTAGTAGTAGTAGTGGTAGTAGTAGCAGCAGCATTTGCTGGTAGGGTGCTTCAATCAGGTTTAGAGCACAGAAAAACACAGCCAAAGTACAGTCAAGGGAAAAATGTGTGATGTGGCAAAAGGAAAAGCCACCCAAGGGATCAGCAGGCCCTCTGGACATTTATGAAAAGGGAGATACTTGAATAACTCATATTAATGATGGCATGACGCTGTATATATATTTCTTATAAAGCATTTATAAAAGCTACGTGAAAGACTGGATATGTAAGGAATGTGGAAATAGGAAGGAAGCACCAACTGTGGCATTGTGCATAACAGGGTTGATATGCATCTGGTTTGAAAGCAAATGGCAGAGCTGATTCATGGTTTGAAAAGGTAAAACAACTGACCGCCACTCAATTACCATTAAGGAGATTCTATAGAACTTCTTTGTTGTGTCTCTTTTCTCCAATGCTCTATAGATGACATTTGCAGCAAAAATTCCGGAGTAGGGGGGAACATGGCAGAGGTGATTGAATAGAAGCAAAATGATCCAATGCCTTTTAAATATTTTATAAATGCACTCACACTTTTATTCATGGGCATGCTCGACAAATGCCAAATTATGGTTATAGGTGTTTGATTCCCTTAGAAGGGTATTTTGGATCACCAGTTTAAGAAGAAGAAAACTGGGAAACAAACAGGGTCATAGGCGTCAACTACAAGGGGGCTCCAGGGCTCAAGCCACCCCTGAAATTTCTCGGGGGGACTGAGCCCCCCCCCAGAAAATGGAGCGCCCTCCACCGTGCCTCCCTGGGCCCTTCCTAGGGCCGCCGCCTCTCTCTCCCCCCCCCGGTCTGGCCACTCTGTCCCTCCCTCTGTCCATCCAGGGGCCAGCTAAGCAAATGCCCAGCTGGCCCCTGGACGGACGGAGGAGGGGACGGAAGCAGGAGTGGTCAGGTAGAGGGGGGAGGCGGCAGCAGGGACATGGTCCCGGCGCGCGTGCACACAGAAGAGCCTCCACCCCTTCCCCCGGATTTTTAAAACTCGACGCCCCTAAACAGGGTGTCTTGGAAATGTTTAGGAGACTTTTTTCCCATGTCTTACATAAAGTGTACTCAGGCTGAGGTGTTGATAAATAAATCATGGAAGTTGTCTTTATTAGACTTGACTTACCATTAAAAAACTATATACAGTTCATGGTATGATAGTAGTGATCAAGTACATTAAAAATGTATGCCTAGTATTAATAATTTTATACATAATTCTCTGTGTTTGTTTACTGTGGCGAGGGGAAGGGGGAGGCAGTTTTAAAGCCATGGAGTGCAGGGGTATCAATCCAATCGCTGACTCCTCCTATTACCCACAAGGGAACTGATCAACTGTTAGCCAGATTTACACCTCCAGCCTCCTGCTGCGTGTCAAACTTTGGATCCGAGCCATGAGTGGGGAGATGGGTTTTTTCCCACCATGCTCCACGGTGATTTTCCTCACCTAAAACACCAATGGAGGGAATACCCCCCCCCCAAGGTACCCTACGTGGAAAATGGTTACGAATAGGTGCAAGCGCCAAAGTGCAGGTAGCAGGCTCCTGATTCTTCTCAGGTAAGAAAAATGGGTGGAAGGCTGAGGACCATGCGACTGTACATCATTGCCCCATATTCAAACCATGCATCACACACCAAGACACTTGATTTCCCAGTAGGGAACTTGCAAGCACACTTTTGATAATGCAGACTTGGAGACTACCACCTGACCGGAGAGGCCAAGCCGTAGGTTTGCTTGTGATTACTTCATTGGCGTATAATGCCAAGTGGTCAACCTTCCCAACCAGCTATTTTCTCATTACAGTGATCTCTGTGGTGTGGAGATCGGTGACAGAGAGTGATACTTTATACGTGCACAACAGCATAGGCTGTGCTCATGGGTACAGATATCATAATTATACTTTTCAGGACCGTGAACTAGGGGTAACAGTGGAGAGTGAATACTACAGCAAGAGTAGCTGATCGGTGAGCCTTTTATTTTCAAAAAACTGGATGATGAGACGAAGACTATATTCAAGGAGACTGCACTGCTGCTTTTGAGGGTACTTCATGAGTTGCACATGGCAACAGTGGTCCAAATGGATCGTTGCATAAAAATTGACAGGGGAGGGAACACTGGCGAGGCAGGACCATGTTTGACTACTTAGCGTATGAGGGAGGTAAGCCATACAAAGACTTTTTAAAAAGCTGCATGTGAGCCTTCCCCAATAAATAAACTTTTCTACTAGAGTGACTCGCTTTCCTCCTTCCTGGCTGGTTGCCACATGACAGAATTGAAGGGGGGCTGTTTTTTAACTGTTTAGTTCCTTAAGGCAAGGGAGTTTACCCATCTCTCCTCTCTTTCTCAGCTGAGTCATATTGGAAACTCCAACACAGCTCAGGTGGGAAAAGGAAACAAAACTTTAAATGAGCCAAAAAGGGATGGGGGAAATGTAGAGCTTAGCTCCTCCGTTTTGGAGGTGGAGTTTAGCTTTGCCGCCCTCCCAGTAGTGACTGTGTGAGGAGTTTCCAGATGGTTCTTTCTTCCCCACTTCCACTCCACATTTTTTCCTTTAAAGGGAAAAGTCCCAGGAGACCTATGAGTCAAAATGACTGTGAAATCCTCTGGATTCTTCCATTTAAACTGAGACCTTCTATTTCTTGACTCCTCTCCATGCTGCTTGCTAGATCATTGCCGTGACATCACTTATGGTGACATACAGGTGATTTGGGGAACTGTGACACCACGGTATCACTTCAGGGTACATAACTGCCAGTGACGTTGCAGTGTGGCTTGCTGTAACATTACCATGCCCTAGCCCAGAAAGGTCCCTGGGGTTCCCAGCTGCCAACCCAACCAGCTAAAAGATGGAGAACTTTATTATTTATTTATTAATTTTTGGCTTAGATTCCGCCCTCCCCAAGAACAGGCTCAGGGCAGATGACAACAGGAGTTAAAATATTTCAAATAAGGATTATAACCTTTCATAAAAATCTTCCACAAAGAATAGTCAAAACAGATTTAAACAAAGCTATAAACAAGACAAGAGCGCACAGCAGTTTGCTATGGTAGCTACTAAAACTGAAGCCGCTAGGCCATAGACCAGACCATGGGTCTTCACCTGATGGGCCATTCATAGGTAGACAGTTCAGCAGGGGAGGCCAATAGATGGAATAATTGGATGTCCACCACCTCACCCAAAGACCTGGCACAACAACTCCATTTTACAGGCCCTGCGGAACTATAATGTGTCTTGATCAATTCAGTGGAAAACAACCCAGGTGGCAACTTTGAGGACAGGATTGCCAGCACAAGTCCAGCAACTGACAAAGGGCACATTTGCTAGTGACATAGTGATGTCACCTGTCATGCGCTGACATCACTTCCCGGGTGACCACAAGTGATATCAGCATATTATTGATGATGCTCTAGCATTCAGCTGAAACTCTATGGTTTAACTCAATGGTCACTCAGGGCGTTTTCGCACTAGCTTTCCCCCGTGGTTTACACCGAAGCTAGCACCGGAGCTTCTGGTCAGTTTCCCACCATTTGCTCCATGCTCACAATTTCCTCCAGAGTATCACTGCACTGCTCCGGAGCTTCCGAGGAGCAAGAAAATCCTGTTCCAGCAGGATTTTCTTGCTCCAGGGAAGCTCCGGAGCAGTGCAGTGATACTCTGGAGGAAATTGTGAGCATGGAGCAAATGGTGGGAAACTGACCAGAAGCTCCGGTGCTAGCTTCGGTGTAAACCGCGGGGGGAAGCTAGTGAGAAAACGCCCTCAGTGTCACTTCTGGTCACACAGGAAGTGATGTCAGCACATCAGGATGTTGGCAATCGCCCCTCCATTTCTCAACCATTTTTCTTCCACTGCCCACACTTTTCCCTCAGAGAGAAAATGGCAACCCCACTTGCAGTTGCTCCTCTTCCACAAGGCATTCAAACCACCCAGTTCTTGATTGCTGGTGGGAGAAAGGCCCTGTGGTGTTTTAATATATCTTTCAGCAATGTGTTGGCTTTACAGCAGCTTTGCAGCACTTGGAGTGAATGAAACACACAGGCTGATTTCGCACTAGCATTTGCCCCAGGTTTGCCCTCATGCTTGCACTGGAGCTTCTGGTCAATTTCACACCAGTTGCTCCGGGCTCACGTTTTGCTCTGGAGTATCGCCCTGCTGCACCGGAGTTTCCCCAGAGCAAACAAATCCTGTTTTTAGAGGATTTTCCTGTTTGCTCCAGGGGAGAACCCAAAATGAAAACACACCCACTCGCCTGCCTTTCAGCAGGGCCGCCTCATTGTGGGAGTTTCTAACTTTTTTTGGAGAAAACCCTTTGTCATGCTATATCGAAAGGGCTGAGGTTCCAAGTGGGAAAATGAAGAAAATACTCCGGAGGAAACTGGGAGGGGAAATTCCGGAGAGAACGAGAGGCAACTGGCCAGTGCAAAATCGGCCACACTGTTTTCATGTGTTCCCAGTTGCTGCTTCCTCTCCCGCCCCTCCCACCCCACACTTTGTAGTGACCTAGGTCCAGAGACAAACATGAACTAAATCTTTTTTGCATTATATTGCATCACGACACTTTTGTCCTGCATCTTCCAGATATTTTTGTAAACAAATGTTTCATACTTATCCACCAAAACATCTGGGATTATGTGTCTGTGCTGTTCTGATAACACAATAGGCTCTACCCTGCCTTGATCCTATATTTCCATGGAATTTTGTACCCTCGTGGGATGCCTCGCCATCCAAGAGGCATCTGCACTGCTCCTTAAAGGTCAAAAAGTCTCGGAGAAAGCAATCCCAGTAGTAATTTGAATGCCCAATTCTTCAGAGGAACTCAAAAATACACCCATGTATCAGGTCATTTATGCTTTGTTTTCCCTTCCAGGAGGATTCTCAGTGTATCTGATTCCCTGCAACATGCTGGGGCTTTGCTTTTTTTGCAGTTTATTAATGTGATCAAGGCAATGCTAGCTGCGATTGCTTGCCTGTGGTCTCACTGCAAGGCAGTGGCTTGGCCCATGCTGAGGCAGGCAGGTGCCCCGCCCAGTTTGCTCGCTGTTCTTTGCTGTTTCTTTTCTTTTATCAGTGACAGAAATATTCAAAGCAGTGACTTATAACTCTAGCCCGCCCATCATCACTCTGGGCTTGGTTTTTGTGGTGCATTTAGGGAATTTCAGCTGCAGTATTTCTGTTCCCTGCAGCCTGCGAAGAATTAAATGGAAGGCAATGAGCCACTTGTGTGACCTGCAAACAGCAGATAAAGCAGCTCAGTGATTATACGTTTATGGGTGGAGTGGTTTCAGTGATACACCCGGTGCATATTAATCACAGAGTTCCTGGCTTTGGGATCTAAGGAATGCACAAATCTGAACTTTTATGCCACAGTCGTTTAGGGATACAAATTACAAAGGGTTTTTTTTTTTTTTTTTGGCACATCTATTATGTATTGTAATTGGGACCACAGCATGTTTACAGCTGTCTGTGTGGAGATCTGCAGCTGTTTTGTATTCAGTATGTCAAATTTTAAACCCTCCTTCATTTCATAGGTATTAATGAGCCAGTTTGGTGTAGCCAGTTTGGGGAGCCAGTCTGGTGTCGTGGTTAAGTGCGTGGACTCTAATCTGGGAGAACCAGGTTTGATTCCCCACTCCTCCACTTGCACCTGGCTGGATGACCTTGGGCAAGCCATAGCTCTGTACCAGCTGTTCCCTCAAGGACAGCTTGGGAAAGAGCTCTCTCAGCCCCACCTACCTCCCAGGGTGCCTGTTGTGGGGAGGGGAGGGGAAGGGAAAGGAGTTTGTAAGCCGCTCTGAGACTACAAGTGAAGGGCGGGGTATAAATCCAATCTCCTCCTCTTCTTCTTCTTCTTCTATTAATAGGGATCCTGCTTTGCCCAAGGGGATGGGAATATGGGCAGAGTCCAATGGCCAGGCAGTGTGGCCTAGCAGACTATGGTAGGGCCAGGACAGTTCTAGGGTTGCCAGCCCCCCGGTGGGAGCAGGAGAACTCCCACTTTTGCAGGCTCTTGTCTGCTGCTGGGCAGCTGGCTGGCGGGGGGCTATCCCACCCCCAACTGACCTTTTCAGGCCAATTTCCAGTTTCAGGCCTACTTCCAGTTGGGGGTGACACTTGGGTTTTTGGGCAAAACTCTATGGTTCAAAGCCAAATTTACCTCAGAGTTTTGCCCAAAAACCAGAGTGCCACCCCGACCAAAAGTAGGCCCCGAGACCAGCAGTCAGCCCCGAAAATGCCCAACATCACTTCTGGTCTCCCGGAAGGATGTTGGGAGACCCCCACTGGCCAGGTAAGTCATCCCGGCAACCCTGGTTTTTTTGTTCGACAAGAAGTAGAAACAGAAAATGGAAACTAAAAGTGCATGCAAGGCGATGGCTCAGAATGCAGAATGTGTCAGATAAGCCACAGACTGCATAGCAAGTCCCATACTTTCCACACACAGCAAGGTAAAAGACTGCATTCATTTTGCTTTATAACCTACAACTGTCTGTGAGGCTTCTGTATAGACAGCACAAGATCAGACCTTTGTTGTTGAAGCAAAGCTCTTTATTATTCCAATACTGCACACAGGTTCTCGAATGTTTGTTAGAGATGCTTAGTGGAATACAGACAGTACTATTATACTCTCAGGTTTTCAATTGAACCCCGGACCTGAGCCAATCAGGGCAAGAGGGTGAACGCGGGAAAAATAGTAGGGACTGTTGAGATTCCCACAGAAGGTGAGAAAGTTATAAATTCCCTTCTTGATCTAAGTGACCCACATGTGTGAGCCCAAGCACAAACATTTCTCCAGGCGTCCGGCCATAAAGAACTCTTCAAGGTTTCAATAACAAGATAACACCAATACGCTCGGGAAAAAGGGAGGAGGGAATACAAGGGAGTAGTCACCATTTGTTTAGAGATGACACTTAGGAATTTTGGTCACCATCTCCTGCCCAGGCATTGCAACATTAACCAGAGTAACCCTCATACTTCAAAGCAACATTTATAGCTAGCAGGGGGGAGAGCGAAAGATACAGATAAGGGGCGGCTGGCAGGGTCTGCTAGAACAAAGGAATCGAAAGCAAAATGTAAAGAGCACAGAGACATCATTGTAAAATGCAGAAAGCATAGGGGCATCATTGTCAGAACCTGACACTGTCTCGTGTGATGTATCTAGTGTTATCAAGATGCTGTCTGGACTCAGCACAATTGGCCATCATGATTCATTCCACTGTTAACTTCCAGGCTGGACTACTGCAGTGTACTCTGTGTGAGGCAGCCCTTGAACATAACAACATAAGAGAAACCATGCTGGACCGGGCCAATGGCCCAACCAGTCCAACACTCTGTGTCACACAGTGGCCAAAACCCAGGTGCCATCAGGAGGTCCACCAGCGGGGCCAGACTCCAGAAGTCCTCCCACTGCTGTCCCCCAAGCACCGAGAATACAGAGCATCCCTGCTCCAGACAATGATTGAAGACAATGATGAAGCTGATATTGGTGTAGGTTGCTGCCATCCTCTTGTTACGTGGTGTTGGGCACCACCTGCATAGTCAGCTGATTCTGAAATGATGACAGTGGTTTCCAATTTTCTCAATTCGAGGTGGTTGTTATTAGCTATCGAGTCTCCACAACTTGGGACAAACACATGTGAAGAACTGGCTCTCCTTATAGGAGCCCACATGCTGACTCAGATCTTTCCTGCAAACTCTAATGCTGGTGCCATCTGTCTATCTAACCTGGGGGTATCAAATATACTGCCCGTGGGCCAGAACCGGCCCGTCCAGGGCTCTTATCTGGCCTGTGAGCAACTGTATCTCTTAAGATGATAAACAGGAAAGTATGTAGAGTAAATTTTTAAAGGCAAGAGTGGTATCAGTGCTCTGGGCAGCTACTGGTCCTTCTAGCGACTTATGCTGTGACTACAGCATGCAACAAACACTGCTTCCCAAAGTGTCCCTATTTCTAGAAAGCATTTAGCCAACCAGACATTTCCCTCAATGCATTCTTTTAAAAAATTTAGCATTGCATTAAAGGCTACAAGCCCCAACAATAGCTTACTAGAATTTGAAATATTTCTATCCTAAGAGAGCAATCCAAAGGAGGTGTACTCAAAATCTTACTCAGGTCTATTCACTGGGGCTTACAGGAAAGTGTTTTAGAACACAGGAATTAAATGTTGCAATGCCTGAATTCATTCAGAACACTGCTTCAGATGGCAGACAGTTCAAAATTTACATATCTGCTTTAGATCTTTTAAGAATTGAACAGGAGGCGATGAATCCAAACAAACAGGCTTTTATTCAGTGACATTGTTCAGCTCAAAAGACAGCTCTATGAGAGCAGCACTTTCATTTATACTGTTCCAACACATAACTTTCAACAATGTAACTATATACAAGCAATATTATTGGACCCAAGCAGGGCTCAGCGATTGGGTATCTAGATTGGCTTCAGGACCAATGGGAGTCTTTATTAATCAGCCAATAGGAATTGGAGCTTTAGGATACCAGAGCCCTTTGCAAGCTATTGCTGCTTCATATTCTAAACACAAACACAAGATCTTTCTTATTTTCAAGACAGAAGTCTTTGTTAAAAACAAAAAGTGGCAGAACACCATATCATATATATGTTCATGCATGCATACACATGCTCACACAGGGAATTATTCACAGCGGTGAGGAGGGTACACGCGAGGGGGAGTTAACCCTTACATTCCCAGAGGAGGGGTGTCACAGAACAATCCAATGGCTGAACAACAGATCATTATGCATGAATAAGCGTCAGTGCAAGCCTCAGGAAGAAGGAAGGAAAGGGAACTTCAGCTTGGATCATTTAGAAGCTGGAGACAGCGAAGCAAGGAAACAGAGAGTTCTTCACCTCCCCATCCTAGAGGGTTTGGGGGTATCTAGCTGCCTCTATCAGAGACAAAAAGCCCTTCTCCAGCAAGCTGCTTACTAATGTCTCTTATTCTAGCAGCCATTCCTACCGGGGGTCGGGGGTGACATCCCTCTCTGTCATGTTTCTAAGGCTGATTTTACACCTCCCCTCTAAAGTAGTTTGACTGCTGTCTTTTCCTGTGCTGATTTCACAGTGGTGTGAAATTTCACTCCAGGGGGTTTAAGGCTGTTTTTACATCTGACTTTCCCGCTGGAATCATTCTAGTTCCAAAAAACCCTGCCCATACTTCTGTGCGGTGTGAAACCGTGCTGCCACTGAAATGTCCACATCTACTAATTGCCCTCCTGTGGTCAAGCTAGTATGCAACCGGCTTCATTCTGCTTTAAACAATTGCTGTTGATTAGTGCACTTAGACCCCCTGGAGTGAAATTTCACACCACTGTGAAATCAGCACAGGAAAAGACAGCAGTCAAACTACTTTAGAGGGGAGGTGTAAAATGACCCTAAGTGCACTAAGAAACCACAATTGTTTGAAGCAGAATAAAGCGGTTGAATACTAGCTTGACCACAGGAGGGCAATTAGTAGATATGGACATTTCAGTGGCAGCACGGTTTCACACCACACAGAGGTGTGGGCAGGTTTTTTTTGGAACTAGAATGATTCCAGTGGGAAAGTCAGATGTAAAATCAGCCTAAAAGCCTAAAGAGCTGGTGGCAAACTCGGTCACTCCAGTGCACCTGTCCACCTTGGGAAAGAAGAGCCCTTTCTCTGCCCACATGTGGGATGGGGGGGGCTCCTCTTAGCTTCAACAGGTGAATCCTGGAGGCTAGTCACGTGCCCCGTCTGCTTCACCCTCCACCCTCTTTCCTGGAGGAGAGCAACACTAAACTACTGCTCAGAGAGAGAGAGAGAGAGAGAGAGACCATGTGTGCAAGGGACACCTACCTGTGGAGCTGGGCAGCCGTGGGCCCAAGTCTGTGGCCGGGCAAATAGCAAATAGCATCACTGAATTTAATGGGCTTGTTTTTGGCAAATGAATGTTGAAGCAATGAGTGGAAAGGTACATAAAAATCACATTTCAGTAAGTTAGAGAGGATGCTCATTCTTACATTTCCCTGTCCTGGAATCAGATTGTTTCTGGACCTTAGTGAGGCGTTCACAGATGAGATATTATTTATTTATTTATTTATTTTGGGATTTGTATCCCGCCCTCCCCGCAAGCAGGCTCAGGTGTCAGAATCTGCTGATTCAGACAAAGTATTTCTATTGCTTACAGCTATGTCTTCTGTTTTATGACTATGCTTCTCACTGTCCTGTCTGTATGCCATATTATATTCATATTGCCATGTATGTCTTCTAGATGCTTCCATAACACCCGCCATGTAATTGCCCCTTAGGTAAACCCTCCCTTTGGCCAGTATGTATGTATAGTATGTGACCCCAGGTTTATGACCCTGACCAGGCCTGGTTTGTGTAACTGTCAGAGCGGGAGGATGACAACTTCAAAGTATGGGAACAATGGGCCTCTCACACTCCTGCCTCCGCATTCCATTCGTCCCGGCTGGGACTTCAAGGGAGGACGAGTCTCATCTCTTATCAACGTGCGAAAGCCTCGAGGCCATCGATTGTTATGTGAAATGGTAACATCTAAGGGGTCTGGTTTGGGAAGGGAAATTTACAACTTGACACCTCACTTTCTTTCCTGTGGGAAGCAAACGGCCAGAGCCCCTTTTGCCCGCCGTTTTTCCCCTTTAGTGATTGGCTACCTATGGGTAATTCAAACTGCCTAGAAAGGTATAATAGACCTGCTTCTGTCATATGTGTTATCTCTGACAATAATCCGAGAAGCTGTACCAATGTAGAGATTGGAAATAAAGAACTGTGTTTCATCAACAAAGATCTGTTCCTTGACTACTTTGAGCAGAAGTCTCACATCAGGGCGGCTCACATGGGCCCACGGCCAATCAAACATTAAAACATGTAAAATCATTAAGACATTCATATAAATATAATACAATAAATACATTAAAAGATATAAAAGCTTCCATAGTATCGTTTCTGATGGTGGCTAAATGGCAGGCATATGCCCCCCCCCCCACCGTGCAGGATCGAGCAGGACCAGGGTCATCATAGATGTTAAATGATGGATGGTATCATCAGTGGCAGCTCCTATTTAAAAGCCTGGCGGAAGAGCTCCATCTTGCAGGCCCTGCGGAACTGCATTAGATCCCGCAGGGCCCTGATCTCCTCTGGGAGCTCATTCCACCAGATAGGAGCCGCCACCGAAAATGCCCTGGTCCTTGTCCTGGCTAGCTTGGCGTCCCTGGGGCCAGGAACGGATAATCGGTGTTCAGACCCCGACCGTAGTGCTCTCTGGGGTATGTACGGAGAAAGGCGGTCCCTAAGGTATGTTGGACCCTGGCCATATAGGGCTTTATAGGTAAGAACCAGCACTTTGAAGCGAACTCGGTATGCTATAGGCAGCCAGTGCCGTGCCACCAGCACAGGCCCGATGTGGTCATGCCTCGCAAGACCCATCAGCAGCCTGGCCGCGGCATTCTGCACCAGCTGCAGCTTCCGAATTTGCCCCAAAGGCAGCCCCATGTAGAGAGCGTTACAGTAGTCTAACCTCGAGGTGACCGTCGCATGGATCACTGTGGCTAGGTCATCGCGGTCGAGGTAGGGAACCAACTGCCTCGCCAGCCTCAGATGATAAAAGGCTGACTTAGCAGTGGCTGCTACCTGGGCCTCCATTGTTAAGGAGGGCTCCAGGAGCACTCCCAAACTCCTAACCTTCGCCGCAGGCACCAACGGCGCCCCGTCGAAGCTTGGGAGTGGGACCCCCCTCCCCAGGCCGCAGTGCCCCAGACATAGGACCTCCGTCTTCGCCAGGTTCAATTTCAACCTGCTTGATCTGAGCCAGTCAGCCACGGTGTGCAATGCCCAGTCTAGATCGTCTGGGTCGGAGTCCGACCGGCCGCCCAACATCAGATAGAGCTGGGTGTCATCCGCATACTGGTGACATCCCAGCCCCAACCTCTGGACAATCTGGGCAAGGGGGCGCATATAGATGTTAAACAGCATCGGGGAGAGTACTGCCCCTTGCGGCACACCACAATCAAGTGGGTGCCTCGAGGACTACTGCTCCCCTAGCACCACCCTTTGTCCCCGGCATTGGAGAAATGAGACGAGCCAGTGCAAGGCCCGCCCCCTTATCCCCATGTCGGCAAGACGGCAGGACAGCAGCCGATGGTCCACCGTGTCGAACGCGGCCGACAGGTCGAGCAACAGCAACACCGCCCCACCGCCCTGATCCAGATGTCGTCGGAGGTCATCAGTTAGAGCAACCAGGACAGTCTCCGTCCCATGACCCGGGCGGAAGCCAGACTGAAAGGGGTCAAGGACCGAAGCGTCATCCAGGTACCTCTGTAACTGTGACGCCACCGCCCTCTCTATTAATTTGCCCAAGTAGGGCAAATTGGACACCGGCCTGTAATTTGCCAGATCTGCCGGGTCCAGGTGTGTCTTTTTTAGGAGTGGGCGGACCATCACTTCCTTGAGAGCCCCCGGGAATACCCCTTCAGAGAGGGAGGTGTTAATTATTTCCCGGGCGGTACCTCGTAGCCGCTCGTGGCCAGCTTTTATAAGCCAGGAGGGGCACGGATGAAGGATGCACGTGGTTGGGCGAACAGTCAAGAGCAGTCTGTCAACTTCCTCTAGTTCAAGCAGGTCGAACCCATCTAGCCCTGGAAACGAAGACGTGCAAGGGGCCTCGAGTTCACTCACTGTATCTCTTGTGGCGGGGAGGTCCCGGCGGAGCATCAAGACTTTCTCCGCAAAATAGCTCGCAAATGCCTCACAGCCTATTTCCAATTCTCTAGCATTTGCTCTGCCTTCTGGCAATATTGTTAATGATCGAATTGTCCTAAATAATTGGGCTGGGCGTGAGCTAGCGGATGCAATTTCGGCTGCAAAGAACTCTTTCTTTGCTGCCTTAGTTGCCATCTCATAGGCTTTCATAAACGTCCTATAAGATGTTCTTGAGGCTTCGTCACGAGCACGACGCCACCGTCTCTCTAGCTGTCTTAGCTCCCGCTTCATCTGGCGTAACCCCTGGGTATACCAGGGGGCCAGTCTACTGCGGGGGCAAAGAGGGTGCCTGGGAGTGATCTCGTTGATAGCTGTAGCGAGCCGGTTGTGCCAATCCTCAACCAGCTCATCCAACGAGCCGCCAGGGGGCATTGGTTCCCGCAAGGCCATCTGGAACCACCCCGGGTCCATTTGACTTCGCGGGCGAGCCAAAATAGGCTCACCGCCTAGGGGCCGGGGTGGGAAATTCACACGGGCCCCCAGGGCAAAGTGGTCCGACCATGGCATTACAGTTGTTGTAATTCGGTCCACTACCACTCCCGTGGCAAAGATCAGATCGAGCGGGTATTCGGCCCGATGTGTAGGGGCCGAGATGTACTGAGAGAGTCCTAGTGTCGCCATGGATGACACCAGGTCCATCCCCCGACCGGGGGCCGCATCATCGGCATGGACATTGAAGTCACCCAAAACCACAAGGTTAGGGTGCTCCAATGCCCAGCCCGATACAGCCTCCAACAGGGATGGCAGACTGCTGGCTGGTGCATTAGGCGGTTGGTACACCAGCCACACAGCCAAACTCTCTTCAGCCTCCCACAGCAGACCAACACACTCAGCGCCCGCGATCTCTACCGACGGGAGCGCCCTGAAGGAGTAAACCTCCCATATGAAAATCGCAACCCCACCCCCCCGTCCCCTCGTCCGTGATTGGTGAAGGACCGCAAATCCTGGGGGGGGCATTTGGGAGAGTGCAACTGTCTCCCCCTCCCGCACCCAGGTCTCGGTCACGCACGCCAGGTCCGCCTTCTGGTCCACCAAAAAATCCTGGAGGGCCATGACCTTGTTGTTAATGGACCTGGCGTTGCACAACACCAATGACGGAGGGGGGTTACTCCTAGCCCCTCTGCCAACCTCCATTGGGATGGATCGCAGGCTGGAAGGGCACCGAGCTTTCCCATTTCTCACCGCCCTTCCCGTTTTCTTATGCCTGGACCCACCACTCTTTCTCCTCCCCAGGAGCACCGGAATTTGTGACCCAAGCATGCCAGGATCTTTTGCACACATCCTCAGATCCTTAGCGGCCCAGCACTACCAATCCCTGCCCCACTGTTAGTTCTGTCCTAAAGCCTAGTTTCAACCAGGATTCTAGCTACTCCTACTACCTAACTCCCTGCCCTGACCTCTATATTTGCGGTCCCCTCTACCTAACTATCCCAATAAAATTGATTAATTCCTTGTCTATTTAATTAAGGTAGGGTCCAGCAACTAATTAATTCCTTATCTAACTACTTATCAATTAAATGTTGGGGGAACGAGGACAGCTAACACCTAATTACTAATACTTATACTACTCTATTTCTATTCCCTAGTGCCTAACTTTCTGATCCCTAACTCTACTCTCCTGGCAGGCTAGTCCCCCAGCCTCTATCTTCTGCTCTGGAGGGCAGGGTAGAACTCTAAATTCCCCCTTGTTTTGCTGCACTTCCAAGTCGCCTCCTACGTCAGTCCGATCTGCCATGATTGATTCTTCAGCCCACTATCAGCAACCGCGCTGGGCTTAGGACCGAAGTTGGCATCTGACCCCACCTCAGACGCCAAAGGGCCCCAGTTCCCAGCAGTCTTGTAAGTAGAAGCAGCGCCTCCCCTCGGCTGATCACAGAAAGGGGCTGCACCGGCGCACACCAGATCGAAAGGATCACTGACCGTGTCAGGCGGATCTTACGCCACAGGATCGCTGGGGGGCTGATCTTGTCGTGAGTCTCTAAGAGTTCCGTAGCCGGTTGCACCCCCTAGGGGTCAGGTTAACAGCCACCGCCAGCTGCTCACAGCATGCCGTCAGCTCCCGGCGTCCGCAGCGCTGGTAGCGGACCAGTCTTTCACCCCAGTGACACTAGGGGGAGCGCCCTGGGAAGAGGTCGAAGAAGACCGAAGAACGACGGTTCGGGGGGGTGGAAGGAGTGACCCACCTCTGACCGGCCTGAGAGAGGGGGGGGAGATGGGCTGGGAGCGGGGGCTTCAGATCTTCCAGCCAGCCAGGGACCGGTCACAAACCAAGCCTGTAGCTTCAGTCGTTTCCCAGAGAGTCGGGCAGCCGAGACCTCTCAGAGGGCGTGCCGGTCGGCCCACACAGGTCGTGACCCGGCAACGTCACCACCTGGCGCCCTCGGTCCCCAAGCAGCTACAGAGGCTCCGTCGTCCCCTAGCTAGAGGCTTAACGGCTACAGCCCGGCCCCTCCGCGTCGACACTGGACCGAGCCGTCGGGTGTGGCCGCTTCCCAGTCCCACGGCCCCTCGGTTTCGCAACCACTCCTCGGTCGCTCCCCCGGCCACTCTCCGCCGTCCACCGCTTCCTCAGTCACCAGCCAGGTCCAAGCCCACTCCGGTACTCCAACAGGTTCCAGCCGGCTCCAAAACTATACTCCCCCAACAGTCGCACCAGTCGAGCCCCGGAAACAGAAGTCAAGTCCCGGGCCGCAAGTCCCGAGCAACAAGTCAAGTCCCGAACCACGCAGCAAACCCGGCTCCAGGGGTGGCACAGCAACCAGGGCAAAAGGTAGCTATCTTCTCCTTACTTTTCCTTACTTACTCCTTACTTTAGTTTCTTAGGTCTAATCAGTTCTAATGAAGTTCTTCGGAACTAGTGAGGTTCTTCGGAACTTCTAAATTAGTCTTCCGCATTTCCCATCAGGCTCAGGTGCTTACCGGCAGCTCTTCAGGAATTTACATGTGAGGGCACACAGGAATGCTGACCCAGCTGGAGTGGGACATCCGGACATGGCAGAATGGGTGGGATGGCTTGAGGGAAGGATGATATGAGCAGGCACCCAAGCCTGAAGAAAGAAGATGTGTAATACTTGGAGGTTGGATGGCTTGGCCCTGACTTGAGCGGCCCCTCTAGTGCTGGCTCACGGAATCACGGAGGCTGTTGAACTGGGCTTATTCCTGGGCCATTTAGACTTTCCAGTCAGCCTGCTTCTCTTATACACAGAGAAGTCACCCACAGGCATACACAGAAGGGGTTTCTTTCTGTGCATAATCCCCCCCCCCAGTTAGGGATGCCAGCCTCCAGATGGGACCTGGGGACCTCTTGGAATCACACCTCATCTCCAG
This sequence comes from Lepidodactylus listeri, assembly GCA_029233225.1. NCBI lineage: Eukaryota > Metazoa > Chordata > Lepidosauria > Squamata > Gekkonidae > Lepidodactylus > Lepidodactylus listeri. The sequence goes on along the minus strand of JARCFY010000009.1, from coordinate 106,908,570 downwards.
ACTACAGAGATCAATTCTCCTGGAGAAAATGAGTGCTTCAGAGAGGGGACTTTATGGCATTGTGCCCCCCTCAGGTCCCTGTCCATCCCAGACTCCATCCCCAAATCTCCAGGAGTTTCCCAACCTGAAGTTGGCAACCCTACTCCCCCATCCCCTTCCGGTGGCCAGGGGAGACCTGGCAACCTTACGCCCAGTATTACACAGGGCAGAATGTTGAGAAGGCCAAGCCGGTCTCTGAATGGGTTATTTCCCATTTGCATTGCTTTCCTGGTGCCCTGTCACTTTAAAGATAGAAATGAACCCAGATCTGCACTCCTGTTTAAAATAAAGCTAGGCCACCTGTCCAGGCTCCAGCATGGACAGGGAACAAAGTGGGTGGCCACCAGGACCCTGCTTCTTCTCTGCGCTAAACCGCCAGCGCCAGGAGCCACTGAGGGCTTCTGGCTGCTGTGGCGGTGAGGGCGCCCTGCCAGAGCCAGCCTCACCCTAAAGGGAGGCGGGAGGGTGGGGAGAGGAGAGGAGGTGAGCAAGGCAGTGGAGGGACAGGAGCTGCCCATGGGCAAGCAGCGGCGCTTCACTGAGGAAGGACAACGAGAGCATCACAAGGGGGCTATCTACATGGCAGCGCATCTCTTCCTGCTCAGGCAAGAGTGGGAGATGAATGGATGTGCAGGTGCCCCCTGCTCTCCCCCGCTTCTCGTCATCACCTTTTACTCACCCACCTGTGGCCCTGTGAAGATGTACCTTGGCCCAGTCTGGCACAGTTGCAGTTGAGCGGCTCTGACACTTTCCTTGTGATTTACTACCCTGTTTAGGCAAGGGAGGGGTGGCAGGCCAGTGTTGCGTCCTCTCTTAAGGGGCTGCTCTAGGCCGCTGCCTAAAATTAGTCTATGATAGTCCGGCCCTGGAGCTGAGAGAATTCTTTTTTTTTTAATAAATTTTTTTTATTGATTTTACATCTATTTCTATATCTATACGCTAAATTCTATTCTAAATTACCTTATACAGAAAATGCTGATTAAAATAATTATTTTTAGTAGATTAGTCAGTTTGAGAAACAAAAAATCTTGGTTTAACTAGTTACATATGTTACTGCTTCTAAAAATCACATAGCTGATTTGCTGGTACACATAACTTTGGAGCACGCTTATTTTCCATTAACATATACTTAGTGCTCGACATTTAACAACAATACAAAGTTTATTTCTTCTTTTGTCCTCTTCTTTTCTTTTTAGTCTCTTCCATAAGTTTGGGAGCCGCAGCTCCCTTCTCTGAGTCTGAGTTTTCTTCTTCGCTTTCTGAGCTATTCAAGCCATATGTACTTTCCTGCTGTGCTAGCGAATCGTCTGAGTCTCTCTTTTTTCTTTTTCTTGCATTTTTCCAAAAAAGCTTTCGCTTGATCAACAGAGTCAATTTTAACATTCTTTTCTTGATAGCTGAAACACAGTCCCTCCGGAGTATTCCATCGGTATATAATTGATTCAGACTGAAGCCAGGTGGTTAAACTTCTGTAGGCTTTTCTTCTTTTTCTTATTTCAAATGGAATGTCCTTTGATACCTTGATGTCTACCTCCTGGATCTTCAGCGTTGTTCTGTTGGTGGCTTTTAAAACCACATCTCTTGTTGATCTTTTGGAGAATCTTATCATAATTTCACCTGGCAGGTTTTTCTTTTTGACTAATTCAGGATAGGTCCGATAAACCAAATCCATATCGCTTATTATTTCTTCCGCTTTAAAACCTGTCACTGGTGCCAGAGCTTCACTCATTAGCTTTTTAAGATCCTCCCCTTTTTTTCAGGAACATTCTGAAGTCGAAGGAAGTAACTTGAGTGTTCCATCTGCAATTTAAATATATTATCACATTGAAAAGCCTTTTCTTTTTCAATTTTTTGTAGTCTTGAATCATGCTTACTAGTTGTCGCCTTAACTTCCAAGAGATCCTGTTGCAGCTTTTCTGTTCATTTACCTGATTCTTTCAGTTCATTTTGCATTAAGTCCATTTTGCTGTTGAGAGTAGTCATCTGGTCCACCAGCGGCCGCAGCAACGCTGAAAACATTGAGCTCATCTCTGTGGTATCACCCTTTGAACTCGGAGGACCGCTTCCTAGTTTAGGGGAGGGTTTCGGCCACCCCGTCATTGTTGCAGTTTTGCTTTTATTTAGACTTAGATAAGAAGGACTGTAGAAGAAACAATTGTAGTTGCACTAATATCTCTCAAAAGGTCTTTTCTCCGTGTATGCGATCCCCCCCTCCAGCATTTTTCAAACGCTTTTATAGTTGCAGTAACGCCATGGGAAAGTCTCAGCCGCTTCAGTAAGGAGAGGGGGGGGGAATACAATCCTCCCTTTCCCTCCCCATCGCTTTATTTGCCGTTATATTTTGCAACTCGCGGTTTTCACCATTGTGTATCAGGCGTGTTAATTGCTTCTCCGCCAAGCATTTTCTGCTGCTTCTCGGTCACGCCTACGCAGCCCAAAGGCTTCCTCGGCAGGGAAACTTACGGGGGTGATGAGGGGGGTCTTAATCCTGCGGTCGCCACCGTCAGGAGAGTCTCCCCCTCGTGCCACCCCAGGCAGAGCCCTTTCGCTAGGGTCTCTGGGGGTTCGGCACCCGTCCAGAACCCCTTCACCCTACCGGGCATGGATTGCCTCTTCTGCATATGCGGAGAGAGGCGTCTGCCATTAGCGCGTCTCTTCCAGAAGTCCCGAGCTGAGAGAATTCTTGAGAGAACAACTCTGAGAGAACTGTGACTGACCCAAAGTCACCCAGCTGGCTGCATGTGGAGGAGTGGGGAATTGTTGCTAGAGGTGCTGTCTTTACTCTTGGGTAGCCCCAATAGCAAGGGGCACCCCACTTCTAACTTGAACCAGAGACCCATGAAACTCAGGCCAAGGCAGACACTCCTGGTCCTGGAACACAGAGCAAGCCATAGCTCTGGAAACAGGGATTTCACATTCAGGTTTCAAAAGGCACCTTCAAAGCAAACATCCAGTCTTCCCCTCCACCCAGAAGAGATTATGCTTACGGGATAACACTGGGTTCCACCAGGTGAAGTATCTACATTTCTAAAGGCTATCCAGAGGCCATCTGGCAAATAGTCCTTCTGTCTCCAGAACCTCACCCAGCCCTTTTCTTGTGTCATCTCATGTCTATGTGTGGTACTTGTCCTTCCTTGCTCTTCATCCCTCAGGATACCAAGATAAACCAACCAAACGTTCAAATTATTAACAATCCTTCCTGATGCTAATCAGGGGCCCATCGCCCTCTTTTGTCTGTATCTGGGAACCTATTCAGCTACCTTGGTAGAACCATCAATGGTCTTAAAATCCATTCAGCTAGCCCCAGCACATCTGGCTCCAGTTGTTAATCCAGACTCTGCCCCCTCTGAAAGCTCACTGGCCACATCTAGGCCTTGCCCATCCTGGTGTCACACACCTCCTGGGACACCTGATTGGCCCAGGTAATCTTTTGTTCTCACCTGAGACTAGCCCCCAAGACCTTCCATTGGTCTGCGTTGTTTTCCAGTGCCTTTAACCATCTAGGTCCATGGCCTCAGACCGTGTGTTTTCTGCCCTGATGCCAACTGGCAGGCCACCCCTTTACCCTCTGGGTTTAGGCCATAATCCTTTCCTCATGGACCTCTGCACATCTGGACAGGTAGTATCATCCCATAACTCACCCTCTCTAGTCCCTATCAATCACCCTCTGCTTCCTTAGTTCTGTACTGTGTGTCTGAATGTTTGATTATTGTTTATAAGGACTTAAGAATTCTTAACTAAAGCAGTGATCTCTTTACTGATCTAGTCTCTGCAACTATTTCTGTGACCTGGATAAAGAAGAAGAAGAGATTAGATTTATACCCCGCCCGTCACTCACTTGGAGTCTCAGAGCGGCTTACAATCTCCTTTCCCCTCCCCTCCCCACAACAGACACCCTGTGAGGTGGGTGGGGCTGAGAGAGCTCTGAGACAATTGTCCTTGAGAGAACAGCTGGTACAGAGCTATGGCTTGCCCAAGGTCATCCAGCCAGGTGCAAGTGGAGGAGTGGGGAATCAAACCCGGTTCTCCCAGATTAGAGTCCGCGCACTTAACCACTACACCAAACTGGCTCTCACCAGTGGGATAAAGTGGGACTCTGGTATATAAAGGCCATGATCCTGTAGTTATGCCAACTGCACATTAATATCATAATTCCCCAACCTTTTATTAAAGCAAACAGAGCAATTTGGCTAACAGAATCACACCTGGTTCTCCAGATTAGAGTCCATCACTCTTAACCACTACATCAAACAGGGCAGGTGGGGATGGAGGAGGAATTGTAATTGGCAGGCAGTTTTAATTTCCACCAAGTGATACATAAATCATCATCAGTGGCATTTCTGAATTAGGAGGGGGCAGACAAGAGTTATGGTAAGTTTTAGAGGTGTGTTCTTGAATACATTCAGGATTAAGGGGCAAAACAGCAGTGAAGATGAACAGCATTGGCTGCTGTTGTTATTATTTTACTCCCCATGGGAACGGCAGCAATATTATCAGTATAGGCCACCAATGCAGTTAGACACCTTCTTTTTTTTTTAATACAATGAGATTTGCTAATAAAATAGCCACTTAGTATATAGCTGATATTTGAAACATGGGGATGGATACTGATTTACCCTATCTATATTCTAATTCCAAGAGGTTTTTTTCCTGTGTGGATGCTTATTTCTGCCGAAAGAGAGCTCACTCTCCCCCAACAGCTTTTCCTACATACACAGGCCCCTTCCTCGGTCGGCAGAAAAATCTGAAAAGTTAAAAAAAACCTTCAGGGACCGTAGAATCCCCCAAAATACCTTTTGAAATGGCATCAGCTCCAGGCGTCAACTGTGAGGAGATTAGAATGTTCAGAGGAGGGGGGGAGGTTCTAACTGTTTCTGGCAGTAAAAGGCAGGGTTTTTACTGGCAGCAGCTCTACACATGTGCAGAGAAGGGACTTATGGGAGGCGCGGGAAAAGCTGCTGGGGCCGCAAGGGAAGTCGCCATGGCAATAACCGTCCCTGCCACTGCTAGGACTGCAGCAGCAAGAACCATCCATGCTGCCACTGGGAAGCTGGCCCTACAGCTGGTCAGCTGAAGTCTGAGGAGGCAAAGCCTGCCTCAGCCCCTCTCACTTGCCAGAAACAGAAAGAAGTGGAGTTCTTTGAGAAGGGAGAAAGCGAGAGAAAGAATAGGGGATCGTCTGTTGCGGGGAGAGAAAGAAAAAGAACAGGAGACTGTCTGAGGGTTGCCTGAGGGAGGGAGAGAGAAAGAGGAAGAGATTGTGGGGGGGGGGGGGGATAGAGAAATAGTGGAGAGAAAGAGGGGGCAAAACAGGGGTGGGAAAAAGAGGACAGTGTCTGAGAAGGGCAAGGGTAAGAGAGGGTGATTCAGGGGCATAGAGTTTGTGATTTTCCGGAGGGGGCAGGGGTCTTGCGTGTGCGCGCTTTGCGTGTGTGTGCCGGGACTATATCCCCGCCGCTGCCACCAGAGCCTCCTCCCCCACCCGCCAGCCCGCCCGCCTGGCTCCCAGCTCCCGGCTTCCCAGAACCCGCTTGCTCTCTCACTCGCTCCCTCCCTCCCTGGGCCATTCGGGGCGCTACCAAGTGTGATGACGTCACCCGGAAGTGACGTCATCATGCTGGGCACGTTGCCAGGGCAACACTCTGGCAATCGCCCTGAAACTCTATGGTGCTAATGAGTTATGCTAATCAGCTCCTGCACCTCTTTTTCTACGAAATGACCCCTGCTGATAGGTATAAGAATTACGTGGACATGCCAGATGTTCCATATGCTGAGGAGCATTCTCAATTGTTTCCTGAATATTTAAATCTAGATACTATTATAATCCTTCTCTCATGTGACACTTGGGGACATTCAAATGTGTACACTGGGAGCATGCACTACTTCCAATTTGTGCAGCTGCCATTTTATCTGAATAAGTCATCATGCATATTTTCTGCTTCAGTACTTGCAACACAAAACCTAGGCTTTGTGTAGCATGTAGAGAAGCAGAAAACGTGTGTGATGTCCTATTCAGACAAGATGGCAACCACACATATTGTGAGGATCACAGGTAGTCTGTGCTTCTGGTATCCGTATTTGGATATTCCCCAAGTATAGCAAATAAAAAGAGCTCGTGTTCCCATATGATGGGTTGGTCTCAGAAAGGATGCTGGAGAACAAATGCTCAGTCCTGTAGCACTTGGGTTCCAAGTTCCCATAGGATTCTGTCTTGTTCACCGTACTGTTACCCAGCATCTGCATGAAGATGTGGCAGAAGTTGCTATCTGGAGATCTGGAGTAAAGTCTTATGGATATAGTGGTGATACCCAGCTTTATTGCTCCTTTCCAGCTGAGTCAGTTGAGACACTGGATATTCTGAATCGATATACGGAGGTGGTAATAGCCTAGATGAGAACCAATAAACTGATGCTTAATCCAGAAAAGTTTAGGGTGCTGTTGGAAGATGATAGAGTCAATCTCTTTAGAATGGAGTTGTGCACCCTTAAAGGAGTAGGTTCACAGCTTTGAGCGTCTATTAGATCCATGTTTATACATGAAGGCATATGGCTGGTATGCCATCTATTGCCTTTCCCCAATAGATGAGATTTGGCCATGGTCATCCTGTCTCAACTACTGCACTGCATTTTTTGTGGGAGGCCCTTGAAGACTGTTCTGAACTTCAATTAGGGCAAAAATGTAGCATCATAACTGCCAAGTGAAATAAGTTTTAAAGAGCTTCACTGACTAGCCACCTTACTTATTCCTCCTGCAATGCTAATGCTTTTCAGCTTCCATTTTTCTTGCTGGGTTGTATTATCATCGTGAGTCTTCTTATTGTGGTCGATTTTACTTATGATTGGTCTGTGCTCTAATCTAAATTTGGAAGCTGTCCCAAGAGCCATCTTTGGCTGAGAGTTTGCAGCCTAATTTTCCCCCCTAAATAAATAAAACACCCAGAACATCCCGTGGATACATCCTCACTGCAATTTGTGCAACTCTAGCAGCTGCAAAATGTTCACAGGATATATTCAGAACTGTATTGTCCAATATATTCTCCACACGATTCTTGTACCTGGAGATGGTCACTGGAGGTCAAATAAAGAATAATCACCAACCCCTCTGGTCCACAAAACAAAATTACGTTGAACCTCTTTCCAATCATTTTTTTCTCTGTTTCACAGAAACTGTAACACTAAAATGAGAGCAAAACCAGCTTTCAGATTTTTTTTTTTTTAGGGTATTGTTCTTTAGCTGTTTTGGTATGTATTTAGCATTTTCTGAACTGTACACTGTAGACAAATAACGTGTAGGATGGAATACAAAGATGATTTCAATTAATAAGGTACAAATAGAATGCCAGAGATATCAAGAATGATCAGCGGCTTGCCCCGAGTCCTAATGCAGATGGGCCACCAAATTCTCATCTCTACATGAGGCCAATCATCAGTATCTGTTCAAGAAGGAATAATTAGCAAAACAGCATAATGCATTCTGTCATTTTTCAAACAACACCATTAGATTGATTACAGACCATAATAAAAACATCATAAGCCATAATAAACCTGGCATCTGGAATAGTAACAGCCATCCCTCTCCCTCCACCCCAGGTCCCCCAGAAGAAATTAAAAATGGAATAAGTGATTCCATGTGGAACATGTGCATTTTATAGATCCCGATCAAATGCATTTAGAATAATTTCACAAGTATTTCAGCTAGTGGGAAGAGAGGAAATAATGAACATGACAAGCCTCTTGTCAAACTGAGGGGACTCATCCAGCCTTCTAAGATATGGAGGGATCTGGCTCTTTGAAATAAAATCTTCCCCACAAGTCTTCCCCTCAGACAGAATGTAAATGCTTGAGGGTTTGCTGCCATGAACTAAGTTTTGTTGTGTGCAAGTGGGGCACCGAGAACACTGAGACAAGAGCTGAAAAAGAACAACAAAGATGGTTTGTTTATGCACAAGGAATTAAACACAACACTTCGTCAGACAGGGGCTTGCTAATACAGTCCAGGAATGCTTGGCTGTGGCACTTACACTGAATACCAGGTAACACTTTAGGACAGATTTTAGATTCAATTTCTGACAGGTTAGAACCTCTCAAACACACAGCACTCTTACCACACCAGCCTGCCCTTTCCCCAAAGTCAGACTAACTAGTACAGGTCTGTTTATCACATAGGGTGGCCACCCCCCAGGTCTGGGTGAAACAGCAGAACATGGGCCTGAATCCCAAGTTGCAAATCACCACTGGGGAAGGAGCCCAACCTGCGCCACATCCACCCCACGGGCAAAAAGACCCTTTAAAGGGTCTTTTGATCAGCTGAAGCCCTTTAAATCTTCTAGCAGGGTGGGAGTGGTGGCTGCAAGTGGCTGTGGCTTGGGGGCAGGGCTTGGGGGCATCCCTGCCCACCCCCAGAATGCCTCCCAAATCCTCCCGCCGTATTGACCAGGGGACCTGGCAACCCTATCATCACCAGAAACAGGTCTATAAACCCAGTAACTCTGTTCCCCCCCAACATAGAGCTGACCACACTCTATACTCTTTTCCTGGCAGAAGTACACACAAAACCACCTGCTCTCTTCCTGAGGCGGTCCTGAGGCAGTCAACTCCCCCCTCCCCTAAACACACACACATTCGATCATTTCTCTGAAAAGGAATTGGATGCTAGAGCAGGCAGGCACTAACAATTGATGGGCTATTACACCTTTCAGGGGCAGGTCAGACTGATTTCCCATGAGGCGCTGCTCTGGCGTCGTTCTTCCCTTTGCCCCAATTGTATGCTTGAATTTCCCACTATTTGCCCCGTGCTGCATTTTGACCTGCAGCTTCACCTGAATTCTCTCATGGCCTCAGTGATCCTGTTTTTTGAGGAGCAGCGTCTTGTGGGAAATCGGTCTCAGCCTCCTGTCTGTCACGATTAACAAGTCAGGAAATCACCCCCTCATCTTTCTAGATTTCCTGTGCAACATTATTATGACTAGTTTGGCCAGAAAACCCTTTCAAAAGAAGATTGCCAGTTCCCTTCTCAAATGTCCACTTCTGAAATGGTCTAATGTCAAGATCCATTACCATACATACTGGGGAATTTCACACTACACCTTTAAAAACGTTACTGAACTGGCTTGGACTAAACTGGTACAGTGATGGCCATTTCAGATAGCCCTTCCCGTACTGTTTTGGAGCTGTCTTTGAAGCGGTTTGCCATTTCAGACTGCTGCTTTCTTTTCGTGCCTCTTTTCGCCCATGCAGGCGATCTCTGACATTTTTTTTAAAAAAGAGCCAATTTAGAGCGCTATAACGCTATAGCATTATAGCAACCCTATTGGAATGCCTGGGCTCAGTGATGCCTAGGCACTCCAATGAGGTCGCTATAACGCTATAGTGTTATAGTGCTCTAAATTGGCTCTTTTTAAAAAAATGACAGAGATCACCCATGTGGGCAAAGAGAGGCACGAAAACACTCGTCATCAGAGGAAGCACTTCGGGGGCATTTCACACAGCATCCCATAGCACTTCAGGACCGGTACAAGAACTGAAGAATGCTTGGGAGGAGGTTTCCAGGTAAACCAGCTCAGGAATGCTTCCCCAACAGGACAGGCACATTTCTGTGTGAAAGTGTCAATATATTCCATTAGGGAACCGGTACTAATACGGTTCTGTGTGAAATGCCTGACAGAAACTGTTACAGAAGAGTTCCTGAAATGGAACATATTGGCTGTGTGAAATTCCTCTTCATGTCTTCTGTGGAAACAGTTGCTGGATCAGGGGGTCAAAGACAAACCTGGATGAGAAACACTTTCTGGAGAGATAAGAGGGAAAGGTTATATAGTTAGTTAAGCCTGTTTAATAGAGTTGTGTTCTACTTTCTGTTACTGGCAAGTGCTGGAGTCTCTCAGTCCAGAGTGTCTAATTCCCCAGCTAACTTCACATGGCAGCAGCCTGACCCAGATCCCACAAGCCTGAAGTAAAAAACTAAAAGGGAGGGGAAAGTGCTGGAGAAATCAAGGACGATCAAGGAATAGTGATGATGAAAGAAGCCTGTGTCTTTTTTGGCAGAGAGGAAATGTAAGCCGCTTCTTTTAACTTTTCACTCTCCTGAGCCATTTCCATTAATTATTTCCCAACAAGTGGCCCAAATAGAAGCACAGATTTGGAAAGATAACATAAGAGAAGCCAATGTTAGATCAGGCCAGTGGCCCATCCAGTCCAACACTCTGTCACACAGTGGCCAAAAACACCAGGTTCCCTCAGGAGGTCCAGCAGTGGGGCCAGGACACTAGAAGCCCTCCAACTGTTGCCCCCCGCCTGTCAAACACCAAGAATACAGAGCATCACTTGCCCCAGGCTGAGAGTTCCTATCTATACTTTGTGGCTAATAGCCACTGATGGACCTCTGCTTCATATGTTTATCTAATTCCCTCTTGAAGCCGTCCATGCTTGTAGCCGCCACCACCTCCTGTGGCAGTGAATTCCACGTGTTCATCACTCTTTGGGTGAAGAAGTACTTCCTTTTATCTGTTCTAACCCGACTGCTCAGCAATTTCATGGAGTGCCTATGAGTTCTTGTATTGTGAGAAAGGGAGAGAAGTACTTCTTTCTCTACCTGCTCTATCCCATGCATAATCTTATAAACCTCGATCATGTCACCCCTCAGCTGTCGTTTCTCCAAGCTAAAGAGCCCGAAGCGCTTCAACCTTTCTTCATAGGAAAAGTGTTCCACCCCTTTGATCATTCTAATTGCCCTTTTCTGCACTTTTTCCAATGCTAGAATATCTTTTTTGAGGTGTGGTGACCAGAACTGTACACAGTACTCCAAATGAGGTCGCACCATCCATCTATACACGGGCATTATGATACTGGCTGCTTTGTTTCAGTTCCCTTCCTAATCACCCCCAGCATAGTGTTGGCCTTTTTCACTGCAGTCGCAGATTGTCTCAACGTTTTCAGTGAGTTATCTACTACGACTCCAAGATCTTTCTCTTGGTCAGTCTCCGCCAGTTCGAACCCCATCAACGTGTATTTATAGTTAGAATTTTTTGCTCCAGTGTGCATCACTTTGCACTTGGCCACATTAAACCCCATTTGCCATGTTGATGCCTACTCGCCCATCCTTGACAGATCCCTTTGGACAATCCTCCCTGGTTCTCACCACCCTGAACAACTTTGTGTCATCTGCAAATTTAGCCACTTCACTGCTTACTCCTAACTCCAAATCATTAATAAATAAGTTAAAAAGCATCGGACCGAGTACTGATCCCTGTGGTACCCCACTGTTTACCTTCCTCCACTGAGAAAATTGCCCATTTATACTCACTCTGTTTCCTTTTAATATGCCAGTTTTTGATCCACAAAAGGACTTGAACTCTTATCCTGTGACTATTGAGCTTACTTAGGAGCCTTTGATGAGGAACTTTATCAAAAGCTTTCTGGAAGTCAAGGTAAACAACATCTATTGGGTCCCCCTTGTCCACATGTTTGTTTACTCCCTCAAAGAACACTAACAGGTTAGTGAGACAAGATCTTTCCTTACAGAACCCATGCTGATTCTTCCTCAATAGATTTTGTTCATCAATGTGCCTACTAATTTTTTCCTTAATAACAGTTTCCACCAACTTACCCGGTATCGACATCAGACTGACTGGCCTGTGATTTCCCGGATCTCCTCTGGAACCCTTTTAAAAGATGGGAGTGACATTCACTACCTTCCAGTCCTCAGGAATGGAGGCAGATTTTAAGGAAAGATTACATATTTTTGTCAGGAGATCCACAAGTTCCCATTTGAGTTCTTTCAGAACTCTCGGATGTATGCCATCCAGGCCCGGTGATTTATTTGTTTTTAAGTTGTCTATCAGACGTAGGACCTCCTCTCTCGTCACCTCAATCTAATTCAGGTCTTTCAACACCCCTTCCGAAATCAGTGGTTCTGGAGTGGGCAAGCACTTCTCATCTTCCACAGTGAAGACAGGGGCAAAAAATGCATCCAGCTCTTCAGCCATTTCCCCATCATCCTTCACTACACCTTTTACCCCTTGGTCATCAAAGGGTCCTTACTGCTTCCCTGGCTGGTTTCCTACTTCTAATGTATTTGAAGATTTTGGGTAGCTTCAGGGCTAAGAACCAAGAATGAAGAAGAACAGATCAATACACTGATCTAGCTAATGTATGATCAGGCAGATGATATTTTACTGTCATTCAGGCTGAGTGAGGAAGATATAAACACATGTGACAAAATGATGGAAAGTTTTGAAAAACATTTTATTGTGAGGCGCAATGTGATTTATGAACAGGCAAAATTTAATTCACATGTGCAGGAAAAAAGTGAGCCTGTGGATGATTTAATTACTTCGTTACACTCACGAGTTTAATATTGTGAATATCAGCCCTTATGTGAGGGACTAATCCCAAACAGAATTGTTGTGGGTGTCAGGGAGGTGAGTTTATCTGAAAAGCTACAGCTAAACGACAGGCTCACCCTGGAAAAGTCAGTCACTGCATTGAGGCAGCATGAGAGTTTTAAGAAGCAACAATTAGACCCTCACAGCGGTGGCAGAAGCCCTTAGCTGGACAGTGTTCATACTCAGAGAGGGGCGGTGAGACTCCAGCATATAAGAACTACAGTGGCAGAATGGGAACACACAACATAATAAGGAAAAAATGCCAGTGGTGTAGTGGAAATACACACAGGAAGAAAAGATGCCTAGCAAAATAATCTGTCTGCTATAGCTGTATAAGATTGCAAAGGCCATCTTTGCAGGGTTAGCAGAAGGCAAGTTGCAACTAACCCAACAAGTTTCTTGGGCTCGGTGAAGAAATGCATTTTCTCCAGGGAGGTCTGAGATGAGCAAAGCCTCCACTGTGCATTTTTAAAGTTTTTTTTTTTTGCCCTCTGGGCAGAGAACAGGCATGGAGAGGAGGGGGAAGTCTGTCCAATTGCTTTCCAGGCGTACCTCAGCTCATCTTCATTCAAATACTAATAGATCTGTCAGGAGAGATAATGGGTGGGTCCAGATGTCCCCTTTCCTCCAAGCAGGAAACAGAGGTTTGGAGGAATGAAATGCTAGATAGTCTTCAGGAAGGAGATTCCTAGAGTTCTCCAGGAAATGCTTCCTTGGCCTGGCCTGGCCTGGCCTGGCCTGGCTGGGTCAGTGGGTGGAGAAACATATAATAAAACCTTCTTGCAACAGGAAGGAGGGCTCTTTTCCCTTTTACAGAATGGACATTGTACTGTGTGGTCACTGCAGGGACAGCAGAAATTCAGAAAGCAGATTTAAAAGGGTCTCTTGTGAAAACATGCGTTCCACACCATGTTTATTTAAATACTGAAACATTGAAATAAGTACTATTATGAGACTTACTTCAAACAGAGAGGATGTTTGTCAACACAAGTCTTAAGTATTTTATAGCATTAGCGTGCAAGAGAAATTCATGGACAGGGTTGTTTATTTCACTCCCACAGCCTCCCCCCACTGACTGAACTATGAACAACATGGAGCAATTTTAAATACTGAACCAGGCTGTGGGGTGTGGAAACTACTATGTAAAAATATAAACAAAAATACCCAGCTGTGCATAGGTGACCTCTCACAACAGGGACTTGCTGGATCACACCCATTAAGTTTAACTGCTGCATTCCTGTTTCAGTAACTAATTTCTATACTTTTATTATAGGTTTTTTAAAAAGGTGCTGAAGGGGTGGGACCGAAATATTTATGGAAAACAATTCATTGCTGCCACCGCATCAAATGAGACAGGGGAAGATTTTTAATGAGACTATCCTCAACTTATCTTTTCCCTATGGCACTATAGATTGTCTTTTCTCTGTTGTCTCAGCTTCTTTTCATAAATGGAGATAACAGTTTCAGAGGATAGGAATCTGGCAATGTCTTCTGCTTGAGGAAACTGCTACAGAAAACGATGCCAGATTCCTATCCTCTGAAACAGTTATCTCCATTTATGAAAAGAAGCTGAGAAAAGGGGGGCATCTTCTTTACCTATTTTATGACCTGCTCCAAGCTTGAGATATCATGTCAGACTGTTCTGTTTATTTTATGCTGTTTTTATGCCTCAGCGAGTTAACTTGTTTTTACTTATTTGTTGGGCTTGGTTTTTTTCCCCTTAATTGTGAGTTGCCTACGATAGTTTCTGGCAGGGTTCATTTCGTAGCAGGAGCTCCTTTGCATATTAGGCCACACACCCCTGATGTAGCCAATCCTCCAAGAGTTTACAGAGCTCTTCTTACAGGGGCTACTGGAGGTTTGGTACATCCTCTTGGAGGATTGGCTACATCAGGGGGGTATGTCCTAATATGCAGAGGAGCTCCTGCTATGAAATGAGCCCTGGTTTCTGGACAGAAAGCATACACATTTTCTAAGTAAATGAATTATCTTTCAGTGATTTTCACTTAAAGGTGAGTTGCTGTGAGAAGCACTAAAAATCCCCCCATGCAAGCCATGTCCTTAGTGAATCACAGAATCATAGAGTTTGAATAGACCTCCAGGGTCATCTAGTCCAACCCTCTGAACAATGCAGGAAATTCACAAATACTCGCCCCCACCCCCAGTGACTCCTGTTCCATGCCCAGAAGACGACAAAAACCTCCAGGATCCTTGGCCCAACTGACCTGGAGAACAATTTCTTCCTGACCCCAAAGTGGCGATCAGCATTCCCCTGGGCGTATAAGAAAAGGCCACAAGAACTAATCACTGATGCAACACTTCCTGCCCTCCCTCTCATGATCCGCCTAAGTTCACATGGTTCCATTTTGCTGAGGTAACTCAGCACTTGGGGCATGCATTATACTGAGTCAAACCACAAGTCCCCCTACTTTGTCAGGCAGCAGCTGTGCAGGGTTTTAGGCAAAGACAGGACTTTCCCAACACTTACTGAGAGCGTTGAACTCAATAGTTCTTAGTAGAAGAGGTTGACTTCCTGGTGGCACACCATGATCATTTTGCTTAGCACTTTGCAGATAAAATCTCTTGCATTCATTCTGGCTTGGATGCTATGTTAACAATGACAGGATCTAATGGTGCCAGGGTGCCACCTCATCCAGTTTGGGATACTTTTCAGTTTATTCTCCTGAGAATGTGGACAGGATTCTTGGAAGTTTGAGGCCTACCACCTGCTTGTATGACCCTTCCCATTCCTGGTTACTTGAGAGGTAGTTAATGCTTCCTTAAGAGAAGAGGTGGTTGTCCCAACCTTGAAACAGGCTGTGGTGTGTACACTTCTTAAAAGGAGATATCAACAATCAGGGGTCATTTCGAGCAGGAGCTCGGGGGAGCTCAGCTCCAGGAGTTGGTGCCATCCCTGGAAAGGTCCTTGTTCCTCCAACCAGCCTTCTGAAGGCTTCAGTCACCCCTGAAGCTATCCTCCCAGAACAGTGGGAGTAGTAGCTGTCTCAGGCTTGGAGTAGTAGCTGTCCCCTCTCTGCCAGCTCGCTTTTCCTTCCTTCCTTCCTTCCTTCCTTCCTTCCTTCCTTCCTTCCTCTCTCTCTTTCTTGCCTTCTGACATACTTCCGGTGATGTCAGGTGGTGTAGTATATGCAAATAAGTTATGCTAATGAGTTATGCTAATGAGCTCCTGCACCTCTTTTTCTACGAGGCAAATAGCTTGCTTCACCAGAACTTCTGCATGTTCAGCCCATGCTTTACCACCTGAATCTTCACACTCCTAATCTATATTCCTTGTTCCATATTCTTGGAGAAAACTGTGGAGGCGCACCACACAAAGCACATTGTAAGTCCTACTAAATGTCATATCTGCAGTAGGAGTGATTTGCCCTCAGAATTAGATAGCATCCCTGTAGTGTGGATTCCAACTCTTACAGAAAGAGTTCTTATTGTTCTCTGACTAGAAGAATCTCAAAGTTTTATTGGAGGGGATGGACCAAAGAACTATTTTCTCTGTAGCTAAGTTTCTGCTCTCTGCAATTAAAATATGTTCTGAGAACATCCAGTGTATACAGTACTGTACAGAACCTGTATTAGGCATTTGATACAGACAGTAAACAAATGTGAAATACTACATAGCCAGTCCTTGAGGGTTCTTCACTGTGCAGTTGGGCCTGGCCCAGCATCTTGCACTACACAACTTGTCCAGACTTTTCCCAGGGAAAGGCTATCAGAAGGAAGTTAGGATAAATAGATGAAGATAAGGGGGGCAGATGAAGGAGAAAAGTATAAAGGACAGAGGGAAGAAGGAAAAGGAGACAGACTGTGGGGTTTTTCATAGAAGGGAAGAGGATATAGTGAGGGAGAGAGGGGGAAGTAAGATGCCACCCATAAATCCTTGCGAGTTCTAACTTGGATGACTCTGTACGCCAGTGTTCTGCAAATTAATTTTGTTCTCTATTCCTTGGAGGAATTAACCAGCACGCTAAGGCATCTCCTTTTTAAATGTGGGAAAAAATATTGTTCCAAGGCTTGAGTTAGTGAAACCTATTTTTAATCAAGAAACTTATTCAGCTATTGTGACCAAACAAGGTTTTAAGTGGTCAGTAAAAAGAAGGCGCTGGTGCCACTTGATTGTCTTGCAAATCTGGACCTAATGTGGAGCAAACGCTTTCAAAAAGTAAGGTCCGCCCAATGGCATAGTGGAGTAAGGATTTATTTGAAAGCTTCCAATTGATAAAGCCTTACCTAGAAAGGGTGTTCCCCAGGTTTATTGAAATATTTGTGCCAGCATTCTGTAGCCACAAAGTAATCTCTGCGGCGGTACACTGATCCATGTCTTGATTAGCACATAGGCTTATGTGCATTATGGAGCACTGCTGCAAAGCCCCCCCCCCCCCAAAAAAAGGAATTCAATTGTCTTGCTGTTGCAGAGTATTTTCATTACAAACTCTCTATACAGGCTCTGCTGAGATTAATGAACATTTCTATAAAGAGATGCCTGCTTTGTAGGGGTGCGTTTGGCTTGGGAACACCCTGCGGGTGATAGAATGAACGTATGAAGCCGGAGGCAAACCTGGGCCCCAGGAGCCAGAGAGAGAGAAGACGGAAGCTGTCAGCAGAGAAATCCCGTTAGAGCATGAATGGGGATGTCGGCTCCTAAAATAGTTTCAAGTGGGAGAATGTCATGGAGTGCTGTCAACCAGAATAAATGCAGCCACCTCACAAACCCTTTCCCAAGCAGCTGATTGGTCTTCTCCCATGCTAAAAAATAATCAGGCCGTGCCTGTCCAGTAACTGTTTTATACACGTATGGCCTTTTTATCCCTGGTTCTTTTACACAATGTCTATTACTCATGTATCTTTATTTTTAAACATTGCAGTTGACTGTATTCCCTACGTAACACCACTCCAAGGTTGCTTTGTAACTTGAAAATCAGCCTAGACCCTATGAACATAGCTAGTCAAATGCCTAGCAAGGTGAATACTAGGGGTGTGCATTCAGGTTTACCCAAACCAAAAATATACCTGGAAATCACCTTACTGGTATTTTTAGGTATATTTCAGCTTCCCAAATGTATCTGGTATTTTTCTGGAGAACTGAAAAAAAATCGTGAAAAAATATACAGGAATTCCCGGCAAAACTGGGCTGCCCAGCAAAGCCCCAGCTGAGCTTGTGGGAAGAACTCTCCGCATAAGATCGGCTCCTGGGCAGGCTCTGTTGGGCAGTCTGGTCTAAACTGGGCTGCCCAGCTGAGTCCCAGCAGAGCCTGCGAACAGAACTCTCCCCACAGGAGAGTTCCTGGGTGGGCTCTGTAGGTGTAATGTAGTATGTTCTGTGTAGCAACTGTCCTGCCATGTGCTCCCAGGTAATGGCGCCCACCTCATGGCCAGAGCACATGGTCAGGCAGAGAGGGGAGCTTGAATCTGGAGGAACAATAGACGTCCGGATTGAAAGCCTCCACCAATGTGGGACCTAGGTTCTCCCTGGGGAGCCAATGCAATCAAAGGCTCCTCCAGGGAACCTATGACAAACATGCGCATATGTTAAGCCCCTATCAGGTCTTTTGGGTGCGGCCGGAGGTGTGGCTCCGGCCAGCATATAATGAGGGCCCTGGAGCCCTGGAAGCATGCTTGTTCTGACCATCTACTGGGCATGCTGAATCACTCAATAAAGGCTTCATGATTTGACCGTTCCTGGTCTCCTGAGTCCAGTATGTTTCAGTAGGGCAGTCTGGTCTAAATCAGGCTGCACAGAAGAGCCCCAGCTGAGCCTGCAGGGAGAACTCTACCCATAGGATAGGCTCCTAGGTGGGCTCCGTTGGGCAATCCAGTTTAAACTGGGCTGCCAGCAGAGCCTGGGCGGGCTGCTTGATGAGCTCTTTTGGGCTGTCCAGTTTAAAAGGACTGCCCCAAAGAGCCCCAGCTTAGCCTCCTCGCAACTGTTTCTAGTGGGTTTGCTGCTGCTTTTTTCAGTGTTTTTCAGTTCGGGTCTACTGGACCCAGAAAAATTCAGAATTTCTGGAAAATCCCGAACCAAAAAAATACCCCCCCAAAAATTGCACACCTGTAGTGAATACTTTATTGCCAACCTTTAATTTCATTATCTCCTTTTGTGTGGCCAGATGATTTTAGTATACACTAAGGAACATGAGGAAAGGGCATGATCCAGTCTATGTCTTGAATGAGCATTTATGTGAGTGAAAGGAGATCTCTCAGGGGTTTGTCATACTGATTTCTTCCCTTCTGAATTGTCCCTTAGTTGTCCTGCTCATTCTATTATGTGCACAGTGAGATGTTCAGCCAGTCCTAAGCAAAGTTACACTCTGAAGTCAATGGATTTAGAAGGGTGTTACTTAGGGTTGCCAACTCCATTGGGAAATTCCTGGATATTTGGGGATGGAGATTGTGGAGGGTAGGTTTTTGGGAGAGGAAGTTGCTCAGCAGAGTTGTGATGCCATGCAGCCCTTGGCAATGTGCACATTGGATTGATAGCTAATGGGAGAGGAGGAAAGGACTTAAACTGTGCCTTATGGGATATGTTTCCAAGCCTGAATTGCAAGTTGTTTGTGCAAGAAAAGTGAGGGGGAATGTGTAGTGCAAAATGGAAACTAGATGTCTATCCGTGCTTAAAAGAATGGGAAAATAAATTTGCCAAATATGCAGTAATGGCAAAATTAACAACTTATTTGAGAAACATCAGTTATGAAATTTGAGGAGAGATGGAGTGTGTACTATGCAAGCAGGAGACAAATTTAGAATGAGAAGCAGTTTAAAATATTGTATACAAATGTATGGTAATGAAGACAAAGCACAGTGTAAATTAGTTTTAAATGTAACATCCTGAATATAAATGTGTATAAGAAAGTGGACTTTGAAGAAACACATCTTTTTAAATTTTGTTTTTATGAGATATATAATAGATTTTTCTTCTGTATTTTTGCGATATTACCTACTTGTTAAAGTAATAGCGAGTATGCAGAAGAGGCAAAAACATGTAATACTGAGTATGTAAGTAGTGATAGGGCATACACTTCATATAACTATCCATTTTGACAGCTGCCCCCCCCCATGCATGCATGGTGGAAGTCCCCCCCCCCAAGGGGCTGTGCTTCACGGTGGTGGGCATGGCAAGATGGCAGCTGGTGTCAGCCAGGAGGAACGGAGGAGGCTGTGCTAGGGGCTGTTAGCAGTGATTTTGCTGGGGCAGAAAGAGCCTGGTACACTGGCAGCCATTTTTGTGTAGTTGTGCTTGGTGCAAACTTCAAATGGTGGGGGCAGTTAAGCAGAGAGTCTTTCCAAGGGAAGCATGTGTGCAACTTGTTTTATTTTTTAAAAATGTGCTGGAAAACTGGGTTTTGTGTTAGTTCAAAACACTTGGAGGCTCAAACTGGCAAGAAAGGGGGGAGTTTCTTGTGTGTGCATGTCTTTGTTTTATGTTCTATAGTTTGCCACAGAGTGCAAACCAGCTTTTTATGGTTAAGATGTTTTCCTAGATGCTGCAGAGAACTTTTTTTTAAGAATTCCAAGTCTTTTGGCTGGAGGGCGTTGGTAGCATCTGGTCTACACCATAGTATTTGGGATCAGGCAGGGCCTCCACATAATCTTGATTTTGAGCCATGTTGAAAAAATGAGAGAAGTAGCCTTTAGACCCCTCAAAACCCAGAGCTTTGGGGATTTTTGCCAATGCCATGGGTTGATGGTGCAGAGAGTCAATGAACTTAATGTCCATGCTTTTTATACTTACACACATCAGCTTTCCACCTACTGCTATCAGTTCAGGATCCATCCTCTCCTCTATCAGCTGCTTAATGATAAAATAAGAATCATAAGCATTGGAGTTATGCACTACTACGTCCTCCTCCTCCTCTTCTTTCCCATCTTGTCCAGATTTCTGGCCTGCCACCTCTTTCACGGTGGCCTCTCTCAACCAACTGTGCTCTTGATACCAGGCTATTTCTCCACAGAGGGAACAACAATTTTCATTCACTGGCATGTGACAGATCTCCAATAAATCCACCATCAGCCTCCAATATAATCCATCCTCTAACTGCAAGACAGATGAGACAATTCTGTTTTTCTACACCCCACAGTCACCTTCTTCCCAGCACTCCATTCCCCCCATGCTACTTACATCCTCTACTAAATTCTGAGCACAGCCTTTCCATTCTTCTTCTTTCTTCTTTCTTCTTTCTTCTTTCTTCTTCTTCTTCTTCTTCTTCTTCTTTGTCTTCTTCTTCTCTCACATCCCCCTGGTCCATTGCCTCAGCGTCCTTTTTCAGGGGAGCAGGAACAGGCTTCATTTCTTCATAAATGGGCTCTTCCATGTCTGCAACCCTGTTTGTCCCCACAGGATTCATTTCCTCATAAACTGGCTCTTCTATGGCGCGAGGAAACCAGCAGCAGCAGATCAGCTGCAGAACGGGGCCCGTCTCTCCCATTTTAAAGTGAATCTCCTGCCAAGCTTTCCAGTGCTCACTGGTGCATTTAAATGTTGCCGGACACTCCCATGCATGACGTTGGAGGACTCCCCAAAACCCTGACGTTTTTGCAGTATCCCCCAATTGCCCCAAAATTACTGCCCAGAGGTCCGGGGGGGGATTACTTGAGGGAGCATGGTGATTTCACCTCTCTCCCTTTTCCAAGCAGGGGAGAAAAACTCCCCCCCCTTTCTTGAAGCACAGCCCCCTTAGGGAGGGGGGGACTTCCGCTGGGGGGAGCAGCTGTCAAAATGGATGGTTATATGAAGTGTATACCCTTATCACTGCTTATGTAGCAATGACAAAACTAATAATGTAGCTAAAAATAGACTAGTTATGAAGTCTGAAATGTAAAATGATGAACATAAATGTATCTCATCAGAAATAAATTTCACTGTACATTAGAGACAGTCCTTTAAAAAATCAATTTAACAAAAGGGACACTGGGGATAAATATTTCTGTCTTTTATACTTTGTTATATCTAGACATCTTTGATATATACAATTACGTTAGGTGATCCTTTTTTTCCTTTCTGAATTTCCTTATACTATTTCTTTGATTCAGATAGGTAGGTAGGTAGGTAGGTAGGTAGAGAGACAGACAGACAGACAGACACACAGACGGGAGGGGGGATTTTCTGTGGGCAGAAATAAATCTATCCCACAACTAACCAATTAGGCTAAAGTTATACAGTTGCATAAACCTGTCCTAATATTAGTTCTGTACTGTACTACACATCCAATAAATCATGATTTTTAAAAAGGTATACATTAAATGACTTTCCTAGATTTAGGGATATGGGAAAACTACATATGAAAAGAATTTTTAAAATTCTAGTAAATGAAAAAGAATGAGTCAAGCTAAACAATTTATAGCTTTTTGTTAACTTGGCAAGGGTAGTTTCAAAAAATGTAACTAGCATAATGTGATAAAACAATTTAAGTGCATGATGTTCGCACTGATTTATTCATTGGAATTACATATTCCTTGTATTAATCGCCTGTGACCAGGAAGGCCTCACTGACCTGTGTATCACTCTGCAGCCAATGAAATTATCCAAGGCCTAGCCATGCCATGCCATGCCTTTGATAGACCTATCTTCCTCAAATTTCTAGCATGCTTTACAAAAATCATCAAAACTCTCGACCATCCCTTCATTCCTGTGTTACATGTTTTGGAAACCTAAATCAAAATGTCACCCCTTTGCAATAATTTTTTTACAGATTCTTATACTCCATACCCACATTTTTTTTGTGTGTGTGTATTATTTGCCAGTTAGCCATCTGTCGGCATTGTGGGGTATAATCATATGTATGCCAGCTGCTGTAAATGAACTCTACTGTTTTGATAAGGTATCCTGTCATTTTGGGGGAATATACGAGATGTCACTCACACGGACATGCTAAGATCAATGTTAGCCTGAGGTGCGCATTAATGGAGGTCTCTGGCGTTATAAAACAATTGTATTATTCACAGCCTTTGACTCTAAAGCAAATTGTGCCTGTGGTATTTGTATTTTGTCTTCCGCATCTGTCAGAATGGCAAGATCCCCTGCAGAGAATATTAATTAGAGATATGTAGATATCCCTCACATTTGGTCTGACAGTGTGTGTGTAAAAACCAGTCTACTGTGTAGTGTTCCACATGAACAGGATCTCATTTTAAATGAGGTCGTGTTGCTGATATGCATACTGTTGGTCCACCAGACATCTGTGATATTCTGTGTTATGTCCTGGATGCAATTCCTGTACACTTGTATGATTCTTTGATGTGACCAAACATGTAATGGCGCCGGCCATGCGGTCTGACCGCATGGCCTGGAAAAGGTACAAGCTTGAGGTAAAAGAACAATAGCACCCAGGCTCCTTAAGATCCACCTATCAGGGGCTTAGCATATTCAAATGAACCAATGTAATCTCTGACGGGAAGATTAACCTATCCCGCAGTGTGGGTGTGGAGGGGAGCGAGGCTTTTCTGTGCATATAAGCTGACCCCCGGGCCACCTCAGGGATGCTTGTTCCTGACCTACAATAAACTCCACTATGCTGAAACTCACTCCACCGGCCTCCAGGCTCCAATACTTTTCATTCTGCAAGCAAATGCTTGTGAGGTGACTCAGAGCCTACTCTCATTCACCATGTGTGGAATACCCATTAAGTTTTTCTTACGCTTTTGGCATTTCATTTCATTCATATTTCAATCTCTGTTTCTACCGAGTTGACAAAGAAAAAAAATGGATTATTTCATTTTATTTATTTAAAACATGTGTATGCTGCCTTTCCATTCAACTTAGGGTCCCCAAAGCAGCAAAGTATTAAAACATTTAAAAAGTATGTTTAAACCATTAAATAAAACATATAGATACACAAACACAAAAGACAGGGAGGCAGGCCAATGAGAGTTGGGCCTCTTGTGCACAGGTGTTTTGGCTCGCTTTCACTGTGCATGTCCATTGGGTTTTCTTTTTCATTCTGCATTGATTTGCCTCCCTTCAGGACTCAGTTCCATTTCCGGTCATTGTTTTCCGGGATTTTCTGAGAGTGCTTATTTACCAGTTTTTCCCTTGCTTTGCTTCCAAGCTAGTAACACAGTAGAAAATCCCCTAGTGCGCAAAAATATGGAAAATGGGGCTTCACAGCAGTTTGTCAATTTCAGGAAAAGTCTGGTCAGTTTCAACAATGGGTTTCCCGCCTTTGCCTGCATTCCTTTCTGTTCCCTTTCATTCAATGAACTAATGCTAAAATGCATGCACAAAACCTCAGCAATGAGGATTTAAATGGAATGGAAGGCACTTGCTCAATGCTACTGCTCAGCTGTGATAGGGCAATTGTGTAATTTTTTTTTTAAGTTGGACGCCACCCCCCACATGTCACAAGTGGCATGCCACCCTGATTTAGAAAAGTGGGGTTTTTAAAAAATTGTAGCTGCAGAATAAATACACTGGAGGAAAAAGAATGGTGCATAAGGTGGGCACAAAATCTGAAATCAAGATTAAAGGTTTATTGCTCTGAAAATCTGCAGCAAGATGTATATGTGTAATGACCCTTAGTGAGGGACTGACAAACAGAACAGCAAGTTAGCAAAAAGCAATAATTATGATTCTGGATCTGTTTTCTTTTTGTGTCAGTAAAGGATGTGTAAGCCCAAATAATTCTTGGGGTTTTTTTTAGGGTTCACGTCTTAACAAAGAGTCCAGGTCTGATTTTTCTTTTTTTACAAAAGAAATCTGACTTGGGGCCAAACCACATGATGAACCCAACACATGTCAGGTCACGAGCCAGTTTGGTGTAGTGGTTAAGTGCGTGGACTCTAATCTGGGAGAACTGGGTTTGATTCCCCTCTCCTCCACTTGCACCTGGCTGGATGACCTTGGGCAAGCCATAGCTCTGTACCAGCTGTTCCCTCAAGGACAGCTTGGGAAAGAGCTCTCTCAGCCCCACCTACCTCACAAGGTGTCTGTTGTGGGGAGGGGAAGGGAAAAGGAGTTTGTAAGCCGCTCTGAGACTCCCTTGGGGAGTGGAGGGCAGGGTATAAATCCAATCTTTTCTTCACGAGCGCATGATTGGACTCACAGTCAGATGTGCATCAGGGAAACTCACATTTAAAAAGATCTAGGGAGGACACACAGAGCCAGAGAAAGAGCCAATAAGGCTTCCCCCCTCCCCCGACCTTTCTACTCACAAAAGTGCAGTTGGAGAGAAACAAAGTGCTAAGCAAATGTGTTAGGTTATGGGTCGCACACCCATAACCTAACACATGCCACATGTATCATGTACTTATGCCCTTAGGCTGTTAATTTTGTTGACTTTAAAGCTTTTCCCTCCAAGGTCATAAATGGTTGAGCGAGCCTTATGAACACTGTATTATTATTATTATTATTATTATTATTATTATTATTATTATTATTATTAAAAACAACAACACTAAGTTTACTATTTGGTTTACATTTAAATTCATGCTATTGTTAAAGTTATTTTGCGTATGCACTATTTTGCACAGCCTATAATTTCTGTTTACAGCAGTGCTTATCAGATGATATTTCACAACTGATTGTTAATATTGGTCTACCGTATTCTGACACGGTCTTCCCAGGACCATGCCTCCAGCTACACCACCGGCAGCCTTCTGAAGGCTTAGTGGTAGAGCATCTGCTTGGCATGAAGAAAGTCCAAGGTTTAATCCCTGGCACTCTCCACTTAAAGGGAATGGGTAGTAGATTATGTGAAAGGCCTTTGCCTGAGACCCGAAGAAGAGGAGGAGGAGGAGATTTGATTTATTCACCACACTTCACTTGGAGTCTCAGAGCGGCTTACAAACTCCTTTCCCTTCCCCTCCCCACAACAGACACCTTGTGAGGTAGGTGGGCCTGAGGGAACTCTGACAGAAACTGCTCTTTTCAAGAAAAGCTCTGACAGAACTATGGCTTGCCCAAGGTCATCCAGCAGCTGCAAGTGGAGGAGTGGGTAATCAAACCTGGTTCTCCCAGATTAGAGTTCGTACACTTAACCACTACACCAAACTGGCTGCCTGTCAGAGAAGACAATACTGATTTTGATGGACCAAGGGTCTGGTTCAGTATAAGCTAACTTCTAGTGAAGTAACTCTGTCCTTTCTCCCTTGCTGCTCCTGGTTACTGCAACTGTCTCCTAGGACCCCCTTGTGATGCCACCTCTCACATTTGGGGACCTGAGGTGTCTGCAGACTGAACTTTAATGAATTCAACGAAGCCCTTAGAATTACTCATTTAAAAGTGGCATGTCTTGATCAGCTATATTTGGTGACTCCATCACAGGTAATCAGAATACAAAAAAGCAAATGGGTCACAGGAATCAATATTGAAGGACGTGAATGGAGAAAATAACAGAGGTATAAGCAAACAAAGATGGAATAAAGCTGGCACATTAGGGGCATCTTTCTGAATTGAGTGCTGAATATAGATCCTGGCCAACACCACATCAGAACAATAGAAACCTAAAAGTCTCATTGGTGCATTTTGAGGTGATCTTTTGCTAGTCAGTTGCCGAAAGTAACATATACATTTGTAAACAGCAATTCTATACACATTTATATATAAAAAGCCATGCATACAATGTACTGGCCATGCATAAAATGTACAATATTTGTATATAAATATTTGATGTCACTTAATAAATATGATACTCAAGAGTACCAGGAATGAAGGGAATTAGGAGTTAGATTGCCGTGTTTTGCCAAAGGAATGGGATATGGCCCTAAAGTTTATACCTGTTCTCTCTATAGATCTTAAGATGTGACTTATTCAGTACAAAATTATGTTTATGGTATACTGGACGCCACAGCAACTCTTATGCAAAGGACTGAGAAAGCATCTAACTGTTGCTGTTGTAACTCAGAAGAAGAAGAAGAAGAGAAGAAGAGATTGGAATTATACCCTACCCTTCACTCAGAGTCTCAGAGCAGCTTACAAACTCCTTTCCCTTCCCCTCCCCACAACAGACACCCTGTGAGGTAGGCAGGGCTGAGAGAGCTCTTTCTAGAATTGTCCTTGAGAGAACAGCTCTGACAGAACTATGGCTTGCCCAAGGTCATCCAGCAGCTGCAAGTGGAGGAGTGGGGAATTCAACCCAGTTCTCCCAGATTAGAGTCCATGCACCATGAGAGCCAGTTTGGTGTAGTGGTTAAGTGCGCCAACTCTAATCTGGGAGAACCGGGTTTGATTCCCCACTCCTCCACTTGCACCTGGCTGGATGACCTTGGGCAAGCCATAGCTCTGGCCCAGCTGTTCCCTCAAGGACAGCTTGGGAAAGAACTCTCTCAGCCCCACCTACCTCACAGGGTGTCTGTTGTGGGGAAGGGAAGGGAAAGGAGTTTGTAAGCCGCTCTGAGACTCTTAAGTGAGTGAAGGGCGGGATATAAATCCAATCTCTTCTTCTCTTCTTCTTCTCTTCTTAACCACTACGCCAAACCACTACTCACAGACTGCGCTCCTCAAACATATGCTTTGGGCATGTCCAATCATTTGGTTTTTCTGGGAAGAAGTTATTATTTGTATCAGTTTTGTATTAGAATGTTCATTGATTTTTGAGGATGTGTATGTGCTTTTAAACTACCTGCCTGTCTCTTGGATCCTAAGACCTGCCTGTCTCTTGGAGCCTAAGACCCTCCAGACTCTTAGTACAACTAAAAGACTTGTATTATAACATTGGAGAGATAGATCCAGGTGGGTAGCCATGTTGGTCTGAAGCAGCAAAATAAAGTCCGAGCCCAGCGTGGTTCTGGAGAAGTAGGTTTGATTCCCCACTCCTCCATGTGAAGCCAGCTGGGTGACCTTGAGTCAGCCACAGTTCTCTAAGCCCCCCTTACCTCACAAGGTGTCTGTTGTGGGGAGAGGAAGGCAAGGTGATTGTAAGCTGTTCTGAGACTCCTTTGGGTAAAGAAAAGTGGGGTATAAAAAAACAACTCTTCTTCTTTAAGACCAACAAAGTTTTATTCAGGGTATAAGCTTTAAACTCTATTTGGTAGCTGGATTTTGAGTAAACCCCCCCCCCCCTTATTTAATTACTATTTTAAAAGAAATTAAAAATGCATACAATGTACTGGACACATGGTTCCCCAGGCAAACACTGAAGAGAAGACATGAAGTTATACCATTACAGGATCACAGCTTTACTCATCCACTGCTTACAGGCGTGCTAGCTTCCTTGCCATCTCTCTGTTATTTGCTCTCCTCCCTCCTGTCACCCAGTTTGCTAGGCAAATTGATGATCCCCTGACTCTTCCTCTTCCATCACTTCTATCCCCTGCTTATCTCAGGATGGGAAGCTATGACTTTCCTCCCTCAAAGGCAAGATTTTCCCTCCGTTTCTATTTTCCTTCACTGACATTTGCTCCGTTGCTTTACCAAACCCACACTGGAACAGAAAAGGATGCAGCTCAAAACCACATTCAAATACCCCTGGCCAATGCCGTACTGACTGCAAAGTCACCCCTGAATGGCCATAAATCTAGGCAGACAGTTCCATAAAACCGAGAGATCAAAGGAAGTGAAAGTGGCATGCAGTCTGGACACTGCCATAAAATGCAACAATCAATCCAGGTGGACGTGGCATACCATGCAGAGGGGAATTTCTGTTCCAATGTGGGTTTGGTAAAACAATGGAGTAAATGCTAGATGCAGAATGGGCCCTTGTCTGCCCCACCCTGTTAGGAAGGTATATTGTGGCTATTTGCTTAGCCCAGGAATCTGAGAGAAGGGGTAGGATCACCTTTTAACTTTAAACCAGGGGTGGGCAATTGTTTTGGCTTGGGGGCCACTTTATGGAAGCGGAGGTTACTTGACTTGACTTCCTTCTTCTGCCTCCTCATCGCCCAACAGGGCTGCTGGGAGCAGGAGGTGGGGCTTGGTAATGTGCCCGCCCCCTGGACACTTCACTCCCGGAGTGCCGCTTCTCTGCGCTCCAGGCCCAATGGAGGCCTGACTGAAACCACATGGCTGACTGTCTTGGCGGGCCGCAAAAAACTCTGTGGCGGGCCGCATGTGGCTCGCGGGCCGCAATTTGCCCACCCCTGCTTTAAACCATTGCAAATGACACTTGAGACACATTTAAAAGTAACAAATGCTTTTATTTGATATCAAAAGTAAAGGTCAGGTGGCATCCGGGGTTGAAATTACTGAGCTAAAACTATTACAGCACAGACTTTTGTGCTAATATATCAGGCTAATGAGAGGTTCTTAATTTATTAACAGTTACTCAGATCATTTATGTTGAGAGACTTCTGTTCCAGCGTTTCCCTGAACTCTTTAATACACTTTATTTCTATAATCACTTACTCTTTTTGAACACAGAAGTCTGGTTCCTGCTTCTCAATACCCAAAGCTCCTCTTGGAACACCAGTACTCTTCTTGGTTCCTGGCAGTTCCTAATCACACGACCAGGGATCTCTGTACTCCTCAGAGATAACTGTTTAACTGAGTAGGGAATCTTCTCCTCTCTCTAGAAGATTTATCCCCTTTCTTTTGGCCTGAATGGGAATCTTCTCTACTGCCCACTTCCTTGCCAACCTCTCCCCAGTACTCCTGTCTGTGCTCAAACTGCTCTCAGCTACTGCTGAATTCAGACTGCGTTCAGTCAAGGTATAAATCTGATTCCGTCAGCACTAAACCCTTTCCCTATTCATAGATGGTTTCAGTACATATCTCTTCACAGTAAAGTCAGGAATCTGACTGATTTCTCTCAGCATCCAGCTCTCAAAAGACTTTTTCTGCTCAGCTGATGTCAACCAATCAGATTGCTTAAAGCAGCCTGTCACTCAAAGCTCTCTGGCTATGTGAAGAATTAACCCTTCACAGTCCCTTAGTTGTTGGTACAGCACTTCTAAGCATCTTTAAAATGTGCAGTCCATCACAGAAGCATTCACTGATTCTCCAGTGTGCCTTGATGTAGCTATCCAAACTCGGCTCCTCTGATGCCGGCCCTTGCAGCCGTGTATTTGGGGGGGCGCCTTTGCCTTCCTGCATCAGGAGGCAGAAATGACATGGCAAAAGCCGCATCCGGGGCTTGAAGAGGAGTAGGGTTAGAGGCTTCATTAGCTGGCTTCTGGCTCCCCGCTCTCTGTCTTCACCTGCACGCTTGGCTGAACAGGAGCTCCGTGAGCTTTTTGGGCCTGTAGCATTGTTAGCGGGCCCAGCGCAGTGGCAAGGAGGATCGCGGTGGCTGGGAGGATCGCGGTGGCTGGGAGGATCGCGGTGGCTGGGAGGATCGTTGTGGTGCGGCATGTGGCAGCATGGCAGCAGCTGAGGAGGCAGCAACCTGACGCAGGACAAGGAGCAGCGCGGTGGTGAATGGCAACAGTCGTGGCTGCTGGTTGCCCAGTGGTGATTCATTTGGGGTGGCGGGAATGGAGGCCCAGGTCAGAACTGGCATGCTCCAGCATCAGATGGGCGATTGCTCCCCCCATGGGGAAGTCGTGGCTTGCCTTCGGCTGGAGTGGTTCCCTGAGTGCTTGCAGGGGGGAGTTAGAGTTGCCAGTGGTTGGGGACTTGGTGGTTCCTCTTGGGGCAGCGCAATTTGGGGTCCCCTAGCTTGGCCAGCCCCTCCCCTTTGTCTTTGGGGAACTTGCAGCTTGGTCCCCCACGCTGGTGCTTCCTACTTACCACCTGGGGTGACTTGTTCTAGGATTGTGCAGGGTTGCTATGGAGCACCTTTGAGGCCATGGGGGTGGTATCCGGCCCTTCTGGCCACTTGGGGTTCCTGGAAGCCAATTTTTGGCTAGGCGACCATTTGGTAGCTTAGGCTGCCATTTTGTGGAGTGGTGGCCATTTTGTGGAGTGGCGCCATTTTAAGGGGGTGCAGGCAGCCATTTTCTAGAGTTCCTTTTCATTGCTATATAGCAGGGCAATCTAGCTGTCTCAGATATGGCACCCAAGAAGGGCACAGGGCATGCCAAAGGAAAGCGGCCATCCCCCAAGTCCCCTCCTAAGAGGTCTGCTCTGGCCAGCTCTTCCTCTGATGATGACGGAGGTGATGAAGTACAACAGGCTATTTTGAATAGATTGCTGGCTGTTGAACAGGCTTTCAGGCCCGTGCTGCGGCTACCAAGCACTTTCAGGCTGAAGTTTTAACCCATCTGTCTTTGGCTGAGAGCAGGATTTCCACAGGTGATGGGAGCAGTGGTAAGGACTCTGGCCAGAAGGATGATACCAGGGCAGGCCCATTGGGAGCCCAGCCTTCACAAGTGGCACCTATTCCTGAGCCGTCTATGGTGCAGGCGACTGCTGCTGTGGGTAAGTCTGGCTCTGGGCAGCCAGGGGCCTTGCGGGGCTCCTGCTACCCTGGGGTCTGGCCCAGCTCCTTTACCTTCCGCTCCTGTGGTGGGGCAGCAGTGGGGGTCGCAGCCTACTCAGCCCAGGGAACTTCGTATGGGCAACTGCCTGCCAGG
The DNA here is from genome assembly GCA_029233225.1 of Lepidodactylus listeri. Lineage (NCBI taxonomy): Eukaryota > Metazoa > Chordata > Lepidosauria > Squamata > Gekkonidae > Lepidodactylus > Lepidodactylus listeri. The sequence goes on along the minus strand of JARCFY010000009.1, from coordinate 106,877,753 downwards.
CCTGGTCAGTGATGGAGTGCACCACCATCCTGGGGTGTGGCTTACGCTGTCACCCCAGCTGCTGAGCTCCCATTTGGGGATGTGGCTTTGCCTTTGGGTGATCACTTACTACCAGCCACTCAGGATAAGATTTGCAAAGGCAAATATGTGGATGTCTTTTCGCTCCTTTTCCAGGAATTGGAGAAGGATAAAGATGACCTTGATGATAAGGACAAGGGTTTATGCCAATAAAGGCTGACTTGACTTGACTTGACTTGATAAGGACAAGGGGAAGCTCAGGAAAATGCGGGTGGATCGGACCTGGGCCAGCTGGGTAGCAGGGTATTTGACCTATGCGGGCATGCTTGCGAAGGTACAGCTGTGGCGGGCCGCATCTTTATTTCAGTATTTTGACATTGTGTATAAGGGTTACACAGGCTTTACTTGCCCAGCTTGGCTGCAGTGTGACGAGGAGTTTTGTATACGGGCGGCCATGAACCCTTCAGTGCGGTGGGACCAGGTACATCCTCACTTATAGCTGCAGATAATGTCCCCAGCTTGCCCTAATACAGGTGATCGCTCCCACAGTGGACATGTAGTGCATTGTCAGTCAGTTCCTTCCAACCCCTGCAGAGCTGCGGGGCAGGTGGTTCAACCCCGCCAGCTATGTTGGGAATTCAAGTCACAAGGGGTCTGCAGTCGGAAGGTCTGTCATGAGATCTAAATTGACATGAGATCTAAAGAGAGAGACAGGCACAGGGATGGAAAGCTTAAAGTTTTGAAAATATTTTCCCCTTTCATGCTTTAGTGAACAATTTTTTGGGGGGAACCATTATGGCAATTCCTAGAAGCCTAACCTTAAAGTAGCGACTGAACCACATGGACCGCTGAACTTAAGAATCACTTGGGATCAAGAAGCAAAAAGTATTCAGAGTGCAGAGATGGATACGTGGCAAAGTACCCAGAGTGCACCATACCTAGCCTGTGCAGATGAAAGTGGCTCTTCCAAGAGAGGGATTTCATCACCATGGAGCTCTGGGGGGTGGAAGATTGTGCCAAGTCTTGGCTGACTTGACCAGCTGCTGGAAGATGTGATCAGCCAGCTGGAGGAGCTGGAACACGGTATGGTCTTGCTGCTGGATGGGATAGCCCTGTGCAGGAGGGCCCTGTGCACCTCTCCCTGGACCTGGCTGGCTTCAAAACTGCCTTGCAGCAGAAACGGACATCTCTGAGTCCTATTATTCAGGCCAGAAGGAGGGAGGGATGCTGCTGTGGTTTTTTGTGGTTTTCAGTTGTCAAGAAATACATTTGCTGTTTCTTCCAGTGCTATTTCCCACTCGTCTTTACTTTCATTATTGTGTATTCTGGTGTATGGTATTTTGACTGCATAGCCATAGACCATGGTATGTTGTGGTTAGAGTGTCTGACTGTTGTTTGGAGAACAGAGTCCAGCTTCTGCTTGGCCATGGAGAGAAAGGAAAAGGAGGAAAAGACCTGTGAGGACAGACCATGGCAAATCCTGCCCCCCCCCACTCCAGTTTTCCCTTCACTGACACTGCACCAGTCTGGCCCGCAAATCTGCAAGGAAGGGCAGGAAATTAACGTTACACGGCAGCTGCACTCGGACATCAGCAAAAATACACCCCCTTTTTCAGTTTAGTGGCACAAGACTAAAAAAGCTCTCCAGAGCTTCTGCCAGAGGACTCCTTTCCCATTCAAATTGCAGCCCTGCGCAAAGCATTGTCAAGTTGCAACCAACTTTGCAAGGCATACACACACATACACACATTGCCAAGGATCACAGCTTGCAGTGCCAGTGTCAGTGGGTTTTATGGTGCATTCTGTACACTCAACATGTTCCCCATATTATGAGATCATGTGATTCTTTCCCATTTCTCACAGTGGCTAAAAACCCAGCAGAAAATCCCCTAGCGTGTGACAATATGGAAAATGGGGATTCACAGCCACTTGTCAAATTCAGAAAAAATCTGGTCAGTTTCAACAGCAGTCCTTTGCCTATGTCCCTTTCTGTTCCCTTGTATTCAATGATCTAATGCTAAAATGCAAGTGCAAAACCTCAGCCACGAGGACTGAAAAGGAAGGTGCTTGCTAGATGCTACTGCGCAGCTGCAATAGGGCAATTGTGGATTTAAATGGAAGGCGCTTGCTGGACACTACTGTGATAGGGTAATTGTGTAATTCAGGTGTGGGCAATTGTTTTGGCTCGGGGGCCACTTTGTGGGAGTGGAGGTTAGCGGAGGGCCACACCTTTTAAAATGATTGCATTCATTAGTTAACTTTGCATTTCAGAAAAGGTATAAATTGTGTCACAAAAATCAATAAATATAAATTAAATAAAATAGTGGTAGTTTTATTCAATTTATTTATTTATTGGAGCAGGGGGTGGGGCTTGGTAATGTGCCTGACCCCTGGACACTTCATTCCTGGAGCGCCGCTTCTCTGCGCTCTGGGCTCAACGGAGGCCTGACTGAAACCACATGGCCTGACTGAAACCACGTGGCCTGACTGAAACCACTGTCTTGACAGGCCACAAAAAACTCTGTGGCGGGCCACATGTGGCCCGCGGGCCGCAATTTGCCCACCCCTGGTGTAATTTTTTAAATGGACATATCACAAGTGATGTTCCACCTTGATATAGAAAAGTGCAGGGGGGGTTGTTTGTTTGTTGGTTGGTTTGTTTTGGAGCTGCAGAATAAATACACTGGAGGAAAAAGAATGGTGCATAAGGCAAACACAGAATCTGAAGAAAAGGCTGACTGCTCTCAAAATCTGCAGTAAGATATGCATGCATAACGCATCTCTCTCAAAAAAAAACCTACTTCCTAAACAGCAAGACGACCATTTTTGCCATAATATTAAATACGTTGCTCAGTCTACAAGCAAAGAGGTAAAGAAGGAATAAGTGTTCATATTATAAAATCCTTGCCCCATGGAAAGTCAGTAAAGACATGCATTTGAAAAGCCATGAGTCAGAACTCAAACTGTGCATGCCCTGTTTTTGTTAAGCTCAGAAGGGTAACTAATCCAAATGAAATTTGCTCTCACTTTTGAATGTGGAACAACCAGGCCATCCTAGTCTCTCTCTCTTTTTATAATTCCATAACATCTGTAGCTGCACTCTGCTAGTTGGTTCTCTTGTGTTCTGCTTGAGTTTTCTGTTTCCCCAGAGCAGGAAGGGGTAGTGACCCAGAAGGTATGTGCCAGAACATTTAGCTCCTGCCCCTGCCAATCAGCATTATCTTTGATTTGTGATTTCTGGGTACTGCCATTCCATCTCAACAGAGGCTTTCTAGCTATTAGGCTGCATGGCAGAAGTGGGCAGGAGGCAGGGGTCTTATGGTCTATTTTTAAATAATCCAAACAAAAAAAAGTTTAGGAACAAAATGAACAAGACTCTAACAAACACTGTTCACAGAGATATCAGCGCAAAACTCCTTTTGACTTTAGCAGAATGAGGATTCCCCGCCTTCCTCCCCAAGACTTTCCACAAGAATGTTTTAAAACCCCATTTGGATTCATGGCTGCTGCAGCTCGCCCAATATTGCAAATGATATGCTGTGTGTATTCCACTTTAAATCCCACAGGCCACATTCCATCGCGGGGGGACTGAAGCAGAGATGCAGGGGGCCAGAAAACAACAACAGATAACTCAATAGCATTGCTTATTCTGTACTCAAGGGGAGATCTTGTGCCTACAAAAGGAGAAAAAAGACCACTGTTCTGGATTAAGAAAGAAGGCAAAATCCATCTGGGAGAAATGTACATGGCATAAGTTAGCACAATGCTTATTTTTATCTAGAGACATTTCTCATTTCCCCAGGCTAAACCTTAGGCAAGTGTATTTTTCTCTCCTCTCCGCTGGCCAACCTTCATCTCCCTACAAGATCATTACATGTTCTAGTGTTCCCCCCCCCTTAATTTATGGATGCCTTTGAATACCCAAGGAGAGTGCCAGTTATCCCCGAGGTATACAGACACATAACTGCCAGTAATAAAAATGTGCCCATCTGTATTGAATAAGTTGTACACAGTCAGAGTTATTTGAAATGTAACGATATCAAAACACTGACCAGCTTTATTTTTCAGAAGGCATATTTTAACAGGAAGACTATTTTTTCTGTGTCGTTATTTTTTAAAAAAACTCTTTAATTTAAGGAGACATTGAAAACAAGACCCTTACAATCTGTGTATTAACAATATTAGCCAAAGGATAGGATATCCTTTTCGTAATTAGTGCTTCTGAGGTCACAAATGCAAGGCTGATTGGAAACCCGACTAATCCATTGAAACCATCAACGATACGACATAACAGGTTGTCAGATAATTCATTGGTTAACACAAAATGCACTATAAATATCCTGCAATTATCAGTGGTTTGGTGTGCATTACAGAGAAGATGAAAGCAATGCGTTAATTGATACAGTAGAACAAATTTAAGAGTCCTGTGGCACCTTTAAGACCAACAAAGGTTTGTTCATATCTGGAAAGTACTGGAGTCGGGAGGCGAGTTGTAGGATGATCATAGCAAAGACTTTATTAAGTGAATCAGCATGTTCAGGAGATGGTCAGATCTAGCATGCTGCCAGGGCTCCAGGGCCCTCATTATATGCTGGCTGGAGCCCCACCTCTGGCCGCACCCAAAATACCTGATAGGGGCTTAGCATATGCGCATAGTTCTGATAGGGCCTTAAGTCTTAAGTTGTAGTTCATAGGTCCCCCGTGGAAGACCTAGGCTGGCTATTGGTGGTCGTTTTGGATCCGACTGTCTATTGTTCTACCTGGCTGAAGCTCAGGTAGAATCAGGCCATGTGCTCTGACCGCATGGCGGTCGCCATTTCGTGACTAGTACACAACAATATCCATGCACACGAAAGCTCATACCTTCAATAAACCTTTGTTGGTCTTAAAGGTGCCACAGGACTCAAATTTTGTTCTGCTGCTTCAGACCAACACAGCTGACCAACTGGATCTATCTTCATGGAAGGCACCACATTCAGCCGCATGGAATGGAACTCCATCCACTGGTATTTGATAAAGCGTGCATGGGCACAAAAGCTCATACCTTGAATAAACCTTTGATGGTCTTAAAGGTTCCACTGCTTCAGACCAACACAGCTGAGCAACTGGATTAATTGATATAGTGATGTCTCTGGATGGGAAACCTGAAATATGTCATGGAGAAAGTGACAGGTCTAAATACTGAAAAAAATGGTTGCAGCACTACAGTGCTCACTATAAGGACAGAGCTAGCCATAGTTCATATGATTACTTAAAAAAATCATAGTTATATTTCATATTATTTTGTGACAGGAAAGAGACACAACAGCCGAGAAAGAAATCTACAGAAAACAATAACCCTTTTATCTTAATATCTACAACCACACAGGCCTAGCTGCTATGATCCATCATTGACGTTCAAAGACAAAAGAGCATCTGTGTGCCAGAAATAACAGAAGCAAAAACGGAACAAGGTTTTTATGTTAGGCACAAACCACCACTCAAACTACCATTCCCACAACCTCTCCATTGGTGCCTATGTCTAGGAAATCACTTTCATGAGTTTCATGCTTTATACCACAAGCTGGTTCCCTGCTGAACTTTCTCTCTGTTATCACATCACTGCTGTCTTCGGGAATGGTTGCACATGTGTGAGTTGGGCTCATGGGTATGGTAGACAATTCTGGCAGCTGCTGTCCTGTCTCTCAGAATCCACTTTTGTCTAGAGCAGGGGTGGGCAAACTTGCTCAGCGTAAGAGCCACCTAGAACAGGGGTGGCCAAACTTGCTTAACGTAAGAGCCGCATAGAATAAACATCAGATGTTTGAGAGCCACAAGACATGAACAAATATTACCTGCTTTTATTGGAAAATAAGCAGATTTGCTTTTTATTAACATTAAATGAGACTGCCAAAAATAATAACAAAAGGGGTAAAAGCAGATATTGATAATGATATTAATTTGTCCAATGGTATTTGTTTGCTAATTATATTTAGCTTCCCCAGCCGCCCTGCCGGGAGCCACATAATATATGTGAAAGAGCCGCATGTGGCTCCCGAGCCACAGTTTGCCCACCCCTGGTCTAGAGATGTCAGAGACTGATCCTGGGACGTTTGGGGTGGTTCTTCAACAGAACCCTCTTCTGTTGTTGTTGTTGTTGTTATTTTCTATTTCCAATTTTACCACTTTTAGCTCTGCATCTTTCTCCTGTCTTGCAATAAAATCCCAGGGCGCCACTAATCTTGTATAAAGGAGAAACAGGTAAAATTCATGCAGTCATCTTTGGGAAGCATAAACTTTTGCACAAAGGAAATTGCTGTCAGAAGAAATAAGGATGATCCACCAACAAAGTTATTTTTTATTGGGGGAGGAAGGATTCGCAGCTTTTCTGGTCCTTATGTAACCACATCCTCTCAGACAGAAATAACAAATGTTATATTGGAGCCATAAATCATTTTCACGGTGCAATCCAAACTAATCGATGCATTACATAATTAACACGTTGCTTAAGCAACTCACGGGTGAGGTAATGGAAGCATCTGAATGTTCAACTCCATTTATCACGTTTGAGTAGCCTTCTTAGGAGGAAAAGGGAAAGCAGCTGGTAGAATTGGACTTTGCATGCAGAAGTCGCAGGCTCAATCCCTGAGAAATAGGCAGTTCAGCCGGGAGCACTTAAATCCCCAGCTGGGCTTCTTGCTTGTGTTTTGGTAACTGGGAACCTGCAAAGATACAGAAAGAGGTCAAGAAATTCCAAACGCTTAAAAAAAAAAACAATTTTAAGAAGAAGAGAAGAGATTGGATTTATACCCCGCCCTCCACTCCCCAAGGGAGTCTCAGAGTGGCTTACAAACTCCTTTTCCCTTCCCCTCCCCACAACAGACACCCTGTGAGGTAGGTGGGGCTGAGAGAGCTCTTTCCTAAGCTGTCCTTGAGGGAACAGCTGGTACAGAGCTATGGCTTGCCCAAGGTCATCCAGCCAGGTGCAAGTGGAGGAGTGGGGAATCAAACCCGGTTCTCCCAGATTAGAGTCTGCGCACTTAACCACTACACCAAACTGGCTCTCTTAAGGGTTTTTCAAAATTAAAAGAAATATGCAAGTGCTTTCTTTTCTCAAAGGAATCCACTCCAGTGTGTTCTTTCCTAAGCTCTAAAATGTCTTGGCTGAGATGATGTGGCCAGAAGATATGAAGAGCCTAAACCAGTGGTGGCAAACCTATGGCATGCGTGCCAGAGGCAACACTCAGAGCCCTCTCTGTGGGCACGCACGCAGTTTGGGCACTCAGTCTCTAAAAGGAAAAAGACGACACAGACTCGAGGCTGGGCTGCTCTCAAACTTACAAAGTATGAGCCAAGGTTAGACAAATTATCAGCATGCATACAACAGCAAAAATCACATTAATTGTTCAAAAGCATGCCAAATGCAAACTTTTACCTTTCAATAAAAAGTTGTTTGTATAATTGAAAGCTCTGTGATTGTGTTTTTCTTTTAAGACAAAAGATGTTAATGTATGAGTTCTTTTTCCTAAACTAAAACCTCAGTATTCAGGTTAAATTGTCGTGCTGGCACTTTGCGATAAATAAGTGGGTTTTGGGTTGCAGTTTGGTCACTTGGTCTCTAAAAGGTTCGCCATCACTGGCCTAAACCAAAGTTCCGTTTAACCCAGCACCTGTTTTTCCATAGCTATGTACAGGAATCTGGGCTTATTTGTTCATAGCAGTTACATCCCCCCCTTTCTTCTGTCCTCCTGGAATCTAAGGAGCCTTACATTGGATTCCCAGGAGGCCTCCGATCCAGATACTGACCAGATTCATAATTGCTTAGCTTCAGCGATGTTTTTGAATCATGAACTTTCCACTAGGGCTGCCAAGTCAGCCTGGGGCGGGGGATCCCCCACTACAGGGGTTCCCGATCCGCTGGCCAGCATTCGGCCGGTGGGGGGAACCCCACCCCCGAAGTCTTCAACTTCCCCAGCGTTATAATGTCACCTGGAAGTGATGTCATCACATTGGGGACATTGCCAGGATGACGCTCTAGCAATCGCCCCAAAACTCTATGGTACCATTGCGTCGCCCTGGCAATGCCCCCAACGTGATGATATCACTTCCGGGTGACATTATTGCGGCGCGTGCGCAAGCGTGCGCCAGGGAAGCTCCCGGCGTCAGGAGGACTCCCCCCCCGCCAGTAAGCAATAAAGACTTGGCAACCCTAATTTCCACCCATATTCTGCAACTTTAACCTGCCACCCAAGAGATAGTGCATGCTATGAGCAATTTTTAATTTTTTAATTATTTTTTATTTTTTTGGAGATTTTTATCCCACTCTCCTTGCCATTTACGGCAGACTCAGGGTGGCTACCAACCAGTTCAAACAATACAATAAATACACAGGTATAATAAAACACCAATCATAAAACACTGCTATAAAAGCTAAAATACTGAAAATCCAAATCAAAAAGAAGATGGTGAACTACACTATCCTACCCATGGCAGTCTGCAGGCACACCATCTCCCGGTTGGTGTCAAGTGGGCAGGTCAGCAGTCAATGTTAGTTAGGCCAGGGCCAAACTACAAAGCCGGGGCGGCCCCTACTTGAAAGCCTGGTGGAAGAGCTCTGTCTTGCAGGCCCTGCGAAACTGCAAAAGGTCCTGCATGGCCCTGATGTTATCTGGGAGCTCATTCCACCAGTGCGGGGCCACCACCAAAAAAGCCCTGGCCCTGGTCACTGCCAACCAGGCCTCCATCGGTCCTGGCAGGACGAGACGGTTCTGGGAGCCTGACCGCAGTGCTCACTGGGATACATGCAGGAAGAGACAGTCCCTCAGGTAAGTGGGCCCCTGGTCATATAGGGCTTTATAGGTAAGCACCAGCACCTTGAACCGAATCTGGTATGCTATAGGCAGCCAGTGCATTGCTTTAAGGGCAGGTTGGATGTGCTACCGCATAGGTAGACACAATACCAGTCTCGCCGCTGCCTTCTGCACCAGCTGCAGCTTCTGGATCTGGGACAAGGGCAGCCCCATGTAGAGAGCATTACAGTAATCCAGTCTTGAGGTGACCAGTACATGGATCACTGTAGCCAGGTCCTTGCGTTCAAGGAAAGGAACCAACTGCTTGATCAGCCATAGGTGGTAAAAGGCTGACTTTGCAGTGGCTGCTACCTGGGCCTCCATCATTAATGAGGGGTCCAGGAGCACTCCCAAACTCCTAACCTGTGACGCAGGAACCAATGGCGCCCCATCAAAGGTCAGGAGAGGGATCCTTAACCTCGGACCGCTCTGACTCAGGCACAGGACCTCTGACTTCATCGGATTCAATTTCAATCAGCTCTGCCTAAGCCAACCCACTATGGCTTTCAATGCCAGGTCCAGATCACTCAGACCAGTGTCTGACTGGCTGCCCAACAACAGATAGAGCTGGGTGTCATCAGCGTGCTGGTGACAACCCAGCCCATGCCTCTGGGCAATCTGGGCGAGGGGGCACATATAGATGTTGAACAGCATTGGGGAGAGCACTGCACCCTGTGGCACACCACACACAAGTGGGTGTCTCCGAGACAGTTGTTCCCCCACCACCACCCTCTGTCCCCAGTCTTGGAGGAATGAGGAAAGCCACTATCAGGCCAGCCCCAGGATCCCAATATCGGTGAGGCGGCAGGCTAGTAGTTGGTGGTCGACGGTGTCAAACACCACCAACAGATCTAATAACACCAGCACCGCCATGCCGCCTCGATCCAGATGCCTCCGGAGGTCATCTGTGAGGGCTACCAGAGCCGTCTCTGTCCCATGACCCAGTCAAAAGCTGGACTGGTAGGGATCCAAAATGGAGGCATCATCCAAACAACCCTGTAGGTGATTTGTCACCACCTTCTCGATTAACTTGCCCAAGTAGGGCAAATTAGATACCAGACTTTTCAGGGCCCCAGGGCCCCCTTAGCAAGGGATGTGTTAACAATCTCCCTTAAGGCCCCTTGTACCCCTTCACGGCTCTTCTTGATTAGCCATGATGGGCACAGATCAAGGTTGCAGGTGGTTGGGCGGACCACCAAGAGCAGATTGTCAACCTCCTCTAGGCAGAGTGGATTGACATAATCCAAAATGTGACTAGAAGATGTGCATGGAGCCTCAAATTCCATTACTGTGTCAAATGTGGCAGGGAGGTCTCAGTGGAGCGACAAGACTTTATTTGCGAAATAATTCCCAAAAGCCTCGCTGCCAATCTCCAATTCCCTATTGTTTGGTCTGCCATGGGGCAGAGTTGTCAAAGACCGAATTGTCCTAAACAACTGGGCTGGTCGGGAACTCGCAGACGCGATCGTGGCTGCATAAAAAACTTTCTTTGCAGCCTTGACCACCACCTCATAGGCTTTCATAAACGTCCTATAGGATGTTCTTGCTGCTTCGCTGGGAGCGCGATGGCACCATCTTTCTAGCCATCTGAGCTCCCACTTCATTGTCCTCATATATACCGTGGGGGCAGAGAGGGTGCCAGGGAGTGATCTCATTGATGGCTGCTGAAAGATGATTTTGCCAGTCTTCGACCTGCTCATCTAACGAGCCGCCAGGGGGCATCAGATCCCACAAACCTGCCAGGAATTGCACAGGATTCATTTGGCTTCTGGGCAAGCTAAAATCTGCTCGCCACCCAAACAGGGTTCTTTTACCTAATTGTTACCATTACCACACTATGGCTTCATAAGGAGAAAGAAAATCCATGCCATTTTGGACCAAAAATAGCCGTGCCATTCCTATCAAAACAGAATCCATAAAAAGGCTATTCAATTCTTCCAGCCCTCTTCTTCTGTGGAACAGAGAAGAATCCAGACATTACATTACTAATCAGTGCTAATGAGTTCATTCTCAACTCCACTTTGTGGATCCTCTCAACTTTCCATTCATTCATTCTCCTCCCCTCACTTTGGAAAGACAACTAGCTAAGACAACTAGCTATGCATCATTCATCTGGCTGAGTAGCTGGTGACTCATTGGGTGCGTTCACACTTGCAGATTTGAGCTGGCTGCAGCCGGCTCCAATCTGCACATTTACACTGTAACAGCTGGCTCTCGTCCCCAGCCATCACTCAGCTGCGTCAAAGTGGCTGAAATCCGAGACCAGCTCCCCTGCTGGTCTCAGCTGTCCTCTTCTGCCTGCAGCCGTATTGGTGTGCTATGTAAACACGGAGCCGTCTCCGAGGCACTTCCGAGTAACCCCCCTCCCCTCCCCGCGGAAGCCTCTGGCTTCCGCTTTTCGTCCACCATTTTTTGGGGGGCTTTAGCGAGGATTGCATGAGCGACCATACGACTCTACATTTAAATGACAGATGTGCAAATGGAGGCTAGTTCTGCCGTGTACATGAGTTTGCGGTCACGATGAGGCTATTTTCGGGTTGAAATATCACAGCGTTTCAAGTGTGTAAAGGAAGAAGTGATTCTGTCCGAAATGCACGAAAATTTCCCCCCCATCCACCTGCATGAGCGCTCATGCGCATGCGTAAGCGGCGAAAATAATTTTAAAAAACCGAAACCCCACTCCCACCCCCGTCGTTAGTGTGAACGTGGGGGAGCCGCTTGAAGGCAACAGGAGGAGAGGTAAGTGTGATCGTGATTTTTAGGGAACCAGCCGTTTGCAGCCGGCTCCAGCAGGCTCCAGCACTCCAGTGTGAACACCCCCATTCTCAAATTGTTGTGTACTCTAAACTGTAATTGTTATTTCCATTTCCAATATCAGGCAGATGAGTCATTTTCTTTTGCATCTATTCACTGCAAACAGTAAATCTCACTTCCAGTAGCAGCTACGAGACTCTCCTCTGCTTTGAATCTGATTGTATTAGATTATGTCCAGTGTGAGCAATTCATTACTGCTGTGATCACTTTAGTGCTCTGTACTACAAATATTACTGTTTACAGCACATGTAGGCCACGCACCTTCCACGGTGATGGTGTATTTTTGCAGTTGGCCCAATAATCGAGTTCTCTATTTCCTCTACGAGTCCCTACTATTGGCTGGCTTTTTTGTCGGTCTGCATATGCGGCACAGAATCTGGAAACCACTGATATTGTTTTTAAAACAGCATGTTACTAGCCCTGATGGTTTATTTGGGATTCAGAAACTGGTAAAAAATCATATTTGATGCTTTACTGATCTTAGGTACACTTATTTGGCATTCAACAAGGGTGATCAGATGTCCTCTTTTCAGAGGACATGTCCTCTTTTTGTGTGTGTGTCCATCCTCTTTCGGGCTCTTTGTAATAAACTGATGTAATTACTTTGTAATAAACTGACATCCTCTTTTTGAGTTGAAAGGTTAGGGATATTCCTAGTCAGTAGCAATTATCACAGCTTAAATCGTTGGGGTGTTTAAAATGAGATGTGTCATAGGGCTCACTTGTTTGAAGTAGTCCAGGGGTGGCCAACCTGTGGCTCGGGAGCCACATGCGGCTCTTTCACACATATTGTGCGGCTCCTGGCAGGGCGGCTGGGGAAGCAAAGGGGAGGCATGCTTTTTCTCTCTTTCTCCCTTCCTTCCTTCCTTCCTTCCCTCCTCCCTCCCATCTATTTGCTTTCCTAGTTTCTCTCTCTCTCTTTCTTTCCACTTCTTTAATTCTTTCTTTCCATCTCTCTCTTTCTCTCTCTCTCTCTCTCTCTCAATATCATTAGCAAACAAGTAATATCATTATCAATAACCGGTTTTCCTCGTTTGTTTTTATTTTTGGCAGTCCCATTTAACGTTAATAAAAAGCAAATTTGCATATTTTTAAAAATAAAAACGTGTGTGTGATATTTGTTCCTGTCTTGTGGCTCTCAGACATCTGACGTTTATTCTATGTGGCTCTTACGTTAAGCAAGGTTGGCCACCCCTGAAGTAGTCCGTCGGGAAACATGTCCTCTTTTTTGCTTCTCAAAATATGGTGACGCTAATTCAACACAATTAAACTCAATAGGTTTTACTTCTGAGTAAGCATCACTAGTACCAGCCAGTGCGTATTATACAGAGTTACTCAAGAAAAGGCCTTTCCATATTGAGGCTCCTGCTAATTAATTAATTGTCAGTGAATTTCCTTTCTACATCCCTTTGTAGCGCTGTATGACTTCAATATGATTGCTGTTCCATTATCACAAGTCTGGGGAGCAATTACTGCATTTCCATCTGGGAGAATAAAAGCGTTTTTATTATATTTATCTCTCCAGGCTAAGTCACTTTCTGAAAGTTCACAGGAGCTGGTTAGCATGGGCTGGAAGCAAACAAGGGAGAACTTTTTATCGTCTGCATGTAAGCAGATTTGCAACAATTGGATCGTAAACTGATGCCGCTCCCTGTGATGTGGAGGGGCGATGTGCTTTGAACAGCAGATTGCAGGGTCCCCCTGAAGAACAGTGAACTGTCAATTGTTTCATTCATTAATATATATTTTATCACCAGTGTGTGTGGGAAAGGGATTTGCCAGATCTCTTTTTTTATTTTCCTCCAAAATCACCTTGTGCTTGTGAGTAGACAACTCATACAAGCAGTTAAATGAGGAGGAGGAGGAGGAGGAGGAGATTGGATTTATACCCTGCCCTTCACTACCTCAAGGAGACTCAGAGCAGCTTACAATCCCTTTCCCTTCCCCTCCCCATAACAGACATAAAACCAGTTCCCTGGGAGGAGGATGGGAAAGGGGGAAGACCAAGAGAGCCTGGGGAAGGAAGCACAAGCTAAGCACAGGAGTTGTGCCATAGAAAAGAAGAAGCCAAGAGTCATGGAAGAATTGTCTCCACCACTGAGTGACCTTGCCTCACTGTTCTATATCTTCCCCACAACCACCCAAAAGCATGGGGGGGGGGGAACCATGGAGGCTCTGTAGGAGCGCATGGACTCCATGGAACCCAAAACTATGGGGTGAAGTCCACTGCCTTAAAAGTTTTGGAAATAGTACCTGAAGGTCTGCTTCCTCCCATATCAATCTCCCCATTAATTAAGATGAATATATCAAGTCCTGCTCTGTGTGAAGACAACTGGGTGGCAGTGTTAGACAGGGCCTTTTCAGTGGTGATGCCTCAGCTGTGGGAAGTCCTCTTTATATATATTCACCTGCTATCCTTTCAAGAACAGGTGAAAACATTTTTATTCACCTGAGGTTTTGTTAGTTGTTGTTTGTTTGTGGGGTGTCAATGAATTGAACTGAAAAGTTAAATATGCCATTTTTATACATTAGAATCTATCTCTGGCTTTTTAAACTTTATGCTGGGGGGTTTTTTAACCTGGCTGCTCTATTTTGTTGATGCTGGCTTTTAAGATTTAATCTAACGTTCTTACGAGCTGCTTTGAGCATAAGATATGGAGCTGTTTCTCATAATTAAGTTAAACAATAAATACATTCTCATTAGTATCAGAAGTTGACTGCTGACATTTTTGCTGGTAAATCTAAATGTTTGGATCTATGCTCCTATGAATGGGTTCTTTCTTACCCACATATCTTTATGGGGGCAAACTATCAAGTCTTGAATCAACTGCCTTTACCCAAAGAAGGTATCTCATCCTGTTTTTACATTTGTTTCTGGTACATAGCAAATAGCATATTGATCAGCAAGACAATTACCTATGACCAAGAAAATGCTGCTTAGGAGAGTCAGGAATCATTCCATTAGCACTTGGATTTCCACAAAACAGATAAGGGATTGTATTTAAATAGAGTCTCTATACCTACAGACAGATATTTAGGAAAAAACATCATTTTGGGGGAAACTGAATGTCTATGAATACTATATGTCTAGCCAAAGTATTGATTCATCCAGTTCAGTATTGTGACTATTCCCACTAGCAGCAGCTTTACAAAGTCTCAAAAAAGGTAAGAGGAGTCTTTCCCAATACCTACTGCCTGAAATTCCTTAATAAGAGATGCCAAGGACTGAACCTGCAACTTCTTGTGGGCAAAACTAGATCAAGACTAAATTTTCCATTAGTGGAATGCAACTTTCCTGCCTCCCCCACTTCCTGCGTTTTACTGAAGCACAAGAATTGGCTTGTTGTCATACTTTCTCTACTGAGTTAGGTGGTTTCATAGAAGCAGACCTGAAAATCATCCCTTATAATGCATGAGTTTGCTGCGCACTTATATATAGCTGGCAATTGAACCAAACTGACTGACCTCCTTCTTGCCTCTTCCTGCATGGAAAGTACTGGAGTCAGGAGGCCGGTGACAGTGAAAACAGCACAGTGGTTTATTGTGGGTCAAGATGGAACATGAGAAACCCCGGGCTCAGAGCCCTCTTTGATGCTGGTCAGAGATAATCCCCTGACCTCGCCCCAATGTCCTGATAGGACCTTAAGATAGTGGTTACAGTTCATAAGTCCCCGGGGAAAACCTAGGTTCATGATTGGCGGCCGTTTAGGATCCGACCGGCTATTGTTCTACCTTGCTGAAGCTCAGGTAGATTCAGGCCATGTGCGAATGTCCACGTGGCGGTCACCATTATGCGAGCACATGGCAACCACTATCTTGATACACAACACCCCTCCCCCCATGGTCTAGTTCCCCCCTGCAAACATAGTCCTTCAAGTACTCTGGCCGGTGACGCTCGTATCCTGAGCGCTGGCCATGGGGCACTGCTCGGCTCGGGGAGTGGGGTCACCGGTGGCTGCTGGTGGCTGCCCAAGCCGCTTGCGGGAATGTCTAGTAGTGGCTTGGACAGCGTGGACTCACTGGGATGTTCGAGAGGTAGGGGTTCCGCAGGCTCCACATCTGGGTCGGATTCCTGGAGCGGGGTTAGGACTGGTTTGTCGGGAGCCTTCGTCTTGGGGATGTCAGGTGCGTTGCTTGAGTGACGCCGCCAGAGCTGGTCGATATGTCGCTGCCACACTGCTCCGTCGTCTGTGAGAACCTCATAGGAGAGCAGCCCGGTTGCATGGACGATCCTTGCAGGGACCCACGCCGGACCTCTGGCATAGTTCCATGCATAGACGGGATCCTCAGGTGAGAAATCTCGTGCCGCTGGCCAGGACTCATGCTTGGCATTGCCGCTGATGGTGCGGTCGGGGTGGAGGTGATCCAGCAGGGAGTCAAGGCGTCGACCCATCAGTAGCTCCACCGGTCGGCGTCCCATCCCAGTGTGTGGGGTGTTCCGTTGGCCAAATAGGAACTTAATCAGCTGGAGCTCCCAATCCCCTTGTTCCATTCACTTGAGGGCGTCCTTGGTTGTTCTTACCATCCATTCCACCTGGCCATTGGTTGCGGGATGGAAGGGCGCCAAGCAGATGTGCCGAATACAGAAAGAGTCCACGAAGCGCTGGAACTCCCCAGACATGAAGGCTGTCCCATTGTCCATAATGAGGGTGTCGGGCAGTCCATGGGTGGTGAAGATGTGCCACAGAGCTCAAACGGCAGCTTCAGTCGAGGTAGCCTGCACCAGGACTACCTCCAGCCACTTGCTGTAGCTGTCTACAACAATAAAAAACAACTGGCCCTGCGAAGTCCAGGTGGAGTTGACACCAGGGCTTGTCAGTCGACTCCCAGGGCTGGACAGGGTCATGAGGAGGATTGGGGCGTGACTCTTAGCATTTGCTGCACCGGTGCACCTGGTCCTTAATTTCCTTGTCCATGCCTGGCCACCACACATAGCTGCGGGCCAGGGCTTTCATCTGGACAATTCCAGGATGGGACTTGTAGAGGGTTGCTAGGACCTTTGTGTGGAGCAGCCCTGGGATTACCACCCTCGTGCCCCATAGTAAGCACCCCTTGTGGGTGGACAGTTCGTGCTGCCTTACTGTGTAAGCGGTAAAATCAGGGCCTGGATGGTCAGGCCACCCCCTCCCCACCCAGTCTGAGACCCAGGACAGGACTCGGTCTGGGGCCGTGCAACAGGCCACGTCAGATACCTGGACAGGACAGTCCAGGAGGTCCTCAATGAGCGCCACGTGGAAAATGGGAGCAGGGTCTGGGTTGCAGGAAGGCAGCGGGAGGCGGCTAAGGGCGTTGGCGTGGCCCATGGCCTTTCCAGGGCGGTGCACCAGCTCGTACTGGAAACCTGCAAGGAAAATTGACCACTGCAGGACCTGCGGGGACAGCATTTGCGGGGTCTGGTGGTGGGGAACGAGGAGACCCAGAAGCGGTTTGTGGTCAGTGGCCACTGTAAATGCCCTACCATAAAGGTAGTCATAATTTTTTTTTACCCCTGCAATGATGACCAGGGGCTCTTTGTCGATCTGGGCGTAGTTTTGCTCCACTGACAACAACATTCTGGAGTAGTACGCCACTGGTACCTCCCTCCCGTTGGGAAGCCGATGGCCCAGGACCACCCCAACCCCGTAAGGAGATGCATCACATGCCAGAATGACCAGCAAGGACTCAACAAAGTGAGCCAGGACAGCGTTAGAAACTAACTAGTCTTTCACTGCTTGGAACGCTGATGCTTGTTGTGGCCCCCAAACCCATTTGCCCCTTTGTCCAGCAACCTAT
This sequence comes from Lepidodactylus listeri, assembly GCA_029233225.1. NCBI lineage: Eukaryota > Metazoa > Chordata > Lepidosauria > Squamata > Gekkonidae > Lepidodactylus > Lepidodactylus listeri. Next base: position 106,860,321 of record JARCFY010000009.1, on the reverse strand, counting down.
GTAGGGGTTCAGCGACCGCCGCCTTGCGGGGGAGGAAGGTGTGGTAAAAGTTCAGGAGTCCCAGGAAGGCCTGTAGCTCCACCTTCGACATGGCTGTGGACGTCTTCATGATGGCTGCTACTTTCTCAGGGGTGGGGTGGATGCCCTGGGTATCGACAGTGAAGCCCAGGAATGTCACAGATGGAATGCCCAAGGTGCATTTGTCCTTGTGCACCTTTAGGCCAGCGTCCTGGAATCGCTGGAGGATGGCCCGCAGCCGGGTCTTGAAGGTGGCGATGTCTGGGGCTGCAATCAGGATGTCGTCAAAGAACGGCTTCATGCCTGGAATGCCTTTTAAAACAGAGTCCATTAGTTGTTGGAACAACCCGGGAGCAACGCTGACCCTGAACTGGAGCCACTTTACCTTGAACCCTCCCTTGTGTGTGATGATCATCTGCGCCTCAGCTGTGGTGTCATCCACAGGGAGCTGCTGGTAGGCCTGTGCCAAGTCCAGCTTCCCGAATACCTTGGCCCCGGCAAGGGAGGCCAAAACATGGCTTACCATGGGCAAGGCCAAGTTCAAAGTGCATTTGTAGTCTGCACAAATGCGAACCTCCCCGTTTGCTTTCAAGGGAGTTACTATCAGAGTCTCCCACCTAGTGTGGGAGACTGGCTTGAGCACGCCTTGCGCCACAAGCTTGTCCAGCTCGACCTCTACTTTCAGCTGTATGGCCAGGGGAGGCCACCGGGCCACCACGCGGATGGGGCGGACTGCGGGATCTAAGTCCAGGGAGACCAGGGGCCCTCGGTATGAGCCAAGTGTGCCATCAAAAACAGCCGGGAATTCCACGCAGACCAAAGCATAGTCTGTGGCCCCCATGTGGTACACCTCTGTGAGCCCCACCCCAAGGGGCTCGAACCATGTGTGCCCCAGGAGACTCATGAGGTCTCGTTCTACCACAAGAAGCTCAAGGGGCCCATCAAATTCATGGTACTGTACCATGACCCTGGCCAGCCCCTTGATTGCGACCGGGTTCTTTTGGAAATCCTGGAGCACTAGACCCGTCGGCCAGCGTACCTGGGGTTCCCTTGTGGGCAGATCCATTGAAAAGTGGCCATGGAGACTATGGAGTACACCAACCCAGAGTCCAACTCCATGGAACAGGGGGTGCCCTTGATCTGTAGGTCCACTGTATAGGCTCCGGGGAAGGACTGGGGTAGATTCAGTACCTGTACTGCTGTCGTAAGGATATCCACCATCTTGTAGTTTGAGGTGGCAGTTGAGCGGCGGCTGGTCCAGGTGTGACAGGCCTTGGCAATATGCCCCGTTTTACCGCAGGTTTGGCAGACAGCATCCCTGAAACAGCAGGAACCGCGCTCCTGGGGGTCCCTGCAGCTAGCGCACATTGGGGGTGGCCTGTTTTGGGGAGAAGAAGGAAGAACAGCAGTGGATGCTGGATGTTGGGAGCAGACCCAGGAGGAGCTGGACTCACCCTTCTGTGAGAGCTGCTGGAGCCAGTGGACGTCCTCGTCCTCAGAAGATTCGGACCCAGAGGTAGTGGTGCGATGGACCTTGGTAGCCAGCTTGTCTTTTAGAGCTGCCTCAAAAGCCACAGCTGTTTATAGCATCTTTTCAAGGGTTGGCTCAGGAAGCACTATCAGCCGGCACCGTAACTTGGCAGCCCACCGCCATGTGGCGGATGTCGGCCAGGAATGTTGCAGCCGATTCTCTAGGCTGCTTTTGGCGCTGGATGAAATCCAAGCACAGGGCCATTTGGAGGATTTTGGGGTGAAGTAATCCCCGAGAGCCTTGGTTAGGATGTTGTAAGGCGTCTCGAGGGGATCTTGTGGGGCGAGCAGGCTCTTGGTGACCCACATCGCATCCACCCCACAAGCGCTCAAGAGCCAGGCTCACTTCATGTCCACACCAGTGATGCCCTGGACAATGAAAGCACAGCCCAGCTGCTTGATCCATGCCTCCGAGGTCTCTGGGCGAGATGTGTCGAAAGGGGGTATTGGTCCCAGAGTGTCAGCCATAATTACCAGAGCAGGGGCAGCACAGTGAGCAGTGTCCTCGGGGGCTTGCAGCGGTGCTTTGGAGTGCTGGAGCTTGACAGCGCCTGGAGCCGGCGGATCGGTGCTCGGTGTGGGGCTGCTCGGTTCGGCTGGAGAGTCTCTCATTGGGATCCCATCCTCGTCGCCAGTGGAAAGTATTGGAGTTGGGAGGCCGGTAACAGTGAATCAGCATAGTGGTTTATTGCAGGTCAAGATGGAACATGAGAAACCCCGGGCTCAGAGCCCTCTTTTATGCCGGTCGGAGATAATCACCCCGACCTCGCCCCAATGTCCTGATAGGACCTTAAGATAGTGGTTACAGTTCATAGGTCCCCTGGGAAAACCTAGGCTTGTGATTGGCGGCCGTTTAGGATCCGACCGGCTATTGTTCTACCTGGCTGAAGCTCAGGTAGATTCTGGCCATGTGCAATGACCATGTGGTGGTCGCCATTACGAGAGTCCCTGGCGACCGCGGTCTTGATACACAACACTGCACTTCCAAAATAAAACAATGGGGTAAAATACTGGTAAAATATGGGCAGATGAGGGGAAAAACCTTTTCTTTCTAATGTAGAGAAAGCCGAGTCACACCCTTCTAAGCCCACTGTTTAGAACTGCACTGACCATATCTTGCACATAAGTAGATTTCTCTGTTTTCATCCCTTTGCAATTTGCTTCTGCTACCAAAATATTAAAAACGGTATGTGTAGCCACGGAACACAAAATTGGCATGATCAAAGACTGCATAAGCACGTAATTCAAGTTAATGGTAGCGGGCAGCTTGTAAACAAATCTCTTGGATGGCTTCTAAAGACGAACAATGAATATCGTTTTAAGTTGTCAAATATGCTATACGATAAACAGGCAAAGGACGTGCCATGCATCTTGATGTGCTGCAAATCCAATTTAGTTACACATGGTGGAGATAAAACCTGGGAGAGGAAGAAGCTGCTGACAATATTTTACAAAGTGGGAAGGTCCCCCATTACAGCTGAGTGGCATTTTCAAGAGTCTGGCCAATGACAAAAGGCGAACAATCCAGATGACCTTAAATGCTGAAAGATGGTTATTAAATGCTTTTTAAAATATATATATATATACTATCCTCAGAGCTCTGCAGATGATCGTAAAAGGATGTTCAATAAACAAATGTGAATACAGTAAAACTTTAATAGCCTGATCTAATCGGACCCTCATCGCCAATAAATTCTCACAGAGGGATGTGGGACACCAGCTGGAATTTTTGCCTTGCCTTTCACATCGTATCATTATTATTGTCATCCTAATGATCAGAAAAATCGTCATCAGTCTAACAGTAGGAGGAGAAGGGTTCTAGTCAGGGATACTTGGACACCAGCCAGTTCAGCTCTTGTCCTGCCCTGTTTGTCAGTCACAGTCAGGGAGTCTATTTTTTGACTGATTGTTTATTGATCCATTCATGGCTGTTTGGCAAGTTGCTTCAGCTTATTTCTTCCTAATAGCACAGTGCAACATAAGAACATAAGAGAGAAGCCATTATTGGATCAGGCCAATGGCCCATCCAGTCCAACATTCTGTCATACTCAGTAGCCAAAAATACCGCCACCAGGAGGTCCACCAGTGGGGCCAGGATACTAGAAGCCTCCCCCCCCCCCCGCAAACACCAAGAATACAGAATATCACTGTCCCCAGATCAAGAGCTCCTATCTATACCTTGTGGCTAATAGCCACTGATGGACCTCTGCTCCATATGTTTATCTAATTCCCTCTTGAAGCCGTCCATACTTGTAGCTGCCACTACCTCCTGTGGCAGTGAATTACATGTGTTGATCACTCTCACTCGGCCTGAAAGAATTCTACCCCACCGCTCCACTTAGCAGGCAATTGTTTAAATAGACAGGTCCATCAGTCACAAATGGTATCAATCAAGCAAACATAAATCATAAGCACCACATACCCTCCACTGTATTTTGTTCTGCTCACTACAGTTTGGCCAAACCTGCTCACAGCCTTTATTGATCCTAACACTGTAATGAAAAAGAAGCTGTGTCCCTTATCCACTGCAGTGTTGTCCAAGGTTTCAGTCAGTTTCTTGTTGAAGAGAACCAGTTGGATGCCTTGGAGAACTGTACACATTTCAGTCAGAGTTCTACCTTAATTTGCATTGGTCAGTCACATAAGTATAACGTTAGAAAATGAGAAGAAGCTGGAAGTCTGGCTGAGTGAAGAGTACTGGACTCGGGAGGCCGATGAAGTGATTTTCAGCATGTCAAGTTTATTTGGAGGTCAGGAACAAGCATGAGAGAGAGTGGTCGGGGAGCCTGCTTATATTTACAGGTAGACTGCACCCCCGACTTCCCCCCCCCCCACGGGGATTGGATACACAGGGATTAGGATCCCACCAGAGGCTATCATAGGTCCATTTGAATATCCTCAGCCTCTGATAGGAGGACAATCAGGATCCCAAGGTCTATTGTTGTCTGTGGACTGAAGCTCTGCTGGTATCGCTTGGCATTACAGGCGAACATGCCCAGACATGTCACAGGGTACATACAGGAAGTAAGTTGACACTAGGGAGTCTTAAAGTTCAAGCTAGAAAATCGTGCACAGAACATAACACTGAGTTAACTGAGGGGTAACATGAGGTCTACAACATTATGAAAGGTGAAGATGGGAGAAGGGCAGCAGTGAGGAAGGAAGCAGGAAGCAGGAGGCGGTGTGGGAAGGGTGCAGCACAGAACCTCATCAGGCAAGAGTCCTCTGGCAAGAGCCCAAGAAGGAAGAAGCACTAAGGGAGGACTGTCAGACAAAGGGGCAGGGGTCCGTTGGGGGCAGAGCGAGGCGGAGCAAAGCTCCACCAGCTCAGGAGTGGCCACTAGGGCAGCCACGGGCTGAATCAGATTCTCTGATCTGATTCAGCCCGCTGCCGAATTGCCGCCAAAATTCGGTGGCAACTATAAAAGCCACTGGAAGGGAGAGGGTTTGAGGGAGAGGCTCCAAACTTGCAGGGTAGCTGCTGGGGACTCTTCTAGAAATGCCCACCAAGTTTCAAGAAGATTGGACCAGGGGGTCCAATTCTACAGGCCCCCAAACAGGTTGCCCCCATTCCCTCCATTGTTCTCTATGGTAGAAAAAAAGGTAACATTTTTCCCACCATAGAGAACAATGGAGGGGATGGGACAACCTGTTTGGGGGCCCATAGAATTGGACTCCCTAGTTCAATCTTCTTGAAACTTGGTGGGTATTTCGAGGAGAGGCCCCAGCAGCTATCCTGCAAGTTTGGAGCCTCTCCCTCAAACCCCTTTTCCTCCAGCCTTTCATATACCCTATGAGTTTTTGCCATTGATTTCAATGGCCCACAGGGTATAATGGGGCTGAAACTGACATTCCCTTTCTGACACACTTCCGGTGATGTCAGGGGACGTGGCATATGCTAATGAGGTATGCTAATGAGTGATGCTAATGAGCTCCTGCACCTCTTTTTCTACGAGAGGACCCCTGCAAAGGGGTAGGGGCGGGGTAGAGCAGCTGCTTGCCCGAGGCTTGGAGACCTGGCTGGCGGCAGAAGTACTGGAGAAAGCCAGAGCCGCAGCAAAGGAGGTCAGAGTGAAACCTGCTCTGATGAGCGCTGTGCTCACAGGATAAAGATCTTCTGACAGTTCCTGGGCTGAGAAACATTCAATTAGCCCCAACCAGAGCCAAAGCCTTCTCCGCTTTGGCTCTGGCCTGGTGGAAAACTCTTTCAGCAGAGATTCAGGCCCTGTGGGATCTTCCACAGTTCCACAGGGCCCGTAAAACAGACCTGTTCCACCAGGCCTATGGTTGAGGCTCTTGATGGAGGAGAATAGAAACTCTCTCTGGCAGCCTCAAGCAGCCCTTTTCCTTATGAAATTGTATTGTGATGTGCCTTCTGTGCATTGTGCCTAGTGTTTTAAAACTGGTTTTAATTAATTTATGATTATATAATAATATGCTGTTACTCACCCCAAGGCCTGTGTTAGCAGGGGAGGGCAAGTCAGAGGCCGAGGACAGACTGGCAATCTGGAGTGGGAGAGCTTCGGTTGGGAAGCAGGGGAAGGGAGGCCGTTCAGACATCTGCAGCTGTCCCTCGGCTCCCTTCCACTGCAGCCGGTTTCCTTTCGCTTTAGAAGGACACCAGGAGAAACCGGTGTCCAGGGGCCGTCTTCCGCATGCCTCCCGCTTTCAGGCAGTGTGAACTGGAAGGAGGTGGGATTCAAGCGGAGGCAGCTCTATGAACGTGCCGTTTCAGCAATTTGCGCATGAGTGCTCATGCGCACATGCACACATGCGCACATATGCACATTGCCGAAAACAGCCCTGCCACAAGCTGCGGAGGCTGGCCCACCCGGGGCCACTCCGCAGCAGTCTGAACGCTCCGTAACAGCATCCTTGTGCAATACACTGGCCAGTGTGAACGGCCAGCCCCGGGGAATTTTCCCCCCGCAGCTTTTGCCTCCGGATTCCTCCCACTCCAGATTGCCAGTCTGTCCTCAGCCAGAAACTGTATAAATAAATAAATAAAAGGTGGAGGAAGAGCATGGTGATAAAAGGGGCGGAGAAGAAGGACATGGAGGAGGAAGCGCAGTAAGCCTGGCTCTACTGTCAAGCTTTCTGCCCGTAGTGTGTTGGACTGTGAACAGAGTGGATTTGATATTTGGAGGACATTGGGGTTGGAGGACTGTAACTAGACTTATATGGGGATGGACGGAGCCTGAGGGCTTGGGGAGGATTGGGGTTAGTACTAGGAGTGGGGCTGTACAGGCAAAGTGGGGTATGGTCATTGGCCGATGAGGATACAGGGAGGGGAAGTCCAGGCAAAGTAGCTGGAGAACCCCCAGGTCTGAGGGTCTTGTGCCCATAACCCTTTGAGATTCCTAAAAATATTGAAAATAGTTTTGTTTTTAAAGCAAAGCAGATATTAAGACACTCCATCATAAATTTCGTTCACATTGTGTAACAGTGGCAAAATCAATAAGAGCAGAGTGATGGATTCTGCCATTAATCATTTATTCCAGTAAATAACGTGAAGCATACCAAATGTAAGTGATGAATCAGCCATAAACTTTTTTTAATTAATAAGACCTAATTTCCCTACAGTTTTTATAGAGAACCCAAGTGTTCAGTCGAACCCAATGTAAACTGTTCTATTAAGTATGATTTTCATTAAAAATAGAAGTGGTAATAAATCATTGAGGGTGTCTGGAAAATTATTTATGTGTCTAAATTATATATGGGAAAGGCTTATTTTTTTTCACAAACCCCGGGCAGAATGCACTGCTTACCAGCAGTCCCTTTAACTATACATCCATAAAGAAATGTGTTAATATTTTAGGTTGGTCACTGCTATTATTTGGGACCTTAGCACATATATTATCTTGACTGTTCTTCCTTGCTCTCTCAAGCTCCATTCACACATGCTTTTGATCCACTCTGGTGACCTCCCGCTGAGACTGCTGTAAAGCCCTCCACTTTCCACTCTTCCACATTGTACAGATGTGCTTGGGATGGGATGGGATGGGATTTGCTTGTATTTCCCTTTATGTTAAGCCACGAATCACTTTGCAAGCTCAATCACTCCACTGTTATATGTTGTGGGAGGCTTTCTCTTTGCCCAGCTGTGTGCCATATTAATTCATTCCTCAATGGCCTGGTCTATATTGTTTTAAAGTTAGGTGTGGTTTGTGCCTGCATAAAGAGGCTGTTGAAAAACATCATTGCTCTTCAGTCCATTGCCAGTGCAAAACCTCCAACGACAGCTGTGGTGCGGACAGTGGGAAGTCATGTGTTGTACTGTGCATTCAAAGGCATTCAAAGATCAAAACTAATAGCAAAGTAGGGACCGCGGGGTATCAGGGAACTCGTCTGACACTCTAACTACAACACGACACAGACTCATAACAAACTGCCTTGAAAAAGTTAAAAATAGGTTGCCACTCCAGCAGGAATAACGAGACAGACAGCAGTCTTGGAATTAAACAAGGGCCACTTTATTGACTTACAAGACATTGCAGCAACGGGACAAAACCAAACCTAAGCAAGCCTGGAACAGGCAAGGCAGGCGTCATTCCCTGACCGGCCTCCTTGCCCTTGTCGGGCGGGTCACCCCAGCTCCGGTCTTGAGCCAGCGATCTAGCTCGCGCCCGGCAGCCTGGCAAGCTGGTTGCCTCCTAGGAGCGCCTACCCCTGAAGCCTTACAACTTGCAGGGAGGCGCCGACCTAAGAGGTTCCCAGAGGCGATCATCATTTCCTGCCCTGGACCTTAAAACCCGAAGGCAGTTCCTGACGACCTCCTGTTCCCTAACGGGATATGCCACGAGGTGCTCACCAGTTCCGTTTACTTGCTTGCACAACCTGCCAAGTGGCCTAATCAAGCCCCTAACCACCACCTGTAGCCCTTAATCCGCTGCCCTCAGTGTAAGGTAGGCAAAAAGATCTCTGCCGTACGGCCAATTGTGGAAGAGGTGAAAAATTCCTACCTGGCCCCATAGGCGACCAGCCATAGCCTACACTAAGAACAGGGCAGGCGGGTGGGCGAGCACGTGGACCAAGAGGCTGAGCTGGAGCAGGCCGGCCCTGAGCTGGAGCGGGCCGGCCCCGCCCCGCTGGCTGCAGGACGCTGAGCGTCCTTCCTGTTGCTGCCCTGCCCTCCCGCGGCGCGGCAAAGCAGCACCCGGGCGCCATCGGCAGGGCCGGGCGTCCGGGAGCTCAGTTCTCTTTGTTTTTGTCTTTTATCACTGTGAGTTTTTGCATTCCACCTATTTTTGTTGCTTGAAATCTTGATTCGTTTGCACCTTTTATGCCATTTTGATGTCATTCCCATGCGAAATAATGCTGCAAATCCATTCAATGGGGGAAGTTCAGCATAGGAAAATAGAATGGGGAGAATACAGTATTTACTCAAAAGCAAGATCCTTTGTTCTTTCCCCCCCAGGTATGCCATCGAAAAAAGAGGGTAGTCATCTGACATTCACATATAACTTACAGCTATGACCAGTGATAATTGTTGTGTTTACAATTTTTTTTTGGGGGGGGGGAGTCATCTTACATCATGGGGTATCTTCCTTATGAGTAAATAACGTAGGGTAGATTCACAGAAGGAGAAAGCAGGATCAGAACAAAGATTCCTGAACCAGCAAGAATCAGAATTTCCGCAATATCCCCAATGCCCTTATTTGAGGAACTGAAAGACTGGACCTTTGTCCCAACCTTTCTTTATATATGTGCAGAATATGCAGAGATTTGTTATCTCTTTCTAATAGGCCACTACTTGATTAATCTTAACTCCTTAATCCACATTCTCAGCTATAAGACTGCAGGACAGGAACATGGAAGGTGCCATCACATCAACAGGATGCCTTTCCAGGGCAAACCCCAAACTAACATCACACCACTCTAGGTGTCATTAGAAAATCTATGGTAAAACCATAGTGTTTCCACTGAATCCTAGAGTGGTATGACATTACTTCCAATGTGATGGCAATTTTTGCATTATTCCTCCTCCTACTAGCCTATCAAGTGGAAGAGGGAGTCAGAGACTGCCAGCAGGAGTTATAGCAGGATATACAGGGGTCATTTCGAGCAGGAGCTCGGGGGAGCTCAGCTCCGGGAGTTGGTGCCAGCCCCCCCCCCCCCGCGGGGGAATGCCTGCTTGTGTCATGGCTGCAGCAAAATGACCCCATCCCCTGGAAAGGTCCTTGTTCCTCCGACCAGCCTTCTGAAGGCTTCAGCCACCACTGAAGCTATCCTCCCAGAATAGTGGTATTTCTGAGTAGTGGTATTTCTGTGTTGGATCAGTAGCGGTCCCCTCTCTGCCAGCTTTCTTTCTTTCTTTCTTTCTTTCTTTCTTTCTTTCTTTCTTTCTTTCTTTCTTTCTTTCTCCGTCTCTCTCTTTCTTGCTTGCTTTCTGACATACTTCCGGTGATGTCAGGTGGTTTAGCATATGCAAATGAGTTATGCTAATGAGTTATGCTAATGAACTCCTGCACCTCTTTTTCTATGAAATAACCCCTGAGGCTATATATATAATGTATCTGGGCCCACTTCAAACATGTGACTAATCCTTCCCCAACCTTAACTTCCTCATACATTCTCTGGAGTAAAGAAAAGAAAATGATCATTTTATTTCTGAAACTACACAAACAATATCGTGGTAATTCAGAGAACCAAAAAAAAATGTACCTATTTTCTCCCTGTGATGCATGTTGCACCAAATTGTGTGCATACTTGGCTGCAGTAAATCTGCAGAATGTTATTTGACTTGCACTGTTTCAGAATGCAAATAGGTAAAGACATGTTAAGTGTGGCTTCAGCTTGTCATGTATAGATGATCTCATATATTTTCCTGTAATTAAAATAAGCTGGAGAGGTTAAAAAATATACCTCATATATAATTTCAAAACACACACAGCCACAAGCATTAAATTCCCTTTGTCTCTTTTTGTACTCTAATGCAAGAAAGCCCAAGCAATACTACAGTAGATCAAGGTTTCCAGGAGAAGCAATTTGACAATCCACTGTAATATTAATCAAATAATTGGATTTCCTTGTGTCAAATGATCTTGGACAATCTGACCCATCGAACTGAATGCAGCCCACCATGGTGGGACTTCATCAGCTGCTTGGGATGGTAGAAAATGGAAGGATCAGGGCTGGAAGACTCAACATGGCTTGGTGAGTCACGAGTTGTGGCTTACTTCAATGGCTATCTACTTTTTGAAAGCATTGCTGTTTCCATAAAACAAGCTAACCACCTTCCTGAAGCACTGCAGAGGATTTGAAAAGGGGGTGCTTCAGGATGCACAGGGAGCAGTAGGCAAGCCTTTGAGCCTTGTACATGTGTAAAGGGCCATCAAGTCACGGCTTTTTATGGTGACCCCAGCAAGGGGTTTTCAAGGCAAATCAGAGGTAGTTTGCTATTGCCTTCCTCTGAAGAGCCTTCCTTGGTGCTCTCCCTTCCAAGTACTGACCCTGCTTAGCTTCCCAGATCAGATGACCATGTTGCCTCCCCTCACTTCTTTGGGCCTTACCATCAACTATTATCATCCAGAAGTGTACCCTCTGATGAAAGCAGGAGTTTCCTAGAACTGACAGCTTGCTCCAGAGAATCTGAGGAGTCAAGCCTTAAGGGTTGACTTCACAGTCACATGCATTCCCTCAGCACTGGTCTTTTCCCCTATGATTCATTTGTCTGTTCTGTATGCATTCTGCATCTACAAGCAAAACTCACATTTTTTTAGCTGGCTGCTTTGTCTAAGAAGAAGAGAAAGGCAAACATCTTTTTAAACTTAGAATGCAGACCCAACCTCTCCATTCCCTCCCTCCCTCCCTCCCTTTCTGATTCTGCAAAAAGAAAGGGAGTGGGGAGGGAATCCCAGCCCACACATGCAAGACTGACGCATTTGGGAGCAGGGAATCCCCTCGTCCTTTACTGCTTCCTTCTTGTTCTCTCTCTGGCTTCTTTAAAGTTTGCCTAAGCAGGAGGACACATCCTCTGTTGTCTTTGGAGAAGGAGGGAAAGAAAACAGAATGGAGAGGGAGCGTCAGCCTAAAGAGAGAGAGGCGGAAATGAGGGAGGGCAGCAGGCAGCACTTAAATTCCCACAGAAACAATTTTACTTAAGGGAGGATTAACAATTCAAAAGTGGATGAGAACAAAGAATCACTGCAAAAGGAGTTTTGGTAACTGCAGGGCAACTGCAGTGTGCTGGAAGCAGTGTGAATGCAGATTCCTGCAAAACTGAAACTGCTGGGTCCCTTCCAGAGACTTACCCCATTACTGGGGTCTAGGAGAATCTCTGTATTCAGTTAACATCTTGAGTGGCCCAGATTAGCCCTGTTTTATCAGATCTCAGAAGCTAAGCAGCTCAGACTGTTTAGTACTTGGCTGAGAGACCACCAAGAAAGTCAGGGTTGCTATACCACTTCTGTTCATCTTGTGACCTGAAACCCCTATGAGGTTGTCATAAATCGGCTAGGACAGCATTTTCCACCATTGCAGTCATACTGGCTGCTGAGGAGGGGCCATTTAGACTTGCTTTCTCTATGATTTAGCCATACGATGTTGAATAATATTCATAGAAAGCCTTCACTATTGGTGACCCATCAATCTGAGTGTAGCCCATTAGGCGTTTTATTTACTGCTTGCCTGTTACCGCAAACATGGCACTTTTGTCAAGCACTTGGCAATCCAAAGCCTCTGGTCTATGCATTGCCCAGTAGGTCACCTGTGTATATACCTGCTTCACACTATTTTCCTGAGTAAAATGGTAGCATTGTCTATAAATCCATTTAGAAACAGTGACAGAACTGTGGACAAGTCCTAAGAAATAAATTTGTGGCACATACCACTCCTCCTAGGTCAGCCTACAGGCTATTAATCAAAGGCCAACTAAAAGCCACTGACTTTGTAATGGTGCGTCTTCCCACTGAGAAGGCTAGTTGCTATTTTGTTGTACTCTAAAGCAGCATGACACATCAAATGAAGAAGACAACATGTTTTTGGTCTTCCCGTTTGGTGTGGATCAAGATAAGAGACCCTGCATCTGCATTGCAGGGATATATTTGCAAATTGTTCTTAAAATCTATTACACTGTCGAAGGGGAGAATGTAATTCCATTCATAAGTGCACAGAGAGTTCTCATTACTAGCTTCCTGTGGTAACTAATGGCAGAAGAGGCCAGATAACAGCGGGGGGGGGGGGGGGGGTAGAACAACTGTGTTTTCAAAAAAGAAATCCACAGCTTAGATGTTATTTTTCCAGCAGAAATCACGACATGCAATATTTCAATGGTTGCAGTGAACAAAACCTCAGAATAGGGATACAGCACCGCTAGGCTTGCTGTATCAGATGCATGAGCCTATTTTTTGCAGAATTCTTAGGTTCTTGTTTTGTTTTAATTTCTTGCCTTTTGAATTCTTACTTTGAACAAAATGGTGATTCTTTCTTCTTTACAAAACATCTTTGGTAAAACTGGACACATCTGAAACAGAGGTGCTCTGAGCTTATACAAAGGTGGTAGCGTCTGATGATGCTGAGTGCAATAATAGTTTCAACAATGGGCAGTGGAGGACAAAGCTTCAAGAAGCAGTGTGTCAAGAACAGAGAGAATGTTGCATGCTGCTAGACTAAATAAGCTAATTTATTCCAATAGTATATAGATATTTAGGCCAATGGATCTGGTAAGTGGAAGATCTTCACTGATCTAGCAAGGGAGGGGAACTATGGAGGTACCGTATTTTTCGCTCCATTAGACGCACCTGATCATAAGACGCACTTTGTTTTTAGAGGAGGAAAACAGGAAAAAAATGAAACAGAAAGAAAGAGAGAGAGAGAGATAAAGGAAAGAAGGAGGAGGAGAGAGAGAGAGAAAGAGAAAGGAAGAAAGAAAGGTGGGGACAGAGAGAGAGACAGAAAGACAGACAGACAGAAAAAAGGAAAGGAAGGAAGGAAGAAAGAAAGATAGAGAAAGGAAAGAAGAGAGACGTCGGCATGCCATGCAAAGCCAGGCCTTTCTGTGCAAAGTAGCCACGGAGCTTAATCTGTGGGCGGGGCTTTCTGCTGCTGGCTGTCTTAAAGGGGGAAAGCACTTAAAGGGAAAGAGTACTTAGCCTGGTGGGGGTTTTCCTGCCGTTTCCCTTTTAAGTCTTAACAGCTCAGGCCCAGCAGGGAGGGGCGGGGAAGGCTGGGATGCCAGCCTGAATGGCATTCCCCTGCGTTCCTGCTGAAGAAAGAGCCCTGTTACAGGTAAGAAAAGCTCCATATTCGCTCCATAAGACGCACACACTTCCCCCCCCCACTATTTTGGGGAGGAAAAGTGCGTCTTATGGAGAGAAAAATACGGTAAGTCCCTTGTGAAGTGACATGTATCCAACCATACAGTTTCTTTGACAGAAGAGCATTTCTGCTTGTGGAAGAGGGGTAGCAATATTTGCCGATTCCTCCTTTCATTGCAGACCTTCACTTTGCCCCTGTGCTTTCTCCAAGGCTCCACTGACCTCCGGGATCAAAGCTTCAGGGTTGCAGCAGGAGGTGGTGGCGGGAAAGTCTCACTCCACGAAGCCCACGGCTGGCTGGATAAACGCCAGAACATAAATATAAAAACATGTTAGCCAAACACCGAGATTATTACTAAGGAAGGCCACCGACACCTCCGACAGCAACTACTCAGTTGTATTGGACAGAAATGGTGTATACCTGGTTTCCTAATTTAGGCAGATTCTTATTACAGAATCAAGTGGGCACAGGGCAATAGCCAGTATTCAGAATATGGGTTGAATTTGCCAAAAAGGAACACAGCTCTGAATTTAAGACAACCTTCCCCTCTAAAAAAAATTGTTATCCACAAAAACTTCTGCATTACTGTAAATGTCTCTTCTTTTAAACTCAGTTTTGGGGCTTGTATTGAGTAACCCTCCGACATTCACTCTGGGAAGCAATCAGCTACCCTTTGCTAAACACACATTGCTGGCGAGTTAGGAAGTAATGTCTGCATATGTCGCACCTGAATGGAACTTATATGAAACCATGCTGTCTAGAACATATGTAGCTAATAAAGCCATCTTAGCATGAAATGTCACTGGGGATCCAAAGTTTGGTTTACAATTTCAAGGACAAATGCATTCCTGGCTGGAGCCCTTTGTCAGTCTTCCAGAAAGGTCATCTCTCTGACTCACAGCTGTGAAGCTTTCTAAAAGCAGCCAGTTGTTGTGAGCTCTGTCCCTGGAGGCTGAAAGTGAATCGTATAATTCTGTTTCTAATTCAGCAATGTGCTCTGGGGTAAGCAAAAGATTGTCATGAAGGCAGGAAAATGATAAAGAATTGGCCCTGGATATTTAAGAACCATTTTGTTTAACCTTGCAGATTTTACAGCACAGATCTTTTTACCTCATAGATCTGTCATTCTTTATTTGTATTCCCCTCCCCCCAAAAAAATTATCCAGTTCAGTATTTTTCTGGAACTGTTTGAGAGAGCTATGAATTTCTTCGTCCTTTCCTGGCCTCAATGATTCTGCATGTACAGAATGACAGGGCAACAACAGACACTTATGATATTCCAGTTAATTTCTTTTTATTTCAAATAAATCCAATTCCACTTGCCATTCAAAAAATATTAACTTTACATAAGAGTGCCTATAACTCTGACTACAAAGAATTGCTTCCTGGTGTGGAATTGAGTTCAGGGAGCCAATAATTCTGTCAGCAGAACTGAAATTCTGTCAGCAGAACTGAGATGTGCCTGACAGACATCCATGTTTTCTAGAACTGTTCTGCCATTGGTGAGTTCTTTCCTCTAACTGGGTCATGAACCAACCCAAAGGAGATCATGCCAGGGCCCTCACTCTCATTTTAGTTCTTTTGTTTAAGAGGAGAATAAAGGGGAGAGTAGGAGACCAAGTAGATGATACAAGCTGAGGGAGAGGATATGCAGATAGATAACAGCAGACCTAGGAGATTAAAATAAAAGTTGTTCCCAAGTTATAAGTTGACATTAAAGGTGAGTCCCAGGATCAAAAGACTGAAGACAAGAGTTTTATGGAAATATGAAAGATCGGTGTTGTCAGCTGGCACTAAAAGATGACCATTTCAAATGTCAGCAGTTTGTTTTTTAAAAAATGTGGGCTCAGGGCAAGAGCTGAGCAAAGCTGTGAAATGGACATGTGTAAAACCCAGAGGCACAGTTCAATTTTCATTTCAGGTGGCACTAAGTAACAGAGTTCTACAGACGTCTCTTTTTTTCTGGCAGGCCATATGGCTTATTGCTTACTTTATTAAAACCCTTCCTTCCTTCCTTCCTTCCTTCCTTCCTGAAAAGTACTGGAGTCAGGAGGCCAGTAACAGTGAAAACAGCATTGTAGTTTATTGCGGGTCAAGATGGAACATGAGAAACCCCGGGCTCAGAGCCCTCTTTTATGCCGGTCGGAGATAATCCTCTGACCTCGCCCAAATGTCCTGATAGGACCTTAAGAGAGTGGTTACAGTTCATAGGTCCCCTGGGGGAAACCTAGGCTCATGATTGGTGGTCATTTAGGATTGTTCTACCTGGCCGAAGCTCAGGTAGATTCGGGCCATGTGCGAATGTCCACGTGGCGGTCGCCATTAAGCGAGCACATGGCAACCGCAATATTGATACACAACTCTTTCTTTCTTTCTTTCTTTCTTTCTTTCTTTCTTTCTTTCTTTCTTTCTTTCTTTCTTTCTTTCTTTCTTTCTTTCTTTCTTTCTCTGTCCGCTGCAGTATTACTCTGGAACTACAGTTTTCTTGATTTTGGACTAACCGCAAACTAACAGAGCAATCCTAAACAGAGTTACACCCTTTGGGGAACTCTGTTTAGGATGGTACTTTAATGGCCCTGCATGACTTGTGACCCTTGAGCATGAATAAACAACTAGAGACATTCACTGCAAGATGAATGCAAATTTGCATTGCTGTCTGTACAAAACCTGCAGCACTTTGGTGTAGACATGCATTGCTATGCCGAAGGAAACCTAGATGCACATTCACATCTGTATCATGTATTTTCCAGGGATTTTATTTGTTTGTTTGTTTACTTACTTTATTCATAGTCCACTTTCGTCAGTGAGACTCAAGGTATATTGCAAAATGCAGGGGTCATTTCATTAAAAAAGAGGTGCAGGAGCTCATTAGCATAACTCATTAGCATAACTTATTTGCATATGACATACCCCCTGACATAACCGGAAGTGTGGCAGAAGGCAACAGGCAGAAGGCAGAAGGCTCAGGCCCCACCCTCAAAATCAGGTATTTCCCAGCTCAGAGCTGGCAAGCCAGCTTTACACTTTGACTAAAGACACTTTAGGTTTCCTTTGCTCTTGCAGGGAAGCTACCCTACGACAAGCATGAAAATAAAAATCAAGTTAGTATGCTTTTGCTTTTTTCCACAGCACATCACCAAATGTGCCTGCTCCTGGGCTTGTTACACCCGGAACGATGTTCCTGTGCGTTCCTGCTCGAAATGACCCCTGGCAAAATGTGAAAAAAACCCTTGCAATCTGACAGCATGAGACATCCAATTAGCAATGCAATAGGGTTATAAAGTAAGAAGACAATGCAGACAAAAAGAAAATTCTAAGGAAGGAATACCTACAATAAGGAGTACAATAGCCTGAAAGTCCTCCTAGGCATTTCCCTTTTACACATTCTACAGTACAACAGAAGCACGGGAGCCTTCCTGACCTCTTCAGGCAGGCCACCCCAGCAGGTGGGACTCAAAACAGACAGAGTTTAGTCACACGAGCAGTTCATGCCGATATAGTTTCAAGACCTTTGCAGATTTAAAGAGCACAATCAGACAATGTCTGGCTTCTGTGCCCCAGTCATTGGCCTCCGGGTCCAGCCCATCCTGGAAGTGGAGTTTGCCAACACCAGGGAAAGCCCTGAAGGTATGCCAATGATTCCACGCTGCTTTTCCCAACATCTGAGCCCCCCTGTTGCAAATGGATGCTGGATGTGAAGTGGGAACAGTCATTTCTGTCTCAGTCGTGGGTTGTTTTTTGCCCGGTAGGAATGGGTACATAAGCACATATGAGCATGAGTGACCCCCATTGCTAGCAAGGGCCACGCTCCATGGTTGAGGTACTGGTAATGTGGATGCTTCAGCACAGCCCCGGTGCATGGAGAAGCCACTTCAGGGTGTGCTGTTTGGTCACCCCCATGATGATTTAAACCACTGCAAATAGAGGCTCTGCCAGACCACGCCAAGCCTCCAGTGTGACCAGGGGCATAGAGTTTTGGAAATCCGGGGGGGGGGGGCTCCTTAGCGCGCGTGCAAAGCACGCGCACTCACTGGGACGATGTTCTTTCCCCCCCTCCGGGAAACCACCCTGCCTCCCCAGGCCCTTCTGAGGCCCGCCAGCCGCTGCTGCCTCTCTCCCCCCCGCCACCCCTTCCCTCTCCTTTTGCAGCAGTGGCCGCCAGGCCTCGGAAGGACCCAGGGAGGTGCGGCGGCAGGCACTCCGTTTTCCCGGGGGTGGCTGAGCCCCCCCCCCCCAGAAATTTCAGGGGTGGCTCAAGCCCTCGAGTCCCCCCGTACTCTACGCCTATGAGTGTGACCACAGCCTAGGTATGGGCTGCAGCTGTTTTTAGCTGACTGCACAGTGGCCCCTTCAGAAGGTTTTGCTCAGGCGAGTAAAGTTGTCGCAGTGAAGCACAGCAGGACGGTTCTTCAAACGTCTGTGTCCAGGACCATGAAGGGCTTTGTATGTCCCAGTATCTTGAACTGAATGCAGTTACAGATCAGTAAACAATGGAGAGAGTACAGAATAGGTGTAATGTGAGAGCATATTTTTTTTCTCTGTAAGTTCTCAGGTTTCTTTCCCTAGTTTCATTAGTTAAATAGGCTGAGGGGCTGTAAAAAATCTCGGTGGGAAGTCTTAGAAGGCCTCTGCTAGTCAGAGCAGACAATACAGGGCTGGATGGAGCAATGGTCTGACGATCCAGCAAGAACCTCCCATGGGCAGAAACCTGCTTGTGTGTGCAGATTCCCCTTGTCTACTAGCTGCACATTAACGGAGGACGCCGCAGAGCATAGGCTGCCATGACTGGTATTCAAAATCGCCAAAGTGCTGTAAACAGAAAACGATCCAAATGTCAAGTGCTGGAAATAAAACTAAGCCAAAGTAATTTTGTTTTGCTTTTGTTTTTTTTAAAGGACCTTAAACTCCGGAAGTGATTTACAGATTCCCACAGCTGCTGAACTTGCTGTTATGACCCGTGTCTCTTTTGATCTAGCCGATTTTCCTGTCTCAGCTGGAATAGGCTGACCTCCCTTCACTGGAACGCTGCAAATACCCGAGGCATGAAAAAGAGACACCATTCTGATCCCCATCCTCCTAGTAAAACTTAATGCACCACTAAAAACCAGGCATCAAAGCAGCTGTTAGTGAGCGAACAGCAGGCTACCTGTTCCCGAGAAACTGTCAAAACTATTAATGCATTTTCGTGCTCCCTAAAGAATTACCCTCAAAAGCTGTTTTGAACTCCAAATGCCAAAAACATACCTTTCTGCTATTATTCCTCTGCAAATCCCGGTATAAAATGCCGCTCTGCATATGTCTGCTGTTAAACGAGGAGAAAGGAATGCAAAGACACGGCGCTGGAGAATGAGGAAAAGCAAAAAAAAAAGAGAGAGAGAGGAAATCGTAAATGTTTGGATGGATCTTTAGTCACCTGCTCTTGTGCCAAATGGGTCGTGTGGAGATAGTTTCGTGGATAACATTTCCCAGGAAAAGGAATGCTTGAAAATGATAAAGAATTAGCAGTCTGTTTAGAAGGGAAATAAGAATAATCGATCCCTGCTTGTACAGGTACATTAGGGAAAGAAAAACTTTAAAATGTTTATAATTATTTGGTCCAGAACACACATTTATCTCATTTGTAATACTCAGCTGTATTATTTATTTATTTATTTAAAAAAATTAAAGCCCACCATTGCCTAGGGATGCCAGATTCCAGGTAAGACCTGGGGATCCCCCAGAATTACAGCTCAGGTCCAGATTACAGAGATCAGTTTCCCTGGAAAAAAATGGATGATTTGTAGGGTGGACTCTGTGGCATACTATCCCATTGAAATCTCTGTCCTCCCCAAGTTCTGTTCCCAAATCTCCAAGAGGGTCCCAACCTGGATTTGGCCACCCTACTCACCCCCATCTCCTGCCAGTGGCCAGGGGGGACCTGGCAACCCTACTTTGTAGATAAAGACAGTTTCAGTTCTGAAGATTAAACAACATTCTCATAGAATCATAGAATCACAGAGTTGGAAGGGGCCATACAGGCCATCTAGTCCAACTCGCTGCTCAATGCAAGATCAGCCTAGAGCAGTGATGGCGAACCTTTTAGAGACCAAGTGCCCCAACTGCAACCCCAAACCCACTTATTTATCGCAAAGTGCCAGCACGACAATTTAACCTGAATACTGAGGTTTTAGTTTAGAAAAAAGACTCATACATTCACATCTCTTGTCTTAAAAGAAAAACACAATCACAGAGCTTTCAATGATACGAGCAACTTTTTATTGAAAAGTAAAAGTTTGCATTTGGCATGCTTTTGAACAATGAATGTGGTTTTTGCTGTTGTATGCATGCTGATAATTTGTCTAACCTTGGCTCATACTTTGTAAGTTTGAGAGCAGCCCAGCCTCGAGTCTGTGTCGTCTTTTTCCTTTTAGAGACTGAGTGCCCAAACTGCGTGCGTTACTCAGAGCAATCATGTCCCCCCTCAACCTCTTCTCCTCTAGACTGAACATTCCCAAGTCCCTCAGCCTTTCCTCATGGGGCTTCTTGGTCTCCAGGCCCCCGATCACCCTCCTCGCTCTCCCCCGTACCTGCTCCATCCTGCATATGCATGGTCAGTGTTCAGTGAAACAGGTCCCCAAAGCTTCTTGAAAGTTACAACAAAGCCTGTTTGTAATATGAGCACTATGCCCTAGTTTGCATCCCACATTCATCCCATAATTACTTTCTGTTGGATGAGTAGCAGAGATATGTGGGGACTAACTCTATTGAAAAGCATTGCCTATGGTATGGTATGGTATGATAGTTCTGTCTGGGTTTCCCCGTTCATTCATGCATGCAAGACATTAGTGGATGCTGTGGATATAGAAACCAAGCCCATAAATCTCCTCCTCCTGCTGCTGCTGTTGTTTTTATTTTAAAAATAAGAGTTGGTAAATCGCTTTAAAATATGAATGAGATAAAGTTGTTCATTTATGTTTCAGAAAGTTGTTTGAGGCATTCTAATAGGCATTTAATGTGTTTATACAGCAGTGAGTGATGAATGTATGAAGCAATGTGTGAAGAAGGAAAAAAAGGCATTTCCACAATGCTAATCGACAGAACTGGGTCATCAGTCTTTTTTGCTTTGAAAAAGCTAGTTATACGCTGCTTGCAAAAGAATAATTAATGCTTCAATACAGAGGATAAATGAGGGGAAGAGTAGTTACAAAAGTCATTTTAACTGATGCTGTGGGAGAGAGAAAATGGTTGGTATAAGGGGATGAGAGGATGCATCTTCATATAGATTAAAAACTGGTTAAACCACAGGAAGAAGAGAATAGAAATAGATGGCTAGTTCTCTGAGTGGAAGGAAGTGAGCTGTGAGGTCCCACAGTCTGTACAGGAGACAGTGCTAGTTCATTTGTTCACAAATGATCCAGAACTGGAGATGAACAGTGTAGTGGCCAAGTTTGCAGATGGCAACATTATCCAGGATGGTAAAAATCCAAGGTGGAGTGTGAAGAATTATGGGAAGATCTCTCTAAATCGGATGAGCAGGCAACAATGTGGCAAATGAAGTCCAATCTAGGTAAGCGCCTCGGTGTCTAGTCATGCCGGCCACATGACCGTGGAAATGTCTTTGGACAGTGCTGGCTCTTCGGCTTGGAAACAGCGATGAGCACTGCATCCCTAGAGTCGTATTCGACTGGCTTTCGAGCAAGGGAAACTTTTATCTTTACCATTAAGATGACACACACTGGAACAAAAAGATAGATCAAAGTGGGCAGCCATGTTGGTCTGAAGCGACAGAACAAAGTTAGAATCCAGACCAACAAAGTTTTATTCAAGGTGTGAGCTTTCACGTGCAAAGCTCACACCTTCAATAAAACTTTGCTGGCCTTAAAGGGGCCACTGGATTCTAACTTTGTTCTATTGGAACAAAAAGTCCCTGCTTTTAAGTAGGGGTCCGTTGGAGCGGGAGCGCACAGGAGCGCAGCTCCGGGAGTGAGGAGCCCAGGGGGCGGGCACATGACCAAGCCCCGCCCCCTCCTCGGCTTCCCCAGGCAGTGCAGAGGCGCAGCGCCCCGGGGAAAGCCCTGCTAGGGTCTTTATTGTTTTTAATGTTTTGTTTTAATATTGATAATTTTATCCTTGTTCCTTTTATGACTGTGTGCTGCTTTTCCAGAGACTTGCTCAAGGTGGCATATAAATTTTCTAAGTATACCATTTTTTATCTGGGCACATGGCACATAAGTACTGGAGACATTTCACCAACCCTTCAGCAGCTTCCACCCCATCAGTTTGGTGTAGTGGTCAGGAGTTGGACTCTAATCTGGGAGAACCGGGTTTGATTCCCCACTCCTCCACATGCAGCTGCTGGTGTGACCTTGGGCCAGTCACAAGTTCCCTCAGAGCTGTTCTCTCATGAGCAGTTCTCAAAAGACCTCTCTCAGCCCCACCTACCTCATAGGGTGTCTTGTTGTGGGGAGGGGAAGGGAAAAGGATGGGTGGTGCACATGTCCTGGGTATCTCAAGTCTATTTGAAACCTGGTGGTTTCAAGGGAGCAGGAAGAGAATGAGGGTGTGTTCTTTACACTTATTTTTATTGCACAAAGTATTGGATGGGGAAGGGAATGGAGGAAGAGCAGGTCAGTTTCACTCACCTGTGGAGTGGAGCCTGAGGTTTGGGTGTTGCCTTCTGACACACTTCCGGTATGTTAGGGGGTGTGGCATATGCAAATGAGTTATGCAAATGAGTTATGCTAATGAGCTCCTGCACCTCTTTTTCTACGAAATGACCCCTGGATAGAGCAGAGGTTGTGTTGGTCGATCTAGGGATTAGGCTCTTAACTTCAGAGGAAAGATTTGTTCGCTCAGCTTTCATTGCTCTAATCCAGGGGTGGCCAACCTGTGGCTCGGGAGCCACACGCGGCTCTTTCACACATATTGTGTGGCTCCTGGCAGGGCGGCTGGGGAAGCAAAGGGGAGGCATGCTTTTTCTCTCTTTCTCCCTTCCTTCCTTCCTTCCTTCCCTCCTCCCTCCCATCTATTTGCTTTCCTAGTTTCTCTCTCTCTCTTTCTTATAACTGGTTTTCCTCGTTTGTTTTTATTTTTGGCAGTCCCATTTAACGTTAATAAAAAGCAAATTTGCATATTTTTAAAAATTAAAACGTGTGTGCGATATTTGTTCCTGTCTTGCGGCTCTCAGACATCTCTATGTGGCTCTTACGTTTATTCTATGTGGCTCTTACGTTAAGCAAGGTTGGCCACCCCTGCTCTAATCGTACTAAATAGGCACTCCACAGTTTTGGCAATCAGCATGCAACCAGAGGGGTTCAGTTCTTCATTAATCTCATGAGATATTTCAGTCTCCTTGTCAGCCTGAGTTGTAGCATCTATGCTGCAGGATAGTTCATGGGATTTATTAGTAACCAGCTCTTTTTCATTGTCAGAAACAGTACGTAGGGGAGAAAACTGGTTTCTTGTTTCAACAGCAAAGATGTATTGCTCCCCAAGGTTACTTTTTGGTGCAAAGAAATTGCCAATCTTTGACTGAGTGATATGAGCAGGGCTCTTTTTGTAGAAAAAGCCCAGCAGGAACTCATTAGCATATTAGGCCACACCCCCGACCGCACAGCTCATTAACATATTAGGCCACACCCGATGTTCTCAGAAGTGTGGTCATCCAGCCATATCCACCTTTTGCTTCTTATTCTGTTTACCTTGTTGTCAAAACAGTTTTGACAAAACCAATAAAAACATTATTTTCTGTCCCATCTAGACAAAACCTTGCCTGAACCAATATTTTATGTCCAACAATTATTCCCACACTGGATTGGAATCAATTCCTAAGGGTTAGGTTCCCATGGAAATCAGGTTGCCTTCCTGCAGAACAAGTACGCTGAATATGATTTTTTAGGGTTGCCAACCTACAGGTGGGGTCTGGAGATCTCCTGGAATTACAACTGAGCTCCAAACTCCAGAGATCAGGTCAATGGCTGCTTTGGAAAGTAGAGTCCATGGCATTATGCCTTGCTTAGGTCCCTCCTTCCCCTAAACTGCACCCTCCACTCCCTAAATCTCCAGGGATTTCCTCAACCCGGAGTTGGCAACCCTAGTTCACTGGCAGAACAACGCTAGGTGCCAGTTTGGTGTAGTGGTTAAGTGCGCGGACTCTAATCTGGGAGAACCAGGTTTGATTCCCCACTCCCCCCTTGCACCTGCTGGATGACCTTGGGCAAGCCATAGCTCTGTACCAGCTGTTGTCTCAGAGCTCTCTCAGCCCCACCTACCTCACAGGGTGTCTGTTGTGGGGAGGGGAAGGGAAAGGCGTTTGAAAGATGTTCTGAGACTCCCTTGGGTAGTGAAGGGCAGGGTATACATCCAATCTCTTCTTCTTCTAGGTTTGTGGATGCACTGGACGGGAGTAGTTTGTGGACTATTTTATTCAAGGTACAAAATTTTATTCAAGGTATAAGATTTCATGTGCCACCCACACTTCTTCAGATGGAAGACGTGTACATGCACACAAAAGCTTATACCTTGGATGAAACTTTGGACTCCAACTTTGTTCTGCTGCTTCAGATCAACACGGCTACCCACCTGAATTATTACACTATAATACTTTTTACAAGCAATTATGTACCAGTGGAGTGGTTACCATGCAGAGTCTGTCCCACAGGTAAAATTATCCTGTGAACAGGTGGTCTTTACCACATAAAAGTATCACTACCATCACAAGATCACCAATCGTTGGAACTCCTCAGAAGCGGAAATCGCTCTTATTAGGAGGTTTAAGAACATCAACTTTGCTGGCCCATTAAAGGCAGATGTCAGTCCAGTGGCAAAAGAAGAGGGACAATCATCTTCTTCAGAAACTCTGCCCACTTTTTAAAATTTCACAAAACAGGCAATCTCTAAAGTGCAGCTGATTATGCTCATTTTTAGTTACAACCCTGTTTCTCTGCAGATGTCCCCCAAAGTCCCCCATGCAACAGTCAAGTGTTCTCCCAACATACACAACAATGAAGCTACTTTTTCAGATGTTTTCTCTTACATGGCAGTAAGCACCAAACCACTTTAATACAGACTTTAGACACACATATATTTGCAAGCCATTCCCAACAAGACACAACAATGAACTCAGGCTTCAAACTTACTTTTCTTAAACAGAAGATGCCATGAGAAAACTAAAGAGATTCTCAAAAATTAAAGATATTGTCAAAACCAGCATTTCCTGGGCTCTCTGCTTTTTTACATCCCCTCCCTTTTCAATAATTTTTTTATAAAAACAGAAGGAACAGGAAGGAAGGAAGGAAGGAAGGTAGACAGACAGAGGCAGGAAGGAAGGTAGGTAGGTGGAGGAGAGAGAGAGAGAGAAAGGGAGGGAGAGAGAGAAAGAGAAAGGAAGAAAGAAAAGTGGGGACAGAGAGAGAGACAGATAGAAAGAAAGACAAAAAAGGGGGGGAGAGAGAAAGAAAGAAAAGAAATGGGGAGGCACTTACTGGAGCAGGGAAAGCCAGGCAACCTCAGCAAGCCAAATGCAGATAGCCTAGCCCCTGTGCTTAATCTCTGGGCGGGGCTTTCTCCTGCTGGCTGTTTGCTCTTAAAGGGAAAGCACCGGGTGGAGCTTTTTCCTGCTGGCTCTCTGCAGGAACTTTCCCTTTAAGTGTAAACAGTTCAGGCTGGGCAGGGAGGGGGCGGGGCAAGCTGGGACGCCAGCTGGAACAGCGTTCCTGTGCGTTTCTGCTGAAATCGAGCCCTGGATATGAGTAAGTAGTTTCACCACCCACCACTGTAACAGTACAACTTCTAGGGAAAGAAAAGTTCTTTGTAGATTTGCCAAGGAAAAAAGCATCAAATTGATTCAGTAGTTTAGCTAATTAGTTCAATCTCAAGTTTGAGTACAGGTGATATCAAACAATCCTTCAACAACATCAAAAACGTGGCAAATTGCCCAGCTGCCCAGCAGTTCCATATAAGAAATATATCCAGGTACAAACACAGGTACACATAGAAGTTTCTATGCAGAAAAAAAACTTAATTAAAACCTTTTAAAACTGTAGGCGTCAGAGCTCCAAAACAAACCAGCCACCAGCCCCCACGTGGGGGCGCCCGCAGAAATTAGTTTGTTCTGGAGCCATCCTTCCTGAGCTAAGACCAAAATGTGTGAGCTGGAGGCTAAAAAACTGTAAGCTAGCTCACACTAACTCAGTTTAGAGGGAACACTGCTCACAAGGAAGGAGAGGGGGAGGGAAAGGAGTTTGTAAGCCACTCTGAGACTCCTTCGGGTAGTGAAGGGTGGGGTATAAATCCAATCTCCTCCTCCTCCTTCTTTTTCTATCTGTCCTTGTTCTGAGAGCCCACTGGACTGCACAACAGGCAGTGGACCCTTCATGCCAAAACATAATACTGAAAGAAATTTTTAAGCAACTTTCACAGAAACTATAAGAGCATTTGCGGTAATAAAATAACAAAGAAAAATGCATTCAGCTCACCCCCAACTAGATTGCTCCATATCCTAGCAAGTTCTAAAATAAAGTAACTTGCTTTAGTTCAACTTGGTTCCTTTGTCAGGCTGACTTCTTGTCCTTTTCACAGCAGCCAAGTTCTTCAGGAAAACTTTCTTCTTTAGTGCTTTGACTGATCCTTATTTCAGCACTTTCCCCCTCCCCACTTGGTTTCTGGTTCTTTTCAGTTATACAGCTTACATCCAGTACTCCCTCCCAGATCAAGACTGATCAGTGAGTGTATCCCTAAATTTCAGTTCCCCAAAATTTCCTTTCTTGCCTCTGAACACGATGATGGACTTGGCTACCCATAAATGCTGATAGACCCACTCTCAATGAATTTGGCTAATCCTTCATAAATTGTATTGGTCTTTGCTGGCCTTGACATGACTGTGGGAGAGGGAAAATTCATGAAGGACATATCCTGTATCCTTGACTTTCATTGGTCTTCAAGATTCTGCACTAGCCAAATGCATAGTAAACTGGATTTCCAAGTCTGTCAGTATCAGTACATGTAAAATTCAGGGGTCCGTTGGAACAGGGGTCCGTTGGAGCGGGAGCGCACAGGAGCGCAGCTCCGGGAGTGAGGAGCCCAGGTGGTGGGCACATGACCAAGCCCCGCCCCCTCCTCGGCTTCCCCAAGCAGTGCAGAGGCGCAGCACCCCAGGGAAAGCCTGCCTGCCCCTGAGGGAGCCCAACCAAGGGGACTGAGGCAAGGGGGAAGCCCTTCGTGGCACTCCCGCCCACCCTATGGGGGGGAGAGACAGATGCCACGGCAGCCCTTGCTCTCCAGTCCTGTCCCCAAGCAGAGCCCTCTGGGGGGAGATTGACAGAGCCCGGCTTTGGGGGCCCTCGCCCACCCCTCTCCTGCCACCTATTTGTGTCTCTTTCTCTGCCTGGGGATATAGGGCCAAGGATCTTTCTGCCATTCTTGGGGAGTTAACTGCAGAGCCAGGAAGAGAAATGAGGGTGTGTTCTTTACCCTTGTTTTTATTGCACAAAGTATTGGATGGGGAAGGGAAAGGAGGAAGAGCAGGTCAGTTTCACTCACCTGTGGAGTGGAGCCTGAGGGGTTGGTGTTGCCTTCTGACACACTTCCGGTATGTTAGGGGGTGTGGCATATGCAAATGAGTTGTGCAAATGAGTCATGGTAATGAGCTCCTGCACCTCTTTTTCTACGAAATGACCCCTGGGTATCAGTACATGTAAAATTAATCTGTTTAATGCTTCCAAGGGTATTTGCCAGATGAATAACTTTGCTGATGTTTGTTCCAAGGGGTCGGCTGTGTTGGTCTGAAGCAGCAGAGCAAATTCAGAGCCCAGTGGGGGCACCTTTAAGACCAACAGAGGTTTATTCAAGATATGAGCTTTCGTGTGCATGCACACTTTTTCAAACGCATTGGAAGGGCAGGTAGAGTTCAGACTTATAGGCAGAGGCTGAACAGCAAATCAACATGTAACATGATGAAGATGTTTTAAGATATGCAAAGATAAAACTAATTCACAAGCTAAGGATATAAGGTCAAAAGTTAAGGGGGAAAGATCAGCAAAGTAATAAATACGTCAAAATAGGGGATAAATGTGCAAAGGCATCTTTTCTAATTGTGGGAAGTAAACTGAGACTCCCCATTTGTCTCCTCTCAGCACCTGCTTTAAAAAAGAAAGAAAGAAAATGCTGTTACCTCCATGCCTGAGAGGAGACGAATGGGGAGCCTCAGGCTGAGGACAGACTCGTGTTCTGCTGCGCCTCCGCGGGGCGGCAGAACAAGGCGGGGGGAAATTGCCCCACCACGCGGCATTTGCATGCCGCCGCAAGGAAGCCACCCACAGCGTCCAGACTGCGGGTGGCTTCTGGCGGCGGCGTGCGAACGCCACGCGGCTCCCCCGGCTGGCGCATGTTCACACCCACCGGAAGCGGGCGGAACGCGTGCACAGCAGCCGGGACACCACTTTTAAGTGGTGCCCAGCTGCTGCAGGAGGAGCACGACACCAGACGCGTTGCATCCGGACCGCCTCCTCCAGGCAGATGTGGCAGCCTGGACTGCTGCTCTGCCTCCACTTTTAAAGCGGAGGCAGAGCGGGCCAGACAGCCAGTCTGTCCTCAGCCTCAGTTTACTTCCCACAATTTGAAAAGATGCCGCGACATACTTATCCCCTATTCTGACATATTTATCACTTTGCTGTCCCTTTCCCCTGCTTAATTAAATCAAAACAACTGTTGACCTTATATAAAAGTAGAATTTTTGCTCACAAGACTCCACAGCTTAGAGGGAGCATTGGAACTTGTGCCCATCATGAACTCCAGTTTGCTCATGATGTCTGAGCTGTGCTCAAATAAATGTTACTTATGACAATATTTAGTAAACCTTGACATACTGAAGGGCCATTGAGGTTTAAGAGTGCACAACATTTTCTGTATACAGCAGAAGTGGACAGAGGTAATTCTTTAACAAGATTTAAACAATTACTTTTCAAACTGGCAGCATCATCGTTCTCATAAAAACTTAAGAAGAAAAAGTCCTGAACGCTCCCCCCTCCCCCCCCCCCCGAGCTGGATAATAGATTCATTTCCAACCTTTGAGCCTTTGGATCATCGTAAACCTTAATTTCTCTTTTGCTTTGCTTTTTGTTTTCTTTCTGCTATGACTGTCTTTCACTACCTGAAATCAAAATCTATTTTCAGGTCAGTAAATAAAGGGAATTGTTTGTATTTATTTTAACAAGACTTATCTGGGCAGTAATTTTTGATGGCATAGCAGCCATACGAATTCCCTGTACTTTTTTCAAATAGTACTGGGTAGTCTCTGTTCTTGTCTAGAAGTTTTCTTAGTGTCTACATTACAGAATCCTTAGGAACAGTTCTCTCTCTAATGTTTCTACAAAAAACACACTCTCAACTAAAACCAAAACACTATTGGCTATCCAAGCTATAAGATGACCACAGTCAGGGATTTACATTAGTTTGTGACAGTGTATGGCTAGAGTTTCTGTGGTAAATGTAAGTAGCCTTCTCAGATGGGATCAGGCTAATCCTGTAGCCATCCACAGTGCCAGTCCTGGTTTTTGTTAGCCTGACTGCTCTTTTATGTTATTAATATTTGGGGGAATATTAACTCTTATCAATATGCAGCAGATTTACGGGACCTTTCACCAGTGTATACAGAGGCGGCGCTAACCGATACTTCTGAGGAACTGACACAGACTCAATTTAAGATGTAAAATAGTTCATTTACTAAAATATAATAAAAGGTTGTACAAGACAGTGCTGTTCTGTCATTCATACATACATACAGTACTAGGAAGTTAGATAGAAATTATAGAGACGTGTGTATGAGCAGGTGATTGATGGTTTCTGTCGAGGGTGATATTTACCTCTATAGAAGCAGTGGAATCTGGCTGGAAAACGGGGATGAGAAATCCTTGAGAAGGAGATACGGGATCGTGGCTCTGAACCGGCAGAAGACCACGTGGCGGACCCCAGTAGTGCACCCAGGGGTCCGTGAGGGAGGGCAGGAGCTAGGATAGGAACTAAGAAGCAGCTAAAAAGAACTAACTTGAAATCTCGGGGAGCAGCTTTTATTGGGAGGTGGTACCTGGGAGGGGAGGTGGTATCTGGGAGGATGGCCCGATATGATGCCATCCCTAGAAACACCTATAGAAGGTCCATATGCTATCACTAGCCACTAAAGGGGTGCTAAAGGAGTGGTCAATATTCAAATCTATCTGATGGTCAGGGCAGGATGTTGCTGCCAGCAGGATCTGGCGCCGATCTTCTGGATCACAGGAACGCTGGCCATGGGAACCGATCTTCAGGAAGCATCCCGGTGTCTTTGCACCCAGGTGTGAAGTCCTTTGATGTAGCAAATAGAGATAAAGGATGGCAGGAAGGGGCACAAGCAGGCATACGTGCAAGGAGTGTATATCTGTATGGAGTTGCTGGTGTGAGTCTGTAACCTAATGGCTTTGTGTGAGAGAGTGTCTTTGTTCTCTGTGTCAACCTTCCGCCTGGAGGTGGCAACGTCAGAAAATGGTACTCTGGTCCTATAGTGTAGGCATCTAATCCCATCTTCCCACTGGTCACCTAGTGTACTCTCATGTCCCATATAACTGATGGCATAGTCTATACGCTGCCCCTATAAATCAGAAAAGTCCATAAAGATGCTGCCCAGCCCTACATTTTGACTTCACACTGGGGTTTCTTTCATGAGCCATATTGGTCCACAGCCTTACCACTGCTCTTTTGGATCTCCATGCTCTGCCAACTTTTGCTTCAGCTCTCAAAGTCCCCCTAGAGCCATATTCTTATTCCCTGGCTGGAACCATAGGAAGAAAACCACGCAGGGGTGTGTCAGAATGCCAGAACATCTCCAGAAGCATTGCGAAACTTCTGGTCTGGCTGTCTAAACATCTGGCCTGTTCACTCACACCTGAAAACTGAAAGAAGGCCCACAACAATACAGCTCCTGACTTGGTCTAGATTAAGTCTTTGACTGATTGGGCTAAATGCAGATCACCAGCCTTATGTGGAGGCTTTGATGAGCAACCTGTTTTTATTACCTGGGAGTCCATGACTACAACCTTGTGGGAGAGGGAAGGTTGTTCAGAGCATAGCAGTCTTTAATTTATAGCTGATTGGTTGTGTTGCAGGAGAACAAGTTATTCAGGCCTGATCTAGAGCATGAGAAACAGATAATTTAGACTACTGTGTCCCTATACAACTAAGTTTTTCAAAAAATAGATGGCTCTTCCACATTATCATTTTCTTTGCTTGTGTTCCTATTGCTCTAGGGCAGGAGTGGGCAAACTGTGGCTTGGGAGCCGCATGCGGCTCTTTCACATATATTATGTGGCTCCTGGCAGGGAGGCTGGGGAAGCTAAATATCATTAGCAAACAAATATCATTGGACAAATTAATATCATTATCAATATCTGCTTTTACCCCTTTTTGTTATTATTTTTGGCAGTCTCATTCAATGTTAATAAAAAGCAAATTTGCTTATTTTCCAATAAAAGCAGGTAATATTTGATCATGTCTTGTGGCTCTCAAACATCTGATATTTATTCTATGCGGCTCTTACGTTAAGCAAGTTTGGCCACCCCTGTTCTAGGTGGCTCTTACGCTGAGCAAGTTTGCCCACCCCTGCTCTAGGGTTTTTTCCTTTTCTGCATGTGTTTTGCTCCCTCTAGTGGTCAATTCTATATTACATCAACGGATGTCTGACATAAAAACCTGCAGATTTGAACTTTAAGTTTTATGCCAGACATACAGTGATGTAATATCGAATCGACCAGTAGAGGGAGTAAAATATGTGCAAAAAGGGGGAGAAACCCATGAAACAATAAGGATACACAAGTGATGAATATGAAAATATGGAAGAGCCCAGAGTTGCTTATGCTTGTAGCGTGTTCTTCTGGAAAATTACTTGTTGTCAAGATATGTGAAGTGTTTTGTTAAATCTTACCAGGTAAGACAAATATATGTTTGCAACTGGAGAGTTTGACCTGATTACCATGCAAAGATCGATTCTGCTTGTTCTAATGCAATAATAGAATACAAATAGTCTAAATTTCTAACATCTGCATTGAATGGTTGAGTTAAATTGTTTGAGGCATATAAAATACTGAGCTGAGAGGGCTGGCCATTGCGCAATTATGAAATCTGACACCGGATCAGTCAACCCTGATTCCTGACAAAGAATCAGTTACAATATGCATGTTTGCACACATCACATTTATGGTGAATTTTATTCATCAAGTATGAAATCAGACAACCATTTAATCAATGGTAACATCTCATGGTATGCTCTTATGGGTGCCAACTCCAGCTTGGGAAATTCCCAGAGACTGGAGAAGGCAGAGCATGGGGAGGGAGGCTGCTCAAAAAGGATGTAATTTCATAGCGTCTACCCTCTAAAGCTACCATTTCCTCCAGGGTAACAACTCTGTAGTCTGGAGATCAGTTGTAATTCGGAGAACTCCAGGCCTCAATTTAAGGTTGGTAACTATGTGCTCTTAGTAACTAGGTAATAAATTATCCTGCCAGAGAATGGGGAGATTTTATCCAGGACAGAAATGCCATTTCCTCAGTACCCCTGCACAAAATGTGCTCAGATTTATAAAGAAATATGTATTCTTTTGTAAACAGCCATGCCATATGCTGTCTGTATTCAGCTGGCTTCCAATATGTCCTTATTGTTTTACAAACAACAACATAAATTTGTTGTGCATATTTGATAACCTTGCCAAAGAGTCACTGTAGTTGTAGTTCTGGAACCCATAAAATTCACTACAGTAATTTACAAGGCCAGATGTTTAATGTAGCCATTTTTAATAAATATGACAGTCTTAGATTTTAATGCAGATGATGCAATGTCCCACTCTCATTGATTTCAATGAAGGTGGGCAGCCGTGTTGGTCTGAGGCAGCAGAACAAATTTTGAGTCCAGGGGCACCTTTAAGACCCACAAAGTTTTATTCAAGGTGTGAGCTTTCGTGTGCACACACACTTTGTCAGAAAATGAA
Source organism: Lepidodactylus listeri (assembly GCA_029233225.1). NCBI lineage: Eukaryota > Metazoa > Chordata > Lepidosauria > Squamata > Gekkonidae > Lepidodactylus > Lepidodactylus listeri. The sequence goes on along the minus strand of JARCFY010000009.1, from coordinate 106,827,526 downwards.
ATGGAATTACAGATCATAGTTGTATACATAGGGGTGGCTTGTTAAATTAGCATGCAAATTAGTGAGCTTGTGTCAGAATCCATAGATTCTAACAAGGGGTTTTGGGGGCTATATGCTATATTTTGTAACCTGTATTTGCCATGTAACCATTTGTGATGCATGCTTGCTATGTAACCAATTGTGATGCTTATTTGTTTGAACCTTGCAATCTGCACTACAATGTCCCTGGTACCTTTCATTTATGACCCGGGGTTTATGGCCCTGACCTGGTCTGGCTAATGTAACATTGGTCCGGGAGGGTGGCGACTCCAGAGCCTGAGAACAATCGGCCTCTCATCCTCCTGCCTCCGCATTCCTTTCCTCCCTGCCGGGGAAGACGAGGACTTCTTTCTTATCAACGTGTGAAGGCCTTGGGAGAAAGCCATTTGTTATGTGAAAGATGGTTACATCTGAGGGGTCTGGTTTAAGAAGGGAATTTACGGCTTCACACCTAACCTTTTTCCTGTGGGAAGCAAACGGTCAAAAGACCTTTAGCCCGCCGTTTTTTCCTGTATGTTGATTGGTTACCTATGGGCAATTCAAATTGTGCTGGAAGGTATATTAGTCCTGCTTCTATTGTGTGCTTGATCTCTGACAATAATCCGAGGACCTGTAGTAATGTAACAATTGGAAATAAAGAACTGTGTTTCATCAACAAAGATCTGATCCTTGACTACATTGAGCAGAAGCCTCACAGATTGTGACTGGGACTTGGCCGTTCCTGACCATGTCGGACAACGGTACTATTCCCATCCCTACAACCGAAGGACAGCCGGTTACCCCGGAGGACCAGGGAGCCGGTGGTGGCGGAGGCGGCGGGGAGCCCAAAGTGCCAGCGACTATGGCTCAGGGGGCGTATTACATCCCACGACCACCTCCTCATCAGAGCGTGACCCCAAGATACTCGTGGAGCAACTTCGGTTGTGGGACTGTCGACTCGTGGGTCCACAACCGGAAGGGAGCGCGGGTCTCGATCCAGGGAGACCGAACCGAGCCCGGGAGGCCGAGCTTCCTGGGGGACGAGCTCGAAACGATCTACGGAGGAGACTGGCGTCCCCCGACTTTGGAGGAAGAGAGGGGCGTGACCTATGGTCCTGATCTTTACGGGGAAGACCAGACCCAAGCCCTAGATCGCATGATGGGAGATTTGAGAATGCAACTCACCACCGAACTGTGAGAGATTGCGCTTGATCTGCAATACCAGTTCCACGACGCCTTGACAGCGGTTCAGGCAGCCCGGCCGGCCCCAGGAGGGGCCGGAGTCCCAGGAGGGGGAGTCCCGCCACAGCCGGCTCCCCCGGGGGAGTTCCCACGGGAGTCGTCCCGCAGCAGGTGCCACAGCCGGTTCCGCAGCCTGTTCCCCGCCCGGTTCCCGCACCCGTGCCTGCACCAGCCCTGGGGCCCGTGGGACCGATGATCCGCCAGGCGCCAGCCGATCCATTGATGGCTACTTTCGATGGGGACCCCGAAAAGCTATGGTTCTTCCTCATAGAAATCGAGAGGTTCCTAGACACTTGGGGACACCTCTACCCCACCGAGAGGGACCGGATTGGCTACATCAGGTCCAAGCTGAGGGACACCGCCAGCGACTGGTACGTGAGCCTCCACAATGCCCCCAGGCCTGAGTTGCGCTCTGTATACAACTTCATGTGGACCCTCAGGCAACACTACGAGGACCCCCTGGGGGAGGAGAAGGCTCGGAACCAGCTGCGGAAGTTGACCCAGGGGCGGGCCTCCATGAGGGAATACACCAACAAGTTCCGGCGCATCGCGGCCAAGATCCGTGGCTGGACCCAAGACCTCTTCATCGAGAAGTACCGAGAAGGCCTTAACCCCGAGGTGTACGAGACGGTGCTGCGAGGAGGGAGACCGGGCTCATTAGCCACTTGGATGAGAGCGGCTGCGGATGTGGAAGAACGGTTCACCCTCATCAAGATGGGAACTTCGGCGGCTGCCCAAGCCAAGGCCCCCCAGAAGGTGAAGCCCAAGCTCAGCATCCAGGAAATCCGCAACAACCGGTTCAAGCAAGGGCTCTGCATGCGGTGCGGGGAGAGCGGTCACTTCACCTCGGCGTGCCCTCGCGGGAGTGGAAAAGTCCCAAAGACCTCCACTCCGGTGGCGGGGAGCACCCCCAGCAAGGGAAAGACCTCGTTCAAACCCCGGGCATTACAGCTGGAAGGGGCAGCGAGCGAGCAAGGGGAGCTGGAGCTGACGGAGGCTCAGATGTCGGGAAACTCCAACGGCCTGCAGTGAGCGGCGCAGAACTGCAGGTCCCCAACTCCGACGCACCATCTCCGGTGAGCATCCCCGGCCCTTTATTATATATGGTAGTGACTGTAATAGCCCCCGGGACTGGAACCCATGTAAGGGTGCGCACCCTAATTGACTCGGGGTGCGCCAGGGACCTGATCAGCCCCTTATTAGTGGATGGGCTAGCCCCAAAGGTCACCCCGTTGGGGGAGCCACTTACGTTTACCCAAATGGATGGGTCGGAAATGAAAGAGGCGTGTGTGGCAGAGACTGAAAGACTAATAGTGGGAACTGGGGAACATTGGGAAAAGAGAGCTTTCGTCATTACCCCCAATACCCAGTTCCCCATGGTGCTAGGAAGCCCCTGGCTGGGTTCCCACGACCCCTACATCAAGTGGAGCGAGGGGAAGATCTCGTGGGTGGATGAGAAGTGCCACCACCATAAGTGGGACCCGGGGTGGGGATCGGGTCCCCTGGCACCTTTGCTAGCGGCGGCGCTCACGTTGGTGCCTTCCGCTGTCCCCAGGGAATACCGGGACTTGATGGGAGTGTTCAGTGAGACCGAGGCGGATGAGCTGCCCCCCCACCGACTATCGGACTGTGCCATAGAGTTGCTCCCGGGAGAAAAACTACCAAAGGGGAAGCTCTACTCCATGAGTCCCTCGGAGAAGGAAGAACTAAGGAAATTCTTAGACAAGAATTTGGAGCGAGGTTTCATCCGCCCTGCGAAATCCCCCTTTGCAGCCCCTGTTTTGTTCAGGAAAAAGAAAGATGGGGGGCTGCGATTATGCACGGACTATAGGGGTCTGAACGCAGTGTCGGCTTCCAACACTTACCCCCTCCCCCTGATAAAAGACTTGCTGACGGAGGCCGCCAAGGGGAAGGTGTTCACCAAACTGGATCTCCGAGACGCTTATTTCCGCATGCGCATTCGGGAGGGGGACGAGTTTAAGACTGCCTTTAATACACCCCTGGGACAGTTCGAATACCTGGTGATGCCATTCGGCTTAAGTGGCGCGCCGGGAGTTTTTATGAGTTTGATAAATGAGGTGTTACACAAGCATTTATTCAAGGGGGTGTTATGTTACTTACATGATATCTTGATTTATTCAACTGATAAGAAGGAGCACGTAAAATTGGTCCGGGAAGTGCTTGCTACGTTGCTACAGAATCAGTTGTATGCTAAGCTGTCTAAGTGTGAGTTCCATCGGGACTCAGTGAACTTCCTGGGGTATCGCATTTCCCAGAAGGGGTTGGAAATGGACCCTGCCAAGGTAGAGGCAGTGGTACAGTGGGAGGCGCCCCGAACTAGAAAACAGCTGCAGAGTCTATTGGGGTTTTGCAACTTCTACCGCACCTTCCTGAAAGACTTTGCTACGGTCACCCTCCCGCTAACCGAACTTTTGAAAACCAAGGGGAGGGGACCGGAAGCAGGAAAACCAGGGGAGAGAATAGCGTGGTCTGAGAATTGTCAAAAAGCGTTTGAAACTTTAAAGAAACTGTTTACCTCAGAGCCCATTCTTGCCCACCCTGACGAGACTAAGGAATTCGTAATTCATGTAGATGTGTCCGACGTAGCCATTGGGGGGGGGGCATCCTCCAGAAGGGGTCAGATGGCAGATTACACCCCCTGGCATATATTTCCAAAAAGTTCAATGAGACAGAGAGAAATTGGTCGGTATGGGACAAGGAAGCTGTGGCTATACGTTTGGCCCTAACCACTTGGCAACATTGGCTGGAGGGAGCACAAACCCCTTTTGAAATTTGGATAGATCACAAAAACCTGGAAGCGCTGCGCACCCAGAGGTCTCTGAATGCAAAACAGCTTCGGTGGGCTGATTTTTTCTCAAAGTTTAATTTCGTGCTCAAGCATTTTCCTGGAAAGGCCAATTCGTTAGCAGACGCGCTGTCCAGATTACCACAACATGAGAGTCAAAAGGAGGAGGTGTTTGATTCCATGTTCTCCCCTCAGCAATTGGGAGGGGCTGTCACTACCCGAAGCCAAACCAAACAAGTAGCGGCAGAGCCTTGGGAGGAAAAGTGGGGGGGGAATACTCCCTGGAAGAAGTCGAGGAGCTAGGGAGCATGGAGGAATGCTCCCTCCGGGCTAATAAATGCTGGTACCATGGAGACAAACTCGTGGTGCCTCGGGCCCGGAGGAAAGACATATTGCTGACGTGTCACTCATCGAAGCTAGCCGGACATTTTGGCTTTTTAAAGACTCTTAACTTAGTCCAACGACAATTTTGGTGGCCGCGTATGCGAAAGGATGTTTTGGACTTTGTTACAGCATGCCAAACCTGCTTAATGTGCAAAAGGAGGGGGGGAAAGGTCCCAGGCCTGTTGCATCCACTACCCACCCCCTCTCGTCCATGGGAAGCGATAGCGATGGACTTCATCACCAACCTGCCACCCTCGAAAGGAAAGACTGTTATTTGGGTGGTGGTGGACATGTTCTCGAAGCAAGCCCATTTCACCCCTTTCAAGCAATTACCTACCGCTAAAGGACTGGCGAAGGCGTTCTTTAACCACGTGATTAAATTACACGCTTTCCCCAAGCGGGTGGTATCCGATAGGGGTAGCCAATTCATTGCCAACTTCTGGCGGGAGCTCTTGAAAATGATGGACATTGAGCCGGCCATGAGTTCGGGTTACCATCCAGAAACCGATGGCCAATCCGAGCGAACTAATCAGATCTTGGAGCAATTCCTAAGATGTTATACTAACTACCATCAGGACAACTGGGTAGAATTGCTGCCATTTGCTGAGTATAGCTATAACAATGCTATACATTCGTCCACGGGTGTGTCCCCTTTCATGGCAGTGGGAGGCTTTGAAGGGAAATCCCTACCCACCATAAAGGAGGACCCGGATACCCCTCCTTCAGAGTTTAAGTGCTGGTGGGCCAATTTGCAAGATTCGTGGCCACTAATTGCTAAGACTATAGACAAGGCTAAAGAAGACTACAAAAAGTATGCGGATCGTGGAAGGGCGGAAGGTTGGGACCTGCAACCAGGAGACTCTGTCTACCTATCTACAAAAAACATACACAGTCTGCAACCCAGCAGAAAACTAGGATGGAAATATGTTGGCCCTTATAAGGTGTTGCGAAAAATCTCTGATGTGTCTTTTGAACTTGAATTGCCTAAGTCACTGAGTTCTGTGCACCCTGTTTTTCATTTCAGCTTATTGAAGAAGAATCCTGGGCCGAATGCATGGCATCCAACTCCTCCGACTCCTCCTCCACTGATGAAGGAGGGGGCTCCCCATTTTGAAATTTCTGAAATCCTGGATTCTAAAATGCGTAGGGGCCGCTTGCTATATTTAGTTAAGTGGGTAGATTTCGGTCCTGAAATGAATGAATGGGTTCTTTCTGACAATGTTCATGCTCCTAAATTAGTTAAAGCTTTTCATAACCGATTTCCAGATAAACCGAGGTAGATTAGATTTTTCGGGTGGCAGAGTGTCAGAATCCATAGATTCTAACAAGGGGTTTTGGGGGCTATATGCTATATTTTGTAACCTGTATTTGCCATGTAACCATTTGTGATGCATGCTTGCTATGTAACCAATTGTGATGCTTATTTGTTTGAACCTTGCAATCTGCACTACAATGTCCCTGGTACCTTTCATTTATGACCCGGGGTTTATGGCCCTGACCTGGTCTGGCTAATGTAACATTGGTCCGGGAGGGTGGCGACTCCAGAGCCTGAGAACAATCGGCCTCTCATCCTCCTGCCTCCGCATTCCTTTCCTCCCTGCCGGGGAAGACGAGGACTTCTTTCTTATCAACGTGTGAAGGCCTTGGGAGAAAGCCATTTGTTATGTGAAAGATGGTTACATCTGAGGGGTCTGGTTTAAGAAGGGAATTTACGGCTTCACACCTAACCTTTTTCCTGTGGGAAGCAAACGGTCAAAAGACCTTTAGCCCGCCGTTTTTTCCTGTATGTTGATTGGTTACCTATGGGCAATTCAAATTGTGCTGGAAGGTATATTAGTCCTGCTTCTATTGTGTGCTTGATCTCTGACAATAATCCGAGGACCTGTAGTAATGTAACAATTGGAAATAAAGAACTGTGTTTCATCAACAAAGATCTGATCCTTGACTACATTGAGCAGAAGCCTCACAGCTTGTCATTCTTTTGATCTGTTAATAAACATCTTCACTATTTTGCATGCTAATTTAACAAGCCACCCCTATATATACAATTATGACCTGTGATTCCATTTCATTGTCTGATGAGGTGTGCATGCACATGAAAGCTCACACCTTGAATTAAACTTTTTTGGCATTAAAGGTACCACTGGACTCAGCCTTTGTTTGATTTAAATGAAATTTATCCATGATCTCTGTCATATATCTGTTTGGGCTTTGCTAAAAATGAGGTTGGATTTTCCCCAGTGCAACTTTAAAAGTGGCCAATAGCAGGGTCAGTGGTAGCAGCAAGATGGGGAACCCGAAACCCAAGAAAAGGGGAGGCCCAAGAATTGTTGGTTGCAACTTGATGGCACACACTTTACATTACCCTGTATCACAGAACAATGGTGTTAGGCTATGTACAAATGACAGCTTCCTTCAGAAACCTTATTTGGTATAATAGAGTCATTAGAGTCTATGGCTCACACATTTATTCTTTCTGCTCTGCTGTAGTGTCTGACAAAACAGTTTGAGCAGGTTTTTGTTTCTCTTTCAAATCCAGCAAAACGAGTTCAGCCAGAGACAGAAAAATGAACATGTTTTGCCTTGGACAATGAAGACCAACATACTACATTCATTTATGCCCCATGAACAACTATAATTACATATGCACACAACTTTTATTGCCTATTAATCACCTAAATTGCATACTAAAGTAGCATCTTTATAGGATAACCATAATAGAATTCAAGGAAATTGCTCTAATTCACATCAATTAAAATGAGGCCATTAATTTCCTAAGCAAATGTGTTCATTGCTAAGAATGGAGAGAGATTCCTGGGGCACTTGGAGGCTTCTGAGAATGATGTGTCTCTTCACATTTAATATTTCAGTATTTTATAAAGAGTTTGCATGTTAACCCCTGTCAACTGTTACAAGAACTTTATTTACTTATTTATTTATTTATTAGTTAGGCTTATACCCTGCCCTCCCCGCGAACTTTGCGTAAAGGAGATCTGTCATGCTCCTCTGACAATTCTGCCAGACTTCCAGCAAAACTGTATAATTAATGTCTCGTGAATATTTTGATTTGAATGATAGGCACTGTTGTGTCCACAGACCACCACCAGGCGCCAGCGAAGGTAGCCCAAAGCTTGGCTCCTAGAACAATAGGGGCCAAGGATCCTAGGTTCCCCTCAGTCCTCCAGTAAGATCTAGGCAGGAATTCAACCCCCCCAGTAGGACTGTAGATGGGACCTGGGAGTGTATATAGTTGGCCACTTCGGTTAACCAAGCTTGTTGTACCAATAAACTAAAGAGCTGATCACTACGCTGTCTCACTCATTCATTGCACCGAGAACTCAGTTATCTTTCCGGCACCATCTTTGAACCTAATATTGATTGACTTTTTGTTTCAGAGGCAATTCATTTCAACAGGAATGCACCTAGGAGAAATTAATTTTGGAAACCACTCAAAGGGAATATACTTGTCCTCCATACCCGAAATGCAGATGAGCTTGATTTATACAGAGAAATCAGCAACCTTTCCAGAGCCCTTTGAAGAGTATGGTAAGGTATGTATTCCTTTGAAATTATTTGACGTGAAAACCTCTTATACAGTTTGTACTTCAGAGATTCTCAAATTTGACCTTAGTCCTGTTGTTTTCTTCGTAGTGTCACTGGTTCTGCAGGGATCTGTTCTTGGCCTAGCAAACAATACCCTCCCGCCCCAGACTTCACTTTCTATTGCAGAGATTTTCTGAGAGAATCTCTTCTATACTATGCTTGTTGTGCTATTTCCCCCCATCATTGGAAACAATGGTGGGATGGGGAAACCTCTTTGGGTGCCCCTAGAGTTGGAACCAACTCTTTTTAGACTTAGGGTTTGTTTTGGGGGGAGGCTCCAGCAGCTACACTGCAAATTTGGAGCCTCTAGCTTAGACCCCCCCCCTCCCCAAAGGCCCCTGAATATACCCTAGGAGAGATTTGCCGTTGACTATAATGGCCCCTAAGGTATAATCGAGCTGAATAGATTCGGGCATCCCAAATATATTTAGGATTCTCTTTTTTGCTGCCAAATTGGAGAATCACATCCAGCTGAATATATGCCCGAATAATGCCAATTAGGCCTTTTTTTGTGTATATATTTGGCTCGGCTTCTGCTGAATGCACACCTCTAATAATGACTGTGTTGTAGAAGACATGAGAGTGGATCAAGCTCTCTTTCCTTCCTCTCCTGCTGCAGAGGGTGGTGGTTTCCTGGAGATCCTCCTGACCAGCATGGGGGTAAAATGGGGAACTGCAATGGGAGGGAAGAACTCGTGGAAATCCTCCAACACACACACACACACAGACACACACACACAATGAAAGTGCCTTCCTGCCATCTTGTTAAAATATAAGCCAATAGATTTCCCCCCCTTACATTTTATATAAATAAGGTGTCAGCTGGGTTAGAGATAACTACAAGATAGCAACAGAAACCTGCCCTGCCACTAAGTTGCCACATCATGCACTTCTGTCAGAATCTCTGCCATTAATTGTTCAGTCCTGGGGTCTCTATCAGTAATTTACGGCTAGCCTTGGAGTTTATTGCATGTCCTGTTTAATGTGTCTTTTTCTTCCCCGGGAGGATGGCTTGCCGCATTCCATCGCGTCACATAAACAGTTTGGCTATCTCTCCTCATCACCTCCCTTTTTCTCTCTGGAGCCATGAATGTTTTACCTTGCTTTTGTAACCTTGGAGAACTGTGGAATTGTTTCTAGCCAGGTGCCTGGCCTGTGAACTGCAAGTAGAGGTCACTAAGGGGCATGGGGGGAATTTTTAGTGCTTTTGCGCCTTTTCGGTGAGAACCAACGGTTGGGGGGTTTCGCACTTTTTTATATATTTGTTCTGATTGGCCCTTTGCCTGCTCTTACCTACCTGCGTAGGGTATATTAATCCCTGTTGCCTGTAACCAAGTATCTCTAACAAACATTGAGTACCTGCACCATCATTAAGAATAAAAGAACTTTTTGCTTCATCAAAGGTCTGGCTTATTGATTCGACTCAGAAGCCTCACAACTTCTTGCGTTCTACAGCAGATTCTGCAGCTTATACAACAAGGCTGGTAAATGTCATTTTTTAAGTTTTGTTCATCAAGGTTATAAAAAATGCCACGGCTTTTCCGTCATCGCCTGAAGAACAGGGCTTCCCAGTGGAGGATGCTTTGCACACCAGAGTGAGTTTCTGTGCTAGTCTGTAGCAGTGGAAAAGAGTAAGAGTCCAGTAGCACCTTAAAAACTAACAAGATTTGTGGTAGGGTATGAGCTTTCATAGGGGCCGCAGTGTCATGGGTGCTGGTGAAGGGGAGCTGACGGTCTCAGGGGAGTCCACACCTGGCCTACTGAAGCCGTAGAAATGGACAGTTTGTCACAGCCACCCAGATCAGTAACAGCTGAGGAGGAACAGCTGTTAGCAGTCAGCCCCCCGCCCCCCGACTCACCTCCGGGGGTTGCACACTTAAGGGATCGCCTCCACCAGGTTCTGGTGTCCAGGCAGTGCAAAGTGCGCTTGCAGAGCAGGCAGTCATTCAGCCCTGAGTTTTAACAAAAGCTTGGCTGTGCACGCCGATCGTTAATGGGAATCAGCAGCATAGGGGTATTTAGCTCCCCGCTGCAGGTCGGCTTCTTTGTGGAAGCAACTAGTCGATCTCGCAACATTCTTGCACCCACCTCCCTTTGTCTCCAGACTTCGCTTCTGCTCTGAACTCTCGGCTCCCTGACCTCAGCTCTGAATAACTCTGCTCCTGCTTGAACTCCTGGCTCTCTGATTTGGCTCTGAATGACTCCGCCACTGGTTTGTGTTTTGGGACTTTGGGTTATTGGCTTCAATACTACTTGCTGGCAGCTTCCACCTTAGACTGTACTCTGACCTTCTCTGTCTGCACTTGCCCCAGTACCTGACACGCAGTGGCTAAGTGGTTAAGACACTGAACTGCAGATCGGAAGATCAGTAGTTCAGCAGTTCGAGACCCGAATGCCATGTGACAGCATGAGCTCCCATCTCTGGCCCCAGCTCCTGCTAACCTAGCAGTTTGAAAGCAAGAAATTGCAAGTAGACAAATAGGTACCGCTTTGGTGGGAAGGTAACAGCGTTCCGTGCACCTTGGCGTTTAGTCATGCTGGCTACATGACCATGGAAACGTCTTCAGACAGCGCTGGCTCTTCGGCTGGAAATGGAGATGAGCACCACCCCCTAGAGTCGAAATCAACTGGCTTTTGAGCAGGAGAAACCTTTACCTTTATCTTATGAGCTTTCATGAATCACTGCTCACATCTTCAGATACAGCTAGAATGTGAGTCCATTTGTCCTGTATATTGGAAAGTGGAGTGATTTCAGATGCCAGAGATAGTAGGCATGGAGAATCAGCATTGGTAATGAGACAGGAAACCTAGGTCTCAATTCACTCCAGGTGGATTCATTGTCTTGAGCTTTGTTATCAGAAGCAATTCAGCTGTCTTTCTTATCTCCCTTTGAAATTCCTTTGAATCGAGACATGTCACTGCACATCAAATGGTTCTCCATCTTTTTTGGGGGTAAATCCCCCACCCCATTGGCCAGCTGTTCGGCAGTGAGCAGGTGGAGCCTGGCAGCAGGGGACCCTCCCACCTTCACTGGGGGGAGTGTGTCTGGCAACCCTAGCTACAAGTCTGCAATATCCACTCAAACAGTAGTAACAGTGTGGTTTAATTAGCAGTTTATAACCCTGAAGAACTGGAGAAACTGCGATGGAATTGGAAAGAAGACTTCGGGGACTAAGGGGTTACAAGAATGCCCACAAAGAACAAATATGCCAGTTTGGTGTGAGAGCCAGTTTGGTGTAGTGGTTAAGTGCGCGGACTCTAATCTGGGAGAACCGGGTTTGATTCCCCACTCCTCCACTTGCACCTGGCTGGATGACCTTGGGCAAGCCATAGCTCTGTACCAGCTGTTCCCTCAAGGACAGCTTGGGAAAGAGCTCTCTCAGCCCCACCTACCTCACAGGGTGTCTGTTGTGGGGAGGGGAAGGGAAAAGGAGTTTGTAAGCCACTCTGAGACTCCCTTGGGGAGTGGAGGGCGGGGTATAAATCCAATCTCTTCTTCTTCTTCTTCTTCTTCTTCTTTGCCTGGCCATAGCAGATCAGAATGAATCTGCTTCCGCACTGGGTTAATTTCCTGGGTGTGGTTTTGTTTTGTTTTTTAAAAAGCAGAATCAAGTTATGACCATGTTAATAACAGGAAAGTTCATCAGCAAAAGTGGTGTCTGCTCTTTCACCAAGCCTGATGCTGCAGTCCCGGGGTCTGTAGTTTCTGTTCAAACCTGTACAATGCAGTCTTTCAAGCCTCCGTCTGAGTTGCTCTTCACTGGCAATTTGGGGGAGAACTGGAGGATATGGGAGCAAAAGCTTCGTCTTTATATCACAGTATCCAATGCAATAAATAACCTAGACAAGTATAAGATGGCACTCCTACTGCACTGCATTGGCGATAAAGCCTTGGAAATATGCAATAATATGCAGACTGTGTCTGCAGATCCAGCCAGGAAACCCTGGAAAAAGTCCTAACAGCCATTAAAAATTATTGTGAGCCCAGAAAAAACATTGCCAGTTTTGGCAGCTGACGTTCAATGGAACAGAGGGCATTGATAGTTTTGTCACACAACTAAGGTGCAAAGCTCACAATTGTGAATTTGGAGCAGCAAAGGACATGATTTGGAACAAAATTTAGCATTACTGACAATAAGCTAAAGGAGAAGCTGCTAGAACGTGCTGGTCTCGCCCTTGCAAAAGCAGCTGATATTTGCAGAGTTCAGACCTTAGCTGATGCACAAGCCCTAGCAATGGCTGCAGAGGCAACCAAGACACAAAGTAACTAAGTTTCCAAGCAACACTCCAGCCTCCAGAGATAGCTCGTCTGCACAGTGCGCCCCTTGCAAAAAGTGCAGCTGCAGTCACAATCCCAAAGCCTGCCCTGCTTTTGGAACTACTTGCTACAAATGTGGAGCACATAATTATTATGCAAAGGTGTGCAGGAGCAAACAGATCTTCACCCAGCAAGACAAGAGTTCGAACTCCTTGTTTGTGGCCATGGGAGTGATTACAGCCCCACAGCCTAAGATAGAGTTTAACAGTTCTGACATATGGTTTTCCACCATTAGTATAACAGGTGTTCCTGTATCTTGCAAGCCGAATAGTGGTGCTCAAACCTTACCTGAAGGCATAGTCTCTAGCTTGCCAGTTACCATGCAGGAAGCACCAGCAAATGTCATTCTGGTCCATTCTCTCAAGGACAGTTGTTTCAGAGCTTTCTCAGCCCCACCCACCTCACAGGGTGTCTGCTGTGGAGAAGGGAAGCGAAAGGAGTTTGTAAGCCGCTCTGAGACTCCGAGTGAAGGGCGGGGTATAAATCCAATCTCTTCTTCTTCATTTTTGGAGGGTCCAAAGTCAGGCTGAAAGCAAGAATCACAGCACCCTGCACAGTTGGCTCTCGAACAGCCATGTTGACCTTCTATGTCATGGAAGATGATGATCCATCCCTAACTGGAAAATCAGCCTTCATGGCCCTTGACCTTTTTAGGAAAGTCCATAGTATATTACTGCCTCGCTTGGCTTCTAAAGATAATCTTTTGAGAACCTGTGGAAATGTCTTTCAAGGGCTTGGACAGTTCCCCTACCTACCATATCCATGTAGAACCTGAGATACCGCCAGTGATACACAGTTGTCTCAAAATTCCTTATGCTACACTACCTGCACTCAAGGACTATATTGTGGACTATATTCATTGGGACATTCTCACACTTATAACATTTAGAGCCGCCGCCGCATTGGCGGAAGATGTTGAGCTGTTTGCCATCTTAGCTAATAAGCTCTCTGGGAAGTAAGCCATCTTGAATGGGAGCCAACTTCAGCACTTTATGATACTGTATTATACATTGTTTTAGCTGTTTATATGCTGTTTTACCTGTATTTATATATTGATTGTAAGCCGTCCTGAGCCCATATAGTGGGGAGGACGGGGTATAAATAGAACAAACAAACAAATAAATAAACATCTTGGGTACCAAACAGTATCTCTCCAAGTACATTCCTGACGGAAACCAAAGCCTGGGTCCCCCTGGGTTATTGCTCCTTTGCACTTCTGAGCAACACTCAGCCCTGTGAGTCCTCGAGGTTGAATGCACACAAGTAAAACAGATCCTTTAAAATATATAAAGGCTTATTAAAGGATTTAAAAAGATTTCTTTATGCAATAAAATGTTGATAGCTTAGCAACAGAGAAAATAAAGACCCAACTGTGAAGAAAGAAATTGCAAAACTAATTTTATTGCCTTAGTAAGCTAATTCTTTGAAACCGCAAGGCCAGCACAGATACAAGCATGCACAAGAATTCTTTGTTGTTACATTGTATGTTTGTGCTTCAGCAGAGATGCTCATACAGGAGCTTATTGTTTCAGATTGCAACTGCTTACAATGGTCTACTATTCCTAGCACATTCTAGCTTAGAGAAGATGCATGCGAAAGTATACCGATTTGCAACAATGTTTAACTTAACATTCTTGATTCCTTTCCTGTAATTGACATGCACAAACATGAAATAGAATACCTTTGCTTACGAGAATGATGTCAAAGGTGTAGAAATGACACTGGTTCCATCCTACTGGAATTCTCCGCCTCCTTAGTATAAAAGATTAAGCCCAACTGTAAATGGGGCTCGCTGGTATCTGAAACTGTTATTCAAACTGAGACTTATGGTACCATAATTTTTTGGCTTTTTCTATTCCTGGTGTCCGTGTGCCTTTTTCCTGACCGGATCTGGTTTTTGGGGAATTGTGCTTCACCTGTTCTATCTAATGCACTGAATACCTGATATTAAATGGCAAATCTTCTTGCAGTATAAAATCCAAGCAGTAGCATCAAAGCATTCTGTAAGTTGCAGTAAATCATTATTTAAAGCATATTAGCAGGGCACGACCATAAAGTCATAAAGGCTTCCCTTTGGCCGACATCGTTATTATAGCCTTTTGCCCTCTGGCACCAGGTGGTCTCTTGGATCCAATCAGGAATCTCTCTTGATGGAACTTTCCAGAAGATGTTAATGTCTGCTCCTAATTCTCCCCTCCCGTTCGGTTATGCAACTGAGCACAGGTTCTGCAGTAGGGCTGCCAAGTCTTGGCGACTTACCGGTGGGGGGGAGTTGTTCTCCCCCAGGAGCTCTTCTGGCGTGAGCGCTTTGTGCGCACGCCACAGCGACGTAATGACGTCACCCGGAGGTGACGTCACCACGTTGGGGGCGTTGCCCTGGCAACGCCCCCAATGTGATGACGTCACATCCCGGTTACGTCATTACATGGGGGAAGTTGTCCTCACCGGATGACTTCTGGGGCGGGGTTCCCCCCGCCGGCCGAGTGCCGGCTGGCGGATCGGGAACCCCTATAGCGGGGGATCCCCTGCCCCCCGGGCTGACTTGGCAGCCCTATTCTGCAGGGAGATAACCATTTGCCCGCCTGCCAAGGAGGCACGGTGGATAGCTGTTGTAAAACATGATCTGGGTACAAAGATGTGTGAGATGTGTGCTCCAGGATTGGAGGGAGATTGGGGTGTTCCTTCCTGCATGGGACAAACACCCTAAATCTGGATTGGAAGAGGCTTCTTGCCAACATAGGGCAGGAAAGATTCAAAAGACTGGCAATATCCATGAAGCTTTGTTCAAATGTTACATCCAAATGCTGGGAGCTAGATTCCTCTGCAAGAGGCAGGAAAGGGTCTGGAGATGCATTTGTTCCACAGACAGGCGAGCAGAGTTGTCAGAGGTAGCTGCTCTACATTGTTAAATTAGCTTAGACATATGTTTTATATTCTTTTCATTACATCTGTAACTGCTTGGCTTTTCTCTGTCTTGTACTCTAGCTTAATCTGTAGCAATAAAGTCTTTTACTGTTTAAGAAAGTAGACTGTGATTCAAATTTGTCCTCACATCCAGGGCCCGCCCCAGGTTTTTTTGCACACTAGGTGAGGATGCCTTCTGGTGCCCCCAGAAGAGTTGCAAAGAAAATGTGGAATGGATTCTCCATTAGGGTGTCTGGTTCCAAGTACACTGCTCTGGGATTGGAATGAGAGGCCTCAGAGTGGAATGACAGCCCCTGGGAAGAGCAGTAATTCCAGTCCCAGAACCCTCCTGGTACCCTCAGGGCTGTCATTCCACTTTCAGAACACTGCTGCTACCCCCAGGGGCTGTCATTCCACTCTGGGGCCTGTCATTCCAATCCCAGAACCCTCCTGGTACCCTCAGGAGCTGTCATTCCACTTTCTGAACACTGCTGCTACCCCCAGGGGCTGTCATTCCACTCTGGGGCCTGTCATTCCAAACCCAGAACCCTCCTGGTACCCTCAGGGGCTGTCATTCCACTTTCTGAACACTGCTGCTACCCCCAGGGGCTGTCATTCCACTCTGGGGCCTGTCATTCCAGTCCCAGAGTAGTGTATATGGGACCAGAGACCTTAATGGAAAACCCATTCCGCATTTTCTTTGCAACTCTTCTTGAGCTATAATGTATTTCAATGGAGTCCATGCAAGTCAATTGGCATTCCTGGCTCCCACTATTTCCAATGGGCCTTCAAGTCTCTCCCACTGTTTCCAATGGGCAATCCTGATCTTCCTTTTAGTACATCCCATCAAAAACACATCTGTCTTCTGCCCACAGAAAAGCAAGGCAAAGGTTGATGTTGTTTTTAAATGCTTTCAAAGCATTTAAGCTCCTGAACATGCAAGCCAGTAAAGTTTGGAGTGCTCCCTCTAGATTTATTGAAGTTCCTAAGTGCTTTTACAAATCACTGGCTGTTTGGTGTAGTGGTTTGGTCTAGTGAGCCAGTCTGGTGTAGTGGTTAAGTGCGCGGACTCTAATCTGGGAGAACCAGGTTTGATTCCCCACTCCTCCACTTGCACCTGGCTGGATGACCTTGGGCAAGCCATAGCTCTGTATCAGTTGTTCCCTCAATTACAGCTTGGGAAAGAACTCTCTCAGCCCCACCTACCTCACAGGGTATCTGTTGTGGGGAGGGGAGGGGAAGGGAAAGGAGTTTGTAAGCCGCTCTGAGACTCCCTTCCAATCCAATCTCTTCTTCTTCTTATCTTTGCCACTGCTCACCAGGTTTTTGCCATAATACTCATTTCAATGCCAGGACCCTGTCAGGAATGCATGAGGTTAAAAAGAATACCTTGGTGCATGCACAAAGTGCATTTGCTCCTGGAGTCAGAGCTGAAACGTCTAGTCTCTTCATTTAGAAACATTCCAAGTTAAGAGTACTTTTTAAATACTAGTGAGCCTTATCCCTTCTATCCAGATTTGGCAAGAGATAAATAACAATCTTAGTCAGAAGCAGCAAACAGACAGAGGGCCATCTGGGTGTGGAGTTCACTCTCTGGCTTGCAAAGGTCCCGGCTCCAGGGAACCCAATGAATCCCCCCCTTCTCAAAGATCCACGTGCAGAGCAAGCACTGGCTGCAGCCCAGGCACCAACCCCGCCAAAAGGGATATTTTGATGCAGCGAGCACAGCGCCCCCTCCCACAGGCCTTTGCGCTTCTTTTTGTGCTGCCCCAGCGACCGCTTTGTGGCTTTCTTGCTGTTCCAGTCTTTGAGCAAGGGAAGTGTCTGGGCTGAGAAGGAGATGGACTCACTCAGAGGACTCAGATGGACTCACTCAGAGGACTCAAACGGGGGCAGGGGGCAGCTTTCCAAACGTACTGCTCTTGGGCTGGGCTCTGGCTCCGAGCAGCTTCTCTCTCCAGCCACCAGCTGAGCTCTTCGTCCTACGAGAGAGGCTGTCGCCCATGCACCCACCAAGCCGCCCTCAGCCAGCACTGGGGAGGAAAAAGATGAAGCAGCTTGGAGAGGCAAGCACCAAGCTGGTGGGAAGAAGTGCCACTGGCAGAGGAGTCCTCCTGTGCACGCCCGAAACCTGGAATGCACAAATGCAAGGTTTGAAAGGGGCAGTGCCCACTGCGAGCAAGCACCAGGAAGCCCTGCCCCCTCCTGCTGGTCTTTCATCAGCTGCCAAACGAATTGGAAGACGAAGAAGGGGTCAGGTTGGTGCAGCCGCATTGAGGAACTGAGAGAAGAAGACCGGGTCATGCTGGAAGCAGATTCATCTGTGCACGTTTGCTCGGGTCAGTTCTGCGCCCCTCAGAGGTCTCTGCCCCAGGCAGGTGCCTAGTTGGCCTAATAAGAGATCCGGCCCTGTTCACATCACCTCTTGCTCACACTTAGACATGCTCACACACTTGCACACTGAATGGGCTGAAGTAATGGGAAAGTTCTGCCCTTTGCACTTGCTCAGAGGCAGCCTTTACCAGGGCTTCCCAAGTCACTGGTATCATGAATTTTAACTTGGGGCTGTGGCACAATGAAGAGGAACATACTTTACATACACACAAGCATGCAACACTGTTAGCCAAATTGCTTAATGTATTAATAACTATGTGGAATTCTGATATTTAAGATCGATTGGCAACTAAGGGGACACAAGCCTATGTATACAGAAATCCCACCTTTTCAAGTAAAACGAAGTAAACGCAGAAACCAGTTCTTTGGAGGGATAGGTTCTTTACTGAAGAATATTTCAAACATACAATAAAACAGAAGCACACATACCCTTATTCAGACCTCAGAAAATTAGAGAGAAAGGGATAGCGACATTTGCATAAGCAGGTAAAAACGTTGATTGGGTGATACTTGCCTGTCCTGACAAGATGAAGCGATCCACAGAAAAATAAGGGAGACCATAAGCGATTAAGGGTCGTATCCTGAGCCAGCAGAATACACGGAAAGACTCTTGGGCAGCCACTCTGGTCTACAAAATAGGGCAAGGTTAGGTATGGAGGCAGAGAGAGAGAAAGCCCATGGCCAGGCCAGCTCTTTTATGCTATTTTGGGGCTTGGGGGTGGACTTTGCTGACCCACCTCCCTTGTGACATCCCCTTGGGGGGTGGGCTTCACTGGCCACCTCCCTTGTCACTTCCCCTTGGTCAGTCCCAGGAAGTTGCTAAACTGGAAAAAAAAACCAGTTCCAGGAGGAAGGGGGCTTAATGGTTGGGCAGTGTTTAGATTCTATTTACTTTCAACCGTGGCACCTTTGGAGAACAATAGCTGAGTCCAGGGCTATTGTCTTTTGATGGGTTTAGCTGGGCTGTGGCAGTCAGCTATCCCTAGTCAGCAAGCAGTCATTGTGTTATGCCTAAGAGCCTAGGTGCAACCTCTGGTGAAGGTAAGGGGGGGATTGCCTGTGTGTTGAAGGAAAGGTACGCTCATGGAGTCTCTTCAGGATTTTAAGTCCCTATTGCAGAATGTGGTGTTTGTCTATAGCAGGGGTGGGCAAACTTGCTCAGCATAAGAGCCACCTAGAACAGGGGTGGCCAAACTTGCTTAACGTAAGAGCCACATAGAATAAACATCAGATGATTGAGAGCCACAAGACATGAACAAATATTACCTGCTTTTATTGGAAAATAAGCAAATTTGCTTTTTATTAACATTAAATGAGACTGCCAAAAATAATAACAAAAGGGGTAAAAGCAGATATTGATAATGATATTCATTTGTCCAATGATATTTGTTTGCTAATGATATTTAGCTTCCCCAGCCGCCCTGCCGGGAGCCACATAATATATGTGAAAGAGCCGCATGCGGCTCCCGAGCCACAGTTTGCCTACCCCTGGTCTATAGCAAATGGTTGCTGGCTTCTGTGAGCTTTCTGTGGCTAGAGTGCTTGGTTCTCTTCCTGCTGCGCTGCAGGTGAGGTAGGGCAGGTAACTCATGGAACCAGGGGCGTAGAGTTTAAAAACTCCGGGGGGGGCGGGGGCTCTTCCATGTGTGCACGCCCACCGGGACCATGTCCCCGCCACTGCCTCCTCCCCTCCCCCCGCCTGACCACTCCTGCTTCCCTCCCTCCCTCCATCCAGGGGCCAGCTGGGCATTTGCTTAGCTGGCCCCTGGATGGAGGGAGGGAGGGTCAGAGTGGCCAGGCGGGGGGGGAGAGGTGGCGGCGGCCCTAGGAAGGGCCGAGGAAGGTGCAGCGGAGGGCGCACCATTTTCCCGGGGGGGCTCAGTCCCCCCCGGGAAATTTCAGGGGTGGCTCGAGCCCCCCCGTAGTTGACGCCTATGCATGGAACCATCTTTGGTCTGGCACATCATCACAGAAGAAAGCTCTCATCTCATCAGAAGAAAGTGAATAGATATTGGAGAAGGGTGAACAAGCTAATTAAGGATATAACACTAATAGAATTGACTCTATAACTGGAAACGTTCTTGTTGAATATATTGCCTTCAGACCTAGGTAGAAAGGATGTAATGTTGATTGTGTATTTGATGACATCGGTGCGAATCTTATGGGCTAAGAACTGGAAAAAGATGGAAGTGCCCACAATAAATGACATTATAGAAAAGCTTCTGGAAGTAGCAGAGCTAGATAAGATGGACCAAAGAACCAGACTTTATACGGAAGGAGTAAAAGAAAAGGACACGGACTGTTGGTCGAAGCTTTTTGTTTGGATAGAGAAGCGGTGAAATAAAGGCTCAAAAAGATACAGTAGAAATATATTTTTGTTAAGAAATGATAGTCTATGTATAAATTTGTAAAATCAATAAAATGTTTATAAAAAAAAAAAAGGAGAAAGCTCTCACCTGCTGGGTGTGTGCCTGCAGTCCAGGTTGATGGTGACAGCACATGGTCCCTGCATATTCCATTTCTTAGCGCACTAATTGCACTGTCCAGTTTATCACTTATGAACCATAAGTCCCTAAGAGCACTGTAAGTGCCTTGCAGGGCAACAACATACAAGTACGAACACATACTTCTGTTAGCAGTGAGACCCCTCCTCTTGCTGAGGGGCAGTTTATAGGCTACAAAGCCAGAAACTCCCCTCTATACATCATCTCAGTACCTTAAGTGCAGGGCACTGCTTGGGCCAAAGTGGACCCAAAATGGATGCCAGTCAAGCGGAGGCCTGGAAAAATAGTTTACAAGGCACGAGTCAAAGTGGCTGGCTCACTGGCTACTAACCTCTCCTTGATCTGGAGAGATGCAGGACGTAGTGGTCACCCCAGGCCTATTGATTCATTCAGAATAACCCCTTCAGCACCCAACCCTGACTTCCTCTTCATCCATTACCCTTGATTAAGCAGAGATTAATCAATGCTTAAGTTTATCCACCTTCCTCATCACCCTTCTTGTCTGGTGCTTGAAGGGTGTGAGACTTCTGAACTAACAGCAATAGATCAGACCTTTGGATTAAAGCAAAGCTCTTTATTTCTAATACTGGAACAGGGCCTCGATGTTTGTTAGAGATACATGAAAAGAAATAACATGGGTTAATATACCTTCAGGCATAGGTGCTTGAACATAATTGGCCAATCAGAGTACATACCAAAAAGCGGGAAGGAAATGGCAACCGTTTGTTCCCACCAAAGGTGGGAAAGTTATAAAAATTCCCTTCTTGCCCTGAGTGACCCAGATGTGCGAACTCTAGGCAAAACATTTGGTCAGTGACAATAAAATAGCTTCCAAGGTTGAAACAACTTTGATAACACACTTCAAGCCTCAAACGGGAGGGGGAGTGAACAGGATGAGATAGCTTCGTTTGATTATGTGACGACCAAGAATGTGGCAGGCCATCCTCCCGGGAAGAAAGTAACATTAAGCAGGACACTTATTTCTACTTCAAGGCAAGCAATAAAACATTTGGTGATAGTGGGGCACAAAGAAACAGAAAGCAACAGCAGAACAACCAGACTATTGTCAGATTCTGACAATGGGCCATCAAACACTTTTTCTACCTCTGGTAGAATGATCCGTTCAGTGTCCTCTGGCAGTGAGCCACCCTGCCTCAGTATACGTTTTGCCCTATAAATATGTCACCCTGCTGCCCCATCAGTGTACGTGTGTGTTCTTGGATTCCCCTCATTCCCCCACTTGTGTGTGGGTCCTGTCTCTCACAGATAAGTAAGCTCCATCATTATTACTATTATACGACCTTTACACTTTCAGAGTCTTACAGAAAGTGCATAAAACCGAAAGGCTGTTTTTACATCTGCAACTCAAAGCACATTTTGTGTTAAATTTCTCCCTGCGGGAAATCATACCCTTAGTGCTGACGTAGCATCGTATTAAGGGGAGGTTAATGTGTTTTGTGGTTCCTTATTAAACAGAGGTGTTTTCTACTGCTTTATGACCACTGTGCAAGGGTGAAATTAAAACAGCCTGATTCTTTCTTTTTTTCCCCTGGCTTCAAAGATAACCTGGAGTTTCCTAGCAATATCACACAATCAAACCTAGTCTACATGTCCATTTAGAGGGCCCAAATTAGACACTGGCATTTTCCAGATGGTCTTAATGTTCCATTTTCATTCCCTGATGTTACCTTTTTTTTTTCTTGCGTCCAGACAACTTTGTTAACATTCCCATGTTCTCTTGGTCTTCCCTCATCCCCCCCCCCCATTCTTTCCTAAAATAGTTTTCCCCGTACTTTCTTTTTTTCCATTAAGGAATGAATTCGCAAGATGGCCTCTTGCTCAGAATCTGAACATTTTTTTTCCACCTCATGGATTGCCACCCAAAACCCACCCAGAAAGAAAGGGGTTGGGGCAGCAAACTAATTTTAAAAAGGCATGCCAACATGAAACGTTTCAGTGCTGGAGGGCGCCTGTGCTGAAACAAGCAGACCCACTGGGAGGCCTGACAACAGCTCCTGCAGCTCTGCTACATGAAACTGACTCAGAGTCAATCTTCAAGGCGATCTTGCGGGGGGGAGAGAGAATTCTGCAACTCCAGTTCTTCAAAAACTGCCTCTTGAGATTTTTAGCAGAACAGTGCAGACTGTACTGGCTCAGTCCTCCTGGGGAGTAAGTGCTGGTATTCGGCCAGGCAGCCCAAAGGCAGAGACTACAGAAAGAGAACAACCAAAGTCCAGTACGAAGTCAAGTGTTTCAGAGAGCAGGCTAACAAAGTCCAGTCCAGGGTCAGGGGTTCCAGAAAAGCCAGTTGTCCATGTCCAGCCTAGGGTCCAAAGTTCCAGAGACCAAGAAACAGCAAGGTCAATGGCTCAGTAGTAAAGTGTATTTGTTGCATCCATGAACTCCTGCTTCTATTGGCTGATTTTATAGCTAAGTCTTAATAAGCCATACTCACGGCCAATTACTTGGCAGTCATCAAGAAGCTACTCATCCATCAGTTGACAACTGATGATGGACCAGGAGATGTGCACTCTTTCTCCTTGCTTGCAGCTCTGCACGCTGCTGACAAAGCTGGTGCTGCATGAGTGTGGGGGAGCCTGGGGAACTGGGAGTTGCCTCTGAAGGCTTGTTTACTGACTCAGAGCTGCAGGGTGCTGGCTCAGCCACAGCTGTGGGCTGTGAATTATGATTAGTTGGTGTTGGCTTGGCTGCAGCTGTGGGTAACTCTATCTCCTGTATCTCATCTGCCAGCTCAGGACCAGCTACAGCCTGCTCTTCATCAGAGCAATCCTTCCTCACTTTCACTGATCACAGGCTGACTTATCACAGAGACTGAAGAAGATAAACATATTAATCATAACCCTTGGCAAGGAAAGGGAGGGGAAGGAGAGAGGGGAAGGAGAGAGCAATATTCTGGCTACTTTAAATGCTCTGGATCCCATCCCTCCCCCTTGCTTTGCATCAGAGTAGATGTACTGAAGCCAATGGGGCTACTCTCACATAAGGGTGTCACACCCTGCCCATGTGTTCTGAGGCAGGCTTGGACAACACTTCATCAAGTGACAGCTTCAACAAGTGACACTGCTTAGCTCCAAAGTAAGGCCCAGGGAAGGGGACTGGAGCGAGGAGGGGGCTTTTGTGGAGCCTCTCTTCCAAGAAAAGGCACAGGCACTTGAGACTGGGGCAAGCTCACCATGGAAGCATGATGGTGTGCGATGGGTGGCGAATGTACTTTAACAGGGATTGTACAGCCCCCTTGAGGCTGCTGAAACACTGCAATGCTTCAGCAGTCAGCACATGCCAAAAAAATTCCCAGAACACCCCCCCAAAAAATAATTAATCCTTGGTGTGAATGTGAACAGACAGAACCATGATCCGGGAGGGGGAGAGAGAGATAGGTGAAAAAAGTAAGTGTGGATTGATCGCACCAATAGCGCAATCATCAGAACTGCCATAAGACCCATGGGAACTCAAAAGGCAGCTACAGTCTGTAAAATGCCATTATAATGGTGGCTGGCGACACAAAAAAGCAGCCATACATTATAACTCCTCCTCCTTGGGAGCCAGTTTGGTGTCATGGTTAAATGCATGGACTCTAATCTGGAAGAACCGGTTTTGATTCCCCACACCACATGCAGCCGCTGTCTTTGGGTTGGTCATAAGTTCTCTCAGAGCTGTGCTCTCAGGGGCAGTCCTCGAGAGAGCTTTCTCAGCCCCACCTACCTCACAGGGCAGGGGAAGGGAAAGGGATTGTAAGCTGCTCTGAGACTCCTTCAGGTAGTGAAGGGCATGGGGTATAAATCCAATCTCTTCTCTTCTTTCCTCTTTTCCTTCTCCACCATGGCAGGCAGGCTGTACTGTGTCTTGTGATGTCAAAGCCCCACCCCACTGGCAGAGAGGCCAGAGGGATGCAGAATTTTGTGACAATCCACCAATTAATTGTACTAGATATTATGATGGGGGTGAAGGAGTGTTAACACCACAGTACTATTTTTGGCAATGCCTTTATGAATAACATCTGCAACAGCACATTTTAGGGCAAGATGAAGTAGCAATCTCAGGTGTAACTGCATAAGACCTTTGCTTTAGTTTTTCCAGACGGCAGGGACCCTGCCAAATTGATTTCCCAATGTCTACTGTAGACATAGGGCCGCAGTGGCTCAGTGGTTAAGACACTGAACTGCAGACCAGAAGATCAGTAGTTCGGCAGTTCGAGACCCGAGTGCCGCGTGACGGAGTGAGCTCCCATCTTTGGCCCCAGCTCCTGCCAACCTAGCAGTTCAAAAGCAAGAAGTTGCAAGTAGATAAATAGGTACCACTTTGGTGGGAGGCTAACAGCGTTCCGTGTGCCTCGGAATCTAGTCATGCCGGCCACATGACCACAGAGACAACTTTGGACAGTGCTGACTCTTCAGCTTAGAGATGAGATGAGCACCGCAACCCTAGAGTCGAATTTGACTGGCTTTCGAGCAAGGGAAGCCTTTACCTTTACTGCAGACATGCTTTTGTACTTTCTTCCAGGATTGTGTAAATGCTTTTGTGCTTTCTTCAGGGGTTGTGTAAAAGAATGACTTGCTATGGGCTTGAAACAAGGACTATCTGCTTGGCTGCTTGAGATATTTGGGGGCAAACAGCAGGCTTCCATTAAAAATGTATGGGGCAAAGATCTCTGAGAAACGTGAGAGTAGGAAGCTGGGGTCTTCTAAGCAACCTTAGCAACCAGTGTCTTCTTAAATGCCATATAAGAGATCCAAGGAAGGGCTGTCTCAGCTGCTGTTCTCCAGGGAGGGGCTCCTCTCCAGAGCTGAGAGTGATGCTCTACTTGGAGTCCTTCTGGGCTAGCCTGAAGATCTTTCTTCTTCAGAAGGTCTTTGGATTTGATTGATGTGATTAATGTTGTGTCTGATATCTCCTACTGTTGTTTATAACCCTGTCCTTTAAAAAGGGTTTTAATGCTTTTTTCTTGGTTTCGCTACGTATGTGCGGAGTTTCAATATGTCGTAAATGGCCTTGAGGACTTGGTTAGTCAAAAGGCAGTCTGGAAGTATGCCAAACAAACTAACAACAAAAAAGAGAATACCAGGGACCATTACCACTGTTTCTTGCAACATTTTGTGTGTGTGTGTACACAGACACACACATATACAAAAAAGCCCTGTATTGTATCTGTCTGTACATCTAAAAACAAAAGTCCATTGGCAGGTTGTGTATACTGAACCTGCTCTACACTGAAGAGATTAGGGCTGCCAAGTCAGCCCGGGGGGCGGGGGATCCCCTGCTATAGGGGTTCCCGATCCACCGGCCGGCATTCGGCTGGTGGGGGGAACCCCACCCCCGAAGTCGTCCAGCCTGGACGACTTCCCCAGCGTAGTGACGTCACCCGGAAGTGACGTCACCACGTTGGAGATGTTGCCAGGGCGACGCTCTGGCAACGCCCCCAACGTGGTGACGTCACTTCCGGGTGACATCACCGGGCGAGCGTGCTTCGCGCGCGTGCCAGGGAGGCTCCCGGGCGGCGAAGGACTCCCCCCCACCAGTGCGTGAGTACGACTTGGCAGCCCTAGAAGAGATACAGGTGAAACGAAGGGAAATCTTGCTGAGAGGCCAATGAGAGGCCTTGTTTGTGTTAGGACAAATGCCACAACAGGCATGTGCTCGTTGTCATTCATATCATTGTCATTCATACTGGAAGATTTATTTATTTATACACCACTTTCCCCTCCAATCAAAGCTTAAAGGGGCTTGCAGTGTCATGCTGCCCTCCTCCGTTTTACCATTACAATTGCATTCCAGTGAGGTAGGTTAGGCTACGGGAGTACAACTAGCCCAAGGTATCAGCAAGCTTCCATGGTAGAGTGGGGATTCCAACATCCATCTCCTAGATCCCAGCTGAACACTCTAACCACTACATCAACAGAGTTGCCATTTACCCAGTTCTGGCGGGGGACCTCCCAGTCCCGTCCCTTGTTCAATGGGGCAGGAGGGGCGAAGGGGAGGAATGGCATTGATTAATGCCTGGACATGACTTCCTGTTTTTGGAACACACCGTGACATTATGATGCTCTAGGAATTTCAAAGTATCTATGGCAGAAAGCTTCATGGCTAAGCATAGATTTGAACCTATGTCTACACAATCCTAGTCCAATGCTCTAACCATTTCACCACAGTAGCCCCTGACCCACATCCACTGTGGATGGGTCTTGGTGGTCTAGGGTATGATCTGGTCCAAAATGGGTCCACAGTAGGAAGACTCATCAAATCTGTGTTAAAAATTTGAGGTTCAGCAGAATTCACTGACAAATCCTTCAGATGATTCCTATGACCCTTCAAATAGAAAGGGGTCCGATGGAGCGGGAGTGCAGCTCCGGGAGTGAGGAGCCCAGGGGGCGGGCACATGACCAAGCCCCGCCCCCTCCTCGGCTTCCCCGAACAGTGCAGAGGCGCAGTGCCCCGTGGAAAGCCCTGCTAGGGTCTTTATTGTTTTTAAAGTTTTGTTTTAATATTGATAATTTTATCATTGTTCCTTTTATGACTGTGTGCTGCTTTTCCAGAGACTTGCTCAAGGTGGCATATAAATTTTCTAAGTATACCATTTTTTATCTGGGCACATGGCACATAAGTACTGGAGAAATTTCACCAACCCTTCAGCAGCTTCCACCCCATCACTTTGGTGTAGTGGTCAGGAGTTGGACTCTAATCTGGGAGAACCGGGTTTGATTCCCCACTCCTCCACATGCAGCTGCTGGTGTGACCTTGGGCCAGTCACAAGTTCCCTCAGAGCTGTTCTCTCATGAGCAGTTCTCAAAAGACCTCTCTCAGCCCCACTTACCTCACAGGGTGTCTTGTTGTGGGGAGGGGAAGGGAAAAGGATGGGTGGTGCACATGTCCTGGGTATCTCAAGTCTACTTGAAACCTGGTGGTTTCAAGGGAGCAGGAAGAGAATGAGGGTGTGTTCTTTACGCTTATTTTTATTGCACAAAGTATTGGATGGGGAAGGGAATGGAGGAAGAGCAGGTCAGTTTCACTCACCTGTGGAGTGGAGCCTGAGGGGCGGGTGTTGCCTTCTGACACACTTCCGGTATGTTAGGGGGTGTGGCATATGCAAATGAGTTATGCAAATGAGTTATGCTAATGAGCTCCTGCACCTCTTTTTCTATGAAATGACCCCTTCAGATAGATCTTGCATTTTATTTAAAGTTAAATTTGGGGGCAATTCTATATTTACCCTAAGCAATCAAAGACCAGTTTATATTAAACTGTTCATCTGCTACACTGATACTTCATTGGCATTCCCTAAATTCAAGTTGCAGAATATACTGTTGCACGTATGATCTTTTAACCAGTACATTTTGATTTCTAGGTTTTTAAAACTTCCAAACTTACACAGAGCTCGTTCCTTTGAAATGCATATAAAATATCCTTAGTATTAGCAGTATCAGCAGTACTTTTTGCTTTTAGAACAGAAACAAAATTCTTCTTTTGGGGGGGTGAATATTTGTGTGTGTGTGTGTGTGTGTGTGTGTGTGTGTGTGTGTGCTTGCGATCCTGGAAGTCATGGTGATCTCTGGCAACCCCTAGTGGAGGCGAGGGCATTTCAGAGAGGTAGCTTGATAACCTGCCTCTGCATCCTGGCCCTGGTATTCCTTGGAGGTCGCCCTTCCGAGTACTTGACACGGTCGGCCCTGCTTACCTTCTGAGATCTGAAGAGACCAGGCTTGCCTGGGCTATCCAGATCAGGGCAGAAACAAAATTCTTTTAAGCTTCACAGAAGGGAATAAATGTCACTCGGAAAAGCCCAAAAGAATTTTCACAAGCTTGCAAACTAATTTTTGCACTGCATGTTATTTTTAAACAAATACCGCCAAGAGCCCAATCGACAGCTCAATTAGGCCAGAGCCATTGAATTTAAAGATAATGGTTGCCTCTGCAGTATTTTACTACATTAACAAATGAACCTTGGTTTGAGTGCCCATTTGGTGTTTCCCCCTCCTATCCTTCAAAACCACTTTTCCAGTCTGCACTGGACTGGTACCAATAGCAATGCAATCGAAGTGCCAGAAATTATGTCAATGAGGTTGGTAGCTGCCCTGCTTGCTTATTACACCATTAATTCTAGAAAACATTTTGCTGTAATTTGACATACTTCAAGTGAAACTCAAAGAGCACGGGGGGTGGGGGAGCTTAGTCAAAACAACTAAGCATTCACAGGAAGTCCCAAAAAAGTCAAGTTTCTTTGGAGGACCCCCATACACCCTGTCCTGGACAGTCACCAGTTTACACTTGAAATGAGAGTAAAGGAAAAACAAACTAACATAAGACTGTGTTAGAGTTGCCATCTCCACTTTGAGAAATGCCTGGAGCTCAGAGGTGATGTGATTCGCTTTCCGAAGCAACTCTCTCCCCCCTAGGGTTGCCAAGTCCAGGTTGGAAAATACCTGGGGACTTTGGGGGTGGAGTCAGGAGAAGGCGGGGTTTGGGGAGGGGAGGGGCCTCAGCATAGTACAATGCCATAGAGTCCACCCTTCAAAGCAGCCATTTTCTCCAGGGGAGCTGATCTCTGTCAGCTGGAGATCAGTTGTGAAAGCGGGAGATCCCCAGGCCCCACCTGGAGGCTGGCAACCCTACTCCCCCCCACGAATTGATCTCTGTAGTCTGAAGATCAATTTAAATTCCAGGACCACTTCACACCCTAGGCTGCATCCGTCTTAGAGAAAGTGTGGTATATAAATTTTAAAAAACAAGTTTTTTCTTGTCCTTTCTTCAAGGAAACCAGGGCAGCATATACGGTTCTCTGTTGTTCAGTTTCCTGCCCGCAATCACCAGGTTAGGCAGAGAAGGAACAATTGGACTAAGGCAGAGAGGGGGCTTTAACCCAGGCTTACCTGTTCCTCGTGAAGTATGCTAAATACCTCACTAGAGGGTTTAGACTCTGATTTGATGTGACTACTACTGACAAAGTGGTTTTAAGATTATTTCATAAAACTGCAGTCCATAACTTGCCTGTTAACTTATTAGATTCATTTGCAGTGACATTTCATGATATACGGTGGTGCCAACAACCCAGGGTCCAGCTCAGGAAGGCACACTTTGGGGCTAAATGCCTCCATATTCTGCCTTCTCCAGAGCTTACTCTGGTTTTCTAATCAGTGCATGAGAGGCT
Source organism: Lepidodactylus listeri (assembly GCA_029233225.1). NCBI lineage: Eukaryota > Metazoa > Chordata > Lepidosauria > Squamata > Gekkonidae > Lepidodactylus > Lepidodactylus listeri. The sequence continues at coordinate 106,798,193 of JARCFY010000009.1, read as the reverse complement.
TTTGTTGGCCTACCTTACTTACACTACGTAGGCCTTGCAATCCAATTCAGTGATCTGCTGCTTCAACTGGACAGTACATTTTCTGAGGGAAAATCCATTTGATATCCGGTATGTCTAAAAGTGTAAAGGGTGTGTTATGTATTGAGCCTGAACTTACTTGCAGAAGGACTTAGCGTGAGATAGGCAGTCTTCTTTTCTCCTTGCTGTAATCACTAATAAACCATGAGCTGATCATTCTATACATCTGAACCCAGTATATTTCAGGGTAAAGATACCATACCAGATTAGAAACCAGGAAGGACTTTCTTACCGATCGCCCGTGCGGGTACGATAGGTGATGGGTCAGTCTATATTCCCCAGACGCCTTTTTGGGCACCACCCCCAGCGGAGAGATGCGCAGTGTAGGCATGGGGAGCCCGGTGAAGGGGCCCCCCCACCCTACCCTCCCGCACCTCTTTCTCGATCTTTTGCCGTACTACCTCTTCCAACCCCCTAACCGATTTCAGGTTCCTGGCCATGCTGTGTCTCCTCTCACCCTCAAAAGGAATGCAGAACCCTTCCTTGAACCCCCTCTCAAGGAATAATGCTGTGCGCCTGTGGGGGTATGCACGCAGCAATTCCCGGAGAACCTCAAGCTTTATTGGGCAGCAAGCCCTTCTTAGGGCCACCGTCCTTACCCCTGTTGAAGGTCCCTCTGTCCTTGCCACCTGGCCACCCGCTGTCCCCCCCCTACAAGACAGGGGGGTGGCTGGCTCCGCACGTACTACAGGGGTGTTTGAATTTACATAACTTCCTGTTGCACTTTGCGGTGTTAAAATCCCAACAGACAAGGTGGGGTTGAACCCAAGGCCTAGTGCCGCTCCCTCGCCCTGCTTCGGCTTGTGACCTGCCCACCATGTGCTCGCTATCGGTGTACTTGCCTGTAATGACGGCCGCCGATCCCATGCACCGGGACAATAACTGCTGGTGTTCCCAGTCCCAGGGGAGAGAGGGGTCGAGGGCCACGCATGCACAAAACAACATACTAAGCTTGCCAGTTGCCCACTGAGGGCAGGTGAACTCTTGCATGCTCTCCAAAGCACCATGCGCTAAAACAATGGAGTGGTAGAGAAGAAATGCGGGAAAACAATAAGAACAGAAGAGAAGCCAGTGTTGGATCACGCCAATGGTCCATCCAGGCCAACACTCTGTCATACAGTGGCCAAAAATAGGTACCATCAGGAGGTCCACCAGTGGGGCCAGGACATTAGAAGCCCTCCCACTGTTACCCCCCCCCAAGCACCAAGAAGACAGAGCGACACTTGCCCCAGACAGAGAGTTCCTATCTATACCATGTGGCTAATAGCCACTGATGGACCTCTGCTCTGTATGTTTATCCAATTCCCTCTTGAAGCCTTCCACGCTTGTAGCTGCCACCACCTCCTGTGGCAGTGAATTCCATGTGTTAATCACACTTTGTGATTAACGATGTTGCACAACACATCAACATGACAACAAGTCCCAGAAGTGATCTCACTACATCAAGTGCACGACCAGGAATTTTGCCAATCTCAATGGTCTTTACCATAGAGGAATTGATTGGAGGAATTTCTAGAGTATCATAGGAGCCAGTCTGATGTAGTGGTTAGGAGTGCTGACTCTAATCTGGGAGAACGAGGTTTGATTCCCCACTCCTCCACATACAGCTGCTGGGTGATCTTGGGTGACTGTTCTCTAAGAGCTGTTCTCTCAAGAACACTTTTCTCAGAGCTCTCTCAGCCCCACCTACCGCACAGGGTATCTGTTGTGGGAAGAGGACCAAAGGAGATTGTAAGCCACTCTGAGACTCCAAGTTTAGGGCAGGGTATAAATCCAATCTCCTCCTCCTCCTCCTTTTCTTCATATAATTTGATACTTCCTCCCCCAAAGACCCACCCCCAAGCTTCTAAGATTGCCATGCACTGACCTGGCAGCCTTAATACATACCCATACAGTTAAAGAAAAACCAAATTAAGGTAAATTAGCCATAATGGCAGGTTACAGGATGAATTGATGGGAGGTTCTTGGAGCTTGGAGTCTTGAAGGCACAAGTCCTGACGATGGACACAGAGCAGGACCGACACACCCACACATGATGTGAGGAGCTGCCTCTTCAGGTCAACTTCATCAGAAGCGGTCTCAACCAGTTTGGCTTGGTGTTTTACTTTCCAGCATACAGGTCCAAGCCAGTGTTTCAATGGCTTGATTAAACAACGACTAACTGTACCAATTCATTCTCTTGAGTATTATACCGGGCATTATACCCACCAGTGATTAGCTGTACTGAAAAATCATTAGCAAAGCAAGTGGTTAGCAATATATCACATGTACGATGGGGAAGGTGACAAGAATAGTATTCCCATCTCACTCTGCCTGATTCGTTCTTGTTATTTATTATTTGTTCTGAGGTTTTTTTTGGTTCGTAAATTATCAGTGTAAGTGAACCCCCTTCAGATTCCTAGATATGTTTTCTCTGGGCAGGAACTTCAGATAATTTCAGTGGCACTTCTATGTCGGGATGGACTGCATTTGGTTTCCTCTTAAACTCCACCTTTCGTCTCCTATGGTTTGGGACTGCCTTTTGCGTTGGCCACAGCCAGAAAGAAATGGCTCATTTCTGCAGAGAAGTGTGATTACATAATGACTACATAAAAGGACAGGGGTTTCACCTTTTCCCTTGTTGTTCCTGTTGCTCATTATTTCCGTGTGGAATTTTCTCCATGCAGTACCTGAGTGAAGACAGCAGAGTTCACAGCTAGCGATGCACCCAGTGACCTGTAGAACAAGGCTTGCAGCCAGTCAAGACCTCCGATTCAGCTGAAAACTCATTAACTGCCATAAGGAGTGCCTTACTGTAACATGGGAACCATAGTTTGACTCTTTCTGTAATGGGTTGGATTCCAAAGATCTAACAGAGGTGCTTTCTTCTGGCTGAAGGAACCTTCCCCTGAGGCCCCGTGTTCTTCTGAACATCGCATGTCAGAGAAAAAAACCTCCTCCCTTCAGAGGAAGTTACCTCTGTAAGTGGAAAAGATCTGCAGGGTCCAATCCAACGAGTTCCTTCAAATTATTCATTAACAGTTTCATCCTGGTATAACATATACCACTATTGAAACAGGCCCTCTTAAGGCTTCATTGTTTCTACTTTGAGAGATGTCAGTATAGCATCTGGGAAGTTACTCGAATTATTAATGCTGATTTGTCTCTTTTGAAAGGTCATATTAGGTTTGAAAAAAATTCAAAATGGCATGACTTTCCACACCATGGCAGAATGCCAACTCGGGGGAAAAGCATTTCTTCATGTCTGTTAGAGATATTTACAAATCATACATACATATACATATACATACATATACATACATATATATATCCCCCGCTTAAGGCAAGGCTGAAAAAGGAAAAATGTTTCAAAGGAAAATGAAAGACTGTACCAGATGGACAAACAAAACCACCCATCTCATTTCATTTTAGAGATTATGTGTTACTTGACATTTTAAAGCATTAAAGACAAAATGATTGCTTGCAGCATCTATAAATATTTCTGGCCCACTGTGTTTCCATGGTGATAGTTCTAATTTATGCAGAGACCTTTGCAAAAAAAAAAATTAAATAAAGAAGAAATTAAGGGAAACAATTGTATCTGTGATATGATTGTCTTTGCCTTGGTTCTGGTATCCTTTTATAGAAGTGACAGATGTCATAAAATAACAAGCCTTGCAAACACTACACAAAGGCTCTAAACATGTTTTTAGAAGGGGAAGAAATGATGTCTATTTGCATGCTGCTGGAAGCTTGTGCCATGCCTGTCATTGCTTCATTCCCTGACCATGTATTTCTCTGAATTTTCTCACCTCAGGTTAGCTTTGGCACTTTCCGCGCTCTCCTTTTAATCCATGTTCACCGCGGTGTCCTCCAAGCAATTCTGCACTAAAATCAAATTCAGCCTTCTTTTTAATCCAGGTTCCCCCCCCCCCCCTTGCACTAAAACCGAGTTCAACCTTCTTTTTATTCTGGGTTTCCCCCACATTCTGCATTACATTACCTCCTTTCAATGGTCAGCCTGGTTTCAGCCGGCTGTTGCCTGGGTTATTTGGATGCTGTTTTGCCACGGACTTACATTTCCTCGACTTGAACACTGAGAAAATCTGGAGTGGCAGGCAAATGTGGAAGGGACCAACTTTTGTCACCTGTGTCATTCCACCAAGTGCTAAGAGGATTTTCCTACACAAGAGGTGCAAATGTGTGGTCATCTGTCTTCTGTGCCTGCCAGGGGCAGTCTTAGCCAATGGACCACAGAGGCAGCTGCCCTGGGGCCCCGCACTTGAGGGGGCAACTTCCCTTGGCCCTGCTCCCCCAAGAGCAGCAGCAGACAAGAGCAGGTGCCTCCTACCATTTGCAACTGCCCCAGCTGGGGCTGTAGCTCCTGGCTTCTGATAACAGCAGTGGCTTCAGCCCACCTCACTCAGAGTGAGGGTTACCTTTTGCCCATCCTGGACTTTGGCTCCATTTCTTCTAGGAAATCCCAGTTTACAGATCAAATGGTAGTACTTTTCTAGAGCTTTTCTACCAGTCCACGCTACAGATTGGTAGTGTTACAAATATGAACACTTTCCAATATTTTTTTGGAAGTCCTAGCTCAAAGAAAAAAATAGCATGGGAGAGAGAAATTTAGGGTGAATCCTTTTCTCTAACAGGCATGCTTTCCACATCCATGTGAGACACACACCTCCATTGTACTCTGCAACTCAGCTCAGTTGCAACCCTACAATCTATATATCTAATTCCGAGGGCGCCCCCTGTGTGAGGATACCTAAATCCGCGCAGGGGGGGATCCTGGGAGGCAGGGAGGTTTTCCTACACATGGGGGGCACTCCCCCCGTGTGCAGAAAAATCCGAAAAGTTAAAAAAAAACCTTCAGTGACCATAGAATCCCCCAAAATACCTTTTGAAATGGCACCAACTCCAGACATCAACTGTGAGGAGATTAGAATGTTCGGGGGAGGGGGGGAGGCTCTAACTGTTTCTGTCAGTAAAAAGCAGGGTTTTTACTGGCAGCAGTCTAGGGTTGCCAAGTACCCCCCCCCCCCCCAGCCACTGGCAGCAGATCCAGGCTGGGAAACTCCTGGAGATTTGGGGGTGGAACCTGGGGAGGACAGGGACCTCAGTGAGGTACAATGCCATAAACTCCCCCCTCCAAAGCATCCATTTTCTCCATGGAAAGTTATCTCTGTAGTCTGGAGATGAGCAGTAACTCCAGGGGATCCCCAGGTCCCATCTGGAGGCTGGCATCCCTAGGCAGCACCCTCTGTGTGACTTGATACCACCTGATTTGCATGACTTAATTAGGCCCAGCTGTTTTGCTACAGTTCATCAGCAGCCACCGCATGAAAGCCATTGTGGTGCAACAGTTCGAGCTTCAGACTGGGATCTGCGAGACCCAGGTTCAGATCCCCATCTTGCAGTGGACGCTGACTGGGAGATTTTGGACCAGTCACATACTTTCAGCCTAACCAACCTCACAGGGTTCTTGTGCAGATAACAAAGAGGAAATAATAATGTAAGCTGCTTTAGTCCCCATTGTGGAGAAAGACTGTAATTTTCCTAGGTAGAGGCTGCAGGGGAGGGGGGTGGAGATAGAAAGCTGAAGACAGATAAAGGTAGGTTGGCTGTTGGGTGGGAAGGAAATAGGGTTGCCAACTCCAGGTTGGGAAATTCCCAGACATTTGAGAGGTGGAGCCTGGGGAGGGTGGGATTTGAGGTGGAAGGCAGAAAGAGAGAGAAAGAGTGATGAGGTGGGGAGGCAGAAAAACAAGGGAATTATGACAGGTCAGAAAGAGAGAGGAAGTAACATACATGGAGGAGAGCGAGAGAGTAAGAAAGGGGGGGCAGAAGGGAGAAAGAGTGTGAGAGAGGTAGGGGGAGAAGGGAGGAAGCAAAGGTGTGAGGAATGGGATAACTATCCTGCAAGTTTCTTGCAGGTCTCCACTTGTGGGATTCTAATGCACGGAATTAGTTGATATCCCATTTCTTTCCCCCAAAGGCAGCCCAAAGTGGCTTACAACATTGCTCTCTCCTCCTCCATTTTACCTAGGGCTGCCAAGTCAGCCTGGGGGGTGGGGGATCCCCCGCTATAGGGGTTCCCGATCCGCCGACCGGCATTCGGCCGGCGGGGGAACCCCGCCCCAGAAGTCGTCTGGTGAGGACGACTTCCCCCGTGTAATGATGTCACCCGGCGGTGACGTCATCACACAAAAGCGCATGCGCCAGAAGAGCTCCCGGGGGGAGAACAACTCCCCCCCGCCAGTAAGTCGCCGGCACTTGGCAGCCCTAATTTTACCCCTACAATAACCACCTGTGAGGTAGATTAGAATTCAGGTCACCTGGTGAGCTTTCATGTATGGTTGCCAGCTCCAGGTTAGGAAATTCCTGGAGATCTGAGAGGTGTAGCCTGAGCAGGGCAGGGTTGGGGGCATAATGCCATAGAGTCCAGCTTCCAAAGTGGCCATTTTACCCAGGTGAACTGATCTCTGTCGCCTGGAGTCCCGGTGTAATAGCGGGAGATCTCCAGCCACCACCTGGAGGCTGGCAGCCCTACTTCTATGACTGAGTGGGGATTCAGACCTGAGTCTTCCAGTGCATAGTCTGATACTCTAACCACTAGACCATGCTTGCTCTGTTCTCTAAAGAACTTTCTGTAATGAGCAGGATGCCTGATAAGATCAAACAGATCTTCCAGGAACTGAATAAAGCAAAATGTTACAAAGGAGCTCCTTGGGCCAGTGCTAAAGCATGACGGCCCGGATGTTCAAGGACTCTTGAAATTCAGTTCACTTCTCTACTTGTTTACTCTCTTAAGGTTTATCAGCTTACTCCAAGACCTAGATGCAAATGTGCATTTATGGCACATCATGACATTATTTCCATCAATTAGGGATTTCTTTGAACGGAAATCAAATCTAAAATCCCATTGCCTTTTTAGCTGATGAGTATACACTGATGTCTACTTCAGGCACATCAAAAAGATCTTAAAAACTCATCTAATTATTTTAGGAGAAACCTCTGCGATGGCAGCTTTTCACAGGAAAAAATAAGCATAGGATGAAAGTCAAAATTTTTAATTAAAAAAACCAATCTGCATGTCTAATCCTAAAAAAATCACTGGCTGACATGCACTCGGCATAACCAGGAAGTCCGTGACGATCTTTATTTTAGTTTGGCCCACGCTGCATATGTTGTATTCCCACCATAAGCAAAGGGGGGGGGGGTTGCTCTTCAGGTGAGTTTGTTGTGTTTTATGTTTCCATACCTGCAACTCCACAGTTGGCTTTTAGAAAGCCAGAAACCCAGGGGTCATTTCGAGCAGGAGCTCAGGGGAGCTCAGCTCCGGGAGTTGGTGCCAGCCCCCCCCCCCCGGGGGGAATGCCTGCTTGTGTCCTGGCTGCAGCAAAATGACCCCGTCCCCTGGAAAGGTCCTTGTTCCTCCGACCAGCCTTCTGAAGGCTTCAGCCACCACTGAAGCTATCCTCCCAGAATAGTGGTATTTCTGAGGCTTGGATTAGTAGCTGTCCCCTCTCTGCCAGCTCTTTCTTTCTTTCTTTCTTTCTTTCTTTCTTTCTTTCTTTCTTTCTTTCTTTCTTTCTTTCTTTCTTTCTTTCTTTCTTTCTTTCTTTCTTCCTTCCTTCCTTCCTTCCTTCCTTCCTTCCTTCCTTTCTTTCTTTCTTTTCTTTCTTCCTCCCTCCCTCCCTCCCTCCTTCCCTCCCTCCCTCTCTTCCTCCCTCTCTCTCTCTCTCTCTCTCTCTCTCTCTCTCTCCCCTAGGGTTGCCAGCCTCCAGGTGGGGCCTGGGGATCTCCTGCTTTTACAACTGATCTCCAGCTGACAGACAGCAGCTCCCCTGGAGAAAATAGCTGCTCTGAAGGGTGAACTCCATAGCATTGTACCATGCTGAGGCCCCTCCCCTCCCCAAACCCCACCTTCTCCTGGCTCCACCCCCAAAGTTCCCAGGTATTTTCCAACCTGGACTTGGCAACCCTACTCTCCCCCCCCCCTTTCTTTCTTGCCTTCTGACATACTTCCGGTGATGTCAGGTGGGGAAGCATATGCAAATAAGTCTTGCTAATGAGCTCCTGCGCCTCTTTTTCTACGAAATGACCCCTGCAGAAACCTAATTCCAAATATCCTCGGTAAAACAACCTACATACTGAAGTTGTGGCCCAGGCTACCATTTTGAAATCCTGTGTCTCTGCAGAGCATCCAACACCACAAGCATGCTGGAAGTCACAGTCCTGTAGATGTGCAACACTATAACTTTAAACAGACTGACATCCTTATAAGCTCGCTGAGGCTAGGAATGTCACGATCGGGACAATAAAGTAAGTTCTGGATACAGATGATCCTAACCCAAGGCCTAGTTAGAGCAGACTCCCCACATTACTGATTCCGGCAGCACTGTCAGCACCTCAGGGACTTGCCTTGGTTGTTTGGGCCCAGAAGTGGCCCTGTGTGCTCAACAAAGTGGTCTGGCGTACTGTTTGTTTGGGGTTGCCTATCCCACTCCTCAAGTCTAACACTCAATTGACATGTATTTCCTACAGTGGACGTACAATGGGGAAACCTGTATTTGGCAAGTTTCTGCCTGTCATGGTATAGTAGCTATTAATGTCACAGGAGCCCTGCCAGGAAAATATAAGCATCATGCCTAGAATCTGAATAGAATTTGCAGTTTCAGTATCAACATTGTTTCACATTCCTCCATTACCTTTTAACACAGCTCCCTCTCCTCTCTTGGTTACTATGGATACCAACACAGTTTCTGGCAGGGTTCCTCTGTGAGTTTTTACGTAACAGGCTAAGTATTTACTTCTTACAATTCTATGCCAGTCTTTCTCTGGATGGCATACATGGAATCCATCCCGTTTTATCCTCCCAAGATTTCTGGGAAGTAAGAAAGGACTCAGACAGTGACTCACCTGTCTCTGAGAGAGAATTTTAGAAGAAGAGAAGAGAGAGATTGGATTTATATCCCGCCCTTCACTCACTTAAGAGTCTCAGAGCGGCTTACAAACTCTTTTTCCCTTCCCCTCCCCACAACAGACACCCTGTGAGGTAGGTGGAGCTGAGAGAGCTCTTTCCCAAGCTGTCCTTGAGGGAACAGCTGGTACAGAGCTATGGCTTGCCCAAGGTCATCCAGCCAGGTGCAAGTGGAGGAGTGGGGAATCAAACCCGGTTCTCCCAGATTAGAGTCCGCGCACTTAACCACTACACCAGACTACACCTCGGATGCCCCAGTCCAAGTCCAACCTTATATACCACCCTACTTCAGGATCTACAGCTGAAGCTATAAAAACAAGTACAGGAGCCCTGCCTATAAAAAGGTGTCAAACGTACACTTGACAATTGTGTGCATATGTGCGTTAATGTGAAAAAAACTGTGAAAATATTAGAATGATCCCTGAGTAGCCGAGATTGCACATGTGACCATTATGGAAACATTGCATTTGGAAATGCATTACGAAGACATTAAAAGGGCTGAATTTACCCACAGTGACATCTAATTGTAGAGAAATGTGACTCGCCATGTAGCATCCTCATGTCCCTGACTGGCTGGCCTGGGATCAGTTGAGGAGGAATGAAACAGAGAGAAGGAATCAACAGAAGGGAAAATTGGTGGGCACACAAAAGGTACATGTGATGTGAAAAGTACATTGGGGGATAATTTGATCTGAGCCTTTATATGATGGGCTGGATCCAACCAGCTTTTTCACTTTGACCAACAAAAAAAGACAATGGAGATCATGGACAAAACCTGGGGGGGGGGGGCTGTAAAAAGAACAGGGAGCTGAGTGGGATTAAATGAAAAAGTTGGCAGGATTCAACACAATGGATATAAGGATGACCCGTCTTTCTGTTATTAAATAACCCACTAGCAACTTGAACTGATAATCTATATATCTAATAGCGAAGGGGGCCCCCCTGTGTGGATATCTAAATCCGAGCTAAGGGGCCCTTGGGGGGGGGAGAGAGGTTTTCCTACACACAGGGGGCACTCCCACCATGTACAGAAAAATCCGAAAAGTTAAAAAAAACCTTCAGGGACCATAGAATCCCTCAAAATACTTTTTGAAATGGCCTCAGCTCCAGGCATCAACTGTGAGGAGATTAGAATGTTCGGGGGAGGGGGGGAGGTTCCAACTGTTTCTGTCAGTCAAAGGCAGGGATTTTACTGGCAGCAGTGTAGGGTTGCCAAGTATCCCCCAGCCACCAGCAGCGGATCCAGATCCAGGCTGGGAAACTCCTGGAGATTTGGGGGTGGAGCCTAGGGAGGACAGGGACCTCAGAGAGGTACAATGCCATAAACTCCCCCCTCCAAAGCATCCATTTTCTCCATGGAAAGTTATCTCTGTAGTCTGGAGATGAGCAGTAACTCCAGGGGATCCCCAGGTCCCATCTGGAGGCTGGCATCCCTAGGCAGCACCCTCTGTGTGACTTGATACCACCTGATTTGCATGACTTAATTTTGCTACAGTTCATCAGCAGCCACCGTATGAAAGCCATTGTGGTGCAACAGTTCGAGCTTCAGACTGGGATCTGCGAGACCCAGGTTCAGATCCCCATCTTGCAGTGGAAGCTGACTGGGAGATTTTGGACCAGTCACATACTTTCAGCCTAACCAACCTCACAGGGTTCTTGTGCAGATAACAAAGAGGAAATAATAATGTAAGCTGCTTTAGTCCCCATTGTGGAGAAAGACTGTAATTTTCCTAGGTAGAGGCTGCAGGGGAGGGGGGTGGAGATAGAAAGCTGAAGACAGATAAAGGTAGGTTGGCTGTTGGGTGGGAAGGAAATAGGGTTGCCAACTCCAGGTTGGGAAATTCCCAGACATTTGAGAGGTGGAGCCTGGGGAGGGTGGGATTTGAGGTGGGAGGCAGAAAGAGAGAGAAAGAGTGATGAGGTGGGGAGGCAGAAAAACAAAGGGAATGATGACAGGTCAGAAAGAGAGAGGAAGTAACATACATGGAGGAGAGCGAGAGAGTAAGAAAGGGGGGGGGCAGAAGGGAGAAAGAGTGTGAGAGAGGTAGGGGGAGAAGGGAGGAAGCAAAGGTGTGAGGAATGGGATAACTATCCTGCAAGTTTCTTGCAGGTCTCCACTTGTAAACTCTATACCTTCGTAAGCTGGGTGACCCCGGGCCCATCACACACTCTCTGCTTAACCTCCTTCACAGCACTGTTGTGAGGATAAAACAGAAGAGCAGGGAATAACGAAAGCTGCTTTGGAGTCCCAGTGGGGAGAAACATAGGGCACAGAGGAAGTAAATAAAGACAGAAGGCTTTGTAGCCTCAAAAGCATTCCATACAGTGCTTCACACACACTCTGCTTGAGGACGTTGTACTACAATTGCTTGGCTCTCTCTCCTAGCAATTAATTCTGCCCCTGGCCATTTTTTAATGCCAAACTGGACTGAGCCACTGTGAATAATTAATTGAGGCTATCTGTGTCTCACATGCTGGTTGTTCACACTTCCTTGGGACATAATTGTTGTAGGATTGACTGAGGTTGCCGCTGCCTCTTAATTAGCCCGATAGATCTTCCTGGAATCAATTAAAATGTGTAGGTACAATAACTCTGTTACCAACAACCTTTGTGCAAATTGACAGCACTATTTAAATAAACATAATCAGCTTTCATTAAGTAATTAAATCACCAACCAATAGCAATTTTGCTGTTTTCGGTGGCATAAAACTGATGAATAAGAACACCTTGGCTGGTTCACACCAAGGATACACGAGGGCACTTTTTAAAAGCAGCCAGACAGATACTAGAGAGGTACAGCGGCCAAAGCCCCTGAGAGCAGACAGTATCCCAGAGGGGGAGATTTGGATCAAGAGATTTCAGAATTGTTCCCTGCCCCCCAGCCTATAATTATCTGTGGGCTTGTTTTATCCAATATGCTTGGCCAATATGTTGGAACCTGGCTCTAAAAAGAACCACAGGATTTAATAATGGAGAAAGATAGGAGGCGGACTATTAGGATAGGCAGTGCAGGGGGAAATATTCTTGTTGGCATTCAAAAACCCACAGAATTTGCAGACATTTTCCAATTGATTTGTTCTGTATTCCCAATTGAAACACAGATGTGAAGCCTGTCTGGCTGTTTTTGAACCCATTAAGAACACGATAGACTGAAGTCAACAGAATATGAGAAAGGAATACTAAGAAGGAAACAAACAACCCCGCATTTTGGGTTTTTCATCTATGGGAGGAAGTGAACCTGAGGAAGAGACATATAGGATGGATTGATTTCATTTAGCTAACCTAAAAAACAGAACAAAGAAACCACAGGACGCTGAGGAAGGAGGAAGAACTTTATAGCTAAACTCATAAAGTAGAATGAAGGTTCTTTTCAAAGCATTGGACTTTTACAAGCTTCTGCAAGTTAATATGTGGTATTAGAAAACTGATAATAAAACCGCTAGCTAAATATAAAATGGTAAGTATCGTAGTGCCCCGGTTACATTTGTAACACCATGTACAGTTTGAGTTATCCTGTCTCAAAGAGAACATCATACAACTGGAAAAGGGACAGAAAGCAGCAATCAGAAACAATCCAGAGTTGGAGCAGTTAGAGGGTGGGCTTAGGAAAGACTGGGTACAACTGTTGCTGAAGTGTTTTTAGTTGAAGAGAAGAAGAGATTGGATTTATACCCCACCCTTCACTTGGAGTCTTAGAGCAGTTTACAGTCTCCTTTCTCTTCCTCTCCCCACAACAGACACCCTGTGAGATAGGAGGGGCTGAGAGAGCTCTTTCAAGAACTGCTGTTGAGAGAACAGCTCTGAGAGAACTTGTGACTGACCCAAGGTCACCCAGCTGGCTTCATCTGGAGGAGTGAGGAATCAAACCCGATTCTCCCAGATTAGAGTCCGCGCTCTTAATCACTACACCAAACTAGCTAAAGTTCTTTAAAATACAGCATAGCGTCTTAAAAAGCAGTCTTTACCTTCTAATTTTTGAACCTACTGTTTTATTTGTAGATATTCACACTAATTGAGCAATGAGCCATTCCTCAATTGCATAATATTTTCATGAAAATTGATTTGGGGGTAATTAGACCATCAGGTTTATATAAATTGTAGTTCTTCCATAATTTGAAGTGTCTTAAGTTCACCATTTAAATTAAAACTGAGGTCGTACATAATCGCAGAAATGAGAGATTTTACAATGCAGTCCTATGCAGGTTTATACTGAAGTGCGTCCCACTGTGTTTAGTGAGGCTTAATTCAAAGTAAGTGTGAATAGGTTTTCAACATTCACTGGATTGGTTCATTTTATCCCTTATCACAACTGCCTAACAAATTATTAATTAAAAAGATTGGTTCACAGTTTTTTTAACTTGTATTTTTTGTCCAATACAAATTTTGCAAACTAAAATTGAGCAAATGCCTGCTTCAAGGAACCCCAGGTTTCTCTGTTGATACGCCCACATAATCCATTTACACGATAATATAATTTTTTATTGGGTTCCTTCCCTCCCTTCTTTTTAAATCATCGGGATAATGTTCTCAATTCTAGGGTGTGTGGGTTTTTTTCTCTGAAGAAATTGTTTTAGTAATTGTTGATACATTCTAATATCAGCATCCTCTTGATCCTAATCAGTAAATTTGAAACAAAAATATTAACTATGGAAATAACACAATTTTCAACACACAGCTGAGACAGAGACTCCATTTCTGCCACTCTTCCATTTTAAGGCTGGTTATATTGTATAGTATTTCATGCTATGTTTCATAACATTTTTATCATTCATTGTCATTTTTCAGATTCCTAGGTAATGCACAGGTTTCTCAGTTCAGCAGCACATCTTCTGCCAGTAATACCTTGACATTTCTATTCTAAAGGGCCTTTGACCTATATTAGATAAAGGTGCTTTGCTTCCTGTATTTTCTAGTGCTGTTCTGTTTTTACATTTGCCCCTTTAAAATACCATCTATTTTAATTAAAGTCTGTGGTAAACTGAGGCTTTTTCGTGGCAGACTGTTTTTAATGGCTTCTTTTGTTTTTATACTGATCATTTATGATTTTATGGTCTGTTTCTTTCTATAAGCTGTCTTGAGCAGGATTCTGGAAAGGCAGCATATTTATTTCCTAAGTGAATAAATAAATAAATTGAAGGGGTTTGCTTAAGGGATGTTATTGATCATCACCGTTTTGTAGTTTTTATGTTTTTCATGGGATGATATTCCTATAATGAAAGATTGTATGAATGTATTTGGGGTTCTTATACTCATTGCTTTGCAATCCTGTAGCTACGGTGGGGCTTCTGGGGACTCTGTCCCCCTTTTTTAAAGGCACAGCCCCACAAGCATGTGTCCTGTAAATGCTTTTTTCAGTAATTTTAAAACATTTTTTTAAAGGTGTGCGCTCCTTTTAGCAGAGTGGGGTGTTGTAGCTGACTAATTCCTGCACTGAGCAAGGGGGCTGGAGTAGGTGACCTCTAGGATCTAACTCTGTATTAAGAAACTGGTCTCCTTTAAGAGAGTTTTTCTGCCTAAGTGTTAGCTTTCTTGCTGAACTGTGTACATTCTTTCCCCTATGTGTTGTTTGTCCTTTGTTTTTGTAAAGTTTTATGTGTTTTTATACAAATTGGAGTGGCCAAACCGAGATAATTATTTCTGGTGCCACGTCTACCATCTACCAGAAAATTTATTCTCCCCCCCCCCCCCACCTTCTCAGCCTGCTATTGTCACACCCTGGGGCTAAGATTTGCAGAAGCCTCTATTCCACAGTAGCTGAGTCATCATCCTCAGAATTCTGGCTTTTCTTTCTGCACTAGGAACTTTTTTGGCCCCACCAGGAAAAAGAATTGCCCCACAAGCCACAAAATCCTGGCCACTTTGGGTCCTTTTCATTCACGATCTTGGTATTTAGGTTTCCTCAAGGACTTACCCCCTTGCTGTTGTGATCATCATTTGGAATGCTACAGGGCAAGGCTGGTTCCAGGTTTTGGGGGGACCTGGGCATCTGAGAGAGCTGCTGTAATGCCCACCAGGAGAACCATGACTATGCCCAACCTACATGACCCTCCTCAATGGCTCTGAGCGGCTGGGAGCACGGGTGGTGGAACCAATGAACAGTTGTCTGTGAAACAATGCAGCCTTCAACAGTTTACACAGAATATTCTGCAAACTATGAAAAGAACGGCACATTTGGCTAATCCTTCCCACAGCTCTTTGCCTCAGAATCAGAGAGGAGAAATTACTATATCAACTGTAGATAATTGCATTTTGCTTCGCCCTGTTTAGAAATTGCCTCGCTATGTTGACATCGGCACCCTGGGAGAACAACCACACTCCACTGAATTTGCACTAGATTCCGTTCTCTCTGTCAGCACTGCCTAAATCTACTTATCTGCAGTCAACCAAACAGCTAACAAAATACAAATTACATTCAGAGACTTATTAGAAGGGTCAACAAATACAAACGTCTCCTTTATAACTGTTTCTATTTTGTATCACAATTTTAATATGCATTAAAAAAAATGATGCTTTGCCTTGTGGAGCATTTTCCAAAGAAGAACTTTGCAGCATAAAATTTTTCATTGGGGGAATAAAACTAATGAAAGAGTATTCTTAGATTTAATTGTGTAACATAGAAAGTCTAAATGAAAATCTGGATATTTTTTCTTTAACGTAGTCTCATTTTGGGTTTTGCTTGTTTGCAATTTCCCCCTGTTTAGGGCTTTTTTCATTTTAACTTAACCTGCATTCATAGAGACTACATGAGCTAACTAGTATTATTTGTCAAGATGGGTAGCCATGTTAGTCTGTTTGCAGCAGTAGAAAAGAGCAGGAATCCAGTAGAACCTGAAAGACTAACAAAAAATGTGTCAGAGTATGTGCTTTCGCGAGTCACTACCCACTTCTTCAGATACAGCTAGAATGGGAGTCCATCTGTCCTATATCTTGGAAAGTGGAGTGGTTTCAGATGCCTAACGACATTAGCAGGCGAATGACAATAGCAGGTGTGATAGGATTTAGGTGAGATATGTTGTTGTTGTTCAGTCGCACAGTCGAGTCTGGATCTTTGCGACCCCATGGACCACATCACACCAGGGCCTCCTGTCTTCCGTCGTGCTTTGGAGTTTTCTTAATTTCATGGCCGAGGACATACTGGTATTCTGCCGCGCCTCCGCGGTGCAGCAGAACAAGGCGGGGGGAATTGCCCCCACCACGCGGCGTTCGCACGCCGCCATAAGGAAGCCGCCCACAGCGTCCAGACTGCGGGCGGCTTCTGGTGGCAGCGGCCAAATGCCGCACAGCTCCCCCGCCCGGTGCGCATTCACACCCGCCAGAAGCGGGTGGAACACGCGCCACAGCAGCCGGGACACCACTTTGAAGTGGTGCCCAGCTGCTGCGGAAGGAGCGCGGCGCCGGATGCATTGCGTCCGGGCCGCCTCCTCCAGGCAGATGCGGCAGTCTGAAGGGCTGTTCTGCCTCCACTTTTAAAGCAGAGGCAAAACGGGCAGTCCACTTTTAAAGCAGAGGCAGACTGCCAGTCTGTCCTCGGCCCATGTTTGTTGCATCGATAACACTGTCTAACCATCTCATCCTTTGCCATCCCCTTCTTCTTTGACCTTTAATCTTTCCCAGCATCAGGGTCTTTTTCAGTGAGATATGCAAAGGGGTATTAGGTGAGGAGAAATCAGACAGGAAGCCTAGGTCTAGATTCCGTCCGGGTGGATGCATTGTCTTGCACTTCATTATCAACTGCAATTCAGCAGTCTCTGCAGTCAATTATTTAAAAAAAAATTATTGTAGAATCCTTTTTGTATATTGTATGTAGATGCTGTAAGTCAACTACGTGGAACTTGATGGCAGTTTCCACCACCATACATGTAGATAGCATCTCTCTGTTTCTTAGAGGTTTTAAATATTTTAAATATATTATGTGCATGGAGGGAAGGCACAATGGTATAACCCAGTCTCATCAGATCTCAGAAACTAAGCAGGGTCAGTACTTGGAAAGGAAACCATCAAGGAAGGCTTTGAAGAGGAAGTCAGTGGCAAACAACCTCTGTTTCTCACTTGCCTTGAAAGACCCTTGCTGGGGTCTCCATAAGTCAGCTGAGACATGATGGCACATTAAACAGACGTTACATGCACAGTTATTCAAGAGTATATTTCAGGGATGTGCATGAACCGACTCACGAACCTTTGTTCGTGATTAATTTTGTCCGGTTTGCGAACTGAAGTCCGGCCATGAACCTTGACAAAATTTAAGGCAGTTTGTGGAGGTTTGTGCAGGGGTTTAAACCCCTGCTTTCTCCTCCCCGTGAAAGCTGCAAAAACAGCTGAGCGACGGGAGCAGGTTGCTCCTGCAGCTCAGCTGTTTCAGGTTCGAAACAGCTGAGCCTGCTCCTGCAGCTCAGCTATTTAAAGCAGCTTTCTTGGGTTCAGCTCCGAGCCATTTAAACCAAACAGTTGACTGGTAGAGCTATAAATCCTGTAAACACGAATAAATATATAACTTTTTCAGTTCTCAGATGATGAGGGCCATCACTACATGGGCCCCAACCAACTACAGTAAACAGCAGTTGGCCAAAGAGCCAAGGTGCATGGAACTTGCTCAGCCTATTTAGATCAGCCAAGCAACCCCTTCCATGCCGCCCAGGACAGGATCTGAGGCAAGGTACAAAGGAAGCCCCTCTGCAGTTGGCCTTGAAGCCCAGATCACAAGGGCACTGGCCCAGAAGGCAATGACAGGCACAAGCCGAAGCTGTCACCTCGTCCCCAGGGGCTGCGTGGCTGAGGAAGTGGCCCTACCTCACCTTTCAGACATTTCTACAGTCCTTGAAGAGCAAGTCTGTCAGGTACAATGCATGACAGAATGAAAATCTACACATTTCAACAAACCTATGCCTGAATGGATAGGTGGGGGATTAGCAAGAGCTAATATAACTTAATATTCCTTCCTAGAAAGGAAGTTATGATGGTAGATTTATTTATCTGTTTGTTTGTTTGTTTAGATTTATACACCGCCTAGCCAGCAAGGCCAGCTCTAGGCAGCTAACGACCGATAAAATCAGCAATCACGGAACAATTTAACATTTTAAACTCATCTACATAAAAACACAGGTAATAAGAAAATACAGATATAAGAAATCCAACAGATAGTGGTGATGCAGAGCCTGCGTACAATAGGAGCAATCCCTGTATCCCTAGGCAGGTGGCATTTCCTTGTTGACTTCCCAGCCAAGATCATCCGACGGGTGGCTCCAGTGGCCCTTCCCCCCCCCAGTGGCAGCTCCTACATGTAAACCTGGTGGAAGAGCTCCACTTTGCAGGCCCTGCGGAACTGTAAGAGGTCCCGCAGGGCCCTGATGTTCTCCGGGAGTTTGTTCCACCAGGATGGAGCCACCACTGAGAAGGCCCAGTTCCTGGTAGATGTCAACCTAGGTAGATGCCAACCTGGTAGATGCCTCCCTAGGGCCAGGGAGGGTCAGGCAGTGTTGAGTGCCTGACCGCAGTGCTCTCTGGGGTATATATGGGGAAAGGCAGTCCCTTAGGTAGACAGGCCCCTGACCATATAGGGTTTTAAGGTTAATACCAGCGCCTTGAACCAGATCCGGTACGCTATAGGCAGCCGGTGCAGCGACCTCAGCACAGGGTGGATGTGGTCTCGAACCGAGAGACCCATCAACAGCCTAGCCATGGCGTTCTGCACTAGCTGCAGCCTCCGGAGCTGAGACAAGGGCAGCCCCATGTAAAGAGCATTACAGTAGTCCAGCCCCGAGGTGACCATAGCATGGATCACTGTTGCCAGGTCATTGCGGCCAAGGAAGGGAACCAACTGCCTAATCAGCTGTAGATGATAGAAGGCTGCCTTGGCAGTGGCGGCTACCCGGGCC
The DNA here is from genome assembly GCA_029233225.1 of Lepidodactylus listeri. NCBI lineage: Eukaryota > Metazoa > Chordata > Lepidosauria > Squamata > Gekkonidae > Lepidodactylus > Lepidodactylus listeri. Next base: position 106,779,274 of record JARCFY010000009.1, on the reverse strand, counting down.
TCCATGGTTAATTTATTTGCTAGCACTCATATCTAAACTATCAATCATCACCCTGAGTGTTTTTTCTCAAAAGGAAAAGGTCAGCAAGAGCGTTAAATATATAAGAAGAGCCCTGCTGGATCAGACCAGTGGTCCATCTAGTCCAACATCCTGTCTCACACAGTGGACAACCAGTTCCTCTGGGAGGCCAGCAACAGGGCATTGAGGCCAAAGCCTTCCCCTGATGTTTCTTCCTGGCTCTGGGATTCAAAGGATTAGTGCTTCTGAATGTGGAGGTTCCCCTCAGCCACCATGGCTAGTAGCCATCGATTGACCTATCCTCCATGAATCTATCTAATCCCCCTTTAAAGCTGTCTATGCCTGCGGCCATCACTACATCCTCTGGCAGCAAATTCCACATTTTAATCACTCTCTGCATAAAGAAATATTTCCTTTTGTTCATCCTGGACCTATTGCCCATCAGCTTCATTGGATGAAGCTGCTCCGACCCCCGAGTCATCTTGGTTGCCCTCTTCCATCGAAAAAATGAGCAACTCATAATTTGTTTCTGATGAAGAGTATGTAATGCAGCGAACACCGTGGACAAATAATGGGGAATATTGCAGAACCATTTTTTTTTACCACTTGAAATTGACCTTTGAAGACTGAGGGTGATTTTTTCCTCCCCTCCTGTCTTTAGGTATGGAAACTTCCCCAGCTGCAATAGCTGGCTTATTCGTATGCAATGTTGCCAAAGTACACAGAATACTGGATTGGGTTGTATATATTTATTTACACACACCTGCACGCACACCTTGGTATAAAAACCTCTTTTTAAAAAAGCCGATGCTATAATAAACGACAGAAGCGGAAAGACACAGTGCAAGAGTGTGTTAAAAAGATTAACCTGGTAGTTCTCCTGAAATGTAATTCTCATTCTACAATACCCACAGTAAGATGCAACTTCTTACCTTTTTATTTTTCAGCTAGGTAATTTATGTGATTGTTTAGAAGCTGTAATTCACAACAGATTGCTGGCATTGCTTTTGGGAAAGCGCAGCATTACACAGACATAATACAAAATTGTTCAGCTGTGTAAATGGGAAGAATGTAATATCACTCCTCGCCTTTAAAGCAGTATTCCTAAACACATAAACCTGCTTTTATCTGATGAGAATTCATTCATGCAAGGGTTTTTGTTTTTTTTAAAGAGATCAGCCAGTGATAACGTTTCTTTTTCGCAGTTATCTTTTTCAGTCCTAATGCATTATAGAGGAAGTAATGTTGATTTTCTGCTCTGGTGTTTGCCCTGGTAAAATTAAAATCTTACATCCACCTAGCTAGATAGATACACAGACATCCCCCCTTCTTCATAAACACCCATCTTCCTTCACTACAGGATTCCTTTGTAGCTATAGCTATTGAGACGGAAGAGAAAGACTCAGTCTCATTCTGCTGTTTGTTCCTGTATATGCTGAAGTGCCCTGACCTGAATAGCCCAAGCGAGCTGGATCTCATTAGTTCCGCGGTCACAGGCCCTTAAAGGTAGGAGGAATGGCTATTTCCTCCCGCATTTAAAGGGGCTGTCCACAACGGCCGCTGAAAGTCCTGCGCCGAAGCGGGCTTAAATGCGGGTTGCTCCCGCATTTTCCAACCCCGGGAAAATCAACAGTTTTCCCGGGTGTTGCGGGAGGAGCCCGCATTTTAGCCATCTGGCCAGCCCTCTCTCGCAATCATTGTGAGAGCGGGGCTGTCCAGATGGTCCCGTCGGCCATTTTTTTTCCCCTTTTACACTTGGGCACTTGGGCAGTCAAGCGCCCAAGTGTAAAAGGGGGGGGGAACCCCAAACTTACCTTTGCCGCCGCTTCTGCGGCCGCCTCTGCCACCGCCTCTGCTGCTTCTGTGGCCACCACCGCTTCCGCGGCCGCCGCCTCTGCCGCCGCCACCACTTCACTGCCGCCGCCGCTTTCGCTGCCGCTGCTGCTTCCACAGCCACCGCTTCCACGGCTGCTGCTTCTGCTGCCGCAGGGGTTGGGATGTGTAGACATCCCAACCCGCGGTAGAAAAATGTGGCCCCTTTAAATCCGGGAGGGCTCCCGGATTTAAAGGGCCCATGTGACCGCAGCCTACATGTTGGAAGTTAAGCAGGATTGGCCCTGGTCACTATGTGAATGAGAGACCACCAAGGAAGTCCAGGGTCACAACACCGAGGCAGCCAATCGCAAACCACCTCTGAATGTCTCTTGTCTTGAAACCCCTACAGGCAGGGCCAGTGCCAGTTTTTTTTTGGGGGGGGGGGGTTGCGCACTAGGCGAGGCTACCTTCTCCCCCCCACCCGGTGTGCCCACCAATTTTCAAACATAAATGCATTTTAGGAAGAATGACAAACACAAAATTTGAAATTGCTGATTTCTTTTTCTTAATTGTGAGAACAAGTAATACAATCTCCGATTTCCTCTCTCAAACAGAAAAAAACACAAATCACAAAGCTTTTCAAAAAATCCTATTAACTGTGTTGAAATGCCAAAACTCAGTCCAGCCACACGTGAAGCAATAAGGGAAGAGTCACTGAATATGCACTGAAGAGTACTGGACTCGGGAGGCCGGTGAAGTGATTTTCAGCACAGCTCAGTTTATTAAGTGGTTCAAATCAAGCATACCTGAGGCGGCCCGGAGGTCGGCTTTTATGAACAGGGAAGCCTCGCCCCAGTCCGCACCCATACATTTTGATAGGACACCCTTCCCGCCAGAGACTCGGGTTGGTACATTTGAATATTCTAAGCCTCTGATAAGCAGATGTCTAGGATACTAAGGTACTATTGTTTGTTGACCTCAAGCTCAGGCCATTACCTAGCCATGCGCTCAGACCACATGGTGATCGCCACTACCCAAGCGCATGGCCACCATTTCATGTATGCAGAAATAAGTTAATGCTAGAGAATCATAAAGTTAAGGCTAGAGAATCATGTACAGAATATAACATGCACAGAGTGTGATTCAGAGTAGGAGAGCGGAAGTATGGAAGCAAACTGCAGTTGCTGTGATAAATCTCCTGAGGCAAAAAAAAATTATAGGAAAGCAAAGCGAGGGGAAAGAGAGCTACAGCACATTTCCTGAAAATAAGACTTAGTAACTGGTTAGCCCTTTCAGTGTTCAAAACACTGTGCGTATATTACAACCCTTACAACAACCCTGTAAGGGAGGGCAGTAAAATCATCCCCATATTGCAGAAAATTGCCCAAAAGAGTAGCAGCCTCCCTTACTTAAAGCCACCTGGTGAGTTCACAGCAGAAGCCGATGAAGGTTCCCCTCATCCTTAACAACAGCTCTCCAGACACACAATACAGATTCAAAGAGAAGGAACACTGGAGGCGGGGAAGAGAAGAATTCTGGTAGTGAAACACTTTTTTTTTCAGATAAGCCTTTTAAAACTTAAGGAGCAAGACCCCGCTATAAATCCATCCTGGAGGGAAAACAAATAGCTGTAAGGGAAGCTCTATTCATCTCGTCTGGCAACAACAAAAAGAAGTCCCTGTTCAACACGCTACAGACTAGCAAAATGTTATTCAAGTTGAATCTTCTATGGCCAAACCCCCACTTCTTCAGATGCCCTGAGTGGCTCCTCACTCTGCCTTCGTTGCACCTGTATGGTTTGGATTAAACGCACATGCACCAGGTACAGCCAAGAGGGGCTCTGGCATATAGGACAGACACGAGTAAAATGCAATTCTGTAAAGCTCACATCTAATCAGGACAAGTACAGAGGCCATCCACTAGTTACTCAAAACTAACACCCTGAACTAGTAATGTAAAGTTTTGTTAAGATGGTCACAGTTTGAGAGCCAGTGTGGTTGTAATGAATTAGAGTACCAGACTAAGATCCAGGAGATCCATGTTCGAATACCCACACTACCACGGAAGCTTGCTAGATGATCCTGGGCCAGTCACCCTCTTTGTCTCTCAGCCTAACCTACGTCACAGGGTTGTTGTATGGACAGAATGGGGAGAAATATGGGATATAAATGAAGAAATACATAAATAAGATATAGTGAGAAAAGGCTATCGCAGGGGACTGAAAAGAAGACTGTTTGGCGGTGGATGTGTCCCCTGTATCATCTTGCTGCTGGGATCCAAGCTGAGCCAGAAGGCGGGTCTTGCATGCATCAGTCCCAACTTAAGGAAGAGAGAGCGGATGGCGCAGACCTGGCAATGGACAGCCCTTCCCCTTTGAGAGAGGACAGTGAGAAAAGAGACCGTTGGAAGGGGCCCACACCTGCCACTCTCCCCGGCGGAGAGTGGAGCAAGGGGAAGACGAGGAGAGAGGTTCTTCCCACACCAACCCATTCAGGAAGGGAGTCCCGAGGTTTCCGGCCAGAGGAATGGAGGTCTGACACGCTTTGCAAATGCGCAAGGCGGACAGCGGCTCTTCCTGACAGGTTGGGTGGATTAATCCACCTGACGCAACCTCACACAGGTAGTGTGAGGACCAGCAAGCAATATAATCCAGGTTTGAGCAACCTCGGTGAAGGGAAAGTCTCGGAGTAGACTTTTCTGACACCTTGAGCACTGCAGCCGAAGAGGATTCTTGCAAGTATCTCTAAGGAGCCGAGCTGAGCTGAAAAATTCAGCATAAAACCTCCAATTCCCCTGATTCCTTAACAAAGAAGACAAAGTTTAAATGTTGGGACCACATCTGAAGCGAAGTAACAACAAAAGGTAACGGAAAAAAGTTTTTTGCCTTACCACCGCCGCGTTTTGAAAGACGAAAAGCAGATCGGGTGAAGCAATAGACTGTTGTTGATTGGATGAGAGCAGTTTTGAAGTGCTAAAAAACCGAATTTGAACTTAAAAAGCCAAAAAAACAAGTTGTTTAACATTCCTGTGGTTAAGAAGAGTCGGGAGGGGAAGCCAAGCATCGTGAGACAAAGAGGGAGAAGGGAACCAAGCATCGCGAGATTAAGACGTGAGGACTGAACCAGGAAGTGACGGCTAGCAGAGCAGACAAGAAGGGAAAAGGAGAAGAACCGGAAGAAGGTAAAGGGGACTCTAAATACTGCCGGACCAGAAAGGGGACTCTAAATACTGCCGGACCAGAAAGACCATAATAGGAAGTGACGTGCAGAGAGCAGACAAGTAAATAAAAGGAAGGGACAAAAGGAAACTACGGCAAGCCAGAAGCAAGGTAAAAAGACTATAACCTTTGACATTAACCATAGAGAAGTCGCGCCCGCCATTTTGGATTTATAAAATTTTTAAACTGCAATATCTCAAAGATTATATAACTTAGAAGGCTGAAACCAACATAATTTGACTTGGCAAGATTAGCTTGTTTGAATGCACTAATTGGTGTTTGATTTGGAAAACAAGATAAAATCGATCTTTTTTAAAGAGGCAAAACGGACCACGGACTAAGATCGAGAGCAGCTACATGGTCCTCTCCTACAATGGCAGCAAAAAAAGAAAAAGAGCTACTAGCCGTTATGGAAGCAATGGAAAAGAAAATGTTAGACGCTATAGGAGAGGTAAATGTTAAAATGAATAATATAGCGGCTCAAGCAGATAAAAATTTCATGGAATTAAAAGCAGAATTTCAAAAATTATCCACAAGAACACAAGATATAGAAACTAAAGTAAAAGAACTGGAAAAAAGCACCCATAAGACAATGAGAGAGAACGAGAGGATGGAAAAGATGATGCACTATAAAGATATGCAAAATCATTTGAGATTTCGAGGGATTGAGGAAAAATTGAATGAGGACATTTTTACAAGAATGCAAGAAGCAATAGCAGATTTTTTACAAGAACAGGAAGAAGTTGTTAAAGAACACATGGATCTTGTTTATAGAGTTAATTCTACATATGCAAGAGACAAAAACATACCAAGAGATGTGGTTGTCCAATTTACAATGAAAAGAACAAAAGAACAAATCTACAGGAAGTGCTTTACTGACCCTTTTGTAATAGATGGAAAGAAAATCATAGTAATGAAAGAATTGCCTAGAGCAATACTGCAAGAAAGGAAAAAATTCAAGCGTCTGACGGATAAACTGAAGGAGAAAAAAATCAGATTTCGTTGGGAAATACCTCAAGGACTAAGCTTTTATTATGGCAACTCCAGAGTAGTGATTAAAAGCACAGAAGAAATGTATGCATTCCTGGGAGAGAATAAAGATGATTTTGGAGATATTTAAGAATATATCAAAATGGATTACAAAATACTTACATGGAATGTAAATGGACTAAATTCACCCCAAAAACGTAGAATGGTAGGTCATTGGTTGGAAAAACAAAAATGTAATATAATTTGTTTGCAAGAAGCTCATCTTAAAAAACAAGACCATAAATATTTAATAAGGAAAAAATTGGGAGAAGAATTTTATTCTTTAGCAAGCAACAAAAAAAATGGTGTTGTAACATATGTCAAAAAAGATTTGGAACCTAAAGTAATATTTAAAGACAAAGATGGAAGATATTTAGCTATTGAAATTTTACTGCAAGGATTGAAAACTTTGATTGTGAACATTTATGCTCCGAATGGAGCCAAGGAAAAAATTTTTTAAAGAACTTCAAATGGAATTGGACAATGTAAACTATGATCAAATTATGATGTTAGGGGACTTCAATGGAACTGTAGATAATAAACTAGACAGGCGCTCTAAAAGAAAGGATGAGACATTAGGGAAGCTTCCAAAAAAAATTTTTGAACTGATAAAACAAGAAAAGTTGGAAGATATTTGGAGGAAAGCTAACCCACAAGGAAAAGATTTTACCTTTTACTCTAACAGACATGACTCACATTCAAGAATTGACATGATTTGGATGACTACTAACCTAACCTTTAAGACAAGAAAAGTGGAAATTTTACCCAGAATAATCTCAGATCACAATCCGTGTTTATGGACAGCTGGGCAGATTAAAAAACAAAAGAGATGGAGAATAAACGAGGACTTATTAGATAATCAAGAAATAATTAAAAAATTACTTGAAGAAACAGACCTATACTTCCAAGTAAACATGCAGAAAGAAGTTAAAATTCAAACCGTATGGGATGCATACAAAGCAGTGATGAGAGGACTATTGATATCGCTAAATGCTAAAGATAATAAAAAGAAAAAAGAGCAATATGAAAATATTCTACAAGCCATTAAAACAAAGGAAGAAAAACTGAAGAAAAAACCAGGGAAAAAGAAACTGCAAAAGGAAATTTGGATGCTACAAGACCAAGCAAAAGCCATTTTGAACCAAGAGATGTACTGGAACTTAAAAAAACTTCAACAAAAAGCATTTGAAGGTGCAAATAAACCCGGAAAATACTTAGCATGGCAATTAAAGAAAAAACGTGAAAATAAATTTATCACTAAAGTGATAAGAGATAATATTGAGATAATAGATAACAAAGGAATAAAAAGAGAATTTTTTAAATACTATGCAAAACTTTTTAAGAAGGAAAACAAAGACAGAAGAAAGATTAAAGAATACCTGCAAACATTAAAGTTACCAAAACCAACAGAGAAAATTAAAGAACTATTTAATAATCCAGTATCGTTACAAGAGATCAAAAATGCAATAAATGACTCAAAATTAGGTAAAGCACCTGGACCGGATGGATTTACAGCGAAGTTCTACAAAACGTTACAGGAGTCAGTTTCACCGGTGTTACTGCTATTGATGAACGATATAAGAGTTACTGGAGAGGTACCAGAAACCTGGAAAGATGCATCCATCTCACTGATCCCGAAAGAAAATCAAGATTTGACCAATGTTAAGAATTATAGACCGATTTCTTTACTGAATAATGATTATAAGATTTTTGCTAAGATTATAGCAGATAGACTAAAAGAGCACCTTAAAGAGACTATACAAACAGAACAAGCAGGGTTCTTACCTAATCGACAAATAAGGGACAATCTAAGAGTAGTAGTGGATGCTGTAGAATACTACGACAAACATCCTGAAAAAGAAGTGGGCTTTTTCTTTTTAGATGCGGAGAAAGCCGTTAGGGAACCAAACAGAGAGCCAGTTTGTAGTGGTTAAGTGCGCGGACTCTAATCTGGAAGAACCGGGTTTGATTCCCCACTCCTCCACTTGCACCTGGCTGGATGACCTTGGGCAAGCCACAGTTCTGGCACAGCTGTTCTCTCAAGGACAGCTTGGGAAAAAGCTCTCTCAGCCACACCTACCTCACAGGATGTCTGTTGTGGGGAGGGGAAGGGAAAGAAGTTTGTAAGCCGCTCTGAGACTCCCTTGGGGAGTGAAGGGCGGGGTATAAATCCAATCTCCTCCTCTTCCTCCTCCTCCTCCTCTTTAGTCATAGAATCATAGAGCTGGAAGGGGCCATACAGGTAATCTAGTTCAACCCCCTGCTCAATGCAGGATCAGCCTGGAGTATCCATGACAAGTGTTTGTCCAGCTACTGCTTACAGACTGCCTGTGAGGGGGAGCTCACTACCTCCCTAGGCAGCTGATTCCACTGTTGCACAACTCTTACTGTATAAAAGTTTTTCCTAATATACAGATTAATAATATATATACAGCTAATAATATATATACAGCTAATCTTTCCTTATTATATAAAGCTGTTTTCAAGTGGCAAGATTCCATGGGGTGCCAAAATCAGTTGGCTGGAAGGACTGCCACTCAAAAGGGGGTCCCTGGCCACTGGCTGCATTCTCTCCCTGCTTTGCCTCAGTCCTGCCCACAGAGCCACCAGCCAGCATCTCGGCCTCAGTCTGGAGGGAGCCAGTGAAGGGGAAGGACTGGGTGCTGGGTCCACTCTTCTCCTCTGCCCACTGCCAGGTGGGTCTAACTGTCCCCTCAGTGGCCTGCTTCTGTCAGTGAAAAGACAACAGACTTTCAGCATAACCCCCTCCCCCACCCACTGACTTTCCTGTCAGAATAAACTGAAAACAGCTCTCTCTCCCGGGCTGTGATCAGAAGTCCAGTTTGATCCATTGCTATTGCTGTTCTCTGATGGATTTAAAGTGCATGATCAGACAGCAACATCTGTCTGTCGTGCCCCAGTCATCTGTATCCTGTCCCCCCCCCTTCTTAACTGCGTGTTTATTTTGATACCACAGCAAATTGACGCTGAGTGCCCAAGGCCTTGGCACTCTCCCAGAGCCCCTTTCTAGAGCCCATTGTATTTATTTCCACAATGGGCCTTATTCCTAGTAATATATATACAGCTACTTAAAGTAAGCAATTATGTCCCCCCTCAACCTCCTCTTCTCCAGACTGAACATTCCCAAGTCCCTCAGCCTTTCCTCCTAAGGCTTGGTCCCCAAGCCCCAGATCATCCCCATCACTTTCCTCTGCATGAGCTCCATTCTGTCCACATCCTTTTTGAAGTGAGGCCCCCAGAACTGCACACAATACTCCAGCTGCGGCTTGACCAATGCAGTGTACAGTGGGACTATGACATCTCGCAGTTTTGGATGTTATGCCTCTGTTGATACACCCCAAGATGGCATTAGCCGTTTTTTGTCATTGCATCACACTGGCTGCTCATATTTAACTTACAGTCCACCTGTACCCCAAGATCCTGTTCACACACACCACTACCCAGAAGTGTATCCCACATCCACTATGTGTGTTCCTCATTTTTGTTACCCAGATGTAGAACTCAGTACTTATCCTTGTTAAATTGCATCTTGTTCCACTCTGGTGGAATGAGCTCCCAGAAGAGACTAGGGCCCTGCGGGACCTTTTGCAATTCCGCAGGGCCTGTAAAATGGAGCTCTTCCACCAGGCTTTTGGAGCCGCCACCTCTATTGACAGCCAATGGTTGGAGAGCCCTGTGTCCCTGGGACTTCTATCTACAGCCTAAGCTTACTGCCTGATGATCAATGAAGACCAAGGAGCTGACCACGAGATCTGAGAATTAAGTAATAACATCGCTGTGAAATTATTGATACTAGCACTTTATTATGTTTTATGTTTTTAAAATTGTGTATGTAATTAACGCTGCTAATTTAATTTATATAATTGTAATTTTATGCTTTTTTATGTAAGCCTCCCTGAGCTGGCTTTGGCTGGGAAGGCTGTGAAATTTAATTCATCATCATCATCATCTGCCGACTTTTCTAGTGTGTTCAGATCTCACTGAATTCTATCTCTATCTTCTGGTGTGTTTGCTGCTCCTCCTTAATGAGTAGCCCCTCCATCCAAATAAAAATATTGGAAAGTACTGGGCTCAGAACATGGGGGGGGAAACATGGGGGGGGGGAACCATGTAGGCCTGCTGGGTGTGAGACTTCTGCTCAAAGTAGTCAAGGATCAGATCTTGGTTGGTTAACCAAAGTTCTTTATTTCCAATCTCTACATTAGTACAGCTTCTCGGATTATTGTCAGAGATGAGACAGATAATACAAGCAGGTCTATTATACCATTCCAAGGAGTTTGAATTACCCATAGGTAGCCAATCACTATAGGGGAAAATTGGCGGGCAAAGAGGAGTTCTGACCGTTTGGTTCTCACAGGAACGAGAATGAGGTGTCAAGCTGTAAATTTCCTTTCCCAAACCAGACCCCTCAGATGTTACCAGTTCACATAACAATCAATGGCCTCAAGGCTTTTGCATGTGATAAGAGATGAGAGGTATCCTCCCTTGAAGTTCCTGCCGGGGCAGCTGGAATGCGGAGGCAGGGATGTGAGAGGCCTCCTTGTTCTCATACATTACAGATGTCACCCTCCCGCTTCATTTACTACAAACTCCAGGCCTGGTCAAGCAGTAGAACAGTAGAACATGGCTGTTACAAGCACAAAATAAAACATAGGGTAACATAAAGGGTACAGGCATGATTACTATGATGTCTGAATTAGCAGATTCTGACACTGGGTGGGAGTCACAGAGGTGGCTGGGTTTGCCGCTTAGGTCCTCCCTTCCTGCACCTTTCCCTTCTGCTACCTTAGAAGGACTTGCCTCTGGCCTTGTGCTGGCCTGAGAAGGGTGGGCATGCTGCTCTATAGCAGAACCCTGCTCCCTCTCCATGCTGCATCCACACCACCCTTCTTCATCTGTTCTTTGGTGGGCCTGGGTCACCCATTCGGACCCAGGTAAGTTTGGGAGTGGGGCTTTCATCCTCCAGACACAGAGCTGCACATACAGAGATGCATTCTGTCTGTAGTGGATGTTCTGCCCTCCTAAGCAGCAACGGCAACCTTGCTTTGAAGGGTAGAGAACCCTACTGAAGTCCACTGAAATCAAAGGCTTGCAAGGGTGTAACTCTGCTTAGGATGGCATAGCAATTCCCTCCTCAGATAAGGAATTCTTTGTACCATCTAGGGTGTATTGTGGTATAAAGCCGGGTTTAGAAATAGAGTGCATGTGGGTGTGTAAAAACCCAAGGTAACATCTAGGATGAAAATCAAGACAATCCTCCAAAGCAAGGTTGCCATTTCTGGCTTGGGGATTTCTTGGCGATTTGGAGATGGAACCTAGGGAGGGGACGAATCTCAGCAGGGTATAATGCAGTAGAGTTCACCCTCCAGAGCAGCCATTTTCTCTGCGGGAACTGATCTCTAAGGCCTGGAGATCTGCTGTAACTCAGGCTCCACCTGAAGGTTGGCCACCCTACTTTGAAGTTCACTGAAATCAATGACTTGCAAGGGTGTAACTCTGCTTAGGATGGCATAGAATTCCTCTCCTCAGATAAGGAATTCTTTGTACCATCTGTATACTGTATTGCAGTATATTATTTTGAGTGCAAAATTCAGCTGGAGAATCTGATTCCCTTGTTAAAGCCCAGCCTTGGAAGCCATAATAAAAACAGTGGACCTTTTTGCACTAAAGCGATTCCTCCAAGTGATTCTGCACTAAAATCAAATTCAACCTTCTTTTTAATCCAGGTCCTGTGTCCCCCCCCCCCCCCCCAGTTCTGCACTAAAATCACGTTCATCCTTCTTTTTATTCTGGGGTTTTCCCTCATTGTGCATTATATCACCTCCCTTCAGTGGTCAGCCTGGTTTCAGCCTGCTGTTACCCCGGGTTATTTGGATGCTGTTTTGCCATGGATTTAAACTGCCTCCACTCGAACACCGAGAAAATCCAGAGAGCCAGGCAAATGTGGAAAGGACCTGTGTCTCCTGGTATAAACAGAGTGCCCTTTTCCTCCTTGCTTAATAACAACTATCTACATCCACAAATCTATGATTAGCAGTCAGTGTTACAAGCCCCAGACTCTTTTCTTTTTGAAATTCACAATTTATTAATTTCTCTTTTTTCCCCTATACCTTACAATGACCCTTGGCCAAAAGCAATAAAGACTTTTTGATTCCAAAATGCATAACCAAAGCAACTTAAAATGGCTGCAGGACCCACTTAATACATTGTTTATGTTTTTAGCGTAGAGAAAGGTGGCTTCATTCAAAAGCTTCATGCTCTGTTAAATATCTTAATTCAACATGATCTGGAAATGGAAGCAAACATTACCAAGACAATACATTAATCCCAATACTTTCTGCCTTTTAATAGCTTAATACAACAAAGATTAAAGTCCAACCTTCAGAAATTCTCTTACTCTTAGCACAAATTCAATTATGTATGATACAACTGATGATGCGGATTCCATGAAAAAAAGTCCACTGTGTGCACAGGTAAAAAGGAATTTCACTACTCTCTGATTTTAAATAAAGATGAATCACAGAAAGCAGTACCTTGTGATCAATGGTATTTTTTAATATATTTATTTATTTTTGAAAAAGGTGCTGGAACTTTCAAGATTTTTAAAAGAATTTTGTCGAAGAGGTTCCAGAACTCTGTTCCCTCTCATTCCCCCAGAAAAAAGCCCTGTTTGTAATAAACCTGAGTGGTTGTAATGCGAATACACTGACAATCCATATGATTGTTGTAAAATGTTTATAATGAAGTCATCCTTTTGGTATCTGTGTCAGACCAAGTGCCTCAAGAATGGCTTCTTCTGATGTTATAGTGCAGCATATTTTAAACATGCAATAGGAACAGGTTTGGTCTGCCAGGAATGAGTAATATCCACCCATTAATATCTACCCAGCCCTGACGTGGATAGCCCAGGCCAGTCCGAGATCTCAGAAGCTAATCAGGGTTGGCCCTAGTTAGTATAAGGATGGGAGACCACCAAGAAAGTCCAAATGGTCTGGGTCTGACCTACCTGCGGGACCGCCTTTCTCCGTACATACCCCAGAGAGCACTACGGTCTGGGGCCCAACACCACCTTGTTGTACCAGGCCCCAGAGAAGCCAGGCTCGCTGCCACCAGGGGGAGAGCCTTTTTGGTGGCGGCCCCTTCCTGGTGGAACGAGCTCCCAGAAGAGACCAGGGCCCTGCGGGACCTGATGCAGTTCTGCAGGGCCTGTAAGACGGAGCTCTTCCGCCAGGCTTTTGAATAGGGGCCACCGCCCCCCTATCTTTTCCCCATGTTATTACCATCAACAGGGGCCCAGTGAATATCATCTGGCTCCTTGACAATGTTATTGTCACTGGGGCCACAAAACATTGGGGCAGACAGTTCGCCATTTAATTGAACTGTACTTAATTGAACTGTATTGTACTGAATTTTATGCTCATAATGTTTTAAGTCTTATTGTATTTACTGTTTTATGAATCTTGGCATGTCCAAGTCTGTAAGCCGCTCTGGGCCTGCAACAGCGGGAAGAGCGGCCTAGAAATCTAACAAATAAATAAATTTAATAAATAAATAAGAGTTGCTACACAGAGGCAGGCAATGGCAAGCCACCTTTGAAGTCTCTTGCCTTGAGAACCCTACTGGGTTGCCATAAGTCAGCTGTGACTTGATGGCATTTCCCACCGTCACCAAAGAATGGAGAAAAACTTCTCCGGGGCAGCTCACTAGATAAATGCTATTTCATGTTGATTAGAATTTACCCTCCAGCCCAGGTCAGCTTAGATGTCCTTAGCAGTACGTGCTATTCCCAAAAGCAAGCAGTATTCGGAAGGCATCTTTGTACAAGTACTTAAGACGTAATGGAGTAGAAGTCACTCAAGCGCTTTGAGACAAAAGTGCTATTTCTTTCTCACAAGAAGGTACAGTATAGAAGTGAGGCCTCAGAAAAGGTTGCATTGGAATACCTCAATCACTTACTGCCAGATAGAAGACTAATTTTTTAAAAACTACAGAAATATCAGGTGGAGCAGGTCATATGGAAAGCAGGCAACATCTATCTGAAACAATTGGTATCTGGCAAGTCCACATCTACAATGGACCTTTGAATTCGGGTTCTTATAGACACTGATTTCATGGTACATCACCAAGCAAAGCTTGGGCAGACTACAGAATATACCATGACTAAGGAAGAACTGAGGACAGGCAATGCTTCATCCGACTGTTATGCATTAGCCAACACTATAACTCTGGATGTTGAAAGGTCTGAAGGCTTCCTAAGCTGCAGATGTCCAGGAAACACTCAGTGACGGGACTGCTGGGGGGGGACGACAAAATTCTGGGGGCCCTGGTCACCCACAATACTGGGTGAGTCATGTGATTTGGCTTCATACAGTGGCCGAAGACAGATTGGTTTTCTGCCGCGCCTCCCCCGCCCCGCGGCGTTCCCACGCCGCCGGAAGGAAGCTGCCCACAGCGTTCAGACTGCAGGCGGCTTCCTGGAGCGGCGGGCGAACGCCGCGCGGCCGCCCCTGCCCGCGCGCGTTCACACCCGCTTCGGCGGGTGGAACGTGTGCGCGGGGCGCACCGCACCAGCCGAGCACCACTTTAAAGTGGTGCTCGGCTGGTGCGCAAGGAGCGCGGCGCCAGACATGACGCGTCCGGGCCACCTCCTGGGGGCAGATGCGGCCGTCTGAACGGCCGCTCTGCCTCCGCTTCTGAAGTGGAGGCAGAGCGGCCGAGACGGCCAATCTGTCCTCAACCAATGTTTATGTCTGCAAGATATGAAAGTGGATCGAGGAGGTATATTTGATTGGAGGCCCTGTTAGTGGATCTTCACAATCCTACTATAAGACAAGAGGAGCCAATAACCGGTTAATTATTGCTGAGACTGGCTTCTTTCCTGAGCTACATTTTCCCCTGCTGTTTCTTCCTCCTGCTGGGGGAAATGAGGTGCCTTGGAGAAGAACAAGTGAAGATAATGGACAGGTCAGCAGTTTTGTTTTGTTTTTTCTTCTTCTCATCATGGTTACTGTAATCCCCTCCAGCTTCCTCAGCTTTTTGATCACACCGACTGCTGTATTTCTACACCCAATACCTCTCATGTGGTACCACTTGGATCTCTTAAAGGCAGGGCTATTTTGGGGCAGGAACGGACAGCAATGGAGTTCCGGCTGGCTCCTGAGTTGGCCACGCCTACAACCAAAACCTCTGGCATGTGTGGCTACAGAGAATGCGGCCCTCCCCACATTACACACAAGAGGGAAAGGTGGCATGTTAAAATGCCCTCTTTCCCTCTGGGGAGCCCCTCAGATTTCCTTGTAGGGTTGCCAAGTACCGGCGACTTACCGGCGGGGGGGGAGTTGTTCTTCCCCCGGGAGCTCTTCTGGCGCACGCACCATGGCAACGTAATGACGTCACCTGGAGGTGACGTCATTACACGGGGGAAGTCGTCCTCACCGGACGACTTCTGGGGCGGGGTTCCCCCCACCGGCCGAATGCTGGCCGGTGGATCGGGAATCCCTATAGCGGGGGATCCCCCGCCCCCCGGGCTGACTTGGCAGCCCTATTTCCTTGTCAATTTCACTCCCCGCCAGTCAGCTGGGAGTGAAATTGACAAGGAAAAGCCTCTCTCTGCCTTCCCTTCTCTAGCTGACATGTCACAGCTGGGAAAGGGCAGGCAGGGAACCCAGGCACATGGAAAATGCCTTTGTTTCCCTCCCCGATCTGGGAGAGGGAGAGAAAGGCATTTAACCATGCCCCCCCACACTTCCCCAAGTCTCTCCGCAATAGCCAGGCAGTTCAGCAGCGCCTTTCCCCGGCCGTCTGGTTCGGAGGGGTGGTAGACTAAAAAGGCGATGCTGAAGTGGGGCAGAGATGCTCGGGGGGGGAGGCAAGTTTCCATGCCTGCCCCGTGCTTTCTCAGCCCCCCACCTAATATACTAATGAGCTGCACTGTCAGGGGTGTGGCCTAATATGCTGATGCATTTCTGCTGTTGGGTATGGCCTATTATGTTAATCAGTTGCTGCTGGGCTTTTTCTACAAAAAGAGTCCTGCTTAAATGTATGACTGTAGGTATGTATGGGAGGGAGTGGGAGCTACTGTTCTCCCTCAGGGACTCCTGACTGTTTTAAGCAGTATCACATACTGGGCTTCCGGCCATCTGGTGCCCCTGCAGAACACGGCTGCAGACAAGTTCCTTCTCAAAGCAAAACAAGTTATGGCAACTTGAATCTCTCCTTAATTAGATGTAAAGCTGCCCACAAAGAGAAGAATCCGATCATGCCGTAGCCTGAGGGCTCACCAAGTATCGTGATGTTGTTCAAAACAGATTGTGCTGTGACTGCTTACAAAAATAGCAGCATCTTTTGTCTCAGGATTCTCAACGCAACCATGAAATCATAAATAAATTATCTCTATCAAGCAAACTGCGGTCTCCGCTGCTTTCTCTAGTGCATTTTATAGCTCTGAAAAAGACAAAGAGAGGTGGGGGGGGGACAGTAAAAAGCCCAAAAACCTGAATAGGTTGTTGAATAAAACTCACTTTTGCTTATTGCAGTGAAAGGGTGATGGTGGTGGAAAGCGCCATCAAGTCCTAGCTTACTTATGGTGACCCCGTGGGGTTTTTAAGGCAGGAGACATTCAGAGGTGGTTTGGTGTTCTCCATCCAAATACCAGCTAGGGCTGACCCTGCCCAGCAGCTGGGATCTGACAAGACTGGGGCTGAGGACGGACTGGGAAAATGAAGCACAAGGGAAGCAGGGCAAAAAGCCCCAGGCCGAGTTGTCCCGGGGCTTTCAGTTCATACTGCAGAGATTGCTGCGGGAGTCTTATTTCATTGGTTAAGTTCTGGGTGCACCTCTATACTAACAGAAGCATTTAAGGAGTAGGGGAAATAGCTCTTCAGTAATGTATTGTCTTATTTCTCAGCAGTGACAAAAATATTTTAATTTTCTAAAAGTTTGGGGTGGGGACACAACTTTATGCGTTTCTTGAAAACTGATGGTGCCATTTTCATTAAAAAGTGTCCCAAGTTTGGATACCTATTCAGTATACCAGCAGCCCTTCATTTCTGTTCAATTTACTTCGCAAAAGAACAGCTCGGTATCACCAATGAGCACAATGTGAATTACGGGTTCAAAAAATTCAATCTGTGGTCATCCATAGTAAATATCTAAAAGCATCTGGATTGATTGACATGGAAATTGAAGCTAATTGATCCTGTCATTATCAAGCCTTTTATAGAATGAGAGTAGACAAGATAGAATTAAGCATTCTAATCAAATCTGTGTGTCAAATTAATCCTGGTAGGTTATTGTGATAGCTTGTATTTTACCATCTTATACAAAAGCAATATTTATTGCTATTTTTGAACCTCACCAAAATTGCTTTTTTTTAATTATAAGAAGCTGTACAGTGTACACTGCATGTGTTAGGTAAAGGTTTCCCTTGCTCAAAACCAGTCAAATCCGACTCTAGGGGGTGGTGTTCATCTCCGTTTCCAAGCCAAAGAGCCAGGGCTGTCCGAAGACTTTTCTGTGGTCATGTGGCCGGCATGACTAAATGCCGAGGTGCACAAAACGCTGTTACCTTCCCACCAAAGCAGTACCTATTTATATCTGCTTGCAATTTCTTGCTTTCAAACTGCTAGGCTGGCAGGAGCTGGGGCCAGAAATGGGAGCTCACTCCATCACACGGCACTCAAGTCTTGAACTACCGAACTACAGACCTTCTGGTCTGCAGCTCAGCATCTTAACTTCTGAGCCACCACGGCCACTGCATGTGTTAAGTGTAATCAATTCACTTCTAACTTATGGAAATCCTATGAATGAATGGCCTCTGAAGCAGGGGTGTTGAACTCATTTGTTATGAGGGCCGGATCTGACATAAATTAGACCTTGTTGGGCCGGACCATGTGTGTCATAAAATGTAATGCCAGGTAGCAGAGATATACACTTTATAAAGGACACAAACTCAAAGTTTTTTTCTTTACTTAAAATAAAAACATGCTTAAAACCAGGGCTCTTTTTCGGCCGGAACGCACTGGAACAGAGTTCCGGCTGGCGTCCGAGCCCTCCCTGCCCCTCCCCGCTGGGCCTGGGCTCTTTGCACTCAAAAGGAGCTTTCCCTTTAAGTGCAGAGAGCCAGCAGGAAAAAGTCCTGCCTGGAGATTGAGCACCAGGCCTGGGCTCTTTGCACTGAAAGGCCTGGGTTCTCTGCATTTGGCTTGCTGATGTCGCATCACCACGCCTATGCTCTACCTGCTCCAGTAAGTGCCTTCCCCCATCTCTTTTCCTTCTCTCTCTCTCTCTCTCTCTCTCTCTCTCTCTCTCTCTCTCTCTCTCTCCCTTCCTTCCTTTCTTCCCTTCTTTCTTTCCCCCTCTCTCCCTCCTTCCCTCTTTCTTTTCTCTCTCTTTCTCTCTTTTCCTTCCTTCCTTCCTTCCTTCCTCTCTCTCTTTCTTTCTTTTTTCATTTTGTTCTTTGTGTTTTTGTAAAAAAAAAAATTGTTGGGAAAGGGGAGGGATGTAAAAAATCAGAGAGCCCAGGAAATGCTGGTTTTGACTATAATTTTTGAGAATCTCTTTAGTTTTCTCATGGCATCTTCTGTTTAAGAAAAGTAAGTTTGAAGCCTGAGTGTAACTAGTTCATTGTTGGCTTGCATTGTTCTGGCTTGCAAATATATGTGTGTCTAAAGTCTGTATTAAAGTGGTTTGGTGCTAACTGCCATGCAAGAGAAAACATCTGAAAAAGTAGCTTCATTGCTGTGTGTGTTGGTAGAACACTTGACTGTTGCATGGGGGACTTTGGGGAACATCTGCAGAGAAACAGAGTTGTGACTAAAATTAGCATGGTCAGCAGTACTTTGGAGATTGCCTGTTTTGTAAAATTTAAAAAGTGGGCAGAGTTTCTGAAGAAGATGATTGTCCCTCTTCTCCTGCCACTGGGCTGACATCTGCCTTCAATGGGCCAGCAAAGTTGGTGTTCTAAAACCTCCTAATAAGAGAGATTTCTGCTTCTGAGTTTACTTCCAAGAATTGATAAGCTTGTGATGGTAGTGATACTTTGATGTGGTAAAGCCCACCTGTTCGCAGGATCATTTTACCTGTGGGACAGGCTCTCCATAGTAACCACTCCACTGGTACATAATTGCTTGTAAAAAGTATTATAGTGTAATAATTCAGATGGGTAGCCGTGTTGGTCTGAAGCAGCAGAACAAAGTTGGAGTCCAAAGTTTCATCCAAGGTATAAGCTTTTGTGTGCATGCACACTTCTTCCATCTGAAGAAGTGTGGGTGGCACATGAAATCTTATACTTTGAATTAAATTTTGTACCTTGAATAAAGTAGTCCACAAACTACTCCCGTCCAGTGCATCCACAAACCTAGGGTTGTTCTACCAGTGAACTAGGGTTGCCAACTCCAGGTTGAGGAAATCCCTGGAGATTTGGGAGTGGAGCCTGAGGAGGGTGGGGTTTGGGGGAAGGAGGGACCTAAGCAAAGCATAATGCCGTGGACTCCACTTCCCAAAGCTGCCATTGACCTGATCTCTGTAGTTTGGAGCTCAGTTGTAATTCCAGGAGATCTCCAGACCCCATCTGTAGGTTGGCAACCCTAAACATTCATATTCATCAAACTAGTTTTGCAGGAAGGCAAGCTGATTTTCATGGGAACCTAACCTTTAGGAATTGATTCCAATCCAATGTGGGAATAATTGTTGGACATAAGATATTGATTCAGGCAAGATTTTGTATAGATCAGACAGAAAATAATGTTTTTATTGGTTTTGTCAAAACCGTTTTGACAACAAACAAGGTAAATAGAATAAGAAGCAAAAGGTGGGTGTGGCTGGATGACCACACTTCTGGTAACATGGGGTGTGGCCTAATATGCTAATGAAGTGTGCTGTCAGGGGTGTGGCCAAATATGCTAATGAGTTCCTGCTGGGCTTTTTCTACAAAAAGAGCCCTGCTTAAAACATTAGCACTCTTGCAATATTTTGTTTATTTAAGGGTATCTGATAACGGACTCCTCTTGCTCTGAATTACTGCATCAAAATGTCTGGGCTGTTGTAATCTTGAGTATGCTGTTCAGGTGTGTTCAGGTGCATATCTGTAAGCTGCAAACCTACTTTTGATTTATTGACATTCACCACAGAAATCTCATGCTCAGAGTTCTGAGTCTAGGACCCAGGGGAAAAACTAGAAATGGCTGAGCAATTGAGAGAGTCTGGTGAAGCAAGCTATGATGCAGCAGCAGCAACAGAACTGGAAGCAGGAGATGGCCAATTCCACTGTAGGCCTGATAGAAGCCCTCCGGGGGGCCTGATCTGGCCCTCGGGCCACATGTTTGACACCCCTGCTCTAAAGCATAGGTCAACAGCCTTGCTCAGATCTTAACAACAAAGGGCCATGGCTTCCTTTATTGAGCCAATCCATCTCATATTGGGTCTATTTCTTTTCCTGCTGCCTTCAACTTTTCCTAGCGTTGTCTTTTCTAGTGACTCTTCTCTTCTCATAATGGGACCAAAGTACAATAGCATCAGTTTGATTTCTTGGATCTTTTGGAACAGATCTCTTTTTCTTCCTTTTTGGTCATTCTCTTCTGTTTCTTTACACTGGTTATTAGAATAGTTCTCTTTGTCCATACATGCAAGAGGCTGGAACACTGCATTTAGACTTCTAATTCTGTGAACTTTTACTTTTGGTTCTCGCCTAACTTTAGCAATTTTAAGAGTTTCAGCGGTCTTTCTTTTGGATGCAAACCACACACACACACACACACACAGAATTGTACTTACCTGTAACTTGTTCATCAAGTATCCCCTGTGCCTGCACACTGGGGACTGTACGTGAGAAGGCCTGCCTTGGAGAAGTAATACAGCTAAAAATCCACCAGGGGGTGCTGCTTTCTGGAGCCAGACAGAACCATTCCCAACCAAATGGTCATGTGCTCCTGCGTGCTAGCACCCCATATTCCCTCAGTTCCTCTTAAGCCACCAACAAAGTGGAACAAGAGAACCATGGAAGCTCACAGCAGGTCAGGAGGGAGGGCATGTATGCCTGCGCACAAGATACTTAGTGAACAACAGTTACAAGTAAGGACGATTCTGTCTTTCATCATTGATCTTCTGTGCAGTCCCACATTGGGATTCTAGCAAGCTACCCACCAGAGGTGGGGTGTAGCTCACCGGGCTCATTTGAAGAGTGACTGAAGGACCGCTTTTCCCACTCAAGCCTCCTTTCTTGCTTGTAGGTCAAGTGCATAATGACAGATGAACGTTTCAGCCAAGGGCCACATTGCTGCTCTACAGCTTTCCACTAATGGAATGCCATCTAGGAAGGCTGCCAAAGATGCCTGGGTCCTCATCAAGTGAGTGGGGCCTCTAATGGGCATGGTAGCCCCACCTGGGCGTAACACATCTTGATGGTAGCAACAAGCTATCTGGGCAACTGGGGTGAGGCCCTTTTTATCTTCTTGGGCCCCGTGTAACACGCAAAGAGGGCTACATCCCTCCTAAATTTGTAGACCTTTGCAGATAAAATAATAAAGCCCTCCATAAATCTCGAGTGTGTCGTTTTCTTTCACTTTCTGAAGTAAACAAAGGAAAGAAAACTAGTAAAATGATCTCTTTGGACAGGTAAAACTTGGACAAAACCTTAGGCAGGAAGTGAATGCTTGGTCTTAGAACTACCCTTTCCATGAAAAAGTTGAGAAAAGGGGGGGAGGGTCCTTCCTGAGGGCAGCCAACTTACTAACTCATCTTGCTGAGGTGAGGGCCACGTTATCCTTCATGGATAACAAGGGTAATGGACAAATGGCAAGGGGTTCGAAAGGCCTCAGCATTAACCTATAGCGCACTACAGGGAGGAACCACTGGGGAACCATCAAAGCTCTAGGGGGATACATGTTGAATAAGCCCTTTAGGAAGTGCTTAGAGAGCTTGTTTAAGAAGATTGCAGCCCTGTCCCCTCCTGGGTAGTAGTAGGAAATGGCTGCTAAGTGGACCTTAATCAAAGAGTGGGCCAAGCCTGTGGACTTAAGGGAGAGCAAATACTCAGAAATCTGGTCCTCTTGGGGGCACACCCCTTCCCTCACACCAGGTAGATAAAAGTTTCCACTTCATGAGGTAGGACTGCTTGGTAGATGGCTTGCAAGAGTGCAGGAGAACCTCATTAACCTTATCGAAAAAATCTAAATCCTGGCCAGAAACCTCCAGGCTGCCAAATGAAAGCAGCCAAAATTGTGATGACATAATGCTCAGCAGGTCCAGGTTGTCAGGCAGGTGAATATTTTGTCCCCCCCCCCCCCCCCGGTCCATTAAAATGGAAAACCAAATCTAGCATTGCCAGAATGGGGCTATGAGGATGCAATTGGTACTCTAAATATTTTCTAGCGCCCTGGTGAGTAGGAGGAAGGGAGGAAAGGTGTTTAAGAGGGTACCGTTCCAGGGAATCTGGAAAGCATCCCTGAGTGATGCCTGGTCACATCCATCTGGTCCATCTCCAGGGTACCCCACAGGGAGAAAATATGTTTCAGGTAGTCCCTGTTGAGAGACCACTTGTGACTGAGAGAAAGGTCTCAGCTCAGCCTGTCTGCAATGGTACTTTACACCCATGATCATACCACCATGGCCTTCTGGGAAAGGCGCTTGGAGGTGATAGAAGATTGTTGCTGAATTGTCATTTTGAACCAGGACAGATCAGCCTGAAAGGATATCTGAAAAGGAGACAAGGGCATTGCATAGTGCTCTCCATTCCAAGCTGTTCCAAGATATGAATCAACCTTTCTCTGTGACCAAAAACCCTGGGCCCAAAGTCCACGGAGGCATCAGTTGTGAGGTTTATTTCAGGCTGAACAACTGCTTGAAGTGTTGCAATAATCTTTCTCATAGGAAATCTTGATACCTGACCATGATGGCCTGGTAGTTAAAGAACATAAGAACATAAGAGAAGCCAATGTTGGATCAGGCCAATGGCCCATCCAGTTCAACACTCTGTGTCACAAAGTGGCCACAAATACCAGGTGCCATCAGGAGGTCCACCAGTGCAGGGAAGACCGGGCCCAGCCTGTCAGGAAATCCACATGCCTAGAGCCACAGAAGAATAAAGCTTTCTCCTGAGGGCATCCAACTTTCTACCCTCCTTATCTACTGGGGCAGTATGGTGTGGCTGCCTGCCTCTCAGCTGCATCTCTTTGGACACAAGAGAAGAGGGAGGAAGTGTTAGCCAAACTGCTTTAATTTAAAGTTAGCAATTGGCAAAATACCGGGTTCTTGCCAGCTATACCAGGGTCCCACCCCTCCCGGGAGTTCTTCAAGAAAGAGGCACATGAGGCAGATAGCAAGTTCAATGCCGTTTACTGGATGATGTTGTTCAAACACACAAAAACAGATTCTCACACACAGACACACAGACCTAAGGAAACTTAGATAAATAAAGCACAGTTGCAATTTGCAGGGAACGTTGTTTGGGTAATACTATACCTGTCCTGAAGAGGAGTTGTCCGCTCAAAGGAAGAATTGGATGGGGAGAGAAAAATTAGAAAAATGGGGCACGTGGCTTGAACTGGCAAGACCATGTGGTCTCTCTGGTCGCGACTCAGAGGTTAAAGATGGAGGCAAGGGTATTTGGATAGGAAGCTGGACATAAGGGGTAGCAAAGCAGATAGGGGACGATGGCTCAAGAAACCGATTGCTGGCTGTGCAAGGTCTTTTATTAGGTGGTCTTGGGGGCGGGCAGCGCTAACCACATCCCACTAACACACCTACTAGGCGGTCCGTCCCTTCTGACCCTACCATAGGTTAAAGGTGACAAAGGAGGAGAGGCCGGGGAGTGGTCAATATTGTGAAACTGAAACTAAACAGGAACTTGACACCTGGGCAAAGTCCGATGACTCACTGGGGCCAGTCTATTGTCTCTTAATGGCCCTAGCCAGCTGGCTGATGGCCCGACCATTAGTTGCCAGGTAACCTCATTTAGCATAATCCGTGCAGGTATGTTGGAGGGGGCAGGGGTTGACCAGCGTGGTGTGACAGAAAGAAACCTCATGGCAGAAGGAGTCTTTGTCTCTGTCTTGGTGAACTATCGAGGTTGCCAGCCCCCAGGACTAGACTGGAGCTTCTCCCAGCAATGGAGAATGCCTGTAGTCCTTACAGCATAGCAACATAAGTTCAAGCTTATGAATATTACAATCCATAAGAGCACTAGCAGTGCCTTGCTGGCCAACAGAAGGTGGGTGGGTGGAAAGATATGTGGAGCTCTCTTGTCTAACTTTGTAGAAATGCTCTATCCTGTGACAAGAAGGTGGAATGGGCACTGGCTTTTGCCAGATTTCCTGGGTCTGATCCAACAGTCCCTCCAGCATAGGAAATGATATGATCCCTGGTGAGCTGGAATAAAGACTTCCCAAGATCTTATATTTGATCTTATGATTAGTGGTGGTGATCTCAGTGTTGAGTGATTGAGCCATGCACACACTTGTTCACTATACATCCTGAGGTCTTCAGTAGGTGATTCTTGGGAGGGATCCCCAGCTGTGTCATCTGGGCTCAGATCTGATGGGACTCTTGAGCTGGATCTGGAGCGGATGGTTGGATCTTCACCCTCTCTATTTTGGGTTCAGGAATAGGAGACAGTGGGTACCTAGAAATGGTAGCTGGTGTGCTGAAGAGGAGCCTTTGAGAAAGGTATTGAGTTCGGCTCAGATCCAATCACTAACTAGCTTTATAGAAATCGCCCCACTCAGATAAACTGGGGACATATATGGATAATGGGGGCCATGGCATAGGCTGTGGGGCTTGGTGTCATGGAGCCAATGGTCCAGTCTTGGGATTGACTGAGGCATGGGCTGGCAATTGGTGATGTTCATTTTGGAGACCTCAGTGTCCGGTAGGGAGTCTTCGGTGGAACATTGACCTCCTTCACCTCAGGAGAGGGCATTGGAGCAGGAGGCAGTAATCAGGGGCACTTTGAATCTGACCATTTGTCCTTCTTGGATTTCATCTTAGGCTTCTTGATGGAATGTCCTAAAAAGGACCTCAGAATGACAGGAGAAGAGGAGCATGATTGCTGTTGTGAGAGTTCCAAGTACAGAAGCGATGGAATTGAGCAGACCAAAACTAATTAAGATGGTTTCAGCAGGTGCTCTGGAACCAAGACCAGTTTTGAGCAATGTTCCCTCTAAGCTGTGGAGTCACATGAGCAGAAATTCTGCTTCGTGAGCTACTGGCATTAGAGTTGTGAGCGAGCGATTTGGCTGCTGCACAATCTCGTTTGCTCTGGAGCCCTCCTTCCTGAGCTAAGACAAAAATGTTTGAGCTGGAGGCTGAAAAACTGTGAGCTAGCTCACACTAACTCAGCTTAGAGGGAACACTGGTTTTGAGTCAGTGCGTTGGATGATAGGAGTTGCCTTTAACTTTGATGCTTAGTCGGTTCTGGCCTTGGGAGTAAACTGCATACAGATCTTTCATGCCGAAACATTATGGCCTTCCCCAAGACAAATCAGGCATAGCTCATGCTTATCCGTCTGGGTCATTTTCATGCTGCAGTGAGTACATTTCTTGAACAGCGCTTTTTGAGACATATTAAGTCTCTCAAACCCAGCACCCTGCCATGGAGGAATGGGGGTGGGGGTGAGGTTAATGCAGAAGGGGAGAAGCACTTCAACAAGACTGTTCCCAAGCACAGGGCCTGAAGTTCCACAGAAGCTCAGTGAACAGAAAATGCTGTGATGGAAGGGAGAGTCCAACCTTCTCCTTGGAGGAGGAAGAGGAGGAACTGAGGGAATGGGGACTCCGGCAACCAGTGCCTCCGGGTGGCTTTTTAGGTTTATAACTTCTCCAAGGCATGCCTGCTCATGCGCCGTCCCCAATGTGGAATTGCACAGAAGAGTGACGATGAATTGTCTTTGTGCATTCTTCCCCGACAATACCTCTGATTTCAACCAATAGTTCTTCTGGTTCCCATTCACTTGAATTTAGTAATGCAGATCTGTTCTTTACATAGATTTTAAAGTCTTCAGGGATATTGTTTAGATTGTATTTTGGTACTACGAATGTTCTGGCATCTTTAGTCAGCTTTATTCTGATTTTTGGTACTAACAGTTCATGGTCTGTGTCACAATCAGCTCCTGGTCTTGTTTTAGCAGAGAGAATAGAGCTTCCCCCTCTTCTGCTTATCTATACATACATGATGACAAAAGCTTTAATGAGGGAATAATTTATTTGGACAGTACAACGCTATTAAGACATCAAAATGAATTTTCTGAAAGAAAGCACTGAGATACATTAAAATTATGAGGGGAAAGCCAAAGCTGTTATACCTGGTGACAGTTTTTGTTGATTCATGTCGTCCCAGTTCAACCTGTGGGACTCACCAACCTTTGTCTTCACAATCATACCTTCCTCATTTCTTGACTGGAAGAGAACCATCAGAATTTTTTAAAAAAACACAAACCAATCTTTCAAATAATTTTCACATACTCACCCATTTACAGTACCATCCTATGGAGACATACAGCCTTCTAAGCCCACAGACTTCAATGGATTTAGAAGGCTGTAGCTTTTTTTAGGATTACACTGACAGTCTTCAAATGTTTACAAAATGAGTCAAGAAATACAGATACATTTGCCTGTGTGAATCAGTGGCTATATAATTGTATGCAGCTGCTGGTGTGACCTTAGGTAAATTACAAGTTGTTTCAGAGCTGCTCTCTCACAAGCAGTTCTCTCAGAGCTGTCTCAGCCCCACCTACCTCACAGGGTGTCTGTTATGGGAAGGGGAAGGAAAAGAAGATTGTGAGCCGCTCTGAGATTCCTTTGGGTAGTGAAGGGCAGGGTATAAATCCAATATCTTCCTCCTTCTTCATAACAAGCAAGCCAAAGTCAGTATACTTTTGCTGGATGTTTCCCCAATTGCAGTTTGTATGGGAGAAAGATACATTTAAGGGAGCTTTCTCCAAAAAAGATCGTTTCTCCCAAACTTTCCTATTCCTTTCCAGTCCATTCAGCTTTCTGAAGACACTTTCCCTGTCCTAGCCAGTGAAACATTCCAGAAGAGAGGGATTGTCCCATCCAACAGGTTTACAAACATGGAACCATTAGATAGATTTTTACATTTGCTTGAGGTTAACTAAAACCTCTGTTTGTATTTGTCAGATGGTGATTTACCCTCATATTGCTTGGCTGATCTGTGTGCCAATGGTATTGTGAACCACTGCTTGAGAAACATGCAGACTTGCTCTGAGCTTTCTAAATGAAATGAAACCAGCATATGGATTTTCTGTTTAATATGGCGTTCAGTATATTATGGATCACATTATTCTGCAAATGCTCAGTTTTGAAGACTTTCCCTGAATCAATTGATTTGGTCAATATAATTAGAATACTTAATTGGTTTTGAAGAATTACAGCTCAAGTAGTACCATAGATGGCTTTGTTTCCAAGAATGATTATGGTGCTGCTTTGCAGCACAATTCCATCCATGTTTACTCAGAATTAAGTTGCACTGTGCACAATGGAAAGAAGAAGAAGAGAAGGAGGAGGAGGAGGAGGAGGAGGAGAGTGGATTTATTCCCCACCCTTCACTACCCAAAGGAGTCTCAGAGCGGCTTACCATCTCCTTTCCCTTCCCCTCCCCACAACAGACACCCTTTTAGGTGGGGCTGAGAGAGCTCTTTCGAGGACTATTCATGAGAGAACAGCTCTGAGAGAACTTGTGACTGACTCAAGGTCTCATCAGCAGTTGCATGTTGAGGAGTGGGGAATCAAACCTGGTTCTCCCAGATTAGAGTCTGTGCTCCTATCCACTACACCAAACTGACATTAAGCATGCATGGAACTGCAGCCTTAGGCTATCCACAACATCAAGAGAGGATTGTGTTATTGCATCCTAGACAAACACTAACATGGTTCTTTGCTGAAGAACTCTGGCTGTCCCACTCTGTCACAGTATGATATTTTGGCTGTTGGCTTAGCCCAGGAGCCCCCTTTAACTGAAACAACTTAAGTTGTATTCGAGGCTCTTTGAAATTCAAAAAGAAAAACATATTTTATTTAACATAGAGGGGAAAGGTCAGGTGAAATCAAGAGTTGAAATTTCTGAGGTAAAATCAGTACATGCATAAACTTTAGTTCTTCTGTTTCAGGCTGAGAGTTTCTTAAGCTTTTCACGCTGACTTAAATCTTTATGTTGAGAGGCTTTTGTTCTAATGTTTTCCCCAAATACTTCAGTACATGTTCTTTGAGTATTCTCTAACTTTTTTTGGTTTCCAGAAGGCTGGTACACTCTTTCCAGTACCTAAACCCCTTCTCTTGAAATACCAGTACTTCTCTTGAGATTTTAACTGGCTCTTAAAGTGTCTACAGGCAGTTTCTAACCACACCAGACCAGGGATCTCTGCACTCTTCAGAGCTAACTCCCTGTCTGACTGGGTAGGGAAGTTCTTCTCTCTCTAGAAGATTTATCCCCTTTCCTTGACCTGAATGGGAGTCTCCATCTAACTACCCACTCATCCTTGCTGACTTTCCCCAGTTATCCTGTCTGTGTTAAACTGCTCTCAGTCAGGGCTGAATTCAGAATGAATTCTCCTCCTCAGCATTCAACTCTAAAGTCCCTCTCTGTTCAGCTGATGCTAACCAATCAGATTACTTGGAGTAGCCTGTCACTCAAGGCTCTCTGTTTCTGTGAAGAATTAACCCTTCACAGTTCTTTACCTGTTTCTACAGCACTTCTGAGATTTTAAATGTCTGTCACAGTCTTAAGTAGTGGGTGGTTTGGAGTCAGTCAAAGAATTTCTGATCCCAGTTATAGGGCAACATCCAGGCCCAAAACAATTCTTTTGTTCCCTATTTCAAAAGAGAGGAAAGGGCAAGGTGGGACTTCAGATATGAAAACTGACTATGGGAAGGAGTGGTTATCCTTGGAATCTTCCAAAAAATGTAGGAGAAGGAAAGGAACCAGGCAAGAAGGGAGTTAGTCTGGGGGTATGCTTTGACCAGGGATGGGCATAAAGAACATTTGGCCATGTTGTCATTGTGAACATTTTAATTCTAATAACTCTTATGACTTATGGGCCCAAGTGGCCTGTGTCTTTCACACATTTACACATTATACAATGTTAGATGCAACCAGGGGTCCTTTCATAAAACGAGAGGTGCAGGAGCTCATTAGCATAGCTTATTTGCATATGCCACACCCCTGACATCACTGGAAGTGTGTCAGAAGGCAATACCCACCGGTCAGGCTCCACCCCAAAAATCTCCAAGGTACTTCCCAACTCAGAGCTGGCAAGCCTATCTGGTGAGAGGGGGGGGGGGGAAGGAAAGGAACAGGAAGGAAAGGAACAGGAAGGTAGGTAGGTAGGTGGGGGGAGAGGGAAGGAAGGAAGGAAGAGAGAAAGAGAGAAAGAGAGAGAAAGAGAGAGAGAAAGAGAGAGAGAGAGAAAGAAAGAAAGAAAGAAAGAAAGAAAGAAAGAAAGAAAGAAAGAAAGAAAGAAAGAAAGAAAGAAAGAAAGAAAGAAAGAAAGAAAGAAAGAAAGAAAGAAAGAAAGAGAAAGGGAGGGGGGGAAGAAGGAAGGAAAGAAAGGAACAGGAAGGTAGGTAGGTGGGGGGGGGAGAGGGAAGGAAGGAAGAAGGAAGGAAGGAAGAAAGACAAGGCACTTCTCCCCCCCTCGTTGGCAAAAATACCATTGAAAAATGTATTGAATTAGGATCCTGCAGTCTGTTCCACTAGGAGACACTTTCCACTGGCAGAAGGTTTCTTGCACCACAGAAAGGCTCCTTCCGCTAGAGGAAAGTGCCTCTGCTGGCAGAACAGACCCAAACACATGATTCCAAACAAGAACAGTTCAGCACAAGGAAAGAAAAAATGGCACTGAAATGAAATCTCGGGGCTTAAATTTGCATAAGGAGGAAATAAGGTCAAAAGAGGATTGGGAAGTTAAAGCAGCAGAAATGAAAAAATGTGATAGCCTCCCTAGCCAGGCCTCATTGGCAGGTGTCAAGAAGTCAGTAAAGGTCAACACACACATCTACAGAGGAGTCTTTGTTTTTCATCTCTACAGGATCCACCATTCTTCTGACCTTCTTTGCTTCCCACCAGGCAGTGTTGGGGGAAGTTACTACTTCCTGGTTTCTTAAACAGGTGCAACTGAACAAACTCCCAAGGCAGAGACCCAGCAGAACTGCCTCCTCTCCACAGAGGCTGTGTGTTGCATCCCTGTGCAATGGCCTCACCTTTGTCCAGTCTGCTTCGGTTGAGGATGGGTAATTCTGCTAGCTTTGTCAGATGCCATTGGACTGTTCCTCATGCACAGATTCTGTTGGATTACCTGCCTTAAGAGAATAGAGGCCGACCTCTCTGGCTACAGAGAGTAGCACTGCAGCCTCACATCTTCCCAGTGAGAAGGCATGCTCTGAAACAGTGTCACATGCAGAAATAGAATGGGGTGGGCCATTCTGATGCTCAGTGTTATCCTAAGCAGAGCTATCCCCATCTAAGCCCATCGACCTCAATGGACCAGGTGTACCTCTATTTCAGGTTGCACAGTCCATCTCTTTAGAATACCTCTCATTTTAATTTGGAAGAAAGGGTGCCAGCAACAGGGGTCATTTCGAGCAGGAGCTCGGGGGAGTGCAGCTCCGGGAGTTGGTGCCAGCCCCCCCCCCCCCCCGGCAGGGAAATGTGTGCCTGTGTCATGGCTGCAGCAAAATGACCCCGTCCCCTGGAAAGGTCCTTATTCCTCCAATCAGCCTTCTGAAGGCTTCAGCCACCACTGAAGCTATCCTCCCAGAATAGAGGTATTTCTGAGGCTTGGATTAGTAGCTGTCCCCTTTCTTTCTTTCTTTCTTTCTTTCTTTCTTTCCTGCCTTCCTGCCTGCCTGCCTGCCTGCCTGCCTGCCTGCCTTCTGACAGACTTCCGGTGATGTCAGGTGGTGTAGCATATGCAAATAAGTTATGCTAATGAGTTATGCTAATGAGCTCCTGCACCTCTTTTTCTACGAAATGACCCCTGGCCAGCAATGAGAAGATTTGAGAATGCTGACCTAAGACAACTGCAAAGAGGTATTTGTGCCGCACCCACCTGGTTTTTCCAAGAACCGAGAATCAGCATTTCCATTTCTCTGGAGCAACTGGAGCTGTCACGAGCGCACCACACCTTGATAAATGTCTCCATCCACAATGATCGCTCCCTTACAATTCACAGAGAGTAGGAAATTAATTCTTGCCTAGGATGACAGAGCAATTCTGCCCGTTGCTGTGCTTTCTTTTTTTTCTTAGCCGAATGGCCCTTTGAAAAAGCTCCCCCAACAAACTGAACATCAGTCTGATTAAAAGCCTTCGAGTTGCCACCCGATCTGCTTTAATCGTCCCCAGGAATCTAGTTACCAAAGAAGTCAAGCTGGGCACACACAGGCTGCTCACCCCAAAGCAGGAGTGATTTTTGTGGGAAAACATCCCCGTGTCATACAGATGCAAATTGTGCATAAATGGTCAGGATGAAACGTACCTTCCAAATAGAATCTTATTCTCAGTCCTATTCGCTTTCGTCCTCTCTGCAGGCTTTCTGCATTGCTGCATGCAGATGAATGCACTACTCTACGCACGGCTTTTTGGTCAGCACCCAAAGATATCTCACTTCTCCTCTGTTGTGCATTTACTGTGTCACATATTGTTGTATAAACATAAGTAGGGGGGTTTCTTATTAAAGAGCCACCAGTGTTTTGCTCGGAAACTGCTGCTTGCCTTTCTTGAAATGCAAGTTACGGCGAAGACATTTTTCTTGCCGCCCCCCCACCCACCCACGAAAGGTAATTGCATCAAAAAGACTAGACTTGGAATAATAGCCGACAGGACGAAAGAAAACGTTTTAGGAATCCTTTGCAAAAAAAAAATAGAAGTTTCTTTTCTCTCCCAGTCCCAGATTTAGGTGGATCTTGCCTGCCCTCAGCTGGATTTATTGGAAGCATGATTGTTCGAGAAGAGCTCGCACTGGCAGGGGAGATGATGTTATGTTACATAAGATACTTCCCCCCCCCACCTCCTCTCTCTTTAGCCAGTCTTTATGTTTTGTGCAATGCACACGGTGCTTTCCCCCAATTATTTTGAAAGGCTTAGGAAACAAATACAGAGCATGTTTACACTCCTTAGCCAAAAGGCCGAGTCAAAATCTGCCCCTTGGTATAAAAACTTAAAGAAAGATCATTTAAGAGCCTCTTATTTGATAAACATTACTTAAACGTTAGTCCAAGAGTGGCATTCACAGCCTTACAATTTCAGAACATGCCAACAAAAGTACTGACTGGAAGATATCTAAAAATTCCCCTAGAACAACGTTGAAGATCTATCTCACTACATAATGGGTTGTCCGCTGTATTCGGATCTTAGAAGGAGATTTTTATCACAGATACTTGATCAACTGCATAACTTTTCTGATGGTGATAAGCTAATTTTTTTTTTTTGTCAGACGCGAATCCTTTGGTATTTTATAAGGCGGCACTCTTTGTGTTAGCAGCCAGGAAAGCTAGAGCGAAGGTGGTTCTTAGGAACGCAGCTTACTGAGATGCAAGGCAATAACCCAGTTAAAATTGGAATTGGAATTTGTAAATGCTGCATATAATTCTAATGTGAGGCATTTTAGACATTTTAGATATTGTATAAATGAACCTAATTCTTACTGAATTTAATAACTAAATGTGTATCTTAAGATATTAGGGATCCAGTTTTATATTAAATTGTGACCATCAATGGCCAGATACAATAAACTTTGTTCATTCATTCACAGGAAACAAATACATATTTTGTGGTGTTTTGCTGCCTGTTGCGGCACGTACACTGCGTTCTCCCCGCCCCCACTTTTTCTGACTCCAAGTGTAGAGTCTTCAGCTTGAGTATGAGTATGAGCTGAAGGGAAAGAGCCAAAGTGTCCTTGGCCTTTAGCTCCTGCCCTGGGGCTGTGAAAAAGCTGCCTGATGGATTCAAGAGCAGCCAGTTATTCTTGGCTAATTTTTTGCTTGCTTTATTTAAACTTTATGTTTGCTTTTGAGAGTCAGTTTGGTGGAGTGGTTAAGTGCGCAGATTCTAATCTGGGAGAACTGGGTTTGATGCCCCGCTCCTTCACATGCAGCTGCTGGTGTAACCTTGGGTCGGTCACAAGTTCTCTCAGAGCTATTCTCTCAAGAGCAGTCCTCGAAAGAGTTCTCTCAGCCCCTCCCAGGGTGTCTGTTGTGGGGAGGGGAAGGGGAAGGAGATTGTAAGCCACTCTGAGGCCAATTTCGCACTGGCCAGTTTCCTCTCGTTCTCTCCGGAATTTCCCCTCCCAGTTTCCTCCGGAGTATTTTCTTCATTTTCCCACGTGGAACCTCAGCCCTTTCGATATAGCGTGACGAAGGGTTTTCTCCCAAAAAAATTAGAAACTCCCACAATGGGGCGGCCCTGATGAAAGCCGGGTGAGTGTGCATGTTTTCATTTTGGGTTCTCCCCCGGAGCAAACAGGAAAATCCTCTAAAAACAGGATTTGTTTGCTCCAGGGAAACTCCGGTGCAGCAGGGCGATACTCCAGAGCAAAACGTGAGCCCAGAGCAACTAGTGTGAAATCAACCAGA
Organism: Lepidodactylus listeri; assembly: GCA_029233225.1. Taxonomy (NCBI): domain Eukaryota; kingdom Metazoa; phylum Chordata; class Lepidosauria; order Squamata; family Gekkonidae; genus Lepidodactylus; species Lepidodactylus listeri. The sequence goes on along the minus strand of JARCFY010000009.1, from coordinate 106,745,598 downwards.
AGCTCCGGTGCAAGCATGAGGGCAAACCTGGGGCAAACGCTAGTGCGAAATCAGCCTGAGACTCCTTTGGGTAGTGAATGACAGGGTATAAATCCAATCTCTTCTTTTTATCTTCTTCTTATCTTATCTCATATTAATATTACTTTGGGTCCCTGTGGGAAGAAAAGCAGCAAACAAACGTACTAAGTAAAGAAAACAAATGTGCCAGTTGTGCAGGAGGGATGGGGTGAGTGGATACCAAGGGAATGGCACCGAGACACTGAGCTCAAAAGAGCTCTGGACCGTCTTTTTGCAATCAATAGGAGCCGTTTTAAGATGTGCCATCTGTACTATTACTATAACAGAGAGATTCTTCCCAGGATTCAAGAGGAAGAGAGGACATTTGGAAGAAAGAGAAGCCTTCAAGGAGAGCACAAAGCATGTTCCACAAAGGCAGGCCATTGCTGTGATGTCAGAAATGCTGGAGTTAAGAAGGTATGAAAGCACCACAGATGTCTTCAATGACCCTTAGGGAATGTTCCAGACTTCATTTTATCTGAATTTGTCTGCTGGTTTTGGAGTGGTCGTGTTTCCAAAGAGGAGCTCATGACCTCCACTGCTCTATTGTTTCTTTCCAAATTTTGTACAGAGCCCTGCAACACATGCAGGTTTTCCATCCCATGGCCCCCTTTCAATGCTCCCTCTAAGCTGTGGAGTCTTGTGAGCAAATGTTCTACTTGGTGAGCTACTGGCATTAAAGCTGTGAGCTAGCAATTTGGCTGCTGCATAAATAAATTAGCTTGCTCTGGACTCTGGAGGTATCCTTCCTGAGCTAAGACCACAAGGTGTGAGCTGGAGGCTTAAAAAGTGTGAGCTAGCTCACACTAACTCAGCTTAGAGGGAGCACGGGCCGCTTTCCCCTCTCGAGGTTACTTTTGCACATATGAGCATAGTTAAAACAGAGCAAAGAACAATCCTATCATGACGGTTGGGAATGGATGCATAGCTGGAGAACATGGTGTGTGCCAACAAAAAGAAGTTTGACGCAATCGGACGTATGATCAGGATTACCCTTTTAGGCAATGTATTATCCACACATGCATTGGGGGAAATTATATTAATGGAGGAGTAATGGGTGATGGAGCTGATTCTAGACTTCAGCAGTTCTCTTAGCTGTGTTGGAATTAAGCAGCAATGAGTCACAGGGAAGAGAGAAATGACAGAACAGTAATGGAATGGAACTGGGGGAATCCACTTATCCTAAAAGCCAAGAGCAAGCATTTCTGATCACATTACCATCAGGGGAGCAGCAGCTGAAAAAATCTGGCTGTGCCCACTGATCCAAGCAAGCTTCTCTGCATAATCGACTGTAACCAGCTGATCAAGTATCTTCTTTGAGTTACCTGACTTTTTGATGGGGCAAGGAAGCAAGAAGACTCAGTACAGTGCAGAAGATTCACTGGTCTCAACCATCCTTCGACGCTGCTTATAAATTTTGTACAGCCATCTGTGCCGACCATAAGCAAGGAAAAAAGAATATATTATTCTCCATTCTGGGGAGCTGTGACAATAAATGGCAGAGGGCAGCAAAGATAAGAGGGGACACATCCGAGCCAGTTCAGCCGCAGACAAGACTTCATTTCAGATATGGAACCAAGCCTTTGTATGTGGGCATATCTGAAAGACAACATCTATCTGGCTGGCCGGCTGTGTAGCCATCAAATCGCAGCATAGGGTTTTCAGGGCAAGAGACATTCAAAGGTGGTTTGCCATTGCCTACCACTGCATAGCAACCCTAGGCTTTCTTGGTGGACTCCCATCCAAGTACTAACCAGGGCTGGCTTTTCTTAGCTTCTGAGATCTGACAAGATCAGGCTAGCTTTGGGCTGTCTAGGGCACATCTCTCTGATACTCTTCCTTTATTAGCAAACAAAAAGTAAACACACAAGAAAGCACATCAATGCACCAAAGGAACAATGCCAAAGGTTATAAAATATACCTGAAAGCTTGCTGGAAAAGAAGCATATTTCCTGCCCTATCTGGTTTTAGTGTGAGCTGAGTTAGTGTGAGCTAGCTCACAGTTTTTTAGCCTCCGGCTCACACATTTTTGTCTTCGCTCAGGAAGGATGGCTCCAGAGCAAATTAATTTATGCAGTAGCCAAATCGCTTGCTCATAACTTTAATGCCAGTAGCTCACAAAGTAGAATTTTTGTGCTCAAGACACAGCTTAGAGGAAGCATTGCTTACATCCTATTGGGAGATATAAAGGCAAACTGACATATGGGTATTCGGGAGGCCAGTGACCATTAAATTACCTGACCAATAGGTAGGGTTGCCAAGTCGAATGTACTCACCGCCAGGGGGGAGTCCTCCTTTGCCTGGGAGCTTCCCCAGTGCACACGCTTTGCGCGTGCGCCCGGTGACGCCACCCGGAAATGACGTCACCATGTTGGGGCGTTGCCAGGGCCCTGGCAACGCCCCAACGTGGTGACATCACTTCCGGGTGACGTCATTACGTGGGGGAAGTTGTCCTGGCTAGACGACTTCGGGGTGGGGTTTCTCCCGCCAGCCGAATGCTGGCCAGCGGATCGGGAACCCCTGTAGTGGGGGATCCCCCGCCCCCCGGGCTGACTTGGCAACCCTACCAATAGGCAAGGCTGTGATGCAGACAATATAGATAGGCTTTCTGTTGATTTCTGTCTCACCTTTGGTTTAAAATTCCCTCCCACCCATCCCTCTTTGGGAAGCAGTGTGGGATTAGCTGGTCACTGCAGGGCCAAGTAGGAAATTTTTTAGGTTTCCTTCAAACTGGCCTTTTTCCACCTACTTCACACTGCTGTTTCTGAGAAGGCAGTCCAAATAGGCCTGATCCATTAGGGATCAAATAGGCCCTATCAGGGCTGGCAGGATTAATATGGGATGATGCTTGTTGTTCCCTTTCTTTATTTTTTGACATGTATAGGCTCTCCTGAGGAAGCTCAGTGCAAAATGCATTGGTGTTATTAACATATTGGAATAAAATTGTCTTCCCCTTGCACTGTTATTTTTTCATCATCTCTGTTCCAACTCCTGGCAAACCCAATAGGGCAGTCTCTTAGGAAACCTACATTAACCAGTTGAGTTTTCAGGCACAGTTCAGAAATTTAACTAAACCCTAGTTAACCCCTACATTGGTGTCTTCTGTCTATTTTGGGGCATGGGGGCAAACATTCTTACAGAAATGCTGAATACACTGAAGATATGATATAAAGTGGGCTGCTTAGAGCAAGACATTCCAAAGGGCTGAGGCAGTGACTGAAAAGTGGGACTGCCTCTCCTGGTATGTCCCCTGGAGAGCATTTCACTCAAGTGACCAACATCTGTTGGAAGTCCCTGGCCCAAAGAGTATCCAGCTGTCCTCAACCAGAGCAAGGGCCTTTTCGGCCCTGGCTCTAACTTGGTGGAATTCTCTGCTGGTTAACATCAGGCCCCTGCAGGGTCTGCTACAATTCCACAGGGCCTGCAAGGCAGAGAAGTTCTGCCAAGTGTACAGTTGAGGACAGCAATGGTTTTTAATAACAGTTTTTAACAGCAATCGTTTCTTAACAGTTTAATAGTACTTAAGAACCATTTGATTCATAATCTGCTTCCATCACTCTTCCCCCATTGCTAAAGTTAACTGGGGGGCCAGAATTGTATGATGGCGCCATATGGTTATTGGGCTATAGAACTGTTTTTTAAATTATTTAATAGATTTTATGTGTTTTATATGACTTTGATGTGAACTGCCCTAAGCCTGCTCACAGGGAGGGCGGTATACAAACCTAAGACAATAAATAACAAATACATAATAATATGCTCTGCCATAGGCGTCAACTACGGGGGGGCTCGAGGGCTTGAGCCACCCCTGATATTTTCCAGGGGGGACTGAGCCCTCCCCGGAAAACAGTGCGCCCTCCACCGCACCTCCCTAGCCCCTTCCTAGGGCCACCGCTGCTGTCTCTCTCTCCCCCCTCTCGACCTGACCACTCCATCCCTCCCTCCGTCCGTCCAGGGGCCAGCTAAGCAAATGCCCAGCTGGCCCCTGGACAGACGGAGGGAGGGATGGAAGCAGGAGAGGTCAGGTCGGGGGGGGGGGGGAGGAGGAGGCAACATGGTTCCGACAGGCGCGCATGCTTTGCACGTGCGCATGGAAGAACTCCCACCTCCCACCCCAGATTTTGAAAACTTGACACCCCTGTGCTCTGCATTCATTCAGATTCACCTTCCGTGAATCCCCCTCCTGAAGAAACCCATAAACCCATGAAGATAGATTCAGGTGGGGTAGCCATGTTGGTCTGAAGCAGCAGGACGAAGTTTGAGTCCAGCGGCACCTTTAAGACATGAAGACTCATTTAGGAGGAAGAGGCACTCTGTAAGGTACGTAGAAGTCATTTCTTTCTTTCTTTCTTTATAAGGAAGACCTGGCGCACTGAATTGTGCCTATTTACTTAATCATACATCAAGTTAAATTAATGTAGGGAGGTCAATATTATTCTTTCCATATTGGGGCTTTGGCTTAGAGGTGGGGGCTTATCTGAGTTCATCTGGTGAGATGTGAATCAGGGATTTAAGGAATCAGAAAAGCAGAGGCTGAACCCATAAACCTGCTGGATTTAAAGCCACCTGCTCATGACCCAGTAAACAAATGAGGAGGTGGAAGGAAGTGCCAAAAGACTACCTGGAACATCTAGTTCCACGCTTGCTTCCATCAGCCAAGAAGAAGTCTCTAACCTCCTGAAATTAATTTTCTCCTGCTCTCCTTTAATTAGCTACAAAGTACTCCAAACATGAAAAATATCCATCAGTAGTATGGACAATTTATTATTACTTTAGTGGCTTGAACACTGACTTAGATTTGTTTGCTAAAGCACTTATAATAGAACTGGAGCAAAAAAAATCAGTTCTGAATGCATAAACAGGTTCAGGCTGGAATGATCATTAAGTGTCCTCAAATAGCCTGCACATTAAAAACAATAACAACACAGGAACCCTGTGAGGACTTTGCAATAGTTATCTTTATACTGAGAGATTTTTATTTTTAATTATTTTGCTTAGCCAACTGGAAAAATCCCCGCATCATAGACAAGGGGATTTTAGTCACAAAAATCCTTATCTCCGGGGATTATGATGAGCTCTCGAAAATCATGACGCCTCTGTGAGACCACTCAGCAGTGATGGAGAATGCAGAAGTGGCCCCAAGAAAAGTCCATCGCTGTGCCCCATAGGAGTGAAAGGTTGTTGTCAGCAGTTCCTGGCCTTTTTGGTATGGTGACCCACAAGTCCAAATTTACTTGATATGGTGACCCATCCAGGGCTGGCCTAAGGTTTGTTGATGACCTATGCAAACTATGATCTTGTCACCCATCTGGTTCAGAATTCCATTTTTGACAGGAGCTAACCAGATGTTTTTGAGATACCAAGAAATATTGCACAGTGGGCACAAGCTGCCCCCACTATGAACCCAAGCAAGTGGCGTTCCAACATACACAGCCTTTGCATATGGAGGGTGCATTCCAGCAATTCCTTCTCCATTACTCCTTCTAAATCCCTCCCCCCTAAGATAGGTGAAGGGAAGGAGACTGTAAGCTGCTTTGAGACTCCTTAAGGTAGAGGAAAATGGGACCCCACAGCCCACTTTCAGAGGCTTTGCAAACCACTTTTGGGTCCCAACCTACAGGCTAGGAAACCCTGGTTTATATGGTGGAAAGTAAACAGATTCAGTGTGTTTATACTATTGTGGATTTCCTATTGAGTATAGTCTTAACTCTGCTTCCCAACCATCATTCCTCCAGCAAGACAGCAGGATCGTGTTTCTTTATTATGGTAAGAAACTCTGTCATGATTATGGAACTATGGGAGCTAAACTTTTTTTTAAGAAAGACAGAGAGTTAGCAAGTGGATTTTTGACATTAGTTTGATGACCAACTGAATTGTTCCACTTATTTTTGTTTTCCGGTGACAGAAATAACCAGGATTGCCTAGACTTACTGGACAACACTTTGCAACCCTGTTATACCAGCAAAGATTAAGCAAAATAATATCAGTACAAATAATAGACAATGTAGCAACATCAAAATACATTCCCACTGCAGACATGGCGACTCCACTACCAACCATCAATCATGGTGTCGTGTACTGATGTTCCCCTATTACCCTGCACTGAAGGAACCAATCAATGCATGCAGATGACAGAACAGCTCTGTGACATCATGCTACACATCACATATGCAAAACACCGCCTGGCAGATTGAAAGCAAACCAGCTAAGTAGGGTTGGTAGTTAGTTAGTTAGTTAGTTAGTTAGTTAGTTAGTTAGAGACCACCAAGGAACTCCAGGGTTGCTGTATGGAGGCAGGCAAAGGCAAGCCATCTCTGAATGTCTCTTGCCTGGAAAACCCCATGAGGGGTTACCATAAGTTGGCTGCAACTTGACAGGTCTTTCCACCACCGGCAAAGGGATGTATACAAATCCTTTGAAATTTGTATCCTACTGGGGAAGATAGAGCAATTTCCTCAGCCATTCAGCGGGAAATCTCTACTATTCATTAAAGAAAATGTAAATGGCCATGGGAACTACTGACATTATGGCTTGGGTCCTATGCTCCATGGTGCTTTTGGGGAGGGAGGCTAGTGTAGGGCTGCCAAGTCAGCCTGGGGGGCAGGGGATCCCCCGCTAAAGGGGTTCCCGATCCGCCGGCCAGCATTTGGCCGGCGGGGGGAACCCCACCCCCAACGTCGTCCAGCAAGGACGACGTAATGACATCACGGGAAGTGACGCAGCACATTGCTACGTCACTTCCCATGACGTTGATGGGCGCGTGCGCAAGGCGCGCGTGCCAGAAGAAACTCCCGGCGAGAGGACTCCCCCCTGCCGGTAAATTTTCAAGACTTGGCAACCCTAGGCTAGTGACAAAGGAATACAATTTTAGGGGCACAGAAGACTGCAGCAGGGAAAGGGGAGGGAAATACATTGTCATTTATGTAGAGTAGCTCTGCTCGCACTGTGCCCCTGCCATTGTCAGAGTACCTAACGTCGTTGGTCATAAGTGGCTGAACTGTGGCTTGTAGCTGTATTAGGAAAACCAAGGCACAAGGAGGCAATGGTTTATGGATGCCACTGAAAGTGACAGGCCATTTTTAGCTCTTTGTAAATAAATAGCGAAGCAATGGGCAAAGTTGCCTCTCTGAAGCTCAGGCTGAGAATTCTGTCAGTTCTGGGTCAGCAGACATAATAAAGGCCAGATGGCTTCTTCACTTTCAAGTAGCCTCCTTGTATTCTCTATAATCTCCCTTTCACTGAATCCTTCCCTCTGAAGAGCTGGACGATCCCAGACTGGGTATTTGCTCAGTCATACATGGCTTTGAGCATCAACTTGGAAGCACGGAGCAAACGAAAAACAGCCGATCACACGGAGGTAGCGAATACATTACCCCCCAACAGCCAAAAACGGCTATGCTTTCATGATCACTGCTCATTTGTTGTTCCGAGGTGTGGGCATCGTCTGCTTCCCCGCCATCTGTTTCATTATCATGGTAAGAAGCAGGGAGAGCCTTGTGAGTTGGCCAGCAGCAGCTGTGTAAGACCTGGCTGAGTTTTTTCTCCTCACCTTCCACAGGTATTTTGAGTCCTGGGTGTGTCCAAATTTCCAAGCTAAAGGGCCAGAGCCACAGGACACTCAGGCTCAGGGTTACAGGCCAAACTGGAGAGGAAGATCCACTAGCAAAGAAGCCAGACATAGACAGACCTACTGTGAGGCTTCTGTACTATCAGCAAATGATCAGGCCTTTGTTGGTTAAAACATAGTCCTTTATTCAGATACTGGAACAGGTCTCGATTTTTGTTAGAGATGCCATACAAAGAAGGCTTGGGGTTAATATACCTGCAAACATGAATGCTTAAACATTTACTACCAATCAGCATACAAGAAAAATGCGGGAAGACAGAGGGCCTGTTTGTTCCCACCGTGGGTGCGAAAGGCACAAACATTCCCCTTTTGGCCTGTGTGACCCAGATGTGCTAAGTCCTAGGCAAAACATTCAAACCACGACAATAAAATAACCTTCAAGGCTAGAAGCAGTCAGATAGTGTCCTGGGAGCCTGGAGTGAAAAGGGGGAGGGAACAGGAACAAGATAGCCATTGTTTATATGACGTGTTGGTATGCAGGAACCCACCTCCCGCCTAAAGAAGTAACATTAAGCAGACCAAAAGGAGGCAATAAACCATATGGGAGATAACAACTTCAAGGAAAACGAAAGTAAGGACCAGAGCAACCTTCAGCACATATATCTTTGTCAGATTCAAAAGGAATAAAGAAACATTCAGTAATAGAGAAATCATTGTGCATACAAAGTAGAATCTGACACCTACCCTGTATTCAGGCTTTACCTACCCAATATGAAGTCCTCTGAGGGGAGCCAAACAGCATGGCCCCTTTCCCCCAGATGTGCAAGAGGAAATTGGTGCCTGGCTCATTCCTGTTTGTGACCAACGCAGGCAGGTATAAGTAGCTTTATCCTCTCCTCCCTGCGGTTTTTGTATCTGCAAACTGCCTTGCAGAGCCCCTGTAGGTTCTGCTGTAAAAATAACGTTCTTTATGTGGCCACACCTCATTTTGCAAGAGAGCCAACAGAGGCTCCAAGAGGATGGTTTGCAGAAGTGAAAACAGCCAGGAGGAGAGGCTAAAGCGGCTTCTCCCTGCCTGCTTCAGTCATAAACGGGAAAGAGCTGGGATTACACAAAGTCCTTGTGTTGTTCCCTAAGGGATTTTCTGCATTCTCGTTTTACTAGCTGGTAAATTCCTGTTTCTTCATCCCCCCTTCTGCATGTATCTTGCTACCTCTAGTGGTATATTCAATGTCAAACAGATTTATGTCCAGCGTAAAAACCTGCAGTTTAAATCTGCAGGGAGATATGCTGGAGATAAAACTGTGGGATATTAAATCAACCACTAGGGTGCAGCAAAACACATACAGGACAGAACACCCTCCCCCCCCCCCCCCATGAAGAAACAGGAACTTACCAGCGAGTAAACTGAGAATGCGGAAAAGCCTGAATACAAGGACTTTGTCATCTGTAGATGGAGCAGGAAGCCTTTCCCCTCTTCTCTTGTTTATTTCAATTGTATTTCTTCTGTATCGTAAATTGTTTGGGGTCCCTATTGGGGAAAAAGAAAGAAATTTTTAAAAATGAAGAAATAAATTGTGTTTTTTTAGGGCTTGGTCACTTACTATTTCCATGTGCTATCTTTTTCGAAGGTATGTTATGAAGCTTTTAAATACTGCTTGCCTTTCTTCACAGACGCAGTTGAATTGCACTGATAGCCTGAATCACCTTCACACATATTCTGTGAGCATTCTGATGTTTACATAAAAAGTGTACCAAGGGCAGCAGTTTGCTTTGCTTATTATGTTGCCCATTGTTTCTGAGTAGTAGTGACGATCCCAATCCTAATATAATTGTGCAAAAATCCACAAATTACAAGACTCGGTGTGGAACTTCATGAATACACTGTAGATACAATATATCCGCGGCATTCACTCAGGATATGCCTATAAGAAGAACAAGTCCAATCTGATTTAAAAATTGAAAGTCAGGGGGCTTTGGTGTAGGGTTGCCAAGTCGATTCTACTCACCAGCAGGGGGGAGTCCTCCTTTGCCCAGTGACGTCACCCGGAAGTGACGTCACCACATTGGGGGCGTTGCCAGGGCGACGCTCTGGTAATCACCCCAAAACTCTATGGTAACTCTATGGTAATGATGTCACTTCTGGGTGATGTCATTACATTGGGGAAGTCGTCCTGGCTGGACAACTTCGGGGGTGGGGTTTCCCCCGCTGGCCGAATGCTGGCCGGCGGATCAGGAACCCCTGTAGCGGTTGGCAGCCCTACTTTGGTGGTAAGCCAGGGGGCCAGGCCCCAAGAGGCCCCACTGTAGCTATGGGCCTACTTCCCCCTGTGGTGCTGGGTCTGCAAAGGAGTTCACACCCGTGACAGACTGCCAGCCAAACTTCATTTCAAGTAGATCTTCATCAGACCATTTCTGTGCAATTCTGTTTAGTCAGTTTTTTAAAAGCCTGTGGTTGGCATGGGCAGGTTCAGGCCGCAAATTTTACCCAACTGTATTTTGCCATGGGTTCCTGCATTTTGTCGCTCCTTGACCCTGCTGTGGTCTTTCCTCCCCCCCAATATTTCATATAGAAGATGTCTGTATGGTGATGAGCCACTAACTGCATCTGCTGAATTAGAATCTAGTCCATGAAATAGAATTTCCAGCCTCCAGGTGGGGCCTGGAGATCTCCTGTTTTTACAACCAATCTGCAGCTGACAGAGATCAGCCCCCTGGAGAAAATGGCTGCTTTGAAGAGTGGACTCTATGTTACGGTACCATGCTGAGGCCCCTCCCCTCCCCAAACCCCACCCTCTCCTGGATCCACCCCCAAAGTCTCCAGGTATTTTCCAGCCCAGAGCTGGCAACCCTACCATGAAAACTTATCCTGGGAATAAAATGTTGTTAGTCTTTAAGGTACCACAAGACTCTTTTAATATTCTGGGGGTCAGTGCTTTTTGCCAGACATCTGGCCCTTTAAAATACTTGTAGGCTAGCAAAACAACAAAAAGCTGCCAGCATCCACACACCATCTGCTGCAAGTACACACTTTAAATGACGAAAATTAATCAAATAAGTTTGCCCTCACAAATAAAACATGCCACAGAAATACAGTGCATTAAAGCAGTTTCATTTTGGCTCACACATTTTTAGGCTTGCTCTATAATGGGAGTTTTGAGGAAACAGAAGGCTATAAGGTGTTCTGTAACTCTTATTTTGCAGTTAACTCCGCCGTAGGCCTCAATCACTGATTCTCCTGATGGCTTCTGAATGTCTTGCTCTACATGCATCCATGTTTCCATCTGTATATTTACTTCTAACATTGGTTTCCTGTAGGGATGTACAATTCAGATTCGGAAATATTGGGAAACCCTGAATAATGCTATACATTTGGAATACTTAAGGATAACTCTGAATCCAGTTTTATGGTTGCCTGACATCCAGGTGCGGGGGGGGGGGCAGAGCTCAGTGTCCCTGACCATTGGTATTGCCAGGGGTCATTTCGTAGAAAAAGAGGTGCAGGAGCTCATTACCATAACTCATTTGCATAACTCATTTGCATATGCCACACCCCCTAACATACCGGAAGTGTGTCAGAAGGCAACACCCACCCCTCAGGCTCCACGCCACAGGTGAGTGAAACTGACCTGCTCTTCCTCCATTCCCTTCCCCAGCCAATACTTTGTGCAATAAAAAGAAGCGTAAAGAACACACCCTCATTCTCTTCCTGCTCCCTTGAAACCACCAGGTTTCAAGTAGACTTGAGATACCCAGGACACGTGCACCACCCATCCCTTCCCCTTCCCCTCCCCACAACAAGACACCCTGTGAGGTAGGTGGGGCTAAGAGAGGTCTTTTGAGAACTGCTCGTGAGAGAACAGCTCTGAGAGAACTTGTGACTGGCCCAAGGTCACACCAGCAGCTGCATGTGGAGGAGTGGAGAATCAAACCCGGTTCTCCCAGATTAGAGTCCAACTCCTGACCACTACACCAAACTGATGGGGTGGAAGCTGCTGAAGGGTTGGTGAAATTTCCCCAGTACTTATGTGCCAAGTGCCCAGATAAAAAATGGTATACTTAGAAAATGTATATGCCACCTTGAGCAAGTCTCTGGAAAAGCAGCACACAGTCATAAAAGGAACAATGATAAAATTATCAATATCAACAAAACATTAAAAACAATAAAGACCCTAGCAGGGCTTTCCCCGGGGCGCTGCGCCTCTGCACTGCTCAGGGAAGCCGAGGAAGGGGCGGGGCTTGGTCATGTGCCTGCCCCCTGGGCTCCTCACTCCTGTGCGCTCCCGCTCCAATGGACCCCTGGGTATTGCCATGGTCTTCACAAAGAAGGAGGGCATGGGGTGATCGTAAAGCCCGTGAGTGATATGTGTCAGGGCTCTTACGAAACCCTGAATCAGGTACAGACATCTGAAGGTACCTTTTAGGGTTGCCAGGTCCTCCCTGGCCACTGGCAGGGGTGGTGGTGGGGTAGCATTGACAGATCCAGGTTGGGAAACTGCTGACTTGGGGGTGGACCCTGGGGGAGACCAGGACCTCAGTAGGGTACAATGCCAGAGAGTCCACCCTCCAGGGGAACTGTGATCTCCATAGGCTGGAGATGAGCTGTAATTCCAGGGGATCCCCAGGCCCCACCTGGAGGCTGGCACTGAAGCACTTTAACCCGAAACCAGAACCATCCCAAGATGAAGGTACTCGGACACCAGGATCAGGAAAAACTGATTTTAATGGTACCAGTCTCGGCCTGAATAAAAAGTTTTCAGAATCAGATGCTGAGCCCCATTTCCATTTGGGGCCGATCTTTTAAACCAAGGGGGTGGGGAGTTACAGAAGAGATGGGGGGTTAGTGTCATTCATGTACATTCGATGTCAATTTCGTAAGCAAAGTGTTCAATTACATTTTTGCGCATGTCAGAGGCATTGACTTTTAAAATCCCCGGGCGGGGGCTCTTGTGCGCGTGCGCTGGAACCATGTCCCCACCCCCCACCCCTGGACTGGCCTAGCCTAGCCTGGCCACTCCTGCCTCCATGGGGCCAGCTGGGCAACTGCCCAGCGTGCCAGGCCAGTCCCGGGGGTGGAGGCAGCGGTGGCAGCAGCCGGCGGGCGGGCAAACGAGGCGGCCTCCCCCCCACCTGCTCCTCCCACCTATCCCCGTCGCCTCCCCCCCACCTGCTCCTGCCTCCGTTCCTCCGTCCAGCACCCTGGGCATTTGCCCAGCTGGTTCCTGGACGGAGGGAGGGACGAACGGAGCAGGGGGAGAGGCGGTGGCAGTGGCAGCCGGCCAGCCAGCCGGCCTGGGCGCTCCATTTTCCCGGGGGTGGCTGAGCCCCCCGGGAAATTTCGGGGGTGGCTCGAGCCCTCGAGCCCCCCCGTAGTTTACGCCTATGGCACATGTCTATTACAGTTAGAACTACAGGAATGTCTTCTTCAAGCAATGTTGCAAAGTGCTAAAAGTTCCCACAGCTTCTCATGGCTATAGCTATCTCCAGTAGTAGCAAGCAGTAGCGGGCAGAACAATAAGTGTTAGTTTGTCTCTTCGCTCAAGCACATGTGTGTAATGTAACAACAAAGAATCGTGTGTGTGTGTTTCTGTCCTTGCAGTTTCAGCTTGCTAGCTAGCTATGGCTCATTATTATGGCTTTTGAAATTTCTTTTTTCAGCATCTCTATTTCAATTTGGTCCTTTCCAACTGAAAGGCAGGCATAACTTTTCATATAATTCCCCTTCTGTCCCCTGACCATTCACTTTGCATGCTGACACAGTCTTCTCTGCATCCCTTTCTAAGCACTTCCACCTACATTTGAGTCCATCTCTATCCCCTAGTGTATGTGTGGTGAGTTCTGTCAAGTCACAGCTGACAGGAAAGAGATACTCAGAGGTGATTTGCCACTGCCTGCCTCTGCATCACAACCCTGGTATTCCTTGAAGGTCTCCTGTCTAAATACAAGCCAGGGCCAACCCGGCTTAGCTTCCAAGATCTGACAAGACTGGGCTAGCCTGGGCTATCCAGGTCAGGGATACATTGCAGATTAACAGAAATATTTTATATTAAACTTAGACCCCTTCTGGATTATATCAGGCATAAGAATAAAGTGTGTTAGATACAGCTAGATAAATTTAGATTAGGTAATAGATTCTGTCTGTGCAATTTCTGTGCAATTTTCATTTTGTGTGTCTTCTCCTGTAGCAGAATCAGATACTGTTAGGGTTGCCAGCCTCCAGGTGGGGCCTGGAGATCTTCCACTTTTACAACGGATCTCCAGCTGACAGAGATCAGCTCCCCTGGACAAAATGGCTGCTTTAAGGGTGGACTCTATGGCCTTGTATCATGCTGAAGCCCCTCCCCTCCCCAACCCCCCCCTCTCCTGGATCCACCCCCAAAGTCTCCAAGTATTTTCCCAACCCAGAGCTGGCAATCCTAGATACTGTTGTTTTGGGGGAAGAGTCTTCGACTGGTATGAAACAAGAGCATGGGGAAGGCTCCAAGGACATTGCTGGGCTTCTCTGAGATACCTTTTGCGTAAGAAAATGACACACTCCACTCCTCAGTAGAGGGTATGCCATGCCTCCTTTGGTTGCCCTCTCCCTTCTTCCAACCATGGTCACTTGCTCAACGGTTCTGTGCCTAATGCTTTTAGGGGAGTTTTCACCCACACTCCCCTCTCAGTGTCTGTTGCCATAGTCTGCCTGCCAGTGCTGTCCAGGTTATTTGCCAGCTCCCCAATACCAGCTGTCCCCTGAAAATCCTGATCATGATTAACTAGTTTGACATAAAGATGGCTGCAGAGGTCTCTGAGATCAAAGGGGGCTCTGGGTAGCACAGTTACTGGTGGACATCTGAGGACAACCGACTACTGAAATTTGCAACATCAACAAAATGCAAGTAGAAAAGAGGAAGTGTGCAGTAGCACCTTAAAGACTAATAAAATATGTGGCACCGCAGTGATCCCTCTAAGCTATGGAGCCTTGTAAGCAAAAATTCTACTTTGTGAGCTACCAGCATTAAAGTTGTGAGCGAGTGATTTGGCTACTGCATACATTAGTTTGCTTTGGAGCTATCCTTCCTGAGCGAAGACAAAAACCTGTGCGCTGGATGCTAAAAAACTATGAGCTAGCTCACACTAACTCGACTCAGAGGGAACACAGGATGAGCTTCTATGAGTCACTGCTCACTGCTTCAGATACAGCTAGAATGGGAGTCCATCTTTCCTATTTATTGGAAAGTGGAGTGATTTCAAATGCCAAATGACATTAGCAGACAATAGACAATGCCGCTGTATTCTTGGTCTTTTCTACTGCTACAGACAGACTAACATGGCTACCCATCTTGATCTAAAATGCAAGTAGTTAGCAAAGATTTCAGGAGCGTCAAATTTATGTTGGAAATGCAATAAATATACTGTTTTTCACCTATGGTGGACTTGTGTATCAGTACAGAAGTTCTACAGTTTAATACACAAAGAGATAGTGAATGTTATCAAGGTATTGGGTTATACCTTTGATTTTACCGATCTATTTTACTTTGAGTTACCGATCTATTAGATGAGATCCCTCTTAAATTGGAAAAACAGAGGGGAAAACACAGCATTAAGTTCTCCTAAAAACATTAAATTATTGTCCCCCGAATAATATTGGCTCAAGTTTAGAAGTGGCAAAAAAAATTGTGTCCATTAGACAATGGCGACATAAGGTTGGGTGTGCAGTGGTGATGAACAGGATCACAATGTGGAAGTATATGCAGATGTGTAAAAGATGGTTGCTACAGACATTTGTACAAACATGGGCCACTTCCGCACTGACATTTTTGTCACTTGATAGTCCCTGTTGCTTCAGGGGTCCCCCCCCCCTCAAATGTGTTTTGCTCTCTCTAGTAGTCCCAGAGGGAGCAAAATACATGTGGAAAAGGGGGGGATGGACCCAAAGCAATAGGGACAAGCGAGTGACAACAATTACAGTGCGGAAGTGGCCATGGTTATCATATATTAACTTTTGGAATTATCACAACCTTTCCTGTGAGATGCAACATCATAATGTATTGAAGGAAATATTCTGTTGTTTATTTGCCCCTGGGATTGATACTGTGTATGAAAAATTTGAGAATGACAGTTGTGAGCATGTATCTTATTGTTATTTGCAATAAATTCAGGACAACTGTATGTCATACCTGTCATTAAAGGAAATGTATATTTGTTATAATAGTTCTAAAAATACAAAAAAAAATTGCAAGTAATAGTAAGGAAAGCTTGCTAAAGGCTTCCAATTGTAGAAATAACCGATTCCCCAAAGGGTACCAGGTTGAAACGACAGCTGCCAGTAATCCAAGACAACATTTGCCTTCCCTTGTATCTCCTGTTGGTGCCACACAAAACAGTAGGGGTAAGCTGGAAATTCTTCACAAAGTCATTTGTCCTGTACAACAGCAGAACTGTCCCACCTTCAAATTTATGACTTCCATCCATCAATAAATCTTCTCATTTATAGGCAATAAAGCAATACCTCCCTCGCTCTGTGTGCGCCAAATCCAATATTTAATCAGCCAAAATCAAGGTCTGCTGCCTGAGCGGAAAGATTAAGATTGACAGGTTTCAGCATCTCACATATTGCGCTTCTCAACTGCCTTGTGCCACCCTGTCCAGCTGGTGGGTGTTTCTTCTCGCTTCATCTCCTATCGGCAACACTTTTATGCAAGGCCAGTATAATTTTTATAACGTGGATGCTAAATCAATACATTTGTATGGCTTTTCCATTTTATATCTTCCAACAGCGAGACCCGTTTCTATAACCAAATACATTTTGAGTATTGGCAAGCAAGAAACCGCATTCGTTTTTTATTGTTCAGTGCAGAGCAGCCAGGAGGGGATTTCAGAAAATCAAACCAGGAATGATGGCTGTTTTTCCAAATTATGGCAACAATTATGGAATGGCTACTCTGTCTGTCCTCACAGTCACTCCTCAAAAAACACAGGGCTAATTAAGTAGTAAGGCCTCATTAGATGTGATGAGATGAAATGTAACCTTTCAGCACCAATTGTCTGATGCAGGGCTTTGACAGAAACTACTGATGTATCCAATACAAGAGCCAACCAAGGACAGCAGGTTTTTTTAACAGCGGCCTGATTAAATTCAAGAGTGAGCAATAAAAAGGACTAGGAAAACCCCTCAGAAACAGTCGAAAGCACGGATGGCAGCAATTAGAATGAACATTCCAACTAGCCCTTGGTCCACTCTGTGGGGGGGAAATGTACAGAAATTATATTTGGGCGAAATTCCCTACTCCAAGCCCAATTCTAACTGTCACCAAGTGAATCCATATTTGTGGTGGAAGAAATGGTTATTTCAAAATATTCAGAGAAGACGAAGAAGAAGAGGAGGAGGAGGAGGAGAACTGATCTTCTATTGTGCCACAATTCTATTAAGAACTATAAAGTTGCAAAGCGTATGGATTGTTAAGGAAAGTGCTGGGATTATCATTTCATTTGAGTGCCTCCCTGGTGAATGGGGCTCAATTTTGGATGTTACCAGTGCAGAGATTGATGCATTATGTACATTAGAAATTGAGTGAAATTCTGAGAGATTTGTGTAGTTTTCTGGCATGTGAAGGATAGATATTGTAGACTGAAAGGGAATTTTACATTGAATCTGTTGGAGAAATGAGTATGAAAGACAAGACCTGGGATTTCAGTCATTATAGGGTTAACCTATGCAACTTGTTGTGTTTCTTAGTTTAACCTGGAAGTGCCTGGCAGCTGGCCAATTAACTCTAAGCCTGGGAAACCTAAAGGTGTACTGTTTTGCTAATTGGTCAGTGATATCAGGTGTTTCCTTTCAGGGGTCAAGAAGAAGGAGAGATCCTCCATTGAAATCTCTCTCACTCTCTAGTAGGATGTCTTAGTGTGCAGACGCAGCACAATGCTGCTTAGTAAGCATGTTTTGTTTATTTGTAGCTAATCCCGTTTCCCTTTTTCCTTTAGTAATAAAGTTTCTTTTAAACTAAAAGAAGCAATCTCTTCTTTCCAGAAAAGCAAGATCCATTACTCTGAATTTTCTTGAATATTGGACAAAAGTCCTAACAGAATCTAGCCTGAAGACCAAGGGATATCTATGTAATTTTCTAGACTTCTCTGTACGCTCCTTGCAAAAAAAAAAAAAAAAAAAGCTATTTCCATGCAGTTGTTCTAGCAAGACCTCTTCCTGGTGGAAGGACAGCACTGGAGTGAGATTCTTCAACCTACCATGGGTCTCCATGGTTACAGTTCAGCAAGCTCTTTCTCACTGTACCCAGAATAGTTAGGCTGCTTAAAAAAAAACAAAAACCCTCAACAGAATAACATTCAACCAAACCCAAGTTGTGACACATTTTTTTTTTATTCTAGCACAAACAGAAGAAACAAAAACTACACAGGCAAGAAGATAGATGGGTGTCAGTATAGGTGTTAGGCAAAGAAATGAGTTCAGACCATAAGAGTAACTGAGTGGAGAAAAAAGCTCTTCAGGGATTTTCAGAAAGAACATTTTGTGAGCGGCAGATCCGTCTGTGCAGAAAGTCTGCCTCTTTTCCCCAGGAATTTCCCTGGGAAGAAACGAGGACAAGGCCTTCTAATAGTTTCCCACTGTTTGCAGTCTGGAGCCTGGCTTATTTTAAGTTTCCCGCTCCAATCCAAGCAGGGAAACAGTCACGACATTGGGTACCATTCCCAGGTTACATGGGTACAAATCTAAAATTAACAAATCGAAATTAACCCTAAATATACCATGCTTACAAGTATAGTTGCCAAAACATATATTTTTAAAATGATTATACATTACAAATATCAGTACAAATATCATATGAGAAATTGATGCCTGATTTGAGATCTGTAGTCTGTGAGATATAATGCATACTGGTCTTCCTAAAGATTCTTTTTATAAGCCATCTATTCTACATACATACGTACACTTCATATGTTAAAAACATCCTATAGATCAGACATTCATATGGAAAATGCAGACAGTCTGATGAGAATATAGATTGTAGCAATTTATGTAAGGTCCACTCTGACAGTGCCGGTCTCCAAACCTAGCCAAGAAACCAAGGAGTGAGTTGTATTGACAACTGAAGGGCATTCCAGGCACACAGAACAGTAGGGTTGCAAGGTCCCTTCGGGACACCAGGGGGTTCGGGGGGATGCTTTGGGAGCCTGAAGCATCACCCCCGATGTCACTGGAAGTGACATCACGTGCTGTGCCTACTTCACCCGGAAGTCACATAAGCACATTGAGGGTGAAGCTCTGGTTTGGGGGGGAGACTCTATGGTAAAATTGCTCTCAAACCATAGAATTTTGCTCAAAAACCAGAGTGCCCCCCCCAACATCACCAATGTTGCTCCACAATAATGTTGGGGGAGATTTCCTCCCACCAGCCAGTTGGCCAGCGGCAAGCAGGACCCCACAAAACTGAGGGATCCCCTGCCCCCAACTGGGGACTGACAACCCTACAGAAAAGCAATTTTTAAAAAGAGGCAAAAATGCAGAAACTAGTGCATTTATCTGAAAGGGAAACTACCCCAAATTTAAGATGACCCATATTTTTTAAGTCATAGTACTTGGGAAAAAACACCCCATCTTTGTTTTGGGTAAAATTGGTACTTATTGTCTATGACCCAGTTTTTCAATCCTCACCTCTATGTTGATGCAAAAACAGCTTCAGGGGATATTTTGTCAAGAGTGGAGGAGTGGTGGGTAAGTGATATTAAACCCTTCCCTCCGCCATCATTTCCCTACTTTAAATCATCTCTCCAAGGAGGATAAATGTGCATTTGGAAACCTGCAGAAGAAAACAAAATCTTGGAGTTGGTGATCTTGTATGGGGAAATGGTGTGTGCAGAGATGCATCAGTGCTAGAGTTCCCAACCCCCAGGTGGGGCCTGGAGATCAGTTGCTGTCATGTCCGCTGACCGCCACCAGGCACCAGCAACATACAGTCCAAGCTTGGCTCCTGGAAACAGTCCCTAAAATCCAGTTCTGGGTTAAAATAGAGTGGTCTGCCTGCTCCATGGAGTTAGACTCCAGGTCTGCGGCCTCCATCATCTTGGTGGAGACCCTTAAGAGACTGTGTCCAACTAAGGGGCCCTGCCGGTGTCCCTCACCCATGACTCTGGTGGACTTTCAGCAGAACAGTGTTCCGATATGGGGTGAGAGGAGTTTCTGTGTCCAGTACCGAGGTTTCAACAACCACCTGGATTTAATCACAGTTGTGGGCAACCTGGTCAGCCTTCTGGGCCGCAGTTGGTTTGCCCCTCTGGGAATCTCCATCGAGGGAATAAAGCCGTGTGCCCTGTGGGATTTTAGTTATGTCTGCAGTGAGTTCCCATCTGCCTTTGATGGAACCCTGGGCCGCTACATGGCCCCGCCCCCAGTGTCCCTGCAACTTGACCCCACAGTCAACCGGCATGTCTTCTGGTCGTGCCCCACGGCCCATCCGCATGCATTCCTGGAAGGTCCCGTTCACCCTGTGGCCAAAAATTGATGCAGAGCTGGACCACCTCATGGACTATGAAAGACCCCCATAGTCACCTCTGTGAAACCAAATGGGGACATCTGCATCTGTGCGGACTATAAGTGCACACTTAACAAGGCTCTTCAGGACCACGCATACCCAGTCCTGGTTGTGAGCCATGTGCCAGCCACTTTGGCAGGGGTGAAGACTTTTGGCAAACTAGATCTTGCTCAGGCATACCAACAGGTCCCTGTGGATGAGGCCATGGCCACTGCACAAACCATTAACACACCGGGGAGCCTTCAAAGTAAAGAGGCTGCAGTTCGGGGTGAGCGTTGTCCCAAGTCTTTTCCAACATCTATTGGATTCTCTCTTGAAAGGGATTCCAGGCGTCACACTGTTCTTCGACGATGGGCTGATCACCACGGCCACGCCAGATGAGTTCGCCACCTGACTGTGTACAATTCTCCGATGCTTCCATGAGGCCGGGCTTAAGGTGAAGCGGGAGAAGTGCCTTCTCAGGGTCCCCTTGTTGGAATTTGAGACTCTCAGTCTTCATGCACAGAGCTGGCAGATCTGCAGGATCTAGCTGACAGCCAGCAGGAGTCATGTGTCAGGGACAGAGGCAGTAGAACTTGTACAGACTAGTTCAGACTTGTTCTTCTGTGTAACAGTGATGTATGTTCACTCCATGATTCAGCACTAACCTGATTGGTTACTACAATTTATATATGTAACCAATGTACAGAGCTATTTCTCTCTTCTCTTTGCATGGTTGCCTGGCGAAGCAGTTTGTTGCTTGGATTAATAACTGCACTGTAAAATAAACTGTAAATACACTACCGCTGGTGTGGTGCAGTTTAATGTGCACAGGGGTCTGGTGGACTTGGGTCTCTTAATGTTGGCACAGTGTGGTATAGCACATAACAGACATCATGACACCCCTTCGTTGACAGTCGATGCAGACGGCTTCCACCCAGCAAGGGACAAAGTGAAGACCATCATGGCGGCTCCTCCACCCAAGTCCAAGGCGGAGCTCCAGGCATTCCTAGGCCTTCTGAACTTTTACCATGCCTTCCTCCTCCACAAGGTGGCGGTAGCCGAGCCCCTGCACCGCTTACTGGACAAGCAAGCCCCCTGGTCTTGGGACCCTCACCAAGCCATGGTGTTTAAGGGAGTCAAGGTGCTCTTGATCTCCAACGTGGTGCTGGCCCATTTCAATGAATCACTGCTGGTGATTCTGGCCTGCAATGCCTTCCCCTATGGCATGGGCACCATGCTGACTCACCAATTTCCGGATGGGCAGGAGGTGCCAGTTGCTTACTACTCCCGGACGCTGTTGGCTGTGCAGCAGAATTATGCCCAAATAGACCGTGAGGGCCTGGCAATCATTGACCAATCACAAATCAATTTTTTGGACACTACAGTTTTCATTTTTAATCTATGTCTGGCAGTATGCCCTTTTCATAAGGCTACTGATAAAAATTCTCTTTTGCATTTTTCATCTTTTCACGTAAGACACATAAAGGAAAACTTACCGTATGGTCAATCCCTCTGTCTAAAAAGAAATTCCACACACAATGAAGACCACCAGCGTGAGGTTAAAAAACTTCAGGATAATCTTGTGAAATGGGGCTATCCCTTAGGTGTCATTACTACAGGAAGCAATAGAACAGATCTTGTTATTAGGTCTGAGTTATTTGAGACTACCAGACAGAAAGAACATACAAGATTGTTTTGGGCTTTGGATTATACTCCATTGGCCTTTTCCATTCAGAATATCATTTACAAACGTTGGCACGTTCTAAGCGATATCCCCAAATGCGAGGCTAAACCCTTTGTGGGATTCCGTAGAACTACAAATATAAGTGACACTATTGTTCATGCTGATCTTTCAAGTTACTCATTTCCCTGAGTTAAATTTAGAAGGGAGCTTTCTGTCTTCACAAACTGTTCAACTAGATGTACCGTATATCTCCTAATATGTCCTTGTGGCAAAAAAAAAAGTTGGAAAATCCCTACATGCTATAAAAACTCATGCGTTGGAACATAAATCAAGAATCAAACATAAAAACAGTCTTAAAGAAAATTGCTATAAAATGATGTATAGATGGTATATGACACCTAAAAAAATTGCAATTATTAGTAAACATGTATCTAATAAGTGTTGGAAATGTAAACAAAAAGAAGGTTCCTTTTATCATATGTGGTGGACTTGTGAAAAAGCGAGGAACTATTGGTCAATGATATATGAGGAAATGCAAAAAATTGTGAAATGTACTTTCAAAAAAACACCAGAATTGTTTTTGCTAGGTCTTAAGTTGAAAGATATAGATGTCAGTAAATGGACAATGATATGGTATATGGTGACAACCGCAAGAATGGTTTATGCACAAAACTGGAAGAATGAAAGAACTCCAGAACTTTGAGAATGGCTCAGAAAACTAGTATTTTTGGCTGAAATGGACAAATGGACTAAGAAACTGAACAATCAAGATTCTATGATATTTTTAGAAGAATGGAAAGATTTGCAAGAATATACAGAAAAGTGTATTGAATTAAGGGGAAACATATTTACATTTTCTAACTATTGAAACATCTGTAATAACTGTATATGTATCTAACATTTTTAGGAATGGAATAATATATAAAAACAGTAGAGGTACATATGTTATAGAAAAAGAGCTAAATACTCAATTTTTTTTATTAGTAATTTACCTGTTAATCTAAGTTTAAGTACAGGTGTGGGGACTGCTGGAAGCCTAGAAGGGGGGAGGAGGAAGAAAAATAAAAAGAGGTCAATAAAAAAAATAAGATGAATGTACTGTATAATGAAAATGGTGACTTCAATAAAAAAAATTACAAAAAAAAAGAATCAAACATAAAAACTTGGATACGCTTTTGGTCAACCACTTCCTTGAGGCAGGCTACAGTTTTGATGATTTCAAATATGTAGAATTAGAAAAACTTACCTCTAACCCTTATAATAGACTTAATAAGAATTTACTACTTTTACGCTGGGAAGCTTTTTACATTCATAGGTTGAATACCACCATCCCTTCGGGATTCAGTGCTTCCTTGGACCTGTCACATTTTCTTTGATTTGAGGTGGTTATGTGCCCGATACTGTGTTATTATTATTATTGTTGGAGCTTATCATTATGCAGTGTAGATACATTTAAGAAATATACCAGCTCTTGGTATTTATGTAGACACACCCTGTAATTGTTAAGGCTAGAATCCTTGTGCCCGTTGAATTGTTTCATCCTCGGTGATATAGAATATACCTTTGCAATACTGTTGGTAAGTGTCTTCTTAGAAATTGTGTAGTATTTATAGATTTTGTAAGTTTTTTTACTTGGATTAAAATGAATTATAATCATTATTGATACTTCTGCCTCCATAGATATATTGTGCCCGTTCTTTCTCCTTGAGAAATTTGACAAAACAACTGAAAACACTGTATGTAAGATTCCTCTTTATTGTTACTCATTTGGTACTTGCCTTTTAGTTACTGTTATATTCAAGGACTGAGAATCCAGTTCGGATGAAGTTTCTCCCGTGAAACAAAGACTTACTCCGGAAACCTTCGTTAACTTTACCTGTACTTACCTGTTATAATTTTCTATTGTGATTTATGTACTACCACTTTAATTCTTCATCTTTTGGTATATAAATTTGTATGATCGTTCTTGTTGGCATTTTCTTTCCGTACATTCTAATTTTATATTAGCGCTTTCTTTACAGTTTTTCTTGGGCTACAACTACAGCCTGCAGTACCGCCCTGGGAAGGCTCTGGGACATGCCAATGTCCTCAGCCGCCTGTCCTTGCCATCCATTGAGGAAGACCCAGCTCCAGCACACCGCATGCTCCAGGTAGAGGACCTCCCTGATTCTCCCCTCCAGGTGGCTGACGTCACCCGCCGCTTGGCCAGGGACCCTGTCATTTCTTGGGTTCTGGGCTGGGTGGTGAGGGGGTGGCTTGCAGCCACAGCAGGCCCTGAGTTTATGCCTTAACTGCTCACTGGGATGAGTTGTCCACCCACAAAGGATGTCTACTGTGGGGAGACAGAGTGGTATTCCCCAGCACCCTGTGTCACTGCATCTTCAAGGCCCTCCATGAGGCCCACCCAGAGATCATCTGCACGAAGGCCCTGGCCCAGAGCTATGTATGGCGGCCCGGGATTGAAGTGGAGATCGAGACTTGGGTGAACGCTGCCAAGCCTGCTAAGCAGTCTGTCCAAATCTGCCGAGCCCACCCACACAAGCCTGAAAATCCACCCACATGCAGTGATTCCACATAGACTTCACCGGCCCGTTCCACGGACTACTATTCCTAGTCACGGTGGACTCTCATTTGAAATGGCTGGAGAAAAGCCTCATCTCTGCCACATCCTCCAAGGCCACAATCTGGGCACTACACCAGATCTTCGCAACCCACGGGTTGCCAGACACCATCATCTCCGACAACGGGACAGCATTCACATCAAAGGAATTCCAGGAGTTCCTTCACAGCAACCTGATCTGGCATGTGAAGTCTGCACCATTCTACCCAGCGACCAACAGGCAGGCAGAGCAGATGGTCAGGACCACCAAGGAAGCACTCAGCGAAATCACAGAAGGTGACTGGGTGTTCCACCTGATCCACTTCCTCCTGGCACAATGGACCACTCCCAACCTGGTCAACAGCTGCTGCCCAGCAGAACTCCTAATGGGCCGGTGGCCCACAATCTTACTGGTCAGACTGCATCCTGACCAGGCCCCAGAGTCACGTGACCACTCTGACCAGTGAGAGGCACTGAGGGTGTTCTTTCCAGAAGACCCCATCTACATCAGGAACTACGGGAAGGGTCCTCAGTGGCTGGCTGGCTGAATCGTTCGACTGATGGGCCCAGTATTGTACAAGGTCTCCACGGATGACAGCCAGCTCCTCAAGAAGCAAGTAGATCAACTAAGGAGATGCCTGCTTCCTGCATCTGCTGACACCCCTGCTCCAGGAGACATCGACAGTGCCCGCTGGACTCCCCTGGACTCAACTCTCCAGACAAGAGGATTCCAGAACAGATTTCTGTTCCAGCTGCCAAACCGGATGACAGAACGCTGGCCTCCATTCCAGTGCCAGAAGGGATTGCTCCACCCCCGCAGCCAAGTACACAGGCAGGTCCACCTGATGGGGCTCCAGAAACCTGGGTTCCCACTCCATGGCATTCCCTGCGGGAGCTCCAACCCCCAGCTTATTTAAAGGACTATGTCCCCTAGGTTGAGCTTGAACTACAGGGGAGGGTTGTTACGTCTGCTGACCACCACCAGGCCCCAGTGATATACAGTCCAAACTTGGCTCCTGGAAACAATAGGGGCGAAGGATCCTGAACCACTGAGAGTTCACCAATAGGTACTTTGGCAGGAGATTCAAACCCTGCAATAGAACTGTGGGTGTGTCTTAGGTGGGTATATATAGTTGGCCACCTCGGCCGATTGAAGTTGTTGTTGTGTACCAATAAACTATGTGCTGATCATCACACTGTTGTCCAGCCTCTCCATGCATTGAACCCAGTACTCAACAGTTGCCCTGGAGATAAATGGCTGCTTTGGAGGGTGGACACTGTGGCATTATATCCCATTAATGTCCCTCCCCTCTCCAAACTACACCCTCCCCTGCCCCAGCCCCAAATCCCCAGGAACTTCCCAACCTGGAGTTTGCAACCCTAATAAATACTCATTTCCAACCTGGAGTTTGCAATCCTAATAAATACTCATTTCCAACCCTTAAATGAACTGAGTATAGGGATTTAGTAACATAAAATGCAGACTTTGTTGAGATGTACTTCTGAATGCAAGACCATACAATGCTTAAAGATTTAGTTGTACAAAAACATGAGCACCTATTGTTGTCTGTGGAGAGAGTATATATGAAAACAACCTTCTGATAAATGGTTTAATGTAGGGATGTTGGGTTTTAAAAAATTGTTTCAAATATCAGCCATCTGGTCTGAGCTGAAATGTAGGAACAGTTCAGCCCCACTGGTCAGTGCCTTCTCAGTTCTTCAAACTTTTGAGATGAGTTTTAGGAGCAGGTGTGAAAACACTTCCAAAAACAACACAGGTTGAGTGCGATTATACAACTTCTCTGAGTTCTTTTGCCAAAAGACATCAAGCAACATTTGTGATGATCTTGAGATGCAGGTCCCCTCCTTAATAGATCTTTCTGTAATAGCTACCCAACTTTTTGAAGGCTTATAAGCAAACATCTTATGTATCGAGGGTTGGATCTAAAGGGGCTGTTCTGCCAGTGGATGGGAAGGGAACACTGTTTGCTGAACCCATCCCACAATGATCCTTGTGAACTCCTTGACCCCACCAAACAGAATTAAAGAGGGTGCTCAGTGGACTGTAGTAGAAGGAGGTGGCAAGTAAATTCCTACCCTACCATCTTTACTCTACTGAAAGGGCTTTGGATCCAACCCTTGATGAAGTATACATTTTATCGTCTTTAAATTACACAAGAAATATCAGAATACCTGCTTATTTGAGGTAATTGAGATGCTATATCTGTATCTATCTGATTGATGGAGTCCCAGTTTTGCAAAAACGAAACAAAATCTGAAATTTTAAAAAATATCTTGGAGAAGGATTCTGCAACCTGCCAAGAATTCTACTGAGAGCTTGGCCATTTTGGGGACTTCTAGGTATGCAGTTTCTATACCATAATGAGAAAGATTGGCTGGAAGGGGGCAAAAACAGAAAGAAAGGAAAGAATCGAGGAAAGAGGAAAAGAAGGTGAACATAAGAGCATAAGAGAAGCCAGTGTTGGATCAGGCCAGTGGCCCATCCAGTCCAACACTGTCACACAGTGGCCAAAAACACCAGGTGTCCTCAGGAGGTCTGGCAGTGGGGCCAGGACACTAGAAGCCCTCCCACTGTTGCCCCCTCCCCCAGAATACAGAGCATCACTTGCCCCAGAGTAAGGTCCCTTCCACATGCACCTATTTGCCACACTAGAGGGATGCTTCATCGACGGATCAAGCTGGCGCGATCACACCACCACATCTGGGAAGCATCCCACAACCGTCAGCAAGCCAGAGCAAACCAATTTGATCCAGCACAGAAGCGGGGTAAAAAGCTACTGGTGAAAGTCTGGTACCAAATGGTTTGCCCCGGCCCGCAGCCAGACTTTCCTCATGTGATCGCACCAGCGTGGAAGTGTGGCATTGCGGATAGTATGGTCACACACTATCCCGACGCCATGCGGGGGGGGGGGGGTTTGTCCCCCTTCTCCGTGTGCGCATCATCGAATGCCTGTAGGGGGAGAGGAGCAATCCATCGATCCCCCACCCTAAGCAAATCATCAATTCCCGCTTCCCCCTTGAAGCGATCCATCTATCCCCCATTTAAGCACCTTGGAAACCCACCACAAAAAAAAAAAAAACTTGCCCGCAGTTGTGTCTGATCACACAGCAGCAGTTTGCCCTGGCAAGTCCACAGAGCTGTGTGATCGCACAACTGCAGGTCAAATTGCTCTGGGGCAAAAAAAACCTCAGTTCCACTATGGATTATCTCACTCGTGTGGAAGGGACCTAAGAGTTCCTATCTATACTTTGTGGCTAATAGCCACTGATGGACCTCTGCTCCATATGTTTATCTAATTTCCTCTTGAAGCTGTTCATGCTTGTAGCTGCCACCACCTCCTGTGGCAGTGAATTCCACATGTTCATCACTCTTTGAGGGAAGAAGTACTTCCTTTTATCTGTTCTAACCCGACTGCTCAGCAATTTCATGGAGTGCCCATGAGTTCTTATATTGTGAGAAAGGGAGAAAAGTATTTTTTTCCTCTACCAGCTCTATCCCATGCATAATCTTATAAACCTTGATCATGTCACCCCTCAGCCATCATTTCTCCAAGCAAAAGAGCCCCAAGTGCTTCAACCTCTCTTCATAGGGAAAGTGTTCCAACCCTTTTATCATTCTAGTTGCCCTTTTCTGCACTTTTTCCAATGCTATAATATCTTTTCTGAGGTGTGGCGACCAGAACTGTACACAGTACTCCAAATGAGGTCGCACCATCTATTTATACACGGGCATTATGATACTGGCTGATTTGTTTTCAATTCCCTTCCTAATAACCCCCAGCATAGTGTTGGCCTTTTTCATTGCACAGTGTCTCGACATTTTCATTGAGTTATCTACTACGACTTCCAAGATCTCTCTCTTGGTCAGTCTCCACCAGTTCAGACCCCATCAACGTGTATTTATAGTTAGGATTTTTGGCTCCAATGTGCATCACTTTGCACTTGGCCACATTGAACCCCATTTGCCACGTTGATGCCCATTCGCCCATCCTTGACAGATCCCTTTGGAGTGCCTCACAATCCTCCCTGGTTCTCACCACCCTGAACAACTTTGTGTCATCTGCAAATTTAGCCACTTCACTGCTTACTCCCAACTCCAAATCATTAATAAACAAGGTAAAAAGCATTGGACCGAGTACTGATCCCTGCGGTACCACACTGCTTACCTCCCTCCACTGAGAAAATTGCCCGTTTATACTCACTTTCTGCTTCCTTTTAATTAGCCAGTTTTTGAGCCACAAAAAGACAAAAAGATCCAAAAAGATCCACAAAAGGAGAGAGGAAGACAAAGCTGAAGGGGGAAGCAGAAAAGGGTGTGACAGAAAAAAGGGGGAGAGGAAGGATGGAAAGCTGAAGACAAATTGAAAGCTGGAGACAACTGAAGGTAGAGGGAAAGAAGAAACATGGAGATGGGGGGGGCATAAAGGGAAAATGAGATCCTCCCTGGAGTGTTCTCTGCTTGTTTTGTCTATTCTTTTTAATGTCATTTTTGTGTACAAAAGTGCCACTAGAAATGCTTCTCAGTGTCAATGCCCCTTTGTAAACCTGAATTGTTGAAGACAGAACTTCCTCGTATGACCAATTTTTTCAAAAAACCATCATAGCCAATTGTATGGGATCATTTTAACCCCCCCCCCCCCCATTGATCCAGTAGCTGACCATCTGCAAGATCTTTGCTTCAGGAATCTCATCAAGTGGTCAGACATGCTGGCACTTCTCAATTAAGGACAGTCAACTGACCCCATCTAGCTGATTGCAGAAAGATTTACACATCAGGGCAATGAGACTCAGGAGAGCCCTGTCTGGGCAGATCAATAAATTGCCTGCAACCATCTCAGACTATCAACAGATCTTTGAAGCCAGCCCAGAGGAATACCGGGCAGTTGAAAGATGTAGACAGCCTCACTAGTCCATAGAAAACCCTCTAAACAAAACCCAAGCAAAACACCCAACACGAGTCCATGTTCTGTGTGTGCCCTAAATTTATAAAGCTATATTCATTCTACCATAAGGTTGAGTTTATTTATGTGAATTTATGGAATATATGTAACAAATTTGGAAGTTGTTGCAAGATTGTGATGGTATAATAAGAAATACAATAATACCCTTTTAATGTATAAATTGAACTTTGTTGTATATTAACTGAGGTGAACAACTTATACACAGTATTCATCTTGTAGTTATACTTTGTCATAGCAGAGAAATGCCCATAATTTATTTTTTCACAGAGCCTCTCTGGAAACCCCCCCCCCCCAATTCCAACATACTTCATTTGTCAATTACAGAAGGATGCCAAGATTCAAGCATTACCACTGTGCTAAATGATGCTATGGCAAAGCTTGATATTGAGCTCTTGGAACAACATACATGTAGCCAAAATTCATATTGTGTACAGGATATAATACAAGGCCTCCTGACAATACATACAACAGGAAATCAAACACATCTGTCCATGTTTGGAAGATAAGGCTTAAACTTTGCTATTGGAAATGAATTTAAACCAAAAATCTAGGGGCACTTTGAAGACTTACAGACCCACGCAATGTTTTATTTTCCTTCAACAGATTCACACAACTACCTCTTCAGATACTACAAACAATTGTTCAGAATCACAGGACCATAAGTATCTCATGCCCCTTTTGTTACACCATGTCCTGAAATATGAGGACTGTTGTTTCCCATTGTCTTGTGTCCCTGGCCACCATGGACTAGTAGCCCCTCCACAACCTTCTGAGGGATCCCACCACAGCAGTGGTGAACACAGGTGCTGAGGCTGCCCAGGGTGGAGGTATCCCCAGTATATTCTATAGAACTGTGTCAGATGCAGAACTCACATATCACGCCATAAAAACTATGCAAGTGTCACAGTTACTTTTCTTGGAATAGAAGCTGGCATGTTACATTCACTGATCTACCAGTTCTTTCAGCATAAAGTTGAGCTCTTCCTTGTGGGAGTGATATGGAGAGGGGCCTGGATGGCATCTCATGATACAAAGGATGGAATGGGAAATGTCATCAGTGAAAATTTCAGGGGTTTCAACATGCCTTCTGGGCTGCGTGGAGTAGCTTTTGTTAACAGACTTTTTTTAAAAAGTAAGTATGCTTTCAACAATATTGTTTCTAGATAGCTTTGCTTTTTTTCATTCCTAGGTAAAAGGAATAGTTTTGTGATCCTTTTGGAAGAGATTTTAAAGGGCAAAGTATACATGCTGCTTTTTAAAAGGTAAACACCAGCAGTGTATTTGCCCATTCTGCCTGCAAACTGTTATTAAAGTCCTGCTCACATTTTTTAATGTTGCTGAAATAAACCCAGGCAGAATCCTGATGAGGAAGAAGAAAACAGAATACACATTAGGGAACAGAGAGGAAGAAATGGGCACGAGGGGAATAGGAATCTCCAAGTCTGGGGAAAATTTTATTAATTTGCAAATCATGCAGAGAAATTTCATTCTCTGGAAATTTCATTTCCCCCTTTGGAGCCAGTATCTGGAAAACATTTTCCTCTGGGAGAAGCTGGGGCAGGAGGAGAGACATACAAGCCAGAAAGGTGGTCAAAACATTTCTTCCAAGAAAAAAGGACATTGCTATTTCTTTAGGAAGTCCAAAATATGAAACATATTCCAGAACATATTCACAGGAACTCAAATAGTTGCATTAGATCAAGTGTGGCAATTCACATCCCCTGAGAATTTTTTTTTGGAGGGGACTATAAATACATTTTCTTTGTTTTTCAGATTATGTATAATGGTTTTTAGAACTGCTCTGGAAACTTCTATTAGTCCAAAAAGCAGGAGCCATGTTATTGTCAAGAAGAGCTTTGGGAAGACATTAGAGAAATATTGCATTAATCCATATTACTGTCATTCCTGTAGCGCTCCGTGAAGGGATTGGTGACGAACATCTACAGAGAGACTGAGTTGAAAAAGATATTCGAAACAGCTTTCTATTCCAGAGAAGCTTGTCCTCTATTTTTTACATTCCTTGGATTCTTACATATTACGTTTTATTAATTTTAACCATTATGGTTTTTATTGTGTTTTTATAACCAGTCTTAAAATTCTGTTCCTAAAAAAAAACCTACATATTTTTCACATGCATCGTTTTTCCCGATATCACTGAAGTTTTTTCCTGTGTGTAACGGATGACAGTGGATGAAGTTATATGTGTTTGCTAACAGCTTGGAAAAATGAAGACTTTTGAGACCGTTTTTTTTCCTTCACAGGTCCATTAAGATGCCTTAAAGTGATAACACCACTAAAAGAATCCAGGAAGGTAGCCAGGACTGAGCTCATAATATTTACATTGAGATTTTGTGTTGTACTAGTGCCATTCTCTATAGCCTTTGACCACGATGCTTACAAAATGTATTTTATACAATGAATGTTAATTATGATAGATGGTTGTAATATAAAAAGTAAATCAAAATGTGTTAAAATTTACAGAATAGTGTTTTTTCTTTGATGAGTTATGTATTTTTTCTCTATATTCACACCGAAGCCTGTGGTTTGTTTCTTTGGGGGGGATGTTACTGTCAAGGGCTGAATACCACAGCTGCATCATCTCTGTGTTCAAAGGGCTGCCCATTTGTTTTCAGACGCAATTTAAAGTACTTGGTTTATACCTTTAAAGCCCTAAATGGCTTGGGGGTCAGGATATCTGAAGGACTGTCTCCTCCAATATTGTCTAACGCACCAGCTACAATCTCTTCCCAAGTAAGGGTTACCAAGTCCCCCTGGGGGGGGGAACCCCTGCTCGACTGGCCTGCTTCCTGCTGGCCCGCATTGGGCCACCGGGGGGAACCCCACCCCCAAATTGCTGGGCTGAGGAGATGTGCCTGGCGTAATGACGTCACCCAGAGGTGATGTCATTGCGTCGGGCACGTTTCGGGGGGCTGCTCTATAATTTGAGGGAAAACTCTATGGTTTTCCCTTGAATAACAGAAGTCCCCCCCCCCAATGTGCCTGACGTGATGATGTCACTTCCGGGTGACATCATCACGGCATGTGCGCTTCGTGTGCGCACCAGAACACTCCCAGACCAGCAAGGACTCCCCCCCGCTAAAATAAAGGTAACACTTGGCAACCCTATCTCAAGTGCAGCACTCTGCTCACACACCCAGATCCAGTTTCAGGTTTTTGTGGCCCCTGGGTGAGAGAGTACAACCACACCCCTTCCCCTTTCTCCTCAAACCACACCCCTCTCCCTTTGGCTTTACCTTTTCTCCTTTAACTACTCCTTTATCCATTTCAGTTTGCTTACTTTGGTGTAGAGAAATCATATGACATTTTGCTCTCTTGATCCTGACATCCTGTCCAACGCAATGCTTGCAGGACCTTTTCCTGTTGCATTTGTGACATACAGAAATTCAAAACAAAATGATCCCTGATGTCCACTGATTTAAGGGAATTAAAGTAGGCTGACACATCACTAGTGGGCTGTGTTCATCTTGATGCACATCAAGTTGTGCAGGCCTGAGATAAAGTGTAGGGAAAAAATTAAATTATGGCACACCCAGAGCATCAGAGATGGGTTAGTGCCTCTGATCCTTTGTGAGTGAGACTAATGGGCAATAGCCAATTATGTGCTGTCATTGATTTCAGCCAGCAGTACACCATAATATGAGGCAAGCCATCCTCCTTGTGACAGAATCCTATTTAAATCTTCTCACAAACACACTCGAGGGATGACATTTTCTTGAGCTGTGTGTGTATAGGGGGGGAGGGGGAAGGGACAAGAATTCCAAACTTAGCAACAGTGCCTTAGCAGACTAACAAATGTGTCTGCCAGTCTTTCAGCCATAGCCCTACCAATGAGATTAACACTCCCTGTTTTGTGCTGAATGCCACAGTTTTGGATCCTGCACCCAAAGAGAAATTATGCCTGGCAAGGGAGGTTAAAAAAAGAAAAAAAGGCTTTTCATTTGCCTTCTGAAACAGATTCATCTAGTAGCATTATTCAGATATGTTTAGCTACACAACGTCCTATTGTTTATTGTCTCTCTGATTCCCAGTTGGGAGATTTATCCTGGGAGGCTAATCAAAACATTACAAAAAAAGAGAAAAAAACAAAACCTGTTTAACAAAGAGCAGCCATTAACTGAGGAAAATTAAACTCTTGGCAGGCAAAGAGCTGCCCCACTAACCAGTTTTAAGTGGATTCCCCCAACCTTTCAGTAAAATTCATTGACCCCAATGGCCTCTTATGACACTAATGAGCCCCCCCAGGAAGACACCACTGAATCAGAAACTATTCAGATGCAACAAGTCATATATCTACATCCTTTGGGAAGTAGATTACTGTTGCATCACAGAAAAAGTATATGTAACCAAAGATTTCTAAATTAGGCCTTTTTACTGATATACTTTGCTATAGTTTCTTGTAGATGTATCCAGCTGGCCAACAGCTAAGACACTGTCTATTTTTTTAAAATTGTAGCATGTTATTTTATTAATCTTTTGCCAGTCTAAATAACATGTGCTTCAAAACACAACACGAGGGGACTTCCGGTGGTGTGAAAAAACATGGCCGCCTAATCCCACTGTTCCAATGACCCCTCCTGCATCCTTACTGAAACCAGCAATCAATTTACCAGGTACCTATACTAACCTATGGGGAAGGACAAAAAAACAAATGGGCTATCGAAGAAATATAAAATAAAGAAAGTACAGGCAACTCTCACCTCACAACGGTCAATGACAAATTCAGGCCTTCAACTAGTGCTCTCAACTAAAATGGCATCCGGAGCTGAGGAGAGTGCGAAGCCGCAAAGCGCAATTACTTCTGTTGAACTATCTTGGCTGCTAAACAATTTAGAGAAATCAATACTAGATAAGATGGCTTTACTATTTAGACTGATGTATGACCAAATGGAGGCATTGCAAAAAATCTCTTAGTGAGACGAAGAAGGTAGCAGACAGTGCAATAAATAACAGTGCCAATCAGAATAAGATACAACAGCTCCAACAAATGGAAGATATGCTGGTGGAAAAAGCTATTCGAACTGACATGGCGTTACATCAAAACAATTTGAAAATCAGAGGCTTGGCTGAGAAACTTGAAAAAAACGGTGAACTACATGATCTGCTAACTGTGTGGCTAATCTGAGATACGCCTAAGAGAGATCAATCTCCTGCCATAATGAAGGCGTTTAGAGCCGGCCCATTGAGCATACTTAAAACAAGACCATCAAGAGACATTATTGCGACATTTCTTGATCTTTGTTATAGAAAGCAAATTCTCACTATGGCCAGAGAGAAAGGTCATCTGAACTTCAAAGGAAACAGTCAAAATATTTCCTGATCTCCACAAAGAAGTGCTAATGAAAAGACGAGAGCTTAAATAGATCACCTCGTGTCTCACAGAAGCTAACATTCGCTATGTCTGGTCATCTCCTCTAATCCTACAATTCACTTACCAAGGGAAGACGCATAGAATAACTAATAAAGCTGAAGGCTTCAACTTGCTGCGTGAAATGGAACTTGAAACCCCGATGCCTCTCACAAAGATGTCCTTCAAAAGAAAATTCAGATCTCCATCGCCTCTTGAGACCCCAGTTATGCAAGAAGAGTCGACCTGAACTTCTGAAAATCTCATTTGTCTCATCTGCTAAGTATTAACTAATCTGTTTAAAGTTATATGTAATGGCCGCATCCTATTAAGTGAATGTAATGAAAGTACTGCCTTTTAGTCATGATACTGTCATACAATGTATACGGGATCGTTTCATTTATTTCCTTAGTCTCATGTTAGAATGCAAGGATCTCGTACTATTTTAAAATCCTTCTTTTCATAATAGTTCTATTATTAACTGTTAATTTCCTCATGATTATACAGAAATTAGCGAGGGGGGAAGGGTGTGTGGGGTTTTTTAGCCCTCATTGTTTCTTTCCGCTCTCAAGTTTTGGTGCAGGGGAAGAGTGGTTCAAAACTCACCCATTTTGCAGAAGCCTCGAGCGCACTAGCATATTGATCTACCACATTTTAAAAACAACGATTTACTACTTATAAATTACTAATTCTGGTGTTGTTCTTGATTAATTTATACTACAAAGACTTACTAAACTATCAAGCTTGATTTTAATTTTTATTGTAACAGAAATCAATTTAAGGCAGAATTAACTGGTTATTTCTTATAAATCATTATCTCGATTGTATTAAGTGTCCTATCTGTGCATCAACTGGTTAACATAATATTGTTCTTGACTCTAAATATTGTAGTAACAGAAACCTACAAAGCTAAATCTACTTTGGTACATATAACTCATTAGGTCAGGTGTATGGTGTCCTGTATTATCTCTCCAAACAGCAAGATGTATATCTCTCCAAACAGCAAGATGTTCCTAAAATAATGGATGATTTGTGGTTATGGTAAATCTAATCTCCTATTTTCAGCTGAATATTGCTGTTGTGAGATTTCTGCTCAAAGTAGTCAAGGATCAGATCCTGGTTGGTGAAACACAGTTCTTTATTTCCAATCTCTACATTGGTACAGCTTCTCGGATTATTGTCAGAGATAATACATATGACAGATGCAGGTCTATTATACCTTTCCAAGCAGTTTGAATTACCCATAGGTAGCCAATCACTACCAGGGAAAAACGGCGGGCAAAAGAGGCTCTGGCCGTTTGCTTCCCACAGGAAAGAAAGTGAGGTGTCAAGCTGTAAATTCCCTTTCCCAAACCAGACCCTTCAGATGTTACCATTTCACATAACAATCAATGGCCTCAAGGCTTTCGCATGTTGATAAGAGAGGAGACTCATCCTCCCTTGAAGTCCCAGCCGGGACGAATGGAATGCGGAGGCAGGAGTGTGAGAGGCCCATTGTTCCCATACATTGCAGGTGTCATTCTCCCGCTCTAACAGTTACACAAACCAGGCCTGGTCAGGCACTTAAACCTGGGGTCACATATTCTACATATATACTGGCCAAAGTGAGGGTTCACCTAAAAGCGGGGCAATACATGGCAGGGGTTATGTCAGCATCTACAACACATACATGTCAATAGAGTATATTATAGCATAACACAGAATACATAGCTGGAAGGAATAGAAATCCTTTGTCTGAATCAGCAGATTCTGACAGCTGTCAACATCTATAGTATTTGAACATGTGTTATAGGCTTTGCTGATCAGATAGAATCCAAAGACTCTTAGGACACGCTTAGATGTTTACAATCTGTATATCACACATAGTTATGTAAAATGTTATTATCCTTTTATGACGTTATAACCTGTTGTTGTATTGTTATATACATCTTCAAAATGTTTATATAATGTAAAATCAATAAAAACTTTGTTG
Source organism: Lepidodactylus listeri (assembly GCA_029233225.1). Lineage (NCBI taxonomy): Eukaryota > Metazoa > Chordata > Lepidosauria > Squamata > Gekkonidae > Lepidodactylus > Lepidodactylus listeri. The sequence goes on along the minus strand of JARCFY010000009.1, from coordinate 106,708,857 downwards.
TAAAACAAAACAAAACACATAATGCAAGTATTTTGGATTCCCCCCCCCCAGGTAAGGCAAATAGTCTTAGCCCCTCTGTATTAGATATTCCTGTGGGGCCACCAATACAACTACTAAATCCTGAAAGCTTAGCTTTCCTGTGTTTTCACTGATGAGTACCTGTTACATGCAACACAACCCCCCCATCAATTTAAGAAGTTCTAAAGGTAGGACTATTTTTGGGCTGGAACATGCTGGAACCATGTTCAGGCTGGCTTCTGGAGCCCAGGGGGTGGGCACATACAGCAAGCCCTGCCCCCTACTCCCAGCAGCCCTCAGTCGGGCCACAAGGAGCAAGAAGGAAGGTAAGTTGCAGAGACCCACCCACCCCACCACCTTTCCTGCACCCACACTGAGGGAGGGTTTCTGCACAGGCAGGGTCCTGGAAGGGAAGAGTAGAGGCCCTCAAGAGGGCTGAGCAGAGGGATTCTCCCACCCCTCCCCTTGGGCACCTCCTGACATCGCCTGCTTCCCCCGGGCTGCTCTTGGCTTGGTCCAGCCAGCTCCAAGATCCCAGAGGTGCTGCTGCTGGAGCTGCAGCCACCACTTGTGGCTCATCCGCAAAGGAGGGCCGAGTTCGCCGGGCTGATCCTTCCTTCTAAAGTGGCCCCGACAGCTGCTCAGCCTTCACTTGTTGGGGGGAAACGGGAGGCGGTGGGATGTGGAGTCGCCTCCACAGCTGGAGCGGGCTGCTTTCTGGCTCCTTGCATTGCATTGGGAAGGCAGGGAGGAGGCGGGGGTGGGCGTTGGTTGGTTGCCTGCCTGCATGCCTCCCCCTCCCCATGGCCACCATGATGAAGCCCTCTCCACTCCTTACCCCACTCCAGACATGCCCCAGCCCCACTTCCACGCTCTGCTCCAGCACTGTAGAGCCTGGGAAAGAGAAACAAGGAAAGATGGTAAAAGCGAGTCCCTGCCAAGGCTGCCCAAATCCCACCCTTTTTCTCTGGTGCAAGTGGAGATAACCCTTTAAGCACCAAGCCTCCATCTTCGGGGAAGAGACAGGGCCTCTCTTGGGCCGCGGAGTTAACGCAGAGAGCATGGCACTGGGCTCTCTGCCCTGCCAGGAAGCCCCATCCCCTGGTCCAAGGCTGGCGAGGCCCACATGCTTAATCCATCAGAGAAGGAAAGGCACTCTGCACATGATCAGAAGCTCGCTTTCCTGTAATGTCCCTCGTGCTTGGTGGGCATTTAATGCAGATTTGAAGCCTTTGGATCAATCCTTGCTCTGGATTGGTGACACTATTGGTTTAGCAGGACATTATTGATAATTTTTGTTTTCCCCCCAGTGGGGATCACAGGCAACCTTACAGCATGGTACTCCCTTCCTCCAAGGTATCCTCACATCCACAACCCTGTGAGGTAGGTTAGGCTGAGAGAAAGTGACTGGCCTGAGGTCACAACAAGCCTCTATCGCAGAGTGGGGATTCAAGCCTGGGGCTCCTAGTCTGACACTTTGACCTCTGTTCCAGAAGCCACAATGTTAGAGCCAAACCTAGGAGACAGAGCATCAGAAATCCTGACTTTCTCTGCACCACGGCTACAGGAGAAGGCTGCTGTGAGGCTTCTGAGTCAAATCAAATAAGCCAGGCTCTTTGGTGAAGTAAAAGGTCCTTTTATTCTTAATGATGGTTCAGGTACTCAATGTTTGTTAGAGATAACTTGGTTACAGGCAACAGGGATCAATATACCATATACAGTAAGGTGAGAGCAGGCAAAGAGCCAATCAGAGCCAATACAAAAAAGCGCGAAAACCCCCCAACCGTTGGTTCTCACAAAAAAGGTGCAAAAGCACTAAATTCCCCCCCATGCCCCTTGGTGACCTCTACTTGCAATTCACAGGCCAGGCACCTGGCTAGAAACAGTTCAACAGTTCTCCAAGGTTACAAAAGCAAGATAAAACATTCACGACTCCAGAGAGAAAGTGGGAGGAGGTGAGAGAAGATAGCCAGACTGTTTATGTGACGTGGTGGAATGCGGCAAGCCATCCTCCCAGGGAAGAAAAAGACACATTAAGCAGGACAGGCAATAAACCTCAAGGCTGGCCATAAATTACAGATAGACAATTACTGATAGAGACCCCATGTGAGAGTCCTGCTCAAAGTAGTCAAGGATCAGATCTCGGTTGGTTAACCACAGTTCTTTATTACCTATTCCTACATTAGTACAGCATCTCGGGTTATTGTCAGAGATGAGACAAATAATACAAGCGGGTCTATTATACCATTCCAAGGAGTTTGAATTACCCATAGGTAGCCAATCCCCTGAAGGGAAAATTGGCGGGCTAAAAGGTGTCTTGACCGTTTGGTTCACACAGGAAAAAAGTGAGGTGTTAAGCAGTAAATTTCCCCTCTCAAACCAGACCCCTCAGTTCACATAACAATTCATGGCTCCAAGGTTCTTTAGCATAGATAAGAGATGAGAGCCGTCCTCCCCTTGAAGTTACTGCCGGGGCAGCTGGAATGCGGAGGCAGGGATGAGAGGCCTCCTTGTTCTCACCCTTAAGGGTTGTCACCCTCCCGACCAAAACAGGATTAATACAGGTCCAATACATAATGGTTATGAGGTTACATAGTATGCATGCAAGATTACATTGACTGAATTGACCGATTCTGACACCCTGCCCTCCCCATAATTCTCTTCACCTAGCTTTCTCAGGGAACATTTTATGAAACAGTTTAGTCAACTTGGGGGCATGAACATGTTCAGAACGAATCCATTCATTGTGCTCCGGGCCGAAATCCAACCATCTAACTAAGTAATACAAGTGGCCCCTTTTCATCTTGGAGTCAAGGATTTCAGTTATCTCGTAGTGTGGACTCCCCTCCTTCATCAGTGGAGGAGGAGCTGGAGGAACTGGATGCCATGCATTCGGCCCAGGATCTTTCTTCAGCAGGCTGAAATGAAACACAGGGTGCACAGAACTCAGTGATTTAGGCAGTTCCAGTTCAAAGGATACATCAGAGATTTTACGTAGCACTTTATAAGGTCCAACATATTTCCATCCCAATTTTCTGCTGGGCTGCAGCCCATGGATATTTTTAGTAGAGAGATAAACGGAATCCCCGGGTTGAAGATCCCATCACGGTGCTCGCCCTCGATCAGCATATTTCTTGTAGTCCTCTTTGGCATGGTCCAGGGCCTTCCCAATTAATGGCCAGGAGTCCTGGAGGCCGGACCACCAACTCTTAAAATCCGAGGGGGGGGTCTGGGGGTCCTCCTTAAGGGTAGGGAGTGGTTTACCTTCAAAGCCTCCCACTGCCATGAAAGGTGAAACCCCAGTGGAGGAATGCACTGCATTATTGTAGCTATATTCTGCAAAGGGCAGTAATTCCACCCAATTATCCTGGTGGTAATTTGTGTAACATCTTAGGAATTGCTCGAGAATTTGATTAGTTCGCTCGGATTGGCCGTCGGTTTCTGGATGGTAACCCGAGCTCAAGGCAGGTTCTATGTCCATTAATTTCAAAAGCTCCCGCCAGAAGGTGGCAACGAACTGACTTCCGCGGTCAGATACCACCCTCTTCGGAAAAGCATGTAATTTTATCACGTGGTTGAAGAAAGCTTTAGCCATCCCTTTGGCTGTGGGCAATTGCTTGAAGGGGGTGAAATGGGCTTGTTTAGAAAAAGTGTCAACCACTACCCAAATCACAGTTTTTCCCTTGGAGGGGGGCAAATTGGTGATAAAATCCATGGCTATGTCTTCCCAGGGTCTTGAAGCAGTGGGAAGGGGGTGCAACAATCCTGGGACTTTTCCCCCCCGTTTTTTACACATTAAACAGGTTTGGCATGCCGAGACGAAGTCCGAGACATCTCGGCGCATGCGCGGCCACCAGAATTGACGCTGGATCAAATTAAGTGTCTTTAGGAAACCGAAGTGCCCGGCTAGCTTTGAGGAGTGACAATTTAGCAAGATTTCCTTGCGTTTGGTCTTAGGCACCACTAGTTTGTCCCCATGTAGCCAGCAATGGTCCTCTCTTTTGGAACACTCTCCCACAGTTTCCAATTCCTCTATTTCTTCGGGAGCATACTCCCCCCCCCCCACTGGCAGTTCCCTATGGTTAGCTCGGCTTTCTTTGTTCTGCTCCGGGTGACAACCGCCCCTCCCAACTGCTGGGGGGAGAACATGGAATCGAATACCTCTTCTTTCACACTCTCATGTTGGGGCAATCTGGACAATGCATCTGCCAGGGAGTTAGCCTTCCCAGGAAAATGTTTTAACACAAAGTTAAATTTGGAAAAGAAGTCAGCCCAGCGCAGCTGCTTGGCGTTGAGGGACCGCTGCGTGCGCAAAGCCTCTAGGTTCTTATGATCAGTCCATATTTCGAACGGAGTTTGCGCTCCTTCCAACCAGTGGCGCCACGTAGTGAGCGCTAACCTAATGGCCGCGGCTTCCTTGTCCCACACCGACCAGTTCCTTTCTGTTTCGTTAAACTTTTTTGAAATGTAAGCCAAGGGGTGCAGTTTCCCCTCCGAGTCACTTTGTAAAATGGCCCCCCCCATGGCTACATCCGAGGCATCGACATGGATTATAAAGTCTTTTGTCTCATCCGGGTGGGCCAGAATGGGCTCAGAGGTAAAAAGAGTTTTTAAAGCCTCAAACGCCTTCTGGCACTCCCCATTCCACGCCAGTTTCTCTCCTGGCTTTCCTGCCTCGGGCCCCCTCCCCTTGGTTTTCAACAAGTCCGTTAAGGGAAGGGTGACTTTAGCAAAGTCCTTGATGAAGGTCCGGTAAAAGTTACAAAATCCTAAGAGGCTCTGCAACTGCTTTCTCGTTCGCGGAGCCTCCCATTGCACCACCGCCTCCACTTTCCCCGGGTCCATTTCCAACCCCTTCTGAGAAATGCGGTAGCCTAGGAAGTCCACGGACTCACGGTGAAACTCGCACTTAGACAGTTTCACAAAAAGCTGGTTTTTCAGTAAAGTTGAAAGAACGTCCCTGACCAAAGTCACATGCTCATTCTTATCAGTAGAATAGATCAAGATATCATCTATGTAACATAACACGCCCTTAAAAAGGTGCTTGTGCAACACTTCATTGATTAAACTCATAAAAACCCCGGGCGCGCCACTTAAGCCGAACGGCATCACTAGGTATTCAAATTGCCCCAAGGGGGTGTTGAAGGCAGTCTTAGATTCATCCCCTTCCCTTATGCGCACCCTGAAATAGGCATCTCGTAGATCCAACTTGGTAAAAATCTTCCCCTTGGCCGCCTCCGCCAAGAGGTCCTTTATTAACGGGAGGGGGTAGGCATTAGAGGTGGAGACTGCATTTAGCCCCCTGTAGTCAGTGCACAGTCGTAAGCCTCCATCCTTTTTCTTTTGGAACAGCACGGGCGCCGCAAAGGGGGACTTGGCGGGGCGGATAAACCCCCTTGCCAGGTTTTTGTCCAAGAACTTCCGCAGTTCTTCCCGTTCCGCCGGGCTCATGGAATATAATTTACCCTTCGGGAGTTTCTCTCCTGGGAGGAGCTCTATGGCACAGTCCGACAGTCGATGGGGGGGCAGCTCGTCCGCCTCGGTCTCACTGAACACTTCTAGCAAGTCTCTATACTCTTTAGGCACCATGGCAGGGGCGAGGGCGAGTGCGGGCGCGGGGGGAGGCGGGCTCGGAGGTCCAGGGCCCCATCCGGGGTCCCACCGGTGGCTCTGGCAGCGTTCGTCTACCCACGAAATCTTCCCCTCGCTCCATTTTATGTAAGGGTCGTGCGCCCCGAGCCAAGGGCTGCCCAACACCATAGGGAACTGGGCGTTCGGGGTGATGACAAAAGCTCGCTTCTCCCAATGCTCCCCCGTTCCCAAAATCAAGCTCTCAGTCTCTGCTATGCACTCCTCCTTCATTTCCGACCCATCCATCTGGGTAAACTTCAGGGGTTCTGCTAACGGGGTGACTTTGGGTCCCAACCCCTCCACTACCAGGGGGCTGATTAGGTCTCGCGCGCACCCAGAGTCAATTAGAGCGCGAACCCTCATGTGGGTCCCTGATCCAGGGGTCACCACCGTCACTACCATATATAACAGGGGGCCAGGGATGCTCACCGGAGATGGCGCTTCTTGGCGGGGGACCTGCAGCTCTGCGCCGCTCACTGCAGGCCGTTGGAGTTTCCCGACATCTGTGCTTCCATCAGCTCCAGCTCTCCCTGGTCGCTCGCCACCCCTTCCAGCTGTAAAGCCCGGGGCTTCATTGGAGTTTTCCCTCGGGTGGGGGTGCTCCCCGCTCCGGGAGTTGAGGTCTTCGGGCCCTTCCCCCCTCCTCTGGGACAAGCGGAGGCGAAGTGGCCACTCTCCCCACACTTCATACACAACCCCTGTCGAAACCTCGCATCACGTACATCTTGCACATTGGATCGGGGCTTCGCTCGGGGACCTGCTTTGCTGGCTGCCGTCGCGGACGCTCCCATCTTAATCAGGGCGAAGCGTTCCTCCATGTCGGTGGCAGCTCTCATCCAGGTGTTCAGTGTGCCCGGGCGACCCCCTAACAGCACTGTCTCGTAGATTTCCGGGTTCAGGCCCTCCCAATACTTCTCCATGAAGAGTTCCTCCGGCCACCCATGGATCTTGGCAGCGATGCGCCGGAACTTGTCAGTGTATTCCCTCACTGACGACCTCCCCTGAAATAGCTTCCTCAGTTGATTTCTGGCTTTTTCCTCACCCAGGGGGTCCTCGAACTGATGCCGGAGGGCCCACATAAAATTGTTCAGGGAGCGCAACTCAGGGCCAGGGTTGTCGTGCAGGCTCACATACCAATCGCTGGCGGTGTCTTTCAGCTTGGACCCGATGTAGCCGATGCGATCTTTCTCGGTAGGGTAGAGGTGACCCCAACTGTCCAGGAATCTCCCGATCTCCAGCGTGAAGAAACGCAGCTTCTCGGGGTCCCCATCGAAAGTGGTCGTCAAAGGGTCGGAAGGGGGTGGGCGAGCGGCCGGCGCGGCCGGGACTGGGGCCGGCACGGGAACGGGCCCCGGAACTGGAGCTGGGACGACCGGCGGGGCTGGTTGCGCCGGTAGAGCGGGCGCCTGCGGCTGAGCCGGAACCCCTCCGGGTGCCTGCGGCTGTGGTGGGGCTCCGACTCCTTGACCGAGGAGGGCGCCTTGCATCGCCACCATAGCGTCGCGAAATTGGTGCTGGAGATCGAGGGCCAACTCGCGGAGCTCGGCGGTGAGCTGAAGCCGTAGGTCTCCCATCATCTGATCCAGCGGGACCGTCTGCTCCTCGCGATACGGATCGGGCCCATACAGATCCAGTCCCTCCTCTTCGGGAGGCGGGCGACGCGGCCCTCCACGGTAGATCGGCTCGCGGTCGTCTCCGAGGTAGCTCGGTCTCCCTCGATCGGGCTGGTCTCCGGTGAGCGAAACTCTCACCCCTTTCCTGTCGTGCACCCACGAACTCACGGGTCGGCCCCCGAAGTGGCTCCATGCGTACTGGGGGGTCACGTTCTGATGGGTAATCGGGCGGCGCGGAATGTAGTAAGCTCCCTGGCTCGTGGTCACCGGCACCTCGGGACCTCCTCCGCCGCCACCACCCCCGTTCCCCGGATCCGCCGGGGTAGCGGGAACCTCCTCTGGAGTAGTAGGTTTGAGGGGGACAAGGTCGTCTTCTGACATGGTCAGGAACGGTTGAGTCCCAATCACAGATCTCTGACAATCTGTGAGAGTCCTGCTCAAAGTAGTCAAGGATCAGATCTCGGTTGGTTAACCACAGTTCTTTATTACCTATTCCTACATTAGTACAGCATCTCGGGTTATTGTCAGAGATGAGACAAATAATACAAGCGGGTCTATTATACCATTCCAAGGAGTTTGAATTACCCATAGGTAGCCAATCCCCTGAAGGGAAAATTGGCGGGCTAAAAGGTGTCTTGACCGTTTGGTTCACACAGGAAAAAAGTGAGGTGTTAAGCAGTAAATTTCCCCTCTCAAACCAGACCCCTCAGTTCACATAACAATTCATGGCTCCAAGGTTCTTTAGCATAGATAAGAGATGAGAGCCGTCCTCCCCTTGAAGTTACTGCCGGGGCAGCTGGAATGCGGAGGCAGGGATGAGAGGCCTCCTTGTTCTCACCCTTAAGGGTTGTCACCCTCCCGACCAAAACAGGATTAATACAGGTCCAATACATAATGGTTATGAGGTTACATAGTATGCATGCAAGATTACATTGACTGAATTGACCGATTCTGACACCCCAGCCCGAACAATTAATGGCAGCAGATCTGACAGCTGCGTCTCTGAAGCTTAAGCAGGGTCATCCCTGGCTAGTATTTGGATGGGCGACCCAGAGTCTCTGTGCAGAAAGATAAAATTATCTCCAAAAGTCTCTTGGCTTGAAAACCCTACAGGAGTTGCCAAAAACACAACTCAACGGCAAAAAAGGCCACCTTCCAAGTAAAAAGCCTTGAAGGCAGGTGACGTCATAAAACCATTAATAACAATTTTAAAATGAAGCAAAACAACCACAAAAACAGCAGCATAATTTTTAGAAGTCATCAAGGAATGTATTAAAAAAATTACAACTGGCAATGTTCAAACAGCTGAATAAAAATGTTTCTACCTAAAAGACACCTAAAAATGTTTTCATCTACAATTTGTTGAATTAACAAAATTACACTTGTTAGAAATGTTCGTGTGAGTAGGCTCAAATTGCCTGTCCTAGATTGGGGAGGGGGTTGTTTTTTAAACTTTTACAAAATTCTTTTAAGATTGATGAGAGTACTTGGTAATCAATTTTCCCTCTAAGCTGAGTTAGTGTGAGCTAGCTCACAGTTTTTTAGCCTCCGGCTCACACATTTTTGTCTTAGCTCAGGAAGGATGGCTCCAGAGCAAACTTATTTCTGCAGTGGCCAAATCACTCGCTCACAACTTTAATGCCAGCAGCTCACAAAGTAGAATTTTTGCCCTCAAGTCTCCACGGCTTAGAGGGAGCATTGCTTGGTTTGTATATGATCCTTTTAAACTTTCAGAGAGATTCACAGGCTCTGTCTTCTTGCTGTCTGCTCAGCTGTGCTGTTAAGTGGATCAGTATAATTATTCCCATATTGCAGATGGGAAGGTTGAGGCCAAGCGTTTGCCTAAGGCTCCTTATAACAGAAGGGACATTCAAACCAAAGACTTTCCTGACTGAGGTAATGTACATGAAGATGTGTTTTGAATTCCTGAAAGTTCCATGTAAATGTTAACCATTATTAAATGATGGCTGAGTTCAGACTGGCAGTTTGGCCCAATATAGGCACGTTTCTCAAGTGGATTAAGTGAGTCGGTTCACACAGCCACAGCTGTCTCATTTCCGTGCTGTACTCACCCCGTCCTGAAGCGTTTTGATCCCTCTTTTAAAAAGTACCAGGTGAAAGCCATGGCAAGCTGTTTGGGTGCGTGTTTGTTATGTATTGACCATGCGGTCGCCATGTGCTCCCTTAATTGCGACCGCATGGCCAGAGCACATGGCCAGAGCATGGCCAGAGCACATGGCCAAGAAACTACCTGAGCTTCAGCCAGGTAGAACAAAGGCCAGGTGGATTCAAACCGGCCACCAATCCTGTACCTAGGTTTCTCCCAGGGAACCTATGAAATGTAAATAGACTTCTAATAGCCTATCAGGCCAGTTGGGTGAGGTCAGGGGATTGTTCCTGACCAGCATAAAAGGAAGGCTTCGAGCCCTGGGTTGTATGCTTCATCCAGACCAGCAATAAAGATCATGCTGTTTCACTGTTCCACGGACTCCCGACTCCAATACTTATCAGTGGCGACGAAGGTGGGATCCCGATGAGCGACTCTCCAGCCGACCACAGCAGCACAGCGAGCTCCGTCCCGCCGGCCGCAGGCATCTTCGAGCTCCAGCGCTCCAACGCCTCGCCGCAAGCCGCTCTGAGCCCGATCCTCCGGCACTAGCCAGTGCCAAGCCTCAGTGCTCCCCGGCACTGCCGGAAAACACTAGGACATCACTCAAGCAGCCGCCGCCGCTCCTGCTTTGGTAAATATGGCAAATGCTCCGGGACCAATTACCCCTTTCGATACGTCTCGCCCCGAGACGTGGGAGTCCTGGCTCAAGACGCTGGGTTGCGCCTTTAAGGTCCGCAGAATCACAGATGCAGACCTGAAGAGCGCCTGGCTCTTGAGTTCCGGGTGGAGGTCATGCGGGTGACCCAGAACCTACTAGCCCCGCAAGACCCCACCGAGGTGTCTTACGATGTGCTCACCAAGACCCTCGGCGATTACTTTGCCCCAAAGCCATCAAAACTGGCCAGGCGCTGGGAGTTCATACAGCGCCAGCAGCAGCCGGGGGAGTCGGCCGCCACTTTCCTGGCTGAACTCTGTCGACTAGCCGTGGGCTGCGAATTCCGCCATGTGGATGACCACGTGGAAACTGCCTTCATGGGAGGGGTCCGGGAAGCCAAACTCCGCCGGCGCTTCATCGCAATGCTGGAACCTACCTTGGAAAAGATGCTCCAAACGGCAGTAGCCTTCGAGACATTGCAAAAGGACAAGGCAGCCACCAAAGTCCACCAGGCGGCTCCTCCCGAACCTGACTCAAGCGAAGAAGACGTCCACCGGATGCAACCACGCTTGAAGAAGGGTGAGCCCGGCGTCCCCAGGCCTAAGGGCCGGCGCCCAGCATCTGTCTCTGTTCCCTCTTCTGCTTTCCTCAACAGGCAGGCCCCAACGTGCGCCAGCTGCGGGGACCCCCACGACAGACGGACATGCTGCTTCCGTGATGCCATCTGCTGCACCTGCGGGAAAGCAGGACATCTCGCCCGGGCCTGCTGCCTGAGGAACAGCCACCGTGCCCCAGCAGCGAACTTCGAAGAAGTGGGTAGTGTTGTTCCCACGGCTACGGTAATGAACTTGCCCCAGCCCATTCCGGGCGCAATTTCCGTGTCTCTCCAAATAGAGGGAGTTCCTTGCTCCATGGAACTGGACTCAGGGTCAGCATATTCAATTGTGTCCGCAGCTACGTTCCGCCGCCTCTGCCCGAAGGGGGCACGCTGGCTGCGGCTGCCGGCCGGGTTGGTCCTCCGGGACTTCCAGAAAAACCCTGTGGCTATTAAGGGGCTAGCCAGGGTCCGGGTCCAGTACCACGCCTTTAACGGCCTGCTAGACCTTCTCGTGGTGGAGCGCAATCTAACCAGTCTCCTAGGTCGCGCCTGGTTCAAGCCGCTCGGAGTGCAGTGGACAGGAATACACCGTGTGGGCTCCACTGACTTTTCGGCCATCTGTGAGGAATTCCCCACCGTTTTCGACAGCTCATTGGGCTGCTACAAAGGACCCCCGGTTTCCTTCGACCTGGACCCGGCAGTCCGGCCCATCCGCGTGGCCGTCCGACGGCCACCGCTCGCCTTCCAGCCCAAAGTGGAGGCGGAGCTGGAAAAGCTCGTGGCACAAGGGGTGCTCGAGCCGGTCTCCCACGCCAAGTGGGAGACTCCCATTGTGACCCCCCTCAAAGCTAACGGGGAAGTCTGCATCTGCGCGGATTACAAATGTACAATTAATAAGGCATTACAGGACCACGCGTACCCGGTACCAGTGGTCAGCCATGTTTTGGCCTCCCTCGCGGGCGCCAAAATATTTGGAAAATTAGACTTGGCCCAAGCCTATCAGCAGCTTCCCATAGACGAAGCAACAGCCGAGGCACAAACGATTGTGACTCACAAGGGAGCGTTCAAGGTAAAACGCCTCCAATTTGGGGTCAGTGTAGCACCCGGAATCTTTCAAAATCTAATGGATTCTCTCCTAAAAGATGTTCCAGGAGTGAAGCCATTCTTCGACGATGTCCTCATCGCCGTCCCGGACGCCGACACGTTCGCAGCTCGCCTCCAGATGGTGCTGCAAAGGTTCCAGGACGCGGGTCTCAAGGTTCGAAAAGACAAGTGCACCCTGGGAGTCTCCTCGGTGACCTTCTTGGGGTTCCAAGTCACCGCGGATGGCATTCACCCTACAAAGGAGAAGGTAGCGGCGATTACAGGTGCACCCCGCCCGTCCTCAAAGGCGGAACTCCAGGTGTTCTTGGGACTTGTGAACTTCTACCACGCCTTCCTTCCGCACAAGGCGGTGGTCGCCGAACCCCTGCATCGTCTCCTGGACAAGGGAGCAGCTTGGGCCTGGGGCCCCAAGCACGATGCGGCCTTCCGGGCTGTCAAGGACCTGTTAGTTTTGAATGCGGTCCAGGCGCATTTTGATGAGAGGCTCCCTGTCATCCTGGCCTGCGACACGTCCCCCTACGGCGTTGGGGTGGTCTTGGGGCACCGGTTACCCAACGGAAAGGAGGTTCCGGTTGCCTACTACTCCAGGACCCTGTCATCAGCAGAACGGAACTATGCCCAGATCGACAAAGAGGCTCTAGCAATCGTAGCCGGTGTCAGGAAATTCCATGACTATCTCTACGGGCGGTCATTCACCGTGGCCACAGATCACAAGCCGCTGCTGGGTCTCCTTGCCCCCCACAGGCAGACCCCTCACATGCTGTCCCCGCGGGTCCTGCGGTGGTCAATTTTTTTGTCAGGCTACTCCTATGAATTGGTACATCGCCCGGGGAAGGCGATGGGTCATGCAGACGCCCTCAACCGTCTTCCCCTCCCATCCTGCGACCCTGATCCGACTCCCGCTTTCCACGTCGCACTCCTAGAGGACCTGCCGGAGCGCCCCATACAGGTATCGGATGTGGCCCGTCGCACGCGGCGGGACCGCATCCTTTCCCGTGTCTCGGACTGGGTGGGAAGGGGGTGGCCGGAAAAACCGGGACCAGATTTTGCCGCTTTCATGGCACGCAGGCACGAACTATCGGCCCACAAGGGATGCCTACTATGGGGATCTCGAGTGGTGATCCCCGGGCCCCTGCGGCCCCGAGTGCTAGAGGCTCACCCAGGAATTGTGCGCATGAAAGCTCTGGCCCGGAGTTACGTATGGTGGCCAGGCCTGGACAAAGACATTGAGGGGCGGGTCCAGAAGTGTGCCAAATGCCAGGAGTCGCAGCCAGATCCACCACACACTCCTGTCCGATCCTGGGAATTTACTAACAAGCCCTGGTCCCGCCTGCACCTAGACTTCGCGGGACCGGTCCAAGGCCGGTTGTTTCTTATCGTTGTTGACAGCTACAGCAAGTGGCTTGAGGTAGTGCTGGTAGCTTCGACCTCCACCAACGCTGCCTTAAGAAGTCTCTGGCCGATCTTTGCGACACACGGAATGCCAGAAACTCTCGTGACCGACAATGGGACCACCTTCACCTCCGGCGAGTTTCAACGGTTCGTGGAAGCCTGCGGTCTGCGCCACATCCGCTCCGCTCCATTCCACCCCGCAACCAACGGCCAGGCAGAGCGCATGGTGAGGACAACAAAGGACACGTTAAAGAAGATGGAGCACGGTGACTGGGAAGAGCAGCTGTACAAGTTCCTGTTCTGCCAATGGAACACACCCCACTCAGGGACCGGGCGCCGGCCAGCCGAACTTCTGATGGGAAGACGACTGGGAACCGTCTTGGACCGCCTACATCCCGACCGAGCAATTGAGGGGAACCCGACAACGGAAGACTGGCCAGCTGCCCGAGGATTCGCTCCCAAAGACCCCGTATATGCAAAGAACTTCGTGCGGGGTCCGACATGGCTCCCCACGAGGATCGTCCGAGTCACAGGGCCTTATTCCTACGAGGTCCTTACGGAAGATGGCGTAGTCTGGAAACGGCACATTGACCAGATTCGACGCCGTAACCAGAACCACGATGATACCCAGGCCCCCGAACTCCCTGCACCAACAGACCGTGACATCGACATGACTCCAGAAGCAGCGCCAGACCCTGACCCGGAGACTGCGGAAATGCCGCTCCTGCCCACGGACGAAGCAGTCGCACCATCCACACCTGAATGACCCCCGAGCAGACAGGCCCCGCCAGCAGAACAACTACCCACACCGCAACCTGCCAACACAAGCAACACGCCCCGCCTTACAACACCCCGGCACTCTGGACGTGAGCGCAGATGCCCGGACTATCTCAAAGACTATGTGTGCAGAGGGGTTCTGGACTATGGGGGGAGGGGTGTTATGTATTGACCATGCGGTCGCCATGTGCTCCCTTAATTGCAACTGCATGGCCAGAGCACATGGCCAGAGCATGGCCAGAGCACATGGCCAAGAAACTACCTGAGCTTCAGCCAGGTAGAACAAAGGCCAGGTGGATTCAAACCGGCCACCAATCCTGTACCTAGGTTTCTCCCAGGGAACCTATGAAATGTAAATAGACTTCTAATAGCCTATCAGGCCAGTTGGGTGAGGTCAGGGGATTGTCCCTGACCAGCATAAAAGGAGGGCTTCGAGCCCTGGGTTGTATGCTTCATCCAGACCAGCAATAAAGATCATGCTGTTTCACTGTTCCACGGACTCCTGACTCCAATACTTATCAGTGTTGATCCCGCTTCCTGGAAGTGTGGATGCAAATAAGCCGCAATCAAGCGGTGCCGGTAATGTGAACCCACTGATCCAGCAGGGATGCGTCTAACCGCCGATGCGGACACAGGGATGCTTCTGGCTCACAGAGTTAAAGCTCCCAGCTACGGGATCCTGCCCCAATTGCTGTTGTGCTTATGTGCCTACGTACAGGTTGGCAGAGCAGACAGCCACACACCACCACGGTGGTGCCACCAGGGACCACCTCGCAATGCAAATGCTCCATTCCGCTGCCTCCCCAGTATGGTCCTGTCACGCCCCTCTGTTCCCTCCCGTGGGTCGTGGCCTGTCGCCGTGGTCTCAAGGTCGAGTGGGAGGCACTGCCCCGCGGGCGGTGGGAATGGGGTGCCGGCGGGCCTCAGAACGGCGGGGGTGGGTGGGTTAACAGCACCCGTAGGCACCCTCCCACCACCGAGAGCCAAGCTTGCCCTGCAGACTCCCTTTTCTCTCTCTCTCGGCCTGCCATCTGCTTTCACACTCTTTCTCTCTCGCTCCTTGTTGACTCCTGGCTTCTCCTCCCTGGCCCGGCTGTGGCATTTCCTTTTATTCCCCTCTCCCACATGCAGTGCCTCCCACTCTCCAACCCCACCCCCCTTCAAAAGCCTGGACATGCAGCCCTTCCTCCTCCTTCCGTCTGCTGCATGCTGCCCTGGGCCGTGGCTCTTCCTACCCCAGCTGGCCCCTCCTCCATGCCAGCTGAAGGCCCTGCCTCTGAGGCGCCTGCTGCGCCGGCTGCTCCTTGGGGAAGAGGTGGGTGTGCGGCAGCATCGGCATGGGGTCCCTGAGTTTGGGACCGTGCATGACCCATTTCTGCTGGGGGAAGGGGCCGAGGGGGCTGCCGAGCTTCGTCGCGCTGCCGGGTCACGGCGTCGGCCTTTGTTGCTCCTGGGGACTGCAGCTGGGCAGCCGCGGCAACGGCCGGCGGGCTGTAGGTGCCAACTCCGGGAGGCTCTGGATGGGGGCTATGGCCCCAGAGGGGTGAGGGCGTCTGGGGGCGAACGGCCCGGGACGGGACAGGTCCCGCATCTGTCCATGCAGTGTGACTAGGAAGCCCTGCAGCAACTTGGCCTGGGTCTTTTTGCCTTGTTTCCCTTGCGCTTCATTCTGCCAGTCTGTCCTCCACCAATGTGTGTGTTGTTGATGAGTGGACTGGACATTAGGGCTGACAGTCTTCAGGTTGTAGCTGCAGATATCCTGCTATTACAGTTGATCTCCAGGTGATCAGTTCACTCATCAACAACACACACAAAATCGACACTTTGGACTTCATGACTGTACCCCATTGAAGCCTCTCCCTAAACTATGCCCTCCTCAGGCTCCACCCCCCAAATCTCCAGGTGTATCCCATCCTAGAGCTGGCAACCCTAGTGGATATGCAGCATATAATGAAATTTTAAGTCAAATATTGGAAATAAAGAAAAGCTTTCCCTCCTTATTTCCTTCTCTCCCTCCCTCCTTCCCTCCCTCCCTCTCTCCTTCCTTCTCTCCTTCTTTCCTTCTCTTTCTTTCCCTCTTTCCCTCTATTCCTTCCTTCTTTCTTTCTGCACAGATCTGTGCATTCCCCACCACCACCACCATAGCTAGCAATCCAAAACAGTCCAGTGGCATCTTTAAGACCAAAGTTTATTCAGGTACAAGCTCTCCCTCCTCTGTGATGGCAGATCTGCGCTGTCAGGGGTTGGCCTAATATGCCAATGAGTTTCTGCTGTTGGGTGTGGCCTATTATGCTAACGAGTTCCTGCTGGGCTTTTTCTACAAAAAGAGCCCTGTCTAAAGGTTTGCCAGTTCAGGCTGGGCAGCTCATAGCTATAAATACTTAACAAATAATAAAAGAGGCACAGTTTCGTGGAACAAATCTCCCCCTCCCTTTCAAGGAGTGGAGATGAAAGGCTTTTACAGCTAGAGGAAAGGTGACTGATAACCCTATAAGTCAACCCTAAATACTTACTGATAACCTTGTAAGTCTATTATTTCAGGAGGCTTCTATAGGACAGCAGACTGCAGCAGACCACCAGACAGCTGGCATTAGGGATGTCAACCTGAGTGCCAAAATAAAGAACACATTGTGAAACCAAAAGAAACAGACACATTTTGTTTTTTAGACCATTAAATAGGATCTTATATTTATTACTGCATCATGTAACTACCCTTGTAAGGTATTAACATTGGTGTCTCAGGACATTAAACATGACTTTATTATATAGACATTGATGATGATGATGATGATGATGATGATGATGGGGGGGTGGCATTGGTGCGAGTGGAAATGGACGCCTGAGTGAGCAGCTCCCACAAACCTCCCCTTAAAAGATCACCACAAACAACTTTTTCGGACGACTGATATTCTGCAAGTGATGGGAAGACGGTCTACAGCAAAGCGCATCCGCTCGATAATTGTAAGTAAGGATGTTACATCTTACTTTCCGTCATCGGACTCTGTTGGGCCTGTATTGGCAACCCCTGAATCCGTTCCCAAAATGGCGGCAGTTCCCACTAGCCCTACGCAGGATGGCATTGTGGTCTCCAGACAGGAGTTTCACGACACCATTAAATCCTTAGAACGAAACATGACCGCAACGATCTCAGAGCTCCTTAAACCAATAGCTGCCCAAATCTCGGAACTTAAAGAATCTATGGCACAAATAGCCCAGACTGCAGAAACAGCAGCTGAATCAACTACGATGCTGCAAGAGGACACTGAGTATTTTTACAAACAAGATGAGTGGGCTACAGACAAAATAATAACTCTTGAAAACCAACTCAAGGCGAATAATATTAAATTTCAGGGGATTCCAGAGGACAGTGAACAAGGCACTAATCTGAAATCTTTTATGTCCACATGGCTCTCGGAACTCTTAGAACTTGAAACTCCTGTAGCCCCGCTCATAGACTATGCATTTAGAGCGGGCAACGCAAGAGCGTGCCAGAACAATTATCCCCGGGATGTAGTTGTTAAGTTTCTTGATTCACAAACAAAAGCAAAAATACTAACGCTCGCCAGTATCAATGGATCTCGAACTTTGCAAGGAATAAATGTTCAAACACTCCAGGACCTTTCTGCAGAGACCTTATTGAGGAGAAAAGCTCTCAGACCAATCACCACAACATTGAACACAGCGAAAATCCACTATCGTTGGGTTGCCTTTTATAAACTTCAGGTCCAACACCAAGGCACAACACTGCAAGCCTCGGACATGGATTCAGGTCTAAAATTGCTGCAAGACCTGCAACTTCAACTGCCAATCCTTGAAACCCCGGACAAGGTGCCTGCACAGCCTCAATCTTTCATCCAGCACTGGCAAACAGCAAAAGGCAGGAGAGAGAGGAGGAACAAAACGGCCTGACTTAAACAAAGCTGTCATTCATTGTTCCAGTGGCCAGCAATCCAGTTGTTTGGGTTTTCACTTAAGCACTGTTGCACTTATAAGATATTGTCATAGGGTAATTTTTCCCCCTTTTTTTTCTTAGTAGACTTTACATTATTCGCTTAATTGTAGTCCAATTTACAGAAAAATCATTATTAAGATTTATTATAACCTTTAAGCTAGAGTATAAGTAAATTTATTAGAGGATTTTGTCAGCGTTATTGAGACAGAACCCTGACACTATCTTTTTACAAGAAACTCATCTTAATAGGAAACAGAACTTGGTCTTCAAATCTTCTAAATTCTCTGTTCAAATCCAAGCCCAAGGCACGTCAAAATCTCATGGAGTGGCAATACTAATACGCAAGACCATCCGGTTTCAAACTTTGAAAGTGGAGCAGGACCCACAAGGCAGATTTATTTTCTTAAATGGAGTGCTTAATGGTAAACGCATTACGCTGGTTTCTCTGTATGCTCCCAACGAAGGTCAGTTAGATTTTATTCACCATACTTTTCAAAAACTAACTGTATTTAGTGATGATCCATGGATCATAGGGGGCGACTTCAACCATGTTATTGACCCCAAACTGGACATAGCCAGACGGCATGGGACACAATCCGTAAAGTACTCCTCACAGGTCCTCAAAAGCAGTGCCAAACTAGCATCACTCCTAACTCATTTTAACCTCATTGATGTGTGGAGATTTCACAACCCAACTGCCAAAGACTATTCTTACTACTCACCGAGATTTCAAACTCATACTAGAATTGATTTCATCATGGTTTCTTCCTCGATTTCTAATTTATTCTCAGACTCCACCATAGGATCCAGGATATGGTCAGACCATGCCTGGATAGAAAGCTACATGGACCCCACAGAACAAAAACCACAATGAGCTCCATGGAGGTTGGATCCAAAGCTTTTATGTTAAAATCAATTACAGACACGGTAGAAACCGACAGAAGACTACTTTACACACAATAATAACTGTGGTACTTTGCAGCACTTTGTCTGGGATGCTCATAAAGCGGTCATCAGAGGAAAGTTCATAGCTATTGGTTCAACCTACAGGAAAGCAAAATTACAATTACAACAAGATATGTTACATAAAATTAAAGCATTGGAAACAAAATACAAAGACTCTGGCAACAAAAAAAAACATACAAAAAATTGCTACTAGAACGGAAAAAAAATGGAATCCATCGAAGTCTCCCAAATTCAAAAAAGAATAGCATACACTTACTATTCAGGACACTTACTATTCAGGAAAAATGCCTACTGAATCTTGGTCTAGCTTTTGTCCCCACTCCCCGTTATGACCCCTTTAAAACCAGAGTTGATTTCTTTAAGTTGACTAGACTTTTGAAATTGAGAATGTTTTTTGGTGACTCTAATAAATTGATTAATCCTTTCAAACGCAAGTCACAATTTGTTCCTAATGTTTCCAATCCTGAGTTGCAGGTTTTTGAATGTCTAGTCCTCCGTGATATTGAATCTCTTGAGAGGTCCATGCCCAAATATAAGTATAACTTGACTATTGAGGAGTGTAATTGTATACAGGAGCTGAAAAGAGACAAGACTATTGTTATCAAGAAAGCAGATAAGGGAGGAGGCATTGTTATACTAGATAGCCCAGATTATTTACATATGATTCACATTCTACTTACTGACGTAAATTTTTACAAGCCTATGTCAGTGGATCCCACTGATCAGATAAGAAGAATTATAAGAACGGTCCTTTACGAGGCCCTATCTTTAGACTATATTGATCAGTCTACTTGTATCTTCCTTACCAATGAATTTCCTTGAGTTCCAGTCTTTTATGTATTGCCAAAAATACACAAGCCAGGGCATCCGCCCCCAGGCCGTCCCATAGTCTCTGGTACAAATTCTATTTTTGAGCTTATTTCTCAATACACTGATTCCTTTCTTCAGCCTTTTGTCCAGAAGACAGCTTCATATATTAGAGACACTAAAGATTTTATTAATAAGATCGAGAGGACCCCTGCACCGTCCAATGCTATTTTGGTTACGTTGGATGTTTTGTCCCTTTACTCAAACATACCTCATGATGAGGCTCGGCAAATATTGGCCAATACTGTTATGAGAAGGGAGAGTCTTGTTCCGCCCACTCACTTCCTTCTTGATCCCATTGACATCATTTTTGACAGAAGTTTTTTAGGTTTCAAAATGACTTTTTTTTACAGGTTAGGGGTGTAGCTATGGGGTCTCCCTTTGCACCCAGTGTAGCAAATTTATTCATGTCTCACTTTGAAACACACTGGATCATGAATGCTCAGGTTAATCCTTTTTTTGAGCATATTTTGCTGTACAAACGCTACACTGATGATCTTTTCTTTTTATGCAGTAATTTTCCGGTGGAGGAATTTGTCAATTGGCTTAATTCTGTCCATACAACTATCAAGTTTACGTTTCAAACCAATGGCTCAGACATCAACTTTCTAGATACTACAGTATTTATTTCCCAGACTAACACCTTAGCTGTTAAACCTTTTTTTAAGAGCACAGACAAGAATTCTTACCTCCACTTTAAGTCCCACCATATTAGACATATTAGACAGAACATCCCATATGGCCAATATCTGAGATTGAAAAGGAACTCCATTCTGGAGAGACACTATGCACCTGCTGCGTTAAGACTTTCCAAGGAACTGAAGGCGAGGGGATATTCTCCTCATATTATACATCATGCACAGGAGAGAGTAAAACAAATAGAAAGGGCAGAGAGATTTAGACCATTCGCACTCTTCCCAGTCCATTCACTGTGCTTTTGATTTTACCCCATTGGCATCACAAATAAAGACTATTATTTTGAGGCATTGGCATATAGTAGATAGGATTCAGGGCTGTCAGAACAGGCCTTTTATTGGTTTTAGAAGAACTCAGAACCTTCGGGACTCTTTAGTTTGCTCAGACTACTTGGCTCGTCGGCCACCTATTGCCCCCATTACTACAGGATACCATCCCTGTGGGAGATGTGCTATGTGTCCACAGGTATGGCACACCTACACTATAGACATTCCAGAAAAGAATTTCCATCATGTCCTTAAGCATTTCTCTTCATGTTATACTAAAAAATCTGTGTATCTTTTAAAATGTTCCTGCCCATGTTTCTATGTGGGTTATTCCACTAGGACCATCAAACATGGATGATAGAACATAGATCTTGTATAAGCAATGAACGTCTCAAATGCCCACTGGTACAGCATTTTTTAGGAAAAAGATACTCTTGCAGTGACTTCAAGTTTGTTGTGCTTGAAACTGTTAATACACCTCAGTATAATCAGATCGATATTCAGAAATGACTCAGGCAATGTGAGGCTTATTGGACTTTCCGTCTTCAAACCTTGTACCCTGATGGTCTTAATCAAACTTTGGACTATACTTCCTTTTTATGAAGTCTATGTGTGTCTCTTTAAGAGCAGTCTGTTTCTCCTTCAATTACTAAACTTGGTGAGAGTATTTCTAACTATAAACCATACACTCCTCAAGGTGAGCCGACTTTGGAGATTAGTTCCTGTGTTAATGGCCTGTTAGTAAGGTTTCAAGATTGTTGTCGTGAGTGTTGTAATTCTCACAGTTTGTATACTGTTAAATTACATGGATTAGATGAGAGTATATAGTGACAGGTATTGTATTTTTACAGTGTTAGATCAAATGTGTTAGATAAGAGTTTATAATGTTAATACATATTTTATATATCATTTTATAGGAGTTTTACTTGATAGGAAATACCCCAGAGCTCGGGAAAAACCTATAAATTTACTCCTGACCCAACCAGAAAGTTCTCTTCCAGAACTGTTCTCAGTAATTCAAACTTCTGGCAAGATTTCCGGTTTAAAAGTCAACTGTTCAAAAACCTCTTTATATCCTATTATATTAACACCCAATCACCGCAACTTTATAAAACAAAACTACATTCTCAACTGGGTCAAGAAAATGTGGAAATTCCTTGGTGTCCATATACCTCTCCACCTATCCGATTTAATTAAAGAAAATCATACTTCAATCACCAAACTATTGGATGACCTTCCTAAAGCGACATCTTCCCCTTTATTAACCTGGGTGGAAAAAATACAAGTTGTGAAATCTTTTATCTTCCCAAAACTACTTTACCTATTTTGTGCTATCCCAATAATTATTCCTCAAGAAATGCTACGGGCATCGGATCAATTTAACAATGTCCTGTCATCGGATCAACTTAACAATGCTCAAAAGACCCACAAGGCAAGGTGGTTTCGTGTTACCAGATTTATCTTTATATAATGATGCCACTACTTTAATAGGCCTACTAAAACAATACAACACACACTACCATGCTGACTGGAAGGTATTTGAACTCTCATATTTGGATGGCTGTGCATTCCAAGAAGTACTATGGGAAAAACCAATGAAGAGACCACTAGAAATCAACAACAACATTTTTCTGTTAAATACAATCAAAACATGGGACAGACTCAAATCGAGACTGATATCGCTGCCAATGTTCCTAACCACCTTTACAAGGCAATCCTGGTTTACGCCGGGCCTTTCAAGAAACTCTTAGTCTGGAGAGCATGTGACATGTCCAGATTTAGTGACATCAGGAAAAACCTATGTCTGTTAGATAAAAATGATTTGGAACTCAAATACAACTGCAAAATTGACTGGTTTGAATACATGCAGATTAAACATTTATGGAACTCTACGGCCCCGTCCACACTCACTTTTGTCGCTCATTTCTCCCTATTGCTTCAGGTTCCCCCACCCCCCCATATGTTTTGTTCTCTCTAGTAGTCCCAGAGGGAGCAAAACACATGTGGAAAAGGGGGAGGAACCCAAAGCAATAGGGAGAAATGAGCTGCAAAAGTGACAGTGTGGACGGGGCCTACATTCAACAAAGTGTCAGATCAAAACCCACTATTATTGCAATCAAACCATTCAAACAAAGGTCTTATCTCTAAAATCTATGTGGAATTACTTAGTTTCCCATTAAAAACACCTCTCAACTTCCAAACATCCTGGAACAAAGACTGCAATATCTCCATGGATGATGACACTTGGAACAAAATTTTGGAACTCCCCAAGCATGAAATCTAGATCTCTAAACATCAAAACACAAGCCATCAAGCTAATCCTACGTTGGTACTACACTCCAACTCAACTGCACTACATCAACAAAGCATACTCACCTCTATGTTGAAGATCCTGTGGGAAATCGGCTTCTTACTTTCACTGCTGGTGGACCTGCAAAAAAGTCAAACAATTTTGGTCTACAATAATACAATAACATCAGTCGATTTCCTTGCATCTCCAGAAATAATTATATTAGACTTATTGCCCGAATGTGAAATACCCGATGTCTGTAAAGACTTAATCTCAACTTTATTTACGGCTGCAAAATACGTCATGACTTCCAATTGGAAAAGTACAAATTCCCTTACCAAAAACCAATGGTACATAAAGGTTTGGGAACTATATGCGATGGAAAAAATAGCAACTTCGGTACCACCTTATAATACATCTACACACCATTCTTATTTTTTTCAAAATGGTTGCCATTTATTGAAGCAGCAGTTAATGACTATATTCCCCAAAGTACTATTCAAAAGCGTTATAGTGAAATTATATATTTATTTTAGGGAAGAAGGTACGAAGTTAGTTTATTAAGTTTGTTTGGTTTAAGAATTAGTTATGTTATTGTTTTTTGTATTATTACTTGGTATTTTATATTATTCAACATTAAAGTATATCACTGTATCTAGGCACCATAATATTACCATTGTTGTAACCTGTAAGGTTTAATTTTGTTGTTGTTAAAAGTTATAAATAATTTTTTTTTAAATGATGATGATGATGATGATGAAATAGAGAGAGATCATATACCATCCTTGTAAGGTATTAAAATTTGTAACCCCTTCAGCCTTACAAAACTGAGTTAGTAATAATAAAGCTGCAGATGCCACATTCAAAACCACAATCGTGGCTTAAACAAACACAGCTTTTATTTAGAGGTGGAAAAAACAAGATGGAAAGAATCAGGAGTTTTGAACTAAAGTGCTAATATAAAATATATTGAGAAGTCCCAAAGTTAGGTTGAGGGGAAAGGAGTCAATTTCTTTAGTTCCTGGGCTCATGAACTCCAGTAAATTATTGCCATAAGGAAAAGCTGAATATTACTTCTAGAAATTATTATTAGTATTGCTGGATATGAACAGGTACCTATGTTCTAACTCATTCTTTTGAATGAATGTCACAGGGAAAACCAAATGCACTGAGAGAAAATTCAGAGTCTAATTGGTCATCTCTCATGATTATTTATTAGGAGTTAACCTTGAAATTGTTAATTTTTCTCTATTACTCTTTTCTGTTTATTTGCCACCCACGTCTCGGACTTTGGCAAAACAAAACTGGGTTCACTTAGGAAGCATAATTGACAGTATATTGATTTGTTTTCCATTTAGTTTATTTGTTTTAGCTTGTGATAAGAATGCTAGAATGGGGCATGATAACAATGTCCTAACACAAAAATTAATAGGCCCAGACAATGAAAATCTTAGTTCTTTTTGGTATGATAGGATCCCTAAGCATATGATTATTAATTTGAACATCTTAGATTTAACAAAGTTTTGTATTCAAAGAACTTTTATCTCAGTTAACAGTCAGGTGGGCCTTAATTCTAAGAAAGATTATACCTATAATATTGAAAGAGGTGCAAATTATCTATATACTAATTCCAAGAGGGTTTTTTCCTGTATGGATACTTATATCTACCAAAAGAGAGCTCACTCTCCCCAAACAGATTTTCCTACATAGTCAGGGGCCTTTCTCAGTATGCAGAAAAATCCAAAAAGTTTTTAAAAAAAACTTTAGGGACGTTGAATTCCCCACAATATCTTTTGAAATGGCATAAGCTCCAGACATCAACTGTGAGAGATTATAATGTTCAGGTGAGGGGGAGGCTTCTAACTGTTTCTGTCGGTAAAAGGCAGAGTTTTTGCTGGCAGCAGTCTAGGGTTGTCAAGTACCCCCCCTAGCCACGGGCAGCAGATCCAGATCCAGGCTGGGAAACTCCTGGAGATTTGGGGGTGGGGCCTGGGGAGAACAGGTACCTCAGTGAGGTACAATGCCATAAACTCCACCCTCATTTTCTCCATGGAAAGTTATCTCTGTAGTCTGGAGATGAGCAGTAATTCCAGGGGATCCCCAGGTCCCAACTGGAGGCTGGCATCCATAGGCAGCATCCTCTGTGTGACTTGATACCACCTGATTTGCATGACTTAATTAGGTCCAGCTGCTTTGCTACTGTTCATCAGCAGCCACCCTATGAAAGCCAGTGTGATGTAACAGAGCTTCAGAGTGGGTTCTGCGAGACCCAGGTTCAGATCCCCATCTTGTGGTGGAAGCTGACTGGGAGATTTTGGACCAGTCAAATACTTTCAACCTAACCAACTTCACAGGGTTGTTGTGCAGGTAACAAAGAGGAAATAATAATGTAAGCTGCTTTAGTCCCCACTGTGGAGAAAGACTGTAATTTTCCTAAGTAGAGGCTGTGGGGGAGGGGGTGGAGATCGAAAGCTAAAGATAAATAAAGATAGGTTGGCTGTTGGGTAGGAAGGAAATAGAGTTGCCAACTGTCATCCAGGTGACAGAGATCAGTTCCCCTGAATAAAACATCTGCTTTGGAGGGTTGCTGAGGCTGCTTGACTCCCCAAGCCTCACTGACCCCCCAAATCTCCAGGAATTTCTCTGCAGCTGGGAGATCCATTGTGATTCCCAGAGCACTGCCACTGCTGCTGTGGGGGGAGAGGAAGCAGGCAGGAGGCTGGGAGAGTGATGGGGCAGAAAGAGAGAGTGATGGGGTCAGGGGCAGAAAGAGAGAAAAAAAGTGATGAGGTGGGGAGGCAGAAAAACAAAGCAAATGATGATGGGTTAGAAAGAGAGAGGAAGTAACATACATGGAGGAAGGAGAGAGAGTAAGAAAGGGGGCAGAAGGGAGAAAGAGTTTGAGAGAGGTAGGGGGAGAAGGGAGGAAGCAAAGATGTGAGGAATGGGATAACCATCCCGCAAGCTCCTTGCAGGTCTTCACTTGTATATACTAATGTGGCCCTCTTTGTGAAAGCCATGGAAGCAGGCAATCTTTTAGGTAGTGATCACTTTTTGATTTTTTTGATTTTTAGATCTCAAATTTTCTCATTTGTAGTCACGACTCACTGACTGGCTCAGTCATCCAATCATTTCTGCTATGTCTGTTGAAATTCTAAATTTAATTAGGTGTCCAAAATTTGTAGCGGTCTAGGGAGGCTTCTGTATGTAGATCCATTGTCCGTAGAGTCTTTTCACCTCTTTCCTAAGACTCTCAGGGGTTCTGAATCAATATTTACAAAGCCTAATGTGCGAAGAACAAATGGATCTAGGGTAACAAGTCAAAACCCACAGTTTGATAAAGAACATAGACTAAAAATGAGCTTTTGCAAAAGCTTTAAAAAGAAAAATGATCCTTGGTCATTGGTTATACTCTTGGCTTTTACATAAGATTATAAATCCTTGTTACAGCATTGCAAATATTGATTCATTTGTGAGAGTTGGAAACACCTGACTTTGACAGTTAACAATAACAATACATCTGCCTTTTGATTAATTGACAATTCTGGAATAAGGGTTCATTATAACATTCGTTATTGACTGATGGAGTAGGTAAAGTATTTTTCATTTATCCACTCTGGAGCCAAATTCAGTGTTAACTGTTAATCCTGAGCGTCTCCCCATCTGGCCTCCAGTGACACCCAAATATTGTGGCACAACTCATCTTGTCTGCATTCCAGGAATGCTCCAGATGTAGATTTAATTTCAAATGACTTATTTAAAGTCAACTCTGGCTGGTAGGCTGAAGTTTTAGCTCCATTTTTTAGCATGACTAATTCCTTTGGTCTTATCCCATATTCTTGGA
The DNA here is from genome assembly GCA_029233225.1 of Lepidodactylus listeri. NCBI lineage: Eukaryota > Metazoa > Chordata > Lepidosauria > Squamata > Gekkonidae > Lepidodactylus > Lepidodactylus listeri. The sequence goes on along the minus strand of JARCFY010000009.1, from coordinate 106,682,078 downwards.
AACAGACCATTATAGTTCCTATATTCAAAGAAAGGAATAGTTCTGATTTGGCATGTTATTTATTTATTTATTTATCTATTAGATTTATACCCTGCCCTCCCCACCAAAGTAGGCTCAGGGCAGCTGTTATTACCCGATTAGTCTACTTTCTTGTTTAGAGAAATTATCAGTTTTCAATTAAAATGTCCCACCTTGGATCACTGTTTGATTCCCATCTAGCTGAGAAATACATCCCCCCCCCCCCCAGATTTATGGATCTCAGAGGAGTGTCTGACAGTATTCCTAGAACCAGACTCTGGAATAAATGAAGAAAATCTACTATAGACAGGAGGTTATTGTGGTTGACTGAAAATCTCTATATTGGCCAGAGTGCACAAGTCCGCTGTCAATATTTCATTCATTCATTCATTCATTCATTCATTCATTCATTCACATTTTTACCTCGCCCTCCCCACGAACAGGCTCAGGTTTAGAAATGTATAGCAAATGCTAAGAACTGCTATTTTAAAGGAAATGGAACCCAATGGTCTATTGATGGTAGGCAGATTTAACAAGTGAAAGCGTTTATGTATTTTGGGATATTTTTTCTAACAATTTGAATTGGTAATTTCATCAAAAGGATATGTTGAAAAAGGCTAGCTCTTGTATTGAGGTATATTTAAAAAATTAGGTATCAAGAGATGTTATATTCCTGGGGTGATTCCGTTTTTAATATGGAAATTATTCCTATATTGCTTTTTTGGGGTGGCCATTTGGATTCAATTGATACATGAAAAAATTAATCTTGTTTTCTTCATAAATTGATTAATGTTCCTAAATGTGTAGCTGAAATGTCATTATGCGCTGAATCGGGTCAATTATCCTCCGAAGCCAGAGCTTGGCAATTCTCTTTCTGTTTCTATTTTAAAGTAGGAATTATTTTTTCGTTATTCTAGATATTTGGCTTTGATAAATGAAGATTCTTTCAAATCATCCTGGTTTAAGATTTTTGACTCAAAACTCCCTCTCATTGGTTTAAGCCCTGACATTATTCAGGGGCTTGGTCCTACAGCTATAAACTCTTTCATTAGTAAACTTATTCAGGAGATGGATTATTTGAGTACATGTTTTCATGCCCACATGGGGTTCTTTCTTATTTTTTGGAATCCCCCCTCCTAGATTACTGCCTTTTTATGTCTTCCGTTTGTCTGTCCCAAATTATTTTAACTTTTTAAAACTGACACAGTTAAATGTGCAGCCCACTCTGTTATGTGGTAGATTAACAAGGACCCCCTTTTTCAAAGCATTTGTGTAATTGTTCTTTAGGGAAAACTGGTACATTTGTGCATATTTTATTGGAATGGCCCTTATATGTGTGGTTTTTGACATTTCTTTTTTCAACCTCACTATAAACTAATCTTACTCCTTTAATTTGATACTACTCTCACTGTCACTGCATTTTTAATTGTTTGGGCATAAAAGATTAAAGATTATATTTATCAGAGGAGGGTACATGACTGCTCAAGAAATTTGATCAAAAGAGCTTTAATCAGATGAAAGAGAAGAAAAGGAAAACACAAATGCTTCTCTAGGTTAAAAGTTCCTTTCAAGTTTTACTTTAGTTCAGCAGAAGGGATCGTTAAAACTTCTCTCTGTGCTAAGTTTTCTACTTGCAAAGTTTTGTTGTATGGGTCAGCATTCAGTGGTATGCCCCATTCCACCATTTCATTCGGATTCATACGTTGACCCCACCTCATATATAGAACCTCTATGTCTCCAGAATCCCCATGGACAAACTATGTTTTGTTTTTAAAGTGCAATGTTTTTATCTTGATCCCATGGTAATGTTGGAATTATGTCAATTTGTACAGAAACTGCCCATTTTCCTGGAATTTATTCTGCAGCTACAATAAAAAAGGCACTGTTCTAAATTGGGGTGGGAGTGTCACTTGAGATGTGTGTGGGGGGTGACATACAAAGTTTTTTTTAAAAATTATGCAATAGCACCTTCCATTTAAATTCTCATGGTTCAGTTTTTGCACATGCATTTTAGCATTAGTTCATTGTTTACCTGTTTCTCTGAGATGTGGGTCAGTGCTCCACATGCACCCACTCCCCAAGCATCACAACTTTGTCTCTTGCCGTCCTTCCCCTTTAAACGCCCCCCCCCCGAAGTGAGCAACAAAACTTGGACGCAGCGCCTGTTGCGGGAAGCAGTGCTGTGGTGCTCAAGAGTGGACTTGGGGGGGCCTCGTGGACACACATGGGGTTGTTCCTGGCAGGGAGAACCTCGCCATCAGGGAGAATCTTAGGGGCGGGCATGGGAAGCAAACCCTTCGCAGGGAAGGGAGGAAACCCCACCAGGGGAGGACAGGAAGGGTGCCTGGCTGGGAACTGTCCTTGCAGAAAAGAACAAGGGGGCGGCCTTGATGCTCGCACTGATTTCTTGAAGGGGAGCGCCGGGTCATGAGAAGAAAAGGGCCGAGCTGAAAGCTGGCACCTCGGGGCTCCTTCTTTCCTTCTCTCTTTCTTTTTCTCTTTTCTTCCTTCTTTCCTTCTCTCTCTTTCTTTCTGCACTGTCAGAGATGTGGCCTAAGATGCTAATGAGTTTCTGCTGTTGGGTGTGGCCTATTATGCTAATGAGTTCCTGCTGGGCTTTTTCTACAAAAAGAGCCCTGTGCACAGTGAAAGTGAGGAAAAACACCTGTGCATAATAGGCCTAAGTCTATTTGGAAATACAGAACAAACTTTATTTTTTCAGAAGACCCAGTACAGATCTTATATTAGACGCATTCCCTAGAAATTGGGGAAAACCAACAAGCTGAACAAAATTGGACACGTTCAGGAGTGATACAGAGAGAGAGAGTGTGTGTATCAGAGAATCATCTAAAACAAAAAGTGATTGAATTTGCCAATTAGTGCTTTTACATTAGCCTTAAATATGCAAAAACTTTAGTAAATTGTCAAATTAAACAATTATGACTGTAATCAACATTGCTTGTATATCGTGATCATATACCCTAAGCTCAGTCATCAAGATCACAAACAGCAGCTGAAAATTAAGTATATCAGCGTTGAGGGCTTAGTGTACTGAATTTAAAATATGGTAAACACAATCAACAATTATTCTGTAATATACTGAGATCTCAGGTCATTGTGGAAGGTGTGTTACTAATTACTTTTACTCCCTGAGACTAATTCACTGACCTTGTCTTTGGCGGACGTGTTTGTGGTTATTGAGCAGCATAATGTTCTTGCTCCCCTGGAGGTGAAGGGCTTAAAAAAGTAAGACAGAATGAAAAAAGAAAGAAAAGAACTTGGCCTCTCCTTGATATCACCAACTCCAAGATACTCTGGTCATTACAGAAGAATATCACTTGGGGTCACTCTGGACTCATTTCTAATCTTTAGGTAGAGAAAAAAAAGAATTGTGTTTTAGACATTCTCGGCTCAAATGTCAGGCTCCTTTCCAGCTCGTGGGACCACACACCCTCACCACTTTCACTGCTTCCCCCTCCCCCCTGCCCATCCTGGAAGCTGCTTGACAACATCTTAGTGAGTTCTGCTGGTTTTACATTAGGGTTGCCAAGTCCATTCTACTCACCGGCGGGGGGGAGTCCTCCTTTGCCCAGGAGCTTCCCCGGCGCGCGCGCAAACCGCTCGCGCTTGGTGACGTCACCCGAAAGTGACATCACCACGTTGGGGGCATTGCCAGTGCGACGATCTGGCAATCGCCCCAAAACTCTATGGTACCATAAAGTTTTGGGGCGATTGCCAGAGCATCGCCCTGGCAACGCCCCCAACGTGATGACGCCACATACGGGTGACGTCATTACATTTGGGAAGGCGTCCTGGCTGGACGACTTCGGGGGTGGGGTTTCCCCCACCGGCCGAATGCTGGCCGGTGGATCGGGAACTCCTGTAGCGGGGGATCCCCCGCCCCCCAGGCTGACTTGGCAGCCCTATTTTACATTTTTTTTTTTTTTGCCAAAATTGACTTACGGCACAAAAGGCCTTATTTAGTTTTTAAAAAATATTCATGAAATGGACCTATGGTGTAAAAATACGCCAGTCTGATGATTGTTTGTTATGTCTCTTCTTTCTGGGTGAGGGTGAGGACAAGCACCAGGGGGGCTCTGTGCCCGGTGCGTAAACAAACGATACACACATCATGGCAAGGCTTTTACATTACCAGCAGCCCTTTAGGAAAAGGCTCTCTTGGCTCCAACAGAAAGGCCAACAAAGACTCCACCTCCCGCCTGTTCTGCCTGATCTCAAAGGCAAACTTGGCATCCTTCCGGTTGCAGTCGCTCCTCCCTTGGTTCCGAGGTCATCCTCAGTTCCAAGCAGCACAGCAGTTTGGAACCACCGGTAAAAGGCAAAACAAAAGTTGAAACGTTTGGACTCTAAGATGTCTGCAACTAAAACCTCTAAGCAGGGGTCTGTTGGAGCAGGAGTGCATAGGAGCATAGCTCCAGGAGTGAGGAGCCCAGGGGGCGGGCATATGACCAAGCCCCACCCCCTCCTCAGCTTCCCCGAGCAGTGCAGAGGCGCAGAGCCCCGGGGAAAGCCCTGCTAGGGTCTTTATTGTTTTTAATGTTTTGTTTTAATATTGATAATTTTATCATTGTTCCTTTTATGACTGTGTGCTGCTTTTCCAGAGACTTGCTCATGGTGGCATATAAATTTTCTAAGTATACCATTTTTTATCTGGGCACATGGCACATAAGTACTGGAGAAATTTCACCAACCCTTCAACAGCTTCCACCTTATCAGTTTGGTGTAGTGGTCAGGAGTTGTACTCTAATCTGGGAGAACCGGGTTTGATTCCCCACTCCTCCACATGCAGCTGCTGGTGTGACCTTGGGCCAGTCACAAGTTCTCTCAAAGCTGTTCTCTTATGAGCAGTTCTCAAAAGACCTCACTCCACCCCACCTACCTCACAGGGTGTCTTGTTGTGGGTAGAGGGAAGGGGAAGGGATGGGTGGTGCACATGTCCTGGGTATCTCAAGTCTACTGGAAACCTGGTGGGAGCAGGAAGAGAATGAGGGTGTGTTCTTTACACTTATTTTTTATTGCACAAAGTATTGGATGGGGAAGGGAATGGAGGAAGAGCAGGTCAGTTTCACTCACCTATGGAGTGGAGCCTGAGGGGTGGGTGTTGCCTTCTGACACACTTCCAGTATGTTGGGGGGGTGGCATATGCAAATGAGTTATGCTAATGAGCTCCTGCACCTCTTTTTCTACAAAATGACCCCTGCCTCTAAGCATGGGCAGTCCCCTGGAGTAGAACAATCAAAGCCACACACTAAAGCCCCTCTGCGAGTAAAGGATTCATCATCAGTTCTGAGGAACTCCTCTCCTCACTTGCGCAAGGAGGCATCCATTAGATCTCCCATCTCAACCTCATGTTCCCCCAAGGCCTGTTGGAGAGGATACTGGAAGCAGCAACAGACTGCAGAATATCAATATGAGCTATCACAAAGGTTAGAACAGACTTTTAAATATATATGCACCCTGTAGAGCATGAAGGTCCACCAACCAACATCTTTTGGTGGTCCCCGGCCTCAGGGACATCTGTCTTGCCTTGGCCAGGGCCAGGGTTTTTTCAGCCCTGGGCCCTGCCTGGTGGAATGAGCTCCCATGTGAGCTCAGGGCCCTGAGAGATTTATTACAATTCCACAGGGCCTGCAAGGTGGAGCTCTTCCACCAGGATTTTGGTTAAGGCAGCGGGCATCCCCTTCCTCAAGCCGGCCTCCACCTCTGGGTCTGGATGGGGTTCAGGAGTGTCAGATGTCCCCCTGAGCTTCTTTGGCATCTCCCATGATGGTCCCTCACTCACCCTGGTCATACTTAGATAAGGAGTCCATTCCTAGATCTGGCCCAGGGTTAGGGCTGCCAAGTGCCGGCGACTTACCGGTGGGGGGGAGTTGTTCTCCCCCTGGGAGCTCTTCTGTTCTCCCCCCAGGAGCTCTTCACCCAGAGGTGACGTCATTACACGGGGGAAGTCGTCCTCACCGGACGACTTCTGGGGCGGGGTTCCCCCCGCCGGCCGAGTGCCGGCCGGCGGATCGGGAACCCCTATAGCGGGGGATCCCCCAACCCCCGGGCTGACTTGGCAGCCCTACCCAGGGTGGTCCTGAAACCATCCAAATGTACATCCATTTCCATATGAGCATTTCTGCCCTAAATCTATGCTTATATGCAAATCCCATTAATCTGCAACTTAACTTTTTTATCCATTAATATCCCAAAGGCTGATACAGGAAAAGAAGAATTGTTTACCCTCTACATACACACAAAATACATCAGAATAATTCCTTGGGCAAATCTGTATACCTAGTTTACAGGAGATGTATTACAGGAAGGAGCCTCATGACATTTCAGGGTGAGCAGTGTTTATTTTGCTATGAACTCTTTGCTGTTAAGTATTCACAAGATGGCCCAAATTATTAAGTTGTGAAATGATTAGTGCTTCATTGATATTCAGGAAATATCTTAATAGCTGCTTTTGTTTGTTAGTGACTCAATGAATGGTTTGCTCTCTTGTGTTGTTTAGTCTGTACGGTTGGCTTCCTGATCCCCAAGAGGATGAAGTTTTAAGATAAGAGGGCAGATAATGTAATCCTGATGCCTCTGAAACAGTGATGATTTCAGTTCACAGGTCAACTCTGTATTTGGAATAAGTGTAAACAGGGATTATCACACCATTTATGGCAAATAACATTCTGCCTTTTACACATGAAACACTTGGAAAGGAAAATTAACCAAGATTTTCCCTTCTATCTGTTCTAATAAATACAAAGCAAACCTTAAGGATGGTCTTTTCATGGTGAAAGAAACAGCACTGGATTGGACCCAATCTGTCTTTTCATTCAGTCTCACCTAATTCTCATCTTTACTATGATCCTTTTGGGCAGTCAAAGGCCCTCTTCTGCATTTTTCACCAACAGAAAAGCTGGTTAGATCCAACCCAAAGAACGAAAAGTGGAAAATCTCTCTGCCTGCACACTCACAGTGAAAAACAGCACTCAGGGCTCATTTTGGCTCATCCTTCTCATGGCTGGGCCATATGCCAAACCATTCCAAATATATCAATTAGATTCAATTCTGGGCATGGAACAGCCGTCACTGGGGGTGTGGGGGGGAGGTATGCATGAATTTCCTGCATTTTGCAGGGGGTTGGACTAGATGACCCTGGATGTCCCGTCCAACTCTATGATTCTGATATCACTTTACCTTCTATGCAAGACCAGCAAGATAGACTCATAATCTACACTATAGGGTCTAAATTTATGCTTGGCTTCAAATGTTATAAAGGCGTAGAAATGCTGTACAGGAATTTGGGTTGTTTCAGGGCACAGGGACTAAAAATTCCAAGGAAGATGTCCAAAAGATGACAATATTTTAAAACATTGAAGGCAATGTTGCTGTTAATTTGTCCAGTTCTGGTAAGAAAAAAATCTAGTCTGATAATGCAAAAGCTTTAAGATAATGATTTACAGAAGAAGCTGAACTTTTTGCAACTCACTTGACAACGTTAAAGAATCAGAAAATTTTGAGAATCTAGCAGATTGTAGTCACTGGTATAAGAAATGACACAAGGAAAGAACTGTCCAAAGTAGAGGATCTGGACTTGTACAAAGCAACAGGATGAGGGGAGGAAGAATTAAACATCCAATAACCAACAGTACCATATGTCAAAGAAACTGGGTACAATATAACATAACGGTAATTTGTATGCTGGGGTACTGAAAGTGATCAACAGGTTTTCACTCCAGCGCAATGCAATGCCCTCCCGTCAGAATTAAGCCAATTTCTCAGTTTTGAAAGGACTTGCTCTTTGTGGGAATAATACGGCAGGGCCTCTTTCACATGCATTATTTATTAGCTTGCAATCTTAATTCTGGGCCACGATTTAATTTGCTGGTTTCTAGACTTTCTGGTAGAGCATCCAAATCTGTGGTTTTATATTTGCTTTTTGGTACAGATGAAAGCATATATATTATCAATGACAAAATTCACACTGGGATCAAAAGGGTCTATGGAAGAGGGTATTTTGCATATGTTCTGCGATGCTTGGTCTATGTATTATGGTCATTAAACTCAAACTTGAAATGAACTTTCCACAGTTCCATCAGATAAGTCTGTTCAGGGTTAGCCTGTTCCAAAGTATTTTCTGTGATCGCTCCCACAGTCTGGAAGGGACTCCCACTGGAAACAGAGGCCATCCTCCTGCTGTTAGTTGTCAGGAAGGACTGCAAATGGCTGTTGCTAGAAGAGACTTGGAGGGCCCCTAGGTAGTTGTTTCCATTCAGGTTGCTGTGATGATTTTCTGCTTCTGGCTTTTTACAGGGATTTCAATATTTTACTGGCTGCACTGCAAAATCAAATGTCTTGCTGGCCTGTAAATATTGTAATAAGTTAAATAAATAGCCAGGCTGGAAAGAATGGGGATTCTCATTCAGACAGCTGATCCCAAAACTAAGCATGGGGCAGAAGGACGGGAGTAAAGTATTTCCAGTTTCTCACCTTTCCAATTCTCCCTTCTATGGGAGTTACATTGGAATTTGGGCAGCTTCAGGGCACTAAGGGCACCTGATCCAATGAACACAGTTCCCCAGACTTGAGGGGACTGCAGCAAGCATTTTGGCTTCTGCGTTTTCAGAGGAGGAGAGGAAAAGTGGAGCAGGTGCTGTCCTACAGTGACATCCCCTGGCCAAGGAAAAGGGACCTCTCTCTCACTGAACCAACCCTCTTGAGAGCCCAGGAAGCCAGAGCTAAATTGAGTCCCTTTTCTCCAAGGACCCATGTGTGATAGCAATGATTTAATATTCGTCACGAATTGCCAAGCAAATTGGTAATGACATCCTGAAAAAAAGTGTTGTTATATCAACAGATCAACAAACATCGTGTTCTCTAGCCAAAACGATAATCTTGCTAGGGTAACTGTGAAACCAAAGGGACTCTGATTAAATTGGGGGACCTGCTTGTTTTTGAGAACTAAGCTCTCTTTTGTGAGATAAGCTTTCTTTTGTGAGATAGGCTTTCTTTCATTCAGTTACGAGACGTTCTTACGGTAGCACGTTTAAAGGCTTTGGGTCACTGCTATGAGGTAAAGTTCGTACTGAGCATGAAGAATACAAAATCACTGAAGCCGGAGGCTTAATAAATTAACAAAAGAGACTTATTTTGGGGTTATTCTCTTTAAAGCTTGGAGATACCAGGTCTGGCCATCACCCGAGAGAGGCCTCACAACTTTATCCACTTCCAGAGGTGCAGCTAAACCACTCTGCCACATTATCAGGTCGAGCCACACATGAAAGTGTCTGCTCCAGGGGTCCTTTCGTAGAAAAAGAGGTGCAGGAGCTCATTAGCATAAATCATTAGCATACCTCATTAGCATATGCCACATCCCCTGACATCACCGGAAGTGTGTCAGAAAGGGAATGTCAGTTTCAGCCCCATTATACCCTATGGGCTATTGAAATCAATGGCAAAAACTCATATATATGAGGGTATATGAGGGGCTGGAGGAAAGGGGGTTTGAGGGAGAGGCTCCAAACTTGCAGGGTAGCTGCTGGGGCCTCTCCTCGAAATACCCACCAAGTTTCTTGAAGATTGGACCAGGGTGTCCAATTCTACGGGCCCCCAAACAGGTTGTCTCATCCCCTCCATTGTTCTCTATGGTGGGAAAAAATGTTAACTTTTTTCCTCCCATAGAGAACAATGGAGGGAATGGGGGCAACCTGTTTGAGGGCCCGTAGAATTTGACCCCTGGTCCAATCTTCTTGAAACTTGGTGGGTATTTCGAGGAGAGGCCCCAGCAGCTACCCTGCAAGTTTGGAGCCTCTCCCTCAAACCCCCTCTCCTTCAGTTGCTTTTAAAGTTGACACCGAATTTTGGCGGCAATTCGGCAGCGGGCTGAATCAGATTAGAGAATCTGATTCGGCCCGTGGCTGCCCTACTGGCCACTCCTGAGCTGGCGGAGCTTTGCTCCGCCTTGCTCCAGCCCCAACGGACCCCTGGTCTACTCCCTTGCTGAGATGATTCCCCTTTCTCTGTCTGCATTTTCCCTAAGATAGCCCTCAACTACCCCCTGGAAAGAAACTGGATACTGGAGCAGCACCCCCATAAGTTGTCATGGGAAAACAGCTGAGTGGCTGTTACTGTCTGTCACAGTAACCTTGAAAATGAAGAGATAGCCAATGTTTATGTAATTGACACTTGTAATGGAGGCATATAGTTGAACATGGCCATGGATACGTAATAAAGACATGGAAGCACCACTTGTGGCAAACTTTGTGGAAAAGGGTAATACTTGTGATTATTTATGTTTTCTTGCTATCTGTAGTCCATCACTGCATGCCATTGATTTTCAAGCGGCTGCTTTCATGCTCAGATTAAAAAGTTGTATGTCCCCCAGGCTTAATATGAGTTTGAATTTATCTTGTTGGGTCTGAGTAATTATTTAACAGATAATCATAGTATATGATGCTGTAAGTAGTTATGAACCCATGTATTATTATTTAGAATGCTTATCAAGTTTACATTGTTTTAGGAGTTAAAGGGAACATGGTGACCTGATAAGGAGCACTTTCAAAGGCTCCAGTCCTTTCTCTCTATGGGGCGAACAATGACAGAAAAGGAGGGAACTTACTTCTCTGTCCTTACCTCTCCCCCACAGGGGAGACCCAACTGGCAGGTGAACCCACAGGGGGACTTGATAAGTCAGGTTTCCACCTGGGTTGTGGAAATATCAAGGGCAGTTGAGATAAGAAAGGCTATTTGCTGATAAAGTCATCTGGCCCCAATTGATCTTTTTCTTTTTCTTTCTCCCCCCCCCCAAAAAAACCCCCAAATCTGGATTCAGTAATCTTTGCAATATTTTGGACTTCCAGAATGGCGATATTTTTGGACTCCCAGAATTGCAATCGTAATTGAAATGAGCGACAGTCTTCCAGCACCAAGTAGTGTGTTTCTGACTGACATGTTAACTAGACACACTAGAAAGATGACCTTTGCTGCAACCTCTGTCACCTGTCACCCAAACCCTGGGGTGGACACCTGTAGTTGTCCTCAAACAGGCATTCCCCAACTCCAGTCCTGGGGGACCTTTACTGGCTTAATTTTACCATGCCCCATCTCAAAGAAGCTGAAAGACAGATACCTGCTTCCCAGGTTTTACTAGGGTAGGACACTTTTTAGTTAAGGATAAAATAATAGACAAAATTACTTTAGAGGAAAAATTAAACAATAAAATCCATTGGTTTAAATATTTACAGATAAAACATTTATTGGAATCACCACAATTGAAACTTACATGACAAAGACAATTGACACCATTAGAGAAAATACTGTTAGAATCTAAGGAACAAGATTCAGGACTTATCACAAAGCTATACAAAATTTTAAACACTGCAGATGAGGAAAAAGAAACATTATATCAAAAACAATGGAATATAGACTTAAATCTTAAATTAACAACAGAAGATTGGGATATAATCTGGAATTCTCCAAGTAGAACTTCTAAAATAGGTCTGATCAATATACAAGCAACAAAAATACTGATGAGGTGGTATATGCCTCCATTAATTTCCCACAGGATTAACAATACATATTCTCCAAATTGTGTTAAATGTGGTCAGGTTGGCAGTTTTATACATTGTTGGTGGACATGTCCAAAGATTCATAATTTTTGGTCCCAAATAGTTAAATGCATACAAGAAATAATTTCTATACACTTACCCATGAATCCAGAAGTAATACTATTAGAACTGTGGAAAAATTATAATATACAGCAAGGTAATGCAGACAGTATTTCTGTGTTATTATCCGCAGCGAAAAATCTTATAGCCCTAAAATGGATAGATAAACAAGCTCCAACAGTTAAAAGTTGGTATGAAAAATTATGGGAATATTTTATTTTATCAAAATTGTCTTATACTTTATGTAACACTCCTTTGCATCAATATCAGAAAAAGATTGTTTACGTCTGGTTTCCTATAGTAAGTCACTTAGAAAAACAAAAAGTTATTCCAGAAAATCCTGTTTATCAAAAGTTAATTTATTTTTTAAAGAGAGTTGAATTGTAATTGTTTTGATCTAGTTATATGAAGCAAATATACTGTACCTGAATGTTACTTGGATGTAAATTATAAAATTGGAAATAAAATGTTAATTAAAAAAAAAAAAGACAGATAGCTGCTTCCAAGCCATAAATAAACTATAATGACTAATAAGCAGACAAATCAAAGAAAGAAAAGTGGAAGCACTAGCCAGCAGCAATTCGTAAATGTAGCAGAAATAGTAAGAAATGTAGCAGAAATAGTAAGAACATGTAATCTAGCATTCCTATTGGCCCACATTATTCAGGTTATTGGTCCTTCCAGCTTCCCTGATAGCTGTGATACCTTTTGCCTCTGCCTTTTTCTTAAAATTTGTTTCTTTGCTCTTTTGACCAATTTACAGATGTTCTCCGTTGTTTCCTTTCCCTCCCCAAACCCATCATTCACACGCTGTTTTTTTTTGGGGGGGGGGGGGTGTCTCAGAATCAGAATGCATTCTGGGGCATGTTGCTCAGCTCTTCTTCCCCAGACACTACTGTCACCACTGATGTCTCTCTTGGTGAGCTGATTGCGAGCAAGGTTGGCCAGCTGCCTCCCTCCCATGAAGTTCTTCTCAGCAGCGAGAACAAACACTGTCTGTGGATAATTCCTCCTAGCAACAGGAGGACCTCATAAATATCTCAGAAACTGTGTTCTGCAGAGTAGTTCTCGACGGAGAAGGAGTAAATCACTTCTTGCTGGCACTACTTTTTTTTTCAGACCCTGAGCAGGGACGGGTAAGCCGACTTCCACTTTACAAAGTGACCATGATGTCCTTCCTAGGTTGACAGAAGAAAAAGAAGCAAAGCCACTTAAAGAGATTTCATTTATTATTTACTTTAATTCTAGCCCACCTTTCTGAGACTCAAAGTGGATTACACAGTATAAGGCTGCGGTCACACACATGAAATAATCCACTTTCGATCCACTTTCAATGCAGTTTCCAAATGGATTTTACTGTGTGAAGTGGCAAAACCCAGTTGGCAAGTACACTGAAAGTGGATTGGGAGTGGATTATTTAGTGTGTGTGACTGCAGCCTAAGACAATGCAATCAAACAGCAGGAGACAGCCAACAAATATTAAAATAGGACTCGGATCACAAAAATCAGAAATAGTTTCTTTTCTTCTTTCTCTACGCCTCTGACCTACAGGTCTCGAGTAGTATCAATCAGTCCCAACTAGGAATCCGAGGAAGAATTCAGTACATACTTCACAATTTCTAAAATTAAAAACAACAAGGGAGGGGGCACAATATTCGCGGGGGGGAGAAGCTGACAGCTGCTCCTCCTTCCTCCGCCCCCTTCCCCCCTTCCTCTGCCCCCTCCCCCCCAGAGACTCCCTGTGGGCCTCGGCGGCTCTCGCCGGGCCCGCCGCTCACCACCTTCCCCCCCCAGAGACTCCCGGCGGGCCTCAGCACCTCTCGCTGGGCCCGCCGCTCGCCCCCTTCCCCCTCCTTCATGGGCTGTCGGCTGGCCTCGGCGACTCTTGCCGGGCCGCTGCCGTTCCAAGAGCATTCCCCGCGCATGCGCAGGGGACACTCTTTTACTTTTCGGGAGATTTAAAGATCCCCAAAAAAGTTTTTGATAGATTTCGGATTTTTCTGCAAGCGGGGGGGTTACCCCCCACCTGCAGAACCCCCCCTCTGCCCTCCAAGTGCCCCCTGTGCACGGATTTAAGTATCCGCACACGGGGGGGCACTTGGGAATTAGATATAGAGATGCAAAAAAGAAAACTATCAGACAAGATAATGTCATAAACAATGCAATAAGTGGATTACAAAAGAAAAAATGCAGTAAGAACAAGATAGTGCATGCAATAAACAGTGGAACAGACTACAGTCCAGGCAGTTCCTTCACAGCCACAAGACAAACAAGGAGCTTTCCCAGGAACAGGAAGGTGAGCAGGAATAAAGGATTATTTAGGTGAGCAGGAATAAAGGAATAAAGGGTTATTTTTATGTGACAAATCAGTCAGGAAAAAGTTACCAGACTATTACATAACTGACATCAGGTTTTTAAAAACCAGTTCTTGGCCATTTATTAGCCTGTCCTGCCACCTTGTGGCCACTGAGTAGATATCTGAGTTTCACTTTCAAATGTTATTGCTTTATCTTCAATTATTTTTACAAATTGCAACTGCACGTTGTATTTTCACTGCCAGGGACTTCTTCCTGTGCTAAACTGTACCTCAGCCACATTTTGTGGCTCTTAGCCAGCCTTAATTGAAGTTCATGTAAACATTTTAAAGGATTGCTGGCTGGCTGGCCACTCTCATCTCCAGAAACCCTTCCCTTAAAAAAAAGAAAAGTGTGAAAAAGGAATCAGGCAGGCCACAGATGCCAGGGGCTTTCCCAAGACCCGGGCTCTTTTTGTAGAAAAAGCCCAGCAGGAACTCATTAGCATAATAGGCCACACCCAACAGCAGAAACTCATTAGCATATTGGGCCACACCCTTGACAGTACAGCTCATTAGCATAATAGGCCACACCCCCATGTTGCCAGAAGAGTGGTCATCCAGCCACACCCACCTTTTGCTTCTTATTCTGTTTACCTTGTTTGTTGTCGAAACGGTTTTGACATTTTTTTTAAGTTTCCAATTCCATACTTTAATAATTGATATTACATTTATTTTGAAAGTAACATTAACAGTAACATAAGCAAACATCTCAAAAAACACTCTGGAACTTGGAAAACTATACTGAAATGGTGAGATAAATCTTGAAGTTGAATTTATCCCTCCAAAAGTTTCCAAAATAGTTTTTTGCACACTAGGCAAGACTACCTTCTGCCCACCCCCCCTGGTGCGTCCACCAATTTTTAAACATAAATGCATTTTAGGAAGAATGAAAACACAAAATTTGAAATTGCTAAAATTGTGAGAACAAGTAATACAATCTCTCAAACAGAAAAACACAATCACAAAGCGTTTTGAAAAATCCTGTTAATTGTGATGTTGAAATTTAACTCTTTTTAATGTTTCCATTTCAGGCACATCAGAATCTCATTTGCCTTTTCTTTGGCAAATTTTGTCACATATTCCTTCAGGCCAAGCACTGAAAGAACTTGTGACTGACCCAAGGTCACACCAGCAGCTGCATGTGGAGGACTGGGGAATCAAACCCAGTTCTCCCAGATTAGAGTCCATGCTCCTAACCACTAAACCAAACTGGCTCTCAATTAAACTAATCAAAGTTCCCCGCTGGCCCTTTATAACATCCATTTTCACCATTTGCACAAGAACAAAAATATTTGGTGGGGGGAGAAAGAGAAAAGTTGTCTCACTAGCAAATCTAGTTACTGATCACCAGTACACAGGTTTATTAAGCATGCTGATTCTGAAGTGTAAAGTTCTAATAGGGATGGCCATTTGAAAATACAATTATAAGCCAAGGGTGTGAGGCTTCTGTGCTGTCAGCAAATGATTAGGCCTTTGTTAATTAAAACATAGTCCTTTATTTCAAATACTGGTACAGGTCTCGATGTTTGTTAGTGATACCATATACAGAGAACAGGGGACTATTATACCTGCAAAAATGACAGTATAAACATTGATCACCAATCAGCAGTCAGAGAAAAATGCGGGAAAGCAATTCACCTTTTGTCACCAGGGGTGAAAGAACATAAAAATTCCCAGCCCGAACCGTGTGACCCAGTGGTGCCAGGTCCCCAGCACAACAGAGCAGAGCAGACAATAAAACAATTCCCAAGGCTACTTCTAACAGATAGCAATGCGAGTGAAGAGGGAGGATACGCCAGGGAGTGAAGGATGAGATAGCTTTGTACTATATGGCATCCTGGTATGTGGGAACCGGCATTCCCGCCTGCAATGTAACACTAAGCAGACAAGCATTTGGGCATCAAAGGGAGGGACAATAAAGCATCTGGCAATACTGGCCTAACGAAGGAAACGAAAGTACATGAGAGAAAAATATCAATGTCAGATTCAATTCATAGAAACATTGTAGCAGCACATTAATAAAGATGGTTTGAGAAAAGCAGAATCTGACAAAGGGGTTGTAAAGAAGAAGGTTCTAGCAGGGGAGTGCAGCTATCGTATACCCTTGACCGAAGAACGGTTCACTCCTTCTATCTGGGATGGTCATCCTCTTCGACCGAGCGCGCAGCTTCGGGAGGGACGCACATGGAGCACTGAGGGAGGTAGGGGACACCCGCCTAGCCAGCCAGATCAGCCGAATCAACCCTGGCGATCAATGGGGTGACAGATGTCGCAGCCAGATCACCCTCACATCCGCCCTCATTTGCATAATTCATTTGCATATGCCACACCCCCTAACATACCAGAAGTGTATCAGAAGGCAACACCCACCCCTCAGGCTCCACTCCACAGCTGTGTGAAACTGACCTGCTCTTCCTCCATTCCCTTTCCCATCCAATACTTGTGCAATAAAAATCAGCGTAAAGAACACACCCTCATTCTCTTCCTGCTCCCTTGAAACCACCAGGTTTCAAGTAGACTTGAGATACCCAGGACATGTGCACCACCCATCCCTTTCCTTTCCCTTCCCCACAACAAGACACCCTGTGAGGTAGATGGGGCTGAGAGAGGTCTTTTGAGAACTGCTCATGAGAGAACAGCTCTGAGAGAACTTGTGACTGGCCCAAGGTCACACCAGTAGCTGCATGTGGAGGAGTGGGGAATCAAACTCGGTTCTCCCAGATTAGAGTCCAACTCCTGACCACTACACCAAACTGATGGGGTGGAAGCTGCTGAAGGTTTGGTGAAATTTCTTCGGTACTTATGTGCCACGTGCCCAGATAAAAAATGGTATACTTAGAAAATGTATATGCCACCTTGAGCAAGTCTCTGGAAAAGCAGCACACAGTCATAAAAGGAACAATGACACAATTATCAATATTAAAACAAAACATTAAAATCAAGCCCTAGCAGGGCTTTCCCCGGGGCGCTGCGCCTCTGCACTGCTCAGGGAAGCCGAGGCGGGGCGGGGCTTGGTCATGTGTCCGCCCCCTGGGCTCCTCACTCCCGGAGCTGCGCTCCTGTGCACTCCCGCTCCAACGGACCTCTGAACTTGTGTCTTACTGTCAGTGGTTGAAACTTTTTCAGTTAACAAACTGAACTAGGTTGGAGGTGCTTAACATCACAGACTTATGCGGCATTAGTGTCTAAAACCCTGGTAATGTACTATGCACATCAGTCTATAACCCATGTGATTTCAATGTACATTCTCTGAATCTAATACCATGCAAGTTGTCTCTGGCTCATGATCATTTATGCCACACCACAATGAGTTTTTAGCCTTTTAAGGCGGCACTAGATTTTGTTATTTTTGACTCCTGCATACTAACAGGTTTATTAAGTTTTTTTTCCGTGTAAAACAATATTCTGTGCTTAGAGACAGTAACACCACTAAGTAGAAGATGCTGGGGCGTTGCCTTTGTGACTTGCAGGTCAGCTTTCCAGAGGCAGCTTGCAAGACTCTGGTTGGGTAATTCCTGGAGATTTGGGGGATTGATTTTGAAGAGGGAACAGTGGAGTATAATTCCACGGAGTCCAGCCTCTAAAGCAGGCATTTCCTCCAGGGAAATTGATCGATGTCATCTGGAGATCAGTTAATTTCAGGAGATCTCCAGGGTCCACCTGGAGTTTGGTAACTCTGAACTAAAATGTTGGGCTCATCAACAAACCCAAGTACTTCTAAACTACTTCTAACTATTTATGGGTGATTTTTTTTAAAATCTAGGACAGAAGTCAGCTTTAACCCCCTAGCATTATGTGCTGGCAGTGTATGCAGAATGCGCCAGTGCCCACCAAACCACCTCTTCAATTAGCAGGGACGGCTCAGACCAGACAGGAGAGAAATTAAGCTTAAAAGAACAGCAAAGACCTCACCATTTGATTTTACAAAGAAATGGAGGCATTCCTGGAAGGGCGGAAAATCCAGGTGAATAAGTGCTGGATTACCGGGGGGGGGGGGGGGGGCTTTAATTGATTAAACCCAGTCTCCTCTGATGTTGCAGCCTAGATCTCTCTCTCACACACAGAGAGAGAGAGGGAGGGAGGGAGCGTTTTAGGACTCTTAGCCTGGATCTCTCTCTCACACACACACACACCAGCATTTTAAGACTCTTAGCCACCCCCATCATGAGGGCTTGGGGGGGCCATGGGGGGCAGTGTGAGGTGGTGGACTGGGACTTACTGCTTGTTGCGCTGCATGTCGGAGGCTAGGCAAGGAGGCGCCACTGCAGCCGGGTGCCCAGAGGAGCAGGTGCCGGAAGGTGTGGGCCAAGAAACAAATGTGCACGAGGGCAGCGGGCCCAGGGCTAATGGCGGCAAAAGGATGGGGGCCCTGTGTGGAGTAGCAGCCCATCCCAGGCTGAACAGGACGGCAAGGGCTGGTGGGTGGGGAGTGGCAGCAGCGCTCTTGCTTAGCTGGGTAGGGGCCGGCTCAGACGCCAGCCAGAACACCATTCCAGTGCGTTCCAGCCCAAAAATAGCCCTGCCCAAAACCATGGTCCAACTCACATCTACAGAAAAGACCAAGAATTCAATGCAAGAGAATTCAAAGTGAGAAAATGAAAGCCATCAGGAAGAGTCCATGTAACTCCTGACACAGCCCCTCTCTATAGGAAACCACTCTCAAGGGCCACAGCTGTAACTCTCTGCTTGCAACCCTCTGCAAACCCTGCAGACAGGACCAATCCAGGAAAACTTTACGAACCTCTTCTGCTGGAAGAGTGTCATAAGGTCCAGGGTGACCATGCAGTTGCAGCAACTTCTGCAGCTGTTGGCCAACCACGCCTCTGGCCAATAGGCCAATAAAGAGTATTGCTTTGCCTCTCTCCCCCCCCCCCACGGACCCACAAAAGAGACCTGTAAAATATATTTTTTAAAAAAATATGCAGATTTTAGCCGCTAAGGTAAAAAAGAGCAGAATGAAAGAGACAATCATAGCAACTGGAAACAACAAAAGTATGGTGGTAACAAAGGTGCAGCAGACTGTGCCAGAAACTGTGGAGATGCTGATAAAATAAGTTCACACTTTCAAAAACTGAAGATTGCACAGTTAACACAAGAAGACAAAAATATGCCTGACAATCCATTAACATTAGAAGAAGTGGTTTTAACCATTAAATCTTTAACAAAAAATAAATCACCTGGCCAAGATGGTTTCACAGTTGAACATTCTCAGACTTTTCCTGAGATTCTTGCAGAAATCTGTTTGCGAAGCCGCACCAGGGACTTACCCGACATTGCCTTTGCGGCCTGGGGGCGGGGGAGCAGCAAGAGGTGGCCGTGCGAGCCTCTGCCTGGACACATGGCCAGAGCCGGTAGACAGGTTCCAATGGGAGTTGGAGGCTAGCCCTTAGGCGTCATGCTCACATGGGGGGGGGGGGGTGGAACCACAGGCAGGCCTGGGAGCTCCTCCTGCCTGCCCTTCTGACCTCAGTGTTTTTTGCAGCTTTCCCCCTCCACCCTTTCTGTGTTCTGGTTGTTACGGGCTGTATTCCAGTTTTATCTTATTCTTCATTTGTCGAAGGGGGGGGGGGTGAGGCAGTCGGTTCAGCCCTGACTTTTATGCTGGGATTTCGACAATGTTGGGGCTTGCAACAGGAGGCCATGCAGATTTCTACATGTGTGCAGTAGATGCAGAAGGAAGCATGCCAGGCCAACCTGTTTTAGATCAAGGGGTAGTCGAGGACCAGGGGACAATAGGGGCGGTTGTTGAGGTGGGACTGGTGGCAGACCTCAGCAGGCACCCAGTCTGATACAGCTTGAGCCACTTTTGTGATGGCTTCACAAATATTCAAATAGTGGGGAAATCAAAGCTCCCTCTAAGCTGTGGAGTCTTGTGAGCAAAAATTCTACTTTGTAAGCTACTGGCATTAAAGTTGTGAGTGAGCGATTTGGCTGCTGGGTAAATTGGTTTGCTCTGGAGCCATCCTTCCTGAGCTGAGACAAAAATGTGTGAGCTGGAGGCTGAAAAACTGTGAGCTAGCTCAGACTAACTCAGCTTAGAGGGAACACTGATGGGGATGCTGAGTATTAAGCAAATGGTTCTAGGGAGTATTAAGCAAATGGTTCTAGGGAGAGCTTTCAAACTCCTTACTTTGGGCCCCATCGATTCTTTAAGGCTAAGAACTTAAAGTTGGTGTTGGGCCTGGGACATCTAATGGTAAACAAATTACTGAAGGAGAGAAAAGTGGGCCCCTTTCTAATTTTGCTGGTTCCCTCTTTGGGAATCTGGGTTGACTCACCACACGTCCTTCCCAATGATGTTGTGACAGAATTGTAGGTTTGTGGACAGCAGCAAGTAAACAAAGGAGCTGCTGAGTTACATGACTGCGAGTATAAAGTACTGAGATTGAGACATCTCTTCAGTGAATCAGCTCATGGTTTATTTAGGATGTGAACAACTGAACAACCACTGGACATGGGGCTCCGCTTAAATGCCAATACATGCCATGCCTCCCAACCAACACACTCCACACCTGTGATTGGTCTATTTATAATGCCTCTTGACTACAGGTCACCCCCTGTGGATCCAGGCTGATGTATTGGCCCCCTCTAGGATCCTCTCCGACTGTTGTTCTGGATGTGAAGCTTTGCTCATTTGCATGACCATGTGCGCGGCTGACTGTGCGTGTTCGTGTGGTCATGCCGTACACAACAGGGGGGAGAGAGGACTTGGAATTCTCAGTGAATGACAGACAGGGGTCATTTCGAGCAGGAGCTCGGGGGAGCACAGCTCCGGGAGTTGGTGCTAGCGCCCCCCCCCCCCCCGCTTGTGTCCTGGTTGCAGCAAAATGACCCCATCCCCTGGAAAGGTCCTTGTTCCTCCGACCAGCCTTCTGGAGGCTTCAGCCACCACTGAAGCTATTCTCCCAGAATAGTGGTATTTCTGAGGCTTGGATTAGTAGCTGTCCCCTCTCTGCCAGCTCTTTTCTCTTCCTTCCTTCCTTCCTTCCTTCCTTCCTTTTTCTTTCTTTCTTTCTTTCTTTCTTTCTTTCTTTCTTTCTTTCTTTCTTTCTTTCTTTCTTTCTTTTTTTCTTTCTTTCCTTCTTTCCCTCCCTCCCTCCCTCCCTCCCTCCCTTCTGACATACTTCCAGTGCTGTCAGGCGGTGTAGCATATGCAAATAAGTTATGCTAATGAGCTCCTACACCTCTTTTTCTATGAAATGACCCCTGGTGACAGATAACTGTGAACAGCTGTGAGACTTCCTGGATGAATTCACCCCACACAAAGGATCTTGAATAAGACTTTCTTTATTGGGGGATTTTCTTCAGAGTACACTTGTTGAATTAGTAATGGGGGTGGATAATAGTGCTAGAATAGATATAGTGACTCCAAAATGCCTACTGGCATACAGACCCCCCAATCCCTGCCCCGGGATAAATCCCATGTAAAATAGTTCCTAGGCTAAAGAGTGGGAAGACGGTAATAGATGGCACCTGCAACAGAAGTTAAAAACATAAAACATGTCTGTGTAAAACTACCAGTAACCTTGAATAGAGATAATAACCCTGTGAAACTAGCAAGCAGATAATAACTCCCGTGAAGCTAGCAAGCAAGGGGGAGGGAGTACATTCCAGCTGGAGGCGGGGGGGGAGTGGAATCGTCTAATCCAGTTCAGTAAACCCATCTCCCGCCTGGGAACACCCTGACAACAACTGACTGTTGAGAAAACAGTTGGAGAGAGCTCTGATGAGGACAGAAGACTCTGGGCTCAGTGGACTCAGCCATACAGCAGTTTAAGTGGACAACTGTGGCTGAATAACCCTCTGAACTGGTACCTTCTAATATATAGAGGAGAGTGACCAGAGAGGGGGAAGTATAAGAACTCAGAAGTCACAAACACCAGATACACTGCTCCAAAGGAACTTATAAGGTGGCTAAGGAAGGGCTAAGGGTCTAGAGGAGTCTGGAAAGCTGGGGTTGTTCCACCAGTAGACTCAAGAGACAAGGCAAATAAAGCCCAAAGGTTAACCAACAAAAACGTTATTGGATAGTGGAGTCAGAGGAGAGTTTTGTGAACTAAAGAACATCTAGGTTATATGGAGAGTACTACGCTTACAGCATATGTGAAGGCAAAGTAATGGGTTTATTCAACAAAGAAACAAAATATCCTGTGTAAATACATCCCATCCCCCTGTTGAGTTTTCTGTGTAATAAAGAGCTGGGCTGTTTGACTTTTATATGCACGGGTGCCTGACTTTCTAGTGAAGGCTTATACAGGGCAGTTGTCCTCAATATATAAATAAGTTACCTCAGATCCTGAAGAGACTACTTTTATAGAGAACTGGTCAGCCTTCAGGAAGCAGAACTGACCAGTCACTTCATGGAAAAATAAACTGAATCCAGTACAAATAGAGAAAAATAGGCAGGAATGCCATAGTTCGATCAACACAACGGCCAGGAAGAAATCATTGTGTTCTAGATGGCATTCTGGATGAACTATGCTCAGTCCATAGGCTAGCCAGTCCCCAGGTGGGGTCGAGGGATCCCCTTCTTTTGTGGGCTCCAGCCCACCGCTGGTCAGCTGGCTGGTGGGGGAAACACCACCCCCAAACAAACATCCCTGTGTGATGTTGCCATCATTTACAGAAATGACATCATCATGTCAGTGATGTCAGGGGTGATGAAGCACTATTAAACCAGAAACAGAACCAACCCAAGGCATAGGCGTAGACTACGGGGGGGGGGCTCGAGGGCTCGAGCCTCCCCCGAAATTTCCCAGGGGGGACTGAGCCCCCCCCGGGAAAACATAGCACCTGCTGCTGTGCCTCCCGGGGCCCTTCCGAGGCTGGCAGCTACTGCTGCCGGTGCCTCTCCCCCCCCTTCCATCCTTCCCTCTCCCTCCCTCTTTTCCTGGCAAAGGGAGAGGGAAGGAGTGGGGGGAGAGAGAGAGGCCCCGGCAGCAGTGGCTGGCGGGCCTCGGAAGGGCCCGGGGAAGTGCGGAGGTTTCCCAGTGGGGGGGGGAACATGCTAAAGAGGCCCCCCCCCCCGGATTTTACAAAAGTCTATGCCCCTGACCCAAGGACAAAGGTACTCAGACACCAGGATCAGGAGAAGCTGTTTTATTGACGTCAGACTCAGCCTATTAAGATTTTCAAAAACAAGTGCCAAGCCCTGATTTTATGTGGGCACGACCTTAAATACCAGTGGGGCGGGATTTTACAGAAGAGAAATGGTTAGTGTCATTTGTGTACATTCTACGCAATTTTTGTAAGCAAAGCATTCAATTACAATCCCGCCCATGCCTATCAGAGTCAAACTAGCTGGAATGTTCATTTCAAGTAATGTTGGGAACCGCCAGAATTCTCACAGTCTCCTGACTTAGGCTATCTTAAGAAAGTTGCGAGCGGAACAATGGGCGCTTGTGTGGTTTTGTGGCCTTACGCATGCGTCTCATGTAACATCAGAGAATCTTGTGCTTTTTGGCCTTGCGGTTTCATAGCTTGCTAACTAAACAGTGGTTCATAATACGGCTTTTTAAAAAAATTCTATTCCTACACTGACACTTTACTTTTTGACAAAACTCTATGGTTTGTAGCTGTTTTTACCATAGAGTTTTGCCCAAAAAGTAGAGTGTTGCCCCGACATTGCTGACACGATGATGTCACTTCCAGAAGTGATGTCAGCGCATTGATGATGTCCCCACCCACCCCAGAACACACACACCCCAAATCCCCCTCCCAGGAGGAGGAAGGGACCCAGAAACCCTATCAGTCCCCTACGCATCCTTTGATTTAGCTGTAGACGTGTTTAGGTCATGTGGGCAGGGGAGCATGTTGGCGAAATATGTTGGCCTTTTGTTTGCTGCCAGTTCACCCACAGGATTTTGAGCTCCCGGGTTTTCAGTTTCAGGGCCAGTTTTACTTCAACAAGGCACTTCCCATGGGATGCTCTATATCCTGCTCTGTTTTTGAGAGGTTTAGCACCATGTTGGAACAGGCCTTTCCACAGAAAGCTGGGTCTGATGAAGTCACACACATTATTTAGATGACTTTCTTTTTGCAGGCATGGCAGGGACAGGGGAGTGTGCTAGGCTGCTTTAAAGAAACTGGAGGTTCCACTGGTAGAGGAGAAGACAGAGAAGACAGACTCAAGTCCTATTGTTTTGGGGCTCTGAGATCGATACATTAGCTGAGGCTTGTAGGTTGCCTGTAGGTTATAAGATTAAGAGATGCAGGCAGTTATTGCAGGGTTTGTGTGGGGTAAAGAAGGTGAGCTTAAGACAGTTGCAAGGTGTATTAGGGCATTTGAACTTTGCACGTAAGGTGGTAGCACCAGGCAGGGCTTTCCTTAGGTATACGGCTGGTGCAACTAGGGGAGCGAAGAAGCCACATCATCTGATTAAAGTGTCTGGTACAAGGAAGGCAAATGCACATTCTTGGCTTGCCTTTCCAGCAATTTTTTTTGTCTCCCTGGAGAAAATGACTGCTTTGGAGAGTGGACTCCATGGTATTATATTTGGCTGAGGCCTCTCCTTTCCCCAAACCCTGCCCTCCCCAGAGTTTACCCCAAAATCTCCAGAAACTTTCCAACCTGGAGCTGGCAGCCCTGTTACCACAAAACATCTTTATTAAATAAATATCTTGCTTTTGCTTTTATTTGGGAATTAACTACAAAGGCAGAACTAGCAAGAGGCTGGGTATAGTGTGGATCTGCTATCACTTTTTACGGAGATAGTTCCCTTTAGACCAGGGGTGTCAAACATGCGGCCCGGGGGCTGGATCAGGCCCCCAGAGTGCTTCTATCAGGCCCGCACTGGAACTGGCCATCTCCTGCTTCCAGTTCTGTTGCTGCTGCATCATAGCTTGCTTCGCCAGACTCTCTCAATTGCTCAGCCATTTCATGTTTTTCCCCTGGGTCCTAGACTCAGAACTCTGAGCATGAGATTTCTGTGGTGAATGTCAATAAACCAAAAGTAGGGCTGCAGCTTACAGATACACACCTGAACAGCCTACTCAAGATTACAACAGAACAGACATTTAGATGCAATAATTCAGAGCAAGAGGTGTCAGTTATCAGATACTCTTAAATAAACAAAATATTGCAAGGGTGCTAATGTTCTAAGCATGTTTTTGTTTTTAGTAAAAAAAAATCTTGGAGTTTGTGTCTTTTATAAAGTGTATATCTCCACTACCTGGCATGACATTTTATGACACACATGGTCTGGCCCAACAAGGTCTCATTTATGTCAGATCTGGCCCTCATAACAAATGAGTATGACACCCCTGCTTTAGTTTAAGGCAATAAGCAGTCCAAATTGTAACAGAAATGGGTTTTATTTAAATAATAATAATAATAATCTAGCTATTTACATTCAGATCAGAGATTGCAAGCATACAAGAAGATATAGAAAGTGGTTGTAAGAGTCCTACAGAGTCAGTCAACAACAAGTGTCCTAGAGAAGGAAGTCTTTAATGAGCAAGGTCTGTTGTGGTCATCTGCACTTTTTGTGTTAGTAATGGCTGACACAGCCCAAGCAGGACAATTATACAGAATTCAAAAAGGGGCCTGGTAAGGAATTGCAATCAATCACCAAGGCAAAGAAAAGGCACTCAAAATACTGGTTTACGGTTCCCAGGGAAAAAGCGGGAAGGAACAGAGTCAGACAGGAGAAGGCACCAGCAGTCTCCCAAGGTCAGAGCAGCTTGAAGAGCAATAAGCACACCATGAGAAGTATAACATAACATTCCACAGACCCGACATCAAAGGTTCACTCATCCCACCTCCCGGGCAGGAGATGGCAGCATTAGCTGACATTCTGCCTCCCCAAAGTCCCCCCCCCCCAGCCACCTGGTTTAAGCAGGTACAATTTATGGAAGGCATGAAGCAATGCAGGAGCATTAACATGTTCAACAGCAACCCATTCATTTTCTTCAGGCCCAAAGTCCTTCCAGCACACTAGATAATATAAGCAACCACGTTTAAGCTTAGAGTCCAGAATGTGCACAATCTCATGATGAGGTTCACCATTCAGAATCAGAGGAGGAGGAATTGGTTGCTGGGGCCACCAGTTATTCGGTCTGGGGTCCCGTTTCAGTGAGCTGAAATGGAAAACAGGAGGCAAAGATTTCAGTGACTTAGGCAGTTCAACAGTCACCTCATTGATCTTTCAGAGTACTTTGAACGTTCCCACATATTTCCAGTCCAATTTGTAACTGGGTTGCAAACCTCTGATGTTCTTGGTTGACAAATACTCCAAATCCCTGGGTTGCAAATCCCACCCAGGTGCCCTCCCCTTGTCCGCCTGTTTTTTTATAGTCCATCTTGGCCTTATCCAATGTCTTTGCAAGCATGCGTGGCCACCAGAATTGGTGTTGCAGTTAATGAAGCGTTTTCAAATATCCAAAGTGGCCCGACAGTTGAGATTCATGAGCAGAGTACATAACTTCTCTCCAGAGAGAGAGGGGAAAAACCAGTTTATCACTTTTGTACCAACAAGCATTGGTGCCCTGCACTACGTTGGGGTCTCCCTGTATGTCAGCTTGGTCCACCTCAGTATAAGCTTGGGCACATTTCTCCTGCCAGGCATTAACGGAGGAGTTTTCAACCACCTGGCTTTTGCTCCTAGAGACCACCACCCCTCCCAGCTGAGTAGGAGTAAACATTGAGTCAATGACCTCATCCCGGATGCTATCGTGCTGTGGGAGGCGGGAGAGTGCATCAGCGAGAGAGTTTGATTTCCCTGGGAAATAATGGAGCGTAAATTGAAATTTTGAGAAAAATTCAGCCCACCAGACCTGCTTGGCATTCAAAGTTCTATGGATCTTAAGTGCCTAAAGGTTTTTATTATCAGTCCAAACCTCAAATGGGGTGTGCACCCCTTCCACCCAGTGCCGCCAAGTAGTTAGTTCCAGCTGAATGGCTGCAGCCTCCTTATCCGAAACCACCCAGTTTCCTTCAGTCTCCCCGAACTTTCGGGACACATAGGAGAGGTGGTGCAGCGTTCCATCATCCCCTTCTTGCCCCCCCCCATGGCCAAATCTGATGCATCCACATGTACAATGAATTTTTTATTTTCATCAGGGTGCGCTAACACAGGCTCTGTGGTAAACATAGTCTTAAGAGCCTCAAACGCCTTTTGGCACTCAGGGGTTTAATCGAGTTGCGCTCCAGGTCATGTAGACTCTGGCCCCTTCCCCTTTGTTTTCAATAAGTCTGTAAGGGGTAGGCTATATTGGGCAAAACTTTCAATGAATGTGCAGTAAAAACTCATGAACCCTTAAAAAAATCTGGTTGTTGGTGAGTTTTGGGGGGCTCCCAATCTACCACAGCTGCCACTTTAGCAGGGTCCATTTCCAAACCCTGGGGAGATAAGCGATTCCCCAAAAAGTCAATTTCTGACTTGTGGAACTCACACTTGGACAGCTTAGCAAACAGCTTATGTGCTCGAAGGGTGGTGAGAACTCTGTGCACCAATTTCACATGCGACTCCCAATCCGGGGAGTATAAAAGGATATCATCTAGATAGCAGAGGACCCCTTTAAACAGGTGCTTGTGCAACGCTTCATTTATTAAATTCATAAAAACTCCAGGTGCCCCTTGAAGTCCCAACGGCATCACCAGGTATTTGAAGTGGCCCAGTGGTGTATTAAATGCAGTCTTATATTCATCCCCCTCCTGGATGCACACTCGGAAGTATGCGTCCCGGAGATCCAATTTGGAAAATATTTTTTCCTGGGCCGCCTCCACCAGGAGATCTTTAATCAGGGGAAGGGAGTATATATTAGATGCCAACACTGCATTCAAACCCCTGTAATCCATGCACAGTCTTAGCCCTCCATCCTTCTTTTCCCGAAACAATACAGGGGCGGCCAAAGGGGAAGTCGTGGGCTGGATTCTTGTCAATGAACTTATGTAACTCTACTTTCTCGGAAGGGCTCACTGAATACAATTTCCCTTTAGGCAGCTTATGACCCGACAGTAATTCAATAGCACAGCCAGTATTTCTGTGGGGAGGTAACTCATCAGCCTCTGTTTCCTCAAACACCTCACTCAAGTCTCGGTATTCCAACGGGATAGTTTCAAATTCTTCCATAGCCATGCAGGCGTTAAGGGGGGGTGAAGTGGGCACCAGGCCACACTCAGGAAACCAGTGGTGTTCCGTACACCAGGTGGTTACAAAGCACACCTTTACTTCACTCCACACAATGTAGGGATTGTCGGAACCCAATCAAGGGCTTCCCAAAACCACGGGGGACTGAGCATGGGGGTTAATAATGAAAGTCCTTTTTTCCCAATGCTCCCCTGTCACAATGATAAGCGGTTCAGTCTCATATTCACAAGGTTCTTTCATCTCTGAACTGTCCATCTGGGTGAATCGTAGAGGTTCGGCCAACCTTGTCACCCCAGCTGTCAGACCTATGTCTACTATCGGGCTAATAAGGTCTCTAGCACACCCCAAATCGATGAGGGCTCTCACCCTAACTTGAGTCCCCAAGTCTGGGTTCACCACATTCAGTATAACATAAGGAAGGGGGTGGGATTGCTCACCACTGGTGGCACTGGTTGCTCACGGACCTGCTGGGTAGCACCTTTTAGAGCAGGTCTCATCTGTTTCCCACCAGCTGTGTGGTCTCCACTGCTGCAACCCGTTCCTGCTCCAATTGAGCTTCAAGCTGCAGGGCCCGGGGCTTCAGGAGGTGAGGTCCCTTCGTGCTACAAGGGGTGGTGACCAGTGGAGTCAGGACTCCTTTTGGGGCTCCAGCTAGGCAGGATGAAGCGTAATGGCCGGCTTCTCCACAACACAGACAGAGCCCCTGCTTCATTTGTAGATCCCAGAGATGTTGAAGGGGTTGTTTGAGCTTGGGCTTGGCCGGTTTCCCAGCAGCTACTGGGGTTTTGGGGACTGGCTTCGGGACATGCATGTGGATCATCTAGAATCTGCCTTTCACATCTTCCACTGCCCTCACCCAGGCTGCCAACAATGTGGGGGTTCATGTTTCTGAGAACTGTCTCATAGACATCGTTATTAAGGCCCTGCCGATATTGCTTGATAAACACGGCTTCTGGCTACCCTTGTATCTTAGTCGCAAATCTCTTGAAAGCATCAGAGTACTCATGCATAGAGCTGGTCTCTTGCTGCAGGGCATGGATCTGGTTGCAGGACTTTTCCTCTCCCATGGGGTCTTTGTACTGCTGTCTCAGTACCCACATAAACTCCTCGGTACTCCTGAGTTTAGGCCCCAGCATGTTGTGGAGGCTCACGTACCAATCGGCTGCCCCCTCTCGCATACTCAACCCGATGTAGCCAACTCATTCTTCCTCGGATGGGAAGAGATGGCCCCAATTCTGGAGGAACCTCCCAGTTTCATTCATGAAGAACTGAAGTTTATCGGGGTTCCCATCAAACGTAGCATTCAATAATTCTTGGGGCACGGGTCGTCGAGGTATTCACCTTTGATCATGGCTGTGATCACTCTCAGAAGGTCCAGAAACATCTCTGTGATCTCTTTCTGCATTTCCTGTTGCATAGCCTCGAACCTCCAATCCATGTGAGCCCATATATTGCTCGAAGGCCCCGCTGCTTCCCTGGTGAGACTCTGTACAGATGATACCATTGGGAGTTCATCCCGACCCAGGGTAGACCCCCACCATTTCCAATGGCATCATAGAAAACTGCGTCCAGGAATATTGGTTCCGGCGCAGCCTTTCACAGACCCACTGACTGGTGTTAGGAACCACTATCTCCTCTGGGCCCCTCTGGGCCCCTCCGAGGGTGCAGTAGTTATGGGTATCTTTTCCTCGCCATCCATTTTTGGGTGTAAGGCAGGATCCCAAGATAGAGATTACTAACACTCTGTGAGAGTCCTACGGAGTCAGTCAACAACAAGTGTCCTAGAGAAGGAAGTCTTTATTGAGAAAGGTCTGTTGTGGTCATCTGCACTTCTTGTGTTAGTAATGGCTGACACAGCCCAAGCAGGACAATTATACAGAATTCAAAAAGGGGCCTGGTAAGGAATTGCAATCAATCACCAAGGCAAAGAAAAGGCACTCAAAATACTGGTTTACAGTTCCCAGGGAAAAAGCAGGAAGGAACAGAGTCAGACAAGAGAAGAGATACATGGGCAGGCACCAGCAGTCTCCCAAGGTCAGAGCAGCTCAAAGAGTGATAAGCATACCATGAGAAGTATAATATAACATTCCACCGACCCGACGTCATCCCACCTCCCAGGCAGGAGATGGCAGCATTAGCTGACAGTGGTTAGCAGACAAAGTAGAGGGGGTAGGGGACTGTCAGGGCAATACTATACCTATCCTGAAAAGATGAAAGAATCCAAGGTAAGATGAGAGGAGATGTGTGGACTGACCAGCAAGACCACAGAGGACCTGAGCTGTGCTCAGGGGTGTTTGCTTTGTGCGCGCCCAACTAAAATCACACTGGGCATGTGCAAGACTGGGTATATTTATACCCCAAAATGTATCCTGAAGGTATATTAAAGTGTGGCAGCTAGTTTCACAATGGATTGATGGGATTCCCATTGTGGAATAAGAGGGCGATCTGGTGTTTTCCTGGTACCAGACAAAGGAGGAGAAGATCCTTAATGTTTGACAGGATGCAGCTGAGTGGATTACCATTCTACAAAAATACAGAGTCAATGTTTACCTTGATGGGTTTGGCATAGGTGAGAGAAATGCAGATCTCTTGGACAAACAGATAGGTGTAGAAATGTAAGGATTACCAAGAGGTATTTCCTGCGTTCCAGGGTGTGAAAGGATTTGGGACAGGAAACATACAACATATTCCACTCATGACGGATACACAGTGACCAGTGGCTTATTGTCTCTGCCTGCCTGTGCATTTGACAACAAAAGACCAGGCATCTGCTCAGGAGATGTTCAAGGCAAGAGCTTTGGTTTGTCCATCCTTTGTCTTTATGGGCTGAGCAGAGAAGAGTGTGTGTGGGGGGGGGGTTGCATGGAGGATGTCTGACCATGCAGCTAGCCTGGCGCTTGGCCTAAGCTTCCCCAGCTAAAATGTGGTTCACCTGGCCTCCCAGCAAAAGCCACTATTTAAGCCAAGACTGGCTTTATGAGGGCAGTGCTTGTGAAGGTTCAGAGGTTGTTTTGAGGTGTTTCTCTCTTGGGAAAACCACCCCAGGTACTCAGTCTGTGCTGCTGGGTACACCCCTAGCCAGGCCTGTCCCCAGTGAATTCTCCCCCAGAGGCCAAAATAGGCCTAGAAAGGGCCGTGCCCCCTCCCTCTGCCTTTTTACTCACAAAAACCTAGGTTGGAATATTGTGGTTGCCTAGCAACAGCCACTGAGGGAATCCATTGCTGAAAGCCACAGATGTCCCTTTACCATTTTTGGGTTTTTTAAGCTGCCCAGTGTATTTTCTTTTTTTTAAATTTCACATTTTTCTGCAGACCCAGGGCCCTTTTCGAGTTAAGTATCCAAAGATTTCCTGACTTTGCTATTAGAACATAAGATTATGACATGGGGCAAGTGGCAAGGTAAACTTACCTCTTCTTCCTCACCACTGGCATCTGCTGTCCTTGAATTAAGCACTGGACTTGGATGGCCTGAAAGGCAGTGCTGTAATTGGAAGGCTGCTAAGTCAGATCATTTTTATGAATTGATAACAAATAATACTGTTGTTCCCTTTGAAACAGTAAGTCAGAGCAGTAGCTGTCCCATTCCTTGGTCTCAATATTTACAGTTGCATAACTTTTTGAATCAGAAAAGCCATGATGGGAAAATGAGAGTTGAGAAAAATAGATTTGTTTTATATCTTGAACAAGAGCAAAATAGAATGTTGGTTTATTTATGATAACATCTTGGAAACCCTGGACAAGAGGCTACTGTTTGGTTTTCAGTTGGCAAAGGCGTCAGACAAGGGCATATTTTATCTCCCCAACTCTTCAGTCTATATGCAGATCATAAGGAGAACTGGATTAGATTTAGATGGAGGCGGAATGAGAATTGGTGGAAGGAACATGAACAATTTGAGATATGCAGATGACACCACATTACTGGCAGAAAATAGTGAAGACCTGAAACTACCACTGATGAGCAGAATGTGCCAAAGCAGGATTACAGATGAACATCAAGAAGAGAAAAGTAATGACTACTGGGGAATTATACATCTTTAAGACTGATAATGAAGAAGCACAAATTCCCAGATTTCATCATCTTGCAAAAAATAACCAAACGTTTTAAACATGATGTTCCCACGAAAGCACAAAAGTGTGGAGAAGTTGGATGAATCAGAAGTCTTTTACAAGATTTCTCTGGTGCTTTTTTTTAATGTCCAAATGCAGATGCTCAGTCCACAAAATGATCGTGGTTACAAGGTACAAGCAGTTAATATTTGTTCCCATTAAAACAGAGCTTCGGTATCTTAATTTTTGCTGCCCAGTTGGACACACAGAGACTGATTATAAACAGCCTTACTCATTATCTGTGCTACAGAAAAGTTAATTGGGGGGGGGGGGGGACGGGACACATAGCAAAATGGGGAAAAAATCAAAGCCTGAGAATTTTGACTACACTGTTCATCCATCTTCACTCTTGTATCCAAGCAAGGTATTACAGCTCATCTGAAAAATGATATATCTGAGATGACAAGAATTCTTTCCAAGTTAAGAGCATATGAGTATCATTACATTCCCAATGGGAACACACTCTTGTGGCAATCAACACTCAAAGACGAACTCCCCAAACCAAACCTCATTCAGTGGGATGCATGACCCCCACAGTGGAACACCCCACCCCACAAAAACACAGATGAAGTCCTTGAATTGGGGGTGGGGCAAACATGGCTTTGTAAGTCAGAAGTAGTAACTTATAAGGAACTGTGTGTGTAGCAATCACTTCCATGAAAAGATACTACCATGCCAAGAATGTATTTATCAAAATGTGGCATTTACTAGACCACAGAACTGCATTCTGCAAGAATATTGTATGTGTTCCTTACAAAACTGATGCCACAGGGCCAATAAGCCACCAGTACCGGTGTAAAGAAAAACAAGTGATCATTGTGGGTTCAGGTGTGAACGGTGAAAGGGACAAAGAAAATGAAAAAAAAATTGTCTAGCATTTGCAGGAACACACCGTGGAAAATGTGTTGATGTGGAACAACAAGCAGCTATGATTGTGGGGCATTGATTATGTTGGGCATCTATCTACTCAGGGGACAATATCCGAATGTCATAAAAAGTATGGTCGCATGTAAACTGGTGTTAATACTGCACAGAGCACCATTTGCTCCTGGAGTAGTTGTCATAGGAGAAGCACTCATCATAAGAAAACAGTTTGAAAAATATTCAGAATATAGAAATGAATTTTGATGCTGTCAGTACAGGAACAACCTTTTTTTTCAATATTTACTGACACAGATTTCAATCTAATCAGGGCATTTGGTCAACTTTGCTATAAAGCATAATGTCCAAGTAAGTTCACCTGCCAAGGCCAACGGGTGTTTTGCTTGTGTGCAGAGGACGGGTCCATGTAGCACCATATTTCTTAGGTACATCATTCAGTACTTATTAAGGGAAGCTGATGGCCTTTTTCCTCAGTCTTCCTAGTTAGCTTCATTTTTCTATTATTTGTACGGGTTGTAAAAATAAACAAATTATCATATGGCATTGTGTGCGGAATAGCCAGGAGATCCCGAAAGATTGTTTGGCTACCTGAAGCTGTAACTCTGTTTTGGCACCACTAGGTGGCGAGCTATGCTTATCTTTAGGCTGAGAGTGCTGTCACTTGCCCAATGTCACCCAGCTGCCTTCAAGTGGGGAAGTGGGGAATCGAATCCGGTTCTCCTGATTAGAGTCCGCTGCTCTTAACCACTACACCAAGCTATACCCAGATGCAAGCATACCACTGCATGCCTAGCTATTAACATTTGTACGGACTGTACACAGATGCAGGCACACCACTGCATGCCTAGCTACACACCAACAGCTAGCATCAGCTTTGTTTTCCCCAATGACCACAAAGAACTGTGAAAACAAACATAAGGGTAAGAGGGTGCTTCAGTTGTTTAAAAGCACACATCACTCAAGTTCCAATGATATTGTGAAAAGAAAGCTATCTTTCTGACACTAATAAGAGAGTCTGATATTCCCAAAGTTTTGGTGCCACGACTAAGAAAGCCCTTTCTTGGGTTTCCACTCATCTACCCAAAACAAGGGTCCCTGAAGTAGTCTTGAGTGTATGGGTAGGTTCATATGGGAGAGTTTAAATTTCTAGAACTAGGATTGTGCTGAATGTTTTATGTATGTGTAATTCCTCAGGAATTTTTGTTAAGGTCTGCCACCCAGAGGCTTCTGTAAAGACTGCTTTGTTAACAACCTGTCCCCTCCGCTTTACTAC
The DNA here is from genome assembly GCA_029233225.1 of Lepidodactylus listeri. NCBI lineage: Eukaryota > Metazoa > Chordata > Lepidosauria > Squamata > Gekkonidae > Lepidodactylus > Lepidodactylus listeri. The sequence continues at coordinate 106,647,683 of JARCFY010000009.1, read as the reverse complement.
TTTTCAACTATTATTTAGATTTTTTTTTGTATTTTTGTAGTTATGCAGAGTGAATCAATGAATTTCAGTTCTCAGTCTCTGTTGGGTCGTATCTTTAGTACCATGGAGAAAAAATACTTACAGTACAGCTGTAAAGTAATATAGGGCAACAAGAAGTCAGAGTTCACCTCTGCTTCCTTACATACCCCATTTTGGCAAAATTATAAACCTCTATTCCACCCCTGATTCTAAAAATGGAAAGAGATATGAATGCATGCGCATGCTTTGACAAGCTGAGCTGCAAGGTAGGATCATGTTTTTTTAAAATTATGACAGTGAAAATGTCTTCCCTCCCATGAAACTAGATTAACACACAAGGATAACAGTTGTGTGATGATTAATTTGGTAGTTGCCACCTCAAAGCACCATGAGGATCCGTGACCGACAATCCATGCCTCGGATTCATGTTTCCACACCACGGTGGCACCAACGAAGTGCTGGATGCAATTCTTCATGGTGAACTCTGTTGACAGAGATGTGTTCTGTTGATCCGGCACTGAATTTTGGCATACTTTGGTAGAAATCATATACAGCCATGTTATGTTATCCATGTATATACTGGATGTAGGGCTGCCAAGTCAGCCCGGGGGGCGGGGGATCCCCCGCTATAGGGGTTCCTGATCCACTGGCCGGCATTCGGCCGGCGGGGGGAACCCCGCCCCAGAAGTCGTCCGGTGAGGACGACTTCCCCCGTGTAATGATGTCACCCGGAGGTGACGTCATCATGTCACCGTGGCGCGCACGCAAAGTGCACACGCCAGAAGAGCTCCAGGGGGGAGAACAACTCCCCCCCGCTGGTAAGTCGCCGGTACTTGGCAGCCCTAATCTGCAGGCATGGAAGCGATGTGCAATTTTCTGGCGACCTTTAAAGAACTCCTTTAAAAGTTGTGAGGAATTATCAGGATCTGTCCCTTCAGACTACAGTAATGAAAGGCTGAGCCTTCGTTATTATTTACTTAGAATATTTTTATGCTGCCTCTCCAGAAACCTGCCTGAGGGCAACTTACAAAACAGAAAAGCAAAACAAAACATTGAAATTGAATCACAAAATAAAATTATTGATTAAAACCCAGCATTAAAAACCCACCCTGCCCTAGAAAGCACGGGTGAGCCTGATCTCCTCAGATGGATACCGCCAACGGCCTGCCTGGTTGTTTGGGGGAATTATCTAGATGGCAGGGCAGGCTAGAGGAGTACCAGGGACTGCACACCAATTGTATAGTAAGGTCTGGTACGGTGGGAAGACTCCAAATTTGAAGAGTAAATTAAATAGTTTTTATTAAAGAATTTCCCTAATTACGAGCACACTAGGCATTCAAAAAGAGCAAGCAATACAGAACTAAGAAAACAGAAGTGACTGATAGTGAATAAAGGGGTCAATTATGAGGTGATACGACCTGTTCCGACATGCAGAGGTCCACGGAGATGGGATCGTGACCCACACAAAAGCTTTGGGGGTGGACTGCCAGTTGGCATCAGGGCAGATGCATACTCTGAGGCCAAATATAGACACTGGGAAACAATGCAGACCAATGGGAGGCCTTGGTCTTGTCTCAGGTGAAGGCAAAAGATTACCTAGACCAATCATGGGTCCCAGAGGTGTGTGGCATCAGGATGGGCGAGACCTAGGTGTGACCAATGAGGTTCCCGAGGGGAGGGGCAGAGTCTGGGTTCACAACAGCTAGCCAGGTGTGGGGTGACTGTACAGGAGCTGGTTGAATGGACATAATGATCACTAATGGTTACCAGGTTTACACAAAACGTAGAAATGTGTCCCTGAGTGATGTCAGGAAGGAACATTACCAATATGAATAGTTGATGGGTTTACCTCAGTAGCCTGAGGGATGGGGCAAATTGCTTGGAGACAAAAGAGGTTTTTCACATAGATAGAGTCATAAAAAGGGATTATTGGGAGGTTTGGAGACAGAAGGGTTGTTTGCCAGATGGCAACTGAATAGCTATACAAATACAGATACCTACACCTGGAGGAACCCACTGTTATTCCATAAGCATACTTCTTCTGGGTGGAGGGGGAGGTGGGAGGTTGCCTCTGAGGGCTGCCTTTTTTCCAGAGCTCTGGCCTGCTCTGTGTTTTAGAACCAGGAGTGTGTTTCAGAACCAGTTTGTGGATCTCTGGTTCAGGTTATAGAAAGGGAGGTGCTCCTGCTGTCGGATCTACCCTAGAGTAAAGCAGCGCCTCACGGCTACAAGATGACAGAAGCTAAACAGGGTCGGCCCTAGTTATTATTTGGATGCAAGACCACCAAGGAATTCCAGGGTCGCTACCCAGAGGCAGGCAATGGCAAATCACTTCTGAACATCTCTGGCCTTGAAAACCCTACAGGTTCGCGGTTAAGTCAGCTGTGAGTTGACAGTGAGAAAAAACAACGACAAAACCTCACAGGCCACAAAAATATAGGCCGTAAAAAGAGACCACTGACAGCTTAAAATAAAACTTCACAGATTAAAATGGTGTTTAAATATCAAACCCTTATTTAAAAGCCTAGGTCAGTGGTGGCAAACCTATGGCACGCGTGCCAGAGGTGGCACTCAAAGCCCTCTCTGCGGGCACCCATGGCATCGCCCCAGCACAGAGTTCGCAAGATTGGACAGCAAAAATCACATGAATTGTTCAAAAGCATGCCAAATGCAAACATTTACCTTTCAATAAAAAGTTGTTGGTATCATTGAAAGCTCTGTTATTGTGTTTTTCTTTTAAGACAAAAGATGTTAATGTATGAGTTGTTTTTTCTAAAACAAAAACCTCAGTATTCAGGTTAAATTGCCGTGTTGGCACTTTGCGATAAATAAGTGGGTTTTGGGTTGCAGTTTGGGCCCTCGGTCTCTAAAAGGTTCACCATCACTGGCCTAGGTGAACAGAACCCTTATGGCTTGGCATCTAAAAGGTTATGTGATTTGAAGCTAAAGAGGGAGGGGGACATAAAAATCACAAGGACCCTTGGTTTTGAATCCGTCTTTTCACACTCCTGTAGAGCAGGGGTGGGCAAATGGCGGCCCGCGGGCCACATGCGGCCCGCCACAGAGTTTTTTGCGGCCCACCAAGACATGAAGATCAACAAGAGTAAATATAGATGCCCTTTGACAGACATTAACTTGCAGGCTGTGATGAGAATCTCAACAAGCGATTGAACTCCTGATTTCAAAAAAATTGTAGAAGAGTGTGATAGGGTACATTTGTCTCATTAAACTGGTTCTAAAATGAAACGTGCTTGCAGCTATAGACGATATGAAATCAGCACAATAAATAAATTGAATAAAACGACCACTATTTTATTTCATTTATATTTATTGATTTTTATGATACCATGTATACCTTTTCTGAAATGCAAAGTTAAGTAATGAATGCACTCATTTTAAAAGGTGCGGCCCTCCGCTCACCGCCGCTCCCACAAAGTGGCCCCCGAGCCAAAACAATTGCCCACCCCTGCTGTAGAGCCATAATGTCTCACATTCATGTTTGCTGTGTAGGACATGGAGAACGATGTGCTAGGTCAGGGGTGGCCAACCTTGCTTAACGTAAGAGCCACATAGAATAAACATAAGAGCCACATAGAGATGTCTGAGAGCCGCAAGACAGGAACAAATATCACACACACGTTTTTATTTTTAAAAATATGCAAATTTGCTTTTTATTAACGTTAAATGGGACTGCCAAAAATAAAAACAAACGAGGAAAACCAGTTATAAGAAAGAGAGAGAGAGAAACTAGGAAAGCAAATAGATGGGAGGGAGGAGGGAAGGAAGGAAGGGAGAAAGAGAGAAAAAGCATGCCTCCCCTTTGCTTCCCCAGCCGCCCTGCCAGGAGCCGCACAATATGTGTGAAAGAGCCGCATGTGGCTCCCGAGCCACAGGTTGGCCACCCCTGTGCTAGGTGCTTCGGGGTTGAATTTCAGAGGAATCCAGGTAGGAACCTTAAGGATATATACGAATTCATGGCTCACCATGAAGCACTAGGTTTATTTTCTGTGGTGTGTTTTATAGATGAGATGTAGATGAGATTTGGTTGAGAACTAGGGACAGGGTGCTTTGCCCAAAAGGTCAGCTCGGAGGACTGGACGCCGGGCAAATGGCGCCATGAGAGGCTCCTGGGTATTGCAGATTGCGTGGTTGTGCTGCTGCGAGCAGGTGAACGCAGGTGAGCACAAAAACGTCGATTATTCCTGCCATGTCGACTTTGGTTGTGAATAGCGGGGAAGAAGTTGTTGTGTAATGATGATGGCTCAGTCACCCGGGATTTTCAGACTATGGACCCATCAAGAATGTTGAAGAGGTCAGAAAATAAAGGAATAACGCAAAGGCCACAGTCACAGGAACGCACACAGGCAAAACCAGGGAGCACTTGAACACAAGAGACACAGTGTAGTGTAGTGGTTAGCGTCAGACCAGAATCTGAGAGACCCAAGTCTGGATCCCCACCCTGCCATGGAAGCTTGCTGAGTGACCTTAGGCTAGGCACACAAACTCAGCCTAACCTACCTCACAGGGTTGTTGTGAGGGTAACATGGGGAAAGGAAGAGAGAAGAGATTGGATTTATACCCTGCCCTTCACTCAGAGTGGTTTACAATCTCCTTTCCCTTCCCCTCCCCATAATAGATACCCTGTGAAGTAGGTGGGGCTGAGAGAGCTCTGGCTGATAACTGCTCCTGAGAGAACAGCTCTGAGAGAACTTGTAACTGGCCCAAGGTCACACCAGCAGCTGCATGTGGAGGAGTGGGGAATCAATCCCAGTTCTCCCAGATTAGAGTCCGTGCTCCTAACCACTACACCAAACTGGCTCCATGTATCATGTATGCCACCCTAGGCTCCTAGGAGGATCCATTAATCTCTCATGTTTTTGTACTATAATATCATGAACTGCTTTGTCGCAATGTTTTATGGCACAGCCCACAGGCATAGGGGTGCAGTGCATGAGCAGGAAGTGGTTTTTGCGGGACTTCATGTAAAAATCATAATGATCCTTTAGAATTCATTTCAGCCTATCTGAAGTGCCACAAATCCATTTCGTAAATTTATTTTTGGTAGTGCAATTCATGGATGCGTATGAGATCCGATGCCGAATGGGGAATGGCGGGGGGCTGACTCCTCAATGTTAAAATCATACCAGATCTGTGAGGAGCCTTTATTTTTAAATCCAAGTCAAAGTTGAGTCACAGCATGCTGGACCCGCGTCTTCCATAGATCACTCCGTGTGCATGTGAAATTTAACAGATTTCAGGTAAACTCTGTTAAAAATGAGTGTCACTTTTTTAAAAATACATGTGTTTGTGCCTGTGATGCCGCATAATACTGGAATGGATTCACATTTTTGTGGAGTGGAACGTGGATGTTGATACGAGAGTGCCGTGGTGGCCTGGAGGAGGCGGATTCCTTGTCCAAATCCTAAGCACCCCCGCTTTGAGTCCATCCATGCCATCTGGATCCACCATTCTGATGGTGTTTCCCAGCGGCAACAACATGAGATGAAACAGTAGCTTTTTCTGCACTCTCCTTTTAATCCATGTTCACTGCGGCATCCTCTAAGCCAGGGGTGGGCAATTGTTTTGGCTCGGGGGCCACTTTGTGGGAGTGGAGGTGAGCGGAGGGCCGCACCTTTTAAAATGATTGCATTCATTAGTTAACTTTGCATTTCAGAAAAGGTATAAATTGTATCATAAAAATCAATAAATATAAATGAAATAAATTAGTCGTGGTTTTATTCAATTTATTTATTGTGCTAATTTCATATCATCTATAGCTGCAAGCACATTTAATTTTAGAATCAGTTTAATGAGACAAATGTACCCTATCACACTTTTCTACAATTTTTTTTGAAATCAGGAGTGAGATTGCTTGTTGAGATTCTCATCACAGCCTGCAAGTTAATGTCTGTTAAAGAGCATCTATATTTACTCTTGTTGATCTTCATGCAAGAAAAACTTTGCTCACAAATATATGTAGACCCAAATATAGAGAACATTTTCCCAGCAAATTTCTTCATACATGGAAATTTTTTCAGCAGACAAAGATTTGTAAAAGTCAACTAATGTCACAGCATTAAACATTTCTTTCACAGTGTGATCTGACTGCATGTCAATAAATTCAAGCTGCAGCTCCTCAGGTGCTGTATCAATATCAGCAGTGATGGGATAAGAGAGCAAATTGAATTTAGGCTCAGTTTTCTTGAAGTCCTGAAATTTTCTTGGTGGGCCGCAAAAAGCTCTCTGGTGGGCCGCATGTGGCCCCCGGGCTGCAATTTGCCCACCCCTGCTCTAAACCAGTGTTTTTCAACCACTATGCCGCGGCACACTGGTGTGCCGCGAGATATTGTCAGGTGTGCCGCGGGATTTTTTCAATGAAAGAAATGTGCCTTCCGGGCTGACCTTCCGGGACGCGTTTGCACATGCAAGAAAGAATAGTGGTGCACTCTCGCTGATTCCGCTCGCACGCTCTGTGGCCAGCCTGAGGTAGAAGGGAGCCGCCGTTGAGGCGCAGCTCCCCTTGGCCTTGCGAGGACTCGAGGGAGGGAGGGAGAGTGCCGAGGGGCTCTGTCTGTTCGCCCACCCGACCTGCCAGCGCCATGACGGAGGCAGCAGCCATGAGTGACCAGGAGCAGCTGCTGCAGCGAGCCTGCCTGGCCAAGCAGGCGGAGAGATACGACGACATGGCCACGGCCATGAAAGCGGTGAGTGGCTGGGGGGGAGGAGGAGAAGGGGGCGTCCTCCTCAGGAGACGCACGGCGCCCCCCACGGGCCCCGCCGTCGCAGCCTTCGCTTGGCTGCGATGGAGCCAACGCCCTGGCTCGTCTGCGCCACCGCCCCCCCGAGCCTTGGAGGGGGCAGCTGAGCCTTTCCAGGTGAGGGCTATCTTCTTCTGCGTGGCCTCTCAGCCCGGAAGGTGGAGGTGGGCCTCCGCGGGTCCCACTTCACGGCTGCTCTTTTTCCGTCTCTGGCCCTGGCGCTGATGTTGGCCACCTCCAAGCCGTGTGTCGGCGGCGGCACTTGGGTGATGCCCGCCTGCGTGTTGGAGAATGAGCAGGGCGAGGCGGCGGATTCGAGTGGCATCCAGTTCGTGGGGGCCGGAGGCAGGCTCGCACATGGCAGATGGTTTTAAATGAATGAGGAGGACTCGTGTGCTGAATCAGAGTCATGCTAGACCTGTGGATGTTAATACAGAGGACAGGAACATTCGGTACCAAGGGCATTCACTCCTCCAGCAGAGTAAGCTGATTTCTTCCAGTGCCTGGCTCCTGGGTTGTGTGTGTGTGTGTGTGGGGGGGGGGGGGTGATTTGCACCAAGACATTCCAGTAAACATGAATATGTTTGATGGTAACAGCTAGCTGTTTCTGTCAGGGTGGGGTTCAAATCAGTAACTGTCCCTCAGCAAAGAATGGGTGTACTGTGTTTCTCTTCAAATCACTTATGCTCAGCGGAATGCCGTTCACATAAGAGTAAGAGTTTAAACTCTCTATTTGAAAAACTTTAGCAGAATCGCAGTATTAAAATACATCCACATTATATTTCTTCTGAAACTCAGGTCAATGTTACGGGAAGGAGCCATTACACTTTGGATCTGTAACTTACGATTTCAAGTTGAGTGGCTATTACGTGTATTTGTAACACTGTCATAGTTAATCCTTGAGCTGAGGCAACTAATGACCCATTTGTCTTGTATTTCAGTGTTTTTCAACCACTGTGCCGTGAGATATTGTCAGGTGTGCCGCGGGATTTTTTCAATGAAAAAAATGGGCCTTAGCTCGAAAAAGGTTGAAAAACACTGCTCTAAACAATTCTACACTAACATCGAATTCAACCTTCTTTTTAATCCACATCCCCCCCCAAATCTGCATTGAAATTGAGTTCAACCTTTTTATTCTGGGTTTCTTCCCCATTCTGCGCTACCTGGTTTCAGCCTGCTGTTGCTCCAGGTTATTTGGATGCTGTTTTGCTGGGGCCTTAAATTGCCTCGACTCGAACACCGAGAAAATCCGGAGTGGCAGGGAAATGTGGAAAGGACCACAGTGGCGATACTGGAAGCAGCCCTCGGCAGGCCGACTCAGGAGTATGCCCCATTTTAATCAATGGGCATACTCCCATGAACATGTTAGGGCAGCAGCTTTTGAGCTGATTCAGGGTGAAAAAGCAAACAAATTTGCCAGGGCCTGCTTGGCCAGACTTTAAGAACTGCATCTCTGCATCCTGCGCAGAGACCACCTCAGGAGGACCCCTCTGGCCTTGCTTTGCTGGCGCCCTGAAAAGTCTGGCTCTGGTGCAAGCGCCCAGCTTGCTGGTGCAGCTCAACTACCTGCTCTGTCTCCACAAGCCCCTCCCTCCCCAATGGGGCCGATCCATCTATTTCGAGAAGGGCCAGAGATATTTTTTCCCCCTGGCAGCGTTCCTGTGCTTTTAACACCTCTGTGGTCTGCTGAAAGCCAAAAGGTACAGCTTTCTCCAGCATGCTTACTAGAAGAAAAGCTTCACCGGTGGAATTTCTGCACCCTCCCCCCATAGCTCTTGAATCCACAGGCGGTCTGTGCTAGTAACGGACAAGTCCACCTGTTTCCTTCCCAAGCAGGCGGAGGCAGCATTTGAAGCAAAGTTTGGACCAGTGTTCCCTCTAAGCTGAGTCAGTGTGAGCTAGCTCACACTTTTTTAGCCTCTGGCTCACACCTTTTTGTCTTCGCTCAGGAAGGATGGCTTCAGAGCAAACTAATTTATGTAGCAGCCAAATCGCTCACTCACAACTTTAATGCCAGGAGCTCACAAAGTAGAATTTTTGCTCACAAGACTCCACAGCTTAGAGGGAGCATTGGTTTGGACTGCTCGTTTTATAAAAGCAGCTCGTTCCAAGCGGCTGGTCCTTGTCGTGAGATTCAAAAGCTGCCTCTCTCCAAAACGCCACGCCGTTCGCAAAGCCCGCCGCCAGCTGAACACACTTTTCCCGGACTGAGAAAAGAAGCACGCAGACTTCACCACCTCTCTCCCAGTCATTTGGCCGATCCCGGCTTTCAGCACCAGGGACGCAACTCGCGATCACTTTCCGCCCTGCTGTTGATCTCGATAGCCTCGCCGGGCGCTTTTACTAGCAACTTCTACCCAGAAGATCAGCAGACCTCGGACTGTACTAAGCCTCGGGTTCGCGCCGGCAGACAACGCCCCCCTGATCCACCTCAACGGACAGTCCAAGCGCATCGATTGGGTACCTCCGCAGGGAGAAGCGAGGGGCAGGGGAAAGGCCATACCATTCCGAGAAGGCAGGGGGGTGAATTGCACGGATTTCTCCCGAAGAGCTTTCGCTCCAGCTTCTCCCCCCACCCCCAGCAGTGAGTCAGCCCGGCGGCGTTATATAGCGGTGGGCGGGTGGTGGCTCCGTTCAGAGTGCCGCCCGGATCTTTTGCAGCTCTTTGGGGGAGGGCGCGTGTCTCGTGAAGCCCAATACCAGCGCCGCTTGGAACAATGGCTTGGCAGCCCATGGAGATCAACCCCGAGGTAAGACGGCGCCTCCTCGCAGGTGTGCTGGATGAGTCATTCTGGGACTGGGGGCGGAGGCAGGTATTTTTCAGGTGGGGAGGCGCCCAGGTGCGGGGGGGGGGGGGAGCAAGAAAGCGCCTGCAGCTGGAATTGCGCTTGAAGGGTACCTAGCAGTTTTCCGCTGAGATGCCCTCGAGGGAAGGGGTGGAGGCTGCGCGGGGGGGGGACGACGACTTAAAAGGGTTCTCTGTTTGGAAACGAGAGAACGGGGGAAGTCTTTCCAAGGTATCGCTCTGAAACAGATTCTAGTAAAAGAGGGGGAGGGGGGGGGATATTCTGGCCGCAAGATGGGAGGCGGCCCCGCCCTCCGACAGCCTGACCTCTCCCTCTCGTCCCTCTCTGTTCCAGATGCTGAACAAAGTGAGTGCCCGTCCAGACCGCGGGGAAGGACCAGACGCCGCTGCTCGCCCGAGATGGGCGTTTCCTCGCGCTCCATTTCCCTGCGCGCGTCTCTTTCCACAAAGCCCCGGACGGAGCCGGGAACGGGGGGGTTGAGGAAGCGACCGCGTGTGGACTCGCCCTCGTCTCTCTCCCCTCGCCCTCCCGGTGTTGGAAGGGAAGGGCTCGATGACTTAGGGGGCAAGGGGGGGACGGGCTGGGGAGGCGGCTCCCCCGTGGAGCCTAGAGAGCGGGCTGGCTGTTCTGGGGATGGGCAGCAGGTGGCGGTGCAGCCCCACGCTTTGTGCTGTGTCACCCTGGCGCTGTTGCTTGCGAGGGAGGAGGGTGGATGGATGGATGGGGTGGCTGGAAAAGGCTCTTCTGTTCACCTCCTCTTCCCTACAGGTGAGGGGCTTTTGCCCTTTACTGCTGGAACACAGAGGAGCCCAATCCCGTGTCCAGTTTCCCCGCAGAAGGGACCCTGGGACTCTCCCACAAGAATAGAGTGATATTATTGGACAGAGTCTACAGTTGCCAACTTCCAGGTGGTGGCTGGAGACCTCGGGCCATTACAGCTGGTCTCCAAGTGACAAGTCAGTTCACCTGGAGGAACGTTGGATTCTATGGCATAACGCCCCAAACCCTTCCTTTCTCAGGCTCCACCCCCAAAACCTCCAGGTATTTCACAACCTGGAGCTGGCAACCCGAACAGAGGCTCCTCTTTTAAGACATAAATCCCCCTTTTTCTGTGTGAGTGCCACTGCTGGCCCCTCTGGTGCCACAAGCACCCATCTGCCTAGAGGCCACGAGGAAGACTTTACCTTGCTGGGTCAAGCCAAAGGCTCCGTATTCTGCCACCAGCTGTGGCCAGCAGGGGAATAAGTACCAGCCCTTTCCATCTTGGTGAATAGCCGGGGTGTATTTTACAAATGCCCACAGGCTTCAAATGGCCCAGACACCTGCTTGGTATGACCTCAGATGCTGAAAAGACATCTTGGAGTCCCATCAGACACACACAACCCATCCTCCCCTTTCCCTCAGGGACAGATGAGTTCACAGTGTTGATTCGCTGCCTTCCTCAACCAAAATCTCTCCACATTGAGATGAGGTTCTGATCCACAGGGAGCAGTTGCTAGCTCCCAATCTGTACTGCCTAGGAGGGGGTTGGCCTGACCCGGACGGCCCAGGCTAGCCTGATGTCATCAGTTCTCAGAAGCTAAGCAGGGTTAGTTCTGGTTAGCTCTTGGATGGGCAACCTTCAAGGAATGCCAGGGTCGCTATACAAAAGGAGGCCATTGGCAAATGACCTCTCAACATCTCTTGCCTTGGAATCCCCATGGGGTCGCCCGTAACTCCATTATGACTTGATGCTTTACTCAGACACACACACACACACACATTGTGGGGTTGATGCTTGATGTTTCTGTGCTCAGCATGGTTTCTCTCTCTTACGCAGGTGCTCTCCCGCCTAGGAGTGAGCCCAGGCTGGCAGTTTGTGGACGTGCTAGGGTTTGAGGAAGACTCCTTGAACTCCGTGCCCAACCCAGCTTGTGCAATGCTGTTGCTTTTTCCTCTTACTGCGCAGGTGGGTATTCGGACTGACCAGGGGTGTGTCATGTGCCAGTTTTGTCTGTACGACAGGAAAAGTGAAACAGGTCACTTGGGATTCAGGAGCCCAGGGAAAAGCTTGCCTGCCCACGTGGCTTGCACCTGATCCTTTTGTCTCTTTCGATTCTGCTTGAATGTCACTTGATTATTTAATAAATTTCAGCAGTGGCATTCTCGGGAAGCAATGATGTCGTTCTTCAAGAAGCCCTCTAAGCCTGATTTCTCAGAGCAGTCCAGAATGCAAGCTTTCTGTAGAATCGCTTGGTGGCTTGCTTCGTCTTCTGGCTACCTGTAGGACTAAGTGTTGCAGTTACGTGGGCCACATATTTGGGGGACTCCTATACTGTGACCATAAAAACCTCCACTAGTTTTTTTTTTTAAAAAACCTCTGGAGGATTGCTGATTTCAGTTGTGTTGAGCTTGAGGCAGTTCAGATTTAAGGAGTAATCTTTACATTCTGAAGTCTTGGACAATCCGTTATTTAGATAGAATCATAGAGTTGGAAGGGGCCCTACAGACCATCTAGTCCAACCCCCTGCCCAATGCAGGACCAGCCTAAAGCATCTCTGACAAATATTCATCCAGCCGCTTCTTGAAAGCTGCCAGTGAAGGGGAGCTAACCACCTCTCTCAGCAGCTGATTCCACCTTTGAACCACTCTTACCGTGAAAACGTTTTTTCCTAATATCCAGCCGATACCTTTCTGCATGTAATTTAAACCCGTTGCTTTGGGTCCTATCCTCTGCTGCCAACTGGAACAGCTCCTTGCCCTCCTCCAAATAACAGCCTTTCAAATATTTAAAGAGAGTGATCATGTCCCCCCCCCAATCTCCTCCAAACTTAACATTCCCAAGGCCCTCAGTCTTTCTTTCCTTTATACTCCTCTTTTCACCATCATTTTCAACATTATTCTCACCCATTTTACCCTCAAAACCACCTTGTGAGGTAACATTAGGCTGAGTGTGGGTGGGTGGGCCCAGGTCATCCAGTAAGCGTCTGTGACAGAATGGGATTTTGACCTGGATTTCCCACATCGTAGTCTGACATTTTAACCACTTTACACTTTACAGCCAGCTAGGAGAGCTGGGATGGGTCTCTCGTGAAAGAACTTCCCCAATTTAGAGCTCAGCTCAAATTAATAAAATATAGTTTCTCCATAACAAGTCTTTTAACAAAGATATGGGGAAGGGATGAAAAGCCTTTGTGAGAAGGCCAAGATCTCAGGCAGCTGTATGCCAACAAGGTTTTTAGTACTGAGAGAAGGCCAAGGAATCCATTCCTGAAAGTGAGATTTCTATATTGAAGTTCTTCTATAATTTATTTATAAACTATAGAATCTTGTGTTGTGTTGCCTCTTTAAAAGCTCCAACACAGCTAATGAAATAAAACAATTTAAAATGTACGTGAGTCATAAACAAAGTTCTACGTGTCTTGGGTGCTTCTTTTTAAAAATCTCATGTTTTCCCCTTCCTTGCCTTATTTTTCACCTTTCATCCAAATTTCTCCATGTAAAAACAAAGTTTAGGGAGATCCTGTCTTTCCCATAGGTTGGAAAAGGCAATTAATACAGTTTCCGTGCATAAATGTTCAGCCACTAAGGATTTCCACTTTATGGTTAGCCTTCACATTTTGAATGTTGTCTCTTAGATGAGTGATTCCAGTTCTTTGCAAATATTTCAAATCTTGCCTGATGTTGGAACCACATGAAGCATATTGCATTCCCTATATGTACTTTCCCTATGAATATTGAACATTGAGTCTTCCATAACTAGGGCTGCCAAGTCCAACTTGGGAAATATCTGGGGACTTTGGGGGTGGAGCCAGGAGACTTTGGGGGTGGAGCCAGGAGAAAGGAAGTGACATCATTTTGTGATGTCACATCCTGTGATGTTGCTTCCACATGCTTCCACATGAACTCATGAAGTTTCCTAATACTGAATCAGGCCATTGGTCCATCAAGGTCAGTATTGACTACTCAGACTGGTAGTGGCTCTCCAGGGTCTCAGGCTGAGATCTTTAATGTCACCTATTACCTGATCCTTTTTTAGCTGAAGAGGCTGATACCTCCTGCATGTCAAGCAGATGCTCTATCACTGAGCAATGGCCCTACTGAATCCTTCCTCATCTCGGCAGAATATGAAGCCCTAAGTGCTACACAAGTGCTAAATATGATTTTCATATCATAAGAACAGGAGAGAAGCCACAGTGGATCAGGCCAACAGCCCATCCAGTACAACACTCTGTGTCACACAGTGGCCAAAAATACCAGGTGCCCTCAGGAGGTCCAGCAGCGGGGCCAGAACTCCAGAAGCCCTCCCACTGTTGCCCCCCAAGCACCAAGAATTCAGAGCATCACTGCCCCAGACAAAGGGCTCCATTTAGACCTTGTGGCTAATAATAGCCACTGACAGACCTCTGCTGGATGGGGACAGAGAGAGAGAGAGAGAGAGACAGACAGCTTTTTCACTTACTCTTGCCCAATTCCCAGGCTTTATTTCTGGCCCTTGTTTCACCCAGCTGTTGTCCATGTAAGTCCCATAACTTCTCCCCCCCCCCCCCCCAGCATAGGCTTTTTGGTGGCTAAAGAGGACCTTTGTCCTCCCCTTTTAGCCAGCAGAAAAGCTAGTTGGATCCATCCCTAACTTAAAATACCGGTTACTTGATGTACAAATGCTTTTAAAAATGCAGATTTTTACTGGGGGGGGGGACACGGTTGAAAGAAACAGAAAATTGGCATAAAAATGAGGAATCCCAACTTTTATTTGCAGAAGGGAAATGAGGATTGGGGGGACCCAAACAGCCACGACAAGACATTTTAAACAATCCCACTCCCAGACCTTCTACAGGCAACCTCTCCTTGTGATGTTTACCTCTTTGGAAGTGACAGTTTATTCCTTTGACAAAACCACAGTGGACAGACAGACAGAAAAAAGAAAGAGGGGGAGGGGGAGAGACAGAGAAGGAAAAGAGCTCGCAGACCCCAGCACCTTACGCAGCTTATTCCAGCAGCAACCTTGCACGGAAGCCCTTCAGTAGAAAGAGCTTAGTCCCTCCTTAATCTCTGGCTGTCTTGCTCGATCAGCTCTTAAAGGGGAAATTTCCCTTTTAAGAAGTTCAAGAGGCCAGCAGGGCAGGCTCCGAGGTTCCCCTGCTGGCAGCCATTTTGTCCCCCCGGTGGCCAATTTTGGGAAAGCGGGGGAAAGCTTTAAAAATCGGTGTTTCCCCCGCTCTACCGGGGGACTTGGCAGCCCTATCCATAACTATTACATGGTCCTGTTCGGATGAACTCATTGACTTGAGAAGTAGGGCTGCCCCCCCCCCCAATTAACCATAATAGGTAGAAAACTGAAGTTAATTGCAGGCCATTCACAATGCTTAGACTCTCCTAACAGGAGCAAGTGGCCCATTTCCTTCAGCCTAGGACAAGAAAGATGGCTTTGTAACATCCAACACTCCAGTACAGAGCTAACGAAAGCATAGACGTGTGAAAATTCTCCTTCGCACTTCAGTTATTCCAATTTGTGGAGACACCGTGTACCAGCAGTCAAAATTATCCCGCCTGCTGTCTGAAGGCTAATAAAACCAGCATATGCTAGAAGTCCATCTAACTTGGATGTAATGATTGGCAAGTTCTTGCTCACGGGATGCGCTGCTGTTGCCCCTGACTTGGCCTTGTGTGTGGTTTTTTTGGCTGAGGACAGACTGGCAATCTGAAGCGGAGGCAAAGCGGAGGGAACTGGAGCGGGGGGAAAAACCCACAGAGCTGGCCGTTCACACTGGCCAGAGCAATGCGGATCAGCGGCGATACGGAGCATTCAGACTGCCACGGAGCGTTCAGACTGCCGCATAGCCAGCGCGCGCGGCTTGCGCGCGCCGCTGCGCTTTTTTTTTTGGTTTTCCTTTGATGTTTTTCGCACGTGCGCACATGTGCATATGCGCAAAACTTTTTGCCGGTGCGTTCACACTTCCTCCGGATGCCTCCCGCTTCTTCCAGTTCACACTGTTTGGAAGCGGGAGGCATGCGGAGGAAGGCCCCTGAACACCGGGAAAAACCGGTGTCCGGGTAAAGCGGAAGGAAAGCGACTGGGAGACGGGTCAGTACGCAACGGAGCCGACGGGCAGATGCGCATGTCTGAACGTGCTCCTTTCCTCCGTTTGCGAAGCGTGCCTGCCCCGCTTTAGATTGCCAGTCTGTCCTCAGCCTTTGTGTGCAATAGCGTGGCAGTGGCTTAGCCAACTACTCAGGCCTGGAGGTGTTAGTACTAGTAGTAAAAGTACTGGTAGTAAATGGGGTGATCCTTTCAACAACTTCCCAAACGCTTGGCAAGTGATGCAAAAGCCTCACTCGTACATGGCTTAAGCTTCTCACCACCTCCTAAGCCTGCATAGCTACCAGCTGATTGCAGGCAGAATCCCCGGGATGCTGGGTGTTGGCACCATTGGGGCTTGGCTTGCTCTGGGCGTGGCTGATGAGTACACCCTCAATGCCCCCCCCCCGCCCAGTTTTGTTTGCCACCACACCAGCATCTTCACAAGCAGATGTCTTTTTCCAGCAGAAGGTTTCTTGCCCAGTGCTAGATCTCCAGCTCCGCTCAAGGCCTTGGGAATTCACTTAGCACATAATCATAGCGCTGATGCCACAAAGGGATTACTTTAGGAGGTCAAGGTTGTACAGAGCAAAAGGGGCACTTATTTTTACCTGCTAGGAACAGTTCAACACATTGTTTTCCTAAGGGGAAACGAACGCGCATTGTCACGAATATGCAGCTTTGTACATGCATGAATGGCGCACCTGCTTTTCTGCCACATTAGGAGGAAATGCCTGCCTACGAAAGCATGTTGCATGCTAGCATGAGAACTGTTTCAGTTTGCTATGAAACACTGGACAAAGATGTTTACTAATTCAACATGCTCTTGTGTTTATCTAGCACGAGAACTTTAGGAAACAGCAGATTGAAGAACTGAAGGGTCAAGACGTGAGCCCCAAAGTCTATTTCCTGAAGCAAACTGCCAGCAATTCATGCGGCACAATTGGCCTTGTACATGCGGTGGCCAACAATCAAGATAAAATATCATTTGGTAAGTTCCGTCCACAGATGGGTTCAAATCTGCTTTGATCTTTTACTGTTTTTGAAGAACTACTGCAAGACAAACAGATTCCCCTGACAAAGCCTGTTGGCAAAATGCATAGGGAATTTTTGGAAATTTAAGCGAGTAATAAAGTATATTTTTCTCTGATTCTGCACCACTGGCCTTGGCTCTGTTTTTCTCTCCCATAATAAAGGATGCAAAATCCAAATGTATTGGTGGCTTGCAAAGGTATCGGAAGTCTCTTCCTCCTCCTGTACTGCACTTAGCACTTTTATTTCCTCCCTTGCAGACGAAGGCTCTGCCCTGAAGGAGTTCCTCAATGCAACAGCAGATCTGTCTCCCGATGAGAGGGCAAAACGACTTGAGAACAACAAAGTACGTGACTTGGGCGGCAGAGGCTTAGCAGCATCTAGCATCAGGTTTCCTTTTAAATGCCTTGATATACTTTACCTTCTCTCTTTCTCTCTCTCTCCAGGCCATTCAAGAAGCCCACAATGCCATAGCGCAAGAAGGCCAATGTCGGGTAAATGAACCCTAAAACAGACAGGGCTTCCAAGAGAAAAGCGTGATGCCGTGCATACCAAGGCATAGGAAGCTGCTGATACTTGCAGGGGAAACGGGAGCATAATACTCCTGGTTTCTAGATTCCATAGAGTCTGTGAAGGGGAAGAAGAGAGCTAACTTTTTTAAAGAGCGGAAAGAACACCTCTGCTGTCAGGGCATCATTCAGGACGGAGGCAAACGCAAAACGTATGGGTGGTACCTCGCTCTACAGGCTAAGCTTAAATTCTAGTGAATTCTATCAGAGGGCGCAGGGAACAAGACGGGAGGTCCTGTTGCCCTGTTGGGTGAGAGGGTGGCCAGCTCTGGGTTGGGAAATACCTGGAGATTTTGGGGGTGGAACCTAGAGGGGGTGGGGTTTGGGGAGGGGAGGGGAAGGACCTCGGCAGAGTACAAGGGCATAGAGTAGTCCACCCTCAAAAGCAGCCATTTCCTCCAGGGGAACTGATGTCTGTTTCTGGAGCACAGTTGTAGTAGTGGGAGAGCTCCATGCCCCACTTAGGGGCTGGCAGCCCTTATTGGGCGATGATGGCAGTGCCTCAGGTGCTCCATTTGTTAACTTCTGAGATGGTGAGTACTCTGGTTGGTTGCCACGATCCTTTGCCACTTGCCTTGAGGAACAATGAATCAAGGCCCCGTAAAGAACTTCTGGCTTTCCTAATAGGCAAGCAATAAAAATGGCGCCCTGCTTGACACAGTTAGAGCCAGTGTGATGAAGTCATTACAGACACTTGGGTTCTAATGTCCTCTCAACCATCAAACTAACCGGGTCATCTCGGGCCAGCCACTTGTGTACTCTGAAGCTTGCCTCACAGAGTTGTTGCAAGTAGGACCTGGAGGATGCCCCAAGTTCTTTGGGGGGAAAAGGTGGGACAAAAAAATATGGCAGACAAGGCAAGCGAATAACCTTGGATTGCAGAAAATTCCATAAGCTCAAATGGGTAGAGAGCAGGATAGAGAAAGGCTAGCTACTTCTGCCCAGTATCGATTCCGTTTGTATCCTGGTAACAGAAGGTAGCACCAAAAGGAAAAAACTCATCAATTTGCTTCCTTTTGGAATATGAGGAAAGGTTACACGTTGATGTAGTATTAGCAAGGAAGCATGTTGTTCGGTGTAGTGTAGAAATGCCACAAAAGAATAACTGAAAACGTTTTCCCTGTATATGTTCTGTACTGGTGTAACTGGGCGACTAGATTCGTTCTTTCTTTTCATAGATTGAAGATGACAAAGTGAACTTCCATTTCATCCTCTTTGCCACTGTGGATGGCCACCTCTATGAACTGGGTAGGTTTGTCTAAAACTAATTTTCTGCTTATAATAACAGCTTTGTTTTTCCACGGAACTGAATCCTGGACATCCAGTGCTTCCCAGCAACCGCAAAGCCTGAGGTCTGTGCTTGTGGTCAGATTGTCCATGCAGGCCCATAGCTACCATGGAGCTTTCGGGGGCTCCACACCCTTCATTAAAGGGACAGCCCCACAAAAATTTATCCTGCAAATCTTTTTTCAGTCATTTAAAACATTTGTAAAGGTGTGTGCTCCTTTAACCAGAGTGGGGTGCTGTAGTTTACTAAATTCCACACTGAGCAAGGGGGTTGGAGTAGGTGGCCTCTAGGATACCTCCTAACTCTGTGTCAAGCAACTGGTCTCCTTTAAGAGTTTTTCTGCCTAAAGTGTTATGTTTCTTGACTATAGAAGTCATCACTGCCAGCTTGTAATCAGAATTGTTGCTTAGGCTGGCAGAAGTGATTAACTTGCAGCAGCTGGGAACTGTCATCTAAAGTGGTTGACAGCTTGCAGTTCAGAGATCTTTCCTGGTAACAGCTTTCTGTTGGCAGAATAAGAAGAGATTGGATTTATACCCCATCCTTCACTATCTGAAGGAGTCTCAGAGCGGCTTGCAATCTCTCTTCCCTTCCCCTCCCCACAACAGACACCCTGTGAGGTAGGTGGGGCTGAGAGAGCTCTGAGAGAACTGCCTTTGAGAGAACAGCTCTGTGAAAGAACTTAGGACTGACCCAAGGTCACACCAGCAGCTGCATATGGAGGAGTGGGGAATCAAATCTGGTTCTCCCAGATTAGAGTCCATGCACTTAACCACTGTGCCTAAATGGCTAAATGGCTTTTCTTTCTGCACTGAGAACTTCAGCCCCATAAGAAAAAATTTTGCCCCACAAGCCACAAAATCCTGGCTGTGGGCCTGTGTCCATGTGACTGGTCAAAAGACGTGGCTAACTGGCCAGTTGGATATGGTTAAATATCAGCCTTAAGGGACCGGGTTCATTAGAATAAGAAGATGATACAGCACTCCTAGACAGGTTTGCTTCATAGACCCTTTTAATAAAAATATCAGTTAAAGGGTACTTATGTTAAAAATGATGTGGTATTATTATAATTTAACAACACCGGGTAACATTTCTAGAAATGTGAATGATTCATAGAGCAGTTCCATTCTTAGGCTTGTATTCCAGAACGCCAGCCACAGTTTTACAGTCCTGGATTAAAAATACAACTGCAGCAGCAACGATGAAATATCAGTCTTTCAAAGGCTGTGGGCTGCTGCTTCCTGTGTTGGAGGTGCAGATCCAACAGGAAGCCAATAAGCAGTTCCATAATATGTTTAAAAAAAGCTGAGCTGTGACATACACCCCAGAAGTTTTGGATTCTTGGGATTTTTGACAATATTTGGCATGCCAGTCCTACTTCAGGAGTCAGACCTTCAGCCAATATCGCTTGATGTCCGCCCCATGTCCATTCCCACAAATCACATGTTCTACAAAGACGTGTCCTGCATGTCTGAATATGTGGCTGAACCTATGTTTGTGGCCCATCGCTGTTGGTAACAGCAGTTTGAGTAAAAGGAGGAATTTCCTTCTATCTTGGTGGTAGAGGCAGCAATACTGCTGCATATCGATCTGTATTTTCTGTGAGGAGGCGCCAGGGTCTGTGGTCTCCTGGTAGCTCTCCTCAATTAACCCCCCCCCCCCAGCCAACTGCCTTGACTAACTTGAACCTGTGTCCTCTAGAAACAGTCCTTGATTCAACAGGCAAAAGCATTTACAACCCCCACCCCTTTGGAACCAAAGAGCCTTCTTCTGAAGCTTCCCGTGCCTTGTCTTCAAAATATTTTTTTTTGCAATAAAAGTTTTTATTTTTTTCTTCCATTATTCTCAGATGCAATTGACTTTTATACATATTCCATTCTCTATAAAATTGCATAGTTAGCTAGAAAGATATAATCATTAAACGACTTCCCACCCCTCCTGCACCTTCATATATATCAACTGGTAAACATGTATTTAAAAGTATTTGCCTCCTAAGGTAACATTTTGAGCTATTATAACTTTTATACATTTAAAAATTATATTAGTTAAAAAAAGAAAAAAGGGTTAATTTCGCGGCTAACTAAAAATTCATTTTTTATGTTATAGTTCTATCCCTCATTTCAGTAGTTAGAAAGTGTAAAAATATTGTCTTTCATATTCCACTCTCGCTCCATATATTCCTTCAAGTCTTTCCAGTCTTCTGAGAACTTCGCTGTCTTGATTGTTTAGTTTTCTTGTCCATTTGTCCATTTCTGCCCTATATAGCAGTTTTCTCAACCATTCCCATAGCTCTGGAGTTTTCTCCAATTTCCAGCTTTGTGTGTAAGCCATTCTTGCTGTCGTTACCATATACCAAATCAATGTTCTTTTTACTTATGTTTACATCCTCTAACTTAAGACCAAGCCTTGTCTTCAAAATATGATCAGCATTGCCCCGACCTGGATAGCCCAGGCAAGCCCGCTCTCATCGAATCTCGAAAGCTCAGCAGGGGCCGGCCCTGGCAAGTACTTGGATGGGAGACCTCCTTGGAATACCAGGGCCAGGAGGCCAGAAGCAGGCTATCAGGCCCCCTCTCTGAATGTCCTCCGGGTCCCAGTAGGAGTTGCCAGAGGTTGCCATGACTCCCAAGCACAGACACACACACGCGCACGCACAAATGCAAAAATACAAAAAAAAAAAACCCAATGGTCAACATTGCTATCCGCAGGTTTTTATTAGGCTCGCGCTATCAAGCAAAACAAAAATTACTAACATTTCTTTAAAAATAAACAGCTTGAGATAGGATACTGGGGGTTAGGGTAATGGGGTTCGGCAGAATGGGAATCCAGGCACCCACATTTCAGATTTGCTCCATGTGTACTTGGCAGTGAGCTCTAGTCACCGGGGGGGGGGGGGGGAGAGAGCAGTCTTTTTGAATACTTCTGTTGCCTACAATTTCTCTTCCCTCCCCCACTCCCTGCTTAACAGCCACAGAATTTGAAGCAATGGGGAGGGGCGAAAGATCATGTACTAGAAGAGAGCAACAAGTTAAATTAAAAGCCCTTTCCTCTGCCTGAAACAACTGGTGTCCAAATGGGAAGGGACACCAGAGTTCCTAACGGAGGACCCCAGCTGGAGGAAGGGACACCCAGAATTGCCGTGCAGCGGTCCCATAGACACTCCCTTCAAGGACGTCGGGGACGAAATGTAGGCCCTTCCTCTGCCAGCCACTTATCAAGAAGTCCTCTCTAAAGCACATCCGTATGGCCCGCTGGTCTCATAAATTCACTCTGCGTATTCCTTTCAGATGGACGACTGCCTTTCCCGATAAACCACGGAGCTAGTTCAGACGGTACCCTGCTGAAGGTAAGCTCTCTTCCTAGCCGAGTGGGTCACTGGTCAGGTTTCCTCGACACACAGCTAAGTGTGATTGTGTCATTCCTCTGACGCCCCTATTTTGCTCCTGCATGTCCCTTTTGAAAATGGATGGCGGCAGAATAAGCAGTTTGCTCAGAGGTCGAAAGGGATGGAGTTAGCTTTAAAACTGAGAAGAATCCGAAGCGGATCTACGCAAAAAGTAGTCCCATTTTACTCAGTGGGGCTTACTCCCGTGAAACTATTTTTAGGTTTGCTCTGCCTTAGTCAGGCTGGTGGCTTCCTCACTGATAGAAGTGGAAGCTGAAGTGACTGACAGGGTCAAGCATACGGATAATGGACGCATTACGCTGAGAGCCAGTTTGGTGTAATGGTTAGGAGTGCGGACTCTAATCTGGGAGAACCGGGTCTGATTCCCCACTCCTCCACATGCAGCTGCTGGTGTGACCTTGGGTCAGTCACAAGTCCTCTCAGAGCTGTTTGCTCGAGCAGTCCTTGAAAGAGCTCTCTCAGCCCCACCTACCTCCCAAGGTGTCCGTGGTGAAGAGGAGAAGGGAAAGGAGATTGTAAACCACTCTGAGACTTCTTCGTGTAGTGAAGGGTGGGGTATAAATCCAATCTCCTCTTCTCTCTTCTACATCTATTAATGAAGGTAAGACAAACACGGACACATTCTTTGTGAAGGGATATCCTTGTCCTACCAAGTACTCAGTGTTGTAGGCTTTGTGCTAATCTAGAAAGCTAAGTCAGGCTGTAGTCTCACACGCTAAACAATCAGCGCACTTTCCAACTGGATTTTACTGTGCGAACTGGCAAAATCCAGTTGGAAGGTGGATTGAAAGTGGATTATTTAGTGTGTGTGACCACCGCCTCAGTGTTTTAACCAGGTAGCTGGCCTTGTCTTGTGGCTCCCCCAGATGTCCTGTATCACAAGGCCACAATGATCGCATTGTCTCCTGTTTGGAACACCAAGGTACTCACTGTATGTTCTCTCTAAGGCCTCCGCTAAGATCTGCCGGCAGTTCACAGAGCGTGAGCAAGGAGAGGTCCGTTTCTCTGCTGTAGCCTTGTGCAAGTCTGCCTGAAGAAGCTGAGAAGAAACCACCTTGTAGCCTAACCCGGAAAGCTGATAAAAGCTTTAGTACTTGTCCTAAGACGATGGTTCTTGGCCCAGTTTAAAAAATTCTCTTGCTGAACTTGTTCCCCCCACTCCCCAAATACACACACACACACACACACACACAGAAACATTGCAGCTTCAGTGGCTCTTGGCCTAAAGGTTAAGCTCAAAATTTTCCCACACTTTAGCTGTGTCAGATGTTGAAACTCTTGATTTACAAGGTGTACAAAAAACCTGCTTCTGTTGGGGCTTCTTTGACTTGAGCCTCCCAAGTTTCAGTTGCTGTGATTTACTGAAGAAGTCACATAAATAAACCTCTTCTTGCTATTTGAAACGCAATGTCTTTTGTGGTGCTCTAGGACCTGTGGGTGTTGGAAAGTGACAACTTGCTATTAAAGGGGGGGTCACCAACTTTCTCCTATTGATATAGAAGCATTTATGGGCTGCCTTGCAGCCAGACACACCCTCTGGCAACTCCCTTTAAGAACAAGGGGAAATGAAACAAAGAAGGCCTACTCACCCCGTTTTTAAAGGCAGAGGCAACTAAAGGCGGGGAGGGGGAGAGTAATTATGTAGAATGTCTTAAGTCTTCTGCTTTGTAAGAGTTCTGTGTTGGTCAGAAGGGGCTTCCAACCCACCCCATGGCATCTTGGAACCAGAGAAAGGTGCTACCACCTAGTGGACATCCTATAGCTCCAAGTACTCTTCTCGTCAGCATTGTTTGGTGTAGTGGTTAGGAGCACGGACTCTAATCTGGGAGAACTGGGTTTGATTCCCCACTCCTCCACATGAAGCTGCTGGTGTGACCTTGGGTCAGCCACAAGTTCTTTCAGAGCAGTTCCCAAAAGAGCTCTCTCAGCCTCAACTACCTCACAGGGTGTCTGGTGTGGGGAGTGGAAGGGAAAGGAGATTGTAAGCCACTCTGAGACTCCTTTAGGTAGTGAAGGATGGGGTATAAATCCAATCTCTTCTCTTCATTGTGTATTAACCTGTATTTGGACACCATTCATATTTCCGCAATACAGAACTGAAGACATAGCCTGCTCAGTGTGTGACACAGCATGTCCTTCCATTAACCCTTGATCCACCGAAAGTTTGCCCTTCCCCTGTCATTTAGGGAGCAAATCCTAAGAAGGTCTACTCCCAGGAAAGTGGCTTCATGACTGTAGCTGTAGTCTTTTTTTTAAAAAAAGAGATTAAGGTATTTTTGGGGTGTTGTGGATTTTTTGCCCTTACAGTCTGTATTGCTGGAGCTGTCTCATAAAGCAGTTTGGGGGCCAAAACATGTATGAGCCTGCCGGGTTTAAATTGGCTGTTCTTTGACAAGACTGTTGCAATATGATGTAGTAGAAGGAAATGGTTTCCAAAGCTAAAGGGCGCAGTATAATCCATTTAAAAAAAGAAAGATCAGAATTACTCCACAGCCAATCACCCCACTTTAAAGAAGTTGTTGTAAGGTTGCCTCCATGCTTGAGAGGAGACGGATGGAGTGTAATGGCAGGGTCTCAGTTAGTCTCAGCATGCCACAATTAAAGATAGGTCTGCCCATCAATCTCCAATTTTGACATTTATTTCCTTCACTATGGTTTTCCCCTGAATTAAACCCAAACAAATGGTAACCGTTCATAATGCCGTATGCTAAACTACTACTTGCCATCTCTTCTTATATTGTGTAGTGGGGTGGCACTTTCTGAGCACTCCAGACACTCCTAAATCAGTTGGCTCCAAGCTGTCCCTATCCACTGGCTGCGTTGCCTGAGTCCCGCTCATAGTAGCGGCACCCGCCAAAACTTTCCTCAGAAGATGGTTGCTTTACTCTGGTGAACACAGCTACTGTCTTTGCTCTCCTTGCCAGACGACAATTGATTCCATAAGGGGACAAAAACCACCATCTTTAGCCTCCAAGCCAAGTTTGCTGAGGCTACACTTTCTAGAATGGGGAAAAAACCACAAAGTAAACAGCTGTCAGTGTAGGGGGGGGGGGGGGGACCAGCACAAGTCATTTTTAAAAAGCCAGTGGATATATACACAAGCTGAGAGAGAGGATGGCACCAGACACAGAAAACAGGAATAGCTGACTTTCCCCTAGGGTTGCCAATCTCCAGGAGGGACCTGGAGATCTGCTGTTACAATCTCCAGCTGACAGAGATCAGTTCCCCTGGAGAAAATGGCTGCTTTGGAGGGTAGACCCTATGGCATTATACCTTGCTGAGTTCTTCCACTCTAACACTACCCTCCCTAAATCTCCAGGTATTTCCCTACTCTGAGCTGACAACCCTGTCTTCCCCTCACTGCCTGTTGCTAAGTAGCCAAGCTTGGTTCTGTCAGTAAAAGGCCCTTTCCACACCTCTTTTGGCCTTTGGGAGAAAACTCATTGGGGTCAGTCCTGATAGGGTTGCTAAATCCAGGTGGAACATTCCTGGAGATTTGAGGGATGGAGCCTGGAGAGGGTGAGGTTTGAGGAGGAGTGGGACCTGAGACAGGTACAATGCCATAAACACTCTCCAAACCAGCCATTTCTTCCTGGGGAACCATTGTTGCCAATCTCCAGGTCGGGGCTGGAGATCACTCAGAATTACAACTGTTCTCTAGGAGGGAGGGGGAGGAGATGGAGAGCTGAAGTCAGGGCGGCAGATAAAGGTAGGTTGATGCTTGGCTGGGAAGGAGATAGGGTTGCCAACTCCATGTTGGGAAATTCCTGGAGAGGTGGAGCCAAGAGAGGGTAGGGTTTGACGAGGGGTGGGACCTCAGACAGGTACAATGCCATGGACTCCACCCTCCAAACCAGCCATTCATCCCGGGGAACCATTATTGCCAATCTCCAGGTGAGGGCTAAAGATCACTTAAAATTACAATTGCTCTTCAGGTAGCAGAGGTCAGTTCCTCCGGAGAAAATCGTGGACTCTGTCATTACACCCTGCTGAGGTCACCACAGCAAATTGATGCTGAGTGCCCAAGGCACTCTTCCAGAGTCTCTTTCTAGATCCCACTGTATTTATTTCCACAACGGGCTTTATTCCTACTCTACCTATATGTATGGACTGTGAATTTCCATTTCATTGTATCTGAAAAAGTGTGCTTGTGCACAGGTGCTTATACCTTGAATAAAAACATTGTTGTACTTTTCCAGCAAGCTTCAAGAGCAGCTCCACACAGTGTCAAGTGGCTGCCAGATGTCAAGGTGAAGAGGGAATTGTCTTCGCTGCCAGATATTGATAGAAGGTGTCCTAGAGCACCTGTAAAAGGAACACCTATGTGTGTATCCCGGCCCTCCTTTGCCCCCACAGTGTTAGAATAAAAGTTTTAGGGCAAGTGAGACACCACAGCAGAGACAGGTATCATTCATGTTTTTATTTGAAATATTTACAAGCTTTCCTTTCTCCTGAGCATCTCGGGACCCAAGGTGGGTATTGAAAGTATCACCCACTCTTCTTGAATGCTATGTTGTCCTAAGCCCAGTATAAGCATTCTACTTGTCTACACACTCTGAAATGCCCTGGTATATAGCTGGTTTGAGAGGGGAAGGCAGCCCAATCTCATCAGATCTCAGAAGCTAAGCAGGGTTGGTACTTGGGTGACCACCAAGGAAGGCTCAGCAGAAGTAGTCACCTTGGCTTCTCACTTGCCTTCAAAGCCAGGGGTGCCGTAAGTCAGCTGTGACTTGATGGCACTTTACACACATGTAGCTGGTCTGATCCATTTGAAAGTGATCCTGCAAGCATCTACCACAGCCTGAACTCCAATCACTAACATCTCAACAGTGATCAGCCATATCCATCGTTGCTGAATACATCTGACAGTATAACAGAACAGACTTTTCCTGGTAAGTACATGGGACTTCTTCGCTCTCTACTACAAGGGGTTAATCTGGAAAGGAGGAAGGTGCCTTTTCGGGCTCCTTTGAAAGATCTTCTCTCCATGGGAGTCATTGCCAATCTCTTGACTTTTGCAAAAACAGAAATATTTTCAAACTGGAAATCTACAGATTCACCTTTGGTTTTAAATTCACAAATCTGATCAGAGAAGGAGGGAAAAGACACTGCTGAGAAAGATGTCTTAGATGAACCGATGGATTAGTTAAAAAACCCAGACTCTGAATAATTTTCACTTAGCAAGTATGTCTTTTAAGATGTTTTTTTTCTATCATACTGTACAATTTCCCTAATTTATTTGTAATTCTTTGAAATTTGACATAAGGCACAGTCACTACCTTTTAACAGAAGATCCATTGCCCATCAATCTGAACTCCATTCCACCAGTGTTCGTTCATTCCACAACAGCTGTTGACTACAAAAGGATGGAAAGCCTTGCTGACATTGAGCTTGTGGTGTTGTGATCTCTCACTGACACAAGAGGAAAACAGAAGAAAGGCTTATCTTAACAAATATATTCTATCAGGCTGCAATCCTTTGCATACTCGCCAGAGAACAAGTTTGTGTGAACATACCACAGGGTCCACAGTGTCATGCTTTGATTCCTAGATGGCAGAACTGGGATACTAGTAAGTATGTTCTCGGCTGACGCCCAGGAAGCTTTTCTTTTTTAGAATCCTACAACTTCAGAAAGACAGAAAAAGGCTAGAGTCATAGAGCCCTGAACTAAAATATATTAGCACAACGCTGCCACTTCGCTATAATTCCCTATGGACCTAGCATGTCATTTTTCTGTTCCACTCAGCCATGACTTTGGCAGTCATTTTAGGGTCCTAGGAGCTGTGAGGAATAAAGAAAAGGCTGAGGGGAAATTAACCTTTTCTCTCCTTCCATGAAATAGCAGTACTGCACAGATTGAGATGTGCAGGGTCAGATGCTCAAAGAAGTGCAGCAATAACTTCTTCCAATTAAAGGGAGTTTTTAGGGTCACAAGGAGGACACATGAGTAGAATTTGGATTAGGTTCTTTCCTAATTGGGGAGTCAACTGGCTCATAACACAAAAATAATAAAAGCGTAAACAAAGTGATAAGTATTGGAGTTGGGAGTCCGTGGAACAGTGAAACAGCTAGATCTTTATTGCTGGTCTGGATGAAGCATACAACCCAGGGCTCCGAGCCCTCCTTTTATGCTGGTCAGGGATAATCCCCTGACCTCGCCCAACTGGCCTGATAGGCTCTTATCAGTCTATTTACATCTCATAGGTTCCCTGGGAGAAACCTAGGTACATGATTGGTGGCCGGTTTGAATCCACTTGGCCTTTGTTCTACCTGGCTGAAGCTCAGGTAGTTTCTTGGCCATGTGCTCTAGCCATGCTCTGGCCATGTGCTCTGGCCATGCGCTCGCAATTATGGGAGCACATGGCGACCGCATGGTCAGTACATAACACAAAGCCAGTGCAGTATAGTGGTTAAGAGTGTCAAACTAGTATCTGGGACGTTCAAATCTTCACCCGTGCCATGGAAGTTCACTGGATGACCATGAGCCAGTCACACTCCCAGCCAGCCTACCTCACAGGGTTGTTGTGAGGATAAAATGGAGGAGAGAAGAATGATGTGAGCTGCTTTGTGTTCACATTGGGAAGATAGGTGGGGCACAGATGACCCTTTCCCTTCCCCTCCCCTGTTGTGGGGAGGGGAAGGGAAAGGAGACTGTAAGCCACTCTGAGACTCCGAGTAAAGGGTGGGGTAGAAATCCAATCTCCTCCTCTTCTTCTTTTAAAACTTTGGCCTCTTGCTGGATGTGACTCAGCCTGCCTGGAGATTGGGGGTGCTACATCACTCTTCACGTGTATAGGTGTGATCTCCTTGAACGGGATGTCTCTCTTTGTCTGACCTCTGACCCCTCCTCTCACTCTCTGCACATGGCCTTCCGTGGAGACACATGTTCCTGCCGGTCTCTTGTACTCCCACAGACACGATGCCGGACAAGCTGGCCATTTGCGATAGGGAAAGTCCTTTTTAAATTAGGCTTCGCTCTTTTCTTTGACAGTTGCAGGGAACTGGATCTACTTGAATAAATGTAAGTTTTTCCTTTTTGCAATATACTTCTTGGGAGCTTTATTTCCTGTACTCAGCATCATGCTTCTAAAGCTAAAGATAAAGGTTTCCCTTGCTCGAAAGCCAGCCGAATCTGACTCTAGGGGGTGGTGATCATCTCCCTTTCCAAGCTGAAGAGCCAGAGCTGTCTGAAGACTTTTGTGTAGTCATGTGGCCGGCGTGACTAAACGCTGAGGCGCACAGGACGTTATTACCTTCCCACCAAAAGTGGCACCTATCCATCTACTTGCAATTTCTTGCTCTCGAATTGCTAGGTTGGCAGGACTCGGGTCTGGAACTTCCAGGCTACTGGGCAACACTCTGCTATATTAACCAAATATCCCAATATGTCTTACACTTTGTTAGCTCCCCTGCTACAGAATTTGTATTAAGGTTTTATACTGGCTATCAATGGTCTTTCCAATGAAAAAGATGAACTTCTAAAGAAATAACCAGGAAAGCCATTTGACACCCTGCCAGTAACATGCTGGATTATAAAGGTGTCCGTGAGGGGGCATTCCCCCCCCCCCCCAAAATCCTAATTTCGGTATTTCTTTAATTTACATTTAAATACACACACACACAAACACTTCAACTACACCAGGGGTGGGCAAATTGCGGCCCGGGGGCCACATGCGGCCTGCCACAGAGTTTTTTGCGGCCCGCCAAGACAGTCAGCCACGGGAAAATGTTCTCTATATTTGGCTCTACGTATATTTGTGAGCCAAGTTTTTCTTGCATGAAGATCAACAAGAGTAAATATAGATGCTCTTTGACAGACATTAACTTGCAGGCTGTGATGAGAATCTCAACAAGCAATCTCACTCCTGATTTCAAAAAAGTTGTAGAAGAGTGTGATAGGGTACATTTGTCTCATTAAACTGATTCTAAAATTAAATGTGCTTGCAGCTATAGATGATATGAAATCAGCACAACAAATAAATTGAATAAAACTACCACTATTTTATTTAATTTATATTTATTGATTTTTATGATACAATTTATATTTTTTCTGAAATGCAAAGTTAACTAATGAATGGAATCATTTTAAAAGGTGCGGCCCTCTGCTAACCTCTACTCCCCCGAGTGGCCCCCGAGCCAAAACAATTGCCCACCCCTGAATGTTCCCTCTAAGCTGTGGAATCTTGTGAGCAAAAATTCTACTTTGTGAGTTACTGGCATTAAAGTTGTGAGCGAGCGATTGGGCTGCTGCATAAATGAGTTTGCTCTGGAGCCATCCTTCCTGAGCCAAGACAAAAATGTGTGAGCCGGAGGCTAAAAAACTGTGAGCTAGCTCATACTAACTCAGCTTAGAGGGAACACTGCCCTGAACTACATGGAAAGGAGCATTGACAAAGTGATCCCTGAGCCCACCCTTGGTGAGAGAACAGGAGGCTCCAGCTTTGAGACCAGGACTCTCCGCACTTTTCTTGAGAGCTGAGACGACTAGCAGGCAGTTTAGTCCTCCTGATCAAATGCTGCTGCCATTTCTGCCGGTTTCAAAAGATGTAGGCACCCTTGGACGTACAACGATAATATATACTAGGTGGGATATATATTTGCATAAACATACCTACTATATTTTCCCCTGACCTGGATAGTCCAGGCTAAGCCCAACTCATCAGATCTCGGAAGCGAAGCAGGGTTGGTCCTGGCCACTATTTGGAGGGGAGACCTCCAGGGAATACCAGGGTCATGACACAGAGGCGGGCAATGCCAAACCACCTCTGAAGGTCTCTTGCCTTGAAAACCCCACCAGGGTTGTCATAAAACAGTAGGGATTTGATGGAACTTTCCACCACCGCCACATTTTAGTTTCAGGCTCTCCGGCTTACAAAAGCCCTCCAACAAGACCTGAGTAAATTTCTCCTCTTGGTTTGGACCCTGCCACGGCCACACAGAGATCGAGAGGCAGATACTCTTGCAGAATATCTCATGCGCTGTGGGAATTTGGTGATGTTCCCGTAACTGAACCATGTGTCGTTTAAGGGGCAGAGCAATTCTTTCAAAGTTTCAATTTTTAGTTCCGCTTGTCAGTTCTGCCAAACAGAAATAATGATGGCTTCAGTTCAAGGATTATTCTGATGTGCAGCGATGTACAGTTGGTGCAGTGTGAAGCAGGTTTTTGAGCAGCCGGCAGTACTGTATTTGGTAAAGGGTTGTTTCTTTACAAGAAACTGATGAGAAAAAAGACAAAGTGGAGCATGAGGTAGTCTAGGGCTGCCATCCTCCAGGTAGGGCCTGGGGATCTCCCGCTTTTGCAACTGATCCCCAGCTGAGAGAGATCAGCTCCCCTGGAGAAAATGGCTGCTTTGAAGGGTGGACTCTATGGCATTGTACCATGCTGAGGCCCCTCCCCTCCCCAAACCCCACCTTCTCCTGGCTCCACCCCCAAAGTCTCCAGGTATTTCCCAACCCGGACTTGGCAACCCTATGAGGTATGCTGGCTAGCACAACCATTGCAGGCGATGCAGGAAGGAGCCAGGTGCTGCTCTTGCTCTCATGGTGAAGGGCGGCTGATGTCTCCCCCCCCCCCTCCTCTTCTCCTAAGATCCAGGTGCGAAGGTCTGGAGGGCCCAGCAGGGAGGATGCCACTAACCAGCTTTGTAGGGAGTTTCGTTCAGCACATATATACTTTGATTTTATTTTTCATTGTGATACAAAGCGGTACAGCAGTGGTCTTGAGAGAAGTTTAGGTAAAAAGATATACAAAACAATAGCAACTGAAGTGACGGAGCCACGCATGATAGGATGGGTCCAAGAGCAATTCTGCCATGCATGGCTTTTGAATCAATTCTAAACATTAAAGCAGGGGCCGTGGCTCAGTGGTAGAGCATCTGCTTGGCATGCAGAAGGTCCCAGGTTCAATCCTCCACATCTCCAGTTAAAAGGACCAGGCAGTTTGGTGTAGTGGTTAAGTGCGCGGACTCTAATCTGGGAGAACCGGGTTGGATTCCCCACTCCTCCACTTGCACCTGCTGGATGACCTTGGGCAAGCCATAGTTCTGTCAGAGCTGCTCTCTCAAGGACAGTCCCCGAAAGAGCTCTCTCAGCCCCACCTACCTCACAGGGTGTCTGTTGTGGGGAGGGGAAGAATTTGTAAGCCGCTCTGAGACTACACGTGAAGGGATATAAATCCAATCTCTTCTCTTCTTCTTCAGTAGCTGATGTGAAAGATTTCTGCCTAACACCCTGGAGAGTGGACAATACTGACCTTGATGGACTAAGGGTCCGATTCAGTGTAAGGCAGTTTCGCGGGTGTATTCTCCACGGCTGGTATATTCTGCTGTTTTGGAAGGACCTGTATGTCATTATTGCGTTTTATATTCCCAGCCAATACTATGGGCATGCAAGGCAGATTTATTATCAAAGCATGCACCAAGTACAAAGCCTTCAATGAAGCTGTGAGAGAGCACTCAAAAGTAGATGGCATAGTGGCTCACATGAAGACAAACCTGAATTAAACATTAAGCAAAATAAGCAGGTAGGTGGGGTACCAAGGGAGGGGGGGGGCACCAGAGTTTCCCCCCCAGCTATCGTGTCCTTAACTCTTTCACTGCCACACTTGACTTTAGCTGATTTTTTTCTTTTTTGTAATTGTCCTTCTCTGCTGTGTTTGACTTTAATCTGCATTATTTTGAAAAAAGGTCCCTTTGGCATGGTGAGTCACTAAAGTTTAAAAGTCTGGTTGACGGATATCACGTTTATTTCCATCTCCTGGCCTGAGAGAGTTTCGCTTCCATTGAGCGTAAACACAGCTGGCTGGGTCTGGCTTGCATTTGACTCATCAGCCAATTTGTGTAACTGACCTTTAAGCTCTTTATTTTATTGTTTAGAAAAATAAATGATCCTTCACATAAACAAGGTAAGTTTCAGGGAACAAGATGTAAAACTGCGTATCTGAAGAAAGAAGTGAGTGACCTGTGAAAGGTTAAAGATTACTGCAAGAGTAAAGAGCAATACAAAATGGTGATAAAGGTTCAGATAAAAGATGAGTGTCCCCCAAGATGTCTCCCCAAGTCTGTTTTCCCAATTGAGCAATATGGAGCACCCAATTTTTTTTTTTAATAGAAGGCAGCTGCCCACTGGACTTCTACAAGAGGTGGCTTTAAAAAAAAATCAGAATTTTTGCATCATTTAAAAATGGGAGGATTGCATCCACCTCCGGTTTTTCAGAACATTATTGGCAGGCCAGCAAATTTGTCTGCAGTGGGGTTGGTCGACTGTAGAGTACACAGCGTTTAGGCAAGAGCCGGACTTCTGAAAGACTGAGGAAGAGGTTGCCTTCCCTTGTTGGGCCTTCAGAATAAGTTATTATTTTATTTCACTAAATTTATACTCCACCCTTCCCGTGAACGGGTTCAGGGCGGCTTATACAACTGGTCTACAGTGACCGTAAGTACACATAAAAACAGGCGTCGTCTTCTTCTTCGCTCCTTGGCTGAGTGGTGGTCCAGCAACCCAGGTCCACAAACAGAGACACACACACAAAAGTGCACCACACTTTTTTTTAGTAAGGGATGGAATTTTTTAATCATTAGAAGAGACAACTGAAATGATGAGTGGTATAAAACTTCTGATTTCCCAGTTTTCTTCGGATGTTACATATTTTTTGTATTATCACAGTAGGTTATCTCAAAATATAGTATCGTGTCCTCATTGCTTTTAGAACTGAATCCTTCTAACTTTGCGTTTCAGTGCAACAGAGACCTTAAGCGAGGGATCCTATATTCGTGCCTTCTGTTGGTGGGTCTGATGCATTTCTGGATGCTCTTCTCACATGTTGAGCCAAGCTGGGCTGAGGTCCTTGGGAGGCCCGCCAGCCGCTGCTGCCGGTGCCTCTCTCCCCCCCCCCCCCGCCACCCCTTCCCTCTCCCTCTCCAGCAGCGGCGGCCGGGCCTCGGAAGGACCCGGGGAGGCACGGCAGCAGGCGCTCCGTTTTCCCGGGGGTGGCTGAGCCCCCCCCCCCGGAAATTTCAGGGGTGGCTCAAGCCCTCGAGCCCCCCCGTACTCTATGCCCATGAGCAGCAGAACAAAGTATGAGTCCAGTGGCCCCTTTAAGACCAACAAAGTTTTATTCATGCACACTTCTTCAGATACTTCTTTCTGCGGTATAGGTAGGCACCTGATATACCCAAGTGCTACACCAGTTTTCCCAGCTAAAAGTAGGCTGGGCATTTCCCTTGCAAGCGCTCTGTGCTTACGCTGCCCAGGCATACACAACAAATATTTCCACACTATAGGTTCTAACACACTAGTACTCTTACTCTCTTCCCTTACTATAATGTGTTTGTTATTTGGCCCTCTAAAAGATGCAGAAGGAGCTAAATGTGCCCAGCAGGGCAAAAGTTGGGTTTTTATTTTTCAACGAAAAATCAGTAGAGAGTCTCCATATCAGAAATTAAACTTTGCAAAACTTTCCCGAAGGAGGTAAAACAGCAACTGCGAGGCTAACAAACTGATCCCTCTGCCTGTGCAAAAACAAGGAACAATAAATCTGATCTTTTCTACTTAAGCTTAAAACCAGCAGCCAAACGAGACTGGCGCTTAAAATAAATCTCACAAAATTACCTCTGGATAAAGATCTGAACCTTACTTAAGTACACCGAGTGACATTAAAATAATGGGAGACTTAAGGCATGATCCTGAGCATGCTGCTTACTTCCTCTGAAGGTGGCGCGGAGCCTTTGTTTCCAAGTGTACGTGTATTACGAAAGACTATTAGCTACGTTGCATTTGAAAAATCAGCAAGGTGAAAGTTCTAAATTAATTAAATCTTTTAAAGGTTTCTTCTGTCTCCTTTCACAAGACGGCTTCGAAACTTCCAAACATCCTAAAGGCAAGAAAATGGGAAAGGTGGGTTTTGTTCTGTTCACAGGAGCATCTCCACTCCATACACAAGCACTAATCACAACAAAAGAAGGAACTCCCTGCACAAGAGCTGATTAAACATTCTTCGCATATCATCTCATTACATAAATTAGAGTGTTGTATCATAGGGAAGGGCTACTCGTATGCTACAGTTCTGTGGGCGTAAAGAAGTTGCTGAAGGAGCAGGGCACAGTATTGTGATTCCAGGGAATATCAGTTCTCTCATCTGTCTCTCTTTTCCAGTCTCTTTAACAACAACTTTCTAGCCCTTATGGCTGAAAAAGAGATCCCTGAATGTGTACAGGCAATGCAGAGAGAGGTCACTGAATGAAATCTGGGGGCTCCTTGCCTTTCTTTGGAACTGGCATGACTAGAACCAGCTGCACAGAAGTCGTACAAAACGAGGGAAACTATGCTAACACTGTTTAGATAAATTTATCTAGACTATAGATCTGACTTTTCACGGTACAGAATTCAGATTGCCTGCTTGCAAATTGTTAAGGATTAAGATCCAATGGAAGGCCTCTAGCAATTTCAAAAGAAAGAATACTGTGAAAAAAATGCATTTTTTCTTTGGAAGTTTGAAATGAGCAAAACCTTCACTGAATTTTAAAAGGTTTTTTTTCCCTCTCTGGGTAGAGAATAGGCAGGAAGGGAAAAAGTCAGTTCAACTGCTTTCCAGACTTACCTCAGCCCACCTTCATACAAATGCTAATAGGTCTAGACCATGGGGTGGTCAAGCTTGCCACCCCCCAAGCAGGGAACAGAGATTTGGAGGAATTAAATACTACTGAGACTTCAGAAAGGAAATTTCTGGAGACATCAAGAAAAGCTTCCTTGACCTGGCCTGACCGGGTCAGTGGAGGGGAAAGGGAGAAGGTAAAACTCCTGGAAGCAAGGAGGAAGCTCTCTTTTGTGCTAAGTCCATCAGAGCAGACTGAACTCTTAACTGAGGTCTGGAGGAGGCAGCCATTAACCATGTGCAGGCCTGAAGAGCTGGAGGAAGCTTCAAGGTAACAGTAACTCTGTAGAGATCTGTAACTTCTGCCTGTCCTATATTTTAACATCTGATAGGGCATGTATGGAGAGAAGGACAGAGGAACTGCATTTTACCATTTCTTTTGAATCCCTTGATCAATCTGGTGCTGTGCTAAAAGTATGCTTGTGAACATTTTCCTTTTAATAAATACTTTATAACTTAAGATGCTGACTGTGGTTCTCTGTACCACACAGACCTCCATCATCTTGGACATGCTATTTTAAAAGAAGTGTCTGGAGAGGGAAGACAGGCAGTTGGCAAGTGGCTATTCCTCCAGGGGCACACAATGCAGTAAACAGTCCCTGTGGTGACCAGGCACAGGGCAGCGGGAGACACAGCGGCAAGGCCTCAGAACTTGGAAGGGAAGCTGGGAGTCCTGACCCTCCCAGCGGGCAATACATGTGGTGACGGCAGGCTACTGGAGAGAGGGTGTTGGAGGGAAAGGTGGAGCAAGGCCTGCAGGCCAGGGCAGGCCTGTTCTGCTGCAAATGCTAATAATGTTTAATTAATTTTGGATTACATTAAAAATAATCAATTTCAACTCCTAGCATCCGGTAGGGATGAACTTAAGGTCAGGAACCACACCTAACTACCCCCAAGGCAGGCACGGGCACTAATCCACTAACAGTTCTGAACTTTGCTTTGCCACCAACAAATGGAAGAACAATGACTGCCTAAGTGCTGGCTCTGAAATTATGAGAGCTGAGGAATAAGTCTGCACAGATACACGGTAGCAGTTTTCCATATAAGCAAAACTTCATCATCCCCAGAAACTTCAGCAACATCAAAGAACACGATTGGCAAGATCATTTCTACTGAACTAATTGTGTGGAAAGCTCCAGTGACAGATGCTTAAAACAGAGTTATGAATGTAACAATGGTGGTGTAAGACATTTTTTTTTTTTTAAAGGCCTTACCTTCATGGCGACTGGTGAATTCATGCCATACTTTGTGGTTACAATTTCTATCACTTCTTTTTCAATGTTCTCTTGAGTAGTACCTTTCACATCAATATAGTAGCAATCACCACCGGCGTAATGACAAGAGATTGCCTGCATAAATTTTTTTAAAAGGTGATGCAGTGAAGTTAAAATGACTGCAAAGGGACACTTCTGACGCTAAATCATCAGATGTTAGAAAGATGTGAGAGACCTCTGCCTGAGACCCTGGAGAGCTGCTGCCAGTCTGAATAGACAAAACTGACCCTGATGGACCAAAGGGCTCAGAAAAAGGCAGCTTCATTTGTTCACAACTGTGCTATGCCAAAACTGGGCTCGTCCAAAGAGGGAAAGCTGAACATCTCCCAAATGCACGTGCAGCACATGCGTTGCGCCTTGGAAGTACAGGCTGAGTGCGCAAAAAATGCTCATGTCTCAGTCACTCACAAACCCCAGTCTCTCCTTCCTCTACAGCCATCATCAATCAACACGTTAGCTTGAAAAGCAAACTCCCTAAATTACAGATCCAGCCCTTAAAACTTTTTGTCAGCAAAGTAATCTCGCATATACTATATGGTACAGAGCTTTGGGGGCTGAACGCTTTCTAGTTTGGATGTAATCCAAAACCTTTTTTTAAGGCGTACCTTGGCACTTCCAAGAGGAATACCAGCAGCCCTATTAAGGGTGGAACTTGGCCTCCCCTCAGTTAGGGCTCATTATCTTCATTGAAATCATGGAAGAAATACCAACCGATGCAAACTGAATCTCTTGGCAAACTTAGCTATTGTTTGTCATTAAGTACAGATAAAATTCGCTCTCACTTTGCTCATAACATTATTTCCCGTTACTACAATTCCAGACGATTTACTGCGATCTTTAGGGAACAACCCCAGTTTGAGGCAATGGGGGTTTAATGGAGATGCCACAATAGATTATTCTTTAATCTTTCAGTCAAAATTTGCTCCCTGATACAAATACATAAATAAAGATAACTGAAGAGCTGCAAGCCTGATAAATATTACCGCATACAAGCTTGGATCAGCATTTACAGCATTCTGTTTCCAGACTATGCCAACAGAATTACTCCTGGGACACTATTCAAAAATACCCCAGGAACAGCGTATTTGTATCTGTAAAACATCTGTGGAG
The DNA here is from genome assembly GCA_029233225.1 of Lepidodactylus listeri. Lineage (NCBI taxonomy): Eukaryota > Metazoa > Chordata > Lepidosauria > Squamata > Gekkonidae > Lepidodactylus > Lepidodactylus listeri. The sequence goes on along the minus strand of JARCFY010000009.1, from coordinate 106,609,712 downwards.
GATCTTCTTCATTACGTCACGGTCTGCCCACTGTACTGGGAACAGAGATGTAAATTCTTGACTGCAATGATAGATCAATTGCAGAATTTTTCTGGCATCCATAAATTAATATCCCGAGGGTAGCTGGTAGTGGGGCAGGGACAAATAACCCCCCTCTGACATTGGTGTTGTGCAATGCCAGGTCGATAAACAGCAGGGCCAAGGTCCTCCAGGACTTCCTGGTGGATCAGAAGGCTGACATGGTGTGCGTGACCGAGACCTGGGTGCAGGACGGGGAGACGGTACCTTTCTCCCAGCTTGCCCCCCCCCCCCGGATTCTTGGTCCTATACCAATCGCGGACTAGGGGGTGGGGTGGCGATTTTCATTCGGGAGACTTACTCCTTCAGGGCGCTCCCGCCGGTAGAGATCGCGGGCTTAGAGTGTGTCGGTCTGGTGTGGGAGGCTGTAGAGGGTTTGGCTGTATGGTTGGTGTACTGGCTGCCTAATGCATCGGCCAGCAGCCTGCCGTCCCTGATGGAGGCTGTAGCAGGCTGGGCACTGGAATATCCCAAGCTAGTGGCCTTGGGTGACTTCAACGTCCATGCCGAGGATGCAGCCTCCACTCGAGCAGTGGACCTGGTGTCGTCCATGGGGGCACTGGGACTCTCTCAATACATCTCAGCCCCCACACACCGGGCCGGGCACACGCTTGATTTGACCTCTGCAGCAGGGGTAACAGTGGACCGGATTACTGCTTCGGCCGTACCATGGTTGGACCAGTATGTCCTGGGGGCCCGTCTGAATGTCACACCCCGACTCCTAGGCGGCAAGCCTATTTTGGCTCACCCGTGGAACCAAATGGACCCCACGCAGCTCCAGATGGCCCTGCGGGATCCCATGCCCCCCGGTGGCTCGCTGGATGAGCTAGTGGAGGACTGGCACAGTCGGCTCTTCACAGCCATCGACGAGATCGCTCCCCGGATCCCTCTACGCTCCCGCAGTAGGCTTTCACCCTGGTACACCCCGGAGCTGCAGCTTATGAAGCGAGAGCTGCAACGGCTTGAGAGACGGTGGCGCCGGGCTCGCGACGAAGCTACAAGAGCATCTTATAGGATGCTCATGAAAGCCTATCAGATGGCAACCAAGGCCGCTAAGAGGGATTTTTATGTGGCCTTGATTGTGTCCGTGAGCTCACGCCCAGCCAAATTGTTAAGAATGATCCGGTCCTTAACAGTTCTGCCACAGGGCAGACCAAACGCTAGGGGACTGGAGATCGGCTGTGAGGCATTTGTGAGCTATTTCGCGGATAAAGTCTTGACGCTCTGCCGCGACCTCCCTGCCACAGTTGAAACAGTGAGTGAACTCAAGGCCCCTTGCACGTCTTTGACTCTGGGGTTAGATGGGTTTGGCCTGCTCAGCCTGGAGGAAATCGACAGATTGCTCATGACTGTGCACCCAACCACATGCAACCTTGACCCGTGCCCTTCCTGGCTGATTAAAGCTGGCCGCGAGGGGTTTCAAGGTGCTGTCTGGGAGATTGTCAACAAGTCCCTTGCAGAGGGGCGGTTCCCGGGGGCACTCAAGGAGGCGATGGTCTGCCCTCTCCTAAAAAAACCAAGCCTAGATCCGGCCGAATTGGCTAATTACCGGCCTATCTGTAATTTGCCCTATTTGGGCGAATTAATTGAGAGGGCGGTGGTGACACAGTTACAGGGCTTTCTGGATGACGCTTCGGTCCTAGACCCCTTCCAGTCCGGCTTTCGCCCAGGACACAGGATGGAGACAGCTCTGGTCGCCCTTATGGATGACCTCCGGAGACATCTGGATTGGGGCGGTCCGGCAGTGTTGCTGCTGCTGGACCTGTCAGCTGCGTTCGATACGGTCAATCATCAGCTGCTGACCTGCGGCCTCGCTGACGTGGGGATACAGGGGCGGGCCTTGCAATGGCTCGCTTCCTTTCTCCAAGGTCGGGGACAGAGGGTGGTGCTGGGGGAGCAACAATCCAGGAGGCACCCACTCGAATGTGGTGTGCCTCAGGGGGTGGTGCTTTCCCCGATGTTGTTTAACATCTATATGCGCCCCCTTGCCCAGATTGTCCGGAGATATGGGCTGGGATGTCACCAGTATGCTGATGACACCCAGATCTCTCTGATGTTGGGTGGCCAGTCAGACTCCAGCCCAGAAGATCTGGACTGGGCATTGTACGCCATGGCCGGTTGGCTTAGGCTGAGCTGGCTGAAATTGAACCTGGCAAAGACGGAGGTCCTGTGCCTGAGTCGGGGTGGTCCGGGGTGGGGGGTCCCACTCCTGAACTTCGATGGGGCACCATTGGTGCCTGCGCCGGGGGTTAGGAGTTTGGGAGTGCTCCTGGATCCCTCCTTAACAATGGAGGCCCAGGTAGCAGCCACTGCTAAGTCAGCCTTTTACCATCTTCAGCTGGCCTGGCAGTTGGTTCCCTTCCTCGGCCGCAAGGACCTGGCTACGGTGATCCATGGAACGGTCACCTCAAGGCTGTACTACTGTAACACTCTCTACATGGGGCTGCCCTTGGTGCAAATCTGGAAGCTGCAGCTGTTGCAGAATGCCGTGGCCAGGTTACTGATGGGTCTCCCTAAACGGGACCACATCCGACCTGTGCTGGCGGCGCTGCACTGGCTCCCTATAGCATACTGAATTCGCCTCACGGTGCTGGTGTTAACCTTTAAAGCCCTAAATGGCCAGGGTCCAGCAAATCTAAGGGAACGCCTTTCCCCACATATACCCCAGTGAGCACTTTGGTTGGGGTCACAGCATCGCCTTTGGGTCCCGCGCCCCAGGGAAGCCAGGCTCGCCAGAACCAGGGCTAGGGCCTTTTTGGTGGTGGCTCCCCTCTGGTGGAATGAGCTCCCAGAGGAGATCAGGGCTCTGCGGGATCTTATTCAGTTCCGCAGAGTGTGCAAGACGGAGCTCTTCCACCAGGCCTTTAATTAGGAGCCGCCACCGTCTACCATCAGCCATATTACCGTGGGTTTTGTACGAAGGACATCTGTTGGTAGCCACCTGGTGGTACATCCTAGATATCACTGCGAGCACTTTATTTGTAATGTTTACAGCAAATCGGATGTATGATGTATTGCTTCGTATTTTAAGATGTTTTAAATTGTTTTATTTTGATTAGGCCCCATGTGCCATATTGTAAGCCCTCTGAGCCCGTTCACGGGGAGGGCGGGGTAAAAATCTGAAAGAATAAATAGTAATAATATTTCTGCTGTCAGATACAGACCCTGCAGTTTCCTACAGGGTAGCACTCTTTGCCTTAGCAGCTAGTAAAACCAGGGTCAAGAACATAGAAAAATGGAACTGAACTGTAAAACAGCAATGTTTGAGGCTGTGTATGTGCTTCTGGAGATGGGTATCTATATTTAAGATTTTAATTGATTTAAATACTGGATGTGCAGATTTTTAGAGGTTGTTATAATTTAAATCTAAGTCAAATTCCAGTGCTATAAATTGTCTAATCTGTACATTGTTCTAAATTGTAATGGCTAATGGCTACAGAATAATTTTTACTTACTTACCCTAAGTTACAGCAGTCTGAAACCTTGCCAAATGGTTTCTCAAAGAAAGATTTCTACAGCGAAGTGAGTGGCCCGTTTCGCAAAACTGAGTCAGCAATTACATTCTATTATACTAGCGTGTTCAAATGCAGAACTGCAGCGCAGGATTATGCTGTATGAACAAACACAAGCGCTGAATCTTTGGCAATGGCAAGCAGGCAAAGAGCAGCCTAGCGCTGACGCTTTTAATTTCCTTCTCAGGACGGTCAATTGCCACTTGAGTTCTAGGACTGCCTTTGGTACATGTGGGTGGCTGGTATGAGCTGTTCCAGGTCTCGTCCTCACTGAGGGCTTCTCTCAGATTTTGTTGCTAATACTGCACGGAAGAGGATGGATCTTTCCCACCGTGTCTCGACTGAAATCTGTTCAGATGCAGTGAGGGACCCTGTCCTCCTCCCCCAGCCCAGGAAACCTATTAATTGGCAAATCTGCCCCTCCTCAAAACACCTCTCACAAGCAATGCTCCCTCTAAGCTATGGACTCTTGTGAGCAAAAATTCTACTTTGTGAGCTACTGGCATTAAAGTTGTGAGCGAGCGATTTGGCCACTGCATAAATTTAGTTTGCTCTGGAACCCATCCTCCTTGAGCTGAGACAAAAATGTGTGAGCCGGAGGCTAAAAAAACTGAGAGCTAGCTCACACTAGCTCAGCTTAGAGGGGACACTGCTCACGAGTGTGTTGGCTTGCAAGCAGACTTCTAGAACCAGCACACATGTCTGTCCCATGCTTTGGCTCTCACCCTTCCCCTTGTCATACACACCAATGAACTCTGAACATGCTTGATGCAAACAAGACTCTACAAGGCAGGCTGGAGTGCCGGACATCTGCCCCTCTGCCTTCCACAGCAGGGGAAAACAGGCTGCAGGCCAAGCCGTGAATGGCAAACTTTGCATTGTATCATTTCACTCATTCTGGTATACTGTTGTTGATTTACAGTTTTTATTGGCCTACAAAAGTACAAAACAGTTGAAAAACCCCTCTTAGCTCTGACTTAAGTCGACATAAAGTGAAACACACATTTAAAAGGGGGGGGGGGAATCTACTGAGTCGCCTTCAAAAACGTACTAAACAAGATAATTAGTACACAGCATCAAACGCCGATTAAAACATGGGAGGGACGGGCATTATGAAACGGTCTTTTTAAAGCACGGGTCTTGACCGAGCCCCCTTACCTTTCGAAACCCTTCTGTCCTGTTCATTCCAGAGCCGTGGATCAGTAAGGGATGGAAAAACACCGTGTCTCCTTTTTCCATAGTAAGGTGGACCCGCGGGGCATTTTCATCATAATCACGCACACCGTGGTACATCTTGTTCACTCCGCCCTGGAAATCAGTTCATAAATCACTTTCTTGTTCTGACAGGTCAACTGTCAAGCACACAAAACTCTTTAACACCAAACCACTTGGTGTGTACAAAGTGCCGTCAAGTCGCAGATGACTTCCAGTAACCCCAGAGGGTTTGCAAGGCAAGAGAGGAAGAGAGGCGTTTTGCCATTGCCCGCCTCTACGTAGCAACCCTGGACTTCCTTGGGGGTCTCCCATCCAATTCCACCCAGGGGCAACCGTGCTCAACTTCTGAGAGCTGATAAGGTCAGGTTCGCCTGGGGCACCTTAGGTCAGACTTGAAGGACAAAAAAACTGCTTAGCTCAATCAAACCTAAGTCCCACCTAGCTCAGCATTATGTTTTCAAGAGGCCAGACAAATATTGCTTCAGACATTCACAGCAACGGTGTGAATATCCCACATCAGTAAAAGGAAAGGTAAAGGTTTCCCTTGCTCAAAAGCTAGTCGAATCCGACTCTAGGGGGCGGTACTCATCTCTCTTTCCAAGCCGAAGAGCCAGCGCTGTCTGAAGACTTCTCCGTGGTCATGTGGCTGGCATGACTAAATGCCGAGGTGCACGAATGCTGTTACCTTCCCACCAAAGCAGTACCTATTCATCTGCTTGCGATTTCTTGCTTTCGAACTGCTAGGCTGGCAGGAGCTGGGGCAGAGACGGGGAGCTCACTCCGTCACACGGCACTCAGGTCTCGAACTGCCGAACTACAGACCTTCCAGCCTGCAACTCTGAGCCACCACGGCCCCTGTCATCCCACATTACCCCCTGGTAATTTGCACTGAGATGTGCACTGCGACTGAGTAGGGAGGTTCCATTTTGCTAGTATACCCTTGGAGAGGTCTACCCAGCTCAGACTTGTCCGGTCATCTTCCAAAGTCTTATGAGCCAGCAACCATCACCCCATCTTGTGGCACTGAATTCCGGAAGTTATCACAGCCTGCCCCCAATTAATGCTTTTTCTTCCCCTGTCTCCATTATGATGTCTGGGGTAGAACTCACAAATATAGTTACAGCCATAAATCCCAAACTATTTATTTAATACATCTGTGCTACCTCGCCTTTCTCCCCAATAGGTTCATGCTGTTCTCCTCTCCTCCATTTTACACGCACAACAACTCTGTGAGTGTGATTAGGCGGAGAGTGTGTGACTGGCCCAAGGTCACCCAGTGAGCTTCCACGGCATGACTGGGGATTCGAACCCGCGTCTCCCAGACATCAGCCCAACACTCAACCAATTTTTTTTAAAAAAGCAAACCAACAAACACTGCAGCTGAAGACTCCATGGAACAAGCCCCTGAGTAAAGCCAGGATAATTAAGACTGGTTTATGCTTATAATACAGCCTGGCTTGCGGAGTTTAGCAAGGTCAGCTATACTAAGGCTGATTTTACATCTGACTTTCCCGCTGGAATCATTCTAGTTCCAAAAAAACCTGCCCATACCTCTGTGCGGTGTGAAACCGTGCTGCCACTGAAATGTCCATATCTACTCATTGCCCTCCTGTGGTCAAGCTAGTATTAAACCGCTTTATTCTGCTTTAAACAATTGTGGTTTCTTAGTGCACTTAAACCCCCTGGAGTGAAATTTCACATCACTGTGAAATCAGCACAGGAAAAGACAGCAAACTACTTTAGAGGGGAGGTGTAAAATCAGCCTTAGTACTTGGATGGGAGACCAGCAAGAAAGCCTGGGGTGACTGTGAGGAGGAAGGCAACGGCAAACCACTTCTGCTCCTGTCTTGCCTATAACATCCTAGGACTGGGATCATCGTGAGTCCACTGTACTTCTTCTTCATACTTAACAGTACAATTTGTGGTTTAGACATAGTCTTTACTGATCTTCAGTTCAGGAGGGCCCATCTGTTAAGTGTTTGTGATGGCTATTTTTTTTGTAAATTCCATTTTTCCTCTAACGAGCAACTTTCTACTCCCCAACCCACTGGCAGAATGCAGTCTTACAAAAGGGTCCAACTCAATCAGATAGGCAGTGCTCCCCCCTAAGCTGTGGAGTCTTGTGAGCAAAAATCCTGCGTGGTGAGCTACTGGCATTAAAGTTGTGAGCGAGCAATTTGGCTGGAGCCATCCTTCCTGAGCAAAGACAAAAATGTGTGAGCCGGAGGCTAAAAAACGGTGAGATGGCTCACACTAACTCAGCTTAGAGGGAACACGGGCTATGACACTTCTCAACCCCCGCCTTGCTGACAGGATGGCAGCAATGAAACTACAACTAGCACAGGTTTCCCTTCACACAATCTAGCAGGGCTGCCAAGTACCGGCGACTTACCGGCGGGGCGGAGTTGTTCTCCCCCCGGGAACTCTTCTGGCGCGTGTGCTTTGCACGCGCGTCACAGCGACGGGATGACGTCACCCGGAGGTGACGTCATTACATGGGGGAAGTCGTCCTCACCGGACGACTTCTGGGGCGGGGTTCCCCCGCCCCCCGGGCTGACTTGGCAGCCCTACAATCTAGGTCTGTTGCATGAATGCCGCTTCAAATTAGAGAAGAGATTGGATTCATACCGCACCTTTCACTACCCAAGGGAGTCTCAGAGCCGCTTACAATCTCCTCCCCTTCACCTCCCCACAACTGACACCCTGTGAGGTAGGTGGGGCTGAGAGATTTCTTTCAAGAACTGCTCTTTCGAGAACAGCTCTGAAGAATGTATGACTGACCCAAGGTCACACCAGAAGCTGCATGTGGAAGAGTGGGAGTCAAACCTGGTTCTCCCAAATTAGAGTCTGCGCTCCTAACCACGACACCAAACTGGTTCTCTAATCTCTTCATTATATGCAGCACAAAGGAGAGTTTCCCTTCCACTCTATCCACAAAAAAGAATGAGGGAACACCAAGAGATTCTCATATCTCACCAGCTAAAAACAAACACCTGCCTCCTAGTCAGTGGATAACCCTTTCCTTTTTCTTTCATGTTCTCTCTCTCCCTCACATATAAATTACCGTATTTCCGGCGTATAAGACAACTGGGTGTATAAGACGACCCCCAACTTTTCCAGTCAAAATATAGAATTTGGGATATACTCGCCGTATAAGACTACCCCTCTTCCAATGCACACCAAATACAGCGCCAGACCTTCAGTTAGTCCTTCTCTCTCAAGTGGCTCTGTGGACACCGGAGGCTAAGAAACTGTAAGCTAGCTCACACCAGGGGCGTTGTCTTTTTAAATTCCCGGGGGGGGGTGTTGTGAGCCAGCACAACACCTCCCTGAAGCCGCTGTGAGTGGTGCGGGGCCTCCCCGTGAGCGGCGTGGGGGCTTCCTTCCCCGCGGCCGGCAGCGGTGCGAACCCCCCTGAGAAATGAAATGGCTGCTTCTTGCGCCGCTGCCGGCCTTGGTAAGGGAGGCCTCGCACTGCTTGCACCACCCCCGGCTGTGGGGCCTCGCCGCAGCCGGTGCAAGCGGCGCAGGGCCTCACCACCACAAGCGGCGCAAGGCTTCCTTCCCCGCGGCCGGCAACGGCCCGAGCAGCACAAGACCTCGCTGCGGCCGCCATGAGCGATGCGAGGTTTCCCTCCCCGCGGCAGTGCAAGCGGCCCGAGGCCTCTCTTCCCGCGGCTGGCGGCGGCGCGAGTAGCAGCCGCTTCATTTCCCAGGGGGGGCCCTGCCTAGTCCCGCCTCACTAAGCCCCGCATGCCATCTTTCGGAAGGCGCCCTTTGGCTGGAGGTCTGCACAGTGCCCTTCCTTTTGGTTGCCCCCTCGTTCCCCTCCGTCGGCCGAGCTGTGGACGTGGTAGGGATGGGGTAACCGCAGATTCTCCAGTCTGGCATAAAGTTTCATCACCCGCCCTATAAGACGACACCTGGTGTATAAGACAACCCCCGACTTTTGAGAAGATTTTCCTGGGTTAAAAAGTAGTCTTATACGCCAGAAAATACAGTACCTCCCAGTCTGGGTAATCATGCGGTTTCAGAGACCCTTTATGAGTTCCCGGCAACACAACCAGGCACCCATTGCTGCGGTCAACTTGTTCCATGGCAGTCCAGGCACAGACAATGCGGTCCGCAGGCCGGAAGGGGAAGTAATGCAGGTCCTGATGCATGGGGTGGCGAGAAGTCTTCTTCCCTACAAAAACGACTCGCATTCGCTTATTGGCAGAGTGATACAGAAAAATAAAGATGTTAAGATGTCACACGCTCATCTGCTGCACTGCAGCTGGGGATTTTCTGTCGACTTTGGAATATATATCCAGACTTCTTACAATTAGTTTTTAAATGAGAGAATCCTCCTGGGGACTAGAAGTACTTGCGAAATCAGGCTGATGAAATTATGTTCCGAGGGTCGGAATTGTGTTTTGCCAGCCATATAGCTCCAGACTGCAGCGAGTGGATGGGTAAGTCTAGTACCAGAGACCGCAGCCTCCCTCTCCGCCCCCCAGCTCTGCTACGACTGCCCTCAGTGGGGCTTAGGGTTGCCAAGTCTTCTTTACTTACCGGCGGGGGGAGTCCTCCATCGTCCGGGAGCTTCCCAAAGCACGCATACCCGCAGACGTCACCCGGAAGTGACGCCCCCAACGTGATGACGTCACTTCCGGGTGACGTCATTATGTTGGGGAAGTCGTCCTGGCTGGACGACTTCGGGGGTGGGGTTCCCCCCGCTGGCCGAATGCTGGCCGGCAGATCAGGAACCCCTGTAGCGGGGGATCCCCCGCCCCCCAGGCTGACTTGGTAGCCCTAGTGGGGCTAGAGTGGCAGCAGCCTGGAGGACTAAAAAGGAGCTGCTGCCCATCTCCTGGGAGCTGTCTGGGCAACCACTCCGCCCTCTTCCAGCCTGGGTAGTCAGCTTCAAAGGGGACCTGCCAGTGGTGACCAGAGACCCTTTGGATCCCCCTTCTGGGGAGCAGAGAGGGCAGGTTATAACGCTGCATTATTTGTAAGGTCTCTCCATGGTTCATTTGAGTGAGACAGTGGTGGCATCTGCTTTTCAGGCTGGTGGTCAGAGGAGAGCTAGTAAATTGAGAATGGACCGGAGGATGGGGGAAAGCAGGGACCGAACAACAGAGGTTATAGCTGTGCAGTTTCATTGTGCTTTTATTACATACATGGGTATCAAAGTTGTGGAGAGGAGAAGCCCCACTATTGCTGGGGCATATGCTCCATTTTGGTCTTCTGTTCTGAGACAGAGTTAAGTGGTGCAGAAGACAGAATGATCTCTACAGCTCCCATATCATGTTCCAATAATCCTGGTGTCATTACCCTTAATTTTTCCCTTCTGGAACTGGCTCCTCTTCCCAGGTCCCCATTTGGCTTGGCTCCCCTGCCTTCAAGAAATCTCCATTCTCACCCCCAAGTTTGAAAGGGGATACATCCCCCTTGTCCCTCCTTATCACTATGTGGGCACTGATGTGTGTTCATGGAACATGCTGCCTGTGTACCACTGACTGCCTCCAAGTGATGATGGAACCAACGTTCCTGGCGCAACCGCTACATGGCTGAGAAAAATAAGAACTGTAAAGCAAGACAGAGGGTACAAATATGGATCATGACTGCATCTAATCAAGAAGCAGCTCAGAGCAAGCTTGCCCAGTGCTAGAGCCCTTCATTCAGACTTACATCACAGCAACTCAACAAGAACATGATGCCCTTTTCAAGAAGGTAAAAAAAATCTAACAGTATTTTAACATTACAACGTCTTCCTGTTTGAACAGACTGTATTATTTCTCATCGGGTTAAATGTTCCTTACCAGGATCTGGAGGTTTATTTATCAACATGGTGTGCATAGCCAAGATGTCTGGTCCAGTAAAGCATTCAATGTATTTTATTATCTACGATAAACAAAATATGTTCACTTACTTCAAAAATGTCTAGGTAAATAATGTTCTCAAGGTGCTTGGCTCCGCCTTCTGCAGAGGACATTTTGTTTTTTTGTTTTTTTAATTTATTTATTTTCATTTATAAGTTATAACATTCAACATTATATTACTAAACCATCTCATTTTGAGCCTTAACAATTAGCTTTTTTCCATCCAACGGTACAATTTTAACCAAATGTCTTTGTCTTGGTACATTACTCCTTGTTCGTTTCTTTGAAATATATGTCCCATGTTGTCACATTCTGCTGTCTCCAACAGTTTTTCCAAAATTTCTGAGTAGGTTGGTACATTTTCTACTTTCCATTGTCTTGCCAATAGTATTCGCGCTGTCGTCGTTATATATATAATTAAGTTAATATCATTTATGTTCGTCTTTACAGGTAACAAATTTAATAGAAAAAATTCCAGTTTTAAATCTAATCTAACTCCCACAATATCTCAGAAGACATTTTGTGACTGAACCCACCACTGTGTCAGAATTTCAAAGGGGCCCCGAGACTCAAAAATATTTAATATTTGAATATTTAAACCTCCTAAAGGAACTAAAACAATCGCATGATGTGGACAAAGTTTGAGTCTATTGGCACCTTTAAGACCAACGAAGTTTAATTCCCGGCATAAGCTTCATGTGCATGCACACTTTCTTCAAAATTAAACTTTCCTCTTAAAGGTACCACTGGACTCAACCTCTGTTCTTTTGCTTCAGATCCAACAGGGCTACCCACCTGAAGCCATGATGTGGACAGTAAGTGATTTTTTAAAAACAAGAACAGCAAGGCCCAGCAAGATGTTATGTGGTCAGCGAACCAATGCTGAAGAGGCAAACCATTTTACATACTGCTGATAGTCTTCTAAATTTGTTCCCCAGACCTGGCGATGCGCAGGTCACAGTCACAACCCACCAGGGGCCTCTTGTTGAAATGAACATGTGTTCCATCGCAACGAAAGGCAAACGCTATCCTACAACTCCCATCCAGCTGTGGATCCTCCTAGAGCCCCTGTTCCTGTTCTGCAGTCATCTGTGGTTAAACCTTCACATGGCTATTAATATCAGGCTGCTCACCAGCAATGCTCCCAATAAGCTGGGGGGCGTCTTGTGAGAAAAAATCCTGCTTTGTGAGCTACTGGCATGAAAGTTGTGAGCGAGCCATTTGGCCACTGCATAAATGAGTTTGCTCTGGAGCCCTCCTTCGAGACGGTGTGAGCCGGAGGCTAAAAAACTGTGCGCTAGTTTGCACTAACTCAGCTTAAAGAGGAACACTGCCCACCGGGCAGTTTGATGTTGGCCAACATGCTCTCACTAGAGTTTTGGAAAGTGAGCAGTAGTTAAGTAACTTAACAGTGCAAATCTATGGAGACCTACTTCAGCCTAAGTCAGTTGTTTTCAGTGGGTTTAGACTGGAGTAACCTTGTTTAGGATTGCACTATTAGGGTTTTACTAATTAGTGCCATTATTTAAATGGGACACATTCTCTTAATTTTTGTCCTCTAGGATGAAGACCACTGGGCTACTCTGCTAGAAAGCTGGATTGATGTAGACTCTCATTTAGAACAGGCCTTAACCTTGGATGAACCACACCACACCAACCCTCTGGAGTGGGGGGACTTTATTATGGATTACATCAAACATCTATTTACTTATTTACTTCATTTAGACCCCACCTTTCTCCCCACCAGGTACCTAAAGCAGCTCACGTAGCGTTACCAGTAGACTTCCCCTCTAAGCTGAGTGAGTATGAGCTAGCTCACAATTTTTTAGCCTCCTGCTCACACATTTTCGTCTTAGGAAGGATGGCTCCAGAGCAAACTCATTTATGCAGTAGCCAAATCACTCATTCACTAATGCCAGTAGCTCACAAAGCAGAATTTTTGCTCACAAGACTCCACAGTTTAGAGGGAGCATTGGTTACCAGATGTCTTCTTTGTTTGGTGTCCATCCTATTTTGGGCTATTTTTTTTTTTAAAAATGATGAAAATGTCCTCCTTTGGGGTTATAGCAATTATCACAGCTTAAATAGTAGGGCTATTTAAAATGGGTGGCCACGGTGGCTCAGAGGTTAAAACACTGAACTGCAGACTGGAAGGTCGGTAGTTTGGCAGTTCGAGACCCCAGTGCCGCATGACGGAGTGAGCTCCTGTCTCTGCTCCCAGCTCCTGCCAAGCTAGCAGTTCGAAAGCAAGAAATTGCAAGTAGATAAATAGGTAGGTACCACTTCAGTGGGAAGGGAACAGCGTTCTGTGTGCCTCGGCGTTTAGTCATGCCAGCCACATGACCACGGAAACTGGCTCTTTGGCTTGGAAACGGAGATGACCACCGCACCCTAGAGTCAGATTTGACTGGCTTTCAAGCAAGGGAAACCTTTACCTTTACTTATTAAAAATGACATTTGTCACAGCAATCACTTGTTTAGAGTAGTCAGTAGGGAAATACATCCTCTTTTTTGCTTTGTTGGTAACCCTAGCCTTACATCATTCGCCTTTCCTCCATTTTATCCTCACAAAAACCCTGTGAGGTAGTTAGTGGGCACTCAATTAAATTGCTGAGCAGTTGGGTTAGAACAGATAAAAGGAAGTATCTCTTCACCCAAAGAGTGGTGAATTCCATGGCACATGGAGTTCACTGCCACAGGAGATGGTGGCGGCTACAAGCATGGACGGCTTCAAGAGGGAATTGGATAAACATATGGAGCAGAGGTCCACCAGTGGCTATTAGCCACAAGGTATAGATAGAAGCTCTCAGTCTGGGGGAAGTGATGCTCTGTATTTGTGGTGCTTGGGGGGGGAGGACAGTGGGAGGGCTTCTAGTGTCCTGGCCCCACTGATGGACCTCCTGAGGGCACCTGGTGTTTTTGGCCACTGTGTGACACACAGTGTTGGACTGGGTGGGCCACTGGCCTGATCCAACATTGGCTTCTCTTATCTTCTTATGTCTAGGGCAAGTGATGCACTGTATTCTTGGTGCAGGGGTGGAGGGAACAGTGGGAGGGCTTCTAGTGTCCTGGCCCCACTGCTGGACCTCCTCGTGGCACCTGCTATTTTTGGCCACTGTATGACAGAACGTTGGACTGGATGGGCCATTGGCCTGATCCAACATTGGCTTCTCTTATGTTCTTAGTCCGAGAGTGTGTAACTGGCTCAAGTCCACCCAGCAAGTTTCCATGGCAGAGCGGGACTCAAACCTGGGTCTCCCAGATCCTTGTCGGACCCTAACCACAACATCACACTGGCTCTGAAAAGACAGCTATACAACAGGGGTCCCCAACCTTTTTTAGCATGTGGGCACCTTTGGAATTCTGACATTGGAGGGTGGGCGCAACTCTGAAAAGGCTGCCGTAAGAGGCAGAGTCAGCCATGAAATGGCTACCAAGAGAGGTGAAGTCAACCACAAAATCTCCCAGAGTGAGGTCATGCATAACTCTAATAGCAACTTTTCAACATTTCAGGCAGAAGCTCCGTTTAACAGGATGCCTTTTAAAATGAACATCTTTGTACTAAAATACTTCCTTGTGTACACACAGTTCCGTTTCAGCTGTACAGCAAAGATCCTTGTGTGGTGGTGGCAGCTGCTACTGAAGCAACTTCTTAAAAATGTGCACAGCCAACCAGAAGCCCTGCTGGGCAATCAGAAGCCCCACCTGGCCCTGCCCACCTTCTAAAAATGCCTGGCAGGCTCCAGGAAAGGTGTCTGTGGGCCCCATGTTTCCCCTGGGCACCACGACTGGGAAGCCTGCTACAGAACAAGGGTGGTTAGAGCTCCAATTGGACTAGAGAGATCTGGACTCCAGTCCTCACCCAACCATGAAGTTCTCCAGATGACCACGGTCCAGCATACCTACCTACAAAGGGCACCCTTTTGAATAAGTTCAAAGATGTCATTCATGACCTCACATATAATACAGATATAGGTGAACTTCAGGATACTACATATAGATTTGGGTTTTTTTACCTGAGGAAGGGTGCAATATCTAAAGAGTTCTTCATCCTCCTGAAAGTCCTGTACCTTCGTCACCGCCTTCTCATCAGGAACAAACTCTGACTTGGCAATTGTGACGTCTCTCATGACAACAATCCCCGGCACTTTGACCTCTTTTCTGCAGATTCGTGCAAACTCATTTCTAAAGAGAAGGTTGTAATTGGCAGATTTTGAACGACTGTGCGGCATTTAAAAACTAAACTGAGCGCTACACACACTGGAAATTCTAACTAAACGCTGAGGATCAAAAGATCCATGCAGCTCACTCTATGCTCGGGAAGCTTCTGCCCAACCCTCGTACCGATCAGTTCCCATTTTAAGACTGCCACTGAAGACTTTGGGCTTTGCCATGTTGTCTTGAAACTTCCTCCCCCCCCCCCCTTTTTGGAACCAAATGTTTATCCAGGAGAAGAGTTCTAGTTAACTTGAAAGCTTGTGTGCTGTTTTGTAATCTATTGTTCGGTTCTAATATTACTACACATGTCTTTTTCCTCTTTGATGTTCCCTGCATGCAGAAACAAGCTACGTACAATTTCTGTCAAATGGCAAACTGGTTTTGAAGGGAAGGGGGCGGGGGGGGGGGGGGGACAGCCGATCTCTGTAATGCAACCAGTGTGTTTTCAGGCAATCTCAATCCAGGCAATTAGTCTAGGTAATTGTACTTTACCTAAAACGTTTGATGTCCTCATCAGAGACCAGATTTCTAATCAGCAGATAACCATTCTCTTCATAGAAATGTCGTTGTGCTGGGGTTAAAAGGTTATTATCCAAGGTATAGCTATGAAGATAAGAAAAAATTACGTAAGTTATCAGAGAGCCCTTATCATCACGATGGTAAATATTGCAGTACAGTGGGGTTTTTGCACTTCTGCAAGGCAGACCTTGGTGTGTTTAATATTTTATGAAAACAGCTACCCAATGTCAAGTTAGTGGGCCATGGTTACTGTTCACATAACTCCCAACATGTCTCCCCCCCCCCCCCCCAAATTCTTTAAATTCTCAAAAGCTTATGCTGCAATAAAGTTTGTTAGACTTAAAGGTGCTACTGGACTTCTTACTATTTCAAAGGCCTTGTGGGAGATCATTCTTGGTCTTGTCTTGGAATGCATACCTCTTCAAATTAAATTACAACAAACAAACCACTGTCACATAAATATTTATATAATTTTTACCAATGTTTATATTTATATTATTTTTATCAATATTATTTTTTAGCAAATTTACAAGATTACAAGAATATACTCTCAATAAAAGTTTACTACAAGGAAAGTCCATACTCAGTGAGCACCCGGATATAAGCTCATTTCATCCACATCTTCCTCATTTCATCCACATCTTCCTTACCTCTTCATATTACCTGCTCTACTTTACTTTATATCTTCGGGGAATCCTTCCCACATTGATTTGTCTACTCTGGATCCCTTGTCGGGGCTCCCACAGAACTTTTCTGCATTTCAAAAGATACTTGGCACATTCATGGTGGTCCAGTAAGGACTCGCAGATCACGGAGAAGACCTCTTGGTCCTCATTAGTGGCCTGCACAAAGATGCAGCATAGCCAGGGTTCATTTTGAGCTGGAGCAGGCCGGAGCAGTGCTCTGGGAGTGATAGAAGGTGCCACCCCCAACCTGGCCTTGCCTCTTCCTGAGCAGCCCCTCAACTTGCAGCGGGACTGGCTCCTGTGGTTCTTGGCATCTTCCCTGTCTGCTCACCAGCCAGTCCCGCCTCCTTGCTTCCCACCCGCCCACACCTGCTGGGCCCCCATGGCCTGTGCCGTGGCCAGGCTTAGGCATGCCCCCAGCAGCTGCCCTCCCATTGCGCGGCTGGGGCATTCTGTCCGTGCTGCTCAGGTTGGGCCATCGCTCCCTTCTTGGCATTGCTTTTCCCAGCGGCCCAACCGCCGTCCCTCTGTTGATTGCAGGGCTCCTCCCTGCACTCTCCCAACTCCCGGTAACTGACGGGCAGAGCGTGGGTGAAGTTGTGCACTGGGCCCCGGTGCCAGGTTGCCCCTGCCGCCTCCTCCTGCGGCAAGTTTCGCTGTGCCTCCAGCACAAGTTTCCCGCAACCCCTGCACCACTCTGTCAGCCAGCGCTCTGTCCCAGCACCACTAGGCAGAGGGTCTGAGCTGGGCTCAGGCTGACGGAGTGGCGCAGGGGCTGTGGGAAGCTCGTGACAGAGGCACAGCAAAACTTGCTGCAAGAGGAGGCGGACAGAGCATCCCAGCTGCGCAATGGGAGGGCAACTGCCGGGGGGGGGTGCCCAAGCCTGGCTGCGGCACAGGCCATGGGGGCCCAGTGGGGTGTGAGCAGCAGGAAGTGAGGAGGTGGGACCGGCTGGTGAGCAGACAGGAAAGACGCCGAGAGCCGCAGGAGCCGGTCCTGCGGCAAGTCAAGGTACCAGGCACAGACAGGAAGGAAGGAAGGAAGGCTCTTTGGCTACCCGGGGACCACTTCCCTGTCCCCAAAGCGTGCCTCCCCACCACTTCCCTTTCTCCACGCCCGCCCGCCTTCCTTTGGCTCCGATATTAAAAACCTTATCTGTTCCATTGTAAGATTCTACAAGCTGCAGATCAGAGACTCTCCCTTCATGCAGGGAAATATCTTGTTCTCCTCTTTTTGTACTGAACATTCAGCCTGATGAAGTTCTGGGGAAACTGGAACAATAAACCCCTCCATCCCTCCCCATCTCGTTGCCCTCTTTCTTTCCTTCTCCCTTTCTTTCTTCCCCTCTTTCCTTCTCTTTCTTTCCCTCTCTTCCTTCTTCTTTCCTTCTCTCTCTTTCCCTCTATTCCTTCCCTTTCTTTCCTCCATTCCTTCTCTCTTTCTTTCTGCGCAGATCTGGGCATTCCCCCCCCCCCAATAGCTAGCAATCCAAGAGTCCAGTAGCACCTTTAAGATTAAGATTTATTCAGGTACAAGCTCTCCGTCCTCTGTGAGGGCAGAACTGCGCGTTTCCCCCCCCCCCCCCCCAGCTACCAATCCAAAAGAGTCCAGTGGAGCCTGAGCGGTGGGTGTTGCCTTCTGACACACTTCCGGTGATGTCAGGGTATGTGGCATATGCTAATGCATTATGCTAATACGTTACGCTAATGAGCTCCTGCACCTCTTTTTCTACGAAATGACCTCTGAGCATAGCTAAGCATCTTCTGAGGCTTTGTATTGTATTGTATTGTTTTAATCAAAGAAACTCTGAGGAACTCAACATTATCAAAGAGTTCACCCAATCTATGCCCAGATTTCCAAATCAAAATTAGTAACTCCCAGTTTCCTGCTTATCACCACAAAATAGTCAAAGAAAGAAATTTAAGGTAAAATTTAAGAAGAAATAAGGTAAAATATCACGTACCGGAACTGTACTGGGTATTCTTCAGAAACAACTTGGGCTGATGTAGGAAATGCTGTCTTGAGAGTAAAATTAAGGCAATAAAAAAACCCATATTCTTGACAGTTTTAATTTCTGAACAGATTCAGAATAGGATGGCCTACAATTACACAGAAGGATTCTGTTACAGTTATTTCCCTTTATTATCATAGGTTAAATTAATTGAATGCGCACTTTGGACTTAAAGATAACACTAAAATGCCAGGAGGTATGTTTGCTGTTTCAGCTCCACTGAAGAGAACAAACACAGTCAGAGAAGAAAAAGAGCTAGTGTTTATATCCTGCTTTGCTCTACCCTAAGGAGTCTCAAAGCAGCTTACAATCGTCTTCCCTTCCTCTCCCCACAACAGACACCCTGTGAGGTAGGTGGCGCTGAGAGAGCTCTGAGAGAGCCGTGACTGACCCAAGGTCGCCCAGTTGGTTTCACGTGGCGGAGTGGGGAATCTGTCAGAATCTGCTAATTCAGACAAAGTATTTTCTATTGCTTCTAGCCATGTACTCTGTTTTATTGCTATGCTTCCCCCTGCTATGTCTGTATGCCCTGCTATATTCATATTGCCATGTATGTATGCTAGATGCTTCCCTAACACCTGCCATGTAATCACCCCTTCCTTAGGTGAACCCTCACTTTGGCCAGTATGTATGTAGAATATGTGACCCCAGGTTTATGACCCTGACCAGGCCTGGTTTGTGTAACTGTCAGAGCAGGAGGATGACAACTTCAAAGTATGGGAACAATGGGCCTCTCACACTCCTGCCTCCGCATTCCATTCGTCCCGGCTGGGACTCCAAGGGAGGACGAGTCTCATCTCTTATCAACGTGCGAAAGCCTCGAGGCCATTGATTGTTATGTGAAATGGTAACATCTGAAGGGTCTGGTTTGGGAAGGGAAATTTACAACTTGACACCTCACTTTCTTTCCTGCGGGAAGCAAACGGCCAGAGCCCCTTTTTGCCCGCCGTTTTCCCCCTGTAGTGATTGGCTACCTATGGGTAATTCATACTGCCTAGAAAGGTATAATAGACCTGCTTCTGTCATATGTGTTATCTCTGACAATAATCCGAGAAGCTGTACCAATGTAGAGATTGGAAATAAAGAACTGTGTTTCATCAACAAAGATCTGATCCTTGACTACGTTGAGCAGAAGTCTCACAGAATCAAACCCGGTTCTCCAGATTAGAGTCCACTGCCCTTAACTACTACACCACGCTGGCTCTCAAAAGTATTTATTTGTACCTTGCCCTTCTTCCAAGCAACTCAGTCAGCACACAGTGTCATTCGCTATCCCCTCAACTCTCACAATAACCCTGTAGGGCAGATTAAGTTGAAACACAGAGACTCGTGAGAGCCAGTGGGATAAAAACGTACTAGATGGAGAGATGGCCATACGTGAATTTTGCAGCCACAAGGAGCACTTCAAACCCAACTCTCCGTAGTAGTATGGTACAGTGGTTAGAGTGCTGTCTGTGAACTGGGGGAACCACGTTTGACTCTCCACTCTGTCCTGGAAGCTTGCTGGGTGACCCTGGGCCCTTGGGACAAAGCCTAACTTGCTTTACAGGGTTGTTGCGTGGATAAAATGGAGCAGTCCCACCTGGAGATACTGGCAAGGCATAAATGAAGCAAATAAAAATAAATAAATAATCCAACTTTATATTCACCATACCTGCTGCCTATCACTCGTCATGCTAAAATCCCATTGACACAAAACCTCCTGGTTCTCCCTGGCCCTAAAGAGGCCAGACTGGCAATTACCAAGGCTAGAGCCTTCTCTGTGGCAGCACCGTGCTGGTGGAACAAGCTCCCAGAGGACTTCAGGGCCCTGCAGAGCTTGCTACAATTCTGCAGGGCCTGCAAGGCGGAGCTCTTCCACCAGGCATTTGACCACACCTGACCACATCTGACATCTGGCACATCTGGTACAACTGGTGTATCTGGTTATAACATCGGCGCCTTCCCTGGGACCTTGCCAACACCACTGTGGCACTGACTGACTCCTGTTACAAAAATATTGGATATGGCAACATTGCATTTGTTTGCCGCTGCACAGGAAAACCTGAATTTTTAGCACTTTAAATTTTATGCTGGTTTTAAATCGTTCTAAAACGATTTTATAATTTTGTGTAAGCCACCCTGAGCCCGCTCCGGCGGGGAGGGTGGTGTATAAATCCAATAAATAAATAAGAAATCCTTACACCTTAGCCTAGATCAAACCTCACATTCCATAGTGGAAGAAAGGACTTCTAATGCCCCCCATGGCAGCCTACTGAGCCACCCCCCATTTTTTTCTGGGAATCAGCAAACCTTCATGAACATCATAGGGGGTAAAACGTGGGTCTGCAGTGTGTGTGGAATCAGCAGAAATCACCACCCTGCGCTCAAGCGGTATGTATCCAACATGTGTTCGGATACAGACCTGTGCTTGAATTGGTGTGGTTTCCTTCCCTCTCATGATATCCAGCTCACCTTTTGATCCAAAAGGATCCTCAGTGTGGCACACATAAAGTACAGTTGAAGAGGGGCTGCCGCCATCCTTGCTGACCCATAACGCTGCTGTGGAGCGGTCACCTACCCCCACCCCGTTTTCATTTTTATCTGGACACTGTCCATCTCACTTCCAAGTTCCAGCAGTCGGAAAGGCCGGACGCCTCACTGGAAGGTGTGCCTGACTAGTCCTTCCTGAGTTGTGGGCATTTCACTATCCCAGGGCTCAGTGAGGTGAAGCAGGGGCAACTGCAGGCCTTCCAATAAGGCGCTGAGCAAAGGCAAGTTGCTGCACTTGCTCCTACACAAACCCTTGCCATCTCCCAAGACATCTGCCCACATTGTTCCTCGTGGTAGCATGTTGACTGGATTAACAAACCACACAACTCTCAGGGAACTAGGCGACACATGCATCTGTCAGATTCTGCTTGCCATAATGGGTCTTTTCATAATGTTTCTAAAATGTTTCCAATGTTCCTTACTGATTGAATCTGACATTGATGTATCTCTGTAAGACTGCTCTGCTGCTTACTTTTGTTTTCTTTGTAGTGGGCATCTGACCAGATGGTTTATTGCTCCTTTTGGTGTAGATTACTTGTCTGCTAAATGTTACTTTTCAGGCGGGAACTTGGTTTCCCACATACTAGGGTGTCACATAGTACAAAGCTATCTCCCTTGCACTCCCTTGTCTTTCCTCCCCTTTCTCCTATGAGTGCTATCTGCTGAATGTAGCCTTGGGAATTATTTTATTGTTCTTCCTGCCTGCTTTGCCGGGGACCTGGCACATCTAGGTCACACAGTTCGAGCTGGGAATTTTTATGTTCTCTCACCCCTGGTGAGAGACAAAAGGTGAATCTGCCTTCCCGCAATTTTGCTGTATGCTGTATGCTGATTGGTGATCAATGTTTATGCATTCATGCTTGTAGGTATAATAATCCCCTGTCCTCTTTGTATGGCATCACTAACAAACACCGAGACCTGTTCCAGTATCTGAATAAAGGACTATGTTTAAATGACAAAGGCCTGATCATTTGCTGATAGCACAGAAGCCTCACAGCATCTCACCGAAGGACCACTTGGGGAGGGGAGCTTAGCAGAGACTTAAAGGGAGACAACCAGAGATTGCCGAAACCAACATCTATAACATTAAAATAGCCAGACACTTAACAGCTGTCCATCTTTAGGGCTGAAACACATTTCCGCTTCTTGGTGGCTGGCTGTTGCACCAGTGACAGGTATTTCAGTAGAATAACAGCGATAATTATTGCATGGCTGTGTGGGTAGTACAGGCAGGAGGTCCAGAGATTGTCTGGCTGAGCTCTAACTCTTCGCATTACACATCACTAGGTCAGAGGTGACATTCTTGAAGGTGAATCTCATACGGAGGTTTCCTGGGCGTTGCAAGCATTACTGAGAGCCAGGCCAACTCCACCTGCGGCTCCTTCTGTCTCCTCCCTCCAGAGGGAAGAGCTCAGGCCACGCCATCAACGGCCAGGGGTCCAAAGACACTGTGACACATACACATACCATTTCTTTTTTGTACTTTGTCCTAAGCTATTCTGGAACCAATATAACAAGCAGCTGCACAATCTTCTACAGACAGTATCTGAATAAGAAAAGCGGAAGGTCCTAACACCACCTCGTGGAAGAAGCAAAAGCAAGCCACACAGAGACACAAGGCAGCCAGGCTGACATGCTCTCTGGGTATGCAGAAAAACAGGAATGTGTAAAATTAACCAAAGGGGGGGTGGGGGAAGGCAGTGTTCCCTCTAAGCTGAGTTAGTGTGAGCTAGCTCACAGTTTTTTACCCTCTGGCTCACACGTTTCTGTCTTAGCTCAGGAAGGAGGGCTCCAGTCCAGAGCAAACGAATTTAGGCAGTAGCCAACGCACCTGCCTGCTCACAACTTTAATACCGGTAGCTCACAAAGTAGTATTTTTGCTCACAGGACTCCACCGCTTAGGGGGAGCGTTGGTGGGGTGTGTGTGTGTGTGGAAACCTAAAATACAGCCTGACGAGAAATGAAAACGCTCCAGGAGACACCGAAAGTTGAGAAGAGCCAAGCGTTAAAAAAAGAAAGAAGTCCCTGAAAGCCATTGTGTTCCCTATAATTATCACAGTTATTACCCGGCTGTCCTTACGCATGGTGTTTTCCTCGTTTTAACATGGCAGCGATTCCGAAATGAACACAGCCAGATCCAGGCAATCAGCCAGACTTTTGACATTAGTTATCCCCAAGACAAGCAGGTGCCCTAAAGGCCCTCCTGTGCCATGAAGTATTTGAAGCCTCTAAACCAGAATCCTGGGGCGGGAAGGAAGGTGAAGGAACTGGGTGGCAAGTGGCCCTAAGTTTCAAACTGGGATCCACCTAGACGATACCTGTCATTAGGTCACCCATAAGTTTAATGAGTTACTTGGCCATTTTGGGTTACAGGAATTACATTATTACATTTAATTATGACAAAATGTATTTTTAAAACTGCTATTAATAAGTGGGAATTATTATGTAAGTCCAAAATAAAAATAAAGCGTAGACATGTATGTACCCATACAGCTAAAAAAAACTTTTTGGTATTAATTATAAATCAACAACACCTGCAGAAAGAACACTCAGAAAGGGCCCTGGCTACAGGTTGCATAGACAGAACAGATTAATAATGAAGAAAGTGTTTATTAAAACATCAAAGAGATTGTAAGATAAAAGAAGTGGGTTTTTGCCTATGGCATATTATGATGCCTTCCAATTAAAAAATATTTCAGCCTAGCCGTTCTTTTAAAAAAAAGAAAAGAAAGAAGTTTTGGTTAATGTGAGATTGCATTGGGATATTTTCAGGGAAAAGAAGGTGGGTGCAGAGTTAAGAGATCCTTGCACAGAATCAGCTGGAATAAGTAAAAAATAATACTCTGGAACGTATTACCTAGTCATCTATGAAATAAGGGGAAAAACCCCAAATATTTATATACAATTTTGAACTAACCAGCGTCTTGAATGCAAGGGGAGCTCCCATGCAGAAGCACATTATAAGTACACGACACAAGTGGGGACCCGCAAGAAACTTGCGGAAGCAGCTATCCCATTCCCCCTACCTTTGCCTTTCCCCCTCTACCTGCTTCTCTCTCTCTCATGCTTTCTCCCTCCTGCCACAGGTTTTCTTTCTCTCCTCCAAGCCTGTTACTTCCTTTCTCTTTCTGCCCCTCCACCTCATTACTCTCTTTCTGCCCCCAATCACTTTCCCAGCCACCCAACTTCTCCCCCCCCAGCAGCAACAGCTGGAATCACAATGTCTCCCTACTAAGAAGAGAAGAAGAGATTGGATTTATACCCCGCCCTCCACTCCCCAAGGAAGTCTCAGAGCGGCTTACAAACTCCTTCTCCCCCTCCCCACAACAGACACCCTGTGAGGTAGGTGGGGCTGAGAGAGCTCTTTCCCAAGCTGTCCTTGAGGGAACAGCTGGTACAGAGCTATGGCTTGCCCAAGGTCATCCAGCAGGTACAAGTGGAGGAGTGGGGAATCAAACCCGGTTCTCCCAGATTAGAGTCCGCGCACTTAACCACTACACCAAACTGGCTCTCAGTCTGGGGCAAGTGATACTCTGTATTCTTGGTGCGGGGAGGGGGGGAGGGCTTCTAGTGGGAGGACTTAGTGTCCTGCCCCCACTGGTGGACCTTCTGAGGGCACCTGGTATATTTGGCCACTGTGTGACAGAGTGTTGGATTGGATGGGCCATTGGCCTGATCCAGCATCAGCTTCTCTTACTTTACACAGAGCGTGATTAAAATGTGTAATTTGCTGCTAGAAAATGTAGTGATGGTCACAGGAATAAACAGCTTTAAAAGGCGATTAGATAGTGTTCTGGAGGATAAGTCTATCAATGGCTACTAGCCATGGCGGCTGAGGGAATCTCCACATTCAGAGGCTCTAAACCTCTGAATCCCAGATCTAGGAGGCAACATCAAGGAAAGACCTCAGGCGCTATGCCCAGTTGTTGGCCGTCCAGAGGAACTGGTTGGCCACTACGTGAGACTGAACTAGATGGACCACTGTTCTGATCTAGCAGGGTTGGATGTTCTTATGAGAGCAGTTGTGATTCCGGGTGATCTACAGCACTCAACTAAAATCTGGCAACACTAGTTCACCTGGAGGAAAGGGCTGCTTTGGACAGTGGAGTCTATGGCATTATACCTGTCTCAGGTCCCTCCACTCTTCAAACTCCACCCTCCCCAGGCACCACCTCTCAAATCTCCAGGAATTTCCCAACTTGGAGCCGGCAACCCTATCTCCTTCCCTTCCAACAGCCAACCTACCTTTATCTGCCCTTCTGTCTTTTGCTTTCCATCACCTCCCTCCCTGTAGCCTCTACCTATGAAAACTACAGCCTCTCCACAGTGGAGTCCATAGCAGCTTACATTATTCTCCTCCCTTCCTTTTTATCCACACAACTACCCTGTGAGGTAGGTTAGTATGTGACTGGTTCAAAATCACCCAGTGACCTTCCACTACAAGATGGGGATCTGAACCTAGGTCTCCCAGACCCTACTTTAAAACACTGCTACAACACACTGGCTTTCATAGGGAGGCTGCTGTTGAACAGTAACAAGCAGCCGGGACTACTTGAGAAATGCAAGTCGGGTGGTCACAACTCACCTTAGGCTAGAATTGCCAGCCTCCTTAAACCCTGTACTCCTCAGACTTCATCACAAAATCTCCAGAAATTTCCCAACCTGGAGCTGGCAACCCTAACCATGACTGGCCGTAAAGAATCCTCCCACAAAGGCCAAATTAGGCCTGGAAAGGGCACTGTCCCCTCCCGCCGCCTTTTTACTCACAGAAACTGAAGCCTGGAATAATGTGGTTGCCTAGCAACAGTCACTGAGGGAATCCATTGCTTAAAGATGCAGGAGCTCTGTTTATCATTTTTGGTTTTTAACCCTGTAATGTATTTTGTTTAAATTTCACATTTTTCTGCAAACTTGGAGCCCTTTTCAGATTTGTGGAAAGATATGTCTTGCCCCTTCACAGCTCCAGTCACCATATTTAAGTCACCAAAGTTGTGGATGACTTCACTATTAAAATACAAGATTATCTTATCTATCTGTCTGTCTGTCTGTCTGTCTATCTATCTATAAAATAATAGTTATCCCTGTACTTAAGTTTGGAACCAGCTTGTCAATGGGAAAGTTCAGTTAGCCTCTGGCCTGCTATATGTCCCCCCCCACACACACACACACACACTGGCAAACACAAGGTTTTAAGCCATCTGCATTTGTATACTGGAAAGTGGTATTTTGCCTTGGCAAATACAGGGACTGTCCTGTTACTGAGGCTGACTGAAAATCAGTGTGATCTTTGAGACAGAGCCTCAAAAAATACACCTGCTTAGTTTCAGCCATGCTGCAGCTCCCAGAGCATTTGTATTAAAAGGGCCCAGGAATTACTAAATTCTCTTGCTACACCCCTAAGCTTGTGCCTAGGTGTGTCTCCGCTGGAGTATGCATGCCCAGAATGAGCCAGCTTTTGACAACCTTCAGCGGTGGTGGTAGTGGGGAGATTCTAGGATGAGATTTTATACATCCAGCATTTAGGTACATCATTCAAACAAACATGAACACATTGCAGAAGGACACCAGCCAATGACTTGCACTTTTGAAGTAGGGTGAGGAAGCCCTGACCCTAACCTTGATAACAAGAGGGGAGAAGAGCTAATCAGCATACAACAGCATACAACTCGCATAAATTACAGGTACGAAGGTCAGAAGGAAAATCTAGCAGAGTTGCAAGTTTTGCCGGATTTTCTAAAAAAAACGAGCACTGCTGCCAGCACCGAAGTTCTAAAATGCCACCATGCATCCTTTGGAAATTGCTAAAAGCAGCGCAGAAATAGCATAGCCCCATATGAATTATCAAGGTGGCCAACGTCATTTTCTACCCCGCAGAACGCCTGCTGTTGTGCACAGATCTTGAATAACATTAACAACTATCTAAACGTTTTCAACATCACAGAGGTTAAAAGTGATGCAAGCTCTAGATAAACGAATTACATAATGACAGTCAGCATACGCCCATTTCTTATTAGGTACAGGGTACTCAGAGTCATCTCTAAAGATTGTGGTTTCACACTACACCTCACAAAATCACACTGCTGGCCTGAAGGAGCACCATATGCAAACCAACATGGTCTGGGGTGATCATTTTGCAGCAACACAGCCTTCTGGTATAACTAATCACAGGACGGAAGTTGAGACGTATGGATGGGCATATGATTTTGGAAAGTGATTCAAAAGTCATCACAGGTATAGCCTTGGGCCTCTTTCTTCCCTTTCCCTAGCAAAGCTCCTACTAACTGCAACAAACAGAAACTGAGCTGATAGAGTTTCAATCACTGCCCATCTGCATGCCAAGGGAAACGGAATCTGTGGGATTCTTTCAGCTGCGCAGTTGTGTTAATTGCAAAGGACAGTGGCAACCTACACACTCTTTACTTGGAAGCAGGCCCCACTGCGCTCAATGGGATTTACTTTCAAATAAATGTGCAAAGGATCCATCTGGATGATGGAAATCACTGGGCAACTAAAGGATCACACAATAAAAGAGTGCAAAACATACTACGTATTATAAGTACTATACAGTTTAACTATGTCAAAATTCAGACCAAGAGATCAACAAAGCGCTGGTATAGAAGACAACCCCTTTGCATAACTAGAGACTTCACTGATAACTGGCATATTAATATGTTCTTCAGCCCAAACACTGGTGGTTATGAGCACTTTACCTTTACTAGGAAGCAGCACACACAATGTTTTCACAATATACGCAACACCATCCTGCACAATTATTTTAGTGAACCAGCACAATTCTGTGCATGGTTTGCACGTGGATTACCAACCACTGTTCACCTGTCATTTTTCTTTCTCTCATGTGTCTCCACAATGCAATTTTTGCCTGCCATTCCCTTCCTATAATGGTTATTACAGTACCCCTCCTACTCCAATGGACCATAACTGAAAAACTTTCATTTCCTTCATAGAGCGCCATATTTGATTGTAGCCACAATCAGCTTCGGAACCAAAAGGTTCAGACTCCGGGTTTAACGCATATGAGCACAAAAGTGAAGATGGACCCACCTAGGGGGGAAATCTGTGCTCCTTTTGGGCTCATGCATACAGAACCAACACAGCTATTTAAACTAGTGGTCCATGTACTGTGTATGATCAACTGCTCTACAGGAAAGGTGGGGAGGCATCGCTTAAGTTTTCGTACTGGCCATTAACAGTAACGCAACATTCACCAAGCGGGGAAAAAAAAGTGTCATTTGCTTAAGTGATAGTTGTAAAATAGTCAGAAAGTCAAGGTATTTGTTGCCCGAAATAGGGGTACACAGATGCTCTCCTGGCTCCATGCTAACACCCTCTGGGTCCAACCCGAGCCCAGGAGGAGAGGGCTGCTTCTTCCACGCGGCTGATCTCTAGGAGCCAGGAGCTTAGCCTTCGCAGCCCGCCCCCCCCCCCCCCCCCGGCATTACCTTCTCCCATTCACATTACCTGCTGTGTTCGAAGGACCCAGAGACAGGCAAACCCCCCCCCCCCCCCCGCGATTTATGACATACAAAACCCAGATCCCAATAAAACAGGGGTGGCCAACCTGTGGCTCGGGAGCCACATGCGGCTCTTTCACACATATTGTGCGGCTCCTGGCAGGGCGGCTGGGGAAGCAAAGGGGAGGCATGCTTTTTCTCTCTTTCTCCCTCCCTTCCCTCCTCCCTCCCATCTATTTGCTTTCCTAGTTTCTCTCTCTCTCTTTCTTTCCACTTCTTTAATTCTTTCTTTCCATCTCTCTCTTTCTCTCTCTCTCTCAATATCATTCGCAAACAAGTAATATCATTATCAATAACCGGGTTTCCTCGTTTGTTTTTATTTTTGGCAGTCCCATTTAACGTTAATAGAAAGCAAATCTGCATATTTTTAAAAATAAAAACGTGTGTGTGATATTTGTTCCTGTCTTGCGGCTCTCAGACATCTGACTGTTTATTCTATGTGGCTCTTACGTCAAGCAAGGTTGGCCACCCCTGCAATAAAACAAGAGTCCGGCAGCCATTCAGAAACCTAACCCAATGCATTCCCTCGCAAGCCTTCCTGAGCCAGCGATCACTTCACGCAGTTAGTGAGCGTCGACTCCCCAAAAACGTCTGGTGAAATAAAATCCCCACCCCACCCCCACCCCCACCCCCACATGCCTCGGAGGAAGCGAGCTTTGGCTCCGGGAAACTGTTCCAATCTCAGCCTGGGTCGTCTTTCAGCTGCTGCCCGTCGGGCTGCCAGGTGCCCCCCAGTGGCCCCCGGTGGGCGACGGGGGAGGAAGGGGTGCCAGCGCCAGGGTGGGGGGGGGGAACTCCTGCAGATCTGGGGGGGGGAGCCTGGGGGGGGGCTCAGTGGGGTCCAGCGCCACGCAGTCCACCCCTAGGGTTGCCAAGTCCGGGTTATAAAATACCTGGGGACTTTGGGGGTGGAGCCAGGAGAGGGCGTGGTTTGGGGAGGGGAGGGGCCTCAGCATGGTACAATGCCATAGAGCCCACCCTCCAAAGCAGCCATTTCCTCCAGGGGAGCTGATCTCTGCCAGCTGGGAATCAGTTGTAAAAGCGGGAGATCCCCAGGCCCCACCTGGAGGCTGGCAGCCCTATCCACCCCCCAAAGCGTCCCTTTCCCCCAGGGGAACTGCAACCTCTGTCGCCAGGGAAGGGGCTACAACCAACGCTCCCTCCAAGCTGTGGAGTCTTGCGAGCAAAAATCCTACTTTGTGAGCCACTGGCATCAAAGTGGTGAGCGAGCCATTGGGCTGCTGCCTAAAATAGTTGGCTCTGGAGCCCCATCCTTCCTGAGCGGAGACAGAAATGTGTGAGCCGGAGGCTAAGAAACCGGGAGCTGGCTCACACTGACTCAGCCTAGAGGGAACACTGGCTACAACCCCCCGGGGCTCGATCCCCAGGCCCCACCTGGAGGCTGGCACCCCTTGGACACGCCGGAGCCTCGCCGCGCGCCTCCGCAGGAACCCTCCTCCTCCTCCTCTTCCTCGGACCGCCGGAGAGAGGAGACCACCGCCCGCCCTGAACCAGGGAAGGCGCCGTCCCGCACCCAGCCCTGCCCCGGGGAAGGATACCAGAGGCCCGGCGGCGGCGGCAGAACCCGGGGGGCAGAGGTGCCGGAGGAGGGCCGCCAGCCGGGCAGGCGCAGCCGAAGCGACCGCCGCCATCACGTCGCCGCTCTCGCGCAAAAACAGGCCGGGGCCGGCCGTGCCCTGCCGACCCGAGGAGGACAGGCCCCGCCCGGCTCCGCCGATTGGACGGGCTCTGCCGCCCGGGCCACGCCCCCTCAGAGGGGAGGGGGGAAATGCCAGGAGCGCGGGCGGGCGGGCGGGGCCGTCGCCAACCAAAACAGCACCTGTTCACCTGGCGGAGCGAAACAGCGCCACCAACAGGGCTTCTGGGTTCTGCAGGGCTCTTCCTCAGGGGCTGCCGGCTAGCTGTGTTGGGAATCTCCTAATTGCGGTGGACTGGGTAAAAGCCGCATCCGGAACATTTTGAACGGATCCTTTTGAATTGGCATGGTTTTTACATTGAAACGGAATAATAAAACCACTGTCATTCTCAGGGTTTCCTCTAAGCCGGGACTCGGTAAAAGTCGGATCCGATGATTGTACACGGATCCTTATGGATTCATATGATTTTTTTAAAAAATATTGAAATGAAATAAAACCAACATCATACTGTAGACCGTGTCTTAGTCTATAGGCAGCGCCCCACACACACACACACAAAAATCACGAATTCACTGCTTCGAGGGGCTGCAATGGCGTGGGGGGGGGGGGGGAGGTAGTTTAGGGTTGCCAAGTACAGGTTGGAAAATACCTGGAGACTTTGGGAGTGGATCCAGGAGAGGGCAGGGTTTGGGGAGGGGAGGGGCCTCCGCATGGTACAATGCCACAGAGTTCACCCTTCAAAGCAGCCGTTTTCTCCAGGGGAGCTGATCTCTGTCAGCTGGAGATCAGTTGTAAAAGCAGGAGATCCCCAGGTCCACCTGGAAGCTGGCAACCCTAAGGTAGTTGCTTTCCGTGGATTCTCATGGGTCCTCATGATTTTGTACTAGGTCACCCCATCTCGTGGGATGTACTAAAAGGAATGGCAGGACTGCCCATTGGAAACCATGGGAGAGGCTTGAAGATCCATTGGAGCTAATGGGGGCCAGGAATGCCAATTGACTTGCATGGGCTCCATTGAAATACATAACAGCAAGGAAAATGCGGAATGGATTTTTCATTCGACTCTGTGGGCTTTGGTAGACTACTATGGGACTGGAATGGCAGCCCCCAGAGTGGAATGACAGCCCCTGGGAACAGAATCTGTGCTCTAGGACTGGAGTGACAGATTGCAGAGTGGGATGACAGCCCCTGAGAGTAGCAGAAGCTTTGTGGGACTAGCATGACAGAGAATAGAGTGGAATGACAGCCCCTGGGAACAGAATCTGTGATGTGTGAGACTGGAATGGCAGGTCACAGAGTGGGATGACAGACCCTGGGAGTGGAAGAAGTGTTCCGGGACTGGAAGGACAGCCCCTGGGAGTTACAGAACTGTTCTGGGACTAGAATGACAGGCCCCAGAGTGGAATGACAGTCCATAGGAATAGAATCTGTACTCTGGGACTAGTGACAAATTGCAGAGTAGAATGACAGCCCCTGGGAATAGGCTCAGTGTTCTGGGACTAAAATGACAGGTTGCAGAGCGGAATGACAGCCCCTGGGAGTAGCAGAAGTGTTCTGGGACTGGAATGACAGCCCCCAGAGTGCAATGACAGTCCATAGGAATAGAATATATGCTCTGGGACTGGAGTGATGTTGCAGAGTGGAATGACAGCCCCTGGAAGAAGCTGAAGTGTTCTGGGACTGGAATGACAGCCCCCAGAGTGGAGTGACAGTCCATAGGAATAGAATCTGTGCTCTGGAACTAGAGTGACAAGTTGCAGAGTAGAATGACAGCCCCTGGGAATAGGCTCAGAGTTCTGGGACTAGAATGACAGGTTGCAGAGTGGAATGACAGCCCCTGGGAGTAGCAGAAGTGTTCCAGGACTGGAATGACAGCCTCCCCCCCCCCCCCCCCAGTGGAATGACAGTCCCTTGCAATAGAATCTGTGCTCTGGGACTGGAATGACAGCCCCTTGGAGTAGAGGAATCGTTCTGGGAATGGAATGACAGCCCCTCCCCCCCCCCCCCAGTGGAATGATGGTCCCTAGCAATAGATTCTGTGCTCTGAGACTGGAATGACAAGTCACAGAGTGGAATGACTGCCCCGGGAACAGAATCTGTGCTCTAGGACGGGAATGACAGATTGCAGAGTGGGATGATAGCCCCTGGGAGAAAGGAAGTTTGCCACCGTTTCGTTGGTATCAGTCCTATCTGAGGCTAGGAAGTTCATTATCTTACTTTCCTCAGATTTGCCCTCCATGGATCGCAGTATAGGAATGAGGTGAAAAGCACGTAGATCCTGGTAAAATCTACAAGAGAGAAGTACATGGTCCATACCTTCAATCTCCTTTAGCCCACAGGGGCATAACCTATCAGAGAATGGTATTTTAAAAAATCTCCCATATAGCACAGCTGAGGGGAACACATTAAAACAGGCCAACATAAACACACTTTTAATGTGGGGATCAATCAGGCAGGAAAAATACTCTGCAAGTGGCCCATTGAAAGAAATCCCCCTATAAATGGGAGAACAGTGCCCAGAAGCAAGACTTCTAAGTTCTTGCATTTCTATGTCAATTAATCTCTGCTTAATCATGCCAAAAGCATGTTTCTCTGAGACAAGGGTCAAATCATTCATGCTAAGCCCCATCAGTGTAATTTCCCCCTCAATACGTGTCAACCAATCTGATAGGTGAGGTTCACACAGCATATAAGCGATGAGACTATTAGACCCATTTCTATAGAGGAGACGCAGCCAGAATTTAAAAGTTGAGAGCCATGCTTTAGTGACTAAGCATCTCTGGTTTGTCTCAAGGCATATTGCTGCGTAAGGTATGCAAGTTGGGAGCCCTAGAACTTTCCTGAGAAATTTGAATGAGACTCTTTCAACCATTTTGTTAAAGGCAGAGATCCAGATTGGAGAACCGTAGAGTAGTTTAGCACATATTTTGTGGTTAAACACCTTGAGAACAGCAGGTATAAACTGATTTCCTTTCGTATCATAAAAGCGGGAGATTGCAAGTTCACTACTATTCACTGATTTTACCACCTCCTTAATGTGGGAGGCCCAATTAGCATTGTAATGGAAGTGTATACCAAGGTATCTGAAGCTCTTCACCTGTTCGATAGGATTTCCTCGAACAGTCCATTTAGAGGGCGCCCAACTCTGGCCGAACACAATAATTTTGGACTTATCAAAATTAAGGGACAGCCTGTTCTCATTACAGTAGACTGAAAAGCACATTAGCATCTTTTTCGTCCCAACCTTTGATAGTGAGAGAAGAACAGCATCATCAGCATACAACAATAGCAGGCAGTGTCTTGCTCCCAACTTGGGGAAATGTCCATTAACACAACTCATAAAGGGTGCCATATCATTTTAAAAGAGATTAAACAATATAAGGGCCAGGATACAACCTTGCTTGACATCCACTGAAATTGCGATCTTAGGTGTTAGGTCTCCGTCTTTTGAGTATCTAACCTGGAAAGTAGTTTCTTTGTAAAGATTCTTTTTATCAAAAAGAGCAATCGTTAATCAATCCCCAAGTTATTCAGTTTCCTCCACAAGATGTCCCTGGGCACTGAATCAAAAGCTCCCTTGAGATCTAAGAAAGCTGTGTATAATTTGAGACCTTTCCCCTTCCTATATTTATTTACTAGATGACTAAGAACTATGTAGTGATCCACGGTCGACTTACCCTGACAAAAGCCAATTTGCTCCAGTCCCAGAATTTGCTGGTCTAGTATCCAAGATTTAAGTTTATCAGCCAAATGACTGGCATATAGCTTCCCCATGATGGATAAGAGACTGATCGGTCTATAATTATTTGGGAGCTGAGGATTGCCTTTTTTAAAGATGGGGACTAAAACAGCATTCTTCCAATCATCTGGTATTACACCAGACCTATCTAGGGCCCCGTCGAGACTGTCACTTTTGTCGCTCATTTCTCCCTATTGCTTCAGGTTCCCCCACCCCCCATATATTTTGCCCTCTCTAGTAGTCCCAGAGGGAGCAAAACACATGTGGAAAAGGGGGGGGACCCAAAGCAATAGGGAGAAATGAGCGACAAAAGTGACAGTGTGGACGGGGCCTAGGGCTGTAAAAAGAGCTGCTAGGAAGGGGGCCCACCACTGTGGAAAAGCCCTGATGGCCTCAGGTGGAATAGCATCAGGCTCAGGGGCTTTCCCCAAATTAAAGATTCAGTCTCCTCAATCTGCATGGGGGCCCAACTTGGACAATCGTCCAAACAGACCTCGAAATCCCCTTCAGGATTATGCCGGGTCTCCTGGAAAATCATTGTGAAATAGTTGAACCAGTCATCGGCTGTGACTAAAGTGTTTGCTGAACCCCTTTCTTCCCATGGACTCGGCTATCAAGGCCCAGAATTTCCTTGAATCATTGTTGGCTTGCAGGAGGGCTTTCCAACTTTTGGTCAGAAATTTTTTCTGCTTATTCTTATAGAGTTGGTGTAGAGCCTTTTTAGATTTAAAGTATTCTAAAGGGGGGGGGGCGCTAAATTTGACATCCTATAGCAGCGGTGAATATCCGAGTGGAATGACAGCCCCTGTGCCATGCCTGCCCCTGACTCAGAGCCCGGCAGCCAGAATCAGGTGGACTTGGCTCCCTTAACGGAAAACGATGTAAGTCTTGGGGAGTCAAGCCTGCAGCAAGACTCACCTGAGGCTGATCAAGCCCTGCCTGGCCCCAGCTCATCGCCTCCAGACTCTCCCCCACCTGTGAACCGTCTCCGTGACAGAAGACGCCTGGAGTTAAGAGACAGGTGAAAGGAGGCACGCATGCGTGGACGATGCTCGCTCCTAGCTATTAGCAGAAGCCTGGACTGCATTTCTAGCTGCTAATTGTTTAACGAGCCAGCACACTGTATCAGCAGGCTGGCTGATGGGAGCAATTTGTGCTGGCAACGTCGATATCTCGACAGAACTCTGCGCTGCACCTCTGGAATCGGAATCTGCTCGTCTCTTTGGCTTTTGGACTCGGCTCGGACTTAGGACCTTCGGCTTCGGTTTCCCTGACTTGGCATCCTGGCTTCCTGACTCTCCAGCATTCCTCTGACCAACGGCTTCCAGCTCTGCTCCTTTGAACTCAGGTGATTTACGGCTCCGAACTTTGACTCCGGCTTCGCTCTTAAATAAGGACTTGTTAGCATCTCTCTCTCTCTCTGACGGAACTCTCGGCTGACCTCAGACTGTGTTTGGACTTGCTTTGACTATCTCAGCCTCCTGGCCCTGTTGTGACAGATTGCCAGCACCCATCACACTCGCTGGTTCCCACTATGACGGACACAGTGGCAGGAGGGGCTGACCTACTCGCAGGCATGCTAAGCCAGGTGCAGCAATTAACACAGGCTGTACTCACACTGCAGCAACAAACAGCCTCGAACGCTGCTACCCTGGCAGCTATTGCAGTACCTCCCACCCGCTGTCCTTTGAACCCTCCTGATCGGTTTGGGGGGAACCTAGATGAGTTCCCTGCATTCCTGGCTCAGTGTGAACTATATATGGAGCTACATAGCTATATATGGAGCTACATGGGACCATGTCCCCGCTGCCTCTCCCCCCCCTCCGGGCCTGTTTCAGGGCGACTGCCAGAGCGTTGCCCCAGCAACGTGCCCAGCGTGCTGGCGTCACTTCCGGGTGACGCCAGCACGCTGGGCATTTCCCCAGCTGGCCCCACAGAGGCAGGAGTGGCCAGGCCAGGCCCGGGGTGGGGGGGGAGAGGTGGCGGCTGCTGGCCAGCTGTCCAGTGGGCCGGCGGGCAGGCAGGCAGGCGAGAGGGCCTGGTGGACATTTCGTTTTGCCGGGGAAGGCTGAGCCACCCCCCCCCCGGGAAATTTTGGGGGAACTCAAGCCCCCCCGTAGTTGATGCCTATGCCTTTTCCCGTCTCCTATATAAACACAGGAAAGCACATAAATGACACACGGTGCAGATTTTCATACTGTTTGCAAACAGGAGATGTGTGAATACAGAAAAGATCCAAGTAACCGAGGGGAGGTATGTATCTTATATTCATAGTTGACTTTTCCAGCTTTAGAGGGACATAGAGGTAGCCATCTTTTTAACGTTCCCCCATCAAGTATGAACCAAGCTCCAAAGCAACCCTCACACAGACTCAACTCTAATACCACCTTACTTTTACTACTGTATTTCTTTCCAAAAATGAAAAAAAAACAAATTAAAATATTACAAGGGAAAAAAATAAAAAAATAAAGAATGCCTTGAAAACCCATCTGTTCGCCAGGTTTCCCCTTCCTTCTTCTCATGTCTTATTAATGATCACCATGCTGATACAAAAAAATCCAATCCAGGGCAAAAAGTGAACAGGTACTGTTGCAGTCTTGGCAAGTAGGTCTATTAGCAGACAATGCTAATATGAGGTAGCAGATCTTACCTAAATTTTTCCCCAGCCAGTAAGAAATGCTGTCCAACAATTTATAAATGTGTCTGTGAAATTGATTCTACCAGCCAGTGCTAAAACTGCTGAAGAATAAAGTCCCGACTTCCAGTTTTCGGCACACTTTTTAAGAGTTTGAATTTGAAGATTCTCTTTTTCTGCGGAAATTCTGTTGAGTCCAAGCCCCGTGTGGGCCTGTGGCATCTACTGCAGCATCGATAAGGTAGTCTGGTGTCAGCCATCGCAGGAACGTCAGGAAGAGGAAGCTTAGTACAGAAAGAAGAGCAAAAATGCAACCAGTCACAGGGCCACAGTGTGAGATGAGTCTGTCGAGCCGTTTTCCCATTGGTAATACTATTTCACCTGCCACTCGGTCATATACCTACAGAAAACAAAATACATATATACATTAGGTGTGTCCTCAGCATTTTGACTGTGTCTGTGATAGGCAGGGGTCATTTCGTAAAAAAAGAGGGGCAGGAGCTCATTAGCATAACTAGTCATTAGCATAACTCATTAGCATATGCCACACCCCCTGACATCTCCAGAAGTGTGTCAGAGGGCAGGGAGGAAGACGTGCCTGTGTTCCCTGCTTGATCTTCTCCAGGTGCCCGGCGACTGCAGGACACCTGGAGAAGATTGGGCAGGGAACCCAGACATTTAAATCCCACCCACCCCCCGAGTATCTCCGCAAAAGTGGAGAGGCTCGGGGGAAGGGGGGGCATGTCTGCCCACCTCCCTTTTCCTTCTCCAGCAAGGCCAGGGAGGCAGACATGGAAAGATCGCGACTCTTGAGAGAAGGAGGGGGGGATCTTCAAAAGCCTCCCTTTTGCTTCCCCCCCCGCCCGCTTGCCTTGGCAGGCCAGCTAGGGAAGGGGAAGGGAGGCTTTTGAAGACCCCCCCCCTTTTGCTTCCCTAGCTGGCCTGCCAAGGCGGGGGGGGGGGGAGCGAAGAGAGAAGGGGTTTAAGAGTCGCGCCGCAGTGACCGCTGCTGGCGGGAAGGAGAGGCGGTATAAACTGCCTTCCCTTCCTTTGGCTTGCTCCGTCTCCCCGCGGCTGCGGGGGGGCCGAGCAAGCCGGCTGTTGGAGGGGAAAGGGGGGTGGTTTAAACTGCCTTCCCTTCCCCTGGCTTGCTCCGGTTCCCCGCAGCTGTGGGGAGCCTGAGCAAGCTGGCTGCTGGAGGGAGGGGGGGTGGTTTAAACCGCCTTCCCTTCCCTTGGCTTGCTCCGGTTCCCCAAGGCTACATCAGGCCAATTTTTTTTTTTTTTTTGCACACCCATACTCTGGAGTCGCGCTGCAGCGGCGGCGCGATCTTTCCATTGTATTCTGTGGGGCTACAGAACACAATGGAAAGATCACACTGCTGCTGCAAGAAGGAGTTTGGGGGCGGGGAGCTGGGGGTAGGGCTTGCTGCCGCCACCATTTGCGCGTGCTCCTGGGCTGCCGGAATGGCGCTCCGGCCGGCTCCAACCTCAAATGACCCCTGGCGATTGGACACTCTTTGCTGATCTGATTCTAGTAACTGCAACCCCTTATGGGTATTCACATGACTCTTTAGGGCACGGGTGTCGAACTCATTTCTTATGAGGGCCAGATTTGATATACATTGGACTTTGTCAGGCCAGACCATGTGTGTCATAAAATGTAATGCCAGGTAGCAGAAATGCAACCTTCAGTTTTGCAGTGAAATATTAGCCACTAAGGTAGGGCTCCAATGGAATAGCTGCTATAGTATCTTTAATTGTGTTTTTCTGTGTCCTTTATAAAGATAATATAGCAGCTCTTCCATTGGAACCCCACATTAGTGGCTAATATTTCACTGCAAAACTGAAGTTCCTTGAATTTGTTGAACTCTATCTTTTAATTGTGGTTAGTCCCAATCCCCCGCCCCCGAAATATAAACTACAAAGATAAATGGTCTGAGCCTAGGACCCAGGGGAAGAACATGAAATGACTGAGAATTGCAAGCTTCCCCCCCCCCCCCCCCCAGTTCTATTCAGAGTGGCAGTGGCTCTCCAGAGTCTCAGGGGTTTTTTTACCAGGTGGTTTGAGATAATAATTTTGGGTGTCCTCTTCAGCACTTGTTCTGCTATTATTCTGCTGAAGCTAGGGCTGCCAAGTACCGGTGACTTACTGGCGGGGGGGAGTTGTTCTCCCCCTGGGAGCTCTTCTGGTGCGTGTGCTTTGCGCGCACGCTACGGCGACGTAATGACATCACCTGGAGGTGACGTCATCAAGTTGGGGGCGTTGCCAGGGCAACGCCCCCAACGTGATGATGTCACCTCCGGGTGATGTTATTACACGGGGAATCGTCCTCACTGGACGACTTCTGGGGCGGGGTTCCCCCCGCTGGCCGAATGCCGGCCGGCGGATCGGGAACCCCTATAGCGGGGGATCCCCTGCCCCCCGGGCTGACTTGGCAGCCCTAGTTGAAGCTCCACATTAGGAGTGTGTGTGTGTGTGTGTGTTAAAATTAATATTTTCCTGCGAAACTGGAGTCCCTTGTGTTTGCAGAACTCTGTATTTTAACCCTGGTTGGTCCCAAACCTTCTCCCCCACCCCCCTTAAAACGTGCCTGTCTAAACTGGAAGGGTAGGGGGATCATAGGATTTTGCAAAGCCAGTTTTAAAATGAAACAGGAGCTCCTACCTGTGACGAGGACTACAGAGGTTTGGAGCGGTGGCTGGGAAGTTTGGCAGCCCTGCCCTCTGCTTGCTGCTCTCAGAGCCTTGCCCTTGGTTCTTTATACTCCCACATAGCTCAAGCTGAGAGCAGTGAGGTTGGGCAGGGGAGCTGGGAGAGAAGAGAGCCCCATTCCCAGGCTGGATTAAAATTATTTATTTGGATGGGAGACCTCCTTGGAATACCAGGGCCAGGAGGCCGAGGCAGGCGCCCAAACAGCACAAACTTGTTAATTTCAGCAGGTTGGAAACACCCAAAATTATTATCTCAAACCACAGGTTTGACACCCCAGCTTTAGGGCTTAATAGAGAGGCCTCAGCATAATTCTACAAGGATAATTCCTTGTCCCTTCAAAATGCCTCATTCAGGGAACTCGGTGCATTATGCCCCATCCTAGAGAGCATAGTGCTGTATCGTATGACTGGCTCAGGAGTATCCAGCCAAAACTATTCAGTTAAAGAATATTCACTTTGAGAAAATATATAAGGAAACGAGATATCAAAAAGGTTTCAAGTGAAGAAATTTTAATCGTCTCAAAGCTACCCAGTGATATAATTAATTAGGGAAACGTATTTAAATGACATAACACAAGAAGTCATCACATAAAATAGACAACACATTTACAGTCCTGACCCCAGACATCTCATCCCACTTAATACACTAACCTGATCTGTGGAATTCACTAAAAATAGAGATCTAGAAGTAATAGGGCTACCTAAACTATGTAAATTATGTACGTAAATTTACCTACTTTTTCAGTTCTCTCTGCAACATTTCTCCAAGTATAGAAAGTTTTGACTCGGTTATGTATGATTTCTGGAGATAGCAGTGATCCGGACTTCAGCTGCGTTATAGCCTTTTCCAATCCCTTGCTCAGAGACTTCACTGAAGGGTCACACAAGATGATAAGATTGTCCGGTAGCACCTCGGGAATCCCACCAACTCTTGTACTCACAACCTAAGCCAACAGAAAAAAATTGTTCTTACACAGATTCAGTAATTAATGTATCAAAAACTTCACTGCGCTGTATTACTGATATAGTTATTAATTTCATTTCACAGTAAAGGACCTGATTCCATAGTTTTGAGACAGGAAAGGCTATCTTAATAGCAAGATTCATTTCCCATTTAAAAGTGAATATAAGTAGCAGTGACATAATTATACAGTGTTTCTGGATGCTTGCATGGCAAAGACTATTTCTGTAATATATGCTCTCTTACAAACAGCACCCACCGCAGCAAAATCTCATATGAGTTAATCAGTTTTACTTTTTTTTAAAAAACCCTCCATTCTAACTTTCCCCTGTACGTTTTTTAAAAGCTGACTAATGTTTTCCACATTTCTGGCCCTTTCCATCCTGCTGAAATTAACAAGTTTGTGCTGTTTGCGCGCGTGCCCAGCGACGTCACCAGAAGTGACGTCAGCACATTGGGGGCGTTGCCAGGGCGACGCTCTGGCAATGGCCCCAAAACTATAGAGTTTTGGGGTGATTGCCAGAGCGTCGCCCTGGCAACGCCCCCAACGTGCTGACGTCACTTCCGGTGACGTCATTACGTCGTCCTTGCTGGACGACTTCGGGGGTTGGGGTTCCCCCCGCCAGCCAAATGCTGGCCGGCGGATCGGGAACCCCTTTAGCGGGGGATCCCCCGCCCCCCGGGCTGACTTGGCAGCCCTAATTCAATGAGACCCTTGTGTCCAACGGCTATCCACTTAATCGTAGACTTGATTCCTATTGCCTGTGCAATTGTTTTTCAAGGCCCTTAGGTAGAAGGCAGGATTTATTTTTTTGTTGTCAGGGCAGTTACAAAACAATTCTGTTGGTTGTCAGAAGCCTTTAAAAGTAGAAAAAAAGAGACTGCCAGAATCCCAAACCCATCCCCCCATTTGTAAATCTCAGGAGCCATATGACCCCCAGCCCCTTTTTATCAAACACTGCTATTAATTTCTACTGTTCAGGATTAACCTTTATAACCATTCCATGACTTCACATTTATTATGCCGGCCTAGTTGGTTTTAGAAAGCCTGCTATCACAAACAACCCAAAATTAATCTAAAGTGCCTGAATAGTCAGGGAGTTACCAGTTTTTTTTGCATACAGATGATATCCGATAGATTACAGACAATACCCTTTGAAACCAAAAGGAAAAATGATTTTTAAAAAGTTTTGTTTCCGGAAAGTATCTCAGTATTCCATTTCATCGCCTCTCTCTTCATCCCATATTGCTAACACGCAGGATCTACAACATGAATATATAATACATATAATAGCCCAGGGCACCACACCCATCACTTCCTGAATAAGAAGCCAACCATGTGAAACTCCTGAATTCATGCAGGGAACTGGGAATTAACAGGCTTGCATCAGTTCTTTTTAGAATTTGTAGCATCCTCGCAAAATGCTTTTAAGTTCTCAGATGATGTGCTCAAGTTCCTACTTTTGTATTGCATTGTTAGAAAATTATCCAAAGTTAAACTTTTTTTTTTTTTACCTGTAAACCACAACTGGCAGCTTCCACAATTGCCATGCAGAAAGCTTCTGTGAGGGAGGTGTTGAGAAAAATGTGGCCCCGCACTAAGACATTTCTGACATCCTGATGTTCTAAAGCTCCCAAGAGATGAACTCTGCATGCAATTTGAAAACATCTTTTTAAAAACACAACCTTTACAAAAAGCTTCTTAACGTGATTCCGGCCAAAGTCAAACATTTGTACATTCCAACAATTTCAGTGGAACAGATTTATGCATACATTTAACTATCACCCCTGGAAGCCTTTATAAAACCCACATTAATAAATAATGATAAAAAAATTAGTTATGAAAAACTATTAGACACATCAAATAATTTAAAACCATTTGAAACTTTAGAGCTAGAAAAAATAAAATTATCATGGCTTGAAAAACACCAATTAACAGCAAGATTTAAATCAGATAAAGAAACTGGCTTTATGAATACCAAAATAGAGTTAGAGAAAGCTTGGTTAGATACAGATGAGAAAAACATACAAAAAATTTACAAAGTTCTGTTATCAGAGGAAATGTATGAAGAGACAGTCAAGGGGGTAATGGTGGCTTGGATGAGGGATTTTGGATATACCATAGCGTTAGAAGATTGGTCAAAAATGTGGAAAACATTAAAATTTACTAGTGCAGCATCTTATAAGGAAAACTTGTATAAGATGTTTTATAGATGGCACTGGTCACCGGATAGACTTTCGAAATGTTATGGAGCGCTGTTAAATACCTGTTGGAAGTGTGATAGAGAAGTAGGAACCCTCTACCATATGTGGTGGAAATGTGAAAAGGCCCAAAAATATTGGCTAAATGTGAAAATGGTAGCAGAAGAAATATTGAATATAAAGCTGCCAAATTGTCCAGAAATGTGTTTATTGAACATTCTGCCCGAAGGCTTAAAGAAAGAAGAACAGAAACTAATAGTGTATATATTTACTGCGGCAAGATTAAGCTGGGCAAGAAAATGGAAAGAGAAAGAAACATTAGACCCAGAAATCTTTTTAGAAAAACTGATGGAACTCGCAGAGCTAGATAGGATCAGCTACTATGTCCATGGAAGAAATGAAAAGCAATTTCTAAAAATATGGTCAAAATTCTATGTATGGATTGAAAAACTTGTATGACTCCAAAAATATGTGTGTAATATAAATATATATATAGCTTTCTGATATAAGAAAAATAAAAAATACTTGTTAAAAAAAAAAACTATCTAAATTTTAAAAGATAAACTTTAAAAGTGTTTAATTCTAACTAGACTGCATTTTAGCAGAAGCCATTGAGCATAATTCAGAACAAGATGCCCAGATATTCTTCCCTCTGAGGTTTTCAAGAAAAAGCTAGATTAGTGTGTATCAGAAAGGCTTCATTTATAATCAACCATCCTCAGCAAAGAAGGTTGCGCTAGATGTCCAACAAGCTCTTAGATCTAAGAGATGGTTTATAAATGTATGTTCATCACTTATAACTCCAACATTCAATCAGATGCATCTATGAGTGAGACTTCTTGGCTCTATTACCACTGATAGAAATTTTACCTCAACT
The DNA here is from genome assembly GCA_029233225.1 of Lepidodactylus listeri. Classification (NCBI taxonomy): domain Eukaryota; kingdom Metazoa; phylum Chordata; class Lepidosauria; order Squamata; family Gekkonidae; genus Lepidodactylus; species Lepidodactylus listeri. The sequence goes on along the minus strand of JARCFY010000009.1, from coordinate 106,566,758 downwards.
ACAATGCTTTCTAATGGCACTAGTGCCATAAAAGTGCTCCACATTATTAAAGTGCAAAGTCTGAAAAAGAAAATTCTGAAGGTAGAAGACTGTCTTTCTGCGTGGCATTGCTCATCAGACTGTTTGACCCAGCCCTACTAAACAGCAGGAATAAAAAGGGGAAAAAAACAAATAATGTTTGTCACCACACAAAGAGCTGGTTTGACAAAGATTGCAGAAAGGCTAAAAATCAAGTTAAACAGAAATATAAAACTTTTTAGACATAACAATCCCAAGACATTCACTGCTATGAGCTAGAAGGGAGTATAAAACTATGTTGAGGAAGAAAAAGCACCAGTCCATGAGATCTTTATGGGACAAGATAATAGCAGCTGCTAAAGGGAAACTCAATGTGTTTCTCTGGCATTTCATCACCCCAGTATTGAAACCAAGAAGCAGAATCAAAACTCCCATATCCAGGGCTATTTTGGGGCAGGAACGCACAGGAACGGAGTTCCGGCTGGCTCCTGAGTTGGCCACACCCAGCAGGAACTCATTAGCATAACAGGCCACACCCAACAGCGGAAACTCATTAGGATTGGCTACAGTAGGGGTGTGTGGCCTAACATGCAAATTAATTCCTGCTACAAAAAGGTAAACAGAATAAGAAGCAAAAGATGGGTGTGGCTGGATGACCACTCTTCTGGTGACATGGGGGTGTGTCGCCTATTATGCTAACAAGTTCCTGCTGGGCTTTTTCTACCAAAAAAGCCCTGCCCATATCAATCACCTGGGAAAAACATTTTAAGAACCTTTATAAGAAGCAGAATCTTGAACTAGATCTGGACTTTGAAATCAATCTCAATCAAGCCTCAAACTGGGAACCTGTTACCCGTCAGGACCAATGCTCCCTCTAAGCTGTGGAGTCTTGTGAGCAAAAATTCTACTTTGTGAGCAGCTGGCATTAAAGTTGTGAGCGAGCAATTTGGCTACTGCATAAATTCGTTTGCTCTGGAGCCATCCTTCCTGAGCTAAGGCAAAAATGTGTGAGCCAGAGGCTAAAAAATGGTGAGCTAGCTCACACTAACTCAGCTTAGAGGGAACACTGTTTGTTCAAAGCTCTGAAATGAGGGAAGTCGCCTGGCCTCGATGCCCTCCCCACTGAATTTCTGAAGATAGCCCCTGATTGGTGGGCTCAAGCGCTTGCACCTTTATTTGCACTGATAAGCCAGGATGGAATAATGCCAGACTCTTGGGAAACATCACTGATTACTCCTATATATTAGAAAGGTGATAAAACAGACCCAAGCAATAATCGACCAATCAGTCTTCAGGCAGTAGTAAGTAAGCTATACGCATCTCTCTTACGGAAAAAGCTGTTGCACTGGATAAAGAGAAGGTAATGGGAGAAGAGCAAGCAGGCTTCAGAAAGGGTCACTCTTGTGTGGACCACTCTTGTGTGGACCACAGAGGACCACCTGCAACAGTACCGAGCGGCCCACGAGGCAGAACGCACGGGGATGGGCTCACAGATGGGCCTCAGCGACTGCACCATGGTGGAGTGGCAAGGCAGGCGTGGCCTCCACTGGACTGGGCTGATGGCGTTGTTGTTTTCAGGGAGGAGCGGTCCTCTGTCTGACAGTCTGGTCATTCACCTCAGTGGTAATGACCTCAGTATGGTCAAGGGCAAAGCCCTGATCTTGCAAGCACAGGCAGACATGCGTGATATCATGGCACATTGGCCAGGAGTGCATTTGGTGTGGTTTGCCATTCTTCCACGGAGGGTGTGGAAATGGGCTTGTGATCCATACGATATTGAAAAGGCCAGGCAGAAGGCCAACTGAAAGATCCAGAAGGCTACATGGGGTGTGGCGGGATTTTATATCTCATACCTGGGGATAGCTAAAGAATTCCCTCATCTGTACAGAGATGATGGGGTGCATCTTCCCAATTTTGGGAACAGAATTTTTCTTGATGAACTGTGGCAAGGGCTGAGGCATATCATCAGCCAGAGAGTAGAGACCAGGGCCTAAGCAGAGACTTGACCCTTGTGGCAGGAATCTGGCTGGTTTTGTAGGGTAGGGAGCAGTGACTGGGGGAGGGGGGCACATTTAGCAGGAACCATCTAGGGTTGCCAAGTGTTTAGCACTCAGGCGGGGGGAGTCCTCCTCCGGCTGGGAGCTTCCCCGGTGCACGCGCTTTGCGTGCGCGCCTGGCGATGTCACCGGAAGTGACGTCAGCACGTTGGGGGCGTTGCCAGGGCGATGCTCTGGCAATCGGCCCAAAACTCTACGGCATCATCGAATTTTGGAGCGATTGCCAGAGCGTCGCCCTGGCAACACCCCCCAACGTGCTGACGTCACTTCCGGGTGACGTCATTACGTGGGGGAAGTCGTCCTGGCTGGACGACTTCGGGGGCGGGGTTTCCCCCGCCGGCCGAATGCTGGCCAGTAGATCGGGAACCCCTGTAGCGGGGGATTCCCCGCCCCCCGGGCTGACTTGGCAGCCCTAGAACCATCCCTTGGCACGGGCCTCGGGTGGGGATTGCAAATGGCCAGCAATACCCCCTGGATTCAGTCTCCCCTCAAGTTCTGCGGCTTGAGGTGGCTGGTTTCCTTTCAGAGGGTTATTAGCATGTCCTGCCACCTGGGAACAGCCATGTTAGCGTTGGCTTGCACCAGAGGCTCAGTAGCTCATCCAGTTTTGGCCAGGAAATGGACCAGGGGGTATCCCTTTGCCTAAGCTTACGTTTTAATTGACCCTTGCCAAGTTTCAGTTTATCATTTAAGGTTAAACATTAATAAAGCTGCCCTTTATTTATACCAACACACCTGTGTGAGTCTTTTTATTTCATGAGGGCAAAAGACTATACAGAACACACACACTACTTGCTCACAGGAGCCTCACCAAAATAATCTCAGCACATTTTAACAATATAATCAACACATTCAACAGCTGATTCAAAACAGGAGTGGATAAAAATCAATGACTTCTTTTAAAAAATTAAAAAAACGAATTTTTAAGAAAGGGATTTTTAAAATTTAAATCAGATTTTTCAATTTTAAATTTTCTAATAAAATGCGTTTTGAGGAAAAATATAGTTAAAGATAGTTTTCTGTTTAAGATACATTATAGCCCAAAGGTTATTCATCATGAAATAAGGATTCGTTTTTAATTATGTAGCATGAGAATGTATATTCGTGTAATGTTTAAATTTTTTTTTGGGTAAATGAATCCCATTAATCCATTCACAATGTTCCAGCGGTTTTTGTAACACTATTGGACAATTTTTCTGTCTAGAAGATATTATCATAGATGCTTGCTTTTACAGTTCTCAAAACTGTGAATTTGTGTCTGCAAAAATCACATGCCTCTTCTTCACAGCAAATATGTTATAAAATAAATATACAGAGTTGAGAAAAAGACCTTAATCCCACTGTTCCTTTGCAAATCTATGTACATAGACTCAACCCCTTACCTCTTAAGTGCTAAGTTTCAAAAAATTCAATGAATAGAAGGTTGTTGGGTGTGGAATAGATCTACACAAGAAGCTCCATGCGAGGAGGGAGGGGCAAGCAGTAAAAATGAAAGTGGAACCTTTTGAGCAGAATACTCTGCAACTTTGGATCTTTGTATGTACCGCCTGAGGTTTATGATATTATTCTTTCCCTGGAGGAGAAAACCTATAATGGCAGCAGGCCACAAAAGAGACCCAGTTTGCAAATATTTAATTAAGTTCCTCTACCCATGGGTAAGGCATGCATGCATGCAAAATGCAAACACTGTAGCAAAGAAATGCAAGACCTGGTGGCCCGAATGAAACAACATCATGAGAAGTGCTGTGTTGAAGACAACAAAAGGAACATGTTTGAATAGGCAGGATCTTCAGGTTGGTAGACATTTTGATTTCATCATATTTCTTAAAGACTGCCTTGAGGAACTGTCATATTTGAGCAAAATTATATTTGTTATTATTATTATTACTGCATGTTACTGTCATTTTGATACAGTTGTTATGAACAAATAAAGAGTTGAGACAACCACATATTCCTTTTCTAGGCAGTACTGAGCAGCAGAGATTTTTCTGCAGACGTGGCGGCTGAGAGCTGCTGGGGCTGAGCCGGGGGGGAGGGGGAATCGCTGGCCCGAGTGGCCCTCAGCCGCGAGAGCCTTGGAGCCGGCAGGGGTGGGGTTGGGATCGCTGCGCCTGGAAGCCTGTCCAGCCCAGGTCCCGGACCTCTCAAGCCCGCCGAGCCCTCCCTGGGGGCGGGGACAGCAGGCCTCCCACACACCCTTCTGGGGAGCCAGTCGAGCCACTACCCCGGAACTCCTGAGAGCCATGCAGGAGGTGAGCTGCAGCGCCTGGGCTTGGCAGACGATGGTCGGGGTCGGGAGGCAGGAACCCCTCGGCCAGCCCACCTTACCCTTTGTGCTCCGCCTGAGCCAAGCGGCGCAGATCTGGTGTGGGAGCCGAGCTGGGGCGACTCTTGCTTGGCCAGAGCGTGTCTTTGCCCCGCATGGAGGGAGGTGCTGGGCCACTGCTTGTGTTTATCTAATTCCCTCTTGAAGCCGTCCATGCTTGTAGCCGCCACCACTTCCTGTGGCAGTGAATTCCACGTGTTAATCACTCTTTGGGTGAAGAAGTACTTCCTTTTATCTGTTCTAACCCGACTGCTCAGCAAGGATGAAGATGAGTGAGCTACAGACAGTATTTTAAGTTTTTAATGTGTGGACCAGGCTGATAGTCTTACGGTTTGTTTTTGTTTTTTAAGATATTTTGTTAAACCAGGTCAGTTAACAAACATGGACGTTAAAGCAAATACAAGAATACATATGCTATAACATTATTGATTTGGTTAAATAAAACTATTTAAATTGTTATTATTAAAGTAATAGTTATTTGTCTCCTTTCAATAAAGTGTAAATGTTGTCCAAATATGAATGATTAACCTATTAAACTGGAGATAGTTTACCTCACAATAATTTCATAATTATCTATTTTGTGTTTCTAATAGAATAATCAAATCAGTAATTTTTTGATATAACTGCAAAACTAATCTGAAAAGTTGTTGTTCTAAAAATGAAATTTTCATCTGGTTGTAAATATTAGGATTCTACCAACAAGAATTAGTCTTTATGCAGAAAGCCATGATTTACTGACTACTGATTTAAATCTTACTGACTAGTGATTTAAATCAAATCCCCCCTGTTCAAAATTCCTAAAATTGAGAATATCGTTTTAGCACTTGGCAGCGTCATGAAAATTATATGCAAAGGATCTATCACGGTTCTTCACAGCCCCAACTTTCCGTTGTTCTTCCCTTCCCACTCTGATTAATCCGGCAACATTAAAATGCGCCCAAGGGACGTACCTGTCGTGCAGTTGGTACCTTTCCCGTACTTCTTCCAATACAATTCTCTTTGGACCTTCTCCCCCGACTACGAAGTGTAGGTTTGGATACTTCTGACAAAGTTCAGGAATTATGCCACCAAGCAAATCTATACCTGAGAGATAATTTTAAAACCAGTTTGCTGATTTAGTAAAACTGCCCGTCATCTTCCCGATAATGTAAGCGAAAAAAAGGAAATTGTGACTTTTAATCAGTGTTATTTCTTTACATTGTAAAATTTCAGAACCGCAAACAAAGCATTATCATTAGTAAGCACTGGATTCCTGATACCGTTCATGCTTGCTGGAGTTCAGAATTTTACCTCTGTTCTAAGGATACAGTCCCCAAAGGACACATTAGTGACACAGGAGCTCAGCACTGCTCCATTACCATTATCTGTTACGCTAGAACAGGGGTGGGCAAACTGTGGCTCGGGAGCCACATGCGGCTCTTTCACATATATTATGTGGCTCCCGGCAGGGCGGCTGGGGAAGCTAAATATCATTAGCAAACAAATATCATTGGACAAATTAATATCATTCTCAATATCTGCTTTTACCCCTTTTGTTATTATTTTTGGCAGTCTCATTTAATGTTAATAAAAAGCAAATCTGCTTATTTTCCAACAAAAGCAGGTAATATTTGTTCATGTTTTGTGGTTCTCAAACATCTGATGTTTATTCTATGCGGCTCTTACGTTAAGCAGGTTTGGCCACCCCTGTTCTAGGTGGCTCTTACGCTGAGCAAGTTTGCCCACCCCTGCGCTAGAAGTACAACAGTGCAATTCTAAAAAGACTTAACACCCTTCTAAATCAACTGAAGTCAATGGGCTTATGAGAAGACTGAAACCCTGTGTGCAACGGTACTGTCTGCACCGCTGTGGGTCAAGAACCCGCCTGTGCAAAACAGAGCCATCCTAATGTTCTGGATTGCCCACTGGAAGCAGCAAGTATAGAGAGAGATGAAAAGAGACCAGTATTGGAAGAATTCTGATTAGTAACAGTTCTACATAAGTCAAACAGTTTGAATAGTTGCTGCCAACTTACCTATGCTTTTTAATCCAAAAGGTAAGGATTATAAACAGTGTCATATCACTACCAACAGTCAAGAGAATAAAAGGAAGGGCTGCAAAGAGAAGTCTGGTCGAGCTGGAAAAGGTACTAGACATGGATTCACAACTCTTACACAAACCACTGCAGGGACAGGTTCTAAATGGAGTTAGCCCTTCACTCAGAGTGGCTTACAATCTCCTTCCCTTCCTCTCCCCACAACAGACACCCTGTGAGGTAGGTGGAGCTGAGAGCGCTCTGAAAGAACAGCTCTAAGAGAACTGTGACTGACCCAAGGTCCCCCAGCTGGCTGCATGTGGAGGAGTGGGGAATCAAACCCAGTTCATCAAATTAGTTTTTTATTTTCAGTGGCTTGTTTGATTTCATTTAGGTAAATTATTGTAAGCTACCTTTGGTAGGGCCCTGGAAAGGTGGCATAGAAAAATATCCGAAATAAACAAACAACCCACACAATCCTGCCGTGGTGCTTGCAAGCCCCCAGAGCACCTGTATTGGACTCAGACCCTAGACTTGTAAGTAAAGAGGGACACCTATTAGGATTTAGTCACCATTCTGTCATGCAGTAAAGGGCACTTCAATATGCAACTAAACCTGCTCCTCCACCACCACCCAAAAATCTGATCAACGCCATAAACTGTGCAAAACAGACATTTGAGAAGAACTCAGAATCTGAAAGCAGTTACCTTTTCTATACACAAGTCTGCTGACAACAATAATAGTTATTGTGCTGCTGTCCTGCCGAGATGGGTCTGGAGTGAAGTCGGTGGGATCGACAGCATTAGGGATAACAGAAACTATCTCAGGATTCAGTGTTGCTCTCAACACAGTGTTCTCCTTGCTTGTGTAAGAAACACAGATGATGTGGTTTGTGTCACACAGCGACACGGTCAAGAGTTTATTTGTCAGCACTGAACTGACATCAGCAAATCCAAAAAGGGAATGGTCTGTGAAAACTGTTCGTAGTTGCATTGTCTTGGCATGAAAGAGTGCATCGTGAGCCATAGCTGAAAACGAACTATGCGCATGGACAATGGTGACGCTCTCTCGTACAAATATATATCTGAGCAGAGGCATGCTATGGAAGAGGGTTGTGGCTGTAGATTGGTTGTACATGACTCTTAATGGCAAATAATAGACCTTTAGTCCATTAGTTAGGTAACGAACACCTTTGCGGTCTTCATAAGCATGAGTGATAACAATAACTTTGTGTCCTCTTTCTATCAGGCACTGTGATAGTTGATAGATGTGGCTTTCTACTCCTCCCATATTTGGATAAAAGAAGTCAGACACCATGCATATACTGTGAGCTCGACCTGTGCATCCTGGAGGCTTGTGACAGTTCAAAGTGTAAGACGAAGTGGTAGAGAGACACTGCTTAGGATTCCCTCTTCTACAAGACATATTAAGTTAGCTGTCAGCACGCCTGGTACCCATTCAATACGAAGAATCGACCTCATTCAGAACCTAGGAGAAGAAAGGAAATGCATATGTCACTCAGCCAGACTAAACAAAAACTATCAGAGATATTAGCATTATAGTTCCTCTAACCAAGTCTTGGTGGATTTTAGGCTGCATTTCTGCAATACATTATGGCTGCTAGATCCCTTCAAACTTAAAAAAAAAAAATAGATAGCAAAGAGGTCCTAGAACTGTAACCTTCTACATCCCCACTGTGTGGTGTAAGATACCACTGTAATAGTACTTTACAAAAATTTTCTCCCAAACTTGTTGCGTTACATGTCAGAATAACAGTCTCCCAGGGCTGAGTTTGGCATCCATGGTCGCCCAATATCAACAGGACAAATTCTCAGTATTAAGAATCACAAGCCGTAAGTTAGTAAGTGTGCCTCAAAGGTATTATCAATAGGATCGAGACTCATACTTTTTAACTGAATACTGGGAAGAAGTCAGTTATTTTATGAGGTGTCTGACAACAATTTCCTTAAAAATATAATGGAACTGCTTGGTCTAGAGGAAGACTGTATTGCATAGTTCCATGCTACCAGACTAAAACTCAACAGTGATGAAAAAGAACCACAAAGTGTTAGGACCCTAACCTCCTTTTGGGTGAGCGCTACAAAGATCACACTTTATTTTCTGCAGCCAAATTAGCTGTTAAGGAAAGTTCCTTAGCATTAATAACAGGAAGGCTGTCATGATAGGCTTTCTTCACCACTTCCAGCTAAGGGGCCTCAAGCATGCAGAACTGAGAGAAAGCATAATGTGATGGTAGAATGGACTGCACCACTACAGACTGCTGGTGGAAGAAATGTCAGAACAGAAGATCACCGGTGGTCTATCTAGGCCAGTATCCTGTTTCATACAGCAGCCTACCAGTTGTCCTGGAAGACCAACAGGGTAGAGGTGAAAGCCTTTCCCCAGCGTTGCCTTCTAAGCACTGGTATTCACAGGTTTATGTCTCTGGACATGGAGGCTCCCCTCAGTGACCATGGCTACTAGCAGGGGTCCTTTGGAGCGGGAGCGCAGCTCTGGGAGTGAGAAGCCCAGGGGGCGGGCACATGACCAAGCCCCGCCCCCTCCTCAGCTTCCCCAGGCAGTGCAGAGGCGCAGCGCCCCGGGGAAAGCCCTGCTAGGGTCTTTATTGATTTTAATGTTTTGTTTTAATATTGATGATTTTATCATTGTTCCTTTTATGACTGTGTGCTGCTTTTCCAGAGACTTGCTCAAGGTGGCATATAAATTTTCTAAGTATACCATTTTTTATCTGGGCACATGGCACATAAGTACTGGAGAAATTTCACCAACGCTTCAGCAGCTTCCGCCCCATCAGTTTGGTGTAGTGGTCAGGAGCTGGACTCTAATCTGGGAGAACCGGGTTTGATTCCCCACTCCTCCACATGCAGCTGCTGGTGTGACCTTGGGCCAGTCACAAGTTCTCTCAGAGCTGTTCTCTCACGAGCAGTTCTCAAAAGACCTCTCTCAGCCCCCACCTACCTCACAGGAGAGGGGAAGGGAAAGGGATGGGTGGTGCACGTGTCCTGGGTATCTCAAGTCTACTTGAGATACAGGTGGATGGCTGGGAGGTGGATGGCTGGGAGTACCGCCACTGCTGCTGCTGTGCGGGGTGGGGGAGGAATCAGGCGGGAGGCTGGGAGAGTGATGGGGGCAGAGAGTGATGGGGTGGGGGCAGAAAGAGAGAGAAAGAGTGATGAGGTGGGGAGGCAGAAAAACAAAGAGAATGATGACGGGTCAGAAAGAGAGAGGAAGTCACATGCATGGAGGAGAACAGAGAGTAAGAAAAGGGGGGCAGAATGGAGAAAGAGTGTGAGAGTGGTAGGGGGAGAGGGGAGGAAGCAAAGGTGTGAGGAATGGGATAAACATCCCGCAAATTTCTTAAGGGTCTCCACTTTTCTTTCTATTTCTGTAGTTCAAAAAGTATTGTAGATCTTATACTGAAAGCCCAAGCTGAAAAGACAGGAGTGTAGGTAACTAGGGTTGCCAAGTCCAGGTTGGAAAATACCTGGGGACTTTGGGGGTGGAGCCAGGAGGTGGGGTTTGGGGAGGGGAGGGGCCTCAGCATAGTACGATGCCATAGAGTCCACCCTTCAAAGCAGCCATCTTCTCCAGGGGAGCTGATCTCTGTCAGCTGGAGATCAGTTGTAAAAGCGGGAGATCCCCAGGCCCCACCTGGACGCTGGCAACCCTATAGGTAACTGGTACTTTTAGAATACATTGCATGTCTCCCAAGATATGTTTAAATGTGTCCCAGAAGAAGCCTCAAAACAACCATACCCTTGTTTCATAACAAGCAGTCCTTCCTGCTATGCTTACTTGACTATGCCCTGAACTCGAACCTCGTGGCATTCCCTTCAGACCTTTTGCACTGCAACTGTTTCTTTCCTAAAAGATGTTGTTCCGGGCCTCTTTTCCCCCCCAGCTCATCCATCTCTATTCCAGAGAGACAGAGACAGAGACAGAGAGTGTGTGACTGTGCACAGGGCCCTGATGGACCAGAGCTGGCTTAAAACCAGAGGCTACTCCCAAACAATCCTTTTTTTTTACAAAACCACTTCCTTAAAAACGAAAGCAACACTTCCCCGTTCCTGGCCCACAGATAGCAAGAGAGCTTCCAGCTTCCCTCCCGCCCCAATTTAAAAAGCAGCTCCCTCGCGCGCAAACCCCCCTCCAGCCCACCGTGCGCGTGCTGCGCTCCGGCCCTATAGCTACCTCCCCGCTTGGCCAAGAAGTATCGCGAGACGCAGCGGCCCACCCTTGCAAGATCAGCCGGCGTCCCTGTCTGCTTTTATTCTCCAAAAATAAACCCCTTTCTTTTCCTTACCAGCACTCTCCCCCGAAACCCCTCCAGGTCTCTCATTGCAATTCTCGCGAGAACGGGAGGCGGCTTTCCTCTGTAGAGATAAGGAGAGTTGCAGTTAACCGCCTCCCCTGTCTTCCGGTTGGATATCCATTCTCCTTAGGGTTGCCAAGTCCGGGTTGGAAAATACCTGGGGACTTTGGGGGCTGGAGCCAGGAGAGGGTGGGGTTTGGGGAGGGGAGGGGAGGGGAGGGGAGGGGCCTCAGCATGGTACAATGCCATAGAGTCCACCCTTCAAAGCAGCCATTTTCTCCAGGGGAGCTGATCTCTCTCAGCTGGAGATCAGTTGTAAAAGCAGGAGATCCCCAGGCCCCACCTGGAGGTTGGTAACTCTAATTCTCCTCTGTTGGAAGTTGGTTAAAAACTTAAAAGTTGCGTGTAGGCAAAAGCGGCGCCTGTCCTGAAGCAGGCGGGACCTGGCTTGCGCTGTTTTAAAGACTAAGAAAACCTGGGCCCCGTCCACACTGTCACTTTTGTCACTCATTTCTCCCTATTGCTTCAGGTTCCCGCAACCCCCCATATGTTTTGTTCTCTCTAGTCGTCCCAGAGGGAGCAAAACACAAGTGGAAAAGGGGGAGGAACCCAAAGCGATAGGGAGAAATGAGCGACAAAAGTGACAGTGTGGACGGGGCCTTCCATTTGCTGCGGATCGAGCAGTTAGTTCTTTAGGGGTGACGAGGCTGTTCCTTGTTTTGCTGCAACAGGTTTAACTTCTGCTGGACTCATTCCCCCACCTCCACCCTGCGATTATAAGGATCCTTATGGGAAGCAACAGCTCAGCCAGAGCCTGCTGGCGACGGGGAGGACCGAGGGAGGCATTTAACAGAGAGGAGAGGACTGGAGGGACTGAGCAAGGAGCGGATCCGGGAGGGAGGAAGAGGAAGAGGCAGCCTTGGAAGGAAAGGCTCTGGGGAAGGGCCTCTCTCCAGGCTCAGACGAAGCAAACAGCCAACGGGGCAGCCAAGCCGATGGAAGTGTCAGAGCTCCAGAAGAGACTCCCTGCAGGCTTCCCAGGACTTAGGTTGTGTTGGAAATGTTATTTGTTTACAGGAACTCACATTCAGTCATCATAGGGTTAACTTGGTTACTCTAAGCGCTGTTGTTTAGACCAGGGGTGGCCAAACTTGCTTAACGTAAGAGCCGCATAGAATAAACATCAGATGTTCGAGAGCCACAAAACATGAACAAATATTACCTGCTTTTATTGGAAAATAAGCAAATTGGCTTTTTATTAACATTAAATGAGACTGCCAAAAATAATAACAAAAGGGGTAAAAGCAGATATTGATAATGATATTTATTTGTCCAATGATATTTGTTTGCTAATGACATTTAGCTTCCCCAGCCGCCCTGCCGGGAGCCACATAATATATGTGAAAGAGCCGCATGCGGCTCCCGAGCCACAGTTTGCCCACCTCTGGTTTAGACTGACCTGGAAGGGGAACCTGGCAGCCAGCCAATGTGGAAAAAGCCCGTGAATCTAAAGGGGTATTGCTGTATTGATTAGATACTGTATTCAGGTGGTTTCCTTCTAGGGGTCAGGGAGAAAGAGATTCTCCATTCTTCTGATCTCACCATGTTTGTGTAAAGATGTAGCAAGATGTAGCTCTCTAGATGTTATTGTTTTGTAGCCCTCCCCTGTACCTTTTCCCCTCAGTAATGAAGTTATTTGAAACTAAAGGAAACTTCTCGTCTCCGGTAAAGCAAGGTCTATCGCACCTCTGAGCGTCAAAGCATTTTGAATATATTTTTCCCAAATCTGTGCTAAGAAAGAGCACGGTCTAACAGGTTGGACTGGAGGCTGCAGGCTTCACTCTGGGGGAGCAGAGCCAGGCCTGGGCACTGTAAAGGGGTTGGGAGAGAGAGCCCTGGGGATCAGAAATAAACTAGACCAGGGGTAGGCAAACTGTGGCTCGGGAGCCGCATGCGGCTCTTTCACATATATTATGTGGCTCCCGGCAGGGCGGCTGGGGAAGCTAAGTATCATTAGCAAACAAATATCATCAGACAAATGAATATCATTATCAATATCTGCTTTTACCCCTTTTGTTATTATTTTTGGCAGTCTCGTTTAATGTTAATAAAAAGCAAACTTGCTTATTTTCCAACAAAAGCAGGTAATATTTGTTCATGTTTTGTGGCTCTCAAACATCTGATGTTTATTCTATGCGGCTCTCACGTTAAGCAGGTTTGGCCACCCCTGTTCTAGGTGGCTCTTACACTGCGCAAGTTTGCCCACCCCTGAACTAGACACACGTGGCTGGTGATCACCCTGGTAGCTGGATGCTGTAGGGACTTCCCGCAGCTCCTCCAGGGCTGAAGTCGTTAGTCTCTTGCACTTATTGTCCCGCACTCCAAGCGTGGTAAGGAAGGACCCGTGACTATATTCTGCGGTTGTCCACCTCGCCCACCAGCCCCCTGCTGTGCTAACCTGGAATGTGGGTTTTAAGTATTGAGCGGGAGGCGAGGAATTCAAACCAACAGGCTTTTATTCAGTGATATTGCTCAGCTCCAAAGACAGCTCTATGAGAGCGGCACCTTAATTTATACTGTTCCAACACATAACTTTCAACAGTGTAACTATATACGAGCAATACTATTGGACCCAAGCAGGGCTCAGTGATAGGGTTATCCAGATTGGCTTCAGGACCAATGGGAGTCTTTATTCATCAGCCAATAAGAAATGGAGCTTTAGGATACCAGAGCCCTTTTCAAGCTATTGCTGCCTCAATAATCAAAAACAAAAACACAACAGTGAGCAATATCTTGTACTGTGCTGCAAGGGAGTTGCAACCCTTCTCTCCCAGGCCACCAACAGGCTGTTGAATGGAACAACAACAAGGAGTGGACGTCAGGCAGTCAATAAGCCAGTCTCTCAGCTCTGCCTTTAATATATACATGTGTGTGTTTGTGCGTGTGTGTGTGTGTGGAAGAAAGCTTAAGCAATGCGGATGCTTACTGGCTAAATGGGCAGCGGATAGGAAGAAATGCGGCGGCTCTTTCCCCTCATATGGCGACTGTCAGCTTGAAACCGGAAGAAAGAGTGAACGAGCTGCGCTGAACTCTGCTAATTTGCAGGACTTCTTCCACTTCTGTGGACGATGGAGCCTCCAGGGCGGGTCCCCATCGGTGTCACGAGAATCTTGACGGTAACTCGTTCTTTGCGTTTTTCTTCTCTGGCTCCTCCCACCGGCAGTGGAGGGAGGGGGAGGGGGGGGGCGGCAGGCTGACCTCCTTGGAATTGCACCCTAGACCAGGAAAGAAATGAAAGCAGCCGAGCATGGTGGGATTGTATGGAAAGGAAAAGAATCGTGCGTGGAATGCTTTAAAAAGGGTCGTCTGCCACGTTTTCTGTTCTGGAGCCGCAAATTGCATGCAGTGGGAAACTGAATCATCTCCCCTCCCCTGACCTTTTTGGAGAGAAGTGCATTGGCAACCCTTGGCTCCAGGGAGGGTAAGAGGCTTTCTCCAAAAAGGACGCTCTACAGAACGAGGCCTCTTCTGTCGGGGAAGTCTGCCCCTGTTCCGTTCTTGTCTGTAATGTCTTAAAGGTACAGCTTAGCAGAAAAAACGCTGGGTAACCTTCGGCCCAGCACGTGGTTGGCAACTTTTTGGTGGGGGGGTTGGGGGGGGGGGGCCTGCCATTATATGCCTGTGTGGAGCTGCCGTGCCATGCTCGTATTTCTAAATAGTAACCGGTTAGCGAATAATAAGTACAAGCGTTTTAAAAATGGCCAGAGTGATACAGTTTTAAAAAAGGTATATTGAATACAGCTGCTTTTATAATTTTATGCTGAATTTTGTATATGATTGTTCTAAATTGTTGTGAGCCGCCTTGAGCCGGTAATCCGGCTAGGCGGGATATAAATCTAAATAGATAAATAAAATGAGTATAAGGAAGGGAGAATTCGTGGATGCACACTCCCCCGCCAAATTCTTACAGAAACCTAGGTGCTTAGTGCCTGCATATTAGCTTTCTAATTCCAGCTGGAGAGGTCCAAAACTGAAATAAGAACCAGGCTAGGCCCCACCACGCTAGGCCACATTGAAAACAGGAGGGAGATTCAGTGGAAATACATCCCCCCCCCCCCCCCAATTCCTACAGAAACCTGGTGGGGCCTAACTTGGTTCTTATTTCAGTTTTGGGCATCTCCAGCTGGAATTGGAAAGCTGATATGGCACTAAGCACCTTGGTTTCTAGGGGCCTGTCATTCCAGAGACCTTCATGGAGAATCCATTCCATATTTTCTTTGCAGCTCTTCTTGTGCTGTAATGTATTTCAGTAGAGCCCATGCAAGTCAATTGGCATTCCTGACATTCATTCCTGGAGAACTGGGGGGGGGGGGGGCACTCATGGGAGCCAGTCTGGTGTCGTGGTTAAGTGCGCGGACTCTAATCTGGGAGAACCGGGTTTGATTCCCCACTCCTCCACTTGCACCTGGCTGGATGACCTTGGGCAAGCCATAGCTCTGTACCAGCTGTTCTCTCAAGGACAGCTTGGGAAAGAGCTCTCTCAGCCCCACCTACCTCACAGGGTGTCTGCTGTGAGGAGGGGAAGGGAAAAGGAGTTTGTAAGCCGCTCTGAGACTCCCAAGTGAATGGAGGGCGGGATATAAATCCAATCCCTCCTTCTTCTTCATGGACTGCCCCAGCCAGGGAAGAGTTGCTGCCTCCCTCCCTTCACAGCTGTGCGAGTTTAGAGGCTGCTCAGGGCATGCTCCAGGAGGAGAGCCTTCCTGCCCTCTGTCTGCCAAGTGCCCAGGTGATTGCCTACTGGTCAAAGAGCTGCTGCCAGCATTGGCTCGTGCCCACATGCTGGTGCCTGCCACTCTCCCCCTTCTTTCGCAGACAGGCTACTGAGATGGCCAGTGTTAAGTGTGGGGGTGGAGCCGAGGCTCAGGGAGAGGGCCTGTGAAAACCGCTAGAGGGCCGGGCCCTGTGGGGCCCCATGCTAGCTATGGGCCTGCTTGGGCCAGTCTCTCACACCCACTCTCCCTCTCTTTCTGCCTCACCTACCTCACAGGGCTGTTGTAAGAATACAACGAAGGAGAGGAGAATGATGTTGTGAGCTGCCTTGTCTCCCCACAGGAAAGTATAGTATTCTCTCCTCCATTTTATCCTCACAACAACCTTGTGATGTAGATTAGGCTGGGAGACAGTAACTGGCCCACGGTCATCCAGTAAGTTTTGTGGTGTGGTGGGTATTTAAAACCTCCAACCGCTACAAGATGTCAAACCTTCTATTTAGACCAACCAAAAATAACACAGAGTGCACACTTCCAGGTTTTCCAGAACTCTTCATCAGAGTGGATGTAAAAGGC
This sequence comes from Lepidodactylus listeri, assembly GCA_029233225.1. Lineage (NCBI taxonomy): Eukaryota > Metazoa > Chordata > Lepidosauria > Squamata > Gekkonidae > Lepidodactylus > Lepidodactylus listeri. The sequence continues at coordinate 106,550,662 of JARCFY010000009.1, read as the reverse complement.
TGTGATCTTAAAAGGCCTAATCTTGTAAGCATCCTATGTAAAATGTTAAGCAGAGTATACAGTACCTGAGTGTACAGATTTAAAATGGTGCTGATGTCAGGTTGTACTCTGCCACGGAAATGACGTACTGAAAACAAGAAAAACAGTGGTTGATGAGATTTCTTTCTGGGAACAGGCAGGACACACAGGTCCCTCCCAGTGCTGAGAGCAGAGGAAAAATGTGGTAGTGGTGTTTGCAGTACTGGTAATTTTAGTTTTCTTCATCATTAACTCACAAAATACTGTAAAACAGGCTTTTCGGAGTCGGTAGGTGGGGTGAGCCATCTTGTGTCTTTTATCTGTATAATGTGAAGTTTATTCTGGTGTGAATGGTCTCCATTGCCCCTCAAGAATTATGTTCATTCCTGAGTTGCGTGCGTGTGCATGAACAGAAATACACCCTTTTTTCTGGCTGGGTTTCTGTAAGAGAAGTATGACAGACAAGGCTACAACAGGGAAAAATACTTCCACTAAGATGATGCCGAACATGTAATGTTGCTACGCTTTTATTTATTTTACAGTAATCCTTCTGCTAAATGTATGCCAGTATATACAGGCATATATTCCGTTCCAGTTGAAACACAGGTTACTGTAAGCAAGTAAATAAAATATATTTTTAGACTATCATGGGTTTTTTATTTACTTGCTTCCAGTAGACCGTGTTTCAATTGGAATGGCTCCCTAAAGAGTTTACAATAAAACTGTTTCCAGATAAAACAACTGAAGTTTAGAAATCTAAAATACAATGGAAAAAACACTCTCTCCAAATAACTGCAACAACAGGACAATCAAAATGGCATTTGAATAAACAGAAGTAACTGTTGAAGGCATGGTAGAAAACTGTCTCAGAGTTTACTCCCTCTGAAAACAAGAGACGGTGGCCCATTCTGCATCTAGCATTCGCTCCTTTGTTTTACCAAACCCACACTAGAACAGAAAAAGATGCGGCTCAAACCCACATTCAGATACCCCAGACTATAGGCGTCAACTTCAGGGGGGGCTGGGGAGCTGGAGCCCCCCCCCCCCCGAACTTTTCCAGGAAGTGCTGAGCCTCCACCGGAGACAATGGACTGTGATGTCTCTGGCCCAGCCCCCCCCCCCCCCCCCCCCCGGAAATTGGAAAGTCTCCGCCCTTGCCCCAGGCCAACACCTTACTGACTGCAGCCACCCCTGAATGGCCATAAAACAGCCATAAATCTATGCAGACAGCCACCATAAAACCAGGAGATCAAATGAAGTGAAAGCTGGCATGCAGTCTAGACACTGCCATCAAATTCGACAATCAATCAAAGTGAAAGTGGCCTGCAATGCAGATGGGAATTTCTGTTCCAGTGTGGGTTTGGTAAGACAGCGGAGCAAATGCAGATCGGGCCAGATTGGGAATTTGAGAGAAGAGCACTTGTCCGGCAGCTGACGTGAGGTAGTGGCTAAAACCGTGAAATGTGATCTGTGTGGCCTCTAGTTCAAATCTAATCTTTGCTCACATCTAATTGGCTTTAAGAAAATGCCTGTTTCTAAACTTTTTCCATCCTGCAGGGTTGTTGTAAGACGACTGTAATGAAAGTGAGCTGAGAGCAGTCATTCAACGATAAACTGGAGTCATTCAGCACAGGGTTCTACTGTTGGTGTTTGGCATGCATTTGGTGAACTCTGTTGCATTCCAATTACAAGGATTTTAAAGCTGGAAATTAACATTCCTGAATATTAGTATTATTTTTTAAAAAATACTTCATCTATTTTTTTCACATTACAGTGTTAGTATGCAATTCAAGGTATGAACACCTTTGGAAATGGGTGAATACATCCCATCTATAACGTCAGCTTAAACCTTATATGGCAAAGAATTCAGTAAGGGATTCAGAAGTATAACAGGTTCTGATAGTATTGATTGTTAGGTATAAAACGGTCTTGAGACAGGTATTCGACCACCGGGAACCAGGTAGCTTGGAATGTTTGCATTTTGCTGTTCGTATTTAGAGCAGCGTTTTGTGCAGCAAGTTTCCCTAGGAGGAGACGCTCCCACCGTTTGTTTTTTCCAATCTGTGAGGGTTGGCGCCGCTTGCTCTTTCCACTGTTGAGCGCTGTACGTTAGTATTCTTGATTTGCTCCCTTCCCACAGCCAGATTAGGACACACACACCCAATTGCCTGTTAAACGTGTTTTAAAACTAATTCTTCCAAAGCTGCAGTGTAATCAGGTTTGGGAGGACAAGATGGGGGAAAACATTAGAAAAGGGTGACAGACCTGTCAAGTGGTCCATTTCTGCAATTATGTGTCACGGCTGGGCCACAAGGTTCACAGCGAGCAAGAGATGTTGTCAACAGTCCGAGTCAGCAGGGAGTTCAGTTCAAGCAAGAGAGGTGCAAACAAGTCCATGATTTAAGAAAGCAAGCAGAGTCAAGACCTGCCGGAGATCATAACCATAAATCAAACCTGAATCCAAGGGACAGGGCTGATACCGTAGTCCAAGAATGCCGAGGTCAGGGATGCCAGAATACAAAGCCAGGAGCAGACGGGAGGTCAAAGTACAAGCCGGGTCAGATGCCAGAGAGACAAGTCAGTTCCGAGGGTTCGAGACGCAGAGTTTGGTCCTGCCAACGAAGTTGCCGGCACGATTTGCTCACAGCAGCTGGTCTCCTAAAGTAGCCTGCTGGCTTGTTAGCTCATTACCCGCAGTCCTGGCTCATGCTAGTACTCGGAACTCACAGATCGCGTTCCCCGTAGGCGTGCTATCTTTCTCCTGACTTTGAGTTCTTGCCGTCTCCGTTCACGCAGCTGGCTTACAGGTGGGGGAGAGTTTGGAGGTGATAAACTTGGGCCGGACAGAGCCTGATCAGCTTCTAGCTGCAGGCTTGACTCCCCAAGACTTGCACCTTCTTCTGTTAAAGGAGCCAGGTCCACTGGGTCAGAGGCTGAGTCCGGGGCAGGCATGACATTATGACAATTTGCTAATATGTATTCCCCCCCCCCCTTGTGTTTTACCCCTAGGACACAGACTGGTCTGAACCCTGGCTCATGGGCCTTGTCTTTTTCCATGCATCGTGCCTGTGTCTCACTTACCTTTCATTCCGCCACTACCGCCTGCAAATAGGGCATTTTCTCTTCCTCAGTGAGTATTGGAAGAATTTTTTTGACATTTTTGTTCTCTGTTGGGTTAGGATCCAGACTTACGTAAAGCTGAAGAATTTGGCTATTTTTAATTCTCAGCCAATGCGTATAGTCTTTCTAAACCATAGGCTGTGTATTGGTGGTGATATGTATTTATTAAAGTAGCGGTAGCACACCTTTCTCCTAGTGCTAAAGTAGGACTTAAGGCAAATGGTAAATGCAGAACAATAATTCACAACACAAAGTATGAAACTGTAATCGATAGAAAGTTAATATAATCATTTTAAACCACAAGTGTGCCCTCACATAAACAGTATTTCTCTGGCCCCCAGGCATGATCAGAACAAAATTCAACATAAAAGGCTGCCCAACACATGGAAACATCAATGGCCTTTAAAAGAAAGAAATCCTAAATCTCTAGTCATAATTTGGCAACCAAATGAAACCAATAACAATCAGAAGTTTGTAGTCAGATTAAAATTGAACACAATGTAATCAGCCTTATAACAGAATCATTACAAAATTGTCAGTGATTCAAAAGTTGGTGGGATGAGGGAAATCAGTGGGAAAAGGTGATTCCTGGTTATAAATATATCGGAAGGATGGGGGGAAGAGTTGAAGATGGAGTTGCTCTGTGTGTCAGAGAGGCAGGGGTCATTTCATAGAAAAAGAGGTGCAGGAGCTCATTAGCATAACTTATTTGCATATGCCACACACCCCTGACATCACCGGAAGTGTGTCAGAAGGCAACACCCACCACTCAGGCTCCACCCCAAAAATCTCCAGGTATTCCCCAACTCAGAACTGGTGAGCCTACCTGGAGAAAAAGCTGGGATCCGCTGGGCTTTGCAGTGCAATCCTAAACCAAGAGGCCACGCCAGTTCTCCTAGATTAGAGGCCACGCTCCTAGCCACTACACCAAACTGGCTCCCTTTGTAAGTGTTTTGAGTCTGAGTTACTAACAATAATAACTCCTGAAGTATGGGCAGTTTTGAGAATTAGTGTGCATAAGTTTGAACAAAGTTATTTGAACACTGTAATTCGTCATAATTAAAACTGCTAACCATAGATGTGAGATCAGAAACGGGCAGATGTTAAAAACACATGGAATTCTAAGTGGGCTTTCAGTACAACTAAACATCAATGGACTTGGAAGGATATTACTTTGCTGAGGATTTCAGTGTTTGCCTTCAATTGGCACAGTACCTAAACTAGGGGTGTTGAACTCATTTGTTATGAGGGCCAGATCTGACATAAATGAGACCTTGTTGGGCCGGGCCATCTGTGTCATAAAAAGTGATGCCAGGTAGTGGAGATATAAACTTTACAAAGGACACAAACACAAAGGATTTTTTTTACTTAAAAACATGCTTAAAACGTTAGCACTCTTGCAATATTTTCTTTATTTAACAGTGTCTGATAACCAGGGGTCATTTCGAGCAGGAGCTCGGGGGAGCGCAGCTCCCGGAGTTGTTGCCAGCCCCCCCTCCCCCCGCGGGGGAATGCCTGCTTGTGTCATGGCTGCAACAAAATGACCCCGTCCCCTGGAAAAGTCCTTGTTCCTCCAACCAGCCTTCTGAAGGCTTCAGCCACCACTGAAGCTATCCTCCCAGAATAGTGGTATTTCTGAGGCTTGGATTAGTAGCTGTCCCCTCTCTGCCAGCTCTCTCTCTCTCTCTCTCTCTTTCCTGCCCGCCTGCCTTCCGACATACTTCTGGTGATGTCAGGTGATGTAGCATATGCAAATAAGTTATGCTAATGAGCTCCTGCACCTCTTTTTCTACACAATGATAACTGACACCTCTTGCTCTAAATTACTGCATCAAAATGTCTGTGCTGTTGCAGTCTTGAGTATGCTGTTCAGGTGTGTATCTGTAAGCTCAAAACCTTCTTTTGATTTATTGACATTCACTACAGAAATCTCATGCTCAGAGTTTTGAGCCAGGGCCCAGGGGAGAACATGAAATGGCTGGGCATTACGAGCTTTTGCACATAACGTGCTTCACGTGCTGGTCAAGAACATGAGAAGGCACCATGACACAGACTGAGGGCTATGTGTTTGCCTACATAACTATAGTCTTCCTCAGCGGCACACCCTAATCCACCTCACTGGTGGTGAGGACTCAGCTGTTAGGAATAAGACTATCTATAAAGTGAGCCACTCTTTTTTTTGTCAGACTTGACTGACCCTCTCCAATAAGCAAATAGCACATATCACACTACCCCCCATAGCATACAACTTTATGACATTTATTGGGAAACACAGAAGGGACTGTCTTTCCACTCTGGGGGCTGTCATTCCACTTTGGGGGCTGGGTCCAAAGACCTTAATGGAAAAACCATTTCACATTTTCTTTGCAAAAAAATTTTTTTTTGTGCTGCAGTGTATTTCAGTGGAGCCCATGCAAGTCAATTGGCATTCCTGGCTCCCATTATCTCCAATAAGCCTTCAAGCCTCTCCCATAGTTTTCATTCCTTTTACACATCCCAGTTAATTGTCCCTTTGAAACTGTACCACACCATTTTAAGTAACAGCAAAATAAAGAGCATGAACATGTACAGAGTTCACATTTCTTGCCAATGTTCTCTCTGGGCTGCACACGGCAAAAGGAAATTTTAAAAGGACTACTCTGATCTGCATGTCCCCCCCCCCCCAATCTTGTTCATGCAGATGGGCTTACTATTTAAAAACAGACACCCTGTGATGTAGGTGGGGGGCTGAGAGAGCTTTTTCGAGGACTGCTCTTGAGAGAACAGCTCTGAAAGAACTTGTGATTGACCCAAGGTAATGTAGTTTTTAGTACATGAAAGATCAGACAGGTAATTTCACTTGTGGTCATTACTGGAAAAAGATGGTATATCTACAGCGTTTATGGTCCCAGATACAGTTGCCAGCTCTGGGTTGGGAAATACCTGGAGATTTGGGAGGAGGGACCTCAGTGAGGAATAATTCCATAGAATCCACCCTCCAAATTAGCCATTTTCTCCAGGGGAAACTGATCTTTTGATCCTTGTAGTCTGGAAATCAGTTGTAAAAGCAGGAATCAAGTTGAGGCAGAGGGCACAAAATATTCCAGTCCTATTCAGATGCACAAACTACAATTTATTCACACACACACACACACACAGTGTTGACAGCGCTGCCCCCAATCCCTGGCTCGCAGGCACACATAACACACACAGAAAGTCTGTCTGCTCTTGCAGCCAGCTCTGATGAAGCCAGGATTGTGCGCAAGAATTCAAAGAGGCAATGCCCCTTGGTTTTGCCAGAGTCTTTTTTTAAAAAGCAGGGTAGGGAAAAAGGGAGACGCGCAGGAACCTTTTCCTTTAAAACAAAAGCACATGTTGAAGAAGAAGAAGAAAAGAGATTGGATTTATACCCAGCCCTTCACTCACTTGGAGTCTCAGAGCGGCTTACAAACTCCTTTCCCCTTCCCCTCCCCACAACAGACACCCTGTGAGGTGGGTGGGGCTGAGAGAGCTCTTTCCCAAGCTGTCCTTGAGGGAACAGCTGGTACAGAGCTATGGCTTGCCCAAGGCCATCCAGCCAGGTGCAAGTGGAGGAGCGGGGAATCAAACCCGGTTCTCCCAGATCAGAGTCCGCGCACTTAACCACTACAGCAAACTGGCTGAAGCCTCCCCCCACCCCACCCAGCATCTGCTGGCAGGAAGTTTCGAAGGAGGCACATTTGTAAGTCCCATTCTGTGACTCGCCAGCAAGTCCCCCCCAACCTTCTCCCCCTTTTACAGTCTGTTCCACTGGAATGAGAGAAGAGATGGGGGCGAGGTTGGAGAGAGTAGAGAAACTGGGCCAGTCAACAAAAGTGATTTCAGAACAACCAAAAACAACAAAAATCAAAGTAGTAAGGGAAGGAAACTTCGTAAAATTATTTTTTTGCGCCTTGTTCTCTCCTTCCTTCCTTCCTTCTCCTGTCCCCCCCCCCCCCTCCTTGGGCTTGCTCGCTTGCAGGGCAAAAAAAGAGGGATCGGTTTTCTTTGTGCTCACCTTTCCTGGAGGGAGTTTTGCTGCAGAAGTGCGAGGGGCTGATCCTGGTGAGAACTCGGGCTCTGTGGCCATTCATTCCTCAGTTGGAGATCCAATCCAAGCTTTGGTGGAGCAGGAGGAAGGGGGTTGGAAATAGAAAGGGACAAGGGGGTTCCTGCCGTACCTAGGAACGGAAGGAGGGGAAGAAACCCACTGAATGAGAGAGACCAGGGGAAAAGATACAGCTATGGGTGGGAGGGGAAATACAGTGTAAATAAAAAGAGGTTTTGTAAAGTGGGGAGGAGATGAGGAATTCCTGAGGAGCCCAGAGCATTGCAACTTGTTCTGCAATAATCTTTTTTTCCCCCTGGCATGCCAGCATTGGGGTGGGGGCGGGGCTTGGCCAACGCCACTTAGACCCAGCAGCCAGGAGGACCATGTGATGGGGGACAGCAAGTGGCAGAAGGAGGGCGCCCCCAGACTTCCCACCCCACTCCAGCTCGCATGAGCACACCCTTGAGGGGAAGGAGGGCGCCAAGGGCCTTCCCACTCCCACCCCGCACACACACTATAATCTACTGAGTCCAGAGACGTCTTGTAGTGAAATCAAAGCCCATGGTTTATTTACAGCAGGCAAACACGGACTGACTGGCAGAACCAGGGGTCTGCTTATACGCAAGTACAAACCCCACCTCTGGTCACACCCGATTTCCCTGATAGGATTGTTTACAATGCAACTAATCTCATAGGTCCCCTTGAGGATCCTGTGGAGCCGATTGGCCTGATTTGCGAACCGCATGGGCTGTTGTTTGCCCATGCAAAGCTCCGGTCCGTTTCCTCGACAGCGTGTGTGATCTCCGACAGCATGTGCGGTCGCCCTTGGTACATAACACCCCTCCCCCATAGTTTGGACCTTCCCTAACACACAAAGTCCCATAGGTAGGTGGGCCTTCACCATTCCCTGGCCAAGTGGTGTAGTACCGGTTCTGTGGTGGGCTGCTTGGGGACTGCCGCAGTTGGTTCGGGGGAATGTCCTGATCTGTCAGCCGGGGCCAAAGGGATGTCCATGCGTGTGTCGGCTGAGGCGCTCAGCCGGGGGAGCTCTGGTGTGGATGTCCGGGGTTCGCCTTCTCCATCTTGTTCTGGAGCGGTGGCTTCATCCTCGCTCTCCTTGGGTGTGTTGGTGTCTGCGGTCAGGAGCCGGCGGCACAGTTGGTCGATGGGCCGTTTCCACAGTTGACCGTCTTCTCCTGAGACTTTGTAGGATATGGGCCCTATCACCCGAACGATCCAGCCTGGCAGTCAGGCAGGACTCCTTGCAGAGTTCTTTACATAGACTGGGTCCCCCGGGAAGAACCCGCAGGGAGCCTTCTGCTGATCTGGGCCCACGCTATGTTCCGGGGCATGGTCTGGGTGCAGGCGGTCCAACCTGGTTGTGAGCCGCCTACCCATTAGTAGTTCTGCAGGACTGCACCCGGTCGTGGTGTGTGGGGTTGTCCGTTGGCTGAACAGGAACGCTGCCAGGTTGTAGTTCCAGTCGCCTTTGTCCATGTGGCGCAGGGCTTCTTTGGCTGTGTGCACCATACATTTGGCCTGGCCGTTTGTGGCTGGGTGGAACGGGGCAGAGTGGATGTGCCGGATCCCGTAGTAGTCCACGAACTCCTGGAACTCCCCTGACATGAAGGCTGAGCCATTGTCTGTCATGAGTGTGTTGGGGAGGCCATGGGAGCTGAAGGTTCGCCACATGGCACGGATGGCGGATTGTGAAGATGTGGACACTGGAACCACTTTGAGCCATTTGGTGTAGGCGTCCACCAGGATGAAGAATATTTGGCCCTGGAAGGGACCCGCAAAGTTCAAATGCAGCCAGGCCCACAGCTTGTGGGACAACTCCCGGGGATGCACTGGTGCCTGTGTGGGGTCTGGGTGCAATTCCTGGCATTTCTGGCATTGCCTTACTTGCTCCTCAATTTCTCAGTCCAGCCCTGGCCACTATACGTCGCTTCAGGCCAGGGCTTACATCCTTGCGATGCTGGGATGTGTCTTTGTGCAAAGCAGTCAGTACTCGCTCGCATAGTGGCTCAGGCACCACCACTTGGCTGCCCCAGAGCTATCCAGGTCAGGACCACTTTAATATAATTTTTAAGGAGACAGCATTGCTTCCCCTCCGCTCCCCTCCCCCAGCAGCTAAGCCGCAGCAACTGGCTGGGCGAACTCCATTCCCCATGCGGCCCGGGCGGGGGGGGCTCACCTCTTTCCTGCCACCCGCTTACCTTCACTCCCGGCAGCTGGAGGGGCACGGGCAGAGGGAGGAGAAGCTGCAGCCAAACCGGCAAGGGAGTGTGTGGCCGGGCCTGCCCCTTGCCTCCCCTCTCCACCACTCTCGGCCAGCCAGGCCAGGGCTTTTGGAGAGGGGTGGCAAGGGGGCGGGGGAACAAACCAGCGTGGCGGGGGCAGTATTGTAAGGTGGCACCCATAGGCAACTGCCTAACCCTGCTTTATGGGTAGCGCTGGCTCTGCAAGAACCCCTTCTCTTCCTTCCTGCCCGCTTACCCAGCAATGGAATGTCACTGCTGGTTTGCATGATTTCATTTAATTTGGTGGTGAAAGTTTATGAACAGGAACTCCTTGGGCCATGTCTTGTGTGCCGAGCACAAATACCAGGGAAACTATGCCTCTCACTTAGTGCCAGCGGACAGCAAGGGAGTAATTTTTTAGCGCTGCTGCACATGTAGAAATCTTCCATCCTACTAGATCCCCATCCCCTTTATGAAAAGGCCTTCCTGATCAACAAGGTCATGGAAGTTTGGGAGCCTTCCTCACCTAGTAAGGTCCACCAAGGGGGGCCACAGCAGACAATTCTTGAGCCCATTATGATCAATCTAGTTGTTGGCTTTATAGCCCACCCTGAGTGCCATATTATGGGGAAAAGGCAGCGTATAGGTGTTATGCAGGCAAAGCATGTACCGTGCAGCTATGGGTCCTCCAGGTAATATTTTAGTACAGATGGCTTGATTACGGTTTCATGTACTGTGTGCAGCACTATGTTCAGTATCCTTGAACGATTTGAAAACTGCCATTGTCTTTTCGGTTGCAGTGATCCTGGTGTTCTGCGCCGAATACATCAATGAAGTTGCTGCTGCAAACTGGAGGTAATGACATGAATGTCTGTATTTGCTAACTAAATACTTTCAACTATGACCAATGCTCCCTCTTAAGTTATGGAGCCTGGTGAGCACAAATTTTACTTTGTGAGCTCCTGGCATTAAAGTTGTGAGCGAGCGATTCGGCTGCTGCGTAAACTAGTTTGCTCTGAAGTCATCCTTCCTGAGCCGAGACAAAAATGTGTGAGCCGGAGGCTTGAAAACTGTGAGCTAGCCCACACTAACTCAGCTTAGAGGGAACACTGGCTATGACCCCCCTCTCCCAAGTCATTCACTTCCCATTCTTTTTGGCTACAGGTTGTCATGGGTGCTTTGCAGTTTTATTGTTAACAAAGCATCAGTCCATGTGGTTTTGACATCCCATGGATTTCTGTGGGCGAGCCAAGCAGAGGCCCAGCTGTGGGACACTGTGAACTGTGGCTCGTATGTTTAGTGTTCTGGATATTTTTTTATTGGGAACAGGATTGTTTAGTCCATAATACACACAAGACTGTTCTGTAATTTAGGCCTAGTCTGAGAAACTGCAGTTTATTAATCTTGTCTCGGAGTTGAGTAGACCCCAAAGTCAGCCGCAAAAATAAGAAACCAGGGAGTTGTATTACATCTGCCACCAGCTGCTGGAGGTGGGGCATCCCTTTACAGAATAGCAGCCAATACGAGAAAATAAAAGAAAATTGGGTATATATAGCATCTTCTTATTAATTTTGGCCTATGTGTTGCTTTTGCAGTGTGCAGTTTAAATGAAAACGACTCCTGCAGTGCTGAAGTTCACTTTGCTATTTTAAAAAATACTGGGGAGGGAGGATGAAACACTACAGGGCAATTAACTTCATACCGCCAGTTTGGTGTAGTGATTAAGAGCAAAAGACTCTAATCTGGAGAACCAGGTTTGATTCCCCACTCCTTCATATGCAGCTGCTGGGTGACCTTGGGTCAGTCACAGTTCTTTCAGAGTTGTTCTCTCAAGAGCAGTTCTCTCAGAGCTCTCTCAGTTTCACCTACCTCACAGGGTGTCTGTTGTGGGGAGGGAAGGAGATTGTAAACCGCTCTGAGACTCATAGTGAAGGGCGGGGTATAAATCCAATCTCCTCTTCTTCTACCACTTGAGAAAAACATGGGAGTGTAGAGACTGAAGTGTTATCAGATATTTTTCCCCCATTGCTCCAGGTCAATTTGACCTGAGTTCTGAGGTGAGAGCAAAACCCAAGAAATGAAGAAGTAAAACAAGGAGCTGATTTGAAGCAGGGAAAAGTCTCTCCACCCCCCCCAAGTTGCCTATGCCCAATGCAGTATTTTCAGTAATTGGGGTTCCTGACAGAGAAAATGCTACGGCTGAGCAGCAGGCGTGTTGCAAAGGTGTTTCCAGAGTTACTGCAGCTCTCGTGGCTGTGCTGGGGGTGGCAAGCTGCAAGAAGCAGGGGCTAATTGTTTACTTAGGGAAAAATGTTTTCAAAATTCAGTAGCTGAAATTAAGCACTAGGGTCTAAAGTGGCACAGTTCCTTACAGCACCAAGTACCTATGGCTTTAAAATCCCTGTCGTGGTAATGATACGCGTGGCTCACTGTTAAAGATGTTTTTATGGAGGCTGCATTCTATAACTGTATTTTATGGTGTCTGAAAATAACCTTTTAGGATACGAATTGGCAGTTCCCCAGAAGACGTGGTAGAGCTGTGGAGACATGTGCAGTGCACATTTATTACCTTTGCTGTGTTGCGTTTTCAAACAGGGCATACATCACTCTGACAGGTGACCCACAGAAACCAAGAGCATATCACTTGCATTCCTTTGAAAGACCATTGCAAAGCGGTGTTTGGCTTTATCTGAGCTGGCTTGCATCTAAACTCCTCGGGCTACTGATCTCGGTCTCCACTCTCAGTTTATCCTTCATTTGAACATAGGTAGACAATTTGTATGCATGTTTAATTTGCTCATGTTGGAAAATAAATGGGGAGGGAAGGAGAGGTGGAAAGAAAGTAACTTTAAATTTGTTCACCAACACCCCCCATGCCAGCCAGCTTGGCTTGGAGAAGGGGTTTACAGAGACAAATGCCTTGTCCAAGGCAGCAGGCAGGGCTGTGGGGTGGGGACTTGGAGAACACCTTTAATTTTAAATGTATTCTTCAAGCCCCCTGCCCCTGCTGTGGCACTGGCTTGGTGAAGGGATTTAAAGAGACAAATGCCTTCTATGTGCCAAGCCAGCTGGCAGGTGAGATAGCGGGGCAGGGCTTGGAGAACATATTTAAATTTAGATGGAGAGGGAGGGGAGAAGAGAGAGAGAGGCCGAAATAAAGCAAATAGTTGGGGGGGAGGGAGAGGTGAAAAGAAAGCAACTTTAACTTTAAATGCATCCTCCAAGCCCCCCCCCCCCCCCACACACACACACCTTTACTGGCTGGCTTTGAGAAGGGATTTAAAGAGACAAATGGCTTCTCCAAGCTGGCTGGCATGGGGGTGGCCTTTGAGAATGCATTTAAAGTCCTTTCCTCCACTTCAAGCCTACCCATGGAGGGGAACACTGGCTGGGGAAGGAAAGACTGATTGGGGAGGCATGCCTCCCCTTCACTTCCCCAGCTGCCTTGCCGGGAGCTACACAATATGTGTGAAACAGCCACATGTGGCTCCTGAGCAGTGTTCCCTCTAAGCTGAGTTAGTATGAGCTAGCCCACAGTTTTTTAGCCTCCGGCTCACACATTTTTGTCTTAGCTCAGGGAAGATGGCTTCAGAGCAAACTAACCTATGCAGTAGCCAAATCACTCGCTCACAACTTTAATGCCAGGAGCTCACAAAATAGAATTTTCGCTCACAAGACTCCACAGCTTAGAAGGGAGCATTGCTCCTGAGCCCCAGTTTGGCTACCCCTGCTGTAGAATATGTTAACCAGCGTAGCACTGCATAAGTCCTGCTTTTGGGTTGAGGTTTTTTCTGTTCCTTTGCAGGTTGTTCTCAAAACACCAGTACTTCGATTCAAGAGGAATGTTTATTTCCTTAATATTTTCAGTGCCCTTGCTGCTAAATGCTATCATAATCGTGGTAAGTGCTAATCTGTCACTTTGCAAATGCAGGCACTTGATAGCTATTGGTCATGTCACATTGTCAATAATTTGCTTTGATTTCCAGATTGCATGGGTTTATAAAACGCTGAATGTAATGACTGAACTAAAGACCTTGCAGCAGAAAAGGAAAGCAAGAAAAGAACATAAGAAAAGTAAATGAATCAAATTTTCTTCCGGAATTTCCTTGGGAACTGCCATACCGTTGTCCTTCGCAGCGTGATTTTTTCTGAAGATTTGCCGGTTTGTGCTGACCTCTCTTACAAGTATACTGTCTCCATTAACTCACTTTCCGTTTTAATGCCAGTCATACCAAAGCTGCTTTTGCGGTCCACTATGTAAAGCAGCTTCTTCGGAGCAAGTAGTAAAGCAGCTTCAATTATGCCCTGAACATAAATTCACATTTAAAAACTGAGGTACCAGTTCTGCATCCAGGCTAATGGTAGATTTTGTGCAGCTGCCCGCAACCATGTCAAAATGCGAATGAGATGCAAAAAAATGTCTTTCTTAATATATTGTGTTAGCTGTTTTGTCCCCTGTTGGTTGGATGATCATTTTAAAGGGCATAGGTACCACTTCGTCATTCAGCTATGCTAATTTTCTGTTCTGTGTTAGCTGTGATACCAAAATAATTTGTGAACTGGGCTCTGCAAAAAACAACCTTGGTCCTATCCTCTTTTTTCAGTTTGCAGAACAGGGGGCAATTCCCTCCTTCAACTGCTGACCCCCTGTTCTTGGGGATCACTATCCCCCCATGGTCATGCTTTTTGGGGGCTCAGTAGGGAACAGTAGGAATAGGAAGGTGAGAAAGATCCCCTTCAACTAGCTGAGCCCGTGATAGATATGATCTTTCAAGCATCTTTTCTTGGATGGAAACCACTTGAACTTACTGAAATCTACAGTGATATATGTGATCTTTCAAGCATTTTTTCTTGGCTGGAAACCACTTGAACTTACCGGGATTTATTTTCTGTATCTGACTGACATGTAAATTAGTATTGTGCATTTCTTAACATTTAATTACATACGTTTCTTTTTCGACCAGTTAGGGATTTTTTTTTGCTAATTCCTCATTTGAGTTCCGTTTTAAAATATTTCATTAGACTCTTTTTAATGCACTTCAGTGTCGAAGGGGACATGCTTTTCAAAAGTAAGAACTTAAAACAAAGGGAAAGGATTGAGGAGAATGTTCACTACTTAAAGACTTTTTTAAAAACCTACAAAACATTCCTGAAACTAATTTCAGTTTGAAAGTTGACACGAACCTTAGAGATGGCTTCTCAAAAACATGAGGGAGTATAAAGTTGAATACTCAGCAATGTATTACAATTATTTCATATTTTCATCCTGCTTTGTGGAGAAAATTGCAGCTACCCTGTTGTAGTTCCAAAGAAAACAGGCCTCTGCTTCCTCTCTGCAGTCTTACAGGGTGCAGCCCGCATTCCCAAGACCACCATTCTTCATGAGAATTAAAGGTAAAGGTCACTTCGTAGGTTGTTATTGTTCAGTCACACAGCTGAGTCCAACTCTTTGTGACCCCTTGGACCACATCACACCAGGCCCTCCTGTCCTCCAGAGTTTGCTCAACTTCGTGTTCGTTGCATCGATGACACTGTCTAACCATCTCATCCTTTGCCATCCCCTTCTTCTTTGACCTTCAGTCTTTCCCAGCATCAGGGTCTTCTCCAGTGAGTGCTCCCTTGTCATTCGGTGGCCAAAGTATTTGAGCTTCAGCTTCAGTCAGGGTTGATTTCTTTTAGGATTGACTTATTTGATCTCCTTGCAGTCCAAGGGACTCGCAAGCAATGTTCCCTCTAAGCTGTGGAGTCTTGTGAGCAAAAATTCTACTTGGTGAGCTACTGGCATTAAAGTTGTGAGCAGGTGGTTTGGCTACTGCATAAAATAGTTGGCTCTGGAGCCATCCTTCCTGAGCTAAGACAAAAATGTGTGAGCCGGAGGCTAAAAAACTGTGGGCTAGCTCACACTAACTCAGCTTAGAGGGAACACTGCTCGCAAGTGTCTTCTCCAGCACCATAATTCAAAAGCATCTATTCTTCAGCACTCAGCCTTCCTTATGGTCCAACTCTCGCAGCCATACATTACCACTGGGAATACCATTGCTTTGACCATACAGACTTTTGTTGACAGGGTGATGTGCCTACTTTTTATTATGCTGTCTAGGTTTGCCATCGCTTTCCTCCCAAGGAGCAGGCGACTTTTAATTTCATGGCTGCAGTCACTGTCTGTAGTGATCTTGGATCCCAGGAATGTGAAGTCTGTCACTGCTTCCATGACTTCCCCTTCTATTTGCCAAAGAGTGATGGGGCTCAATGCCATCTGTGCAAAGCTGGCTATGATAAAGGGCAAAAAAGGTAGGGACCTAACAGAAGCAGAAGAGATTAGGAAGAGATGGCAAGAATCCACAGAAGAACTATACAAGAAGGACCTCAGTGTCCTTGACAACCACGATGGTGTGATCACTGACCTCAAGCCAGACATCCTAGAATATGAAGTCAAATGGGCTTTAGAAAGCAATACTAACAACAAAGCTAGCGGAGGTGATGGTATCCCAGCTGAGCTATTCAAAGTCTTAAAAGATTATGCTGTTAAAGTGCTGCACTCCATGTGCCAGCAAATTTGGAAAACACTACAGTGGCCACAGGAGTGGAAAAGGTCAGTTTACATTCCAGTCCCAAAGAAGGGCAACGCCAAGGAATGTTCAAACTATTGCACAATTGTACTCATTTCACATGCTAGCAAGGTCGTGCTCAAGATCCTACAAGCTAGGCTTCAGCAGAACATGGATAGAGAACTGCCAGAAGTACAAGCTGGGTTTTGAAGAGGTGGAGGAACTGGAGATTAAATAGCCAACATTTGCTGGATTATGGAGAAAGCAAGGGAGTACCAGAAAAAACATCTACTTCTGCTTCACTGACTATGCTAAAGCCTTTGATGGTGTGGATCACAACAAACTGTGGCAAGTCCTTAAAGAGATGGGAGTACCAGACCACCTCACATGTCTCCTGAGAAACATGTATAAGGGTCCAGAAGTGACAATTAAAACCGGATATGGAACAATTGATTGGTTTAGCATAGGAAAAGGAGTACGGCAAGGATGTATATTGTCACCCTGCTTATTTAATTTATATGCAGAGTACCTCATGCGAAAGGCCGGCCTGGAAGAATCACAAGCCGGAATTAAGATTGCTGGGAAAAACATCAACAATGTCAGATATGCAGACGATACCACTCTAATGGCAGAAAGTGAAGAGGACCTAAAGAGCCACTGGTGAAAGAGGAGAGCACAAAAGTTGGCTTGAAACTCAACACTTCATAGAACCTCCCCAGTATTACCCAAAGTTGGTCAGCATTCACATTTCAAATGGCGCCACTCCTGAGCCTAGTCCATATTTGATAAATTACAATTTGTGAAACTATAATGATGATAAATTGGACAAACTGAAATGTTCTTCAGTTTTCTTCAGAATATTCCATTTCAGGCTTAACAAAGTAATGATTTCCAAATTTCAGAAATAGATTGTTTACCTTTCTTTTAGAAGGTTATTATGGGGATCCACTATAGTATTTATAACAGAACTAGATTTATGAAGCGGTAGAACAATAAACCTAGTCCGACACTCCCATGCTGACAAATCTAGATTAATTACATCATAAACTTGGAGGCATATGCTTGGTTTATTGTAAAAAAAATAATAATTCACATGGTGAGGTGTTACAGGCTCTAGCCATAGTGCAAACTAAGCATACTTTTGCCTAACAGTTTTCACAGCTTTTGGGAAAATGTGTTTGTCGTATTATAATGTATCAGAAAAAGAGAGGAATTTGTTTAAGTTTTGATGTAGATGGGTTTGCTCTTGTGACAGACAGGTTAGGTTCCACCTCTCCCTAAGAGTGGCCAATTGGAGCTGACATAATGTTGGTGAGAGGGAGAGATGAAGGGAGCTTGGTTTAGTGGGGTTGAGTGGGGCTGAGTGAAGCAGTGGAGAAGAGCAGTGTAATGCTCACTGGAAAAAGATCAAATTGTAACGAAGAAACCCAAATGCTGACTAGGGAAATTGTTTGAATGTTCTACTGAAAAGCAGCTTTGTAACCAAAGTTCCCTCTAAACTGTGGAGTCTTGTGAGCAAAAACTCTACTTTGTGAGCTACTGGCAGTGAAGTTGTGAGTGAGCGGTTTAGCTACTGCAGAAATTAGTTTGCTCTGGAGCCATCCTTCCTGAGCTAAGACAAAAATGTGTGAGCCGGAGGCTAAAAATCTGTGAGCTAGCTCACACTAACTCAGTTTAGAGGGAACACTGTTTGTAACCCCTGCTTAATCTATTCCAATGTTATGTTCAAATCAGAAATAAAAGTTAATTCCTTGTTTAATCCTGTGAGCTAGTTGTCTCAGGGAGACACTCACACGAATAAATGGAGGCAGCATGTGAATATTTGCCTCCCCAACCTCAATAGCTCTGTGCAGTGTTTGAGGGAGGGGTGGTAATTAAAGGGGACTGGGCGATGCTGCCTGGTGCTGTCTCTATGAGTAGGAGGGAGGACCTGGTATGTGAAATGGCCATGGCTGTCTATATATTTTAAGAGGCAAGACAAGTAGTGACATGTGACTTCCTGACCTACCTATAACCCTGAACCTGTGGGACACAGAGGATGTGGAGGGTGGCAGGCACTCTGTGTTGGGGGGGGGGGAGGTAATTATAGCCCTATACCAGGGGTGGGCAATTGTTTTGGCTCGGGGGCCACTTTGTGGGAGCGGAGGTGAGCGGAGGGCCGCACCTTTTAAAATGACTGCATTCATTAGTTAACTTTGCATTTCAGAAAAGGTATAAATTGTATCATAAAAATCAATAAATATAAATGAAATAAAATAGTCGTGGTTTTATTCAATTTATTTATTGTGCTAATTTCATATCACCTATAGCTGCAAGCACATTTAATTTTAGGATCAGTTTAATGAGACAAATGTACCCTATCACACTTTTCTACGATTTTTTTGAAATCAGGAGTGAGATTGCTTGTTGAGATTCTCATCACAGCCTGCAAGTTAATGTCTGTCAAAGAGCATCTATATTTACTCTTGTTGATCTTCATGCAAGAAAAACTTTGCTCACAAATATATGTAGACCCAAATATAGAGAACCTTTTCCCAGCAAATTTCTTCATACATGGAAATTTTTTCAGCAGACAAAGATTTATAAAAGTCAACTAATGTTACAGCATTAAACATTTCTTTCACAGTGTGATCTGACTGCATGTCAATAAGTTCAAGCTGCAGCTCCTCCGGTGCTGTATCAATATCAGCAGTGATGGGATAAGAGAGCAAATTGAATTTAGGCTCAGTTTTCTTGAAGTCCTGAAATCTTCTTGGCAGGCCGCAAAAAACTCTGTGGCGGGCCGCATGTGGCCCCCGGGCCGCAATTTGCCCATCCCTGCCCTATACAACCAGCACAACAGTGTAAGGCAGTTATATTGCTTTGTGAAGGTCTGGTCAATGTAACAGTTTCAGCCGGGAGAGTGGCGACCACAAACGCTGACACGTCACCCGAGACCAAATGGCCTCTTCCCCCCTGCATTCCTTCTCTCCCCTGCCCTCCGAGACACGGAACTTTCTTATCCCTGTGAGAAGTCCTTGAGAGGGCCTTTGTTATGGATATACGGGGCACATCTGTGGCGCCTAATTCAAGAGGGGAAAATTTATAACTTTAACACCTCACCTTTCCTGTGGGAAGTAAAACAGCTAAAGATCTTTAACCGCGCTTTTCTCCTTTTTTGTGATTGGTTGAATGTCGGGGTTTCAAACTGTATTGGAGGGTATATTAACCCTAACTGTTGTGTATATGGCATCTCTAACAAACATTCGAGAACCTGTCATGCAGTACTAAGAAAATAAAGAACTCTGTTTCATCAACAAAGGTCTGATCTTTGACTGCTTAGGGCAGAAGCCTCACACTAGTTACCCTACAGAGGAAAATAGCCAAAAAAAACCCGTACTACCTGTACTCAGTCCCTTCACTGCTCCTTGGCAGTTTGTCTAATTTCACTTAAATTCAGGGTGGTTTAATAATGGATATTCTCCACCACGCCTAATCCACCAGATTAAGCAAAATCTCCAGGATTTTTTTTTTTTTTGAAAAAAGACCTATCTACTAAATATTGCTTGTTTTATGTCTCCTAATGGAAAATGAAGTAGCATTTCCCTCCCTTTCCCTCCCAATCCAGTGATTAATCCCCCCCCCCAAGAAGAGAGATGCTGGGACTTAAGTCTGCCTGGAGCCAGACTCTGTAAAGTTAATCTCAGATTTTTAAAAGGTTGAGGGAAATTTATCTGCAGGCCTAGGGGCACTTTTTTGTTGTTATGTCACATTTTTATTATTTATTTGTTAATTTTGTTTATTTATACCCTGCCCTTCCCACACACGGGCTCAGGGCAGCCCACAACGGTGGCACTAGTTGCCAATAGAACAAATATAACATTTAAAACAGTATAAAACAATAATTACATTACTAAAGTCATAAACACATTGGTGCTGTCAATATAACCTACATCGTTTACGGTGGCGTGCTTAGCGTGTCCACAGCTGCTACCATTCCAGTTCAGTGCTAGATGTTGAAGCTGAGCGCCGGACTCATTGGTGGTAATTATGGGGTGGCTCCTACTTGAAGGCCTGGTGGAAGAGCTCCGTCTTGCAGGCCCTGCAGAACTGCAAAAGGTCCCACAGGGCCCTGATCTCTTCCGGGAGCTTGTTCCACCAGTGAGGAGCCGTCACTGAGAAGGCCCTGGCTCTCGTTGCGGCAAGCCTGGCATCCTTGGGGCCCAGATGGGTCAGAAGGTTCTGTGACCCCTATCACAGTGCTCTCTGGGGTGTATACAAGGAAAGGTGGTCCCTCAGGTATGCCGGACCCTGGCCATACAGGGCTTTAAAAGTAAGTACCAGCACCTTGAAGTGAATTCGGTATTGGCAGCCAGTGCAGAGCCTTCAGCACAGGCTGGATGTGCCTCCATCGTGGTAGGCCCATCAACAGCCTGTCCGTGGAGAAAGCAGCACTGAGCTCTCGTCAGCACTGAGCTCTCGTGGTCCCTCATTTCTCACTTCCTCTCTCCAAAACACTGGCTCTGGGATGGTCAACTCCCAACAGAATCCCCCGGCCTTTCCTTCCAGTAAGATTGGTCATCAGTGCTGCCCTTACACAGAAGGATGGACAGATCCATAACTTATGGTTTGTCTTTGTGACAGCAGTTACAAAATGTACACACATGCACACGAACTTGCACTGAAAAGCTGTAGTGATTGCAGACAAACTGATGAGTCAGCTGATATGAGGATGTTACAGGAAGCTCTGGAAGGCAAGTTGCAATTCCTGGGATGGATGTATTTGGACTGGGCCTGTTATAGCAATTTTAACAGTATACTTGGAGAGACCACTTGATTCATCGTATCTGGAACAATATAAGTTGATTTGATTAGTAAAGACTATGTCATCATAGTAAGTATTTATAAATGTTGTTCCAATAGACTTTTTAGGAAGTGATAAGTTTCTGGGATGATTTCTAAATGGTTTAACTCTTTACATTGAAAAGGATGATTTCACAATTATTTTAAAATGTAATAATTCATTTAAAATGTAAAAAATTGAGCCCAGTTCACCCCTTAAAATATTACATTAATTACAATTGACTTAAAAAAGGGGAAATATTACACAGAGGTTCAGCCTATAGTAGTAACCTTGTTAATGTGTTGTAGCTTTAAGAACGCAAAGTCCAGCATGCAGCTGCGTGCCATTAATTAGAATAGTTTTCTATTCTATTTCTGTAGAGCCTGGGGTCAGGCTTGTTGTAGAGAGCATTCTGCCAACCAAATTTAAAATTGAAGGCTTCCAGCCGGGTAGAAAAGAGGACTGGTTTGCTACTACTATACATATTTTTACAGTATTCATGGAGAGCATTTAAGCCAGCATAATATAGAAGGTTTTAGCACCTAGTTAAAGAAGAGGACTGGCTTGCTCCTAATACAAACACTTGAAATGGAACCAGAAGTAAGTAAAATATTTTTAAAATAATAATACTCCATTCAGCTTCATGTTGCTTTTTATTTAGAATACCATGGTTTTTTCCAAGATAATTTGCAGAAAATAAGGAAGAAGTTAAGCATTGGTTTGCTCCTAACAGACATTGAGCTGTATCAAGAGGCTGACACCTTTCAATACAATAGATTACTTCTGAGGAAGATGGGGATGAAATGAGCTTATATCCAGGCGCTCACTGAGTATTTTGGACTTTTCCTTGTAATTTTATAATGATATAATGAGTGTGATGGACTTTTCCTTGTAGTTTTGTAAAGTTTATTAATAATATCATCCTTACTAAATGTCCTAGTCATTCATATCACAGGGTTTGCTTGTTTGTTGTATTTCCTGTATAGATACCTATGATTCCTTCTTGATTTTTTCTCACCTGGAGATTGGCAGCAATGGTTTCCCAGGAGGAAAAGTACAGTCTTTCTACCTCTCCTCCTTTTGATCTGCACAGGCTGAAATCATATGCATAATTAGACCTGACATAGGCGCGAATAGCCTTGCTTCCCCCCCGCTTCATCTGGTGCATGTGACCACAACCACCCTGTGAGGTAGGTTAGGCTGAAAGTCTGTGGCTGGTCTGAAATCACCCACTCAACTTCCACAGCAAGAACCGGGGTCTGGCAGACCTTGCTCTGAAGCACTAACTGCTACGCTTAGGGTAGCCAACCTCCAGGTGGAGCTTAAAGATCGCCAGGTATCACAACTGAACTCGACAGCAAATCTCCCCCCGCCGGAGAAAATAACTGCTTTGGAGGGTGGGCTCTATGGCATTCTATTCAGCTGAGGCTTCTCCCTTCCCCAAACTCTGGCTTCCGTAGACTCTATCACAGAATATCCAGGAATTTCGCAACCTGAAGCTGGTAGCCCTAGTCAGTGAGTTCCCCACAAAGGCCTGGAAAGCGGCTCTTTCCTTTGCCTTTTTACTAACAGAACCAAGCTTGGTTGCCTAGCAACAGCCACTGAAGGAAAAGTTAGTCCCACAGGAGCCAAGCTGGAGAAGTGTTTTCGTCAGGAGGGGCAGTTTATTCTGTGAGGGAAGAGTGTCCAGGCTGGCAGTGGGCGGGGGAGGGGAGCGGACCCAGCACCCATTCAATGGCATGTGAGTATTCTTGAGTGGAGGTAGATGGGCCAATGGCTGATGGAGCGCACTGCACAGCCAGTGGGAGAGCTGGAAATGGCCAATACGTAAGGAAATTATATATATAGGATGGTAATCCCAATCCCACTCCACTCTCCATAATAGCAAATTCAGACTGTACCTACACTGATTCATTTTTAAGTGGAGAGTGGAGTTGTATCTGTGGTTCATGATTATGGAAACAAGCAGCGCTGCCAGAAGGTATGTACAATATTGGGCATAGGCTTATCTGAAACCAGCACTTCCACATTTTAAAAAGTAACATCTGCAACCGAAAGCAGATGCCTCCAGGACCCTTCTGAAGCAGCTCCAGCTCCACTGAGGCACAGAAAAGGCAGCGCTGGCTCTTTACTTGGGGGGGGGGGGAATACTTTTGGGAAGAGGGAAGTGGGCACCAGGAAATGATGGGTGCCATGGTGCCCAAATATGCTACTTCTGGGTTCATTGGGATATGGCCACTTAGCTTCTTGCAACTTCACTGTGGGGCTCTAAATCCATTAAGACAAATGTGGTAGAACTTGACAGATTTTTTCAATTATAAAATATTTCAGCCTAGCTATAATTTTTTTTAAAAAAAAGAAAGAAGAAAAGCTCTGGTTAAAAATGAACCACACGTGAGATTGCATTGGAATGTTTACAGGGAAAAGAAGGTAGGTGCATAGTTAAAAAACCTTGCACAGAATCATCTGGAGTAAGTAAAAAAATCATACTCTGGAAAGTATTACCTATTACCTACTGAGGGGCAGGTAGGGCGGGATATAAGCCTAATTAATTAATCTATAAAATAAGAAAAAACATACCCATTTATATAAAACTTTGAATGGATCAGCTTCTTGAATGCAAGAGGCACTCCCAGGCAGAAGCACCTTATTTCGTACAAGTGGACACCTGCAAGAAACTTGCGGGAACAGCTATCCCATTCTCTGTACCTTTGCCTCCTCCCCTCTACCTACTTCTTTCTTCCTCCCTCCACCAGTTCTCTTTCTCCTGCATGCTTGTCACATTCTCTCTCTTACTCCCACCTCATCACTCTCTCGTTCTGCCCCCCATCACTCTCCCAGCTGTCCACCTGCTCCCCCCCCCCCCCCCGGGCAGCAGCTGGAATCACAATGGATCTCCCAACAACAGATATCAGTTTCCCTCAGGGTTGCCAGCTCTAGATTGGGAAATTCTTGGAGATTTGGGGGTGGAGCCTTGGGAGGGTAAGGTATGGGGAGGGAAGTGACTTCAGCAGCATATAATGCCATAGGCTCCACCCACCAAACCAGCCATTTTCTCCAGGGGAACTGATCTCTGTCATCTGTACCTCATCAAAGACTCCTGAGTAAACTTCGCAGTCATGGGATAAGAGGGCAGGTTCTCATATGGATTAAAAACTAGTTAAATGAGCGGAAGCAAAGAGTAGGAATCAATGGACAGTTCTCACAATGGAAAAAAGGAAGCAGTGGGGGCCCACAAGGATCAGTATTCTGGCCGGTAGCATTTAATTTATTCATGAATTATCTGGAACCAGGGGTGAGTAGTGTAGTGGCCAAGTTTGCAGATGGCACAAAGTTATTCAGGATGTTGAAAACCAAGGCTGACTGTGAAGAGCTCCGAGAGGACCTCCACATACTGAGTGAGTGGGTGGCAGTGTGGCAAATGCAGTTCACTGTTGTAAGTGTAAGCTAATGCACACTGGGACAAAAATCCTAACTTCAGGTATAGGCTAATGAGGTCTGAACTTGCTGAGAGTGAGGCAGAAAAAAGATCTTGGGGTTGTAGTGGTATTTCCCAACCTGGAGCCGGCAACCCTATCTCCTTCCCACCCAACAGCCAATCTACCTTTATCTGCCCTTCTGTCTTCTGCTTTCTATCACCTCCCTCCCTGTAGCCTCTACCTAAGAAAACTATGGTCTTTCTCCACAGTGGGGACCCAAGCAGCTTACATTATTCTCCTCTCCTCCTTTTTATCCACACAATGACCCTGTGAGGTAGGTTAAGCTTAAAGTATGTGACTGGTTCAAAATCACCCAGTGACCTTTCACAGCAAGATGGGGATCTGAACCTGGGTCTCATAGACCCTGCTCTGAAGCTCTACCTGCTATACCACAGTTGCTTTCATAGGGTAGCTGCTGTTGAAGCAGCCAGGACTACTTGAGTTATGCAAGTCAGGTGGTATCAAGTCACCCAGAGGTTGCTGACAGGCCTAGAGTTGCCAACCGCCAGGTGGGACAAGGAGATCTCCAAGAATTACAACTGAACTCCAGATATCTGTCTCCCTGGGGGAAATGGCTGCTTTGGAGGGTGGCGTCTCTGTGGCACTGTATCATGCTGAGGCCTTCATTTATTATATTTATTATACCACTTTGCCAGTAATGAGTCTCTCAGGCTGGAGAGTTGTGTGACCCACCTCACCACCCACATCCTCCTATTACGTATGAAAATATAGTCCAATTATTCATCTTTTTCCATTTATGATCTTCTCCACAAGCATTTTGAAAATGGAAGTAAGGGACTGTCACTTCAAAACAGCCTCCAATATGTCTTTTAAGAAGGTTAACATTCATTCCAAAACTCATTTAGATAGGATTTACTTGTTCTTGAAATGGATTTTAGTGGGATCTAGCCATCTTGTCATTGGCTGACAGACTTAGATAACTTTTAAGTAATGCTCAGCCAGGATTTGAAGTAGCTACTCATTTCCAACCACGCTTGTAATCTATGAGATTCCAGCATCATGCTTTAAAATGTTATGTATCTGAGCTGCAGAATATTCCACAAATATCTCTGGTGTGAACACAACTGGAGCCAGGCCATAACGTTAGGATGGAAAACTTTCAGCCTCAGGAACTCACACAAGTGCTGCCATTTACATTCTTTTTCCATAAGAGCTCGACACAAGGTGTGAGATACTTACTGTAAAGGCAAGCTCTACTCAGTTCGAAACTAGAAATAATAAGTTTAATGGAATAAGGCCTAGCTCTCTAAAAAAAAAAACAGCAGAGAATGTAGCAAATCTGCATCCGGGTGGTACCACAGACAATTGCGACAGCTCCTGTAACAGAAATGTTTTCCTGTATAGGAAACTAGCATGTTAGAGGAGAGAGAAGGCTAAACTGCATTACTTCTGACATCTAGGTTGCAAGGGGTTTTTTTTGGGGGGGGGGGGGAGTACAGAGAACCACCTACTCATGCATGTTTCTCCCTGCAGTCTGAAGTGGTAGAGTTTCTAATAATGTGATTTTTAATATCAGATTTGTGTCCATTTATTTTGTTAAATGTTTCATCCTACGTGAAGAGCAGAAAGGCACTGTTGACATGTAATGCACACCGGAGGATGTCCAAGTGGATACGCTGAAGATGGTATAGCTATTGTTATTAGTTTTTGCAGGGGTCATTTCATAGAAAAAGAGGTGCGGGAGCTCATTAGCATAACTCATTAGCATAACTGATTTGCATATGCTACACCACCTGACATCACCGGAAGTATGTCAGAAGGCAAGCAAGAAAGGGGAGAGAGAGAGAGAGAGAGCTGGCAGAGAGGGGACAGCTACTAAGCCAAGCCTCAGAAATACCATATTTTTTCCAGGCTTCTCACACCAGTGAGAAAGCCACTTTGGGTATGCAAAAGGTTCTGCCATTAGTAGAATGGAACTGTAGAATCCAATCCAGTGTCTTCTAATGTTTACAAAAGTTCTGCAAGGGAGGTTAATGTGATTTTGTGGCTGAAAGAGCGTAAGTTGATGGAGGACCCCTAGTGAGTTCATGACAGAAGCGATATCCAAACCTGGAACTTTGTAGTTCAGTGTCTCAGCTACTATGCTATATCAGCTTTCGCAAAAGATCTTTCCCACTGCTTTAGTTCATTTCAATGGAGCCTATGTCCAAAAGACCTTTCAAGTGGAACCAGTACTTGAATATGTTTTCTCTTTAATGCTCAGAACTCACCCTAGAAGTTTTAAAAAGGACTGATAAAAGCACAGAGTTAAAGGGCAAGGAGTAATAATTAAAAAACTCTGCCCAACCCAGTTGCTTAGGTTTTTCAGGGGTCATTTTGTGGAAAAAGAGGTGCAGTAGCTCATTAGCATAACTCATTAGCGTAACATATTTGCATATGGCACACACCCTGACATCATCAGAAGTGTGTCAGAAGGCAACACCCACCACTCAGGCTCCACCCCAAAAATCTCCTGTTATTTCCCAACTCAGAGCTGGTGAGCCAGCTTTACACTTTAAAGACACTTGAGGTTTCCTTTGCTCTTGCAGGGAAGCTCCCCTACAACAAGCATGAAAATACAGATCCAGTCAGTATGCTTTTGCTTTTTTCCAGTGCATCATCATATGTGCCCGCTCCTGGGCTTGTTACTCCCAGAATGGCGTTCCTGCATGTTCCTGCTCGAAATGACCCCTGGGAGTGTCTAATGTCGAATCTCAGTCATGTTTATAGAGACATAACCCACTGATTTTATTTTTCAACTTTACACCCGACTGTTGTGGAATCAGGGCTTCAACTGAGCCTCAGTCCCGTGAACAACCCATTTTGTGTTTATTTCTATAGCTGAATCTTTGGTTTCCCAAAATGCTTCAGGGCTCAGCTAGTGCTTTAGCCTTTGTGATACAGATTGCCTGTACACAACTTTCGCCTTAATGGGTATTTATTTATACCGAGCCAGGTGGGAATGGGAGTCCTAGGAAAGGTTCCTGCCGTCCTCATTTCCCCAACACCAACCATTAAGAACCGTAAGTAAATTTACAATAATCCTTAACACAAAACTAACAAAGATAAGACTTATTGATTTTTATAACAATGAAAACAAACATAATTTTTAAAAAACCTGGAGCCCTTCAGTATTTCAGTCTGATGATAGCCAAAATTATCGCAACAGTTAAAGGCATTTGAACATGTAGGGACATGAAATCAATGCAATTTACTGAAATCAGTGCAACTTACTCTCATAAACATAAAGTGGATTATGGGAAAAAATTAAGAAATGGGCATTAAACTGAGATCAAGGGAATAAATCATTCTGTGCTTGGATTTCAATTTTTAGAACAGGACAGCAACATATTTGCTTGGAAGCATGTGCATATTCTATAAATACAACCATACTTAAGTTTACAAAATCTTATAAAAATACCAACTCACTTGAGGCTTCTGATTTTAACAACTGATCTCTCTTAGGCCCTGTGATAATTTCAGCATCCGTTTGAAGAACGAAGAGCACTAAATCCAGAGCTCTACGCCATGCCTCTATCTTTGCCATAACACTGTCATACACTTTTAAAGACTCTTCACATGTCCCTACATGTTCAAAGATTGCTACCCCCATCTTCTCCTTCCTAAACTCACCCATTAGGTAGTTGGAAGGTGAACTGTGCATTGCTGCTTTTCTGAGATGCTGCTGTATAAAAATGCTGGCTTCAAACTCAGATGTACTGTTTGCAGTGTTGCACATGATAGCACAAAGGTACCGGTGCCAACCACGTGCCAAAGCATTAAGTATCAGAGGTTTATACTGTTCTGAAGACTTTGCAAGCCAGGAGGAACCAACATGAAATTCTTTTGTGGAACTGTTGACCTCTTTCCCCAATTTCTCAAGGTAACTGAGACACAGGAACTCAACAACACCACTTCCAGGAAAGACTGCATTATCAAGAAGAGCATTATGCACACGATAAGCACAAGTCCAAAAGTTATCTTCAATGACTTGCATCTTGGACTATACTGGACTGCTAAGCACCACTGTTACAAGGTGAATTCCTCTTGCTGTTATAACAATTGGAACTCTACTATCCAGTTCCATCCAACTTGACTCTCCAGTTCTCCAGAAGTTTAAATAGGCATCCTTTCCAACACATTGCTCATTCACCTGAGCGAGGTAGGTCACTATTCCTGCTCCTGTAATATTGCTAAAAGCTTGCAATACAGCACGGGTTACCCGATTAATTGTCAGTATGTTATGGAGGAAGCATTTTTCCTCTAAACTTTCCCATACGTTACCTTGCACCAAAATTAAATCAATACGGTGTTGATTCAGAATATCTAATGCAGCGTCAACCCACAGGCCTGAGCTATTTGCTTGATTATTCCCACTTTCTAAGACCATTCTCACATTTTGTGACCTGTTAAATCCCAGATGGCGATACGTATCTGTTAGGTCACCGTCTACAAGAATAATACGAAGAGGTCTATCCTGAAGCTGCTTAGAAACAGCAGCTTTCTCTGGACATAACAACATGACATACCCAGGACAAACACAAGAATAACTTTCAGACATCCCTGGTAAACAACAACTTACAATTTCTGAAATATTAAACTGAAAATGATGGGAGTCAGCTGTCTGATTGTCAGTCTGCAACCAGCATCTAAGAACATCCTGTACCAGTTTCATTTCAGGCCCCTTTCCGTGGCTAAGAGACATTGCCACCAGTGTTCCCTCTAAGCTGAGTTAGTGTGAGCTAGCTCACAGTTTTTTAGCCTCTGGCTCACACACTTGTGCCTTAGCTCAGGAAGGATGACTCCAGAGCACACTAATTTATGCAGCAGCCAAATCACTCACTCACAACTTTATTGCCAGTAGCTCACAAAGTAGAATTTTTGCTCACAAGGCTCCACAGCTTAGAGGGAACTTTGATTGCCACCTGTCCCAAATACTTGAGTTCATTCATACGTTTTGTGGATCCATCCAAGTAATCGGTCAGCTGTTGTGAATGAATTTCCTTTGTACTAGTGAAATATCTACTGTGAATGAATTTTGATCTTTTATTATAGTTTGATACATCCAAATGACTTCTGCAAACTGCTAGAACACAAATGTCGTCTTCTGGCTTAGCCTGTGAACACTCTGTGCTGCTGCCTTTAGCAAATATCCATGGATATCGAGAGCTTTCCCATTGCTGAGTGATAGGGTCATTTAATTCTTTTTCTGGCACATGGATTTTGAAACTGTCTTTGGATCTGATACCTGAAGTTTTAGTTTCAATCGTCTGCGTTCCAGTTGCGCCAAAACAGATGTCAATGAGGGCTTTGTTGTTGTATTTCATAGGAATGCCATCTAGCTTTTGCTTCACATCCTGTATTGATATTGTCAGGCACTGAACTTGCTCAATGCAAGAACTGAGACCTTCAGACATCAGAGTTACTATTACTGAAAGGGGAACACCCTGCTCAAGGCACTCAAGAATAGCACTGCTCCACGCACTAACAAGAAACAACAGGGTGGTTGTTCCAGTTTTATACTCCTTGTTCTGTGCCTGGATAGCGTCATTAAGAAGTTGTCCCACTGTATTATTTGAATCCAAGCTTTCAAGAAGTCTCACTGCAGAGCAAACCAACACTCTGCCATAATTTCCGTAATCAACAATAAATTTGGATGATTTAATTGGTCCTAAAAAGGTCTTTACAACCGATGCCAAAGAGGAAAGTTGCTGCAATCCCAAATGCCTCTTTCTGTTCATGATTTCAAAAGCCATGATCCCAAAACATCTGCAAACGAAAACACAAACTTGTTGTTTCTGCCTTTTATTACCTTTCCCCACTTACTTCATCCATTCCACACTGCTGAATTTTTGAATATCTTCAATAGGGACACAACAACTGGAAGCAGATGAAATTCCATGTGCCTCACAAATAGTAGCTGTGTACGAAACACAGGTAACTAAAGTTAGAATTAGGGCAACTTGGCACTGGGTAGTTAGAACTAGCCATATGTAGTGGCTGGGGACTTTAGCCAGAAGAACTCCGGAGTTAAGACAGGAAAGAAGAAAGGCACTGATTGATATTCCATTCCTAGAGCTGGGAACAGAAGCCCAACGTCATCCAATAACCTTTATACAGCAAAGAGATTCATGAGACACATTCCTAGACTCCCTGATTCTTCTGCTGCCAGATGTTGGCTCTCAAATTTAGAAGTGATTAGGTCAGACCCCCCCATGGGCAGAGTCCATGGAGAGATTCCCCTTCTAGTGGAATCTTTCCTTGAGTTTCTACTTTCTCCTCTTGCAGAGAAGAGTAAAAAAGCTCTGTAGTCGTAACTGTACCGTTAACCTAATTTCTGTAACTTAAGGTTTTTTGAAATCAAGAGTGAGATTGCTTGTTGAGATTCTCATCACAGCCTGCAAGTTAATGTCTGTCAAAGAACGTCTGTATTTACTCTTGTTGATCTTCGTGCAAGAAAAATTTTGCTCACAAATATATGTAGACCCAAATATAGAGAACATTTTCCCAGCAAATTTCTTCATATGTGGAAATTTTTCCAGCAGACAAAGATTTGTAAAAGTCAACTAATGTCACAGCATTAAACATTTCTTTCACAGTGTGATCTGACTGCATGTAAGTAAGTTCAAGCTGCAGCTCCTCAGGTGCTGTATCAATATCAGCAGTGATGGGATAAGAGAGCAAATTGAATTTAGGCTCAATTTTCTTGAAGTCCTGAAATCTTGGCGGGCCGCAAAAAACTCTGTAGCGGGCTGCATGTGGCCCCCGGGCCGCCATTTGCCCACCCCTGCATTAAGTAATAGTTGAATAACTGGAAAGGCCTCAGTAGTCTAGCAAACCTGTGCGCAAGCCGCCATTTCCGGCTCTTCGTTCTGTTTCTGTACCCCGTAAGATACCCATGCCCAAGGCTGGACCCTGCCTTCAGTGTCTCAGACCCCCACTGCCTTGACTGCAGGGCCTCCAATTCAGACGTAGCCAATTCCTACCTGCCACCTCTGTACCACCTACTCCCCAGCTCTTCACCAGATCAGTCATTTCAGTCCAGAGGCATCGTGGAGGGGGAAATGTTGCAAACCAGTTTGGGTCCCCATTTTTAGAGAAAAGTGGGATATAAACGAAGTAAATAAAATAAATCAGAGAGGGGTTATTATGAAATGGATTAGAAATAAAATGGCCAATATTATGACGCCTCTGTGTAGATCTATGGTGCAGCCTCATTTGGAATAACATCCATCCCCATATCTCCAGGAGTTTCCCAACTTGGATCTGGCAACCTACCCCCCCCCCCCAACCCCCATCAGTGGCCCGGGGGGGGGGACACCTGGCAATCCTCCTCCTGTGTGTGTAGGACAGGTAATCAAAGAAGACCCTAAGTTCCTTCAGGAAAGAGTCAAACCAAGGGTTGTCCTCAAATAAAAATGGAACAGAAAATCTTACAGAAAAGGTAGAGAATATTAATCATGCTACCCTATTGGAGACAGGGGAAACAGAAGATTCAAGGAGAAATGTGGATGCTGCAGAAAAAAGAACTCCAGCTGATAACGAAAGAATTAGAAAACAAGGCTTGCCCGAACAGCCTCCTTTTCCAGGACCTTCCTAATAGAGAGAGAGAAATCACGAATGAGAATGTATTGGCAAACTGGGTGACCCATAAAATAGAGTTGAAGGGGGATAAAACCCTTGAGATAGAAAAAGGACAGGCCTGCTTTTAGGCAAAATACTGATGCATACCACAGATAACAGAACTCTCATGTCAGCAGACAAAAGGAAGAATTTTAAAGGAAGTAAACGTAGCAGGGGATTCACAAATATCAAATTTTTCCAAGTTTTTCAAGGTCTGTCCTCTGAGTCCTTATGAAGAAGGTAACAGATGCACTGGATCATCGCTGAACCTTTAACAAAGGTGTGGTTATATTTCTTGTTTCCTGAATCATGACAACAAATCATCATCTTCTTAGGGACACTCCTACAGACTCTGTTTTCTTGCGAAATCTGCTGAAACAGGTAGTTTCTATGTCCAGCTTTTTCAGAATAAAGCTGTAGCTAGCCATCAAATTGCCATGAATCTGTATGTTTCATATACACCAAGTGGAGTATGAAAAGACTATTATACCCTTTTCTTGGATAATTTTTTCCCAGAGTCATGGTGTTATTTATACAGAAAAATTCCCCCTGCAATTAGATGACATTCCTTGGAAACAGTACAGATCAAGGGTCACCAGTTTGGTGTAGTGGTGAAGTGTGCAGACTCTAATCTGGGAGAACCAGGTTTGATTCCCACTCCTCCACTTGCACCTGGCTGGATGACCCTGGGCAAGCCATACTTCTGACAAGAGCTGTTCTCTCAAGGACAGCTTGGGAAAGAGCTCTCTCAGCCCCACCTACCTCACAGGGTGTCTGTTGTGGGGAGGGCAAGGGAAAGGAAAGGAGTTTGTAAGCCGCTCTGAGACTCCAAGTGAGTGAAGGGTGGGATATAAATCCAATCTCTTCTCCTCTTCTTCTTTTTCTTTACTATACACACACAGGCAGCCACTCACCATTTCTAATGTGAAAGAATGAAACTTTGCCCACGCTGAGATGTGGAGTTTCCTCCATTCATGGGGCTAAAAGAGGTGCCACAAATGTATGGGTGTAGAGGGAGAATGGCTGAGGTCTGGTATGAGGGGATATACTGGGAAAACAGCATGAGAGAAAGGGTTAACCCCCCCCCCCCCCGCATTATGCTATGGGTCTGATCCAATCAGACAGGATCCCTGGTTCCTTTTTTCTCCCTATACTCAGGTCTGGAACCAGCTTGTCAATGGAAAAGTTCAGGCAGCCTCTGGACTTCTATGTCCCCCCCCCCCCCCCCGCCCCGCATTGGTAAGTACAAGGTTTCAAGCCATCTGCATTTGTATACTGGGAAGGTGGTATTTTGCCTTAGCAAATCCAGGGACTGTCCTGTCGCTGAGGTTGACTGAAAATCAGTGTGAACTCTGAGACAGAGCCCGTCAGACCTCAAACTGGAATTCACCTCTGCTTGGCTTCAGCCATGCTGCATCTCCCAGGGCACTGCTGCCAGCACCAAAGCAATAAAAAGCAACCCCCCCGCCCCCCAAAAAAGCATCCTTTGGAAATTTCTAAAAGCAGCATAGAAACAACACAGCCCCATATAATTCTCAAGATGGCCAACATCATTTTCTACCCCTGCAGAATGCTTGCTGTTGTGCACAGATCTTGAATAGTGGTTAGGTGCGTGGACTCTAAGCTGGGAGAGCCAGGTTTCATTCCCCACTCCTCCACTTGCAGCTGCTGGATGACCTTGGGCAAGCCATGGTTCTGTCAGAGCTGTTCTCTCAAGGACAGTTCTGGAAAGAGCTCTCTCAGCCCCACCTGCCTCACAGGGTGTTTGTTGTGGGAAGGGGAAAGGAAAGGAGTTTGTAAGCTGCTCTGAGACTCTGAGTGAAGGGCAGGGTAGAAATCCAATCTCTTCTTCTAGTGTTAACAACCATCTAAACATTTTCAACATCACAGAGGTTAAAAATGATGCAAGCTCTAGATAAACAAATTACACAATGACAGTCAGCATACACCCATTTCTTATTAGGTACAGGGTACTCAGAGTCATATTTAAAGACTGTGGTTTCACACTACACCTCACAAAACCACACTGCTGGCTTGAAGGAGCACCATATGCAAACCAACATGGTCTGTGGAAATCATTTTGCAGCAACACAGCCTTCCGGTATAATTAATCAAAGTTGAGAAGTATGGATGGGCATTTGATTTTGGAAAGTGATTCAAATGTCATCACAGGTATAGCCTTGGGCCTCTTTCTTCCCTTTCTCTAGCAAAGCTCCTACTAACTGCAACAAACAGAAACTGAGCTGATAGAGTTTCTATCACTGCCCATCTGCATGCCAAGGGAAACAGAATTTGTGGGATTCTTTCAGCTGTGCAGTTGTGTTAATTGCAAAGGACAGTGGCAACCTACACACTCCTTACTTGGAAGCAGGCCCCACTGCGCTCAATGGGATTTACTTTCAAATAAATGTGCAAAGGATCCATCTGGACGATGGAAATCACTGGGCAACTAAAGGATCACACGATATAAAGAGGGCAGAACATACTACGCATTATAAGTACTACACAGTTATTTAAAACATTTTACCACACTTGTTAATACACATGTAGTGGATTACACAAACTGAGGGAGTACAAGTGGTTAGAACAATATGCACAAGGTATAAAATTTGACAAAAACTACCTGCGCAAGCCTACCGTTAGTCATTTATTTCCCATACCCTCAGAAGCAATCCTCAAAACCAGGTCATCCGCAACAATAGCGCAACAATCCTACCTACCCCACAGGCTTGCTGGAAAATAGGTCAAGCGGCCCTCTGCCACGTCCATTGCAAGGTTTCAACTAAGCAGCAGAAGCTTTAAAGGTAAAGGTTTCCCTTGCTCAAAAGCCAGTCGAAGCCAACTCTAGGGGGCAGTGCTCATATCTGGTCCCAAGCCAAAGAGCCAGCGCTGTCCAAAGACTTCTCTGTGGTCATGTGGCCAGCAATGCATGACTAAACGCCAAGGCTCACAGAAGGCTGTTACCTTCCCACCGAACTTGTACCTATTTATCTACTTGCAATCTTGCTTTTGAACTGCTAGGTTGGCAGGAGCTGGGGCCAGAGATGGGAGCTCACTCTGTCACGGGGAACTTGGGTCTCAAACAGCCAGTCTGCAGCTTAGCATCTTAACCTCTGAGCTACCACAGCCCCTTGTAGTAGAAGCTCTATTACACAAATACTTAAGGGTAGGCGTCAACAACATTTTGCAACTAAAGACCTGAATTATGTCATAATTCAGAGCAAAAGAGCATCAAAGGGCTGGTGTATAGAAGACACCCCCTGTGCAAAACTGGAAATATACAACTTCACGGATAACGGGCATATTGATTAATATGTTCTTCAGCCCAAACACTGGTGGTTATGAGCCCTTTACTGGGAAACAGCACACACAATGTCTCAGAGTAAATAACATACACAGCAGCATCCTGCACAATTGTTTTAGTGAACCAGCACAATTCTGTGCACGGTTTGCACTTAGATTACCAACAACCGTCACCTGTCATTTTTCTTTCTCTTATGTGTCTCTAAGAAGCCCTTTAGCCACACTGCAATTTTTGCCTGCCGTTCCCTTCCTATAACGGTTATTATAGTATTCCACCTACTGCAATGGACCTTAACTGAAAAGTTTTCAGTTTCTTCTTTTTGAGAGCCATTTTGGACTGTAGCCACACGGAGCTCTGGAGCCACGGGGTGCAGACTCCGGGTTCAATGCCCAGGAGCACAAAAGTGAAAAACAGATCCACCTAGGAAAAAAGTCTGTGATCCTTTGGGGCTCATGCACACAAAACCACACAGCGATTTAAAATAGTGCCCCATCTATTGTGTATGATCAACCGCTCTACAGTAAATGGGGGGCGGGAGGCATTGCTTAAGTTTTTATTACTGGCCATTAACAGTAACACAACATTCAGAAAGACAAAAAAAAAGTTTCATTTGCTTAAGTGCGATTTGTCAGAAAGTCAAGGTATTTGTTGCCCCAAATAGGGGTACACAGGTGCTCTCCTGGCTCCATGCTAACACCCTCTGGGTCCAACCCGAGGCCAGGAGGAGACAGCTGCTTCTTCCACGCGGCTGATCTCTAGGAGCCAGCAGCTTAGCCTTCGCAGCCCCTTCCGCTGCCCCCCCCCCCGCAGCCTCCTCTAGGTGCAGCCACAAGCACCTGCTTGGGTGCCTTGGCCAGAGGAGGAGTGCCATTGCACCTAACCTAATGTATTCCCTCGCAAGCCTTCCTGAGCCAGCGATCACTTCATGTAGTTAGTGAGCTTCGACTCATCAAAAACGTCTGGTGAAACAAAATCCCCCCCCCGCCCCCCAATGCCTCGGAGGAAGCGAGCTTTGGCTCCGGGAAACTGTTCCTAGGCTGCGGTCACACGGCCCCTTTAAATCCGGGAGGGCTCCCGGATTTAAAGGGGCCGCTTTTTTCAACAGCGGGTTGGAATGTCTAAACATCCCAACCCCTGCTGCCTCCGGATCGGCGGCCGCGGCCGCTGAAGAGGCGACTGCGGCGGGAATAGTGGCCGCGGCAGAAGTGGGGGCAGCTGAGGAAGCCGTGGCCGCGGAAAGGGTGGCGGCGGTCGCGGCGGCCGCTGCCGCTGAAGAGACTTCAGCTGAGGCAGCGGAGGCGGCAGAGGCGCTGGAAGCCACGGTGGCGGCCTCCGACCCGCCATCCGCCAGGGTAAGTCGGGTGTTTTTTCCCCCCCACTCTTTTACACTTGGGCGCATGGATAGCCATGCGCCCAAGTGTAAAAGAGTGGGGAAAAAATGGCCGGCGGGGCTATCTGGACAGCCCTGCTCTCGCAATGCATGCGAGAGAGGGCTGTCCAGATACCTCCAATGCGGGTTCCTCCCGCAGCACTCGGGAAAATACTTGATTTTCCCGGGGTCTGAAAATGCGGGAGGAACCCGCATTGGATCCCGCTTTGGCACGGGACTAGAGGGCCGGCCGTCTGGTTGGCCCCTTTAAATGCGGGAGGAAATTGCCCTTCCTCCTGCATTTAAGGCCGGTGTGGCCGCAGCCCTAGACTCAGCCTGGGTCGTCTTTCAGCTGCTGCTGGTCGGGCTGCCAGGTCCCCCCCAGTGGCCACCGGTGGGCGACGGGGGAGTAAGGGGTGCCAGCTCCAGGGTGGGGGGGAACTCCTGCAGATCTGGGGGTGGAGCCGGGGGGGGACCTCCGTGGGGTCCATCGCCACGCAGTCTATCCTCCAAAGCGTCCCTTTCCCCCAGGGGAACTGCAACCTCTGCCATCGGGAAAGGGGCTACAACCCCCGGGGCTCGATCCCCAGGCCCCACCTGGAGGCTGGCACCCCTTGGACACGCCGGAGCCTCGCAGCGCACCTCTGCAGGAACCCCCCTCCTCCTCCTCCAGCAGGACCCGCAGCTCGCTCAGCCGGCTCCTCCTCCCCCTCCTCCTTGGACCGCCGGAGAGAGGAGAGCCTCGCCCGCCCTGAACCGGGGAAGGCCAGGTCCCGCACCCAGCCCTGCCCCGGGGAAGGATACCAGAGGCGACCCCAGCCACCATGCCGCCGCTCTCGCGCAAAGACAGCCGTGGCTGGCTGGGCCGAGGAAGACAGGCCCCGCCCGACCCCACCGATTGGACGGCTCTGCGGCCTGGGCCACGCCCCCTCAGAGGGGAGGGGAGGGGAGGGCAAGGAGGGTGGCCGGGGCCGTCGCCAACCCAAAAGTCCCTTTTCACAGGGCAGAGCAAAACGAGAGGCTTCTGGGTTTTGCAGGAGTCGGGGGGGGGGGGGCAGAGTTGCTCGCTTGGTTGCTCGCACTAAAGATTCCTTTTGCTGTGGACCAGTGTTCCCTCTAAGCTGAGTTAGTGTGAGCCGCCTCACAGTTTTTTAGCCTCCAGCTAACACATTTTTTTTGCCTTAGCTCAGGAAGGATGGCTCCGGAGCAGCAGCCAAATGGCTCGGCCAAACGGCTCGCTCGCAGCTTTAATGCCGGCAGCTCGCAAAGCAGAATTTTGGCTCATAAGACTTCACATCTTAGCGGGAGTATTGCCGCAGGGCTGGGTCAAACTTGGATCCAGATTATTGTAAACGGCTCCTCTTGAATGTGTTGACTTCGACAACGTGTGGAATTCGTATGATTTTTACACTGAAACGAAATAAAACCACTGTCGTTCTCAGGGTTCCCTCTAAACTGGGACTAGCTAAAAGTTGGATCTAGATGATTGTACATAGATCCTCATGAAATCGTATGATTTTTATACTGAAATGAAATAAAGCCAACATCATACTGTAGTCTGTAAGCAGCACCACAAAACAATCACACGTCCACTGCTTTGAGGGGCCGCGGTGGCGCAAAAACATAGTTGCTATCCATGGATTCTCATGGGTCCTCATGATTTTGTACTAGGTCACCCCCATCCCGGGATGTACTAAAAGGAATGGCAGGATTGCCCATTGGAAACCATGGGAGAGGCTTGAAGACACATTGGAGATAATGGGGGCCAGGAATGCCAATTGACTTGTGTGGGCTCCATTGAAATACATAACAGCAAGGAAAATGCGGAATGGATTTTTCATTCGACTCTGTGGGCTTTGGTAGACTACTCTGGGACTGGAATGACAGCCCCCAGAGTGGAATGACAGCCCCTGGAACAGAATCTGTGCTCTAGGACTGGAGTGACAGATTGCAGGGTTGGATGATAGCCCTTGGGAGAAGGAGAAGTGTTTTGGGGCTGGAATGGTTAATCACCCAAAGAGTGATTAACACATGGAATTCACTGGCACAGGAGGTGGTGGCGGCTACAAGCATGGACGGCTTCAAGAGGGAATTAGATAAACATCTGGAGCAGAGGTCCATCAGTGGCTGTTAGCCACAAAGTCTAGAACTTGGAACTCTCAGTCTGGGGCAAGTGATGCTCTCTGTATTCTTGGGGCTTTGGGGGGAGTAAAAGTCGGAGGACTTCTAGTGTCCTGGCCCCACTGGTGTACCTCCTGAGGGCACCTGGTATTTTGGCCACTGTGTGACAGAATGTTGGACTGGATGGGCCACTGGCCTGAATCAACATTGGTTTCTCTTATGTTATCCTAATGATAGCCCCTGGGAACAGAACCTGTGCTGTGGGACTGGAATGACAGGTCGCAAAGTGGGATGATAGACCCTGAGCATAGCAGAAGTGTTCTGGGACTAGAATGACAACCCCCAGAGTGGAAGGACAGCCCCTGGGAGTTGCAGAACTATTCTGGGACTGGAATGACAGCCTCCAGAATGGAATGACAGTCCATATGAATAGAATCTGTGCTCTGGGACTGGAATGACAGGTTGCAGAGTGAAATGACAGCCCCTGGGAGTAGCAGAAGTGTTCTGGGACTAGAATGACAGCCCCTCCCAAATGGAATGACAGTCCCTAGCAATAGAATCTGTGCTCTGGGACTGGAATGACAGCCCCTTGGAGTAGCAGAATCATTCTGGGAATGGAATGACAGGTCGCAGAGTGGAAGGACAGCCCCTGGGAGAAGCAGCAGTGCATGAGGTGCACAAACATTTGCAAAGCATGAATTCTCAGGATGCTTACATCAAGCATATATGCCTGTGTCTAGTAAATCTCAGAACAGGTACAAAGGGCGCGATCATACGCACCCATTTGCCACGGGAGAGGGACGATTCACTGGCAGGTCAAAGCGGCGCGATCAGACGAGAACATCTGGGAAGTGTAGTGCAGCTGTCAACAAAGCATAGCAGGTGACCGAAGAAACGCTTCAGAAAGGTACCAGTAAAACTGCAGTAGTATCTGAAAAACCCGAGAGCAGGCAGGCATGGGATCGCAGAAGCGTAGGTATGCCGTCACATCCAGTGCCCGTCGGCTTCCATGTAAACACCGGATGTTTTCTTTTACTCTACGTCGGATGCATATGAACACAGGCTTGCACATGTGCAACAGCGTAGATCTGCACAAGCGCAGAAATGGCCTTTTCGTCGGGCGAGGGAGACGGGCACCGCAGCACAACGAGTACAGCCAGGGAATGGTGAAAGTTTTGGGGGGGCCCCCACAAGCTTTTGTCTGCCCCTCTTCCCCAGATCCACGGGTGGCAGCTGTAGGATGGCCAAGGTGCATGGCCGCTCATGGACACGGCCAGAGGTGAAGGATCTGTTGGCTCTTTGGGGGACGCCAGGGTCCAACGGACTCTGGGTCAGTCCGCGCGGAACATAGAGGTGTTCAGAGAGGTCACCGCAGGCATGGCTGCGCGGGGCCATAGGTGGAATACTGAGGCATGTTGTGCAAAAACTAAGGACATGCACCCCAAGTACAGAAGGTTGGGGCCAATAATCCCAAATCTGGCCAATCCAGAATTACCTGTCCCTATTATGAGGAGCAGGACAGGATCCTCCAGAAC
The DNA here is from genome assembly GCA_029233225.1 of Lepidodactylus listeri. NCBI lineage: Eukaryota > Metazoa > Chordata > Lepidosauria > Squamata > Gekkonidae > Lepidodactylus > Lepidodactylus listeri. The sequence goes on along the minus strand of JARCFY010000009.1, from coordinate 106,510,432 downwards.
AGTGGTTCTCAACCTTTCTAATGCCGCGACCCTTTAATACAGTTCCTCATGTTGTGGGGACCCCCAACCATAAAATTCTGCCAACACACACAACAATGAAGCTACTTTTTCAGATGTTTTCTCTTGCATGACAGTTAGCACCAAACAACTTTAATACAGACTTTAGAACACATATATTTGCAAGCTATTCCCAACAAGACACAACAAACACTCAGGCTTCAGACTTACTTTTCTTCAACAGAAGATGCCATGAGAAAACGAAGGTAGGTGGGGGGAGAGGCTGTTGCAGGTAGGGGAGAGAGAGAGAGAGAGAGAGAGAGAGAGAGAGAGAGAAAGGTAGGGGAAGAGAGAGAGAAAGGGGGAAGAGAGAGGGGAAAAGAGAGAAAGAGGAGGGGGGAAGAGAGAGAGAGAAAGGGGGAGAGAGAGGGGGGAAGGAAGGTAGGTAGGTGGGGGGGGCTTTTGCCACCTTTCCTGCACTTCGGCGCAGAGCCTAGGGAAGGCGACGGGGGAGGGGCGGCTTTTGCCGCCTTTCCTGGGCTCTGTGCTTCGGCATGGAGCCTAGGGAAGGCAGGGGGGGCTTTTGCTGCCTTTCCTGGGCTCTGCGCTTCAGTATGGAGCCCAGGGAAGACGACGGCGGGGAGGGGGAAGCAGCCATTGACTTACCTGCTGGCTTCTTCCTCCTCGTAGCCCCTGCTGGAAGGGCTGCTGGAAGCAGGGGGGGGGGCTCCAGCCCCAACCAACCCCTGCTCTTTGCCCTTAAAGGGAAAGCTCCCGTTGAGGGCAAAGAGCTGGGAGGCCAGACCTTGCACTCGATCGAGCGTGGGGCCCTTTCCTGCCTGCGGGGAGGGGCGGGGCGAGCTCGGGCACCAGCCGGCGACCCCTGTGAAATTGTCGTTCGACCCCAAAAGGGGTTGCGACCCACAGGTTGAGAACTGCTGTTCCAGAACGACAAAGATGAAGACTCTGGGATGGTGCTCCAGACTCTTGGGTGGTGGCGGCGACATGCCTGACAGGGCCCCAGCACCTCCTCAGAGGAGGCAACTCAGGAGCCCCTCACTGAAAACTCCTTGGATTCATCCGAGCCCCTGCCATTGACCAGCAATCAGACAGGTAGGTGGCACCAGGGGCAGGACACAGTTCCCAAGGTGGTGGCCAGGGCTGTCCCAAGTGTCCTGGAGCCCCAAAGCTGGGGACACATGCCCAGGAGGCAGGTCCCACAGAACAAGAAGGCTACCTCATCCCAGGCCACAGTGGCGTGGGAACATTCCGGCCCCCATGAGTCAGTCCCGTGGCCAGGCTCCTGCCAAGGGGAGCTCCTGAGCCATGGATGTGGTGGGCTGGCCGTCCACAGGCAAGTTCTCCGTGGCATGCCAGGGCCTCTGAGCAGGAGACACCAACACCACTCAGACCACAAGTGCACCCCATGGCAGCCATGTGGCACTTCAGGCAGCCGCAGCATCTTGGGACACAGATCAGGGGGTTGGAGAGGCGTAATTCTGTGGCAGGTGGCGTGCAGCAAGGGGGGCCCAGTGTCAGGTGGGGGAGGGTCAGGGAGGTGCCATGAGGGCCGCATACCAGTCCACAGGGTCACCTGGTCAGCAGTTCCCCAGGGGACACCACTCACGGGGCGCACGGGCCACATGTATGCCACAGAGGGCTGCCAGACAGACACCACAGCAATGACCCCCATTCCCTTCCCTGTGCAGGTTCCGAGTTCCAGGACCCAACACAGCAAGAAAGCTGTGAGGATGATGAGGACGATGGCGAGGAAGGGGACACGGCTGTGCCACCTGGGCAAGGTAGGGCGTGGGCTGCTGGTGGCCACAGGTGGTGCACCCGGCAACCATGGCCACTGTGTGGCCAGGAGGCACAGCCACACCCCTTGAGGTGGGTCGAAGAGTGCTGTCTCCACTCCTGTAACAGAAGCCGTGTCTCCCCAGGGACACGAGAGCCATTATCGGATGCTGAGATGGAGGAGGACGAGGAACCTATGGAAGCCGCTGGTCAACACCCCAGTGGTGAGTGGCAGCATGGGACAGGGCCGGGTATTGGGGGCTTGTCCCACACGGCCCAGGAGGAGGTGGCTAGTACTTGACTCATAGCACTGATGTCCATCATATCTCCCTGATCCCACAGAATTGCCCCCAGATGTGAACATGGGAGACCTGACCCCCACCGAGAGTGGCCATGTGCAAGGCTAGGAAGAAGCAAGTCTCGGCCCTCCAGAGTGTCGGGGAGCACCTGGTGGCACAGCCTTGGGAGGACAACAGAGAGGCCAGGATGGAAGATTGAAGACTCCATGAGGAGCTGATTGCCGAGATGAAGGCCGCCTGTGAGCAGGACCAAGTGGCGCATGCAGCCCACGCAGCAGCCCATGCAGCGCAAGCAGCAGTGCAAGCAGCAATGCAGGGCATCATGGAGGCATCCAACAATGCCATAATTGGCCTGACACGAGCAGTCACTCTCACAGTTGACACCTTCCATACCCGGGCCTTGGCCCCAGAGCCAGTGAAGCCAGGCCTCAGCAGCACCGTCCCCCGGGTAGGCCGTGGCCGGGCAGTCCAGAAATGGAAGGCACCATAGGGCAACAGCCCTGCACATGGCAGAACAGGCCTCCCCAGGTGGCTGGTGCAGGGTGCAGAGCCACAGTGGTGGGCGACGCCCAGCAGAAACTCACCAGACTCCTCTGACGCCGGGCTTCCCATGGCTGTCTGTGGGGAGCTCACCACCACTGTTCCTGCAGGGGGAGAGGCATGTCAGCACAGAGGGACCCTGACCAGACCCCACTGAGGCTGTGTGGCACCTGGCAAAGGTCTCTGGACACCTGGCACCCTGCCAACACACTGCCGGCAGCAGTGGCCCAGCAGCATGGATAGTGGCCTTTGCAGGCTGTCCGTTGGGCCACCGCTGACCCCATGGCACAGACCCGCACTCACCATGGTGACCTCCAGAACCATACCACAAACATGGCTCCAGGCAGCACTGGCCAACTAACCTTCATGTGGTGAGTGCTGCCAGTGTCCACAGATGGCTCCTGAGCCCTCGCCATCGGAGGAGGTGTCAAGTCTCTGGCACTTAGCGCCGGGTCACCCTGCAGAAGAGAACCCATGAGCCACCATTTTGGGGGACCACGGTCCAGCAGCAGGTAGGAATGGGTAATACTTACCGTGTGGGGTCCGTTCCCTCCAGCTAGGCCGCCCGCCATGCTCCCATAGGTTCTGGAGCAGTCTGAAGCAGGGATGGCGGTGTCTGCGGGGGGAGGCCCTCCCAGTCCTCAAGGGCCTTGAAGAACACCACCTTCTGCTTGAATTTTGCTCGGCACAACAGTGAGGTGAGCTGGCGGGTGGCCTCCTCGAAAATTGAGAGGGTCTCCTCATGGGTCGAGGGCATGACCCTCAAACCAGCCTCCATTTTGTAGAGGCACTCTACCTCCTCCAGCAGCCACAGCACACCTTTCATTGGAAGCCATGCTGCCGGAGTCTGGAGGCTGGTTTGCAATGCACCCTATGTCGCTTGTCACTTGCACACCAGGGGGCACCTGCGCAAGGGCAATGAAGTGTGTCCCCGGGCCATTGTGGCTGCTGCACTGCAGTCCCTGTCGGGAGCCCAGTCTGGGCCACGCTGGCGGAGGGATGCCGCAGCAGGTGCCAGCCCCAAAATTTATTATTTATTTTATTTATTTATTTAGATTTATATCCCGCCTAACCAACATAGTGGCTCTAGGCGGCTCACAACATTAAAACAGTACAACAATGTAGATTAAAACACTAAAATACAATTTAAATTTCACTTACAATTGGCGGCATAAAATACAATACAATTTAAATTTCAGTTGGCGGCAAATTCCAAATATAATTGGTGGTAATTTAAAATACCCACACCAGGGCAACAACAAACTCCCCCCCAGCCAGGAGGCTACCACTATCTGTCATTCCAGGCCTGTGTATATCTCTGGCCACCTATGGGTGGCCATTTCCCCTAGCGGCGGCCCCAAAAGCCTGGCAGAAGAGCTCCGTCTTGCAGGCCCTGTGGAACTGCAAAAGGTCCCGCAGGGCCCTGATGTCTTCCGGGAGCTTGTTCCACCAGTAGGGGGACGCCACTGAGAAGGCTCTGTTCCAGGTGGTAGACAACCTGGCCTCTCTCGGGCCAGGAAGGGCCAGGCGATGTTGCGTGCCTGACCGTAGTGCTCTCTGGGGTATGTATGGGGAAAGGCGGTCCCTTAGGTAGGCAGGTCCCTGGCCATAAAGGGCTTTAAAGGTTAAAACCAGCACCTTGAACCGGATCCGGTATGCTATAGGCAGCCAGTGCAGCGCCCTCAGCACAGGCTGGACATGGTCCCTCACAGAGAGGCCCATCAGCAGCCTGGCCACGGCATTCTGCACTAGCTGCAGCCGCCGGAGCTGGGACAAGGGCAGCCCCATGTAGAGAGCGTTGCAGTAGTCAAGTCTCGAGGTGACCATTGCATGGATCACTGTAGCCAGATCATTGCGTTCAAGGAAGGGAACCAACTGCCTAATCAGCCTCAGATGGTAGAAGGCTGCCTTGGCAGTGGCCGCTACCTGGGCCTCCATATTCAAGGAGGCGTCCAGGAGCCCCCCAGACTCCGAACCCTCGGGGCTGGCACCAATGGAGCCCCCCCGAAGGCCGGCAATGGGGTCCCCACTCCCGAACTGCTCCGACTCAGGCACAGGACTTCCGTCTTTGTTGGATTCAATTTCAGTCGGCTCAGACTAAGCCAGCTCGCCACGTCCTGCAGCGCCCGCTCCAGGTCCCCTGGGGTGGCTCCAGACTGGCCACCCAACAACAGATACAGCTGGGTGTCATCCGCATACTGATGACAACCCAGTCTGTGCCTCTGGGCAATCTGGGCAACATATAGATGTTAAACAGCATCGGGGATAGGACCGCCCCCTGAGGCACACCACATACCAGTGGGTGCCTCTGGGACGTCTGCTCCCCCAGCACCACTCTTTGTCCCTGATCTTGGAGGAAGGAGACAAGCCACTGTAAGGCAAGCCCCTGAACCCCCCGTATCGGCAAGGCGGTGGGCCAGTAACTGGTGGTCGACCATGTCAAACGCAGCCGACAGATCTAACAACACCAGTACCGCCATACCGCCCCAATCCAGATGCCGCTGGAGGTCATCCGTGAGGGCGACCAGTGCTGTCTCCGTCCCATGGCCCAGTTGGAAGCCGGACTGAAACAGGACTAGCACAGAAGTGTCATCCAGAAAGCCCTGCAGCTGAATCGCCGCCGCCCTCTCCAAAATCTTGCCCAAAAAGGGCAAGTTGGAAACCGGCCGATAGTTAGCCAATTCGGCCGGATCCAATGATGGTTTTTTCAGGAGAGGGCGGACCATCGCTTCCTTGAGTGCCCCTGGGAACTGCTGGGACGGCCATCCAGACAGCCTGTGGACACACCAGGGCCTTCCCGGATCAGGCCTCGAGTGTCTCTACCGTGTCCTTGCTGGCCTCCTCACTGATGTGCCCCGGGGGCTTGCCGTTCCCACAATCCAGCACCCAGGGAGCCGCCAGTGGGTGTGGGGGGGTGGGTTGCTCCCTCAGGGTGCTTCGGCACATGCACACCAAATCGCATCCTTCCACCTGCGGGACCCGGACCTCAAGTATAGGGTGCCCACCCCACATCCATCTGACATGTCTGGGCTCCCCCTTTGCACCACACCTCACACCACTGCATTGACCAATGGCCACACCAGGGATTGCAAAGTGCCTGGTGGGCCAAAACACCCCCCCATGTGGCTGCTCCTGCCCTGAGATACTCAACAGACCAGAGACAGAGAGGCAAGACACAGAATTCTTTATTAAACTGTCTGCAGCACAGCATCCCGCATTTTGGCCCCACAGTGGCCCAGGAAAGGGGGGAGGAATGTGGGGCTCCATTGCCCTGGGGCTCAGGGGAGTGTCAGTATACTATAATGTAACAAGGCAAGATGACAGCTGGAGACATGTGTAGATTATGATGATCTGACTGACAAGTGCTAGGTCATATGACTGGGATCATGTGGTGTGAAGGTTGCATCAGCCACAATGACTCAGCAGTGTGATGTGATTGGTCAACCTATGTATATATTGAATGCTTGTAGAGTGAAGTTACCTTCTCTTCTGAATCAATTGCCAAGCGGAGCACTTTGCCAGTCTGAGTATTATTTTGTGGACTATTTATTTGTATAATAAATCACTGTATATATTTTTGCACCAAACAACCTGTTGTTCTCATCGTTACTTTACGCTAGCTGTGCATTACACTCACCACATCGCACACCATCAGGGAGCCCCTACGGGATCCCTGCACATCTGCAGAACCATCTGGTGAGGGCCTCCTGAACCACCTGGACCGTAGCTGCTAATGCGTCATCCACGGGCCTCCTTGGGTGCCTCTCCTCCTCCAACTCTGAGTCCTCCTCAAAGTCCCTCTCCTCCCCCTGCTCTAGTACTTCACGAGCTTCGTGCCCACGATTCTTGCAGAAGTTGTGCAGAACGACGCAGGCGGTCACGGCGTACTTGACATTATCCAGCTGCTGTGGCACCTGCAGGAGCAGACACCGCCATCACGCCTTCAGACGGCCAAAGGCATGGTCAACGATGTGCACCCGAGCATGCACCTTATTGAAGTGTGTCTGCCGGGGGGGGGGGTCGTGTGCCCTTTGTAGGGTACCATGAGCCAGCGACGCAGGGGATACGCCCCATCTCCCAGCATCAGTGGCGGCACCTCAACGCCCTCAATGGTGCAGGTGGGGTTCCCAGGAACGAATTGCCCTGCATCCATGGAATCCACAATGTTGGAGCACCACAGCACGTGCGCATCGTGGCTCCTCCCACTGTGGCCGACAACAGCATCTACGAAACGACCCCCATGATCGACAATCCCCTGCAACAGGACCGAGCAGTAGTGCTTCCGGTTCATATAGTCTTCCACTTGCTGGACAGGAATTGTGCAGATGTGGCACCTGTCCATGGCAGCCATGCACTATGGGAAGCCTCTCATGATCTCTGGATGAGACACCCCCCAAATGACTTTGCCTGGGCCACAGATTGCCACATGACACGTCTTGTGGTCTGTGCTCCACGTACCAGCTCCGTGGACTCACACACCACCAAGGGCCCCCCCCACTGAATCCTCTCCTTTGCTCACCCTGTCCAGATTCCACAGGTACACCACTCTACAGAAGAGCTCCTCTGCGACAGCACGCATGACTTCCACCACAATGGCCGCCACGGTGGACTGTCCTAGACCGAACTGCAGGCCAAAGGTTCTGTAGCACATGGTGTTGGCCATCCACCACACGGCCATGGCCACACACTCTTCCACTGACACGGGAACTCAGATCACCGTCGTGTCACACTGCAGTCTATCCTGAAGGCCATCCACCAACCAGGTGAATGTCACCCTGTGAACATGTGGCAACACCTCAGTGCTGTCCTCTCCCTCTAGACGTCATGGGACCCACTGGACCCACCCTGCTGTCCCTGGGCTGCTGCAGACAGCAACTCTGCAGTTCACGGGGACCTTGACTACAGCACTGTGGCCATGCAAGTGCTCCCCCCATGGGCGGCCCTCTGGTGCGCACAGTGCAGGGCTTGGGCACAGCTGTGGGGAGCCTGTCCCACTGCCACCCCTGTGTGTCTGCCCACTGCATGATAGGTCCAAACCCTTGCCACATCATTGTGGCACCTGGCTCGTGGGATGGGGTGTGTGTGCCATCAGCCACACATCCCCCTGCTCTTTGGGGCCCATACTGCTCTCTCCCACTCCCACCTCACCCCCACGACCATGCCCCCCCACGCCAATGGATGGGGTGGCTGGCGACCCTGTCTGCATTACCTGGACATTCTGAAGTGCTTTATCCACTCCTCCTCTCCCCAGACATGGGTGATGAATGTTGTCCACCACTCCATGGATTGCGGATACACCCACCACCTTCGCCCTAGGAGCTGCTGTGCTAGATAGATGAGCTGGATGATCTGCCTTGCTCTACTAGCCTGGCACTGCCATGACCGGCCTATACACCGGACTCCATACATCACAGAACTGACAGTCCACAGTCTCCTGCGGCCATCTCCAACTCGCCCCATGGTTCCCACCTCTGCCGGACCAGGGTGTCCACAGCCACACACGCAGGGAGGACTGTGCCCACGAGCTCACCATCCATTTCCATGGTCAGTTGGGGGAGGTGGGCCTGTCCCCCTGTCCTCTGAACACTGCTGTCCACGGTCCCACTGCGGGTGAGAACAGGGGAGGGGGTGCGCGGAGATTTCTTTTGTGTGCATGCGCAGTGGTCTGAGCATTCGCTTCCATGCGCATGCACATCCTGGACCTCCAAAACGAAAAAAAAATACCATCTCCTTTGGCAGCAGTGGCTGCCAATGGCCGCCCATGTGATCACGCTAAACTGTTTCTTTCCCCCCTCCTTGCCATGCCAGAACAACACTGTGTGATTGTGCAATGACAATTCCAGCATGATTCAGCGGGGAATGGTGAGATCGCGCTAACGTGCACCTTTTTGCCCTGCTGCTGCAAAAACGCCTCAATTCCCCTCCGGGTTATCTCGCTCGTGTGGAAAGGGCCAAAATGTGTCATATGGGCATAAACAGAGAAAACACATTAGCAATGATGAAGTGTTTAGCATTGTGGAACTCTGACAGTTTCTACAGAACTGCAGCATGGCAAGGGGAGGGGAATGCATTTTTATGCCTCAGAGGGTGAAATCATCTGTGGAAACCAGGGAAAGCTGTGGATGAATAGAAGTGCAGGCATGGGGCAATCTGACACTGCAGAATCAGTCTTTCTGTCCGTTTTGATTCATTCGTAGCCAAATGGATGCTGCTTCCTGACCTCGCTGTCTCATTTGGAGATCCAGAGCTCATAAAACAGGCATGTGCTCTTCTTTCCTTATCAAGTGAGGATAATAACTTGCCCCAGCCGGGGTCAGGGGCATGCCAATTTGTGCCCTAGGCAGGGCTAACTACTTGCGCCCAACCCCCACTGCTAACCAATTTTCAAAAACAGATGAATTGTAGGAAAAATTAAAAGCACAACACTTGAAATAGTTACTTTAAAAAAAATAATACGTGAATAATACAACCTTTGATTTTCTTTCTCAAACAGAAAACAGTTTTAGCACACAAATCACAAATTCTTTTGAATAATCCTGTGAATTGTGATGTTAAAATTTAAATCTCTTCAATGTTTCCATTTCAAGCACATCAAAATCTCAGGTCTACCCAGCCCTTGTCACTCTCTTGGTAGACCTGGCCTCCAGAGATCAGGTTTACCCTCCCCTTTCCACTCTATTGGTAGACCTGACCTCCGGAGAACAGGTCTACCCAGCCCTTGCTACTGTATTGGTAGACCTGGCCTCCGGAGAACAGGTCTACCAATATAGTGGCAAGGACTGGGTAGACCTGTTCTCCTGAGGCCAGGTCTACCAATACAGTTGACTGGGGCGGGTAGACCTGTTCTCCAGAGGAAGAACCCTAGTTGCCCCGGCGAGCTCTTCCCGCCAGCTCTTCCCCCACCAGCTCTTCCCCCCACCCCCACCCCCCCAGTGATGGAGAGGACCATGCGGCTTCCAGCCACGGGGCCTGCCAGCTCCTCCCCCCGCCAGCTCTTCCCCCGCCCCCACTCCCCCAGTGATGGCAAGGCCCATGCCTGTGGCTTACCTGTGGCTGCTGCTGCTGGCAGCGGTGGGTGGAGAAGCCTTGTGGGGCCTCACCATCACTGGGGGATGGGGGGAAGAGCTGGCAGGGGGAGGAGCTGGCAGGCCCCGCAGCTGGAAGCCGCATGGTCCTCTCCGTCACTGGGGGGTGGGGGCGGGGGAAGAGCTGGTGGGGGGGAAGAGCTAGCGGGAAGAGCTCGCCAGGGCAACGGGGGAAGAGCTGGTGGGGGGAGAGCTGCCAGGCTGCCTCAGAGTTCCGAGGGTGTTCCCTGCGGGTGCACTCTTTAACTTTTGGAGGGATTTTTTCAGATTTTTCAGCCTCCCAAGTGTGCAGAACAATCTCCCTGCCCCCCAGGTGCCCCCCCCCAGTTTTAGATATCTGCATGCAGGGGGGGCCTTTGCTATTAGTATATAGATACTATATAGCAAATTTACTCAAGATACAATTTCAAAATGCATAATACAAAACATCCAATAGATACTTGAAGAGTTAGGAACATCAGAAAGAAGGATTTCACGTATTCAGCTAGACATAACGCCTGGTCTAGGCTAGACATGATTTGGTCGTCATCATTAGTTAGAGATATGATAGTGGGATACTTTTAAACACATTTGCGGATCACAGTCCAGTATTGTTAATCTTATAGATGAGAGAGAAAAAAGGGTAAGATGGACTTTGGGCAAAAATATCCTAAAAGATCAGAAATTCATGAAGAAAATGGAAATAGAAACTAAAGAATATTTTAAAAGAAATATACAAAAAGGTATGCCTATGAGAACTGTCTGGGATGCATTTAAAGCATATATAAGGGGTTGGTTTATTAATCAAGGCGCATGAAAAAAGAAACAGAAGGAAAAACAATATGAGTTAGTAACAAATTAAAAAGGAAGAAGGAAATTTGAAAGTGGGAGATGTGTCTGGAGAAAAGACAAGAGTAAAATTAAAATTGTTACAACATCAAATGAATTTATTTTTAGCATATGAAATTGCCAGAAAAATAGAATATGTGAAACAATACTATTTTGAGAATGCTAACAAGCCTACAAGATGGCTGGCATATAAACTAAGAAAAGAAAAAGAAAAGAAAATAATTAAGAATGAGAGATGAAAAAGGTGAGAAAAAACATAATATACAAGAAGAAGAGAAGAGATTGGATTTATACCCCGCCCTCCACTCCCCAAGGGAGTCTCAGAGCGGCTTACAAACTCCTTTCCCTTCCCCTCCCCACAACAGACATCCTGTGAGGTAGGTGGGGCTGAGAGAGCTCTTTCCCAAGCTGTCCTTGAGAGAACAGCTGGTACAGAGCTATGGCTTGCCGAAGGTCACCACTACACCAAACTGGCTCTCTTTGAACCTGCCACCTCCCCCTGAGTGTTTACTGGCACATTTGCATTTACTTATCTGTGCACCTCTACAAGATATAGTGCATCAGGCAGCCATTAGTGTCTTTGGGGTAACACTCCATTCTCACCTGTGTACCACAGGCACTTCAACATCCACCCAGCCAGAGGCAGGCGGGAGTCCAGCCGCCATAAACCCAACAGGTAATTCTGAAACCCTGGACCCACAGGTGGTGTGGCATATCAGGGCACGAGAGGGTGGTGAATGGAGACAATGGCTGCTGCATGTCACCTGCTACCCAGCATATCTTTCCTGTTTTTTCTCCCACTGCAGACTTTACACCTGGGGTGAACCTTGGTGACCTCTCTCCAAGATCCTGGCTGGCATTCGTCCATGCAAGGACCAAATGCGTGTTGGCCATCCAAAGAGTTGGGGAGGCCATGATGCAGCACTCAGACAGGCACCGTCAGGCCCTTCTAGATGCTGCACAAAGGGAGCATGTGGAATTTATGGACGTAATGAGGGCATCCCTCAACCAGGAGAGGCGTGCAAGTAAGGCCCTGTGTGGCATCCTCCAGGGCACACTAAACGCTCTTAATGAACTTATGAGGTCAATGAGAGGGGACAGGGGCAGACCTGCCACACAGGTGGCCTCTGCAGCACTTGGTAGTCTAGGCTGCCCAGACAACAAGGATGGGGATGTGGGGACCAAGGTTCCCATTTAGCTGCGCCAGGCTGCGCCAGCGCACCTATCCTGCCCCTTTAGCGCAGCTAATTTCAGCTCAGCGCAGTGGCGGGAAATCCCCTCCCCAATCATCAAGTAGGATCCATTTCGTCAGCAGAGAAACGCAGTACTATTTGTCCTTGCTAATCTGGCCCTGCCTCCCCTCAGCTGGGGTTTCCTATTTGGGAGAGGGAAGTCTCTGCCTCGTGCAGCTGGGAAGTTTTGTCAGAGGAGCTGAGCTGAGTGTGCTGCCGCCGCCAGAGGTATTGTTTCCCCCCTTCTCCTTGGGCTTCGTTTGTGCATCTCTGTGAGCATGAGAGTTTTGCCGGAGCAGCTAAGCTGAGCAGAGATATGAGTTCCCCCCTCCCTCCCTGGGCTCTGTTTGGGTGTCTCTGTGAGTGTGTGAGCGTGAGAGTTTTGCCGGAGCAGCTGAGCTGAGCGGAGGTATGAGTTTTTCCCCCCTTCTCTTTGGGCTCCATTTGTGTGTGTGTGAGTGTGTGAGCATGATTGTTTTGCCGGAGCAGCTAAGCTGAGTGAAGGTATGAGGCCCCCCCCCCGGGCTCCGTTTGTGTGTCTGTGAGTGTGTGAGCGTGAGAGTTTTGCAGGGGCAGCTAAGCTGAGTGGAGGTATGAGTCCCCCCCCCCCCCCGGCTCTGTTTGTGTGTCTCTGTGAGTGTGTGAGCATTAGGGAAGTTTTGCTGTGTGTGCCTCTGTGAGTGTGTGAGTGGAGGGAAGTTATATGTCTTCAACTCAGTCATCTATGGAACTGATGGACAGCTGAATTATTAGAATGCAAGTCCCCACCCTTTATTACCCTTGTGACTTCCCTGGGCAAAAGGTGATGCTGGTGTAGCATTCAAAACCCTCCTAAGTATTAAGCTAATATATTTGGTTTCCTGGAAAGGATCATGTGGACTCTTTTTTATGTGTGGAAGAGGACCCTAATGGTAGCATAATGTGATATCATAGTATTCCCACTGTCACCACAAGCTGATTGGTGACTTCTATGCATGGCTAATGTGGAAGCATTTTCAGGAGTCATATCATGTGATTATTGAGTGGTGACAACATTGACAGGGACTGGGGGAGTGCTCACTGTTATAGCTGTGTTGGCTTTTTTCTTTACTGCCATTATTATGCTGAGCTGCTGGAAGTATGTGTGTGTCTCCCCCCCCCCCCCCCACAGCTTTCCTTCCCCTTGGGCTGTGTGTTTGTGTGTGGAGGGAAGTTTTTGGGCTCTGTGTGTGTGTGTGTGTGTGTGGAGGGGAGTGACTTGGCCAACAGAAAACAGAAACACACATGAGCAAACACACATGAGCTATAAACCTGCATTTAGGGTCACCAATCTCCAGGTGGGGCCCGGCGATCTCCCAGATTTTGCAGGCTGGACTATGGGATTGGACCGTAGGAAGAAGAGAGGCTAAATTAAATCTTTTTACATAATGAAACTTGATATGATTAACATTTTTAAAATATAGTTTGTAAGAGTTATAAGTAATACAAATATGTTTTATATAAATATATGGCTTTTAATATAAATGATAAAAGTTTAAACGTTTGTATGTTTTGTGTTTGTACACTGAAATAAATTAATAAAAAAAAAGGCCGACCTGCTCACAGTTTTAAAGCTAGCACCATTTTTGGCTCACAGGGTAAAATTTCTGCTCACGAGACTGCACACCTTAGAGGGAACATTGGTGAGGACTGCCTTCAGAGAAGGGACAGCAACTCATCCAGCCAGGGAAGTACCACCAACCCTCTCTCAGGGCACTCCCCTTGTTCGCTGTGGGAAGAGAGCAAAGAAAACAAAACATCTGTACTCTCCACCACAGTAATACAAATTACTGGAATGTACTGTATTGAACTGATCTTCGACGTGGTCTCTGTGATTCGGCCTGCGCCGAAACTCATCGATATCTAGAAAGCTAAAACAGATTTTCGCACTCAGCTCCACCACACATGCGCGGGGCGCCACCGCGCATGCCCAGAGGAGCCGGGCACGGACATCCCGCCAGTTCTCTTCTGACCGCCGCCTGGCTAACAGCCTTTCTTCGTCGGTTCGTTGAAAACTTGGAAAGCTCCTTCTCCTTCGGATTCTCAGACCTTGGATTGGCTTCGGACCCCTCTTGTACTTCACGGATGTCAGTACTTCCACTCGGACCTCCCTGGGCTCATCGGGGCTCAGGGGGCCGCCCCCCCGGGCTCTTCTCCCCGGAACCGCAAGGCCCCACTGTATGGCTCAGCGGTGGGGATGTTTTAAACGCTGCATGGCCTGTGGCAGCAAACTTGCAGCCCCCGATGGACACTCCCTCTGCATATTCTGCTTAGGGGAGTCCCACAGACCAGAGACTTGTGCACACTGTGCAAAGTTTTCCAACCAAACTAGAAAAAACCAAGCAGCGCGCCTCAAAGTCGCACTTTTGGAGTCTGCTCTACGACCATCATCAGCAACACCGATGGACTCCACCCAGCCCTCGACGTCGGCCCTGACATCAATGGTTACCTTGAAGCCACCGATGCCTAAGGCAGCCTCCGACGCCGGTCACCATCTGCATAAGAGACCTCTAGTCCCACACTCTTCTTCTTCGACACCCACCAAGAAGAAGGACAAGTCAGAAAAGAAAAAGCCACGCCCGGCCAGTAAGTCCCGCGACAAGGGTGAGGCTTGGAGCACTGCTGAACAGGCTACCAGACCCGCGAGTACAGCCACGCCTGATCCAGACGCCTCTCGACCTCCACCACCACCGGAGATTATCCAATTGCTGGACTCTCCTCTCCATCCACCGGGTCCGGAACCATCAGAAACCGTTCTGCAGACCCAGGACTTCACAGCGGTGACGTATCACTCTCTGCAGGGACATTGATCCCACCTGGGATCCTCACACTCGGGATCCAGGCGCTCGGCATCGCCAACCGGGACGGAGGCATCGCACCACCCGGACGATAACAGCCCTCCGATGAACCCCAATGTTGCCTCTCCACCTCGACATCCAGTGTGTCCAGGGCATCCCTCCCGTCCTCGGGACCTGCCGCGATCCCCGCCTAGATACGACTACCGCCAATGGGACCCGCGAGGCTACTACCCTTACAGCACCTACCCGCTATCCACAACGCTGCCGTGGCTCTCCCCTTCTCGGTCGACATGGGACCCGCCTACATATCGATCTCACTCCCCGAGGAGATATGGGTACGATGCTCCACAGCCTCACTGCTCGCGTCGAGGCCGCCATCGATCCCGGTCTCCAACCCCACCAGTATGGATATCCACCCACACCCAGAGGAACCAGCCACCAGCTTCTACCCCGGTCCCGCCACTGCCGCCACCACCAAGACCATCGACAGCAACAGTCCCAACGCAACTGCAGCGCCCGCCTCCTCCTCCGCCCCCCTCGATGTCAGGATCATCCGATCCCGAATCCGATCCGGACGACGGATCCTCAGACACTTCTCCAGACCGACCGTCCCCCAAGCTGGACACTTCTGATAATCTGCCCATTTTGCCTTTGGAAGACGTCTCCTCCTACGGCAACCTAGTTAAATGGATGGCCATGTCGTTAGGCATCCCCATTGCCCAACCACCACCATCGGTATCGGACTCAGTGTTTGATATCGTACAGATGGACACATCGCCATCGGTGGCCCTCCCGCTCTCTACAGTTCTACTCCAGGACACCAAATCCCAATGGGACAAGCCTGCCTCCGCGCCTGTATCTTCCCGTCGCCTGGACCACATGTATAGGCTCCAGGAAGAAGGCATTGACTTCCTTGTGACCCACCCAAAACTGAACTCAATGGTGGTCAACTCCTCCACCAGATCTAAATGGGCTCACTCCACCCCTCCAGATAGGGAAAACCGATGCCTTGATGCATTCGGCCGATGAGTCTACTCCACAGGAGCCTTGGGCATCAAGACGGCTAACTACCTTGCCTGCATGGGCAGGTATCAGTATGCTTTATGGGAACAAATTTCTGCCCTCACCCAGGGCTTGCTGGACGACAAACATCTTGCCCTACGCAAGATCCAGAAGGAGGGCCTCCTATTGGCAAAGCAGCAAGTGAATTCGGCCAAACATAGCCTAGATGCCTCTTCCAAAACCATGTCCACCGCAGTGGCCTTAAGGCGACACTCCTGGCTACGCAACACGTCACTACAGCAGGACACCAGGACGCTCATAGAGGACCTCCCATTCGATGGACTAGGTCTCTTCCACTTGACCACGGACACCGTCCTCCAAGACCTCGACAAGAGCATCAAGGCTTCGAGGACCCTGGGAGTATCCCCATCCACCACGCACCCTTACAGACCGCGCACCTGGTCCAGGCCCTGGTCACGGCGCTCTTCAGCCAAGAGCTCACCAGACTGTTCGTGGTGTCTGAGACCCTCACCTGCTCAGCAGCGACCACAATACCAGGCCAAGCAGAGGCAGAACACATCACAGTCCTCTGGTCACCAGAAATTTACAAGAGGCCCCAAACAGGGCCTTTGACTCTGCCCTATCCCTCATGCAGCCCACTCGCCTGGCGCCTTTCATTGAAGTTTGGCACAAGATCACAACAGACAAATGGGTGCTCTCCATCATAGCCTCTGGCTACCGTATAGAATTCCTTCAACAACCATCATACCACAAATTCACAACCACCCCACCCACCCAAGCGCTTCAAGCAGAGATCGCCACCCTACTCCGCAAGGATGCGATCGAGCTGGTTCCACATGCCCACCGGGGAATGGGCTTCTTCTCCCACTACTTCCAGATCCCCAAGAGGGATGGAGGCACGTGACCCATTCTTGACCTCCGCAATCTCAACAACTTTGTCCAATACAGGCGTTTTCACATGATCACCCTACGCTCTTTCCTTCCCCTTATCTGCAGGGGCTCATGGATGGCAACCCTCGACCAGCAAGACGCCTATTTTCATATCACTATTGCCCCTCCCCACCGGAAATTCCTCCGTTTCGCAGTTGCAAGGCTACTCGAGAGCAGCGGCAGAGAACCCAACAAACTCAGCGTCGGGCGAGGCTCCGGAGAACGCGCAGGTGCAGAAATCAACGTTGGAGAAAGGCCACCGGCACACTACGGAGAGTGAGCAAGAGAACTGCGTCAGTGGAGTAGCCAGAAGAGAATTAAGGAGGAACAAAGAGGAAAGAAACGCTAACAACGTAGAAAGAAAGTTGAAAGCGTAGGAGGAAGCAGATGGAAAAGACATTAACATAACTGCAAAGAAGAGAACGTAAGCCATTGGAAATGTCACGGAACTTTGGGGGAAGGGATTAAAGAGAACTTAAAGGGGAAGTAATAATTGGGGGGGAAAAGTGTATTTAAATTTCCAGAATTCCTGGATCATCAAGAAAGGGATCCTTACCATCACCAGCGCAACTGAGAATGATGAACCCACAGAAACAACCGTCAAGCAACCCGAGCCAAACACCTCTAGACATCAAATCAACAATTGAGGAAACAGTAGCAGCTGCGGTTAAAGCTGTAATGGAAAACACCCTGCCGGTCTTGATGGAGAAAGTGGAGGAAAGATTTCCAGCTATGATGGAGAAAGTAGAGGAGAGGTTTCCGGCCATGATACAGAAGGAAATAGCTCCTATATATACAAAGATTGATGAGTTCGCCACACAGATTAAAACAGAGATTGAAGAGATTAAATCTCAAGTAATAACAAATAAAAAGGATATCCAGAAAGTGATGGCCGGGGAGAAAAAATCTCATGAAAAACTGAGGGAAGTAGATTTAGATCTTCAGGAGCTGAAGGCCAAGAACGAGAGTCTTGAAGAAACAATAATAGGCATGGAAATGGAGAAGGCTGCTCTAGTGGTGCGCTGTCAAAATGTTTCTGAAAAAATGACTCACAATTTAAAGGAAGAAATTGCAACTGGACTAGCAGAACAACTGGGAGTCAGTTCTAAACAAGACTTGTTGGAAAGTATTGACACGCTGTACAGAAGGAACTCGGCATATGCAAGAAGATTTAACGTACCGAGAGAAGTACACGTCAAATTTACCAAAAGGGAAACAAGGGATAATATATTAAGAGCGGCCCAAGGGAAAAAAGTTGTTTTACATGGAGAAGAAGTCAGACTTCTAAAAGAAATTCCCTGGCGAGTAAGGGAAAAAAGAAGAACCTATCAACACTTGGCAGCGGTTCTACGGGAGAGGAATATAGAATACAGATGGAACATTCCAGAGGGTCTGACTTTTGAATATAAAGGAAAAAGATACAAACTAGACTCTGTATTCAAACTTGAAAACTTCTTGGAGAGATTTGGCCCCGACCTAGGAACAGAAAAAGAAGAAGAAGGAGAAGAGGAGGATACCCAAACAGAAGGAGAAGAAGAAGAAATCGAGGAAAACAAAGAAAGGCAGAAGAGGAGAAGAGGTAAGAAAGGAAGCAACCCAATCCCGCTCCAGATACAGACGAGAAATCAGGCAAAAAAGCAAACCTAAAGAGTTAAAAAATAATGGTGCCCCGTTCTAAAGAAATTAAAATAACTTCAGTAAATGTAAACGGATTAAACAGCCCGCAAAAAAGAAGGCGCATATTGCACCAAATTGCCAAATTAAAATCAGACGTAGTTTGTATACAAGAAACACACCTTAAAAAAGATCATCTAATATACCTAAAAAACAAAAGTTTAGGGTCAGTGTTTGCTGCTGCAGATGAAAACAAGAAAAAGAAAGGAGTTGCAATCTATGCAAAGGACCACCTTCATCCACAACACATATACACATTCAAAAGATGGCAGAATAGTAGCAATAAAAATAATAAAACAAGGGAAGGAATGTTTAATAGTAAATATTTATGCTCCCAATGCAAATCAGAATCCCTTCTACAAAGAGCTAGCAGAGGTATTAGCTTTAAAAAAATATGATCAAACTTGTATTATAGGAGACTTTAATGCAGTTATGGATAGGAGAATTGATAGGAGAAACCAAAAAGATGCAAAGAAAAATAAAAGGGGTACAGTTCTACCCAATAGTTTTATTCAATTGGCTGATGAACACGATCTATTAGATGCGTGGAGAACAAAAAATGAAAAGGAACAGGGATTTACTTTCTACTCGCTGAGGTACAAATCTTGGTCGAGAATAGACATGGCATGGGTCTCCAGATCACTCCTGATGGAAACAACCTTTGCAGATCGTAATCCCATAACCCTAACTTTGAGAGAGGTAAAGAAAAATAGAAGATGGGTCATGACTAAGATGGGTCATGCACTAAAAGATCAGGAATATGTAGAAGGAATGAAGGAAGAAATTAAAGATTTTTTCAAGAGAAATATACAACCAGAGATCTCAATTAACACAGTATGGGATGCCTTTAAAGCTTTTGTAAGAGGAAAACTAATAAGTCACTCTGCATGGAAAAAAACCCAAGAAAATAAAGAATATGAGCAATTGGTTAATCAGATCAAAATAGAAGAAGGAATCTGCCTAAGTAATAAGGATGTAACAACCAGTAGGCAAAAGCTGTTGTTAAGCCAACATAAAATGAATCTATTGTTAAGCAAAAAAGTAGCCAAAAAAATTGAGTAAAATAAAATGTACTTTTTTGAGAATGCGAACAAACCAACTAGATGGCTGGCCTACAGACTGAAAAAAGAGGAAGCTAAAAGGTCTATAATTACACTAAAAGATGAAACTGGGATTAATAGGTATCTACTAAAAGATTTAAAAGAGATAGCAGTAAGTTATTTTAACAACCTATATAGACAGAAAGAAGAGAACGATGAAAGTATTATGCAATATCTTAAAGAACACACTAAGACTTCAAAATACATGGAGGCACAAAGAAATATACTAAATGAACCTATCACTATGTGTGATGTGGTCGAAGCGATAAAAAGACAGAAGAGAAATAAAGCCCCCGGCCCAGATGGCCTACCAGGAGAATTTTACCAAAAATTTGAGGGACAAGTGTCGATAATATTTAAAGATCTGATAAACAATATAGGGACAAATGGTATTGTCCCAGACTCCTGGAAAAACGCTTTGATAATGCTAATCCCTAAAGATCGAGAAAATCTAGATGAGATCAGTAATTACAGACCAATTTCTCTATTAAATGAAGATTATAAAATTTATGCAAACATATTGGCAGAAAGACTTTAAAAAGTATTAAGGCAGACCATAAATAGAGATCAAGCAGGATTCCTTCCGGGAAGGCAATTAAGAGAAAATTTGAGAACTTTAATGGGGGCCCTGGAGTACTATGAAGCACATCCAGAAAAACAGGTCGCATTGATGTTTATGGATGCGGAAAAGGCATTCAATAATATCTCTTGGAAATTCTTAAAAGCAAAACTAATAGAGGTAAATTTAGGAGAGAGGTTCAGAAATATGATTGAGGCAATATATAAAAACCAATTTGCTAGAATAATAATAAATGGCGACATATCACATCAGATTAACATAGAAAAGGGTACGAGACAAGGATGCCCCCTCTCCCCTTTACTATTCATTTTTGCCTTAGAAACATTATGTGACCAGGTACGAGAAGATGCGAATGTTAAAGGTCTTAAAACTAAAGGACAGGAATATAAACTCTGTGCCTATGCAGACGACCTGATGTTTATTACAGAAAACCCTGAAGACTCACTAGGTAGACTATTGGAAATAATTAATAAATATGGGAAAGTGGCGGGTTTAAAAATAAATTTGAAAAAAACTAAATTATTAACAAAAAACTGCTCTAAAGTGGTAGATGATAAGATACAAACTGTATCTAATATCTCAATAACTAAAAAAGTTAAATATCTTGGTATCATATGCTCAAATAAGACAAGCTCTCTAATTGAAGATAATTACAAATGTTTAATAAATAAAGTTAAAAAAGATTTGGATAATTGGAAAAATTTGAATTTATCTTGGTTAGGTAGAATAGCAGCCATTAAGATGAATATCCTACCCAAATTTCTATTTTTAGCCCAGACAATTCCTCTTTTAAATGAAAAAGCCTCATTTTATAAAGAAATTAATAGATTAACAAAAGAGTTTATTTGGTTCCCAAAAAAACCGAGAGTCAAGTGGAAGACACTACAAGGGGGGAAAGAAAGAGGAGGATTGGGGGTACCCAATTGGGAAATATATGGTCTAGCATCAGCTCTTATTTGGATAAGAGATTGGGTAAAGCTGGAAAATCAGAGAGTTCTAGCATTGGAAGGACACGATCTCTACATGGGATGGCACGCTTATGTGTGGTACGAGAAGTACAAAATCCATACTAACTTCAATCTACACACATTAAGGGCAGCCCTCATGAAAAATTGGAATAAAATCAAGGAAAAATTCTATCTTAAAATACCAACATGGGTATCCCCACTGGAGGCTTTTATAAAGCCATCCTTGTTAACACAGAATAAGTTAATAAATTACGGGGATTTGCTGGATAAAAGAGGAAACCTTAAGTCTGAGATCCAAATGAAAGACGAATTAGGAATTCAATTGTCGTGGTGGGAAAATATTCAGCTGCAATCCAGATATAAAGAAGATAAGAAAATTGGTTTTAACGAAAACCCTAATGAATTAGATATTATTTGGTTAAATAATGAAGATAAATTAATCAAAAATATATATAACTTTATGAATAATTATGAAATGCAAGAGGATATAATAAACCCTACTAAGTTAAACTGGATGAAGGATTTCGGATATTCCATAGATACAGATAGGGGGACAAAAACTTGGAATTCACTTAAATACCTGAAGGCAGCAAGTTATAAAGAAAATATATATAAAGTTTTTCACCGCTGGTACTGGTCCCCCGACAGATTAAACAAATGCTATAAGAACATATCTGAAGCGTGTTGGCTATGTGAATCTGAAAAAGGCATGTTCTTTCATATGTGGTGGACCTGCAAGAAGATGCAAAAATATTGGAAAATGGTAGGCGAGTGGATATTTAAGATCTTTGCTGTTGTAATACCTATTAAGCCAGAGATTTTTCTATTGAATATACTCCCAGAGGGATTTAATAAAGTAGATCAGAAATTGTTAGCCTATATCCTTACCGCAGCGCGAATATTAAGAGCAAAAAAATGGAAAAGCTCTGTACTACCGGGCAGAATAGACATAGTATACAAGCTATTGGAAAGGGCTGAATTAGATAAGTTGAGTTACCTATGTAATACAGATAACAAAACTGATCCAACATTTACATAGTCTAAATTATATCTAAATATGTAAAGAATATGTGCTCTATATTTAGAAATGTTTGTAAATAATTGTTCTAATTTGAAAACTAAATAAACTGTTTAATAAAAAAAAAAATAACGTGGTGGACTCACTTCCCCAACCTTCTACAGGGAGCACCCTTCCACGTCCCCTCACCCACACGGACGCTCACTACGGATGCCTCCCACTGGGGATGGGGTGCGCACCTCTGCGGAAACACCATGGGGGCCCCGTGGGAGCCCCTACTCCACTCCAAACACATCAATTACTTGGAACTCATGGCGGTCTTCCATGCCCTACATGCCTTCCGCGATCTGCTTCAGGGTCACTGCGTGGCCATTCTTTCGGACAACACGACCACCGTTGCCTACATCAATCGACAGGGAGGCACGGTTTCGCGGTTGCTCTGCTGCCTCGCCCTCCGCGTGTGGAACTGGTGTCTCTTTCACAACATCTATCCCCGAGCCACCCACATCCCAGGCCGCGAGAACACCAAGGCCGACAGCCTCAGCAGAGGCCTCGCTTCTCCACACGAATGGGATCTCTCAGACATGTATCTATGCCCCATCTTCCAGCGTTGGGGCACTCCAGACACAGACGCATT
Source organism: Lepidodactylus listeri (assembly GCA_029233225.1). Taxonomy (NCBI): domain Eukaryota; kingdom Metazoa; phylum Chordata; class Lepidosauria; order Squamata; family Gekkonidae; genus Lepidodactylus; species Lepidodactylus listeri. The sequence goes on along the minus strand of JARCFY010000009.1, from coordinate 106,487,908 downwards.
TGCTACCAAGTCCAACACCAAATGCCGCCACTTCTGCTCCCGGGGAGGTATGCATCCCGACTACCTAGGAGATGGCCTGCTGCTCCCATGGTCGAACGCATTCCTATACATCTTCCCTCCTCTGCCCCTGCTCACACGAGCGATTGCAAAGATCCGGGCAGACCACGCAGACTGCATCCTCATAGCGCCCTGGTGGCCCCGCCAGCAGTGGTTCTCCCCTCTACTACTGATGGCTCAGGGTCGGTTCATCCACCTTCCCCCCAACCCCTCCTCCTCAGCATCACCGGGTCCCCACTTTTGCATCACGACGTTCCACACTTGAAACTGATGGTGTGGAGGCTATTCCCCCGGGCTTCTCCCCCGGAGTAGCCAACGTCCTCCTGAACTCTCGAAAACAATCCACCAGAATGTCTTACGCCTACAAGTGGGCAAGGTTTGTCAACTTCCTGCACACAGACAACGCCTCCTCTACCTCCGTAGGGCTCCCACGTATTTTTGACTTTTTATTGTCACTGGCTGACTCTGGACTGTCACACTCCTCCATCAGGGTTTACCTGGCTGCTATCTCTGCGTTCCACGGCAGGATCGACTGCTTCACGGTCTTCACACATCCCCTCTCCAAATGCTTCCTTAAGGGTTTGTTACACCTTTACCCGCCGTTGAAACCACCGGCACCTCTATGGGATCTACCCCGGTACTGCGCCAGCTTACCAGGAAGCCATTTGAACCTCTATCTTCATGCGACCTAAGACTCCTGGCCTGGAAAACGGCATTCTTAGTCGCGATTACTTCAGCGCGCCGTGTCGGGGAAATAATCGCCTTCAGACACGACGCCCCATACCTCTCCTTTCCCCCAAAAGGAGTTTGCCTACTCCCAGACATCTCTTTCTTATCAAAAGTACTCTCTGAGTTCCATCTCCACTCCGAGGTCTTCCTACCGGACTTCTTCCCCAGCTACGCCTCGGAAGAGGAGCGCTTATTACACATGCTTGACATCAAGCGCTCCATCCTGTTCTATCTCCAACGCACTAAAGCAACGCGGTGATCCCCGCATCTCTTTGTGTCCTATACCCCAGGCAGAATGGGCATGCAAATCACATCACGTAGACTCTCTCGGTGGATAGTCCAACTCATTTCTCTCTGTTACGAATTGGCCCACACCCAACTACCGGGCCCCATGAAAGCGCACTCCACCAGAGCGATGTCTACATCTATGGCCTTTTTGAAGGGTGTCACCCTATCGGACATCTGCAGGGCCGCCACCTGGGCATCTCCAAACACCTTTATTCAGCACTATGCCTTGGACACCAGAGCCTCAGACCGGACGGCCAGGGGCAGACTCATCTTATCTACTGCCTCTCGCTGACCGCCTGCCTGCACCCATCTCCAGGTAGGATTGCTCGCTAATCTCCCACTGGTATGAATCACAGAGACCACGCTGAAGATAAACAGGTTGCTTACCTGTAACTGATGATCTTCGAGTGGTCATCTGTGCATTCACACCTCCCGCCCACCTTCCCCTCTGCGGCCAGGCGGAACTTACTCTGCTGGTTGCAGTGGTCAGAAGGAACTGGCAGAATGTCCGCGCCCGGCTCCTCTGGGCATGCGCGGTGGCACCCCGTGCATGCGTGGTGGAGCTGGGTGCGAAAATCCATTTTAGCTTTCTAGATACCGATGAGTTTCGGCACAGGCGCAGAAACCCACTGGTGTGAATGCACAGATGACCACTCGAAGATCATCAGTTACAGATAAGCAACCTGTTTTTATTGTATTGAACTGTTATTGTGTATGTTATTTATTTGTGTTAATACTCAATATACAGTGTTTGCTGGCTCTGAAGCCAGGCTCATGAGCAGGGGTGCAAATTCCTTCCTGGCCACCTGCATGAAGTGGAAACAACTTGTGATTTGGGGGATGGGGCCTGGGGAGGTCAGGCACCTTGTTGGGGTACAATGCCATAGAGGCCGCCCTCCAAAGCTTCCATTTTCTCCAGGGGAACGGGTTCTCTATGTAGTCTGCAGACAAGCCATAATTCCGGGGAATCTCCAGGTCCCACCTGGAGGCTGGCATCCCTACTTGTGAGGGATACATTTCAGGTGCATCTTTCAGGATTCGAAGAGGCACTCACCACATTTGCTGTGGGAAGCAAACCAAAAAGCCAAACACCTGTATTCTTCACCACCAAAGTAAGACATGCAGATGGCTGTAAGGAAATATAACTTTATGCAAAAATATTAGAAAACCAGTTGTCACGCCCACGTGCACCCCCTGACGGTGATGGGCAGTCTGTCACCCTCCCGTGGGAGCCTCGAGGGGTGGGGGTTGGGCAAGCGGGAGGACGGGCGTGGCCTCAGAATGGGTGGCGCCTGGTTAACACCACCAGGCGCAGCCCCGCGTAGTCAGTGACTTAAGCAAGTGCTCAGCCGGGTCACTTGCTCTCTCGCTCTGCGTCTCAGCCTCTTTGCAGCTCTCAGTTTTCCCTCTGCACATGCCACTTCCTCCCCGGCCATCCCATATCTCCTCCTTTTTATCCCTTTCCCTCATCCCTCAGTGCCCCTCCCTCTCTTCCCTACCACCCTCCCCATTGTGCGGCTCCCTGCTACTCAGCTCCTCTCTCCCTCCCATTGGCTTCTCAAGTTCCTCCCAGCTCATCTCGTCCCCGCCCCTCCTGCAGCTCTGGGCATCCCACGTGGCCCCACCCGGCTGTGGCGGCGAGTCCGGGGCCGTCCTGGGGTGTCTGTCTCCTGCCTGTTCCTGTGGCTGCCTGGTCCCTGCCGGTCTCTCTGCACCTCTCGGGGGTCCTAGCTCGCCCTCCTTCACAGGCACATCGGGGCCAGCCCCGGGTCCTCACAGCTCCCGCATGCCCTGGCTGCCCCGTCCTCAGCCTGCTCTCCTTGGCCGTCTTGCAGCCGAGTCTGTGCGCCCCCCCCGGGGTTCCTTCTCCTCCCAACCCCTCTCCACTCCTTCCAGAGGGGCTGCCGGCCCCATCCGAGGCCCCAGGTAAGCCTGGAGAGTTCCCACCATGGCGGGAACGGCGGTTCCTGGGGCTCCCGGGAGCCCTGCAGTGGGACACCAGTATAAGAATAACAAATCACAACTATTTACAGATCATCAAAAAATCTAAGACTAACAACAACAACACTAACTACTCCCCCCCAGCTCCCTCCTCTCTTCCCCCTGCGTTTTCCTCCTCCTCCTGTGCCTCGACGGCAGTGTTGAGGTGCATGATGTCCCATTCCCACCTCATCCTAAGCATGTGTCAGCTATGCTGCCATTTCCTGGGCGGGGGTTGGGACTCGACTAGTGACCCCACCCGTTGGAATGTGCTCATGTGCTGTTTAGCTGTCTAGCTTCCTTATCACGCCCTGCTTTGTCCCCCTACGTTCCCAGGTTGTGCCTGCTTCGCTCCCAGCTTGCTCAAGGTCTGGGATAAATCCTCCCCTACCATGTTATTCTTTTTACAGCTGTTCTCAAAAACATATTAGTAGAAGTTCCTTGGGAACAAAAAGCACAATAACCTGCTTGCTGCCATTTCTGTGTGAAACCTGTTTAGGGGGATGGAACAACTTTTTACGTTTTATGATTGGTGTAGATGTAATGAGGAGGATTCCAGTTACTTAGTATAATACTGTTTGTTTACAATAAAGTCATTGCTAACAGAGAAAGTGTAACTATTCCAATAAAAACCTCTTTGCAAATAAAGGACTTTCTGGTTAAGAAGACCTGTTGCAGACTGCATCTTTTGGGACAACCTCACAGACTGTTAATAATCCCCATTTCTGGGACCTGTCCATTGTACTCGCCATGGAAGATGATGCTTCTGAAATCCCAGTCACCACTGAGAAAGATTTCCAGGTGCCGCCAGGGGAAGAGCCGGTGCCGCAGGTAACCAGTGCTTGGGTTAACATTAAACCCCAAAACTCTGGAACTCAGGCCTGGGCGCATTTTATAATTGTATCATTGGATTACAAACTACCAAAGCCTGGTCCCCCCGCTGGGAGGCTGGTGCTCGTCATTCAGGGTCTCGAGGCATGGATCGGAGACCCATGGAGGAGTTCCAAGTTGGCGAAGTCTGGGCACAGATGGTTCGGAGATTTGACACCATACAGAGAGGTCTGCAGAGAGAAATGACCACACTCCTGACTGACCTGCCTAACGTGGTAGTGCAGGTGGTGCAAGGCCAGCTGGCAGTGGCGGGACATGGATCTCCACCAGTGCCGGCCCCCGGTGCAACCACCCACACAGCCAGTTGGGCCACCAGGGCAGCAACCTGGGCAACGGAGACAACCCGCCGTGCCGGAAGGGGCCCCTGCACCTGGGCCCGCTCACCCGGGGAACTGTCATCCAGTGCCACATGAGCTGATGGGGGCCACCTTCGATGGGAACCCCAATAAGCTGCAGTTCTTCATCATCAAAGCGGGGCGCTGCATGCAGAATTGGGGTCATCTGTTCTGGGATGACAGTGACTGGATAGGCTACCTGGGTTCCAGATTGCGTGAAGAAGCAGCCGACTGGTATGTGAGCCTACACAACCCTCCAGGCCTTGAACTTGACAGTGTGGATGACTTTATGTGGGCTCTACAGTGGCAATACCAGGATCCTGACCGACCTGCCTAACATGGTAGTGCAGGTGGTGCAAGGCCAGCGAGGAGAAGGCACAGAACCAGGTATGAGCTTTAACCCAAGGGAAGATGTCGGCTTGTGAGTACACAGCCCCTTTCAAACGCCTGGAGGCAAAGATTCAAGGCTGGCCAGAGGAGGTGTTTGTAGAGCAGTATCGTCGGGGGGTTGAATATGGAACTGTATGAGACTATATTGAGAAATGTCAACCCCGCTACTCTCCCAGCATGGATTTGAGCCATGAAAGAAGCTGAGGCCCAGTTCACTCTGATCTGCATGTGACACCCTCCTAGTGGGCCGAAGAGTTCCATCCCAGGGGCCCCACCAGCCAAGCCCAAGCCACTCCCACCCTCTAATCTTAGGGAGTTCCACATGAAGAAGGGGCTGTGCACTAGGTATGGGGAGCCGGGCCATTTTGCACCAGCATGTCCAGCCTCCATCCCTAGGGGAGCGGGGTTTCCCCCCTCCCCACCTGGTCAGCCCAAAACGAAGCCACGGGTCTGCGGGCGCTACAAATCGTGGAATTGTGCTTTCCTGAGAAGCCCCAGGAGGCGGAACCCACTAAGCCGCAGGGAAACGACCAGGACCTGCTCTGAACAGTGTGATGCAGCAGGTCCCTCCTCCCATGGTGCCCAAAACGGTGAGCTCTCCCGGGCCTCTACTGTATATTCTAATGACTGTTATGCACCCCCATCTGGGCACACACATGAGAGTCAGGGCTCTCATTGATTTGGGGTGTGCCAAAGACTTGATCAGCCCTATGGTGGTGAATGGCATGGGGTTGTGGGTGAATACATTGGAAGAGCCCTTAGAGTTTACTCAGATAGATGGCTCCAAAATGAAAGAGCCCTGTACCTTTGAGACTGAACCCATTAGATTAGGTACAGGGTGTGAGACTTCTGCACTTAACAGCAAAAGATCAGACCTTTGTTGATGAAACAGAGTTCTTTATTTCTTAATACTGCATGACAGGTTCTCGACGTTTGTTAGAGATGCCACATAAAGAACAGTCAGAGTTAATATACACTCCTGTACAGTTTGAACCCCGACATTCGGCCAATCACAGAAAAGGGAGAAAAGCGCGGTTAAAAGATCTTAGCCATTTTACTTCCCACAGGAAAGGTGAAGTGTGAAAGTTATAAAAATTCCCCTCCTGAACTGGGCGCCCCAGATGTGTGAAGCATATACATAACAAAGTGGTTGCCGTGGCCTTTCAAGGTCTTCACATAGCGATAAGACAGTTCTGTCTCTCCGGGGATGGAGGAGGAGGGAATGCATGGGAGGAAAGGCCATTTGTTCTTTGGTGACATGCAAGTATGCGGGGTCGCCACTCTCCCGGATGAAATGGTTACACTGACCAGACCTTCAAAGAGCAATATATCTCAGAGCAATAAACGGTTGGGGTGAAACAGGAGACAGCTTGAAAGAGATAGCAATGGTTACACTTTTAGTTAAGCGATAGCAAGTTACAGAAAGCACAATGAAAACCCTGTTAGGATCCTATGATCCTGACACAGGGGACCATTGGGAAGAATGGGCTTTTGTAATCACGCCTCATGCCCAGTTTCCTATGGTCTTGGGGAGCCCCTGGTTGCGGGCACATGACCCATACATTACTTGGAGTGAAGGGAGGATCACCTGGGTATCTCCCGCATATAAAGAGCACCTATGAAACGAGGATTGGGGCAATCAGCCGGATCTTGTTCCTGATTGCCTGGCTCGTGAGGAACTTTTATCCATACCTCCCGCATACAGGGATTTAGCGGAGATTTTTGAAGAAATGGAAGCTGACGAGCTTCCCCCCCACTGGAATACTGATTGAGCAATTAAGCTTTGCCCAAGGGGAAATTGTATCCTAAGTCCCCTGATGAGAGACCAGAACTGTGCAAGTTTATTGATAAAAACTTGGAGTGTGGTTTCATCAGCCCGGCCATGTCCCCTTTTGCCGCCCCCATACTTTTCCGGAAAAAGAAAAATGGAGGGGAGGCACAGGGGTGGTCTGGGGGGGCAGCCCATGCCAGGGGCCACATGGTGGATGGCCATGTCACCCACCGTGCCAGGAGCAGGTGCCACCGTGCCAGGAGCAGGTGCCACTGTGTGACACCACCTGAGCCACTCTTTATTTCCCCCACAGCGAGCCGTCCATGATGGCCACGGCGCAGAGGCCACGCACCCACAGCCCTCACCCACAGCTCTTTGGAGGAGGACACCGCGGCCAGACCATCCGCAGGTAAGCTCTCCCTCAGACGGTGGGGGTGGGCAGGCTTGCTGTGGAGATGGCATGACTGCATGCCTCTGGCTCATGGCATGGTGTCTGGAGCCAACGCTGCCAGAGCACTCCACACCCAATGGCTGCCATGGCAGCATGGCCGCCACGGCTATGAGGATGCTGCCAAGGGCCCGGCTCCTGCCGTGGGCAGCTGCTGACAGCTTCTGCTCTGTCCCCTCCCTCAGAGCCACCCATACCAGCAGACAGCCCCTGGACACCACTTTCTCCCAGTGTCCTTCTGAAGTGGCAGGGAAGCAGCTCCCAAGCAGGTAAGTACAGAAGGGAGCTGGGAAACAGCTGCAGCTGTTTGAACTGGCTCCCTTCCCCCGCTTCACAAGCAGAGCTCTCTCGCTTCACTTCCCTAGTCTGTCCTTAGCTACTGAGAGTGAACATATTAAATATAGATTGAGGAACTAGAAAAGACCTATAAAGATACAACTGTTGAGTCAGATGAACATAAGATTAAAAATCTGGAAGAACTGAAAGCTTTTGGGAAAAAAACGAGATACAAAGATTAAGAAATTTGATAGAGTGGAGATCTGGTTCTGGTCAGCTCGAGGACAGATGTGTGTGAGAACGCTCTGACCACGTCTGTCAAACCTTTGTTTTTCTTTTAGGCTATTAGGACTGCCTCACCCCTCTCCTGTAGGGAGAGAGGTGGTAAGGGGCTCTGGAACACTGGTGGTGGGGAGTGGCGACCCCCTAAGCCGTAGTGTGCCCCAAAGACAGAGATACTTAAAAGGCCTCATCACAAGACTTGCCGAGGAGAAGAGAGACCGGAGAACCACAGGAGTCTGGCGATGTTTGGACGAAAAAGGATAAAAGCTAAGTAAAATTTAGTTTCTGGCAGAAATAAAGTACTAACTGTAAAACAGAACTGAGGGGTGAGAATTTAATTTGGTGGAACGCAATTACGAATGCAGGAAGGGAGGCGGAGGCGATTACCCTCTAGAATGAACAGCTAGCACAATAACTGGACCGGGAGAGGGGAATAATTGAAGAAAAGGCAAGATAAATAAGAGAATCTGCTAAGAAAGAGCAATATATACTGCAGAAGATTCTGTTTCTACTCTCTTGTTGCAGGAACAAGGGGTTAAAAAGGGGAAAGGTACCTTTAAGAGGAAGGCGCAGCACGCAGTCCGAGATGAGGAAAGCAGCTGAGTCACGATAGTAGCAGAACTAGCTGGGAGAGAGTCACGGAGCTGCTGACGTAAGAGACCGGCGCCACGGGAGTGAGAGCTGTAAGCAACATAAAGTACGGGGGAGATACGCTGTCAACGTAAGACAACAGAGTACGCCGGGATCAAGAGAGTGGCGGAGAAGAACTACAGAGCGGGAGACATACGGAATCAGCGCAAAACATAAGACTTTAACGTAAGACTTTAAAGAGACACAAAGAGGCATAATATTGAGTGGGAAAGTTTGAAAAGGAGAGAAGTTTAAAGTTAAAAGACTGGAAAAAATTGTTGCTATAAGGGAGACTGACTATAATTAAGTTGCTTGATGTTATAAGTAAATCTATATGTATAGATTTAAAGGGGTGGAACTGTATTACAAGTGTATAGGGGGGAAGTCATAGCTCAGAAACAACTCAAATAATTATAGAATTTGAAAACACATTAATATAACCCAGGTAAAAAAGAAAAAATTTATCTCAAGAACTATTTAATTGACCTAAAAACGTAAAATTAAGGGGATCAATAAGAAAAAGAGAAATAACTTATAATAATTATAATAATTATAACAATTAGCCCTTAAAAACATTTAATAAATTACTTTAAAAAGTTAGTTTAAATATTTATTAATTAATTGGTAATATAACTTAATTTTGACAAGAAACAATTAACTATTAATTAATTAATTAATTGGGTAATTTAATTTTAATAGGAAATAACTAATTAATCACCTAATTTATAAAGCTCTAGCAGTTAAAAAAAAGGGGGGGGGAGAGATATCCAGAATAACTAGAATTAGCTGATAAACCAACTTTTACTGGGGAAAAAAATTAACTGAATTGAGCAAACTCCATGGCATCAGGTGGAGGTAGTGGTAATAGGAAATCATCCATCCCATCACCTAATATAGCTAAAAACATGAGCCAACTTAAACCAACACCAACTAATATACCTCAGATATCTACTAAAGACTTGAAAGCCATGATCGAGGAGTCAGTCTCAGCAGTGATAAAGCAGACTATAGAAAACACGCTGCCTGTATTAATTCAAAAGGAAATGGAACCCATCCAAATGCTCCAGGTACAAATGGAAGAAATCTCAAGGCAAGTCCAAGCGGAAACGGAAGAATTCAGGCAACAAATTTTAGAAAACAAACAGGAAATACAGAAAATTGCAACTAACCAACAACTAATTGCATCCAATCAGCAAAAGACAAACAGAAGAGTGGCAGAGGTGGAGTTAGAAGTTCAAGAATTAAGAGCAAAAAATGAAAGAATGAAAGAAACACTAATCAGTTTGGAGATGGATAAGGCAGCATTAATTTTATGCTGCCAGAACATCCCAGAAAAAATAGGTTCGAATCTAAAAGAAGAAATAGTGGTCAACTTAGTGGAACAACTTGAAGTGAGCTCCAAAGAAGAATTGACAGCAGAAATTGAAGCAGTTTATCGAAGGAACTCCTCATATGCCAGAAAATACAATGTACCGCGGGAAGTCCACATTAAGTTCTTCAAAAGAGAAATGAAAGAGAAAATTTTGAGAGCTGCCAATGAAAATAGGGTGCAGATCCAAGGAGAAGAAATTAGATTTCTCAAAGAAGTACCTTGGAGTGTACGAGAATGGCGGTTTAAATACCAAGATTTAACAGATCTGCTGAGGACCAGGAATATAACTTACAAATGGTTATATCCTGAAGGCATTTTCTTTGAATTTCAAAGCAAAAGACACAAAATTAATTCAATATTCAAACTAGAAATTTTTTGGAGACTTATGGGGAAGGCCTAGGATGGCAGAGAGATGAAGAAGAGGAAGAGGAGAAAAATGAAGAGAAAGATAGTGGAGAAGAAAATCCAACAGAACAAGAAGGAAAAAAGAAAGAAGGTGAAAGGAAAAAAAGGAAAAAAAGAATAGAAGTTAAGACATCACAAATGCCGACACATTTCCAATAAAGGAGCAAGGCGGAGGAAGAGAAAAGAAAAAATGGCGCACACCAAGACACTTAAAATTCTCTCTATTAACATGAATGGGCTGAATAGCCAACAAAAAAGGAAAAAAATATTTCACCAATCAGTTAAACTCCAAGCAGACATAATCTGTATGCAAGAAACTCACATTAAAAAAAGTGATGTAAAATATCTAAGAGCCAAAAAATTAGGTGAAGCCTTTATATCATCAGATGAGAAAAAAAGGGGAGTAGTAATATTTGTTAAGGAACAATTAAATCCACAACTACTTCACTCATCCAGGGATGGCAGAATAGTAATTAAAATAACAAGACAAGGTACAGAAACTTTAATAATTAATATATATGCACCAAACCAAAACCAGGAACCCTTTTTCGAAGAACTACAGAAGATCCTGATCAGCCAGAGTTCCAATAACATTTGCATAATAGGTGGTTAAAACACAGTCTTTGATGTAAAAGTGGATAGAAGTAATTATAAGAAAAATAAAAGAAGAGGCATGGCACTTCCAAATTTTTTTTTTTAGAAATTGCAGAAGATTTTAATTTAGTTGACATTTGGAGAGTTAGAAACCCAGATAAAAAATATTTCACATATTATTCATCGAGACACCAAACCTGGTCAAGAATTGACATGGCTTGGATGTCAGTGCCTTTCATAAAAGAGGTGATTGAGGCGGAAATATTACCTGCTACTTTTGCCGATCATAACCCAATCTTAATCTTGTTAAAAGAAATTAAAAAGAAAACCAGATGGTCATTTAATCTCAATATGTTAAGTAATCCAAAATTAGTAGAAAAAATTAAAATTGAAACAAAAGAATTTTTTAAAAGAAATACCCAACAAAAAACATCTATTAGAGTGATTTGGGATGCCTATAAAGCTTTTTTAAGAGGAATCTTAATTAGTCATCAGGCCTGGAAAGCTAAGCAAAATAAGTTGGAATACGAATACCTGTGTAAAAAAAATTAAATTGGAAGAAAATAATTTAAAGATGCTACAAAACAAGAAATAAGTAGATCAAAAATAAAAACTTTACAGCATAGGTTAAACTTAATGTTATCTCAGGAAATAGCAAAAAAAATTGAATTCACAAAACAATATCTATTTGAAAACGCTAATACAAATTAAAAAAGGAAAGAGAGAAAAGAACAATCTTAACCTTAAAAAATGATAAGGGAGAAGAAAAACATCTACTACATGAATTCAAGCAAATAGTTGAGGACTACTACAAAGAACTATATAAACAAGACACTGAAAATACTGTCCAAATAAAAGAGTATTTATTAGAGAAAAATAGATATCAATTTTCACAACATCAACAACATATATTAAATCAAAAGATTACAACCCAAGAAATTGTAGATGCAATTAGAAATCAAAAAAATAAAAAAGCCCCAGGTCCAGATGGTTTGCCGAATGAGATATATAAAATCCTTGAAAACCAGATCAATCTTCCATTTAAAACATTGATTGAAGCGATAGGTAAGACCAGATACATGGAATCAAGCAGTCATAACCCTAATCCCTAAAACAGAAGGAGATAAAAAATCAATTAATAATTATTGGCCAATATCACTTCTGAATTCAGATTATAAAATTTATGCTAATATCTTGGCAACCAGATTAAAAAGGGTACTTTCCGAGGTTATTCATCAAGATCAAGCGGGCTTCTTACCAAAAAGGCAAATGAAAAATGACACGAGAACCCTTATTTTTTTTTTAACTTTATTTTTAAAGTAGTTTTTTATACATTATAAGTTAAACACTTATAACAAAAAGAAAAACATATACATAATTTTTGGAGCCACACATCTTAGTTTAACCAAGCATAAAATTTGGACCATATCTTCATCGGATTTGTCCTGTCATTCATATTCAAAAGAAAACCTAGTTTGCTCATCTCTGCCCAGTCCAGAAGTTTAGTAGTCACAGCATCTTCACCCGGAAGCGTTGCAGATTTCCACGCGCTAGCCCGAACTATCCGGGCTGCTGTCAGTATAAAAGCCAATAATCTTTGTTCATGGCTAAGCAGACCTTCAGGAAGTATATTTAGCAGAAAGATTTCTGGAGCTAATGATATTTCCAATCCCATTATCTCCTTAATCATATTATGCACCATTAACCAATAACTTTGCATTTTTTTACATTTCCACCACATATGATAGTATGTTCCTATTTCCACCTCACACATCCAACATCTATTTGTTACATTTTTGTAGCATTTATGAAGCCTATCAGGGGACCAGTGCCACCGGTAGAAGAGTTTATAGATATTTTCTTTATAATTTATCACACCCAAAAATTTAATTGTTTTCCAGATTTTTGTCCACTGATCCACCTGGATATTATAGCCAAAGTCTTGCATCCATTTCACCATTGAGGGTTTTATCTTTTCATCCTGCATTTCATAAGCTAGGATTATTTTATAAATTTTATTAAGTTTGTTTTTATTCATCCAATTTAGATCTAATCCATTCGGAACATCATAAAAATCAACCATTTTATCCAGATGATACCTGGAATTTAATTGATTGCATTCCCACCACGATAATTGCAAATTTAGTTCACTTTTTAGCTGATCATTGCACTTTAATTTCCCCTTATTATCCAACAATTTATCATAACTCACTAAATTTTTTGAATTTATCAGCGATGGCTTAATAAAGGCCTCCAGCGGGGAGACCCATCTGGGCGTTTTTAAATAAAATTTTTCTTTTATACTTAGCCAATTTTTCATGAGTGCTGCTCTTAGAGTATGAGTACTAAAATTTGCATGGATTTTGTGCTTATTATACCATACATAGGCATGCCATCCCATGTAAAGGTCATGCCCTTCTAATGCCAGAATTCTGGCGTTGTCTAACAGTACCCATTCTCTCAACCAAACTAGGGCTGCGGCTTTCCCATAGATTTCCCAATTTGGTATGGCAATCCCTCCTTCCTCCTTCTGATCTTGTAAAATTTTCCACTTTACTCTAGGTTTTTTGGGGAACCAGATGAATTTTTTTGTTAATTCATTAATATTCTTATAGAATTTAGCATTTTCTGCCAACAGTGGAATTGTTTGTGCCAAGAATAGGAATTTCGGGAGGATATTCATTTTAATCGCCGCTACTCTGCCTAGCCAAGACAGCTTTAGATTTTTCCAGATATCCAATTCTTTTTTAATCTTTTTTAATAATGTGTCATAGTTATCCTCTATCAAAGAGCTAGTCTTACTGGTACATATTACTCCCAGGTATTTCACTCTTTTCACTACCTCAATTCCAAATTTGTTTAAAAATTAAATGAACCAATCACAATATGTGAAGTTGTGGAGGCTATCAAAAGACAGAAAACGAACAAAGCTCCAGGTCCGGACGGCATTCCAGGTGAGTTCTATAGGATTTTTGAGGGCCAGATATCTCTGGTATTTAAAGACCTAGTCAAGAACATAGGAATTACGAGCTCAGTACCAGAGTCCTGGAATGAAGCCCTGATAACTTTAATACCCAAAGCCAAAGATGACTTAGATAATATTGGTAATTATAGGCCAATATCTTTACCAAACGCTGATTATAAAATCTACGCCAATATACTAGCGGAAAGGTTTAAATGGGTCCTGTCTCAGATAATTAATAAAGACCAAGTAGGATTCTTGCCGAATAGACATCTAAGAGAGAATTGGAGAATATTAATTAACGCTTTAGAATTCTATGACATACATCCGGAGAGATCAGCGATATTAATGTTCATGGATGCGGAAAAAGCTTTTGATAGTCTAGCATGGGAATTCATAATGAATAAATTAAAGGAATATGAGGCGGGAGAAAAATTCGAATCCATGATCAAAGCAATATATAATAAACAAACGGCTAGAGTAAGAATTAACTCAGACACTACACAAGAGATTAAAATTGAAAAGGGTTCTAGGCAGGGGTGTCCCTTATCTCCATTATTGTTCATATTTGCTCTGGAAACCTTATGCGATCAAGTTAGGGAGGATAAAACTATTAAAGGCCTTAAATGTAAGGGGCAAGAATATAAGTTATGCGCATATGCCGATGATGTAATGTTTATTTTAGAAGATCCAGAAATATCTCTAGGTAGACTATTAGAAAAGATCAAAGACTATGGCGAGGTTTCGGGATTAAAGATCAATATACATAAAACAAAGATTCTTGTTAAAAATTACCCTACTCAGGAACAGATAAAAATACAGAACAAATTTGGAATTGAGGTAGTGAAAAGAGTGACACGAGAACCCTTATTGACGCCTTTGAGTATTATGAAATACATCCAGAGAAACAAGTAGCATTTATGTTTCTTGACGCCGAGAAGGCATTTGATAACTTATTATGGTCATTTTTACTACATAAACTGGAAACTTGCAACTCAGAATCATTTTTTTATAAGATGATAAAAGCAATTTACAAAAACCAACAGGCGAAAATTATAATTAATGGCGACCTAACACAAGATATTCCAATACAAAAAGGCACGAGACAAGGGTGTCCATTATCGCCCTTGTTATTTATTTTTGCACTAAAGTCTTTAAACGAACAAATAAGAGAAAATAAAGAGATTAAAGGGTTAAAAATTAGAACATATGAATTTAAAGTAAGAGCATTTGCCGATGACCTTTTATTTATTTTAGAAGACCCCATTAAATCAATACCTCTACTATTAAAGGAAATTATAGATTATGGCAATGTAGCAGGGTTAAAAATTAATTTAAAAAAAACTAAAATCCTCACTAAAAATTGCTCAGTTGAACTAATTAAAGAAATTCAAGAAATATCCAAAATAGAAGTGGTTAAAAAAGTGAAATATTTAGGTATTTGGTTTACAAATAAAAATAGTGCCCTCACAGATAATAACTATACAGCTTTCTTATCAGAAATTCAAAAAGATTTAGATAAATGGAAAAACATACAGCTATCGCTACTAGGTAGAGTTGCAATGATCAAAATGAATGTTTTACCGAGATTTTTTTTTTAGCACAGAACATTCCAATTTTGAGAAAAGAGAAATTCTTTACAGATCTTGATAAGATAACTAGATTCTTTATATGGTTTCCCAAAAAAGCAAGGATAAAATTAAAAATATTGCAAGATAGGAAAGATAGAGGAGGTCTCGAACTACCAAACTGGAAACTATACTATCGAGCTGTGGCCATGCTGTGGATCAAAGACTGGGTTCAATTAGAAAATACAAGAGGTTTGGCTCTAGAGGGCCATGACTTATTTATGGGGTGGCATGCTTACCTCTGGTATAATAAGGATAAAATTCATTCAAATTTTAAACAACACATACTAAGAGGAGCATTAATAAAAGTCTGGCAGGAAATCAAAAATATTTACTACTTCAAAACCCAAAATGGATATCACCTCTAGAAGCATATACTAAACTAACATTAATTAGTGAACATAACAAGCTTGATTATAAAATACTATTAGATAATCTTAATAATCTAAAACTAAATGAAAATATGAACTTATCCTGGTGGAAAAAACATCAATTGCTATTTATTTATGAAACAGATAAGAAAATCGGGTTTATGGAATCAAAAACTGAGTTAGATAATGCTTGGCTTTCTACAACAGAGAAAAATATTCGAAAAATTTATAAATTGTTACTGAGTGATGAAATGTATGATGAAACTGTTAAAAAACGTATGATTGATTGGATGATGGATTTTGATCGCACAATTGATATAGACGACTGGACAAGAATTTGGAAAACATTAAAAATTTCTTCCACAGTAGTACATAAGAAAAATCTCTATAAAATGTTTCATAGATGGCATTGGTCGCCAGATAAGATCGCCAAATGTTTTGCTAATAGTTCTAATTCATGTTGGAAATGTAAGAAAAACGTTGGAACGTATTATCACATGTGGTGGCGCTGTGAGAAGATACAAATATTCTGGAAAAAAGTACAAAAACTCATATTGGGAATATTAAAGTTAAAGGTACCGTTATTAACCGATATATTTCTACTAAATATGACCCCTGAGACCATAACTAAAGAGGAAACAATATTATTGGTTCATATACTTACAGCAGCAAGACTAAGTTGGGCAAGATTATGGAAAGGGGAGGAAACCCCAACAATAGAAGTGATAGTAGATAAGAGTGACAGAACTTGCAAAAATGGATAATTTAAGCCACATAATGAATCAAAAAGATAGAACACATTTTCAAAAAATTTGGGTAAAATTCTATGAATGGTTAGAACAGAAGAAATAACTCCAAACAGAAAGATAGGAAAATGAATGGAATTTACTTTATAATTCTGTATAAATGAATAACAAATGAAAAGATTTCAATAGTATGATATTTATATGTATGTATAAAACGAAAGTATTAAGAAAGTACATCCTTTTATTTTGTAAAGTATGGTTTGTTAATATATCATATGTTCATTTTTGACCATTATTTGTAATTATACAAAAATAAAAAAAATTGTGAAATTTTTTTTTTGATAGAGATAATAAAGATTACAATAGTGATAGAGTGTATTATTGGTGTGGAGAGAAGGGTAGAAAGAAACGTGTAACCTGGGCAGATAGTAGAAGTAATAGATCTGATGTAGATACTACAGAAGGAGAGGATTCAGGTGGGAATACATCAGGAGAGGAAGGGCCATTATACAGGTTTCCACCTGAACGGGCAACTAAAAATAAAGCAAAAGAAATTTTTTTACAGCAACACTCATACAGAGGGAGGAAGAAAAAACTAATTTAAAAGTTAACTTATCATCTCGGGAACTGAGCCAAGATGAGATAAGGTTACTTAATTTGGGTATTGGCTTTGTTCCAACTCCGAGACACGACCCATTTCAAACTAAAATTGATGTTTACAAGCTCATTAGACAATTCAGTCAGTCAGTCAGTCAGTCAAGTTTATTGTCTTGGCCATTGGCCATAACAAAACAAAACAAAATAAAACAGATAAAACAAAATACAACAGACATTATAAACCAAAATGGGATAGGCCCTTCAGTAACTTGCTGCAAATCCAAGACTTAGTCTTATCTTTTTTGCCACTAATGCAAACAAAGCCATTCTGCTGGTAATATATGTGTCATTATCAGAGAGCAAAAAAACAGTCATGTCCAGATCTGAAATTCCATTATGCAAAGGTATAATGGGGTAAATAAACCTTTGCCTAAGTGATTCATGCCAAGAGCATCTCATAATGTAATGCTCGACGTCATCCACTTCGCCTACGCCACACTGACATATTCTAGAGACAGGAGGGGAGCCCAAGAAGCGACCAATACAGACCATTGAAGGTATGGCATGAAACCTTAGGGCGGTAAAAGCCCTTCTTAGATCAAGAGTGGTTAATTTCTCAAGGTAATCAGTCCTACAGTGATCTCTTTTAAATATCCTATACAAGGGGGCTGTACGACAACTTACCACCACTTGGCGGTTCAAAAGCCCATCCTTATTAAATACCCATTCCTTCAATTTGGACTTTTGACTTTCACTGTCCCATATATCGTCTGGAATTGAGTATTTTAGTAAAATAGAGGTCAGGTGGTCGCCTAATCTTTTGGAGGATTTCAAAAGCAATATAAAACTTCAGACACCTAGGATATCCTGGGGACATTTTAAGCATTTCCTCCAATAAGAAAGAATTCTCACATTTACCCTGGCTTCCAAAGATACCATACCCAGTTCAGCCCTCATCAGTGCCACGGGTGAGCCTTTGGGTAAAACCAGAATCCGCCTCATAAAATAATTTTGCACGATCTCTAGCAGAGACCGCAGCGGCTCATCCCAACCCCAAATCTCTACCCCATACAACATTAGACAATTGAAATTAAGAAAATATTTTGATGAACCTAATACTGATCGTGGAGTTATAAATAAATTCGGGGGGGGGGGGGGGAATCCAGCTTTGTGGCAGGTATTACTGATTCAGCAATAGTGACTTTTGAAAAAATGGTTAGCAGAGATATTGAAACACTAGAAAAAAGGAGTAGAAATAGAAGGAACTCGAATTTAACAACCGATGAAATTGATACTAAGAAACCTAGCAGAAGATGAAAATATCATTATTAAAAGAGAAGATAAAGGGGGAGCCCTAGTAATACAAGATGATGGAATATTATAAAGAAGTGGATAGGCAATTGTTATTGTGAAAAATTATCCCATGATCCTACTGACCACATATTAAATATTATAAAAGTTACAGTCACTGAGGTATGAATGTTGGGGTTCATTAATGATCAAATAAAAGAGTATTTGATTAATGAATATCCTAGACCCCCAATATTTTACATTATACCAAAAATACATAAAGGAGTCCCTCCACCTGGCAGACCCATTGTAGCTGGAAACAACTCCTTATTAGAGCCAATTTCCTCATATTTAGACAGCTTCCTCCAATCTTACATACTACAAACTCCAGCTTATATAAAAGATACTAGCCATTTCATCTTTAAAGTGGAAAGATTTACTATTTCTGAAACAACTATATGAGTGACTCGATGATAATTTACTGTATACTAACATCTCGAATCTGGAAGCTAGAAAATTTGTTGAAGAAATACTGGATATGAGACAAGACAAATCCCCACCCACCCACTTCCTTATGGACTTCTTTGATTTGGCAATTGATAAAAACTATTTTAGATTTAAAGATACATTTTACTATTTTAAAAAATGGAGTGGCCATGGGATGTACATTCGTTGCAAATATATTCGTGGCAAATTTAGAAAAACATACATACCGTATTTTCCGACGTACAAGACGACTTTTTAACCCAGGGAAATCTTCCCAAAAGTTGGGGGTCGTCTTATACGCCAGGCAGAGGAGCGTGGCGGAAGTGAAGAACCACACCCCCTTCTCCCAGCAGCCGAGTCAGCGACTGGAGCAGGAGCAAACAGGCAAGGGCTCCACGCTGGGGGCGGGCCTAGAACGAGGCCTCTAGAGGCCTTTTGTTTTTTTCCCTCCCAGCCGTGAAGGCTGGGGCGGTGTGTGTGTGTGTGTTCCTGCCCTTTTCTCTCTCCCAGCGCTCTGGCAGCAGGGAGAAAAGGGCCGTCCAGGATGTTTCCCCTTCCCAGCCATGAAGGCTGTGTGTGTGTGTTGTGTGTGTGCGCGTGCTCCTGCCCTTTTTTCTCTCTTGGCGCTCCGGCAGCAGGGAGAGAAGGCCCGTCCAGGATGTTTCCCCTTCCCAGCCATGAAGGCGGGGTGTGTGTGTTGTTGTCAGAATCTGCCAATTCAGCCAATGTGTTAGTCAGATCTAGATTTAACTTCTTGCATGCATGTCTTTAACTATCCTATGTATCTAAAGTATATTGGGACCTATGTAACCATGATGCACTGTTTCTGTCCTGGCCGGGAGGGTGACAACAATGATTTGCGAGAACAAGGAGGCCTCACATCCCTGCCTCCGCATTCCAGCTGCTCCGGCAGTAACTTCAAGGGAGGATGCTTCTCATCTCTTATCAAATGCAAAAGAACCTTGGAGCCATTGATTGTTATGTGAACTCGAAACATCTGAGGGGTCTGGTTTGGGAGAGGAAATTTACTGCTTAACACCTCACTTTTTTCCTGTGAGAACCAAACGGTCAGGACAACTTTTAGCCCGCCAATTTTCCCTTAAGGGGATTGGCTATCTATGGGTAATTCAAACTCCTTGGAATGGTATAATAGACCCGCTTGTATAATCTGTCTCATCTCTGACAATAATCCGAGATGCTGTACTAATGTAGAAATAGGGAATAAAGAACTGTGGTTAACCAACCAAGATCTGATCCTTGACTACTCTGAGCAGAACTCTCACAGATTGTCAGAGATCTGTGACTGGGACTCAGCCGTTCCTGACTATGTCAGACGACGACGCGGTCCCCCTCAACCCTACCCCCGAAGATACTCCCGCTACCCCGAAGGATCCGGGGAACGGGGGTGGTGGCGGCGGAGGAGGCACCGAAGTGCCGGTGACTACGAGCCAGGGGGCTCACTACATCCCGCGCCTAATTCCTCATCAGAGCGTGACCCCCAAGTACGCCTGGAGCAAGTTCGGTCGCCAGACCGTGGATTCGTGGGTACACGACCGGAAAGGGGTCCGGGTTTCGCTTACCGGAGACCAGCTCGATCGAGGGAGACCGAGCTACCTCGGAGACGACCGCGAGCCGATCTACCGTGGAGAGCCGCGTCGCCCGCCTTTCGAAGGAGAGGGGACAGGTCCGTATGGGCCCGATCCGTATGGAGAGGAGCAGATAGCTCCCTTGGAGCAGATGATGGGAGAGTTGCGACTTCAACTCACCGCCGAACTCCGCGAGTTGGCCCTCGATCTCCAGCACCAGTTTCGAGACGCTATGAGGGCAGTGCAAGGAGCTCTCCCCGGTCAGGGGGTAGGAGCCCCACAACAGCCAGCGGTGCCCGGAGGAGTACCGGTTCAGCCGCAGGTGCCCGCTCTGCCGGTGCAGCCAGTCCAGCCGGTCGTTCCGGCCCCGGTGCCAGGGCCCGTTCCAGCACCCGCCCCGGTCCCGGTCGCTCCAGTCATCCGCCCAGCCCCCTCCGACCCGTTGACGACCACTTTCGATGGGGACCCGGAGAAGCTGCGTTTTTTCATGCTGGAGATAGAGAGATTCCTGGACAGCTGGGGCCACCTCTATCCCACCGAGAGAGAACGGATTGGTTACATCGGTTCCAAGCTGAAAGACACCGCCAGCGACTGGTATGTGAGCCTGCACAACACCCCAGGACCTGAATTGCGTTCCTTGAACAACTTCATGTGGGCCCTCCGCCATCAGTTCGAAGACCCCCTGGGCGAGGAAAAGGCCCGTAATCAACTAAGGAAGCTGTTCCAGGGGAGATCGACGGTGAGGGAGTACACTGACAAGTTCAGGCGCATCGCGGCAAAGATCCACGGATGGCCGGAAGAGTTATTCATGGAGAAGTATTGGGAGGGCCTCAACCCGGAAATCTACGAAACCGTGCTGTTAGGGGGCCGCCCGGGCACGTTGGCCACTTGGATGAGAGCCGCCACCGACATGGAGGAGAGGTTCGCCTTGATCAAGATGGGAGCTTCGGCGACGGCGGCCAGCAAAGCAGCCCCCAGAGCAAAGCCCCGATCCAGTGTGCAAGACGTCCGAGATGCCAGATTTCGGCAAGGGCTGTGCATGAAATGTGGGGAGAGTGGCCACTTCGCCTCCGCCTGCCCGAGAGGGGGAGGGAGAGGCCCGAAGACCTCGACGCCGGTGGTGGGGAGCACCCCTAGCCGGGGAAAAACACCAATGAAACCCCGGGCGTTGCAGCTGGAGGGAGCTACCAGTGACCAGGGGGAACTAGAGCTGTTGGAGACGCAGATGTCGGGAAACTCCAACGACCTGCAGTGAGCGGCGCAGAGCTGCAGGTCCCCCGCCAAGAAGCGCCATCTCCGGTGAGCATCCCTGGCCCCCTATTATATATGGTAGTGACTGTGGTGACCCCTGGATCAGGTACCCACATGAAGGTCCGCGCATTAATTGACTCTGGGTGTGCGCGGGACCTGATTAGCCCATTGGTAGTGGAGGGGCTAGGACCAAAAGTCACCCCATTGGTGGAACCCCTAAAGTTTACTCAAATGGATGGGTCTGAGATGAAGGAGGAGTGCATAGCAGAGACTGAGAGCCTGATTTTGGGGACGGGGGAACACTGGGAGAAGCGGGCTTTTGTCATCACCCCAAACGCCCAGTTCCCTATGGTGTTGGGAAGCCCCTGGCTCGGTGCGCACGACCCTTATATCAAATGGAGCAAAGGGAAGATCTCTTGGGTGGACGAACGCTGCCTTACCCATAGATGGGACCCGGAATGGGGCCCCGGACCACCGGCCACTCCTCACCCGGTCCCCGCGCTCGCTCTCACCCCCACCATGGTGCCCAAGGAGTATAGAGATTTGCTGGAAGTATTCAGCGAGACTGAGGCGGATGAGCTGCCCCCCCACCGACTGTCGGACTGTGCTATAGAGCTACTCCCAGGAGAGAAACTCCCAAAGGGGAAATTGTACTCCATGAGCCCGTTGGAGCGGGAAGAGTTACGAAAGTTCTTGGACAAAAATCTAGCGCGGGGTTTCATCCGCCCAGCCAAGTCCCCCTTCGCCGCGCCGGTGCTGTTCAGGAAAAAAAAGGATGGGGGTTTGCGATTATGCACCGACTATAGGGGACTGAATGCGGTCTCCACTACCAATGCTTACCCCCTCCCCTTAATAAAAGACTTGTTGGCGGAAGCCGCTAAGGGGAAGATTTTTACCAAGCTGGATTTACGAGATGCCTATTTCAGGGTGCGCATCAGGGAGGGGGATGAATCCAAGACTGCCTTTAATACCCCCCTGGGACAATTCGAATATCTAGTAATGCCGTTCGGCTTAAGTGGCGCGCCCGGGGTCTTTATGAGTTTAATCAATGAAGTGTTGCACAAGCACCTATTTAAAGGCGTGTTATGTTACATAGATGATATCTTGATCTATTCTACTGATAAGAAAGCACATGTGAAATTAGTCAGGGAAGTCCTCGCCACCTTACTAAAAAACCAGCTATATGTTAAGTTATCCAAGTGTGAATTCCACCGTGAGTCTGTGGACTTCCTGGGCTACCGCATCTCTCAGAAGGGTTTGGAAATGGACCCGGGGAAGGTGGAAGCGGTGGTGCAATGGGAGGCTCCGCGAACGAGAAAACAATTGCAGAGCCTCTTAGGATTTTGTAACTTTTACCGAACCTTCATCAAGGACTTTGCTAAGGTTACTCTCCCCTTAACCGACTTACTAAAAACTAAGGGGAGAGGGCCCGAGGCAGGGAAGCCGGGAGAAAAGATTGCTTGGAACGGGGAGTGTCAGAGGGCGTTTGAGACTTTAAAGACTCTTTTCACTTCTGAGCCCATTCTAGCACACCCTGACGAAACCAAAGAATTCGTAATCCATGTAGACGCGTCTGATGTAGCCATGGGGGGGGCCATATTGCAGAGTGGTCCGGAAGGGAAATTGCACCCACTGGCTTACATTTCGAAAAAATTTAACGAGACGGAGAGGAATTGGTCGGTCTGGGACAAAGAAGCCGCAGCCATTAGGTTGGTGCTCACTACGTGGCGGCATTGGTTGGAGGGCGCGCAGACTCCGTTTGAAATATGGACTGATCATAAGAATCTAGAGGCGCTGCGCACTCAGAGATCCCTCAACGCCAAACAGCTGCGGTGGGCCGATTTCTTCTCCAAGTTTAACTTTGTGCTTAAGCATTTTCCTGGGAAAGCTAATTCCTTGGCAGACGCACTGTCCCGATTGCCCCAACATGAGAGTGTCAAGGAAGAGGTGTTTGACTCCATGTTCTCCCCCCAGCAATTAGGGGGGGCAGTAGTCACCCGGAGCCAAGCTAAGAAAACACAGTTGGACATTGGGAAATGTGATTGGGGGGGGGATTATGCTCCGGAGGAGGTAGAGGAATTGGAAGCGCTGGAGGAATGCTCCAAGAGAGAAGATCAATGTTGGCTGCATGGAGACAAACTAGTGGTGCCGAAGGTCAAACGTAAGGAGATATTGTTGACCTGCCACTCGTCTAAACTTGCTGGGCACTTTGGCTTCCTTAAAACGCTTAATTTGATCCAGCGTCAATTCTGGTGGCCGCACATGCGCCGAGACGTCTCCGACTTCGTCTCGGCGTGCCAAACCTGTTTAATGTGCAAAAAGCGGGGGGGGGGGAAGTTCCTGGACTGTTGCACCCACTACCCACCCCCTCGCGACCCTGGGAGGCCATAGCCATGGACTTTATCACCAATTTGCCCCCCTCCAAGGGAAAAACGGTTATTTGGGTGGTGGTAGACACATTTTCGAAGCAAGCACATTTCACCCCCTTCAAGCAATTGCCCACCGCTAAAGGGATGGCCAAAGCTTTTTTCAATGACGTGATTAAATTACATGCTTTTCCGAAGAGAGTGGTATCCGACAGAGGCAGTCAGTTCGTTGCCAGCTTCTGGCGGGAGCTCCTGAAAATGATGGACATAGAACCAGCCCTGAGTTCGGGTTACCACCCAGAAACCGATGGCCAATCCGAACGAACTAATCAAATATTGGAGCAGTTTTTGAGATGTTACACCAATTATCACCAAGACAATTGGGTGGAACTGCTGCCGTTTGCAGAATATAGCTACAACAATGCAGTGCACTCTTCCACGGGAGTCTCTCCCTTCATGGCGGTAGGGGGGTTTGAGGGGAAACCATTGCCTACCATTGAGAATGTCCCCAATGCTTCCCCATCGGATTTTAAAAGTTGGTGGTCCAGTCTCCAAGACTCCTGGCCATTAATAGGCAAAGCATTGGACCAAGCAAAAGAGGATTACAAAAAATATGCTGATCGAGGGCGAGCAGCAGGCTGGGATCTCCAACCCGGGGACTCTATCTCTCCACCAAAAATATTCATGGGTTGCAGCCCAGCAGAAAACTAGGATGGAAATATGTTGGACCCTATAAAGTATTACGTAAAATATCGGATGTGTCTTTTGAACTGGAACTACCTAAATCACTGAGTTCTGTGCACCCTGTGTTTCATTTCAGCCTACTGAAGAAAGATCCTGGGCCGAATGCTTGGCATCCAGCTCCTCCGGTTCCTCCTCCACTGATGAAGGAGGGGGCCCCTCACTTCGAGATAACTGAAATCCTTGATTCCAAGATGCGAAGAGGCCGATTATATTACTTAGTTCGATGGTTAGATTTCGGCCCGGAACACAACGAGTGGATTCGCTCAGAACATGTTCACGCTCCTAAACTGACAAAATTGTTCCATAAAATGTTTCCTGATAAAGCTAGGTGAAGTGAATTATGAGGAGGGCAGGGTGTCAGAATCTGCCAATTCAGCCAATGTGTTAGTCAGATCTAGATTTAACTTCTTGCATGCATGTCTTTAACTATCCTATGTATCTAAAGTATATTGGGACCTATGTAACCATGATGCACTGTTTCTGTCCTGGCCGGGAGGGTGACAACAATGATTTGCGAGAACAAGGAGGCCTCACATCCCTGCCTCCGCATTCCAGCTGCTCCGGCAGTAACTTCAAGGGAGGATGCTTCTCATCTCTTATCAAATGCAAAAGAACCTTGGAGCCATTGATTGTTATGTGAACTCGAAACATCTGAGGGGTCTGGTTTGGGAGAGGAAATTTACTGCTTAACACCTCACTTTTTTCCTGTGAGAACCAAACGGTCAGGACACCTTTTAGCCCGCCAATTTTCCCTTAAGGGGATTGGCTATCTATGGGTAATTCAAACTCCTTGGAATGGTATAATAGACCCGCTTGTATAATCTGTCTCATCTCTGACAATAATCCGAGATGCTGTACTAATGTAGAAATAGGGAATAAAGAACTGTGGTTAACCAACCAAGATCTGATCCTTGACTACTCTGAGCAGAACTCTCACAGTTGTGTGTGTGCGCGTGCTCCTGCCCTTTTTTCTCTCCCGGTGCTCCGGCAGCAGGGAGAAAAGGGCCGTCCAGCATGATTCCCCTTCCCCGCCATGAAGGCGGGGTGTGTGTGTTGTGTGTGTGTGTGTGCTCCTGCCCTTTTTTCTCTCCCGGCGCTCTGGCAGCAAGGAGAGAAGGGCCGTCCAGCAGGATTCCCCTTCCCAGCCGTGAAGGTGTGTGTGTGTGTGTGCGCGCTCCTGCCCTTTTTTCTCTCTTGGTGCTCCGGCAGCAGGGAGAGAAGGGAGAAAACAGGGAGCAGGGAGAGAAAACCTGTAAAAATACCGTAGCTTGCAGTTACGATGGGCGTTGCTAACTTGCCAGGGACTTGCCCGGCACTTGCTCTCTCTCTATTGTTTGTTATCTTCCTCCTATCATCATCAGTTCCAGTTTGGTTGACAGCTTAGAAAAAAAAACAGCATGGCAGCTCCCATGGGTTTATTGTCTTATCCTTCCTTTCAGCTTTAGAGTGAATTAGGAAAAGTTTAATCCACTTGCACTGTTTTATGTTTACATGTTTGATGACAGTTTTCCTGCTAAGTACCTGCATGTCATAAGCATTTGAATTAAAATTACCATATTGAAATCAAGTCTGATGTTTTTTAAATTTTTATTTGGTGTGCATTGGAAGAGGGGTAGTCTTATACGGCAAGTATATCCCAAACTCTATATTTTAACTGGAAAAGTTGGGGGTCGTCTTATACGCCGGAAAATACGGTATATGCTAAGAATAATAATTCTTTTTTCAATAACATCATTATGTACTGTAGATTTATTGATGATTTCTTCATCTTCTATAAGGACAGAGATAGTTTAAGCAATCTGATTGAATGGATGAATAGTTGGCATTAAATGATTAAATTTACTGCACAATGGGATTTGAGTAAAATAGCACTCCTGGACACTCTGGTTTTCAGAACAGAGGAAAATAAATTAGCAGTTAAAGTATACCGTAAAAGTATAGACAAGAACACTTATTTGCATTTCAAATCTTTCCATGTCAAACATTTGAAATTTAACCTTCTCTTCTCTCAGCTACTTAGAATGAAAAGAAACAGCACTCTGGAGACTGATTATCATAAAGACAGCAAGATAATACAGTGTGATAATTTTAAGAAATATGGGTACCCTCAACCCATCCTTGATGTAGCTCTCAGGAGAGCAAACAATATGGAACATAGAAGTCTTTTTCAGCTTTAAATAGGATTGCCAGAGCCTGGTTGGAAAATACCTGGAATTTTAGGGGTGGAGCCTGAGGAAGTGGGGTGGGGAAGGGAGGGACTTCTGTGGGGTATAATGCCATAGAATCTTAAATTGATCTGGTTCCAATGCAAATGTGCTGGTTATTCATGACGTTTTTTCCTTCCTGTATCGTGAGTTGGGAAAAAAGGATAAAGAGGACCTTGAGGAGAGGGACAAAGAAAAATTAAAAGAGGAGGACTGGGGATAGGACTTGGGCTAATTGGTTGTCGGGTTTCTTTATATATGCTGAGGTTATAGCTAGGGCTCAGCCCTATCAGACCGCATCTTTGATTCAGTACATGGACATTATATATAAGGGTTACACAGGATTTACAGGCTCAGCCTGGCTGCAGTATGACGAGGAGTTTTGTATGTGGGCAGCCCAGTATCCCATGTTGCCATGGGACCAGGTTCACCCTTTGTTGTGGCTACAGATTATGTCCCCAGCACATCCAATGACTGGAGAGTGCTCTTACAGTGGCCATCTGCACCCAGTCCCTGCAAAACCACGGGGTAGGTGGTTCAACCCTATTTGTGTAGTGTTATGTTCTATTATGTTATGTTGCATTGCATTGTCAGAGCTCTGGTATCCTAACTCCCTCATTCCTATTGGCTGCCGAATAAATACTCCTTATTGGTCCTGAAGCCAATCCAAGGAACCAATCGCAGAGCCCTGCTTAGGTCCAATGAGACTGTGTGTTTCCAGTTACAATGTATATAGTTATTTGTTGGAACACTGTAAGTTGAGTGCTGCTCTTGCTAGAGCTGTCCTTGAGCTGAACCATGTTTTGAATAAAAGCCTGCGTTTGATTTATCATCTCCTGACTCAATACTTAATATGTTGGGAATTTGGGTTACAGGGTGTCTGTAGCAGGAAAGTGTGTCAGTACAAACACAAGTGCCCCTTGTGTGGTCGATCTCACTCCTTCAACAACTGCCCTAGAGCCAGACCACGGCGTGGGCAACGGAAGCAGGGCGGGGGTAGAGGTAACCAAGCTTTTGGTAAAGGGCCCCAGCTCCCTAAACCTGAAGGTTCTTGAGGCTTGGCTGGCTAATTACCCCAACAGAGTCAATGCTCAGTATTTGTTAGAGGATTTCCGGTTTTGTTTTCACATTCCATTTAGGGGCTCAAGGGGCCCCTTAATGGCTAATAACCTTCATTCTATTTGGGAAATGGAAACTGTCATCAGGCAAAAATTGAGAAAGAAAGGGCTGAGGGTAGGGTCCTAGGCCCTTTCCCTAAGCTTCCAATTCTGAATTGCCAGGTCTCCCCTCTGGGGGTGGTGTCTAAAAAGGTGCCTGGTGAATTTCTAATTCACCATCTTTCATTCCGGGGGGCAGGGTTGTCTGTCAATGATGGGATTCCGGACGAACTGTGCTCTGTCCGTTACACGACCTTTGACCAGGCTGTCAGAATCGTGCAGCACTGCAGCTTGGGTGCAGAAATGGCCAAATGGAACATCAAGTTGGCCTTTCACCTGCTCCTTATACACCCTGAAGACTTTGAGTTGCTAGGCTTCTCCTTCGATGGCTATTTTTACATGGACAGAACCTTGCCCATGGGCTGCTCAGTGTCTGTCGTGCTCTGCCTTATTCCCTCCGGGGTCCCCTCCCGTGGCCGTGACGGCGGGTGGCTCTGAGCAGTGGTAGGGCAAGAAAGGGGCGAGGAAGGGCCTCAGGGGGTTTACAGCACCCTCTTCACCCCTCTGCCTCCGTCAGTGTTAAGTTCCTGGCATCTCTCTCCGTCTCTCTCTCTTTCTCTTCGCCATAAACACCTCCCGGCTCATCCTCCCCGGGCCTTCCTTCCTGGCCTCCTTTTATTCGCCCCCCCCACTCCCTCAGAGCCACCCAGGCATCCCAGCCAACTCCTCCCTCTTGAGCCCCGCCCCCCTTTAGAAGCAGAGATGCCGTCCCGGTGTTTGGGCTGGGCTCCGCCTCCCTTCCGGGTCTTCTGGGCGTCGCGCCGGAGTCCCATGGAGGAGGCTCCACTGCCTCTGCTGACTTTCCTTGGTCACCAGCCTCCCTGGTGCTTGTGAGGGCCGAGGGCCTGTGGGGCTCGGCTGCGGTGCTCCTGGGTGCCTTGCTTGCTCCATTTTCGGCTGCGCTGCTGCGCAGCGCCCGTAGGTCTTCCTGGGGCGGTTCTCATGGGGCTCCAGCTTCCTGGGCATCTCAGGCCAGGTGAGTGTGGGGCTGCTTCAGCAGGGGGGGGGGGAGAAGGCCTGGTCGTTCCTGACTGGGACAGTGTCATACACTGCCTTTGAACACTTTAGCTCCTTCTTGGAGTGGGCTGTTCAGGAGAGCTCTAGGTTGAGGGAAATGGCTCACTATCTCAACGACTTCCTTTTTGTGGGACTGGCAGGTTCTGGTCAGTGTGGGCAGCTTCTCAATCATTTCCTAGGTCTAACTACCAAATTGAGAGTGCGCTAGCACACGTAAAGATGGAAGGCCCCGCTTCCCATTTGCACAGTTCTCCCGTTTGCCCGAGTCTAAGGTCCAGGACTTACTTTCTAAGTTTACTAGCTTCATTGCCCAACAGAAGGCAACTTTACTGGAGATTCAGCAACTGGTTGGACACCTTAACTTCATCTGCAAGAGTTATAGTGCTGGTTAGGGCCTTTATGCTGCGCTGCCTCAGGCTGAACATTTTATTTTTGGCCAGACATGTGCTTGGGGTTGATAATGAGGTGGCTGACACTCTCTCTTGCAAACAGATGGATAGGTTTCGTTAGTTGGCCCCAGAAGCCAATCTTCAGCCGGCAAGGATCCCCCCAGAGCTCTGGCTTCTTGGAAGGCTGAGGCTTGCAGAGCAATAGGCCTTGCCATAGCCCCCAGCACCAGGAGATAATACGAGCGTGCAGTGCTCAGTACAGTTGCTATTTTCTCCAGTGAATGTGAAAGGGGATTTTCCCAGATGAACTGGTCACTCCAGAAAGGTCCTCCTTGTAAGTCAAAACTATAACATTCTTATGGTTTATAAGAATCATTGGACCTCCTCTAAAAGTCTTTGCTCCAACAAAGTTTGTAAAGACATGGTTGCTTCAAGATCATTGTTCAGCTTTGGACACCCAAAGGAAGACCCAAAAAAGAACAGAGGAGTCTGGTGACAAGATTAAACTTTGGAAAGCCCTGTGCTGCTGAGGTTAGTTGTTCTCTATGTGTACTCTGTTCTAGAGCAAAGTATGCTGTCTTTCCCTTTTTGTAATGATTGTTGGATTGCCTTTAACAGAGTGTGGCACCTTCTTTAACAGAGCTGCAAAGAGGTGAAAAGTGCGCAGAGATGTTTCTGCTTCAAGTCGATTGTTTGTTGCTGGATGCCCAAGACCCCAAGGATGATAGAGGAAGTTGGTGAGAGGTTGGTGCGCATGCTCTAAGTTGTAAGAAGCCTTTGCCTTCCCCCCTCCACAGACAGAAAGATAAATGACTTAAAACGAATGTAAACAACTCTTACAAGTGCTGGCAGACAAGCCAGATAGAGATAAGGCATTAGATAATGGTGTGAAGTGAAAACTTCCTGGCTAACTACGAAGAGAAGCTGTTGTGAGCTTACAAATTAGAAGGACACTCCGAAGAGACCTTCCGAAATGGCAACTACGGTGAAAGGCTTATCAGAACAGACGGCACAATTTCAAAGTTTAATGATTGACTCCCAGGAGAAGATTAAAACAGTGATTAATGAAATTAAACAAGAGGTTGGTGTATTGCATGCAGAAATTAAGGGAGTGAAACAATTGGCTTTAAAAGTAGAGACTCTGGCAAGAAAAAATAAATATAACATCACACAGCTTAAAAAAACAAACTGGAATTATCTGATCAAAGTCAAAGGGCGAATTTAATTATACAAGGCATTTCAGAAGATATTGCTCCTAAACAATTAGAGGAATGCATTATAGACTGGTTATCTGAGCAGGGAATAGAGCTTGATGAGAATCAGGTGGAGCGCGCTCAAAGACTACAAGGAAAAAGGAGGGGAGGAACCGCGCCCTGTAATAATTAAATTTGCAAGAGAGAAACTACAAAGTCAAATATTCCTTGCTTTAAAAAAAACAAAGAGTTGAAGTTTAGGGGAAAGAGGGTCTTTATAAGACAAGACTTTTGCCAAGAAACCTTAAAAAGGAGGAGTTTAATGAAACCATATGCCGAGAAGCTGTTTCAAAATAAGATACAGTTCACTTGGGCTTACCCAGCTTCGATAGTGATCTATGAAGAAGGGAAGAGGCTGCTTGCAAAGAACCCAGAAGAAGCTGCAAAACTATTAGAAAAGTTTGGAATTGACCCAAGTACAGCAGAGTCCCAGGTTGCGATGGAGGAGATTCCAGCGCTGGAGGGAGGAAGAAGAGGGGGCTACTATACGCCAGGAGAAACGACAGAGAATGCTCACTTAAACACAGGAAAAGGGAAGTATACATAGGTCAAGTGCTTATAACAAAATGGTATAATTATAAATGAAGGAGGGGGGATGCGCACATGTTAAGGTATAGGGAAGGGGATAAGGTATTTTCCCCAGCAATGAGCCCTATACCAGGGGAAGGAGGGAGGGGGTGGAAGATTGGAGGGTTGGGGAACATGGGGGGAAATAAATAAAGCTAGTGACCAGCAGGGAGCAGAGAAGAAGTTTAAACTAAAAGATTTTGGGTAAATTATTGAAGCTGCTTTCACTGAACATCAGTGGCCTGAGTTCTGACATCAAAAGGTATAGACTTACCAGATTTGCAAAACAACATGACACAGATATTTTGTGTCTACAAGAGACACATAAAGCAAGAAAGGATAAAAACCCATTTCTTAACCATCTGGAATGGGAAGTATTAGCTGAAGTGAGAAGTAAGGCTAAAGCGAGAGGGGTGGCTATCCTGGTACATAGAAGGAACAATACTAAGTTAATAGAAGCGTTAAGAGATGGAGAAGGAAGGTACCTTTTGGCTAAAGCTACATTCCAAAATAGGAAAATAACATTGATAAATATCTATGCCCCAAATAAGGGACAGAATTTTTTTTTTATAAAAGTACTTAAAAGATGCAGAAATTCATTGAGGGAGAAGTGATTATGGCAGGAGACTTTAATACTGACGTCTCTAAAGATAAAATAATTCGGTGGAAAAAATGGGATTTAAGGCTGAAGACAGACTGGCAATCTGGAGCGGGATGAATCCGGAGGCAAAAACTGCGGGGGGGAATCCCCCGGGGCTGGCCGTTCGCATTCACCAGCGTATTGCGCATGTCTGCCATTACGGAGCATTCAGACTGCTGCGGAGGCCGCTCCGCGGCTTGCACGGCACTGGATTCTTATGTGCGCATGAGCGCAAGTTCAGTTGACAGGAAAGTGGGGTCAGCTGGGCACCTCAGCACCCTCTGGCAGAGCGGCACGGCACAGCTCCCTAGGAAAAGGGCACTGTCCTGTAGGCACCGTGCAGCAGGCGTCACTGGCTATGGATCCTGAGGAGTTGGAGCTGGTGACAGTAATGATGCTGGGACTGCAGCTGTGTCATAGTATACTGCAGTACCGGCATGAGAGACTGCGCCGCATCTGGCTCCAGAGACGGCAGCTTCACCGTCGCCACATGGCCAGGAGGAGAGCCCGTCTGAGGCACCACTTGGTTTGCCATTCCCTGCATGGCAGTCAATTTTTCTGGCTGGCTGACGAGGGTGCTGGCCGTTGCTGGTGGGTGTATCCCCGGCCCAGCACCTGGTGGGAGACCTTCATCTGTCGGGTCTGGGAGGATGAGCAGTGGTTGCAGAACTTTCGGGTCACTAGGGCAACATTCCGCTGGCTGGTCGACCGTGTCCGTGGACGTGTGACGCATGCAGACATGCGCTTAAGGCGGGCCATCACGGCAGAGGAGCATGTGGCCATCACCCTCTGGTGGCTGTCCAGAAACAATTTCTACCAGGAGGTCAACCACCAGTTCGGAGTGGGGAAGTCCACTGTCGCAGGCATTGTGGCGGAGGTCTGTGGGGCTATGGATGCAGAACTGCTGTCCCGGACTGTATGTCTGGGTCCCCCTGGACGGGTGAGTGGCCAGGCTGCTGTCTGGAGGGCACCATCCTCCCCAGTGGGGTACAGGGGGTGGGCCAGAGGTGGCAATTGTGTCCGGGGTTCTGCATGGTAGGGTTGGGAGCCAGGAATGGGGGTTGGGCCACATGGTGCACTCTGCAGTGTGTAAGGCAATGTGTCCTTGCCCCACAGGTTATTGATGGGTTTGCCGCGTTGGGGTTCCCGAACTGTGTGGGCGCTGTGGATGGGTGCCACATTCCTGTGAGGCCACCACCACACCAGGCAGCAGACTTCATCAACAGGAAGAACTTCTGCTCCATCATTCTCCAGGGGACTGTGGACCATGTGGGCCGTTTCACGGACATTTCAGTGGGCAATAGTGGCCAGGACCATGATGCTCACGTGTTTCGCCAGTTGAACCTCTGCTGGGCCATGGATGCCAGAGTGTTTGTTCCAGGCCACCCAACCGTCAACATCGAGGGCATACAGGTGCCACCTCTCGTGCTCGCAGACGCCGCCTACCCCAGTAGAGGCTGGCTCCTCACACCGTACAAGGGTGCCCTGAACCGGCGGCAAGCGTTCTTCAATCGGGCACACAGCCATGCCTGGAATGTGGTGGAGTGTGCCTTTGGCCGGCTGAAGGCACACTGGCGGCGACTGGGGTTATGGCTAGATGTCCAGGAGGCCAATTTTGGCCTGGTGGTCTCCTCCTGTGTCATTCTGCACAATATATGTGAGAAGCGGGGCCACGCCATCATCCAGCGTCATGGGGATAAGGCTCCAGCCTACGTGCCCGCGGCCCCGCCGCCATCACGCCAGATCGAGCAGAGGAACCAACAGGAGGGCACAGCACTGAGGGAGGCCATCACTGCCTGGCTCCTTAGGCAGCCAGCCTGCTGATGTGGTGGCACAAGTGTTTTGGGCCTAGGTGGCGACGGAGCAGGCGCCACCCCATGCCGGATAGGCCTCGCAGCATCCCCCGCGGTCCACTGTCTGCTGTGGCAGTGGGAGGGGCCCAATAAAGTCTGCACACAAACATGCCATGTCTGTGTCAATGTATCTGCCAGCATGCACTGGGAATGTGGGGGTGCTGTGTGTGAACGTTGCACTTTGGGTCTGGGTGCAGGGGACAGTTGGCCAGGTGGGGGTGGAGCCGTGGTGTGGGCCATCTCCATGGGCACTGGAGCCCAAGGGCTGGGAAGTCCAACTCTGGAAATATCTGAGGACTTTGGGGGTGGAGCTAGGAGACTTTTGTGATGTCACTTCCAGGTCAAATGGCAAGTGATGTCACTTCCCCTTCAGATGATGTCACTTCCAGTACATTGCACCAAAATCCCACCTCTTCCTGTGATGTCACTTTCCAGGCACTCCCCCAAACCCACCTCTCCCTTTCAAAAATTAAAATTTAAATTCAGTGTCATATATAAATTTCTACCCCCACCTTTCCCCTATTTTACATTACCTCTAGGCTTTTAGGCCTCCTTCCAGTGCAAAAATAACAAAAAGCTTTAAGAAACATAAAATGCTTTAATTTAAACATTTAACAATCAGAAGGAAAAAACAAGCAAACAACACATGTCAAACAAGTGAAAAAGAACAAGAGAAACTGTCATGTTTATGTTGCTTTCTGCTTTTGGGAAATAAAGCGATATTTATCTTGGCTCCTTGCTGCTTTCAGCAACTCTAGTTTTGATTTTATAAAGTTGCAGAACTCTTCACATGACATCCAGAAATTCAGTTTCACCTGAAGTTCCGCTTTAACAAGGCTGTCACTCAGGCAGTTTCTTTCCTTGCTCCAGAGCTGCATCATTAGGCTGAAGACCCTCTCGCAGTAGGCATTGGATACAGGGATAGACAGTACAAAAGAGACCAGCTTACACAGATGGCTGTCACAACTGTCGGGAATGCGCCTAAACATCTCAACCCATCTCAGGTCTATACTCTCTTCCTGTGAGGAAATCTCTTTTTGGCTTTTTGATACAATACAGACATCATCAAAAAGTTTGTCTGTGTCGATTACATCAAGGCCAAAATCCAAGGTTTTGACAAGACTTTGCAAATGATCCCAATCCACAGGCCTGTCAAGTGAGAACAGTGCCATGTCTTTGAAAATTGATGTTTCAAAATTATACCATTTCTCAAGGTATTCAGTACAACTTGAGAGTGTTTGGTCCGCTTCTTTTTGGAATTTTGACTTTTGATAAGCAGAGACATTGACTAGAATGGCTGCAGCAGATCTTCCATAAAATTTGTTCTCTCTCCTCCCCTTAAGTTTGTCACGAAGGTTATCCAGGATTCCGTGGAGTTCAACGCAGCTAACATTGGCACTTTCCAGTTTTTTTACAATTGGACTGAACAATGCCATCAAATTGTGTAGGAAGTATACGTAACACAGAGGAAAAGATGACTCCTCCTCTGGACTGAATCCTTCCCACAAAAATTTTTCACATGCTTTTCCCCCACTTGACAGGAAGTATGCCCTCAGTGCGGGCCAGCTTTGAAGAACCCGTTCAACAGCGGGCATAAGTGACAACCACCGTGTTGGACCATGCCGAATCACATCTTTATATTCTAGGTCGACAAATTCAAAAAAGGATTTCAGGGAGTCCGTACTTTTGGCTGAGCACGAGAACTCACTATATATTTGCAAGACAAAGACTTCTACATTAAAACTCAGTTCTCGCTTCCCAGTTTTAAGGCAGTTATGAAGAACATGGCATTTGCAGCCCACGTCTATCAGCCGCTTGTTGAGCTGCTTAAGTTTCTGGAACACTGACTTGTGTTTCCCAAAATTAACTGCAGCATTGTCAGCAGCATAAGATGACACTCTGTCCAAACTGAGACCATTGTCCTGTAGCACACTGAAGAGCTGTGCTGCAATCGCCTCACTGGTCTCCTTGTTGTCATTGTAGAAGTCAAGCAATCCTTCTTTAATTCTCTCCGTTACAGAAAAGTAACGAACAGAATTTCCTATTTCCCTTGTTGGAGGCGTCACAACCTATTGAAAAAAAGTGTGCAGCATTCAGGTCCTCCAGCAACAATTCCAATGATTTGGGTGCCAAAACGTTCTCCACGATGCTGGTAGCTTTTGTCCGTCCACAAGACATCTTTTTTGCTGTGCCAGAATCAGGCAACATTCTTGGCAGCAGTTTATTTGTGCAGTCTTGACTTGCATAACTATGATAGTGCATTACACTGTGATATACTTCTATCACTTCAGCTGCAGTAACCTGATTTGCTTCCGAGGAATCTGGTTGTTCAAAGAAGGTTCTCAGTTGTGGTGTTTGCCTGTACAGCTTCTCCGCTTCTTTGTGTCTCATACCTTTTGCATGATTTATGAGGGCACCTTTCCCCTCATAACGCACAGATATTGCGCGGCCGCACCAAACACATTCTGCTGATTCTAAGTCTTTTTTACGAAGCCAGCTTTTGAATTGACTTTCTCTCAGCCATTCGTCTTTAAAAACTGAAAGGTATTTTTTCCTTTTTGCTTCACCACTGCTTGATGGACCTCCTCCACTTGCCATGACTTTTCTAATTTCTGATGGAATCCAAATCCTGAGTACCAAAATGGGGAAGGGGAAATCGGCAATCACAGATAGCCTCTCATTCCTTTAAGGTGGAGCTCACAAATACAGATGATATTTACTTGAAGTATATTTTACATTTCTATCCAATGGGGACCCAAAGGGGCTTACATGATTTTCTTCTCCTCCATCCCATCCTCACAAAAACCACCCTGGGAAGTGGGTTAGGCTGGAAGTTGCCTAGCAGCTTCCCATGGCAGAAGTAGGGATTCGAAACTGGGTCTCCCAGATGGTAGTCTGGCACTCCAACATCTTAATATTTTCAGGTACCTGTCCATACATCACAAATGAACCATATTTCCCTCTATCCCACCTTTACCCATACTCACAGACTGTGCTAGCATGGAAGCTTGCTAGATAATATCACTTAATTCACAACAAATCTGGGCTTCCCCTTTAAACATTGGAAGCCATTCCCAATCTGGTAAGACTCAGTCACTGCTCTTTTCTCAGGTCACACACAAATTGCAAGCCTCAGAAGCTCTATCAAAGCTCAGGTAACTCTGTGGCCAAGTATGTCAGTCACATTCCCTTTGCCACAGAAAAGAATTTACAAGTCTTTATGCTTCAGGATCTTGACAATTTGGAAGCTTAAGATAATCACACTAGAGCAGGTATGACACCTGATCTTAGCCATAAAGCCAAGAAGTGTTCCTCTATATCCACCAACTGGGAGGGGAGGAGTACATAACTAAAGGTATGCATATATCACCCCTACCCAAAATCCTAACAAGCAACCCTAGTTACCATCATATAATGAAATAACCTTGGGATTGCTAGGCACCCCCTGACCAGTGGCAGGTGTGGAGGGTAGGGTTGCCAGCCAGGAGACTTGGGGAGAACAGGGACCTCAGTGGAGTACGACACCATATGTGCATCCTCCAAAGCATCAATTTTCTCCAGTGGAACCCACTTTTGTAGTCTGGGAAAATTCCCAGGTCCCAATTGGGGGCTGACATCCCTCCAACAACTATCTCCTTAAAATAATTCTTCAGAAATGAGCTTACTGGAAAGACTCAGACAACTCAAGCTTTCAAGTTCAGCTCCCTTCTGTGAAATAAATAAAAAACCCTGTTCAATATTTGCTTCTCATCATTTCTGCCTCTTGTATTTGCGTATGTTGGTGGTGTGTGTTTCAAGTGGGTTTCCTGTCAAATTTCATATCAATCAATTGTGAGACTTCTGCTCAAAGTAGTCAAGGATCAGATCTTTGTTGATGAAACACAGTTCTTTATTTCCAATCTCTACATTGGTACAGCTTCTCGGATTATTGTCAGAGATAACACATATGACAGAAGCAGGTCTATTATACCTTTCTAGGCAGTTTGAATTACCCATAGGTAGCCAATCACTAAAGGGGAAAAACGGCGGGCAAAAGGGGCTCTGGCCGTTTGCTTCCCACAGGAAAGAAAGTGAGGTGTCAAGTTGTAAATTTCCCTTCCCAAACCAGACCCCTTAGATGTTACCATTTCACATAACAATCAATGGCCTCGAGGCTTTCGCACGTTGATAAGAGATGGGACTCGTCCTCCCTTGTAGTCCCAGCCGGGACGAAAGGAATGCGGAGGCAGGAGTGTGAGAGGCCCATTGTTCCCATACTTCGAAGTTGTCATCCTCCCGCTCTGACAGTTACACAAACCAGGCCTGGTCATGGTCATAAACCTGGGGTCACATACTCTACATACATACTGGCCAAAGTGAGGGTTTACCTAAGGGAGGGGCAATTACATGGCAGGTGTTATGGAAGCAGCTATAAAACATACATGGCAATATGAATATAATATGGCATACAGACAGGACAGTGAGAAGCATAGCAATACAACAGAAGACATAGCTGTAAGCAATAGAAATACTTTGTCTGAATCAGCAGATTCTGACATCAATACACTTCATCAATCCTTTCCATCATGCAGGGGTCAGGCCAGGGTACGTTGACTCTGATACGACCACATTGGGCACTTCTTATGATTTTAAATAAGACTGATTTTGCAAATTCCCTTAACAGAAGTTAGTTACATTTTGGCTGATAAAAAACCCAGAGAAAGTGTTCTTGCTCTGTAAATTTAATGTGTCGGTAGGCCATAAGGGTTCTAAAGTGCTAGTTTGTTTTTATATATGCAAGGCTGCTCAGCCTATGCCTAAGCTACAGGATGTTCCATAGAAGCATTAGAGTAATCAAAGTAATCTAAAATCTCACCACCAGAAAAGAGAACAAGATCATCTTTGAAATCCCCAAGAGCTGCATCACACAGAAGTAGGAGGGGAAAAAAATCTCCAAAAACTACATTCTGTACCAAAAATACAGCTGTAACCAATATTCCCTCTAAGTTGCAGAGTCTGGTGAGCAAAAATTCTACTTTGCGAGCTACTGGCATTAAAGTTGTGAGCAAGCAGTTTGGCTGCTGCATAAGTTAGTTTGCTCCGAAGCCCTCCTTCCTGAGCGAAGATAAAAATATGTGAGCCAGAGGCTAAAAAACTGTGAGCTAGCTCACATTAACTCAGCTTAGAGGGAACATTGGCTGTAACTTACCTTCCAAAAGTATTTCTCTCTGAGCTCCTTGGGATATTCTGACGGACCATACACCACGAGATCAAAAAACACAAACATGGGAAAAGCAACTGAAGAATGCAGTTTTGCTGTTACTAACACCTGACAGCAAGGGCCTCCAATAAACAATGCATTCAGACTAGACTCAGTTTGCAGAACTGGAGAACAATGCAAACGAATGGCCTGGTAAGGTAGCAAAAACAGTTTAAGCATGGCATAACAGAGTCCTGTCAAAAGTGAAACCCTTTTCACTGATTTCAGTAGGAAAGAGAAGCACATACTGAAACGTTCCACTGAAATCAACAAGGTTCAGTGTGCTTAATTTTGACCAAATGAGACCATATGTCATATGAAATTAAAAAAGAAAAATTGAAGTTATTCCATGTTGCTTAACTTTAACGGTAATTCCTAAGCCTGGCAAGGTTGAAGTCCTTAGCCTAGGTTATACAGCCAGTTCGTAGTAGAACTTGGAAATGAACTCAGATCAGGTTCTCTGGAAGATCTTTCAGTGTGTGCAGTGTGTTTTCCACACTGTGTTCATATGCAGCAATTAGGCACTACAGATATTGTACTACAGTGGTGTTTAATCAAAGGCTTGGCTGGATGTTCTCCTGTTCCCTTCGTTTTCTTTCGGTCTTCTGTCCTGAATTCTATTCAAGTGGCTATCAGTCTGAGCTACTCTTAGCTGTCATTTTCACATGATAACCCGGTGCTTTCTTCTCCCCCACCTGTTTTTTTTAAAGTTCCATATTTAACTAACCTCATATTTCCATGGAAGAGCATTACATGAGAGCAAAGAATCTTCCCTTTGACATTGTCAGTAGCTCTTATTTGTTTTAGAAATATCCACCTATATCTTTCCTCAGTGTATATAATCTCTAGGTGTGACAAACATCATTTGCAGTTCATAAATGATTCATTGTCATTTATGTGATTCTAAAATGTTGTCTTAAAAAATCCTCTTCATATCCCAGTTGGAATCTTATAGCAACGGATAACGAAAGAGGGAAACAGAATCTCTGAACAGGACAGGCACTCTTACCTGAGCATATTCTGCTGCTGGTGTTTGTACCTTGAAGTGTGTTTGTTTTTGCTGGGCAAATACGATGGCCGTTTTCTCACTGGCCAGTTGCCTCTCAGTTCCTCCTCATTTCCCCCTCTGCGACTCCTCCTGAGCAAACGTGCCGATTTCCCACCATAGCAATCTGCTCCTCTCCCCCCCCCCCCCGAAGTTTTCTGTTCCCATTTGGGTTGCTTTGATGCTCTCTGTTCCTGTCCCTTCCATTTCCCCTCCCCTTCCTCCCCCCCCAGCTCCTCCCTCATTCCCCGCTTTTCCTTTTTTTAAAAAACGCATGCGTGGTGACGTTACAACGACATAGTGGAATGACGACAGTGCATCACCCGCCCTCTCCCCCTCCCTTCCTTTCTCCCTAACCTCACATGTTCATTTGGGGCAGTTTGATCGGTCCATTCCACCCCTCACCTGTACCACAGGTGAACAAAGCACTTCCTTGTTGGCGGGAACCCTCCATTTTGGGGACTGGAGCGTGTTCAGCTATGATGGAGGGTCTTCAGAGGAGAGTGTCTCAGGTGATATCATCACTTCTACAGGTGATCCTACTGGCTCTTCAATCCACCAGCACTCTCCTAAAATCATATTTTAGAAGAGCACGACGTAGAAGACTGGCTCTCCGAGCTCTGTCCAAATCAGCAGAGAGCCGTGTACTCATCCCCCGGCGCCGGCGCGAGAGATGGCATGCGCTTGCAGGCTTGCATTTCAAGCGCAGGTACTGGGTCTACCCAAGGAGCATCGACTGGTGGGAGAATTATGTGAGGTGTGTGTGGGGCGATGAACAGTGGTTGCTGAATTTCAGGATGGACCGCCGTACATTTATGGAGATCGTTTCAGTAGTCACTCTACACCTGGAACGGCAAACCACCAGGATGCCGCACCCTGTGGAGCCAGGGAAGCGTGTAGCTGTGGCCATTTGGTATCTGGCGAACACAGACACGTTCCGGAAAGTCAGTCATCTCTTCGGGATTGGTCTCTCCACAGCTGCTGGAATCGTGCACGAGTTCTGCAGCACTCTGGAGAAAACGCTGTTTGCTCCCGTGGTGTGCCCAGGCACAGAAATCGGCAAGGTAAGTGTTTATTTTTAAAAATTCTGCTCATATAGTTATGACGTTATGACGATATAACGACTAAATACCATTCTAAAGGGAAACTTCCAGAAAGGGGGGGGGCTGTTACTGGAACATTAACCACATGCAGCCGCTGGAAGACCCTGGGTCAGTCACAAGTTCTCTCTGAGCTGCCCTCTCATCCCCAATGACAAGAACAGATGTAAGCTACCCGTTGAGGTTCCCCTGTATTTACTGTAGTTAATTGAGGTTGAGCTGTGTTCAAAAACAGGTCCTCCCGAACGAGGTTTTGCTTTCACCATCTGAAGTGCCGGTTATTTAAAGCTACTTCTAACTACGCTGCCTGCTCCTGGTCTAATGCTCATGCCCTAGTAGTTGAAGGATTGAGAAATACTAATGGCAATGAGTGGCATTAAGGTTTAATTTTGCTCCTCTTAACCGTGTACCATGGTGTGTGATCCCCCAAAAGTTAAATAAGGAAAGAAACTCATGTCTTTGGTTAAAACTTTATTTAACAGCAAACCAGGGCTTAGTGCCACTGCTCCACCAACACTGGAAGAATAGATTATTCCGGTTTGCAAGCAACAGTAACATGTACACACACTGAGGCTCCTGTGAATCGGTGGACTACATAAAACGGGAACGCGCCACGGGAGGTTCCAGAGCTGCAGGGTTTGTAGCGTAGTCCGGGAGACAACGTCCTGGGCCAGGAGCCCGAAAACACCCCCGAGCCATCCACATCAGTTGCTGGAACTGCAGAATGAATGCTACAGTTATTGCAATCAGAAGCATTGCCTCCTAAGCAGTGCATTTTTCACAGCTGCTAACATAATCAATGAACTCAGTTAGAAAAATATGACTGTGAGCTAAGTGTTGCGGGTGAGATGATGTGTTGATTGCCTATAGGTGTGGCAGAATGAACATCTAAACACAATGTAGAGACGGGCACAGTGAGTGAGGAGGATCAATGTGGTAATCAGAGCCCCAACAAATCATACTGTCTTAAAAATATTAAATAGCCAGCATTAATAATAGAAAACCACCCTTGGTCCAGGATAGAACAGGTCCTGCTTGGAAAATGATTACTTTGCCTAGTTAAGAATGAATCTTCATGGAAAGCATG
Organism: Lepidodactylus listeri; assembly: GCA_029233225.1. Taxonomy (NCBI): domain Eukaryota; kingdom Metazoa; phylum Chordata; class Lepidosauria; order Squamata; family Gekkonidae; genus Lepidodactylus; species Lepidodactylus listeri. The sequence goes on along the minus strand of JARCFY010000009.1, from coordinate 106,445,822 downwards.
GCAACCCAATTTTGTATTTTCCCTTTCAACACGTGGTGCACCATGATTAATTTGACGTGGAGGGGTCATACTCGGTACAACATAGCAAATTTTATTACGGTAAATACGTGGTTAGTACAAAATAAAACATGCGGTGGGGAGGAAATACAGTCATATAGATTAAGACGCACACGCAACTGGACAAAACAACATTGAACAGAAACAGAAGGGACAGAATACATAATGCAGAGCAATTAGAAAGATCTCCGATCTGAGGTTGATTGCTAAATGGTGGTCCTGCACTAATTTAAATTAAATTTCAGGACATCAAATGCAAACGTATGGTTCAAAAAAGACCCGCTCTTTGCCCACACAAGAGCGCTTAGGTCCCCTATTTGATGTCCGTGGATGATTTTGAGGAGTGAAGACCTGTTCTTGAGGATTGGGCACCTGTTCTTGAGCAGTGGGCACCTGTTCTTGAGCAGTGGTCACCTGTTCTAGGAGGCTCTGGTTCTCCTGCTCTGTGTCTGGAACCAACACCTCTGGAGGATCTGTATTCATGACTGCTGGCCGGGGTCTCTTTGCAAGGCAGAACTCCCTGTTCGTGGGGGTGGCCTTTTCCGTCATGGGGGCACATGTGCAAGGACACTCTTCTCTGTGCTCTTTGTTTTGCTGCGTACCTGCCATCGCCTCACCAAGATGACGGATGGCATTAACTGCCGCCAATATTGCATCCACATTGGCCTGGTTCGCCTCCCTCAGTGCCAGACGGTCACGTTCCCCCTCCTCCAATATTGCCCGGAAATGGCGCTCCTGCATCTCCATATTTTCCTTATTTTCCTGCCTCCCCTGCTCCAACATTTGTAAGGCCACCTCGTTCAGCATGGCCACTCTCCTCTGCCTGCCCCTCTCATTGCGCATTTGAACCGCCCTGTCAATTTGAGGTCTTTCAGGAATGGAGACCTGATCTGTGGGCGTAGATGAGAAAAAGCAAAAGGTCAGGCAGACAGCATAAGTACTCATTATTACATAACCTTTACAGTTAGGGTGCTTACTTGAAAACATTAATCGCCCCCCTCCCAGGCTCTCCATCCTTGTTGCACCGTCTGGGCACGGTCCTTGCTCCTCATCATTTTGGCCAGTCAGATCCAGGTCGTCTTCTCCAGAGCTGTCCTCGTAGTTTATCTGCCACGCACTGTTATCTTCTAATCAATAACAGAAAAGGCCTTTTTGCTATGTTGGCATGCGCGTCAGGCAACACTGACACCCCAAGCCAACTGATAAAACTGGAAGCAGATGCTAGACATGTGGCTTGTTTTCCTGGCATCAATAATAACGTTTGCAGTTCACAGATATTTCCACTTTGGATAGACTTACCAGTGCCTTGAGTAATGGTGGCCTGACTGTGCATCCTGAAGGACTCTGTGAAAAAATAAGATGGGCATAGATGTTGGTGATGGGCATAGATGGGGAGAGAATATTGTCCAGTTATTCATGCACAAGAAACAGAGTGGGTCCAGGAAGATTGCCTGGGGAGGGAAAAGTATCCCTCCCTGCATTTCCAGTTGTTACATGTGGCATTTCATGCCAAGCTTAAGTGATATTGGAATCACAGGCTTTCAACCCCCCCCCCCCCCAAGATTTGCTTTGAGGTTTGACTGCATTTCATACACTTTCCAGTCTGCCTCCTGCATGTCCTTCCTCACAAGCCCCTGTGTATGGACACAGCAGAAAGGACAAAGAGAGGGGAAGCCTGCTGTACGTGGGGAAATAATCAATCTGGGGTGGTCAATGTACTGTGGAGAACTGGAGTGACCTTTAATAAAGAAAAGACCATTCTTCCTTAGTAATAAAAATACTTTGGTAAAGAACAAACTCACCAATTTCAGAAGACTGTGCTGCCTGGGCACGGGTTTCACTTGCCTCAGGGAGGGGGCCGCGGGGTGTGAAGGTATGGTGGTCCTCTTCTTCTCTTCCACAGTACCCATAGCTTTGGCCTTGGAGACAAAGGGAACAAATGAAATGGAACCCTTGCATGCATAGATTAAACCTGAGCACTGTAGTGCCTGTTTCCCCTAGTGGCGGGGTGGGGGGGGCTGCCGGGGGGTGGCTCCCATCGTATGCGCCAGTTTAAATTTGATTTACATTGCACAATTTAAATTTCACATTAATCACCACTACAGTACAACGGTACGACGACAGTATTTCCAAATTAAAAAAAAAAAAAAGGGAACCGCGGAGAGAGGCACTCACTATAACTCAGGGGTGTGGATGCCCTTAGGTCTTCCGAACTGATGGTTAATAAACCATCGCTTGTGGAGGGGAGGTTCTCCTTGTTGATGGTGGAGGCTTTTACACGCCGGACCTTGCTGCTGCACTTCACGAACGGTGTTAAAACACTTCTGTCCTTTCTCAGAATTGGGTCCAGTGCGGCAAAATATGCGCAAGTCACGGGTGAATTTCCAGATTGCCTGTTATGATTTACCACCCGTCGATATCCTTGACAAAGCGTCTTGGTCCTGGTCCTGCATTCTTCCGCCGTTTTATGGTGTCCCAGGTAAGACATTTGCCTAGAGATTCCCTCATAAACACCAATGTTTTTATGCGAGGAATTCAGAGCATTCTGCACCTTTTCCTCACCCCATAGTGCCAGCAGGTCGAGGGTCTCCCTCTCGCGCCACGAGGCACCACGTACTCCAGCTGCTCTCATTGATGCAGCCATGGCTCCCGTGGAGCTGCTCTGAAATGGCTGCTGGAGCCTTCCCCTTCCCAGCATTCAACAAGTACTATCCTCCCATTGTTTATTTTCACGCCGGTCAGTGTTTATCCCTAGTGATTGGAGATTCACAGCGACAGCCCCCTCACCCTCCTGGGGGGGGGGTTATTATCATTGGTGGAATGTCGGTATGCCGATAGGACGTCAGGAACGGTCAAGTTTAAGTGAAGGGGGGGGAGGACAGAAACGAACTCCAAGAATATGTTTGGAATATTTCCAAACGTGGCAGCCCACTCCATCAGCTGCCACTCAAACTTATTCACAATGTATCCCTCCCCCATGCTTTCCACAATTCATTTATTAAAGAAAGAATACTCCTTCTCAATTATTACTCCCTTGTTCTTGGTATGGAAACAGGGAGAGGGGAAAGTCTACCTGGCAACAAGGCTGTTAAATGATTTGGGTCATTTGATTGGATAATAAGTTCATGTGATATAATCAAGGGACGCCATTTGCTGACAACTTTTAAAATTTGCCGCTTCTGTTCGGGATAACGTTATACCGGTTTCCCAGAAAAAAAAATGGCTGCCAGAAGGAGACGAGGTACCTTCTGGCAGCAGGATGAAACCAGACTCCTCCTCGAAATCGTAGCTCAATCGGGGCATGTGCATGAGCTGATGGCGAGCACCCACCACTCTAACCAGGAGGCATTTGAGCGAATAGCTCGAAGACTGGCCAGGCGTGGCTTTACCTGCACTGCCCAGCAATGTCGCTCAAAATTTAAAAGACTGAAATGCGACTTTATGGACAGCCTGGAGGCTTGGGGAGGCATCCCCAGGGCCAGTGGCAGGACACCCTACCATGAGCAGCTCGTGTCAATGTGGGATGCTGCAGGGTGTCCACGGTGGGAGGATCGCCACCATGATGGTAAGCCCCCTGTTCCTAAACAGAAATAGGAGTTGCCATGTCCAGATTTTTTGCCCCTAAACCAGGGCTGTATGGACATGCATGTACATGGTGTATGAGGTAGCCAGAAGACATTCACAGGTTCCTGAAAAATCAACCCACGGTCTGTTTAGAAAACACTGCAGGCTTCTGCCCAAATATTGAGTCCCCAGTTCCTTGAACCCACCCCCCAAACCCATGTGCAAAGTACTACACAATGTATAGACGTCCCTCATTCAACTTTTTAAGTGGCTAAACAGCTGTAAAAACTCATTTTTGAACCTTTTATACTGTGTGGTAATTATTTAGTGCTGAGTTATTACTCTCCCCCCCCCCACCCACACAGACTCATCAATGCTGAAGACTCATCAATGCTCTTTTATTATTCAAGTAGTGGTTTCACCACAGTCTTATAAACACAATTAAGTTAGGATTAACATGGTTCAAAATATAAAATTGCATTGAAGGCATTTTTAAGGTCATCATTAGAAAGTTCAGTGTAGCTGTGCTAGAACAAGAATTTTTAGCGCACAATCTTGTTAATCTTCTGAATGTCCCTTCCTTCTTTTTAAATATTGTGGACACGAAACTCTCCAACACGAAGGTTAAAAGTACTCTCAAACAACAAGTTGATCTTTCATGACATTTATATTCTGCTCATTAATCTAGTCACACATGGTGATGCAGGCATGTAAATGAAACCAGTATTGCTTTATGGATGAGCACACATAATACGTGGGAGAATTACAGGAATTAAATAGAGATGACACCAGCCTATTTCTATGTACATTTTCTGCTAGACTAAGGAATGAGCATTGATGCACAACCACAACAGATCAACCCTTTTGTTACTGCAGCATCACGGCACCCAAGGAGGGAAGTTGGATGCCTGCCGGGCCTCATCATCGATGTGCAGGATTCCGATGAGGAAGAGCATATTGAAGAGGTGGCTGATGGAGGAGGTGGTGGTGGAGGAGGAGGAGGAGGAGGAGGATGTGGATCCTGGCCACCACCAGGTGGTGGTGGAGGAGGAGGAGGAGGAGGAGGAGGATGTGGATCCTGGCCACCACCAGGTGGTGGAGGAGGAGGAGGAGGAGGAGGAGGAGGATGTGGATCCTGGCCACCACCAGGTGGTGGTGGAGGAGGAGGAGGAGGAGGATGTGGATCCTGGCAACCCTCCTGAGCGGGCCACAGCATCTCCGGGTAATGCAGAATGAGTCCAATGGTTACTTAAGACAGTGGCATGCGTTGATGTACTCCATAAGGCAGCTAAACTTTAAATATTCCTGATATTAGTGCACCCCATTAATTTTCTGTGCTATTTTTTCGCAGAAGCAGAGAGGTGGCCTCAGTGCCCGTTGCACAGGAGACTTCAGGCACCATTGAGCCAGTGCTACCAGGTACTGACATACACAGTATAATACTGTCAATTACATCGGAGTGTAAATGGCTTTTAATGTGACCAATGACTACCATGGCATCTTTTGGTATTGTTATTTTTTAGTTGCAAGTAAAACCTGTATTCCATATGCAGGACCCTCTAGAGTGGAAAAGGACCCAGAGGAAGAACTGCACTCCTTGGCGTCACTGCACAGACTGTGCAGGTCCACGTGTAAGTATGCCTTAACAATGCATGCACCGAAGCAGGGACTAGAATTTACCTAGAGTTGCCCTAGAATTTCCATCACCTAAATCACCCTCCAAAACGACACAGGAGGACCTGGCTCCCAAGGGGACAAGACAAGATTAATCTTGACTTCCAAATTTATAAAGATGAAATGGTGCATTACTCAGTAGCTGTCATTCTTTATCTATCACAGTTGATGCATTAACAAGGAGGATGGACGCAATGGTCCACAGGCAGAGGAGGACAGAGCGGGAGTGCCGCTCACTACGTGAGGAGTTTACAGCGTTGAGAACCCTGGTCGAAGGAGCACTGTGGCCTGCGGGCGACATCGCAGATAATGAGTGATTGTAAATAGTTTCTAAAAGTGTTATGGTTGAGTTTTGAAAAAGAATTAATATTTATTAAATTTGTAAATAGTTAAAGAAAATTTAAAAGTTGAATATTTGAAATATATACATGTTTTGATATTTATAAAATTATGTGACAGAGTATTTATTTTTCTTGGGTAATTTTTAGGAATAAATTCACGTTACACAACAGTAGGTGACCACACCATACATGTCCTGGAAGTACTGACATCTGGTCTACCAACGCATTAGCACTGTCCACTCTCCAGTGACCACCCCTCTAATACTGTATTTGAGCGCACCTTTTCAGTAGAAGAGTTGCAAGGCGCCATGTGGTTGGAGCTAAGAGTAAACTACAGGCCTTGGACGCATCACTAGAAAGTATATTTTCAATAAAGGGCATGCCTGTTTCCTTTGTGGTGCTACAAGCACACAAAGCACTGCGTAACTGGGAAAATGTTCAATTTTTTAAATTAAGGAATGACACATAAAATCGGACTCCTTCAAAAACCCCAGTAATCAATAATTAACTGTTTTATTGAACTGTGAGAGGTTGCACTTGTTCATTCTCCTGCACACTGTAAAAACGTGCTTGAGCAAACCTAAACACTCATACACCATACCGCAAACAGTACGAGGGTCTCCCCATCACGGCCTGAGGCTCTGGGTAGTCCTGCATGCTTGCTTGTTTTTGACAAGCCTGGATGTTGTCCGCACAAAGATGTCCGTGGTAGCCTTCCTCTTCCAATAATGCATCCAGTCCCTCCTCAGCATTCTGATTTTGATGCCAGTCTTGGCTTAGTCAAAGTTGTTGGTGGACTGCATGGCCTTCCAATGTCACCGGAGGCCGCCCACAGTGTTGGATTCTCTGTTTTTAGAGGTGGATTCTGCAATGGTAAACAAGATATCGATTGAATTGCCGACTGGATCAAGATCTCAACAGAAACATGGAGGAGGTGCTACATTGCGTCACTTGTCCCCTGAAAAATTAAGAAAGAAAAAGGGTGTGGGTTGCTGAGGAGCAGCATGACACTCAGACCACTCTCCCGACTCCGAAGGAATAGTTGTTTAACCTATAAGATACCCTAGAAAATGTCACAACACACATGCCCAATTTCCAAGCATACGGGGATCACATCTGTCCCCCCCTCCCCCACCAGAAGTGGCTGGGACTTTTGAGTGCATAGCATACACTTACCACTCGACCTCTTGCTTGTCCTCCATGAAAAACCCCTTGCTGTAGACTAAGCTGCTAGGAAAAAGATAGGGGAAGGTAAGCCGCGATGGGATTTGATGTGATAAATGGTGAGGACCCAATGCCACATAAAGATATGCCAAGATTAACAACTTCTTATATTCCATCCTTACACAGTAGGGCGTCATTTGGTAAATAAAATACCAGTTACTCTACTCACCCACTCAAGAAGCTGGTGATCCCTCGGTGAGAGTGCCACTTGCTCCGGTTGGTTGTGGGGGGGAGGTTCTTCTTGTTGTCCTCATGTTGGTTTCCAAAGTTGCAGAAGCCTTGGCCTAGGTGGGCAAACTTGCTCAGCATAAGAGCCACCTAGAACAGGGGAGGGCAAACTGGCTTAACGTAACAGCTTCATGGAATAAACATCAGATGTCTGAGATCCACAAGACATGAACAAATATTACCTGCTTTTATTGAAAAATAAGCAAAATGGCTTTTTATGAACAGTAAATGAGACTGCCAAAAAGAATAACAAAATGGGTAAAAGCAGATATTGATAATGATATTAATGTGTCCAATGATATTTTTTTGCTAATGATATTTAGCTTCCCCAGCCACCCTGTTGGGAGCCACACAATATGTGCGAAAGAGCCACATGCGGCTCACGAGCCACAGTTTGCCCACCCCTGGCCTAGGGGACATAGTTGGTTCTCCTTAGAAACATGAAATAGAACATTTGCAAGCGTAGGCCAAGGCAGAGCAAGGCACTTCCTTTTGTTCCAATTTTTGGGGGGGGGGGGTTGGGGGGGTTTGGTAGATTGTTTAATAGGTCTAACACTTTACCTTATGCTGCATAATTTGTGGTTGGAGTAAGAGAGGACTCACTGCACATTCAGACACGTCCTTGGAACATAGGTGCTGTGGTCCACAATCCACAGATCTTTAAAACCAACGCTTGTGGGAAAATAGGACGGATCCATGTTCAACATGCAAATAAGAAAATGAATAGTTAGCAAGAGAAAGAACGCACTTCAACACAAGACCACCTGCCCTATCAGGAGCCATCTTCTAAGCAACAAACAATGGACACAAAGGCAGGGCACAGGATCAGCGGCAAACTAGGGAGTAATGAACAAATCACAAAAAAACAAAAAAATGGAACTTCCATAAAACAAGACAGTCTATCTCTGAACACCAGATCATGAACTCAAAGGACAGAAGAGGGCTGTCGCTTTCAGGGCTTGCTTGGTCTGGGCAGCATCCAGATGGCTAGTACGGGAAGAAGAGTGCTAGACTAGATGGCCTGATCCAGCAAGCAAGTTTAGCTCTATAAATAATAAAAGAGTTTGTGATTTTGAGAAACTGGTTAAAGATTTTAAAATTTTCTGAGTTGATTTATAATGACACTGTAAGGTTAGACAACTAATCCAAGCACACAAAGTGCAATTTTCTTTAAAGCCCTGAGTTCAAATTAATGCGACTTTGCCCGAAAATATTCACAATACACACAGACGTTCATTGGCTCTTCTCATTATAATGTGCAGAAGAGAACGGTAACATGTGTTACACTGCGGAAGTGGGGACCTATCAATTTTTTAAAAGTTAAAGGTACATTAAAATAGGAACGAGGGACCGTTGATGCCAGCTGGAGAAGATCACAGGCTAACCCATAAACTCGGAAGCAGTCCACCACCCCTAAAAGCTATGCATAAGGTATATTTTATAGTTTTGTGAGAGTTTGCACGTGTTCAGTCTCCTGCACCCTGGAAAAAGCTGCATGAGCAAACCTGGGCAATCCTACTACACATGAGTAGGGATTGGTGGACTACTAGGACTTCAAATGAAACTGGGTGGATTCTCTTGTTTTACTGTTAGATTCCAAGTATCTTGTGATTTGATAGGATGATCAGGATCTCAGCAACAACATGGAGGATGGGCCACATGGGTTCTGCCGGCCCCTGTAAATTAATTTAAAGAAAAGACAAAGGAATGATTGTGATAATGGGTGAGGAAACAATGTCCACTTACAGAAACGCCAATATTTACAACTTCTGACATTCCATCACTACACAGTAGGGCTACCCTTGGGAAAGGAAAGACAAGTCTCTCACCAACTCATAAAGGTCATGCCGGCTTGGATGCGTGCTCCACTTGCAGCGTGTAGGTCGGGTAGGGGTTTCATGGTAGTCCTCAAGTTGGTGTCCATAGTTGCTGAAGCATTGTCCTAGGCAACAGAGTGGGTTCTCCTTAGAAACATGAAAAGGAACCTTTGCATGCATTGGGCAAATCAGAGCAAGGCAGTTCCTCTTCCTGTTTTGTTTTGGGAGGGGGAGGACCTTACTGTGTGGGGCATGAGCATAAATCACAAATTTGGTCTTGAATTGGCACTCACCACTTCCTGAAGCGACAGCAGTTCTGGCTGGAGTGACAGTGGGCTCTTAGGACATTCCGTCATGACCTTGGTCCTTAGGAGCTGTAGTACACAATCCACAGTTCCTTAAAAGCACCAGAGGTGGGCGAAAAGGGTTTTATCCGTGTACAGCATGCAAATACAAAAATGAACAGTTAGCAAAAGAAAGAAAGCACTTAAACGCAAGACCACTAGCCCTATTAGGATATTTCTTCAAAGCAACATCCACTGGATACAAAGGCAAGACACAGGATCAGAGGCAAGCCTGGTTATTAGAGGCCATGCATAGCAGGAAAGTAATGTCCCCTTGTGCCAACAGTCCATTTTTTCATTCAAACATTTAATAATTTAAAAATAGCCCAAATGCATTCCTTTCTCTAGAGTACAGGGTGGAATGCCCAATTCCCTAGAGTACAGTGGGGAATGCACCAAATCACAGAAAACAGATCACAACTGTACAGCATCCTCCTCTGCATGTTAATACAAACAGCATCAATGCTAGAAATCCACCACGTTGCCCCAGCGGTCAGTACTCACTTGTAGCACAAGGAACTCATGCAGGGTTGCTTGACGTTGAAATGCCTGTTTGTCCGCAGTAAGATGTCCGACGTAGCCTTCCTCTTCCCAGAATGCATCCAGCCCCTCCTCCCTATTCAACATTTCCCGCCGGGCAGCATTCATGCAAAACTATTGGATGAAAAAAGCAACAGCCTACGTCATAGCTTCCCCCCCCCCCCCCCATGGAGGGATTCTCTGATCTTATTGTTGTATCACAGACACAAAATGGTGGACAGGCAACGTGGAGTTAAAAAATACAACCAACGGGAAATCGAAAAGCCTCTGTGCTGCACACAAATAAAACAATATTACTGGAAGTCATTTTTGTATGTCGGTATACCGACATGACGAATAAACTAAAAAAAAAAAATATCCCTGAGAGAGCAGGGAACAACAAAGATGTTGAGGAGGCGGCTGCCCGGTCCTTTTGCATCTGACTCCGCCAGCCCCCGCCAGCCAGCCGCCGCCACCCCCCCTCCAACCGCAGGCCTCTGCAGGCAAACTGGCCCCCGCGCTGCCAAAGCCCCCCCCTCCAGAAGTCAGGGCGCCGCGTCCCAACGCCCCCGGGGCGAGTCTGCGCCCGCAGCCATCCCACCAGGGGTACTCTGCGCGCCGGGCATCATGCCTGACGCCCTCCGTGTGCCAGCCCCGGCAGAAGAATAAGCATCTGGCGCCCGAGCACGGAAAGCATCTTTTGCCCAGCCCGGCGAGAAAAAACAATGTGGGAGTCTTGTGCAAGGTCCAGGGAGCTCTCGGGCCAATTGAGCCCGGCTCCTGCTCACTGTAAAAGGCCATTCCAACGCAGTCCCTGTGGTGGGTTCTTGCCTCCTCGGCTGCTCATGGCAATATGACGTTAGAACGTCTCTTCAAAAAAAATTTTATTAAAGAAACGCCCACCACGAGGTGGGCCGAGGAGGGAGGGTGAGAGGGGTGTGTGTTTTCCTCCAGCTTCTCCACCGGAGTAAACTGGAAACACCGCTAGAAACCGGTTTTTCTTGCTCCAGGGATAATCCAGAGCAGTACGGTGAAACTCCGGAGGAGTTTGTGAGCACGGAGCAACTGATGTGAAACTGACCAGAAGCTCCGGTGCTAGCTCCGGTGTGAGCCCCGGAAAAAAGCCAGTGCGAAAACACCCTGAGTGAGGATAGGAGATTTTGGTACTCACTGCTCACCCATACAGATACAGCTCGAATGTGAGTCCACCCGTCCCAGTTTGCTGTAGTGACTATGCACGGATCCAAATTGGGGAGGAGTGGGTTTTGATTCCCTGCTCCTGCGCATGCATCCGCTGGGTGACCTTGGGTCATTCACAGTTCATGCAGAGCTGTTCTCTTAAGCTGTTCTCACAGAGATCTCTCAGCCAATGGGAGAACACCAAGGAAGTCCATAGTTGCCACGCAGAGGCAGGAAATGACTAAATGCCTCAGAACGTCTCTGACTTGACTTGGATGGTGAATTGCACGTACGGGTTTTTTGGAGAAATGCGGTCCTCCCAACAAGAAACTTCTATCATGCCCCCCCCCAATTTACCATCGCTTTCTTCCCTCACACCCAAACACCATCAAAGGTATCATAAATTAAATTAAATGCTGCGGCAGAAAGGAGCAAAAATCCAGTAGCACCTTACAGACTATCAAAGTCTGAGTGAGGGTAGGAGATTTTGGTACTCACTGCTCACCTATACAGATACAGCTCGAGTGTGAGTCCACCCGTCCCAGTTTGTGCATGCAGCCACTGGGTGACCTTGGTTCAGTCACAGTTCATGCAGAGCTGTTGTCTTAAGCTGTTCTCACAGAGATCTCTCAGCCTCATTACCTGTTCGGTGCACATCACATGCCACGCTCCGTAAATACAGAATAGTAATTATTCAGTCATTGTTTAATGATTTTGTGCAAAGTGTATCAAGACATACAACACAGGGGGTGGGGGTGGGGGTGCTCAGCTAACTTGCCCTCCACTCCAAAAATGTGGTGAGTTCTTTCAGTTGGAAAGTGCAGTGGAAGTGGATTGAAAGTGGATTCTTTAGTGTGTGTGACTGCAGCTACTATTATGCCATTTATATCCATGAGCTACAAAAAATAATCTATTCCTTCTGCCAACTGGAGGCTGGCATGCCTACAGTACATATGCATCTTAAACTTTAGGGCTCAGATTTGGCATTCAAATTTGGTTTTGGTGAGCTGAGCTTCTACAACCCCCCCACCCAAAAGAAGCAGAAGGGTGGAGAATGCTAGCCAGGTTGGGGGTTGAGATAAGGGGATAAGGGGGGGGGGTGCTCTGCTAACTTGCCCTCCACTCCAAAAATGTAGTGAGTTCCTTCAGTGTTCCCTCTAAGCTGAGTTTGTGTGAGCAAGCAGTAAATTCAGGGAATCACCAGGCCCCACCTGGAGGCTGGCATGAAAGCTCTCAATTTCCTAGCATTCTGCTTAAGGTATAAGACATTTCTAATTCAAATGCACAACACAAATTTCATTGCGTGGTAATTATGAGCCCAGGATCAAATCGCCCCTATGCTGAGTAAACCCGCAGGGTGACCTTGGGGCAGCTCTCTCCACCCCTGGATTCCTCATCCCCCCCCCCCAGACCACAAATCCGTCGTCAGATGGTTGCTGCCGGGTGGTTTGGTTTGGGGATGCCCTTCTGGCAGCGTCCCCCCACCCGCCCAAGATCTCCGTTCCCCCCCCCCTTCCCCCACAGCTCCGAAGCCCGGGCCCATAAACAATACACACTGCCTTCGTTTTAACCAAATGAAAATGTATTTCTGTACCCAGGATCAAATAGCCCCCATGCTGTGTAAACCCGCAGGGTGACCTGCCTTTGTTTTACACACTGCCTTTGTTTTAACCGAATGAAAATGTCCCTTTCTGAATCAATTTGACAATGATGTATCTGTAGCCAGATGTCCTAGTTGTTACTTTCGGTTTCTTTGGAGTTCCTCTCACCCATTTGGTTTACTGCATGCTTTGATGTTTTGTTTCCTGTTCGATGTTACTTCTCTCTCTCTCTCACACACACACACTCTCACCTTCCATACTGCCCCAATAATAACAGTTTTTCATTGAAGAGCAATCAAAGGCGCGCTTCCTCCTCCTCGGTACAACAGCCTTGTGCGATGGGCCAGGGCGAGAGAGAGAGAGAAGAGCGGCTGGCGCCGAGGGAGGGAGGGAGCGGGGGTGGGGGTCTGGCCCTGGACATGGCACCCAGAGGGGCCAGGACGCTGCCGGGGTGTGAGTGTGAGGGAGGGTGGGCTCCAGGGAGGCTGGCTGTGTGGCGTTGGCCAAGCGGAAGGGTGTTTTGGGGCTGCCTTGTAGAAGTCCTCACTCCATCCTCCGTGATTCGTACCAGGGTCTCCACAGGAGCCAGCCTGCCCCTCGGCTCTCTGCAGACGACCCCCTCCCCTCCTGCGCTTCCACCACCCCGCGCAGATGTTTGGCGTGGGGGGGCTTCCTCCGGCTCTTCCCCCGCATAGGCCCTCGAGGGGACACGGTTGACCGGGTGTGGGCCAGCTGGGAGCGTCGGGGTAGGTGGGAGGGCGGCCTCCATCGGTGTCTGGTCAAGCTTCCCCCCCCCCGCGCCCAGAAGATGGAGGGATGTCGGGCCGTGAGGCCAGCCCCGGGGCTGAGATCGCCTTTTAAGGACCACTGACAGAGTTTGATATTGAACTTTTTATAATAACTGGCATGAATTAACTTCAACGAAAATAACTTATAAAGTGAACAATTCTTTAAAGTGCGCGGGGAGACAAACATATGTTCAACAAAAACAACTTATAAAGTGCACAAATCTTGAAAGTTCCTGGAGGAGACAAACACATGATCAACCATCAACTTGTCGGTGCACATCACAGGCCACGCCCTGTAAATGGAGAATAGTGATGATTCAGTCATTGTTTAATTATTTTTGTGCAAAGTGTATCAAGACATCCAGCACCTGGGTGGGTGTTATATATATATGCCATAAGTTATATATATGAAGTTTCACTCTGGGGCAAATGATCATCTGTATTCTTGGGGGGGGGGCAACAGTGGGAGGGCTTCTAGTGTCCCTCTAGTGTTCTTACCCCTTGTTTAGTAACACGGTTGGCAACCATGTGTGGTGGAGGTTGGGTTCCAAGGGACAGGAAGGAGGACTCATGGAGAATGGGGCATTGTACCCTACAGAGGACAGGAATCACAGTGGGGTACAATGCCATGGAGTCCACACTCCAAAGCATCCATTATTCTCCAGGGGAACTGACCGCTGCAGTGTGTAGATGAGCTGTAATTTCAGGGAATCGCCAGGCCCCACCGGGAGGCTGGCATGCCTACATAGCACATATGCAGCTTAAATTTTAGGGCTCAAATATGGAATTCAAAAGGGCTTTGGTGAGGTGATTTTCAACATCCCCCACCCCCACCCCAATTCCATGTTTTCATAACCACAGGTTTCCCCAGGTTTCCAGTTCCCAGCATTCTGCTTAAGGTATAAGCCATTTCTCATTAAAATGCACAGCACAAATTGCATTGCATGCATCTTTCCATAAACAACCCCCAGTTAATTCAGAGATGACAAGACCAATAACTCACCTTGGTTGTCCAAAACGTCCCACTTAAGAGAGAGCATGGAACTCTCTGAGAGCATTGAAAAATGCTGCAGGGCTCTCCCACATCTGTCCTTGTCCAGCTCCCCTCTTGAATTCGGACTTCAGGCTTTTGTACTTAGACCTGCACTGGTTTGGGTTGCAGGCAAACCCATTTTCTGCCATCTCATGTGCAATGTTGCTGAAGATGACCGTGTTGTATAATGATTACACCCCAAGGTAGACATTTTATCCAGTTGAACAAATAACCGTCTGGAAATCTCCAGACCCCACAAGGGGGGTTTGGCCACCCTACATGGGAAGCATTTTGACTTGAAATTGCCAGGGGTGGGGTTTTACAAGCCAGAGTCATACATAAAAGGAATATGGGAGAGTCCCTTCCTTCCAAGCCCCGACCCTGATGCTCCTTGCGATGCCAGGGCGTCAGGGCATCCCCCCCCCCTTGCCCCGCAAGCCAAAGGCAATTTGTACAAAGCTAACAGCCCTACCCTAACCACATTTGAGAGGCAGCTTCCCCACGGGACCCGCTTCTCCGTTGTTCCTGCCTGGGACAGGGCAGGAACAACCCCCCCCCCCCCCCCGACCGCCAGCTCTGAAGCCCTCCCAAGAACTGTACCTGAAAAAGTCAGCAGTGAAATCTCCTCAGCAGCCACAAGTTTTGTTATTTTAAAAGTGCTCGACTATTCCTACCGGCTCAGCGCATCAACCCGCTGTCGTGGCTACCTGCCTGCGCTTACAAGAGCGACCTGGGCTGGTGGGAGATTCACGTGACATTGTGCAGATCACGCAGATGGCGCCACCTGGTGTAATTTTTCTGCTATAGACAACTCCAGTACAATTCCCAAAAAGAACAGCAATCAGTTAAACAAGCGTGGATGCAGAATGAACGCCTCTCGGCAATTAGAAAAGCGTGGGCATTCGGGAAGAAAACCGGCTTCAATCCAGAAACAGATGTGGGCATCTGAGATTCAAAACGGAATCGTTCCCGTGGGAAAGTCAGATGTACAAACGCCCAAAGTTTCATCCTTTGAAACAAAGGGCCAGAAGAGTTTCTCGGGAGGCCTCCCCCTCCACTCTCATGACGACTCTCTTGGTGACCATTCTTTCACTGGGAGGAACACACACACACACATGCTCCGTTGGCCTTCTCCTCGGCCATCCTCCTCTGCAAAAAACTTCGTGCAAAAGTCAGCCACCGTGGATGCCCCCCCCCCCCCCCGCCCAACCTCTCTGGGCTCTGGCAAAAGTCCGAATGGAAACCACTCACCTCAAACCTCCTGGACAGCCTTCCTCCATCCACCTCCACTCCCTTTCCTTTAGCCCTGGCCAAATCTGCTGTGGCTGGATCGGTTCCAGAGTCCAGACCGAGGCATAGCAAAGGAAGCTCTAAAGAAAGGAGAGCGCCAGGGCCTTTGCTGTCTCCCTCTCATCTCCCCGGCAATGTGAAGCGGCGGCAAACCCTCGAGGGCTGCCAGAACGCAATACGGGGAGGGCGCCAGGGCCTTCGCAGCCTCCCCTCTCATCTCCCCGGCAGTGTGAAGCTGCGGCAACCCCCCAAGGGCAGCCGGAACACAATACGGGGAGGACGCCAGGGCCTTCGCCACCTCCCCTCTCATCTCCCCGAGGGAGGGAAACAGGGAAAGAAGGGGGAAAGGAAGCGACTGCGGCCGCCGCTGCTCCACTCGGCGCTTCAGCAAGCCCGGTGGGGGGGAGGGTTCCTCACATGTGCAGTGACGGGTGCGGGTTCTTCTGCGGCTCCAGGCTCCACGTGGCGGCGGCCTGGGAGGGAGAGCGAGAGGCTGTCAGGCTGACAAGGATGACGAGGGAGGTAGCTGCTCCGGCTCGGTCACTGCTGATGCCCTCTTGCCACACACCTGCTGTCAAGGCGAAGGGGAGAAGGTACCTTAGTGCCTTTCACTTTCCCTTCCTGCACTATGAGTCTGTGACCCTTCCTTCCTTTCCTCCTCCGAGGCCACATGTGAGGAGCAGCAGAGAGCGCCCTCATCTCTATGGCTTTCATAGCCATAGAGATTGGAGGACTGAAATGGAAGAGTGTCACTTTTCCGGCCTCCATTTTGTCCCCCGGGGCCGAAAAAGCGGGTAACAGGGCTTAAAATCGGTGTTTCCCCCGGCCCCGGCGGGGGCTTGGCAGGCCTAAGTCTGGAGCCTCCTGCTGGAGAGTGTATGTGCTGTGGGGCTGCAGCCCCATTAGGGGCCCACTGGGCACGTGTAGTTTCTGGGGCGGGTTCTCGCTGAGCGGGGCGCTCGGGCATACGGGGGGGTGTTGGGCAGCAGCTCCCCTGTAATACAGGAGCAGATATGGCAGCTGGTCTTCGGCCAGTAGTGTGCATTGAGTGGCGGCACCCCTTGCGCCCAGTGCCCAAGGGGTGATTACTGAGACGGGGTATGGGCTGGGCGCATGTTGTCTCGTATAGGACTGCCCCTCGAGGCCCAGTCTGGGGCTCTGGCCTCCTGACCTCAGGGGGGGCCACAGTGGCTGGTGCTGGGGGTGTGGACCAGGTGCCTGTGACCAGAAGCCAGCGTGCTTGCAAAGGCATGCATGGCAGTAGGGCACACAGTGGCATGGCCGAGGGTGGCCGTGGAAGGAGGCAATGGCATGGCCATAGGCAGGGGTCCCATAGGAGCACCCCCCCCCCGGTGTCAAGACCCGGGCCCAGCCGACTCCCAAGCATGATAGAACACGAGAGCTGCTGCAAGGGGGGGGGGGCCAAGGGGGAAGGCAAGGGCCCAAATCCTGGGCACAGGGTAGCCATGTGCTTGGGGGGGGGGGCTTCCAGCTGCCGAGAGGATGGGGCCGTGTCAGGAACCGGAGCCACCAGTGGAAGGTCATCCTGCATGCATCCCCCGGCTCCGCTCTGCTGTATTGGAGGAGCCATGTGCAGAGTGGCTCGTTCCGGAACTGCTGACCAGTGCCACTGGAGTGGTGTCCGTCCATGTTGGGGGCGGCGTCTGCATAGGAGCCGATACGTGTGCAGTCACACACTGGTCTGTGCCACCGCACAACCGTGGCAGCTACAAGGTAGCTGGCGAGGTGCTGAGAGGTGGAGGACAACAGTGCCACAGGACACCAGAAGGAGGCAACAGGCACGGACTGCCGGGCCCCATGTGGTCTCTCTGTCGGTGTGAACGGCGAGACTCCCCTGTCCCGGCCGGGAGCTGGGTTCTGACAGGGAACAGAGAGCTCTGCCGCCTCCCCCCTTTGGAATGTGGCTTCCTCCCCTGCTCTGGCTGCAGCTTGACGGTGTCCTTGGAGGAGCCTGCTCTCAGACTCCCCCGCTGGTTGCACTGTTTCCCACGGGTGCAGGGGAAGGAGAAAGAGACACGGCTGCTGGTGACGAGCAACAAGCTCTTTTGTTTTCTGCACAAGGCATTCCCGGTTTGGAGCGCGCAGTTCACATGTGACGCATCCCCTGCCTTGCCCAGTCTGCTGCTGCTCCCAGGAACCCCCTGAAGGCATGAGAGAGGGTCCTGGGCCACGGGAGACTCCTGACTGAGGTCCCTGGAAGCTATGAGGAAATGACAAGCCAGACCGGGGGGGGGGGGGCGTGACAGTTGTCGTCCGGAGCGAATGTTTGCATCCCAGGGCTTTCCCCATCCCCTACATCTCCCGCTCTACCAGATCTGCCCATGTCCCCCCCTCCTCCATCCCATCATCACCCATTCCCCCCTTCCCCCCATCTTTCCTCCCCCCTAGTTGCCAGTTCCTCCCCAGCGACCCTTCCCCCTCCTTTGCGATCTTCCCCCTCATCCCAGTGTTTAGGCGTTCCTGGCAGCCTGTCCAACTAGAGCTGGCAGGGATCGTGCGCGCTTGCGCAAACGAGGCAGTGCGCATAGCTCCCGCTCGCTGATGGCAGCGTGCTCACAGACGATCACTGTGGACTCCGCAGCTCTGCTCCTGGCAACCAAGGTGTCAGGGCGGTTCCCCAGGGCAGCTGAGTCTGCAGGCATCTTCGACAGGCTTCTGTCCTGGACGCCTGCAGGGGTCCTGGGAGCCCAATGTGGCCCCCAGAGCCTTCCGAGCTTGCGCAAACCGGCTCTTCTGCCAGTCTGCATCCAGCCAGCATGGCCTCAGAAAGCCTGGGATGAGGAAGTGGAGCTTCTCCTGCAGCGGCTGCATGACTGTGAGGCTGGGGCAAGGGTGATGCCCAGCACTCATCTGGAAACTCTCTCCCTCTTCCGGCAGATTGCCAGGGACCTGAGCCATGCTGGCTATCCCAGATCGGCAGCTCAATGCCGGTCCAAGTTTAAATGGGAGAAGACAGCATTCTTTGAAGCCCTGGAGGACTGGGAGGGTATTCCACCAGTCTCCCACAGGCCACCCCGATTCGAACTTCTGCGGGCCCTCTGGAAGCAGGGTGGCTGACCCACCTGGCAGTGTTGTCGTGTGCCTGGTGAGTATAATGGAGGCAGCAGGGGGGATGGGCTAGGAAGCTGGGGGGGCAGGGTGGAGGTGGCAGAGGGGGAGGAGGGAGCCAGGAGGGGGGGAAATGGCAGAGGGGGAGGGGGGAGCCAGGAGGGGGCCAGACAGGCACGATGCAGACCACAGGCATGAGCTGCCGTGTAGTAGCAGGACACGGGGCCTGGGGCCCAGGGACCCACACATGCTGGCCAGGTGTCTGGGTGCACTGGGAGCAAGCTGCCAGCCTAGATGTTGGGCGAGCTTGGAGGGCGAACCACAGCGGCCAGCAGCCAAGGGGTGAGATGCAATGGGGAAGCTCCAGGGGTGGTCTGGTGTGGTGGATTCCCAGGACACGGTGGATTCATGGGGCCGGTTTGGACGGATCTCTTCCCCCCCCCCCCAGGTCTCCTGCTTGGGCCGAGGTAGGCTTGGCACCTGGCCTCCGAGGGCACAGCGTGGCCTTGGAGAGGCTGGGGAAGCCAGAGGCCACTGGCTGGGCGGGTGTGTGGGCCAGTATGCCAGATGCCAGACACCCAGGCAGTGCGTGACCTTAACTAAACCCCCATCCTGCCTGCCCACAGGAACCCACCCGCGGCGGCCGAGGCACAGAGGCCGAGCACCCCCCGCAACAGTCCACGGGTCATCAGAGGAAGAGGCCGAAGCTGGACCCTCTACAGGTGAGGTTCCCCAAGGGGGGGGGGCCTGCCCCAAGTGGGGCAGCCAGACGCATTCGGCATGCCTCTTCCCTCTTGCATGGTCCCTGTGCGTGAAGCTGGCACAGCACTGTGGCCCCAGCCACTGATTTTGGGAGGGGGACCCTCAGTGCCATGGCATCGATGCAAATGCAAGCCATTGGCACTCCACCAACGTGCGTGGCCTTTGACGACCATGACTGTCTTCCCTCCCCCAGCGCCACCAGTGCCAGCCGAGCCAGAGCGGCCATGTGTGGTGCTGACCACCACCCCTGAGGCCTCCGATGTTGGGGAGAGGGCCCCCGAGGACAGGCCAGCCGCCGTTCATGCTGTGGGGGACACTAGTGGGCCAGAGGGCTGACCTACAGTGGCGTCCCAGACGAGCACTGCCAAAGGTGAGTACCCCTGACGAGGGTCAGGCAGGCCACATGTCTCTGATACAGGGGATGAAGCTGGACCCTCCAGCCAGGGCCAACAGGCCACTCCGGGTGCCGAAGGCATCACGCTCGCCTCCCTCACTGAGCGGGTGGCAGCCCACGAGCGACATGTGGAATACCGATGTAAGTGCGGTGCAGTGCCCTATGGGATGTCTGCTGCATCCAGGCAATGGGGTGCAGGGTTTCGTGGCCGGGTGCCAGGCAGGCGGCACTGGCTGCATGGGTGGAGGGGGGCCCCCTGGGCACTCATGGCGTCCCTGTCTCCCACACCTCCACAGTCCAGCGCATGCACGACCTCCTGACAATGCATCAAAATGCGATGCGAAAGCTACGGCGGGAGGTCTATAGTCGGCGTGAAGGTGACATGCCTCCACCGTCCACAGAGGCCAGCGATGCTGACGTCCAGTCCCCAGGAGAGGAAGTCCCTGGCCAGCAGCATCCACCAGGCCCCGGCATGGCCCCCGACAACCCGTAGGCCCCCCAGGAGAGCCCAGCCTACCAAAGACTGACGCCAGCATACGTGCCAAAGTTGTTTATTGCCCCAGTTACCCCCACCCAACATGTTCTAAATAAAAGTTATTTTCAAATGTTACTACAAAACCATGGTGCTGCTGCCCATTATTAAGGGAAGGAACCGCCTGCACTGTGGCGGCTCAAGGGGCTGGAGGGGTCTCCCGCCAGCTCACTGGGGGGTTCTTTCATGGCCCCAGGATGCCCTTCCCTGCCCACGACCTTGGCGTCCACGCTGGGCGCCATGTTCCAGCAGCAACTCCTGCCGGACTATCAGCTCGTCTGCGATCGCTGAAAGTCTCCCTAAGGTGGAGCGAAGAATGTCTTGGGTGACATCGTTGGTCTGCCTCTCGTCCTCCTGAGACCGCCGTAGCTCCTCCAGATACTCCTCCTGCTCGCGGCGTGCAGCCTCCAGCATGGCCTGATGATTCATGGCTGACTGATCCAGTAGTCTCTCACCAACCCTCTGTAGGGCAGACACCCGCTGCCTCCGGGCTGTCCTAACAGCCTGGTGGCCCTCCTCAGACAGGTCTCCCATAACAGTCCCCGGAGGCAGGGCTACAGAGAAGGCAGCAAGAACAGAGGTGTTAGGCTATGCAGGGTGCTGGCCTGCACACACGCCATGGCTGCCACGTGTCCCACCAGGCTCCCTCCCTGGGGCGTCGCCGTCCCACCTGGGGGACCCGGGCAGGCTTACTGCGCCTGTCGCTGGCTCCGGCGACAGTTGAGAGAACAGCCTGTGGCCACTGCCCAGCAGATGCGTCCCCATGAGTGGATGTGTGGCCGCAGCACCTACCTTCAACATCGGCAATCTCATCACGGGGATGGTGTCATGGCTCTTGACAGGATGCCCCAGAGTGCCCTTTGAACAAAGCACAGTGGACAGAGCTCACCTGCCCCCCGCATGGCATGGGGGGGGCCAATGGAGCAGCACCCCAGCCACCACAGCCAGTGTTCATGGGCCCCAAGACACGGGCTCCCTCCTCTGCGTGGGTCACATGAGTTCCGGTTCCGCCTTCCCTCACAGCGGATGCAAGGAGTGCGAGCTCCTGTGCCTGTATAGAAACTCTTTAGTTTTCTAGGCGAAATTGCTGCCTTTCTCTGTTCTTGTAGGGAAGGGAGAAGCAGAGAGCTTCAGGCTGTAACACAGGGGTTTAGGCAAAGCCCCTGTGGGGACTGCCTGTACTCTGAGCAGAAACTAAAGAGAAGTACCGCCGCCACCAGTATCTGGAGTCGGTTGGGAGAAGAGGGGACGGAGACCCGAGGAGCCGAAAGGACCTACAACAGACTGTATGGAAGTTGAGTATAATATTTGAATCTAATCATAACTCCTAAGCTCAGTGAACGCACTGTTCCCTTTGTTTGTGTGAGCAGGGAGAGGGTTGGATAGGCGTCTCAATGCCCCCAGTAAAAATGGCCAGAATGAGATGGGGAGGGGGGTGATTCAAAGCTAAATACAAAACTGCGCTGCACTAACCTTCCTCTGTGCATGTGTTTTTCTTTACTTCTCTGTTTGCTTTGGAGCCCAGCGGGTCAGCGGAGACGGTCGCAGTGGTTTTGGGAGGAATCAGGAAGTGAAGAGTTTACCCGAGAGGAGGCTTGGGCGTTGGTCGGCATCGCGAGAGCGCAGGCGTGGAAAGAAGCAAAGAGGAATGCTGAAAAGTCAAGCAGCAGCCAGGAAAGCAGCGTAGAGGCTATGAAGAAGACGTAAGGGCTGGTAAAGCCCATTGAATCACTTGGACGGAAGCGGTGGCTATGGAGAGTGCGTAAGAAGCAGCAAAACTTTCAGCATACTCAATTTGTGTGTGTGGCAGCAGTAGGAGATACCATGGAATGACGAAAGGTGCCCAGACTAAATAAAAAAGATATAGACTTTTTGGCTTGTCAAATGAAGGACTACGTAAAGTAAAATGTCAAGTATCTAGAATAAACTAATAGCGAGCGGTGTAATTGTTAAAAGGAGTGCTGTGGATTAATCAATTTAATTATTAATTTAGGAAGCAATTTATCATTGTTATCATTACTATTATTTATTTATTAATTAATAAATTTGCTAAGTAATTTATTGTAACAGCTAATTGAGAATAATCAATAGAGAATAGCTAGTATTTGATACTATTTGATATTATGAACAATTGTTGAGAAGGTAATTAATTAAATTTTCAATCTGTTAAGTAATTTATTGTAATAGTGAATAGAAAATAATTAACAAAGTATAGCTAGTATTTGATATTATGAATGGCTGTTGTGAATGTGAGGGAAACAGCTAACGGTAGAAGGGAGGCAGAATTACCTATAATTAAATAAGGGGGAAGTAAGTAATTAATGATTTAATTTGATAGATTGATTGGGACAATCTTAAGTCACTGGTCAGCTTGATTAAATATTTAACTAAATTAAAAAGTGGAAAACAAGGACCACAAAGCTAAACCTGAGAAGCATTTCATATCAAGGTAAAATTATTAAACAAATAAAGAGACATAAAAGTATATATATATAGATTGAGCAAGCTAAGGACTAAGTAATTTATATTTAATTAGTTCTAATTAGATAAATTTAAAAGCTCTATGGCTAGAGGAAACCCTGGGGTGATTAGGAAAGGCTCGGTTCCTTCTCCATCCCAGACCACTTTGATTGGCCAGATGAAGTCGGCAACAAGTAACTCTGGACCATCAGCTAAAGAAATCAAGGGGATGATCGAGGACTCAGTGTCAGTGGCAATCAAAGCAGTCATGGAAAGCACGCTCCCAGTACTCATGGAGAAAGTGGAGGAAAGATTTCCTGCATTGATTCAGAAAGAACTTGAACCAATTTATAACAAGATGGATGAGTTGGCCACACAAATTAAAACTGAAGTGGAGGAAATTAAGACACAAGTGGCGGTGAACAAAGCTGAGATTCAAGTGCTGACAACAAAGGGCAGACAAACCCATGCAAGAGTAAGAGAACTGGATCTGGACGTTCAAGAATTGAAAGCAAAGAATGAAATGCCGGAAGAATCAATTATTAATCTAGAGCTGGACAGAGCAGCACAGATCATCAGGTGCCAGAACGTTCCAGAAAATATAGGTGCCAATCTTAAAGAAGAAATGGCAGAAATAATAGCGGACCAACTAAATGTCGGCACCAAACAAGACTTAATGACAGAGATCAATGAGGTGTTTAGAAGAGGTACGGCTTATGCCAGAAAATTTAATGCCTCTAGAGAAGTCCACATAAGATTCAATAAAAGAGAGGTTTCCGGTTGGGAGAATGGAGGTCTGACACGCTTTGCAAATGCGCAAGGCGGACAGCGGCTCTTCCTGACAGCTTGGGTGGGTTAATCCACCCGACGCAACCTCACACAGGTAGTGTGAGGACCAGCAAGCAATATAATCCAGGTTTGAGCAACCTCGGTGAAGGGAAAGTCTCGGAGGAGACTTTTCCGACACCTTGAGCACTGCAGCCGAAGAGGATTCTTGCGACTATCTCTAAGGAGCCGAGCTGAGCTGGAAAATTCAGCATAAAACCTCCAATTCCCCTGATTCCTTAACAAAGAAGACAAAGTTTAAACGTTGGGACCACATCTGAAGCGAAGTAACAACAAAAGGTAACGGAAAAAAGTTTTTTGCCTTACCATCGCCGCGTTTTGAAAGACGAAAAACAGATCGGGTGAAGCAATAGACTGATGTTGATTGGATGAGAGCAGTTTTGAAGTGCTAAAAAACCGAATTTGAACTTAAAAAGCCAAAAAAACAAGTTGTTTAACATTCCTGCGGTTAAGAGGAGTCGGGAGGGGAAGCCAAGCATCGCGAGACAAAGAGGGAGAAGGGAACCAAGCATCGCGAGATTAAGACGTGAGGACTGAATCAGGAAGTGACGGCTAGAAGAGCAGACAAGAAGGAAAAAGGAGAAGAACCGGAAGAAGGTAAAGGGGACTCTAAATACTGCCGGACCAGAAAGGGGACTCTAAATACTGCCGGACCAGAAAGACCACAACAGGAAGTGACGTGCAGAGAGCAGACAAGTAAAGAAAAGGAAGGGACAAAAGGAAAATACGGCAAGCCAGAAGCAAGGTAAAAAGACTATAACCTTTGACATTAACCATAAAGAAGTTGCGCCCGCCATTTTGGATTTATAAAATTTTTAAACTGCAATATCTTAAAGATTATATAACGTAGAAGGCTGAAACCAACATAATTTGACTTGGCAAGATTAGCTTGTTTGAATGCACTAATTGGTGTTTGATTTGGAAGACAAGATAAAATCGATCTTTTTAAAGAGGCAAAACGGACCGCGGACTAAGATCGAGAGCAGCTACATGGTCCTCTCCTACAATGGCAGCAAAAAAAGAAAAAGAGCTACTAGCCGTTATGGAAGCAATGGAAAAGAAAATGTTAGACGCTATAGGAGAGGTAAATGTTAAAATGAATAATATAGCGGCTCAAGCAGATAAAAATTTCATGGAATTAAAAGCAGAATTTCAAAAATTATCCACAAGAACACAAGATATAGAAACTAAAGTAAAAGAACTGGAAGAAAACACCCATAAGACAATGAGAGAGAATGAGAGGATGGAAAAGATGATGCATTATAAAGATATGCAAAACCATTTGAGATTTCGAGGGATTGAGGAAAAATTGAATGAGGATATTTTTACAAGAATGCAAGAAGCAATAGCAGATTTTTTACAAGAACAGGAAGAAGTTGTTAAAGAACACATGGATCTTGTTTATAGAGTTAACTCTACATATGCAAGAGACAAAAACATACCAAGAGACGTGGTTGTCCAATTTACAATGAAAAGAACAAAAGAACAAATCTACAGGAAGTGCTTTACTGACCCCTTTGTAATAGATGGAAAGAAAATCATAGTAATGAAAGAATTGCCTAGAGCAATACTGCAAGAAAGGAAAAAAATTCAAGCGTCTGATGGATAAACTGAAGGAGAAAAAAATCAGATTTCGTTGGGAAATACCTCAAGGACTAAGTTTTTATTATGGCAACTCCAGAGTAGTGATTAAAAGCACAGAAGAAATGTATGCATTCCTGGGAGAGAATAAAGATGATTTTGGAGATATTTAAGAATATATCAAAATGGATTACAAAATACTTACATGGAATGTAAATGGACTAAATTCACCCCAAAAACGTAGAATGGTAGGTCATTGGTTGGAAAAACAAAAATGTAATATAATTTGCTTGCAAGAAGCTCATCTTAAAAACCAAGACCATAAATATTTAATAAGGAAAAAATTGGGAGAAGAATTTTATTCTTTAGCAAGCAACAAAAAAAATGGTGTTGTAACATATGTCAAAAAAGATTTGGAACCCAAAGTAATATTCAAAGACAAAGATGGAAGATATTTAGCTATTGAAATTTTATTGCAAGGAGTGAAAACTTTGATTGTGAACATTTATGCTCCGAATGGAGCTAAAGAAATTTTTTTTAAAGAACTTCAAATGGAATTGGACAATGTAAACTATGATCAAATTATGATGTTAGGAGACTTCAACGGAACTGTAGATAATAAACTAGACAGGCGCTCTAAAAGAAAGGATGAGACGTCAGGGAAGCTTCCAAAAAACTTTTTTGAACTGATAAAACAAGAAAAGTTGGAAGATATTTGGAGGAAAGCTAACCCACAAGGAAAAGATTTTACCTTTTACTCTAACAGACATGACTCACATTCAAGAATTGACATGATTTGGATGACTACTAACCTAACCTTCAAGACAAGAAAAGTGGAAATTTTACCCAGAATAATCTCAGATCATAATCCGTGTTTATGGACAGCTGGGCAGATTAAAAAACAAAAGAGATGGAGAATAAACGAGGACTTATTAGATAATCAAGAAATAATTAAAAAATTACTTGAAGAAACAGACCTATACTTCCAAGTAAACATGCAGAAAGAAGTTAAAATTCAAACCGTATGGGATGCATATAAAGCAGTGATGAGAGGACTATTGATATCGTTAAATGCTAAAGATAATAAAAAGAAAAAAGAGCAATATGAAAATATTTTACAAGCCATTAAAACAAAGGAAGAAGAACTGAAGAAGAAACCAGGGGAAAAGAAACTGCAAAAGGAAATTTGGATGCTACAAGACCAAGCAAAAGCCATTTTGAACCAAGAGATGTACTGGAACTTAAAAAAACTTCAACAAAAAGCATTTGAAGGTGCAAATAAACCCGGAAAATACTTAGCATGGCAATTAAAGAAAAAACGTGGAAATAAATTTATCACTAAAGTGATAAGAGATAATATTGAGATAATAGATAACAAAGGAATAAAAAGAGAATTTTTTAAATACTACGCAAAACTTTTTAAGAAGGAAAACAAAGACAGGAGAAAGATTAAAGAATACCTGCAAACATTAAAGTTACCAAAACCAACAGAGAAAATTAAAGAACTATTTAATAATCCAGTATCATTACAAGAGATCAAAAATGCAATAAATGACTCAAAATTAGGTAAAGCACCTGGACCGGATGGATTTACAGCGAAGTTCTACAAAACGTTACAGGAGTCAGTTTCACCGGTGTTACTGCTATTGATGAACGATATAAGAGTTACTGGAGAGGTACCAGAAACCTGGAAAGATGCATCCATCTCACTGATCCCGAAAGAAAATCAGGATTTGACCAATGTTAAGAATTATAGACCGATCTCTTTACTGAATAATGATTATAAGATTTTTGCTAAGATTATAGCGGATAGACTAAAAGAACACCTTAAAGAGACTATACAAACAGAACAAGCAGGGTTCTTACCTAATCGACAAATAAGGGACAATCTAAGAGTAGTAGTGGACGCTATAGAATACTACGACAAACATCCTGAAAAGGAAGTGGGCTTTTTCTTCTTAGATGCGGAGAAAGCGTTTGATAATTTAAACTGGGATTTTATGTTTGAAGTTTTAGAACATCTTGAGATCGGTGAATATATGCTTAACTTCATTAAAGCAATATATAAAGAACAGAAATCCTCAATAATAATTAATACCGAAAAGACAGACGATTTTAAAGTTGAAAAAGGAACAAGACAAGGATGCCCACTTTCGCCGCTGCTATTTATTTGGATTTTAGAAGTTCTACTGTTAAATGTGAAGGAAGACAAAGATATTAAAGGCTTAACAACTAAAGGTTTTTCTTTCAAATATAGGGCCTTTGCAGATGATGTGATGTTTATAGTGGAAGACCCCTTATCCACATTACCACATTTGTTACAGAGAGTAAAAGAGTTTGGTGACTTAGCAGGATTTTATGTAAATAAAAACAAATCGAAAATAATGTGCAAAAATATGTCAAATAAGAAACAAAACGAGTTACAAAAACTTACAGAATGTGAGGTGGTGAAAAAGACAAAATATCTGGGTGTAAACCTAACTATGAAAAATATTGATCTTTATAAAAATAATTATGAAAAATTATGGTTGCAAATTATGCAGGATATTAGAAAGTGGAATGTATTGAATTTGTCATTGCTGGGTAGAATTGCGGTGGTCAAGATGAATGTGTTACCACGATTAATGTTTTTGTTTCAAACTATTCCAATTGTGAAAGATGTAAAAGCATTCAAATGTTGGCAGAAGGAGCTGTCTAAATTTGTGTGGGGCGGGAAAAAACCAAGAATTAAGATGAAAATAATGTGTGATGCCAAAGAAAGAGGAGGGTTTCAACTACCAAATCTAAGGTTATACCATGATGCAATATGTTTGACCTGGGTAGGGACATGGACTATGTTACAAGATAGAATGTTATTGTCCCTGGAAGGTCATGATTGTAGATTTGGGTGGCATGCATATTTGTATTATGGTAAAACAAAAATGGACAATATGTTTAAACATCATTATTTGAGAAGAACACTAATGGATACGTGGACAAGATATAAAAACTTTTTTTCAGAAGAGATACCCATGTGGATTGTACCCGCAGAAGTCTTACATCCAACATCAAGATATAAAGGACAAGATTGGCTGAAGTATAGAGACTTATTAATAAGACATGGCAAGGATTTCAAACTGAAGGAGCAGCATCAGATTGACTTTGATTATGGTTGGTTAAGATATAGACAAATATATGACTTGTATAGAAGTGATAAAAAACACGGTTTCAGGGAAAAAATAATGAAATAGAACAAGTTTGGGAGGAAGGTGGGAAAAAAATGATTTCTAAAATGTATAAAGTCTTGCTAAAATGGTTTAATGCTGATGAAATGGTAAAAGAACAAATGGTAAAATGGGCGATAAACTTTAACAAAGACATTGAAATGGAATCTTGGGAATTTTTATGGAAAAATGCTATGAGTATATCTACGTGTTATAACTTAAAAGAAAATTGTTTTAAAATGATGTATAGATGGTATATGACACCAAAAAAAATTGCAAATATTGGTCAAAATATGTCTAACAAATGTTGGAAGTGTAAAAAGAAAGAAGGCTCTTTTTATCATATGTGGTGGACTTGTGATAAAGCAAAGACTTATTGGTCAGAAATACATGCAGAAATGGAAAAAATCTTGAAATGTACATTTAAGAAGTTGCCTGAAATGTTATTGCTAGGACTTAAACTAGAAGAGATAAATGTAAAGAAAAGGACAATAATATG
Organism: Lepidodactylus listeri; assembly: GCA_029233225.1. Classification (NCBI taxonomy): domain Eukaryota; kingdom Metazoa; phylum Chordata; class Lepidosauria; order Squamata; family Gekkonidae; genus Lepidodactylus; species Lepidodactylus listeri. Next base: position 106,416,817 of record JARCFY010000009.1, on the reverse strand, counting down.
GTATATGATTACAACAGCAAGAATGGTGTATGCACAAAATTGGAAAAATGAAAAAATACCAGAGGTATGGGAATGGTTGAAAAAACTGTTATATATGGCTGAAATGGATAAATGGACTAGAAAATTGAATAATCTTTACTCAGAGACCTTTCTGGAAGACTGGAAAGATTTGAAAGAATATGTTGAAAAATATTGGGATATGAAAAACTATATTTATACATGGTTATAATAGCATAAAGGAATAGAAATATATTATATGAATGTTTTAGTTAAAATTAGACAATGAAACTGTTTTTATTTAGAAATACATAAGAGTATAGAAAATAAGAATTGGTGTATAAGTATTTTAAAGCTATATAACCGTTACCAGAAACGAAATATAGATATAAGTATTACTATTTTGAATAAAATGGAAAATATGTTATGCTTCAGAGGTGGTGGGAAACCACCAAAACAAGATAAAAATAGAATGTACAAATAGAACAAAATGTTACTTAATATGGAAAAAGGGATTTGTATAAGGTTAAATGTATTATTTTCGATGTTTTTTTTTTTTGAAAAATAAAAATTTCCTTACAAAAAAAAAAAAGATTCAATAAAAGAGAAATGACAGATAAGATTCTGAGAGCATCCTACGAGAACAAAATCAATATACAAGGAGAAGAGATTAGATTCCTGAGGGAGGTGCCATGGCACGTTAGAGAAAAAAGAACATATCAGCGACTGGCAGGACTACTTCGGGAGCATAATATAGAATATAGATGGCTTGTTCCGGAGGGCCTCTTTTTTGAATACAGAGGACGAAGATACAAGCTTAACTCAGTCTTTAAACTGGAGAACTTCTTGGAGACTTTTGGAGCCGAATTCAGAGTGCATGAGGAGAAAGAGGAGGAGGAAGAGGGAGAAGGCTCGCAGACAGAAAAAGAAGGAGAAAAAGGTAAGGAAGAGGACAAAAAAGGTAAATCAAAGAAAGGGAAAAAAGCAGTTGAGAGAGGAACACCACTGACTTCACCACAGATCCAAACAAGAAACCAACTTAAGAGCCGCTCGAAGGAAACCAAAAACCAAAATGGAACCGAGTCTTAAAGAGTTTAAAATCCTGTCAGTTAACGTGAATGGTCTTAATGCCCCACAAAAGAGAAGACGCATATTTCATCAGCTACTTAAAATAAAAGCAGAAATAACATGTATTCAAGAAACACACATTTAAAAAGATCATATAAAATATCTCAATTGTAAGAAGTTGGGGATGGTTTTTGTAGCAGCAGATGAAACGGAAAAAAAAAGGGGTAGCAATTTACATTAAAGAGTTTTTACACCCACAGCTGTTATACTCATCAAAGGATGGTAGAATAATAGTGATTAGTATAAGGAATGGGAAGGAATACGTTATAGCAAATATATATGCGCCCAATACTAATCAAATTCCATTTCATAAAGAAGTAGCCGAGGCATTGAGGGTGAAAAAATCCGATAAGATCTGCTTGATTGGAGACTTTAATGCAGTTGTAGATAGAAAATTAGATAGGAAAACTCAAACCAAAGCAGGGGAAAAAAATAAAGGTCAAATTTTGTCTGAGACATTCTATCAGCTAATAGAAGAACAAGATCTTCTAGATGTGTGGAGAATAAAAAATAAAGATAAGTTGGCATATACCTTCTATTCAGGTAGACATAAATCATGGTCGAGGATAGATATGGCGTGGGTATCTAGATCTATAATAATGGAGATGATAGATATTGAGATCTGCCCTCTAACCTTTGCAGATCATAATCCAGTTTTGTTAGCACTTAGCGAGGTAAGGAAGGCCCCCAGATGGACCATAAATAGATACATCTTAAAAGATCAAGCTCTTGTTGAAACTTTGAAGGAAGATATTAAAGAATTTTTCAAAACGAATATTCAGCCTCAAATCTCTATTAACATGGTATGGGATGCTTATAAGGCCTATATAAGAAGGAAACTGATTAGCTTTACCCTGTGGAAGAGGAAACAAGAAAATAGAGAATATAAACTATTGGTCGAGCAAATAAAAATAGAAGAGATGAATAGGTTGAAGGCAAGGGGGGAGCAAGATAGCAAACGATTATTATATAAACAGCACAAATTAGATTTACTATTAAGTAAGGAGATAGGGGAAAAGATAGAATACAATAAACTGTTTTTCTTTGAAAATGCCAACAAACCATCGAGATGGTTGGCATACAGGTTAAAAAAGGAAGAGGGTAGGAAATCTATAGTTACATTAAAAGACCCTAAAGGAAAAAATAAATACCTGTTAAAAGATCTAAAAAAAATAGTGGAGGACTATTTTTCTAATGTGTATAAACAAGAGGATAAGAACGAAAACCTGATTAGAACATATCTGAGGGAGGAAACAAAAATAGGTAAATTTTCGGAAGAACAAAGGAGGAAATTAAATGAACCAATTACAATATGTGAAGTAGGGGAAGCAATTAAAAGACAAAAAAAGAATAAGGCGCTGGGTCCAGATGGCATACCAGGTGAGTTCTACAGGATTTTTGAGGGACAAATATCTTTGGTGTTTAAAGATTTGGTTAAGAATATTGGTAATACGAGCATAGCACCAGAATCTTGGAATGAGGCGTTGATAACATTAATACCCAAAGGTAAAGATAATTTAGATGCTATTGGTAATTATAGACCAATATCTTTATTAAACGCGGATTATAAAATCTATGCTAATATATTAGCGGAAAGGTTCAAAAGGGTGCTGACCCAGATAATTAGTAGAGATCAAGTAGGATTCCTGCCGAATAGACACTTAAGAGAGAACTGGAGAACGCTAATTAACGCTCTGGAATATTATGATGTACATCCGGAGAAATCAGTTCTATTAATGTTTATGGATGCAGAAAAAGCATTCGATAGTTTATCTTGGGAATTCCTAATGGGTAAATTAGAGGAATACAATGTTGGAGAAAAATTTAAAGCCATGCTTAAAGTAATATATAAAAAACAAACAGCTAGATTAAGAATTAATTCTGACATTACACAAGAGATTAAGATCAAAAAGGGTTTGAGACAAGGTTGTCCTTTGTCTCCACTACTGTTCATATTTGCTTTGGAAACTTTGTGCGACCGAGTTAGGGAGGATAAAATTATTAAAGGCCTTAGATGTAAGGGGCAAGAATATAGGATTTGTGCATATGCTGACGATATAATGTTTTTTTTAGAAGATCCTGAATTGTCTTTGGGCAGATTAATGGAAATAATTAAGGATTATGGTAAACTCTCGGGATTAAAGATTAATTTACACAAAACAAAGATCCTTGCAAAAAATTGTTCCAACCAGGAACAGTTAAAGATTCAGAATAAATTTGGAATTGAGCTGGTGAGAAAAGTGAAATATTTAGGAGTAATATGTACCAACAAAACTAGTTCCTTGATAGAAGATAATTATGATACACTATTAAAAAAGATTTTAAAAGATCTGGATAATTGGAAAAATCTAAAGCTATCTTGGCTAGGCAAAGTTGCGGCGATTAAAATGAACATTCTTCCGAAATTTCTATTTTTGGCACAAACAATTCCACTGCTAACAGAAAATGCTAAATTTTATGAGTATTAATGAATTAACAAGAAAATTTATCTGGTTTCCTAAAAAACCTAGAGTAAAGCGGAAGCTGTTACAAGACCAGAAGGAAGAAGGAGGGATTGCCATACCAAATTGGGAAATCTATGGGAAAGCAGCAGCTTTAGTCTGGCTGAGAGAATGGGTGGTGTTAGATAACACTAGAGTTCTGGCACTAGAAGGGCATGACCTATACATGGGTTGGCATGCCTATGTGTGGTACAATAAGTATAAAATTCACGCGAATTTTAGCACACATACTCTAAGAGCCGCCCTTATGAAAAACTGGCTGAATGTAAAAGAAAAATTTTACTTGAAAACTCCTAGGTGGGTTTCACCATTGGAGACCTTCATTAAACCATCATTGGTAAATTGGCTGCATAATACCATGTTAAGTAAAACAAAGCTGTAACTCATGAGTCTTGCACTTGTATAATTGAGGAAAATAATTTGAAAATGAGTTTTCCCAGTTTATTTTTTTCAAAATTTGCAGTGTCCTTCCACATTAGCTTTTTTGCAAATAACCGGGCAGTGTTGAACATCAACGTGAACACTCAGAACTGTCTCCACTCTTGTTACTGCAGCATTACAGCATCCAAGACGTGGCGCTACACGGCGGGAGCAGCCACAGCTGGAAGACACAGGGCCTGAGCCTGCAGAGGTGGGGCAGCCTCCAGAAGATGAGGACACAGTGACGGAGCAGGGGGCTGATGAAGACTCACAAGAGCCTGCCACCGCAAATCTTGGTACTGCAGAATAAATGCCAAAATTAAAACTTACGTTTACTGATTTGTGCTTGGACGGGGACATGCATACTATCTGATTTTTTCTTGTTTACAGATGCGGGCACCTCGGCCACCCCAGAACAGCAGGCAACACTGATGGAAGACGGACAGTCCGCGCAAGCAGGTATTAATATGCTAACCATCATGTACTCCGTTTGATGGGCTGAGGACAGACTGGCAATCTAAAGCGGGGCAGGCACGCTTCGCAAACGGAGGAAAGGAGCACGTTCAGACATGCGCATCTGCCCGTCGGCTCCGTTGCGTACTTACCCGTCTCCCAGTCACTTTCCTTCCGCTTTACCCGGACACCGGTTTTTCCTGGTGTTCTGGGGCCTTCCTCCGCATGCCTCCCGCTTCCAAACAGTGTGAACTGGAAGAAGCGGGAGGCATCCGGAGGAAGTGTGAACGCACCGGCAAAAAGTTTTGCGCATATGCGCATGTGCGCACATGCGAAAAACATCAAAGGAAAACAAAAAAAAGTGCAGCGGCGCGCGCAAGCCGCGCGCGCTGGCTATGCGGCAGTCTGAACGCTCCGTGGCAGTCTGAATGCTCCGTATCGCCACTGATCCGCATTGCTCTGGCCAGTGTGAACGGCCAGCTCCGTGGGTTTTTCCCCCCGCTCCAGTTCCCTCCGCTTTGCCTCCGCTTCAGATTGCCAGTCTGTCCTCAGCCCATGACTAGCAGTAAGATATCACCAATGTCTAACAGCTACTTGACTTAAGTAATAAAACTACATGCCTATCTGGAAATGTGCTTCTCTATACAGGACCATCCAGGGGAACAGAAGGGACAGAGAATGCCCTATGGACTCTGGAGTCCCTGCACCGGCTGTGCCGCTCTACATGTGAGTAGGCACGATTGGAGAACCGGAATGTCATATGTAAACACCTGCTCCTGGGATTATGCTCAGGTTCCCATGCAGAAAGTGCCAATTATTACTATCCTTTCCTATATGGGGCACATTTTCCTACTGAGCTGCATTGTCTTCTTATAGAAAGCCATTGCAGCGTCCAGGCCACATGCCAGTACAACAACTTTAGCAATACTGCCGGCATCTTGCTCCCTTATTCTAAACATATAACTTGGAGAACACCCTATAACAATCACCTGTTCTATATTTCAGTTGCCGCTTTAACTAGACGCATGGACGCCATCGTCTGGCGGCAGAGAAGGATAGAGCATCAACAGAGGACACAGAACGAACAGCTGGGTGCACTCACAGTGATGGTGGAGGGTTTGACTCAGTCAGCGGGTGACAGCTGAGCATTGTAAATATGTTAATGAAAGTATTAATGTTAGTATTTAAAGTTATACTACAGTTGTTTGGGTTGTTGCAAATTTTATTAAACAGAAAACGTTACTTAACCTTCACTTGCCTTGATTACTCACACTCTACTACTGACACACAGAAAACACTTGCAGGGTTTATGACAGAGGTAGCACTGATGGGAATGTCATGTTATTTGTTAGTAAGGCAACACATAAATAATCTATGTTATACATTAGCAGCCACATGACAGAGACTATGCAACATTAAACAAGACAGTAAAACTTACAAACAAACAACAGTGGGAAAATGAAAGGCTTCATTAATGTACTTAGTCAATATAATTTTTAATTAATGCAGTGCGTCATTCAGCAAGGCAGCCTCCCCACCACACAGATCAAGGCTAAAAAAAACCACGCTCCTTGCCAACACAGGAACGCTTTGCACCCCGTCCACTAGTACGATAAGTATCGCTATCGCTTGACCGTTTTTCAAGGAGGCTCTGACTTTCTGGCTCCGTATCCTCCACCAGTACCTCAGAGGTGTTCTGCACCGCGGCCACTGGCTGCAGTCTCTTGGCCACACAGAAAGCACCTTGGCGATTGTTCACTTTTTCTGTTAATGGGGAGCATGTGCATGGCTGAGCAGTGGGCACTGGGGCTGCCTGCATACCTGACAACATGCTACCAAGCTGCCGTATTGAATCCACCGCAGCCATCATGACCTCTACATGGGCCTGGGTTGCCTCCCTCATAGCCACACGGTCACGTTCGCATTCCGCCATGATAGCCGTGAACTTACGCTCCTCAAACCGCATGTTTTCCATGTGCTCTAATTTTCCCTGATCCATCATTTTTAGGGCCACATTGTTCAACATGGCAACTCTCCTCTGCCTAATCCGCTCATTCTCTATTTGAGCCTCCTTGTCAGGATTAGGTCTAACCAGGGCCGCTTGCCGACCTGTCAGTGATGAGATGAGAGATTAAAAGTTATACTTTACAGTAAAAAGTAGTCTAGACATTACAAATGTCAACTGCATCTTAGAACTGCTCCAGTCCAAAATTGGCTGGCAGGGTCCTCTGTCGTGTTTCTGAATCCACCCTCCCACCTTCTATAACGTGGTATAATCTCATGAAACCGGGAAAAAAAAGGTTACTTACCCAGTTCAATTGTTGTGTGGTCTTCGCCATCCAATTCTTCCTCTCCTGCGCTGTCACCTTGTGCATTCACCTCCTGAGCCAAGTTTTCTACTAAAGAACAAAAAATGATGAGTGCCTGCTTGTGACTTTGGAAATTAAATTTCAGGGTTACAATGATGTGAGGAAATGTGGGACAGCAGTCATCACTCAGTACCCCTTTGGATGTTAGCAATGAAACTTATTATGCAGTGCTATAATCGTCTCCTCCATCACTCTGGTAATTTACCTGATGTCATTTCTTATTTCCGGGGTTCCTATAACCAGGACATGGTTACATATCAATGTGGAACGGCAAGGTGCCACTCACCATTTACTGATCCGTCTTGGGTTTGTGAAGAAGTTTCGAGTGAGTCCAGACAGGCATTGGCACGACAGATATCACCTGGCCCTGTAAATCAGAATACAACGGTTTGACAGACTTTACAAACAAGCAAGCTGGCATGATTACTGTGTACTCATCAGATCCCATGGCCATGACAAACATATTACATTTTCACATAGCGATACTGCTCCTAGCAGCAGTATAAAAGGTTACATGGCCATATGAGGCAGCAGTGACAGGTGACAGGGACTACCTTGGAGCCATACAATTAGAAATCAGTCTAGGGAAAAGTGTCTGCCTTGTTAAGTCAAGCAACCCCAGGCACTCACCACTTCCAGTTGGTCGGTTTGGAGGGCGCCTGTGGGTCTCAATGGAGTCTGGACAGAGATTGGCACGGCTGCCTACCCTGGGACCTTGTGAGGAAAAAGAATGGGTTCAGAAAGGTCCCCAAGTCTGATCTATGGATGCCTGTAAAGTTAAGGGCATTGGTGTCCCCTTATTTGGGACTCTGGTTCAGACAGGGAGGACTTGTTCTTAACCACCACCCCCTCCCCCGAAAAAAACAACATGTCACCACGGGGTGTAAAAAGACTCTGAAGAACCTAATCAGCCACTTTAACATCATTTTTTATCCCCTATTTAGCGAAATAACGTTATTATACCAATTAAAAGGTGAAGGAGTACAGTAGACAAAGTTCCTGGGTAACATGCACACGATGCGTGAATAACTTTTGGCCAGACAATTTCAGGTAAACGAGCATGCAAGTTATTTTTAGCAAGTTCACTAACTCACCATTTCCAGAATGCGGAGGGGGGCTGCGGGTCTCGAAGAAGTCTGGAAACAGATTGGCATGGCCGGCGGCCCTGTGCCCTGGAAAGTTAATAGACTGTTTTGAGAGAGGTTCACCAAGTACTACAGAATGCTTCCTGGAAATTAAGGGACAGGGTCTCTGGAGAGCATCAGCCTTCCCATTTCTCAGGGCTACGTTGCATGCAGGGAGCACAATGTACAGCGGGCTGAATCACTTAAACCCCCCCCCCCCCACTTCCTTGACTCCACGGTGTCTGAGGGAAAGCGGAAAAGCCTAATCCTCCTCACAGAAATCCTTTTTACTTCTCTTTATAGTGATTTTGCGTTATACGTTTTTAAAGTAATAATAAAAAAGGAAAATTACAAGAAGAGACCCGCAAGAGGAGACCCGGCAGCAGGATACGGGGGGAGGTGAACCTCTCTCTCCTCCCTCCCCCCTCCCCCCCCAAAATCGGCAGCACACACAAGCTGTGCCGCCTGCCTCTCCTCCTCCCTCCTCCCCCGTCCCTTCCCTGAAATTTTTTGGCTGTGGCAGCTGTGTGCCGTCCACAGAAGCCTCCCCCCCAGCCAAACAGAGAATTCATTTACCAATTCCAAAATGCCGGGGCAGGGGGGGATCACCTGAGTCACGGCTACCGATGCATACTCCCGTGTCTGGAAGAAGGGTTGACGAGTTACTTTGTTGATTTCCCATTATAGCCATCCTAGCCCCCCCCCCCCATACAGCTTCAGAAATGAGCGTTCTCATTCAATCTGAAGGAAGAGGGAAACCCCACCCCCACCCCAGCAAGCAAAAAAGGTCTCTGTACTCACTCATAGACATTGGAGTGGATGTCCTCAGATCTTCAGAGTTGATTGTTAAAAGCTCACCACTGCTCTGCTGGTCTGAACATGTGTAGCTGATATTCTCCTTGTTGCTGTTTGCTGATTTGTAGCGATGTACCTTGGTGTTACGTTTAATAAATGGGGTCAACACACTACGGTCCTTACTTAGTATGGGGTCCAGCAGATCATAATATGCGCAGGTAATCAGTGAGTTCCCAGATTGCCGGTTGTGATTTACTACAAATCTGTAATCTTGCCATAGTGTCTTTGCCTTCGTCCTGCACTCCTCAGCGCTTTTAAGGTGTCCCAGTTCTTGCATCCTCTTAGAGATTTCAGCATACACATCAATATTTTTATGAGAAGAAAACAAGGCATTTTGGACCTTGTCCTCTCCCCATAATGCTATCAGGTCCAAGGTTTCCCTCTCATGCCATGAGGCCCCCCAAACTCCAGGCGACTTGCTAGCTGTGGCCATGGCAGCAGATGCTCAACACAATACTGTTCTCCGTGTCTTTCTTCTTCCCATAATGCAACATTTCACTCCTTCCTATTCAATTCTTCCTGGTCTTGGAAGGAGGAAAATCATCTGTCATGCAATGTGATTGGTGGGATGTCCACAGCTGTTGTGTGCTGAGTTCTGATAGGTGGATTCTCTGGTAGGAACCAAAATGTCAGGCGCATTTCCAGCCGTAGCACAGAAACAAAATGGAGAATCAACACTATTTCGTTATTACACCACAATAAAATATAAGTTGCAATTTTTTGGCTACTTTGGCTACTGCATACATTAGTCTGCTCTGGAGCCCTCCTTCCTGCACTAAGACAAACGTGTGTGCTTGAGGCCGTCTGGAAGCCCCTGGTTCCTTTGGCCCCTCCCTCCGCTCCGCTCCCCAGTCGGTCCCGGCCGGGACATTTGCATTGGCCGAGGCTTCTTGGCGGCAAGCAGCGGGGGGGATGGGGTGGAGGCCGAGAACGCAGGTCTGGCATGTACCCTTGACGTCCTTTGCGGAGGAAGAGTCTGGGGGCGGCGGGGGCGGAGGGGATAAACGCATTCCTGCTGCCGGATTTTTAACGCTCCCCCTTCAAAAAGATTTTCCCCGCCAAACTAAATGGGCCTTAGGAATAGGTTAAAAACAGTGCCATCACTACAATAAATTCCCACAAGAATAAAATACAGTGAAATAATTGCAACTTATATTTTATTGTGGTGTAATAACGAAATAGCGTTATTAGAGTGTAAATAATAATAAAAAAAGGAAAAGTCACTCCCACCATGGGGCGGTCCTGTTAGAGGGCGGGCGCATGGGCGGGCACATTTCAACCTTTGCCTCCGGAGGGAATTTGGAAAACCTCAAAAAACAGGTTTTTTCTTGCTCCGAGGAAACTCCGATGCAGCTCTGCAATACCCCGGAACAAAGTGAGAGCCGGGAACAACTGTTGTGAAATTGACGAGAATCACCGGCTCAGGCAGGAACGTAAACTGGGGGCAAGATATGTGCGAAAAGGCCCCGTGTGTCAGAAAGGCCATTAGCTCTGGTGCATGCTGATGTAATCGGGCCATATCCTAAAAGCCATTCCAAAAATCATTTTTGTTTGGTTCTGGTGGACGACCACTCAAGGTTTACGTGGGCATACACTCTTAGACACAAGTCTCAAGTGTTTCAAACGTTTAAATATTGGCTGAAGAAAGTGCAAAAGCAATTAGGTTTTGAATTATGTGCACTGCAAACCGACATGGGAGGTGAATTTGTTTCAAATGAGTTTGAACACTGGCTACAGTCCCAGGGAGTGACTCATAGAATTTCTAACGTTGCTACTCCGCAGGAGAACGGGGTCGCGGAGCGTCATGCAGGCTTGTTACAGAATGTTATGCATACCATGTTAGCTGATGCAAATCTTCCTATCACCTATTGGGCCGAAGCTGTCTCTACAGCATGCTATGTCCTATACAGAGTATGGACTAAGGCAGTAGATGATATACCATATAGGGTTATTTATAACAGAAATCCCAGTCTAAGCTACTTGAGAATTTTTGGTTCGCAGGCATGGGTTAATATTCCTCTAAAGCAACGGAGGAAGGGAGGAAATAGGTCAAAGAAGCTGTTATTTCTGGGGTACCAGCCAAATATGAAAGCTTATCGGTTCACAGATAAGAATTTAGCTATTAGTTTCAGCAGGTCAGCAAGCTTCAATGAGAATGCCAATTGGGAACAGATACAAAGGGCTAATTTACCTACAGTGGAGTTACCGTTAACTGAAACTCCTAAAACTGTGATTAAACAGGAGGAGGTAGTGCCCTGCAGTTCACAAAGTGTTGCAGAAAGTGAACAGAGTGTGCAAGAGGTACCTAGGAGGTCTGAGAGAACCACAAAGGGGGTGCCGCCTGTTCGCTATGGTTTTGAAAATAACACTGATGTTAACCATGTTTTTGTAAGAGTGCCTACTTGTTATAACAATGTATTGCAACTGGAAAAAGGTGAAAAATAGCATTGGCTAGAAGCTATGAAACAGGAGTGTAATTCTTTGAAAGAAAATGAGGTGTTTACCTTAACTGAGTTACCCAGTAACAAAAATGTGATTGGGTGCAGGAGGTTATACAAGCATAAGACTCTCCCTGATGGTAGTGTGCAATACAAAGTCAGGTTAGTGGCCAAGGGCTACTCACAGATATGGGGAGAAGATTATGATCAGGTTTTTGCTTCCACAGTCAGAGCTGAAAAAGTGAGAGCAGCATTGTGTAAGGCAGGAGCTGCACAAATGCAAATTCATCATTTCGACTTCACTACAGCTTATTTACATGCACCAATCTCAGAAGAATTGTATATGGAACAAATTCCAGGTTTTCAAGTTTCAAATACTAAGCTAGTGTTGAAACTGAACAAATCACTTTATGGCTTAAAGCAGAGTGCAAAAAATTGGAATCAATGTTTAGTAAAGTTTTTACTGAATCTTGGGTTCAAGCAAGGCGTTGCAGATCCCTGTATTTTTGATGCAAACATTAATGGAAAATACTGTTATGTGTTTGTGTTTGTTGATGACCAGTGTTTTATGTTTCATGAGGAATCACAATTACAATGGTTCATCAAAGCAATGACAGGGGAGTTCCAGTTTCGTCCAGCTTGAGGGCAGACGTGTGTGAGATCGCTCTGACCACATCTACCTACCTTTGCTTTCTTTTAGGCTTTGGAAAAACTGCCTCACCCTTCTCTTGTAGGGAGAGGGGTGGTAAGGGGCTTTGGAACACCGGCAGGTGGGGTGAGGCAACCCCCCAAGCCGTAGTGTGCCCCAAAACAAGGAAATCCAAAGGGCATCAGCGCAAGACTCGTCGCGGGAAGAGGGAGCCGTGAACCCTAGGAGTCCAGCGGAGTTCGGAAGAAAAGAAACTAAAGTTAAGTAAAAAGTAGTTTTCTGGCAAAAAGAAATATAATAAAGTCTAAAGTGAAGTGTAGTTCGGGGGGTGAAAGTGTGTTCTAGGGAAATCTAATTTTGACTGCCCGAGAGGATTGGGAAAAGAATTACCTCCCTGAATAAGTGGCTAGTTCAATAATTAGACCGAAAGGGGGGCTTATAAAAGAAAAGGCATGTTAAATAAAATAAATTGCTGTTAAAGAAAACTATATACTGCAGAAAGTGTTGTTTTCTTTCTATTGCCGTAGGAACAAAGAAGAGGAAGTTACCTTTAAGAGGAGGGCGCGGTACGCAGCATAAGTCATCAGGAGCAGCTGAGTTATCGGTGCAGCTGAGGCGGCTTGAGGAGAGAATGCGGAGCTGCTGACGTGGAAAGGTGGCGCCAGCGGAGCGACAGAGCGTGATCCGTGAACAGCGTAAGGAACGGCACGGAGAAGCTACGGGATCGGCTACGAGACATGGAGAGGTTGCGCGGATGGAGCGGCGTGGAAAGGCAGCGCCGGCGGAGTGAAAGTGTGAGATCCGTAAACAGCATAAGGAACAGAACGAAAAAAACACGAAACTAACGTAAGATAAGAAAAGGGAAAGGAAACCACGTAAGAGGCTGAGATATTTACGGAAGTAACGTAATTACTTACACACATAAGACTCAAAGGAAGAGAAACAAATAAGGGCTGTGGTCACACACGCTAAATAATCCACTTTCAATCCACTTTCAATGCACTTTTGAACTGGATTTTGCCAGTTCACTGTAAAAATCCAGTTGGAAAGTGCACTGAAAGTGGATTGAAAGTGGATTATTTAGCATGTGTGACCACAGCCAAGGAGACAATGGAGAGAGAGTAAAAAGACTTAAAGGGGCATACTGTTGAAGTGAAAAGACTTAAAGGGAGTGAAGCACAAAAAATAAGAGTAACTAAGAGTTATAAGGCTAGGAAAGATTGGGAAGTACTGGGAGGTATTGGGAAGCATTGTTGGTGTTAAAGGGGAAGTTGCTGTTGGTGTTATAGGGGTGATTGATTGTAACTGTATTATTTGAAGTTCTATGTAAAGGTTCCAAGGTGGTGAAAGTTTACCAGAATTAACAAAAGAAAACTATTAATAATTAGTAATTACATTATATTAATTAAGGATTAATAATTAATAAACAAACTTAATAAATTTAATATCAGGATTTAATAAAGTGTGATAAAAATTAGCTGATTTATAACCAATTTACAAGTATATTTATATTTATTAGGGTTCAATAAAAATAAATTTCCCAAAAGAGACTACTAAACTATAAATAGCATAAATCTTTATTTATTACTCAACTGATTGTCTAAGCAATTCTTTCAGGAAACAATTAATTCATAAGGAGAGGTATCTAGAAATAATTTCCTTTTTTCCTTGAATAAAATAAATTAACAGATTAAAATTAACTAATTAATTAACTAATTAACATATTTAAAGCCTAAATTTATAAATCATTTAATAAATTAATGGATTAAAATTAACTAAATTAACTAAATTAACATAAATTAATAAATTAACGGATTAATATTAACTAATTAATCAACTAATTAATAAATTTAAAGACTAAATTAATAAAATTAAACTAAAATTTAAAGTTTAAATTAATAAAATTAATTCTATGGCATCTGGGGGGGGGGCAGCGGTAACAGGAAATCTTCCATCCCATCGCCAAATCTACCCAAAAGCATGAGTCAATTAAAATCAACTTCAACCAGTCTCCCACAGATGTCCACAAAAGACTTAAAGGCAATGATTGAAGAATCTGTCTCAGCGGTTATCAAACAGACTATTGAGAGCACATTACCTGTACTAATACAAAAAGAAATGGAACCAATCCAATTACTGCAAGCGCAAATGGAAGAAATTTCTAGGCAAGTTCAAGCAGAAACAGAATTTAGACAACAGATTCTTGAAAATAAATACAAAAAATAGCATCTAATCAACAAATAATTGCAACCAATCAACAGAGAACAAGCAGAAGAGTCACGGAAGTAGAATTAGAGGTTCAAGAGCTAAAAGCAAAAAATGAAAGAATGGAAGAAACACTGATTAATTTTGAGTTAGATAAAGCTGCGTTAATTCTACGTCTTCAGAACATTCCTGAGAAGATCGGATCGAACTTAAAAGAAGAAATAGTGGAAAATCTAACGGAACAACTTGCAGTAACCTCCAAAGAAGAACTCTCAGCAGAGATAGATGCAGTTTATCGAAGAAATTCATCATATGCCAGAAAATATAACGTTCCTCGGGAAGTCCACATTAAATTCTTTAAAAGAGAAATGAAGGAAAAAATCTTAAGAGCCGCAAATGAAAACAGAGTGCAGATCCAGGGAGAAGAAATTAGGTTCCTTAAGGAAGTACCCTGGAGTGTTCGAGAACGTCGCTTTAAATATCAAGACTTAACGGAATTATTGAGGAACAGAAACATAACATACAAATGGTTATATCCCGAAGGCATCTTCTTTGAATTTCAAAGTAAAAGACACAAAATCAATTCAATCTTTAAATTAGAAAACTTTCTAGATACCTACAGGGATGACTTAGGATGGCAAAGAGACGAAGAAGACGAAGAAAGGAATGAAGAGAAAGACAGCGAAGAAGATAACAAAACAGAACAAGAAAAGAGAAAAAAAGATGAGAAGAAAAAAGGGGGAAAAAGAATAGAAGTTAAAGCATCGCAAATGTTGACACGTTTACAGTATAAAAATAAGGCGGAGGAAGAAAAAAGAAAAGATGGCCCACAAGACGCTTAAATTTTTCTCTATTAATGTAAACGGGCTGAATAGCCCGCAAAAAAGGAGAAAAATTTTCCACCAATCCGTTAAACTCCAGGCAGATGTTGTTTGTATGCAAGAAACTCACATTAAAAAAAAAGATATAAAATATTTAAGAGCAAAAAAATTAGGAGAACCATTTGTCTCATCAGATGGGGGGGGGGGAAAGGTGTTGTAATATTTGCCAAAGAACACTTAAATCCGCAATTATTTTATGCATCTGGGGATGGTAGAATTGTAGCGATTAAAATTATAAGACAAGGTATAGAAACTTTAATAATTAACATCTACGTGGCAAATCAAAATCAAGACGTTTTCTTTACGGAATTACACAAGATTTTGAGTATACAGAGTTTTGACAACATTTGTATAATGGGCGATTATAATGCAGTTTTTGACATAAAGGTAGATAGAAGTCACTATAAAAAAAATAAGAGCAGAGGTTTGACCCTACCAAAAAAATTTCTAGAAATTGCAGAAGAATTCAATTTAGTAGACATTTGGAGAGTTAGGAACCCAGATAAAAAAGATTTTACCTATTACTCACCAAGACATCAGACATGGTCCAGGATTGATATGGCCTGGTTGTCAGTGCCATTAGTAAAGGAAATAACAGATGCAGAAATATTACCGGCTACTTTCGCTGACCATAACCCAATTTCAATTTCGTTAAAAGAAATTAAAAAAAAAATAGATGGCCATTTAATCTTAGTATGTTAAATGATTCAAAATTAGTAGAAAAAATCAAAATTGAAACGAAAGAATTTTTTATAAGAAACACCCAACAAGAATCATCCATGAGAATGATTTGGGATGCATATAAAGCTTTCTTAAGAGGGATTCTAATTAGTCACCAGGCATGGAAAATGAAACAAAACAAGTCTGAGTATGAATATCTTTGTAAAAAAATTAAATTGGAAGAAGAAAGTTTAAAGGTCAAAAATCAGGAAAAAAGCAGAGCAAAAATAAAAATTCTACAGCATAAGTTAAATTTAATGCTATCTCAGGAAATAGCAAAAAAAATTGAATTTACAAAACAATATGTATTTGAAAATGCTAATAAGCCAACGAGATGGTTGGCTTATAAACTAAAAAAAGAAAAAGAAAAAAGAACAATTTTAGCACTAAAAAATGATAAGGGAGAAGAAAAGTATTTGTTACATGAATTAAAGCAAATCACGGAAAAATATTATAAAGAACTTTATAATCAAGACACTGAAAATATTATTCAAATAAAAAATTATTTAATAGAGAAAAAGGGTCCCCAGTTTTCACAATATCAACAACATATAATGAACCAGAAGATTACAATGCAAGAAATAGTAGATGCGATTAAAAACCAGAAAAATAAAAAAGCTCCAGGTCCAGATGGTCTGCCGAACGAGGTATACAAAATTCTTGAGAATCAGATTAGTCTTCCATTTAAAGCACTGATTGAAGCAATTGGTAAAACAGGAGAAATACCTGAAACATGGAACCAGGCGGTTATAACTTTAATACCTAAACCAGAGGGAGATAAAACACTGATTAATAATTACAGACCAATTTCGCCTTTAAACTCGGACTACAAAATTTTTGCTAATATTTTGGCAACAAGGCTAAAAAGGGTTCTTTCAGAGGCCATACATCAAGATCAAGTTGGCTTCTTACCAAAAAGGCATTTGAAAAATAACACAAGAATTCTTATTGATGCCATTGAATATTATGAAAATCATCCAGATAAACAAGCAGCATTTATATTTCTTGATGCTGAAAAGGCGTTTGATAATTTGTCCTGGTCATTTCTATTACATAAATTGGAAAATTGTAACTCAGGTGTACTTTTCTATAACAAGATAAAGGCAATTTACAAAAACCAACAGGCAAAAATTATAATTAATGGAGACCTAACACAAGATATAGCGATACAAAAAGGTACGAGACAAGGGTGTCCATTATCACCCTTGCTTTTCATTTTTGCTCTGGAGTCTATAAATAAACAAATAAGAGAAAATAAACAAATCACAGGGTTAAAAATTAGATCACACGAATTTAAGGTAAGAGCTTATGCCGATGACCTCTTATTTATCCTGGAAAATCCCTTAAAATCAATACCCCCGTTATTGAAAGATATTATAGATTATGGAAAAGTAGCAGGATTAAAAATTAACTTTAGAAAAACTAAAATCCTTGCCAAAAATTGTTCAGAAGAACTAATTAAAGGAAATATCTAATTACAGGAAGTATCTAAAATAGAAGTGGTTAAAAAAGTGAAATATTTAGGCATTTGGTTTACAAATAAAAATAGTGCCCTCATAGAAAATAATTACACAGTCTTCCTAAAGGAAATCCAAAAAGATTTAGATAAGTGGAAAAATATACAGCTATCGTTATTAGGTAGAATAGCAACGGTTAAAATGAATGTCCTGCTGAGATTTCTCTTTCTAGCACAGAATATCCCAATTTTGAAAAAAGAGAAATTTTTCAAAGATCTTGATAATACAGCTATATATTTCATATGGTACCCTAAAAAAGCAAGGATAAAATTAAAAATTTTACAAGACAGGAAGGATAGAGGTGGTTTTGAATTACCAAATTGGAGACTATATTACCGAGCTGCGGCCATGTTGTGGATTAAAGATTGGGTTCAATTAGAAAACACTAGAGAACTAGCATTAGAGGGCCACGACCTATTTATGGGATGGCATGCATACCTTTGGTACAACAAAGAAAAAATACACTCTAACTTCCAACATCACATAATAAGAGGTGCATTAATAAAAGTTTGGCAGGAAATTAAAACTACATTCTACCCTAAAACCCCTAAATGGATATCACCCTTGGAAGGCTATATTAAGCCAACTTTAATTACAGAACATAACAAATTAGACTATAGGATGTTGTTAGACAACTATGATAATCTAAAAATAAGTGAAAACTTGAATCTATCCTGGTGGGAAAAACATCAACTGGTGTCTATCTATGAAACAGATAAGAAAATTGGGTTTATGGAAACAAAAACGGAAATGGATAATGCATGGCTTAACACAGCAGAAAAAAATATTTGAAAAATATATAAATTGTTGTTAACTGATGAGATGTATGATGAAACCGTTAAAAAATGTATGATTGATTGGATGACAGATTTTGAATACACAATTGATATAGAAGACTGGGAAAAAATATGGAAAACATTAAAATTTTCGCCTGCAGTAGCTCATAAGGAAAATCTATACAAAATGTTTCATAGATGGCATTGGTTGCCTGATAAGATCTCTAGATGTTTTCCCAACTGTTCTACCTTATGTTGGAAATGTAAGAAAAATGTTGGTTCATTTTATCACATGTGGTGGCGCTGTAGGAAAGCTCAAAAATTTTGGAAAAAAATTCAAAATCTTGTATTAGGAATATTAAAGTTTAAGATACCGTTAACACCTGAAATATTTCTATTAAACATGATCCCGGAAAGCATAATTAAAGAGGAGGCAAAATTACTGGTCCATATACTTACAGCAGCAAGATTAAGTTGGGCTAAATTATGGAAAGGTGAAGAAACCCCAACAATAGAAACAATTATAGATAGAGTGACGGATATTGCAGAGTTAGATAATGTTGGCCACATAATTAAACAAAAAGATAGAACTCAATATCAAAAAGTATGGGTAAAATTCTATGACTGGATAGAACGGAGGCAATGACTCCAACTGGGTAGATAAGAAAAAGTAGTAAATGTATTTGTAATTTTGTATAGGTAACTTTTGATCTAAAAGAAATTAATTGTATGGTTTGATTTAAAAGCATGTAAGAATGATATGAAGAAATATTAGTTTGCTGGTATGTTAAGAAGTCATTATGTTTATTCTTGATTAATGTTATAGTTTGCTTTGTATTGAATGGTATGTTAAGAAGCCATTATATTTATTTTTGATTAATGTTATACTTATACAATAATAAAAAAAAATTCAAAAAAAAAAAGCAATGACAGAAAAATTTAGGATCAAACATTTGGGCAAAATTAGTCATTATCTAGGAGTTGATGTTACTCAAAACGAAGGTTTTTTTGAACTGTATCAGCACAGTAAAATACAGCAGTTGCTGGAAAGTTTTGACATGACAGAGGCCCATGGTGTAGATACACCAGTAACAATGAGTTATTTAAAAGATCCTGATGATGGAGTGTTTACTCAGAAGGCCAGGTATCAGTCATTGGTAGGATCCTTATTGTATATATCTTGTTGGTCAAGACCAGATATATGTTATCCTGTTCATTTGCTGAGTCAGAAGTGTGCAAGTCCAAAAGAAAAAGATTGGAAAGCTGCAAAACGAGTTTTGAGGTTTTTGAAAGCCACAGCATCACAAAAGCTAGTGTTGGGGAGTGAAAACAACACACAGTTAGAAGCTTATGGAGATGCCAGCTGGGGACATAGGGAAGACGGAAGGTCTACTACTGGTCTCGCTATTTATTTACATGATGGTTTAATCATGTGGAAATCAGTTAAGCAGCATCTAGTGTCCACTAGTACATGTGAGGCAGAATTTTCAGCACTTAGTGGTTGTATTTCACAGCTACAGTGGATAAATCAACTAGTTCAAGATTTAAACTTACACTGTACACTTCCTATACCTGTTTTTTGTGACAACACAGCTGCACAAGTGTTAGCAAATGACCAAGTGGTTAAACTCAGAAGCAAGCACATACTGATAAGGTATCAGAATGTTAAGGACGCAGTGGAAAGGAAATTGGTAAAAATAAAACACTGCAGCTCTGAGGAAAATGTCGCTGACATATTTACAAAATGTTTACCTGTTGAAAAGTTTCTGAAACGTAAAGAAATGTTAGGCGTCACTATTTAAGTGTCTAGGAGGAGTGTTGGTATTAGAGACACAAAAACAGTGAACCTGTCAATGAGCTGTCAGATCACTGAAGCCATATTAGTGTCAAGTCATATGACACATCCAGGTGGAACTGGATAGAGCAAGTCCAGGCCTGTACAGTATGCAATGACTTAAGAATGACTCAGCACTAACCTGATTGGTTACTGAGTACCAGTGAAATGTATATATGTATTCATGTTGTATGATATTTTTTCTTCTCTTCTGTACTGGTGACTGGCGTAGCATTTTGATGGTGAAAACAATAATATTCTGTAAATAAACGTGCATACACTGTACATAGTTTTGTCTCTTGTTTGTGGAGTCTATAACCTCTGCGGGTGCTGTTCAGCACAACTACCATTCACACACAACAGACCAATGGTGTGCATGTTCGTTGCCTAAGCCAAACCGCACATGCACACAAGCAGTCTAGCCAAAAAATTATTCTAGCATGGGCATGAGTGCAAAAAAGGGGGTATTTTGGCAGGAGGAAAAATTAATACTCACATTCCTTCATGAGAAGGAATATGGATCACGGGTCATGACCAGCACACACATGGAGACCATGACCCTCTAACGAGGAGGTGGCCATGGCACTCACAGAGGCTGGCCACCCACACAGCACCTCCCAATGCTGTGCCAAATTCAAAAGAGAAAAGGTGGCATTCTACAAAGCGTTAGGAGACTGGAGAGGCATCCCCCCCAATAAGTGGCAGGGGAACCAAGTTGGAGCCAGAGGAGACCTGCAAGTGAGTGTCCAAACACTCTTCTCAATCTATTTCCATGGAGTGCACCCCTATGTTTCCCTAGTATTGAATACACTCACATCTTTTTATGTTTGCCTCCCAACCTTTAGGATCCTTCCATCCAAAATGCAGATGTGCAAAATGTGCACAGCAATCCTCCTCCTCCCAAGTCCTCTCCTGAAAGAGGACACTCATCTGGTAGGCCCATATTGACCCCACTGTGCTGTTAGGGGGAATGCCATATCCATACATCCCTTCTTTTCCCCACCCAACCCCCCGTATCCACATACACTGAGGTGTGTGCATCAGTGAAGATGCTGCTATGAAGGGTTTTGATGCCATCTGTTAGCCAAATTGCTCTATTTCTTAATAGTAGGTTGGGGAATTATGATATTAATGTGCAACTGGCATAACTATAGAATCAGACCTGCGTATACTGGAGTTGTTTTTCCCAAGAACCCAAAAATAGATGCAGAGGCTAGATTACTAAAGCAGTGATTTCTTTACTAAAGGATTCTTAAAACATACAAACACAAAATCAAGCATTCATACATACAATACAGAACTAAGGAAGAGGAAGTGATTGATAGGGACTGGGGGTCAGTTATGGGGTGATATTACCTGTCCAGATGTACAGAGGTCCATGAAGAAGAGATTGTGGCCTAAACCCAAAGGGTTTAGGGGTGGACTGCCAGTTGGCATCAGGGCAGAAGCACATGGTCTAAAGCCATGTGTTCATGGATATAGGCATTGGAAAACAATGCAGACCAATGGAAGGTCTTGGGGGCTGGCCTCGGGTGAGAACAATAGATTACCTGGACCAATGATGAGTCCCAGGGGTTTGTGGTATTAGGATGGGCAAGGCCTAGATGTGGCCAATGAGCTTCCAGAGGGGACAGAGTCTGGATTAACAACTGGAGCCAGGTGTACTGGGGCTAGCTGAATGGATTTTATGAAAACTGATGGTTCTGCCAAGAGGAGGCTGAAGTTGATTCCTTATTCACAGTTCCTTATTCAATCCTTATTCATGACTTTTCGTGAATTCATCCAGAAACACTGAGGAGAGTTGGAAAGCTCTGAACCCCAAAATAAGGCCTGGACCACCACATATTATATACCCCCAGGTTCACAGGACTCTCCCCTTCAAGAAGACATATCCTTGTTTCCTGGTCCAAAGTGCCAGCTGCTCCAAAGTGGGGTGCCCCCAGGACAATCACACAGGCAGAATCTGAGGCCGGGCTACACACCCCCAAATCTTTGGACCATCCCAAATGACACATCCCCATGCTCTGGGGACTGTCCCCTGCAAGATGACATACAGCACTGCCCAGTACAAACACTGTTGTGATTCACATGTCTTTTGTAAGTCTGGCTAGATGAGTTTGATCTAAGTGAGCAGAGCTGACAGCTAGGAGCTGTAAGGATGGCTGGCTCCAACCAGTTCAGGGCAGTCCAGCCAAGCACTGAGTAACTGACATCATTAGGATTCAGCACTGCAATATGATTGGTCAGTGGTTGTATATATGTAATGGATGTAATGGATGTCTTTTTCTTTCTTGATGTATGGTATCTGCGGAGCACTTTGACACACTGAACTGGAAATTGGTGGAGGCTTTGTGTAAATAAATTGTATATAGATTTGCACTGAAGCATTTGGACTCCAGTCTTCATTTAATACTTACACTCCTTAAAACCTCTGTGTGCAGGTCAGTACTGCTTAACATGACAGGGTAATGGGCCCAGGCCGTGGCTGGCTGGATGTGCACAGAGTAAGTAGAGTCATGCAAGATGTATCGGTGGAGTTGTGATACAGCGTCTGTCTGCTGTGGCTTTCTTTGCTGAGGAGAAAGCAGTGTCTACCCAGGCTATCAAGAAGCAGGCTGGAGGACTCAGCAACATTATGAAAAAGGGAAGCTATGGTGAGAAATGAGTTTCAAAGAAATAGTATTAACTCAGCAAAAAGGCTGGCAAATTACCTGAAAAACAGGAGGGAAAGACAAAGGGTAAAAAGTATAAAGGTAAATGGTCAAAAAATACAACATCCTAAAGAAATAATGAAGGCGTTTGTATCCTCTTATAAAAAATTATATAAGGACATAGCAGATTTTCTAGAAGTTGTAAAAACAACATTGAAAGAGGACAAGCAAGCCAAATTAGGAGAGGAAATTACAATATACGAGATAAAGGAGGTAATCAAAGAACTGAGAAAGGGTAAATCCCCTGGCCTAGATGGATTCACAAGTGAATTTTATAAGGAAATGGTAGATATTTTAGCATCAGAGCTCCAAATAGTATTCAATAAAATTTTGAGAGGGGGAAAGGCTCCAGATTAATGGAGGCAAACAGAAATAATAGTAATCCTGAAACCATGCAAGGACCCTGAGGAGGTAGGCTCATATAGACCTATAAGCCTTCTTAATCAAGACTACAAGATTTTTGCAAAAATTTTAGCAAATAGATTTAAGAATATTATTTCTAATATAATAAAAGAAGATCAATATGGATTCGTAAAGGATAGGAACATAGCCCACCCAATCAGAAATAAACATATTGCAACACGGTCAACAACAACAACAAAAAGCTGGGCCTCTTAAAACTGGATGTTTATAAAGCCTTTGACACTCTCTCTCAGGATTATTTGTGGCAGATTATGAGAAAGTACAAGATAGGAGACACTTACATAAGAGCAATTCAAGAGATATACAGAAATGGAACAGCAGTGGTAAAGGTTAACAATGACCAATAACGAGCTTTTCAGATACAGAGAGGAGTTCGGCAGGGTTGCCCACTCTCACCACTCCTATTTATCATAGCAATAGAACAGCAGACCGAAAGGATAAGAAATTGTGTAAGGATAGAAGGTTATAAGGTGAAGAAGGAAGAAATGAAAATTAATCTATTTGCAGACGACATTATAGTGGTTATGACAAACCCTAAAGAAGCAATAAAAGAAGTAAAAATTATACTAGAGGATTTTGAATGCTGTTCAGGCTTAAGGGTCAATATGGCAAAATCAGAAGTTATGTATCTCAATGTGAATCAACAGGAAAAAAGAGAAATAAATAAAAGCACAAGAATTGGAATGGGTGCTTAAAAAGTTCAAATATTTAGCTATAGAGTTACAAAAGACGACTGAGAGAATTTCGGATGCTAACTACAATAGGATATGGAAGAAAATAGAGAATGAAATGGGAAAGTGGAAAAATAAAACTCTAGGTATATCTACTAGAATTAGGAGCATTAAAATGTTCTGGGTGCCTAAATTAATATGTCTATTTCAGTCGATACCATTAGAAACCCATAGTAAAAGGTTAAAACAATGGAATAGAGGGAGTAGAGAGTGGATATTTGGCAGCAAAAAATGTAGAATCCAAAAAAGGATGGTACATAGTAATAAAGCGGAGTTGGGTTGGGGAGTCTCCGAGTTGAACAGTTACTATGAAGCCTTCCAAATAAAGTCGTTATTAGAGATAGGCGAAGGCAATGACCAGAAATGGGTCAGATTCGAGAATGAGATCAATAGTAATATAGGATGCTTAGGAATATTTTCCAAAGTTACAAAAAAAGACCTTAATTAAAGGTCCTAGATACTCAGCATTAGAATCTTGGAGTAAGTGGCAGGCATTATGGTTAAGGAAAAACTCAAGATCGGCATCACTAGTGAAATAAGAGAGAACAAATAAGTGAAATAAGAGAAAACAAATGGTGGGTCTTGTTAAGATCTAAAGGCTACTATAGGGTGGGAGATATGTTCCCAGGAGGTAACCTAAAACCAATACATGAGATAGTAGAAATGGTAGGTGACCAACAATGGTTAAAAATAACAGGCCTCTACAGTATGGCTAAAAAGATAAATGAAAAAGAGAGAATTTGGACAGAGGAACCAATAGAAGAAATATACAAAGAAATGCAAAAATCAAAACAAGGTCTAGCAGGGAAAATCTATAGGAAAATGATATCAAATAAAGATAAGACAATATATTTACAAAAAACTTGGAAGAAAGAAGATTAGATATCAGAAAATATGGCAAGTAGAATAATGAAAGGAATAGAGGAGATTAAAGTGATAAAATTTAATGAAATGGAGCATAAATTCTTTACAAAATGGTCTAAAACACCAGCACAGCTAGCAAATATGTTTCCAGGAATGAGCCCTAGGTGTTGGCACTGCAAACAATCTAAGGGATGGTTTTCCCATATGTGGTGGGAGTGCCCAGAAGTTGGTGCTTTTTGGACAAAAATATTACAAATTATAAAGAGAATATGTAAAGTTTCACTGACCATAAACTTCAACTTAATGCTAATGGGTATAATAGGGAACCCAGCAGTAAGCAAGGAGAACCAAGCTGTATTTAAAGCTATGATATTAGCAAGCAAAGCAGTGATTGCTCTGGGTTGGAAGGATAAGAGTAAATGGACAGTAGAAATTTGTCATAATTATTTGTTTGATTTTATACAGTCAGATATAATTGAGAAGCTGAATAAGAAGACCAGATGGGTAGACAAGACCACAGAAATCAGGATGAAATGGAAGACCTACCTAGAGTGGATACCAACAGAAGGAAAGAAAGACATTCAGTGCAAGATTCGGACTTTGTGCTCGTGGCTGGGAATAAAGGACTAACGCATGGGAACAGCAGAGGAGGGGGGAGGGAGGGAGAAGGGTTATAAACAGATACGTAATGTACGGGTCAAAAGATAATATGTAATATTCATCAAAAATACATAAAAATAAATATTTTTTTTAAAAGAGAAGCGAGCTGGACGAGCCAGACGCCGGTTGTGATGTGTGGGAGTCCAGTGTGAAGGAGGACGACCAGCTGCTGCGGCCAGGTGACCAGCTGCCAGGATCAGAATACATCATGGCCCAGGTACCTATGGCCCAAGTGGTTGAGAAGCTAACTTCAACCAATTATAACATATGGGCATTAAAAATGAGGTTTTTTCTTGTAAAAGAGGGTCTTTGGACTAATGTTGATAACCCTCCTGAAGAACTAACAGCACTTGATGAAAGAAATGATGAAAGAGCACTAGCACTAATTGTTTTAAGTGTTAGTGAAGATCAGTTGGTCTACGTAGCAGATAAGAAATGCTCTCAGGACGCTTGGAACTTGTTAAAGATGTTTATCTACAAACTAACATCGGCTCGCTGATCTCTTTGACTCGGCGTTTGTATAGAAAAGTTCAGCAGCCTGGTGAACCCGTAAAAGAGCACCTGAACGTCTTAATGGATTATTTTTGTCAGCTAGTCTGCCTCCGCGGCGCGGCAGACTAAGGTGGGGGGAATTTCCCCCACGGCGTGGCGTTTGCACGCCGCCGGAAGGAAGCCGCCCGCCGTGTTCAGACTGCAGGCGGCTTCCTACGGCGGCGAGCGGACACCACGCGGCTCCCCCTCCCCGCGCGTGTTCACACCCGCTCCGGCAGGTGGAACGCGTGCCGCAGCAGCCGAGCACCACTTTGAAGTGGTGCTCGGCTGCTGCGGGAGGAGCACGGCACCGGACGCAATGCGTCCGGGCCGCCTCCTCGGGGCAGATGCGGCCGTCTGAACTTGGGGCAGATGCGGCCGCCTCCTCGGGGCAGATGCAGCCGTCTTTTGAAGCGGAGGCAGAGCAGCCGAGACTGCCAGTCTGTCCTCAGCCTCTGTCTCAAGAGTACAACATGCTTATAACTGCTCTTGAAACTACTGATCCCACGCAGCTTTTGTTACAATATGTAACTGGAAAAATTCTACAAGACGAGCTATGCTGTGCAGAGACCAGGCAGCACACCAAAGTTTCCGGGCAGTGGGCCAAAGAGTCCGGGCAGAGCTCCAGTGTTTCAAGGAAAGACCAGAGGAGATAACTTCAAGCAGCTGCACATTTGCAGTTGTCAACTTCAAGGAGCAGCACAAAGAGGCGCCAAACATCGGCCAGAGAGGAAAAAGATGCTTCTGTTGTGGATCTCCAAATCACCTTCTTTGTTTTTGCCCTGAGAAATGGAAACAAGCAAGGAAACAGTCTGAGACTAAGCATTCAGTGTCTGTGGTGGTCACCACAGATATCAATGAAACCCTCTGGTTATTGGACTCAGGCACTTCCCAGACTTTCTGCCGAGAGGAGAGCTTGCTACAAAACAAAAGGACATCAACCTTGGATCATGTGAGTCTTGCAGATGGGACACCATTACAGGTCATAGCTGAAGGGGATGTGTTTTTCCCTAATTTAAGCCATACCTTCAAAGCGGTTTTGTGTGTACCTGCCTTACAAAATAACTTATTAAGTGTAATGTGTTTAGATAAAGCTGGTTTCAAAGTAGTGTTTGCCAACAAAGAATGTAAGGTGATGAAAGCAGACAAAGCGTATGCAGTTGGTAAGCTGCAAAATAATGTACGTGTTGCATAATGCAAAAGAGAAAGCACAAGTAGTAACCAATGTAAACCCTCATAAAAACTGCCAACATCTCTTGCATCGGCGTTTAGACCATTTAAGCTACAAAACTATTCAAAAAACTCTAGCCTTGACAGGCCAAGAGGGTGTCAAAGAGTGCAAGAATTTTTTAGACTGTGAAATATGTGAAATGACCAATTCTAAGGCTTTTCCCGTGGCAAAAAAAGAGCCTAAGACAGTCAGAAAAGCCTCTGGCTTTGGTCCATGCAGATTTGATTGGGCCATTTGCCAAAAGCCATTCTGGAAATAAGTATGCGCTCATTATCACTGATGATTGGTCTCACTTTTCATGGGTTTATGTGATGAAGAATAAGTCAGATGTATTCTCAACCATAAAGTATTGGTACAAAAGGGTTAAAAACCAAATTGGTAACGTTCTTGCCATACAAACAGATTTGGGGGGTGAGTTTACCTCAAATGCCTTTGAGACCTGGCAAAGAGGAATCAAGCATAGAGTTGCCAACATGTGTACCCCAGCAGAAAATGGTGTGGCAGAGAGGAAGGGGGGTATCCTACAGGACATGATGTATGCAATGTTAAAGGATTCTGATTTAGGTATTTCTTACTGGGCTGAGGCCATAAACAATGCCTGTTATGTGAGCAACCGTGTTTATTCCCATTCTATTAATGACATACCCTACAGACTAATGTATAACAGGGCACCTAGTCTGGACCATCTAAGGATTTTTGGCTCCAAAGCATGGGTAAATATACCTCTAGAGCGCAGGAGGAAAGGGGGAGCCAGGGCCAGAAAACTGATTTTTCTTGGATACCAATCAGGAATGAAAAGCTACAGGTTTGCTGATCAGTACCACAAATTGAGCTTTAGTAGATTCGCAAATTTCTGCAAACATGAGAACTGGGGAAAAATACATGCCAATGAATTGCCTCAAATGATCGCTTTACCTTGCTCTGATAGCACTGAGAGTGTTAATAATGAACCTGTGGTTAAAGAGCAACAAAAATCTGAAAGTGTTCAAGATGATAGAGCACTAACAAGAGTTTCTTTGCGTAGCATTAAGGGTATACCACCAGTAAGGTATGGCTATGAGGTCAATCATGTGTATATTAAAGAACCTCAATCCTACAATGAAGTACTTCAAATGCCTAATGTTGAAAGGGAGGCATGGTTTCAAGCAATGAAAGAGGAGCATAATTCATTGATTGAGAACAATGTGTATGAATTCACTGAGTTTCCAAGAGACAAAAATATCATCAGTTGTAGATGGGTCTACAAAGTAAAACAATTGCCTGATGGTTGTATAAAACAAAAAGCAAGATTGGTTGCCCAGGGATATGCACACATAAAGGGACAGGACTATGATCAGATCTTTGCCCCGACTGTCAGATCTGACACATTCAGACTTGCCCTCATAAAAGCAGGGCAAACTAACAGGATGGTAAATCACTTTGACTTTGCATCTGCGTATCTTAATGCTCCTATTACTGAGGATATTTACATGTCTCAAATTCCAGGTTTTGAAAACACTAATGGGCAACAGGTATTAAAATTAAAAAGGTCCCTCTATGGCCTCAAACAAAGTGCCAAAAATTGGTTTGACTGTCTCAGCACAGATCTAAAGACAGTTGGATTTGAACAAGCTGTGGCTGACCCTTGCTTGTACCACATAAAACTAGACAACAATGTGTGCTATCTCATAATTTTTGTGGATGATTTATGTTTTCTGTCACATGAAGACAAACAATTGCAATGGTTTAAAGTAACAGCCCAGAGAATGTTTAAGGTAAAACACTTGGGCGAGGTTGGCTATTACTTGGGAGTAGAAGTTACCAGAAACAGCAAAGGTTTTTTCATACTAAGTCAGAAGGAAAAGATACTTAAACTGTTAATAAAATTTGGTATGCAAGATGTTCATTATGTTTCAACTCCCATGACTGGGTATGTAAAAGAGCCTGAGGATAAAGAATTTGAAGACAAACAGTTATACCAGTTCCTAATTGGTTCTTTGTCTTATATAAGCAATTGGAGTAGGCCTGACATAAGTGTTGCTGTGCACTTACTTAGCCAGAAAAGCAACAAACCTTTTGTGAGGGACTGGGTTGCTGCAAAACGAATTTTGTGCTATCTTAAAGGTACCATTGAAGACAAACTTGTGTTGCAAACTGATGACAAATGTATTGTAACTGTGTACTGTGACTCCAGTTGGGGAGAACAAAAGGATGCTAAATCAACTTCAGGGCTTGTGTTATACCTGAACAAAGCTTTAATTCTTTGGAAGTCTGTGAAACAACAATTTGTAGCACTAAGCACGTGCGAAGCGGAATGCTCTGCTTTAAGCCAATGTTGTATGCAGTTAGAATGGATTATACAGCTGCTAACAGACTTCAACATAACCTATGTTCTGCCTATTGATGTCTATTGTGACAACGTTGCAACTCAGCAACTCGCAGATACACAAAGTGTAAGGGTCAGAAGCAGGCACATAAATATAAGGTACATGAATGTAAAGGATGTGTTACAGCGTGGTCTGATTAAACTGAATTACTGTGCTTCTGATTTAAATGTTGCAGACTTATTTACTAAATGCTTAGATGTAAATAAGTTCACTAGTTTAAAAGACAAACTGAACATCAAGGCTCAGACTTAAGGGGGAGTGTTGTGATTCACATGTCTTGTGTAAGTCTGGCTAGATGAGTTTGATCTAAGTGAGCGGAGCTGACAGCTAGGAGCTGTAAGGATGGCTGGCTCCAACCAGTTCAGGGCAGTCCAGCCCAGCACTGAGTAACTGACATCATTATGATTCAGCACTGCAATATGATTGGTCAGTGGTTGTATATATGTAATGGACAGGCCTCCGTTTGAGCCGGGGAGTGAAGGAGCGTCGCTCCGGCAGTGAAGAGCGGCAGCCCAGGGGGTGGGTACATAAGCCCCGCCCCCTTCTCCCAGCCGCCCAGAATCAGAGCGACCAGAGGAGCAAGAAGGAGGTAAGGGCTCTGCACTCCGGGGATGGCCTAAAAGGTGGCCTCCAGAGGCCAGGCCATCTCTCCGCCCCCCTGCTATCTGCTGCCTCTCCTGGGCTACAGCGAGCCTAGGAGGAAGCTGAGAGGCTTTTTGTGCTTTTTCCCCTTTTTTCCGTGCAGGCGGGGGGGGTGGCGGCGAGTGTGGCCTCTGCTGGCTGTTGCCGCCTCTCGTGGGCTCCGGCGTGCCTCGGAGGAGGCCGAGAGGCTTTTTGTTTCTTCCCCGCTCCTTTTGTGCAGGCGGGGGGGATGGCGAGTGTGGCCTCTGCTGGCTGCTGCTGCCTCTCCTGTGCTCCTGCGAGCCTCGGAGGAGGCTGAGAGGCTTTTTGTGCTTTCCCCCCTCGTTTTGTGCAGGCGGGGGTGGGGTGGGGTGGCGAGTGTGGTCTCTGCTGGCTGCTGCCTCTCCTGGGCTCCAGCGAGCCTCAGAGGAGGCTGAGAAGCTTTTTGTTTCTTCCCCCCTCTCGTTTGTGCAGATCAAGAGAGAGAACTTAGGCAGATCATGAGAGGGAGGGCAGGAAGGGTTGCCTCAGTGCTCAGTTTTCATGGCCCTTTCTTACATGCCCAGGGAAATGCTGATCTCTACTTTGGAGTCAGGAAACAATTTTTCTCCAGGCCAGTTTGGCTGGAGATCCTGGAAGTTTTTTGTCATCTTCTGGGCATGGAACAGGCTGGCTTGGGGCTCTGGTTCCAAAGCCAGCTGCCCACTCTCCTCCCCCTCCCCATTCACTCGCTTGCTCCGCCCACTCACCCTGGCTTGGGACTCTCACAAAGTTACAAAAATGACCCTGTGATTCTGGGAGGAGAAGGCTCCTCTCTCTCTCTCTCTCTGTTTATGTCTCTCCTTCTTTGGAGGTTTTCAAACAGAGGCTGGATGGCCATTTGACAGCAGTGATGATCCTGTGAAC
Source organism: Lepidodactylus listeri (assembly GCA_029233225.1). Taxonomy (NCBI): domain Eukaryota; kingdom Metazoa; phylum Chordata; class Lepidosauria; order Squamata; family Gekkonidae; genus Lepidodactylus; species Lepidodactylus listeri. Next base: position 106,385,906 of record JARCFY010000009.1, on the reverse strand, counting down.
TCAGGGAAATCATGAGAGGGAGGGCAGGAAGGGTTGCATCAGTACTTAGTTCTTGTGGCCCTTTCTTACACATCCAGGGAAATGCTGGTTGCCACTTTGGGGGTCAAGAAGCAATTTTTCCCCAGGCCAGTTTGGCTGGAGATCTTGGAGGTTTTTTGTCACCTCCTGGGCATGGAACAGGGGTCATTGGGGTGTGTGGAGGGGGAGGTATTTGTGAATTTCCTGTGAAAGGGGTTGGACTAGATGAGGTTACTTCTACAATATTCTCTCCCCCCCCCCCCTCAGCCATACATGGAGTGGCTAGCAGGGGACTGATGTGAGTGAAGCACCGTCTCCAAAGGGGGGATGTGAAGTGTTTACACATTTATTCTGGCCATGAGCTGCACAAAAAAAAAATTCACAGCTCCCAGGAAGGGCAACTGGACTATAGGCTGTCTGAACCATTTGAGTGCAATTTTATCTGATCTCTGAAGCTTAGCAAGGCCAGCCCTTGTTAGATCTTGGATGGGATCACCAGCAACACAGTCAGGGCAGGCTCATCTGAAGCCAGGACTGTCCCTGCAAGAATTTCTTTGTTCCCACTAATTTTGTTTTCCCCGTTTCTTCCAGAGGGAAGTGACCCTGCCCCCAACTTCCTGCTGCTTCAGCTATTTGTCAAAGAAAATCCCATTCAGGTTACTGTCTAGTACTATATAACTAGCAAAAGGTGTTGTATCTCAATCATTGTGTAAGTAAAATCTTAACTATTTATTTTAAGTAAAGGAGAAAGGTGGGAGTCATATATGCTGAGGGTGCCCCCTCTGGTTTACTTAAAACTCCCCCCCCTTTAGGCCCTAACCTGGATGGCCCAGATGAGTGTGATCTCAGAAACCTACCTGGCAAGACCAGCCCTGGTTAGTACTTGGATGGGAGACCACCAATATAGTCCAGGGTTGTGATACAGAGGCAGACAATGGCAAACCATCTCCATTTGCTTGTTGCCTCAAGAACCCTGAGGGGTCACTGTAAGCCAGTCGCAACTTGACGGCACTTTGCACAGACACAAACACACCTTTTTGGATGCAACTGCAAGTCCTTATGTGTCTTGACACATTGAAACTGTTTGTTCTTGGAAAACCTCTTTGGATGTATTGATCCATCTAGCTGTTGTAGTGGAGACAGAAATGTTTGCATGTCAGATATGAGTGGGTGGTGTTCCTTTAACCTTGGCTGCGTCCATGCAAGGGGTCCCTTGGCACTGTAGACAGATTACTCCAGCAAAATGCCGGAAGTGGAACACTAACAGGTTCCACACAGTTTTTAAAATAATGCAGCACTTTGCTCCCCTTAATGTGCAGTGTCACATTCTCACACAGCCTGCTTTCCTATGAGCAGCTGTGTTAAAGAAATGGTTAGACCAGGAAATCTGCATTTTCCATCAACTAAGCAAGAGAAACAATTCCTACTGGAATCCTCTTGAAACACACTGCATCCTAATTTTGCTCAAACTCAAATGTATCAGAGATCCAGTTTGGTGTAGTTGTTAAGTGCACGGACTCTAATCTGATTCCCCACTCCTCCACTTGCACCTGCTGGATGACCTTGGGCAAGCCATAGTTCTAGCACAACTGTTCTTGAAAAAGAGCAGTTTCTGTCAAGAGCTCTCTCAGCCCCACCTACCTCACAGGGTGTCTGTTATGGGGAGGGGAAGGGAAAGGAGATTGTAAGCCACTCTGTGACTTCTTCGGGTAGTGGGAGGGTTATAAATCCAATCTCTTCTTCTTTTTTCAGTATCCTTCATAACTGCTATTATTACAGTGTCTGCGTTGCAGACATTCTAATAGTTCCAGTTCTGTAATACCATGGTTGTGCTTAAATATCATCATCCTTTTGCAGGTTAGCAACACTGTAAAAGTGTAGCACCATGAAAAGGAAGAGTATTTCGGACTACTTTGTTGGGATCCCCGCAAAACGTGGAGTGATTGAGAATTGTCCCTCAGCATCAAGGGAATCATCAAGTAATCCAGATGGAATGTCTGTCAGTATACCATAATGTGACAGGCAAGATGACAGCTGGAAGCATGTGTAGATTATGATGATCTGACTGACAGGTGCTGGGTCACATGACTGCGATCATATGGGGCAAGATTGCATCAGCCACAATGACTCAGCGCTGTGGTCTGATTGGCTGATCCATGTATATATTGAATGCTTGTACAGTAGTTTTACCTTCTCTTATGAATCAATTGCCAAGCGGAACATTTTGCCAGTCTGAGTATTATTTTGTGGACTATTTATTTGTATAATAAATCACTGTATATATTTTGCACCAGTCAACCTGTTGTTCTCATCGTTACCTTACGCTAGCTGTGCATTATACTCACCACTTCGCACACCGTCAATGTCAACTCCTGACAATCCGTTGACCAGTGAGTCAATTTTGTCAACCAGTGAGTCAAATCCATCGACCAGCGAGTCAAGACACTGCACTTCTGCCTCTGCAGTTAATGAGACCTTCTGGCCCACTTGCTGGACTGTGGAGCAGAAGAATGATCATCTTCAAAAAAATGACTGGTTATTTTTCAGTGGTGGCAAATTAGGTTGCTTAGTGTGTAAAAATGTTGGAGGCTTAGGGACAGAGAAGACAACTGTGGGCATGCGTCTTTCTAAAGAGTGGTCACGTGGCGAGGTGTCATTTAATGGAGAATCAAGGTTACGGCAGCTATCATCGCTCAGGAAAAAAAATTGTGAACACAGAGAAAGTACAGGTCATAAAGCTGCAGTTAAAATCACAGCTGATGCAAGGAAAGAAACACTGAAAACAGTATGTTTGATGTCCCAAGAAATAGAGATGGAAATCACCAAGAAAATATTCCGTACAACGTATAAGGTGGCTAGAAAGAACCAGTCTTTTAATGATTTTGAGGCTGACATTGATTTGCAAGGATTAAATGGCATTGATGTGGGGAGAATTTTGCACTCGGCTGATTCTTGTGCACATATTGTAGACCACATTGGCAGCGAGATGAGAATCACACTGATTAAGAAGATTATTGATTCCAAGAGTCAAATTTCATTGATACTTGACGAATCTACTACTGTCAGTCAGAAATCTGTACTGATAGTGTATATTCGCACCTACATTGAAGAGATGGACATGGAGGACCCTATGAATTACTTCATTGACTTGATAGAGCTGGACGACGTGACAGCAAATGGAATATACAAAAGTTTGATGTCTACTCTTGCGTCACTAGGGATCACTGAAGAAGTCTTAAAGGAAAGTTTGATTTCATTGACTTGTGATGGGGCTGCAGTGATGATAGGATCCCGTGGAGGAGTCGCAAAACTTTTCAAAGACAGATTCCCTTCCATTATTGTATGGCACTGTGCTAGCCATAGGCTAGAATTATCAGTCCATGATGTCGTGAAAGAGCTGTGTGGCATCAATAGATTTAAGAGTTTTATGGACAAATTATATGCCATGTACCATGCATCTCCAAAAAATGCAAGAGAGCTCAAGGCATGTGCAGCCACGTTAGAAATTGAGATTTTGAAAATTGGAAGGATCCTGTCTACAAGATGGGTTGCCTCCAGTTACAGAACTGTCATGGCTGTCTGGAAGGATTACGAAGCCCTAGTGCTTCATTTTGAAAAAGCTAAAACTGAGAGTGGTCAAGATAGAAAGGAGAAGTGCACATATGAAGGTCTTCAGAAAAAGATTACATCAGCAGAATTCATTCTGGATCTCGGATTACTTTGGGCGTTTTTACATCTGAGTTTCAGAAGCAGTTTCACCACGGTACCGTCTCTTTGCTGCTTTCAAACTATTTCCAAAGTAGTTCTCTTTAATTGTTGTTTATGTTATTCATCACTAGATGGCGCCTCCAATGTACATTCCTTGACCAGTGCTCTCCTCCGCATCATCCTCATGTGATCCTGAAGGCTAATTCCAAGACAAAGCACGTCCCCTTCAATCTACAATTTCTAGAATTTTCAAAGAACAAGCACAAGCAGTTCACCTTCCCAATCTTAAAAATTCACTTCTTCTGTTACATGACAGAAAAATGTTCCACACTATAAAGATCAGTTCCCCTGGGGAAAATGATGCTTTGGAGGGTGGACTCCATGGTGTTGTCCTTCCCAGGCTCCATCCCCCAAAACTTCAGGAGTTTCCCAGCTGGAAACATGGTTCAGACAGTGCTGGCTCTTTGTCTGGGAAACGGAGATGAGCACCACCCCCTATAGTCGGATTCAACTGGGGACGTGCTTTATAGGCAGAATCATTTCATGGGCAGCTCCAGTCCACCCTCCAAACTCATTACATGACAGATAAATGTTCAGACAGTGCTGGCTCTTTGTCTGGGAAACGGAGATGAGCACCACCCCCCACAGTCGGATTCAACTGGGGACGTGCTTTACCGGCAGACTCATCTCATGGGCAGCGGGAGGCTGGCAACCCAAGGTCCTATAAATCCAATCTCTTCTTCTGGTACATGACAGAAAAATGTTCAGACAGTGCTGGCTCTTTGTCTGGGAAACGGAGATGAGCACCCCCCCCCCAGTCGGATTCAACTGGGGACATGCTTTACAGGCAGACTCATCTCATGGGCAGCTCCAGTCCACCCTCCACACTCAGACAGTTTGCCAAATGCAAACTTTTACCTTTCATTGACAAGTCGTTTGGATCACCGAATGCTCTACTATTGTGTTATCTTTCAAGAAGAATTAAATTTTTGAGCTTACATTATATACCTCCATGAAATTGGATGTTTTACCTGTCCTTCAAAAATCATTGATCCTCTTTGAAAGGGACAGATCGATAAATTTTTTTAACCCTACACTTGCGGCACTTTTACCCACGGATATTTTGCTTCCTGGGCGGTCAGAAGATCTTATCAAAGAATCAGGTTTCACGCAAGTGTGTTGAGACCACAATTCGTCCCCACATGCTAATGTCGCATTTCAAAGGATCTGCAGATCTTTGTCCACTCCATTCCCATCGTTGGATTTGTCACGCTGTCACACAGTATGATTCCTTTGTTGCTATCCGGATGGTAGGGTGTGAGTGGACACATATTTGAAAGAGTTTCTCCTCCTATATCACATTCCCCGCTGATCTTATCTATAATTTGCATTATACTGCTTTTTCGTTTTCACTCCTCATGTTTATTGATCATTGACCACAGCGATTTATGACAGTCCGCTATTGAAGTTTCCTAAGGTGCAATGGAGGGGTCTACTTATCTGGGCTTTGATCATACTGCATTCAGCGACTTTCACTTTTTAGTGAAGTTTTATTCCAATGCATCTACTCATTCTTTAAATGGTGGCAGTATAGAACTTAATGCACTGGTCGCCTTCAACATTAGATGCCTTTTTTTTTGTTTTTTTGAGGCTCACGCTGATGGCTGCCATTGTAATGCTTGGCGAAACTAGAGGCCACAAATGCCCCAGGCAGCGGAATGGTCTTTTCAACCCCCTTAACCCCCCCTCCCCCAAAGAACTTGAGGGTGGTTGATGAGTCCGTTTGCTGTTTTATTTATCTGGGACAAGCAGTTAATATTGTATCCAGAGAACAGCTACCAAGACATTAAAGGTAAAGATTTCCCTTGTTTGAAAGCCAGTTCAATACGACTCTTGGGGGTGGTGCTTATCTCCGTTTCCAAGACGAATAACCATCGCTTCCACTTTTCTCTGGTCATGTGGCTGGCTTTGATGTAGATTTCTTTGATGTAGATTGCAGCCCACTTTGCATTTCGCATCCCAGCAAAAAAACCATGGGGACCCCCAGGCTCCAGCAGGAGGCTGTCCCCCTCTATGAGCAGGAAGACCTCTAGGTATGCTCGGATGCCCTCTCTCCCACCAAGCCCCTCCCTGTTCAGCTGAGAGGTGCCAGGCATCTGATGCAAAAGAGGAACCTTTTGCCCCCACTCCTAGCCAAATGGGGATGGGGGGTTGTTGGGTCGCGAGTTGAGCAATATTCGATGTAGACAATGGGTTGGGGGTGTAGGGTTACCAGATCCAGGCTGGGAAACTCCTGGAGATTTTGGGGTAGGTGGATGTCTGTGGGAGGCGGCGGGGGTCGCCGGCAACCAGAGTCTTCGCCTCAACTTCAAAATCGAGCCGCTAGAATACTATTTATGGACTCCGGCATTGGAGCTGGGGGGGGGAAAGGTGGGGAGGATCGGAGATCTGTGGCGGGGGGGAAGCGACGCAGCAAGAAGATGGAGAGAAAGGAAGGCGGCAGGCGGCCGTGGGCTTGGGGGCGCCATCCCAGCGGCCCGCCCCCATCCCCAAACCAAACCACCCGTCCGTGCAGCAAACAACTGACAACTAATCCCCCTTTTCTACTGCAAAGGAATTGTGGGTTGGGGGGAGGGACAAATCCAGGGTTGGAGTAGGGCTGCCAAGTCCAACTTGGGAAATATCTGGGGACTTTGGGGGTGGAGCCAGGAGACTTTGGGGGTGGAGCCAGGAGAAAGGAAGTGACATCATTTTGTGATGTCACATCCTGTGATGTTGCTTCCACATGCTGACACATTAACTCATGAAGTTTCCTAATACTGAATCAGGCCATTGGTCCATCAAGGTCAGTGTTGACTACTCAGACTGGTAGTGGCTCTCCAGGGTCTCAGGCTGAGATCTTTAATGTCACCTATTACCTGATCCTTTTTTAGCTGAAGAGGCTGATACCTCCTGCATGTCAAGCAGATGCTCTATCACTGAGCAATGGCCCTACTGAATCCTTCCTCATCTCGGCAGAATATGAAGCACTAAGTGCTACACAAGTGCTAAATATGATTTTCATATCATAAGAACAGGAGAGAAGCCACAGTGGATCGGGCCAACAGCCCATCCAGTACAACACTCTGTGGCCAAAAATACCAGGTGCCCTCAGGAGGTCCAGCAGCGGGGCCAGAACTCCAGAAGCCCTCCCACTATTGCCCCCCAAGCACCAAGAATGCAGAGCCTCACTGCCCCAGACAAAGGGTTCCATTTAGACCTTGTGGCTAATAATAGCCACTGATAGACCTCTGCTGGATGGGGACAGAGAGAGACAGAGAGACAGACAGACAGACAGACAGATGGACAGAAAAAAGAAAGAAAGAGGGAGAGAGAGAGAAGGGAAAAAAACTGGCAGAGGCACTTACTTCCATTTAGACCTTGTGGCTATAATAGCCACTGATAGACCTCTGCTGGATGGGGACAGAGAGAGAGACAGACAGACAGACAGACAGACAGAAAAAAGAAAGAGGGAGAGAGAATGAAAAGAGCTGGAAGAGAAACTCACCTTGCCAGCCACATGCAAAAGCAGCTCCTTCAGTCCCTCTGGGCGGACCTCTCTTGCTGTGGAAGCTCTCTTGCTGACTTCTTAAAGGGGAAATGTCTGGCGAGGCTTTTTACTGCAGGGCAGGCTCTCTGCAGACATTTCCCTTTTAAGGCAGCCATTTTGTCCCCCCGGTGGGCAACTTTGGAAAAGCGGGAGGGAAGGACTAAAAATCAGTGTTTCCCCCGCCCTATCGGGGGACTTGGCAGCCCTAGGTTGGAGAGAGAGAGCTAAGCGGGTGTGTTGGTCGCAAACAGGGGAGAAGTGCTATGAAAGAGTTAAGAGAGGGAGGGGGTTTAAGAGAGAATCCGCCTGGGGAAACCTGGGGTTTATTAGCCTCCGTTCTAGAGGATTGAGAAGGTGGCAAACGACCTGTTATGACAAAATGGAGTTTGGGGGGGGGGGGGGGTTGTTGAAGCTCAGCTAACCGAACTCCTTTTGAATGCCAAATCTGAGCGCTAAAATTTAAGCTGCATATGTACCTCTGTGGGATCCCTAAGCAACTTACATCGTTCTTTTCCCCTGCTCACAACATCCCTGAAAGGCAGGTTAGGTTGATGGTGGATGTGAGTGGCCAAAGGTCACCCAGCGGGCTTCCACAGCAGAGGGGGCATTTGAACCAGGGTATCCTACACTGTATTCTGATACCCTAAACATTTCCTCACTGTAGCTTTTCAAGACTGTAGATACACGTAGGTCACCCTGTTTGTCTGAAGCAACAGGATTAATTTGAGTCCAGTGGCATCTTTAAGTTTTCATGTTTGCGATTGCATTTGCTTTTTGCCCCTCCGTGGTTATTTCCACTGTCATTAATTTCGGGATGAACCGTCCACTCTACTTTTGAAAAGGACATGGGAGATAGGCCTGCACCATCTTTCCCCCAGGATTTGAAACCACATGCTTTCATCTCCTGGTCACTACTTCTTCCTTCCCTTTCTTTCTCTAAGGGCCATTTTACACCTCCCCTCTAAAGTAGTTTGACTGCTGTCTTTTCCTGTGCTGATTTCACAGTGGTGTGAAATTTCACTCCAGGGGGTCTAAGTGCACTAATCAACAGCAATTGTTTAAAGCAGAATGAAGCTGGTTGCATACTAGCTTGACCACAGGAAGGCAATTAGTAGATGTGGACATTTCAGTGGCAGCACGGTTTCACACCGCACAGAAGTATGGGCAGGGTTTTTTGGAACTAGAATGATTCCAGCGGGAAAGTCAGATGTAAAAACAGCCTAAGTACCTCCGACTAGGTGGCATATTGAGACATCAGTGGCATTTTTGGATATAAAACAAAAGGCGGGTTTAAAGGGCCACAGTGTTCATGAGATCCTTATACTTGCAGAGCGTCCACATCCCTAAACTCCTGCTTGAACAATCCCCCACAGCCCACAGCCACCGCACCCTCAGTAGCCAATTGTAATGATAAATGCTTCCTCCTTTGCTTCCCACATTGACTTCTGCCCTGGAAGCCATCGGTCTCTTCACCGCCTCCTCTCTTGACAACCTAGACCCTCTTTTCATTCTCTCTCTTCCTCCAACGTGGAAGCTACTACCTCAACCTTTTTGTCAAGGTAAATTTCATCTCTTGCGCAGCAAATGTGGCCAGAACCGTCTGTGAATGCTTTGTGGATAATCTTTGGGTTTTCATTCTTTATCATTTGTCATTTCTTTTTTCCGTCTCAGGTCGCTGGCGTTTCTGAGTTCCTGAAACCATGGGGGATTCATGTGATTCGGAGTTGATAGAGATCTGCTCATCCCATGAATCATCTGGTGGTCTGTTCTTTTTTTTTTCCCCACAACATTGAATGTTGTGTTGGAAATGTGTTTTGAAGCACTCTGCATCCAACTGTAATCGCAATGATCCTCGGAGTGAAGTAAATCTTCATGTGTGTTTCTTCAGACTCCTATGTTTCGCGATGCGTTAATGCACTATTTTCACCAAAACAGATCAATCGCAGAACGCAGTTCGTGATGATGATTCCTCGCCAGGACTGGACTCCGTCCGTCTTCTAGCACTAGAGGTGGACATGGTCGAGATTGTTGAGAAACGTGAGTATGGCTCCTTGTCTTTATTATGTTATTGGTGTGTGTACGTCACTTTTGTTGTTGACATTCTAATAAGTAAGGGTGGGCGCTGGCAATGGCTACGCTCTTGGTATTTTCAAGGTCAATTTTGACTCTTTGCTTGCGTGCAACCCAAAACATGACCCAAATGACCGTGTATCTCTCTGTCATTGGCTTCCCCCCTCCTCCTCTTGAACTTTCTTTCCACACAAAAAAGTAAGAACATATTTTTGACAGCAGCCTGGTATTGTGGATCCTACCCGGACTGTGGCAGCCATTATTTCCCTCTGTGCCAGCGTGAATGATTCCCTTGCTCTGTATTACTTTTTTCTTTTTACCTTTTTTGGCCCACAGCCTTTTTTCAAAACCGGCTGGCATGCCCTTGTTGCGCAAAGTAATATATATTCAATTGTCTTTTTTTACTGACATAGCCAGGTGTGTAGTCTTCCCATTGTTATTCATGCTGGGTGGGGTGGTGCCACTGTGCGCAAAATGCGCCCGTGCACCATCAGAAGGACTATCAGCGACCGCCCCTGTGAGTAGCGTCATGCATCCCTGCGGCCCACTGGTAGCTGAGCGATGCTAAGCTTGTTAATAAAAATCTATATTCCTACACACAGAGAAACTTCAAGAAAGGAAGATTGCTGCCCTCCAGCTCTGCGTGAGATTCCTACGACATAGATTTCTTGAACTTCCTTTACCATATTGCATCCGTAGACAAGTGGCTAGAGAGGTTACAGTGGATGTTGATGAAGAGACAATTGAAGAGTCTTATGAACCCACTCACCAAGATCGTGCCTGGGAACTGAGTGATGAAGACGACTAAATCCTTTATAGAGGATGTTTTGTTGTCTTTGCACAGCTTGGGAATGTTGTTGTTTTTTACTTGAGCCATTTGGGTGTTCTGCAGTGACTCAGACCATGTTTATCTGTCTCTTTATAGATTGCCCTTTGTGGAGCAACCAATACCTGTCTATGATTTGTAATAAAGTTTAACTCTGGCTTGCCCTGTGCCATGACATGCCTTCAGTTGTTCACTTTAATGGACCGTGGTTGGGTTGACTGTTCTTTCTCATGTGTTTCCGCCCTCATCTGTTAGTACATAAGAAAGCACTAACTATTTGCAATATGCTGATTAATCCACGCCTGTTTGCTTCTCTACCATATTCCAGCATCCCAGATTCCCAGACTGACTAGAGATCGTTTGGTCCCTGCCCCCCTTAAAGTCAGTATCCCAATTTTGGCATTTGAAGATTGGCTTGACCATAAACCAAAAAACGAATCAATTGAAAATGTGTTCCATTTCGCTGAACTTCAGCTCTTTTCCCAGTCCTCAACATGTTTAATAGTTTCGTGGGGTATGAATTTCTCTTCGCTATGTGTGCATGCACATAAACAAATGCACATGAAGGTATTGCAAAGTGCAAAACCTCGGCCTGTTATACTTATACTACTTTTGAGCTGGAGCCAGTAATGTTTCTGTCCTTACTGTCTCAGCCTCACCCACATCACAAGTTCCCCTTCTTGGGCAGAGGAAGGGAAGGTGATTGTGAGCTGCTTTGGTATTTCTTTAGTTCTGTTCTGTTCAGTACATGTCAATTGTGCAGGCCATGTGGGTGGCGCGCCTCTGTGGGAGGGGGCGGAATTGGCAATCAGAGGTCCTGTGATTTGACTTTGAGGGTACAATCTATATGAACAGGGCCCTTCCTCTGGGGTGCTCAGTGTCCTGTGCTGCTTTTGAATGGTTGAGTCATGTTCTGTATTGGCCTCGCGATTCAGGACAGTGCTCAGAAGTACGGCCCATGTTCTTCCTCCACCAGTGGGACGAGAGAACCCACGGCTGAACACCTCCCCCCCTTTCCACGAACCGGGGCTGCAGAATGACTGTGGCCAAGCATGAGTCTCAGTGGCAGACACATCCTCAAGAGAAAACATAGCCGCTTAAGGTTACCAAGCTGTACTGTTGATGGATCTTCAACATCTTCATTTATTCTGTGGTTTTTATAGTTTCTTCCTTCTGTTGGTGGGGGTTGGGGGGAAGAAAACCTGTGGGTGTGGGATAGGAAAGGAGAAATTTTGGAAGGAGCAGCTCTGTTGCCCTTCATTGTTTAAAATCATGACAAATGCAAACAAATACCAACAAAAACCCCAAACTTCTAAGATGGCTAGTTAGCCTGGCATGCCACACACCACACACAGTGGATCTTTTCCAGGAGGAGAGGACCATTTTGCTAGAGGGCAGGTGAGTCATGCAGGGCAGGGTCTGGGATTAGTCTATGCAAACCTCGGCCACCTGCTGAACCTTTAGACTATTGGTCATTGCTGTTGTGGGGGAGGATCTTTTTTGAAAGCGAGGTATGTTTTTGAACAACTCTAAAGCATGCCTCTAGTCCTCATTCAGCACAGCACTTGCAAATTACCTAAAGAAAGAGCCCCCGATATGGCTGCCCCAAAACAAACCAGAGCAGTGTGGACTCCAGCATCTACAAAATTCCTGATCCAGGTAATGGAGCATACTCCGGGTGCTGATATATTGATCACTTCAAAGAACAAACACAACACGGTCATGTTCAGCAACATTGCACGTGAGATGGCTGAAAATGGGTTTGCCTGCAACCCAAACCAGTGCAGGTCTAAGTACAAAAGCCTGAAGTCCGAATTCAAGAGGGGAGCTGGACAAGGACAGATGTGGGAGAGCCCTGCAGCATTTTTCAATGCACTCAGAGAGTTCCATGCTCTCTTTTAAGTGGGACGTTTTGGACAACCAAGGTGAGTTATTGGTCTTGTCATCTCTGAATTAACTGGGGGTTGTTTATGGTAAGACGCATGCAATGCAATTTGTGCTGTGCATTTTAATGAGAAATGGCTTATACCTTAAGCAGAATGCTAGGAACTAGAAACCTGGGGAAACCTGTGGTTATGAGAACATGGAATTGGGGTGGGGGGGGATGTTGAAAATCACCTCACCAAAGCCCTTTTGAATTCCAAATTTGAGCCCTAAAATTTAAGCTGCATATGTGCTATGTAGGCATGCCAGCCTCCCGGTGGGGCCTGGCGATTCTACACACTGCAGCGGTCAGTTCCCCTGGAGAATAATGGATGCTTTGGAGTGTGGACTCCATGGCATTGTACCCCACTGTGATTCCTGTCCTCTGTAGGGTACAATGCCCCATTCTCCATGAGTCTACCTTCCTGTCCCTTGGAACCCAACCTCCACCACACATGGTTGCCAACCGTGTTACTAAACAAGGGGTAAGAACACTAGAGGGACACTAGAAGCCCTCCCACTGTTGCCCCCCCCCCAAGAATACAGATGATCACTTGCCCCAGAGTGAAACTTCATATATATAACTTATGGCATATATATATAACACCCACCCAGGTGCTGGATGTCTTGATACACTTTGCACAAAAATAATGAAACAATGACTGAATCATCACTATTCTCCATTTACAGGGCGTGGCCTGTGATGTGCACCGACAAGTTGATGGTTGATCATATGTTTGTCTCCCCCGGGCACTTTCAAGATTTGTGCACTTTATAAGTTGTTTTTGTTGAACATATGTTTGTCTCCCCGCGCACTTTAAAGAATTGTTCACTTTATAAGTTATTTTCGTTGAAGTTAATTCATGCCAGTTATTATAAAAAGTTCAATATCAAACTCTGTCAGTGGTCCTTAAAAGGCGATCTCAGCCCCGGGGCTGGCCTCACGGCCCGACATCCCTCCGTCTTCTGGGCGCGGGGGGGGGAAGCTTGGCCAGACACCGATGGAGGCCGCCCTCCTACCTACCCCGACGCTCCCAGCTGGCCCACACCCGGTCAGCCGTGTCCCCTCGAGGGCCTATGCGGGGGAAGAGCCGGAGGAAGCCCCCCCCGGCGAACATCCGCGCGGGGTGGTGGAAGCGCAGGAGGGGAGGGGGTCGTCTGCAGAGAGCTGAGGGGCAGGCTGGCTCCTGGGGAGACCCGGGTATGAATCACAGAGGCTGGAGCGAGGACTTCTCCAAGGCAGCCCCAAAACACCCTTCCGCTTGGCCAACGCAGCACAGCCAGCCTCCCTGGAGCCCACCCTCCCTCACACACCCCGGCAGCATCCCGCCCCCTCTGGGTGCCGTGTCCAGGGCCAGACCCCCACCCCCGCTCACTCCCTCCCTCGGCGCCAGCCGCTCTTCTCTCTCTCTCTCTCTCTCCCTGGCCCATCGCACAAGGCTGTTGTACCGAGGAGGAGGAAGCGCGCCTTTGATTGCTCTTCAATGATAAACTGTTATTATTGGGGCAATATGGAAGGTGAGAGTGTGTGTGTGTGTGTGAGAGAGAGAGAGAGAAGTAACATCGAACAGGAAACAAAACTACATCAAAGCATGCAGTAAACCAAATGGGTGAGAGGAACTCCAAAGAAACCGAAAGTAACAACTAGGACATCTGGCTACAGATACATCATTGTCAAATTGATTCAGAAAGGGACATTTTCATTCGGTTAAAACAAAGGCAGTGTGTAAAACAAAGGCAGGTCACCCTGCGGGTTTACACAGCATGGGGGCTATTTGATCCTGGGTACAGAAATACATTTTCATTTGGTTAAAACGAAGGCAGTGTGTATTGTTTATGGGCCAGGGCTACGGAGCTGTGGGGGAAGGGGGGGGGGAACGGAGATCTTGGGCGGGTGGGGGGTGGGGGGACGCTGCCAGAAGGGCATCCCCAAACCAAACCACACGGCAGCAACCATCTGACGATGGATTTGTGGTCTGGGGGGGGGATGAGGAATCCAGGGGTGGAGAGAGCTGCCCCAAGGTCACCCTGTGGGTTTACTCAGCATAGGGGCGATTTGATCCTGGGCTCATAATTTCCACGCAATGAAATTTGTGTTGTGCATTTGAATTAGAAATGTCTTATACCTTAAGCAGAATGCTAGGAAACTGAGAGCTTGCATGCCAGCCTCCAGGTGGGACCTGGGGATTCTCTGAAATTACTGCTTGCTCACACTAACTCAGCTTAGAGGGAACATTGAAAGAACTCACTACATTTTTGGAGTGGAGGGCAAGTTAGCAGAGCACCCACACCCCTTATCCCAACCCCCAACCTGGCTAGCATTCTCCACCCTTCTGCTTCTTTTGGGGGGGGGTTGTAGAAGCTCACCTCACCAAAACCAAATTTGAATGCCAAATCTGAGCCCAAAAGTTTAAGCTGCATATGTACTGTGTAGGCATGCCAGCCTCCAGTTGGCAGAAGGAATAGATTATTTTTTGTAGCAAGAGCTCTCAGAATTAAGTCTAGATCTGCAGGAGAGAAATATTGATCTGTACAGAGCCCATAGCAAGATTGAGTGTCTTGTTGAAATATGCGGGAAGAGAGGCAGTGTTCCAGGTACTTACTATGCAAAAGCACTGGAGGCAACAGAAAAGATGCAATTTAAGGGTGTCCAGTTGCATAGAAAAAATAGAATTGATGACCCTCCAATCTCCCCAGTTGCATTCTATGAGCAACTTAAAAAATCCCTTCAAAAAAGACTGCTTTCAAAAGAGGACACAGATTTGTCAAGATGTGGAAGAGTTCTGGAGTCTAAGAATTGGCCTGCAAAATCCAGTGACTGTATTCTCTATGGGGAAGCAGAAATAAGCACATTGGCAAGAAGGTTTCAGCTCAGTGAGAGAGAAGCCATTCGGGCCTTCAGAGAGCATCTAAAATGGAGAGAAGAAATGCCCAAGGAACTGTCTCGGATCCGCCACATTCTCAATACAGTTGCTATTTCATCCAGTGAGTGTGAAAGGGGGTTTTCCCAGATGAACTTGATTGTTACTCCAGAAAGGTCCTGCTTGAAAGTCAAAACTATAAAATCCTTATTGTTTATAACAATTGTTGGACCTCCTCTAGCAGTCTTCGATCCAACAAAGTTTGTAAAGACATGGTTGCTTCAAGGTCATCGTTCAGCTTTGGACACCCAAAGCAAGATCCGAAAAAGAAAAGAGGAGGAGTCTGATGCCAGGATTAAAGTCTGGAAAGCCCTGTGCTGCTGCGGTTAGTTCTTCTCCATGTGCACTTTGCTCTAGGGCAACGTATGCTGTCTTTCCCTTGTGGTACTGATCGTTGGATCTCCTTCTTAACAGAGCCACAAAGGAAGGTGTGCAGAGATGTTGCTGCGTAAAGTCAATCGTTTATCGCTGGATGCCCAAGAAGACCCCAAGGATGCTAGAGGAAGATGGGGACGTCTCCAAAGTCTGGCAGTTCCAGCTCCCTCAAAGATGAGTAAAAGTTTGAAGTCAAAATCCACTATGTGAACTTTTAACTAGAATTAATTTTTTTTGTTATTATATATTTTTATTTATTTAACATTTGAGACTTTCTTATTGTTTTTCCAATGGATGCAGTTGCTGAAACTGCCTTTGTTCTCAGGGCCCATCCTGAGGAGCACTGAAGATCCTGTCTCATCATATTAATCAACAGCTCTACAGTTAATTAATTGTAGAGTTGTTGTTATATTGAAACCAATTAACATCTTATTCTTAACTATTTTCTTTGTGCTTTTGAAGCAGTTTTTCTCCAGGTAGGGGGAAGTGGTTTGCAGCCTTTCAGAGGACTAAAAGGGAAGGGAGGAAGCAGCACAAACCAAGAGGCATGGAATTCAGCTTGATCCATATAAAATCTGCTGGCGTATGGAATTAACACGCGTAAGTTTTTCATGCTGCAAGAAATTATGTATAGAGAACCTGGGGCTGAATGAGTAGGGACAGACATTTCTGCTTGGGCTGTTCTTTATCAGTCTCTCAGGATCAGTAGTCTTGGTGTAGTAATTAGGAGCACGGATTCTAATCTGGGAGAACCAGGTTTGATTCCCCACTCCTCCACATGCAGCTGCTGGTGTGACCTTGGGCAAGTCATAGCTCTGGCACAACTGTTCTTAAAAAAGAGCAGTTTCTGTCAAGAGCTCTCTCAGCCCCACCTACCTCCCAGGGTGTCTGTTGTGGGGAGGGGAAGAGAAAGGAGTTTGTAAGCCGCTCTGAGACTCCTTCGGGTAATGAAGGGTGGGGTATAAATCCAATCTCTTCTCCTTTTCTTTCTTGAACCAGGATCCTGTGAGCTGCAAGACAGTCATGTGACAGGAAGAGGGAGAACTGGACCATAACCAACAGACTGAAAGTGACCTTGTTGTGGCTGACAAAAATAACACTAAATGGCAGTGATATAAAATCCACAGTCGACTGTAACAGAGAGGAAAGCTGCCAGTCAAACAGAAAAGGAACACTAAAAGCACCATCAATGCCAAAGAGAATAAAAATATATTGACCTGGTATCCTGGTATTCCCCCTCTTTACCTGACATGGGTGGTTTGTTTGTTTTCCCCCACGTGTGCCATCAGATAGGCTTGCCAGCTCTGAGTTGGGAAATACCTTGCAGAATTTTGGGGTGGAGCCTGAGTGGTGGGTGTGGCCTTCTGACACTTCCGGTGATGTCAGGGGGCGTGGCCTTCTGACACACTTCCGGTGATGTCAGGGGGTGTGGCATATGCTAATGACTTATGCTAATGAGCTCCTGCAGCTCTTTTTCTACGAAAGGACCCCTGGTAATGGATGTCTTTTTTTTTCTTGATGTATGGTATCGGCGGAGCACTTTGACACACTGTACTGGAAATTGGTGGAGGCTTTGTGTAAATAAATTCATATAGATTTTCACTGAAGCATTTGGACTCCAGTCTTCATTGAATACTCACACTCCCTAGAACCTCTGTGTGCAGGTCAGTACCGCTTAACACGACAAACACTGATTCTGAAGACACAAGCCTGTATTCGGAGTGCTTCCCAGAGGCCTGTATTTCAAAGGAGATTTTTGAATAAGGAAGTGCCCTCTGCACCCAAAATAAGGTTTGGACCCCCACACTTCATACACCCCCATCTTCAGGGGGTTCTACCCTTCGAGCAGACATATGTTCTGTCCTGGTCCAAATTGCAGTTCTTGTGCCAGCTGCTCCAAAGTTTGGTGCCCCCAGGAAAATCACACAGCAGACACTGGGGCTGGGCTGCACCACAAAACAATCTTTGGACCACTCCAAATGACACATTTAGACCATATGACACAATATTTAGACATCGATCCTCCTCAAAATTCTGTTCACCAGCCCAGTTGCTACTTGGGGCTTTCCATACTCCCTTCCAAGAAAAATCCCAGCACTTCTCAGTTATAACATTAGTGAGGCAACCTCAACAATGTTTAAAAAGTAAAGTAATAGGCTCCCCGCCGCCCGGCATCGCCATGGCGCGGGGGAGCAAGTTTGCCGCCTCACAGGGAACGAGGCAGCAACAGAGCGCGTCGGCGCTCATTGGCCGGGCGGGGGGCGGGGCTAGCTCGATTAGAGCCGTTGCCCCGCTCCCGCCTTGGCTGTCCGTTTTGCGCGCTCGTTGGAGACAGAGCACGCCTGTGGGAGCTCCGTTAGGCCTTGTCTGTGAGGCGACAGCTGCGGTTAGGGCGTTTGTTCGCATGCTCGGAGAGCTGCGGGGGCATTGGGAGGCGTTGTCGGGCGGCGGTGGCTGCGATTGTTTTGCTTGCCTCCCCTCCCCATTGACGGCGACGGCAGTGCTGCTGCTCGCAAGGCTCCATGGCTTGGTTTGTGAGGCTGGGGCATCAGGCTGCGTCTGGGCATTGACAGAGGGGCAGCGGGGTGTGCTCCTGCTCCGGCTCCCCTCCCACCCTTGCGACTATTGAGGGCCGTTGCACCCCGCCACCTCCTCACTGGGTTGATTTGGCCCCCCCTCCTTTTGGGCCTGCCGGCCGTTTTGGGAGCACGCTTGGAGCTCCGCTTGGGCCTTGGAGGTGCGGGAGGCGACGGCTGTAGCGGCGCCGTCTGAGCTCCTGGATTTCATTGGCAGGGGAGCAATCATCGGCTGGCTCTGCTTCGGGCGGTTTGCCCCTCTGGAGTGTGGCTCGCGCCCCCCCCCCCCCGGAGTTTGAGGGGGTGAGCAAGCGTCTGGGCCTCTCTAACTGTATAGGTGTGGGGCTGAGTCCGTGTTAGTTGTTTGTTCCCCCCCCCCCCGGACGGCTTGGCAGTCGTTGGTAGTTATGTTATAAGGCTTAGTAGCTGAGCATTGGAGGGCCCCCCCCCCCGACTGGGACAGCTTTATTCTGGCCCCATCTTAGCAGGCTAGCCTAATCTCATCAGATCTTGGTGGCTATGCAAGGTCGGCCCTGGTTAGTACTTGGAGGGGAGTCCACCGAAGAAGTCCAGGGTTGCTGCAAGGGGCCAGGCAAGGGCAAACCACTTCTGAGCGTCTCTTGCCTTGGAAACCCTATAGGGCTGGGTCACCATAAGCTGGTGTTAGGCCTTATCTGCTGAGCCAGTTCGGCGGCCATTTTGGTAAGGTCGCTTGGCCTTATAGGATTACCTTACTTGGGTGATAGGCGGCCATTTTAGTGAGGTCTTCTAGGCCTCATGGTCGGGGGCCATTTTGGGAGAAGGCTGTGGCGGCCATTTTAGGTGGCTTGCTATTCTATATCCCTGTGGGTACATCAGGTGGGGGATTTTGAACATATCAATTCACTTACGTTTCTTTTGTTTGACAATAGTTTGTAGTATGGCATCTGGAAAAGGTAAGGGCAAGGGCAAGTGCCCGGCGCCAAAGAAACCTCCGGCACGACCTGATCCTGTGGTTCCTTCCAGTGATGAGGAAGAGGAGGATGTGATCAACGTGGCCATTCTTCAGCGGCTGGAGGCGCTTGAAAAGGGACGGGGCATGCCAGCAGGTGGTTTACCGGTTGACAAATCTGACAAGTTGTCTTTTCAAGCACAGGTGCTGGCATGTTTGGCCTTTCTGGAGGACAGGCAGGAGGCGGCGGCTTCAGGCCCGGTGGGTGCAGAGTCTAGCCAACAGGGTCCAGGTGTAAGGGAGCAGCAGATGGCGCTTTACTCGCCTTCACAATTTACCAGAGGTAAGGAGTTGGCATTGGGTAGGCAGGGATCAACGTGGCCTTGGGGCCCAGGCGGCGAGAGTTCAGCCGCTTTGCCTCTGCCTCAGCCTGGCCAGCCTCTGGGCCCGGCTTTTGAGCAGGGGGCCACTTATTCCCAGATGCCACAGGCTCCTTGGCCTTCACATTCATGTTATGGCTCTCCTTCTGGGTACCAGGGAGCTGGACCACACTGGGTTTTTCCCCAGCCCAACGCAGGTTACCCTTATGTGGGCGGATCAGCGTATGATTCAGTGGCTGCGGGGGCGGTTCCGAGTGGCGACGCAGACCTACCTTTAGGTGACCATCTTTCAATGGCAACTAAAGATAAAATACTGAAAGGGGAGTTTGTAGATGTGTTTAGTCTACTTTACCGGGAGTTAGAAAAAAAGGACAAGGATAATTTGGATGACAGGGAAAAGGAGCGCTTGAAGCGCCGGGTAGTAGATAGGACATGGGCCAACTGGTTTCCGGGTTTCCTAATCTACGCAGCAGTCATTGTGCGACACCAGCCGTGGAGGGCCTCTTCGATGCTCCAGTATTTGGACATCATCTACAAGGCCTATACAGACTTCCCGAGCCCGGCTTGGTCGCAATATGACGAGCAATTTAGGATGAGGGCAGCCATTAATCCGGCCATGCGATGGGACCGGATATGTTCTAGCTTGTGGCTGCAAATCATGTCTCCGGCAAGGTCTGCTTGGGGTGAGCGGTCTCATAGCGGCCATTCTGTTAAGAGGGCGCCAGTGCAGGCAGGTTCCCGCCCTGTGGCGGGGCAGGCGGTTCAACGTCGCCAGCTTTGCTGGGAGTTTTCTTCACAGGGAACCTGCGGTCGTAAGTCATGCACCTTTAGGCATGAGTGCCCCTTGTGTGCCGGACCTCATCCTTTATCCAGTTGTCCACGGCCCAAGGGCCGTGGGGGGGGGGCAAAGGAGGCAAGTACTCAGGGGGGGGAAAGCCAGGCAACCCCCCTGCTGATAAAGGGGCCTAGTCTGATTAAATTGGGAGTTTTGAGACGCTGGTTGCGTAGTTATCCAAGGATGGGCGACGGGGCCTACCTCTTGGAAGGGTTCACTGTCGGTTTTCGCATACCGTTTCAGGGGATGAGGGTTCTCTATTTGGCTAGCAATTTAAAGTCGGTTTTGGGCATGGAGGACATAGTTAGGGCCAAGATTGCCAAGGAGTGTCAGGAGGGCAGGGTTTTGGGCCCGTTTGTTAGTCCACCAGTGGCCAATTTAAGAGTTTCCCCTTTAGGTGTAGTTCCAAAGAAGGCTCCTGGTGAGTTTCGCCTCATTCATCACCTGTCCTACCCTCGGCGGGGGTCGGTGAATGATGCCATCCCAGGTGATTTATGCTCCGTCAAATACACTTCCTTTGATCAGGCCATGCGGGTGGTTCGCCTTTGTGGTGTGGGAGCCGAGTTGGCTAAATGTGACATTAAATCAGCCTTCCGGCTCCTCCCGGTGCACCCTGAGGATTTTGAGCTGCTCGGATTTGCCTTTGAAGGAAATTTTTACATGGATAGGGCTCTACCCATGGGATGCTCGGTGTCCTGTTCTGCTTTCGAGAGGTTCAGTTCGTTTTTGGAATGGGCCTTGAGAACCAGGACGGGTCTCTGTAGTACTGCCCATTATTTGGAAGATTTTCTTTTTGCGGGCAAGAGGGGTTCTGGTCAGTGTCGTTTTCTGCTGGACAGTTTTGTCTACCTGGCTGAGGAGCTGGGTGTCCCTCTTGCTCAGGAGAAAACTGAGGGCCCGACATCCACATTGACGTTTCTAGGTATTGAGATTGATACGGTTAGTTTGAGCTGCAGATTACCGCGAGAAAAATTGGAAGCATTGAAGGCGCGGGTTAGCTCTGTTAGGTCCCTTAAAAGAGTCACACTCCTGGAGTTGCAGCAGTTGGTAGGTCACCTCAACTTTGCATGCAAAGTTGTGGCACCAGGTAGGGCATTTGTGAGGACGTTATGTGATTTAATGAGAGGCCTCCGGCTCCCACACCATAGGACCAAGGTCTCCAAAGGGATGAGGGAGGACCTCTTTGTTTGGGAACAGTTTTTGGACTCGTTCAGTGGGGTCTCTCTGTGGCGGGACGAGCTCTTGTTGGAGGCTGAGCTTCAGATCTCATCTGATGCGGCCGGCTCTTCCGGTTACAGAGTTTATTTTAGGGGGCATTGGTGTGCCGGGGACTGGCCTAAAGATTGGTTTCGGGCAGGTTGGGTCAAGGACCTCACCTTCCTGGAGTTTTTTCCAATTGTCGCAGCGGTGTGGATTTGGCCAGCCGATTTGGCTAATAGGACTTTCCATTTCTGGTGCGACAACCAGTCCACGGTTCATGTCATCAATTCCCTTACATCTAAATCCCCTAGGGTCATGGCCCTGGTTAGGGCTTTCACGTTGCAGTGCCTTAAATTTAACATCTTGTTTAGGGCCAGACACGTCCCGGGGGTCGCTAATGGGATCGCTGACGCTCTCTCTCACAAACAGATGGAGAGGTTTCGTCAGCTGGCTCCAGAGGCCGACCCGCTCCCGGCACGGATGCCCACAGAGGTGTGGGGGATTGGAGGGCTGAGGCCGACAGGGCAATGAGCCTGGCACTCGCCCCTTCTACCAGGAGAGCTTACCTGAAGGCCGGTAAGCAGTTTCTGTCCTTCAGGGCGGGAGCGGGTTTGCAGCAGGTCTGGCCTATTCCTGTGTCACACCTGATGCAATTTTGTGTGACACTACGGAATGGTGGCCTTTCAGCTCACACAATCAGAGGCAAGCTGTCTGCGCTGGCTTTTGCCAGTAAGGCCTCGGGTCACAAGGACACCACGGGCGACTTCCGTCTCCGGAAGATGCTCAAGGGGTGGTCTCGAGAATCCATTAGGGCAGTTGACACCAGGGAACCTTTGACACCCACTGTCCTGAGAGGGCTGGAGGGCCAGTGGCCTTCTTGTTGTAGTGACAGCTACGAGGTGGGCCTGTTTCATGCCGCTTCGCTGACTGCCTTTTTTGGGGCGCTCAGGATTAGCGAGCTGGTGGCGGGATCTCGGGCTGATGCTTCCGGTGCAGCTTTGGAGCTTAGGGACGTTTCAATCATTAATTTTCAGCTACGGATTAGGTTGCGTAGATCTAAAACTGATCAGAGGGGTAAGGGGAGTGTGCTGGAACTAGGGTCTAGTTCGGAGTCAGCACTGTGCCCAGTCGCCGCCATGAGGCGGTACCTGACACTTCGGGGTGATGGCCCGGGCTATTTGTTTCGGCATAGCGACAGCACCCCTCTTACGAAGTTCCAGTTTTGGACTGTGACTCGGAAGGCCTTGATCCGGCTGGGTCTGGGCGGTGTTCGTTTTTGCTCCCATTCTTTTCGAATTGGGGCAGCATCGACTGCTGCCGCAATGGGGTACCCTGATAGGAAAATACAGAGGATCGGGCGTTGGAAATCTGGATGCTATAAGAGTTATGTTAGGCGTTGTACCTTGTAAGTTCGTGGTAGTTTCATTCAGACGTTTGTTAATAAAGTTCTTTTTACAGGTGCTGCAGGCCGTGAGACAAGACGAAGGGTCATAGTCTGCGGCCACAGCATGGTCTTTTGGGCGGCTCATCGGGCGAGGAGAACATCTTTCGGCTCCCAGCTTGGCCTCAGAGAAGTGGCGACAGTTGAGTGGTTGGGGAGGAGGGGCATGAGATGGCCGGCGCTCCTCCCGTTGTTGTTTGAGGAGAGGCGGGCCCCCCCCTCATGTGCTAGTCATACACCTGGGGGGCAACGATTTGGGTTTGGTCAAGGGCGTGGCCCTTGTGATGCAGGCCAGGGCTGATTTGGCACTGATCAGGTCAGGGTGGCCTGGTGTGCAGATAGTATGGTCTGCCATGCTCCCCCGTCTGGTGTGGAGGCATGCTGGTGACCCCAGGTGTATGGACAGGGCTAAGCGTAATGCTAACAGCCAACTTCGCACGGCCATGGAGTCCGGGTTGGGTCTCTTTTTGCCGCACCCAGGCATACAGGTCAGGTTCCCGGACCTGTATCGCCCTGATGGGGTGCACCTTTCAAACAGGGGCAATGGGTTATTTTTAGAGGACTTGCAGCACGGGATTCGGATGGCTCTCGGTTGCCGTGTGGGGTAGCAAAGGCCAAAGCAGAGGCTTGGATTTGCATGTGGTAGGTTTATGCAAGCAAGAAAATGGAACTGGTGGGTGCCTCACGGCATATCCCTGTTGGGAACAGGAGGTCATCAGGAACCACCTTAGGGCCTTGCGGTCTGGGGAGGTGAATGGTGATCGCCTCTGGGAACCTCTCAGACTAGGCTCCTCCCTGAAGGTCTGTGCAGCCTCAGGGGTAGGCGCCCCTGGGAGGGGATGCCAGTATGCTGGGCCGCCGGTTACGAGCCAGAATCTCACTGGGTCAAGACTGGGGCTAGGTTACCTGCCCATTACAAGGGCAAGGAGGCTGTGTCTGGGAATGACGCCTGCCTTGCCTGTTCCTGTGCTTGCTTAGTTTACCCGTTGCTGCATGTTCTGTTTAAATAGTTAATAAAGTGGCCCTTGTTTGATTCCAAATCTGTTGTCTGTCTCGTTATTTCATGCTGGGGTGGCAAATAACTTCGTAACTGGCAGGTGGTTTTGCACTGAACAATACCTCATACATCCCTATCTTCAGCTTCTATTCCGAGTGCTCTCCCCGAGGCCTATATTTAAAAGGAGATTTGAATAATAACAAACTGAGATTGCTGAATTTGATCAGGGCTTGATGGATTCTTATCTCAACAGATATGCTGATGTTCCACACCCATGTTTCAGTCAAGCTACTTAGAGCTCGGCTCCTGGCGCGCTTGTCGCACCGCGGGGCCGCTTTGCCGCCTCGCCCGAGTGCGAGGCAGGCGACGATCCCTGGCGCTCTTGCGCGATTTGGAGCCGGCAGGGCTGCTTATATAAGGCAGTGCCCCGTTCCCGCCTGTGTCTTTGGCTCCCCGTGGTCATCTAGTGAGGAGCACACATTCAGAGCTGGGACTCGTCTCCAGGCCTACCTGTTCGGAGGCCCGGAGGATCGCGGCGGCGACGGGCCTTGGTGGCAGAGTCGGCTCTAGGTGGCGGTTTGGCTCCCTCGCAGCTGCGGCGGCGGCATTACGGGCGATGAGGCGGCAGTCATTTAGTGCGCTTGTAGGGCGAGCCAGACCCCCCCCCCCACTTTTTGTTTTTGTGGCCCGGTTTGGCCTCTGGGCGATGGCGGGGGCAGCTCTTCGGGCATCGAGGCGGCAGCCTCCCGCGGTCGGGCGCCACTTGACTTCCCGGCCTTGTCTTCCTCGTTGCTCGTACGGCATTAGGTGACCCCCCCCTTTTCTCTTCGCCTCACTCAGCCTGGCTCTCTTGGCTGCAGCGGAGGCGGCCCCACAGGTGGCCAAGCGGTGGCTGTTTATGGCCTCGTGCCGTGGGGTTTTTGCCCCCCCTCCTCTGTCACTCCTGGGTTTTGTTCTTTGTTGTGCCCTCTCCCCCTTTTACTGGGTACGGTTGCGGGGCTTCGGGTGGCACCCATTCCCTTTGGGTGGAGCGGCTGAGTATTTTTCTGGGGGCTTCGTTGTAGAACCCGCCCCCCCTCATCTGCTGCAGTCTTCTGCCACGGTGGGCGGCCATTTTGAGGCTACAGAGGAGCTGTGCATTGGCGGCCATTTTAGGGGTATCTTTTCCCATTTAGGCAGCCATTTTATCCAGTGTGGTCTATTTAGTGGCAGCCCGCAGCTGCCTGGCTCTTTCTGGCTTCTACCATTTCTTCTTCTGAGAAGTTTATTATCCGGGCTTATCTGAGTGGCCAGTTTGGTTCCGTGGTTAAGTGCGCTGACTCTTGTCTGGTGGACCCAGGTTTGGGTCCTCATCCTCCACCTGCAGCCACTGGATGACCTTTGGCAGGCGGTTAGCCTGACTTCTTTATTATATTAGTTGGTGCAGTCCTCGGTGGCCTGATTTCTACTGTCTTCACTCCTTTTTTTCCTTTGTAGGGTTTGGTTTCCTTGGAGTCCTTAGCATGGCCCCTAAGAAGGGCAAGGGCAAGGGGAAAGGTAAACAGCCTGCTCCTAAGAGGCCTCCCCCTGTTCCTGTGCCTTCTGACGATGAGGAGGATCGAGATTCCATTAATGCAGCCATTTTACAGAGGCTGGCTGTTTTGGAAGGTGAGCGGGGTTTGTCCCCTGCAGGGGCATTACCAAAACCTGAGTCTCAATTTTCTTTTCAGGCTCAGGTCCTAGCGCACCTGGCTTTCTTAGAGGACAAGTGTGACGCAGCTGTGGCCAAGGCTGGAGAGGGATCATCGTTGGGACACCTTGGGCTTGGTCGGGGTGATCAGCAACTGGCGCTTTATTCTGTGCCTCAGGGCCCAGGAGGTAAGGAGGTGACAGCAGGTGGGGATGGGCCTCATTGGCCTTGGGGCCCTATGCCCACAGGTCCAGCTGCTCTACCTGCACAGCAGTCGGCCTGGCTGCAGTACCCTGCGCCGGTTGGAGCAGCTGCTTTACCTTCACAGCAGCCTAATTGGTCACATTATACCATGTCTGGTTTTCCTCCTTTTTCCCCAGTACCTTGGCCAGCTGGGGGCTACCCACAACACGGCATCTCATACCCAAGTACGGGATCTGTAGCTTATGATGCTGTTTCCCCTGGGGCCTTGCCTAGCGGTGCCACTGATTTGCCTTTGGGCGATCATCTGTCTCTCGCTACCAAGGAGAAAATTCTCAGAGGGGAGTATGTGGATGTCTTTAGCCTTCTTTTCCGTGAGTTGGAGAAGAATAAGGACAACCTTGATGACAGGGAGAAAGAGCGCCTTAAGCGCCGTGTCGTCGACAGGACCTGGGCAAACTGGTTTCCCGGTTTCCTTATCTATGCCACAGTAATTGTACGGCATCAGCCATGGAGGGCTTCTGTGATGCTCCAAAACATGGACATCATTTATAAAGCCTACTCTGACTTTCCAAGCCCTGCCTGGTCTTTGTACGACGAAGAATTTAGAATGCGGGCAGCCATGAATCCCGCTATGTGATGGGATAAAATCCATCCGGATTTGTGGCTGCAGATCATGTCCCATGGCAGGGCTTCAGGAAGTGAGAGGACTCACAGTGGCCACTCTCTAAAGAGGGCCCCCTCCCAGGCGGTCTCTTGTGGGCAGTCTGGGCAGGCTCCTTCAAAACGTCCGCTTTGTTGGGAGTTTACCTCCCAGGGCACGTGTGGGCGCAAGAACTGTTCCTTTCAGCATGAATGCCCCTTGTGCACTGGGCCTCACGCCTTAGCCAACTGCCCCAGAGCAAAAGGCGGGGGCAAGGGGAGAGGAGGTAAACGTTTTGGAGGCGGGAGGAACCCAAATACCCCTGCTGACAAAGGGTCCCAGCCCAGTTAAATTGGACGTCCTACAGCAGTGGCTGGGTTGCTACCCAAGCCGCCAGGATAGCATTTATTTGTGGCAAGACTTTAAGTTTGGTTTTAGAATCCCGTTCACAGGTGTTAGGGCTCCTTATTTCACTTCCAATCTGAAGTCTGTCATAGGCATGGAGCGAATCGTACGGGAAAAAATAGCTAAGGAATGCGGGGAGGGGAGGGTTCTAGGCCTCTTTTCTCGCCCCCCGGTTCCTAACCTTAAAGTTTCCCCTTTGGGAGTTGTGCCCAAGAAGGCACCAGGTGAGTTCCGCCTCATTCATCACCTGTCTTACCCAAGCGGAAGGTCGGTGAATGATGCTATACCAGCGGAGCTGTGCTCCGTCCGGTATATCTCCTTTAATCAGGCCATGCGGGTGGTTCGCCTCTGCGGCAGCGGGGCAGAGTTGGTGAAGTGCGACATCAAGTCTGCCTTTCGCCTCCTTCCGGTCCACCCTGATGACTCTGAGTTGCTGGGATTTGCCTTTGAGGGCAACTTTTATATGGACCATGCCCTCCATGCCCTCCACATGGGGTGCTCTGTGTCCTGTTCTGCTTTTGTGAGGTTCAGTTCCTTTTTAGAACGGGCCTTGAGATTCAGGACAGGGCTCAACAGCACTGCCCACTATCTTGATGATTTTCTGCTCGTGGGGCCTCAGGGGTCGGGACAGTGTGCGATATTGCTGTCAAGTTTTATTGGCCTTGCCAAGGAGCTAGGTGTTCCCCTTGCCCACGAGAAAACTGAGGGCCCCACTATGGTGCTAACATATTTGGGTATTGAGATCGATTCAGACAACCAGTGCTGTCGGCTGCCACGCGATAAACTGGCCGCATTGTTGGCCCGTGTTGACGCTACTTTGGGGCAGTCCAAGATTACTCTGCTGGAGTTACAGCAGCTTGCTGGCCACCTCAATTTTGCATGTCGGGTCGTGGCGCAGGCTATGTGAGTCTATGTGGGGCCTCCATCTCCCACATCATAGGACTAGGGTTACCAAGGGCGTCAGGGATGACCTTGTTTGGCGACAATTTTTGAAGTCATTCAATGGGGTGTCCCTTTGGCATGAAGAACTCTCGTTAGAGGGGGAGCTGCAGATCTCTTCAGATGCTGCTGGCTCCTTAGGTTTTGGGGTATACTTTAGGGGGCATTGGTGTATGGGAGACTGGCCTGCCAAGTGGTTTCAGCATGGGTGGGTCAGGGACCTTACCTTTCTGGAATTTTTCCCGATTGTTGCAGCGGTTTGGATTTGGGCCGATGAGCTCGCGAATCGGTCTGTCCATTTCTGGTGTGACAATCTGGCCACCGTGCATGTCATTAACTCCCTTTCGGCAAGGTCCCCCAGGGTCATGGCTCTGGTGCGTGCCTCTATGCTGCAGTGCTTGCGCTGCAACATCTTGTTCAGAGCCCGGCATGTTCCAGGGGTGAACAACGGGGTCGCTGATGCACACTCTCGCAAACAGATGGAGAGATTCCGTCAGCTGGCACCAGAGGCTGACTGTTTACCAGCCAGACTGCCAGAAGAGGTGTGGGAGATTGGAGGTCTGAGGCCGACAGGGTGATGAGGTTGGCTCTTGCTCCTTCCACCCGGAGAGTTTACATTAGGGCAAGTAAGCAGTTCCTGGCCTTCCGGGAGGATGCGGGTCTGGAACAGGTTTGGCCTATCCCAGTGTCCCATTTAATGCACTTTTGTGTGACACTGAGAAGGGAGGGCCTTTCAGCGCACACTATTAGAGGTAAGCTGTCCTCTCTGGCCTTCGCCAGTAAGGCTGCTGGCCATGAGGACACGACGGGCGATTTCCGTATTAGGAAAATGCTCAAGGGTTGGTCCCGTGAGACTGGTAGGGTCATTGACACTAGGGAACCTTTAACCCCGGCGGTACTGTGAGGGCTTGACACTCAGTGGATCGTTTGTTGTAGTAACGGCTATGAGGCTGTGCTCTTTCATGCGGCGTCACTGATCACCTTTTTCGGGCCACTTAGAATTAGCAAGTTGGTGCCCTCCTTGCGAAACGACAACTCAGGTAGAGCTCTGGAGCGGGGGGACATTTCTCTGCAAAATTTTGGGATTCAGATTGTGCTGCGTAGGTCGAAGACTGATCAGCGTGGGAAGGGGAGTCATCTCTTTGGAACGATGCTCTGAAGCTGCACTGTGCCCTGTTGCCGCTCTGAGCAGGTATATAACACTTCGGGGGGCTCGCCCCGGTTATTTGTTCCAACATTTGGATGGCTCTCCCCTGACTAAGTTTCAGTTTTGGACTGTGACACAGAGGGCGCTGGTACGGCTGGGTCTAGGTGGGGTCCGCTTCTGGACCCATTTGTTTAGGATTGTGGCGGTATCGACTGCCTCCGTGTTGGGGTACCGAGGTCCTGAGACACAAAACATCAGGCGCTGGAAATCCAGCTGTTACAAAAGTTACATTAGGCCCTCTAGGTAACACCTCCGTTGAGGGTTTTTGTTGCTTCCTGTTTGTTAATTAGGTTCCTCTTACAGGTGCTGAGGGCCGCAAGACGAGATGAAGGGTCACAGTCTGAGGCCACAGCATGGTTTTCTGGGCAGCTCATCAGGCCTGAAGGACACCCATCGGCTCCCAGCTCGGCCTTAGCGAGGTCACAACAGTCGAGTGGTTGGGTAGGAGGGGCTTGAGGTGGCCTGCCCTCCTGCCCTTGTTGTTTGAGGAGAGGCAGGGGCCTCCTCCTCACATCCTAGTCATTCATCTAGGGGGCAACGACTTGGGCCTGATGAAAGGCATAGCCCTTGTCCTACAAGCCAAGGCCGACCTCAAGAAGATAAAAGCAAGGTGGCCTGGGGTTCAGTTCATCTGGTCAGCCATGCTCCCCCGCCAAATTTGGTGGCACGTGGGAGATCCAAAATGCATGGATCGGGCTAGGTGCAAAGCCAATGCTCATAAGAAAAAGGCCATGGAGTCAGACTTGGGTTGGTTTTTGCCACACCCCAACATTAAGTATCAGTCCTGACCTTTACAGGTCTGATGGGGTGCACCTTTCCAACAAGGGCAATAGGATATTTTTAGAGGACTTGCAGCACTGGATACGGATGGCCCTTGGTTGTTGTGTGGGGTCGCAAAGGTCAAAGCAGAGGCTTAGGCTTGGCCTTGGCAGGTTTGTGCAAGCTAGAAAGGAACTGGTGAGCGCCTTACGGCATATCCCGTTTGGGAACAGGAATTCATCAGGATACTGCCCCAGGGCTGTGTGGTTCAGGGTGGAGAATGGTGACCGCCTCTGGGAACCTCTCCAGCTAGGCTCCTCCCTGAAAGTCCGTACCATCTCGGGTAGGCGCTCGTGTGGCCGCAATAGGCATCTTCCAGGAAAACAATCCAAAGAAAGACCAATTAAAAAGAAGGTGCTCAAAGAAAGAAAAAAGAAGATATCCTACATCCAATGACTCTGGTGGAAACTTGGAGCAAACGCCCACAATCAGCATCTCAGAAAGAGCCCAAGTATTATAGAGCTCCACCTGTGTCTCTGCGCAAAAGAAAACATAGTGAATATGACTGCCGCCCTTGGAATGGAGCTGCTCACTTAAACAGAAGAATGGTAGTCCTTGGAAACACTTGTACTATAGATAATCTTCTGTATATAATTCATACGAGCATTGAACATTATCCAGAACTGAAAAAAGATATCAAGGCGTTGCAGAACAGCGTGGAAGCAGTTAACATGTTGCTGCGAGTGAATGATGCCTTTTCAGAAAAGAAGTGGAATACAGGAAAAATGGAATGGCTGATGCAATTTGAGCGGTTCAATGGGAAGAGTTTATGGGACTGCTATGGAACTGAAGAAGAGATGGTGACCTCACCTCTCTCCTACTTCTGGCATACAATACAGCACTCCACTTGCAGCAACCAAGATTGTCCAAAAAAGGAATGTCATATCAAGTCTTCAGGGATCGTTCTATGGTGAGTATACATTCATAGAATTTAAAACACTTGGTTAATACACAGGTGTCTTTGATAAGGAGAGTTATCTCTGTGATGTTTCACATCATGACTATTGGTCAGAAAAGTAATCTTAATTGATCTTTCTTTTGCTAATGTAGTCTCTCAGTGATGCCCAGGAAATCCAGGAGGCTCTGAATATATTCCCTGAACCATCTTCTTTATTGAGGATAAACTGCCCATCAATGACCAAAAAGATTGCCTCACATCTGACCATGGCACAAGGTAAACTGAATATTCTCTGTGACATATTCATGATCTAAGCAATTAAGTCAGTACCTGACAGCACACAGCACACAGGAATGTCAAACAAGAAATTATTCAATCTTTTATTCCACTGGAAAGCATGTTTTCCTACCCAAGTGGGAGAAGTAAGTTTTCCGGGTGTTAATATGTAACCAACATAGTAATTCCCATTCTCTATGTACTATATGTTTCGTGAGGGGTGAGTGTGTGTGGAATTGTTTGACAAGGCACTGTAATCACCATTGTATGAACCTGAAGGGGTGAGGGGGCTGTTTCACATATGACTCAGAAAAAATGCCTAGTGAGTGACTTTAAAAATGAATTATGTGTTTCGTCCACTATATGTTCTAGAATTGTGTTTATCCGCTGAATGGACTCATTCTGATGTATATATAACACTCCCTTTCCATATTCATTTCCGAATCACTCTAAAGATATGAAGAGGGGCACACGCCAACTGGGCTCCCATTTATTTGTCAAAGGGCTACCATGCATGCTTATTATTACAATTGCTGTCAAAGGTCCATACAGAAACACCAACCACTTTGACCCATGGAGCTTCCCAGCTGACATCTCAGTGTACAGAACTAAGTATGTCACAAACAAAGTCTCCAAGGCCAATTCCGCTCTAGTGCTTTGCTTCCCTTTCCTCCCAGGTTTAATTGGTCCGAATTAGTCTGAGCGTTTCCACATTACATGCATTTGACCCGGGTTGATGCCTGTTCTTCATTTCCGCATCTGTCCCTACCCCGGATCTTGATCCCCCGCCTGCCATTTTTTTTTAATGTAGGTGGAGTTTCGTTATAACATCGTGACAATACAAAGACATGATTGGCCGTTTTCAAAAATTCCCGGGAAAGTGCATCTTGCAACCGCCCCTTCCCCACCCCCTTTTTAAAACCATAGGTGGAGTTTCATTGTGACGAACCCTCCCAAACTACGGCCAGGATTGTCCATGCATGCGCAGGAAACTGCGGTTGTTATTTTGCATGTGCATTGTATCGTTGTGATAGTGGGACGTCGTGATTGGACAGGAAATTTTTGAAATTCGCGGGAAAGTTAATCCAAGCTTCCAAGCTCGCGAAAATCATCCGAGTAATTCCGCGACCATGAGTAGCCTGTGTTGCCATCATGACTCCTAGGAGAATGAGAGCTGTGGGAGTGCTCCTTTCAATCGTTCAGGTGATTATGCTCAGCCTGACTACCTCCCTCGATCTGTTGCTTGCTGTGTTCTGCAGATCACGTCGTAGGAGACGGCATCTTCATGATCTGCATTCTTCCTTCTCGTGCCGGCGTATTCATGATAGAAACAATCACTTACTATCATGTTGCCGCAAGTGTCAGAGATGGCATGTGCTTGCTGGGATGAGGTTTCCCCGAAGGTACTGGGTTTTCCCAAAAAGTTCAGACTGGTGGGAAAACTTTGTTTTTGCAATTTGGAGCGACGAGGAGTGGTTGAAAAACTTTAGAATGACCTGAGAAACTTTCAAGGGGATTGTCTCTGCACTGCAACCCAGGCTTGAAACCCCAGTGCGAATGGTAATAGACACATTGTGGAGGGAGGCAGCCCTTTTACCTTCCAAAGGTTCCTGTACACAATGTTTTAAAACAATAAAGGTCCAAGTGAATAAATCAGGGGAATACTACTACTTTTAACAATGTTGTCCTGCCCTGGGAGGTTTGAGATGATCTTCCCTGCACAGAACCAGTGGGGGTGGTGCACTTTTCCAGGGGATGGTACTAGGGAACAATTTCCTACATAGGTGTACAACAATGCCATCAGCTGCCAGTGGAGATGGTGAGCACCCTGGCATTCTTCAAGCAGCAGCTGGCCAACGGCTTGCCCAGTTATGCTCTAGGCTGATACACCATTGATCGGAGGGTGCTAGTAGATGCCCGGGCGGGTCCCTACACGCATATTCTATGCTCTGTTATCACCATCAGGCTTGAGTTTCTGGCTACCACGTTCCCCAATCAGCCCTGGACATCTTAAGTGTGAGTTCCGCTGAGAAAAGGGCGAACGGTGGACATTGAGGTGAGAGCCCCATTAAACCGGAAGGTGACCAAGGGGTCATCTAGTCCAACCCCCTTTCACCACAAAGGGAGTTCTCAAATAACACAAGGCTCCCCCAGTGTCTCCTGCTCCATGCCCAGTGTAAGGGAAAAAGCTTCCATGGATCCCTGGTCAAGTCTGGCCACGATGAAACATATCTGTCTGAGCCAAAAGTGGCAATCAGTCTCACCATAGGCATCCCCCCCCCCCGTGATGGCCATAGATGTGGGTGTCCCAGGTCTGGGGAGGGAGACAGCTAAGGAATAGGGCACCTGGGTGCTCAGGCTACCCACCTCAAGTCAAACCTCTGTTGTTCTTATGCCAGAACTGGCAAGGGACAACAGTCGTGAGGTGAGGTGAGGTGGGGGGGGCTACTTGTGTTGTATACCCTCTACTTAGGGATTGTTGATGGAGCCAGTGAAATGAGCCCTTGCCATACTGCCTGCACTTAAGGAGGCTCCTTCTTTGGCAGTCCACTCCAGGCAGAATGGGGGAGGGACAGCACGCTCAATCCTCCTTCTCATATGCTGATTGACTTGATCCCACAGACCCTGCATCATGAGTAGACGCTGTCAGTCACTGCTTCTCCACAAGCACATCACAGGGTAGCATTGTCCTGCACCATTATCCCCTCCCTACTGCTGATTGTCAGCAGTAAAAACGATATGAGATCGTCCGGGAGCAACTTAGATGTTAGCAACATTAGTTGCGGCGTATGGGCTTATGGATGCTTCAGAATGTAACCCCATCTATTAAAATGTTTCACCCATGGGGCGTGGCTTAGCGGCAGACGGTGATGGCCGCCTAACTCGAGAGCTCTCCATCCCCTGCCAGATCTTCTTCCTCACAACCTCCGTTAAACTGAACACAGCAAAACTTTTTTCCCAATTTCTGGAATGGGAAAGTCTGGGGCACCGAAAAATCGAAAATCTGCTCCCGCGCCGCAGCAACTCACACAATTCTTTGCAAAAGAAGACGCCAGGCCTGCACGAGAAAATCACACCCAGGCCACAACCAAAATGGCCGACGCCACTCAAGACTCCACAGAAGAAGCCGACGAGACAATTATACTGCGACATGAATTCTTCTCGACAATAAATCACCTAGAAAAAACTATCACCGAACAGATCCACGCAGCAATAAAACCTCTGAAAGACGAACTGAAGTCCATAACAGAAACGCTCTCTGAGGTCGCCCAAGCGGCGGAAACAGCTTTGGAAAATTCTATAGCTTCCCAGGAAGACATCAGGAGCCTGCAATCGCACCAGGCCTGGTCTAGGAACAAGATAATGACTCTTGAAAATAAACTAAAAGAACGCAACCTCAAAATTCGCGGCCTCCCGGAATTATGCGAGGGTGAGTCCGATTTGAAATCTTTTATATCAACATGGCTGATTGAGTCGCTTGGGCTAGAAACTCCCTTAACCCCTTTCTTGGAACAAGCTTACCGCCTAGGCTCTGTCTCAGGCCGCCCCGACTCCTTTGTCCGCGATGTAGTTATTACCCTACAAGACACGTCCTACAAGACTACTATTTTAAATAAAGCCCGGAGGGCCGGCGGTCTGTCTTTTCAAAACCGCAAGATCTTGATCCTATTAGACCTTTCCCAGGAGACTTTACAACACAGGCGTAATCTGAGGCCGGTTACCCAGGTTCTACAGGACCACAACTTACGCTTTCGCTGGTCTACCCCAACTGAAATCCTGGT
This sequence comes from Lepidodactylus listeri, assembly GCA_029233225.1. Classification (NCBI taxonomy): domain Eukaryota; kingdom Metazoa; phylum Chordata; class Lepidosauria; order Squamata; family Gekkonidae; genus Lepidodactylus; species Lepidodactylus listeri. The sequence goes on along the minus strand of JARCFY010000009.1, from coordinate 106,351,277 downwards.
GATCCATCAAGGCCTTCGCCTTACCGCGTCGGATCTTCTTAGCGGCCACAAGCTCCTAGAGTCCTTAAACATCCTTCCTGAAGATTTTCCTTCTTCTCCCCGTCCAACCCCAGAGGAGCCGGATCGTCCGACCCTCGAAAGGCACAAGCAACGCTGGAATAGAGTCCATAGACGCGCTAAAGACTACCCATGACGCCCGACTCCTTTTTCATCAGTAACTACAAGTTTTTCGGCCGCATTATAGTTTTTATGCTTCTTTTCCAAGAAACTGTATGCTAATTCTTTCACAAGCCCCGTGACGCCCTAACTCTTTTCTCTAGGTTAAAGAAACTACGAAGTGTATTCCTTATAGCCAAAGTTGATATTTTTACTGTATAGCGTTAAGCCTTATTTATTAGTGTTTAAGGTGTCTTATTATCTCCACATCCCATAAATTTTTAAAAAAATAACCTTTAAAGTACAGGTGATGTTAACCACTATATACCCTTGTTTTTTTCTTGGTGAAGTCAACCTGTTTGATTTGTTATAGGCACTGTTAGTCTAAGAGAAACACAAAACTTGGAACGAGCCCTGATTTACTTTTGAAATAAGTGTTATAAATATTATATTTTATTTTTCAATCTTGAGAATATATCCTGAAGTAAGGTATTTAATTTTATTTATTTTACTTTCTGGTTCAGTCACTATTAAGGGATCAATGGAAGTAATTGTCGACTAATTTAAATTTTTACTGTAAAGTGTTAAGTCTTATTTATCTGTGTTTAGGATGTCATATTATTCCCACACTATTCAAATTTTTAAATAACATTCATTAAAGTATTGGTGAGGTTAACCATTAAACTTTCTTGTTTCCCCTATATATTTTAGACTACCTTTTGGAGAAATACAAAGTTTGGAATGAGCCCCTTTTTATGTCTGAAGTAGGAGTTCCAAACTTTGTGTTCTATTTTCAATTATGAATATATATCCTGAAGTAAGGTATTTAATTTTATTAATTTTACTTTTTGGTTTAGCTAACTTCTAAGAGATCAACTGAACTAATTGTGGACTAACTTTAGCTACAAGACCTTGAAATAACGATTCTAGAGGGAAATTTATAGATTTAATATTACTATGGTTTAAGTTAAGTTGATGTCTATAGAAGTTGGGACAACTGTTCCCTTTTTTTTTTTATATACCTGTATCAATTTCTGAGGTTATTTTAAAGTGCATTATTAGTCATAATCTGGTAGGGAGATGGTATGGTAATGTGATCGTCTCCCCCCCCAATTGTTTTGTAAACTTAAAGATAAACTTTACTAAAAACATTTACCTGACTCTACTCCTAGTTTACTAGGAAGAGCGCAGAGATAGATTAGAAAGTATTTTATTTTATAATTTCAAATTTTAATTTAATAGATATTTTATTAATAAATAGTTGAAGTTTCATTTAAGGTTAGGAATTTTTTCTATTAGCAGTTACAGGCTATCTTTCCTGAACATCATTAGTGTACGGAAACCAACCAAAAGATAATTTAGACTAATTGGGCACACAATACCTTTCAATGGGGACTAACACACTGAAAATTGTTTCTCTTAACTGTAGAGGTCTAAACAATTGCCCTAAACGCAAAAGGCTGGCCTCTGCCTTAGCAAAGCTGAAATTTGACATTTTATTTCTCCAGGAAACTCATCAAAAACAATCATCACAGCCCCTGTTCAAGCATAAAAGATTTGGACAACAAATACAGGCCCCCGGCACATCTAAGTCTAGAGGTGTGGCAATAATAATCTCCAAACATGTCCGATTCGTTCAACAAGCCCAACTAGTAGACCCACAGGGTAGATACTTATTTATTAAGGGATCCTTGGAAGACAAAACTATTACAATGGTGTCCATTTATGCCCCCAATGACAACCAGGAAAAATTTTTAAAAGAAACTTTGAACCATCTGGAACTTTTTCAGGAGGGACATGTCCTGATTGGAGGCGACTTTAATATGATTTCCGATTCATTTTGGGACCGCTCTTTTAACCCACGTAGTTCCAAAACTCACTGTCCATACGAAAACTCTCCAACAGCCCTGCAGAAATTACTAATACATTTTAATCTCTATGATATTTGGAGATTACAACATCCCGGCATTAAGGACTACTCTTACTACTCCCCAAGACACGATATTTTCACAAGAATAGATGCCATTTTAGTTTCATCTTCCCTGACCAATAGTATTAGTAACTCTGACATAGGTCTAAGAACTCTGTCGGACCACGCTTGGACAGAATGCCATTTAACTCTCAGCCCCACACCAATCAAAACACGCACATGGTCCTTTAACAAGCAAATTTTATTAAATCAGACTTTTAGTGAAGAAATAGAACAATCAATAGAAGAATACTTCAAATTCAACTCTTCATGTGGAGTCTCGCCTCACATTGTGTGGGACGCAATGAAAGCCGTCCAGAGAGGAAAATTAATTTCCATTTCTGCCTCCTACAATAAAAATAGAAAACAAGTTGAAACAGAAATTCTGACCAAAATTAGAGACCTAGAATCCAAACACAAAAAAACTTGTTCAAAGAAAATATACAAACTCCTTTTGAATGAAAGGAAAAAACTAGAAACTCTTGAAACTTCCACGATCCAAAAAAATCTTCTCTATCTCAAACACAAATATTGGTACCGCCATCCCAGATCTTTAAAATTACTAACTTGGAAATTGAAAAAACAAAATTCTTCAAAAAATATTAACTTGATTATAGATCAACAAGGCAACAAAATTTCATCTAATACAGAGATCCTGAAAACATTCCAGACCTATTATCAAGAATTATATATGTCACATAACCCCGAACTAGAGAAAATAGGAACCTACTTGGAATCCAATAAATTATGTAGGACATTGGCTACCGAACATAGAGATTTACTTGAAAATCCAATTTCAATAGAAGAGATTAAGACAGCCTTGAAACTCTCTAAAATCAATAAAACCCCGGGCAGGGATGGTTTCCCTATAGAATTTTTTAAACATTTTGCTAAACAGATACTTTCCCCTTTTCAGACCCTTTGTAATTCGATCCTTCAAACCGGTATATTTCCGGAAACTTGGTCTCAAGCTAAGATTGTAGTAATCCCGAAAAAAGGCCCAGATTCCCTTTCCCCGCATCAATTTCGTCCTATTTCACTATTGAATAGTGACTACAAATTATTTTCAACCATAATGACCAACAGGTTAAATAAAATTATTCACAATTACATTAACCCTGATCAAACGGGTTTTATTCCAGGTAGGGATATCGCCGACAACATCAGAAAAACAATAGGAATTATTCATGCAGGTTTATCCCTCCCTTCTGATCTTTGTATATTGGCCCTTGACATTGAGAAGGCTTTTGACAAGGTCGAGCCCTCTTTTTTATTGTCAGTCCTAAAAAAAATGCAATTCGGTCCTAACTTTGTCCAGGTGATTCAGGCTCTTTATACATCTCCTAAAGCCTATATATCACTTAACAATACAATCTCGGAAGAAATTAAATTGACCAGAGGCACAAGACAGGGCTGTCCCCTATCCCCTTTACTTTTTGCCCTCTGTATCGAACCCTTAGCCAATAGAATTCGTCAGTTAAGCTCAATAGGAGGATTGCAGTTAGGTTCTCAAACCTATAAAATCAGTTTATTTGCGGACGATTTTGTCCTCTATATTACAAGACCTCAAACCTCATTACCTACACTTGAAGCAACGTTGAACGAATTCGCCATCTTGTCTGGCCTCAAGGTTAACCAATCAAAGTCAGTACTATACCCTATTAAACTATCCAAACTTTCAGAGATTTATATTCGTTCAAATCATCCATATCAATGGATAAACAGATGCTGGGCCTATCTAGGTATACGAATTCCCATTAACATTAAAGATCTATTTAAAGTCAATTATCTGGAAACCATTGAGTCCATCAAAAAAACTCAAGAGCAATGGCACTTGCAGCAATTAAATTGGTTAGAGAGAATTACCTCAATTAAATCTTTTTTATTCCCGAAACTTTTATATTTATTTCAAGTATTACCACTTTCAATTCCAAAAACTTTTTTTAATATATGGCAGAAAAACTGGACTGCCTTTATCTGGAGTTATCATAAACCTCGGATTAGTGTCAAAACTTTATTACGCCCAACAAAACTAGGTGGCACAGCCCTCCCCGACCTCTTTAAATACTATAGGGCAACCGTATTAACAACGGTTGTGCGCCTAACTCGATCCCAAAATCTCCCCCAATGGGCTGAAATTGAGGAACAATTCTTAAAGAATAAAAACTATCGTACATCGCTTTGGTCCAGATCAACTGAACATCTGGCCGGGTACACAACCCACCCATTTATGATGGCTATATTTAAAACTTGGAGATCATGTCGTAACCTCTTAGCCCCCGGTATTTCATTACTCTCTCAATTTAAAGACCAAGACTGGTTTCCCCCAGCCCATCATCCAGCTGCTTATGTCCGCTGGACAAATGCAAATTTACAAACCCTATACGACTTGACCAATAAAAATAAATTATTGGATAAGACCAAGCTAGACGAGAAAGCCAATACTTCCCTCCCCTGGTTTGAATACCTTCAAATTCAACACCTCTTTAGCTCTAAAGCTTTAAAAGAAACATGTGCCAGACCGCTTACCAACTTTGAAACGATTATGAGAAATTATGTTAATCCCCAGAAAGGTATGATCTCTAAAATATACAAAATATTATTGGAGCCTGACCCCTCTGTTCTCCCTTCTTATGTCTACTCTTGGAAAACTGACCTTCATATGGACCTACCGGCAGAGTTTTGGCACTCGGTTTGGTCTTCATATGCGGCGTCTTCTAAATCTATAAATATACAACAACAAAATATAAAGTTAATTGCCAGATGGTACAAGACTCCTTTAACCTTACATAAAATCAACCCCATTATATCCTCCAGTTGTTGGAAAAAGTGTGGTAAAATTGGTTCATATATACATTGTTGGTGGGAGTGTGAGGTTGTGGCTTGTTTTTGGAGTAAGATATTGTCGGAAATAGAGAGATTAACAACTTGTAAAATCCCAAAGAAACCCGAAATCATCTTGTTAAACAACTGGAAAGAGACAAACTTCTCTAAGTACACAGAAGAACTACTTACCTTACTCCTGTCGGCAGCCAAGACAACGATTGCTTCTAGCTGGAACAGCGCATTTCCCCCATCTATAGACCTTTGGTACACAAAAATATGGGACCATTTTATTATGGATAAAATATCGGACAGCCTTAACGACAAAGACTCCCATACAGACATCTACTCATTCTATGGCCGATGGCATCCAATCCTCGAAAAGCTCGACGCCCTAACGGACACAGCAACACCCAAGCAACGTTCAAACTTAATTAATCTTATTGGAAAGTATGGTTTGTTGTAATTTTCACTTTAGTAACTGCTTTTGTTTGTATAAGTTTCTTTTGTTTTTCTGTTAAATTGAAATTAATAAAAAAATTTATAAAAAAAAAAAAAAAATGTTTCACCCATGCTTTTTTAAAGGATTGGCTAATATCCAGACTGACACGTTTTATTCTCCTGCGGCCAGATTAGGGCTGTCGCAAAGCCGTTCCAGGACTACTGAGCAGAGTGCTTCTTGCGTCTAGGCACCTGCGGTTAAAATTAAAAAGTCTGGTTTTTCGCTGTAAAGTTGCCCTGGCTGCTATAAGCGGGGATAGAACTCTCGGTTTCTCTGTTCTCAGACGGCTTTGCTAACCTCTGTGCTAAACGGCCTGCTGTAGAGAAATGGGCTTCTGGAGCATGTGACTCGCTGAACCAAAAGAAAGGGGAAGTGACATAGAATAGCTGGAAACTGGGCGGGGAGCAGTTGGCTATTGGTGGCAGGGCTTGATACTGCCACGTATTTCTGGAAAAACGTTGGGGCGTCCCAGAAATAATGGCAACATTCCGGAGAGGAACCTTTTGGCAGTATGATGAGGTGGATAAAATGCTGTACACAATTCAGTGCTCGCAAGAAATTTCAGAGTTCATGGCCAGCACTCACCAGTCCTCACGTGCTAGATTCGAGCTCCCGGGCGCCCGGCTATGCCGTGGCGCCCGATCGGGGGCTCCTTTGCCTCTGCGTCGCTGGGAGAGGCAGCAACTCCCAGCGCGCTTTCGCGCGCATACAGGGACTGCAGGGGGCATGGCTTGCCAGCTAGAGGCAGGTGCCTCGCCCCCTGCTTGTCAGTTGCTCCGCGTGCTCTGAGAGTAGAGCATGCAGCGGGAGCTTTCAGGGCCTCGGCCTTGCGTTGACGCCTGGAGGCCAGCTGAGCAAGGATGGGGGGGGCGGCGGTGACTGTCCTGAGCGGCTGTGAACGCCACGGAGGCGCGATTTGCGGCGGCTTCTGAGAATCCTGGGGCCCAGTTGCACAGGGTCAGGATATTGCGGGCGACGAGCAGAGTGCTGAGCCACTTGCCTCACCTTGCTCTGTTGCTCGTCGTCTGAGTGAGAGTTAGGGTTGTGCGAGGGGGTGGCGGGGTTCTGAGCGCTGGGCAGTAGTGGCTTGAGCGGGGCCTCAGTGTACCTTTGGGCGGACGGGGCATAGCTTAATTTAATTCCCCCCGGCCTTTTCCCCCCCACCCGCTCCAGTGCTGTGTGAGGGTTGCAAGGGCTGTTGGTATACAGTAATGTAACATGCAAGATGACAGCTGTGTGGAAAGTGTATAGATGAGAAAGATCTGACTGACAGGTGCTGGGTCACATGATTGGGATCATGTGGGGCAAAGTTGCATCAGCCAGCAATGACTCAGCAGTGTGGCCTGATTGGCTGATCCATGTATATATTGAGTGATTGTACAGCATTGTTACCTTCTCTTTTGAATCAATTGCCAAGCGGAGCATTTTGCCAGTCTGAGCTATTTATCTTTGTGGATTATTTATTTGTAAAATAAACACTGTATATATTTTTGCACCAACCAAGCTGTTGTTCTCTGCGTTACCTTACGCTGCTGCGTATTACACTCACCCCTTCGCACACCATCAAGGGCGGCCTGCCTGGAGGGCTGTATCGTCCAGTGAGGGTTTTTTAGGGGTTGTTGGATCAGGGTTTGGGGAGCAGCGTGTCCCAAGGCCGGGTAGGCCTCCTAGGGCCTTTGCTATAAATTAGACGGTGGCCATTTTAGAGAGGCTTGTGACCTGACCCCCGGCGGCCATCTTGGTCCCTAAAACTTTGGCTAGCGGCCATTTCGTGGTAGGCCTCCTGGGGCTTTGCCTACAACACATAAGGCGGCCATTTTAGAGAGGTCTTGTTACCTGGCCTCTGTGGCCATTTTGCATATATTCTTTGGGCCTTGTCTTTCATTTGGGGGGCTGGAAATTCTGGGGTTTGGTCGTTGGATTTGTTTTGGTGACATTGCTTTGCTTGCTGCATCTTCTTGCCACCATTATTAACACCCCCTATTCTTTGCTGGTTTATCCGTGCTGCTATGGCATCAGGCAAAGGGACGGGGAAGGGCAAAGGCAAGCGGCCAGTTCCCAAGAAGCCTCCGGCGAGACCTCCGCCGGCCATCCCATCTGACGAAGAGGATGAAGATCCAGTGAATGCTGCCATCCTTCTGTGGCTGGCGGCGTTGGAAAAAGGTTTGGGTTTGCCGCCTTTGTCTACTGATGCCAGTGGAGAGTCTCTTTTCTCATTCCAGGCCCAGGTGTTGGCACGGTTGGCATTCCTAGAAGATAAGAAGGATGTGGGCGCCTCGGACCCAGGGGCATGGACATCTACGGGGCTGCCTGGGCAGGGCATGGGGAACCAACAAGTGACTCTCTACTCTCCGCACCAAGGACAGGGAGGTAAGGATCTGACCATGACAGGCACGGTTGTTAGTTGGCCGTGGGGCCCTTCTCAACAGGGCATTGCCTCCTCGACCAACTTGCCACCTGGTGGGCAACCATATGGGACTCCCTGTCCCCTAACATTGCCCAATACTTCGTGGCAAGCAGGGGGTCTTTTCCCTCACAACATGGGCAATATGGGAACATCCTGTTCTCCTTATGAGACAGTTCATCCTGGGGCAGTACCTAGTGGGGGCACTGATTTGCCGCTAGGTGACCATCTGTCTACAGCTACTAAAGACAAAATAATTCGGGGAGAATTTGTGGACGTGTTCAGCCTCCTTTACAGGGAGATGGAAAAGAAGGATAGGGACAATTTGGACGACCACGAGAAGGAGCGGTTAAAACGGCGGATGGTGGATAGGACCTGGGCTAATTGGCTGGATTCCTTATTTATGCAGCAGGGATAGTCCGCCACCACCCTTGGAGGGCTTTGTCAATGATCCAGTATTTGGATATCATTTACAAAGCATTGACTGATTTCCCGAGTCCGGCGTGGCTTCTGTATGATGAGGAGTTCAGGATGCAGGTGGCTATGAACCCGGCCATGCGCTGGGATAGAGTCAATCCGAATCTCTGGCTTATGATCATGTCGCCTAGTAGAGTGCCGGGAGGGGAGAGGTCGCATAGTGGCCACTCAGTGAAGAGGGCTCAGGTGCAGATTAGTCCCCGTGATCCAGTTGGGCCAGGAGTACAGCGCCGTCCGCTCTGCTGGGAGTTTTCCTCTAAAGGAACCTGCAGCAGAAAAAATTGCTCCTTTCGCCACGAATGCCCTTTGTGCTCCGGACCTCATGCCTTTTCAGATTGCCCTAGACCCAAAGGTCGGGGTGGAGGAAAAAGGGGTCGGTGAGGGGGCGGGGGACCTTCTGCCCCCCCTCTTGAAAAAGGGGCCTAGCCCAATTAAACTGGGAATGTTGAAGAGGTGGTTACAGTTGTACCTGCCCATTCTTGACCGCATTTATCTGTTGGAGGGGTTTTCATTTGGTTTCCGTATACCTTTCCAAGGGCTGAGAGCGCCCTTCTCCATTCCTAATTTGAAATCCGTTTGTGGGCTTCAACATGTGGTACGGGAAAAAATTGCCAAGGAGTGTAAAGAAGGCAGGGTTCTGGGCCCCTTCAGTTTGCCCCCAGTGCGGAATTTGAGAGTTTCCCCCTTGGGAGTTGTGCCCAAGAAGGCACCAGGGGAATTTCGACTCATTCACCACCTGTCCTACCCTCGGGGGAGGTCTGTGAATGACGCGATTTCTCATGAGTTATGTTCAGTTAAGTATACTTCGTTTGATCAGGCCCTGCGGGTGGTCCGCCTTTGCGGGGTCGGTGCGGAGTTGGCGAAATGCGACATCAAGTCTGCATTTCGGCTTCTTCCTGTCCACCCTGAGGATTTTGAGCTCCTCGGCTTTGCCTTCGAGGGCAAGTATTACATGGACAGGGCTCTTCCCATGGGCTGTTCCGTGTCCTGTGCTGCTTTTGAAAGGTTCAGTTCCTTTTTAGAATGGGCCTTGAGATTCAGGACAGGGCTGGATACTACAGCTTACTACTTGGATGATTTTTTGTTCGTAGGAAGGCCGGCATCGGGCCAGTGCCAATTCCTGCTGTCCAGCTTTCAGGTCTTTGCCGATGAGCTCGGTGTTCCTCTGGCTCAGGAAAAAACAGAGGGTCCAGCTGCCATCTTGACATTTCTGGGGATAGAGATTGGTACTAGGGGCCAATGCTGCAGGTTACCTAGGGAGAAATTAGAGTCATTGAGAGGGAGGGTCACTTCAGCTAGATCTCTGAATAAGGTTACCCTTCTGGAGTTACAACAGTTAGTAGGCCACCTCAACTTTGCATGCAGGGTTGTGGCGCCCGGCCGGGCTTTCGTGAGGAGGCTCTGTGAGTCCATGAAGGGTCTCCATCTTCCACACCACAGGACCAGAGTCACCAGGGGGATGAAGGAGGACCTGTTTGTATGGGAGCAGTTTTTGGACTCATACAACGGGGTTTCTCTTTGGCGGGAGGAGCTTCTACTTGAGGCAGAATTGCAGATTGCTTCGGACACTGCCGGCTCCTCCGGCTATGGGGTGTACTTTAGAGGGCATTGGTGTGCCAGGGACTGGCCCGAGGACTGGTTCCGGGCGGGTTGGGTCAAGGACCTCACCTTCCTTGAATTTTTTCTGATTGTCGCAGCAGTTTGATCTGGCTCGGTGAATTGGCCAACCGGACGGTCCATTTCTGGTGTGACAACCTGTCCACCGTGCAAGTAATTAATTCCCTGACATCAAAATCCCCCAGGGTCATGGCTTTGGTCCGGGCTTTCACTTTGCAGTGTTTACGGCTTAATGTAAATTTTAAAGCCAGGCATGTCCCGGGTGGGAGCAATGGGGTCGCTGATGCACTTTCTCGCAAACAGATGACGAGATTTCGTCAGCTGGCCCCAGAAGCCGACCTGCTTCCAGCGCAGATGCCCGACGCGGTGTGGGAGATTGGAGGGCTGAAGCCAATAGGGCTATGAGTATGGCCCTTGCCCCCTCCACACGACAAGCTTACTTGAAGGCGGGTAAGCAGTTCCTGGCCTTCAGGGTTGAAGCTGGTTTAAAACAAACCTGGCCCATCCCCGTGACACACCTAATGCAATTTTGCATGTCTCTGCGGAAGGAGGGTTTGTCAGCCCATACTATTAGGGGCAAGTTGTCAGCCTTGGTCTTTGCTAGCAAGGCTTTCGGCCACGCAGACTCCACGGGCGATTTCCGTCTTCGGAAGATGCTCGAAGGGTGGTCCAGGGAGAAAGGCAGGAGGGTTGATACCAGAGAACCTTTGACCCCTGCTGTGCTGCGTGGGCTGGATTGTCTGTGGCCTTTATTTTGCAGCGACAGCTATGAGGCGTCGCTATTTCATGCGGCTTCGCTGGTTGCATTTTTGCGGGCATTCAGGGTAAGTGAGCTAGTGGCTAGTTCCCGCACTGATGCCTCTGGTAGGGCCCTTGAGCGCAGGGATGTATCCATCATCGATTTCACTGTCAGGATTAATCTGCAGAGATCCAAGACTGACCAGCGTGGTAGGGGCGTAGTCATTAAGTTGGGGCCTTGTTCCGAACGGGGTTTATGCCCGGTTTCAGCTCTCAGTCGTTACATCGGTTTTCGGGGTGACGACCCTGGGTACCTGTTTCGGCACAAGGACCACACACCCCTTACGAAGTTCCAATTTTGGACCGTGACACACAGAGCGTTGGTCCGTCTCAGATTGGGCGTGGTCCGTTTTTGTTCACACTCTTTTAGAATCGAAGCAGCATCAACAGCTGCGGCTATGGGATACTGCCCCAGTGAAGTTCAGGGTATTGGGCGGTGGAGATCCCATAGTTACAAAGGTTACGTTAGGCCCACTTCTTTATAAGCCTGTTAGGTTATTCAGTTAATTTGGTTGTAATGGATCCCCTTTTACAGGTGCTGCAGGCCGCAGAATGAGACGAAGGGTCACTGTCTGCGGCCACAGCATGGTCTTCTGGGCGGCGCATCGTGCAAAGAAAACAGCCTTCGGCTCCCAGCTTGGCCTCAGCGAGGTGGCCACGGTAGAGTGGTTGGGTAGGAGAGGCATGAGGTGGCCTGCTCTCCTCCCCTTATTATTTGAAGGGGGGGCCTCCCCCTCATGTCTTGGTTCTACACCTGGGCGGTAATGACTTGGGTCTTATCAAGGGTGTGGCCCTTGTGCTACAGGCCAGGGCAGACCTTGCTAGAATAAGAGCAAGGTGGCCTGGTGTCCGGATTCTTTGGTCCGCTATCCTTCCACGCCTTGTGTGGTGTAATGTGGAGGACCCCAGGATTATCGACCGCACCAGGTGTAAAGCTAATAACCAGATGAGGAAGGCTGTAGAGGCCGGGTTGGGTATCTTTTTGCCACACCCCAATATACGGGTCGAGTTTCCCGACCTGTATAGGGCTGAAGGAGTGCATCTATCCGACAAGGGCAACGGGATATTTTTAGCGGATTTGCAGCACGGGATCCAGTTGGCACTTGGTTGCTGAGTGGGGTAGCAAAGGCCAAAGCAGAGGCTTGGCCTTGGCTGTGGCAGGTTTGTGCAAGCAGAAATGGAACTGGTGAGCGCCTCACGGCATAACCCGATTGGGAACAGGAGGTCATCAGGAACCGCTCTAGGGCAGTGCGGTCCGGGGCGGTGAATGGTGCCTCCTCTGGGAACCTCTCAGGCTAGGCTCCTCCCTGAAGTTCCGTGTGGTCTCAGGGGTAGGCGCTCCTGGGGGGGGGATGCCAGTATGCTGGGCTGCCGGTTACAAGCCAGAATTGGCTGGCTTCAGACCAGAACTAGGTGTCCCGCCCATGCTAAGGGCAAGGAGGCCGTGTCTAGGAAAGACGCCTGCCTTGCCTTGCCTGTTCCTGTGCTTGCGTATTTTTCCCCGTTGCTGCAATTTCCTGTAAATAGTTAATAAAGTGGCCCTTGTTTAATTCCAACCTGTTGTCTGTCTCTTCTTTGCAACTGGGGGGGCAATTGAGGCTGTCTCTCGGAGACTGGCCAGGAGGGGCTACAAAAGAACGGCAGACCAGTGCCGTTCTAAGTTCAAGCCCATTAAATGTGACTTCATGGCTAGTCTGGAAGCTTGGGGGGGAGTACCCCCTCCAAGTGGTCAAGTCCCACATCATCAAAAACTGGTGCAGTTGTGGGAAGATGGTGGCAAACCAAGGTGGCAGGACTGTCACCATGAGGATAAGTCATTACTTGTGTTAATGCACAACCTTTTGTGAAGTCACTGTTGACATTGTGGGTGTTTCTCCCCAATCAATGACCCATAGAGGGTGATGGGCAAGAATAGACCAAGCTCTTTGCAGTTAACAACTGCTGCCATTGTTGCTGTTTAACTAACCTTGTGTTGATACTGTACTGTTGTGTGTATACATTGTGTTTGTACATAGATACAATTCACCACACACCTAATTGTTCTGCAGCTGCAGTCCTTCCTGGGAAAAAAATTTCCGTAGAACATACCTAAGCAAGATATTTCCCTCTTATACAACTGTGCGTGGGTTACCACTTTTACCCTATTGTAGTAAGACAGGGATTCAAGTTGGCACCTAAAGTCTATTCCATTGTTCTGGGTCATGACGGTGTAATGCCGAGCTTGGAATGAGGTGATTAACAAAGAGTGTGCCTAAGCATATGCAGAACTGGCCCTGTTGCCAGAAGACCTAAGAGACAAACAAGATGGTGCAACACAGATCTAATAAAGAATTTATTACTAATGTAATAACTAAAAGAAACACTTGTCGTGAATTTACTAACAAAACAATACTGAACAATGGAATGCCTGCAGTTCAACGTACAAGCCACCCACTCCAGCCCCCCTGATACATCTTGTTGATGGAGTCTTATTCAGAAATTGCCCTTTGGACATGAAAAAGGTCACTGGGTAGATGTAAGTGATAAGCTTGAGTAAGGGCGTACAGTAAGTTGGAGTAAGCAATGCAAGTCTTTCCTAAATAAACATCAAGGTGGGCAATTACTGCATCAGCATCTCTTTCTCCTTGCTTCTTAACAGCGGACAGCCATCCATGCAGGCGTGGACCTGTGGCATGACAGCCACCAGCAGCACCACCAGGCCAAGATGAAGAAGTAGCTGAGGTGGAGCAGGAAGACTTGGGAGAGGAGGATATGGCAGGAGCCCGGAGGTCACCCACAGCAGCCATGGATTCATCAGCAGGTACCAAGAAATGATGGAAAGCTGGAAGAAGGGAAAAGAGTAATATACCCACACCAAAAGTACAGACCTCAGGGAAAAACAATACTAGCGCCAGGCAGGTAGTTAACCAATAATGGCTGCATGTTATCTGTTTATATACAGAAGCTGGAGAAGAAGACATGACAGACTTGCCACCAGAGGAGGGGCCATCCACCTCCAGTACTGTCGGGGCATCTGCATTGCGCAGTGAACAAGAAGAGGAGCGGGGGGCAGAACATCCCAGCATGCTGGAAGCCATCCGGCATTTGGAGAAACGCTGCCTCTCTGCATGTGAGTTCATTTACAGTTTTCTGATTTAAAAGTTTGAGACAGCACTTTCTTTTATTTTTGTCAGTGCACCTTATTATACTTCCTTTGTTTTCCAGTGAGAAGTTTTGGTGAACGAATGGACGCCATGGAAAAAAGGCAGGAGAGACTGGAGAGAGAGTTTCAGGCCATGAGAGCTGGCCAACAGGCAGTGTGAGAGTCGGGTGTTTCAAAAAAGTGTTGAGTGGAGTTTAGAACGTTTTGTTGGGAAAAAAAGTTGGTGTTTGCTGTGTATAACGTTTTGTTTTAATAAAGCCTCAGTAACAGTTCTTATCAGTACTGTTTTTACAGTGGGAAAGGTCAGTGTGGGTGGGTGGTGGGCCATTCCAGCATTGAGGGAACACATAACTGTAACTGAGAAAACATAAGTTGGGGCGTCACTGCATGGGTGTTCTACCAGCAATCTTAATCAAACCTAGTCATCGAACATGTAACATTTCTTAGGTACTCGTGCACACTTACTTGGCCGACTTTCATCTCGTGACGGCAGCATGCAAGGTGTCACATTTGACAGCAGGCTTTGGCTACCGATATTGGTTTTCTTACTTCCTCTCCCCTCGCCCTTAGATGTGCCCTGAGTACTTGCAGTAGAAGGTATCCCTGGGTTATCTGCAACCTTTGCTGAACTATTAACGATGCTATTTGAACATGTATTGGACTCGCTGCTTCCCTGCATACCAGTGAGGATATCCCCCAGACGGTTGAGGGCGTCAACTGCAGACTTAAGCACAGTGGCATTCATCTGTATACTTTCCTGAATCGCCCTCCTGTCACGTTCACCCTAGGGGTGTGCATTTCGGCTTCGTGGAAAGCCGGAAAAAGCCGGAGAACCCCGTTTTGGGTTTTTCTGTGTTTCCCGGATAAGAGGAATGCTGCAGCGTGCTTCCCTAGTGTCCCGGTAAAAAACAAGCCGAGAAATCCAGCTTTTACCGGGTTTTCGGCATTTCAGGGGTTAAAGAATTATCATAGCCTCAGGGGGGCTTAACTGCCGGGAAGCCCAGAAGCTTAGTAACTTAGTTTAGTTACTATTTCGTTTGCTGGGGTGGGGGGTGGGGGTTCTGTAGCCTCTTTCCTGCCTTTTGCTAATGATCCCAGGGAGGGAGGGAAGGCTAATGATCCCAGGGAGGGAGGGGGAATAGGGACCGTGGATAGCCAATCAGTGCAATGCATTTCCAGTTGCAAACTTTGCAAACATCTATGGAACTCCCAGGGACTGGCACTGGCAGCCAATAGGATTCACAGAAGGTTTTCTGTTTGGAAACCTCTGTGTATGCCCAGAAATCATAAAAGCAGACCTGTCCTGCACCCTCCCTTGACTCTCTTCCTGTTCCTGGATGGTTGGTGCTGCTGAACAGGTCAGAGTTGAGAGAGCTTGGCTTGGAGAGTGTGGCTGGCTGCTGCCCCTGCTCTCTGAGCCTCTGGCCTCTCCTCGCAGCCCAGTTACCTGCTTGCCTGCCTGCCTGCCTGGAGTGAGCTCAGAGTCACTGCTGCCTGGAGTCTGCTGCAGGGTTTAACTTTTTAGGGCATTTTTTTACATTCTGGGTTGGGAGCTTGGGGGCTGAGGGTAGTGGGGTGGTTGTGGGGGGGCCTCTCTCTAGGGCTTTCTCTGTTTTTTGGGGGGCTCTCTCTTTTTTGGGGGGGGGGAAATTTCCTAGTTTGCATCTGGGTTTAATTTGTTTATTACTTTTTGCTTGTTTGCCTGGGCTGACTTTTTCTTGGGGGGGGGGGGGGGTTAGTTTCTGGTTTGGCCAGCCTGTGTTGTTTGTGGATTGAGTTTTATTAATTTTTCCTTCACATTGACTTGTTGGCTTTCCTGATCCTCCTGGCTTGAGTTCTCTGTTTATTGTATTCTAGTCTTGTGGGGGGGGGGGGGGCAGGTTTTTAAGGCTGATTCTTGTTTCTTCTGTTCTGTGTATTTTTTGCAGTTTTCAAGTTGTGATTTTGATTGTATTGTTGCTTGCTGGGCTTTGTGGTATTTTGGTGGGAGGTTTCTGGTTGGGGGGGAGGTGTTGTTGGGTTTCTTGGGTCACTCACTCATTCAGTGCTCTGTGCGTGCTTCTGGTTTAGCCAATAGCCTGCCACTGCACCACTGTTAAATAGGCTTTAAAAAAAGGTTAGGTTTATTTTCCAATAATATTTTAAAATAAACCTCAGTATAGGGCTTTAGCTGTTCTATCTACCTAGGCCAGTGCTAGCAGAAGAAAAAGAGTCCAGGTTTTTGTCTTCACATAAAAGTTAACTTTTTTTAAAAAAATAGTGTGCTCTGTGTGTGTGTGTACTGACTGAACCTTGGTGAAGCCAGGCACTTCCCACCCCCACCCCCCCTAGGTGGTTTTTTCCAATTAGGGAGCCCCTCATTCCACAGGGAATTAGAGGTGGGGCAACCTCTTTGGATGCCCGTAGAATTGGACCCCCTGGTCCAATCTTTTCAAAACTTTGGGGGTCCTTTGGGGAGAGGCTTCAGCAGCTACAGTCCAAATTTGGAGCCTCTACCTCAAACCCCCTCCCCCCCAGCCACCTGGAAACTTTTCAGCCTTTTTTGCCATTGATTACAATGGCCCCATAGGGTATAATGGTCTCCAAAAATTCGGGAATACCAAAAATTTTTGGTTTTCCACCCTATACCGATATAGATGTTCGGGTTTTATTCGGAAATACCGAAAAATTCGGGTACAATATATCCAAATCTGAAAAATACCGATTTTTTTTTTTGCACACCCCTAGTTCACCCTCCTCTAACATTGCCTTAAATTTCCACTCCTCCATATCCTGCCAAATGTCTGCATGCTCCGTCACCTCCCTCTGGTCTGACCTCCCTTGTTCCAGCATCTTCTCACCAGTGTCATTAAGCAGGGCCACTCGGCGCACCCGTGACTGTTGTCCAGCTAGCTTTTTTTCTTTAGACTTCAGTGTGTCATCTCGTGGTCATTTCTCTGGCTCCATAACATCTGAAAAGTAATACATGGCAGTTCGAAATGTCCTAAAGAGAGATTGTGCCTGAGTCACAGCAGGGTTGAATCTGGCTGAAGCAAATGGAGGATAATCAGTACTCTAGTCAGAGAACAGGATCAAGAGAACTTATGAATATCCCAAGGTCCCACCTGCAGTTGTAGGTGTTGGACTGGGGAACAAAACGGGGTTCTCCCGTATTTGCATATGGCCACAACCACCGCACCCACCCACCCACAACATGGAGGAGGAGAAGCAGAAGAGATCGAAATTATATCCCGCCCTTCACTCACTTGAAGTATTAGCAGAGGTCATTTCGTAGAAAAAGAGGTGCAGAAGTTCATTAGCATAACTCATTTGCATATGCCACACCCCCTAACATACCGGAAGTGCGTCAGAAGGCAATACCTACCCCTCATGCTCCACTCCACAGGGGAATGAAACTGACCTGCTCTTCCTCCATTCCCTTCCCCATCCAATACTTTGTGCAATAAAAATAAGTGTAAAGAACACACCCTCATTCTCTTCCTGCTCCCTTGAAACCACCAGGTTTCAAGTAGACTTGAGATACCCAGGACATGTGCACCATCCATCCCTTCCCCTACCCCTCCCCACAACAAGACACCCTATGAGGTAGGTGGGGCTGAGAGAGGTCTTTTGAGAACTGCTCATGAGAGAACAGCTCTGACAGGACTTGTGACTGGCCCAAGGTCACACCAGCAGCTGCATGTGGAGAAGTGGGGAATCAAACCCGGTTCTCCCAGATTAGAGTCCAACTCCTGAGCACTACACCAAACTGATGACGTGGAAGCTGCTGAAGGGTTGGTGAAATTTCTCCAGTACTTATGTGCCATGTGCCCAGATAAAAAATGGTATACTTAGAAAATTTATATGCAAGTCTCTGGAAAAGCAGCACACAGTCATAAAAGGAACAATGATACAATTATCAATATTAAAACAAAACATTAAAAACAATAAAGATCCTAGCAGGGCTTTCCCCGGGGCGCTGTGCCTCTGCACTGCTCAGGGAAGCTGAGGAGGGGGCGGGGCTTGGTCATGTGCCTGCCCCCTGGGCTCCTCACTCTTGGAGCTGCGCTCCTGTGTGCTCCTGCTCCAAGGGACCCCTGAGTATCAGAGCGGCTTACAAACTCCCTTCCCTTCCCCTCCCCATAACAGGCACCCTGTGAGGTAGGTGGGGCTGAGAGAGCTCTTTCCCAAGCTGTTCTTGAGATAATAGCTGCCACTAAGCTATGGCTTGCCAGAAATATGGCTTGCCAGTTTGGAAGGAGATACGATACATTAATGATCCTGCACTCCTGTATTGTCACATCAACCCCCCACCTTTTCTTTCAAGTATTACGTAATATTGGGAAACAGCCGGTGGGGTGACATATCTGAGCAGGGAATGGTCACCAGGGGAACTACATAAACACACATGTATAAATGCAAATTGACGAACTAAGAAACAGTGCGATCTGCTGCCTCCTTCCTCTCCTGTGCTGCGCAGTGTTCCACCTATGACAAGGCACAGAGTAACATGCGATCTCAACATTATAGGTGCTGATTCCCATTTCTCCAAGTTACATTAGAGCAAAATGGCTAACGCATTTAATGAGGTGTTACCTGCACTCCGTGGAGTTGATTGCGCTCGCTCATGGTTATGTGCCACAACCACCCCCTCGCATGGGCTTCCCTTCTGTGAACTGCTCCCTGAAATGAGGATTTTAAGCGGTCATTAGGTGAGAACTCTTGTTGAAACATAAACACAGAAATCATAGGAGCAATGAAGTGGCTATAGCAAGTGAAAAGCGATTCATGAATCGTACAGAAAGGCAGAACACGTGCTGAATATCCTCCATTTCTTCCCACCCACACGATGAGCCAAGAATTCCAAGCTCCCACATATTACCACTTGCCCAACGGAAGTCACACAAATAAGGGGGTGGGCAGTGGGAAACGCTCATGTGGTTTAATGAAAAACACGGCCCAATCTCACCAGTAGTTCCCCATGTGCAAAGGAAACCCCTGTGAAAACGGCAGATGTTACGTTGTTGCTACTTTAATCTAACAAAGAGAACAGGCTATTGTCATAATCCGAGTGCAGAAACCGCATGCAACATTAGAAAAAAACCTTTGTACAAGTACACGATGTCAAAACACAGAACACGCAAAGAGGTGATAGAAACAGCCACGGGGTTTACAGCCATTTTAAAAGGGGGGGGGGACCCTTCGTGGCCACGCTTACCGGAACTTGTTGGGGACAGCTCTTCTTCCTCGTCCAGGCAACTATCTATATCTTGTGGCTGACTGTCGGGAAAGTTGTCCCCGTCCCCTGCAGATTGACAGCAGAGAAGCATTCAGCTGCAGGCTTTTACCGCACTCATGCAGAAGGCTAATCTTTCTTCCTCCTCCCCCCTCTCCCCACACTTACATTTATTCTCAATAAGAGTAGATGTTCTCAGGTCTTCGTGGTTAATTGTTATCAAATCTGGGTCGGGACTGAACATCTCCTCTGAACCAGGGGCTGGTTCAACATCCAAAATCAAATGTGGTTTCACGTACCGCGCCTTCAGGCTAGAACTAATTCTCTTTGGCTTGGTGCTCTCATCCACCCACTATATGCGGTCTAGCAGATCATAGTATGGGCAGGTGGGGCGTGGCGTTGGCACGGAGTGTGATGGACGTGTGAGATCATCGCTCCCGCTAATTTCCCCACAATTATCAAGCTAAAACCAACTTGCACCAACGCTTTTAGAACCCAAGTGATGGGAAAGAAGTCTTTATCCATGGTCAAACAGCCTGTAATCGTGAGTAAGGAGGTAACCGCGTTTTCCCCCAAAACAGGAACCCACACCCTGCCAGACGAGCCCGACGTCACAGGCCCTAAAATGGCTGCCGGCTCAGATTGCCTCCAACAGGAAGGCCTCAGCGTTACTCGACAAGAGTTCCATGAAACGATTAAATCATTAGAGAAAACTATGCTAACCACGATACAAAGCATAATCCAGCCCCTTACTAATCAAATCAGCGATCTCAAGCAATCAATAGCCCAAATAGCCCAGACTGCGGAATCAACCGTGGAAGCTACTATGTCTTTACAAGAAGACACGCAGTACTTTTATAAGAGACACGAATGGGCCACAGAAAAAATTATCAACATTGAAAACCAACTCAAGATTAATAACATCAAACTCTGCGGGATCCCCGAAGACGCAGAAAAAGACTCTGACATTAAAACATTTGTCTCGGAGTGGCTGCTTTCCCTTTTGGAGATGGAAGCAACCCCATCAGCGCTGATTGATTACGCCTTTTGAGTGGGACCCGCGAAGAAACGCTTGAGTAACTACCCCAGGGATGTGATCGTCCGTCTTGCAGACTTCAAGGTGAAACAGCAACTTCTATCCCTAGCCCGTACAAAAGGCTACCTTTTGCTCCATGACTCCAAAATTTTGGCGCTCCAGGATCTTTTGGCGGAAACCCTTCTGAAGAGGAAAGCTCTGAAGCCCATTACCTCAGCACTGAACGATGCCAAAATCCGCTATCGCTGGGTCGCCTACTGCAAGCTCCAGGTTCTCTTCTAGGGCTCCACCCTTCATGCTACAGACATGGAGTCTGGCATAAAACTCCTCCAGGAACTCAATCTTCAACCACCTAAAGAAGACGCCGTGGATACCAACCTACAACAGCCAGGCACTTCGACCCCCCGCTGGAAGACTGTCAGAGAGCGTAGAGATAGGCGTTCGAGGCTAACCTGAATACAGTTTCTTTGTTTTAAGAGGATTTATTAATGTTTAAATTAAGTTATGCGCTATGGAGTTTGCTTGTTAACCCAATTCTCAGAGCAGCTTCTCCCCCTTCTAATTTGAATTGAGTTCCCCCCCCATCAGCTGATTAATAGGTTTAAAATTGTTTTTATGGAAATACCTGATTATTTATGTATCCTCTATTATTTCATTGGGGGGTGGCTTTAGCACTATACATGAATGCCCACTGGGCAGCGATTGAAGTTTATTTGTTTCCTCCTCGATTACTGCTTTAAAGTGCCAGTGGGGTCTTGTTTTTAGTGGGGGGAGGCAGCAAATTTCCATAGTTTACTTAGAATATCTATTGCAAACTTTCTCATCTTCATTTAAATGGTCCTTTAGGACAAGGAAAGTATTGAATGAGTCACGAACACTACACTATAGTGAATGTTTTAAGTGATTGGGTTACAGTTTATTTTAGCACTCTATCACTGTTGGTATGATGTTATGCAATGGTTATTTGTACAAGTTATTTCAAGTCTAAGACCATAACAGGTTGGTTATGTGGGGCAACATGCCAATGCAAGTTTTTGTTGAGCATTCATTTGGACATTACAAATGTTCCCCTAGTTATTTTAATCCTTAGTGGGGAAAAGAATGGTTTCTTTGCCCCTTTTAGAAGAGAAAATCGTCTTTTGGTTTTATTACTTTGGTTTCATCTCCTCAGCCCCTGATGGAAAGGGGCAGCAGGGCTGGTATAATGGCTCTGCTGATTTTCTTTGTTGTTTTTAGAGGTTTTCTTTGGTTAGAATTTTTTACGTCTTATTGGCGGTTATTCGATTATAAGTTTTTTAACAACCTTGTGCAACCTCAAACTTTTACACTCTATGGAGGGACCTCATTACTGTCAAGGGACGGAATTCTCTTTGATCTTCATCCTTTTGACTATAATTTATATATGTATAAGATTGCTTATCTGCCTCAACTTGGGTGCATCCATCCTCTGAGGATCGTTAGACCCCCCCAAAGATTATGTCTAACAACTCGCAAATCAAATTTACATCATATAACTGCAGAGGTCTTAATTTGCCAATTCGAAGAACTAGAATCGCCTCAGCTCTGTTGAAACAAAATACTGATGTGATTTTCCTCCAGGAAACCCATTTAAAGAATTCTCAAGACACCGCCCTTAAATCTCAAAAGTTTTCCCAACAATATTTGGCATATGGCTCATCAAAGTCGAGGGGTGTGGCCATAATATTTAGGAAATCAGTCACATTCCAGCTTTTGAAAATAGAGAGGGACCCTAATGGTCACTTCATATTCTTAAATGGCACTCTAAATGGTGTAAACCTAACCTTAGTATCCATGTATGCCCCCAACTCAGGCCAACTTGACTTTATTAGCTCCACGCTTCATAAATGGCTGGCCTTTAGCTCAGACCCGTGGATAATTGGGGGGCGATCTAAACTTAGTATTGAACCCAAAAGAAGATGTCTCAAGGATGCCCGGCCACCGCTCCAACAACTTTTCACATAGAGAAGTTGCCCAATCAGCTAAGCTAACAGAAGTTTTATCAGATTTCAATTTAATCGATATCTGGCGGTATAAAAATCCTTCTGAGAGGGACTTTTCATATTTCTCTCCAATGCATCAAACCCACACCAGGATTGATTATATTTTGGTGTCCTCAGCGCTAGCACCATCCTTCATTGAGTCATCGACGGGGGCCAGAATCTGGTCTGACCATTCTTGGGTCATAACAACCATGGAAACTCACAAACACACTTCACAAAGACCAGAATGGAGATTAGACTCAAGACTTTTATTAATGCTATCTATCACGGATACAGTAGAAACTGAACTAAAAGATTATTTTAATAATAACTCAGATTGCGGTGTTTCGCAGCACTACGTATGGGATGCTCACAAAGCTGTCATTCGTGGTAAATTGATCGCTGCCTCATCTTATTATCTAAAAATGAAATGCCAAATACACCAAAAATTACTTCAAAAATCAAAACTCTGGAAACTGAATTCCGAATAAGTGGCCGACGAAAAACCTATAAAAAACTTCTTTTGGAAAGGAAAAAATTAGATGCTCTCGAAGTTTCACAAACCCAGAAACGTCTGGCATATTTGAAGCAGAGATACTGGTTCAAGACACCGCAGTCCATTAAGCTTCTCTCATGGAAGTTCAAGAAGAAATTATCTGAAAATGCAATACACTCCATTAAGAATCCCTCTGGTGATTTGATTTATAACCTCCAAGACATTACAGAAACATTCCGACAGTACTACAACACCCTCTATTCATCATCAAATCCCTCTGTGGATGCTATTAATGACTACCTTCAGAGAAATCCTATCAATAATCTACTCTCAGACCATCATAAACAGTGGATGGAGGAACCAATCACACCTCAAGAAGTCACGGATATTGTCAGGAGCCTCAAAAATAACAAATCACCGGGCAAAGATGGCTTCATAGCCGAGTATTACAAAAAATTCATCCACCTGCTCGCTGACCCTCTGGCAAAAACTTGCAATCAAGTGATGGACGAAGGGATCATGCCACAGTCCTGGAACACAGCAAAAATTGTATTGATTTTAAAACCAGACAAAGATCATACCTGCCCCAGCTCTTATCGTCCCATCTCTCTGCTGAACCAGGATTATAAGATTTTTATGGCAGTTCTGGCGGTGCGACTGAACAAAATCATCACATCATATGTCCACCCTGACCAGACAGGGTTTATACCCCAGCACGAGATAACAGACAACACAAGGAAAATCATTGACATCATTTACTATTGTAAACACAGACAACTGACCTCTTCTCTCATTCTATCTATAGACTTCGAGAAAGCTTTTGATAGTGTAGAGCCTAGTTATCTACACACTATTTTATCATCTATGAACTTTGGCTCCAAATTTTTAAGATCACTCCAAACGATTTACTTGCAACCCATGGCTTCCATTTCCACCAATGGCATCAGTTCGCCTGATTTCTGGCTCTTCCGAGGAACAAGACAGGGTTGCCCTATCTCACCACTTCTCTTCGCAATAGCAATCGAGCCGCTGGCCAACGCCATCCGAAACGACCCACTCATCCAAGGTATTCCAGTGGAAGATAAGCAACTGAAACTAAGCAACTGAAACTACACCAGTTTGGTGTAGTGGTTAAGTGCGCGGACTCTAATCTGGGAGAACCGGGTTTGATTCCCCACTCCTCCACTTGCACCTGGCTGGATGACCTTGGGCAAGCCATAGCTCTGTACCAGCTGTTCCCTCAAGGTCAGCTTGGGAAAGAGCTCTCTCAGCCCCACCTACCTCACAGGGTGCCTGTTGTGGGGAGGGGAAGGGAAAAGGAGTTTGTAAGCCGCTCTGAGACTCCCTTGGGGAGTGGAGGGCGGGGTATAAATCCAATCTCTTCTTCTTCTTCTTCTATTCGCAGACGATCTTACCCTGACGTTACTACATCCGGACAAATCCATCCCTGCCTTGATTCACCACTTAAACAGCTTCGGCCATGTCTCAGGATTGAAGGTTAATCACTCAAAGACACTCATCTATCCCATAAACCTCACTACTGAGCAGCAATCCACTTTACAGCGCAACTTCAACTTTCAGTGGACTCATAAATCCTGGAAATTCCTGGGGATTCACATCCCTAAAGACATTACCAATCTCATCAAATTTAACCACTCCCTTATGACAAAGCAACTCGAAGATCTACCAAAAGCTTCATCATCTCCCCTTCTGTCATGGGTCGAAAAAATTCAAGTCCTAAAATCTTTTATTTTCCCCAAGCTATTATACTTGTTTAGAGCCATACTTTTATCGATCCCTCGAGCCTCTCTGAAAAACTGGCAAAATTTGTTCGCCAAATACATCTGGAATAACTCTTTCCACAGAATTGGCTTTCCAACCCTCAGAAGGCCACTCAAGATGGGAGGGCTTGCCTTGCCAGATATTATGCTCTATCATGAAGCCACCACATTACTTGGCCCCCTTAAACAATATAACAGAGAATACCAAGCTGTTTGGAAATTGATTGAATCAACATACATGGATAAACGAACCTTCATTGAACTATTATGGGAAAAACCTGCTAAACGTTCACATTCAATCACATCTAACCCCTTTCTGGCCAATACAATGACTGTATGGGATAGACTTAAAGGTACCTTAACCAATCACCCTTCAGTTTTAACATCCTTCACAAGACAGTCCTGGTTTCTACCTGGCTATTTGAAGCCTTCGTTCAGGCTATGGAGAGAAAAAAATCTAATCTCCTTCAGCGATATTACAAACAAATTGAAGCTGTTAAGTAAGCTAGAATTAGAAACCAAGCACAACTGCCGAATCAACTGGTTTGAATACAACCAGATAAAACATTTATGGGAGTCCATGCTTTCAAGAATGGAACACCCATACACGCCTACTTTCTTTGAAAAGCTACTCCTAAAGCCTTACAGCTCTTCCAAAGGACTTATCTCTAGTATATATATTGAACTTTTAAGCATCTCTGCTACCTCCCCAATGAAATATCAGCTGTCTTGGAACAAAGACTGCTCAGTCTCTATATCTGACACCGTATGGATGAATGTTTGGTCTTCCCCAAGCCTCAAATCCAAATCCTTAAACATCAAGACTCAGCAAACGAAACTACTTTTGAGATGGTATTATACCCCACTACAACTTTACCATATCACCAAAAAAACTTACTCACCATTATGTTGGCGTTCTTGTGGTGAGATTGCTTCTTATTATCACTGCTGGTGGTCATGCAGACGTATTCAGCAATTTTGGCAATGCATTACTGTTGCAATTAGAGCAATAACAAACCAGGACTTCCCCTTTACACCAGAACTTGTTCTATTAGACTTATGGCCGGATGATGGTTTCACTGAGTCTACTAAAGAGCTTATCTCAACACTGCTGATGGCAGCGAAACAGGTCATAGCTATGACCTGGAAATCAATTGACCCTCTAACCCTGCACCAATGGTATATGAAGGTGTGGGAATTCTATGCAATGGAAAAAATATCCACAACCTTACCACCCTACAATACTAGTAAGGCTCATACGTGGCTATATACTAAATGGCTCCCCTTTATGGAAGCAAAATTCAGTGAGTACATTCCTCAGAATTCCATACCCAGAAAGTATTTTGAGATTATTTCCTCATTCTAGTTGTTAAGGTTGTTGAAATTGTTGGTTAACACGCTTTTGTTTCTAATGTTTTTTCTTTTTCTTTTGTTTTTTGTATGGTTAGTTTACCTTATCTTACTTTGGTGTATTGACAATTGAGCTATGATGGAGTCTTTTTGTGGGGGGGGGGGCGGGGGGGTGAATAATTTTGATTAGTTTACTTCATTAAGTGTAGCAATCTGTAATTTGTTCTTAAATAATTCTTAATTCATTAATAAGATGACTACACACTATGTTGTATATCAGGGAAAGGTACTACTGTCCAACTTTTATCATAGACCGATGGTGGTGGAAAATTGTTCATTTCTGCTGTTTTTTTTATGACTGTAGCTTCTATACCTCTTCCCTATGTACCCATCTTGATGATAAGTATTTTTACTGTTGATAAAAGTTATAAATAAAACTTTAAAACAAAAAACATAGTATGGGCAGGTAATGGGCTCAACTCCAGTTTTCTTGTTGCGTGCCACAACTCGTTTATAGTCTTGGCGTAGAGACTTCGATTTGGTCCTGCACTCCTCCACAGACCACTTATGTCCCATCGACTGCATTCTCTGTGCAATTTGCTCGAAAACATCAATATTTCTGTGGTTAGATGCGAGAGTCTTCTGCACTTTATCCTGGCCCCAAATTGAAATAAGATCAAGCGTCTCCCTCTCCCTCCATGAGACGCCGCGCACGCCAGGAACCTTTGACCTTGCAGACATTATTGCACTCTAGAAGTCAGGAAGCCACAACTCACCACACCATGAGGAACTGCATACAAAATGGCATGTCGCCCCCAAGCCAAAGTGCATCAGTGCATGAACAGGTGAGCCAAACGGTTGCTGATTGGACCACATGCGTTCCAGACAGCCCCTTTGGTCAGAGTGTCAGCCAATGATGTCAAAGGGACAGCCCCCTAGGTGAGCACCATTGATACCACACCTCCAGGCCGCCATTACTGCATCATGTTATCACTTTTGCCATTTTGAAAAGCCCATGAAAAGAAACACAAATTACGCAAGGGACGGAGGAAAAATGTAGGGTGGAAAAGGGATGGGAAATGAAGGGTGATCAAGCAGCAATAACACATGTAACCCCAGAAAATATTGTGTCCACACCACCTGCAACACATGACACCCGCAGAAATGTTAACGAAAAAATGTCATGTCGTGTTATTGTGATGCGACGACGGGGGGAACACTTGCACTGCGCCTCAAATCAATCAATACATATTTTTAAAGTGGCATAAGTCAGTCACGACGTTTGTGCAAAATAAGCAACACAGAAGTTGGAGATATTGACAACAAAAGTACGTTTAAGAGCCAGTCAATGATGGTTCAATGTCGTGTTATGTTTTAACGAAACAAAGCGGAGAACAAAAAAAAATGCTCATGGCAGGGCGAGAAAGGGGAGGGAAGGGGAGAGGAGAGGAAAGGGGCGGAGAAAGGGTGGAGCATGAAAGCCCAATTTCAGAGTTCCACACTAGAATGCCCCAACTTCGCTACCGTGTCAAAAAAAAGAACTTGAAAATTCCGAAGATGGAAGATCCGCAGGAAAAGAGTATTACATTCGGGCCAACTTCAGAAACGGAGCAACAGGTATGGAACTGTTGCTCTGCCCCGGATTTTAGCGGAGATTGAGTGCGGGGTAACTACTAGTGTGGAATTGGCCCAACAGTTAATGTATTATGTATTGTAATCAAAAGCCCATGGAAGGAAATCATGATGTTTTCTATACTTACTTCCAAAGTCAACTTTTTAAAGAAAAAGGATGCATCCCTCCCTTTCCCCAACAGCACAGTACATGTACAAGTACACACAAAAATTAACAATCTGTTTTCTTCTCCAGATTCAAGACTGTTGGCATAACTTATAATACAGGACAACATTTTGTTTGCTTCCACAAATTTGGAAAGAATAGCAACTGGCATCTATATGATGGACTAAAGGAACTATAAAGGTCAAGCCACGGCAATGTTGAGGTCACAGAAGCTGTCTTCAGCAATTTTCTGAACATCCACTTCCCAATTACATTGTTGCTGTGCGTCTATCATGAATGTTAATATTCCCTCGCCCAGCCCAGGACAAAACACCGAACACTCTGAGCCTCAGAGGCAGCCGCCTGGCCTCGCAGAGAGTCGCACACAGTTCCTGAAGCCCGCCCAGCCCACAAGAATCTGGGAGGGTAAGGTTTGGGCATGCTGTATTGGTTTTTGTTGTTCCACAACTTCCACTTGGGCAGCAGGCTGGGGTGGGCGGTGGGCCCTTGCCTCGAGTCATCTGGCTGCAGGGCAGAAAGCTTAGCTGGGGCTTGGGAGATAGTGAAGCTGGGCCACAGCTTGAAGGAGCATGTGGAGTGGACTGGTGGGCAGCTGCAGGCACTGGACAGGCACCTGAGCACGTACAATGCCTCTGGGGGGTTTGCTTTAAAAGCTTCTGTTGTCCTACTGCAAAGCGCGGGGAGGCAAACGAGAAGCTCCCGCCTTGCAAACAAGACTCCCTCCCACCCGCCCACACAGGCTCTTTCCCCAATCCCCTCTGGCCCCTGTGGCCAGAGCGGCAGGTGCCCATACGTGGCAAGGAAGGTGTCTGCGGGCACCCGGGAGGCCTGAGACTCCCCCTGAACCCAGCACAGGAGCCAGTGAGGGGGCAGAGGCGGGGCTGGCCTTTCCCTAGCCGGGCTGTTGGGGGCAGGTGAGGCCGGGGAACAGTTTCAGGAGAGACGAGGCGGCCACGAGGCGGAGAGGAGCCTCATCCCCCCCCCTTTTGTCTTTCTTTCTCAGTCCATGTTCTTTTGGAGCAGAGCTCCATCAGTGGCTACTAGCCACAAGATATAAATAGGAACTCTGGGGCAAGTGATGCTCTGTATTCTTGGTGCGGGGGGGGGGGGGCAACAGAAGGAGGCATAGGCATGATCTTGGGAGGGGGGGGGCTTGGGAGCTTCCATATTATTCCAGGGGAAACTTAGCCTCCTCCGGGCAACCAGTACCAGGCAATTAGGGCTGCCAGTCCTGCCGAGCTCATCATCACCCTTCTTCTCCCTGGCCCCTTGGCTGCTGTCAAGGTCCAGGATATGTGCACACCATGGGTGGGTGTGAGTGAGAGCTAGGGGAGGGGAGGTCGCACTTGGTTCTCCCTGACCCCTTGGCTACCTCAATCAGAGAGAGGAGGGTGTGTGTGTATGAGAGAGACAGCTGTAGGGGGACAGGTCCCTGGCCCCTCGGCTGCCATGGCCAGAGTGCTGACAGGGGCTCAGGATGCATGTGTGTGTGTGTGTGAGAGAGAGAGAGAGGGAGACAGAGAGGGAGAGAGTGGGGGGAGGCTGCACCATGCACATAGTTCTCCCTGGCCCCTTGGCTACCAGGGCCAGAGCTTTGCCCCTGTCAGGGACTGGGGTGTGTCATGATTCACATGTACTGTGTAAGTCTGGCTTAGATGTGTTTGATCTGAGTGAGTGGAGTTGACAGCTAGGAAGGCTGGCTCTAACCAGTTCTGGGCAGTCCAGCCCTCCACTGAGTAACAGATATCACCATGACTTAGCACTGTAATGTGATTGCAGTGGAAGTATATGTGGTGAATTTACAGTATGATTCTCTCTCTATTGCTGAATGGTGTCTGTGAAGCACTTTGACACTCAGTTCTGTCATTTTGGTGAAGGCTTGTGTAAATAAACTGTATATAATTTTACACTGAAGCTCTTGGACTCCAGTCTTTATTAGATGCTCACGCTCCCTAGAACCCCAGTGTGCCAGTCAGTGTGCTATACCTCGATAGGGCTATGGGCCCAGAACGCGGCTGGCTGGAAGTGCACACAGTAAGTGGAGTTGTGCAAGTTGTGTCGGTGGAGTTGTGATAGAGTGTCTGTCTGCTGTGGTTTTCTTTGCTGAAGAGAAAGCTGTGCCTAGCCGAGAAATCGTGAAGCAGGCTGGAGGAGCTGGAGGAGCCAGAAGCCGGTTGCTGTGTGGGAGAGTCCAGTGTGAAGAAGGACGACCAGTTACTGGGACCAGGCGATCAGCTATCAGTCGCAGACAACAACATGGGTGCGTTCATACTGGTGTGGAACCAGCTTGAGCCGGCTTCAAGTGGCAGGAGCTGGAAATATCGCGATCACACTAGACTTGGCTCGGATCGCATGCAAGCGGCTCCCCCGCGTTTACACTACGCGGGTTTTTTCATGTCTTTTGCACGCGAACATGCGCTGGTACATGGAGCGAAATTTTCATGCATGCGCAGCACGATTCGGCCGAATCACTGACTTTTTCTGATACTTCCGCAGGGCACTGTGCTTTCACTGACATGACTGAATCAATCCGCCTGAGATAAAAGCTTTTTTCCCACTCTTTTTTGGCACTTGCACTGAGGGAGCATCATGAATCCTCAGGAGCAGCACTTGGTGGCCTTTCTGAGTGCACAGATCTGCCTCATGGTGGCCTGTTGCCTGCTTCGCAGGTTGGCAGCCATGAAAGCAGAGAGGCTGGCATTTGCCAGGCGGCACCTGGCAATTAAGAGAGCCAGAAGGAGGGACTTTGAGGCTTCAGAGTCCTTCGACTTCACATATCTCCTGACAATAGCTGAGCAGACGGCCACACGGAGGTGGTGGGTCTATCCTCTTCCTGATAATCTCTGGAACGTCTATGCCCATGTCATCTGGGAGGATGGGCAGTGGATCCAGAACTTCCGGATGAGCAGGGCAACCTTCAATTGGCTGGTGGACTCTCTGAGGCCACATCTTCAGCATGAGGGGCCGGCCATGAGGGACCCCATTCCGGTAGATGAGCGTGTGGCCATCGCCATATCTTGGCTTGCCAACACCTTATGCTACCGTCTGGTGGGTGCCCTATTCGGAGTGGCCAGATCTACTGTGGCAGGAATTGTGGTGGAGGTCTGCCTGGCGATCGAGGTGCACCTATTGAGCAGCGTCATCTGTCTGTGTTCACCTGGACGGGTAAGCATCTCCCCTGTATAGCAGAAGCATGCGATACAGTAGGTGTTACACACTTATGTGCCACCCTTCCAGAGGCAGCCATTTTTTCCAGGTGATATGACTTTTCTGGCTGGCAATGGAAGGCTGGCAACCCAACTAAAGATGCTTAAATGACATTTCGCACATCACATGATACAGCTTGCCTGTTCAGGAAAGCATTGCTGCAGCAGGAGAGAGATGCCTATCCCAATTGGATGACCACTGCTGTGACCACCACCGTGGTCCAGATGGCCGGTACTTTAAGGGAGATATGCTGATGATTACTCTCAACAGTTGAATCATTAGTCTGGCTAATCCTTTCTGTACCCACAATAGGCATTTTGTGAGCGGTGTCTCCTCTACTTTGAGGTTGTTGAGTCCTGTCACTGGAGGGAAGGCACCAGTGGTTTTGCTAGAAATGTACAGCGCTGTCGATATGTATGCCTGCCACTGATCAATCTGGCCAGAGCAAGGTTGCGTGGGACTATAAACTTGTGTGTCATCCTTTTTTTTTCCAGGTGATGCTGGGTTTTGCGGAGCTGGGGTTTCCTCACTGTGTGGGGGCCATGGATGGCTGCCACATCCAGATACGGGCACCACCGTACCAGGCATCTGAATTTTACAACAGGAAGCACGACTACTCGGTGCTGCTGCAAGGGACCGTGGACCACCAGGGCCGGTTCATAGATGTCACCGTTGTGGAGGCGGGAAGAAGCCATGACGCACACACGCTGCGTCGCTCGAAGATTATGGACGCTAAGGACCGTGGAAAACAAGGTTGCACGTACCTGTAACTGTTGTTCATCAAGTGGTCTTCTGTGCAGGCACACATGGGGACTGCGCAGTCGCAGGCCAGCCACGGAAAAAAAGATTTCCAAGTTTTCTAATAGACTAGGAGCGCCCCTCCTCCCTCTGGCGCTTTCCCGCCAAAACGCTCACATGACTAGGAGGAGGGGCGCTACTCCCTCAGTTCTCTCCATGCCACCGCCGGAGACCCCTAGACAACTAAAGTTCCAGAGAGTTCACAGCGGGGCAGGAGGGAGGGATGTGTGCCTGCACAGAAGACCACTCGATGAACAACAGTTACAGGTAAGTGCAACCTTGTTTTCATGATCGTGGCTTCTGTGCAGTCCCACATGGGAGATTAGCAAGATCACTGAGTGAAAGAGGTGGGTGTGAAGCTCTCAAAAGGAGACCACAGAGGACCGCTTTATCAACAGTTGTTTAGCGGCACAAATTGACCTTCACCCAGAACTCTCTTATACCAGAGCAGTGAGCTCTGTGCAAGTGTCCTCACCAAAATACATGTGGGAATGTGGTAAAGAAAAAAGAGCACTCTTGGTTTTTTTTGGGGGGGGGGTGTACACATCATACATAGAGTGGTAATGAAGGCTGTGCACTCAAAAGTGTGACAGCATCAACCGATCCACAAGGATGGTTGTGTCAGGATGCTGACCATGCATTACATGAGGAGTGAGAGACAACCCTTGGTAGGGGATTCCAGCAGGTCATCACCCTTTGAAACTTCAAACATGGAGAGGATATAAGTTAGAACCCTATCATAAATGAAGCACCATGTAAGTGCCAAAATAAAACAAGGGGTTATACCCCTCTTTTGTAGCATGCTTAGTAATCCAAGAAGGGGGGAAAAATCAGAGAGGGTTTGTTTGTTTGTTTGTTTTCAAATCAGTTACCCAAAACATCCAATAGCACAGGAAGAAGGGTCCAAGGTTTGCTGCAGTTTTTATAGAGACTCTCCTCCCCACTTAAAGGTGCAAGGTCTGTTACTACAAGAGTAGTGTTTGCCACTCTGAAAAATGGGAGGCTACTGCTACAATGCAGGAAAGGTGATGCAGAACGTATTAATTTGGCAGCAAGAGTGAGAATAAGATCTGCACAATGGTAAGGAAGGAGGTGAAAAAGAGGTGAGATGTGGCTAAAGGATGGATATAATGCGCCACAAAGGGGGGGACTTGTGTAGTTTGCAGAGCAATCTGTGCAGCAATACAGACAGATTTTAAAAAATGGCATAGAGACAGTTTGTCTTTGTCAGGGATTAGAAGTATATTCCTCCATGACAAGGTTATTGTTAGGCCAGGGCCTGGAATATTATATTATGTGGCCATACCAAGTAGCCCAGACCTCCTATCAGAAACTAGGGAACTGGTGTCTGCTAATCAGTTAAAAGCATAATTACAATGCCTCCTTTAACTCTGTGGAGTCTGCACTAACACCAGAGACAAAGTAAATATGCCCATCATGTTGTGGTAAAGTAACTTCAAGACAATTAATATCGCAGAACTCCAGGAGTTACTGGGAAAAGTTCCCCCGCATAGCGAAGGAGCCATCAGAAATGGCACTACTCCCAGCAGATCACAGACAAAAGAAGTGCTGTGAGAGAAAGGACTGTGTTGAGACCACATGCATGATGCTTAGTAGGTCTGTCTCAGAAAGAAGAAAAACTAAGTCCGGGCATCCTGTAAAGGGTAAAAGACACAGCAAAAACAACAGTTTTGTGTATTGTGTCACATATAGAGATGTACAAATGTCAGGAAATGCAGCAGTGAAAGCTGAACAGAGCTAACAAACTTAATTAAACAAGGGGGGGAAATTCAGGCAGGTTGCTTTGAAAAGGATTGATAAAGATCTGTCACAGTAGCAGGGAAAAATTTAATATAGAAAGCTTCACATAGGCCACGCTAATCTCTACGCACATTGAGAGGCAGCTAAGTATAAACCCAGTGAAAAGGAACACTGGAATTCTACCATTGGAAGCTTCCCTCTTCTGGAAGAGGGGTACTGTCTGCGGGAACAGGAGAGTAGTCAAGACACAGAACCGCCTAGCAAGAGACATGTATTATGAGTCACCGGATCTGGGCCTATCCTAGGCTTCTCTTCAGGTGCTGCACTGAAGACAGTTGAAATCACATCATTTTTCCTGTCCCAGGAGGGGGGGAGATGTGACAGAGCACCTCAAATCTGTCTTATAGTGGATCAGACCATAGGTCCACCAAGGTCAGTACTGCCCACTCAGACCGGTGGCAGCATGTCCCCAAGGTGTCAGGCAGAGAAAGGTCCATTACATCATCCACTGCCAGACCGTTAACTGGAGGGCCTAGGACCTTAGCATGCCAAGCAGATGCTCTTCCACTGAGCTATAGATCCTCCCCATTTATCACTAAATGGAATGATAAAATCAATTGGAGACCGGTAGCCCTCATATAGAGGAGAGGAGGGCAAACTGTTGGATCTGAGTTCTCCAAGTGACATAGGTGCACACAGAATTGCAGGAAGCCTGGTGGACAAACAGCAGAGGTGAAAGGATCTCGATCACCAGAGACTTTGTCAGTAGGAGATGCCAAGGATGGAACTTGGCTTCTTGTACATGAACAAAAAGGTATGTAGAGCCCTGAGACATCACGTTAAGTGAAGGCGGGAAAGAAACGTGACTCAGGGATCTGACAACAAGCCTGTTATTGCCCCCAGAATGTTGTTTGACCGGACAGCAGATTTCACAGTGTCTGTGAGGAGATCATTTACTTTAATGTTTATATTAACTCCTAGCAGGGACTAGGGTAGGGTAACGTGAGTGATCTGAATTAAAGGAACAGATTTATCATGCAGATTACCAGCATAGGTCGTGAGTCACAGTGCATTAATACATGTTCAAACAGAACAGTATAAAGATATTTGATCTGTAGGCCAACAGGGACAATATAGATGACCCATGGAACCAAGAATACAATAATTGATTGTAGCAGAGGATGCAACAAGAACCATTAATTATAGTGTGCCCGTTGGACCCTTATCTATTAGGGCAGCTGTTTTGAGAAGGAGAAAACATATGCTGCCTTTTAAAAAGAGAGGTGAGGAGTAGATCCTACTCTGTAAATTGGACTCAAAGAGTCTTATAACACCTCTTCTTTCTTTTTAATCCTCACTAGAACCCTGCAAGGTAGGGCACCATGAGAAGCTGTGAAGGTACAAGGTCAGGAAATTGTAACACAGTTTGATATTTTAAGCTGGTCTTGTAGTGCCAGACCAACTCTGAATCCACATATGACACTGGGTCTTGCTGTGAATGATGTCACCACAGAGTGACTTGCACGGGCTAAGGAATCCCCCAATTCATTGACGGTTCCGAAGGATGCCATGGAACCGAGAGGAGTGGCAAACAGGCTTGTCTAGCAAGCATATTTGGTGATTAATTCTGAGTTCCCCCTAAAGGTGGAAACTAGATCTTAGGAATAGGGCTTGGAGCAGAGCTCAGCAGAGACCAGGTTCTGACCTTGGAATCTAGGCAATCCCAACAGAGTGAGTAGTCAAAAACCACATTAGGACTTAAACATAAGTATATTGCATCAGGACATGGCTAACAACTTGAAGGGGAAACTCCGCCCAGTTCAGCCACTCTTCAAAGTTACAGAAGCTGAAGAGGTCCAAACAACCCCAACTAAATGGCACAATACCCTTCTGACACATAATCCCTTCCACAAGGGGGCACAGAGAATTGCAAGGCTGTGTTAAACAACCCTGAACCTGAGGACAGGTAAGGAAAGGTTCCTTCAGTCAGGCACAGCAAAGGTTTAAAATGGGCCTCAAGAGGCCACACTTACAGGCTTCTGGTCAGAACTGGCAGAAAAGCAGAGAAGGGGAAAGTTTCTGTCAGACAGATATGCCTTCAAGCTGCTTCACTGGAAGAGATGGGAGTGGCCAGGGGACCCTTCAGGCAGGCAGGCAGGCAGTCTCTGCCAGGCGGCACCTCCAAGCCTCTCCATCCAAAGTGAAGGGAGGGGCCAGCTCTCTAGGCACCGAGAGAAGGGAGGGGGGAGGGAAGGGCTTCTAGGTTGACCTTGAAGGCACAGAGGCCAGAGACCCCTGAGGGAACGACCAGGCAGAAACGCTTTGACCTCAAGGGGTTGTGACTTCAAGGCACACAGCCAAAGCCCATGAATAGAGCCAGTTCTTCTGAGGCTGTGTCTACAACAGCTCAGCAGTCTGGGGGGAGGGGGGGTACACCTCCATTCAGACTGCTGCTATGCAGGCGAAATCTCTGAAGAAGGCCATTCAGGCCAGGCCCACTGTCCACCCCACCTCCACCGTGGGGGGAATATGCCTTATCAGGCTCTCTGGGCACAGGCACCCCCGAAGGGGCCCTTTAACGCCCCACACGTTGTCCACCCCATCTCCGCTGTGGGGGGAATATGCCTTATCAGGCTCTCTGGGCACAGGCACCGCCGAAGGGGTCCTTTAACGCCACATTCATTGTCCACCGCATCTCCGCCGTGGGGGAATATGCCTTATCAGGCTCTCCGGGCACAGGCACCGCCGAAGGGGTCCTTTAACGCCACATTCATTGTCCACCCCACCTCTGCCGTGGGGGGAATATGCCTTATCAGGCTCTCTGGGCACAGGCACCGCCGAAGGGGTCCTTTAACGCCCCACACGTTGTCCACCCCATCTCCACCGTGGGGGAATATGCCTTATCAGGCTCTCTGGGCACAGGCACCGCCGAAGGGGTCCTTTAACGCCCACACGTTGTCCACCCCACCTCCGCCGTGGGGGGAATATGCCTTATCAGGCTCTCTGGGAACACAGGCACCCCTGAAGGGGCCCTTTAACACCACATTAGTTGTCCATTCCACCTCCGCAGTGGGGGACCGAAGAGGGCTATTGAGGCCAGGCTCTTTGTCCACCCCTCCTGACCAGGGAGGGGGATCTGAGCCCAGCTCTTTCCACTCATGCCTTCAGGGGAAACTGGTGACTGCGAGAGCAGGCAGCTCTGCTGTGTGAATCCCTAGGCAGTCAAGGCACAGAGAATGGCTGTTTAACAGCACCACTTTTAGTCACAAAGACGCAGTGGAAATCCACAAAATATTTCTTCTTTAGATGTATTTCTTTGTTCATTAGAATAAAAACTGTTAAGAGAAAAAAAACTCCTCAGCCTCAAAACTGAGGTGAGGAAACAAACACAGAGAACAGCAGTGGAGAACTTCTCTCCGCGGCGGCAAAAAGAGAACTGAGGGAGTAGCGCCCCTCCTCCTAGTCATGTGAGCGTTTTGGCGGGAAAGCACCAGAGGGAGGAGGGGCGCTCCTAGTCTATTAGAAAACTTGGAAATCTTTTTTTCCATGGCTGGCCTGCGACTGCGCAGTCCCCATGTGGGACTGCACAGAAGCCACAATGATGAATATTTGTACCGGGAAACCCAACGGTGACCATTGAGGGGATACAGATCCCCCCTCTAATAATAGCTGATCCCGCCTACCTGATGCGGCATTGGTTAATCACGCCATACACTGGGGCACTTACACCACGACAGGCCACTTTCAACCGGGTTCACAGCAGGGCCTGTTGCGTGGTAGAGTGGGCCTTTGGATGCCTGAAGGCACGCTGGAGGTGTTTGGGGGCCAGGCTTCAAGTGATGGAGCAGAACTTGAACTGCATTATCTGTGCATGTGCTGTTCTGCACAACATCTGTGAGGAGCATGGCCACCTGGTCACAGTGGAGGAATCTCAGCCGCACAGCACTCCTCATGCGCAGGAACACCAGCCACAAGGTAACGACAGAGAGCGTGAGGAGGGGAGGGCTGTTCGTGAGGCGGTGACCCACTGGATCCTGAGTTGTCGTAGACGTTAACCCCCCCACCCTGCAAACAGACTTGTACATACACGAGTAATGGTTTTTCTTTGTTCAAAAGTAAAGACCCTTGTTTCACATCCTGTGGTGTTACGTGTTTTCTGTTAAACGTGAGAATTACATTCATTTGCCCATAGTCTTCATCACTGCTGCCAGAGTTCTTGTCTAGTCATTTCTATCTCTTTCTGCACAACAACTCTGCAGTGCTGACCTCTCTATGTGAGCCCCGAGAAGGCACAAAGACAAAACCCCACTCTTTCACCGCCTAAAGGCGTTTCAAGGCTGCGTACAATCTCCCCATAGCAGTCACACAGCGGGGCAGGTTTGAACAGAGAGAGCTCTCTAGAGGACTGCTGGAGAGAGAGCAGCTGTGAGGGGAACTGTGACTGGCCCAAGGTCACCCAGCCAGCAGCATGTGAAGGGGAGAGGTGGGATTCCAACCCAGGAATGTGTGAATGGACAACCATGGGGGGGGGGGAAGGAAGCTTGGTGTGAGGAGCCGTAAACGTTTCTTGCACACGGCCCATAGATCTTTGTGCTCACTCAGGAAGGAATGGCTTAGGATCCCAATCATTCATGCAGCAGCCAAATCACGCAGTCCAGAACTCGTTCATCATTGGCTCCCTAAGTCGATTGCTGGCAAGAAAGCTCTTACAGGTCCCTCCCCCAAACCCAAATAAAGGCTGTTGGGGAGAGTCTCAGGTCACAACTCACTATATTTCTTTAAAAATGAAACGCTGTCTTAATTTTGGGGGGGGGGGCAATACATCACACAAGCTGCTCTGTGGGTTGCACATTTTGCAGCATCTGATGCTGCATCGTTACCTCTCTCCCCCCCCCCCCCCCCAGGGTGTGTTGGTTAAGTGTCAGAATGGAAGGCAGGCTCTTGTTCCCATGGGCCACAGAGGGACATTTGAAATGTTAATTTGCTTGATGTTGAGCACTCAGGGCTAACTATCATCGTTAACACCTCCAAAAAACCTTCCTCTGCCCATGTTAACAACTCTCCAGAAAACCTTCCTCAGACTCTAGCCCTAGAGCCATTACTCAGCCTCAAAGAAAGAACACACCTGGGGGGGGGAACAACCCCTGCAAGGCTTTCCCTGAATTAAAAAGGGGGTGTCTTGTTTACATTGCAAAGTTGATCATCAAGGCTAACTGGCCAAAGGGTGAATCTGCTCTGCCTTATGTGAGGCTTCTGCCCTAGGTAGTCAAGGATCAGATCTTTGTTGATGAAACACAGTTCTTTATTTCCTATTACTACGTTACTACAGGTCCTCGGATCATTGTTAGAGATAAAGTATACAATAGAAGCAGGATTAATATACCCTCCAGTACAATTTGAATTACCCATAGGTAACCAATCACAGGAAGGGAAAAACCGCGGGCTAAAGGTCCTTTGACCGTTTGCTTCCCACAGGAAAAAAGGTTAAGTGTGAAGCTATAAATTTCCCTTCTTAAACCAGACCCCTCAGATGTATCCATCTTGTGCATAACAAATAACTCGCCAAGGTCTTCACACGCCGATAAGAATTGTTCCGTGTCTCCCCCGGCAGGGAGGAAAGGAATGCGGAGGCGCGGGGGTGAGAGGCCGATTGTTCTCATGTGCTGTAGTTGCCACTCTCCCGGACCAAATGGTTACATTGACCAGACCCAGCTTGAGCCATAAATCCAGGGCAATAAAAGAGAGCCTGATACATGGTGATTGAGATAACAGGATGTTACAGAGGGTCTGCAAAGGCAGGTTACATAGGAAGGAGTTATACAAAGCATACAAGCATACAAGCAACCTTTTGTTAGAATCCTCAGATTCTGACACCTTACTTTGCAGAACTGCATTGTGGTCACAACCCAGAATTCCTCATAAAACTTTGTCCGTTCAAGCGCGATGTGCGCATGTCTTTTTTAGCACTCGAAGTCCGTTTTCGCTCATGCGCGCATGTGCGAAACTAAAACGGCTCAAAACTTTGGCGAGGATGGATGTACAGCCAAGAAAAGGAGTCTATTGGCAAGAGAAGGAACTGGACATAATGTACCAGTTCCTTCTGGTGCATGGGTACACGGAGAGGGTCATCACCAGCACCCATATGGAGACCCTCTCCATTTTTGAAGAGGTGGCTGCAGCGCTGGCCGAGGCTGGGCACACGCGCTCAGCCAGTCAGTGCTGCGCAAAATTTAAGCGCAACAAAGTGGCGTTTTTTGATGCCCTGGAGGTTTGGGGGGGTACCGCCCATTAGTGGGAGGCCCCCCCCCTCCGATTCAACCTGCTGAGGCATCTATGGGACCAGACTGGCAATCCAGGATGGGAGATGCGCAGGCCACCAAGTGAGTAAAAATGACCCCCCAACCACCATGGCGTGTTTAGGGATGCCAACTGTATGTTGGAAAATTCCTGGAGACTTTGGGGGGAGATCCTTGAGAGAGTGGTGTGTTTGGAGGGGAGAGGTCTCAACGTCTCAGTGACAGATCCCCCCAACCACCATGCAGCCATTTCCTCATGGGGAGATGATAGCTGTTAGCTGGAGGCCAGTTGCATGAGCAGCAGATCTCCACGCCCCACCTAGATGCTAGCAAAACTTGACGTAACACCCCTGGGTTGTCATCTGCATGTCCTGATATTTTAACCCCCTTGCCTTTCCACAGAAAGTTACCGCCCCAAACGGAGCTGCAGACAGGTGGCTCTGGAAGGTTCCCCACCTGGGACTTCACGGGACAGTGGAGAGAGATATGGTAAGCAAACATAGGACCCACTGCCCTGGAATGGGGATTAGTTGCATCCTCTACTCAAGTGAACCACAGTCTTTTCCCTACACATGAGTTCAGTGATCTCCCGTGGCCCAAGATAATACATAGCATTTTATTAGGTATGGTACACTGGGAGAATGACTTGCAGCCACCTTGTGCACTCATGCCATGATGAGGTTTGGGGGTGGTGAGTGGGAGTGAAGGCTGGTACTGTCAGATGTGTGTGGCTCAAGCGTGTGGGTACCACCACCCTCCTCACTAGTTACAACCAGTGTTCCTAATTGGCTTGGTGCTTCTGAGTTAGCTCTGGGTACTGTAGCCTCCGGGCCACGGAACGATCTGTCCTTGCTCCAGAAGGGATGTCTCCTGAGCCAAATGGTTCATGCAGCTGCCAATTGGCAGGCTATGAAGTCTTGTGGGCGGTATCTCAACACAGAACTCTTCAGCACATCTGACTACATAGCATGGAGACGGACATCAAGTAGGCAGACATGTACAACTCAATTGTCCTCTGTCTTTTTATACAGGAGCGGGATGGTTTGTGAGCAGGGGCATGCGGACCTCTGGAACACCTTTGGAGTGTGAGCAAGGTAGGTTTGTTTGTATGTCTGGTGAGTCCTCTGCCAGTGCTCAGTGATCTGCATTGTACTTGTAACCATATGGGGATCAAAACCTAGGCGACCAACTGTGGGTGGTCGTCCCCTGGCACATCGGGATTTTTAGAGATGTGTCTTGGGTGAAAACCAGGTGTGCTGTCATTGAGGGAACTTTGTGCGGTCACTGAGATTGTTGAGCTGGCCCTATTAACCTGTACTCATCAACCACTAATTTCAGAGTCCACAGCTGCTGAGGAGGAGGAGGCTCAGGAAATTGAGTCTGGACCCCCCAGTGAGTCCCAAATTGGTAAGTGCCATGACCCTTGTTTGTCTAGGGAAGAAATGGCCATGACCATCCTGACAGCCTTCCACTCTCTCTCAGAAGGTGGTGAAGCGAGTGAAGGAGGAAGTGTGGCTGCACAGAAGGGGGCCCCCCAGGATTTGCGGGAGCTCTGGGAGGGCGTGAGAGCAACCCTCATGCAGTTCCAGGCAAGCCTGGAAACGACCAACCAAAAACATGAATATCCCCTCCTGCCCCGGTGTGTGTGTGGCATCAGGGAACTGTGAGCTATCAAGGGCACATGGTCCCTCGCCCAGCCTACTATTGAACAGATGCGACTGGTTTTCACCCAGTAGACCAAACCATGTCATCACAACTGAACCCCTGCAAAAGTAGAAAACGTGTTGTGCGCTTCGCCTCGGGTACGGGGCTACTAGGTGTTGATAGGAAGCACCTGCTTTTATTTGCAGTGGACACCATGAACCAGCGGATTGGTCTGTTGGAGCGGGCCATGCTCCGACAGAGGCGGGAGTTGGACGGCATGTGCCTCAACCGGGCTCTCCAGGAACAGGATGAGCAGGAGGAAGAGAGTGACGAGCTGGGGGAGGGGTAGTGTGTTTGTGGGTTGTTCTTGTTGTTGGTTTGTGTTTCTCTGTAAATAGTTTTGATAGTTAAATGTTATAATGTTTATCTTTTTTACTGTTTCATAAAATAATTTTTCCCTCACAGCGGTCTGCTGGTCTGACTTTGTTGAGGATTACTGACTCCAGATTGGACCAGGGCATTCCCCATTACCTCGACTTGTCACTTCACTAGATGGAGAGCTGGTTCCCCTGGATACACAAGATGCTCTGGCAGGTGGCCTCTACGGCACTGCACCCCAAAGAGGTCCCTGATCCCCCATGCCATATCCCCCAAATGAGATCTTTTCCAACAACTTTGGAACTGACAACGTAGCTTTACAGGCAAAGCAGGTGTTCAGTTGGTTGTTTGCACCCCTGTTCATGATGCTGGAGGCAGAGTTTGAAAACAATGTGTAATGTCCTTCAACACAATAACATAGAAACAATAACAGTAGACTTTAAATAAATACATTTTAGTA
Source organism: Lepidodactylus listeri (assembly GCA_029233225.1). Classification (NCBI taxonomy): domain Eukaryota; kingdom Metazoa; phylum Chordata; class Lepidosauria; order Squamata; family Gekkonidae; genus Lepidodactylus; species Lepidodactylus listeri. Next base: position 106,309,169 of record JARCFY010000009.1, on the reverse strand, counting down.
ATTTGCTCTACTCTGGTGGAGAGTAGACGTGTTTAGTTTTCTTCAGTTGCTTTCCACGGCGTATGTGGGGAGCGCCCTGAGAGAGGCTTGGTGGCGATTCGATGGCATCAAGATTTGAGACTCCCTCTCTCAAGGCAGTCCCCACGTCCCCATCCCCGTCGCCTGGGCAGCCTAGACGGTGTATGCTGGGAGTGCCCTGAGAGAGGCTCGGTGGTGATTCAATGGCATGAGGATTTCAGACTCCCTCTCTCAAGGCAGTCCCCACGTCCCCTTCCCTGTCGCCTGGGCAGCCTAGACTGGCAGACAATGTTGAGGTCACCCGTGCAGATGGTGTGGCCCCCTCCCCAGTTATTGACCTTGTCAGTGCATTGAGAGCACGTAGTGTGCCATTAAGGATGCCGCATAGGGCCTCACTTGTACGCTTCTCCTGGTCGAGGGATGCCCTCATGACTTCCATAAATTCATTGTGCTCCCTCAGTGAAGCGTCTAGAAGGACCCAACGGTGCCTCTCGGAGTGATGCATCATGGCCTCCCCAATTCTTTGTGTTGCAGAGACACGTTTTGTCCGTGCACGGACGAACGCTAGCCAGGATCTAGGAGACAGCTCGGTGACATTCACCCCTGGTCAGTCAACAGAGGGACAAGGCAGGAAAATGTGTGGTGGGTTCGTCTGTGACTTGGGGGGGGCACACAATTGTGTTCCCATGAGTATGCACTCACCACATGCGCTGCTTGACCCACTTGGCAGATCTCCCTGGTGTTCGAGGGGCATGAGATCCAGTGTGACTTCTGTTTGGGAGGGAGGGATGCACTCCAGCGTTGGCCTGGGTGCAGATCTTTCCATAAAGCTGTGTGACAGCCTCCTCCCGGTCACACTGGCTCTGCCATTAAAGATCATGATGAGCTCCTCGAAGTATGGACATGTCTGCCGGGAGTTTCCAAATCTTTTGTTGTTGGCAACAACTCTCTTGTAGGCCAGGCGCAGAGCCTTTGTCTTTCTCCGGCACTCCTGGGCAGTCCTCCTGAACCCCTTTTCTGCCATTGCCTCTGCGATTCTGCTGAACACATGCATGGACCTGCTGTTCCCCCCACAGGGCTAACAGTTCCAGGGTCTCAGCCCGGCTCCAGTAGATGCCTCCAGCAGCAGCAGCCATCACAGCTAGGTTTCAATTTCCCAACCAAAGCCTGACCAGAGAATGTGTGAAATGAGTTCCGGCACAGGTCACATGATTCCTGGGTGCTATTTTTCAGTCCAAGCAAGCCAGCCCCTTTAACAGTGCACTTCCCTTTCAAATGTTCACCCGAAAATAGCCTAAACGTGATCAATCAATCATGTACACGATAGAAACAGTGGCCAATTACAGCTCTGTGATTGAATTGTTTGAGTGTATGTGCGCTCATGTGATTCTCGGTAAACTTAAAAAAAAATGGTGAACGAAAAGCAGAAGCCAGAGGCTTCCGTGGGGAGGGGAGGGGAGGGGGGTTATTCGGAAGTGCCTCAGGAGACGGCTCAGCGTTTACAGAGCGCACCAATGCGGATGCAGGCAGAAGAGGACAGCTGAGACCAGCAGGGGAGCTGGTCTCGGATTTCAGACACTTTGTCGCACCTCATTGATGGCTGGGGACGGGAGCCAGCTGTGACAGTGTAAACGTGCAGATTGGAGCCGGCTGCAGCCAGCTCAAATCTGCAAGTGTGAACACAAGCCCATGGCTCAGGTACCAATCGCCCAGGTGGTTGAGAAGCTAACGTCAACCAACTATAACGTATGGGTATTAAAAATGAGGTTTTTCCTTGTAAAAGAGGGTCTTTGGACTTATGTTGAAAACCCTCCTGATGAACTAACTGCACTTGATGAAATGATGAGAGCACTAGCACTAATTGTTTTAAGTGTGAGTGATGATCAATTGGTCTACGTAGCAGATAAGAAGAGCTCTCAGGAAGCTTGGAATTTGTTAAAGGATGTTTATCAACAAACTAACATTGGCTCGCTGATCTCTTTGACTTGGCGTTTGTATAGAAAAGTTCAGCAGCCTGGCGAACTTGTAAAAGACCTGAATGCCTTAATGGATTATTTTCGTCAGCTACAGGAGCATGGCAAGGACTTTGATGATGTTGACAAAGTCTATATCATTTTGAGTTCTCTGTCTCAGGAGTATGACATGCTTATATTTACTCTTGAAGCTGTTGAATCCACACAACTTTCATTAGGATATGTAACTGGAAAGGTTCTTCAGGAGGAAATTCGCCGCACGGAGACCGGGCAGCTCGGCAAACCTTCTGGGCAGTGAATCAAGGAGTCTGGGCATAGTGCCAAGCGGCGTTTTAAGGAGAGGTCGGAGGAAATAACGTCTAGCAGCTGCACGTTTGCAGTTGCCAACTCCAGGGAGGAGCAGCACAAAGAAACTTCGAGCATCGGCCTGAGAGTGAAAAAGTGGTTTTGTTGTGGGTCTCCTAAACATATTCTTTGTTTTTGCCCAGAAAAACAGAAGCAAGCAAAGAAGCAGTTTGAGACTAAACATTCTGTGTCTGTGGTGGTTACTACAGATACCAGTGAAACTCTCTGGTTATTGGACTCTGGAGCTTCCCAGACTTTCTACAGAGATGAAGGCTTGCTACAAAATAAAAGGACAGCATCTTTGAATCATGTGAGTCTTGCAGATGGGACACCATCACAGGTTGTAGCAGAAGGTGATGTGTTTTTCCCTAGCTTAAATCATACTTTTAAAGGGGTTCTATGTGTACCTGCTTTACAAAATAACTTGCTAAGTGTGATGTGCTTAGATAAAGCTGGTTTCACAGTAGTGTTTGCCAAACAAGAATGTAAGGTGATGAGGGCAGATAAAGTGTGTGCAGTCGGCAAACTGCAAAATAATGTGTATGTATTAAATAACTTAAAGGAGAAAGCACAGGTGGCAACAAATGTGAACCCTCACAAAGATTGTCAGCATCTCTTACACAGACGTTTAGGTCATTTGAGTTACAAAACTATTCAGAAGACCCTAGCCCTAACAGGCCAGGAGGGTGTAAAAGAGTGTCAGAATTTTCTTGATTGTGAAATATGTAAAATGGTTAATTCTAAGGCTTTTCCTGTAGCTAAAAAGAGCTTAAGACAGACAGAAAAGCTTCTGGCTTTGGTTCATGCAGACTTGATTAAACCATTTCCAAAAAGCCACTCTGGTAACCGGTTTGCGCTAATTATCACAGATGATTGGTCACATTTTTTGTGGGTATACATGATGAAAAATAAGCCTGAATTTTGCGCTATTTAAAAGGTACTATTGATGACAAACTTGTGTTACAAACAGATGACAAATGTGTTGTAACTGTGTATTGTGATTCCAGTTGGGGAGAACAAAAGGATGCCAAATCAACTTCAGGATTTGTGTTGTGCCTTAACAAAGCATTACTACGTTGGAAGCCTGTAAAACGACAGTTTGTGGCACTGAGTTTTACAGCTGCTAACAGACTTCAAGATAAACTATGTATTACCTATAGATGTGTATTGTGATAATGTGGCTACACAGCAGCCTGCAGATACACAGAGTGTATGGGTCACATCAATATAAGATATTTGAATGTGAAGGATGTGTTGCAACGTGGTCTGATTAAATTAAACTATTGTGCTTCTGATGTAAATGTTGCAGACTTGTTTACCAAATGTTTGGATGTAAATAAGTTTACTGTTTTGAAAGACAAACTGAACATCAAGGCTCAGATTTAAGGGGGAGTGTCGTGATTCACATGTACTGTGTAAGTCTGGCTTAGATGTGTTTGATCTGAGTGAGTGGAGTTGACAGCTAGGAAGGCTGGCTCTAACCAGTTCTGGGCAGTCCAGCCCTCCACTGAGCAGCAGATATCACCATGACTTAGCACTGTAATGTGATTGGACAGTGGAAGTATATATGTGGTGAATGTACAGTATGATTCTCTCTCTATTGTTGAATGGTGTCTGCGAAGCACTTTGACACTCAGTTCTGTCATTTTGGTGAAGGCTTGTGTAAATAAACTGTATATAGTTTTACACTGAAGCTCTTGGACTCCAGTCTTCATTCGATGCTCACGCTCCCTAGAACCCCTGTGTGCTGGTCAGTACGCTATACCTCGACAAGGGTGTACATGTTTGGGGGGGGGGGGAAGCAAGTCCCCGGCACCTCAGCTGCCACAGCCAGAGCACTGCTGCTGTCGGGGCTCAGGTGTACTGTGAGAGATGGCAGGAAAAGGGTTAAGTCCCCCTCTTCAAGGCTGCTTTGATCAAAATTAGAATGAATACATCAGGTCTCCCTTCCCTGCCACATAAGGGCAGGCATAAATCCAGCTGGGCAGCTTTTCCCATCAGAGATAAAGCGAAGGACATGGTGATGTCCTGACCCAGAGAAAGGCAGGGAGCAGAATGTTTCTGGCAACTAAACACACTCTCCTCAGCTGCAGTCATTTCCCTTCTCCCCAGGAGAGGTCAGAAGGGGTTAAATACACTGTGATCTATCATCTTCCACACCATAGGACCAGGGTTACCGGGGGATACGGGATGACCTCCAATGACAATTCTTGGAGTCATACAATGGGGTTTTCTTTTGGCATGAGGAGCTCCTAATTGAGGCTGAGCTGCAGGTTACATCAGATGCGGCAGGTTCCTCTGGCTTTGGAGTATATCTTAGGGGGCATTGGTGTGCTGGGGACTGGCCAGCGGATTGGTTTCAGGCGGGGTGGGTCAAGGACCTTACCTTCCTGGAATTTTTTCTGATTGTTGCAGCAGTGTGGATTTGGCCAGGGGAAATTGCTAACCGGACTGTCCATTTCTGGTGCAGCAACATGTCCACTGTGCACGTAATCAACTTCTTAACATCAAAGTCTCCTAGGGTTATGGCCCTGGTCAGAACCTTCATGCTGCAGTGTTTATGACATAACATCATGTTCAAGGCCAGGCACGTTCTGGGGATCAATAATGGGGTTGCTGACACACTCTCTCGAAAACAGATGGAGAGATTCCGTCAACTGGTTCCGGAAGCCGACCAGTTCCCGGTTCGGATGCCAGAAGAGGTGTGGCAGATTGGAGGGCTGAGGCCAACACGGCGATGAGTTTGGCTCGTCCCCTTCCACCTGAAGAGCACACATGAAGGCAGGTAAGCAATTCCTGTCCTTCAGGGAGGAAGTGGGCCTGAGTCAAGTTTGGCCCATACATGTGTCACATTTAATGCAGTTCTGTGTGACGCTGCCAATTATTGTTTTGTTGGCTCCCATACGTGGCATGCATTTCCACTGTAAACACAATGGGGTCCCAGGATTCTGCAGGAAAATTGGGCACATGTGGATTTTCAGAGTAATGGGGAGACAGTCCACAGACTGACAATTGATAGGATTACTCCAAAGAACTCAAGGATGCTTTAAAAATGTAGTCAGTTATGCTGGTGATGTTCCCTTTAATGATTACCTGAGACATACATTGGGAAGTATGGGGGGGAACACTGGAGTGCACAGTCAGCGCGAGGCGAGCGGTGTCCTGCCCCCTTGTAAACGAGGCTTGAGGGGCTCAATCCTTGAAACAACCCTTGAAACGACCCTTGAAACAATGGAGACGCCCAGGCCCAATGTACAGACACTGAGACTAGAACTATATGCTCTGCATGCAAGGCGAGGTGGGGCAAGGTGACGGTCATTGCAGCAACCTGGGAGGAACAGCCTACGACAGCATCCTGGGAGGAAGACCATGCGACAGAAATGTATGCTCTACACACGAGACACTGGGCACAAAGGGAAGTGCAGAGTTTGGCTAGCTGGTGGGGTGTGCCATCAAGGACCTGCAGCAGGCAATAAATGCTGGTGGTTGGATTAAATTAAATGAATTGGATTAGGGTAAAGGGATTATAATTGATTATTGTTAGTTCCCCCCAATTAATTATGGATTGATTGATAGCTAATTAACTGTGTACATTGATGAATGTATGCCCATAAATACTGGTTTATTTTAATTAATTGATTTGTTATTGATTTGGCAAATTGATTTGGCAAATTGATTGATAAGAGGTCTCTAGCTGCTTAACAGAAAATTGGACCGCTAAATAGAAAATGGATTTGATTGTCCTCCCAGCTGTTGAAGGTTGGAGTTATCTTTAGAACAAGAAAAACAGTATTAGTAAGCCACTAGTTTAAATTGTTAGGGCTTGTTAGCTAGAGAGAGTAGACACCAGCACGTGTTATAAAGGACCATCTTGCAAGTCTGCTGCCGGGAGAACCGTAATTGCAATATACCCCAACGATCTGAGGCTTGTGTGGAGATCATAGGGGCAGCAATGCCTGGCCAGCAGATTCCAGTGCTCCTGGGGAGGGGAAGGTATTACGGCGGGTCCAGGCATGAAGCTAAAGGAAGGAGGCAGAGAAATAAATGTGCTCAGCACCCTTCCAGCCTGAGACCCATTCCGAAGGTGATTGGCAGTGGGGTTAGGATAAAGAACCCTCTTCCGACATTAGTGCTGTGCAATGCCAGATCTATAAATAATAAGGCCATGGTCCTTCGGGACTTCATGGTGGAACAACAGGTAGATCTGGCCTGGGTGTGGGACCTGAGTGTGGGACCTGGGTGTGGGATGGGGAAACTAGCTCTTTCCCAGCTTGCCCCACCTGGATTCTCGGTCCTCCACCAATCCCAGACTAGGGGGCAGGGGGGAGGCATGGCGATGCTCATTCGGGAGGCTTACACCTTCAGAGCACTCCTGCCAGTGAAGATCACGGGCCTAGAGTGTGTCGGCTTGGTGTTGGAGGCCAAGGAGAGTGTGACTATCTGGCTGGTGTACCGACCACCTAACGCACCAGCTGATAGCCTACCGGCCCTGATGGAGGCTGGAGCAGGCTGGACGCTGGAACACCCAAGACAATTTCAACGTCCATGCTGATGACACGGCTTCTATCCAGGCGGCGGACCTGACATTGTCCAAGGCGGCGCTGGGACTCACCCAGTTTGTTATGACCCCCACTCACCAGGCTGGGCACATGCTCAATTTGGTCTTTGCGGCGGGAGTAGGAGTGGGCCGGATTACTGCCTTGGCAGTACCATGGTCAGACCATTCAGCTCTGAGGGCCCATCTGGACATTCCACTCCAACCCTGTTTAGGTGGCGAGCAGATTTTAGCTTGCCCACAGAGACTGATGGACCCAGAGAGGCTCCAGATGGCCCTGCGGGATCCGAAACCCCCTGGCGACTCATTGGATGAGCTAGTGGAGGACTGGAATGGCCGACTCTCCGCAGCCATCGACGAGATCACTCCTAAGCGCCCTCTGCGCTCCCGCATTAGGCTCGCTTTTTGGGTTACTCAGGAGCAGCGGCTTATGAAGCGGGAGCTCAGACGGTTAGAGAGACGTGGCAACGGGCCCGTGACGAATCAACAAGAACATCTTATAGGACATTTATGAAAGCCTATGAGATGGCAGTCAAGGCCGCTAAGAAAGCTTATTATGCGACTGAGATTGTGTCCGCTAGCTCACACCCGGCACAATTATTTAGGACAATTCGAACTATAACTGCACTGCCACAAGGCAGGCCAAATAATAGGGCATTGGCTATTGACTGTGAGACATTTGCGAGCTACTTTGCGGCTAAAGTCTTGGCACTCCGTTGTGACCTGCCCACTACAGTTGAGTCAATGAGCAAACTTGAGGCCCCTTGCATGTCTTCGGGACCGGGTTTGGACTTCTTTGGCCTGCTCAGCCTGGAGGAAGTTGACAGGTTGCTCATGACTATACGCCCAACCACATGCATCCTTGATCTGTGCCCTTCCTGGTTGATTAAAAATGGCCACAAGAGGTTTCGAGGTGTGCTGAGGGAGATCATTAACCAATCCCTCTTGGAGGGTCAGTTCCCTAGTGCACTCAAGGAGGCGATGGTCCACCCACTCTTGAAAAAACCATCTTTAGACCCAGCCGAATTGGCCAACTATCGGCCGGTCTCTAATTTGCCCTATTTGGGAAAATTGATAGAGAGGGCGGTGGCAATACAGTTGCAGGGCTTCCTGGATGATGTTTCCGTATTAGATCCCTTCCAGTCTGGCTTTCGCCCGGGGTACAGAACGGAGACCGCTTTGGTTGCCCTAACTGATGACCTCCGGAGACACCTGGATCGGGGCGGTGTGGCTGTTTTTGCACCTGTTGGCGGCATTCAACATGGTCGATCATCAGCTGCTGACCCGCCACCTTGCCGACGTGGGGATACAGGGGCTTGCCTTGCACTGGCTTGCTTCCTTTCTCCAGGGTTGGGGACAAAGGGTGGTGCTAGGGGAGCAGCAGTCCCAGAGGCACCCGCTAGAATGCAGAGTGCCTGAGGGGGCTGTTTTATCCCCGATGCTTTTTAACATCTTTATGCGCCCCCTTGCCCAGATTGTCCGGAGGGCTGGGCTGGGGTGTCACCAATACACTGATGACACCGAGCTCTATTTGATGTTGGATGGCCAGTCGGATGCCAGATCAGACGATTTGCACCGGGCATTGCATGCTGTGGCTGGATGGCTCAGGATGAGCAGGCTGAAGCTGAACCCTAGGGAGGGGCGGCCCGAGGTTGGGGCTCTCACTTCCAACCTTTGATGGGGCATCGTTGGTGCCTACGCTGGTGGTTAGGAGTTTGGGAGTGCTCCTGGATCCCTCCTTGTCTATGGAGGCCCAGGTAGCAGCCACTGCCAAATCGGCCTTTTACCATCTACAGCTGGCACAGCAGTTGGTCCCCTTTCTGGACCGTGCTGACCTGGCCACAGTGATCCATGTAATGGTCACCTCGAGGCTAGACTATTGTAACACTCTCTACATGGGGCTGCCCTTGTTGCTAATCTGGAGGCTTCAGCTGGTGCAGAATGCCACGGCGAGGCTACTGATGTGTCTCCCTAGGTGGGAGCACATCAGGCCGGTGCTAGAGGCACTGCACTGGCTTCCTATGGTGTACCGGATTCACTTCAAGGTGCTGGTGCTTACCTTTAAAGCCCTAAATGGCCTGGGTCCAACCTACCTGAGGGACCACCTTTCCTCGTATATGCCCCAGAGAGCACTATGGTCTGGGGCCCAACATCATATACCCCTAGTGACAGCAAGCCAGGCCCCAGGGAAGCCAGGCTTGCTGTCACTAGGGGAAGGGCCTTTTTGTTGACAGCCCCTTACTGGTAGAATGAGCTCCCAGAGGAGATCAGGGCCCTGTGGGACCTTGTGTAGTTCCGCAGGGCCTGTAAGACAGAGCTCTTTCACCAGGCTTTCAAATAGGGGCTGCCTCCCCTTTTTTGCCTTCTCTTTATCCCTGCCTGACATCATGACCCCAGCCTAGGACCTGGATGTCTGCGAGTACCATCAGCGTTTGTAAGCAGGGAATGCTGAGTATTATAATATGCCATCTTTCGGAGCACTTTAACTTTGTAAATGTGAATTTTTGTGAATTTTATCTGTTTTTAAATGTTTTAATGTATTCATTTGTGAGCCGCTCTGAGCCCGCCTGGCAGGGAGAGCGACATGTAAGCCCAATAAATAAATAAATAAATAAAAACCCATCAACAGAGAAAATGATGCGTGCTCTGATAGTGGCATGCGCACGCCCATGGTTGACTGTCAGGGCCAACAATGTTCCCAAGGGTATCATCGTCCTGAATGGCTGGAGCTAGGAGCAGACTGAAAAACACAGAAAGGAGATCACTGGAATCACTGGTGTGGTCAATCCAGGTCAATAGCACCAGTCATATACCGTGGAGCAGTCAATTCATTGTGAGGGGACTGCTTTCAGTCAAGGGGTTAAGTAGATCTGGCAGAAACTCAGAAAACAGGAGCAACAGTAATTCTGCTGAGAAGCTTAAATCCTAAATATGGATTGATGAATGGTACCCATCTACAAATATTGAATATGTATAAAAATAGTTTGTATGTCAAAATAATAACAAGTGAAGCAGCTGGGCAAACTGTTATACTCCCAAGAATTGATTTAATACCAACAGATACAACATTTCCTTTCATGCTACAAAGATGACAATTTCCAATAAAACTATTTTTTGTAGTTACAAGTAATAAAAGCCAAGACCAAACACTGGAAAATGTAGGCATATATTTAAAGGAACCAGTGATCACCCATGGACAATTATATGTTGTGATGTCTAGAGTAAAATGTTTTGAAATTTTAAAAATCCAAGTTTGCACCACTCCAATCCAAGGATATTTTAAAAATGAAGACAGAACATTTACATCTAATGTGGTACCCAAAGAAATACATTAAAAGAAACAGTAATAAATATTACAAACAACAGAGGAATACAGACATTCAAAGAAATGTGAATTAACACATCCATAAACAGACCAAGCCAACAAGGAAACAAAATTAAAGGGTTACTGCTTTGCATACGTTATGTGTACTGCACTGAGTGGGTCTCATCACAAGGAGCATATACATTTAGTGACTACAAATCTTACAGTGTCCCGCCAGCGGGACTTCGCCACCTCCCGACCACCAGCAAGAACCCCCCCCCCCGGCAAATCCTGGTCCCCACCAGCCCCCACAATTTATCAGGAGGCCCGGCTGGGCTGAAAAGGAACAGACTGCCACCAGCCCGACGCAGAGGAAAGCCACAGGTCGCTTGCCCGCAAAGCCACGCCCGCTCGGGCAGAACAGTGATGTCTGCCGCCGTGGCAGGTGGCTGCCAGCAAGTTCCCAAGCCAGCAGCCAGGCCTGTGTGCTCAAACGCCACCTGGCAGCCTGGCGCATGAGCGTGTCCCCAGCCCCACGAGCCCCGGGAGGCCCGCGCAGCAAGGCACCAGTGCAAGCAAGGAGACAGGTGTCCGGGTTCCACGGGAAGCTAGGCGTCTCTGATTATGAATGGGGGTGGGGCCAGGGGAGGGAGAAGACGCAGGAAGGACACTGGGAGGGGAAAAGGGATTTAAACAGGGAAGCCAACAGGGGCCGAGGAGGATTGACGGTGAGGTTACAGAAGGATGCAGAGAGCGAGAGAGAGTAAGCACCAGGACAGCCAGGAGGGGTGTAGTGACGTAACCCACCCCCAGCTGTCACATCTGAGGCCCTTGGCTACCCTGGGGAGGGTGGTTGCCAAAGATGGCTGAACCAATACGCGGCACGGAGACCAGCGACAGCAGGGATGGGGTCAGACAGGTCTTGTGACACATTGCAATTACAACTTAAAACAAAGCACAACACGTAACCAACATTTTGTTGCAGGTCCCTTTTTGTTTTATATATAATTCAGTTTATTTTATATATAATTCACAGTGGTCAGTTTTTTTTCTGTTTTGCTTGGCTCTTTCACATTGGGGCCCCATCTTTTGTATACACATTTTAAAATTATGGCAGTTATATTATGCTCAGGATGTGAAATGCTCTGCTCAGTAGGTAAAAAAAAAGGAGGGAACGCTGGTCATGAAAAGATAACTAAAGGGGAATTAATCGATATGAAAGCCTTACAGAAATAGAGACATATGGAAAAAGATGTACCATAAGGAAAGAAGATTTAAAAGAAAATTGGAAGAGAGAAACAGGAGAACTAGTCAGATAATAGAAAGGGAGAAATGGCAGAAAGACTTAGACAAAAGAGAAAGGATGATTGTAGTGGGTCTGAGAGAGAAGGAGAAGTAAATCAGTCCAGGATCCCTGAAGAAGAAATGGCTGTTATGGAAAATTACTACAAAGAGATAACAGCGAGCAAGAAGATAGACGAAGTGGGGGGAGAACTGTGTGGGATTTGTTAAAAAGCAGACTGAAGAAAAACACAAGTGTCATGGAGTTTGGATGGAGGAAGAAAATGAAGAATTGATGAATCAATTCAGAAGAAATAGAAATGGCCACCAAGGAAGGGAAAAGAAAATCAGCGCCAGGTCCTGATGGGTTAGGTTACCTTTTCTAGAAGACTTTTAAAGAACAGTTAAAGACTCCACAAGTCCACATCTATAATGAAGGAAACCGCAAGGTGGGGAGGGTGGGGTAAAAATCTAAAAAATAAAATAAAATAAAATAATAAAATAAAATAATTAGACCCTGGAAAAGCAAGTAAATGTGTCAGTCATGCTGATGACGTACATCATTCAGCAAGATCAGACAGAGAAACAGAGAAGACCAAGGGGAACTAGAGAAGTATTTAAAGAGTTTGGAAGCAAAGAAACCGAAAATTGTTAATCTTATTAGAGAAACAAGGGGAATGGAGATTAGAAGCCTCAAGGAAGAGATGGACGTGGCAGGAGGCCGAGCTCACCTGTATAATCGACATTTCAAATAAGAAAAGATTACTGAGTAAACAGGAATTAGAAACCAAATTTAAAGACACAATTCCATGGTTTTTATATCTGGCAATTCAGCACTTTGGTACTAAAATAAAATTAACATCTATTCTAACTCAAAAAGCATCAGATTTTGAAATTATATTACAAATGTTTGAAAACCATAACAAAGGGCTGATCTCTGCTTTATATAACTTACTACTAGACAAACAGAATACTTCCACACTAAATTACCAAAATGCCTGGAAAAAGGACTGTATCCTTAATCTGGAAGAGAAGATTTGGACAGACATTTGGACAGCAAAGATAGACTATCCTACACCAATCTCATTAGAGCTTCAAAAATACAAATTACTTACCAGATGGTATCTTACACCCCAAAAAATCTCCTACGGTAAGGCATCTTACTCCCCATTCTGCTGAAAAGGCTGTGGTCACATCAGCACTTTTGCACACTGCTGGTGGGAATGTGAAAAAATAAAATTGTACTGGGAACAATTCAAAAAATTAATCAAAGAAATAACCTCTATAGAAATAGAAATTTCCCCTGAATTCTTATTTTTGGGTATTTGGCCGCAAAACATTCAGGCACATAAATGCAAATCTACTTTAGAAGTTATGATTTACGCGGCACACACAGCAATAGCCGCAGTCTGGAAGCAACCAGACCCTCCAAATATACAGAACTTTGGGACCAATACTTAATGGAACACATCACACAAAAACTAAATGAAGCATCTATACGCCCAATCAGAAGCAGATTTCATGATAAATGGAAACCAATCTTGGATCATCTCATGAGAGAAAAAGTGGTACCAAAAAGCTGAGTTGATCTCCAAAAATGGGTATAAATATGAGTTTTCTCTTCTTAATCTTAACGAATTCAGTCTAATACAGACCTGGTTATCGGTTAAATTAGATAAGGGAACCTCTGGAATTCATAGATCAGTTAAAAATCACAAAAGCATAGGTGCTATTACTGAAGGTATGAAAAGGGTTTCTTACAATACACTAAGAAAATCTTAATATATCTCTTGTCTTTTGTCATAGCTATAGCTTAGGGCAGTTTCTACTCAGAGTGGTTATTTTACATGTAATCTCAATTGGAATTTCAAAATGACAAACAAAGTTACTTATTATGAATGTTAATGCACTGTTATTGATATATTTTTATATTTCTTTGAGTAAAGAAAGTTGCACTGTTCATCCAAAATGTTAATATATTGAAAGAAATTGTTTGTAATGTATTTGATATTTAAATAAAATAAAATAATTTTTTTTTTTAGAAAAAAAAAGGAAGAGATGGATGTTTTACTTCAGTTGGAGGATGAAGACTTGCAGCAAACTGCAAAGATCTTAGGTATTACTTACTGGGTGAGTCTAGATGCGTGGAAAAAGTATTGGATGTACTGGGCCAAGAAGTGTAAAGAGCACTTACGTAGATGGAATAAACTACAATCTGTTTCTCTGTCAAAGAGCTCTCTGTCAAAGTATGTCAACACACATTTGATTCCAGGAGGGAAATACATAGCCAGTGTCTTTTCTCCTACTCAAGATATAACATGAGAGGTGAATGCTAAGATCAAGAAATTTGTTTTGGGAACAAATAAGTTCCCAGAAGATATAGCAGCAATTTATTCTGAAAGATAACATGGAGGCCTGGGAATGTGGGAAATATAACTCCTCTTTTCATATAGGTTTAGTGATGCAAACTTTGTGATCGCAACAGATGACAAAGATGAAAGAGAAAAGAAGAAATGGTTCATTTTCTATGATTATTGGGAAAGTACAGACTGGGCTGAGTGGTGGTGGGTAGAAAGAGATAGTTAGGTAAGGTTGACCTTAAAGATAGTGGGCAGGGCTCCCTAGCTTCCTGCACAAGATGGCCACATTAGCCAAGAGATGGAAAATAGAATTTTGTGCAGTTAAAAGAGCTTTTAAGAGAAAAAGGAAAGGCACTGAAACTTTATGGGTCACTGTTAGAGGAAAAAAAAGACAACATACAGACAAAAATGGACAGAAAAGGGTGCCATGTAGTTTATGGGAGATCAGGTGGAGAATGTTTCACCAAGTTCGAAACATTTATGGGGAAAACCCTTGGGATGGCAATAACCAAATAAAGACAAATGTGTGGGATGGATAGGAAGAATAAAGACACTTTGGAGAACTTTTTGAGAGAACTGACTTCCAAAGAAGTGTGGGAAGGGGTTGCGAAGACTTTTAAGTGGAGCACATTAAAGGACCAGAAATGGGAGACGATAGTCAGCAGATTCAAACCTCAAGAAGGTGTTGAAGGACCATACAGAAGGAGGTCAGAGAATGGACAGAAGACAGATACATAAAGAAGAGAAAAAGAATAAAAGTACTGAATGCACTTGAAGTTATAACTGTAGGCGACATACATGGAAGGAGCAATGGATGCCTGCAGAGAAACATTTGTAGGAGAGCATGCTGGTCAACAGGTTGATCAATTTGGTAGTGGCACAAGGTTTGACATGGCTGAGAGCAAAACAGAAAAATATGAGAAATGTTTCCTCTGTCAGAATGCATAACCCCTCTTCAAACTTGTGTGTTAAATTTACCTCCCCAGCCCAAAGTTATTGTCCAGGAAATAGAAAATTTGATAAACAAGATCAAATTAGGGAAGGCTCCTGGCCCTGATTTCTTACCTCCAGAACTTTTTAGTAATAAGATTAATTGGTGGGGCCCCATACTAGCGGAAGCCTTCACAAAAATAAATGAGTCAGGTATAATTCTAGACAGCTGGAAGCAGGCAATTATAGCCCCAATCCATAAGAGAGGGGACAGATTACATCCAGGGAACTATCGCCTGATTAGACTTCTTTCAGTAGCAGGCAAACTGTACACATCCTATCTGTTAAACGGGCTATCTAATTGGATGACAGAAAATTCTATATTAGTCCCTGGACAAGTGGGCTTCCGGGCTGGCTATTTCACCTTGGATCACTATTTTGTGTTGTCTCACCTCATTAAGAATATACATCTGTATCCAAAGGCTCAATTTATGTAGCTTTTGTGGATTTAAAGATGGCCTTTGACTCGGTCCCAAGAAATAGACTGTGGCAGAAACTTACAAAATATGGTAGAGATGCCCATTTACTCTGGTTAATTCATGTACTATACGAAACATCTGAAGTGTGAATACAGATTAATAATCAAGGATTGTTGTTGAATCCCTTCAAATTGCATAGAGGGGTTAGGCAAGGTTGCATTTTGTCACCTTCCTTGTTTAACCTCTTCATTAATGATCTTTCAGCAATGCTTAGGTTTCCCAGCTCACATGCGCCTATGTTTGCAAATTTTACAATTTACAAAAATTTAGAGAAAGGCCAAAGTCACACTGGTGGTAAATATATATGCACCAAATCAGGCCCAAGATAAATTTTATTGTGATTTAAGAGAAGCAATTGCAAAACAAACTTTTGATGACCTATTGGTAATGGGAGACTTTAATGCTGTTGTAAACCCCACTCTAGATCAAAAATCAGCAACTACAATGTCTTTGAGAAGTAATGTTTTACCAAAATCTTATTGGGAATTGATGGAGGAATTTACTATTGTAGACCCTTGGAGATTAAAGAATGGAGACGGGAGACTTTACTTTTTATTCACATAGACATAGGTCATGGTCACATTTAGACATGATATGGATATCGGTGACAATGTTGAGAGATGTAATGGAAGCAGAAGTACTTCCAATGTCATTTGCAGATCACAATCCGGTAGCCCTGACATTGTATGATATAGTGAAACCAACTAGATGGTCGATGAATTTGTCCGTACTAAAAGATGAAAACTTTGTAAAAAAATGTAAGAAAGAATTTGAAGAATTTTTTTAAAGAAATTATGATCCAGAAATGAGTGAACATATTGTATGGGACACGTTCAAAGCCTTTCTTAGAGGTAGAATGATATTTTATGAGAGCTGGCTTCGGAGAAAACTGAGATCGAACTATTTAAATTTAACTCAACAAATCCAAAATGAAGAAAAAAAATTAAAAGGAAACCCATCAGATGTAAGGAGTAAAGAAAACCTGAGGAAACTACAACATAAATTAAATTGTGAATTGGCTGAAGAACTGGCAAAGAAAATGAGATATGTTAAACAATATACATTTGAAAATGCGAATAAACCCTCACATTGGTTAGCATACAAAATTAAGAAAGAAAAGGCAAACAGAAATATCAAAATATTGAGAGATAGTCAAGGTAAAGAATGTGCAGACATAAATGATCAAAAAAAATTGTTGAAGCTTTTTATAAAGAACTATATAAACGAGAAAATGTTGATGAACAACAACTTGATCTGTACTTAAAAAAACATGTAGGAAAAATATTTTCAGAAGAACAGAAAAAGATATTAAATGAACCTATAACAACAACTGAAATAATAGAAGCAATTAAAAAATCAAAAGTAAATAAAACACCAGGTCCGGATGGGATTCCAGCGGAATTTTATAGAATCTTTGAAGAACAGGTAATAGATCCTTTGAAAAAAACAATTCAGCAGATACATGAAAAAGGTGAGATGCCGGCAACTTGGAGGGAGGCATTGATAACGCTTATCCCAAAACAGGATGGTGATCCAACAGAGGTTAAAAGTTATAGACCGATTTCACTTTTAAACTCAGATTACAAAATATATGCAATAATTTTAGCAAATAGACTAAGAAAAGTACTATCTGTTTTGATACAACAGGATCAGTCGGGATTTTTACCAAAAAGGCATTTGAGGGAAAATATACATGTGATTTTGGATGTTTTGGAGTATTACGAAGTACATTCTGACAAGCAGGTGATTCTTTGCTTCATGGACGCCGAGAAAGCTTTTGATAGGCTGAATTGAGACTTTATGTTGTCCCAATTAAGATACTGGGATTGTGGGGAATATTTTTATAAAATGGTAGAAGCGATCTATGACCAACAAACGGCCAAGATTACCTTTAATGGTACAATGACAGACTCCTTTCAAATAGAAAAGGGGGTTAGACAGGGATGCCCCCTTTCACCTCTTCTTTTTATTTTTGTATTGGAAACTATGTGTGACGTGGTTAGAAAAGAGGGAAAAATCAAGGGTTTAAGGATAAAAAAAGAAACTTTCAAAATTCTGGCTTTTGCAGACGATGTGGTCTTTATAGTGGAAGACCCACTAAATTCAATGGGAAATCTTTTGTATATTTTGGAAGAATATGGTCAATTATCAGGCTATAAAATAAATAGGGAAAAAACTAAAATGCTATCCAAAAATTGTACAAAGGAAAATGAAAAACAACTGTGTGTGCTAACAAAATTTGATATGGCGAAAAAAGTAAAATACTTGGGAATTTATCTAACAAACAGATGCAGTTCCCTATATAAAGATAACTATATGAAAGTCTTGATAGAACTAAAAAAAGACCTTGAATTATGGGAAAAATTACAATTATCGTTTTTAGGACGGATTGCGCTAACCAAAATGAACGTGTTACCGCGCTTGATCTTTTTGTTTCAAACCCTACCAATTTTAAAAAATCAATCCTTTTTTAAAGAGTTACAGAAACTTATAACAAAGTTTATATGGCAATCGAGGAAGCCCAGAATTAAGCTTAAGTATTTGAAAGACAGACCAATCCATGGAGGATTTGGCCTACCTGATTGGTATAGCTATTATGTTGCTTCAGGGATATGGCTGAGAGACTGGGCAAAACTCGAAAATAGTAGAATCTTAAACCTAGAAGGACATGATTTACAAGTAGGGTGGCATAAAATATTGTGGTATGGAGAAAAAAATAAAACGTTTAGCAATCAAATAATACGATGTGCCCTTTTAAAAATATGGAAAGAGCTAAAGTATAAAGCCTATCGGAAAATACCCAAATGGGTTTCCCCATTAGAAGCGTTCATAAAACCAACACTAATTACAGAGGAAAAAAAGTTAAGCTATGGAGATCTCTTAAATACTAAATTGGAACTCAAGAACAACCACGAATTGAGAGAAGCGGGTTTGAATCTAACATGGTGGGAACAAAATCAGATCCGTTCAAGGTATAATATTGATAAGAAACAGGGTTTTTTTTTAAGAACTAACGGGTCTAGATGAAGTATGGTTAATATCTGAGGAGAAAGCAATAAAGAAAATATATGAATACCTTTTGGAAGAGAAAATGCAAGATGAGTGGGTCAAACCAAACATGATCAGTTTGGCACGGGATATGGGCCATAGTATTGAATTGGACAAATGGTCTATAGTTTGGAGAGAAAACCTTAAAACAGTGAGAGCAAGTTCTTATAAAGAGAACATTTTTAAAATGTTTTATAGGTGGCATATTCCACCGGAGAGACTCTCCAAATTCTCAAAAAAAAAAATCGAAAATCTGTTGGAAATGTAAGACAAACATTGGTTCATATTTCCACATATGGTGGACTTGCTCATTGGCCAGGAAGTTTTGGTTGATGATTCAAAGAACTTTGCAAGAAATGTTATTGATTAAAATCCCTTGGAATCCGGAACTATATCTATTAAATATAATCCCAAGAGACTTTACAAAGGAACAAAAAAAATTGTTGGTACATGGTATTACGGCAGCTCGTATACTATTTGCTAGATATTGGAAGACAGATAAGATTCCAACACTCGAGGAATACGTAAAAAAGCTGTATGAAGTAGCTGAAATGGACAATCAATGAGGCTAAACAACAACCAAGAGCGAATGTTTAATAGAGTATGGGAAATGTTTTATGACTGGTATGACAACAAATATCTACTGTAAGACTAATTCGGGTTTTAATTTTGGAAACTATTAGGTTGTTTACTCTTTGTAATAATATACTTATGTTTAAGCTATTTTGTGTTTTTGAAAATTTGGAAACTTAATAAATAAATTTATTTAAAAAAATACAATTTCAATACTTATGTATGCTGATGATACCCTGTTGATAGCCCACTCTCAGGTTGGACTGCATCACTTGATAGCATTTGGACACTATTGTATCAATGAAGGCCTAACTACCAATTATGACAAATCTGACAATTTTTACAGAAAATCTTTGACTCGCCTCATATGCCTGGTATTTAAATGGCAATAAACTACAACAAACAACTAGATATAACTATTTAGGTCTGAAATTCCATTCCAATTTGACTTGAAAGAATCACCTAGACCTTATGAAAGAGAAAGCCTTGAGAACGTCCAAGAGGACCCAGCATTTTTTCTATTCTAGGGGAGGTCAACATATTTCCTTGGCTTTTAAGCTTTTTGCAGCTAAAGTAGCTATCCAACTTCTATATGGCATTCCCTTGTCGGTTGAATTAGTAGGTGAACACTTAGATTCCATCTTACATAACTTTCTTAGAAAGTTTTTGACTGCCCCTTATTGTGTAGCTGGGACTGCTATTAGAGCTGAGCTTGGGATCCGTTCCTTGGAGGCAAAAACATGCACCTCTATTTTCAGCTACCGATTAAAACTCCTTCTCATCTATCTGACAAATAGTCTTCTGAGCTTGTTCCTTCTAAGCTTGCTCCTAAGGAGTTCATATGCTAGTTCCTGGTTTCAGCATGTTGATGTCAAATTTCAAAGGCTGGTACTGAAAAGCACCTCCTTGACAATTATGTTCTTTTCTGCAGCCTGTTCTGATTTGAAAAGATTATTCCAGTGGGATTTAAATAGTAGTTCTCTGTGCTCGTCCTGTATGCTCTCCTGCTTTCTTTGGCTTTCTATATTCAAAGTCCCATTGCCTGCATATAGACGTTTTGACCATCCCAGCCTATAGGAGAGCCTTTTTTCTATTTAGGTTCAATGTGTTACCTACCACTGTTCTAAGTGGGTGTTATGCTAAAACATCCTATTCTCAGCATCTGTGTGGCTGTGGTTTTTGGTTCTATCAAAACTATAGAGCATGCCCTTTTCCCTTGTCAAAGATATAAACACTTGAGAACCCAGTATACTGATTCGTTACTCTCTGATATTGATTTGCCTGTTGCAATTAAGCTCCAATTCCTGCTTGATGGCTCTGATCCAGCCATTTACAATCTCAGTAGTTAAATTTCTTTGGGGAATATTCAGACACATGAGACACAAGGAGAACTTAAGGAACTCACATACTACTAAACAAGGAATATGATTTGTAAATCTTAAAATCAGTATTACCAGGTATTTTTATAGATTGTAATATTGGATAACCCAATTGCTATATTTGTAAAAACATACTTTATATATATATACGTCTAATTCTCTTATTTACTTATGACCAACTGGTCTGTGAGCATTAATAAATGATGATGATAGAGTACATACATCAGAAACTTAAGGGGTCAGTGCAGTGTGATAAGACAAAATGGCTGGAGATAAATGGAGGGCTTGGTGGCTGTGGTTGGAGACATGAACCGCCCATAAGAGATAATATATATATAGGATTGTAAATTTTTGTAAAGTGTTTTGTATGAAGATGTGGTAAAAGATATTGTAAAATGCCGCTAGAATGTTTTATATTTGAAGAACATAAATATTTGTTTCTATTTGTTAAAAATGTAAATATATTGTGAAGTTGTATATGTATTTTGGGTTTTTAATTTTTTTGTTTTGTAGTATGGTGTGAGGTCCTCGCTTATTCAGGAGACTTTCTCCTTTAAGACACACTCTTTGTAAATGAACTTAGTAGATTTCTGCAGCCGCCAGGAACTAAAAAATCCAAGTCTCTCTATTTTGGTAGAATTACCCAGTGTCTGGGCGCTTCAGAGGACTACGTGGCCCTGAGGAAGGACTGATCTAATTGCTGGGATAAGTTTAAATAAATAAGGTTTTATTTTTAAGAGAACAAAATAGGTTTCTGGGTATTTCTGAACTGTTGTTGAGGAAAGAAAATATAACTGACAAAGCTTGGCATCACACACACTCACTCAAACTCCAAAACTTAACTCTAACAGGCTTAGACACTCAGTCTGAAGTCTCTTGCTCTTATAGCCACATAGGCTGAGCTGCTGGTCTCTCTTAGCCACACAAGCTAAACTCTCTTGCTCATAGCCACACAGGCTAAACTCTTTCCACAACTCTCCACACTCGTCTCTTCAAGAAAACTGAATCTCCTCAGAGACATCTCTTCTCCCACTCAGACATCAGCCAATCACATTACACTTGTCTCCCTCTATCATTCTTACATTACTGCAGTCCCACTAAACATTTAAAGAAACGCACACACCAAAACATGAATCATTACATATGGTTTGTAATCTAATAAAAAAATTATTATTCCCCCCGCAAAAAAAATTGTTATCCCAAAGTTTTACCTTGGTAGGGCAAAGCCAACTTTTCTCACTTGTTTGGGCTGCTCTCCAAGAACAAGGTGGAAAGTCAGAGATTTTTTTTTTTTAATTGTCTTAATTTGAGGGACAAACTTATTAGTATAATTTAAAGAATTTCACTTGAGAGGCTTTTTACTTACAGTGAATCCTTCCCTCATACAAAAATATTTTTTTACATTATCCTTTGCTCCTTTTATTAGTCTATGCTATTAGGACCTGTTCAATCTATTTATTTAGCTTATTAATTTGCATTGTGTGAGAATGCTACTGAAAATAGCAGTACAGTGATATTCCACTCCCTTAAGAAGTATATGAAAAATTGTCCCCACACTCTTAAGATAATTGGCGGTAAAATGGTCAAGGATATTAGAATATTGATGTCTTGCAATAGTTATGCAAGTTTATGAGTTGTCTGGATATATGGAATGCTTCTCAAAGAACAAGGAGACCGAAGGTGAGGAAGGTGACCCCAGAGAGCACTGCGGTCAGGCACTCAACATTGCCTGACCCTTCCAGGCCTGAGAGAGGCCAGGTTGGCAACCACCAGGAATAGGGCCTTCTCGGTGGTGGCTCTCCACTGGTGGAATGAGCTCCCGGACAACATCAGGGCCCTGCAGGACCTATTGCAGTTCCGCAGGGCCTGCAAAGCGGAGCTCTTCTGCCAGGCTTTTGGGGCCATCACTGGAGGGAATGGCCCTTAGCAGGTGGCTTGGTGAGTCACCCCTAGAACATCTTTGGTGGAAGCCTCCTGGCCGGAAATAAGTAGGTTGCTGATTTTGATGTTGGTTTGTATTTGCTGCCATCTGTTTGATTTTACTGCTTAAGTGTATGTATTTAAATGTGATTTTTTATGTGCGCATTTTAACCTTGTATGTTGATCTTATGTTGTTAGCCGCCTAGAGCCTGTTTCCTGGCTAGGCGGGATATAAATTGAAAAAATAAATAAATAAATAAATAAAATTCAACTGACACTGGAGAAAAATGTTTCTTGCCAGAAGGAGGTTCAGGTATGCTTCTTGTTAACTACCCGTGCAGCATTTCAAAAAAATATGTATGCAATATACTTGTACTGGCGGTTTAGAATAAAAATTCCTTTGATGTCCATGGATGGTAAGGATGTCACTACTGACCTTTTAATACTAGAAACAACTGGCTGGTTACAATGTTCCTGAATCCCCATGAATTGCACATAG
Organism: Lepidodactylus listeri; assembly: GCA_029233225.1. Classification (NCBI taxonomy): domain Eukaryota; kingdom Metazoa; phylum Chordata; class Lepidosauria; order Squamata; family Gekkonidae; genus Lepidodactylus; species Lepidodactylus listeri. Next base: position 106,286,445 of record JARCFY010000009.1, on the reverse strand, counting down.
AAGATTCAGACTGTTTTGTGCACCAGTTCTAGTACCCACAAATCTGAGATCTTACACAACTCCTCAAATACTAGCTAGGTCCTAGTTATCAGATCAAAACCCTCTTGTGAATATTGCTTTCATTTCTCAATGTTATTTTCCACGGTGAATATTTTTGTACATAGTTATGGTCTACCTCCCATCTTAGGAAAGTAGTGTTTGTATTTTTTAAAAATAAATCAATCAATCAAAGTTAAAAAATTATCCACCAGAAGTTTTATTATTAGAAGGAAATCAGAGCAAGTTTTGTGTTCCAAACAGGTACCAAAAATGACCCAGTTTATACAGACTACAACAAATCTCATAAATAAGAGCAAACCCTCATCTTGTTAAAAGGATCTCTAAATCTGTAGATGAAAGACAGGGCATAGAAGAGGTGAGAGACCATGTGTCCCATATTTGGAAGACAAATAGAGACCATATTTGGAAGACAAATCTTCACATTACAGCTCTGTAGGAGTTGGCTACCACCTATCCCCCAAAAAATTAGTGACTAAAAAATCTTACTTTTTACTTAATTTAGTATGCATTTTAATACCCTGTATTGCTACTGCACGAGACGGGGAAGATGCGATCCTCAATGAGTGCCAGGATAAGCATTTCTAAGCATGTGCCTTACTTCTTTCCCAGAGTAAAATGGACCCCCATTTGGAAATAACTGTGCACACACCCCCCCCCCCCTTACAAGACAACACTCAACTTAAAATTTCCCAAAGCAACCCTCTTGTGACAGGCCGCACCACCCACAGCAGCCATTTTGGGCCAGCCTTTCCCAAAAATCCCTCAGGCCAAGTCCGATTGGGGATCCCTGGTTCAGAGAGAAAAATAAAGATAGGCTCCATACAACCCAGCTAGGCTTGCCAGCCTCCAGGTGGGGCCTGGGGATCTCCCGCTTTTACAACTGATCTCCAGCTGACAGATCATTTCCCCTGGAGAAAATGGCTGCTTTGGAGGGTGGGCTCTATGGCATTGTACCATGCTGAGGCCCCTCCCCTCCCCAAACCCCGCCCTCTCCTGGCTCCACCCCCAAAGTCCCCAGGTATTTCCCAACCCGGACTTGGCAGCCCTAAACCCAGCTCAGCTTTTACAACTCCAAAGTCATAACTTCTGTCCCACTATTACTGAACAAGAACGGCTGGACATTTCAAGGAAAGCTATTTGAAGCCTTCAGGCTCTAGAGCCCACACCTGCAAGCACAAGAGACTAGGACCCACGGCCATTCGCTAGAACTCTCCTCACGACGCTGCCAGCGGCCCCCAGCAAAAGCCCCGCGCGCCTCGCCTCTCCCGCCCCCGTCCCCTCAGTAACTCATAATACCACGCACGCGCGTCTGTCCCCTGCTTTTATAGTTAGTTCTGGGCAGGCGCAGAACAGTCCTCCTGGGCTTTCCTTTCCTTCCAGTTCCCGGAGACTCCGCCCTTCCTCTCTCTCCCCCCCCCCCCCCCCCGGCTTGCAAAAGCCTGCCTGTGGCTGCTCCGGAAGTTCTAGCCCCGCCCCTAGCAGGCCGGGACCGCTTCCCTGTATCTGTGCGGGTCTTTTGCTTGTGTGCAGCGAGAGGGGATTGGTGGCTCGGGGTGCAGGTGAGTTAGCCTTTTCGAGAAGCGGGGTGGGGTGGGGTGGGGTGGGAGAGCTAGGAGATCCGGTTAATGAGTTCGTGTTTGCCCTTTTGCAATAAACTGCTAAAGCAAGATGACTTCTGTGCTTTGATTTGTATCTTTGCTTGCACGTGCAATAGGAAATACCGGATGGGGGGGGGGGGGGGATATAAGGCTGTCATTGTCACGCATTGCCTCGTGTGATGTTGAGTGACCAAAGCATGGCGTTGGAAAACTGTGCTTTTCTGGTTCTCTCTCTCTCTTGCCTTCTTTCTTAATTCGGAACGTAAAGGGAGGCCTGTCCGGGCTGTGCTGTTATTACTCATAAGTGAGGGGCTTGTCGTTTTAGAAGGCTTCCAGATGAAATCTACACTGTTAAAATCCGCGATCACTTAATTTAGATTACAGCTTGCAAGTATAGCCCGATAGCTGTTTCAAGATACTTATCTTAAAAGCGACCATGTGATTGGAGTGTAGTTTTGGCCGGCTGTTGGCTCTACAGTCTGAAAAACTGATTAACAGTGTTTTTGTTGTACATCAACTGTCAGGTTAATACCAAGAAAAAGTTTAAGTGGGCTTTAAAGCTACTCAAGGATTTGCTGTGAACTCTGAGGAAGCTCTTATCACTGTTCTTGTGTACTTTGGGGCTTTTCTTGATTAACTTGAGGCCAGTTTCCATTGTAGCTTCAGTTCTATAAAGAGATGCAATTGTAGGCCTAAGATGCTAAAAATATAAAATAAAACTGAATGAGGCTACAGCCTGCAAGTGTAACTACAGGAGTAACTTCAAGGCACTAGTTGTGTTATTTGTAGAGTGTACAGTCAGTGGTAAATCTGTCTTTGCTGTAACTATTAGGCCAATAAGTCCTGAAAACTGAAGATGGAGGTCCTATGCCTGAGTTGGAGCGGACCGAGATTAGGGATCCCTCTCCTGACCTTCAATGGGGCACCATTGGTGCCAGCGCCGGAGGTTAGGAGTTTGGGAGGGCTCCTGGACCCTGCGTTAACAATGGAGGCCCAGGTAGCAGCCACTGCAAGGTCAGCCTTTTATCAATTACGGCTGATTAAGCAGTTGGTTCCCTTTCTCGAACGCAATGACCTGGCCATGGTGATCCATGCGTTGGTCACCTCAAGACTGGATTACTGTAATGGTCTCTACATGGGGCTGCCCTTGTACCAGATCCGGAAGCTGCAGCTAGTGCAGAACGCAGCAGCCAGACTGATGTTGGGGGAACTCCTTATGGGGGAACACATTCAGCCGGCCCTGAAGGCACTGCACTGGCTGCCTATAGCATACCGGATCCGATTCAAGGTGCTGGTGCTTGGCTATAAAGCCCTATATGGCCAGGGACCTGTTTACCTGAGGGACCGCCTCTCCCCGTATGTGCCCCAGCGAGCACTTTGATCGGGTTCTCAAAACTGCCTGTTTCTACCAGGGCCCAGGGAGGCCCGACTGGCAGTGACAAGGGCCAGGGCTTTTTCGGTGGCAGCCCCGTACTGGTGGAATGAGCTCCCAGAGAACATCAGGGCCCTGCGGGACCCATTACAGTTCCGCAGGACCTGTAAGACGGAGCTCTTCCGCCAGGCTTTTAAGTAGGGGCCGCTGCCATGATCTTACAGCCTTGGCCCAAGTAATAACATTGCCGCCTAGACCAGCTGCACCTGCCGATGTGTTGGGATGGGATGAAGTAACACCACCTAGTAAGGATACTGTATAACTGTTTGTACGATGTATGTTTTTAAGTTGTTTTTATGATTTTAATGTTTATGCCTCGTGCTGTTAGCCGCCCTGAGCCTGCCGAGAGGCAGGGAGGGCGGGATATAAGCTCAATAAATAAATAAAATAAATAAATCTTAGCATACTGAAACACAATAACTGCCAGCTGGTTGATCCTCGCCGTTCTGAAAGAGTCAAAGATTTATAAACACCTGTGACGGGTTGAAACTTTGAATCTGGGGTATGTGTAGGGTCTGTGGCCTGAAGGTTAGAACCAATAACATCATTACACAGAGGGATGCTAGGTATTTTAATTGTCACAGATGTCCGATTTCTACTGCTATTCTTTAGCTCGGGTAGATCTCCTGCCTAGTGAAAAATAGCATCTGATTGGAGTGTAGATCAACACATGGGAATATATATAAGTACCCTGACCAGTGAAACTCACTTGGTTGAGGCTGATAACAGTGATATTTAATGGTTTCTGCTATTTCTCTCTGAAATCACCACAATAGTCATCTTTCCATTTTGATAACGTGCCCAGTAGTGGTTATCTGCATACAAGTGGCTTATTGCCCAACAGGTATCTAAAATGTTTAGAAAAATGTCTAACCATGCCTCGCTTTTGCTTCTCTACTGCTGTTAGAGAAAACTCCCAGTTTCTGAGTGACACTTCTGTTTGATCTGAACCAGTGTGGTGTAGAGGTTAGACTAGCAGGCTAGGATCTAAGGCTGCGAGCACACACACTAAATAATCCACTTTCAATCTGCTTTCAGTGCACTTTCCTACTGGATTTTACTGTGTGAACGGGCAAAATCCAAATTGAATGGGCATTATTTAGTATGTGTGATCACAGCCTTAGAGACCCAGACTAGACTCCCCATGCTGCCATGGTAGCTTACTAAGTGATCTTCTGCCAATCACTCAGCCTGATCTATTTCACAGGGTGGTTGTTCTGAGGATGAAATGAAGGTGAGCTCAATAGTATTGTACCAACTTTGGGACCTCACTGTGGAGAAAAGCGGGGTATAAATATGGGAGCCAGTTTGGTATAGTGGTTAAGTGCGCGGACTCTAATCTGGGAGAACCGGGTTTGATTCCCCACTCCTCCACTTGCACCTGGCTGAATGACCTTGGGCAAGCCATAGCTCTGTACCAGTTGTTCTCTCAAGGACAGCTTGGGAAAGAGCTCTCTCTGCCCCACCCACCTCACAGGGTGTCTGTTGTGGGGAGGGGAAGGGAAAGGAGTTTGTAAGCCGCTCTGAGACTCCAAGTGAGTGAAGGGCAGGGTATAAATCTAATCTCTTCTTCTTCTTAATATAAACGTATTTACCATTATGACTACTCCTGTTAATTAGAACAAATAAAAAAATGTGAAAATGCATGTGTATACAAAATGCGAGCAAGATCCTTTAACAGTTTTCCTATGTAAAAGACCACATTTTGCTTCTTCGGTCGAAGAATACGATAGCATCTGAAGTCTGGTGAAAATAGGCCAACCTGACTTGAGGCCAAAGGGAGATCACCAGCCATGTTTGATGGTCCACTAGAAGCTTGACAGAACCCGTGGGTTTTATTGCCAGCTTGGAACTGCAGAAAACAGGAGGGAGGTTGTTGAAAGGCACACAGCAGGTTACAATCCATAGCTAGTGTTCTTCGTTTGGCTCAGCAGGTCACAGATTGTGTGAGCCTTGTTTACAGCATGCCTTCTCTGTTCTCACCGGAATAAATATGTCTCTCTCTCTCTCTCTCTCTCTCATTTATTCTCCCCCAGAATTTGCCTCGAGAGCAGTCTCTCACAAAGATGAGACTGGTAATCCTTGATAACTATGATCTTGCAAGCGAATGGGCTGCCAAGTATATCTGCAATCGCATCATCAAGGCCAAGCCAAACCAAACCAGGTATTTTACTCTTGGTTTGCCAACAGGTAATATATATACATTTTTGTCTTCCATTCTGCAAATATTTTTTAAGGTAGCTCAGTGTTCCAGTAATGTAGCTTCACTCATTTGGGGACCTCTGGACTGTTTTACTGACCTGCTTTTTGTCTCTCACATTATGCTAGGAATCTGACCCAGATATAGCCCTCTTTAATAACCACTGGTTTCAAGCGGGTAGCCGTGTTGGTCTGAAGCAACAGAACAAAGTTTGAGTCCAGTGACACCTTTAAGACCAACAAAGTTTAATTCTGGGTATAAGCTTCCGTGTGCATGCACACTCCTGAAGAAATGTGTGTGCACATGAAAGCTTATACCCAGAATTAAACTTTGTTGGTCTTAAAGGTGCCGCTGGACTCAGACTTGGTTCTACTGGTTTCAATAAATCTTTCCTGAATCCAGCTTGCTGGGTGTAACAGTGGGATATTCCCACTGCCCAGCCTTCTTACGATATCTCCCCTGACAGTCCAGTCAGTTTCTGTTCCCTCTTTGACTGTTGGCTTCTTTTCCAGCTGGTTTGACAGACTGAATGTTACATGCTACCAAAATCCAGAGGGCAATTTGTAATTGAGAAAAGCCACTTAGGGAAAGCTGTTTGGAGCACAGAAGTGGCTAGTGGGAAAGATGCTTACCCTTTTCCCTACCTACTGGCCTTCTGCTTCAGCTAACCCTCCGCAAGCCCCTTTCCCCCTTGCAAGATGCTCCTAAGACTGCAGTTGGCAAAGACCCAGTTGGGGAAAGAAGTAAATGCCAGCCGTTTCCCCTTCTGTTAAAGTTATTTTACTTTTCTCTAACAGAAATGACTGTTAGGTTCCTGTTGCATGCACTTCTGCAGTTATGTGTATTTGAGCTCTGAAGCAACTTTTTTAAAAAAAAGTTTCAACCAGCTAACACGGCTAGCATTTCTTCACAACACTGTCAAAACCAGGGTTACTGAGAATCAAATTTTCACTGGCTTCAGTGGGACTGAGGCCTAGCTCACAGATTTAGCAGAACAAGGAAGTAAAATCCTGAGGTAATCAAGTAGATATCAGAGTTTGGGGGAGGATGCCATTATTTATTGTCCTGAGGCCTGTTGTAAGACTGAGGCCTAGCTCACAGATTTGGCAGAACAAGGAAGTGAAGTTCAGGGGGGGGGTAGTGAAGTTCGGGGGGGGGGTGGCCATTTTTTATTGTTGTCCCTGTGTTTGCAGGGGGAACCCTCAAGTAAAGAGGAAAAGGTTATACTCCAGTCTGTGCATCATTTTTCTATTTAAGGAAGGTTTTGTTTTTTGTTTTTATGCAAATATGTATTTATTCATAAACAGACTCTCTAGTCTGCATTCTGAAGTGGAAGCACTTTTCTGCCACCTCATTCTGTTGTGTGTTTAGAGCAGTTCTTTATACCAAGAAAGAGTCTTGTTGATCCTGCTTTTGGGTAGAACCCCTGCCTGCTTGCAGTGTTTGCCAAACAAAATGCTTCCAGAGCAAGTAAATTACAAACTATTTGGCAAACTGTATTGTTAGTTCTCCTTTGATGTTATAGCTATGCCAATAAAGGTTGTGGTGATGATGATGGAATAAATGACAATGAGAAGAGAAGGAGCTACAGCAGACTTGCTCAACGTAAGAGCCACATAGAATAAACGTCAGATGTTTGAGAGCCGCAAGGCAGGAACAAATTTTACACACATGTTTTAATTTTTTTAAATATGCAAATGTGCTTTTTATTAACGTTAAATGAGACTGCCACAAATAAAAGGGGTGAAAACAGATATTGGTAATGATATTTATTTGTTTGCTAATTATATTGATTTGTCTTAGAGAGAGAGAGAGAGAGAGAGAGAGAGAGAGATGGAAAGAAAGAATGAAAAAGGTGGAAAGAGAGAGAGAGAGAGAGAAACAAAAAAAAAGCAAATAGATGTGGGGGAAGGAGAAAAAGTATGCCTCCCCTTCGCTTCCCCAGCCGCCTTGCCAGGAGCCGCACAATATGTGTGAAAGAGCCACATGTGGCTCCCGAGCCACAGGTTGGCCACCCCTGAGCTAGAGGCTGAGGGCAAAGTTATCTGGAACTGAGTGTGGGGGCCCTTGTGAATGCTACAAGTGCATTCAGTCAGGTGTTGCCTGACTGGAGGCCAGTATGCATTTTACAGGTAGGGTACCTCTGTGTGGTGGAGGAAAGTGCCATCAACCACTTAGGGTTTTCAGGACAAGAGACATACAGAGGTGGTTTGCCATTGCCGGCCTTTGTGTAGGAACCCTGATTCCTTGGCTCGTCTCCCATCCAGCCAACCTTGCTTAGCTTCTGAGATCTGTCACAGTAGGGCTAGCCCTGGACCATCCGGGTCAGGGCACATATGTGTAAAACCTCATGAAACAGCTAAGTTGTGACGTATTCCTAAGTGTGCTTGGGGCACAGGTCTATAGTCCTGTGTATATTTACTCCCAAATAAATCCTAGTTCACACTTGCGGGAGAATGAGGTGATAGAATCCACTTCAGATTACAAGTGGAGACTCGTATGTTGGAATGCACCTGTATGTTAAAAACTCCCAGCAGAGAGGAACCAGGACCTTTTCCCCTGCTGGGCTAGTTTCTATTTTGCCCTTATTTGTCATTTTTTTAAATGCAAAGGAGATTTCAGAGCTAGAGTCCACCATTGCTTGGAATTGGTGCAGACCTTTCTACTTTGTGTGGGCGGGTCTTCCACCTCATTCTCCTGTGCATTTAAACTAGGCCTGTCATGCTTAACAGGCTGGGATTCGCTGCTACGGAACTTTTTGTAGGATCAGGCTAGGAGATTAAAAATTGGTTTGGGATTGTAGGCCACACCCTTTACACTTTTCCGGTAGCAAGAATAATCCCTGTTTTCTAATCTCCAGCGCTGGCAATTTACTGTCTTCAATACGTCTTTTGGCAGTGTTTTTTAAAGGTTTTGGCATGAATTAGCTTTTTTCCCACTGTTTTTTTTAAAAACCCTCATCGTGAAAGAGTTATTGCATCTTCAGAAGCCCAAGTATGGAGCAGTGTAACAGCAATAGGATAATTACTCTACCCTTGATAATTGCTTGATAATTACTCTACCCTTGATAATTGGCCAAGACATCTTGAAAAGTTCTGTGGAACACTGTGAGTTGCTCCAGATGAAGCTGTTGTCAGTGGCAGAACAGGAAGGGCCGATCAATGCGAGGGAAGAGGCTGAAGTGAGCTTCCTGCATTTGGTAATACTGAAAGATATGGTGATGAGCAAATGATCCTTCATGTGAAACATGCAAAGCGTTTCCCTGTTTATTTATTTAGCTATTTGTATCCTCCTTTCTCTCCAACGAAGAACGGAAACAGCTTACAACATTTCCCCCTCATCCATTTTCTCCTCACAACCATCAGCCTGTGAGGATGAGCACATGTGACTGGCCCAAAATCACCCGCTCAGTTTCTACACCAGGGTAGAGATTTGAATCTGGTCTCCCCGATCCTAGTCTGACAAGCTAATGAGTATGTGTGTTGCCCATTTGGAGAACGGTTCTTTTAAGGATTTCAAGAAGCAGTGTCCAAATTAGCGTTGGAAGGGAAAAAAGCTTCATTTTATTCAGATTACAAACATAAAAAAGAGAATAACAAAAGGATTATAGCCAATCCCTTTCTGCCCTGAAAATATCAGCGGTGGGTCGATTCAGGTGTATCATTTGAAGGTTGCTCAGCGTCGGCCTGGTCTGAACGGAGGGAGAGAATAATTCCAATATTATGCCAGCTATCTTATACTTGAACACTGGCAAAAGAAAATAAAACTTTTTAACTAAATGCAAATATCTGTATCTGTGCCACCTCCTAGTTAAGCGACCTCCTTTCACTCCTTATCACTTTGCTAGTTTGTAATCTTTCACACAACTTATCTTTCACTCCTCTGTACTCCAGTTATTTCTTACTTTTCGAAACTGCCTTAACTTTCTTCAAAACCCAAAAAACAAGTATGTAAGGGGGGGGGGACACACACAAAATAAATGCATGCCCTGGTGAAAGAGCACAGCCTGCAAGCGTTGTAATTCTACCACAGCCAGAACCATCACTTGGTGCATATGATTATTTTACCTTCACAACAAACCTGAGGTAGTTTTCTCAGGGCAAAACACCACACCACAGGGTTTTCTGTCACAATTGCCCACATTCCCCATTGCATGGAGGCTGACAGTGGGAATTTTAAAAGGTTTGAAAACAGAATCTGGCCCACTCAATCCTGGATTGATAACTGAGGGGTAATGAGCCAAACCACTGATACTCAGTGACTCAGGAATCACATATGGCTCTGACATGCCACTTGTGGCTCCTGCCCCATGTTTAAGGAAAGTGGACGAGTCTCTTGCTTGTTGGGGCTTGTGGTTGACAGGTGGTTCCCACCTTGAAGGAGCTACAGCCAGGTAAGCTGACAGCCATGCAGAGGTATAGACCTCATGCCAGAGATGGAAGTAAACATGGCTGTTTTGGTTGATGGTAAATGCAGATTGGCTGTATGTGGGCTGCCGAGTGAGTATGGCTGAACTAAGCTGACAGGAACAAGGAGGTATACTTTTTAAAGTGAACAGGAATTATTCAAAGAAAGAGAAAATGCACAGTAAATAATGGTAGGTAACCCAGGGCTGCAGTGGCTCAAGTGGTTAAGACGCTGAACTGCAGACCGGTTGTTCATCAGTTCGGGACCTGAGTGCTTCATGACAAAGTGAGCTCCCGTCTCTGGCCCCAGCTCCTGCCAACCTAGCAGTTTGAAAGCAAGAAATTGCAAGTAGACAAATAGGTACCACTTTGGTGGGAAGGTAACAGCGTTCCGTGCGCCTCAGTATTTAGTCATGCCGGCCACATGACCATGGAAACGTCTTTGGACAGCACTGGCTCTTCGGCTTGGAAATGGAGATGAGCACTGCGTCCCTAGAGTCGTATTTGACTGGCTTTCGAGCAAGGGAAACCTTTACCTTACTAACCTCAGAACTGTGAGATGTCCTGCCCAAGGAAAAATATTTCTCTACTGCTTGCCGGGTGAACTCTCAGCCTAACATACCTCACAGGTTGTTTGTTGTAAGGATAAAAAATGGAGGAGGGAAGGAAATCTAAATAAATGTTTGCAACTACAATGAAGGTATTTCCTTCTAGCAGAAGTAATAATGAAATAATTTGTTTAATGCAGGAAGTACACCTCTGGGCTGCTACCAAAAGCTGATTGAGTATCATAAAAAGGGAGACCTCTCATTCAAATATGTGAAGACGTTCAATATGGATGAATACGTAGGTAGGTTCTTTCTCCTTTTACAGATACTGGCTTTACTAACGGTAGAACAGAATCCACAAAGGGCGAGAACTAAAATAGGACACAATTGATTTATTATGTGGATCTATGAATCTAAGAAACTTGTTTCCTTTCCACAGTTTAACTGTGATGGGAGAAAAAAGCTAACCTTCCCCCCCCCCCCCCCCCCATTTTTGTTTATTGTTTGAAAATTAAAAGCAATTTACAGTAGAAGAACTAATGCGTTGTAACATGAAATATACAGTACATGACATATAATACAGAAAACTTTAACGGCTGTAAGATTTGTAGTTTGTATGTAGTATAAAAAGCCAACCTTTGTCTTAAATGTTTGTTCTAGGACTTCCCAGAAATCATCCAGAGAGCTACCATTCTTACATGTGGAACAATTTTTTTAAGCATATCGATATAGATCCGAGCAACGCTCATATTCTCGATGGGAATGCGCCAGACTTAAAGGCAGAATGTGAGGGGTTTGAAAAGAAGATTGAAGAAGCCGGAGGAATTGATCTATTTGTTGGAGGTAACAATGTTGTTTTGATTCTAATGATTAACACAGAAAGATCAGGAGGTGAGAATTTAATTGTACATTAAGGAGGCCTGCCAGTTTCCTTTTGCTTGCATTGCTTACACGCATGGTTTGAAGAAAAAGAAGAGATTGGATTTATAACCGGTCCTTCACCACCTGAAAGAGTCTCAGAGCGGCTTACAATCCCTTTCCCTTGCCCCCCTTCACAACAGACACCCTGTGGGGTAGGTTGGGCTGAGAGAGTGAGTGACCCAAGGTCACACCAGCAGCTGCATGTGGAGGAGAGGGGGAGTCAAACCCAGTTCTCCCAGATTAGAGTCCACACTCCTAACCACTACACCAAACTGGCTCTCTATCTTAAGTTAGATACACACTTTTTCTCTGTCCATGACACTTAGTATTTTATTTATTTCATATGCCTTCTTTCCAGAGACCTACTTGAGTCTCATACAGTTGCCAGTTACCTGAAGTACAAATGTCTAGTCCCATTAATGGAATATTATTTGCCGGATGATGTTACTTCTGTGCCATAAAGAGCTTCAGCTACCCATTTCCACATATTAAGCCTCTATTAAAGGGAAAGGGATGGATGGCCCAGACCAACCAGATCTTATCAGACCACACAAGCTAACAAACAAACAACAGGGAACACAGTGTACAGACTGTAAAAATATATCAAAACGCTGTGTAAAAATTATGTTACATGTATTTGTGTACACTAATATACATGAGAGCCAGTTTGGTGTAGTGGTTAGGAGCACAGACTCTGATCTGGGAGAACCAGGTTTGATTCCCCTCTCCTCCTCATGCAGCTGCTGGTGTGACCTTGGGTCAGTCGTAAGTCCTTTCAGAGCAGTCCTCTCAAGGGCAGTTCTCGAGAGAGGTCTCTCAGCCCCACCTACCTCACAGAGTGTCTGTTGTGGGGAGGGGAAGGGAAAGGGATTGTAAGACGCTCTGAGACTCCTTTGGGTGCTGAAGGGCAGGGTATAAGTCCAGTCTCCTCCTCCTCCTACATTTGTAACTGTTCCACAATTTGTACAGTAGCACAGAATGTCTTCTATGTGTTTCAAACAAAATATATAATAAAGTTTATAAAACCATTCGCTACGTATTCCGGTTCTTCTTTATATGTATGAAGAAACAAACTCAAAACCGAACAAAGTGTTCAATACAAGAGCTTTCTACCAACGCTGCCAAGTTTGAAGCCTATTGTGCTCTGTGTTAAGCTGGGATTGGTTTTTGCAAAAAACAATAGAACTGACTCCAGATTCAAGATTCCTGTGAATATAGGGCTCAATGAAGTTGATACATCTCTGATGACGGTTAGAAACGAGATTCGACCTAGGAAACTCGTCTTCACTTCGTTTGAAGTTAGCAGTCAAACTCTGCAGCCTGCTACACATTCATTTCTTGAGCTGCTTTTCACCTTTTTGGCAGCTTTTTGAACAGTTTTGAGTTTGTTTCCTCCTACATGAGTGATACTATAAAGAACAAAGCGAATACATAGTGCATGGTTTTATAAACTTTATTATATTTTGTTTGAAATGCATATAAGACCTTCTGTGCTATTGTGGAACACACTGTGAACCGTTACAAATGTACATTAGTATACACAACTACACTAATTTGTAGCAGATATTACGCGTGTTCTAGATAGTGCTGGGGAGGAGCCAGTGGTCGTGGTACATGTTGGCACCAACGATGTGGGGAAATGTAGTAATGATTTCCTGGAGGAAAAATTTAGGCTGCTAGGCAGGAGACTCAAGGCCAGGACCTCCAAGGTAGCCTTCTCGGAAGTGCTACCTGTTCCACGCGCAGGGCCGGAGAGACTGGCACAGATCAGGAGTCTCAATGTGTGGATGAGATGATGGTGCAGGGGGGAAGGGTTCAAGTTTGTTAGGCACTGGGATACTTTTGGGAACAAGAGGGAGCTGTACAAGAGAAATGGTCTCCACTTGTCCCGGGAAGGAACCAGGCTGCTGGCACTTAAAATCAAAAAGGTTGCAGAGCAGTTTTTAAACTGAATATTGGGGGAAAGCCGACAGGAGATAAAAAGTCTCTGGTTCGAATGGCTCATCTCAAAGAGATGAAGGGGTAGCTGTTACTTTCCTACAAGGAAATGGATTAGAATTGTCCACTGAGACTGTGGCTAATGATAGGGACTGCCTGGCAAGGTCTTGAGGCAGCAAGAGGAAGGTTGTGGGCGTAACATGTATGGGAAACTATAGATGTTTATATACTAATGCTAGAAATGTCCAAGGTAAAATTGGGAAGTTGGAATGCTTGGTGTTGGGGAAAAACATAGACATTGTGGGTATTTCAGAAACTTGGTGGGATGAGGAAAATCAGTGGGATACAGTGATTCCTGGTTATAAATTATATTGGAAGGATGGGGGGAGAAGGGTTGGAGGTGGGGTGGCTCTGTATGTCAGAGAGGGTATACAGTCCATTAAGACTGAGAGGGTAAGAGAACTGGATTCACTTCTGGAAACGCTATGGGATGAATTATGAATTATCATATGGCAGGGAGGGCGGGATACAAATCTCAAGAAATAAATAAATAAATAAAGTAGTGGACCCAAAAGAAAACTTAACATTGGGAGTTTGTTATTGCCCACCAGATCAAAATATAGAGGAGGATTATAAAATGATGAATGAATTAAAGATAGCGGCTAGACGCTGTGTTGTAACTGTGTTGTAATAGGTGACTTTAACTACCCACACATTGATTGGGTCAATATATGTTCAAGTCGGGGAAAAAGAGACTCTCAGTGACTGTGCTATGGAGCAGATGGTCACAGAACCTACCAGGGAAGAGGCGATCCTGGATTTGGTCCTAAGTAACACCCAAGACCTGGTGAGAAATGTAAAAGTGATTGCACCACTTGGGAACAGTGACCATAATGTTATTGAGTTCAACATTTGTATAAATAGGGAGTTGCCCAAAAAGACTGACACAACCACTTTTAACTTTAAAAGGGGTAACTTCTCTGAAATGAGGGGACATGTGAGGAGGAAACTAAAAGGAAAAGTAGAAAGGGTCAGAACCATTGGGGAAGCTTGGGGACTATTTAAAATTACAGTCCTAGAGGCTCAGAAAAAATATATACCATGGATTAGGAAAGGCACAAATAGGTATAGAAAAAAGCCTGCATTGTTAACCAACAAAGTAATGGAAGCTGTAAAAGGTAAGAAGGATTCCTTTAAGCAGTGGAAAGCTAGTCTCAGTGAGGCTGATAAAAGGGAACACAGACTGTGGCAAATAAAATGCAAGTCTGTGATCAGGCAGGCAAAAAGGGAATATGAGGAGCATATCGCAAAAAACATAAAGACCAACAATAAAACTTTCTTCAAATACATTAGAAGTAGGAAACCAGCCAGGGAGGCAGTGGCGCCCTTGGATGACCATGGGGTAAAAGGTGTAGTGAAGGATGATAGGGAAATGGCTGAGAAGCTGAATGCATTTTTGCCTCTGTCTTCACTGTGGAAGATGAGAAATGCCTGCCCACTCCAGAACCGCTGATTTTGGGAGGGGGGTTGAAAGACCTGAGTCAGATCGAGGTGACGATAGAAGAGGTCCTACGTCTGATAGACAACTTAAAAAGAAATAAATCACCGGCCCCGGATGGCATACATCTGAGAGTTCTGACAGAACTCAAATGTGAACTTGTGGCTCTCTTGACAAAAATATGTAATCTTTCCTTAAAATCTGCCTCCATTCCTGAGGACTGGAAGGTAGCGAATGTCACTCCCATCTTTAAAAAGGGTTCCAGAGGAGATCTAGGAAATTACAGGCCAGTCAGTCTGACATCGATCCTGGGTAAGTTGGTGGAAACTGTTATTAAGGAAAAATTAGTACACACATTGATGAACAGAATCTCTTGAGGAAGACTCAGCATGGGTTCTGTAAGGGAAGATCTTGTCTCAGTAATCTGTTAGTGTTCTTTGAGGGAGTGAACAAACATGTGGACAAGGGGGACCCGATAGATGTTGTTTACCTTGACTTCCAGAAAGCTTTTGATAAAGTTCCTCATCAAAGGCTCCTAAGTAAGCTCAATAGTCACAGGATAAAAGTTCAAGCCCTTTTGTGGATCAAAAACTGGCTAATTAAAAGAAACAGAGAGTGAGTATTAATGGGCAATTTTCTCAGTGGAGGGAAGTAAGCAGTGGGGTACCACAGGGATCAGTACTCGGTCCGGTGCCTTTTAACTTGTTTATTAATGATTTGGAGTTGGGAGTGAGCAGTGAAGTGGCTAAATTTGCAGTTGACACAAAGTTGTTCAGGGTGATGAGAACCAGGGAGGATTGTGAGGCACTCTAAAGGGATCTGTCGAGGATGGGTGAGTGGGCATCAACGTGGCAAATGGGGTTTAAAATGTGGCCAAGTGCAAAGTGATGCACATTGGAGCCAAAAATCCTAACTATAAATACACATTGGTGGGGCCTGAACTGGCAGAGACTGACCAAGAGAGGGATCTTGGAGTCATAGCAAATAACTCAATGAAAATGTCGCGACAGTGTGCGACTGCAATGAAAAAGGCCAGTGCTATGTTGGGGGTTATTAGGAAGGGGATAGAAAACAAATCACCCAGTATCATAATGCCCCTGTATAAATCGATGGTGTGACCTCATTTGGAGTACTGTGTACCGTTCTGGTCACCACACCTCAGAAAAGATATTATAGCATTGGAAAAAGTGCAGAAAAGGGCAACTAGAATGAGAAAAGGGTTAGAACAATTTCCCTATGAGGAAAGGTTGAAGCACTTGGGGCTCTTTAGCTTGGAGAAACGATGGCTGAGGGGTGACATGATCGAGGTTTATAAGATTATGCATGGGATAGAGCAGGCAGAGAAAGAAGTCCTTTTCTCCCTTTCTCACAATACAAGAACTCATGGGCACTCAATGAAATTGCTGAGCAGTCGGGTTAGAACAGATAAAAGGAAGTCCTTCTTCACCCAAAGAGTGATGAACATGTGGAATTCACTGCCACAGGAGGTGGTGGCAGCTACAAGCATGGACAGCTTCAAGAGGGACTTAGATAAACATATGGAGCAGAGGTCCATCAGTGGCTATTAGCCACAAAGTATAGATAGGAACTCTCAGTCTGGGGCAAGTGATGCTCTGTATTCTTGGTGCTTGGGGGGGGTGGGCAACAGTGGGAGGGCTTCTAGTGTCCTGGCCCCACTGCTGGACCTCCGGAGGGCACCTCGTGTTTTGGGCCACTGTGTGACAGAGTGTTGGACTGGATGGGCCATCGGCCTGATCCAACATTGGCTTCTCTTATGTTCTTATGTAATATAATTTTTATACAGTGTTTTGGTATATTTTTTACAGACCTTAGAAGCTAAGCAGGGTCAGCTGTGGTTAGTACTTGGATGGCAGACCTACCAAGGAAGTCCAGGGCTCTGACGCAGAGGCAGGCAATGGCCAGGGACCTCTGTTTTTCTCTCGCCTTGAGAAGTCTCTGGGGTCACCATAAGTCAGCTGCAACTGAACAGCGCTTTCTACCACCAAAGGAACAGGACGTTTTGTTCTCCAGTCCTTTTGGACTACGTATCTGTCGTACAAATTCAGCTACAGCTATGAAGCTGGATTTCTTTGTTACAGACCTCTGTGTTTCTTTGTCGAAGCTTACCTTTCCCACCCATCTCTGATGTTTTCCTTTTCCCTTTTGAAAATATTTCTTACAACAACCCAAACAGTTTCAGCGATGTTACGCTGAGATAAGGTCTCTTAAGTGACATCCTTTATCAGTATTGGTGTTCCATTATACCGCACAGGTCTGTCTTTAAAGATATTTCACAAGGTTCCTGGAAGTACTCATTAATTGACTTCACCGTGTGTGTTCTCTTAAAAGGCATTGGTCCAGATGGCCACATTGCTTTCAATGAGCCGGGCTCCAGTTTAGTATCAAGAACGAGACTGAAGACACTGGCTATGGACACCATTGTGGCAAATGCAAAATATTTTGATGGAGACTTATCTAAAGTTCCAACGATGGCCTTAACAGTTGGTGTGGGAACAGTGATGGACGCTAGAGAAGTAAGATCACTTTTTTTTGTCCTGACATGGGGGGGATGTGTTTCATTTACTGAAATATTTGTGCCCCCCCGTTTTGAGCAGTTTGCAACAACCTTGTCCCCACCTTGATTTTATCCTCACGACAAAAACCCTCTGAGGCAGGTTAAACTTGAAGGTGCATGACTGGCCCAAGAGCTCGTAGGGAGCTTCCGTGGCAGAGTCGGGACTTGCCCTGGGGTCTCCCAAATCCTAGTCCCACGTTTCTAATTCTTACGCCACACTGGCTGAATTGAAGAAGAGGAAGAGTAGGTTTGTATTCCCCACCTTTTTTTCTCTTACCGTAAGGAGTCTCAAGACTGCTTATAATCCCATTTCCTTCCTGTCCCCACAACAGGCACCTTGTGAGGCAGGTGGGGCTGAGAGAGCTCTGAGAGAACTGGGACTGGCCCAATTTCACCCAGCAGGCTTCCTGTGGAGGAGGAATGGGGGAATCAAACGGTGTTGTGCAGATTAGAGTCTGCTGCTCGTAACCAATACATTATGGGGAACCTTTGCGGGGGTGGTGGGGGTGCACATCTTTCACAAATGTATAAAACAAAGCCACCTGGGGTATTTGTGTGACGCATTCCTGTCTGCTGTAGCAGTTAGCAACAGATTTGTTCTAGCAAAGCAGTCGCGTCTTGAACTACTCACATATTCACTTTTCTCCCCTCCCAGGTAATGATTCTAATCACAGGTGCGCACAAAGCTTTTGCCTTGTACAAGGCGATTGAAGAAGGGGTCAATCATATGTGGACAGTGTCTGCTTTTCAACAACATCCTCACTCTATCTTTGTCTGCGACGAAGATGCAACCTTAGAACTGAGAGTTAAAACTGTGAAGTATTTTAAAGGTGAGCAGCGCCTTCCCTAAGAGGCTGAGAGCTAGTTTATGTGTTTAATTTACTGCACTTTTTATCCTGTCTTCAGTCTGTTCTCACAGCAGCTCTCTGGGGTAGGTTAGGATGACCAGAAGACTGGCCCAAGGTCACCCAGCAGTTTGGGTGGCCCTGAGGATGGATTTATATCCCCTGCTATGTGTTTGCTTCTTGGAGCGGTCTGCAAACTAACTCCACTCGCCAAGCACTGCTTGAGAGCATATGGAAGTCTTTTCTGTGGCGTTAGCTTTTTGTCTCATTGGTAAATGCAGTCTGTCAACAGAAAGGGCAGCCGTGTGATTTAATGTGCCATGAAAACCACTGAGATCCACCTTCATGGTGTGCGGTGTGCTGCAAAAACGTTTGCCAAACTCATGCCTGTGTAATGTGAAACATTTTTCCAGAACAAGAGTAGGTAGCAAACTGAATGTATTTTTTTAATATAAAAAGTGATTTTTTTAAAAAAACCATACATCTCTTAATTTCAGGTGGTTTCCATAGGGCCTCCTCTTCTTAAAGGGCAGTCATGGTTTTGTTCACCCATGCAGTATCATTCTGCTGTTATCATTTCAGGCTGCAAGTCACATAATCAGAATTTTTAAAATGTTTTCTCCATGTTTGTTTGGTTTTTTTGAAAACCCCGCAAGCAGAAAACTAGCTGATCAGGAAGAAGATTGGGCTCAGATCTTTCCCTACAAGTAGAAAATGAGCCCATTGAAGTTTCAAATGTAGATGAGCATTCAAAAATATTACCCACCTGTAGCTGACAGTTCAGTATCCTTTGCACCTGTTACCTAGATCTTTGTTGTCTGCTTTCTTTTCCTGCTGTTGTTTTAGAAATGCATATGAAAAATCTTTGCCTTGATAATGTATCTGTTCTAGGGATGGGGTACATAAATCAGTCATGCCAAAAGTTTGGAATCCCAAACGGTAATGCAGATCTGTGCCATTTCTGTTCATTCTTGTGTCCGTGAAAAACCAAAGCGGCGGGGTTTTGATCTTCGGGGTGCAAAAAAACCTCTTTGATAACGGCAAGTTCATTGCTCTGTATATTGCCAAATACTATTTACATCAATGCCCAGGGGTCCGTTGGAGCGGGAGCGCACAGGAGCGCAGCTCCGGGAGTGAGGAGCCCAGGGGGCGGGCACATGACCAAGCCCCGCCCCCTCCTCGGCTTCCCCGAGCAGTGCAGAGGCGCAGCGCCCCGGGGAAAGCCCTGCTAGGGTCTTTATTGTTTTTAATGTTTTGTTTTAATATTGATAATTTTATCATTGTTCCTTTTATGACTGTGTGCTGCTTTTCCAGAGACTTGCTCAAGGTGGCATATAAATTTTCTAAGTATACCATTTTTTATCTGGGCACATGGCACATAAGTACTGGAGAAATTTCACCAACCCTTCAGCAGCTTCCACCCCATCAGTTTGGTGTAGTGGTCAGGAATTGGACTCTAATCTGGGAGAACCGGGTTTGATTCCCTGCTCCTCCACATGCAGCTGCTGGTGTGACCTTGGGCCAGTCACAAGTTCTCTCAGAGCTGTTCTCTCATGGGCAGTTCTCAAAAGACCTCTCTCAGCCCCACCTGCCTCACAGGGTGTCTTGTTGTGGGGAGGGGAAGGGGAAGGGATGGGTGGTGCCCATGTCCTGGGTATCTCAAGTCTACTTGAAACCTGGTGGTTTCAAGGGAGCAGGAAGAGAATGAGGGTGTGTTCTTTACGCTTATTTTTATTGCACAAAGTATTGGATGGGGAAGGGAATGGAGGAAGAGCAGGTCAGTTTCACTCACCTGTGGAGTGGAGCCTGAGGGGTGGGTGTTGCCTTCTGACACACTTTTGGTATGTTAGGGGTGTGGCATATGCAAATGAGTTATGCAAAAGAGTTGTGCAAATGAGCTCCTGCACCTCTTTTTCTACGAAATGACCCCTGTCAATGACACCACTTCTTCCCTATCTTCCTAACACTGCACGATTCCCAGGCACTACATCACCATGCTGGGGAAAGGTTGAGCTCCTTAAAAGGGAGCTGGCAACCAAGGGAAAAGAATATTCAACCTTGGTTGTAGCAGGGCTTAAAAACAAAGGTCAAATTCTGTTTTGCAGTGTGTGGACTTAGGGCCAACCAGAAACAATGCTGGGAGATCTGTTATAGAAACTTGCAACATTAAAAAAAACCCGTTATCAGGACTTTCTGTGAGAACCCTTACAGAGCTAATAAGCCAGGCCTTCTGGAATTAAAAGTCCTTTTTTATTCTTAATGGTCCATAGTAGTCAACACGTTTTGTGTTAGTGATACAGAGCAAAGGGCTGTAGATAAGATACACATTATTCAAAAGCAAAGAGGGAGGAGGGGCACCAATCAGGTTAGTCAGAAATGGCGCTCCATTACATGTCCATTTAGCTTCCCAGGAAAAACGTGCTCAAATGTGCGATTGCTCATCCCACATTCCTTCCCGCACCCCACCGAAACCTCCCCAGCGATTCCCAGGCTACAGTTAGAGAGGCACCTGGAAGGCAGAGTAGCCGTTAAGACAACAAGCCAAGGCCATATAAAAGCAAAGCAGATAACAGTTTCAACAGCAGTGATGAGCTCTCCGGCGGAGCGGGTGACGTAGACTGAGCCGGGGAAACCACCTCCCGCCCGGGAAATGTCAGATTCTGACACTTTCCCCCTTCCCTCCTATACCCCTGATTTAAAACTGCCTAAGGGAGTGACTGTTTGCCATTTTTAGGCAAACAAATACCTGTATGGTTTCCTGCAGCAGGGCAAACAGCAATTCCCTAGGACAGAGAGGATGAGTACGAAGGCCTGAAGGCTTTAAACCCCTCTCCTCTCCCCCTCCACATGATAGTGGAACGTCTAAGAAATCACTGGAAGCACCGTCTAGCTTGGTCCTTAGCAACCCCGTTTTCTATGAGTGCCTATTAGTGAAATGGAGGTTGGAACTGTTAGAAGCATAAAATCCCCAAATGGCAGCTTTTCTGCATAAATAAATGTAAGTAAAAAGAAATATCCGTGTCTATTGTATTATTATTATTATTATTATTATTGATACAGTTTGCTCTTTTTTAAAAAAAAGGTTTAATGCACGTGCACAACAGACTCGTGGATCCACTGCACAGTATGAAAGAGCAAGACTGAAGGAGGAACCAAAGCTGGCAATGCGTTAGGTGGCAGATGAACTGACTGCTATGCAATGTGCTGGAAACTGGTTACGAAAGAGAATCTCATGCCCTGTGCTTCTCCTCCCCACCCCAGCCCTTCTCTGAAGGTCCAGCCTTTACACTCTCACATTCCTCCTTAGCCCAGTAACAAGCCATGTCCTCTCTTCCTTCCTACCCAGGTTTGTGTTGACTGTTACACATTAGCTGTTGGCCATTAGAAACCGACAGAGCTGTTCTCACCCTGTTCGAGCTTTCTGGAATGCAAAATATAAAAATATTCCCCTTGTTTGTCCCAAGGCACTTTTTTGGCTTGGGTTTTGTAATGTCAGTGTCAAACTAGATAATCAGGCACTTTATTGTGAAACGTTTACACACACACACACACACACACACACACACACATCGATTATTGGCTGCCTTAAAACTCTGTACACCTTCATGGGAGACGGTGTCAGGGTGACCTAGTTGGAAAGCAGTACCTGCAACCGTAGATGATTGGTTTGGTAACTTTTTTGTCAGCTTCAAGAATGGTAGCTATGTTGGTTGTTGTGGTTAAATCAAAGAAACTTCTAGCACCTTGAAAGCTAAGGTGTGTCAACAGCTACCTGCGATGCCAAGGGTTTGAGGATCCATGTGAATGAACTGCCATACGACACAAGTGGCTGTGCTAAGAAGGGGAAGGCAAGCAGAGTGCCCTTTCCTCCCATCAGTCCCTCCTGCCCAGTGTTCCCTTTGAGCAGTGCCCGTGAGCGACCGGCTGCTCATTGACACAGGAAGCCCCGCTCAGCAGCAACCTGGAGCCGCGCAGGGTCTTGCACTGCCCGTTGCTCAGCTATATTCTGCTCAGGATGTGAACTGCTCTGCTCAGTCGGGGTGGGGGAGAAACTAGAGGGAAGATTGGAGTCCTGCTACATCACCTTTCCAGGCTTGTAAATGTCCGCTGGAGAGAAAAGGTGATAAAAATCCACCTTGGCATTGTAGACATTGCCTTGCCTCTGACAGCTTTATGCATGCAACTAAAGCGTGCTCATCTGCTGTCTTTACATGCTTCGTGTGTACTTAAGCTTTATGATTTTTCCCACAAGGGGGGAGTGGACATAATATGAATGAGTCCTACACATTTTGAATGCTGTTGCGGCCTTTTAATTCCCTGTGGCTGTCAACATTGCTAAGAACACAGCTCGAACTTAACCTCAAGTATAGCACCGCTATCGCAGTTCATATTTGTATTTCTTCAGCAGTGAACTGGCCTTGAACAGCAAGATGCTTCCTGTGGCCAGAGGCCAGAGTCTTTCTTGAAAATGGTGTTTTGTGTCAGAGGGACTGCATTTTGATGCCGTGTGCCAGTTCCTTAAAGGCATTTGTCTGTGAAGGGGAAACTAACCCAATCATACCTCATCATGGAGCTTAATAAATATTTTGCTGTTTGATTATCTTTCTGTGATTATCTTTCTGGTCTCTTCTGTGCCTAATACAAACACTTAAGATGTTCAGCACAGTTGTGAGGACAGGGGCTGGGTATGTGTATGTATGGAGAGTTGGGCCATATCTCCCATGGCAGTTACGGCTGAAAAGTTTACTAAAGCTTGAAGAACTTAGCTGCCACCAGCTAGACAGTAATGTCTACATAGACCAACTGTCCGACCAACATAAGCCAGCTATGTTACATACAAGACCACTTCCTCAGTTATAGCAAATTATGTGAACTAGCTGCATTGGAAAAAGTATGGAAGTTAGTTTCATCTGGATTGGCTTGTTCATTCAGTGCAGCAGGAAAAAGAGGAGATGGGATCTGTATCCCGCCCTTCACTACCCAAAGTAGTTTGAGAGTGGCTTACAATCTCCTTTCCGTTCCCCTCCCCACAACAGACACCCATGAGGTAGATGGGGCTAAGAGAGCTCTTTTGAGGACTGCTCTTGAGACAACTTGTGACTGTGTAAGCCAGAGCAACACTCTTGTGGACTTTTCTGGTGATCTATGAGAGCAGTGAATGGACTATGCTGCCAGTTATGTGAGTTAAAATAGTGCTCAAGATGACCAGTGGGAAAATGATAGCAGATGCTTCCAACGAAGGTTTAAAGCGCCATTTTCTGAGGTTACCACCTCCAGCCTGGAGGTTGTCACAAACCACACAGACACTCGCACACACACAAAGCCTTGGGAAGCTGTTTGGCTAGAGACACATACGACTAACTCCATGAAAGTACGAACTCCATACACATACACAGGCTTGAACCCCCTCCTGCAACTTCCCCCTTCCATTTGGCACATCAAAGGACTTCACACGAGGGTGCGAAAGCAGCGGGATGCTTCCTGATGGACCGGCTCTGCTGCCTGGGACCTGCTTTCATCTAGAAGACCATGCCAGATGCAGCAGACGTCCTGACCATCAGGTAGATCTGAATATTGACCACTCCCATAGGACCCTCTTAGTGGCTAGGACAGAGAATGGACCATCTATCGGCATTCCTGGGAAGGTCTCATACCTTGCCAACCTCCCGGGAACACCCCCCAATAAATACTGCTCCCCAAGAGTCACAAGTCAGACTTTCCTCCCCGCTCCTGCTTGCTCTTCCTCCCTCCCTCACGGATCCTTGGGTGCACCACTTGGATCCACCATGTGGCTTCTGCTGGTCGAGGACCACGATCCTTTGCCCAAAGATACTTTCCCTACTTTTTCCAGACAAGACTCCGCTGGATTCCTATATAGGTAAATATCACCCTCGACGGATACCATCAATTCTCCTGCTCGTGCAAACGTCTCTGTAATTCTACCTAATTTCTTAGATCTATGTAATTGTGTGTATGATTGTGTAATATTGCCTATGAAGCTTTTATCATTTTTATAGTAAACGCATTCTCTTTATAACTCTTAACTTGAGTCTTGTGTCAGTTCCTGGGAAGTCTCGGTGAAGCGCAGCCTCTATAGGCACAAGTGGAGATCCGCAATGCCTGCTGCAGATTGTTAAGAGCTAATATTCCCCCAGATATTAATAATATAAAAGAGCAGTCAGGCTAACAACTGACCCAAGGTCACACCAGCAGCTGCATGTGGAGGCGTGGGAAATCAAACCCGGTTCTCCCATACTGGCTCCCAACAGAGCCAGTTTGGTGTAGTGGTTAAGTGCGCGGACTCTAATCTGGGAGAACCGGGTTTGATTCCCCACTCCTCCACTTGCACCTGGCTGGATGACCTTGGGCAAGCCATAGCTCTGGCACAGCTGTTCCCTCAAGGACAGCTTGGGAAAGAGCTCTCTCAGCCCCACCTACCTCACAGGGTGTCTGTTGTGGGGAGGGGAAGGGAAAGGAGTTTGTAAGCCGCTCTGAGACTCCCTTGGGGAGTGGAGGGCGGGGTATAAATCCAATCTCCTCTTCTTCTTCTTCTACTAGAGCTGGTGTTCCTAACCACTACACCAGACTGGCTCTCCAAGCTGAAGAACATGGATGTGGTGCAGAGATTTAGAGTAGGTGAAAGTATTGACTGACTTCTTGATTCTTTCAAGGTAAGTGAGAAAAATAAATTCTGATCCTGAAGGCATCACCTGTGTTAAAGTACAGCATTTAATGGCTCTCAAATGAAACACCAACTTTAATACCATTCATTTATCGGCAGGAACAACATCAGCAAGAGTAGTGGAGAAAGTGTAAAGGCTGACAAAACTGTGTACCCACTCCTGAACTTGGCCATGGTGGAAGGGTAGCCTGCAGTGGCACTCAAGACACAAACCTGAGCAGTTTGAATCCCGTGGTAACTATCCATCTGCAGAAGGTGTCCTCTACTCTTCCTTTAAGTACTATTTTATACCTTGTGGCAAAGCACCACTAAGAGAAAAGTAAAACTTGCCTTCAAAGTTCCCTCACAGCACTGTACAAATCCTTCAACTACTGTTTTGGTTTGTTTGTTTGTTTGGGGTGGGGGGGGGTGGGAAGCAGGACACAATCACCAATTCGTTTTTTGGATTGAACCCAATATATTACAAATAGAAGTAAAAAGCCTCCAGGACAGAATGTACTAGCGGTCTACAACATACACTGGCTTAAGGAACTTCATCAGAATGTGGTGGTAATGCTGACAGGAGGGGAAAGACTCTGTTCTGCTGCTCCAGCAGTCTCACAAGCAGGAGTCGGTATGATATGCCAGCATTCTGCGGCAACAAAACGGTAGCCAACAGGATACGTTGGGTTGCTCCCTACCAGCTGACTCGATTGGCAAAACGCTGAGTTCATCCTAGCTGTGAAACTCTCAGACTTCCTTAGCGCTCTGGGCTTAGCAACATCCTCCCCCTTTGCCTAGGAACTGTAACCAACAGCATCCCTTTCCCAAAGGAAAACTTGTTCCATCCCCCTGGTGGCCATTTTATGGTGGCACCCACCAACATTCCTCAGATTCCAGAAGTTGCCTGCAAATTCTCAAAATATGTATCGGGTGTTAATACCGATGGTTTTATTAAAAAGTAAACTACACCTTCTCTAGGTCCCTGAAATCAAGTTTTATTATGCAGTCAGTTCCGATTTAAGAAGGCATTGATGACACTGGTCTTGTTTACATCCACACGGCATCCAAGATTCAAGATCTCCGGCCCAGTTTGCAAACAGCGGCAACCAGTGTTGGGCATTCAGCAGCTTTACTCCGAAGTAGCTAGAAGTGGTACTCGTAGACTTCCAAACTACTTGTCAGGCTGTCTCTTTAGAACTCTGATGAAGGCATCTTTCGGCACTTCCACATTCCCAATTTTCCTCAGCTTCTTCTTTCCTTCAGCTTGCCTCTTCAAAAGCTTCATTTTCCGTGAAATGTCTCCACCATACTGTTTTTGGAAAGAAAACATTTTTTATTTTCCCCACCTCACTATACATAATACATAAAACTCAGCACTGGGACTGTGTTGTATTTATGTTAGCAGTTTTCTACCATTCTTTCAAGTACTTTTTAAACTTGAA
This sequence comes from Lepidodactylus listeri, assembly GCA_029233225.1. Classification (NCBI taxonomy): domain Eukaryota; kingdom Metazoa; phylum Chordata; class Lepidosauria; order Squamata; family Gekkonidae; genus Lepidodactylus; species Lepidodactylus listeri. The sequence goes on along the minus strand of JARCFY010000009.1, from coordinate 106,260,318 downwards.
CAATCTGTACAGAATTGTGATTTTTCTGGGGATATCTATTACCCCATATTGTTTAAGACACTCAATACTCTTTCCAGTGGCACCTTTAAGACTAACAAAAAGGTTTATTCACTGTATGAGCTTTCGTGTGCCATCGTGGGCAGTGAATATAAGCTACTAAAAAGGTAAGGTAAAGGTTTAAAAAACCTTGCTCAAAAGCCAGTTGAATTTGACTCTAGGGGGTGGTGCTCATCTCCATTTCCAAGATGAAGAGCCAGCACTGTCCAAGGACACTTCCATGGTCATGTGGCCAGCATGACTAAACGCCAAGGCGCACGGAATGATGTTACCTTCCCACCGCAGCGGTACCTATTTATCTACTTGCAGTTTCTTGCTTTCAAACTGCTAGGTTGGCAGGAGCTGAGGCCAGAGTCAAGAGCTCACTCCGTCACACGGCACTCGGGTCTCAAAACTGCTGAGCTACCGACCTTCCAGTCTGCAGCTCAGCATCTTAACCTCTGAGCCAGGATACTCTTAACTCTCATAAACTCAGACCTTGAGAATGTTTACAGTAAAAAGAAATATGGAAAGCATGTTGAACAAATGTTATTAACTTGAGAAACCTATGAGCTTTCTTGAGTTTATCTGCATTGAACCCAAAATATTCATGTACTTCTAAATGCTCTTTTTTTCCTGGAACTCACAGTGAAAGAATAAGTTACTTGGGGGGATAACCCCCTAATATATTCTAGTGAAGGAAAAAGACGGTGACGATAGAACAATTTATTCCATAAGTAAAGGACCAATACTTACACATTTTGCCAGGACATTTTTTCTATATGCTTTCACCCTGAAAGAAAAAAGGCATAGATAATTCCAACTTTTTTTTTTTTAAGAATTCTCTGCAATGTGACCCAGCCTTCTATCCCAACCACTATGAATCCATGTGTACAAAATGTACCACTAAGCAGAAATATTTGAGCCCATACTTGGTAAGATTGGTTTTACAAAATCAAAGGAAACTCCATTTCCTGTATACTTGGCTTGTTTACTTAGCATATCCACGTCACAATTCTAGCCGTACTCTTAGCAGTTTGACGTCAGTCTTCGATGACTCCTCAACTTCATTTATAATTCTAGTAGTTTCTCTGTAATCAACAGGCTGGGCAAATAAAAGATTGAGTAAAACTCTTGTGACAGGTACCCGAGAGATACAGACGCCAGCCACAGTAATAGTCTCAACCAGCAGTGAGGCTAAGATCTGACAGAGAGGTTGTCAGTCAGGTTAGGTTTTGAAGACTGAGAGGAGCCTGCCTTTTGACAGTTAGTGTAACAGGTGGAAATTAAAGATCTAAGCAGATCTCAGATCTTTTGTTTAAAGTGGAGAGTGAAGCACTACCATTAGGCCAGCAGGTTCAGCTAGGCCTGGCATGTAATTCAGTTGCAGCAGAGTACTGTGGTGATTTGATTTGATTTATTAGACTTCTACCCTGCCCTCCCGGCCGAGGCTGGCTCAGAGAGGCTTACATAAGAACACAATAAAATTCCAACAATACCTTATGACAATATATTATAAACCTCTTGAGAGAGTGTTCCTCAGGCATGTACTATGCAAACCTAACGCCTCACAACTCTTGGTTAAGTGTTAATATTTACCTCAGTTACCTTGGGGCCCTTTTCAGGTTTGTAAAAAGATCTGTCTTGCCCATTCACAGATCATAAGAACGGAAGAGCCCTGCTGGATCAGACCCGTGGTCCATCTAGTCCAGCCTCCTGTCTCACACAGTGACCAACCAATTCCTCTGGAGGGCCAGAAACAGGCATGGAGGCTGAGGCCTTGCCCTGATGTTGCCTCCTGGCTCTAGGATTCAGAGGATTAGTGCCTCTGAACATGGAGGTTCCCCTCAGTCACCATGGCTAGTAGCCATTGATAGATTTATCCTCCACGAATCTATCTAATCCCCTTTTAAAGCTGTTTATTCTTTTACATAAGAACATAAGAGAAGCCAATGTTGGATCAGGCCAATGGCCCATCCAGTCCAACACTCTGTGTCACACAGTGGCCCAAAACACCAGGTGCCCTCAGGAGGTCCAGCAGTGGGGCCAGGACACTAGAAGCCCTCCCACTGTTGCCCCCCCCCCAACACCAAGAATACAGAGCATCACTTGCCCCAGACTGAGAGTTGCTATCTATACTTTGTGGCTAATAGCCACTGATGGACTTCTGCTCCAGATGTCTATCTAATTCCCTCTTGAAGCCGTCCATGCTTGTAGCCGCCACCACCTGCTATGGCAGTGAATTCCATGTGTTAATCACTCTGGGAGAAGAAGTACTTCCTTTTATCTGTTCTAACTCAACTGCTCTGCAATTTCATGGAGTGCCCACGAGCTCTTGTATTGTGAGGGAGAAAAGGACTTCTTTCTCTACCTGCTCTATCCCATGCATAATCTTATAAACCTCGATCATGTCACCCTTCAGCCATCGTTTCTCCAAGTTAAAGAGACCCAAGCGCTTCAACCTTTCTTCATAGGGAAAGTGTTCCAACCCTTTTATCATTCTAGTTGCCCTTTTCTGCACTTTTTCCAATGCTATAATATCTTTTCTGAGGTGTGGCAACCAGAACGGTACACAGTACTCCAAATGAGGTCACACCATCAATTTATAGAGGGGCATTATGATACTGGCTGATTTGTTTTCTATTCCCTTCCTAATAACACCCAGCATAGCATTGGCCTTTTTCACTGCAATCGCACACTGTCTTGACATTTTCATTGAGTTATCTACTACGACTCCAAGATCCCTCTCTTGGTCAGTCTCTGCCAGCCCCATCAATGTGTATTTATAGTTAGGATTTTTGGCTCCAATGTGCATTACTTTGCACTTGGCCACATTTTAAACCCCATTTGCCACGTTGATGCCCACTCGCCCATCCTCGACAGATCCCTTTAGAGTGCCTCACAATCCTCCCTGGTTCTCACCACCCTGAACAACTTAGTGTCAACTGCAAATTTAGCCACTTCACTGCTTACTCCCAACTCCAAATCATTAATAAACAAGTTAAAAGGCATCGGACCGAGTACTGATCCCTGTGGTACCCCACTGCTTACTTCCCTCCACTGAGAAAATTGCCCATTTATACTCACTCTCTGTTTCTTTTAATTAGCCAGTTTTTGATCCACAAAAGGACTAGAACTTTTATCCCATGACTACCGAGCTTACTTAGGAGCCTTTGATGAGGAACTTTATCAAAAGCTTTCTGGAAGTCAAGGTAAATAACATCTATTGGGTCCCCCTTGTCCACATGTTTGTTTACTCCCTCAAAGAATGCTAACAGGTTAGTGAGACAAGATCTTCCCTTACAGAACCCATGCTGAGTCTTCCTCAAGAGATTTTGTTCATCAGTGTGTGTCCTAATTTTTTCCTTAATAACAGTTTCCACCAACTTACCCGGTATCGATGTCAGACTGACTGGCCTGTAATTTCCCGAATCTCATCTGGAACCCTTTTTAAAGATAGGAGTGACATTCGCTACCTTCCAGTCCTCAGGAATGGAGGCAGATTTTAAGGCAAGATTACATATTTTTATCAGGAGAGCCACAAGTTCACATTTGAGTTCTTTCAGAACTCTCGGATGTATGCCATCCGGGCCCAGTGATTTATTTGTTTTTAAGTTGTCTATCAGTCGTAGGACATCCTCTCTTGTCACCTCAATCTGACTCAGGTCTTTCAACACCCCCCCCCCCCAAAAAAAAAAGAGGCAAAAAATGCACTCAGCTTCTCAGCCATTTCCCTAGCATCCTTCAGTACACCTTTTACCCCTTCATCATCCAAGGGCCCCACTGCTTCCCTGGCTGGTTTCCTACTTCTAATGTATTTGAAGAAAGTTTTATTGTTGGTCTTGATGTTTTTTGCGATATGCTCCTCATATTCCCTTTTTGCCTGCCTGATCACAGACTTGCATTTTATTTGCCACAGCCTGTGTTCCCTTTTATCAGCCTCACTGAGACTAGCTTTCCACTACTTAAAGGAAGCCTTCTTACCTTTTACAGCTTCCATTACTTTGTTTTTTAACCATGCAGGCTTTTTTCTATACCTATTTGTGCCTTTCCTAACCCGCGGTATATATTTTCTCTGAGCCTCTAGGATTGTAATTTTAAATAGTCCCCAAGCTTCCCCAATGGTTTTGACCCTTTCTTCTTTTCCTTTCAGTTTTATCCTCACATATCCCCTCATATCAGAGAAGTTACCCCTTTTAAAGTTAAAAGTGGTTGTGTCAGTCTTTTTGGGCAACTCCCTATTTATACAAATGTTGAACTCAATAACATTATGGTCACTGTTCCCAAGTGGTGCAATCACTTTAACATCTCTCACCAGTTCTTGGGCATTTTGGCCATCACTACATCCTCCGGCAGCGAATTCCACATCTGAATTACTCTCTGTGTAAAGCAGTATTTCCTTTTGTCCATTTTAAACCTCCTGCCCATCAGTTTCACTGGGTGCCCTGAAGTTCTAGTATTTTGGGAGAGGGAGAAAATTTTCTCTTTGTCAACTCTCTCCACCCCATGCTTAATTTTATAAACCTCTATCAAGTCCCCCCTTAGTCCTGTCTTCTCAGCTGAAAAGTCCCAGACTCTTCAGCCTTTCCTCATAGGGAAGGTGCTCCAACCCCCTTATCATCTTGGTTGCCCTCCTCTGTACTTTTTCCATCTCTGCAATGTCTTTTGAGATATGGTAACCAGAACTGTACACAGAATTCCAAATGAGGTCGTACCATAGATCTATACAGGGGTATACAATATTGGCTGTTTTATTCTCAATCCCCTTCCTAATAATCCCTAACAAAAAGTTTGCCTTTTTCACCACTGCAGCACACTGGGTTCACGCTTGCACTGAGCTATCCACTACAACCCCGAGATATTTTTCCCTCGCAGTCTCAGCAAGTTCAGACCCCATTAGTCTATAGTTGAAATTGGGAATTTTTTTTTGTTCTTGTTCACTGTTAAAAAGAAAACATCTTGTTCCTGTCAGTTTTGTCTCAATTATCAATTCAGGCTTGAATAGGTTACACTCAGGCCCAGAGCCTATTCCCCTTGAAGCTGTCTTCTCTTTTTCAATTCCCTCAGGGAACCCTAGTGCAGTAGGATAGGCAGGAAATTGTATTATGGTGAAAGGCAAAATCCTTTATGGGTGGCATCCATTCCAGCCCTCAGGAAATCTGTCACAACTACAAGCAGACGATCTCCAAAGACCAATTTCCTTTATCACTGAGCAGTTAACCGTTTCAAATGAAGGCTACAACTTCTTAACAGACCACATTTCTGGTTGGTTTTAACAGTAGTTATTTTTGACAGCCACTGGGAGTCAGCAAACTCCACGCATCCGTGAGGGACAGCTTGCCTGAGAGAATTCTATACCCTGTCTGCCATCTGCACCACACACTTCCTCTATAAAAAGGGATTCTACAAAGTAATATCGATTTACCATCTTTCAAGAGGTGAATGCTTTTAACTCAGAATGTGAAACTATTTTGTCACTGCATCCCTTGTACCTCATGTTATGGCACTCTATTGAGGACAATCTTGAAGACAAGTTGGAAGCTTCAGTTGTTCAGGAATGTTTCAGAACATTTGCTAATAGGCGCCAAAATCACAATAACATCATTGTTCAGAAAACTTTAACTGACACAAAGGTAGTATGTGGGCTAAATTCAAAGTGTCGGTACTGAACAACAAGGGTATCTTATAATATTTCTAGAAAATCAGAATCTTCAGCTGGGGCTATCCTATGTTCAGGATCTTCTTAGTAGTGGCACCTGGTCTCTGGAATTTTGCAGAACTTAACTGGTTATTAGAAAACAAGCCAAGGTATTTATATTCATTTACATTTTAACCAAGGGAGAATGTGGTTTTTTAAATTTTATTTTTACCATCCTGTTTTGGTGCTATGTTGTTAAACTGAACTGATTATACTGAAATGTTTTATGGTTAAAACCTGTGTTGTTTCTGTTGGCCAGGAGGAAAAACCAGAAACAATACATGTTGTGCTAATGGTGCTACTTTTACATGCATAATTTGATTTTTTTTCTTTAGTTATATTCTCTTAAGAAACTGGAATTTCAGTCAGAAGGTCATGTAAACATTAGAAAATAATGTTTAAAATAATTAGAGACATGAGGAGAAATCAGAAAGTCAAGCAAATACCTTTTAAAAAGTGGCAATATTAAACTCACGTTTCTCTTGCAATTATTTTGCTTCCAACTGCTGCCTGAATTGCTATTTCAAACAGTTGTCTTGGAATAACATCTCTTAAGCGCTCACACAGAACTTTACCCTCTTTGTATACCTTGTCCCTGGAAAAAAAAGCAAAATAAATCCTTGCAGTTTCAGATAATCACCTAAACCCGTTACTAGCAGTTTTAGAATGTGTTTAATTAATCACAAAAAATTATATAGATGCAAGGCTTAGTTAAGATGCTACAAATGCAGTCAACGCATAAAAGGAAAGAGAATTAGCATTATGTTTGGGAATGTGCATACAACCAAACTGAAAATACAATTACAAAATGGTAGAGTGTAATCAAAACCAGAAAATCACACTTAAACGATAACCTTGGGACAGTTTTCCATTATAGTCCTCACATTCCATTTTGAATTTGTTTGTTTTACTGTTTGACTTTTTAATCCCAAATTACAAGTAGAAAGTGGGGAAATGTCCATGTTATTTGAAAGCAGTATTGTCTGTTGAGTTTACTTACCTGTGTACAATAATTATCAGTTCTTCCACAGCATTCCCATTTAAAAGAATGTCCATCTTTACAAGATCTGCAGGCTGGTATCCAGCGTCTTCGTAGTCAAAACTAAAGATGGGCGGAGGGAGGAAGAAGCCATTACCATTCACCACTTCAAACAGTTTATTCTTTAAACTTTTTAAAATATATTGTTTTTACTATAACTTTTGAAACTGAACTGCAAAATGGTTGTCCTACAACAAAGCATTGCCCTTTCAAATACGGATTCACACATATATAACGGGAGCTTTTCCCCCTCATGCAGAGCTACCAACAGTTCAGCCTAGGGATCCCAGCCCCCTGGACCAGACGGGGGTACCCCAATTTGGAGTGGGCTTCCCCGCTGCCGGCCAGCTGGCTGGCATGGGGGGGGGGGGATCCTGCCCACCCATGACATTTTCGGCAACTTCCGGTAAAACCAGAAGTACCACCCGGAAGTACAGCCAGAAACATTGTGCTCTGGTATTTGGGCAAACTCTATGGTTTTGAAGGTGGAAAACCATATTTTCCCAAATACCAGAGTGTACTCGCGCAACATATCCAGGTGATGTCATGCTGGGCATGTCGGTCAATATCACCCCACCTTTTGGAACACCAAAGGCCCCCCGCTGGCAGAAGTAAGTGACCTGGCAACCCTAGTTCAGCCACAGGCCAAGGCTAGGTGTTTACCCAGCATCATGGGTAGCCCCACCACCATTATCCATGTTCTGGAAGCTTCCAGATTGAGTTCCTGTGATGAATTTCTGTGCGGCCGCCTTTGAAGACTCCTCAGAAACTTCAGATGGTTCAGAATAAAGCATCCAACGTGTTGGTTGGAACACATCTTGGCAATACTAAAAGATCTCTGTTTCCCAGACACAAGTCCAAGTCCTGGCTTTAGACCCAGACATCTGAATGACCATCCGGTCCCATTCCCTGACACAATCCTCTGTGGTCTTTTTCTGGATGCCCCACCTTCAAATATTAGATGGGTGACTAACAGAGATAAGGCCTTTGTTTTGGGTCCCCCCTTTATAACTAAAGCCTGTCCCGAGTATGGTGGGCGAGCTCGATTTTCTGGGTCCTCCCCTCTTTTTTCAACTATAGCCTGTCCTGAGCATGGAATAACTGTGCACTGAGTACAGAGCCCGTAAACTAGGGTTGCCAAGTCTGGTTTGGAAAATACCTGGAGACTTTGGGGGTGGAGCCGGGAGAGGGTGGGGTTTGGGGAGGGGAGGGGCCTCAGCATGGTACAATGCCACAGAGTCCACCCTCCAAAGCAGCCATTCTCTCCAGGGGGAGCTGATCTCTGTCAGCTGGAGATCAGTTGTAAAAGCGGGAGATCCCCAGGCCCCACCTGGAGGCTGGCAACCCTACCATAAACATCTGACGGGTGGCATGTGATTGACTGTATGATGAGGAACTACTAGCACTTTAATAAGTATTGTAATCTTGGTTTTAAAATTTTGTATGAACAGATTTACATTGTTTTATTGATTTTACATAGTTCCATTGTCTTATACTGTTTGTAAGCCGCCCTGAGCCGGCTCTGTTGGAAGTGCGGGATAAAAGGTTAATAAAATAAATAAATAAAATAAATTGGTGCCCCTGCCCACCCGCTCACCCCAAGCTGCAGAATTCCCTTCCTGGGGATGTTCTCTTGACGCCAACCTTATCTCCAGGCACCAAGCCAAAATAATTTTAATGTCCCTGAGCTTCTGGTGTCACTACTGCTGGAATTACTGTTTCAAGGCTGAAGCTTTATGATCTTTATCAACAGTCATTGCTTACTTAACACTTTGACTGTTAACCATCCTTACAAGTTTTATACAGGAAGGTGATATGGAAATACTTCAGATTTAAAAAGTAAGGCATCGTTTCACTCCTTGCTCAATCGTTATACCATAAGCAAGAGTTCCTTTTCTCTGCCCCCATTCAGCACTTTAAAATATCCCATCAGCTCCACTAGAGTTCGCTACAGGACTTATTTATTGATTTATTAGATTTCTTAATCGCCCCATCCCAGCCTACACTGGGCTCTGGGCGATGTACAAGACCCAAAGTCATGAAATATAAAACATTAAAATACGAAACATTAGAAATTCATATACAGCCTATTATAAATTTCAGTACAGATAAAAATCCAAGGCAGCAATTTCTCATATTATTATCTCTATTTTGGACTACCAGTCCCTTTTTTCCCTAAAATAAATATAGCAAACATATAGAAAGGAAATAACTTGTTCATGACAGAAATACCTCAAAGGTAGCCTGCGCTATCTGCTTCCCCTCAGTCATATAAGTAGATCCAGGAAATAGACAGTGAGCCTCTCCCTGCTAGGCCTGCCTGCTCAATGTAAGAGAGGTAACCCCCCCCCCCCCCCCCGCAAACACTTCTGCAGCCTGGGAGAAAAAAGACCCCTTATTTCCCCAAAAAACGTTGAAAGTCCCCATTAACTTGGCACATCATCTCCAGCATTGATTTCAAAAGTCCCACTCAAACTGAATATCTACCTTACGAAAACGATGTTACCTGGCATATCCAGAGGAGAGGGATTTCAAAGCATCATAGAAATCTACCACAATTTCATTCAGCGGAAAGAGATACTTCATCATGACTCTATGATCGTCGATGTACACCAGATCCTTCTGAACAGCCCTGCGACTCTAATGGGTGAAAGCAGCCATTTGAGATACAACTGAAGTTTTCCTTGGTAGAACTATGATGAATCATCTTTAAAGTTGCGGACCCACCGTAATGAGCTGGCAAATAACTTCTACCCAAGCCACAGCACATCAGCTTTCCTTTCTTTATAAAAAGTTATTTGGTGATTCTTGTTTCATCATTGTTAATATTCTTTTGGTACCCATATTTGCCAGGAAATCACAGAATGGTTTCACTTGGTCACCTAAATCTTTGCTTCTTGGATAACAGCAGACTTTTGAGAGATCATGTTAACACTGGAAGACAGAACTTGTAATATAGATTGTAAGCTGTTTCAGGACAGGGATCTTTCTTTTCGCTTACATTACTGCGTAGTGTACTATTTACACTGATGATACAGCAGCAGTATCTCTGGGTAAGATCCAAAAGGTGCACAACCATAAATGGAAATCTGAATGGAATGACATTTTTAGATCCAAGCCATTGTTACTCATAATGTTAAGAACTGTAAAAGACATGGTACTATGCCCTGTAGAAATTATGTGATTCAGATAATAATATTTCTCCTTTTTCTGTCCCAGTTACAAGTGAGGATTAAGCAAATAATAATAATAATAATAAGAGGAGATTGGATTTCTACCCTGCCCTATGCAATCTCCTTCCCTTCCTCTCCCCACAACAGACACCCTGTGAGGTAGGTGGGGTTGAGACCAATGCTCCCTCTAAGCTCTGGAGTCTTGTGAGCAAACATTCTACTTTGTGAGCTCCTGGCATTAAAGTTGTGAGCCAGCGATTTGATGACTGCATAAATTAGTTTGCCTTGTAGCCATCCTTCCTGAGCGAAGACAAAAATGTGCGAGCCAGAGGCTAAAAAACTGTCAGCTAGCTCACACTAACTCAGCTTAGAGGGAACACTGGTTGAGACAGCTCTCTTGAGAACTGCCCCTGAGAGAACAGCTCTGAGAGAACTGCGACTGACCCAAAGACACACCAGCAGCTGCATGCAGAGGGGTGGGGAATCAAACCCAGTTCTCCCAGATTAGAGTCCGTGCACTTAACCACTACACCAAACTGGCTCTCAAGGAACAAGGAATGGATCCTCACATTTCTACAAGGAAACAAGCCTATATAGACCATGTCTGAGAATGGTTCATTCTGCTCTCTGCTTTAATGGCTAATAATTAAAAACTAAGTGGATCCTCATGTTGTTGGATACTGCAGAATCATAATCACTAATCTCCCTGGTTTTCCTGTATGGACAAGAACATTTGGGAAGTAGGGTTGCCAAGTACCGGCTTTGCGCGCGCGCGCGCCACGGCGACGTAATGACGTCACCCGGAGGTGACGTCATTACACGGGGGAAGTCGTCCTCAGCGGACGACTTCTGGGGCGGGGTTCCCCCCGCCGGCCGAATGCCGGCTGGCGGATCGGGAACCCCTATAGCGGGGGATCCCCCGCCCCCTGGGCTGACTTGGCAGCCCTATCGGGAAGTGAGTAGTTACATCACACCGTAGATGTCAATGTGTGAGTTCGGGCAAGATGTTACTCAAAAGGTCCAAAGATTTTTTGGCTTCTTGCAACAGAATTACCCATTCCAGAACACAAAATGTGCGTGGAATAATTTGTTCAGCTTAAAAAGTACAGTCCCAAAAGGGCACTGACGAGCTGGAAACATTTCAGAAAGAGACTCCACAGTGATCTTTCCTGAACTGCACAACAGTTCGAGATGCAGAGGTTAAGCATATTATAATGTATGCAGAACTGATTCCACACAGATGAACATGAAGCCCAATGTGCTTAGCCAGTGCTGCATGTATCCCAAGTGTGCAACCTAAGATATGGCCCCAGATCCCCAGCAACATGCAAGCAGGCATGCAGGGCTTTTTACATTTCTCAAAGGGTTCCTCAACAGCTTGAAAACAACTGGGTTTGATCCATTAAGATGAACACGGCCTCACTGCTTTCTACCCCCAAGCAAGTGAGCAGCTGGGACTGATAAACCCACCTGGCACAGAGTGATTATTCTGCCAATATATTCATCCGGCGTTATGATGGTGCCCATCACAGTAGGCTCCAAATATTCCACCACTGCTGACTTATCGGGAAACTCAGCGGGATTTATGATGGTTATCTCCTCTTGCCCATGTGCCTACAAAAAAAGGAAAGGAAGCCATTTTGTGCTATTTTATTAAGGCTGCTGAGCATGTTTCCTATCAAAAGCCAATACGAATACCTCGGTCACAATTCTGAAACAGAACCAGATTGTAAAGCAACGTTTCTCTAACTGTGATAGCGATGGAGCACTACTTTTTCTGAATTAGAACTAGAGGCGCAATTTACCGGTTCACTGGGAAGATTTACCTTCAAAGTATGTAAGAGTAAGAAGCGCTCTGCTTAAGAAGAAGAAGAGTTGGTTTTTACATGTCACTGTACTTTAAGGAGTCTCAAAATGGCTTACAGTCACCTTTCCCTTCCTCTCCCCACAACAGGCACCTTGTGAGGTATGTGGGGTTGAGAGAGTTCTGAGGGAACTGTGACTGGCCCAAGGTCACCCAGCAGGCTTCATGGGGGGAATCAAACCCGGTTATCCGGATTAGAGTCTGCCACTCTTAATCACCACACCACGCTGGCTTACGTTTCTGAAAGGAAACAGGCCCAGATAGACAGTGTCTGAGAATGGGTCGTCTGAGAATGGGTCATCCTGCTGCCCTGGGAGTGACTGATACGTATTCTTACATATATTATTTGTATTATTACATACCATATCTTTAATCTGCTTGCCACCTTGGTGGCCCTGATCAGGGCAGAAACACAGGGTATCAATTTTGTAAATAAGTATTACAAATAATCCTAAACACTGACATAAATTCACTGAATTTCATATACTTGTCAGGAGTCCCTTCTTGGTCCCAATGATCCTGTGTGTTAATTAAGCTCCAAAATATGGCAATCCCTTTTGGGTAGCTCTCTCAAGTTGGAGCAAGACCAGGCCTGGAAATAACAAAACCCAGAGAGGAGGGACAGGGTTTCTCTTCCGAAAGGGATGAAAGGTGCTTTGACTTTTTAAAAGTCCGTGCCCCCAAAATCTTGTTGGTCTCTTAAGGTGCTACTCGGACGATACTTAAAAATACCCCAGGAACAGCGTATTTGTATCTGTAAAACATCTGTGGAGGATCTTTTTCATTACGTCATGGTCTGCCCACTGTACTGGGAACAGAGATGTAAATTCTTGACTGCAATAACAGATCAAGTGCAGAATTTTTCTGGCATCAATAAATTAATATTTCTGCTGTCAGACACAGACCCTGCAGTTTCCTACAGGGTAGCGCTCTTTGTCTTAGCTGCTCTTCTTAGCAGCTAGCCAGTTTGGTGTAGTGGTTAAGTGCGCGGACTCTAATCTGGGAGAACCGGGTTTGATTCCCCACTCCTCCACTTGCAGCTGCTGGATGACCTTGGGCAAGCCATAGCTCTGTACCAGCTGTTGTCTCAGAGCTCTCTCAGCCCCACCTACCTCACAGGGTGTCTGTTGCGGGGAGGGGAAGGAAAAGGAGTTTGTAAGCCGCTCTGAGACTCCCAAGTGAGGGAAGGACGGGATTTAAATCCAATCTCTTCATCTTCATCTTCTTCTAGTAAAACCAGGGCCAAGAACATAGAAAAATGAAACTGAACTGTAAAACGGAAATGTTTGAGGCTGTGTACGTGTTCCTGGAGATGGGCATCTATATTTAAGATTTTAATTCATTTAAATACTGAATGTGCAGATTTTTAGAGGTTGTTATAACTTAAATCTAAGTCAAATTCCAGTGCTGTAAGTTGTCTAACTCGTACATTGTTTTAAATTGTAATGGCTAATGGCTACAGAATAATTTTACTTACTTACTTAAGGTGCTACTGGACTCAAATCTAGACGTTGTATTCCATGGCTACCTTCTGGAACTATCAAATTCAAAAGGCACACCTGACAGGCTTAGAACCAACCAGAGCAGGCAAAGGAAGATCTTGCAGGCGGCAAGCTGGCAGCAGCTGATTTACATCTACTGGGGTTTTTTTTCTCCTCTTTCTGCAGGAATTTAACCAAGGAGGGGCCAGAGGTGCAAACCAAAGGGAAAGAGCCAAATGGATTTTGGCCCATGGACTCTTAACCTGTGGCTTGTAGCCTGGGACCAATGATATTCAGACTGGTGATCTGGACCAGCCCAGATTTGTTTCTGTTTTGTTTGTTGATAAGATGTTGTAATTTTGATACTTTCCTTCCTCTGTAAACTGCTTTGGGTTCCTCCGGGGGGGGGGGGGGAGAGCACCTAAAAATGCCCAAATAAATAAATGATCCAATCACACCTGATGCCACTACCCACTCATACAGTGGAGGCAAACTAGGAGGATACAAAGTCAGAGCAGTAGATCATGCAGAGATGCAATGGGCAGCCTCCTCTGTGCATAGCTCTGTTGGGCTCACAGGAGATTTTATTTTATTCCTCGTTGCATGCTACCAGTTTGAGACGAGGCAGTCAGAGAGAGGTATGTGTGCTGGGAATAGCTGCAAAACAGTTAATGAGCTATAAAATCCAGAAACGTATTTTACAGTCAGTAGCCCCTCTCAGACCTTCTGTGTTCATGACAGCTCCACAGTCACAAGGCAAGTTTTTTAATCGCACCATGGTTGACTGTTACCACAGGGCCTTCTGGCAAACTGAGTATTCTACTATGAAGTATACGTGGGAAGACTGCAGGCCACAGGAAACTGAGTTAGTTTGGGGGGGGGGGACATTGAGGAGAGGCACCAGCAGCTATGCTGTAAATTTGGAGCCTCTACCTCAAAAAACAGCCCCAAATATTTACCAAAACTGAATCCCATACTGTTATTGGGATTCAGGAATATCGAGAAATACTGATATATTCAGGGTTCAATATAACCAAACCTGAATAATACCGCTGGTTTTTTGGCACACCCCTACTAGTATCATTTTATATGACCGCCATGCCCTTATGTGTCTTTAGGTTTCTAAAAAAAAAATGACATTACCTTTATCAATTTTGCTGAGGAAAGAACTGCCTTATAGGGAACTGTGGGTGCTGTCAAGATGACGGATGTGTTGTATTCTTGTTCCAAACGCTGATTAAAAACTTCCATATGTAAAAGGCCAAGGAAACCCAACCTGTAAACAGAATGCTTCCACTGTACAATTTCAAGATATCAATCTGCATGGTTAAAGAAATTATTTATCTCCAAATGCCAAAAAGGCACATAACACTCCCTAGCCAAACAGAATCAAGAGACATTTCCCACAGCTCTGCACTGAAGATGACCATATCCACAAACAGTGTCCAAAGCAGTTGGCCAAATGCAATGAGGCTCACCTCCACCCAGCTCCCAAGGCAATGCTATTATCACGGTGAACGGTAACACTGGAATCATTAAGGGTCAGTTTTTCTATAGCACTTTTCAGGTTGCCATATTCCGACTGGTCTACTGGGTACATTCCTGTCAGTAAAAATAGAATAAAGACCGATATAGGCATTTAATCGATATCCTCATACATTGACTCAACGTACTTTTAAGAGACCCTTCAAGCCCCATCTTGCAGCCCATAAAAATAACAGCATTCAGAAGCCAGTGGGGTAGCTCCTGCTTCCACGCCATTCTGCTGCTGTTCTAGAAGTTATTGAGGAATTTCACACAGCCAATAAGTTCCGTTTCAGGAACTCTACAGTAATGGTTTCTGTCTGGCATTTCACACAGAACCATACTAGTACCGGTTCCCTAACAGAACATATTGGCCCTTTCAGACAGAAACATGCCTCTCCCGTTGGGAAAGCGTTTCTGAGCCAGTTTACCTTGAAACCTCCTCCCAAGCATTCTTCTGTTCTTCTCCCGGTCCTGAAGTGCTACGGGGGTGCTGTGTGAAATGCCCCCGAAGCGCTTCCTCCTCCGATGAGTGTTTTCGCACCTCTTTTCGCCCGCGTAGGCGATCTCTGTGAATTTTTTTAAAGAGCCAATTGAAAGCGCTATAGCGCTATAGCAACCCCATTGGAATGCCTGGGCTCCACTGAGCCAACTGAGCCCAGGCATTCCAATGGGTTTGCTATAGCGCTGTAGAGCTCTAAACCAGCTCTTAAAAAAAATTCACAGAGATGGCCCACATGGGTGAAAAGAGGCACGAAAAGAAAGCGGCCGTCTGAAATGACGAACCGCTTCGAAGACGACTCCAAAAAGGTAGGGGAAGGGCTGTGTGAAACGGCCATCACTGTACCAGTTTATTCCAAGCCGGTTCAGTACCGTTTTTAAAGGTGTAGTGTGAAATTCCCCATTCTTTTTTATTTATTTGCTGAACGTGTGTGACTGGCCCAAGGTCACCCTCCAAGCTTCCATGGCAGAGTGAGCATTCAGAACTCAGTTTCCCAGGTCCTAGTACGACACTCCAATTACTACATCAGGCTGGCTCTCTTTGTTCTCTGACAAAGGAACTTCAAAAGACAAATCCAGTATAAAATTGTTGAAATAGAATTCATTGACAAGACCAAGAGCGGAGAATCCTTCCTTACTACAGGTGCTAATATCTTTATAGTATACCTGCTTATCTTGCACTAGACTTTATGTTAATGCTACTTTGCCTGGCTAACAACAGTTGGGGTGGTTGCCACTTACTCTGAGTGAACTGATTACTCTTTGATTTGTTCTTATTTTAAACTGGTCTCTCTTGGTAACATCTGCACCCCTCCCTGGCATGCCTTTCTGATTTGAATACAAAAAGCATAACTCCTGTGGACATATACTTCTACGCATATGATAAAATGACCTCTGACTCGTGAAAGATTATGGCTGGAATAAATTTTGTCAGTGTTTTAAGATGCCACTGGACTGATTTTTTATTTAGCATATGAAAAATACAGCAGATTTTAAATGCTGTGTCTGGTCTCTATTTGCATAAACAAGTCTTAACCTTTATTTCTTCAGAAAGGTTTACTGGCTGGAATGTTCTAACAAATCATCCAGGAAAGGATAACATTTCTTAAAATTAATTCTGCTATCCAGTATCACTTTATCTGAAAGATTATCAATGGCAAGAACATACTTTAGGAATAGTTAGGAAAATGTACAGAAATCTGCAATTAACACAAATGTAGGTTTTCGAAAACAAGAACAATAAACTCTTTCATTTGCTACACATACTAACAGATCTATTGAGGATCCTCCTCTTGGAAAACATCAGCTACCCCCAAAAATAAAGCCCATGATTACAGATGTTCTCTAACTGCACCAGTCTTTAAAAAGAAGCGATGAATGCTTTTAGGCCCTGCATCGTTCCAATCCAGCAAAATACCGCAGACGAGCAATTTAAAGATCATTTTGTCTCCTAGTTAAGTAACTGGTCTTGCCTGCAAGCTAATTTGGGCTGATTCACACCATCTCACGGGCTCCACCAACAAATTAAGGCCAGCTAAATGGGACTTTTCCACCTCACATTCCACCACACATCGCACTGACACACACACACACACACACCCCAATCGTGGTCCTGGGGGTACAGTAGATATCTGCAGAAGATAAACCAGCAAAAACCGCTCTCCCCTCTTCTAGTAAAGGAAGTGCTGTTCTAGCTGAGGGGGGGGGGATGTTTCTTTTGGATCTAACTTACAATTGCTAACTGGGATCTTATACCATATGGATGCCTAACCGTGAGAACAGCTGCTCAATATGAGGCTTGGAGATGATTAGATGGAAAGCATTTAATTGGAATAGCATTAGCACAGCCAGGCGTGGTTGCTCTCCTCTCACTCTAGGGATCCCTCCTTTGCTAACTCTTCCAACATACCTATTCTATTTCACTACTCCTTCTCATAGGTACGCAATTACCCTTGCAGGGTTAAATGCCTTTCCATCTGCGGAGCTAACAGGACACTTTGCACAAATTTCCTATTCAGAAATTGTGCATCTAGTGCAACTGAGACCGTGGTGCACCGACTACTTTTTGGTTCTCATCGGTCAGCTCTTAGGTCCTACTGGATTCATCCAATTCTGTCTGAATATCATCTTCCATTGGAGCCATGGGTGATTTCTTTTTTGTTATCGGCAGACACTGCTCTTGAAATAACTATTTCAGTAGCAAAGTGTCTGGAAATTACAATTTTCTTGAAACGTAAATAATCTTGTTATAACTGAAAGGTTTCACTTTCTCGCTAAAATCTGGGTTTAAATCCTTTTTAGATTCCAGTACTGGGTTTTAAATTTAAGGTTTTACCATTTACTTGTGTTTCTTTTAAAGTTTCAAACTTAACTTTTATCACCTATTTTATAGTGATATTTTTGCATTTGATTTTAGAAATTCTGATGTATTATACCTGATGGATCTATACCTGTATTTTGTCTAATTATGCTTGAGACCTCTGGTCACATAAGCTGAATACGCACTGATCGAGAACAGCTGCTTGCGCACTCCACTCAGGATCCCAGCAGCAACCAAACCATCAAGATAAGATACTAAATCAGCCCTCAGAAGAGGCGAGACCTTATTCCCCAAAGCCGCCTAGCAGCAAGCTCGTTCTACTGATCCTCTTAACCGTCCCGGCCTGAATCTGAGCCTCCTCTCTCCCCCCCCCCCCCCCCCATTCATTTGCTTCCCATCCTCTGAAGGAGTTCGCGCACCTCACCTGCAAAGACCATTGGCTTCGCTGACTGAAACCCAGGCAACGACTCCACAGGTTGGTTATGGAAATAGAGAGTGTCTCCTATTTGGGCTTCTGTAACCTCTCTCATTCCGGCAATCAGATAGCCCACCTGGCCCGCGTATCTAAATGAAATTGGCATCATGTGGAAATATGTATAATACGAAGAAAAGCAAGTCTCTCTCTCTTTAATTAGAAATCTCATCACACTAATCTCCTCTGTCAGGCCTACCTCGGCCCCTTTGTTCATTGAAATGATTTGTTAATGAAATTGCTACGTTCCCCCCAGATAAGTCAAAGAAAAGCATAATCAGGCTGGCTGAAACCTTTCTGATAATAGGAAGGGATTCAAAGCACTGGCGTAACACCAGGCACGGTAGCACAACTCAGGTGCAATTACTCATTTCTACGCACTGGGCTTTGCTCTACTCTGTTTGCCCTTCATGTCAAAGGAAAAACATCGCCTGAAAGGAAAGCTGCTGCGAATTTTAACTTGGATGATTGCTTAGGATGTTTTGGCACAGTATACCTGAGGGCAGGGCTCATTTCGTAGCAGGAGCTGCTCTGCATATTAGGCCACACACCCCTGATGTAGCCAATCCTCCAAGATCTGACAGTAGCCCCTGTAAGAAGAGCTCCGTAAGCTCTTGGAGGATTGGCTACAATAGGGGTGTGTGGCCTACTATGCAAAGGGGCTCCTGCTACGAAATGAGCCCTGCCTGAGAGTTTGCTTGTATATTTTTGTGTCAATCTGCAAACATGCAATTTTTTCCCCACTGTTCTAGATAACAACATTTTTTCGCCTTGAGAAGAATAATTTGTGAATCAACGGCTTTAAACCCAGAATACATCCCAGAACAAAACAGAGCAGAATTTAAAACAATTATTCTTTGGGATGCTCAGAGGTGTTTCAAATCACCCCATCTGAAAAAAAAGTGAATTAGATGGTTTAATGATGTCATGTCAGGCTTGCCTACTTGTGTCTGCGTAAGTCAGTCACACCCTAAAATTCCCAAATGCCTCAGATCCAGATTATGGTGAGACTATCTTTTCTGAAAAGGCTTGGTGAGAATTTTTAAAATTGCATTCCCCCCCTCCCCCCCCCCCCAATTCTTTAAATGCAACCTAGGTCGGAGAAAGGATGACACGTATGCATTTTATTTAAAATCTCATTTACATGTGCTAATGTTTTCTGTATTCCAGTCCAGCAGCACCTTAGAGACCAGTTTGTGGGGTATAAACTGTCAAGAGCCAAAGTTCCCTTTGTCAGCTCTGACTCTCTCAAACACTCGTACCCAAAAATATTGACTGTCTGTAAGGGGCTACTGGACTGAGATCCAGCCTTTCTACTGCAGGCCAGTGTCCCCTCTAAGCTGAGTTAATGTGAGCTAGCTCACCGTTTTTTTTAGCCTCCAGCTCACGCATTTTTGTCTCGGCTCAGGAAGGAGGGCTCCAGAGCAAACTCACTTATGCAGCGGCCAAATAGTTTGCTCACAGCTTTAATGCCAGGAGCATACAAAGTAGGATTTTTGTTCACAAAAGACCCCACAGCCTTAGAGGGAGCGTTGCTGCAGACCACCACGGCTCCCTTCTGAAACTGTTTTCTGAATCACTGTGATTCTTGTTTATTTAGTCTGTCCAAGAATAATTAGAGTGATTTTGAATAAAGTTCTAAAAAGACAACACTGAGCAATCATTGGCTGGGGATACAAGGCCTTCAACATGACCTGGAATAAACAAACTTCTGACCTCTCTTCAGCCAGAAGATTGGGACCCTTCCTGAACGACCACTGAAGAGACTGATGGTTCTTCACGCAACCTTGTGGCTTAGTGGTTAATGTGTTGCT
Organism: Lepidodactylus listeri; assembly: GCA_029233225.1. Classification (NCBI taxonomy): domain Eukaryota; kingdom Metazoa; phylum Chordata; class Lepidosauria; order Squamata; family Gekkonidae; genus Lepidodactylus; species Lepidodactylus listeri. The sequence continues at coordinate 106,240,396 of JARCFY010000009.1, read as the reverse complement.
TCAAAATTTTGTCTTCCTGTGCCTGTTTTAAGTGGGACCGCCATGTCCTCCCCACAGCCACCCGGAGGGGATGGGAGGGGTTAGGGTGACCAGATACAGGTTGGGAAACTCCTGAAGATTTGGGAATGGAGCCCGGGGAGGGCAAGGACCTCAATGGGATACAATGGCATAGAGACTACCCTCCAAAGCATCCATTTTCTCCAGGGGAACGGACCTCTGTATTCAGGAGATGAGCTCTAATTCTGGGAGATGACCCACCTGGAGGTTGACCCTCGTTTTAACTAATGTCCCCCCACCCACCCCATGTTTGGAAGTCACTCTGTAACAAAGCAGCCTTGCCGAACCGCAGTCATAGCAGATGAGCCACTTCGGACAGGGTTCTGGAGTGATAGCATATAGATTTCCTTAAAACAAATAAAGGAATCCAGACATATGCAGGGCCCCGAAACAGCCCTTTTCTTTTTTGAAAAAAAAAGGGGGGGGGATTTAACCTTACAATTTGTGCGTGGGTTGCTCGCTGGGTGTCAGAATTCCTACTTCGTTAACTTCGTAAGTCTTTTTTGTGTAAGCGGACGCTATCTTATGGCCCTTTTGGACCTCCCCGCCAAACAGCGCTATGTTAGCGATGACCCCTCGGTAATGATCAAAGGTGGAATCGAACACCAGAGCCTTCAGCGGGTCCCGAGTGCTAACAGTGGGCCTGTCAGAAATGCAGAAAACAAACCACAATTAGGGGAACTGCAATGCAAAATCTCAGTGTTATCTATTCAGTGCTAGATGCATATTCTCAAAGGGCTTTTCTTATTTTAAAATTATTTCTTTTTTAAAAAATTATTTATTAAAATAAACAAATTACAGATATATACAAAAGACATAAAATGTTAATAAGACACATTGCCGGTCTAACCCCCCTTTCGACCTGCCTTCATGAACACAGAAAACCCTTCACCAGCAATTGACAATGTTAATACCATTTCCAGTTATACAACCGCCAGTTCCATTCTTTGTATCGCTCTTGACCATCAAAGGTCTACGCTATGTGTATCTCTGTTTTTTCTGATAAGCAGTTAACTTCACTAAAGTATAGATCTCCTTTATTTTCAACAACCAGTCCTGTGGTTTAGGGATATTATTTTGTTTCCATTGCTTAGCAAAAAACCAACCTGGAAGCAGTAATCATATGTAAGGTAACCATTTGCTGATCTCTAGGGATACCAGGTAGATAATTCAGCAGCAGTGTCTCTGGTTTACAGGGAATTTGTTTTTCCAACCCAGTTGGTATAATTTTCACCACTTCATTTCCAATAACTGGAGGCACGTGTGCATGCCCACCCCATGAGAAAAAAAATCTGCCTTGTCTTCTTTACAGAACCAGCATAAGCTGGTACCAGTCTTGCCAATCTTAAAGGCGTTGTTGGTGAAATACTGTATTACAGCTATAATTCAAATGTCAATGTTCGGATTGTTATACTTTTTAAATTTCTTTTAAAGTTAAGTAATTTAGCAGCAGTGTCTCTGGTTTATAGGGGATTTGTTTTTCCAACCCAATTGATACAATTTTCACTTGTTTCCAGTAACTGGAGGCACATATGTAAGCTCACACCGTGTGAAAGAAATCTGCCTTGTCTTCTTTACAAAGGGCTCATATTGTGAGAAAGCCCATTACTAGACCAAAATAATAATTTAAAAAATAAAATAAAATGTGAAGCTCACACATACAGGTTGTAGAATGCTGTGAAACTGAGAGGCAGTGTGGCGTATTGATTAGAGTCCAGACTGGGACTAGGAACAGGAAAGCCCACGGTAAAATCCCCAGTCAACCACAAAGCTCACTGGGTGATCTTGGGCCATTCACACTCTTTCTGCCTACCCAACCTCACAGGGTTGTTGTGAAGTTAAAATGGAGAGGGAGAATCCCGTATGATGCCCTGAACTCCTCGGAAGGAGGAAGCATGACGGTGCTTCTCCACACACTAATTTTAATCCCATTTAGGTTACCCAAAAAATCTTTTTAAAAATAATGCTTCACAAATTAAGGGTATTCTTTATAGACTTCAGGTGACAACATGTAACTAGCCTAAAATAGAAAACTGGACATAAAGCGAGCTATTTCCCGAGAGCATAAAATATCCAAGAAAACAAAACTTACGGGGGGATCCTTTCAATAACCGCCTGAAGTATTCTTTCAACGTTTGTTCCGTGTTTAGCAGAAATCTTAGAAACAAAATGTTAACAGTGAAAGTTGACATTGTTTTGAGAGAACGCTAGTGAAATACAAAGGCCACATTTACACATTTTGCTTCAGCTAAGGCACCTCACTGAAGAAGTGAGCGGTGACTCACGAAAGCTCATACCCTGCCACAAATGTTGTTAGTCTTTAAGGAACTACTGGGTTCTTCCTCTTTTTCCAAGGCATCCAATTATATTTGAAAAACCTTTGTATGAATATTAAATTGAACAGGTTATGCCACATCATTCAAAAATCACAAATGCTACGAAAGAATGGGATATTATTTGTAAAAGAAGAGCCTACTGCAAATGGGTTTTTTTGTATGGTTAAAAAGAAGAAGAAGAAGAAGAAGAGGAGATTGGATTTATACCCTGCCCTTCACTCCCCAAGGGAGTCTCAGAGCAGCTTACAAACTCCTTTCCCTTCCCCTCCCCACAACAGACACCCTGTGAGGTGGGTGGGGCTGAGAGAGCTCTTTCCCAGTTTGGTGTAGTGTTTAAGTGCGCGGACTCTAATCCGGGAGAACTGGGTTTGATTCCCCACTCCTCCACTTGCACCTGGCTGGATGACCTTGGGCAAGCCATAGCTCTGGCACAGCTGTTCCCTCAAGGACAGCTTGGGAAAGAGCTCTCTCAGCCCCACCTACCTCACAGGGTGTCTGTTGTGGGGAGGGGAAGGGAAAAGGAGTTTGTAAGCCGCTCTGAGACTCCCTTGGGGAGTAAAGGGCGGGGTATAAATCCAATCGCTTCTTCTTCTTCTTCTTTTTAACCATCTGTCTTACACTAAAAACAACAACAACAAGATTTCATCCAAACTACTGGCATCCTTCTTACCAAATCAGAGAGAATATGCACTGCAAACACAGTACAGTATAGTGTGCATTGAAGTTCACATAACACTTAAGCACACGCAGAATAAACACTGGCTTCCACACACATACCCAAGCATGCTACTTTATGCAAGAATCCCGGTCTACATATTAGCCGGATGGAATACCAATGCCCTCAGCCATCTTAGAGACAAGGGCTCGGACTCAGTCCCCTGACAACCAGATCACTGGTGCTGCTGAAGGCAGTCATGCCAACCACTCGTTAGGGGATCTGCAAACCAACGCAATCTAGCGAACGTCAGCCTCAAATGCTCGTGGGGCAGAGATTCTACTCTGTATCCTAGCAATGCAGTCTGAATGCAGGAATCTCTTGTGCACAGAATAGATCAACCTTGCTCGATTAGGACATGAGACTAAGAACATATGGGAAGGATCCCTGCGGCTTTTCTGCAGAGACAAGGGGGAGGAAGGGCTCTTTCAGATCACTCAAAAGGCTGCGCTGGGGGACCCTGTGACTTCTGTGGACAAACAGACATGCACAGAACAGGGGTGCAAGGAAGAGGAAGGGGGAAGAGCAAGGCCACCCCTCTACCATCTTTTCTGCCCCAGTGGAAAACCTGGTGGAATCTTACCCCCCTTTTTAAATTATAAATACAGCTTATCAGGGGTCATTTCGTAGAAAAAGAGGTGCAGGAGCTCATTAGCATAACTCATTTGTATATGCCACACCCCCTAACATACCGGAAGTGTGTCAGAAGGCAACACCCACCCCTCAGGCTCCACTCCACAGGTGATGAGTGAAACTGACCTGCTCTTCCTCCATTCCCTTCCCCATCCAATACTTTGTGCAATAAAAATAAGCGTAAAGAACACACCCTCATTCTCTTCCTGCTCCCTTGAAACCACCAGGTTTCAAGTAGACTTGAGATACCCAGGACATGTGCACCACCCATCCCTTTCCCTTCCCCTCCCCACAACAAGACACCCTGTGAGGTAGGTGGGGCTGAGAGAGGTCTTTTGAGAACTGCTCATGAGAGAACAGCTCTGAGAGAACTTGTGACTGGCCCAAGGTCACACCAGCAGCTGCATGTGGAGGAGTGGGGAATCAAACCCGGTTCTCCCAGATTAGAGTCCAACTCCTGACCACTACACCAAACTGATGGGCTGGAAGCTGCTGAAGGGGTTGGTGAAATTTCTCCAGTACTTATGTGCCATGTGCCCAGATAAAAAATGGTATACTTAGAAAATTTATATGCCACCTTGAGCAAGTCTTTGGAAAAGCAGCACACAGTCATAAAAGGAACAATGATAAAATTATCAATATTAAAACAAAACATTAAAAACAATAAAGACCCTAGCAGGGCTTTCCCCGGGGCGCTGCGCCTCTGCACTGCTCGGGGAAGCCGAGGAGGGGGTGGGCTTGGTCATGTGCCCGCCCCCTGGGCTCTTCACTCCCGGAGCTGCGCTCCTGTGCGCTCCCGCTCCAACGGACCCCTGCAGCTTATAAAATTTTCATACAGAACAGCCTTCTCTTCCAACTCTGCGAGCTTTAAAAAAAAAGGAGAACATCTTACCCTAATACAGTCTTCCTTGGGGATATCAAATATCTTTTCAATTTGTTTTTCGACCCTCTCGGGATCGGCATTCTTTAGATCAATCTGCAAAACAAACTTCTTGTTATATCAGTTTGAGTACCAGGACAACGTCCGTAGGGAAGTGAGTTTCGAAGTTGCCACCAAAATGACAGGATAGCCACGCACACACTAATGATTTGAAAAACAGGTTTCATTTAGATTCCCCCCCCAGCTTTTAATAGCAATTCGGAAAATCTCTCTAATGTTCATAAGTAAGCCAGACTCACTTCTGCAGCCAAGAAACAGGCCACTTATTTTTCTGTTTCCTGTTCCTGATGCTTATAAGCCCAAAAGGCCATCCACTGACTTTAAGAGAAATTTTTCTGCTCTATAAAAAAGGCGGCTGAAAGAAACGTTGCTGTGTTGATGGTTAACTTTTGTAATGAGCCATTTAAATGAAAGCATATCCTTTGGATCTCAGATCTTTCATCTAAATTCCTTATCCAAGGGATGATATATTTCTCTCCCAGCCTGTGCTACATGGGGCAATATAACATTACAGGGAATAATGACTCTACCTGATTTGTGTCACATTTACATAAGCGATTAAGAGCTGGTGTTTTTAAGTACCATCCTGCCATTCCTGCCGTCAGAAGGGCATTACAGCATGCCAGTGTAAAGACTTTTCTATATTCACGCATTAGGAAATAAAAATGTTTAGAAAGAGTAAAAGGGCGTGGAAAGGACAATCCAATATACAACAGGGAGCATTTTCCATTTGTGTCTCTCAGTAGTAACTTCCAGACAAAACTACTAAGCATCTTGTTTGCCAACCGAATAATCTTGGCTGTTTATTTAGGTATTTCTTTACCGAGAAGAAGAAGAAGAAGAAGAGATTGGATTTATACCCCGCCCTTCACTCACTTGGAGTCTCAGAGCGGCTTACAAACTCCTTTTCCCTTCCCCTCCCCACAACAGACACCCTGTGAGGTAGGTGGGGCTGAGAGAGCTCTTTCCCAAGCTGTCCTTGAGAGAACAGCTGGTCCAGAGCTATGGCTTGCCCAAGGTCATCCAGCCAGGTGCAAGTGGAGGAGTGGGGAATCAAACCCGGTTCTCTCAGATTAGAGTCCGCGCACTTAACCACTACACCAAACTGGCTCTCAAGAGAAACTACACCAAACTGGCTCTCAAGAGAAACCTCAAGCCTCGGACATGAGACCCAGGCTTCCTGATGTTAGACTCAGTTGAAGATGCACTAGGAGTCTGTACTTGAGAGCTTATTAATATCATATGAAGTATCATAAACATTACCTTATTTATAACAGGAATTATTGATAGTTGCGCTTCGAAAGCAAGATAAAAATTTGCCACTGTTTGAGCCTGAATACCCTAGAAAAACATCAAATATGAAACATCTTGAGCTTCTGGGCATATTTTTCAAAATTCAGTTCCAGGGGAAAGGAAAACAGAAAACACAAAGAACTTTGTTAATTTAACAATACATTATATAACTTTGTCACCTTAAAGGGACAGACAAGCGCTCCTATATGGCATGGAAATGCTTAACATCTACAAATTAAGTAGCAGAAAAAGAGGCTGGATTTATACCCCACCCTTCACTACCCGAGGAATTCTCAGAGTGGCTTACAATCCCTTCCCCTTCCCCTCCCCACAGCAGAACAGAGAACAGCTCTGAGAGAACTTGTGACTGACCCAAGGTCATACCAGCAGCTGCACGTGGAGGTGTGGGGAATCAAACCCGGTTCCCCCAGATTAGAGTCCGCGCTCTAACTGGATCTCATAAAATGACACTGGTAGGGAAGAACTGTGCTATGTGGCATTAATGGCAAATCACAAAAGCTAGCCTGCAGCGGACCAGAAGACAGGTACATAGCACTTCAGAGTTATAATATGAGCACAAGCGGAGGATGAGAAATAAATATCATTTTCCCCAGCAAAAAATAATTCAGTTCTGGGAAACTGCAACTGCCCGCAACCAGTGCCACCTTGAGCAACGATACTGTTGACTGAGCTATTATTGTATACTAAAAGATCTGGAAAAGCCTTATGCATTTTAGGTGTGCTTCTCAGCTCTGTAATAAACTTAATTTTTATGCATCAACCGTCTGAAATGCAACACGCTGCTTGTTTCAGAGGCACCAAAGTTTAATGACACACTTTGCAGTCATTTTGGATCTCAGTACCTTACTGTGTGTGATTGTAAGCAACTCCCAGCAAAGCCGCATTCCTGTAAATTCTCAGTGGACTAACAGAGCAACCCCATGCACAGTAATGCCAGTCTAACATAATTTGAAATCAGTGAATTTAAATTGAGGTGTTGCATAGGAGTGCGCTGCTAAGGACCTAAAACTCTGCTAGATGGATCAGGTTGGATCCTACAACTACCTGCCCCTTTGTTTTCCTTTGATGCAAAAAGGCTCCCTCCAATGGAGAAACACTTTTTTCTGACTTGGCAGAAGGCAGCTACAGGATCCAACCCTATGTCTGGCAGGACAACACCAGCCTCTCAGAGACCATCACCTCATAAAATGCTTGATCCCAATGAAATGCCTGCAGCACACACCAAATTGGACCCTTTTTTGAAGTAGAAGAGGTTGGATTTATACCCCACCCTTCACTACCTGAAGGAGTCTCAGAGCAGCTTACAACCCCTTTCCCTTCTCCTCCCCACAAAAGTCACTCTGTGAAGTAGGTGGGCCTGAGGGAGCTCTCTCGAGGACTGCTCATGAGAGATCAGCTCTGAAAGAACTTATGACTGACCCAGGGTCACACCAGCAGCTGCATCTGTAGGAGTGGGGAATCAAACCCGGTTCTCCCGGATTGGAGTCTGCACTCCTAACCACTACACCACAATGGCTCTCCAAACAGTAACTTCAGTCATCCGGAATTACAAGTCAATCTTATTCTGAACCAGTCATTGCTTCCTGCACTAGCAAAATGGAAAGCTCTCCATTGCTCTAAGAACAAAACCCATAAACGATACCCCTTCTTCTGTGTGCATGAAACTGTAAAGAAAACTACTGAAGAAGCCTACCTCGTTTGCATCCACAACAAGCAAGACACCTTGGCAAGCCGACAACGATCGTGACACCTCGTAGCTAAAATCTACATGGCCCTGTATGCATTAAAAAAAATAAAAAAAACTTGTGATGCCCTAATTTCAAGAACACGGTTTAACACAGGGATCTCCCACACAGAAACCCACCAGCAGCTTCCACAGCACGGACCTCTCGCTTCTTCAGTGAAGCCCTCTTTCGCCCAAGCAAAATGCCAATCCCAGTTTTCTCCCACATCGATGAAGCAGGAAGCATTTCAGACAAACCCAGGAGGCATCCACCTTTGTGTCTGTAAGGAGCACCCATTCGTGGCCGGGTAACGCCATCGCAGGAGGACGCTTGGATTGCATTCTCCCAACACTGTGTAATTAGCCACAGCATCCTATGGCAGCCATTTTGTGGTGGCTTCCCCTCAAAACTCTCTAAATTCCATGAGGGCCCACGGGCTCAACAAGTGTGGGGAACTCTGGTTTAATGTGACAGCACCAAGGCCTGACCATCAGTCGGCTGGTCATGGGGCATGGACTAAATCCCACACCTGAATGATGACTGCCCACTGCTAATATACTGGAGCCGAGTACCTGGGCCTGAAAAGCGAACCAGAACTGGCAGGTTAGAGCCAGTGCCCCCGTTCAGACTCCTAGTATTTATGCCGCACTGAAGAGAAACTCACTGGTGTGTCGATGAGATTTAAAAGGTAATTTGTTCCTTCCTGGTTATGAAAGAGAGAGGCCGTCTGAGCTTTGACAGTGATTCCTCTTTCCCGCTCCACTTGCAACTTATCCAGCACTTGTTTATTCTGGGCAGTTTTGACAATGGTTCCTAGAGAGCAGAACGCATTTCAACAACGGATATAACACTGCAAGTGAGAAGACTTGAGAGTTTTGGAAAATACATAAAAAAAACAGATGCAAAGGCATACTACTTTGCCCTCGCGGTTACAAAAACGAATGTTTTCTAAATATATCGAGACAATTAGGATGTGACAGCAAAGTTCTGGAGTTCGGCCTGGCGGCCCATCAGAATCAAGAAAGGCTCATCTGAAGGTTCTTGGAGTCATGTATAATGATTACCTGTAACACAGATCAGCCTCACAGTCATGGAAGAGAGCAAGATTTCCCTCCAGGAGCACCTGAAATTCCAACAAGCTTTCAGCTTTCAAGACTCCAAGCTCCCTTCATCAGCTACCCCAGTCCTGACGAAGACAGCTTTGGCTCTTGAAAGCTGACTCCCTGGGAATCTTGTTGGCCTTTAAGGTGCTAGTGGCCTCAAATCTTAAGTCTTCTATTGCAGGGCAACACAGCTACCTACCAGAAACTAGTCATGGAAAAGGTGTTTCAGGACTATGCTGAAGTCCAGTCCTGTTGAATCCTATGAATCCTGTTGATTTCACTAATGACAGAGACCATGTGGTCCTCCGATGGAACGGCTTTGCCATTTCTGAAAGAAGAGGTGCTGATTTCTCCAGATCCCCACTTGGCACCCCATACTGCTGACCCCCAGGGACAACGTTTTGTGGACCCCAGAGGGCCGCAGTGAGAGGAGGACGGGGGAAAGCCTCACTTGCAAAGTCCACAGGTGGCTGGCAGCGCACAAGGAAGTCCTCCTCCAGCAAAAGAGGGACGTTCTACCCATGGAAGGCTCTGCCATTAGCAGAATGGAATCACAGGATTCAGCCCCCAAGATGCAGAACAACAAGTTCTACAGAATGCCACAGGGCAAACAAGTGATGTCCTGTCTAAATGTATAAATGGGCAGTCTCAAAAGCCGAGTTTGCCTGTTCTGAGAGAACACCCCTCCCCAAATGGCTATCATGGAGGACATATATAAATATATTTTGAGGGGGGGGGGGTTACATCACCTACTACTTGATCCCTTCAAATTGAGATGCCAGGGACTGAACCTGCAACCTTCTGCATGCAAAGCAGTTACCCTGCCGTTGCTCGGCCAAACACACTGGAATGTCTACAAGATGGCAGTCATTCAAGTTCTACCTGTGCAGCTAATGACAAGGAAGCAAATTCACCAGTGTGAAAACAAACTCTCGTCACATCCAGCAACTAATTCCTGACAGGCCAACAGAAAGTGAAGCAAAACATGCAAATGTTACATTTGCTAAAGTTTGCATGACATATTACGCCTTAGTTGGATTTTCAAAAATATGAAAAGTATTTGAAAAATTTGAGAAGCAGTGGCCGGAAAATGAGAGACTTCCTGACTTTTCTTTGCAAATTTTTTTTTAAAAGAAAAGGCAGCTGCAATTATTAGGATGCTGGGCTACATTTCCAAAAGCGAACTATAAATCTGAGTGGAGAAGAACCTTTGGTCAACAACTTAGCCCTAGCAGTACCTCAAGCCATTTAAATGGAATGGAAACTTTGGACTCCCCCCATTTCTGTGTTTCTGAAAAATATCCATTTTGAACGCTCAAATTGTGGCGTGCAATTTTTTCCAAACTAAAAACAACTCCTTTAGCACGACAATAAACTAAATTTTCTGAGCAAACGTTGCATTTTTAGTCTATACAAACACTCAGATATTTTGGCCCTGACCTGGATAGCCCAGGCAAGGCTGATCTCATCAGATCTCAGACCCTGGCAAATACTTGTAAAGGAGACCTTCAAGGAGTAACAGGGCCAGGACACAGAGGCAGGTCAAGTCAAGTCAAGTCAGCCTTTATTGGCATAAATTAGGAAAACAATTTCTGCATGTTAAAACCCGTTAAAAACACATATGTAAAAATTCTAAAAGAACCTTTGGCGCAACTTTAAGACCAGACCAAGAAACTTGGCCACCTTCTCCGTGGTGTCCGGACTGGAATCTCTTAGAAGTCTATGCACCTTGAGTGCATCAGAACAAGCACCCATACTAGTTAACAGAGAATGTAAATGTGTGCTCCTTAGATCTGCATACAGGTTACAGTGCAAGAGAACATGAGTAACTGATTCCACACGGCTCTTTCTGCATGGGCAATAACTGGCCAAATGCGAGACCTTGTTGAATCTGCCATATAAGATGGCTGATGGCATAGCATTGCATCTGGCCAGGGTCAACGCTCTGCGTTGCTGAGGTACCTGCAGAGATGTTAGGTATGAAGCTATCGGCCCTATTGGAAGGGGAATCTCAAAATTCAGAGGGGAGCAAGTTCTATTGGCTATGCTGTATAAATTTTGTCGCTCCGAATCTAACAGCCTGGTTTTGATCTGTTGAAATGCGGCAGCAAAAGGCATCATGGACAGGGATTCCAAGGAAAGACCCAGTTCGTTGATTTTCTCGTCAATGTACGCTGACCAGTTAGAAAGGTTAAGCTCGGGGAGCATATGGTGTATAAGGCAGGTAATATCAAAAGCCATCTCTCTAAAACGTCCTAGCCCCACTAGGGGTCGCCAGAAGTCACCATGACTTCCAGTCTCACAAGCACACGTATGCGCGCACACACACACACAAATACAGAAAAAAACAGAGGAAGGGAGACTGTTACATGCCAGCTTAGGTTCCGGGGTGGGGTGGGGTGGTGGAGAGAAGTGTATCAATATCTAAATACATAAATAAATGTTAAGAGCGCTGAGATAATATGAGTGCAAGTAAGAGAAGAGAAAAATAATATATCAAACTCATCTCACCTGTTATTTCCAACAGCCTGTCTGCTAAAGTACTTTTGCCATGGTCCACGTGAGCAATTATGCTGAAATTTCTAATACTCTCTGCAGGAAACTGGGACATATCCACAACATCCTAGAGCAAGCACAGGGGAAAGAGAGGTAAACAGTCATTAACAACCCAAAGTGGAGGCCAGATCACCCATAAAAAAAATCAATGCTGCTTCGTAAATGCATTCATGAAACACAGAAACACAGTTTTATATTGACAGCTCCGATATGTTAAATATATATCTCTGTATTGTTAAGTTGCACTTCTCCTGTCAACCAAAAGGGGGAGCTGGAACATCATGCAAGTTCACTATTCCAACAGTATCTGACTTAACATTTGCTAACTGTTTAGGTCAGGGGTCCTCAAACTTTTTAAACAGGGGCCCAGTTCACTGTCCCTCAGACCGTTGGAGGGCCGGACTATAGTTTTTTAAAAAAAACTATGAACAAATTCCTATGCACACTGCACATATCTTATTTTGAAGGAAAACAACAAAATGGGAACAAATACAATATTTAAAACGAAGAACAAGTAAAGTTAAATCAACAATCTTACCAGTATTTCAATGGGAACTATGGGCCTGCTTTTGGCTAATGAGATGGTCAATGTCCGGTTCCATATTTGTCACTGCTAGTCGTAACAAGTGATGCAAGTGTGCATCAGTTAGTCTAGATCTGGTTGGAGATTTCAGATGTTATTTTGCGGGTAGGGAAGGCACACCGGAGGGGGGGGGGTGCGCGTGCAAGCAAGGCACCCTTGACGGGGCTGTTTTCTTTCCCTCTCCGAAGGAACAAAGAACTCGGCATCCTCACTTTTTAAGGCAGCAAGTCCCCAGCTGCTTCTCCCTGAAACTCCACTACTGCAGGCATCATGATGCGAAAGAGAAACCTCTCTCTCTCTCTCTCTCCCCCTCCGATTCCCAGCAGCACAAAAAGCCTCAAAAAAGACCCCTGCCCGGCTCTTGGGACTGGCGCAGGTCTCCTAGCCGGCTGAGAGGCCTCTCAGCCGGCTAGGAGACTTGGGGCCAGCCGGAGCGCCTGCCACCCCACACTTACCCTCTTCCAGTCTTCCTTTTGCCTCCTCCTGGCTGACTGGAAGCAGGGGGGCGGGGCTTTGTCATGTGGCCCGGGACGAGTCGGCTGCAATTTTTCCGCTGCTTTGTGTGCTGCCGGGAATTGGAGGACAGGCAGCGGCACACCTGGCGGGCCAGAAAAATGCCCTCGGCGGGCCGCATGTCACCCCCGGGCCGTAGTTTGAGGACCCCTGGTTTAGGTGAACAGTTATGTGTGCAAGCTGGATCATTTTTGGATCCAGTTCTTAGCCTGCAATGCTACGTATTGAATGTAAATGCAACTGAGAAAAACACATCCAGGATTAGACTGGATATTTTATATTTTCTTCCTGCAATACTCACAGCGACTCTTCCTGAAGTCTAAAGGCTTTCTGCGCAAACAAGAGGTCTTTATTCTGATGACTCTCTTCAACAAAAAGCCTCCCTCCACTGGAGGAAACCTTCCTATCTATTTTTGCAGCTTCGAGGTGCTCTGGATATTGTACATGATTCTCCCCTCTCAATTTTGTCTGGAGGAGGAGGAGATTGGATACATACTCTTCACTACCTGAAGGCGTCTCAGAGTTGCTTGCAATCTCCTTTCCCTTCCCTCCCCACAACAGACACCCTGTGAGGTAGGTGGGGCTGAGAGAGCTCTGACAGAAACTGCCCTTGAGAGAACAGTAAGATAGATTACACTGAGACAGGGTAACTGGCCCAAGGTCATCCAGTGAGCTTGAGTGGGGATTTGAACTCAAATCCTTGTCTGACATTGTAACTACTCCACCCCACAGGCCAAAGTTTCCTCACATAGTAAAAGGAATTCACCGGATGTAAACCCCTGTTAGCTGTGCTATACTGCACCAACACATGAAAATAGGAAGGGAAAGGCCTACGAAGACACGGGTTATATCTTAGGCATCTTCACCTTAAAAACAATTTTGAATGGTTAAAAAGACCCCCACCTGAGAATGGAAAAAGCCAGTACAAGGATAGACAGTACAGGAGTAGACAGACCAATGCTTTTGGTTCAAAGGAAGCGTTCTTATGAATACCCTGACAGGCCCATGACCTGATCCAGCAGGGCTTTTATGTTTGTATTCAAGAGGGAAAACATACACATCCGAAGTCAACTTAGGATATTTGTTTGCTTTCCATTTCCATTCTGTTCTGACCTAACAAAACACCTCACAAAATCTGTCAGTGTTATCAGTAAAGGTAGAAGAGAAGAAGAGATTGGATTTATATCCCGCCCTTCACTCACTTAAGAGTCTCAGAGCGGCTTACAAACTCCTTTTCCCCTCCCCACAACAGGCACCCTGTGAGGTAGGTGGGGCTGAGAGAGCTCTTTCCCAAGCTGTCCTTGAGGGAACAGCTGGTACAGAGCTTTGGCTTGCCCAAGGTCATCCAGCCAGGTGCAAGTGGAGGAGTGGGGAATCAAACCCGGTTCTCCCAGATTCGAGTCCGCGCACTTAACCACTACACCAAACTGGTTTCCCTTGTTCGAAAGCCAGTCGAATCCCACTCTAGGGTTGCGGTGCTCATCTCCATTTCCAAGCCAAAGAGCCAGCACTGTCCAAAGATGTTTCCATGGTCATGTGGCCAGCATGACATAACACCAAGGCACATGGAATGCTGTTACCTTCCCCACCAAAGCGGTACCTATTTAATTACTTGCAATTTCTAGGTTGGCAGGAGCTGGGGCCAGAGACAGGAGCGCACTCTGCCACATGGCACTTGGGTCTTGAACTGCCAAGCTACCGACCTTCTGGTGTGCAGCTCAGCATCTTAACCTCTGAGCCACCGTGGACCCTATTCAGTGTTATTAACAGGCTGCAAACTTGTGCTCATTAACAGCAATTCCACTGATACATTTCAGGCTGCCATACTTGAAATCAACAGGACTTCCTCCCAAATATACGTCCAAAGCACTGAGATGCTACTGTGACTCTTTCATTCCTCTCACACAATGTAAAAATATGAGCTGAGAGAGAAGAAAAGGTCCAGATGGGTTATAAGCCACAGAACGACTGGGAAGTAACGGCAGATAACCAGTTTCTTCATCCAACCTAATTCCAAATACAACCCAGTCAATCAAACCCAACAACTTGCTAAGAAAAATGTAGTTGATCTACTAATAACATCCATTTTGTTTCTCAGCTACATTAGTAGCAGTGGGCCATCCATGTTGGAGCTTCAGAGGTTTACTTCCTCTGAATGTGGAAATTTGTTTTGGTATTTTTGAATTTCTCTGTGTGTGCCTGGAAGTTATGGCGACCTCTGGCGACTCCTACTGGGGCATGGAGGACATTCAGAGAAGTGGCTTGATAGCCTGCCTCTGCCTCCTGGCCCTGGTGTTCCTTGAAGGTCTCCCATCCAAATACCTGCCAGGGTCGGCCCTGCTTCGCTTCCACGATCTGACAAGATCAAGCTTGCCTGGGCTAACCAGGTGGATATGCTGACTGACCCATCCTCCACGAATCTCTCTCTTCTAAAAGCATCCAGGGTCGTGGCACATATTTCTCTTACCTTGATGGCTTCAGAACCATATTGCCTGAGGAATGCAGGAAAAGGCACAGGAGGTTTCTCCATCCGCCCAGAGAGACATGAACAAACAGTCGCGTGCCACAACCTCTTAAGCCTGACAAATAGACACCATGTCCTTTCTGGACGCACAAACATGACTGCAGGCTGACCGCATGAATTACAATTTAGGCTGTGGTGTGGCACGCAAAGCTTTCAGAACCGCAGAGAGATTCAGTCACAAATTCGGCGTAGTAAACACTCGTTGATGTAACCATCCAATGGAGTCCTTAACACAAATACATTTCCAAAGGATGGAGCAAAGTACTTCCTTGGAAAGAAAAGTGCTGTTGACAGATGACAGAGAAGTCCAAGAGTCCTGGAATGCAAGTTTACACCTCGTTGCAGAAGTTACTGGTGGGCCTCATCCTGCGAAAAGAGAATGCGTGAACTTAATTTTTCAGAAATATACTTAACCTGTTCTCAACATTTGTACTTTCTTCTTTGCTTCAGCCAAAAGGTGGTATGTATTTGCTTAGGCAGGAATCACTTCCTCCAAACCAGGGGTGGTCAAACTGTGGCTCAGGAGCCACATGCGGCTTTTTCACTCATATTGTGTGGCTCCCAGGAGGCTGGCTCCCCATCTATTTGCTCATTCTCTCTCTCTCTTTTTTTCTCTTCCTTCATCCCTCCCCCTGCCTCCCCCATCTATTTGCTTTCTTTGTTTCTCTCTCTTTCTCTTTCTTTCCACCTCTCTCTCTCTTAGACACATAAACATCATAGGACAAATAAATATCATTATCAATATGTTTCCTCCCCCCCCCCCCTTTTGTTTTTATTTTTGGCAGTCTCATTTAATGTTAATAAAAAAGCAAATTTGCAGATTTTCCAATAAAAACATGTGTGTAATATTTGTTCATGCCTTGTGGCTCTCAAACATCTGACGTTTATTCTGTGTGGCTCTTATGTTAAGCAAGTTTGGCCACACCTGCTCCAAACCGTAAGCAACTCGCAAGTTGCAGCAAAATAAAAGAGGACTCCAGTGGCACCTCTTAAAAATGTACTGCAGCATGAGTTTTCATGAGTCAGAGCTGTTTTCATCAGATGTACAGAGTGTCCATCCCTTAGGCAGAAGCATTTATATTCGGAACTGCAGGCAACATAGAGGCAGCGATGGGGGAGATGGGTATAAATACATCTGCCCAACGGATGGACATTTCCTGCTTCTGACGAAGTGAGGTCTGACTCACGAAAGAACATAATAACAGCCCTGCTGTACCAGAACAGGAGTCCATCTGCTCCAGCATCCTCTTTCACACAGCGGTTGACCAGTTGCCCTGGGCAGCAAAGAGAATATAATTGACAGTGCCTTCCCGACTTTGCCTCCTAGCAGCATTATTCAGAGGTCTACCACCTGTGCTTGTGGAGATTCCCATTCGTCACCGTGGCTAGTAGCCATTGATGGGCCTGTCCTCCATGAATCTGTCTGAACCCCTCTAAAGTCATCCGTGCTCTTGGCCATCACTACATGCACTGGCAGCAAATGCCACAATTTAATTTCATGCTGGGTAAAGAGAATTAATAATTATCATAAGGCCTACTGGCCTTGTGTGTAGAATAGCCAGGAGATCCTAGGAAAGTCTGGCAGTCAGCAGTTCTAGACCTTTTTTAACGTTATGCACCACTAGGTGGCAAGCTAGATTTGTTTTCAAGGCAAGAGACATTTCAGAGGTGGTTTGCCATTGCCTGCCTCTGTGTCACAGCCCTGGTATTCCTTGGAGGTCGTCCTTCCAGTCTGGTGTCGTGGTTAAGTGCGCGGACTCGAATCTGGGAGAACCGGGTTTGATTCCCCACTCCTCCACTTGCACCTGGCTGGATGACCTTGGGCAAGCCGTAGCTCTGTACCAGCTGTTCCCTCAAGGACAGCTTGGGAAAGAGCTCTCTCAGCCCCACCTACCTCACAGGGTGTCTGTTGTGGGGAGGGGAAGGGAAAAGGAGTTTGTAAGCCGCTCTGAGACTCTTAAGTGAGTGAAGGGCGGGATATAAATCCAATCTCTTCTTCTTCTTCTTCTTCTTCTTCTTCTTCTTCCAAATACTAGTTAAGGCCTGCCCTGCTTAGCTTCTGGGATCAGGCTAGCCTGGGCTATCCAGGCCAGGGTGCTGGGTAAAGAAGTATTTCTCTTTGTCCATCCTGAATCTTTTGTCCATCCACTTCAGCAAGGGGCCATTAGCTTTAGTATTATGGGGGAGAGAGAGAGAAAGTTCTCTCGTTGCACTTTCTCCACCCCAGCCATAATTTTATAAACCTCCAACATGCCTCTCCCTTAGGGTTGCCAGTTCCGGGTTAGGAGATACCTGGAGATTTTGGGGGTAGAGCCTGAGGACAGCAAGATTTGGGGAGGGGAGGGTCCTCAGTGGGGTATAATGCCATCGAATCCACCTCCCAAAGCAGCCATTTTCCGCAGGTGAAGTGACCTCTGGAAATCGGATGTAATAGTGGGAGATCCCCAGCCACCAGCTGGAGTTTACAACAACAAAAGTACAGCACACAGTAATGTTGCAAAAAATTACAAAACACCAAAACAACGATGTGCACTATTTCCCGCAAGATATCCATAAAGGAGACTTCATTTAAAGTGAAATTACATCTATGACGCGACTGGCAGCATCAATCTAAATTCATGAAATAGAAGACTAGATACTCGGAGCCACGTCTTGGACCTGATACACTGAAGCAGCCTTTAGGGGTACCCGTCAATGCTCCCTCTACGCTGTGGAGTCTTGTGAGCAAAAATTCTACTTTGTGTGTTTCAGGCATTAAAGTTGCGAGCGAGCGATTTGGCTGCTGCATAAATTAGCTGGCTCTGGAGCCCTCCTTCCTGCGCCAAGACAAAAATGTGTGAGCCGGAGGCTAAAAAACGGTGAGCTCGCTCACACTAGCTCAGCTTAAGGGGAACACTGGTGGGTAGAGTGAAGGAGGCCCTGCCCAAAATTGAAATAACAGAAAAGCATTACCTTGCAAGGAGCTGGAATGAGATTCTCAGAAGTTGTTCTTTGTTCCTGAGGAAGGACCAGAGGTCTGAAACACTGGAAAGATTACCTAGGAAAAGTGTTGGGACTCTCTATATATTATATTATTTATTTATTTATTAGTTTCATTTATATCCCGCCTTGTCAGTTATACAACCGACTCAAGGCGGCTAACAACATATAAAATCATAAAAACAGAGTTACAATTTGAAACATTGACATTGAAAAACTCTAAATAATTATTATTTATGTTTGTATTAACGTTGTATATTAATTCTTTGGCTTCTGCATTTGCCTATGATGGGCTGTGCGGACATATTTACTTCACAAAATAGATGCATTTCACGCCAAAAGAAGTCGCCTTCATGAATATATTGTGGGGAAATATAGCACACAATTGTTTTGGTGTTCTGTCGTTTTTTGTCACCACGCGGCGCTCGGCAACCCTGCCCCCCCCCCCCGGTCATCTTTTTTTTCTAAACCCCAAAGCCCCCCAGATTCCTTTCCTCATACAACAGTTCACGCTGGAATAAACTTTGTTAGGTCTATAACACGTAGGGTTGCCAAGTCTGGGTTGGAAAATACCTGGGGACTTTGGGGGGTGGAGCCAGGAGAGGGCGTGGTTTGGGGAGGGGAGGAGCCTCCGCATGGTACAATGCCATAGAGCCCACCCTCCAAAGCAGCCATTTTCTCCAGGGGAGCTGATCTCTGTCGGCTGGGGATCAGTTGTAAAAGCGGGAGATCCCCAGACCCCACCTGGACGCTGGCAGCCCTAATAACACGCCTGCAGACTCCTCCTGTATTTTGGTTTACCAGGGCTACCCATCTGGAGCTACCCGCACTTTGCAGATTACGCACGCTCCTTGTCCAAGGAAACAAAGTGGCCGAAGGTGCATTGACGTCCCGCAGCCCAAGGATCGGGGTGTTCCACGCCTCCCTCTTTGTCTTCCCTACAAGTCACACTGGAGGATCTGAGCGAGGGCCCCGAGGCGGTCTCCCCCCAGCAGAGCCCGCGCCCCCTCCAAGCCCAGTAAGGAGGCAGGGAGACCCCCGCCAGGGACTTCCAAGGCGCGCCCGGAGACCTGCCTCCGAGCAAAGCAGGAGGGAAGACGCGCCCGCCGCGGCCAAGAGGTTCGAGCATCCCACGGGCGGAACCAGCCCAGCCGGGGAGAAGGGAAACGGAAAGGGGTGGGGAGAGGGAGAGAGAAAGGGGACGGACGCGGATCCTCCCCGCCCGGAGCCGCTCTTCCCGCGAGAGAAGCTAGAGCGTCGGAGGCTTTGGCTGCTGTCGGAAGTGCGCTGCGTGCGCGTTTACCAAAATAGGATGGAAATGATTTTAAAGATCATTTTAAATGGGAATCAAAAACAGCCTCTGGCAGAAAGTAATTGGCGTGTGTGTGTGTGCGTGCGTGCGC
This sequence comes from Lepidodactylus listeri, assembly GCA_029233225.1. NCBI lineage: Eukaryota > Metazoa > Chordata > Lepidosauria > Squamata > Gekkonidae > Lepidodactylus > Lepidodactylus listeri. Next base: position 106,221,016 of record JARCFY010000009.1, on the reverse strand, counting down.
GCCTACCTTCCTCTGTGGCATTTAAAGCACCAGTTTGAAAATACTCCGTTTGTTGGATCAAGAGGGCGGCTGGCTACCCTGGGTCGGGTGCACCAGGATTAGAACCCTGAACTGCAAGAGCGGAGGGCTGCTAGGAACGCTGAACGGCACGCCACAGTGCCGCTTGCAATCGCGCGGGGGGGGGGGGGATTACAGGACTACCCTGCAGATTTGTTGTTGTTGTTCAGTTGCACAGTTGAGTCCGACTCTTTGCTGCCCCATGGACCACATCATGCAAGGCCCTCCGGTCCTCCGCCATCCTCCGGAGCCCGCTCAATTTCATGTTTGTTGCATCAGTAGCACTGCCCAACCATCTCGTCCTCTGCTGTCCCCTTCTTCTTTGACCTTCAGTCTTTCCCAGCATCAGGGTCTTCTCCAGTCAGGGCTCCCTTCTCATCTGGTGGCCAAAGTATTTGAGCTTCAGCCTCCGTACCTGGCCTTCCAGGGAACAGTCAGGATTGATTCCTTTTCGGACTGGCTGATTCGATCTCCTTGCAGTCCAAGGGACTCTCGAGAGTCTTCTCCAGCACCATAATTCAAAGGCATCTATTCTTCAGCGCTCGGCCTTCCTTATAGTCCAACTCTCGCAGCCATACATTACTACTGGGAATACCATGGTTTTGACCATACAGACTTTTGTTGGCAGGGTGATGTCTCTACTTTTTGTTATACAGTCTAGGTTTGCCATCGCTTTTCTTCCAAGGAGCAGGCGTCTTTTAATTTCATGGCTGCAGTCACCGTCTGCAGTGATCTTGGATCCCAGGAATGTGAAGTCTTTCACTGCTTCCGCGACTTCAGACAACTACCACTCAGTATCAAACTCAGGGCTTCATCTTCGTCTTCATCTACTCCTCCTCCTGGACTCGGAGAAGGACAGACGCCGGGCTTCTGCTCCAAGACGTTAAGTGCTTTTATCTCTCTATTTTTTTTTAAAGAACAAATAGTTTTTAAATACGTTCATTTTATTACTCTTTTTATCATTCTTTTGAACCTTGGAGCTCCTTAAGTCTTGGTAGCTTAATTGGATAATCAGACTGTGTGCCTGTACTACCAAAGCACTTGGAAGCAGCAGTAGCCAAGGCCCAGAGTGAGGAAATAGCTAGGATGTTATCTCACAAACAGAGACGGGAGGGTGAGGAATTTACACCTCCTGATTCTAAACAAACGAGGATAGAGGACTTCTTTTCGTCAACCACCTCAGAACCGGGAGAGGCTTTTCAAATACCTATCTCCAACCGCTTTTCTCCATGAAGTGATGATTCTGATAACCTCCTTGAAAGGGTCTACCTCTGCTACAGCGCCCGAAGCACATGATAGTGGCTTAATTAATCCTGACACAGCTGAAGCCCTTGTCTCTGCAACTTCTCCCAAAACAGCTAATTTGACTATGGAGACTTTTGCAGACCTTATTTTGGTGGCTGAATCAATGAGTTTTGTTTGCAAAAGGTTCAACTCTTTGCATCTCAATATACTGAACATTGCTGAGTCACTGTCCAGGTTAGTGGGTGACAAGGATAATAGAAGTAAAGCATCTCCACCCGTCAAGCCTTCCTCCCTGCAGTCCCTGGACCTGAATCGTCTCAATTCCAACCCACATTTCTATGCAGCCACCACGGATCCAAGGTCAGCTGAACCCTGTAATCAACAGCCTGTGCAGAAATCACAATGTTCTTGGCAGCTGTCTTAGCAAACTCATCTCATATGTTTGACTGTGTATAAATTCAAAGGAAGTTTTTTGTCTTGGAAGACCTCTACCCTGGCCAGGAAACATCTGTATGATTTGTTTGGACGCCAAGTAGGATCTGTGGATATAAGATCAGTGGATCCTTTAAACAATTCGTTTTCAGCTCAAAGAGTCCTTAGACATCCTCACGTGACTCACAGCACTGACCTGGTCTGCTGGACTTCAGTATCACCCTGTGTGAACAAAGCATGCACCCTAAAACATTGCTGACAGTAGGAATTCTGTGTCTGGAAGCACCCAAGTACTTTTTAATTTAAAAATGGCAGTTCAGCCGTTAAGATTTTACATTGTACCTCTTTCTTCGGCAAGCTTAGCTCTACACCGTTCTCTCTCATGTTTCCGTTTCCTCTTCTTTGCTGAAATTATCTTCTCCCAGTTTCTCTGCTTCCTTAAAACATTTCTCTTAATGGAGAGAAGAGAAAATTCTTAAAGGGACTCATACAGAGAACACAGGAGCATCTTGACAAATGTCTATTCAAAAATGGCAGACACCTTAATGTTTAGGCACCGAGGCTGGCTATTTACCTTCACTGCTCCTCCATCAGATCATAGCTAGAATTCATTATCTTTACAAAGGAAGAAAGGCAGACCTACGGGGACATTTTTACCCACTACCACTGTGGAGTAGGGGTTAGAGTGCTGGACCAGGATTTGGGAGACCCAGGTTCAAATTTGTATTCTGCCATGGAAGCTCTCTGGGTGACCTTGGGCCAGCCACACACGCTTAAGCTAACCTACCCCACAGGTTTGTTGTGAGGATAAACTGAAGGAGGGGAGAATGTTGTAAGCCACTTTGGGACCCCATTGGGAAGAAAAATGGGGCTTAAATGAAATATATAAATTTGATCCCAGTTCAAAATGTAATTGCTGGCCAGTCAATAATTGACAGAATTGAAACCACTTGGCTGGGCTGCAGGCAGTGACAGTAGCTGTCCATGCAGTGTATTATGGCTGCTCAGCACCAACCATTCATTTTCATACACAGGACATCTTTCTCACGCAGTACGTACTGAACACCCAGTCTCATTTCCCGGGGACGGGCTCCTGGCCCTTTCAAAGCCCATCTCAAACTGCAGGAGCCCAAAGGCATCCCAGAGGTCTTCTCCATTTCCCTGGCAAGCAACTCCATAGTCTGGCTGGCAGTCACAGAGGCTTTTGCAGGTACTGTCCTCGGCTTCACATTCCGGGTAAGTCATCGTTTCCCTGTGCCCCAGTTGGCTGGTTTGGGGAGGAGGCGAGGATGAAAATGGACATAGAACAGGAAAGAATGTTAACCCGACAGGGTCGAAGTCCCCCTCCTAGTAACATCTGCTTCCAGCAAGAAGAAGACGCCACCTCCCAGGCCAGGCAATCAGCCCTTCTACTTGGTTGCAGCTCTCCAGAATCTCAGACTTCCAGCTTACTCCCTGTACAGGATGGGGCTGTGTCTCAGGGGTAGACCTGCTGCTCTCCATGAAGAAGGTCCCAGATTCAACCTCCAGTTGGAAAGATCAGGTAGTGGGTCACATGAAAGAGCTCCACCTGAGACCTCAAAGAGCTGCTGCCAGTCAGGGGAGGCAACACTGACCTGATAAGGCCCATAGCCACGGTGGTGGGGAAGGGGGCGGTGCCCCATCAATCATTTGTCATGCCCCACAAATCAGCATTAGGGGTTGGTGTGAAATCTGTCACACATCTTTCAGGTGCAAATTTTCTGTGTAAAAAAGGAAGGCATTGAGGTACAAACTGGGGATCCTCGTGTTCCAGTTGCTGATCTTTCCCATTTGTTGAGTGGCACAATAGAAGCCGTGAGTTAGTGATTTACAGAGAAGATTGTATATCAGGTGTCATTAACTGGAAGAAGGCTGTCCCACTTCTTTAATTCTACCAACTATGCAAACCGTTGCTTGGGAGGGCATTTTTATAAAGCTTGTACAGAACAGGACTGTACTCCATGTCCCAGTGTATGCTATATATTATTGCCCAATTCCACAGGGATCTTGTACAATTCTGCAGGGCCTGTAAGGCAGAGATGTTCTGCCAGGCGTTTGGTTGAGGACAGTGACGGCTTACATCATGGCAGGGCACCCTTCCTGGACCTCTGTCCCCTGAAGGATTTAATTCCTTCCCCCCATACCCATGAGGCACCCACAGGCTGGAAATCGAAGGGAGCCTTAAAATTTTCATCAATGAATTATATGTGCTGCAAATGGCTTTTATGGTTTTTATGGTTTTAATTCTGTGCATCGCCTAGAGCCCCACAGTTGTGGGGATTAGGCGATCCAAAAATGTAATCAAACAAACAAACAGATTTGTTATGTGTTCTATCATGCGCTTACAGCATCGTTTTCATTTTTTGTAATTCCATTTTCTGCATTGCTTGACATAGTATGCTTGAGCCCATTTTTTGCATTTTTGCAACTTTCATAAGCCTAGTCCTATTGCATTATTAAGATATCTCCTACCTCCTGATTACAATGTTCTATACCATCTCATCCACCTTGAATCTCAAGTGGGAAATTGGTAAATAACTAATAAAGTAAAAATAAATAAATAATAAAGCAAATAAACACACCACTTGTACTCATTTGCCCCCCACTAAACATTTTCTGGTTATGGGCCTGCGTCTGCCTTCGTGTGAGGCAGGTGCACATGTCCCGTCTCTCGTGTGTCACGCATGGTTCTGAATTCGAGGATGCCTCACAATACTGCTGCAGTATTAAGTAGGTGGAGCTGCCCTATAGGGAGAGGCTGGTGGAGAGAGACAAAGGGAGCCACACAGACAGGCTGGGCCCTAGGAATCCTCCCAAATCTACTTGGAATTCTCACAGGCTACGGAAAATTCCAGTGGCATTGTATAAACTCCTGCAAACTACTGTGTGGCGCATAATACATGCAAATTACAGCATTTGATAGATGTAAGCATGAAACGCACTTGAAGACGGCAAGGAGAGTATTCAAATAGCAAATCAGCTTAGGGATCTTTATGGAACACAAGCAGAGAAAGGTAATTCACAGAGTCAGATGACGGGTCCGTTCAGTCCTCTATTGCATGCTCTGGTCCCTTTAAGTGCAAACGGGAAACGGCAAGGCCGCTCAGGGACCAGGCGCAAGGGGCGCTGTTTCCCCTTTGGATTTAAAGGGACCCACCCCCGGCTTCCTATACCTGTGTAAACCTCCAAAGTGGGTCCTCCCAGCCTATGAAAGTCCCTGCTTCATTTAACCCGGAGGAGCAGCCATGTTAAATCTGTTGCAGGAGAAATACAAACGTTTTTTGTAATGCTTTTAAAAATTATTTCACAGCATTTTAAATTCGTTTTCGCCGAGTCTTCTTAGAACTACCCAGTTTTACTTAGCAATTCCGGGGCTGGAACGCCACTGCATCTGACTCAAGCGGCACACGAACGTTTATGCCAGCAATACCCTGGGTCAATTTCCCCGCGACCACCAAATTCCTCCTCTGTTTTCGCTGGAATAAACCGCTGACCTTTCATGTGTCATAACGGTATTCCTAATTCCACGGATACAGAACTGTGTCTCCCTAGGCCTCTAAGAGCCTAGGGTGCAAGCCCTCTTATCTTTTGCATTGGACGCCGGCGTTTTAGAGAGTCCCGAGCGTGGGAACGAGTCTTTTGTATACGCTCCTCCTTACTTTGCGCAGCCTCCCAACCCCGCCCTACTGGGTTTAGCCCCGCCCCTGCTGTCTCCCCCTCCCGGGGTTCGCAATTGCTCCTGGCCTTGCAGGGAGAGGGCTGCTGGGGCGGGGGGAGTCGCTGCGCTTCACACCTCTGGCTCGCGGTTCTTATCTTACCTTGGCTGGTCAAACTGCAAAGAGGAAGGGGATAGGGGAGCGGCTGGAGAAGCAGCAGCTGCCCAAGCCTTGGAGAGGGGGTTTTAAGCACAGGAGGCCTCTCATTTTAGCACCCGTTTTACTTTATAAGAGGAAAAAGTAATTCTCAGAAGGACAAAGAGGCTTGTGACCAGTGTTCCCTCTAAGCTGAGTTAGTGTGAGCTAGCTGAGTTAGTGTGAGCTCACAGTTTTCAAGCCTCCGGCTCACACATTTTTGCCTTAGCTCAGGAAGGAGGGCTTCAGAGCAAACTAATTGGCGCAATAGCCAAATCGCCTGCTCACAACTTTAATGCCAGCAGCTCACGAAGTAGAATGTTTGCTCACAAGACTCTATAGCTTAGCGGGAGCACTGCTTGTGACACCCGCAAAAGTGCTGTGTTGATTGTGGCATAAGCCTTTCTAAGTCAGCATAGGTTTCATGAGATGCATGCATGGAAATGACAGTCGTCAAGGTATCAAAAGGCTTTGCTGAACCAGTTTAGTGTAGTGGTGAGGAGCGCAGGCTCTAATCTGGGAGACCGGGGTTTAGTTCCCCACTCCTCTGCATGCAGCTGCTGGAGTGACCTTGGGTCAGTCACGAGTTCTCTCAAGGGCAGTTCTCCAGAGAGCTCTCTCAGCCCCACCTACCTCACAGGGTGCTTTTGTGGGGAGGGGGAAGGGAAGGAGATTGTAAACCGCCCTGAGACTCTGAGTGAAGGGCAGGGTGTAAATCCAACTCATCTTCTTGATTTGGCGGCAGCAGATAAAACAGGCTAACTCTCTGGAATTTAACCCACATATGCATGCCCTACGGCTAAATGATTTCAGCTCAGCCCTTTTTTAAAAAAACTGAACCTTAGAGGCAGTGCACACTTTACTGTCTGGGCACCCCCCCCCCCCACGGCTAGCACAAGGGGGCTTTTAAAGAAACCACACAAGTGTCTGTCAAACAGTCACACTTCTGCATATGCTGCAAACAATTCACGGCTTTCTGTTTCTCAAAACAAAGTTTTGGGGTATGAACTTTCGTGTGCATGCAGACTTCTTCAGATAGGCTGATCCATTGCTTCTCAAATTATTCCCACAACAGTCCTTTAAGGGTAAGTTAGGCAGGAAGGGATTTGTCCTGGGCCAAAATTACTTAATTTGAGGTCTGAGTGGTGATTTGAATCCAGTGTTCCCAGTCCAAGCCTAACACTATTCACTACAACCATCTGGTTTCATTAGGTCTGGGTTGGAAAATACCTGGAGACTTTGGGGGTGGAGCCAGGAGAGGGCGTGGTTTGGGGAGGGGAGGGGCCTCAGTATGGTACAATGCCATCGAGTCCACCCTTCAAAGCAGCCATTTTCTCCAGGGGAGCTGATTTCTGTCAGCTGGAGATCAGTTGTAAGAGCAGGAGATCCCCAGGCCCCACCTGGAGGCTGGCAACCCTAGGGAGAAGGGAGGAAGCAAAGGTGTGAGGAATGGGATAGCCATCCCGCAAGTTTCTTGCGGGTCTCCACTTGTTAAGATTCTAAAGGAGGAAGAAAATATACTAAAGGCAGCATATCAGGAAAAATCTAATATAGTCAGAGTATTATAAGAGAGTGAGGGAAAAAGCTGACAGAGACCTGAGTAAAAACTGAAAGATTTTACTGAGCAACTTAACAAAACATCTTGCAACCAAGACGCTTCTTTTACCAATAAAGTTTTATCTTGTTATCAGACCATCTTCTTCGGCATACAATGCATATGTTGTTGAGAATGTTAGGCAAGCGATGTGCAGTTAGTTGCAGCACCACCACCCCGCCCCCCAGCTATAAGGCTACAAAATACACTTTATTAACACTGTGGGAGGTGGCACCATTATGGGGAAGGTGGTTTTGGAACAGCAAAGCTTTGTAAGGAACATGAATTGCAGGGGGTCACAGCCAACGCAGAGGCTTCAGGATGGGCACCATCCCACTCAAGGCTGGATGATCAATGTGCCTATGGCCCAGCAGCAAGCGTCCCACCATGTGGTTACTAGGAGGAGGAGTAGATTGGATTTATACCCCACCCTTCACTACCTGAAGGAGTTTCAAAGTGGCTTACAATCTTCTTTCCCTTCTCACCACCACCAGACCTCCTGAGAGCTCTGAGAGAACTGCCCTTGAGAGAATAGCTCTGAAACAACTTGTGACTGATTCACGGTCACCCAGCTGGCTGCATGTGGAGGCATGGGGAATCAAACCCGGTTCTCCAGATTAGAGCCCACGCTCCTAACCACTACACCAAACTGGCTCCCTGTCTGGTGGCTCGATAAGCTCCAATGGGTTTTTCCCCTTCCCCTTTTTTTTTTTGTAAACTGTGCATCGCCAGAAGAAACCTGTAAAATGAAATAAGGCAAATGTTAGGCATTTGCTGGGTATTCTGAGAGGTAAACAAGTGATTTAGTGCACTTAAGACAGGCTATCTAGCTCCGCGCCGCAATAATGCAAATGCACATTGATTTGGTCTCTGAGATCTTTTGCCAGGCAGGTGTTTCATGTTCTACACTTGATGGGATATTGAAAACAGCATCAATTACTGTACCAATCTGAGAGCTGAAGTAATTCTATATATTATTGACAATCAGCTCTAGACTCTGTTGCCATTGCAGTCATATAACTAGCACTTAACAGATGGAGGCAGGTGTTCCTTCCGATGGGATGCTGTGATTTTTGTTTTCACAAGACACTGGAATGTAGCATTTCCCTTCCAGTTGGACTGAATTCTCATTGGAAGAAGAAGCATTTGACATACATCGCTAATGTTAATCACCAGCAAAATTACCCACAAACATAACCAGACACAGACGGAGAACAGGCTAAAATTAAATGTCACTATAATATATCAAATGCAAAAAAACAAACATTTGTTCTGTTGGAATGGCACTGTATTATTAGCAGGCACATTTGGTGACACCTGGACTTCATACTGTGGGGATAATCAGCATCCCCTTCAAATGGGTATAATTTTATTTAATTTAAGGGTGAAGGCAGACTATAGTGCTTGAATGTTGGCCTCTCTGTAATGAAGGCACTCTCAAGGGCAGAGTCTGAAACCCTGTCCAGAGGGGTATGGTTAGAAGAATCTGGTTCAATGATTGTGGGTTTGATGCTTAGAGGCATCCCAGAAATAAATAAGCAGGCCCCCAAAAGAAAGGGAGAAGAAGTGCCTTGCTTAGCTGATCAAGCCAAGCGCAATCATGAATGCCAGCTTCCTAAAAACAGGGGGAAGAGCTGTACTTTTAGGCAGAGCTGGTAAAATAGAGTCCTTTTCTCAACATTCCAATTCACTTGCTGAATTAAATAAATGCATCAATTTTACTGTATTTTATTTATTTATCTCCCGTCTTTCACCCCAATGGGGACCAAAACCAGCCTCCCTCATTCTCCTCTCCGCTAGTTTATCCTCACAACAACCCTGTGAGGTAGGTGAGGCTGAGAGTGTGTGACTGGCCCAAGATCCCCCGGCAATCTTCCACGGCACCTGTGCAGATTTGAATCTGGGTCTCCCAGATACTAGCCCAACATTTTAACTGCTACGCCAGAGCAGGTTCTGTATTAAATTAAATTATGGACGCCATCTGGAGATTATTAAATACAAATAGTTGATTGTTGATTTTAATCTATAATTTTATATTGTTTTAATCTGTGGTAAACTGCCCAGTGCCTTGTGTACTCAGGGATTGGGTGATCCAGAAATTTAATGAATAAATAAATCCTAAGAAAACTTTCCTGGGAGTAAGCCCCAATAAATAACATGGGGACTTGCTTCTGAGTAGACCTGCTTAGATCACTCCCTGGGACTGACTGTCAGAAAACATAAAGAGAAAGCCAAGTAAGAGATGAAGGAACTTAGTACTGTAAAACAGTCCATGCATTTAAAAATCAAACCAACAATTACTGTTCTTTCCCCATTAGCACAGAACGAAAAAAATGGTAATACAACAATATTTTTCAGGAATCATTGTTAATTTTGTTGCTGATTGAAAAGAAAACCCTTTGCAACTCAATTTAATATTTCTAATATGTTCCTAATTCTAGTAAGCATCTGTTTGCTTCCATTAAAAACGGTATAACCATATACATAAGAAGAACATGAACTGGCTAGTCTTAAGAGCTGCAGGAGAATGGCTGTTCAGCTTTGTTGACACAAATCTCTAAAAATGGGTAAAGGGCCCAAATTGCATTTTCACTTACAGCACTATGATTCTTAATACACTCTGTTCTGGACAATCTTGACTTTCTTTCTTTGTTGACAAAGTAACTTTATAGTAGGGTTGCCAAGTCCAGGTTGGAAAATACCTGGGGACTTTGGGGGTGGAGCCAGGAGAAGGTGGGGTTTGGGGAGGGAAGGGGCCTCAGTATGGTACAATGCCATAGAGTCCGCCCTTCAAAGCAGCCATTTTCTCCAGGAGAGCTGATTTCTGTCAGCTGGAGATCAGTTGTAAAAGCGGGAGATCCCCAGGCCCCACCTGGAGGCTGGTAATCCTACTTTATAGGCACCCAGAATGACAGATAAAACTATAACTGCATCTACATGTTGTTGAAGGCTGACAACCTTGCACACTTGCAGTCACATCTCACGGTACCCATTTCTGGGGCAGAGGGGAGGTTACATAATCACGACATCCCACAAACTTAGCATGGCATTCCAGTATACGAATGAAATAATATTCAAATGCAATTCAGTCTTCAACTTAACCTTGGCTTTCAACCTTGCATTATTTTTCTGTTGTGATCCTCAGTATGGAATATGTATGAATTTTAAAAAATGGGCACAGAAGAGCCAAAAGCAGAAAGGAGATAGAAAGCTATTGTAAAGGTTTTATTCTTAGCACACTAAAAATAATGTTCAGTGGTAGCAAACGTTACATTTCATCAAGGGAGGCCACTCAGAAGGGACATAAACAACAGGTAACTTCATTATAACAGCCAAGGTCCACTAGGAGGAGACCTTGAACTGAACTAAACTGGCTGCTAGCAGGTTCCAAAGTGAACTGAAACAGGAAACTGAAACTGTTCTTGCTGAGAGGCTAAATGTCAGCACAGCCTAGGATATGTCAGCACAGCCTAGTATAGGAAGCATCATCAATCCAGTATACCAGTGTCCCCCAATGTGATGGCCACCAACTGGTGTGTTTTCTTGGTCCCTCTTTTTTTTCTCTCAAAGCAAAGAACCAATCCTGATTTTCCTTTACCTGGTTTGACAAAAGGTTCTTCAGAAAAGCCTAAAAGGCATCACTTTCGTGTCTGCTGGGAGCACTGATTTGGAAACAGCTGTCTCCATCACAGAACATTCGGTTTGGAACCAGTGAATGTTTTGTGATTGGCTTCAGCCTAGGGCTGCCAAGTCAGCCCGGAGGGCGGGGGATCCCCCGCTATAGGGGTTCCCGATCCGCTGGCCGGCATTCGGCCGGCGGGGGGAACCCAGCCCCAGAAGTTGTCCGGTGAGGACGACTTCCCCCGTGTAATGATGTCACCCGGAGGTGACGTCATTACGTCGCCGTGGCGCACGCGCCAGAAGAGCTCCCGGGGGGAGAACAACTCCCCCCGCCAGTAAGTCGCCGGTACTTGGCAGCCCTACTTCAGCCCCACCCCCCCGGCAGCCATTTTGTGGTTGGCCATGGCAGCCATTTTGTGATGGCTCCCACAAAATTCCAAAAGTGACCACAGGCTCAACAAGGCTGGGGACCCCTGCACTGCATGAAACATGTTTTTTTTAAAAAATGTCTATGATGTCTACATGCCACAGAGTGATTGTAGACTGGCTCCTGCTCCCTATAGCATTTTTTTGTAGGGGTGAATATATTTCCCTCAGATAATATATGACACCACCTAGAAAGTATTTATTGTGATATGTAAAAACGAAGGCTGCCTTGTTCAGACGCTGTGATGAAGTGTGATTTGTTTAACCTGTGGTGTGTGCAGCCAGTTCTGGTTCACCTACCAGACGTAAGTAATCTATCTCACTTTTTGTCTATACTTTGCCTCTTTGCCTCCCAGTAGAAGGGGTTTTTATACTCCACTTTTCTCTCCCTTAAGGAGTCTCAAAGCAGCTTGCAATGGCGTTCCCTCTTCCCCTCCCCACGTGGTACCACGTGGGCTGAGAGAGCTCTGAGAGAACTGGGGCTGGACCAAAGTCACCCCAGCTGGCTTCATGTGGAGGAATGGGGAATCAAGCCCGGTTCTCCAGATTAGAAACTGCCACTATTAATCACAACACCACACGGGGGGGGGGGGGGGGGACAGACATCTTCCGTATACTGCCAAAGTGGCCGACAAACCAGTTTTTTGCTGGGATTACCCCCCCCCCTTTTCTGGTTCTGGATGATGGCTTCTCCTTACCATGGAGGGAATAGAAGGAAGGCTGTTTTTTAGTTATTTAATTTAGTTTAAGGTGTGCCCCACCCCTTGTCAAGCTGGCAACACTATATTTTGCTATCCGTGCAGGCAGGTGGTCATCATTAGTATGACCTGTGGTTAACAAACCAACTACAAACTCTAATTTGAAATCTCAGTTTGATGTCAACCAGCATATGGCTGTTTGCTGGACCATCCACAGTGGGACATCAGTTTTGAACTTTAATAAACCAGAAAGTATCATGATACTGCCAAATGAGAAGGGAGCACTCACTGGAGAAGACCCTGATGCTGGGAAAGACTGAAGGTAAAAGAAGAAGAGGACGGCAAAGGATGAGATGGCTAGACAGTGTTATCAATGCAATGGGCATGGAGTTGGGCAAGCTCTGGAGGGCCTGGTGTGATGTGGTCCATGGGGTCGTGAAGAGTTGGACTCGACTGCGACTGAACAACAAGAATCATGATATTTGGATGCAGCCAAAGACAGCTTCTTTTTGTAGAAGTTATTCAGAAGCAATATGGGCTTGTGTACTGTTCACAGAGGTTTTGTGTGGTATTTCAGTTCTGCAGGTACACAAAAGATGATCATAAACAGATCTGCTGATAACGATCCCCGCTCCAAACTATCATAAGCAGATGTGGTGTCATCTCCAGGAGGTAGCTCTGTTGATGTCGCCCCTCTACCAGCGCAGCAACAAAAACATCTGCTTGTCAAGCCGAGGAGGATTTCACTTCAAGCAGCACACTGGAGCTGAGAGCTTTTCAGATTTTTCAGATATCACACAGGAAGGAGTTCCTCATTTACCTGCACGCAAGCAGGAAGTGAAACACTAAATAGTGGCTTCATCTGTAATTTGGCAGGGGGACGGACTACCTGCTGTTCCTGGGGTATATTTCAAGAAGTAAGCTGGCTCAGGTGCTCCCTTTTTTCAACAGTAACCTGTATGTCTTTTTGCTGTGCATTTAATTTGCAGCTTCAAAATAGAAGTGACATCGTTTTAACCAGCGGTCATTTCGAAGAAAAAGAGGTGCAGGAGCTCATTAGCATAACTCATTTGCATATGCCACACCACCTGACATCACTGGAAGTATGTCAAAAGAAAGAAAGAAAGAAAGAAAGAGAGAGAGAGAGAGAGACAGAGAGAGACAGAGAGAGAAAACAGCTACTAATCCAAGCCTCAGAAATACCACTATTCTGGGAGGATAGCTGCAGTGGTGGCTGAAGCCTTCAGAAGGCTAGTCGGAGGAACCAGGACCTTTCCAGGGGACGGGGTCATTTTGCTGCAGCCAGGACACAAGCAGGCATTCCCCCACCGGTGGGGGGGCTGGCACCAACTCCCAGAGCTGCGCTCCCCCCAGCTCCTGCTCGAAATGACCCCTGGTTTTAACAAGTCACATATAGAAAGGCAATTTTAAGCACCAAATGTTATCGATGAGGGGAGTTTTACTGCTAATGAATCTTTTTCTCCCCCTGCTTAGTAATGTGACATTTGAAAGTGTGTTTTCCTTCTCGCTTGGTCGCATTAATTTTTCAAGAAGGTTCTGAGTCTTAGTGACAGTTTGCATATGATGTATCTCAACATGGCTCGGAGATGAATCAGAAGTTCAATAAGAGTGAATTGCATTATTATTATTATTCTGGCCTCTGAATAAAACCCAGAATTCAAGCACACTAAGACCAAAGTCTGAAAGTCCCCAGACATTGGCGTGTGTTTACTTCCCACTTCCACTGGACTGAGGCCCCCCCTAAAAAAAAACCCTGTTGGCCCAGGAAGCCAGTGGACAAATAGGGACAGTAAAGTACAGGTCAGCGACAGGAGAAGGGAACTGGTGGGAATTGTCACCTCTCACCCCAAATTCCATGTTTTGTGCAGTTATTAACAGTACAGGAACTTTATCTTCTTTTGTATCTTTTGACCTTGGACAAGAAGGTTTTTACATTAAAAATTTAAATAATCCAATTTTAAAGCATGAATTTTTTCCCCTTGTGAGATGGCTACTTTCTGCTTCATTTATTATTGTTGTTCCCAAATAAATCATGTTTGTAAGACTTTCCATGACACAGAGTGACTCTCTTTCTGTCGTGCATCTGTTGGCCAAATTTAGGACTTTATATATAGCACAAGCTCGCCCCCGCTTAACTCACACTTGACTGGTTTTTCTTCATGTAAGCTGCATCGATGGTAGGGAATTTTCACCTACAATATTGAGAGGTACAGGCCTTAAATTTAAAATATTATTTAAGGGCCCAAGTTCTAACTTCTAGCTTGTAATAAATGCATATTTAGTACACATGGCAGTAACTAATAGTAACAACTGAGAGGGGTTTTTTGTGCTTCTGAGGAATATCAAAAGGCGTTAAATTTGAACTGCAAATTAAATTTTAAAATATGAACCAGAGATGTTGTAAGAACTATTCAGTTTGTAATTTTATGTGTGCATAATTCATTGAGAAAGTCACATTTCTAATAAAAAGTTTCCTAATATACTGGGCTTATTAAAAATAAATCAGATGTTTATTCTTAATTTGGGAACTTGTATGATTTGTACACTGGATTGAAACTGAGTTGCTACATGATGTGATTTTTATGCTGTTTTTGATACATAAAGACATCAGAGTACAACCAATTAATCTGATTTTAGGATGTCATTCCAGATCTGTAAATATGTGGTTTGCAAGGTTTTTTAAAGATTTCTGTACAAAATACTTATCTGATTTAAAAGCATGTTGAAGAAATCCACATGTGATTTTTTGTTATTGCATTCGAAGGCTAATGCTAAAGTCTACAGCCTGGACAAATGTAGACCCAAAACTGAGGGGTGCTGTGTTGTGGTAACCCTCTCTTCTGTCCCCCTCCACTTCATTGTATTCTGTCATAACATTCATACATGGGTATACCACTGTGCCTACGCCAGGGGTCCTTTCGTAGAAAAAGAGCTGCAGGAGCTCATTAGCATAATTCATTAGCATAACTCATTAGCATATGCCATGTCCCTTGACATCACCGGAAGTGTGTCAGAAAGGGAATGTCAGTTTCAGCCCCATTATACCCTATGGGCCATTGAAATCAATGCTTTGGAGGGTAGACTGCAATGCATCATACCCTGCTGAAGTCCCGCCAGTTGCCTTTCCTCCCGGGACTAATTTAAAATTTCTGGTTCAGAGGCAAAAATCAACTATGGTTTCTGCAAAGGGTCAATCATCCTCTAGTTTTTAAATTCAGCTAGGAAATTGTTTTTAAAATGTCAAGATATTGTTGCTGTATCACCATTTGTGAATGGTTTGAGTTCACCAGGTCCACACTATGGGCTTTTTCCCACTCACATTGTGCCGGCGTTCTGCCTCCGTTTGTCCCGGCGCTGGGTGTCAATTCCACACCCTTTGCTGCGGCGTGTGTTAATACGGGGCTTTGCGCCATTTTCTCCGCACCTTCGGTAAACCTAAAAAAAAAGGTTTACTGAAGGTGCGGAGAAAATGGCGCAAAGCCCCGTATTAACACACGCGCCGCAGCAAAGGGTGTGAAACTGACACCCAGCGCCGGGACAAACGGAGGCAGAACGCCGGCACAATGTGAGTGGGAAAAAGCCCTATGTGATTTAGCTCTGCCTGCAGCCCTCTTTGGGCCAGCAGACAACATTTCAGCATAAGAGCCTCTTGCCTTGGAGGAGGGCTTCTTCTATCTGAAACAGGCTCCTTACTTAATAGGCGGAGTGACAATGCACAACCTAGCGTCTCTGTACACTTTATATCAAAGGGCTGCACTGTTAGTTTGCACAGCTCTGTTATTTCTAACTTTCCCTTGAAAACACATGTCAACAAAACATTTACCATATTAAATACTTTCTCGTTACTAAAGAACATTTCCTTCTCCTCAGAATGTCCAACTTAGAACAATTTGATATAGACTTTTATGAGTCAAACTACACCGTCAACAATCAAGAACAAGATCACAGTGGGTCTGGAACCACTGGAAGTGTTTATGGACGCGAAAGGTAAAGGCTTAAATCAGAAAACAATACTGATTTGTTTTAACATTGATAGCAATGCTTGTCTTTGCCCGGTGGGCTCCGTAATAGTAGTGGGCCTCTGCAGTTACCCATTCCACTGATTTATGGCTCCAACCACATACCCAATCCAAGCATGCTGTTTGACGTTCTTATGTTGCTAGCAAGGGTCATTTCCTAGAGAAAGAGGTGCAGGAGCTCATTAGCATACCTATTAGCATAACTCATTAGCATATGACACACCCCCTGACATCACCGGAAGTGTGTCAGAAAGGGAAGCAAAGGGGGGGTATCTTCAAAAGCCTCCCTCCCCTTCCCCAGCTGGCCTGCCAAAGCGGGGGGGGGGGGGGAGCGAAGCAAGAAGGGCCCCATAGAATACAATAGAAAGATCATGCCGCTGCTGCTGCGTGAGTCTAAACAGAAAGGGTTTAAACTTTAAACCCCTTCTCGCTTCGCTTCCTCCACAGGCCCGCTGGGAGCTGGGGGAGGGGCTTGCCACCACTACCATTTGTGCCCACTAGGGGTGTGCAAATAAATTTTTTGGGGGGTCGATTCAGATCAGGCCAAATCAGGCCGCATCTGTTCCAGCTGCCAAATGACCCCCGCATGTCAGTTTCAGCAGTGCAAGCCCATTCGGTAGTTATTGGGCCAGCCGAATATCAGTTTCAACCCCATTATACCCTATGGGCCATTGAAGTCAATGGCAAAAACTCATAGGGTATATGAGGGGCTGGAGGAGAGGAGGTTTGAGGGAGAGGCTCCAAACCTGCAGGGTAGCTTCTGCGGCCTCTCCCCGAAATACCCACCAAGTTTCAAAAAGATTGGACCATGGGGTCCAATTCTACGGGCCCCTAAACATGTTGCCCCATCCCCTCCATTGTTCTCTATGGAGGGAAAAAATGTTACTTTTCCCCCACCATAGAGAACAATGGAGGGAATGGGGGCAACCTGTTTGGGGGCCTGTAGAATTGAACCCCTTAGTCCAATCTTCTTTAAACTTGGTGGGTATTTGGGGGAGAGGCTCCAGCAGCTACCCTGTAAATTTGGAGCCTCTCCCTCAAACCCCCTCCCTTCCCCCCGCTTTTTAAGCTGCCACTGAATTTCGGCGGCAATTCAGCGGCGGGCCGAATCAGATCAGAGAATCTGATTCAGCCTATGGCTGCCCTAGTGCCCACTCCTGGGCTGGCAGTGTGCTGCTTTGCCTCGCTCCGACCCCAAATGACCCCTGGTTACTAGTAGTTTTCTTGATTGAGTTTTTGGACTGTTTTGTACAACATCCAGGACAGACTACTCCTAGGGTTGCCAGCTCTGGATTGGGAAACACCTGGAGAATTTAGGTGGTGGAGCCTGGAGAGGGTGGGGTTTGGGTGGGGCGGGACTTCAGCAGTCTACCCTCCAAAGCAGCCATTTTCTCCAGGGGAACTGATCTTTGTCACCTGGAGATCAACTGCAGTAGTGGGAGATCTCCAGGTGCCACCTGTAGGCTGGCAACCCTAATTACTCCTCATATCACTAGGAGTGTTTACCTCTGTAACATCTGAATATTTTATTGATTGATTGATTGATTAAACTTATATCCCGCTCTCTCCACCCAAAGGCAGACTCAGAGCGGCTCACAACAGAGGTTAAAATTACAATCAGTTTAAAATAAACGGTCAGACATTAAAACATCTAGTACATTCTTCACATTCTCCATTGGAGGCATTCCGATTCTACCCACAGGTGGGTCCAAGCAGATGGTGTGTAGCAGGTTGGTAGATATAATTACGGACAGAACGGGACTGGCAGATGGAGCCGGGCCAGGGCTGAGATGTTTACCTTAGGCAGCCCCTACTTAAAAGCCTGGTGGAAGAGCTCCGTTTTACAGGCCCTGCGGAACTGCATCAAATCCCGCAGGGCCCTGATGTTCTCCGGGAGCTCGTTCCACCAGTGCGGGGCCGCCACTGAAAAAGCCCTGGCCCGTGTTGTTGCCAGCCGCGCCTCTTTCAGTCCAGGCAGGACCAGCCGATTTTGGGATCCCGACCGTAGTGCTCGCTGGGGAACATATGGAGAGAGACGGTCCTTCAGGTAAGCAGGTCCCAGGCCATATAGGGCTTTATAGGTAAGCACCAGCACCTTGAACCTTATCCGGTACGCTATTGGCAGCCAGTGCAGTGCCTTTAAGGCGGGCTGTATATGTTCCCACATAGGGAGACCCAACAACAGCCACGCCGCAGCATTCTGCACTAGCTGCAGCTTCCGGATTTGGCACAAGGGCAGCCCCATGTAGAGGGCATTACAGTAGTCCAACCTTGAGGTGACCAATGCGTGGATCACTGTCGCCAGTTCATTGTGTTCAAGGAAGGGGACTAACTGCTTGATCAGCCGCAGATGGTAGAAGGCTGACCTCACGGTGGCTGCTACCTGGGCCTCCATCGTTAACGTGGAGTCCAGAAGCACTCCCAAACTCCTGACCTCTGCTGACGGCACCAACGGCACCCCCCCCCCGAAGGTCAGAAGAGGGATCCCCAACCCTGGACTGCTCCGACTCAGGCATAGGATCTCCGTCTTCATCGGATTCAACTTCATTCGGCTCTGTCTGAACCATCCAGCCACAGCCGACAGCGCCAGATCCAGATCACCCAGACTAGAGGCGGACTGACCACCCAATAACAGATAGAGCTGGGTATCATCTGCATATTGATGACAACCCAGCCCAAACCTCCGTGCAATCTGGGCAAGGGGGCGCATAAAGATGTTAAATAGCATAGGGGAAAGAACTGCTCCCTGCGGAACACCACACTTCAGTGGGTGTCTTTGGGAGAGTTGATCCCCTACCGCCACCCTTTGTCCCCAATCCTGGAGAAACGAGAAAGCCACTGTAAGGCTAGCCCCTGGATTCCAATATCGGCGAGGCGACAGCACAGTAGCCGGTGGTCGACCGTGTCGAACGCCGCCGAGAGGTCCAACAGCACCAGCACCGCAGTGCCACCTCGATCCAGATGCCTCCGAATGCCTGTGTCTTTTTTGCTGACATATACAAATGCATCCCGGTCTCCCCCCCCTCCCCCCGCGCTCACAAAAGCACATGTACACCTTACATTATATTTTTCCCACTGTAAAGTAGTGCACTGACACAGGTGAGACATATACCACATCAAATAATCATCAGGATTACCATTTTAAAAAAAACTAAATTGTGGACCAATTCACACTTACTGCCCCTGGCTTCTCCTATGCTACTCTGGTAATATGTCCATGAAGGAAACATAAGAAGAGACCCAATAAAGTGGTTTCTTCCCCCAAACTATTGCCCAGGAAGACAACACCTAGATAAGAAGAACCTAGACTGCTGTCCCCATTCATGGGCTTTCTTCATGGAATGTTCATGGCAGGCTGTGGGCAGACAAGATGGGAAAGTGGCCCATCTATATACTAATTCCCAAGTGCCCCCTGTGCGTGTGGATATCTAAATCTGCACATCGGGGGCACATGGGGGGGGGGCAAAGAGAGTTTCCTACACACTTGGGGGACTCCCCACGTGTGTAGAAAAATCTTAAAAGTAAAAAAAAAATTATTTGGGGGATACATAAATCCCCCCAAAAGTAAAAAGTATTTTCTGCGCATGCGCAGGGAATGCAGTTAGAACTATGACTCACCTCTGCTGTGGGGGGAGGGAGAGGTCTTGGCAGGCCCAGCAGTTGGAGCCCCGTGGGCCTCACTGTTGCTGCTGGGGGTGGGGAGTGGGCTTGGCGGGCCTGGCAGCTCTAAGCCACGTGGGCCTCACCGTCGGTAGGGGGGTGGGAGGGAGAGGACGCCTGGCGAGCCCGGCGGCTCCAAGCCACAGGGGCCTCACTGTCGGGGGGGGGGAGGGAGAGGAGGCCTGGCAGCTCCAAGCCGTGTGGGCCTTGCCATCAGTGGGGGGGAGAGGAGGCTTGGCGGGCCAGGCAGCTCTGAGCTGCATGGGCCTCATTGTTGGGGGAGCAGGAGGGAGAGGAAGAAGGCTTGGCAGGCCCAGCAGCTCGGAGCCACACAGACCTCACCGTCGGTGCTGGGGGGGGGGGGGGAAGCGGAGAGAAAGGGAGAAGGCTTACCTGTGGTGGCTTTCTCCTCCTCCACATGGAGCTCCCCTGCGAGTATCACGGGTCCCCCCTCTTGTTACTTCTAAGTGTGACTCAGTCTTCATCAGTATATTCTGAAGGACGGCCTTCTCCCATGTGATCCTACCCAGTGACCTGGGACTATCACCAGAGGCCTTATTCTAGATGCCTCCAGTGGTTGGCTCTGTAACCAATTGTTCCAGTGTGCAGATTAATGAAATATGTTAATGGGATTTTTGTAACTGACAGTTTTAATTTTGTAATAACGTTGCCCATCTCAGGGTAAAAATAGATCTTTTTTTTTTTTTTTTAAATATATAAGAAGACAGAACAAGTGGAATGACACCACTCAGGTTATCGGGCCTGCCAGTTTCAAAGCGACATCTTGCCAGCTTCTAAGAAGCTTTCTTTTGGAAGAGCTGAACGACAACCAGGCACTGAAGACTGTTTGCATGTAAAGTCCAGTGATTTAGGTCCTGAAGTGTCCATCACTCAGCAACACCCTAAGCCATTACCACTCTTTTAAGTTCATTGAAATCAAGAGCTCGGGCTATCTCTAGGCACAGGCTGTTGAACCCTGGCGCTCTGGTCTTATTTTATTATCCTCTATACTGTAGGGGTCAGCCAGGGAACAAGCCACAGCTGGATGCATTCGCTCATCTGGAAGTGCCCTCATCTTCTCAGCCATACACAGGCCAGATTTTTCAGCCAGCGCACTCTTCGGAATTTCCATCTGATAACACTTATCCTGACAGCTTTGATGAAGAGCCTCCTTTGCTAGAAGGTACAAAATTAAAACACTTAATTACCCTTTTTTTTGCATGTTCCAGCAGTTATGCATAAAGCAGAATCTGATCATATTCATCACAGATTTCTGTGGCATCTGGAACATGATTTATTGTGCCCATATATTAAATGCAATGTGTAAGGGTAAAGGGCATTCAATTTAAATAATATGCTGCCAAATATATGCTGTAACAAGAAGTTATTTAAGCCATCTTGAATTTCCAGAGGCAGGTGGGATATAAATTGATTGATTGATTGACTGATTGATTGGGAGGGAGGGAGGGAGGGAGGGAGGAGCTAGGAATCCCTGTTTCCCAGTCTGCCAAGAAGCTCACTTGGATGACTTTAAGTCAATCACTATCCTTTCACATAACCTACTCACAGTGTTGTTGTGAAGTTAAAAGAGAGGCTGTGGGAAACTCTGGCCCAGTCTGCATCTAGCATTTGCTCCTCTGTCTTACCAAACCCACACTGGAACAGAAATTCCCTTCTGCATTGCAGGCCACTTTCACTTTGATTGATTGTCGAATTTTATGGCAGTGTCCAGACAGCATGCCGCTTTCACTTCCTTTGATCACCTGGTTTTGAGTCCCTTGGGCAACGGGTGGGATAAAAATTGCATAATTAAATACATTTTCTGACGACAGCTTTGCAAAAGCAAACACTTCCCCCCCCGGGATGTGGTTCTTTCCTCCTTCCCAACAGGAGAAATCCACGTTTCCCCACACAAGAATTCTGCCCATTCCCTGGTGGGGGTGGGGTTTTCCCTCCGCCCAGCTCCCGTATCCTACCGCCACTCAGAGCAGGCTATCAGACCTGTGGTGTGACATGACTTCCAGGGGAACCCAGAAGCAGGGCTGCCAAGTGCCGGCAACTTACCGGCGGGGGGAAGTTGTTCTCCCCCCGGAAGCTCTTCTGGTGCGTGCGCTTTGCGCGCGCGCCACGGCGACGTACTGACGTCATCTGGAGGTGACGTTATTACACGGGGGAAGTCGTCCTCACCGGACGACTTCTGGAGCGGGGTTCCCCCCACCGGCCGAATGCCAGCCGGCAGATTGGGAACCCCTATAGCGGGGGATCCCCCGCCCCCTGGGCTGACTTGGCAGCCCTACCCAGAAGAGAGGTCACACCATCACCAATGGCCACCCCCTCCAGTCTGCCCCTGGTTGGCTTGGCAACCCTGCCACACAGTGCTATATAACGGGCCTGTACAATTTCAGACAACTCCACAGCTTTACTTGTTTGTTCATTTCTATCTGCTTTCCTTTCTGCTGGGATTATAAAGTGGCCTGTAAAGAAACACAAAATATAATTAAGATAAAACAAACAAAACCAGAAGCAAAATATCCAGTACACCTGGGCTGGTGCTGGATCTAATGCACTGGCTCATTCAGGGCCACAGTCCTCAAGGCCTTTGCTTTGTGCCACAGGGCTCATGCCTCTGTCCACAACCAGGCTGAAATACCTCCCACAAAAAAGGACAACAGAAACTCAGCCTAGATCTTACGCAGCCGGCACACCTCCCCTGTTCAAATCTCATTGCATACAACTTTAAAACGAAGACTCTGACCCATTGGGTGGCTCATGTTCCTTCCTGTTAAAATGTAGGTTTCATCTGAGTTGTGGTTTTGCTCCTAGCCATCCTTGATCTTTTACCGGAAGGCAAGTTATAAATCTCTGAGTAAATAAATTAAAGCAATCCAACAGTGGAGCCCAACCTATTCAAAGATAATGTCCGAATTATGAAGCTTTTAGGGCTGCCAGGTCTCCTGCTGTGGCAAAAGACCTCTCACTGGCAGTGATGTCAGGGGTGCCACTTCAGGGGGGGGAAACCCAGAAATCATTTCTGCCATAAAATCTGACAATCTATCAAAGTGACACTGGCTAGCTCTAGGAATCACCAGTAAGTTGGAAAAACAAATGGGTTTCCAGAGATTCCTAGAGCCACTTTATGGCACTTCTGGGTCCCCCCCAGCAACAGCACCCCCAAAGTGTGACATGACTTCCAGGGGAACCCAGAAGAGCAGTCACACCATCACCAATGGCCACCCCCTCCAGGCAACCCTTGAAGTTCTAAATCTATATGAAAAGTCACTTTCTCCTAAACAGACAAATAAATAAAAGTCAGACAAAAAGTCAATCAAGGTTACACATGTGCTGTGCCCTGCCTTAAAGCTCCAGTGTTTGGAGATGCCTTGTGTTTACAAATGTATTTATTTGTTATTATATACATTAATTTCTTCCATTGTGAAATTCAAGCCACTGTAAAAGAGGCAGGGTTCCCATGCAGGCACTGACAAGGACCAGACTGGGGTCTTATCCGTAAGTGACATCACCACATTGGCGGGGTGATCTTTGAGCAGCACATTGAGGCTGTGGCATCATTTCGGGGTTTAGGCCCAAAGTGACATCACACTCATTCCTTTGTCCCTACCCTCTCCCTGTCCTCCTGCTTCCTAGCTAACGACTGGCCACCCTACCAGATGAGCTTACTTCAGCCAAGCTTATACCAGTCATCCTTAGACTATAGGACCAGGGCTAGTTCAAAGCATTGGGTCACCCTGGTACACCCATCATCTCCTGGGCCTACAGTGCTGTCTTCTGGTAGTGCCATGGGCACAGAAAGGGATGCCAGTCGGCTCCTGCGCCACTGATGGCTGGGAGCAAGCCGATACCTGTGGTTCATGAGGGCCCTCTTGACTATGCCACCCCCAGCAGACACGTGGGTAGACTGGCCAGAGAACCGCCTCAGGGTAGGTCATCTCAGCACAGTCAAGATTCTAAGTAAAAGTATGCTAAAAGCTAATTTTTCAATCCTGGGCTGCCAAATCAGAGAAAGAAGGTGAGGGATAAAGGTTGATTTGTTGTTTTGCATTTGTAACACAGACACATGTTTACATTCGAAAGGGCAGCACCACAATTTGCATGGAAAATAAAGGCATTAAGTCATTTTTATGGCGTATGCATCATCTGCTTTACTGCCTCTGGGTGACAGTATCGCGATAAATTTTGCATTCAGATTTCATGGCACTGCCTCCCCCTCTGTATTTATATCGCATAATCAGATATCACGTTCAGGCGCCTATCATTAATAAACACTTGTTATAATCTTGTTTACATAGCTTGTAATAAATTTGCAAGTTTTTTTTTTCAAAAAAGAAAATAATATTAAGGTGGCTCATTCTAATTCTAAAGAAGAAATTCAAGAAAGTTCCTGGGAGTCGCATTAGGTCTATATTTCTATAGCGGCACTAGACCAAACGACGTTAGATTTTTAAAAAATTGTTTAAAGCCCTGTCTGTGAAACCCCTCGCTGAAATAAACTTCAGCCTCAGCACATTATATATATGCCAGTAAGGTTTATATCTTCACAAGATCCTGCTGACATAAATAAAAATAACAAGGGGACAACTCTACCTGGCCTTCTCCCTTCCTCAGGACCAGCGTCAAGATACTTGAGATGGGGCCCCTGTCAAGTCCCAGGGCTTCCAGTGGGGCCAACGGCCACCCCCTCCCCTGTTGCCCGCCTGCGCGGCCTTTCTCCACCCATGCGTGGAGCTCCAGGCCTCTTGCCACTTCTGTGCAGCACATTAGATTGACTGGTTATTTATTTATTTAAGTTAGCTTTACTAGGCCGCCCTTCCCGACAAGTAGGCCTCAGGACAGCTTTCAACAAAATAACACACTGTAAGTCATTTAAATTAAAACCAACAGTAAAACTACCTAAAAACAAATCAGTAAATATTGAGGTACACCAGTTTGGTGCAGTGGTTCAGTGCGCGGACTCTAATCTGGGAGAACCAGGTTTGATTTCCCCACATCTCCACATGCAGCTGCTGGATGACTCTGGGCAAGCCATAGTTCTGTCAGAGCTGTTCTCTCAAGGACAGATCTGGAAAGAGCTCTCTCAGCCTCCTCACAGGGAGTCTGTTGTGGGGAGGGGGAGGGAAAGGAGTTCGTAAGCCACTCTGAGACTCCAAGTGAAGGGTGGGTTATAAATCCAGTCTCTTCTTCTTCATGAACACATGAGACCCCCCCCCCCCATACCATTCTCCCTCTCAGACAGCAGGAATTTGCCATCTCTGCAGCCAGAAGAGGTGGTGTCTCCAGCTCTCTTTTCCTTTGCAGACCACTAGAGGGCACCCCCACCCATGGGTATGATCTAGGGCAGGGGTGGCCAAACTTGCTTAATGTAAAAGCCACATAGTATAAACATCAGATGTTTGAGAGCCACAAGACATGAACACATATTACATGTTTTTATTAGAAAATATACAAATTTGCTTTTTATTACATTAAATGAGACGGCCAAAAAAAAATAACAAAAGGGGTAAACTCGTCTTAGAGGGAACACTGGTTGGCAACTACCCAGGAGAAAAATGTCCTGCCTCTTGGTTTAATGAATGGAAATGGGCAGCTGAAGCTTTCCTTGATGTGGAAAGTGAATAACATCCCCTGCCATTTGCTGCAGATCAAACTGATGTTAATGGGACAGCAAGAGGAACCGGCTTAGAAGCTGGCAAGCCTACCCAGGGTCCATTTTTTTCTTCAGCAGGGCGAGGAGAGAGCCCAGCCAGGACTATTTTCACATGCACAGGAGTGCCCTGCACTCAGTAAGTAAATCAATCAATCACAGGAAAGCAGAGAAACCAGGGGGTTGGATCCAGACTCAGTTTTCCTCTAAAAGAAGGCACTTCCGTCAATGGAACGCAGCTTTCCTACCTCCCCCCTTGCACTGATTTCCCCAAAATGCTGCTTCTGAAGGGCAGAGAACCCCCAGAAATACCACAAGGGTCAAGCCGGGCACCTGCAGCAGGAAGGGGGAATTGCCATCAATTACCTCCCTCTTTCCATTAGTTTGGATCCAGCCTAGGATATTTTCACCACTCACTGTTGGGCCTATTGAATTTGTAAGGTTGGGTCCCTCCTTGAGCAGGTCTGCAGTACTCGATCCCAACTTCCTATTCTGACCTTGACGCCAGAGGCGAGTCCATTGATCCCTTGAGAACCTGAAGGTAGATACACACCACCATTTTTTTTGCTTGTCCTCTTCCAAACTGGCCGTCAGCTTAAAAAAAAACAGAGCAGCATCTTGTGCCACAAACATGCTAGCGGCAGATCACAAAGAGCTTGAATTAAGGCCGTTCAACCAACTCCATAGGCAGCCCTCGGCACCGATCAGTACAGTTCCTTAGTGGAGCCAGTCTGATTTCATATATATTTGGTAACAGGTAAAGAAAACAACAAGGGCTGCGGTGGCTCAGTGGTTAAATCGCTGAACTGCAGACCAGAAGGTTGGTAGTTCAGCAGTTCGAGACCTGAGTGCCGCATGACGGAGTGAGCTCCCGTCTCTGGCCCCTGCTCCTGCCAGCCTAGCAGTTCGAAAGCAAGAAACTGCAAATAGATAAATAGGTACTGCTTCGATGGGAAGGTAACAGCATTCTGTGCACCTCAGCATCTAGTCATGCTGGCCACATGACCACAGAGACGTCTTCGGACAGCACTGGCTCTTTGGCTTGGAAACGGAGATGAGCACCCCACCCCTAGAGCAGGATTTGACTGGCTTTCAAGCAAGGGAAACCTTTACCTTAAAGAAAACAACAGCATGCAGCTTGGATATCATCAGTGTTTTCAAAGTTATTTCTCCAGTTACTGGGAGTTTGTTTTATAAGCATTAACATTTTTTAAAAAATGCACTCAAGGCCACATGGAGTCATGGTTGACATCTGGTTTGTATTGTTTTTCCTTTTCATAACAGAGTAATCAATACTTCCCACTTTAGAGCCCAAATTAAGTCTTGGCTCCAGCACATGAGTCATTAGGGTAATTTGCTTACCGCCAATTCTCTGTTTTATTATTTTGGGACTAAACGTTTCCCTGATGAACTGTTACAGCAAGATTTTTGTTTTAGGAGAAGAAACTTTTTGAAACTCTCTCTCCCCCCCCCCCCCCATTGCAGAACTGGGGATCAACTTCGATCACATCTGGCAAAAAACCCTAACAGTCCTCAACCCGATGAAGCCAGCAGATGGCAGCATCATGAACGAGACGGACTTGACTGGGCCAATGGTTTTCTGCTTGGCCCTGGGAGCCACACTCCTGCTGGTATAGTGCAACAGAAACAGTAGGCATTCTAGCCAGAACCTTTTCCGTGGGTCACTGTCTGTGGGATTGCAACAGGTGCTGAGCCGTTTCTTCAGTTTGTATGGGGAAAGGGTCTAATTATACGGGATTTCAGGAGGTTTCCCCCCCCCCCCACCACCACAGAGAGAGAGAGGAAGAGAACAAGAGAAAAATGAACAAATAATAGAAATCCAAAACAGCTCTGCTGAAGCTGATGGGGAGGTGCCCATAATGTGAGACTGAAGAAATAGAGCAGAATGAAAACTTAAGTGCCTTACTCTTGTCCCACTTTTGTGAACCAGATCCAGGGGTCCGTTGGAGCGGGAGCGCACAGGAGCGCAGCTCCGGGAGTGAGGAGCCCAGGGGGCGGGCACATGACCAAGCCCCGCCCCCTCCTCAGCTTCCCCGAGCAGTGCAGAGGCGCAGCGCCCCGGGGAAAGCCCTGCTAGGGTCTTTATTGTTTTTAATGTTTTGTTTTAATATTGATAATTTTATCATTGATCCTTTTATGACTGTGTGCTGCTTTTCCAGAGACTTGCTCAAGGTGGCATATACATTTTCTAAGTATACCATTTTTTATCTGGGCACATGGCACATAAGTACTGGAGAAATTTCACCAACCCTTCAGCAGCTTACACCCCATCACTTTGGTGTAGTGGTCAGGAGTTGGACTCTAATCTGGGAGAACTGGGTTTGATTCCCCACTCCTCCACATGCAGCTGCTGGTGTGACCTTGGGCCAGTCACAAGTTCTCTCAGAGCTGTTCTCTCATGAGCAGTCCTCAAAAGACCTCTCTCAGCCCCACCTACCTCACAGGGTGTCTTGTTGTGGGGAGGGGAAGGGAAAGGGATGGGTGGTGCACATGTCCTGGGTATCTCAAGTCTACTTGAAACCTGGTGGTTTCAAGGGAGCAGGAAGAGAATGAGGGTGTGTTCTTTACGCTTATTTTTATTGCACAAAGTATTGGATGGGGAAGGGAATGGAGGAAGAGCAGTTCAGTTTCACTCACCTGTGGCGTGGAGCCTGAGGGGTAGGTGTTGCCTTCTGACACACTTCTGGCATGTTAGGGAGTGTGGCATATGCAAATGAGTTATGCTAATGAGTTATGCTAATGAGCTCCTGCACCTCTTTTTCTATGAAATGACCCCTGACCAGATCTATGCAAAATCAGATGCTGACTAATATGGGCTATCACGTCTCCTACGCCTGACAGATCCAGTCCAGGCCCTACCTTATTCCTAACTGTACACAGAGCCTTTTTATGATGCAGCTCTGCCCAGGAAGAGCCCGGCCTCGCCCAATGCAGCTGGATCCCTGATGTGTCAGTCACCACCCTAGCTAGCCACACCCAGGGTGTCCTGGGCACTACTGTATTTCTGTGCATGCAGAGTCCATGTCTTAACAGTCAGGGTCTCCAGGGCTTGAACAATGAACGTCAGACCAAGCCTACTGAGCTACCTGAGTGTGCTTAGCTCTCCCAGCTCTCTTGGGGCTAAGGTGGTAGTCCAGGGAGACCCAGGTTTAAATTCCCATTTAGTCACTCTCTCTCAGTTTAACCTTCCTCACTGGGTTATTGTGAGGATAAAATGGGTGAGGAGAGAACTATGCATGGTGCCCTGATCTCCTTGGAGGGAGGTGAGATAAAAATGTACCAACTTGGACCAAAGGCTGAGCACCATCAGTTCTTGCGACCGTCAGGTATTCAGATTTCTGTGGATTAGGTAGGCTTAGTGTGAATGCAAGGAGCCTGGTTTTCTTCTCTTACCTTCTGTCTGACATGCATCGCCCACAGGCTTTCTTCTCCAGAAATAGATATCATGGAGCCCAGGTATTTGTATGTGCCTGAGAGCCAGTTTGGTGTAGTGGTTAGGATTGCAGACTCCAGTCTGGGAGAACTGGGTTTGATTCCCCCTCTCCTCCACCTGCAGCTGCTGGTGTGACCTTGGGTCAGTCATGGTTCTCTCAGAGCTCTCTCAGCCCCACCTATCTCACAGGGTGTCTGTTGTGGGGCGAGGAAGGGAAAGGAGATTGTAAGCCGCTCTGAGAATCCTTCGGGTAGTGAAGGACGGGGTATAAATCTCTTCTTCTTCTTCTTCTTCCTCTCGGACCTGGATAGCCAAGCCCAGCTCTGTCTTGTCAGATCTCAGAAACTAAGGTTAGTAGTCAGATGGGAGACCACGAAGGAAGTCCAGGGTTCCTCTGCAGAGGCAGACAATGACAAACAACCTCTGTTCGTCTCTTGCCTTGACAACTCCACGGGGTCCCCATGCGTCAGCTATGACTTGATGACACTTTCCACTTCCAGCTGGCCTGACCAACTGTCCTTGTACACAGGTGCTCTGTGAAGCACTTTTGTTTTAAAATATAGCCGCCCACCCCTTTAATCCCATGGCAGGAGTGACTCTGAGTGGATTCTTCCACTTTATTTTTTGAGCCTCACCCGTGCCAAAATGTGCATGCAAATCTCTTGATCAGCACCATGTTCAGCACCATGCATTGAACCTCAGCAAAGTTCCGAGAGCGTCATGGCTGCCTCATCCTCATCTGAGAGGCATGGAAAGGAGCAGCACTACTGCTAAGCTCACCATTGCTCAGAACTGGAAGGTAGTTACTTCCCCTTCTCTGGAAACTTGGCAAAATAAGCTATGGAATCACTTTGTACACGGGAAAATAACGTCTTATTCTTTATGTCAAAATTTGTATACTTACCAGAAATGCTATCAGGCTATATGGTTCCCCATTACTGTGTACCTGGCGAATTCTGGTATTATTCCTAAAAACAAATATTATCAAAAGTTGTTATATTTTTGATTGATTTAATAGAGTAGAATTATAGTTACTTGTAATAGGTTATTGATTCTAGAATATTGTTGTAGAATTACTAATAGTAGACTTATGGCAAAAGGTTTTCTTTGAATTGAGTTTATTTGATTAAATATAGGAAGTTTTATGTATATCTTTCTTGTATTTTACCACGAGTAATAATTAAATTGTTGTTAATGGAAAAAATTGTTAAAAATAAAAAATTTAAAAAAAAGAAAGGAGCAGCATGCTAGCTTGGAGCCTGCTGGCTCAGGCCTATAGCCAGGATTAAAAAAAAATTGGGGAGGACTTTAAATAAATCAGGGGGCACCCTGCACACACCCCTGCACACCCCCCCAAGGGAGCACCCGGGCTGGATGGGAAGTCAGGGGGCCCTGGCAATAAGGCAGGGTGCTGTGCCCCAAGTCGCCCCACTGTAGCTATGGGCCTATGCAGCTGGCTTAGGAACCACAGCGCATAAAATTACCTTGGTCTGCACTTGCTGCCATCTCTGAGGGAACTCCACTAGGCACCCAGCAGCCTTAGAGAGCTAGTATTTTTGGTAGAGCACAAAACCCCAGCTTTCCAGTGTAAAGGTCAGCATCTCTGATTTGTGCATTAGTCAGATTATGGCAACGCTTCGTTCCTCTCAGAAGAACTGTAGTATATTTCTTCTTGGACGGTGGCAAGGGCCCAACCACACAGTGCCTCTGAAAGAATGGCAGGTCTGTTCGCAAAAGAGTGGGCAGGGATTTCTGCTGATTCCTCCTTCCCACTGCAGACCCCTGCTTTGCCCGCTCTGCTGTTCACAGGTATCTGCTGCTTCTCTAGGAACAAAATTTGGTGGGACCCAGTGGGCTGCAGCAGGAAGCGGAAGTGAGGAAGACACCCTCTGCACAGATTCTTGGAGACACCCCAGTATTTGAGGCAAATTTCCAGGAACTGCAGGAACTCTTGTTCAAGAATTTCCATCTCAAGGATGTTATTATAGGAGCTGGCACTCTTCAAGCAGCGGCTGGACTAACACTTGTCAGGGATGCTCCAGGCTGATCCTGCACTGGGCAGAGGGTTGAACTAGATGGCCCGTATGCAGGGATCATTCCGTAGAAAAAGAGGTGCAGGAGCTCATTAGCATACCTATTAGCATAACTCATTAGCATAACCAGCCGAATGTCAGTTTCATCCCTATTATACCCTATGGGCCATTGAAGTCAATGGCAAAAACTCATAGAGTATACGAGGGGCTGGAGGAGAGGTGGTTTGAGGAAGAGGCTCCAAACTTGCAGGGTACCTTCTGGGACCTCTCCCCGAAATACCCACCAAGTTTCAAGAAGATTGGACCACTGAGTCCAATTCTACGGGGCCTCAAACAGGTTGCCCCATCCCCTCCATTGTTCTCTATGGTGGGAAAAAACGTTACTTTTTTCCCACCATAGAGAACAATGGAGGGAATGGGGGCAACCTGTTTGGAGGCCCATAGAATTGGACCCCCTGGTCCAATCTTCTTGAAACTTGGTGGGTATTTCGGGGAGAGGTCTCAGAAGGTACCCTGCAAGTTTGGAGCCTCTCCCTCAAACCTCCTCCCCTACAGCTGCTTTTAAAGCCGCTGCCAAATTTTGGCAGCAATTCAGTGGTGGACCGAATCAGATCAGAGAATCTGATTGGCCCGTGGCTGCCCTAGTGCCCACTCCTGAGCTGGCAGAGCAGCGCTCCGCCTTGCTCCGGCCCCAAAGGACCCCTGCCTGTATGGCACCTTCCAACCAATGCTTCCTCTAAGCTGTGGAGTCTTGTGAGCAAAAATTCTACTTTGTAAGCTACTGGCATTAAAGTTGTGAGTGAGCGATTTGGCTACTGCATAAATTACTTTGCTCTGGGGACACACTTCTTGAGCTAAGACAAAAACTTGTGAGCCAGAGGCTAAAAAACTGAACTAGCTCATACTAACTCAGCTTAGAGGGAACACTGCTTCCAACTGTATGATTCTGTGAGCTTGATAGCTGGGTCACAAAAAGTTTGGCCTACTTCTGAAACTGAAAGTGCTAGTGCACCACAACACATACATTTCATGGCTACTTTTTTCATTCTGTTTCTGACGTCATCTGAAATGATGTCTCTAATGAAAGAGAAGGGGGATAAAACATATACAAAAATGATTTTGAGGGAGTTGCATGGTGGTTTTTTCATGCGGGTAGGCTATGGGAATAAGAAAAAAACGGATATAATCTGGATTTGTATTCAGGTTAATTTATTGGTTATATAGATGGAATGTCACCTCATTTTTTGTTTAGATTATGCAATAGAGTACAAATATATATTGTATGAAATAGTTCTACTAAACATATACTCAATAAACTTCAATTTAAAAAAAAAATCAACAAAACTGGGCTAATGGCAAGACCATAGGGACCAGTTTCTCCCAGCTCCATCTTCCATCCCTTCTCCATCCATACCCACCTTCACTCTTTGGACTGAATCCAACCAGCTTTTCCACTGGTGAAAAAGAAGGCGAGAGCTCCTTTGACCACCTTAAAAGACCATGCTAGGGAACATGGGACCTATACAGATTAAAAAACATGGGAGTCCGGAATGTAGCAAACAGGAGAACGGGGCAACATTGAGTGGAAAATCTGGCTGGATCCAACCCTATTTTTACTGCACCCAAGTTTCTCTCCCCCATCCCGCAGTATATCAAAGAGAGTTTTCATTTAGCAACTGTCCTGCCTTCTCCTGCCTCTGGCGCAGCAATTTGTTAATCTTAGATTAAGCTGCTAAGCAGGGCCATGTCAATTAATCAAACGCTCTGGAACAAACAAGTTAAAATATTAGCTGATTATTGCTGGCATTGTGTTTATGCGCGGCATCTGCACAAAATATTGCAGATCAAACCTCCCTACCCAAATTGAAAATGCTAAACCTATTGAAAACCTTTAATGACTGCCGAGGTGGTTGATAGTAATCTGTTACACTAATGGCATTATACACTACCATGTCGGCAGCAATCTTGGAAGCGCGAGAAATATGAGCGTATGCAAAAGGCGGCTGCCTGTTAATGTTCATTTGGAGAGGAGGTTCCCCCCTGACATTGTTCAGCTCCTGACACCCCTTCTTCTGGAGTCAGTAGTAATGGACTTGGAACAGTTAGAAAACCTTTTAAAAATAGCAACCAGCCAAAACAATATAATCCCAAGAACAGCCAACTGTCAATCTCAAGGTGACCTTGCTGCTTTCTGTAATGCTAGATGCAATGTTAGTGGGGGAAATAGCATACTTGTATGGAAACTGTATCCATATCATGAGATCATGAGAAGAAGGGCAGGAAGGGTTGCATCAGTGCTTAGTTCTCGTGGCCCTTTCTTACACACGCAGGGAAATGCTGATCGCCACTTTGGGGTCAGGAAGCAATTGTTCTCCAGGCCAGTTTGGTTAGAGATCCTGGAGGGTTTTTGCCATCTTCTGGGCATGGAACAGGGATCACTGGGGGTGTGGGGAGGAGGTAGTTGTGAATGTCCTGCATTGTGCAGGGGGTTGGACTAGATAACCCTGGAGGTCCCTTCCAACTCTATGATTCTGGGGCATTTCACACAGCACCCCATAGTGCTTCAGGACCAGTACAAGAACTGAAGAACGCTTGGGAGGAGGTTTCCTGGTAAACCGGCTCAGGAACGCTTCCCCAACGGGAGAGGCACGTTTCTGTGTGAAAGGGCCAATATGTTCCGTTAGGGAACAGGCACTAATACGGTTCTGTGTGAAATGTCAGACAGAAACCATTACTGAAGAGTTCCTGAAACAGAACATATTGGCTGTGTGAAATTCCCCTCTATGATTCTATATGGCCAATTCCGCACTAGATGTTGCCCCGGCTTCACTCCCCAATAAAATCCAGGACTAAGCAACAGTTCCTCACCTGTTGCTTCGGGTCTGCATTTGGCCCAAATGTAATAAGCATTTCCCCCGGATCTTCCGTTTCCGGGATTTTTAGGTTCTTTTTTTTTTGCCATGGGAGTGAAGTCGGGGCATTCAGATGGGGAACTCCGAAATCAGGGTTTCTTGCTCCACCCCTTTAACGCCCTCTCTCCCCTTACCCTCCCCTTTCCCAGCTAATTGGGAGTGGGGAGAGAGAGATGGCGCACAGGAGTGTTGCTGGAGGAGCAGATTAAGTCATCTGAGCATTATCCGGGGAAAACGAATTTAAGACTCTGCTTCTTTCTCTCCCCTTTCCCTCCCCTTTCCCGCCTTGGCACAAATGAGGGTTTTTTTGTTCCCCGCTTTGTTGCATTACAACAACATGACACGACATTGATCCACCGTTGACTGGTATTTAAATGTCTTTTTTAAAATGTAGTTTTATTGTTGATGTATCCACATTTCTGTGTAGCATTGTTTGCACAAAAGTTGTGCCTGAGTCACACCACTGTAAAAATATGTATTGATGGCTTTGAGGCACAGTGCGAGCTGGTCCTCCCCCCCACGTTGCATTACAACACCACGCCATGGCATTGATCCATCGTTGTGTGTTTATTTTGTTCGGGGCCAATGTATTGCGGGTGGCGTGGTGGTGTGGACACGTTTTTTGCAGGGGGAGCATGTGTAGTGTTGCATGATCCCCCTCCATTTCCCATCCCTTTCCCACCCTCCAATTCCCCTCAAACCCTGGTGCAATTTTTTTTTTCCGCGGGCATTTCCTAATGGCGAAAGTGACCAGAGTTGTTTCATGCGCATGCGTGGAGGATCCTTGCTACTCTGTGGGATGGTTCATCACAATGAAACGCCACCTACATTAAAAAGGGGTGGGAGGGGTGGGTGCATGATGTACTTTCCCAGGAATTATGAAAACCCTTGGCCAATCATAACCTTGTTGCGTCACGACGTTATAACGAAACTCCGCCTACATTTTTTTTTTTAAATGGCGGGCGGGGGCTCAAGATTCGGGGCAAGGACAGATGCGGAAATGAAGAACCGGCATCATCCCGGGTCAGATTCATGTAATGCGGAAACGTGCAGACTGATTCGGACCAATTAAACCCGGGAGGAAAGGGAAGCAAAGCCCTTGTGCGGAATCGGCCTATGTTCGCACCAAAACAAATGCTAAACACAGAGTAAGGAAAGCCTAGTTTTCACAGAAGGGATGCACCTGTATCTTAGCCCTAGTACTTCAGTTTGTAGGTGGTAACTCACATAATTAAATGCACTTCAAGACGATTCCCTATCCACATACACAGAGAGAGGGGAAAGAACAACATGATTACATAACTGAAAGACAAGGCGGTTTGGTTTTCTTGATGGAGATGATTGTTTTGCATTGGTACCTGAAGTTTACTCAAAACAGTATACCCACAGCTCCAGGGTTGTGGATGGAGGGACAGACAACCACAAGGCTAAAGATCTCCCATGCATTAATATTACCTCAGACTAGGGAACAAACAAGGTTGTGCACATCTGACCTTTCACCTTTGACCTTCAGGGCAGTGGTCTACAGAGTCTAATAGGAAGCCTATGTGCTTATCTGCTGAACCAGAATTCATAGCTCCCAACGTAATACTACAAACCAAAGCACGTAATGCCTTTGTTGTGTTGATACTGTTGACCTTCCATTTCGATATTATGTTATCTACTGTCGGCATTTGGAAGGAAGACGTAGAAGCAGATGGTGCACCACAGGGTCTCCTATCTGTGGCCTACCACAGTAGCGTCTCTCATGAAATCCAGACCGTTGCTTCACTGAGAAAAAAAACAAGATGGAGCTTGACAAGGGCTGAGGACAGACTGGGAAACCAAAGCGGAATGGCAGTGGGGCAATTTGCCCCGGGGCAAATTGTCCCAGGGCAGGCTGTTTGCATTGGCCAGACTCATGCGGGAGCATTCCGGGGAGGAGGCGTAATGGAGCATTCACACTGCTGTGAAGTGGCCCCTTGGCAGGCCAGCCTCCGCGGCTCGTGGCCCAGGCCATTCCAGCAACTGGCACATATGCACATAAATGCATGGGCACAGCAGCAAATGTACCACGATTGCTGCTGCTTCCTGTCCACACAGCCAGGAAGTGGAATGAAGGCACACAGACACCCGTTGACACCAGTTTCTACAGGTATCCAGTTGAAGCGTCACGAATGCACTTCAGGAACGGGTGAGCATGCAAGGGCAACGGAGGACAGCTGTGGCTGTCTGAACTGCCTCCCTTCCTCCACTTCTAAAGCGGACCTATCCTGGGCCAAATTGCTAGTCTGTCCTCAGCCAAAGACCGGCCCTGTTTTTGTTGAGTTCACTGAGACCTAGTTATAATTAACTTTTGCTGACTTTTGTACCCAGTATCTTTTAATTGGGCCAGCCTGTATTTTAAAACTTTATTTTCCGATTTATAACCCACTTTAGACGCAAAGGACTCTCAAGGTGGCTCATACGTTGCAACAGAAAGAGAATCCTTTAAACTGCAATTAAAAGCTTAATTAAAAACATTCATATTATGCATTCTCCATTAGGCACAGAGGTTTGGAGCCGTCAGTAAACAGAAATATTGTATCTTTAGGCTGATGACTGCTTTGACTCAGTCTGCTGGTTTCATTCATCCCTCACTGCCTGATTAAATGGTGTTTTAAATGGCACTGTTATTGGAGAGCTATTCTGAAGAAGATAATCTCCCTCAGCAGACATCCCATCATGAAGACTTTTCTCCCTGAAATTTAGTTTCCCCTCAACTTTTATTCCTGATTTGTCTTTGTATCTTGTGTGTGTGTTTGTGTGTCATTGGCCAGACATCTTTGATTTTGCCTGTTATTGTCTTTAATCAGCATTCTGTGGAACCCTTGGGTGCCGTGAGCATCCCCCAGAGATTCAACAAAGTATACAGACTCTCATCTCAGGCATTTCACTTTTGCTGAGGTATAGTTAATAACTGGTGCCCATGAGAACCACTCTGGCGTAGTGGTTAGGAGTGTGGACTCAGATCTGGAAGACCGGGTTTGATTCCGCACTCCTCCACATGCAGCTGCTGGCAAGACCTTGGGTCAGTCACTGTTCTCTCAGAGCTGTTCTCTCAAGGGCAGTTCTCAGTGAGAGCTCTCTCAGCCCCACCTACCACACAGGGTATCTGTTCTGGGGAGAGGAAGGGAAAGGAGATTGTAAGCTGCACTGAGACTCCTTTGGGTAGTGAAGGGCAGGGTATGAATCTCTTCTTCTTCTTCTCTTCTTCAGTGTTTGCATTTGCATTTTGTAGCAGTTCCATACATTACTTAATAGCAGTTTCATTTTGTGGGTAAGGAAGAATTGTTTGGGCTTCTATAGGATATCATGACATGATACAAGACTTGATACAAGATTTCCTCAATAAGAAAAAGTCGAAACCCACTGCCCAAAGCATTACCCTCCTTTACTAGATGCTGTTAAAGCCGTATTTCTTGATATTCAGTGAACACTCAAAAACAATGAATGGTGTTGGAAACCCAATTTGATTATACAGGGTTTGATATACTGCAAGTTTTAAAAATCTACTTCTGTGACAGTCACATTTAAATAGATGCATGGAGTTGAATAGGTGAATAGTATGGACCTGAACAGAAGGTGCATCTGGAATAGATCTCTCCCCCTTGGTCTTAAACCCCCTGAAATACTTGTTCTTAGTTTTGGGGGACTGTAGAGAAGAACACAAAAAGAAGTGGGGATTTGCAAATGTCTGCCCTTCAGTTATCGCATGAGCTCTTGCTTCATTCACAGAAGAACTGAAAAAGAGGGGAGGGGATGATCCTGTGTATTTCCCTTCAAGCTGTAGCCCTCACACTGCACCCACACTGTTCCCAAGGGGAGGCCAACCCACGTGAGCATTTTCCAGGGAGAACAGGGAATGATCAGTGCCACTCACTTATTTATTTATTTATTTATTTTTGGATTTATACCCCGCCTAGCCAGCGTATTCCATTCATACTCCAAAGGCCCCATGGTCCAGCCCATAAAAAGAATACAATCACTGTGATATAACGGGGAGACTCCCCACCTCCTTTCACGTCCACCTACCAATGGCACAGCGACATTGTCTTTATCTTTGTTCATTTCCGTAGGCGGGAAAAGTTCATTTTGGTTATGTGTATGGCATGAGTGCCATCGGATGCATCGCAATCCATGCTCTGTTGAATCTGATGAGCATAGCAAGAGTGTCGTACGGATGTGTGGCCAGTGTACTAGGCTACTGCCTGCTGCCAATGGTGATCCTGTCCAGCTATGCAGTGATTTTCTCCCTACAGTAAGTAGTGCATCGTTTGGAATGCTGGCAGGTTGCTTTGAATGGTTGGGGGAAGGGCTGGCCCAACCATATAGATGAACCTGGCATTTGCCTAGGGCACCAGGCTTTAAGGGACACCAAATTAGAAACGATTTTAGATTATAGCATTTATACATGTGTGTGTGTCATTGCTAGACTTCTCCTTTTTTCTCTGTAATAAATGTGGGGATATCACAGAAGTTATGGTTTGTCTTGGGTGACAACAACACTTGGGTTGGCCTTGGTTGGGGCAGGAAGATCATATTCTTACTCTGGGATTGTATGGGACTGAGCGTCCATGTCGGAGTCTGAAGGAAATGGTGGGGAAAGAGGATATGGTGGGCTGGGTCTTTAAAATCATTTAAGAATTATACTGATGGATCAGGTCACACATCCATTGGAAAGCAATAGTAAACCCCCTCTGCTCTTCTTCCCCATGAAGGATTGCCATAAATCAGTTATGACTTGATGGCTAATAATAATAATGATGATGATGATATCTTGAAATGATAATCTGCAGTTCCCAAGAACCTGGCTCAGTCTTGAACTGCAGAACACCATCTACCAGTCAACTATCTGAATGTGACCATAACTGTATAATAATATTGTAACAATGTTGTATGATAATATAACAGTTGACTAGCCAGATGTTCTCACAAGCTCATAAACAGGATATGATACCTGTCCTCTTCATGCATTGCTCAAAGATACACCGTATTTATAAACAGTAGCTAATAATAGCTATGGAAAGACTTCTCAACCGTGAGTCTCTCTAATCCAGTGGCTGCACTGAATGAGTATTTTAAAACAATCCAACAAATAGACGTCCCACCATACTCTCTGTTTGATGTCTGACCTCCTACCTGTTACATTCCTCCTCCTCTTTTATCCCATGTCAAAACAGTAGTAGCAGAAACTGTAGAACCATTCTGGAAAGCTGCAGCCAGGAAATAGTAAAGCTCCCAGTTACTTCTTGTGAAAAATGTATATACATTTTGCTGTCATAGGTGTTCATTTTTGGGGGGAGTTGTTATTAACAAAGTAAGGCTTTCTACCTTACTCAATATTTCCATGGAATAGTTCAAGCTGGCCTTAGCCATAACCCAGATTCTAAAGGATTTCTTGTTCCCTTGATAGGTGAGACGATGGCCGAGGACAGACTGGCAATCTAAAGCGGGGCAGGCACGGTTCGCAAACGGAAGAAAGGAGCACGTTCAGACATGCGCATCTGTCCGTCGGTTCCGTTGCGTACTTACCCGTCTCCCAGTCGCTTTCCTTTCACTTTAACAGGACACCGGTTTTACCCGGTGTTCTGGGGCCTTCCTCCGCATGCCTCCCGCTTCCAAACAGTGTGAACTGGAAGAAGCGGGAGGCATCCGGAGGAAGTGGGAACGCACCGGCAAAAAGCGAAACACATCAACAAAAACAGGGGGGGAAAGCAGCGGCACGTGCAAGCCGCGCGCGCTGGCTACGCGGCAGTCTGAACACTCTGTGGCAGTCTGAACGCTCCGTATTGCCGCTGATCCGCATTGCTCTGGCCAGTGTGAATGGCCAGCTCCATGGGGGTTTTCCCCCGCTCCAGTTCCCTCCGCTTTGCCTCCGCTTTAGATTGGCAGTCTGTCCTCAGCCGATGGTTTAGCTGAAGGAGCCATTAATTCTATTGTGCTTTGACAGCAATCAGCAGGTGCAATTGATTAACCTAGTTAATAATTTTTATTTATACAGTGATGTCTATGTATGTTTAAAAGACAGATGGGACTCATCCCAGAGGACAGCTGTCACACTGGATTCAGAATTGTTACTGATTTAATCAAGTGGCCAGTGAATGAAACCATCCAGTGAACTAACTAAAATTTAATTTGTAACATTCTTGGAACAAGGACCTTTTTAAATGTTATACTGTAAATCTCCACATAGCTCTACACGAATAGCTTACATAAATTTTATATAAGACTTTAATAAACTCAGAGGCATGATGAGAATCATTCCATGGGCAGGACTGCTTGCTGGAAGGGAAAGGAGCCAGTGAAGGGCGGGCTCTCCTAAAACTAGAGCTCTGGCAAGCTCAAGCCATCACTATTCCAACAAGAAGGAAACATGGCGGGGGATCCAAGAAGCCAGTGTGGATGAACAGAGAACTCTGTGATGTGCTAAGGGAGAAAAGGGAAATGTTCAAGAAATGGTGGCAAGGACATACCTCTGAAGAAGAGTATCTGTGGGCTGCTAGGCACTGTAAGTCAGCCATCAGAGAAGCCAAAGCTCACAGGAAGGCTCGCTACAACAAGAAAATCTTCTTTAGATACGCGAGGAGCAAATGCAAGATAAAAGAGGCAATGGACCCACTGTTGGGTGAAAATGGAAAAACTCTGATAGAGGACAGAGAGAAAGTAGAAAGGCTTAATGCCTATTTTGCCTCCATTGTTTCCCCTGAAGAAGAGAACAGGCTCATCTAGAGATGGTAGTAGGCAAGGCATGGTGTCTGGACTGCTGGTTAACATGGACAGAGAGGTAGTTGAGAAGCACCTGGGTGCATTGAATGAGTACAGATCTTCCAGGCCAGATGGTATGCTCCCAAGAGTGCTCAAAGGACTTTATAGAGAGCTTGCAGAGCCTTTGTCCATCATCTTCCAGACCTCTTGGAGGACAAGAGATATGCCACAAGATTGGAGGAGGGCAGATGTTATCCCAGTTTTCAAAAAAGGGAGGAGGGATGACCCAGGAAATCACAGGCCAGCCAGTCTGACCTCTGTCCCAGGGAATACTGGAGCAGATTTTAAAGGGATCATTCTGCAAGTGTCTAAAGGACAATTTGGTGATCTGGGGAAGTCAGCACAGATTTGTCCAACAGGTCCTGCCAGACCAACCTCATTTCCTCCTTAGATGGATCGAGGGAATGCTGTTGATGTTGTTTACTTGGATTTCAGTAAAGCTTTTGAAAGGGTTCCCCATGATGTTCTGATGGGTAAACTAGAGCACTGTGGACTGGACTCTAGGACAGTTAGGTGGATAGGGAACTGGTTGGAGAACCGCACTCAAGAGAGTAGTTGTCAATGGCATTTCATCTGAATGGAGGGAGGTGTCCAGTGGGGTGCCACAGGTCTCAGTTCTGGTCCTAGTGCTTTTCAGTATTTTTATAAATTATCTT
The DNA here is from genome assembly GCA_029233225.1 of Lepidodactylus listeri. NCBI lineage: Eukaryota > Metazoa > Chordata > Lepidosauria > Squamata > Gekkonidae > Lepidodactylus > Lepidodactylus listeri. The sequence goes on along the minus strand of JARCFY010000009.1, from coordinate 106,179,871 downwards.
GATCAGGGTGTGGAGGGGCTACTCATTAAATTTGTAGATGACACCAAATTGGGAGGAGCAGCAAACACACCAGAAGATAAAGATAGAATTCAACAAAATCTGAACACATTGGAAAAGTGGGTGGATGTGAACAAGATGCAGTTTAACAAGAATAAGTGCTGAGTTCTACATCTGAGCAACAAAAATGATGAACATGCATACTGAATGGCGGATACACTTCTGGGTACCAGTGTATGTGAACAAAATCTTGAGGTATGGGTGGACCATAAGTTACATACATACAACCTTTATTGGCATAGTGTAAGTAGATCGAGCAAAGAGAACATTGAGCAGTAGGTACAAAACAAAACAAAGCAAACAACATCCATCAATATTCTCAATGTTCCAGAGTATAAAACAGTCCTAGCATAAATTGCAATATTTACAGAGTATTACTCTTGACTTCCATACATAGGCCAGAAATTCAGCAACAGATAGCGTTATTGCTGGATTCTTATCTGCTAAAAAGAAAGTTAGATCCCTATCCAGAAAATCTCTCTGTGGAGGGAAAAGGGGACGAATCAAAGTATTACGCTTAGCGGAATATTTAGGGCATCGGAAAAGGATATGGGTAATAGAATCAGGTTCCCCAAGATTACAATTGCAAAGTCTATCCTTGTACGGAACACCCCTATATCTGCCTAGGACAACTTCTGAGGGGAAATGGTTAAACCTCGCAAGCATGAAAGCCCTCCTAAAAACTGGGATTGTCAAGTTGGCAATATACGGTACCATAGAGGTATGTAAAGGGAGGAGGGGAAATGAGTAGGGGGAACAGACTCCAAAACTACCAGCATTAATTATCTGCGCCTCTATATCCCAAATTCTCCTCCTGACTGCCTGCAAAATTGCCACCTCACCACAGTTATAGAGGGATTCCAGGTCGATACCTAAAGTACCAATCTTTTTTACTATGGCCTGTGACCACCCCGATATATAGGGATCAGTTAAAAGTTGGACCATTAGGCTAGTAGGGGGAGATCGAAAGTAAAGTCGAAGCCAATACTTGATCGTAATGATCCAAGCCCAAGATTCTACCGAGTGAAGACCCAACTCTTTGTAAAGAGCAGAAAGCGACACTGAGTTGGAGACTCCAAGAATCCTATGCAAAAGGTGGAGTATATACTCTCAACTCTCTTAATAAAAGACTGAATCCAGATAGGGATCCCATATAGCAGACGGGATATAACAGTTGCTTGAAAAATCTTAAGTGCGGCCGGTACAAATAGATTGCCCTTTTGGAAAAAAAAGCGAATTAGGGCTGCAGCCTTGTTCTTAGCCATATTCAGGGAATGCTCTCTATGCGGACACCAGCTTAAATTATAGTGAAATAGCACTCCTAAGTACCGGAAAGATTTTACCTGCTGTATTTCTCGTTCCGCTATTGACCAACGGTTGCATTTCCATGATTTGGAGAAGACCAGTATTTTTGTCTTGTCAAAATTAATAGAAAGGCAGTTCCGGGAACAATAAACATTAAATTCAGATAAAAAACGTATAAGACCAATCCTTGTAAAGGAGAGGATAACCGCATCATCCGCATAAAGCAGAACCGGAACTGCGGTCGTATTTAATTTGGGTGGATGGCCATTGACCTTATCTAAAGAAGATGATAAATCAGAAATAAAAAGGTTAAAAAGTGAAGGGGCGAGAACGCACCCTTGTTTAACCCCTTTGGAAACGCTTATTTCCTTAGTGAGGGAGCCTTTCCCGTCAAATCTCACTTGGCAGAAATTGGACATATGTAACTTCCAAATCAGAAATAAAAGACGCTTGTCAATCCCCAATTTAAGGAGTTTATCCCACAATAGAGCTCTATTAACAGAATCAAAAGCTTTACGGAGATCCACAAAGGCTGCATAAAGTTTACCACGTGGATGACGAGAATACTTTTCAGCTAAAAAAGCTAGGGTGGCACAATGGTCGAGCGTGGATTGATTCGCTGTAAAGCCAATTTGTTCACGTCCGGGAAGGTTCTGTTCTGCCATCCATTTAGATAATTTAACAAGCAGATGTTTAGCATATAACTTCCCTAAGATGGAGAGCAAGCTAATTGGTCTATAGTTATCAATATTGTTAGGGTCCCCTTTCTTAAATATTGGAACAACGACAGCACTCAACCAGGAATTGGGAAGAATACCAAACTGATCAATCAAAGTAAACAAATGAGCTAAGGCGCGTGACCACACACTCAATATTGTCTTTCAGTATCTCTGCAGGAAGCCCATCTAAGCCAGGGGCCTTATTAGATTTAGGAGAACCAATTAGTTCCGCAATTTCATCTTGTGAGGCTGGGGGCCAGTTCGGGATGTCAGCAGGTATCAATCCAAGGTTGCTCCTATCTGGCTCAGATGGCTCATTAAATAGATCATTATAATAGGAGAACCATCTAATCGAGGGAATAGTACAAGCAGGGACAACCCCAGTTGAGAAGTTAAGTTTGCCAGCCAAGAGCCAAAAGGCTCGAGTATCATTAGCTCGAGCAGCTTCAAAAAATCTAGCCCATTTCCCCAAGTAAAAAGCCAACAATTGACTGTATTCTTTTTTAAGCTTAAAGAACTGGTTAGGGAAGTGGACAAAAATTCCCTGCTGGATTTGGCAGAAAGATTGCCTAAGTCTACTTTTGAGAAGCAGGCATTCTTTGTCGAACCAGGTATTTGAGAAGCTAATTTGGCTATTAGGACACGTTGGCTTAGCAAAGGAAGAAATGCTTTCAATTATAGAGTTATAAGCTAAAAGTGCCTTCTCCCATGATTCCCCTTCAGTCAGGTTGCGCTTTAACTCCGTGCCCTGTGGACCAGACATCCAAAGGGAGATCTGTTCCAGAGAGAAAGGGGAACAGCGTATTTCCTTGTACTGGGACAAGTTGGATCCCACAGGGCTAGGGATACATTGCTTGTCTGTCTCATAGCTAGATCGAAAGGACAGCAAGATAGGCAGATGGTCGCTTTCAGTCCTAAGCCCTATTGTAAAGTCAGTAATACATTCGCACCACTCAGCAGATACAATTGCATAATCGACAACACTATTTCCCCTAGGGGAAACAAAAGTATAGTTACCAGAAGCATCATATTGGGGAGAACCATTGAGTATTAAAAAGTTGTTATAAGAGCATAGATCTACCAAATGGTAGCCAGCCTGATTAATTATTGCATCCCTTGACTGCCTAGGTCGAAGGAAGGGGAGAGGAGTATACTCATCATCATCCCAATGGAGCACAGAGCCAATTTGATCATTGTCGTTGCCTATTCTAGCGTTAAAGTCACCCACCAATAAAAAGAAAGCCTCAGGATGTTTGATGGAGTGATTAGTAAGGTAGTCATTCAACCGTTTCCAATGGGTTCTAAGAATATTAATATCTTGATAGGGGGACATATAGACATTGACAACTATCAGCTGGAAATCCTTAAGCAGAATTAAAAAAGCATGAGCAAAAGGGGGACATGCCTCTAGTTGAGTGACAGATAATTTAGTAGCATTCTTAAAGAGCCCACAGAGCCCACCCATAAAACGTCCCTGCCGATTTGGCCTCATAGCAGGGAGTGGGAAGGAGGAAAACCCATTAATATATACATTATTTGGGGACCAAGTTTCCTGGAGAAAAATCATATCAAATTGTAACAGAAAATTCAGAAAATCAGGATCTCCCCATTTGTTAGCCCATCCTGCAATGTTCCATGACATAAGTTGGATCCTTCTCTGGGAATCCCTATGGTGACCATGATTGTCAGATAGTCATTCGTATTCGGAAATTGTGTTCAGTGAAGGAAGGTTATCAGAGCATATACAGCCGTTTGGTATAACCTGGGGCAAAGTTCTAGTAGAAGAAAACTTCAGGTGATCCTGGATAGGTGATTCAGTCAGAGCTTCCGACATTATTCCAGGTGACACCACAGAAGAAACTTCAGCAACCACCTGCTCGGTTCCCCTATGTATCAGGATAAGGTCTTTGCACACTACTTGGGTAGAATAATTGGACGAAGAAGTCTCAGTGGCCACCTTAATTGGGTCAGCCAAAGATGCTAGATGCCGTGTATCCTTAACATTGGTATCCAGAGGTAGATTGGAGTCCTTGACCCCTTGAAGTTTATGACTCATAAAATTCAGTCTATCTATAACAACTTGCTGATCGTCAGTTGCAAGGGTTCCAAAGGATAGAAGTACATCCTCTTCCACACTTTCCACTAAAGAGGTCAGGGTCAAGACATTAGTGGAATCACCAGGATCCAAGGAAGACAAAAGATCTTGGCTACCAGTCTGCATACCAGATGTCTTGGGATCAATTTGCATTTGCATTGTTGAATCATCAGCAGATGTTTGTTCCCAAGAGATCAGATTGGTGTGGGTAGTTTCAGCAGGTTTGGACGAAACAGACAATAGTTTAAAAAGGGGTACACATTTAACATTTTTCTTAACAATTAGAGGAATGACAGTAAGGTTCCGGAAAACACGAGTAGGGAAAATTCCCATCTTGCAGAGAGCCACTTTCTTCTTCAGTAGCAGTGCTGGCAGGTTAACAGAGGTAAAAGACAAAATAACTCTTTGGAGGTGCCATTGAGCACTCAAGACATCTTCCCCATTGAGATCAATGTCAGAGTGTTTCAATTTAAGGACAAAGGCAAGATGTTTCTTAACTTGAGAAAAAGTTAGCCAGCTAGGGGTGGAGCCATATCTGCCCTTAATTGATAAGGCAACACTCCGAGGTTGATAAACTAATTGAAGAGTATTTTTATTAGAATCATTACAGGCACTGCTATTATCCATTTGAAAATCAGTATACATCTGCTTGCTGCTTTGGACGTTTTGCTCACAGTTAGCTCCTTCAGATGTTTTAGTCTGAACACAAATAATACAGGAAGAGAGTTCTACCACCGTAGCTTGGAGCTTTTTAATTTGAGCTCTCAAATCCTGGATGTTGTTAAAAAGGCAGTCCACAGTCCTCGCTATTAGAGGAATTAAGGGATCCTCAGGGAGTAAACCATTTTCCCCCTGACTTGTAGCACTCTCTGTTTGAGTGGATCCTTCCTTCCTCACGTCCACCTTAGGATCAGTGTAAGCATTTGCTACTGCTTCTTCAGAGGTAACGTCGAGAGCAGAGTAGCGGTTGGAAGTCTCCACAGCATATGATATTAAATCAGTTCTATTTGGAGCCTTATCCATGTCCACAGAGTTGCAAAAGAAATCATTGATTTTAAACTGCTTAGCAACTGGGAAAGGTACACTCTCCTCGCTCCCTCTCCCACGTTTAATTGGCGGCATGCCCAGAGGTCATTAAAAGGGGTGTTGGCCCCAACTATCTCTAAAAATTAAAAAAAGGAGAGCTCAGCTTGGATTCACAGTCCTGCTATCTTGGCAGTCTTTCATAAAACAGTAGAGAGTGTTAAAAACACATGATAAAAACGGACGCTGAGCAGAAAGCTTGATAAACTTTTTTTAAAAAACCCTTTCCAGTCTTTGGCTCAGCTCAGTACAATTCTCCAGAGCACGCAGTTTATAAAAAGGGGTAATATCTGAGCACAGCAACTTGTAAAAGATAAAATAACTTAAAAAACCTTTCCAAAAGCCGGGAGCTTATCTCTAGGCGTCCGTTGAGTAGCTGACCGGAACCGGAACTCCATAAGTTAAATATGAACAGCCAGTGTGATGCAGTAACAAAAAAGGCTGATCCAGTCTTGGGGTGTTTCAACAAAGGCATAACATCCAAATCACAAGATGTCATAGTCACACTGTACATTGCTTTGGTCAGGCTGCCCCTAGACTGTTGTGTGCAGTTCTGGAAGCCTTACTTCAAAAAGGATGTGGACAGAATGGAGTGGGTGCAGAGGAGAGCGATGAGGATGATCGGGGGCCTGGAGACCAAGCCGTATGAGGAAAGGCTGAGGGACTTGGGAATGTTCAGTCTGGAGAAGAGGAGGTTGAGGGGGGACAGGATTGCTCTCTTTTTAAGTATTTTAAGGGCCACCACTTAGAGGAGGGCAGGGAGCTGTTCCTGTTGGCAGCAGAGATCGGATTCGCAATAATGGGTTTAAATTAAGGGTGGGAAGGTACCGGCTGGATCTTAGGAAAAACTTTTTTACAATAAGAGTTGTGCAACAGTGGAATTAGCTGCCTGGGGAGGTGGTGAGCTCCCCCTCACTGGCAGACTTTAAGCAGCAGCTGGACAAAACACTTGTCAGGGATGCTCTCGGCTGACACTGCATTGAGCAGGAGGTGGGACTAGATGGCCTTCCAACTCTGTTATTCTATGAAGCTAAATTAATAAAGCCATACAAAGACAGTGTGCATCCTTTCAAATCAGCGGTCTTATGAGCAGGAGAGGGAGAAGAATGAAGGTACTCCAAACAAGCAGTGTACAAAATTTAATTTGCAACAAAAATAATAATATTTAATACAACGAGAATATAATAAGCACATAACCTATTTGCAAGTGCGCTTACACAACTGGTTTCTACTTAAAGATCCCTCTAGACAGTTCTTTCTTCATTATGTACTGCTGACCATATTGTATTCATACTTCCAGAGCATCATAAAAATGCACAGGTCCTCTAAGAAGTCAATAAACACATCAACATTTTTAAAAGCATTTGTACATCACTGAAAACTTAAAACACTCAGTGTCGAACAGACTAGTCGTCTTCAGCCTCTCCAGACCGAGGAGCCCCTAAGCCTGGGACCCACTAAGCTGCAGGCATATGACAGGAAGTCATGTGGCATAAAAATCATGTGACAGGAAGAGGAAGAACTAAAATTATGAGCTTACCAGTGTTGAGGCCAGGACCATGGCCAGCAGACCAAAACAGCTGGGAACAGAAGCCAGGCACCAGGAGGAGCGAGGGACAAGTGTGGGCCAAAAGACCAGAGCGATGGAGAAATCCTTCCACCAATTAGTGACCTCACCTTGCTTTTCTGGTCACCTTTTCATTATGTATGCAAAGAGAGGCAAGGCATGCAGCAGAACCTTCCAAATGTCAGAATCTGCTGATTCAGACAATGTATCTTGCTGTTTACTGCCATGTTTTACTTTGTGTTTGCTGCTTTGCTTTTTTATAGTACTGTATGTATGCCTTCATGAACACCTGTCATGAACCCCTCATTCTGGCCAGTATGTATTAGCATGTATGTAGAATGTGTAACCCCAGGTTTATGACCCTGACCGGCCTGGTTTGTGTAACTGTCAAGCGGGAGGGTGTCAACTTCAAAGTATGGGAACAATGGGCCTCTCACACTCCTACCTCTGCATTCCATTCATCTCGGCTGAGACTCCAAGGGAGGACAAGTCTCATCTCTTATCAATGTGCGAAAACCTCGAGGCCATGGATTGTTATGTGAACTGGTAACATCTGAAGGGTCTGGTTTGGAAGGGGAAATTTACAACTTGACACCTCACTTTCTTTCCTGTGGGAAGCAAACGGCCAGAGCCCCTTTTTGCCCGCCGTTTTTCCCTTGTAGTGATTGGCTACCTATGGGTAATTCAAACTGCTTAGAAAAGTATAATAGACCTGCTTTTGCCATCTGTGTCATCTCTGACAATAATCCGAGAAGCTGTACCAATGTAGAGATTGGAAATAAAGAACTGTGTTTCATCAACAAAGATCTGATCCTTGACTACTTTGAGCAGAAGTCTCACACCAAACAGCTATTCTGTAGGAGATTGTGACCTGGCAGGACTCACCTGATGGGCCTGACCCATAAACTGAAAACCACTGGAATAAAGCAATGCAAATGCCATGCAACTGAGGTTTTTTGGGTTTTTTAAGGAGCCACAATTGCTTCTTTCTGTAGCCATCCAACTAGAATTCAGCAAACACATTTCATGTTTGAATTACGGCTGATTGATTTTTTTCTTGAAAGTTCCTATGAAAGTGAAACTGTACTTGAAATTTGAAATTCAGAACATATCAAAGATTCTGTGAGAATCCTACAGGGTCAGTCAACAACAAGTGTTTTAGAGAAGGAAGTCTTTATTGAGAAAGGTCTGTTGTGGTCATCTGCACTTTTTGTGTTAGTAATGGCTGACACAGCCTCAAACAGGACAATTATACAGAATTCAAAAAGGAGTCTGGTAAGGAATTGCAACCAGTCACCAAGCCAACGAAAAGGCGCTCAAAATACTGGTTTACAGTTCCCAGGGGAAAAGCAGGAAGAATTAGAGTCAGGCAGGAGAAGAGATACATGGGCAGGCATTCCACATACCCGACATTCATCCCACCTCCCGGGCAGGAGATGGCAGCATTAGCTGACATTCTGCCTCCCCAAAGCTCCCCGTCTCCACAGGTTTTAGCGGGTACAATTTATGGAAGACACGAAGCAATGCGGGAGCCATTGGATAGGATAGTAATGGCACTCAAAATACTGGTTTACAGTTCCCAGGGAAAAAGCAGGAAGAATTAAGAGTCAGACAGGAGAAGAGATACATAGGTAGACACCATCAGTCACCCAAGGACAGAGCAGCTCGAAGAGTGATAAGCATGCCATGAGAAATATAATATAACATTCCGCAGACCTGACGTCAAGGGTTCACTCATCCCACCTCCCGGGCAGGAGATGGCAGCATTAGCTGACAGATTCTGCCTGTGACAAATATCCAATTCAGGACAATCACTCTGCCATGTATGAAAATTAAAACGCTCTCCAAGAGCCTAGTCTGAACCTGCCAAGAGATAGTCTAAACCTGCCATATATAAAATATTCAGCTACCTGCAAGGGTATAATCTGGTGCATATATAAACTAAGCAGCAATTCACCACAAATTAAAATTTAAAACCAGTTGTCTGGAAGCACGAACAATTTGTAACAATAAACCTTACCCAAGAAAGCAATAGTTTGCATTGGGTCCTTTCCTGGAAACCTTGGCTGGTTCTGCATCTGGCATTCGCTCCATATTTTCTCAGCAGCTCAAAATGATATTCAAATAACCCAGGCCAACACTGTACTAACTGCAAAGTCACCCCTGAATGTGAGGCTTCTGTGCTATCAGCAAATGATCAGGCCTTTGTTAATTAAAACATGGTCCTTTATTTCAAATACTGGTACAGGTCTCGATGTTTGTTAGTGATACCATATACAGAGAACAGGGGACTATTATACCTGCAAGAAATGACAGTATAAACATTGATCGCCAATCAGCAGTCAGAGAAAAATGCGGGAAAGCCATTCACCTTTTGTCACCAGGGGTGAAGGAACATAAAAATTCCCAGGCCGAACTGTGTGACCCGGTGGTGCCAGGTCCCCAGCAACACAGGGTAGAACAAACAATAAAACAATTCCCAAGGCTACTTCTAACAGATAGCAATGCGAGTGAAGAGGGAGGACACGCCAGGGAGTGAAGAATGAGATAGCTTTGTACTATATGGCATCCTGGTATGTGAGAACCGGCCTTCCCGCCTGAAATGTAACACTAAGCAGACAAGCATTTGGGCATCAAAGGGAGGGACAATAAAGCATCTGGCAATACTGGCCTAACAAAGGAAACGAAAGTACATGAGAGAAAAATATCAATGTCATGGAAACATTGTAGCAGCACATTACATTAGTAAAGATGGCTTGAGCAAAGCAGAATCTGACACTGAATGGCCATAAATCTATGCAGAAGGTACCATAAAAACTGATGATCAAAGGAAGTGAAAGCAGCATACAATGCAGAGGGGAATTTCTGATCCAACGTGGGTTTGCTAGAACAATGGAGGGAAAAGCTAATGCAGAACCACCCCTTGTATGTATAAGATACAGGGTAGGTGTACGTCCTTGGGATGCATTTGTTGCATTCAGTATTGATAGAACTGGGTCTTACAACTTTTTGTTCTGATTATCAGCTTCCTTCCCCTTGTTGCTTTTGTGGCAAACTGACCTTGCCCTTTCTAGCTCCTGCTCTTTCATCAGTTGGGATTGTTATCTCTCCCTGAAACTCAATTTAAGGACCTAGTTTTTGAAAAGGGTGAAATGAGTGGGTTTGTTGAGGATTATTTTCCTTTTGGACTGGCTGAGGGCCTAATGAGACAAGATACTGGGAGATCCATTTTCCCAGTGGGTTTTTTTTAAAATGTTGTACGTAGCAGCCACATAGGGCTCAGACTGAAACACGGGGGTGAATAACCCTTTGCCACCGCTATCTTGTAGCCCTGACCTGACAAGTCCCTTGCAGACATACAGACACTTTGTATGTTTCCCAATGAGTCACGTAATAGTCAGTGAGACCACTTAAGGTTGGAATAATACAGCGGATGAAAGGGTTGAACTTTCCTCCCCAGTGCCACACTGGGGCCTGCTGAAACTGCTGTTTAAAAAGGGGGAAAATGGGATCTCCCATTGTGAGACTTTCAGTGTGGCGTGAGCCCCCTTTACTGAAATCTTTTGCAAGTTTCTTATTATTTTTGTTCACATCTAGCCTCAGCTGAGGAAGAATGATCAAAAGGAAATTCTATAATCTGGAGTCTTCATCTAGACCTACTTGATTCACTATAGACTCATTGTTTGTGTAGACCTTCCTGGTCCTTGTATACTCACCTGCTGAATTTATTTATTTATTTATTTATTTATTTCATGTGATTTATATCCCGCCCTCCCTGCCGTAAGGCGGGCTCAGGGCGGCTAACAACATATCCACAATATACATAGTTTAAAACGTTTAAAACATTAAAACATATAAACCAACACAATATCATACAGATGGCGTATCATCAAATTCAGCGCAGCACCCGAGTGCCACCTTAAAGCAGCTACAAACTGGTGGGTGAAATTGGTCCAGGGCCAGATGTAAATCTCAGTGCTAGGCGGCCTCTACCCGAAAGCCTGGTGGAAGAGCTCCGTCTTGCAGGCCCTGCGGAACTGTAAATAGTCCCGCAGGGCCCTGATGTTATCCGGGAGCTCATTCCACCAGTATGGGGCCGCCACAGAAAAGGCCCTGGACCTTGTACCCACCAGCTGAGCCTCCTTTGGCCCTGGGAGGGTCAGATGATTTTGGGAACCAGACCGTAGTGCTCGCTGGGGAACATATGGGGAGAGGCGGTCCTTCAAGTAGATAGGTCCCGAGCCATATAGGGCTGTATACTATAGTATACATATAGGGCTGTATACTATAGTACTGTATACTTACCTGTCGCATTGTTGTATATACTGCTCATGCAGTTTACCGTTCATTGCTGTAGTTATATCTTTATATTATGTTGTAGTGAATCGTGCTTATAATGTCTTACTGCACAGTTCTTTGGGGCGTTGTTATGTTTACTGTATGATCGCTGGTTTTTTGCTGTTATTTTTTGATGAAGAAAATGGGCACAGGAAAATGAACTTGAACTAGGTGTGTCATTGAGAGAACTGCACTTGGGGGGAAGGAGAAGTAGCCGGGACAAGAAAATTCAAGAGAGCAGCAACAAATTATTTGTCATTTGCCCTCTTTTGTGCCCCCAAAGCCATCCATTCTCATGAGGTACTGATGAAATTGTGGCTAGCTACTGCCCTCAGCTTGTGGGACAAGGGAACAGGGGTGGGGGAATAAAGGTAATAAAGGACTAGAAGTGAGGCCTGCTGCTTCTACAGAAAGTAGTCCTAGGGAATGTTAATATGAAAGACTCCATCTCAGTTAGGGCTGCCAAGTCAGCCCAGGGGGCGGGGGATCCCCTGCTACAGGGGTTCCCGATCCACTGGCCAGCATTCGGCCGGTGGGGGGAACCCCACCCCCGAAGTCGTCCAGCCAGGACGACTTCTCCAACGTAATGACATCACCCAGAAGTGACGTCATCACGTTGGGGGCGTTGCCAGGGTGATGCTCTGGCAATCACCCCAAAACTCTATGATACCATAGAGTTTTGGGGCGATTGCCAGAGCGTCGCCCTGGCAATGCCCCCAACGTGACGTCACCGGGCACACACGCTTCACGCACATGCCAGGGAAGCTCCCGGCGGACGCAGGACTCCCCCCCTCCCCACCGGTGAGTAATACAGACTTGGCAACCCTTATCTCAGTCCCTCTTGATCCCAAAAGTGTGCTTCTGACCGGGGTAGGGGGTTGGGAGCTCTTAAAAAAGGGAACCATCAGTCCCAACTACGATTCCCAGGATTTTTGGGGGTGAACTGAGGTTAGTGAATCAGGCTGCCAACCTCCTGGTGGAGGGCTCCTAGAATCACAGCTGATCTCCAGACTGCAGAGACCTGTTTCCCCTGGAGAAAACGGCTGCGTTGGAGGGTGGACTCCATGGCCCTGTGCCCCACTGAGGTTCCTCTCCAGGCTCCACTCCCAAATCTCCAGGACTTTCCGAATCTGGAACTGGCGGTCCTTTTAGTGAAATGGCTATAAAACCAACAGAAAGCGTGGTTCACACATTCAGGAGAATGCGGTAGGTAGAACGGAGGGCACCATTTCAGACTGTGGGTGGTCAAAAACATGCTCATAGAAAAAACTAGTACAACAGGGAGAAAGATTCTGTGCCCTCTCCTTGCTGGCTGTGTTTGTTTTCTGTTTGCAGGGATATTTTTAACAGAAGCAAACATTTCAGAATTTCCCACCTGCGCTCAGAAATGGTGGAATCCAGAGGCGTCGACTTTTAAAATCCAGGGGGGGGGGCTCTTGTGCGTACACGCAAAGTGCACGCGCGCGCACTGGGACCATGTCCCCGCCACCCCCCCCCCCCCGGACTGGCCTAGCCTGGCCACTCCTGCCTCCGTGGGGCCAGCTGGGCAAGTGCCCAGCATGCCAGGCCAGTCCCGGGGGGGGGGGAGGCGGCGGCGGTAGCCACCGGCAAGCGGGCAAACGAGGTGGCAGCCTGCAAGTTCCATATCCCCGCCGCCTCCCCCCCTGCCTGCTCCTGCCTCCATTCCTCCGTCCAGCACACTGGGCATTTGCCCAGCTGGTTCCTGGACGGAGGGAGGGAGGAACGGAGCAGGGGGAGAGGCGGTGGTGGTGGCAGCTGGCCAGCCAGCCGGCCTGGATGCTCCATTTTCCTGGGGGTGGCTGAGCCCCCCCCAGGAAATTTCGGGGGTGGCTCGAGCCCCCCCGTAGTTTACGCCTATGGTGGAATCCTGTCTCCTACGTTAGCATTTTACCGCCAGCATGAGCCAGTGCAGAAATGCCTGTATCAAGATTGTATGATGCACGTACTACAATGTCCTCTGTTCCCCCCCTGCTGGACGCTTCTGGTTGTTTGTCTTGCAGTCCCAGCAAATTAGATTGCAGCTGAGGAGAGCCAGTGTGGTGTGGTGGTTAAGAGCGGCAGACTCCAGTCTGGAGAACCGGGTTCGATTCTGCACTCCTCCCTATGAAGCCAGCTCAGTCACAGCTCTCAGAGCGCTCTCTGCCCCCCAAATAAGTCTAGCTCACCACCTAGTGGTACATAATGCTAAAAAGAGCTAGCACTTCAGGCAGCCAGAGAATCTTAGGATCTCCTGGCTATCTCACACACAACACCATAAAATAATAATTATCATTAGATAGCAGCCTGCTAATTTAATACTTGCTACCACTTCATCTTTTTAAAAGCTGCAAATTATAAAACACTTCTCCATCCAAAGCAAAAAGTGAATTGTCCCCCCCCCCCCCTTCCCTTGGTTGGTTTGCCTTTCTGTTGTTTTCTTTCAATTTCCTGCTAGCTCTTGGCGATCCTTGCATGTCTGGATTAGCAAAAAAGTCGAAATGGTGTCATGATTCCCATCTTATTAATCAGTGACACTTTCCCTTTTGCTGTCATTTCTTGCAGGGGGATTCTAGGAACGTTGCTAGCCCTGGTCATTATTGGATGGTGCAGCCTCTCGGCCTCCAAAATATTCACTTCCGCTTTGGCGATGGAAGGCCAGCAACTCCTGGTCGCCTACCCCTGTGCTTTGCTCTATGGCCTCTTTGCGCTTATGACTGTTTTCTGAGCTGCATTTTCTGACTACTCGACCCTGCCTATATAACGGCTAATTGCAGGATTGAAAAAAACATCTTCGGGAAATCTTTTAGAGAGGCTGCAGACAAAGAAACGATCAAATTAAAGCACGGGACAAACAGGTGCAGAAGAATGGTGGCTGTGCCAATTTACCTTCCCTGGATCAGGTGGTGTGACAAAAGTTTTTAAAAAGTCTCAGGTAAACCCAGGATGAATTCTTCGGAAGCCTGTAGCTACTGGCTAACAGAGCTCTGACATCATCAGACTGAAATGAGCCCTCTCCACCACTGATTCAGCTAATGAGGTGCTATGGAATGTTTATAAATACTCCAAATGCTCTGCAGTTGCCGTTTTTTAAAAGTCTGTGAATACATAGTGCCTAGAGGTAAGCAGGGCTGTATGCCATTGGTTGGAAGGAGTGCAGCAGAAAAAAGAGTAGGTAACACTCGCATCAGTTGTTGCATATTGGCCCAGTTCAGACATATTACAAAACCATGTTTTATTCTAAGTATGATTAGCTTGTGAAACTGGCTTGCGTATTTCCAAATGCTGGGCTCATTGCCTTCACCCGTTCTCTTACCTCCCCAGCAGAGTCCTGGCTGCTGTCCTAGCAAGCATTGCAGTGAGGAGGAACAAGCCAGGATCTCTGTATCTTTACACTACATAAAACCATAGTTAAGATTAGCCGTGGTTAAAATGGTGCCACCCGAAACACTGCTACGCTCTTCTCAGTTCCATGTGAATGGGGCACTCTGTGAGAGCATGTGGGGAGAACAGGCCACGGAAGGAGACCTCCGCGTGCAGAAAGGTGGGCAGATCTCCAGTTATCCTAGTCCTGTCTTAATGGTTCCTATTCTTCCGCCACCCGATAATGCATTACACTCCATTAACAAAATTAGATTATATGATTTACATTTTATTTGTTTAATGGATAAAAATGAAATAAAACCGGTAAGAGAATGTTAATAATTGCTTCGCAAAAAGCATTAAGCTATAAATGTTTGCTTTTAAGAGGATTTGACTGAACTGACTGTAAAAAATATACACGAACCACTTGAATTTTTTTTTTAATACATTAAAAGAACCCCTCAGTATTTTGTACCATTTTGATCTGAGATGTGAGCGTGTGAAGTTTCCAGTTCTACTATTTAGTGACCAAGGCTGTTTTCTCGGATGTTATTTGCCCGGGTTTCCCTCCCCCTACTTTCCCACAGCATCATTGTGGTACATTCATGCACCACCTGGGGTCTCCCTGGCATTTTAAAAAAATATTTCCCAAACATGCTTTGCTGTGCAATTTTGGGAGGTACAGCCCGGATGGCTGCTGGGTGGGAGGGGAAAGTTTGGATGTTCCCAGTCTCACCCACTCGGCAGAAATGAGGGGTGCAGGAATGTTTTCATGCCCCTCCCATTCCCACTGTGCTCAATTTGGGGGAGGGAATGAACCTGGCTTCCCAATTGCAGAGAGAGAGAGAGAAAGAGAGAGAGAGTTGTTCTAAATTAAGACACAATTTATTCCATTACACATTCTTAAGTCAGAAAACATTTTTTTGTAGCATTTCAATATTCAACACAGAATATTTCAACACAGCCCCAATACATAAACAGTGCACTTGCAATTCTATAAAGGAGATCCTTGGTTGTTCTGCCAAGACCCATAACTGCTGGGTGGTTGATCAGAACAACCAAGAACAAGACTAAAATCAGAGAGTGAGCACTCTTTTTCACCCACAGAAGCTACTGTAACTGTCAGTCAAGTTTGTGACGAGCACTTGACATACATCTGAAGTATACAACATCTGATGTATATGACTTTCTACCTCTGGGGTCAAGAAAGTCAAGGAAAGCTGTGTTAAGCCAGGGTGACTCACAGAATCAAGGAAGCTAGTTTCTGATACTCTTATCTATTTAGAATTTGATAGTGGAACCTGACTGCTGCAAAGTATAAACATTCCTAGTAGCCAAAAGCCATGTGAGTCAAAGTCATGTCCAGTGAATGCCACACACAGCACATAGCAGTGGCCTGAAGCTTCCTGGGAGCAGAACAGAACCAAAGTTTCAGCTATATAGGCTTATTACCAGGGCGCCATTGGGGCCGGGGCACGCCGGAGCGCTGCTCCGGGAGAGAGGAGGGCGGGGGGCGGGGCTTAACAAAGCCCCACCCCCCGCTCACTCTTCCCGGCAGCGGCAGGCGGGAAGCCATCGAGGACCCCGACCCGGCGGCGTGGCTCAGGGAGGGGGAACCCAGGCACTGGCAGACCCCGCTCCGAGAAGGCCTCTTCGCCGGGGAAGCCTGACAGCCCGACCAGGAGGCCCAATTCCTTCCCAAGGTGCCCAGACCCAGCTGCACCCCCCCTCCGCCCACTCCGCCAGGGGAGGAGGCAGGAGTCCCGTGGCCGACAGGAGGGCTGGCCGAGGGGCCAGGATGGGGAGGGGGGAGGCCAGGGGCCCCTGCAGAGGAGGTCGTCCGGACTGGGGGTGGCGGCAGCTGCAGGCAAAAGGGGAGCGCCTCCACCCGCCGGCCCACCGGCACAAACGCCAGGGGGACCGTGGAGAAGGCACATCAGAGCCGGTCTCCCTCCTGCCAGTCGCCTCGGGGGCTTCCGTCTCTGTCTGGGCACCTTCGGCCACTCCGGGAGTCCTGACTCCGGCCTGGCTGCGGCCCCTCCCTGGGGAGGTGAGGGGGAGCCGGTGGTGGGGGCCCCCAACCCCCCCGACGCGCGATCCAAGTCCAGGCTGGTCCGGTCCCAACGGACAGGACAGCGTTTTGAGGAGAGGTCGCAGCACTGGCCCGGCTTCACTTCACTCTCCCCTCCCCCCCACTCACACTCCCAGGGCCGCGGCAAGTGCCCCGGCCCCGGGAGAAGCCCCCTCCTTCCCTCCCCCTCACTCACTGCTCCTGGGCCCGAGGGGGGCGCAAGGGAGGGAGAAGCCGGGCCCCAGAGGCGTGAAGCCCCTGGGGCCCAAGCAAGAGGGGGGAGGGAGGGAAACGCTGGCCCCAGTGGGGGGGAAGAAGCGCCCCTTCCTTCCTTCCTTCCTTCCTTCCTTCCTTCCTTCCTTCCTTCCTTCCTTCCTTCCTTCCTTCCTTCTCTCTCTCTCTCCCCACCTACCTACCTACCTGGTCCTTCCTTTACCCCTTCCTTCCTTCCTCTCTCCCTTCCTTTCTTCTCCCTCTCTCTCCCCCACCTACCTACCTTCCTGTTCCTTCCTTTCCCCCTTCCTTCCTCTCTCCCTTCCTTTCTTCTCTCTCTCTCTCCCCCACCTACCTACCTTCCTGTTCCTTCCTTTCCCCCTTCCTTCCCCTCTCCCTTCCTTCCTTCCTCTCTCCCCCCTTCCTTCCTTCCTTCCTTCCTTCCTTCCTTCCTTCCTTCCTTCCTTCCTTCCTTCTCTCTCTCTCCCCCCAACTACCTACCTACCTTACTGTTCCTTTCTTTCTTCCTTCCTTCCCCCCTTCCTCCCCACTTCCTTCCTTCCTTCTCTCTCTCTCCCCCACCTACCTACCTTCCTTCCTGTTCCTTTCCTTTCCTTCCTTCCCCCCTCCCTCCCTTCTTGCTTTCTGACACACTGCCGTTGACGTCAGGGATGTGTGGCCTTTTGACACTTCCGGTGACGTCAGGGGGTGTGGCATATGCAAATAAGTTATGCTAATGAGCTCCTGCACCTCTTTTTTTACGAAAGGACCCCTGCTTATTGCTATAGTCATTAAAGTATTATAGGGGCACCAGAGGTTTTGCAGAGTTTTAGCAGAGGACTGAGACTCAATCCAGCCCTAATTCTGCAACATTTCCTCCCCACTCCACTGGGGGTGGTTTTTTTGTTTTTCTTAAGCAATAATCAATTATCCCTGTGGCATTACAGAATCACAGAGTGGGAAGGGGCCATACAGGCCATCAAGCCCAACCCCCTGCTCAGTGCAGGACCAGCCTAGAGCATCCTTGACAAGGGTTCATGCTAGATCAGACCACAGGATAATTTAGATGGAGTGACAACAACAACAAAAAATACCTTTTATTGGCATAGAATATTAAAAGCTATTCCCATTAAGATAAAACAATCCCAAAATTTGTAGAAAATAGTTAACTCTAAAACCATTACAGAGATGTATCGAATTTATAAACTTAAATTATAACGGGATAAATTCAGCCATATCATAGGAATCTTTAAATTCTAAAAGCTTTAAAATTAAATTTTACAATTTTATTAAACTCAATTAAAATGATCAGGAAGATTCTTCTGTTTTATAAGACCATGAAGAAACTTAGCAGTCAGTTCAATAATCTCCGGATCTAGAGAAGTAAGGAGGTAATGTAGCTTGATTCCGTCCGGTTGGCCTGCTACCTTACTAAGGGGGACTTCTAGAAATTTCGCTCGAATATCATTTAGCAAATTACAGTGTAAGAGTGCATCCTCAACTGTTTCTAATTCTTTCTTATTGCATCCGCAGTACCTTAGTGCATAAGGAATTTTCTTATACCTCCCCTCAAGAATAGCAGATGGGAGAACATAGAACCAAGCCAGCAGATAAGCTCTGCATAATTGCGGTGAAGTCAAACAGAAAAAATATTGCGGCAGGGCACCAGAGAGTGGATAAGCCCATCTTACTGAGGAGCACCTACCAGAGGCAAGGGCTCTAGATGGAGTGACTGATTCACCAGGGTGGTAGAGTGGCCCAGGCTGGTCCAAAAGAGCTGTGGCTTGGTGTTATTACCAAGGTAGGCTGTATTGTGAGGAGGGTTCTGGGGTCCCTGGTTTTGGTCCAGCAAAGTTGAGTTAGTTATTCCCAGTTGTGAGGGAGGCTGTAGCCAAGAGGCTTTTAATCATTGTCCTCTTTAGAGCATTCCAGCAGGTGGGCCGCTGCCACATCAGAGCCTCCAGGGAAAGTCTTGCTAGTCCCATGGCGCCTACTTTGATATCAAGCTGGTTATTTCATCCAGGCCTCTGGCATTCAAATCAGAGAGTGTTTCGTGGAGGAAGCAAATATGGTGGGGTGGGGGGCCTCCTTGCTTGCAACAGCACTCTATAGAGGAACGAAACAAAAGGCCTCAGCTCTCAAGCACATCTGCAACATACATGTTGAGAGGGGCAGAAACAGAGAGGGAAGGGAGGTCATGGAGAAGTAAATGTAACCAGTACCATAGCAAGGCTTTGGAAAAGCAAAGGCAATAAGGGTTTTCAGCCCCTGGATCAGCACGCAGCAAGGGTGCCATGCTTCTTTTGCAGGCCTGTGGAGCAATGCAGCAGGAAGGCAAGAAAAGTTCTCTCTGTGGTGTGAATTCCTCCATGGCTCCGAACTGCAGCTCATCTCTTTCTATGGTAAATCTCCTAGTGTTTGACGTGCTTCCTGTTCTGCTGCCCACAATCCTGGTCTTGACACTAAGGAGATGTCCTCTCTTCCTGTCACATGTCTTTGAAGTCACAGGACTTTGACATCATGTGCTTTCAGCTCAGTGGGTGGGTCCCTTGCTCAGTGGATCCTGGGTCTGGGAAGGTTGACCACTGTGATAAGGGACGTCCATGAGCCTTATCATTGCTCACATTTCATAGTTTGCATATATGAATTGCAAACAACTCACTAGCCCAAACCTTGGTGCCTGTTTTTCCCTCCTGGCCTCTAGTTTTAAACAATTCAAGCATAAATTTGTCTTGGCGCTTCACATGAACAAATTATCCGGTGTGGAAAAAATGAAAACATTATAATGCCGAAGAATGATCAGAATGGGACGAGACAGCAAGAACACGTTATTGAAATGCAGCGTGGGTGAAGGAGGGAGTTTGGCCAGTCAGGCTGCTGGGGTTTTTTTGGAGAGGGATGGCTCTGCAGAGCTCCACTGTACTGTACATAATGTACAGCAGTGTTTGCTTCTGTAATTGCCACTAAACTACCACCTGCTGTCACAGCAGAAATGGCCCTTTGCAGAGCCGAGACAATTCCTAAATACGTCTGCTGAAAGCCAGAATTGAATCTGAGCATGTAATGTGTACGTTTCAGTCATTCTATGGGGAGGCGACCAACAACAACACAATACATCTACCAAAGACTAACAATTTGCAGAGCACAAAATATAGTAATAGGGGAAGCAGAAGGGAGAAAGGCAAGAATTTAGGGTGTGAATGAGGCTTTCTCGATTTTTTAACCTACCTCCAAATAACAGGAAAACAAGGCCTGCTTTATATGTCCTTGGAGCGGCTTGGTTCTGGTCCCACATGGGGGTTTTTTTGCTCCCGAGTAGGGTTGCCCACCTGCCTGGATAAATGATGCCCTGTCCTTTAACAGAGGCTTATTTCATGTGTGTGTCAAGTGCCATCAAGTCCCCTCTGACTCATGGTGACCCTTTGAATTAACATTTCCCAAAATGTCCTCTCCTCAGCAGCCTTGCTCCGAATAGGTGGTGTCATTTACTGGCAGGCCACTGCAAAGCTTCGGCGGCCCGTTTCCACACTGGAATTTCTTTTTTATTTGTTTAAGCCACCTTTCCACTTAACTTCGGGTCCCCAAGGCAGCAAACAATAAAAACCATCAAAACAAGCTTTAAAACACCTATATATGTGTGTGTTTACATACATGTGTACAATTAAAAGAGAGCCAGTTTGGTGTAGTGGTTAGAAGCATGGACTCTAATCTGGAATAACCAGGTTTGATTCCCCACTCCTCCACATGCAGCTGCTGGTGTGACCGTGGGTCAGTCAAAGGTCTCTCAGAGCAGTTCTCTCAAGAGCAGTTCTCTCACTCAGCCCCACCTACCTCACAGGGTGTCTGTTGTGGGGAGGGGAAGGGAAGGAGACTGTGAGCTGCTCTGAGACTCCAAGTGAAGGGTGGGGTATAAATCCAATCTCCTCCTCCTTCTCTTCCTCCGCCTCTTGGGTCAGCAGCAGGTCCTTACAAAAAACAGCAAAAAATGGCTGTCCCATAGGTGCTTATAGCCCAGTAGATGGGGTTCCGTCACCCATGTGAAGGTCCCTTTCCAAGCATTGTGTGCCACTGGTGGAACAGATAGATGCTCGCTAGCCATGGCTGCTGCTGTTTCACTAGGAGTGAGGGATACTCTTGGCCATTCATCCAAGCTTCTGCAACCTTATACCAGTGTATGTCCGGTATTAGTAAGTTCCTGAGACCAACAGATCTTGAAAATGGAGCAGAGCAAGAAACTTGGTTCACATATTCTATAACCTTCTAGGCCAGGGGTGGGCAAACTGTGGCTCGGTAGCCGCATGCGGCTCTTTCACATATACTATGTGGCTCCCGGCAGGGCGGCTGAGGAAGCTAAATATCCTTAGCAAACAAATATCATTGGACAAATTAATATCATTACCAATATCTGCTTTTACCCCTTTTGTTATTATTTTTGGCAGTCTCATTTAATGTTAATAAAAAGCAAAATTGCTTATTTTCCAATAAAATCAGGTAATATTTGTTCATGTCTTGTGGCTCTCAAACATCTGATGTTTATTCTATGCGGCTCTTACATTAAGCAAGTTTGCCCACCCCTGTTCTAGGCAATGCAACAGAGATATAGGATTGCGCTGCAGCTATCTAAACCTCCACATGTGTAAAGGTTGGAGTGCATATTGATTTCAGCACAGACGCCGCCCAAAACTTGTCTCACCATAGTGAGAGTTCTGCATCACTGCTAGAGTTCTTGCAAATATTCTCCATGGCATTCACCCCTATTCCATTGTGAGCCTCCATGCCTTCACTCCACATTGATAGTTGCCGTTGGGAGGGAGGACTACAGCATGACGAGGGTGAGCCGAGTGGTGTATCTTTGCAAACATGGGCAAGACAAGAGTTGCTGGCCACAAGGCATTTGTGTGCCACCCATCCTGTGGACCTGATGATTCATTAGGCAGTATTCAATTTTATATAAAAAAGGAATTGAAGGCTACTTACTCCAGGCCTCTGTAGTATAAGGCAAGATCAGAACAAGGTCCACATAGTCTATGATTCTCTTCCTAGTGGGAGCCAGAAAGATGCTTCTGGGAAGCCCCAAAGTAGGGCTTCACAAAGGCAGTGATGGCCACACACAGCATCAGGGAGTCAAAACTGTACTGACATCTATCCTCCTCCCCAGATCAAGCTAAGCCAAATTCAGAACACACATAAGAGTAAATGCATATAGCAGAAACAAGAGCACAGAGTACCATACAATTTTAGCAAGCAAACCAGCATCAACTGACCAGAGTCCCTTGTACACAGGGTCGAGTTTGGTTTGTCTTGGGGGTACTGCTGGACTCTAGCTTCATTCTTACATCTTTGTTAACTCTTTTATTTATTTTTATTTATTTATATTTGCATTTATATCCTGCCCTCCCCGCCTCTTGCATTCATGAGCTAATTTGCTGCCATCCATTGATCTTACTGGCCACCTGATCCAATTTCAGCTCTGCCTATGCATCTGGGCTCTGAGTGGCCCCTCCAAACGGCTGCCCCTCACCCTCTTTTTCCCTGTCAGTAACCCTTGAGATTTCATTCCATTTGTCTGAAGAATTGTGCTTTGCACACGAAAGCTTACACTTCGCATGAAACTTTGTTGGTCTTAAAGGGGCCACTGGATGCAAACTCTGACCCGAGTAGTGCCAGGTAGGCCTGAAGCATCTTTGAAGGGTAAGGGATTCCAGCAAAACAAAACTTCTAGAGGGGAAAAAAACCACTTCGCCCTCTTAATCCACAACACTGGGTGATCCATGTAAGACAGGGGTGTCCAACATCAGGCCCGGGGGCTGGAAATGGCCCATCCCGGGCTCTTATGCAGCCCATGTGCAACTCTTGCAAGGGAAGGAGTGCTGGGGGGGTGGTTTCAGCATGGCAGAACGACCTCATCTGCAGCAGTCAAGCATTGTGGGAGCATCTGCCCAAGCGCTGCACGGCTGCCTCTCTAGTTCGCTTATGTGGGCTTTCCCCTGCCCCACCCTCCCAGACCACGGGGCCTTGCAGTGAGGACACACCACGCAGAGCTTACCAGCTGTTGTCCTTTAGCCAGTTTGCTGTAGAGCCAGTTTGGTGTCGTGGTTAAGTGCGCGGACTCGAATCTGGGAGAACCGGGTTTGATTCCCCACTCCTCCACTTGCACCTGGCTGGATGACCTTGGGCAAGCCATAGCTCTGGACCAGCTGTTCCCTAAAGGACAGCTTGGGAAAGAGCTCCCTCAGCCCCACCTACCTCACAGGGTGTCTGTTGTGGGGAGGGGAAGGGGAAAGGAGTTTGTCAGCCGCTCTGAGACTCCAAGTGAGTGAAGGGCGGGATATAAATCCAATCTCTTCTTCTCTTCTTCTTATACAGTTTCTATCTCCAGTATTTATTTATTTATTTATTAATCGCATTTTTATCCCGCCTGTCCAGACAGCTGGCATTACATTTTCTGGCACACGTGGCCTGGCCCAACAAAGTGACATTTATGTCAGATCCGGCCCTTGTAACAAATAAGTTTGACGCCTCTGCGATGGAGCCCACAGAGTTTGGCCAAGTACTAACTGTTCACTTGATTGAATCAATGAAATTAAGAAGACAGACATTCAGCCAAGGAAGAGAAGAGTGTAAGTCTCAATAGTGCCTTACTTGGGAGCTGTGATGGCTAAACAGATCTGAGTCTGGTTTAGGGTAAGCCCGAACTTACAAAGCAGCTTCACGGAATCAAGTTGTAATGATAGGAAGAGTGGACCATGAGAAAGCAACTGGAACATGAAGAAGGCAGCAGATTAGAAGGCTTCCTTTACGGAGATCTGTGGCACAAGTATTTTAAATCAATCAGCTGCCTAATTAAAATAGCTTTGAATCCTTGATACAAAATCAGAGAATGAACCTGGAACCATTTTTCTTCTTTGTGCAATAACTGAATCTGAACTGATAGGAAAATAAGAACCCAGCCAATCGAGCGGTACGCATAGCTGAAGACGACCGTATCACATATTACACCACATTGCATTCTTCTTTTGGAGACGTGGACCAAAATTAGCCAGCCACAACATCCATTTCCTACACACCGAGTAGCAAAATTGTTTCACGCTGTTTTTGCTCTTCCACAAACTTCAATTAAAGTTTAAAGCCAGACCATTAGCTGCAGCTTGCTTTAAAACGTGTGGGTGAGAGAGAGGATACAAGAAGAATAGATTCTCATGCAGTTTTTGCATTCATATTCCTTTCTCCAATGTACAAATGGATTTCAAGACCTAAGGCACTTGCTGTTTGGGATGGTTTTGCATCTGTGTCAGCTGCACAAAGCCGCCTGTTTTGGAGATTTAGTCCTGCAGGAGGAATTGTGGAGGCTCTTTGTGGTTGGGATTTGTTTATCCTTCTGCTGTGCCAACACAGGAACTTGTACAGAGGAAGCTCCGAGTAGAAATCTCACAGCTGCCATAAACTTACTAGGTAGCCTAAAGCAAGTCTCTCTCTCTGACTCAGCCTCCCACCTGCAGCTCAGAGATAATACCTCACAGGATTGTTGTAGGAATATCAAAGATAAGACAAACTACTAGGAAGACTCTAACTATGCCTATGGCGTATTTGAGACCAGTGTTTGGCTCCAAGCAGGAGTTCTACCCTTGAAAATCCTGAGCAATTGTGGGAGGAATGGGACGTGTGAGCAGGCTCTGCTTTGCCATTATACAGTCTGTTCAGTCGACTACTGTGCTCCCTGGGAGCTCTCCAAGGTCCTGAAACTCTTGAATCTGACCAGCTACCTCCAATCTCTCTATGTTATAAAGCCATTTTGGGGTGGCCACAGGATGCGCTCCCTCAGCCGTAGGCTGAACGAGCTGCCACGCAGATCGGGGACTCGGGAGGTCTGTCAATCTGCTGGCTGCATTGACTGGCTGTGTTGCTGCAGTCCCACCCACACAGCCAGCGTCTTGGCCTCACTCTGGAGCAAGCTGGGGATGGGGATGGATGTTCTGTGGGGCAGTGTGTTAGGACACTGAGGCTGAAGGAGAAGGTGACCTGCGGAGGCGCCCACCATGCTGCCCGGAGGAGGTGGCCTCTGCAGGAGCCTGGGAGGGTGCTGAAGGAGGAGGTCGGGTGTGCAGCCGCCCGGGAGGCTGCCAGAGGCCACAGCTTGCGCAGCCCGCCAGCAGCCTGCCGGAGGAGGTGGATTCTGTTGCAATAATGGCAGGGTCTCAAACGGGGGGAGGGGATGCCGGGAGCCCTGTCTGCGGCCAAAAGGCTGCTGGAGATGGGCACCATGGAGGCGCTGGGCCACAGAGCCGGCCTGGGGCCTGCTGCGGCGATGGCAGGGTCTGGGCAGGGAGGAAGAGGGGTGCCGGGAGCCCTGTCAGCAGCGCGAAGGCTGCTGGAGATGGGTGCCATGGAAGCAGCCCAGCCACACAGCTCTCTTCCTAGAGCCCGTTGTCTTCCTTCCACAATGGGCCTTGCTCCTAGTCATGTTCTAAATTCTAAGCTGAGTACTGTTATGACCCAGGGGATGTGGAAGGGTACAGTACAGCCGGATCTCATCAGATCTCAGAAGCTAAGCAGGGTTGGTACCAATACTCCCTCTAAGCTGTGGGGTTTTGTGAGCTCCTGGCATTAAAGTTGTGAGCGAGCAGTTTGGCTGCTGCATAAATCAGGGTTCAGTAAGAGGGTGACTAACTTGAATGCATTTTCCAGCACACAGGAAATACTTTTTAGAAACTGGATGAGTTATGGTGTGTGTGTGTGTGTGTGTGTATGTGTGTGTGAAGTGCTGTCAAGTCACAACCGACCTGCCTGATCCCTGCAAGGGCCTTTCAAGGGAAGTGATTAAGCAGAGGTGGTTTGCCATTGCCTTCCTCTGCCAAGTCTTCCTTGGGGGTCTGGTCTCCCATCCAAGTACCAAGCAAGTGTTCCCTCTAAGCTGAGTTAGTGTGAGCTAGCTGACAGTTTTTTAGTTTCCGGCTCACCCATGTTTGTCTTCGCTCAGGAAGGATGGCTCCAGAGCAAACTGATTTAGGCAGTAGCCAAATCGCTTGCTCACCACTTTAAAGCCAGTAGCTCACAAAGTAGAATTTTTGCTCACAAGCCTCCGCCGCTTAGAGGGAGCATTTGTTGGTGCCATTTGTTTTTGGGAGAAAAAGAGCACCAATTCCTAGCAAGGGAATGAATGGAAGAGAGCATCAGCTGGGAGAGAGCACCAGAATGGAAGAGAGCACCCTTTCCTAAGGTGATCTGTGTGCCATTTCTCTCTGGCAGCACTACTGGGGAAGTCGTGGGGAAGCAGAGGGGAAGAGGCTGAGGGATTTTGCAATAGAGTAGAGACAGGACCTTTGATTCAGCTTACATGTGCGGGTTATCAGTTATGCCCGCCTTTGCCGGGGGGTGGGGAGGAGTGGGTACTGCTGGATGAGAGAGAGAAGAAATGGCTGGAGCGGTGGCAACTGTGCTCCCCTCCGGCAGGTGTTTTAGGGTGCTACCGTGAAAGAAAGGAGGAGAAGGAGGGTACAGCTGGAGTCACAGTTTCCCTCTTTCCTCCACACTAAAGTTCTGAACAATATTAGGGGGACAAAGATTCCAGGTGTGACAACACTTTTCCGCATTCCTACATAAACATGCATGAGACTGCCTTATACCGGTGTAGTGGTTAAGTGCGTGCGGACTCTAATCTGGGAGAACCAGGTTTGATTCCCCACTCTTCCACTTGCAGCTGCTGGATGATCTTGGGCAAGCCATAGTTCTGTCAGAGCTGTTCTTGAAAAAGAGCAGTTCTCTCAGAGCTCTCTCAGGCCCACCTACCTCACAGGGGGCGTCTGTTGTGGGGAGGGGAAGGGAACAGAGTTTGTAAGCTGCTCTGAGACTCCAAGTGAAGGGCGGGATATAAATCCAATCTCCTCCTCCTCCTCCTCCTCCTCCTCCACCATTGCTCCATCAAGGTCAGTACTATCAACTCAGACTGGCGGCAGCTCTCCAGGGTCTCAGGCTAAAATCTTTCAGATCACCTACTGCCTGCTCCTTTTAACCGGAGAACCCAGGGATTGAACCTGGGACCTTCTGGATGGAAAGCGGCTGCTCTACCACTGAGCTACAGCCCCTTTTGTTGCTGCCAGTCCATTCCAGGATCCCAGATCTAGCTGCTATTGAGTTTCCATGTTTTCCTTCTTCTGAGTTCATACACAGACATTGCTGCTGGGCCTAGAAAGTTAGGAGCAGTGGAGAGACGGAGATGGAAGGAGAAGGAAGAAGCACACAGAACCCTGGTGAGCTAGCTGGAGAAGGTTGTGATGCTTGAAGTACCTTGAGGGCTATCAAGAGAGCTCTACAAGGAAGCCCACATGCCCAGATTTGAGGATGCATGAATGTGAAAAGAGGCTGAACTCTGCGACATCAGACAATGGGTTAACGATCACTAAACATGAGTAGCGTACTGATTATGGGATGTCAGGGAGTGCTTGCTCCTGGAGTGGCTACGTGATTGGCCTGAGCATTTTTGTTTTTTCTGGAATGATTTCTGAGGGTCAGGAGATTTATCAGCAGCTTTATGATTAGTGACTGAAGTTTATAGCATCCAAAAAATAAATACCCAGATGGCTAACAACATTGCAGGAAAGGAGGCCAAATATTCCAGATGTTTCCATGGGATGCAGTGGACACATTAGAGGAGCAAGTCATTCTTCTAACCAAAAAAATATTGTTATTTTTGGACTAATTTTTTATTTGTGTGCATTTCTTCATCGTTAATTCATTATACAGTGGCAGTGGGAGCTATTGTTAGGCTTGATGAATACACGATGTGTAAGACCTAGTTAACATTTAGTTTTTAAAAAAACTTTTGCAGCTCTAGGCTGCCCTTGTACATGCTACCAAGAAAAAAAAAAGAGAGTCCAAAACTGAACAGTAAATCCTTTGGGCCACAAAGCAGTTGTAATGGAGAGCTGAAAGGATTTTCAGTTAAGACGGCATAACTATGCAGGAGCTTCCTGTGCTTTTGGCTTAATATTTAGTGCTTCCAGAAGCATATATTACCTAAGGGCTGTGGTAGCTCAGAGGTTAAGATGCTGAGCTGCAGACCAGAAGGTTGGCGGCTTGGCAGTTCGAAACCTGAGTGCTGCATGACGGAGTGAGCTCCCGTCTCTGGCCCCAGCTCCTGCCAACCTAGCAGTTCGAAAGCAAGAAACTGCAAGCAGATAAATAGGTACCACTTTGGTGGGAAGGGAACAGTGTTCTGTGTGCCTCAGCGTCTAGTCATGCCGGCCACATGACCATGAAGAAGGCTTTGGGCAGCGCTGGCTCTTCAGCTTGGAAACGGAGATGAGCACCGCATCCCTAGAGACAGATTCGACTGGCTTTCGAGCAAGGGAAACCTTTACCTTTACTAATGAAGTAAAAGGTGGTATTTTTATTTTCTTCATTTATTCTCTGCCTTTCTCTCCACTGGGGACCCAAAGCAAATTCCATTGTTCTCCTCTATTCCACTTTGACCTTACAACATCCCTGTGAGCTAAGTTAGGCTAAAAGAGAACACAACTGGTCCAAAGTCACCCAGCAATCTTCCACGGCAGTGTGGGGGTTCAAACCTGAGTCTCCCAAATCATAGTCTGATACTCTGCCCACTACATCATGGTGTCTGTCACATATAAGACACCATCAGTGTTCTTTTTGCTATCTGGACCACATTGCCTTATGATGACCACCATTTCTCAAACCTGTAACAATCCAGCCCCAGACCATTCCAATAGTGACCCCTCCTAACTTAAAAAAAAATCACTGGAGTCATCTCCCCAACAGGAGGAGGAGATGAAGAAGAGGTCCAACTTGGTTAGACCTTTGCTGTTTGTATATGCTAGTAACCTCTCTCTGTAACAACTTTTTAATACAGTTGATTGTTGAATATGGTTCTATGTGAATTTATACTTATTCAGCATTGTTAAGCTTTTGTTGTTTATACTTTTGTTTGTAACTTCCCTCTGTAACAACTTACCAATGCAGCTGATTGTTATGTATGGTTCTATGGTCCTATACTTATTAATAAAATTAATTTTGAAAGGAGGAGGAGGAGGAGATTGGGTTTATACCCCACCCTTCACTACCCGAAGGAGTATCAGAACGGCTTACAGTCTCCTTTCCCTTCCCCTCCCCACAACAGACACCCTGGGAGGTAGGCGGGGCTGAGAGAGCTCTGAGAAAACTGAGGAGAAGAAGAGATTTCATTTACAACCTGCCCTTCAATCAAAGTCTCAGAGCAGCTTACAATCTCCTTTCCCTTCCCCTCCCTACAACAGACACCCTGTGAGGGAGGTGGGGCTGAGAGAGCTCTTTTGAGGACTGCTCTTGAGAGAACAGCTCTGAGAGAACTTGTGATTGACCCAAAGTCACACCAGCAGCTGCATGTGGAGGAGTGGGGAATGAAACCCGGTTCTCCCAGATTAGAGTCTACGCTCCTAAGCACTACACCAAACTGGCTCTCAATGGCCTTTTCCTGGTGAATCTGCTAGGCTCCTCCTTCTTAGAGAACTTTACAGGAGGTTCCCTACAGTGATAATACAAGGACATAAAAAGAGCTCTGCTGGATAAGAGCCATCCAGTCTGATATCACATGGTGGCTCCCCAGTTGCCCTGCAGGGTCAATAAAACAGGCGACAGAGGCCAAGGCTCCCCCCCACACACACACATTTCCTTCTAGCTCTAGTATTCAGAGACTTACTGCCTTGGGACTTGGAGGTTCCCTTTAGTCCCAAGGCTAGTAGCTACTGATGGAACTCACCTCTATGAATCCGTCTAATCCACTTAAACCATCTATATTAGTAGCCATTACTGCACCCACTAGCAGTGAATTCCACAATTTAATAACTCACTGAACGAAGAAGTACTTCCTTTTGCCTGTCCTGACTCTATTGCCCATCTGCTTCACTGGGTGCCCCCCAAGTTCCCAATAAAAGGTGTTCCAAAGGCCTGAGGCTGAAAGGTAAGTTCCATAGGCCTCTCTGAGAAGGGGTTACAAAACACACAGTGCAATCCTATGCCGAGTTACTCAAGTTAATGGATTCCAGCAGGCATACACTGCAGTGACTCCATAGGATTGAAGTGTAAACCTAGGAGAGGAAATTCAGAGCTCCATAGTGAGGAGACTAAAGCTGCCCACCCATGGTGGTATGTATGCTTTTTCTAAAAGTCCTCCCATAGAAGGAAAAAAAACCATAGACTGAGGGCATTCTATAATTTCACAATGCATGACTCTAAAGTAGAGCTCCACTTTTAAAAATTGTTTGCAACTGCTTTGTCTGTCCTAGGGATATCAACTGGACTTTGTTGAATCAGTGTCTATGGTTCTTGATAACTATTCCATAACCTATCTCTGACGGAAGCATTCCTGGCCTAGCAAATGCAATATCAGAGAGAACAGAAGAGCAAGCGAATAGGTATAGACTGCTGGTACAGAATCCCAAACAAAGCCCCTTCCCCCATAAAAGCCAATGAGGCGGCAATGTCAGTGGTGTAAACAACACACTGGAAAGCTAGGTCAGCACAATCCTCTTCAGTGTGTGATTCTGCTGATTGGTAAATGTCCCTGTCAGTTATCAGTCATTCTCTCCGCACTTCCTCCTCCTTCTGACCTTCTTGAACTCTCAGAAGGGCACCAGAATAATGGCAGTATCTGAAGATTTCCAATTAATACTGTCATTCTTTTCCACCTCCAACTTGAATTACTTTGGGTACATTTATTAAAGAGGAAATTTTTGATTTGAATTTTGGTTAATTTACTATTGAAATGCAGATTGTTGTTCTGCAGTTCTTGAGTCTGTTGCTGAAGTAGACATGGCAGAAATTTGCACATATCTTTCACATGACTATTTAAAACCAGGTTACCTCAAGAAACTGCATGTTTCTGCATGCTGCACTCCCAGCACTGATGCAGAAAGTGGAAGATACTTTCCCAGCACTTATACAAAGGGAGATTGCTCCAATCTACAACAAGATAGATGAGCTCACCGTGCAACTCAAAAGTGAAGTGGAAGAGATTAAAACTCAAGTGGACAAAAATAAACAAGATATCCAGAAATTATTGATTGGAGGAACCCAAACATACGGGAAGGTGAGAGAAATGAACTTGGACATGCAGGATCTCAGGGCAAAGAATGATAGCTTGGAAGAAGCGATAATCAATCTGGAAATGGATAAGGCAGCGACAGTGATCAGGTGTCAGAATATTCCGGAAAATATTGGTACAAATTTAAGGGAAGAAATTATAGAGAACTCGATTGAAGTGAGAGCCATTTGTTCATGTGATGTGCAGGAATGTGAGATGCCATCCTCCCGACTAGAGAATGGTAACATTAAGCAGAGCTGATAATATACTTCAAGGCAAGCAGTAAATAACAAATGGAAAAGGAAGACAACTATTCTAGTCTAGCAAGACAGGCATACTATTGTCAGATTCTGACAGGTATTTGGGTATTATATGTACTAATAGAACTAGCTCCCTGATTGAGGACAATTATAATAAATTATTAAAGGATATTAAAGCTGACTTAGAAAAATAGAAAGGTTTAAATTTGTCTTGGCTAGGGAGAATAGCAGCAATTAAAATGAATATCCTCCCCAAATTTCTATTTCTAGTGCAGACTATTCCACTTTTGAAAGCGAAGTTATTTTTTTTTTAAGAATTAAACAGGACTACCAGAAATTTTGTTTGGCACCCCAAGAAACCTAGAGTTAGATGGAAATTACTGCAAAACAGTAAGGAAAGAGGAGGACCTGCAATACCCAATTGGGAGCTGTATGGTAAGGCAGCTTCATTGGTATGGATAAAAGAATGGGTGAAATTGGAAAATACTAGATTACTAGCTTTAGAAGGCCATGACCTCTATATGGGGTGGCATTCATACCTGTGGTATGAAAAAGATAAAATACACTCCAGTTTTCACTCACACATGCTAAGGGCGGCGCTAATAAGATCTTAGGGGGAGGTTAAAAAAGGATTTTATACTAAAATTCCAAAATGGGTCTCGCCACTGGAAGCGATAACAAAACCTTCATTATTATCTGAGAAAATAGTTAGTTATGATATATTTCTGGACAAGGAGAATAAAATTAAACGAGAGGGTGAATTAAAAGAGAAATTTAACATTAAATTTTCGTGGTGGGAAAAAGCCCAACTTCAAACCAGATTAGGAATTGATAAAAAAACCAGGATTTTATAATTCTTATGATGAAATAGATGCTGCTTGGCTACATAATAATGAAAAACTTATCAAAAAAATATATAAAGTACTTATTGACCGCCATCTGCAAGATGAGGTAGTTAAAAAAAGTAATGATTGCTTGGATGCAGGATATAGGGCATAATATATCAATGGAAGAATGGTCAAAGGTTTGGAAGGCAATTAAATTGATAAGAGCAGTGAATTATAAGGAAAACATCTATAAAAAATTTTACCGGTGGTACTGGCCTCCTGATAGGCTACATAAATTTTACCCGATTATGTCTAAATTTTGTTGGATATATAATGCTAATGTAGGCACGTTTTTCCACATGTGGTGATCATGCCATAAAATTCAAAAGTTCTGGCGTGAAATTAGGAAGATGATCGACGAAATAACAGGACTTGAGTTAGACCTTGTTCCGGAAGTATACTTGCTAAATATTTTACCGGAAGGAACATCAAAAATGGATGTAAGAAAGGTGACCTCTATCCTAACTGCAGCTCGTATAGTATGGGCAAAATACTGGAAATCGGATAGTCTACCTGGGAGAGAAGAAATAATAGACAAAATACTGGAGCTGGCGGAGATGGACAAACTGAGCTTCTTGTTAAATGTGGATAACAGACAAGATTTGGAAAACATCTTGCTGAGACTTTATGATTGGTTAGATGGTGTATAAAGACTCAATGTATGTTGTGTAAAGTCACTTTTATTTTAAATTTCATTTTGGGAAATTCCATTAAAATATTTTTTAAAAAAGAAACTGCATGTTTGAATGGAGGAATGGCAGGGGAGCGCCTATGAATCCCTTTCTATTTCTGACTATTTTCCAACTCAAAAATCTTTCCCCTACAAAGTTGCTTTTTGGTCTGCTGAGGAAAAGAGGCTTGTAAAAAATGTTGAGGGAAAATACGCACAACTACATATAATATCTAGTCCTGGTGTTCTGTCCTCCACCTTTCTACAATGTCACGTGGTCCTTTGATCTACAAGAATCCTCTCAGACCTTTCTGAGCCAGCAACTTGTTGCCTTCCAAATCTGTTTTTAGATAAAGAAAAAAGATAAGTGCTGGAAATGTAAAAAAAAGAAGATGGCACCTCTTATCATATGTGGTGGACCTGCATCAAGATGAAAAGATATTGGGATCAGGTTTGAGTTCTGGTTCCGACTGCAGCGACAGCGGTAGCAAGCAGCGGAGCTCCGTCTGCTGCTACTGCTGAATTCTCTGTTAACTTCAAGCAACATTGCTTTGCATCTGCTTGCTAACCCTTTGGAGGAGGGTTAAGGCAAGGTCTTTGGGGTGCCGGGGTTCTGGGCGGCGGCTCGGTAATCTCGTAACCCTATGACCAAGGCAAGGAACGGAGACAAGAGGTCTCAATGTGAATTGAGGCATAGCTGCAGTTGGTAGACCCTACGGGGCATTGTCAGTGATTCAGACTATTGGAACTTGCAAGGAGGCTTGATACTGGCGAAAGCGGCAAATTGGGAAGATGAGGCCAGGTGTATGCAAGTAATACTTTGGCTGAACTGCCGCTTATTTTGTTTTCCTTGGTTTACTTTTTTCCTTTATATCCACTCATTTTTTTTTCCTGTGAGGGTGTCGACCGAATACTGCAAGGAGGCTGAGAAGAACGGTGCCGAGCTGCCTCGAGACAGGAGAGGTTAAGAAAGAGCGTTGGTGATTCTCGGGCTACAAGCCAAATTGCGGCTTACAACTTTATGCACTTTTTCATTTATATAATATTTCTTTTGTCAACATAAATAAGGCGGGACTGCTTATATTGGGGCTGTGCCTTTAAGGAATGGATTCCGAGTAAAATCAATGGGATACAAGCAGCTTGGCGTGCTGGAGAATCAGCATATCGGCATTGGATCTGTTAGGTCTTACCCCTGACCCTATCGCTTTCCAGCCGACGGATTTTCTTTTTCTTTGTGTTTATCAGAAGCTGTTACCTCTTAGTTTGTTGATTTACAGACTTTTTTTTATTGTTTGTTTGGAGGAGGACTAACTACTATAAAGGGTCCTGCTGGCCGGCGGCAAACGAAAGGGAATTTTGGCTACGTCGTGTGCGAACAAGATCAAGTTAGCGACACTCTACTTTTTGGGACTGAAATTCGTCTGAACTACGGCTTGGGCTTGGCTGGTGCTTTTTGGCTGGTATCTGTGCGAAGACTAGGGGTGTAGCTGCTGTTTTATTTTGGTCCTGCTTCCCTACCCTACATTTTGTTTTGAAGTGTTTGATGTGCATAGAGGGAAAATAATCTCTGAGTGGGGACAGGCTGAAAAACTTTTGATTTAATTTCCAGGTTCTACAGTACAAGGGAGGTTGCAGAACAGTTGCGGAACAGTAAATATATAAAGGTGGAAAAGGGAAATTATTATTTTTGATGAATTATGCCACTTGATTGTTTGAAATTGAGAGAAGTTAATTTTCAAATTGCAAGGTAATTAATGGTAATTAATGGTGGTAATTAATGTGGTAATTAATTGGGTAAATTAATGTGGTAATTAATTGGGGTAAATAACGGAAATTAATGGTGTAATTGATTTTCTTATCTGATTAGTATATTAGTTTTTGTAATCACTGTTCACATTGTTATATATATATCTACATATTGCATTCTATATAATGAATTTCCATTGAAATAATTACTAATTAATTAATTAGCTAACTAACTAACTGATTGTTTATTGATTCTTTTTATTGAACTGCTATACAAACATAGACTAACATAGACTAATTAACTAATCAACTAATTTA
Source organism: Lepidodactylus listeri (assembly GCA_029233225.1). NCBI lineage: Eukaryota > Metazoa > Chordata > Lepidosauria > Squamata > Gekkonidae > Lepidodactylus > Lepidodactylus listeri. The sequence goes on along the minus strand of JARCFY010000009.1, from coordinate 106,145,108 downwards.
GTGATATAATTGATTTATTTAACTGACCAATCTTCGAATCAGATCTGGAGTCCAAGATCTGATTAAGTGATAAATTTATTAATCAGTCTATATTTTTACCTAAGGTCCCAGGGAGGACTAAGAGAAGTTATTGTTTGTTTGTTTGCCCGTCTTGAGGGTAGAGTGTTGAGTGCAGAGGCATCTAAAAGTTTAACAAAGTCTGAAAGTAGGACCATAATGGCTAGCAGAGCCAGGAAAGCTTCAATTCCGGGCTCGGGTCAGATGAACCCATCACCCAGTCAGTCCACACAAGCTAAAACAGCTCTTACTACGCTCGCTCAGATGAGCGTTAAAGAATTGAATCAGCAGATACAGGAAAGTATCTCACAGTCAATGAGTCAAACTGTCCAGGAAATTTTACCCAACTTAATTACTAAGGCAATGGAACCCATCCAACTGAAATTTGACAGTTTCACCCAACAAACTGCGGTACAGTTGGAAGCCTTTAAGATGCAAATCTTAGAAAATAGGCAAGAAATAGACAACTTAAATAAACGGATAAATAAAAATGATAATGAAATGGAGGAGATTGTCCTACAACTTTCAGAAACGAAAACAAAATTGGACTCAGTAGAGGCATCGCTCTTAACACTTGAATTGGAGAAAGCATCTAACATTCTTAGATTTCAAAATATCCCAGAAGCACAAGGAGAAAATATTGATAAAGTCATGACAGAGGCGCTTTCCCAATTTGTAAATTATGACAGTACAGAAACTATGGGAAAGGAGATTGAGTCAGTTTACAGACGTAATACAACAATGGCTAGGAAAATGAAAACTACAAGAGAAGTTCATGTTAAGTTTGTAAAACGCGCTACAAGAGATAAAATACTGGACAAAGCTAAAGACTCGACATTAAACATTCAAGGAGCTGAGATTCCAATTCTAAGAGAAATACCCTGGAGAATTAGGGAAAAGAGGAGGGACTACCAACAACTGGCGAGTTTATTAAGAGCAAATGGAATTGCGTATAGGTGGCAGTTCCCAGAAGGTTTAACTTTTCTATACAAAGGAAATAGGTACAATTTAACATCTGTTTTTAAAGCGGAGGAATTCCTCACTAAGTTTGGAGCAGAACTGGGTGAAGAACAGAGTGAACCAGAAACAGAAGGAACAGAGTCCCAGCAGGGAGTAGTACCTTTGAGTGACGCTAAAGACAAAAAGAAGAAAAAGGCCTATACGTCTTCAATAATAACTACAAAGGCAACAATCCAAGAAAGAAGAAGCTCAAAAGAAGGGAAGAAATGGAAACTCCGAAACTTAAATTAATTTCAGTTAATGTCAATGGCCTTAATGGCCCGCAAAAACGAAAGAGAACCCTACTACAGCTAAATACACTAAAACCTGATATTGTGTGTCTTCAGGAGACACACATAAAAAGAAAAGATATTAAACTACTTGAGTCTAAAAAGATGGGACAGGCGTTTATATCGGCAGATAAAGATAAAAAGAAAAGGGGAGTTGTAACCTACCTTAAGGCCTTTTTAAAGCCAGAATTAATCTTCTCTTCAGACGACGGCAGAATAGTAATTGTTAAGATTTTCAGACTCTCTAAACCAACGCTGCTGGTTAATATTTATGCTCCCAATCAACACCAAGAGGTGTTCTATACTTATCTTCACAAGGTGTTGAACAACTACCTGACTGAGGAGATGTGTATAGTCGGGGATTTTAATGCGGTGGTGGATGGTAAAGTAGATAGGAAGTGTTCCAGAAAGAAGAATAACATTAAAAAAATCAACTACCAACCGCATTCCAGCAACTTGTAGAAGAACTTAATCTAATCGACATATGGAGAATACGGAATATACATAAGCAAGACTATACCTACTTCTCACACCGATACCAATCATGGTCTCGCATAGACATGATATGGACATCGATGACAATGTTAAGAGATTTGAAAGAAGTGGAAATTCTACCCTCGTCATTTGCAAACCATAACCCATTAGAATTGTCTTTGCAAGGTTCAAGGAAGAATACAAGGTGGTCTTTCAAAACGTGGCTTCTATCTAAGCCAGATTTTGTAAAAGAAGCTAACGAAGATATCTTGTTCTTTTTTAAACAAAACACAACACCGGAAGTTAGTAGTGCAACGGTCTGGGATGCTTTTAAAGCATATGCTAGAGGGAGAGCAATAAGGCACCAAATCTGACAAGCCAAAAAAGACAGAGAAAATTTTTTATTGTTACAAGCTACGATCCATGAAGACGAAAAGCGTTTGAAAAATACTCCTCATGTGGAGCAATTTAAAAATAAACTTAAACATTCGCAACACCTGTTGAACTGTTACCTGTCACAGGAAATAGCAAAGAAACTTAACTACACTAAACAATATTATTTCGAAAACGCCAATAAGCCCTCTAGATGGCTTGCATATAGACTGAAGAAGGAGCATAGTAGTAAGTTCATAAGCAAATTAAAAGACAAAACAGGGACAGAATGCTTTGAGATAAAAGACCTGAAAAGAATAACAGAAGTTTTTTATAAGAATTTATATAAAAAAGACGATTCTGTATCACCACTCTCGACCTATAACATAGATCAGTATACTTTTGGAAAATTCTCAGAAGAGCAAAAAGAGCTTTTGAACGAAACTATAAAACCTACAGAGATAATGGAAGCCATACAAAATATGAAAAAAAGGAAGTCGCCAGGACCAGATGGTATCCCATCAGAATTTTATAAAACCTTTAAAGATGAACTGATCACACCGTTACAAAGGACTATGAATGATGTCCATGAGAATCTGATAATACCTGAATCTTGGAAGAATCTCTTTAATTCCCAAAAAAGAATGTGATTTATCTAATATTAAAAACTTTAGACCTATATCCCTCCTGAACGTCGATTATAAAATTTATGTGTCAATTTTAGCTGGTAGATTGAAAAAGGTTTTGATACACACAATTCATAGAGACCAGTCTGGTTTCCTACCACATAGACAAATGCGCCATAATATACACAATATTTTAAATGTTTTGGAATATTACGAACTCCATCCTGAGAAGCAGATGGCCTTACTCTTCGTGGACACAGAGAAAGTGTTCGACAACATAAAGTGGGAGTTTATGTTGGCTCTTTTACATAAATGGGAATGCGGAGAAAGATTTTATAACATGGTTCAAAAAATCTATGAACATCAAGATGCCAAGATTAATATCAATGGTGAATTAATGGAGACAATTCTGGTACAAAAAGGAACACGGCAAGGCTGTCCGTTGTTGCCGCTATTATTCATATTTACCCTAGAGGCATTGGCAGAAGCAGTTAGAAGGGATAAAGAAATAGAAGGTCTTAAGCATAAAAAAGAGAGCTACAAATTGCAGTCTTTTGCTGATGATATGGTTTTCATTCTTGAAAATCCAGTTTCTTCATCCATACATCTAAGTTCTCTTTTGAGACATTATGGACAAATGGCAGGTTTTAGAATAAATGTTAATAAAACCAAAATATTAACAAAAAATTGCATGAAAAAGGTTATGGAGCAGCTCCAGGAGGCGACAGGCTTTGAGGTCGTTAAAAAAATTAAGTACTTAGGTATATGGATAACAAACAGGTGCAGTTCTTTATATAGTGACAATTATATAAGTCTACTATCAGAAATTAGAGATGAGATTAAAAAATGGTCTAAGATTCAGCTGTCCTTCTATGGAAGGGTGGCCACGGTTAAAATGTCTGTATTGCCTAAGGTTAATTTTTTATTTCAAAACCTGCCTATAATTAAAAACCAGTTATTTTTTAAGGAAATTGATAAGGTAGTTACAAAATTTGTCTGGCAAAACAAAAGACCACGTATAAAATTAAAAGACCTTCAAGACAGTAAAGAGCAAGGGGGATTGGGATTACCGGATTGGCAATTGTACTTTAGAGCGTCCGCCCTGGTATGGATGAAGGATTGGCTGCTTTTAGAAGACAGAAGAACCCTGACACTAGAAGGACATGATCTAGTAACAGGGTGGCATACATATTTGTGGTACGGATGCGACAGATCCCATTTTAAGCAACATTATATCAGGAGTGTTTTATATAAAGTATGGTTAGAAATTAAGGGGAAATTTTATGTTAAAACACCTTTATGGGTTGCACCATTGGAAGCGTGTATACGCCCAACCTTATTACTGAAAGAAAAAAAAGCAAAATATAGTGACCTACTAGATCCGGCAGGTAACCTGAAGAGTATAGAGGTCCTTAGGCAAATGAATATGAATTTAACATGGTGGGAACAGTTACAGTTAAAATCTAGTTATAAGGCCGACAAGCACAAAGGGTTTTATTTGACACCGAATGACTTGGACAAGATATGGCTAGGAATAGGAAAAGGTCTTATTAAACGTTTGTATAATTACTTTTTAAAGGATAAAATGTTAGACGAGATGGTTAAACCAAACATGATTGTATGGGCAAGAGACTTAGGACAAAACATCAACTTGGAGTCATGGCTTAAAATTTGGTCTATTAACATTAAAATTACTAGAGCTGTTTCTTTTAAAGAAAATTTACTCAAAATGTTTTATCGATGGCACCTACCACCAGCTAGACTGGCTAAATTTTCTTCGTCTGTCTCAACAACATGTTGGAAGTGCAAAAAGAATGTAGGCACTTACTACCATATGTGGTGGCTGTGCGAACATGCGGGTAAATATTGGTTAATGGTTAAGAACATCTTAGAAGAAATTATACAATTTAAGATAGAGCTTGATCCGAAACTATTCCTCATGTATTATACCAGATAGCTATATTAAAGATGATAGACATTTTCTGATCCATGCAGTAACAGCTGCACGAATAGTGTTTGCGAGTAACTGGAAGTTGGAAAAGGGGCCTAACAGACAACAATTCATTGACAAACTTTTTAATGTAGCAGAAATGGATTTGTTAACCACAAAACTGAAAGGGAAGGAGGACAAGAAATATTGTGAAACATGGCAGAAATGGTATTTTTTGGTTAGATTCTATTGTTTGAATGTTTTGAAATTTTTGTGTTGAAATGTCTGGTTTAATTGATGAAATTTCCCCTTGAAATGAAGGGGAAGACAACGTCTTGTATCTAAGCTAAAATTCAGGTTGGATGTGAAGTAACAATGTTAAATATAATAAAGACTTATTATGGATAAAGATGAAAAAATATTGGGAAAACATAAATGAAAAAATTCAAGATATTTTAAAAACTAAATTCCCAGTGAAACCAGAGACTATGGCCGAGGACTGACTGCCGATCCGCCCCGGGACAGACGCGGGGCCAAAAGCCCCGCGCGAAAAGCAGCCCGGCGCAGCCTGTTCCCACAGGCTGCGCTGTCCCGGGGCGGAGGCGGGGCGGAGGTGCGCTGACGCGGAGGCGTCCAGACTTCCGCCCCCGCTTCCGGTGCACTGCCGACGCGTCCAGACTGCCGCAAAGCGGCAGGGACGCTCGGCACTCCAGCCGGAGACCAGTTAGAAGTGGTCTCCGGCTGCAGCGGATGGACAGCGCCTCGCGGATGGGTGAGTCTGCGCCGACGCCGGAGGACAGATGCGGCAATGTGAACGCCCCCTCTGCCTCCGCTTTAGAAGCGGAGGCAGAGCGGGGCACATTGCCAGTCTGTCCTCGGCCTATGTTACTGGGAATCCTTCCGGATAATAGAACCTCACTAGACCTACTTTGATACATGTTGAGAGTTGCCAGAATAATATTTGCAATGAAATGGAAGACTGCCCTACAATAGAGTTCTGGGAAGAAAAACTAGCTGAGTATGCAACATTGGCAAAGTTAACCAGTTATATAAACAAAAGACCATTGAATGAATTTCAGCAGAAATGGCAAGCTTATTACTCATATTATGGAAATAGCTTTTTTCCTTTTTAGTTCTAGAATTATTTGAATATCACATTAAAGATGATGAAGATTTTGATTACAATTTCAATAATCAGTAAGAATAAAATTCAGATTTAGATGAACAATTAAGACAATGTTTAGGTTTTTAGTACAGAAGTCTGTTCAACTGTTAAAGATGTATTCTCTTTTATCATTAATACATTATTTTAATTTTAGGAGAGTTTTTGTTAATTCCTTAAAGAGAGAACCTAACCCAAAATCCTGTAAAACTGATGCTTTATTAATTGTTTCTGTATTTGAATTATGTAATACATTTGGTAATACATTTGATTTTACTTGTTGTATGTAACAATTCATAGTATTTAACAAACTTGTTGAATCTATTTTTCCCCCTTGCCCTCTTCTTTTCTGTATGCCACCTTTTAACTAAAACCCTGTACCCATGACTGACTGGTTTTTAGGACTCATGCAAAACAGAGCAGAATGAAGGCACTGGTTTAATCCCTGCTCCGCCCCTCCTGTGCATGTTTTCTGCACGTGGTCATACCTGTGTTCATTATGTTTCCATCCCCATCAGAGAGACAAGAATCTTCGCAGGTTTTGAGCATAGGGGTGGTACCTAACATGATGAAGTAAACATGTGGGAAGTGCCAACACATTCATTTATAAGTCAAGAGTGGGACCAGCATACTTAGGCTGCGGTCACACGGCCCCTTTAAATCCGGGAGGGCTCCCGGATTTAAAGGGGCCGCATTTCTCTACCGCGGGTAACCCCTGCGGCAGCATCAGCAGCCACGGCGGCAGCGGGATTGGCGGCGGTGGCGGAAACGGCGGCCACGGCGGAGATGGTAGCTGTGACTGCGGCCGCGGCTGCCACTGAAGAGGCGGCAGCGGCGAGAACGGCTGGCGGGAACGGCGGCAAAGGTGGCCGCAGCAGCGGGAGAAGCGGCAGTGGCGGCCAAGGACCCACCATCGCCTGGTGAGTTGGGTTCCCCCCCCCCTTTACACTTGGGCACATGAGTGGCCATGCGCCCAAGTGTAAAAGGGGGGGAAATGGACAGCGGGACTATCTGGACAGCCCTGCTCTCGCAATGCTTGCGAGAGAGGGCTGTCCAGATACCTCAAATGCAGGTTCCTCCCACAACACCCAGGAAAACACTTGATTTTCCCGGGGTTGGAAAATGCAGGAGGAACCCGCATTTGAGCCCGCTTCAGCACGGGACTTGGGGCGGGCCGTGTGGTCGGCCCCTTTAAATGCGGGAGGAAATAGCCCTTCCTCCCGCATTTAAGGCCCGTGTGGTCGCAGCCTTATTCTCCCTCCTCCCCGCCTTTCAATTTGTTGGCCTTGTGCACAACTATGCCATGGGAGGGGTGTGTCTCAACATAGAAGCCATCTTAGAGGGATGTTCTCTCAGAGGAAGTTCTCTGATTCTCTGCAGGTGTTAGCCACTACCCCACATGCTTGCGGTTCCTTGTCAAGACCATCTACTCAGACCTGTTAATTAGCGTGTTACAATTTTTTTTTAAATAATGCAAAAGAAACCATATAAGGCATACCATAAACTGTGCAAGGGCTGGATTACAAAATTAGGAGAACAGTGCAATAAATGAAGTTAGACATATAATAAATGGTGCCATAAACTATGGTTCAGCCCTGTTTCTTTTATGATAGTGCCCTTCTGGCCAATTTACTACAAGTCTGCTCACTTTCTAAAAAACAACAACAACAAAACCCTGCTGAACAATTCTGTATATTTTGCTGCAAAACTATCATGGCTCTGCAATTAAGCAGCTGAGTGGCTATCAGCCAGGCCACTAGACACAAACGTTTTAAAAACTGAAATATCAAACACAGACAACTTTCCCCAGATTCCCTTATGGAAGAAATTGTGTGAGAGATTTTTCCACACCTTGGTTAACATCTGATGGAACTGTGGTAGGAGGGAGGAGGAAAAGATTTGTGTATTATTTATTTAATCATTGTATTTATATTCCACCCCAATGGGGACCCGAAGCATCTTACATCATTCTCCTCTCCTCTGTTTTATCCTCACAACAACTCTGTGAGGTAGGTTAGAGAGGTAGGCTGGGAGCAGGGTTCCCACTAAGATGTGCCAGCCTATGGTGGCACACTGATTTCTCCCTCCCCACCCAGCTCCCTCCATCGCCCAGGGTGGAAGAGGCACAAAGTCAAGCCTCCTCTCCCCCCATTGGCTGAGGTCTCCTCCCCCCGTTCCCAGGGAGGAACAGAGGGGAAGCTGCCAGCCATCTGACCAGTCAGCTGTTCAGTTTAATGAGTGGGAAGCCATTTCAATATTCTCTTTGGCTCCCCACCACTTGGAGCCAAATGAAGCATTCTAATGACAGACGCAACACACTGCTTGCCTTAAAGGGTGGGAAGCCATTTCAGTACTTCCTTTGGCTTCCCCCGCTTCAAAGGGGGGGGGGAGTGAAATAGAGCACTCTAATGACTCTCCACCCTTTAAAGTGAGCCCCTGATTGGGGGGGTCACTTTCTTTTTTCTTCCTTGTGTCCTTTCTCCCCATCTATTTGCCTGCCTTCCTTCCTTCCTTCCTTCCTTCCTTCCTTCCTTCCTTCCTTCCTTCCTTCCTTCCTTCCTTCCTTCCTTCCTTCCTTTCCTTCCTTCCTTCCTTCCTTCCTTCCTGTTGTGTTCTAATGGCGACTGCCATGCGGACAGGCCATTTGGTCAGGCCATGCAGTCAGGGGCAAGCACATGGCCAGGCACAGTCAGTGCTTTGTTCCAGAACACAATAGACTGCCCGGATTGTAATTTAGACCTATCGATCAGCCAGGATGCAAATGGGGCCAATGACATGGGGAGACTTAATTGTATTAATTAATCCTATCAGAGTGTGTGGGCGAGGCCGGGGGTGTGATTTAGGTATACATAAAAGCAGACCCCCGCACCCAGGTCAAACATGTATTCCTGAACCTCCTAATAAACCATGAGCTGATTTCACTTGAAGGTGTCTCTGGACTGAGTACTTTACACTTCCTTCCTTCCTTCCTTCCTTCCTTCCTTCCTTCCTTCCTTCCTCCCTCCCTCCCTCCCTTCCTCCCTCCCTCCCTCCCCATCTATTTGCTTTCTTTCCATCTCTCTCTCTCTCTTTAAAAGTGTAGGCTTGCTCACAGCTTCAATCATATTAGATCTTTTGGCTCATGGAGTAGAATTTTGGCTCACAAGACTCCGCAGCTTAGAGGGAACATTGGCTGAGAGTGTATGAACCCAGGTCATCCAACCTGGGTTCACCATAGGCTTGCCAGGTCCCCCCTGGACACCTGCAGGGGATAGGGTTGCCAGATCCAAGCTGGGAAACTCCCGGAGATTAGAGGATGGAGCCTGGGGAGGACGGGGACCTCAGTGGAATATAATGCCATACAGTCCACCCTCCAAAGCATCCATTTTCTCAATGGGAAGTGATCTTTGTAGTCTGAAGACGAGCTGTAATTCAGAGGATCCCCAGATCCCACCTGGAGGCTGGCATCCCTAGTTTACTGAGGTCCTAGTCCAACACTTCAACCACTACACCATGCTGTGGCAGACAGAAATGATTTATAATCTGGATTTGGCCTTTCCACAGGGAATGCCGGTCCATTCTTTGCATGTGGAAGGCAGATTTACAACAGCAAAAAATCCATACGTATCATGCACTTTGTCTACTACTTGGAGATTGCTGCTCAAAATAGACACAACAAAAAGCTTCCCTCAGTCTCCAGATAAAGTCTGTCACCTGCAGTCTGACAGTGTGATAACATTTTCCTCTTCCCACAGTGACAGTTTGGCGGTTCCTGCTGAAAATGCAGAGTTAGAAATCAATTTATGAGAACTGTCCTGCCTCTTTTCCCTTTCTAAGCAGACTATTGATCAGGCAAGCAGTTGTCTTTCAAAACCACAAGTCAGCAAAAGAATAACCAATGGCACACTACAGAGCGATGCTCGTTGAAACAGTAGCGCTTAACAGAGTTTTAAAGATAATTTTTAAAAGAAATATCCTGGTCTTAAATCTCCAGGGAAGTCACACATTCTGCCCTGGGGGAACCTTGCTCAGTTCTAGGTATCTGGAACCTGTTCCTTAGGGATGAGGGAAAGCTTGCCTCAGCTGCTCAGAGATGCTCTTTCCAGCTAGAGGATGAGAGGCTCAGGACCACTAGAAGAGATCAACATCTGAATGTGTCTCCTCGTTTTCATTTTGAGCATGGTAGTTGACCTAGTCCCAGGGGTCTCAACCCTGTTGAGCCTGTGGGCACTTTGGGAATTTTGAGAAAGGGCAGTGGGTGCCTTCACAAAATGGCTACCATGGAGCCCTTTACAAAAAAAGTTGGTAGGTTTGAAGCCAAGCACCCTCCAGTGACAGGGGTAGCTATTTCTGAATGGGCACTCCCTGCAGACCCAAAGGTGATGCCTCCTGGAATATTATGAAGCAACTCCTGCTCCAATAAGGTAGAGGAAAGCCAAAATGAGTAGGGAAGGGCATGAACTGGCTCACAAACTGCAGTTTCTGATTAATTTCGGGCAGTTCGTGGTTCACAAACTAAAGTTCATGGCAGGTTAAAGCATGGACTTTCCATGAACTTTCAAGCGGTTTGTAGTGGTTTGTGAACGGATATATTTCCATACAGACTCAATCCACTCAATCAAATTGGTTACCAAACTTCAAAGCAGTGGGGTGGGGGAGAATTCTCCAGGCTTGGAAACACCATTGAAATACATTATAGCACAAACTACTTGCAATGAAAATGTGGAATTAATATATCTGGGCCCTGATAAACTACTCTGGGATAATAGGCCCCAGAGTGGAATGATGGTCCCTTGGAATAGAATTAGTGCTCTGGGACTGGAATGACAGCCCCCCCCCCAGTGGAATGACCACCCCTGGGAGTGGCAGAAGTGTTCTGGGAGGGGATTGACAGCTCCCAGAGTGGAATGATAGCCTCTGGGAGGAGCAGAAGTGGTCTGGGGCTGGAATGACAGCTCATGGGAGTAGCAGAAGAGTTTGGAACTGGAACGACAACATCCAGAGTGGAATTACAAGCCCTAGGGAGAACAGAAGTGTTCTGAAGCTGGAATGACAGCACCCTGAGTGGATGACAACCCCTGTATCAGAAGACTTTTGCTCTCACAGTCTGTCATGCCACTCTGCAGGTTTTCATTCTAGCCCCAGAACACTTCTGCTATGACCCATGGGCCGCCAATCCTTTCTAGTCGCTATCATTCCAGTTCTAGAACACTTCTGCTACTCCCATGAGCTGTCATTCCACTCCTGTGGACTGTTGTTCCAGTGCTTAACTCTTCTGCTACTCCCAGGGGCTTTCAATCCATTTTAGAGGCTGTCATTTCTGTCTCAGAAGACTTCTGCTACTCCCAGTGGCTGTCATTTCTCTCTGGGGCTGTTATTCCAGTCTCCCAGGAGCTAATCTCAAGAACTGTCATTCCCGTTGGGTGAGGGCTGTCATTTTAGTGTCAGAACACTTCTGCTACTCTCAGGGGCCGTCATTCCACTCTGGGGGCTGTCATTCCAGTGCCAGTGGACTTTTCCTACTCTCAGTGGCCCACAATCCATTCATTCTAGTCCCTGAACACTTTTGTTGGACCCAGGGGCTGTGATTCCACTAAGGAGGGGGGGGGGGCTGTGATCCAGTCCCAGAGCACTAATCCTATTTCTGGGCACTGTCATTCCACTCTGGGGCCTGTTATTCCAGTCCCAGAGCAGTTTATATGGGCCCAGAGACATTAATTAAATATCCATGCAGCATTTTCCTTGCAACTCTTTTGTGCTGTAATGTATTTCAATGGAGCCCATGCAAGTCAATTGGCATTCCTGGCTCCCGTTATCTCTAATGAGCCTAAAAACCTCTCCCATTGTTTCCAGTGGGCAATCCTATCATTCCTTCTAGTACATCTCCTTGTGCTATATGGCTAGGGTGCCTGCCAAACTGCCATGGAGTTACTTTGGGGGGGCCCTGTTGAAACTCTGGGGATTTCTGCCTTTTTGTCCTTCAGAACCTGCCTTTGGAGAAATAGGAGTGGCCCTGCCAGCTCAACATGTGTTTCCATTACTGTACTACGTAGAAGAATATAGCCTGTTTGATGGGTGTGTAATGGAACTGTGTGTTTCAGACTTGGGGGGGCAGTGAGAGTTGTGGGCACCCATCCCTTGCTTGTGTTGTGTGGCTAGGGTGCCTGTCAAGCTGCCATGGGGTTATTTTGGGGAGCCCCTGTCAAAACTCTCAGGATGCTTTCCTTTCTGTCCTTCAGAACCTGCCATTGGAGACTTGGGACGGGGCTTAGGGGAGATGCTTGCCTTGCTTCCAGTGATGGCTGTGTGTGTGTGTGTGTTGTGAAGTTTCCCTGTGAGTTTGATGTCACTGGCTTGTTCCTGAGCCATTCCATAGACTCCTGTAATTTCAGCTGTCTTTTCCAGAGAGAGTCCTGGAGAGGCCTTTTTTTTGGGGGGGGAGGGGGGGTGTTCCGTAACTGGTACCCCAGAAATGTAATCTGCCCCCAACTTGGAGACGTTGGAGAGGAGAGGGTAGCAAGGTGAGGTTCCCTGTGTGTTTGGTGTGCGTAGCTTGCAGGGGGTTATTCAATACACTTTTGAACCCGCACCTTCCATCTCCCCAGAAGCATTTTCCTGGGGGCATCTTCTTTCGGGGGGGGGGGGAGTAACTTTGACCCCGTAGATCAAATTTTCACCAAACTTGGAAGGCAAGTAGAGGAGAGTCAGCCGGAGGTCCTTTGCAAGTTTGGTGTCTCTATCTTGCACAAGGTCCATTCTATACACTCCTGAACCTCCTGAACCTGCGCCTGTCATTTCCTCAGAAAGAACTTTCCTGGGGGCATTTTATTTATTTATTTATACATTCGATTTATTGATCGCTGCTTCCCACATGCAGGCGGGCTCGCAGCGATTTACAATTTGTTGGAGACAAGGGACTAACAATTCAATTCAGTGGGGGAAGGGAAGACAACACATATAACTGAGTCTTTCTGTTGGCTTTTTTTTTTTTTGATGAGTCATGTTCCGGGCTCAGTGTTTGTTCCGTTCATTCTCAGCTCCACACCGCCACCGCCTGGCAGGCTGCTTTGTTGCAGGAGATCTGGATGAATTCCTGTGCGAGATCTTCCAACTTAATTAGCCAGCGCTGACAGATGAACTCAGATACTAACACCTAATTATCCAAGGATTAGGTGTGCCCACTTTCTTAACAGTGGTTCCCAATTTTATCTACTTGCCGAAGCTTTCGAATCGCTGGGTGGACGATGAGCTAGGGACGAAGCTGGCTGCTCACACCAGCGCGGGGCTTGAACCGGCAGAGGTCTGCTTAGTTCTTTGGGGGGCTGTAATTCGGACCCCATAATAAATCCAATCCTCGCCAAACTTGGAGGGCAGGTAGAGGAGAGTCATCTGGAGATCCCCTGCAAGTTTGGTATTTCTAGCACACCAGGGGGAGCATTCTGCCATATCACAACCCTCACAAACTGAACCAGTTCGTTTGGTATCTAAAAGTTTGTGACAGTTTGTGGCTCATGAACTGGGCATACCACACACTACAAACTGAACCACAGTTTCCTGGTCCATGTCGATCCCTAAAGATGAGCTCTTTACTTTTGGAAAGAAGCAAATGGGCACCAGGAAATAATATCAGTGGATACCATGGCAGGTTGGGGATTAGGGGGTGGGAATCACAGCCTTCGGCTATTCGGTCTGACAGTACAGAAAAAAAAAAAAACCAGACAAGGTGCTGTGAGATCTGGAGTGAGATTTCTAGAGCATTTTTCTTCAAAAACAGCAACCAAAGGAGGCTCTAATCTGGAGCTGTGCCATGGCACCCCTACAGTCTCACCAGACATAGGTTTACTAGGCCAAGGTCTGTTTATAATATCCAGTAGCAGCTTTCAACTTTCAAAAGCCAGTTTGGTGTAGTGGTTAGGAGTGTGGACTCTAATCTGGGAGAACTGGGTTTGATTCCCCACTCCTCCACCTGCAGCCCGCTGGGTGACCTTGGGTCAGTCACAAGTTCTGTCAGAGCTGTTCTCTCAGGAGCAGTTCCCTCAAATCTTTCTCAGCCCCACCTCCCTCCCAGGGTGTCTGTTGTGGGGAAGGGAAGGGAAAGGAGATTGTAAGCTGCTCTGAGACTCCTTCGGGTAGTGAAGGGGCGGGATATAAATCCAATCTCTTCTTCTTCTTTTCTAATGTTAGCCCACCAACAGAAAATCCCATTTAGGGTTGCCAGCCTCCACTTGGGGTCTCGTGTTCTCCCAGAAGGACAATTGATCTGAAGACTACAGCAATCAGTTACCCTGGAGGACATGGCAGCTTTGGAGGGTGAACTATATGGTGTCACATCCCCACCGTGCTCCATCCCCTCCCTAAATTCTGCTCTCCCCAGACACTACCTCCTCCAAATCTCCAGGAGTTTCTTAAGGCAGAGATGATGACCCTAGTCTCCCTGCATGAGTTCCTGTATGACTTTTAGACCTTTGACAAGAAGACCTTAGTAATATTATTTTGTTTATTTATACCGCACCTTTCTGCATTCAGTAATACACAAGGCATTGGACAAGCCTTGTGACCGATAGCACTAGCAAGCCAAGGACCAAGAGCAAGCCTAACCCAGAAATCATTAGGAGGCAATTGTATTTCCCCCCCATAGAATGTCACTTCCATAACTAATCAAAGGCTATATCTGTGAATGACACACATTACTCTGTGCATTAATGCCCTTGCTTGGTAAAGTTCCTCAATGGATTCCCCCCCCCTTGCGGTTTACTGTAGACCATTTTTCACGGTGTAATGTTATTACTTCCATGATGCATGGTCAGCAATAACTTGATACAAGCATTCATCTACAAGCCCTATTCGCATTCTCTTTATTACCAGCGATTCACAGTCAGCTCTTTGCTTGTTCTTCCTCAAGCTTGCCTTTTTGTGCTGCAAGAGGACCCAATTTTGAATCTGAATTTGTGCTTCTTTGCTAGCCTATAAGTTGCAGTGCCTTACTGGCACCTGACTCCCCAGCTTGGAAGAGAAGATAGCAGTCAAAATGTTGCTATAGCTTGGGATCCCTTACCCACTTGCTCTTGGAACTATGGCTCATCCCAGACTGGTTGTGCTGTCTGGTCCCTCTCCTTAAAGCCATTCCATCTCTGTTGCATGCCACATTTCCCACCACTTCCTCTTGTGTGACTCCAGTAACATCTCCTAATTCAACCACATCATCCTGATGGATCAAGTAGAGTTACCATCTGTGAGAACCCTTACAGAGCCAATAAGCCAGGCCTTCTGGAATTAAAAATCCTTTTTTATTCTTAATGGTCCATAGTAGTCAACACATTTTGTGTTAGTGATACAGAGCAAAGGGCTGTAGGTAAGTTATACATTATTCAAAGGCGAAAAGGGAGGAGGGGCACCGATCAGGTTAGTCAGAAATGGCGCTCCATTACATGTCCATTTAGCTTCCCAGGAAAAACGCTCTCAAATGTGCGATTGCTCGTCCCACATTCCTTCCCGCACCCCACCGAAACCTCCCCAGCAATTCCCAGGCCGCAGTTAGAGAGGCACCTGGAAGGCAGAGTAGCCGTTAAGACAACAAGCCAAGGCCATATAAAAGCAAAGCAGATAACAGTTTCAACAGCAGTGATGAGCTGTCCGGCGGAGCGGGTGACGTAGACTGAGCCGGGGAAACCACCTCCCGCTCGGGAAATGTCACATTCTGACACCAGCCATGGGTTGGAAAATACCTGGAGACTTTGGGGGTGGATCTGGGAGGCGGCGGGTTTGGGGGAGGGGAGGGACCTCAGCATGGTACAATGCCATAGAGTTCACGCTTCAAAGCAGTCATTTTCTCCAGGGAAGCTGATCTCTTGTCATCTGGAGATCAGTGATAAAAGTGAAAGATCTCCAGGCCCCACCTGGAGGCTGGCAACCCTAGGATTAAGCCACATGTGATGTTTGAGTTCCTAACCTGGAACTCGTGGTGTGTCTGAAAGGCAACCACAGGGCTGGGGGAGAGAAATATATTGAGGCCAGGGACTAAAAGGGGGGGGGAGAGTTGCCATTCCCTCTTTGTAAATGTTGCTCCTTTGTAAAATAGGGTGCAAGGCAAGGATTTGTAATTTTATTTGTTTTAAAATAGTGATACTTCAGCCCTCTCAGCAGACAAGCACCTCAGGTTTGGTGACAGTGTTCAGACATCTTTATTGATCAATGACCCCCAACCTACAATATCCCCAGTCTGGGAAGGGACCTGGGAAGAGGGAAAGACTCTTAAACTAGTGGAGTACAGACATGCATGTAGTATTTTTCCTGAAGTGGATGTTGTATAGCTGCAGCTGGAACTCTAGGCTACTGATGTCATCAAACATGCTTTTTGACATCTTTATCAAGTGAAAACATTGCAGTTTTTTTTAGACTCCACCTGGAGTACATAATTCCTGCCTTCGTAACATCTATGAATAACAAGAAGATGTAAAGCAAATTGCTTGTTTCTGTTACATAGAAGGGGAAGGATTAAAATAATTTCTGATTCTTAGCATCTGCAGAACGAGGTCAGCATAGCACGAACAATCAGTCTGTCTCCCAATCTGATTGCTCAGTACATCACAAGCAATTTTATCAGCAGTTTGTAGGGGAAGTTGAGGGCTTATGACTGGAGTGGAAAAATTCATTATACAATATGCAAATTTCCCCATGACTGAATGTGTATACAAGAGGCCCCAGTTTGTACTGCAGCTGCAGCAGCATACTGAAACCACATGTTCAAGCCAAAAAATATCTCTAGAGATAGATATTTAAAGGTCCTCATCCTACATGCTTTCCTGCAGAAATTGGGTGCTTTAGGATGTTCGGAATTAACAGGGATCTTTAAAGTTGCACAACAGGTGTAGCATTTCACTCCCTATGAAGTCACTGCAGTTCTATGCTCACGTATGGGCATATATGTCTTCTGGAATGTGTGAAGGGCTGCAACAACATGGCTCGTTTTCATCCTGATAAAAGAAGTAATCTGACCCACTTGGTGTGTGCATCGGTCATGGCCCTCCACATAGGTGTGGTCCTAACTATTTGAAAAACGTCATGTTTATCAGTCTTCATGCATTTAATCTCGAGTCTCCATGCATCGTTTCATATTCTGCAGTCCTCCTAGCGTCTCAGTGAGAAATGTGGGCTGTAAATGAAGTAAATAAATAAATATTTAACAGAGGGGAAACAACTTCGGCCTGCCTCTCATGTTCGTTGTACAGATTCCACGCATAAGACATCTTTATAATTTTGAACACTTGGACAAATCTTTAAATCGACGTTAAGTATTATTTGTGGATTCGTTTGCCAACTGAAGCTGAGACCTATTAGTAAAATACACAGTCTGTTCCTTCTGTCTGTTCATTCTATCAGAAGAAGGGAGGAAACAGAAATATTTTTGCAGAGTCTGATAATGGCCATCTGTGAATATTTTGTGTTCTGACTGCTAGTCCAGAAGGCTGCTCTTACAGACTGCTTAGATAGGTCATGCAGCCCAACTCCTTGAGGAGGTATTTGTAAAATTAGCATTTGTTGCATTTAGAAAAGGCAGATTTGGGGGAAAATGGCTGAGATATAGTTCACTTATTGAATATCACACAACACGTACATTGCTAATTTGATACTATAAGTAGATACTTTGAACATGAAGTTGACTTGTCTTGTTTCGACAAAAAGCAATAGTATAAATAAGGCTTTTATTCTGCTTGAAACTGTAATTTCTGTATAGGATATAGTAGCAAATTACTGGGTTAAGGTATCAATAGTGTATGTTGGAACAGTGCAGACAAAGAGTCATGTCACAGCCAGATAAGAAGACAGGGCAGACATCTCTCCTATGTAAACACATGTGAAACTCCCAAACAATATTCAGTTTCTTCCAGTTCAATTTTTGGGCCCCTGAACAATACAAAATCCACCTGCCTTTCTTTTAAAAAAAATCCAAACTCTTCTATTTGCATTGCCATTCCTTCGGTGCTTTCAAGGCTGTCTTCAGTTAAATGTCCTGGCTGCATTTTGAGCATGGGGCTCATTTGCAGTTACACTGCATCATGGGTACTATAATGACTGCATAAACACGTTTGTTCATGTGTGTTTTGCTCACAGATGCAGTTTTGAAATATGAAAACGTTAAAATACTGTGAGACTTCAGATGGTTTGGCTCTCACAGATATGTTTCAGTCATGAAAATGTATATGGTTTGTAACAGAATTCAATATCATGTGCATTTATTTGTGTGACTTTATTCAACGCATGACTTGGTACCAGTTCAACAATAGCCCTGACACCATTCTTTCTCATTATGGTAAGAAATTCAGCAGGAGAAAATACATATACAGGCAGATAAAAGTTTTCCTTATGGATCATCTGGTTTTCTTTGTGCACAGCTGGTAAAAGTGTGTGTGTGGGGGGGTCCTGCCAACAAAGCAGGAGCCAACTAAGTTGGGCCGAAGGATGAAGGATTTTGGAGCAGCATTCCTGGACCAAAATCCTGGTCTTATGTGTACTTCTTAACAGATGTAGGTTCCTTTCCCACTGAAATCAAAGCACATTATAAGAACATTTTCCATTTCCCTCAGGTAAACCTCTCAACAGTGCTAAAATGTTATATAAGCAACGTAACAAAATTATGGCTAGATCAAACGTTATAGCCAGAATAGGAAACTGCTCACAACAGGTTCGCTGTTTTCAGTGAGAAACCTGTGGCAGCACTGACTCTGGTTCTGAGGGGAAGTAGTCTGGGTCACTGGGCAGTGTTCATTACTACCACTGAGTTAACCAAGAAACAGGAGGCTGCTAGTCCAGACTGCAAGGTAGGATTGTTTGTCATAACATAAGAACATAAGAAGAAGCTCTGCTGGATCAGACCAGTGGTCCATCTAGTCCAGCATCCTGTCTCACACAGTGGCCAACCAGTTCCTCTGGAGGGCCAACAACAGGGCATGGAGGCCGGGGCCTTCCCCGATGTTGCCTCCTGACTCTGAGATTCAGAGTGCTAGTGCCTCTGAATGTGGAGGTTCCCCTCAGCCACCATGGCTAGTAGCCATTGATAGGTATCCTTCATGAATCTATCTAATCCTCTTTTAAAGCTGTTTGTTCCTGTGGCCATCACTACATCCTCTGGCTGCGAGTTCCACATTTTAGTCACTCTCTGTGTAAAGTAGCATTTCCCTTTGTCCATCCTGAACATTCTGCCCATCACCTTCATTGGATGCCCTTCTAGTGTTTCGGGAAAGTTGATTTACTGGTGGGACCATCAGTACTGGTCTTCAGGGGTGGAAGTCCAAGTCTTCATTGTTCATAGACTCATGGAGGGGCCCTCCAAAAACTGTAGCTTCACATCTGAAATATACATTACCACCTCATTTGAAATATACATTACCATTAAGTCCTGAATCTAAAACCACCTCCCTGCACCACTGACAGGATTCATCCAAGACCCACCTAGTCCAGCCGACAGCCAAATGCCCTGGTAAGTTCATAAGAAAGGCTAGTAAGGTGAAGGCTAACCCTCTACAAAATTTACATCGCTGGGGTGGGGTGGGGGAAATCCCTGACGCAACAATGGAAAGGGTTTGCAGAGGAACATTTGCGATGGGAGTCTTCTTAGCAATTAATGGTCATGATAAAAGCTGGAGCTTTGCAGAAATCTGAGAGAAGCTGTTTGAAGCCACAGTTAGAAGTGAAAAATAATGGCCAGGTCTCTTACCTTTGTAATGGAAATTGATGGAAAATAGACTCACAGGGGATAATTAGACTGATGTTAGCTTTTTCATTTTAAATGAGCTACAGAGTTGTTTTGAAGGGAAAAAAACCCTGATTGCAGTAGTTTTATGGACACATGCGACAAGTCTGGCACCAATAGAGACTATTTTAAGATGGATAAACTAAAGAGAAAGGAAAAAGGGAATATTTTAATAAATTATGAATTACAGGTAAACTTTACTTTGAACCTCAAGACAGTGGGAAATGTTTTGTGTCTGGGCTCCTTTCAATAAAAGTCTCAGGCTGAAATTCTTCCCGGGCTTTTACCAACATCAACAATTGGTCTTTTAACATAGAGTTTATAAACGTGAAGGGGGAAAGTTGCAATAGAACAAGCACACAAGGTAGCCATTGGTGTTCCAGTAGGATTGCATCAGCCCTGACCTGGATAGCTTGGGCTAGCCCAGTCTTATCACATCTTGGAAGCAGAGGCAGGCAATGGCAAACTACCTTGCAGTGTCCCTTGCCCTGAAAACCCGTAAGTCAGCTGCGACTTGACAACAAAACCAAACAAGGATTGCATCTGACGGAACCCAATGAAGCTGAAGAAGAATCCTACAAAGCCGTTGTTGTACTAATACTTACAATTCTAGGCATCACCCTAACCTTATTCTTATATCTTGTTGAAAAATTGACCCACCCACCAAGCATGTACTTCGGGAAATTACAGGCCAGTCAGTCTGACGTCGATCCTGGGTAAGTTGGTGGAAACTGTTATTAAGGAAAAAATTAGTAGGCACATTGATGAACAGAATCTCTTGAGGAAGACTCAGCATGGGTTCTGTAAGGGAAGATCTTGTCTCACTAACCTGTTAGTGTTCTTTGAGGGAGTAAACAAACATGTGGACACGGGGGACCCAGTAGATGTTGTTTACCTTGATAAAGTTCCTCATCAAAGGCTCCTAAGTAAGCTCAATAGTCATGGGATAAAAGTTCAAGTCCTTTTGTGGATCAAAAACTGGCTAATTAAAGGAAACAGTGAGTATAAATGGGCAATTTTCTCAGTGGAGGGAGGTAAGCAGTGGGGTACCACAGGGATCAGTACTCGGTCCGATGCTTTTTAACTTGTTTATTAATGATTTGGAGTTGGGAGTAAGCAGTGAAGTGGCTAAATTTGCAGTTGACATGAAATTGTCAGGGTGGTCAGAACCAGGGAGGATTGTGAGGCATTCCAAAGGGATCTGTTGAGGATTGGCGAGTGGGCATCAACGTGGCAAATGGTGTTTAATGTGGCCAAGTGCAAAGTGATGCACATTGGAGCCCAAAATCCTAACTATAAATACACGTTGATGGGGTCCGAACTGGCGGAGACTGATCAAGAGAGAGATCTTGGAGTCATAGTAGATAACTCAATGAAAATGTCGAGACAGTGTGCGACTGCAATGAAAAAGGTCAACACTATGCTGGGGCTTATTAGGAAAGGAATTGAAAACAAATCAGCCAGTATCATAATGCCCCTGTATAAATCAATGGTGCGACCTCATTTGGAGTACTGTGTACAGTTCTGGTCGCCACACCTCAAAAAAGATATTATAGCACTGGAAAAAGTGCAGAAAAGGGCAACTAGAATGATCAAAGGGTTGGAACACTTGCCCTATGAAAAAAGGTTGAAGCGCTTCGGGCTCTTTAGCTTGGAGAAACGACGGCTGAGGGGTGACATGATCAAGGTTTACAAGATTATGCACGGGATAGAGCAGGTAGAGCAAGAAGTCCTTTTCTCCCTTTCTCACAATACAAGAACTCGTGGGCACTCCAGGAAATTGCTGAGCAGTCGGGTTAGAAGAGATAAAAGGAAGTACTTCTTCACCTAAAGAGTGCTTAACATGTGGAATTCACAGCCACAAGAGGTGGTGGCGGCTACAAGCATGGATGGCTTCGAGAGGGAATTGGATAAACATATGGAGCAGAGGTCCATCAGTGGCTATTAGCCACAAAGTATAAATAGGAACTCTCACTCTGGGTCAAGTGATGCTCTGTATCCTTGGTGCTTGCGGGGGGGGGGGCAACAGTGGGAGGGCTTCTAGTGTCCTGGCCCCACTGCCGGACCTCCTGATGGCACCTGGTGTTTTTGGCCACTGTGTGACTCAGAGTGTTGGACTGGATGGGCCACTGGCCTGATCCAACATTGGCTTCTCTTATGTTCTTATGTTCTTACTTCCAGCATACTGAATTCTGAATTATTTGTATGATAAAAACTGATTACGTTTAAAATATTTGTAAAGCAGATGGTAACTTTGTTTCCTTCATAATGTCTTAAGAGAAGAATCTAATACAATTGGTAAGGGACCCTTAACACATCTCAAAATAGAGCCAGACTGAAGTAACATAATGTTTTTTCACAAAATTGTGCATCCCCCACTGAAGCCTCACTGGGGTTCCTCACTGAAAGGATCAGTAGTGGTAAACAAGCTTTTCCTGAAACTCAAGTCTTCTTCTTTCTGGCTGTCGAGTCATAGATGACTTAGGACAACCCTGTGGGGTTCTCAAGGCAACCACAGTCCAGCAAGCCTGGACAACATCTTGTAAGAATCTAGTACCTTCTTCAGAATTCTCTGCAAATGCACTGGAATTCATCAATGAATGTTATCAGGGAAAGGATTCCCTGAATGGGGAAGGTTTGAGAGCTCCTGGTACAACATAATGTCAGAAATGGACAGCGAAGGTCTGGACTCAAAAGTTTCCCTCAGCTCTGAAGCTCATTGAATGACAAATAATGTTTTTTCCCCCTCATGAGGTTGTTTGGAGGCTGTCTTGGAATAAACTTTAACCCAGGGGCCACGAGAGAACCTCATGGCCACCCTTTCCCTCTCCATGAGCTTTCTGGATGAGAAATGGACTATCGATGTGGTAAATAATTTTTAAGAAATGGAAATAATAATGCTGCAGGGCCATCTCTTTTATTAAATTGGATTCAATTCCTATTTCCCCATCCACAAAATCAGCTACTACATCACGTGTAATCTTTCCAATCCTTATCTGTAGAGTGATGCCTACTGGCATGTAACGTGATTCATATGACCGTAATAGGCAATATGTGAATGGCTGCAACATAATTGTTCCCCTGCTAAGCCTCTGGCCAAGCCATATGCAGTTCCCAGGACATTTAATCTGACTTTAAAATACTGTTTCAGATTGTATATTCAGCATTATAAGCTTTTATGGAGCTATGATAGACAGGCAAATTGCATTAGTGCATTATTGACAGAACTCATCTATTTCTATATCCAAGGTAATTTCTCACATGAAGCTACATGCTTCCATCTGCTACCTCAGGAGTCTTCCACCTTTTTACACCCACAGCCCATCTGTAACTTCAACCTGAAACATGGTAATGCAAAGGTAAAATCAAATCAAATCAATTACCCAAAGAGTCATTAACACACAGAATTCACTGCTGCAGGAAGTGGTGGTGGCTACATGCATAGACTGTTTCAAGAAGGGATTAAACATATGGAGCAGAGGTCCATCAATGGCTATTAGCCAGAAGGTACAGATGGACCACTATGCCTGGGGCAGTGATGCTCTGTATCCTTGGTGCTTGGAGGCCACAGGCTTCTGGAGTTCTGGCCCCACTGGTGGACCCCCTGATGGCACCTGGTTTTGGCCACTGTGTGGCACAGGGTGTTGGACTGGATGACCCACTGGCCTAATCCAACATGGCTTCTCTTATGTTCTTGTGTTCAGTGACCAGAGAAATCTAGTTAGCGCTTGTTTTTTGTTCTTTTCCTAGTTTCTGTAGCATCTGCCCTATGTTCCCATTGCCTTTGTTCTTAGAGATAGGAGTGTTTTTCTAGTTGAATAAAGTTTTTTTTCCTTTTAAGGTTCTCAGGCTATTACTACTGCTACTTGCATTACTGTTCATTCAACCAATGTTGCGAAAAGGAAACACAACTAAAAGACTAATGGGGTTTAGAGGTCCAATGAGCTATCGCTACTATCAAATATTTTGCATCCTGCAAACTCATTTACTGTTCTTTGTCACTTTGCCTGAACTGCTCACTCCCAGACCTAGCCCTGCATTCATGCAGAGATCAAACACTTAATTAGCTAGAGGGTTAGCGGGCAGGAAAAGGTGGGGGGGAGAATAATTACTCCACATGCATACACATAACACCCTACTCTCAATGAGCATGATCATTGCAAAGTAGGGTTCCCAGCCTCCAGCCTCCACTTTTAGGGGCCTGGATCTGCTGCTGGCCAGAGGGGGGGAACCCCACCCCTAAACAGAGACGTCACCGCATGATGTCTCCAACACAATGACATCACCTGGAAGTGACATCATCATGTCACCAATGTCAGGGGTGACACTAGTTTTTGGCCAAGCTCTACGGTTTTGAAGGTACAATAACCATTGAGTTTTGCCCCCAAACTAGAGTGTCACACCCCGACATTGGCAATGTGATGACGTCACTTCTGGGTGACATCACTGCATCGTGCATGCTTTGTGCATGCGGGAGAACATCCTGGAGAGGACCCGGGAGCCCCCCGTCACCAGCCAGGAAGGACTTGGCAACCCCAACTGCAAGGGAGATGGGGGGGGGGTCCATATGGTGGCAGAAAAGTTACCAGGTTAAAAGGGTGATGGGGTAGGGTTTCCCTGAAGGTAGGCTCCAGTCCTTCACGTGCTCACGGATTTCCCCCCAACCCCTCAGAAGCTTGTAGCCCAGAAAAGAGGACAAGGAGGGGAGGTGGATAATGATAAGGTTTAATATTTGACTATGGGGGTTGGATCCCATAGAAGATTTCCACGAATGCAACAGTCCTTGCACAAGCAAAGCCAGAAAACGTATTCTTCCTTGTGAGAAATTGTAGCTCCACTATCTGTGTGTGCAGGACATAGTGCAAGGTACTTATGATAACAATTTCAAAAACAGATCAAATTAAGCCACGTATTGCTGCCTAGTGTACATCCCATTGTTCCGTATGAACGTCCTGACGTTGCTAAAAATTATATGCAAGTGTTACATGTTGCTGCAACCTCTGTGCTGTTGCTTGTGCAAGGGGAATGAGGCCATGGACATTTTCGTTTCTGCTCACACATAGCTGGATCCAAGTGGATTCCCCCCTTCTTAAATAGCAGGGGTATGGAGCCACAATTCAGACTGCAACTGTGTAGGAGGGTTGAAGTATTCCTTCTTGAGCCGTTCTGCCAACCTGAAATGTCCCACAGAGCTACTAGAGGCGTCACTGGACTAAACATACTGGTTCTGATACAACATGTATGCTTGCTCCGGTAGAACACACATGAGCAATTTCAAGTTGGGAAAGCAATATGAGGAAAATGTGCCATGACCCTGGTGCAAGCCCCCCCACCACCACCAGTGGGGGATGGGGGGGTACACTTGCCAGATTCAGGTTGGGAAAGTCCTGGTGATTTTGGGGTGGAGCCTGGGGAGGCCACGGACCTCTGTGGGGTACAGTGCCATAGAGTCCACCCTCCAAAGCATCCATTTTCTCCAGGGGAACTGAACTCTGTGGTCTGGGGATGAGTTGTAATTTTGGGGGGGGGGGGTCCCCAGGTCCCACCTGGAGGCTGGCATCCCTATTTCCCATATGTTAGTTCTTGGAAAGGAAAAGTGCTTTGGGAGTTCCGAGTTAAAATAAGACTGAGTTGCAGCTGAGTTGCCCCCAATATACGGATGACACCTCAGCTCCATCTCATACTTCCAGCAGATCCCAGGAAAGCTGGAGAAACTGGAGGCATTTTGGAATGGATGAGAGGTAACAAACTGAAACTCAGTCCTAAGGAAACGGAGGTTTACTGGTGGGGGGGGGGGGGAAGGACTATCCCAGGAAATAGGTTATCTCCTGTTCTGGATGAGGCTGCACTATCCCTAAAGGAGCAGGTTTGTAGCTTGGGGGTATTTTCGGTCCTGGGACTCCTGTTAGGTAAATAGGCAGCAGCAGTGGCCAGGAGTGCCTTTCACTAGCTTCATCTAGTGAGCCAGCTGCAACCCTTCCTGGGTGGCAAGATCCTGCCATTGTGGTGCGTGCCCTAGTAACACCTAGATTAGATTACTACAATGCACTCTACATGGGGCTGCCCTTGAAGACTATCCAGAAGTTGTAGTTGGTACAAAATACTGCAGCCAGAGGGCTGACTGGAATGACCTGTAAGATCCATATCTCTCTCATCTTACTGCATCTACACTGGTTTCCAATTTGCTTCTGGGCTCAATTCAAGGTGCTAGTATTGACCTTTAAAGCTCCGTATGGCCCTGTGACCAACATACCTTAAGGACCACCCTCTCCTATTGTCAGAATCTGCTAATTCAGACATAGTATTTCTAGCTCTTATAGTTGTCTTTTCCTTTTCTCCTCTTCTATCCGATTGCCATGTATGTATTTACTGTTGCTATGTATGTATTACACATGTATGCTTGCAGATGCCATGTTGTAGTGCCTAACCAGGCCTGGGTTTTGTAACTATTGAAGTGGGAGAGTGACACCTGCAATGTATGGGAACAGTGGGCCTCTCACACCGCGGCCTCATCATTCCATCGGCCCCAGCTGGGACTTCAAGGGAGGATGCGTCTCATCTCTTATCACATGCAAAAGCCTTGAGGCCATTGCTTGTTATGTGAACTGGTAACATCTGAAGGGTCTGGTTGGGAAGGAAATTTACTGCTTGACACCTCACTTTCTTTCCTGTGGGAAACAAACGGTCAGAGCCTCTTTTTGCCCGCCGTTTTTCCCCTATAGTGATTGGCTACCTATGGGTAATTCAAACTCTTTGGAAAGGTATAATAGACCTGCCTGTATTATCTGTCTCATCTCTGACAATAATCCGAGAAGCTGTACTAATGTAGAGATTGGAAATAAAGAACTCTGGTTTACCAACCAAGATCTGATCCTTGACTACTTTGAGCAGAACTCTCACAGATTGTCAGAGATCTGTGACTGGGACTTAGCTGTTCCTGACCATGTCAGACGACGGCACCACTCCCATCCCTACTACCCCCGAAGATACACCGACCACCCCGGGGGACCAGGGGGCCGGTGGTGGAGGCGGCGGAGGGGAACCCGAAGTACCGGTGACTATGATTCAAGGGGCTCCCTACATCCCGCGCCTACCTCCTCTTCAGAGTGTGACCCCGAAGTACGCCTGGAGTCAGTTCGGTCGCGGGACCGTCGATTCCTGGGTGCACGATCGGAAGGGGGCACGGGTCTCATTCCAGGGAGATCAACTCGACCGTGGGAGACCGAGCTACCTGGGAGACGAGCGCGAGCCGATCTATGGGGGAGATCCGCGTCGCCAGTCCATGGAAGGAGAGAGGACCGGACCGTATGGGCCCGATCCGTACCGAGAAGACCAGATGCAATCCCTCGACCGGATGATGGGAGATTTGCGATTCCAACTTACCACCGAACTACGAGAGTTGGCCCTCGATCTCCAGTACCAGTTCCGGGACACCATGAGGGCTATGCAAGAAGCTCTACCAGCCCCCGCGACAGGAGTCCAGCAGCCGCCAGTGCCTCCCGGAGGAGTTCCGGCTCAAGTGCCGCCACCCGTGCAGCCGAGGCTGCCGCAACAGGCCCCGCCAGTTGTTCCTCAACCGGGGCCGGCCCCCATCCCCGCACCCGTTCCGGTGCCGGCAGGGCCGATCGTTCGCCCGGCCCCCGCCGACCCGTTGACGGCTACTTTCGATGGGGACCCCGAGAAGTTGCGGTTTTTCCTGTTGGAGATCGAGCGGTTCCTGGACAGCTGGGGGCATCTCTACCCCACCGAGAGGGAGCGGATTGGCTACATAGGGTCCAAACTGAAGGACACCGCCAGCGACTGGTATGTGAGCCTGCACGATGCCCCCGGCCCTGAGCTGTGTTCGCTGAACAACTTCATGTGGGCCCTTCGACACCAATACGAAGATCCCCTGGGGGAAGAGAAAGCCCGGAACCAACTGCGGAAGCTGACCCAGGGGAGGTCCACGGTGAGGGACTACACCGACAAGTTCCAGCGCATCGCCGCCAAGATCCGCGGCTGGCCCCAAGAC
Organism: Lepidodactylus listeri; assembly: GCA_029233225.1. Lineage (NCBI taxonomy): Eukaryota > Metazoa > Chordata > Lepidosauria > Squamata > Gekkonidae > Lepidodactylus > Lepidodactylus listeri. The sequence continues at coordinate 106,117,458 of JARCFY010000009.1, read as the reverse complement.
CTCTTCATAGAGAAGTATCGTGAGGGTCTCAACCCCGAGGTGTACGAGGCCGTCCTATTAGGGGGCCGGCCAGGAACGCTGGCCACCTGGATGAGGGCAGCCGCAGATGTGGAGGAGCACTTCACCCTCATCAAAATGGGAACGTCATCTGCAGCTACAAGCAAAGCGATGCCGAAAGCAAAACCTAAGCCCAACGTGCAAGATATCCGGGATGCCCGGTTTTGACAAGGGCTATGCATGAGATGTGGGGAGAGCGGCCACTTCGCCTCGGCGTGTCCCAGGGGAGGAGGGAAGGGCCCGAAGACCTCTACCCCAATGGCCGGGAGCACCCCCAGTAGAGGGAAACCTCCTTTCAAACCCCGGGCATTGCAGCTGGAAGGGGCAGCGAGCGAGCAAGGGGAGCTGGAACTGACGGAAGCGCAGATGTCGGGAAACTCCAACGGCCTGCAGTGAGCGGCGCAGAACTGCAGGTCCCCCGCCAAGACGTGCCATCTCCGGTGAGCATCCCTGGCCCCTTGTTATATATGGTAGTGACTGTCATGACCCCGGGGACGGGAACCCACGTCCGGGTCCGTGCCCTAATTGACTCTGGGTGTGCCCGAGACTTAATTAGCCCTTTAGTGGTGGAAGGGTTGGGGCCGAAAGTCACCCCGCTGGGCGAGCCACTCAAGTTCACGCAAATGGATGGCTCAGAGATGAAAGAGGCATGCGTGGCCGAGACTGAGGGGTTGATTTTGGGGACGGGGGAGCACTGGGAGAAACGAGCCTTTGTCATCACCCCAAACACCCAATTCCCCATGGTATTGGGGAGTCCCTGGCTGAGCTCGCACGATCCCTACATCAAGTGGAGTGAAAGGAAGATCTCCTGGGTGGACAACAAATGCCAGACTCACAAGTGGGACCCAGAGTGGGGACCGGGACCACCACTACCCCTCCGGGCGGCCGCCCTCACCCTCGCACCCTCCGCAGTTCCCAGGGAATATAGAGACCTGCTGGAGGTTTTCAGCGAGACCGAGGCGGACGAGCTGCCCCCCCACAGACTGTCAGATTGTGCCATAGAGCTGATCCCAGGCGAAAAACTTCCCAAAGGAAAGCTTTACTCCATGAGCCCTCTAGAGCGGGAAGAGCTAAGGAAATTCCTAGACAAGAACTTGGAGCGCCGTTTCATCCGCCCTGCTAAATCCCCTTTCGCTGCTCCCGTTTTGTTCCGGAAAAAGAAAGACGGGGGATTACGGTTGTGCACGGACTACAGAGGGTTGAACGCGGTCTCTGCTTCCAACGCCTACCCCCTCCCCCTAATAAAAGACTTACTAACCGAGGCAGCCAAAGGAAAAGTGTTTACTAAGCTGGATCTCCGAGACGCTTATTTCCGGGTGCGCATAAGGGAGGGGGATGAATTCAAGACCGCTTTTAACACACCGCTGGGACAGTTTGAATACCTGGTGATGCCGTTCGGTTTGAGTGGCGCTCCGGGGGTCTTTATGAGCTTAATCAATGAAGTGTTGCACAAGCATTTATTCAAGGGGGTGTTATGTTACTTAGATGATATCTTGATCTACTCTACTGATAAGAAAGAGCACGTGAAATTAGTCTGGGAGGTCCTTTCCACCCTGTTAAAAAACCAACTGTATGCCAAACTATCTAAATGCGAGTTTCATTGAGAATCAGTAGACTTCCTAGGCTATCGCATCTTGCAGAGGGGTTTAGAGATGGACCCTGCTAAAGTGGAGGCGGTGGTCCAGTGGGAAGCCCCCCGCACGAGGAAGCAGCTCCAAAGCCTATTAGGATTTTGTAACTTCTATCAGACCTTCATAAAGGACTTTGCCACGGTTACCCTTCCCCTAACAGACTTGCTAAAAACCAAGGGGAGGGGTTCGGAGGCAGGGAAGCCCGGGGAGAAAATTGCCTGGAATGGGAACTGCCAGAAGGCCTTCGAAACCCTGAAAACCCTGTTTACCTCCGAGCCCATTTTGGCTCACCCTGATGAGACTAAGGAATTTATAGTTCATGTCGATGCGTCGGATGTGGCTATGGGGGGGGCCGTTTTGCAGAGGGGTTCGGACGGCGAATTACACCCCCTCGCGTATATTTCCAAGAAATTTACTGAGATGGAGAGGTATTGGTCAGTGTGGGACAAAGAAGCCGTGGCTATCAGGCTAGCTCTCACTACGTGGCGGCATTGGCTGGAGGGGGCGCAAACCCCGTTTGAAATTTGGACTGATCATAAAAACCTGGAAGCGTTGCGCACTCAGAGATCTCTGAATGCAAAGCAGCTCCGCTGGGCTGATTTTTTCTCAAAATTTAACTTTGTGTTGAAACATTTTCCTGGAAAGGCCAACTCATTAGCGGACGCACTCTCCCGATTGCCCCAACACGAAAGCATGAAGGAAGAGGTGTTCGACTCCATGTTTTCCCCCCAGCAGCTGGGAGGTGCGGTGACCACCCGAAGCCAAAGCAAACGAGCTAAGGTGGAGGTGGAGGCGTGTAATTGGGGAAGGGAATATTCACCCGAGGAAATCGAGGAGTTAGAAACAATAGCTGAGTGTGCCCTGACTGAGGATCAATGCTGGCACCATGGAGATAAGTTGGTGGTGCCCCGAAGTAAGCGAAAGGATATTTTATTAGCCTGTCACTCTTCCAAACTGGCTGGACATTTTGGGTTTCTGAAAACACTCAACTTAATTCAACGTCAGTTTTGGTGGCCGCGCATGCGCCGGGATGTCTCAGATTTCGTCTCTGCTTGCCAGACCTGCTTGATGTGTAAAAAGAGGGGGGGGGGAAAGTCCCGGGGCTCCTACACCCCTTACCTACCCCTTCTTGCCCCTGGGAAGTGATAGCTATGGACTTTATTACTAATCTACCACCCTCAAAAGGGAAAACTGTAATTTGGGTGGTGGTAGACACGTTTTCGAAGCAAGCCCATTTCACCCCTTTCAAACAATTACCAACGGCAAAGGGGATGGCCAAGGCTTTTTTCAACCAGGTGATTAAATTACATGCTTTTCCTAAGCGGGTGGTATCCGACAGAGGTAGCCAATTCGTTGCCAACTTCTGGCAGGAGCTTCTAAAGCTCATAGACATAGAGCCTGCCCTAAGTTCGGGTTACCACCCAGAAACCGATGGACAGTCCGAACGAACTAATCAGATCCTGGAACAATTCCTGAGGTGTTACACCAACTACCACCAAGACAATTGGGTGGACTTGTTGCCGTTTGCAGAATATAGCTATAATAATGCAGTGCACTCCTCGACCGGCGTCTCCCCCTTCATGGCGGTGGGAGGCTTTGAGGGGAAGCCTTTACCTACAATCAAAAATGCCTCCGATGCCTCCCCCACGGACTTTAAGCGTTGGTGGGCGACCTTACAGGAATCGTGGCCACTGATAGCCAAGGCTCTAGACCAAGCGAAAGAGGACTACAAAAAGTATGCGGATCGTGGCCGAGCTGTGGGTTGGGACCTCCAACCTGAGGACTCTGTGTATCTCTCCACAAAAAATATACATGGCTTGCAACCAAGCAGGAAATTGGGTTGGAAATATGTAGGCCCCTATAAGGTGCTGCGTAAAATTTCGGATGTGTCTTTTGAACTAGAATTGCCCAAATCACTGAGTTCTGTGCACCCTGTTTTTCATTTCAGCTTACTGAAGAAGGATCCTGGGCCGAATGCGTGGCATCCAGTTCCTCCGGTACCTCCTCCACTGATGAAGGGGGAGGCACCCCATTTTGAAATATCTGATATTCTTGATTCTAAAATGCGTAGAGGCCGCTTATATTATCTAGTTAAATGGCTTGATTTTGGCCCCGAGCATAATGAATGGGTCCGTTCTGAACATGTGCATGCTCCTAAATTGATTAGGGCTTTCCATAAAAAATCTCCTGACAAGCCTGGGTGAAGGTGTTTATTGGGAAGCCAGTGTGTCAGAATCTGCTAATCCAGACATAGTATTTCTAGCTCTTATAGTTGTCTTTTCCTTTTCTCCTCTTCTATCCGATTGCCATGTATGTATTTACTGTTGCTATGTATGTATTACACATGTATGCTTGCAAATGCCATGTTGTAGTGCCTAACCAGGCCTGGGTTTTGTAACTATTGAAGCGGGAGGGTGACACCTGCAATGTATGGGAACAGTGGGCCACTCACACCGCGGCCTCCGCATTCCATCGGCCCCGGCTGGGACTTCAAGGGAGGATGCGTCTCATCTCTTATCACATGCAAAAGCCTTGAGGCCATTGATTGTTATGTGAACTGGTAACATCTGAAGGGTCTGGTTGGGAAGGAAATTTACTGCTTGACACCTCACTTTCTTTCCTGTGGGAAACAAATGGTCAGAGCCTCTTTTTGCCCGCCGTTTTTCCCCTATAGTGATTGGCTACCTATGGGTAATTCAAACTCTTTGGAAAGGTATAATAGACCTGCCTGTATTATCTGTCTCATCTCTGACAATAATCCGAGAAGCTGTACTAATGTAGAGATTGGAAATAAAGAACTCTGGTTTACCAACCAAGATCTGATCCTTGACTACTTTGAGCAGAACTCTCACACCTATATGAACCTACCCATTCACTCCAATCATCTTTGGAGGCTCTGCTTTGGTTGCCCCCACCATCAAAAGCTAGGTGGGTAGTGACCAAACAAAGGGCTTTCTTGGTTGTGACATCAAAACTTTGGAATTCCCTCTCCAGGGGGATTCATCTGTCTCCCTCTATCGACATCTTCTGTCAGTAGGTGAAAACTGTTCTTGTTTTGTTTGGCATAACCTCAGTAATGTCTATTGGTGCACTGATTAGCAGGCTTGGAGTATTAGGTACCAGAAGTCAGGCCAGGCAGAGTCATTCAGTCTAAAGGTTCCAGAAGTCAGGCAAGGCAAAGGTGTTCAGTCCAAAGGTCAGGGTTCCAGAAAGTCAGGCAAGGCAGAGTCAGTAGTTGAGCATCTATCGTTTGCATTGCACCCACGCCTAACAGCCTCCCTTGGCTGTTTTTTATAGCCATATGCTTAAGCGTCATGCGTGCAACTAGCTGCTCGGGAATAATCCTGCAACTACTTATCTTTGCTATCAGCAAGCAGCTAGCATCGGGCCAGAGGTGTGCACTTTGTTGCCTCTCCTGTAGCTCTGTTCTTAGCCTCCATCTGTGGCTCTCTAAGGGTGTGGCTGTGCAGGTGATACTGGAGGGCTAGAAACGACCAGCTGAGGTTCACCTGTTGAATCAGAGCTGGAGGGTGTTGGTGGCTCTGCATCAGCTGTTGATTGTGAGTCCTGACAAGCCTGCAGCTCATCTTCCTGCTTGCTGGCTTCTGCTGACTCAGAGCTGGCTGCACCGGGCTCCTCTTCTCCTGAGGAGTCCTCACTATCACTGAGCTCTGGCTGACTCATGACAATTGGTCTTTTTCCTGGTTCTGGGGCTGCATGTTTATGTGCTTTTACAGAATTATTTTATAACTAGGAGTAAGGCCTGTTGTGGGAAGACATATAACAGGCTCTAGAAGGAAGCTCCAGGTGAGTGCCCCGGCTGTGGCTGGTGGGGCGGCAGAGGGAAGGGGAAACTAGAGGGAGGCAAGCCATGTTTATTTTCTTCTGCTTAGCTATAAGTCATTTTGCTGCCCCAAGTGGGTAGTATGGGTGGACAGTATGGTTCCCTCCACCCCTGCCATGTTGATTTGGGGTTATACAGTGGCAGCTAATGTAGAAAAGCATCTCCTCCTATGTCATGTCTTCTGGGTTCCAAGGGTCTGGAAAGTGGTTCCATAGCCAGTTACAGGGTTGCCAACTCTGGGTTGGGAAATATCTGTAGATTTGAGAGGTAGAGCCTGGGGAAGGCAGGGTTTGGGGTGCAGAGGGACTTCAGCAGGGTATAATGCCATAGAGTCCACTGCCCAAAGCAGCTACTGTCTCCAGGAGAACTGATCTTGGTCATCTGGAAGTCAGTTGTAATAACTGGGAAATTTTCTGTAGGGGAAATGATGTGCTGTGGCTGGGGAACATGGTTATTTCTGGGAGAGCTCCAGGCCCCACAGGGAGACTGGCAGCTCCAGTGACAGTTGAAGGGACGATTGGGAGAGATTGGGAGATGTATTTTACCTCAGGACACATTCAATGACTTCCAACAGCAACAGCAAACTGTTTAGAATGTTAGAGGCAAAGGCCAATCAGGCCATATATGCAAACAATCTCTGTGTTCTGACTGGCTATGGGGGGGAGAGGAACAGCAAACTGTTTAGAATGTTGAAGGCGAAACTCAGGCAATGCAGCCAGTGGATACGGACAGCTTCTAAGTGACACATCATGGAGTCAACTGGTTTAGGAGAGTGTGGAATGTTCAGAAAGTGCCACCCCACTACTCAATTATATAGGAGAGATTTTAAATACTTTTTTAAATTGTTCAAATATTTTAGTGTTTCTGCGTTTGCTGCCTTGGGGACCCTGATCAGATGGAAAGGTGGCATAAAAATGGTTCAAATAAATAAATAATCATTCAGATAGCCCTGAGTTGGACAGCTCAGACCGATTCCGCACTAGTTATTGCCCCGGCATCACTCCCCGATAAAATCTGGGGTAGAGCAACAGTCCCCCACTTGTTGCCCTAGGTCAGCAGTTGGCCCAAATGTAATCCTCGGTTCCCCCGGATCTTCCGTTTCCTGGATTTTCAGGGTGGTTTTTTTTTTGCCACGGGAGTGAAGTCAGGGCATTCAAGTGGGGAACTCTGAAATCGGGGTTTCTTGCTCCACCCCTTTAACGCCCCTCTGCTTCTTTCCCTCCCCTTTCCCGCCTATCCTTCTCCCTTTCCCACCCTGGCGCGAGTGGGATTTTTTTTTGTTCCCCCCCCCCGTTGTTGCATTACAGCAACACAACACAACATTGATCCACCGTTGACTGGCATTTAAATATACTTTTGTTGTGGATGTCTCCACATTTCTGTGTTGCATTGTTTGCACAAAAGTCATGCCTGAGTCATGCCACTATAAAAATATGTATTGATGGCTTTGAGGCGCAGCACAAGCTGTTTTTTTGTGTGTCCCCCCACTGCATTGCAACAACACGACACAACATTGATCCATCATTGTGTGGTTAACATTTTTTGCGGGGCCAATGTGTTGGGTTGCATGTGTTGTGTTGCATGTTTCCCCTCCACTTTCCATCCCTTTCCCACCCTCCATTTCCTCTCCACCCCTGGCACAAGCTTTTTTTTTCCCGCGGGCATTTCCAAATGGTGATAACATGATGCAGTAATGGTGGCATGGAGGTCCGCCTACGTTAAACTCTGCCTACGTTTAAAAAAGGGGGGGGAGGAAGGGGCGGGTGCATGATGTACTTTCCTGGGAATTATGAAAAACCTTGGCCAATCATGACTTTGTTGTGTCACGACGTCATAACAAAACTCCGCCTACATTTTTTTAAAAAGAGGGGGAAGATGGGTGGGGGCTCAAGATTCGGGGGAAGGACAGATGCGGAAATGAAGAACCGGCATCAACCCGGGTCAGGTTCCTGTAATGCAGAAACGCGCACACTGATTCGGACCAATTAAACCCAGGAGGAAAGGGAAGCAAAGCACTTGTGCGGAATCGGCCGCAGTCTCATCAGATCTTGGAAGCTAAGCAGGGTCAGCCCAGGTTAGTCCTTGGATGGGAGACCACCCAGGAAGCCCAGGGTTGCTAGGAAGGGGCAGGCAACACCAAAGCCCCTAGAACATACCTTGCTTTGGAAAACCTACAGGGTTGCCATAAGTTGGCTGTGACTTGACAGCAAAAAAAAAAAAAATCTAGATAACAAATCACGTAGGAGTGTGTGTAGAGGGAACTGCTGGTGTTATAGCTGGTTCTTATCACCTCAAGTAGCCCCCTACCCAGTGATTTACTGGTGAAATGCTTGGGCTGCAAAGTGGTTCTTACCTCAAATGCAGTACTTAAATTGGTTGAAAAGGCTATGCCAGAAATGAATTTAAATTGTAAGAAATATTTAGATTTCAGTGGATGGCCATTTAAAGCTTGCAGCGGTGAGCTAATTTAATGGGCACTGGAGTGGAGAATAGAAGTGATTTTGCATTTTCAGGACACAAAGATGCATTTGACAACGCCAGCAAGGAAAGCACATTATAAAAACGAGCTTATATGTCCAGCCTGTGATTCACGCACTTCATAAAGGCTCCAAGGCAATGCGCTGGACAGTGCTGGAAATGAACAGTTCCACCACACACAATGGCAGCACCCCCCGGCAAAAACAGATGGTATGAATGGGATGGAACCAAGCTGCCAGTTAAGGTGTCAGGGTTGTTGCATGTGTAGCCCAGCTTACCACCCACAAAGCTCAGCTGTGTTCTGAGTGGATCACTTTTATGGTGCAAGGGGAGGTTTTGTCTTTGGGGTAAGGGGGCTGGAGGTAGAAGAGGATTGTTACCCCTCCTGAGACTGTGCCACTTCAAAATTTTACAAGCATGGGAACACATGCCGGAGTGTGAGTGTGGTGTCTGATTGCTCCTACCATATCAAAAACTTCTGCATGAAGAGCTAGTATCTCTAGAAGAAGGACCTTGTGCTGGTCTTTCTCCTGATGTTTCTCTGCACTTCACAGGTAATTAGCTTTTGGGAGAGGCGACCACTTGATCTGATAATGTCATATTGCCATTCTGAAGAGGCAGAGTCCCGTATGCTTTTGCTGAATGTTTGAATTGGATCTGAGGTCCTCTTCTGACAGTATCCCGGCAGCATGGAAACTGCTGCTGTTTCTCCTTCCTGCCCTGCTGAGGTAATGCCAGATGCCCAGAGATGTTTGGTGAGGGAAGGAGGTCACTGAAGGAGGTCTTTCCCACAGAAGCATCGTTTCAGCTCTCAAAAGAGGCAATATTGTTCCAAGAAGTAGCCATGTTGACAACTTTTCCTTGAGCAATGTGTCAAATAGTACCCATGTTACTGCCAGGATAACACGAGAAACCGTCCTTCAGGTGGCAACATGAGATGAGATTCCAAGATGGTTTGGGATATCTTTTAAATTCTAGTTAGAACTTAAAAGAGTTGAGCAGAAGTTCCACTGGCTGTATCACACTTGGGGCTGCACAATTTTCTTGGGGAATGAATGGTTTTGTGGGAGTAAAAACATCCCCCCCACACACACACATGCAAGAATTAGCTTACCAGGGGAGGGGAGAACAGAAGAAGAGTAGATTTTTATACCCCACTTTCTGCTACCTTAAGGAGTCTCAAAGTGGCTTACGATCACATTCCCTCCCCCTCCCCACAACAAGTACCTTGTGAGGTAGGTGGGGCTGAGAGAATCCTGAGAGAACTGGGACTGGCCCAAGGTCACCCAGCTGGCTTCCTGTGGAGGAGGGGGGAATCCAAAGGTGAAAAAAAGGGGGGGGGGACTCAACCCAACAAATAGCTGTGAACCGAGAGGGCCAAGCTAACAAAAGAATTATTATGAAAAATATAGACATTCATTAGATATATAGAAAAATATAGACATTGTACACATAAACAAAACAAAAATAAATTAAAAGAGACAGTCCAAGTATCACAATAAAACTAGGTTCATAAAGAACTAATTGCAGTGCATATCAAACTGATGGATAAAACTTTTGACCTAAGGACCATATGCATTTTGGCCGCTATGGGCCTTCCTCAGTGGTCAATATTCCTTATTATAAAGTGACACACATCCAAAAATACATGCATTCAGAATTTTGTATATACATATATAAATAAGACCAGGTTTTGCTGTCTGAAACTGTAGGGGAAAAAGGGGGGGGGGAGGAAAAAAACCAGATTACTTTTGTGTAAACAATAAATATGTGTATTAATAGATTTTATAAGAAATAGAAATAAATTTATGCTGGGATTACCTTGAATGCTATGTATTTGCTACAACTATTAAAATGAGCCTGTGGTAGTTGTGCGAATTCTCCAAATTAGTCTAGATAAAAATGAAATAGTCATAATTATTAGAGTTGAAAGTTACTATGATACAGAATTAATTTAGCCTAGAAGTATTTTCTCAAAAGATATTTAAATAGGCAACAGACCTGGTATCAAATGTCTCATTCATCAGTGATGTGTGTCACTTCCATCAAATGAAATAGTCAAGTCACAAACTGCTGAGATTACAATCCTATATAGTGGACCCAGGGATGATGCAATCACCCCCATGTATTGCACCATGCTCTTAGCCAAGGAAGGGATTACAAGTTGGGAGGGGTCGATGAACAGGTGAACATTTTTTCAAAGGCAGCAGGTCCAATCCAGTTCTTTATTCAGTCCTTGAGAAGCAAATGTCTGTAAATGATGAATCCAAAATAACTCATGTCTTTGGAGAAGCTTGAGCCTGTTAGAATTTGTAGTCTGAACTGTTTCAATGATCCAGAACTTCAGCTGGTTTTCAGGATGGCCTAAATCCAGGTAGTGATTGACAAGTGGAGCGTTCCTTTTCTTTAATCTAATACAGCTCCTGTGTTCCCCAATTCTTACTTTCACTGGCCTTGATGTTAACCCCACATATTTTTTCCCACAAGGACATCGAATAGCATAAATAACTGAATGACTTTTGCAATTACAGAATGAATTAACAAAAAAAAAGTTCTAGTCCTTGTAGAATTGTAGAAGCATTTTTTAGCCTCAGCATACTTGCATACAGAACAACCCCCACAGGGAAAAAAACCTTCAGGTAGATGACTCCCCCTCATGCAGCTGGTGTCCTTCAGTTCAGGCAGCCTGCTTCTAACCAGTACGCCTCTGAGATTTTTTGCCCTCCTGGCTGTGAACAAAGGAGGATTTTGGCATTTAGGGATGTTAGATAGAAGGTGCCAGTATTTATTCATAATAGTCTGCACTGGTTTGAATGTACTGTTATAAGGTAATGGTATAATCATCCTTTCTACCCTTTCTACAAGTCTTAGGGGTAAGCAAAGATGCCTTAGGTATGTTGTAGGCTCTGTGAAAAGCTCTTTTCAAAATTGTGGATGAATATCCCATTAGCAAGTTGATCTATTAAAATGCCTGCTTGCCTTTTGAAGTCACTGTCTTCACTGCAATTGCGTCTCAGTCTTAATAACTGGGAGTAAGGTAAATTTCTTTTGATGTGTCCTGGGTGGAAGCTATCCATGGCTAAGTAAGAGCTGGCATCAGTGGGTTTTCTGTAAACCTCTGTCTGTATGTTGTTACCTATCCTTCTAATGTCTACATTTAGGAAATGTACTTTATACTTGTCATATGACAATTCAAATTTAATTGTGTTATGTATCTGGTTTATATATTGGCCAAATTCAATCAAAGATTCTAGCGTACCATTTCAAATCAAAAATACATCATCCAGGAATCTTTTGTAAAAAATAATTGTTTCTTGTAGGGATTATTATTTTGGAAAATGAACTTGTTTTCAAGCCTATCCATAAATAGGTTAGCTAATTCAGGTGCAAATATACACCCCATGGCAGTTCCTGAAGTTTGCCAGAAAAATTCTCCTTGGAACTGAAAAAAACTTTTTCTTTAAACAGAGTTCAGCAATGTGGCAGAGGAATGATGTACCCGGTTCTCCAGATTAGAGTCTGATGCTCTTAACCACTGCACCACACTGGCTCTCTACAATAATCTAGAATAGGGTTGCCAAGTCCGGGTTGGAAAATACCTGGGGACTTTGGGGGTGGGGCCAGGAGAAGGTGGGGTTTGGGGAGGGGAGGGGCCTCAGCATAGTACGATGCCATAGAGTCCACCCTTCAGAGCAGCCATTTTCTCCAGGGGAGCTGATCTCTGCCAGCTGGGGATCAGTTGTAAAAGCGGGAGATCCCCAGGCCCCACCTGGGAGCTGGCAGCCCTAATCTAGAACCTTTTCCCTGACATGTTAATTTTGTATGTGAAGGCAGCATTCTCCGGTGGTCCAGGAGTGGGGCAGTCCTCCAGACTCCTTACTCCTGGGAAGCTCCTCCTCCTCCTCTCTGAAGGCAGGGCCAGGAAACTCTTCAGGCATGGAAGGGGGAGGGGCTTGTCCCCTGGAACATGGTAGACTGTGCTCCTTAAGAGCACATTAGTAGGCAGGAAGAAGAGAAAAGTAGAGACTTCAGTAGAGCAGACATCAGGAGGAGAGCAGACACAGGTAGCTTGCCAGCTTTCCTGTTGCTCCCCCCTCCTCCTCGCTGTTTCCAGCCACGGGAGAAGAGCGGCTTTGCTAGAGAGGTGCCGACGGACCTGGGTAACCCCCGGGAACCATGGCGCCACCGAGACCCCTGCTACGCTGCCAGTCCAGGGGCGGGGGAACAATGGTGCAAAGCGTCTCCCACTCTCTACCCTCAGGGAACAGTGGAGAGGTCTCTAATGTCAGAGAGGTCTCTAACGTCGGCACGGCAGCTGCTAATGGAGGCATGCTGCTGCCGGTGGGTTACACTCGGCTCCCTGTCTGAGTGACAACGTGGGAGACCAGATAGAGATCCAGACTACAGTGTGTTAAGTGGGAGAAATCCCTGTGGTAAAATTTGGCCTCCTCCCCCTGTTTTTAACCTTCTTCCTTTGGTTTACTTGGGGGAAAAGGAGAAAGGTCTATGGTGGCTGGGTCTCCTGATACATGTTGGGGAAAGGGGAGAAAAGTGCACTTTTCCCCTTTACTATTCTCCCCCCCCCTTTTTTGTTCCCTTGTTTTTTCTCTGGCAAGGATTCACCCTGGGGGCTAAGTGGTTCGTGGGGGCAAACAGCAGTCCATTACACTGTTCTAAGGGGACAAGCAGCCTAGGCAGAAGGTGGGAAACGGCCATTTTGAGTACCAAATTGTTACTTTCACTTTCAGGCAGAATCTAAAATGGCTGCCAAGTCCTCTGCTTCTCAGGAGATGGGCACTGGAACATGCACCTTCAACCTGGCTCCCAAATCCCCTCTCACCCAGACACAGGCCCTCCCTTCTGGGAAAGAGAGTCAGAGCAATCTCCTTTCTTGGTTGAAGTTAGAAATGAGAAAGGAGTTTAGGGCCATGTGCCAAGAGCAGAGGCATCCCCATCAACATTGCAAAAGACACAATCCTAGTGAAAAAGAGTTTGAGGTTCCTGAGAAGAAAAGAAAGAAAGCTTTAGATGCTCAAAGAGGCTATAGCCCTTTATTAGAGGAAGCTGATTCTGAGTCATCATCTGTTACCTCTGAGTCCCCCAAGGAAGAGGGTGAACTATCAGAGGAAGAGGCAGAAGTGATTCCCGCAGCACAGTCCAGGCTTTTCCCTCAAGAATTATATAATAAGCTACTTCCAAAAGTGATTAGGACACTGGAACTGGCTTATACTCCCAAAGAACAGGAGGAAGATGACTGTTTTCCCTGCAGGAACAGAGAGAACCATGCCCAAGCCTAGTGCAAAAGCAGTAGGCATTCCAATACCAGCTGCCTTTTATAAAGTCATGAAGGCAGAGTGGGAACACCCAGCTAAACCAAAAGCGGCTAACCTGACTTTTGGAAAATTTTACTCTCTGATCCCTGAAGCATCAATGAAGCTGAGACTTCCTATAGTCAGGGCTATTTTTGGGCAGGAATGCACAGGAACGGAGTTCCGGCTGGCTTCCAAGTTGGCCACACCTACAGCCCCCCCGCCCGGTTCCCTAGGCACCTCGCAAGTTGCAGGGCACCTGGGGAAGCCAAGCTGATCCAGGGAGGGAAGGCAGTTTAAACTGCCTCCCCTCCCCTCGGGTTCCCCAGGTGCCCTGCAAGCCACGGGGCACCTGGGGAAGCCGATCCTGGGAGAGAGCTGTGCTGTCAGGGGTGTGGCCTAATATGCTAATGAGTTTCTGCTGTTGGGTGTGGCCTGTTATGCTAATGAGTTCCTGCTGGGCTTTTTCTACAAAAAAGCCCTGCCTACAGTAGATGTCCGATTAATAGTCTTGCTTCTACTTCAGTTCTTCCCATGGGGGCAGATGGACTTCCAAAGGAGAGCAATGATAAGCACATTGAGCAAGCACTAAGAAGAGATTCTGAGGTGTCTGCTAATGCATTGCGAGCCTCTGTTACAGGTTCCTTATTTGCCAGGGCATCATATGCATGGTCCTCTGATCTGGTTAAGGCAGACAGTGGCATTCCTAAGGAACTAAAGAAGATGGCTCTAGCCACAGCCTTTGTGGCAGATGCTACACTGGATGCAGTGCAACAGTCAGCTAGGAGCATGGCATGCAGCATTACAACACGGCAGAACACCTGGCTACGGAGCTGGGATGTGGCTCCTTCAGCACACACAAAAGTGGCAGCGGTTCCCTTCAAAGGTACTAAACTGTTTGGAGAAGACCTGGATAGATACCTCATCGAAGACAAGGACAAGAAGAAGGTACTCTCATCAAAAAAGAGGAAGGGAAAAGCATGATGATATTAGCAGTCCTTTCGAGACTCAAGAAAGGAGCCCAAAGTTGGCGACAGTAGAGCATACAAAGGCAAATGGCAACCCCAGTACAAGGATAACAAACCTTCCAACTTCTCATTTGGGTGTTTTTGTATAATAGAGGTTTTTTTTGTTTCTTCCTATATTTTCAGTAATGACCTTCTAAGAATATGCTGTTTAAAATACTTGTGTGTATTGCCTCTAGCATACCATACAAAAGCAGTCCAACCAAGTAGAAAGTCGTGACCCTCTAACTGTAAAGGTCTTGGATTATCCTGTAAAATCCATTCTCTCACACAAATCAAAGAAGCAGCTTTATAGTATAGACACCAGTCTGGTAGGGCAAATCCCACTCTTTCTTTCACGTCCTGAATAGTTTCATCTTTATTCTGGGTCTCTTTCCTTGCCAGATAAATTGTTTTATAAGTTTATCCAAGTCTTTAAAGTATTGCTGATTTTTTAAAAATTGAGATGGTTTGAAATAGAAAAATAAGGCTTGGCAAAATATTCATTTTTATGGTAGCTATTCTTCCCATTAAGGATATTTGTAAGTCCTTCCATTTTTCCAAATCTTTCTTAATTTCTGATAGCAATTTCATATAATTGTCCTCCAGCAAAGAATTACATTTATTTGTTAAAATTGTTCCTAAATATTTCACTTTCTTCTGAATTTCAATATTAGAAATTGTTTGCAGCTGTTAAATCTGGTCTTTGGTACAGTTTTTCATTAAAATTTTGGTTTTCTTGAAATTAATTTTTAGTCTAGCTACCCATCCATATTCTTGTAGTGTATTTAGTAATTGAATAATGGAATCTAAAGGATCTCCCAGAATAAATACTAAATCATCTGCAAATGCTTGTAATCCACTCAATTGGATATGCAATTAAGCAAAGCCAAAGTCCCGGGAAAAAAAAGCGGCAAGGGGGAGGGAATGGTTCCCCCCCCCCATTTTAAACCAACTGAGCATTGAATCAGGGGACCCAGCTGGCTGGCACTGCAGAGGAAAATCAAGTGGAGTGTAGCTTGTTCTAAAGCAGACTTCTAAACAAACTTTCTTTGACTTTATGAAAAGTCCTGACTTCCTGAAAAGTAAACTATGACCGGAAGGGATGAAAAAATGGTGATGAAAGCAAAACCCTCTCCAAAAACTACATCTTCAACACTTCCGGTTTCTAAACTGGATGCTAATATAGACTTCCCCAGCATGTTATCTACAGCATTGCACCCTCTGCTGGACCAGATGACTAACTTGAATCAAAACTTTGATGCACTCCAAAAACAGATTAAAGAAACCAATACCAAAGCAGAGGAAATGGCTAAATCAGTTAAAATCAGTTGAAACCAGGACAAAAGTAATGGACCAGAGACTAAAAGTGGTGGAGAAGGAAAGAGCAACTGACAAAGATCAACTTTTAAGACTACAAGTGGAAAAATCAGCATATGTTCTACGATTTCAAGGTGTCCATGAATAGAAAAGTGAGAATCTGAAGGAAATTTTAAGTGAAGCCTTAGCCCCAATTACAAGCAGATTTCTTACAAAGCAAGATGGATATGATCTACAGGACATATCCTGAGTTTGTAAAAAAGAAAAACCTGCATGAAGAAATTGTGGTGAGATTATCCGAGAGATCTATAAGAGATGCGGTACTCAAGGCCAAAAACGGGACAATCCTAAAAATCAAAGAAGTTGAAATCAAAGTCTTGAAAGATATTCCATTGGAAATAAAGAAAAGAAGGAAGCAATATAAAAGCCTAACAAACTACTTGCAGAAAAACTTTACCCCTTATAGATGGATTTTCCCTGAAGGACTTGTATTCAACCATAAAGACAAAAAGGAAAAGATTACCTCTCCTAAGAATGAAAAGACTTTTTTGAGATTGCAATAAAGACCAGCAGAAGATAAGAGGACAGCAGAGGAGGAAGAAGAAGAAGGTGGCATTGTACATGACGTGGAAAGCTCCAAGAGTATAACGAGTAGTTCGTCAGAGGACTCTGAATCTGAAAAAGGGGCAGCTGCCCCGAAGCACCTGGCAGTCAAATGGGACTTTGATAAATCGAAATGAAGAGAGAAGAAAAGGAAATAATACTTTGTTTAATTTGAAAGTTTAAGAACTTTAAAACTAACACTTGCTTGTCTTAATCTATGCAATACCAGCTAAAAAGAGAAAGCATAAATATCATGCTCCATTATATTAATTCTTAATTTTAAGGGAGCTGTTTAACCAATTTAAAAAAGCAAATTAATAATCCTTGTGCAGCTGTATTTTAGTGTTTAGTGTTGTAGTCTAGTAGTGATTCTTAGTGTTGTAGTATATGTAGAAAAGCAATTTAAAAATTCAAAAAAAGAGAAAAGGATGCAGTCAACTCCAAGCTCACTCCGGCTGCGATCACATAGGCGCGAATGCCCAGTGGATCAAAAGGGCGCGATCAGACAGCAACATCTGGGAAGCATCCTGCAGCCATTGGCAACCCGCGCTCTGCTGCAGAAGCTGAGTTAAAAGACACCGGGGAAAATCCAGTAGTAAATGGGTTGCAACAGGCCACAAATGGACTTTCCCCTGTCTGATCACACAAGCATGCTTCTGAACCATTGGAATGGTCTGATCAGGCCATCCTGGCTCGGTGTCATTTCCCTCCCTCTTTGCAGTATGCACATCATCGCATACCCATAGGGGGTCCTCAGTGCAGAGGTGCGATTCCTCATTTATGCACATGGGGGGAAACGGCCCAACCCCCCGACTCACCCGCAGTTGCATCTGATCACACAGTGATGGGCTGGGCCTGCAGTA
This sequence comes from Lepidodactylus listeri, assembly GCA_029233225.1. Classification (NCBI taxonomy): domain Eukaryota; kingdom Metazoa; phylum Chordata; class Lepidosauria; order Squamata; family Gekkonidae; genus Lepidodactylus; species Lepidodactylus listeri. The sequence goes on along the minus strand of JARCFY010000009.1, from coordinate 106,100,349 downwards.
ACAAAAGGCTGTGTGATCTCACAACCACAGGTCTAATTCCTCCGGAGGGAATAGCCTTGCTTCCCCTCCACTTCAACTGGCATGTGTGACCGCAGCCTTAGGGATTTAACTTCTAAGACACTGAACTGTGAAGAACTCTATCATCTCTTGTGAAAGAAAAATGTTAACAGTATCTCCCAACAGTCAAAAATATGGGCAGTAATTTGTTAAGGACAGATACCAGAAGATAAGAATAGGCTTTTCAAACATTCGCCTGTTCTGTTAGGTAAGTTTCTTTGAAAACCCCAGTAAACAGGGATAGCTATACAGTAGGAAGTGGTATAAGTTGTTATGAACTAAGAAGTGTTTCATTTTGCTATAGCAAAATTCTGTTTAGCTAAAGTTATACAACTATTTACATTCTTCTTAAGGATAATTTCCACTGGGGTTTTCAAAGAAACTTATCTAACAAAATAGGTGAATGTTTGAAAAACCTATTCTTTTTTTTAAAAAACTTCATTAATTTATCATTTTATTCCCATTGGTTAGAAGGATTTTACTGCTTCACCCGACTGCCCTTTGCTACTTGTTCAAACTGGGAGCCAGTTTGGTGTAGTGGTTAAGTGCGCGGGCTGTAATCTGGGAGAACCGGGTTTGATTCCCCACTCCTCCACTTGCACCTGGGTGGATGACCTTGGGCAAGCCATAGCTCTGTACCAGCTGTTCTCTCAAGGACAGCTTGGGAAAAAGCTCTCTCAGCCCCACCTACCTCACAGGGTGTCTGTTGTGGGGAGGGGAAGAGAAAGGAGTTTGTAAGCCGCTCTGAGACTCCAAGTGAGTGAAGGGCAGGGTATAAATCTAATCTCTTCTCTTCTTCTTCTTCTTCTCCTGGGCCCAAGCTCAATGCAGGAGTTGCAGATAATTGTACAAAAATGTTCCTTCTTTTGTTTTAGCATTCGTATGGAGGAACGGCTTTTTAAGACAGCTTCGCATGGAGAACTCAGCAGAAGTGGGCCAGTGAGGCCTCTCTGATTACACATCCCTAGAAACTCACTGCTTCAGTTTCCTGTTAGAAATGTTTAGGTTGATACCAGTGTATAAAATGTCCCCCACCCCCACGTAGCTTCGGATGCCTTTACTTCCAGCATTCAGGGCTATTCTTGAGTTAATCCCAAGCTTGTTTACTTGCTGTTTCGAGAGAATATCTTGCGTGGCTTGGTAATGAGCGCCTTCCAGGTAGAAAGGAGCTTGATTGTTTCCTCCTTATTGAGCAGCTGTGCTCCCAGCTGGGCTGTTTATCACAAATGAAAATGATGCCTTCCCTTCCCAATTTCTGCATGATGACCGAGGTTGGCACCAAAATCAGCTTCCGGACATCAAAAAAAAAGACAAATGCTATCCGCTGTCTGAACTCTGGATCATAAAAAGCCCAGATACCCATAATACACCATAATGATATGTCTCTGATCAGACTATTCATTGCTACCAAAGGGATCTCTTAAAAATGAATCATAACTTGCTCATTTGAATTCAAATGCAACCCATCTTAGACAAATCACTTCAGAGTGAACAAATTTGCGGCAGGCAGAGAAACAAGAAGGTCGTTGGAGAAATGCAAATGATGGCTGACAATGGACATGGAGTGACCCTGAGTTTGTAGGAATATTTTACTACCCTTTTAAAAATAATACTGATGTGCACAATTCAGTCAAATAACTCAGTCAAACTGAGTCCTAAGATTACATGGGAAAAGATTTAACCACATGGCCAACTCCGTTAGACCTAATGAAATAACATGCCTGTAATTCTTTGTGGGGGCTGTGGGGCTCAGAGATTAGGACACTGAACTGCAGACCGGAAGGTCTGTAGTTCGACAGTTCAAGACCCGAGTGCTGCATGACCGAGTGAGCTCCTGTCTCCGGCCCCAGCTCCTGCTAATCTAGCAGTTCAAAAGCAAGAAGTTGCAAGCAGATAAATAGGTACCGCTTTGGTGGGAAGGTAACAGTGTTCTGTGTGCCTTGGCATTTAGTCATGGTGGTCACATGACCATGGAAATGTCTTCAGACAGCGCTGGCTCTTCGGCTTGGAAACAGAGATGAGCACCACCCCCTAGAGTCAGATTCGACTGGCTTTTGAGCAAGGGAAACCTTTACCTTTACTAATTCTTTGTCCATGAGGAGCAAATTCCATTGAATGGAACTTATTTCCATGCATAGAATCAGGCCCTAAGACTGCAGTATAAAGCTCATTTAACAGGGGTGTGTGCAGTTGGATTCACATAGGATGAACACATGGATGGACTGGTTGCTGTTGTAATCACTCACCTTCTGGGTAAATGATCAGGAGGTAAATGATTATATGATAGAGGAATATTGAATGAAGTGTGGTTCCATTCTTACTTTGAAGTGAACTTTGTTATGATCTCAGTATACCAGTTGTCTGGAAACGTGGGATAAAAATGTGATTAATAAATAAAAAAAAATAAAATACTGAAACTTAACATTGTCTGAGGCTTGACTGGAAATAGAGGTTTGCATTGTAGATTCATGATAAAAGTGATGCAGGTCCCTTTAAAAAACAACAACAACCCAACCTTTCAACAGTAGCAAAATTGTTAACATTTTACCCTGTTTGGTGTCTTTAAAACTAATTCAGAAATGAAGAATACACAAGGCCAGTCCAAAATCCCTAGGTTTACTCAAGAAGATACAGCGTTCCTGATTTTTTTCATACTCTTCGAGGTAGAGATGATTTGTGCAAAACTGGAATGTTTCTTGCAGGTGAGATTTTCATTTGTGTATCTGTTGTGAATACGTTCCACTTTCGTTCTTGAGTATTTCTTTTGTATTTCAGTCACTATGTGACAGCCGGTAATCAGAAGACTCTGAAGACCTATTCTCCATTTTTGTCTCTCTCCCTCTCAATTTGGGCACCCTTTGTGTTTTCACGAACACCTACTTATATGAAGTTTCAAAGATTGTTTCCAAGAAGCTTTTTCGAGTGGTAATACAGCCTTGGCTGCACAAACATTTTGAGGCAAAGAAACATGCATTTGTCTGTAACCTTTTGGGATTTTTTTTAGTTCGAACGTTGCTGAGCTGGAAATAAAATACCCCCCCCCCAACCCAGTATGGACAGAGATGTCTCTTGTTAACTTGCTGCTCATCAAAAATGTGCACAGATGGAAGGCTCGATCTTGACATCATCTCTCCTTATTATATAACTGAGTTTTCGTGTGACTCTCAACATTCCACATGCCACCATAGTTTTTGGCCCCCTGACCTGTCAATTAGAAGCTGCCCCTGTCCACTGGCTCTGAGTACTTGCGTGCCATTGGCTGGGTGCTGGGTCTGCTCCTCTTCCCCGCCCACTCCTTCAGCCACTGTGCCCTGTCAGAATTACTGGCAGACGGCTTTCTCTCTTGACGAAGATGATTCTCCTGCTTCCCTCCTGTGTGGGACCAACTGTTACCTCAGTGGCTGTTGGTAGGTGTAACGAAATGGCAGTTACCTGTGTGTGTAAAATGGCTGCTGTCTGAGGTTTGTTTAAAATGTTCCTCCGTAAGGTTCAACTGAGCTGTAGTTCCAGAGAGGGGCCTGCAGGGGTATCACTCATTGGGTTGAATGGGGCTTCCTCATCTGCTGGCCTACAGTTCCCAGCTGCCCCAAGGCCAAAAAGTGCAGGAAAAGAGGGACCGTCCCAAGGGGTAGAGCATCATCAATATAGACTCCAGCCCATCCAGGGAGGATTGCATTTAACCCCTGTTGATTTATGCCCTGTAGGTTCATAGTGTGTGCTTACTCCTACAGTTGTGCCTTATTCATTTAGTGTGTGTGTGTGTGTGCTCCATAATAGTGTAAACAGTAAAATAAATTCTTCTATTTGGGCTAATAATCTGTGTTGTGCTCTGACCCCATAGTCTCCCCTGCTCTGCACAATACCAAAGGGAGGGGGTAGCCCAGGAAAGCAAGGAAAGGCCTGAACCTTGGGTTGCCAACTTTCTGGGGATCCCCCAAAGATCTCCAGGTAGGGAGATTCCTGAAGATTTTCTGATAGAGTCTATGGAAGCCAGGGTATGGGCAGGGGAGAGACCTCAGCTGAACAGAATGCCATAAAGTCCACCTTCCAAAGCAGTTATTTTATCCGGGCGGGAGAGATCTGTTGTCTGGAGTTCAGGTGTGATACCTGGCGATCTTCAGGCTCCACCTGGAGGTTGGCTACCCTAGGTGTAGGAATCAGTGCTTCAGAGTAGGGTCTGGTAGACCCAGGTTCTTGCTGTAGAAGCTGAGTGGGTGATTTTGGACCAGTCACAGACTTTCAGCCTAACCTACCTCACAGGATTGTTGTGCAAGTCAAAAGGGGGAGAGGAGAATGATGTAAGCTACTTTGGTCCCCACTGCAGAGAAAGACTACTTTTCCTCCTGGTAAATTTATTTATTTAAATTTCTATCCCGCCTTCCCGGCCAAGAAAACCATTGTTGCCAATCTCCAGGTAAGGGCTGGAGATCACTCAGGCTGGAGATCACTCAGAATTACAACTGCTCTCCAGATGGCAGAGATCAGTTCCCCTGGAAAAAAATGGTGGACTCTGTGTCCTTATACACTGCTGAGATGCCCCCCCCCCCATGACAGCCAATGTGATATGGAAGTCAGGGCTTCAAAGCACAATAGAGGCTGTGTGGGGGGGAGATGGAAAGGTGAACAGTGAGGGAGAAATAAAGGTAGGTTGATGATTGGCTGGGAAGTAGATAGGGTTGCCACCTCCAGGTGGGAATTTCCTGGAGATTTGAGGGATGTAACCTGGAGAGGGTGAGATTTGAGGAGGGGTGGGACCTCAGACAGGTACAATGCCATAGACTCTACCCTCCCAACCAGCCATTCCCTCCTGGGGAGCCACTGTTGCCAATCTTCAGGTGAGGAGTGGAGTTCACTCAGAATTACAACTGATCTCCAGAGGGGAGGATGGAAAGCTGAAATCAGAGGGGCAGATAATGGCAGGTTGATGCTTGGCTGGGAAGGAGATAGGGTTGCCAATTCCAGGTTGGGAAAGTCCTGGAGATTTGAGGGATGGAACCTGGAGAGGGTGGGGTTTGAGGAGGGGTAGGACCTCAGACAGGTACAGTGCCATAGATTCTACCCTCTAAACCAGCCATTTTCTCCTGGGGAACCATTGTTGCCCATCTTCAGGTGAGGGGTGGAGATCACTCAAAATTACAACTGCAGGAGGGAGGGCAGAAGTCAGCTGCAGTCAGAGAGGCAGATAACGGTAGGCCGATGGTTAGCTGGGAAGGACATGGGGTTGCCAACTCCAGGTTGGGAAATTTCTTGGGATTTGAGGGGTGGAGCCTGGAGAGGGTGGGGTTTGAGGAGGGGTTGGACCTCAGACTGGTACAATACCATAGACTCCACCCTCCAAACCAGCCATTTCCTCCTGGGTAACAATTGTTGCCAATCTCCAGGTGGACTGGAGATCACTCAAAATTACAACTGCTCTTCAGATAGTAGATGTGAGGCTTCTGTACTATCAGCAAGAGATCAGACCTTTGTAGTTAAACAGAGTTCTTTATTTCAAATACTGGAACAGGGTCTCGATGTTTGTTAGAGATGCAGGACAAAGATGCTTTGGGTTAATATACCTACAGACATAGATGCATAAACAAATCGCTCCAATCAGCATACACACAAAATGCGGGAAAAGAAATGGCGACCGTTTGTTCCCACCAAAGGTGAGAAAGTTATAAAAATTCCCTTCTTGCCCTGAGTGACCCAGATGTGCTAACTGCTAGGCAAAACATTTGGGCAGTGACAATAAAATAACTTTCAAGGCTATACCCACTCTGATAGCACCCTGAGAGTCTCCGGCAGGAGGGGGAGGAAGCCATGGCAAGATAGCCGTTGTTTATGTGACACATTGGAATGCAAGAGGCCATCCTCCCGGGGAAAAAGTAACACTAAGCAGGACAGCAATTTCTACTTCAAGGCAAGCAATAAAACATTTAGGTGATAGGATAGCAAGGTACAAAGAAACAGAAAGTAACTTTTCAGCATAACATGGAACAAGCAAGCTTTTGTCAGATCCTGACAGTAGAGATCAGTTCCTCTGGAGAAAACTGTGAACTCTGTGTCATTATACCCTGCAAATTGACGCTGAGTGTCCAAGACTGGGGCACTTTCCCAGAGCCTTTCTCTAAAGCCCATTGTATTTATTTCCAGAACGGGCCTTATTCCTAGTAAGATTAATAATTAAAAAAAACCTTGCACACAGAGATGAGACAAATTATAAACCTAGAAAGACCCCATGTTATACAAACAGTTGATGGGTTAGATCCAGCTAGCTTTTCCATTCAACCTTGCTCGATTCCCTTGTTTACTACAGCCTCCATCCCACGTGGCTTTTTTACATGCAGGACCCATGATTCTCAGCATGCCCTTCCTTCCCTTTTCATCAGCATGAAAGTTGGTTGGATCCCACTCGATATTATGCATCATATTCTTAACACAGTTAAAGTAAAGCTCAGCTCACACATGCAGGTTACTTATTTCATTTACGTTTAATACTGGCAGTTGAATGTGCAATGATCGGGACTTGAGCTTGCAGCAGATTTTGAGCTAGATGTCAAGCAAGAATTCAGCCTGACTGCCAGCACCCAGTTTTAATCAGAAAAGGGACCTGCAGCAGATCAACAGTGCAATCCTAAAACAAGTTGCACCTTTCTAAGCCTATAGACTTGTATGGACTTAGAAATGTGTGCCTCTGCTTAGGTTTGCACTGTAGCTACAATAGCAAGGAAGCCTCCATTAACCAAGGCTGTGGTCACACGGCCCCTTTAAATCCGGGAGCCCTCCCGGATTAAAGGGGCCATGTTTTTTTTACCTCGGGTTGGGATGTGGCGGTGGGGGGAGGAGTTGGCGGAATTGGTGGCTGGCAGTGGCGGCTGGCGGCGGCGTTCTGCAGTGGTGGCGGCTTTTCTTTGGTGGTGGCGGCTGGGGGAGGCACCCTTCCCCAAGCCCTGCCGGCCGCCTGGTAAGTTTGAGCCCGCTTCGGTGCAGGAGTTGTCCCGGCCGTTCTGAACAGTCTCTTTAAATGCAGGAGGAAACAGCTCTTCCTCCTGCATTAAAGGGCCGTGTGACCGTGGCCCAATATGCCTGACTGGGTCAAGTGTTGTGCATTGACCTCCAGTAAAAGTCCCTGAATAAGGCCCATTTATCAGCCATACCAGGCTTCTGGGCTGCTTTGCATCCCTCCCTTCAGCCTTACCCTACTTTTAAATGCGGCACCTTGCAAGGTGAAAACGCACTAGCTTTACATTCTAATTATGTTACTTCACTGCAGCATTATAACTGGGTGGAAAAGTCATTGCTTACTATTCCTTTTCACATGCAAATGTAAATTAATCTAGAATGACCCAGAGGCAAGGACCAATAATGGACAGGGAGGAGCAGAACATAAGGGCATCTAGGGCGGGGCCATAATTCACCATGCAACCTTTTAGCTTGAGGAATCTCATCATATTCAATTAGATCCCCCCCTTAACAACCTCCATTCTCCCTACCGTTTAACCTCATTTGATCCAGTTGCAAAGCAGCTTGTTCTTTAATCACAGATGCTTTCATCTTCCATTTTTTAAATTTACTGCTCCATTTAAATTTTAGCCCAAACTACCTTCTGTGCTCCATTAAGGTTGCCAGCTCTGGACTGGGAAATTCCTGGAGATTTAGGGCTGGATCCTGGCAAAGGTGGGGTGAGGGGAGGGGAGGGACCTCAGTGTGTTATAATGCCATAGAGTCCACTCTGTGAATAGAGTTGCCAGGTCCAAATGACAAGCTGACGGGGGTCTTACCAGGATGCTCTGGTAGAAGCGAGGGAAGAAGCGCACCATGCCTATGTCACCTCCGGATGACATAGGCACATCAGGGATATTGGGGGCTACACTCTGGTTTTTGGGCAAAACTCCATGGTTTGAAGCTAACTCTACCATAGAGTTTTGCCCAAAACACAGAGTGTCGCCCTTTGACATCACCAACATGTCTACGTCACTTCTGGGGGACACAGGCATGTCACGTTTGAGGCAGTAACTCTCCCTCGCTGACCAGATGGCTGGTGTCAGGGGTGAGCACTAGAAACCGGAGGATCCCCCACACACTGGGGGGACCTGGCAGCCGTACCTCTCAAGCTGCCATTTTCTTCAGGGGAACTGATCTCTGTCATCTGGAGATGAGTGGTAATTCCAAGAGATCACCAGGGCCCCACTTGGAAGTTGGCAACCCTATGCTCCAGACATCTTGTTATAGTGGGATTTGTTGTTCTCTCAATAATTATTCTTGTTATTGTTACAACAAGAAAACCCAGGGAGAAATACAGTGCTGGACCATATCTGTGTGCATCCCGTTCCTGTCAAACATTCTTGAATCCCTCCCTCGTTTAAGAAAGGCTCCCATTGGTGCTGCAAGACCCCTGACCTTTGTGTATGTCTTTCTTCCTGTTTCACTCATTTCTCAGTCCAGCTGTACTCTTTGAAGAAAGTGGAACAAAATGTCCCCCTATTATGAAGACCCTGTCCCTTGCAACACCAGCAATTCCCCACTCTCTCCAGCATTTTCCCTGGCAAAAAGCAAGCAAAACAAGAGGAAGGTCAGGGGTCAGATATGCTCCGAAATATGGAGCAGTGAAATTTGGAGCTAGCAGAAACGGATGTCCCTAAATATGCATTAGGCCTATTAAGGGTCAGTTAACTCATGGACATTCATCGCCTGATGACTGCAAGATAGGGATGCCAGCCTCCAGGTAGGGCCCGGGGATCTCCCAGAATTACAGCTTATCTCCATACTGCAGGGATCCATTCACCTGGAGAAAATGGCTGCTTTGGAGGGTGGGCTCTGTGGCATGAGGTCCCTGTCCTCCCCAACTCCCACTGAGGTCCCTGTCCTCCCCAACCCCCAGCCCCAAATCCCCAACCTGGATCTGGCAATGCTAACTCCCCACTCCTGCCAGTGGCCAAGGGGGACCTGGCTACCCTACTGCAAGATCCAAAAGAAGTAGACCATCTATCTCCAATCTAATACCACACAGAGAACTTTTCTATTTACCTCCCCCAATACAATGGTTTAAAAAATGGAGACAGTTCACACATTCAGCTACCTAGTAGCAGCTATACAGTAAAAGAAGGTAGAGGAATCAATCAACCATCAACAGATATACTACCAGTCTGTGTTTATCACTTGGTGACTGTAGGAGATAACCTAGCTACTCTCATGCCAGAAACTAAGCAGAATTAAAATGATCTATGCCTTTGACGCTGAGTTGCAGACTGGAAGGTTGGTAGTTCAGTGGTTCGAGACCGGAGTGTCGCATGATGGAGTGAGCTCCTATCTGTGGCCCCAGCTCCTGCCAACCTAGCAGTTCGAAAGAAAGAAATTATAAGTGGATAAATAGATACCGCTTTGGTGGGAAAGGTAATAAACCTGGGAGATGCCTTGGCGTTTAGTCATGCCAGCCACATGACTACGGAGAACTCTCTGGACAGCACTGGCTCTTCAGCTTGGAAACAGAGATGAGCACCGCCCCTAGAGTCAGATTTGATTGGCTTTCAAGCAAGGGAAACCTTATCTTACATACAACTTGTAGATCAGAGTGGGGAAGTAGAATGCCCAGAAGGGCAGCCCTGGTTCACAGTATCGAAGAAGGTATCATGTCAAAAACACAGACTTAAAAAGAATTAAACATACTGCTTTCATTGGACTCAGTTCACCCACTCGTCTGTGAATTATCAAGTACTAACTAATTATTTGCAAGCATAAGCAAGTCCACTGCATGTATTTTTGACTGCTCCCCATGGCAGCTTCCATAGTTCCCACCATCTTCTTATTGACCGCATCCCCAGAAAAAGTCAATCTTAAGCATCTCCCAGGTTTATTACGGCCAATTGACTAGCAATACAAGCATAAAATAGTACAATCACAAGTCACAGACCCCCAGTAACATCGTAATCAAATTCCTCAGATTCTAAATCCTATCCAAAATTATTCTCTCTAAAACTATCCCCCGTCTGTGCTTTTTGTTAAAAACTTTCGCTTATTTATTACCAAAAAACAATATTTTGCTACTATCAGGGTTACTGATTTCTTGGTATCTTCCAACAAATATTTTGACGGCACAGTATCTGCAAATTTCAAATAAATGTCCAAGGGTTTAAATTGGGTGAGTAAAGGAAAAATTAATTGTTGTCTCTCTCCGGCATAAAGTTTACAGTGTAAAAGAATGTGAGTGATTGTTTCAACTTCTTTATCTGAGCACAGACAAGATCTTTGATGTATAGGCCAACGGAGATACCTTCCTTGCAGTAAGTTAGAAGGGAAGGCATCAAAACGCACTCTAGAAAATGCCCATCTATACTTTCCATACGTGATGTTAGAGAGATATGGCACTGCTGCAAATCCAGGCCAAGATTTTAGGTTACTATACGTCTTGGGTAAAAGCGCACCATCAGTTTGGACCTCAATAAGTACAATAGGGGACCCACAATTAGAGAGTATAGGTGTGGGTTACAAAGTTGGTACAGTGTGTGTCAACTCATCCATAAAAAAACTGACTAAGGCTGCGATTACACACACCAGAAGATCCGACATAGGCACAAATGCCTGATGGATCAAAAGGGCGCTATCAGACAGCCACATCTGGGAAGTGTCCCGCAGCTGTTGACAACCCATGCTGCTCCACTGCAGAAACGGAGCTAAAAGACACCTGGGGAAATCCGGTAGTAAATGGGTTGCGACGGGCCATGGATGGACTTTCCCCTGTCTGATCACGCAAGCACGCTTCTGAACCGTTGGGATGGTTCGATCAGGTGATCCCAGCTTGGTGCCATCCCCCCCCCCCCCCGCAGTATGTGCATCATCACATACCCATAGGGGGCCCTTGATGCGGAGGTGCGATTCCTCACTTATGCACATGGGAAACAAACGGGGAAAATGACTCACCCGCAGTTGTGTCTGATTGCACAGTGACAGGCTGGGCCCGCAGTCACAAAAGGCTGTGTGATCTTGCAACGGCAGGTCTAATTCCTCCAGAGGGGATGGCCTTGCTTCCGCTTCAACTGGCACGTGTGACCACAAGCCAGGTGTCTTGAGCAGGATGCATTTCCCTTAGCTGTTTTTTTTTTCTGTTGGGCTTTCTAATTAAATTATTTTGATTGAGTTTTCCATCCATGTTGTCATTAATATAATCCACTTTCTTTCTGTTTTAGTTTCTTATAATTTATCTGGTTTTCCCACTCGGACATATTAAACTGCATTCCAGGGACATCTTTACTACCTCTCAGATTTCATTATCCCTCTTACTTATATTTTTGGCCAATGAGGCTTTTAAAAAAACCATTCTTTTCAGAGTTTTTTAAAAAAAATCTGCCCACCTTACTCATAACATGATTTTCTTCCTCCAAAGAGTTATTTTTGAGATCACGTATAGAAAGCATTTTGCACCCTCTAAAGAAGTCTAAAAATGCTAAAGAAAATTATAAGAAATAATATGTTTTAAGTAAATGAAATAACTTGGTTGATACCCTGGCTGGTTTGGGGCAACTCAGTACAAATAAATACTACAGCTTTGAGTCCTGACCTAGATAAGCCAGGGCTAGCCTGATCTCATCAGATCTCAGAAGCCAAGCAGGATTTGCCCTGGCTAGTATTTGGGTGGGAGACCTCCACGGAATACCAGGCTTGTGACATGGAGTTAGGCAGGGGTCCGTTGGAGCAGGAATGCACAGGAGCGCAGCTCCGGGAGTGAGGAGCCCAGGGGGTGGGCACATGACCAAGCCCCGCCCCCTCCTCAGCTTCCCTGAGCAGTGCAGAGGCGCAGCGCCCCGGGGAAAGCCCTGCTAGGGTCTTTATTGTTTTTAATGTTTTGTTTTAATATTGATAGTTTTATCATTGCTCCTTTTATGACTGTGTGCTGCTTTTCCAGAGACTTGCTCATTTTCTTAGTATACATTTTCTTAGTATACCATTTTTTATCTGGGCACATGGCACATAAGTACTGGAGAAATTTCACCAACCCTTCAGCAGCTTCCACCCCATCAGTTTGGTGTAGTGGTCAGGAGTTGGACTCTAATCTGGGATAACCGGGTTTGATTCCCCACTCCTCCACATGCAGCTGCTGGTGTGACCTTGGGCCAGTCACAAGTTCTCTCAGAGCTGTTCTCTCATGAGCAGTTCTCAAAAGACCTCTCTCAGCCCCACCTACCTCACAGGGTGTCTTGTTGTGGGGAGGGGAAGGGAAAGGGATGGATGGTGCACGTGTCCTGGGTATCTCAAGTCTACTTGAAACCTAGTGATTTCAAGGGAGCAGGAAGAGAATGAGGGTGTGTTCTTTACGCTTATTTTTATTGCACAAAGTATTGGATGGGGAAGGGAATGGAGGAAGAGCAGGTCAGTTTCACTCACCTGTGGAGTGGAGCCTGAGGGGTGGGTGTTGCCTTCTGACACACTTTCCATATGTCAGGGGGTGTGGCTTTCTCGGTGGCGGCCCCATACTGGTGGAATGAGCTCCCGGACAACATCAGGGCCCTGCGGGATTTGTTACAGTTCCGCAGGGCCTGCAAGACGGAGCTCTTCCGCCAGGCTTTCGAATAGGAGCCGCCACCGGGGAGATGGCAGGACAACATCGCCCTAGTTCCACAGGCCAAACCTTCTGTTGCCGCTACTCTCCGGGAGCATGTAGATGCCGCCAGTACGGCTATGTTAGTCGTTTTTTAATGTTGTGTATTTATGATTTTAAATTGTAAACCACTTTGGTGCTTATGTTTATGTTGTGAGCCGCCTTGAGCCAGTTCACTGGAAAGGCGGGATAGAAATGCAAAAATAAATAAAAATAAAAATAAAAATAAATATGCAAATGAGTTATGCTAATGAGCTCCTGCACATCTTTTTCTACGAAATGACCCCTGGAGTTAGGCAATGGCAAACCACCTCTGAACGTCTCTTGCCTTAAAAATCCTATGGAGTCAGGATAAATTGATTGCAACTTGGCAGTCACAAAACACAAAACAGATTATGACTCTCTTAGGGTCTACTGTCTAAACACAGAATATCGTCTTTTTTCTATTTAACCACTTGTTAACCCGATTTAATCTACACTTTTATTGTTTAACAGTCCAATTCATGTAATCTTCCAGCAAGTTTTAAGTTATGCCTATAATTCCTTGCTGTTCTTTTTGTAACAAATCCTCACTGAATCCTTTACATTTTTATGTAGGCATTTTAACAGCCTTCCATTACAGAGTTTCCATTCCTGAATATTAATGTCTATAAATCCCATATTAAACCATTATACTGCACATTTTCACTTTAAGAATGCATTTCCATTTTATGGGGTACTTTTTACATTTTCATTTTTTCTGTATATATATTTATAGATATATCACGCTGTAAAGATTTGGGGATTCTTGAAAAAAATCTTATGATGCCAGTCCATAGGCAAACTGGCTTATTTATCACAAAACCTGCTTTCTGAAAACAACGTGATCTCATAGTGCAGAAAAATGCTGAACTCCTCATTGATTGATGTATTCTAAAAATACATCCCCATCCCCCCCAAATATGTCAAACTGTGAAGGGTTGGCAAGAATCAAAGGAGTGCTTCATAAGACATACACACACACACACACACATGCAGGCAGAATTGTTGGGTGATTGGTAGCAGTCTAAGAAGATAATATATTTCCCACAATTTAATAACTATATGTGAAAGTTATTCACATCATTATGAAATGGAGCAACAAATGTGATTTTAATTTTAAAAAAATATGAAGGAGCAGGAGGAGGAGATTGGATTTATACCCCACCCTTCACTACCCGAAGGAGTCTCAGAGCGGCTTACAATCCCTTTTCCTCCCCACAACAGACACCCTGTGAGGTAGGTGGGACTGAGAGAGCTCTTTTGAGAACTGCTCTTGAGAGAACAGTTCTGAGAGAACTTGTGACTGATCCAAGACCATGCCAGCAGCTGCACATGGAGGAGTGGGGAGTCAAACCTGGTTCTCCCAGATTAGAGACCATGCTCCTAACCACTACACCAAACTGGCTCTCATGAATGAGATAAATATCTTCTGACCTAAAATTCATGAGCAAGTGTTTTGGATTTTCCATTTTCCCTACATTTAGTTAGTGTATTGTATAAGGAATAATAATAATAAAAATTTTATCCATCAAAGTCTGTGGAAGCATCAGTGACTGTGCAAGGGGGGACCATGGTGGCCACAGTTGACATAACCCCTCAATGCACTCATTATAATATCTCCATAGCCCCCTTAGGCTGTGCTGGTTTGATCTGTACAAGCCACAGAACAGCATGGCTGGAGGCTACGCTGTTACGCCCTGCCTTTCTCCTCAGTGGAAATTCAAAGCAGCTTACATCATTCTGTTCTCCTCCATTTTATCCTGACAACACCCCTATGAGGTGGGCTATGCTTTTTTTTTTTTTGTAAGAAAGTTTTTATTTTTCAAAACATTAAAATTAATACATTTGTTTTATACAAATCCTTTTTTCCATATTATATAACATTTTGTTCTATTTGTATAGTCTTGCTTTTATCTTGTATTGGTGGTTTCCCACCACATCTGAAGCATAACACATTTTCCACTTTATCCAAAATAGTAATATTTATCTCTATGTTTACATTTCTGGTAACGGTTATATATCTTTAAAATACTTATATACCAATTCTTATTTTCTATATTCTTATATGATTCTAAAAAACAAGTTCATTATCTAATTATCCTTAGTACATTCATATACTCAATTTCTATTCCTTTATGCTATTATAACCATGTACAAATGTAGTTTTTCATGTCCCAATATTTTTCAACATATTCTTTCAAATCCTCCCAATCTTCTAAAAAAGTCTCTGAGTACAGATTATTCAACTTTCTAGTCCATTTATCTATTTCAGCCATATATAACAATTTTTTCAACCATTCCCACACTTCTGGTATTTTTTTCATTTTTCCAATTTTGTGCATACACCATTCTTGCTGTTGTAATCATATACCATATTATTGTCCTTTTCTTTACATTTATCTCTTCTAGTTTAAGTCCAAGCAGTAACATTTCAGGCAACTTCTTAAATGTACATTTCAAATTTTTTTCCATTTCTGCATGTATTATAGACCAATAAGTCTTCGCTTTATCACAAGTCCACCACATATGATAGAAAGAACCTTCTTTCTTTTTACATTTCCAACATTTGTTAGACATATTTTGATTAATATTTGCAATTTTTTTGGTGTCATATACCATCTGTACATCATTTTAAAACAGTTCTCTTTTAGATTATAACATGTAGAAATACTCATTGCATTTTTCCATAAAAATTCCCAAGATTCCATTTCAATGTCTTTGTTTAGGTTTATCGCCCATTTTATCATTTGTTCCTTTACCATTTCATCAGCATTAAACCATTTTAACAATACTTTATACATTTTAGAAATCATTTTTTTCCCTTCCTCCCAAATTTGTTCTATTTCATTGCTTTTTTCTCTAAAACCAGATTTTTTATCACTTCTGTACATATCATATATTTGTCTGTACCTTAACCAGCCATAATCAAAGTCCATCTGCTGCTGCTCCTTCAATTTAAAGTCTTTACCATGTCTTGTTAACAGGTCTCTATATTTCAACCAGTCTTGTCCTTTGTAGTGAGATGATGGATTTAAAACTTCTGCAGGTACAATCCACATAGGTATTTCTTCTGGGAAAAGTTTTTATATCTTGTCCACGTATCGATTAATGTTCTTTTCAAATAATGATGCTTAAACATATTGTCCATTTTTGTTTTACCATAATACAGATATGCGTGCCACCCAAACCTACAGTCATGACCTTCCAGGGACAATAACTTTCTGTCTTGTAACATAGTCCATGTCCCTACCCAAGTCAAACATACTGCATCATGATATAGCCTTAAGTTTGGTAACTGAAACCCACCTCTCTCTTTAGCATCACACATTATTTTCATCTTAATTCTTGGTTTTTTCCCTCCCCACACAAACTTAGTCAATTCCTTCTGCCAGCATTTGAATGTTTTTACATCTTTCACAATTGGAATAGTTTGAAACAGAAACATTATTCTTGGTAACACATTCATTTTAACCACTGCAATTCTACCCAGCAGTAACAAATTTAATACATTCCACCTTTTAATATCTTGCATAACTTGCTGCCATAATTTCTCATAATTATTCTTATACAAATCAATGTTTTTCATTGTTAGGTTTACACCTAGATATTTTGTCTTTTTCACCACTTCACATTCTATAAGATTTTGTAATTCAATTTGCTTATTATTTGGCATATTTTTACACATCACTTTCGATTTGTTCTTATTTACATAAAACCCAGCCAAATCACCAAACTCTCTTACTTTCTGCAACAAATATGGTAGTGTAGTCATAGGGTCTTCAGCTATAAACATCACGTCGTCTGCAAAGGCTCTATATTTAAAAGAGAAACCTTTTATTGTTAAGCCTTTAATTTCTTTATCTTCTTTCAAATTTAGTAACAAGACTTCCAAAATCCAAATAAATAGCAACGGCGAGAGTGGGCATCCTTGTCGTGTTCCTTTTTCCACTTTAAAGTAATCCGTTTTTTCAGTATTAATTATTAAAGAGGATTTCTGTTCTCTATATATTGACTTAATAAGATTAAGCATATAGTCTCCAATTTCAAGATGTTCCAACACTTCAAACATAAAATCCCAATTTAAATTGTCAAACGCTTTTTCCGCGTCTAAAAAAAGAAAGCCCACTTCCTTCTCCAGATGTTTATCATAATACTCTATAGCATCCACTACTACTCTTATATTGTCTCTTATTTGGCGATTAGGTAAAAATCCTGCTTGTTCTGTCTGTATAGTCTCTTTAAGATGTTCCTTAAGCCTATCAGCTATAATCTTGGCAAAAATCTTATAGTCATTGTTTAACAAAGAAATTCGTCTCTAATTTTTAACATTGGTTAAATCTTGACCTTCTTTCGGAATGAGTGAAATGGTTGCTTCTTTCCAAGTCTCCGGGACCTCACCTGTCACTCCTATGTCATTCATTAATAGCAATAACACTGGTGAGATCGAATCCTGTAGTGATTTATAAAACTTAGCTGTAAATCCATCTGATCCAGGTGCTTTCCCTAATTTTGAATCATTTATTGCATTTTTAATCTCTTGTAGTGACATTGGGCAGTTAAGTAGTTCTTTGATTTTCTCCGTTGGTTTTGGTAATTTTAATGACTGTAGGTATTATTTAATCCTTCTTCTGTCTTTATTTTCCTTCTTAAAAAGCTTTGCATAATATTTAAAAAATTCTCTTTTTATTCCCTTATTGTCTATTATCTCAATATTGTCCCGTATCACTTTAGTAATAAATTTATTTTCACGTTTTTTCTTTAATTGCCATGCTAAGTACTTTCCAGGTTTATTTGCACCTTCAAATGCTTTTTGTTGCAATTTTTTCAGGTTCCAGTAAGTCTCTTGATTCAAAATAGCTTTTGCTTGGTCTTGTAACATCCAAATTTCCTTTTGCAGTTTCTTTTTTCCTGGTCTGTTCTTCAGTTCCTTTTCTTTTATTTTAATGGCTTGTACAATGTTTTCATATTGTTCTCTTTTCTTTTTATTGTCCTTAGCATTCAATGATATCAATAATCCTCTCATAACTGCTTTGTACGCATCCCACACAGTTTGAATTTTTACTTCTTTTTGTATGTTCGCTTGAAAATATAAATCTGTCTCTTCATGTAATTTTTTAACTATTTCTTGGTTGTCTAATAAGTCCTCATTTATTCTCCATCTCCCTTGCCTTTTTATTTGCCCAGAAGTCCATAGACAAGGATTGTGGTCTGAGATTATTCTAGGTAGAATTTCAACTTTTTTTGTCTTAAATGTTAGATTAATAGACATCCAGATCATATCAATTCTTGAATGTGAATCATGTCTGTTAGAGTAAAAAGTATAGTCTTTCCCTTGTGGGTTAACCTTCCTCCAGATATCCTCCAGCTTTTCCTGTTTTATCAGTTCAAAATTTTTTTTTGGAAGTTTCCCTAGTGTGTCGTCTTTTCTCTTTGAGCGCCTATCTATTTTATTATTCACAGTCCCATTAAAGTCTCCCAACATTATGATTTGTTCATAGTTTACACTGTCCAGTTCCATTTGTAGTTCTTTAAAAAAGATTTCTTTAGCTCCGTTGGGGGCGTAAATATTTACAATCAAAGTCTTCTGTCCGTGTAACAGAATTTCAATAGCTAAGTATCTTCCTTCTTTATCTTTAAATATTAGTTTAGGTTCCAAGTCTTTTTTGGCATATGTTACCACTCCATTCTTTTTATTACTTGCCAATGAAAAAAATTCTTCTCCCAACTTTTTTCTTATTAAATATTTGTAGTCTTGTTTCTTAAGATGGGCCTCTTGTATACAAACTATACTACATTTTTGTTTCTCCAGCCAGTGTCCTACCATTCTACGTTTTTGGGGTGAATTAAGTCCATTTACATTCCATGAGAGTACTTTGTAATCCATCTTGTTGTAGTCTTAAATATCACCAAATTCTTCCTTGTTCTCACCAACAAAGGCATACATTTCTGCTGAATTTTTAATCACCATTCTGTTGTTACCATAATAAAAACTCAGTCCTTGTGGTATTTCCCAACGAAATCTTATTTTTTTCTCTTTCAGTTTGTCTGTCAGACGCTTGAATTTTTTCCTGTCTTGCAAAATTGCTCTGGGCAATTCTTTCATTACGATAACTTTTTTTCCACCTATTTCAAAAGAGTCTGTAAAACATTTCTTGTAGATTTGTTCTTTTGTTCTCTTCATTGTAAATTGAACTACCACGTCCCTTGGTATATTTTTGTCTCTCGCGTATGTAGAATTGACTCTGTAAACAAGATCCATATGTTCTTTAACAACTTCCTCTTCCTCTTGTAAAAAATCTGCTAATGCTTCTTGCATTCTTGTAAAAATGTCTTCACCTAATTTTTCCTCTATACCTCTAAATCTCAGATGGTTTTGCATGTCTCTATAGTGCATCATCTTTTCCATTCTGTCATTTTCCTTCATTGTTTTTTGAGTATTTTCTTCCAGTTCTTTTACTTTAATTTCTATGTCTTGTGTTCTAGTGGTTAACTTTTGTAATTCAGCTTTTAAATCTATAAAATTTTTGTCTGCTTGTGCAGCTATACCATTCATTTTAACATTTACCTCTCCTATAACGTCTAACATTTTTTTCCCCATTGCTTCCATAACAGCTAGTAATTCTTTTTCTTTTTTTGCTGCCATTGTAGGAGAGGACCATGTAGCTGCTCTCGATCTTAGCCCGCAATCTGTCTTGTCTCTTTAAAAAAGATCGATTTTATTTTATTTTCCAAATCAAACACCGTTTAGTGTAATCACACAAGCTAGTCTTGCCAAGTCAAATTTCGTTGGTTTCAGCCTTCTAAGTTATATAGTTTATGAGATATTACTGTTTAAAAATTTTATAAATCCAAAATGGCGGGCGCAACTTCTCTATGGTTTGTGTCAAAGGTTATAGTCTTTTTACCTTGCTTCTGGCTTGCCATAGTTTCCTTTTGTCCCTTCCTCTTGCTTACTTGTCTGCTCTCCGCACGTCCCTTCCTGTTGTAGTCCTTTTGGTCCGGCAGTTTTTACAGTCCCCTTTGCTCTCTTCCGGGTCTTCTCCGCTTCCCTTCTTGTCTGCTCCTCAAGCCATCACTTCCTGTCTCAGTCCTCACAGCTTGGTCTCGCGATGCTTGGTTCCCTCCTCCCCTCTTTGTCTCGCGATGCTTGGCTCCCCCTCCCGACTCTTCTTAACCGCAGGAATGTTAAACAACTTGTTTTTTTGGCTTTTTAAGTTCAAATTCAGCTTTTTAACGTTTCAAAACTGCACTCATCCAATCTGCAACAGTCTATTGCTTCACCAGATCTGCTTCTCGTCTTTCAAAACACGGTAATGGTAAGGCAAAAAGTTTTTTTCCGTTACCTTATGTTGTTACTTCTCTTCAGATGTGGTCCCAACGTTTAAACTTTGTCTTCTTTGTTAAGGAATCAGGGGAATTGGAGATTTTATGCTGATTAATCAGCCCAGCTCGGCTCCTTAGAGATACTTGCAAAAATCTTCTTCGGCTGCAGTGCTCAAGGTGTTGTAAAAGTCTCCTCCGAGGCTTTTCCTTCACCGAGCTTGCTCAAACCTGGATTATATTGCTTGCTGGTCCTCACACTACGTGTGTGAGGTTGCGTCAGGTGGATTTATCCACCCAAGCTGTCAAGAAGAGCCGCTGTCCACCCTGCGCATTTGCAAAGTGTGTCAGACCTCCATTCCTTCGACCGGAAACCCCCAGGTGGGCTATGCTGATGGAGAGAGACTGGCCCAAGGCCACCTGGAAGATTTCATGGCAGAATGGGAATTCAAACCTGCATCTCTCATACCCTAATCTGACACACTAACCAATATGCCACACCGGTTCTCATCTAGTAGATTTTCATCTTGCCATTCCTCCAGAGACCTAGGGACCACTAAATCGCGCTGGATCATACAGTGGGGCACACACTTGGAATATGTGACAGTTTACATTGATGATTTCTATGGGAAGAAGTAAAAGGGGAGGTGGTTGCAGGAGGGAGACACAATTTCAGTTAGATCCCAATGGATAAATCAATGATAGTGACATACAAAAGGGAAAATGTCTATTTGCTCTAGTATCATATGAATATAGTGGGCGCCACAGTGGCTCAGAGGTCAAGACACTGAGCTGCAGACTAGAAGGTCTGTAGTTCGACAGTTCAAGACCCGAGTGCCGCGTGACAGAGTGAGCTCCCGTCTCTGGCCCCAGCTCCTGCCAACCTAGCAGTTTGAAAGCAAAAAAACCTGCAAGAAGATAAATAGGCACCACCTCAGTGGAAGGTAACAGTGTTCCGTGTGTCTTGGCGTTTAATCATGCCGGCCCCATGACCATGGAAAAATCTTCAGACAGCGCTGGCTCTTCGGCTTGGAAATGGAGATGAGCCCCGTCCCCTAGAGTCGAATGTGACTGGCTTTGGAGCAAGGGAAACCTTTACCTTTACTATATGAACATATATAGCTGGGGCCAACCTAACCCCGGGTTACTTATTAACACTGCAGTCGTTGACTCTAGAGAGGGGCTACAATATGATATTTGTATGCCAAAGGTTCCGCCTGATGCCTCAAAGAATCTCATGCAGCAGACTTCAGAAAAGACCCGAGAACCTGCTAGTCAAAGTAGACCACATTCAGCAGCATAAACCGATAGAACAAAGTTTGAGCCCAATGGCATCTTTAAGATCAACAAAGTTTAATTCTGAGTGTAAACTTTCGTGTGCTTACCCCCAGAATTAAATGTTGTTGGGCTTAAAGGTGCTGTTGGACTCCCACTTTGCTCTATTGCTTCAGAACAACATGGCTACCCACCTGAATCCAGTGTTCTCGCTCTGTATAGGCCAAGTTCATATAGCCATAGGACAATAATTAAATGTGCCTTTCAATCCCTAATCTCTGTGCCTCCACCAGCACAGGTAAAACAGGCTGCTAGTAAAGACAGGGCTTTTGCAGTGGTGACACCTTGCATTTGGAGTGCCCCTGCCTTTTGAGGCTCACCTGGTTCCTCATTGTCTTTCAGGCGCCAGGCCCTAACATTTACTTTTATTTAACAAAGGAGCATTATTGTTTATGGTCTGTTTCTACCCGGAAGACTGTTTTCAGGATATTATTGTACATAAAAAAGGTAAAGGCAAAGGTTTCCGTTGCTCAAAAGCCAGTCAAATCCAACTCTAGGGGGAGGTGCTCATCTCTGCTTCCAAGCCGAAGAGCCGGCATGGTCCAAAGACTTTTCCATGGTCATGTGGCTGGCATGACTAAACACCGAGGTGCACGGAACGCTGCTACCTTCCCATCAAAGCAGTACCTATTTATCTACTTGCAATTTCTTGCTTATAGCTCAGTATTTTAAGCAGGTTTTATGCTTCTGGCTTATTTTTACTGGGTTTTTTTTTTTTAGCTTGATAATTTTTGTTATGATTTTGTGGGGTTTTTAAAACTTGTGAGCTGTGTCAAGGAGGCTTCTGGGAAGACAGCATATAAGACTAGGGCATTTTCTTTGGTAGCTCCAACCTACTGGAACAAGCTCCCTGGCGAGATCAGGGCCCTGCGGGGACCTCTCACACTTCCGCAGGACCCTGAAAACGGAGCTTTTCCGGCAGGCATTCCAATAGGAGCTGCACGTTATCAGCCATGCCCTGTGTCGACCTAAACTCAGAAATGACCAGAGTGGCAGCACCGCTGAATGCATTCTTAAATGCACTTTATTATATCGCACCCTCATAGTTATACTAACTGTTATATTGTTTTAAACTGCTTATTTGGATTTTATCTTGAAGTGTTTATTGTTTTATTGGTTTTATGTGAGCCGCCCTGAGCCTGCCTTGACAGGTAGGGCAGGGTAAAAGCTAAATAAAATAAATAAATAAGTTCTCTAAGGGCTTTTCCCCACTCACATTGTGCCGGTGTTCTGCCTCCGTTTGTCCCGGCGTTGGGTGTCAATTTCACACCCTTTGCTGCGGCGCGTGTGTTAATACGGGGCTTCGCGCCATTTTCTCTGCACCTTCGGTAAACCTAAAAAAAAAAGGTTTACCGAAGGCGCGGAGAAAATGACGCGAAGCCCCGTATTAACACACGCGCCGCAGCAAAGGGTGTGAAATTGACACCCAGCGCCGGGACAAACGGAGGCAGAATGCTGGCACAATGTGAGTGGGAAAAAGCCCTAAGTGAAACCAAACAATGATAAATAGGGCAAAACTGCCACTACATATTTTTCAGTTTTGCCTTTTCCTGTTCATGTTTTCTAATACCAACATTTTCTCATTGCCAACCGTGTCCTTGATAGTGGAACTGTATTTACATAATTATGAGCAGAGCACCACCAAGCTCTGCATTTACATATGTTAGCTTATTAGTGTGCTCTGTGGAGCTTTTCACCCTTAACCTTACTCATGTATTACGCTTTGATCATTCATTTATCCTTATGATGCATTTGGGAGATGGCTGCTTCCGATGCAGCACCTTGCAAGGTGAAGATGTACTAGCTTTACATCCTGATTATGTTGCTTCGATGCAGCATTATACTGGGTAGAAAAGGCATTGCTTTATGTCACTTTGCATATGCAAATGTACTTGGGCAACACCTGTATATGTTTTATACCATTTTCCTCTCAAAACACTTCTTTTGTACACTAAAAAGTTCTACAGAGCAGATCCACGTATCATGTCTAATAACGGTGTCAATAAAGTCTTTCTATCAATAACAAGTTGTGTTTTTTTCAGTAAAGCGGTATGGTTTATTGGCCACAGAAGAGTGGGTACTGGGTGTAATGCTCCCTTGGTGATCATGGGCCATTTACTCAGCCTGATCTCCCCCATGGAATTTTTGGGATGACAGACAATTGCCCGTTTGCACCACATGGAGTTCATCAGCAGGAAGGGTGGGGTAAACATTTAAAATAAGCACTTGATATATACAAAATAAATTTACATTAGGATTTCAGTGTGGCCAATTCTCCAGGATTCCCTGTTTAAGAAAGAGTCTTTAGCATTTCATTCAAAATACCCACATGAAGAGCAATATAGGTTCTCTCATGTACCTCAGATGCTCACTCCTGTGTGTGAACACAGCCAAGTGCAGTGTTTACAGTGTAGGACTAGGATCTGGGAAACTGCTGCAGTTGTTTGAAGGACTCATATATTATCGACCAAGGATTCATTTGTACCTCCCCTACCAGTATTTTTTTTAATCCAGCAGTTACTTCAGCAATAAAGTACTTCACCTCATGCAAAAGTGAACAGGAGTAGTTTATGTCCCTTCAAAAAACGAAATGCTTTACCACTGTAGTAACCAACTGTGGTCTCAGAATATAAGCGTGAATTTGTCTAGAATCAAGACAGACAGATAGCCAGGATAGCTACAGAAAGCTCAAGTGTGGTGTAGTGGTCATGAAATGGCTCAGACTGGCTCATCTTGGCCAGCATCCTGTTTCATACAGTGGCCAACCAATTGCCCTGTCATCAACAACAGGGTACATGTTGTGTTCTAATGGCACGCGATTGGAGATTGCACACGATCGGAGATCGCACACATGGTCGGGCAAACTACCGGAGCTTCGCATTGGTAGACAATAGCCCAGGCAGATCGTAATTTGGACCAATCGGCCACTCAGGATCCGAAAGAGGACCTATGGTCAAAGGTGCCTTGTAAATAACCCTATCACGGGAATCGGGTGTGACTGGGGGTGTGGTTTGTACCTGCATATAATCAGACCCTTGAGTCCTGCTCGGCAGTTCTTGTTTGCATGCTTTAAATAAACTATGAGATGATTTCACTACTATGTGTCTGGACCCAGTGTATTATACTGGCGACGAAGGTGGGATCCCACTGAGCAACTCGGAAGCCGCCAACTCGGAAGCCAGCACCGCACGGTGCTCCAGCATCGCCTCCAGGGCATCGCTACCGCGCCCCGCATCGCTTCACTCCAGCGCTCCGAGTCGTCATGGCTGCCACTCCGGGACAGATCGCCGTCTTCGACCCAGCTCATCCCGAGCTATGGGAAGCCTGGGTCAAGCAACTGACCTACTTCTTCCAGGTCCAGGACACCACGGAAGCCGACAAAAAGAAAGTCTAGCTGCTCAGCATATGCGGGGTAGCCACTATCCAGTTGGTGCAGTCTCAACGCACCAAAGACACTTGCTGCCACCACCTTCAACAAACTGGTAAATGCGCTTACCAACTATTTTGCACCAAAGCCATCCAAGATGGCGATGCGCATGGATTTTTTTTGCTGCTTGCAAAAGTCTGGAGAATCAGCCGTGGACTTCATGGCTGACCTTCAACTGTGAGTTTCCCACCATCGAGGACACCCTGTTAAACCATTTTGTATGGGGTGTCTGAGAGCTTAAGCTCCACTGCAAGATCGTGGCTATCGAAGAAATCAAGCTCAAAACAGCCCTTAAAGGGCCACAGCTTTCAGGAAGGCCCAGAGAGACCACCCAGGCATGACAGCCCCCCACGTCTGCTCCCCTGGCTCCAACGCATCAGATGAGGACCTCTTGCAAGTCCACTGCCCCAACCATAGGGGACCTCAACCACCCACCACATTCGCTCTGCAACCAGTGTAATCAACTGCTCTACGACCACACGCCACCTGCGGGGACCCGCATGAATGCTGCTCCTGCCGGTTCAGGGACACTGTCTGCTGGTTCTGGGAAAAATCAGGACACATCACCAAGGCCTGCCATTCCGAGGATCCAGTCGACAACTGATGGCGCATCAGGAGTCATCGGACCTACACAACACAAACTCCAGCAGCCGGCATTAGGTACTGAATCTGCCCTGGAGAGACCTTAACAAAATCCATGTGACGGTACAGGTAGAATGGTCCCCCTGTGAGATGGAGTTGGACACAGGGTCCTTCTTCTCCACCATCTCAGCTGAGACCCTAAAGAGACTATGTCCACAGGGGGGCCCCTCCTCAAGAAACCTGTCAGCCTAATACTGCAAGACTTTCAAAAGAACCCAGTGGCTATTAAGGGATGGGGCAAGTTCCGGGTTCAGTACAATGGAATGGAATTTTGGATTTGGTGGTGGTGGAGGGCAGGCTAACAAGCTTGTTGGGGCTCTTGCGGTTTGGGCCCTTAAGATTTGGGATGACCGGAGTGCACCACATATGGTGTGGCGGGTTCTCTGATGTATGTGATGAATTCCCAACAGTGTTTGATGGTTCACTGGGCCGCTACATCGGACCCCCAGTTGCCCTCGAACTTGACCCCATGGTGTGACCGGTCCGCCTAAAGGCCAGGCAAGCCCCGTTTGGATTACAGCCAAAAATAGATTTGGAACTGGACAGGCTAGTGGCTCAAGGGGTCCTGGAACCTGCTGGGAGTACCACACACCTGCTGGGAGACCCCCATAGTCATCCTGGTGAAACCTAACGGGGATGTCCAGATATGCACAGACTACAAATGCATGATAAATAAAGCCCTGCAAAATCATGCATATCCCATCCCCGTTGTTAGCCGTGTCCTCGATTCTCTAGCAGAAGCCAAGGTGTTTGGGAAGCTAGATCTGGCACAGGCCTACCAGCAGCTGCCAGTGGATGATGCCACGGCAGAAGCCCAAACTATTGTGACCCACCAGGGGGCGTTCAAGGTGAAGTGCTTTCAGTTTGAGGTCAGTGTGGCTCCCGGGATTTTCCAGTACATGACGGGCAGTCAGCTAAGGGAATCCCCAGCGTTCAGCCTTTTTTTTTTGATGTTTTAATTGTGGCCCCCGACGCTGAGACCTTCGCCATGCACCTGTGGTCCATTCTTCAGTGCTTCAATGCTGCAGGGCTTAAGGTTAAGCAGGAAAAGTGCCTCCAGGGAGTGCCTTTGGTGGACTTCCTGGGGTTTACTGTCGACGCTCACAGCATCCACACGACACCCGAAATGCTCTGCAACATCGCTCATGCACCAACCCCCTCCTCCAAGGCAGAACTCCAGGCCTTCTTGGGCCAACTGAACTTTCATCACTTGTTCTTGCCTCACAAGGCTGCAGTGGTCGAACGTCTCCATCGCCTCCTGGATAAACGCACCCCGTGGGTCTGGGGCCCCCACCATGCCGCGGCTTTCCAGGCAGTTAAGGACCTTTTGATCTTGAATGCGGTCCTGGCGCATTTTGATGAGTTCCTCCCCATGGTCCTGGCCTGCGATGCTTCTCCATACGGGGTAGGGGCAGTCCTGGGGCACCAGTTAGCGGATGGCCGAGAGGTGCCTGTAGCATATTATTCCCGCACCCTCTCGGCGGCTGAGTGCAACTATGCGCAGATTGTCAAGGAGGGCCTGGCAATCGTGGCTGGAGTAAAAAAAATCATTACCTCTATGGCCAGCCTTTCACTGTCCTCATAAACCACAAACTGCTCCTTGGCCTCCTCACCCCAGACTGCCAGACCCCCAGATACTGACCCCCTGCTTCCTGCATTGGTCTTCCTTTCTGGCCAGATACCAATACGTGCTAGTACACTGCCCCAGGAATGTGATGGGCCATGCAGCCGCCCTCCACTACCATCCTGTGACCCGGACCTGGCTCCTGTACATCACATCGCTGCTCTTGAGAACCTGCCAGCCCAGCCCATCCAGGTGGCAGATGTTTTCCGGGTCTTGGACTGGGTGGGGAGGGGTTGGGCCCACAGCCCGGGGCCAGAATTTGCCAATTACTCATCCAGGTGGGACAAGTTGTCCTCGCACAAGGGGTGCATGCTCTGGGGAAGCCGGGTGGTCGTGCCCGCTACGCTGCACAAGCAAGTGCTCACCGTTCTGCATGAGACACACCCGGGCATAGTGCGAATGAAAGCGCTGGCCAGGAGCTATGCATGGTGGCCAGGGCTGGACCGGAAAATTGAGGACCAAGTTAAGTGATGCCAGAAGCGTCATGAGTCTCACCCAGACACACCACAGGGACCAGTGTGACCCTGGGAGTCATCCCACAAGCTGTGGGTCAGGCTGCACCTGGACTTTGTGGGTCCCTTTCAGGGCCAACTATTTTTCATCTTGGTGGATGTATACACCAAGGGGCTGGAAGTGGTTCCGGTGTCCTTCATGTCCTTGCAATCTACCATCCGCACCATGTGGTGAATCTTCAGCTCACACGGCATCCCTGACACCCATGTGACCGACAATGGCTCGGCCTTTACGTCAGGGGAGTTCCAGGAGTTCGTGGAATACTATGGGATTCGGCACATACGCTCCGCCCCATTCCATCCAGCCACAAACGGCCAGGCCAAGTGCATGGTGTGCACTACCAAAGAAGCCCTGTGCTGCATGGATCATGGCGACTGGAACTACAAACTTGCGGCGTTCCTGTTTGGCCAGTGGACAACCTCTCATACCACGACCAGGTGCAGTCCTGCGGAACTGCTAATGGGGAGGCGACTCACAACCAGGTTAGACTGCCTGCACCCAGACTGCACCCCAGAGCACTGCGTGGGCCTGTATCAACAGGAGCCCCCCCATGGGTTCTTCCCTGGGGACCCAGTCTATGCCAAAAACTTTGTGAGGGGTCCCACCTGGCTGCCCGGCCGGGTAGTTCGGGTGACCAGTGTGACCTATCCTATGAAGTCTCAGGAAAAGACAGTCAACTGTGGAAGCGTCACATTGACCAGCTGCGCCACCGTCTCCTGCCAGCAGACACCGACGCACCTGGGGAGAGCGAGGATGAAGCACCCGCTCCAGAACAAGACGAGGAGGGCAAACGTGAGTCACCTGCTCCTACAAACCCCTGGTCGAGTGCATCAGCCAAGGTACACCCTGACATCCCTCCAGCATCGGCCCCGGCCGACAGACTGGACTCTTCCCCCGAACCAGCAGAGGCAGTCCCCGAGCAGCCTGCCATGGAACTGGTACTACGCTGCTTGGTCAGGGAATGGTGGAGGCCTACCTACTTAAGGGACTTTGTGTGCTAAAAAGATCTGAACTATGGCGGGAGGGGTGTTGTGTTCTAACGGCGATTGCACACACGGTCGGAGATCATACACATGGTCAGGCAAACTACCAGAGGTTTGCATTGATAGACAATAGCCCAGGCGGATCATAATTCAGACCAATTGGCCACTCAGGACCTATGGTCAAAGGTGCCTTATAAATAACTCTGTCATGGGAACTGGGTGTGATAGGTGGTGTGGTTTGTACCTGCATATAAGCAGACCCTTGAGTCCTGCTCAGCAGTTCTTGTTGCCTGCTTTAAATAAACTATGAGCTGATTTCACTACTACGTGTCTGGACCCAGTATATTATAGTATAACAGCGAAAAAGAAGAAGAGGAGGAGGAAGAGATTGGATTTATACCCCGCCTTTCACTTGGAATCTCAGAGCAGCTTTCAAACTCCTTTCCCTTCCCTTCCCCTCCCCACAACAGATACCCTGTGAGGTGGGTGGGGCTGAGAGAGCTCTTTCCAGAATTGTCCTTGAGAGAAAGCTCCGACAGAACTATGGCTTGCCCAAGGTCATCCAGCAGCTGCCAAGTGGAGGAGTGGGGAATCAAACCCGTTTCTCCCAGATTAGGGTCTATGCACTTAACCGCTGCACCAAACTGGCTCTTCCCCTAATGTCTGATGTTCATCCTTTTTTTGACCACTGTGTGAAACAGGATGCTGGACTAGATGGACCATTAGTCTGATTCAGGAAAAAATGGAGGGAGAACCATGTATACTTGGAGGAAATATGCTATTTATATGCTTGGAGGAGATATGCTATTTAAAATATACTATTTGGGAAGATACCTGGAATAAGCTGAAGACGTTTGCAAGATATCTGGAATTGAATCAAAGCTAAAAATCATTCTATATGAAAAATCAGATGAGAACATTAAAGTTCTAAAAATTTTGTGTTTCCTGTCTGAGCATGAGCCCCACACCAATGTTCGAAGGGGGTAGGACGCATATAATAATGCTCTGTATTGCAATATCTCCCAAGAGCATTGAGATATCACAATGAAATTCGGTATGCTTGCTTATGATGCAATTTCTTTTTGAAGGTCCAACTCCACGTTCAGGGAAGGGAAGCAGAAATGCTAGAATATATTGTAATGTGATCTCTGCCTCAATGAATAACTTATCAGAATAAAAATTGCTATTAAAGACACATGTCTACATTTCAAGCTTCTACTCAATCCCCATCTCCCATTTCTGAGGTAGCAAGGAATGATGTAAGACACACAGTAACACCCTATTTTTCTTGAGCATCATGTAGTAATTATGAAATACGGTGTGCACATTTAGGAGCTCACTGCAACCAGGGCCAGATTTGGATGAAGAGAGGCCCTAGGCTACTCCACTTGTGAGTCCCCTCCCAATCCCCCACCCTCACGACTAGAAGAAAATGGAAGAGTGTTACAAACAACATTGGGTGAAGCCAAGGATGATGACGGGTATTTAACATTCTGCAATTCACAATTTCTCCTCTAAAGGACATAAGATGTTATTGTTAAATACCACAGTGAGGGGAAAAAATGCATAAATGTTAAAATTAACACTGAAAAGCTTTTGCAACAACTGAACTTTGTAACTCTTTTGTGGAATAAGCATTACTTTTTAGGAAAATGAAGTTGTAATGTTATTCTTGAAAAAAAACAACAACCTTGAGTTTACAAATTACATTGTCTGGGAAGTGTAAATAATATGATCATGGTTACCTGACAGTGTGGCACTTTTGGAATCTACTTTATATTGTCATTAAACAGTCAGTTTTAAAATACATAAACTACAACCATCAAATACAGTAAGGCTAAAAATGTTTTTTTTTCTAGCCTTCCTCATAGCAAAATCATCCAGAACGTCATCAAAATTTGTTTGTCTAAGTGTGTCAGGATGCTCAGTGCGGACAACCTCTCTTGAGACACTGTGGCCCTTAATTCATTTTTAATTCTTTTGAGTCGTGAAAAACTCCTCTCTCCCGAGCAGGTAGTGACCATAAAACTAAGAAACAGCTGCAAGATTGCTTCCACATTAGGAAAGGCCACCTGAATTTTTCCCTTGTATATAATTTGATAAAGGTCTGTATAAGATAGAGAGTGCTCTTCTGTAAGCCTATGGCTTCTGTAAGCCTATCCGCACTAGTGGAGCGGCTCAGGGAAGAAAGGGGCATGTGTGCCTGCCTGCCTGCCTTTCCCCAGCCTGTCCGCTGCAGCGGGCAGGCTGGGGAAAGAGGGCAGGCAGGCACACATGCTGGGTTAATTCCTGGTCTTCTCCTCCAGGTGCTGGCTTCCCCTCTAGGTGCAAGAAGATCAGGAAGGGAACCCAGGGACTTTGAAAATGCCTTTCTTTCCATCCCCAATCTGGGGGAGGGAGAGGAAGGCATTTACCCATGCCCCCCCCCTGCAAAAACGGAGAGACTCGGGGAAGGAATGGGGCAAGTTTGCCTGGCCGCCCTTGGTCTCCTCAGCCTGAGCACCTTGGTGGGCTGGGGAGACCCAAGCCAGCCAGGCAAACATGCCTGCTTCCCTTCCCGATCTTCTCCAGGTGCCCCACAGCAGGGAAAGCACAGGGAAAGCATGTGTGGGCTCCGTGCCTGCCCATCTCTAGTTGCCCTGCAGCTACCAGGGCCCCTGGAGAGACGCACCTTTCCTTCCTTCCCTGAGCTTGGGGAAGGAGAGAAAGACATTTAAACACGCCTTTCCCCCCCTTCCCCCACTGAGCTTCTCCGCAGCAACTTCCATGCCCGCCCTGTGCTTTCCCAGACCCGCCTAATACACTAATGAGCCGCACTGTTAGGGGTGTGGCCTAATATGCTAATGAATTTCTACTGTTGGGTGTGGCCTATTGTGCTAATAAGGCCCTGCTGGGCTTCTTCTACAAAAAAAGCCCCGTCTATAATATTCTGTAGACTTTGGTTGTGAATTGGGGCCCCACGATTTTTTTCCCAGTTGGGCCCCAGTGTTTTAACTGGGCCCCACTGGCTGTCCGGGTCTCATAGTTGCTGGGCCCAAGTTGCCCTGCCCTTGCATGAAGTCTTGGGTTCGCAATTTTGTGAGAGGGGAGACTGCCCGCTGGGGGGGGCGGGGCTGTGGAGGTCCCCTAGATTTAGAGGCCCTAGGCTTCAGCCTACTTAGCCTATACATAAAACCGGCACAGACTGCAACATAACTGAGCCCCAGTTTTTTTAAGGGTGGAAGAAGGATGTAAAACGAAATCTTCCTTGCTGAATGAAATAGGGAAGGAAAAGGGGTATGAACACTCAGGGTGCAATCCCAAGTTCAACCACCACCTGTGCCTATGCCAACAATTTTCAATAGCCCCAACTATTGGAAAGTGAGGTTTCTCACAAACCATGCATGGTTCAGGGGCGTAGACTTCCTAAATCCCCGGGGGGGGGGGGCAGGGGCTCTTTCGTGTGCGCGCGCGCACGGGACCATGTCCCCGCCGCTCCTCCCCCCCCTGGCCCCAGGGAGGCAGACCCCCGCGCAGTTGCGGTGGCGGCAGCCAGCTGGCCAGCTGACTGCCGCCCGCACAAAGCGCGGGGCAAAATGGAGAGCTCGCCGGTGGCCAGTCAGCTGGCCGGCTGACTGGCCACCAGCGAGCTCTCCATTTTGCCGGGGGTGGCTGAGCCCCCCCCCCCGGGAAATTTTGGGGGAGGCTCGAGCCCTCGAGCCCCCCCGTAGTTGACGCCCATGGCATGGTTCAGGAAGCAATCTGCTGTGAAGAAGCCTGTCCTGCCCCAGAATCACTACCGGCCACATTCTTTTTCTTTTTCTGAAAAAAAGTGCAATTCCAAAATAAAAGGCCTGCAGCTCAACAGTTCGTGCCTCTGCATTTGGGTGGTCCCCAGCGGTGAGGTGAGGGTGTCTTCCCATTGTGTGCCTCCTTCCAGACATCATGGCATGCGACCCTGAGCAAGAAAGCGTCCCTGCAGGGGACAGGGAAAGGCACAGGTGGGTTGTAGCCACACGTGGGATGCACTTGCCTTCCAATGCCTGTGTGCAGCAGCTCCAAATTCAAAAGCAAGCCCTTGCCGGAGGTCCCTCCGAGGCGAAACGCTAACGGTGTATATTCTAAGGCAGCTCCCCTGCAAGGCACCACCAGGCGGAGGCGATTAGCACCGGAGGAAGGAGAGCGGGGTGGGGGGCGGGGGCCTATTTAACCTTTACTTTCCCAGGCGCTTTCCGACTGGGAAGCCCCCCCCCCCCCTTTATTTCCTAAATCAAACACTGGCGGGGTAGGATCACTTGTACGGATCACTCTGCCTGGCAACGAGACGCGCTCCCGCCGAAGTCCGTCTTCTCCGATCCAGCGGCGCTCCCTCCCCGAGCAAACATGCTTTAGCGCGAGCTGCAGAAAGCGCCCGAAGACCCCGCACTGGCGCCGATTTAACTCCCGCACTGTCGTTTTTTGTCACTCGTTTGTCCCCATTGCTTCAGCCCCCCCCCCCCCCCCCCAATGTGTTCTGCTGCCCATTTGCGCAGAGGGAGCAAAAGCCACGTGGGAGGCGAGGAGAGACCCAAAGCAATAGAGACAGACGCGGGACAAAAATGACCCTCCGGAAGCCGCTGCCCAACTTTCCCCGTCTGTCTCCACTTGGGGCAGGGCGCCCCTCCGCGCCTTTCTCGCCCGCCTCTCCCTCCCCCCCTCCCACCGCGCCCCGCTCTTCCCCGCCCTTCCCCGGCCCCGCAAGGCTCCCCGCCTGGCGACCTTGACGTCAGCGCGGCTCTGGCTGCGGCTTGAGGTGGGGAAGTTGCTCCGCGGGACCGTGGCGGAGGCGAGTTGGCGCTGCCGCACCGGTCCTCCATCGCCTTGCCTCCTCCTCGGCCGGCACGGGCTGCGGGAATCCCGCCAGCCCAGCCCAGAGCGAGGAGGGGCGCACTCGGCTTCGGGGCAGAGGGCCGCGAGGAGGCCGGTGGCGGCGGCGGGACGACACAGAGCCTTGCGCCTCGAGGAGGGAGAGCGGGCCTGCCTCTGCATTGGCTTTCTCCTCCGTCGCTTCAGCAACAGAACCGAACCGAACCCCCCCCCCCCCTCTGCGCTGCCTGCCGCTTGCACTTTCTTGGCCCCTCGGATTTTATGGTAGCCTCCCCGCCCCACGCCGCTTCTGCTTTCCTCGATCATCGGGTTTTAGGCTACCTTCTTCTACGTCTCTGCTATGGCTCTTCAGGGGTGATTTCGCTGTCCGCACAGCGTCGCCCCGGGGCATCTGAAGGTGGGGTTCCCCTCCCCGTCGAGAAAATGGGGAGCCCGCGCTAGAGGCAGAACCGCCCTGGTTTCGCGAAGGAGCAGCGGCGGCGGCGGCGACGCGCGGCCAAGGCCGGCGAGGGAGTTCGCGGCCCTGGCTGGTACGGGACGGGAAGGGCGCGTCCAGCGAAGCCCGCGAAGCGGAGGAGCCGCCGCCGAGCAGCCAGTGGCGCCCCCCTAGGCTGGGCTGTGGGATTCCGGGGGGCGAGAGCGGCGAGGCGGGCGCACGTGGCTGGGGCGGGGCGGGGGCGGGGGCTGTCCCGTCCGCCGCTCGTGTCGAGCTCCCGCCTGTGGCTCGGCAGCAGCAGTCATGGCGCTGAAGGACAGCAGCGGCGGCGGCAGCGCGGCCGCCACCATCCTGCCCATCAGCGACATGGTGTCGTCGTCGTCGTCGTCCGCGGCGGCGGCGCTGGAGCCGGGGGGCTGCGCCTTCCCGGAGGTGGTGGAGCTGAACGTGGGCGGGCAGGTGTACGTGACCCGGCACTCGACGCTGCTCAGCGTGCCGGACAGCACCCTGGCGCACATGTTCGCGCCCCGCCGGAGCGCCCCGCGGGAGCTGCCGCGGGACAGCCGGGCGCGCTTCTTCATCGACCGCGACGGCTTCCTCTTCAGGTACGTGCTGGACTACCTGCGCGACAAGCAGCTGGCCCTGCCCGAGCACTTCCCGGAGAAGGAGCGGCTCCTGCGCGAGGCCGAGTTCTTCCAGCTGGCCGACCTGGCCCAGCTCCTCGCGCCCAAGGGGGCCAAGCGGGGCTCGCTCCACGACGAGGGCTGCCAGAGCGACCTCGACGACGGCAACTCGCCCGCCAGCGGCGACGGCAACGGCGGCGGCGAGCTCCTCCTGCTCCCCCCGCGCGCCGGCGAGAGCCGCTCGGGCTTCCTCACCGTCGGCTACCGCGGCTCCTACACCGCCGCGCGGGACAGCCAGGCCGACGCCAGGTTCCGCCGCGTGCCCCGCATCATGGTCTGCGGCCGCATCGCCCTGGCCAAGGAGATCTTCGGCGAGACGCTCAACGAGAGCCGCGACCCGGCCCGCCCCCCGGAGAAGTACACCGCCCGCTTCTACCTGAAGTTCACCTACCTGGAGCAGGCCTTCGACCGCCTCTCCGAGGCCGGCTTCCACATGGTCGCCTGCAACTCCACCGGCACCGCCGCCTTCATCAGCCAGTACCGGGACGACAAGATCTGGAGCAGCTACACCGAGTACATCTTCTACCGTAGGTCCCCCCCCCCCCCGCCCCGTGCGCCGCTTCTGCCTGCCCTGCACCCCCCAACCCCCGGGTCTCGGGACCAGTGTTCCCTCTAAGCTGAACTAGCTCACAGTCTTTTAGCCTCCGGCTCGCACCTTTTTGTCCTGGCTCCAGAGCAAACCAATCTATGCGCTAGCCAGATTGCTCGCTCGCAACCGCGGGTACCTCACAAAGGAGAGTTTTTGCTCGCAAGGCTCCGCAGCTTAGAGGGAGCATTACTGGCGGGAGGGAGGAGGGAAAGTGATTTCGGTTGCCAGGTTCGGTGGTTACTGAGTAACTTGCCTTTTGGTTTGAGGCAAGGTGGCCTGGTGTATAACCTGATCTGGGAAGCTAAGCAGGGAAGGGAGACCACCAGAGGAAGGCGATGGCCAACCGCCTCTGCTTCCCACTCGCCTTGGAAAACCGTTTGCTGGGGCTGCCATAAGTCGGCTGTGTCATGATGGCACTTTATGCCCTGGCAAGTTGCTGTTTTCTCAGGTTTCCAGAATGAATGCCTCCTTTTTAGAACCTGGCATTAGGGCATCCAGAGCTTACGAACTGTTGTATATATGAATGACTCAGTGGGGGGAAAATCAGTTTTGTTAAATCTATTTAAGCTCATTCACATTAAAGAGAAGGAGAAATCTGGTAATGTCTCTGGGTTTAAAAAAAAAAAAAAAGCCTGAATGTGATCACTTACCAGTTACTGCCAAGTATATGAAAATTCCATTTAATTTTGATTGGTAGACCATAACTGCTGGTGGGAACAAATGAAGACTCCCTAAGCTAACAGTTTCTAAAGTATTGTCCCTTTTTGGTTGAAATAATATCCGATCTTAGCATTTAACATTTGGACGCAACAGGCGACATGTTTTGGATCTAGATGGTAAAAAACTGGGGTGAAGCAAATGGGCTTTGGGAGATACTTTGGGGGAGATGTTTGTTGTTTTTTACATTATCTAAATCAGCGTTCCTCCTTCTAATTGCTCAAATGACATGTTCCGAGCTGATTTCATACATGCTGGACATTCACTAGGGCTGCTCATCCTTACTTGAATGTGTGACCTTTTTTCCCTTTTGCGCAACCTGCTTGAATTGGCATTGAATGATAGGAAAGTTCCTTCTCTGGTGGTAAATCTTGGACTGGTTTTCATATGGAAGTCATCAATTGATGCTGCATGGAACCAGAGGCACGCATGCATGCACGAACCGGCGTTCTACCTGGGGTCTCCTGTCAAGTTTGACTTGACTTAATAGCATAGCATGGTTGTTTTGCTCAAGCAGTCAAATCACGAGAAATAAGATAAAATTAATTGTGGTGTTGTGATACTTCTTGTCCGGCAGTCTTGTTCTTATAGTGGTCAGTCTTGAGGAGCGTCTTGGAAGTGGGATGGATACGGCATCTTAGGTGGACTTGATTTGCAACATTGCTTAATTTCAGAAGGTAGTAGTTAGGGTTACATTGCTACTCGTTATTATTGTGACTTCTGTCCTGGGAACATCGAGGAATTGATATTTTACATCGGAAGGCTGTTATATTTCCCTGAGTAAAAAGCATAAGTTTCTTTTCCTTGCCAAAACCTTCTGAAGCCCT
The DNA here is from genome assembly GCA_029233225.1 of Lepidodactylus listeri. Classification (NCBI taxonomy): domain Eukaryota; kingdom Metazoa; phylum Chordata; class Lepidosauria; order Squamata; family Gekkonidae; genus Lepidodactylus; species Lepidodactylus listeri. Next base: position 106,063,756 of record JARCFY010000009.1, on the reverse strand, counting down.
AATAACTGCATTTTGCTGAAATTCTCTTTCCTGTAAAAAGGTGGGAGGGTGATGGATGCCATTATGCTTTGTGGGTTTGCTAAAGTGTAGCTTGGTATAAGATTAAAGTGGGCAATACCAGGAGTAAGGGAAGGTGTTTAATATTTTATCACTACATTTTCTTCCATTCTCATTAACTACAAAGTAAACAGACTCCATCTGGACACATTTCAGGGGAAGACAGAACAGCAAGCGTCTCAGTTTTCCAAAGGCTATTAAAAAGGTCTTCTGTTTCCCCCCTGCCCTCCCCACCAAAAATAAAAGCTTCAAGGAAGGCAGAGTTCCTTAAATAACTCTCAGGTGTGTACACTATGCAAATGCAGAAATAAACCATAGATATGTGTTACTAGAACTCGTCCCTAAATCTCACCAAATGCACGCTGTGTTGGACAATAAGTAGATAATGATTCAGACTAATGAAAACACAGCTGGATTCAAAATGGGAACATCCTTTGGCAGAGATTTTTCTTCCCAAGTCTCAGGAAGCTTTAAATCTTTTTTTAATGGGTTTGAGTTAAGCCCTGTACACAAGGGAGCAATTTGTCTGGCTTGTTGTGTTTGCCTGTGTTTGTGCCTGTGCCTTTGCAGTGGCGGGAAGTGTGGACGGAAGTGTGGTTGGAGTGGCTGATGACAATGGCCAAATGCCTAGGAGGTGGCTGCAGTTTCCCTCTTCCGCCCGCCCCCCTCCCCAAAGTTATTCAGACAAATATAATGAGAAATAATGTAAGGATTTTAACTGTGATTGCTGCTGTGATATCCATTTTAAGCAGAAACAGAGGGCCAATTCACAAAACGATAATGCTCCTGGGCTGCTTGAGATTGCCGCACATGTCAGCTGCCTGCCCTTGGCAATCGCAACATGTAGGATAAAGCTGTTTTTTGTAGGTCATTCCACTTCTTGTCTTTTGAAAGTATTGAAAAGGCTTTGGGTGGTAGTCGATGCGCACAAGAGTTCCAAGAGGCTGCTGTGAGCCTGAGAGTGAAGGGAATAAATTATGAATTGCTCTTCTGGCACTCAGCTAAGAGTCACAGTTCACTCGACTTTTGGTTTAACAGTTGGGACCTCTGGTGGCTTCCTGCTTTTAAATAAACGAGCTACTTGGGGATCTCGTTTCACTTCTCTTCACTGCATTGGCAAAAGTCTCGTCTGTCCAGGGGTATCGATGTGAATTGCTCTGCTGGGAAGCACAGGTGCAATAGAGAGCCAGTGGGGTGTACTGGTTACAGTGTCAGTCCAGGAAATACCTGCTCGTGCCACGGAAGCTCGCTGGGTGACTTTGGGCCAGCCACGCACTCTCAGCCTAATCCACCTCACAGGGTTGTTGTCAGGGTAAAACAGGAGACTGATGTAAGCTGCTCTGGGATCCCATTGGAGGGAAAGGCAGGGTATGAATGAAGCAAATAAAAAGGAATAAACAAATTCTCGTTTCTAGGAGACTTTGGGAGGAAGTGCCAGCAGGTCTACTCTGAAGTAAATTCCATTTCATTCACTGGGACTTCCAGGAAAGTGTTTTTAGGATTACAGCCTTTAAGGCATAGTCCAACCCAAGATAAATACTGCTGGGTCTCATTGAAATCATTGGTGTGGTACCTGTACATTTTGAAAGCAATAAGACAGTGTAGTGCTTCACACTGGCTGCATTGTACCCTATAGGGCTCCCTGCATGCGTGAGTGGAAGTGACCCTGCCGTCTCAAATGCCGGCCCATGTTCCCCCCTCCTGTGAACATTCTCTTCCTTTTCAGTGTCAGAGCTGATAGATCCAGTTCATTTTACAGCCTGATCCTACGCATGTTTAATCAGCAGTAAGATCTAATCAGGTGAATTAAATGGCACTCTTATGTCACTGCATAGGATTGTGGGGGTGGTGGAAAGTTCTGACTTATAAGTCACAGCTGACTTATAGCAATGTTGTAGGGCAGAGGTGGCCAAACTGTGGCTCAAGAGCCACATGCGGCTCTTTCACACATATTGCGCGGCTCCCCACAGGGCGGCTGGGGAAGCTAAATATCATTGGACAAATAAATATCATTATCAATATCTGCTTTTACTGCTTTTGTTATTATTTTTGGCAGACTCATTTAATCTTAATAAAAAGCAATTTTGCATATTTACCCGTAAAAACACATAATATGTGTTCATGTCTTGCGGCTCTCAAGCATCTGACATTTATTCTATGCGGCTCTTATGTCAAGCAAGTTTGGCCACCCCTATTGTAGGGTTTTCCAGGCAAGAGACATTTAGAGGTGGTTTGCCATTGCCTGCCTCTGCATAGTGACCCGGGACTTCCTTGGTGGCCTCCCATCCAAGTACTAACTAGGCCAGTCCTCCCTCTAAGCTGGGGAGTCTTGTGAGCAAAAATCCTACTTTGTGAGCCACTGGCATTAAAGTTGTGAGTGAGCGATTTGGCTGCTGCACGAATTAGTTTGCTCTGGAGCCATCCTTCCTGAGCTAAGACAGAAAAGTGTGAGCTGGAGACTAAAAAACTGAGCTAGCTTGCACTAACTCAGTTTAGAGGGAGCACTGGGACTGACCCTGCTTAGCTTCTGAGATCAAGCTAGCCAGGGCCATCCAGGTCAGGGCACATAGGATCATGCACTCTCTCATTTCACTTTCTTGGAGGTAGAAGAAGGAAGAGAAGCCACTCCTTTCCTGTGTGAGATACCGTATTTTTTGCTCCATCAGATGCACCTGATCATAAGACGCACCTTGTTTTTAGAGGAGGAAAACAGGAAAAAATGAAACAGAAAGAAAGAGAGAGAGAGAGATAAAGGAAGGAAGGAGGAGGAGAGAGAGAGAGAAAGAGAAAGGAAGAAAGAAAGGTGGGGACAGAGAGAGAGAGAGACAGACAGAAAAAAGGAAAGGAAGGAAGGAAGGAAGAAAGATAGAGAAAGGAAAGAAGAGAGACGTCGGCATGCCATGCAAAGCCAGGGCTTTCTGTGCAAAGTAGCCACGGAGCTTAATCTGTGGGCGGGGCTTTCTGCTGCTGGCTGTCTTAAAGGGGAAAAGCATTTAAAGGGAAAGAGTACTTAGCCTGGTGGGGTTTTTCCCTTTTAAGTCTTAACAGCTCAGGCCCAGCAGGGAGGGGCGGGGAAGGCTGGGATGCCAGCCTGAATGGCGTTCCCCTGCGTTCCTGCTGAAGAAAGAGCCCTGTTACAGGTAAGAAAAGCTCCATATTCACTCCATAAGACGCACACACTCCCCCCCCCCCACTTTTTTGGGGAGGAAAAGTGCGTCTTATGGAGCGAAAAATACGGTACATTGGATTATTTTAATTTCAACTCCAGTAAGTAGCCCTCTTTTAAAACAACGTTTTAAAAGTAAATATGAGATAGTCACAATTTATTGTATTTGTAACTATCTATCAAACACATTGCTTCTTTGGTAAAGGAAAAACACAGAAAGACTAAGCAATTTGTTGCGAATTCCACTGAACTCAAGACACTAGGAAGTTATCACTGATGCTAGGATTCAGTAGATGCCTTCCTGTATCTCATCAGCATCATCTGGTGGCCCTAGTTCATACTCCTGCATTATGTCCTCCAGCTATATGAGTGCAGCAAAACATTCGCTTCTTAGATTGTGAATGTTTAGTTGATACAGCCAAAAATATGGGTATCTACCTCCCATCTCATGCCAGATACAATTGTGACGAGTAACTGGACCCCACAAGTAGATGTGGCTGCCTCGCCTTGCTTCTGCTGTTGGTTTTCTTTCTTTTTGGCTGCGCAGCCACTCCCACCCTCCAACATCATCTATCCGTCTTTGTAGCATCTCCTGGGAATGGAGCTTGCAATGCCATCCTAAGAACATTGCCCCTAGGAGTAAGATCCATTGAAAAGACCTGAGCTGGATTCAGAATAGGCCTACTTAGGATTGCTTTCTCAGGGGTGTACCAGCTCAGCACTATTAGTACATGGGCAGTCTGCTAAGGCACATCTCTGTTAATGACCAAACCATGTATTTTGGGAACTGCACCTCCCTGCTGAATTCTTCCTTTCGGCCTATCTGCCCTCCTCTTTCTATTTATCAATGCCGCCGTTATATCTGGACTGGACCATTGCAGTGGCCTCTGCTTCAGGCTACCCATGAAGAGCTTCCGAAGCTGCAGCTGGTGCAGAATGCTGCAGCTGGCCTATTGGTAGGGGCCGGTTACTGGGAGCATGTGGCTGGGAGCACTCTGGCTACTGCCCCGTTCCCGGGTCTAGTTCAGTGGCATGGGACCAGGCTATCTGAAGGACTGTCATCTCCCATAAGCTCTTGGCTAGGAATCAAGATCACAGGGGAGAAGCCCTCTTGATTCTCCTGCCAATCAAGGGGGTGCACCTGGTTTTTTTTATTCATTCATTTTATTAGATTTCTAGCCCCCCCCCCCCACATGCTTTTATCTTTAGGAGGCAGTTTAAGAATGTTGTATTTAGGACAATATCTGATTAGTTTAGTTTTTCTAATTATCGGCTGTCGTTAAAATTGTGGTTTTAAATTGTGTTTTTATGCATTTGTTATAGTTATTGTTTTGTTTACACTGCAAGCCACCTCAAATGAGGGAAAGTTGAAAGGTAGTGAATGAATGTTTTAAATAAAATCACCACATATTTAAAACATCCCTATACCACTTTTCCACCCAACGCAGGGCCCCAAGCTGTGAACCTTAAAACATTCTGATCATTAAAACTGCATATATAGAAAACAATAAAATACAACATAGTAATCCACAAACACACAACCAGAGAGAGGAGCCAGTAACAGTTTGTGGGGGGTGGGGGGGTGGGTGGGTAGGCCAAACATTTTAAAAAGTCCTCACCCACTGGTGGACGACAATAGAGGGAGACAGATCTCCCTGGGTAGGGGTTTCCAAAGTTTTAGTATCACAACCAAGAAAGCCTTTTCTCAGGTTGCAACCTGTCTACTCTCAGTTGAGAGGGGCATTTGAAGCAGAGCCTCTTAAGATAACTGGAGTGGTCGCTATGTTCATAAGGGGGTAGATGGTCATTCAGGTATGTTGACTTCAAGCCATATCTGGCTTTTTGTCAGCCTTCCAGCGCTCGTTGTCAGCATTATGGTACCAACTGTAGACTTTCTCCAAATCTCACCCCATTCATTGCTTCCCTTGTCTTCTTTCTCTGGAATTGTCCACCCCCATTGTCCCGAAAGCAGTCACGCTTAGATCTTCTCTCCTCCTGATCTCTCCAGCTCCTTGCCCTTTTCAAAACCTGCCTCTTCCCACTGATGCTTACCACCATTGCTTCCCTCTCTTTCGGAGGTCTCTTCTTCTCCTGTGTGCCGAGCCTTGAAAACAAGGGCATGGTGGTGGATGTCCTTTGTAAATTCTTCCAATTCCAGCTTCTCTCCTTATCCCCTTCCCATTACTACTGAGGCTTCTGAATTCACCCTGTATGACTCTGCTCCACTCTGTGTCACCATGTCACAGTCCTGTACTATTCCCTCGGCTATCTCTCAATTTTTATTTCAGAGCTTTAATACCTGGTTTACCATCTTCCTCTCTAACAACATTACCAGTTTGCTTCTTGGTGAATTCAACATTCAAGTTGATAATCCCTTTGACCCAGTTGCTTGTCTTCTCCTGTCCTAACTGCTTTCTTTGATCTCTGCCTTTGGACTGATTCTCTGCTGTGCATTTCCTTGGGGATCCTTTTGATCTTGTCTTCCAGTAGAACTGCTCTGTTTCTGACCTGTGTGCTACTTTTTTGCTGGACCACCAGCTCCTCTGCTGTGTTTCAAAACCTACCTTTCCCATAAGGGTCTCTTGTTCTTTCCATGATCTGCAGACCATTGACTTGATGGCCTTCTAAGAAGCATTGTCACTTCATCTCCTGTCATGGATGGTCCCCTTTTTTAGGTCCTGCAGTTTATGCCTTCAGTTCAACTTCCCAGTAAGCAATTTGCCCCTTGCATCCCTAGGTCTGGTTTACTCCTTTGGTTCATGTTGTTGTGCAGCTAGAGGAAAACAAAATAATTGGCTTTTGTCCACTATAAATTCATGGTATCCTCATTTGGCATCATCCTGGCTAAGACAGGAAGGATTTTATACTTCTTTGATCCACACCAACTCTAGGAATCCTTGGTCCCTCCTCTGTAGCTTAGATGTCTACGAAGGCTTGCCCACTGACTCCCTACTTGTTGCTGTATGACCAAAGGTGTCAGCATCTTTGGTGGCAGAATTGATTTTTCTGCCCCTCTAAGAACATAAGAAGAGCTCTGCTGGATCAGGCCAGTGGTCCATCTAGTCCAGCATCCTGTCTCACACAGTGGCCATCCAGTTCCTCTGGAGGGCCAACAACAGGGAATAGAGGCTGCGGCCTTCATAAGGAGAGCCCTGCTGGATCATCTAGTCCAGCATCCTGTCTCACACAGTGGCCATCCAGTTCCTCTGGAGGGCCAACAACAGGGAATAGAGGCTGAGGCCTTCATAAGGAGAGCCCTGCTGGATCATCTAGTCCAGCATCCTGTCTCACACAGTGGCTATCCAGTTCCTCTGGAGGGCCAACAACAGGGAATAGAGGCTGCGGCCTTCGTAAGAACATTAGGAGAGCCTGGCTGGATCAGGCCAGTGGTCCATCTAGTCCAGCATCCTGTCTCACACAGTGGCCAGCCAGTACCTTCAGAGGGCAAATAACAGGACATAGAGGCCAAGGTCTTCCCCTGATGTTGCTTCCTGACACTGACATTCAGAGGTAGTACAGACATCAAGACGTACAGAGGAAAGGAAATAATTGAAGGAAGTACAAGGAAAAAAGAGCTGGATGAATATGAAAATGGTGGATGTAGTGATGGCCACAGACAGATACAGCTTTAAGAGGGGATCAGACAGATTCATAAAGGATAGGTCTATCAGTGGCTATGAGCCATGGTGACTGAGGGGAACCTCCACATTCTGTGGCTTTGTGAATCTGTCTGATCCCCGTTTAAAGCTGTATTTGTCTGTGGCCATCACTACAGCCACCATTTTCATATTCATCCAGCTCTTTTTTCCTTGCTCTCACTTCAGTTCTTTCCTTTCCTCTGTACGTCTTGATGGCTGTAGTGAGGATGGCTGACCTTCTTTGCAACTGTCAATTTCCGCTTCTGTTCATGTACCCTTCCCATTACTGACTAACTTGTTCATCTAGCCCCTTCACATGTTCCTTTGATCCTGGCCTTCATCTGTATACTATTATCGATGTGTGCTCCCGTCTACGGATAGCTAAATCCATAGATTGGGGCCACATGGATGCTAAACAGGTTTGTCAGCAAACTTGGGGCATGCCCTAGGTTTGCAGAAAACCCTGAAATTTTTTAAAAAAAACACACAGTGGGATTTAAATCCCCTGAAAAGTAAAGTAGCATTCTCTGTGTAGGTGCAGAATTGGTTAGTCTGTAAAGTGCCACAAAACAGGAATATACCACTTACCCTGTCCAGATGTAATTCTGCAGTGCAGAAGGCAAGAGGGTAGCGTGATCAGAGTTGACCAGAGAGCCAGTTTGGTGTAGTGGTTAAGAGCACAGACTCTAATCTGGGAGGAGGAAGAAGAGGAGGAGGAGGAGGAGATTGGATTTATACCTCGCCAGGGCTTTTTTTGTAGAAAAAGCCCAGCAGGAACTCATTAGCATAATGGGCCACACCCAACAGCAGAAACTCATTAGCATATTAGGCCACACCCCAGAGAGTGCATCTCCCTTACAGGATTGGCTTCCTCAGGTACTCCACGGCTGTGGGTTACCTGAGGAACCTGAGGAGGGGAGGCAGTTTAAACTGCCTTCCCTCCCTGGATCGGCTTGGCTTCCCCAGGCACTCCACAGCTTGCGAGGTTTCTGGGGAACCCAAGTGTGTGTGTGTGGGGGGGGGGAGGCTGTAGGCGTGGCCAACTTGGAAGCCAGCCGGAACTCTGTTCCTGTGCGTTCCTGCCCAAAAATAGCCCTGTACCTCGCCCTTCACTCGGAGTCTCAGAGTGGCTTACCATCTCCTTTCCCTTCCCCCTCCCCACAACAGACACCCTGTGAGGTAGGCGGGGCTGAGAAAGCTCTGAGAGAACTGCTTTTTCTTCAAGAACAGCTCTGACAGAACTATGGCTTGCCCAAGGTCATCCAGCAGCTGCATGTAGAGGAGTGGGGAATCAAACCCAGTTCTCCTAGAACAGAGTCTGCATTCCTAACCACTACACCAAACTGGCTCCCCACTCCTCCACATGCAGCTGCTGGTGTGACCTTGGGTCAGTCATAATTTCTTTCAGAGCTGTTCTCTCAAGGGCAGTTCTCTCAGAGCTCTTTCAGCCCCACCTACCTCACAGGGAGTCTGTTGTGGGGAGAGGAGGGGAGAGGGATTGTAAGATGCTCTGAGACTCCTTTGGGTACTGAAGGGCAGGGTATAAATCCAATCTCCTCTCCTCCTCTTTTTTTGGATTATACTCCTAGGTGCTCTTTAGATTGCTAATGAATAGTATGCATCCTTGTTCAAAAACTGCATGGATTTCAAAATGGGAAATTTGTTTTTAAATTAACATAAATCGACCTATTTTCATAGTGACACAAAACATGATTTAAGTAGTGATTATACCAATCAGTTCACTTTGCTCTTTCCCCCCCCAACAACCCAGCTGGGTGGGTGGGGTTAAAAATGGAAATGCTATTGGATATTAGGATCTCATATTTGGATATGGAACTAGTCTGTGCTCATAAGTTCTAAAAGCAACAATATCTGAGATACGGTGTGGGAGTCTCCATTCCAAGATAGGAAAGTGGAGAGCTATTTGGAAAGGAAGGGGCAGATTTTACCAAAATTAGTATATGAGGTGCTTGTTTAAACTGAAGTAGTCGACTGCTTGCTTTGTGTTGAAGTACTACTCCTTAAAGAGGTACCACCGGAGCTGGAAAAGACACAATTTAATTTCTTGTAGTTTTCCAGTTCATTTGCCTTTTCAAAAGTGACAGCCAAGGTTGGAAAAATATTTCAGATTCGCGAACGTCAAATTGTTAAGCACAGGGCTGATCATTCCAGCTGACAGGTGAGCCTCAAATTCACTTAATGTAATGAGTTCCTTTGTGTAGTTTGCTGGGCCTTTCCTGCAAAGAGGCCACATGGCTGTGATTGCCATGTGATATCTCTCGGCACCCCGATGCAAAGCGTGGGTTGAAGGTAGATAACGCAGCTGAAATGCTGATGTTAAATAGGTCTGGGCTCGAAACTAAGATGCCAACTCTGGGTGGGGAAACCCCTGGAGATTTTTGGGGTAGAGCCTTGGGAGGGCAGGGTTTTGGGAGTCGAGGGACCTCACCAGGTAGAATGCCATTTTCTCCAGGACAACTGATCTTGGTCATCTGGAGATCAGCTGTAATAGCAGGCTATTTCCTGGTGCAGTGTGGATGCTGGCAACCCTAGCTTGAACAGTGCCTGGTTGAAAGAAGAAGAAGAGGAGGGAGAGATTGGATTTATACCCCACCCTTCATTACCTAAAGGAGTCTCCGAGCGGCTGACAATCTGCTTTCCCTTTCCCTCCCCACAACAGATACCCTGGGAGGTAGGTGGGCCTGAAAGAGCTCTTTCAAGAACTGCTCTTGAGAGAATAGCTCTGAAAGAACTTGTGACTGACCCAAGGTCCCACCAGCAGACGTGAGAGACCACATGAGAACAATTTGTAAGCATTGCACTCCTTAGAAGAAAGGTAAAGTTAAGCAGGGGTGGCCAAACTTGCTTAACATAACAGCCACACAGAATAAACTTCAGATGTTTGAGAGCTGCAAGACATAAACAAATACCACACACACATTTTTATTGGAAAATATGCAAATTTTCTTTTTATTAACATTAAATTAGACTGTGTGAAAGAGCCGCATGTAGCTCCCGAGCTGTGGTTTGGCCATTCCTGAACTAAAGATTTCCCTTGCTTGAAAGCCAGTCGAATACGACTCTAAAGATGTGGTGCTCATCTCCATTTCCAAGCTGAAGAGCCAGCGCTGTCCAAAGACTTCTCCATGGTCATGTGGCCGGCATGACTAAACGCCAAGGTGCATGGAATGCTGTTACCTTCCCACCAAAGCGGTACCTATTTATCTACTTGCAATTTCTTGCTTTCGAACTGCTAGGTTGGCAGGAGCTGGGGCCAGAGATGGGAGCTCTCTCCGTCACGTGGCAGTAGGGTCTCGAACTGCTGAGCTACTAATCTTCCGGTCTGCAACTCATTGTCTTAACCTCTGAGCCACAGTGGCCCCCACCTTAGAAGAAAGTAGTATATAAATATAGCAATTAAACATTCTGTCTTTCACTTCATGTAGCTTATTCTTCTTTGCCGGCCATCTTCTTGTAAGTGGAGGAGGCTGTTGCATCCCTCCCAATCTTAATGGGGCTTTGCTGGCCCAGGAAAGTGACCAGAAACACAACTTTACAGAGAGGAGATAGTACAGATTTCATTTTATTTTTTTTCATTCAGAAAGCTCCATTAGATCTGCAGTCCAGTTTGCGGTTTGTTGCAGAATTCTTACTTCTGCTGCACTTCCTGTAATATTGGGAAGTCAGAAACCTGGGGATTTTGGCGTTATGAGAACAACGGAAGAGACGATGCAGAAAACTGAGTCCTTACACCCACAAAGATGACTTCTGTGAGGAAATTTGCCAGAAGGCATGCTTTCCCCCCTATTTAACAGGTGGAAATTGCTTCTCTAGCAAGGTAAGCATAACCTTTTAATACAGGAGTTCTTTTTGTCTTGGGAATCACATTGCTTTTGTTAAACTCTCCAATGGATTGTTTTCAAAAACATACACATGCTCTACATTTTCAAGGAGAGGTTACCCAGGGTTTATCTATATAGTATACATGTGGTATTTGTCTGGGTTTGTAGAGAAAGCCTGGGTATTTTCCCCTTGAAATGTAAAGCCATATGCATGTTTTTGCAAAACAATCCAGTGGACAGTTTAAAATAAGCAATATGGTACCCTAGACAAAAGGGGCTCTATATTATACCTTCGATATCGCCTCTCACAGTATGCCCCTGGAAGAGCACTATGCTCCGGAAATAAGAACTTGCTGGTGGTCCCCAGCCTGAGAGATGTCCGGCTGTCCTTGACACCTGCCTGGTGGAACGCTCTGCTGGAAGACATCCATGCCCTGTGGGAGTACAGGGCATGTAAGGCAGATATGTTCTGTCAAGCTTTTGGCTAAGGACAGCGATGGGACTTTTTCTGGCACTTCCATGTGGTTCCTCATAGCCCCTCCCCCTTGGGAGGTCGGGAGTTGGGTTTTCCCGCCATCTTAAGTATTGTATATATACTGTTTTTGCCTATTGTTATTTTTTGAACAGTTTTTTAATGTAGCTGTATGTGACTGTATAACACTGTTGTGAGCCCTGCCTGTAGGGAAGGGCAGCCTAGTAAATCTAAATAAATAAGACTATGCTTATCTTGCTAGAAAAGCAGGTTCTACCCATTAAATAGACGCAAAGCATGCCTTCTAACAAGCTTTTCATATGTGGCGACATTCTGTCCTCCTCCTTATCAGTTTGGTTAGTGAGGGCCCCCCAATTTTGTTAAGCTTGTGGATGCTTTTGAAATTTTGAGAAAAGGTAGCAGATACCACAATAAAGTGTGTTGCGCAAACCATTCCCAAAATGGCTGCCATGGGGGCTGAGGCCAGACACAAAGTGTTGAGAGGTTCCACAGAACATTTGGAGGATCCAAGCCAAGCGTTATTCTCTGATAGAGGCAGGGTCCCCCCCCCCCCCATGGGTACTATCTAAAGTCCCAAAGGTGATACCTCCAGTTTTTCAGAAACAGTTCCTTCTCCAATAACTGGGGATAAAGACTGGGCCATTATTTGGGGGGAGAACACAGTCACAGCTGCAAATCTACCATGATATAGACTAGTCCAGTAGGCCGCAAGAATGAGAAGGATGTGGAGAGCTAATAATCTTTAGTGTATTTAAAGTACAATATTTTGATTAAATTTTTTTAAAAATTCAAAATACTCCTCCCCCCTGTTAATAACAAAAGTAGCAAGAGGCTAAACACCAAGAACTTAAAACAAACTCAAGGTTAAAAGAGACTACAAAATGATAATGGCAAGGGTAGGCTGATTCCACCCTTTAAAACCATTAGATGAGACCAGGATGCCCTGTTTGCCACTCCTGCACCAGGAGAGTAGAAAAATGCTAACGTGATATCATGGTCCTGTGTGGTTTTCTCAGCTATAAGGAGATGTGGATTTTTAGTGGCTGTATGACACCCCAAATGTGTATTTTTTGCATAGGCACTGGCTGTGGTCTCACACACACTAAATAATCAACTTTCAGTGCACTTTCCAGCTGGATTTTACCGTGTGAACTGGCAAAATCCAGTTGGAAAGTGCATAGAAAGTTGATTATTTAGTGTGTGTGACTGCAGCCACTGAAAGACACTTAACATACACACCTTCCCCATTGAGGTAGCTTTCAGTTTGGTGTATTGGTTAAGTGCCCGGACTCTAATCTGGGAGAACCGGGTTTGATTCCCCACTCCTCCACTTGCAGCTGCTGGATGACCTTGGGCAAGCCATAGCTCTGTATCAGCTGTTCTCTCAAGGACAGCTTGGGAAAGAGCTCTCTCAGCCCCACCTACCTCACAGGGTGTCTGTTGTGGGGATGGGAAGGGAAAGGTGTTTGTAAGCAGCTCTGAGACTCCGAGTGAGTAAAGGGCGGGGTATAAATCCAATCTCCTCTTCTTCTCTTCTTCTTTCAGGACCATACCAGTTTCTTTTCCAGGTGCAGAATTAGATTGTGTCTTCAAGCCATCATCTGGCAGTAATGCTGTATATTGGCAAGTTGTAAAATCGAATATTGCTAACATGCCTGCTGATGTGTTTACAAAATCAACCTTTTTAAAATGGGAGAGGAGGAAGATTAGCTTTGCATACCTCTTAGTGGCCACGGACTCTGACTGGAAGTCAGCTTCTTGGAGAATGGGTATAATTTCCATTCTGAGCTTCTCTCACTCTCTGCATTTCAAAACATGCCCTTCCTATTATGGAAGCAATCCTCTATTATACATGGTTATTACTACGCTTTCTCCTTCAAAGGGCCTAATTGGTCGTAATAGATTATACTTTTAACATCCGAGCATCAGAGAACCCAGCTGGAAATCGTCCTTCTCAGTTGACCTCTGGAGCTTTGACGTTTTCTTTAGAAAAAGATCTTTTAAACATTTCTGGGTTCTTTTAAAAGATTCTTTAAAAATAAATTGATGCTGTTTAATTCTCTACGTGGAAGTCATAATTCTCTAGTGCATGTTAGGGAAATTGTCACAACTAAGGAAAAATTGTTTCTTTTTTATCCTGTGCTCTTCCGCTGGTGCCAACCTGCAAAAGGTCAAAATCAACTGTCCATACTCATAACTTCTCTGTTGTGGCCCCTCCCTTATGTAGGGTTGCCGGGTCCGGGTTGGAAAATACCTGGAGACTTTGGAGGTGGAGCCAGGAGAGGGTGGGGTTTGGGGAGGGGAGGGGCCTCAGCATGGTGCAATGCCATAGAGCCCACCCTCCAAAGCAGCCATTTTCTCCAGGGGAGCTGATCTCTGTCAGCTGGGGATCAGTTGTAAAAGCTGGAGATCTCCAGACCCCACCTGGAGGCTGGCAAACCCACCCTTATGGAATGGCCTGCTTGAGGAGGTCAGGAAACTACGCAGAACTGAATTACTTGAGAGAGTTTTTCTACACAGGCAATAGGGTTGCTCTGTACAAAATGATTTCACAGAACTACTTGGACAAATGATTTAAGGTCTCTGGTCTATGCTTTTATGTGTCGCTTCTGTAAGTATTTTTGTGTCATTTATTTTATTTATTGTATTAGGCTTTTATACTGCCCTCCCTGCAAGCGGGGCCATGTTAAGTTAAGAAGAAGAAGAGGAGGAGGAAGAGATTGATTTATATCCTGCCCTTCACTCACTTGGAGTCTCAGAGCGGCTTACAAACTCCTTTCCCTTCCCTTCCCCACAACAGACACCCTGTGAGGTAGGCGGGGCTGAGAGAGCTCTGACAGAAGCTGCTCTTTTTCAAGGACAGCTGTGCCAGAGCTATGGCTTGCCCAAGGTCATCCAGCCAGGTGCAAGTGGAGGAGTGGGGAATCAAACCCGGTTCTCCCAGATCAGAGTCCGCGCACTTAACCACTACACCATGTTGGTTAAGTGTTGCTTCAGTTGTTTTTTTATTATTCTGGTTGGTTCTACAACCCTGATCCTATTCCATTGTTTATTGAATGTCCCATCCTGTTGACTGTCTTGACTCACTCTGTGTAATCCACCTTGAGTCCCAGTGTGAAATAGGGACTATAAATAGCATAAATGAAATAAAAATAAAGTAAATCTCAGCTTTCTTCCCAAAAATTCAGGGCAGCATGTATGGTTCTCCTTTCCTCATTTAACCTCACATGAGTCTTGTGGGCAATGCTCCCCCTAAGCTGTGGAGTCTTGTGAGCAAAAATTCTACTTTGTGAGCTACTGGCATTAAAGCTGTGAGCGAGCAGTTTGGCTGCTGCATAAATTAGTTTGTTCTGGAGCCACCCTTCCTGAGCTCAGACAAAAATGTGTGAGCCGGGGGCTAAAAAACGGTGAGCTAGCTCACACTAACTCAGCTCAGACGGAACACTGCCTGTGAGGTAGGTTAGGCTGAGAAACTGTTCCGTGCCTGCGGTTATCCAGTGGCCTTCATGGTGGAGGGTGGAGTTAAACCCTGGTCTTCCAAATTCTAAGCTGACATTCTAATAGCTGGTGCCCACAATGGTGCCCACATATATATTTCCTGACACCTATTAGTTTCTTCAAAAAGCATCTTTCCCCTAAAGAAATAGCTAGTCCTGGCTTTCCGTCTTCCTCATTGCAGCAGGAGGCGCTTTAGGAGAACCCGAGAATCATCACCTGTGTGTGTGTTCCCTCTAAGCTGAATTAGTGTGAGCTAGCTCGCCATTTTTTTAGCTTCCAGTTCATATTTTTGTCTTAGCTCAGGAAGGATGGCTCCAGAGCAAACTAAGTTACGCAGCAGCCAAATCACTTGCTCACAACTTTAATGCCAGTTGCTCAGAAAGTAGATTTTTTGCTCACAGGACTTCACCACTTAGAGGAAGCATTGGTGTGTGTGTGTGTGTGTGTGTGTGTGTGTGTGTGTGTGTGTGTGATGGGAGCACTTCTTCAGAAAACAGCCGCCTCCATCAAAGGAAGGTGCTTTACTTGCACCCACATATCATTTTGTAATAGCGTGTCAACCACTATGTGATTAGCCCTGGCCCCTGTGGCAGCTGTTTTGTGGTGGCTCCCACCTCCAGTACTTAACATTCCAAAAGTGTTGACAGCCTCAATGAGACTGCAGCCTCCCTGCTCTAATAAATACACTGTATTCACTTTCTTTAGGAACAGGAATGCCT
The DNA here is from genome assembly GCA_029233225.1 of Lepidodactylus listeri. NCBI lineage: Eukaryota > Metazoa > Chordata > Lepidosauria > Squamata > Gekkonidae > Lepidodactylus > Lepidodactylus listeri. Next base: position 106,048,343 of record JARCFY010000009.1, on the reverse strand, counting down.
GGCTTTCCTTCCTTAGCGTATAATGGTAGAAGAATCTGAAGGTGCCTAGAAAACTTGAGACAGGGCAAACTGTCAGCTTGAATTAATAGCACAGAGAGAGAGAGAGGGAGAGAGAGATGATATTTAAAATTATATCTTCATCAAAAGAAATGTCAAGAGAAGAAGCTGAAAATACGTGCATAGGATGTAATTGTTGGATGTGACTATGATAAAATAATTAAAAATAAGTTCAAGGACACAAGTAGAGATTTTTAAATGATCTGGGTTGCTAAGCAGGATCAATAGGTTGGTTAAAGCTATGATCAGAACAGTTCAAAGAGATAAGGATGTTTAATCAGATTGAGCTGTGATATTTTTGCTAGTCAGGGGCTTTGTTTCCATAACATAGATTATTCAGATGTGCTTGGATTCTCCGGCCCTCTCTTACTGAGTCACAATCTTCAACTTTTCAACCCCAACCTTCAATAGAGGATGTATTTTTACATTTTTTATCATGTGTCTTTTTAATGGTTCTGCTTCCTGTTTCTCCTTCCTTAAAAAAAGAACAAAAACAGTAGTAGTGCAGCTGGAGCAATTTGCTTTAGGTTTGGGTGTTGTGAGTTGTGACTAAGGTTGCCATCTCTCAGCTGGCAGATCCAGGATTGGAGGAGCAGAGGCTTCTGTGACATCACTTCCTGTTTTGGACATTTCTTCCTGTTCCAAAACAGGAAGTGATGTCCTGAAATTCTAAGAATTTTCAAATCTCTGTGATAAAAACCATAGAGATTTAGAAATTTCTAGTGTGTCCTGATATCATTTTGAGTCCTGAAAAAAGAAGTGATGTCACAGTGCCCTAGAAATTTTGAAACCTCTGTGGTTTTTATCATACAGGTTTGAAAATTTCTACAGTGTCATGCTATCACTTCCTGTTCCAAAGGAGGAAATGATGTCCTGGCGTCATTTGATACCATCCCTCCAGTTTTTCTCCTGCTGCTCCATTGAGCAAGGGCAGGGGTGGGGAGCAATCGCAGGAAGTTTCCTCCAGAACTGGTAAGTGGCAGGTCCATAGCTACTGTGGAGCCCGTGGGGCCTGCCCCCCATGCAGTTTTTACAGGCATGTTTTTACTGCCCCCCTGGGTGGGGTGCACCCCCATGGCAGTTTTTACACCCCCCTGGGTGGGGTGGGCTTACTTACCACCAGCAGCCCACTCAGGAGGGGCAGAAGGAGCCACAAGCCCCCCATTCCTGCTGCCTTTGCTGAGGCAGGAGAAGTCCAGTGCGGAGGGAGGTCCAGGCAGCTATGGGAGCAACAACAGGGGCCAGGCAGAGGTGCTGGAGTCCAACAGAGCCCAGCCCTGCCCCTTGGGAGGGGGGTGGAAGAGGACAGGGCCGAGGCAGTCAATGAGAAAAGGTCCTGGGTGCTGACCTGGCTGTTGCCGGGTAGAAGAGCCCTGGAATGCTGCCGGAGCAGCAGAAAGATGTAGGGGAGAAAATCAGTCCAACTCCAGCTGTGTCTTGTTTCTCGTGCTGCTTCTTAGACTCCCCCAGCTCTGAGTCCCAGCCAGGGGTTTGCGATGGCTGCATTCCTCACACTGTTTGGATGGGACCCCCTTGTGCCAAAGAAGGCCCTCTGGAAACACCCTCAGCAGGACAACAAAGGGACAAACAGAAAGAGGAGCGAAGCCTGAGTCCCCGCCCGTGTCCCCTCTAAACTGGGTTAGTGTGAGCTAGCTCACAGTTTTTTTTAGCTTCTGGCTCACCCATTTTTATCTTAGCTCAGGAGGAACGGCTCCAAAGCAAATTAATTCATGTAGCAGCCAAATTGCTCGCTCACAACTTTAATGCAAGTATATTATTTATTGTATTTATTATTTAGTTATTATTTAGAAGTATGAGCATGGCTTGGCAGTACTGCGCAGACATATAATGGCAGGCCCCCCGGAAATACATTGGCCCCCTGCGCAAAAAGTTGCTAGTTACGGGGCTGGTAAGTGGTAACTCTAGTCCTGGCCTACCCATTGAAGAGCAGTGTTCCATCGGCAGCATACTTGTTATACTTATTCAAATATGAGCTTACTCTTACAGGCCTGTTTGGAGATAATTTCCTCAGATTTCATAAGGATCTCTTTCCAAGTATATGTGCAAATCCTAGTGTAAATGCAGATGACTGGTTTACTACCTGATAATTGTGAGGAATCTGTATTTATTTTTTAAATATGGGTTGCAGAGCTGCAATAAAGGTGGACATGTTTAGTTTTCTCTTGTGTGTGGCTAAACTCATTATTGCCTTATGGTGCTATGAAATGAAGTCATTAGGTTGAATCCAGCCAGCTTTTTTAATTCAATCTTGCCCAATTCTCCTCCTTACTACAATCCCTACTCCACCTAATTTTTGTCTATGTGGGTCCCGTGTGGGTTCCATGATCCCCAGCATAGAGTTTTTGGGTGGCCAAAGACGATCCTTCTGCCATTTGTTATCGGGAGAAAAGATGGTTGGATCCAACCCATTACGAGTGGCATCGTAAACAGAGTTACACCCTTTGGAATCCATTGAAATCTATGGGATTAAAGAGTATAATGCTGCTTAGGTTGACACTATTTGTAATGTTGTTCTGCTCATGTGCTTTTGGGCGGAAGATGCTGTTTTCAAATATTGTTCTCAAAAACAATTAGGATTTGATAAAAAGTATCAGCAGTCCATGTCATAACTGGAATTCTGCACTTGTTTCCCCTTTGTGCATGAGGGAATGGATAGCGTCCTTTTCTGTGAATCACTGGTTCTGCACATGTGGTTAAAATTAGTAATCACAGTGTTTATTACTATTTATTGCTTAGTCAGATTGTTTTAATGAATGCTGTAAGCCCCTATGGAAGATTATATTTGGGTGTGAGTATAAATGTTTCAAATAAATAAATGTTAAAAGATGGTAGGATATGCACCCCCATCCATCCCCACACTATAAATAGGGAAGTATGTTTTCTTAATAAAAAGACACAAACCCCAAAAATTTAAGAAGAATTAACATTTCTCACAAACACTGGCAATGTGAATTTGAAAGCGAGGAAGTCAAGCTGTCCGGAAAAGACTACTCTAGCTATGAAATTATATAGTTTTGGAAAATACCTTCCATACTCATTTCCTGAGGTGTAATACATATAATCATGTTCAAAATGTGGGTAGCCCTAGCAGGTCTATAACCAGGATTTTTTGGCTTGGGGGTGTTTTTTTTCCCTGGTGGGGCAGCCGTTATATGTCTCTCTACATACAACTGTATAAAACTGTCATTCTTGTACGTATAAATAATAATTAGCATACATTTAACTAATAATAACAACAACAGTAATAATAAAGACAAGTCATTTATCACTCAAAAATGTTTCAAGTTTATAACTGAAAACAGGGTTTACCCAGATCCTAGCCCACCTTTCAAAGCAGCCCACCTTTCAGGGCACCTTTCCTCCTTCAAACTGTTCATTGATTCTCCAGTTACTGCCTTTTAAATATTACGTCATCTCTATTCTGTCTCTTTCCCCAGGGGGACCCAAAGGGGCATACATTGTTCAGACCTTAGTCTGAACACCCCCCCCCCCATGAGTCTGTTGTGCCTACCAGCCAGGGTTCAAGGATCAGCTGCACCTATAGTGATGAAGACAGTGAAGAGTCACAGCAGTCTACCATGGAAAATACACAGGAGGGCGGAGAGGGAGATCAGAGAGGGAGGGAGAGCTGGAAAGTGTAGAGTTACCAGCAAATCAGGGAGGGAGAGCTGGTGAGTACCAGTAAATCAGGAAAAGGCAGCAAATTGGGAAGTGGGCAGGGCAAGAAGAGAAGAAGAGATTGAATTTATACCCCTCCCTTCACTACCCGAAGGAGTCTCAGAGCAGCTTACAGTCCCTTTTCCCTTCCCCTCCCCACAACAGACACCCTGTGAGGTAGGTGGGGCTGAGAGAGCTCTGACAGAAACTGCTCTTTTTCAAGAACAGCTGTGCCAGAACTACGGCTTGCCCAAGGTCATCCATCAGGTGCAAGTGGAGGAATCAAACCCGGTTCTCCCAAATTAGAGTCTACACACTTAACCACTACAAAGCGCACACAGCACAGCACAACTTTACAAATGAATTAAAAATTAATTTAACAATTATTTCTTGCAGCAAGGCCTTGTGGGGCCTTGCGGATACATGATGGGGCCCCACAGTTATGGGCCTGAGCCTTAGCATGGCAAAGACCTGTGTATAGGGTTGCCAGCTCTAGTTGGGAGGTGTGACGGAATTGTAGGTTTGTGGACATCAGTAGGTTTGTGGACATCAGGTAAACAAAGGAGCTGCTTAGTCACATGACAGAGAGAGGGAGGTCAGAGGGCTCAGAATTCTCAGTGAGTGACATAACTGAACAGCTGACAGTTGAAAAAAAACAGTTGGAGAGAGCTCTGAGGAGGACAGAAGACTCTGGGCTCAGTGGACTCAGCCATATAGCAGTTTAAGTAGAAAACTGTGGCTGAATAGCTTTCTGAACTGGTACCTTCTAATATAAAGAGGAGAGTGACCAGAGGGAGGAAAGTATAAGACCTCAGTAGTCACAAACACCAGACACACTGCTCCAAAGGAACTTCTAAGGCGGCTAAGGAAGGGCTAAGGGTCTAGAGGAGTCTGGAAAGCTGGGGTTGTTGCACCAGTAGACTCAAGAGACCAGGCAAATAAAGCCCAATGGTTAACCACCAAAAAGTTATTGGATAGTGGAGTCAGAGGAGGGTTTTGTGAACTAAAGAACATCTAGGTTATACGGAGAGTGCTAAGCTTACAGCATACATGAAGGCAAAATAATGGGTTTATTCAACAAAGAAACAAAATATCCTGTGTAAATGCATCCCATCCCCCTGTTGAGTTTTCTGTGTAATAAAGAGCTGTGCTGTTTGACTTTTATATGCACGGGTGCCTGAATTTCTGGTGAAGGTTTATACAGGACAGCTGTCCTCAATATATAAGTAAATTACTTCAGACCCTGAAGAAACTACTTTTATAAAGAAGTGGTCATCCTTCAGGAAGCAGAACTGATCAGTCACTTCACAGAAAAATAAACTGAATCCATTACAAATAGAGAAAATAGGCAGGAACTCCATAGTTCGATCAACACAACGGCCGGGGAGAAGTCGTTATGTTATAGGAAGTAACTGGAGGTTTTGAGAATGGAGCCTGATAGGACAGGGTTTAGTTCTTTGCTTAAGTGGATTAAATAGCAACACCAAGTTACAAATCCACTCCCTCGGGGAACTGCAACTCCATTCAGAAGAAGCTGACTCCTTAATTTCTGGTTAGCTATACCTGTATTACCAACTAAGAGTGCCTCAGTTTTTAAGGGTAGCGATAACTTTTCTTAGCTTTTCTTTTTGCCACCCCAGCAGGAAGAACGAGACAGACAACAGTCTTGGAATTAAACAAGGGCCACTTTATTGACTTACAAGACATTGCAGCAACGGGACAAAACCAAACCTAAGCAAGCCTGGAACAGGCAAGGCAGGCGTCATTCCCTGACCTGCCTCCTTGCCCTTGTCGGGCGGGTCACCCCAGCTCCGGTCTTGAGCCAGCGATCTAGCTCGCGCCCGGCAGCCTGGCAAGCTGGTTGCCACCTAGGAGCGCCTACCCCTGAAGCCTTAAAACTTGCAGGGAGGCGCCGACCTAAGAGGTTCCCAGAGGCGATCATCATTTCCTGCCCTGGACCTTAAAACCCGAAGGCAGTTCCTGACGACCTCCTGTTCCCTAACGGGATCTGCCATGAGGTGCTCACCAGTTCCGTTTACTTGCTTGCACAACCTGCCAAGTGGCCTAATCAAGCCCCTAACCACCACCTGTAGCCCTTAATCCGCTGCCCTCAGTGTAAGGTAGGCAAAAAGATCTCTGCCGTACGGCCAATTGTGGAAGAGGTGAAAAATTCCTACCTGGCCCCTAGGCGACCAGCCATAGCCTACACTAAGAACAGGGCGGGCAGGTGGGCGAGCACGTGGACCAAGCGAAGAGGCTGAGCTGGAGCGGGGCTCGGCCTTTTAACAGGCCGGCCCCGCCCCCACTGGCTGCAGGACGCACAGCGTCCTCCCTGTTGCTGCCCCGCCCTCCCGCGGTGCGGCAAAGCAGCACCTGGGCGCTATCGGCGGGGCCGGGCATCCGGGAGCTCAGAAATCACTACAGCTTCCAGATCCAGACACTTGTTTAGAACATCCACTGTTTCACCTGACTCCTGCCAAGAGGGAAAAAGAGAATTGGGTGATGTCTATATATTGGTGACACCTCACGTCAGATCTCTGGATGACCTCTCTGATCACAAGTAGATGCATAAGGAACATGGATGGAACCCTGAGAGACTGCATAACATGTATTACATAGAGCCAAACAGCCGTCCCTGAGTACCTGTAAATAGTCTGACTAGGACAAGAGCCACCAGGGCTCATTGCCACTCTCAGCCTGCTGGTCAAAGGATAGTATGGCGATGGTACTGAAGACTGCTAAGACATCTAAGAAACCCTATAGGGTGGCATTTTCCTGCTCCTAACTAAAGTCATTCATTTGTGAGGATAAAATAGAAGAGATGAGGACAGCGTGGTAAGCCACTTTGGTTCCTTTTTTGGGAGAAAAGTGTGGTATAAATATCTAAATAAATAAACCAATTCAAGCAACCAGTACTAAGTCTAAGCTTCTGAAACTGTACTGTAGGATCAGTGATATCCAAGTAATGACAGGTACTGGTGATGTTGATTGGCAGAAGCTTAGCAAACAAGTCGCAGTGAGACTCTAAATTTACCAAGATGTTTCCTAGCATGTTTTCAGTCCAAGTTTTCCTCTACCTATGCTCAGATCATCTGCCAGATTCATCCCCCCCCCTCGCTAAACCAAGGAGTCCAATTAGATTTGCAAAATGGTAGAAACCATCTAGGATTGATTGGTTTTCCTACCTGGATCATTTTGCGGTCACCAGTCAGCCAGGGCTTTAGCTGGAGCACCGGTCATGTCAAGTATGCTTTTCCAGAGAGAAGAAATGAAAATATCCTATATATTTGGTACCATTACTGTTAAGTGTTGAAAGCCAAATAATTTTTCTTCAGTGTGTGATTATGAGTGCGGTGCTAAAGAGTCCAGTCCAGTACTCTAGTCAAAGACCATTCTGTGAGAGGAGACTGATGTTTACACACTATAAAGGCTAAGGTCAGTTTGGTGTAGTGGTTAAGAGCGGTGGACTCTAATCTAGAGAACCAGGGTTGATTCCCCACTCCTCCACAGGAAGCCAACTGGGTGACCTTGGGTCAGTCACAGTTCTCTCAGAGCTGTTCTCTCAAGAGCAGTTCTCTCAGAGTTCTCTCAGCCCCACCTACCTCACAGGGTGTCGTGTTGTGGGGAGAGGAAGGGAAGGAGATTGTAAGCTGCTCTGAGACTCTGAGTGAAGGGTAGGGCATAAATCCAACCTCTTCCTCCTCCTTTTCTCCAACTTTGCATAATAGATGACACCAGAATAGAAGTCACCCCCCCAAAAAAATCAGTTTTATCTGCTTGTTATTCTGTTCAGCAGTTATGCACAAGTTCTGAAAATTAGTTTAATAAGTAATATATGGGTAATTTTAAAAGTTCTGAGAATTGGTTTTATTTAGAGAGCATAGTGCCATATCTAGGTGCAACTTATCCTGATGGTTTAAGGCTTTTTAAAAATAATGGCAGAAAGAAGTAGTTTTATACCATTTTCAAGTTAGGCATTTGCAGAACTGCTGCTTCTGTAAAAGCAGAGTTACTAAGCAAGAAAGTATGTCTATATATTGGAGTTGCTCTCTTGGGGCTGTTGTAAATTTTGCCCATATATCTTTGTAGAAATTGCAGAAGGGCCTGAAATTTATCTTATTGATTTCCATTGTACTGAGAAACTTAATTAGAAATACTTGGATTTTTCAAGTCAAGTTAATTGTCCAAAATCCATACACTGGTTCCCTTGGTGTCCACTCATTTTAGAAACACTGTAAGCTCCTTGGGGCAAGGGCCAGTCTTGTTTCCTTATGTTACAGAATAGTATTCATAATGATAATAGAAGAAGCTCTTTCTCTTAGAAGTAATGGGAACTAGATGAGGGTAACACCGTATGTAGTTTTACCTTGGAAGATTTTCCAAGGAATTATTTACTTTCTTTACAGTCATGGTTAATTTTAGCCATGTGTCTGTTTCTCTTGCACATAGACCTTTGTGCATTTAGAGAAACTTTTCATTACTTTCAGAAACCAGCTGCTGTTCCCCATGCTGAAAGTAGTTTATATCCTCCAAAATCATCTCTGTCATACCTGTTCATTAGTGCTTCTTTGACAACATGATAAGTAGTTAACTATTGACATGTACCTTAATTCAAACTTCCTGCTAGAGTTGCTGAGAACAATTCATTTCCCTGTGTCAGGATGGAACAATATATATAGGAGGAAAAAAGGGGGCCGAATTAAGATATTCATAAATGTGCACTATATACGTACCGTATTTTTCGCTCCATAAGATGCACTTTTCCTCCCCAAAAAAGTGTGGGGGGGGAAAGTGTGTGCATCTTATGGAGCGAATATGGAGCTTTTCTTACCTGTAACAGGGCTCTTTCTTCAGCAGGAACGCAGGGGAATGCCATTCAGGCTGGCATCCCAGCCTTCCCCGCCCCTCCCTGCTGGGCCTGAGCTGTTAAGACTTAAAAGGGAAACGGCAGGAAAAACCCCACCAGGCTAAGTACTCTTTCCCTTTAAGTGCTTTTCCCCTTTAAGACAGCCAGCAGCGGAAAGCCCCGCCCACAGATTAAGCTCTGTGGCTACTTTGCACAGAAAGCCCTGGCTTTGCATGGCATGCCGAAGTCTCTCTTCTTTCCTTTCTCTATCATTCTTCCTTCCTTTCCTTTTTTCTGTCTGTCTGTCTTTCTGTCTCTCTCTCTGTCCCCACCTTTCTTTCTTCCTTTCTCTTTCTCTCTCTCTCTCTCCTCCTCCTTCCTTCCTTTATCTCTCTCTCTCTCTCTCTTTCTTTCTGTTTCATTTTTTCCTGTTTTCCTCCTCTAAAAACAAGGTGCGTCTTATGATCAGGTGCGTCTTATGGAGCGAAAAATACGATAGTTTAACCAGTGAGTCTGGTTTGTATCTGTTCTCAAGCAAGATTATTAACAAGAAGAGTAGTGTGACAGAGAAACACAAAGCATGTAATTAGTTTACTTAGTAAAGCAGATTTTGTTTTGAACCCAGGGCATTCCATGACTCATGTAAATTGTCTTTAAAACAAATTTTGTCTTTAATCTTCTGTAGTGGTCAGTTTTAACTTCCATTCTATATCTTATGGAACTGATACAGTAGTTCATGGCTTTCTCCACCTATGTACTGTGGCCACCATCTAGCCAAGATTGAGCACTTCTAAGTACCATTGATTTCAGATGCTGTATCTTCTCTAATGAATAAATGGAACTTAGAAGTGCTGAACTTTGATAGGATTGTGCCTAGTATCGATCTTGGCAATACTAGCTACCAGCTCATAATATTTTATGTGCACTGAGGCTGTTGGTCAGCCCAGAGATATAACAACTGAACTGACCAGAAGAAGAAGAGTTGGATTTATACCCTGCCTTTCTGTTGGAGTCTCAGAGTGGCTTACAGTCACCTTCCCTTCCTGAGAGAACAGCTCTGAGAGAGCTGTGACTGACCCAAGGTCAGCCAGCTGACTTCATGTGGAGGAGTGGGGAATCAAGCCCGGTTCTCCAGATAGAGTCCGCTGCTCTTAACCAGCACATGAAACTGGCTCTTGAAATGTGATGGCCCCTCCTCCTCATACAGGTGCATTTTTAAATATACTTGTTATGGGTGAAGACAACTCTGTAGGAATTCCTTTCAAGGAAATGCACAAGATCTCACTGGGAAGGTTTGATTTGTAATAATCTTTGAATATTGCGTCTTGCTATCTAACCTCCATTCTTCAGTTAGTTTACAGGCTTTCAGGGTACAACCTTGCACCTAATTCTTTTTTCTTTTGGGAACCCTGTTTACAGATTAAAACCCTGTTTTCTAGGTACCTCTGCTAGAAGAGAAGTGAAGAGACTAGAAAAGTATTTTTATGTGTTATTTTTAAAACAACACTATATATACTAGTGAGATTTTTGGCATTTCATTAGTGATCTTAGTGGAACATCCTGATACTACTAAATAGTGGCTTCTGATGTTTTTTGTACTGATGTTTGGAAAGTTACAAGGTTTATATTATTGCTAAAAGTAGCCTTTGCTTGACAAGAACCAGATGATAAATGATACATGTCATACATAGTAATAAGGTATCAGAGATACCTTTGGCTGAGACTGCCTTTCTTTCATCCTCCTTGGAGAACTCTGCTGTGAAATTTCCTTCCTCACCTTATGCAGAATATGTCAGTATCAAAGTTGCATTGATTAGGTTGCTGTGATAACGATGTTTGAAATGGTGATGGCAGGGAGTGGGCATTAGCAGAAATCTTCCAGTGGCGACAGAAATACACTTTCAGTGCTGTAAAAAAAGTAACTTAACTGACATGCAGAGATAGAACCAGTTGGAACATTACTCAGTTGACAACCCAACAGACAAACAAATGTAGAGTCTGTTGTCCTCATAGCATGGCAGATCAAGGTAGGGCAGTGAGATGGTACAGTCTTGATGGAACTCGATTGCTTCAGACTCTCGGGTGCAATTCATTACAGATTTGGATGCACTCTGAGCTCTTTGATTGCAGTTGTTTTAAGTATCCCTGACTCTGGGCTATGGAAAGTTTGGAAGCTGACTCATATTAACTAGCACAATAAGGAGATGGCTAAGCTAGAATTTCTTCAGGTTCTGGGAGTATTTTTTGCAAGAAGGGCATTTAAATATGAAGTCTCCTGCCCATCAGTCAAGTAGTAGAACCTGTTGGGACCCTGTTATTATTTTGAATGCACAGCTTGGTTTTAGTTCTGCTACCAACGAAGAGAAAGATGCATATTTTTTCAGGTCTGGACAATCTCAGGAAAAAGAAAAATTAAAACTCTTGGGCCATCTTAGGCAGAGTTAGTCTAGTCTAACCCTATGGCTCAGAGGTTAAGATGCTGAGCTGCAGACCTGTAGGTCAGTAGCTCGGCAGTTCCAGACCCAAGTGCCGCATGACAGAGTGAGCTCCCATCTCTGGCCCCAGCTCCTGCCAGTTCGAAAGCAAGAAATTGCAAGTAGATAAATAGGTACTGCTTCGGTGGGAAGGTAACAGTGTTCTGTGTGCCTCAGCATTTAGTCATGCTGGCCACATGACCACGGGAAAAGGTTTTGGACAGCGCTGGCTCTTTGGCTTGGAAACGGAGATGAGTACTACACCCTAGAGTCAGATTTGACTGGCTTTCGAGCAAGGGAAACCTTTATTTTTAAGCCTATGTAAATGAATGGGTTTAGGCAAGAATAATTTTGCATAGGATTGCACAAGTATGTGACTGTGTCTCAGCTCCTTGGGGGGGGGGGGGGAGTTGGATTTCCCCCCTTGAAAAATAACAGAAATTGTAGAGAAAATGGAAGTATATGCAATACGTACTTTCCTGTCAAACCTAAACCAATGTTATTGTTTTAACAACATGAAATGCATAATTTATAATTTAACATATGGTAGTACTATTTGACATAGTTATAGAATTTCAAAGTATAAATGCCTGAATGTTCTTCATGCATAAATGCAGATATGCCCAGTACCTGAGAGAGATCTACAAGCTGCTGTACCCTGTGCTGCCCGAGCACGTGGTCATAATCCCCCCCCCCCCATCTGAGAGACAGGAAAGAATAAAAGTTGAAATTAGAAAACAAATTTTGTAGAGCAGAAAAGAGTGTGTTGGGCAGAAATGGTTTCACATAGTCATGGCTACCAGCAAATCTGAATATTGAGATAAAATTTTGAAAATACTGACTGTATTACAAAAACACATTGTACAATGTTAACGATTGCCAAAAATTTGTGGTATAGGAATTACCATTATCTATTAGGAATTATCATTCTTTAATTCTGTACGTTTATTTATTTAGAAATGTCAGTGCCACCTGTCCTGGAATCGGCCTGAGGTGGCTTACAAAGTAAAAGTAATAAAATCAAAACATTCAAAGATATTAATGAAAATCCAGCATTAAACGTAGGCCATAAAAACAGACCCGGTTAAAATAACAGTTTCCTGACAAAAATTGTGTTAAAAGATCAACTCCTTGATTAAACATCTGGGTGGACAGAATTTTTTTTGGCCCAGGATCTAAAAGAAGTCAACTTAGGCACCAGGTGAGCCTCAGAGGGGAAGGGCATTCCACCAGCATGGCGCCACTACTAAAAAAGCCATGTTTCGGGATACTGTCTGCCCCAGCCCTGAAGGCGAGACACAGACAGCAAGGCTTCTGAGGCAAATCTGAATGGGCAGGCTGGACAATATGGGAAGAGGCAGTCCTTCAAGTACCCTCGCCCCAAGACATTTAGAAACAGTACTTTGATGTGCACAGAAACAAATGAGTACACAGTGTAGATCTTTCAGCATTAGGGTGATACAAGAGGGGACCCGCAACAAAATGTTGCATAATGTGTTCTGGCCCTACCATAGTTTCCCGCAAGGAACTTGTGGGGAGGGGGCATTCCCCCACCTTATTTATTTATTTATTGTTCACATAATCCCGCCTTTCCAGATAGCTGGCTCAAGGTGGCTACCAGCAATGAAACACCATCAAGATGGTTTACAAATTTAAAATATAAAACACCCTCAGAATTAAAACAACATGAACACAATAATACTGGCGGCAATCAGAGTTTTCATGGTGAAAGTGGCGGCAAAGGGTTCAGCCCGTGGATCCAGGGCGATGGTATCCTGATGGTATCCAGATGTGGTTCCTGCTTGGAGAGACCCATCAACAGCCTGGCTCTGGCATTCTGCACCAGCTGCAGCTTCCAGATCTGAGACAAGGGCAGCCCCATGTGGAGAGTGTTACAGTGGTCTAGTCTCGAGGTGACCATAGCATGGATCACTGTAGCTAGGTCATCGCGTTCGAGGAAGGGAACCTTTGTTTCCCTCCCCTCCCTTTATTGTCAAAGCTCACTTCTCTGTCTTTCTGCACGCACCCCTTATCTACAGATCTTCCCTCCCCTCCCCTTCTCCTCTCACCCCTTCTATATCAGCTTTCTCCCTTCCCCCTTCTCTAGCAATCCTTTCTTACCCCCTTTCTCCTCTCACCCCTTGAATGCCTTACCCCTGCTCTTCTCAGACACTCTCTTTCCCCCACCCCTTAGTCTGCCCCTCTCTTTCACTCTACTATTTCTCTACCCCACACACAATCTCCCCCTCTTCCTCTCCCCCTCCCTCAGACAACCCTCTCCTGTTCTTTCTCTCCCCCAACAGACAATCCCTTATTCTCTCTCTCTCTCCCTTCTCAGAGAACCCCACTTCTTTCTGTTTCTGGCAAGGGAGGGGGGCTGACGCAGGCTTCGCTTCCTCAGGCTTCAGCTGACCGGCGGCAGGGCCAGCTTGGGCAGCAGCAGCAGAAGGTGAGTTGGCTCCCAGAGAGGCGCCGCTGCCCCTTTGGCTCCCCACAGCCTTCCTTCCCTGGGAGTGGCCAGATCTGGTGGCTGAACCCCTACTGTGCTGATATGGGTCTGGCAGTGGGGCGCATGGTTATTGGCATGGCGGCTCTCCAGTGTCTTTCCCTGGTGGTCCCAAGCGGCAGCGTGGACTGTTCTTGCTGCTGCAGTCCTTGCAGCGGTGGGGACAGTTATTGCCATGGCGACTTCCTTCGCAGCTCCAGCGGCTTTTCCCATGCCTCCCGTAAGTCCGTTCTCTGCTCATGTGCAGAGCAAGCAGTTTTACTTTTGGGGACATTGAAGTACCCCTGGTATACTTTTTTAAACATTTTGGATTTTTCTGCAACTCTGGGGAGTTCCCCAAGTTTGCTGAAAGATCTGTTTTCCCTCCATGTGCCCCAGATCTTGGGAAATAAGTATCCACATGCACAGGGGACCCTTGGCTATTAGTATATAGATGATCCCTTCATCCCACCCCTCACAATAGCCTGACTGCCACATATTGAACAAGCTGAAGTTTCTGGACTGTTTTCAAAGGTAGCCCTACGTAAAGCTCATTACACTAATCTACACTGGATGTAATCAGACCATGGCCAGATCAGGCTTTTAGAGGAACAGCCCTAGTTGGTATATCAGTCAAAGGTGATAAAAGGCACTATGGCGAAAGATCTGGTGAAGGACTTGCACACGAGACAAGTGAGTTTGAAGGGGAAAACTCAAGTCTGCTCTCTGGCAGTGAGCAGTTTATTTTTAACATACACAGACTTACACGCCACGCCCTTAGGTTGCTGCGTCAGCGTTCAGTAGACAATAGGGTCAACATGGAATCAACATGAGAGGATGAGACAACTGTCTCAGGAGCCTGCTGTTTGCAGAAAGGCTTTACCAGTAACCAGCTTCAAGAGAACAATGCTCATTGTGCAGCAGGGAGGGGGAAGAAGTATGGACTTTGACCTGGCTAGCACCCCAGTCTTAGACTTCCCTACAATCTGGGTCTCCCAACTGTAGGCCAGGATCCAGCTGTACCCCCAAACTACAAGCTTGTTCCTTTGGGGGAGTGCAGCCCTCTACAGGACAGGTTGGCTTCTCAAGTCATTGAGGAGCTCTGTCATTGACCAAACTGTACCTTATTCCTGTCCTGGATTTTCATGCTATAGATTTTGAGTGAATAAAACATTGGCTTAAAAAGCATTTCATTCCAAAAGGGGAAATGTTTCATTGTTGTTGTTATTTAAATTAGTGCTTCCCAAAATTTCCTATTGGGAAAAGTTTTCAGGGGGAGCCCCCTTTTCTAAGTTCCCTCCCCCGGCCTTCATGTCTCTAATTGCAGCATTAGCACTTGGGGGAGGGGAGGATATCAGGTATTATAGGAACCATTAATTGCTGTGGTGTAGGTTGTTCAGATATGAACATACGGGCACAAACCCATTTTGTCAGATATTTGAAATGGCTAATGCAGACATTCATGTTCAACACTAAAGTGCATTGGCAATGGTTTTAAATTGGGTTGACATATTCCTACCACCTTGGTAAGTTTTGATGTATATTTGGTTAATTTCCTATAAAGAAGAATGATGTTTTAAAAGTCGAGAATGATAAACTAGTCACTGTAAAAAGTATATTTTCCCTATCCAGGCTACGTGTATTCATTGGAGCCAATTCATGGACATGCATACCTTGCTAGCAATATCCAGATTTGCTTAACTCTGCCATCCAGTTTTCTGTCCCTTGAGTACTATCGGTCACCGTGGATATTTTAGTACGTAGATTTCCCAGAAGGTTGAATAGCCAGTGGATGGAATAGCAGCCTGGGGGGAAATAGCTGGTCTGTTAGGTAAATTCAAAACTATAGGAGGCTGTTCATGGATGCCTTCAGTAGTTTGGAACAGCTGTTAATAGTGCCTGGAATGACTCCAGTGTATACAGCCGCATAAACCACAGATTTACAGAAAGCTTTGAAATTCCTACCAATCAGGAGAAAATGCCAAACAGTAAGAAGTACAAATTTGTATGCAAGTGGGGTGTGTGCCAAATGTTGCAAATCGCTATGAATGTGATGAACACAAAACTATGTTTTTTTAAAAATGTTGTATTCGTTGAAAATGGAATTGAGATGTAACATTGCTAGAGAGTGGCTTTCCTCTTCACTTCTTGTAACATTGCTGTTCTACGGCTGGTTATAATTATTAACGGAGTCTTTGGGACTTTTCAGCATATTTGGTACGACAAATGTGCGGTTGTTACTTGTCTGTTTATGAAGGCTCTAGACGGGTTTGTGCTGAATGGTCATTGCAGTTTCACAGCAATATTCTCTGCGGGAAAAGCCAGTTCTTCACCCACCTAGCAAGGCACTGCAGTTTGCTGTCCAGTCACACTAGCATCACTGGAATATATTGGGCCGTGTTTATAATATTTCAGCCACTAATGCACCTCTCCTGTCCACCACTGTGCTATCCCATGACCCATAATGCCAGCGCTCAGCATACCAAGCAGGCAACTTTCACAGGAGATAAAATAGACTTCAGTGGGAAAAGGAAACTTCATATTTTGTCAGTGGGTCACCAAAACGTTTGATACAGCTAAGGTTCTGTATAGAGTAATACTGTAATGAAGTGAGAGAAAGGTGTCACGATGCCAGCCAGTTAATTTGTAACTCTCTCCAATGAGAGTTTTGGGAACTGAGACCTCCTCACATTCTGCTTCATTAATGGTATTAAATAGGAAGTGTCACAAGCTTCCTTACATCATAGCGGTGAGTGTTGATGCTGCCTTCTGACTTCACAATGAACTGTGGAATGTTTAAACTGCAGTTTGTTGCACAAGTCCTGGTTAGTCTACAAGGCTGCATAAAACACCACAGGTTGCTCATAACTTTTGGTCAGTTTGCTGCTTGCCACTTATCCCACCTTGAAGCTTAATCCTGGGATGCTGTCCCAAGTTCCTTTTTGGTGCCACGCTGCTGGCAAGGAGTCACTGCCTATACAGCCTACATGCTGTCATTTATGCAATTAACTAATTTTGAAAATTTCTGTGCCACCTCTCCAGAGTGCCTCCTCAAAATGGCATAGAAAATAAAACCTAATGAAAATACAGCAGAATAAATAGTTAACAATAAGAACCCAGCTAGGACATAAAAATAGCATGAAATAATGAGCCGCTTAAAAAGTCTCAAAACAGTTCTCAGGCTGTAAAACAGACTATGAGAATGAGGTTAAAAAGCCAACCCCTTAATTAGAAACCTGGGCAAAAGAGAATTTTGAGCACTGATATATCTAATTCTGCCTGATTAGCAACACGATGACTGTCGCTTTCATTGTGTGCTGGAAGTGACTTCAGCACTTCACCGATAACACCGCTGTGATACCAGCCTAGGCCTGTTCCCCTGCTGCCAGTAAACTCGCCCTTGCTAGGAGGGACCTATTAACCCTAGAAAAGGCCTTGTCTCTGGTTGCTACCTGTCATACTTCTGAAGGTGGGGGCACAGAGAGGAGAGCTTGTGAGGAAGGTATTTGTTGGACTGGACAGTATGGGAGGAGGTGGTCCTTTCAGTACCCAGGCTCCGGCCACTTAGGGCCTTAAAAATAAGAATGAGAATCACCAGAAGGAATATTCTTCTTATTTAAAGGTAAAAGATATAAAATAAATTCCATCTTTAAACTTGAAGACTTTCTAGAAAGAAATGGGGAAGACCTTGGATGGAAAGGTGAAGACTCAAGTGGAACAGATGAAGACCAACAAAATGTGGCACCAAAGACTGAAAAATCACAAAATAGAAAAAAGAAAAACAGGCAAAAAAGAAAATTTTATCCATCACAAATGGTTATAAGACAGAAAGAAAAAGAGAGGAAGGGGGTGACAGAGGAAGACAAGAATGGATAGACAAAGGCTAAAGATACTGTCAATAAATGTGAATGGTCTAAATGCACCACAAAAAAGGAAACATATTTTTCATCAAATCCAAAAATTACAGGCAGATGTGATGTGCCTTCAAGAAACACATATTATTAAACGAGATCAAAGATATTCAGAGACGAAGAAGTTAGGAAAAGTTTTTATTGCCACAGATGAGAAAAAAGAGGGGTAGTTACGTGTGCTAAAGAATCCTTACACTCAGAGTTGATATACAGCTCAGAAGACGACAGAGTCCTGATAATACAAATCCAAAGGCAAGCAAATGCACTGCTAATTGTAAATATTTATGCTTCTAATCAAAATCAAGAAAAATTTTGTGAATCAGTAAGAGAAATTGTAGCTAAACAAACATTTGAAGAGATCTGTTTAATAGGAAACTTCAGTGTAGTCTATGATAGATCTTTAGACAGAAAAAAGATCTCGACAAAATACAAACAAGGGAACGAGCTTCCAAGATCCTTTTTAAAAATGGTGGAAGAACTTAACCTTAATTGACTCCTGGAGAACTAAAAATATTGATACAAAAGACTATACATTCTATTCAGCAAGACATAAATTTTGGTCGAGTTTAGACATGGCCTGGATATCTTTAGCCATGACAAAAGATATATGGGATGTAGATATTCTGCCATCTTCATTTGCAGACCACAATCCAATTATGCTGACATTACTCGATGTTCCAAGAAGAAATAGATGGACAGTGAACACAAGCCTTCTTAAAGATGAAAAATTTATAACTGAATCCAAAACTGAATTTCAAGCATATTTAAAAGATAACTGGCAGCCAGAAGTTTCGATGGATATAATATGGGATACCTTTAAAGCATATGTGAGTGGCTGGTTTATTAGGCAAAATGCATGGAGAAAGAAACAAAATGGACTGGTCTACAAACAGATACAAGAACAAATTAAAGTTGAGGTAAACAATATGAAGAGGAGGGACTCTGATACTCAGCAAATTAGAATCAAAATAAAAAGATTACAACATCAGTTAAATTGCCTCCTAACACAAGAAATCGCAAAAAAAATTTGAATATACTAAGCAGTATCATTTCCAAAATGCAAATAAACCAACAAGGTGGTTAGCCTACAAGCTGAGAAAAGGGAGGGAATAGCCTAAAAAATGAAGAGAGGGAGGGAAAATTCTGCCTGAAAGATTTAAAGAAGGTAACAGAGGATTTCTATAAGAAACTATATCATCAAGAAAAAATTACAACAAAAAGAAACTCAACAATTTCTTCAAAAACAAAGGGATAAGAATTTTTCAGAAAATTAAAAGAAAATTCTAAATGAGCCAGTATCTACATGCAAGATAATTGAAGCAATAAGAGATCCAAAAGAAAGGAAAGCACCAGGACCAAATGGTATACCGTCGGAATTATATAAAAAATATGAAGACCAGGTGATTCAGCCTCTGAAATACACAATAAATAATATTATAGATAAGGGGAAGACTCCTGAGTCTTGGAAAGAAGCCCTGATAACACTTATTCGCAAGCAAGGGACAGAAAATAACGAAATTAAGAATTATAGGCCAATATCCCTGTTAAATGTTGACTGCAAGATTTTTGCATCCATTGGCAGCTAGACTAAGGAGAATATTAACTCAAATAATACATAAAGACCAAGCAGGTTTCCTGCCAAAGAGGCAGATAAAAAACAATATAAGAATAATTTAAAATGTATTAGAATATTACGAAATGCACCCAGAAAAGAATATGGCATTGATTTTTGTTTATGCTGAAAAAGCATTTGACAATATAAACTGGATTTTTTTTATTAGGAAAATTAAATATATGGCATTGTGGAGAAATTTTTTTTTGATGGTCAAGGCAATCTATGACAAGCAAAAGGCGAAAATAATGATAAACAGAGACCTGTCTAATAATATCAAATTTAAAAAGGGACAAGGCAAGGCTGCCCATTAACACCATTATTATTTATTTTTGCTTTGGAAACTATTTGATGTGATTAGAGGAAATAAACAAATTAAAGGTCTATAGATAAGAGAGGAAGAGTTTAAAGTCCAGGCCTTTGCAGATGACATGGTATTCATTTTAGAAGAACCACAACCATATCTGGATCACTTTCTAAGGACTCTCCAGGAATATGGCAGAGCTGCAAAACTTAAGGTTAACAAGAAAAAACCAAAAAAAAATAGCAAAAAATTGTGATAAAAAATAATAAAACAAATACAAGAAAGCTCAGGTTTTGAAGCTTGCAATAAAGTTGAATATTTGGGAATCCTCATAACGAATAGATGTAGCACACTTTTCAAAGATAATTATAGTGAGCTCTCGCTAGAAATAAAGAACGATCTAGAAGGAGAGGCTTACAAATTTTACTACTAGGCAGAATAGCTACAGTGAAAATGAATGTGTTGCCATGCGTAACATTTCTTTTTCAAATGATCCCAATTATAAAAAACAATAAATTCTTTAAGGATTTAGAAAAGTTAGTAAAAGATTTTGTATGGCTGGCAAAAAAGCCAAGAATAAAAATAAAATACAAGATAAGAAAAGAAGGAGGCAGCCTGGCCCTACCCGATTGGATTCTTTATTAGAAGGCAGTAGCAATGTGTTAGATCAAAGAGTGGATCATCTTAGATGATATAAGGCTACTAACGTTGGAAGGCCATGGCCTCTTGATGGGTTAGCATGCCTACATCTGGTATAAAAAAGCAATTCCACTTGGATATTTTAAGCAACATATAATAAGAGACAAACTATATAAAACATGGGAAGAAATTAAAAGGGAACATTATATGAAGATACCTAGATGGGTTTCCCTTTTTATAAAACCTACGTTATTTGTAAAATACCCCAAGTGGAGATACCAAGATCTTTTAGATGATAAATGCAATCTAATTCCAGAAGCTGTGTTGAAAAAGTAAAATACCAATTTGACCTGGTGGGAAAAGATACAACTAAAATCAAGATGGACGAAATATTTTTTAAAAAGGGTTTCTATGACAAATCTACCCGTTTAGATGAGATATGGATAAACAGTAATGATAAAATAATTAAGAAAATATATTATTTTTGGTTAGACTATAAATGGGTAAATTTGTTAGACTATGAATGCGTAAAACCACCAATGATAGCTTGGGCCCAGAATATAGGTTATAACATAGAATTAGAAGAATGGTCCAAAGTATGGTCGAGGAATATAAAATATATTTGGACGAGCAATTTCAAAGAGAATATATTAAAGATATTTTATAGATGGCACATTCCTCCTGATAGACTGAACAGGTATAATAAAGCATATCAAAAAAACTGCTGGAAATGTAAACATAACATGGGCACTTTTTTTCCATATATGGTAGAGGTGTAAAAAGCAAAAAAAAATTGGATTTTTATAAAAAGGGTTATAGAGGATATATTAGAAGTGAAAATACTGTTAAAGCCAGAACTTTTTTTACTTAATATAATTCCTGGTATCTTTAAGAAACACAATGTTTACTTAAGTATGCAAATATTGACAGCTGCAAGGATATTGTATGCAAAATTTTGGAAAAATGAAAATACACCAACAAAAGAAAATTATATTTATAAATTATTAGAAGTCGCAGAAATGGAGAAATTAAGGCTGAGGACAGACTCAGGAAGTGGAGCAGGAGAGCTCCGCTTGTGAAGCGGGGGAAGGGAGCCTGTTCAAACAGCTGCAGCTGTTCCCAGGCTCCCTTCCGTACTTACCTGCTTCCCTGCTGCTTCAGAAGGACACCGGCAGAAACCGGTGTCCAGGGCCCGTCTGCCGCTTGTCTCCCATTTCCTGGCAGTGTGGACCGGAAGAAGCAGAAGTCAAGCGGAGGCGGCAGTGTGAATGCGCCATCACGGAGATGCCCCTATACAGGAGGTGGGGAGATTTTAAATTTCTAGACTGCTGATGTGGCCATGCGCCTATGCGCATATTGCCGAAACGGCCCTGCCATGAGCTGCGGAGGCCGGCCCACCTGGGGCCGCTCCACGGCAGTCTGAACGCTCCCTAATGGCATGCTCCCGCAATACACCGGCCAGTGTGAATGGCCAGCCCCGGAGCACTTTTCCCCTGCAGCTTTTGGCCCCGGTTTCCTCCCGCTCCAGATTGCCAGTCTGTCCTCAGCCTAACTTTTACTATACTAGGTAAAAATGAAAATGTGTTTGATAACTATTGGTCTCGAGTATATATTTGGTTAAAAAAATTGCAAATGGTTTAAATACTGGTGAAAGTTTATGATAAGAACAGGAAGAGTCTCTGTATTAAGATATATTGGAAAGTAAATGTAACATGTTTAAAGAGAAAATAACAATAAGAAAAGTATGAAAAAAAAAAAGAACGGGCTGAACTTTCAGCACAGAGGCGATGCAGTCCCTGTTCATTGGCTACAGTAAATCAGAAAGGGAAGGGGGGGGGGGATGAAGCCATAGTCCCCCACTCTGCCCAGCCACTTCAATGTATCTGCTCAGCTTTACTCTTAAACAAAATAGATCTTTGACAGCGCCCTTTTCTCCCTTGCCATTTTGCTGTCTTTATACGTCCTCTCTGGAAAGGATGGAGCACAGTGCTGCCTGATGAATCCTCACTAGCAGGAAAATGGGGAAGAGGCAGGGAGGGAGGGAGCGTGCCCATTCAGCTGGAGCGACAAAAGGTTCAGCCGCTCTCCACTTCTGCCTCTGTCCAAGAGTATGAAAGGAGTGGTGCAACCAAACAAATATTACGAGAAACCAGTTCTTATTAATTTTTAATTTAATGTTCTCCGTGCCTTTCTTGTTGGATTCAGCATGGCTTGCAAACTCAGAAGGATAAGAATTCAGTAGAAACATAAACAAGCAAGAATAATCAGCTGTCCACAATTGCATAGCCAGAAACTCACAGATCCATATCCTACTGTTACCATGGCAATGTATAGCATATGTCCAAACATTTAACTAGTTTACAGGCTTTCTTGAAGCTCAGCAAGGAACCTCACCTCCTCAGGCAAGCAGTTCCTCAGACAAAAACATAATAGCCATTATTTTTTTTGCTCTCTTACGGCGATCCCATAGGGTTATCTAGGCAAGAGATGTTCAGAGGTGGTTTGTTATTGCCTGCCTCTGCATAGCGACCCTGTGCTTCCTTGGTGTGCTTCAGTCCTTGTACTAACCAGGGCCCAACCCTGCTTAGCTTGCAAGATCTAATGAGATCTGTAGGGTTGCCAGATGTGAGTTGGGAAATACCTGGAGATTTTGGGGGTGGAGCCTGGGGAGAGGAGGGGCTATAGCAGGGTGCCATGCCATAGAATCTAAAGTGGCCATTTTCTTCAAGGGAGCTGATCGGTGTTTTCTGGAGATCAGTTGTAATACTGGGAGATCTCCAGGCTCCATCAGGAGGTTGGCATCCTTAGAGATTGGGCTAACCTGGGCTATCCAGGCCAGGGTAATAGCCACATAGTTACATAGGGGAAATACCCAAAACAATAGTGTAGTTTTATAAAATTAAGATAGTTCTACTCCCTTCAGTTTTATGGACTCATTACAGTGCAATCCTAAACAGGTACACCCTTATAAGTCCACTGAAGTAAAAAGGATGTAACCCTGCTTAGGTTGCAAGCAATGCTCCCTCTAAGCTGTGGAGTCTTGTGAGCAAAAATTCTACCTTGTGAGCTACTGTCATTAAAGTTGTGAGTGAGCAATTTGCAGGGCTCATTTCGTAGCAGGAGTCCCTTTGCATATTAGGCCACACACCCCTAACATAGCCAATCCTCCAAGATCTTACAGAGCTCTTCTTACAGGAGCTGCTGTAAGCTCTTGGAGGACTGGCTACATCAGGGGTGTGGGGCCTTATATGCAAAGGAGCTCCTGCTATGAAATGAGCCCTGGCGATTGGGCTGCTGCATAAATTAGTTCGCTCTGGAGCCATCCTTCCTGAGCTCAGACAAAAATGTGTGAGCCGGAGCCTAGCTCACACTAACTCAGCTTAGAGGGAACACTGGTTGCAAATATATCTGTTTTATTAGTGTATGGACCAGGGGTCCATTGGAGCAGGAGCGCACAGGAGCGCAGCTCCAGGAGTGAGGAGCCCAGGGGGTGGGCACATGACCAAGCCCCGCCCCCTCCTTGGCTTCCCCGAGCAGTGCAGAGGCGCAGTGCCTCGGGGAAAGCCCTGCTAGGGTCTTTATTGTTTTTAATGTTTTGTTTTAATATTGATAATTTTATCATTGTTCCTTTTATGACTGTGTGCTGCTTTTCCAGAGACTTGCTCAAGGTGGCATATAAATGTTCTAAGTATACCATTTTTTATCTGGGCACATGGCACATAAGTACTGGAGAAATTTCACCAACCCTTCATCAGCTTCCACCCCATCAGTTTGGTGTAGTGGTCAGGAGTTGGACTCTAATCTGGGAGAAGCGGGTTTGATTCCCCACTCCTCCACATGCAGCTACTGGTGTGACCTTGGGCCAGTCACAAGTTCTCTCAGAGCTGTTCTCTCATGAGCAGTTCTCAAAAGACCTCTCTCAGCCCCACCCACCTCACAGGGTGTCTTGTTGTGGGGAGGGGAAGGGGAAGGGATGGGTGGTGCACATGTCCTGGGTATCTCAAGTCTCCTTGAAACCTGGTGGTTTCAAGGGA
This sequence comes from Lepidodactylus listeri, assembly GCA_029233225.1. Lineage (NCBI taxonomy): Eukaryota > Metazoa > Chordata > Lepidosauria > Squamata > Gekkonidae > Lepidodactylus > Lepidodactylus listeri. Next base: position 106,024,303 of record JARCFY010000009.1, on the reverse strand, counting down.
GCAGGAAGAGAATGAGGGTGTGTTCTTGACGCTTATTTTTATTGCCCAAAGTATTGGATGGGGAAGGGAATGGAGGAAGAGCAGGTCAGTTTCACTCACCTGTGGAGTGGAGCCTGAGGGGTGGGTGTTGCCTTCTGACACACTTTCCGTATGTTAGGGGGTGTGGCATATGCAAATGAGGTATGCAAATGAGTTATGCTAATGAGCTCCTGCACCTCTGTTTCTACGGAATGACCCCTGGTAAGGGCAACCACATTTTTCTCAGTTTTACAAGGGACTTGTGTATTCCCAAGGGAACTGGGAAGGGATCTAATCAACTGTTGGCTGTCAAGTTCCCAAAATGAGACAACAGAGGTTTTTTGCTTCTCCATCCCAGAGAGTCCCTTGTGCATCTTAAAATCTGTTTTGCATTCAAGGCCATGTAATCCAATTAAGTCTGTAACACCTCTTGATCTCCCCACTTTAAGAAGCCTGCTGTCTGCTGATGTTAAAATCTCCTCACTGTGCTCCGAAACTTCTTTCTCCCCTCCTCCCCTTTGCACTTTTTTGGGCAACCTGATGAGTAAAGGTAAAGGTTTCACTTGCTCGAAAGCTAGTCGAATTCAACTCTAGGAGGTGGTGCTCATCTCCATTTTCAAGCCAAAGAGCCAGCACTGTCCAAAGACATTTCTGTAGTCATGTGGCCGGCATGACTAGATGCTGAGGCGCACGGACCGCTGTTACCTTCCCGCTGAAGTGGTACCTATTTATCTACTTGCGATGTCTTGCTTTCGAACTGCTGGGTTGGCAGGAGCTGGGGCCAGAGACGGGAGCTCACTCCATCACACAGCACTCAGGTCTTAAACTGCCGAGCTACTGATCTTCCGGTCTGAAGTTCAGTATCTTAACCCCTGAACCACTGATGAAGAGGAACTCAAAAAGCCTGTGCTAACTATTTTGTGATATTTTGGTTGGTCTTCATTTTAAAATGTATTAAATTAAACTACTGTTGTTTTCAAAATGTTGGGTTTACCATAGAGGTGCCAGTATTGAATGTATAAATAGCTTGGCTAGCAAAAGGTATCCAAAAGGGCATTCTTCCATGACGGGAAACGTGAGGCTATGAGAAGAGGCCATGGTTCAGCAGTAAAACACATGATTTGCCCACAAAAGATGGAAGTTCTCTCAAGGGTAGATAAAAAACAAAGATTAATTTTTTTAAAAAAGTCTGTACCTTTAAAATATCATCATTCAAATTAAATCTGATCTTAGTGCCTAAACATACTCTCTTAAAGCTGAACGTATGACCTTTTCATAAATTTAGGAAGTGACCCCAACTCCACATTATCCTGCCACATGGGAACCCCTGACCGCTGTGGGTCTTCGTCCATATGAGTCCCACAACCACAGAAATCACCCTTCTTGGCATTAGAGAGACTACTGGAAGAGGAGAATGTGGCAGACGTCCCCAAATTCTTCCACTTGACTGCTCCACTGGATCCAGTCTAGTTGCTGGCATACCTTCTCTTCTTCCCATTTTGACTTGCCCCCTGAGGAGTTGCTGACCCCAGAATCCCGGTGTATTTGAAAAGATTCTGAGGCATGGCCTAAAGTTCAGAGGTTACTTCTTTATTTAGAATATTTATATGCCACTTTTTTCTTCAGACAAAGCTGCTTAACATTTTTAAAGTTGTAAACGAGTGTAATCACTTAAATTCCAAATACATCAAGGCATCTGTTACGTGCCCAGCCACCATTACAAAACTCAGTCCCTTCTTGACATCACTTAAACCCAGGGCTATTTTTGGGCTGGAACACACAGGAACGGAGTTCCGGCTGGCTTCCAAGTTGGCCACGCCTACAGCTGCCTCCCCCCCTTTAAACTGCCTCCCCCCTCTCGGGTTCCTCAGGCACCTTGCAGCTGCAGGGCGCCTGGAGAAGCCGATCCAGAAACTGCCTTCCATCCCTTGGGTTCCCCATGTGCCCCGCAAGCTGCGGGGCACCTGGGGAAGCCAATCCTGGGAGGGACCTGTGCGGTCAGGGGTGTGGCCTAATATGCTACTGAGTTTCTGCTGTTGGGTGTGGCCTGTTATGCTAATGAGTTCCTGCTGGGCTTTTTCTACAAAAAAAGCCCTGCTTAAACCTCAAAAAATTCATTCATCTATTACAAAGCAGTCTCTGCTTTGGTCAGGGGGCAGTGGATACTGTGTGACCTCCAAGTTCCATCAAGTTGCTTCCGATTGATGGTGATCCTATGAATTAAAGACCTCTTTATGTTCTGTCATTAACAGCCTGTCATGTTCTGTCATTAACAGCCTTGCTCAGGTGTGAGGCTTCTGCCCTATGCAGTCAAAGATCAGACCTTTGTTGATGAAACAGAGTTCTTTATTTCTTTTTATGCTGCATGACAGGTTCTCGGATGTTTGTTAGAGATACCATATACAAAACAGTCAGGGTTAATATACCCTCCAGTACAATTTGAAACCCCGATATTCAACCAATCACACAAAAGGAAAAAAGCGCGGTTAAAGATCTTTTAGCCGTTTTACTTCGCACAGGAAAGGTGAGGTGTTAAAGTTATAAATTTTCCCCTCTTGAATTAGGCGCCACAGATGTGTCCCGTATATCCATAACAAAGGCTGTCCCAAGGACTTCTCACAGCGATAAGAAGGTGCCGTGTCTCGGAGGGCGGGGGAGCAGAGGAATGCAAGGGGAAAGAGGCCATTTGGTTTTGGGTGACGTGTCAGCGCTCGAGGTCGCCATACTCCCGGATGAAACTGTTACATTGACCAGACCTTCACAAAGCAATATATTTCCAGGCAATAAAGAGTAGGGAGGAAACCTGAGACAGCTTGGACAGAGATAGCAAGGGAGTCTGCACAAACATACTACACAATGCATAAAGAATATATTGTTAGGATCAGGGATCCTGACATCAGGTCTTGCAAACCGAGGACCTTGGCTTCCTTGATTGAGTCAGTCTATCTCATGTTGGGTCTTCCTCTTTTCCTGCAGCCTTCAACTTTTCCTAGCATTATTGTCTTCTCTGGTGACTCTTGACTTCTGATAATGTGACCAAAGAACTAGTTTCTAGGGAGAGTTCAGGCTTGATTTGATCTAGAACTGACTTATTTGTATTTTTGGTGATCCACAGTACCCGTAAAACTCTCCTCTAACACCACATTTCAAATTAATCTACCTCACTATGCAAAACTCCTACAGGGACAAAAAAATAAAAATAGAAAATTAGAAAATCTGGCAATCTGCAGGCCTAAGGTAGCAAATGGCCTCTTCTTTCCCAGGCCCGGTTATATTGGACCTCAGCCTTGTTCTTTGTAAGCTGAGCATGCACTCTAAAAGGACACAGATGTCTCCTGTAGGTGCACACTAGAGGGTTGGGGGCAGTGTTCCCTCTAAACTGAATTATTGTGAGCGAGCTCACAGTTTTTTAGCCTCTGGCTCACACATTTTGTCTTAGCTCAGGAAGGACGGCTCCAGAGCAAACTAATTTATACAGCAGCCAAATCGCTTGCTCACAACTTTAATCCCAGTAGCTCATAAAGCAGAATTTTTGCTCACAAGACTCCACAGTTTAGAGGGAGCATTGATTGGGGATAGGCCAGATTATCTTTCAGGTGACACCAATAATTTGCTCATTAGGAGTCCCAAATTTGCTTCCAGGGACCTCCAGTTCTCTCCAGCACACTTTGAAAGCAGTTGTTTAATGATACCAGAAAACTGTGGATCATTTCAAGGTTGGATTTGATTTTGGAAGTCAGCGGTTCCTAGTCCTGTATTCCGTTCTTCTAAAGGGCAGAATCTCATGGGGAAAATGTATTATTGAATAACCCCTTGAGATTACATGTTTAGCACAAATTACATATTATGCTAATTTATGAAAGCAAATGATGAAACAGAATCTCTAGTCATGTAAGCTTGTGGCTCCAATTCCACTACTTTGAAATTTATGCGTAGGGGGCTTCTACGGAAATTCCAATACGCCTGAAATGTAATAAATGCAGTTACTGGAAGTGGTACAGGTTTCTTATGGTCATGTTCTGTCCCAGGTTGTTTTGTAGCCTTTCTATTTGCAGCTTTAGGAAGTTGTTTTGATCTACACTTGGTGGCAGTATGCTGGTATGCCTTAACTAATAATCTGCTTTCTCATGAGGAGGGAGAATTAATCTCATTTACGATTTACCTTTTGCATACAGAATTTTACAGAACTGCCGTTGTGCTGCAGGAATTTAGTCCGCTCTGCTGTGATGCAAATAAGCTACAAAAGATCTGCTGTCTTGTTTGTGGACTAGCCAGATTCCCAGTGAATGCCAGCACTAGGCTCCAAGCAGGATGCAGTTGGCCCTCAGTTCTTATGCCAGGTGCCAGTCTCATGGGAATAAAGATGATGCATTGCTGATGCTTTGTCTGCTCTGTCATCGTATAAGAAGAGCCCTGCTAGATCAGACAAGAGAGCCTATCTCAGGGTCCCCAAACTTTTTGAGCCTGCGGGACCCTTGGGAATTCTGCTATAGCATGGCAGGCAAAGCAACAAAATGGCTGCCAAAAATGGCTGTCAGAGGAGGTGGAGCCAGCCACAAAATGGCTGCTGCAGCAGCTTACCTTTAGTCAGACAGTGAAGACTGCACTGTATTTTTGGTGCTTGGGGGGGGGGGGGCAACAGTGGGAGGGCTTCTAGTGTTCTGGCCTCTCTGATGGACCTCCTGATGGCACCTGGTATTTTGGGCCACTGTGTGACAGAGTGTTGGACTGGATGGGCCACTGGCCTGATCCAACATTGGCTTCTCTTATGTTCTTAAGATCCTTGTGCTGTGGTGGCAGCTGCTACCAAAGCAACATTTTTAAAAATCTGCACAGCCAATCAAATCTCTAATGGCCAATCAGAAGCCTTGCTGGGCAAAACTCCTACCTCGCCCTACCCACTTTCTGAAAACACTTGGTGGGCATCAGATAAGGTGTTGGCTGGCACTGTGATGTCCACGGCTACCATGTTGGGTCTATCTAATCTAGCATCTTTTTTCCAATAGCAGACACACAATTGTTTCTTGGAAACACAGGAGCATTATTGGAAGGTCCTTCCCCTGCTCTCTTTTGGTATCTAACGTCTGCCTTCAGCTTTTGTGCGACAAAGTGTCTGTCACTCACTCACTGCGCTCCTTGTTTTGTTTGCGCCAGCTCTGATCACTTGCCATACAAGCCTTTCCCTGGTCCGCCATCCCTGCTCCACTTTCAGCATCTGTGTCAACAAGCATTAGACTACCTTCTGGCATTTACTTTAGCATGCCTCTCTCACTTATGATCCGTTGGCCCCTTGGACTGATGCCTCAGACTATTCAGCTGGTTGGAAAGACAGTCTGTGGTGCTTCTGATCATTTGCTTTCCCCGAGAGGACCTGGCCTTACTAGTACGTGGCAGCCTGAGAAATTTCATTTGCCTTTAAAGCAAGTAGGGATATGTGAGGAATCTCTGGGGATATAAACGATGCAAATCACGTTATATTGCTGAGTTCTGGAATGAGATAATAGCTCCATGTTCACCAAGACTTGAACCTTGTGATCTGTAGTCCTGTTGTCCTGTCTGCTGAGGTTTAGGATTAAGTGAGAGCCTGAGTGGAATACGGGAATGAAATGTCTCCTTCTGCCGTACGTGCAGATTATGAAATCAGAGAGCCTAATTTCACCATCAGCCCACTTCTAGACTATTATGTGATGGGTTTTGCTGCTTCATAATTCAAAGCACTAGTTCCCAAAGTGGGCAGTCCCGACCCCTCGGGGGTGCTGGAATGATCCAGGTGGGCTGGAATGATCCAAGTACAGATCCACAAACTGCATCTTTTTGTCCACTTCTTGAAGGCAGATGTCCAGGGGGGCGCTGAGTAATTTCTTTTCTGAAAAGGGGGCAGTAGGCCAAATAAGTTTGAGAACCTCTGGTTAAATGGTCCTTTGAGGAGATGCAAGTATCAGAATGGAAGAAATGTTTTTCCTAATACCAATGAAAAAGAAAACAAAAACCAGCACATGAAAACTATTTTAACTTCAAAATAGTCAGAGCCTTTACAGTTCATAGCAAGGAGCCCCAGTGTGGTGCCCTGTCGCGTGTTTTTAGAAAGTGGGCGGGGCCAGGTGGGGGTTCTGTCCAGTAAGGCCTCTGATTAGCCATTGGAGGTTGGTTGGCTGTGCAGAGTTTTAAAACCTTTGCTTTGGCAGTTTTCTTTGGCAACAGTTGCCACCACAAGCACAAGGATTTTCAGAGAGGAATTTCACACAGCCAATATGTTCCGTTTCAGGAACTCTTCAGTAACGGTTTGTGTCAGGCATTTCACACAAAACTGTATTAGAGGAGGAGGAGGAGGAGGAGATTGGATTTATATCCCGCCCTCCACTCACTTGGAGTCTCAGAGCGGCTTACAAACTCCTTTCCCTTCCCCTCCCCACAACAGACACCCTGTGAGGTGTGTGGGGCTGAGAGAGCTCTTTCCTAAGCTGTCCTTGAGAGAACAGCTGGTCCAGAGCTATGGCTTGCCCAAGGTCATCCAGCCAGGTGCAAGTGGAGGAGTGGGGAATCAAACCCGGTTCTTCCAGATTAGAGTCCGCGCACTTAACCACTACACCAAACTGGCTCTCTGTTTGGTTCCCTAACGGTACCTGTTCCCTAACGGAACATATTGGCCCTTTCACACAGAAACGTGCCTCTCCCGTTGGGGAAGCATTGCGGTTTACCGGGAAACCTCCTCCCAAGCGTTCTTCAGTTCTTGTACCGTGTCCCGAAGCGCTACGGGGTGCTGTGTGAAATGCCCCTTGCAAAGTGCTTCCTTTGATGACGAGTGTTTTCGCGCCTCTTTTCGCCCACACGGGGCAATCTCTGTCGTTGGGAAAGGTGCGGGCGGGGGAGGTTTAAAATCCTGCCACAGGTTTTGAGTTCCTGGGATTCTCCTTGGGCAAGATAGCGACTTGTAAAAACAGAGGCTGTGAAGGAGTCTGGGAAGGAGGGGAATGAAAAGGCAACCTGTCTTCTTGTCCCTAAATACTGCGTGGGGTGGGTGATTTAAAGTGCCCGAAGGAGAAAGGTTAAGAGAAAAGGTTTTTAAATGACAGGCAACCTGGAAGAGAGTGCAGGCACGGAAAGGGAAAGGTGGCGGGGGGGGGGGGGGACAGGACAGTTTACAAACACAGAAAGCATCCATTCCTACCTAACGTTCAAGGAATCAAAAACAGAAGTATATGCGTGTGCCTGCCTGAGCTTCCACCTCCTATTTTTAAGATGTTTTTGACAAGCAACCTCATGTATCTCAGTGGCGCCCGGGCATTCCAATAGGGTTGCTATGACACTGTTTTGATGTCCTGTTACAGCGTCATAGTGCTCTAAATTGGCTCTTTTTAAAAAAATGACGGAGATCGCCTGCATGGGCGAAAAGAGGCGCAAAAAGAAAGCGGCAGTCTGAAATGACAAACCGCTTCGAAGACAGCTCCAAAACGGTAGGGGAAGGGCTGTTTGAAATGGCCGTCACTGTACCGGTTTATTCCAGGCTGGTTCAGTAACGTTTTTAAAGGTGTAGTGTGAAATTCCCCTTTGTGTGACTGAAGGTAAGCCATAGCAGCCACTTTGTGGCAGTTGTTTTGTGGCTGTGCCCACCACACTGTCAGAATTCCAATGGTGCCCACAGCCTCAGAAAGGTTGAGGATCCCTGGTTTATAGCATCCTGGACTGCTGGGTGGTGGATTAGGGTTGAGGGATAGATGACTCAGAGTCCATGTCCCCCAATCCTAACCTTTCCCTTCAATTTACTGTAACTTCACTTTAGTATATTTATTTTAAGTAAATAAGAATTTTATTTATTTATTTATTTATTATTTCACATTTATATCCCGCCCTCCCCACAAACTATTAGTACCTGGAGTCTCTTGATTTGTTGTCGCCCTGTTTTCCATTCTGCCTCTTGAAGTGACCCTCAGTTGATCTGAAGGTCTTGTGATGCCTGGAAGAAGAACATGCTCAGTCCTAATTGGGATTTTGGGGGGAAGAAGATTCTGTTTAAATTTATGAACTAATATTTGCCCTGCGGTGTGTTGTTTGTTTGTTTTTAAATTCACTACCTTACTGATAAGAGTCAAAGTACTCTTAGGAAAAGTGCTTGGGAGTACTGGTTTACCTCTTAGGTGAGTATTTGAGGCTGTGATCACACACGCCGAAAGATCTGACATAGGTGCGAATGCCCGATGGATCAAAAGGGCGTGATCAGACAGCAACATCTGGGAAGCATCCCGCAGCCATCGGCAACCTGCACTGCTCCGCTGCAGAAGCGGAGTTAAAAGACACCAGGGGAAATCCAGTAGTAAATGGGTTGCAACAGGCCACGGATGGACTTTCCCCTGTCTGATTGTGCAAGCACACTTCCGAACCATTGGGATGGTCTGATCAGGCCATCCTGGCTCAATACCGTCCCCCCCCCTTGGCAGTATGTGCATCGTCGCATACCCATAGGGGCCCTTGGTTCGGAGGTACGATTCCTTGTTTATGCGCATGGAAAAGAAAAGGCAGTTTTTTTACCCACAGTTGCATCTGATCACACAGTGATCACAGCAACAAATGGGTTGTGTGATCTCACAACCGCGGGTCTAATTCCTCCAGAGGGAATCGCCTCACTTCCCCTCCGCTTCAAGTGGTGTGTGTGACCGCAACCTGTGCCCGTTTATCTTTGCAGAAAAAATATAGAACATCATGTACCTTTGCAAACAAACTTAAATTTCTTAAATCCTTTGCTCTGGAAGTTTTATTATTCACCAGATGCACTTCCGAATCTTTAAAGCTACTTACCACAGCATGCATAAAAGTATTAAATTAGAATGGATTCTAATGTTACAGCTCCACAGAGAGGCCAATGGGAATCCTTCGGGGTGTCAGTAGCTCGTTGAGAGATGTAAAGTTTGCAAGCTGCTCACAGTGTGGATCGGCTTGATCCTGTGGAGAGTCTCTCCACATCCACCAGCTGCCAGGAGGATGGAGTGCTGGTCGTGTGATCAGTCTGATCTGTGTGGCAACCAGCATGCGAAGAGTAATAAAGAAATATTTCTGCCTTTCCATTTTACTGGAGAAGAATAACAGAAGCTAAGTTTCTACGTATTGCCTAGTAACTTGCCTCAGTCCTTCAAAGGAAAGTTATCGCATTATCCTTGAACTCAAAACTAAGAAATGGAGTTCTGTGTTTTCTTTGAATTTTATTTTTTAAAAAACAGTCATAAAAGCAGCATGGCAAGGGGGTTCTCAATCTTTCCCCCTTTTTTTCTGTTTGCCAGCTTAAAACCATCTTCCTCAGCTACTGGCGGGGGGGTGAGGAGAAAAGTCTGAGCAGAAAAGCAGAAAAGATAGATAGCCATCAAGAGAAAATGGGTGGTCGAAGTATCTCTCCCTTGTCTCACTGCTCTTCTGAGGTGGCTTTTTGGTATCCCCTCCCCTAAAATGTGTAAAATAATGGAATTCCACATTGCCTCTGTTTTGGCCCTCAGATAACCTTACCATCTGTCTTGGCATGGTACCTTACACAATTCTGGAGTTACTCCCATACTGTCTTGGTAATTAGTGGCCAGGTTTCTCAGATGGCATTTTACATCTAATGTCTGCCATAAATTGGAAAACATCCCAGCTGACCAGTCTTGGCACAAACCTGTTTCCATCAATTTATCCTTGAAGTGTTTTCTTAGTCTCTGCTCATAAACAGAGCCTGCAGTATATGAGTTTTGCTTATTTTGGTCTTCCAGTCTGTATCCCTTTTAACCTTTAACTGATCCATATTATTTCTGTCTGTTTTCCGTTTAATAGAACTGATTATTTTGCTCTTTCTATTCTTTCTTTTTACTGCATATCAAAACACATAAGGCTCAAACATGCAATCTAGTTAGATCTTTTTCTATTACTCAATAACAAGTGAATATCTTGTAAAAATCACAAAACACGGCCAGCTCTTCTACCAGCTTCTCTGCTGGGGAGAGAGAGAGGAGAATCAAACCCCTTTTGGCGAACTGAAAAGGGATGCTTCGACCTGTGTGGACAAAATCCTCATGGGGGATGGTGGCTGTAGTGAAGAGGGAAATTGGAAGAGATCAGCTGGAAAACCTGGTAGGATGCAACGCACAGGAAGTTGTCTAACACTGTAAGCAGCAAGCAAAAGGGCCTTCTCGGTGGCGGCTCCCCACTGGTGGAACGAGCTCCCAGAGAACATCAGGGCCCTGTGGGACCTTTTGCAGTTCCGCAGGGCCTGCAAAGCGGAGCTCTTCCGCCAGGCTTATGGGGCCGCCACCGGAGGGAATGGCCCTTAGTAGGGGGCTTGGTGAGCTACCTCAGAACATCTGCGGGGGAAGCCTCCTGGTTGGAAGAAAGCAGGTTGCTGGTTTTGGAGCTGGTTTAGTGTTTGCTGCCATTAGTGATTTATTGTTTAAGCCGCCTTTTAATGTGAATTTTAATGTGAATTAATTGATTTTATGATGTGTTTAATCCTGTATATTATGATTTTATGTTGTTAGCCGCCTAGAGCCGGCTTGCTGGCTAGGCGGGATATAAGTCGAAATAAACAAATAAATAAATAAAATAAATTTGTTCTGTCCAGTGGAATTGACTGACAAGGTAGAATTTTCAGTGTGGGTGATGTTGACCATCCAGAGTTCAGACTGCACATGAGAGTCTTTTAGCTGAAGAACTCTGAATACTGAGGAATGCTCTGTTTATCTGGTGTAGTTTGAAAGAGTTCGAATATTGTTGCTGTCATCTCTGAAGAACTGAGCTCTGTGGCAGGGGGGGACTTCAGGATTGGGGCACAGACTTCCCACTTTTGATGGGGCACTACTGGCATTGGCACAGTACGTCAGGAGTTGGGTGTGATCCTGGATGCCTTCTTAACTATGGAGGCCCAGGTCACGAATATTGCCAGATCGGCATTTTTTCTTCTATGCCAAGCTTGGCAATTAGTCCCTTTCCTGTCCTGCCCTGACCTAGCCACTGCAGTCCATGCAATTGTCACCTCCAGGCTGGATTACTGTAACTCACTGTACACTGGTCTGCTCTTGAGACTGACCTGGAAGCTCTAGCTGGTCCAGAATGCGGCAGCACGAGTACTGATGGGAATGTCATGGACAGTATATATCCATCCAGTACTGCACCAGCTACCCTGGCTCCCAGTGGAATACTGTGTCAAGGTCAAGGTTTTGGTATTGACCTTCAAGGCCTGGAACAGTCTGGGACCTGCATATCTTTGGGACTGCCTCCTCTGGTATACCCCTGGGAGAGTGTTAGGCTCTGCTGAGATAATCTGCTGGTGATTCCTGGCCCCAAAGATATTCAGCTGTCCTCAACCAGAGCCAGAGCTTTTTTGGCCCTGGCTCTGACCTGGTGGAACTCTCTACCAAATACCACCAGGGCCCTGCGGGACTTAATGCAGTTCCACAGGGCCTGTAAGGCAGAGATGTTCTACCAGGTTTTCAGTTGAGGACAGCAATGGTTCCATTACAGCTGGTACCCTCTTCTACTTTTCCTCCATCTTTGCACTTCAGGCCCCTCCTCGCCCTGCCCATAAAATGGCAACATAGTCCGGAGTGGGTACGAAAAAAAATGATTGACGCAATCTGAGATTATATAATTGATTTATAGATTTTATTAATTTTAGTAATGTTTTAACTGCTGTACATCACCCAGAGCCTTGTGTGTGCAGGGATTGGGTGATTCACAAATCTAAATGAATGAATGAATGAATGAATGAATGAATGAATGAATAGGGTCTGTATAGTAGAAAACTGGAATCAACCAGAACTGAAGCAAAGTGTAAGTATTAATGGGACACATTAAATGAGGCAAATGGGGGTGCCCCACCAGGTTCAGCTGCTCCCAACCTTCTGGTCAACCTCTGGGTTTACTACTAGTCTAGTGGGATGCCATCTGTCCACGTCCTCCTTAGAAAAAAGGTTGATTCCAGTGGCACCTTTAAGAACAACAAAGTTTAATCCTTGGTATAAGCTTTTGTGTGTATGCAGACTTCCTCCTTAGTCTTGGGTGGCGGTCACATGCGCAAGATAAAGCAGGGGGTAAGTGAGGCTATTTTTTCCAGCGTAAGTTGACCCGCCATTGTGTGATCACATGGATTTTGTAGATGCGGGCACAGCCCGCCACTGCATGATCAGATGCAACCACCAGTGAGTCTGGGGTGGGTTTTTTTACCATTTGTTCCCAATGTGCTTACATGAGAAATCGATGATTTGCACCTCTCCCTACGGAATGTGCAGGGGTCTGTGTGCGCTGATGCGCATACTGCAATGGGGGGAAAACAACAGCATGGAGTCGGGATAGCCTGATCAGACTATCCCAACACCATGGGAGCGCGCTGGTGTGATCAGATGCAAGAAAGTCTGTCTGTGGCCCGTAGCAACCCATTTGCTACAGGACTTTCCAGGTTGTTTTTTTACTCTGCTTGTGCGGCGGAGCAAAACAGGTTGCCAATGGCTGCAGGGTGTTTTCCAGATATTGGCATCTAATTGCACTCCTTTAATCTGCCCAGCATTCGCGCCTATGTCGTGGCGAATTGTGCATGTGATCGCAGCCTTGGTCTTGTTTCCTGGATGGGGAAAAGCTGTGGAAAGCCATCATGAGAACACACACATGCGGTCAGTTCTGCACAACTACAAACAGGTGCAAACTGATCAAATACAAATGAATTGTTAATTGAACCTTTGACTCTGGTGATCACAAGTTGCAAATGGCTTGCATGGTGAACTGTCTGGGTGATTGAATATCCAGCCTTTATTCTAATTTCTGTGCTGTTTTAAATATTACGGTCTACTTGAAGTTGCTGTTTGTTTTGCTCTTTTACTCAATAATAATGTCTGTTTTGTTGAAAATTGTTATGTATTGCTTTGCTCTATTGAGCGTACTCACATTTTAAAGAAAGTTTCTCTTCAAAGGCCAGACAAGGGTTTGTAGGCGCAGGGGAGTGCGGTATATAACAGAATGTCCCACGCACTGTGGTGAGGTGGAGTATATACAAGGTTTATTTACATATATTTACACAGTCTCTAGTTGCACTAGCTGAGCAATCCGACAAAGTGCTTCGCAAAGCAAGGGATACCAAGACTGGCAACACTCAGGTATGAACTGAGTCCAATATATACAGTTATGCAGCCAATCAGTGAGAAGTGCTGACTTATCCTGCACCTTCCCTGGCTGATGCAATTCAGGCAGTCAGGTGACCCTTCCAGCCGTCACCTAGATCACCATGATCTACCTGACACAACTGTCATCTTGCCAGCATATTATTCTTCATATGCCGACAGGGTTATGGTTTACCAAGGATTGGTGCCAAAACCCAGAGGTGGTCCTGCTAAATAAGAAAAAATGAAGCATTTGTCTGCTTGGAAACTTCTGTTCTGTAGTGCCTAGTGAGGGAAATAGCACTGAAGGCCTTGGAGTGTACACCAAAAGATCTAGCTGTTATGGGCCTCAATTCATGCCCAGTATGGTTTGCAGAATGTATCCTAGATGCTACAATCCACTCAAGAGTTCTGATGGTGCAGAATGGATTAATTTTCTTTTCTGCCAAACCTTTTTGAAGCAGAATTTACTGGTTCCACCTGCTAGCCTGGAATGAAATGGCAAAAAACCCAAAACATTTAGTGTTTACAACATCCTTTATTAGTGGTAATTTACTACCACCATGACAACTAAAAAACTTGAAGACACTTTCCACATTAGAGGGGGCTCTTTGGGTCAACCCACTAGTTCCCCCATTCAGTGATTTACAGAATCCTGTTGAGCTATCTAAAAGGGTATAATACAAGCTGCATATTATGAATGATTCTCCACAGCCCGAGGCCTTTCCTCTTTATATATATCAGCCTCAGTCAAATTTATGCCAGGCTACTGATCCACTCTACTGAAGATGAAACTGACCAAAGCTTTTGGTCAGATTTCATAAGTTCCCTGAAAAGAGAGACCCTTCCAAGGAGATGAAAAGGACAGCTTTATTGTAGTTTCATGAAATACAACATCCTTCATTCAGTTGCAGCTGGAGGCAAGAAAAGGAACAACAAGAGGTGGAATGTAATCAGTCTAATTAAGGGCTGAGCGCCAACACCACCATGTACAGCAAGCCAAAGGGGCCAATACACCACACTCCTTCCCCCTAGCTGACATAAATGTTTCACTAGGGCAGGGGTGGGCAAATTGTGGCCCGGGGGCCACATGCGGCCCGCCACAGAGTTTTTTGCGGCCCGCCAAGACAGTCAGCCACGAGAAAATGTTCTCTATATTTGGGTCTACATATATTTGTGAGCAAAGTTTTTCTTGCATGAAGATCAACAAGAGTAAATATAGATGCTCTTTGACAGACATTAACTTGCAGGCTGTGATGAGAATCTCAACAAGCAATCTCACTCCTGATTTCAAAAAAGTTGTAGAAAAGTGTGATGGGGTACATTTGTCTCATTAAACTGATTCTAAAATTAAATGTGCTTGCAGCTATAGACGATATGAAATCAGTACAATAAATAAATTGAATAAAACGACCACTATTTTATTTTATTTATATTTATTGATTTTTATGATACAATTTATACCTTTTCTGAAATGCAGAGTTAACTAATGAATGCACTCATTTTAAAAGGTGCGGCCCTCCGCTAACCGCCGCTCCCACAAAGTTGGCCCCCGAGCCGAAACAATTGCCCACCCCTGCACTAGGGGGCTTATTTCAGTTGTTTCATCGGAGGTTCATTTCACCCCCCTCCTCCCCAGCTGAACAGAAACTCCATGAAAATGGCTTCCATTCTCCCCAGACCGTCACATCTCAACCACCACGTTATACCTGGAATCTTCTAGTGCTCAGACAGTGTGGTGGAATGACCAACCTTTTGCACATCAGAGGGTCAGAGCAGAAGAGGGGGGGGGGGCTGAGGCAGGCTGGAACAGATTTCCCTGGTTGCCTTAGCCTCCCTCATCTGCTTCAAGGCCTCTGGAACACTGTTGGGATGATCTCAGCACACACAGATGCCTTACAGAAGATAAAACAAGGCCTGTTTTTTTTTCTTTCCAGGTGTTCTGTATATAGATACAAAACTCCAGGTGTGCAAGCCTTGGCATTGTCAGTTTCATTTCAGGTTCCTCTGCTTGGGCCTGAAATGTGCTCTTCCAAACTAATACAGTAAAAAATTTTCATCCAGACTAGTGAAGATGGCTCTCAAAATGGCACTGCAGCAGGAGCGGTGAAGACAAAAACTCAGAAGCTATAGCTAAAGTAAGAACGCAGATACCAGAAAAGCTGCAGCTATATCCAACCCCAGGGTGTTACTGCGAAGCCTACCATTGTGCTTCGGTGAGGCAAGTAAGTAGGATCGGTGAGGAGGTTCTAATTCTGTGGCTTCTTGTTGACGGTGCTGGCCAGTGCGACTTTTGACATTGTTGCTGGCTTGTCTGACCCCCTCCCACAATTTTTGTTGCCGTCGGTCTCCGTTGGTGTACTGTTGGCCCAATGAGATGCCGAGAGGGCCTGGGCATGGTCAAGGAAGAAGAAGAGTTGTTTTTATACCCTGCCCTTCACTACCTGAAGGAGTCTTGGAGTGGCTTACACTCGCCTTCCCTTCCTCTCCCCACAGCAGATACCTTGTGAGGTAGGTGGAGCTGGGAGAACTTTGGGAGAACTGTGATTGACCCGGTGTCACCCAGCTGCCTTCATGCGGAGGAGTGGGAAATAAAACCTGGTTCTCCAGTTTAGAGTCCTGCTGCTCTTAAGCACTATACCAAACTGGAGGCTGCGGAACATGGTGCAAGAGGAGCGAGGAGTTCGAGAGATCAAGGAGACCAGGCTTGAAGGGGATCCCGAGTCAGGTTGCTGGCCTGGGTGGTGAGACAGTTAGAACTAGGGCTGCCAAGTCAGCCTGGGGGGTGGGGGATCCCCCGCTATAGGGGTTCCCGATCCGCCGGCCGGCATTCGGCCGGTGGGGGAAACCCCGCCCCAGAAGTCGTCCGGTGAGGACAACTTCCCCCGTGTAATGACGTCACCCAGAGGTGATGTCATCACGTTGGGGGCGTTGCCAGAGCGTTGCCCTGGCAATGCCCCCAACGTGATGACGTCACCTCCGGGTGATGTCATTACGTCGCCGTGGCGCGCACGCGCCAGAAGAGCTCCCGGGGGGAGAACAACTCCCCCCCCGCCAGTAAGTCGCCGGCACTTGGCAGCCCTAGTCAGAACAGGTGGGATAGGCAGCCTTGTACACTGCTGTACAAGGTTCCAAAAGGCGGGCAGTTCCAAATGGCCTTCGGCGGGCCTCAGGTGGCTTCGAGTGAGTTTGGGTGTCTCTAGAGGCTATAAGGGCTCGTCAGATGTCCTGTTGTGGAGCTTGGAGGCCACTCAGACGGCTGGGGGCTGTGTGGTCGAGCTGCTGCAATCAAATTACTGAGATTACTGTAAGCCACCTGACCATGGATGTGGACGAATGCAGTATTGCTGAGGCCTAAGCATTCTCTCTTTGAATAATGAATGAAACAAAGGATGGAACAAGATTTGAATATTTGGTTAAAATCTCTCCCATGAATATACAAGTACAGTATACACATTTTTCTTTCTTTTCCCTCTTAAGAACACAATGTAAAACATTTTCAGAAGAAATGTACAGGTATATTGTGTATTTGGGGCTCAGGCAACTGACAGTCAGTAGAAATATTTCACCCCAGAAGCAATATATTAAGCTGTGATGTGGTCTGCTTCCTCTTTTGCTTTCCCATCTTTCTAATTATACTCTGCATTCTATTTGTCTTTCTGCTACTTGAAGATCAGCAATGTCCGTTCACAAAGAACAGTGGATTTCTAACCTAAATCGAGCAACAATTTCAATACCCGCTGTGGAGTGTTCAGAAACCTGCCCCCCCAACTGTGCTTATTAATATTGCATTGTTTATTAGGAAAGAAACTTGGTGATTTTTTTACAAGCTAAAGGCCAAGGTTATGTCCCACTGAGAGTATAATGGCATATTTTCTTGGGCAAAAAAGTATTGGACTAATTATTTTTTTAGAACTGTTTGATGGAAACCCATTCGATTGCATGAATTCCAGTTCATGTGGCCTCATGCTTCATATTTGCATATTTCTGTTTTCTTCAAAACTCCACATTTTGCACAAAAAGAACTTTTTCATATAGAACTCCACTATCCTAAAGTTTAATGTGGGGGACAATAAAAAGCCATCAGAGCGAAGTAAATAATATTTAAAAATATGTTTTTTCTTAAGCAAATATTTATGCGCATGCAAATGTTTTAATTAGAAAACATTGCATACCTTTTATTAATAAAGTGCCTTGCATGAAGTCATTATTGATTTTGATTAGATTTGTTCATAGTCTGTGAAGTCACTCAAAAGCAGGGGTCCTTTCATAGAAAAAGAGGTGCAGGAGCTCATTAAGCATACCTATTAGCATAACTCATTAGCATAACTGGCCGAATGTCAGTTTCAGCCCCATTATACCCTATGGGCCATTGAAATCAATGGCAAAAACTCAGGGTATATGAGGGGCTGGAGGAAAGGGGGTTTGAGGGAGAGGCTCCAAACTTGCAGGATACCTTCTGGGACTTCTCCCCGAAATACCCACCAAGTTTCAAGAAGATTGGACCAGGGGGTCCAATCTTCTTGAAACTTGGTGGGTATTTGGGGGAGAGGTCCCAGAAGTTACCCTGCAAGTTTGGAGCCTCTCCCTCAAACCCCTTCCCCTCCAGCTGCTTTTAAAGAGAATCTGATTTGGCCCATGGCTGCTCTACTGCCCACTTCTGGGCTGGCGGAGCACCGCTCCGCCTCGCTCCGGCCCCAAAGGACCCCCCCCCCCTGCTCAAAAGTATGCAGAAGCAATTGTATTCTGGGTGAGTGTCCTGACTTGGCACGGTTTGCATTCCCCTTGCAGGACTGGAGTGTGAGGGTGTGTGTCTATTGTGCAGCAGATCCTTCCTAATCAGAGCTGGAATTTGCTGTGCAGCGAAGGCATTACTGCATGTGCTGCAAATGGACATGCGCGTACCTGGCAGCGCTTCTAGAAGAGGATGCTGATCTGTGTATGTATTGTACTCAGTACTGCAGTTCACAATGGGCTTGAGTTCTCTCTTTCAGCCTAAACAGATGGCAGCCCCCGGTAGTCCCATTAATATTCGTTGCATTCTGCCTTAATGTTTGCACCAGTGGTAGGGAAATTTGCATTTTTGAGACACCTTCCAAATGAGCAGCCTTTAATAGTTGTACTTTGAGCACTGTGTTTAATCTAGGGTTACTAAGGATGCTGTTGCGTTGTGGGGCAGGAAGATGATGCTGTTTGCATTACCAGATGGAGCCACTAGGGCAAATCCAAAAGCCATGGGTTGAAACTAGAAAAGTAAGTTAAATTTGTTTTTAATTTCATTTTAACTTAACAACAAGCACAAAATATACACGTTATTCAACGAGCCATACATTAGTCTAACCATGAATAAACTTTGGACCATACAGTCATCGGATCCACTTTCGCACTCGCATTTAACAGAAAAGTAAGGTTTCTGTGAGCCATGGTGTTTCAATGAAAAACCTTGGTGATACTTATTTATTTATTTAGAAAATTTCTGTGCCTTCTTGCCAAGTGACCTGTTTGAGGCAGGTGCCAATGATACCAGCATCTTCAAAAAAGCAGTATACAATCCATCCATTAAAAAAACAACAAACTAAGGCCGCGGTCACACGGCCCCTTTAAATCCGGGAGGCTCCCGGATTTAAAGGGGCCGCATTTTTCAACAGCGGGTTGGGATGTCTATACATCCCAACCCCTGCGCCAGCGGGATCGGCGGCCGCAGCCGCTGAAGAGGTGGCTGCGGCGGGAACAGCGGCCGCAGCCGTGGCAGCGGCAGAAGTGGAGGCAGCCGCGGCGGCGGTGGAAATGGTGGCGGCGGCCGCCGCTGAAGAGACCGCGGCGGAGGCAGCCCCAGCAGCACTGGAAGCGGCGGTGGCGGCCTCCAACCCGCCATCCGCCTGGGTAAGTCGGGGGGGGTTCACCCTTTTATACTTGGGCACATGGATAGCCATGCGCCCAAGTGTAAAAGTGGTGGGGGGGGAATGGCCGGCAGGGCTATCTGGACAGCCCTGCTCTCGCAATGCATGCGAGAGAGGGCTGTCCAGATACCTCCAATGCGGGTTCCTCCCACAACACCCGGGAAAATACTTGATTTTCCCGGGGTCTGAAAATACGGGAGGAACCCGCATTGGAGCCCGCTTCGGCTAGGGGCAGGCCGTCTGGTCGGCCCCTTTAAATGCGGGAGGAAATTGCCCTTCCTCCCGCATTTAAGTCCCGTGTGGCCGCAGCCTAATATGGCCAGTGATTACAACAGAGAACAAGAAACTTCGAGACCACATAACCCTGTTTGGCCACTAGCCAGTGTGGTGTAGTAGTCAAGAGCAGCAGACTCTGATATGGAGAACCAGGTTTGATTCCCCACTTCTCTAGATGAAGCTTGCTGGCTGGCCTTGGGCCTGTCACAGTTCCCTCAGAACTCTTTCAGCCCCACCTGCCTCACAAAAGTGCATGTTGTGGCGAGAGCAAGGGAAAGTGATTGTAAGCTGCTTAAGACTCCTTAAGGTAGAGAAAAGCAGGATATAAAAACCTGCTCTTCTTTCTTGGAGGACCATTTTGAGAAACAAGTGACAACTAGTGGACCATGTCCTGAAGCTTCTTGCTTGCATGTTGAGTTTCCTCAGCCTCTCCTTTCTCAGCATCTCTGGCAACCTGGCATCATCATTCCTTATAGGACCTGATCTGGTCCATTGGTTTCATGTTGCTATCTTTGTCTCTGTCTGTCTGTATCTCTCTCTGCAAATGATTCCACTTAATTTTTTTAATGCAAAAAGCATTTTGTAGCAAAAGATCAAAAAACATCAACAACCTTCTGATACAAAAAAATAAGATGGAAAGAAGGAAGGAATTCATCATGATCTTTATTTTTCAACTTAAATAATGCTATTGAAAAGTATTGTCTTGTCTTTAATAAAAATTTAAAAGAAAAGAAAAGAAAGAAAAGTATTGTCTTGTCAATACAAAAAGAAATGTTGAGATTGAGTTATTGAGCTGTGTACAGTTCCGGGCAGGTAAGGGAAGCAAATGGAGAAAAGTACTATTCAGAGTTTTGCCCCAAGCATGGCTTTTGCTTGAAAACAGGGTTTTGAGGTAAACCTGTCTGGAACATAGATCTTTAATTTATTGACTGCATAGCATAGATAAATTTTGCAGGTGACACCTTTCATAGATGAAGTCTCTCAGTTCAAACTTGGCTTTTCTCTCGAGTTCCCCTTCCTGGAATCATTTGAAGATGTAACTCAAAATAAGACTGAAATGTAGTTTTTTTTGCAGGGTTGGAAAGCTGTTAGCTTGCAGATGTCTCCAGAATTAGGACAGCTGCTTTGTGTCAGTAACAAAAACTCACTTTCACTACCAACTTGGGAAAATATGCTTGCCTCGGGGCTTTTGGAGCAAAGTGAATTCAAATCATTACTGCAAAGAAATTCTGCAGAAAATTGATAAGGCAGTATATTTCAGAATGTCATGTAGAGTAACTTCACTTTGCAGCACACAAGGAGAAGTGTGAGATTTGAATTTTACAGACTTTTAAAAGATACCTTCCCTAGCTCCCTATTAACAGGGATGCACATACACAAGTTGCTGGAAAATTGTCAGCAGTTGTTTGGTGTGTCTGTTCCTCCTTGTGTTTCAAAATGGCAGCTGTATGCCAGTGACAGCGACTTAGCTTTCAGTGCATGCAGTTCAGGAGTTCCCCCGCTAGCTGCACATTTCAGGAGTGCAACTGTCACCATAATATATTAACTGGCCAATGACCAACAGAAGGATTTTCCAAATGGATATGGTTTTGTGAATGGAGGCGCTGCGGTCATGGAAAATCCATGCACTGCCCGATTCGTGCTATAAAGAAGTTGCACAAATTGAATTCCCAAAAAGCGTGACTAGTGAAAGTTATGTATCTCACAATCACTTCTCAGTTTCCCCCCCCCATGTGCTGTGTCTCCTGTATTTATTTGCAGAGATTTGTGACCTGTTTCTCCTATTCATATAGGCGCCACACTCAGAAAGATAGGGGGATGGTCAACCTGAGACACGTATGGCCCAAACAATGGTTGTAACTGGCACAGTTGTACAGTTAACTGGAGTACCTGCATGCCTTGCTGTGGCTTTGATTCAGGCCTTTGACGTTCTGTGCCGCTTCACACTCCCTAACTCAGAAGAATACAACTACACCAGGCACAGGCTGGACTGTAGAGTGCACTGAAGTGGCTCTGTGTTGGATCTGGCCTGCATTTCTACTGGTGAGACAGAGAAGACAGGGGTCCCCTTTGACCACCTAATAAAAGTATACCAGGGATCATGTGAACCGCATTGACCAAAGCCACATGAGATGGGGGCCACAGTAAAGAGAACAGTTGGATGAAACTGAAGGAGAAGGCTGGCTGGATCTTTAGATGTGGCCTTCCAAGTGTCAAGAAGGGTTGGTTGATGTTGAAAGATTTAGAACCTCTGCAAAAAAAAAAAAAAGTTCGTAAAGTTAAGTATTTGGGGAGTATGTTCATGTATTTCTTTTTTAAAAAACCCCAAATTAAGCCTAAATGATTGGTATAATGTACAGAACTTGTCTTCTTGTTGAGAGAACAAGGTTTCACAAATCTAACTAATAAATAAAATATTGTAACAATTAATTATTTATATTGTGCTGTACAGTATTCAAATTACTCCTTGTACCACGGGCATATCAATGTCTAGGTTACTTTTTAATGTGCTTGGATGTATATGTGTATTGAGCATGTGACCTTTATTAAAAACATCAAGAACTGTCTAACAGTATTAAGCTCCTATAGCATTTTGTGTAGTGCAGAATCATTGTAGTAATACAATACCACCATCTCTAATAGAATAACTATCCTGTAAGAGGGATAACTTAAAATTTCAGCCAAGCTATTTTGAAGATGAAAGATTCCAGTTTTCAGTTTCATGCTTACCTTGGATGAATTAAAACCTGTGAGTCTTTGTTTTCGCACCATTTTCTGTTTTCTTCTCACTAAATTTTCCCCATATAATAGATTAATAAATGTATAAAACTTGGATATACAATACAATCAAATGTACAAGACCCACAGCAACAAATAGGTTTGCAACTATATTCAAAATTATAAATGACACATCCCTAACAATGGAATAACTATCCCATTAGAATGCGAAAACTGGGAATCAGTCAAAATGCTCTTGATGGGAAAAAGTTAAGTACTGTCTGCAAGCAGCATCCTTCTCAACTTGAATATTAAATAGGTGACACAGGGCTCAAGTGGGAAAGAGTTGGGAGCTCTGGGGAATCAGACAGCCAAAGAGGGATAAACCAGTCAGCTCCCTTGTCATCTCAAACTGAGATTCTTAATACAGGTGCCAAACCATGTACATTACTGAAATACTTGCACTGGCATAATAATCCATGGAGGTGTACCCAAGTCATTGCTAATTAAGGACACAAGAAGTTAATTCCTATGAATACAGCATCAGTTCCTTATCTGAGGAGTAGAACAAATTTAGAGTCCAGTGGCACCTTTAAGACCAACAGAGGTTTTTTCAAGGTATGAGCTTTCAGGTGCATGCACACTTTTTCAAATACATTGGAATGGAAAGTGGAGTTCAAATTTATAGACAGAGGCTGAACAGCAAATTAGCATGTAACATGATGAAGATGTTTAAAGATATGCAAAGGCAAAACTAATGAACAAGCTAAGGTTATAAGGCCAACAGTTATTTTGATTTAATTAAGGGGGGAAGGACAGCAAAGCAATAAATATGTCAAAATAGGGGATAAATGTGTAAAAGCATCTTTTCTCATTGTGGGAAGTAAATTGAGACTCCCCTCTCAGTTGTGGAGGTAATCTGTGAAGTATAAGATTTCCCCAGATAATGCTTCTGTTGCATTGTTTCATAGGGCAACAAGAAGCAAAGTGAACCAGGTAGTGTCTTTGGAAAGTGGATTGGATGGGCAAACATACAGAATTCTTCCGCACAAGCACAGGGACATGGTGAACAATAATGCCAAAGTAATTTGCAGATCTAAGAAGAGTTATGCCCTTCTAAGCCCATTGACTTCAGTGGGTTTAGAAGGGAGTAACTCTGTTTAGGTTTGTCCTGTTAACTCAGCAATTGTGGTAAATTATGGATTTTTATTAACACTTTGGTGACTCCTTACTAAATCACTCCGGTGTGAATCTGTATTATCAGGAACTTTGTTTATAAAGATTTACTGCTATTTTGGCCAAGTTTTTGGTACTGCTTTTACTGTCTTTTTCACGTAAAACCTCCTTGACAGTCCCTTTTATTAGCTGAGAGTGAACTGACCGTGCAGAATGATAAATGGATACCACAGTGTTGTAAAAAAGCCTGGTATGATAGAAACATCTAAATCTAGAAATTATGTTCTCTTCTAATGTAGAATGGCAGTATATTATGTATGTGTTGATGTATCTATGAGAGTGCTCCGTGAAAAAAACATATAAATATGTTAACCCAAAACTCACAAACGTTCTTTGAGAGATTATGATTTCCCTACCATTGACTTTCCTTTTTTCCCCATTCTTCTGTTTTGTGGAGATGTCAAAGTCAGTAAAAACGTAGCAAATTTGAGGTAAATATCTGGGTTCCTGTTCAATTGTGGTATACGTCACCAATAACTAACAGCCGGGGGGGGGGGGGGTGATCCTTTGCGTACATGTTAAGTGCCATCAGGTCGCTTCCAGCTTGTGATGACCCCATGGATTAATGTTCTTGAAATCTTCCTGTTAACAGCCTTGCTTGGGTCTTGCAAACTGAGGGCTGTGGCTTCCTTTATTGAGTCAATCTGTCTCATGGTGGGTCTTCAAGGTTTCCTGCTGCCTTCAACTTTTCCCAGCATTATTGTCTTTTCCAGAGACTCTTGTCTTCTCATAATGTGACCAAATTACAATCGGATGTCAGGTTCCCTGTCATTTTTCTGGCCCTTCCCCTTTTTCTTTTCAGGTCCTCCCGTCGGGAGATTGGTGTCCAGGTCCCATCCCCGTCACCCCTGCCCCCTCCTATCCCTGTGTTGCTAATTTGTTTTGCCAGCTCTGCTTATCTCTGTTGCTGAACTGTTAGCCTTGAGCTGTCTCGCTCTGGGTTCTTCCAGGTGTCTATGCGTGGGAATGCAAGTAGAGTGCACTAAGGAGCATGGGGGGGGGGGGAGAGTTATGCTTAGCTTGCGCGCCTTTTCCATGAGAACATAACGGTTGCAGGTTTTTGCGCTTCAAGGTTTTATACTGATTGGTGCCTGTCAGTCAAGTGCCTTTTGAATACTGTATAAGAGTTCCTTGCCTCATTTATCTGGTATCACTAACAAAGAAAGTGTTCCTGAAAGACCATTAAGAAAATAAAGGACTTTGTTTTCACACGAGGCCTGACTTATTGGCTCTCATCAGAAGTCTCACATAGTCTTAGTTTGTCGTTTTGGCTTCTAGAGACAGCTCAGGCTTGATTTGATCTAGAACCCCACGTATGTATCTTTTTGGTGGTCCACAGTATCCATAAAACTCCTCCAACACCACATTTCAAATGTCAACTTTAGGTGATCCTTTAGTGATGTATATTTTCACTAAGAAACTTCCATGCGGTTCTCACATAAATCTGGTGGGCAGGATTCGATCAGAGCTACAGATGTTGGAAATCAGTGGTCTTTATTTATCATGGAGTTGTCCACATTTCCATTCAGTGTTCTCATATATCCACAGAATGCCTGTTGTGTTTTTTTAGAGATTCTTGCTTGCTTTTCCAAACAACTTTGTTGTGTATATAACTTTTTTAAAAAATCTGAAAGGGTAAATGGGTGTACATGATAGCTCCGAACAGCAGACATATTTTACATGCAAAAATACCGCTGGTTGTTCGAGCCATAATTTACAGTTTGAAAGATGATTTACAGTTTTAGAGACTTTAGTCTCTGGGCAAAGGCTTCCCCAAGTAATGGTGAAATTAACAAGAGTGAGTGTGGACTATGCCTATTGTGAGTTCAGGGAATCCAACACCTCCTCGAAAGGCAGAAAATGACAGCAATGAAACGGGAGTTTTCCTCTTACCTGTGCATTGGAGCAGCCCTTTCACTGTAGATGTGAGACTTACAAGGGAGTTAGAGCTCCCTCCGTTTGTCCATTCCCCTTGTTTTGGAAGTATTTTGTGTATGGTAATGATAACCACCAGCCCTGTAATGTTGTTATAAGTACAACTGAGCTAGGCATTGTTAAAGCACAAGGAGTATAAAACAAATGATTTGTCGTCATTTTGTTGCTTTAAATGATTTTTCGGAATGAAACAAATAGGGGCAGTTACATTTTCAGTGTAGCGCTGCAGAGCAGTGCATGGCTGGAAGCTGCCCCTGCATGAGCTCACATTCGCGGAAGGAACACCAACCTGATGTCTGCAGAGAGCTCCATTTGCTGGCTGTAAATAAGCACTTGAGATGGAGGATCGATAGTCCCTTACTCTAAATAGTCTTGATATATGCATGTACATTTTATGCAGTACCAGTAGTAAATTAAAAAAAGGATGTGCTTTTCTTAAGACGAATTATGGTTTTATTTTTTTCCAAATACAACCTTAAGCACTGTATGATTATTATAATCACTTATGCGGATTTTCTTTTTTAGATCTGTAGAAGATTCATGCGTTTGCTTTTAATGCATACTGCCATTACCATAATCCCCAAACATTTAATATTTCTTTTTGTTACTTTAAGGCATTTCTTTCTTTTTCTTCTTTAAGATCTAATTTTTAAAAAAAACAAAAACAGACAAACTATACAGCGTAGCAAGATACTAAAAGTGTAATTGTAAACAGAGTTGCACCCTTCTTAGCACATTGACATCAGTGGACTTAGACGGCTGTAACTCTACTTAGGACTGTACTGAATTAAAAGCAGTACCTAATGTCTTATTTGGAGGAAGAAAGAGAGTAGGCTGGTGATAGCTTCTTATACAAGTAGTGAAGTAATAGAAAATTCAAAAGGCCATATTTCTGTGCTAACAATGCTTAGTTAGAAGCGATGAGCAACAGCATGGCCAAGCAAAGATTCTCTTGAGCTATATGAAATGCCTGCGCAAGACATACAGGGCGCGATCATACGCACCCATTTACGACGCAAGCGGTGCGATGAAGCAACGGTGCAAACCGACGGGATCAGACGAGCACATCTGCAAAGCGTCGTGTGACCGGCATAACAACGTTGCGAGCACCCGTTGATGCGCTTCAAAAAGAGACCGCTAAAACAGAAGTCTTTTCCGGAAAAGCCGGAAGCAGGCGTGCGTGGGATCGCAGCAGCGCACCGATGCTGCTGTGTGATCGCACACCGACGTTTGCCGTCCGATTCTGTGACGTACCGTGGGATCGCATTAACGCGCCTTTTTATGCAGCGACGCAACGCAGGTATGATTCCCGTCCGCTTTATCGCACTTGTGTGGACGGGCCCACAGACTTCTATTGTTCTGCTCACAACGTTATCTTAAGTTAGCCTAAGTCTGGAGACCATGAGAACCCTGATGTTTAGCATCATAACCAAAGACAAACATTCCTGCTCACTTGACTCAGATAGGCATGGGAGGGATTGTGATAGAATACTTTGCTTACAAAAATGACGCTGTGTGTGTACGAAGGACACCTGTTCTGTAAGCTCCCTCCCCACTGGTATTTCAGGTGGAACCTGAATGAAATTGGCAGGGCTCATTTCGTAGCAGGAGCTCCTTTGCATATTAGGCCACACACCCCTGATGTAGCCAATCCTCCAAGAGCTTAGAGTAGCCCCTGTAAGGAGAGCTCTGTAAGCTCTTGGAGAATTGGCTGCATTAGGGGTGTGTGGCCTACTATGCAAAGGAACTCCTGCTACGAAATGAGCCCTGGAAATTGGGGCTTGGCATTTACTCTGCAAAATTCTTGCAGGCTGAGACTGGCGCCAGTAAACAGCTTCTCCTAAATCCTGTTGTCCGGTACCTTCATCCTTGGGCTTGGCCTGGTTCTGGTCAAATAGTGCTTCAGTAGCACAACCTGAAGCAGAGTTATAACTTTGAAAGTCCATTGGAGTCAATTGGCTTAGAAGAGTGTTAATTGTTTGGGATGGTACTGTAAGGCTTCTAGCAATGTACAGGGTAGAAATTCAGTTATAAATGAGAGCCAGATTGGTGTAGTGGTTAAGAGTGCAGACTCTAATCTGGGAGAACCAGGTTTGATTCCCCACTCTTCCACATGCAGCTGCTGGCGTGGCCTTGGGTCACAAGTTCTCTCAGAGCTGTTCTCTCAGAAGCAGTTCTCGAAAGAGCTCTCTGAGCCCCACCTGCCTCACAGGGTGTTTGTTGTGGGGAGGGGAAGTGAAAGGAGCTTGTAAGCCACTCTGAGACTGCTTTGGGTAGTGAAAGATGGGGTATAAATCCAATCTCTTCTTCATTTTCTTTCATTAAAAAAGCACAAGAAGAGAGTCCAAGCTTTCTAAACTCAACTGAAAGTGGATGCATCCAGTTGTTTTTTAAAGCTTCCTACGTTAACAATTTACCACACCTAAAAAGTACAAATAATGTTGCTCTCAAAAATACAGGCTAAAGCTTTATTTACATGAAAATGAAACTAAGTTGGGGGGGGAAATTCCCACAAGAGAATGTCAAGGACAGGTAGAATGGGAGAACCCAGGATAAATCAGGAAATCAACTGCTGTGAATCAATTATTTATAGTTTTCTTTCTTGCAGCCTAAAACCTTCTGCTTGCAAAAAAAAAATAAACACTGACAGTTTGGGGTAGCTGATAAGACATCAGAAGTAGAGAAATACTAATATCTAACAGCTTTATGCATTAGATCTTTAAAGATTATGTCTGTGTTCATTATTTTATGACATGTTAGAGTGCAGAATGAAAACTGCAAGGAAAAGTTGTATCCAGTAATCGCATTGGACTGTAATCACTATTTGAAATTAATTTTTAATGTACATAAGTTACGGGTCAATGAGCGTGTGCAAACGATTTCCCTGATGGGAAGTTTGAGTCTGTGTCTGGTGTTGGGTGCCTTGGTTCTTTCTGCAGTCTTTCCAGTCTACCCCCTTATGTGTTATAAGGCTGTGCCAGGAATTTCAGGAGCACAAATGCTACCCTGCCAATTCCAAGCTGGCAGATCCCTCCTCGGAGATTTCAGGTTGTCGTAGGATATCAAGTGTTGGCCATAACCTGGAACTGTGGAAGGCAGTGAATCAGGGTGCCATAAACAGCTACCTGACAGCTTGGCCAGCTGCTGTTCCACAGACACATGCCAAATTCTTGTTTAAATGTTTCCCATTGGTACCTTTCTAGTAGATTAAAAATGTACACAAAGATATCAGAATTGTAACTTAGCCATTAATAATGTCTGAGTACATTTTACTTGATAGTACGGGGAAATGTATTCACAGGGTGGCAGAGAAACCTCCAGGGGACATAGGAGGGATGCAGGGGCCAAAAGATAGAATTGGCAGGTCTGATTGTTCCGGGGGGTGGGGTAGGAGAGAGCCATACGGGAGTGTGAGGGGCGGGGCAATGTCACTGTGTGAAGTTGGCGCGATGACATCACACAGAAGTGATGTCAGGAATTCAGCACACAGAAGTGATGCCAGGAATTCCTGGCGCACAGAAGTGATGTCATCACGTGGGGGCATCATGCGTTAACACTCTAGCGTTTGGCGAAAATGCTAGGGCATTGGCACATGACATCCCCGGCGTGATGATGTTGCTTCCATGTGCTGTCATTGCACCAACCACATCAATATGTGATGGACCTCTTCAGGGGTAGAGCTTCCCTGGCCAGACCAGAGGTCTGGTAACTGTACCAAAAGAGCAGAAACTGATGGTCTTGGATTTTCGTCCAGGCTGTGTCCTTGGGAACAAATATCTGTGCTTGAATCCAAACCTGAAAGGTATATTCTTCAGCCTAGGTCATTGAGATCAATTGTTGTCATGTACTGGAAGAAACCAGAATGAGAGTTTGAGCTTAGCTGGAGCCCAAGTGAAGTCTTGAGGAGGAGGCTGAAGTGAGAAGGGTAGAAGGTCTCTATACATAAGGCTAGAGCCAAGTTCCTAGTAGTTTTACTAACCCTCACCAAT
This sequence comes from Lepidodactylus listeri, assembly GCA_029233225.1. Taxonomy (NCBI): domain Eukaryota; kingdom Metazoa; phylum Chordata; class Lepidosauria; order Squamata; family Gekkonidae; genus Lepidodactylus; species Lepidodactylus listeri. Next base: position 105,995,125 of record JARCFY010000009.1, on the reverse strand, counting down.
TCAGAGACTTCATATCACTAACAAGATTTCCCCTGGTCTGTTCTGGATATTCTCTGTGCTGATTTCTGCCCCACTTTAATTATCGTTCAGTTATAGGAACTTCTAAAAATTAGTCCTGGAATGGGGCATATGCATCTTCTGCTTTCATTCCTCTCAGCCCCTTACATTCCTTTGCATCTTTTCTTCCTCTCCGCATTGCTGGTGTGTAAGTGCCCATGGATAAAATGCTGCAAAAAAGCAATTGTGATGTCATTGGTCACATGATTGCAGCACATGTCTTATCGCGTCATCGCTGCTTTTCTGCAGTGTTTTAGTAACATAGACATGTTTCTCCATAAGGTAAAGAAGGGAATGAATGTAGATAACATAAGGAACTGATGGCTGTGGCTAGCTGCAAACATACAGTTCTCTATATAGAATTCAGAAATCAAAGAAGAAAACAATGGAGGATTCCCAATTCTACTACTGAGAGAAGATTATGAAATTCAAAACTCCCAAATCTAGGTAGAAATCCAGATGAGAATTTGTTCCTTAGCCTGAAGGGAGCTCAGAAGCTGAAGCTACAGGGTTCCAAGTACCACTATAGGATGAGTTTCAGTTGCCCAGTGAAGCCGTGAGGTTCTTGGAATCCCTGGCAGTGCAGCAGGTAATCTTGGACATAGCCAGGGGTTCGTTGGAGTGGGAGCACACAGGAGTGCAGCTCCGGGAGTGAGGAGCCCAGGGGGCGGGCACATGACCAAGCCCCGCTCCCTCCTCGGATTCCCCGAGCAGTGCAGAGGCGCAGCGCCCCGGGGAAAGCCCTGCTAGGGTCTTTATTGTTTTTAATGTTTTGTTTTAATATTGATAATTTTATCATTGTTCCTTTTATTACTGTGTGCTGCTTTTCCAGAGATTTGCTCAAGGTGGCATATAAATTTTCTAAGTATACCATTTTTTATCTGGGCACATGGCACATAAGTACTGGAGAAATTTCACCAACCCTTCATCAGCTTCCACCTTATCAGTTTGGTGTAGTGGTCAGGAGTTGGACTCTAATCTGGGAGAACCGGGTTTGATTCTCCACTCCTCCACATGCAGCTGATGGTGTGACCTTGGGCCAGTCACAAGTTCTCTCAGAGCTGTTCTCTCATGAGCAGTTCTCAAAAGACCTCTCTCAGCCCCACCCACCTCACAGGGTGTCTTGTTGTGGGGAGGGGAAGGGGAAGGGATGCGTGGTGCACATGTCCTGGGTATCTCAAGTCTACTTGAAACCTGGTAGTTTTAAGGGAGCAGGAAGAGAATGAGGGTGTGTTCTTTACGCTTATTTTTATTGCACAGAGTATTGGATGGGGAAGGGAATGGAGGAAGACCAGGTCAGTTTCACTCACCTGTGGAGTGGAGCCTGAGGGGTGGGTGTTGCCTTCTGACACACTCCTGGTATGTTAGGGGGTGTGGCATATGCAAATGAGTTATGCAAATGAGTTATGCTAATGAGCTCCTGCACCTCTTTTTCTACAAAATGACCCCTGGACATAGCAGAGATCTTGGGCAAACAAACCCATCAAGTGGTTTGAGCTTAACATTGCTGACTTGACCCATTTTGTGTTTGTGAAACTTAGTATAGTCGATTGGTGTATTCAGACAGAAGTGGAGTCCGCTAAAGAATATATTTATTCAGTGTACTTCAGTACTTGCTCTGCAGATAACATGCATCAAAACCAGCAAATATAAACATGTGTTTCCTCCAAACAAATTGGGTGGGGGGGGGGGAGATCATAGCATGCATTTAGAAGTTAAAAGTTCAGCGATTGCAATTTCAGTGCATATGAAAAATTCATATCGCTCACAATTGTCTTTTCAGTTAATAGCAAATTTATTTCCAGTGTAAGTATTTGATCATTGAACCTTAGATGTCAGTGGCAAACTTCCGTTTGACACGATGAGGCAATGGATGTTCCTGAAATCTCTCAACTTAAGCGGTATTACATAAATAATTTATGATGATGTTGCTACGCATCTCAGGCAGGAGCAGAATGTGGATTATTTTTTTACTTTTAAAGATCCACAGCTGTGAACTGGGAGCAAGAGGCTCGTTCAAGAGACAGGAGGAAGAGGAGCTTCTTGTCCTCACTGGACATCTGTCAGTCCAGAATCCCTGAGGCTTCACAACCCCCAGTGGCTTCACCCACCCCTGGCCTTGGACTCTGAAAAGGAGCTTGTTTTGTGAAGTTTGTTCTCTGTCTCAGTCTTGGCATCAACAGCTCTTTTCCGCAGGGACTCCCGCATCTGTCTTCTGCCTGGGAGGAAATTCTTGTCTTAGTATTCATCCTAGGAAGAGTAGGTGATTTCATCTTCGAATGCTTTTTGTGTAATGTGCAGAGAGGAGTTTCTCCATAATCCCCCCACCCCTGTGTAACTTGCCCATGCCTCTGACACTTGCCCATCTTCCCATGGCAAAACAAGATACACACATCTTCGATTCCCATGTTTTACAGGAAATACAGAAAATGCACACCGGAGAAATTCTTCTTTACCCCTGTTGTCAGCATGCCATCCTTGCTCGGCATAATTTGCAAGCAGACTTGCGCTTTGAGGAAACATTTCTTTAGCAAAGAAGGCCCTAAGCAATAATTTTTGGAGTCCATGAGATTTAATATATTTAATATATTTAACATGCATCCAACGGCTTGTGTTTTTCTGAAGGAGGGGAGATCTTGATGCTGATTCTCATGGGAGGAAGAAGCACAGATCACATTGTTTTGGTACCTGAAACTGTTTCCATGGTCCCATATTCTGCCACACAAAACGCTGGACTTCATTTTTGAGAGCCAGTTTGGTGTAGCGGTTAGGAGCACGGACTCTAATCTAGGAGAACTGGGTTTGATTCTGATGTGACCTTGGACGAGCCACAGTTCTCTCAAGAGCAGTTCTCAGTCAGAGCTCTTTCAGCCCAAGCTATCTCACATGGTGTCTGTTGTGGGGAGGGGAAGGGAAAGGAGACTGTCAACTGCTCTGGGACTCCAAGTGAAGGGTGGGGTATAAATCCAATCTCCCCCTCCTCCTCCAACAATAAGGTTGAAACAATTTACCTTAAAACTTTCGGGGAGGTAGTTTGTCTAGCCAGCTTTTGTAAATTGCAAGTACAAATTTTGTTTAACTGAAGGCCTTCTGGAGACCATAAAACATCTCTCTCCCCACACTCCCTTTCTAGGTGTGCCTTGTGTGTCCATGTGTATGCACATATGCATACTTCCACCTGTATTTACAAACTGGATCACCAGAATTAATGTGATGAGGGAAGTGAAGTCAACTCCCTTCCTTCCATTCAGCTGTTGCTTTTCATGTACTAAAGCTTCCAGTTGCAGGTCTCTCAGAAATGGGTCCTTCTTCAGTCAACAAGGGGAAGAAATCATCAGTCATAGAACAAAGGGAAAACAATATATATTTTTTCACAGATGAAGGTGTGGCCAATTTTCTCTATCATATTCAAAAGTTTTTGGAAACCTGGGAAGGCATCAGAATACTCTGGACGTACTATGACTTTATTTTGTATTCAAAGCACAGGAAGTGACCACATACATTTTCATACCCTTTATTGTTCTTCTCTATATTGATGCAAAGGAATGGAACACACCACATTGTATTGCTCATTAACTCTTTTGATATAAATGTTGGAACCGTGTGTTCTGTTGCTTACTATGTGAGGTCAAATAACCAAGAAAGAGAAATTGTGCTGTGCAATTCCAGCATGGGAAAGGAGTGTATTGGAGACAAGTCTATAAATATCAATGATTCCATGAGTGATGGGCATGATCCAGCAGGAGCTAAACAATTGCAAGTCGTATTAATCTCAGTAGGAGAGCCATTAAGTACATGTTTAACTCACCCACTGAAACAAATGAGGCCTGAAAGTGCTTAACTTTGGCTGGAATTTGTCAGATATGGAGTTCTGAATATAATATATTGGAATGTCTAGCTATTATAGTGGGCTTTCAGAAATGTGCATCATTAAAGGCTGTTACACATAAAATTCAGTTTTATGATAAAATTCAAAAACAATCCTCCAAACCTTGGAGTCTAAGACACTGCCCCATCAGAATTCTGACTCCATAAGATACTAAGCTGTTATACATTCTCTGTCTGTTGCCCTCAAATTATAATTAGTGCTTCAATTTAATCAGGTTATCCTATTTCACTCAACAATAATAAATACTTGATTATGCCATACGAAATATAAAAATGATGAAATATTGCAATTACACTAATAACAAGGGCCTTATAATGGTTCATATGAAAAAATTTTATCAACTGCCATATTCTGAAAATAATATACAAAACCTAACTTCTTACCTCCTGATAATAAACTAAGTTTGGAATTTAAAAGTGGTTAGAGTATCTGGGAAACCAAGGTTTAAATACCCGCTTGGCCATGGCAGTTCACTGAATGACCTTGGGCCAATCATATCCTGAGTCTAATCTACCTCCCAGAGTTGTTGTGAGGATAAAATGTAGGAGAGAAGAATGTAAGCCATTTTCTGACCTATTTGGAAGAAAAGCAAGGTATAAATGATGTAGATAAGTAATAAAACTAAGGATGGCTACCATCTTCAGTAGGTGCAGAAACGAATCTTCCCCAGCCGAACTGTTCTGAAACCGTATTTTCCCTAGTCCTGAAATCTTTATTGTGTCTCCCAGAGTTAAATGAGAGGGCTCTCAAATCTCATCTGTGATTCATGGAGAAATCTCTGGGGTATTTCTCATCCCTTTCGGTGCCAGCCATGCCACAATGAATTGCAAAGAGATGAATTCTCTGCAGGAATTCTGTGCATGCTGCAAAGCATGACACATTGTAGTGCTTCTGACTCGGCATTTGACCCACAAGAAGGATGAAATGGCACTCAAAAGGTGTCTGTAGTATCCATACACTGGGGCTCATTTGGAAGTGAACTTGCTCCCTGTGTGATGGTAAGGCAGCCATTTGTCATTGGGAATGAAGTAGGGAAAAGAAGGCAACACCCCCCCTCCCCAACCACCCTGCCTTCTTTGCAGAGTTTGACTTGTGTGCAACTGGTGGTTCAGGACCAACTGGATCCTTTTTCAACCCAGTGTGGCCAAAACAAGTTATTTAGATACTTATACTCTGCTTTTCTGCCCAGTGGGGAACCAAAGTAGCTTACAACACTGCTCTCCAATCCTCCAGTTTGGTGTAGTGGTTTGGTGTAGAGAGCCAGTTTGGTGTAGCGGTTAAGTGCGCGGACTCTAATCTGGGAGAACCGGGTTTGATTCCCCACTCCTCCACTTGCACCTGGCTGGATGACCTTGGGCAAGCCATAGCTCTGTACCAGCTCTTCTCTCAAGGACAGTTCTCTCAGAGCTCTCTCAGCCCCACCTACCCCACAGGGTAGGTGTCTGTTGTGGGGAGGGGAAGGGAAAGGAGTTTGTAAGCCGCTCTGAGACTCCAAGTGAGTGAAGGATGGGATATAAATCCAATCTCCTCTTCCTCCTCCTCCTCCTCTTCTTCTTCTTCCATTTCATCCTCACAACAAGCCTGTGAGACAGAGTTGAGAGTGAGTAACTCACCCAAAGTCATCCAGCGAGTTTCTATGGCAGCGTGGAAATTCAAACCTGGGTCTCACAGATCCTAGTCTGCCACTCTAAGTACTATGCCAACAGTACCAATGACACTTTAAGGCAAATCACAAAGTTTTGAATCTGCTGGTTTATCCCATTGCTTTTTTTGAGGCAAAATTGCTCTATTCAGGGTGTGTGTGTGTGTGGGGGGTGATGATACAAGATAAGTAACTGAGGGGGAATCTTGTTCACACTTACAAGGTTATTTTGAGATATGTCCGCAGCAGAGGCTTTTAGCACAGTTCAGGGGTTTACCAAACCCCCTGACCTGCAACTCTAAGAAGAGACTAATAAAGAAATTAACCTTAAAATCTATTTCCCCTATTTTATCTGTGTGCAAAAAAATGCTTCTTTTCAGCTGCACTTGTACAACAATATTCTGCCCAGAAACCAGATAAGAGCTGGCTTTCTGGAATGGACTTGGCCACAGAGAGTAACTTGTGTTGTTAGTATCAGGAGGAGGAGTGAGGATCTCCTGGAGGTTTTCTGATGCTCATGGCAGCTATTTATTTAGCTTTGGTGCCACAGAAATACATTGGTTTTTCAGCCCTTACTTGCTGAAGGTAGGCAAACGTGTAAATATGCTGGGAGCCAAAGTACAGCTGATCGGAGCTTTGTGACTGAATCTTCCTAGCATTTTTAAAGAGTAGTTGCATCTGTGAAGAAGAAGAGTTGGGTTTTTACCTCACTTTTCTCGAGAGCCAGTTTGGTGTAGTGGTTAAGTGCGCAGACTCTAATCTGGGAGAACCGGGTTTGATTCCCCACTCCTCCACGTGCACCTGGCTGGATGACCTTGGGCAAGCCATAGCTCTGTACCATAGCTCTGTTCCCTCAAGGACAGCTCGGGAAAAAGCTCTCTCAGCCCCACCTACCTCACAGGGTGCCTGTTGTGGGGAGTGGAAGGGAAAGGAGTTTGTAAGCCGCTCTGAGACTCCAAGTGAGTGAAGGGCGGGGTATAAATCTAATCTCTTCTTCTTCTTCTACGCTAAAGGAGTCACAATGTGGCCCTGCAATCACCTTCCCTTCCTCTCTCTACAGTTGTCACCTTGTGAGGTAGGTGGGGCTGAAAGAGTTTTGAGAGAACTGTGACTGGCCCAAGGTCACCCAGCAGACTTGATGTGGAAGAGTGGGGAATCAAACCCGGTTCTTCAGATTAGAGTCCGTCGCTTTTAACCTATACCATGCTGGCCTTAGTTTGGATCAGGAGAAAGGGGTTTAACCTGCCCTGCATGGTTTTGCTGTTGAGAAATGATTTCTCAATCCTGCGCTGTTACCAGTCATTTAAAGGAAAAATGCAGCCATCTTTTGGCTGGCATGTCATAGCAGTTAGAGAGTCGGAGTCAGGAGAGTTTTCAAAACTCTTGTATACCCCCCCCCCTTTCCCAAGTTTTATGTGGGAGAGGAAAAGATCCATTCAAGGCTTTTTGCTAACAAAGCCGGCAGTTTTGTGAAGGATGATCATTCAAAGTTCTTTATAGGATAAAACAGACAGAAGGTCAGGGTCTAGAATTCCAAAAGAAAGTTCACCAATTCTGCCCTTCTGGAAGGAGGTGTTACATGAAATCAACACTCTCCTACCATTTGAGATCGAACTGACACCTGAACAAATATTTTTGAACAGCTGGGCTATGAAGTGTGATAGTGTTTCCATGAAAGAAAGAGCTGCTATGTTGCTTTTTGCAGCTAAAACGGTCATTGCCAAGAACTGGAAAACGACAGTGACACCTACACTTTCTCAATGGCATAAAAAGTTGTCGGATTTATATATTATGGCAAAACTCTCGGACAATCTTACGCGACTTGACACATGTTCTTCCCTCTCTAGTTTTACTGCCACATGGTTCTCCGTAGTGCAATACCTCGCTAAACAAATGGAAATCCCACCGATTATAAACGATCTTTGGCTATGGTAAAACATTATCGGTACTGTCGTTACTTCTCTCATGTTGGAAATGTAGACCATCTACTAAATGTATAACTCCATCTCAAGTACTACTCATCTGAAAGCTATACAAGTTCTCAAAGTAGGTTTCTTAGCACTTCATGACTTACAATTGCTGTAAACAATCAATCTGTATTAACTATTATTCATGTGTAAAGCTACAATGTTTAAACTCAAGTAATAACTGTATGTTTACTTGCACTTACTGTTTGACAGGAAAAACGAAAATTTTCAATAAATTGTATTATATAAAAAAAAGAAAGTTCACCAATTTACTTTACCCTCCTTCTGGGTACATTTTGCATTCCTTCTAGGGAGAAAAGGAAAATAAGCTCTTCACACATTTTCATGGGAGCTAAGGATGGAACAGACCCTTGACTGAGATAAGGTTGCTTAGTGATCAGCAGGTAAAAGAACAGATTTACATTGGGGGGGGGGGGTGATCAGGGAGGAATATAACATTTTTAAAATTTAGCAAGCCAACAGAGGCTCACATTTAGAAGCCATTATAAGAATCTCAGTCTTACTTGAGAGTATAACTTTCAAGATATGTGTAAAATCCCTTAACAGTTGGGTTAGGACCTGGGATGACCCACATGGAAGCTCACAGGCCATTGAAGCCCACAGGGTGACGTTGGGCCTGTCACAGTCTCTCAGCCTCTCAACTTGAGGGGGGAACAGTGTGAAAAGCCATACTGGGTCTCCAAACAGCAAGAAAAAGAGAGGTCCCAGGGACCCCATCTGACCCTCAACAGTGAATCTGTATCTTGACTGTTACAGAGAGGGGAGTAACTTTTGCACATTCCCAGTAAAATCCATTTTCAGACTCTTGAAACAAAATTATGAGTAAAGTTGCTCTGATTAACTTTAATAGACTTATCAATTTAGTTATTTTATTATTTAGAAAATGTATATGCTGCCTTTCCTGAGACCTGCTCAAGGCAGCTCACAACATAAAAAATAGTCCACTAAAATCATAAAAACAACAAACGTTACAGTTATTAATATAGTAGGTCAGTAAAAAAACAAGCCACAAAAAAAGCAGCTGAGAAAGATGGAATTCTTCCGTTCAAAGTCCTCAGTAAAGAGAAATCGTTTTGGCCTGACTCCTAAGGGGTCGATAAAGTAAGCACCAGAACAGCTGTAGCAGACAGGCACCACCACTGAAAAAGATCAGTCTGCAGCTGGCAAGATGCGATCAGAGTGTGGATCACTGAGGCCAGATGATGCTTTTTGAGAACGGCCTTAGCTGTTGTCTTAGGTAAAAATGATAAAAGGTGGTATGTGAAACTGGTAAAAGGTGGAGAGCCAGTTTGGTGTAGTGGTTAAGAGTAGTGGACTGACCTGGAGAACCGGGTTTGATCCCCCCACTCCTCCGCATGCAGCAGCTGGGTGACCTTGGGTCAGTCACTCCTCAGAGCTGTTTTCTCAAGAGCAGATCTCTTAGAGCTCTCTCAGGCCCACCTACCTCACAGGGTGTCTGTTGTGGGGAGGGGAAGGGAAGGAGACCGTAAGCGACCCTGAGACTCTAAGTAAAGGGTGAGGGTATAAATCCACTCACCGCCTCCTCTTCCTCAGAGACCTGAGCCATGGATCAGGTACTGCCTCCTCCCCAAGCTATGAACCTGCTCCTTCAGGGGTAACACAGCCTCCTCCAAGGCAGGGTGACTACTCAGTTGGCTTTGTCATTGACCAATATCACCTCAGTCTTGTCTGGAATGAGCTTCAGTTCATTGGCCCTCACCTATCAAGAACATCCTCAAAACCACCTGAGTCAACTGTTGAGGGAAATAGAGTTGGGTGTCATTTGTGTATTGGTGTCACCAGATCCACTGTTGGATTCAGAGCAAACATGTTGAAAGGTCCAGTAGCACCACCTTCCGTTTTATACTAGCAATGTTGAACTAATGACTCGTAGATCTCTCCATTTTAGCCAGGCTAAGGCAGGTTGCACCTTATGCATCACCACCATTTCATGACTGCTATTCTGTATATTTGTTTCTTTTAAAGAGAAGTAGAGAGAAAGTAGTAGGGGCAGCAGTGGCTCAGAGGTTAAGATGCTGAGCTGCAGACCAAAAGGTCCGTAGTTCGGCAGTTCAAGACCTGAGTGCCGCATGACGGAGTGAGCTCCTGTCTCTGGCCCCAGCTCCTGCCAGCCTAGCAGTTCGAAAGCAAGAAATTGCAAGTAGATAAATAGGTACCGCCTCAGTGGGAAGGTAACAGAGTTCTGTGTGCCTCGGCACCGACTCATACCAGCCACATGACCGTGAAAATGTCTTTGGACAGCGCTGGCTCTTCAGCTTGGAAACGGAGATGAGCACTGCCCCCTAGAGTCAGATTCAACTAGCTTTCGAGCAAGGGAAACTTTTACCTAGAGAGAAAGTAAAAGTGCTGCAAATGTGGATAAAAGCTTTTTTCATGGTCAGAGGCATCCAGCCTGCCAGTTCAGATTCTCCTCTCAAGCCATGTTTTCTATGCCCCCTCCTTCTGAGGTGGGCAGGTAGAAACCAGAGACGGGGCTTTTTTAGTGGTGGCACATCACCTGCAAAATTCCTTTCCCCTTAAGGGTTGCCTGACAGCCACCCATTTTTTAAGCATCAGGCCAAAACATTTCTTCCCTCCCTCCCCCCCCACCCCCGGCCTCCATAGGCTTCTACTTCAGAGATCTTTTTGAACTGATCTTTTAACATTGTTTTTACAACCTCCTTCTAGCCTGAAGCCTGTTTATGAGAATTTTACTCTGCTAAATATTTTGTGCTGTCTTTAACGGCCAGCTCTTTAATAGCTTGTTAGTTTTAACGATGTTTATGCTTGTTGACAATTTTATCACGTTTTACTTGGTAAGCCGCTTCAAGCAAGTTCTCTCCATTTTCTAAATGAATTAATCAAATGACTAGTTATAGCACTGCTGCCCCTTTGTCGTGGAAAAGCTATGATATCCAAAGCATCTGTATGGAAAATAATGTCACTTCTAACTACAGGTGAAAAAATTCCCAACATTTAAATAAGTTCCCAACATTTAGAAGGTAGATACAAATGGTAGCCTTCTGTTTGGTTTGTCTTCAAGCTAATGTCAGCTGCAAAGCCAAATGTAAGTACATCTGGAACACACACACACACACACATTTACTCCTATGCTGGAGTAGTTGAGACTGATGATAAATTGAGAAGCAAAAAGGCTGCGGAAAGGTCTGGCGTGACCAGCATACCAAGTACAGCAGCCCATGCATCAAGAAGCTGGCTTGGTGCTTTCGGTTATCAAGCCTCGAAAGGCTTGTGCCCACAACAGTGCCTGCTCCCACTGGCTGAGGGCATCAGCTCAGAAGACCCTTTCGGCGCAGGGGCTGCATCATTGCACGGCATGTGATTTCCATGGGCAAGGACCTACAGTTCAGTCCTTCCCTGACTCAGGCAGCTAAAAGGAGGTCTTAGGGCTGGGGAAGAGAGCCACTGTCAGAGTAGAACATGTAGCAGATGGACTGATGGTTGGTCTCGAAGACAGCTTCAGGTGTTCATGTTAAGTTCTAGGGTTTTCTCTCTCTGTTGTCTGAGGAGTTTATGTAGGGTTGCCAGCTCTGGGTTGGGAAATACCTGAAGATTTTGGGGGTGGAGCCTGGGGAGTGTGGGGTTTGGGGAGGGGAGGGACCTCAGCAGGTTATAATGCTGTAGAGTCCACCATCCAAAGCGGCCATTTTTTCCACGGGAACTGAAATTGGTGCTTTGGAGATCAATTGTGATAGCGGGAGAACTCTAGATGTCCTCGGAGGTTGGCAACCCTAGGTTTAAGGTTAGTGCTGGTTATTTGATTATGGGATTGTTTCACTGTATTTTGAACTGCACAGAACACATGTATATGGCTGGGTAGCATACAGATGTTTGAAGTAAGTACATAACATGTGCATATATGAGGTTGCCTTATAGTGAATCAGGCCATTGGTCCGTTAAGGTCAGTATTGTCTACTCAGACTGGCAACTGCTCTCCAGGGTCTCAGGCAGAGGTCTTTCACATGTGAGACTTCTGAATCAAATCAATAAGCCAGACCTTTGTTGAAGCAAAGAGTTCTTTTATTCTTAATGATGGTTCAGGTACTTCATGTTTGCTAGAGATACTTGGTTACAGGCAACAAGGCTTAATATACCCCACACAGTCAGGTAAGAGCAGGCACAGGGCCAATCAGAATGAATATGAAAAAAGCGCGAAAACCCCCAACCGTTGGTTCTCACAGAAAAGGCGCAAAAGCACTAAAAATTCCCCCCATGCCCCGTAGTGACCTCTACTTGCAATTCACAGGCCAGGCACCTGGCTTAGAAAATAGTTCAACAGTTCTCCAAGGTTACAAAAACAAATAAAACACTTGAATCTCCGGATAGAGAAAAGGGAGGTGACGAGGCGAGATAGCCAGACTGTTTATGTGACGCAATGGAATGCAGCAAGCCACCCTCCCGGGGAAAGAAAAGATACATTAAGCAGGACATGCAATAAACCCCAAGGCTAATTATAAATTACAGATAGAAGCACCAGATGCAAACAATTAATGGCAGAGACACGGACAGGCTCTGACATCACATTGCCCAGTGCTTGGTCCTTTTTTGAACTGGAGATGGCGAGGACTGAACCTAGGCCCTTCTGCGTGCAAAGCAGGCACTGTTCCACTGGCTGTGGCCCCTCCCCTACATAAATAAATTAGTGCTTTATTTTCTTTACATATTTTGGCTTACTGATTTCTGCTGCTTTTTAATTTGGGAGGGGGGCTGCTTATATTGTAATAATATTTATGGAGTCTTAAAATGCATTTGTCTGCTTAATTTATATCCTGCCCTTTTCTCCAGTGGGCACCCAAAGCGGCTAATGTCATTCTCCTCATCTCCATTTTATCCTCAAAACAACCATGTGCAGTAGGTTACATTGGGAAACATGATCCAGCAGGGTCAACCAGCAAGTTTTCATTGCAGATAAGGGTTTCAGAACTGGGTCTCCCAGACTGTATGTAGTCTGACCATTGCACAACATTGTTACTTATGTTTATTGTAAGGTCTTGAGGACTGGTCCGGTTGAAAGACACCCTAGAAAAAGAATAGCTAATATGAGACAAAATAAGATGACATATTTATGTCTAGGTGAAGGAATGTGAGTCTTCTTTGAACGATGACGAACCATGTTTGGACAATGTTGCTTAATGGAGCATTAGCTGAAGCAACTGCCATGCAAATGGCCTAATGAAATGGCCAATGTGGTGTCCTGGCTATTCTAACAGGGGCCAAGCAAAGATAGCCAGGATTTTCTGTAGTATGCATTGGCAGTGGTTTTGGGGGCTGAGCAAATGGTGCTTCTAGATTTACATTCCCTGTCTTGTTGCTGCTTGCAAGCGCATAGTACTTGTTCAACCGGCAGGTTTTTAAATAAACATTAGTATACAGATAATTTGAACTGATGCTGTAAAGGTATTCCTGAACTTCCTGCTGCTTGGAAAATGGGGAACAAATGTTTACTAAAAATTCATGGGGTAATGTAAAAAAAAATGATTTCCTATTTGAGTGAGGATAAAATCGTAAATGGCACCAAAAAGCTTACTGTTTTTGCATATTGCAAGGACTTCTGGTTGGGAGAAATCAGTTCTAAAGAAAATGTTTCCCATCTCCCAATTTAGGGTGGAGCAATTGGCATTAAAATGCTCTTACAAGTAGGGATGTTGCAAATTTCACACACAAAACGAAATTTGATCAGTATCTTATGTACCTTGTTTGGAATACCCATGATGTTTCCGTGAGCTGAACATCAGTTTGGTGTAGTGCTTAAGTGCGCGGACTCTAATCTGGGAGAACCGGGTTTGATTCCCCACTCCTCCACTTGCAGCTGCTGGATGACCTTGGGCAAGCCATAGCTCTGGCACAGCTGTTCTTGAAAAAGAGCCGTTTCTGTCAGAGCCCTCTCAGTCCCACCTACCTCACAGGGTGTCTGTTGTGGGGAGGGGAAGGGAAAGGAGTTTGTAAGCCGCTCTGAGACTCCCTTGGGGAGTGAAGGGCTGGGTATAAATCCAGTCTCTTCTCTTCTTCTTAACAATTTTCTTGCAGTTCAAAACAAGGAGCATTTTGAGGTAGTTTTGTGTCTGCGCAGTGGTGGCTTTCAATATAGCAATTGGCCAAGCAGCCACTGTTGATAGATGCTCATGATTTACTGGATTATATAGGCCCCTAGGATGCCCATGGGTAGATTATGCACCATTTTGAATAAGCTACATTAGAGATGATGTGCTGCTTTTGTGGCTACACAGTCAGCGGCATTTATTGTGCAGAAGTATGCTCAGAACTACAGGACCAAACAACCATCTGAGAATATATCTGTTTTAAAATGAGCAAACTTGTTCAGTTTTGGGAGTCAGGCAGGGAGCCAAAATGGACAAGGCTGGAACACTAGAAATACAAGCCATGCGCCTTCCCCACCAGCACTCTTTTTGTAAGCTGAGATTTTTTCCCCCCTGTCGGACATGCTGGTGAATGAATGTGAGCTGAGAGGTTGGGGACAGTCATAGCAAAGTATCTACCAGCTGGATGCAATGAACATTGAGTTAGCCAGGCAAAACAGTCACAGCTAGAATATGGATACAAACCATACAGCTCCCCACCAAAACCAGAACTAAAATACCCTTTAAAAAAAACAACAGTCATTTTCCAGCATAAAATAAAGGTGATATATGAGGGACAGGAATGGGAAACACAGAGCTCAGAACCTTTTTGATCCAATTCTGAATGTTTTGAAAAATAAGCCAGCATGTTTTCCAAGGGTTGATGTTCCTACTTTCAGTTTGCAGACATGTTCTGAGCTGAACAGCAGTGTGGTTAAGTCAGTCAGAGTTAAATCACAGAGAATACAGTCCTATCAGAAAACTGAGACTGTGCGGTAAAAGAGAAAGGAATTATGCATCTGTAAGTAGAAGTTAAGAACATAGGAACATAAGAGAAGCCAATGCTGGATCAGGCCAATGGCCCATCCAGTCTAACACTCTGTCACACAGTGGCCAAAAATACCAGGTCCCCTCAGGAGGTCCACCAGTGGGGCCAGGACACTAGAAGCCCTCCCACTGTTGCCCCCGCCCAAAAGTACCAAGAATACAGAGCATCACTTGCCCCAGATCAAGAGCTCCTATCTACACCTAGATCAGTGGCTAATAGCCACTGATGGACCTCTGCTCCATATGTTTATCCAATTCCCTCTTGAAGCCATGCATGCTTGTAGGCGCCGCCACCTCCTGTGGCAGTGAATTCCACGTGTTAATCACTCTTTGGGTGAAAAAGTACTTCCCTTTATCCATTCTTATCCGACTGCTCAGCAATAAGTTACACTTGCAGGCAAGAGTTCTTGACTTATGATTGCTAATTTTTTAAAAAAGACATGACCAATGATCTGCCACTTTCATAAGGAGCATCACTCTTTGATCTCAGAATAATCTCTATGACTTTGCCAGAGATTGCTGGGTATTTCACTCCCCGAAATGTCACTGAGGTGACACTTTTCCACTGAATTGAAATGTCACTTCATTTGAAAATGTTAAGTGCTCAAAAATTTTGATCTCAGTTTTTTGTTGTTGTTGAAAGTAACAGCAAGCCTACCTTTCCAGTGAATTTTAATTATGTTTGTGCAATTTCAACTTCATCTTAAGGTTTATAACACTGTTTATTATTTTTGTTCAGTTTGAAATAAGCAAAAAGTTTCTATTTTACAACCCTAACAAAAGCCTTTTTGAAATCCCTGAGGTCAGAGCCAACTGCAACGTTCAGATACCCTTTGGGCTAAGAAAGGACACTTAGAATGTGCTATATACAACTCTACAGTGTAATATCCAGGAGAGTATATGCTCTGGGTGTGCTCGCTTTTCTCAGGTCAACTACCATATTTTTCGCTCCATAAGACGCACTTTTCCTCCCCCCAAAAAGTGTGTGTGTGGGGGGGAAGTATGTGCGTCTTATGGAGCGAATATGGAACTTTTCTTACCTGTAACAGGGCTCTTTCTTCAGCAGGAACGCAGGGGAACACCATTCAGGCTGGCATCCCAGCCTTCTCCGCCCCTCCCTGCTGGGCCTGAGCTGTTAAGACTTAAAAGGGAAACGGCAGAAAAAACCCGACCAGGCTAAGTACTCTTTCCCTTTAAGTGCTTTTCCCCTTTAAGACAGCCAGCAGCAGAAAGCCCCACCCACGGATTAAGCTCCATGGCTACTTTGCACAGAAAGGCCTGGCTTTGCATGGCATGCCGACCTCTCTCTTCTTTCCTTTCTCTATCTTCCTTCCTTCCTTTCCTTTTTTCTGTCTGTCTGTCTGTCTTTCTGTCTCTCTCTCTGTCCCCACCTTTCTTTCTTCCTTTCTCTTTCTCTCTCTTTCTCCTCCTCCTTCCTTCCTTTATCTCTCTCTCTCTCTCTTTCTTTCTTTCTGTTTCATTTTTTCCGTTTTCCCTCCTCTAAAAACAAGGTGCGTCTTATGATCAGGTGTGTCTTATGGAGCGAAAAAATACGGTATATGCATCCTTCATGAAAGGCCTGGTCAGAATATATGGTTATGGAGACCAGAATTATTTTGGGGGAATAAAAGAGAAAATTAAGAACTCATACCCATGAAAATACTGCTTTATAGAACGTATCAACCATCCTTAGAGCTGCAAACAATGGCCTGTAAGGCCGGAACACAGCACCAGGAGACAGTGAGACAATGGGCAGCAAAGCAAACCTTCTCGGAAGAGGGGGTGAGGGTGGGTAGGGGACCTGGTCCCGTTTGATGGGACTCGTGCAGGGGTGACCAAACTGCAGCTCAGGAGCCACATGTGTCTCTTTCACACAGACTAATTTAATTTTAATAAAAAGCAAATTTGCATATTTTACAGTAAAAATGTGTGTAATATTTGTTCATGTCTTGCGGCTCTCAAACATCTGACATATGTGGCTGTTACATTAAGCAAGTACAGCCACCCCTGGACTAGTGCCTGGGCATGGCACATATCAACAGAGGTCAGCCGGGAGCGCGTAGGAAAGAGCAACTACATGGTAGGAGCCCTCCTAGAAAAGAAGACTTCTGATTTACAGCAATAGGAATTTTTATTCACATAGGTTTTAAGGCAAACTGTCAAAGACCCATCTGGATTACAGTTTGCAGATGGGAAGGCAGGAATCCATATGGTGAAAGAAACACGTACGTACCTTTGTTAGATGCTGTGGCTGCTGGCAAGTGTAGGGGAAAGATACCTTCTGTGCTCATGAACATCCATCTGCCTTTGCCAGCAGCGGGAATCTTGGGCATTATGGCTTGCAGCATTTTTGTATGTGTGGCTTATTGCAATCACAGTGCCATCTAAATACCTTTTTAAAATGAAAAGTACTGGGTCTGGAGACACGTTGAGTGAAATCAGCTCATAGTTTATTAAAAGAGGTCAGAAGACGACTGCTTTGCAGGACTCGTAGGTCTGCTTAAATCCCCGTTCCACACCCTCACCAAACAGTCGTGATTTGCTATTTACACTGTGCCTGCATCCTCTGGGTCTTTGGCCAACCATGTGCGCGGTCCTTCAGTTGGAACATAACACCCCTCCCCCTGTAGTTCAGACCCCCCCAGCATACATAGACCTTGAGGTATGTGGGTCTCTTCCGCTCCCAGGTGGACCTGCATACTTCCAGTGCTGGGGTGCTCTGTTCTGATGTCGGTTCTGATCGTTCTGGTAGAACGTCCAATGCGAAGTCCTGCCGCTCTGCCAGCTGTGGAAGAGTGTCCTGAGGTGTCTCGGTGGATTCTGTTGGCTGCGGTCTGTCTTGTGCTGAGGCTGTGTCTTCAGACATTTTGTCAGTGTCCGGTGTTTTGCTGTCGTCCTCGTAATCCCCTGATGACTCCTCCGGGTCCTCAGGCAGTGTACCCAGCGATGGAGGTGGTTGATGTGCCTCTGCCACACTTGTCCATCATCCCTGGAGACCTTGTAGGACAAGGGACCTGTTACTCATACCACTCGAGCCAGGACCCATTGTGGACCCCTCACAAAGTTCCGGGCATAAATTGGATCTCCTGGGAAAAACCCTCATGGTGCTGCCAGTGCCTCAGGAGCAGCACTGTGTTCTGGGCCTGGTCGGGATGTAGGCGATCTAAGCGGGTAGTGAGGTACCTGCCCATGAGCAGCTCCATCGGGCTAGGCCTGTCATTGTGTGTGGTGTTGTTCATTGGCCGGACAAAAAAGCTGCTAATTTGTGGTGCCAGTCCCCAGTCGGTCATGCAAGCCTTCCAGCAAAGTGATGTGGTGTGCTGGCACTGGGTCGGGGTCGCAGGCTGGCAATGGAAGACGGCTAAGGGCGTCAGTGTGGCCCATGGCCTTGCCGGGTCAGTGGACTAGCACATACTGGTAGCCGGCCATGAAAATGGACCAGCAGAGGACCCTGGGAGACAGCATCTGGGGGGTCTATCTGTCCAGGGAGAGGAGGCCCAGGAGTGGCTTGTGGTTGGTCAGGATGGTGAAGGGCCGGCCGTACAGGTAGTCATGGAACTTCTTTATGCCTGTCACGATCGCCAGGACCTCTTTATCAATTTGCGCATTGTTGTGCTCTGCCGCGGACAGGGTGTGGGAATAATAGGTGACTGGGACCTCCCTGCCATCTGTCAGACAATGTCCCAGGACCTCCCCCACCCCACAGGGGGATGCATCACATGCCAGGACCACAGGGAGGGTCTCATCAAAATGCGCTAATACCGCATTGGAGGTTAGCAAGTTCTTGACCACCTGGAATGCCACAGCATGGCGGGGGCCCCAGACCCATGGGGCATGTTTGTCCAGGAGTCGATGTAGAGGTTCCACTACTGCCGCCTTGTAGGGCAGGAATGAATGATAAAAATTGAGAAAGCCTAGGAAGGTCTGAAGTTCCGCCTTGGATGATGGCATAGGGGCTTGAGTGATGGTGCGGACCTTGTCTGGTGTAGGGTGGATGCCCTGCGCATCTACCATGAACTCCAGGAACTCTACTGACGGAACTCCCAACTTGCACTTCTCCTGCTTCACCTTCAACTTGATAGTGTTGAAGCGTTGCAGGATGGACTGCAGATGGGTGGCGAAGGTCTCGGAGTCCAGGGCCGCAATTAGAACATCATCAAAGAAGAACTGGACACTGGGGATACCTTTAAGCAAACAGTCCATTAGGTTCTGGAAAATCTTTGGGGTGACGCTGACCCCAAATTGCAGGCACCACACCTTGAACACCCCTCTATGTGTAACAATAGTCTGTGCCTTGGCGGTGGTGACATCTACTGGTAGTTGCTGGTAGGCCTGTGCCAGGCCCAGCTTACCGAAAACCTTGGCCCCTGCCAGAGCTGCCAGGACATGGCTAACGACGGGGACTGGATATGCGTGATCCTGCAGAGCTTTGTTAATAGTACACTTATAGTCCATGCATATCTGGACATCACCATTAAGTTTCACCGGAGTGACTGTTGGGGTCTCCCATTTGGCATGTGGTACAGGCTCTAGCACGCCTTGTTCCACCAGATGGTTTAACTTTGCATCAGTACTCGAATGGAGCACCAATGGGGGCCGCCTGACCATTAAGTGAATGGGCCAGACCTGCGGGTCGAGGTCCAGGGCGACCATCGGACCTGTGTAGCAGCCTAGTGATCCATTAAACACTGCGGGTAATTCCTTACAAATAGCGTCTAAGTTCATAGCCCTCACATGGTTCACCCCGGTCACCCCAAACCCCAAAGGTTCAAACCAGGTGAGTCCCAGTAGGCTGGTGAGTTTGCCCTCCACCACCAGCAAGTCCAGGAGTCCCTTAAAGTCCTTGTACTGGACTCTGAACTTGCCCTACCCCTTGATTGCTACCAGGTTCCTCTGAAAGTCCCGGAGCATTAGGCCTACAGGCTTCTGTAATGCACCCCCCTTTGGACAGAGTCTATGCAAAGTATCCTCCGAGATTATAGAGAAGGAGAAACCGGTGTCCAGCTCCATTTCACAGGGGGACCCCTCCATCAACACTGTTACATGTATTTTGTTAGGGGTAGCCCGGGGCATGTGCATTACCTAGTGGCGGGTAGAAGTTGTGGAATGAAGATCTGTGGACTCTTGATGTGCAGCTTGTGTGCGGTGGGATCCTCTGAAACAACAGGCCCTGGCAATGTGTCCTGTTTTCCCACACAACCTGCACATTGCATCTCGGAACCGACAAACTGGTGTTTGTGGGCCTCCCCATAGCTGGTGCACAACGTTGGTGCGAAGGGGCGTGTGTTGGCCAGAGTTGGTGCAATGGGTTGCCGGGGGGGGGGGGTCCTTGGCGGTTGGGTTGGCATACCTGGAGGATGTCTTCCTCATCTGATACATTGGGGCTGGAAGCAGTGGCCATGCAGTGCATTGTCTGTCCCTGGCGATCTTTCTGTGCCTTCTCGAGTGCCATTGCCGCGTCGAGTTTTGATGTCATAAGAACATAAAGAGAAGCCAGTGTTGGATCAGGCCAGTGGCCCATCCAGTCCAACACTCTGTGTCACACAGTGGCCAAAAACACCAGGTGCCCTCAGGAGGTCCAGCAGTGGGGCCAGGACACATGTCCTCGATGGCTACTAGCTTGCGGTGGAGCTTCGGCTTTCGGACACCCCAGACAAAGTGATCTAAGAGGGTGTCCTCAATCAAGAGGAACTCACAATTGACTGCCAATCTGTGGAGGTCGGCCATGAAGTCTGCGATCGCCTCGCTGGATTTTTGCGTATGCGCAAAAAAAATCCATGCACATTGCCATCTTGGATGGTTTTGGTGTGAAGTAGTTGTTGAGCGTGGTTATTAGCTCATCGAAGGAGGCAGTGGCGAGTGTCTTGGGTGCAATGAAGCTTTGCACCAGGCAGATCGAGGAGACTCCGCACATACTTAGAAGCTATGCCTTCTTCTTGTCTGTGTCAGTCATCTCCTGGACCTGGAAGTAGTAGGTCAGTTGCTTGACCCAGGCTTCCCACAGCTTGGGATGAGCTGGATCGAAAATGGAGATCTGTCTCAGAGCGGCAGCCACGACTCTAGGTGCTGGGGCGAAGTGATGTGTGGAGCCAAGCCCTGGAGGTGATGCTGGTCTGATGTGCGGTGCTGTCCTGGAGTTGGAGCTGGCTGGAGAATTGCTTATCGGCATCCCATCCTCACCAGTGAAAAGTCACCAGTGAAAAGTACTGGGTCCGGAGACACGGTGAGTGAAATCAGCTCATAGTTTATTAAAGAGGTCAGAAGAAGACTGCTTTGCAGGACTCGTAGGTCCACTTAAATCCCCATTCCAAACCACACCCACACCCAACACCCGTGATTTGCTATTTACACTGAGCCTGCATCCTATAGGCCTGTTTAAGGATGCGGGTCTCCCCACTGGTCCCTGCCAGGATCCTCTGGGTCTATTGTATCTGGATGCGAAGCTCGGTGGCTTCACCTGGCCATGTGTTTGGCCAACCGCGTGCACGGTCCTTCAGTCGGAACATAACACAAAACAAAAGAATCCTGTTTGAATTTGACAACCTGATAACTTCGCCACTTTACTCAGCCTGTCAACTCATTGTTCTCTTTTTCTTGATTTGAAATAATTTTTCATTGTTTTTTGGTGATGTTCTAGATCTGCTGGATGAATCATAATTATATTTGTAATTTTAAAAGAAAAGATTAAATCCGGATAGGTGTATTGTAGGGATGGTCGCAGGCTGGGAAAGCCTGGTTCAGTTTGGGGCTCACAAAACCGAGCAGCCCCAAACCAAACCCCTGAGCAGAAATCCCGCTCAAACTGAAGCAGTTCAGGTGGCATCAGGCTTACATCATTTCCGGGTGGCGTCGGGCCCCACCCCTTGTGCACCCACATCACCAAACCACTGAAACAGAATCTCAGTGAATGTTCGGGATAAGGTGAACTGAGGTTCGCGAGCCCGAACTGGGCAAAATCCAAGTCAGATTTTGGCTTGGGTTTGGGTCTGTGCCTATCCCTAATGTATTGTACTACATATAGTTCTCTCTCCACTATTCTAGGTTTTTTCCCCTGTTCTGCATTCTTGACACATTGTCTCTCATCCACACCATTTGTCTTTTTAAAAAAAAAAAAAAAAAAAAAAAAGCTTGTTTAATGTACCATTATTTATCATTTGTTCAGAAACCGCAGTGTAGTATATACAGATTAAATTGCTTTCGTAACCCTTTTCACCTCGGTTGGCATTCCTTTCACTGCAACTTTAATTATGTTTTAGATCATATTCTTTATGCACGTTCCTTGTGTCAATTCATATTTCTTATTTTCCTCTGAGGAGGTGCATTGTTTTAGGTGGCATGTAGCCTGTTTAATGCTTCAAGGTGGAGCCTCCCTGTATGAAATAATTCACAATACAGTTTCAGGAACTGCTTTGTGTAGCGAAGCATAAAGCAAAGAGGTAATTGCAAATCAGATCACTCTGGATTGGAACGATTTTAGATCCCAAATCAGAATATCAGGAGAGTTCCCCTGAAAACTAAAATGGAAGGCTCTTGCTTATATGACCAAGCAAAATAGATGCTCTGAGCAATTATCTTTCTTGATAATTAAATACTTTGTGACTGCCACGAAACCATATAAAATTTTTTACCCCAAGAGAAAGAAGAAGAAGGGAATGTGCCTGGGTAACATTAGTGGAAGCCAATTCTACAGTCCCATTAGCTCACAGAACTATTTCAAGAGCTCTTGTGTTAGTTATTCAGATCCTTTGGGGATGTCTAAATGGTAGTTGACTCATGAATACCGTAAAAGAAAGGTGACATGCAGAAATTTCATTCCAAGCACACACCACTAGTGCTCCAAATCTTTCCACTTGGTATCTGGATTATTAAAAGAAGGTGAGTCCTTTGCCCTTCCTCTTCTTACAAGCTTCTGACTTGGGCTCCCACATACTGAAATGGAGCCCTTTTTACACAAAAAGGGGCTACTTCTTTCTTCCAGAACAGATCCATAATGCCAGTGTTTGTGCAGTGGTTAGGACGCTATGTTTGAATTCTGGGAAAGCTAAAGTGAAACCCTGGCTTGGACAGTTTACTTACTACCTCTTACCTGTTTCACAGAGTTCAGCATGATACAGCCACGTATGCCACCTGAGTGTTTTAGAAGATGAATGCAACGTAAGCATGGCAAATACTGTTTAGTCTCTCGATACGTTATCAGTTTTCCATCCAGTTTTCACAACGTGATCTGGCTAGAGAGCCCATCTCCCACTAGGGTGCAAAAGGAAGCAAATATTTCTTTAAAGACCAATCCCAAATTTGCCACCAGGCTGTGAAGAAGGAGGAGGAGATGCTGGGAAAGGGCTGAGAGAACCGTGACTGGCCCAAGGTCACCCAGCTGGCTGCATGCAGAGGAAGAGTGGGGAATCAAACCCAGTTCTCCAGATAAGAGTCCGCCACTTTTAACCACTACACCATTCCTTTACGTATTTTGCATAATCTGTTCATTTTTTTCCTATTTTGCACAATCTGCTCTAGTTTTGTTAGTAATTGGTATGATAAGATAGTGAAATCATAGACTCAACCAGTAAAAATCTTTAGTTTCTTCTGTGCCTTCTTAAATTGCAACATCGATTGCCTATATTTTGCCATATACTAACCATAAGGAAGAAGAAGAAGAAGAGATTGGATTTATACCCCGCCCTTCACTCACTTGGAGTCTCAGAGCGGCTCACAATCTCCTTTCCCTTCCCCTCCCCACAACAGACACCCTGTGAGGTAGGTGGGGCTGAGAGAGCTCTTTCCCAAGAGAACAGCTGGTACAGAGCTATGGCTTGCCCAAGGGCATCCAGCCAGGTGCAAGTGGAGGAGTGGGGAATCAAACCCGGTTCTCCCAGATTAGAGTCCGCACACTTAACCACTACACCAAACTGGCTCTAGAGTAGAAACTTGCTTTTTTAAAATAAAGCTAAGGATCTCAGCAGGGCTCTTCTTGTAGAAAAAGCCCAGAAGGAACTCATTAGCATATTAGGCCACACCCCTGACAGCACAGCTCATTAACATATTAGGCCACACCCAGTGTTCCCAGAAGTGTGATCCAGCCACATCCAGCTTTTGCTTCTTATTCTGTTTACCTTGTTGTCAAAACAGTTTTGAAAAACCAATAAAAACATTATTTTCTGTCCCATCTATACAAAACCTTGCCTGAACCAATATCTTATGACCAACAATTATTCCCACACTGAATTGGAATCAATTCCTAAGGGTTAGGTTCCCATGGAAATCAGGTTGCCTTCCTGCAGAACTAGTACGCTGAGTATGATTTTTTAGGGTTGCCAACCTACAGGTGGGGTCTGGAGATCTCCTGGAATTACAACTGAGCTCCAAACTACAGAGATCAGGTCAATGGCTGCTTTGGAAAGTAGAGTCCATGGCATTATGCCTTGCTTAGGTCCCTCCTTCCCCTAAACTGCATCCTCCACTCCCAAATCTCCAGGGATTTCCTCAACCTGGAGTTGGCAACCCTAGTTCACTGGCAGAACAACGCTAGGAGCCAGTTTGGTGTAGTGGTTAAGTGTGTGGACTCTATTCTGGGAGAACTGGGTTTGATTCCCCACTCCCCCCTTGCACCTGCTGGATGACCTTGGGCAAGCCATAGCTCTGTACCAGCTGTTGTCTCAGAGCTCTCTCAGCCCCATCTACCTCACAGGGTGTCTGTTGTGGGGAGGGGAAGGGAAAGGAGTTTGAAAGACGCTGTGAGACTCCCTTGGGTAGTGAAGGGCAGGGTACAAATCCAATCTCTTCTTCTTCTAGGTTTGTGGATGCA
Organism: Lepidodactylus listeri; assembly: GCA_029233225.1. Taxonomy (NCBI): domain Eukaryota; kingdom Metazoa; phylum Chordata; class Lepidosauria; order Squamata; family Gekkonidae; genus Lepidodactylus; species Lepidodactylus listeri. Next base: position 105,970,821 of record JARCFY010000009.1, on the reverse strand, counting down.
CTGGATGGGAGTAGTTTGTGGACTATTTTATTCAAGGTACAAAATTTTATTCAAGGTATAAGATTTCATGTGCCACCCACACTTCTTCAGATGGAAGACGTGTGCATGCACACAAAAGCTTATACCTTGGATGAAACTTTGGACTCCAACTTTGTTCTGCTGCTTCAGACCAACACGGCTACCCACCTGAATTATTACACTATAATACTTTTTACAAGCAGTTATGTACCAGTGGAGTGGTTACCATGCAGAGTCTGTCCCACAGGTAAAATTATCCTGTGAACAGGTGGTCTTTATACCACATAAAAGTATCACTACCATCACAAGATCACCAATCGTTGGAACTCCTCAGAAGTGGAAATTTCTCTTATTAAGAGGTTTAAGAACATCAACTTTGCTGGCCCATTAAAGGCAGATGTCAATCCATTTGCAGGAGAAGAGGGACAATCATCTTCTTCAGAAACTCTGCCCACTTTTTTAAATGTCACAAAACAGGCAATCTCCAAAGTGCAGCTGACCATGCTAATTTTTAGTTACAACTCTGTTTCTCTGCAGATGTCCCCCAAAGTGCCCCCCAACAGTCAAGTGTTCTGACAACACACACAACAATGAAGCTACTTTTTCAGATGTTTTCCCTTACATGGCAGTAAACACCAAACCACTTTAATACAGACTTTAAACACACATATATTTGCAAGCCATTCCTAACAAGACACAACAATGAATTCAGGCTTCAAACTTTTTCTTAAGCAGAAGATGCCATGAGAAAACTAAAGAGATTCTCAAAAATTAAAGATATTGTCAAAACCAGCATTTCTTGGGCTCTCTGCTTTTTTACATCCCCCCCTTTCAATTTTTTTAAATAAAAACAGAAGGAACAGAAGGAAGGAAGGAAGGAAGGAAGGAAGGAAGGAAGGAAGGAAGGAAGAGGTTGGTGAGGGGAGAGAGAGAAAGGAAGGAAGGAAAAGGAAGGAAGAAGGAAGGAAGGTAGGTAGGTGGAGGAGAGAGAAAGGAAGGGGGGCGGGAGAGAAAGAAAGAGAAAGGAATAAAAGAAAGGTGGGGCCAGAGAGAGAAAGACAGAAAGAAAGACAGAAAGAAAGGTGGGGGGGCCAGAGAGAGAGAGAGAGAGGGAAAAGAGACAGAGAACTTACTGGAGCAGGGAAAGCCACGCGATGTCGGCAAGCCAAATGCAGAAAGCCTAGCCCCTGTGCTTAATCTCTGGGTGGGGCTTTCTCCTGCTGGCTTTTTTTGCTCTTAAAGGGAAAGCACCCTGTGGAGCTTATTCCTGCTGGCTCTCTGCAGGAACTTTCCCTTTAAGTGTAAAAAGCTCAGGCCAGGCAGGGAGGGGGCGGGGCAGGCTCGGAGGCCAGCCGGAACGGCGTTCCTGCGCGTTCCTGCTGAAATCGAGCCCTGGATCTCAGGAATCTAAATTCTGTGGCTACTACAACACTGCTCAGGTATTGGTTGTTGGGTTTTTTTTGCAAAGTTGCAGCATAAATATGTGATATTGTCCCTTCGAACAACTCCTGTTATTTGAAAAATAGTGTGTCGAAGAAGATGTAGTAAAATGGATCATTCATAAATACCTTGCTTAAAGAACAGTAAGGCAGAATCCTTTCGGAGGCAATGTCTTCATTCCATTTCAAAGACTAAAAGATTCCATTTCAGACCAGCTGCTTCTTGTCTCACTGATTTCCATGTAATTAGGCTTTAATAACCAATTTTCTTTTCCATACATAAAGGCAGAGTCTGCCTAGAAATAATAATTTTGCTTCTTCAAGGGCATTCATACATTCCCCTTTGTAAAATGTAAAGGGAACTCTGTCCATACAAACTTTGGAGTCACCCTCTTGGGCTTTTATAATATCAACTGTTTCTGCAATCAGGATCCCAGCCTCTCTTGATCTGTTATGCTAAAAAAATATTCTTGTATCATGCCCATGGAAGCAATATTTATATTCACATTTTGAAAACTTGTGTGTGTATACATATGCATTTGTATGTGCATGCATATGCATAATATAAAAAAAATACATGCTGTGTCTATTCCAGGGGTCATTTTGAGCAGGAGCTCAGGTGAGCTCAGCTCCGGGAGTTGGTGCCAGCACCCCCCCCCCCCGCGCAGGGGAATGCCTGCTTGTGTCATGGCTGCAGCAAAATGACCCCGTCCCCTGGAAAGGTCCTTGTTCCTCCGACCAGCCTTCTGAAGGCTTCAGCCACCACTGAAGCTATCCTCCCAGAATAGTGGTATTTCTGAGGCTTGGATTAGTAGCTGTCCCCTCTCTGCCAGCTCTTTCTCTCTATCTCTCTTCTTTCTTTCTTGCCTTCTGACATACTTCCGGTGATGTCAGGTGGTATAGCATATGCAAATAAGTTATGCTAATGAGTTATGCTAATGAGCTCCTGCACCTTTTTTTCTACAAAATGACCCCTGGTCTATTCTAAACTGGTGAAAAGGCTCTGCTAGTCTCAGAGAGGTCTAATTAATAGGGGAGCACTTATAGTTGACATTTGTCATTAAAAAATGCTCGGCAATTTCCCTTGAATTCCTGAATCCTTTGCTGCCATTGAAATATGTTTGCAAGATTCATAGGTGAAAGAAGTTGGCAGCACTTGTTGGAGTGGTTTTCTGCCCCTCCCACAGTAGTATATGCCCCTAATTATCCTAGTAAGTGTAGAAGCCCAGAATCAGCCGAAGGGAAAATGGTGTTATGTTCTTAGCTGAAGCGAGATCTCAGCCGAGCTTTACTCCAGAATGTTTTTCATAGCAGGCAGGGGTCATTTCGTAGAAAAAGAGGTGCAGGAGCTCATTTGCATAACTCATTTGCATATGCCACACCCCCTAACATACCGGAAGTGTGTCAGGAGGCAACACCCACCCCTCAGGCTCCACTCCACAGGTGAGTGAAACTGACCTGCTCTTCCTCCATTCCCTTCCCCTTCCAATACTTTGTGCAATAAAAATAAGCGTCAAGAACACACCCTCATTCTCTTCCTGCTCCCTTGAAACCACCAGGTTTCAAGGAGACTTGAGATACCCAGGACATGTGCACCACCCATCCCTTTCCCTTCCCCTCCCCACAACAAGACACCCTGTGAGGTAGGTGGGGCTGAGAGAGGTCTTTTCAGAACTGCTCATGAGAGAACAGCTCTGAGAGAACTTGTGACTGGCCCAAGGTCACACCAGCAGCTGCATGTGGAGGAGTGGGGGATCAAACCCGGTTCTCCCAGATTAGAGTCCAACTCCTGACCACTACATCAAACTGATGGGGTGGAAGCTGCTGAAGGGTTGGTGAAATTTCTCCAGTACTTATGTGCCATGTGCCCAGATAAAAAAAATGGTATACTTAGAAAATGTATAGGCCACCTTGAGCAAGTCTCTGGAAAAGCAGCACACAGTCATAAAAAGAACAATGATAAAATTATCAATATTAAAACAAAACATTAAAATCAATAAAGACCCTAGCAGGGCTTTCCCTGGGACCCTGCGCCTCTGCACTGCTCGGGGAAGCCGAGGAGGGGGTGGGGCTTGGTCATGTGCCCGCCCCCTGGGCTCCTCACTCCCAGAGCTGTGCTCCTGTGCGCTCCCGCTCCAACGGACCCCTGATAGCAGGGTCCATCCCTGGAAGTGGTAGGTTTATAACAAAAGGAACAACAGCACAGAACGCTATGATCTCAGGCATCCCTTCCACCAAGGCTTGAGTACCTCCTTTGAAAAAGTGTAGCTCAAGTTTTTTTTCCCCTTGAGCTTGTCTTTTTTCCCCCCTTCCTTCCCTGAGAAGGCTGCCTTGCCTTTAGCAGATAGAAATTCAGCATTAGGGAAGTCTTCTCCGTTGCAGACAGAAACTGTTGTTAAAGGCACAAGGATAACGCCAGAAGAAAAGGAGGTGGTCTTCTATAAAACTAGGGACGGCTCTTCAAAGCAAATCTAAGCAGTGGTCTCTGTATGTAGGTGGTTGGCGGGTTTTCATTGGTCTCGTCGCCATTACTTGATTTGTAGCAGATTCAGGTGGGTAGCCATGTTGGTCTGAAGCAACAGAACAAAGTTTGAGTCCAGTGGCAACTTTAAGACCAACAAAAATTAATTCTGGGTATAAACTTTTGTGTGCATGAAACGTGAATGCTTATACCCAGAATTAAACTTTCCTGGATTTAAAGGTGCCACTGGACTCGCACTTCGTTCTGTTGATTTTTAGCAGTGGGCTTTGTCGATCAAAGAGCTGCTGATATAGGGCTGCCGTGTCAGCCCGGGGGGCGGGGGATCCCCCGCTACAGGGGTTCCTGATCCGCCGGCCAGCATTCGGCCGGCGGGGAAAACCCCACCCCCAAAGTTGTCCCGCCTGGATGACTTCCCCAACGTGCTGACGTCACTTCCAGTGACGTCGCCCGGCCAGCGGAGGACTCCCCCCCGCCGGTAAGTTTAACAGACTTGGCAACTCTATGCTGATATTTTTAGATATTAAAGGTGGTGTTTGAAAAAACTAATCGCCCCATGTTGGTGGAACTTGCGTGATGTCACCGTCACAACATTTTCTAAGGATCTTCCCCCCTCCTTCAGAAACCTTAAGGCCCATGAAAGGCGAAATAAGTTATTCCTTTGGTCAGCGATGAAGCTGGCAGTTGGTTGTCTTTATCATTCTTGCCTGTTCTCAGAGCGGGATCGGCCATAAGTCTGAGTGCTCCAGCGGCTCCTTCGGCTGGCATAATTCAGGCTTCTCTGCATCGTTATGACCCTCAACGGCCCCAAGAGCAGAGCACTGAAAAGCCCCATTTTGCTTCTCCCATTTATAGCTGCACACAGCTGTCCCTCTGCCGACTCCCAGGCTGCCTCTTTAAAATGCTTTTAGCACCTCTCTTCCCAGCAGGAGAGAGCAAGAGCACTTTGAATCACTTCTGACTTCAGTTGTAAAGTGCAATTTGTTCTCCAAGAGATACCATGGGCCCAGGAGAGTTTAAAGCAAAGTAATATGCCCTCCTTCTCTCTCTCTCTCTCTCTCTCTTATTACTGTTGGAAAGGAAACCGAGGTTTAGCGAACATGTGATCATTGTTCTGTGTACTATTCAAATTTTACAGCAGTCAAAGGGCTTTCAGGTGCTGCACAGATAAACATACTCAGATCTCACCATGTAAGCTTACAGTCTAATGATGTTTTGAATTTGTTTCCTATTGAAATGAAATGAAATGGAAAATTAATATATTTGCAAGCTTTAATCAGTAGATTAAACACAGGCTGGTTTTAATTAGTGTTGTCTGCCAGTTAAGGGTTTTGGGGGGGGGGAGTAGGTTCTTGTCTGCTAATGTAACACGAAATGGACAAAGGAAATATTAAACATAGCCTTTCCTTCTAAACAATGGACTGCTTTTGTTCAGTACACGGTAAATTGTTCCATTATAGCTGTAACCCGGGTATGAACTAAGGACGAATTTAAGGTCTAGGCAGGTGTGGCCAGACTTGCTTAATGTAAGAGCCACACAGAATAAACGTCAGATGTTTGAGAGCCTCAAGACATGAACAAATATTACGCACACGTTTTTATTGGAAAATATGCAGATTTGCTTTTTTATTAACATTAAATGAGACTGCCAAAAATAAAAACAAAAGGGGGGGGGGACAGACATTGATACTGATACTTATTTGTCCAATGATATTTATTTGTTTGCTAATGACATTTATGTGTCAGAGAGAGAGAGAGAGAGAGAGAGAGAGAGAGAGGTGGAAAGAAAGAATGGAAGAGGTGGAAAGAAAGAGAGAAAGGCTGCAGTCACACACGCTAAATAATCCACTTTTAGTGCACTTTCCAACTGGATTTTTACTGTGTGGACTGGCAAAATCCAGTTGGAAAGTGCATTAAAAGTGGATTGAAAGTGAATTATTTAGTGTGTGTGACCACAGCCAAAGAGAAGGAGAAACAAAGAAAGCAAATAGATGGGGAAGTGAGGGGGAAGGATGAAGGAAGAGAGACAGAAAGAAAAAGAGAGAGCAAGTAGATGGGGTGGCTCCCGAGCCACAGTTTGGCCACCCCTGGTCTAAGGTCTACTTTCTTAAAGCCCCCTCCCCTTTTTACTTACGCACCTTGTTTTAAACTAAACAACTGTTTTCATTGCAGAAGAGGGAAATACAGTTTGCACTACTGAGTATGGTATTCCTGCCTCCAAAACGCCTTTCTTTTCCCAAAGCAAAGATTTGGCCTATCAAGTCAGGGCCTTACTCAGTGTTCATCAAGAGTGTCTGCTAGTGTCCTGGGTTTTCAAAGGACTGTCCTTGGGCAAAATCTGGTTTAGCAGACGTTAGCTCCTGTGGTCCTGTAGCCAGTGCCCTGGAAGTGCTGTTTTCTTGCAGAATCTGGCCCAGCCACAGTTCCTCGGAAGCAGACCTCCAAATGTGAAGCAAGGTTCTAAGGGCCTCCTGTAGGGTTGCCAGCCTCCAGGTGGGGCCTGGGGATCCCCCGCTTTTACATCTGATCTCCAGCTGACAGAGATCAGCTCCCCTGGAGAAAATGGCTGTCTTGAAGGGTGGACTCTATGGCATTGTACCATGCTGAGGCCTCCTCCTCTCCCCAAACCCCACCCTCTCCTGGATCCACCCCCAAAGTCCCCAGGTATTTCCCAACCCAGACTTGGCAACCCTAGCCTCCCGCCTCACGAGGAGGTGATTTCAGCCAACATGCGAAGAAATTAGCTTGAGCTGAAAGAGATCGTCTTGGGAGTGACCTCAGCCACAAAAAGCAATTTGAGCAAATAAGAGTGTAGGAGAAAGGGTTTGCACCAGACAAAAATCAGTGTGGTGATGCAAAAGGAACAGCTTAATAGCAAGGTCCTGAACAGGGTTGCCAGCTCCAGGTTCAGAAATTCCTAGATATTCCGGGGTGGAATCTGGGGAGGTTTGGGGAGGGGAGTGACTTAAACAGGGCATGGCGCTGTAGAGGGCATGACACCACTTGGAACCCCTGGAGGTTATTACCACAACAGAAGGACCACAGTGTAGAAGAAAATATTCAAATGCTAATGTTACTGTTACTGTCCAGGTGGCACTGAAAACGGCAACTGCATGTTCTGATTCTCTTCCTGTTGCATGTGGTAAAATTTGTCTCACGGTATCCTTATATCCTTCCAGAGTGGGGACTTGTAGGGCATGGTGACATCTGACTTGAGAAAATCTGCTAGATATTGCAGGGGGAGCTTTGGGTTGCCAACCTTCAGGTGCCACCTGGAGAGCTCCCACTCTTACAACTGATCTCCAGATGACCAAGATCAGTTCCCCTGGGGAAAATGGCCGCTTTGGAGGGTGGGATCTGTGGCATTATAGCCTGCTGGAGTCCCTCCCCATCGCAAACCCCACCCTCCCCAGGCCCCACCCCCCAAAATCTCCAGGTATTTCCCAACCCAGAGCTGGCAACCCTGGAGGAGCTAAACATTCGACCTGCTGTTTTGAGCAGTAACTACATGTTTAGAGTGTCTGGTTTAGCTTATCCTAGAAGCCACCTCTGTTCCTGTTTTGTGCGCCAGCTCACACAAATCAGTAACTCTAGCTGTTAGTGTTGGGTTTTTTACCAATTCCCAGGGGTTGATATCAATCTAAGAGAAAAGGGCAGTTCTCTATCACTCCAAACGGCCCTCTGTCTTTCTCCTGGGTAATTATTGAAAGCAGTCCTCAATAACCGTGAAGTATTTTTCTCAAGAGTAATTCTGTCATAGTGAATGGCCTCGTGTTTGGAGTTTTTCTTCAGTAGGAAACTGTTGGAACATAAATTCTCAGGGATCATAACGCAGAGACTGGATTTAACCTATGTTATAACTTGATGAATGCTTCAGTGTCATTTTCCATTTGTTTATTTATTTATTTTTAATTTATTTTCATACTTTTATTCCGCCCTCCCCGCGAACAGCCTCAGGGCGGCTTACACGTGGCACACAGTGCCGGACTTACTAACAGGTTAAGATCATTTTAAAATGTAACAACAACAGTAAAACATTTTCAAATAAAGTGCTTCCAGTTATAATGTTAATCAACATTCCGATGGCTTCCTACCAGGATCGGAGTCCGGCCCTCCATGGCTGTCCAGCCCGGCTGCGTTCAGGGCCTACCCTCATCACCGGTGTTGCTTGCTATGGTAGATGGTAATAGTGGTGGCGGCTCCTAGTCAAAGGCCTGGCGAAAGAGCTCAGTCTTGCAGGCCCTGCGGAACTGCATAAGATCCCACAGGGCCCTGATCTCCTCCGGGAGCTCGTTCCAGCAGACAGGAGCCACCACAGAAAAGGCCCTGGCCCTAGTACCAGCGAGCCTGGCTTCCCTGGGGCCTGGGACACATAGTCGCTGTTGTGACCCCGACTGAAGTGCTCACTGGGGTATATGTGGGGAAAGGCGGTCCCTCAGGTATGTTGGACCCTGGGCATCTAGGGCTTTAAATGTAAGTACCAGCACCTTGAAGCGAATTTGGTATGCTATAGGCAGCCAGTGCAGCACCGCTAATACCGGCCGGATGTGGTCCCACTTTGCGAGACCCATCAGTAGCCTGGCCGCGGTGTTCTGCACCAGCTGCAGCTTCCGGATTTGCACCAGGGGCAGCCCCATGTAGAAAGCTGTTTGTGTTTCTAAACAGATAAGTGTGTCCACCTTAATGAAACTCCTTTGTTATGAATAGTTAAAATTTGCAACAAAGGTTGATCTTTGTGGCGGCACAGTAAACTGAGTTACAATAATTCGGGGCTGTCTTATGGAGCTGTTGTAAGATTATGTACAAGAAGCTCTTTGAGCATTTCAAGTGTGCCGGGTATTACCGTTTCGAATCACAAAAACACTCCAAGAAGTGTGCAAAGAGGTGCTTCATCACTTCACCATGGTGAAGACGTGTCCTCTTTAAAAGCCGTCTTTCTAACCTGAGTGCTTTGGCAACACTCTTTATTGGCCTGCAGATAAACAAGTTTCCCATTGAGTACACTGTGTTGCGTTTAAGTTGATGGCAGGAAGTTGCACGTTTTCTTCATCAGCTGCTCTGCAATTCTCTTCTGTTCCTTTTTTCATGAAGCAACCACAGAGCTGAATTGGTAGAATCCAGATGGCCCATCCTAAACAGTGGCTTATATCTAACCATACCATTCCATAAATTTAAGGGCCCAAGTGTTCAGAAGAGAAACTGGCAGTTCCCACTGACTCCCCATTCCAGTTGCAGTCCATTGGCCTCCCCCCATATTTCTCTGGGTGGTCAGCAGATGCTTAGGAACAGCATAGGGAAAAGGTGGGGGTCTGCAGTGGTAAACAGATCAGTAGAAATCACTGTCCTTTCTTCAGAAAACTTAACTGCTCATAAATCTTCAGCATGGTTAGGCAAAGGCTTCTGTGTGGGTGGGCTAGCCCAGTCCCAGCAGGTCTCAGAAGCCAAGCAGGGTCAGCCCTGGCTAGTATTTGGATGGGAGACCACCAAGGAATGCCAGGGTTGTGATGCAGAGGCAGGCAATGGGGAGACCACCAAGGAATGTCTCTTGCCATGAAAACCTTTAAAAGGTCTCCAAAATTTCAGTTGTGACTTGACGGCAACAACAATAAGGCATGCATGGTCATTTGGCTGTGTGTTGCATGATATGCAGTGTAATCTTATGCAGAGGTACTCCAGTCTAAGCCTATTAATGCAGTAATAGACAGCCACTGTATCACTGTGAATGCACACGGACAGATGGATCTGCTTTCGGCTGAGTCAGACCATTGGTCGGTTGACATCAGTATTCCCTACTATGTTTGGCAGGAGCTCTCCAGGATCTCAGGCATATTACGCACAACATATAAACTATGTGCATAAAGTCGGCCTTTTACCACCTGAGGCTGGCACGGCAGCTGGTTCCCTTCCTGGACCGCACTGACTTGGCTACAGTGATCCATGCAATGGTCACCTCGAGGCTAGACTATTGTAACACTGTCTTCATGGGACTGCCCTTGTCACAAATCCGGAGGGAGCAGCTGGGGCAGAATGCTGTGGCGAGGTTGCTGATATGTCTCCCTAGACGGGAGCACATCCGACCAGCGCTGGAGGCACTGCACTGGCTGCCTATAGTGTACCGAATTCGCTTCAAGGTGCTGGTGCTTGCCTTTAAAGCCCTAAATGGCCTGGGTCCAACCTACCTGAGGGACCGCCTTTCCCCATATTTACCCCAGAGAGCACTACGGTCTGGGGCCCAACACCGCCTGGTCATTCCTGGCCCCAGAGAAGCCAGGCTCGCTGACACTAGGGGGAGAGCCTTTTCGGTGGCGCCCCCTTACTGATGGAACAAGCTCCCGGAGGAGATCAGGGCCCTGCAGGACCTGATGCAGTTCCACAGGGCCTGCAAGACAGAGCTCTTCTGCCAGGCTTACGAATAGGGGCCGCCGCCTTTCTCCCTCTCCCCCCACCCTTTGACCACCAATGATTGGCCTCAGATATTACCATCTGGCTCCAGTGCTATCTGACATCGGAGCCTGAAAACTCCAGGGTATATGGCATGATATCTGATTCCACTGAACACTTTATTCAAACTGTTACTTCTTAATTGAGAATGTTTTATAATGTTTTAACTGTTTTAATTGCTAATGTATTTATGAATCTTGGCTCTGCCCTGTAAGCCGCCCTGGGCCTGCAAATGTGGGGAGAGCGGCCTATAAATCGAATAAATAAATAAAGCCACAAAACCCACTAATTAAAAAAAAATCACAGTACCAACGACTAAAATGCATTGGTCAAAACCATCAACAGAATCCAATATAATAAACAAAATCACCAGAAAGCCCATAACAGCATTGGAAAGGTCTCTGAAATAACATGCTTACATGCTTTCCTGAATCAAAATTCAGATCTCACCTCAGTTGTCAGACCATTCCATAGAAGAGGGGCCAGTGCTGAAAATGCTCTGGAATGGACCCTTGCCTATCTTACGTAGAAAGCAACTAGAAATTGCTGGGAAGAGAAGAACTAGCTCATGGGATCATATTGCTTTGGTGCAAAACATTTAGATTTTCCAGCCTTGGACATTTTTGTTTATATCAGTATATAATTGGAGAACCAAGAGAAGCAGTGTTTGCAGAAGGCAAAGAGGAATAGCAGGGCAAGGATGGTGGGACGTCAGCACCTTTTGGTTTCCTTATCCACACATACTTCCTAGCTCTTGGAACAACCATTGCAGCCCTTCTGCTCAAGCTGAAAGGGCCCCGGCATTAGCCGAAGGGCTCTGGGCAGGTTTCCCTTGGCCTGGCTGTATGGAGACAACCCCAGGAATAGCTGTCAGGTGAACAGGTGCATTTTGGTAAATTTTCTGAAGGAGAATATTTTACTTGTAGATTGTATGCCACTGCTTTTGGACTTCAAGGAGGAAAGTAACATACACTGGTGGCATGTACACAGCCCTTAATCCCCACTGGTTTGGGTACCACGTTAGGGGGACAGAATCCTGATAGACCAGTGTTTTTCAACCTTTTTTGAGCTAAGGCACATTTCTTTCATTGAAAAAATCCCGCGGCACACCTGACAGTATCTCATGGCACAGTGGTTGAAAAACACTGAAATACAAGACAAATGGGTCATTAGTTGCCTCAGCTCAAGTATTAACTATGACAGTATTACAAATACACGTAATAGCCACTCAACTTGAAATCGTAAGTTACAGATCCAAAGTGTAATGGCTCCTTCCCATAACATTGACCTGAGTTTCAGAAGAAATATAATGTGGATGTATTTTAATACTGCGATTCTGCTAAAGTTTTTCAAATAGAGAGTTTAAACTCTTACTCTTATGTGAACGGCATTCCATTGACCATAAGTGATTTGAAGAGAAGCACAGTACACCCATTCTTCGCTGAGGGACAGTTACTGATTTGAACCCTACCCTGACAGAAACAGCTAGCTGTTACCATCAAACATATTCATGTTTACTGGAATGTCTTGGTGCAAATCACCCTACCTCAGGCCGGCCACAGAGCGTGCGAGCGGAATCAGCGAGACCGCGCCACTGTTCTTTCTCGCATGCGCAAACGCGTCCCGGAAGGTCAGCCCGAAAGGCACATTTCTTTCATTGAAAAAATCCCACGGCACACCTGACAATATCTCACGGCACACCAGTGTGCCACGGCACAGTGGTTGAAAAACACTGTGATAGACTACCATGTCAGCCTCTCTCTGCCCACTCAGCTTAAGCTGATGTACTACTGAATACCCTGGGGGAAGGCACAGTTGGGAGAGGTTTACCCCTCCTTTAGCCAGTCTCAGTGATGTCAGGTTGGCCCTTTCATTTTTTTAGTTATTTTATTTACATCCCACCTTTTTCTCCAGTGAAGAACTGAAGTGGCTTACGTTGTTCTCCTCTCTTCTATTTTATCCTCACACAGCCCTATGAGGTAGGTTCGGCTGAGAGAATGTGACTGACCCCAAGTCACCCAGTGATGTTTATGACAGAGGGGGGATTCAAACCTGGGTTTCTGAGCTCCTTGTCCAATACTTCAACCACTACACCATGCTGGCTCTCCTGGATAGCTGCTGGTTTTTTACCTGTGACTATTGTAGCATTTAAGAGCAAGCTTTTAAATCCCAGTGGGTTATTGTCATGATCACCAGCATCACCCTGGCTGGAAGAAGAACCAGAAGAGTCAGTAGCCCACAAATATCTGCTTTGCCTTCCCCTTCCTTACTTGGTGTGTTCTTCATCCACCACCATATCTCCTCTTCTAAAATGATACTGACAATGATGGGGACTTACTTCTGTATAGTCTGTGTAACTTTTTTAAGGCTCTTGCTAATTTTTTGAGTCACCTAGGAGGATGGCTGGCAGGCTGCTCCTAAGAGAGTGTTTTCATTCACACTCTCTTGAGTTCTTATCTAGAAAGCTGACTTGTTTTCCTGTGCCACTGAGTACCAGGTGCAAGATCTCCCAGTGTCTAGAATGTAACTTTGATGATGCTGTTCTTGACTTGTAGCCAACAATCAGGGTATAAGATGTTTAGTGTTAGCTATGTATCTCATCTCAAGTTTTGGCTGGCTTTGCTGTGTATGTTTGAGGCCCAGCGGATTGAAGCCTGCCATTTCTGTAAGTTAGATGCTTAATTAAAATTTCCTTGTAAGCAAACTTGCATCTTGCATACCTTTAAAAAAAATATTTCTGTGAACCCCAGAGCCCCAAACAACTTCCAAGTAAGCATGCATGGGATTAGGCTGCAAATCTTCTTTTCTGTAGGTCATCTACAATGCATTGTGCCATACTATGCAGCTATGCATGCAGTGCTGCAGAATATTAATATCAAAGTCCTCCACATCCTTTCATTTCACTTCAAATCAGAACAAAGCAAAATGAGAACTAGTTTGCACAGTTTGTTATGTACTAAATTAGAACAGTCTTTCAAAATGAGAGTGATTTTTGCTTAATTAGCCACACACACACACGACTATGGTTGCCTTCCTTCAAGTAAGGCCCGGAGTTCTCCTGGAGTTACAAGTGATCTTCCTTCCTCCCTCCCTCCCTTCCTTCTACTACTCATACGGTTATCACCTTAAGCAGAAAGTAGGACTAAAAATATTTTAAAATACCTTACTCAGTATTATTTCTCTTATATTTGATTATTGTGCCTGTGAATTTTGCCACTGAGAGGGTGACACAATCATTTGTATCCAATAGTAGCCATGACACCTGGGCTCGTACATTTAGCAATTCCGTATTTTTAAATAAAGGGGTGACTAAATTAGCCACATTGATGGACAGCAGTCCGTTCCCCTGGAGGAAGTGGGAGCTTTGGACTGTGGACTCTTTGGCATCACATCCCCATTGAGGTCCCTCCCCAGGCTCCACCCCAAATCTCCAGCAGTTTCCCAAGCCAGAGTTGGCAGTCCTCTTGAAGACCCCACTTTGCCCCTCCAAGGGTTCATGAGGGTCCCTTAAGCCCCTTAGCAGCAGAATTTTTTTAATTGATAGTTTATTGATTTTTGTATTCCACAATAATATGCAACATTAAACCATCCTAACATCATTTATTAACAGAAAGGTATTCCCCGATAAACCCTCCATACCTACACTACCCACTTACTAACTGAGAATACCTTTCTACTTCGAGTCATATTTTCTTATACCCCCCGCTAAATATGTTTCCATTCAGTTTCCAAATCTCTTCCCCCTTGTGCGCTTTAAAGTTCTTGTTCTATTTACTACTAGTATAACCTAAATTCTAGTTAGCTTAGTTCTTCAACAAAATTTGCACCACCTCTATAAAAAAAAGAAAATAACCTAAATGGAGATGCCTCTCCTCCCTGGGGCTGAGAAATTCAGCGGAAAGACATCCTTCCCTCCTCCTATAAGAGGTCTTGGGGGGCCCCTCTCTCTCCCTCTCCCTCCTTATAACATCCCCAATTAGTATCTCAAGCAGCAGAATTTTGAGAGGCTCTGTGAGCTGCAGATGAGAAGGAGGCAAGAAAGTCCTTCTCTGCCAGCTTCAGTCTGCTTGTGGAGCTTCGGATCCAACTTCAGGTCTACAGCATTCAAATAACACTCCGGCGTGTGTTATCCTTTGATTCTGCCATAGCTTTGTTAAAGCAGTGTGTGAGTGTTTCAGAGCAGTCAGAATTCAGTTACCATTTGTCTTTTGATGCATTGTTCAAAGGAGAGGGAGGGAGGGAGAGCGCCTAATTAAATCTAATGGACTTGTGGTACACATTTATTGGAATATTGACATTTTATCAGTAATTAGACTGTGTTCCTCATCTCATTATCCTGTTAGCTTTGCTTTTTTTTAAATCACTTTATCTTTTGGATGAGGAAAGGCTTCTTCTGCATTTTAAATTGTTTGCACTCAAGAGAGAGAATGCAAGAAAAGCATAAAGAACATTATCATCCAGTTTTGCACAAACAGGCCTTTTGAATCTATAGGAATCAATATTGAATCCAGGAACACCAGGCACTATGAATTTAAGCGCCTTAGGCAGTAGCAGAACTTCTCTGGAATGCCCCAGATGATATCTGCGTTTTGCCCAGCAGATGACATCCTTTGCATGGTACTCAAGTTCTGCTACTAAGAAGTCAGCTGTTTAACATTCAGCTGCTCTCTTTGCAACAGGAAAGTTTTCTGTTTTATCTGATAGACCACCTTCTCCTCTGTGAGGCTGACTTTACGTGAAGTTCATGATCAGAGACCCTGTTGTGGGGTGCCTCTGCTTTTGGAGCAGTTTATGGGCAGCTTATGAGGGAGATGAGGTCCTTGGTAGGGCACCCAGGTGGTGAAAAGCCTTCCTAGAGACATCTGTTGATATCTGCTCTAGGGTTGCCAGCTCCAGGTTAGGAAATTCCTGGAGATTTTTGGCTGGAGTCTGGGGAGGGGAGGAACCTCAGTGCCATGTAGAGCCCACCTTCCAAAGTGACCATTTCCTCCTGTGGGACTGATCTCTGTCATCTGGAGATCAGTCATAATACCAGGAGATCTCCAGCTACCACCTGGAGATTGGCAAGCCTAACTCTGTGTTCATTTTGTCACAAAACTGAAATTGTTGTATTTGATAGAAGTTTTAATGGAGGTTATTTGAAGGTTAATTTACTGCTGTTTTAGATTTTCCATTCAAAACACTGCTGCTGTGTTCTCAGATAGGTTATCTGATGTTTGAATTTATGTAAAAAGTTGTATTCAGTATGTCAACCATTGATATAATGCACTATGGAAATGCAAAAGAGAGCTTTAACTAAATACATAGTTCACGTTTTGCTCAAAAACACAGTTTAGATTCAGACGATGCAAACAGTAGATAATATGGTAAAAATGAACTTGAATGGTTCTAGTCTAGTCTTCTCCCTGGATCCATATTTATTCACACAGTCCACTACTTGTTTGTGGCCTTTACTGGTGCAGTCCAGAAATCGTTCTATCATATGATCAGTTTTTCACACACCAGGCCTAAAATGTACAGATGCCATGAACAGAGGCAGCAGACTTCTGCATGCCAGTGGTGAGAGGCAGGACAGGGGAGGGACTTAGCCTCTGTGCCCTGCTTGTTTGGCTTTCCAGGGCAACTGGTTGACCATTGTGTGAAACAGGATATTGAACTAGATGGATCACTAGTCTGATCCAGCAGGTCTGTGCCTATTCCTTTCTCATTTAGATGGATTCTGGTAATAGAAGGAACGTGTTATCCACCCCCATGACTGATAAAACATGAATTGGGTCTATATTGAGGAAATTTATCAGAAGGGATCTGTTGTGTATGTGCTGCAGGGCTTCTGAGAGGGGTTAACAACTTCAAGGTGAGGCTTGGAGTTCTCCTGGAATTACAACTGATCTCCAGACCACAGAGATCAATTCCTCTGGAGGAAATGGTAGCCTCAGAGGGGAAGTCCTGGAATAGCTACAGAGGGTTGATGCTATAGGAGTTCTGCTTCTCCTGTGGTATTCCACAGAGACTAGAGGAAAATAATTGTTGCCCATAAAGGCCCTAAAATCCAGAGGCCAGTTAGGAATTGAGAGAGAGATGAGACTGCTGTTGGCCAGTTCAGAATGGATTTTTCTTCCTAACAGTTTGAAAGACCTGAAGAGGATTTTGAGAGGGTTTTTTTTAGAAGAAGAACAGTACACTCTTTTTATCTGAGATAGTCATCCTCTTCCGTTGAGCACACAGCTTCAGCAGAGATGCACATGGAGCAGTGAGGGAAATAGGAGACACCCACCTTAGCCAGCCAGATTAACCGAATCAACCCTGGCAGTTCATGGGGTGACAGATATTGCATCCAGATCGCTCTCACATCCAAGAATTTGTTAAACATTTTGCATTTTGTGATAAATTTTCGTGGCCATTCAAATGGGGTCTTGCTTTTTATATATTAGTAATCTGCTTAGAACTAATCAGTTAAGAAGCAATATGAGATAGAGAGGGTTTTTAAGTTTATAACTAGACTGCAGTCAGTTATACTAGCACGAATATTTAGGAACAGAGGCTGTGTGTCATACAGAACACACGCATACAGAAGGGGGTGGGAGAAGAAGGCAGGGAAAAATGATAGGAGGTGGAAAATTTACATTTAAAATTTGAATTTTGTTTGCCGTGACCTCACAGGAAGGGGAGGAGTTGGAAGATCTGAATTTTGACCCAGGTGTGACATCACAGGATGGGACATCACAACCTCATTCAGCTCTCTCCCCAAAGTCCACCTGCCTCAAGCACCAATGGCAAATACCCATGAATTTCCCAAGCTGGAGTTGGTCACCATACCTCTTAGCCTTTCTTTTTCTTTAACAGAGAAACAAACAGGTTGAATATAGAATTACCAGCTCTTGAATGGCAAAATTCTGTTAGATGGTTAGGGCTGCCTGGGGAACCATGGAGGGGTTGAGGGGTGAAGCCCATCTACCCAGAATGGAACAAAGCAATAAAAGGTGAGAGGCCATGAAAAATGCTTTGTTTGTCAAAAGTTTACAGCTGTTTACAGGTTCCCTGCCAGCGAGCAATCCATGTGTGACATTAGGCCAACGGGATCAGAGGTCTGCGGCAGGAGATATTTCAGAAGTTTCCAGTGCTTAATTTTTATGTGGAATATTTTCTATTTCTAAAGATGTATTGTTTCATAAAACTAATAACCACGAGTTAATGCCATTGCTAATACAATATAGGGCAGAGCTGGGAGTTTCAAAGTTGTAATTCATGTTTTTCAGGTGTTTATTCCAAGGAATTGTATGAGAGAGTACACGAATATTTTATTAATTTGTAAGGGGGGGAGGAAAGAAATAATATACATATAATAATCCAAATAAATGGCCATTTAATGAATTTTCCTCAGCTGTACAGGTCCAGTCAAAATCAAATCTAAAATTCTTATATGGTAGGAGGGATACTGTAATCACTAGTGAGATACAGAACTAACTAGTAATGCAGGTGAGGCTACGGAGGGTAACATTGAAACTGAGGTGCTCCAGTAGCCTCCATGGGGGAAAGTTGAATTGTGTTGAAACAATATGCACAGTTCTTTGGGTTTGAATGTCTTCGATTTATTTTCTTAAATTTTAAACAGTGTGTGGAGGAAACCCCCCACCCACTCTGAGTTTTAAAAGTTTCTTCCTCTGAAAGGGGCAGGTGGTCAGTTCAATTGCCTGCTGGATTACATCTATACATATGCTAATGGCCCTGGTAGGAAAACTAAGGAATTTGGTACTCGGAAGTCTCAAGGAGATTCCTGGAGATTTCCCAGAATGCCTTTCAGGAGGGCTCCCAGGATGCACCTATGACCTGGGCGGACTGGGTCAAGAGGGTGGAGGGAGTTCCGTCACACAGTGTACAGGCTTTGAATTTTTACAAGCATGCTTCCATTTACGATCATGATCATGATTGTTTAGGGCAGGGGTGGGCAATTGTTTTGGCTCGGGGGCCACTTTGTGGGAGCAGAGGTTAGCGGAGGGCCGCACCTTTTAAAATGATTGCATTCATTAGTTAACTTTGCATTTCAGAAAAGGTATAAATTGTATCATAAAAATCAATAAGTATAAATTAAATAAAATAGTGGTAGTTTTATTCAATTTATTTATTGTGCTAATTTCATATCGTCTATAGCTGCAAGCACATTTAATTTTAGAATCAGTTTAATGAGACAAATGTACCCTATCACACTCTTCTACAATTTTGTTGAAATCCGGAGTGAGATTGCTTGTTGAGATTCTCATCACAGCCTGCAAGTTAATGTCTGTCAAAGAGCATCTATATTTACTCTTGTTAATCTTCATGTCTTGGAGGGCCGCAAAAAACTCTGTGGCGGGCCGCATGTGGCCCGCGGGCCACCATTTGCCCACCCCTGGTTTAGGGCATTGGAAAGTTTTCCAGAACGTTTTGCCATTCACATTTTTTTTCCTGGAAGACCTGTATTGTTGACACTAACCTGCCTGTCACAATGCAGGCCAGTTAAGGAAGTGAACAAATTTTCTTGCGTATTCAAATGCACCTAAAATGCTTGTCTGGTGACTTCACATCTAGTTAGGCACAGTGCCAGTCTAAGCACAGTGAAACACTTCTAAATGCATTGATTTAAACAGATTATGATTGTGTTGCTAGACTCCGATGTGACTAGACCATGACACACCAGTTCGAAGCTGTGATTCTGGGTGAATTTCTTTCCCAGGCAAGCAGACCAGAAGGACAAGGTGCTTCACAGGAGAAATAATCCCTCTTTCCTGGCATGTGTTTTAATTGTTGTTTGTTTGTGTGTGTGTGTTAGCTTAGTTTTAATTGTTTTGATATGTTTTTGTTTGGGTTTTATGGTTTTTAAGAGGATTGTGTATGTTTTTGTTAGTGGCCTTGGTGGCCCTGAGGACGGCAGAAAGGTGGGGTATACATTTTTGAAATAAATAAAATTAATGCAGGTGGGTGGGGAAGATTCATTTCCATCCCATTCCCCAACCAAATGACAAGGGGCTTCATCAGAGCAGGTTTCCCTGCACAAGCAGTAGGAGCAGATCAAGGGGCTAGATATGAAGAATTTACCAATAGTCGTAGCAGTAATAGCATCTTGTGCTTGCATTAGGGCTGCCAAGTGCCGGCGACTTACCGGCGGGGGGGAGTTGTAAGCGCGCGCGCGCCACGGCAACGTAATGACGTCACCCGGAGGTGACGTCATCACGGGGTGATTGCCAGAGCGATTCCCCTGGCAACGCCCCCAACATGATGATGTCACCTCCGGGTGACATCATTACACGGGGGAAGTCGTCCTCACCGGACAACTTCTGGGGCGGGGTTCCTCCCGCCGGCCGAATGCCGGCTGGCGGATCGGGAACCCCTATAGCGGGGGATCCCCTGCCCCCCGGGCTGACTTGGCAGCCCTAGCTTGCATGGGGAACAGTAGTACACCATTTTCAAGGTGTACTAGGATCAAGGTGATGGGCTTTATTGAGGGTTTTCCTACAGGCGCTTTTTTAATTTCCGTGCTTTATTGCAACACAAATGGCCATTTTCTACAAAGATGAATTTTTATCAATGTAATTTCTTGACATATTCAGAGTGCTTTGGGATTTGCAGTCTGTCGTATCGCTAAAACTTTGAAAAATTATCACTGATGGCATGGAACAAACCTCCTAATGAGCACAGGGAATGTTTTACCAAATAAACGGTTGTTCTAAATGGCTGCTTGCTGCTACATGGTGAAGTGAGGCCGCTGTCGCATCCTGCCAGTCTCTCTGTGGCAGTGTTCCCAGGCAATTACATCTTTCCGCCGGCCATCCTTCTCATGTGCCTGACCAAGCTGGGAAGGGAAAATAAGGCAAAGTAAATGAGATATGACTTAATGAAGCTATAGTAAAGACAATTATTGCCTGTTGTGAGATTTCTGCTCAGTGTAGTCAAGGATCAGATCCTGGTTGGTGAAACACAGTTCTTTATTTCCAATCTCTACATTAGTACAGCTTCTCGGATTATTGTCAGAGATAATACATATGACAGAAGCAGGTCTATTATACCTTTCCAAGCAGTTTGAATTACCCATAGGTAGCCAATCACTACAAGGGAAAAACGGCGGGCAAAAGAGGCTCTGGCCGTTTGCTTCCCACAGGAAAGAAAGTGAGGTGTCAAGCTGTAAATTTCCCTTCCCAAACCAGACCCTTCAGATGTTACCATTTCACATAACAATCAATGGCCTCGAGGCTTTCGCATGTTGATAAGAGATGAGACTCGTCCTCCCTTGAAGTCCCAGCCGGGACGAATGGAATGCGGAGGCAGGAGTGTGAGAGGCCCATTGTTCCCATACTTTGAAGTTGTCATCCTCCCGCTCTGACAGTTACACAGACCAAGCCTGGTTAGGCACTTAAACCTGGGGTCACACATTCTACATACATACTGGCCAAAGTGAGGGTACATCTAAGGGGGCAATTACATGGCAGGGGTTAAGGCAGCATCTACAATACATACATGGCATTAGGACATAATATGGCACAAAACAGAGGACATAGCTGTAAGCAATAGAAATCCTTTGTCTGAATCAGCAGATTCTGACACACTGGCACCCCGAAAATAAATCTACCCGGGTTTGTCCGGGAACCTTTTATGAAAAGCTTTAACTAATTTAGGAGCATGCACATGTTCAGAACGAACCCACTTGTTTTGCTCTGGGCCAAAGTCAAGCCATCTGACTAAATAGTATAAGTGGCCCCTACGCAGCTTAGAATCAAGAATATCAGATATTTCAAAATGGGGTGCCTCCCCCTTCATCAGTGGAGGAGGTGTCGGAGGAACTGGATGCCATGCATTCGGCCCAGGATTCTTCTTCAGCAAGCTGAAATGAAAAACAGGATGCACAGAACTCAGTGATTTGGGCAACTCTCATTCAAAAGACACATCAGAGATTTTGCGCAACACCCTGTAAGGGCCCACAAATTTCCACCCCAATTTCCTGCTGGGTTGTAAGCCGTGTATGTTCTTTGTGGAAAGGTAAACAGAGTCCCCGGGCTGCAGGTCCCAACCCTCAGCTCGACCACGATCTGCATATTTTTTGTAATCCTCTTTGGCTTGGTCTAATGTCTTTGCTATTAGAGGCCACGATTCTTGTAAGGTCGCCCACCATCGTTTAAAGTCTGTGGGGGGAGCATCTGAGGCACTTTCAATTGTGGGCAGAGGTTTTCCCTCAAAGCCTCCCACCGCCATAAAGGGAGAGACGCCAGTAGAAGAGTGCACTGCATTGTTGTAGCTATATTCAGCGAATGGCAGTAACTCCACCCAATTGTCTTGGTGATAATTAGTATAACACCTTAAAAATTGCTCCAGAATCTGATTAGTTCGTTCGGACTGTCCATCGGTTTCTGGGTGGTAACCAGAGCTTAGAGCAGGCTCTATGTCCATAAACTTCAGAAGCTCCCGCCAGAAGTTGGCAACGAACTGACTGCCCCTGTCGGATACCACCCGTTTGGGAAAAGCATGTAATTTGATCACGTGGTTGAAGAAAGCCTTGGCCATCCCCTTTGCCGTAGGCAGCTGCTTGAAAGGAGTGAAGTGGGCTTGCTTAGCAAACATGTCTACCACCACCCAAATTACAGTCTTTCCCTTTGAGGGTGGTAGGTTTGTAATAAAGTCCATAGCTATCGCCTCCCAAGGGCGAGAGGGAGTGGGTAGGGGGTGCAGGAGTACCGGGACTTCCCCCCCTCCTTTTGCACATCAAGCAGGTCTGGCAAGCAGAAACGAAGTCCGAGACATCCCTGCGCATTCGTGGCCACCAGAACTGCCTCTGAATTAAGTTGAGCGTTTTTAGAAACCCAAAATGCCCTGCCAGTTTAGAGGAGTGACAAGCCAGTAATATGTCTTTCCTTCTGCTTCAGGGCACCACCAGTTTATCCCCATGATACCAGCATTTATTCTCTCTGAGGGAGCAATCTGCCACCTCTTCTAATTCCTCGACTTCTTCGGGGGAATAATCCCCCCCCCCCCCAGTCGCACGTCTCTGATTCAACTGTCGTTCGCTTACTTTGACTCCTGGTGGTCACTGCACCTCCCAGTTGCTGGGGGGAGAACATGGAGTCAAACACCTCCTCCTTCAAACTCTCATGCTGGGGCAAGCGGGAGAGCGCGTCTGCTAATGAGTTGGCTTTCCCAGGGAGATGTTTCAGCACGAGATTAAATTTTGAGAAAAAATCGGCCCAGCGGAGCTGCTTTGCATTCAGGGATCTTTGTGTGCGCAGCGCTTCTAGATTTTTGTGGTCTGTCCATATTTCAAAAGGGGTCTGCGCTCCCTCCAGCCAGTGCCGCCACGTAGTGAGGGCTAGCCGGATAGCTGCGGCTTCTTTATCCCAAACTGACCAGTTCCTTTCCGTTTCATTAAATTTTTTTGAAATGTAAGCGAGGGGGTGTAGTTTCCCGTCTGACCCCTGCTGTAAGATGCCCCCCCCCCCATGGCCACATCGGACGCATCTACATGGATCACAAACTCCTTAGTTTCATCGGGGTGGGCCAAAATGGGCTCTGAGGTAAAGAGAGTTTTAAGAGTCTCGAACGCCCTCTGGCATTCTCCATTCCAGGCAATTTTCTCCCCGGGCTTCCCCGCTTCTGGACCCCTCCCTTTGGTTTTTAGCAATTCAGTCAATGGGAGGGTGACTGTGGCAAAGTCTTTTATGAAGGTGAGGTAGAAGTTACAAAATCCTAATAGGCTTTGGAGTTGCTTTCGCGTCCGGGGGGCTTCCCACTGGACCACTGCCTCTACCTTGGCAGGGTCCATCTCCAGTCCCTTCTGTGAAATGCGATACCCCAGGAAGTCTACGGACTCTCGATGGAACTCACATTTAGAGAGTTTTGCATACAACTGGTTTTTCAACAGGGTGGAAAGGACCTCTCGGACCAATTTCACGTGTTCTTTCTTATCAGCAGAATAGATCAAGATATCATCTAAGTAACATAACACCCCCTTGAATAAATGCTTGTGCAACACTTCGTTTATCAAGCTCATAAAGACCCCCGGTGCGCCACTCAAACCGAACGGCATCACCAGGTATTCGAACTGCCCCAACAGTGTATTAAAGGCAGTCTTGAATTCATCCCCCTCCCTGATGCGCACCCGGAAATAAGTGTCTCGGAGATCCAACTTAGTGAACACTTTTCCCTTGGCCGCCTCCGTTAGCAAGTCTTTTATAAAGGGGAGGGGGTAAGCGTTGGAGGCAGACACCGCATTCAGTCCTCTGTAGTCCGTGCACAACCGCAACCCCCCGTCCTTCTTTTTCCGAAACAGAACGGGAGCCGCAAAGGGGGATTTAGCAGGGCGGATGAACCCGCGCTCCCAGTTCTTGTCTAGGAACTTCCTCAGCTCCTCCCGCTCTGGAGGGCTTATAGAGTAAAGCTTTCCCTTTGGAAGTTTCTCGCCCGGGATCAGTTCTATGGCACAATCCGAAAGTCGGTGGGGGTGTAGCTCGTCCGCCTCGGTTTCACTGAACACTCCCATTAAGTCTCTATACTCCCGGGGGACAGCCGAGGGCGCCAGGGAGAGGGCCGCCGCCCGGAGGGGCACCGGAGGTCCTGGTCCCCACCCCATGTCCCATTTGTGGCTCTGGCACTTCTCATCCACCCAGGAAATCTTCCCCTCGCTCCATTTGATGTAAGGATCATGGGAGCTCAGCCAGGGGCTCCCCAACACCATGGGGAATTGGGTATTTGGGGTGATGACGAAAGCTCTCTTCTCCCAATGCTCCCCCGTTCCCACAATTAGTCCCTCGGTCTCTGCCACGCACGCTTCCTTCATTTCCGAACCGTCCATTTGCGTGAACTTGAGTGGCTCCCCCAACGGGGTGACCTTGGGTCCTAGCCCTTCTACTACTAAAGGGCTAATTAAGTCCCGAGCACACCCAGAGTCAATTAGGGCGCGAACCTGGACATGGGTCCCAGTCCCAGGGGTCATTACAGTCACTACCATATACAACAAGGGGCCAGGGATGCTCACCGGAGATGGCGCGTCTTGGCTGGGGACCTGCAGTTCTGCGCCGCTCACTGCAGGCCGTTGGAGTTTCCCGACATCTGCGCTTCTGTCAGCTCCAGCTCTCCCTGCTCGCTCGCTGCCCCTTCCAGCTGTAGAGCTCGGGGTTTGAATGAGGTCTTTCCTCTGCTGGGGGTGCTCCCGGCCACTGGGGTGGAGGTCTTCGGAACTTTCCCCCCCCCTCTCGGGCAGGCTGAGGCGAAGTGGCCACTCTCCCCGCATCTCATGCAGAGCCCCTGCTTAAAACGGGCATCCCGAATTTCTTGCACATTGGGCTTGGGTTTCGCCTTCTGCGTTGCTTTGCTTGAGGCCGTTGATGACGCTCCCATTTTGATGAGGGTGAAACGCTCTTCCACGTCCGCGGCCGCTCTCATCCAGGCAGCCAGCGATCCTGGTCTTCCCCCCCCCCCCCGTAGGACGGCCTCATACACCTCGGGATTTAAGCCCTCTCGATACTTCTCTATGAACAGGTCTTGTGTCCAGCCGCGAATCTTGGCCGAGATGCGCCGGAACTTATCGGTGTAGTCCCTCACCGAGGATCGCCCTTGGTTCAATCTCCGCAGATGGTTCCGGGCTTTTTCTTCTCCCAAGGGATCCTCGTATTGGTGTCGGAGGGCCCACATGAAGTTGTTTAGCGAACGTAGCTCAGGCCCGGGGGCGTCGTGCAGGCTCACATACCAATCGCTGGCGGTGTCCTTCAGCTTGGACCCGATGTAACCAATCCGTTCCCTCTCGGTAGGGTAGAGATGTCCCCAAGTGTCTAGGAACCGCTCGATCTCCAGCAGGAAAAAACGCAACTTCTCGGGGTCCCCATCGAAAGTAGCCGTCAACGGATCGGCGGGGGCCGGGCGAACCACCGGCCCTGCCGGCACGGGGGCCGGCGCAGGTATGGGTGCGGGCACTTGTTGGGGAATGACCGGGGGAACCTGCTGCGGCACTTGCAGCTAACCCGGCGGCAGCACCTGGGCGGGGACTCCTCCGAGAGGCACCACCGGCTGCTGGACTCCGACTGCGGGAGGTCCTCCCACGGCTGGGGCTGGCTGAGCCGCTTGCATAGCCCTGATTGCATCCCGGAACTGATACTGAAGATCGAGGGCCAGCTCTCGCAACTCGGTAGTGAGCTGGAACTGCAAATCTCCCATCATCCGGTCGAGGGCTTGAGTCTGGTCTTCTCGGTAGGGATCGGGCCCGTAGGGTCTGGTTCTCTCTCCTTCCAGGGACTGGAGACGCGAATCTCCTACGTAGGTCGGGTCGCGTTCTTCTCCCAAGAAACTCGGCTTCCCGTGGTCGAGGTGATCTCCCTGGAACGAAACCCGTGCCCCTTTCCGATCGTGCACCCAGGAATCTATGGTCCCGCGACCGAAATTGCTCCATGAGTACTTCGGGGTCACGCTCTGAAGAAGAGGTGGGCGCGGGATGTAGGGAGCCCCTTGAATCGTAGTCACTGGTACTCCGGGCTCTCCTCCGCCGCCTCCACCACCGGCCCCCTGATCCCCAGGGGTGGTCGGTGTGTCCTCGGGGGTAGTAGGGATGGGAAGAGTACCGTCGTCCGACATGGTCAGGAACGGCCAAGTCCCAATCAGCAGATTCTGACACCTGTCCCTTTTGGTGAAAATTTGTTTGGGCCTATTAAAATAGATACGAAGCACTGCACAATCTGTTTTTGCTAGTAAGAAAGATTAACACAGGTCATTGCAAAATTGCCGGCTGTGTGTATATGTTTTTCCACATGTGTTTTTGTTAGCACATCTAGAATCTTCTTAAAGTTTTCCTGATGTGCTCTGTGTTCTTTAAGGTTGAATTCTAAATGCTTTCCCTTTCCTGCGCATTCAGTGTTCATGGAGTCTTCTACTATAACTAATACCTCACTGGCTAGCTAAAATATCATAGCCTTCGTAGTTTTTCTGGTTTATAGAAGAGTAAAACCATTTTCTTAAGAAAAGAAAATTGTTTATTTTAGCCATCCCTTTATCTGTAAAAGCCAAATCAGTGTGCTGAGGTCTGGTCTGATTTTCAGTATTTTGCTTGGATCCTAGATAGTTGTGTCCATGTATGTGTTGTTGATAAATATTTTATGTTTGGACACAGTTGTTGTGGGTCTTATTCTTCTTTGGACTCAACCAGATTTCTGCTCCAACTCAGATCAATTCCCCTCCTTGCTACAGTGCTTGACTTGCATGGCTTTTGTTCATATTGGTCCCCAGGTCCCCAGCATAGCCTTTTTGTTGCTCAGAAGGGGGCTGGGTGAACCTCATCCCTTTATACCAATGGAAGATCCAGTTGGATTCAGTCCATTCCTGTAATGTCAGAGATGCCATAAACATCATTGGTGATGTCCCTTGGAGCTGGCCAATTGTCTGGAAAGCACATTATCCTACCTTTTCAAAAGGCAAAGTCAACTTTCCTACAACTTTCCTACAAAGCCAACTTTCCAGTGGATCTTGTGTGAGCAGGAGCCTAGAACCTGGAAATAGGGCCACATAGATATACAACTGGATGACTGAGGGTCATGCACTAAGTATTATGGGCTGGACACTCACCATGGGGAGACCTTTTTTAGTAGTACCACCACAGTGACTGTGCTCCAGATAAACAAAGAATTTTTCACCCACAGTGAAAGGTTGCCCAGCATTTTGCTAGTGTAAGTAGTCAGTGGTTCTGTTATGTGGGGATAGGGTTGAGGAGGAATGGAGAAGCTGGCATGGTATAGTGGTTGAAGTGACGGACAAGGATCTTGGGGACCCAGGTTGCCATGGAAGCGGACAAGGATCTGAGGGAGCCAGGTTGCCATGGAAACTCACTGAGCGACCTTGGGCCAGTCACACACTGCCACTCTAACCTACCTGACAGGGTTGTTGTGAGGATGAAACAGAGGGGAGGAGAACAATGTAAGCCACTTTGGGTCCTCATTGGGGAGAAAAACAAAATATAAATTAAGTAAATAAGTAAATAAAATAGAAGCAAAAACTGTGGTAGTGGTGGTGGGAAGAGTTGTCAGGTCGCAGCTAACTGATGGCAACCCCATAGAGTTTTCAAAACTAGGCATTCAGGAGGTGGTTTGCCCTTGCCTGCCTCTGCATAGCTGTCCCTTGGTGTTCTTCCATCCATATACTGACCAGGCTGACCCTGCTTAGTTTCCAAGGTCTGATGAGACTTGGCTAGTCTGATTGCAAAGGGGTGGCTGTCTTAGTTTGTTGTAGCAAAGTGAAACAAAAGTCCAGTGTGACCTTTCATAAGTCATAGCTCACTTCCTCGGATATGTAGAAGAAAATCAAACCCGGAATTCTACTTAGGAAGAAAAGTGACTAAAACAGGATTTTCTTTTTTTTTCTTTTTAAAACTAGATAACTTTTATTTATGTAATATATCAACAATTTACAGTAGCACATACTATTAGGAAATCACTACAATAAAAACATAATTAAAGCACAAGAGCAATAAAACCAAACAGCTATTCAGTGTATAGCTATTTACCTTCAACAGGGCTTTTTTTGTAGAAAAAGCCCAGCAGGAACTCATTAGCATAATAGGCCACACCCAACAGCAGAAACTCATTAGCCTATTAAGCCACACCCCTGACCATGCAGCTCCTTCCCAGGATCAGGTTCCCCAGGTACCCCGCAGCTAGTGGGGCGTATGGGGAACCCGAGAGAAGGAAGGCAGTTTCTGGATCAGCTTCCCCAGGCGCCTGGGGAACCTGAAGAGGGGAGGCAGTTTAAACTGCCTTCCCTCCCTGGATCGGCTTGGCTTCCCCAGGCACCCCACGGCTTGCGAGGCGCCTGGAGAACCCAAGGGGGGGGAGGCGGTAGGCGTGGCCAACTCAGAAGCCAGCCAGAACTCCGTTCCTGTGTGTTCCTGCCCAAAAATAGCCCTGACCTTCAAATTATCTGGAAGTGCCTTTTTCAGCCTACTATGCCTTTCCATATATTCAAGAAAGGGAAACCAACATTCCAAAAAAAATCTGAATAAAACTCTGGATTCTCTGCCAAGGATATAACTTCTGATATTTTGTCCATGACCAGGTATTCCCATAACTTATTAAACCACATAATTGATGAGGGCTGTTTACTGTTTTTCCAGTGCCTAGCCACTTAAGTCTTGGCTGCCACCAACATATAAGAAATGAGATCTTTCTTGACGGCAGGAACATCTATCCCCTCCCATAAATTAAGCAAGACAAGGCAGGATTAACAGTTACAAACAGATAGCTAGGTTACGAAGTCTGCTCGGGGAGAAGTAGTCTGAAGTTTAAATGGAAATTAACTAATATTGGTAACAAGGTTATGTTGGGGTAAAATATGTTTAAAACAGCCAACTAAAATTTTTAAAAAGTGGGTCCTATTAGAGATTGTAATGAGTAAAGAAATACAAGGCTCTGTTTATGCCAAGATGACATGTAGTGTTTAAGTTGTGGATGAGTTTCCCCCCCCCAAGGAACCAGTGGGGGAACATTTCCCTGGACACACTATCACAGATCTGAAAGTCCCTGTTCTAGAAACAAACACACACACAAAACCAAAACTTCATAGGGAATATACAATGTGAAAGTGCTGAATTAGAACACATCAAGAAGTTAAACATTAAAGATCATCCTGGCATAAATAGAGTCTTGGATTTCCTTAGCATTGAGCCTAAACCCAACAGTCAGGGGATAAGAGAACAAATCCCGTTGTGTATTAGTAACTGGTTACACAACAGGAAGCAAAGGGTAGAAATATGGCCCACTTCTCACACAGGAGGAAAGTGAACCATGGGAATTTGTACTAGGATCAGCGTTGTTCAGATTGTTCAAAATGATCTGGAATCAAGGGGGAACAAGGAAGCAGCTCACTTTGCCAGCGACACCAAATTATTCACAGTAGCGAAAACTGAAGCAAATAGTGACGAGTCCCGAGAGGACCTGTCCAAATTGAGCAAGGAGACAGCAAAGTGGTAAATGTTCAGTATAAATAAATGTCAATAGTTTTGGCTGTGCTTTGAATACATTTTAGAGTTCTGGTTGTCCCATCTCAAACATGATGTTTTAAAGCTGGAAATTGTAAAAATGAAAGGATAAGGAATATGGGACAGAGAAAACATAGATGAAAGACAATGGTCCTTTCCACACTAGACTTTAAATCCTGGTTCAGCCCTGTCCCTGAACTTACATTCTACACTACACGTGATTTCACCCCTGTAACTGTCTCGGGGTATTTTTTGTTTCCACATTACATTGAGGTCGCCCCGGTTTCGCCCCACACTTGTCCCAGGATAAACAGATGCTGTTGTAGCCAGGGATAAACACAAGGTATTGTGTTGCGAGTTGACCTCTGATAAAACCAGGGATGAGATCCAAGTGCAGAAAGGACCAAAGAGAGACACTTACAAAATTATATATTGGGTGGGAAAAAGTAGTTAGAACTTTCTCTCCCCCTCCCATAATATTAGAACTCAAGGGACCTAGTAACAACGACGGGCAGTAGATTCAGGACAAAGGAAAGAAAATACTTTACACAACTTGTGGAACTTTTTTGATGATTTGGTGATGGCTTATTTTTAAATCAGACAAATTAATATAGACATCTATCAGTCACTATTCTCCATGGGGGCTGACTTGGACCTCCATGATAGGTGGGAGTATAACTCCAACTGTGAGCCGGGGGCGGGGCAGGGAGCTTGGCATTTGTCGACCTTCCAGTGCCTCTGGTCAGCCATTGTGGGAAGCAGGGTGTTGGGTTAGAGGGACCATTGTTCCGGTCTAGAAAAACTCTTCCCATATTCTTAATATTCTAAGAAGTCAGTAAAGACAGAGCTCAATACACTTAGCTCCACTAATTATATTTTACTAATTCATGGAGCCCACATTGTTACCTTAACTACCAGAAAGCACATTTGTTACAATTTTAACTTAGTTTCACAGAAACATGTGAGGTAGGTTAGGTTGAGAGAACACCTGATTCAGGGTCATCCACTGAACCAGGAGTGAAGTTCACCAAAAAGGGGTTTGAGTCTGGGTCTTCCAGGCTTAAAGACAGTCTCTACACCGTATAGATAGGGTTGCCAGGTCTGGCCGACAAGCTGGTGGGAGACTTACCTGGAGGCTCCGGGAGAGGGGAGGGAAGAAGTGCAGCATTCCTATGTCCCAGGGACATTGGGTAAGACATGCCTACATCACCCAGAAGTGGCAGATGCATGTTGATGATGGGGGGGAATGCTTTTTGGGGGGGGCAAAACTCTATGGTTTAAAGCTAATTCTACCATAGAGCTTTGTTCCAAAACTGGAGCGTTACCCCACGATGACACCAACATGCCCATGTCACTTCCGGGTGGGGTAGGCATGCCTATGTCACTTCTGGGTGAGGTAATTCCCCAGTGGAGAGGAGCAGCCTGTGGCCATCCCCCCATTTTTGGTAGCACTGAAGTGGGGGAGGGGTTCCAAACCAGGGGATCCCCCACCCCCAACTGGAGAATGACTACCCTACATATAGAAGAGGGGGAATAATGGAGTGCAAGCATGAGAGGAGAGGTGCTTAGTTGTACAGCTTAGCTGGGTCCTTATATTGGAGTCATTTGGATTATTAAGAAATTGGGAAGTCATTCTCACCAATCATAAAAGCTGTGCAGGTCAGTCGAGTTCAATTTCCCTATTAAACCAGGAAGAATCCATGATCCCTAGAAGTTTGGTAGCATTACTTTAGTTAAACGGCTTATCATCTAGAGACATGAGGTCCTCTCCTTAATGATGAATTACTTCATTCATTTCTAGGCACTGCAAAACTATTCGCACACTGTTGAGCTCAAGGCTAATTTCCCTTATTAGGATTGCATTCATCACAACAGAATGCTGTACAGCAAAGTCCTTTTATCTTCCCAAAGCAGACCGAAGAATTTATAATAAAAGGCTTCTTCCAGTTGCAATCACAATTGCACAACTGCCCCTCATTTTGAAATGCCCATAAGCCCAGAAACACAACTGCATGCCTGAAAAATCTTAAACCATTTGCGCAGAATAGCCCAATCTAATCATCAAAATTGTATGTTTCTCCACTTGAGGAAGTGAGAAAGATTCCACCACTACTAATGCCAGCACAGAGCTAAAATTATTATAATGGAAAGCAGCTTTTTGTCTATTTACCAGCAATAAAGCCTAATGGGATATGTCCAGGCTCACATTTTGCCTTTGCCACTTTGGACAATCTCACTGTCATCTCCGTCTCCATCTCCTCCTCCTCTCTTTCATTTCTCTCTCTCTGATACCCTCAATTTTCTTTTGTTTCTCTATGCTTAATTTATGGAGCCAATTTTGTTTATTATTACAACAACATTTGTTTTGTGGCATATGCTACAATAAGGGTTTCTTGGGGGGGGGGGGTTTCTGTTACAGTCCCCAGGTCTCCCATGTATTCCTGCTTCAGTCATATGCCTTTTGTATGGCAAACATTTGCAAGATTTAGCAAGATCCATTTATTTAATGAATGATCCCCCTCTATGAGAAGGTGCTTTGTTCATGTGGCTCTCTGAGGACCTTGCAGAACTCTCTTTCTTCACCTGAAAACAAGGAATGGGATACTTGTGTACGTCTTCCATATCCCCCTCCAGGCCTCCCCTAACACTGTCCAAGCACTTGAGATCTAGGTCTTGAGTAGCTTTCAGGTGTAGAGAGTGGGAAAGTTGGAGGGGGATATGGGAAAACACAGAGAAGTCACCCATTCCTTGTAATGACTCGGCATGTTGCTTCTGTATACGCAGAGAATAAAAGAGTTCAGCTGAGCCCTATAGAGGTCCCTCTGGGGCAAGCATTTCACCCTCACTAGGCTGAAGGAGGGGGGGCTTTGTTTTTAATGGGCAGGAGATGGAGTACACAGAGAGCCAGTTTGGTGTAGTGGTTAAGTGTGGGGACTCTAATCTGGGAGAACCGGGTTTGATTCCCCCACTCCTCCACTTGCACCTGCTGGATGACCTTGGGCAAGCTGTAGTTCTGTCAGAGCTGTTCTTGAAAAAGAGCAGTTTCTATCGGAGCTCTCTCAGCCCCACCTACCTCCCAGGGTGTCTGTTGTGGGGAGGGGAAGGGAAAGGAGTTTGTAAGCCACTCTGAGACTCCCTTGGGTAGTGAAGGGAGTGATATAAATCCAATTTCTTCTTCTTCTACTTCTTCTTCTTCTTCAGGGTATAAATCCAATTTCTTCTTCTTCTTCTATGAACATTTGTATTGTTAACCTTCTGCACTACATAAACATCCAGGCAGTGGAGCAAGACGCATGCAGAACATCTTGCTCTCTTCTCCCAAGCCGTTGCATTGCTGGGTACTCTACTTCTTTCCCAAGTGCAGCAGAGTGCACCAACACAAACAAGGCCATTGTGTGCACACACACTCTGTGTGTGTGTGTGTGTATGTGGAGGAGTTGTCCTTTCATAGAATCCTAGCAGGCATAGAATCCTGCCCTGAGTAAAACCTGACTAGAGGCATTGCAGAGACAAGAGGAAGAAAACGCTGCTGTGGTTTCCTTGATCACGGAAGATTTGTGATGGAGATCTGCTGCACCCACAATGGCACAGCCTGCTTCGCATGTATGCAGGGAGCTGGACTATGCTCTAGGCCAGGTGTTGACTTAAGCAGCACTTACTCATATCCGTGGGGACTTGAGCCCTTGTAGCCAAATCAGACTTATCTGGACATAAATTGCCTGCTTTTCTTAACCTATAGATGATTTGAGTCCAGTGGCACCTTTAAGACCAACAAAGTTTTATTCAAAGTATAAGATTTCATGTGTAAGCACACTTGTTCAGATACACTGTGCTCACACATGAAAGCTTATCCCTTGAATAAAACTTTGTTGGTCTTAAAGGTGCTACTGGACTCAAATTTTGTTCTGCGGCTTTAGACCAACATGGCTACGCACTTGAATATAGATGATTTATTTGCTTAAGTTGCTGCCTACTGATAATTTTTTCCTCTTCACCTCTTCTTAGGACCGCCTCAGAGAACAGCCTCTCCGAAGCAAGACCACGAAGACAGAAAGCATGAAAAAATCACAGACAAAGGAAGCGAGAGTGGAACTTCCTGCAACGAGTTGTCTACCTCGAGTTGTGACAGCCACTCTGAACCAAGCACGCCCCAGGAAAACGCTGCTACCACCCAGCCAGCTGCGGGGCACCAGCCAAACACTCTAACTTTGGATCGGCCCTCTAAGAAGGCCCCCGTGCAGTGGATGGCGCCCCCAGACAAACGCAGGAACAGTGAACTTTTTCAAACTCTCATTAGCAAGTCCAGAGAAACAAACCTTTCCAAAAAAAAGGTGTGCGAGAAGCTGAGCGCCGAAGAAGAGATGCAGAAATGTATTCAGGACTTTAAAAAGATCCATATTCCGGATTATTTCCCCGAGCGCAAGCGCCCTTGGCAGTCTGAACTGTTACAGAAATATGGGCTATAGTCTTTTCGGTATTTCTTGACACATCAATGGTGCGTTTAGTGTTTATTAAGTTGCCACTTTATTACTGATGTACTACTTCTTTCCAGTCCACTCTGAGGTAGACCAGGTTGTCCTCTGAATAACTGTTGCTGCTTCGTTCTCTATGTCAACACTGGGTGTCAGATGGGTTGATTTCTTGTTCTTTCTCTTCTTTTTAAAATTGGAAATAATGAAACAAAAACATTATGGGTCATTTTATAATAGGTGAAAATGTGCATGATCGAGGCATCTTTGTTTTTCAACCTTCCCATTCATGACACAAATATATCCATCAGGCCATTTGTCATCCTTTGTCCACAATAGTGGTGATGCAAAATTCCAACAGACGAAGAAAGAAGGGGGCTTGTGATGACAGAATTAAATCCAAACACTTTTTAAAAATGTTAATGCAATAAAGCAAATGTCTGTTTTGCATGAGCACTACCGGGGCAATGGAACCACACAAAGGGGGAAAAAATGGTTTGTCTGCTGCTTTGGATAAATATTTTTGTTCAGTACCCAAAGCTCTAAATGTACGTCTTTGGAACTGAGCTTTGTGAGGATTTGTGTGTGGCTGTGTGTTGTTTTGTAAGGACGGTGTAAATATGCCCTTTTGCTATTTTATGGCTGCACCAACATTCACCTGCTCGTGTTCATCAGGACTATTTCTGTGAAACGCAAACCTATCAGCAGCTTGTGAAAACTGGTTTTATAGTCTGAAAATTTCTGTTTTTCAAGTTAGTCAACAAAGTGGGGGGGGGGGGATTTTTAAAAAAAGACCATAACATGTTTGTTCAAAGAGGCCTACTGTTAGATTTCCTTGGTGAATGGCTCTTCTGTTATTAGTCTGTCTGAGTCGTCAAGTGGGTTTTTAAGGAAAATTTTTGCAGTGTTTTTGCTTCAGCTTCATTATCACATCACGAACTAACATGTTTCAGCAGAAAAATGAATAGTGTTTGGGGGGCTATGTGAGTTTTAATTAACATGTTCAGTAGAGATTCCGCATGATTGAAAAGAACAGCATTATTGATTACTGCTCAGTATGGTAGCGATAAAATCTCAGACAGGATTGCACAGAGAGTATTTTAGTTGACAAAGGGAAATTATACTTCTGACAATTGCTGGGAAATTTACTGTTAAAACATCAACTTTAAGATGTTGTTAACAAGGCACGTCAGACAAAAACTGTTTTTCCAGTGTACAAAAAAAATATTTATTCATAATGTCATAAAAATAATCTGGTAAAAACAAGCATGTTTGGATGGCTGATGAATTTTCAGGAATTTATGAAATGTTGTGTATTATGTTTTTATATATAACCGTTTGCCTTCTTAACCCTGTTGGCTTCTGATTTTTCTTACAACTTTGCTAATTAGACAAAAGTAGGTCATTTCACTGGGTGCCATTGATCAGTCTAGAACTTGGTCATGGAAAAAACATTCACATCTCCCTCTCTCTCCTTCTGTCTCTCCATCCTTTAGTTTATGCATCACTCTGTACATGTACCTCAGGACCAAACTCAATGAGATAGGCATCTCTCGGTTCGCCTCATGGAAGCACTGCTATCGTAAAGACTGAATCCCCACTCAGGAATGCCTTTAAACTGCACTGCAGGGGCCCAATTCTGGTCTGGACCACCACGGCACAGGGGGAGGAAGGAATCCTGTCTTCCCTTTTGCAGGCGGTTTTTCTAATGTGAAACTACTTTACACAGAGAGTGACTCAAATGTAGAATTCGCTGCCAGAGAATGTAGTGATGGCCGCAAGAATAAACAGTTTTAAAAGGGGATTAGATTCATGGAGGATAAGTCTATCAGTGGCTACTAGCCATGGTGACTGAGGGGAACCTCCACATTCAGAGGCACAAACCCTCTGAATCCCAGAGCCAGGAGGCAACATCAGGGGAAGGCCAAGGCCTCTGTGCCCTGCTGGTGGCCCTCCAGAGGAACTGGTTGGCCACTGTGTGAGTCAGGATGCTGGACTAGATGGACTATTGGCCTGATCCAGCAGGGCTGTTCTTATGTCCAGGGGACATTATTTGTCCACAAGCCCCTTGGTGCCACTTTGAGGAAGAACAACAGTGCAGGGGGAAAACAGGATCCCCTCCTCTCCCTGCACTGCAGTTTCCCAGCCAAGATCAGGGCCCCACACCAGTGCAAAGAGGTTCCCATCTGGGGAGTATTTAAAATGGGGCTGCATCCCTATTGTGAACCCAGGCAGGGGCGTAGACTTTGTAGATCCCGGGGGGGGGGGGCTCTCTCGTGCGCGTGCGCACGGGACCATGTCCCCTCCACTCCTCCCCCCGCCCCAGGGAGGCAGACCCGCGCTCGGGGCACAGTCGCGGCGGCGGCAGCCAGCTGGCCAGCTGACTGCCGTGCGCGGGAGCATGTCCCCGCCGCCTCTCTCCCCCCCCGGCCCCAGGGAGGCAGGAGGGCAGGCCGGGGGTGGGGGCGAAGGAGAGGTGGTGACGGCCAGCTGGCCGGCTGACTGGCCACCTGCGGGCGCTCCCTTTTGCCGGGGGTGGCTGAGCCCCCCCCCCGGGAAATTTCGGGGGAGGCTCGAGCCCTCGAGCCCCCCCGTAGTTGACACCCATGAACCCAGGGGTGCCTGTCCTGCCTTTAGAAGCTTATGGAACCGCACCAGTTGTATGATTTCCAGACATCTGTTATGAAATGCCCTGAGCTGTGACCTCCAGAGAAGCATAGCCCAGGAGTGACTCTTCTGGCAGACCTCCTTGTTCCCATGACAGCTGTGCAGAGTTACCATGATGCGTGATGTGGCACATTGCTTTTCATGAAGAAAACGTCTATGCATCACACACAAGTTTCTCATTGACCGAAAATGTATCTTTGGTAAGAGTAAGCAGAAACAAAATTGACGATTCAAGCGGCTTATGGTGATGTCCAAGGATAAAGAAAAACTGGGCTGCACCCAGCAGTGTGCCAACAGAACAAAAAGGAAAAAATGCCAGGTGATAGATGACTGGTTTGTTACACAAAGTCCTTACGCGTTTCGCCGTGCAGGCTTCGTTGGGGGGAAACTATAAAAACATAATTTTATATTTAATACAAATAATAGAAAGACCCCTTAATAAAAGTTATCCTATATTAAAAATAAGTATTAAAAAGACAGAATCAAAATTAATTTCAAAAATAGATACATATTGGTCAATATACAATAGAAGATGAGCTATACATTGGACATGAAGCAAGACAATGAAAATATATAATACAAGTGGAGACCTGCAAGAAACTTGCAGGATGGTTATCCCATTCCTCACATCTTTGCTTCCTCCCTTCTCCCCCGACCTCTCTCACACTCTTTCTCCCTTCTGCCCCCACTTTCTTTCTCTCTCTCTCTCCTCCATGTATGTGACTTCCTCTCTCTTTCTGACCCATCTTCATTCTCTTTGTTTTTCTGCCTCCCCACCTCATCACTCTTTCTCTCTCTTTCTGCCCCCCACTCCATTACTCTTTCTGCCCCCATCACTTTCCCAGCCTCCTGCCTGCTTCCTCTCCCACCCACAGCAGCAGTGGCAGCACTCTGGGAATCACAATGGATCTCCCAGCTGCAGAGATCAATTCACCTTAGGGCTGCCAGCTCCAGGCTGGGAAATTCCTGGTGATTTGGGGGTGGAGCCTTGGGACAGTGAGGATTAGGGAGGCAAGCAGCCTCAGCAGGGTATGCCATAGACTTAACCCTCCAAATCAGACATTTTATCCAGGGGAACTGATCTCTGTCACCTGGACAACAGTTGTAATTCTGGGTGCTCTCCAGCCCCTGTCTGGAGGCTGGCAATGGTAGTTCAAGGGAAGGAAATGGCTGGTTTGGAGAGTGGAGTCTATGGCATTATACTGGTCTGTAGTCCCTCCTCAAATCCCACCCTCCCCAGGCTCCACCCCTCAAATGTCCAGGAATTTCCCAACCTAGAGTTGGCAACCCTATTTCCTTCCCACCCAACAGCCAACCTTCCTTACATTATTATTTCCTCCTTGTTGTCTGCACAACAACCCTGTGAGGCTGGTTAGGCTGAAAGTATGTGACTGGTCCAAAATCTCCCAGTCAGCTTCCACCACAAGATGGGAATCTGAACCTGGGTCCCCGCAGATCCCAATCTGAAGCTCTAACTGTTGCATCACAATGGCTTTCATAAGGTGGCTGCTGATGAACAATAGCAAAGCAGCTGGGCCTAATTAAGTCATGCAAATCAGGTGGTATCAAGTCACACAGAGGGTGCTGCCTAGAGATGCCAGCCTCCAGGTGGGACCTGGGGATCCCTTGGAATTACTGCTCATCTCCAGACTACAGAGATAACTTTCCATGGAGAAAATGGATGCTTTGGAGGATGGAGTTTGTGGCATTGTCCCTCACTTGAGGTCCCTGTCCTCCCCAGGCTCCACCCTCAAATCTCCAGGAGTTTCCCAGCCTGGATCTGAAACCACTGCCAGTGGCCGGGGGGTACTTGGCAATCCTAGGCTGCTGCCAGTAAAAACCCTGTCTTTTACTGACAAACAGTTAGAAGCCTCCCCCTCCCCCGAACATTCTAATCTCCTCACAGTTGACGCCTGGAGTTGATGCCATTTCAAAAGGTATTGAGGGGAATTCAACGGTCCCTGAAGTTTTGTTTTGTTTTTTAACTTTTTGGATTTTTCTGCAGTCAGAGGAAGGCCCCTGACTGTGTAGAAAAAGCTGCTGGGGGAGAGTGAGCTCCCTTTTAGTAGATACAAGTATCCGCACAGGAAAAAACCCCCTCTGGGAATTAGTGTATAGATATGAAGTAAATACTGACTAGAACATTTGCCTCGTGCTGAACTGTCCACAGCAATTAAATTATTTTACAGTGGAGAATGACACAATGGGGTTTTTTTTTTATACATACAGTGATTAGCTGAGCAAGGTCAGAAGTTCTAGATCCGAGTGTAACCCATGAGGGTTCAAAGTCTGCAACCTTAAAATCCACTCCATTTCCTTTTTTAACAGGACTCTTTCATTATGATGGTAAGAGTTATATAACCCCCCCCCCCAATGAAAAAAGTGTGTCCATGTTCTTTTTCCATAAAATGTTGTACCAGAGCTGTACCAACTATTCTGCAAAGTATGTTGCTCCTATATTCTGTTATATGAGTCTGCACGGTGAAATGCATAGGGACGTTGTATAACAAACCAGTCATCTATCACCTGGCTTCTTTTGTTGTTGTTTTCTGTTAGCTTATGATGATGTGCCAGTAATGTGGCAAACTCTCATTTGACCCTTATCTCATTATAAAAACAAGATTTTGTTAGCGTTTGGTGCATTGAAACCAGAAGCAAGATAAAGAAGGCTATTGATATAGATTACAGGAAGTCTAAATAACTGTGCTTGGCACCTTTGAATAGTGATTGATGCCGGGAACTAACTATGATGCTAAAACACCACAAAAGTAAGTACTTCTTCCTGGAGATATTATTCCCTCCTCTTTCATCTTACTGTTCCCATTACTAAGGCCAAATCTACACCTCCCCTCTGAAGTAGTTTGACTGCCGGTTTTTCCTACACTCATTTCACACTGGTTTCAAATTTCACTTTGATTTTTTCCCCTGGGTCTGAAGAGCAGTAAGCAACAGGATCTTTTTAAAGCAGTGTAATGCTAGCTTGATCACAAGAGGGCAATTAACGAATGTAGACGGTGATTTTTAAACTAGAACAAGTATGGTTTGAAAGTAGAAACAGGTATAGATGTTTTGTTTGTTTTTTTTTAACTAGAATGATTCCAACGGGAAAGTCAGATGTAGTTTTGATGGAAGTGAAGCAGTATCTCAAAGTATCCTAAAACAAAACAAAAATTGTGATATTAGAAGAACTGGTCCTCAGATTGAATCTCTGATCGATCAAACCAGTGGTCCAATTCCAGCATCCTTTTTTCACACAGTGACCAACCAGTTGATCTAGAGGGCCAACAAACTGGCTGTAGAGGCCAAGGCCTTCCCCTGATGTTGCCTCCTAGCTCTGGCATTCAGAGGTTTACTGCCTCTGGGTGCAGAGATTCCTT
This sequence comes from Lepidodactylus listeri, assembly GCA_029233225.1. Lineage (NCBI taxonomy): Eukaryota > Metazoa > Chordata > Lepidosauria > Squamata > Gekkonidae > Lepidodactylus > Lepidodactylus listeri. The sequence goes on along the minus strand of JARCFY010000009.1, from coordinate 105,930,961 downwards.
TTAGTCATCACAGCTAGTAGATGGGGCATGAACAAATAGTCTTACTCAGCAATAGAAAGAAAGCCAGTGAATGGCTTGATTGAAATTCCTGGGGAATTTCAAAGAGTGGGTGCCACCCTGGGGTCCCCTTATGTATGAAGAAAGAAGGAATATAGAAGGTCTCTCCTTATGTACTGAGAAGCTGGGATAAGATGTGTGAGGAATGACATTCCTGAAAGCACACAGTAACCATAAACTAGGCCACGGAGTAGTCAGCAGCCATCGCAGGTCTACATTCCCTGCAGTAACATTCACAGTACTCCGGAGAGCCTGGAATCATTTACAGTTTCTGCTGCCACCATCCAAAATGAAAACATATCGCAATCCCCCCAAATGTCATAGAAACACATGTCCACTTCATAATGGCCCTTTACAGATAAAACCTCATTTCAAAAGGAGATGAAAAGTAGCCTTCCATCATCAAACTATTACCACCCATCAGTTGGTGAAGAACCAAACCCTGGTCCTCTGAAGTAGGAAACACTTGATCCGCTAATCCTCCCTGCTTTCCAGCAGCATCTCTTGTTGTTCTGAGTCTTTTGCTCCTGCATCATTTACAAACACACGGGGGATATTTGTGAAAGTCTCTGGCATCAATCATTACCATGGAGCGGTTTAAACAACACACTGGCAGATTGTTTCCATAATGTCACACGGATCTCTTTCAGCTGCGTTTCCTGTCGGGATGAAATTTGGGGGGGGGGTGTGTGTATTTTTGTTCATTTCTGCAGCCAGTGGTGCCGAATAGCAAAAGGAGGCTTACAGGCATTAAGTCTGTGTGCAAAGAGGAGCTGGCTGCAGGTTGTAAAGATCCCCTCTCCACCGGCTCTGGCGTGCTGTAAATGGGTTCCTGGGAAAACTCACACCCACAAATGCTGTTTGATGTGAAAACTTCCTTTGTTGTTCTATGATAAAGAACACCCCCCCACCCATGAGTCTCCAAAAGCTCAGAGGCTCTCGCTAACTTTGCGAGCTTGTTACGCTCGCAACCAGGAAAAAAAATCATTTATATAATTAAGGATTGGTTCTAAAACTTGCATCTTTACTCATTACTAGGCAGGGCAAGAGTGTACTCTGAGCATTAGTATCCCATTACTGGCTCATAATGTAATGCCATCACTGTGCTCCAGCTTAAATTACCATTATAATAGCTACTGGCTTCCAGTTGCCTAACCCATTTCGAGTTTTCACAAGGGAAGGCATGGCTTATGTGAGGCACCATTAAAAAGGCCTCATAGCAGGCATAAAACACCAAATTGTGCATAAAAGATTGAGCATGGTCTCTGCACTCCCTGCAACAGATGTTTTGTTTCCTGACAGCCAGTGTCTACACAGCTGGGGAACTACCTGAGTACAAACACAATATAGATCATTTAAATATCCCGTTGTGTCGTGTTAAGCATCTGTGCTTACTTTTACTCAGAGCAGCATCAGCTTTTTTAGGGGGTAACCTCTCTGGAGTCCTCACTCTACTAACTGACCTCAGCAGGTCTCTTGGGAGACTGGATTAGATGGGTGTTTACTTCCTGTTAAGTGTTAAAACTAAATCCACCCCCAAACACTTGCAAAATAAATAGCTGCCACCAGCTCCATAGCCAGAAATTTGGGGGGGGGGGGGAGGCAGATTGGGGGCAAATTGAACCTGCAGCTCCATCCATGTGGCGGCTCGCTCCGGAACACTCTGGTGGCTGAGTTATAGGCTCCCATCAGAGGGGAGGGAGAGGGGCAACCACCATGCAACCTCACCGAGTCTTCCTGCTTCACAAACTTTGAGAAGCCAGCTGCAGAAGTGTCAGGGGGTGCGAGTGTTGAGCTGGCGTGTTAGCACCAGAGCAGAGAGAAACAGCAACGTGCACAGTAAAGTGCAGAGCTTACGTCCCACAGAGTCCAATGTCCACATAGCCAAGTAGGGAAGGAATATATACAGGGTTTATTTACACAAGCTTGTTGTTAAATGCAGGTATACGCAGTTCAGCAGAATCACTACACAAACTGACAAAGCGCTTCGCCCACACTGGAATACATAGGAGAGAAAGATACACTGTACAATAATCACATATATACATTGTGCCCGCACGCGGGGAGGGCGGGATATAAATACGAAAAATAAATAAAATAAATAAATAAATTGTCCAGCCAATCAGCACTGGCTGCTGAGTCACTCTGACTGCTGTGTAACAGTGCCAGTCAGAACCTGTTTGCTCCAGCTAGAACTGCTGGCTATGGAGCTCTTAGCTGTCACCTAGCTGTCACTTAGATCAGCACCATCCGGAATCTGGAACTCATATCTTCAAGCCCTGTCAAGAAGCAGGAAGACTCAGCAAGGCTGAGCCTCTCCCTCCTGTCCTGCTTGACCACAGCCGGAAGTAGGAAGACCTGGTGAGGCCATCCGGCCATGACGGCCAAGCAGGAGGGGAAGGAGAGGCGTGGCCTCACCGGGTCTTCCTGTTTTCACAGTTTGAGGAGTTTGAGGCGCCGACTGAGGAAGCAGGGGTTAAAGAGTGGTACGAATCGTAAATATTAATGGGGGAAAGCTACACTAATGTACCGACTTTTAAAATTCCATTCTTTAGCCAAAACATTGGTTCTAAAAGTAACAAACGGAAATAAAAATCTAGTGTAAAATCCAATTACAATCCGATAAAAGAAGTTTCTTCTTCTCAGCCAGGCTAAATCCAGGCCCAATAGAAATGTATCTGGCTCTTTCCTGCCCTCATTCTGATGACCTCATCAAGGGAAGCCTGAGAGAAGGACGCTCCTAGCTGGCTCTGGGCTCAGGCACAGTGGATGGATTCGTTCATTCTATTTTATTTTAGAAAAATAGGCATGCCACCTTTCCAGAGCCCTACTTAAGGCAACAATTAAAGCAACAACAACAACAACAACAACAACAGAACAAAACATAAAAACAACAAAAAGCCATGAAACAAGCTAAGAGCCCTCCAGGGGCATAAAAACAGCATGGAGCAAAATTCAGCAGCTTAAAATGGTATCTGCAAAACAGCCCTCAGGCATGAAGCAGGCCATTGAATAACTGAAAATTGATGGTACCCTTCAGTTAAAAGGCTAGCTGAAGAGAAATGATTTGGCCTGGTGCCTAAAAGACAGTAACTTGGGCACCAAGTGAGGACCTCCACCAACCCACCCAACTCAGCTGTCAGGTAGAAACGGAGGTGGCTGTAATCCTCATTGGCATCCCTGGATGAAATGTCACAGAAGCCTCATAGATGATGACAGAAGCCTCATAGATGATAAATAGAATGATGGGTAAGATGTGCCCCAGAAGGTCCCAACACACAAAGTTTATGGAGTCAGTCAATAGGCCTCTAGCATTCCTTCCAGAACAAGCTCTCCAGATTAGAATGAGACCACTTATGTATGCTGTCTCCCTACTTCCAACTAAGGAAGCTTCTCCAGATGGATACCCTGGTCAATGGTATTGAAGGATGCTGAGATGTCCAGGAGAACCAACAGGGATGCACTCCTGCCGTCATGCTCCCATTGGGGATTGTCAAAGAGCCAAGGGCTATTCCTGTCCCAAACCCAAGCCTGAACCCAGACTGAAATGGGTGTAAATAACCACCTCCAAAACCACCTGAAGCTTTACAGCTGCTATTCACACTAGTGCCTTTCCCAAGCATGGAATATTGGTCACTAGTTGCTAATTATTTAGGTCATTTAGATGCCCTCTCCAGGACAGGTCTCACAATATCTTCTTAGAAGTTCCTACCTCACTGAATCCACTTGACTAACCTAAGGGGCAAGAATGGACCTGGATTTGGTGGTCTGTACACTGCAGTGGCTCAAGTGGTTCAGATGCTGAACTGCAGACCGGAAGGTCAGTAGCTCAGCACTTCAAGACCCGAGTGCTGCAGGACGGAGTGAGCTCCCGTCTCTGGCCCCAGCTCCTGCCAACCTAGCAGTTCGAAAGCAAGAGATGGCAAGTAGATAAATAGGTACCGCTTCGGTGGGAAGGTAACAGCATTCCGTGTGCCTTGGCATCTAGTCATGCCAGCCACATGGCCATGGAAAGTCTTCGGACAGCGCTGGCTCTTCCGCTTGGAAACGGAGATGAGCACCACATTCCTAGAGTCGGATTCGACTGGCTTTCAAGCAAGGGAAACCTTTACTTTTACCTTTATCTACACTTCTAAGCAGTTTGTCCATCTCATCAGGCCTCACCAACTGAAAATTGTCCAGATAAGTAGAAGCACATTGTGCTTCAATAGCATTCTAAAGTGGAACTGAAGCACCCATGACATCTAGGTTGCAGAGGAGACAAGTGATTTTATCTGCCAAGTGCACTGCAAAAGAATAGCCTTTTCTGGGCCTACATTCCCAGGGACTGGAGACATTTTCTACAGCTGGCGTTTGAATTTGAAATGTGGAGTTGTATCTTGAACATGTACACCAAAGTCCATTCCACTGCCTTTGCTTAAAGGCCCTTTATTATAAACTAACTATGTTAGGTCTCTCCCCCCCCCAAAAAAAGTTTCTTGCAATGATGGTCTTAGAACGAACTAGAGCCCTTGTTAAGCAGAGGGTCCTGGACCCTGAAAGGCAGGGTGACTTAATTAGAACTCCAATTTTTTTGGCCCTAGAGAACATTAGATACATCCTAGCTCCAGCTTTCCTTTCCTTGCTAGACATTCCATCCCATCAAAGGGCCTTAGCCATGGCCAGATGGAATATTCTCCCCTCCCCGATAGTGGAAGGGTGATATAAAAAGATTCCGATGATAGAGAGAGTCTGCCCTTGTGGAGCAGGAAAGGTTGAGACAAATGGGCATGTAATGCTGCACTGCTGATTTTATCACAAAATTCAAGCTAAGACTATTATACCTTTACTTGGAAGGTTTCCAGTTTGTTCCCCCATGAAAAAGTTAAGAAGTTCCTATCTGGTATAAGTCCACACATTTCACTCTCCTGCACCAGATTTCTTGCAGCAGCCTGTAATATTTGCAGGAAATGAGTCAGAAGCCCAGTTGAAATGCAATACTTAGATGTTTTGTGATTTTCAAAGGAAGGCCATGTCTAACAAGGGAAATGAGAGATCGAGGTATTACTCCACTCTGTCTTCCCTGCATAAACTACAGCCCTGCTGTAAAATCATAACATTTTAAAATTCTTTAAAATTGTAGATTCTGTTCAATCACAATTTTAACCTTGTATTCAAATGTTATGACTTGTTGTCCATTGTTTTTAACTGATCTATGGTTGACTTTGAACCGTATTAAATTATTCATTCCACTGCCTTTGGATCCAAGGGAGATATCAAGCAACCCAAGAATGGGAAACAAGCTGATTGAGTGAACATGGCCAATTAAATACAGCTTGTTACCCCTGGCTTGGAGTCCTGTTTACATTTCTCAGGACCTGCCCTTGCCAGCGCATCTGAAGTGGGGGGGCCTCTCTACTCCCCTCCATTTGTGGTTTGACGCGGCACACTCATTCTCCTGGCAGGCAGAGCACCGGCATGTAAAAGAGAACTCTTCTGTCTGCTGGGGAAAATATCTCCATATGTGCTCCATATTCAATAACTCTTATTTCATAATCTCCGCCAACTTTCTCTTCGGTCAATTTAAATGGGAAATGCCTTTTTTTAACAACCTCAGCAACTTTTCAGATACCTTTAGAGTCCAGTGACACCTTTAAAACCAACGAAATTTCATTCAAGGTATGAGCTTCTGCGTGCACACACACATCTTCAAATACATTCGAATGGTAGGTGAGGTTCAGACTTATAGACAGGGGCTGAACCTTACCTACCATTCCAATGTATTTGGAAAAGTGTGCATAGACAAGAAAGCTCATACCCTGAATAAAACTTTGTTGGGCTTAAAGGTGCCACCGGACTCTTAAATTCGTTCTACTGCTTCAGACCAACACGACTGACCAACTGAATCTATTTTCAGATATCTCCTGCTCTATGAATCTGCAGAAATATTTTTAAACTTATTGGTGTGTGGAAACCTGGTTTTTGATTCATATGTATAAAACTCCTCAAGGCAGCACTTTTCAGGCTTCCCATGCTTTTCCGTCTCATCCAGCCTGCCAAGGGATCCTTAGCGATGTGTCCTGAACAGGGTTGCAGAGAATCACTATGGGCTCCCAGACAGAAGTTCCTGCTGGGTTCACCTTCAAATCTCCGGGACTCAACCCCCAAATCATATGAAAATAAATCACATGAGTTGCCCGACTCCAGGGACCCTCAAGGTGACCAGCCCCCCCCACCCCCATTTTGTCTTCCTGCCGCCTCGATGTCAGCTAGCGTTCTGGAACATGGCACAAACTCATATCACAGATTGGCCACTCTTTGTTTAGCTCCAACAGTGCCTTGAATGACCAGAGTGTGTTCCCCTCGAAGACATATAGCAATACATGTGGCTGTGTAGGGGTCTGCATATAATTATAGATGGGAAGATAGCTGTTATTATACATGCACTTTTTTTTTTCATTTATTCTGCAATTTTCTTACTGCCAGTCCAGCCAACAGCACTCAAGGCAGCCTACCACAATAAAACAACACATTTTATATTTGGACTCTATTCATGGCCTCAGAGATTATGGACATAGTTGCGGCTAAAATCCATCCATTCTCAACTAACGTGGCACACTACTCATATGAGGAGACATCGCATGGGAGGAAGGGAAGTTGTCTGATGTTAACAGCTGAACTGGCCGTAAATCTGGATTTTTAAAGGTGGATCTGGGAGAGTCATTCACATTCCATTCATGATATGATCTTGTCATAAGCAAACAGTGTATGGGAGAGGTATGGCCGAACATCCGCCTGTTCGTTAGCAGAGATTGCTTACACAGGGGCGGGGCGGGGGAGGCAGAAAGCTGGTCCTAAGAATCTGTGCATGATGAACATTGCAAAGAGCCATGCCATCTTTCACTGAAACTGTTATGCCACAAATACCAAGTGGGTATTTGTGGCATAACACTATTAAGAGCCATGCACGCCGATGTTCAAAGTACATGACACAATCTTTAGATACGATTGTGACCAAGTTCACCAATAAGCACAGGAGTATCCCAACCATTTTTGAGCCTACAGGCACATTTGAAATTCTGACACGGCATGGTGGGCCCAGCAACAAAATGGCTGCCACAAAATGGCTGCCATAGGAGGCAGAGCCAGCTGCAAAATGATTGCCACAGCTTAACCTCAGTAACGCAGTGCAGATCCTTGTGCTGTGGTGGAAGCAGCTGCCAAAGCAACACTAAATATATATATATATCTGCACAGCCAGTCAAATCTCCTATTGTCAATCAGCAGCCTTGCTGGACAAAAGCCATACCTGGCCCCGCCTACTTCCTGAAAACACTTGATAGGCGCCAGAAAAGGTGTCGGCAGGTGCCATGGTGCCCACAGGCGACATGTTGGGAACCCCCAAATAAGAGGATTGTACATTACTGGATTAAATAAATCTTTTTTTTTTAAAGAGGGTTATACATGCTTCTGTTAGCCAAGGGGAAACAAAGGTGCTGAAATCTGGAATATATTTACATGATCGATCTGGAACTGCGTAAGATCACGGCTTTTTTGTCATTTTCATTTATCTCAATTATCCTGTTCCCATTGTATCAGAAAGTATCTGCTGTCTCGTGACAGATTCAGTAGGCTCATGTGTATGTAGAAAGATGCATGTTTTAAGCTCCCCATTCTCCAGCAGGATTTGAAACCAGGAGGATTTTCCCCTGACTGGAGAACCACAGCCAGTCAGAGCAAGTGGGACTTGGTCATTTATTTATTCCAATATGTATAAAAAGGTAAAGGTTTCCCTTGTCCCTCACCTTTATTTTGTGGCTCAAGGTGGATTACAATGCTAAGATTAAAAACATAAAATAAAATAAAAAACTATTAACTTCCCACCCCCAGGCTAGCTTGATCTTGTCAGATCTTGGAAGCTAAGCAGGGTCGGCCTGGTTAGCATTTGGATGGGAAACCATCAAAGAAATCCAGGGTCACAATGCAGAGGCAGGCAAGGGCAAACTACCTCTGAGCATCTCTTGCCTTGAAAACCCCACGGGGTTGCCAGAACTTCCAGGAGCAATCTGAACAAGTGTGGCGTAGCAGTTAGATTGTTGGACTAGGCACTGCAAGACTCCACTGTGTGCACAGTGCCATGTAAGTTTAGTAGGTGACCTTGGGCCAGTGGCACACTCTGAACCAGGTCTGCACCTTAAGGGTTGTTGGAGGATAAAATGGAGAACAGGAAAACGATGCCAACAGCTTCAGCTCCCTATTGGGGGAAAAGTAGTTAACAGTGGCTGCACTTTAAGCAGGGGTGTGAGAGTTCTGCTCAAAGTAGTCAAGGATCAGATCTTGGTTGGTTAACCACAGTTCTTTATTACCTATTCCTACATTAGTACAGCATCTCGGGTTATTGTCAGAGATGAGACAAATAATACAAGCGGGTCTATTATACCATTCCAAAGAGTTTGAATTACCCATAGGGAGCCAATCCCCTGAAGGGAAAATTGGCGGGCTAAAAGGTGTCTTGACCGTTTGGTTCTCACAGGAAAAAGGTGAGGTGTTAAGCAGTAAATTTCCCTTCCCCACACCAGCCCCCTCAGATGTCTTGCGTTCACATAACAATCAATGGCTCCAAGGTTCTTTTGCATTTGATAAGAGATGAGAAGCATCCTCCCCTTGAAGTTACTGCCGGAGCAGCTGGAATGCGGAGGCAGGGATGTGAGGCCTCCTTGTTCTCACAAATCATGGTTGTCACCTCCCGACCAAGACAGGAACAATACATTATGGTTACATAGGTTACATAGATACATAAGATACATGCAAGAATTTAACTCTATAGCTAGCTAATACAATGGCTGAATTTGCAGATTCTGACACCCTGCCCTCCCCATAATTCACTTCACCTAGCTTTATCAGGGAACATTTTATGAAAGAGTTTAGTCAGTTTAGGAGCATGCACATGTTCTGAACGAATCCACTCGTTGTGTTCCGGGCCGAAATCTAACCATCTAACTAAGTAATATAATCGGCCTCTTCGCATCTTGGAATCAAGGATTTCAGTTATCTCGAAGTGAGGGGCCCCCTCCTTCATCAGTGGAGGAGGAACTGGAGGAGCTGGATGCCAAGCATTCGGCCCAGGATCTTTCTTCAGTAGGCTGAAATGAAACACAGGATGCACAGAACTCAATGATTTAGGCAATTCCAGTTCAAAAGACACATCCGATATTTTGCGCAGCACTTTGTAAGGTCCAACAAATTTCCATCCTAATTTTCTGCTGGGCTGCAACCCATGAATGTTTTTGGTGGATAGATAGACTGAGTCCCCAGGTTGGAGATCCCATCCAGGTGCTCTCCCTCGGTCAGCATATTTTTTGTAATCCTCTTTAGCATGGTCCAATGCCTTGCCTATTAATGGCCACGAGTCTTGGAGACTAGACCACCAACTTTTAAAATCCGATGGGGAAGACGGGGGGGCATTTTCAATGGTTGGTAACGGTTTCCCCTCAAATCCCCCTACTGCCATGAAGGGAGATACTCCCGTAGAGGAGTGTACTGCATTGTTATAACTATATTCTGCAAACGGCAGTAACTCCACCCAATTGTCTTGGTGATAATTAGTGTAACATCTCAAAAACTGCTCCAATATTTGATTAGTTCGTTCGGATTGGCCATCGGTCTCTGGGTGGTAACCCGAACTCAGAGCTGGTTCTATGTCCATCATTTTTAGGAGCTCCCGCCAGAAGCTGGCAACGAACTGACTTCCCCTGTCGGATACCACCCTCCTCGGAAAAGCGTGTAATTTAATCACGTGATTGAAAAAAGCTTTGGCCATCCCTTTAGCGGTGGGCAATTGCTTAAACGGGGTAAAATGCGCTTGCTTCGAAAAGGTGTCCACCACCACCCAAATGACCGTTTTTCCCTTAGAGGGGGGCAGATTGGTGATAAAGTCCATAGCAATGGCCTCCCAGGGTCTTGAAGGGGTGGGGAGAGGGTTCAGCAAGCCCGGGACTTTCCCCCCCCCCGTTTTTTGCACATTAAACAGGTCTGGCAAGCCGAGACGAAGTCGGAGACGTCTCGGCGCATGCGCGGCCACCAGAACTGCCGCTGGATCAAATTAAGTGTTTTCAGAAATCCAAAGTGACCTGCTAGCTTAGACGAATGGCAGGTTAATAATATTTCTTTACGCTTGACCTTCGGCACCACTAATTTATCTCCATGTAGCCAGCATTGGTCCTCTCTTTGAGAGCATTCCTCCAGAGTTTCCAACTCCTCTATCTCTTCCGGAGCATAGTCCTCCCCCCAATCACATTTCCCAATGTCTAATTGAGCCTTTTTCACTTGGCTTCGGGTGATCACTGCCCCTCCCAATTGCTGGGGGGAGAACATTGAGTCAAACACTTCTTCCTTGACACTTTCGTGTTGGGGCAATCTGGACAATGCATCTGCCAAGGAGTTAGCTTTCCCAGGAAAATGCTTGAGCACGAAATTGAATTTAGAGAAGAAATCGGCCCATCGCAGCTGTTTGGCGTTGAGGGATCTCTGAGTGCGCAGCGCCTCCAGATTCTTATGATCAGTCCATATTTCAAACGGAGTCTGCGCGCCCTCCAACCAATGCCGCCACGTAGTGAGCGCCAACCTAATGGCCGCGGCTTCCTTGTCCCAAACCGACCAATTTCTCTCCGTCTCATTAAATTTCTTGGAAATATAAGCCAGTGGGTGTAATTTCCCTTCCGGACCACGTTGTAGTATGGCCCCCCCCATGGCTACATCTGAAGCGTCTACATGGATTATGAATTCTTTAGTCTCATCAGGGTGCGCTAGAATGGGCTCCGAGGTAAAGAGGGTCTTTAAAGTCTCAAACGCCCTCTGACACTCCCCGTTCCAAGCTAGTTTCTCTCCCGGCTTCCCGGCCTCGGGCCCTCTCCCCTTGGTTTTTAGTAAGTCTGTCAGGGGGAGAGTCACCTTCGCAAAGTCCTTGATGAAGGTTCGGTAAAAGTTACAAAACCCTAAGAGGCTCTGCAATTGCTTTCTCGTTCGCGGAGCCTCCCATTGCACCACCGCCTCCACCTTCCCCGGGTCCATTTCCAGACCTTTCTGAGAGATGCGATAGCCCAGGAAGTCCACAGACTCGCGGTGGAATTCACATTTGGATAGCTTCACAAACAGCTGGTTTTTTAGCAAAGTATCGAGGACTTCCCTGACTAAGTGCACATGGGCTTTCTTATCAGTAGAATAGATCAAGATATCATCTATGTAACATAACACGCCTTTAAATAGGTGCTTGTGCAACACTTCGTTGATTAAACTCATAAAGACCCCGGGCGCGCCACTTAAGCCGAACGGCATCACTAAATACTCGAATTGTCCCAAGGGGGTATTAAAGGCAGTCTTAGACTCATCCCCTTCCCTGATGCGCACCCTGAAATAGGCATCTCGCAAGTCCAGTTTAGTAAAGATCTTCCCCTTGGCAGCTTCCGCCAAGAGGTCTTTTATTAGAGGGAGGGGGTAAGCGTTGGTAGTGGACACCGCGTTCAATCCTCTGTAGTCAGTACATAATCGCAACCCCCCATCCTTTTTTTTCCTGAAGAGCACCGGTGCCGCGAATGGGGATTTGGCGGGGCGGATGAATCCGCGCGCTAGATTTTTGTCCAAGAACTTTCGTAACTCTTCCCGCTCCAGCGGGCTCATGGAGTATAGTTTCCCTTTCGGGAGTTTTTCTCCAGGAAGCAGTTCTATGGCACAATCTGACAGTCGGTGGGGGGGCAATTCGTCCGCCTCAGTCTCGCTGAACACCTCCAACAAATCTCTGTACTCCTTGGGCACCATGGTGGGGGTGAGCGCAAGCGCAGGGGCCGGGGAAGGGGGGGTCGGAGGTCCGGGTCCCCACTCCGAATCCCACTTGTGGGCGAGGCAGCGTTCGTCCACCCATGAGATCTTCCCTTCGCTCCATTTAATATAAGGGTCGTGAGCCCCCAGCCACGGACTGCCCAACACCATAGGGAACTGGGCGTTTGGGGTGATGACAAAAGCACGCTTCTCCCAATGTTCCCCCGTCCCCAAAATCAGGCTCTCAGTCTCTGCTACACATTCCTCTTTCATCTCCGACCCATCCATTTGAGTGAACTTTAGGGGTTCTATTAATGGGGTGACTTTTGGACCTAGCCCTTCTACTACCAAGGGACTGATCAGGTCTCGCGCACACCCAGAGTCAATTAATGCTCGTACCCTCATGTGGGTACCTGATCCAGGGGTCACCACAGTCACTACCATATATAACAAGGGGCCGGGGATGCTCACCGGAGATGGCGCTTCTTGAGGAGGGACCTGCAGCTCTGCGCCGCTCACTGCAGGCCGTTGGAGTTACCCGACATCTGTGTCTCCATCAGCTCCAGCTCTCCCTGATCGCTGGCAGCTCCCTCCAGCTGCAACGCCCGGGGCTTCATCGGTGTTTTTCCCCGGCTAGGGGTGCCTCCCCCTGCGGGTGTTGAGGTCTTCGGGCCTTTGGCCCCCCCTCTTGGGCAGGCGGAGGCGAAATGGCCACTCTCTCCACATTTCATGCACAGCCCTTGCCGAAACCTAGCATCCCGGACGTCTTGCACGTTGGATCGGGGCTTCGCTCGGGGGGCCGCTTTGCTGGAGGCCGTCACCGAAGCTCCCATTTTGATCAAGGCGAATCGCTCTTCCATGTCGGTGGCAGCTCTCATCCAGGTGGCCAAGGTGCCCGGGCGTCCCCCCAATAACACGGTCTCGTAGATCTCCGGGTTCAGGCCCTCCCAATACTTCTCCATGAATAACTCCTCCGGCCATCCGTGGATCTTTGCCGCGATGCGACGGAACTTGTCAGTGTAGTCCCTCACCGTCGACCTCCCTTGGAACAGTTTTCGTAGCTGGTTACGTGCCTTCTCTTCCCCCAAGGGGTCTTCGAACTGGTGGCGGAGGGCCCACATGAAGTTGTTCAGGGAACGCAGCTCAGGTCCTGGGGTGTCGTGCAGGCTCACATACCAATCGCTGGCGGTGTCTTTCAGCTTGGACCCGATGTAACCAATCCGTTCTCTCTCGGTGGGATACAGGTGGCCCCAGCTGTCCAGGAATCTCTCGATCTCCAGCATGAAAAAACGCAGCTTCTCCGGGTCCCCGTCGAAAGTGGTCGTCAAAGGGTCGGAGGGGGCTGGGCGGGCGGCCGGAGCGGCCGGGGCGGGGGCGGGTGCTGGAATGGGCCCTGGCGCTGGAACCGGAACGACCGGCGGGACTGGCTGTGCCGGCTGAGCGGGCACCTGCGGCTGAACCGGAACCCCTCCGGGCGCCGCCGGTTGTTGTGGGGCTCCTACCCCTTGACCAGGGAGAGCTCCTTGCACTGCCCTCATGGCGTCTCGAAATTGGTGCTGGAGATCGAGGGCCAACTCGCGGAGCTCGGCGGTGAGTTGAATCCGCAACTCTCCCATCATCTGATCCAGGGGGACCGTCTGCTCCTCGCGGTACGGATCGGGCCCATACGGACCCGTCCCTTCTCCTTCGAAAGGCGGGTGACGCGGCCCTCCACGGTAGATCGGCTCGCGGTCGTCTCCGAGGTAACTCGGCCTCCCTCGGTCGAGTTGGTCTCCAGTGAGCGAAACCCGCACTCCTTTCCGGTCGTGCACCCACGAATCCACGGTCCGCTGACCGAAATGGCTCCAGGCGTACTTGGGTGTCACGCTCTGATGAGGAATCCGGCGCGGGATGTAGTGAGCCCCTTGGCTCGTGGTCACCGGTACTTCGGGACCTCCTCCGCCGCCACCAGCCCCATTCCCTGGATCCGCCGGGGTAACGGGAGTCTCTTCGGGAGTAGTAGGTTTGAGGGGGACCGCGTCGTCGTCTGACATGGTCAGGAACGGCTGAGTCCCAATCACAGATCTCTGACAATCTGTGAGAGTTCTGCTCAAAGTAGTCAAGGATCAGATCTTGGTTGGTTAACCACAGTTCTTTATTACCTATTCCTACATTAGTACAGCATCTCGGGTTATTGTCAGAGATGAGACAAATAATACAAGCGGGTCTATTATACCATTCCAAAGAGTTTGAATTACCCATAGGGAGCCAATCCCCTGAAGGGAAAATTGGCGGGCTAAAAGGTGTCTTGACCGTTTGGTTCTCACAGGAAAAAGGTGAGGTGTTAAGCAGTAAATTTCCCTTCCCCACACCAGCCCCCTCAGATGTCTTGCGTTCACATAACAATCAATGGCTCCAAGGTTCTTTTGCATTTGATAAGAGATGAGAAGCATCCTCCCCTTGAAGTTACTGCCGGAGCAGCTGGAATGCGGAGGCAGGGATGTGAGGCCTCCTTGTTCTCACAAATCATGGTTGTCACCTCCCGACCAAGACAGGAACAATACATTATGGTTACATAGGTTACATAGATACATAAGATACATGCAAGAATTTAACTCTATAGCTAGCTAATACAATGGCTGAATTTGCAGATTCTGACAAGGGGTCCTTTCGAGCAGGAGCTTGGGGGAGCGCAGCTCCGGGAGTTGGTGCCAGCCCCCCCCCCCCCCCCCGTGGGGGAATGCCTGCTTGTGTCCTGGCTGCAGCAAAATGACCCCGTCCCCTGGAGAGGTCCTTGTTCCTCCGACCAGCCTTCTGAAGGCTTCAGCCACCACTGAAGCTATCCTCCCAGGATAGTGGTATTTCTGAGGCTCGGATTAGTAGCTGTCCCCTCTCTGCCAGCTCTTTCTTTCTTTCTTTCTTTCTTTCTTTCTTTCTTTCTTTCTTTCTTTCTTTCTTTCTTTCTTTCTTTCTTTCTTTCTTTCTTTCTTTCTTTCTTTCTTTCTTTCTCTCTCTCTCTCTCTCTCTCTCTCTCTCTTTCTTTCTTTTTCTTTCATGTCTCTCTCTCTCTCTCTTTCTCTCTCTCTCTCTGTCTCTCTTCTTTCTTTCTTGCCTTCTGACATAATTCTGGTGGCATATGCAAATAAGTTATGCTAATGAGTTATGCTAATGAGCTCCTGCACCTCTTTTTCTACAAAATGACCCCTGACTTTAAGGATCAGGGTGATTGTTCAAAGGAAGAACACGGAAGACCTAAATCTTCCTGATACCGAGTAGTTCTGCAAGGTTCTTAATACTCGCCCCCAAAAGCTTTAACAATATCATTGGCTGTAGTTTTTTCTTTGACACAATCAATTATTTTAGTACGGAAAACTATCTTTACTTTCACAATTCCTATCATGTTATGTGACAACGAAGTGTCTGAAAGTGAGCATTTCCCTTTTCCCAGACAAGGAATTCATTATATCACTCTTGGATTTGAATAACCATACCAGTGAAGAATTGCCCAGCGATCACAGTGCTAAAATGATCAGAACGCAAAATGAAAATGACAGGAACACGGGCAAAACACAAACCATTTATTCTGGTAAAAAGACTAAATGATAGTTTTGTAGATACTGAGACTGGGCATTTAAATCATAGATGAGAAATGTGACTTGTTTTCATTAGAAATAACTGAGTCTCTTGAACTGGGTTCAGAATCAGCCCAAGACCTTTCGCTCCCTGCTTTTCAGCAGATGGTAGATTTTGATTTTTGAATTTTTTTGTAATTAATGGACTTTAATGATTGGGGATGAATTTGATTATGGGTTTGCTCTGTCTTGACATCTGTAAATAAAAAGGTTTAGGATCAATAGAGAAAATACCTCTCACTATAATTTAAGGTAGTTAGCTAAGTGGGTTGTAGATCAAATAGAGCCTGAACTCTCCCTACCAGCTGCAATGACCAGGCTGAGGCTATCATGCTTTGGTTACATTATGAGAAGACTAGACTCACTGGAAAAGACAATAAGGCTAGGAAAAGTTGACGGCAGCAGGAAAAGGGGAAGACCCAACACGAGATGGATCGACTCAATAAAGGAGGCCTTGACCCTCAGCCCGCAAGACCCAAGCCAGACGGTTAACGAGATAGAATGTTCTGGAGGTCATTGATTCATAGGGTCACCATAACTCAGAAATGTCTTGACGGCACTTAACAGACATGCAGAGCGAACTAGACCCAGTAATGGCCAGAATTTGCATTTAAAACAGCTTGATCTGCAGAAAATACTAGGTAAAGCTTTTCCTGGCATGGCTACAGTCATTATTGCCTCCTAGGCTGCATTCAGATGCCACAAGAGCCAGTGTGGTATAGCTGTTAAGGGAGTCAGACTAGGATCTAGGAAACCAGGTTCAAATTCCCACTCTACGTCACTGGCAGTGCAGCCCTTAGCAGAGCTACAGACGTTTAAGCCCCTGTCCTTGGAAGGGTGTAACTCTGTTTAGGATTGCACTGTGGGTGACCTTGGGCCAATCACTGTCTCTCAGCCTAGCCTACCTCACAGGGTTGATGTTGTGAGGATTAAATGGAAGAGGGGAGAACAATAAGCTGCTTTGGCTCTCCACTGACAGGAAAAGCGGGGTATGGATAAACAGCAAACCATAGTTTACATTCTGTAGTTTGATCAAACTCTGGTTAGTTGAGACATCCGAGTACAGACACAAAAGTGTGATTTGTTTAGTAGGTCAACCCCTTAGGGTAGGGTTGCCAGCCTCCATGTAGGACCTGGAGATCTGCTGGAATTACAATTGATCGCTAGACTACCAAGATCCATATCCCTGGAGAAACTGGCTAGAAGAGAAGAGATTGGAGTCATACCCCGTCCTTCACTACCCGAAGGAGTCTCAGCATGGCTTACAATCAGGGGTCCTTTCGTAGAAAAAGAGGGGCAGGAGCTCATTAGCATAACTCATTAGCATAACTCATTAGCATATGCCACATCCCCTGACATCACCAGAAGTGTGTCAGAAAGGGAGTGTCAGTTTCAGCCCCATTGTATCCTATGGGCCATTGAAATCAATGGCAAAAACTCATAGGGTATATGAGGGGCTGGAGGAAAGGGGGTTTGAGGGAGAGGCTCCAAACTTGCAGGGTAGCTGCTGGGGCCTCTCCTCGAAATACCCACCAAGTTTCAAGAAGATTGAACTAGGGAGTCCAATTCTATGGGCCCCCAAACAGGGTGTCCCATCCCCTCCATTGTTCTCTATGGTGGGAAAAAATGTTAACTTTTTTTCCTACCATAGAGAACAATGGAGGGAATTGGGGCAACCTGTTTGGGGGCCTGTAGAATTGGACCCCCTGGTCCAATCTTCTTGAAACTTGGTGGGCATTTCGAGGAGAGGCCCCAGCAGCTACCCTGCAAGTTTGGAGCCTCTCCCTCAAACCCCCTCCCCTCCAGTGGCTTTTAAAATTGCCACCGAATTTCGGCGGCAATTCGGCGGCGAGCTGGATCAGATTAGAGAATCTGATTCAGCCCGTGGCTGCCCTACTGGCCAGTCCTGAGCCACTCTGGCCCCAACGGACCCCTGCTTACAATCTCCTTTCCCTCCCCCTCCCCACAACAGACACCCTGTGAGCAGTGTTCCCTCTAAGCTGAGTTAGTGTGAGCTAGCTCAGTTTTTTAGCCTCTGGCTCACACATTTTTTTCCTTCACACAGGAGGGATGGCTCCTGAGCAAACTAATTGATGCAGTAGCCAAATTGCTCACTTACAACTTTAATGCCAGGAGCTCACAAAGTAGAATTTTTGCTCACAAGACTCCGCAGCTTAGAGGGAGGGAGCATTGCCTGTGAGGTAGGTGGAGCTGTCTCAGGAGAGCTCTTTCAGGGACTGCTCTTGAGAGAACAGCTCTGAAATAACTGACCCAAGGTCACACCAGCAGCTGCATGTTGAGGAGTGGGGAATCAAACCTGGGTCTTCCAGATTAGTCCACGCTTTTAACCACTACACCAAACTGGCTGCTTTGGAGGGTGGACTCTATGGCTATAGTATACAGGAACTTCCAACCCACAATTGATAATCCTACCTTGTAGTCACCTGATCAGAAGGACAGCAGCACAGAGAGTGAGTCCTCCTTGCTTGGGAGACTAGGATTGCCATGCCACCCCTAGCCACCGGCAGGGGATGGCAGGCCATAGGGCTGCCAGAGATCCAGGTTGGGAAATTCTTGTAGATTTGGGGCTGGAGCCTGGGAAGAGGAGGGACCTCAGTGGGAAACAAGGCCATAGAGTCTGCCCTCCAAAGCATCCATTTTCTATGGGAGAACTGATCTCTATTGTCTGGAAATGAGCTATAATACTTGGGGATCCCCAGGTCCCACCTGGAGGCTGGCATCCCTATTGGAGACACAAACAAAGATTTGTTATTTAGATGTGGTAAACTATTCATTTTTTAAAATTTAAAATATTTTATGCTACTTTCCCCATCCAATCAGAATCCCCAAGGCAGGAGTCATAAGAGCATTAGCACATTTGAACAATTACAATCAACATTTAACATGATTAACATAATTCAATTAAAAAAAACACATAGACAAGACACCAAAACCAGGGAGGGAGGGCCAGTGACTGTAATTGGGGTATGCCAAATTGGGGGGGGGGGGGAATATCTTCACCCAGTGGCAGAAGACACCAGTAGAGGGAGATGCATGTTACATGGAGACAAACTAACCAGAGTTTGTGGCACAAACCATTTAAAAAATGGTTTACCATGATGACTAAATAGAGTCCTTGTAGAGAACGGTTTTGTTGCTGATACAAAACTAGAGACCAGTTTAAATGCGGATGTTGGCCAGGGAACATTTTGCTGCATTGGGGCACAAAAGTAAAGTACATGGTCAAGTAGGGATGCCAGCCTCCAGGTGGGGCCTGAGAATCTCCTGGAACTACAGCTCATCTCCAGACCACAGAGATCAGTCCCCATGGAGAAAATAGATGCTTTGGAGGGTGAACCCTATGTAACTGTACCCCACTGAGGTCCCTGTCCTCCCCAGACTCCACCCGCCAAATTTCCAGGAGTTTCCCAACCTGGAGTTGGCAACCCTATGGCCTCCTGCCTCCTGCTGGTGGCCAGGGGTGACCTGGCAACACATGGGATGTGTAGTTCCTTAGATGAAGGTCCTGGTGTCTATACTTCCACCAGCAAGAAGAGGTTTCGAGGTCTGAGGCCTCAAAGATGAAGGTGGATTAAGGGAACAAGCATAGAGATCAGAAATACTAGATCAACCAATGTTCCATGGCTTCCAGTATGAGCTGGGGACTCCATGGGTCTCTGCCTGCTGGAAAGGGCAAGCCTGGCATCCTATAGCAACAAAACAAAACAAAAAACTCAGAAAAAGGAGGTATGATATGCAACGCTCCCTCTAAGCGGTGGAGTCTTGTGAGCAAAAATTCTACTTTGTGAGCTACTGGCATTAAAGTTGTGAGCCAGAAATTTACATAAATCAGTGTGCCCTGGAGCCATCTTTCCTGAGCTAAGATAAAAATCTGTGAACTGGAGGCTAAAAATCTGTGAGCTAGCTCATACTAACTCAGCTTAGAGGGAACACTGATTGATATGTCCGCTAGTACCAGCCAAGATTGGTGGTACATGCTGTAAACTTGGCAGTGCAAGGGCTCCACTCTGCACTGTTGATGCAAAACCTATTTGTCCAGCTGTGCTGCCTAGCAGGGATCATGGATAACTAGTCTACAGAAGGACTAGGCCAGAGGAAAGGCAAGTAAATCAACTTCTGCCACCACAAGGAAATGAAACTCCACCACCATGGCTACTGTGCAGCAGCCCGTGTTTAATAGCTACTTGACTGACAGAGTGGCTCCAGTGATTGAAGCTGGCAGTTTCTGCACCTGTATTTTGCCTCAGTTTCTGTGTGCATCCTGTTCTTCTCTTCTGCATTCCCTCCCACTTTCACTTCCAGTTTGTGTTGGGGCTTTTTTCTTGTTTCTGCATTTGTTTTATATCTGCATTCGGACCACTTCCAGCACACTGTTGCCCCACAATTACCAAAACTCTTTTTGCCACGATTCTTTGTTCTCATCCGCTTTCGAATCACTAGTCCTTTCTATAGTAGAATTGTTTCTGCAGGTATTTAAGTGCTGCCCACTGCCCTCCCCTGTTTCTACCTCTTTCTCTTTAGGTTGACGCTCCCTCCCTGTTCTGTTTTCTTTCCCTCCTTCTCCAAAGACAAAAGAGGACGTGTCCTCCCACTCAGGCAAACTTTTAAAAAGCCAGAGAGAGAGTAAGGAGGAATCAGTAAATATAAAGGACTAGGGAGATTCCCTGCTCCCAAATGTCTTAGATGCGTGGGTCTGGATTTCTCCCTCCCTTTCCTTTCTTTTTGCAGAAGGAGGGAGGGAGGGGTTGCATCTGCAGTTAAAAGTTTTAACTGTGGCAGAAATATTGCATAATTAAAAAAAAAACTTTGGACACCACCTACACAACATCACATGATGTTTCCATATTAATTAGACAAAAAATGTGGGTTGTGCTTGTAGGTGCAGAATGTGTACAGAATGCACAAATAAATAAACCTGGAAGGGGGGGGGACAGTGCAGAGGGAAGCCCTTAAGGCTTGACTCCTCAGATTCTCCGGAGCAAGCTGTCAGTGCAGAAAGGGCTGCTGTCAGAAACGATGAGTTCATCCAGCAAAGCTGTTCACAGTGAAGTTTGTGGTCCAAGTGGTCTCGGACAAGCCAGGATTTTATTTCAGCTGCAGGTTCTGGTGTGCAGTCTGAGGTTATTAACCCCAAGCTAAGTAGGTGGGGTTATACCACAGTGAAGCAGTTGATCTTCAGGGTGCTCCCAAGTATCACTGACTCTCCGTGCTTTTTAGGGGGATTTCTGGGGGCTCCTGAAATCTCACTGGTTCTTCTGGAGGGAGATCTGGTAGCAGGGGACTTATTTCGAGGTCATCGTGAGTGGCAGCAAGCAATTTGAAGCCCAGAACTGTTCTGAAGCACAAGCACGGAGATGTGCAGACATGGAGCCATGTCTGCAACCAAGCTGTGAGCACCCCCTCATAAGAGAGTAATGTGCCTCATCATAACACCAATGAAGATAAGAACCACACTGTGGCTGCATTCAGACTGGCAGTTTGGCCCAATATAGGCACCTTTCACAAATGGATTAAATGGGCCCATTCACACAGCCACAGCTGTCAGGCGTTCCCCAGGCGTACTAACCCTGTCAGAGGACGATTTGGAGCCAAGTTAAAAAGCCACCGCCTCCGAAGTGGAGTTTTTGTTTCCTGGCACATTCATTGCACATGGCAGCTATCTGAACATGGGGGAGCGCACACAGAATGGATTTGGCAGTCTGAACCTGCAGATCAGTTCTGCTGATAGGCAAGCGGCTTTTTAAAAAATTGCCCATGTGCGCACGTCCGCATATGCATGCACATGACTTTTGGCCCGTTTTGCAGTGCGCTCCATGGCTGATGCACTACAATAATGTGGATGCTTTCCCATGGGATGTCTCTGTGGGTAATTCGCAGTAGGATGTGCTGTGTGGCTGATATGTCCCGCAACATTTTAAACTGGGTCAATTAGAGGCGGCACCATATTGCGGCAAGCTGCCAGTCTGTCCTCAGCCAGAGAGTACCAGTGAATGCAACATTCAAAACTGATGATCTTCTGATTAAGCCCCTTTAAATTGCCCCTCCAAAAGTTGAGGAAACGAGGAAAAGGAATCCCCCCCTTCCTTTTTCATAAACGGCTGCGACAAGTCTGGTACTTAAAGATTGATTAAACATCGTAGGGGCAAAATGACTTAACTATTCTCATTCCAGCTTTACAGCAATCTCTATAACTTTTCTACTGAACTGAACTTAAAATAAAAACTTTCCTGATTTACTGCATGGGGCTTAAAAATGGGGCTGTTTGACATTTTTATTAGAGAAGGTCTCCTCTCTAACAGATTATAATCTCCATTAACTTTGTGACTTTTAACATAAGACTGTGCTTTTCCTCTAAGAATTTACAGAAGATTGCTAGTTCCCCAGGTATATTTTGAGACTCTACATTGTTTGGGTTATAAGAAAAGACTCTTGGACTTTAATATGGCCGCTGCGGTTTTTGGGAGCAGCAGACAGCTCTTTGAGACACAGTGCATTTAGCTACAGAGGCTGCTAGCTCTGCTGAATAGCTTTAAAGTTGGACACAGCATGAAAATGACTTTTCAAAATATGACTGAGGAAATAACTACTCTAGAAGATGTAGAGCTTATACAAAAGGTGCAAATTTTCTGGGGAAAATTTCAAGAGATATTGGAAAATGAAATTCAACAGGTGATGAAAAGAGCTTTTGAGAGACTTTATGCTACGGAGCAGAGCGCCCAACCGGAACTGGTAGCGGAGAGGGAGGACTTACAGAGACAACAGATGCAAACTACAGAACAAGACTTCAATCAAGGGACTTCGGCAAGTGGAATGATTTTCTTAACTGAAGAAAAGGTAACAGAACAACTTGAAACAAGAAGTTTGGCAGGACAAACCATCAGCTCTACGGAAAACCTGACAAATGAGGATATTCTGCTGTTAGAAATGAAAACAAAGTCAATGGGATTCTTGTTTAATTCAAGACTGATGGGAAGAATTTAAAAGTCTTTACATATAAAGAGGAAAGACACAGAGTTATGAAAGTAATGAAAAAAGGCCACAAAAAAAGAAGAAAAGAATTAAATACTATAATTAGAATGGTGAATGGCGTAAGGATACCTAGTTTATGCGTCGCTGAGTAAAATGAGTTATAGCTGAAACTGAATGCATAACATAATGGTCAAAATGTTGAATCAAAACATAAAGTAAATATCTGATGGTAAAATATGAGTTAAAAAACAGAAACATGATATAATTTGAGTATTTGATGTATAAAAGGAGATCTTGTAAGACGATATAGATAATTTGGCCTTAGCAATATTATATAACTCATAGCTGTGATTCATTGAAAAATATTATAACAGTTTTTGGAGCTTGTCATGAAATAAGTAAATAATATTCTCTTTTTAAAATTTCTATTACATACTGTCTCAGTTTTTCTTATAGAATGATATTGGGAATGAGGATGAATACTAACATATCTAATACTGACACTGAATGATGACTCAGAATATGAATAAGGCTTTTTTATACTAAGAAGGTATAGATAAACTTAATATTGTAATCAGAGTGCAATGCATAATTTGAAGAGCTCGATTTGAAGATAGACTGGAAAATGTCTGTTTTTTTCTATAAATTGTTTTTCTTTTCAAAAGATGATAAGTATGAATCTGGTCTGTAAGGTTATAATAGAAATGATAATAGTTTGTTTAGATATAGTAGACTGCTTAGACGTACCTATAGATGGAAATAGTTAATAAGGATGAACAGTAAGCTAATGCATAGTTTGAAAATATCTACTAGAAACGTTAAAAATTTAGAAAAATAAAATCTGATGAGATTACCATTGCTAAAAGGGTATGGTAGAACGTTAGTTAATGTTGTGATATTATGCATGAGAAATTTGAAAAGATATAATGACATTGTAATACTCTCACCTTTTCTTTCTTTTATTTGAAAACCAATAAAATGTTCATTAAAAAAAACCCAAGCTACCTCCTGACAGCATTGGAAGGATGACCAAAATAATATCCATGAAGCAGTCAAAAAGCATGATATAAATGCTAAGCATTATTATTGTCCGTACTAATTTAGTTTCCTACTTTCCCAGTATTTTTGCATTTTCGGTGCTTCTTCTCTCCAGTAAGAACTTTCAAATCAGCACAGCTAGCAAAAGGCATCCAGATGCCAATTAAATCTGAACTAATCTCCTCAGCTGTGGGCATTACATTAACCCTTTGTGGCTCTGCTTAGACTGCCATGGCATTGTATTGGCATTTGCATTAAAATCAGCCAATTCTTTAATGCTGAAGCAAAACATCTAAATCTGACATGGCTCTTCCTATTCTACAGTTATCAGCTCGCTAAATCCCTTCCCTGCAGAAGGAAGATAAATAAGAGAGTTGGAGGAAAACAAAAAGTAGCAGCGGAAGAGGGCTCAGGAAGCTTAAATGCTATCTGGGCTGCATTCCTCAGTCCTCTGGTGGAAATCCTTCCATGTAACACCTCAGGGTATAACCTCCAATAAACCTAAAAGCACTGTAAATAAGTGCCGTGCAACAGTTTAACTTCTGCTCTCCCCAAAACCTTTGCAAAGAGAAGCTGCATATTAAGGAGGGCGCAGAGAAAAATGTAACAACAGAGAACCGAAATTGGTGCTATTATCATCCTTATTATTATTTGAATTTGTACAGTGTTTTGGAATTTTGAAGCACTTCATAGACATGCACTTGTCTCCTTAATAAAAATTTGAAGGTCAGTTTGAGAGCCGGGTATGTGTGTGTTAGGGTTGCCAGCCTCCAGGTGGGGCCTGGAGATCTCCCGCTTTTACAACTAATCTCCAGCTGACAAAGATCAGCTCCCCTGGGGAAAATGGCTGCTTTGGAGGGTGGACTCTATGGCCTTGTACCATGCTGAGGCCCCTCCCTTCCCCAGACCCCGCCCTCTCCTGGATCCACCCCCAAAGTCTCCAGGTATTTTCCAACCCAGGGCTGGTAACCCTGGGGGGTAGGGCTGCAGGAGGGAGTTCACCATGCAGGCAAGATCTGGGACCTTCCCAGTGTATAGGTCAACCACTGCTCTACACTACTCAGCATAACCTGCTTTGATGGTATTTGGGACATATTAAGCCAAGATGACCAAGTCCCTGCTGATGGCAGGGGGTCCGCTGCAACCCGTGGGTCCTTCCCAGCACTGCTCAGCTTGGTGGGGGGGAGAATGATGGAAAACCAGAGGGAGGGACATACGGAGCATCCTGATGCACGGATGTCACTCTCTGTGCAACTGGAAGTTATGTCAGTGCCTCACTAAGGGACACTGGAGACACCCTGGCCTTTGGAAAAATTCTATGGTTAAGCCATGGTGTTTTGCCCAGATGCCAGAGAGTCCCGGGTGAATGCTGACATCACTTCCAGGTGCACGGGGAGTGATTTAAGCACATCACTGGCTACTTCAGCACATCACAAACAAGCCCCCCCCCCCACAAAGTTGCTGGGGGGTGACCTGGCAACCCTTGGCATAAAAATTTCAATAGCACAAATAAACAAAAATCAAGCATTAGAGCTTGGGTTCTAGGACTGCAAACTCTGGGTTTGGAAATTCGTGGAGATTTGGGGTTGGAGCCTGGAGAGGGTGGAGTTCAGGGAAGAGGAGAGGGAGGTATCAGGCCACAGAGCCCACCCTCCAATGAATCCCTTTTCACCAGGGGAACTGATCACTGCAGTCTGGAGATTGGTTATACTTCCAGGAGATCTCTGGGCCCCACCTGGAGGTTGACAATTGTATCCAGGAGCCAGGGAGTTAATATTTACATCAGAAATGCTAGGAATCTTGGGACCTTGAAGAAGAAGAGGAGGAGATTGGATTTATACCCCACTCTTCACTCTGAGTCTCAGAGCGGCTGACAAACTCCTTTCCCTTCCCCTCCCCACAACAGACACCCTGTGAGGTAGGTGGGGCTGAGAGAGCTCTTTTGAGAACTGCTCTTGAGAGAATTGTGACTGACCCAAGGTCTCATCAGCAGCTGCATGTGGAGGAGTGGGGAATCAAACCCGGTTCTCCCAGATTAGAGTCCACGCATGTGCAATGAAGGATGTAGAAAGGAGTAGAAGTGGGCTAGACTGAATGAATAAACTGACTAGATCTAAACCCTTGTTTGTAGGTGGCCTGGTTTTATAGCTTTTGTCATCCATTTGCGTGCTGGCCCATTTTGCTGGTAGACATAATGATTCTTGACCCATTTCTTAAGATATCACCTAAGCAATCCCCCCCCCCCCTTACTCAGTTAACCTCTTCTGCTTTAATCTTTCCATATCAGAGGACTCATTCACACATGGCTGTACTTCACTGAGAGTGCTTCCCTAAATATGGTTATCCTTGTTGACCGATGGATTCAGAAGAGTGAAACTCCGGCACTTAGAGCAGCACTCTAAGCTGGTCAGAGGCCTGCCCATTTCAACAGCGATGAAAAGCCCATTTTGGGAAGGCTTCCAAGCTCTAAATCTCATCTAGTAATTATTCCATATTTCTTGACTCTGGATTCTTCTGGGGCACTTATTTTATTTCCTGAATGCACTGAATAAATTATTGAACGGCATTTTTACTGTGTTATCGAAGCCTTTCCATTGCTTCGTGCAATTACAGTTTTTACCCTGGGATGTATTTGAACACTTTTTTTCCCTACCACTACTTTTTTAAAAGTATGGGTCATTATAGATAAGAGAATTCCTTCTTATTGCTTGGATGTGTTGCTGGCTGCCTTGAATTAACTGCTGCTATGCAATGTCTACAATCCAAAAAACCTAAAGAGAATAATTAAAGAATGACTAAAGAGAACCTCCACATCCAAAGGCAGTCAACCTCTGAATATCAGCCTCTAAGTATGAGTGCCCAAAGGTGACATCAGAGGAAAGCCTTGGCCTCTCTGCCCATTTGTTGGCCAATGTGTGAAACAGGAGGTGGGATTAGATGATCCACTGGTCTGACCCAGCAGGACTCTTCTTATGTTCTTTGATAATACTATAGCTTGTTTAATAGGCTTTGAATTTGTGTTTCTCAGGCCGTGGTCACACAGTCATTTTGATCGGGTTTCACTGCTGTTCCCTCTTGCATTTAAAATTGCTGACCACACACCTGCTTCCGTCTTCCACACCAAAGTGGGCTCACGCAATCCTCCCAGTTCCCTAGCAAGTTTTCCTATACCTGGAAAATCAAGTACTTTCAGGGTATTTGCGCTTTGAATCCACGATTTCGCCGATCTGGACAGCCATATCTCACAATGTTCATGATTAGGTCATATGAATGTCCTTCTCACGATGGCTTTTCTGCCCAAGCTTCCATCATTGAGCACATGAGCAGTCCTGCGCTGAATAAATTCAATATATAAACGTTCAAGTGCACATCTAGACTCAGTGCTGAGTTGTACATCGCCAGTTCATTTTGTTCACTGTTCGGGGGGGGGGGGGGGGGGGACCTGTAAAAAAAAGGGAGCATGGTGAGTTCTCATGGGAGCGGTGATTTGGCCATGTGCATATGCGCATGCGCAAAGGCTTAAAAAAAAAACAACAAACAAGCCGCACTGCTGTTTGGGTAGCTGAATGGTGCCCGGAGCATAATTGCATGATGCAAGTGGTTCAGGGAGGGATGTGTGATCAACCCAAACCCAAAATAAAATATTCTTGTCTATAGCAGGAAAATATCGAGATAAGCTTGCCGTGTGACCACACCCTCAGACACAGCCCCCCCTTCCATTCCTCCTATTCAATATAGTAAGCTGTTTTTTTCAAACTCAGGTGATATACATGAAACTGCCTTATACTGAATCAGATCACTGGTCCATTGAGGTCAGTCTACTCGTGCTGGAAACAGTTCTCCAGGGTCTCTGGTGGGGGTCTTTCACATCACAGACTGACTCTTCCTTTCAGCTGAAGATTCCGGGAATTGAACCTAGAACCATCTGAATGTCAAGCAGCTGCTTTACCACTGAGCCATGACCCCTGCTTGGGGGAGAGAGCGAGAGAGCCGCACATGAAGTTGTTGTATACTGATGTACCCTTGGTGCATCAGGTTCAGTATTGTAGACTGGCAGAAGTCTTTCACACCACTTGCCTGGAGGTGCAGGAGACTGTACCTGGAACCTTCTGTATGCAAAGCAGAGGCTCTACCACTGAGCCACACTTGGGATACAACAAAAGGCAGACTGTTCACTGTTTGGAAAAGGAGAGGAGACAACTGAGAGGTGACAGGATGACCATCTTCAAGTACTTGAAGGGCTGTCATATAGAGGATGTTGCGGAGTTGTTTTCAACCAGCGGGTTGAAATTAAATCAGAAGAGTTTTCGCCTAAACATTAGGAAGAACTTCTTGACAGTTAGAGCAGTTCGTCAGTGGAACAGGCTTCTTCGGGAGGTGGTGGGCTCTCCTTCTTTGGAGATTTTCAAACAGAGGCTGGATGGCCATCTGCCAGCAATGTGGATTCTGTGAACTTAGGCAGATCATGAGAGGGAGGGCAGGAAGGGTTGCATCAGTGTTTAGTTCTTGTGGCCCTTTCTTACACGCCCAGGGAAATGCTGATCACCACTTTGGGGTCAGGAAGCAATTTTTCTCCAGGCCGGTTTGGCCAGGGATCCTGGAGATTTTTTGTCATCTTCTGGGCATGGAACAGTGGTCACTGCAGGTGTGGAGGGAGAGGTATTTGTGGATTTCCTGCATTGTGCTGTGGGTTGGACTAGATGACCCTGGAGATCCCTTCCAACTCTATGATTCTATGAAAGTGAATGCACTTTTAAAATTTTATCCATTTCCTTTATTGCAAACTTTATGATAACACAACTTTACATAAAATATTAGTTGTAAACAGGGGTCCATTGGAGCTGGAGCGCACAGGAGCGCAGCTCCGGGAGTGAGGAGCCCAGGGGGCGGGCACATGACCAAGCCCCGCCCCCTCCTCGGCTTCCCCGAGCAGTGCGGAGGAGCAGTGCCCTGGGGAAAGCCCCGCTAGGGTCTTTATTGTTTTTAATGTTTTGTTTTAATATTGATAATTTTATCATTGTTCCTTTTATGACTGTGTGCTGCTTTTCCAGAGACTTGCTCAAGTTGGCATATAAATTTTCTAAGTATACCATTTTTTATCTGGGCACATGGCACATAAGTACTGGAGAAATTTCACTAACCCTTCAGCAGCTTCCACCCCATCAGTTTGGTGTAGTGGTCAGGAGTTGGACTCTAATCTGGGAGAACCGGGTTTGATTCCCCACTCCTCCACATGCAGCTGCTGGTGTTACCTTGGGCCAGTCACAAGTTCTCTCAGAGCTGTTCTTTCATGAGCAGTTCTCAAAAGACCTCTCTCAGTCCCACCTACCTCACAGGGTGTCTTGTTGGGGGGAGGGGAAGGGGAAGGGATGGGTGGTGCACATGTCCTGGGTCTCTCAAGTCTATTTGAAACCTGGTGGTTTCAAGGGAGCAGGAAGAGAATGAGGGTGTGTTCTTTACGCTTATTTTTATTGCCCAAAGTATTGGATGGGGAAGGGGATGGAGGAAGAGCAGGTCAGTTTCACTCACCTGTGGAGTGGAGCCTGAGGGGTGGGTGTTGGCTTCTGACACACTTCCGGTATGTTAGGGGGCGTGGCATATGCAAATGAGTTATGCAAATGAGTTATGCTAATGAGCTCCTGCACCTCTTTTTCTACGAAATGACTCCTGGTTGTAAAAGTTCCACCCATCTATCTAGGACACTCACTAAATACTTTTGTGTGTGTTTCCTTTAAGGAAAAATGAAATCATCTACTGGGGGGGGCATTTTTAAATATGTCAGATGAAAAGGATCATTACCTTGACTTTGGCTCATTTACTGTATTATCTCATCCTGGGTCCAGTCTTCCTTGAATGGTAATGGATATTGATCAGTTGTTTTAACAGTAGAATAACAAATTCTGTGTAATGATGGTGTAACATCTTTATAATGGCTGGACTGTGAACAGAACACGCTTGTTATTTGCACTGTAGTACAAAGCAAAAGCAGAATTAGGGGTACTTGCTGGAGGATTCAATTATGTAGTGAGTTGGGAGTTTGAAACAGGAAACGTCTGTTGTACACAAAGGATCCAATTAGCTTAAAGCACCAATGACGGTCCATTTTAGCACTCCTGCCAAAATTTGCATGCCTTGCGACCTATTTGAATCTTCATATCTTTTTAATGGTTTCTTTAAAAAATCTAACCGATGATTAAAAAAATATATAAATATGTTACTTTTTTTAATAGATATTTTATTAAACTTTCCAAATTAGCCCGTTGATTACATCATAATTAGTATATAGAGCACAAATTCGTTACAGCTGTGAATACAATTTGGACCATATAGGTGTTGGATCTATTTTGTTATCCATATTACATAAGTAGCTTAACTTATCCATTTCGGCCCAGTCCAGAAGTTTATATATTAAATCCATTTTGCCCAGTAGTACAGAGTTTTTCCAGTTCTTAGCTCTCAATATTCGCGCTGCTGTCAAAATATAGGCCGACAGTTTCTAATCCACCTTATTCATTTTCTCCGGAAGCATGTTCAATAGAAAAATTTCAGGCTTATAGGGTAACTCGAACTCACAGATTTCACAGATCCATTCACTTATCATTTGCCAATATTTTTGCATCTTTTTACACGTCCACCACATGTGGAAGAAAGATCCTACTTCAGACCCACATAGCCAGCATACCTCCGAGACATTTTTGAAACATTTGCTTAACCTATCGGGAGACCAATACCAGCGGTGAAAGATCTTATATATATTCTCTTTAAAAAATATATAAATATCTTACAAAGAAGGAAATTTTACTTTTAAAAAAGGATGTGTGGATTGCAAAAGGGTTACAGAAGGAGTCAAAACTAGTGTTAAAATGTAAGAAACTGAATGTTTCCAGTTCTGCTGCTAGAAAAAAAAATCCCCCCAAATTTACTAGGCCAGTGGATATGATGTACTAGAGAACTTTCCCCCTGGTGAGTTAATTTTTGTTCATTATTGAAACTGATAAGCAAAGCCTTTTAACATGATTGCTTAATATCAAAGAGTTTTAGCATGTTACTGAATTGCATCCCTTGGGGCCAGGGGTCATGCTTTCTGAATACTGCATGATTCTGATTCTACAAAACCAGGCTTGAATAATGGGGTTCCTTAGTGCAGGGATGCCCAAGAAGTGCCACGGCGACTGCTGATACCATTCCTGGCACCTGCCAAGTGTTTTTAGAAAGTGGGTGGGTCAAGTTGGTGCCTTTGCTCAGCAGGACTTCTAACTAGGCACCGGAGATCTGATTTGCTGTGCTGTAGGGTTGCCAAGTGTCCCTTACTTACCGGCGGGGGGAAGTCCTCCATCGTCCGGGAGTTTCCCGGGCGAGTGCGCAAAGCAGGAGGAAGGAGGGTGGGGTTCCCCACACCGGCCAAATGCTGGCCAGTGGATCGGGAACCCCTGTAGCGGGGGATCCCCCGCCCCCCGGGCTGACTTGGCAGCCCTACTGTGCTGCCACCACAGCCAAGGGTCTTCACTGTGCGTCAGAAGGTAAGCTGGGTGTATGCAAGAAAATATTTTAAACACTATATTTATTTTAAAAGGCACTTAAACGAAAGTTCTGTCTGAAATATTGAAGAGGTACTATTATAGTCATACCTGAACTCACTCCCTAACTTTTTGCAGTTGGCTTCGCTTCTTGTGGCAGCCATTTTGGGATTGGGTCCACTTCCTGTGGCAGCCATTTTGGGATTGCATTCATCACCCTGTGTCAGAAGAATTCCAAAGGTGCCCACAGGCTCAAAAAGGTTGGGGCACCTGTCTTAGTTCATGAGTATTGTCTCAAGCTGAGTATTGTCTACTTCAGTGGGCAGTGGCGCTCCTGCGGGTGCCAGAAGATGATCTAGGACCTTGTGCAGTGTGTGCACTTAGCCACAGCTCCTCCCTGAGCAGGGCTTGTGGTCCGCCAAGCCAAACCCATCATACCAGTCAAGTGCAGAGATGATGAGGATAGAGGGTAACTGACTGGCTAAGTGGATGGTGCTCCAGAAAGCTTTGTGCTACATTGTGGAACAAATGCAAAATGGGGCATAGAGTTCCAAAGGAGTACATGCCGATTTTACTTGGTTACCACCAATAAGAGACCGCTTTGAGATTCAGGGAGGCTTTGGAGGCAGAGTATGGGAACAAACATGAAAAGAAATGTACAATGAAACACAATCATTTGTTTTCAGTTTATTTGGAGCACTTCTATGCCACTTTTCTCCTCAAAGGGTCCCCAGATGGCTTACAGAAATTTTCAAGACAACCAATTTAAGCCATATAAACCAATTTAAACAATAGCATCCAAACTTTTTAAAGGAAAGAAAACAAACACATTCATCCCCCATTGTCTTCGTTTCTCATTGGCATTTACTGTGGAAGATATTGGAGAGATGCACAATCTGAGCTACTGTTTTTTCTGGGGAGGGGTAGGCAAAATAAAAGTGACAAAAGGATGAAATAGGCCAGTTTTGGAGCTAAAATTACTTAACATAGTGAAGAACAAGCTTTGCAGAGGAAGAGGAAG
Source organism: Lepidodactylus listeri (assembly GCA_029233225.1). Taxonomy (NCBI): domain Eukaryota; kingdom Metazoa; phylum Chordata; class Lepidosauria; order Squamata; family Gekkonidae; genus Lepidodactylus; species Lepidodactylus listeri. The sequence continues at coordinate 105,898,934 of JARCFY010000009.1, read as the reverse complement.
CATGCTTTTTACAAAGGCAAATCCAGCCTCACCAACCTTTTGGAGTTGTTTATGAGTGTCAATAAGATTAGGAACAGAGGTAATCCATCAGTGTTACGTATTTCCACTTGCAAAAAGCTTTTGACAAAATCCTTCACTAAACGATCCTAAAGACAGATCAAGGTGTTGGTCTGAAGCAAAAGAACAAAATTAGAGTCCAGTGGCACCTTTAAGACCAACAAAGTTTTATTCAAGGTGTGAGCTTTCGTGTGCAAAACACACTTCGTCAGGCAACGAAATAGAATTACAGATCACAGTTGTATATAGAGAGAGGGTGGTTTGTTAAATTAGTATGCAAAATAGTGGAGATGTTAAAAAACATTCTATTTCATTGTTATCTGAAGCTCACACCTTGAATAAAACTTTGTTGGTCTTAAAGGTGCCACTTGTGAGGTTTCTGAGTCAAATCAATAAGCCAGACCTTTCAGGAAATAAAAGTTCTTTTATTCTTAATGATGGTTCAGGTACTCAATGTTTGTTAGAGATACTTTGTTACAGACAACAGGGATTAATATACCCCCCACCTTCAGGTAACAGCAGGCAAAGGGCCAATCAGGATGAATACAAAAAAAAGCGTGAAAACTTCTAAGCCGTTGGTTCTCACAGAAAAGGTGCAAAAGCACTAAAATCCCCCCCATGCCCCCTAGTGACCTTTAATTGTATTTCGCAGACCAGACACCTGGGTAGAAACAATTCAACAAGTCCCCAAGGTTATAAAAGCAAGATAAAACATTCGAGGCTCCAGAGACGGAGAGGGAGGAGACAGGAAGAGATAGCCAGGCTTGTTTATGTGACGTGATGGAATGCAGCAAGCCACCCTCCCGGGGAAGAAAGCGACACATTAAGCAGGACCAGCAATACACTTCAAGGCTAGCCATAATTAAAGTCCTGAGTTGCAACAAATAATGTCAGAACCTGACACCACTAGACTCTAACTTTGTTCTAAAGGATCCTAAGTTAGGGAGCATCCTACACCACTATCGCCAAAGGGTTTAGGATGGCAACTAAACCCTAGCTCGCATATTTCAAAAATGCACTGATGGCAAGCACTATTAGCAGTAAGCTCTGAAGTGGCATGCATGATGGATACGTCAGCATCAGGGTCTGAGGTTTGGGCTTTTAAATTAGTCCTCATGGAATCCACAGGCAAGTCCTCTTGTAGATCAGTTACTGCTTAAAGAACAAGAAGGAGAGAGCAGGAATAAATAGAACAGTGTTACAGTGGAAGGAAATAAAGTGATGTCTCTCTCCAAGGATTTGTACTGCAACCCATGCTATTATTCATAAATGATTTAGAGTCAGGGCTGAGAACTGAGGTATCCAAGTTAGCAGAATGCAGCAATTATTCAGGCTGGTGAAATCCAAAGCAGACTGTGAAAAACTACAGAACTCTCCACACTGACTGACTGGACAAAAATCCTGACAAATGAATTTCAGTGTAAGTAAACGACAGTGGTGCATATGCTGATGTAGTCAGAACTGGTTGCGACCAGGAAAGATCTTGGAGTCATGTTGAACGGCTCATCTGGCAGAGGCAGTGAAAAAGGAAAACTCAACGTCTGACACTGTTAAGAATGGACTGAAAACTGCCTGTATCATAACGTGTTTACATACATTTATGTCACTGCCACACTTGGAATATTTTGTACCTTTCTGGTTGCTCCACCTCTTCAAGATGTGGAAAATAAAAACTAAACTGAACAGGAAGCTTTTTCCTTGGGAGGGAAAGTGAAAACCGCTGAAGCTTTTTTAAGTTTAGAGAAAAACCAAGAGAGGAGGACATGATAGGGATCTATAAGATGACAAACAGGATGGGAAAACTGGACAGAGGGAAATGTTTCACAAGACGAGGACACGGGGTCATCCAGTGGAAGTGGATGACAGTTGGTTCAAAGCAAGGGATGAAAGGGTTGTTCCACATGCCATCTATTTGAGAGGCATCACCTGGACAGCGATCCATGCTCCGGGTTACCAGGAAGATCACATCTTGCTGGTTTTGATAAATATACATTAGTTTCCAGTCTGCTTCTAAATGTTATTCAAGGTGCTGGTAATTCTAATAAAGACACACACACACCCAGTCCCCAAATGGGACCACATGATTTCACATGAATTCACCAAGACCTTACGCTATAAGAGCCAGTTTGGTGTATTGGTTAGAAGTGCAGGTTTGATTCCCCACTTCTTCACATGCAGCTGCTGGTGTGACTTGGATCAGTCATGGCTCTCTCAGAGCTATTCTCTCAAGAGCAGTTCTTGAAAGAGCTCTCTCAGCCTCACCTACCTCACGGGGTGTCTGTTGTGGGGAGGGGAAGGGAAAAGAGATTGTCAGCCACTCTGAGACTCCTTTGGGTAGTGAAGGGTGGGGTATGAATCCAATCGCCTCTATGTGCTTCCACTAGGGATGCCAACCTCCAGGTGGGACCTGGGCATCCCCTGGAATTACAATTCATCTGCAGACTACAGAGATGAGTTCCTCTGGACAAAATGGTTACTTTGAAGGGTGGACTCTATGACATTGAGCCCACTGAGGTCCCTGTTCTCTCCAGGCTCCATCCTCAACCCACCAGGAGTTTTCCAACCTGTATCTTCCAACTCTACCCCCCATCTCCCACCGTTGGTCAAGGGAACCTGAGAACCCTAGTTTCTACCTTCTGAAGTAACACTGACAGGGCTTTCTCTACTGTGGAATTCTATCCCCATAGAAATTCACCTGGCATTAAGCTTACTGGACTTTAGATGCCAATAAAAAGGTGGGGTTTTTCATTGATCTTCTGTTGCTGCTTTTGATTTCTTCTCCTTGAGCTAAGAAGGTTTTCATGGGTCATTTGCTGTTTTGTTTTCTGCCCTGAGATGGGCTTGACAAATTTGTTTTTTAAAATTTAGGGGTCTTGGCCCTCTGGTTATTTGTGTTCTACCTATTGCTGTATTTGGCTGTTTTACTTCAATAAAGGGAGACACGTCACCAATAGTAATTCTGAAAAAAAGGAGTAAACATAAGTAAATTATGAAATTATGAAATTCTCAGTCATGGGCTACAACAATAACTGCTAGTGCGACTTCCGGTTTTGGTGAGCTCAATGGCGGGCATGTCTCCCTGCCACTGCGGGAGATGCGACCCAGACTCAGCGATGTGAGGGGGTTCTGAACAGGTTTCAGACCCACGGGGACCCTGCCTGAGGCACTTGGGGGTAGCCTCTCTCAGAGATGGTGATCCCAAGATTGAGGCACCCCCCTGCCTCCATAGGCTCTGTCGCTGCAGCAGCCTCTGGGCAAGAACAAGCGCACACCGGACGACTGCAGAAGTCGAGCAGCAACAAGGACAAAGATTTCGAGTTGATACACATGGTGAAACATGAGTTAAGATGTTGTTTTAAGCTGAAGACTCTCTGTTGGGAACTTTTTACTTTAGGGCAAGGGGGTGTGTGAAAGTTTAAATCCCCCACCCACTGTATTTTCAAGAAACGAGAGACTCTGTGTGTTTGATAGAGTGGCTGAAGACAGAATGGGAGAGATTTAAATGATTGAAAAAGAAAGGCTTTTAACAACTTTTTGGGCGTTTTTCCCCCCGTGAAAGTAAACAATAAATGATGACTAGACGGGGAGAAAAGATGGGGGGCAGGAAAGTAAAATCTTCTCCAAAAGTTCCATCGACACTTCTGGGCACAAAGTCTGAGTCCAGTAGATCTGACTGCCCTCTGATGGACCAGCTGAATACTGTCAATTCTGAGCTGGATTCTTTACAGCAGCAGGTGACAGAGGCGAATAAGAAATCTAACCAGACAGCTAACTGACTGAGGTAAAAACCAAAGTAGAAAAGACAGATTTAAAGCTGGTGCAGATGGAAAAAGAAAGGATTTCTGATAAAGATAATCTTTTGAAACTTTAGATGGAGAGATCTTCTTTCTTTTTGAGATTCCAGGGCATACCTGAACAAAAGAATGAGAACCTCAAAAAGATTCTCAGTGATGCTATTGCTCCAATGACAGATTTGCAAGCGGATCAAATACAAAGCGACAGGGATATGGCCTATAAGACCTATCCGAATTTGTAAAGAAGAAAAATCTGCCTGGAGAAGTTATGGTGAGGTTCTCTAAAAAGTGAACTAGAGATGTGGTGCTCAAGGCCGCTAATAGAAATGCCCTGAAGATTCAAGAAGAGGACATCAAAGTTTTAAAGGACGTTTCATTTGAGATCAGGAAACCCTACAAAAAATTGACTACATTTCTCCAAACGGAAAACATCACGTATCACTGTCTTATTCCGGAAGGCGTGGTTTTTAGCTACAAAGATAAGAAGCAAAGAATTGATTCAGCTGTAAAGGCAAAGAAATTTTTGGATTACTGTAAAGAAGGGAAAGATAAAGCTACAACAGAGGACTCTTTGGAATTATAAGAGAGCATTCATAGCCTGGAGGACTCAGATGTATCAAGCAGTAAAAGCTCTGAAGATGAAGAATCTGATTCAGCTTTGGGGGCGGCAGCACCAAAACCCCAGAGGAAAAAGAAAAGAAAGAGAAGTAGTAAAGAAAAATAAGCTTTATTTGTTAAAAGTCATATTTGTTTATATAATCCATTCTGAATATCAGACACTCATGTATTTGTAAGCTTTTTTATAGTTAGAAATGTTAGTATGTTAAAGTCTTGTTTAATGTAATTTTTTCCTTGAATAGATTGAAGCAAGATTTATAGGAGGGGGTTTTCCTTTTTTTTCTCTCAGCTTCTGTATACCTTAGGGTAGAGTAGTTTTTTTAGTTATTGTAGTGTTTGTAGTCATTGCAGGTTAAAAAATCAATAAAAATCATTAAAAAAACAATAACTGCTAGTATGCTTTTTTAAGTTTTACAAATTAATGGAGGATAACTATATAAACAGCCAAACAGCTGTTTATATAGTTATCCTAAACAGCTATTAAGAGAGGCCGTGGTGGCTCAGAGGTTAAGACGCTGAGCTGCAGACCAGAAGGTTGGTCGCTCAGCAGTTTGAGACCCGAGTGCCACGTGACAGAGTGAGCTCCCATCTCTGGCCCCAGCTCCTGCCAACCTAGCAGTTCGAAAGCAAAAAATTGCAAGTAGATAAATATGTACCGCTTCAGTGGGAAGGTAACAGCATTCTGTGCACCTCGGTGTTTAGTCATGCCAGCCATGTGGAGAAGTCTTTGGACAGCGCTGGCTCTTCGGCTTGGAAATGGAGATGAGCACCACCCCCTAGAGTTGGATTTGACTAGCTTTCGAGCAAGGGAAATCTTTACCTTTTAAAAACAGCTATTAATCATGACTAGTAAATGTTTAGAGGTAGTTTACTAAATGCTCCTTGCTCAGAGGTAGCTTACCTCTGTCCTGAAGACATACTGTTATCCAAACTGGCCCAATTAATTGGGGAATTTAGTTTTCAGCGAGAGTCTGGTAACTTGGGACCTTTTCCACCTCTGTGGACCAAGATCCTTTCTCCACAGAACTCTCAAATGAATCAGGCTGATGTTTAACTAACAGAGTTTTATTGAAAACTACTAGAAGGAAAAACACACATACAAAATACATACTAGGAACATGCCTGCAAGGTTGGCTAAGAAGAACCGAGAAATAGATTTTGTGGAAGAGATTAGGTCTACCAGTCTTGAAGATATTCAGGTCTGTCCAGAAGGTTAGAGGTCTGTTGAAGTGTAGAGTTACACACACACACACAATGTGGTTAGCTTGGATATATTTATACCCAAAAATGATACCTGAAGGTATGCTGATGTGGTTGCATCAATAGTGCTAATATATTTACAAGAAGGTTCCCAGAGACCTGGTCAAGTGGTTAATAGCTCTCCCAGAGAGAGAAGAAAGAATTTGATGGAGCTTGATTGCTTTCCCAGAGCTGATAATATCTGTGCAGGATGAAGAGGAACTTCCAGGTGTGGTGAATATGCTAACTGGGCAAATGGAGGAAGCAAGGTGGGGATAAAAAGAGTTACCATAGGGTATGTGATGCTGTTTTCCTGAGAGACCCCAATGTTGTAAAATATACATTACTTTAGGATGGGTGGGAGCACTGTTCCCTCTAAGCTGAGTCAGTGTGAGCTAGCTCAGTTTTTTAGCCTCCAGAGTAAACTAGTTTATGGAGTTTTTTGGCTCCAGAGCAAACTAGTTTATGTAGCAGCCAAATTGCTTGCTCACTTTAATGCCAGGAGCTCACAAAGTAGAATTTTTGCTCACAAGAAGAAGAAGAAGAAGAAGAGACTGGATTTATATCCCGCCCTTCACTCACTTGGAGTCTCAGAGCGGCTTACAAACTCCTTTCCTTTCCCCTCCCCACAACAGGCACACTGTGAGGTAGGTGGGGCTGAGAGAGCTCTTTCCCAAGCTGTCCTTGAGAGAACAGCTGGTACAGAGAGCTATGGCTTGCCCAAGGTCATCCAGCCAGGTGCAAGTGGAGGAGTGGGGAATCAAACCCAGTTCTCCCAGATTAGAGTCTGCACACTTTTTCTACACTTTTTCTACACCAGTAGACCAACTGGTGTAGACCAACCTAGATAGATAGACAGACAGAAAGACAGATGGAAAGACACAAGACTCCACAGTTTAGAGGGAGCATTGGTGGGAACTATTATCAAACCAGCTTCCTTTGATGAACTTCCAGATACTTTCCCCCAGGCGGTGCCTGCCACTCATTCCTTGTCCTAGGCCAGGTTTATGAGATATCTAATCTCAGGGCTCTTTTTGTAGAAAAAGCCCAGCAGGAACTCATTAGCATAATAGGCCACACCCCTGTCAGTACAGCTCATTAGCATATTAGACCACACCCCTATGTTAAAAGAAAACTTAATATTTTGTAAAGGCAGGTCAATAGCTGCCCAATGTTCCCTCTAACCTGTGGGGAGTCTTGTGAGCAAAAATTCTGCTTTGTGAGCTACTGGAATTAAAGTTGTGAGTGAGCGATTTGGCTGCTGCGTAAATTAGTCTGCTCTGGAGCCATCCTTCCTGAGCCAAGACAAAAATGTGTGAGCTGGAGGCTAAAAAATGGTGAGCTTCCCAGGTCCTAGCACGACACTCTTAACACTATACCATGCTGGCTCTTTTGGTGTGGGATGACACATAAAAAAATAAGACACCAAATACATATCAAATGCCTCCCCCCACCATAAAGGTGTCTAAATTGGGGGCCACTTTTCATCTTGGGCCCAGGCCCAATGGCCCTCCCCCCCCCTTGAATAACAGCTCATAATAGAGGGAGTGTTGCCCTGACCTCAGATCTCAGAGGCTAAGCAGGTCCAACCCTGGCAAATACTTGGGAGACCTCCAAGGAATACCAGGACTGAGACACAGAGGCAGGCAATCAAGCCACCTCTCTGAAACATCCAAACCCTGTTTAGGGGACACCAGAAGTCACCATGACTTCCAGACATGCAAGCACATACACACACAAACAGAGGTCGTGTTGTATAATGGTTAGACATGGAGCAGGGAGACCAGGATCAAGCCTCCACCAGCTGTGAAACCCTCTGGGTGACCTTGGGCCAATCACTGTCACTCACTCTGGCCTAACTCACAGGACTGTTGTGAGGATGGAGAACCCCCAAGCTTTCTGGAGAAAGGATGGGATACAAATGAGATATCTAGAACAACAGAGAGAGCAGTGATTTTGCTTGATTTTATAGCGAATTTTACCAATTTCAGCATTGGAAACCAGGGTAGATATATGATAGACCAACCTAGATAGATAGACAGATGGAAAGACAGACACAGATAAACAAACAAGAGATAGACCAACACAGAAATATAGACAGACTGACTAATGGAGAGACATCTGAGGAAGTGGACCTGCACACAAAAGCTTATACTATGAATAAAGCTTTGTTGATCTTAAAGGTGCCACTAGACTCAAAACTTTGTTAAGCAAGACAGATGGACAGACCAACAGGTAGATAGACAATTGATAGACTAGCACAGATAGACAGAGATAGATAGTTAAAAGATCAACACAGATAGACACAGAGAAATAGAGATGGACAGACAGACCAACACAGATAGACAGATGGGCAGAGACAGATAATAGATACAGATGATAGATAAATAGATCAACCAACACAGCTGGATAGGTAGAAAGACACAGATAGATAGATGATAGACCAACAAATATAGATAGACAGACTTAGACAGACAGACACAGATAAATAGACAGAGATGGACAGACAGACCAACACAGGCAGGCAGACAGGTGGACAGAGACAGATGATAGACAGATAGACAGACAGACCAACACAGGCAGGTAGGTAGACAGACACAGACAGATAGATGACAGACCAGTATAGATAGACAGAAAGACAGACAGATACAGATCAACACAAGCTGGGTCAAAAAACCTGTTTATGAAGAACAACCAGCAGCCCAAAAGACCCGGCAGCCTCGGGAGAGAGAGAGGGAGAGGGGGCGTGGAGAGGGTGGGCTTGCGGGCCACTTGCTCTTCCATACCTTTGCCCTCAGCTCAGTCAACTTTTTTCCCAACTCCCTCCTGGCTCCTTCCAGGCCCCTGTGCAAGTGGGGGAGTGGCTCAGCATGTGTTGCTGCTGCCACCACCGCAGCCTCCACAGCTTCGAGGATGGGGAGGGAAGGTGGGAGTCCCAAGGCTGGGGCTGCGTGCAGTGGTGGCCAGCCTCTGAGTGGGCGCCATTTGCTGCGGCACGACCTCCAAGCAGGCAGGCAGGGGGAGAGTGGCTGGAGAGCCCAGAGCAGCGCCGGGCAGGGAGCGAAGCTAAGCAGAGGCTGGGTGCCCGAGTCCCAGCACATCCTCTGCCTCCTGGCAGGGAAGAGGCACTGCACTGTCTCGGGCCTCACTTACCTTGAGCTGTGGCTCCTGCCAGGCTCCACATGTGCAGCCACAGGAGCAGTGGGAGCAGGAAAGGGCTCCTTTCCTTGCTGGCAGTCCTGGCCGGCCTCTGGATGGGGGTTTCCACCAAGCCATGGCCCAACAGCGGCCCCAGCCAGCAAAGGCTGGCAGCAGCACAGGAGGCGCCCCCTAGGCAGCAGCCCGGAGGAGCAGCTGCTTGATCTGGGACGCCAGCGAACCCTTGGAAAAGGTGCCCCTTCCGCCGGAGACGGAAGCCAAAGGAGGCCCTTTCCTGCCAGCTCCCACGTGGAGAACAGCCGTCCGGTACCTTTTGGCTCCATGCACTTAAAGGGAGAGCGTCCCCTTTAAGCACACAAAGCTGGAAGGCGCCCGACACCCAGTCTCCACGCAGAACCAGGTGCAGGGCACTTTTTAGCCGGTGGGGAGGGGAGGGGAGGGGAAGGCCCGGACGGCAGCCGGAACGCTGTTCCGGCACGTTCCGGCCAAAAAAGAGACTTGTCTAATCTAATTTCTATCTGGAATTATTTTTATATGAAGGGTGTGTGGCATTACTTCCTATTGGAAAACCAACTGTCCCTCTGTGAGACGGCACTGACTGGGAACAATGTGGCCCAAGAGGGCTGCATGCACAGAGAGAGTCATAGAAAGATGTGTGCATCTATCTCTCCATGACAGTGTGGAGCCATTAATAAACCTCCCCCACACTAGGACTGCCATCTCTAATCATTTCAGACATACCCATTGCCCGTTCCTTGGATTCAGCAGTATCTGAAAACAGTTATGCTTGTTGTGTCTGACAGTAACGAAGCAAACTCCAATGAGCCCGTGTCTTTTTTTTCCTGGCTATGCATTCTTAGTCTTCATGACAACTAAATGATTCCTGGTTTTCCCTTCAGGTCCCATGTGTCAGCACTGGAGCATGTTCGAAGATGTGACAAAAGCTGATAGGTTTGGTCAGAGCATGCTGGCGGGTTCTGCACTGGGAGTATTCGCACTGGGAAGAGATGCGCCCTGACCGTCCCCACTGCCAGCCAGAGTCCATTGATTTGTATAAGCTATTTGCTATTGGCAGAATCTACAACTTACTGAGCCAGGCAGGCATACATTAAGCTATCATCCTCCTAGATAGCCTCCTACTGTGGTATTCATCACTCTTGGAATAAGGTTATCTGAGGATTTAGTGTGAGGTGCAAAGGCTAATATTTGTGAGAGAAATCGTTAACTGTTATCAGAAGTGTTAGTTTAGAGCTGGATAAATTGTATTTCCTCAGCTTGCAAATTAGGAAGAAACGAAGGGGGTCTGTTCCTGCTGAATTTGTCTTAATGACAGGGGAGATATTCCACCAAAGGAAATGTGGATTCTTTGGGAGCACAGCTGGGCAGATTGTGCCAGACGCTGAAAGCATCACAGTCTGTGATTGGCAGTGAAAGTAGCTCTCCCTGTTATTGGTCCGACAGTCTGGAAAGCGCTGGAGAGCCGATGGCATTAATGTCCTAAATGTCCATTGGTAATGAAACGACATTATCTGTTGATTACTCTGAAGCAAACAACCTGACGTGTACTTGACTGCTGCTACATCCAATGCTATCATGATAACTGGATTATTTTGAAGGTACTGGGCCCCCGCCCCGCCACACACGTATTAAAGCAAAAAACACTGGAGATGTAAGCAGGGTTGTCAGGTTACTTAATTTCCTTCTCATTACACTCTCCTGAGCAATCTGCCTACCTAAGCCATTCCTCAACATTCTGCTGTAAAAGTGGTGTGCTGCTCACAGGATCAAGCCTGAGAGCCAGTTTGGTGTAGTGGTTAGGATGCGAATTCTAACCTGGGAGAACCGGGTTTGAGTCCCCACTTCTCCACGTGCAGCTGCTGGCGTGACCTTGGGTCAGTCACACTTCTCAGAGCTGTTCTCTCAAGGGCAGCTCTCTCAGACCTCCCTTGGCCCCACCTACCTCACAAGGTGCTGTGAGAACCCTATAGAGCCAAGAAGCCAGGCCTTCTGGAAGCAAAAGCCCTTTTATTCTTAATGGTCCATGGCAGTCAGCACTTCTAGTGTTAGTGATACAAAGCACAGGGCTGTAGGTAAATTATACATAATCCAAACGCAGAGAGGGAGGTGGGGCACCAATCAGGGAAAGTAAAAAATGGCGCTACATACACATCCGTTAATCTCACCAGGGAAAACGTGGCCAAATGTGCAGTTGCACATCTGGCATTCCTTCCCACACCCCACCGAAACCTCCCCAGCGCTTCCCAACCGCCTGAGTAGCCGTTAGAATAATAATCCAAGGTCAGATGCCTCAGCACACCAGATAACAGTCCAAGCAGTCGTAATGAGTTCTGCAGGGAAGTGAGTGATGTGAAGGGGGGGAGGGAAACCACCTCCCGTCCGGGAAATGTCAGATTCTGACAGGTGCCTGTTGTGGGGGGAGGAGAAGGGAAAGGAGATTGTAAGCCACTCTGAGACTCCTTCAGGTAGTGAAAAGCGGGGTATAAAAACCAACGCCGCCGCTGCCGCCGCCTCCTCCTCCTTCTATGTCTGATGGTCATCAGGGGCTGCCAGCAGGGGGACCAGCACAGGCTTATTATTTATTTATTATTAAATTTATATCCCACCCTCCCTGCCATTTGGTGGGCTCAGGGTGGCTAACAAACATACATATAGATGTACACATTAAAACTCCAAAAATGCTAAAAACAAAGTTAAGAAGATTACAGTATAAAACCATAGCTACTCAACACATAACTATAATGAAAGATGGTGACATTCTGTCATCATTTGAATGGCCGCCTACTGTCAGATCCTCTGCCATTCATTGTATAGTGTCTGGGTGCCTATCAGTAATTTACTGCTAGCCTTGAGTTTATTGCCTGTCATGCATACTATGTCTCTTTCTTTCCCTCTGGGAGGGTGGCTCGCACTGCACTCCCATGTCATATAAACATTCTGGCTAATCTCTCCGAGACGCCTCCCTTTGCCAGTCTGGCGGCTCGGGCATCTAATCTTGCTTTTGTAACCTTGAAGGCTCTTGGACTGATTTAGGCCAGGTGCCTGGCCTGTGAATTGCAAGTAGAGTTCACAAAGGGGCATGGGGGGGGGGTTTGGTGCTTTTGCGCCTTTTCGGTGGGAACATAACGGTTGGGGGTTTTTGCGCTTATTTTAGTTCACTCTGATTGGCTCTTTGCCTGCCCTTACCTTTTTGTATATGGTATATTAATCCCTGTTGCTTGTAATGGAGTATCTCTGACAAACATCGTGTACCTGAAGGATCATTAAGAAATAAAAGGACTTTTGCTGACACCAAAGGGCCTGGCTTATTTGGTCTACTCAGAAGCCTCACATGTACCCCTAGTCCAGGCTCCTGCTAGGCTGTCAATCATCCAGTTGGTGATGATTTTAATAGTAGGGCCAGGGCCATGGTGTTAAGGTGGCACCCTACTTGAAAGCCTGGTGGAAGAGCTCCGTTTTACAGGCTCTGAGGAACTGCAAAAGGTCCTGCAGGGCCCTGATGTCATCCAGGAGCTCATTCCACCACTGAGGGGCCACCACAGAAAAGGCCCTGACCCTCATTGTGGCCAGCCTGGCCTCTTTAGGGCCCGGGAGAGCCAGGTGATTTTGGGATCCCAATCTTAGTGCTCTCTGGGGCACATGTGGAGAAAGGCGGTCCCTTAGGTAAGTAGGTCCTCGACCATATAGGGCTTTAAAGGTAAGAACCAGCGCCTTGAACCTTATCCGGTATGCTATAGGCAGCCAGTGCAGTGCTTTTAAGGCGGGCTGGATGTGTTCCCGCACAGGAAGACACAACAACAGTCTCGCCGCTGCATTCTGCACCAGCTGCAGCTTCTGGATTTGGGACAAGGGCAGCCCCATGTACAGAGCATTGCACTAATCCAACCTCGAGGTGACCATTTGCATGGATCACTGTTGCCAGGTCATTGCGTTCAAGGAAGAAAACCAACTGCCTGATCCGCTGGAGATGGTAAAAGGCTGACTCTGCAGTGGCTGCTACCTGGGCCTCCATCGTTATGAAGGCACCCAGGAGTACTCCCAAACTCCTAACCTCCGGCGCTGGCACCAATGGTGCCCCATCGAAGGTTGGGCGTGGGATCCCTAACCTTGGGCCGCTCCGACTCAGGCACAGGACCCCCATCTTCATCAGATTCAATTTCAGTCAACTCAGTCTAAGCCAGCCAGCCACAGTTTTCGATGCTTTGGTTTAGCCCCCAACCAAATGGTGCCGGGTTGGCATCAGCATACCCTGAGGTAGGGCAGCTGCCAGGGCCCAGGGCTTCTGCTGTTGACCCCCACCCAGGTACTTCCCCTGCCTGTACCTGTGCTTCCAACTGCCCAGAGTCACTAAGGAAGGGCATGAAGGTGGTGTACTATGGGGGCACTCCTGGTGGCAGTGGCAGCAGCGCTCTCGGCTGCATACACTGGCCAGTGCTGTCAGGAAAAGGGGGGGGGGCAGGTGGTGTGGGCAACCGAGCATGGGCGGTGGGAGAGTTTGCAAGTGGGAGAAGGATGCACAAGCAGGTGGGGGGCATGCAGGTGTTGGGGTGAAAGGGGGACATGAGGGGGCCCTGGTGGTGAGCAGATGTTTGTTAGAGATGCTTAATGAAAGACAGTCATGGTTAATATACTCTACAGCCACAATTGAACCCCAGCCTTAGGCCAACCAGGAGTAGAGGGTGAATGCGGGAAAAAGAAAGGGGACCGTTGAGGTTCCCACAGCAAGGTGAGAAAGTTATAAATTCCCTTCTTGATCTGAGTGAACCTGCAACTGGCCAAACCTGCAACTGGCCATATAATGGCACATTGAAGGCTACCACTTTCTTCCACAAGTGGGGAGAAAACTAAAGCCCTCTACTTCCAATCATGGCCTTGAAACAAAGCTTTGCCTCTGCTGATACTAGGAGGTGTTTCCTGGGGGGGGGGGGAATGTGTGTGTGCAGATTACATAGGGAGGCTCTGTATCCCCCAGGGGTCCTTACAGCATCCACACTCTTCATCACATACATGACACACCAGGGCTTGAATTGCAGGGGATCCAGCATGTACCAGCCTCCCCCTCCTGCCTCTGGTGATGATCCCCCCTAGATACTATTTTGAATGTACTGGGGAGGGCTCCCAACTCTGGTTTAGGACTGTGTGGCTCCACTGCCTGGACCTTCTGATCGTGTCCTTCTGTGCCTCTGAGCTTGGCTGAGGAGGGCAACAGGGTCTGCTCTGCATCTGCATTCAGATTCCACCCCCCCCCCCCCCGTTATGTGGCGTCTCATGAAAATTCCCTTATATCTGGCTTCAAAGGGAACACTTGTATCCTTGAGCTAAGCAGGAGAGAATCAGAGAGCATAACTCATATGGCCACTGTGCACCACACAGAGAAGGACTGCACTGGGCCTATATGGCACAAAGGCTGTGTTAGCAGCATAACTAGGGCTGAACTTCTGCCAAAGAAGAAATCTCAGGCTGACCTGGTCTCACTCTTTGCTCCATGAAGATCCAGAAAGGAGAATTAACTCAGTGATCAAATTCCTTAGCCTGACTTCAATGCACTTAGAAGAAGAAGAAAAAGAAGAAGAAGAAGAGAAGAGATTGGATTTATACCCCGCCCTTCACTTGGAGTCTCAGAGCGGCTTACAAACTCCTTTCCCTTCCCCTCCCCACAACAGACACCCTGTGAGGTAGGTGGGGCTGAGAGAGCTCTGAGACAACTGTCCTTGAGAGAACAGCTGGTACAGAGCTATGGCTTGCCCAAGGTCGTCCAGCAGGTGCAAATGGAGGAGTGGGGAATCAAACCCAGTTCTCCTAGATTAGAGTCCGCGCACTTAACCACTGCACCAAACTGGCTAGAAGGGTGTAACTCTTCAGTGTTAGTACTCTGATTTCAGTACAGTTAAAGCAGGAGTATGAGGGGTTTGGTATAGATACACTTGAATTCAAGAAGACACAAGATTCCAAAGCACTCTCTGTCAGGAACTGACAATAGCATCTCTGTACTTTGCTTTCATTTTCTTTGTTCTGACGGACCCTTTGACTGAATCCCTTATCTGTCTTACCCCCCTTCTCCCTGACTAGTTGTAAATATCACTTTGAAGTATATTGGTTGCTCTGGGTTATGTTACAATTTCTGGGCGGGAGAGTGGCGACTCAAATTCCTAGGCGTCATCTAAAAACAAATGGTCTTCACTCCCATGCATTCCCCCCTCCCTTATGTCCGGGCCAGAGTCTGTTATCTTGTTGTGAAGATCTTGGGCGCTTCTTTATGGTCGCTTGCCTGGAATTGTTGTGCCTAGCTTTACACATGTGGGTCACTCAGATCAAGAAGGGAATTTATAACTTTCTCACCTTGCTGTGGGAACCTCAACGGTCCCCTTTCTTTTTCCCGCGTTCACCCTCTACTCCTGGTTGGCCTAAGGCTGGGGTTCAATTGTGGCTGTAGAGTATATTAACCATGACTGTCTTTCATTAAGCATCTCTAACAAACATTGAGAACCTGTTTGCAGTATTAGACAATAAAGAACTTTGATTCAACAAAGGTCTGATCTCTTGCTATCTAGTCAGAAGCCTCACACTCTCCTGATTATTGTACATGTGTGTGTGCTCCCATAAAGATGATTCTTAATGGTACCAGAATCATATATATAATTTGTATAGCACTCTGTAGCGACAAAGCGTGGCTTATGAGGGCCATTGGGAGGAGCTAAAATTGAGGAGAGCGAGGTGGAGTTTGTGGCTTCCATTAATGTCCCCTCCCACCTTGTTCCATATAATGCAAGCACCGGTGTTCTACATTATAATTTTTTTTGCTAGTGTGCATTAAATACCCAGTATTCAAAAACACTGGGAAATACTGCATCCATTAAAGCAATTGTACGCAGATGATTTTTACATCCCTGACTGAGTACAAGGCACATTGTTAAAATACAAACACACACACTGACCTTGTGAGATATCTGGATGGAGGATATAGATTGCCTTTCCTGCTAAAATGCTAAAAGCAAAATGACCTTTAGTATTCCCGCTCGCTCTGTTCTTCACTTTCTGCCTCCTGTTGACTCCTCCTTAGACAAAGGATGGTACAAAACCCCCCAATAAAGGTGGACAAGAACACGGACACTGCCTTCGATCGCACCCAAGATTCCACGTATGTCCACCATTTTATGGCCAACAGCAGCCAGCCAGATGCCTCTGAGAAACAAAGTAGAAACACTCCCTTGTTGTTTCCCCTAACACCTGGTACACAGGGGTAGCAGCTTCTGAACATGTTTTCATTCTGCTACTGCAATGAATAGCTGGCAAGGAGCTGCGCAGGCTGACTCATCGAGTTCCCAGGGCAAGAGCGCACATATAACCAGACTGATGTTATTTACAAATATTTATATAATTTATTGGATGAATAGATAAGTTAAGATTACAGCCAACAGAGTATCAAAAGACACACAGAACACAAAACAAACTCGCTTTCAATGTTCTAGCACTTTCAAAAGGTCTGTAAGGTAATACAAAACTTAAATCGAAAAGCAGGCCTCAAATTAGGGTTGCCAGGTCCCTTCCTGGGGCTGGCGAGGGGACAGAGCTTCTTTGCTGGCATCTTCTGGCACGCTCACACAGCACATGCACCACGATGATGTCACCTGGAAGTGACATAATCGCACTAGGCATGTAACCAGGGGATTTGTCCAGAAACTCTATGGTATCATAGAGTTTTTAGGCTGAGAGCTAGAGTGTCCCTCCGGCAACAAGCCCAGTGTGATCCCGGCACTTTGGGGGCAGAGTTCCCCCCGTCGGATGGATCTGAGCTGGCGGATTGGGGGGCCCTAAAGCAGGCAACCCTACCTAAAATTAGGCAAGCCTACCTAAAATTAGGGTAGACTACAGTCTTAGCGATTTGCCAAGCATAGACCCAGGCCTGTACGCATGAAGTCTCAGAGTGGAACCTAGGGTTGCCAGCCTCCAGGTGGGGCCTGGGGATCTCCCACTTTTACAACTGATCCCCAGCTGACAGAGATCAGCTCCCCTGGAGAAAATGGCTGCTTTGGAGGGTGGACTCTATGGCATTGTACCATGCTGAGGGCCCCTCCCCTCCCCAAACCCCACCTTCTCTTGGCTCCACCCCCAAAGTCTCCAGGTGTTTTCCAACCCGGACTTGGCAACCCTAGTGGAACCCTTTGCCCCTGGCAAATCAGGGGTCATTTCGAGTAGGAACGCACAGGAATGCTGTTCCAGGAGTAACAAGCCCAGGAGTGGACACATATGGTGATGCGCTGTGGAAAAAAGCAAACGCATACTAACTTGATCTGTCTTTTCATGCTTGTTGTAGGGGAGCTTCCCTGCATGAGCAAAGGAAACCTAAAGTGTCTTTAGTCAAAGTGTAAAGCTCGCTCGCCGGCTCTGAGTTGGGCAATACCTGGAGACTTTTGGGGTGGAGCCTGAGTGGTGGGTGTTGCCTTCTGACACACTTCCAGTGATGTCAGGGGGTGTTAAATATGCAAATAAGTTATGCTAATGAGCTCCTGCACCTTTTTTTTTACAAAATGACCCCTGAAGTTTTTCACCCCCCTCAAGTCAGGTGATAGTTTCATCCAATCCTAGCACACCTTTGGGAGAATTCTCCAGAGTTTTACATCATCGCTCCTGATCTCTCTCCGCCCAGCTCTAGGAACGCTTTGTCATGAGAAGCTAATTCCTCAGACCTTGGAGTGATAAGGCACCAGGCAGAAAGATGTCAACTGATGAGAGAAATTTTGCTAGATTTGTGAAATGCGGAGGCTTCGCTAACATTGGCTAGATTTTCTGTATAGTTAGTGGGACTTTTTTCACATAAACCTCTGTCCAGTTAACATTAGCTTTGATTCAAACGTATTGAAATTAATAGGTTTGTTCACAACAGACAAACTGGATTAGGCTTCATGTATATTATCAAATTTGTTCTGAATGCCTTCCCAGGGAGTTTGTCCTTTTTTTAGAAGATCAGGTTCAAATAATGGCAGCAATTTAAGCAGGGGTCATTTTGTAGAAAAAGAGGTGCAGGAGCTCATTAGCACAACTCATTTGCATAACTCATTTGCATATGCCACAGCCCCTAACATACCGGAAGTGTGTCAGAAGGCAACACCCACCCCTCAGGCTCCACTCCACAGGTGAGTGAAACTGACCTATTCTTCCTCCATTCCCTTCCCCATCCAATACTTTGTGCAATAAAAATAAGCGTAAAGAACACACCCTCATTCTCTTCCTGCTCCCTTGAAACCACCAGGTTTCAAGTAGACTTGAGATACCCAGGACATGTGCACCACCCATCCCTTCCCCTTCCCCTCCCCTCAACAAGACACCCTGTGAGGTAGGTGGGGCTGAGAGAGGTCTTTTGAGAACTGCTCATGAGAGAACAGCTCTGAGAGAACTTGTGACTGGCCCAAGGTCACACCAGCAGCTGCATGTGGAGGAGTGGGGAATCAAACCCAGTTCTCCCAGATTAGAGTCCAACTCCTGACCACTACACCAAACTGATAAGGTGGAAACTGCTGAAGGGTTGGTGAAATTTCTCCAGTACTTATGTGCCATGTGCTCAGATAAAAAATGGAAAATTTATATGCCACCTTGAGCAAGTCTCTGGAAAAGCAGCACACAGTCATAAAAGGAACAATGATAAAATTATCAATATTAAAACAAAACATTAAAAACAATAAAGACCCTAGCAGGGCTTTCCCTGGGGTGCTGCACCTCTGCACTGCTCGGGGAAGCCGAGGAGGGGGCGGGGCTTGGTCATGTGCCCGCCCCCTGGGCTCCTCACTCCCGGAGCTGCGCTCCTGTGCGCTCTCGCTCCAATGGACCCCTGAATTTAAGTAAAACAACTCAACAGAGAAGGATGTGAAGGAACTGCAGAACTTTGCTTCTTTTGCTGGCAACATTATCCAGGCAAACAGTGGTGTGGTTGCCTAAAGCGAAAACACCCTGAAGGATTTCAAATTAATTTTGGGCTGAACTGAGTGTGGAGGGCAGCTGCTGCCAGATCTGGCCAGCCAGCTCTCCCTTGATTGGCCAGCGCTCCCGCACTGAGCCGGGATTAGCTAGCCCAGCCCCCGTGCTTCATTCAAGAAGATGGGGAGGCCAACAAACACCTGCCCCTGCTTTAGGAGCAGTTACTGGTCTTGCCCGCCCACCCCTTGAATGAAACACAACACAAGTTATGGATTAGACTGGAAGTTGTGTTTATCATAAGCTGATCTGCACCAACACATTAAAGCACAGGTTGCATTAGGCTTGCTACACAAGCCTCCTGGCAGGGCAAACCTACCCCGGCTCAGAGCCAGGTTCAGCATCCTTCCGGACTTTACTTGTCACGGCCCGCATGCCAGTGTGTAGAAGGGAAGGAAGGGCACACTCCAGCCCACGGCTGTGAAGCCTCAAGGCTTGTCATATGCTCCTCTCACCCCAAGGAGGCCCCCAACTGAGTCACCCTGACTGCCCAGCCCATAGGCACCCAGTGTGAGGACCCCCCTATCGCTTATATCTCAGGGTGCTTGCCAATTCCACATCCCCTCAACCCGTGCTTTTCCCGCCACAGAGGGGGTTAGCCTTGGCTTAACTCCCCTCCCACCAACCATGAACCACTGGTCCTCCAGACCGCCTTGCAGATCAGCTCCACAAAAGAAACCCAGTAACCCCCCATAAAGGATGCTGCACCAAGCTTCTGATCCTGGGGTGGAGACTGCCGACCTAGTGCCCAGATTGTCAACACCAAAAATGCACGACCATGGCCTGGGGAGGCGCTCCTGCCAACTGACGATCATCCCGAGCTGCCGACTGTTATACCAGTGACCTCCATCCTTGTGCCACATCCTGAAAAACAACACAGCATCAGCCAGCCCTAGAGACTGCCTTCAGCCCTAGTGACTGCTGTCTACACCTTCTGCTCGGGGCCTCCTGTGCCCCAACGCCATACCTCAGAGGGACAGGACTCCCATCCCGTGGCTTTCAAAGCCATTCCAATGCCGCTGAGTGGGTACCAAAGTATTTCACCCCGTTATCCATTCAGGCCACCCACTTGTCCACCATGACCTCCAAAGGTTGTGTGGTGCCTGTCTACCCCCCGTGCCCTAACCTGGGTTCTTCCTGATAGCCCCCCCTACCCCTAGCTGGCTTGCTGTTAGTGCTGGGCACCCCCAAATGTCTCTGGGCCCCAGGCTCCTTGCCCTCAGTGGCACCCCGTCACAGGAGGACGTGGAGTGTGAACCCCCACACATGCTGCAAGCAAGCTGAAACTTGCAGGGCTTCCTCAAGCATTGCCCAGTGGCATTGAAGCCCCAGCGTATGCGATGGGGTGGAACCCCCTGCTTCTCGCCAGCCTCCCTCCCTGCTCCCAAGTGCAACTGCGCCACCATGTGTCCGCTGTCAGCATACCTGCCTGCAATGGCCCTTGTGGGGCCCAGGCACTGTGACCAGAGTTGATGGTGCTCCCGAACCCATGGTAATGAGGCATCCAAGGCCACTCAAGAGCGAAACCGCTCATCATAATGCAGCCAAGCAGCCCCTGAGTATTCCCTGTGTGCAGGGGTCCGTTGGAGCGGGAGCGCACAGGAGCGCAGCTCCGGGAGTGAGGAGCCCAGGGGGCGGGCACATGACCAAGCCCCGCCCCCTCCTCGGCTTCCCCGAGCAGTGCAGAGGCGCAGCGCCCCGGGGAAAGCCCTGCTAGGGTCTTTATTGTTTTTAATGTTTTGTTTTAATATTGATGATTTTTCCATTGTTCCTTTTATGACTGTGTGCTGCTTTTCCAGAGACTTGCTTAAGGTGGCATATAAATTTTCTAAGTATACCATTTTTTATCTGGGCACATGGCACATAAGTGGCACATGGCACATGGCTATCCAACGCCGAGCCTGGCCGACCGATGGGCAGCAAGTCACCCGGGCGAGCAGACTCCCTGCTGGAGACTGGGGGGGCGGGGGGAGAGAAGAGGCCAGAGCGCTGCAGTTTGGGGCAGTGAGGGGCCCAACAATCCCTGACCCACCCGGCGCCTCCCTGCAACCTTCCCAGGCTGGAGTCCTCCAAACCTTGCCTGCTGAGGCAGGCTTGTGCCATCGCCAGAGGCCAGCTGGTGAGTTCCCGCCTTGTGGCAACATGCTCTTCCCCAGCAGCAGTGCTCCGCCCTCTCCTGAGCTCATGCTGGCTGAACTGAGCGTGGGGGGCGGCTGCCACGGGCTCTGGCCAACCAGCTCTCCCTTGATTGGCCAGTGCTCCCGCGCTGAACTGGGATTAGCTTGCCCAGCCCACGTGCTTCATTTAAGAAGGGGGGAGGTGCCCCAGGCAAACTCCTGCGCCTGCTTGGTCTTCTGATGGCAGTAGTGTGGTTGCCTAAAAGTGAAGACACCCTGAAGGATTTCAAATTAATCTGTCCTTTCACTGACAGCGTGTTGATTTCTGATGTCTGCGATTCAGCTCTGGAAGGAGGTCTAATTATTTGGCTGGCAGATACAGTGTGGGTCCAGTCAGCTTTTTTTACAATTTGAGAAGCTTCAAGCCACAGTGTGATCCAAGCATCTCAAATAAAATGCAAACCACAACTCGCAAACAAACTTGAGAGAAGCTGACTTGAGTTGCAACTGTGATGTTGCTCCTTCTTTGCTTTCTAGGGTTGCCAGCTCCAGGCTGAGAAATACCTGGAGATTTTGGAGATGGAGCCTTAGAAGGGTGGGGTTTGGGGCATAACGCCAGAGAGTCCATCTTCCAAAGCAGCCATTTTCTCTGGGAAAACTGATTTCCGTCAACTGGAGATCAGTTGTAAAAGCAGGAGATCTCCAGCCAACACCTGCAGGTTGGCAGCCCTATTGCTTTCTGTGGCAGGCATTGAAGCAAAAGGGAGTCTGAACATAACCCATAATCAGATCACTTGGTAATTTCCACTTGTCACTGTTAAAATGACCTATGGAGAGAAAAGCAAACTGAGCACTGCACAGCACGGTCCTGAATCTCATTGAAAATAAGTCTAGGTGCTAATTCCATCTTTTATCCTTCCCAACCTCATTAGGGTTGCCAGGTGCCCCCTGGTCACTGACAGGGGATACAGGGAGTCGGGTTGCCATAGCCAGTTTGGGAAACTCCTGGAGATTTGTGGATGGAGCCTGGGGAGGACAGGGACCACAGTGTGGGGTACAATGCTATAGAGTCCATAGAATGGGGTATAATGCCATAGAGTCCAAAGCATCTATGTTCTCCAGGGGGACTGATCTCTGTAGTCTGGAGATGAGCTGCAATTCCAAGGGATCTCCTGGCTTCCCCCACAGACTGGCATCCCTACTTCATGGGATTCTTTTTGCTAAACAGTACCAAAGCATATGATGGTGAAATGCCCTCCGTATCATCTGGAAGTCTCATATCAAAAGGAAATGTTTTATCCATCTTCTGTGATAAAAAACTACTTTGGTTTATTTTGCTTCTCTTGCAGTTCTTTTTTAAAATTTTCTTTTGCTTTCCACCTTGCGCAGCAAAAAAATGGCACACCAAACGCTTGAATTATGCCTTGTTTTGCCCTTGTGTAAACTTCCCGGCACTCCAACACTCTTCGACAGAGAAGAAGGAGGCATTGCTGTGGCAAATCCCGACAAACTGAATCCAGTGCCATGTACAGAAGTGCATATTAGGGAGTCTCACAATAGCTGTTTGCTACAGGCAACGTTTTATAGTCTTAATTATATCAGCATGGAGGGGTGAGGAATTGGTGGCTGTGTATCTAAATTCATTTGTGCACATCATAGGGTTGTTGCTGATTTTTTAAAAAAAAGATCCCTGAGGAGTAGTATGGTAAATAACTCTATCTGAAACCTAAAACACTGTGATTGATGCTCTGCGGGGATTTTTCACTGTAAAATTAACTTCCAACAAGCAGCCCGAGATTTCGCCAAAAGGTTGCGATCAGACAGGGTTGTAATGTCATTACACGAAAGGCCGCAAATATTTTCCTCCTTCTTTATTTAAGGGGGTTGAAAAGCTGGTTAATGGGAGCTGCAATGAGCCACAAATGACTATGCAGGCAGGCTAGTCAAGTAATTCAGCGAGTGTCATTAGTGAAACTGAGCAGAGAAAAATTAATCGGGATGGAAGAAAATAACCCCAGCAGTGGCATATTAAAACAGCACAGCCATTCATTGCAACTGCTAGGTTTGCCAGGTCCCACCTGGATAGGGTTGCCAGATCCAGGTTGGGAAATTCCTAAAGATTTGGGGCAAGAGTCAAAGGAAAACAAGGACTTCAGTGGTGTACAGTGCCATAGAGTCCACCCTTCAAAGCAGCCATTTTCTCCTGGGGAACTGATCTCTGTAATCTGTACCCAAACTGGACCCAAAGAAGAGGGAATTAGGTTTAAAAGTGTTCCAGAATGGAATAACGCAAGACCTTTGTAGCCTCCGTATACCAGGGTAGATCTCGGTAGTGGTACCCCCGAATAAAATTACAAACTAAGAGAGAGAGAGTGATTTTAAACACAAACAAAATAGCTTTATGGTATGCAAAATAAAATAAAAATAATTTTGTAAAGAACCTACACTAAGGACCTGAGAACTAATTTCCAAAATAATCACACACACGCACACCATGAAGAGGACACATTGATGAAAGGTAGAAGGGAGGAAATAGGGAAGTTTTAGGGAGGAGACGTACGATCTGAGATCCTGGGCTTGAGGTTTGGAGAGGTCCAGGGGCAAATGCAGCTGAGGTCCATGGAGCAGAGTGAGGATTTTTAAAAAGGAGTCTGCAACACAACACAGTTGGAGGGGTGTTGCAGGTAGCTGCACAACCTGCCACACTTTCCACTGAATTGGGATGGTCTTTTTAGGGGGAAGGGTCCCATAGCTAGATAGGGGAACACATTTTCCCAGGAACATGACTGGTCCAAGATATGAAGCTTGAATTTGATTGAGCAGTTTGTTTGTTTATTGTTTATTTATTACATTACATTTATGAATCACCTAATCCCCACAAATGTACAAATGTAAAACTATTAAAACCATATTTGATATATTATACAGAATTAAAATAAGTGGCGAATTCGTGTTTTGTAGTTCCCTCCTGTTCCTTGTCCGTGAGGGCTTCCTGGGCACCGGTAGGGAATAACTTCCCCAGGGACAGGAGATCCAGGTAGGGTAGGGTGCCAGCCATGATGTAAACTGTCACAGTTTGAAGATAACTGCTGTCAAGATCTGGCAGGAAGATCAGTAGGGAAATACCTTCCAAGGCGGAGCGATCATTGTGCAATTTCAACATATTGACAAAGAACTGCGAGTGAATGATGGGTTTAAGTGTCCTCCTGATGGCCCAGCCTGGGGGGATTAGATGTTAGGCTGCTTTTCTCAATGGCTGGACTGGATTAGCCATACTTAAGAGCTGCCCATCTGTCTATCGCTGGAAATGGTTCATATTGCCTTGATGAAGTATCCCTTGGAGCGAAGGATATGATTGTATGAAGCATATCTTGGAGCTTAGCATTGAAAGGAATTATTTTTCTCTGAACAGCTATGCCACTTGAGCTGGGGTAAATTGCACTTAATCAGTTTGTAATGCTGGCACACCCTACCTCTCTTTCTGCAATTTTCCAATGTCATGGCTGAACCCAGATGCCTTTATGAGACTCTTCAAGTTTCAGATCTCCTTGGCACTTAAGCTGCCTAGAGAGCCAGTTTGGTGTAGTGGTTAAGTGCGCAGACTCTAATCTGGGAGAACCGGGTTTGATTCCCCACTCCTCCACTTGCACCTGGCTGGATGACCTTGGGCAAGCCATAGCTCTGGACCAGCTGTTCTCTCAAGGACAGCTTAGGAAAGAGCTCTCTCAGCCCCACCTACCTCACAGGGTGTCTGTTGTGGGGAGGGGAAGGGAAAGGAGTTTGTAAGCTGCTCTGAGACTCTTAAGTGAGTGAAGGGCGGGATATAAATCCAGTCTCCTCCTCCTCCTCCTTCTCCTCCTATTAAAAAACTAGGTGGGTGCCTATTAAAAAATAAGTAAATAAAAAGGTAACCCCACTAACCAAGGAAGTCTCAGCTGGAGGAGGGAGCAGGGTCCTTACAGAGATGAGCTGGAATTCTGGGGGATCCCCAGGCTCCACCTGGAGGCTGACATCCATAGCAACTGCACAGCACATTCTCAGAGGAAAGCGTGCTCCACTGAATTAAATAGAAGCACTGCAGTGGATGGGAAGGGCATTGTTAGATATCAGTTCGCCATGGGCAACGACATTTCCATTGTACCCCCCAGAACAGTCTCTGTGAATCAGGACTTCATGAGACTTGTTCAAAAACTTAGAGACAGTTATCCAGAGAAGCAGCAAGTCTTTAATTCTTCTATTCAATTGCTTTCTTTAAAAAGAAACAGAATGTCTTCGTTTTATTTTCAAGCTAAATCACTGAATTTTATACTCCCTCTGTGTGGCAGAGATGAGAGGATTGCAAAAATTGGTTTATTTTTTTTTTGCCTTTCCCAGAAATGCAACAAAACAAAACCCAGCATCACTCCTGTTAAACATAAAAACAAGGTTTAAAAACCACAGACTACCAATTTATGATTAAAAACTTCCACACATGGGTGGCTTTGGAAGGGGTTCGTTTTTTAACTTCTTGTGTTGTTACATTACAGCACTATTGCACAACTTCTCATATTTTCTGTTGTGGACCAGCCAGGACTCAGTGACAGTGAGGACTCCTCAGAGGAGGAGGGGCCCTGTGTAGCCAGTCCACAGTCAACAGCAGTTGACTAGTAAGGGAATGAGGTTCAGGTGTTCCCTGACCTGCAACTGAGAATTGCTGCAAAACTTTCTCAGCTCTCCAGCTCTGACCCGGCAGCCAAAGGCCAGCAACCGGCCCCTGTCTCCCCAGGGTCACCAGCACCCTTGGAATGCAGCAGGAGAAGGCTCAGAAAAGTCGTACAGGCTAGGCACTGGCATACACATTTCTTTGCTCAGTGCTGCCTGCCTGCTGACAGTGGGGATGAGTTGTCATAGGATCTTCACTGAGAAGCTGGGTGTGTGCATGCTGTTTCGGCCAGTGGCTATAAATTTATTATATTTATTTATTTAAATTTTTATCCTGACCAAGGACAGCTCATGAGGGGATTTTCTGGGCATGGATGCAATGTTCATAGATGCTGAACTTGCCAGCACTCACTGGACTGATACTTGGTTACCTGACTTGGTTGCCTGACTCCTGAACTGTTTCGACATTGAGCTTCTGAAAATCCCTCTGGCCTTGTTTCTCTTGGCACTTTGGTAGATGCTGTAACCTGACCCCAAAAGCTTGTTTCAGCAGCATCCTGTTTACAATTCGTACATCAAAAAGATAACCTCCCCCCAAAAAAACCTTTGAAACAGAGACACACACAAACTAATCTCCCTTCCCTTGCTTAATCTCTCTCCCCAGGTAACCACCAGTACCATCCTAAGCAGAATCATCCCTTTCTATTGAAGGTGATGGGCTTACAAAGGTGTTGGCTATATTTGAGATGGAATTGCACCTCTGTTCAAGAAGGCAGCTTCTAATAACAGTTAAAACATCCCAAGGTGTTTGGAGCCCTGGCCAGAAGCTCCAAGATTTGTATCAATCCCATGAAAACGATATGCCAGATCCAGGTTTGCTTACAAGGAGATTTTAATAAATAATCAGAACTTACAGCAATAGAAGGCTAACTTCCATCCACCGGGCCTTGAACATACAGTGAAGCTAGCCAAACCCATAGTTAAAACTAAACATTTAATATCCTAATTGCTGGCTACAAATCAAGAATATCCTAAGTCAAAGCTACATCCCTAAACACCAGGAAAAGCCAAGCCATATCTTGCAGCTGGTACCCCATGGTGGAGAAAAACAAGTCTGCTTTCTTGGATAAGAACCTGGGAAAATACTAATAAAAACATGCAAAGCATGTTCTCTTGGGAGCGGCCTGCCAGCCATCCTCTCAAACAACTAGAGGTCAAGCACTAGCACAGAACAAGATGGAAGTACAGAGGCCATACACCAGCTAAAACCAAAGATAAAACAGCGTCCCAAATCCCTCTCCCCTCCCCCATTAAACATGCCTGCCACTTAACCCCCCTCCAAAGTCCTGGCAAACAGGCAGGCCTTGCAGCACCTCCTGAAGATCTCCAAGGTAGGGACTCCCCTCACCTCTTCAGGGACTCCATTCACAGAGCCATGATGGAAAAGGCCCTGGCTCTGGTTGATGCCAGATGGGCCACCCTAAGTGGCAGGATAACCAACAAATGGCTGCTGGAGCACAGAATGAGGACTTTGAAGAAACTTTATCAATATGCAATGGGAGATGAGAAATGCATCCTGTTCTCTCAGTTCTGTCAGCTTTAGAAATGAAATTAGGGAGAGAAGTTAAGATTGGAGGAAAGAATTGAGCAAATGGAAGGTAGGGTGTATGTGAAGTGACAGAAACGTAATGAAGCACTGGAAGAAACTGGAATCTAGAAGACTAATTTAAATTCTGTTCTAAAACACCGTAGAGAGGAAATATGTGAAGGGGAGATAGGATAATTACATGTTCTTGGGGATGACTTGGTAAAATGCTTAGTAAGTCCAAGAGTAATTACTATGTAACCCATACTGGTTTTATAAGACAGAAATAATCCTCAGTTTACATTTTATCAGCGTGTCTATTATCATATAATTAAACTGTCACTACCTGTATTTACCGTGTAATTAAGTGACAAGCATCGTCCTGAAGAGCGTCACAATAAAAATGAGAAACACAGCACCTTCACCCTTTCTTTTATTAAACCACTGTTCATCAACAGGAAAAAAGGAAGAACTTTCCTGACTTGAAGAAGAACTTTCAGAATGTGATAAATAGATCAATGCGTCATGTGAGGTCAACAGTCATGGGCAGATCTTGCTCAGCCTTCTTCGTTCCCTGAAGAAAACCAGAACCGCTGGCATTTGACAGATGAATCCATGGACATGCTTGAAACCACTTCTTCTCATGTATCCCTGCTGGAGATGTCTTAGCATGCACCTGTTACAAGTAGCTGAGAATTCTACTTTACCTGTTGTACGATGTATCAGTTGGTTCTGCCGTAACTCATTCTCTGATGGTTTAAAAACCAACATTCATTGTTCTCTTATGGAATAAAGGTTTATTTGGAAAAAAAAAGTTCTAGAAAAGGTTGTCAGCATTTTGAAATGTGCTTTACTAGCTTAGTGTGCGAAAGAACAGGCTGTGCCCTGCCTGAAGCCTTAGTGTCCATGTCCATGCACTTACGTTGAATGCACACAATACAAAATGCGCCAGTTCCCCACTTAGAGGTTTAACTTCTAGAGATCCTTCGAAGGCAGCTGAACCACGATGGAATCCATCCCCCGCCAAGAAAGAAAACAGGGATGAATTAAGGACAATGATCGTCCAGACGTGGGGACCAGGAAAAAAAGGCAGTTCTTGTGCAATTGCAGTACATTTGAAAGCCAAGATGTTTGCAAGCTTTCCAGAGATCTCTTGCTCGCAACCACTGGTAAGAGAATGCTGGTCTAGATGGATCTTCGATTGGAACCAGCAGGGCTTTTCCTGTTCTTATGGCAATGTAAACAAGCAGTTACACGCAATCAGAAGAAGAGTTGGTTTTTATACCCCACTTTTCTCTACCTTAAGGAGTCTTAGAGTGGCTTACAATCACCTTTTCCTTCCCTTCCCCACAACAGGCACCTTGTGAGGTAGGTGGGGCTGAGAGAGTTCTGAGAGAACTGGGACTGGCCCAAGGTCACCCAGTTGGCTTCATGTGGAGGAGGAGGAGGAGGGAATCAAAACCACCAGTTCTCCAGATTAGAGTCTGCTATTCTTAACACTACACTGGCTCTCAACATGCCAAATCTTTCTTAAAAAGTCAAATGTTGTGTATCTGTTTTCTTCTTTGTATACACGAATTATCTGTCTTCTAGCTATTCACACTCCAGTGATCGCAAGACCTGATCTCTGTTCCCCTGCCTTCAGAGGT
The DNA here is from genome assembly GCA_029233225.1 of Lepidodactylus listeri. Lineage (NCBI taxonomy): Eukaryota > Metazoa > Chordata > Lepidosauria > Squamata > Gekkonidae > Lepidodactylus > Lepidodactylus listeri. The sequence goes on along the minus strand of JARCFY010000009.1, from coordinate 105,870,088 downwards.
GACCCAGGTAGGGTTGCCAGGTCTGGGTTGGAAAATACCTGGAAGCTTTGGGGGTGGATCCAGGAGAGGGCAGGGTTTGGGGAGGGGAGGAGCCTCAGCATGTACAAGGCCATAGAGTCCACCCTTCAAAGCAGCCATTTTCTCCAGGGGAGCTGATCTCTGTCAGCTGGAGATCAGTTGTAAAAGCGGGAGATCCCCAGGCCCCACCTTTTAGTGACTGACTGGGCCTCACCTGTGGAATGCCTTTCCCCCTGAAGCTTGCCTGGTGCCTACCTTACTATCTTTTGGGCACTAGGTTAAAATCTTTGTTTTTAATCAGGTTTTTAATTGTGGCTGATCTGTTAACATCATTTTTATACCCTGAATTGTTTTATGAGAGACCTTTTAAACTGCCCGGTGTTTTATGATTAGGGTTTCCAACTCTGGGTTGGGAAATTCCTGGATATTTGGGGTGGAGCCTGGGGAGGGCAAAGTTTGGGGTAGGGAAGGGGCCTTTGTGGGGTATGATACCATAGAATCTGCCTTGCAAAGCAGCCATTCTGCAGGGGAAACCGATCTCTGAAAGCTGACCACCCTATTTATGATGTTTTATGCTCTTATTTTGTTTTAATGTCACATTTTTAATACTGGATTTTTAATCATTAACATCTTTTACGGTTCTCTGTTTTTGTTAGAATGTATTTTTCTAACCCTCCTCAGGCAGGTTCTGTGGAGAGGCATCATAGACATTTTCTACGTAAATAAAAACCATTATATGGCACAGTTCAAAATTTTGTCCATCTTCTATGATGGCATGGCTGAGTTGCCACATGAAGTCTGTTGCTGAGATCCTGAGAATTCAACTTGACTTGAAAAGAAACAACTTTTTTTTTTTAGCCTTTGTGGTTTTAAGGATCTATTTGAGAGACAGAAAATACGCTGTAGGTTACATTGGCAGGCAATTTACTTCCTAGTCATATGATAAGATAATTTAGGGATACCAGCCTCCAGGTGGGACCCTGGAATTACAGCCCATCTCTAGACAACGGAGATCAGTCCCCCTGGAGGAAATGGACGCTTCAGAGAATGGACTCTACGGCTCTGAATCCCACTGAGGTCCTTGTCCTCTGCAGGCTCCACTTGCAAATCTCCAAGAATTTTTCAACCTGGATCTCGCAACCCTTCCCCCCATCCTCTGCTGGTGGCCAGAGGGGACCCGACAACCCTAAATGGTTAAATAAATGCAAGCACATAGGAAAACTTATTGTGATTCACATTGTTATTTTAACATGCCACTCTCCTGTGTGACTTCTAACTAGAACAGTTCTGTTGAGATTCCATCCCGGAGTGCCTTACTAGATGTCCTGCCACAGAGAACAGCTCGTAGAAGGTCATCCATTTTTCAGCATGGACAGATCTGGAGATATGGGATTCTTTAAAACTGATGCTCAGTAGCAACAGCAGAATGCTAGATCTGGTACTCAAGTTACTGCATTGGCAGGGGAGCTGCTGCAGTGCCATTCCTTCTTGTACCACTGAGGTAATGTGAGTAGCTTATAGGAAACTGGGTTGACGTTGGTGTGAGGAAGGGCTGCTGCACTGGCTCTCCCAGCATGTCCTGGTCTTCTCAGGTTACCTGGCAGCACAGCTGCTGTGGCTCTCAGCCACCAGGGTAACACTAGATCCCAGCCTGCCTCAGTACATTATTAATAGGATTAATTAATATTGGTGAAATATATGACATTGGTACCAAGGGCTCTAGTCACAATCAGAGTCTGTGTCCCAACAAGACCTTAATTCAAGTTTTGCCTAAACCATGAGCTCATTGGGCAGTCTGAGGCAAGGCATTTGGCTAATCTGCTAGTCTATGAACTCTGAGGAGATATGTTACTAGTCCAGGAAGGGTCTAAATATTCTGAACATAGGGAGATTCTGAACCTAGGAAGGGCAGGTCTCCCATTTTGGCTGGTGACCTCCTGCCCTCAGCGGTCTTTGCCTGCCTGCTGCTCAGCTGCCATGGCAGTGCCATGACATCACTTCCGGCATGACGCGGAAGTGACATTGTCACATCAAGTGGTGTTCTAGTATTCCCCCATACTCAACATTTAAATCATAGAATTTTGGGTGAATGCTACAGCATTGAATTACGCAACGCTGTCAGTTGTGGGTCATACAGGAAGAGACATTACCATGTCATGGGTGAGGGCCCATTCCCTGGTTAAGTCACCCACTGGCTGCCAGGCTTGGGATGGCAACCCTAGATGAACAGCAGAAGTGGCCCAAAACAGAGATGATTTACAGCAGAAAATCAAATGGGATTTTTACCTCATGGTTGCAACAGTCTTAACTGAATGACTGACAGTTGGCTGCTTTTTAAATGATACCTCTGAATGTGCCAGCTGAGGGGGTCTGCCTCATCACTGCCTGAGGAAGCCAGCTCTCAGGCGCTGGTCTTTGCAGAACTTTTGACTCACAAGAGACAAAGAAAACCCACTAATTCTGTATAGCAGCCGACTATGGGATGAATAAGCCTGCTGTTTTTACTATCTTTCCGTGACTGTGAAATGAGGAATGGTATATGTATGTGAGAAACACCAGAAAGATCACAATACACGGGTGATCACAATTCGTACAGACCTTTTCCAGCGTTTTAACAGGATGCTTTCTTGCAGTCCATTTCTCCTTTCAGAGACTTAGTCACATTCTAACCCTCATCCCGCAATGGGAAAAATAATGTACCGTTTTTAATTTTTTTTTAATCTTCCTTTAACTTTCTCAATGACTGGTTGGGCCTTTAATCAGTGGAAGATGGAAACTCTAACCATGAAAGCTAGTGAATATTGAAAAGGTCAACATAGTACAGTGACTACTTCAATTTATGGCATGTCTCCTACATTCTAAAGATTAGCAAACCTTTGCAAAAAACTTTAACTCTCTCTCAAAAAGACACTTCAGGTGTAAGATACTATAGATCATTGATAAGAATGTTTTGTTGTTGTTGCTCGTCTTGCTAAATTTGAAATACATTTATTGACTGATAGGAATAAGAAGAGAGCATGAACAATCCCTCAAAATGTTTCATTATATGCATCTCTTTCCAGAACACTAGAATAATATCACTTGTCTTTGGGGCTGGCAAAAGCCACCACAAGCCTCAAGACAAAGAGTCCCTCTGGACTTCTCACACCATCCAGCTCCAATAGAAATGGCATATGAAAACAAATCACATGACTTACCTTACTCAGTGGGTGTCTTAGGCTGTGGTCACATGGCCCTTAAAGGGGCTGCATTTTTCTACTGCGGGTTGGGATGTTTACACATCCCAACCCCCGCGGCAGCGGCGGTGGGAACGGCGGCGGCAGGAACGGCGGCGGCTGCTGCTGCTGAAGAGGCGGCGGCAGTGAGAACGGTTGGCGGGAACGGCGGCAGAGGCGGCCGCGGCCGAAGCGGCGGTGGCTGCCAAGGACCCGCCATCCGCCTGGTGAGTTGGGGGGGGGGTTTCCCCCTTTTACACTTGGGCGCATGAGTGGCCAAGCGCCCAAGTGTAAAAGGGGGGGAAATTGGCCGGCGGGACTATCTGGACAGCCCTGCTCTCACAATGCTTGCGAGAGAAGGCTGTCCAGATACCTCAAATGCGGGTTCCTCCCGCAACACCCGGGAAAACACTTGATTTTCCTGGGCTCGGAAAATGCGGGAGGAACCCGCATTTGAGCCTGCTTCAGCGCGGGACTTGGGGCGGGCCGTGTGGTCGGCCCCTTTAAATGCGGGAGGAAATAGCCCTTCCTCCCGTATTTAAGGCCCGTGTGGCCGCAGCCTTAGACTATGCATGTACTAAAGATTTGGCAGTATATTCACTGAGTTAAAATACAACGATTGGTACTGATGTTTCCTTTTCAAGTTCATTTTCAGGGTCAAAATATCTCATCTCTCATTACAACCAGGATATTTTGGGCTACCATGAGCTAAATTTCAGGTTTCTAAGTCATTTGTAAGCAACCTAATAATTTTGATACTCATGCATGAAGCATTTAGTGGGTGATTAGGGTTGCCAGATCTTCCCCCTTACTGGCCCCTGGCAGGTTGGAAAACTCCTGGAGTTTTGGGATGAAGCCAAATGACAGGGAACTCAGTGTGGTACAAGGCCAGAGAGTCCACCCTCCAAAGCATCCATTTTCTGCAGGGGAACTGATCTCTATAGTCTGGAGATGGGCTGTAATTCCAGGGGATCACCAGGTCCCACCTGGAGGCTGGCATCCCTAGATTAGGGTCTCTGTATGAAATAAAGTGACACAAAAGGTTGACATGTTCAGAAGGCTTTGCTATTCATTCACAATTAAATGGTGCTCATCCAGGTATCTCATGCCGCAGATCTGAATGTATTGCAGCCTACTTGTCATGTAGATGTGTCCGTCCTGCAATGCAGTTGGAAGCATTCTATTTCCTTTCACAATCAGAACCCGGACAAGCTAAGTAGGGATGCCAGCCTCCAGGTGGGACCTGGGGATTCCCTGGAATTATGGCTCATTTCCAGACTACAGAGATCAGCTCCCCTGGAGAAAATGGATGCTAAGGAAGGTGGAATCTATGGTATTGTACCCCACTGAGGTCCCTGTCTTCCCCCAGGCTCCATCCTCAAATCTCCAGGAGTTTCCCAACCTGGATCTAGCAACTCTACACCCCCATCCCCTGCCAGTGGCCAGGAGGGATTCGGCAACTCTATTTTTCAAGAAGGTCCTCAGTGTTATGTTGTTATAATATTGATGTAACCATAGGATTAGCTTCTTGAATTGTAGAGCTATAAATGCTTCTGTCCTCACATGCAAGGCTGAAAGAATAAGACACACACTGACTGCTGAACATCTAGAACCTGCACGCTAGCATGGTTCATATGTAATAATAAATCATGTTTTTGAAACCACAAGCCATAGTTTGTCGCTGCATTCAAACCGTACATTCATGGTTTGAGAATAGGCACCAGAACTGTTATGTTCTGACCGAAGAACTGCGCATGCGGTCAGTCAGACACGTGGCCAGAAGAAGCCATAGAGCTGTCGGTGTGTGTGACATGCTTGACTGCACAGCACCAACCCAGGAGACTCGAGTCCACAAGACCACACCAAACTGCACCACACCAAGCGTAGTGTATATACAGTTTATTAACAGTGAATAATAGATACTGATGTCCACCATCAAAGTGCTCCGCCATACAACTGTTCCAGTGAGAAGAAAAACATACCCTGTACTCAGTCAAATATATACAGTATTGGAGCTACTCATTAGCCAATGAGAGAGCTGCTGAGTCATGGTGCCTACATCTACCAATGTCACTTTCCAGAGCAAGTCCATACCTGTCCCTGGACAGCTCCACTTGACTCAGTCACATGGCTCCTTGTTACCTGTCATGTTAGATCATCCTGATCTGACAGCTCCTTGTGCTTAAAGCTATAGCCGACACGAGCTTCACTTCCAGGGACAATATACCCAGAGGGTCCAAGTTGGGACCAATGGGGAAACCTGCATCTATAAACAGACCTATAGGATACAGGGGCACTGTAAATAGCGAATCACGGGTGTTGGAGGTGTGTGTGTGTGTGTGTGGTCGAGAATGGGGATTTAAGCGGGCCTATGAGTCCGGCTCAGCAGTCTAGTTCTGACCTCTTAATAAACTTATGAGCTGATTTCACTGCAACATGTCTCTGGACCCTGTACTTTATACTGGCGATGAGGATGGGATCCCGATGAGTGGCACCAACTCCAACTCCAGCACCACAATGAGCACCGATCCTCCGGCACTCAAGCACCACCAGGCTCCAGCGACACCCGGCATCACCGACCACCCCACAGGACACTGCTCACTGCATCACTCCAGAGTCATGGCTGCCACTCTGGGACAGCTAACTATTTTGGACCCAGCTCGCCCCGAGCTGTGGGAAGCCTGGGTTGAGCAGTTGACCTACTTTTTCCTGGTCCAGGAGATGACAGATGCAGGCAAGAAGAAGGAGTGGCTCTTGAGCATGTGTGGAGTCTCAACAATACACCCGATGCAAAGCCTCATCGCACCCAAGACGCTAGCCAATTCCTCTTTTGATGAGCTGATCACTGCGCTAACCACTTCCTTTGTGCCAAAGCCATCCAAGATGGCAATGTGGATGGACTTCTATGCATGCTCCCAAAAGGCCAGAGAATCCACCATGGACTTCATGGCTGACCTACGCCAACTGGCCATGAATTGTGAGTTCCCATCCATCAAGGACACCCTCCTCAACCATTTTGTTTGGGGTGTCTGCGAGCCAAAGCTTCACCGCAAGCTTGTGACAATCGAGGATCTTAAGCTTGACTCAGTTTGTAAAGCAGCCACTGCCTATGAGAAAGCACAGAAGGGTCACCAAGGGTCCACGACACACTGCATGGTGACAGCCACCAACCCCAAGACATCTGATGAGGAGGATGTTCTCCAGGTTTGCCGACCAGACCATCGTGGGCTGCCACAACCAGCTGCCACATCCGTGCAGGCCAACCTGCACCCTGGTGCACCAACATCATGTGCCAACTGTGGGGACCCCCACAAACACCAGAGCTGCCGGTTCCAAGAGGTGACCTGCCAGTCCTGCGGCAAGATGGGACACATCACCCGGGTCTGTCATTTCAAGGGCTCCGACTGCACACAAGCAGCACACCAGGAATCCTCAGATCTGCATTCCATGTCATCTTCCCACCACCAGGTAATGAACTTGCCCTGGGCTACCCCCAACAAAATCCATGTAATCGTAGTGGTAGAAGGATCCCCTGTGAAATGGAACTGGACACTGGGTCCTTATTCTCAATAATTTTGGTGGATACCCTGCATAGACTCTGTCCTCGGGGGGGGGGGGGGGGGCATTACAAAAACCTGGTGGACTCATGCTCCGGGATTTTCAAAAGAACCTGGTAGCCATCAAAGGGTGGGGCAAGTTCCATGTCCAGTACAAGGATTTTGATGGACTGTTGGATCTATTGGTGGTGGAGAGCAAACTCGCTAGCTTACTGGGACTCTCCTGGTTTGGACCTTTGGGGTTTGGGGTGGCCAAGGTAAACCAGGTACGGGGTGTGAACTTTGACACAGTTTACAAGGAATTCTCTGCGGTGTTTGATGGTGCACTAGGCTGCTACATAGGGCCGCCGATCGCCCTGGGCCTCGACCCTCAGGTCCGCCCCATTTGCTTAACAGCCCGGCAGCCCCCATTGGTGCTCCATCTGAGAACTGACACAGAGCTAGACCACTTGGTGGCACAAGGAATGCTAGAGCCTGTACCCACACTAAATGGGAAACCCCTATAGTCCCTCTGGTGAAACCCAATGGAGACATCCGGATATGCATGGACTATAAGTGTACTCTGAACAAAGCCCTCCAGGATCATGTGTATCCAGTCCCCATAGTGAGCCATGTCCTTGTGGCACTGGCTGGGGCCAAGGTCTTCAGCAAGCTGGACCTGGCGCAGGCCTACCAGCAACTGCCTGTAGATGATGGCACTGCCCAGGCCCAGACTATTGTTACACATAGGGGGACATTTAAGGTGCAGCATCTGCAATTTGGGGTTAGTGTTACCCCGGGGATCTTTCAGAACCTAATGGACTGTTTGTTTAAAGGCATCCCTGGTGTCCAGCCCTTCTTCGATGATGTTCTGATCATGGTTCCAGACTCATCAACCTTCACCTCCCACCTGCGGTCCGTCCTGCAAAGATTCAACAAGGCTGGGTTGAAGGTGAAGTAGGAAAAGTCCAAGCTTGGGGTCCCATCGGTAGAATTCCTGGGGTTCATGGTTGACACACTGGGCATCCACCCGACACCAGACAAGGTCTGTGACATCACGCAAGCTCCGACACCATCCTCCAAGACGGAACTGCAGAAATTCCTCAGCCTTCTCAACTTCTATCATTCCTTCCTACCCCACAAGGTGGCAGAGGCGGAGCCCCTACATCGCCTCTTGGACAAATACACCCTGTGGGTTTGGGCCCCCTGCCACGCAGAGGCATTCCAGGCCGTGAAGGACTTGCTAACCTCCAATGCAGCGTTGGCACATTTCAATGAGACCCTCCTGATAGTCCATCATGTGATGCCTCTCCCTACAGGGTGGGGGCAGTCCTGGGTCATTGTTTGGCAGATGGCAGGGAGGTCCCGGTTGCATATTACTCCCGCACCCTGTCCACAGTGGAGCACAACTATGTGCAAATCAATAAGGAGACCCTGGTTATCGTGGCCGGAACTAAGAAGTTCCATGATTATCTGTACGGCTGGCCCTTCACCATCCTGACTGACCACAAGCTGCTCCTGGGCCTCCTGGCCCCAGACAGGCAGACCCCCCCAGATGCTGTCCCCCAGAGTCCTCTGCTGGTCCATTTTCTTGGCCGCCTACAATTATGCGCTGGTCCACTGCCCCAGCAAGGCTACGGGCCATGCTGATGCCCTTAGCCATCTTCCACTTCCTGCCTGAGATCCCGATCCTGCCATGGATACCACATCGCCCTGCTGGAGGACCTGCCGGACCGGCCAGTCCAGGTGGCAGAGGTGGCCCGCCATACAGCCTGAGATCACCTCCTTGCCCGGGTCCTAGACTGGGTGGGGAGGGGGTAGCCTGCAGCAGTGGGGCCAGACTTTGCAGCCTTCTCATCTAGGCAAGACAAACTATCAGCCCACAAAGGGTGCCTCCTTTGGGGTGGGAGAGTTGTTGTGCCCCCCCCCCACTGCACAACAGTGTCCTCACAGCACTGCACGAAAATCATCCGGGAATAGTACGGATGAAAGCCCTGGCACAGTCAAGAGGTGCAGTAAGTGCCAAGAGTCCTGGCCGGTACCACCAAGCACCCCCATGAGAACCTGGGAGTCCACCCACAAGCCATGGGCAAGACTCCATATAGACCTTGCCGGGCCATTCCAGGGCCAAACCTTTTTCATCCTAGTGGATGCATACACCAAATGGCTAGAGGTGGTGCATGTGGTCTCCACCTTCTCGCAATCTGCCATCCGGACCATGTGGAAGATTTTCAGTACACATGGCATTCCCGACTCCCTACTACTGGACAACAGCACCGCCTTCACATTGGTGGAGTTCCGGGACTTTGTCCAGTACTATGGGATCCGACATATCCGCTCTGCAGCCTTCCACCCGGCCACCAACGGTCAGGCAGAACGTATGGTCTGCACCACAAAGGAGGCCTTGCGTCACCTGGACAAAGGGGATTGGTGCCACAAACTGGCTGCCTTCTTGTTCGGCCAACGAACAACAGCCCACACAATGACTGATCACAGCCCAGTGGAGCTACTCATGGGCAGGCACCTCACCACCCGCCTGGACCGCCTACATCCCGACCATGCCCCAGAACACAATGCTGCTCCTGAGACACAGCCTGCTCTGCGAGGTTTCTTCCCGGGAGACCCTGTCTTCACCAAGAACTTTGCGAGGGGACCACAATAGGTCCTAGCAACGGTAATATGGGTGATGGGCCCCTTGTCATACAAGGTCTCCGGGGAGGACGGACAAGTATGGAGGTGGCACATCGACCACCTCTGGTGCCAGGTACAGCCGGAGGACCCAGAAGAATCGTCAGGGGAATATGAGGATGACTGCGGAACTCCAGACACAAACAAAGTGCCTGAAGCTGAAGTGCCAGCACACGACCAACCACCTCCAGCAGAGGTTGCTGGAACTCCTCGGGACATTTCCCAGCAACCAGCAGAACAGCGGGCCATCGTATTGGATGCTGCCCCAGAATGACCCAATCAGCCCGATCCAGCACCAGAGCAGAACGCCCCGACCCCAGAACTACACAGGCCCACCCAAGAGTGGACGTAGCCCGCATACCTCAAAGACTACGTTTGACCGGGGGGGATCTGAACTATGGGGGGAAGGGTGTTATGTTCTGACCAAAGAACCATGCACGTGGTTGGTCAAACACGTGGCCAGAAGAAGCCGTCAGGCTTCACTTCCAGGGACAATAGACGCAGAGGATCCAAGTTGGGAACAATGGGGAAACCTGCATCCATAAACAGACCTATAGGATGTAGGGGCACTGTAAATAGCGAATCATGGGTGGTGTGTGTGTGTGTGTGTGGTCAAGAATGGGGATTTAAGCGGGCCTGCGAGTCCAGCTCAACAGTCTTGTTCTGACCCCTTAATAAACTTATGAGCTGATTTCACTGCAACGTGTCTCTGGACCCAGTACTTTATAAGAACATTAACAATGGTTTGAAGCTGCTTTGCAAACCACAGTTTGGTCAAAATGTAGATTGGGGTTACATCCAAATCATTAAATGATAGTGTTGGAATTCACTCTGCTCTGGCATCAGCCTGTTCACAGAGATGGGAATGCAAATGGGTAGCCGCAAATGGGTAGCCGCTAAATGCAAAACCAAACAAAAGTCTAATTATTTCATTTCTTAGAGAAGTAGGGGGGGGATTGGATTTATACCCTGCCCTTCACTACCCAAAGGAGTCTCAGAGCACCTTACAATCTCCTTTCCCTTCCCCTCCCCACAACAGACACCCTGTAAGCTGGGTGGGGCTGAGAGAGCTCTCTCTCAAGAACTGCCCTTGAGAGAACAGCTCTGAAAGAACTTGTGACTTGTGGAGGAGTGGGGAATCAAACCTGGTTCCCCCAGATTAGAGTCCGCACTTTTAACCAGTACACTAAACTAGCCTACTGGGAGCAGAAAAGGAAATCACTTTGACAGTTTCTACTTTTCTTTAGCACTTTTCCTCCAACATCTTAGCCCGGCCATGACCATCACTCCATTTTCACCCCATTTCCTTAATTTAAATGAAAGAAAATGACCATCTGAAGATGCTGCCAGTGATCTGCTGCAACATCGCTGTTTCATCCACCATATTTTTAAAAATCCCAAGGCTTTTATTATGGGATGCCACCTCATGAGAGGATACTGCAAAGACAGTATTTGGGATAGCATCCAAGGATTCTGGCAGGAGGCGGGCAATGAAGCAAACCATGGTTCTTGTGTGTACTAACGGAACACAAATGATGGTTTGGAAGCCAAACTGTGGTTAGCACAAATGACGATGCTTTGTTATGTGGCAGTCTGTATTTTCTTCCTGTAATTCATATTGCAGTCCCGAACACACTTACTCCCTTCTAAATCTGTATAAATTGGATTAGAAGGGTGCGTTGGTTCAGGATTGCACAGCCAGTCGTATGTATCCATTGTGTTTTGTTTTAAGGATTTTTAATAGGATGTATCTTTTCTTTTTCAGTTGCAGTTATTATTGTTATCTCTACTGGTCACCACATTTTTTAAAAATAGGAACAAAGAAAAAAGTCCAGTCACCTGAACAATTCTGGCATATTGATTCGAGTCTCCACCTCTGTGTCTGTATCTCTCTCTCTCTCTCTCTCTCACACACACATAGTTTTTTTTAGGTACATCATGGGAAATGTGAAATGTCCTTACTTTGTTCACCTTGATCGAAAGAAAAATTTGCTGTCTCTTTGCTAAAGCTTAGCAAGTGTGGATCTGACCAATGCCTGGACAGAAAACTAACACCCTTTTCAGGTGCCCACTGGTTCTGCCTGGGCTGGAGTGAGGGAACACGAATGTACTCACTTGTACCAGTCTGACAACCTAATGTTGGAGCCCATAAAATGGCAAGTCCATAGAGATCTTTCCACCTGCTTGGTATCTCCATCCCTCCACCCCCAGGATTCTGACTGTGCAGATAAATGCCTTTGTACGCTAACTTTGTACTCCAACTGAACACATCTAGGGCAGGGCCCATGGCTGTGATTCTGCTTCTGACCCCTACATGCCTGATAAATGTCTGAAAAGGGCTTGAGAGTCCTATGGAAGTAAGATAGGGTTGCCAGCTCTGGGTTGGGAAATATCTGGAGATTTGGGAGGGGGGTAGAGCCTGAGGAGGGCAGGGTTTGGGGAGGGGAGGGTCTTCAATGGGGTATAATGTTACAGAGTCCACCTTCCAAAGAGGCCATTTTCTCCAGGTGCCCTGATATCTATCACCTAAAGATCAGTTGTAATCCCAGAAAATCTCCATCCACCACCTAGTGGTTGACAACCCTGAAGTAAGAGCAGGATACAAATAGTATTATCATAGGGCTGCCAGCTCTGGGTTGGGAAATACCTGGAAATTTTGGGGGTGGAGCCTGGAGAGGGTGAGGTTCCGGGAGGGGAGGGACCTCAGCCGGGTATAAAGCCACAGGGTCTGCCCACCAAAGCCGCCATCCATTGTAAAGCAGGAGAATACAGGTATCACCTGCAGGTTGGCAACCCTGATTATCAAATAAGAATTGTGCAGAGCGGTTGCAGTTTATAAAAGATCTAAATAAGCTAACAATTCCCTGGTGTGCAGAGCTGGCTCTTGCTGCTGTACCCTGTGAGATTGTCCCAATAGATGCAGTCCACAACAGGGCTCCTTAAATAGAAAGTCCTTTATTTGCAGAAAGGCTCTTGTTGGTCAAATACACTTCTTCTGTTAGTAATGCCCCAGCATAGTGATACAACTATAATTATACCTAATATGAAATGACCCCCCCCTTCATGTCTCACCAATCATATAGCTGAATTATTGGCGCCCAAATATACTGGCCCAAAGTTCCCAAAGAAAGTGCGGCAAAAGATATTCCCAAGGGAAAACACTGGTAAGGGTTATGGGGCAGAAGTTCCCAGGAACAGATTCTAGCAACTCAGCACCTGTGAAGAAATGACATGTAGCAGACAGCTTCCAACTCAGGCCATGAGCTAGTGAGAAGCGGGCTAGAGATAATGCTGGAAGCTAATGAGCAGCAAGCGAGCGCGAAGCCAGCAGGGAGCCAAAAAGCAAATTCCTAAGGTGGGAGTCACGTCCCCGATGCTATCTCCTGTCTGAGATTAAAAGGAATGCATGTGAAGTTCAAAGCAGTAGCAATATCACATATGACCAAACATCAGTAGAACTCACTGGAAATGATAATTGACAGGAATGTAACAACTGACAGGTGCGCAATGGAACTTATTGGCAGTGCTAACTGACATACCCTCCCACTTTGGTCTATTCGTGAGCTTCTCAGGCATCAGCTGGGATGCCAAATGGAGGTCAGCTAGGGTTTAGCATTTTCCACTTGTGAAACCTTCAAACCTACGAAGAAGAAGAAGAAGGAAGGAAGGAAGGAAGGAAGGAAGGAAGGAGGGAGGGAGGGAGGGAGAGAGGGAAAGAAGGAAGGAAGGAAGGAAGGAAGGAAGGAAGGAAGGAAGGAGGGAGTGAGGGAGGGAAAGAAGGAAGGAAGGAGGGAGGGAGGGAGGGAGGGAAAGAAGGAAGGAAGGAAGGAGGGAGGGAGGGAGGGAGGGAGGGAAGGAAGGAAGGAAGGCGGGAGGGAGGGAGGGAGGGAAAGAAGGAAGGAAGGAAGGAGGGAGGGAGGGAGGGAGGGAAAGAAGGAAGGAAGGAAGGAAGGAAGGAAGGAAGGAAGGAAAGAAAGAAAGAAAGAAAGGTTGACTGCATTACATTCCTGTATTGTGAGAAATCAATTTATTCTAAAGCACAATTCATTAATTTCCATCTAGGTAAAACAACTTTGTTCCTGCAGAGATAATTTCTACTGCAGCAGCTCAGTCATATTAATTTAAGAACTCAGCAGCAGTGGATCAAAAGCACTGAGCATTTATTTTTAAGGTCAAAAAAACCTGAATATGATTGTCAGCAAAAAATAATATAAAAAGCAGGACTGCGTGCCTCTCATCAGCATAATTGATTGCAAGCTTCAGACAGACATGCAGAGTCAAAATGTCTTATTAACTCAAATTTCATAAAAACGACATGGGGAGAAATGCCTTTTATTGTGTAAATATTATTTTCTTCCAGAACTGGCTATGAAGAAGTTACTCCCAATAACAAAGAAAAGGGTTCTAAAAATTAAAACATCAGGAGAGATTCACTTCTGCCCAGAGCTTTATGTAATAGGCCCATCTCCACACAACTGTAACAGAAAGGTAACAAACCATAAGCAGGGAAATCTGCATTTTTAAGCTTAAGTGGACTGTACCGTCCCCGGGGACTAAGGGAGCAACTTGTTGACGCCTGCAGTGTCTTTCATCGACCTGGGAAAATGCAAAATGATAGTTGGTGAAGATGTGTATGTTTTATTGAAAGGGGTCAGTGCCTGGGGAGAACAGAGTTTGGGGAGAAGAAGATGTACCACTTTATTGAGGTGCCTCTGAATGTAATCATGGTTAAAATGTTGGAGGAGGAGGAGGAGAAGAAAAAGAGAAGGAGGAGGGGAGGAGGAGATCGGATTTGTACCCTGCCCTTCACTACCCAACACAGTCTCAGAGTGGCTTACCATCTCCTTTCCCTTCCCCTCCCCACAACAAACACCCTGTGAGGTAGGTGGGGCTGAGAGAGCTCTCCAGAGGACTGCCCTTGAGAAAACAGCTCTGAGAGAACTTATGACTGACCCACGGTCACACCAGCAGCACACACATACGCAAAAATACCAACAACAACAAAAAACCCTACACAAGAGCATTCTAGGAAGGCAGAGGGAGAGAAAAGAAACCTAAGAGACTTGATTTCGGCTAAATTTTTCCAAGACATTGAAATGATTTTTCCTGTCCTCATTACCTTTAACTGCTCCCCCCAAGTAACAAAATCCTGTTTCCTTTTTCTACATGCTTTCCATTTTCCTCATAAGCAGGAGAGATGCCCCATCCACTTTGATATTATTATGGGATTTTTTTTAAATTCAGGCAGTGGTTTTAGTGTAGCTCAGACTTTGTTTTGCACAAGGATTTAGATGAACACTGAATGCTTTAAATAGTCACGAGCCAGCCAGCTTACTAATAGAGGCCTGCCCAGTCCATCGGCCCTCCTTCCCAGTGGACCTTCCCATTGTCTTACTGCTGGCTCACCTGCTTTCTGCTCCTTTGCCACAAAAGAGTCTGGTGGACTCTGCATAGAACAGAAGGAGATTAATAAACTCTTCATTTGGTTTTGTATGGGACTGAGAACCCTTTTTATATTCCCCTCCCCAATGAGGAACTATGATGTCATAATACCTTTATTGTAACTCAGACTTGGTTTTGCACAGTGTTGAAATGAAGACCGAGTGCTTTAAACAGTCACGAGGTAGCCTGCATACCTGGGGGGTTTCCATGGTGACATTTAAAAGCCTAGTAGCTGACCAGGACATGGCATGCAGTTTCAGCCAGTGAGGCAGGATAAGGTCAATAGCAGTAATGCATTTTCTGCTTTCATCCCCCCCCCTTTCCTGCATGGGCAAAGGTAAGCCAGCAAGGGTTGCCAACCTCCAGGTGGTGGCTGGAGGTCCCATGGGAGTGCAATTCTCTCCAGGTGACAGAGATCAGTTCATGTGGAGAAAACAGCTGCTTTAGAATGTGGACTCTATGGCATCATACACAGTTGAAGTCACTCCCTTCCTGAAACTCCACCCTCCTCAGGCTCCAGCCTCAACATCTGCAGGAATTTCACCACCCAGAGCTGGCAACCCTAGTCAGCTGATGCAATGAATGAATAAAATGCACCTGGCTTATGAATATTTTGGTGCAAAAGATAAGTGCAGGAAGCAAGTTGCCCGTCACTTTAGCAGATCAGTCCCAGCAAAGCACCATGTATTTCCTTCAGTTATGGGAACTGCATCTCAGGCAGGGGGGAGGGTGGCTCGCGGGCTGAGCTTTGCATGCGGGGGGTCCCAGGTTCAGTGCTGGACATCGCTGGTCACAAGTGGGCGAGGTGAAAGACCTGCACTGATATAGCTGGCAAACTTCCTTGCAAAGAGTATTGCAATGGGTTTCATTTGCACCCAAAATTATGTGGATGCCCTTTAGCTAGAGTTGTCAGGTACCCCCAGCCACCAGTGGGGGACAGGGGGCAGAAGGGTTGCCAGATCCAGGTTGGGAAACTCCTGGAAATTTGGGGATGGAGTGGAGCCTGGGGAGGACAGGGACCTCAGTGGGGTACAATGCCGCAGAGTCCACCCTCCGGAGGAACTGATCTCTGTAGTCTGGAAATGAGCTGTAATTCTGGGGGGTCCCCCGGTCCCCCCTGGAGGCTACCTTCAGCCAAGATGGGCTCCTTGGGAGTATAGCAAGAAGGCTGCAACACAGTGAGAGTAAGGCAACATACAGTTTATAGACCACTCTGGTAAATCTTAATGTAGGGACCACACATTTAATGAACCTTGCCAATGAGGATCCTTCAGTGCCTTGAAAACTGCCAGCATCTTTAGCAAACTTCTTTGCTAGGAGCATTATAAAGCAGCTGTACTCACCTAATGGCAAACTTCACAGATGGTGGTACCTAATATGTTAGTTATGGCACTGGCTGTATCACAAGAGTTTCACTACAAACTGTATTACCCCATATAACAAGCGAATGAAGAGGAGGTAAGCATGGGTTGCTTCCTTAGAAATCACAGGGGTGGGATGTCCGGCTGACTAAGCCCCTAGGTTTAGTTCAATAATCGTAGTAGTCAGTCAGTCAGTCAGTCAGTCAAATAGTTTATTGTATATAGCCATAGGCCATTACAAGTTGAGAAGATCGAGAAGATGTGGGGGAAATCAGGGGGAGCTGCAAGTCAAACTGCAGCTGTGCAGCGAATAGTGTGAAACTGACCAATGCAACTGGCAAATGGAAGAGCAACTGTGGCACAGCTGCTTGTGGGAAATTGGTCAGAGACTCTGTAGGATACATATGCATAATTACAATACAGCAGGAATACAATCTTCTGGTCTACAGAATATGAGATTATGGCAGATAAAATTTCTGCCAAAAATTTAACCCTGGGGTTAGTATATAATAGGCAAAATAAGATATAATGGAGTAAGTCCTCTGATGTAAGCGACCCACAGACATGTTGGTCCAGTGGTATTTGAAGACAGTGGATAGTCAGAACAGCCACTGGCATACGGTAGTTTGAAAATGAAGTGATGTAAAGATCGCCCTAAGAATGTGGTTGAAGATGTTGTTCAAATAAAGTGTTCTAAAATGATCTGGTTTAAATAGATTATGCCATGGTACTGCTCTAGATTCTAGAATCAAGGAACAATTAATAAGTGCGTGGGATCTAAATATCCAGTCCTTGAGCTGAGAATTGTCTACTGAAGTTCCTAACAGGTCGTTGTGAGAGTCTAAGAGATTTCAACCTGCAAACAAAGTTCTTAACTAGAAAAGTCTTTATTCCAGTGGATCTATTAGTTGTCTACACGTTCTTGAGTAGGTAATGAAAAGAAAGGGTTGAGGGGTTACAATTAAAGTGCATTCAAACTGGTGATGGGGAGGGGGGCTCCAAGCCTGGAGCTTGCAAAATACAGTTGGACATTTTGTTCTCAGGCTATAGGCGGGAAAAGTTACAATAAACACCCGCAATGCAGAAGCAGCAAAGTCTTTGAGAAAGTTCACCATTTCCAAGGTTAGGGAGGCATGATAGATAACATTCAGACTGTAAGAAGAGAGATACATTCCAGAGGTGGGGGTGAAGGCCGTGACGTGAACCCAGTGAGGAATCCACCTCCCACCTGGGAATGGCAGCATGTAGCTGACATACTGCCCCCCCCCCAAGATCTACCTAACCCCCCAGTTTTAAAGGATACAACTTATGGAAGGCACGAAGCTTTGTAGGAGCGTTTACATATATAGAATTGAACCATTCATTTCATTTGGGAGCAAAATCCTTCCAACTAAATAGATACCATAAGCGACCCCTTTTTATTTTGGAGTCAAGGATTTGGTCAACTTCAAAATGAGTCTCAACCCCTCCTCCCTCATCAGAGGGGGAGGAACTGGATGTTGGGTTCTTCACACATTCGGCCCAGGATCTTTTTTCAGAAGGCTGTAATGGAAAACCGGATGAACATTTTTCAGTGATTTAGACAATTCCAGTTCAAAAGTTACTTCATTGATTTTCATCATGACTTTAAATGGCACAATGTATTTCCAACCCAATTTTCAGTTAGGTTGGAGCCCTTTGATATTTTTAGTAGAGACATAGACAGAGTCCCCAGGAAGTAACACCCAGCCCGGACCCCTCCCCTTATTCGCATGTTTTTTATAGTCTGTTTTAGCTTTCTCTAAAGTCTTAGCAATGAGAAGCCACAATTCTCGAAGTGCATTCCACCAGTGGGTGAGTCCACTGGGACCCTGAGGTGCCGGCCCCAGGGATGGTAGGGGAACCCCTTCATAGCCTGCGGTTGCCATGAAGGGAGAGACTCCAGTGGATGAGTGCACAGAGTTATTGTAACTGTATTCTGCAAAAGGGAGCAAATCTACCCAGTCATCTTGTTGATAGTATAGCAGCGCAAAAATTGCTCAAGGATTTGGTTAACACATTCCATTTGACCATCAGTCTCTGGGTGATAAGCACTGCTTAACGCGGGTTCTATTCCCATAACGTCTAAAAGCTCCCGCCAGAAGTTGGCAACGAACTGAGAGCCACGGTCAGAGATTATCTTCCGCGGCATTCCATGCAATTTGATGATGTGGACTAAGAAAGCCTTTACCAAACCTTTAGTGGTCGGAAGTTGTTTGAACAGGGTAAAATGGGCTTGCTTAGAAAATGTGTCCACAACCACCAATGCTCCCTCCAAGCTGTGGAGTCTTGTGAGCAAAAATTCTCCTTTGTGGACTACTGGCATTAAAGTTGTGAGCGAGCAATTTGGCTACTGCATAAGTGAGTTTGCTCTGGAGCTGTCCTTCCTGAGCTAAGACAGAAACCTGTGAGCTGGAGGCTAAAAAACTGGGAGCTAGTTCACACTAACTCAGCTTAGAGGGAACATTGACAACCACCCAGATGACCGTCTTTCCCTTGCTAGGGGGTAGATCTGTTATAAAATCCATGGAAATTGTTTCCCAAGGTTGATTGGGAGTTTCGAGGGGTTGAAGGAGTCCAGGGGTCCCCCCCCCGGGATTTACACATCAAACAGACTTGACATGCAGAAACATAATCAGACACCTCTTGTTGCATGCGTGGCTACCAAAATTGCCTTTGCAATAAGTTCAGAATTTTAAGATACCCAAAGTGGCCAGATAGTTTGGATTCATGGGCGGCATGCATCACCTCCCGCCTTAATGATTTGGGCACCACCAGTTTGTCGTTGCGGAACCAGAAATGATTGGGGCTGTGTTTAATAGTCCCGTCTTTTCGGAATTCTGCCTGTTCCCCTTCGTCATAAGCTTGGGCAAATTTAACCGTCCATTCAGAAGGGCTATTGTCTCTTTTCACTTTAGTTTGACTGTGTGTCAACACTGCCCCCCCCACAATGGGAGTGAACATGCAATCGATCACCGTGTCCCTGTGGCACTCGTATTGGGGAAGGCAGGATAGGGCTTCAGCCAATGAGTTAGATTTCCCCGGAAAGTGGCATAAAGTTGAATTTTGAAAAGAAATCAGCCCAACGTAACTGCTTGGCATTTAACGTACGCTGAGTCCGTAGGGCTTCAAGGTTCTTATGATCTGTCCAAACCTCGAAAGGTACTCTGGCCCCTTCTAACCAATGTCTCCAAGTAGTGAGAGCCAAACAGATGGCTGCTGCCTCCTTGTCTCAAACCGCCCAGTTCCTCTCTGTGTCCCTGAATGTCTTTGATATGTAAGCCAAGGGATGTAATTGTCCATCCGGCCCCTCCTGCAAAATCACCCCCCCCCCGGTCACTGCATCTGAGGCATCTACCTGCAATACAAAAGGTTTGTTTTTATCGGGGTGGGCTAAGATGGGTTCAGAGGTAAACAGAGTTTTTAGGGTATCGAATGTGGCTTGACAGTCCAGGGTCCAGTTAAGCTGGGCCCCTGGTTTCACAGCCTCGGGTCCCTTCCCCTTCATTTTCAGCAGGTTAGTTAAAGGGAAACTATGGGTGTGTTCACACTAGCAGATTTGAGCTGGCTGCAGCCAGCTCCAATCTGCACGTCTACACTCTCACAGCTGTCTCCTGTCCCCAGGCGTCAAGGAGCTGCAACAAAGTGGCTGAAATCCGAGACCAGCTCCAGAGCTGGTCTCAGCTGTCCTCTTCAGCCTGCAGCCGCCTTGGTATGTGTGTGAATGCTGAGCCGTCCTCAAAGGCACTTCCGAGTAACCCCCCCCTCCCCGAGGAAGCCTCTGGCTTCCGTTTTGCGATCGCCATTTTTTTTTTTTAAGTTTAGCGATGATCGTATGTGCGCACATGCAGTCGGTCAACGGAAAAACGGGGCTGCAATCGGCCGTCGTTTATGTTGTTTACATGATTTACTTAAACAGTGTATATTCTTTTCATGTGAATTATTCAAAGGGAACTACAATTTTTAATGGGCTTGCTTGTTTTGTCTTAAAATAGCACCCACAGCAGTCATGTGACCTGTGCCGGGACTCATTTCACACCTACTCTGGGCAGGCTTTGTTGGGGAATAGAAACTTAGCCGTGATGGAGGCTGCTGCTGGAGGGATCTACTGGACCTGGGCCGAGACCCTGGAACTGTTAGCCCTGTGGGGGGAACAGCAGGTCCAGGAGGAACTGGGTGCATCCAGCAGGAACATGCATGTGTTCAGCAGAATAGCACAGGCAATGGCGGCAAAGGGGTTCAGGAGGACTGCCCAGGAGTGCCGGAGAAAGACAAAGGCTCTGCACCTGGCCTACAAGAGAGTGGTTGCCAACAACGAAAGATCTGGGAACTCCCGGCAGACATGTCCATACTTTGAGGAGCTCAGCAGGATCTTTCATGGCAGAGCAAGTGTGGCTGGGAGGAGGCTGACACACAGCTTTGTTGAAAGATCTGCATCCCAAACACTGGAGTGCATCCCTCCATCCCAATCCGAAGTCACATTGGATCTCCTGCCCCTCGAATTCCAGGGAGATATTCCAAGTGGGTCAAGCAGTGCATGTGGTAAGTGCATGGGCACCCCCCCCCCCACAGGTCATAGGCAAACCCAACACACGTTTCCCTGGCTTTTCCCTCTATTGAATGAGGAACTGTCTCCCCTCATTCACCCGTGGTTGCCAGGTGCAGGTTAAAAAAGTCCACCTAAGTTTGCCGTGGATCCCTGTAGAGTGTGTGGTTTGTGTGTTGAATAAAAGCATGACTTCACCCAGTGGCGGCCAGGTCCGCTCTCTATACCTGAGGGGTACGCGTGTGTAGTGGTCCCCAACAATGTTCCCTCAAAGCTGTGGAGTTTTGTGATCAAAGATTCAACTTTGAGAGCTAATGTCCTCACATTTTTGATTCAGCCATTTCTCAACTGCACAAATTAGTTTGCTCAGGATCCCACATCAGTGAAGACAAGAAGGTAGGAGCCAGAGGCTTTGAAAATGTGAGGTGGCTCACACTAACTCAACTTACAGGGAACAGTGGTCCCCAAACCATGTTGGTGAAATACTTGAGCTTGGCTGGTTGACCCTCAAGTTTCAACAGGGCCACTGCTACATGTAGTCTGGACTTCAGTTACGACGGGAGGTGATGACGAGGCCCATGAGGAAGGCCCTCGTCTCATACTGGGTTTGAAAATGGGAGCCATTTTTGGAAGGAGAATCCACGTTCGTCATCTAGAAGTCTGCTCTAATTGCAGGAGATCTACACCCATCCAGATATGTCCCTGACTGGCGTCCTCATCCTTCAAGTTGCTCCCGGTACCTGTGACGGCCATGTGCTTGTCTGACAAACCAGGCCATGTATGCAGAATACTTGACATCTTGCTGGTTTTTCTCTTAAAAACAGAGTGGAATGTCGACAGTCCACAGGCTGAGCAAGAGGATGTGGACAAGGACAATCACAGTGGCGAAGGGGAGGACCCCTCCGCAATGGAAGGTGGGTATGTTGATAGCAGGGGGAATTAAAATGTACAGTGTTTATCTCCGTTGGTGATTCCTAGCACGGGCCACCCACATTCCCTCGTTTTTAAACCGGCCACATTCACAGAAAGCACGCTGAGCGTCCAAAATTCATTTCCTAATCTGTATACTTCTACAGGAAATGATGTCTTAGGCAGCAGGTGTTGTCTCTGTGATGCCAATGTTATTTCCCCTGTTTTCCCCAGGCACTTCAACATCCAGCAGGCCAGATGTAGGCGGGAGTCCGGTCTCCGAAACACAACAAGGTTAGTGTGACACCCTGGAGACGCCGGTGGCGTGGCATGGCCAGCCGTGAGTGGATGTTGAATGGAGACCACGTCCATGGCATGTCACCGACAACCCTGTTTATCTGTCAATTTTTTTGTCTGCCCAACACAGAGTTCCCTCCAGAGGTCAACGTCACGGAGCTGTCTCCTAGATCACGGCTGGCATTTGTCCATGCACGGACCAAACGTGTCTCTGCGACACAAAGAATGGGGGAGCCCATGATGCGTCACTCTGAGAAGCACCGCCGTGCACTTCTACAGGCTTCAATGAGGGAGCACGATGAATTCATGCAAGTTATGAGGGCATCCGTCGAACAGGAAAAGCGGACCAGTGAGGCCCTATGCGGCATACTTAATGGAACACTACGTGCTCTCAATGCACTTACAAGTTCGATAACTGGGGAGGGGGCCACACCATCTGCATGGGTAACCGCTGCATTTACTGACAGTGTAGGCTGGCAGGGCGACGTGGGGGTGGGGACTGCCTTTAGAGACGTCTCAAATCCTCATGCCAGCGAATCGCCAACAAGCCTCTCTCAAGGCAATCCCATCGCGGACCGTCTAGGCTGCACAGGCCAAGGGGACATGGAGGTGGAGACTGCCTTGAGAGAGGGATTCTCAAATCCTCATTCCGTGGAATCAACCCCAAGCCTCTCTCAGGGCACTCCCAGCACATACCGTCCAGCAAGCCACTCCTCGGACGCTCTACGCATACGCCGTGGGAAGCGGCTGAGGAAGACTAAGCATGTCTACTCTCCACCAGAGTAGAGACAAATTGTACAATGTAGTCATTAAACCTGTCATTGTTTCCATGTTATTTTGTTGAAGGACATTACTCATATAGCTTGCAAAATCAGGGCCCAACTTCATGAAGAGGGGAGAAAAAAAAAGATGGACGACCACTTTGCCCGTGCAACTACGTTGTCAGATCCAAGGTAGTTTAGAATGTTCTTATCTGGGGGGATGTCACATGGGGGGTCAGGTACCTATTTGGGGCACAGTCCCGTGGAGGCCACCTGCGGGAGCATCTGGTCTATGGGGGGGGAACCAGCTCTCCAACCACTGAAGTGACAAGTTGATGTCCTGGGGAATGCCCTAACCCAATCTGTAGTCCCTAATCCAAATATTGGAGCCAAATCAATGTGTTTAATCTATCATGATCTCGGTTGGCCCCCTAGACTTTTTCTTCCAGAAGCATAAATGAAACCCCCAAAGCGGTACCCCTAAACAAAGTCAGACCATCATACAGCTGTGAGTAAATACTTTCTTTATAAGATTTTAACCAAAGTGAACAGTTTAACATTTAAGGGATAAAACTATTTACAGGGAAACAAAAACACAGGAACAACAAACAACAAGCACACTACCCCTCACCAGCTCCCTCCCCCGCCTCATCACTCTCTTCTTCCGATTCCTCTTCCTCCCCCTGTTCATGGATAGCCATGTTGAGGCGCATCACGTCCAGCTCCCACCTCTGATGGAGCACGGCCCGCTCCAGAACAACCATCCTCTGAATCACTGCAAATGAAGGCATGTGCTTAGCATAAACACTGATTAGCCCCGCACTGGAGGCGAGGCGTGCAACACAACGTCTACTGTGGCGTGTATTCACTTAGAGATTCAGTTGGGGGTAGTGGTTACGTGCAGGGACTGAAATCAGGGAGAACCGGGTTTTGATTCCCCAATCCTCCACTTGCACCGGGCTGGATGACCTTGGGCAAGCCATGGCTCTGGCACAGCTGTTCCCTCAAGGACAGCTTGGGAAAGAGCTCTCTCAGCCCCACCCACCTCACAGGGTGTCTGTTGTGGGTAGGGGAGTGGGAAAAGGAGTTTGTAAGCCACCCTGAGACTCCCTTGGGGAACGGGGGGTGGGGTATGAATCCAATCTCCTCTTCTTCTTGTGATGACGTGGTTTGGTCTATTGGTTGTTCAATGGTAGGCTGGGCTTTGAGACAGGTGCAAGAGGGGCAACTCACGTGTTTCATTTGTCTGTTCCTGGCTGGCCTGGAACTGCCGCAGGGTCCCTGTCATGGCCTCCAAGAGCTCCCTCAAATTTTGGGGGGTGCCCTCCTGTGCGGCCACACTCCCCCCATCACTAGCTTCACCACCTGAGAGAGGATGGAATGCTGTCAGGATGGTCATTGCCATCTCTGCCCTAGACAAACAAGGGTCATCTCACTTACCAACTGGAGAGTCGCTGGGGGGTCCCGACTCTATTGCCTGAGCCGCCTCCTCCTCCTCTGCAGCTGTGGACCCTGAAAGTTGTGAGTGATGAGTACAGGTTAATAGGGCCAGTCTCAGTGTCCGTGCAAAGTTCCCTCAATGACAGCACGCCTGCTTTTCATCCAAGACATATCTGTATAAATCCAGATATGACAGGGGACGAGGACACACGGTTGGTTGCCCAGGTGTGGCTCCACCCATGGTTACAAGCACAATGCAGATCACTGAGCATTGGCAGAGGACTCATCAGACATACAAAGAAACCTACCTAGTTCACTCTCTGCAGGTGTCGTATCCATCTGACTGGCCCTGCTCACCAATCCACCCACTCCTGTATTAAAAGACAGTGGAAAAATGGTTTGTACATGTTTCCCCAAATGCCCAAGTTCATGTCCGTCTACATACAATGTGTTCAGATGTGCTGAGGTGTTCTGCATTGCCATGCCGCCCACAAGACTTCACCAACTTGAAGCTGCCAGAACAATTTGGCTCAGGAGACATCCCTTCTGGAGCACATACAGGTTATTCTGTGTTGCAGAGGATGCAGTCCCCATGGCCAACTCAGAAGCAACAGGCCAATTGTGAACAGTGGTTGTTACCACTACGGTGGGGGGGGGGGGTGGCCCACCCACACCCTCTAGACACACACATGTTGCACTGCCAGCCTTCACTCAACACCCCCGAATCTCATGATGGCACGAGTGCACAAGGTGGCTGCAGGTCATTTTTCCACTGTAACGTTTCCAATAGTAATCCATGTGTCTCCTTGGGACACGGGAGACCACCGAACTCACAATTGTGGAGAAGACTGTGGTTCAGTTGAGCATAGGATGCAAGTTATCCCCATTCGAGGACAATGGGTGCCATTTTTGCTTACCATATCTCTCAGCAGTCTCCTGAGAGGTCCCTGGTGGGGAATCCTCCAGAGCCGCCTGCCTGCATGTTCGTTTGGGGCGGTAACTCTCTGTGGAAAGGCAAGGGGAAAAACAGATCAGGATGTGCAGATGAAAACCCATGGGTCTTCCCACCAGTTTAGCTATCATCTTGTTTTGGACTGGAGATCTGCTATCATCTCCCCCTGAAGAAATGGCTGCATGGAGGTTGGGGTGGGGGCCGTGACTGTGAAATTCTGACACCTTCCCCCTCCAAAAACACCCCTTTGTCAAGGATTTCCCCCCTAAGTCTCTAGGAATCTCCAAGAACCCATTTGGCATCCCTAGACGCACCATGGTTCTTGGGGATAGGAGACTGCATCAGTTTGCACCACCACCCTCCAAAAAAAAACAGTCTCTCAAGGATCTCCTGCAAAAGTATCCTGGTTTTTGTTTAAATTTTTTTTCCTCATCAATAAACACACCGTGGGTGTGGAAATTGTGACTGAGACAGTTTGAGACCTCTCCCCTCCCCTCCAAAAGCACCACTCTATCAAGGATCCCCCCCAATAATCTACAGGAATTGACAAAACACAGTTGGCATCCCTATACCCACGATGGTGGCTGGGGGGGGGGGGAATTGTACTCACTTGGTGGCCTGCGCTGCTCCCATCCTGGGTTCCCCGCCTGGTCCCACAGACGCCGCAGCAGATTGAATCTGGGGGGCCTACCACTAATGGGTGGCACCTGTGAGGCTTCTGCTCAAAGTAGTCAAGGATCAGATCTTTGTTGATGAAACACAGTTCTTTATTTCCAGTTTCTACATTGGTACAGGTCCTCGGATTATTGTCAGAGATAACGCATACAATAGAAGCAGGTCTAATATACTCTCCAGCACAATTTGAATTGCCCATAGGTAACCAATCAACAAGGGGGAAAAAACCGCGGGCAAAAGGTTCTCTGGCCGTTTGCTTCCCACAGGAAAGAAAGCTAGGTGTGAAGCAGTAAATTTCCCTTCCCAAACCAGACCCCTCAGATGTAACCATATTCACATAACAAATGCTTTCCCCAAGGCTTTCGCACATTGATAAGAAATGGTCCCTGTCCTCCCCTGTCTTCCCAGCCGGGATGAATGGAATGCGGAGGCAGGAGTGTGAGAGGCCCATTGTTCCCATGCTTTGAAGTTGTCACTCTCCCGGGCAAACAGATACATAGACCAGGCCTGGTCAAAGCCATAAACCTGGGGTCACATAGCATACATTCACAATGGTCAAGCAAATGGCAATAGGCATGATTACATAGTGGATATAGGAACAACTAATAGCAATAGGCATGATTACAAAATGGGTACAGGAACAGGTTATAATATATAGCATGAGATCCCAAAAATCCTTGTCTGAATCTGCAGATTCTGACAGCACCCCCCCCCCCCCCCAATCCTCCAGGGCGTCAAAAAATGCCACCTTGTCCCGCTTAAATTTGGCGCGGCACTGGCTGGCTGAACGGATGTAGCCAGCCTCGCCCAGCGCCGCAGCCACCTCTGCAAAAATGGAGAGGGTCTCCATATGGGTGCTGGAGATGACCCTCTCAGCGTACCCATGCTCTACTAGGAACTGGTACATGATGTCCAGTTCCCTATCCTGCCAGTAAATTCCCTGGTTGGGCTGTGCTGCCATCGTCTTCAAACTTTGGAGCCGTTTTGGTTTCGCACATGCGCGCACGGGCGTATACGCGCCGCGGCCGCTCAAAAGCACATGCGCACGCAGCGTTTTAACGGACGAAGTTTTGAAACTTTTATGCTGACTTCTGGGCTGTGAACACAAAGCTGTGATGCAAACTAAGCCAGAGCAGATGCACCTTTGGGCAAGTTAGGCTTGTTAGGCAACTTTGCAATGTAAAACAGACACCAGCCATTTCATTCAAGGGAAGACTTGCAGGGGTAGTTTCCCTAACAACACCAGGTGGGTTCATTACTTGATTCTGAAAAGTGGCTCTACAGCTATGTACTGAGGAACGTTTAGAGGAGGAATGTTAACAGATAAAGATTGTTCAGAGGTGTTAAAGAACATTGTTAACCCTGATTACTGAACATCAACCAAATTTACATCACAAAAGTCCCTCTCTGGCCCTTGGGAATAAGAGCCTGCCTTCAATTGTGACACTGGACCAACACATCCCGGGGGTGGGGGGTGGGGTGGGTGGGGGGCCAAAGAGGTTATGATGCAGAATCAGAAGCTGCGCAATGTTAAACAGACAGAGCAGCTTCTGTGATGTGTTCTGTGATGCTCACAAAATATAAGTGAGCATTTACTTTGAAAAAAAAATTCAAAAAGTTGGACAGGAGACTATACCCAAAAGTCTCTGCTTGGTTTCTGGGGTATGGGAGCTGTGATGTGTTTCTGGCCAGCAATCGAGTTATGGATCCAATGAAGAAAAAGTACAGTACAGCGTGAATTGGCTGCAGCATGAGTGATCCTCAGCCATTCCTCCATGAGTTAGCAGGACGGTCCATCGGCCTTTGGAAAGAAACTTGGGCGGATACTCACACCAGGCCCCCCCCCATGGTTGTCCATTCACACATTCCACAATAGGAACCCCACCTGTCCCCCTCACACCGTGCCGGCTGGGTGACCTTGAGCCAGTCACAGTTTCCCTTGCAGCTGCTTGCTCTACAGCAGCGCCCGAGAGAGCTCTCTCTGTTCAAACCTGCCCCGTGCTCCATGTGACTGCCATAGGGACAGTGCACGCAGCCTTCAGACACCTTTAGCTGGTGAAAGACTGGGGTTTTGCCATGTGCCTTCTCGTGCCTCACATACAGAGGTCTACACTGCAGAGTTGTTGTGCAGAAAGAGATAGAAAGCACTACACAAGAACTCTTGCAGCAGTGATGAAGCAAATGAATGTAATCCTAAAGTTTTAGAGAAACCATGTCACAACACAGGATGTGAAACCAAACAGTGTCTTTATTTTTTAACAAAGGAAAACCAAGTAATAACAAGTCCTTTGGAAGGGTGGGTCGGTTAACGTCTGCGACGACTGAGGATCCATCGGGTCACCACCTCGCGAACAGCCCTCCCCTCCTCACGCTCCGTGTCATCACCCTGCGCCTGGTGTTCCTGCACATGAGGAGCGGTGTGCGGCTGAGAGTCATCCACTGTGACCGGATGGCCACGCTCCTCGCAGATGTTGTGCAGAACACAACATGCACAGATTATGCAGTTTAAGTTTGGCTCCATTACTTGAAGCCTGGCCCCCAAACACCTCCAACGTGCCTTCAGGCGTCCAAAGGCCCGCTCAACAACACAACGGGCCCTGCTGTGAACCCTGTTGAAAGTGGCCTGCCGTGGTGTAAGTGCACCTGTGTACGGCGTTATCAGCCAACGCCGCATCGGGTAGGCGGGATCAGCTATTATTAGAGGGGGGATCTGTACCCCCTCAATAGTCACCGTTGGGTTTCCCGGGACAAAAATTCCACGGTCCATGGCGTCCATTATTTTCGATTGACGCAGCGTGTGTGCGTCATGACTGCGGCCCGCCTCCCCAATGGTGACGTCTATGAACTGGCCCTGGTGGTCCACAGTCCCTTGCAGCAGCACCAAGTAGTCATGCTTTCTGTTATAGAATTCTGAGGCCTGGTGCGCTGGCGCCCGGATCTGGATGTGGCAGCCATCCATGGCTCCCACGCAGTGAGGAAACCCCAGCTCCGCAAAACCAAGCATCACCTGCACACCAAAAACAAAGGAAAAAAAAGTTAGCTTGTAGGCAGGTGTACATGTCGACAGCGCAGTACATTGCTAGCAAAACCACTGGTGCATTCCCTCCAGGAACAGGACTCTAAAACCTCAAGGTGGAGATGACCACACTCACAAGATGACTACTGTGTTTACAGGAAGGATTAGTCAGAGTAATGATTCAAATGTTGAGACTAATCATCAGCACATCTCCATTACAGTAACGGCCATCTTGACCACGGTGGTGGTCACAGCAGTGGCCATACAATTGTCACGCTGCAGCAATGCTTTCCTGAACAGGCAAGCTGTATCATATGATGGGCAAAATGTCATTTGAGCCTCTTTAGTTGGGTAGACAGCCTTCTACTGCTAGCCAGATAAGTCGTATCACTAGGAAATAATGCCTGCCTCTCGAGGGGTGTCACATGAGTGTGTCACACCCACCGTATCGCATCCTGCAGCTAGACATGGGAGATGCTTACCCGTCCAGGTGAACGCAGATAGATGACGCTGCTCAAGAGGTGAACCTCGATTGCAAGGCAGACCTCCAACACAATTCCCGCCACAGTCGATCTCACCACTCCAAATAGGGCACCCACCAAACGGTAGCTTAAGGTGTTGGCAAGCCAAGATATGGCGATGGCCACACGCTCATCTACCGGAATGGGGTCCCTCATGGCCATTGCCTGACGCTGAAGATGTGGCCTCAGGGAGTCCACCAGCCAATTGAAGGTCGCCCTGATCATCCGGAAGTTCTGGATCCACTGCTCATCCTCCCAGTTTACACGGGCATAGACGTTCCAGAGATTATCCAGACGAGGATAGACCCACCACCTCTGTGTGGCTCTCTGATCCTCCATCGTCAGGAGATATGCAAAGTCAAAGGACTCTGAATCCTCAAAGTCCCTCCTTCTGGCTCTCCTAATTTCACGGTGCCGCCTGCTAAATGCCAGCCTCTGTGCTCTCATGGCTGCCAACCTGCGAAGCAGGCGACAGGCCACCGTGAGACAGAGCTGTACACTCATCAGAAAGGCCAACAAGCGCTGCTCCTGAGGATTCATGATGCTCCCTCAGTGCAATTGCCAAAGCAGAGTGTGGAAAACAGTTTCTGTTTCAGGCGGATTGATACAGTATGGTTAGTCAAAGCACACTGCCCTGCGGAGGGATCTGAATGTGTCAGTGAGTTGCCTCAGACGTTATGTGCATGCGCGAAAAATTTGGCTCTTAAGCAAGCGTGTGAACGCATGTGCGCATGCAAAAGTCGCGAGAAAAAAAAAGGGGAGGAAGTGTAAACGCGGGTGAGCCGCTTGCAGGCGATCAGATACCGTTGTGGTGTGATCGCAATTTTAACAGCTACTGACACTTGAGGACGGCTCAAGTTGCTTCCACAGCACTAGTGTGAACACACTCTATATGTGGCAAAATTGTTGATAAATGCTCTGTAAAAGTTGGCGAATCCCAGGAAACTTTGCAGTGGCCTCCGAGTCCGGGGCACCTCCCACCCGGCTACTGCTGTCACTTTTGAAGTATCAATTTCCAAGCCCCGGGGGTACCCCCCCCCAAATCAATTTTGGTCTTATGGAATTCACACTTGGACAGCTTAGCGAACGGCTTATTGTCTTTTAAAGTCACCAACACTTCCCGGACTAATTGGACATGGGAGGTCTCATTTTGGGAATACAGCAGAATATCATCTAAGTAAACTAATACTCCCTTGAACAAATATTTGTGTAGAACCTCACTGATTAGGTTCATGCATAACAAGATATTCGAATTGCCCCAGGGGGGTATTCGTCCCTCTCTTATATTCATCCCCCTCCTTTATGCATACCTGGAAGTACACATCACGGAGGTCCAATTTGGAAAAGATTTTGCCTTTGGATGCCTCCATAAGCAGATCTTTAATTAAGGGGAGGAGGTAGGCATTTGAAGTGGACATCGCGTTCAACCCCCTATAGTCAGTGCATAGTCTCAAACCCCCATCTTTCTTTTTCTGGAATAACACTGGGGCTGCAAATGAGGACTTGGCTGGTCTGATGAAATCTCGTTGGAGGTTTTTGTCAATGAAATTACGGAGTTCCCCCTTCTTGCTTGGGTTCATGGGATATAGTTTCTCTTTGGGGAGCTTACTCCTGGGCAACAGCTCAACAGCGCAGTCCATGTTACGATTGGGGGGGGCAGTTCATCCGCTTCAGCCTCGTTGAACACCTCCACTAAATCCTGGTATGTGGTAGGTATGGATAAAAGTTCCCGTTTGCGAGGCATGCATAGGTTGCGGTTACAGGGGGCCCCCAATCAGGTTGCCATGTATGCTTTGTACAATCCGGGGCTACCCAGTGTATTCTTCCCTCACTCCACTTGATGTAGGGGTCATAGGTGCTGAGCCAGGGACTTCCCAGCACCATTGGAAACTGAGCATGAGGGGTGATGACAAAGGCTCTTTGTTCCCAACGTTCTCCTATCCCTACTCACAAAGGTTGGGTTTCAAATAGGCAAGGTTCTTTCATTTCTGACCCATCCATCTGGGTAAAAGTTAAGGGTTCATCTAGGGAATTCACCCCACGCCAAGTCCATCCACCACTATGGGGCTTATTAATTCCCGAGCACAACCAGAATCTATTAAAGCTTGAACCCTCATTTGGGTACCTGAGTTCTGATGGATTAGAGTCACCACTACATAGAGAAGGGGGGCAGGGGAGCTCTCCATTTTTGGCACTGCCGGAGTGGGGACCTGCTGCGTTGCACCATCTAGAGCAGGTCCCTGGCATTTCCCACCGGCTGGGGATGTTCCGCCACTGTTATTTTGTCAGCTTCTCCCAAAGTATCCAGTTGTAGGGCTCATGGTTTCATGGCCTGGTATCCTTTCGGCTGCCTTGCGGTTGCCGCCGTTGGGGATTGGGCCCCTCAAGGGGAGGTGGCTGGACACATGGATGCAAAGTGCCCAGTTTCTCCACAGCGCATACACAATCCTTTCTTCATGCGAAAGTCCTGTAACTCTTTCAGAGGCGGTATCATCTTAGGTCTTGACGGGGGGGGGGGTCACCGCAGTTGTTGAGGATCGGGTTCCCCCTGACACCCGCATCATGATGAGGGTGAACCGGGATTCAGCCTTCTCCACAGCTCGTATCCAAGCTGCCAACATTTCATAAAATAGTCTCATATAAGTCCACATTTAACCCCTGGCGGTATTGCTCCACAAATACTTCCTCAGGCCAACCCCAGATTCTGGCAGAATAGCGTTTAAAAGCTGCTGTGTACTCTCTCACTGAATCCTTCCCTTGGGCCAGCCGCCGGATCTGGTTATGAACCTTCTCCTCACTCATCAGGTCTTCATATTGTCTGCGCAGGGCCCACATAAAATCATCAGTGTGCTCCAGTTCTGGGGGATTGTGGAGGTTCACATACCAGTCTGCTGCTTCTTCTCAGAGCCTGGACCCAATGTAGCCTACTTGGTCCCCTTCCATGGGGAATAGATAGCCCCACGTCTGGAGAAATCGGCCAGCTTCGATAATGAAGAACTGCAGTTTGGCACAAATGCAACCCTCCATCTTTTTTCTTTCAAAATAGCACTGGCACTGCAAATGGAGATTGGGCTGGTTGAATAAAACCTCACTGCAATTTTTTGTCAATAAATTTGCAGAGCTCCGCCTTTTCGGAGGGGCTCATCAAATACAGCTTCCCTTTGGGTAGTTTTACCCTGGGCAACAGTTCAATGGCACAGTCGGTATTCTGATGGGGGGGGGGGAGTCCATCGGCTTCAGTCTAGCTGAAAACCTCCACTAAATCCCAGTATGCGGGAGGTATTTGTAATAAATCCTCTGTGGCCACGCATGCTTGTGCCTTGGATGGCTCGGTTCCCCAAGCTGCTTTCCGAGTGTGGTGTTGGCATGCCAGGGCCACCCACTGGATCCTTCTTTCACTCCACATGATGTATGGATCATGTCCACTCAGCCAAGGGTTGCCGAGCACCACGGGGAACTGGGCGTGTGGGGTTATGACAAATGCCTGTTCCTCCCAATGCTCCTCCACTCCCAAAACCACGGGGAGGGTCTCGAAGAGACAAGGCTCCTTCATTTCTGACCCATCCATTTGTGTGAATCGTAAGGGTTCTTCTAGGGAATTCACCCCCACCCCAGACCATCGACTACCATCGGGCTGATGAGGTCACGAGCACACCCTGAGTCTATTAGAACCCGTACTCACATATGAGTTCCGGTTTGGGGGGCAACAACTATCACGACAACTTACAAGAGCCGTATTTGCTGACCTTCTAATTCTTTAACTTTGTCAAATCATCTATTTTGTTAAAGACAGGTGTTATTATTTCTTTGATTTCTGTTTTTAAATCAGTTAGCATTTCTTGTATTTGTTTTTTTTATAATAGAGTCCTCTCTTTTCCTTTTCCCCACATGTCCCTCTTCAGCGTTTTCCAGCTCCATTTCTAGGGGGGGGGGAGGAGGTGAGGAGTCTCACTCAGAAGATTCCGATTCCACTCTTGTGTCTTTAGAAGCTGTTTTTTTGTTGTGCTTTTTTGCTCGCCCATGCTCCTTTTGGTTCCCCCATATCTTGGGCTCAGTTTGGATGTTTTCCAGCAGCAAAGAGTTTATTTTTAATTAGTTTTCCAAGATACTGGTGTGGAGGCTGCTCCAGGAGCGACTGAACGCTTTGCTGGTCATCCCCCCCCCCCATTTCCCTACTTAATAATAACATTCTTTTTGCACTAGTTATCAAGACTTCTGGAATCCTTAAATCAAAATTAGTTGCCTTGCATCTTTTATAGGAAATGTGGACCTTAACCTTCCATAAGTCTCCATTCTGCGTATTTATCAATTATTAGCCTTGAACAATCTTATTCTAGTAGACATTCATATGTATTTCTTAAACCAAATTTTTCCTTATATAAATCATACTCTTTTTGGCTAAACCTTTTAAACAACCACAGAAAAAAAAAGAGAGAGAGAGACTAGTTTTTTTCTTCCCATAACTATTTTAAATGTGGGCTTGAATTTTATAAGTACATATACAAATACTCTTCAGCCTATCTTAGCCAGTTAATGTGGGTTAGGGTTCACTAAACTCCAATCTTATAAAAAAAATCCCTAAGCCAGTCTTATTCCTATATCTTAATATATATCAGACTATTCAGTGTTGCTGTTGTTATTCACAAGTACTTACAAGTGCATATCTTTATCGGTGTTCTGGATGAGGCTCAAAATTACTCTCCTGTTTGGGTGTTGCTCACATCTTATGCTCATTATGGCTGCCATAACTGTGCTCCTCCGTTCTCTGCTTCTGGAACTATCCAGGGCTTCCACCCACTTGTTGCCTCAAGCAAGGGGTCTGAATCGAGTCTCTTGCTCCAGACCTCCCCCCAGGAGGCCCAGTGGGGTTCGGGATCCCCTGAAAACCCCTCTAAAAAGAATGAAGAATCGGTTGTAGCCAGGAGAAGTCCTGGCGGTTGGCCATGTCGATATGATGTGGCCCCACCTCCCTTATTTATAGTTTCCAAAGCACTGGGTCTTATTTCCTGAAAAAAGCTGATACTTGGGTTGCTTTAGAAGGCCCTGAACTTTAATATTACGGCAGTAATGATATTAATAATATGATCAGCAGTTTTGCATATAATGAGCCAATCAGGAAGAAGTGAGCTTGGGCTGAGCTAATCATGAAGGAGGGAACATGGGTTGCTTCCTAAGAGATCTCATGTGTGGTATATCTGGCTGACGAAGCCCCTCACTTTATTTAATAATATTGATGAAAACACAATACTGATAATATCTCAGTCTGCTAAACCAGGAATTCTGACTGCTAGCCATGTTAGAACTGATCAATTTTACTAAGGATTGTTGCTTTCTTTTGTTGGTTTTAACATTTTTAACTTATATAGTTATTGCATATCTCTAGTTGTAAGCTGCCCTGAGCTCTGCTTGCAGGGGAGGGCAGCCTAGAAAACAAACAAACAAACAAACAAACAAACAAATAATATTGATGATAACAATGTTGATGATAAACATTTCCCATATAATTGGCTAATCAGGGGGAAGTGAATGTTGGAATGTTTGTTTTTCCTTCAAAGGCAACTCTACATACCTCTCCCACACCTGATGCACAGGTATGTGGGGCAAGGAAGCTTGCCTCAGGATGGCAGTCTTGGGATGGAGACAAGTCCCATTTGAATCTGCTGGCCCCTGCAGACAACTCCCCTCCCATCAGGAAGGGAACATGCCAGCCATAGCCAGCTGCGATGGTTGATAACTGGAGCTTCAGCTTTGCTATGACTTGGTAAGTCTGCACCTCAGGCTAACTGAATAGCTGATGTGTTGCCACTAACAAAAATGGAGGGGGTGCATGGGAGGAGCCATGAGGCAGTCCCTCTGGCAGGTCCTAGCATGGAGATTGGCAGAGACACTTGGCAAAGGCATGGAGCAACTCCAGGAGTCACCCAGATTGGGGAGCCCGGTAAGCCACCTTGCTGATTAGGTCTGGCAGGGTCTTGCATAGATGTGGGCCACAATGCTGTCAGGGAGGGTCTTCAGCACAGCCTCTAACAGGGGCAGGTGAAGTGTAGGTTGACCAAAAGGCGAGTTGTTCTCCCCTTGTGGCAGTAGTCCTAGAGCAGTGTCATTAGTCTTGACCCATAGACCTTGTGGCTAGGGGGACAGGAAGTGGCACACATCCCCTGAGCATAGGGTTGCCATCCCCCCGATGGGGGTGGGTTTCCCCCCAATTTCAGGACCCCCAATCCATCACCAGCTAGCTGGCCTGTGGGGGGAGCCTTGCCCCCAAAGAGCCCCATCCCACCCATCCCAGAGATGACATCATCACACCAGGAATGTCGTGCAGGAGCACTCTAGCATTTGGGCAAACACTCTATGGTGACCATAGAGGGTTTTTTGCCCAAATGCTAGAATGTCCCACCAGACGTGCCCTGCATGATGATGTCACCGCTGAGCGCCATCATCGTGGTACTTGCAAGAAGACTCTCGGGAGAAGACTGAAACTCCCCTCCCCCCCACCAGCAGCCAGGTAAGACTTGGCAACCCTACTTGAGCACCGTGAAGGCATGACAAGGAGGAGCCTGAGTGATACATATGTGACAACCCAAAGCTTGGAGCCAGGGTGGGTTTGCCCACAAATTCAAAGATGTGCAAACAAGAGGACGTCTGACTCTTCTGCATCCCACCAAAGGCCCACACTACACATGGGTTTGGAATGAGGTTTGGCCTGCAGGCTCCATAGCACCCCTCTGATTGATCTAAATAAATGAGATAAACAAACTCAGCCCTTTTTATTACCCAACTGAAGGTGTCAGTTCTCCTTAGCTGCAGGCAAAGAACAGACAATCTATATCACACTTTCTAACACATTAGGTTGCAAGATCCTGATGTGAAGGAGCAAAGCAGAAGTTAGCAGGTTTTTTAAAGAATCTGATTTTGTGGAATATTATTGGGAAGTGTCTTTTGCATTTGTCATTCAAACTGGAACATTTTCCACCTTGAGCAAACACACAAATAGAAATCCGCATCTCTGTGAATCCACGCCACCGGCCACGTTTGCTTTTCTCGGTGAATATTCATTTCATTGCTAGTTTTCAACTTTAGATTTACCTAATTTGATATGCAACAGCAGGCAGATGGATTATAATCAATATTGTGCCACTTTAACCGAACTTCCATTTAACATTCTCAGTCTGTGGACCCCCATGGGATTGCTGTTGAGAGCCAGACAGATTAGCAGATGCCATAAATGGTTTTCTTTTACAATTGATGTATGTTTGTTTGTTTTTATCCCATTATGTTTGTCATGAAAGGACCTGCTTCAAAAGTAAGAGAAATCTGGACTTTCAGTGGATGAAACATGGAACAATTTGAAACAAAAAGCGAGGGGAAGGGGGGGATTCCTTTGAGCCAGGATTCAGCGTAAGTGCCTCAGACTGCCACATTTCAAGCGTTTTCTCTCATCGTTGAGCCCACATTAACCCGGCACAGAATTAACACTTGAAGGGCTTTCGTGGTGCAGTTCCTAGACATTAATCATGCAAAGGAGGTAACATGTTTAACACATGAAGCTGCTTAATACTGAGTCAAACTCCTAGTCCATCAAGGAGCCAGTGTAGTATAGTGGTTAGAGCATCACACTAGAGACTCTGGAGTTCCCCCACTATCACAACTGATGTCCAGATGACAGAAATCAGTTCCCCTGGAGAAGAAGAAGAGAAGAAGAGATTGGATTTATACCCCGCCCTTCACTCACTTAAGAGTCTCAGAGCAGCTTACAAACTCCTTTCCCTTTTCCTCCCCACAACAGACACCCTGTGAGGTAGGTGGGGCTGAGAGAGCTCTTTCCCAAGCTGTCCTTGAGGGAACAGCTGGTACAGAGTTACGGCTTGCCCAAGGTCATCCAGCAGGTGCAAGTGGAGGAGTGGGGAATCAAACCCGGTTCTCCCAGATTAGAGTCCGCGCACTTAACCACTGCACCAAACTGGCTCTCGAGAAGATGCCTACTTTGGAAAGGGGACTCTATGGCATCATATCCTGCTGAGGTCCCTCTCCTCCCCGAACCCTGCCTTTCCCAGGCTCCATCCCCCCAAATCTCCAGGTATTTCCCAAGCCAGAGCTGGCAACCCTAGGACAAAGGCAGGGTATAAATGAAGCAAATGCATAGGTATCAATACTGTCTCTTCTATGGGGCAGCAACTCTCCAGGGTCTGAGGCAGAGGTCTTTCATGCCATCGACTACCTTCGTCCCTCTTTAGAAAGCCAGAGATCCTGGAGACTGGGCCTGGGACTAGGGTTGCCAGCCCTCAGGTGGGAGCGGGGGATCCCCCAATTTTATGGGCTCCTGCCCGCCCCCAAAAGCCACGACCCAGGGTGACGTCCGCTACATGATGACACCACACCGAAGTGAGGTCATCACATCGGGGACATCACACACGGCAATGTAGCCCCACCCCCATTCCCAGAGAGCTCCCTCCCACCCCCCACTAGCGAGGCGGTATAAGCTGGCAACTCTACCTGAGACCTTTTGCATGCTAAGCAGATGCTTTACCACTGAGCCACGGCCCCATATTATTTTAATTTGGTTAATAGCATCAGGGGTCCGTTGGAGCGGGAGCGCACAGGAGTGCAGCTCCGGGAGCGAGGAGCCCAGGGGGTGGGCACATGACCAAGCCCCGCCCCCTCCTCAGCTTCCCCGAGCAGTGCAGAAGCGCAGCGCCCCGGGGAAAGCCCTGCTAGGGTCTTTATTGTTTTTAATGTTTTGTTTTAATATTGATAATTTTATCATTGTTCCTTTTATGACTGTGTGCTGCTTTTCCAGAGACTTGCTCAAGGTGGCATACAAATTTTCTAAGTATACCATTTTTTATCTGGGCACATGGCACATAAGTACTGGAGAAATTTCACCAACCCTTCAGCAGCTTCCACCCCATCAGTTTGGTGTAGTGGTCAGGAGTTGGACTCTAATCTGGGAGAACCGGGTTTGATTCCCCACTCCTCCACATGCAGCTGCTGGTGTGACCTTGGGCCAGTCACAAGTTCTCTCAGAGCTGTTCTCTCATGAGCAGTTCTCAAAAGACCTCTCTCAGCCCCACCTACCTCACAGGGTGTCTTGTTGTGGGGAGGGGAAGGGATGGGTGGTGCACATGTCCTGGGTATCTCAAGTCTACTTGAAACCTGGTGGTTTCAAGGGAGCAGGAAGAGAATGAGGGTGTGTTCTTTATGCTTATTTTTATTGCACAAAGTATTGGATGGGGAAGGGAATGGAGGAAGAGCAGGTCAGTTTGACTCACCTGTGGTGTGGAGCCTGAGGGGTGGGTGTTGCCTTCTGACACACTTCTGCTTTGTTAGGGGTGTGTGGCATATGCAAATGAGTTATGCTAATGAGCTCCTGCACCTCTTTTTCTACAAAATGACCCCTGAATAGTATCCAAGGGTGCCTTGAACCCAGCAGCTGAAAGATATCAAATGGTGATGCACTCAACTCCCCTCGAAGAAAAGTACTGCCAGCAAGTCAGCCGGGCTTGCAGTTGGCTGCAGAAGGTCATGTGCCACTGCCTTACCCTCTATAAAAATCTCCAGGTTGTGCTACCTGAATGTTGACTTGTCTGAGAAAGAAAAATCTTCTGCTGCTTGACTGTATTTATAGCCCCTTTGCCAGGAGGGGAACTCTGAGGACACTGGAGCTAAACCACAGATGGATTTTTGTTTCTTTTGTGTTTTTGTCTGTGCTTTTTGTGAGCTCCTTGCGTCCCTTGGTGCCAGACAGACTTTTCAGGCCGCTAGACAGAAGGTAGTGGTTGCATCCTTTTTGACCTCCCAGGCGACCTCAATCAGGGAAATCAGCTCTGATTAACATGCCTGCTTAAAGCATTGTGCTTCCCAAACAAATTTAGGTTAATGTGTGTGTGGGATGGGATAATTTGACTTTGGGTAATCATGGCAGACAGCTGTGAGTGATGCATGACATGAAAATGAAGACTCCCTGCCTCGATCACGGAGTGTGGTTGCTAGGCTGTGTGCTGGCGTTGGTGTGGAAGATACTAAAGAGAGCAGCATAAAATCGGAGCTTCGTTGAGAACGATGTCTTTCGTTTTCCTAACTGCATAATAGAGTTCACTGAGGAGGAAAGGGCCTTCTTTCAGATTTCCAGCCTTTCTATATTGAAGTCACCTCATTCAGCCTGTTGAGACTGGGTGGGGGCTGTGGGAAACTGTTCCAGGAAGAAAAAAAGAAGGTTTTCATACCCAGCTTTTCTCTACCCTATGGAGTCTCAGAGTGGCTTATATTGACTTCCATCTCTCTCCCCACAATAGGCACCTTATGAGGCAGGTGGGGCTGAGAAAGTTCTGAGAGAACTGGGCCTCACCTGTGGAATGCCTTTTCCCCTGAAGCTTGTCTGGTGCCTACCACACTATCTTTTAGGCAATAGGCCAAAATCTTTGTTTTTAATCAGGTTTTGAATTGTGGCTGATCTGGCCCCAAATCATCTCCAGGAATTTCCCAACCCAGAACTGGCAACCCTACATGATACCACTCTACAACCCGGTGTAGGCAACCCAAATTTCCTTGGCTCAAAGTAAAAGCAAATGTGTTCTTGTTTAAATCCTGGTTGACCTTAATTATCCCTAATGATGGATTGTGGAAGGAGGAAGAACAGAAGTTGGAGCAATAACGGGCTTTGATTGGAAACAACACCCCAGTGAATGAGTCACTTGATGAAAATGTATTGATCAACCTCTGTGCCTTTCACATTCGGTGTGGGTGTCGCCTTATAAACTACAGAGAATGTGTAATGTGCGACCATCATAGGGCTCCCGGGCGGCGGGGGGGGAGTCCTTCGCTGCCTGGGAGCCTTTCTGGCGTGCGCGCAAAGCGCGCGCCCCTGATGACATCACCTGGAAGTGACATCACCACGTTCGGGGCGTTGCCAGGGCGACGCTCTGGCAACGTCTCCAATGTGGTGACGTCACTTCCGGGTGACATCACTACGCTGGGGAAGTCGTCCAGGCTGGACGACTTCGGGGGTGGGGTTCCCCCGGATCGGGAACCCCTTTGGCGGGGGATCCCCCGCCCCCCGGGGCTGACTTGGCAGCCCTAGACCGTCATAAGGAGAGCTTTCACCTCTGCATTTGCAGGCGTTTGGTCCCCTTTCAGGTTTTAACGTTTCTGATGACTGTGGTTCTACTTTATTAAGTTTCTTACATCAGAAAGAAGAGGGCATTCTTTTGTACAAAGTGTTTTTTTTTGGGGGGGGGACCTATCTAAAGGAAGCCGTTTGATAGAAGTCATAAAGGATTACGTCAAGACAAAATGATTCCAAGCGGTGAGATGAAATTGGGATGCTTCACTCCACATTGAAACTTGCATCTGGGCAGACCGAAAAATGGCTGTGTAGAGGGGAAGTGAGGGAGGCATTTAAGGAAAACATGGCAACCAAACCAGAGACAGGCGAAAGCCACG
Organism: Lepidodactylus listeri; assembly: GCA_029233225.1. Lineage (NCBI taxonomy): Eukaryota > Metazoa > Chordata > Lepidosauria > Squamata > Gekkonidae > Lepidodactylus > Lepidodactylus listeri. The sequence goes on along the minus strand of JARCFY010000009.1, from coordinate 105,829,254 downwards.
CCAATGATAATGAATGGCCAGAGAGAGGGATCACAGGGCTTTCTCAGGAGACCTGAGGGCCAGGGTCAGCTGTTCGGTGGTTACGATGATGATTCCACTCATTTTGTGCCAGCAGAATGTCCCAACTAAGGGTACACTTGACAGGGAAATCAGCCGGTGTGAGTTCTCTGATGAGTCTTCCTGTATGAGACCGATTTCCAAAGGCACCTGTCTCTCATCTCCACATTACATTTTTTTTAAGGCACGCACTAAACATTCTTTGCTGTATTCCTAAATGATAGAATGTGTGGCGGTGGTATGGGATTGCGGTAGCTCACAGGAATGGTTTCTGCCATGTTATAATTTTTTTTATAGTTTCAGATGGATTCTTGTGTTGGTTTGCAGAGGGAGAGCAAAATTAGAGTCCAACAGAACCTTAAAGACCAGCAAGACTTCCCAGGGTATAAAGCTTTCGAGAGTCAGAGGAAGGAAGAGGAGGAGGAGGAGGAGGAGGAGGAGTTGGTTTTTATACCCCGCCCCTTCACTACCCGAAGGAGTCTCAGAGCAACTCACAATCTCCTTCCCTTCCTTCCCCCCACAACAGACACCCTATGAGGTAGGTGGGGCTGGGAGAGCTCTGAAAGAACTGTGACTAACCCAAGGTCACCCAGCTGGCTTTATGTGGAGGAAGAGGAGTGGGGAATCAAACCCGATTCTCCAGATTAGAGTCCACCGCACTTAACCGCCACACCATAGGTGTAACCACACCACCTGGAAAATCTTGTTGGTCTTTTAAGGTGCCACTGGACTCAAACGGCACTCATTTTTTTTTAATGGTATTCCATTAATTCCTGAAGACTCATAGCATGGAGCAAATCTTTAAGAAATGGGAATGCATCTGCTAATTCAGTTTGGTGTAGTGGTTAAGTGCGCAGACTCTAATCTGGGAGAACCTGGTTTGATTCCCCACTCCTCCACTTGCACCTGGCTGGATGACCTTGGGCAAGCCATAGCTCTGTACCAGCTGTTCTCTCAAGGACAGCTTGGGAAAGAGCTCTCTCAGCCCCACCTACCTCACAGGGTGTCTGTTGTGGGGAGGGGAAGGGAAAGGAGTTTGTAAGCCGCTCCGAGACTCCTTTGGGTAGTGAAGGGCAGGGTATAAATCCAATCTCCTCCTCCTTCTTTGTAATGTGTAGATGGAACCTAAGTTGTCATGAACTCCTATGGGGAATGTTATGTGTGTGGAGTGTTGTGCACAGAACAGACTAACTCATGTGCAGAAATTTTATTTCAGTCACTTGTCGTTCATTTTGTGGCAGAGCAAGCACAAGGGGGCATGAACAAATATCAGAGGTTTGAGGGTTCTGTTATTAAACAAAAACACATAATCAAGCGGATGAACCCCACACCTTGCATGCTTTGCCTAAGTACTGTTTTTGAGTCGTTTTTTTCTCCCAGCTAGGCTTTGATAGAGGAAGTGTGCCCAACTACATAGAAAAAAACGCTGAATGTACCAGAGTAATGTGTGGGAGAAGGCCGGGTTTATCTCTGGGCTATCATTTGTTTAAAATGCTTTGACGCTCAGAGTTGCGATAGACCTTGCTTTATTGGAGATGAGATGTTTCCTTTAGTTTAAAATAACTTTATTACCAAGGGGAAAAGGTACAGGGGAGGGCTACAAAACAATAACATCTAGAGAGCTACATCTTGCTACATCTTCACACAAACATGGTGAGATCAGAAGAACGGAGAATCTCTTTCTCCCTGACCCCTAGAAGGAAACCGCCTGAATACAGTATCTAATCAATACAGCAATACCCCTTTAGATTCACGGGCTTTTTCCACATTGGCTGGCTGCCAGGTTCCCCTTCCAGGTCAGGCTAAACAACAGCGCTTAAGAGTAACCAAGTTAACCCTATAATGACTGAATGTGAGTTCTTGTAAACAAATACATTGCCAACACAACCTAAGTCCTGGGAAGCCTGCAGGGAGTCTCTTCTTCAGCACAGGAAAAGACAGCAGTCAAACTACTTTAGAGGGGAGGTGTAAAATGACCCTTAGCTGTTTGCCGGCTTGGTCCCTCTCTGAACTCTGCCAGCATCTCTTCTTCCCAGGTTGGTTGTGTCCCCCCGCATCTGGGCTGTCCCTCTTCCTCTTTCTTCCTCCAAAGTTCACCCCTTGCCCCCAGCTGTTCGCTGGCCTCTGTTAAAATGCCTCCCCTGCTTTTGTGGGTCCCTCCCCCCCATTAGCATGCTCTGGCAGGTCTGCTGCTTACACATCCCAAATCCAATCTTTGCCAAACTTGGAGGATGGGTGGAGGAGAGCGTGCTAAAGACTCCCTGTGAGTCTGGCATCTCTAACTTGTGATGGGGCTGTTCTACCACCTCCCAAACTCCCAAACCACAAACCAGTTCAGGAAATGGGAAAAGTTCATGAAAGTTCCTGGTTCATGTAATCAAACAAGCCACAAACCACCATTTCCCCAGGTCTTGCACATCCCTGGGGGGGAAGTATTTGCAGAATGTACAAGAAATGTTGTCCATGTCCTCTGTGGGCCTGTTGCCTGTTGAGTATGGGGTGTACTCTCTGTGTCTGCCGCATTTACGAGTTTGGTGAGAGCCAGTTCGGTATAGTGGTTAAGTGCGCAGACTCTAATCTGGGAGAACCGGGTTTGATTCCCCACTCCTCCACTTGCACCTGGCTGGATGACCTTGGGCAAGCCATAGCTCTGTACCAGCTGTTCCCTCAAGGACAGATTGGGAAAGCACTCTCTCAGCCCCACCTACCTCACAGCGTGTCTGTTGTGGGGAGGGGAAGGGAAAGGAGTTTGTAAGCTGCTCTGAGACTCCCTTGGGGAGTAAAAGGTGGGGTATAAATCCAATCTCTTCCTCCTCCTTCTTCTACCTTCGGTGTGTGAAAAACAAATCATTTGCCCCTGTGCAGGCAGGCAAATTCAGACACACAGCACAGACTGAAATATCAAGCAAATCCCATTTGTACAGGGTGGGAGTTAGAGAAGTTTCTGACTGAGATCCCCTGATGAAAGCTCATTGTGAAACAGACTGAGATGTAAAAAGTCAAATGAACTAGTCTCCCTTTCACCTTGTTCCTGCTTCCCCCCTTCTACTTACCGGTATGACCTTATTTTCTTTCAGATTGTGACAAGTACATGAAAACAAGCTTCAGAGTGACCCTTATTAGGCGGGAACATCTGCTACCTCTTGTGGTTGGAAGACATTCCTGTCAGTTAAGATATCTGCTAAGTCATTCTCTCCCTTCATTGCCCTTTCCACTTCTCTTCCCTCACCTGATGCAGCTATGAAAAGCAGACAACAAAACACTGAAACTCTTGTCATGTCCAAACATTACTGGATCTTTTAAAAAAACTTATTAGATTAGTCGTTATCAAGGATATTACAGAATAGAGGCAATAGAGTTTCAGTTTTGATTACTTTTTGAAGGCCCTTCCCTAACGTGGGCAGTGTGCATCCTAGAGGCATTCACTTGCACAGCCTCGCAGGTAGGGTTGCCATCCTCCAGGTAGGGCCTGGGGATCTCCCGCTTTTACAACTAACCTCCAGCTGACAGAGATCAGCTCCCCTGGAGAAAACGGCTGCTTTGAAGGGTGGACTCTATGGCATTGTATGATGCTGACGCCCCTCCCTTCCCCATACCCTGCCCTCTCCCGGATCCACCCCCAAAGTCTCCAAGTATTTTCCAACTCAGACCTGGAAACCCTACTCGCAGGCCTTAAGCATGGAGCCTGAAGAGCAAATGCATCCAGTAACAACAAAAAAAAGAGCTTCAATGTAGCAGCAACAGAAGGGCAGCGGCTTCGATAAAGTTATGAAATAGCAGGATTTGTTTTGTTTCTAGCTTTTCACAAGGCAAACAAATGACACATCTAGTTGCGTCTGACACATTCCAAGCCTCGCAGATTCTTTCACCCTCTCCGGGGACTCTCAGCTCAATGAAATGGAAATTTCGGTCAGCAAAATCCTTCAGCACTGAAAGGCAACAGACAGGCACAGATTGCCCATATGCCAACTAATTCGGGGACTATGTTAAAACAAAAAAGAAATCAATGCTACTAAAGAAATCACTGTATTCTGAGGTGAGACCTCTTGCCTTTAGCTTAAAAAAAAAAAGAATCCTTAAAATACTTTATTTCTGCCCCATTGTTTTCCTTCAGTTGTATATGAATACAAGTATAAAGTTTCTGCCTCTCAGATGTTTGACCATGCTGTATAAATCTGCAGACAGAGAACCACATCGCCCGTCGGTAGCAGATTGTTTTCGCTGCTTCCAGTTTATCTTCTGCAGAGGTGAAGTGTCAGGGGAGGGGGACGTTGGGATGGTGCCCACCAGCTGCAGACCCAACTGCTCTGCACTCAGCTGCATCCTGATTCGACAAGGCATTATGTATGATGGGCATCTTCCATCTTTACAGCATACCGATTGCACATAGAGAGCTTATCCATGCACATTTAGGCGGAAAGGCAAACGCCCCAGTGCAAATGTGACTTTTGCCTGGAGATCAAGGGTGGGTTTATTGACCCAGATCTCCATGTATTAATTTCTACATAAGAACATAAGAGAAGCCAACGTTGGATCAAGCCAATGGCCCATCCAGTCCAACACTCTGTCACACAGTGGCCAAAAACACCAGGTGCCATCAGGAGGTCCACTACAAAAGACCATCTACACAGGATTCTAGCATATTCCCTAGGAGCAACTCTCAGCTACGCCATGCAGGCGGGAGCTCTAAAAGTCTGCATCAGTTTGCTTTTGGCAAGTTTCTAGCCCTTATGGAATTGTGGCAGCAGAGACCATGAGAAGCGGAATAGTGAGGCTTTAAAATGGGTTATGTGTTCAAGCCTGAATTCTCCCTAGGAGCTAAAATGACCAAACCGGGGCTATCATACTTTGGTCACAACTTGAGAAGGCAAGAATAACTAGAAAAGACAATAATGGTAGGAAAAGTTGCAAGCAGCAAGGAAAGGGGAGGGACTGACTCCTTGAAGGCCCTCCGGTTGCAAGACCTGAGCAAGGCTGTGAATGAGAGGATGTTTTGGAGAATGTTAATCCATAGAGTTGCCATAAGTTGGAAGCGACTTGATGGCACTTAACACACACAAACACATGCTCTACCAAAGACAGGGGCTTTTAAAGGCTCCAAGAAAGAAGAAACATCTCACAAGAGGCCATTTTCAGGGGGGTGGACCAAAAAGAAAGGGAGTTGAGGGGATACAATGATTGTTGAAAATCATAAGAAGGATCAAGGTGGACAGGTTCTCCATATTTATTTGTTAATTAAGGGTATTTCTATCCTCCATTAATTTGTCGAACTTAAAAAAGCATACTAGCAGTGATTGTTGTAGCCCATGACTGAGAATTTCATAATTTCATAATTTACTTATGTTTACTCCTCCTTTCGGAATTACTATTGGCAACATGTCTCCCTTTATAGAAGTAAAACAGCCAAATACAGCAATAGGTAGAACACAAATAACCAGAGAGCCACAGATGGGAGCTCTTGCTTTCGAACTGCTAGTATGCTTTTTAAGTTTGACAAATTAATGGAGGAGAACTATATAAAGAGCCAAACAGCTGTTTATATAGTTATCCTAAACAGCTATTGAGAGGGGCCGTGATGGCTCAGAGGTTAAGATGCTGAGCTGCAGACCAGAAGGTCGGTAGCTCAGCACTTTGAGACCTGAGTGCCGCATGATGGAGTGAGCTCCCGTCTCTGGCCCCAGCTCCTGCCAGCCTAGCAGTTCAAAAGCAAGACATTGCGGGTAGATAAATAGGTCTCGAACTGCCGAACTACAGACCTTCCGATCTGCGAGTAGGGGCCCCTAATTCACCCTCTCCTTGTTCAGTATTTGATATTACTATGTTTTACAATTTTCTTTAAGACCGAGGGAAAGAATTTCTCTGTTTTTGACATCCTACCTTACTTTTATTTAGATGTGCGCATAAAATGTCTTAAAAACAGTGTAAGCAGTTATTTAAGTCATTACCATCACATAGCGCCTTACTTGAACAAATAGCTATAGGGACAGTCTATCACCATTTTGTTCAGTGTTTATCACTGTTAATGAAGTTATCATTTTTAATTGGATTGTTTAATCTCAATTTCTCCCATCTCCCAGAGTCTCCTATTGTGTTGCCGTAACATCTGTTGTCAGATGTTTCATCCAGAGACCGGGGGGGGGGGGGGACTGAACACAGATTTAAATTTCACTCATAGTGACACAGAAATTCTATCTTCGTAGTTATACAGCACTTGGTCTAAAAGCAGACTGTAAAAACAATTTGGAAAGATCAACTCCTTAATTAAGTGCCTGGGAGAAAAAAAATATTTTGGTCTGGCGCCTAAAGGAGAGAAAGGTAGGTGCCGGGTGAGCTTCAAAGAGAAGGGCATTTCACAGATGAGGAGTCACCACTAAAAAATTCCTGTCTCTGGTAACCAACTACTTTGCTCCTGCAGCTGGGGGCATGGAGAGGAGGGTTTGTGAGCAGATTATTAATAGATGGGCTGGACATCATGGGAGAAGGTGATTGTGATGGACCGCACTTTTTAAACGCTTAGAAATGCTGTACAAAACCGCGAAAGGACTGAATTAACCCTTCCCAGTCCTTCAGCTGTTTGTACAGCACTTCTAAGCTTTTAAAAACGCAGTCCATCACAATGATCATTCAAGTGAACCACAGTCAACCACCACTAGTAACAAGTGCAACAATTTGAAGAGCCTGGTTTCTGGTTAGTCATCGACAGGCTGTGTGCACCGAGTATATCTGAGAAAGATCAGTGAGCTGGAAATTGAACAACATATGGAATGCACTCACGTGGTAATGCCACTGTTACGACATTAGAACAACATTGCTAGCACCTTAATATTTAATATTGTATTGTTTTAATTCATTGTTTTAATGCTTATGGTGATTTTGATTGTTTTAATATGTATTTTATTCTGTGTAAGCCGCCCTGAGCCTGCTTTGGTGGGGTAGGGCAGGATATAAGCCGGGAAATAAGTAAATAAAGTACTCTGCCCCCAAGCTTTTGGACTTCAAAGGTTAAAAAACAGCACTCTGGATTGTGTCCAGACAACAGATAGGCAGCCAGGGTGTATCTTTCAGCACAGTGGTGATGGCATCCCTGTACCCTGCCCCTGACAGAAGCCTGGCTGCCACACTTTGAACCAGCTGAAGTTTCTGGACAGTTTCCAAAGGCAGCCCCATGTGGAGTACACTACTGTACTCTAGCCTGGATGTGACTGGGGAATGGATCATCATGGACAGATCATATTTTTTAAGGAATAGCCATAGGATTCCTGGGTTTGCAGAACCCTCATGGACTAAAGAAGAAGAGTAGGTTTTAATACCCCGCTTTTCTATACCCGAAGGAGTCTCAAAGTGGCTTATAACTGCCTTCTCTTTCCTTCCTCACAACAGGCACCTTGTGAGGCAGGTGGGGCTGAGAGAGTTCTAAGAGAACTGTGATTGGCCCAAGGTCACCCAGCAGGCTTCATGTGGAGGAGGAGTGGGGAATCAAACCCAGTTCTCCAGGTTAGAGTCCGCCACTCTTAGCCACTATGCCACACTGGTCATCTGGGTGAGTGCGGGCTGCGCTGAGAAGGGGGAAGGGATCACAACCACCCCTCTTCTATCGGATGTTCCTTCTGTCTGTATAATGGTGGCTAACCCAAAATTTTCCCTTTAGTAAAGGTTCTGTTTTGGAGAGATGATACAAAGTGAGTATTTGTCTCGCTGAAGCCCCAGCTCCGGATATGCGGAATTGCACAAAATTGAATTTCTGCACTCTGGGATTTGTGAAATTCATTTTCTTTATTAGTTTTGTAAATGGATGTCATCTTTCTCCACTTCCCTCTTTAACTGGGGGAACAAACATTCCCATTTTCTCTTTATAACTAGTGGAAGCAATTACCACTATGTATCGATTCTGTTTTGTTGGTTCCAAAGACAAACAGTACTATTATACCTATATTACGATTCTGAAATGCGTCCTATTTTTGCTGATGTTCTTAACCAGGAGTGTATTATTCCATCCACATGGTGAAATATGCTTCCAAGTTCATGGCTCTGTTTATTGAAGAGTTAGCTGCTGCATATCTAAGATGTCTGAGAAAAATACATTTTCTTTAAGACTTTCTCACCCATTGAAAATATTTACAGACATGCTCCTCCCTCAACACCCACCCTCCTGAACTCAGAGGAAGCAATCTCAAATAATTCCTTCTGTAAGTAGGCAGAGAAATAGACTAATTTTTCTGGCCCAGATCTATAAAGAGGGACCCATTCCTGGAGTTATTCGATCTAGTGAGTTCTTTCCAGATGTGCAGTACGATCATCTAGGACAGTGGTGGCAAACCTATGGCACGCGTGCCAGAGGCGGCACTCAGAGCCCTCTCTGTGGGCACGCACGCAGTTTGGGCACTCAGTCTCTAAAAGGAAAAAGACGACACAGACTCGAGGCTGGGCTGCTCTCAAACTTACAAAGTATGAGCCAAAGTTAGACAAATTATCAGCATGCATACAACAGCAAAAATCACATTAATTGTTCAAAAGCATGCCAAATGCAAACTTTTACCTTTCAATAAAAAGTTGTTTGTATAATTGAAAGCTCTGTTATTGTGTTTTTCTTTTAAGACAAAAGATGTTAATGTATGAGTTCTTTTTTCTAAACTAAAACCTCAGTATTCAGGTTAAATTGTCATGCTGGCACTTTGTGATAAATAAGTGGGTTTTGGGTTGCAGTTTGGGCACTTGGGCTGAGGACAGACTGGCAATCTGGAGCAAGATGAATGCGGAGGAAACTGCTGTGGGGGAAAAACTCCCCGGGGCTGGCCATTCACACGACCGGTGTATTGAGCAACGGTGCGGATACGGAGCGTTCAGACTGCTGCAGAGTGGCCCCACATGGGCCGGCCTCCACAGCTCGTGATAGGGCTGTTTCGGCAATTTGCGCATGTGCGCATGTGCGCGCATGCGCAAACTGGCAAAACGCCGCGTTCACACTGCCGCCTCCGCTTGCCTCCCACCTTCTTCCGGTTCACACTGCCTGGAATCGGGAGGCAAGCGCAAGACGGCCCCTGGACACCGGTTTCTCCCGGTGTCCTGTTAAAGCGGATGGAAAGCGAGTGGGAGACGGGTAAGTGCGAAACGGAGCTGACGGACAGATGCGCATGTCTGAACGCGCTCCCTTCTTCCACTTCCAACGTGGGGCTGTCCCGCTTTACATTGCCAGTCTGTCCTCAGCCTTGGTCTCTAAAAGGTTCGCCATCACTGATCTAGGACAATGGTCATTTGGATACTAAACCTCACCAAAACAGATCTTGTTGGTTAGTTACAGTTGTTATAACTAACGTGAAGAAAAATTAACTAGCTTTGAAAATAGTGAAGGAAAGCTGGTATTCCTCTGGGTCTTTTCTGGTACTGCCTGATACTGGCATGTCCTGTTTTTGGGCTCCCCACCGCCCGGCATCGCCGTGGTGCGGGGGAGCAAGTTTGCCGCCTCGCATGAGACGAGGCAGCAACAGAGTGCGTCGGCGCTCATTGGCTTGGCGGGGGCGGGGCTAGCTCGATTAGAGCCGTTGCCCCGTTCCCGCCTTCGCAGTCCGTTTTGCGCACTCGTTGTAGACAGAGCACGCCTGGGGGAGCTCCGTTTTAGGCCTTGACTGTGAGGCGACGGCTGCGGTGGGCTCCGTGCGAGCTCCATTGTGGGAGGCGGTGATTCTGCTCCCCCCGGTTCGGGCGTTTGTTTGCGTGCTCAGAGAGGGAGAGCACGCGTTGGTGGAGCTCTCAGCGGGGGCCTTAGTAGGCGTTTTGTCGGGCAGCGGTGGCGGCGATTGTTTTGCTCGCCTCCCCTCCCCGCTGACGGCAACAGCAGTTGCGGCTGCTCGCAGGGCTCCGTGGCTTGGTTTTGTGAGGTGCTGTGGCATCAGGCCGCGTCAGGGCGTTGACAGAGGGGCAGCTGGTTGTGCTCCTGCTCTGGCCCCCCTCCCACCCTTGCGATTATTAGGGGCTGGCTGTACGGGTCCGGTCGAGGCGGCGGGTAGGGTCGCTGCACCCCCCCCTCACTGGGTTGATTTGGCCCCCCCCTGCCGGCCGTTTTGGGAGCACGCTTGGAGCTCCGCTTGGGTCTTGGTGGTGCAGTGAGGCGATGGCTGCAGCGGCGCCGTCCGAGCTCCTGGATTTCATTGGCAGAGGAGCACACAGCGTCTGGCTCTGCTTCGGGCGGTTTGCCCCTTTGGAGTGTGGCTCGTGCCCCCCCCCTGGAGTTTGAGGGGGCGAGCAAGCGTCTGGGCCTCTCTAACAGTATAGGTGGGGGGCTGAGTTGGTGTTAGTTGTTTGTTCCCCCCCCCGGACGGCTTGGCAGTCACTGGTATTCATATTATAAGGCTTAGTAGCTGGGCGTTGGAGGGCCCCCCCACCCCCTTTCTGGGACAGCTTTAATCCGGCCCATTTTAGCAGGTTAGCCTGATCTCATCAGATATTGGAGGCTGAGTGGGGTCGGTCCTGGTGGGTGCTTGGAGGGGAGTCCACCGAGGAAGTCCAGGGTTGCTGCACAAGAACAGGTGGGGGCAAAACACCTCTTAACGTCTCATGCCCTGGAAACCCTATAGGGCGGGGTTACCATAAGCTGGTTGAGGCCTTGTTTGCCGGGCCAGTTCGGCGGCCATTTTGGTAAGGTCTCTTGGCCTTGCAGGTTTACTCCTGGGTGATTGGCGGCCATTTTAGTGAGGTCTTTTGGGCCTCATGGTCGGGGGCCATTTTGGGAGAAGGCTGTGGCGGCCATTTTAGGTGGCTCACTATTTTAGATCCCTGTGGGAGCATTAGGTGAATTGAATATACTAATTCACGTACATTTCTTTTCGTTTGTATTGTCAATAGTTCGTAGTTATGGCATCTGGAAAAGGTAAGGGCAAGGGCAAGCGCCCGGCGCCGAAAAGACCTCCGGCAAGGCCTGATCCTGTAGTTCCTTCCAGTGATGAGGAAGAGGAGAATGTGATCAACGTGGCCATTCTGCAGTGGCTGGAGGCGCTTGAAAAGGAACGGGGTATGCCAGCAGGTGGTTTACCGGTTGACAAATCTGACAATGTGTCTTTTCAAGCACAGGTGCTGGCACGTTTGGCCTTTCTGGAGGACAGGCAGGAGGCGGCAGCTTCAGGCCTGATGGGTGCAGAGTCTAGCCAACAGGGTCCAGGTGTAAGGGAGCAGCAGATGGCGCTTTACTCGCCTTCACAATTTACCGGAGGTAAGGAGTTGGCATTGGGTAGGCAGGGATCAACGTGGCCTTGGGGCCCAGGCGGCGAGAGTTCAGCCGCTTTGCCTCTGCCTCAGCCTGGCCAGCCTCTGGGCCCGGCTTTTGAGCAGGGGGCCACTTATTCCCAGATGCCACAGGTTCCTTGGCCTTCACATTCATGTTATGGCTCTCCTTCTGGGTACCAGGGAGCTGGACCACACTGGGTTTTTCCCCAGCCCAACGCAGGTTACCCTTATGTGGGCGGATCAGCGTATGATTCAGTGGCTGCGGGGGCGGTTCCGAGTGGCGACGCAGACCTACCTTTAGGTGACCATCTTTCAATGGCAACTAAAGATAAAATACTGAAAGGGGAGTTTGTAGATGTGTTTAGTCTACTTTACCGGGAGTTAGAAAAAAAGGACAAGGATAATTTGGATGATAGGGAAAAGGAGCGCTTGAAGCGCCGGGTAGTAGATAGGACATGGGCCAACTGGTTTCCGGGTTTCCTAATCTACGCAGCAGTCATAGTGCGACACCAGCCGTGGAGGGCCTCTTCGATGCTCCAGTATTTGGACATCATCTACAAGGCCTATACAGACTTCCCGAGCCTGGCTTGGTCGCAATATGACGAGCAATTTAGAATGAGGGCAGCCATTAACCCGGCCATGCGATGGGACCGGATATGTTCTAACTTGTGGCTGCAAATCATGTCTCCGGCCAGGTCCGCTTGGGGTGAGCGGTCTCATAGCGGCCATTCTGTTAAGAGGGCGCCAGTGCAGGCAGGTTCCCGCCCTGTGGCGGGGCAGGCAGTTCAACGACGCCAGCTTTGCTGGGAGTTTTCTTCCCAGGGAACCTGCGGTCGTAAGTCGTGCACTTTTAGGCATGAGTGCCCCTTGTGTGCCGGACCTCATCCCTTATCCAGTTGTCCACGGCCCTTATCCAGTTGTCCACGGGGGGGCAAAGAAGGCAAGTACTCAGGGGGGGGAAGCCAGGCAACCCCCTTCTGATAAAGGGGCCTAGCCCGATTAAATTGGGAGTTCTGAGACGCTGGTTGCGTAGTTATCCAAGGATGGGCGACGGGGCCTACCTCTTGGAAGGGTTCACTGTCGGTTTTCGCATACCGTTTCAGGGGAGGAGGGTTCCCTATTTGGCTAGCAATTTAAAGTCGGTTTTGGGCATGGAGGACATAGGTAGGGCCAAGATTGCCAAGGAGTGTCAGGAGGGCAGGGTTTTGGGCCCGTTTGTTAGTCCACCAGTGGCCAATTTAAGAGTTTCCCCTTTAGGTGTAGTTCCAAAGAAGGCTCCTGGTGAGTTTTGCCTCATTCATCACCTGTCCTACCCTCGGGGGGGGGTCGGTGAATGATGCCATACCAGGTGATTTATGCTCCGTCAAATACACTTCCTTTGATCAGGCCATACGGGTGGTTCGCCTTTGTGGTGTGGGAGCCGAGTTGGCTAAATGTGACATTAAATCAGCCTTCCGGCTCCTCCCGGTGCACCCTGAGGATTTTGAGCTGCTCGGATTTGCCTTTGAAGGAAAATTTTACATGGATAGGGCTCTACCCATGGGTTGCTCGGTGTCCTGTTCTGCTTTTGAGAGGTTCAGTTCGTTTTTGGAATGGGCCTTGAGAACCAGGATGGGGCTCTGTAGTACTGCCCATTATTTAGACGATTTTCTTTTTGCGGGCAAGAGGGGTTCTGGTCAGTGTCGTTTTCTGCTGGACAGTTTTGTCTACCTGGCTGATGAGCTGGGTGTCCCTCTTGCTCCGGAGAAGACTGAGGGCCCGACCTCCACATTGACGTTTCTAGGTATTGAGATTGATACGGTTAGTTTGAGCTGCAGATTACCACGAGAAAAATTGGAAGCATTAAAGGCACGGGTTAGCTCTGTTAGGTCCCTTAAAAGGGTCACACTCCTGGAGTTGCAGCAGTTGGTAGGTCACCTCAACTTTGCATGCAAAGTTGTGGCACCGGGTAGGGCATTTGTGAGGAGGTTATGTGATTTAATGAGAGGTCTCCGGCTCCCACACCATAGGACCAAGGTCTCCAAAGGGATGAGGGAGGACCTCTTTGTTTGGGAACAGTTTCTGGACTCGTTCAATGGGGTCTCTCTTTGGCGGGACGAGCTCTTGTTGGAGGCTGAGCTTCAGATTTTATCTGATGCATCTGGCTCTTCCGGTTACGGAGTTTATTTTAGGGGGCATTGGTGTGCCGGGGACTGGCCTGAGGATTGGTTTCAGGCAGGTTGGGTCAAGGACCTCACCTTCCTGGAGTTTTTTCCAATTGTCGCAGCGGTGTGGATTTGGCCAGCTGATTTGGCTAATAGGACTGTCCATTTCTGGTGCGACAACCAGTCCACGGTTCATGTCATCAATTCCCTTACATCTAAATCCCCTAGGGTCATGGCCCTGGTTCGGGCTTTCACATTGCAGTGCCTTAAATTTAACATCTTGTTTAGGGCCAGACATGTCCCGGGGGTCGCTAATGGGATCACTGATGCTCTCTCTCATAAACAGATGGAGAGGTTTCGTCAGCTGGCTCCAGAGGCCGACCCGCTCCCGGCACGGATGCCCACAGAGGTGTGGGGGATTGGAGGGCTGAGGCCGACAGGGCAATGAGCCTGGCACTCGCCCCTTCTACCAGGAGAGCTTACCTGAAGGCCGGTAAGCAGTTTCTGTCCTTCAGGGCGGGAGCGGGTTTGCAGCAGGTCTGGCCCATTCCTGTGTCACACCTGATGCAATTTTGTGTGACACTACGGAATGGTGGCCTTTCAGCTCACACAATCAGAGGCAAGCTGTCTGCGCTGGCTTTTGCCAGTAAGGCCTCGGGTCACAAGGACACCACGGGCGACTTCCGTCTCCGGAAGATGCTCGAGGGGTGGTCTCGAGAATCCATTAGGGCAGTTGACACTAGGGAACCTTTGACACCCATGGTCCTGAGGGGGCTGGAGGGCCAGTGGCCCTCTTGTTGTAGTGACAGCTACGAGGTGGGCCTGTTTCATGCCGCTTCGCTGACCGCCTTTTTTGGGGCGCTCAGGATTAGCGAACTGGTGGCAGGCTCTCGGGCTGATGTTTCCGGTGCAGCTTTGGAGCTTAGGGACGTATCAATCATTAATTTTCAGCTACGGATTAGGTTGCGTAGATCTAAAACTGATCAGAGGGGTAAGGGGAGTGTGCTGGAACTAGGGTCTAGTTCGGAGTCAGCACTGTGCCCAGTCGCCGCCATGAGGCGGTACTTGACACTTCGGGGTGATGGCCCGGGCTACTTGTTTCGGCATAGCGACAGCACCCCTCTTACGAAGTTCCAGTTTTGGACCGTGACTCGGAAGGCTTTGATCCGGCTGGGTCTGGGCGGGGTTCGTTTTTGTTCCCATTCTTTCCGAATTGGGGCAGCATCGACTGCTGCAGCCATGGGGTACCCTGCTAGGAAAATACAGACGATAGGGCGTTGGAAATCTGGATGCTATAAGAGTTATGTTAGGCGTTGTACCTTGTAAGTTCGTTGTAGTTTCATTCAGATGTTTGTTAATAAAGTTCTTTTTACAGGTGCTGCAGGCCGTGAGACAAGACGAAGGGTCATAATCTGCGGCCACAGCATGGTCTTTTGGGTGGCTCATCGGGCGAGGAGAACATCTTTCGGCTCCCAGCTTGGCCTCAGCGAAGTGGCAACGGTTGAGTGGTTGGGGAGGAGGGGCATGAGATGGCCGGCGCTCCTCCTGTTGTTGTTTGAGGAGAGGCGCCCCCCCCTCATGTGCTAGTCATACACCTGGGGGGCAACAATTTGGGTTTGGTCAAGGGCGTGGCCCTTGTGATGCAGGCCAGGGCTGATTTGGCACTGATCAGGTCAAGGTGGCCTGGTGTGCAGATAGTATGGTCTGCCATGCTCCCCCGTCTGGTTTGGAGGCATGCCGGTGACCCCAGGTGTATGGAAAGGGCTAGGCGTAATGCTAACAGCCAACTTTGCACGGCCATGGAGTCCGGGTTGGGTCTCTTTTTGCCGCACCCAGGCATACAGGTCAGGTTCCCGGACCTGTATCGCCCTGATGGGGTGCACCTTTCAAACAAGGGCAATGTGGTAGGTTTATGCAAGCAAGAAATGGAACTGGTGGGTGCCTCACGGCATATCCCTGTTGGGAACAGGAGGTCATCAGGAACCACCTTAGGGCCTTGCGGTCTGGGGAGGTGAATGGTGATCGCCTCTGGGAACCTCTCAGACTAGGCTCCTCCCTGAAGGTCTGTGCAGCCTCAGGGGTAGGCGCCCCTGGGAGGGGATGCCAGTATGCTGGGCCGCCGGTTACGAGCCAGAATCTCACTGGGTCAAGACTGGGGCTAGGTTACCTGCCCATTACAAGGGCAAGGAGGCTGTGTCTGGGAATGACGCCTGCCTTGCCTGTTCCTGTGCTTGCTTAGTTTACCCGTTGCTGCATGTTCTGTTTAAATAGTTAATAAAGTGGCCCTTGTTTGATTCCAAAACTGTTGTCTGTCTCGTTATTTCATGCTGGGGTGGCAATGGGCTCCCCACCGCCCGGCATCGCCGTGGCGCGGGGGAGCAAGTTTGCCGCCTCACATGAGACGAGGCAGCAACAGAGCGCGTCGGCGCTCATTGGCTTGGCGGGGGGCGGGGCTAGCTCGATTAGAGCCATTGCCCCGTTCCCGCCTTCGCAGTCCGTTTTGCACGCTCGCCCACCCACCCGCCCTGGTTGCAGTGTAGGCTGAGGCTGGTCGCCTTTGGGGGCCAGGTAGGAATTTTTTACACCCCTTCCTGTTTGGCGCTTGGATGTGGTGTTTTTTCGCCTACCTTACACTGTTGCTAGTGGTTAAGGGCATAGATGGTGGTCGGGTATTAATTAGTATGGTCACTTGGTAGGTTTATGCAAGCAAGAAATGGAACTGGTGGGTGCCTCACGGCATATCCCTGTTGGGAACAGGAGGTCATCAGGAACCACCTTAGGGCCTTGCGGTCTGGGGAGGGGAATGGTGATCGCCTCTGGGAACCTCTCAGACTAGGCTCCTCCCTGAAGGTCTGTGCAGCCTCAGGGGTAGGCGCCCCTGGGAGGGGATGCCAGTATGCTGGGCCGCCGGTTACGAGCCAGAATCTCACTGGGTCAAGACTGGGGCTAGGTTACCTGCCCATTACAAGGGCAAGGAGGCTGTGTCTGAGAATGATGCCTGCCTTGCCTGTTCCTGTGCTTGCTTAGTTTACCCGTTGCTGCATGTTCTGTTTAAATAGTTAATAAAGTGGCCCTTGTTTGATTCCAAAACTGTTGTCTGTCTCGTTATTTCATGCTGGGGTGGCAAATTCCACGTGGCATGAAGCAGTTGGGAGATGGGAGGAAGTCAGTAGAAAATGGGAGGGACAGGCAGGTGTACTGGCCAAACAGCATTGTTCCAGTGATCAAAGATGATTGTGTAGATAGGTTTCCCTTGCTGTACACAGCATTTCTTTCCCTCCGTCGCTGATGGTCAGGGAATGCTTTCTGGAGCACGGTCAAGCACAGGGCATCAGCAAATCCCCATCCATCCTGAGTCGCTTTCTCAAGTCGCTTTCTCAGCGATAAGTGTGGGTTCTCGGGTTCTCAGTCATCGTTAGCCCTGTTTGATATTCGCTTTGCAAACTGCTAAGCTCAGAGACAGAGTGGTTTGATTTTCTATAGCGTGTGCATATGAGAGGGTGAGTGAGTCAGCATGCCACTCTTAATTTTTTAAAAAATATTATTTGATGAGAAGACATTCCATTCCCCCTATTAACTTCTTCAGTCTGAAAGCCGAGTCACGGGACCCTGGCCTGGGCATGTGTGTGTGTGAAACTTTTGTAGTCCACCCCAGACAAATCATATACGATTTCTAGCTTGTTTGAGTTCCTGTGCGTAATTCAGTTCCTTTCCACATTTGCCTGCCACTCCGGATTGTTCAAGTTGAGGCAATGTAAGTCCGTGGCAAAACAGCATCCAAATAACAGCAGGCTGAAACTGGGCTGACCACTGATGGGAGGTAATGTAATGCAGAATGGGGGGGGGGGGGGAAATCAAGAATAAAAAGGTTGAACTTGATTATGGTG
Source organism: Lepidodactylus listeri (assembly GCA_029233225.1). Lineage (NCBI taxonomy): Eukaryota > Metazoa > Chordata > Lepidosauria > Squamata > Gekkonidae > Lepidodactylus > Lepidodactylus listeri. Next base: position 105,811,949 of record JARCFY010000009.1, on the reverse strand, counting down.
TAGAATTGGGGGGGAAACCTGGATTTAAAAGAAGGTTGAATTCTGTTATGTCCTGGACGCAATTCCTGTACACTTGCATGATTCTTTGACGTGACCAAATGTGTAATGGCACCGGCCATGCAGTCTGACCGCATGGCCTGGAAAAGTACAAGCTTGAGGTAAAAGAACAATAGCACCCAGGCTCCTAAAGATATCAGGGGCTTAGCATATTCAAATGAACCAATGTAATCTCTGGTGGGAAGATTAACCTATCCTGCAGTGTGGGTGTGGAGGGGGGGGGGGCGAGGCTTTTCTGTGCATATAAACTGACCCCCGGGCCACCTCAGGCATGTTTGTTCCTGACCTACAATAAACTCCACTATGCTGAAACTCACTCTACCGGCCTCCAGACTCCAGTACTTTTCAAATTCACTTTTAGTGCGGAACTGCTTGGAGGACACCGTGGTGAACATGGATTAAAAGGAGTGTGCAGAAAGGGCCTCAGAGTGAGTAAGTGAGTGACTGAGAGACTCTGTGTATGTGTGTGTGTGTGTGTGTGTGAGAGAGAGAGAGAGAGAGAGAGAGAGAGAGAGAGAGAGAGAGAGATTACAATCACACACTAAAAATGATGTCCATCTGGCCCAGGATTAATACAGAACAGTCCTTTGTTTCAAGGAAACTGTGGGCAGAATGAAGGAGCAGAGTTATAGTGTTCCTTAGGACCAAAAAGTAAAGAGATGACTCTTCCACAGTCCAGAGCAGAGGCAGAGCTGGGATAGGACTGTGGCTCAGTGATGGACCGATTTCGCACATCGAGCTTACTCTGGGTTTTCGGCGTGGCATTTTGGCCTGGATCTTTCTGGTCGATTTCACATTAAGCTATTGCAGTGCAGTCTGCCCCGGGCTCGCTCCAGGGGGTTGATTTTCATACTGCAGCCTTGCGGGTGGTTTCTCATGGCTAATCTCCTCCCACTACAGCTCCTTGCCCTCCAAACCCCTCCCACCCCTTCCCCCCTTTTTTAAACGCATGTGCAATCGCGTGACACCATTATTTTGCAATTATGCTCCCAGTGCCACGCGCCACCTTCCAAGTACAGAGCTGAAATGAACCTAAAGCAAATGGCGTTCGATGCTCGTCTTCATCCCAAAATACAATCCTTCCTTCCTTAATCCATTCCCTTCCTTCCTGTTCAGGTTTTCCCGCCACTGATTCTGCAAAATGATTGGTCAGCAGGATGGACATGATGCACCGAGGGGCAAGATGCACTTCTCTTAATACAAAATGTCATGTGCATAGGCAGGCATAGTCAGGCATAAAATGGTGGATTAAGGCCTATCAATACTTACATCCCTGAGTTATACCAGTGCCACCATGGCAATGTTATTCTCAGGAAGAAAGTTGTAACTAATTCCACTGTAAACCCCCCCCCCCCGCCCCAATGACCACAGTACCATTGTTCGGGAGGAAATCTTGGCAGGCATGCTTCCGAAAAACACAACATTGCAGAAATAATATACACGGGAAACAGTAATGTGCGCAGACCTCTACCCCTTGGTAGAAGGGGAAAGTACTTGCAAGCAATTCTTGCAGGGCAGTCTAATTTACTGCCTCAAAAGTACGGTACAATGACCTGTCAGTAAAAACTGTTTTTGGCACATAACATGAAACGAATGATTAAAGAGCCCCGGCTACTTCCGCAAACTGGCGGGTTACAATGTTACATTATAATGATACCTTTTTTAAAAAAATATTTTTTAAAAGGATGGGAAGGGGTGGGCTAATGGGCATGGAAAGGGGGGGAGGGAGGGAGGGGGGTTTAGGATTCCCTCTGAGGCAACAAAAAACTTCTCGGAAAACCAGGATCAAGCTGACCCAGGGCAAATCGGGGGAGATCCGGGTCAAACGGTGACAGCGGGTCAAATGGTGTGAAACTGACCAAAAGCCCCGGAGGAAAATGAGGAGCGAACCCAGGGCAAAGCCCAGTGTGAAATCAGTCCACATGGAGAATCTGATTTGCATGCAGAAGCCAGCTTGGTATAGTGGTTAAGAGCCGTGGGCTCTAATCTGGAGAACTGTGTTTGATTCCTCAGTCCTCCACATGAAGCCAGCTGGGTGACCTTGGGCCAGTCATAGTTCTCTCAGAATTCTGTCAACCCTACATACCTCACAGGATATCTGTTGTGGGGAGAAAAAGGGAAGGCGATATGAAGCCGCTTTGAGACTCTTTAGGGTAAAGAAAAGTGGGGTATAAAACCAACTCCTCCTCCTTCCTCCTCCTCCTTCTGGAGTTCCCCAGCCTGGATCTGGCAACTGTACCCCTCCATCCCCTGCCAGTGGCCAGGATAGGGCTGCCAAGTATTGAAAACTCACCGGCGGGGGGAGTCCTCCTGCCGCCGGGAGTTTCTTCTGGCGCGCGCGCTTTGCGCGTGCGCCCATCGACGTCACCGGAAGTATCATAGAGTTTTGGGGCGATTGCCAGAGCGTCGCCCTGGCAACGCCCCCAACGTGCTGTGTCACTTCCTGTGACATCATTACGTCGTCCTTGCTGGATGACGTCAGTGGTGGGGTTCCTCCCGCTGGCCAAATGCTGGCCGGCGGATCGGGAATCCCTTTAGCGGGGAATCCCCCGCCCCCCAGGCTGACTTGGCAGCCCTAAGGCCAGGAGTGTGTGGCAACCCTAGTAGCACATCTGAATATTTTGCAAAACCTTTGTTCATATAGGATGGAATTCATTAGTCATCAGTCACTATTTGAGCAGAAGCAGGTGTGTGCTGAGTAATGAATAAGCAGCAGTAGTGATTCCTCAGGCCTTATTTGCATAAAACCACCACAGACAATGAGGGGAGACAATACCTCTCTCAGCATTGCCTGGTGCCTGCTTCCTCTCTGAACTGTTCTCTACACTTTCACACACACTAAATAACACACTTTTGATCCACTTTCAATGCACTTTGCAACTGGATTGTACTGTGTGAAATGGCAAAATCCTCTTGCAAAATGTCGATGAAGTGGATTGAAACTGCATTATTTAGCGTGTGTGAAAGCGCCTGTTCCACCACCCAGAAGACAAATGGAGGGCAGCACCAGTCGCTCAAGGCCAGAGTTGGGGGAAAGGCTTCAACTGATTTTAACAAATATATTCTATTCTGGTTGCTCAGAATATTGTAAAGAGCAGAAATGGATAAATTAACATTTAAAGTACAGCAAAGGAGTGATCTTCATGACTCTGTGAATCTAATGGGGGGAAGAAACAGATCCTTAGAACTCGTATGGCGGTAATATTAGATTGGGAAGAAGTATTTGTAATGATTATTTCTGTTTAATAAATATTAAAATTAAAACATAATTTTATTCAGGTTTTCTTCACAAGGCCATGCTGCTTCTGGCTGGCTGTAACAAGTGAATCAATTGAATCCTTCCTGGAGAAAGATTCTAGCCCAAGGGGTGTTGAGTTGCAGCACACATGGTGGAGTTGTCAGACCAGGACCTGGTTGGAGTGGACACTCTGCCATGGAAGCTCTCTGGGCCCCTCTCTTGGCCTGACGGACTTAATAGTTAGGGCTGGTAACATCCAGGAATTACAGCCTATCTTCAAACTACAGAGATGCTTTGGAGGAGGGGCAATGGATGCTTTGGAGGGTGGATTCTATGGCATTCTTGTCAGCTGTTCAGTTCCCCTTGGGGAGCACAGTGGGGCACGGCTAAATAAATAAAAATACTAAACAGCCACCTCGTGTCTCCTGTTTTCTCATTCTGCCTGGTAGCTAGGTTTGCCAAGCTCCAGCTGGGGCCTGGGGTTCTCGTGGAATCACAACTGAACTCCAGCCCATCTAGTTGCAGTAATGCCATCTATAGATTGATTTAGTGCCATTTGCAATCTTTTTAGCTATTTTAATTTTTTGGATTTTAAATTGTATAGATTTTCTGTTGTTAACCTCCCTGAGCTCTCTGAATTTAGAGAAGGGCAGTTTATAAATAGGAAGGAAGGAAGGAAGGAAGGAAGGAAGGAAGGAAGGAAGGAAAGGAAGGAAGGAAGGAAGGAAGGAAGGAAGGAAGGAAGGAAGGAAGATCGGTTCCCCTGGAGAAAATGGCAATTCTGGGGGAAGGACAGTGTGGCAGCACATCCCCATGTAGGTCCATCTCCGGGCACCACTGTTTGAAATTGAAATTAGGGTCTTTTCCTAACTTGCAGGGGTGGCTTGCAGGGTGTAATTCCACAGGCTTATGCCGCACCAAATGGGGTCTCTGAGCACTCTGAGGAAATACCCTTCCACGAGCCAGTTCCTCAGTTCCTCAGAGGCAGCCTTGCCATGGAAGGGAGGACCAGACCCTTCTTTAAGAGGCACAGAACCTTATCCTGCCAGTGGTCTAGCTTCTCTCACCCCTAAAACAACAGAGGTTCAAAGAGACAGGGTCTCATCCAAAGCAGAGGTTATTCAACAGCAGATAACAAGCAAGCTAGAAGCAGTCCCACACAGAATCCTAGATTGTGCCATGGAGGAAAGCAGGGTTATCAGGTCCCCCCAGCTCCAGGTTGGGAAATTCCTGGAGATTTGGAGGCGCAGTTTGGAAAGGACAGGGACCTCAATGGGGTACAGTGCCATAGAGTCCACTCTCCAAAGCATCCAGGATAGCCAGGGGATCTGACCAGTGTAGTCGGGAGATAAGTTGTAATTCTGGTGGATCCCCAGGTCCCCCCTGGAGGCTGGTATCCCCAGGAAAGATCAACATACACAGAAACAGTGTAATTACCACACAGAGCTGAGTTGCTGCAGATGGGTAAGAGCAGATGGAGTGAGGCGGAAACCCCTTACATATGTGGAGTAGTGTTTTATACTCTGTTACAAACAGCTGCCCCATGGGGTATTGTGTGTCATGGACATGCACATGATATGGTCTGAACATGCTGCAAACGTCTTTGGCATGAAAAGACAGGCTGGACCCTCCTTGAGTCCTTATTTGAACTGTAGAAACTGTACGTTCTCATTGGGCACACCTTTAGGGTCTTTGACCTTCAGGGTCAATAAGGCTGCCCCCCCCCCCCACTGTTTCCCAGCTAGTGTTGTAGAGACACCGTTTCTGAGAGACACAGGCAGGCATAGACAGAGGAGGCTTAGAGCAGTGTTTTTCAACCTTTTTCGAGCTAAGGCACATTTCTTTCATTGAAAAAATCCCGCGGCACACCACCAGCTGAAAATGTGAAAAAAAGCTTATATTAACACGGAATCACCTCTTGTAGACCACCTTCAGGTCCCTCCACTCGAGGAAGCTGCACATCTTGGGCTTGCGGGCCAGCACCACCTGCATGAGCTCGCGCACCATCTTCTTCTTGTCCTTGTCCGAGGTGGCCAGGTACCACTTCTGGAGGCGCAGCTTCCCTTGCCGGCTGAAGAGCAGCATGAAGCGCATCTGCGGGAGGGGGCGCCTGTCAGGGGCTCAGGAAGGGGCTCTGCCCAGAGACATCCAAGGCCAGCGGTCCCCTCAGGCGGAGGTCTGCCCCCATCACCGCCGGCGGTGGCGGCGGGGGTGGGTGGGCGCTGAACCCGGGGCCTCCTGACTGTCGCCCAGCCACAGCCGGGTGTCAAAAGCCTGGGTGGGAGGGGACTTTGGCCCGCTGGCGAGGATGCTGCTGCTGCTGCCGCCCCAGGGGCTCCCCCTCCGCCCTGGCCGGCCTCCCGCCCGCCCGCCACAGGAAGAGCCACCCCCGGGAGGTCTCCCGACGGGAGTTTTGTGTGTGTGTGTGGGGGGGTGACAGCCAGCCCCTGCACCTCTTCCTCCTTCTCCTGCCTCCCGCCCTCAGGGCTCCTCTCGGCGCAGCGGGGGGCTGGGGCTCGCAGCCCAGCCTGCTCCGGACACCACATGGCCTCTGTCCGCCTGCCCCCAGAGGATCGGGCCCGCAAGGGGGGAGGGGAGGGGGGGAGGGGGCACCCAGGACTCCCGCCCCATCAGGCTCCAGCGCCTCCTCCCCCTCCTCACCATGGTGGCATCAGCGGCAGTTTGTTCCTTGTGGGCCCCCGTCCATCAGTCCGCCGGACCGTTCGCCCCTCTCCCTGACCTGCCCAGGTGCCTCCCGGCCGGCCCCGCCTTCCATGCCGCACATGCGCGCAAGGCCCGCTTTCGGGAGGGGCCGGCTGGCCAGATAATTTCCCACGGCACGCCTGACAATATCTCGCGGCACACCAGTGTGCCACGGCACAGTGGTTGAAAAACAGTGGCTTAGAGGATCTAAAATAGCCTCGCTTTGGACAATAGAATAAGGCCTAGAAAATGCGGTGGATAGCTCAGAAAGCTGCAGGGTTGGTTTTCATCTCGAACACTCCCCCCAAACCTTCAGGAATTTCCCAGGCTGGACTTGGCAGCCCTACCGGCAGTTTTTGATGTCTAAGACCAACTGTTGCTTGTCTCTTCTCCTGTCCAGATTGTCTTCATCAAGCAGCCCGTCCACTGGAGCATTCTGTTGCTTTTATTTAACTGAAGTTTCTTGTTCTTCTTCCCTCGGCCCCATCTGTCTCGTTTTTGTCTTGCCTATTCGATTCTAAGCCATTGTGACAGGGCCTTGTCTCCTTTATTATTATTATTATAAAAGCTTCATGGAATTTTAGGTGCCTAATAACAATGGCAATGATAAAAATAGCTAATATTTGCTTCTGCTGTAAACATGTGAAGTTGTCTTATGATGGGAATTCCATTTTATTTCAGTGGAATAAAGATAATTTTATACACGCTGTTGGTGTGGAACGGTGACAGACAGGTAGCCAGATGAATACATTAGAAAGATCAGTGCCCAACAAGGCAATTTGGCAAGAGTATGACTATGAAGTTCAGTAGACAAGACTGTCAGTGTTCTTTTAAGGGGTAACCAAGAGGGAAACCACCATCCAACACCAAGGAAAGGTCAGTGCTCACTGTAATAAGCTAGTGCATGTCCAGAAAGGCTATTGTGAACACAGTATATTCTGTGGCTGAGCAGTGAGGCCACACAGTTTAATTAAAAACACAATGATGTTATTAAACTTTTCTAATTTGACCAAGACGTATAAAGGAGACATGTCACTAGGTCGAGTCTTTGAGGGATGGTGCTTGGGAAACCAATAAGGAGAGTATTACAGTAATCAATATGTGAAATGACAGACGCATTCATCTAGGATGCTGCAGTGTCCTGACCTGAGGCAGGAAAAAGAGGAGTCGTGTAGTGTATAGAGCACAAATGCTAGCTGAAAAAGATCTGTTGGGCCACAATGGCTGCTGCAGTGATTTGACCATGGTTATAAGGTTGCCGGGCCGTGGTGGCTCAGAGGTTAAGATGCTGAGTTGCAGACCAGAAGGTTGGTAGCTCGGCAGTTCGAGACCTGAGTGCCATGTGATGAAGTGAACTCCCGTCTCGGGCCCCAGCTCCTGCCAACCTAGCAGTTTGAAAGCAAGAAATTGCAAGCAGATAAATAGGTACTGCTTTGGGGGGAAGGTAACAGCATTCCGGGCACCTCAGTGTTTAGTCATGCCAGCCACATGACCACGGAGACGTCTTCGGACAGCGCTGGCTCTTTGGCTTGGAAATGGAGATGAGTCAGATTCGACTAGCTTTTGAGCAAGGGAAACCTTTGCCTTTTTATAGGGTTGCCAGGTCTTCCCTGGCTGCCGATGGGGGGGCTCCAGCCTGGGTCCCTGGAGCTTCTGGTACACATATGAAGAGCACACTCCACAATGACGCCACCTGGAAGTGACGTCATCGGGCCGGGCACATTGTGCAGGGACCCTCTAGCATTTGGCCAAAAACTCTATGACCGTGGAGGTTTTATCCAAATGCTAGAGTGTCCCCCATGCAATGTGCCCAGTGTGATGATGTCACCTCCAAGTGACATCATCACGCTGGGTGCCATGGGGCTCTTCAGGGGCAGGGCTCTCCCAGGCTGGATGCTTTGGGGGCGGAATCTATGGCAAGGTCAGGGAGTGAATTTTGCCCCTGGTCCATCTGCTCTAGAACTTGCCCCTGAGGAACCTGCAGTGGGAGCTCCTCCGAAACTTGCCCGGAGGATCCTGCAGCGGGAGTGCCTCTGCCAGAACCTCCCACTGTTCCTCCAAGTCCTGGAGCAACTAAGTGTCAGGCCAGGAGTTCACAAGCCCATCAGTGGAGGCAGTGGGATTATGCGGAGATAGCCCCATGAAGGCGCAGTGCCGGACTCCGCCTCGTGGGCCCGATCAATCCTTTGCAGGATTCTGCCCCAGTCAAGCCTGAACAAGATGAGTCCCAGGTGCTGCTTTCAGGGCAGATGGACCGGCTGTCCTCTTAGCCTATTTAAGCCTTGAGCTGGGAGGGGAAATTTGTTGGATCAGCCAGTCCACTAGGCGCAAGCCTGTGTCCCAGCTCCAGTTCCTGGCGGCCAGCACCTACTGGTGGCCTCACACTCTTCTAGGTGAGCCCTAACTGGGCCTGCCTGCAGAGCACAGGACTTTTTAAATGTTCTTGTGGATCCTGATCGAGTGGAAAGGCAGCGTAAAATGTTTTAAATACAATGAATAAAAAATCTTAATGATGTAATGACATGCCTCTCAGCAGCTGTCAGCCTTGGGCTGGGAATCCTAGGTGACGCCTCTGTGGCCTTAACATAGGGTTTGGGGTGAATCCTGGAGTGGTTTTGTTCTGGAAGTGATGTCAGGTGTTGCTGCAAGGTCGAGTCACTTGTCCCCACCCCTTGAGTTCTCCCACTAGGGTGCCACCTAGGGTTGATAACTCTAGATAGTAGGGATCTGTTGTGTTTGTGTTTTGGATTATTAAAGCAGCAATAGCTTGAGAGGGCTCTGGTATCCTAAAGCTCCATTTCTTATTGGCTGATGAATAAAGACTCCCATTGGTCCTGAAGCCAATCTGGATAACCCTATCACTGAGCCCTGCTTGGGTCCAATAGTATTGCTTGTAAATAGTTACATGGTTGAAAGTTATGTGTTGGAACAGTATAAATTAAGGTGCCGCTCTCATAGAGCTGTCTTTGGAGCTGAGCAATATCACTGAATAAAAGCCTGTTGTTTGAATTCATCGCCTCCCGCTCAATATTTAAAAGGATCAAAGGTAGCAAGGAGTAGCAAAGGCTAAAGGAAAAAAAGAGGCAGAGATGCTGCACTGGGAAGGACAGAAAGCAGCTCCTGTCAGAGTGGAGGCTCTACATCATGCAGCTTAGCTTTTATCCTAATCAAGGGATGACACAAACTCTATTTTAAGAAAGTGTTTATTTTTTTCATATCAACAAACAAAACAAACGTAACAGATACGGATAAAGTGAAGGTTATATATACATAGCTATATCCAGGGGTCTGTTGGAGCGGGAGCGCACAGGAGCGCAACTCCGGGAGTGAGGAGCCCAGGGGGTGGGCACATGACCAAGCCCCGCCCCTCTCCCCGGCTTCCCCGAGCAGTGCAGAGGCACAGCACCCCGGGGAAAGCCCTGCTAGGGTCTTTGTTATTTTTAATGTTTTGTTTTAATATTGATAATTTTATCATTGTTCCTTTTATGACTGTGTGCTGCTTTTCCAGAGACTTGCTCAAGGTGGCATCTAAATTTTCTAAGTATACCATTTTTTATCTGGGCACATGGCACATAAGTACTGGAGAAATTTCACCAACCCTTCAGCAGCTTCCTCCCCATCAGTTTGGTGTAGTGGTCAGGAGTTGGACTCTAATCTGGGAGAACCGGGTTTGATTCCCCACTCCTCCACATGCAGCTGCTGGTGTGACCTTGGGCCAGTCACAAGTTCTCTCAGAGCTGTTCTCTCATGAGCAGTTCTCAAAAGACCTCTCTCAGCCCCACCTACCTCACAGGGCGTCTTGTTGTGGGGAGGGGAAGGGAAAGGGAAAGGGATGGGTGGTGCACATGTCCTGGGTATCTCAAGTCTACTTGAAACCTGGTAGTTTCAAGGGAGCAGGAAGAGAATGAGGGTGTGTTCTTTACGCTTATTTTTATTGCCCAAAGTATTGGATGGGGAAGGGAATGGAGGAAGAGCAGGTCAGTTTCACTCACCTGTGGAGTGGAGCCTGAGTGGTGGGTGTTGCCTTCTGACACACTTCTGGTATGTTAGGGGGTGTGGCATATGCAAATGAGTTATGGTAATGAGCTCCTGCACCTCTTTTTCTACGAAATGACCCCTGGCTATATCCAGGAGTCATTTCGAGCAGAAGCTCGGGAGAGCGCAGCTCCGGGAGTTGGTGCCAGCCCCGCCCCCCGCGGGGGAATGCCCGTTTGTGTCATGGCTGCAGCAAAATGACCCCGTCCCCTGGAAAGGTCCTTGTTCCTCCGACCAGCCTTCTGAAGGCTTCAGCCACCACTGAAGCTATCCTTCCAGAATAGTGGTATTTCCAAGGCTTCGATTAGTAGCTCTCCCCTCTCTGCCAGCTTTCTCTCTCTCTCTTTCTTGCCTTCTGACATACTTCTGGCGATGTCAGGAAGTTTAGCATATGCAAATAAATTATGCTAATGAGTTATGCTAATGAGTTCCTGCACCTCTTTTTCTACGAGATGACCCCTGGCTATATCATCTGGTTGTCACCTACTGCAATGCAGTAAGAAAATATAACCTAGTGGCTGTCTCTCCCAGCGGCATGTCAGGCGCTGCGTTCTGGACGAGTGGCTCCATGCAGCAATGGCGGCAGTGTGCCGGCATCTCCCTGGAGCGGGGCCCCTCTGCGGACTCTCGCCCAATGGCACCTGACATTCAGGTAGGTATCAAGGGGGGGGGGTCCCAGGCAATGCTCCCTCTAAGCTGTGGAGTATTGTGAGCAAAAATTCTACTTTGTGAGTTACTGGCAGAAAAGTTGTGAGGGAGCGATTTGGCTGCTGCATAAATTAGTTTGCTCTGGAGCCCCATCCTCCCTAAGCTAAGATAAAAATGTGTAAACTGGAGGCTAAAAAACAGTGAGCTGGCTCACATTCAGGGGTCTGCTGGGGCTGAAGTGAGGCGGAGCACGGGCTGAATCAGATTCTCTGATCTGATTCGGCCCGCTGCCGAATTTCGGCGGCAACTTTAAAAGCGACTGGAGGGGAGGGGGTTTGAGGGAGAGGCTCCAAACTTGCCGGGTAGCTGCTGGGGCCTCTCCTCGAAGTACCCACCAGGTTTCAAGAAGATTGGACCAGGGGGTCCAATTCTACAGGCCCCCAAACAGGTTGCCCCCGTTCCTTCCATTGTTCTCTATGGCAGGAAAAAAGTAACACTTTTTCCCACCATAGAGAACAATGGAGGGGATGGGACAACCTGTTTGGGGGCCCGTAGAATTGGACCCCGTGGTCCAATCTTCTTGAAACCTGGTGGGTATTTCGAGGAGAGGCCCCAGCAGCTACCCGGCAAGTTTGGAGCCTCTCCCTCAAACCTCCAGTCCCTCATATACCCTATGAGTTTTTGCCATTGATTTCAATGGCCCTTAGGGTATAATGGGGCTGGAACTGACATTCCCTTTCTGACACACTTCTGGTGATGTCAGGGGACGTGGCATATGCTAATGAGTTCTGCTAATGAGCTCCTGCATCTCTTTTTCTACGAAAGGACCCCTGCTCACATTAACTCAGCTTGCAGGGAACACTGGTCCTGGGGGGAGATCCCACACTCTGGCGAGGGGGTCTTCGACTGGCATGCGGGGGGAATGGCCCACTGGCAGGACAGTAATAGTTTTCCAACCATTTGTAAAATTTTGACCATGTATTATGAAATCTTCATTCTTCTTGTCCTCTCAAGCTTAAAGTTAATTTATCCATCTGAGCTGTTTCAAGAGTTATATATATCAGTTCTTCTTTAGAAGGTAGTTCGCTTTTTCTCCAATATCTAGCATATAATATTCTTGCAGTAGTCACTACTCATAAATTCTTGTCTTTTACCATTTTCTGGCATTACATTCAATAGAAGAAGTTCAGGAGTAAATGGTACAGTACATTCTAACATTTTTTTGTAATTAATCCAAGACTAATACTTCTTAACTCTATCACACGTCCACCACATATGAAAAAATGTACCAACAGACTTTTGGCATTTCCAACAATTGTTTGATAAATCAGGGTAACACTTTGCTAAAATATTTGGAGTCATATACCATCTATACAACATTTTATAAATATTTTCTTTATATGAAACTGCTTTGGTAATTTTTACATTTGTTTTCCATACCTGTAACCGTTGGTCTAAGTCAATATTCTGACCTACATTTTGTGTTTTATTTTTCAACATTATTAAGTACAGTTTTTTGATCATTCAAGGGGATGACAAGAACTCAAGGTGAGGTTTGAGGAGAGGTTTAAGGATCACACTGGCTAAGAATTTTAAGGTGATACAGGATGAGTGAATGTATATTCTGAGAGGAAAATCCAGGAACTGGGTGGGAATGGGTTGAGCTTCACAGCTGCGTCAGATTTAGGGTTTCCAGGTCCCCTTGTCACTCTGGCTGGGGGGTTTGTGGGGGGTGATCTGGGGGTGGGCAGGACCCCCCAAGCCCCACCCCCAAACTGTGTCCACCTGCAGCCACCCTCCCTCCCCTCCTGCAGATTTAAAGGGCTTCAGCTGATCAACGGGGAGCATGTGACCTGTCAATCAGCTGGAAGGCCCTTTAAATCTTTCAGCAGGGAGGGGAGAGGGGCTGTTGCCAGCTGCAGCTCCACTCACAAAAAGGGTCTTTTTGTGAGCAGAGTAGAAGCTGGTGACAGCCCCTCTCCTTTCCTGCTGAAATATTTAAAGGGCCCTCCAGCTGACTGGGAAAACAGGTGCTCCCCACCAATCAGCTGAAGCCCTTTAAATCTTTGCAGGAGGGGAAGGAGAGGGGTGGCTGCATCTTTCCCCTGCTGGCTAGTGGGCTGGTGGTGGATTGGAGCCCCCAGAAGTGGGGGAACCCCTGCCTAGATCGGGGGCTGGCAACCCTAATCACATTCTTCCAGTGGTTTATCCGTGGGTCTCACCTCTGGTGATGATTCCTTAAAGGACTCCAAGTGAAAGGAGGGAGGCCTCATCCCTGTCCATGAATGATTTCTTACCCCTTAACAAATAGGGTGTTTAGTGCCATGTTCCACTTTTGAGAATCTCAGTAGGTCCTTGGAATGGTGTTCAAAGAAAGAGACAACTAATATGGAGAGGAAACTGCAGGATTTGGGAATATTTTAGCAATGTGTCAGGATCTGGCAGGAGAAATAGGAACGTCTCAGCTCACCAAAAAAAGAGATGGTTTCGTAACCTAACTGACTTGGTGCTGAGATGGCCACTATGGTAGGATTTTCTTAGGTCAAATCTACATCTGACTTTCTTGCTGGAATCATTCTAGTTTCAAAAAAAACCCCAGTCTATACCTATTTCTAGTTTCAAACCATACTTGTTCTAGTTTAAAAATCACCATCTACATTCGTTAATTGCCCTCTTGAGGTCAAGCTAGCATTACACTGCTTTAAACAAATCCTGTTGCTTAGTGCCCTTCAGACCGAGGGGAAAAAAACAAAGTGAAATTTGAAACCAGTGTGAAATGAGTGTCGGAAAAGACAGCAGTAAAACTACTTCACGGGGGAGGTGTAGATTTGGCCTTAGTCGGTTTGAGAAGAAGCTGTGATTTTTGTTAGACCCCATCAGAAAGGTGAAGGGTCGAAGGATAGGTTGCCTTATTGTGTTCCCCATTTTGCCTATCCTTTGCCTCCCCAGATTTTATGGGAACATAATTTATTTATTAGCTTCTTTTTTTTTTTTTAGTTGCTGCTCACCCAAAGGGTCTTGGAGGAACTTACAACATTAGAACAGTATAAATGAGTTAAAAACAACATAAAAGGAGATAACAAATATAAAATATTAATCTTAAAATGTTAAACTATGAAAGTATGTGGCTGGCACCATACTTCTAACAAAAACAACCCAAAACATGTAGATTATACTCCAAAGGCCAATCTAAACCATTTGGCCTGATATGCCCTGTGGAAACGAAACAAGTCCGGCAGGACACAGGTATCATCAGAGGATATCAGCACAGTGGAGAGGCCACAACTGAGAAGGCCCTTTCCCTGCTGTTAGCCATCTTAGGGCCAGGCACCCAGACCGCTACCGTGGGCCACCTCGGACCCGGGCCCCCTGACTTGCTACCCAGGCCTCCTGACTTCCCATCCAGCTGTTTTATTTTATTTTTTGTGCCAGTGCTGGGCCAAGCTGTCACCCTGCCCTGCCTGCTAGCACCCTTGCCTCTGTCTCTCTCTTAAATAAAAGTTTTACTCTCTCATCGCTGCTAACACAGCCATGTTAGGGTGCCCCTAACTTTTTTAAATGCCTTACTAGCCTTGAAGAAGTTTTTCTATCTCCAAGGAGTTCAGTATTGTGTCAGAGCTCCTGAAAGCGTCTAAGACCTTAATACTACCGTGCATACTATATGGTTCCCAAATATGGTTCTTAGGTCCAACAGAGCAACTTGAAAAACTACAGCAAGCCTTCCTCCATAAAATATTAACTTTACCATCATGAATCACTTCCACAGTCATAAGGCTCAAGATTGGCCTCCCCAAAATCTCAACTCTGATCTGGAAGGCCGTAGTCAGCTATAAATATCGATTGTTAAATGCTGAAAGCCTCCCAACCTTTACCATATTGACAGAATATGACCGTTGCTGGTCAAAATGGAATGATGCTGTAGATGCAAGAACAAGACAATTGGACTTATAGAAGACAGAGAACCTAACCAAAAGAAGACAAACTTTACTCACAAAAACATTGCTCCAAAATGATTGGGGCGCTCTTCACACAGATGCTAGACGAAAATGCTCCCCACTTCATCTAGGAATTACATATTCCACCAAATTTGACCTGCCTTTTTACTTAAATCATGTTGACCATTCCAAAACTGAGATGGTCATACATGATTGCGTGTTGCAATGTGTGGAAAGAATATTTCATATAGGGTTTGCCCCTGAACTGAATCAAACCCCTGGACCTAACCAGAGGCATTGGTTTTCCCAGAAATCATTGCATGAACCAAACTATCTCTCTGTAAGCCTGGGAAAATCTGAAAGGTACGGCTGTTTTCCACACAATACATAACCTTTGTAATTGAAAGGTTTGATAGGAATGCAGATTTAGGGGACAACTTTAACATCTGCCAGGAAGGATCCGAGGTACCAGGATCCCGCAATTACTCATGCAGAGCAAGGAAAAGGGCTTGCACTTTCACACCTCCCCCGGCACTAAAATGCAAGTGCCTCGAGGTCTGTGTTTTCTCTCACAGAAAGGACACTGGGAACCATCTCCAAGGCATCTTATTGGCCTAAGAATAATTGTTATCTAAGACCTTAATACTTGTTGTCTAAGACCTTAATACTAAATTGTTGTCTAAGACCTTAATACTACCGTGCATACTATATGGTTCCCAAATATGGTTCTTAGGTCCAACAGAGCAACTTGAAAAACTACAGCAAGCCTTCCTCCATAAAATATTAACTTTACCATCATGAATCACTTCCACAGTCATAAGGCTCAAGATTGGCCTCCCCAAAATCTCAACTCTGATCTGGAAGGCCGTAGTCAGCTATAAATATCGATTGTTAAATGCTGAAAGCCTCCCAACCTTTACCATATTGACAGAATATGACCGTTGCTGGTCAAAATGGAATGATGCTGTAGATGCAAGAACAAGACAATTGGACTTATAGAAGACAGAGAACCTAACCAAAAGAAGACAAACTTTACTCACAAAAACATTGCTCCAAAATGATTGGGGCGCTCTTCACACAGATGCTAGACGAAAATGCTCCCCACTTCATCTAGGAATTACATATTCCACCAAATTTGACCTGCCTTTTTACTTAAATCATGTTGACCATTCCAAAACTGAGATGGTCATACATGATTGCGTGTTGCAATGTGTGGAAAGAATATTTCATATAGGGTTTGCCCCTGAACTGAATCAAACCCCTGGACCTAACCAGAGGCATTGGTTTTCCCAGAAATCATTGCATGAACCAAACTATCTCTCTGTAAGCCTGGGAAAATCTGAAAGGTACGGCTGTTTTCCACACAATACATAACCTTTGTAATTGAAAGGTTTGATAGGAATGCAGATTTAGGGGACAACTTTAACATCTGCCAGGAAGGATCCGAGGTACCAGGATCCCGCAATTACTCATGCAGAGCAAGGAAAAGGGCTTGCACTTTCACACCTCCCCCGGCACTAAAATGCAAGTGCCTCGAGGTCTGTGTTTTCTCTCACAGAAAGGACACTGGGAACCATCTCCAAGGCATCTTATTGGCCTAAGAATAATTGTTATCTACCAGTGTTCTGTATTGCTTCCCCTCATGTTCATATCAAAGTGAACATCCATGCACATCAAACTCGGGACTGAAGTCATAGTGATGCCATTTTTTAGAGGTGTCAATCTCTAGTGTTTCTTTTGGCCTTAGGGTATAAGACAAGGGGCCGGACAACTACCGGGCTTTCAGCTCCAGTTTTGCCCAAGGGAGTCTTCCCCTCATAAATTTATTAAAGACTAAAGGGAAGGGGGCTGATAGCATAAAGCCTGGAGCCAAGTTGGCGTGGACTGTCAATTGCCAAGAGGCTTTCAACAGCCTCAAGCTCCTGTTCACCTCAGAACCTATTCTAGCCTACTCAGACGAAAATTTAAAAAAAATATTGTGCAAGTGGATGCATCTGATGTGGCTATGGGGGGAGCGATCTTGCAGGAGGGGTTGGATGGGAAGCTTCACCCGCTGGCTTATGTGTCAAAGAAATTTGGGGCAAGTGAATGTAACTGGTCGGTCTGGGACAAGGAGGCGGCAGCCATCCGTTTCGGCCTCTACCTGGAGGCATTTGCTAGAGGGGGCTCGCACTCCTTTTGAGGTCTGGACTGATCATAAAAACATCGAAGCCCTAACAACTCCATGCACCCTCAACACTAAACAACTCCGATGGGCTGAATTCTTTTCAAAATTCCAGTTCACGTTGCACCATTTCCCAGGGAAGGTGAACTCTTTACATACATACATACACAGACCTTTATTGGCATAAGTCAGGTTACGAAAAGAAACATAAGCAGATGAAGAGGTAACAAGGAGAAATGAATTAATCATATGTGTCTATGCATTGCCCAATCGATCCTTAATTACCAAACTTAGAAATAAGGCAACCTTTTCGGTTGTTTCAGGTGACAGTATCATTCAGGAGATGGCGCACCTTCAGAGCATCTGGACAACCTATCATGTTGGATGAAATCGGGTTTAAAAGAGTAAAACGTGTATCATCATAGTCGGGACAATATAGGAGAATATGGAGAATCGAGTCAACTTGATTTAGATTACACGCACAGAGTCTTGCTGAATATAGAATCCCTTTATATCTACCCTGAGTGACAGCAGATGGAATGGCATTACATCTAGCAAGTGCAAATGCTCGGCGCAGTTGTGGGGCATGGAGGGCTGGTAAGTAAGAAGGCAGATGGCCAATAAGTGGGAGAATCCCAAAATTCAAGGGGGAGCAGAATTTATTTGCATCGCTAACTAGTTTCTCCATTTCATTGTCTAATTAACTGATATGCATTTGTGAGAGGTAGCATATACAGAGAATCCATGGATATTCCCATTGTAATTATTTTCTTCTCTATGCAGGCAATCCATTTGGACGAGATAGATTCAGACAGCATTTGGTGTATATAGCTCCCACAGTCAGCAGTGTAGCGCAATTGTAGCCAGTATTTGATTGATATTAACCAAGCCCTTGTTTCTATCATGTCAAGGCCTGTGCAAACTCTTTGCCTGATGCCCTTTCCAACCTTCTGTAACATGATAGCCTTCATGAAGAAACCATTGACCTATGTTCACCCCTGCCCAATTAGGGGGAGCAGTGACCACCCATAGCAAAAGCCGCCTGGCAGCTCCGCCAGATGGGTGCTGGACTGTAAAATTCTCACAGGCAGTAGCCCCCGAGGATTCGGAGGAATTGGAGGAGGAGGGGGGTCTTGAAAAAGGTCTTGATGGGTGCTGGAGAAGGGTGAAAAACTGTCCCTAAATCCCTCTGTGGGGAAATAATGCCCTTTGGCCATGAATCCAAGATGGCAGGACGTTTTGGATTCTTAAAGACACTTAATTTACTTCAGAGACAATTTTGGTGGCCAAAGATGCAAGGTGCAGTCTCGCAGTATGTGGGATCATGCCCCACGTGCTTCATGTGCAAACGCAGGTCAGGGAAGCTGCCAGGACTTTTGCAACCCCTGGAGAAACCAGGGCGGCCCTGGGAGGTGATTTCCATGGACTTTATAACAGACCTATCCCCTAGTAAGGAGAAGACTGTGATTTGGGTGGTGGTTGATTTATTTTTGAAGCAAGCTTATTTCATTCTGTTCAGACAAGTCCCTGTGGCTAAAGCACTGGCTGAAGCGTTCATGAATCACATTATAAAACTGTACTCAATTCCACATAAAGTAGTATCTGAACGCGGAGTCCAGTTCATTGCTAAATTCTGGAAGGTTTTGATGCAGGTTCTGGGCATTGAGCAAGCCCTCAGCAGGGCTTATCACCCGGAGACTGATGGCCAAACTGAATGTGTAAATCAGGTGGTCGAGCAATTTCTCCAATGTTTCTCTAATTATCAACAAGATGACTGGGTGGAGTTATTGCCTTTTGCAGATTATAGTTATAATAATGCAGTTCACTCATCCACCAGGGTCTCACCTTTTATAGCAGTTCATGGGGGTTCCATTACCTGGCTTTCTGAGAAGCCCTGCCGAACCCAGGAACCCCACAGACTGGTGGAATAATTTGCGTGATTCCTGGCTGTTAATTGGGAAAATTTTTGGATAAGGCTAAGGCCGACTATAAACGTCATGCGGACAAGGGAAGGGCACCTATGTGGGCCCTTAACCCCGGGGACTCTGTTTACTTGTCTAAAAAAAACATTTGGGAATTACAACCCAGTCAGAAACTGGGGAGGCAATATGTGGGACCTTTCACAGTGGTGCGTAAAATCAATGAAGTGACTGTTGAACTCAAATTGCTGAAATCACTGAAATCCTTGCATTTCATTTTCAATTGCAGCCTACTGAAACGAGACCCTGGGCCGAATGTGTGGCAACCCCATCGGCCAGCCCCTCCTCCTCTGATGCTGAATGGTGAACCTCATTTTGAAGACTCCCGTACCTTGGATTCCAAGCTTTGAAGGGGCTGCTTGTACTATTTGGATGAGTGGGCAGATTTTGGGGTGGGGGGAAATGAATGGGGATAATGTCACATGTAAATGCTCCTGCATTGCTTCGTGCCTTCCTCAAAGGTTACCCAGACAAGCCGGTGGGGAGTACAGTTTCTGGGGGTGGGGCAGAATGTCAGCTAATGTTGCCATGATTCCCGGGCAGGAGTTACCATCCCTTTCCTGCCTACGTCACTCAGGTGGAATGTTGAGTTTCGTTTCTTCTGCAGCTGCCTTATCGCTTGCCACCTAGCACTGACCTTGGTGTCTGCTACTACATCTTCCCTTGGGAATGTAGAACCGTTATTTTAGGCGCTTTGCTACTATTTTGTGATTGAGGGTCTTTGGTGGGTTTCTCCCTTGGATTCTGTATAACTGTCCCTCTCTGAGAGGCCCTCCCATTACTGACACAGAACGTGTGCAGATGACCTACTACCTTCTCAGTAAACTACTTCTAGTTAAGGAACGTTGTTGGGACTGACTTTGCGGGACTCTGACAAAGAGAAAGATCCCTAAGACAATGGCTGTTGAAATATTCATCTTTTCTTGATGCAGCAAGATTAAGAGTAATTCTGAGCAGCCTCTGCCAAAAGTGCATCGTGGATGTGGCAAATTTTTGTTTTACTGTTTTTTTTAACTCTTAATTTTTTTTTTAGGGTGTATGGCATATGGGCTATTAAACATAAATAAACTTTGAAATCCCCCCCCCCCCGAAGTAAAAAATCCTGGCTACAATCCTGTGGAGCCCTGCAAGTGCCCCCTAGATGATGCCTGAAGGAAGGGGGGGAGTTGTAATGGGAAAGGCAGTCCCGTATGCATGGCCGTTCCAGGAAGGACTTTTTGTGTCCATTTTTATGCTGCAAGATGAGTGTTGGCAACTTTGAACTGACTCCCTTTGGTAACCCTTCAACTGTGTCTGATCTATAGTAACTGGTATGTGACGACGTCTCTATTACAGAACACTTTGCACCCTTAGTTTCTGCTACTCAAACTGCTGTTAAAGACCCAGAGCAGGCCTGGCTGAGGCTTCTTAGCTGGGTGCCAGCTCTGTGGATGATGACAGATCAGTTGTTGACTGTTGTCTGTTTGGAATACGAAGCCGGTAATGAGTACAAGAGAATGTTTATAGTGCCATACAGGATCAGGCTATTCTTTATTATACTATTGTGTGTATATACTATTATATTTTCGTGGCATTTTTATGTTGTGTTTTCCACCCCAGCCCTCGCTTTCAGATATACTTCGATAAGCCAGAGGAATGACAGCTTTCATTACTAAAGAACAAGGAGATGTTCCATGCCAAATTCAGCCAATGCCTTTCTTCAGGACTTGCTGCAAGAAAGTTGGTCTCATTTATAAAGAGCATGTTTCCAGTTCATGCGGTAACGGGAACAGATTAATATCTGGACATTTCATGACTAGCTAAGCGTGGCCCCGACACTGTTATTTGAAATTGTTTTACTCTGTCAGAGGAAACCGTAATATTTTAGACAGATACAACTAAGACCAAAGAGCAATTGTTTAAATTATTTTGATCCTTGAGACTAAGGCTGTGGTCACATGGTCATTTTGATCAGGTTTCACCACTCTTGCATTTAAAATTGCTGATCAGATGGCTGCATCTGCCTCCCACACCGAAGTGGGCTCACTCGTGCAATCCTCCCGGTTCCCTGTTTTGACACCAGGAAAATCAATTACTTTCCAGGTATTTGCGCTTTGAATCTGCGATTTTGCCGATTTGGACAGCCATCTCTCACAATGATTGTGATTAGGTTGTCTGATTGTCCTTCACACGATGAGGTCCCCCCCCCCCCAACTTCCACCTTTGTGTGCATGAGCAATCCTGCACTGAATAAATTCAATGTTTAAACGTTCAAGCGCACATCTAGAGTCCAGTGCTTGGTAGTACGTCGCTGGTTCATTTTGTTTGTTGTTGTTGGGGGGCTGTATAAACAGGGAGTACAGCGAGTCCAGGTGGGGGATGGTGATTCAGCTGTGTGCATATGTGCATGTGCAAAGCATTTTTTTAAAAAACGTGTGCAGCATGGCTATCTAGACAATGCCCAGAGTCCCACCATGCAATGCTTGTGGTTTGGGGAGGGATGTGTGGTCATTCCAACCCCCCCCCAAATATTCCTGATCAAACTATAGTGGGAACAAATTAAGATAAACCTGCCGTGTGACCACAGCCTTATTGGTGTAAAAGAAATAAGTTATTTTCTGTACATATATTACTTTGTTTCACCTTCAAATTACTGTTGTCTTTTTTTTTTTAAGAAAGAAGAGGAAGCCTATTGTTATTGACTAAATTTTGTCCCATAAAACCCAAGAAAATTATTTTCCCTTTGTGGATCAGAAGAGAAGACCTTTGGGGTTTCTCTGACATAATGTGCCCGTGCATGTGCTTTAGTTGATAAATGCAGCCTGATGGGATAGCTTGCATCTGTGGCAGATCTACCATTGGTATAATTAAGCAGATGCATCCAATTTTTATCTCCTTACATTACCTTAAACCCAATACTCTGTCATGTCAGTTTGCACATTCACTGCAGTGTGTCTGTTTGGAACATGAAGCCATACATTCCATATAATCATGTGGAAAAACCTCTTCGCAAACTGCAATATTCATGGATAGAAACGTTCTTGTGACATTTTAAAAGGTAATCAATTTTTTTTTGCATAATCTGTTATTCTTTAAGTTGTCGCACCGCTCGTTCTTCTGTCTCTGGCACTCCTTCAGCTTCTGTCTGGAAGCAGACATTTTGTGATCACAGTAGCCTAGTTTCCAAAATTATAGAAGGGGCTTTGTTGCTGTTGTTCAGTTACACAGTCGTCTGACTCTTCGTGACCCCATGGACCTCCTGTCTTCCGTCGTGCTCCAGAGTTTGCTTAATTTCATGTTTGTTGCATTGATAACACTGTCTAACCATCTCATCCTTTGCTGTCCCCTTCTTTTATTTATTTATTTATTTGGTTTATCTCCCACTCTCCCCACCTTCGGCGGGCTCAGGGCGGCTACCAACATACAATAAAATATACAATATCGTTCAAATATTTAAAATACAAAGCAAACAAATAGCATACCCCACTACAAGATGGCATTTCTACTTTATCAGGGTAGCGTCTTAGATGTTGAACAATATAGACAGTGAGGAAACATTCAGGCTGGTGGATGTTCAGTCAGGCCAGGGCCAAAGATGTAACTATTGGGTGGCCCCAAAAGCCTGGCGGAAGAGCTCCATCTTGCAGGCCCTGTGGAACTGTAGTAAGTCTCGCAGAGCCCCAGTGTTAACCGGGAGCTCATTCCACCAGTATGGGGCCACCACTGAAAAAGCCCTGGCCCTTGTAGCCACCAGCCGGGCCTCCTTCAGCCCTGGGAGAACCAGGCAATTCTGGGATCCCAATCAGAGCACTCGCTGGGGAACATATGGGGAGAGGCGGTCCCTCAGGTAAGTAGGTCCTAGGCCATGTAGGGCTTTATAGGTAAGCACCAGCACATTGAACTTTATCTGGTATGCTATAGGCAGCCAGTGCAGTGCTTTTAAGGTGGGCTGGATGTGCTCCTGTACAGGGAGACCCAACAACAGCCGTGCCACTGCATTCTGCACCAGCTTCAGCTTCCGGATTTGGGACAAGGGCAGCCCCATGTAGAGAGCATTACAGTAGTCCAATCTAGAGGTGACCAAAGCATGGATCAATGTAGCCAGTTCGTTGCGTTCAAGGAAGAGAACCAACTGCTTGATCAACCAATGATAAAAGGCTGACCTTGCAGCGGCTGCTACCTGGGCCTCCATCATTAATGAGGGGTCCAGGAGCACTCCCAAACTCCTCACCTCTGATGCTGGTACCAATGGCACTCCATCGAGGGCTGGGAGAGGGATCCCTACCCCTGGTCCACTCCAACTCAGGACCAGGACCTCCGTCTTTGTTGAATTCAATTTCAATTGGCTCTGAGCCAATCAGCCATGGCTTGCAACGCCAGGTCCAGATCACCCAGACAAGAGTCTGACTGGCCACCCAACAACAGATAGAGCTGGGTATCATCAGCATACTGATGGCAACCCAGGCCATGCCTCCGGGCAATCTGGGCGAGGGGGCGCATGTAGATATTAAACAACATTGGGGGGAGTACTGCTCCCTGTGGCACTCCGCAAACCAGCGAGTGCCTTTGGGAGAGTTGTTCCCCAACCGCCACCCTCTGTCCCCGATCTTGGAGAAATGAGGAAAGCCACTGTAAGGCCAACCCCTGGATCCCCATATCGGCGAGGCGGTGGGCTAGCAGCTGATGGTCAACCATGTTGAATGCCACTGACAGGTCTAACAACATCAGCACCACCGTACCACCTTGATCCAGATGCCTCCGGAGGTCATCTGTGAGGGTGACCAGCACCGTCTCTGTCCCATGGCCTAGTCGGAAACTGGACTGGAATGGATTTAATACAGAGGCACCATCCAAAAAGCTCTTTGACCTCCTTTGACCTACAGTCTTTCCCAGCATCAGGGTCTTCTCCAGTGGGTGCTCCCTTCTCATTTGGTGGCCAAAGTATTTGAGCTTCAGTATCTGGCCTTCCAGGGAACAGTCAGGGTTGATTTCTTTTAGGATTGACTGATTTGCTCTCCTTGCAGTGCAAGGGACTCTCACGAGTCTTCTCCAGCACCAGAATTCAAAAGCATCTATTCTTTGGAGCTTGGCCTTCCTTATAGTCCAGCTCTCGCAGCCATATATTGCTACTGGGAATACCATGGCTTTGACCATATGGACTTTTGTTGGCAGGGTGATGTCTCTACTTTTTGTTATGCTGTCTAGGTTTGCCATCGCTTTCCTCCCAAGGAGCAGGCGTCTTTAATTTCATGGCTGCAGTCACCATCTGCAGTGATCTTGGATCCCAGGACTATGAAGTCTGTCACTGCTTCCACGACTTCCCCTTCTATTTGCCAAGGAGTGATAGGACCAGATGCCATGATCTTAGTTTTTTTGATGTTGAGTTTCAAGCCAACTTTTGTATTTCCTCTTTCATCCCTGAGCAAGAGGCTCTTGAGGTCCTCTTCACTTTCTACTATTAAAGTTGTATTGTCTGCATATCTGAGGTTGTTGATGTTTTCCCCAGCAATCTTAATTCTGGCTTGTGATTCATCCAGGCTAGCATTTCACATGATGTACTCCGCATATAAATTAAATAAGCAAGTTGACAATATACATCCTTGTCATCCTCCTTTTCCAATGCTAAACCAATCAGTTGTTCCATATCCAGTTCTAACTGCTGCTTCTTGACCCATATACAGGTTTCTCAAGAGACATGTGAGATGGTCTGGTACTCCCATCTCCTTAAGGACTTGCCATAGTTTGTTGTGATCCACACAATCAGAGGCTTTAGCATAGTCAATGAAGCAGAAGTAGATGTTTTTCTGAGACTCTTGCTTTCTCCATAATCCAGATAATGTTGGCAATTTGATCTCTAGTTCCTCTACCTCTTCAAAACCCAGCTTGTACTTCTGGCAGTTCTCTATCCACATACTGCTGAAGCCTAGTTTGTAGGATCCTGAGCATGACCTTGCTAGCATGTGAAATGAGTGCAATTGTGCGATAGTTTGATAGAGTGGCTATTGTATTATGTATGTCATGAGTGATGAAGAGGCTTCTCAACAAGATTCCTGATATCCAAATGCATCTGCACTGTTTGGGAAGAGGAAATCAAACAGCAAGACATTGGCGACGAGGAGGTACATATTTAGTAGACCTGCTCTGGTGGAGCCCATAATGAAAGTGGGCAAAAAATTAGCACGATCCTAAATAGTCACACCCTCCCAAATCCATTATTGTCAATGGGCTTAGAAGGGTATAGCTCTGCTTAGCCTCCTGCATTTGAATATTCCTAAACAGCATGCCTATTATGGCAGTCTGGTTGCATGGATGCAGATGGAAGGGCTTTTTCATGCAGATGGAAGGGCCATCCTTTCCCCAACACTAGGTATTCCAAATTTAGCCTCTCTGACATTCTCTGAGACAACACTCCAATCTACTCTTTTTAAAAAAATATTTAATTATTTAAAATTATTATTTAAGAATACAAGCAATGGAAGTAGTAATTGGCATTTTTGATTGGTTAAAATAATATCAAACGCTTACAGTAATAACATCCGGCACTAGAAGTCCACATCAGGAACCAGTCTCTCCAAATTTTTGAGCATTATGTAAGTTACTCCACGCAGGAGGGGGCACAAGAGATAAGACAGGCAAGGGCATACAATTGGCTAGAGCCATGTATACTCCAATGGACTTGATAAGAATTAGAAACTTCAAGATTAACAGACTGGAACTGGAGAGAATTAGTGATTTTTTTTCTTTATGATTCTTACAGCTGTAGTCATATTGTTTATCTGAATTATTTTTCTTTCTATTTTGCTGCTTCTTCATGGAGAATTTTTTAAAGCTTATTTTTTTTTGAAAGTTTGTAATATTCCTAGGTGTTGGCCTGCCTCTCTCCATGTAAACATTGCGGGGAGATTGATTAAAAATAAAGCAGCAGAGGTGAGGGGACTCTTAGCTTTTGGATAACACAAAGATTTACCTCATTTATAGCTGTTGACATTGAAAAATCCCCCCCCCCCCAAAATGAAATTTTGCTAAGAATCTATTGCATAACTATTGTGCTCCAACAGTGATTAGACTTAACATTTTCATGCCATCTATTATTTGTTGCCTTGACCTGGATAATCCAGGCTGTCCAGATCTTGGAAGCTACACAGGGTTGGCCCTGGTTAGTATTTGGATGGGAGACCTCCAAGGAAGTCAGGGCTGGTAATCAGAGGAAGGCAATGACAACCAACTCTAAATGTCTCTTGCCTTGAAGTCCCTATGAGGTCACCAAAAGTGTGTTTGTTTGTTTGTTTGTTTATTTTATTTTATTAGATTTTTACCCCACCCTCCCAGCAAAGCCGGCTCAGGGCTCCAGTTGACTGTGACTTGATGGTAAAAATAATAATATATATTTTTTACAGTGGGTAGCTGTGTTGCTAGGCAATGAAAGTGCCAGAGTTATGTCACCAAAATGAAAGGTCAATGTTGCTTCCTATTTGTGATACTTTCCAAGCATGAGGAAAACGATGACTTCATACGTTAACCAAAAAAGGGAATAAGTTCTCAGATAAGGACTGAGCGTGTTCTGGGAGGCTTAGAATGTTGAGAGCTTTTGAGAGTCAATGAAACAGAAGAAGCAGGAGAAAATGAGAATATTGGCCTGCTCAAACACAGGAGAATTTATAAAACCATGGAAGAGGAGATTTTTGTGTGCAAATTTAAATAGCATATATCCTTTGCCCCCAAGTGATTCTTCACAGGTCTTCAGCTTCTTCCTTCTAGGAACTAACTTGTTGTGCAAGTTGCCTGTGAGACAGGCAGTGAAATGGGTCCACAGATAAGGGCAGTGTTTCTGCATTTTCAGGGATCTGCTTGGGTATGCAAGAACATATTAGTCTGGAAATGAAAGACAAGAAGGCTTCTGCAAAGAAAACAACCTGCTAAGAAACAGGAATACTCATTGCCTTTAGGATGTTATAAAGAAGAAAGAATCCGTTTAAGAAAAACAAAACCAGGAATTGGGGGAATTGGCCTGCTTCCTTTTTAAGAACTCATAACGTCCTGGAGGGGGAAACTGGAGGAGGAAGAAATGTTTCAAGCCCTTCTCCTTCTCTCCAATTCCT
This sequence comes from Lepidodactylus listeri, assembly GCA_029233225.1. Classification (NCBI taxonomy): domain Eukaryota; kingdom Metazoa; phylum Chordata; class Lepidosauria; order Squamata; family Gekkonidae; genus Lepidodactylus; species Lepidodactylus listeri. The sequence goes on along the minus strand of JARCFY010000009.1, from coordinate 105,785,112 downwards.
TATGGCCCCCTCTCTCTTAGGGTTGCCAACCCCCAGGTGGTATCTGGAGATCTCCTGGGATTACAACTGATCTCCAGGAGAAAGAGATCAGCTCACCTGGAGGAAATGGTCCCTTTAGAAACTGGACTCTATGGCATTATACCCCGTTGAGGTCCCTCCCCTCCCAAACCCCACCCTCCTCAGCTCCACCCCCCAAACCTCCAGGTATTTCCTAACAAAGAGGTTGGCAACCCGAGTCACTGCCTGTTGATAAACTGTTGAGTTTCCCTAAACTGCATTAAAGGAGTTAAATTTTAGATATATCAAAGAAACAGATAATTATATATGTATTATATTATTTTCATTGTGCATGGGAATTAGCAATGTTCACTTTGTTCATGTCTTATTGAACATCTGACCTCACCTACTTAGAATTGCATTGAAAAACTCTTATAAAGTTTCCCCCCCATCTATCCCATATGCTCCATCAAGGATTTCCATGGTGCCCTGTACACCTTTCAGTACCAGCAATTCATTCGTTTGTAAGTTTCATTCTTCAGAGGCCTTTCATAGGCATCTCATTTCCCGTCTTGAAACTTCAACATGTATAATGTTGCTTCATTATTTTCTGACATTTTTCTTCACAGCAAGCAGGTGTAACTTGAAAATAATATATAAAAGCAATTTCTAGTGCCGTTCCCAACCCCGGAAAAGTAATCTATTCTTCGGTGAGCCACTGGAATGAATTTGAGAGCTGACTCTGACAAAGTTTAAAAACAAACAGCGCTGCAAAGGTTTAACAACACGCTTGCCACGTACAATTCGAGAAATCTTTCCACTTGCTTTAGGGCTGTGACAGAAATTAAACGGCGGACTTCAGTTTCCCAGGGTAACGCTTTCCGTTCCAGTTTGTAAAAACAATAACAGCAATCTTCCTAGCAACAAAAGAAAAATTAATTATCCGATTAAATATTTCCTTTTCATTAACTACACAAATCCCCTTTTAAAAACAATAACACAGAAAGCCAAGTACTTTTCAAATGGCAGTATGTTAGCAGATTAGATGATGTCTCAAAAAGGTGGGGGGGGGTGTGACTGATAGGGAAGATAGTTTGGATATGCTTGTCACATTGCAATTGGACAAGAGCAATAGTCATTATGCTTACATATCTCCTCTTGCAACAAAGACTAAAGCTTGTTACTGTGATCACCTGAAGTGGTACATTGCCACACAGTGGGGCTGGCCCCTACTATCTCTGACTGGAGGAGGAGGAGGAGGAGGAGGAAGAGATTGGATTTATACCCCGCCCTTCACTTGGGGTCTCAGAGCAGCTTACAAACTCCTTTCCCTCCCCACAACAGAAACCCTGTGAGGTAGGTGGGATTCAGAGAGCTTTTTCTGACAGAACTATGGCTTGTCCAAGGTCATCCAGCAGTTGCAAGTGGAGGAGTGGGGAATCAAACCCGGTTCTTCCAGATTAGAGTCCGCGCACTTAACCACGACACCAAACAGGCTGTCATAGTGGGAACTCAGTGGTGAAATGCCTTTCATCTCAGAATGCATATGAAGGTTATATTAATTCGGGCCAGCAATCATCTAAGGCAGGGGTGTCAAACATGCGGCCCGTGAGTCGGATCAAGCCCTCGGAGGGCCCCAGTCAGGCCCACAAGGCCCTGGCTGTTTCCTACTTCCATTTGCAGTTCTGCTGCTGCTGCCATGTTACAGCTTGCTTTACCAGTCACTCTCAATCGCACACGAAAGACTGATAGGCAAGGCTCTCCTGTGCAATTGAGAGAGTCTGGCAAAGAACTGGCTGAGGCTCCATCTCCTCCTCCTCCCAGGGGGAGGGATGAAACATCCAGAGCTCACTTCCTGGCCAGGCTGCAGGAGACAAAGGGCAGCCTTTCTTTCCTTCTACTGGCTGAGGCTCCTCCTTGAAGGGAGGGAAGGGAGGGAACTAGCTTTGCTGGGCTGCCTCAATCACACAGGAAAAACACCAGGGATCTTTAAGGCCAACAAAGTTTTGTTCAAGGTATGACCTTTTGTGTGGCTTGCTACAGTGTGTGCGTGTGTGTGCGTGTTTTGTTTGGCTCTTAGCGCCCAGGCACATCTCCTGGGTGCAACTGGGTTCCCTCCTCCTTTTCACTGTATTCATGCCCTCATGAGCCGGCCTGTCTCAGTATGAAAGCAGTGTGAGCTATGGAGGAATAACAACAAGTGAGGTGCATTAGACTGAGAGTGTGTGTCCAGACCAAGTTCACCCTCTTTGCAGGCAGTTGTGGTTATTTCTCTGGGGAAGAGTATAGTTTTGTAGACAAACACATGGCCCTCAGTCTGTGTTAGGATGCCTTCTCATGTTCTTGACCAGCACATGAAGCAACTTATGTACAAAAGGTTGCAATGCCCAGCCATTTCATGTTTTCCCCTGGGTCCTAGGCTAGAGCACTGAGCATGAGATTTCTGTAATGAATGTCAACAAATCAAAAATAGGTTTGCACCTTACAGATACACACCTGAACAGCATACTCAAGGTTGCTACAGCAAAGAGGTTTTGATGCAATAATTTAGAGCAGAGGTGTCAGTTATCAGAGACTGTTAGACAAAATATTGCAAGATTGCTAGTGTTTTAAGCATGTTTTAGTTAAAGATTGAAAATTCTTTACTTGTGTCTGTCTGTGTCCTGTATAAAGTTTATATCTCCGCTACCTGGCGTTACATTTTATGACACACATGGCCCAGCCCAACAAGGTTTCATTTATGTCAGATCTGGCCCTCATAACAAATGAGTTTGACACTCCAGATCTAAGGACTAGAGAGAAAAAGTGCTTGCAGCTTGAAACAGAGGAAATACAGGTGTTGCTGGAGAGTCATACCCCAGCCCTAGAGCAAGTCAGGATGCAGATGAACCCCAGATAGAAGGACAAAGCCAACCCAGGGTCCCACTCACAACTGAGAGTCACACCTAGAGCTGTAAGGCATGAAATACTAAACTGATAGAAGGAAAACTCTTCCTGTAGGACAGGTCATCCCAGTGTGGGGAGGGAAAGACAGACGTTATTTCAACTCAGGACATAATGAAGAAAGAGCACTTCCATTTGGCACAGCTCTTCAAAGGGGCACAACCTTTCACCTAGGGTCTCCATCTTGCCCAGAAGGCAGGGGGACATGCAGAAAAGTCCCAGCCTGGGGATCTGAAGTAGTAAGGGAACTCTAATACATTGCAACTTCAAGTAAAGCAAGCCTGTCCTGATTCAAACATCATTTAGGAAGAGAATGTTCTCACCTTTTCTTTGCTCTGTTGCTAAACCCAAGAGATTAAACAGAACGCATGCATTCTTTCATTTCTTTATTAAACTTTCTTGTATTTTGAACTCCAAGTCAGATCTCCGGAAACTCACCGCACCTATTCAGTCTTGCTGTCTGAAATGAGATGATGAAGAGGGGCAGCAGAGAAATTTGGCATCCTTGCAGCATGATAGCTGTAAAATGTGAGGGTGCAATAGGGCAGCCCCACACTATCCTGTAGAAGGGTAGCAGGAGGCGCAGCAACTAGGCAGGGCCTCCAAACAGCAGTGCAGGTAGAGAGTGTTAGATGCAGGGGTCCGTTGGAGCAGGAGCGCACAGGAGCGCAGCTCCGGGAGTGAGGAGCCCAGGGGGCGGGCACATGACCAAGCCCCGCCCCCTCCTCGGCTTCCCCGAGCAGTGCAGAGGCGCAGCGCCCCAGGGAAAGCCCTGCTAGGGTCTTTATTGTTTTTAATGTTTTGTTTTAATATTGATAATTTTATCATTGTTCCTTTTATGACTGTGTGCTGCTTTTCCAGAGACTTGCTCAAGGTGGCATAGAAATTTTCTAAGTATACCATTTTTTATCTGGGCACATGGCACATAAGTACTGGAGAAATTTCCCCAACCCTTCAGCAGCTTCCACCCCATCAGTTTGGTGTAGTGGTCAGGAGTTGGACTCTAATCTGGGAGAACCGGGTTTGATTCCCCACTCCTCCACATGCAGCTGCTGGTGTGACCTTGGGCCAGTCACAAGTTCTCTCAGAGCTGTTCTCTCATGAGCAGTTCTCAAAAGACCTCTCTCAGCCCCACCTACCTCACAGGGTGTCTTGTTGTGGGGAGGGGAAGGGGAAGGGATGGGTGGTGCACATGTCCTGGGTATCTCAAGTCTACTTGAAACCTGGTGGTTTCAAGGGAGCAGGAAGAGAATGAGGGTGTGTTCTTTACGCTTCTTTTTATTGCACAAAGTACTGGATGGGGAAGGGAATGGAGGAAGAGCAGGTCAGTTTCACTCCCCTGTGGAGTGGAGCCTGAGGGGTGGGTGTTGCCTTCTGACACACTTCAGGGGTGTGTTAGGGGGTGTGGCATATGCAAATGAGTTATGCAAATGAGTTATGGTAATGAGTTCCTGCACCTCTTTTTCTACGAATTGCATATATCTTCCCTTCTTAATCTCCTTTCCCAAACTAAAGGAAAAGTTGTTGTGTCATCTCAAAGTTTGCTCGGATGTAAATGGTCTGGGTATTGGGTCAGCTCTCAAGTGAGTTGGAATGGGTGTTTGGTAGGATGAGAAATGTGTGTGTGACAGAGAGAGGCAGAAATGGACCTGTCTTAAAGGTCTCAAAGTGACAGGCGGTGGCAGCCTCACAGTAAGTATGTCTATGGCCTATCATTTCAGGGGCAAATGGTGGGCAAAAGGCTCCAGGGTGGCTGGGGAAGCAGGCTTCTCTACCTTTGCTTTCCCCTGCCCTTTCTGCTACAACTGTAACACCCAGCTTGGGTCAGCTAATGCTGCCATCCCCTGCCTGGGAGCTGGCATGGGTTGCCCTGCAACGTGGGATTCTTGGAATGTTCACTTTCGTTTCCCTCCCTGCCTGCTTATCGCTTGCCGCCTAGCACTGGCCTTGGAAGCTTGTTAGTGTCTATTGATGTATCTTCCCGCTTTTTCTTCTGTGAACCTGCAGCCAGTATATTGGGCGCCTTTTTACTGATTTATGTGATTGGTTGCATTCCATTGTGAGACCCTCTTTGAATTCTGTATAATTGCCCTGCCTAGGGAACCTTCTAACCATTACTGACACAGAATGTGTAGATGACCACATCAGACCTTTCTCAACAAAGATCAACCTTCTTTAAGGACACTTGTTGTGACTGACTCTGTAGGACTCTCACAGTGTGTGTGTGTGTGTGTGTGTGTGTCCCAGCTTGTGTGTTTTAACCAAGGAATAAACTAACCCATGTATGGCATTATTTTTAGATTTGTTGTTGTTCAGTCTCACAGTCAAGTCTGACTCTTTGCGACCCCATGGACCACATCACGCCAGGCCCTCCTGTCTTCTGCCATCCTCCAGAGTTTGCGTAGTTTCATGCTTGTTGCATCGATAGCACTGTCTAACCATCTCATCCTTTTCCATCCCCTTCTTCTTTGACCTTCAGTCTTTCCCCGCATCAGGGTCTTCTCCAGTGAGTGCTCCCTTCTCATTTGATGGCCAAAGTATTTGAGCTTCAGCTTCAGTATCTGGCCTTCCAGGGAACAGTCAGGGTTGATTTCTTTTAGGATTGAGTGATTTGATCTCCTTGCAACCCAAGGGACTCTCAAGAGTCTTCTCCAGCACCATAATTCAAAAGCATCTATTCTTCGGCACTCGGCCTTCCTTATAGTCCAACTCTTGCAGCCATACATTGCTACTGGGAACACCATTGCTTTGACCATACGGACATTTGATGTTGATGTTTTCCCCAGCAGTCTTAATTCTGGCTTGTGATTCATCCAGGCCAGCATTTTGCATGATGTACTCTGCATATAAATTAAATAAGCAAGGTGACAATATACATCCTTGCCGTACTACTTTTCCTATGCTAAACCAATCAGTTGTTCCATATCCGGTTTTAATTGTCGCTTCTGGACCCTTATACATGTTTCTCAGGAGACATGTGAGGTGGTCTGGTGCTCCCATCTCTTTAAGGACTTGCCATAGTTTGTTGTGATCCACACAATCAAAGGCTTTAGCATAGTCAATGAAGCAGAAGTAGATGTTTTTCTGATACTCTCTTGCTTTCTCCATAATCCAGCGAATGTTGGCAATTTTTATCTCTACTTCCTTTGATCTCTACTTTTCGAAACCCAGTGTGTACTTCTGGCAGTTCTCTATCCATGTACTGCTGAAGCCTAGCTAGTAGGATATTGCACATGACCTTGCTAGCGTGTGAAATGAGGGCAATTGTGCGGTAGTTTGAACATTCCTTGGCATCACCCTTCTTTGGGATTTGAATGTAAACTGACCTTTTCCATTTGACTTTGCATTCCAGGATTTCTGGCTTGAGGTCAGTGATTACACTGTCATGGTTGTCAAGGTCATTGAGGTCCTTCTTGTATAGTTCTTCTGTGTATTCTTGCCATCTCTTCCTAATTTCTTCTGCTTCTGTTAGATCCCTACCATTTTTGTCCTTCATCATGGCCAGCTTTGGACAGAACGTTTCCTTGATTTCTCAAATTTCCTGAAGAGATCTCTAGTCCTACCCATTCTATTGTTTTCCTCTATTTGCATTGTTCATTCAGGAAAGCCTCCTTATCTCTCCTTGCTGTTCTCTTTTTAGATACCTTTCTGATATCTATGGTTGCCAAGTCTGGGTTGAAAAATACCTGGAGACTTTGGGGGTAGATCCAGGATAGGGCAGGGCCCTCAGCATGGTACAGTGCCACAGAGTCCACCCTTCAAAGCAGCCATTTTCTCCAGGGGAGCTGATCTCTGTCAGCTGGACATCAGTTGTAAAACAGGAGATCTCCAGGTCCCACCTGGAAGCTGGCCAAAAGACAAAACTTGGGAGCAACATGCAATGTAGGAGCATAAAGCAAATCTGACATAGGCAGAGTAGGGCAGTAGCGCTACGAGAAGTTACAATGTGACTGCAAGATCTAAAAGCGCCTGAGCAAGAACAACGTTAGGGTAATCACATGTGGCAGGAAGATGACTAATTATTGATTTTGGTTTTGAGTTTTATCCCCCCCCCCACCAGTTTTCACTGCTTAATCTAATGATGCATACTTCCCAGAAATTGCTTTTATGTATCCAATTTAACTGGAAACACATATCTTTGAAACAAATTTAGTTGCCTCGTAGCAATTAAATACACATTTTAAATGCTTATAAAAGCATTTTAAGATGTCCCATTTTGCCTCCACATCCTCTGACCTAACACACAAAAATCATCCAACATTGTCTGCAACTGGGGGGGGGGGGGGACAATCTGCATCTTTTGTGTAACACTACTTCTTTCAGCTCTGGCGCCGGCTTCCGCGGCCTCCCATTTGGCTCAGTATAAAAGTTTGCTGCCTGTATCATGTTTAGGGAGAGCGCATGAGAGAGGGGGGAGGAGTGGCCTCCCAGGGGTGCTGGCAGGGCGCTGTGCTGTGGGGAGAAAACAGCACCCATGACCCACCCCAGAAAGTAAAAGGGGGGGGGACTCGTGGGAGGGGGGGAGTGGGGAGGAAAGACTGAATGGGCTGGGTAAAAAACACAAAACACCTGGTGGTTACTGGGCAGGGCATTCTGGGGACTGCCCCAGGAAATAACAAATGGTTCAGGGGTGGGTGTGCTTCCAACCCCCCCCCCCCCCCAATATGATTGCAGAAAAATGTTCCCTGGCTGCTTTTAAATGCAAACGGCTGGATTTTCAGCAACGTTGTTTCCTTTGTGACAGTTTGCGGATCTCCTTAGAAAAGGTGGGGGGGATTTGGCCCCAGTTGTCTGCTTATCCCTCACAGTGGCTCGGAGGGCAGGGAGGAGCAATTAAGCCACCTTAAAACGAAATCCACATAACACGGTGATACACCCTAGTGACCTCGGAGTCGCCACGAAACGGCAATAAAATGATGCAGACAGCCGATGCTGAGGCGAAGCGATACGAGAACAGATGTGGAACGAAAGGCAGACAGAAATGTGTTAGGCGATGTGGTGTCAGTAGCACAACAGCAGGAAAGACCCATGCAGACTGAACCAGAGAGAGAGAGAGAGAAAGCAGGGAAATCTAATTCTATCTTGGGTGTTTTTAAAAAGAGTTTTTAAAAAGAAAAAAATAAATAAAATCCATTTTGGCTTTACTGCTGTGGTTCAAAGAAAGCATATGAAGGTGCTGGGTTGGGCTGAACTGCTTTGAGTTTTGGATTCTAATCTTTGATGCGTCTTTCAAGGTAGGGTTGCCAGTTCCCCCCTGGCTACCAGCAGGGGGTGGGGGAGTAGGGTTGACAGTTCCAGGTTGAGGAACTGCTGGAGATTTGGGGCTGGAGCTTGGGGAGGACAAGGACATCAGTGGGGTGCAATGCCTTGGAGTCCAACCCCCCCCCCACATCCATTTTCTCTAGGGGAACTGATCTCTGTAGTCTAGAGAGGAGCTGTAATCCCAGGGGATCCCTGGGAGACTGGTATCCCAATTTTGAGTAGAGACAGAGGGGCCAAATCCTTTATCATGTATCATAATAGGCGGGGTCAGGCCCCTGTCCCCACTGTCATTCGAGTGCATTAAACAAGTTATATGAAGCTCTGAAGCCCTTTCAGACAACATGTGATGCGACTGTCTGTTCTCTTTTGTGTACCTAAAGGTTGAACTTGTTACAAACAGCCTGCAGTTGCTGGGTGGCAGCCAAAGGCGGTGAAGCCACAATATCAGAACGGCTTCCTTGTGCACATTTTATAGCCGGTGAAAATGCTCCCTCTAAGCTGTGGAGTCTTGTGAGCAAAAAAAAATCTACTTTGTGAGCTACTGGGATTGAAGTTGTGAGTGAGCAATTTGGCTGCTGCATAAATTAGTCTGTTCTGGAGCCACCCTTCCTGAGCCTAAGACAAAAATGTGTGAGCTGGAGGCCAAAAAACGGTGAGCTAGCTCACACTCATCTCAGTTTAGAGGGAACACTGGGGGGTGATGATGAAGATCTCAGCACGGGGAAGCTCTGTTTTTGGCGGCTGTGTCTCATCTCCCACGTCCTGTAGTTCTATGCCAGATTGCTTAAGAGTCTGCTGACCACCTTGGACATTATGCTCTTCACAGCTAAAACAATGATTGCCCCCTGTTGGAAGGAGAGCTTGCCACCCACCACCAAAGTTTGGTTCAAGAAGTTGTGGGATTACTCTATTATGGATCATATTACCAATTAGCAGGGGTCCGTTGGAGCGGGAGCACACAGGAGCGCAGCTCCGGGAGTGAGGAGCCCAGGGGGCGGGCACATGACCAAGCCCCGCCCCCTCCTCAGCTTCCCCGAGCAGTGCAGAGGCACAGCGCCCCGGGGAAAGCCCTGCTAGGGTCTTTCTTGTTTTTAATGTTTTGTTTTAATATTGATAACTTTATCATTGTTCCTTTTATGACTGTGTGCTGCTTTTCCAGAGACTTGCTCAAGGTGGCATATAAATTTTCTAAGTATACCCTTTTTTATCTGGGCACATGGCACATAAGTACTGGAGAAATTTCAGCAACCCTTCAGCAGCTTCCACCCCATCAGTTTGGTGTAGTGGTCAGGAGTTGGACTCTAATCTGGGAGAACCGGGTTTGATTCCCCACTCCTCCACATGCAGCTGCTGGTGTGACCTTGGGCCAGTCACAAGTTCTCTCAGAGCTGTTCTCTCATGAGCAGTTCTCAAAAGACCTCTCTCAGCCCGACCTACCTCACAAGGTGTCTTGTTGTGGGGAGGGGAAGAGAAAGGGATGGGTGGTGCACATGTCCTGGGTATCTCAAGTCTACTTGAAACCTAGTGGTTTCAAGGGAGGAGAGAATGAGGGTGTGTTCTTTACGCTTATTTTTATTGCACAAAGTATTGGATGGGGAAGGGAATGGAGGAAGAGCAATTCAGTTTCACTCACCTGTGGCGTGGAGCCTGAGGGGTAGGTGTTGCCTTCTGACACACTTCTGGTATGTTAGGGGGTGTGGCATATGCAAATGAGTTATGCTAATGGGTTATGCTAATGAGCTCCTGCACCTCTTTTTCTACTAAATGACCCCTGCCAATTAGGTGAGCCTGAGGGGTAGGTGTTGCCTTCTGACACACTTCTGGTATGTTAGGGGGTGTGGCATATGCAAATGAGTTATGCAAATGAGTTATGCTAATGAGCTCCTGCACCTCTTTTTCTACTAAATGACCCCTGCCAATTAGGTAAACCTAACCTAACAAAAAACCATTCGATCCCAATTAAAAAAGAAATGGCACTTGATTTTAGACTTTCTTGCACAGAATCCATACATATCCTCTGACTGGGAGCTATTGCAACAGTGGTTGTAACATTCTCAATTATAGTGGCATATTTTTTAAGTTGAACAGTGCATATTTGACATGGGACCTTAGTCATTATACTTGTTGAACTCCTATCTTTCTGTTATACACCAGAATAAGTAGTTGTTAAGAAAATAGTACTTAGATGTTAATAATGTTTTGCTCTAATCCATCTGCTCTACTTACAGTTTCACATGACACAGAACTGTTGATTATAGATTATCCTTGGCATTACACATTTGTTCACGTTTTATAATACAACTAGCCTGATGCCTGTGCTTCGCTACGGTATTTACGTTCCATGAATCCAGTTATAATACGGATGATGGAAAGTTTGAAATGTAGCATTTGTTATAGGAATTCTAATGGAGAAGATTGTAGTGTAAAAAATGAAGTGAGACATACGTACTGATTTTTTCCCTCTCTACTGAAGGACCTCTCTGTAGACCACATTGGTGGTTCTGCCCTCAGGTGCTAGGATCACCAGGCTGCTTGGTGAGCTCACTCTGGAGCAGGCAACATAGAACTGTCCATTTAAGAAGCAGTCATCTGTTAAGTCAACTCCTGCCACCTGGTGTTCTTGGATTGTTTTGCTCATATGGAGACTGTGTTGTTCTGAGCACCTCAGGGTGATCTTGCTGGTACTTGGCCTGCACAGCTCAGTGCCCCGCAGGAGTACTATGTGCAAATGTCTTTGCTGCATTCCTAAGTTGCCTCCTCCTGCTTGTGTTAAAGTACCCTGGCTCTGCTCCAACACCTGACAGACACCCACCTGTCTGGTGTGTGTGAGGGATTATGTTTAAAGGCATCCGGGAGGCTGGGCCAGCAGCAGGGCTAAGGCAATCCTGCTGAGCAAACCTCCCCAGCGGCTGTAAGCATTCCACCTCCTTTCCTACACCTGACAGGCAGCTGCCTGTCCAGTGTAGGAGGGGGAGGGGGAGGAGTATTAGAAGCCACTGTGGAGGTGGGGCCAGCAGAATCACTAAGGCATTACTGTTGGGGCGGCCTCCCTTGTGGCTTTAAGCACCCTGCAACCACTGCTATACCTGACAGGCAACTGCCTGTAAGGTGTAGGAGGTGAGGGGGAGTGGGTTGGAAGCCATCGGAGAGGCTGGGCCATCACTGCACCTCACAGGTGGTTGTTGGCCATTCATGATTTCCTCAACTGCCTTAGCTCTGTGCAGTCTCCTGTAACAGTTTTTTAAACCTCAGAATGCTGAGCTCTGCAGCTGACCAATCAGAGAGTGTGGGGTGTGGCAGCCCTACAGAGTCAGTCACCAACAAACACCCTTAATTAGAAAGGTTTTATTGAGAAAGGTCTGCTGTGGCCATCTGCACTTCTTCTGTTAGTAATGGCTGACACAGCCGCAAGCCGGACAATTATACAGAATTCAAAAAGAGGGCTGTTATTACATTGCAACCAATCATCATGTCAGAGAAAAGGCGCTTAAAATACTGGTTTACAGTTCCCAGGCAAAAAGTGGGAAGTTGTGGAGCCAGACCGGAGAAAAGATACATAGGCAGGCACCAACAGTCCCTCGAGGTCAGAGCAGTTTGAAGAGCGATAAGCATGCCATGAGAAATATAACATAACATTCCACAGTCCAGACGTCAAAGGTTCACTGATCCCACTTCCTGGGCAGATGGCAGCATTAGCTGACATGGGGTGCAAGGAGGCAGCCACATAGGAATCAATGGGGGAGCACATTTTCCCCCTTTTGACCCACTTAGGGGTCGAATTTCTAAAAATCCCTTCTTAGTGAGCACCTACACCATGGTAGGAGCGCTCTCCCCAAATGTGGTGCTTCAAGGTCCAGCCATTTGGCCTGGGTGATGGTTTTACGGTGAGGGGACTTTCTTTTATATATATAGATGTGCACCTTTCCCCCGTGTTTTAACTTTGTATGTAACTCTATACTGGTTTTGCTTATTTGATGTTGACACTGTTAATGCTTGTAACTGTTGTATTACGTTTATTTTACAGAAAATTTAAAAAAATATTTAAAAAAAAGAGTTTGCCGACTTCTCAAGGATATTTGTCTTTAAAAACCCTCCCAGTCTTCCCAGTCTTAAGCTGCAACTTATCCCAGTTTGAGACCCAGGCAGCTTACAAAAATACCCCCTGCTAACATCCTCTCAGCATTCTGTTGTTCTTTTTTCATATGTCAGAAAAAGGAAGCGGGAGAACCAGATTCAAAACTAGGGCACCCGTCACTACTACAAAAAGAAATGCTTTTTCTCTGAAGTCCTAGCTTCTGAATTTGAAAACATTTTTTGACAGCTTTAAATGCGGTGGCTCTAAACTACTGAAGCATTCTAAGATGATTAACCTGCAAATAAACTGTATCGCGACTTCGAGAGGATTTCTTTGATCAAAGCCATTCCGTCTGGATTCCACCCCCCCCCTTCAATTTAAATAGTATCTCACATTATCAAATTGGATTGCTCACCTTTTTGTTGGGAGAACAGTCAACAGGGGTGTGAATGCAGCCTGCATGGGGAAGTGTTTTCAGTTACAGTTGCTCAATTTGCAGGAACTGAGAGTAGAAAACCACTCTAAGGTCCATTCTGCATCTTTCATTCGCTCCACATTTTCTCAGCACTCGACCTGGTTCCCCCTTGCCTCAGAATATCTGTTTTCATTCAATCTGGTATGCAGATTTTCCTGTGTCAGTACTTGCCTCAGCATTCATTAGCCACATAATTCATGGCAAGGTAATAAATTTAGAGGGGGGGAAAGGGGCGAAGGATCAATGAAACCATGTCAAGTTTTCTGCTTATTGTTCCCTTTGAATTGGAAGTGGAGGAGGGAAAAGGTGCCACTCAAAACCACATTCAGATACCCTGGCACAACACTTTAGTGACTGTAAAGTCACCCCTGAATGACCATAAATCTATGCAGAAGGTATCATAAAGCCCAATGAGCAAAGAAAGTGAAAGTGTCATGCAGTGTAGAGAGAGGTTAACCTCCTGACATGACTGTGGGAAAAGGGCGAGGAAATTTATGGGTGCAGAATCAGCCAAAGTAGAGGTAGGAAGTAATAATCCAGGATATTCAAGAGCGCTAGGAAAAATTTTGAAATACTTTTCATATTTTAAGAAGGGTTATTAGTTAAATTTTTAGTTTGAAGAGAAACAGAGCAGCTGCCCTCTTCCCCAGGTTCTCCTAACAATATTGTATGTATAGCCACTCGAGCCTTGGAGCAGCCTACATGGGCTAGACTAGTCCGGTTTCATCAGATCTTGGAAGCTGAGCGGTGTCAGCCCTGGTTAGTACTTGGATGGGAGACCAAGAAGGAAGACCGGGACTGCTATGCAGAGAAAGGCCATGGCAAACCATTTCTGCTCCTCTCTTGCCTTGTAAGCCCCATGATGGGGTTGCCATAAATCGGTTGCAGCTTGACAGCATATCCCCCCCCCCCCGGTGTGCTTGAACCAGTAATCTCAGGTCTAAGCCAGGGGTCCCCAACCCTTTTGAGCTTGCAGGCACAACTGGATTTCTGTCACAGTGTGGTGGACACAGCCACAAAATGACTGTTGCAAACTAGGGTTGCTAGTCCCCAGGTCCGGACAACGCTGCATGACATCCCCGATGCGATGACATTACCCAGAAGTGATATCATTGCATTGGGGATGTCATGTGGGGATGCTCTGATATTTAAGCAAACTCTATGGCTTTGAGGGTGAAAAACCATAGAGTTTTGCCCAGATACCAGAGCGTCCCCTGTGCAAAATCCCCGCGATGACTTCACTTCCAGGTGACATCATCACGTCATCCCTGCCCACCCCCGGAATGCCCCCCAAATCCCCCTGCCAGAGGAATGAGAAGACCTGACAACCCTACTGCAAACTGGCTGTGACAGGAAACAGAGCCTGCCACAAAATGGCTGCTGCAGATGACCTTCAGTCACACAGTGAAGATTCTTGTGCAGTGGTAGCAACTGCTGCCAAAACCTTTTAAAAAATCTGCACAGCCAATCAAATCTCCAGTGGCCAGTCAGACGCCTTGCTTGGCTAGGCCCACCTATTTTCTAAAAACACTTGACAGGAACCAAGAAAGGTTTTGGGAGACACCATGGCACCCGTGGACAGTAAGCCTTTCATGTTTTTTATTTGATTCTTCAGGGAACAGGAATGTGTGACAGAAGAAGAAGAAGAAGAAGAAGAAGAAGAAGAGATTGGATTTATACCCTGCCCTTCACTCGGAGTCTCAGAGCGGCTTACAAACTCCTTTCCCTTCCCCTCCCCACAACAGGCACCCTCTGAAGTAGGTGGGGCTGAGAGAGCTCTTTCCAGACCTGTCCTTGAGAGAACAGCTGGGACAGAGCTATGGCTTGCCCAAGGTCATCCAGCAGGTGCAAGTGGAGGAGTGGGGAATCAAACCCAGTTCTCCCAGATTAGAGTCTGTGCACTTAACCGCTACACCAAACTGGCTCTTAACTACTACACCAAATTTAGCTCCTGCAACTGGCTGGCAGCAGGAGACCCTCGGGTAGGACAGGCCTGGTATAAAAATTAAAGGTCTGGCCTTATGCCTTTGTTTGTGTACTCTGCTTCTTTTGCTTCAGGCTTCCAGCTCCTGACCTCCTGTGGAATCTCCGCTGGAGAGCCCATTCCAGATTGGCCCACAGACCTAGTCTGCCCTTGTCAGACCCATTAAAACCTTTAATGAATATTAATAAGGAAAAAGCCTGTCCCTTTTGCCGGAGGTCAGTCAATTTTCAGCTAGCATCTACCTGACAGGGGGTTCTTGTGAGTGATTTTTTAAAAAAATGTTTTGTTTCCTCATGAGCCTTAGCAAGTGGCAGGGGTGTGAGCAATCAAGCAATCCACTAATTTGTGTCA
Organism: Lepidodactylus listeri; assembly: GCA_029233225.1. NCBI lineage: Eukaryota > Metazoa > Chordata > Lepidosauria > Squamata > Gekkonidae > Lepidodactylus > Lepidodactylus listeri. The sequence continues at coordinate 105,770,025 of JARCFY010000009.1, read as the reverse complement.
AAGCATCTCATTTAAAGTCCCCCATCCTGACAGCTCGCAATGACTCAAACTATGCGTTGGTAAAATGGAAAAATCAAAGGGGACATGGATGAATGCATCTGAAAATAACATGCAAGTGACAGAACAGTTGTATGTGTCTGTGTTTGCATAATTATGGTCACCCTCGGTGATGAACGGATTTCATGCCATCATGGACCAGATTACAGATGCCTCCTTGTCAGGCAGAGAGATTGAAAACTCAAGCAAGGGGAGGGCTGTGCAGCTGACACCACCATGGAAGGGAGACAGTTGAGGCACCTCCAGGAACCCCCTTTGATATGCTGGAGGAGCCCCAGGGATCTGAGCCAACCCTCTCATCTTGGGATGCAGCCCTACCTTCTGACTTGAACTTGGACCCTAAACCCCCTAGCCTGGGTCCCATGGCAACACCTGTGGTCTCTCCACAACTATCTCAGAAAGGATATCATAGCATTGGAAAAAGTGCAGAAAAGGGCAACTAGAATGATAAAAAGGATGGAACACTTTCCCTATGAAGAAAGGTTGAAGCGCTTGGGGTTCTTTAGCTTGGAGAAACGACGGCTGAATGGTGAAATGATCGAGGTTTATAAGACTATGCACAGGATAGAGAAGGTAGAGAAAGAAGTACTTTTCTCCCTTTCTCACACTACAAGAACTCGTGGGCATGCCATGAAATTGCTGAGCAGTCGGGTTAGAACAGAGAAAAGGAAGTACTTCTTCACCCAAAGAGTGATTAACACATGCAATTCACTGCCACAGGAGGTGGTGGCGGCTACAGGCATGGATGGCTCCAAGAGGGAATTGGATAAATATATGAATGAAATGAAATACATGGAGAAATGCAGAATATATTAAAGTTTAAATTCCCCATGGAAGCCAAAAATATGCTACTAGGCATACTGCCCAATAATTTGCCAAAATTTTTGGGAGAGGTATTCAAAGACATGGTGACAGCAGCCAGAACTGTCTATACAGCAAAATGTAAAGTGGACATTTGTCCACACTTAGAAGAATGGGAAAATAAACTTGCTGAATATGCAGTGCTGGCAAAATTAACAACATATTTGAAAAACAGATCAGTTACAAAATCTGAGGAAAGATGGAATGTGTACTTGTCAGGATCATAAGATCCTAACAGGGTCTCCATTGTGCTTTCTGTAACTTGCTATCGCTCAGCTAAAAGTGTAACCATTGCTATCTCTGTCACACTGTCTCCTGCCTCCCCCTACCTCGTTTATTGCTCTGAGTTATATTGCTTTTTGAAGGTCTGGTCAGTGTAACCATTTCATCCGGGAGAGTGGCGACCCCACATATTTACACGTCACCAAAGAACAAATGGCTTTTCCACCCATGCATTCCCTCCTCCCATTCCCTGGGACATGGAACTGCCTTATCTCTTTGTGAAGACCTTGAAAGGCCGCCGGAGCCACTTTGTTATGTATAAGTTTCACACATCTGGGGTGCCCAAGTCAAGAGGGGAATTTTTATAACTTTCACACTTCACCTTTCCTGTGGGAAGTTAAACGGCTCAGAACATTTAACCGCGCTTTTCTCCCTTATTGTGATTGGTTGGATGTTGGGGTTCAAACTGAACTGCAGGGTATATTAACTCTGACTGTTCTTTGTGTGGCATCTCTAACAAACATTCGAGAACCTGTCATGCAGTATTAAGAAATAAAGAACTCTGTTTTATTAAACAAAGGTCTGATCTTTTGCTGTCAGCACAGAAGCCTCACAGTACTATGCCAATAGGAGTCAAATTTAGAAGGAGAAGTAGTCTAAAATACTGTATACAATTGTATTGCAATGAAAAAGCAGAATAAAATCAGTTCTAAATGTAATATGTTGAATATAAATGTGTCTAAGGAAGTGTGTTTTAAAGAGGAACATTTTTTATTTTCTACTATAAGATACACAATTGTCCTTTCTTCTGTATTTTTGTTTTATTACCTATTTGCCAAAAGTAATAGCAGAAATGGCAAAAATGTGCAGTACTGAGTATGCAGCAACGGTGAAACTAATACTTCAACTGAAAACAGATTAGTTATGAAATTTGAAATGTAAAATGTTGGATTTAAATGTATTCCAACAGAAGTAAGTTTTATCGTATTTTGTAAGGTAAAGGTAAAGGTTTCCCATGCTCAAAAGCCAGTCAAATACAGCTCTAGGGATGTGGTGCTCATCTATGTTTCCAACAGTGACCCAAAAACTTTTCAATGTAATGAAGGGGTATTGGGGAGAAATATTCTCTATTTTATATATTTTGTTATATACAATCACACACAATTTGTATGCGTGGAAAGGTAAAGGTTTCCTTTGGTTGAAAGCCAGTCAAATCTGACTCTAGGGGGCGGTGCTCATCTCCGTTTCCAATCCAAAGAGCCAGCGTTGTCCAAAGACTTCTCTGTGGTCATGTGGCTGGCATGACCAGGGGTCCTTTCAAGCATGAGCTCGGGGGAGCACAGCTCCGGGAGTTGGTGCCAGCTCCCCCCCCCCCCCGCGGGGGAATGCCTGCTTGTGTCATGGCTGCAGCAAAATGACCCCGTCCCCTGGAAAGGTCCTTGTTCCTCCGACCAGCCTTCTGAAGGCTGCAGCCACCACTGAAGCTGTCCTCCCAGAATAGTGGTATTTCTGAGGCTTGGATTAGTAGCTGTCCCCTCCCTGACAGCAGTTTCTTTCTTTCTCTCTCTCTCTTCTTTCTTTCTTGCCTTCTGACATACTTCCGGTGATGTCAGGGGGTGTGGCATATGCAAATAAGTTATGCTAATGAGTTATGCTAATGAGCGCCTGCACCTCTTTTTCTACGAAAGGACCCCTAGGCATGACTAAATGCCAAGGCGCATGGAATGCTGTTACCTTCCCGCCAAAGTGGTACCTATTTATTTGCTTGCAATTTCTTGCTTTCGAACTGCTAGGTTGGCAGGAGCTGGGGCCCGAGACGGGAGCTCACTCCATCATGCGGCACTCGGATCTCGAACTGCCAAACTACCAATCTTCCGGTCTGCAGTTCACGTCTTAACCACTCAGCCACCATGGCCCTACACACACACACACACACACACACACACACACACACACACACACTTATGATACGTAATCATTTTTTTCTTTTTTGTATTTTCTTTTTATCATCTGTTTTGCAAAAATAAAAATAATATTTTTTTAAAAAGATATAGCAGGATAGAAAAAATATAAATGACTAGACAACCATCTGCTGAAAGATTAACAAAAAAGCACATCACGATCCCCAAAAATGACCTGAGAAGGATAGGAGAGAAAGAGAAAAAACAGAGGCTGATACTGTAAATATTTTTCTTCTCAGTTGCGTTTTGCCCCCATTCCTTCAACCAAAGCAGATAAAATGAGGTGAACTAGAGGTTATTGACACTGCCCAAAAGGATCCCAAAGAGCACTGCCTCGCTGCAGCAGATGTGGCATCCGATTGCAAATGAAACCCTTACTTTAAATCCTTCTTGGTTCTCCCGGCCCCCTGCTTCTGCTCAGAGCATTCTTTCCTTATGTATTTCCTCGCCTCTCTTGGGAACGACATAGAGCATTCATAGCTTCTTTGTTTAGAAATAGAAAAACAGGAGGAAATGTGATTTTCTGCTGCATGCCCATCCTGATCCTAAATATTTTTTTAAAAAATTAGGTGCTTGATTGATTGATTGAAACTGATTTCCCAGCAAGCATGATTTAGGAATAGCCTTAGGCTGGAGAGATACAAAGATTTGTAAAGAGAGTTGAAGACAGAATGATTGAGCCATTATTACTTGTGGTTTGATTTTTAAATTTCTTTTATCCTATTTTTTTCCTGGTTTCATGGGCAGGCTTTTGCAGTAACTCTTGGACCTGAGATAGTAGCAGCACAAACACCCAAGCATACATGAAAGTATGGACAATAAGCCAGGATACTGCAGTCTCTTGAACCATGTCATTCGTCTCCAATTTAAGGCAACCCTGTCAAAATCATCATTCCTGGAGTCCATGTAGCCTGCGGTGGAATTTCCCAAGCACCTGGTGGGCCAGTCTATGAAGCATGGTTAGCGCTTAGTCTATGGTCTGAGAAGGGTTTTCGGTTCTCCCCTGGCCACCAGCGGGGGATGGGGGGGTAGGCAGGGGTCATTTTGTAGAAAAAGAGGTGCAGGAGCTCATTAGCATAACTTATTTGCATATGCTACACCACCTGACATCACCGGAAGTATCTCAGAAGGCAAGAAAGAAAGGGGTGGGAGAGGGAGTGAGAGAGAGAGAGAGAGAGAGAGAGAGAGAGAGAGAGAAAGGTAGAAAAAAAGGAAGGAAGGAAGGAAGGAAGGAAGGAAGGAAGGAAGAAAGGAAGAGCTGGCAGAGAGGGGACAGCTACTAATCCAAGCCTCAGAAATACCACTATTCTGGGAGGATAGCTTCAGTGGTGGCTGAAGCCTTCAGAAGGCTGGTCGGAGGAACAAGGACCTTTCCAGGGGACGGGGTCATTTTGCTGCAGCCATGACACAGGCAGGCATTCCCCCGCGGGGGGAGGGGGCTGGCAACAACTCCCGGAGCTGTGCTCCCACAAGCTCCTGCTCGAAATGACCCCTGGGGACAGGGCTGCCAGACCCAGGTTGGGAGACTCCTGGAGATTTGGGGGTGGAGCCTGGGGAGGACAGGGACCTCAGTGGGGCACAATTCCATAGAGTCCACCCTCCAAAGCATCCATTTTCTCCAGGAGAACTGGTCTCTGTCATCTGGAGATGAGCTGTAGTCCCAGGGGATCCTCGTAGGGTTTCCAGGTCTGGGTTGGAAAATTCCTGGAGACTTTGGAGGTGGATCCAAGAAAGGGCGGGGTTTGGGGAGAGGAGGGGCCTCAGCATGATACAGTGTCATAGAGTCCACCCTTCAAAGCAGCCACTTTCTTCATGTGAGTTGATCTCTGTCAGCTGGGGATCAGTTGTAAAAGCAGGAGATCTCCAGGCCCCACCTGGAGGCTGGCTAGCCTAGATCCCCAGGTCCTATGTGGAGGCTGGCACCCCTAGGTCTGAGAGACCCACAATTGGATTAAAGGATGTGCTGTCTATTTCCCCTAATGATCTACTGCGGCCAGTGTAGGGAGAGACAGGATAATGTAATAATGTGTATTGCTGGTCTTAATTAGGCATGGAAATCCTATGACTTCATACAGCCTGTCTTCCCAAAAGCTGCGCATTTAATAAATGATGACTAAACAGCTGGAAATCCATCTAGAGCTGTGGCTCTTACCGCCACCTACAAAGTGAGCTGGAGAGTCTGTTTTGTTTCAGACGGGCAGCAATTTGAAAGGCCTAATTATGCTAATTACAATAAGTGGTTTGTAAATGTTTCATCAAAAACACTGACCTGCCCTGCTTCGCAGGTGCTCATTAAATCATGAAGATTTGCTATTAATAGTCATTTACTTCCCTTGTGAAATCTCCATGTTCGGTGTAATAAAGAGGGAAATTTAACTTCCCTGGCTCACCAGCCAAGCAAGCAACAACATGCTGCATTAGAGAGGGAATAAATTGTAGGTTTTATATAGTGTTGATCAAAATATTGATTCACACTTAAAGCCTTTTACGGGGAAGGAGTGAACTCCTTCAGCACCTGTAAAGCTGAACAGAGGGGAGCCTCGTGGCAAACAACAATTCCTGCAGATTACCTGGAGCCTGGAAATTCTTAAAAGTACTCCGATGTGAATTTAACATGGAGCTTATCATTAAAATGCATCTCCTTAGTCACAGGGCTATATTAGCCACCCTCCTAGCTGCAATATTTCCAGGGGGGTCAGATCCTCCCAAGCTGATTTGCCTAGCTGAGGGGGGGACTAGTGACATCACAGTGAGGGGATACATGCCCCCCCCCAGCTGAACTAGTACCCCTCCTGCTTCAAAAGTTAGTTCTTTTGAACTAGTGGGAGTTAGATCTCCCACTACTACAATGGATCTCCAAAGGACCAAAATCTGCTCCTGGAGAAAATGGTTGCTTTTGATGCATTATAACCTGCTGAGGATTCTCCCCTCCCCAAGCTCCACCTCCAAAATCTCCATGTGTTCCACTACCCAGAGCTGGCAACCCTACTTATATCTTTAAGCATCTCACCTCATCCACCGTTTTAGTATTGCTAGGATTCCTTTTTTGCTAGAAAATGTCTGGTTCTGAAAGCAAGCTTTCATAGAACAGGAACTTGCTCTTAGCACTGGAAAACTTCTGCTCCATAAATGAAGTCTTAGTTGGGGTGAGATGTTTCTCTTGGTGCAGCAGTGGCCTCACCCTGGATACCTAGTTTATTAGCATTAGAAGCTTGTACTAGTTTTGGGGGGAAAGACTGTCCAGGTCCGGCCCCCGGCCCCGTTTTGACTCCCCAACCACCCAGTGAGCCACGTTCAGGAGGGAGCGCTGTGGGACCTCACCTGGAGCAGGCAGGCAGGGAAACAGTGGCAACAGCTGCAGGGAAAGCAGCAAGGGCCCTAGCCAGCTTGACAGCAGCCGCAGCCAAAGGAAGGGAGGCATGGAAGCCAGCACACACAAGCACTCTCCCTGTGGGCCCCCAGGAAAGCCTGCAGCCAGGCAGAACCTGGGTGAGGGACAGGGAAGGGAGGCTTCTCATACTGTGCAAAAGGAAGAAGGGGAGGGAGAGAGGTGATTGGCAACCTAGGGAGCAGGTAACTGACCACCTCCCTTTATCAGTTCTTGGGAGGGGGTGGAGCCAGGGCTGGATTGGGCCTACGGAAGGAGGAGTGGGACCTGTGGTCCAATGAAAGGGAGACTGCCAACATAGGCGTAGACTACAGGGGGGCTCAAGCCTCCCCCGAAATTTCCCGGGGGGGACTGAGCCCCCCCGGGAAAATGTAGCGCCTGCCGCCACGCCTCCTGGGGCCCTCCCTTGCCTGGTCACTCTTCCATCCTTCCCTCTCCCTTCCTCTTTTCCCGGCGAAGGGAGAGGGAAGGAGTGGGGGGGGGGAGAGAGGCCCCGGCAGCAGTGGCTGGCGGGCCTTGGAAAGGCCCGGGGAGGCACAGAGGTTTCCTGGCGGGGGGGACATCGCCCCAGCGAGCGCGCGCGCTTCACCCAGGCGCTAAAGAGCCCCCCCCCCCCAGAATTTACTAAACTCTACGCCCCTGACTGCCAGGCCAGGGAGGAAAATGGCTGAGCACATTTGACACAGAAGAAAGGACAAGTGGGCCAGTAAGGGGAAGGAAGAGGGCCAGGGTATGGTAAGACCCCCTCTCCTGCCCATTCTGAGGCTGTTTGGGAAGCCTGCCTGACCCTACGTAGGACGGTGGAGGCCAGGTACTCTGGGGCAGAGCAGGGCAGGCCTCATGGAGACTGAAGTTCATCCTCATGGTCAAAGTTGATGGGGTGCTGGGAGTTTTGTGAATGAGCTTTCAAGTTTTGGTTTCCCCTTAAAGTAGGCATGGGGGCCCATGCTGGATTGGGACCATAGTACAGGGGAAAGAGAACTCAGACTCCCATGGAATTTTCCTAAACTGAGCATCTGATGAGAAACATCAATAACTCCTGATACGTTTATTGAGAACCTGAAACGTTCTAGTGAAGCTGTCATTGGCCTCATTCGTACAACCATATGTGTCCTAATCAGGACTTTCATATGGGACTAGGGTTGCCAGGTCCGACTCAGGAAATATATGGGAGCTTTGGGGGTGGAGTCAGGAGCAAGGATCCTATGATGTTATTTCCAGGTGAAAGGCCAAGTGATGTCACTTTCCAAGCTCCATGCCTTCCAGTGATGTCACTTCCAGCACACTACACCAAACTCCACCCCTTCCTATGATGTCACTTTCAGGGCACGCCCCAAACCCACCTCTTCCTCTGAAGTCACTTCCATCTTTCAAAATTCAACTATAAATACACTGTCATATATCTCTTCCCAGGGACCTGAATATTTTCCCCAGTAGACACCAGGGAGCAGTTTCAGTTTGGAAAACTGCACCAGAGCGCAAGACTTAAGCCTCCCTTCTGTGAGATGTCCCAAAAGCTGCAGTCTGCAACAGGTCTCCTTAACTAAAAAGTCCTTTATTTGCAAAGAGGTTCTTAAAGGTACAGACCTTGAGCGAGCTGGGAGCGTAGCAGACTAAAGTGGGGCATGATAAGGAAGCCAGACAGCTAAACAGCACATGACCACATTCCAATGGGCGGGGTTACTGGTCGAGTCCCAACCCCCGGGTGGGAAATGGCAGCGTAGCTAACACCTTCTTCTGTGCTACAGTCCCAAACAAAGCTGGGGTGCGACATGCCAGTTTTTGAAAGAGAAAAAAAATCACAGAATTCCCATAATCACATCTGAATTGGTCACCAGGTGAATCAGCAGAACAGTTTATTAAGGCAGTGTGCTGCCCCAGCCAGCTAATAGAAGTTAGATGAGACGCTGTAGCTTTAAATGCAAGTGCCTCTGGGTATTGTAGTCCTTACCAGAGGCATCCCTCTGATTGGCTAAATTATGAGAAGCGGGAGATTAGTTTAGCTTCCTTCCTGCTCCTTTGTTTTCTGTCTAATCCGCGAGAGGAGAGGAAGACCATCTCTCACCATGGCCAGGGGTCATTTCGTAGAAAAAGAGGTGCAGGAGCTCATTACCATAACTCATTTGCATAACTCATTTGCATATGCCACACCCCCTAACATACCGGAAGTGTGTCAGAAGGCAACACCCATCCCTCAGGCTCCCCTCCACAGGTGAGTGAAACTGACCTGCTCTTCCTCCATTCCCTTCCCCATCCAATACTTTGTACAATAAAAATAAGCGTAAAGAACACACCCTCATTCTCTTCCTGCTCCCTTGAAACCACCAGGTTTCAAGGAGACTTGAGATACCCAGGACATGTGCACCACCCATCCCTTCCCCTTCCCCTCCCCACAACAAGACACCCTGTGAGGTAGGGGGGGCTGAGAGAGGTCTTTTGAGAACTGCTCATGAGAGAACAGCTCTGAGAGAACTTGTGACTGGCCCAAGGTCACACCAGCAGTTGCATGTGGAGGAGTGGGGAATCAAACCCGGTTCTCCCAGATTAGAGTCCAACTCCTGACCACTACACCAAACTGATGGGGTGGAAGCTGCTGAAGGGTTGCTGAAATTTCTCCAGTACTTATGTGCCATGTGCCCAGATGAAAAATGGTATACTTAGAAAATGTATATGCCACCTTGAGCAAGTCTCTGGAAAAACAGCACACAGTCATAAAAGGAACAATAATAAAATTATCACTATTAAAACAAAACATTAAAAACAATGAAGACCCTAGCAGGGCTTTCCCTGGGGCGCTGCGCCTCTGCACTGTTCGGGGTAGCCGAGGAGGGGGCGGGGCTTGGTCATGTGCCCGCCCTCTGGGCTCCTCACTCCCGGAGCTGCGCTCCTGTGCGCTCCCGCTCCAACGGACCCTTGACCATGGCTAATGAAGATTGGAATCACTAGATGTAACTCTGCTACCCAGCCTTCACCTAAGATTGTGAGTACATGATCTATGATGAACATGCTTTGGAGTTGAATAAAGAATTTCAGTTTAAAGTGGCCGTACGTTGCTCACTCTCCAGAAAGGTTTTCAGCCCCAGCGTCTCAAGAGCTGATGCCAGGACGGAACAGGCAGAACTTCTTTAAAAGTATCTTGTGTGGTTCCAGCTCAGGAACTGATACTGTGATATCATCTCACTTTCTGCTTTATTTATTTATTAGGAACAAGGCCCATTGTGGAAATAAATACAACGGGCTCTAGAAAGAGGCTCTGGGAGAGTGCCCCAGTCTTGGGCACTCAGCGTCAATTTACTTTGGTGACCTCAGCAGGGTATAATGACACAGAGTCCACCATTTTTTCCAGAGGACCTAATCTCTGCTACCTGAAGATCAGTTGTAATTTTGAGTGATCTCCAGCCGTCACCTGGAGATTGGCAACAATTGTTATCCAGGAGGAAATGGCTGGTTTGGAGGGTGGAGTCTATGGCATTGTACCTGTCTGAGGTCCAAACCCCCCCCCCCACACACACTCGCAGCCACTACTGTGCTCTGAAGCCCTATTTTCCCACACTTTTTGGCCTTGGGGCATCTGGGAACTGGAATGCTAAAGTAGGAAGTCAAAAGGTAACCGGAATAACAGACAAGTTTGGCCTTGGAGAACAAAATGAAGCTGGGCAAAGGCTAACAGAGTTTTGTCAAGAGAACACGCTGGTCATAGAGAACACCCTCTTCCAACAACCTAAGAGGCGACTTTACACATGGACATCACCAGATGGGCAACACCGAAATCAGATTGATTATATCATTTGCAGTCAAAGGTGGAGAAGCTCTATACAGTCCGTAAAAACAAGACCCGGAGCTGACTGTGGCTCAGATCATTGCAAAATTCAGACTTAAAATGAAGAAAATAGGGAAAACCACTAGGCCATTCAGGTCTGACCTAGATCACATCCCTTATGAATATACAGTAGAGGTGAAGAATAAGTTTAAGGAACTAGATTTGATAAACAGAGTGCCTGAAGAACTATGGATGGAGATTCATGACATTGTACAGGAGGAGCAATCAGCACCATTCCAAAGAAAAAGAAATGCAAGAAAGTGAAGTGGCTGTCTGATGAGGTTTTACAAGTAGCAGAGGAAAGAAGGAAAGTGAAAGGCAAAGGTGGAAAGGAAAGATTTACACAACTGAATGCAGATTTCCAGAGAACAGCAAGGAGAGATAAGGAGGCTTTCCTGAATGAACAATGCAAAGTAATAGAGGAAAACAATAGAATGGGAAGGACTAGAGATCTCTTCAAGAAAATTGGAGAAATCAAGGGAACGTTCTGTGCAAAGCTGGCCATGATTAAGGACAAAAACAGTAGGGACCTAACAGAAGCAGAAGAGATTAGGAAGAGATGGCAAGAATACACAGAAGAACTATACAAGAAGGACCTCAATGTCCTTGACGACCATGACGGTATAATCACTGACCTCGAGCCAGACATCCTGGAATGCGAAGTCAAATGGGCCTTAGAAAGCATTACAAACAACAAAGCTAATGGAGGTGATGGTATCCCAGCTGAGCTATTCAAAGTCTTAAAAGATGATGCTGTTAAAGTGCTGCACTCAATTTGCCAGCAAATCTGGAAAATGCAACAGTGGCCACAGGATTGGAAAAGGTCAGTTTACATTCCAATCCCAAAGAAGGGCAATGCCAAGGAATGTTCAAACTATCGCACAATTGCACTTATTTCTCACTCTAGCAAGGCCATGCTCAAGATCCTACAAGCTAGGCATCAGCAGTACGTGGATAGAGAACTGCCAGAAGTACAAGCTGGGTTTTGAAGAGGTAGAACTAGAGATTAAATTGCCAACATTCGCTGGATTATGGAGAAAGCAAGAGAGTATCAGAAAAGCATCTACTTCTGCTCCATTGACTATGCTAAAGCCTTTGATTGTATGAATCACAACATACTATGGCAAGTCCTTAAAGAGATGGGAGTACCAGACCACCTCACATGTCTCCTGAGAAACCTGTATAAGGGTCAAGAAGTGACCGTTAGAACCAGATATGGAACAACTGATTGATTTAGCATAGGAAAAGGAGTACGACAAGGATGTATATTGTCATCTTGCTTATTTAATTTATATGCAGAGTACATCATGCGAAAGGCCGGCCTGGATGAATCACAAGCTGGAATTAAGATTGTTGGGAAAAACATCAACAACCTCAGATATGCAGATGATACCACTCTAATGGCAGAATGTGAAGAGGACCTCAAGAGCCTCTTGATAAGGAGTGAAAGAAGAGAGGGCAAAAGTTGGCTTGAAACTCAACATCAAAAAAACTAAGAACATGGCATCTGGCCCCATCACTTCTTGGCAAATAGAAGGGGTAGTTGTGGAAGCAGTGACCAACTTCACCTTCCTGGGATCCAAGATCACTGCAGACGGTGACTGCAGCCATGAAATTAAAAGACACCTGCTCCTTTGAAGAAAAGCGATGGCAAACCTAGACAGACAATAAAAAGTAGAAACATCACCATGCCAACAAAAGTCTGTTTGGTCAAAGCCATGGTATTCCCAGTAGCAATGTATGGCTGCGAGAGTTGAACTATAGGAAGGCCGAGCGCCGAAGAATAGATGCTTTTGAATTAGGGTGCTGGAGAAGACACTTGAGAGTCCCTTGGACTGCAAGGAGATCAAATCAGTCAATCCTAAAAGAAATCAACCCTGACTGTTCCCTGGAAGGCCAGATACTGAAACTGAAGCTCAAATACTTTGGCCTCCAAATGAGAAGGGAGCACTCCCTGGAGAAGACCCTGATGCTGGGAAAGATTGAAAGTCAAAGAAGAAGGGGACGGCAAAGGATGAGATGGTTGGACAGTGTTACTGATGCAACGAACATGAAATTAAACAAATTCTCAAGCATGACGGGAGACAGGAGGGCCTGGCGTGATGTGGTCCACGGGGTCTCAAAGAGTCGGACTTGACTGTGCCACTGAAAAACAACAACAAACATTTTGGAAACAGGATGATGCTCCAAGCATCACCAAGCCCGAAATCTAGAAGACAGCATCACTAGTTAATCCATCATTGTAGATATTGAGAGGATACAAGATGGCAGGCAGACAAATTTGTGGGGAAAGGTCTTTTATTTATTATATTTTGGGATGTCTGGACAAAAGCATAATGATCCTTGTGTCTTGCTTAATAACAATGTTTGACAACGTTAGATTTTTTAAAAAATTTCTCTCTCTCAGAAAAGAAAAGATGATAAAAAGGTATAGAAAGGTAATCAACTTTATTTTTTTTGCAAAGGAAGGCCTGATGTCATCAATCTTTTAGAATTTTGTTACAGATCATAGTGATGTCTCCCAGTGATATTCTGCATTAGGGGCTTGTGATGCTGAACTGATTCATAAATGATCAGAGGTAAAGAGTTGAGAGCAAGAGTTGCAGATGGCACGCCATTATTCAGGATGGTAAAACCCTAACCAGATTGCAGGTATGAGTTAGTGTCCGTAAGGTAAAATTATACACATTGCCTTATAAAAACTGAACATCTTGTGTGTGTGTGTGTGTATTCAAATTAGCTGTGATTACCTAGGAAAGCTCTTTTACGACTGTGGTGAAAAGTTCAATGAAAACATCAGTTTATTGAGCTGCATCAGTTAAAAAAAGGAAATTTAATGGCTGGAACGATTAGGAAATGATTGAAAATAAAACTGCGAGACTCACTTGTAACCCTGTGTAACATTCTGGAAGCTTTATCCAAAAATGAATTCTGCAGAAATTGAAAAGGTAAAGAAAGGTATTACGTACATGGCAAATAAACCTAAATAAAACCTAAATAAAACATGGTAAACCTAAATAAAACCAGTATAATACATACAACAAACAATACAATTTAAAAAACTATCTAATTTTTTTCAGACTTTAAACTTATACAAGGGGGGACCCGCGATACTCGTGGGGGGGGGGCAGAAGCTGACAGCTGCTCCTCCACCCCCTCCCTTTCTCCCCGCCAGCTGGAGTGGCTGAAAGCAGCTCCAGGCCGAAGTTCCTCTGACCCCCCCCCCCCCGCCCACCGCCGGAGCGGCTTTCAGCTACTCAGGCAAACGTTCCTCCCGCTGGCTAGAGTGGCTTTCAGCAACGTTCCTCCGACCCCCCCCCCCAGACAAAAATGTGTGAGCTGGAGGCTAGACAACTGTGAGCCTGCCAGCACGAACTCATCTTAGAGGGAACACTGGTTGATGGGGATCCCGGCTGACAGACCAAGAACTCACATCATTCCCCGATCTCTATTTAAAAAACACACACCAAACCTCGAACACAAAATATTTCTTTAAGGATCCTCCCAACATCTAATCATTGGGGGGGGGGGGGGAGCAGCGTGAAAGACCCTTCCTCTGAATGCCGCTAATGGGGCACTTCCTCTGCTTAAACCCTCGTTAGCCAGTTACCTTTTCCCGTTTGCAAGACTCAGCGGCTATTTGCCTAAGCCAGCAAGCTCACCTGTCTTTCCCCGGGGGAAGAGTGTTCAGACTTGGCTGGCTCCTTAAGCCGACCTGCAGTTGGGGAGTCCACTGCTGATAGCCCCAAGGAACAATTCCGGGTCAGAGGCCGGGCCGCCCTCCATCTGAGGCCTTTTCTCATTCATCGCGTTGGGGAGAGCAGGGGAGGCGCTGGGGTGCGATTTCCCCAGCAGCCTGCCAACATTAACTTGCAAGAAGTCTTTTAGACTTTTAGATAAATACAGGAGGCGGGGGGGGGGAAGGAGCACAGAGCGGAGCCAGCCGCAGGTAAGTCTTCCCCTCCGGCAACCACCATGAGGCCTGGGCCCCATGCTTTTCACCCCCCCCCCCCGGCACTGGCGAGGCTTCAGCGGCTCCCACCAGGCTGGCACTTCTCCAGCCCCCCCCCGGCGGTGAGGCTTGAATGCCTCCCAACGGCTGCAGTTCTGAGAGCGTTCCCTGCACATGCGCAGGGAACGCTCTTGAACTTTTCGGGGGATTTAAATATCCCCCGTAGAGTTTTTTAAACGTTTTGGATTTTTGTGCACACCTGGGGAGCCCCCCAAGTCTGCAGAAAGATCTCCCTGCCCCCCAGGTGCCCCCTCTGCGCGGATTTAGATATCCGCACGCAGGGGGTGCCTTGGGAATTAGATATATAGATCCCTATACCCTTTATTTAAAAAAAAGTCATCCTGGACAATTTTGTTTTACACATTCTGAGGGGCGATCAAAAGCTTCAGGGGCCTTCCGACCGCCTCAGACAGGACATTCCCCTGGGCGAGGGCCATCAAAGAGAATGCTTTAGGTACCAACACCTGTCATCCTTATCCATTTGCAGAGAAAAGTTTGGCTCCAGTGAGTGAAGCTATTGAGCAGAGCATATGGACAGACACGATGCTGCATAGGATTGCCACCTCTGGATTGAGCAATTCTTGGAGATTTGGGGGGAGGAGTCTGGGAAGGGAGGGGTTTGGGGAAGGAGGGACTTGGGGTATAATGCCCCAAGAGTCCACCTTTACAAAGCATGGGTCCAGTGGTACCTATAAGACCCACAAAGTTTTATTCAAGGTATAAGCTTTTGTGTACAAGCACACTTCTTAAGCTACAATGAAGTGCGCCTGAACATAAAAGCTTACACCGTGAATAAAACTTTGTTGGTCTTAAAGGTGCCCCTGGACTCAAACATTGTTCTGCTGCTTCAGACCAGCATGGCTACCCACCTGCATCTTTACAAAACAGCTATTTCAGGGGAACTGATCCCTGTCACCTGGAGATCAGCTGTAATCCCAGGAGTTCTCCAGCTACCACCTGGAGGCTGGCAACTTAAAAAATTTCCTGCATATATTTGGGTTTTAGGCCATGAAGGCCTTTGCCCATTTTGGTGGCGGAACCTTCTTCTTTGAAAGCGGGGTGCTCATAAATTCCTCTGATCATGCTCAGAATCAGCTGTTGTAGATTTTCTAGGATGTATGCCAGTAGTCTTGGCATTGTAGTACCTGGTGTTTTGCCAGCAGCTCTGACTGGCTCCCTCAGAGGTATAACACCCAAAGATGGAGTACTCTCTGTGTCAATGTGAAAAGAAAAATGGTAGGCAGGTAATTTATATCTACTCAGGAAGGTGGGGTAGGGCTGAGTCATTATCTTGTAGGAGTTTCCCAGGCTGTGACATGCTAAATGGCTTTTCTTTCTGCGCTGAGAACTTCAGCCCCGCTAGAAAAAAATTTGCCCCACAAGCCACAAAATCCTGGGTACGGGCCTGGTCTTGCCTTCCAGAGTCCTTCCTCACAGGGGAGTTGTCTCACTCCTTGCAGCTGGCCACCTGGTTCCCTCAGCTGCTATGTGCTGTCAATTACCTGCCTATGCCATGACCTACTCCTCTCTCCAGCTCCCGGCCATGGCTGCTCTGAAATCCGCTCCTAGAAACTGTCTCCCACCTGAAAGGCAAGGGAAGAGTTTGAGTCGATGACACCCTCCCTTCCTTCACCAGCCTGAGGGAACTCCTTCTCCCATTAGGGCTGTCCCTGAGCCCAGCAACAACCCCCTGTCAAACCAGTGCCCCTCCAGCCAAACCTGTGCAACTAGCTGGGACCCACCCTGGGCGCTGTCCGACTGCGCTCTTTCCTTGCCGCTCTGCTCCTGCTGGTTCTCTGTGACACACCTTCTGTTTTCTATTGGTGCCCGGCGCTTCCTGTGAAAGCCAGAAGTGACATCATGAACTCTAGGATTTGCAAAAACTCTGTGCTTTACCAGAAGTTATGGGCATGCACCAGCATGAAGCCAGATTGCCACTCCCTGCCCTTTGATTGCCCCTGGGCTGCAGCCTGGCAAACCCAGCTGGTCCTGAGCTGCCCTGTGCTTTGTCCTTCCCGGTTTTCTTTTGAAATACTTGGAAAGTCCCTGAGCTTTCCCCGAGTGTTCCTCAAGGAACCTCAGTAAAAGGTGGGCTTGGGGGAGCTCACTGATCACTCTTACGTCAATCATGGATGTCAAAACGGAATGAAACCTCAAGGCTTGATGATTTGATGATCATCGGATACTGGATTGCTATGCCTGTTTTGTCCCATTGTGGAGCCCTCTAAAGATATCTGGCAGGGCACTATGGGGAGAGAAAGGCTGAGGACAGACTGGCAATCTGAAGCGGAGGCAAAGCGGAGGGAACTGGAGCGGGGGAAAAAACCCACGGAGCTGGCCGTTCACACTGGCCAGAGCAATGCGGATCAGCGGCGATACGGAGCATTCAGACTGCCACGGAGAGTTCAGACTGCCGCATAGCCAGCGCGCGCGGCTCGCGCGTGCTGCTGCACTTTTTTTGTTTTCCTTTGATGTTTTTTGCATATGCGCACATGCGCATATGCAAACATGCGCATATGCGCATATGCGCATATGCGCAAAAGTTTTTGCCGGTGCGTTCACACTTCCTCCGGATGCCTCCCGCTTCTTCCAGTTCACACTGTTTGGAAGCGGGAGGCATGCGGAGGAAGGCCCCTGAACACCGGGAAAAACCGGTGTCCGGGTAAAGCGGAAGGAAAGCGGCTGGGAGACGGGTAAGTACGCAACGGAGCCGATGGGCAGATGCGCATGTCTGAACGTGCTCCTTTCCTCCGTTTGGGAAGCGTGCCTGCTCCGCTTCAGATTGCCAGTCTGTCCTCGGCCAAAGAGATAGTGGGAGAATATTTTTTCATCAGACCCGCCAAGGCAGTTTTTAAGTTCCTTGTGCTCGACCAAGTCTCTTCCTGGATCCTTAGTTGTAACTTTTCTCCAGTGTCGCCAGACAATGTACTTTCCACGACGTATCAGTGGCAAGAGGCCTGCACTGGATACTCCTTGGCCTTCTGGTTTCTCGTTCAGCAAGAGACCCTCCCAGCCGTAGGCCAACTCTGGATCAGGCAAGGTTGCTATAGGAATAGCATGAGCTGCCCACTGCCCCTGCAGGTGTGGATTTAACATGCCAATGTAGAAACCCGTTCTTGTTTAAAAGCCCATTTTCCAATTTGATTTTACGTTGCCGCATGATTCATGGGGCTTTCTTCTAATAAAAAGGAAAGAATACGCTTTTTGAAAAGTGCTATAATGTACTGCTTTTATGGCATGCAAGCATTTCAAATAATCCATGCATCATGCCTGTTGTGCTGGAGCACATAACTATCGAGGAACTTTCAAGGGGTGCTGAGCACACCTCCTAATTGCCAGCAGCTTGGGCAGTTTACAGCCAATTGTCTGGCGCCTTTGCTCTTTTTAATGGCAGCTCAAGTACCTGGAGATAAAATGCGATTGCTGTTATGACTGATAAATCAAAGCCGTTTCCTTCCACAGACGTTCACAACAGGGTTTGCTGCCATTTTTTCAAGTCATTTCACCTCCCCTGGACCCCAGGTTACTGAAGTTGGGTTGGTGCGCATTAGCGTCATAACACCGTTGGTGACACTCAAGTCTTTCTCTTTGATGCGAGGCAGGGTTTTTCTTCTTTCCTTGTCTGTAGCTGGGAAGCAGCGCACAGTTTTTAGTGGCTGGGGAGAAGAATGGAGGCAATGGTTCCAATTTTCCTAGAGGCCTTTTGAGAACAGATGTCAATTAGATGGTAAGACAGTTGGCTGCTCTGGGTTTACCTCGTACAAAGCATCCTCCAGTCAGGATACTCAATACCTTCGCTTTTGCTTTCCATAATCCAGAATTAGAGTTTAACAAGAATGTGCAGCTGAAGTAATTTCCCCGAGTTCAGTAAAAGTTATCTCAAGCCCTTATTCTGTTCTGAAGGAGTTGCTTCTGTGGAAAGAAGGGAAAAAACATACCATCTGGTAAAGATTCAGACTGATCCCAAATACAAAATGTTAAAACATCGGCCAAGATCCTAAATGCACTTTTTCATAAGCAAGAATGAATTATAACTAATGATTTTTTTTCACAGATCGTATTTTATTTTTATAATTGTGTTGCATAATATTCAGGGATTCCTGAATGAAGCAGATGTTTTGGATCCATTCCATTCCAGTTTCAGACCTGGTTATGGGACTGAAATGGCCTTGGTCACCCTAGTGGATGCCATGTGCCACAAGATGGATGGGGGAGTGCGACCCAGTTATTTGTGTTAGACCTTTCAGCTGCTTTTGATGCCATCGATCATAGTGTCCTTCCGGACCATCTTTTGGGGTTGGGACTGGGAAGCACTGTTCTGTGGTAGTTCCAGTCCTACTTCAAAAGCAGGTTTCAGAGTGTGGGTTTTTTGGAGGGGAACTGTTTGGCCTCTGGCCTCTTGGATTCACTAAGGTTCCATCTTGTCCCCCAGGCTTTGCAACATCTATGAAAAGCCACTGGTGAAGGTCATCCAGAGATTTGGGCTGAGTTGCTGTGGTATGTAGATGACACACAGCTTTACCTCATGCTACCAGCAGATCACAGGAAGGCTGTGGAAACTAAGAACAGGGGCTTGGAGGCAGTTTTGGAATGGATAAGGGCTAACACTCTGAAACTTAGTCCCAACAAGATATTTATTTATTTGTTCAATTTATAGGCCGCTCTCCCCGCTGTTGCAGGCCCAAAATAGAGGTCTACTGTTGGAGGGAGAGTTCGACCCAGAAACTGGGATATCACCTGTTCTGGACAGGATTGCTCTTCCCCTAAAGGAGGAGGTTCATAGTTTGGGGGTGCGCCCAGAAAAGCTGTTCTGATGCAACAGCTGTTCAGTAAACATATGGCAGGAGTGGCCAGGATGCCTTTCAGATGCTTTGGCTGCAGCCCTTCTTGGGGGAGGGAGATCTTGCCACTGTGATGCATACCCTGATAACATCTATATTAGATTAATGCAGTGTCCTCTACATGTCCTTGATGATTGTCCAGAAGATACATTGGGTACAGAATGCAGAGGCCAGAATGTTGACTGGAGTGGGTCATATTTTTATTTAGATTTGTTTGAAACATTTATTAGCTGCCTTTCTATCTTACAGGAAATCAAGACAGTTCACCATGTAAATAATAATAAAATGCAATAAAATACCTAAAAACCCCTTGTTAAAATCAATAATGTAAAACTCCCACTAGGCAGAAGAAATAATCAACTGCTCATGAATAAAGCTGTCTCTCTCTGCCTCCTAAGGATCAAGAATGAGACTGCTGGTATTCCAAGGAGGTCTCCCATCCAAGTACTTTCCAGAGTCTACCCTGCTTAACTTTCAAGATCTGACGAAACGGGGTTTACCTGGCTATCCATGTCAGAACATCTTTCCAAGATTAGAAACAAAACTAAACTTCTAAGCATGTACAAATCAAGAAGTAGCCCTGGTTTTTCAGGACAGACACTTGACTTGAGTAGTCAGTAGGGACGGAAGGACCCATGGAACTAGCTGTTCCTGGGCTTCCAGCATCCAGGACTCTTTCGGGACCATGTCCAGAAGCATCCTAAGTGCACCTGGGCCTAGGACAGGGGTGGGCAATTGTTTTGGCTCGGGGGCCACTTTGTGGGAGCGGAGGTTAGCGGAGGGCCGCACCTTTTAAAATGATTGCATTCATTAGTTAACTTTGCATTTCAAAAAAGGTATAAATTGTATCATAAAAATCAATAAATATAAATTAAATAAAATAGTGGTGGTTTTATTCAATTTATTTATTGTGCTAATTTTGTATCATCTATAGCTGCAAGCACATTTAATTTTAGAATCAGTTTAATGAGACAAATGTACCCTATCACACTTTTCTACATTTTTTTTGAAATCCGGAGTGAGATTGCTTATTGAGATTCTCATCACAGCTTGCAAGTTAATGCCTGTCAAAGAGCATCTATATTTACTCTTGTTGATCTTCATGCAAGAAAAACTTTGCTCACAAATATATGTAGACCCAAATATAGAGAACATTTTCCCAGCAATTTCTTCATACATGGAATTTTTTTCAGCAGACAAAGATTTGTAAAAGTCAACTAATGTCACAGCATTAAACATTTCTTTCACAGTGTGATCTGACTGCATGTCAATAAGTTCAAGCTGCAGCTCCTCCAGTGCTGTATCAATATCAGCAGTGATGCGATAAGAGAGCAAATTGAATTTAGGCTCAATTTTCTTGAAGTCCTGAAATCTTCTTGGCAGGCCGCAAAAAACTCTGTGGCAGGCCGCATGTGGCCCCCGGGCCGCAATTTGCCCACCCCTGGCCTAGGACATGTCATTTCCAGCTGACATCTACTGACAACTGAGGTGTCCTGGAAAATCAGACATCCCTGAAATGACACTGAATGTCACTTGAAGAAAAATGTGGAGGCAAATGCTGGCGTTTCTTGCTCAGTTAAACACTCAAGAAATGTGAAGGTAAGGATTCCCCCCCAACCCCCCCCCCCCCAATTCCTCAGTATCCTTCCTGTAGCCAGTAGAGTTATTAGAATGCATTCTCAGATGTGGTCGGCAAGGGGGCTAATGTATAGAAAGGCAGACAATCATACAATATGCATATCGATTGCGATTCCTATATGTGCCAAAACGCATGGGGAGTAAACCTTTTTAAAACCAGGCTGATGCACATGCCCTGGGCAGAGAAGCAATTTAGGAACTACTCCTTCAGAAACAAAAAGCCATGCATGTCTGATGCAGTGGACTGCAATGGAGAAATGGCTCAGACAGCTGATGAAATGTTAATGGCCTTCTTATATGATGCATGTTAATCTCAGCCTCTCGGGTGCGCATCCCTCTATGGATAGCGGAGCTGTCAACTGAAACTTGGTCCACAAAGTATTTGTCTTCCTTTGCTCCAAAAATCCTATCTATACTCTGCAATTTGTCACTCCTGACAACACCATCCTCCTCCCTTGGGCCTAAAGCTGATGCTTCTTGCTTCACAGATACTTTCCTGAGCTCATCCCTTCTTCCCAGACAGACCAACCTAATGTGATCTTTCCTGTCATCCTCCTGTTGGCTCCCAACTTTTAGTCTAATGTTGGACTTATGAGTCCCATAGCCGTCTTTAAAAGACTCGAATTTAGAAAGATCCTAAAATCATCCTTGATTTTCCCATAAAATGGTCCAATAGTGCAATCCTAAACACATCTGAAACCAATGGGCGTAGTCCACAGTAACGCTGCACAGAGGGTAGGGTTGCCAACTCTGGGTTGGGGGAGCCCTGAAGATTGGGGGGGGGGAGCCTGGGGAGGGAGGGGTTTGGGAAGGGGCAGGCCCTCAGTGGGGTATAATGCTATAGAGTCCACTCTTCAGCCATTTTCTCCAGGGGAACTGATCCCTGTCACCTGGCGATCAGTTCTAATTCTAGATTTCCAGTTCCCACCTGGATGTTGACAACTCTAATTGCACTGCAAGTATTCTGGCCTTTAATTCTCGTAACTCCTTGGTGTACTTCAGCTGAATAAGATCCTTGTTTGCACTCGGCTGAGACCTTTTCCACAGTGTTAAGTTTCCCCACGCCTGCACTTGCATTCCTCTGTGGCTTTCCCTCATTTCCACAGATGTTTTCGCAGTTCTAGGTGCAAAAAACACAGTTTGTTCCCTGTTGCTCTGCAGCATCAGACTTCTCTGTTCCTGGGAATTCCAATGCCGCACCACAATAGGGAGAAAACTGCATTTTTGCTCCTGGGAGGGAGAAATCATCTGTGGAAAGGAGGGAAAGCCACAGATGAATAGAAGAGCAGGCAGGGGGAAACTTGATGCAGGAGGAAACTTGATGCTGCAGAAAACATCTGAGTCAAAGGCTTGAAATGGACATACATATCCAGCGACTGTGGTAGATCATGTTGTATAATCCTAAACAGGTCCACTCAGAAGTAAGTCCCCTTTTCTTCAGTGGCATTTGTTTCTAGGACAGTGTTCTGGAGACTGTAGTTTATGAAGTCCCCCCCCCCCGCCCAGTGTTGCCTACAAAATTCTTGCACCAGTTTTAATAAAAATGATTATGATACTCATGATGATATGACTTAAAGCTCTGGTGGAAGAGCTCAAGGATCTTCCATATGATCTAGTCATACAGCTGAATCTGGCATGGGCATGTACTGCAAGGATCGATGGCTTTCCTGCAGCAAAAGGAAAGGGGAACACGCAAACCTTCACTCAGCCAGAGAGACGAACAGACTAAACAAGGTGAGGACTTCTCTGTGGATTGACAGAGAAGCTAAATTGAATGTTAGTGTCACACAGAGGCCCTGGCTGAATTTACCTAGAAATAAGCTCTGTTGAGCATGGTTGCAATCACCTCATGCTCCTCTAGGTTAGAAAAACCAGATGTATTGTGTCTGTTAGCATTTTGTTACAGGACAGACGGCTCCAAAATAGTAATAAGTGAATAAAGGAGGAATGGCAGGTGTCGTCATCTGCAAACTTTCTTTAATCTCACCCCCAGTTACAGATTATTTATGAATACAATAGATAGCATGAGTCCCAACACAGATCCTTGGGAGACTCCACTGTTCTCCTCCCTCCACTGTGGAAATTGTTCACTGATTTCCATCCTTCACTTCCTCTTTCTCAATCAATTACCCATCCATGAAAAGAAGAAGAAGAAGAAGAAGAGATTGGGTTTATACCCCGCCCTCCACTCCCCAAGGGAGTCTCAGAGCGGTTTACAAACTCCTTTCCCTTCCCCTCCCCACAACAGACACCCTGTGAGGTAGGTGGGGCTGAGAGAGCGCTTTCCCAAGCTGTCCTTGAGGGAACAGCTGGTACAGAGCTATGGCTTGCCCAAGGTCATCCAGCAGGTGCAAGTGGAGGAGTGGGGAATCAAACCCGGTTCTCCCAGATTAGAGTCCGCGCACTTAACCACTACACCAAACTGGCTCTCAGACATGTCATCTTATTCCTTGACTGTTCATGTTTCCTCAGAAGCATTTGAGTGAGCACCTTGTCAATGCTCTTTGGAAGTTGCTTATCTACATACTTGTTGACACTGTCAAAGAACTGTGAGAGGTTGGTGACGCAGGATCTCCCATTAAAGAAGCCACGCTGATTCCTGTTCAGCAAGGCTTGTTCTTCTGTCTATCTGCTCATCTATTCTGTCTGTAGTAACATTTTCTACCAGTAGAACAAAGTTTGAGTCCAGTGGCACCTTTAATACCAACAAAGTTGAATTCTGGGCATAAGCTTTCATGTGCATTGAAACAGTTTTCCTCAAGCCTTACATATAGGTAGAGAGAAGGTGTGTGGGAGGGTTAGTTGCCAGGAAGGGTGAGTTACCTGAAACAGACCTTCCTCCTAGATTCTGTTTTAAGAACTGGTGTGACATGGGCTTTCCTCCAGTCTTTTGTCACAAAAGGAAGATAGAAATGTCATTTTGGAGTTTTTCAAGAAATTTAGGGATATATCATCTAGACCCAGCAATTAGTTAATTGCTTATATATCACCTAGACTTTTTTTTATTGTTCTCTGTATTTGCCCTGCACAAGCTTTTTCTGTAGATTTCTGGGGTCTTTATGCAAATACCCTCTCACTGGCATAATAACTTACAATAATTAAAGTCACAATGCATATATTATGTTTTCAATATAATAATGTCCCATATGTCTGGTTGCTGTCACATGTGCAAGATAAAGCGGGGGGGGGGGAGGAGGAGGCTATTTCCTCCAGCAGAAGTTGACTCGCAGTTGCGCGATCACACCTTCCTTTGAAGCTGTGGGCACAACCACATCAGTGGATCAGACACAACCACAGGTGAGTCAAGGGTTTGTTTTTTTTTTGCCATTTGTCTCCAATGTGCTTAAACAAGGGGTTGATGATTCGCACCTCAGCCCTGAGGGCTCCCTCTGGAGTGTGTGATGATGCGCATACTGAGAAGGGGAAAAAAACAACAGCATGGAGTCGGGATGGCCCGATCAGACCATCCCAGTGCCATGAGAGCGCGCTGGAGTGATCAGATGTGGGAAAGTTTGTCTGTGGCCCGTAGCAACCCATTTGCTACTGGACTTTCTGAGGTGTCTTTTAAATCTGCTTGTGCGGCAGAGCAAAACGGGTTGCTGACGGCTGTGGGGCATTTCCCAGATGTTGTTGTCTGATCGCACTCCTATGTTGGGGCTAATTGTGCATGTGATTGTGAGCTCTGTGACAACATCTAGGCATATTATCTTCAGAACTCCTTCCTCAGCATGGGCAGGAGATATATTGTCAGAAAGCTGAGGGGATAGGGAAAATAGTAAACAGTTTCAGTTACTCTTGACTAGTGCAGACCAGTATGTTGCAGTGTTTAGTGTATCAGACTAGGATCTGGATTCAGGTTCAGATCCCCACTCTGCCATGGAAGCTTGTGGGGTGACCTTGGGTGATGCCACTGTGGTGTATGCCACTGTGGTATATGCCACTGTGGCACAGTGAACAGAGCATTGGAATAGGATCCCGGTATACCCACATCCAAATCCTCACTTCTACCATGGATGCTTGTTGGGTGTCTTTGGGCTCCCACATCCTCTCAGTCTGAACTACCTTACAGGTGGTTGTTGTGGGAAAACAGAGGAAGGGAGAAAGATGTTATAAGCTGTTTTGAGTTCCAGCAGGGGAGAAAAGCAGGAAATACATAAATAAATGCAAATGCAGTGCACCTGGGACAAAACACACAAATGCCCAATCCGTCTTAAAACAGCAGAAGGCAAAAAACTCTCTTTATACACAAGGAAGGGTCATTAGCAACTAGCAGAACAATCTTCTTTCCTATGCATGTTTGAAAATTTCTAAATAACAAGCTGGACCATGTAGCAGATTTTGGACCTATCCACCATTTGGTAGGCATCTCATTGGTTGTACAAATGTCATTGGTCGTCAGATGTCACAAGAGGGTGCGCAGCTCTTCTGACATTAAAAGCCTCCCAACCAGGTATATTTTTGTTTAAACGCATTCTGAGCCACGTGATACCTTTTGCTCATTTTTACAAGTGAATAGAGTCGATGCCTTCTGCAAATCCTCTCAGTTTGCTGAGAAATTGAGGCTCTTTCTTTCCCTAAGTCCTCGGCTGCCGATAGGCACTGTGTCTGGTCCATTTAATCATGACCTAAATCTTTTTAGCGTCTTAGCTCTGGTTAGAGAGTGAATTTGCATTACTGAGGAGAAAAGGGAAGGGAGAGAAATGGAGGCAGGGGATTATAAAATAGTATATGATGGAATTAGAGAGCGATCCCTGGATGCAAATGAGGCTGCTGAATACAGCTCCCCATTCTTTGTTTGCTGCATTCTCTTTGAATGTTGTAGGTGGTGGTTGTGGAGGGTATTTGTGGGTGAGAGCCCCGCATCATATTCAGTCTCGGTTCTTTGTTCCATAAGCGATTCTTCTTTTAAAAAGTGATGAAAGTTCTGCTTCAGAGGATTAGATTGATTTAAATGGTGTTTTCTTCAACAAAATCTTGAAAAACGGGGCGAAAGCCCTGGGCCTCCAAGTAGGCCTGGCTCTCCCAGCTAGCTCTTGTTTCAATCCCCACTTCGTTTGTTTGAAAATAACTCTTTTTGATCGCACACAATTGCGAGGTTTGATTTCTTGGCTATGCATTTTGGGTGGATTAGCCGTTGCTCTAAGTAGGTGCGATTGTTTCAGGGTTCAATTCCTCCAGTTGTGCAGGGGATTTAAGAGACTGCCTGGGCTGGCTTTGCCTGTCTTTAGAGGCAGTTCTTGCTCGATGGCCGTATCTGGCCTGTGATCTTAATCTTTCCTCTAAGCCAGGGCTCAGCAACCTTTTATAATTAAGAGCCAAACTACGTCAGCATTCAGAGCAAGAGCTCAACAGAGCACCAGTATGAGAAATCCCATTTGCATAACTAAAACTACACAACTTGATACTAGAGGAAGATTAGCACACAGCAGACTTATCAGATACATCTCTCTCTGAGCTGTACCATTCAGTCTGCAGACAGGGGATCATAGGAGCAAATAGTCCTCGGTTGGGCAAAAACCCGTCCCTGCATGTAGAAAATAGGGGTGCCAGGTCCCCCCGACCACCTGCAGGGAATGGGAAGGTAGGGTTTGCAGCTCCAAGCTGGGGAAGTCCTGGAGAGTTGGGGATGGAGACTGGGGAGGGCAGGGACCTCAGTGGGTACAATGCCATAAAGTCCACCCTCCAGAGCATCTATTTTCTCCAGGGGAATTCTTCTCTGTAGTCTGGAGATCGGCTATAATTCTGGGAGATCCCCAGGTCCCCGCCCTGGAGGCTGGCATTGCTAGTAGAAAATCAGCAGATCACAAGTGCAGCACTGTTCTTGTGGCTATTTTATTATTTCCATTTCCCCCCAGATATTTTCCCACAGTTACACATGCCTTGACAGCATCCTGATTAGACTTCTGTCACACACTTTGTATGGGTAGGCTTTTGAATACTGTCCAGACTTTCAGTGAGTCCACTAAAAGTAGGGTTGCCAGCCTCGAGGTGGGGCCTGGGGATCTCCTGCTTTTACAACTGATCTCCAGCTGACAGAGATCAGCTCCCCTGGAGAAAACGGCTGCTTTGAAAGGTGGGCTCTATGGCATTGTACCATGCTGAGGCCCCTCCCCTCCCCAAACCCCACCTTCTCCTGGCTCCACCCCCAAAGTCCCCAGGTATTTCCCAACTCAGACTTGGCAACCCTAACTAAAAGTGATCCTAACTTGGACCGTCATGATCACCATAAACACCATATACAGTATTTTTTTTAAAGATTTTTATTGATTTTATCTATTTCTACTACTACATCGCTACTTTTCTAAGCTATATTTACCTTATACAGAGTGTGCTTTAACATTTGCTTAATATTACCTTACCATTAATACATATGAAGCATTTTAAACCTTGGTTAATATTCAATTAAAATTGTTACTGATGATATATGAAAAATAAAAAAGCTGTTTGACAGACATGTTCTTTTGAAGGAATGCTTAATTATACAAATTATATATAATATATAAGTGCGATTTCAAAAAACATTTCAGCCTTTATTTCTTCTTTCACCCTCTTCTTGTCTTAACAGTCTCTTCTTGTACCTTTGGAGCTGCTGTTCCTTTTTCCGAGTCAGAAATTTCTTCTTCGCTCTTTGAGCTATCAAATCCATACATACTTTCTTGCGATGCCAGCGAACCATCTGAGTCTCTCTCTTTTTTCTTTTCTTTGCTTTTTTCCAAAAAACTTTTTGCCTGTTGAACAGAGTCAATCTTGTATTTTTTGTTTTTGATGCTGAAGCTCAGTCCTTCCGGAACATTCCACCTGTAGATAATAGATTCAGACTGTAGCCAAGATGTCAGTTTTCCATAGGCTTTCCTTCTTTTCCTTATTTCAAATGGGATATCTTTCATCACTTTAACTTCTTTTCCTTTGATCTTCAGAACCGCTTTATTTGTGGTCCTAAGCACCACATCTCTTGTTGACTTTTTGGAGAACCTTATCTGAATCTCACCAGGCAGGCTTTTCTTTTTAGTATAGTCTGGATAGGTTCTGTAAAACATATCCATATCGCTTTTTATTTCCGCTGCTTTTAAGCCCGTCACTGGTTCGAGCGCTTCACTTAACAGATTTTTAAGGTCTTCTCCTTTATCCTCTGGTACATTCTGAAGTCTTAGGAAAAAATTCGATCTTTCCATCTGTAGTTTCAAAAGCTGATCAGAGTGGAAGGCCTTTTCTTTCTCCGCTTTTTGTAGCCTTGAATCATGATTTTTTACTGAAGTCTTAACTTCCAGAAGTTCTCGCTGCAGCTTCTCTGTAGTTTTATTCGACTCCTTCAGGTCCAGCTGCATCTTGTCCATCTTGACGTTGAGAGCTGTCATTTGGTCCACTAGAGGTCGCAATAACGAGGAGAACACAGTGCTCATCTCTGTGGTATCAACCTTTGAACTCGGAGCTGTACTTCCTAGTTTGGGGGAAGGTTTCGGTTTCCCCGCCATTGTTGAGGCTGCGCTTCTTTGTTGATAGTTAGATAAGATGGACGAAAGAAGCAAATTCTACGACTGCGCTTATATCTTTTTAAAGTTCATATCCTCTAAAGAGCGATGCCGCCATCTAGCAAGCCGAACATATGTTTTTTCATGCAGTAACGCCACGTAAAGAGTCCCGTAAGTACGCCAGTCTCGAGAGAGGGGGGGGGTTTGCTCCACCCGCCTTTCCCGCTGTGTTCTGTTTATTTTTACTTCAGACTCACGTTTTCTCCGTGCGTAACTATAAGTTCCAGCTTCAAAGCTTCGCACTCTCTGCTGCTTCTCGGTTTTGCGCTTTTAGCCATACGGCTCCCACGGATGGGGGAACCTATGGGGGTGATGAAAGGGGACCTCGATCCCTCGATCGCCACCGTAGGGAGAGATCCCCTTCGTGCCACCCCAGGCAGAGCCCCTTCACTAGGGTCTCTGGGGGCTCGGCACCAGTCCGAAGCCCCTTCTTCCCGCCGGGTACGGATCGCACTCCCCGCAGATGCGGAGGAGCGCGTCCGCCATGGTCGCAAGTCTTGCCGGAAGTCCAACACCATATACAGTATTAATCAGGGGTCATTTCGTAGAAAAAGAGGTGCAGGAGCTCATTAACATAACTCATTAGCATAACTTATTTGCATGTGCTACACCACCTGATATCACTGGAAGTATGTCAGAAGGCAAGAAAGAAAGGAGGGAGAGGGAGGGAGGGAGGGGAGAGAGGGGACAGCTACTAATCCAAGCCTCAGAAATACCACTATTCTGGGAGGATAGCTTCAGTGGTGGCTGAAGCCTTCAGAAGGCTGGTCGGAGGAACAAGGACCTTTCCAGGGGATGGGGTCATTTTACTACAGCCATGACACAAGCAGACATTCCCCCACCGGGGGGGGGGGTGGCAGCACCAACTCCCGGAGCTGAGCTCCCCTGAGCTCCTGCTCGAAATGACCCCTGGTATTAATGTCAGTGGCTACCAACCATAAGCCAAATGCTGGTATTGTCCCCTTAAAGCCCTCAGTGGTCTGAGACCAACAGACCCAAGGGACCAGATCCACCTGTGTGAACCTGCCTGGACACTGAAATCTGTTTATGATGCCCTACTCGTAGAGCCTGCGCTATCTGAAACAAAGTTGGTGGCCACCCAGGAGAGGGATTTTAGGGCTGTTGTCCTGGAATTGAGAAAGATAAGGTTGAGGAATTTGAAACTTCCAACTCATCTGTGATAGGGTCGTGACCCACTTTGGGGGTACAAACCCAGAGTTTGAGAATGGCTACCTTAAGGTAATCTTTATTTTTAGTCTCAGTTCCTCATCTGCAATATGCAGATCTTTGTACTGACCTTCCTTACAGGATTGTTGTATGGGTTACGGAGACAATATATATGAAATTCTTGGAAGAGTCTAAAACCCTGCTTAGTCATTATTATGGTGAGCCATGAATACTTCCCATTAATCATCCTGCTACCTGGCTTTTGATCTTTGGTGGGGTCATCCCTTGGATAACAATTCCAAGGCTGTTTCACATGAACAAATAAAAGCTAAATAAATAAAAGTCTTAAAGGTGCCACTGGACTCTAAATAAAAGCTAGTCTGCACTCCAATCTTCCCGAAAGAAGTTCTACAAAACTTGTTTGGAAGAGTAATACACCACTATTACTTTTTAATCCTCCTGTAATGTAGTATGTTCTGTGTAGCAACCAGCCTGCCATGTGCTCGCAGGTAATGGCGCCCGCCGCATGGCCAGAGCACATGGTCAGGCAGAGAGGGGAGCTTGAATCTGGAGGAACAATAGACGTCCGGATTGAAAGCCTCCACCAATGTGGGACCTAGGTTCTCCCTGGGGAGCCAATACAATCAAAGGCTCCTCCAGGGAACCTATGACAAACATGTGCATATGTTAAGCCCCTATCAGGTCTTTTGGGTGCGGCCAGAGGTGTGGCTCCGGCCAGCATATAATGAGGGCCCTGGAGCCCTGGAAGTATGCTTGATCTGACCATCTACTGGGCATGCTGAATCACTCAATAAAGGCTTCATGATTTCACCGTTCCTGGTCTCCCGAGTCCAGTACGCTTCACCTCCCAACTCCTAACTATGAATCTTGCTTCAGTTAACATATGTTGGGCTCTCTCATGCACTGCCGTTTGTTTTTCGTTCACGGATACTTAGCGTGATCCCCAGCAGAGTTACACTCTTCTTAGGCCACTGAAGTAAAAAAAAAACGTTTTCTCATGGTTGTTTGTCACACGCAGGGATTCCATGGATGTTTCTTTAGAGTCTTGAGGTTTTGTCTCTCTCCCAGTGTGTGTCCCAGCTTTCCTCTGAATGCCAGCATCCTAGACTCATTTACCGAAGAGAACAAATTTGCATCAAAATATTTTACAAAGACTTATTGCCAGCTTGGTTCCAGACAATAAAAGAGAGAGAGAGAGAGAGAGAGAGAGAACACAATCCTAAAATAATTTAGGGTAGCTTAATTCATTATTTGCCGGTATAATGCAGTAGGGATTTTGTTGCGACACGGCTGCTGTCCAGCCAGCATACTGCAGGCACAGGAATACGAGTTTGCATTAGACAGTATTCTGTAGTGTGCGAATAATACTCAGGGACTGTGTGCTCTGGGCTACCTTAGTGGTAGGCCTCACCCGCCAGCTACTGTAGCAGAGAGGGCATACTTGCCACGTATTAATCGCACCAGCCAGTTGGTTGTCCTCCTGTAGTGGCTGAGGCTAATGAGTGTGGCCAGTAGGTAAGGGCACAGGCAGGGGGAATTGTGGGGCGTGGGCCATGAGTGAGGGGGCACCACCCCTGAAAGGCCCCACTGTGGCTATGGGCCTGAAAACGCCCCAGATTGTCCATTCGTTTCTGATTTCCTCTGCTATGTGCAAATGCAGAAAAGCGTAGGGCACATAGAACATAGTCTCAGCTCTCATGGGGCAACAGGAAGCCTGATGGGTGGGTTTATCGGGGAAACGTTGGATTCAGTATTTTGGGGGAGGGGTTGTTATTTAATGTCATAATGAAAACGAGCTGTACTAGGAAATTGGTCTGATCCGTTGTCTCAACTGGTTTCCCTAGGGATCACATTTACTGCCGTAACTCTCACCACTACGCTAGCCTGGGCGATCGAGGTCAGGGTATCAGGGGTTCCATAGCAGAGGCTTAATGATTTCTCAGCAAACTGTTGTCAACTGCATTCCCTCAAGTTAGGAAAGTTTGTAAACCCCTGGCCTGTTGCACAATTATCCTGCACCTACAAACGCCTTGTGGTTTTATGGAGGTTCTTTATGCGGTACCAGGTAGAGAAGTAAATGAAACTGAAATGCACTTTTACACTTCCTTTCAATAAGGCATGAACTTTATGAGCCTGAGTTATGGGGAAACAGAACTGCTTGCTATCAGCTGCAGAATGCTATCACCCACCCCAGTGACATAAAACCCAGTTGCTTGGATGGTTGTTTATTATTTTACTCTGTCCTTATGCATGGATGTGACCTGTTTTGATCATTTACCAACTCCCTGCTCAGTTGTTATGATGTATTGTTTCAAGGAAAATACAAGGGCCTACTTTAATTATACTTCCTTTATCATCTGTGTCAGAAGGTGAAGGTTTCCTAGTGGCTCTGACATATGCCATGCCAAAGCCTTACAACTAAGTCTACAAAAGTTATTGGCCTACAAAAATGTTTTACTAGCCTGCTTGCTTACATAAGCTCATGTGAGGCTTTCTCCCCACTCTTTCTGCACATCAGCAATCTGAACTGGAAAGAATGTCTTTTCCAGTTTACAAAATCTGTACACTCTGGTCACCTGCAGGTGATCTTTATGTGCCATAGGGGAGCAGTTGAGTTTCTGTTTACAATAGACAGGACGCAATCCAACCACAGTTAAAAGTTATTCCACTGATTTCAATGGAGAGGTTGAGCACATGCTTAACTTTGACTGGATCATGTCCATTACCATCAACATAAAAGGTAAAGGTTTCCATTGCTTGAAAGCCAGTCGAATCTGACTCTAGGGGGCGGTGCTCACCTCCGTTTCCAAGCTGAAGAGCCAGCGCTGTCTGTAGACTTTTTCTGTGGTCATGTGGCTGGCATGACTAAACACCGAGGTGCATGGGACGCTGTTACCTTCCCACCGAAGCAGTACCTGTTTATCTACTTGCAATTTCTTGCTTTCGAACTGCTAGGCTGGCAGGAGCTGAGACCAGAGACAGGAGCTCACTCTGTCATGTGGCACTCAGGTCTTGAACTGCCAAACTACTGACTGGTCTGCAGCTCAGTCACCAAAGACTACTTAAATGAACACCTAAATGCAGGATTTTATTAAAACAGAGCACTCATTTATGACTGATTTGGGGAGTGATCTGATCTCTTTAAACAGTTGTCTGCGGAGTGGAGAAATCATGCAACCGTCACGGGAGGGCAGTAGATCTCAGTTGCGCTGTGTGAGAACATGCACATGCAAAAAACCAATTGCACTATATTGTGTGGTTAGGAAGGAATAAAGGGAATAAACCTGTCAAAGACCAATGAACAGATCCACAGATTATTGC
Organism: Lepidodactylus listeri; assembly: GCA_029233225.1. NCBI lineage: Eukaryota > Metazoa > Chordata > Lepidosauria > Squamata > Gekkonidae > Lepidodactylus > Lepidodactylus listeri. The sequence goes on along the minus strand of JARCFY010000009.1, from coordinate 105,737,187 downwards.
ATGGAGCATTGAAAAATGAGGTCCCTGATCATAACCTGCGAACAGGACATGAGCCAAACCAGAGAGGGTTTGAGCATCCCTAATGAGGGCAATTAGCAGCTTTGCTCCCAAAATGCATTTAATAAATCGACTGCACTTTTTTTGCCAGTTTGGTGTAGTGCAGGGGTCCTTTCGTAGAAAAAGAGATGCAGGAGCTCATTAGCATAACTCATTAGCATATGCCATGTCCCCTGACATCACCAGAAGTGTGTCAGAAAGGGAATGACAGTTTCAGCCCCATTATATCCTATGGGCCATTGAAATCAATGGCAAAAACTTATAGGGTATATGAGGGGCTGGAGGAAAGGGGGTTTGAGGGAGAGGCTCCAAACTTGCAGGGTAGCTGCTGGGGCCTCTCCTTGAAATACCCACTAAGTTTCAAGAAGATTGGACCTCGGGGTCCAATTCTATGGGCCCCCAAACAGATTGTCCCATCCCCTCCACTGTTCTCTAAGGAGGAAAAAAATGTTAACTTTTTTCCTACCATAGAGAACAATGGAGGGAATGGGGGCAACCCGTTTGGGGGCCTGTAGAATTGGACCCCCTGGTCCAATCTCCTTGAAAATTGGTGGGCATTTCGAGGAGAGGCTCCAGCAGCTACCCTGCAAGTTTGGAGCCTCTCCCTCAAACCCCCTCCCCTCCAGTGGCTTTTAAAGTTGCAGCCAAATTTCGGCGGCAATTCGGCGGCGAGCTGAATCAGATTAGAGAATCTGATTCGGCCCGTGGCTGCCCTACTGGCCAGTCCTGAGCTGGCGGAGCTTTGCTCCTCCTCGCTCCGGCCCCAACGGACCACTGGTGTAGTGGTTAAGTGCGCGGACTCTAATCTGGGAGAACCAGGTTTGATTCCCCACTCCTCCACTTGCAGCTGCTGGATGACCGTGGGCAAGCCATAGTTCTGACAAGAGCTGTCTTTGAAAGGGCAGTTCTGGAAAGAGCTCTCTCAGCCCCACCTACCTCACAGGATGTCTGTTGTGGGGAGGGAAAGGGGAAGGAGTTTGTAAACCGCTCTGAGACTCCAAGTGAAGGGTGAGGTATAAATCCAATCTCCTCCTCCTTCTCCTTCTCCTTAACATCTTTTTGCTTGTTTGTTTTTGAAGGAAAGATTAAATTACATTTATAGATTCCTGCATGCTGTACCTTAGAAATTTTCCATACCATGTTGAGGTTTTTAATTGATCTTTAAGATTATAATAATAATCTTAATAAGATTATAATAAGAATATAATTAAAATGAGGATTTGTATGTAGGGTATATGTCTGCACACAGCTTAACCGAGACCTCAGAAAGCCTTTCATGCTCTTAAGAATACATTGACTCGGAGTCGAAAACGTGCAAGTAAAAATGAGTCTCTGCTGATGGATTTTCTGTGTGGCCCATAAAGTTTATAGAATCTCCAGTTTTAGAAGTTTAGCTCATCTCAATTAGTATGTTGTGGAAGCAGAAACAGTTCGGCAAAAATATCTGCAAATGAAGATTGAATTTTCAGCAATCAGCTATAAAGTGAGGCTATGGAGGAATATCAAAGGTAATACCAATGCTGTAGAGTTTTCATAGTCCCATATGGTAAGTTTTAGATGGACAGTTCACAGTCCGTAAAAGTTTATCACTAACTAATAAGATCTTAGAACGGTGATAGCTGTGCCTGACAGAACAGCTGACTTGCAATATTGCATCCATCTACTTGTATGTTCTGTTTCCTTCCAAAGGAATTACTTTACTCTATTTTTGTTATGTCTCCTCACTAGGTTATAGTTCTGTTTGAAGATTTTTGGCCATATGGCAGCTAGTTCATGAGCTTTCTCAAAAACGTGCGTCCTAACTTTGAAGGGAATCCACATCCTACATAAATCCATGTTAAAATTCCCACTGAGTTTGATAGCACTGAACTGATCCAGTGCAGTTACCTGCACAGCCTCTGCCTTCACTGTTAGAGATACTGGAATCGAAGGATTTTTTCATGCACAGATCACTTTCTGCACATGGAATTTGCTGATCCATCAAGATGACTAGGTGAGAAGTTAATCTCTAACTATCTGGTTAGCCCTAGAAGCTCTATGGTTGTAAGTTTAAGAACACTTTCTTGGGAATAAATCCCACTGAATAAAATTGGTCTTACTTTTGACTATACCTCCTTAGGATAGTTATGATTGGCTTCTTCACGCATCCTCCCCTAAAAGATATTCGGTTTTGGATGCCAGTCCAAATTCTCCAGGAGTACACAAACTATCACACAGAATTCACTTGGCTTCCACACAATCTCCACAGGCTTCTTTGGAATTTCATCGGTGTCCCGTCACCACTCTTTAGTTTCCTAAATCAGGCATATTTTTAAAAAAATGTTTATTGCTTCAGTGTTTTTAGAGATAGTCTTGTCAGATTCTGCTTTCTGTTTTAGCTTGCCTCATTGGCAGCTAAAGTCCCTTTTGTCAGGGAGGATGTGGTCATGGCCACTGTCCTGCTGGTCCTGCTACCAATTACATTTAAGAGAAGGGTGGACTCAGAGTGACTGAGATGGGGATTTGGGGTTGTGGAAATGGCTTCAGACTAGGGGTGGGTAACATATACTGAATTGTTAGATTGTTTTAATTGTTTTAATTATTAATTCCAATATATTGGTATATTAGAAATGCTGACTCAGGAAATATCTGGGGACTTCGGGGTGGATCCAGGAGACTTTGGGGGTGGAGCCAGGATGTGATGTCACTTTTGTGATGTCACTAGGGTTTCCAGGTGCAGTCAACAAGCTGGAAGGGAATTGTGGACATCACATTTAAAAGGACCACATTCCTTTTAAATGCTTTCCCTCCATTGGAAATAATGGAGGATGGGGCACCTTATTTTGGGGCCCATAGAATTGGACCTCCTGGTTCAATCTTTTTGAAACTTGGGGTTTTTTTCAGGAGAGGCACTGCCAGATAAGCTGAAAATTTGGTGTCTCTGCCTCAAAAAACAGCACCCCCGAGCCCCAGTTGCCCACAGATCAATTCTCCATTATACCCTATGGGGACCAGTCTCCATAGGGTATAATGGAGTGCCCAGCAGCCATTCTCCCCTGCTTTCTGACAGCCCTGAAGTGGGGGGAGGGGCTCCAAACCAGGGAATCCCCTGCCCCCACCTGGGAATTGACAACCTTACCTGTTACACAGGAGAGAGAGAGTTATAAATCAAATAATAATAATAACACTGAATGGTGGCACAGCAGACCATTTTTGCTCAGCACAACAGATCCCTTGTCTCACCAAAAAGTAGGGGTGTACCTCAAACTACTTCAGGTTTCTCTGGACTGGATTGATATCCCCTGTAAGATCCGATTTGTAAGATCCCCTGTAAGATCCGATTTGTAAGATCCGATTTTTAAGCCATCCATTGTCACATCACTACATCATCTTGTAGTGAGTTCCTTAAATTAACTATGTATTGCATGGAGCCACGCTTCCCTTTGTCAGTTCTGAATCTCCCATCAATTGGCTTCACTGGGTATCCTGTAAAGTTCTGCTTCTCAACACTATTCTTGGTGCTGGGAGGGGGCAACAGTGGGAGGGCTTCTAGTGTCCTGGCCCCGCTGGTGGACCTCCTGCTGGCACCTGGTATTTTTGGCCACTGTGTGACAGCGTGTTGGACTGGATGGGCCATTGGCCTGATCCAACATTGGCTTCTCTTATGTTCTTAATTGGGGGACTGTGTGCTGAGAGCTGCATTGTGTAACAATTCTGTTCCCATCCAGGTGCCTTGTGTCCTTTGCTGTTTCTTGATCCCCCCACCTTGTATTCTTAGAATATAATTGTCTACGAACAATGGTTTCATAGGTGGGACGTTTACATACATTGCACTAATTTTTTGTCTCCCTATATATCTATTTTCCACGTACGATCAATGTGATAAATGAAAATGCAACCAGTTCTCTGTGGGTGGAAGTGTAGGTTTCTTCCAATGGGCTGCAATCATCATTCTAGCTGTTGATAGTAAAATGGAGTTTAATTCAGAGTGATTCTTTATTCCCAGTGAAGCATCCCAGAAATCTAACAGAAAAACCTCTGGCAAAAACAGAAGGGACTGACCTGAAACATGCATAATTGTTTGTCTCATATGTTTCTAGTACTGTTTTATCACCAGACAAGACCACCAGGCATGTAAACCGTCTCCTACGTATCCACATTTTGTTAGCTTCTGTTTCAATGTACCTGAAGAAATGTGCGTGCACACAGAAGCTCATGCCTTGGATAAACCTCTGTTGGTCTTGAAGATGCTACTGGAGTCATGCATGGAAATAGGTTTCTGCACACGTGTGACCTCTAGACAGAAATCTAGGACATACACTTTCCTTACGTTTTCTAAAACCTAGATTATGTTCCTCTCATACATTTCATTACAAACACTTAATGCACATATTTTAAACATCATGCTTCACAGGACTGGCCCACGGAATTCATTAATGCAGATGTTCCCTGTCTATTTGCATGATCCCCCCCCCCCAAAAAATTAATTTCTACCTGTTCCCTGCTGTGTAAAACATTCTCACTATTAATTAGTTTATTTATTATACCATGAGAGAACTAATTGTGTTCTCCACACGACCTGATGCAGACAACATGTATTAACAATTTTAAAGGGATGCTGTTTAATTAATCACCTTTAGGAAATGAAATGAAGGAACGCATTTTAAGAAATAATTTCTTGCACATAATCGTCTTTCATGCCTGCTGAGAAGATGTGAGAGACTCGGTTGCAGAGAGCAATATGGTCAGACTTTTGCAAAGAATGCTTACAGAGTTCTGCGTCTCTGTCATTTTGAAAAATATGGGATTTATTGTTCAGAACCTCTGGATGTAATGGGTGATGTCCTTAGGCAGAACAAATTGGGACTGTGAATTTATACTGTGACTACACAGTCAAATTAGGCTAGGCTTGCCGTTAGGGATGCCAGCCTGCAGGTGGGGCCTGGGGATCTCCTGGAATTACAGCTCATCTCCAGACTAAAGAGATCAGTTTCCCTGGAGGAAATGGGGAGGCTTTGAAGGGCGGAATCTATGGCACTGTATCCCACTGAGGGTCCCTGTCCCCCCCAGGCTCCACCCCCAAATCTTCAGGAATTCCCCAACCTGGATCTGTCAACCCTATCCCCCCATCCCCCGCCAGTGGCCAGGGTGGACCTGGTAACTCTACCTGCCATTCTCCCAGTGGAGGCAGGAGAGTCCCCAGCCCCCCAGCTCCCAAGCCACAGATTTTTTTAAAAAAATGTAGGTGTCCTCTGTACTGCTATGTCACTTTTGGAGAAAACTTGGGAGTGATATAGAGGTACAAAAGATATTGCCTCCTATTTCCCTGTCAGCTAGCACTGCCATGGTTTCCCGGGCGGGTGTTACCATCTCTCCCCTTACTACATCACTCAGGTGGAATGCTAAGTTTCGTTTCTTCTGCAGCTGCCTTATCGCTCGCCACCTAGCTCTGACCTTCGTGTCTGGTGCTGCTTCTTCCCTTGGGAACATAGAACTGTTATTTTAGGCACTTTGCTAGTATTTTGTGATTGGGGGTCTTTGGTGGGTTTTTTCTTTGAATTCTGTATGACTGTCCACCTCGAAGAGGCCCTCGCCATTATTGACACAGAACATGTACAGATGACCTGCTACTATTCCAATAAACTGCTTCTAGTTAAGTAACGTTGTTGGGACTGAATTTGTGGGCCCACCCTCCCACCACTTAGGGCTGCCAAGTCCAACTTGGGAAATATCTGAGGACTTTGGGGGTGGAGCCAGGAGACTTTGGGGGTGGAGCCAGGAGAAAGGAAGTGACATCATTTTGTGATGTCACATCCTGTGATGTTGCTTCCACATGCTTCCACATGAACTCATGAAGTTTCCTAATACTGAATCAGGCCATTGGTCCATCAAGGTCAGTACTGACTACTCAGACTGGTAGTGGCTCTCCAGGGTCTCAGGCTGAGATCTTTAATGTCACCTATTACTTGATCCTTTTTTAGCTGAAGAGGCTGATACCTCCTGCATGTCAAGCGGATGCTCTATCACTGAGCAACGGCCCTACTGAATCCTTCCTCATCTCGGCAGAATATGAAGCACTAAGTGCTACACAAGTGCTAAATATGATTTTCATATAAGAACAGGAGAGAAGCCACAGTGGATTGGGCCAACAGCCCATCCAGTACAACACTCTGTGTCACACAGTGGCCAAAAATACCAGGTGCCCTCAGGAAGTCCAGCAGCGGGGCCAGAACTCCAGAAGCCCTCCCACTGTTGCCCCCCAAGCACCAAGAATGCAGAGCATCACTGCCCCAGACAAAGGGTTCCATTTAGACCTTGTGGCTAATAATAGCCACTGACAGACCTCTGCTGGATGGGGACAGAGAGAGAGACAGACAGACAGACAGACAGACAGACAGACAGAAAAAAGAAAGAAAGAAAGGGGGAGGGGAGAGTGAGAGAAGGAAAAGAGCTGGCAGACCCCAGCAGCTTACCCCAGCAGCTTACTCCAGCAGCAATTTTGCAAGGCACATGCAAAAGCACGCCCTTCAGTAGAAAGAGCCTAGTCCCTCCTTAATCTCTGGGTGGGGCTCTCTTGCTCCCTCTGCCTGAACTCTTAAAAGGGAAATGTCTGCAGAGAGCCTGCAGTAAAAAGCCTCAACAGACATTTCCCCTTTAAGAGTTCAGGCTGCGTTCCTGCTGGCAGCCATTGCCTCCCCCGGTGGCCAATTTTGAAAAAGCGGGGGTAAGCTTTAAAAATCGGTGCTTGGCAGCCCTACCACCACTTGCCACACACTACCAGGCAACCTTAAATTAGGCCTTGATATATTGAAGAGTAGTGCCACCTCTGTCAGCATTTAGAATGTGTTCTAAAGCTGAACTGTTTAGAAGGACCATTGGGTAATTAATTGGCATTTATTTCAGGTGGTCAGTCATGTTCCAACAATTAGAAAAGATGCCTTTACATACTTATTCCCTATTTTGACATATTTATTGCTTTGGTGTCCTCCCCCCCCCTTAATTAAATCAAAACAACTGTTGACCTTATAATAACCTTAGCTTGTTAAAAAAAATTGCATAACTTATAACATCTTTATCATGCTACATGTAAATTTGCAGTCCAGCCTGTCTATAAGTTTGAACCCTAACTTCCATTCCAGTGTATTTGAAAAAGTGTGCTCGTCGCACACAAAAGCTCATACCTTGAATTAACCTTTGTTGGTCTTAAAGGTGCCACTGGACTCTAAAATTGGCATTCATTGTTACTGTTGTTTTCCACCTTGATTACAGCAGTCTCCTTAATTCTGTGTCATATATTTATGTAATGGTTTTACCAAAGCAACTCTGTTAATGAACCGTTTGAGAAAAGCAGCAGATAAATATTTAAAACAAATCAGTAATGAGAATTAGTGATACAGCCTCACCAAGGAACTTGAACCAATCAATAGCTTAGAGGCGGGGCTTGTAAGAGACCAATCACAGAAGACTATGCTAATAGGGCTCTGATTGTCAGTGCTAATGAAGGATAGTTTGAACTGAGATGTCTCCAGTGTTGAGCAGTTTGACGGAACAGAAAAAATATAATAATTAATAGACAGATCAAAAGATAGTTTAACAACCATTAAAGTCCTCTGAAGCATTTAAAAGGCTCTCAAGGTTGATGGGCAACAAATAATAAGGCAGGGGGGAGGGGAACCAAGCATTATCATACCCTCTAAAGGCTGGTTCACCAAACTATTAATTTGCTGGTGTTTATATCTGAATATTATTTATTTATTTATTTATTTGGACTTGTATCCTGCCTAGCCAGCACAGGCTGGCTCTTAGGCGGCTAACAACATATAAAATCAGAACATACAAAAGTAAAATCATGTCCATATATATAACAAACCAGAATAATGAATACTAAGGGTGTTTCTAGGGTTGCCAGTCTCCAGGTGGTAGCTAGAGATCTTTTGGGATCACAGCTGATGTCCAGCTGACAGAGATCAGTTCACCTGGATAAAATAGCTGCTTTGGAGGGTGGAGTCTAGGGCTGCCAAGTCAGCCCGGGGGGGCGGGGGATCCCCCGCTATAGGGGTTCCTGATCCACCGGCTGGCATTCGGCCGGCGGGGGGAACCCCACCCTCGAAGTCGTCCAATCTGGACGACTTCCCCAGCATAGTGACGTCACCCGGAAGTGGCGTCACCACGTTGGAGACATTGCCAGGGCGACGCTCTGGCAATCGCCCCATTTGGGGCGATTGCCAGAGCATTGCCCTAGCAACGTCTCCAAAGTGGTGACGTCACTTCCGGGTGACGTCACCGGGCGCGCACCAGGGAGGCTCCCAGATGGCAAAGGACTCCCCCCTACCAGTCCATGAGTATGACTTGGCAGCCCTAGTGGAATCTATGGCATTATACTCAACAAGTCTCTCCCCTCCCCAAACCCCCTCCTTTCTCAGGCTCCATCCTCAAAATCTCCAGGTATTTCCCAACCCAAGGTGTTCCTGCTCCTGTACACGCATATACATGCACACATACACTTTCAGCATAGACGTTGATGTTGACTTCTGGTTTCCTTCCACCCAGTCCATCTATCTTCACCAGGCTGAGTGCAGCCAGCCAGAGATGTGCGGCATCCAAGCAGAAGCTCAGCATGTGCCTTCTTGGGATGAAGGGAGACAGTGGACGGCTGGTGAGTTGGCAGGCCTAAAATGGACAAGGTCTGCCCTAAAGTAAAGGCAGCAAGTTCTCGGTGTGACTGACTGATCCAGCCAGGGCTTAGTAGCAACTTCAAAGTCATTTCGGGTTTAGATGATTGCCAACACTGAAAAGCTACTCTTCCCTAGGTTTTATCTTCAAATCTTCAGGAGTTTCCCAACCTGGATCCGGCAACCCAACCCCCCCATCCCCTGCCAGTGGCCGGGGGAAGGGGGGGACTTGGCAAACCTACAACAAATCCACCCTGGCTCTCATAAAAGCATTGAATTTCTAAGCATCTAAATAATTTCTCAACAGCCAGAGACCTTGGGAATATTAATGCTCTGAAGGCATGACTCAGCATTTTCCATACCATTTTCCCTGACTTCTTTTGTTTCTTCCCTGCGAACATTGTGCTGAGCTGATATAAATTTCCATCTCTTGCTACAGTCACACTTTACAGAAAACTGAAAATGAGCTGTGTATAGAAATGACTGTTTTACTGACTGATATGCTGCTCAGGAGCATCATGGCCATGTCTACCAGCTGTCTTCATTTTTTTTCCCCAGGCTCTTGCTCCATTTGCTCCTTTGTTGTCTATTTTGTTACTTAATCTGGAAGTGATGGCAGATCGCTCTGAAATAGAAGTTGTATGTGACAATTGCCTGGGAAATTGATATAATCCAATGTTGAAGAACGGATTTGGTGTTAAAGCTATGCCGTGCAATATAAGAATACAAAAATTACTTTCCTGGATCAGACCCAGGTTCTGCGCAATCCAGCATCTTGGTCCAGATGCTTTCTAGGCATTCATTGGGGATGGTATAAATGGCCATTCCCCAGTTCTCTGACACCAACATCTGGTAATTATAAGCAGGGCTAAAAAAGAGTGCCGGGAACTCTCAAGAGGGAAATTAAGTTTTCAGTCTGTATACTGAAAACTCATGAGCTTTTAAACATTTTTAAAAGAATTTTGTCAAAGGGGTTCCGGAACTCCATTCCGGCACATTCCCCCAGAAAAAAAGCCCTGATTATACATATAAGTACTGTGTTCTTAGAACAAAAAGGAAGTAGCTGAGAGAAAAGGACTGGCAAAGAAACGTAGCATGAGGGAAAATAATGAAGAGACTCATGGTTCTAAAAACATGACTTCTTGACATATGCAGGCAACCTGGGGTGTGGGCAGGGATGCCAGCCTCCAGGTGGGGCCTGGGGATTCCCTTGGAATTATAGCTCATCTTCAGATTACAGAGATCAGTCCCCCTGGAGAAAATGGATGCTTTGGAGGGTGGACTCTACGGCATCTGTATCCCACTTACATCCCCAGGGCTGATACTTTTAGGGGCTCACAAAAATGTTTAATTTCTTTTAAAATCAGAAGGGAAAAAATGAACTTTTAGGGCTGAAGAAAATGTTTAATTTTTTTTCTCACACCAGGGGGAAAAAATTCAGTTTTAGGGCCAATGAAAATCCATTAAACTTTGCCTAAAATAGATAAAATAAAATGTTGGACGTTTTTTAAAGTTATACTAAAATAATTTTTAATATTGATATTATTATGGTGGGAGGGGCCCACGAAGGCAAAAGTTCCAGGGGCCCAACAGAAGTCATAATGCGGCCTTGGAGGTCCCTGTCCTCCCCAGGCTCTACCCCTAGATCTCCAGGAGCTTCCAAGTCTGGATCTGCCCTACCCCACATTCACCACTGTTGGCCGGGGGGACCTGGCAACCATAGCCGGGAGGGCATTAATTTCCATGATGCATTTCAGGCAGTGGGGGGGGGGGGGGAGGGAAAGATGGAGAGAGGGAAAGAGAGGGGGCTGGCACTTTTCTGAGATTGCTTTATGCAAATGAATTCTTGGAACCGTAAGTGGTAGATATTCACACATGCATCTGGGTATCATGCAGAATTTTTTAAAAGTCCAAATATGGAGGTCAGAAGTATGGATGCCAACCTCCAGGTGCCACCTGGAGAACTCCTGCTATTACACTTGATCTGAAGACAACCAAGATCATTTCCCCTGGAGAAAATGGCTGCTTTGGAGGATGGACTGTATGTCATTATAACCCTGCTGAGGTCCCTCCCCTCCCCAAACCCCACCCTCTCCAGGCTCCACCCCCCAAATCTCCAGGTATTTCCCAACCCAGAGCTGGCAACTTTAGTTGGAAGCACACTGAGTGAATTCTTATTCCATATGTAGGGCTGCCAGCTCTGGGTTGGGTTTGGGGTGGGGAGGGACTTCAGAAGGGTTGAATGCCATGGGGACAACTTCGAAAGCAGCCATTTTCTCCAGGGGAACTGATTTCTGTCTGTTGGAGTCCACTTGTAATTCCAGGAAATGTGGACAAACTTGTGCTTGTGACATGATCCTACAGAAGGCCAGCTTAACCGTGTCTTCCTGTCAGCTTCCATAGCAAACCAGGGCCTGCCTCTGCTTACGTGTGTGAAAAGGCCTTCAGATTATTCAGACATTTATGGGCAAGAAAGTGCAGGTTTTGAGGGGAAACATAATGACCCCATTAAGAATGGATGTGATGGGTCGGATTCTGAAAAAGGGGCCGCGGCCCCTCAGCCTCAGGAAGAAAGAAAGAAGAAAAGAAGAGGACCGAAGAAAAAATAACGTTGAATTGTTTTTTAATATCGTGACGCACTATGTCAGATAATGATTTAAACCTAGTATTTGGATACTTCTATGTCTGTATGTAATCCAGTTATCTAGCTTTTAATTTTAATCTAGACAACAAAATTGATGTAACAGATGACACCAAGATTTAACATTGCTTTTCAATATAATAATACTCGTATTTTGTAACATTACAAACTGTATTCTCTGTATAATATAGACTAGCGTAGATTTTTAGCATGTAGTTGTAGTATAGAGTAAAAAAGCAATAAAAATTTTTTACCAAAAAAAAATAATGGATGTGATGGGAGACCCGGCCTCCCAGAAGCCTTTTGAGCTTTTTGTGTAGCGGGGGGTGGGACAGGGGTTCAGCAGAAGCTGTGATCAGTGTATGTGTATTTTGTGTATTCTATGACTTTTTAGTAGAAAGATGACAGTACAAAAAGTAAGATAAGGAAAAAAAAGAGGGAAAAGGTTGTATGTGTCTCATTCCCTGTGGGAAGAGATCCAAAAACATTATTTATTTCCAGATGGAGGTGTTCAACACACCGCCAGGTTTTCATCACTGATTACATATTCAGGAGGACAGGCTTGCTGCACAGATACACAAGAATGTCCTATGAAGTTAGGGCTGCCAACCCTAACCCCACCCCCGACGCCGTCCAGCAAGGATGACGTAATGACGCCACCGGAAGTGACGTCGATGGGCACGCACGCAAAGCGCGCACGCCAGAAGAAACTCCCGGCGAGAGGAGGACTCCCCCCCGCCGGTGAGTTTTCAATACTTGGCAACCCTATGTGAAGTGTCCCATGAGACTGGTGCCAAGAAGTTACTGCAAACAAGTAACAAAAGGACAATGGCCAAACTGAAGATGAGTGAACACGGGTGGAGACATTTCATCTCAGTGGATTTTGTGCTTGCATTTTGGAAATGCCTGCTGTAATAGAACTCCATTTGTTACTGATAAGTATTGGAGTCAGGAATCCATGGAATAGTGAAACAGCTAGATCTTTATTGCTGGTCCGGATGAAGCATACAACCCAGGGCTCCAAGCCCTCCTTTTATGCTGGTCAGGGACAATCCCCTGACCTCACCCAACTGGCCTGATAGGCTATTAGAAGTCTATTTACATTTCATAGGTTCCCTGGGAGAAACCTAGGTACAGGATTGGTGGCCGGTTTGAATCCACCTGGCCTTTGTTCTACCTGGCTGAAGCTCAGGTAGTTTCTTGGCCATGTGCTCTGGCCATGCTCTGGCCATGTGCTCTGGCCATGCGGTCGCAATTAAGAGAGCACATGGCGACCGCATGGTCAATACATAACAGTTACAGTGGCATTTCTAGATAGCAAGCTCTCTCAATGCAAAAGCCGATGATTTGTCTGCAGCTTATTACTGGGTCAGCTCTCAGTTTCCCCCAGTTAAAGGATCTCAGGGCCATTTCACGGATTATGCAAAGGAATCCCAGAATTGCCACTAACTCCACACTCCTCTGTATGAAATGGCAGCCAATCATGAATCTGATAAGTGTGCCTATGTGACATGGTATGTTTGCAACCAAGTGGGTCGGGTCCAGACAGCTATTCTGCTCAGTGTCACTGTGAGAGGCCCTTTCTCAGAACCTTGAGGGCCCACACAGCCTCTTGTGATTTTGGAGAACTAGGTTTGCTTAGAACTGTAAACCTTCCCCTCGATTGCAAGATGTTCTTAGGGCAGCAGGTGGAAAGGCTCTGGGTTCATTGCTGCAAGATAAGGTTTGTGGTGAGCAAGACAGAGGTAGGAGTTACGTGTAAATTACGAAGAAGATTTATTTATTTACAGGTCATTTTTAAAGACCGGATCAGCAGCACAGAACTCCTGTTAGTCAAAGGAGAAACCTGGCTGAAGCACAGAAATTTAAACTGGTTGTGGCTTCAGAGTGTGGTCTGAATTCTCTTCAGTGTGTTCAGATGCAGATAGGCTTCCACTGACTAGCCACTGGGTTGGATCCTTTTACACACACAAGATTCCACAACCAGCCTCCCCTTTCCCACGAGTCAGAGTCAATGTGCTCCACACCAAGACAGGCCTAACACCACTTCACCACACCACCAGGCAGAGCTACTCTTCAAACCGCTCTCTTGCTGAGGGATACCCCGACTATAAAGTACTCAGTCCAAAGACGTGTTCAAATGAAATCAGCTCATGGTTTATTAGGAGGTTTCTGGAACACATGTGTGAGCTGGGCTTGGGGGTCTGCTTATATACACATCTAAGCCACGCCCCTGGCCTTGCCCAAACAAGCTGATAGGATTACAATTAAGTCTCCCCAGATCATTGGTCCCTATTTGCATCCTGGCTGACTGACAGGTCTAAATTACGATCTGGCCAGTCTATTGTGTTCTGGAGTGAAGCTCTGTAGGTGCCCAGCCATGTGCTTGCCCTGGACCGCATGGTTGGACTGCATGGCGGTCGCCATTAGAACACAACACCCCTCCCCCCATAGTTTGGACCTTCCTAACACACAAAGTCTTTGAGGTGGGTTGGTCTTCGCCATTCCCTGGTTGAGCGGCATATGGCTGTGTCTCCAGCGGGCGGCTTGGGAGTTGCCACGACTGGTTCCGGGGACAGACTGGGTTCACCCCCAGAGGTTGGTGTAGGAGATGGGGTGGTGTGAGTGTCAGCTGTCAGGTCAGGCTGGCGAAACTCTGTTGCCGGTGTTTTGCCCGTGTCCTCTTCTGTAGGCTCGGAAGTGGGGGCCTCATCCTCACTCTCCTCTGGTTTGTCTGTTGCAGGGGTCTGGAGCCGGTGGCACAGTTGGTCCATGTGGCATTTCCAAAATGGCTTTCTTCCCCGGTGACCTCATAGGATAGAGGCCCCATTAAACACACTATCCAGCCTGGCAGCCAGGCTGGACCCCTGGCATAGTTCTTAACGTAGACCAGGTCCTCCGGGAAGAACCCTCATTGAGCCATCTGCTGTTCCGGGCCTGTACTATGTTCTGGAGTGCGGTCAGGATGCAGGCGGTCCAGTCTGGTTGTGAGCTTCCAACCCATGAGCAGTTCTGCAGGACGGCACCCAGTTGCGATATGGGGTGTTGTTTGTTGGCCAAACAGGAATGCAGCCAGCCTGTAGTTCCAGTCGCCCATGTCCATGCGTTGCAGGGCTTCCTTGATCATGTGTGCCATGCGCTGGGCCTGACCATTGGTGGTGGGATGGAACAGAGTGGAGCGGACGTGCCAGATGCTGTAGTAGTCCACAAACGCCTGGAACTCCCCTGTTGTGAAGGCCAAGCTGTTGTCAGTCACGAGGGTGTTGGGGCTGCCATGTGTGCTGAAAATGCACCACATCCGCAGGCCTGGATGGCTGCCTGCGAGGAAGTGGTGGATACCGGTGCAACCTCCAGCTACTTGGTGTAGCTATCTACCAGTATAAAAAAGAGTTGGCCCTGGAATGGCCCCACAAAATCTAGGTTTGTGGACTGACTCCCAAGGGTGCACTGGTGCTTGTGGCAGATCAGGTCACGATTCCTGGCATTTGTGGCACTTGTGGACCAGTTCCTCTACCTCTCAATCTAGTCCTGGCCACCACACATAGCTCCAGGGCCAAGGCCCGGATGGGTGTCATGGAGTGCAGTCAGCACCCATTTGCGCAGCAGCCCAGGGATTACCACCTGCGTTCCCCATAGCGCACACCCCTTGTGCACTGACAGTTCGTTGTGCTGGGCTGTGAAAGCTGCAAATTCTGGCCCAGGCACACTGGGCCACCCCTTCCCATCCCATCTGGGCGGTGAGCCAGGAGACTTCAGTTACCTGAACCAGCCAGTCCGGCAGGTCTTTCAGCAGAGCGATGTGGTGTGCTGGAGCAGGATCGGGGTCGCAGGATGGGAGCGGCAGGTGGCTGAGGGTGTCCATATGTCCCATGGCCTTCCTTGGGTGGTGGACCAGCTTGTACAGATAGCCAGCCAAAAAGATGGACCAGTGCAGCACCCTGAGTGAGAGCATCTGGGGGGGGGGGGAGTTTGACGGTCCAGAGCCAGGAGCCCCAGGAGTGTCCAGGAGCCCCAGATCTGGCACCACTGTGAAGGTAATTATGGAATTTTTTATACCTGCTATGATCGCCAGGGCTTCCATGTCTATTTGCACGTAGTTGTGCTCCGCTGCCAACAAGGTGTGGAAATAATAGGCGACGGGCACCTCTCTCCCATCTGCCAGGTGGTGTTCCAGGACAGCCATACCACCATAGGGCAAAGCATTGCAGGCGAGGATTACTGGGAGGGATTCATCAAAGTGGGCCAGGACTGCGTTGGAAGCCAGCAGCCCCTTGATGGCCCGGAATGCTGCTGTGTGGCGAGGACCCCAGGACCAACGGGCGATCTTGTCCAGGAGCCTGTGGAGGGGCTCCACTACCACCGCCTTGTGGGGAAGGAAGGCATGGTAAAAGTTTAAGAGTCCTAAAAATGCCTGTAGCTCTGATTTGGAAGTTGGTGTGGGGGCCTCCATGATGGCGCGAATCTTGTCGGCAGTCGGGTGTATGCCCTGAGTGTCCTTGGCAAAGCCAAGGAACTTGACAGATGGGACCCCAACTAGCAGTTTTCTTTCTTGACCTTGAGGCCCTCGTCGCTGAAGCATTGGAGGACGGAGCGGAGTCAGGCCGTGAAGGTCTTGATGTCTGGTGCAGCAATCAGAACATCTGAGAGGCTTCTGTGCTAACAGTAAAAGATCAGACCTTTGTTGATGAAACAGAGTTCTTTATTAGTCTTAATACTGCTTGACAGGTTCTCGGATGTTTGTTAGAGATGCCAGGTAGAAAACAGTCAGAGTTAATATACCCTCCCGCTTGTTTGAACCCACAATGAAACCAATCACATTTGGGGATAGAAAACGCGGGAGACGGAATCGGACCATTTGAATTCCCACAGGAAAGGTGAGGTGCTAAAGTTGTAAAAATTCCCTTCTTGAACTGGCCGACCCAGATGTGTGAAACCCACGCATAACAAAATGACTCTGTGGGCAATAACCGACCTTCAAGGTTCTCACAACAAGATAAGGATGTCTCTGTCCCAGGAAATGGGAGGAGGGAATGCATGGGAGGAAAAGCCATTTGTTTAACAGTGACGTGCAAAAATGTGGGGTCGCCACTCTCCTGACAGAGATGGTTACATTGTACAGGACTCATAAGGCCATACATTTCAAGGCTGTGAAAGGGTAGGGGAAAAGCAGACATAGCAACAGGATTCATAAGGCAATACATTTCAAGGCTGTGAAGGGGTAGGGGAAAAGCAGACATAGTAACAGATATGCAACATTTCATTTGATTCAATTAGACAATGAAATCATTTGTCAGGCCCCCTGACACCATCATTGAAAAATGGCTGGACCCCGGGGATACCTTTCAGCAAAGTGTCCATTAGTTCCTGAAATATCCCCAGCGTGACACTGACCCTGAACTGGAGGTGCTGGACCTTGAACACTCCTCAGTGCGTGACAGTGATCTGGGCCTCCACTGTGGCCTCATCCACCGGGAACTGCTGGTAGGCCTGTGTCAGATCGAGCTTTCCGAATATCCTTGCACCTGCCAGGGACGCAAGGACTTGACGCACCACTGGCACTAGATACACATGGTCCTGGAGTGCCCAGTTGAGGGGGACCCATCTATGACTACGGGAACAAAGATTTTGTTGGGGGTGTCTTGGGGCAAGTTTAGTACCTGAGTCGATGATGTGGAGTGTAGATCAGCTGACTTGAGGTGCATGGCTTAGGAGTGTCGGGAGGCCCGGGAGCAGCAAACCTGGGCAATGTGGCCCGTCTTGCCACAGGAACTGCATGCTGTGTCGCAAAAGTGGCAGGTATGGCGGTCGTGGGGATCGCTGCAGCTGGCACACGTTGTCCTTGGGGATGCGGAGATCTTCGGGGTGACCTGCAACGAGGCGGCAGTGGGTTTCAGTTGTCCCCTCTGGTCTGGCCTTTGGAGCTGCAGGATGTTCTCCTCCTCATCAGACATTGTGGCGGGGCTGTGGGTAGTTGCCAGACGGTGCGTGGTGGACCCTGGCAGTCCAATTTCTGCAGCTCCAGCCTGCAGCTGGCCAGCTGGTCTGCAGGGAAGCCCCGTCCCTGAACAGGCACATCACTCTGTGATATCCCTGTCATGATGACATCATCTGGAAGTGATGTCATCACATTGGGGACATTGGGGTGTGTGGGACTCTCTAATTTTTGGCAAACTCTATGGTTTTGACCCCCCCCCCACGTCCCCAACGTGATGACATCACTTATGGGGAAAAAGAAGGATCCCCCCACTGGCAGCCAGGTAGGACCTGGCAACTTAAGTGACCCTTTGGTGGTGGCAAGGAAATACCTCTGCCAACACTTTGGGGAGCCGTTGCTAGTCAAATTTAAGAGAATTGAGCTCAATTGGCTCAGTCTGAGTGTGAAACTGCAGGTAATAGCAGACATGGGGCAGCTGTGCAAAATGGTGTCCTTATTCCCCTCTCTGGGTCATTTCCACTCCCCTATGATGATGTCCTTTGCTCAGCACCATTGGCCACCACTAGCCAAAGCAGGCAAGGAAGCACCTGGCATGGGAATGTCATGTTATGGGATCAATGAAACTACATGCAACAGGAAAGCAGATTGCAACATGGCGTACCAGTGTGGGTAGGAGCCCAGGATCTTCTTCTGAAGATAAGAGAACTCTTGATACATTTAGAATTCAGCAAAAAGGAAATGGGCAGGAGCTTCAGTCTGCCTACTGTTCTCACCACCTGCCACACCGCCAGATCTTTCTATGCAGTTTGGGTGGAGTAAGGCAGTCGGTGGCAAAGGATGTTTTGTCAGACTTGCTGATGCCAATAATGGACAGCAAAGAGCATCACTTTTGATGCAGATGGCTCTCCGCACAAGGACCGCTAAGGAAAAGGCAACACAAATGCCCCATTAATAAATAAACAAGATTAATAAATTAGAACTGCACTCTGTGTCAGAGGAAGGTTCTTCCTTGATTGCTGTTGATATTGTTGACATATCCCATAATGACTTTTTGATAACTGTCGGCTTTCTGCACCCCACTTATCATCATTCATGCATTAAAGTGTTTTGCAAAAACACAACTGTTCTCCATCCCCACCAGGGTTCTTTCAGCGGACGTGTCCCTGGACAATTTGTTTTGGCTTGGGATTTGGAAAAGATTCTTCTGATTTGTCCAGTTTTATGCTGCTTTCTGTTCCGTACGTTGGCCTTTGTTTATTGTCTTTAGGTTGAGTAATGAGGGCAATCTCAGAATGGAAAAAGAGCTTCAGTTTAGCCATTTCTGGGATACTTTATTTATACCACAGTGCTAATATGATGTCTGTCAGCTTCTCGCTTTGCATTGTGTGCAGAGACCAGATGGGGAGAGGGGATGGCAGTCGTGCGGGATGGTAGTAAGCTGCTGAAAAGCACTGGGTGAAAGAGCATGCACAGTTGGCTGTTGGGTTTTTTTTATTGCTTTGACCGAACAGACACAGGTCACTCAAGCACAAACACAGTTTGTGGAATTCATTGAGCACATGGCATGCCAAAATATGGGACTATTTTATCTTAGATAAATATGGGACTATTTTATCTTAGATAAATATGGGACTATTTTATCTTAGATAAAATAGCGGATAAGTTTGAGAATAGAGACAAGGGGGAAAGCACCAAAAGCCAAATGCTTAAATGGGAACCGATTTTAGATAGTAACCCTAATCCAAGCAATAAACATCTTCCAAAAAATTGGATAAAAGATTCTACATTATACTTATGGTTGTAAACGGTGTTATGAACACAATAGTTACTGTTTAAATAAGATAAACAAGGTTGAGTTATATGCTACTTTTCAAATGTAAAACGACTGAATTTCATGATGATATATATGTTGACACTCAAGTTAGCAATGTTTAACATGCTATGTGGTTTTTCTCTGCATTAATTTTATTCTGTACCCTTTTAACCCTTCAATAAAAAATTTCAACAAAAAAAAAACACAGTTTGTGGAATATTTATGCTAGGTAGACTGAATGCTTTACCCACAGCTGAATTGAAGGTGCTATTTACTAATTTTCCATTCTCTGGACACCTCTGTCATTATACCTCTGGAATGACTGAGACCACTGATCGTGTTTTGTTATTCTGTGACCAATGGTCCTCACTGCAAGAACTTTGGATTTCCCCCATTTTGAGCGAGTATCAACTCTCCATTGAACCGCAGGTAGTTTCCTTATTGCTGGCTGACACCAGTCCTGCAGTTACGCAATCTGTGGCCAAATTGCTGCCTACTGTAATATCTTTGTGACACTCTCCTGCTAAGCATTAATCTGACAATCCTGTAATCTTACTAGTGGCGTAATTTTCTTTTATCGTAATTCTGTAACTATCATTGTGCTGTGATTTTATTGTATGGCTCAAGACCTCTGGTTGTAGGAGCTTATTGTGAATAAAGGAAAGGAATATTTTTAAAGTTCTTATAACTTGTGTCAGAGCTGCAACAGACCCAGTGGGTGGTCAGCATTCACGCACAAGATGACTTAAGTCTACACCATTCTGAATCTTAAAAAGCTATCAGCCTCCTTTACATGGGGTTTTGGGCTGTTTTGTATCACCCCCAGTCCTCCTGTTTCCCCCAAGGAAAAAAATGTTGTTTCCTTTGCCTCTGATCAAAAGTGGGTTCTGCAAAAACTACAAAGCAGATCTGAAATAATACATGTCCATGCAGGACACAGGACTGTGAAGGGTTAATTCTTCACAGACGGGCTGCTTCAAGTGATCTGATTGGTTAGCATCAGCTGAGCAGAGAAAGACTTCTGAACTGGATGCTGGGGAGAATTCAGTCTGATTTCAGCCCTAGCTGAGAAGAGTCAAGTACTGACATTTTTGGATTCAGCCTTAGCTGAGAACAGTTTAACACAGACAGGAGAACTGGGGAAAAGTTGGCAAGGAAGTTTGGAAAGTAGACAAAGACTCCCATTTGGGCCAAGGAAAGGAGTTAGATCTTCTAGAGTGGAAAGTACTGGAGTCGGAGACGTGTTGGAGTGAAATCAGCAAGCATTCTTTATTGAAGGTTCAGACGAACATGAACAACGGAGGTAACCGGGCTGCTTATATTCACAGTCAAGCCGCACCCCTGAC
Source organism: Lepidodactylus listeri (assembly GCA_029233225.1). Taxonomy (NCBI): domain Eukaryota; kingdom Metazoa; phylum Chordata; class Lepidosauria; order Squamata; family Gekkonidae; genus Lepidodactylus; species Lepidodactylus listeri. The sequence goes on along the minus strand of JARCFY010000009.1, from coordinate 105,716,744 downwards.
CTCCCCCAAACAGGGTGATTGGATTAGTTTCCCACCAGAGGCTATCATAGGACTGTTTGAATATCCTAAACCTCTGATAGGGTGACAGTTAGGATCCTGGTGGGCCATTGTTTGCCGGACCGAAGCTCAGTCCCTTCCTGGCCATGTGCTTGGCGGTGGCCATGTGGCTGTCGCCATTGCATATATTACACACAGAGAGAAGAAAATTCCCTACTCAGTCAAATAGGGAGTTAGCTCTGAAGAGTGCAGAGATCTCTGGTCTGGTGTGGTTAGAAACTGCCTTTAGAGACCTTAAGAGTCAGTTAAAACTCAAGATGAATACTGTTGTTTCAAGAGAAGGGGTTTGGGTACTGGAAAGAGTGTATCAGCCTTCTGGAAACCGAAAGAGGCAGAGAATACACAAAGAAAGTGTGCTGGAGTGTTTGGGGAAAACACTGGAACAAAAAGATTTTAAGTAACTGTGAATAGCCTGAAACAGAAGAATTAAAGTCGGTGCATGTACTGGTTTTACCTCAGAAATTTCAGCCACTCATTTCACTTGACCTTTCCCTTCTATGTTAAATAAAATATTTCGTTATTTTTGAATTTCAGAATGCCTCGAGTGCCATTTAAGTTAAAGCAGGCTCCTGATCCTTCCCTCAGGTTCCTGGGCTGAGCCCACAGCCAAATTATCATACTGTGACAGGGTGGGACAGCCAGAGTTCTTCAGCAAAGAAGAAAACACATTACTAGGGTGGCTCAGTCAGTAAATGGAAAGAAAAACAAAGGGGAAATCTTGCCTCTGCATGAGGAAAGTGGATAATCAGCTAGAAATAAAGTAAATAAAATAAACCATAAAAAGCAGTTGCTGACTGAACTTCTTTATAATGACTAAAGACCCCTCCCTTCTTTGAGAATGGAGGCAGAAATGTCATTCCTTGTTGTAAAGCTTACTGAGGCTTGATCAAGGAGATAGGATTCCCATATTTCCCCGGTGGATGTAGCTGATGGAACTACTGACTACTTGTGTTGACAAAGACTGCACCCCTGGCTGTTGTGTTTACTGGCTGTTGTGTTTATGACTCCCTCTAGTTTGGGAGGTCCCTTCCCAGGGAATCTGGGGTGCAGTTTCTGACCAACTAGTTCAAAAGGATAGATTAAAGGAGTTGTGTAGTTCAAAAGGATAGATTAAAGGAGTTCTGCACCCATTACCAAAATTAGTCTTGTGTGCAAAACCACGTGCAGAGGGGTGAAGGCCAGGAATACTTCCTTATGGCAATTGATAAGGGGGGCAAAAGACAGAATGGTCCTGTTGGTTTTACCTCTTCTTCCCTCCACCATCTATCAGAGTAAGCGATACGGTAGCACTGTTGCAAAAAAGCTTCACAAAGTTACTTGGATAAATGAGCAGAGACTGTAGTCTGTACTACTGTGTACAGTTTGCTGTGGGTTGGCTCCCATTGTGTCATTTTGCATCATTTGATGTGTCATGTTAACACTTATGCTTTGCTTCAGTTCTGTTTTTTAGACTTTTGGTTGGGTCTACAACCCAAATCTGATTTCATTGTTTATTGAATGTCCCATCCAGTTGATTGCATTGACTTACTCTGTGTAATCTGCCTTGAGTCCCAGTCAGAAAGGCAGACTATAAATAAATAACCAACCCTTCTGCTGGGAACCTTATTGCCCATTGCAAAGAGATGAGCCTGTGTTATTCTCAAATCATATTTATCCATCCATAACAAAAGTAACCTAGGAGGGGGGTGGATTTGACCAGAAATTTAGTCTAAATACTGGAAGGAGAGAAAGCGCAACTTACGACCCCCATGCCCCTGGTGTGCCATTATCTATCTATCTATCCAGGGGTCCGTTGGAGCGGGAGCGCACAGGAGCGCAGCTCCGGGAGTGAGGAGCCCAGGGGGCGGGCACATGACCAAGCCCCGCCCCCTCCTCGGCTTCCCCGAGCAGTGCAGAGGCGCAGCGCCCCGGGGAAAGCCCTGCTAGGGTCTTTATTGTTTTGAATGTTTTGTTTTAATATTGATAATTTTATCATTGATCCTTTTATGACTGTGTGCTGCTTTTCCAGAGACTTGCTCAAGGTGGCATATAAATTTTCTAAGTATACCATTTTTTATCTGGCCACATGGCACATAAGTACTGGAGAAATTTCACCAACCCTTCAGCAGCTTCCAAATTATCAGTTTGGTGTAGTGGTCAGGAGTTGGACTCTAATCTGGGAGAACCGGGTTTGATTCCCCACTCCTAACATTCAGCTGCTGCTGGTGCCTTCTGACACACTTCCGGTATGTTAGGGGGTGCGGCATATGCAAATGAGTTATGCTAATGAGTTATGCTAATGAGCTCCTGCACCTCTTTTTCTACGAAATGACCCCTGTATCTATCTATCTATCTATCTATCTATCATCCATCCATCCATCCATCCATCCATCCATCTATTTATTCATCTATCTATCTATCTATCTATCTATCTATCTATCTATCTATCTATCCATCCATCCATCCATCCATCCATCCATTATTAATTTCAGCTTGTATTCTGCCCTCCCTGCAAGCAGGCTCAGAGCAGATAACAACAGTGAATCCACAGTAGGAATTAAAACATTCCACAATAGATATTTCACAGCAAATAGTTAAAACAAGCTATAAAGTAATGACATAATAATCTTGAGAGCTGGAGCCGCTAGGCCTAAAACAGATTGTGGGTCTTCACTTGATAAGCTGTGCAAAGATGGAAAGTTCAGCAAGGGAGGCCAATAATTGGATGCCGGCCGCCTCACCCAAAGGCCTGGCAGAACTGCTCCATTTTACGGGCCCTGTGGAATGGCAATAGGTCCTGCAGGGCCCTGATCTCCAATGGGAGCATGTTCTACCAGGCTGGGGCCAGGGCAGAGAAAGCCCTGGCTCTGGTCAAGGCTAAGCAGATGTCCTTTGGGCCGGGGGCAACCAGCAAAGCTCTGCAGGGCACATAAGGGGAAGGGCAGTCCCTCAGATAAGTTGATCCTTGGCTGCACAGGGCTTTGAAGGTCAGTTCCATGTTGTGGTGTATTGTGTGAATTTGGACAAACCCAGTGTGAGCAGGCTCTGAAGGTGCAGTTGATTACTGTTTTTTTCCCTAGAAGATCAACCACATGTCCAGAGCCTTGTGTCCTTGGGCTTGGCCACATCTGCATATTATGGACAGCTGCATGTTGAACAGCTGGTGGAGTAGACACACTAGCTGGACCAGAAAGTTAAGGGCCTTCTTGTCCACTCTCCACCTGTATATAGGGCTGTGGGTCATCTTGACTGCCGCCATTCTTTCAGACTGTACCCCATCATCACCAAGGTTCTCCTGCTTCAAGACAGTGGTATGAAAAGATGACTAGACACAGGCTAGTTCCTACGAGCCATCCACTTGCAATTAGATGTAAAAATTGGTTTGTGGGAGCTGTCTTTAATGGCTGTCAGTTAATGGAACCGTTGCATCATGTGTCTGGGATGGAGGAGCAGAGGAAAACAGCAGGGCATTCACTCCCACAGCTTGAAATATTGACTGAAATATTTATGAGGACAGAAGGAAAGCTCGTCCTGGATGTTTCATTTTGAATAACAGCTGGCCAATCCCCCACTTCCACCTGGAAATGGCCCTTCAGAGGGCAATACAAAATGGGATGACCTTAGAAGCCCATGCTGAGAGACGGCCACTTCTGGGACCCTTGGGCTCCCGATCCGGCTGGCAAATTCAATACCTGTCCATCTCTCTCAAATAGGCAGCCATAACAACTGTCTGTTACATGAGGAAGGAATGCGCCATTTGGAGTATGTGTCTAATCTGTTAGAAACAGAGTCGCCACGATCTGCAGACGGTTCAGATGTATTTACTCTCGTTACCTGGAAATCACTACCCTGGGATAAATAGAAGGCTTTTTCTCATCCTCCTTTTTTAATCTTTATGCTGCAGGCTTTGTAAGGGCAACTCTTCCTTCTACCATCCCTTCCTTTCGGCTCTAGATTAGATTTGGAAACTGGCGCAAATGTGCCAGAGAGACTAAATAAATTCATTACAATCCAATTTTATATTCGTACGAAAAAAATTGATGTGTGTCTTTGCAATAACACCAGCCTGCAGCAAGATCCACTTTCAGAAGTCCAAGAGGTTGAATTCATAATCGACCTGCTCGGTAAATGGAAGTGCCAACAGAAGCTCTTATTTCTGCAAAGCACTTTAAATATGTATGCTCCTATCTTAAGATATTTAAAAGCAACCCAAGAAAGGAACTGTCCTAAATATTTATTCATCTATATTTTAGCTGATCTTTTTTCAACTGGGTTTTTTTTTTGTTTGAGGAACACAAAACTCATTAAAGTCGCCCGAGCCTTTATCTTTTGGAGAGCCTTTGAAGTCTGATGACAGCATCGAAATTCTATTTTGAGTCGATTTCTTTAGGAAAAAAAATCTATGTCTATACTGACAGTTGGTTTCACAAACACAGCGTAGAAGATTGCATACACCATGCACAAGATGGGTATGTCACAGCAATTTGATTTTTGACACAGATCTTGTCTTTCCGTTGGGGCAGACAACTATCCGGAACCTTTTAAAATATCCAGTGTCATCCAGTTTGTGTTATTTATTTATTTATTACGGTATTTTCACCCTACTTTCCCCCCCAGCAAGAACCGGAAGTGACTTACGAAAAGATGATAATACAATTTTATATCAAGAAACCAAAAGACAAAAAGTACAATTTATTTTCTGCTGGGGAAAAGATAATTAATGGCTGGATGCTCGACCGTCAAGCTCAGGCTACACAGTTGGGAAAAGAAGAACACAAATCTAAGTGCGGGTTCTGTCCACCAACTCTGCATTTGTTTACTTGGTACCCTTTGAGCTCTCCAGCTACAGACTCAAGGTGAGTTATAATGAGAGTTAAAAACATAACCATAAAGACCAAATTAAATAAGAAACAGCAACAAATCTGTCTGTCTAGTTTTTTGTAAGCTGTTTCTGATCGTTTTAATTTAACCAGACCCTCATTCTCTGCTGGCTCTGGGATCACATTTTAACGTACATCCTAGGTACAACAAGTGCAATTATACAGCATGCATGCACCAGCTCTGTTTGCACAAATGCCTTTTCAGTAGGAGAAAAATCCCAAGAACTCCGTGTGCATGGAAGTTATTCAGAAGAGGAGTGACATCCGAGATCTTATGCAAGCGTCCTATGGCTATCCCCGAGTGCAGGGAGGCAAAGCTGACAACTCTGTGCAAATAAAGGGACAGGCCTCCTGCACATCCCAGTTTTAGTCAAGTGCTTTTATTATAGAAGATCTTTACTGGATCAGCTAACACAGCCATCTATTCCACCACTGCATTCCCATATGCTGCCATAGCGTGGGGGGGGGGGGGGTTGGAAGCTGGGTGAAGCTTGTTTTCCTTACAGATGTCTTCTGGTATGTTAACTTTCACTTTTAGCACTGCCTTATCTCACTCACTGACCTTGGGGTCTCCGCACTTCTTTTCCCCAGGGAACTGCTATGCTTTTTTAATGGCGTGCTTGTGTGCTTGCTCTGATTGGCCCCACCCCACCCCGGGGTGTGCTTTGAATTATGTATAACTTCCCAGCTCCCTCCTGGAGAGGCATTACTGACACAGCAAATGTTCTAGATGCCTACCTTTACTGCTTCCAATAAACTGCTTACTGGTTAAGAAGACTGTGTGTTGGAACTGATTGCGGTGGGACTCTAACAGCCGCGGCCATCCAGATGGTTCTGAGAAGCTTACAAGTGAAGATGAGCTTGCATTTTGAAGGATGAGTGGTGCCATTGGAATATCCCCATTTCCATTTTGAGTCTTCCTTGCCTGAAATGAGCCCATGAGTTTGTATTTTTGAACCAGTTTCTCATTCTCATGTCCCGTTAACATTTTTTCCCCAAGGTTATTTTTTTTGCATTGGCACACAGTATATAAGACAGTGCAAAAAATGGCATAAAAACAGCAGGTCCATGGTAGGTGAGCGGGCGGGGAGGGAGGGAGGGAGGGAAAGAGAAAGAGAAAGAGAAAGAGAGGAAGGAAGGAAGGAAGGAAGGAAGGAAGGAAGGAAGGAAGGAAGGAAGGAAGGAAGGAGCAAATTGAAAACAATGTGTGATCACTGATGATTCTCTGGCACCCTGAATTTTTTTGCCATTCTTATATAATTTATACATTATATCCACTTCTGCACATAAATTAACATTGGGGAAAATGTGTCTATGCCAGCCTGGTGGTGGAAAGTTCCGTCAAGTCACAGCTGATTTATGGCAATCCCGTAGGGCAGAGGTGTCAAACTCATTTGTTATGAGGGCCATATCTGACAAAAATGTCATTTTGTCAGGCTGGGCCATGTGTGCCATAAAACGTAATGCCAGGTGCTGGAGATATAAACTTTATAAAGGACACAGGCAAACCCAATTACCAGCATTATTTTTTACTCAAAATACAAACAAAAGCAATTCATTCCTAGCAGTAAAAGCCATTGATTTCCTGGGGAACCCATAAAAGCCCCAATAAATGTATTTAATCATACATAAGACTAGTTTTTCCCACCAAGGGATATGATAAGGGGGGGGGGGGTACCTTACATTTTCATCCATACCAGTTGCTTGTGGGTCGGGCAAAAACCCTGGACGGGCCAGCTCTGGCCCCCGGGCCTTATGTTTGACAATCCTACTGTAGGGTTTTTAAGGCGAGTGACATTCTGAGGTGATTTGCTATTGCCTGCCTCTGCATCGCAACCCTGGTATTCCTTGGAAGTCTCCCATCCAAATACTAGCCAGGGCTGACCCTGCTTAGCTTTTGAGATCTGATGAGGTCAGGCTGGCTTGGGCTGTCAAGGTCAGGGCATGCCAACCTCTGAAACAAAAAAAAATATGAGGGAGGCCATATTGGAAAACCTGTACCAACAAGCATGGCATGAAAATGAGAAGCATCCTTGTTGGCTGCTTCTGAGTTGGCTAGCTTGAGCCAAGGCCCTGCACGAACAATGCCCAGAGATGATCAACAAAATCTGCCTGAAGATGCCAAAGCATTATCACATTACAAAGACTCATTTCATTCTGACAATCCATTTATCATGCAAGGGAAGCAGGGCCAGCAGAAAGCGTCAACAAGCTTAGTATGTGTCTCCCATTCATCTCTGAATTTTGAACTTCTTGGGTTGTCAAAGCTTTCACCTTTGATTAATATATGTCCTCTGGAGTATTAATTTGTGTTTATGAAAGCATTTTGGGTGAAATTGCTGTGCAGTGTTATGTTAAATGACCTTTTAAAATGCCTCCATACTCAAAACTTTTCGTGTTATTGATGTTGCTATTTTATTCCCTCTTTAATGTTTGGGGTCAGGACTCTTGCACCATGTCAGCCTCGGTTTTAGACTCTTATTTGATTTCTCATTAAACTTCGCTCATTATTACAACCCATGGCCAGTAACTACTGATGTACTCCATAATTTTACCGGACAGCGCAGTGTTTGAGGGAGTTCTGATTTCTGACATCGCTGTCCTAACACAGCTACTCTCTCTTTTAAGCCCACTGACTTCAGTGGATGCAAAGGAGGGTGACTGTATGTTTCAGTAACAGCGCTATCCGTATTTACTCTGAAGTAAGTTCCATTCAGCTCACTGGGACTTACTCCCCAGTTGCTGAGGATTGCACCCTTAATGGTTTCCATTATTCCCTTAGGCATGACTGTCATTACAATATAGAATTTGGGGACCCGATTCTGAAAGTGTTAGGTATGGTTTTGGAGCCCATTATGAAGTTTAATTCTACAGTGAAGTGTAGAGGCCTGCAAGCGTGGAAGCCCAAGAAAATCTTGGACACAAACTACTTGGGGGAAGCCATAGATTCTGTTCTGCTGGCCCCTTCTCTATCCATCCACATATCTACCTACCTGTGATCTGTTGTTTGCTTTTTTAAATCCTCTTATTCCAAGGAGCTCAAGGTGATACAGAGGGAGAATTGGCCTCTCTATTTTAGTCTCACAGCAACCATAGGCGTCAACTACGGAGGGGCTCGAGGGACTGAGGCCCCCCCGGGGAAATGGAGTGCCCGCCGCTGTGCCTTCCCGGGCCCTTCCTAGGGCCGCCGTCTTTCTCTCTCTCTCCCCCACCCCCCCGGCCTGTCTGCCTCCATCCCTCCCTCCCTCCGTCCATCCAGGGGCCAGCTAAGCAAATGCCCAGCTGGCCCCTGGACGGATGGAGGGAGGGACAGAAGCAGGAGTGGCCATCATATGTGGTGGGTATGTGATGCCATACAAAAAATTTGGTTAATGGTTAAAAAAATGTTTTGGGAAATCATGGAATTGGATATACCGTTGCTCCCTGAAATATTCTTATTGAATATGCTGCCAGACGGATTACCACGACAAGATCAAAAACGGTTGGCCTATATATTGACAGCTGGGCGTATAGCCCGGGCCAAATTATGGAAATCCTCGATACTTCCGGGTAAGGAGGATTTGATTATTAAATTACTAGAGTGGGCTGAAATGGACAAACTGAGCTTTTTGTTGAATATGAGTGCGAAAGTGGATTTGATGGTTGTATGGTCCAAATTTTATTTATGGTTGGATTAATGTGTGGCTCCATGAATAAGTGTACATTTTGTGTTTGGTGTAAAGTTAAAATGAAATAAAAATAAATGAAATAATAAAAAAAAAGAAGCAGGAGTGGCCAGGTGTGTGTGTGTGGGGGGGGGGGAGAAGCAGCAGCGGCGGGGACATGGTCCTGGCATGCGCACGTGCAAAGCGTGTGCACACACAACAGCCCCCACCCCCCCGGGGATTTTAAAACTTGACGCCCCTGACAGCAACTCTGTTAGGTTGGATAAGCTGAGAGGTAGCGAGTAGCTCAAGCGCACCTTTTGAGCTTCAAGGCTTAAGTGTGGCTTTGAGTCCCGACCTCCTTGGTCCAAGTCTAGTAACCTGCTACACCACATTCTGTACGTCAGCTAAGCAGACACTTCCCCACTGGTGGACAAGAGGGACCAGAGCTGTGTCACTTGCAGCATTCTGCTCAGAGAGGGAGCTAAGGGCCCTTTTGTCTGCATCTCCAAGAAACTGCCCACCTCCTTAACCAGTTTGCCAGATGAAGCCATAGAACAAAAGAGACAGACTGATTATAGCAAATCTTCTTTGTCTGGAAATGTGCACAGATATGCTATTGCTTAGCTCTTTACTGCGATGCATTTGCCTAATTTTTCACGCAGGTAAGCACAGCCAGATCTCTCTGCGTTCTTTAATTCTTTCTGTTGGTTCCAATGGGGAACACAGTCGCTCTTGTGACTTTTGTTTTCTGCCAGATTGGAATGAAACTCTTAGGGAGTGTACTCTTCACAAAAGGGATCTGTCATGCCAGGCAGACAAGCCATAGAAGCTGGGGTGCAATGGAGTTTCCCTCCCCATCCTTTGCTGGGATTGAGGGCGGGCAATGCAAAGGCGTGAGGGGACCACCACCCCTTACTGCCTCTTGCTCATTTGATTTTGGCATTTTTCTGTCATCTTGACTTACTTCCAGTATTGCAGCCAGTCAGTGAGGAGAATAGGCTTGCCAGGTCTGGGTTGGGAAATACCTGGAGACTTTGGAAATGGATCTGGGAGAGGGTGGGGTTTGGGGAGGGGAGGGGCCTCAGCAGGGGTCCGTTCATTAAAAAAGAGGTGCAGGAGCTCATTAGCATAACTTATTTGCATATGCCACACCCCCTGACGTCACCGGAAGTGTCAAAAGGCCACACATTCCTGACGTCATGGGCAGTGTGTCAGAAGGCAAGAAGGGAGGGAGTGAGGGAGGGGAAAGGAAGGAAGGAAAGGAACAGGAAGGAAGGAAGGAAGGTAGGTAGGTGGGGGAGAGAGAGAGAAGAAAGAAAGGAAGAAAGGGAGGGAGGGAGGGGGGAAGGAAGAAAGAAAGGAAGGAAGGAGGGAGGAAGAAAGGGGGGAAGGAAGAAAGAAAGGAACAGTAAGGTAGGTAGGTAGTTGGGGGGAGAGAGAGAAGGAAAGAAGGGGGGAGAGAGGGAGGAAGGGGGGAAGGAAGGAACAGGAAGGTAGATAGGTAGGTGGGGGGAGAGAGAGAGAAGGAAAGAAGGGGGGAGAGAGAGAGAAGAAAGGAAGGAAGGAAGGAAGGAAGGGGGGAGGGAGGAAGGGAGAGGGGAAGGAAGGGGGAAAGGAAGGAACAGGAAGGTAGGTAGGTAGGTGGGGGAGAGAGGGAAGGAAGGAAGGAAGGAAGGAAGGAAGGAAGGAAGGAAGGAAGGAAGGAAGGAAGGAAGGAAGGAAGGAAGGAAGGAAGGAAGGGGCGCTTCTCTCTCCACTGGGGCTGGCATTCCCCCCCCCCCCCCCCGTTTGGGCCTGAGTGGCGTTAAGCCACTCAGGCCTGGCTTCTCCCTCCCTTGCGCCCCGGGAACTATTGAGTGGGGGAGGGAGGGGGGTTCTTCCCGGGGCCGGCGGCCAGCCGCGGCCCCGGGAATGGTGACTGGGGGAGGGAGGGGTTTTTTCTTTGTCAGCTGGAAATCAGTTGTAAAAGTGGGAGATCCCCAGGCCCCTCCTGGAGGCTGGCAACTCTAGAGGAGAATGCTTCTCCCACCAGAGAAAGCGTGGGGAGGGGCAGGGTTATTGTCTTCCCTGTATATGCTATTTTTTTCTTTCCAAACATCCCCCCGTGAGCTTTCTTTACTAGTGTGAACAGCAGCTTGGGAGAGTTAGTGTTTCTGTCAGGGAAAAGGCATGGCTGCTTGTGCACAAAATTACAATTTGCTGAGACATCTCCAGTTCTCAGCCTGTGGTGGTTCTCATAGCAATAAAGACATTTGATTTCACCACTCCTTTCTTAGGGCTACAGAGTGCGGTCTCACACACACACGCACACGAAATCATCCACTTTCAACCCATCTTCAGCGCACTTTCCATCTGGATTTTGCCAGTCCACACAACAGCAAAATCCAGTTGGAAAGTGCATTGAAAGTACATTGGAAGTGGATTATTTAGCATGTGTGACCGCAGCCAAAGTTTAAGGTTTATTCCCTTATTGCCTGATCGGCGTAGCATCAGATAATAGATTTCACCCCAAAAAGGAACCTGACTTTTGAGAGAACCCTCCCAATGCCTACAACAGGGTAATGATTTTCAGAGAGTTCGAAGCATTATGTCCAGAAAAGAGAATCCAGTGGATTCTGTTCGGCAGGAATAGCTACTATTTGTTCTGCTTGGGCAACATAGTGCCAAACCCATCTGCTGCGGCAAGTCGCTTTTGTCCCTCACTGCTCCTCCAGCCTTGTAGAACTGACTACAAACAGTCAGATCCAAATGTTTCCCATATGTCGCAGTCAGATTAGATAACCTTAGTAAAGACTGGGAGTGTGAGACTTCTGCTCAAAGTAGTCAAGGATCAGATCTTGGTTGATGAAACACAGTTCTTTATTTCCAATCTCTACATTGGTACAGCTTCTCGGATTATTGTCAGAGATGACACAGATGACAGAAGCAGGTCTATTATACCTTTCTAGGCAGTTTGAATTACCCATAGGCAGCCAATCACTACAAGGGAAAAACGGCGGGCAAAAGGGGCTCTGGCCGTTTGCTTCCCACAGGAAAGAAAGTGAGGTGTCAAGTTGTAAATTCCCCTTCCCAAACCAGACCCTTCAGATGTTACCATTTCACATAACAATCAATGGCCTCGAGGCTTTCGCACGTTGATAAGAGATGAGACTTGTCCTCCCATGGAGTCTCAGCCGGGACGAATGGAATGCGGAGGCAGGAGTGTGAGAGGCCCATTGTTCCCATACTTTGAAGTTGTCATCCTCCCGCTCTGACAGTTACACAAACCAGGCCTGGTCAGGGTCATAAACCTGGGGTCACATATTCTACATACATACTGGCCAAAGTGAGGGTTTACCTAAGGGGGGGCAATTACATGGCAGGTGTTACAGAAGCATCTAACATACATACATGGCAATAGGAATATAGTATGGCATACAGACATGACAGTGGGAGGCATAGCAATGAAACAGAAGACATAGCTGTAAGCACTAGAAATACTTTGTCTGAATCAGCAGATTCTGACAGGGAGTGATCTAGGTCTGGTCTTCATTTGTTATTATCCAAACGGACACTTTGTTCTCCTCTGTCTGACTTGTACTTGAGAGAGTCAGGGCTCACATTCCCTATCAGTTCAGTTCTTTGGGCAAACGTTAAATTGGGATATTTCAAAATCTCTCTCAGTGGATCAGTTCAGAAGATAATTCTCTATTAATATACTTAACCTTGTACCAACTAAAGGGTTGTGAATTGCATTATAACCATTTTCTCTCTCAACTTGCCTCATTAGTAATCAGAGACAGTTTTGGTGATTTTGAGCTTAGGTTCATGGTTATCTTGAAAGTGCTTATTTTTGCCTTGAAAAGCAAAATTCTGATTTCCCCTCCATGCCCTTAAGAATCCGATTGCCTGTGTCTAACATTTGCCTGCAGGCTGAACTAAGACATTGTATTAATAGTGTGAGTAAACTTTAAGAAACGGGTATCAGGGGTCTGCTATCCACCTCTCCAATTTGCAGAATGCAATATCATAATCAAAATAAAAGGACAATTGGGATATGAGTAGATAGATGGCTTACTGAATGGTATTTTTCTCGTGTCTTCGGGGATTTAGGTAAGAAGAATGTATCATTCTCTCCACAATTCTACTTCTCATTTTGGTTAAAAAAATAATTGTGTACCCTACCTCTAACATAGGGTTTTGAGGTAGCTTTGATATGAGAAAAAAGAGTAAAGAACAAATATTGAGATGAATGACCCAGAACTAAAAAAGATAAGGGAAAAGTACTGGAGTCGGGAGGCCGGTAACAGTGAAAACAGCATTGTAGTTTATTGTGGGTCAAGATGGAACATGGAAAACTCCGGGCTCAGAGCCCTCTTTTATGCTGGTCAGAGATAATCCTCCGACCTTGCCCAAATGTCCTGATAGGACCTTAAGATGTGGTTACATTTCATAGGTCCCCGGGGGGGAACCTAGGCTCATGATTGGTGGTCATTTAGGATCCAACCGGCTATTGTTCTACCTGGCTGAAGCTCAGGTAGATTCGGACCATGTGTGAAGTCCACGTAGAGGTCGCCATTACATGAGCACATGGCGACTGTGATATTGATCCATAACACCCCTCCCCCCATAGTCCAGATCCCCCCTACAAACATAGTCCTTTAAGTACCCCGGCTGACGACGTTCACGTCCTGAGCACCAGGGCATTGCTGGTCGTGGGGCCTTGCTCGACTTGGGGAGCGGGGTAGCAGGTGCCTGTTCGGGAGCATCTGTGGCCAGATCTGGCAGTGGCACCGGCGGTGTGGAATTGCTTGGAATGTTGGGTACTGGGAGATCCGCAGGCTCCGTATCATGGCCGGACTCTGGGAGCGGGCCCTGGTCCAGTTCTGTGGATGCAGGAGTCTCAGGAATGTATGGTGTGTTGCTCTGTAGGTGCCACCGGAGCTGGTTGATGTGGCACTGCCACACCTACCTTTCCTTGGTGAGGATCTCATATGAGTGGTCCTGTCGAGTGGCTGATTCTTCCGGGGACCCACCCCAGACCCCATGTGTAGCTCCGGACGTAGACTGGGTCCTCCGGGAAGAAACCTCATGGAGCTGGCTGAAGTCTGGCTCAGGGTTGCCATTGGTGGCATGGTCGGGGTGGAGTTGGTTGAGCATGGAGCCAAGGTGCCAGCCCATCAGCATCTCTGCCAGTCTGCAGCCCATCCCAGTGTGAGGGGTATTCCGCTGGCCAAATAGGAATTTTGCCAGCTTGAATTCCCAGTTGCCCTGATCCATCCGTTTGAGTGCTTCCTTGGTAGCTCTTGCCGTTCGTTCCGCTTGCTCGTTTTTCGCGGGATGGAAGGGCGCTGAGCGGATGTGTTGGATGCTGAGGCAGTTTACGAAGCACTGGAACTCCCCGGAGGTGAAGGCCGTCTCATTGTCTGTAACGATGGTGTCTGGAAGTCTGTGGGTTGTGAATATGCACCACATAGCTCGGACGGCCGCCTTGGTCAAGGTGGCCCGCACTGGGACTACCTCCAGCCACTTGCTGTAGCTATCTACAATGATAAAAAACAACTGGCCCTGGACCGGCCCTGCAAAGTCCAGGTGGAGGTGAGACCAGGGCTTGCTGGTTGACTCTCAGGGTCAGACGGGGGTGTGAGGAGGATCGGAGCATGACTCCTGGCATTTGCTGCACCGATGGACTTGGTCCTCGATCTCCTTGTCCATGCCTGACCACCACACGTAGCTGCGGGCCAGGACCTTCATCTGGACAATTCCGGAATGAGACTTGTGAAGGGCCACCAAGACTTCGGTGTGGAGCAGCCCCGGGATAACCACCCTCACCCCCCATAGCAGGCACCCCTTGTGGGTGGACAGTTCATTGCACCTGGCAGTGTAGGCGGCAAAATCAGGACCCGGATGATCGGGCCACCCCCTTCCCACCCAGTCCGAAACTCGGGAGGGGATTCAGTCCTGGGCCATGCGGCGGGCCACATCAGATACCTGGACAGGCCAGTCCAGGAGGTCCTCGATGAGGGTGACATGGAAGGTGGGTGCTGGGTCGCAGGATGGCAAAGGGAGATGACTAAGGGTGTCAGCATGGCCCATGGCTTTCCCGGGGCAGTGCACTAAGGAGTACTGGTACCCTGTCAGGAAAATAGACCACCAAAGCACCCGCAGGGACAACATGTGAGGGGTTTAGCGGTGTGGGGCAAGGAGGCCCAAGAGCAGCTTATGGTCCGTGGCCACAGTGAAAGCCCTACCATACAGGTAGTCATGGAATTTTTTTACTCCTGCGACTCTGGCTAGGGCTTCCTTATTGATTTGGGCATAGTTCCTCTCCGCTGCCAACAAGGTTCTGGAGTAGTAAGCCACCGGAACCTTCCACCCATTGGGAAGCCAATGGTCCAGGACCGCCCCCACCCCATACGGAGATGCGTTGCAAGCCAGCACCACCGGCAGGGACTCGTCAAAATGGGCCAGGACAGCATTCAAAACTAATAAGTCTTTTACCGCTTGGAATGTGACTGAGTGGCGTGGCCCCCAGACCCACTTGGCCCCTTTGTCCAACAACCGGTATAGAGGCTCAGCCACTGCCACCTTGTGGGGCAGGAAGGCATGATAGAAATTCAGGAGGCCGAGGAAAGCCTGCAGCTCCGCCTTCGATGTGGGTAGGGGCGCCTCCGTGATGGCCACCACCTTCTCCGGGGTGGGGTGGATGCCCTGAGCATCGACAGTGAAGCCCAGGAATGTCACTGATGGGACGCCCAAGATGCATTTGTCCCTGCGCACCTTTAGGCCAGTGTCCTGAAATTGCTGGAGGACGGACTGCAGCCGGGTCTTCAAGGTGGCGATGTCCAGGGCTGCAATCAGGATGTCGTCAAAGAACGGCTTCACCTCTGGAAGACCTTTCAAAACAGAATCCATTAATTGTTGAAACAACCCGGGGCGACGCTGACCCTGAACTGGAGCTGCTTTACCTTGAATGCCCCCTTGTGGGTAATGACTGTTTGTGCCTCGGCCATGGCGTCATCCGTGGGAAGCTGCTGGTAGGCTTGGGCCAAATCCAGCTTTCCGAAAATCTTGGCTCCCACAAGAGCCAAGTACTGGTATCAAGTACGTGTGGTCCTGCAAGGCATGATTTAAGGTACATTTATAGTCTGCACAGATGCAGATCTCCAGTTTGGTGTAGTGGTTAAGTGCGCGGACTCTAATCTGGGAGAACCGGGTTTGATTCCCCACTCCTCCACTTGCACCTGGCTGGATGACCTTGGGCAAGCCATAGCTCTGTACCAGCTGTTCCCTCAAGGACAGCTTGGGAAAGCGCTCTCTCAGCCCCACCTACCTCACAGGGTGTCTGTTGTGGGGAGGGGAAGGGAAAAGGAGTTTGTAAGCCGCTCTGAGACTCCCTTGGGGAGTGGAGGGCGGGGTATAAATCCAATCTCTTCTTCTCTTCTTCTTCTTCCCCATTCACCTTCAATGGGGTGACAATTGGGGTCTCCCACCATGAATGAGAGACCAGCTCGAGCACCCCTTGTGCCACGAACTTGTCTAACTCAGCCTCGACTTTTGGTTGTATAGCTAGCGGAGGCTGCTGGGCCGCAATGCGGATGGGGTGGACTGCAGGGTCTAAGTCCAGGGAATCAGGAGGCCCCCAGTAGGAGCCAAACGTGCCTTCAAAAATGGTGGGAAATTCGGCGCAGACCGACTCGTAGTCTGTGGAGCCGATGTGGCACACTCCTCTGATCTCCAAGCCCAGGGGTTTGAACCAGGCAAGTCCCAAGAGGCTGACGAGGTCTCTCTCCACCACCAGGAGGTCTAGGAGGCCGCTAAAATCCATGTACTCAACCCTGACCTTGCCCAGCCTCGTTATTGCAACTGGGTTTTGCTGGAAGTCCTGGAGTACCAGACCTGCGGGTTTGCACAGCCGGCCCCCTGAAGGTCACAGAGCCGCCTGAAGGTCACAGCAGATATGATGGAGTACGCAGACCCTGTGTCAAGTTCCATGGAACAAGGGGACCCCTCGATCCTAACATTGACAGAGATCTTTCCGGGAAGGGTCTGGGGCAAGCTAAGTACCTGGTTGTGTACCGTTGCTGAGATACTGTCTGTTGTTTCGTAGTTCGCTGCTGGGGAGTGGCAGCTGGTCCGGGCACGGCAGGCCTTCACAATGTGCCCTGTTTTTCCACAGGATTGGCAGATGGTGTCACAGAATCGGCAGGATTGTCACTCATGAGGGTCTCCTCAGCTGGTGCACATGGGGGGCGGCCTGCGTTGGGAGAAAGGAGCGGGGATGGCGGCGGATGCCAGGTGCCTGGAGCGGGCTCCAGAGGCATGGGACTCACCTTTCTGTGGGTGTTGCTGTAACTGGTAGACGTCCTCATCTTTGGATGTGTCGGTCTCGGAGGTCGCTGTGCGGTGTGTGTTGGAGGCCGGTTTTTCTTTCAGGGTGGCCTCAAAAGCCACAGCTGTCTTGAGCATCTTTTCAAAAGTTGGCTCAGGCAGCGCTATGAGCCACCACCGCAATTTGGCCTCCCTCACTCCCCCCCTAAACCCAGTTTCCACGTGGTTGTCCACATGGCGAAATTTGCAGCCCACAGCCATGCGGCGGAGGTCGGCGATGAAGGCGGCAGCTGACTCTCCCGGCTGTTGCTGCCACCGGATGAAATCTAGGTGCAAGGCCATCTTAGAAGGCTTTGGGGTAAAGTAGTCTGAGGGCCTTGACCAGTGTGTCGTAGGTCACATCTAGGGGGTCTTGGGGGGGTGAATAAGCTCTGGGCGATGCGCATCGTGTTGACACCACACGAGCTCAGGAGCCAGGCTCGCTTCATGTTCGCATCTGTTATGCCCCAGATGATGAGCACACAGCCCAACTGTTTAATCCAGGCCTACCATGTCCCTGGTCAAGATGGGTCAAAGGGGGGTATTTGTCCCAGAGCATCAGCCATAATTACTGGAGCCAGGCAGTGAGCTTTGTCCTCTAGGGCTTGTGGCAGTGCCTCAGAGCGCTGGAGCTCGGCGGTGCCTGATGCTGGCGGATCAGTGCTCGGTGCTGCGGTGCTCGGGTCGGCAGTGCTGCGGTACTCGGGATCCCATCCTCGTCACCACTGAAAAGTACTGGAGTCGGGAGGCCGGTAACAGTGAAAACAGCACTGTAGTTTATTGTGGGTCAAGATGGAACATGGAAAACCCTGGGCTCAGAGCCCTCTTTTATGCCGGTTGGAGATAATCCTCTGACGTCCAAATGTCCTGATAGGACCTTAAGATGTGGTTACATTTCATAGGTCCCCGGGGGGAAACCTAGGCTCGTGATTGGTGGTTGTTTAGGATCCGACCGGCTATTGTTCTACCTGGCCAAAGCTCAGGTAGTTTCGGACCATGTGCGAAGTCCACATGGCGGTCGGCATTATGCGAGCACATGGCGAGCACAATATTGATAATAACAGTAAGCAACTTGAGAACAGCTATTTGAAAATTCCCTTCACAAATTAAAAAGAATATCATAGGACTCACTGTCAACTATCAGAGAGGAAGAAAGGGACCAGCTAACATGAATGGGGAAGGAAGGAAAGAAAATCAATCCAAATCAGATCAGTTGAAAATAAACTGCAGGATAGAACAAGTCACTGAAAAAGTAACAAAGGACCTGAGGAAATGTGTTGGCTTGGCACCTAAAACTCAGTAATCTCAGCACCACGTGAAATGATGAAGGGAAAGTACAACAGTTGAGGTGCCACAGCAGAGAAGGCCCTGCATTTTGTCCTTGTTTCCTTTGTGTGTGTGGTGGGAAGCCATGGTTCAGTGGTAGAGAAGGTCCCAGGATCACTCCCCAAGATCTGCAGTCAAATGGATCAGTCAGGTAGTAAACAAAGTGAAAGACTTCCACTTGAGATCCTGGAGAGCCACTGCCACTGAGAGTAGACAGTACTGACACTGGTAGACCAGTGGTCTGATTCAGTATAAAGCAGCTTTGTGTGTACATTCAGCAAGTCTGGGCATAGGCATAGAGTACGGGGGGGGGGGGTTCAAGGGCTCGAGCCACCCCCGAAATTTCCCAGGGGGGGGCCTCAGCCACCCCCGGCAAAACGAAGCGCCTGCTGCAGCGCCTCCCCAGGTCCTTCCGAGGCCCGGCCATTGCTGCTGGAGAGGGAGAGGGAAGGGGTGGCCGGGGGGGGGGGGGAGAGAGGCACCAGCAGCAGTGGCTGGCGGGCCTCAGAAGGGCCCGGGGAGGCACAGCGGTTTCCGGGGGGGTGAACATCACCCCAGCGAGCGCGCATGCAAAGTGCACGTACTAAGGAGCCCCCCCCCCCTGGAATTTCCAAAAGTCTACGCCCCTGAGTCTGGGTCACATAATAGGACCTCATTTGCAAGACTTAGCTCACAGGGAGGTCTGTATAGGAAAAGGCGGTCCTGTCCTAGACAGTCTAAGACTTACCAACACTATGAATTGTGCCTGGAAGTGAATCAGAAGCCAGATACATCTTTAAGCAGCAGTGATATCTATTCTCATTTATGCTAGCAAGTAACCTCTCTGGTGCATTTTGGACTATGAAGATTTCAGTCTTCACAAACAGCTTAGCAATAAAGCATGTTGCAGTAACTCACTTTGGAATGGATCATGGATAATCATGACCAAATCTAGGGTTGCCATATCCAAGGTGGGAAAGGGGCAACTCCCACCACCTTTGCCCATCCTCACTCGAGCGAGTGGCAGGGATAGGGTCGCCAAGTCTGGGTTGGGAAATATCTGGAGACTTTGGGGGTGGAGCCAGGAGGGGGTGGGGTTTGGGGAGGGGAGGGGCCTCAGCATAGTACAATGCCATAGAGTCCTCCCTTCAAAGCAGCCATTTTCTCCAGGGGAGCTGATCTCTTTCAGCTGGGGATCAGTTGTAAAAGCGGGAGATCCCCAGGCCCCACCTGGAGGCTGGCAACCTTAGGCAGGGACTGGGAGCAGTGGGAGCAGTGCTTGGCAACCCCACGACATCATTTCCACCTGTGTAACTGGAAATGATGTGTCACCAGACATCTGTGTCACCAGATGTTCTAGTGTTCACCCAAAATTCTATGGTTTTACCAAATTCATTCAAGTAAAAGCTTCCATTAGTACACCAACCAAAGTTGGCTAAAAGAACTACTTGCCACAGTAGTTGCACCTCTGTCCAAAGGTATGACTCTGACAGAGCCCCCAAAGTGCCAATGGGGGGGAAATTATGTGGTAGAAGATGAGGCAAAAAACATACCACTCTGAGGGGTGAGGTGTCCTTGTGTTTATACAAATTATAAATATGTCTTTAGCTTGGAGCAGAGGGAACCAGGTAGCCCAGAAGCATGCAGGGCTCATTTCTTAGCAGGAGCCCGTTTGCATATTAGGCCACACACCCCTAAGGTAGCCAATCCTCCAAGAGCTTACAGAGCTCATCTTACAGGGGCTACTGTAAGCTCTTGGAGGATTGGCTACATCAGGGGTGTGTGGCCTAATATGCAGAGAGGCTCCTGCTACGAAATCAGCACTGCTAATGGGTGTTCTGTTGTGTTCTTGCAGCCTAGCTCTCTTGGTCTGCAAAGGTGTACAAATGGAGAAGCCCAGGTTGTACTTCATAACGCTAGCTGGTATTGCTCAGATGACTTTCTCACCTCCTAAATATCTGTATTAGGTGAAAAAGTCACCTCAACAATACCAGCTAGCACTTACTGCACATTACAAAGCCCTTGGTTTGTGTCTACCATGAAGACTTTCAATTAGACATGAGCTGTGAGTTCTCTACTTAGAACTCAGTTTCCACATATGTAGCAGCCTGATTCAGATTGGAGCTATAGCATGCGAGGAGAAAGTGCTTAAGCCTTCTCCCATTTTGTTTTCCCAGTCTGAAATGCCTCGAGGGGGGCTTTGTTCGGGGCCCTACAGATACTGATGGAATACACACAGGTTTCCCCAAATAGACTCCCCACTAGGGACCATTTCAGATCAGGAACTGGTATGGGGAAAGCTAAAGCACGTTCTCACCATGCATTGTGGTCCTTATCTGAATCATGAACCCATATGCTTGGGAACCGAGGTCTCAGTGGGGAACTGTCGACTAACATTTCAGTGAAGGTCCTCACAGGAAACCCTAATGTGACATGAGGATAGGGCTGCCAAGTCCCCCGGTAGGGCGGGGAAAACACCGATTTTTAAAGCTTACCCCCGCTTTTTCAAAATTGGCCACCGGGGGAGGCAATGGGGAACGTCGGAGCCTGCCCTGGCCTCTTAAAAGGGAAATGTCTGCAGAGAGCCTGCCCTGCAGTAAAAAGCCTCAACAGACATTTCCCCTTTAAGAGAGAGCAAGAGAGCCCCGCCCAGAGATTAAGGAGGGACAAGGCTCTTTCTGCTGAAGGGCGTGCTTTTGCATGTGGCTTGCAAAATTGCTGCTGGAGTAAGCTGCTGGGGTAAACTGCTGGGGGCTGCCAGCTCTTTTCCTTCTCTCTCTCTCCCCCTCCCCCTTTCTTTCTTTTTTCTGTCTGTCTGTCTGTCTGTCTGTCTCTCTCTCTCTCTGTCCCCATCCAGCAGAGGTCTATCAGTGGCTATTATTAGCCACAAGGTCTAAATGGAACACTTTGTCTGGGGCAGTGATGCTCTGCATTCTTGGTGCTTGGGGGGCAACAGTGGGAGGGCTTCTGGAGCTCTGGCCCCGCTGCTGGACCTCCTGAGGGCACCTGGTATTTTTGGCCACTGTTGTGACACAGAGTGTTGTACTGGATGGGCTGTTGGCCCGATCCACTGTGGCTTCTCTCCTGTTCTTATGATATGGAAATCATATTTAGCACTTGTGTAGCACTTAGTGCTTCGTATTCTGCCGAGATGAGGAAGGATTCAGTAGGGCCGTTGCTCAGTGATAGAGCATCTCCTTGACATGCAGGAGGTATCAGCCTCTTCAGCTAAAAAAGGATCAGGTAATAGGTGACATTAAAGATCTCAGCCTGAGACCCTGGAGAGCCACTACCAGTCTGAGTAGTCAATACTGACCTTGATGGACCAATGGCCTGATTCAGTATTAGGAAACTTCATGAGTTCATGTGGAAGCATGTGGAAGCAACATCACAGGATGTGACATCACAAAATGATGTCACTTCCTTTCTCCTGGCTCCACCCTCAAAGTCTCCTGGCTCCACCCCCAAAGTCCCCAGATATTTCCCAAGTTGGACTTGGCAGCCCTACATGAGGACTTTGTATCATGCAGGTTTCTTAGACTAGAATGACAGTGCCCCCCAAATGTGGAAGGTATAGGGTTGCTAGGCTTACGTTGGAAATTATTTGGAGACCTTGGGGGGTGGATCCAGGGAAGGGCATTGTTTGGGGAGATGAGGGGCTTCAGCATGGTACAATGCCACAGAGTCCTCATTGCAAAGCAGCCAATTTCTCCAGGGGAGCTGATCTCTGTCAGCTGGAGGTCAGTTGTAAAAGCGGGAGATCCCCAGGCCCCACCTGGAGGCTGGCAACCCTAGAGGTATGTTGCACTCTTGAGACCAGTCTATGAATATCAGTTTTTAAATGTATCCTGCTCCAGAACTGAACTTTAAATGTGATTTGGTAATAATACACAGCTATGGAGATCTTCGGTACATATCCGTAATCGCTTCCCTTTCAGCGGAATCCTGAGAAATATTACATTGATTTTGTTGACATTGCAGGTGTAGCTATATGATACCACACATGATGAAGCGAGCTGTAGTCTGTGAAAGCTAATGCCACCATAAATCTGTTGGTCTTTAAGATGCCACAAGACTCCTTTTTAGTTTTATAGCTGTAACAGGTTGTAATTGGTTCGATTTCATTTGGAACAAGGAGAGATTCATGCTTTTACTCAAGTTGATAATTGCGGCTTTTAATGGAACACGTTTTCTTACTGAGATGTAAAAGGGAGCAAAGAGACAGAGGAATTTTGCTAGCATACATGCCTTTCACACCTGATTTTAAAGATGGGTAGAGCTGGATACTGTTTCAGTGTTCCCTAACCCAACACAGAACAATTAGTTTTTATGGACAGTTTTAGGGACTGCTGCTTCCTTCTCAGCCAGATCCTATTTCCTTATCTAGTGAAAGAACTTATTTTCTCTGAAAGGTTTTGTTCTTATGTACTAACCTTTTTTCTTTGGATGACTTGTCAAAGTTGTAATTATTTTTACCAATGTCTAGTACACATATCATGTATAAACTTGTACCTTTCTTATGAAATCTCAGGAGGCATTCCGGAAACACCTTAGACTGAGGACATCAGTGGGGGAGAGGGAAAGAATATGATTGGCCCGGTTTGCTTGGCAGGAGTACTGCCATTTTACAGCACCCAAACTCCATTTTGGCAACCTGGAAATCAGTTTCACTCTTTCAGTCAGGAGTATGTGGTTTCAGCAGTGTCCAACAATTCAAAGGAAAGGTTAGTCAGCCCTGTCACAAGCCCACCCTGGGTCTGTGTGTTCTCACATGCACATTGTGTGTTTGCCGGCATTTAAAAGCACGTTTCTTTTCGTACCACCGCCCCAAGTTCTAAAACACAGCCTATCATATAACCAGTGCCTTGGGAAACCCTGGTAAGGCTGCCTCTGAGCAAGTTCAAAGGGCAGAGCATCCAATTCCTTAGCCCCTCTGTGCATTCCTGACCTGAATGGCCCTAGAGCTGCCAACCTCCAGGTGGCAACTGGAGATCTCCCGGGATTATAACTCATCTCCAGGTGAAAGAGATAAGTTCCCCTGGAGAAAAATGGCCTCTTTGGAAGGTGGACTCTATGGCATTATACCCCACTGAAGTCCCTCCCCTCCCCTTCCCCAACCCCACCCTCTTCAGGCTCCAGGTATTTCCCAAACCAGACCTGGCAACCCTAAATAGCCCAGACTAGCCCAGTCTCGTCAGGTCTTGGAAACTAAGCAGGGCCAACCCCGGTTAGTATTTGGATGGGAAGGAAGTCCAGGGTTACTGCACAGAGGCAGGCGGTGGTCAACCACCTCTGAACATCTCTTGCCTTGAAAACCCTCTGAGGTTGTCATAAGTTGGCCACGACTCAACGGCACTTTGCACGCACGCCTGTGCATGCATTTTCTTAGCGTGTACAAGTGATCTAGGCATGTGGATAGGATTTGAATCACAGTCTGCTTCCATAAACAAGAAAGAAGCTTTATTACGAAATCTAAATCTACTCAATGGTAAACTAGAACACATACACAGGGAATAGCTGCCAGGCCTAGTGAGTACAGATATAATAAAAAGAATACAAAATCATAGGTCTGGCTGAGTTACAATACAAGACAGTTACCTTAGGCAGAGCAAACAACCTCCCCCCCCAAAAAAACCCCTCCCAATTGCCCCCTTTGCAGAGGAGTTTTGATCCCAGCAGGTGGTCCCAGCATCTGGGTGAAGTCTTTGAACAAAGGAAGATCCCACCTTTTAAACCTTTCTGGCCTGGTTTGATGGAAACCTCTCTCCAATCCAGAGTTAAGAATCCTGTCCATTGTAAGAGATACTCCAAACTCTCCAAGCAGGTAACCTATAGAACATAGCTTATGAAATATACTGGGTTCAGGTGCGTAGAGTGATCAGCTTATAGTTTATTAAGTGAGTTAAGCCAGAACAAGACAACACTAGCAGGGCCGAAGCTCTGCTTATATGCAGGCAAAACACTCCACCCCCCACACACCCACTCCCTGTGATAGGCTATTTACAAAACATTATTACTTGACTGATTTACTCCAGAGCTACAAGCTCAGCCAGTTTCTACGATGATTCAATCAGGGTGATTCAATTCAGGGATGATTCAATCCCAATACATAACACTCCTCCCCCCTAAGTTTAGAGCCACCTAACAAATGAGATCCCTCAAGTAAGCCGGCCTGCGATGTTCATGGTTCGAGCACTGAGGTTCTGACTGCGGAGCCAGGGCTTCAGGAATGGAGTCCGCCGGATCTGTTGGGTTGGTGAATGGTGGTAGTGCAATTGGGACATGGGGCCCTTCTGTAGTCCTTGGCTCTGGTGGTTTGGCGGCTTGGCCTGCTGCAGGCAGTTCCCAGGTCGTGGGCTGCTCGCTGGCTGCCTGGGTGTCCCTCTTGGGCTCCGCATCTCAGTTGCTTGGCAGCTCCTTGTCACTGCCATCTGGAGCTGCTGAGGGTAGACCTGGCTCGGCTGGGAGAAGATGGCTTCGGAGCTGGTCGATGTGTCTCCAGAGTAGCAGGCCCATGGATACTTCATACGATAGGGGCCCAGTTACCCTGAGTACTTTTGCGGGGGCCCATGCCAGGCCTCTGGAGAAATTCTGGGTGTAGACGGGGTTGCCTGGGGAGAATCCTCAGGGTGTTGCTTGACACTTGGTGCCCTGGCCATGTTCCAGAGTACGGTCAGGGTGCAACCTTTTGAGGCATGTTATCAGACGCCAGCCCATCAGGAGTTCTGTGGGACTGCGGCTGGTGGTGGTACTAGGGGTCACCTGGTGGCTGAAGATGTAATCGATGTGCCGGTGATCCCAATCCCCATAGATGAGTCTTCTGAGGGACTCATTTGTAGTCCTCACCATCCACTCTGCTTGGCCGTTGGTTACAGGGTGGACAGGAGTGGAGCGGATGTGCCGGATCGCGTAGCGGCCCATGAACTCTTGGAACTCACCTGAGGTGAAGGCTGCTCCGTTGTCTGTCACGATGATGTCGGGTATGCCAGGGGTGCAGATGCTCTGGACAGCACGTACAGGACAGCACATAGTCTCTCAGTGAAGTCCTCGGCTATGGGTGCAGTGATTAGAACATGGTTAAAGAAGGGCTGGACCCCGGGAATACCTTTAAGGAGCAAGTCCATCAGATTCTGAAAGATTCCCGGTGCCACACTGACCCCGAACTGTAGCTGCCGCACCCAGAACGCACCCCTGTGTGTCATGATTGTCTGTGGCTTGGCAGTCGCATCATCTATGGGGCGTTGCTGGTAAGCCTGGGCTAAGTCCAGCTTTCTGAAAATCTTCATGCCCATTAGGGATGCCAAGACATGGCTGACCACTGGGACTGGATAGGCGTGGTCCCTTAGGGCCTTGTTGATGGTGCACTTGTAGTCCAGGCCAATGCAGACGTCACCATTGGGCTTGACTGGGGTCATGATAGGGGTTTCCCAAAGAGCATGCGGTATGGACTCCAAAACCCCTTGTGCCACGAGGCAGTCCAGTTCCTCATCTATCTTTGGTTTCAGAGTAAACGGGACCCGGTGGGCCTTCAGATGGATGATTCTGTTGTAGGGAGACAGTAGGACCCGTATATCGGCCAAGGGTGCCATCGAAAATGGCAGGGAACTCATTGCACACACTATCAAATGTTAAAGTCCGCATGTGGTGCACCCCCTTCACTGCAAATCCCAAGGGTGCGAACCACACCAGTCCCAGTAAACTTGTGAGCCTCCCTTCTACCATGAGCAGGTCCAACATTCCCTGAAAGTTCTTGTACTGCAGATGAAATTTGCCACATCCTTTAATGGCCACCTCGTTCTTTTGGAAGTCTCTGAGGGTGAAGCCAGTGGGTTGAAGGTGGGGACCCCCCTGTGGACAGAGTCTCTGGAGAGTCTCTTCTGAGATGATGGAGATGGAGGACCCCGTGTCCAGTTCCATCTTGCAGGCCAAACCCTCTATTAGCACAGTCACTTTGATTTTATGGGGGGGTATCCCGGGGCAAATTCAGTACCTGGTGTTGGTGGATGGCTGTTGTGTGCAGCTCCGCTGACTCCTGGTGAGTGGCCGGGCATCTCTGGGTGCCTCTGGAGTGACAGGCATGAGCGATATGGCCTGACTTTCCACAGGTCCTGCAGGTCACGTTGTGGAAATGGCAGGAACAGTGTTCATGGTTGTTTCTGCAGCTGGTGCATGGGGTTGTCGTGCCGGTCTTTGCGAGGTGTGCAACCGGCGGTTGTGGGTCAAGGGTCGCAGCAGTCTAGACAATGGACCAGATGCATTTCTTCCTCATCAGAGGCATCGGAGGCCGGGGATGCGGAAGCCTAGTGTGTAGCGTAAGCCTGGCAATTGCGTTGATCCTTCTTAAAAGCAGTGGCCTCACATAGTGCTGCTTCCAGGGTGAGCTCCACATGGCCGATGAGTTTGTGGTGGAGTTTCTGCTCCTGGAAGCCCATGATGAACTGGTTGAGGAGAGCATCCTCAAGGTCTGGAAAAGCGCAGTTGAGGGACAGTTGGCAAAGGTTCTCAACAAAGTCGGTGGCCGTTTCGTTGGGTTTCTGTTGGTGCCAGAAGTCGTCCACGTGGCATGCCATCTTAGTAGGTTGAGATGTGAAATGGCCGGTGAGTGCCTTGAGGAGGTCGTTGTATAAGGTGTGGGGCACTGGAGGCTCGACACACAGTGTCCCCACAAAGCTGGTTGGAGCTGGCTCGCTCAACAGGATCCCACCTTTGTCGCCAGTGAAATATACTGGGTTTATTCTGGGTTCAGAGTGATCAGCTCATAGTTTATTAAGTGAGTTAAGCCAGGACAATGATTGGGTTACTCCAGAGTCCTGGTCGGCTATTGTTCTTGTGCTCCAAGCTCAGCCAGTCTCTAGTGCGACTCTATCAGGGATGATTCAGTCCCAATACATAACAGCTCACATCTCCATACCCCCATCAGATATTTATGACCAATATCCATCTCCTCTCTGTGGCATGTAAACCATATGGGCTATATCTGGGTGGAAGAAGAAAGAGAAGAAGAGATTGGATTTATACCCCACCACTACCCAAAGGAGTCTCAGAGTGGCTTACAAACTCCTTCCCCTTCCCCTTGCCACAACAGACACCCTGTGAGGTAAGTGGGTCTGAGAGAGCTCTGAGAGAAACTGCTCTTTTTCCAAGGACAGCTCTTATCAGAACTATGGCTTGCCCAAGGTCATCCAGCAGCTGCAAGCGGAGGAGTGGGGAATCAAACCCGGTTTTCCCAGATTAGAGTCCACACACTTAACCACTACACCAAACTGGAAACTCAATCCCTGTTTCCCCTGACTCTGAATGCTATTTATTTCTTTATTGTTATATTTGTGCCCCGCCCTCCCCACAAAGCAGGCTCAGAGCAGCTCACATTCTTAAAACACTTTTACAAAGTACGTAAATAGTTAATACAGTTTAAAACCCAATAAAACATTATAAAAATCCAAACATAATAATAATAATGTGTTGTTGATGTTCTTGTTTCAAGATGGTCTGAAGTTTCACTGATCTCTGCAATCAAGCCAGCCGTCCAGCTGCAGTTCAGTGATGGTACAGTGGGGGGGGGGGTCCTAATCAAAGGCCTGGTGGAAGAGCTCCGTCTTGCAAGCCCTGCAGAATTGCGATAGGTCCCGCATGGTCCTGATCTCCTCCAGGAGCTCATTCTACCAGCATGGAGCTGCCACTGAGAATGCCCTGGCCCTGGTGGCAGCGAGCCTGGCATCCTTAGGACCAGGGAGGGTCAACCGGTTACAAGACTATGGCCTTTTCCCCACTCACATTGTGCCGGCGTTCTGCCTCCGTTTGTCCCGGCGCTGGGTGTCAATTTCACACCCTTTGCTGCGGCATGTGTGTTAATAGGGGGCTTCGCGCCATTTTCTCCGTGCCTTCGGTAAACCTTTTTTTTTAGGTTTACCGAAGGTGCGGAGAACATGGCGCGAAGCCCCATATTAACACGCGCGCCGCAGCAAAGGGTGTGAAATTGACACCCAGCACCGGGACAAACGGAGGCAGAACGCCGGTCCAGGTAGGGGGCCAACTGCCTGACCAGCTGCAGATGGTAGAAGGCCAACCTGGCAGTGGCTGCTACCTGGGCCTTCATTGTTAGGGAGGTATCCAGGAGCACTCCCAAACTCCTAACCTCCGGCGCCGGCACCAATGGCGCCCGGTCAAAGGCTGGGAGTGGGATCCCCACCCTCGGGCCACCCTGGCTCAAGCACAGGACCTCGGTCTTTGTTGGATTCAGTTTCAGCCGGCTCAGCCTAAGCCAACCAGCCACAGCCTTTAATGCCTGGTCTAGATCTTCTGGGGTGGGGTCCGACCAGCCACCCAACATCAGATAGAGCTGGGTGTCATCAGCATACTGGTAGCACTCCAGCCCATACCTCCGGGCAATCTGAGCAAGGGGGCGCATATATATATTAAACAACATCAGGGAGAGCACTGCCCCTTGAGGGATCCCACAAATCAGTGGGTGTCTCTTGGACTGCTGCTCCCCTAGTGCCACCCTTTGTCCCCAACCATGGAGAAAGGAAATGACCCACTGTAAGGCAAGTCCTTGAATTCCCATGTTGGTGAGGTGGTGGGCAAGTAACTGATGGTCAACTGTATCGAACATGGTCGACAGATCTAACATCAGCAGCACCATTGAACCGCCCCAATCCAGGTGTCTCCGGAGGTCATCTGAGAGGGCGACCAATGCTGTCTTAGTCCCATGTCCCGGGGGAAAGCCGGACTGAAAGGGATCTAATATGGAAGTGTCATCCCGGAAGCCCTGCAGCTGTGTTGCCACTGCCCTCTCAATTAATTTGCCCATATAAGGCAAATTGGAGACCGGCTGGTAATTAGCCAATTCGGCCAGGTCCAACAATGGTTTCTTTAGGAGGGGGCGGACCATCGGTCCCTTGAGTGCCCCAAGGAACAGTCCCTCAGAGAGGCACATGTTAACAGTATCCCTGAGGGCACTTCGAAACCCGTCATGGCCAGCTTTAATCAGCCAGGAAGGGCACGGATCAAGGGTGCAAGTGGTTGGGTGCACAGTCACAAGCAATCTGTCAACTTCCTCTAGGCTGAGCGGGTCAAACTGATCCAGAATCGTATTTGAAGACATGCATGGAGCCTTGAGCATACTCACTGTTTCAACTGTGGCGGGGAGGTCGCGGTGGAGTGCCGAGACTTTATCCGCGAAATAGCTTGCAAATGCCTCACAGCCTATGTCCATTTCCCTAATGTTTGTTTTGCCCTGTGGCAAATCCATTATGGACTGAATCGTTCTAAACAATTGGGCTGAGCATGAGCTCGCAGATGCAATCGTAGCTGTGAAGTACTCTCTTTTCATGGCTTTGACTGCCATCTCATAGGATCTCATAAACATCCTATATGATGTTCTTGTGGCTTCGTCTTGAGCACGGTGCCACCGTCTCAGCTCTCGCTTCATAAGCTGCAGCTCCTGGGTAAACCAAGGAGCAAGCCTGGAGCGAGGGCGCAGAGAGCACTAAAGAGTGATCTCGTTGATGGCTGCAGAGAGTCGGCGATGCCACTCCTCCATGAGCTCATCCAGTGAGTCGCCAGGGGGGATCAGTTCCCGCAGGGCCATCTGGAGCTGCACTGGAGCTGCACTGCGTGAGCCAAAATACTCTCGCTGCCTAAACAGGGTCAGGATGGGACATTCATGTGATCCCTCAGGGCATGGTGGTCTGACCATGGGACTGCCGAAGCAGTAACCCAGTCCACTGTCACCCCCACCCCAACGATCAGATTGAGCGTGTGCCCAGCTCAGTGAGTGGGGGTTGTTACATATTGAGAGAGTCCCAGTGCCACCGTGGACGACACCAGGTCCACTGCCTGAGTAGAGGTTGCGTCATCAGCATGAACATTGAAATCACCCAGGACTATTAGTCGGGGGTGTTCCAATGCCCAGCCTGATCCGGCCTCCACCAGTTCACCCTCTGAAGGTTCTCCAGTGATCTCTATAATCTAGAAACCAGTCATAATTCCAGGAGAACTCCCGCCCCCCTCTGGATATTGCCAATCCTATGGGCCGGCCAGCTATCACCAGGGACAGACTGAAATAACACATCACCAGGCATAGAGGAAAGAAAAGTACTTCTTTGTAAGGGGTAGGGACTCAGAGGTGGCAAAAAAAAATCTCTATTGATTACAAACACCTTCAAAACAGGGGCCATTTCTTGTTTACAATGTGTTTAAACAGCACCTGGTGGCTCAGAGAGCAAATGCACATCTCTTCTGTCATTGTTAACTGCAGCACATAGCAGCTGCACAGAGACACAATGTCCCAAAAAGGAACGTACAGAGACTCTCTTAGTCTCTGGTGCGCACAGGCAGGACACTTCACACCCACAGCACTTGTTGTCTCATGCACGTAGAACCAGGAGACCAAATTGGTATGTCTACTTCTGTTGGTGGCATGCTGGTAGTATCCGCAGCCTGGCCCCAAGGCCTTAAGCTTCTGCAAACCTTGTTGCTTGCTCTTGCCTGTTTGCCACTGGCTCTTCTGTTGCCACCCTCATTCTGCCTATGCCTGTTCACCAGCTGAGGAAGCCATTACCAGTCAATAGGGTTGCCAGATCCCCAGTGGAGGCAGGGGTCTCCTGGCGCCAGGCCCTGCCTCCCAGCCGCTGATCAGCTGGCCAGCAGGGGGACTTACCTGGAGAAAGAGAAAGGCCCTGTCACCGGTGTCACACAGGAAGTGACGTTATCACACCAGCAATGTCCAGGCGACACTCTGGTATTTGGGTCTCTATGGTAGAAACCGGCTTTACCACAGAGTTTTTGCCCAAACACCAGATCATCACCTCCTATACATCACTTCCTATACAACACAGGGCATCACTTCCTATACAACACAGCTGATGAAGCCTGGGCCTTTTTCTTTCTCCAGGTAAGTTCCCCTCATCCCCGGCTGGGAGGGACCTGGCAACCCTACCAGTCAGTGAGCCTTGTAGCTTTCCTCCTCCTCTCACCATTTGCTGCACCATCAATGCTGGGAAGAAACCAGGCGATTACTGAGTGAGCAGGTGAGATAACCACCGTAGGTAAAGCCATCCTACTAAGGAGATCCAGCTTTGCACCATGGCCATGTGTAGTACCTGTGAGGCTTCTGTGCTATCAGCAAATGATCAGGCCTTTGTTGTTAAAACATAGTCCTTTATTCAGATACTGGAACAGGTCTCGATGTTTGTTAGAGATACAGAACAAAGAAGGCTTGGGGTTAATATACCTACAAGCATGAATGCTTAAACATTTCCTACCAATCAGCATACAACTAAAATGCGGGAAAACATGGAAACCGTTTGCTCCCACCGTAGGTGAGAAAGGCATAAACATTCCCCTTTTGGCCTGTGTGACCCAGATGTGCTAAGTCCTAGGCAAAACATTCAGGCAATGACAATAAAATAACTTTCAAGGCTATAACCAGCCAGATAGTGCCCTGGGAGCCTGGAGTGAGAAGGGGAGGGAACAGGAACAAGATAGCCTTTGTTTATGTGACGCATTGGTATGCAGGAACCCATCCTCCCGCCTAAAGAAGTAACATTAAGCAGACTGGCAATTGACATCAAGGGAAGTAATAAACCATATGGTGATAGCAACTACAAAGAAATCGAAAGTAACAGTCAGAGCAACCTTCAGCAACATACATCATTGTCAGATTCATTGATAGAAAGAAACATTTAGTAACAATTGAAAGAAATCATTGTGCATACAGAAGAGAATCTGACAGTACCTTACTTGGCATCAGCCAGAGCTGCATGCCAAGTAGATCCATGGGATAATTAAAAAAAAAAAAGATAGATGAGGGGGGAAAACTAGTTTTTGTCTCTTTGGTGTGACAACAGGTGTCCCAGATTAGGGGGACCAGGCCTCCCACTAATCCCACTGAATCTAATGGACTAAAACTACCTGGATTCAGAGTATGCTGACTTGTTGGAATTAATCATCATGCTGATCGACCTGACCATGCTTGTATTGTCTCTGCATGCTCAGATTGCAAAATTTGGCACCCTGATCTGAAGCTTTCGATGCCTTTCTTTGAAGAGGTGCTTGCTAACAGTTACAATGGGATGGACCTAATCAGCTTTTCTACTGGTGAAAAAAGGACCTTTTTCAT
This sequence comes from Lepidodactylus listeri, assembly GCA_029233225.1. Lineage (NCBI taxonomy): Eukaryota > Metazoa > Chordata > Lepidosauria > Squamata > Gekkonidae > Lepidodactylus > Lepidodactylus listeri. The sequence goes on along the minus strand of JARCFY010000009.1, from coordinate 105,684,405 downwards.
CACCATAAAGCTTTTATCCTTATGGTTGCCAGGTCCACCCGGCCACCAGTGGGTGATGGAGGGGTAGAGTTGGCAGAAATTGACTGGGAAACTCCTGGAGATTTGGGGATTTGTGCCTGGGAAAGACAGGAACCTCAGTGGGGTACAATACTACAGAGTCCACCCTGCAAAGCATCCTTTTTCTCCAGGGAAACTGATCTCTTTAGTCTGGAGAGGAGATGTAATTCCAGGGATCCCCAGGTGCCACCTGGAGGCTGGCACCCCTTCTTGAATCCTCCTTTGCTGTAAGTTACTCTGTTAACCTAGCTGGCTCATGCTCGATTCCCTTTTCCTCTCATGGGAAACTGACCTCCTTTCAGAGCAAACCATGATTAACATTCTTTTAACAAACCACAATTAAAAGCAGGTTTGCTGTTCCCTGCTGAATGGTAATCTGTCTTGAAAGTTTTACAGACTGTTAGAAAATGAAGAGAATTTACAGTGCTCAACAGTTCACAATATATAGCGTTGTCGGTGTCTCAGAGGCTTTTTTTGCCATTACCTTGCTCTAACATAAGAACATATCTCTAAATTTGCATGAAAAGCTTTTGGCTTTCATTTCCTTTGTTTACTGCATGGCTTGTAAAAAAAATGAACACAATTTTGCATTTACATCCTGGACATAAGCATTTCAAACAAATCTTTGTTGTATATTCTCCCCCCCCCCCTTTTTTCTGGTAAGGATCCTTTAATTTTTGGGTTGTAAAACAGGGAATCCAAAATATAAAGAACAAATTGCAAATGCTAATTAGGTGAAGTTTTTAGAAGGGAGAGCATTTTTATTTCCATACTGCTCCAGTAACAACACACAGACTGCCTAAGCAATTCTCCCTCTAAGCGGTGGAGTCTTGTGAGCAAAAATTCTACTTTGTGAGCTACTGGCATTAAAGTTGTAAGTGATTCGGCTACTGCATAGATTAGTTTGCTCTGGAGCCATCCTTCCTGAGCTAAAACAAAAAAATTGAGATAGCTCACACAAACTCAGTTGCTGCCTAGAAATCTACCTTTCCTCCTACTGTGACTGTGTCTTAATGGGTAAATGCTTAAACCCTGTGCCTTATGTGTCATTAACTCTAAGGCTGTTTTTACATCTGACTTTCCCGCTGGAATCATTCTAGTTCCAAAAAAACCTGCCCATACCTCTGTGCAGTGTGAAACCGTGCTGCTACTGAAATGTCCACATCTACTAATTGCCCTCCTGTGGTCAAGCTAGTATTCAACTGGCTTCATTCTGCTTTAAACAATTGCTGTTGATTAGTGCACTTAGACCCCCTGGAGTGAAATTTCACACCACTGTGAAATCAGCACAGGAAAAGACAGCAGTCAAACTACTTTAGAGGGGAGGTGTAAAATGACCCTAAAAGGCAGCTCTGGTTCAGAGTAAAGCCCAAGAGGAATGGCACAAAGAACTTTTCTGATTACAAGGAGACACACTGTAATGGAATATACTTTTGTTTCAGTTCTACAGCACCAATTGATGTAGTGTTAGCAATAAATATATCTTTTGGTCATATTGTACAAGTAAAGCATTCCACATACATTTATTTAAAATATTTGTAAGCCTACTTTGCTCCCAGAAAACTGAGACTCAAGATGGGTAACTGTTAAATACTGGGTTCCATGGAGTAGCAGACTCACTACTAGTGATCAGCTCTACTTTATTAGTGATTTCAGCAAACACAAGACTAAACTCTAGGACCCCAGCCCTGTTTAAATAGCAAGCAGTCGCCACACCCAAACACACCCCATTCCCAACGATTGGCTATTTACATAACATTACTTCTTAATTGGTTACTTCCAGAGTCCTGGTGGGCTATTGTCCTTGGGCTCCAAGCTCAGCCAGTCTCTGGAATGTTTCAGTCCCAATACATAACAGTAAGACCAGTAAAAGCAATACAAAAACATGATTGTAAAAACAAAATTAAAACAATCCTTGAGGGGGGAGGTTTAAAATTCAAGGTACCCACAAAGCTGTTATTGCTTACATCCTTGTACCGGGTATTTTCCCTCAGAACCATTTGTAAAGCCTTCGGTATTGGTACACAGTCCTCTAAAAACCCTTCCTTAGTCATTGCATAGTACCACAGTTCAACATGGTCACATTCTACCGATTTCCCTTGCTCTCGGCAGCAAGATAACAGATCCTGCAGTAGTTGTATATTGAAAGAACCATAAAATGGGCTATCACTGCCCTCCTGGGAGAACGTATTCTGGCCATTCCCCCATACAATATTTTATCAGATGTCCCACCAGATATTGAATACCATGCCCCGCCTCTTTCCCTCATCCTTAGTGGACCCAGCGGTCTTCATCCTGTTCCAGACCATGCAATCTAAAGGTCTCTTTGCTTTTGGCTGACTCCCACAGATCCCCATGATGTTAACAGACACACACTCTGGCTGAGGACCGACTGGATATGTGGCCCGCTTCGCCTCCGCTTTAGAAGCAGAGGCAGAGATGTGAGGCTTCTGTACTATCAGTAAAAGATCAGACCTTTGTAGTTAAACAGAGTTCTTTATTCTAATACTGGAACAGGTTCTCGTTGTTTGTTAGAGATACATTATAGTAAGCGACAGTGGTTAATATACCCCCCAGTTGCAGTTGAATACAGATATAGGACCAATCAGAGCCAACCTATGAATGCGGGAAAAAGGAAGATGACCGTTGAGGTTCCCACAGTGGAGGTGAGAAAGTTACAAAAATTCCCTTCTTGATCTGGGTGACCCACATGTGTGAAAGTTAGGCAAAACAGTTGGCCTGCAACAATAAAAGAAGTCCCAGGGTTGTAACAACTTGATAACATTCCTGGAGCCTCAAAGGCTGAGGGGGAGTGGATTGAAGTGAGAGCCATTTGTTTATGTGACGTGCAGGAATGCGAGGCGCCATCCTCCCGACTAGAGAATGGTAACATTAAGCACAGCTGATAATACATCTCAAGGCAAGCAGTAAATAATGAACGGTTACAAAATGAAAAAGAAAGACAGCTATTCTAACAAGACAGGCACACTATTGTAAGATTGTCAGATTCTGACAAGAGAGGCCATCCAGACTGCTGCAGCTGCTGCCTGCCACCAGCGCACACTCACCTGTGCATGAAGCACAGTCCTTGTGCTTCAGGCAGAGACTCTGGGGAACCGGTCTCCAGCGGCTGCGTGCGCGCTGCTGCTGCTTCCTCCGGGAGTGGATGTGCCAATGGCATGTCGCACACGCCACCAGAAGTATGAACAGGCTGTTCCGGCTGCCACAGCTGCGCATAGCTGTGGCTCGGCGAGGCAGCCGGCAGCTGCGCACCTCCGCCCCACGCAGCCAGTGCAAATGGGGCACCCCGGGCTGCTTTTCCCGTGGGGCTTTCGGCCCCGCGGCTGTTCTGGCTCACATATCCAGTCTGTCCTCAGCCTCTGTGAGAGTCCTACAGTGTCAGTCACAACAAGTGTCCTTAAGGAAAGGTGATCTTTGTTGAAAAAGGTCTGCTGTGGTCATCTACATGTTCTGTGTCAGTAATGGTTAGAAGGATCCCTGGGCAGGGCAATTATACAGAATTCAAAGAGGGTCTCGCAATGGAATGCAACCAATCACATAAATCAGTAAAAAGGCGGCCAAATATACTGGCTGCAGGTTCTCTTAGGAAAAAGCAGAAAGATACATCAATAGACACTAACAGGCTTCAAAGGCCAGTGGTAGGCAGCAAGCGATAAGCAGGCAGGGAGGGAAACGAAAGTGAACATTCCAAGAATCCTACATTGCAGGGCAACCCATGCCACCTCTCAGGCAGGGGATGGCAGCATTAGCTGACATTCTGCCCCCCCCAAAGCTCTCCCCCCCCACCTCCAGGTTTCATAGGATACATTTTATGGAAGGTGCAGCACAATGCAGGAACGTTAACATGTTCATCAGCAACCCATTCATTTTCCCCAGGCCCAAAATCCTTCCATTGAAGTAAATAATACAGAGGACCCCGTTTGATCTTAGAGTCCAAAATCTGTGAGATTTCATAGTGCAGTTCACCATTTATCATCAGAGGAGGTGGAGCTGATGGATGGGGTCTCCACACATTTGGCCCAGGATTCCGTTTCAATAGGCTGAAATGGAAAATGGGGTGCAAAGATTTCAACAATTTGGGCAATGTAAGTTCTACTGTGACTTCATTTATTTTGTGCACCACCTCCAACGGCCCCATATATTTCCAGCCAAACTGGTGACTGGGTTGCAAACCCTGAATGTTTTTAGTAGAAAGTACACAGAGTCTCCAGGTCGAAGGGACCACCCAGGTGCCCTCCCCTTATAGTCTGCTTTAGCTTTGTCTAAAGTCTTTCCAATAAGTGGCCAAGAGTCCTGTAAAGATTTCCACCAAGATTGTGAGTCGCCCATCCGGGAGGAGGTGCTGAATGGGGGAGAGGGGTTCCCTCATATCCACACAAGGCCATGAAGGGTGAGACCCCAGTGAAGGAGTAGACTGCATTGCTGTAACTGTACTTTGCAAATGGTAGCAACTCCACCCAGTTATCCTGCTGATAGTTTGAAAAGCAACACAAAAACTGTTCAGCGATTTGATTAACCCTTTCGGTCTGCCCGTCAGTCTCTGGGTGATAAGCACTACTGAGTGCTTGTTCCACCCCCAACACTTGCAATAACTCCCACCAAAAGTTGGCAATGAACTGCAATCTGCGGTCAGAAATCACCTTCCATGGAATTGAATGCAATTTAATAATGTTACTCATAAACACCTTGGCCAAAGCCTTTGCAGTGGGTATTTGCTTGAATGGGATGAAATGAGCTTATGTGGAAAACAGGTCGACTACCACCCAGATGACAGTTTTTCCCTTACAGGGAGGTAAATCCGTGATGATATCCATGGAAATCACTTCCCATGGTCGACTGGGGGTCTCCAATGGCTTTAACAGACCTGGGGCTTTCCCTGCCCATAAGGCATAAGGCAGGTTAGGCAGGACCTCACATACTTAGACATGTCACCATTAGGGTTGCCAAGTAGGGTCTACTTACCGGCGGGGGGGAATTGTTCTCCCCCCAGGAGTTTTTCTAGCATGTGCGCTTTGCGCGCACCACGGCAATGTGATGACGTCATCCGGAGGTGACGTCATCATGTTGGGGGCGTTGCCAGGGCAACGCTCTGGCAATCACCCCAAAACCATAGAGTTTTGGGGCAATTGCCAGAGCGTCGCCCTGGCAACGCCCCCAACGTGATGACGTCACCTCCGGGTGACGTCATTACACGGGGGAAGTTGTCCTCACCGGATGACTTCTGGGGCGGGGTTCCTCCCAACGGCCGAATGCCAGCCGGCAGATCGGGAACCCCTATAGCGGGGGATCCCCCGCCCCCCAGGCTGACTTGGCAGCCCTAGTCACCATGCATGCTTGGCCACCAGAACTGGTGCTGCAATAAGTGGAGAGTTTTCAAAAATCCAAAGTGGCCCAATAGCTTAGATTTGTGAGCAGAGTGCATAACTTCCCCCCGCAGGGAGCGTGGAACTACCAACTTATCTCCCTTATACCAGCACTTATCGGGACCCTTTACCACCTCTGGCTCCCCCTCTAGTTCAGCACGATCAGAGTCAGTAAAGGCTTGCACACAGTTCGAGCATCCCGGGGGTCCGATGGAGGACACACAGGGAGAGTCCAATGAGTTGCATTGACTATGTTTATTATTGCAATAACAGGGATACCGAACATGCAGCTATTCATGTGACCTAGGGTCAATTACAAGCTATTTCAGAGCTGTTCTCTCAAGGGCAGTTCTTGAGAGAGCTCTCTCAGCCCCATCTACCTCACAGAGTGTCTGGGGTGGGGAGGGGAAGGGAAAGGAGATTGTAAGCCACTCTCAGACTCCTTCGGGTAGTGAAGGGTGGGGTATAAATCCAATCTCTTCTTCAGAGCAGTTCTCAAAACAGCTTTCAGCTCCACCTACCTCACAGGGTGTCTGTTGTGAAGAGGGGGAGGGAGAGGAGATTGTAAACCACTCTGAGTGAGTGAAGGGCGGGGTATAAATCCAATCTCCTCCTCCTCCTCCTGCGCCATTTGCTCTCTTCCTGTCTTCCTAGTTGACCCTAGCACATATGGATTTGCATTTAATTAGCATGAGTTACTCTCTCCCTTTGTAAACAGTTCCCACTTTATGTCTATTATTGCCACTGTGAGTAGTGATAGCTCCATGGGTTCGAAATGGTTGCATTTAATGGCTAAACTGTTAATCTGATAATTTCCTCAAATGCTGTTTTGTACCCCTATACTAAAGATTTCTAAGAATAGGCCTTCCTTTTGCCCAGAAAGGGTGTTTGTCACCAGAAAGTGTGCACAATATCTTCAAATGAGTGACTCTACCAAGAAAAGAAAGGCTGTGACTTTGTAAGACTGACCAAATGTGATATAGATTTAGTCTACAACTAGTAGTCCCAATAGATATAGTCTACAACAGGTCTACTTAAGCAGTAAGTCCTTTATTTGTAGAAAAGATTACTGCAGTCAAACACTTTTCCTTTTAGTAATGCTGTGCTTAGGGATTACATGTATTGATATACTGGATATGAAATAAAGCTTAAGAGTTGTCTACCAATCACTAGACAGGATTTTAGGCGCTCAAATATGTTAGGACTTTTGTCCAATATTCAAGAAAATTCAGAGTAATGGATCTTGCTTTTCTGGAAAGAAGAGATTGCTTCTTTTAGTTTAAAAGAAATTTTATTATTAAAGGAAAAAGGGAAGCGGGATTAGCTACAAATAAACAAAACATGCTTCCTAAGCAGCATTGTGCTGCGTCTGCACACTAAGACATCCTACTACAGAGGGAGAGAGATTACAATGGAGGATCTCTCCTTCTTCTTGACCCCTGGAAGGAAACACCTGATATCATTGACCAATTAGCAAAACAGTACACCTTTAGGTTTCCCAGGCTTAGAGTTAATTGGCCAGCTGCCAGGCACTTCCAGGTTAAACTAAGAAACACAACAAGTTGCATAGGTTAACTCTATAATGACTGAAATTCCAGGTCTTGTCTTTCATACTCATTTCTCCAACAAAATATACTGGCCTGACGTTCCCATAGAAAACAAGGGAAAAGGAGTTCTCAGACAATAATGATGTTGAACATTTCTAAAAGCTAAGTTCCCAAGACATAAAGAAAAGGAATACATAACACCGGTGAGTTTGGCTCACACAAAAACAGGAGGCACGCCTGTTCAAGGATGGGGCACAAGAGATAACACCAGGGAAGCAAGTAGTTGAGTCAGGGCATGCGCGAGCAGGCAAGCGAAGCGAGCAAGCAAGCAGGCAAGCGAGCGGAGCGCGCATTCCAGAGGAGGGAGTCATGGCCCCGTTGCGAACTCCCGGGCGGGACCCATCACCAAACTTCAGAGAAAATATATGTAAGCCTGTGACCTTTTCAGAGCCCATGTAAATACACCTGGTAATGGTTATACAGTCATTAAAAAGAATTCATGGCAGTTAACTGACACCGAACCACTTGGAACTTGTTTTAATTTGTTCTTGATCAGAACTCTTCCTTTCTATAGGCTGCTTTAATTTTTCGTGCCGGATGAACAATTTGCAAGCTAATTTGTTTCAAGCAGCTCTTCTTTTTACAGCATCTTTCCTTTTTTAACCAGATCTGTTTAGGAGTCTGCATGTATGTTTTTATGTGCTGAGAGAGTGTGTGCTTATTTTACTCTATGGATTTTAATTAGAAATAGATCCTACATACTGGAACATCAAGTCCTTTGCCTTTCATTCATCCACATCATGGACATAGTGGGCCCATTATCAATGCAATCCTCTTTTTCATTAAGTCACAGGGATTTGCATGTTAAAACAGTAGCAGGTGGCTTCTTAATGTCTGCTGAATTGGCACGAAATATAATGACAGTGCACACAAAGTTTTGAAAGGTTCTTTATTATTAATTAAATTCCGATCCCACAGAGCCCTCAACCATGTTTTTTCCCCTCTCCTCATTTGTATCAAGTGGCTGCCACGAACACCAGAATGGGCTTTGCGTATCACAGCAAGGCAGAGCTATATAGAACTCCTCCAATAATTTGAACGTATATCCTTTTTTTCTTTTAGCTCACGTTAAATACTGATGTGAGCAAAGGGTCTGTCTATGGATTTGTATCTCACCTTTCCCCAAGGACACTCAGGGCAGCAGATATGACTCTCTTCTCTCATACCCACGTCGGTCATTTGAGATAGGATAGGCTGAGAGAGAGGCTGCAGTCACATGAGCAGTTTGCACTGATATCGTTGCGGTACCTTTGAGGATTTAAAGAGCACAATCAGACAGCAACATCGGTCTTCTGTGCCCCAGTCGTTGCCGCCTCGTTCTGCCCCACTTTGGAAGCAGAGTAATCAGGCACCAGGGAAAGTCTGGTGTTTATGGGTATCAGCGCTTTCACCCCACATAGCTACATAGCTACATATAGGCTCGTAGCTACATTGGCTGGTTTTGGGGCCCGGTCCCCCGACTTACTACCCTGGGCAGGCCCCCTGACTTATTCTTCATGCTGGCCCCCCACCGCTGCCTGTATCTCTTCTTGGCAATGGCACTCAGCTACTCTGTTGTCTCCTCATCTTGCCTCTCACCCGGGGACAAAGCAAGAAAGCCCCACCTCCATTGCCAGCCACGCTGCTGCTACTCCCTCGTCACAGGCAAAATAAACAAGCAAGCCCTGACTCCTTCCCTCCTTCCCACATGGCTGCAGTGATCTCTCTCTTTTTTGCAAGCAAGCCCCCACCCAATCCCCAAGCCAGCAAGTCAAGCCCCACACAGGTGGGGTGAAGTTTTCTTTTCATGGGGGTGTGTGGAGGGATGCCATATTCCACGTGGGACCTAGGGATCCCGTTTCCAACAATACCTGCCTACTATCAGCATCTGGGGGGGATTTGCCAGTCTCCAAGAGATCCCAAGTTTAGAATTGCAGTTTAAAAATCCCAACAATGTTTTTGTTTTGTATCAAGAGAGGGAGGGGGAAGAGGAATGCCAGATTCCAGGTGGGACCCGGGGATCCCAAGTCTGGAATTACAGTTTAAAAATCCTAACAATGTCTGTCTGCTTTCAAGGCGTAATCTCATGTGGGGGCATATTGTAAAGCCAATTTTCATGCTTTTTTTTTACAAAAAAAAGACAAAGTTCATGGTGTGGGTGTGATTTTCTTGATTTCACTTGTCTGCTGGTGTAATCTGGTCCTTCCATGGTGTAATCTGGTCAAGGACACTTAGGATGCGTTCAGACATGCCATCTGATCCGGCTTCGACACACTTCGAAAACGGATCAAATGTGTGTATTCAGACAGCAGCAGCTGCCTCCTGTCCCCAGCCGTTGCTTACCGGAGCAAATACTGGAGCAAAGCATAGTATTTTGATACCAGGTCCTTAAGTGGTGTTTTCTGTGCTCTCCTGGTTGAAAGCGCATTTTCTCCGGTATGATCACTCAACTGTGGTTGAGCCACTTCAGAGTCTTTAAATCCTCCCCCTGCCACGGAAGCCGCTGGCTTCCACTTTTCGCCGGCCATTTTTATTTTTGTGTTGGCAATATGCGCATAAGTGCACCTCTGCCCACACGGCTATTAAAAAAAAATGACCACTAGTGTTGAGTTCAAAATCCCAAGGAGGCCAGTTTTCGGCGAAAAGTTTAAAGGGATGTGTTTTGTCAGGGTGGTAAAATCATGGTGCTTGTGGAACTGGGGCAGGATTTGCTTACTGCTTTTGTGCATGTGCAAGGTTTTATTTTTTAGATCTCCAGATAAGCGGCTACGCGCATGCACAAAGTTAGGGGAAAAAAAAAAAAACGGCATACACTTCCATGTGATCGTGATAGTCCGGAGTAAAAAAAAGCCACAACAAAGCGGGGCGATTTGAGCTGGCTCCAGCACGCTGTCTGAATGCACCCTTAGAGTATGATTAGGTATGATTTTTTTTTTCCTGTTTCCAGTAACACATACTATACTTTTCAGTTACTGTTTTCAGTAACGCATACTATGAGAGCCAGTTTGGTGTAGTGGTTAGGAGTGCAAACTCTAATCTGGGAGAACCAGGTTTGATTCCCCACTCCTCCACATGCAACTGCTGGCGTGACCTTGGGTCAGTCACAAGTTCTCTCAGAGCTGTTCTCTCAAGAGCAGTCCTTGAAAGAGCTCTCTCAGCCCCACCTACCTCACAGGGTGTCTGTTGTGGGGAGGGGAGGGGAAAGGGATTGTGAGCCGCTCTGAGATTTATTATTTTAAAGTATAAGTATAAACATAATGGCACATCCATTATGTTTTCCTTGGGTTAGCAAGATTCTATCTGGCTTTCTTTCAAAAACACTGAAAGAGGAAAGAAATGGGCCGCATGAGTCCTGCTCCCCACAAGAAAAAAATTTGCCCCACAAAATGAAAAATCCTGGCTATGGCCCTGATTTCTAGATGTCTGAACTCCCCTGGTGCAAGCTCAACCCAGTTGAGAAGTCTGATCGCTCTGTTCTGTTTTCATTCCTTGTTTTTTTTTAGTCAGTTAGCCACGTGCTGTGTGCATAACCGCATCTTTGTCCACACCAACAAGCTTTCATGTGTCCTCCAAGGCAAAGGTGGCGGGGAGGGAAGGGGTTCTTTTGTCTTTTTTCTTGCTGGTTCCTCTGCCTACAGCCTTGCAGCACACAGGGTGGGGAAGGGGTTAATTGAAAAGATGAGTTGTTTCAGAGGGGGAGGCAGCCTCCTCCAGCTGTCAAAAGAGAGTGAGGAGTGGTGCTTCGAATGAGCAGTTATGCACGTATGCAAAAGGAAAATATTAAAAAAGAAGGCACCTGACCACCCACTCTGTGGTTGCCACACAGCAACAATCTGAACGATCTACCATGGGGCCTAAGTCTGTGACCACAAGTAGGAAGGACTGCAGGGGCAGTCTTGGCTGCATGATATTTGGGCTTGCTGCCATGGGCCCTGCACTGCAGGGCATAGTTCTAGGGTTGCCAGCCTCCAGGTGGTAGCTGGAGGTCTCCCACTATTACAACTGATCTCCAGGCAACAGAGAACAAATCACCTGGAGAAAATGGCCACTTTGGATCGTGGACTCTATGGTTTTATACCGCATTGAAGTCCCTCCCCAAACCCCACCCTCCTCAGGCTCCACCCCCCAAATCTCCAGGTATTTCCCAACCCAGAGCTGGCAACCTGATAATAGTTCTGGGAGCCCCTGCCACCCTTCAACCAGCGGCCTCAGCTGCCATTCTGAAGCTCCTGCCACTGCAGAGACATCACTGCCTGTGACTCAGGTGTTAGCCTAGCTGCTCTTTTATGTTATCAATATTTGGGGGGGTATTAGCTATTATCAATATGCAGCAGGCTTACGGGACCTTTCACCAATGTATACAGAGGATGCGCTAACCGAGGCTTCTGAGAAACTGACACGGACTCAATTTAAGGATGTAAAATAGTTTGTTTACTAGAGTATAATAAAAAAAGGTTATACAAGACTATGCTGTTCTGTCATTCATACATACATACAGTACTAAGAGATTGGATAGAAATTACAGGGACTTGTGCATGAGCAGGTAATCGATGGTTTCCATTGAGGGTGATATTTACCTATATAGATGTGATGGAATCCGGCTGGAAAACGGGGATGAGGAGATCTTAGGAAGACGATAAGGGTCGTGGCTCTGAACCGGCAGAAAACCACGAGGCGGATCCCAGTGGTGCACCCAGGAATCTGTGGGGAGAAGGATTGGGACTAGAACTCGAACTGGAACTAACTTGTAACTAGAACTCTTCTCTCCACCTTTTTGGGGAACATCCTTTATTGGGAGGTGGTACCTGGGAGGATGGCATGATATGATGTCATCCCTAGGAAACCTATAGAGGGTCCGTATGCTATCTCTAGCTATCTCTAGCCACTAAGGGGGTGTTAAAGGAGGGGACAATATTCAGATCTATCTGATGGTCAGGGTAGGATGTCGCTGTCAGCGGGATTTGGTGCCGATCTTCTGGATCACAGGAATGCCGACCATGGGAACCGGATCCCAGTATCTTCACGCCCAGGTGTGATGCTCTTTGAAGTATCGTATGGAAATGAAGGCTGGCAGGAAGGGGCACCAGGAGGTATACATGAAAGGAGTATGTGCCCTATAGAGTTGCAGATGTAAGCTTGTAACCTCCTGTCTTTGTGTGAGAGAGAGCGTTCTTGGTTTCTGATATCAATCCTCCCGCCTGGAGGTGGTAACCTCAGAAAATGGTATTCTGTTCCTATAGTGTAGGCATCTCTTCCCATCTTCCCACTGGTCACCTAGTGTACTCTCATGTCCCACATAACTAATGGCATAGTTCATGTGTGGTTTGCATAACTTAGCAAAAGTCCATAAAATGTTGGGCAGCCTTACACAGGCAAGGGGTTCCCCGCACTGCCCTACAGCCCATGATGCCCCCCCCATGATGCCTGAGTGAAATCCGGGGCCCCATCCTTGAGTTTTGCCCCGGGGCCTGTGATCATGAAGACCAGTCCTGAAGATCTGAAAACCAGTAATGTAATGGTTCACTAAGGTCCTTTCCGCACTTGGATCTCATCCCTGGCAAAAAAAAAAAGGTATTTCACGGGCTGCGTTCACGTTGGCAGATTTGGGCCGGCTGCAGCCGGCTCAGATCTGCACGTCTACGCTGTAACAGCTGGCTCCCGTCCACAGGCGTCGCTTACCGTATGAAAAACCGTCTGAAATCCGAGACCAGCTCCCCTGCTGGTCTCAGCTGTCGTCTTCTGGCTGCAGCCACATTTGTAGCTGTGTGAACGAGGAGCCGTCTCCGAGGCACTTCCGAGTAACCCCCCTCCCCTCCCTGCAGAAGCCTCTGGCTTCCGCTTTGCGTCCGCCATTTTTTTTTTACTTTAGCGATGATCGCATGAGCACACATACAAACCTATGTTAAAAGTTCAGAAGTTCAAATGGAGGGTAGTTCTACTGAGTACATGAGTTTGCGGTCACGATGAGGCTATTTTCGGGTTGAAATCTCAACCCGATTTCTACTGGTAGAAGGAAACAGTGATTCAGCCGGATCGGAATGCACATGCGCAAAGAGATTTCTCTCATCTATGTGGATGAGCGCATGTGCGCATACATAAGTGGCGAAATTTTTTTAAAAAAAACCCCGAAATCCCTCCCCCCCTGTCGTTAGTGTGAACGCGGGGGAGCTGCTTGAGGGCAGCTCGAGGAGAGGTGAGTGTGATCGTGATTTTTATAGAACAAGCCATTTGCAGCCGCTCCAGCAGGCTCCAGCACTCCAGTGTGAACACAGCCACTGTGTCTTCTCACCAGGGTGTTTCCAAGTACCTGAGGGACCTTGGCTGGTTGGCAAGATGATTTTAGAGGACAACCTTGAGCTGAAAAACTCCCAGAGGGGAAAAGGCAAAGCAGCCTCCCCTCTCCCCCTTCTTCTTTCACAGAGACCAGTAGCCTTCTGAGGCAGCTTTTGGTTTAAAAAGAAATGCAGCTGAGGAAAGTAAGGCGAACCTTTATCCCACAGGGCTTCAGGAGTGGACTCTTTAACTGTTTTTCATTTGTACAGTCTTCTTCTACCTCTGAGTCGCTGCCCAAGGAACCTGAGGAGGTGAACACAACTTATCGACCAACAGCCACAAAATGAGCCCAGGCAAAGTTTCCCCCCTTACAGAATCTCAGACATCGTGTGAAAGCAAATCACATGATTTGTTCATGTTCCACAGAACTTTGCCTTCCCAGAGCCGCCCCCCGCCCCCCGCCCCCAGTGTCTCCATTTCCAACTGACCCTGATTTTCCTATGTGGGGATTCAGAGAACATCGGCTACAACTGTAGTGCTGACAGTTAAGCTAGTTACTCCAGAGTAGTCTTGCTGATGACCCTGTGACCAGTCCAGCACCAGCTGCTTAAGGAAGAATAACGACTTTATTTGAAAGGGTGACATCAAAAACTTTGCAGTTATTTATGCTTACAAGCAGAGCAGAATATCTGCTGCTGACATTCCAAATTTTTTATTGTCTGCAACTCTCTCTTTTCAGCGTTTTTTTTTTTAAAAAAAACCCTTTGTAGCTGAGGTTTTTGCTGATGCCAGTCACCAGGTCTGAATCATTATGTTTGATCTCCTGGTTTCCTTCTTCATTATCAAATTCTGGAAAGCTTTCGTTGGCTTAGGTTCAGCTGCCCATCAGAGCTGCTGAAATCCATTAATGGCACGTCCATTGTGCTTTCCTCGGGCTAGCAAGATTCTATCTGGCTTTCTTTCAAAAGCACTGAGAGAGGAAAGAAACGGGCCGCGTGAGTCCTGCTCCCCATAGCCCTCTTAAACTTTGCAAGCCCCAGAAATGTTGCCGAGGTGGTCGTTTGCACTGCAAGGGCCATGTTATTATTACAGTCTTAATACTCCCATAAGAAAAGGCAAGTTAAAAAGCTCCAGTGACCCTCAGAGAGAAAAGAATTTGCACTACCCACAGTTTTTCAGTGACTCACCTGCTGACCATTGTGAAAGCTTATCAGAGAATATGCATTTTTCCCCTATGTTCACAATGTGCCACTGTGTCAAAAAAAAATTTTTTTTGCAGATAAGGAAACAGAGGCTCAGACTGGCTGCAAGAGATCGCAGTAGGAAGGCAATGAAATTTTCATAAGTTAGCAGCCTTACTGATGAGTAGCCAATAGTTATTTCCAGAGCAGAAGTGTATACAGAAGCATAAACAGGAATGAATACTGAGGCAGTGCACACACAGATGCACGAAGAAAGTTGCATGATGCATGAAGATGCATGAAGAAAGTTGGTTCCTCTTGGTTGCAGGCCCTGTTTACATTACAGACCTATGGGTTTTAGGCCACGCACGTCGACTGTCATGGCTTCTTCCAAACTAGGTGTACTGAGAGTGGAGACTTTCAGGACATCACGTTCTGTTTTGGAACAGGAAGTGACACCATGATGCTCTAGGAATTTCAAAAAATCTCTATGGTAAAACCATAGATTTTCTTAAGGCCCTAATGTCTCATGACATCACTTCCTGATCCAAAGCAGGAGGTGATGCACAGGCGTCGATCAATCCTATTTTTCTTCTTCATTTGCCTACCACCACTCCTCTGAGTGAGGGTTGGGGACATGGAGCTTTGCCAGGAGATCCTCTGCCATAACCTGGCAACTGGCAACCCTACCTAAAACAGTCTTGGGCTCTGTAGTTTGGTGACATGCTGAGAATTACCTGTTAAAAGCCTTTGGCCCCTTATAGAACTACAGCTCCTGGGAAGCAATGATTCTGAAACCACTCTAGCAGAGAATGCTCTGAGCTTCAGGAGATGGCCATGTTTGAGACCAAATAAATCCTTAACAGTAGTGTGTTTCTTGTGATGTGGACGCATTATTCAGAGTTGTTTTTGACATTATGGTACATGAGGAAAATCGAATGCTCAGTTTACTCTCCATTTTATTTAAGAGCGATAGAGAGGAGTTCAATATTTAGTTGCTTGCTCCAATAGTCCCTGGTTTCTCAGCTTGGTTAGAGGATTATAGTTGTGTGTCAGATCAATGAGACTAATTTGGAGTAAGGCCAGGATTCAAGGAAGGAGAGATGGCATGTGTAGTAGTTAAGAGTGTCAGACTAGAATCTGGGACACTCCTAGGTTGCCAGCCTCCAGGTGGGGCCTGGGGATCTCCCACTTTTACAACTGATCTCCAGCTGACAGAGATCAGCTCCCCTGGAGAAAATGGCTGCTTTGAAGGGTGGACTCTATGGCATTGTACCATGCTGAGGCCCCTCCCCTCCCCAAACCCTGCCCTCTCCTGGATCCACCCCCAAAGTCTCCAGATATTTCCCAACCCAGACCTGGCAACCCTAGTCCACTATGGAGTTTACTGGATGACCTTGGTCCTCCAGCTCCCTTTCTCAGCCTAATCGACCTCATGTGATTGTTATTGTGAGGATACAAGGCAGGAGGGGAGAACAACATTGTGAGAATGCCTGTGTAAACATGACTTTGCTTAGGATCAGTGTTCCCTCTAAGCTGAGCGAGTGTGAGCTAGCTCACAGTTTTTTAGCCTCTGGCTCACAGATTTTTGTCTTAGCTCAGGAAGGATGGCTCCAGAGCAAACTAATTTATGCAGCAGCCAAATGGCTCGCTCACATCTTTAATGCCAGGAGCTCACAAGGTAGAATT
The DNA here is from genome assembly GCA_029233225.1 of Lepidodactylus listeri. Taxonomy (NCBI): domain Eukaryota; kingdom Metazoa; phylum Chordata; class Lepidosauria; order Squamata; family Gekkonidae; genus Lepidodactylus; species Lepidodactylus listeri. The sequence continues at coordinate 105,668,235 of JARCFY010000009.1, read as the reverse complement.
TTTGCTCACAAGAGCCCACAGCTTAGAGGGAGCATTGCTTAGGATCCCAGAGTAAGGTAAGCAATTTTCTTTTCAGTGACAAAAAAGTAGTTTAATTGAAATCAGTGATATGACTCCAATGCAATGATCCACTACCCAGTGAAGAATTCACTTTAAACGTAGTGAATTAACTTGCTGTGTTGTGCCGAAGAGATTATTCCCTCATAGATCATGTTTTTTTTTTTCACATTTTGATTGAACCCGTATTTGGGGTGAAAATCTATAATTGTCCCTTGTATGACTAGTTTTCCTACAAAGTTAATAGCATTATAATTTACCTAGGCTAAATCCGGCAGTTAAAATCCTGCAGTAATGTAGATTACATTCATTTGCTACAAATTACCATCCCCCTTACTGCTCAAATCCTTCAATAATCTCTGCTGTTTATTGTTAATAAAAGCTATTACTACATAAAAAGAAAGCAATTTATTTCAATTCCTTTTTATGTTGGCCACGGAAAAAAATGTGATTAAGTGGTATTAGGAGCAATGAATCAACATTATTTGACATAATCCAGCATTTTTTAGGCCTTTCGCATTAAGTAATTTTCACTTCACTAGTTCGTATTTGGACTCCTTTTAAGAATTTGTCCTTTCATTAATTTGCATGCACATAACTTGCATAAGGACATATAACTCCCCTTAATGCAGCAATTTGTTAGTAACCAAGCGGTCTCTTTTTACATGGGTATACAAATTTTCTCTACAGGTGTTCACAGAAAAGACCAACGGTTTCTGTAAGCATTGCGGTTCTACTTCTATTGAGTGCACAATGCAGATAACTTCCATGAAACGAAAAAAAAATCCTGTTTGAGAAGGGCTTTGTTGGAAAGGTTGAGGCCAGGTAGGATCTTTTGCCCACTGTTGGTGGGAGTGTAGAAAAATTCAGTCCTTTTTGCATGAAATCATAAGATTCATCAAAAGAATTTTGGACATAGATATTATATTAACCCCAGAACACTTACTATTAGAAATTTGGCCCAGGCAAGTAACACAGCATCACCACAGGAGCACCTTAGAAGCTATGCTCTAAGAGGCTAGAGTGTCTATTGCTACACTTTGGAAAGATAAGAAAATACCTACAGTACACACTTGGTTTACTAAATTGTGGGATCTCTATGTAATGGAAAGAATCACAGAAAAAATTGCTGTTTCCGCTATAACTCCTGAAGCTTCTGGTTGTGACGCTGTCCCGTCCCGCAGCGCCGGGACTCGGCCCCGCCCCCGGCCCCCACACCCGACTCATCCGAGCAGCTGGCGGCGCGGAGCGCGGGGGCCGCAGAGAGCCACGCCCCACCGGAGGGCAGCCCCGGCACTGTCTCGGCCGACCCGGAGAAGGGAGGCGGCGGCGCCACCGCAACGGCGTGGACGAGCGGCTCCCGGGCCCGGGATTGCCAGCACGCTCCCCGTCCGCTCGGCCCTGGTGGCGCCGGTGGACGACGTCAGAGCCCAGGAGACCCCGGCAGCAGCACAACCGCCCAGCCTACGGCCCCAGCGGAGCACGCAGGAAGAGACGCAGCAGGATGCCATCGCCGGGGGGAGGTGGAAGGGGTGGGCCGAGACGGGAGGATGAGGGAAGCGTCTGGAGATATGAAGGGGGGTGGGGCAGGGGAGTGGAGAAATGGGGAGTGGCAGCAGGAAGTCCGGGGAAGAGGGAAAGGGAATAAAAGGAGGCAGAACGGTGATGCCGAGGAGGATGAGCGGTGACTGCCACAGACCAAAAGAGGGAAGAACGCGAGAGAGAAGTTGGGGCTAATAGGTGGCACGCCCGAGGCACAGAGAGCGACCTGGGTGCTTTAACCCCGCTCCTGTGCCAATTCTGAGGCTGAGTTCTTGCCGGTTTCCCTTGCCTGAACCTGGGACTCCCCGCTGCCACAGAAGAACCACGGCCACAGGGGGCGCACCCGCGGGGCAGGAGGCGGAGCTTGACAAAGGCAAAATGGTTTCCAATATTGGAATTCCTGTCTGAGCAAAATATCATAACCCCAGCGTGGGAAAACATTCAAAGATGGTTACTATAAACCAAAAATCATCAACATATTTAGTGGGAATAAATACAGTTTTTTCTTATTGAAAAACGGTTTGTTAATTGAGGGTTAATTTCTAAAAATGATTGTTCTGTTATCAGTGCTGTATAAGTTAACATTTTATATATGATGAAAAACAGTTTTATGTACACTGGATGACTTAAAGGCTGTTTTCTTTATGGTATGGATGACTTACCATGACTATGTAATATATTTATGTATTGTTCCTTATTCACATAATAAAATGTTTAAAAACCAAAAAAAGAGAGAAGGGCTTGCTTATGCTGTTTCCTATCCTAAGATATCACCCTTTTGCCTCATCCTATACCCATTCCCTTGATATGATTAAGGAATACAGAAGATTTTGAGCAACAGAGATCTTTCTTCAACTTATATTTTCTTGCTGACTGAGCAAATACCGCTCAGCTCACTGGGGCTGATAATAGAGCCGCCAAGCTTCCTGCTAGGAGCAGTGGTACGAGAATTTTATTTTAAAGCTGATGTCATGTGAAGATCCGGAAGTTACATAGGGTAGCTCTAGGAATCACCAGAAACGCTATGGTTTTACTCATGCAACGTCACAGTTCCCCCACGTCCCTGCCTTAGCGTTGCCAGGTCCAGGTTGGAAAACACCTGGAGATTTTGGGGATGAAGCATGAGGATGGCAGGGTTGGGAGAGGGGAGGGACTTTAGTGGGGCGTAATGCCATAGTGTCCACCCTCCAACACAGCCATTTTCTCCAGGGGAACTAATCTCTGTCGCCTGGAGATCAGCTGTAATAGCAGGAGATCTCCAGCTATTAGAGATCCGGGTGACGTCATCACACTGGGCACATCCCCGCAATCCCAGCACTTTGCGGCTGGGGTTCCCCTTGGCAGTCGGATCTGGGCTGGCGGGTAAGGGGCCTGTCGAGCGGGCAAACCCTTGCCCCCACTGGGGTACCTGGCAACCCTTGAATACACTTTCTAATGTACATCCAATGAATTCCTTGTAAGTCTTTGCTATGGTAATGAAGACCAGGGCGGAGAGCCCCTTGCTGAACCCTTCTTGCTGAAAGGACACTCTTACCCTGTGGTGTTTGTTTTTCTTGCTGTCTTTCCATTCTTAATGAGCATTCCAACAGAACTAGACACACAAATGTTCCTAAATGGCGTTTACACTGAATAATGCACTTTCAAGCCACTTTCAATGTACTTTGTAGGGTTGCCAAGTAACTTACCGGCAGGAGCAGGGGAGTCCCATAGAGTTTTCAGGGCGATTGCTAGAGGGTTGCCCCGGCAATGTGCCCAGTGTGATGACGTCACCTCCGGGTGACGTCATCATGCTGGGTAGTTGGTCGGATCGGGCCACTTCGGGGGTGGGGTTCCCCCTGCCGGCCAAATCCAGACCGGCGGATTGGGGACCCCTTTAGCAAGGGATTCCCCGCCCCCCAGGGGGACTTGGTAGCCCTAGTACTTTGCAACTGGAATTTACTGGGTGAGATGGCAAAATATGCTTGTAAACAGTCGCATTGAAAGTGCATTGAAAGCAGATTTAAAGTGCATTATGTAGCGTGTGAAAAAGTCTGTTCGTTCTGAGGGCGGAGGATGTGGGTGCTCTGAAACACTCCATAAACTGACTGAGAAACAGCATGCTCTGTATTTCATGAGAGTAAGCATGATTCTGCATAAATGGCACGTAACAATTCCTTGCATCAGGCCTCTCTGCTATTGCACCGTCATTTTTTGACACTGAACAAAAGTATTTAATGAGTGGAATGAACCCCCCCCCCCCCCGAGATCTCGAAGGCGCTGGGAGCCCAGTGTGGCTGTGACCAGATGGTAAACGACAATGTGTGTTTTATCAGCAACCTGCCATTCACGGACTAGAGGCCAATAAAATGTGCTCTGAGTATCCTAGGTATAATGGGTAAAGGAAGGCACCGTGCCCAGGAAAAAGTGCCAAGGGAAGCAGCCTCCCAGCTGGGAAAGTGGCAAAAGAAGAGCCCCGACACTGCAGGAAAGTAAATGGCTGCTAATTTTGTTGGTCCTAATAAAGAGCAGTGCACGAATTTTGTTCTTGCCAAAGTTTGTGGCTTGTTTGTTTTTTATCTAGCACATATTAGATTTTAAGCTTTTGGGGCAGTACTTTCTGTGGATCAGCTAGGTAGGAAGGGTTTTTTTAAAAATTTACTTAAGACACTGGTATTCCAGATTTCTGCCCAGTTAAAACCCTCAAGGCAGCAAACAATTAAAAAGACATTAAATATCAATTTTAAAACAGTGTGTGTGTTGGTGTATATTAAAAGCAAACCTGAAAGAGAATCAATAAGGGTATGCCAGATGAAGCTGAAATGTTTTCACCTGCTGGTGGAAGACATTGGCAGTGATTGAAGGAGACAGATGAATCCCCTTGGGGGTAGAATTCTAACAATTTGGTACCATGACTAAGAAGGCCCTCAGATGATGGGGGTAACCCCCCCCCACACACACACACAGGGTTGCCAGGTTGTTCCTGGCTACCAGCGGGGAGTGGGGGAGGGATAGTGTTGCCAGCGGTAGGTTGGGAAACTCCTGGATATTGCAGGGTGGAGGCTAGAGAGGACAGGGGCCTCAGTGGGGTACAATGGCATAAAGTCTACCTTCCAAAGCATCCATTTGGTGTAGTGGTTAGTAGAGTGCATACTCTGATCTGGAGAGCCGGGTTTGATTCCTTACTCCTCCACATGCAGCTGCTGGGTGACCTTGGGCAAACCACAGTTCTCTCGGAGCTGTTCTCTCAAGAGCAGTTCCCCAAGAGCTCTCTCAGCCCTATCTACCTCACAGGGTGTCTGTTGAGGGGAGGGAAGGGAAGGAGATTGTAAGCTGCTCTGAGACTCCAAGTGAAGGGTGGGGTAAAAATCCATTCTCTTCTTCTTAACCCAGGGGGACTGATCTCTGTATTCAGGAGATGAGTTGTAATTCTGGGGGATCCCCAGGTCCCATCTGGAGGCTGGCATCCCTACCCCCAAACAAAGCACTGTTGTTAAGCTTTTAGTATATTTTAGATCCTAAAACAGATTAACAAACTGTAAGAGATTAGTCCATGAGGATTATTTTAACTACTTTTGTGGATGAATATAAAGCACCCAATAGTAATAGTTAAAATTTATACATCCCTCTAGAGAGTTCAAACAGACATTATTTCAATAACCTCTCAAACAACGCTTTTTTGTCTAACCTGAGGTATATTTTATCAGCAACCTGGAATTTACTGGCTGACTGGTATTATTACCTCAATATTTCATGCAGAGCAGGAGGCTGAGAGTTAAAGGCTTGCTGAAGGCTACCTGGTGAGTTCTTTATGACAGAGGTATGATTTGAACCAGGGACTTTGTGATTGACGGGCTCAGTCTCTCAGCTGCTGAACTTCACTAGCTCTCAGATATAACCTGAGGGGGGAAAAAGATTTTACCTAAAGAAGATGGCTACAAAATGAAATACTTAAATGGGCACATAGCATTTGCCTCATCATAGTCCTGAAATTGTTCATATCCATAACGCATATAAAAAGCCTTATTTACTATAAACTTAACCCTTTACTCAGATCCCACCGAAGGTGCTGGTGAATCTCTCTGGTTAACTTGAATGGACTTTTGCATCAGATAATTGCAACTGGCTACAGTGATCCATGGCCTGGTCACCTCAAGATTGGATTACTGTAACACTCTCTACTTGGGGCTGCCCTTGTGGCAAATCTGGAAGCTGCAGCTGGTGCAGAATGCAGCGGCACGCCTGTTGATGGGTCTTCCCGTACGGGAGCACATCCAGCCCGCCTTAAAAGCACTGCACTGGCTGCCCATAGCATACCGGATAAGGTTCAAGGTGCTGGTGCTTACCTATAAAACCCTATATGGCCTGGGGCCCTACCTACTTGAAGGACCGCCTCTCTCCATATGTTCCCCAGCGAGCACTCCGGTCTGGATCCCAAAACCGTCTGGTCCTCCCAGGGCCGAAGGAGGCTCGGTTGGCGGTTACAAGGGCCAGGGCTTTTTCGGTGGCGGCCCCGCACTGGTGGAATGAGCTCCCGGATAACATCATGGCCCTGCGGGATCTTTTACAATTCCGCAGGGCCTGCAAGACGGAGCTCTTCCACCAGGCTTTCAAGTAGGGGCCGCCTAATATATACATCTTGGCCCTGGCCTGATTTTATCCGCCAGTCTGTGTGACCACTTACAATGATTACCTCTGGGCGCTGCTTTGATATGCCAAGCTGAAGATACGCCATCTGTATGATGTTTATGTTGTTTTATAAGTTTTAATGCTTTTAAGATATTGTATTTGCTACTGTTGGTTTTGCTGTTAGCTGCCCTGAGCCCGCCGTATGGCGGGGAGGGCGGGATATAAATAGCAATAAATACATAAATAAAAATAATTATACATTAAAATCATAAGCCTGTGGAACGCCAGGCCTACTGATATTCTTGTTAGGAACAAGCAGGGGTCATGTCATAAAAAAGAGGTGCAGGAGCTCATTAGCATATTTCATTTGCATATGCCACACCCCCTGACGTCACCGGAAGTGTGTCAGGAGGCAACACCCACCACTCAGGCTCCACCCCAAAAATCTCCAGGTATTTCCCAACTCAGAGCTAGCGAGCCGGCTTTATACTTTGATTAAAGACACTAGGTTTCCTTTGCTCATGCAGGGAAGCTACCCTACAACAAGCATGAAAATACAGATCAAGTCAGTATGTTTTTGCTTTTTTCCACAGCGCATCACCATATGTGCCTGCTCTTGGGCTTGTTACTCCCGGAACGGCGTTCCTATGCGTTGCTGCTTGAAATGACCCCTGGGAATAAGGAACAGTTGTGATAAATGCATAATTCAAAGGCAAAATCATACATTCTCTTGTGAAACCACTACATAAACAGCTTTAGAGGATGCAATTTTTAAAGCTATAGTAGGGAAAATATTAGACCTGGACAAGGAAGGCCTAAGTTCTGTCTTTCTTCTGCCAAGAAGTCTTCTCAGTGACCTCAGTGACCTCACCCGTCTCCCTCTGATTGTCTCACATGTTTCTTATGAGGAAAACAGCCAGGATAATCTAATCTCTGTCAACCTCATCTACATGGCAGATAGACTTCAGCTGAAAAGAAGCAGCCAGGAATCCTTATGAGAGTTGCCTACTTCAAGGTGTTGAAGCCTGGGGAGGATGGGTTTTGGAGATGTGAGGAACCTTGTTGTATTATAATGCCCTAGAGCCCACCCTCCAAAGCAGCCATCTTCTCCAGGGGAACTGGTACTGAACTGAATTGGGGATTGGCAACCCTAAATCCAATAATGTTATTGTATTAACTAATATATTTTGTATAAATGATATGTTCTTACCCGCTCTGAGCCCACTTCTGGGAAGGGCGGGCTATAAACAGGGAGGAAGAAGGAAGGAAGGTTCCACAAAAGTCTTAGTTAGGTTGCCAATTCCAGGTTGAGGAATTCCTGGAGGGTTTTTTTTTGGGGGGGGGGGTGGAGCTTGGGAGGACAGGGTTGGAGAACGCAAGGGACCTTAGGAGGGTATAATGCCAGAGTCTACCCTCCAAAGCAGTCATTTTCTCTAGGGGAACTGATCTTGGTTGCCTGGAGATCAATGTTAAGGGACTACTTATTTCTCAGGCTTAATTACTAAATGAACAGAAGCTATGCAGTTGCTCATCTGTAGTTCGCTATGATTTGGAACAGACCTGGCACAGATTCCACAGAGTCATATGATGGAGCTGTGGGTGGAATTTATGGTGCATCATTAGTATGGAACAGTTTTGCTGTGGACAGTGGGGCTGCGACTTGCACATAGTACATGAGGCCCTAGAGGTGGTGCCACAAGATCTGTGTCATACAAGTGTCCCATAACTGACCAGTCCCTAAGTGCTCTTATATTTTTTAAAATCTATGCATCCTATGTTGTGACAACTGAAGTGGTCCCCATGGAACTGTACCTGTTTAGAAATGTCCTTTCGATTAACTTCTTAAGCTTCCTATAATATTTTTCTTCTGCTTTTCTCCTGGAAGAGCTGGGCAGAGTACATGATCCCCCTCCCCACACTATTTCATCCTTACAAGAACCCTGTGAGGTCGCTCAGGCAGAGAGAGGCGGGCACTGGTCCATGATCCCGATTTGAACGTTGGTCTCCTTCATGCCTGTCCAACAATCTAATGACTGCACCCCTCTGGCTTTCTTATGTGAAATAATTTTTTTTTAAATCTTTGGCTAGCTGAGCGCCAACGAACACCTGTGCTTTTCAGGCATGCCTACACTGAAATCAATATTTTGCGAATCATGCCGGAAATATATGAAAGCTCATTTAACCTGGTACAAGGACTATTCATTCATGCACATTATAAATAAGAACAGAATGTTAATACAGCAAAACTCAGCAACTATAATAATACATTTTTAAAAATATTTATTTATTGTGTTAGATTTGTATCCCACCCTCCCTGCATAGCAGGCAGAGGGCAGGTTCCATTAGGGCTGCCAAGTCAGCCCGGGGGGCAGGGGATCCCCTGCTAAAGGGGTTCCTGATCCGCCGGCCAGCATTCGGCCGGCGGGGGGAACCCCGCCCCAGAAGTCGTCCGGTGAGGACGACTTCCCCCATGTAATGACGTCACCCGGAGGTGACGTCATCATGTTGGGGGCGTTGCCCTGGCAATGCCCTCAACGTGATGACATCACCTCCGGGTGACGTCATCACGTCGCCGTGGCGTGCGCACTTTGCGCACGCGCCAGAAGACCTCCCAGGGGGAGAACAACTCCCCCCCGCTGGTAAGTCGACCCTACTTGGCAACCCTAGGTTCCATCAAATATAATATACAAACAAAAACAATTAAAAGACAGGCAATGAAATACAACAATATTCCTGTGTTTCTAGTCAGAGCACCAACCGATGAGGTCTGTTTCAGATTGGGGTTCCCAGATGGTAACGCAGATCTGACCTGCTGAAGGGGAGGCCCAACGCCTGCCGCCTCAACTAAAAGGCTGGCAGAAGAGCTCTTGTTGTGCAGGCCTCAAACCTCAAATGAACTTGTTTCTGTACAAAAATAGTTTAAAATGGAACAAAACAGCTCTGTGTGACGGCTTTCACTCAAATCAGTTAAATAATACAGTATAGGAAGGGGAAGGGTGGGGGAGAGGGAGATCAATCAACAAATAAGCTCATAACCTCAGGAGAACTCTAAAATAAATAGATCTTCAGAGATTTCTTGGAGGCCAGAAGGTATCCTATCACCAACATCTCTGTGGGTAGCACAATCCATGGAGAAGGAGCAGCAAAGGACACCATTGAACAAAAGCTAGTCAAAAACTGCCACTTTAAAAGATTTTTTAAAAACGCCCACGGTACACAAAATCAGGAAGAAAATAAAGCACACTAAAAAAAGAAAGCTAGAGGGGAACCAGAGAATGAATACATTAAAAAGATAACAGCAGCATCTTTATTTGGATACAAAACGATAGGATAAAAAGAAAGACATAAAGAACGAATGTAATCATATTTTCCAGCACAAAAAATTAGCCGAGTGGCTGAATGAAGTGAGAAAATGAAATGAAAAGGCTGAGAAGAGACACAGATGAGCCAACAAGAAATAGAAAGTGACTGAAATAAGATCAAATTTAAACAAACCTGAAGAATGAGCCAAACCAGCAGCAGAAGAATAAATTTTATAAAAATATTTTAAAAATGGGTTGGAACATGTTTTGGTGGTTGAAGAAATCTAAGAGGAAACAGAAAGAGAAGAATTAGACCAAGCACATACATTCTATCCATGGCAGTCAACAATGATACACCGATGCCCAAAACAGAAAAAGGTAGCTGTCTCAAAACTGTGGAGTCTTGTGAGAAAGAATTCTACTTCGTGAGCTGCTGGCATTAAAGTTGTGAGTGAGCAATTTGGCTGTTGCATAAATTAGTTTGCTCTGAAGTCATCCTTTCTGAGCTAAGACAAAAATGTGTGAGCCAGAGGCTAAAAAATGGTGTGCTAGCTCACAGTAACTCAGCTTAGAGGGAACTCTAGCTACAAATCAAGAATGAGGAGGAAAATCAAGACATTCAGTTTTAGTTCAATTAAACTCAGTAAAATGAGTCAATGGCCAGGAAGAAGCAGGGAGGGCTCGAGTCAGCGCGGCCCACCATTTGCGGGGCTGGGCGGGGGAGGGAGAGGTGGCCGGATGCCAGGAGGGGGTGGGGCTGGTGAGCGGCATGAAAGTCAGGACCTCCCTCCCCTCCCCGGGCCAATGGCAAGGCCCCGGGGTCATGGTGGGGTTAAAAAGATGAAGCCGGTCACGCATTTGCCCACGCCAACCGATGGCACTCGAGCTGCTTGCCCACCCATCCCACCCTGTTCTGTATGATGACTGGGATCAATACTGTATACTGTTTTATTGAAGGGGGGAAAGCGGCTTCTGTGAGGCTTCTGTGTTAACAGCAAAAGATCAGACCTTTGTTTGTTGAAACAGAGTTCTTTATTTCTTAATACTGCTTGACAGGTTCTCGAATGTTTGTTAGAGATGTCACATAAAAGCCAGTCAGAGTTAATATACCCTCCAGTACAGTTTGAACCCCGACATTCGACCAATCATAGTTGAAAGAAAAACGCGGGCAAAAAGGACTGAGCCGTTTTGCTTCCCACAGGGGGATGAGGTGCGAAAGTTATAAAAATTCCCCTCCTGAACTGGCCGACCCAGATGTGTTACATCCTTGCATATCAAACGGCCTGAGGTGGCCATAACAGACCTTCAAGGTTCTCACAACAAGATAAGGCATTCACAGTCCCAGGAAATAGGAGGAGGGAATGCATGGGAGGAAAGGCCATTTGTTTTCTTAGTGACGTGTGAGAATGCAGAGTCGCCACCCTCCCGGCTGAGAATGATTACATTGTCCAGAGTTTCCAAAAGCAATATACTTCAAGGTGAGAATGCGGGGAGGGGGGAGACAGAGAAGGAGACATGTAACATTTCATTATAGCAGTGACACACTGAAAACAATGCATCTTTGTCAGGCTTCCTGACAGTCATTGATAGTCGAAATTGTTAGTTTAGCACTATAGTTCCATTTTGTACATGCCTTTTCATCACAACTGTTGAGCGGTAACAGCATGGGGCTGGATCTGTTTATGGAAATCGGCCTGCATGCCATTTACCGGATTTGGGGACCATCTTAAAGGGTCTTGGTGTGAGGGCTGATGGGAGCAAGCCAGCTCAGGGGATGTGGCGGAACAGGCCGGTTCTGACTTACAGACCCGGTTCTGCCAGCCCCCTCCTTGGCTTATGCCAATTCCTGGAGGGTGCTATTCCACTTCTTCCCACTAGGGTACCGCTGCTACCACTGTCCTTGTGGGGTCCTCCTGCCAGGAGGGACAGACTCCTGACACCACTTCTCCCACTGAGGCTCTGCCTCTGGTCTCCTGCTACCCAGCTCCTGCTTAACACAGGGACCAAATTCCTTCTTTGGGGGCCCCCTGGAGGATTGGCAATGGGTGCCTTGACTGCTTGCTTTCCCCCTTCCTGGGACTCCCCTCTCACAGTAGCGTGGTCTAAGGCAGTTGGGGGAACTATGCGGTCCACAGAACATACCAGGTTCAAAAAGTAAAATATTTATTAAAAAGAGAAAAAGGTTAAAAACATACTTTTAGCACAGCAACCAGATCAGCAACCAGAAGGACAAGTAAAAGTTGGTCATAATCGCGTCCTTCTTTCCCTGGTTCTAAACTTACTCTATTGAAATCGAGCGGGCAGTTTCAAGCTTAGAAAGTTACAAAACGTTCTAAAGACCTAGGCTCTGTACAGTCTGCAGGGCAGGCCTGTACATCAGAGCTCAGCCATCTGTCCTCTTCCAAAGATCAGCAGCAAGAGTCCAGAGCCAAGAGCCCCTCCCTCCTGGGAGCAAGCACTTTGATTAAACCTCAGGCTCCACCCATTCTACATCACACCCTCCACCCCCTTTGACCTGGTTCGCCCAGGTCACCCCAGTGGACCTTGGGCCACCCAAATCCCGGTCCGAGGGATGCGCGGCTGGCCTGTACCAGGGCTAGGGCTTTCTCGGTGGCGGCCCCATACTGGTGGAATGAGCTCCCGGATGACATCAGGGCCCTGCGGGATTTGTTGCAGTTCCGCAGGGCCTGCAAGACGGAGCTCTTCCGCCAGGCTTTCAAATAGGAGCCGCCACCGGGGAGATGACAGGACAACATCGCCCTGGTTCCACAGGCCAAACCTTCTGTTGCCGCTACTCTCCAGGAGCGCGTAGAGGCCGCCAGTACGGCTATGTGAGTCGTTTTATTATGTTGTTTATTTATGCTTTTAAACTGTAAACCACTTCGGTGGTATGTTATGCTGTGAGCCGCCTTGAGCCAGTTCGCTGGAAAGGCGGGATAGAAATGCGAAAAATAAATAAATAAATAAATAAATAAATGCATCCTGGGAGCCCTCCTCACAGGCATTCTGGAAAATCTCCAGGAGTCCCCTGGAGATTCCTAACACCAAATCCCTCAGTTCCTTTGCAAGTCAAGCTATGCACATAACTATGGCAGGTAATTGCCCTAGCTTCCTGCCCTTTCAGAGAGAAAAGAGAAAAAAACAGGAACACTTTAAAAACTCAGAATGGGGAGGGGGGTCTTTCTCTGCAGGGACTCACAGCACTTGCCCTCACTGCCAGATGGCAGATGGGGAGATCACAAAAGGGGCAGTCGTGACCCCCGGTAACCTGCCATTCCGCAATGCCGGCTGGCTGGGTGATGGGTACATCGGCTGGCGCGGGGTCAGTTGATGAACCGGATCTGGTGGACCCAATGCTTATTACAGCTGTAACTAATAAAGTTGTGGCCAATTTTATCCACTTATTTTCCAAAAGATTATGTTGCATGAGTGGTCATTTCTAACAGTACTATAGGCGCCGGGCCAAAGCTCTCCGTCCCACATAAGAACTGGAGTCACAAAAAGCCAACAGGCTGGATCCATTCTGCTAATGGTTACGTCTTCCTCTGACACAGCACAGTATACTGGCATCTGGGAGACTCTGGTTTGAATCCCCACATTACAAGGAAGTTCTCTGGGTGACCCTGAAGAATGATGTTATGGGCTCCTTTGGGTCCCCACTGGGAAGAAAAGTGGGGTATAAATCTCTAAATAAATAAAGTAACACAACAGGCTCTTCAAGTAACTCTTGCATCGGGGAGAGGCAGCTGGTGCCCACGGAAGGTGTAGTCGCTAGTAGGACGGATCTGGGCAACAAGCAAGCAGAAAGAATTAAAAATGAAGCTAGAAGATAAAAGATGAGGAGAAAATTTTTATCTGCCTAGGGATGGTCATCATTAACAAAAGGATAGAGAAGACCTGTAAAACCAGAATACAGAATAAATTGGATATGATTCAGTAGTCTGATAAATGGATTAAAAAGCACAGGAGGGATGGATGAGACGGCCTCCACCATATCCCGGCAGTCCATTTTTGTGGAAGCAGTGAGCAGTGTCCAGCCTCCTCAGTGACCCTGATATGATATCAATTGGTCCATGGAAGAGGTGACTTTTGAAATCATCCCTGTGACCTGGGGCAAGGTCTTATTTTGAGAGCCAGTTTGGTGTGGTGGTTAAGTGCGCGGACTCTAATCTGGGAGAACTGGATTTGATTCCCCACTCCTCCACTTGTACCTGGGTGGATGACCTTGGGCAAGCCATAGCTCTGTACCAGCTGTTCTCTCAAGGGCAGTTGTCTCAGAGCTCTCTCAGCCCCACCTACCTCACAGGGTGTGTTGTGGGGAGGGGAAAGGAAAGGAGTTTGTAAGCCGCTCTGAGACTCTGAGAGTGAAGGGTGGGGTATAAATCCAATCTCTTCTTCTTCTTCTTTTGAGTGATGGCCTACTATTAAATGAACGTCTGCTTGAGAGTGGGGGTCTAAGGAAGCCAAGAACTGGCTGTGGCTGGATAGCCATGTATGAAAGAAGGAAGCAGAAGGATAGGAGAGAATGGGGAACATGGAGAAGCCGGCCGGTCCCTTCCTGCCATGCTTGCTCTGGAAAGACAAAAGGATTGACTGATGCTGGTGCCCCTGTCACAGGCCCATTCTTCTCCCAATGAGTACAAGAGAATATGAAGGAAACAAATGGCAAAGCCTTAAATAACACAATTTCTTGAAGATAATTTTTTTCCCATTTTTAAAAAAAGTTGCTGTGGAGATTCCTCATGGGAACTCAGACTCTTGATTTGACAGCTCATCTCAGTCTGACGTGGCCAGCTTATCCCAAGGCATGCAGCCTTTGCATTTTGTATTAAGAATGTGTGTGTGTGTGTGTGTGGGGTCTTTAAAAGGCCTTAAAGGTCCAAAGTGTCATCTCTGTCTATGGAGACATCTATTATCTTCACTTGTTTTTAGTAATGCTGCCAGGAACTGTGAAAAATGAGGAGTGGGGGGAGTCAAGAAAGGGTGAAAATTCAGCCATGTTTTTTTTTTTTAACATGTCTATTCATTTTAGATGTCTATGCATTTTATGCACACTAGGGTTTTCCATACCAGCCTAGTTCGCTTTTTCTCATAGACAATATTGGTTCTCCTCAGAACCATAGCCCAACATTGTAAGCTTTCTCCATAATTAGAAACAGTAGAAACAGCCTCCCCAGATTTTCCAAACATGAGGGACAGCCAGTTCTTCCCAGTGCTCAGTTCAGTGGCAGTGGCAGATGGAACAGGAACTCTGCTGGAAGGGTTGCCAAGTCCCCCCAGTCATTGGCAGGGGGTGGGGGGATAGGGGTGACATCTCCAGGTTGGGAAACTTCTGGAGATTTAGGGGTGGGGCTTGGGGACCTCAGTGGGGTACAATGCCATAGAGTAGGGGTGTCAAACTCATTTGTCACGAGGGCCGGATCTGACATAAGTGAGACCTTGCTGGGCTGGGCCATGTATGTTATAAAATGTAATGCCAGGTAGCGGATATATAAACTTTATAAAGGACACAAACACAAGGGTTTTTTTAACTTAAAATAAAAACATGCTTAAAACATTAGCACTCTTGTAGTATTTTGTTTATTTAACAGTGTCTGATAACTGATGCCTCTTGCTCTGAATTATTGCATCAAAATGTCTGTGCTGCTGCAATCTTGAGTATGCTGTCCAGGTGTGTGTCTGTAAGCTGCAAACCTATGATGCAGCAGCAGCAGCAGCAGCAGAACTGGAAGAAGAAGCAGAAGACAGCCAGTTCCACTGCAGGCCAGATAGAAGCCCACCGGGGACCTGATCCGGCCCCCGGGCCGCATGTTTGACACCCCTGCCATAGAGTCTACTCTCCAAATCATTCATTTTCCCCAGGGGAACCAGACTCTGTAGTCAGGAGATGATCGGTAATTCCAGGTAGGGTAGCCAGGTCTGGGTTGGAAAATACCTGGAGACTTTGGGGATGGATCCGGGAGAGGGCGGGGTTTGGGGAGGGGAGGGGCCTCAGCATGGCACTATGCCATAGAGTCCACCCTTCAAAGCAGCCGTTTTCTCCAGGGGCTCCAGATATTTTTCAAATATACAATAGTATTCAATACATGAATGACAAAAAATGCAATAAGTAGGCTGGAGATTTAAAGCAATATCTCACATTTAATCTTTGAAACTCCCAAAAGCCAATTCCACAATTCCAGTGGACTGAAAAACATGATTTTCAAACATCCAGAGTTGACTGCAGCTTATTCTTATTGTCTGTTTCAAGTCCTGAGGACTGGATCTACTTGCTGATTGCAACACACTTTATATTGTCTATTTTCAGTCTTAAGAAGTGGATGCAACTGCTTTGCGTCATGGATGTTTGAAAATCATGTTTTTCAGTCCATTGGAATTGTGGAATTGGCTTTTGGGAGTTTCAAAGAGTAAATGTGAGATATTGCTTTAAATCTCCAGCCTACTTATTGCATTTTTTGTCATTCATGTATTGAATACTATTGTATATTTGAGAAATATCTGGAGCCTTTATGTGATGTTAAGTCATACATGATTTAGATTTATTTATCTATTTCCTTAAATCATCATTAGTTTTATTTTCTCCAGGAAAGCTGATCTCTGTCAGCTGGAGATCAGTTGTAAAAAAACTAGAAGTTAAAAGTTTAAAATCTTTCCTATTATATAAAGCCGTTTTCAAGATTCCATGGGGCAAGATTCCATGGGGCACCAAAATCAGTTGGCTGGATGGACTGCCACTCAAAAGGGGATCCCTGGCCACTGGCTGCATTCTCTCCCTGCTTTGCCTCAGTCCCACCCACAGAGCCACCCGCCAGCGTCTTGGCCTCAGTCTGGAGGGAGCCAGCAAAGGGGAAGGACCGACTGGGTGCTGGGTCCACTCTTCTCCTCCGCCCACTGCCAGGTGGGTCTAACTGTCCCCTCAGTGGCCTGCTTCTGTCAGTGAAAAGACAATGGACTATCAGCATAACCCCTCCCCCGCACACTGCCAGCGTGCCCAGAATAAACTGTCAGAATAAACTGTGAAACGGGGCCATTTCACACAGAACCCCGTAGCACTTCAGGACCGGTACAAGAACTGAAGAATGCTTGGGAGGAGGTTTCAAGGTAAACCGGCTTAGAAACGCTTCCCCATCCGAAGAGGCATGTTTCTGTGTGAAAGGGCCAATATGTTCCGTTAGGGAACTGGTACTAATACGGTTCTGTGTAAAAGGCCTGACAGAAACCGTTACTGAAGAGTTCCTGAAACGGAACATATTGGATGTGTGAAATTCCTCAGGCTCTTTCTCCTGCTTAGCTCCACCATGGCTGGCTGGTTAATGAGGTGGGCCAGCAACCATCAAACCATTCCCTTCAACCACCTGCAGTGTGGCTGACTTTTCCCCTAGGGTTGCCAATCTCCAGGTGGGACCTGGAGATCTCCTGTTGTTACAATTGATCTCCAGATGACAGAGATCAGTTCCCCTGGAGAAAATAGCTGCTTTGGAGGGTAGAACTTATGGCATTATAGCTTGCTGAGTCCTTCCATCCCCCCCCCCAAAAAAATGCCCTCCACAGGATCCACCCCCCAAATCTTCAGGTATTTCCATCATAGGGTTGCTAGGTCTGGGTTGGAAAATCCCAGAAGAGGGTGGGGTTTGGGGAGGGGAGGGGCCTCAGCATGGTACAATGCCTTAGAGTCCACCCTTCAAAGCAGTCATTTTCTCCAGTGGAGCTGATTTGTCAGCTGGAGATCCATTGTAAAAGCGGGAGATCCCTAGGCCCCACCTGGAGGTTGGGAACCCTATTCCATCATCAGAGCTGACAACTTTCCCCTCAGTGCCCATTGCTAGGCAACCAAGCTTGCTTCTCTGAAAACCCCTTTCCACACCTATGTTGGCCTTTGGGAGAAAACTCACTGGGGCCAGTTGAACAGAATGCCATAGAGGCCACCCTCCAAAGCAGTCGTTTTCTCCAAGGGAGGGGGGAAGATCTGTTGTCTGGAGTTCAATTGTAGTACCTGGCAATCTTCGGGCTCCACCTGGAGGTTGGTTACCCTAGGCATAGCAGTCAGTGCTTCAGAGCAGGATCTGCTAGAACCAGGTTCTTGCTGAGCAGGTGATTTTGGGCCAGTCACAGACTTTAAGCCTAACCTACTTTACAGGGTTGTTGTGCAAGTCAAAAAGGGAGAGAGGAGAATGATGTCAGCTGCTTTGGTCCCCATTGCAGAGAAAGACTACTTTTCCTTCAGGGGAAGTATGGTTGCCAATCTCCAGGTGAGGGCTGGAAATCACACAGAATTACAAGTGCTCTCCAGATGGCAGAGATCAGTTCCCCTGGAGAAAATGGTGGACTCTACTTCCTTATACCCTGCTGAGATGGACCCTTTATGACAGCCAATGTGACATAGCAGTCAGGGCTTCAGAGCACAGTGGAGGCTGCGAGGGGGAATGGAAACTTGAAGAGTGAAGTTGATGATTGGCTGGGAAGGAGATAGGGTTGCCAATCCCAGGTGAAAAATTCCTGGAGACTTGAGGAATGGAGCCTGGAGACGGTGAGGTTTGAGGAGGAGTGGGACCTCAGACAGGTACAATGCCATAGACTCCACCCTCCAAGCCAGCAAGTCCCTCATGGGGAACCATTGTTGCTAATCTCCAGGTGGGGGCTGGAGATCACTCAGAATTACAACTGCTCTCTAGGGGGAGGGGGGAGGAGATGTGAAGTGTACTGGACTCGGGAGACCAGGAACAGTGAAACCATGAAGCCTTTATTGAGTGATTCAGCATGTCCAGGAGATGGTCAGATCAAGCATGCTTCCAGGGCTCCAGGGCCCTTATTATATGCTGGCCAGAGCCACACCTCCGGCCGCACCCAAAAGACCTGTTAGGGGGTTAACATATGCACATGTTTGTCATAGTTCCCTGGAGAAGCCTTTGGCCGCATTGGCTCCCCAGGGAGAACCTAGGTCCCACAATGGTGGAGGCTTTGAATCCGGACATCTATTGTTCCTCCAGATTCAAGCTCCCCTCTCTGCCTGACCATGTGCTCTGGCCATGCGGCGGGCACCATTACTTGGGAGCACATGGCAGGCCGGTTGTTACACAGAACATACTACATTACAAGATGGAAAGCTGAAGCCAGGGGGCAGATAATGATACATTGATGGTTGGCTGGGAGGTAGGGTTGCCAGCTCCAGGTGGGGACATTCCTGGAGATTTGAGGGGTGGACCCTGGAGAGGGTGAGGTTTCAGCAGGGGTGGGACCTCAGACAGGTTCAATGCCATCAACTCCACCCTTCAAACCACCCATTCCCTCATGAGGAACCATTGTTGCCAGTCTCCAGGGGAGGAATGGAGATCACGCTGAATTACAACTGCTCTTCAGATGGCAGAGATCTTCCCCTGGAGAAAATGGTGGTGTCTTTGTTATTATACCCTGCTGAGGTTGCCACAGCAAATTGACACTGAGTGCCCAAGACCGAGGCACTCTCCCAGAGCCTCTTTCTAGAGCCTGTTGTATTTATTTCCACAACAGGCCTTATTTCTAGTTATTAATAATTTAAAAATTTTTAAAAAAATATAACAAAACAATATTCTATTCAGCTTCATGTTTCTTTCCATTCTAAATAACAATGTTTGTTCCAGGATAATTTGAAGAAAGTAAACAAGAAGTTAAGCTGTGATAATTTGAAAAATGGAACCAGAAGATAATGTGAAGAAAGCAGAAAGAAGTTAAACTGTAAAAATTTGAAGAAAGTAAAAAAGAAGTTAAGCTGTATCAAGAGGCTGACACCTTTCAATATAATAGGATTACTCCTGAGGAAGATTGGTGAAATGAGTTTATAACCCGGTGCTCACTGAGGGTGATGGACTTTTTCTTGAGAATGTTAGTATTTCCTTAGTAATATTGTAAAAGTTTCATCTGTAATATAATTTGATCATAAGATTTATTAAATGTCATTGTCATTTTTATCACAGTTTATTTGTTTGATATATACCCACCTGGAGGCTGGCAACCCTAATTCCAGGAAATTTCTAGGCCCCACTTTCTGAGGGCTGAATGAAGCTGTATGGAGGCTCCAGGCTGTAGCTGAAATCAATACTCCCTCTAAACTGTGGAGTCTTGTGAGCAAAAATTCTACTTTGTGAGCTTCTGGCATTAAAGTTGTGAGCAAGCAATTTGACTACTGCATCAATTAGTTTGCTCTGGAGTCATTCTTCCTGAGCTAAGACAAAAATGGGTGAGCTGGAGGCTAAGAAACTGTGAGCTAGCTCACACTAACACAGCTTAGAGTGAACACTGGCTGAAATATTAGCCAACTATAGGGGAGAGTCCCTTAAAGATCTCTTATCAGAACAATGAAAGATCCAACCAATGGCGCTACAAAATCGAATGGCTTTAGATATTATTTTATGCAGGGGTCCTTTCGTAGAAAAACAGCTGCAGGAGCTCATTAGCATAACTCATTAGCATAACTCATTAGCATATGCCACATCCCTTGACATCACTGGAAGTGTGTCGGAAAGGGAATGTCAGTTTCAGCCCCATTATACCCTATGGGCCATTGAAATCAATGGCAAAAACTCATAGGGTATATGAGGGGCTGGAGGAAAGGGGATTTGAGGGAGAGGCTCCAAACTTGCAGGGTAGCTGCTGGGGCCTCTCCTCGAAATACCCACCAAGTTTCAAGAAGACTGGACCACGGAGTCCAATTCTATGGGCCCCCAAACAGATTGTCCCATCCCCTCCATTGTTCTCTATGGTGGGAAAAAATGTTACCTTTTTTCTACCGTAGAGAACAATGGAGGGAATTGGGGCAACCTATTTGGGGGCCCGTAGAATTGGACCCCCTGGTCCAATCTTCTTGAAACTTGGTAGGTATTTGGGGGAGAGGTCCCAGCAGCTACCCTGCAAGTTTGGAGCCTCTCCCTCAAACCCCCTCCCCTCCAGTCGCTTTTAAAGTTGCCACTGAATTTTGGCGGCAATTCGGCAGCAGGCTGAATCTGATCAGAGAATCTGATTCAGCCCATGGCTGCCCTAGTGGCCACTCCTGCGCTGGAGGAGCTTTGCTCCGCCTCGCTCCGGCCCCAACGGACCCCTGATTTTATTTGGGGGGATGGGGACATGTGCATTAATTAATCAGTCTTGTTGTGCTTGTATCCCCCAACATTATGACCGGATCTTCAACCAAGCAGAGCATTATTGCTGCCATTGCCTGTGTTCCACATATTGACAGCCGGCGGGACTCAGTTTTCAGTCCTATCAAAGCCCGGTTTAATAGTATCCGTTCTAGTTTGCATATTGTATTCCTTTTGTCTCGTTCATTGTTATCATGATATGCTTGTGTTGTTGTTTACAATGTGTCCCCGACGTCTTCCGTGTGTTTAAATTTCGACCTCAGAAGCCTCCGGCAGAACAATATTACGTGGCTTTGCAAAAACAGTATGCAGCTATCAAGTAAGCTGATGGCGCATTTGAAGGGCCTTGCTTTTCAAGTGCCAAAGGGGGATTGTAGGATTGGTAAGAAAAGCTTCTTGTTTACATGTGTACCATATAAGGAACCAGCTGGTTTCCCCCTCAAAGGCTTGCCATATAAGGAAACTCTGTGATGCAGCTGCTCAGGAATGATTGACAATGTTATATAAGGGCAGTTCCTTTTCTCCTCAGTGGACTGTTTGTGCTGACTTTCCCCATTTTTTTCTTTTTTTATTGAAGGTTTATTCAATGATACAAAGAAACTTGCAGTAAATTGGAACTGACTTTCCCTATTTGAATAAAATCTGCTCCTGTTACTGAAGAAGAAACCTTGCCTGTTGTGTCTTAATGGGACCATATGTTTCCTTCAAGTTTCCCCATACGAGCACGACGGTCAGGCACGCAACATCGCCTGGCCCTTCCTGGCCTGAGAGAGGCCAGGCTGGCTACCACCCAGAATAGAGCCTTCTCAGTGGCGGCCCCCTACTGGTGGAACGAGCTCCCGGAAGACATCAGGGCCCTGCGGGACCTTTTGCAGTTCTGCAGGGCCTGCAAGACGGAGCTCTTCCGCCAGGCTTTTGGGGCCGCCGCTGGGGGAAATGGCCACCGATAGGTGGCCAGAGAAGTACACAGGCCCAGTATAACAGTTGGTGGTAGCCTCCTGGCTGTGGGGAGTGTTGTTGCCCTGGTGTTGGTATTTTAAATTTAAAATTATATTTGTAATTTGCCGCCAATTGAAATTGTACTGTATTTTAGTGTACTAATTTATATTGTTTGTACTGATTTTAATGTTGTGAGCCGCCTAGAGCCGCTTATGTTGGTCAGGTGGGATATAAATCTAAATAAATAAATAAATAACTTGTCTGTGTGACCATTGTATTGTATTGTTTTAAGTAGTATATTTAAATAGGGTAACCATTGTGTTGCATTGTTTTGAATAGTAATAATTATAAGAGTTGTTTAGAAATTGGAATGCTTTGGAGCTTTATTTGATGTTAAGTTTCATCTGGTTCCCATTTTTCATCAATCTCCTTAAATTGTTGTGGGTCTTATCGGAACGGCATACCAGAACAGAACTCCTAGTTTGGTGTAGTGGTTAAGAGTGCAGACTCCAGTCTTGGAGAACTGGGTCTGATTCTCCACTTCTCCACATGAAGTCAGCTGGGTGACCTTGGGCAAGCCACAGTTCTCTCAGAGCTGTTCTCTCAAGAGCAGTTCTCAGTTAGAGCTCTCTCAGCCCCACCTAACTCACGGGGTGTCTGTCGTGGGGAGAGGAAGGGAAGTAGATTGTAAGATGCTCTGAGACTTTGAGTAAAGGGTGGAGTATAAATCCTCCTCCTCCTCCTCTTCTTCTTCTTCTTCTGTCACCCCTGGAGGTTTGTAATAGATGTGCTTTCTACTTACTGCTTGATTAATACAATCCTTTCTCTTCACAAATTAAAACAACAACAACAACAACAACAGGAAGTCCAGCATGATGGAGACATGACATAATCTGCACAGGGGTTCTAAGCTTGTGCAATAGCTGGCCACTCCCCACCCCCGGCAGAAAGCAAATTAGAAACAGACATAATTAATCATTGTCTTGTAAACAGATCAATGCTATCTGCACCAGAAACTGAACTTGGCAGCCGTACCACAACAATCCTATGATTGAGGCCACTCGGGCACTCTGATTTACTAGGATATCCTTCCTGAATCCAATGTTGGTCAGTCTAATTCAGGTCTAATCCAGCATTCTGTTCCCTGCAGTAGTTACCCAGGTGGTTCTGGGAAGTCCTCTAGCAAGATATGAAGGCAACTGTCTTCCCCACTGCAATTTTCCCCTGCAGGCAGTGTTCCCTCTAAGCTAAGTTAGTGTGAGCTAGCTCACATTTTTTCAGCCTCAGGCTCACACATTTTTGTCTCTGCTCAGGAAGAATGGCTCCAGAGTAAACTAATTTATGTAGTGGCCAAATCGCTCGCTCACAGCTTTAATGCCAGCAGCACACAAAGTAGAATTTCTGCTCACAGGACACCATAGCTTGGAGCACTGCCTGCAGGTAGTGATCAGAGGCACTTCTTAGTATGTAAGTTTCACGTAGTCACTATGGCTAGTAGCGCTTGATAGACAGGGTTAATTCAAGCTAGATACCGTGTTGCCCTAATCAAGGTTCACACGTCATCTCTTGGGCTTGCACTGCTCTCTTGGTCCAAGCCAAGTCCCTGAGGCACTGCTATGGCTTGCAGTGGACCTGGCCAAGGAAATGATGCATGTCACCTCCCATGCTGCTGATGTCTGGGATCAAGCTGATCCCTGAAGTACATGGGTACCCTCCTCACTGTTCTGCCCCATGCAGTCACTTGGGTGGCAGGGCAGGGCAACTGGCCCCACAACTAAACCAGAAAGGAGCCAGTAGAATAGATCCTGAAGAGTACAGATAGGCTACAGGCAAATGCATCAGTCCTGCTCCTGGCTAAGACTGCCACAAGTCCCCACCTGTGGCACTTTTAGAACTTTTGCTTCAAGCTGGAAAAGATACTGAAATCACATGAAAGTCAATGTCTGCATTGAATGAATGATCGCTTTGCTTCTCCTGCCTTTGTAACTCTCGGGTATGGATGCGTTGTTAAGCAGTGAGAAGCCAAATTGGAAGCATCATTAAGAACTCATTAAGGGTATGCACAGACCTGTTTTTGTTGTAATTTTATTATTTCCCCCTATCACTTTACCTTAATTTTGATACTATCCCCATATCTTTTGGTCGCCGTTGGTTTCTATGAGAAACAACTCTGCAGCAAAGGATAGAATGACCTCTCATGGCAATCCACTTTAGTGGGAGTATAGGCTAACACATACAGTTGAATAAAGTGGTTGTCATTTACATTCACTCTCTAATCCTCTCTCTCTTTCTCTCTCTCTGCCCTCCTTTGCTAATTGTCTCCTCACTCACACCAGCGCTGTTCACAAGTTAAAGTGAATGCATTTATGGGCCATGTACCATACTCTTGATTTTTCTTTATATGTACATTGAGAAATTCTCATGTTGCATTTAACACTTGTACTGTTCAACATGTGATTGAAACCCCATAGTCATCCAGGTCCTAGTCCCCAATTTCATTCGTAAAGTTAAAGCATGGTGGCTGTTTCTTACAAAAAGATGTGCAGAGGTACATGCAAGATGTACATGTGTTCCCCATAACATGTGTATAGGGCTTGTAATAGTAAGCAATGGTGATAAGTATTGGAGTCGGGAGTCCATGGAATAGTGAAACAGCTAGATCTTTATTGCTGGTCCGGATGAAGCATACAACCCAGGGCTCCAAGCCCTCCTTTTATGCTGGTCAGGGACAATCCCCTGACCTCACCCAACTGGCCTGATAGGCTATTAGAAGTCTATTTACATTTCATAGGTTCCCTGGGAGAAACCTAGGTACAGGATTGGTGGCCGGTTTGAATCCACCTGGCCTTTGTTCTACCTGGCTGAAGCTCAGGTAGTTTCTTGGCCATGTGCTCTGGCCATGCTCTGGCCATGTGCTCTGGCCATGCGGTCGCAATGAAGAGAGCACATGGCGACCGCATGGTCAATACATAACACCCCTCCCCCCATAGTCCAGAACCCCTCTGCACACATAGTCTTTGAGATAGTCCGGGCGTCTGCGCTCACGTCCAGAGCGCCGGGGGGTTGTAAGGCGGGGCGTGTTGCTAGTGTCGGCAGGTTGCGGTGTGGGTAGTTGTTCTGCTGGCGGGGCCTGTCTGCTCGGGGGTTGTTCAGGTGTGGATGGTGCGACTGCTTCGTCCGCGGGCAGGAGCGGCATCTCCGCAGTCTCCGGATCAGGGTCTGGCGCTGCTTCTGGAGTCGTGTCGATGTCACGGTCTGTTGGTGCAGGGAGTTCGGGGGCCTGGGTATCATCGTGGTTCTGGGTACGGCGTCGAATCTGGTCAATGTGCCGTTTCCAGACTATGCCATCTTCCGTAAGGACCTCATAGGAATAAGGCCCTGTGACTCGGACGATCCTCGCGGGGAGCCATGTTGGACCCCGCGCGAAGTTCTTTGCGTATACGGGGTCTTCGGGAGCAAATCCTCGGGCAGCTGGCCGGTCCTCCATTGTCGGGTTCCCCTCGATTGCTCGGTCGGGATGTAGGCGGTCCAAGACGGTTCCCAGTCGTCTTCCCATCAGAAGTTCGGCTGGCCGGCGCCCGGTCCCTGAGTGGGGTGTGTTCCGTTGGCAGAACAGGAACTTGTACAGCTGCTCTTCCCAGTCGCCATGCTCCATCTTCTTTAACGCGTCCTTCGTTGTCCTCACCATGCGCTCGGCCTGGCCATTGGTTGCGGGGTGGAACGGAGCGGAGCGGATGTGGCGCAGACCGCAGGCTTCCACAAACCGTTGAAACTCGCCGGAGGTGAAGGCGGTCCCGTTGTCGGTCACGAGAGTTTCTGGCATTCCGTGTGTCGCGAAGATGGGCCAGAGACTTCTTAAGGCAGCGTTGGTGGAGGTCGAAGCTACCGGCACTACCTCAAGCCACTTGCTGTAGCTGTCAACAACGATAAGAAACAACCGGCCCTGGACCGGTCCCGCGAAGTCTAGGTGCAGGCGGGACCAGGGCTTGTTAGTAGATTCCCAGGATCGGACAGGAGCGTGTGGCGGATCTGGCCGTGACTCCTGGCATTTGGTACACTTCTGGACCCGCCCCTCAATGTCTTTGTCCAGGCCTGGCCACCATACGTAACTCCGGGCCAGAGCTTTCATGCGCACAATTCCTGGGTGAGCCTCGTGGAGGGCCTCTAGCACTCGGGGCCGCAGGGGCCCGGGGATCACCACTCGAGATCCCCATAGCAGGCATCCCTTGTGGGCCGATAGTTCGTGCCTGCGTGCCGTGAAAGCGGCAAAATCTGGTCCCAGTTTTTCCGGCCACCCCCTTCCCACCCAGTCCGAGACACGGGAAAGGATGCGGTCCCGCCGCGTGCGACGGGCCACATCCGATACCTGTACGGGGCGCTCCGGTAGATCCTCTAGGAGCGCGACGTGGAAAGCGGGAGCCGGATCAGGGTCGCAGGACGGGAGGGGAAGACGGCTGAGGGCGTCTGCATGACCCATCGCCTTCCCCGGGCAATGTACCAATTCGTAGGAGTAGCCTGACAAAAAAATTGACCACCGCAGGACCCGCGGGGACAGCATGTGAGGGGTCTGCCTGTGGGGGGCAAGGAGACCCAGCAGCGGCTTGTGATCTGTGGCCACGGTGAACGACCGTCCATAGAGATAGTCGTGAAATTTCCTGACGCCAGCTACGATTGCTAGGGCCTCCTTGTCGATCTGGGCGTAGTTCCGTTCTGCCGACGACAGGGTCCTGGAGTAGTAGGCAACCGGTACCTCCTTTCCGTTGGGTAGCCGGTGTCCCAAGACCGCCCCAACGCCGTAGGGGGATGCGTCACAGGCCAGGATGACAGGGAGCCTCTCATCGAAATGCGCTAAGACCGCATTTGAAATTAATAAGTCTTTGACGGCCCGGAAGGCTGCATCATGCTTGGGACCCCAAGCCCAAGCCGCTCCCTTGTCCAGGAGACGATGCAGGGGTTCAGCGACCGCCGCCTTGTGCGGAAGGAAGGCGTGGTAGAAGTTCACAAGTCCCAAGAACGCCTGGAGTTCCGCCTTTGAGGACGGGCGGGGTGCACCTGTAATTGCCACTACCTTCTCCTTTGTAGGGTGAATGCCATCTGCGGTGACTTGGAACCCCAAGAAGGTCACCGAGGAGACTCCCAGGGTGCACTTGTCTTTTCGAACCTTGAGACCCGCGTCCTGGAACCTTTGCAGCACCATCCGGAGGCGAGCTGCGAACGTGTCGGCGTCCGGGGCGGCGATGAGGACGTCGTCAAAGAACGGCTTCACTCCTGGAACATCTTTTAGGAGAGAATCCATTAGATTTTGAAAGATTCCGGGTGCTACGCTGACCCCAAATTGGAGGCGTTTTACCTTGAACGCTCCCTTGTGAGTCACAATCGTTTGTGCCTCAGCCGTTGCTTCGTCTACGGGAAGCTGCTGATAGGCTTGGGCCAAGTCTAATTTTCCAAATATTTTGGCACCCGCGAGGGAGG
This sequence comes from Lepidodactylus listeri, assembly GCA_029233225.1. NCBI lineage: Eukaryota > Metazoa > Chordata > Lepidosauria > Squamata > Gekkonidae > Lepidodactylus > Lepidodactylus listeri. Next base: position 105,641,207 of record JARCFY010000009.1, on the reverse strand, counting down.
CCAGAACATGGCTGACCACCGGTACCGGGTACGTGTGGTCCTGTAATGCCTTATTAATTGTACATTTGTAATCCGCGCAGATGCGGACTTCCCCGTTAGCTTTGAGGGGGGTCACAATGGGAGTCTCCCACTTGGCGTGGGAGACCGGCTCGAGCACCCCTTGTGCCACGAGCTTTTCCAACTCTGCCTCCACTTTGGGCTGGAAGGCGAGTGGTGGCCGGCGGACGGCCACGCGGATGGGCCGGACTGCCGGGTCCAGGTCGAAGGAAACCAGGGGTCCTTTGTAGCAGCCCAATGAGCCATCGAAAACGGCGGGAAATTCCTCGCAGATGGATGAGAAGTCAGTAGAGCCCATGCGGTGTATTCCGGTCCACTGCACTCCGAGCAGCTTGAACCATGCGCGACCTAGGAGACTGGTTAGATTGCGCTCCACCACGAGAAGGTCCAGCAGGCCATTAAAGGCATGGTACTGGACCCGGACCCTGGCTAGCCCCTTAATAGCCACTGGGTTTTTCTGGAAGTCCCGGAGGACCAACCCAGCCGGCAGCTGCAGCCAGCGTGCCCCCTTCGGGCAGAGGCGGCGGAACGTAGCTGCGGACACAATTGAATATGCTGACCCTGAGTCCAGTTCCATGGAGCAAGGAACTCCCTCTATTCGGAGAGATACAGAAATTGCGCCCGGGATGGGCTGAGGCAAGTTCATTACCGTGGCCGTGGGAACGACACTACCCACTTCTTCGAAGTTCGCTGCTGGGGCACGGTGGCTGTTCCTCAGGCGGCAGGCCCGGGTGAGATGTCCTGCTTTCCCGCAGGCGCGGCAGATAGCATCACGGAAGCGGCATGTCCGTCTGTCGTGGGGGTCCCCACAGCTGGCGCACATTGGGGCCTGCCTGTTGAGGGAAGCAGGAGAGGGAACAGAGACAGATGCTGGGCGCCGGCCCTTGGGCCTGGGGACGCCGGGCTCACCCTTCTTCGAGCGTGGTTGCATCCGGTGGACGTCCTCTTCTTCGCTTGAGTCGGGTTCGGGCGGAGCCGCCTGGTGGACTTTGGTGGCTGCCTTGTCCTTTTGCGTTGTCTCGAAGGCTGCCGCAGTTTCGAGCATCTTCTCCAAGGTTGGCTCCGGCATTGCAATGAGGCGCCGGCGGAGCTTGGCTTCCCGGACCCCTCCCATGAAGGCGGTCTCCACGTGGTCATCCATGTGGCGGAATTCGCAGCCCACGGCTAGTCGACGGAGTTCAGCCAGGAAAGTGGCGGCTGACTCCCCCGGCTGCTGCTGGCGCTGTATGAACTCCCAGCGCCTGGCCAGTTTTGATGGCTTCGGGGCGAAGTAATCGCCGAGGGTCTTGGTGAGCACGTCGTAAGACACCTCGGTGGGGTCTTGCGGGGCTAGTAGGTTCTGGGCCACCCACATGACCTCCACCCCTCCGGAACTCAAGAGCCAGGCACTCTTCAGGTCCGCATCTGTGATTCCGCGGACCTTAAAGGCACAACCCAGCGTCTTGAGCCAGGACTCCCACGTCTCGGGGCGAGATGTATTGAAAGGGGTAATTGGTCCCGGAGCGTTTGCCATATTTACCAGAGCAGGAGCAGCGGCGGCTGTTTGAGCGATGTCCTCGTGTCTTGCGGCGGTGCCGGGGAGCGCTGAGGCTTGGCGCTGGCTAGTGCCGGAGGATTGGGCTCAGAGCGGCTTGCGGCGAGGCGTTGGAGCGCTGGAGCTCGGAGATGCCTGCGGCCGGCGGGACGGAGCTCGCTGTGCTGCTGTGGTCTGCTGGAGAGTCGCTCATCGGGATCCCATCCTCGTCGCCACTGATAAGTATTGGAGTCGGGAGTCCATGGAATAGTGAAACAGCTAGATCTTTATTGCTGGTCCGGATGAAGCATACAACCCAGGGCTCCAAGCCCTCCTTTTATGCTGGTCAGGGACAATCCCCTGACCTCACCCAACTGGCCTGATAGGCTATTAGAAGTCTATTTACATTTCATAGGTTCCCTGGGAGAAACCTAGGTACAGGATTGGTGGCCGGTTTGAATCCACCTGGCCTTTGTTCTACCTGGCTGAAGCTCAGGTAGTTTCTTGGCCATGTGCTCTAGCCATGCTCTGGCCATGTGCTCTGGCCATGCGGTCGCAATGAAGAGAGCACATGGCGACCGCATGGTCAATACATAACAAATGGTATGTATGTTCTACCACCACCAAAGGAAATTCCACATTACTCAGTGTCAGGCCAACATAAATATTTTTCAGTGTTAACAGTTCACATGTCTGGCTACTAGCCATGAAATTCCAAATTAAGCAAGAAAAGGAGGCCTGGGTCCTGGGTCCGACCTACCTGCGGGACCTCCTTTCCCCGTATGTACCCCAGAGAGCACTTCAGTCTGGGGCCCAACATCGTCTTGTAGTACCTGGCCCCACCAGGGGGAGAGCTTTTTTGGTGGCGGCCCCTTCCTGGTGGAATGAGCTCCCGGAAGAGATCAGAGCCCTGCGGGACCTGGTGCAGTTCTGCAGGGCCTGCAAGACGGAGCTCTTCCGCCAGGCTTTTGAATAGGGGCCGCCGCCTCCTTGCCCCCCCTAAATTTTTCCAGCGATAAGAAGCCTCAGTGAATACCATCTGGCCCCTGACATTATTATGGCCACTGGGGCCTGGAAGGCTGGGCTAGACGGTCGCCGTCTGAGTGGTATTGAATACTGTTGCGATATTTTATAACGTTTTAATGTTTTAATCTGTCAAATTTATTGTATTTATAATATTTGAACCTTGGTACGTCCAAGTTTTGTAAGCCGCTGTGAGCCTGCAACAGCGGGAAGAGCGGCCTAGAAATTTAATAAATAAATAAGGACAAATCATGAGCCGCTGTGTGTCACCCAGGCCAATTAGCCACAACAGTGGCTTGTCATCTTCAAGGAAATGCACACAACTTTTAACTGAACATCTATGGACAGCGTTGTCCCTGACGGTTCCTCTGTGGGACGCCACAGAACAAAAGCCTAACGCTAGATTTCCCAGAAATTTTTTCCCCGGTCTCCAAAGAAAAAATGAGAGTGACAGACCTGATAGAAACAAATTAGCCTCCCAGAATGAGAATAAATTATATAATTAATTAAGCACTCTTTTAATCTAATTAAGAGCCCTTGTATCTGGATTAATCATAATTTAGTACGCAAGCAAAGTACTTCAATCAAGAAAGTAAAGGGATTCAGCAGACTGGAGCATGTCTTTGAAAATACCATCGAGAGCAAAGTTATATTCTTAGTGACTTGTTCGCAGTTACAACTAACACTCAAGATGCATATAGCACATGACTTCGCCAAAGATATAGATATAAGGTTTTTTAAAAATTTACTTCAAGTTTTAAAAGTGAATAAGCGTGTCTTCACCTGGATGGGTCTGTCTAGCTTGATCTCAACAGATTTCAGAAGCTAAAAAGGGTCAACCCTGGTTAGTATTTGGATGGGAGACCACCAAGGAAGTCCAGGGTCACTGCAGAAGCAGGCAATGGCCAACCACCTCTGGATGTCTCTTGCCTTGAGAAGCCTTCAAGGTTGCCATAAATCAGCTGTGTCTTCATGGCCCTATCCAGCGCCACCAATCCAAATAGAGAAGATGCCAAATAATTGGTTGTTTAGTTCAAGGATATTCTCCTCCATTTTCATTCTCAGTTCATTTTAGTTTGGATTTTTTTTAAAAAAATATTTTCTTTCTCATCACTTTTCTGTGTATTTGTTTTGTTTATTCTATTTGATATTTATTTTCAGGACATTTAGTGGGAAATATGTTTCCATTTGCAACACTGCCACTGCTGGTACCTGGGATAAAATTCTCAGGGATTATACCGTCACCCAGGGGATCCCTATCAAAACTCAGGCAGATAAAAGAACCCTAATGCCATGGCTACTTGAAATTGTCACTGGCAGACTGAGCAGATGCAGGTATTGGCCCACTCCAGAAAGGAGGTGTTTGGGAACAAACATTATTTATTTTATTTATTTATTTTAAAAACATTTATTAGCCACCTTTTTCTTTAAAAAATTAAGGTATCTTTATTCAACCCAATCAATTACAAAATTCATATACCAAAGGTAAGATAACAAATCTAAATATACAAATAATAGTGCATAAAGGAAATGCCAAATACTCAATATAACAAGGTTTCCATCTCTCTCAAGGCCATCGCAACTTATTCTTTGTGGGAAGGGAAATATCTCAGGCAAGTCAAATTAATAATATCAGTTTAGTCCAATCCTTCTCTCCTAAGGCCATCACAACTTATTTTTTGCAAGCAGGGAAATAACTCAAGACAAGTCAGTTTATTAACATCGCTTTAGTCCAATCTGATAACCATCTTGTCTGGTTGTGTCGAGACACAAAGCTCAAAAAGGGAAACCACAGAGCCTCAAAATTAGAATAAGAGCCTGATTCTGTATTTTGAATTTTCAGGGGCTACTTTTTCTAAAAGGTACAAATGGCTTCTTCTTTTTTTTGGTACCAATGATCTATATGTAGCCATTTGGGTTTTTTTAATTTGTTTTAAAAACATTTATTAGCCACTTTTTTACATTGTGGCCTTCACAATGTAAATTCCATTACACAGTATAAATAAAATGATGATTATAAAATACATGAAAGACAACAGTTTAAAATCTCAGTTAGAACCAATGCTCCCTCTAAACTGTGGAGTCCTGTAAGCAAAAAGTCTTCTTTGTGAGCTACTGGCATTAAAGCTGTGAGTGAGCGATTTGGCTACTGCATAAATTAGTTTGCTCTGGAGCCATCCTTCCTGAGCTAAAACAAAAATGTGTGAGCCAGAAGCTAAAAAAACTGAGTTAGCTCACACTAACTCAGCTTAGAGGGAACACTGGTTAGGACTATCCTTATCTATAAAGACAAGTTGGGGTGGCAACATTCTATGCTTGCCAAAATCAGTTGGCTGCAAGAACTGCCACTCAAAAGGGGTCCCTGGCCATTGGCTGCATTCCCTCACTGCGTTGCCTCAGTCCTGCCCACAGAGCCACCAGCCAGTGTCTCGGCCTCAAGTCCTCCAGACTGAGGAGCCGGCGAAGGGGATAGACTGGGAGCTGGGTCCACTCTTCTCCTCCACCCACTGCTAGGTGGGTCTAACTGTCCCCTCAGTGGCTGTTGGTAGGCAACCAGGTTTGCTTCTGTCAGTGAAAAGACAATGGACTTTCAGCATAACCCCCTCCCCCACCCACTGCCAGCTTGCCTACTTTCCTGTCAGAATAAATGGAAAATTGCTCTCTCCCCTGCTTAGCTCCACCATGGCTGGCTGGCTAATGAAGTGGGCCAGCAACCATCAGACCATTCTCTTCAACTCCCTGCTGTGCAGCTGACTTCCCCCCTAGGGTTGCCAATCTCCAGTTGGGACCTGGAGATCTCCCAGTATTACAATTGATCTCCAGATGACAGAGATCAGTTCCCCTGGAGAAAATGGCTGCTTTGGAGGGTAGACCCTATGGTATTATACCCTGCTGAGTCCTTCTGCCCCCCCACCAAATGCTGTCCTCCACAGAATCCACCCCCCAAATCTCCAGGTATTTCCCTAATCAGAGCTGGCAACTGTCCTTTCTCCTCAGTGCCTGTTGCTAGGCAACCAAGCTTGCTCTGTCAGTAAAAGGCCCTTTCCACACCTATGTTGGCCTTTGGGAGAAAACTCATTGGGGCCAGTCCTGATATGGTTGCCAACTCCAGGTGGAAAATTCCTGGAGATTTGAGGGATGGAGCCTGGAGATGTTGAGGTTTGAGGAGGGGTGGGACCTCAGACAGGTACAATGCCATAGACTCCACCCTTCAAACCACCCATTCCCTCATGGGGAACCATTGTTGCCAATCTCCAGGGCAGGGATGGAGATCACGGTGAATTACAACTGCTCTTCAGATGGCAGAGATCTGTGAGAACCTTGTAAGATCCAATAAGCCAGGCCATATGTTGAACAAAGTCCTTTTATTTTTTTAATGGTCTACTTGGTAAGCACTTTCAGTGTTAGTGATGACAGTTACAGGGCAGAGGATAAGTTATACTATATTCAAACATCAGAACCAGAACCTGGCACCAATCAGGTGAATTGTAAAAAGGTGCAAAATTATTAGCTGTTGCTTCCCACCAAAAAGGCGCCAACCCGAGGCAGCTCAGACTTGGCATCCTTCCTCCACCTCCCACCATACATCCCCGTCGGTTCTCATACCTCCACCACCTGGAATCAGTGCCATTAGAAAAACACTTCAAGGTTACAAGCATTGCTTAGACAAACAGATACAGGCATGAGAACAAACTGTGGGGGAGCAAGAGAGTGCTAAATGACATGGAGAACAGCAGGCATCCAATTCCCGCCTGGGAAGAAGAAGAAGAGAAGAGATTGGATTTATATCCCGCGCTTCACTCACTTAAGAGTCTCAGAGCGGCTTACAAACTCCTTTCCCCTCCCCTCCCCACAATAGACACCCTGTGAGGTAGGTGGGGCTGAGAGAACTCTTTCCCAAGCTGTCCTTGAGGGAACAGCTGGTACAGAGCTATGGCTTGCCCAGGGTCATCCAGCCAGGTACAAGTGGAGGAGTGGGGAATCAAACCCGGTTCTCCCAGATTAGAGTCCGCGCACTTAACCACTACACCAGACTGGTGTAGGATTCTGACAAGATCTTCCCCTGGCTAAAATGGTGACCTCTGTGTCATTATACCCTGCTGAGGTCACCACAGCAAATTGATGCTGAGTGCACAAGGCCAGGGCACTCTCCCAAAGCCTCTTTCTAGAGCCCGTTGTATTTATTTCCACAACAGGCCTTATTCCTAGTCTATAAATAAAAGCCATGTTAGTCAAATGCACCCCTACATAAAACTGTCTTCAGCTGCCTCCTAAAGATGGAAAGTGAGGGGGCCAGGTGCACCTCCCTGCAGAGGTTGTTGCATAATCCTGGGGCTGCCACCAAAAAGGCTCTCTCTCATTGGCCCACCAGACGAGCTTCTTTGATTGGTGGAACAGTCAGGAGGGCCTCTCCCTGGGATCTTAATTCCCGGGCAAGAACATCTGGGAGAAGACGGTCCTTCAGATATCCTGGACCCAAGCCCTGTAGGGCTTTAAAGGACAAAAACAAAACTTTGAATTGGGCTTGGGCATGGATTGGTAGCCACTGCAATTTCTGTAGTAATTATAATTAATAATTACCCTATGGCCTTGGGTGTAGAATAGCCAGAAAATCCTAAGATTGTCTGGCAGCAAGAAGTTCTAGCTCTTTTAGCATTATACACTGCTAGGTGGTGAGCTAGATTTGTTTTCAAGGCAAGAGATGTTTCAGAGGTGGTTTGCCATTGCCTGCCTCTGCCTCACAGCCCTGGTACTCCTTGGAGGTCACCCTTCCAAATACTAGTCAGGGGTGACCTTGCATAGCTTCCAAGATCTGATGGGATTAGCCTAGCCTGGGCTATCCAGGTCAGGAGTATTGCTGTAGTATTGGGGTCACATGCTTCCAGTAGTTGGCCCCAACCAGCAGTCTATCCACAGCGCTGTGGCTAGATCTAACTGAACCAGGAATGGATGCAGCTGATGCACCAACTGAAGATGGGCGAAAGCACTCCGAGCCACCCAAACCACCTGGTTTTCTAAGGTGGCTGCTGTATCAAGCAGCACCCCCAAGCTGCGAACCTGGCTCTGCAAGGGAAGTATAACCCCCTCCAAGACAGGGGAGATGTCAAGTCCCTGGCCTGCCTTTCTACTAACCTAGAGCGCCACTGTCAGGTCTAAGTTTCATATTAGACAGTTTGTGTATGAGCCCACCCATTCTCATCTAGAGCAGGGGTGAGGGTCTATTTTAAAACAAAAATGGTGAGCATAGGTAAAGGGGGCTGAATCCTGCCCTCTCTTGTGCCCAACCTTGTAGCCAGAAATTTTGGGCTGGTGGGGTGGGGGCTGGGGCACTGGGACAGGGGAGTGAGGAACTCACAGATTAAGAGGGGCTGGGGAAGGGAAGGGAAGCCGCCCTGCCATTTCTGGTCAATTTCACTTCCTGATCAGAAGCAGCAGGGCAGCTTCCCACCCCTTCCCACCCCTTCCCCAGCCTCCCCACCACTGTGGGGTGAGGCACACTGAGGAGGGGGAGTCTGGCATCCTCCCAGGGTGGGGCAGGGCTCAGTAGTGGGGCCCTGCCCCCCAAATGCCCCAACGTGGCGGTGGGCCTGCTTGCGCCTTACTTTGCTTCATTCCCTATCTCTTGGCATACCCCCCCCCCCCAGTCAGAGTTTAATACAGAAAATGAGCTAGGCTGGGAGCAAAATTCCAGAAGTAATGGAGCACAAGCAGGGAGGAGGGACTAGGGGACTAAATTTACCAGGTTCCATGGAGCCAAACAAAGTCATGGGATTAATTTTCATAAGGTGTTTGGACTGATTGATTGATTGAATTATTTCAACTTTTACCCTGCCCTCCCCACAGGAGCAGGCTCAGGAATGTTGGTGCTCTGCAGGGCATCCTTGTATGAGGGGGCCTGTGGGGGCTCTTAGCAGTCCTGCTTAGGGTTGCCAACCTCCAGATGGCACCTGGGGATCTCCTGCTATTACATTTTTTATTCACAATTTTATTAATTTCTGTAGTGAACAATAATACAGAATATTGATCTTATTTTCCAGCAATCTATATATATCTAATTCCCAAGTGGACCCCTCAATGCGGATATCTAAATCCATGTGGGGGGGCACTTGGGGAGGGGCAGGGAGATTTTCCTACACACGTGGGGGACTTCCCATGTGTGCAGAAAAATCCTAAAAGATATAAAAACTTTTGGGGGGAAATTTAAATCCCCCAAAAAGTTAAAGAGCATTCCCTGCCAGGGCAAGTGGGGGCGGGGGGGAAGAGAGATTGGTGAGGCCCGTGGCTCTGCGCTGCGCAGGCCTCGTCGGGGCAAGCCAGCATGGGGGGGAGAAAGGATGGTGAGGCCCGCAGCTCAGCACTGCATGGACCTTGCTGGGGCAAGCTGGGGCGGGGGGAAGAATGGTGAGGCCCACATGGCACCGAGCTGTGGGCCTCACCAGGGCAAGCCAGGGGGGAGAGAAAGGATGGTGAGGCCCGCAGCTCAGCGCCGCACAGGCCTCACTGGGGCGAGGGGGAGAAGAAAGGATGGTGAGGCCCATGCGGCACAGAGCTGCGGGGTAAGCCAGGGCAAGCCGGGGCAGGGGGGGAAATGTTGGCTTCTTCTCTCCCCCACCCCCCGCGGATCCTGCGGGTCCCACCTCTTGTCTATTATTCACCGCACAATTATTTATAAATAGAAAATGTTCTCAAACTAATCCACTAATTCCTGTTATACCTAATTACTAACCAAGAATTACTTCCTATTCTGAATCCTATTATTTTGTACCACCTGTTAACTGTAATACAATCCTGCTATTACAATTGATCTCCAGACAACCAAGATCAGTTCCCCTGGAGAAAATGGCTGCTTGGAGAGTGGCTTCTATTGCAATATGCCCTGTTGAGTTCCCTCCCCTCCCCTCCCCAAACCCTCCCTTCTCCAGGCTCCACCCCCAAAATCTCCTGGTGTTTCTCAACTCAGAGCCGGCAACTTTAGTTCTGCTTGATCCACACAGGCATCTTTCCTATTATATAAAGCCGTTTTAAGATTCCAAGGGGCAAAATTCCATGGGGCGCCAAAATCAGTACGCTGGACGGACTGCCACTCAAAAGGGGGACCCTGGCCATTGGCTTCATTCTCTCCCTGTTTTGCCTCAGTCCCGCCCACAGAACCACCGGCCAGCATCCTGGCCTCAGTCTGGAGGGAGCCAGTGAAGGGGGAGGATCCACTCTTCTCCTCCTTCCACTGCCAGGTGGGTCTAACTGTCCCCTCAGTGGCCTGCTTCTGTCAGTGAAAAGACAATGGACTTTCACCATAACCCCCCTCCCCCACACACTACTAGCATGCCCAGAATAAACTGACAGAATAAACTGTCAGAAACAGGGGGGCATTTCACACAGCACCCCATAGCGCTTCAGGACCAGTACGAAGAACTGGAGAATGCTTGGGAGGAGGTTTCAAGGTAAACTGGCTCAGGAATGCTTCCCCAATGGGAGAGGTATATTTCTGTGTGAAAGGACCAATATGTTCCGTTAGGGAACCGGCACCAATACAATCCCCTCAGTGCCCATTGCAAGGCAACCAAGCTTGCTTCTCTGAAAGCCCCTTTCCATACCTACGTTGGGCTCTAGGAGAAAACTCATTGGGGCCAGCTGAACAGAATGCCATAGAGGTCACCCTCCAAAGCAGTCATTATCTCCGGGTGGGGGGGAATCTGTTGTCTGGAGTTCAATTGTGATACCTGGTGATCTTCAGGCTCCACCTGGAGGTTGGGTACCCTAGGCGTAGCAGTAACTGCTTCAAGGCAGGATCTGCTAGACCCAGGTTCCTGCTGAGTGGGTAATTTGGGGCCAGTCACAGACTTTAAGCCTAACCTACCTCACAGGGTTGTTGTGCAAGTCAAAAGGGGGAGAGGAGAATGATGTCAGCTGCTTCGGTCCCCATTGCAGAGAAAGACTACTTTTCCACCAGGGAAAATATGGTTGTCAATCTCCAGGTAAGGGTTGGAGATCACTCAGAATTACAAGTGCACTCCAGATGGCTGAGATCAGTTCCCCTGGAGAAAACGGTGGACTCTGTCCTTATACCCTGCTGAGATGGACGCCTTATGACAGCCAATGTGACATAGCAGTCAGGGCTTCAGAGCACAGTGGAGGCTGTGGGAGGGGGGAGAGATGGAAAGTTGAAGAGTGAGGTTGATGTTGGCTGGGAAGGAGATAGGGTTGCCAACTCCAGGTGGAAAATTCCTGGAGATTTGAGGGATGGAGCCTGGAGATGGTGAGGTTTGAGCAGGGGTGGGACCTCAGACAGGTACAATGCCATAGACTCCACCCTCCAAGCTAGCAAGTCCCTCATGGGGAACCATTGTTGCCAATCTCCAGGTGGGGGCTGGAGATCACTCAGAATTACAACTGTTCTCTAGGGGGGAGGAGATGGAAAGCTGAAGCCAGGGGGCAGATAACAATACAGTGACAGTTGGCTGGGAGGTAGGGTTGCCATCTCCAGGTTGGGAAATTCCTGGAGATTTGAGGGGTGAACACTGGAGAGGGTGAGGTTTCAGCAGGGGTGGGACCTCAGACAGGTTCAGTGCCATAGACTCCATCCTTCAAACCACCCGTTCCCTCATGGGGAACCATTGTTGCCAATCTCCAGGGGAGGGATGGGGATCACGCTGAATTACAACTGCTCTTCAGATGGTAGAGATCTTCCCCTGGAGAAAATGGTGGACTCTGTGTCATTATACCCTGCTGAGGTCACCACAGCAAATTGACACTGAGTGCCCAAGGCCGGGGCACTCTCCCAGAGCTTCCTTCTAGAGCCCGTTGTATTGATTTCCACAACGGGCCTTATTCCTAGTAATATAATAATATTGGGTGGTAGCCTGTGAGTGGTGCCCACCGGGTAGCGTAAATGCAGGCATTGTGGCTCTGTATTGTTCCCACTGTGGCAAAGGATGCTGGGATAAACTTCTCAAATCATAGAGATCCTTGGCCTGCCTGATCTCTGGGATGCAGAAGCTATCTCCAGTGGCTTCCCATGCCACCCACCTCCATCACACACACCCTCTTTCTTTGTTGTGTAACACTTGGTGGCTGATTGCCGAGGCTTCTGCTCGCAGAGTTATTTATACAATTGAGGCGCTAGGTAATTTTACTTTAAAATATACTTTTTGTTAAATGAATTATTGTATGTGGGGAAAATAATCAAATGGCATTTTTAAAAACAGCTTTCTTTCTGTATGCCCTTAGCATGCATTTAGAAAGTAAACACCTAGCTGATAGACTGAATTCCATATATTTCAAACCTGGAGAAGGTAAATTCTTTATTTCATTGCTACTAGAATAGAAAATAAAATGAGAATACTTCCCCTCTCCTTTTTTTTTTGCAGAAGCAAAATGTCTGTAGCTAATTCAAATTGCCTAATTCTCAGAGAATCCACCCCATACAAGTCATTACCGATTTTCATCTGGAAATCATATAAATGTACCTGGATTTATGTTCCATGGCTTGAAAAATGGCTGGGGATGTATTTAAGCTGGAAATGAATAACAAGCAGAAGATTTAGACGGCAGCGATGCCATGAATATTTAAGTTGTTATATTTGAACATAAGTGCTTCTGGCTTAGCCTGTCGTTCTCTAGCTACCTGACTGTGCAAGATGAACTGGTAGCAATTTATCTTTATTAACTTAACAATGTGTTTACTTGTTTTTTGCTTCTCTTGCAATGGGAGAGTTGACTGTGGGATGCAGCATTCCAACCAGAGGTTTATTATATTTTCTGTCCCATAAGAAAGTGATTTGTAGCCATAATCTGATGAAATACACAGGAGCCTACCAGGTTAAGGCAGGTCTGTTGTTGGGCCCAATGCACACGGTTAGCATGCCAAAGTGCAACTGTGCATTGCAAGGCACTGAGTCACCGTCCTCACATGTGACAAATCTCTTAGTCTCCAAGACCAACCAAGGAGGGATCTGTTTTCAGCAGTGCCTTTCACCAAGCTATAAACTCTAGATCTTTCTGAGTTGGAGCAAGCACACTTTGACACAGCTTTCGTTTCCTTGAGTTGATTTGCATCATTTAATTCTTGCAGTTACCAATGTGTTTATGTGCATACACATTGCAAAAAAGACTGTCTTTTTATACAGAGTTTTCTCAGGCAGGTGAACAGGTGTAGCTGTAAAAAGACATACAAAGAAACTTGATGCAATCGTATGTATCGTTGCATCACAATTGCTTTTTTTGCAGTGTTTCATAAGCATGTCCTTGCTCATGATCTTCAGCAGAGGGTGGGAGCCGGACAAATTAAACTGAGGCAAGCGGGATACACAGACTGCCCTGTATAAAAGTAATAAATGAATAACAGTTCACTGAGGAATTCCTAATGTACTTTGGAAACACTAGTATCTGGAAATGCCAACAATCTGAGGGAAAATTCACATGAGAGTTGCAGTAGTATCCCACCCATGTGTGATAGCCAGGGCTCTTTTTCAGCTGGAATGCACCAGAACAGCATTCTTGCTGGCGTCCGAGACCGCCCCTCCCCTCCTCGCCCCGCCGGGCCTGGGCTCTTTCCACTCAAAGGGAGCTTTTCCTTTAAGTGTAGAGAGCCGCCACGAAAAAGCCACGCTCGGAGATTGAGCACCGGGCCTGGTGTCAGAATCTGCTGATTCAGACAAGGATTTCTGGGACTTTCTGCTATGCTTCCTATTGCTTTGTGCTGTGTGTAACCTGTACTTGCACCCATTTTGTATCCATGCTTATTGCTTATTGCTTTTAGTTGCCCCTATGCCCACCATGTAACCATATCCCTTGCCAGGAAGACTGTATGCTATGTGACCCCAGGTTTATGACTTTGACCAGGCCTGGTCTGTGTAACTGCTTGCCCGGGAGAGTGACAACTTCAAAGCATGGGAACAATGGGCCTCTCACACTCCTGCCTCCGCATTCCATTCATCCCTGCTGGGAAGACAAGGGGAGGACAGAGACCATTTCTTATCAACGTGCGAAGGCCTTGAGGAAAGCAATTGTTATGTGAATATGGTTACATCTAAGGGGTCTGGTTTGGGAAGGGAAATTTACAGCTTAACACCTAGCTTTCTTTCCTGTGGGAAGCAAACGGCCAAAGACCCCTTTTGCCCGCCGTTTTTCCCCTTTGGTGATTGGTTACCTATGGGCAATTCAAATTCTACTGAAGGGTATAATAGACCTGCTTCTATCATATGTATTATCTCTGACAATAATCCGAGAACCTGTACCAATGTAGAGATTGGAAATAAAGAACTGTGTTTCATCAACAAAGATCTGATCCTTGACTACTTTGAGCAGAAGTCTCACACCTGGGCACTTTGCACTGAAAGGGAGCTTTCCTTTTAAGTGCAGAGAGCTGGCAGGAAAAAGCCCCACCTGGAGGTTGAGCACTGGGCCTGGGCTCTTTGCACTGAAAGGCCTGGGCTCTCTGCATTTGGCTTGGCGCCGTCATGTCGCCGCGCCTACGCTCTCCCTGCTCTGGTATGTTCCTCCCCCCATCACTTTTTCTTCTCTCTTTCTCTCTGTCTCCACCTTTCTCTCTTTCTCTCCCTCTCTCTCCCTTCCTTCCTTCCTTCCTTCCTTCCTTCCTTCCTTCCTTCCTTCCTTCCCCCCTTTCTCTCCCTCCCTCTTTTCTCTCTCTCTTTCTCTCTCTCTGTTTTTCCTTCCTTCCTTCCTTCCTTCCTTCCTTCCTTCCTTCCTCCCTCCCTCCCTCCCTCCCTCCCTCCCTTCCTCCCTCTCTCTCTCTCTCTCTCTCTCTCTTGTTTCATTTTGTTCTTTGTGTTTTTGTAAAACAATTATTGGAAAAGGGGAGGGATGTAAAAAAGCAGAGAGCCCAGGAAATGCTGGGTTTGACTATATTTTTAATTTTTGAGAATCTCTTTCGTTTTCTCATGGCATCTTCTGTTTAAGAAATGTAAGTTTGAAGCCTGAGTGTAACTAGTTCATTGTTCTGTCTTGTTGGGAATGGCTTGCAAATATATGTGTGTCTAAAGTCTGTAATAAAATGGTTTGGTGCTAACTGCCATGCAAGAGAAAACATCTGAAAAAGTAGCTTCATTGTTGTGTGTGTTGGCAGAACACTTGACTATTGCATGGGGGACTTTGGGGGACATCTGCAGAGAAACAGAGTTGTAAATAAAAATAAGCATGGTCAGCAGCACTTTGGAGATTGCCTGTTTTGTGAAATTTAAAAAGTGGGCAGAGTTTCTGAAGAAGATGATTGTCCCTCTTCTCCTGCCACTGGGCTGACATCTGCCTTTAATGGGCCAGCAAAGTTGATGTTCTTAAACCTCCTAATAAGGGAGATTTCTGCTTCTGATGGGTTGACTTCCAACGATTGGTGAGCTTGTGATGGTAGTGATACTTTGATGTGGTAAAGCCCACCTGTGTACAGGATCATTTTACCTGTGGGACAGACTCTCCATGGTAACCACTCCACTGGTACATAATTTCTTGTAAAAATATTATAGTGTAATAATTCAGATGGGTAGCCGTGTTGGTCTGAAGCAGCAGAACAAAGTTAGAGTCCAAAGTTTCATCCAAGGTATAAGCTTTTATGTGCATGTACACTTCTTCCATCTGAAGAAGTGTGGTTCCATCTGAAGAAGTGTGGGTGGCACATGAAATCTTATGCCTTGAATAAAATTTTGTACCTTGAATAAAATAGTCCACAAACTACTCCCGTCCAGTGCATCCACAAACCTAGGGTTGTTCTACCAGTGAACTAGGGTTGCCAACTCCAGGTTGAGGAAATCCCTGGAGATTTGGGAGTAGAGCCTGAGGAGGGTGGGGTTTGGGGGAAGGAGGAACCTAAGCAAAGCCTAACGCCATGGACTCCACTTCCCAAAGCAGCCATTGACCTGATCTCTGTAGTTTGGAGCTCAGTTGTAATTCCAGGAGATCTCTAGACCCCACCTGTAGGTTGGCAACCCTAAAAATTCATATTCAGAGTAGTAGTTCTGCAGGAAGGCAAGCTGATTTCCATGGGAACCTAACCTTTAGGAATTGATTCCAATCCAGTGTGGGAATAATTGTCGGACATAAGATATTGGTTCAGACAAGATTTTGTATAGATGGGACAGAAAATAATGTTTTTATTGGTTTTGTCAAAACTGTTTTGACAACAAACAAGGTAAACAGAATAAAAAGCAAAAGGTGGGTGTGGCTGGATGACCACACTTCTGGTAATATGGGGTGTGGCCTAATATGCTAATGAGTTCCTGTTGGGCTTTTTCTACAAAAAGAGCCCAGGTGATACCCCAAAGCCAAACTAAAATAATGGCAGGTCTTGTAGGCTGCTGACTACTGGTGGGGAACTACTTGGAGATTTGGAGGGGATCAAGCCTGGGTAGGACGGGGTTTGGGGAGGGGAAGGACCTAAGCAGGGTATAATGGCATAGAGTCCACCTTCCCAAGCAGCCATTTTCTCCAGGGGAAATGATCCCTGTAGTCTGGAGATTCAACTGTAATACTGGGAGATCTCCGGGCCTTCGGTCTCAGTCGGAAGCACGGCGTTCACTCTGATGACACCAAATGGGCTGCCTAGGATGGCACTGATTAATAATGGTCTTACTGGGGGGGTGAGGCCCTGGTAGAATCAGGGGGGCATTGGGGGGCAAAGCTTTTGCAGTGTCTCCACTCTCTCCCTTTTGTTCTGAGCCCTACTGAATAAGTCATCTAGCATGGGGGGGGGGGGGACCGTCTATGTTGATTACATACCCTAGAGGCTTCATACTGTTTTGAAGTCACACAGTCTAGCCGTTTAATGCTGCAAGGTTTTAAAATATTAATAATGATTCTTTGAATACAGTCAGGCAATGAGATACTCCTGACTTGGTGTACGTTACAATTTATGAATAAAATCCATAAATAAATTATTTAAATTGGGCCTGCTCCATGAATAATTCAAGTAGCGTGACATGCACGGGCATTTGTATGGCAGTTAGTTTGAAATAAAAATATAAAATCAGTCGCTGGCTTATTGATCTTTGAAGACGTGAGATAATCCAAATGGACAGCTGAGTCTTTCTTTAGCCCCTCATACAGAGAGCTGTTGAGGAGATTAAAAAGACACAAGTAATTGCCCTGGATAGCCCAGGCAAGCCCGATCTTGTCAGATCTTGGGAGCTAAGCAGGGTCAGCTCTGGCAAATACTTGGAAGGGAGACCTCCCTGGAATACCAGCAGTCAGGAGGTGGAGGCAGGCTTCATTCAGCCACCTCTCTGAATATCCTCCTGGCCTCCAGTAGGGTTCAGTTACCAGACGTCACCATGACTTCCAGATGCACACACACACACTCAGACATATGAACAATACACCCCCCGCCAGAGACACAAGTAATTACAAGTAGAATTTATACAAAGATCAGCGCAAGAGGGATTGGCTGGGTCCTACAGTATGTATCAAGTCTATCGCATTTTAAAAGGATTAGAATTTTTAAAAGAATCCATTCCTTCATTTGAACATTTTCTGTGCCACCTTCCCACCCAATTCAGGTTTCCCAAGGCAGCGAAAAGCATTCAGTTCATCCATGTGGTGAAAACATATTTCAAGATACGTAGGGTTACCGTTACCCGATGTCCTCTTTCTAGAGGACATGCCCTCTTTTTTTGCACCTGTCCTCTCTGGGGCTCTCTTTTAAAAAAAAAAAAAAAAAAGATGAAAAATTTACTCTTTTGGGGTTGGAAGATTTGGAATATTCCTAGTTAGTAGCAATTATCACAGTTTAAATAGCAGGGGTATTTAAAACGAGAGTTGTCACAGTGATAACTTGTTTGAAATAGTCGGGACATATGTCCTCTTCTTTGCTTTTCAAAATATGGTTGGTAACCCTAAGATAAGAAATATATCTGGCTATATACATAACAAGGTTTTATCCCACCGTTCCTTCAAGCCACTCGAGGCAAATTGATTGTCCTCCATTTTACCTTCCCAACAGGCGATATGTTAGACTGAGGGAGGATAACTGGCCCAAGAGCAATCAGAGAGGAGAGTGGAGGCAGAGTGGAGACTGGAATTTGGGGCTTCCTAGTCTGATGCATTATTGCAGTCCTAAACAGTTACACCTTTCTAAGTTCACTGAGGTCAACAGGCTTAGAAGGGTGTAACTCTTAGGATGGCACTGCAGCTTGTGAAACATACTGGCTCTCTACAGCTTCAGGATGTCAAAAATGTTGAGAATATATGTATGCAAATGTAATGAAAGGTGGCCATATTCCTTCTTAACCTGGCTTTTTCTGCCTTTCTTTTCCTCTCTCCACCCCATCGCAGTCTTTGACACCTGTTTTAGGTGCATTAGTTACATACCAAAGGGTGGCGCAGCTCTGCCTTCATGATATCAAGAGTTATCACACAATAGTTTGGACCCTCTTGCTCCTTTTAAAACATATTTTTCATTACAAATAGCTCTGAGCTGGACATGTCGATCGGTGTGATAGCTGTGGTGATATCACAAAGGCACTGCTTTTCATTTAAAACAGCAACAGCAATCCTATTCCCCTATGCAGTTCTTATGGGGATGGGATGAGGGTGTTCTTCCCTAGATGAAAGGATGCAGCTTCCCAAAGATTGTCTCTCACCCTTTATGAACTTTCATTTTCTGTCACTGTAGATTTCACAGTGTATATTTGTGTCAGAACTGTTAGGACTTTTGTCCAATAATCAAGAAAATTCAGGGTAATGGATCTTGCTTTTCTGGAAAGAAGAGATTGCTTCTTTTAGTTTAAAAGAACTTTATTACTAAAGGAAAAAGGGAAATGGGATTAGCTACAAATAAACAAAACATGCTTCCTAAGCAGCATTGTCCTGCGTCTGCACACTAAGACATCCTACTAGAGAGTGAGAGAGATTATAGTAGAGGATCTCTCCTTCTTCTTGACCCCTGAAAGGAAACACCTGATATCAGTAACCAATTAGCACAATAGTAGACTGCTAGGTTTCCCGGGCTTAGAGTTAATTGGTCAGCCACCAGGTATCACTTTTAGGCTAACAAAGGTAAACAAACAAGTTGCATAGGTTAACCCTATAATGACTGAATTTCTCAGGCCTTGTGTTACATGCTCATTTTCCCAACAAGAACAGGGCCGATTTATGTGTTACCAAATTCCTCAACCAAAGGTATGAAGGGCAGATTTTTTTTTCATCCCTTTGGATAAATTCATGTTGTATTTGATGTTAAAGACCTCTCGACTTGAATTACCTTCAGGTTTGCCAACCTCCTCATGGAGCCTGGGGATCTCCCAGGACTACAACTGATTTTCAGACTGCAAAATTCAGTTTCCCTTGAGAAAATGGCTGCTTTCGATGAGGGACTCTGTGGAATTGTGCCCCACTGGGGTCCTTCCCTTCCGCAAACCCCACCCTCTCATGGCTCCAACCAGGGCCGGTGCCAGGTTTTTTTGCACACTAGGTGAGGCTACCTTCTGGAGCCCCCCCCCCCCCAAAATGCACCCACCAATTTTCAAACATAAATGCATTTCAGGAAGAATGAAAAACACAAAATTTGAAATTGCTAATTTCTTTTTTTTTAATCGTGAGAACAAGTAATACACTCTCTGATTTTCTCTCTCAAACAGAAAAACACAAATCACAAAGCATTTTGAAAAATTCTGTTAACTTTGATGTTGAAATTTAAGTCTCTTTAATGTTTCCATTTCAAGAACATCAGAATTTCATTTTGTGGGCCTTTTCTTTAGCAAATTTTGCCCCAAATTCCTTCAGGTCAAGCGCTGATGCGTCAACATGTTCAATTGAAATAGTTGCCAGTTTGGTGTAGTAGTTAAGGGTGCAGAGTCTAATCTGGGAGAACCAGGTTTGATTCCCCACTTCTCCACTTGCAGCTGCTGGATGACTTTGGGCAAGCCATAGTTCTGGCACAGCTGTTCTTGAAAAAGAGCAGTTTCTGTCAGAGCTCTCTCAGCCCCACCTACCTCACCGGGTGTCTGTTGTGGAGAGGGGAAGGGAAAGGAGTTTGTAAGCTGTTCTGAGACTCCTTTGGGTAGTGAAGGGTGGGGTATAAATCCAATCTCTTCTTCTTCTCTTCTTCTTTTTTTTCCCTCCAGACAGTTGTAAACATTTTGTATCTGTGTTTTTATAGTACTTTGCCCACTACTGTGGAATAAATGGCACAAAATCAGACTAACTCAATCCTATTCATGTTTACTCAGAAGTATATCTCATTTTATTCAGTGAGGCTTACTCCATTGTAAGTGTTCACAAAAATGCAGCTTGAAGGAACTGTATAAATACTTCTAAGTAAATACCTGCTGAATCAGAGTAGGCATTTGTAGAAAATATACTTTGAAAAATATCAAATAAGCTTGCTGTTGCAAATTGAAATATAGATTCTCTGTCATTAAATCAGTGGAAATCTGGACTCAACAAATACCTGTTGACTTAAATTTAAAAAGTTAAATTGAAATTGAATTTAAATGGGCTGGTATTGAGCTGGATTGCTCAGATCCCCAGGCTTGATCATATATTACAACACAACCACATCTTTGTCTGGCACGGACTGGCAGATGAATAGGTTCTATACTGAGCAGAACCCATTCTGCATTGGGGCTTTCTGCATTCTTGCATAGACTTGGCATCCCAGCAGAGCACACTGGGATTTTGCAGGATGATTTCAAAAGGAAGTCTTGTTATAAACATATATTAGCGTAGAAGTTGCCATATGCAAATCTATATTTCACTTTTTTAAATCATTTCCCTCCCAGCAAAGGACATCAGAGTAGCAGATGTACCCCCAGGGTCTCTCATCCCAGTCTCGGAACACTCCTGTTACACCCAGGGGCTGTCATTCCACTCTGGGGCCTTTTTTTTAAGTTCAGGGATACCCTTCAATCAAGCCAAATAACTTTTCCCAATCTGTCCTCTTCACACCATTTGCAATAACAGGGGGCCAAAGCAGTTTACATGACTGGTCTATTATTTTACTTTCTACATCTGATGCCTGAGCCCATCCTTACACAGGGGCTCACACTGTGGTGAGGACCAGCAATGAGAGAGCGCCAGGCGAAGGGAAGGAGACCTCCCACCAGCCCCGCAGGAAGAGGAGCCGCCAGGCAGCAGAAGAGAGAGAGACCCCGGCTGGCTTCTGCTTCTTCTCCCGCGCCCTCCTTCAGAACGGAAGGGCAGCAGAGCTCCCCCGGCTTGGACAGGGCGGACAGAGGGAAAGACCCGCACATCGTCCAGGAGGAGTAGGTGTCAGTTAACCATAGGCTAACTGCCATAGGCTTGGGTGACTGTCTTGCCATGATCAATGAAGTTGCTGGGTTATATGTTGCAATGTTACCATTACGTTTACTGTTCAATCCACAATGCTTTATGTTTCCAAGGTTTCATTCAACCTCTGTAGGTCCCGCCTGGGAGATGGCATTGGGGAGCCGACTCCCACCTTTGGAATGCACGCCTCACTTGCTTTGCTTTACTTCGCGCATGCTCATTACTTATTTGCTTTCTTTTCCCTTTTATCTCTAGCTGCCAGTTCCTTAGCTAACGTCCTTGAACAAAAGTGCCTCCTGTTATGTGTTACAAGAATCACAGGTGTTATGTATTCCTTTTGCTTAGTTTTCTCTGGGAACTCCCCCCCCCCCCAAATCTTCAACATTGTTTCTCCCTGAGAACCTATTTTGCCGTGCTTTCCTTGGGAATATTGGCCCAGTGTAATTGGGCACCAAAAATTCTCCCTATTGATTGGTAGAGGGTAGTTAGGCCATATTTCATATCAAGTATAATTGCAAATGCAATTCCAAGCTTGAACATTACTAACAAGAAAAGTGTTTGACCGACATGATCTTTTCTACAAATAAAGGACTTTCTGCTTAAGGAGACCTGTTGTGGACTATATCTATTGGGACAATCTCACAGTAGAAAGAAGAGTCCTCACACTCCCCCCCACACCTTCACTCCCCACCTGGATGCAGGCTGGTTTTCTCTGCCAGAGCAGCGTGCCCCAGAAAGAACCGAGAGGCAGGGCTGTGTGTCTGCCACAGTTGCAGCCAAGAAGAAAGTGGGAGGGTCCCGGCCGGCCGGCCGGCCAGCCCTCCCTCCCTGTGGGTGGCGCCAGGGGCTCCTTGTGGGGCAGAAGCTGCAGCTGAGAGAGCCAGTCCCTTCCTGCTCTTTCCCCAGTGCTCTCCTCCCTCACAGACGCCCAGGCTGCTGCTGGCGTTCCCAAGAGCCGGCCACTTGCTGAGGAGGAGGCGAACGCCCTGCCTTGCAGACTCTCATCGTAGGCGTCACAGTTAGTGCTGATGATCATCAGTTCTGCACCCTCTGGCATCTGTGAGGTTAGGCAGAGCTACCTTTCCTAATTTTTAGCACCGGGCCCAGCTCCAACCAATGCTCCCTCTAAGCTGTGGAGTCTTGTGAGCAAAAATTCTACTTTGTGAGCTACTGGCATGGAAGTTGTGAGCGAGCGATTTGGCTACTGCACAAATCAGTTTGCTCTGGAGCCATCCTCCCTGAGCGAAGACAAAAATGGGTGAGCCGGAGGCTAAAAAACTGTGAGCCAGCTCACACTAACTCAGCTCCAACCCAGAGTTGTCAACCATAATTACCTCAGTCTGACCTCCTAATTATCACAGGCCTATCAGAAAAGACTTTCAGGATGCTTATAGGACCAAAGTTTACTTCAGACAAGGATACTGTATGCTGAAGAGAGATGTCTCTAGTTGTTCTTGCAAATGTTCCTGCGAAGAAACCAACCACTCAGCCCAACTCTCTTATCAAACTGAAAGCTTCTGGCCCAGCAGCCTAAGATATGGGGAGGGAGCTGGATCTTTTAAATAAAACCTTCCCCACAGTTCCTTCTCCTCAGACAGAATGTACAGGTGGTGCATGTTGAGATAGGTTGTGTGACAGAGGGATGCTGAGAATACTGAGGCCAGAGTTGAAAGAGAACAACAATGATAGTTTATTTCTGTGCAGGGAATTAAAAGAATACTTCACCAGAGACCAGCTTCCTAATGCAGCCCAGAAAAGCCTGGCTTTAGCACTTAGACTTATTTACTGCGTATGGATTCAGGATAGATTTTAGATTCAGTTCCAGACAAGCCTTTACAGCCTAGACTCCAGGTTAGATCCCCTTAAACATACAGGAATCGGATCCTAACCATGCCAGCCTGCCCCTCTCCACAGAGTCAAACTTACTAGTACAGGTCAGCTCATCACCAGAGACAGACCTATAAACTGGGTTACTCTGTCCACTCCCTGAGGTACAATCATAGAATCACAAGGTGGGAAGGGGCCATACAGGCCATCTAGTCCCACCCCCTGCTCAATGCAGGGTCAGCCTAGAGCATCCCTGACAAGTGTCTGTCCAGCCGCGGCTTAAAGACTGCCAGTGACGGGGAGCTCACCACCTCCCTAGGCGGCTGATTCCACTGCTGAACAACTCTTACTGTCAAAAATTTTTTCCTAAGATCCTCTGCTGCCAATAGAAACAGCTCCCTGCCCTCTTCTAAGCGACAGCCCTTCAAATACTCAGAGAGCAGTCCTGTCCCCCCTCAACCTCCTCTTCTCCAGACTAAACTTTCCCAAGTCCCTCAGCCTTTCCTCGTAGGGCTTCTTGGTCTCCAGGCCTCCGATCATCCTTGTCGCTCTCCTCTGCACCCACTCCATTCTATCCACATCCTTTTTAAAGTAAGGCTTCCAGAACTGCACACAATACTCCAGGTATGACCTGACCAATGCAGTGTATAGTGGGCCTATGACATCTTGTGATTTGGATGTTATGCATCTGTTGCTACACCCCAAGATTGCATTAGCCTTTTTTGTTGCCACATCACACTGGCTGCTCACAGGTAGATCTAACCCCACTCTATGGTCTTTTCCAGGCAGAGCTACCTAGAAAACTGCCTGCTCTCTTCCTGAGGCAGACCTGAGATGGTCAGCTGCTGCATCCTCCCCCCCCCCCACACACACATTCAATCATCTCTTTAAAAGGTGAGTGGATGCTTGAGCAGCATTCATTCAGTCTCAGGTGCTGAAAATTGATTGGCTGTTACACCTTTCAAGGGCAGGTCAGCTTCTTTCCTGTCACAGGTGCAGAGACTATTATTCCTTGGAGTTCTACCAGTAGAAGAAGAAGAAGAAGAGATTGGATTTATACCCTGCCCTTCACTCACTTGGGAGTCTCAGAGCAGCTTACAAACTCCTTTCCCTTCCCCTCCCCACAACAGACACCCTGTGGGGCTGAGAGAGCTCTTTCCCAAGCTGTCCTTGAGAGAACAGCTGTGCCAGAGCTATGGCTTGCCCAAGGTCATCCAGCAGCTGCAAGTGGATGATTCCTCAAACATTTCAGCTTGGAAACAGGTGCAGCTGAAGCTAACTTACTAGTGATAAAAATAGCAAGTGCCCCAAAAATGAAAGGATGAGAGTGTGGAAATACAGCTGTTACCATGAAAAGAAGGAAAAGGGAGTGCGAGGACACCCACCTATTGCAGTCAGATCTGTGTTCTAAAGTTCAGCTAGTTTACAACCAGTGTTAATCAGCATAGCTTTCCCACAGAAATTCTGGGAATGGTTACTTAGCAGCTAGAATACTTTTGGCTTATTTATGGTCCTCTGGTCGTAAGATGGGGCTCTTCCACATTCTCTTCTTTGTTGCTTGTGTGTCTCTATTGCTTTGGGGTTTTTCTTTTCTCTGTGTGTTTTGCTCCCTCTAGTGATTGATTCAATATCACGGTGCTATTTGTTTGGCATAAAAACCTGCAGTTTAAATCTGCATGGAGATATGCTGGACATACAGTGATGTAATATCTAATCAACCACTAGAGGGAGCAAAGCACATGTGGAAGTGCAACCTCTACCCCCCCCCCCCCCCCCAAAGCACAAGCAAGGAAAACAAGAATGCGGAAGAGCCCATGGTCGCCATGCTACTGAAACAGGTTTGAAACTGCTTTATGTTTGGTGTGCTGAGACTGGCATTATATAACTCTGGAAACTCAACTGTCTGATGACTGCTTTTATGAAATGCACTAATAACCAGCTGGAATTCTTGACTTTTGGGGGTAGACATAGAACAAACTATTATTGATTCTCTATTTATACAGATAAGACCCATGGTTAAGTGTTTTACATTGTTAGACATGGTCCATCCATCCACCTCTAGCTGAGGTCCCCTGCTCTCCATTTCTCACTGGAATTTCTGGGGCAAAAGCAAAATCCTGAAGCAGCCAAGTACCTTTTTGCCGTGCTTGGACCTACCCAGTAAGAAACTGAACACCTTTTATTATATTTTATTTATATCTGTAATTGCTTTAAGCAACCTTGGGAGACTTGCTTGAAAACCAGATTTGCTTGAAAACCAGAGTAAAATGCTATTTTACCTCCCTGGAATGCTCCCTCCAAGCCCAACCTTATTATCCAGCTAGAAGTGAATGCAAAACTGTGCTCAGTTTGAGTGGCATTGATTAAAGTGGATTGAACAGCTGTGGTATTTTACAGCACAGGGTTGTTGGGCTAGGGTTTTCAAATGTGGATAGATCTATCTAGTGCTTTGTGGTTTTATTTATTGGGATACTTGGTTAATAAAGCAGAGTTCGCCCAGTCATAGAAGCGAGATATTGTGTGCAGTAAATATATCTCCCAAGAAGTATATTGCAAAAGTAAAACTTACATTTACTAAAGTAGATTCAGTTCACATAGGGGTTGCAGTCAAAAGGAGACTAATCTAAAGAGTACTGTCCCAGTCACAAGTGGCCAGATAATCTGGCATCACGTGTATGAAAGTATGAGGGCATTGTTTCCACAGGAGACCTGTAGAGATGTGTGACTCCATGAAGAGCCATGTGAAGAGTGGGGAGAACAAAGCCCACAGAGAGGGAGAGGAGGAGTCAGAAGGCAGCTTGCACCTTAAGACAAAGAGAGGCATCCCATTTAAAGGGATGACAGTTATCAGGGGTCATTTCGTAGAAAAAGAGGTGCAGGAGCTCATTAGCATAACTCATTTGCATAACTCATTTGCATATGCCACACCCCCTAGCATACCAGAAGTGTGTCAGAAGGCAACACCCACCCCTCAGGCTCCACTCCACAGGTGAGTGAAACTGACCTGCTCTTCCTCCATTCCCTTCCCCATCCAGTACTTTGTGCAATAAAAATAAGCGTAAAGAACACACCCTCATTCTCTTCCTGCTCCCTTGAAACCACCAGGTTTCAAGTAGACTTGAGATACCCTGGACATGTGCACCACCCATCCCTTCCCCTTCCCCTCCCCACAACAAGACACCCTGTGAGGTAGGTGGGGCTGAGAGGGGTCTTTTGAGAACTGCTCATGAGAGAACAGCTCTGAGAGAACTTGTGACTGGCCCAAGGTCACACCAGCAGCTGCATGTGGAGGAGTGGGGAATCAAACCTGGTTCTCCCAGATTAGAGTCCAACTCCTGACCACTACACCAAACTGATGGGGTGGAAGCTGCTGAAGGGTTGGTGAAATTTCTCCAGTACTTATGTGCCATGTGCCCAGATAAAAAATGGTATACTTGGAAAATTTATATGCCACCTTGAGCAAGTCTCTGGAAAAGCAGCACACAGTCATAAAAGGAACAATGATAAAATCATCAATATTAAAACAAAACATTAAAAACAATAAAGACCCTAGCAGGGCTTTCCCCGGGGCGCTGCGCCTCTGCACTGCTCGGGGAAGCTGAGGAGGGGGCGGGGCTTGGTCATCTGCCCGCCCCCTGGGCTCCTCACTCCCGGAGCTGCACTTCTGTGCGCTCCCGCTCCAACAAACCCCTGACAGTTATACAGACTTAGTGATGTAGCGCCTCCCAATATCCAGGCATGCTGAGTCACTCACTCCAACATTCTTCAGATACCACTGCTCACCTCTTCAGGTGAAAAGGAGGAGGAGATGACATTGGATTTATACCCGACCCGTCACTCGGCGTCTCAGAGCAGCTTACAATCTCCTTTCCCTCCCCTCTCCACAACAGACACCCAGTGAGGTAGGCGGGGCTGAGAGAGTTCTTTTGAGAGCTGCCCTGGAGAGAACAGCTCTGAGAGAACTTGTGACTAACCCAAGGTCACACCAGCAACTGCATGTGGAGGACTGGGGAATCAAACCTGATTCTCCCAGATTAGAGTCTGCACTCCTAACCGCTACACGAAAAGTGAGCAGTGACTCGCAAAAGCTCATACCCTACCACAAACTTTGTTAGTCTTTAAGGTGCTCCTGGACTCTTAATCTTTTCTACGTAAGTTATAAAATAACATAAGTCATTAAATAACTATAAAATAACATATAAAATGACACATCATTAAATAAAAGTCAAACATTTTGTTTTGGATAATGATAAAAGCGTGCAATTTTTGTTGCACGACACAGTAAAGACTCTTAACAATATTTCTGACAATAAACTCAAAGTTTGAAAACTTAATCTATACAAAGATTTGATTTGTGCAGCAGCTTTATTCATGATAAAGAAGCTGACAAATTTACCATTAAAAGGAAATAAAAGCTTTTATTTGGGGTGGCCTGTAAAAGAAAGCTGCTGGATAGGAAAGTGTAGCGCCCAGAGGAAAAAGTCATAATTTGGCAGCCTCTTGAATGGGTGATAACTGGGCTCCTGCATCCCCGGCAAGGCCGTGGGGCGTGGGAGCCATTTTGCCACCCAGAAGGAGGGTGGGGTGGGCAACTGGTTGTGATGCCTTGCATCACAATGGCGGGGGTGGGGCTGGCCTTATAGGACTGGACCCACCCCCGCCTTGGCCAGTTCGCACCTCATGCTCGGAGAAGTAGCTCCGAGCACATAGCTGCCGAGTTGGTAGGGCCTACCTGGGCCTTGAGACTCAGCGTGGGGCGGCAAAGTCGGCAGTGGCTGAGTCGGCGGTGGCAGGGAGCATCTGGCCACAGCAGAGTTGGTGGTGATGAGGACCATCGGCGGCGGTGGAGTCGGCGGCATGGCAGCGAGGCACTTGCGGCGGTGGGGAGCAGCAGCGGCCTCCCTGGTGGCTTCAGCAGCCAGCTGCACCTACGTGTGCCATGGCCTGCACAGCGACTCGCACAGCACTGCTTCTCCTCCCTTTTTGGTCAGGCGGTGTGGCCCATCGGGCATCGTTGGTGCCCCCCCTTTTTCCTGTGGTGGCAGCTGGCGGTTGTGGCAGCAGATGCCTCTCGGTGGTGGTGGCCCTTGGAGTGGGCGGGGGCCTTTAGCGGCGGCTGGTAGGGCTGCGGAGCCTCTTCCCAGGCAGCAGGGTTTTTTCCTCGGCGGCAAGCCATGCGGCCTTTTTTCGGCAGCAGCTGCCCCGCTTCTTTTCTGTGGCCTTTCAGCGGCAGCTGGTAGGCCTGTGGAGTCTCTTCTGAGATAGCTGGCAGAGCTGCGGTGACTAAATAGACCCGGGTTGTTGGGGGGTGGCAGCTTGACCCCCCCCCTTTTTTTCTTGGGGCATTGTGTGGCTAGGGCGTGGGATAGTGGTGTTGGGGGGATTTGGTAGTGCAACCCCCCCAATTTCCCGGTAGTGCTTTCGCTTTTTATTCCAGTGCATCCTGGGTGGCCTGCACTTGCCCCTCCCACACACACCGGCGATTGAGTTCAGGGCTGCGTCACGGGCCAAGGAGTAGTCACCAGTGTTCTCTGTAGTTATGGCACTTAAGAAAGGCCAAGGATCGGCCAAGGGCAAGGGGCCCGCCCCCAAGCGGCCTGCTTTCTGGCACCCCCCCGGCTACACTGGCGGACCCCAGATCATCCGATGAGTAAGGAGACCCGGTTAATGCGGCCCTTCTGGCTTGTTTGGCAGCGCTGGAGCAGCAGTGACTGAAGCCCACTGCGGTGATGGCAGTTCCCGATGCGGCCAAGAAAGATAAACTTAACTAGGTCTCTTCTTTTCAGTTGGTGTTGGCATGCCTAGCTATGCTGGAGGATGGTCAGGGGCCAAGAAGATCCATGCCACTGCGCACGGGTGATCAGCAGGGTGAAGGCGGTGCAGGCCAACAGTTGGAACAGTACAAGGGACCGTCGCCTGGGGATGGTAAGTCTAGTCAGCACCACACAGATGCACGGGCATGTCCATGGGGACCTGGCCACCGGGGAAGCAGCCTGCAGCGGGTTCATCCCCACCTGGTGGCAGTGGACAGGGTCACCACACTTCGGGGCATATGGCGACCCACCTGCACCTTACCCTTATCCCCACACTGGATGGCCGGGGTGGTCGTACCCCATGCCTGGTGGTCACACATTTGAGCAAGTCCCCTCCAGAGCCCTGCCAAGCAGGTACACGGTTTTGCCCCTTGGGGACTATCTGTCCTCTGCTACTAGGGATAGAATCCTGAGGGGTGATTACATCGAGGGGTGATTAAGCACTTTTGATTTCGAATTCAGTCCTTGCCCATTTTGACGAGTCCTTGCCCATGGTTTTGGCATGCGACACCTCTCCCTATGGGGTGGGGGTGGTACTGGGGCATCAACTACCGAACGATAGGGAGGTACTGGTAGCACACTACTCCCAGACTTTATCGGCAGCTGAGCGCAACTGTGCCCAAATAGACTGGGAGAGGTTGGCAATAGTTGCAGGGGTCAAGAAATTCCATGATTTCTTATACGGAAGGGCCTTCACCATTGTCAATGGTGACAGACAATGGCAGACAAACAGACCACACAAGTCTTGTCCCTGTGGGTCCTCCACTGGTTGATCGTCTTGGTGGGCTATAATTACCAGTTGCAGCACCAGCCAGAAAAAGCCATGGGCAAGGGCCAGACTGAGCCCCAGGCCACTGCGTCCTCTGCATGGATGACCTTCTGGACTAGCCACTGCAGGCAGCGGACATAGCTCACTGCTCAGTTCGGGACCCAATCATCTCCCGGGTGCTGGGGTGGGTGCACCAGGGACGGCCCTCATCAGCTGCGAGTTCCGAATGCACCCCTTTCACAAGCTGCCAGAACAAACTCTAAGTGTATACGGGGTGCCTGCTCTGGGGGATAGGATGGTGGTTCCCAAGGCCTTAAGGCACCGCATCCTCACTGCCCTCCATGAGGGACATCCTGGAGTGGTGCGCATGAAAGCTCTAGCCAGGAGCTATGTATGGTGGCCAAAAATTGATGCAGAGGTCAAGGCATGGGTGAAGGAGTGCCAGGCATGTCAAGAAAGCCGTCCCAACCCACCAAGGGCACCAACACAGGCATGGGAGTCAACTCGGACACCATGGTCAAGGCTCCATATCAATTTCGTTGGGCCATTCCATGGGCTGATATTTATGGTGACTGTGGACTTGTATTCAAAATGGCTAGAGGTCACCCCAGTTTCCACAACATCTTCAAAAGTGGTGATCCAGGCACTGCGCCATTTGTTTGTGACCCATGGACTCCCAGATACTATCGTCTCCAACAATGGGACCACCTTCATGTCGGATGAGTTCCAGGAGTTTCTACAGGGCAACCTCATCCGGCACGTATGGTCAGTG
Source organism: Lepidodactylus listeri (assembly GCA_029233225.1). Classification (NCBI taxonomy): domain Eukaryota; kingdom Metazoa; phylum Chordata; class Lepidosauria; order Squamata; family Gekkonidae; genus Lepidodactylus; species Lepidodactylus listeri. Next base: position 105,611,199 of record JARCFY010000009.1, on the reverse strand, counting down.
TCCTTCCATCTCACCACCAACAGCCAAGCGGAGCAGATGGTGCGGACCATGGAGGAGACCCTCAGCCGCATCACGAAAGGGATTGGGAGTTTTGGTTGGCCCGGTTTCTGCTGGCGCAACACACCACATGAAACCTGATCAGAGGCAACAGCCCCGCAGAACTTTTGATGGGCCAACGACCAACGGTACTACTAGACCATCTGCAGCCGGATAGGGCTCCAGAGTCACAGAAACCAATAGACCAGGCAGAAACCCCACAAGGGTTCTTCCCGGAGGGTCCCGTCTTCCTGCACAATTTCAGCAGGGGCCTGCAGTAGTTGGCAGGACGAATCATCCGTCCCACTGGACCAGTTCCCTACAAGGTTGCCACCGAAGATGGCCAAGTCCTTAAAAAATATGTGGACCAACTACGCTGCCATCAAGTTACCACAATCGTACCCATGCAAAGCCCCGAGGGACCATCCTGGGGACTGCCGCCCAGCAACATTCCCTGGGAAGAAACAACTCTGGACTCCTTTTTCCTGGGACAAGGGTTTAAAGAAGGAGATCCCCTGCCTGCGCCAGAGGCTGTCAACAAGCCACAAGAAGCACCAAGTCCTAGAGAGAGTTCCCCTTCTGAGAGCCAGAAGCCACTGGCCCCAGCACAGCGACACTCCCTCCAGGAATGCCACCCCCGGCATACTTAAAGGACTATGTGTCCTAGGTATTGTATGAACTATGGGGGAAGGGGTGTTGTGTCTGCTGACCACCACATGGCGCCAGCGATAACAGACCTGAGCTTGGCACCCAGGACAATAGGGGCCAAGGTTCCTAGGATCCACGGAACCTGCCAATAAGATCTAGGCTGGAAATTCAACCCCCCCCCCCCCATAGAACTGTAGGTGGGACCAGGGGCAGGTCTGGGGGTGTGTATATAGTTGGCCTTTTGGCCGGTTAAGCCATGGTTGTTGTAACCCAATAAACATAAGAGCTGATCACTAAGCTGTCTCACTCATCCATGGTGTCGAGAACTCAGTACTTTACAGGGTTTAAATAATTCACTGAAATTAAAATAAAAAGGGTTCAAATCAGGACCTTCCAAAGAGTTGACTTCCAGCCCCGACTGAGTCATGGTACGCTGGGGGGGGGGGCTGAAGTATGAGTCGTAGTCCTGGAGCCCCAGGACGAAGGAGCACGCACGCTCGGTCTGTGCCTGGACACCCCGCCACCAGGGGCCACAAACCCTGCTCCAGAAAGAAGGTCTGCAGACCCCATCATGCCCACTCACTGTGCTATCCCGACCATCAGTGCCTGGGCAGGCAGGCATGCTTGCTCACTCTGCCCGGCATGGGAGGGCTTGGCTGGGCGAGGCGAGGGGAGAGGGCTACGCTGGGCCACCAGGCACTCTGCCCACTGGCCAGCTGGCGAGCAAATCTCATCTGGGGCCCGTCTGGTTGCCTGCCTGCCTGCCTGTCCAGGGTAGTAAGTTGGGGGGCCCTGATGGAAAGTCAGGGGTCCAGGAATGATCCAATGTAGCTACGGGCCTGAGCTGGGTGACTGTTGGGATGGAGCTATATTGGGGACTCCTCCCATGTGATGTGTCAACATCATGGAAGGATGAAGGAAGGGAAGATGCTGTTGTTAATGTTGGAAGAGGTCCAGAACCTACCAGTGAAGCTTCACATACATGGAGCTGATGGCTGAAAGGTTGCCCTAAACAATGTGGCAAACTCCAAAGAAAAGTGAAATGATTTCCAGTAGTATGAGTTCAAACACAATCTTCACTAGATTTCCAAATGAATTGCATTCCGGATGAGTTGAATAGATGGGCACACCGATCTGTCTGCTCTGTTTACTTAAAACCAGGTGTGATTGTTAAATAAACACAATTTCTTATTACACCATTGCCGGCAATTCATATTCCCTGCTTTGCTTGCAAGTTTCATTTGCTGATCTTTTTTTACACCATTAATTTGTACTGCCTAACAAGCACAATAAAATGAATCAGAGTTTTTTTCCCTTTTTGCCATATGTATGGAAATAATGCATTGGGGTTTTCTGAGCCATCAATTAAAATTGACGGTTGCTACATTCATAAATATAAGAATATAATTTACTCCCTAGCCTTATGAGTGAGGGATGCTAAGGTGTAGAAAAAAATGCAGAGCAATTTGCTGCCATCAGCAGCTTTCTGATTATCAATGAAATCTGCTGCGCAACGAATGGCTGCCATTAACCTTGTTAATACTGCATGCATTGAAAACAATCCAGTCCTCTATGAAAACCAATCTATGCCACCCTATTAAACATGGCAACAGGGGATATAAAACATTACAAAGAAATCTTAGGAATTTATGACACCCACACGGGCTTTTTATGAAAATCCACTTTAAAAAGTATCCAAGTATGTATCTATAACAAATTTTGCATTGTAAAATGGGTATCTCTTGTTAAATATCTATTAATTGGCTCGGGGGGGGGGGGGAGGAATGTAGTTCATCAGGGGAGGGGCTGTGGCTTTGCATGCAGAAGGTCCCAGTTTCAATCCCCGGCTTCTCCAGCTAAAAGGACCAGGCAGGAGGTGATGGGAAAGACCCCAGCCTGAGACCCTGGAGAGCCACTGCTCATCAGAGTAGACAAGGAGCCAGTTTGGTGTAGTAGTTTGGAGCATGGACTCTAATCTGGGAGAACTGAATTTGATTCCCCACATCATCACATGCAGCTGTTGGTGTGACCTTGGGTCAGTCATAAGTTTTTTCAGAGCTGTTTTCTCAAGGGCAGTTCTCGAGAGAGCTCTCTCAGCCCCACCTGCCTCACAGGGTGTCTGTTGTGAGGAGGGGAAGGGAAAGGAGATTGTAAACCACTCTGAGGCTGTGGTCACACATGCTAAATAATCCACTTTCAGTGCACTTTGCAACTGGATTTTTACTGTGTGAACAGGCAAAATCCAGTGGGAAAGTGGATTGAAAGTGGATGATTTAGTGTGGGTGACCACAGCCTGAGACTCCTTCAGGAAGTGAAGGGCGGGGTATAAATCCAATCTCCTCCTCCTCCTCCTCCTTCTGGTCTAATGCAGTGACAGCTTCATGTATATTCATGTTTGAGGTCTATGAGATCTCTTGCAACTGCTTTTCCAAAATTCTAGGTAGTACTATTTGGTATAGTTTGGGAGGGTTACAGGGAGGAAGCAGAAAAGCTCTTTTAAAAAATGTAGGTTGGAACCTTATGAGGTTCATGCAAGGATCCTGAACTTCCCTCCTCTTCCTTCTCCCCAGCAGCAATTTCTGACCTTGGGAAAGTTTATACTGGGGGTCACGGGGCCTGCATGGTGCCACAGACAGAGGAATCAGGAAGCTGGAGTGAGGAGAGGGTGAAACTGCTCCCTTCTTCCCCTTTCGTCAAGGAAGCTCCACTCACGCAAGAGACAGGAGGAAGCAATTCTGCCCCCTTCCCCTTCCCACTGCAGCATCCCCATCTGCCTGGGTGGCAATGATCCTGTGAGGGTCCTGTGACCCTGGGAGGGAACTTCCCAGGGCTCAGAAATCGCTGCTGGGGAGAAAGGAGAGCTGGAAAGATCAAAGAGGGTTGACTCACGGCAGGCCCGTAGCTACAGTGGGGCATTTTGGCTTCCTACCAAGGCCCCATTACTTTCATCCAGCCCCCAGGCCCCCTGATTCTTTTGTAAGATGCAGTGGCCACCATGGCTGCCGCTTCTCCTTGCCTTCTCCCTGTGCCACACCTTTCTTCCCTGCACTGCACTGACCAAGTTAATTAAATTCAGGGCTCTTTTTGTAGAAAAAGGCCAGCAGGAACTCATCAGCATATTAGGCCACACCCCATGTTACCAGAAGTGCGTTCATCCAGCCACACCCACCTTTTGCTTCTTATTCTGTTTACCTTGTTTGTTGTCAAAATGGTTTTGACAAAACCAATGAAAACATTATTTTCTGTCCCATCTATACAAACACTTGCCTGAACCAATATCTTATGTCCAACAATTATTCCCACGCTGGATTGGAATCAATCCCTAAAGGTTAGGTTCCCATGGAAATCAGTTTGCCTTCCTGAAGAACTAGTATGCTGAATATGAATTTTTAGGGTTGTTAACCTACAGGTGGGGTCTGGAGATCTCCTGGAATTACAACTGAGCTCCAAACTACAGAGATCAGGTCAATGGCTGCTTTGGGAAGTGGAGTCCATGGCATTATGCCTTGCTTAGGTCCCTCCTTTCCCCAAACCCCTCCCTCCTCAGGCTCTACTCCCAAATCTCCAGGGATTTCCTCAACCTGGAGTTATCAACCCTAGTTCACTGGTAGAACAACCCTAGGTTTGTGGATGCACTGGACGGGAGTAGATTGTGGACTATTTTATTCAAGGTACAAAATTTTATTCAAGGCATAAGATTTCATGTGCCACCCACACTTCTTCAGATGGAACCACACTTCTTCAGATGGAAGAAGTGTGCATGCACACAAAAGCTTATACCTTGGATGAAACTTTGGACTCCAACTTTGTTCTGCTGCTTCAGACCAACATGGCTACGCACCATTTGAATTATTACACTATAATATTTTTATAAGCAATTATGTACCAGTGGAGTGGTTACCATGCAGAGTCTGTCCCACAGGTAAAATGATCCTGTGAACAGGTGGTCTTTACCACATCCAAGTATCACTACCATCACAAGATCACCAATCATTGGAAGTCAACTCCTCAGAAGCAGAAATCTCCCTTATTAGGAGGTTTAAGAACATCAGCTTTGCTGGCCCATTAAAGGCAGATGTCAGCCTAGGGGCAGGAGAAGAGGGACAATCATCTTCTTCAGAAACTCTGCCCACTTTTTAAATTTCGCAAAACAGCAATCTCCAAAGTATTGCTGACTATGCTTATTTTTATTTACAACTCTGTTTCTCTGCAGATGTCCCCCAAAGTCCCCCATGCAATAGTCAAGTGTTCTGCCAACACACACAACAATGAAGCTACTTTTTCAGATGTTTTCTCTTGCATGGCAGTTAGCACCAAACCATTTTATTACAGACTTTAGACACACATATATTTGCAAGCCATTCCCAACAAGACAGAACAATGAACTAGTTACACTCAGGCTTCAAACTTACATTTCTTAAACAGAAGATGTCATGAGAAAACTAAAGAGACTCTCAAAAATTAAAAATATAGTCAGAACCAGCATTTCCTGCTCTTTCTGCTTTTTTACATCCCTCCCCTTTTCCTACAATTTTTTTTTCAAAAACACAAAGAACAAAATGAAACGAGAGAGAGAGAGGAAGGAAGGAAGGAAGGAGGGAAGGAAGGAAGGAAGGAAGAAAGGAAGGAAGGAAGGAAGGAAGGAAGGAAAAAGAGAGAAAGAGAAAGGGAGGGAGAGAGGAAAAAAGAGAGGAAGGAAGAGAGAGAGAGAGTGAGAGAGAGAGAGAAAGGAAGGAAGGAAGGTGGGGACAGAGAGAGAGAGAAAGAAAGAAATACAGAAGGAAAGGCAGGGGGGAGAGAGAGAAGGAAAAGAGATGGGGGAGGCACTTACCGGAGCAGGAAGAGCATAGGCATGGCAACGCGACATCAGCAAGCAAAATGCAGAGAGCCCAGGCCTTTCAGTGCAAAGAGCCCAGGCCTGGTGCTCAATCTCTGGGTGGGGCTTTTTCCTGCTGGCGCTCTGCACTTAAACGGAAAGCTCCCTTTCAGTGCAAAGAGCCCAGGCCTGGCAGGGAGGGGTAGGCTTGGACGCCAACCAGAACACCGTTCCAGTGCATTCCAGCCAAAAAAGAGCCTGATTAAATTACATTTAATTGAATTAGCCAGTGTCCCAGTGCCTCCCGAGGAATTTAAATGCCCCCTGACTTAGAAATTCATGGCAATAGGCCTGATTCACAACCATCAGTGCTTTCTGTGGATGGATTGTGAGATCCGACCCAATGTCACCTTGATGGCATGGGAGCTAACTAGGATGACAAAATTTCAGGTTTCTACTCAGCAAAGCCTGAGCTAAATCAAACACCAAAGACCTGAAGCTGCCAGATACTGAATCAGCCGGTCATATAACCTCACTAAAGAGCAAACAAGCAAGGAAATGACCAAACATACAAAAGCAGCCTTGAAGAATTTAAACAAAATCGGGGGAAGGGGTTTTTTTTGCAAAAATATTTATAGTGGTATAAGATAAGCTATCATGCAAAGTGCAAATAAAGTACAAAGTGCATAATTACATTAAAAGACAGACAATTACAAGCAGTATATTTCAACAGGGTCTATGTACCACTTGAAATTGTATGCCTTTTAATGGAATTACACACTTTGTACTTTATTTGCACTTTGCATGATAGCATATCTTATATCACTATAAATATTTTGGCAACCCCCCCCCCCCCATTTTGTTTACATTCTTCAAGGTTGCTTTTGTATGTTTGGTCGAGTCATATATCCTCAGCTTAACCTACTGTACAGGATTGTTAGGAAGATAAAAATGGAGAAGACAAAAACAATGGAAACCACTTAGGGGAGAAAGGAGGGGTATAAATGAAATAAATAGGCAAAGAGAAACCGCTACCTTATCTGTAGATGGCCTGCCTTTATTGCTTTTAGGGCACATCCAGATGTCACTACAAGCAGTGACCGTAGCTCTGAACACAAAGTGTGGCTGGAAGTACCTCCTGTTGCAAGGATTTAGAGCTAGTATTGCTAATCCACATGGCCTGGAAAGATGAGTGACACCCAAGCATTGGGGGTGACCGATACTAGAATCCAGAGTGTTGATTATGTGCTAAACGCAATGCCTGGAATAAACAGGCACGATGGTGGGAATAAACAGACACGATGACAAATGGATGCTGCTATGAACTAGAGATCTGTGTTTCACTCTGAAAACTGAGACTTCTGGGACAGGATTGGTAGCAGAGGCACAGCCAGATGCATGGTGGAGGAAAGTGCCATCAAGTCGCAGCCAGCTTATGGTGATCCCTCATGGGGTTTTCAAGGCAAGAGATGTTCAGAGGTGGTTGGCCATTGCCTGCCTTTGAGTTGTGACCCTGGATTTCCTTGGTGGTCTCCCAACCACATACAGACTCAGGGCCAACCCTGCTTAGCTTCAGAGATCTGATGAGACTGGCCTAGCCTGAATGTAGCTGACCTAGCCTGAGGTTGCAGTCACACGTGCCAGAAAAACTGCGGGGGGGGGGGGAAGCGAGGCTATTTTCTCAGGTGGAATTTGACCTGCAGTTGCACGATCACACCTCCCTTTGAAGCTGTGGGCACAGTCCATCAGTGTGTGATCAGACGCAACTGTGGGAGAGTTATTCCCCCCCATTTTCCCCCATGCACTTAAACGAGAGATCGATGAATTGCACCTCCACACTGAGGGCTCCCTATGGAGTGTGCGATAATGTGCATACTTCAAGGGGGGGGAACAATGGCATGGAGTCAGGATGGCCTGATCAGACCATCCTGACGCCATGAGAGTGCGCTGGAGCAATTAGACATGGGAAAGTCCATCTGTGATCCGTTGCAACTTATTTACTACTGGTTTTTCCCTGGTGTCTTTTAACTCCGCTTCTGTGGCAGAGCAAAACAGGTTGCTGACAGCTGCAGGGCGCTTCCCAGATGTTGTCTGATCGCTCCCTTTAAATCCACCCAGCATTCATGCCTATGTCGGGTCTAATTGTGCGTATGATCTCAGCCTAATAGTAACCAAACATTTTGATGAGGCTTTAGAACCTTCTGGACTATCAATCAATCAATCAATCAATTTATCATACTTATTAGTTGCTTTTCCATGAAAGCAAGACTAAAAAAGCCCCCAATTTAATACTATGTAATGTAACATGGTGTAAAACACAAAATGATTGCTGAAGCCAACACACACACCCCAAACCACAAAACACATTCAGGGTTTAATAAGCAGATAAAGCTTTTACACAGGAATGATTTATCTGTTGGGGAAAGGGGGTGAGAGACGAAGCTTGGCAAAACTCTCTAGGCAACAAATTCTGGAGGGTGAGAGAACCACCTCCTCCAGGTCCTTCTAACTAACCTACTCTGTATCTGACATGTAGCCCTGAGCAGTTACACCCTTCTAAGTGCCTCCTTCTGACCTGAGGACCAGGAAGGAATGTAGAGAGAAATTTCCCCCATTTAGGCACCCAGAGACAACTGAGAGCCAGTGTGGTGTTGTGGTTAGTCTTTTGGACTAGGGTCTGGGAGACCCAGATTCAAATCACATTCAGCCATGAGGCTCAGTGGGTAACCTTGGTCCACTCTCTTTCAGTTTGGCAAGCCAGTTTGGTGTAGTGGTTAGGAGCGAAGACTCGAAGCTGGGAGAATCCGGTTTGATTCCCCACTCCTCCAGATGCAGCTGTTGGTGTGACCTTGGGCAAGCTACAGTTTTTTCAGAGCTGTTCTCTCAAGAGCAGTCCTCGAAAGAGCTTTCTCAGCCCCACCCACCTCACAGGGTGTCTGTTGTGGGGAGAGGAAGGAAAAGGAGATCGTAAGCCGCTCTGAGACTCCAAGTGAAGGGCAGGGTATAAATCCAATCCTCCTCCTTCCTCCTCCTCCTCCTCCTAGTTTACCTTGCAGGATTGTTATAAGGATAAAAGGATGAGTGGAGGAGCCTGTCTGCTGCCCTGACCTTCCTGCAAGATGTGTGAGAGAGAGCAGGATAGATTTTAGTGCCCAAGGTATAAAATATGAATAGTGTGGCCCCTTTGATAGCAAAAAACCCTCCAAAACTAAACGATTCAATATTTTCTGCCTTACCCTGCCTAATGGTGCCATCTGCCCTGCCTACACCCAATTCTATACCCCCAGTGTCATCCTAAACAGTCTTACTTCCTTCCAAGTCCATTGAAGTCAAAGCACAAATAGTTGTTTGTTTGTTTATTTATTTATTTATTTTAAATCTGTTTATTAGGTTTTATATTATACAGTACAAGCAAAGACATCAAGCAAGGTACATATCGTTAAGAGCTCAATACCGTGACAATCCTTACTTGTTTGATGGACAGGGGGGAAATTGGGTAAACACCCCTATTCATTAGCCTAGTCTGGGGTCCTTGTCCTTATTTGCCTAACTGTTCCCAGTCTTAAACAGAGTGCTATGCTAGTGGGAATAGTGAACTTACGTATAAAACTTTTCTGCAAAAGGGTACCATTTATCAAGCGGACTTTTGAGTTCCCTCTCTCCTACTACAGGGTCAAAGTATACTAAACACTTTTCTTCTATAAAGTAGTCCCAAACCTTGTTCCACCATTGATAAATGGAGGGTTCTTTTTCGTTTTCCCAGTTTCTAGCTATTATCGATTTAGCGGCTGCAATAAGTATTGTGATTAAGTCTTCGGTTGTGTTGGAGATTGGTTCTTCCTGCCATAGGTGTAGGAGTATCGTTTTGGGATTTTCCGGGATCTCATGTCCTGTTATTATCTTGATTTGTAACAGGACTTCTCTCCAAAAGCTTGAAATTACTGCACAAGACCACCAATTATGCAAGTAGGTCGCCTTGTGGCCGCATCTTTTCCAGCATAGTGGTGAGTTTTTGGTGCTAAAGTAGGATAGCTTTATTGGGGTGACATACCAGCGGAGAAGAGATTTGGTTAGGACTTCCTGAATGGCTACTGACTTGGTGCGTTTGAATTGAGTCTTCCAAATCTCTTGCCATTGCTCTTCAGAGAGTGTTGTGTTTAGGTCTTGGTGCCAGGCTTTCTGGTAGTGCTGAAGAGGAGCCGTATTGATATCTACCAGTATGCGGTAGATGGAGGCTATAAGGCCTTTTTGGGGGGTTGTGTTGTATAGTAGCTGTTCAAAGGGTTTGAGAGGCCGTTTGAAGTTCTTTTTGATTGTTGTTCGAGACAAGAGGCTTTGAGTTTGCAGGCATTCGAACCATTTCAGTTTGACTTTGAATTTGTTTTCCAGCTCCGCTTTTGTCGCGATTCGGCCTGCTACTAAGACGTCAATCAATCTGGATATTCCGGCCGTCTTCCAAACACTGAATGCGGTGGATTCTTTAGCAGGTAGGAACCACTCTTGTGACGTAAAAACTTGTAGCAGGGAGTCTGCAGAAGTTAACTTGGATTTGTTTTGAAGCCACGTCTTTATTGTTGTCTTAAGATATGGGTTCTTCAGTAGGCTGATTTGTTTTTTGTTGTATTTCTTCCATAGAGCTTCTTTGAATGATTGATCTGTCAGAGAGTTTGCTTCCATACAGCACCAGTCAGGTAAATTGGTTGTTTGGTGGTGTTGTCTGACCAGGGAGGCCATTATGGTTGCTTGCCTGTATAGTTGCAGGTCTGGGATAGCAAGACCTCCCAGTTTCGGGTTTTGGCGTATCATTTGAAAGTTTATCCTATGACTCTTGTTATGCCATAGAAATGTGTTTAACAATTTCTGCCACTTTTTAACTAGTTGTGAGGGGATTTCTACTGGAAGGGTCCTAAAGCAGTATAAAAATTTTGGAAAAATAAATGTCTTTAGTATGGCAGCTCTGTCAGCCATAGTGAAGAGTTTGTACTCCCATGATTTAAACTGGGCCTGTATTTCTTTAGCTAGCAGTTCGTGGTTGTAATTGATCAGCCTAGCTAAGTCCAAGGGAATATTTACTCCAAGATAGTTCCATTTTTTTGTTATCCATTTGAATGGAAAGCTGTTCTTTATATTAATCGTCGTCTCAGTAGTCAACCTGATAGGGTATAGGGTTGTTTTGGCCTGGTTGACTTTCAAGCCAGAAATCTCTCCAAATTGGTCTAGCATTTTCTGTAGCATTGGGAGAGACTGTAGGGGGTTGGTTATATAGGCTACTACGTCATCCGCAAATAGGCTTATTTTGTATTCCTTGCCTCCAATCTTAGAGCCAGTGCAAGATTGGTTGGCTCTTATCGCTCTTGCCAGGGGTTCCATGGCTAACGCGAATAGGATAGGTGATAGAGGGCACCCCGACGGGTGCCACGGTGCAGTTCCATGGCTTTGGATTGTCCGCCATTCACTAAGAGAAATGTGGTGGGGGCATCGTAGATGGTGGCAATGGCTGTCAAAAAGTTGTCTCCCATCCCCATTAGGCGCAATAGTCTCTTAAGGTATATAGTCTTAACCGTGTCAAAGGCCTTTTCGATATCAACGGAGATTAAGAGTGATTCTTGTGTTTTTTGGCTACGTCCGTGATGTATTATATTGAGCGTCTTTCGGATGTTGTCTGCTATATCTCTTGACGGAATGAATCCGGTTTGATGGATGTATTGACCAATGATGGTTTGCACTCTCTTTGCTAATAATGCCGTAAAGATCTTGTAGTCGACATTTAGCAACGAGATTGGTCTATAAGATTTGGGGTCAGAGGCCTCTCTGTCTTTTTTTGGGATCAGGATGACGTTTGCTTGTTTCCATGTCTTGGGTATAACTCCTTGGGTCATTGGATTGGCGCATATTGCTGTCATGGGTTCTATTAGGTCTTCTGCAAAGAGTTTGTAGTATTCGGAAATGAATCCGTCTGGCCCTGGAGATTTTTTTGTTTTTAACGCCTTGATAACCGCCTTCAGTTCAGTGGCAGTTACTGGGGAGTCTAAGTATTCTTGGTGCTGTTGCGAAAGTTTGGGAGTGTCAAGTGATGAGAGGTAAGTATCTATTTAGACTATAGAGGGATTAGTGGAAGAGTAAAGTTCTTGGTAAAAGGTTTGTAATGTCTGGAGAATTCCATCTACTGTGTTGTGTGTTCTTCCATGTTTGTCTTTCAGATTTGTGATGAATCTTGCTTGGCACTGTTGCTTTATTCTCCAGGCCAAATTTCGTATAGCTTTGGGACTTTTGGTGTTTTTTTCATGCCTATAGATAAAGTGGTCTCGGTTGATGTTTGAAACTTCTAGTGCTTCAAGTTGTTTCCTTAAATGTAGCAGCTCCATGTAGACTTTCTTGCTGCAGGTTTGCTTGTGTTGATATTCGAGCTTTTGGATGCAAAGAGTTAACTCCTCTTGTTTTAATTTTTGTTGTTTCCTGTAGGTCGCTAGAAGGGAGATGCATTTCCCTTGAATTACCACTTTGAAGGCATCCCACATTGTTTCGGGAGACACTCCACAGTCTTTGTTGTTGGTAAAAAAGTCTTTTATTTCTTCTTTGATTTGTCCTGCCATTTTTGTATCTGTGAGCAGAATGGGATTCATTTTCCATGAAAGTTTTCTTGGTTTGTTATCATTCATATTGAGTACGCAGTAAACCGGGGCGTGATCTGACCATTTCTGTATCCCAATTTCAGTTGATGTAACCTTGGCAACCAGTTGTTGGGAGAGCAAAATATAATCTATTCTAGAATAAACCTGGTGGACCTGTGAAAAGTGTGTGTAGTCTCTCTCCTTGTCGTGTTTCAATCGCCATATGTCTGATAGTTCCATTGCGGTCAACAAACCTTTCAGTTTGTTGGTTGTGTTGCTACGGTTTTGTTTTTTTAGATCGGTTTTGTGTGTGGATTTATCAAGTGTGGCATCTATTGGATAGTTGAGATCGCCTCCCATAATGAGTGGCCCCTTTTGGAAAGATTTAAGTTTGGTTAGTGTCTCTTGCAAAAAGTTTTCTTGACCCTTATTTGGTGCATATATAGTGGCTAAAGTGATGGGTTCATTGTTAAGTACCCCTCTGAGGAATAAATATCTACCCTCGTCATCAGCTTCCTCCTCTTCAACTTGAAGATTGCAGCAGGTGGCTATCAAGATAGCCACTCCCCTCGATTTGGAAGTGCTTGGTGATGCGTATTGCTGTGAGAACCAATTTAGTGGCAGAATGTTGGAGGTTTTCTTTAAGTGGGTCTCTTGAAGGAATGCAATGGAAATTTTCAGTCTTTTCAGATCTGTTGCAATTCTTTTACTTTTGATTTTGCTGTTCAACCCGTGTGAATTTAGAGTTAGTATTTTTATTACCGACCCCTCCATCTATCAAGTTTTACTTTGAGCTTAACTATAACATATTTGTTCTTTAAGAATAGAACATACAAGCAGTTAACATGCCCCTGCACTGTGAGCTTATTGCAGTCAAATTTTGGCGTGCAAGCCAGGGGCATCACTCTTAAGAGATAACATGTAACCTTGAATTTCTTTGGTTTACTCAAACTACTGTGCGTGTTTAGAACAGTTAACTTTAAACAGATAAAACCCCATTTCCCATCCACTCCCCTGTCCCTTTCCAGGATCTCACTCCCTCCCCCCTCCCTCCCCTCCCCAGTCCCCTGATATTGTGCGGAAAGTAGAGTTAATAAACGAAAATTATTGCTTGCTTCCAAGTGCATGACTTCTTCCCCCCCTCCCCCCTTCGTGCAGACTTCGTCCGCACAGAGCCCTAGAGGCTCCCCTATGAGGGTTTTTAGATAGAGTACGAATAGGTATCTTAAAAGAGTCGTGTTCAAAGAGGGTTTTCAGAGCGAGACCACCCCTTCCCGCCCTCTCCCAACCTGCAATTATCTTGCTTTACCCTCGGTACCTTTAATAATTTTCACAGCCATGCATATAAAGGCTAGCTAAAACATTAGAACTGAGATTGCGACAGCCTTTCTCAGAGTTAAGTGTGCTGATCGAAGCGCACTGGTATCTTGCTCCATTTTTGTGGTGTTCCTTGGGTTTGCCGTTTCCGTTTCCTAATTAAAGAAGACTCTTCATCCATTGGGGACTCCAAGCCTAGCGCAATCAAGAGGTCGTTCCCCGAGGCAATGTCGTCGGCTTGGAAGGTGTCGCCCTTGTATCTTACTTGCAAATAGCCCATCTGGGACCAGCGATATCGGATGCCGGCGGCGTTGAGCTGCTGGGTGATGGGTTTTAGATTTCTACGCAGTTGTAGTGCATTGGGTGGTATGTCCGGAAAACAAAGACTTCGGTGTCATTGAGCTTAAGAAAGCCGGCTTTACGTGCTTCTTGCAGTATAAAGTTTTTGGTACATTGATCATAGATTTCTGCTATGATATCACGAGGTCCGCGTCTCTGGGGCACTGTTGGTGGTCCCAGCCTATAGGCTTTTACAATTGACGGTGCTACTCCATCTTCTAATTTGAGTGCATTAGCTAGCCACGAAGATAGAAAGGAGGTAAGTTCAGTGTTCCCTTCAGTTTGCTCAGCTATGCCTCTAAACTTTAAAAAGCGCTCTCTTGCTCTGAATTCCAAGGCTAGTATGTGTTCCTTGGCCCACGTTTCGTGTCTTTGTAACTTGCGTATATCGCCTTGGTTTGTGATGGATGCTTCCAACGCCATTTCGGCTGACTGGGAGACTTTCTGAATTGTATTGTTTAGGGCTTCCATTGTTCTCTCCAGTGGGGTCATTTTTGCGGATAGCTCCTCTAACATAACTTTCCTAAACATTTCTATGAGATCTAGTTTGTCTTGCCTTGTCAGCAATGTACTTTGTGTCGGCTTCGTCTCACTCGCGGCTGCCATTTGGTCCTCCCGCCAGCCGGCTTCTCGCTCTCTCTCAGGCCCGCTGCCTGAATCTGAGGTAAAATACACACTCGAGGTGGCTTTTTCAGGTTCGCTTGATTTATATCGATTTCCTCCGTTCTTGCCCATAATTTTTGAGCCTTGTCAGCACTGCGGTACCGGCTGGTGGCAGTTGGGAGGAACGGTTAGGTGCGGAACTCTCTCAGCTGGCATCCGCCATCATCGCTGCCCATGCCCCACCCCCCAATAGTTGTTTATTTAGATGGTGGTTGATTTCAGTAAGAGAGCCAGCATGGTGTGGTGGTTAAGAGCAGTGGACTCTAATCAGGTGAACCGGATTTGATTCCCCACTTCTCCTCCACGTGAAGCCTGCTGGGTGACCTTGGGCCAATCACAGTTCTCTCAGAATCCTCTCAGCGGCACCTATGTCACATGGTGCCTGTTGTGTGGAGAGGAAAGGAAGAAGATTGTAAGCCACTTTGAAACTCCTTAGGGTAGAGAAGAGCAGGATATTAAAAAAGAACAACTTTTCTTCTTCAGTGGTGCCTCCAACTAGCTGCATTAAGGTTTGTTGGCCAAAGAGCAGCCTTGCAAATATGTGAGATTGGCAAGCAAAGAGAATTTATATTTCATGAAGCTTCCTGGGAAATGTTCTCCTGTTTACAAATGTGGATAGTCCTGTGCTACAATGCACACTCATTTAGCAGCTGGTCACACTGTCAACGAGAAGTTTCTAAGCACAACATTTACTGCTCTAAAGATTTGTGGAAGCTTTTGTGTATTAATAACCTTTGACCCAAACCACATCTACTGCACTAACAGCGCAATTATTACATGATGGATATTTCTAGGAGGCTTCTAAAAGAAAAAATTGAGCAATGACCCCCAGGGTACAGATGAAGCAACCAGGTACAGTATCTATCATTTTGCTATCAAGTCAGTGTTTGCATTAATTGAGATAGACAGGCACCTTTCCCACCTCTGAATTATTAAAGGAAAAAGCCCAAATGCTTCTCCCATGCAGTGCTTCTCCCATGGAACAAATGTGCAATAAGATTATTTGGAGCAAGTGAGCAATTGCCCTATTTTTTGTCACCTGGACAGAGTGCAATCCACTGCCAATTATTGCTTCCTAGAAAGCTTTGTGTAGAAAAAATTAATTTGGGCTATCACTATCTTTTGAATTTACAAAGATTGCTCTGAAGACACTCCCCCCCCCCCCATATGACATGGCTGTTTGGGTTGAAGACTGCTTAAAATGATAAAAATATAAAACTCACTAATAAAAATATATTTCCACCTCCCCTCCCTGGAATTAAAATATCAACAAGATAAACAGTTCTTGGCTGCTCCAACGTGCCGATAATGTCTTGTCCAGAAGGAGACCACGGCAGACCTCATTCTCAAGTCTGCATATATTACGGCTGTGCAATTTATCAAACTGCTTTTTCTCCCCATGGGAATGATTAGCTCATTTGTCCTCTACAGGGGATCTAATTCCAACAGCTACCAAGTCAACTGAGACATTAAAGGAAAAGGAGACTGGCACATTTACATGGGATTTTGATCAACAACACAGAACCATTTGCAGTCAGAAAAGGGGGGGGGACTAATTAGGGGAATTAGAAAGTGGTTACCAAAGGCAGAGTGGCAGCCGTGGCATGAAATCTATATTGCCGGCTGGCTGGCTTGGAGAGCAAGGCAATTATACCTGCGACTGGGAATGATGATTATTATTCTATCATCAACATCTTCAGCATTGTCCTTGTGCGCCGGAGCCTGGAAGGAACACCTAGAAGACAACTGCTGTGGGCAGGCAGGCTTCCGCAGGTGGAAGCTGGGTCGTGGGCAGGGAAAAGCCAGTGGGGAAGTTCGGCCTCCACTGCAATTTTTAAGTGCAGAGGGAAACGGTATCCCTTAGGGTTGCCAACCTAAAGGTGAGTATAATCAGGGGTCCGTTGGGGCCGGAGCGAGGCAGAGCAAAGCTCCGCCAGCCCAGGAATGGGCACTAGGGCAGCCAGGGGCCGAATCAGATTCTCTGATCTGATTGGCCCGCTGCTGAATTGCCGCCGAAATTCGGTGGCAACTTTAAAAGCAACTGGAGGGGAGGCGGTTTGAGGGAGAGGCTCCAAACTTGCAGGGTAGCTGCTGGGACCTCTTCCCCAAATACCCACCAAGTTTCAAAAAGATTGGACCAGGGGGTCCAATTCTACGGGCCCCCAAACAGGTTGCCCCCATTCCCTCCATTGTTCTCTATGGCAGGAAAAAATTAACACTTTTTTCCCACCATAGAGAACAACGGAGGGGATGGGACAACCTGTTTGGGGTCCCATAGAATTGGACCCCGTGGTCCAATCTTCTTGAAACTTGGTGGGCATTTCAAGGAGAGGCCCCAGCAGCTACCCTGCAAGTTTGGAGCCTACCTCCCTCAAACCCCCTTTCCTCCAGCCCCTCATATACCCTATAAGTTTTTGCCATTGATTTCAGTGGCCCATAGGGTATAATGGGGCTGAAACTGACATTCCCTTTCTGACACACTTCTGGTGATGTCAGGGGACGTGGCATAGGCTAATGAGTTATGCTAATGAGTTATGCTAATGAGCTCCTGCCCCTCTTTTTCTACGAAAGGACCCCTGAGTATAATACAAGCAAAAGGGCCACAATGTTGGAGTCTACACACTAACAACAATAGCACCATGTGAACAGTACTTATATGAAATTAAACCTCAAACAATTTTATGTTGAAATTTTCTTATTTAAATGTCATAAACAGAATGATCCAACTGGAGAAGCTGTTTCAAGAAGACCTGACTAGATAACAATCAAGCCAGCTGTGAATCCTGTTCGGTTGTGTGCCGCGTTGAAGATTTATATAGGCGATTCCCTCTAATACATGCAGATTTCTAAGAAACTAATCTGAATCTACTCCTTCATATGGAATAATGGAAGCAACAATAGAATGAAGTTTTCACCTGTAATCTGATGCTGTAGGACCCTGAAGACGATGTCAGAAACAAGACTAACCGGTTGTTTAGTCTTGCAGTTGTTTTCTGTTCAGGTCTTCTGAGCGCTTACATAAACCTGCCCGGCAATTGAAGAGTACGTAGTAGTCGTTTTGTGTTTCAAGTTTTCCATGTTACTTTATAACCTTATGAGGTATTCTTAGAAGTGTTTGTTTTGATATCTCAGTGTAACGTAACATATGTTCTTGAGACAACTTATCCAGTTGGATTGTTCTGTTTATGATATTTAAATAAGAAAATTTCAACATAAAATTGTTTGAGATTTAATTTCATATAAATTAAACCATATAAATATGGTTCATGTAAATTCATATAAATTTAATAAATTAAATAATAAAAATTAATAAATAATTAATAAATTAAATTTCATATAAATTAACCAGGGGTGTCAAACATGTGGCCCGGGGGCCGGATCAGGCCCCCGGAGGTCTTCTATCAGGCCCACACTGGACCTGGCCATCTCCTGCTTCTAGTTCTGTTGCTGCTGCTGCATCACAGCTTGCTTTGCCAGACTCTCTCGATCGCTCAGCCATTTCATGTTCCCCCCTGGGTCCTAGACTCTGAACTCTGAGCATGAGATTTCTGTGGTGAACGTCAATAAATCAAAAGCAGGTTTGCAGCTTGCAGATACACACCTGAACAGCATACTCAAGATTGCAACAGCAAAGAGGTGTCAGTTATCAGAGACTGTTAAACAAACAAAATATTGCAAGAGTGCTAATGTTTTAAGCATGTTTTTATTTTAAGTAAAAAGAAAACTTTGTGTTTGTGTCCTTTATAACGTTTATATCTCCGCTACCTGGCATTACATTTTAGGACACACATGGTCCGGCCCAACAAGGTCTCATTTATGTCAGATCCGGCCCTCATAACAAATGAGTTCGACACCCCTGGTCTACACTGTGCTATTGCTGTTCGTGTGCAGCCTCCAGGTAGGGACTGAAGTTGTCCCAGTACTCCATCTTTCTGTGTTATACCTCTCTGAAGATGCCAGTCACAGCTGCTGGCAAAACGTCAGGTACCACAATGCCAAGACCACTGCCATAGAGCCCGGAAAATCTACAACAACTAATGTCCCAGAATCGCCATTGGTCTCCGATTACAGAGATCCGTTCCCCTGGAGAAAAATGGCAGCTTTGGAAGGTGGACTCTGTGTCATCACATTCCCCCATTGGACTCCCTCCTCTCCCAAAATTCTTCACTCCCCAAGCACCACCAAAGTAGAGTTGGCAACCATAGTAGCCATTCTTTTATGCTGGAGGAAGAAGGCGGTCATGGAGGTGATAGCTGCTCCTTGACCCACTGTCAACATGATGTCTCAGGGAGGAATTTGTTTACACGGTGCTTTTTTATCCTGCCCTTCCTCCAAGGAGCTCAGGGAAGTGTACCTGGTTCTCCTCTCCTCCATTTTATCTTCACAACAAAGCTGTGAGTTCGCATAGCCTGGGGTGGGATGGGGAGGCTGGTCCAAAGTCACCCATTCAGTTTCATGGCAAGCTGGGGTTTTAACACGGGTCTTCCCAGTCCTGGCCAACACACTGTTATACTCGAGTGCTTCTGTTAAATACTGGGTTCCATGGATGGTCTGCCCCCCAGCCTAGTGATCAGTTCTGCTTTATTAGTGATTCAGCAAGAACAAGACAAAAAAAACCCAGGGCAATAGCCCTGTTTAAATAGCATGCAACTCCACCCACTTCCCAAACAACTACCAATGATAGGCTATTGTCAGAGCCATCAGTTCCTCATTGGCCACCTCCAGAGTCCTGGTGAGCTATTGTTCTAGAGCTCCAAGCTCAGCCAGACTCTGGCAGAAACAGTCCTGGAATGTTCCAGCCCCAATACGTAACAGCTTCCTTCCTCTCAGCTTTGCCACAGAACGTTACCCACTTATTTTGTCGCCCCCCCCCCAAAAAAAAATCTCAGTGGAAGTGCTGAGAAGCAAGGCAGCTTCACTCTGCATTGTATGCCTTTGTATGCCTAGCCCCCTTTGTATGCCTAGCCCCACTGCAGATTCTGTTTCTTGATCAAAATAGAGAATGACAAAAAAGACTGACAAAGCCAGAATGATACCAAGGGTTAACCTGCCACAAGAGGGTCCCAAATGCAATAGCAACAGGACACCACGGATGGTCACATACAGCTCCCAGCTCAAAGCGGGGCGATGGATCATTAACGACCTACAACCTATGCTGGACAATAATACTCGTCTCTCACAGACACGGGGAGGCAAACCTTTTCTTGCCCACAGACAGCCTCCTCTCCGTAACCAATTATTTACCCATAGCACTTCTCTTCCAAACATGGGCACGGACTCTGAGTCCCAGAGCTGCAACAAACCAAGAGGCCAACTCCGTCCCTATATCCAGTCTGACAACACCATCACAGGACCTAACAATGCCGGGCGTACCATCTCAGGTTCATTCACCTGTTCATCTTCCAGCGGTACATATGCTGCCAAGCGTCAGCAGTGCCCTTCCATTCTCTACACTGGACAAACAGGGCAATTCCTATGCCAAAAAGATTAAATGGACATCAGTCTGACATTAAGAGCCAGTCTGGTGTAGTGGTTAAGTGCGCGGACTCTAATCTGGGAGAACCGGGTTTGATTCCCCATTCCTCCACTTGCACCTGGTTGGATGACCTCGGGCAAGCCATAGCTCTGTACCAGCTGTTCTCTCAAGGACAGTTGTATCAGAGCTCTCTCAGCCCCACCTACCCCACAGGGTGTCTGTTGTGGGGAGGGGAAGGGAAAGGAGTTTGTAAGCCGCTCTGAGACTCTTAAGTGAGTGAAGGGCAGGATATAAATCCAATCTCTTCTTCTTCTTCTTAAAAACTGCATCACTCAAAAAGCAGAGGGATAACATTCTAATCTTCCAGGTCATTAAATTGCCGGTGTAGGAGTGGCGGTCCTCAAACAAAGAAATTTCAAGGAGCAGTTCCAACATGAGATTTCTATTGTTGGTCTCTAAAGTGCTGCTGGACTCAAATCTAACTATTGTCATGGTTTTATTTATTTCCACATCAACCAAAATGTCCAGCAAAGGAATCTTAACTAAACATGGCAGCAGGCTCACATGTATATAGATGACTGAGTGTATGTGGTCATACCATATCTATTTGCTAGCCCGAGCACAGGATATTTTTATGTCCTGTAATATGTTTACATTTTTATAAGTTGGAAATACACAGGGACAGACAAAGTGACCTTAAAAGTTCTTGTTCTCTGCATTAAGCATGAAAGATAAAGTTTTTCTCATATCTTCTTGCCTTTTATGAATGTTATTCTGCTAAATCTACTTTGATTTTGTGTTCCTTTGGATTTTGTACACAAAGACTGTTTTCTTTTGAACTTAGCACTTTTTTGGCTTTGAAGTTTGTGCACAGTCTGAAATCAGTAATGTCTCCAGAGTCCTGATGCCACTGGTGTGTTCGCATTCCTTTTAAATAGTTCTAAATTACTTTTTTTTTTTAAGTTAGCAAAGCACTCCAGTTTGAAACAAACTCGTATCAAAAACCTGTATCAGACCTGATTTCCACGGTGGTCACTCACAGATACTGGGAGGTCCGGGAGATTGGCATGAAGGCCCTTCCCTAATATTGCCCGCAGTGTCAGGTTGAGGGGGGACAGGATGGCTCTCTGTATTTGAAGGGCTGTCAGTGGAGGGCAGGGACTGTTCCTTTGGCAGTAGAGGAGAGGACTCACAGTAATGGGTTTAAATTACAGTCAGAAAGGTACCATCTGGATATTGGGGGGGGGAATTATAGTATGAATAGTTCAGCAATGGAATCAGCTTCATAAGGAGGTGGTGAGCTCCCTCTCACTGGCCATCTTTAAGCAGAGGCTGGACAAACCCTTGTCAGGGATGCTCTAGGCCAGTGGTGGCAAACCTATGGCACGCGTGCCAGAGGCGGCACTCAGAGCCCTCTCTGTGGGCACGCACGGCATCACCCCAGCACAGAGTTCGCAAGATTGGACAGCAAAAATCACATTAATTATTCAAAAGCATGCCAAATGCAAACTTTTACCTTTCAATAAAAAGTTGTTTGTATCATTGAAAGCTCTGTTATTGTGTTTTTCTTTTAAGACAAAAGATGTTAATGTATGAGTTGTTTTTTTCCTAAAACGAAAACCTCAGTATTCAGGTTAAATTGCCGTGTTGGCACTTTGCAATAAATAAGTGGGTTTTGGGTTGCAGTTTGGACACTCGGTCTCTAAAAGGTTCACCATCACGGCTCTAGGCTGATACTGCATTGAGCAGGGGGTTGGACTAGATGGCCTGTATGGCCCCTTCCAACTCTATGATTCTATGATTTCATTTCAGTGGAAGAGCTGCAGAATCCATGCAAGGAATCCCACACGTGCACACATGAACTCATATGAAGCTGCCTTAGCCTGAACCAGAGCATTGGTCCATCAAGGTCAGTATTGTCGATTCAGACCGGCAGCAGCTCTCCATGGTCTCAGGACAGGGTCTTTCCCATCACCTACTACTGCATCCATTCAACTGTCAGTTGACACTGCCACGATCCAGGGTGGGAGTTGGGATTCACTGGGCAAAGGCGAGCCAGCTCCCTCCCCCCTACGGAATGTGCTCCTCTTCCCGGCTTCTGCCGCTGCAACGCTATGTTATCTCTGTCCTTGAGTCGCCTGCTACTTCACACAGACTTGTTTTGAATCACATATTGTTTCCTACAGGGGCAAACTGACTTTCCTTTCCCGCTTTTAGCCTGGGAATAAAACAAAGTAACTGTTCTAGGCGCCTTTTTCCCTAGCCACTGATTGGGGGTTTTATGTATGACAGTATGATTTGATTTTCCTATAATAGTGCTAACACGCTTCCTCCACTCCATTACTAACTCGACACGTGTACCCCGAAGATCACCCTCCAATAAAGAAGATCTTGTTTAAGAACCCTTTGTTTGGTGTGGTTGCATCCCGGGTAGCCTCACATCAACTGGAGATGTCGGGGATTGAATCTGGAACCTTTTGCATGCAACACAGATGTTCTACTACTAAGCAATGGCTCCATGTACCATGTACTTGGAGGTGTGAATGCACAAGGCTCCAGACCGTCTGGGCAACCCTCTGGGCTGAGCAAGTCCAACACTTGTGCAAATCATAGCTGTTGCTGGTTTTTAAGAATGACTTTGAGAGGAAACTACAAATTGAAATCAAATACATTAGCATTAGTTTATACCATCAGACTCAAGCATGGAGTGTTATTTAATCATGATCACTGGCTACGTTCCATGCCAAACTTTGATGCAATTTTTTTTTTTGCAAACTTCAAATTAATTATTCAAATGATAGCAATTAAAATATACCGGTTGCAGGCTCAGTTCATTTGGAAAAGAAAAATAATTATGCAAGCTTGCCACAGGTCTATGGATCTATAAATAGGGACCAGAAATGTGCTCTGCATTGCTAACGGGATGAGCCTTAATTGCTCCGTGATGTTACTCAGGTGGGGAGGGTGTTCAGCATGCCAAATCGGCATCATAAATAGGTTTATGGGAACCTGAATGCAAAAAGTAGCATCCTAAATAGATTGATGGGAACTTCCTCTTATTATTATGCGAAAGACTAACTTTAGAATGGAAATCCATATTCACCGGAGCTTTTTTAAAGCCTGATTTAGAATGGGCTGCATTCAGATGATCTCGCTATCGACGGAGAGTTTGATTAAACCATAGTTTCATTTGGTGGCTGGACTGAACCACAGTGTGCTTTGTTTTCTTGGAGAGAGACACATGAATGCCTTATCCTGAGGCAGAGTGTGGATTCATCTGGCCTGGTATTGTCTACCACGAAGGCTCTTTGGTGTCTCAAACACTACCAGGTCTTTCTCAATACCTGCTACTTTTCCTGAGATCCTTTAACTGGCGGTGGCAAAGATTTAACCTGGGAACTCTGCAAGCAAACCACTACACACATGTGACTGTGTGGCCAAGATGACACCGCCCTGTGTACACTGCCCGGAGGAAATAAAAGAAATAATTCCTGAATAAGTGTGGAGCAGTCACCACTGTGACACTTGACCAACATACCTTAGGGACCGCCTTTCTCCATATATATCCCAGCGGGCACTGAGGTCGGGGTCAACCCATCGACTAGAGATTCCGGGCCTTAGGGCTGCCAGGCTCACCAGAACAAGGGCCAGGGCTTTTTCGGTGGCGGCTCCTGTCTGGTGGAATGAGCTCCCAGAAAGAGATCAGGGCCCTGCGGGACCTTGTGCAGTTCCACAGGGCCTGCAAGACGGAGCTCTTCCGCCAGGCCTTTGAATAGGAGCCGCCACCGAGGATTCCACCCATCAGGCATACCGTCTATGATGTAACCGGCCCGAAATGGCCCTGGCTGGTGGCAGGGGGGGATATGGAGACCTACCACTGGGTCGCCACTTTGATAATATGTTACAGGAAGCTGTTAGCAATGTTACTTGTCATAGGAATTTTTAACTGTTTTAGCTATTTTAATATATTATTCCTGGCCTGTGTGCCCATGTAAGCTGCCCTGAGCCCGTTCGCGGGGAGGGCGGGGTATAAATGGAATGAATGAATGAATGAATGAATGAATGAATGAATGAATGAATGAATGAATAATAAAGTTCAGTTCACTTTCACCCCTGGTCAGATCCTTCCACCACCATAACTTAACTATGCTCACAACTTCAGTATCATCAACCCCATCTCCCCCCATCTATCTTGCCCCCCAGCTGTTCTCACTCCCAGTGCATTCTTGCCTTCTCTTCTCTCTGTCCCCTGCTCCGCTTAGCTCCTTCTCTCCCATCACCACACTCCCCTTTCCTTCTGTTCCCTATCAGCTCCTGGGCATCATCATGCTGCTTCTCTCCCCCTCCTCTCTTCTTAGCCTTGCTTGGCTGAGCATCCCCCCCCCCCCACCTCACACTGCCTTTCTGCCTTCCCCACTGCACTCTCCACCTCAAGCCCTATCCTTCCTCTCCCCCATATGCAATCCTTTCTTTTCCCCCTGCTCCCTTTAGGGCACAACACATGTCCATACATGATGTGTGTGGCTATTATTTAATTGCCCTCTGTTGTATTCCTTACTGCGTGTTCAATTGCTTTTTCATTACGTTGCCCAAGTTATATTTTATGGCATTCTCTAGAACTGTCCACTTTCTTTCTGTCCCTGTATTTAATAAATATTTAATTCAATAAAAAAATAAATAAAAGTGGAGCAGGGGTACCCAACACAGTTCCCGTTAAACGCCTTTTCTGGTACCTGCCCAATGTTTTTAGAAAGTGGGTGGGGCTTTTGCCCAGAAAAGTTTTTGATTGGCCACTGGAGATTTGATTGCTTTGTCAGCAGCTGTCACCACGGCACAAGGATCTTCCCTGTATGACTGGAGGTAAGATGTGGCAGCCACTTTGTGGACTGACCCACCACACTGTGTCAGAATTCCAAATGTGCCCAGAGCCTTCCAAATGTGCCCAGAGTGGAAGATGATGCTGACTCAGAGGAGAATAACAACGGGAAACTACAAAATATCCTCCCTGTAAAGCATACTTGGGAAGGCACGGGCAGACTGAACTTGGTGAGGTTTACTTTCAATCCTGGGCTGCAATCCAGTGTATGCTTTGGAATAAGGTCTGTTAAATTCCGTGGGATTCTTTCATCAGATTGCTGAATTAGTTGTTGCCATTGATGACAACTCTGCATGAGAGAATTCCTGGGAGTGGGAGGGCTGGACTTAATTTGCTTTTCTAGTTGCTAACAGCTTGATTTTAAGGGGGGGGGGGGAGATGCCAGCACTGGAGTCTGCTTGGGTGCACAGCTTTCTGACATGCAAGCATCTAATCCCTGGTTTGTAAGACACAAAGAAAACTTGGCCTTTTCTACAGAGTGTCGAATGGAATTCTCGACATCCAAGTCAAAGAACGGTTCCCAGGATTCCCTGGGGGACAGTCACACTGTTTAAGCGGCTATGATGTTGTCACGGGTTTCTGAGAAAGCAAAAAAAGAGAGAGAAACTACTCTGCATCAAAAATGGTTAGATATGAATGAGAGTTTTTCTTTACGTTCCCCCTCTTATTTTGTTATGGCAGCAAAATGACTTCTGCTAATGGCTACAGCCGGTTTTGGTCCTTGGAGTTCTGTCAGTGGCAGGAAAGATTCCATTTCCTTTCGAAACTGGAAGGGAGAAAAGGACTACAGACATTTGGACTCCCTTCAATAACCTCCCTTGTCATTGCACATTATCTCCCAGTAACAGCTGGTGACGAAGACATTGTGCCTCTAGGAAAGTTCTTTTTCTTCTCTTTCATCTGTTTCAGTTCATTTACCTCCAAGATAAAAAAAAGAGAGAGAGAGGCTGTTTGGTTGGTCTTTTTGCAACATCTTCCCCGGATCGTAATTTTAAATCTTCTAGGGATATAGATCATGGCTCCCTTCCCCCTGTCTCTTTCTAAAAATGTCCTTTAATAACAACAGAAAACGAGACCTTCTCGCTCCCTCTAGATGTAGAGTCTGTCATATAAGTGAATTTTGAGAAGTAGTGGAACAATCCTTTTTTTAAAAAAAGTAGGTGACATCTTCTGTATAATATTTCTGCTATGCCTTTTGCTAAATTTCTCTGTCCACTGGTACAACAAACATGCCTTGTTAATAAGTCTCCAAAGAACATTTGAATATATGACCCTAATAGCATTCCTTGAATATTTTCATAAAACCATCCATGAAAAATTTATGGCAAATAAATATTTCACACTACCTTCATCTGTTGGGGTTTTTTTTTATTTTTGGTGATGCAGCTATGCAGGTTTTGGCTGTGCTCCTGAATTCGCTTACACATATCATCAACTGAAGTTTACTTCTTTGAAGCCAGTAGGACCAGTAACCTTGTAAGACTGCAACACATGCTCACACGGACAATTGAGGGATTTGTATCTTGATTCCAGAGTCAGACCCTTGATCTGCCAAGGCCGTTATTATCTACCGAGACTGGCAGTGGCTCTCCATGATCTTGGGCAGAGGTCTTTCATATCACATTACTACCTAATCCCTTTACCTGGAAATGCCAAGGATTGACCTTCTACATGTCAAGTTGATGCTCCACCACTGAGCCTCAATCCATTAGTTTTTTTTTTATAACTTTATTTTTCAAATTTTCCAATAATCTTTACATTTAAAACATAAACATTGACAAACTTCAACAGGGGTCCTTTCGTAGAAAAAGAGCTGCAGGAGCTCATTAGCATAACTCATTAGCATATGCCACGTCCCTTGACATCACTGGAAGTGTGTCAGAAAGGGAATGTCAGTTTCAGCCCCATTATATCCCATGGGCCATTGAAATCAATGGCAAAAACTCATAGGGTATATGAGGGGCTGGAGGAAAGGGGATTTGAGGGAGGTAGGCTCCAAACTTGCAGGGTAGCTGCTGGGGCCTCTTCTTGAAATACCCACCAAGTTTCAAGAAGATTGGACCACGGGGTCCAATTCTATGGGCCCCCAAACAGGTTGTCCCATCCCCTCCATTGTTCTCTATGGTGGGAAAAATGTTACCTTTTTTTCCTACCATAGAGAACAATGGAGGGAATGGGGGCAACCTGTTTGAGGGCCTGTAGAATGGGACCCCCTGGTCCAATCTTCTTGAAACTTGGTGGGTATTTGGGGGAGAGGTCCCAGCAGCTACCCTGCAAGTTTGGAGCCTCTCCCTCAAACCCCCTCCCCTCCAGTTGCTTTTAAAGTTGCCACCAAATTTCAGCAGCAATTCGGCAACAGGCTGAATCAGATCAGAGAATCTGATTCGGCCCATGGCTGCCCTAGTGGCCACTCCTGAGCTGGCAGAGCTTTGCTCCGCCTCGCTCCGGCCCCAACAGACCCCTGAACTTCAATATGCAGTGCTTGTTACATTATCTGAATAGCATCATAATACAATTTAGGTACAGGGTACTGGGCAAAGGTATCATCATTGAATGCGAATTCCAAAAAGGGAATCCACTTCAATTGCAGGTCAGAGCTTTTGGAGATGTTTTTGTAGTGAGATATTTTGTCTGAAAGTTTGTCTAGGGCATAGAACTCCCATACTTTGGAGTACCATGAGGATATACGTAATGAGGTGGAGGATTTCCAGTTTGTGGTGATAATCACTTTTGCTGCTGTTAATAAGATTGAAATTAAGTCTTTTGTTTTTCTGGGTAGTGTTTGATCTTTCCAAAGATCCAACAGAAGTATTTCAGGCTGTAATAGGAGAGTATGCCCTGTGATATTTTTAATATGCTTGATGATCTGTGACCAAAAGCATTTTATCTTTGTAGAGGACCACCAGCAGTGGAGATAGGACCCTTCTTTGTTGCAGGACTGCCAACATGTTGGTGAGTATTTGGGATTAATTTTGTTGATACGGATGGGGGTGAGGTACCATCTTGCTAGTAGTTTGTATTGTTGAATTTGTATGTTGAGTGCATGCGATTTTAACGTCGGTGAGGCCCATATTTCATCCCAGTCAGCCGATGATATATTTGTGTCGCAGTCAAGTTGCCACTTGGTTTGGTAGGAAAGGGGCTGGGTGGTTTGGTTGGCTTCCAAGGTTTCATAGATATAGGAGATATAGCCTTTGTGGGTGACTTGGTCTTTTTGCAAAAGAGTCTCAAAAGTGTAAGTGATCTATTCACGTTAGACTTTGTCTTTGTCTCTTCAGCGGAGACAAGGTGTTTAAGCTGAAGATACTCAAAACACGGGAGTACGCAATTATATCTTTGCTCCAGGTGTGTTTTGTCGGCAAATTTTTTGTTGATGAACAGTTTGTTAAGGGTGACAAGTTGATTTTCTTTTCAGGTTTTAAAGGAGTCTTGAGATTGGCCTGGGGGAAACCACGACTGATTGATGAAATTTGTCATCAGTGAGGTAGGTGGGGGAGGTAGGTATAAGAGTTTTCTGGGTATCCCAGATTTGAAGGGAGTTTAAGAGAAATATATTTTGTCAAATGGATTTAGGTCTGAGGTGGGCTTCTTCCCAGAGGATCAATTGGAATGGGATGTGGTTTAAATACGCGTCTTCAATTTTTTCCCAGTAGGTTTGAAAAGATGCATTATTGTGCTTGAGCAGGCCTAGTAGAGATGCAGCGTCCCGATATGCAAGGAGGTCGGGTAGGGCTAACCCTCCAGCTTTTGTTTGTCGTGTGAGAGTTGCAAAAGGAATCCGAGGAAGTGACGATTTCCAAATAAATTTTGTTATTAGGCTGTGCCATAGCTTGATTGCTTTCAATGGGATCACCATGGGGATTGTGCGGAACAAATACAAAAATTTTGGGAAGATGAAAGTTTTTACAATTTGGATCTTTTCAGACCAAGGTGAAAGCATTATCATTTTTTTGTCGTGGTAGTCTGTAATGAGTTTATTGAGGGGAAGATCATTATGTTTGAAGAGGTCAGCGAAGTCCAGAGGGATGGAAATTCCCAGATACCACCATGTACTTGTGACCCAGTGGAATTTGAACTTGTCCCTTATATAGCTGCACTGGGTTTCCGTCAGGCAAATGGGGTATAGCAGCGTTTTTGTGGGGTTGATTTTTAGGCCAGATCAAGACCCAAAGGTATCCAAAGATGGTTTTAAGGCCAGCAGAGGCTGAAGACAGACTGGTAGTCTGTCGCGCCTCCGCAGCGCGGCAGACTAAGGCAGGGGAATTTCCCCTGCAGCACGGCATTCGCACGCCGCTGGAAGGAAGCCGCCTGCAGCGTTCAGACTGCGGGCAGCTTCCTACGGCGGCATGCGGATGCCGCGCGGCTCCCCCTCCTGGCACGCATTCACACCCGCTCTGGCGGGAGGAGCGCGGCGCTGGACGCGATGCATCTGGGCCACCTCCTCGGGGCACATGCGGCCATCTGAACGGCCGCTCTGCCTCTGCTTTTGAAGCGGAGGCAGAGCGGCCGAGACTGCCAGTCTGTCCTCAGTCAGAGTTTGAGTTGGTTTAGTTGCATATATAACAATGTCGTTGACAAAGAGGCTAATTTTGAAGTGGCGGTCCACTAAGGGAATTCCATGGATTTGTTGGTTGGTCCTGATCCTCTGTGCAAGCAGTTCAATTGCAAGCACAAAAAGCAATGGTGAGAGCGGGCAGCCCTGCCTTGTGCCTTGCTGGAGTTTAAAGGGGTTTGATGAGCTGCCGTTGATGGTTAACTTCGCTTCTGGGGCTGTATATAGGGCTCAGATTACCCATGTGAAGTTGGCTCCAAATCCATAGACTGACAAGACCCCCAGTAAGTATTTTGGCTCCACCGTGTCGAAAGCTTTCTCGATGTCTATGGATAGTAGGAATGATGAGTCCAGTTTTGATTGTTTACATAATTGAATGATGTTGATGGTCTTCCTGGTATTGTCGGAGATGTCCCGAGTGGGAATGAAGCCTGTTTGATCTGTGTGGATTAGGGATGTTATCAATTTGTTTAGGTGAGATGCCAGGGTGGCAGTGAAAATCTTATAGTCTGCATTGAGAAGCAAGATGGGTCTATAAGAGCTGGGGATGGTCAGGTCTCTGTCTTTCTTGGGGAGGACCACGATGTTTGCCTGTTGCCATGATCGGGGTAAGAGGCCCTCAGTCATCACGTGATTGCAGGTATCAGCTAGGTGTTGTGCCAAAGAGAGTTGGAATTTTTAAATAAAACTTGGAGGAGAACCTGTCGTTTCCTGGTGATTTGTGCAGTTTTAAAGATTTGATTGTGGCTTGGATTTCTTTATCTGTGATGGGGCCGTCTAAGAATTTTTTGTGATGCTGGGTGAGTTGTTGTGGGAGAGGATGGTTTGCAAGGTAAGTTGTGATTGACAGCAATGATGGTGTGTCCGAAGTGTATAGTTTTTGGTAGTAGCTGTGGAAGGTTTCCAGGATACTATCGGTGTTAAAACGAAGGTCGCCGTCTTTATGTCAGATTGAAGTGATTATATTTTGAGTGCGTTCTTTTTAAAATTTCCATGCAAGAAACTTAATCAAATGAGGTCCCTTAAGCCAGTATCTTTGCTTGAGGTATAAAAGGTTCTTCTGAACTTGTGAGACTTCCAGGGCTTCTAACTTTTTTCTCTCTTGTAGCAGTTTTGAGTAAGTTTTCTTCTGGCCATATTGTTGAAATTTGCCTTCAAGAGTTTTAATGCTGTCCAATAGTGCTTGTCTTGTTTGTTTTTGTCTTTTCTTACAGGCAGAGGAGAGGGCAATCAAGTTCCTGCGGAGCACAGCTTTGAGGGCGTCCCATTGGATATGTGTGGGTACGCCACTTTATTGAAGAGGAAGAATTCTTTGATGTTTTTGTCGATTTCTTCTGTGATGGATGATAACAATAAAAGATCACTGTTGAGTCTCCATGTGAATTGACGTGTAGTTGTGTCTTCATTTTGTTTGCTGCACCCCACCCAAGAGTGGTCGGACCACACACAGGGTCCTATTTCAGCTGAGTGGAACATGTTGCTGAGCGTCTTGGAGACCAGGATATAGTCTATTCTCATGTGTATATCATATTTTGAAGAGTAGTAGGTGTAGTCTTTCTCTGTCATATGGCAGTTTCTCCAGATGTCGCATAATCCATGTGCTCGGAATAGTTCTTAAAGTTGAGAGGGAGAGCTCCTGTGGGTGAGGTGTGGCAGGCTGTGCTTCCTGCGAGGGCGGGACCTGTCTAGGCCAGGATCACAAATAGAATTAAAGTCCCCACCTAGGACATACAGGTTTGAGCTAAAGAGCTCGAGTTTCTCCAGGGTTTCTTTGATAAAGGTGGTCTGACCAGTGTTGGGTACGTACAGGGATATCAGGGTAATAGGTTTACCTCTGAGATTGCCATCGACAAAGAGGAATCTACCATTTGGATCCTTTTTTGTGGCGGTTAGAGTGAAGGGGGTTCTTCTACTAATGAGACAGCCACCTCTCTAGACTTTGAAGTGCCAGTTGCTAATATCTGGTGAGAAAAAAATTGAGAATTTAAGATTTTGGTCTGCTTTTTGTTTAGGTGGGTTTCCTGGAGGAAAACGACATCAGGTTTTTTGAGTCAGAAGGGCTGTCAAAATTCTCTTTTTTTATATACAATTGTTTAAGCCACAATAGTTAAACGTTAGAAATTTAGTGCCAGACTGGGAAGTCATGGTCGGGATTCAAGGTGAGGATTGTCAGAGGATTGTCCCTCGTGTCAATGTGGCGTGGCAGAAGAAACCATCCCATGACAAGATCAACTAGCCTGTCCATAGGGACCTTAGAGGTGGCCAGCATTATTAAGTCATACCAATAAGCCTTACATCTGGGTGATAACATTAGAGCATTAAACAACTTCAAGCACTGCATTACATAAAGAAAAACATTCAAATAAAAACAAAAAATACAACAACAAAGGGAGGACTACTCTATTAGTCCTGCATCCCCTTCCTTTAGGGGTAAAGATGTTCATGACTGATCAGCTCTCAGAAGAGAGAAACTGGGTTAGGGTTAAAACTTGAAGGGATTCTGCGATCCCCTATTTGTAATTATTAAAATCAACATTTGTTTACATTAATCTTAGCTATGGTTGTACACTAAACTTCAAGGCCTCAGTGTTGAGACAATATGTGATCTATAGGCATTAATCACATCAGGCTTTAACAAAATAGTGCAAAAGGAAGCTTAGTTCTAGAATACTTATATCAAAGTTATGTTCTGCAGGTTAGGCCTGCTAATGTCTCTGTGTGTCTGGATTGGGCTCTCATACCATGGTGGCACTCAAGTGTGATTTTTCTCTTGTATAGAGATATTGTACATCGTTTTGCAGGGTGATGGTGGCCTCTAACACTGATTCCGCTGTTTGCACTACTGCCATGTTTCTTTAAATTCAGAAAATTGTTCCATGAGTGGTTTTAGAACCTCCGCTAGTGTGTGGGATTTTCTTTCAAGGGATTTTCCCAGATTTGTTTCTAGGGCTTGGAGTGAGGTGTATCGTTCCCAGCAAGTAACGGGCATGCTGTCCTCCCTGGTATCTGTTTCCCCGGGCGCCATTTTGCCTACCGTCTTGGAGCCAGGCCACTGGGCCGCATCTCTATGTTGTGCTGAAAAAAATGGCAGGATCATCTTTGAGGCGGGCTGCCCAGGTTTGGATTTTGGTCCGGTTTGTTGTCCCATGCTGCGGGAGTGAGTTTCGGGTGATAGTGAGCTAAGATTTAGGATTAGGAGAACATTGGCGGAGCTTCAGAGTCAAGTGTCCATCTCAGGTTGAGCTGGTGCCACGCCCCCCCTCAATCCATTAGTTGTCATGCCCTCTCAGCCCCTCCTGCCTCACAGGGTGTCTGTTGTAGGGAGAGGAAGGGAAGGAGATTGTGAGCTGCTTGGAGACTCTGAGTGAGGGTGGGGTATACATCTGATCTCCTCCTTCTTCTTCAGTTCAAAAAGGTTCTCCAAAGGGCTGACTGACACAAAGGACCATCAGATGCCCTCAAGAGGCAACTTGCATGTGTGAATGAGTCATTCATAGATATACCATTAAAAGCTTTTTGGATCATATTCTTTTTTCCCTTAATAATCTTTTGTTTATATAGTATAACAATAATTTTCAATAGCACATACTATTAGGAAACCACAACAATAACAACATAATTACAAACACAAAAAAACACAAGAGTGATAAAACCAAACAGCTATTCAATATATTAGAATTCAAATTATTCAAATTATCAGGAAGCTATTTAAATGATCAGGAAGTGCCTTTTTAAGCTTATTATGTCTTTCCACATATTCAAGAAAAGAGAACCAACACTCCAAATAATCTGAATGAAAGCCCAGATTCTCCACCAAGGAAATAACCTCTGATATTTTGTCCATGACCAGGAATTCCCATAACTTATTGAACCACTCAAGCACCATTCATTTCAATAGACTCAGTTCACAGATGCAGCTGCCGACTATCCAATGCCCAGAGATCAGGCATAGAGAAAGTCAGACAGACACCAATGCTTGCATCTACACTTGCTGTAAAGTTGTCTTTCCTCCTGGATTCAGTTGCCTTTCACCACCATCTTAAGGCTGCAGTCACACGCGCCAGTTGAAGTGGAGGGGAAACGAGGCTATTTCCTCTGGAGGAATTTGACACACAGTTGCGAAATCCCTTTGTAGCTTCAGGCTCAGCCCGTCACTATGTGACCAGATGCTTCTACGGGTGAGTCATTTTTGGTGGGGTTTTTTTTGCTCTTTCCCTTGCACACAGACGAGGAATCGCACCTCTGCACTGAGGGGTCCCTATGGAGTATGCAATTATGCGCATACTGTGAGGGGGGGACGGAACCAAGATGGGATGGAATGATCAGACCATCCTGATGGCATGAGAGCATGCTTGTGTGATCAGATGTTAGAGCCAGACTTTCTCCGGTGTCTTTTAACTCTGCTTCCATGGCGGAGCAGCATGGGTTGCCAATGACTGTGGGATGCTTCCCAGATGTTGCTGTCTGATCATGACCTTTAGATCCATCAGGCATTCACAGCTATGTCGAATCTAAAGGTGTGTGTGATTGCAGCCTAAGTGTTACACCCTTCTAAATTCCGTTTAGAATGGCTGTGACTCTGCTTCAGATGGCAATTTTAACCATATTGATCCATGTTACTGTAACCTGAGGGTAGATTATTGTAATGTACTTTACATGGGACTACCCCAAAAGGCAATTTCAAAAGCAGCACCCCTTTTGTTAATTGGAACAAACAGTTGTACGCATTGTGCCTGTTTTGGAGAGTTTGCATCAGCTACTTCCCAGATTAAGGTGCTGGCTTTGACTTATATAAGATGTTATGGCCTGGACCCTCTAAAGAACCGTCTCTCCCATTATATGACCATGTCCCGATTTCACTCTTTCCAGTAGCATCTTATGGTTCCCTCCCAGGTTGTCTCAAGACAATCCCCCACGCTATTTGCAATGGAAACGACGGGCCTTTATTTGTGGCAGGCATAACTCATCAAAAAATAATAATACATGTTTGAAAACTGGCCTCTAACCCCAGAATGATGGTGGAAATTTCAGTGAAGAAGTTGGTTTTTATACCCCATTTTTCACTACCTAGGAGGAGAAGGGAAAGGAGTTTGTAAGCTGCTCTGAGACTCCCTTGGGTAGTGAAGGGTGGGGTATAAATCCAATCTCTTCTTCTAGGTTTGTGGATGCACTGGACAGGAATAGTTTGTGGACTATTTTATTCAAGGCACAAAATTTTATTTAAGGTATAAGATTTCATGTGCCACCCACACTTCTTCAGTCAAGTGTTCTGCCAACACATACAACAATGAAGCTACTTTTTCAGATGTTTTCTCTTGCATGGCAGTTAGCACCAAACGACTTGAATACAGACTTTAGACACCCATATATTTGCAAGCCATTCCTAACAAGATATAACAAACACTCAGGCTTCAAACTTACATTTCTTAAACAGAAGATGCCATGAGAAAACTAAAGAGATTCTCAAAAATTAAAGATATCATCAAAACCAGCATTTCCTGGGCTCTCTGCTTTTTTACATCCCTCCCCTTTTTCAATAATTTTTTTTTTTACAAAAACACAAAGAACAAAATGAAACAACAAGAAAGAAAGAAAGAAAGAAAAGAGAGAGGGAGGGAGGAAGGAAGGAAGGAAGGATACCCATGCCCCCCCCAAATGTTTGAGCCCTTGAAAACAGCTTTAACAACATTACTTAAAAAAAAAATAATTGTTTTAATTGCTTTTTTCCCTATACTACTACTACATGCTAAAAACATACGCTAATCTATATTATACAGAGAATACAGTTTGTAATGTTTCAAAGTAAGAATATTATTATATTGAAAAGCAATGTTAAATCTTGGTATCATCTGTTAAATCTATTTTGTTGTCTAGATTAAAAATAAAAGCTAGATGACTGGATTGCATACAGACATAGAAGTATCTAAAATCTAGGTTTACATCATTATCTGACTTAGTGCATCACGATATCAAAAAAAAAAAACAATTCAACATTATTTTTTCTTCGGTCCTCTTCTTTTTTCTTCCTTCCTTCCTGAGGCTTAGGAGCCACGGCCCCTTTTTCAGAATCCGACTGTTCTTCAAGTTCTCCGCTTTCTGAGCCATTAAATCCATACATACTCTCCTGCGATTCCAGTGAGTCGTCTGACTCAGTCTCTGCTTTTTTCTTCTTACATTTTTCCAAAAAAATTTTGCCTTTTCAGTAGAGTCAATTTTGTATTTTTTGGCTTTGTAGCTGAAGATCAGTCCCTCCGGAATGTCCCAATGATAGGAAACAGACTCCGATTGTAACCATGCCGTCAAGCTCTTGTAGGCTTTTCTTCTTTTTTGAATTTCAAATGGAATATCTTTTAACACTTTGATCTCTTCTCCTTGAATCTTCAGAACTGTTCTATTCATGGCTTTTAACACCAAATCTCTTGTTGATCTTCTGGAGAACCTTATCACAATTTCACCTGGCAGGTTTTTCTTCTTTACAAATTCTGGATAAGTCCTGTAGACTAAATCCATATCGCTTTGTATTTTCTCTGCTTCCCAACCTGTCACAGGAGCCAATGCGTCACTTAGCAGCTGTTTAATGTTCTCTCCTTTTTGTTCAGGAACATTCTGAAATCTCAAGTAGAAATTTGAGTGGTCCATTTGAAGTTTTAAGACGCTGTCTCCTTGTAGAGCATTATCTTTTTCTATTTTTTGCAATCTGGAGTCATTTTTATCAACTATTTTTCTGACTTCCAAGAGTTCCTGCTGCAGCTTTTCTGATCTCTTTCCAGACTCAGTCATTTCTTTCTGTATAAAATCCATTTTAGTGTTGAGAGTAGCCAGCTGATCCACTAGAGGTCGCAGCATCACTTACAACACTGTATCCCACTTCTGACACCATGTAATGTCTGTTATTAAAGAGGAGGCCCACAGATACAGCACAGTTCAGGTTCTCAGTAGCCTTTATTCAGTATCTTCATTAATAACAAAGTAAGCCCCGACCTACAGGGAGGAAGACTTAATAATCAGAGAGAGGGAGGGGTGCCTCTATTATTCCTTCCAGGTGTGGAAACAATTCAAACCTGTCTTAAAGAGATACACCACATTCAGCTCTGTGATGTCGCCCTTTGCACTCGGAACTGAACTTCCAACTTTAGGGGAGGGTTTTCTCCCCGCCATTCTTGCTTACTTTCTCAGTTGTTTACAGTTAGATAAGGAGTCCCGAAGAAAACAATGGCTTTT
Source organism: Lepidodactylus listeri (assembly GCA_029233225.1). Taxonomy (NCBI): domain Eukaryota; kingdom Metazoa; phylum Chordata; class Lepidosauria; order Squamata; family Gekkonidae; genus Lepidodactylus; species Lepidodactylus listeri. The sequence goes on along the minus strand of JARCFY010000009.1, from coordinate 105,574,644 downwards.
TGTCACACTAATGCCTTTGCAAAGCTCTCTTCTTTGTCTGCGCGATCCTGCCCTCCAGCACTCAGATTATGCTCCGTAGTCGCAACAAAGCCGTGGGAAAGTCTCGCGCTGTAAGTTACATTGAGGGGGGGGATTTCGTCCCTCCAACCCATCCCTGCCGCTTCCACTGTTTGAGACTCACAGTTTTGCCATTGCGTATCAGGAGTTACATTGCTTCTCTGCCTTCTCTGCTGCTTCTTGGTTGCGCTTTTGTAGCCATGCGGCTTCTGCAGCGGGCGAACCTACAGGGGTAAAAAGGAGCCTCGATCCTGCAGTCACCACCGCAAGGAGAGGCTGCCTTCAAGCACCCCAGGCAGAGTCCAGTCGCTAGCGTCTCTGAGGGTTCGGACCAGTCCAGGACCCTTTCTAACCCACCGAGAGGGGATCGCCTCTCCCGCAGATGCAGAGAGAGGCATCCTCCATTAAGCGCATAATTTACCAGAAGTCACAACATTACTTAAAAATGAATGATTTCTACATGATCAAGATGCACAATCCAAGATTCAGTCATAGACTGAAACCAAATATGCTTTTTAATTTATTCTCACTTTAGTGATCAAAATTTTAAAAAACTCTACAAAAACCACATCCAGGTCATCATCCAGTATATCTCTTCTTCATTGCATACACTCATGAAAATATTGATTGCAACACCAAAGCAGAGCCAAAGAAAGGAGTAAAACAGTGTTCCCCCATAGCCATTCTCACTAGCAAAAATGAAGTAGAAGGGAAGCTGGAAGCTCCTCCTCCCCTCTCACAGCACTCTGGAGTGCACCGAAGGAAGGAAGGAAGGAAGAAGGTAGGTGGGGGGAGAAAGAGAGAGAGAGAGAAAAGAAAGGAAGGAAGGAAGGAAAGGAAGGAAGAAAGGAGGGAAGGAAGGAAGGAGGGAACGAAGGAGGGAAGGAAGGAAGGAAGGTGGGGGAGAGGAAGGAAGGTAGGTAGGTAGGTGGGAGGGGGAGAGAAAGGAAGGAAGGAAGGAAGGTTGGGGGGGAGAGAAAGGAAAGAAGGAAGATGGTGGAAGAGAGAGAGAAAGAGAGAGAAAGGAAGGAAGGAAGGGGGAGAGAGAGAGAGAGAGAGAGAGAGGGTGGGGAAGAGATGGGGGGGAGGCACTTATTGGGACCAGGGAGAGCATAGGTGCGGCGATGTGATGGCGGTAAGCCAGCTGCAGAGAGCCGCGGCCCTGTGCTTGATCTCCGTGTGGAGATCCAGAGCGCGGGGCCCTTTCCTGCCAGTTCTTTGCTTTTAAAGGGAACGTTCCCTTTAAGTACAAGGAGCCGGGAGGCCAGGGCCCGTGCTTGCTCTCAGTGTGGAGATCCGGAGCGTGGGGCCCTTTCCCTCCAGCCCTTTGCTCTTAAAAAGCCCATGTTCGATCTCCACACAGAGATCTGGTGCATGGGGCCCATTCCCGCTGGTGGGGCGGGCTCGGACCCCAGCCGGAACACCATTCTGGTCCGTTCCAACCAAAAAAGAGCCCTGGTATTACTAGTAAGTATATTCTAAGGCTGCAGCCTGCTAACAAGGTCATGGTTTCCAGTAGTTATTCCTTCCCTCTTTCTTTTCTTGTGCCCAGCTCCATCTGGGAGAACCGGGTTTGATTCCCCACTTTCTGCCCTTGCACCTGCTGGATGACCTTGGGCAAGCCATAGCTCTGTACCAGCTGTTGTCTCAGAGCTCCTTCAGCCCCACCTACCTCACAGGGTGTCTGTTGTGGGGAGGGGAAGGGAAAGGAGTTTGTAAGCCGCTCTGAGACTACAAGTGAAGGGCGGGGTATAAATCCAATCTCTTCTCTTCTTCTTCTTCCATAGTTTTGCATGCACAGCCAGATTTTGCAAAGTGGTAGTTAGTGTATCGCAGCAAGATAAAACAACCTCTCCCTCTCTTTTCCTTAATGTTATTTCCATGGTTTTTCTCACCCCTTTCTAATTCATTAATCTCTCCTTCTATCTAATTTTTCTGTTACTCCCCCCCCCCCCCCCCATTTTCCATATCTTGGTCTCAACTCATCCTGCTTGGGAATTTAGAAGAAATCTTGGTTTTCATACCTCACTTTTCTCAAAGCAGCTTATAAGCACTTTCCCTGCCTCTTCCCACAACAGGCATCTAGGGATGTAGGTGAGGATGAGAGAGTTCTGAGAGAACTGTGAGTGGCCCAAGGTCACCCAGCAGGCTTCATGTGGAGGAGTGAGGAATCAAATCCAGTTCTCTAGGTTAGAGTCCACCACTCTTCACCACTGCACCACACTGGGTCTGTTTTAAAGAAAGACAGCCCATCAGATTGGGGCAGATTAGGACTGCATTGGCCTTTGGCTGGGTGGTATGTATGCATGCAAGACAAATGATGAAGGCTGGCTGAAGTGGGGTTCAGATCTCAGGTGAAAATTAAAAGCTCACTATGACCACTATTAAAATCTATTCTCTTGACTGCCCATAAGACTTCCATTCTTCAACCTAAGAAGCGGCCAGTGGATTGCATGTCATATTCCTGAAAAAACTTTTTAAAATTTTTGCATGCTTAAAACCATTCTCAAAGAAGGCCCTTCCCATGCCATGTCATGTGGACTAAGAACAGTGCTCCCACTACCCCCTCAGCATCAAAAAAAGAGAGAGGCTATAGCAAAGAAGAAGAGGAGGAGGAGGAGATTGGATTTATACCCCGCCTTTCACTTGGAGTCTCAGAGCGGCTTACAAACTCCTTTCCCCTCCCCTCCCCACAACAGACACCCTGTGAGGTAGGTGGGGCTGAGAGAGCTCTTTCCAGAACTGCTCCTGAGAGAACAGCTCTGACAGAACTATGGCTTGCCCAAGGTCATCCAGCAGCTGCAAGTGGAGGCGTGGGAAATCAAACCTGGTTCGCCCACATTAGAGTCCGCACCCTTAACCACTATACCAAACTTTTTGGCCAGGCCAAAGGAAGTAAATGTGATGACAGAGGGAAGTGATCGGGGGGGGGGAGAGTTTAAAAAATGCTGCTACTGGAGTTAAGGATTAGAGGGCCCTGCTGGGATGCGAACGCTTGGTTTAAAAGACTGCAGGGGTCATTTTCTTTTTTTTAAATTTTTTATTTTGAACAATTTTTATCTCTAATAACCAACAACTTTACAAGTAATAAAGGAAAAGTCATTTACATTAATATTGTGAGAGTGATTACATACACTCCATTTTCGAAGATCTGTCTAAATTTCTATTAATCAAACTTACAACTACATCTAAAACTACTAACCTATTACAAGCAAAAGTATCTACCTCTTAATTACTTAATTAAAAATATAATAACTTCTGATAAGTTCTGTTTTTAGGAATAATACCCGAATTAGACAGATACACCGTTTTAGGAAACCATATGGCCTGGTACTATTTTTGGTAAGTAATCAAATTTTGCGATAAAGTATGAGAAGTTATTTTCCCAAGAACAAAATGGTTCCACAATTTATTTTGCCAAGATCCCAAAGAGGGGGGTGTTAACAATTTCCAATTTTGGGCTATGGTAAGTTTAGCAATAGTAAGTAGTGTGGAAAGCAAAGCTATTTGTGATTTCGATAAATTGTCTTTTGGAAACATATCTACCAATACTGCCTCAGGTAACCAAGGTAGTTGAATAGTTGTTATTAGTTTAATTTGAACCACAATTTGGGTCCAAAAAGATTGTATATGTGGACAGGCCCACCAACAATGCAAAAAGTCCCCAACTTGGCCACTTTTCTTCCAACACAAATTATTTGGTGTATGGAATATCCTCTGTAGCCTTTTTGGGGTAAAATACCATCGATGAAGTATTTTGAAAAAATTGAATTTTATAGAAAAAACAGTTGAGGATAAACTTGAGGAAGCCCAAATTTGGTCCCAATGCGTCAAAGCGATTCTGTTTTCGCAATCCAGATGCCATTGAGCTTGGGATTTTAAAATACCTTATTTTTTTGAAGCCATCAAAATTCTATATATTTTCGATAATAAACCTTTAATTTCCACATTTTTGTTTTTGATTATTTTTTCAAATTCTGTCAAATTTCGTAAAGGGTTTAGTTCAGTAAAGCAGGATTGTAAAAGATGATATAATTGTAAGTATTGGAACCAAGGGATAGATTTACCAGTTTTTGTTTCAATGCAGGGGTCATTTTCAAAGACGACTTTTGGCATCTGATTTGCAGAAACGATATTCGAGGGAGACTTTGGAAAGGGTGGTCGATATGAGAAGCAGAGATAGACGAATTTCAGTTAAAACATCTCTGATGATTCAGAACACAGTCTGTTGGTAAGAGAGGAAAATGGAGAGCTTGATAGATTTTCATCAAAAATAGAAATACAGGAAGACTGGGGTCAGGGGAGGAGTGTGTGAGAGAGAGACATTCTCTCTCACACACACATGACATTCTCTATTCTCCAGTGTACCATTTTTCTGCTCCGTGATTCCCTTTATAGACACATCAGAAGCTGAGAAAGGGGGAGAGAGAAACATACCGAGCTTTTCATCAGCGACACAAACAAAAATCCTACCCCGAATATTGTATCTTTTATTATCAAAACAATCCTATAGTTGTTTAATATCTCACTCTCGTAAAGATTCTACATTTGGTGGTGTTCAGACGCTGCATGATATGGAATAAATGTCTCTAATAATGGTATGGATTCCCTCTGAATGGATGATATAGTAATAAAATATTGATTTCAAGAAGATAAGTGCTAGAAAACCTGGCAAAAAAAAATGGTTTATTGATTACTAAGAGCCAGACGAGTGCTAAGCCATGCAGCAACTAAAGAGGGCAGGTATATGTGGGATAATTCGGGAATGTGGGTGTGGCCACAGAGAAAAAAAGCTGATATTCGAAAAATGTTTCTTATAATGTGGCGAGGATTTTCATAGTAGTGATATGCATTCATAACTTCTGGGGTGGGGGGAGGATGATAAACAGCCCCCCCCCCCTCAGCTTAGTCATCCAAAGAAAACTAGTAATTGAATTAATTGAAAAGTGTGAGTGGCTCGCCCAGAATTGCAGTTGCAAAAGACAAGCTTTGTGGACAAACAGCAAATAGATCCTTTTTGACACTTTAATTACACAAATTTAGAACGGACACTGTTCTGTCATAGCATAAAGAGGCAGGCTTTTGTTTCCATTTATCTCTGTGGCTCCCCCCCCCCCCCCCCCCAGTAAAATGTTTTGTTAGATTCTATATGCAGTTTGTTATTTTTATAAGTGGAACTTTCCATATGAGAACAGGGGAGTTCTTGGAGACAAAACTTCTGCCTAGTGTTGCGAGCTCCCTGTGAAGAGCACAGGTTCTATGGATCCCCCCCCCCACCCGCCCCACAGTCAGAAGGAAATAGACAAGCACTCAAGGCAGATTCACGTATCACTTATTGCTAACAACAGGGGTCATTCCGAGCAGGAGCTCGGGGGAACTCAGCTCCGGGAGTTGGTGCCAGCCCCGCCCTCCCACGGGGGAAAGCCTGCTTGTGTCATGGCTGCAGCAAAATGACCCCGTCCCCTGGAAAGGTCCTTGTTCCTCCGACCAGCCTTCTGAAGGCTTCAGCCACCCCTGAAGCTATCCTCCCAGAATAGTGGTATTTCTGAGGCTTGGATTAGTAGCGGTCCCCTCTCAGCCAGCACTCTCTCTCTCTCTCCTTTCTTTCTTGCCTTCTGACATACTTCCAGTGATGTCAGGTGGTGTAGCATATGCAAATGAGTTATGCTAATGAGTTATGCTAATGAGCTTCTGCACCTTTTTTTCTACGAAATGACCCCTGGCTAACAAATGCTGCACTAAAGAGGTTTAACAAAGACCGCTCGTGCTCACTCACCATTTTCATGCACCCAGAACACTGTGATGGGCAATCTGGTCTCACCCAAGGCACAGTCGGTCATGCTGACACTGTGGGGGTGGCTGTATTTGCTGCCCCGCCAGAGTCTTTTATACCTTGGAAACTTGGCTCATGTTGCCAGATACGTTATTTCCCCTCACTCTTTTGCGTAGTGTTGTTTTCTTCCTTTTGGGAATTCAGAATCTGTTTCAAATCAATTCTGTTTTGATCAAAAGAGAAATTCAAAGAGAAGGGGGGGCAAAAAGAGAGGTTTATTTCAGGATTTTATTCAGCAGATACTCAGAAGCAGGCAGTCTTCCCAATCCTTTTTGTGCTCCTGCTGGACCAGCCTGCGGTGTGTGTAGTGGTTAGGAGCGCGGACTCTAATCTGGGAGAACTGGGTTTGATTCCCCACTCCTCCACATGCAGCTGCTGGTGCGACCTTGGGCCAGTCACAAGTTCTTTCAGAGCTGTTCCCTCAAGAGCAGTTCCCTCAGAGCTCTCTCAGACCCACCTACCTCACAGGGTGTCTGTTGTGGGGAGGGGAAGGAAAAGGAGTTTGTAAGCCGCTCTGAGACTCCTTTGGATAGTGAAGGGCGGGATATAAATCCAATCTCTTCTTCTTCTTCTATAAGGGCTGAAGTTACAAAAAAAAGTGCACAAAGAGAAATGAGAGAAGAATTTCTCTAGCTTGAACTCTTTGGGAGCAAAATTTGGGTGGAAACTACAAAACTGGCATCATATGACACTCTAGGAATTTCCCATATCTCTGTGGTTTACCATAGAGATTTGAAAGATCCCTAAAGCATTGTGCAGTGACATGATACCACTTCTGGTTCTGAAACTGGAAGTGACATCAGCACCAGTGATGCCAGTATTTTTTGTCCCCCATTTTGCTCCTGCTGCTCCACAGACTGGAAGCACGGATGTTTGGATGGATGGTTGCTATCCACTACAATGGGCAACCTGGCAGCCCTGAACCCTTTGGAAGGATTACAGGCTAATAAGTAAATACCATGTTTTCTTCTTTGCCTGCACCACAGGAGGTTGTCTTCTGTCGATGTAACCATGGGTATCATGCAGTTATTTGAGAATATGTAGTTTGGATGAGCTAAAATGTCAGGGTATGATCTGGGACAACTAATTTCAATTTTCAACTCTACCGTAGAAGTTTGACGGACAACCCTGGGCCAGTCAATCTGTCTCAGTCTCACCTACCTTACAGGATTGTTCTTGTGAGGATAGAATAGAAGAGTGGAAGACAGTGTTGTAATTGGCTTTGTGTCCTCCTTTGGGGACAAAGCAAGGTATAAATATATACATAATAGCTCTCCTGGCAGGCTGTGGAAGGGTCCCTCTTTTGGGGAAAGGGGAGGTGAAGTATTGACCTGAATTCCTTACAGTGGAGAGTGAGGGTGCAGGAGGTGGAGTTGCAGGTGGGGGAAATATCTGCCTTGTCTGTCTGCAGAGATGTTCCTGGTGGTACGAGTTGCATTCCTTCCTGGCAAGGCTGGCAGGCTGCACAGGTGACACAAGAGTTTTGTGTGGGGTTTCCTTCTCAACAGTTCAGACTAGAATGAAAGAAAAAGAAGGAGGAGGAGGAGGAGAAGGAGAAGATTGGATTTATACCCACCTTTCACTTGGAGTCTCAGAGTGGCTTACAAAGCAAAGTGTATCCAAAAATAAAGACGTGGATGCTTAGGAAAACTTTTCTTTTTACAGGCAACACACGTATAGCAGCAGGTCTCTTGACAGTGTCTCATCAGGGGCCCTGGGATGTCAGAGGAGAACATTATTACGGCTTTCCTTTTGAACGACTGAGTGATTGAGTTTGGCAGAGCCAGCTTCTGTACTCATTTCCCCCCATATCTGCAATATGGTTTGCAAGCTGATCTATTAGCAATCCTGTTCTGTCAATATCTATCTATAGCTACGATGTCCTTTGCTAATGACTAGATCTGTGAGAGGGCTCAAATTTGGTGGGCTTCAATATTTAATGGGCACGGTGCCTCTTGGGAGTAAAGCAGCATATGGAGAAAGGATTCTTTTGCTGCGCTGAGACTTGTGTGTCGAAATCACTGCTGTGCATGACTGGAGGGGAAGTCACCCTTGTGCCTTTGAGGAACCAGAAAGACATTATTTACTAGAGAAAGGCACAAAGGGAGGGGAAATGTCTGGATGGCTTCCAACCTTCTTCTCATCCAGTTCTTCCCCCACCCCCCACCCCGGTCTGCCCTCTGAAATTACCTGGTTTTCATTACAGGGTGGAACCCATGCATTTGGAGGAGTCTGGCAGTCTACAGGGCTTGCCAACAGGCCTGGAGAATATTGTCCTGTCCCTTTAACGGAGACCACTTAATGTGTGGAAATGGGCAGTGGGAACTTTTCATGGCAAGGGGGTAAATAACATCACGTGGTAAATAACACCCCAGTAAGCCTCTATTAAAGGGCAAGGTGTCTTGTTCTCCAGGCAGGTGGCAAGCCTAGGCAGATTGTGACCCCCATGCTTAGGGCTGCCAACCCCCTGGTGGGGCCTGAAGATCTCCCAGAACTACAATTGATCTCCAGGTGACAGAGAAATCAGTAGCCCTGGAGAAAATGGCTGCTTTGGAAGGTGAACACTATGGCATTATAACACTGCTGTCAGAGTCTCCAGTAATCAGTACTCAACAACGTTCCTTAAGCAGGATCAGTTTGTTTAGTCAGGTTACTACATTGCTCTAAACACTATCTGTGTTAAGACTAAAGAGGACAAGCGAGAATGGGATTTTATATGGGGTTCAAACTTGGGTCATCAGATGGCTACAAGCCAATGAATGCCAGGTTACCCTCGCGTGGAAAATAACGGCCCTTAGTTCCCAGTGGGAAACTCACAACTTTGTCAAAACAAAGACAAAGGCTAGAGGAGAATCGAAAGTTAGCATCCCGGTGTCAACTTCCCCCCACCACCACCTTTTTTATGGCAGCCTAGCTGACAACTGCTGAGCTCCCGTTCCTTCCCAAGCCCTGCCCTACCCTAGCTCCACCTCCCAAATCTCCAGAGATATCTCAACTCAGCGTTGGCAACCCTAACTGGCCAAAAAGGAAGAGGGGGCTCAACCTGGTGAGCAATGCCACACTTGCACCACCACACTGCTCAGAGCTCCCAGAAGACCTGTCTTCTCAACAACCCTCAAGGTCACTGCAACTGAGCCCTGGTCATCCATGTCACCAGAAGACCCACCAGGAGGTCTCGGAGGACCACAGAAATACATGATTCCAGTTGAAAACACCGGCCCTTCAAGAAACACTGCTGTCTCCAGGAGGGTGGAGTCTGAGTGGGTTCTTCTGAGCTTTCTCCAGTATTTAAGAGCTCTGGCAGGTCCTTGGAACAGGTTGGCAACCTTGGAGCTCTCTGAAGGTGGGTGACTTTTGGCTCCCTTTTTATAGCACTCATCAGAAGGGTGGTATAAAAGCCTAATTAAAGAAATAAATAAAAAAGTTACACCTAGGATTACCACTAATGATGGAGAGACAGTTAATTGTTGCCAGTGCCTGCTGACTCTCCTCTGGTCAGTGGACAAAAGCATAGGCATCAACTACGGGGGGGCTCGAGGGCTCGAGCCTCCCCTGAAATTTCCCGGGGGGGAGGGCTCAGCCACCCCCGGCAAAATGGAGCACCCGCCGGTAGCCAGTCAGCCGGCCAGCTGGCTGCCGTCACTGCCTCTCCTTCCCCTCCACCCCCGGCCTGCCCTCCTGCCTCCCTGGGGTGGGGGGGAGAGAGGCGGCGGGGACATGGTCCCGCGATTCGCGCGCGCGGCAGTCAGCCGGCCAGCTGGCTGCCGTCACCGCTTCTCCTTCCTCTCCACCCCCGGCCTGCCCTCCTGCCTCCCTGGGGCCGGGGGGGGAGAAGCAGTGGGGACATGGTCCCGTGCGCGTGCACACGAAAGAGCCCCCCCCCCCCCCGGGATTTACAAACTCTATGCCCCTGGACAAAAGTAGGCTGGGAAAATGGGGGGGGGGGGTATCTTTGTCACAGTGCAATGATATCAATTCCGGTGCAACCCAGAATTGCCACCATCTTACCGGGGTCAAGTTTGGGGTCAAGTCCTAAAGTGTTACACCGGTGCAACGCAGGCCCTTCCGGGTCCTGCTGGAAGTGACATGATCACGTAGCAACTAATATCACCGCCACCCACACAGTAAGTAGCTGAATCCCCTCATCTCTTTCTGGCTGCCCAGCAGGGGAAGAGGAGAGGGAGCTGGGTGCATGTAGCCCCCCACCCAACTTTTTCAGCTGACTAGAGGCCCATTCTGCATCTAGCATTTGCTCTGCTGTTTTACCAAACCCACACTGGAACAGAAAAAGATGTGGCTCAAAACCCCTTTCAAATACCCCAGGCCAACAGCGTACTGCCTGCAGAGTCACCCCTGAATGGCCATAAAATGGCCATAAATCTATGCAGACAGTTCCATAAAACCGAGAGATCAAACGAAGAGAAAGCAGCATGCGGTCTGGACATTGCCATAAAATCTGGCAATCAAAGTGAAAGCAGCATGCAAATGCAGAGGGGAATTTCTGTTCCAACATGGGTTTGGTCAAACAGCAGAGCAAATGCTAGATGCAGATTGGGCCTAAGGCTGTTTTTACATCTGACTTTCCCGCTGGAATCATTCTAGTTCCAAAAAAATCTGCCCATACCTCTGTGCGGTGTGAAACCGTGCTGCTACTGAAATGTCCACATCTACTAAATGCCCTCCTGTGGTCAAGCTAGTATTCAGCCGGCTTGATTCTGCTTTAAACAATTGCTGTTGATTAGAGCACTTAGACCCCCTGGAGTGAAATTTCACACCACTGTGAAATCAGCACAGGAAAAGACAGCAGTCAAACTACTTTAGAGGGGAGGTGTAAAATGACCCTAAGACTCTGGGTGTGTTCATATGGCTCTTTTGAGCCACGCCAGGCATGAGTGGAGGGAGGTAAACAGTGGAGGGAGCTAAGCAGTGGGGTACCACAGGGATCAGTACTCGGTCCGATGCTTTTTAACTTGTTTATTAATGATTTGGAGTTGGGAGTAAGCAGTGAAGTGGCTAAATTTGCAGATGACATGAAGTTGTTCAGGGTGGTGAGAACCAGGGAGGATTGTGAGGCACTCCAAAGGGATCTGTCGAGGATGGGCAAGTGGGCATCAGTGTGGTAAATGGGGTTCAATGTGGCCAAGTGCAAAGTGATGCACAGTGGAGCCAAAAATCCTTACTATAAATACACGTTGATGGGGTCCGAACTGGCGGAGACTGACCAAGAGAGAGATCTTGGAGTTATAGTAGATAACTCAATGAAAATGTTGAGACAGTGTACGACTGCAATGAAAAAGGCCAACACTATGCTGGGGGTTATTAGGAAGGGAACTGGAAACAAATCAGCCAGTATTATAAAGGCCCCTGTACAAATCGATGGTGCGACCTCATTAAGAGTACGGTGTACAGTTCTGGTCGCCACACCTCAAAAAAGATATTATAGCATTGGAAAAAGTGCAGAAAAGGGCAACTAGAATGATCAAAGGGTTGGAACACTTTCCCTATGAAGAAAGGTTGAAGCGCTTGGGGCTCTTTAGCTTGGAGAAACGACAGCTGAGGGGTGACATGATAGAGGTTTATAAGATTATGAATGGGATAGAGCAGGTAGAGAAAGAGGTATTTTTCTCCCTTTCTCAAAATACAAGAACTCGTGGGCACTCCATGAAATTGCTGAGCAGTCAGGTTAGAACAGATAAAAGGAAGTACTTCTTCACCCAAAGAGTGATGAACACATGGAGTTCACTGCCACAGGAGGTGGTGGCGGCTACAAGCATAGATGTATTCAAGAGGAAATTAGATAAACATATCGAGCAGAAGTCCATCAGCGGCTATTAGCTACAAAGTATAGATAGGAACTCTCAGTCTGGGGCAAGTGATGCTCTGTATTCTTGGTGCTTGAGGTGGGGACCTCCTGAGGGCACCTGGTGTTTTTGGCCACTGTGTGACAGAGTGTTGGTCTGGATGGGCCACTGGCCTGATCCAACATGGCTTCTGTTATGTTCTTAAGAGTGCCTGGTGGATTTAAAGTGGACATCCAGACCTCAACATCTGGGAATCGTGCCGCTTTCATTAGTAGCCCATCGATCCCCTTCAGGGATCTGTACTTAAAAGATAGTTAAAGTCCGGACTAAAGCTGGCCAATGGGCCAGTGCTGCACTTTCCATTCTGAGGTCATTCCACCAGCATGCAATCAGCCTGTAGGGATGGTCTCCAGACCATCCCAAATGGCCGCCATTTAAAAAAAATTCTTAGCAATGCGCGCATAACTGCTTAAACATGTGATGTCCCCAGAGCTCTGCTCAAGCAATCCAAACAGTGTTATGTTACTGATGGTCCCCTAAACCCAATCAGCTTTATTAAGTGAAACGGTACCTAAAGAAAGGTACTACTGGCTGTGTTTTTACCATTTTTAGTACGCACATGCGTGGAAAAACAAGTATATGGTGAGGCGCCTATGCGTATGTGCAGACAGGGTTTTTTTTTAAAGCCAACTGCATGGCTCCTCACGGTGGATGCCATCTAAACAATCCACCGTGGGAGTCGCGCGGTGAAGCGCTTCACGGGCGGGCTGTCTGGTTGAGCAACGCTGGATCAAAAAGATCTAGCTCAAATTATAGCTGGGCCAATGGCGGGATTAGCTGCCTGTCTGAACACATCCTCTGTGGAACATCCTCACCCAGAAGAAAGGAACCCTGGAGGGCACTTCCACCCTTGACTCTGCTCAGGAGCCCCTGAAGACAGACAAAGATGTACACTTTGTGGGGGCTGACTCCTCTTTTTGCAGTGAGAAATTTGCCTCTGGGAGCAGAAGGGAGGGGGTGCAGGCATGGAAAACAAAGGGCCGTGTTCACTGGACTTCATAGCTCTATTTAATTAATGATTGCAAGTTACCTTGCTGCATTTTGCCGGCATAAAGGAACACAAGCCTCCGAGCGTGTGCAGGATTCCCTTTTCTTGCCAGTAAACGATCACGGTCAAGCTCCTGTCTTCACCTCTCCGAAACCAGGGATTAGGGCTGAAGAAATGAAGAGCTGGGTTTAAACTCCTGACTTGCTGAGGCAGGTTCGGACTCCAGAAGCTGTCACTGTTGAAAAAGAAGTATTTCACTGCAGAGGGCCAGGGAGGCATAATCTCCAGGCAGTCTTAAGCCCCACCAGCTCTCACTGGAAAAAGAGAGGGCCTTTAAAGGGAGGATCTAAATCTAAGAACAATCTCTTAATGAAGGCACTGATTAATTGCCACCTTTTCCACCCTCTGCCTTATGCCCCGCAAATATTTCTTGAGATAAGAATGTAGGTACACTAATTAACTCAATGAAGGACTTGCGCTATGAGCATCAGCCAACCGCTTTTCCCTGGATAGTTGGTGGGGTGCCATATCGCAGATATACGGCTTCTCCCAAGACTTCTACTCTTGTCTATTTGTGGTAACTATTACGCATGTAAATTGGAAATGGGAGGCAATAATGGGCACTGAAAGCTCAACTACGTTTCAGATTTAGCTCATAGTTAATTTCCATATGTGATGGGGACTGACACTGGTGTTAGGCACAGCAAGGTAGTTGGGTGAAAGTGGCTAGGCAAAGGTTTCTGCTCTATTCCAAACTGGGGGTCGGCGCGAGAAGCCCCAGGTAACAGATGGGAACAGCTTTCAGGCAGGGCTCCATTGGAGCAGGAGCGCACAGGAGCACAGCTCCGGGAGTGAGGAGCCCAGGGGGCGGGCACATGACCAAGCCCCGCCCCCTCCTCGGCTTCCTCGAGCAGTGCAGAGGCGCAGCGCCCCGGGGAAAGCCCTGCTAGGGTCTTTATTGTTTTTAATGTTTTGTTTTAATATTGATAATTTTATCATTGTTCCTTTTATGACTCTGTGCTGCTTTTCCAGAGACTTGCTCAAGGTGGCATCTAAATTTTCTAAGTATACCATTTTTATCTGGGCACATGGCACATAAGTACTGGAGAAATTTCCCCAACCCTTCAGCAGCTTCCACCCCATCAGTTTGGTGTAGTGGTCAGGAGTTGGACTCTAATCTGGGAGAACCGGGTTTGATTCCCCACTCCTCCACATGCAGCTGCTGGTGTGACCTTGGGCCAGTCACAAGTTCTCTCAGAGCTGTTCTCTCATGAGCAGTTCTCAAAAGACCTCTCTTAGCCCCACCTACCTCACAGGGTGTCTTGTTGTGGGGAGGGGAAGGGGAAGGGATGGGTGGTGCACATGTCCTGGGTATCTCAAGTCTACCTGGTGGTTTCAAGGGAGCAGGAAGAGAATGAGGGTGTGTTCTTTATGCTTATTTTTATTGCACAAAGTATTGGATGGGGAAGGGAATGGAGGAAGAGCAGGTCAGTTTCACTCACCTGTGGAGTGGAGCCTGAGGGGTGGGTGTCGCCTTCTGTTAGGGGGTGTGGCATATGCAAATGAGTTATGCAAATGAGTTATGCTAATGAGCTCCTGCACCTCTTTTTCTACGAAATGACCCCTGCTTTCAGGCATTGCCCCTGAGTCTCCTAGAAGTGTTACTTTGCTTTCCCAGTCCTTCTGCCACAAGCCTGTTCTTTTTCATTCATATTTTTATCTTGGAGAAGTGCCCATCTCCTCAAAGCCATGTGCCTGTGACCTCACACAGATATAATATGGTGCAGTGGTCTGTGAATTATTCTTTTATTCACCCCCATGGACCCCCCCACACACACACACACCTGTGACATCATCAGGCCCTACCCAAACAGTCTCAGCAGGGTGGGTCTGAGATGATGGAAACCTGGCAGTCCTACCCTCCCAAAAGTAGTTATGCTCCCTCACCATAACAGTTCTGGCTACAGATGGACAGAGGGAGCACCTGGGCTTGATTCCATTTATGGTACTCTCATGTAGTCTCCTTTTATAAACAGTGTGTTCAGTGTGTGCTCACAGAGAGCCAGTTTGGTGTAGTGGCTAGGAGCGTGGACTCTAATCTGGGAGAACCAGGTTTGATTCCCCACTCCTCCACATGCAGCTGCTGGTGTGACCTTGGGTCAGTTAAAAGTTCCTTCAGAGCTGTTCTCTCAAGGACAGTTCTGAAAAGAGCTCTCTCAGCCCCACCTACGTCACAGGGTGTCTGTTGTGGGGAGGGGAAGGGAAAGGAGATTGTAAGCTGCTCTGAGACTCTGAGTGAAGGGCCAGGTATAAATCCAGTGTCTTCTTCTTCCTCTTCTACATCTGGAATCATGCATTTGTGTGGACCCCTGAGACGTCCTGGTGGGTCTTTTGGTGATATGGATGACCAGGGCTTAGTTACAGTGATCTTGAGGGCTGTTGGGAAGGCAGGTCTTCTGGGAGCTCTGAGCTCTGAGTGTCTGGCATCACTCACCAGGTTTAGCCCCCTCTTCCTTCCTTCTTGTCCAGTTAGGGTTGTCAACTCTGAGTTTGGATATTTCTGGAGATTTGGGAGGTGGAGCCAGCATAGGGTGGAGTCTGGGGAGGAATGGGGGCTCAGCAATGTTATAATGCCAGAGAGTCCACCTTCCAAAACAGCCATTTCTCCAGGGCTACTGATCGCTCCATCGTCTGAAGATCAGTTGGGAGAATCGGGTTTGATTCCACACTCCTCCACATGCAGCTGCTGGTGCGACCTTGGGTCAGTCACACGTTCTTTCAGAGCTGTTTGCTTAAGGGCAGTTCTCAGTCAGAGCTCTCTCAGCCCCACCAACCTTACAGGAGGTGAGGGGAAGGAAAAGGGATTGTAAGCTGCTCTTAGACTCCTTCGAGTAGTGAAGGGCAGGGTATAAATCCAATCTCTTCTTTTCTTTTCTTTGAATGTAGGGCTTGTACACACTCCTCCATATCAAGAAAGTGTTAGATGAGTTAATGGGTATGGGGTGTATCTGGTTATTCTATGAAAGCTGGATTCTGTATGAGAGCTTTTCTTGAAGGTTCGGTAGCACACTGGTATACCTATAGGTATTAAAATCCTGTTAAATCTTTTGACCACCAACACTATAACTTCACCGTTCGTCACGAAGTGATGACTCCCATACTGTTTTAACAGTTTGCTTGTTTTTAAATTCAGAAATTCTTTCCTGCAGTCTGTCTGTAACTTGCAAGGGATGTGACCCTGGCTGGAAATATTTTCAAAAGCCTTGAATACCTCTGCTCCCATCTCGTCTTTTAGAGCTACAGCCCATGCATATTTAGACAAATACATCAACCTCCACTAAAATGTATTCGTACCCACCATTGTAGTTAGAAAGCTGTGGCATATCAACTAAATCCACCTGCCATTGCTCATTCACATCCCCACCCATTGTCATCTTTTAAAACATACTCTTGCAGCTTTATGCAGTGTGTGAGCATCCTGATCCATAAGTCATGCTTTCACATCCTTTCCGATCGATGTTTTGCTACCCTTAGAAGCCTCTCAAAAGAAGGATTCCATCCCTCCAAAACTCTCCACTTCCCCCGGATTAGAGTAAATCCTTTTTAATACAACCTCATGAGGAGTTGTGATGCAAATCATCTCTTTTACTTGCTGAAGAAATATTTTATTAGAGAGTGTATACAGAGTATGGGTTTGCGTTCCATCCCCATCTTCACTTTTCTTCCCTTCCTCTCCCCACAACAGTCACCTTGTGAGGCGGGTGGGGCTGAGAGAGTTCTGGGAGAACCGGGACTGGCTCAAGGTCACCCAGCAGGCTTCATGTGGAGGAGGAACGGGGAATCAAACCCAGTTCTCCCGATTAGAGTCTGCCACTTTTAACTACTACGCCACACTAACAGTTGGGGTCCAGCTTCACCATGGTCTCCTCAGTCAGTTCATAACAGTCTGACCAGACTTCTGGGGGCGGGGGGCAGAGGAGACTGTCGGTATCATACTATTTGTCTCTACTTCCTACTCCTCTCCCGCTTAATACTTTCACCAGGAACTAGGTCTTTCACACAGATTCTACTCTACTTCTTCGTCTTCTTCATCTTCAGGCAGCGCTTTCTGATTCCCTGCATTCTCAGTGGGTGCATTCATACTGGTGTTCTGGAACCTGCTGGAGCCGACTTCAAGTGGCACGAGCTGGAAAATCGTGATCACACTAACCTCGACTCGGATCACATGCAAGCGGCTCCCCCACGTTTACACTACGCAGGGTTTTAAAAATTTTTTTTCAAGACTTGCGCATGCGCACATGCGCTCATGCATTGGTTCGGGGGGGGGGAATTGTGCATGCGCAGCACCATTCGACTGAATCAGTCCAAGCAAGCCAGCCCCTTTAACAGTGCACTTCCCTTTCAGATGTTCACCCGAAAATAGCCTTAACATGATCAGTCAATCATGTACACGATAGAAACAGCGGCCATTTACAGCTCTGTGATTTAATTGTTCGAATGTATGTGCGCTCATGCGAATCTCGGTAAACTTTTAAAAAAATGGCGAACGAAAACCGGAAGCCAGAGGCTTCTGCAGGGAGGGGAAGGGGGTTACTCGGAAGTGCCTCGGAGACGGCTCAGCGTTTACACAGCACACAAATGCGGCTGCAGCCAGAAGACGACAGCTGAGACCAGCAGGGGAGCTGGTCTCAGATTTCAGACACATTTTCGCACAGTAGGCAACGGCTGGGGACGGGAGCCAGCTGTTACAGTGTAAACGTGCAGATTGGAGCCAGCTCCAGCCAGCTCAAATCTGCAAGTGTGAACGCAGCCAGTCTGTGTATTATCAACCTCATTCAAAGCATTGTCTCCTCGGGGGGGGGGGGGCCCTCTCCCTCTCTGTCCAATGGATTTTGACACATTGATATGTAAACACAGCACGTGCAGCATTTGGAGCAATCGTCTTGATCCCCTCAGCTATGCTCCTATGGGTGAGGGCACAATGGAAGAAAAAGTACTTAATACAATATCCTCTGTCTCTGCTTTCTCCCTTCCCTGTTCTTAGGACTTTCATTAGGGTAGAGATCCTGGATGCCGCGCAGAGATGATTCTTCCTGACCCTTCCCTGGGACCGCATTCTCCGAATCATCCTTTTGGATCATGGAGGCATTGTGGACATTCCAATAGGCATGGCACCCTTTGGGTTCAACACAGGGGCTGGTCTTCAAGGTTAGTACTTTGCTTTGATCGGCTTCTGAGGAACTGCACCAGCTGTGTTCCTCTTACCCCAGTCAAAGAATCATTGTCATCATCCGACATGGCTTTGTTGTCTGTCTTTTGATACATGAATGTGAGAGCAGAGTAATGGCAACCGTCTGGGTCCAGTTTCTTCTGAACCTCCTCCCTCAGTAACCCCTGTTCCAAACTGAAAAGGAAACAAACAAACCTTTCAGTGTTATTTCTTTGGCTTGCCTACCTTCCCTACATTCTTCCTCCCCGCCTCTTCTTTTCATATTTCATCGTGGAGACATCATGGAAACGAGGAGAACCAGTTTGGTGTAGTGGTTAAGTGCATGGGAGAGCCGGGTTTGATTCCCCACTCCTCTACATGCAGCTGCTGGTGTGACCTTGGGTCAGTCACATGTTCTTTCAGAGCCGTCCTTGAAAGAGCTCTCTCAGCCCCAGGGGTCCATTGGAGCAGGAGCGCACAGGAGCGCGGCTCCGGGAGTGAGGAGCCCAGGGGGCGGGCACATGACCAAGCCCCGCCCCCTCCTCGGCTTCCCCAAGCAGTGCAGAGGCGCAGCGCCCCAAGGAAAGCCCTGCTAGGGTCTTTATTGTTTTTAATGTTTTGCTTTAATATTGATAATTTTATCATTGTTCCTTTTATGACTGTGTGCTGCTTTTCCAGAGACTTGCTCAAGGTGGTATATAAATTTTCTAAGTATACCATTTTTTATCTGGGCACATGGCACATAAGTACTGGAGAAATTTCACCAACCCTTCAGCAGCTTCCACCTTATCAGTTTGGTGTAGTGGTCAGGAGTTGGACTCTAATCTGGGAGAACTGGGTTTGATTCCCCACTTCTCCACATGCAGCTGCTGGTGTGACCTTGGGCCAGTCACAAGTTCTCTCAGAGCTGTTCTCTCATAAGCAGTTCTCAAAAGCCCTCTCTCAGCCCCACCTACCTCACAGGGTTTCTTGTTGTGGGGAGGGGGAGGGGAAGGGATGGGTGGTGCACATGTCCTGGGTACCTCAAGTCTCCTTGAAACCTGGTGGTTTCAAGGGAGCAGGAAGAGAATGAGGATGTGTTCTTTACGCTTATTTTTATTGCACAAAGTATTGGATGGGGAAGGGAATGGAGGAAGAGCAGGTCAGTTTCACTCACCTGTGGAGTGGAGCCTGAGCAGTGGGTGTTGCCTTCTGACACACTTCCGGCATGTTAGGGGGTGTGGCATATGCAAATGAGTTATGCAAATGAGTTATGCTAATGAGCTCCTGCACCTCTTTTTCTACGAAATGACCTCTGCTCAGCCCCACCTGCCTCCCAGGGTGTCTGTTGTGAGGAGGGGAAGGGAAAGGAGATTGTAAGCTGCTCTGAGACTCTGAGTGAAGGGTGGGGTATAAATCCAACCTCCTCCTCCGCCTTCCTCTTCCTCCTCTTCCTTATATTGGGAACTAGGTCTTGAATGCATGGCTGTCCCACTTATTTCAACAGTGGTGCCTCTTTCTCTATAGTCTTCACCTCCTGGTGTGTTGTGGCCTTTGCCATTACATTATCATCCCCATCCAAAGATGAGACATCTCCCAGAACCTTTTTGGAAAACCCAACCCTCTGATTCGTTCCCCGAGTCCTCACACTCTGCTCTGGAATATACAGCTGTCCTAATACCGGAGTAATAATCATCATTGTTGGTTAACTCTTCATACAGTACTTCTTGACAATATACTATGTACAAGTGGAGACCCGCAAGAAACTTACGGGATGGTTCCCACACTTTTGCTTCCTCTCCTTTCCCCCTACTTCTCTCACACTATTTCTCCCCTCTGCCCCCCTTTTCTTTCTATCTCTCCTCCATGCACGTGACTTCCTCTCTCTTTCTGACCCAACATCATTCTCTTTGTCTTTCTGCCCCCCACCCCATCACTCTCTGCCCCCATCACTCTCCCAGCCTCCCACCTGAGCAGCAGTGGCGGTACTCCCAGCCATCCACCTGCTTCCTCCCCCCCCCCCCCCATAGCAGCAGTGGCAGCACTCTGGGAATCACAACTGATCTTCTAGCCACAGAGATTAATTCACTTTAGGGCTGCCAGCTCCAGGTTGGGAAATTCCTGGAGATTTGGGGGTGGAGCCTTGGGACAGTGAGGCTTGGGGAGGCAAGCAGCCTCAGCAGGGTATAATAGAGTCAACCTTCCAAAGCAGCCATTTTATCCAGGGGAACTGATCTCTGTCACCTGGACAACAGCTGCAGATGAGCCCAGCTGAGGTCCAAGGAGTGGAGCAGTAAGGAGGGAAAGCCTACAGAGAGTAGCAGGGGTTCTCAGAACGAAACCAGAGTTCTGCCCACCAGAAATCTGTGGAATGATTTGCTAGGTCATGGAGTCCTTTCTTTTCTAGACAGATGATCCTCTGGGTGGGTGGGGTTTTGGCTGTCCTAGCTTTGAATTAGGTCCAGATCAAAAGTTTGAATCTCACTGGATGGCCCAAAGTTAATTGCTGTCAAACTCTGGGAGGAAAAAGTGGGGGAAATTGTGAGCCAATTGGCATGGGGCACAAAGAGCTTGGGTGAGGTGACACATAAGAAAATGTAAGAACATAAGAGAAGCCAATATTGGATCAGGTCAATGGCCCATCCAGTCCAACACTCTGTGTCACACAGTGGCCAAAAACACCAGGTGCCCTCAGGAGGTCCAGCAGTGGGGCCAGGACACTAGAACCCCTCCCATTGTTGTCGTCCCCCCCACCAAGCACCAAGAATATAGAGCATCACTTGCCCCAAACATGGTTAACATACTTTAATTAGGTTGAAGCGAGAGAGATCTGCAGGGACACAGAAGTTTAGGTGAGTCAAGGTGACTCCTCAAACAGGATGGAGTTAATGACCCAAGTGACCTTTTCAATTGAGTTTTTTTTTTTTAAGGAAAAGAGGAACTGGGAGGTGGTTAATGAAATAGCAACTTCCTTGGCAACCTCCCTCTGGGGTATGTCGGGATGGTCTTTTGTTATTAAGAACGCTATGCCCCTGAGCCGAAGGAGATTGCATTTAATCTGTGTCTAAATCCAGCACACCAGGCTTTTTCTTTCCTGGAATTCTCTGCTCTCCTGGCCGAACCCAATGGCCTTTATGAGACTCCCTACGTTTCAGATCCCCTGGCACTTAGGTCCTAAAAGGGAGTGCCTATTAAAACAGCAAAGTCCAAAATAAGAAGGGAACCCTACTATCGAAGGGGTCTTGGCTGGAGGAGTGTGAGGCTTCTGAGCTGACACTATCAGACCAGACCTTTGTTGAAGCAAAGTTCTTTTATTTCCAATAATTGTTCAGGTTCTCTATGTTTGTTAGAGATACATGACAGCAAGCAACAGGGATTAATATACCTTCAGTCACAATTGAATACAGGTACTGGACCAATCAGAGTGGCCACAAAGAAGCGGGAAAAAGTGGCAACCATTTGGTTCTCACAGGAGAGGTGGGAAAGTAATAAAAATTCCCTTCCTGCCCTGTGTGACCCAAATGTGTGACCCAAATGTGTGAACGATAGGCTAAACATTTGGTTAGCAACAATTTAGGAGTCTCCAAGGTTAGAACAGCAAGATAAAATACTTCGAGCCTCAAAGGCTAGGGGGAGTGGACGGATGCGATAGTCCCAGTTGTTTATGTGACGTTCAGGATGCGAGACGCCACCCTCCCGGGGGGAAGACAGTTACATTCAGCAGAGCAGATAATATACTTCAAGGCAAGCAGTAAATAACAGATGGCTACAATAGAGATCACAGAAACAGAAAGTGAGCACACACTTTTGTCAGATTCTGACAAGGAGGGGGCAGGATCCTCACAATCTGCATAGAGCAGGCAAAATTTCCACCATCTTGGGAGGAGGGCTAACCTTTGTGGGCAATGAGATGACTCCAAACAGAAAGCATTCTTGTTCAAATTGGGGGAGGGCCAAGTGCCAGCACTGAATACTGACTCATCTTGATGTGGGTATTCAGTCAGATCATTTGTGTTTCAATCTCTCATCTCTGTTTTGAATATGTGCATGCTATGTTTTGCTAAGGAGATATGAATACCTGCGCCTCATTGCAATCGTAAACCATATTTTGTTGTCCTTAATTAGGCATCGCTCTGGAAGAAAAACAACACAAGGGCAATAAACACCAGCACTCTGGCTGTAAATCCAACACAATTGCTTTCGTCTCTTGCTATGTTTGTGAATGTCAGAAATCTTGTCTCGGTATAAAAATACGCTTTACCTCTGGGATATGAGCTTAGTCCCAGGAAAGCTGCTGGCTCATTTGTGGGTAGATACAACCAAACAGGCATTGTTGATGGTTGTCTTAGGATTGTGTGAGTGTTATAATCAAATTTGACAGGCTGTATAATTAAGCACAGTCTCACAGACAGGGATCCATTGAAATAATGAACGCTGGCAGTGTTTTTTGTACCTAGAAGCTGGGGACTTGACAGATATCCTTGCGTCTCACAGGGGATTAACAGATGAAAGCTCACTCCCCATCTCTGGGGTACTAAAAGTCTAACTCTGGCTCCAAACCCTAAATACAGCAAATCAACCAGTTAACAGCCAAGTGTTATGCTGCTTAAGGAAAAGAAGAGGAGATTGGATTTATACCCCACCCTTCCCTACCCAAAAGGAGTCTCAGAGCGGCTTACCATCTCCTTTCCCTTCCTCTCCCCACAACAGACACCCTGTGAGGTAGGCGGGGCTGAGAGAGCTCCTCAAGAACTGCCCTTGAGAGAACAGCTCTGAAAGAATTTATGACTGACCCAAGGTCACACCAGCAGCTGCATGTGGAGTTGTGGGGAATCAAACCTGGTTCTCCCAGATTAGAGTCCGCGCTTCTAACCACTACACCAAACTGGAAATACATTAAAAGTTCTTTAAAAAATACATTGTGCTGTCATGTTTATATGGGCAGTGGATTGAAGTGGTAGCCAAATTGGAGTACTTGATCACATGAAAAATATCTGCCATGTACCCTTTGCATTCATATTGATTTTCTGCACATCAGACTGATGATAACGTGGACATTGGGAGACGCTGGGCACAATCTTGCTCCCCTTCTACAATTCCATTCGTACGCGGATTCAGACCAAAGCAAAGATCAAGTTAAACAGAAGGATGGGGTACCACGAAAAATCCATACAAAAAGAAGGCTTTTGCATAAGAGTTTGGTTGGTAACTAATTAACTTTCTAATCTGGTTCACAAGTACATGCTCAATGTTTTGTAACTGCGGGATGAAATACATAATGAGGAGTCATGGTCCCCACACATCCCAAACAGAACTTCCAGATCTTGTATCACTACAAAAGCAGGGTTACTGCATGCATTCAGTTTGCCAATCATTGTCATGAGAAATCAAGTAATGCACTTGTATGTGTGAGCTTGTTCCTAGAGAGTCCTTCATCAGAAAGGTAAGTGCCTGCCTTTTGTTTACGTGAGCCTGTATGTATCAAAGAGTTTAGGACCTTGAGGCTCAAAGGAAGGACAAGGCCTGTTGTGCAGAACCAGTGTGCTGCAAGGTTAGGAGTGTTGGATTAGGATCTGGGAGAGACATTTAATGAGGTAGCTAACTGGGTGACCTTGGGCCGCTTGTTTTTTTCACAGCCTAACTGACCGCACATGGTTGTTGTGGGGCTGAAATGAAAGAGAGAACTACATATGCTTGCCTAAGCTTCTTGAGTGAAAGGTGGACAAAATTATGAAATACGGTTTTCTAGAAGAGTTATCTTTTCCCTTGAAAAGCCAATGTTGTACAGTGGACAGGGCAGTAGTATTTGTGCCCACTCCTACAGGCTAGATTGGTACCACCATCATCCCAAAGATTGTTTCAGTGAGTCCTCTATAACTTCTTGTAATACTCAGAAGCATTAGAAGCAGGAAACCAGCCAGGGAGGCGGGGTGCGGGGTTAAAGGAGTACTGAAGGATGATAGGGAGATGGCTGAGAAGCTGAATGCACTTTTTGCCTCTGTCTTCACTGTGGAAGATGAGAAGTGCCTGCCCACTCCAGAAACCGCTGATTTCGAGAGGGGTGTTGAAAGACCTGAGTCAGATTGAGGTGATGAGAGAGGAGGTCCTATGACTGATAGACAACTTAAAAACTGAAAAATCACCAGGCCCGGATGGCATACATCCCAGAGTTCTGAACGAACTCAAATGTGAATTTGTGGATCTCCTGACAAAAATATGTAATCTTTCATTAAAATCTGCCTCCATTCCTGAGGACTGGAAGGTAGCTAATGTCACTCCCATCTTTAAAAAGGGTTCCAGAAGAGATCCGGGAAATTGCAGGCCAGACAGTCTGACGTCAATACTTGGTAAATTGGTGGAAACAGTTATTAAAGAGATAATTAGTAGGCACACTGATGAACAAAAACTCTTGAGGCAGACTCAGCATGTGTTCTGTAAGGGAAGATCTTGTCTCACTAATCTGCTAGTGTTCTTTGAGGGGGTGAACAAATATGTGGACAAGGGGGAACTCAATAGATGTTGTTTACCTTGACTTCCAGAAAGCTATTTTAAGAAGCACTTTTCTCCCTTTCTCACAATACAACAACTCGTGAGCACTCAGTGAAATTGCTGAGCAGTCGGGTTAGAATGGATAAAAGGAAGTACTTCTTCACTCAAAAAGTGATTAACACATGGAATTAACTGCCACAGGAGGTGGTGGTGGCTACAAGCATGGACAGCTTCAAGAAGGAATTGGATAAAATGTATGGAGCAGAGGTCCATCAGGGGCTATTAGCCTCAAGGTATAGATAGGAGCTCTCAGTCTGGGGCAAGTGATGCTCTGTATTCTCGGTGCTTGGGGGGGAGGGCAATAGTGGGAGGGCTTCTAGTGTCCTGGCCCCACTGGTGGACCTCCTGATGGCATCTGGTATTTTTGGCCAGTGTGTGACACAGAGTGTTGGACTGGATGGGCCATTGGCCTGATCCAACATTGACTTCTCTTATGTTCTTAAGTACCACCATGTTCAGTTGGAAAACTCTCCAATAAGCATGTTGTACAGCTCACTCCTATGCATGTTTACTCAAAGGTAAGTGTTATGATGTCAGATGGGATGTGAGACATATGAGATTGCAGCCTTAAAGTCAGTTGAAGTCCTGGATATACAACTTTCAATATGAGTGCAAAATAGTACCTTTACAACTGCATGTAGTGGACTCAGAGAGAGTGCAAATTAGTTTTATAGTGTGTAACAGGGAAGTACAATAGAGTGGCGAAAGGATATATTCTGCAACGATCCATGCCAATAAATCTAATTTCACAGCTGCATTTGGCCAGTCCAAACTGAAGTGCTGAATCAATTACCTGAGGCTAAGGAAACTGAGAACAGTGCAAGCCATTCAAGGCTGTTGAACAGTACAGCTTGCACTTCTAAATGCATTTAGCAATCTATTTTCATTGCTGATTGTTCACAGTAAATTTTGTGCTCTTTTTATTACAACTCTAATTTTAATGTTTCTCTCTGCAACAGTCCATCGCTGTATGGCTTGGACTTGAGCAGCGATAGGCCAGTATCTAATCATAATGATGTGTGTTGTGATGATCCAGCTCCCAGATTTCCTAGGCTACCTAGAAAATAACCTACGGTGGGGAAATTAAACCCTGGCCCTTTCTGCACTGACAGCTTGCTCCAGAGAATCCGAGGAGTCAAGCCTTAAGGGTTGATGTCGCAGTCACATGCATTCCCTCTGCACTGTTTACCCCCCCCTTTCGGTTTATTTATTTGTATATTCGGCATGCATTCCAGATCTACAAGCAAAATTCACATTTTTTGAGCTAACTGGCTGCCAATCCCTCCCCCCTCCCTCCCTCCCTCTGTGATTCTGCTAAAAGAAAGGGAAGGGAGGGGGAAATCCAGGATCACACATGCAAGACTGACACATTTGGGAGCAGGGAATCACCTAGTCCTTTATATTTACTGATTCCTTCTTATGCTCTCTCTGGCTTTTTAAAAGTTTGCCTGAGCAGGAGGACATGCCCACTTTTGTCTTGGAGGAGGGAAAGAAAACAGAACAGGGAGGAAGCGTCAACCAAAAGTGAGAGAGAGGTGGAAATGGGGGAGGGCAGTGGGCAGCACTTAAGTACCCGCAGAAACAATCCTACTTTAGAAAGGATTAGCAATTTGAAAGTGGATGAGAACAAAGAATCACTGCAAAAAGAGTTTTGGTAGCTGCAGGGCAACAGTGTGCTGGAAGTGGTCTGAATGCAGATTCCTGTAAAACAAATGCAGAAATAAGAGAAAGCCCCAATACAAACCGGAAGTGAAAGCGGGAGGGAATGCAGAATAAAAGAATAGGACGTGCTTCTAGAGTGGGGGTTTGATGTATCTTTGCTGGGTGGCTCAGCTTATTCTTTGAGGCTGCTTCAAGAAGGCTGTGCTTGGAGTTTTACAGGATGCCGCGGAGGCCCACCTTGTCTGCAACCCTTTTTAGCATCTGCACGAAACCACCGAGAGAGGGCATCCAGAGATCTGGGCTGAGTTGCCGTCAAGCCCATCTCATTCCCTCTTTCTCTCTCCACTCAACCTACTGAACAACTTAAACTAAATTCAGGCAAGATGGAGTCGCTATTAGGTTCAGCTGAATCAGCGACAAGTGTCTGATGTACTGTCATTTCCCCAAGTAACTGCATAGGAATTTTCTGCTTTGCTTTGTAAATTTTGGGCTTACACTCTGTGAATGGCGAGAGTTTAGCTCAAACTGCCTTTACATGTAGTCTAGTCAAAAGAAAGAGCCAGCTTTCCTTCCATGCTCCCTTTCAAAAGTTCAAAAGTTTATTATGGTCATAAGACCAGCCACAAAAGGTAGAGATAAAAAGGACAGTTTATACATTTTTAAATGGGTAAATACATAAAAGGTGAAAAACATGTGTATATCTCAAAATAGTAAAGAACACTCACTTCATTAATTTATTTCCCAGCAACTGCTATTGCTAATTGAAAACTTTTCTCATGCCCCCTTTCTCAATTCCTTCTGAATTCCAAGCCACAGAGTCTGATGGCTGTAAAACCATTTGTATGCTAATGGAGGTACCCCCAGAACTGCTGCACAAGGTCATCATGATTGCCAAATGTCTTTAAGCTTTCCTTTTCACACCTTGGCATAGTTTGTGGGGGAGGGGGGTTGGTGGCTAGAAGAAAGGGGTCCTTTAAGAGGCAGCCATTCTCTGGGGAGTCATTCTAGGAGAAGCAGCTATTCTTGGTGACAGGTTTTAGAGAAGTCAAGCTTGAAACATCAGGAGATCCACAGGTATGTGGTCGGAAGAAAGATAACCAGATGGAGAAGGTAAAACTGAGATTAAAAGAGCCTGTAGGACAAACCTGGAAGCAACCATTATGTTTCTGTCTCTCTCTTTTAACTTCATAGACAGGGGTCCGTTGGAGCAGGAGCACACAGGAACGCAGCTCCGGGAGTGAGGAGCCCAGGGGGCAGGCACATGACCAAGCCCCGCCCCCTCCTTGGCTTCCCCGAGCAGTGCAGAGCCGCAGCGCCCCGGGGAAAGCCCTGCTAGGGTCTTTATTGTTTTTAGTGTTTTGTTTTAATATTGATAATTTTATCATTGTTCCTTTTATGACTGTGAGCTGCTTTTCATGAGACTTGCTCAAGGTGGCATATAAATTTTCTAAGTATACCATTTTTTATCTGGGCACATGGCACATAAGTACTGGAGAAATTTCACCAACCCTTCAGCAGCTTCCACCCCATCAGTTTGGTGTAGTGGTCAGGAGTTGGACTCTAATCTGGGAGAACCGGGTTTGATTCCCCACTCCTCCACATGCAGCTGCTGGTGTGATCTTGGGCCAGTCACAAGTTCTCTCAGAGCTGTTCTCTCATGAGCAGTCCTCAAAAGACCTCTCTCAGCCCCACCTACCTCACAGGGTGTCTTGTTGTGGGGAGGGGAAGGGAAGGGGAAGGGATGGGTGGTGCACATGTCCTGGGTATCTCAAGTCTACTTGAAACCTGGTGGTTTCAAGGGAGCAGGAAGAGAATGAGGGTGTGTTCTGTACGCTTATTTTTATTGCACAAAGTATTGGATGGGGAAGGGAACAGAGGAAGAGCAGGTCAGTTTCACTCACCTGTGGAGTGGAGCCTGAGGGGTGGGTGTTGCCTTCTGACACACTTCAGGGGTGTGTTAGGGGGTGTGGCATATGCAAATGAGTTATGCAAATGAGTCATGCTAATGAGCTCCTGCACCTCTTTTTCTACGAAATGACCCCTGGGTAAAACTGAGATTAAAAGAGCCTGTACAACAAACCTGGAACCAACCATTAAGTTTCTGTCTCTCTCTTTTAACCTCATAGCGATGACTTGTAGTTTAAGGGGAGGGGAAATATGCATTTACGCCTGTTGATTTTCTCTGTGCTCAAATGTTGTAGTCTTTTCGCTGTTCAATGGCATACTTTCTTTCCTTGTGTTTCAATTGGATGCTATATATGGAGAGCCAGTTTGGTGTCGTGGTTAGGAGCATGGGCTCTATTCTGGGACAACCGGGTTTCGTTCCCCTCTCCTCCACATGCAGCTGCTGGTGTGACCTTTGGTCAGTCACAAGTTCTCTAAGAGCAGTTCTTGAAAGAGCTCTCCATCCCACCAACCTCACGGGGTGTCTGTTGTGTGGAGGGGAAGGGAAAGGAGATTGCAAGCCATCCTGAGACTCCTTCGGGTAGGGAAAGGCGGGGTATCAATCCAGTCTCTTCTTCTCTTCTCTTCTTCTGTATTCTTTTTCTGAAATTGGAGTCTCTGCATCCACAAGGGTTTCTGTTGTTTTTCATGTAAGACAGATAAATATAACAACAAACTCCCTGGAACCCTGCTACCCACCCTCTTCCCCATTCTCTTCCCCAGTATAGCCCATCAACAGAAAATGGAACAAAAAGTACAAGCTGCATATGAATACTGATCAAAATGATAAAGAGAAGCTGGGAGTGCTTGCCTGTTTGAGAATATCTGCAACAACTGAGATATCGAGAGTTTCCCCCCTCCCCCCACACTGCCTGAACCGAGTTGGGGATTCTGACTTGTGTCTTGCAGAGAGTGTGACCCCCTGGCGGTCTCTCTGTTATTCCATTAATAGTTGGCCAGTGGTGTGGAGAACGGACCCTATATGTGAATGAGTGGATAAGCTGAGAAGTCAGCTCTTTGTGGTGTTCCAGCAGTTTAAGAATGAGGCCTGCAGAGTAAATCCCTCATTCCCTGTGGTAAAAACAAAGGCCTGAGGGGTCATCTTACCACAAGGTGCACACCTTCTCTTTGGATGGGGCTGATCTCCTAGGTATTTAGGACTGCCAGCATCCAGGGGGGGGTGGTGGAGTTCTCCTGGAATGACAACTGATCTCCAAATGATATCGATCAAATCCCTGATGAAAATGGCATCTGGGGAGGGGGTTGGACTCCATGGCATCACATCCCAGTGGTTTCCCTGCCCCGCCTATCTCCACCCCCCCCCCCCAGCACTGCCCTGAAATCTCCAGGTATGCCTACGCCAGCCATGTATTCCACATCTGATTCCCATGGTATCAGGAGGAGGCCCACCCCCATTGCCCCCCTGGTAGCTATGGGATGGCTGCTTGGGAATCCACTGTGATGGCAACAGAGAAGGCCACCGGAGAGTGGAAACAAGGGACAGCAGAAGTATGGGGCCTTTAAGGCCCCAGTGCAGCCACTGCCAACATTTTACACAGACAACCTGCAGTGGTACCATTTGTGGTGAAACAGCCCTACGCTGACCTGCAAGCCCTGTTCTGCCATGCTCTCCATGGTATCTGGGCACCAGCGGCTGTCCTGGGTCTTGCTGGCTAGGCAGGGTATAAATCCAAATAAATAAATAATAAATAAGGTCTCTGCCTGGCATGTACTACCCACCTGGCTTTCCCCAAACCCAATGGGGCTTTTCTCTCTCTCTCTTGGTTCAACTACTGGCACCACCTGGTCTTTGTAGGACTTGCCCACCAAGAGGACCAGAGTATTCAGGCTCCTTTCCCTGCATTGCTTTTCTAAGGCTTTCTGCCTTTGTCTCCTGCTACCCAGCAACTGGTTACCACATGTTTTAGCTCAAATTGCCTTACAGGTAGTAAAGTTTTCTGCCTTGTGCACCACTGGGGGAGTAGCCATTGGTCAGCTGACTGCTTCCACCCTTCTTCCTGGAGCTCCTTTTAAAATAGCATGCCCCAAATGGTGGAGATCTATGTGGTACAGAGAACCACCACCAGCATTAACTTGCATAAGGCATTTATTTAAAAGAAAAGGTCCACATGTGTAATCTCAGCACAGCAAAAGACTGAGTGAGGGATCCAAAAGAAAAGGGGGACACATCATTCCTCTGTCCCTCCCTCTGCTCATGCTCTAACAGATGTCAACCTAAGGCAGGCTCTTCCGCTGGAAAGGCTACAGTTGTTCTCAATGATTCCCATTACCTTGAAGCCTCTTCTCAGGCCTGTAGTCCTGCACATGGCAATAGCTGATTCCAGCAGATCACAGCTGAGAGCTGCTTGCCTTTAAAGCCCTAAATGGCCTGGGTCTGACCTACCTGAGGGACCATCTTTCCCTGCATGTACCCCAGAGAGCATTACAGTCTGGGGCCCAACACCGCCTGGTTATACCAAGCCCCAGAGAAGCCAGGCTCGCTGCCACTAGGGGGAGGGCCTTTTTGGTGGTGGCCCCTTACTGGTGGAACGAGTTCCCGGAGGAGATCAGGGCCTGCAGGACCTGATGCAGTTCCGCAGGGCCTGCAAGACAGAGCTCTTATGCCAGGCTTACGAATAGGGGCCACCACCTTTCCCCCCTCCCCTCATTTTAAGACCATTACTGACCAGCCTCAGACACTACCATCTGGCTATTGGGGATATGGCCCGCTATCTGATTCTACTGAGCACTTTATTCTAATTGTATTGTTTTATTTATGAATGTTTTATAATGTTTTAGTTGTTTTAATTGTCAATGTAATTATGAATCTTGGCCTGTCCAAGTCTGTAAGCCGCTCTGGGCCTGCTACTGGGGGGAGAGTGGCCTAAAAATTGAATGAATGGATGTATTTGCTTCAATAGAATCAGCTCAAAAGAGATCCTCCTTCCCATTGCCAGGACATTTATCACCTCTATTTCTTCTGCGACTGAACAGGTCAGGCCAGGGCAAAGAAGGTTTTCCTGAAATTTCCTGGGAGGGGGGGGAGAGATTTCTACAAGGTTTTCAACCCCCCAAACACTATTTCCTGCTTGATGTCACCTGCCTAGCTTGGCGGGGGGGGGGGGGGGGGGGGGAGTGTGACTTGCCCATCTCATTGTGTCCAGCCTGGCCTACCATTTGCATTTCTAAAGCCTTGGTGAGTGAAGCTGGTGAGCAATTGACTCCATCACCCTGTACTCTGCCAAGAGAGAGGGAAACTTTCTGAAATTCAAGGAGAAGGTTTTGCTCAACTCAAGCCTTCGAAGAAAAATGCACTTCTCCACAGCATTCTGCTGCCTTTGCCTGTCATTTCCTTCCTCATAATGTTTAGAGTTGTTCTAAGTGTGAATGTTGCGGCCGAATCCCAATTGTAGGGATGACAAACGTATGATTACTGTCTGCTTGTCTCTGGGGCCTGGTCCACACGTTCAACTGGATTAGATGGGTAGAATTCCAAGGAGGCGAAATATGCTGCAGCATTTCAGACTGGAGGGGGAATGATGTGACTTTTTTTAAAAGATAGTTTTGTTATTTTCAGGTCATAAAGAGATAGTATTGCAAAGAAAGAGACCAACAACGAACAACAGTAATGGAGCATATACTTTTATCCCTACTTAAATCCAACTCTATGAAAAGGAATCAAGTTCTTATACACCTGTCATGTTACATAATTAATCTTGAAGCATTTCTCTTAAGTTTTTAAGTTTAATTTGATAGATTTCCAAGATATTTCTCAATCCATTTGTATACTTTCAACCAGTTGTTTTCAAAGATTTCTTCTTTTTTGTCTTGTAATTGTAAAGTTAGTTTGTCCATTCCTGCATCCAATATTTTGTAGATTATTTCTTCTTTTGTTGGCATTTCTTCCTTCTTCCAGTATTTTGCATATAGTATCCTAGCAGCCGTTACAATTTGTATGATCATATAGGTATGTTGTTTCCTGTAATTTTGTGGTACAATATTTAATAAAACGGTTCTGGTATAAATGGTATATCTATGTCTAACATTTTTTGTAATACCTCATGTATCCACACCCAAAACGTTTTTGCAAGACCACCACATATGATAAAAAGAACCAGTCTTTAGTTTACATTTCCAGCATAAATGCGACATATTGGGATACCATTTAGCTAAATTTTCAGGAGTCATATACCACCTATAAAACATTTTATATATGTTTTCTTTATATGAAGTGGCTTTAGTAAATTTCAAATTTGTTTTCCATAACTTAGACCATTGCTCTATTTGTATGTTGTGACCTATATTTTGCACCCACTTAATCACTGAATCTTTTACAACTTCATCCTGCATTTTCATATTGATAAGTATTGGAGTCGGGAGTTCATGGAATAGTGAAACAGCAAGATCTTTATTGCCGGCCCAGATGAAGCATACAACCCAGGGCTCGAAGCCCTCCTTTTATGCTGGTCAGGGACAATCCCCTGACCTCGCCCAACTGGCCTGATAGGCTCTTAGAAGTCTATTTACATCTCATAGGTTCCCTGGGAGAAACCTAGGTACAGGATTGGTGGCCGGTTTGAATCCACCTGGCCTTTGTTCTACCTGGCTGAAGCTCTGGTAGTTTCTTGGCCATGTGCTCTGGCCATGTGCTCTGGCCATGCGGTCGCCATTACGGGAGCACATGGTGACCGCATGGTCAATACATAACACATATCCAGTAATAAAGTATAAAACAATTTTATAAATTTCCCTTCTGAATACAATAGAATTTTATCCAGGTCTACACATGTATCATAAAACCTAGTAGTCTGAACTTTTGCATACCTGGAATCTAGTTGTGCCCTTTCCCACCAGCTCAAGTGAATACCTTTTTTCTTGAGCTCATCTTGGTGTAGTATTTTATTTTGATTATCTAACAGATCTTCATATCTCTACAGTATCTCTTTTGTGAATGTCATAGGATTTATAAAGGCCTCTAATGGTGAAACCCATTTTGGTATCTTAGTACAGCATAACTCTTCCCATGTCTTTAGTAATGTTGCTCTTAAAATGTGTTGCTTAAAGTATTTATGATTGTTGCTTTTTTTGTACCAAACAAAAACGTGCCAACCTAATTTTAAATCATGTCCTTCTAGCTTCAATATTCGACTCGACTCAAGATGGCGTCGGAGGCAGGTGCTCAGGGCTGAGCTCCGTGTTTTATTTAGGATTTTAGCTGTGTTCAACGTTTTAAACATTCTGTTTGGAGCTTTTGCTTCCTTCATGCTTGGATATAACGTCGGGCTGCTGCTAGTCTCTATCTGGATAGCCTTGGATAGCTTCAATAATCTTGAGTTCTCCAGTGTAATCCACTCTTTCATCCATGTCAAAGCTGCAGCTTTGTGATACAATTGCCAGTCTGGCAAAGCCAAGCCTCCTCTTTCCTTTGAATCTTGTTGGGCTTTCGTCTTAATTCTGGGTTTTTTCCTTTGCCATATAAATTCCCTCACCAACTTATCCGTTTCTTTGAAGTATTGTTGATTTCTTATAATTGGTATTGTTTGGAACAGAAAGATAAGTCTAGGTAGTATGTTCATCTTCACAGTAGCTATCCATCCCATAAAAGGTAGTTGTAGATGTTTCCAGCTTTCTAAACCTTTTTTAATTGCCAGGAGGAGTTTTGAGTAGTTTTCTTTGAACAAAGAACTACATCTATTGGTTAGAGTTATTCCTAAATATTGTATTTTCTTCTGAACTTCAATACCAGAACAATCTTGGAGTATTTGTATTTGTTCCCTGGTACAGTTTTTGGTCATTATTTTGGTTTTCTTAAGATTGATTTTTAACCCTGCATGTTGATCGTATTCTTTTATTAGATTCAGAAGTTGATTAATAGATAATTGAGGATCTTCCAAGATGAAAACCAAATCATCTGCAAATGCTTGTAATATATATTCTTCCCCTTTAAGTTTAAGTCCTTTAATTGCATTGCTTCCTCTTACCATTTCACACAGTGTTTCCAGGGCAAAAATAAATGGAAGAGGGGATAGTGGACATCCTTGTCTGGTTCCTTTCTCAATGTCAATGCTTTGTGAAATATCACCATTTATCATAATTTTGGCGGTTTGTTTCATGTATATTGCACTTATAATTTTTAATGCCTCCCCATGTAAAAACACCTTGGAGGGCGGGGAAGAACACCAAAGAGAGAATTTTTAGCAGCTGCTCATGTACTGAGCTTCAGGGCATTTTTAATGATGGGGAACCAAGGAAAATGTGACTCCCCCCTGGCAATCTGAAGTGGTACAGCCCATTCATTCTACCACCTCAGCCCACTGGCGTGTCATAATCACCTCACTGCACAGCATGGGGGGACTGGTTCTGAGTGGTTGACACATGGGTATGTACTTGTTGTCCCTTACGGTAGTAATTAGAAGCACAAAGTTGTTGTAGCATGTACTCAAGTATCAAGATAAGAAGCCAGTTTGGTGTACTGGTTAGGAGCATGGACTCTAATCTAGGAGAACTGGGTTTGATTCCCCACTCCTCCACATGCAGCTGCTGGTGTGACCTTGGGTCAGTCATAAGTTCTCTCAGAGCTGTTCCCTCATGAGCAGTTCTCAAAAGAGCTCTCTCAGTCTCATCTACCTCACTGGGTGTCTGTTGTGGGGAGGGGAAGGGAAAGGAGATTGTAAGCCGTTCTGATACTCCTTCAGGTAGTGAAGGGCGGGGTATAAATCCAATCTCTTCTTCTTCTGTCAAAGAACTGCTTATTGTCAATGATGACAAACTTGGGATTCTCACCATCTTAAAGCTCATACATTGAATAAACTTTTATTGGTCTTCAAGGTGCCACTGGACTCAAAATTTGTTCTGCTGCTTCAGACCAACATGGCTGCTGACCTGGATCTATCTGTGCTGTGAAGTTATACAAAAAAAGAGGGACCCAGAATGCTGGCCTTCCATGAAAACTCCAGTCCTCTGGTTTCTTATTTATTTGTATTTACATTATTTGTAGTCTGCCCTTTTCACTGACACTCAAGGTGGATTACACAATGTGAATCATGCAATCAATAGGATGATATGTCTAATAAGCAATGTAATAGGACTAGGAATTGCACACATCTGAAACAGTTATTCTCTGAACATAGCATAAGTATTAAACATGACAAGTTAAACAGTGCAGAACATGGTAGTACATCAGTAGAAACACAGTGCATCTTCCTGGGACAATGATGTAGTAGGCATCTGTTCAAAACGCTGAGAGCTGCTTGGCTTACTGTTTTGACTTCTCCTTGTCTTTGACAGGTGTGAACTTTGCTAGCGATGCTAGGTTTTCATTGTGAAATACTGACCAAGTTCCTGAATTGGCTTTTGCTCTGAAGATAAGGATATCAAGATTTTCTTTAATGGCTTGAAGTTTAATTCTTCAAAAGGGGAAATCTTCTTTGCTGCTTCAGTCAGCCAGAGTGATTAATTTCTTTAGAAGGGATCGTCTTTAAATGAGGAAAGTAAAGTATTGAAGGCCTTTATGATTCCTGGCTATCTTATCGTGATCCCTATAATTAACTAAAGATCTCCTAACATTAAAAATATCCAGTTAAAATTGTTCATCCCCCCCCGCCCCCAGCGTTTACTGCAAAAACTTATGGGAAATCTGATTGAGACTTCTAAGGTTTGCCAAGGTGCCATCGTTCTTTAAATTAAGGCTGTTTCTCCACAAACTGCTTGCACTGAAGCAGTCCCACTGATATCAATTGGAATGCTGTAGATCATAAGAGCCAGTAAAACTGCCTTCAACATCAAACTGAAATCTATGATTGTACAGCATTGATTTTTAGTGTCTGCAGATTTCACCCTTTATAAGTTCATGATTACAATAGGGTTTTTTTTAATTTTGAATTTTTATTGAACATTGATTAAATAATCATCTTAATTATTGGGAAATAAAAAATTATGCAAAATAGACAGGTATTAGCAAAGGCAATGGAACTATGAAACAGGAGGGACGACAGCTAAAGCACCGCTGATGGAAAACTCTGAGAAAGACTGAACATGGTATAGAGCCCACATTAGAGTCTATTCTGTGGCAGTGATATTGCAAAAATGACGATATTTCTTTGCCATCTTTGCATCTGCACTTAAGAGTCCAGCTGAACTGTTTTTCCTGTGGTTCAGGGACTTTTTACATCATAGCCCCAAGAATCTGGACTCCAAGCACATGACGGCTTGCAGTGATCAATTTTCCTCTTACTTTGCAGACAAAATCACCCAGATCTGTTCTGGGTTAAATGCCAGCATGGATGCATGCAGGGGTCATTTCGTACAAAAAGAGGTGCAGGAGCTCATTAGCATAACTTATTTGCATAACTCATTTGCATATGCCCCACCCCCTAACATACCGGAAGTGTGTCAGAAGGCAACACCCACCCCTCAGGCTCCACTCCACAGGTGAGTGAAACTGACCTGCTCTTCCTCCATTCCCTTCCCCATCCAATACTTTGTGAAATAAAAATAAGCGTCAAGAACACACCCACATTCTCTTCCTGCTCCCTTGAAACCACCAGGTTTCAAGTAGACTTGAGATACCCAGGACATGTGCACCACCCATCCCTTTCCCTTCCCCTCCCCACAACAAGACACCCTGTGAGGTAGGTGGGGCTGAGAGAGGTCTTTTGAGAACTGCTCATGAGAGAACAGCTCTGAGAGAACTTGTGACTGGCCCAAGGTCACACCAGCAGCTGCATGTGGAGGCGTGGGGAATCAAACCCGGTTCTCCCCGATTAGAGTCCAACTCCTGACCTCTACACCAAACTGATGGGGTGGAAGCTGCTGAAGGGTTGGTGAAATTTCTCCAGTACTTATGTGCTATGTGCCCAGATAAAAAATGGTATACTTAGACAATTTAGATGCCACCTTGAGCAAGTCTCTAGAAAAGCAGCACACAGTCATAAAAGGGACGATGATAAAATTATCAATATTAAAACAAAACATTAAAAACAATAAAGACCCTAGCAGGGCTTTCCCCGTGGCGCTGCGCCTCTGCACTGCTCGGGGAAGCCGAGGAGGGGGCGGGGCTTGGTCATGGGCCCGCCCCCTGGCCTCCTCACTCCTGGAGCTGCGCTCCTGTGCGCTCCCGCTCCAACGGACCCCTGGATGCATGTTCATAGGATGTATCTTTGGCATATGCTTGTCCAGTTTCTATGGAAACTTTTCTCTTTGTGGATCTCAAGGATGTGGACAAGATCTTTGGATGGGTGAGATTTACCACCTGTGTTCTCAACCATTGTGTTTCCTGGCTGGTAAAAGCTGCCAGAAAGGGACTGGCTGAGTGAGTAAGGTAAAGGTAAAGATTTCCCTTGCTCAAAAGCCAGTCGAATACAACTCTAGGGATGCGGTGCTCATCTCCGTTTCCAAGCCAGTGCTGTCCAAAGACCTTTCTGTGGTCATGTGGCCGGCATGACTAGACGCCAAGGTGCAGGAGAGTGATAAATGCTTCACTGAGAGGAGAAGTTGTACCATTCATGCTCAAGCAGACAATGATTAGACTTGTATTTTGGGGGGGGGGCTCCCTAACTCCTACTATGTTGGAAAATTTCCAGCCAGTCTCTGATTTCCAGTTCTTGGGCAAGGTGCTAGATTGCATTGTTGCTTCTCAGGTCCAGGAGTTCTTGGTGATTTTCTGGACCCGTTTCAATCTGGTTTCA
Source organism: Lepidodactylus listeri (assembly GCA_029233225.1). Lineage (NCBI taxonomy): Eukaryota > Metazoa > Chordata > Lepidosauria > Squamata > Gekkonidae > Lepidodactylus > Lepidodactylus listeri. The sequence continues at coordinate 105,536,876 of JARCFY010000009.1, read as the reverse complement.
GGCCAGGATTTGGAACAGACTGCTTTGGTCACCTTGGTTCATGACCTCTATCCAGGACTAGACAGGGGGGATGTGACCTTGCTCGTTTTGTTGGCTATCTCAGTGGTCTTCAATATTTTCTACCATAGTATCCTACAGATCTGTCCCTTGTCACTGGAACGAAGGGGCACAGAATTATGGTGGTTTGAGTCGTATCTGTGGGAACAGCCTCAGAAGATAGTGTTACCTCACACTGATTTCCCTTGCTCAAGACCATTGGTCCATCAGGGTCCGTATTGTCTATTCAGACTGGGATTCATTTCACACACACTAAGGCCGAGGACAGACTGGCAGTCTGGGACACTCTGCCTCCGCTTTAAAAGCGGAGGCAGAGCGGCCGTTCAGACTACCGCATCTGTCTGGAGGAGGTGGCCCGGATGCAACACGTCTGGCGCCGCGCTCCTCCCGCAGCAGCCGGGCACCACTTCAAAGTGCTGCTGTGGCACGCGTTCCACCCGTTTCTGGCGGGTGTAAACGCGCGCTGGGCGGGGGAGCCATGCGGTGTTCGGACGCCGCCAGCAGAAGCTGCCCACAGTCTGGATGCTGCGGGCGGCTTCCTTACGGCAGCGTGCAAACACCGCACGGCGGGGGCAATTTCCCCACCTTGTTCTGCCGCGCCACGGAGGCGCGGCAGAACTCAAGTCTGTCCATGGTCTAAATAACACACTTTTAATCCACTTGCAATGTACTTTGCAACTGGATTTTACTGTGTGAAATGGCAAAATCTACTTGCAAGCAGTCATTCAAGTGGATTGAAACAGCATTATTTTGCATGTGTGAAAATGCCCTGGCAGTGGCTCTTCAGGGTCTCAAGCAGTGGTCCTTCATATCACCTATTGCCTGGTCTTTTTAAACTGGAGATGCCAGGGGTTGAACCTGGGACCTTCCACTGAGCCACGGCCCCTCCCCACAGCCTCATTGGGGAACATTGCTATAAAGGCTTAACACTGCTACCTGAAGCATTTTATCTGGCAAAGCCACTGACTGGGAACTTTCTACATGCAGAAATGTGCTCTATAACCAGTTATGGCCACTCTTCCCAGCACATGTGGGTTACGTGCCCCTTGAACAAGAATGAACTCACAGGCTTACCACTTCTCATAAAAATCATATTTTGTACCAAAGAGCTTGCAGTTGTGTATAAGAAGGGAAATGATCCAGTAACAGAGAGAGAGAAAAAGAATTTCATTAATTTGGAGTTCATAAAGCTGTGGATGAGTGACTCATCCGTTCAGGAAATTCAAAGATATGCAGTTTTTGCTCTATGACTGGAGAGCCTGCTCAAAATTGCCAGCCCCGTTTCAGACAGAATATGAATGAATGATTAAAACTTGTCAAAAAAGCAAAACTGCTGACATAATAAGCCAAGATTGATATGAAAAGGATTTTTCTCCCCCCTTCCTCTCCAGAGTATTGGAGTACTTCATCCATTTTCATAGGCTGCATTTTCAGCTTGAAAATATGTAGTTCAAGAGACTAGAAAGCTTTTAAAATCACTGACAACTTATGTAAAGCGGAGTGGGGGAGGGAAGCACATTTTAATCTTCTTCCCACCTGCTTGGAAGGGGTCTGCAGTAGCTCTCCGGCTACACAGCTGTTTTGCCTTGTAAGATTTGTATAAATTAAAACTGAAAATGTTCAACACTCCAAAACTGGTCTGACCTCTCCCTCTTACCCAGCATATGCATGAGCAGATACACAACATGTCCCCCCCCCCCCCCAACACCAGTTATCTTTTCTCATTGATTCAAGCCTGCCTTTTCTATAGTTTTTTTGGGGGGGGGAGGGAAACCTCTCAATGTTTGAAAACCAAGAATTATATTCACCCTTTTGGAACCAGAAACCAAGATGCGATGGCCTTCTCCTTTGGAAGCAAGATCTTTGGAGTCTGCTGCCTGTAAGAGTTAAGAAATACTTCCTATAAGGCACAACCTGAGATGAAATTGCCTTTTGGGGTAAACAGTAAGAAACCCATGTCACAAATGTTGGATTAAAGATGTAAGCAGAAAGCAGATCTGAACCCTAGAGGAGCATTTCATTTACTGTTCAGATCTGTCCTGCAAGCTAGTTCATTTGAGCTTGGAGACAGCTGCTAGGGCTTTTGTACCAACTACCAATGGGGTGGAAGGAGTGGTTAAGGCACTTGGGGCATCATACCTCATCTAGGGTTGCCAGCTCTGAGTTGGGAAATACCTGGAGACTTTGGGGGTGGAGCCTGTGGAAGGTGGGGTTTGGGGAAGGGAGAGACCTCAGCAGGGTACAATGCCATAGAGTCCATCCTCCAAAGCAGCCAATTTCTCCAAGGTATCTGATCTCTATTGTCTGGAGGTCAGGTTTAATGCCAGAAGATATCCAGTCCTCACCTTGGAAAGCCATTTCCCCCCCTCCCGAAATATAGTAAATGCAGAGTTGTGCATGTCCAAAATTTCATTTAAATGGTGTTGGACAAAGACATCAACAGCTGGAGAAACTCAACGATCATTTGGAGAAACTCGGTGATCATTTCCCACCCACCCCAACAGATCAAGTAACAGAGGGTAGCACCTTACAGCAACAAAACACAAATTCCAGATTGACCAACAAACACACAAATATTGGTGTTATTTAATTGCAATTTTTTTCACTACCACAGGAGTGGGAGTTAATATAAGTTGTCAATCTGGGGGTGGAGGCCTGTAAACCTACCCCCAATGTACATTTTGGAAGATATATTGTGGTATCCTATCCTAAGATTTTCTTGTTCTACAAGAGATACACCAGACTGTGGTGTGGGTGTGAAGTAGGGTTACCAGCTCTGGGTTGGGAAATATCTGGAGATTTGAGGAGGTGTGGTTTGAAGAGGGGAGGGATTCAATGGGTTATGAGGCCATACAGTCCACCTTCCAAAGTGGCCATTTCCTCCAGGTGAACTGATCTCTGTTGCCTGGAGATCAGTTGTAATCCCAGGAGATCTCCAGCCATCACCTGGATGTCAGTAGCCCTAGTGTCAAGGGCTTAATCATTACCAAACATGGTTCCAACTAGGCAGAAGGCTGTCAGTGTACTTCAAATATTCTCTGTAAGCTGGGTGCAGTTCACAAGACAATAACAGAGAATTCTCTTTCTCTGCTTTTAGAGCTGATGCATTGGTGTGAGTGGAAGCCCAGTAGAACTCCCAGTTCTGGGTTAGGAAAGTCGTGGGGATTTCAGGCTGGGCTCTGGAAAGGCCAGGGTTTGGGCAGGGAGGGAACTTCATCAGGGTATAATGCCGTTCATCTTCCAAAGCAGCCATTTTCTCCAGGGAAACTGACCTCGGTAGTCTGGAGATCAGTTGTAACTCCAGGAGATCTCCAGGCCCCACCTGGAGGTTAGCAACCCTCAGCCAGAGTTACTGCTGTCACAGTGAAATTATCCTGTGGAACCTTCATCAACCAATGGACCCTGCAGAAATCCTACTGTTCCCTATTAGAACACTGTAGTTTTCCTGTTTGCAAGATCTGAGGCCAGGAGGAAAGAGAAGGTTGGGAAGCTCAGTCACACTTTAAAAAATATTAAACTGTATTTTCTATTTATGGATTCTCAATAGCATAGTTACTCAGTTTAAGGGCTTGCCCTGACATTGGCTGGGATTGGAGTCCTCAACCTTGTTGAACTGGACACCACCACAAAAGATCTGCTATGGGAGGGGACCACCACCACCAAATGTCCACCAAAGGGGATCTCAAAATATCTGGGAGTTCCAGTCCAGGTGCTCTCCTATGACAGAGATGGCAGCTTCTGAATGGATCTTCCCTGCAGACCCCAGAGATGATGCCTTCTGGGGTCTTCTGAAGTCATTTGTTGCGCCAACAAGGTGGATGAAAGCTAGGATTGGCTCGATGCTTTGGGAAAGAAGTAAGGGAGCACCGTTGAATATCAGTAGGCTGGGGTGTGTAGGCACCACCTGTACAGTAACAAGGGAAACTGCATCTTATAAAAAGCAGGGGAGACTCGCAAAATTTACTGGAGATCAAAAGTGGACTGAGCATTTGGTAGGTTATGTATTGCAGCTGAGAAACATGCCTCAGCCTTGAAATTTTTGGCTGAATCACAGCCTGGTGGTGCAGGAGATAAGATGACATAGCGTGGCTGCTGGGAAACCTGCTTTGAGACCCCAAACCACCTATTCACCTTCTAGCAAACATATTCATGCTCCATTGTTCAAAAGGGCATTTCAGTAGGGCTTCTTCTATACCATGGATATTGTGCACTTTGTTGCTCTCCTGCTTGGCCCATTTTACCCTGTCCAGAAGGGGAATGATCCATTGAAAACTAAACTGAAATTCCCCTGTGGGTCCCTGCCTCATCTACTTGTTCCTCTGTAATCCCTTTTCCATGTTTTCTGAGATCAAGAAGACACGGGGAAAATTGAGGGGAGACGCGGGTCAAAATGCGGCCACACAGCGAATAGTGTGAGATTGTCCAATGCAGTCAGGGCAAACGGAAGCGCAAGGGCAGCACAGCTGTTTGTGGGGAATTGGTCCCACTCTGACTCTAAGCACAAACTGGCTGCCGGGGCTGCCGGAAGGGGGAGACCATGGGGCCCATGGAGCCAGGCTAATTGTGCAATTAGTGTTCCTATTATTTATTTATTTATTATTTGGATTTATATCCCGCCTATCCAGCCATAGCCGGCTCATGTTTGGGTGAGTCTAAGTGGTGTGAAGGGAGCTCCGGAGAGAATATTTGTCTGCTGGAGCATGAAGGCCACGGGCTGCTGGGTCTCACACCATGGGCGTCAACTACGGGGGGGCTCGAGGGCTCGAGCCTCCCCCGAAATTTCCCGGGGGGGGCTCAGCCACCCCCAGCAAAATGCTCGCCCAGCAGCCGACCGTCGCCGCCTCTCCTTCCCCCCCACCCCCGGCCTGCCCTCCTGCCTCCCTGGGGCGGGGGAGGGGGAGAGAGGCAGCGGGGACATAGTTGCATGCTTCGCGCGGGCGGCAGTCACCCGGCCAGCTGGCTGCTGCCACCACCGCGGGTCTGCCTCCCTGGGCCGGGGGGGGGACGGAGCGGCAGGGACATAGGCGCGCGCAGGCGCGCTTCGCTCGGGCGGCAGTCAGCTGGCCAGCTGGCTGCCGCCGCCGGCGTGGGTCTGCCTCCCCGGGCTGGGGGGGGGGGACGGAGCGGCAGGGACATAGGCGTGCGCAGGCGCGCTTCGCTCGGGCGGCAGTCAGCTGGCCAGCTGGCTGCCGCCGCCGGCGTGGGTCTGCCTCCCCAGGCTGGGGGGGGGATGGAGCGGCAGGGACATAGGCGTGCGCAGGCGCGCTTCGCTCGGGCGGCAGTCAGCTGGCCAGCTGGCTGCTGCCACCACAGGTCTGCCTCCCTGGGCGGGGGGGGAAGAGCGCCAGGGACATGGTCCCGTGCGCGCGCGCGACTGCCCCCCCCGGGGATTTAGAAAGTCGACGCCCCTGTCTCACACTACATGAGCAACGACTGCAAAATGAAAGGCCCTCCAGCCAAAGACTTACAGAGATGACATATATTCAGAGCCCTTTACTTGGACTGATCTTTTCTCCTCAAGTAGAGATTATATGGGAATATGTCAAGCATCTCCGGGTTTTAAAAAATTAACAGAACTGCCCTTTAGAATCCAGTATTTCTTGCCATACAGCTGCGTTAGACAAACCGCTAAAAGACGAACCACATCTTTGCCATCCTTTTTCCATGAGGAAGTGTCGTCGTGGCTGCCAGCTGCTGCCAAGATCAAGGATCGCCGGCTGCCTTTCTTCCAGACTTGGCACTTTCTGGGGCTTTCAATCCCTTCATCATCTGGGTCATTGTGTTTTAGCTGTTCTTCCAGCAGACTGCAGCTGGTACATCCTTTTGTTTTTTCAGCTCCAGCCCCGCTCCGAGTCTCTCTCGATTAAGCGTGGACTCTTGACTTCAGGAAGACCGTCATGAGCAGGCATAATCACAAGCCCTTCGTGACTAATTGGGATCTCGGCTGCCAAAAGGATACCAGGTGCAACCGCAGAAGCTTGGAAAGTCAATAGCTGAAAACCATGAGCCTAATCTCAGCTCATTTTTTAAATTTTATTTTTGAAGCTGCTCACAAAAAGTTTTTAAGACAAGTTACTTTTCAGGCAGGAATGTCTGTGGCCAAGTGAACTGATACTGGGCCAGTTTTCACCATCCTGGAAATATATTTGTTTCTTTCATTAATGAACAGGGGTCATTTCGTAGAAAAAGAGGTGCAGGAGCTCATTAGCATAACTCATTTGCATAACTCATTTGCATGTGCCACACCCCCTAACATAACAGAAGTGTGTCAGAAGGCAACATCCACCCCTCAGGCTCCACTCCACAGGTGAGTGAAACTGACCTGCTCTTCCTCCATTCCCTTCCCCAGCCAATACTTTGGGCAATAAAAACTAGCGTAAAGAACACACCCTCATTCTCTTCCTGCTCCCTTGAAACCACCAGGTTTCAAGTAGACTTGAGATACCCAGGACATGTGCACCACCCATCCCTTTCCCTCCCCCTCCCCACAACAAGACACCCTGTGAGGTAGGTGGGGCTGAGAGAGGTCTTTTGAGGACTGCTCATGAGAGAACAGCTCTGAGAGAACTTGTGACTGGCCCAAAGTCACACCAGCAGCTGCATGTGGAGGAGTGGGGAATCCAGTTCTCCCAGATTAGAGTCCAACTCCTGACCACTACACCAAACTGATGGGGTGGAAGCTGCTGAAGGGTTGGTGAAATTTCTCCAGTACTTATGTGCCATGTGCCCAGATAAAAAATGGTATACTTGGAAAATTTATCTGCCACCTTGAGCAAGTCTCTGGAAAAGCAGCACACAGTCATAAAAGGAACAATGATAAAATTATCAATATTAAAACAAAACATTAAAAACAATAAAGACCCTAGCAGGGCTTTCCCCGGGGCGCTGTGCCTCTGCACTGCTCGGGGAAATTGAGGAGGGGGCGGGGCTTGGTCATGTGCCCACCCCCTGGGCTCCTCACTCCCGGAGCTGTGCTGCTGTGCGCTCCCGCTCCAACGGACCCCTGTTAATGACGATGGTATTGTGTAGTTGTTTGTTTTTTTAAAAAAACACTTTAAACCATTTCCTCCCTAGATAGGTTCTACTGGGGTTGCCAGGTCTGTGGCCACAGGGGGTGGTGGGGCATAGGGTTGCCAACTCCAGGTTGGGAAACTCCTGGAGATTTGGGGGTGGAGCCTGGGGAGGACAGGGACCTCTGTAGGGCACAGTGTGATGGAGTCCATCCTCCCAGAGCAGCCGTTTTCTCCAGGGGAACTGATCTCTATAGTCTGGAGATGAGTTGTAATTCTGCGGAATCCCCGGGTCCCACCTGGAGGCTGGCATCCCTAGTTTCTACCTGTATTTATTGAGAGATGTTAATCCCCCAGACTCTTGAAATACTAAGAAAATGAAAGGTTTTATTCTTTCTAGTTTCAGAATTAACTAACAGAATTGCAATAGGAGAAACAACAGTGGACTTCCTTTAACTATGCAGAAGAGTTTTCATAAAACGGCAGAGGCCCTGTCTGCATGTTACAGTGAAAACCTTGGGTCCGTCACAGTTCTCTCAGAGCTGTTCTGGAAACAGCAGTTCTCGGGAGAGCTCTCTCAGCCCCACTTACATCACAGGTGTCTGTTGTGGGGAAGGGAAGGGAAAGGAGATTGTAAGCCTCTCTGAGACTCCTTCAGGTAGGGCAGGGTGGGGTATAAATCTGATCTCTTCTCTCTCTTCTCTTCTTCTTCTCTACGTCCATCTGTAAGAAAGAGTTAACTTGTGTTCACTTTACAAATGAAACCGGGTACCAGTTCTTGGATAAAAATGGGGTTAAATCCCACATTCAGCTGTTTGTGCGCTGCATGTAACACGAGCATTATTCAACACACATATAAAGAAAACCAGGTATGCACTGTACATGAGTTGTATGTGTATCGTGTACTGGGTTCGTAGCATTCAAGAGTCGGACGATGATGTAGCAAACAGCATTCTTTATCGGTACACAACTAAGCATGCAATACCGGCCGCGAGGGCCAACTTTATACAGTCCCCAGGACACACCCAAAAGCCCATTGGCGGGTTTGAATTTCCCGCCCGAGTTCTTATTGGAAGGCTAGTGGTGGCCTAGGATCCTTGACTTCTATTGTTTCCAGGAGTCAAACTCAGGCCATATGACACTGGTGCCCGGTGGCAGTCAGCGGACATAACAATGTGCATTCACTATAACTTGTGAACTTGTGAGACATGCTAGATTAGATACTATCCAGACACCAGTTAAGATCTGCTTCTCAAGCTTTGCTCTCTCTGTGCCCCGTCTTCAGAGGTGAGGCAGGTGGCAACCAGAGACAGGGCACTTTCTGCGGTGGCCCCTCGCCTTTGGAACAGCCTCCCCTTTGAGGCTTGGGTGGTGCCTTCCCTTTAGATATTGGACTAAAACACATCTTTTTAGGGGTTTTATCATATCTGCATTTTAATGGTCTGCTTCTGTTTCATAAATAATTTTTATTCTGTGTATGTCCGATGGCTTGTGCTTTATTATTGTGATTTTTAATTGTAAGCCACCTCAAGCAGGACTCTGAGGAGTCAGCATGGAAATATTCTAAATAAATAATCATTCCAGTTAAGTTATCCTGGCTAACAGCCAGCAGTAGACCTCTTTCCCATAAATACATCCAACACCCTTCTAAATCTGTCTAAGCCATAACCAAACGACCCTTTACACATATAGGTATGTCACATGATCTCTTATTGTTTGTCTGTTCAGTGACTGGGGACTTGCAGTTGAACATGTATGTTGAAAAAGACTAATATGGCTGATACACATGTACATGCTACTCATAGGATACAGTAATATAAAATGCTGAATTGCATGTTACAAAGAACTTGGAATCAACTTCCACATGCTATTGGGATCTCAGAACCAGTGCTTTTCAGGACCGAGTGGATTCACACATTTGACGGCTTGTCACCATCAAAGCGACAGTTATCATCAGGAGTGAACTGAAGTGACATACCTTTTTGCATAAGGTATGCCTGTGTTTGAGGTGGCAGGAGGAAATTAAACTTTCTTTAGTCTCTGGCGGCTCGTGCAAACATGCAAGTCAATGAGCCACGTTGTGAAGTGGTTAGAGTGTTGAACTAGGAGCTGGGAGATCTGAATTCAAATCCCCACTTCACCATGAAGCTTTTAGACTGGTTGTTCTACGTTAGCCTAAGTTATCTCACAGGGTTGTTGTGAAGACAATATGGAGGAAGGAAGAAATATGTATTCCTTCTACAACTTCTTGGAGTTTGCGCAGATATCAGTGGGAAAGCTGTGTTTTAGTTTCCCTGAACTTCATGAGATTTTGCATGGTTCTTTGTGCAAATATTCCCTTTTGCTTTTTAAGGAGGTATTTTAAAAGGTAAAGGTTTCCCTTGCTCAAGAGCTAGTCAAATCTGACTCTAGGGGGTGGTGCACTGTTGGAGAAAAAGATAACTTCAGCTTTTTCTACACAATACAGTTTAACACACTCCTGGTTGGTGATGTGATGTATGACAAATACTGGCCATGAGTGCTGATTGTTGTAAACAATGATATGCATTGTGTGAAGTAAAAGGATTTCTCAAGAAATTTTCCATCATAATATGGTTCCTCCTCTTCTCTCTCTTGAAGCTTCAGAGGTTCCATGTGTTACCAATCATTGCTATTTATCTAAAAGGACTTGTAGAAACCATTATGTTGAAGGGAAACTGGAAAGTATTGGAGTCGGGGGGCCGGTAACGGTGAAATCAGCATTGTGGTTTATTGAGGGTCAAGATGGAGCATGAGGACAAAGGGATGAGTAACCCACTTATATGTACAGGTAAACCACACCTTGACTGTGTTCCCGTTTAAGGGGATTGGTCCAACAGGGAGTAGTCTCCCACCAGAGGCTGTCATAGGTCCATTCAAATATCCTCAGCCCCTGATAGGGGGACCAGCAGGTCCATTGTTCTCTGGGGACGGAAGCTCTGTTGTTCTCACATCCCATTACAGGCAAACATGTCCAGACATGTTCCCTGTCTGTGGACAAAGAGTCAGGTACCGAACATAACAGAAACCATAGACACACAGATGGCTAGATAATCTCCATCCTCTATGGGCAATAGATACCAAAATCCTCTTCCCCAGGGGCATAATTGTCAGGGATCAAAAAAGTAATGTGAAATCATCATGGAATTCTTGAGGTAGATTTCTGTGATGGCAAAGTAACAATTCCATGTGCAAAATGCATGGAGAAGCTTTTCTAAATGAACATATATGTCACCTGAAAACAGAAAGCTCCCCTTCCTGAATATATCCTGGAGACTCAGCCTAATTCATTGGAAGTGTGAATTCTAATATGTTATTTGTGTAGAAAAGAGGAATTCTGAGCATGGCAGAAGCAGCAAATCAAAGTCTTAGAGCAGAAAGAAAACTCCTTACATTGCATTTAAAAATAAAAGCTGGAACAGCAAGAAGAAAAAGGCCTTGGGACTATCAACAACCATTCTGTTGCTGTGCCTGTGTCATACTATGCCATGATCTGACAAAGAGAAAAGAGATATAGTTTCCAAGAGATTTTCTTCTGAGGAAATGTTTCCATAGCCAAAAATCACAAGCAGTAAATACAGAAAGCTGCAAAGCAAAATATTTCCTTAGCCTTTCACAGGAGAGTGAAACACCTGTATCAGGAGAAGCGATTAGAAGAGCTGAGCCAGATTTGCAAGTGTTCCCAGTATCATGTCAAAACTGGCATTTTTGTCAATGTGAGGGAAACTTGTCATCCAACACATATTCAAATGATGCAGCAATCAACACATATCTATTTTTTCCCTCAGAGTCTTGAACACAAAGTACCATTCATCGGGAGATATACAAGAAATTCCCAAGAGCTGTTTCCCCCCCTTTAAGGCTGTTGTTGAAACAGTAAAAAACCAAGACTTCTTTTGACACTAACGTCCGTGAAACTTGGATGAATCAGCTCTGACAAACAGCCTCAGTGGACCAATACTCTTTTTTGTGATGATGGACCACATTAGGGTGCGTTCTTTCAATTCATGTAATAAGTTGCCATCCGTCATCTCGTGAGTTGCTACAATTGTCAATTTCCAGTTATATTACCTTGAAGATTTTCCAGATTTCTCAGCCTTTATGCGCCATCTCCATACATAAATGTTGATTTCCCCTCTCCCTCACCCTGTATCACTTTCCGTTTTATTTTCCCATCTCTGCATATATTTCAAAGCAAACAAAAATTGAACACGGGCTGTAAAAACATGATATATTGTCTTGAAGTAGACAGTTCGTGTTTGAAGGGAGATCTTTATGTTTCCCTAAGAGGATTTTTTGAGGGAAATTTCTCTCCTTTCTCATTTCCATCTACTGACATTAAGAAATAACCCGAGGCCATTATCCCTAAACTTTATGCTGGGACATAGTAGCAGGCTCACAGAGAATGGCTAGTCTGCCAGAAATTAATGAAATCCCAATGCCTCGAAGGATGCCACCCGCCGGGTCACTACCTTGCCTCTTTCTAATCAGAAAGAAGGGAATCCTTCAGGTTCTTCTCTCACAGACCCTTGGCAGAGTTGCCTGTCTTTAGAAGCACAACCCATTGCAGATCTGCATGGGTTATTGCTATGGGCCTGTCTCCAGGAAACAGACATTCTAAAGATGTGTGTTTCTCTGAAGCCCTGACCTAGGTCCTTTCTGCACCTGTATTTTGCCTTGGTTGCTGAGTGTATCCTCCATTCTGCATTCCCTCCCACTTTCACTTCCAGTTTGTGTTGGGGATTTCTCTTATTTCTGCATTTGTTTTACAGGAATCTGCATGCAGACCACTTCCAGCACACTGTTGCCCTGCAGCTGCTGAAATTCCTTTTACTGCAATTCTTTGTTCTCATCCACTTTCAAATCACTAATCCTCTTTAAAGTAGAATTGTCTCTGCAAGTGTTTAAGTGCTGCCCACTGCCCTCCCTGTTTCCACCTCTCTCTCTCTTTAGGTTGATGCTCCCTCCCTGTTCTGTTTTCTTTCCCTCCTTCTCCAAAGAGAAAAGAGGAAGTGTCCTCCTGCTCAGGCAAACTTTTAAAAAGCCAGAGAGAGCATAAGAAGGAATCAGTAAATATAAAGGACTAAGCGATTCCCTGCTTCCAAATGTGTCAGTCTTGCATGTGTGAGCTTGGATTTTCCCCTCCCCTCCCTTTCTTTTCTCAAAATTACGGAGGAAGGGGGGGTTGGCAGCCAGTTAGCTAAAAAAAAAAAAAAAGTGGGTTTTGCTTGTAGATACAGAATGCATACAGAATACACAAATAAATAAACCTGGGGGGGGGGGGGCACCAGGGCAGAGTGACTGTGTGCAACTGTGAAGTCTACCCTTAAGGCTTGACTCCTTGGATTCTCCGGAGCAAGCTGTTAGTACAGAAAGGGCTCTAGAGAGCCCAGGCTAGCCTGATCTCGTCAAATCTCAGAAGCTAAGCAGGGTCAGCCCTGGCTAGTATTTAGATGGGAAACTTCCAAGGAATATCAGGGGTTGTGACCTGGAGGTAGGCTATGGTAAACCACCTCTGAATACCTTGTGTTTTGAAAACCCTACAGGGTCACCATAAGTCAGCTGTGGCTTGACAGCAACATAAAGAACAACATTTCTCTGAGGGTAAGTAAACTTTTGGGGTATACGAATGAAGCATATCTCCAGTTCCAGTTCAGAAACCATGTACTTCATTGTCCAAAATCTGCAAAACTCTGGCCTAGGACCCCCCAGTGCTACCATTAAATTGTCTTTCATCAGTACATCATGCGATCCTATGCACTGTTACTTCAGACTAAGCCAACTAATTCCAGGGGGTTTAGACTGGAGTAACCCTGCACAAGATTCTGACAATAGATGGACAGCAGTATTTTCCAGAGTGATGTTTCTCCCTTAAGATGCAATCAATTGATCAGTTACAAAAATCTGAACTTTCATCAAAGGTTTACTAATTCAGGTCTTCATACAGTAACTTTGTTGGTTTGTTCAATTTTTAAAAAATATTTTATAAAGAGAAATATTCAAAAATAACATCAGTCAGTGACAAAACATCAACTAGTAACAGAACATCAACAAAACACCAACAACGACAGAACTGTAATACCTATATTACAAGGCAGACTTCAATAGTGCCTTATACAAAACTTAATTGTTACACTGGCAAAATAAATTTGAAATAACGATAATTGCTAAAGGAACACAGGGAATCTAAATTCTTTAAAAGTTTCTCCAGTACCAGGTACCACTTATTCAGGAAGTTTGGATACTCATTTGCCCTCTTAACATCCGCTATTTTATGTCTTCATACAGTAACTAGCAAGGTCCACTGATGGACCTCCTGAGGGCACCTGGTGTTTTTGGCCACTGTGTGAACACAGAGTGTTGGACTGGATGGGCCATTGGCCTGACCCAACATTGGCTTCTCTTATGTTCTTAAATGTCAGGTTCCCTGTCATTTGTATGTTTTCTCCTGGCTGGGGAATGGCAACCCAGCTCCCTTGCATCATAGTGCTCTCTATCGCCCCCTCCCTGTTGCTTTGCTCCGTTTGCTATGGCTCTGTGAAGTTTAGCCTTGGGTTCTTTATGTAACAGAGAAACTCCAGGTGGCTGAATGTGTGGGAATAACGGGGAAGGAGTTGTGGGAGAGGGAGGCTAGCCACCAAGTCTAATCATGACAGGCTATGTGACTTTTTGGTGAGAATGCAACCGCTAGTACCCTTCGTGCCTTTGCTGTGATTGCCCTGATTGGTGACTAGTTTTGATCCTGCTGTTTGAAATGTGTATAATTGCCTCTGGTTACATTCACAGGTATCACTAACACTGGACGTGCATACTGAATGACTATTACGAAATAAAAAGGACTTTGTTTCACAATTAAGGCCTGGCTTATTGGATCTATCAGCTTCTCACATTAAAGCATTTAGCATTGCACAAGAAGGAATTGTAATTCACTTCTCCTATACCACACAGTTTTGAAAGCAATCCTGAGACTTCTATGGGAGCATTATACATATGCTTGGAGTGTGGGGAGGATGGCAAAGCAACTGCTGCACTGACTATGCTAGGAGTAATGTATTGCTGTTGTGAGCTAATTGCATGTACCATTTGAATGACATGGGACCATGCAACTCAGGCTGGCCTAGTGCCCCAGCAAATTACAAATATGGCTCTGCAGTAAGTGGAAGGAGAGGGAAAGAATATATGTTGTTAACAAGCCCAGAAAAGAGTTCCTGTGTACAGTGGTTAGAGTGTGTCAGACTAGGATCTGGGAGACCCAAGTTCGAATCCCTACCCATGCTCCATCTACACATTACAAAGTACTAGTCCTTGCTGGGGAACAACCTCAGGCCTTCGTATCACATGTGCGATGGGAATTCTGTACCTCCCACACACGCACACAGGCCCTGTTTCATAGGCGTAGACTACGGGGGGGCTCGAGGGCTCAAGCCACCCCTGAAATTTCCCAGGGGGGACTGAGCCCACCCCGGAAAACGTAGCACCTGCCACCACACCTCCCCGCTGCTGCTGGTGCCTCTCTCTCCCCCCCGGCTTGCCACTCCTCCGTCCTTCCCTCTCCCACCCTCTTTTCCAAGCGAAATGGCCAGTGTGGTGGCGTCACCCGGAAATGATGCCACCACGCTGGGCATTTCACCCGGAAAAGAGGGAGGGAGAGGGAAGGAGTGGCCAGGACGGGGGGGGGGGAGAGAGATGCCGGCAGCAGTGGCTGGTGGGCCTCGGAAGGGCCCAGGGAGGAGCGGCAGTTACCCGGGGGGGGACATCGCCCTAGTGAGTGCACACGGAAAGCACATGCACTAAAGAGCCCCCCGCCCCGGAATTTACAAAACTCTACGCCCCTGCCCTGTTTTGTTCGTGAACACTGCATGCGGGGAGAAGCAGTGATAAGCTCCCTTGCATGCTGTTTCAGTGGTCACAAACTGCATCATGAAGCCGCTATTGGTTCTGTTGTAAAAATCATGCTAGCTATGTAGCTACAAGTAAGGTTCACTATGGCACCAATCGCAGCTCCATGGGTCAGTTTTGAAGACATGAAAACAGCGGGGGGGGGGGGGGGCGGCGGCTAAAACCTTCCTAAAACTATGGTCCCAAACATTAAAAAAGCCAGAGCACATCTGGCAGGCATAAAACTCCTGTTTCCCAGCAAACACAAGGGCTTTATAAGGTGTAGATGGAACCTCAGGGCCAAACTACCCAATATGTTAGGGGAGTTTTGGCAAGTAAAGTCAAATTCAACTCACTTCCCGCAAAGCCATACAGTAGCTGTGGCAAGAGCCCAATTCTGTTTAGAACTGCAGCATTGGGGGAGGAGGGGTTCCTGTCTCCCCCAAACACCTGCGTTATTTTCCCATTTTCCATGGTGGAGTTATTTGGATGACTTTTGAACTGCACATGAACATATTATTCCAAGTGCAGCTTCAGATTTAGGGAAATAACTCTCCACGGGAACTGATTTAGCTTGGGAAAATAGAATGGGGAGGAATGCAGGAGTTCTTCCTGTGGGAAAAATGAGTATGTAGGACAAGACCTGACCATTTTAGTCATTATAGGGTTAACCTATGCTACTTGTTGTTTTCCTAGGCTAACCTGGAAGAGATACCTGGCAGCTGGCCAATTAAGTCTAAGCCCGGGAAACCTAAAGTTGTACTGTTCTGCTGATTGGTCAGTGACATCAGGTGTTTCCTTTCAGGGGTCAAGAAGAAGGCGAGATCCTCCATTGTAATCTCTCACTCTGTAGTAGAATGTCTAGTGTGTAGACGGAGCACAATGCTGCTCCGTAGAAAGCATGTTTTGTTTATTTGTAGCTAATTCCGTTTCCCTTTATCCTTTAGAAATAAAGACTTTAAACTAGAAGAAGCAGTCTCTTCTTTCCAGAAAGCAAGATCCATAACTCTGAATTTTCTCGAATATTGGACAAAAGTCCTAACACTTCCTCCACCCTAATTGCAGTTCTAAGCCAATTCAGGCTCCCACGGGTTTTACAAATGACATTCCCCTGCAGACATTGTGTAACTGCGTGGAAAGTGAGTTGGATCTGGGTTTTTTGGACCTGACTCCTCAAAAACCATATTGTATAGTTTGGCCCTCAGTTATGAAGATCTCTGGGTGCCCTTTATTGGACCAGTCACTGTCTATCAACTAACTTACCACACAGGATTGTCCTAAGGAGAACAGGAAGAAGGGAAAACCATGTAGCCAACCTTAAACTTAGGGTTAACTGCTCTGGGCTGGGAAATACCCGGAGATTTTGGGGTGGATCCTGGGGAGGGTGGGGTTTGGGGAGGGGAAGGACCTCAGCAGGGTATAATGCCATACAGTCCATCCTCCAAAGCAGCCATTTTCTCCAGGGGGACTGATCTTGGTTGTCTGGAGAATAGATGTAATAGCATGAGATCTCCAGGCTCCGCTTGGAGGTTGGCAATCCTAAAACTCCTTCGGAAAAGGGTGGCGGAATAAAAATGAACCAGATGGGTAATTTTTTTCTCCAAAGAAATGATTTTTAAAAGAAAAACTGGTCTCCACACCCTTCTTCCACAACAGAAAAGTAATACGCTTATTTTCACACTCACACAAACAGGACACGCTGTATCACAGAATTCTGCTTAAGTGCCTAAACAAGAAAATCCACGATAATCCTTGACGTACTAGAAGTGCAGGACATGAAGTTATTCATGTAGTCCTCATCTTCCGAGCTGAACAAGAACATGTTGAAAGCAAATAAACGATGAAGCCTCCCAAGCATGCAGCAGCAAATTCATTTATTTTATCAGGTTTACATGTAACAAAATGATTTCCCCCCAGAAATGCTGCTTTGTACGTCCTACGCCTCTTTTATCACTGCTAAGAAGGGGGAGATGCACTATCGCTTTTTAAAAATGAAAATAAAAATGGTGTTGTGTTTCTCGCCTACGGTGGAGGAATGCACTCTCCACAATACCCACCTCACTTCCTCTTCCTTTCACGCTGCAAGGAAAATATGCTGGCATAGGAACTCCCATTTGGTGCTCCTAATATCCTTTCACTGTGATGAGGCAGTTTCCTTGATGTCGAATGTGCCATTGTTTGTGACCAAAAGGGGGAGGGGAGGGCTGCCAGGCACCCCCCCCCCATGGCTACCAGCAGGGAGATGGCAGGATAGGGTTGCCAGATCCAGGTGGGAAAATTTCTGGAGATTTGGAGATTGAGCCTGGAGAGCATAGGAACCTCAGTGGGGTACAGTTAGGGCTGCCAAGTCTGCCCGGGGGGCGGGGGATCCCCCACTACAGGGGTCCCCAATCCACTGGCCCAGATTCGGCCGGTGGGGGGAACCCCACCCCTGAAGTCATCCGGTCAGGACAACGTCCCCAGAGTGATGATGTCACCGGAAGTGACATCATCACGTTGTGCACATTGCCGGGGCAATGCTCTAGCAACCACCCCAAAAACTCTATGGTACCATAGAGTTTTGGGGCGGTTGCCAGAGCATCACCCTGGCAACGTGCACAACGTGATGATGTCACTTCCGGTGACATCATCACAGCACACGCGCGAACTCCCGGCAAGAACAGGACTTCCCCTCGCTGGCCTGTGGTGAGTACTTGGCAACCCTAGGTACAGTTCCATAGAGTCTACCCTCCAAAAACATCCATTTTCTCCAGGGGAACTGATCTCTGTAGTCTGGAGATGAGCTGTAATTCTGTGGGATCCACAGGTCCCACCTGGCACCTGGCATCCCTGGGAGGGGGGAACAGGATTTATAGATAAAGAATTAAAGGCCGAGGGAGGTGGAGATAGGGCAAGGCTCTTCACCAAACTGGTACAACCAGGTAAAGAGCAGAACCAGAGTTGAGCCAAGTAACAAGCCTGCAAGAGTGGATGGAGAAAAGCAAAAATTATGACAGTGGCTAGAAATTGAGGTGGAGATTGTTTCCCTCTCTCTGTGTACGTTTGTTGTAGAAGCAGAAAAGGACCAGAAAATTGCAATCTGTAGCCATCGAATCGACATTGATTTCCCATATTTTTTTCACCAGTTTCCATTGCCTTCTCTGCCCTTTCATTCATTTAATCAGCTCCTTGGACGCTTAGGGCATCACACTGGCCCCTTTCAGTTCCATACCATGAACCATGAACTAATGGAGTATTTCTATCCTTTGGGAAGAAAGGGTTGTGTATGCGTGTGCGTCCAGCTGACATTAGGTAAAGCCATTGCTTGCAGCCAAAAATGGGGAGGGGAGAATAAATAGGTACAGGGAGAGGGAAGGGGGATAGGTGGATAAAAGACAGAGAGACGAGACCCCCTCACACTCCGACACAGGAAGGCAGGAAAGCTATTTAAGTGTGGGGACTGGGTGAAAAGAAAATGTGACGTCTCCCCTTAGGCACAGGAGCTCTAAACCAACAGAGCCAGCTTTTCATGCCTGTTTATAGGCAGCTTTGCTTCCATCCATACCACGAGGGCATATGTCAGTTGTTCTTGCTGGTACCCGGGTCCTGTGCTCCAGGCACACACTGCCTTTCATCCCTGAGCAAACATATTTACTTACTTACTTACTTCATATACTGCCTTTCTCCCCAGTGGGGACCCCAAGCAGCTCACATCATTTGCTTCTCCTCCATTTTATCCTTACTGCAACCCTGTGAGATAGGTTTGCCTGGAGCGTCCGGGACCCCAAGCTCTGCCACAAACTTATTGGGTCATCCAACCTTAAACTGGAAAAGGCGCTCCAGGTGGCCACCACATCTGAGAGATCGCATCTCGATCATCGTCTTCCACACATCAAGCTGCGACAACCACACCCTTAGACGTGTCAGATGAGGATGAAGTACTCCAGATCTGCCGCCCCACATGGGGGAACCTTGTCCCTCCGCGTCAACAGCCCCATCCAGCACACAAGCATCCTGCGCTAGTTGCGGGGAGGCACATGAACGTTGGTCCTGCAAGTTCAGGGATGCCGTTTGCCATTCCTGTGGGAAGAAAGGACACATTGCCCGCGCCTGCTGCTCAAAAGGAAACCACCACTGGCCGACTACACACCAGGAAACAGCAGAGCTCGAACACACCACCGTCCTTCACAATCAGGTACATTATTTACCCTGGGGGTCCACCGAAAAAATTAAAGTGACTGTGCTAATAGAGGGCTCTTCATGCGAGATGGAGCTAGACACAGGTTCCTCTCTTATCGATTATTTCAGAAGCTACCTTCCGAGTTCTGTGCCCGACTGGGGGACCCCCACTGGAGGACACCGCCCTCCCTGTCAGAGACTTCCAAAAGAACCCAGTGGCCATGAAGGAGGTGGGCCAGTTCCAGGTAAAATACAAGGACTTTGAGAGCCTTTTAGAATTGGTGGTGGTGAAAGGCCGTCTCACCAGCTTACTGGAACTTTCCTGGTTCAGCGCCCTAGGTTTTGCCGTAAGGGGGGTGCAGCATGTGCAAGCCGGAGACTTCAATAAGGTGTGTGATGAGTTTCTGGCCATGTTCAATGGCATGCTAGGCCACTATACAGGTCTGCCAGTTGCACTCACCCTAGATTCAGCGGTGCGCCCCATCCGCATGAAAGCATGGTGGCCCCCATTTGCCCTATGGCCAAAGGTAAAAGCAGTGCTAGACCAGTTAGTTAGCCAAGGGGTACTTGAGCTGGTACCCCACACACTTTGGGAGACCCCCATCATCACCCCCCATAAAGCCCAACAGGGAC
Organism: Lepidodactylus listeri; assembly: GCA_029233225.1. Lineage (NCBI taxonomy): Eukaryota > Metazoa > Chordata > Lepidosauria > Squamata > Gekkonidae > Lepidodactylus > Lepidodactylus listeri. The sequence goes on along the minus strand of JARCFY010000009.1, from coordinate 105,517,122 downwards.
ATGAGGATTTGTGTGGATTACAAGTGTACAATGAATAAGGCCCTGCAAGACCATGCATATCCCATCCAGCACTGGCCAGCACAAAGGTCTTTGGAAAGCTGGAATTGGCCCAAGCATACCAACAACTTCCAGTAGATGATGCCACGGCGGAGGCACAAACCACAGTGACATACCGGGGGGGGGGGGCTTCAAAGTACAGCGGTTGCAGTTTGGGGTAAGTGTGGCCCCAGGCATTTTTCAAAACCTAATGGACTGTCTCCTTAAAGGGATCCCTGGGGTCCAGCCATTCTTCAATGATGTTTTGATCGCTGCCCCCATGGCCAAGACCTTCGCCAAGAGGCTGCGCACAGTCCTGCAACGCTTCCACACCACTGGCCTCAAGGTGAAGAGGGAGAAATGCCTCCTGGGAGTTCCGCAAGTCAAGTTCCTGGGCTTCTCAGTCGACGTGCAAGACATCCATCCTGCACCCAACAAGGCCAGGGCCATCATTAGTGCTCCTACCCCCCCCCCCCCCGCAAGCCAGAACTCCAGGCCTCCTTGGGCCTACTGAACTTCTATCATTCATTCTTGCCCCACAAGGCTGCAATTGCCGAGCCCCTACACCACCTGCTTGATAAAAAAGCCCCTTGGGTGTGGGGCTGGAGGCAGGCTGCCGCATTCTGGGCCATCAAGGACCTGCTCCCCTCCAATGCAGTCCTGTCACACTTTGACGAGACGCTACCCATCATCCTCGCTTGCGATGCTTCCCTGTACAGCGTTGGGGCTGTCCTGGGGCATGGGCTAGCCAATGGCCGTCAGGTCCCTGTGGCCTACTATTCCCAAATCTTGTCTTCAGCTGAGCAAAACTACGTGCAGATCGACAAGGAGGCACTGGCGATCGTGGGAGGAGTCAAGAAGTTCCACAACTACCTCTACGGGCGGCCATTTACTATCATGACTGATCACAAGCCTCTACTGGGTTTGTTGGCTCCAGATAACCAGATGCCGCAGATGCTGTCTCCCCGGGTCCTACACTGGTCGATCTTCCTGGCCAGCTACTAGTATTTGCTCCTCCACCGCCCCAGAAAAGCAATGGCCCATGCCGACGCCCTCAGTTGCCTGCTGCTGCCTGACTGCAACCAGGAACCAGCTCCTGCTCATCAGGTCATGCTCCTGGGGGACCTGCCCAACCGTTCCCTTCATGTGGCCAATGTGTCCTGCCACATCGCCCAGGACCGCATCCTCTCCCGCATTCTGGACTGGGTGAGGAGGGGATGGCCCACCAACTGGGTGGGCCCTGAATTCAAGGTTTTCTCCTCCTGCTGGGATGAGCTCTCGGCTCACAAGGGCTGCCTGTTGTGGGGAAGTCAGGTGGTTGCTCCTTCCTCGCTGCGCCAGAAGGTACTCGCAGCACTGCATGAAACGCACTCAGGAATTCTGCACATGAAGGCGTTGGCCCACAGCTACGTGTGGTGGCCCGGCATGGACAGCAAGGTAGAGGACTGTGTAAAGCACTGTCAGACATGCCAGGAAACCCAACTGGAGCCCCCCTGGGCCCCGGTGAGATAGTGGGAGTCCACCCACAAACCATGGTCCTGGCTACATCTAGACTTTGCGGGACCCTTTCAGAGAAAGATTTTTTTTCATTCTGGGGACTCCTACACCAACTGGCTGAAAGTGGTACTGGTCCCCTCCACATCGTCCTGAGCAGCCATTCGCACCCTGTGGCAGATCTTCAGCACACATGGCATACCGGACACAGTCGTAACGGACAACAGGGCAGCCTTCACCTCATCCAAGTTTTGGGAGTTCACAGAGTTTATGCCATCTGACAAATCCACTCCCTTCCACCTCACAACCAATGGCCAGGCGGAGTGGATGGTGAGGATGACTAAGGAGTCCCTCTGCAGGATCATCCAGGGGAGCTAGGATCACCAGTTGGCAGCCTTCCTTTTTGGCCAGAGGGTAACCCCGAACACAACCACTGGCCAAAGCCCCACGGAACTCCTGATGGGAAGGCGCCTCACAACCCGTCTCGATCGACTACACCAGGACCGCACTCTGGAGCACAGTTTGGCTCCAGAGAATCCAGCCACTCCCCGTGGGTACTTCCTGGGTGACCCTGTCTATGCATGCAACTTCTCCGATGGCCCGGCCTGGGTCCCTGCGACGGTTTTCAGGCTGCTCTCATCTGAGGTATCCACAGATGACGGCCGGAAGATCCACTGGCACACAGGTCCCTCTCCTCCCCGTGGAATCTGGGATATCCCACCAGAGGACATTGACGAGGAACTGATAAGCCCAGAGGAGCCAGTGACAAAGGAGAACACGCCCACCAGCAGTGCTCAACAGGAACTCAACAGTCTGCCTTGGAGGCCGCTGGCGGAACACCAGCCACTCCCAGTGGCCCTGAAAACAGCACAGCGCCACCACCAGCTCCCAGTCGGACAGCCCCTGACACAGCTCCAGAATCCACTGCATCAACTGCAGAACCATGCCGCTCGAACCATGAGTGGCGCCGACCAACGTACTTAAAGGACTGTCAGTTGAAGAAGCTGTGAACTTTGGGGAGAGGGGTGTTACGTATTGAGCCTGAACTACTCGCAAAAGGACTGAGCTTGGGATGCATAACAATGGATAGCTAGGATCCTAGAATGGACCAATAGGGAAACAAGGATTCTAGAGCAAACCAATAGAATAAATACAATGTAAATAGCCTATCGTTGGGAGTGGAGTGTGTTTAGGGTGTAAACTTTTGCATGCATAAATGCCCGGCTCAGGGCAGGCATTTCCAGTCTTCTTCTCCTCCTCCTTGCTGTATTCACTAAATAAACTATGAGCTGATCTCTCTATGCATCTGAACTCAGTATATTTCAGTCCCTAAAGAAGCACTTGCCTTAGACACCTAGCAATCTGCTTCTGCATTGTCTTGGGTGTAAAGGAAAGGCTGTCTGTTTACACCTGGGCAAGAGGATGCAGGAGAAAGACTGCGAGCTATTCTGTGGAACACACCAACAAAAGCCAACATTTCATATCCTGTTTCACTGATTGCAGGTTTGCCCAAAGGCAAATGTCACACCACATCCTAGCTGTTTTGTGGGCAGAAGAGCCCCTGGGATAGGTATTTTAGATAGTGTAGTACTAGAGTATCTCTCACTGGGTGTTTCTGCATTCTCATTTTCCTCTCATGGAAGTTCCTGTTGCTTTGGGTTTCTTTTTTTGTTTCCCTGTTCCACACAGTTTTTGCAATTTAAATCTTCAGGGAGATATGCTGGACATAAACCAATGTAATATTGAATTGACCACTAGAGGGAGCAAAACACATGGAAAACAGACCCCTCCCTCCCCCAAAAGCAACAGGAACACAGGAGCAAAGAAAATAAGAATGCCTATTCTCTCTCTCATATAGCTTTATTTAAATATTTGTGCGACCCTAGTATTGGAAGCTAGCTGTGTGTGTTACATTTCAACCCTTCAGGATAGGAAAGGAAATTGTAATGGAGCTACACAAGCCCCAGAGATTGCAAGTTCTGCAAAGAATTCTGAGGAAGTTTCTATGGCTGAGGACAGACTGGCAATGTAAAGCGGGACAGCCCCGTATTGGAAGTGGAAGAAGGGAGCGCGTTCAGACATGCGCATCTGTCCGTCGGCTCCGTTTCGCACTTACCCGTCTCCCACTCGCTTTCCATCCGCTTTAACAGGACACCGGGAGAAACCGGTGTCCAGGGGCTGTCTTGCGCTTGCCTCCCGCTTCCAGGCAGTGTGAACCGGAAGAAGGCGGTAGGCAAGCGGAGGTGGCAGTGCGAACACGGCGTTTTGCCAGTTTGCGCATGTGCGCATGTGCGCAAATTGCCGAAACAGCCCTATCACGAACTGCGGAGGCCGGCCCACGTGGGGCCACTCCGCAGCAGTCTGAACGCTCCATATCGGCACCGTTGCGCAATAAACCGGCCGGTGTGAACGGCCAGCCCCAGGGAGTTTTTCCCCCGCAGCAGTTTCCTCCGCATTCATCTCGCTCCAGATTGCCAGTCTGTCCTCAGCCTATGGCAAGCAGATAGAATATAAATGGTCTGGTCAAGTTGACACAGGATTTTATGTTGAGCCTCCAAAGCAGAAGACTTCCAATGTTAAGGGAGTCACCCGAGTTCAAGAGGCTGCATTGGCAAGCAGCACTGAATGTGTATCGTACAAAATAGAACTCGAGTGTTACAGGACTATATTGTACTGCATACCTTTATGTATATACATAAATACTGTTCATAAAGTTTCAGACGTCTTTGTAATTACCTCCCATTTTTTGTAACACAAAAATACCCTGAAGAAGATGCTCCTCAGTAAGGTTACAAAAGTGTCCCCTGAACAGACAGGGACTTGAAGTTAAATCAGAGACCACCCAATAAGGAGTGAGAAAAAGTGTTTTTACAGTGTGAACAAGGATGCAATTTACTTATTGGTGGTACTTGTGAAGAAACTGCAATGCAACTGAAAAAGTCAGGTCTCGATTCGTAGAGAACGGTTTTGGTTTGTGAGGTATCTTTTCGGGAGGGTGCTACTGACAATAAGAAGACCCGTGGAACTGGAAGACTACATGACAAAAGTCTGAAGAATGGCAGGAGTAGACAAGAATGTGATCTATTAATTCCAGGATCTCTCTTCTGCAAAATGAATAGGAAGGGATTTTGGGGAGCAGAGATCAGAGATGAAATGGGAAATAAACTCTGTGGGCTCTAGTGTGTTACCAGAGCCCTTAGCCAGGGCTCTTTTTGTAGAAAAAGCCCAGCAGGAAATCATTAGCATAACAGGCCACACCCAACGGCAGAAACTCATTAGCATATTAGGCCACACCCCTGGCCGCACAGCCCATTAGCATATTAGGTCACACCCCATGTTACCAGAAGGGTGGTCATCCAACCACACCCATTTTTTGCTTCTTATTGTCTACCTCGTATGTTGTCAAAACCATTCTGACAACACCAATAAAAACATTATTTTTTAAAAAAAGTTTCCAATTCCATACTTCTTATTTCACAGTAGACAGACCCTCTCCAATAAACGAATAGCATACATCATACTACCCCCCCCCCCCCCCACAGCATACAACTTTATGACATTTATTGAGAAACACAGAAGGGAAACACAGAAGGGACTGTCTTTCCACTCTGGGAGCTGTCATTCCAGTTCCAGAGTAGCCAAAGACCTATAGAAATAGAAATAGAAAAACCATTCCACGTTTTCTTTACAACTTTTTTTGTGCTGCAATGTATGTCAGTGGAGCCCATGCAAGTTAATTGGCATTCCTGGTTCCCATTATCTCCAATGGACCTTCAAGACTCTCCCATTGTTTCCAATGAGCAATCCTGTCATTCCTTTTACATATTCCAGTTAATTGTCCCTTTGAAACTGCACTGCATCATTTTAAGTAACAGCAAAATGAAGAAGAAGAAGAAGAAGAAGAAGAGATTGGATTTATACCCCGCCCTTCGCTCACTTGGAGTCTCAGAGCGGCTTACAAACTCCTTTTCCCTTCCCCTCCCCACAACAGACACCCTGTGAGGTAGGTGGGGCTGAGAGAGCTCTTTCCCAAGCTGTCCTTGAGACAACAGCTGGTACAGAACTACAGCTCACCCAAGGTCATCCAGCCAGGTGCAAGTGGAGGAGTGGGGAATCAAACCCAGTTCTCCCAGATTAGAGTCCGGGCACTTAACCACTACACGAAACTGGCACTTAACCACTACACCAAAATGAAGAACATGTACAGAGTGCACATTTCTTGCCAATGTTATCTCTGGGCTGCACACAGCAAAAGGAAATTTTAAAAGGACTCTGCTCTGAATGTCCATCCCCCCAATCTTGTTCATGCCGTTTGGCTTATCATTTAAAAACAGACACCCTGTGAGGTAGGTGGGGCTGAGAAAGCTCTTTCAAAGACCGCTCTTGAGAGAACAGCTCTGAAAGAACTTGTGATTGACCCAATGTCACACCAGCAGCTGCAAGTAGAGGAATGGGGAATCAAACCCAGATTAGAGTCCATGCTCCTAACCACCACACCAAACTGTAACTCAAAACCTTTAGAAGCAAGTATAAGAAACATAGGACACCCTCTCCACCACTTCAGAGCCTTTAAGCAGATCATTTCCAAAACAGTCCTTCAAAGCCTAATTACATGAACTAAGCAGCAAAAAAGATACACTGTTTTCAAAAGTATTTCCCTCATAAATACTCAAGAGATCCTGTGGTCTCCCAGCAGTGACATTCACAAGCAATGGACAACCCAGAAGACTAAAGATGCACCAGAGTCCTCAACATGATGCTTAAGACATGGGGAGGGGGGGAGAGAGGGTATTCCAGCACCTAAACTCCATATAATATTTTGTACACAAGTCTGACATTTAAAACTAACATGTAGAGATGGGGGTGGGGGGGGGTTAATGGTCTTGTTAAAAAAAATCCAAAGAAACGTATCTGTAATCACCCAACTATTTAGCATTTCTTTCTTTCTTTCTTTTTTTTCAAAAAAGGACAGCTAATTACCCAGCACAAGAAGAGCCTCAGTCCATACCTTACACCTAATGATCCCTGCTGTGTAATTAAGGGAAGGAAGGAAGGTGGGGAGGGAGAGAGAGAGAGAGAGAAAGCAGGGAGAGAGAGAGAGAAAGAATGAAAAGGAAGGAAGGAAGGTGGTGAGAGAGGAAGGAAGGAAGGAAGGAAGGAAGGAAGGAAGGAAGGAAGGAAGGAAGGAAGGAAGGAAGGTGAGGAGGGAGAGAGAGAGAAAGACAGAAAAAAGGTGGGGGAAGAGAGAGAAAGAAAGAAAGGAAGGAAGGAAGGAAGGAAGGAAGGAGGGTGGGTGGGTGGGGGGAGAGAGAGAGAGAAAGAAAGGTGGGGGAAAAGAGAGAGAAAGAAAGGTGGGGGTGAGAGAGAGAGAGGAAGGAAGGAAGGAAGGAAGGTGGGGAAAGAGAGAGGGGGGAAGAGATGGGGGAGGCACTTACCGGGAGCAGGGAGAGCGTAGGCGCGGCAACGTCACGGTGGCAGAGAGCCGTGCAGAGATCCAGAGCGTGGGGCTTTTTCCCGCCGGCTCTCTGCACTTAAAGGGAAAGCTCCCTTTGAGTGCAGAGAGCCAAGGCCCATGCTTGATCTTTGCACAGAGATCCGGAGCGCGGGGCTTTTTCTCGCTGGCTGTATGCCTTCTGCTGCCTTCCCTCTGGGCACAGAAACACCGAGATTGTCAGTCAATTTGTGTACAGAAGTCAGTCCCACGGGTGGCTGTGCAGCTTCTAAGGCAAACCACAGACTTCTGCATGCCAGCCTGGGGATCCCTCCCACTGCAACTGCTAAGATTTCAACAGGCCCAAGATTGGCCTGCAAGTGGGGTGCTTTGAAAGTGCAGCAATAGGTTGCAGCCTCCCTACCCTTGACTCCGAGATAACCCCAGAGCAGTTGAACAAGGAGGGCTTGACGAGCAACATGGAAAGCAGAGGCACCTTAACTGCCTAGAAGTGTTAACAGAGACCTGGTTTGGGCTCTCCTCTCCCAACCCCAGCTCTTGAGAGGACTGAGAAGGAAGGGGGTAGGGGTGACCTACAGATCTGGGGGAGGGGAAAGTAAAGATTGCAGCTGGGTACCATTGGGGAGGATGGAGGTCTTATAGGCAGGGTGCTATTTGTGTTTCCAAGGGATCTCGTCTTGAATCAGCATCCAAATTAATAGTAAAAATACCACTGATTTGAAAGATGCATTTGTGTTGTATTCTGACACATCTAGCACCCACACTTCCCCTGGACACCCTGCTGAGGTTTTGGGCAGCAATGTGAACCAATTGGGCTCCCGCTCATGGTAGCTCCTGCCCGGATAGTTTCATTAGTCTTTAAAGTGCCACAAGACTCAAGGGAGTTCTTCTAAAGGTGTTGAGAGGTGAGGGTGCGAAGGGTTTCTGACTAAGGTAGGAAATCAGGCGCTGAATGCAGAGAAAAAATGCAACCTTTACAATGTATTTTTTTAAAAAAATTCTCCAGGGCAAGGGAAACTCAAAGGAATTCAAGAAGAAGAAGAAGAAGCGATTGGATTTATATCCCGCCCTTCACTCACTTAGAGTCTCAGAGCGGCTTACAAACTCCTTTCCCTTCCCCTCCCCACAACCCTGTGAGGTAGGTGGGGCTCAGAGAGCTCTTTCCCAAACTGTCCTTGAGAGAACAGCTGGTCCAGAGCTATGGCTTGCCCAAGGTCATCCAGCAGGTGCACGTGGAGGAATGGGGAATCAAACCCGGTTCTCCCAGATTAGAGTCCACACACTTAACCACTACACCAAACTGGCTCTCAGTCAGTTTAATCCCCGCTCACACACACAGAGTAGTCAAACCGAAAAACCTTCTTGGGCGCAATTCATTTTTAATTTTAAAAAAAAATAATTAAAAAAAAAAGTTCAATGAGAGTTTTGAGACTGGCTGCAATGGGATCCGGTGTTCCTCCCGTGCCAACAGGCAGGCCTGCGGCTCAAGCTGGCAAGGCTTGTCCCTGCTTGGGGGGGGGGGTGTCTTTGCTTCAAAAGTGCCTCTGAGAGGGATTCCAGGGCTCCCTGCCGATTGCAAAAGGGATGGCAGGCAGCATTCCTTCGCAGGCTGACTGAATAATTCCCACTGAATTCAGCGAGACTTACTTCCAAGTAAATAGGTACAGATCGCCAGCTCAAGAATGTGCCAGCTGCTTAGCCATTTGGGTTTTAGACTGGCCTTCTTCCAAAGAGCTCCGTGCAGCCTACATGCTTCCCTCTCCCAACTGTGTGAAATAAGAGTCTGAGAAAGAATGAGTGACCAGGTAGTCCCAGCAATTTACAGGGAGAGTCAGAATTTGAACCCACATCTCCCCGGGTCCCTCTGGTGGTCAGACTAGATGCGTCTGAACCCGCCCTGCCCCGCCCCTTCCTGCCAGCGGGAAAGGTCCCCGTACTCTGGATCTCCATGCGGAGATTGATCACGGGCCTTTTCTCGCTGGCTTTCTGCACTTAAAGGGAAAGCTCCTTTTGAGTGCAGAGAGCCAAGGCTCATGCTCGATCTCCACATGGAGATCTGGAGCACGGGGCTTTTTCCCACCGGCGGGAAGGGGTGGGGTGGGCTCAGATGCCAGCTGTAACACCGTTCTGCTGCGTTCCGGCTGAAAAAGAGCCCTGCCCTTTGCCATTAATCCTCCCTCTCCAGTTTTGTACAGAAAAAGAATGCTTCTTAGAAACTGGGAAAGATACACAGTTTATATTTGATACTTAGGATAATAAAACTACAAGGAGGCTTGGGGGTCCTCTGACAATTAAAAAAAGAGAATCTAGTGATAAAGTTGACCTCAGCAGTTAAGACTCACTCCTGAGTTACAACAGCTGTTATTAGAAAGGGGCCTGCATTGGATCAGTCATAAGTTCTTTCAGAGCTGTTCTCTCATGAGCAGTTCTCAAGAGAACTCTCTCAGCCCCACCTACCTCACAGGGTGTCTGTTGTGGGGAGAGGAAGGGAAAGGGATTGTAAGCCACTCTGAGACTCCTTTGGGTAGTGAAGGGTGGGATATAAATCCATTTTCTTCCTCTCTCTCGTCTTCCAAGATCAGACGAGATTGGGCTTGCCTGGGCTATAACAATTTCTGAATGTCCTGAGAACAAATAAATTCCAGTAAAGTTTAATAATTACAATCCCAATAAAGTATAACAATTTCTGAATATTCTGATAATAAATGAATTTCAGCAAAGTATAACAATTAAAGTATAACAATTGACAGTCTTCCAGCTAATTAAAACATCGTTTTGATATCTTCTTCAGACAGTTTTTCTGTTGGAGTCTTGTTGGAGTCTGGCCTTGTACAGTTGAGAACTGTCTATAAAAGACAAGAGCCCAAACATCTACATGCATGCTACAGCAACTTCAAGATACACCAAATAGCACCTAGTCGGCTCCCTGATTCTTTGTCACCCTGTCCTGCCAGATTGTGCTATTAGATTGACTGTAACTCAAAGCTTGTTGCCAGCAGGTATTTCCTCACTTTCCCCCCTGCCAGTGTTTTTCAGAAAAACGTGTTTCCATGCATGATTTAAATCATAGAAGGGTCATGAGATTGATCCATAGTATTGACCATACAAGGGTCTGAATGCATGCATGTGATCGGTGTATATATCATAAATATATCTGAATAAAAGTTGCCTCATCTGAAATACTTGTGGTATCCAGGGGTCCGTTGGAGCGGGAGCGCACAGGAGCGCAGCTCCAGGAGTGAGGAGCCCAGGGGGCGGGCACATGACCAAGCCCCACCCCCTCCTCAGCTTCCCCGAGCAGTGCAGAGGCGCAGCGCCCCGGGGAAAGCCCTGCTAGGGTCTTTATTGTTTTTAATGTTTTGTTTTAATATTGATAATTTTATCATTGTTCCTTTTATGACTCTGTGCTGCTTTTCCAGAGACTTGCTCAAGGTGGCATATAAATTTTCTAAGTATACCATTTTTGATCTGGGCACATGGCACATAAGTACTGGAGAAATTTCAGCAACCCTTCAGCAGCTTCCACCCCATCAGTTTGGTGTAGTGGTCAGGAGTTGGACTCTAATCTGGGAGAACCAGGTTTGATTCCCCACTCCTCCACATGCAGCTGCTGGTGTGACCTTGGGTTAGTCACAAGTTCTCTCAGAGCTGTTCTCTCGTGAGCAGTTCTCAAAAGACCTCTCTCAGCCCCACCTACCTCACAGGGTGTCTTGTTGTGGGGAGGGGAAGGGGAAGGGATGGGTGGTGCACATGTCCTGGGTATCTCAAGTCTACTTGAAACCTGGAGGTTTCAAGGGAGCAGGAAGAGAAGGAGGATGTGTTCTTTACGCTTATTTTTATTGCACAAAGTATTGGATGGGGAAGGGAATGGAGGAAGAGCAGGTCAGTTTCACTCCCCTGTGGAGTGGAGCCTGAGGGGTGGGTGTTGCCTTCTGACATACTTCCGGTGATGTCAGGGGGTGTGGTATATGCAAATGAGTTATGCAAATGAGTTATGCTAATGAGCTCCTGCACCTCTTTTTCTACGAAATGACCCCTGGTGGTATCCAATGATAATGTTGTCTACTGGATGGGCAGGAGGGAAAGCAGCATGGTATAGCCCTATCTCAACAGTTCTCAGAAGCGAAGTATGGTTGGTACTTGAAAGGGAGACTTCTAAGGAAGACTGCAGAGGAAGGCGATGGCAAACCACTTCTGCTTCTTGCTTGCCTTGAAAGCCCCCTGTTGGGGTTGCCATAAGTCAGCTGTGACTTGACAGCATTTTATGTGCACACACTCAGTTGATAGTAATAGACAAAAGGTTTAAAACCACTAATCTAAGACAAAAGTACAGTTTGCATGTTTCTCCATGTGTTTGGAAATGGTTTTCAGCACGGCCTCTAATGAAATGGTATAAGAAAATATGGACTGACAAGGCTGACATATTATAAAAGAGCAATTGATGGAGCTGTTTCAGACAAATTACTGAGAAGATGGGTTCGGTTTATGCAGTATTACAATGTTAAGTTTAATGGCTCTTCCCACCCATATAGTTCATTTTCATTGATTTAAGGATATGTGACATGTTTATGTTACAATATTTTTAAATGATATGGTTTGCTATATAGAAAGAATTTGAAAATTAGCCACTACAGTAGAGAAACCAGCACTAAGATTATAAATCTGAAACATTTATGCTGGTATGCTTTGTCAATGAAACACTGATTTCCTCATGTTTCTCACATAATGCTCTCCAGAACCGATTCCCCAATATAGCCACAAGGGGAACACTTTCAGTAGCATCCTAAGCAGAGTTACACCCTTCTAAGCCCATTGACTTCAATGGATTTAGAAGAGCATAACTCTGCTCAGGGCTGTACTGCTAAATTCCTATTCCCAGTCTCTAGCATTATAGTGTAACCTTTAAGAAGTGTTATTTATTACTATTTAAAATAGTTAGAGCAGAGGTGTCAAACGCATTTGTTTCAATGGCCAGATCTGACATAAATGTCACTTTTTTGGGCCGGGCCATGTGCACCAGAAAATGTAACCGGAGGTACCGAAGATATAAACTTTATAAAGGTGATTTCAGATGTCAAATGGCAATAGCAGGTGAATGACAATAGCAGGCTTGATTGGATTAGGTGTGATATGCACAGGGGTAGTAGGTGTGGAGATACTAACATTGGTAACGAGACAGGAAACCTACGTCTCAATTCCATCCAGGAGGACATGAGGATTCAGTGCAGGAAGATGCAACAAAGAAAAGGAAACAGAAACCACAACATTAATTTGCTGACCTAAGAGTAGCAGTGCTCTTACAAAGGAATTTCAAAGGGAGATTAGAGAGGGAGACTGCTGAACTGCAGTTGAAAATGAAGGTCAAGACAATGCAGCCTCCTGGACTGAACTGAGAGCTAGTTTTCCTGTCTCATTACCAATCTGTGCTATTATCATTTGGCAGCTGAAATCACTCCACTGTCCGAGATATAAGGACCAATCCATGTGTTCGAATTCCTAATCAGGCTCTTTTTGAAAGAAAATAATTCCAGACAGGAACAGAGTAATCCAATCTCTTTTTAAAAAAAACATTTCAGAATAAGCCAAAATAATTTCCTCAATGTACCTTGTGCTTGTCAGAAGGATCCACCCTCCCACTCCCGCCATCTCTCCTTCCCTGCCTCCAAAAAAGTATGTATGTGTACAAAAGCTTATACCTGGAATAAAACATTGTTGGTCTTGAAGCTGCAATGGAACTCCAACTTTGTTTTCTTTCTCTCTTTCCTCCCCTCCCTTCCCAAAACAGAAGTAGCAGCCCTGGAGAAGGAAGCAGAAGCTCTCTGTGTGTGCGAGAGAGAGAGGGAGGGAGGCTTGCCTTTGTATCTTTCCCACATAAAGCAGGAAGCAGCTATGGAGCTCTCTGTGTGCCTCTGTGCACGTGTGTGTGTGTGAGAGAGAGAGAGCAAGGGCGGGGGGAAAGGAGGCAAGAAGCAGGAAGTAAAGAGCCACTGAGGGAGCTGGGGGGGAAAGCAAGCTATGGTGCCACTGCAGCAGCAACCCTGTAAAAATAACACAGGAGAAGGAAGTTGCTCATGGGCTGCATCCAACATGTTTGACACCCCTGAATTAGAGAATGCTCTCCCCTGCATAATGGGTCCATGTTTAAACATTTTATTATGGAATGCAGGGTGGAGAACCTCTGTGAGGGGTTGCTTGCCAATGCCAGGGGGAGCCTGTCAGGATAACTGTTTGGAGCAGGGGATCCTGTGATGAAGAAAGCTGTTCTGAGATGTTGCAATTTCTTCTGGAGAAGTGCAGTTGTTTTTTGTGTGCCCTTTTTGTTCCTCATTCCTTACAGCACTTGCACTAGGGTTGCCAACTCCGGGTCTGGAAAAACTTGGAGATTTGAGGGTGGGGCTTGGGAGACTGAGGTGTAGAGAGGGGAGGGGCCTCGGTAGGCTATAATGCTATGTCGGGCTTTTTTTAACTCTGTTTATTAGGTTTTATATTGTATATTACAGGTAAAAGCATCAAGCAAGGTACAAATCATCAAAACCTCATTTGCGTGGCTGTTAATCCTTACTTTGTCTGTAGCTAAAGGGGGTGTTGGTTAAACACAGGGGTCCTTTGGGGCCGGAGCAAGTTGAAACTTTAAAAGAATCATGTTCGAAGGGGGTTTTCAGAGAGAGACCACCTCTTCCCACCCTCCCCCAACCTGCATTTATTTTGCTTTGCCCTCGGTACCATTACTAATTTTCTCAACCTTACATTACAAAGGCTAGCCAAAGCAGTAGAATTGAAAGTCCGGCAGTCTTTTTCAGGGTCAAGTGTGTTGTTCAGAGCGCACTGGTATCTTGCTCCATTTCTGTGGCATTCCCAGGGTTTGCCTTTTTCATTTCCTAATTAGTGGTGACTCTTCTTCCATTGGGGACTCCAGGCCTAGTGTGATTAGGAGGTTGTTCCCCGAAGCAATGTCATTGGCTTGGAAGCTATCACCTTTGTATCTTACTTGTAAATATCCCATCTGGGACCAGTGGTATCGGATGCCAGCAGCATTGAGCTGCTGGGTGATAGGTTTTAGATTTCTGTGCAATTGTAGTACATCTGGTGGTATGTCCGGGAAAACAGAGACTTCGGTGTCATTGAGCTTAAGGGAGCCAGCTTTACGTGCTTCTTGCAGTATAAAATTTTTGGTGCGTTGGTCATAGATTTCTGCTATAATATCGCAGGGGGCGCGTCTCTGGGCCACTACCACTGAGCCAAGCCTATAGGCTTTTACAACTGACAGCGCTACTCCATCTTCTAATTTGAGTGCATTGGCTAACCATGAAGACAGAAAGGAGGTAAGTTCGGTGTTCCCTTCAGTTTGCTCAGCTATGCCTCTAAATTTTAAAAAGTGCTCTCTCGCTCTGAATTCCAAGGCTAATATACGCTCCTTTGCCCACGTTTCATGCCTTTGTAGCTTGCGGATATCTCCTTGGTTTGTGATGGTTGCTTCCAGTGCCATTTCAGCTGCTTGGGAGATTTTCTGGATTGTATTGTTTAGGGCTTCCATTGTTTTCTCTAGTGGGTTCATTTTTGCGGATAGCTCTTCTAACATAACCTTCCTAAATATTTCTATGAGGTCTAATTTGTCTTGCCTTGTCAGCGATGTGCTTTGTGTCACTTTCGTCTTGCTCGCGGCCGCCATTTGGTCCTCTCGCCGGCCTGTCTCTCTCTCTCTGCCCCACCATCTTGTTCTGAGGTAAAATACACGCTTGAAGTGGCTTTTTTGGGTTTGCTTTGTTTGTGCTGATTTCCTCCGTTCTTGCCCATAATTTTTTTCCCTTGTCAGCACTGCGGTACTGGCTGTTAGCGGTTGGGGAGGGTGGTTAGGTGTGGAACTCCCTCATCTGGCATCTGCCATCGTCGCTGCCTATGCCCCGCCCCCTCTGTGTCGGGCTTTAAAAAAAAGAGGTGCTGAAACTCTCAAGAGGGAAATAAAGTATTTCATTGGAATACTGAAAACTCATGAGCTTTTAAACATTTTAAAAATAATTTTGTCAAAGAGGTTCTGGAATTCTGTTCCTTCACAGTCCCCCAGAAAAAAAAGCCATAACATTGCTATGCAGTCCACCTTGGTAGGGTATAATGCCATGAGACTTACCTTTAAAGAAATGAAACCTGGGAATTCAGAGAACCTACTTGAACTATCATTGCAAAACAACAGCAATGTATAGGGCCATTTCTTTTTTTTTTAATGAAATCACTGGCTTGGGGAGAGGAGAGGGAGCGGTTTAATGATGACGCCAGTCCAATCATTGAAAAGTGGGCTGGAGATGGATGGGAATGGGCAGGACAAAGAAACCTGATAGAAACATCATGCCCCGGGAAAAACCCAACTCAAAATCAGCTTCCAGAAAAACATGATGAAATGGTCCCCACACCACCAAGGGGAACATAAGCACACAGACCCTTAAATCTGGAGCGCATACTGAAATGAGCATGATATTTATAAAATTGCTGAATATGTGTCAGGTGAACATCCGAATGCTACCTAAGTCTCAGCCCAGTCTGGACGGTTCTTCAATTTTTCTCTTCTGTCTGCCATCCACAGTTTGAATTCCCATTGCCTCAGCTTTCTATGAAATGTGTTCTGGGTACAAACATTTGTTGATATAATGTTCTCTCTGAACAGACAACAAGGATTCCCATGACTCAAGAGAGCCCCAATTGATTCTGATTCACAGACCCACCGGCTTCCACTCATCGACCAGTATGTAGTGTAAATGAGAATTAGGTTCCTACACTGGGGTACATTTCTTTATTAGTGGATCTGTAAACGAAAAATGTGTGATTTGTGTGCTCTCCTCACAAACTGCTCTTGGGTCGGAATGACACAAAAGCAGCACCTAGAGGGTGCCACAGTGAATGTCAGGGCCTATCATTTTATCCTGACAATAAAATCTAAATTTTTTACAAGTCCCTCGACTTCCATTGAGTCGCTATTAATAAGCAGCCATCAGCTCCAGCAGCTGGTATTCCTCATTCCCTTGTGATTGCGTTTGAGTGATAAATTGTTTAACCTTGGTGGAACCTAGCCTGCGTAGGCTACACATGAAATAATACATTAATGACTTTCATTTCTTCAGTTAATGTTGGTTATTGCTTCAGTGGTGTCCTTAGGTGCAGTTTTGGCACCTCTTTCGACAGCAGTGCCAGACTTCTGCTGATACCCCGTGTGAAGCACTGGAGAACAAACTAAGTGCCGTGCATTAGACATTCTGCCCAGAGAAAACCCAAGCCAAAAAATATAGGAGGACTGGCCGTAGATCTTGCCTAATTTCCTTTCAAATGCCATTCAGTGTGGAAACTGTTCAAAGTCACATTTCATTGACACTGTCGTAGGGGAAAGTGTTACTTTTTAACCATGGGGGGGGGGCAGTGTTAAAAGTCGTTACGCCTCTGTTGTGAACCAGAGCTGCATAAACTTCACAAAGACTTAGGGTTGCCAGCCTCCAGGTGGGGCCTGGAGATCTCCTGCTTTGACAAGTGATCTCCAGCTGACAGAGATCAGCTCCCCTGGTGAAAATGGCTGCTTTGGAATGAGGACTCTGCGGCACTGTACCATGCTGAGGCCCCTCCCCTCCCCAAACCCCACCCTCTCCTGGATCCACCCCCAAAATCTCGAGGTATTTTCCAACCCAGACCTGGCAACCTTACAAAAACTACTATCACTGTTTGAACTTAACCACGATTTAATCACTTACATGCCAGTCAAGTGCCTCATTGGCTTAGCTTGATATTTTTGTTCTGTGTTTTAACTGGATGCCATATAGGATTGCCAACCTCCAGGTGGTTGGACAAATGTGAGGTCACGAGATAGGTTGTAATCAGGGGTCCGTTGGAGCTCTGGGAGTGCAGCTCCGGGAGTGAGGAGCCCAGGGGGTGGGCACATGACCAAGCCCCGCCCCCTCCTCAGCTTCCCCGAGCAGTGCAGAGGCGCAGCGCCCCAGGGAAAGCCCTGCTAAGGTCTTTATTGTTTTTAATGTTTTGTTTTAATATTGATAATTTTATCATTGTTCCTTTTATGACTGTGTGCTGCTTTTCCAGAGACTTACTCAAGGTGGCATATAAATTGTCTAAGTATACCATTTTTGATCTGGGCACATGGCACATAAGTACTGGAGAAATTTCACCAACCCTTCAGCAGCTTCCACCCCATCAGTTTGGTGTAGTGGTCAGGAGTTGGACTCTAATCTGGGAGAACCGGGTTTGATTCCCCACTCCTCCACATGCAGCTGCTGGTGTGACCTTGGGTCAGTCACAAGTTCTCTCAGATCTGTTGTCTCATGAGCAGTTCTCAAAAGACCTCTCTCAGCCCCACCTACCTCACAGGGTGTCTTGTTGTGGGGAGGGGAAGGGGAAGGGATGGGTGGTGCACATGTCCTGGGTATCTCAAGTCTACTTGAAACCTGGTGGTTTCAAGGGAGCAGGAAGAGAATGAGGGTGTGTTCTTTCCGCTTATGTTTATTGCACAAAGTATTGGATGGGGAAGGGAATGGAGGAAGAGCAGGTCAGTTTCACTCACCTGTGGAGTGGAGCCTGAGGGGTGGGTGTTGCCTTCTGACACACTTCTGGTATGTTAGGGGGTGTGGCATAAGCAAATGAGTTATGCAAATGAGTTATGCTAATGAGCTCCTGCACCTCTTTTTCTACCAAATGACCCCTGGTTGTAAGTAAACCAAAAAACAATGCACTACTGCAGCATTAAGCTGAGTGTAAACATAGATTTCAAGGTCTGCAGTGTGGAACACTCTTCAAAACAGACTGAATAAGCAAAGAGGAAAAAACTTTTTTGACTGCCATGGTACCTTGACAAAGGACCAGACACGGGTGTGGAGCCGGCCCTTTGGAGTCACATGAGCCATGACAATTGATTAGATATCTGGAATATTTACCTTTACGGCAAAGATGGACTGTGTTAAGTGACTTTGAGCTCTATTATTGAGAGGAACTTTGCGCACAGACAGTTTGGTTTACAAGAACACTTTAAATATCTGTATATTTTGTCTTGGAGTATGTTATGTAATCTGTACCTGAATCTAAATGTGTCATAATAATTATTGAATAGATTATGTAATAACATCACAGTTGTTTTTTTGGTTTACTTACAACCTCCAGGTGATGGCTGGAGAACTCCTGGGATTACAACGGATCGCCAAGCAACAGAGATGAGTTCCCATGGGGGGAAAGGGTCACTTTGGAAGGTGGGCTCTATGGCACTGTGCCCCATTGAAACCCCTCCCCTCCCAAACATTGCCCTCTTAAGGCTCCACCCCCAAAATCCTCAGGTATTTCCCAACCTGAAGTTGGCAACTATATCAAGCAGCTTTGCACTTGCACTGTCAGGAAGCCTTCTAAGGTCCATCAGACATGAACACCAGATCAAGCCTCCATGTTCAGAAGCAGTATACCTCTGAATAACAGGAGGTAACAACAGGGACAGCTTCTGCCTTGTGCTTCTGTTTGTAGGCTTCTTGGAAGCATCAGGCTGTTGACTGGTGGAAACAAAGTGCTGAACTGCACAGCCTCTTGGTCCGATCCAGCAGAGCTCTTTCTACACGCGTATAGATTGGGGTTTCTGTTGTTATTAACCTAAGCCAGCAGCATGAAACAAACTCACCCAAACATATTCCAGTGTCAAATGCTCTCTGCACAAATCTGGTTTTGGTGGCAGATATCAATGTGTTTTATAGTGCTGAAAATCAGTTTGGGTTGTGGTCACATGCCTGAGATAAAGGGGGTGGGGAAGAGAGGCTATTTCCTCTGGTGGAAGTTGACCTGCAGTTGCACCATCATGCAGTCTTTTGAAGCTGGGGGCACAGCCCGCCACTGCATGATCAGACACAACCACGGGTGAGTTATTTTGTTTTTTTGCTGTTTGTCTCCAATGCCTTTAAACAAGGCACCGATGATTCACACCTCAGCCCTGAGGGCTCCCTATGGAGTGTGCGATGATGCGCATACTGAGAAGGGCAAAAAACAACGGCACGGAGTCGGGATGGCCTGATCAGACCATCCCAACGCCATGAGAGTGTGCTGAAGCGATCCGACGTGGGAAAGTTTGCCCGTGGCCCGTAGCAACCCGTTTGCTAGCAGACTTTCCCCGGTGTCTTTTAAATCCGCTTGTGCGGCAGAGCAAAATGGGTTGCCAATGGCTGCGGGGCGCTTCCCAGATGTTGCCGTGTGATCGTGCTCCATTAATCCGCCCGGCATTCGTGCCTATGTCCGGGCTAATTGTGTGTGTGATCGCAACCTTGGTAGAGCAGTTAGATGTGTGATTGTAGCCTTTCCATGCCAAAAATTAACATTGTTGACTAGCTCTTTGGCTTTAATGACGGTTCTTTGACGATGCCTGTTTCTTGAGGAGGCTCATGCTGTGTCCCCAAGAACCTCTTTCAGCTGCTGAATGGAACATGCATAAATGGATGACGTGTGCTTCTTGAGGAGTCTGGGTACCATGCAGGGGTCCTTTCGTAGAAAAAGAGCTGCAGGAGCTCATTAGCATAACTCATTGGCATATGCCACGTCCTTTGACATCACCGGAAGTGTGTCAGAAAGGGAATGTCAGTTTCAGCCCCATTATACCCTGTGGGCCATTGAAATCAATGGCAAAAACTCATAGGGTATATGAGGGGCTGGAGGAAAGGGGGTTTGAGGGAGAGGCTCCAAACTTGCAGGGTAGCTGCTGGGGCCTCTCCTCGAAATACCCACCAAGTTTCAAAAAGATTGGACCACGGGGTCCAATTCTATGGGCCCCCAAACAGGTTGTCCCATCCCCTCCATTGTTCTCTATGGTGGGAAAAATGTTACCTTTTTTTCTACCATAGAGAACAATGGAGGGAATGGGGGCAACCTGTTTGGGGGCCCGTAGAATTGGACCCCCTGGTCCAATCTTCTTGAAACATGGTGGGTATTTGGGGGAGAGGTCCCAGCAGCTACCCTGCAAGTTTGGAGCCTCTTCCTCAAACCCCCTCCCCTCCAGTCGCTTTTAAAGTTGCCGCCGAAATTCGGCGGCAATTCAGCAGCAGGCTGAACCAGATCAGAGAATCTGATTCAGCCCATGGCTGCCCTAGTGGCCACTCCTGAGCTGGCGGAGCTTCGCTCCACCTCGCTCCGGCCCCAACGGACCCCTGGTACCATGACTTGCAGTTCTGAAGCTCTGTGACCACGGAAGCTGTTTTTATATGAACTTCCGAGCAATGATGCATTTTTGTCCCCTCTGGGAAGTTACATTGAACTTGTTGAAGCCAGTATACCAATCAAAGAAGCACACACACACACACAATATGAACTGTTGAAAGTGTTGTCAACATAGAACTGTCAGTTTCCCTTTAACAGCAGTTGGATCTGCACAATCAACATTTGATAAAGTTTTGCTCTAGGCCCATGAAAAACTTCACCAGCTGATCTCTGCATATGAAATCTCTCTTAAAATCTTAAGAGCTGTTTCACATGGTTGGTCCAGTAGTTGACAATCCTAACTACTGATGTTTTATTAACTTATTTAGGTCAGGTGCCCTCCTCAACCTTTTGGAGCCTGTAGGCATCTTTGCAATACTGACACAAGGTGGTGTGTGCAACTACAAAATGGCTGCTGCAGGAGGCGGAGCAAGCCACAAAATGTCAGGCAGTGAGGTCATGTATAACTCTAATAGTAACTCTGTAGCATTTCAGGCAGAAATTCTATTTAGCAGGATGCCTTTTAAAATCATATGATTTAAAAATATTTTCTTGCATACACACAGCTTACCTTCAGTCAAGCAATGAAGAAGAAGAGCTGGCTTTATCCCCCACCCTTCACTCGGAGTCTCAGAGTGGCTTACAATCTCCTTCCCTTCCAAACTGGCCCAAGGTCACCCAGCTGGCTGCATGAGGAGGAGTGGGGAATCAAACCCAGTTCTCCAGGTTAGAGTCCGCCACTCTTAACCACTGCACCACAGCCGGCCACATGAAATAATACATAATTTATTTACTTATTAAATTTTGCAAGATGCCCCATGTACTTCAGAGCATGATTATCAGAAATACTTTAAACATAATCTACTCTATGTTCTTAAAGTACCGTTGTAATTATTTAAAGTGCATGTTTCTTTAAAGGTTTGGTAAATTGCAGAAGAACAAGGGAGGTGAAAGAGGGAGATGAGTGAGTGAGGTGATGGGTTAATATCTGAGTGTGTATGGGCAGAGCTAAGAAGTATGTGTGGAGAAAGTCAGTCAGTGTGTTCAGTCAGCAGTCAGTTGTGGTCAGTCAGCAGTCTACGGAGTAAGAAGCAGTCTTCTGATTAGAACCCTACAAGTGGAGACCTGCAAGAAACTTGCAGGATGGTTATCCCATTCCTCACACCTTTGTTTCCTCCCTTCTCCCCCTACCTCTCTCACACTCTTTCTCCCTTCTGCCCCCCTTTCTCACTCTCTCGCTCTCCTCCATGTATGTTACTTCCTCTCTCTTTCTGACCTGTCATCATTCCCTTTTTTTTTCTGCCTCCCCACCTCATCACTCTTTCTCTCTCTTTCTGCCTCCCACCCCAAATCCCACCCTCCCCAGGCTCTACCTCTCAAATGTCTGGGAATTTCCCAACCTGGAGTTGGCAACCCTATTTCCTTCCCACCCAACAGCCAACCTACCTTTATCTGTCTTCAGCTTTCCATCTCCACCCCCCTCCCCTGCAGCCTCTACCTAGGAAAATTACAGTCTTTCTCCACAATGGGGACTAAAGCAGCTTACCTTATTATTTCCTCTTTGTTATCTGCACAACAACCCTGTGAGGTTGGTTAGGCTGAAAGTATGTGACTGGTCCAAAATCTCCCAGTCAGCTTCCACTGCAAGATGGGGATCTGAACCTGGGTCTCGCAGATCCCAGTCTGAAGCTTGAACTGTTGCACCACAATGGCTTTCATACGGTGGCTGCTGATGAACTGTAGCAAAACAGCTGGGCCTAATTAAGTCATGCAAATCAGGTGGTATCAAGTCACACAGAGGGTGCTGCCTAGGGATGCCAGCCTCCAGATGGGACCTGGGGATCCCCTGGAGTTACTGCTCATCTCCAGACTACAGAGATAACTTTCCATGGAGAAAATGGATACTTTGGAGGGGGGAGTTTATGGCATTGTACCTCACTGAGGTCCCTGTCCTCCCCAGGCTCCACCCCCAAATCTCCAGGAGTTTCCCAGCCTGGATCTGGATCCACTGCTGGTGGCTGGGGGGATACTTGGCAACCCTAGACTGCTGCCAGTAAAATCCTACCTTTGACTGACAGAAACAGTTGGAACCTCCCCCCCTCCCTCGAACATTCTAATCTCCTCACAGTTGACGCCTGGAGCTGAGGCCATTTCAAAAGGTATTTTGGGGGATTCTATGGTCCCTGAAGGGTTTTTTTTAACTTTTTGGATTTTTCTGCACATGGTGGGAGTGCCCCCTGTGTGTAGGAAAACCTCTCCCCCCCCCAAGGGCCTCCTAGCTCGGATTTAGATATCCGCACGGGGGGGGGGGGGCCCTTCGCTATTAGATATATAGATATTAGTGCTGTGAAAGGCATTAAGATTCTAAAAGTGAAAGTAAAATATGTATAGAGGGCATATTAGCAACTAGAGAGATTCAAAACCTAATATTGTAAAAGTATTAGAAGTTGTGAGAGACAGAAGCTGACAGAAACTGAGTTAAAAAGTGAAAGATTAAACTGAGCTAAATAAAATAAAGACCGGGCAAAGCACATTCTGAATAGAAAGGGGGATCTGAGAGGGAGGTGTGCTTGTGAAGTGAAAGAATGTGATACCTCAGTCAGAAGTTATTAATATACACTGTTTTATTAACTGAAGAGATAAGTTACAAAACATCTTAAAACCAATACAGTTCTTGTACAAATAAAGTTTTATTTTGTTTATTGTTAACCCAGAGTCATATGCTATTTCATTACTAAGTCTCATCCTCAGGACCACATAGTCTGACGAAGGAGCCTTAGAGCTTGGGCACTGTAATGTATGTAATGGCGATTGCCATGTGCTCCATGTAATGGTGACCTCCACATGGCCAAACGCACATGGCCAGGCCAGCTACCTGAGCTTGGGTCAGGAAGAACAATAGCTGGCCGGATTGTAACTTGCCACCAATCTAGTGCCTAGGATCCCCAAGGGGACCTATGACATGTAACCGCAACCATAAGGTCCTATAGGGACATTTGGGTGAGGTCGGAGGTGTGGCTCCGATCAGAATAAAAGAGGGCCCCTGAGCCCGGGTTAGCATGCCTCATCTGACCACCAAATAAAGAGCTTGCTATGAAATCACTTCCACTGGTCTCCCGACTCCGGTACTTTTCAGGCACAATACTAAGAGAAAAGTTGAATAATAAGATATGGAATGAAATTCCTGGTAGCAACATTACATACCTTGAGTGAGAAAGAGTAACAAGAAGAAATTTAAAAATACATGATATCTACTCACAAATTAAAAGAGAGTAGCCGTGACAACCATCTTTATCTTTTTATTATTATTATTATTCAACAGCAGCTCAACACAAAGACATTCAGCAAGTGAAGTTTCTGAGCACTTCTTTCCAGGTCAGGAGCCGTCAAAGTTGGCCACCCTATCCAACTTAATCTTTCCCTACCACATTAAATTGCTGCCTGAGCTCATTCCTGGCTCAACAGCATGGTACATTGGTAAACAAATGTTGTTTCTCACCCAGCAAGGCCAAAGAAACGGGACCCTTGTGATTAGGGCACTCGTTTAACGAGAAGAAGCATCACTGAGCCAGAAAATGAAATACAGGAAAGCACGGGGAGTCATTGGGACTCAAGGGACTTTATCCTTCATTTGAGGGAGGCTGCAAAAAGAACAGCAGGAATTCTGCCTTGCCTCTGGCAGCTGCATCCAATTTGCAATCAAGGGGCATGCTATCTGTCAAAGCAGGAAGTCACCAGCAGCCCTCTAGGGAAGGAGAGCTACCTGGGGAGGAAGTGAGTGAATCCTCTTGGAATTCAGGAAGCCACATGTTGTGTCCCATCCAAAGTCCGTGCATGTGGTCGGGCGACCACGCGGCCGGGCGAAGTGTCTGAGCTTTGCTGTGAGGCTTCTGAATGGGAACCAACAAGCCAGGCCTTTGACGAAGCAAAAGTCCTTTTATTTCTTAATGATCCTTCAGGTACACGATGTTCGTCAGTGATAACCAGTTACAAGCAGCATGGATTAATATACCATGTACAAAAAGGTAAGGGCAGGCAACGAGCCAGTCAGAGCCAATTAAAATAAGCACGGAAAACCCTAACCGTTATGTTCCCACAAAAAAGGCGCAAAAGCACTATAACCCCCCCACACACACACACACGGCCCCTTATGACTTTTAGTTACAGTTCACAGGCCAGGCACCTGGCCTAAATCAGCTTAGAGTCTTCAAGGTTACAAAAGCAAGATTAGCTGTCCGAGACACCAGAGAGACGAGGGGAGGCGCCTCGGGGAAGATAGCCAGAATGTTTATATGACGTGGGAGTATACGGCAAGCCACCCTCCTGGGGAAAGAAAGAGACGTAGTATCCATGGTAGGCAATAAACTCAAGGCCAGCAATATATCACAGTTAGAAACACAGAACAAGAGACAATTAATGGCAGAGGATCTGACATTTGCACACTTAGACAATAGACTGAGAGGATCCTGGTGAGGTCCAATTGGGGGAGTCGGATTCTTAGGGGAACCTATGATCTAAGAGTGCACTGTGAATAGCAAATCACGGGTGTTGGGTGTGTGCATGGGTGCGGTCAAGAACGGGGATAAAAAGCAGACCTGCGATTCCAGCTAACCAGTCTTGTTCAGACCACTTAATAAAGTAGGAGCCGTTTTCACTGGATGCGTCTCCGACCTCAGTACTTTTCACCACACCAGTCAGCAGGCGCTTTATACGCTCCCTATGTTTACATCTGATGAACAGATTAGCCAAAATGCTGGGTCTGAAGGGGCCTGGAGGTCAGACCGTGGACATTTCTTTTCTGTTTGACTGAACCCTTAATAGTGAATGTAGCAGCTCCAGGTGTTTGTTTGTTTTTAAAAAATTGTTCCTCTAATAAGGTTTCGTTGTACATACAAAGAAGTTTTTTTTGAAGGTCTCTAAGACAGAAAATGAGAGAAAGTTGGTGAAGGGGCTAGACTTTTCATTGAGAAGGGGTGCAGGTTCTCTGTCAAAGACTTCCCCTTCCCCTCCAATGCTGTTAGGATCTGTAATTTATGTACTCATGTCATTTATATCCCACCTTTCTAGAGAGGATGCAAACCTGGGTCTCCCAGATCTCTGTCTGACACTTTAATCACTATACAATACTGACTCCCTAGGTACACTTTTTTAACATAAAGTTGTTCCAGTGCAGCACGAATGCTAAAACTCTAAAGTACCAGAACTTGGAAGAAGAAGAGGAGGAGGAGGAGATTGGATTTATACCCCACCCTTCACTCAGAGTCTCAGAGTGACTTACAAACTCCTTTCCCTTCCCCTCCCCACAACAGACACCCTGTGAGGTAGGCAGGGCTGAGAGAGCTCTTTCCAGAACTGTCCTTGAGAGAACAGCTCTAACAGAACTATGGCTTACACAAGGTCATCCAGCAGCTGCTAGTGGAGGAGTGGGGAATCAAACCCGCTTCTCCCAGATTACAGTCCACGCACTTAACTACTGCACCAAACATAAGAGAAGCCAATGGCCCATCCAGTCCAACACTCCGCCCCACAGTGGCCAGTAGGGAATGGGGGGTGATGTCGCTTTCCACTCCCAGAACATCTCCCCCATCCCCCTACTGGCGGGAGAAAGGGACCTGGCAACTCTAGGCCTAATGGACAGGAAACAATTCAGTTAAGTATTGTTGTTGTTGTTTTTTCAAGCCGGATTCTCTGCCCTAAGGTTTCAGTGTTAAACAATAAACTATTAAGTTGAAGGAAACAGGTTTTTTGGTGTTGCTCCACTATGCAATAGGTGATGCTGTGATGTCACTTCCAGGGTAGGGCTCCCTGACCCCCACCAGGAATGAGGTGTCACCACATAGGGCTGACACTTTTACCCAGGGGTCATTTCGTAGGAAAAGAGGTGCAGGAGCTTATTACCATAACTCATTTGCATATGCCACACCCCCTAACATACTGGAAGTGTGTCAGAAGGCAACACCCACCCCTCAGGCTCCACTCCACAGGTGAGTGAAACTGACCTGCTCTTCCTCCCTTCTCTTCCCCATCCAATATTTTGTGCAATAAAAATAAGCGTAAAGAACACACCCTCATTCTCTTCCTGCTCCCTTGAAACCACCAGGTTTCAAGTAGACTTGAGATACCCAGGACATGTGCACCACCCATCCCTTCCCCTCCCCACAACAAGACACCCTGTGAGGTAGGTGGGGCTGAGAGAGGTCTTTTGAGAACTGCTCATGAGAGAACAGCTCTGAGAGAACTTGTGACTGGCCCAAGGTCACACCAGCAGCTGCCTGTGGAGGAGTGGGGAATCAAACCCAGTTCTCCCAGATTAGAGTCCAACTCCTGACCACTACACCAAACTGATGGGGTGGAAGCTGCTGAAGGGTTGGTGAAATTTCTCCAGTGCTTATGTGCCATGTGCCCAGATAAAAAATGGTATACTTAGAAAATGTATAGGCCACCTTGAGCAAGTCTCTGGAAAAGCAGCACACAGTCATAAAAGGAACAATGATACAATTATCAATATTAAAACAAAACATTAAAAACAATAAAGACCCTAGCAGGGCTTTCCCCGGGGCGCTGCGCCTCTGCACTGCTCGGGGAAGCCGAGGAAGGGGCGGGGCTTGGTCATGTGCCCGCCCCCTGGGCTCCTCACTCCCGGAGCTGCACTCCTGTGCGCTCCCGCTCCAACGGACCCCTGCTTTTACCACTTACCCAAAACTTTTTGTTAATAAATGGAAATGGTTTTGAACACACCTCTCCCTCCTGTGCAACCCTAAGGGCAGGAACCTAAGTACCCTGTGCAAGCAAATTTGCAAGCAAAAGAGAACATTGCAGACTCCATGGCCGGAGCTACCTTTTTGTGAGCTGACAGGTTTCCCTTTTGTTTCACAAAAAAGTCAGTTCTCGGGTTGATGCAGGAAGGCTTCCTGGGATTTGTCCTCATTGAATGACAGGTTTGGCACTCACAGCATGCTGGGAAGTGATCCAGCAAATTGTGGCAGAGATGTAGTCTGGGATTTCTTGTCATGGCAGGCTTCTTTGGGGAGAGGAGATGATTACTAAACCACCAAAAGCCTGTAGTGAAGACCCAGAATAGAATGCTAACATTTGCACAGCAAAAAAGAGGAATTTTTTTCAAATGCACGGTTGGACACTGTAAACTTATATTTAAACAAGTTCTTTTGAAAACCTGATTACTCTTTTTGCACCCCGCCTACTGATTTCTTTCTTCCCGCTCTATGAATAATACAACTCCATAAAATAGTCCAGGAGGAAATTCGGAGTTTCTGTCTTGCTAATTTCTCTCCAAGGACTAAAGCAGTCTCACACCAAATCCCTCATAATGCAGCTTTTCAGCAAAGCAGCCGACACTATAATATGCATCTTTGCCCATTTATTTTCTTATTTATGTTGTTCACCTTCGCAAGCAGGAGAACGAGCGCAAGGGAACATTATTCTTCCTGGTTTGGAGATGATCTTGCAAGCAGCAAGTATATCCAAAATATAGTGGCAATTTCCAAGCCTCAGCAATATTTGCTTCTCCCCCTCCCCAATAAAGCAGTGTTATAATTAAAGGGTACATTTGGGTCAATAAGCCACACGGTGTGGTACGTAAAGCTGGCAGCCCCGTATTTGTTTCTGATATGAAGAAAATGCAGGTAGGAAGCTGATGGGAAACCAGCAGCAAGATGCAGAGCCCCAATCCTGTCTGAATGAAGTTTTGAGCTTTATCTCGGTTACCATGGCAATGCTGCAGAGCGAATCCAGAGTTTTTGAAAGGCCATAGAACACGGTAAATTATTCCTCACAGGAAAACCTGAAACATTAATTTTCTGCATCTGGATGACAATATTTAGTTGGAAGATTTCATTGCTGTAGGGTTTCCATAAATGCATTATTTATAGAAAGAAAGAAAGAAGAGAAAGAAAGAGGAGAAAGAAAGAAAAAAAGAAAGAAAGAAAGAAGCACTGAATGAACAGGGATGGAACTTTTGATGGAAAGGGTAATGTCTTATGTCTTCAACTAGGGGGTGGGAGTAGTTTAAAATGACTGTCTATGTTTTTAGGATGGTCTTGTGCAAGTTTTCAGGCCAAGGTCAAAAAAATCTTCCTTGCTCTGCTGGACTCAGTGATATAGGTCTAGCATGAAAACTTTAGCATCATCCATTTGATGAATGCCATTTAGGTTCCTGCAGACATCAGCAATACGGAAACTCAGAGAACAGAAAATTCTGCTCCAAAAAAATGTCCAGATTTTGCAGCTGAAGAGTACTGGACTCGGGAGACCAGGAACGGTGAAATCATGAAGCCTTTATTGAGTGATTCAGCATGTCCAGTAGATGGTCAGAACAAGCATGCTTCCAGGGCTCCAGGGCCCTCATTATATGCTGGCCGGAGCCACACCTCCGGCCGCACCCAAAAGACCTGATAGGGGCTTAACATATGCGCATGTTTGTCATAGGTTCCCTGGAGGAGCCTTTGATTGCATTGGCTACCCAGGGAGAACCTAGGTCCCACACTGGTGGAGGCTTTCAATCCAGATGTCTATTGTTCCTCCAGATTCAAGCTCCCTTCTCTGCCTGACCATGTGCTCTGGCCATGCGGCAGGCGCCATTACCTGGGAGCACATGGCAGGCTGGTTGCTACACGGAGCATACTACATTACAGCAGCCAACAAATAACTGACTGTGTTATTACCTTCCAGGTTTTTTATGATTTGATACTGAGATTTAAAATAGGAATCACACAAGAAAAACAAAGATTATGAAAACAGTGTGTCAGAATTTAAGACAACTTGCGGTGTGCAAACGTGTTTGTGTTTGTCTTTGTGCGAGGGATACAGTAATTGTACATGCCACTCGATGGAAAATTATGTGAGAGAACTAATTAATTTATGATGGGGCATTATTATGACTTTACAGACGAGTCTAGAGGCAATCTCTTTCACAAAACATATATATTGCATAATAATACACAGTCAATCAATACACAGTCAAGAACTGCACCTTAAGCAATCCTCAGTGGAACTTGACCACCTTTCCCTGGTCATAGCAGTCTGCTGTGTTCCTCGAAATCCTGCTTCCACCGGCCAGTGGACCCTCAGGAACAATGGGTGGGCTTTATGGGTAGTCTGCTGTGGGAGGGAGAAAAGTGGCAAAAACCTTGCACAAGTAACATTTCCTCTTGCATACGCAGAAAAAAACAGAAGATCCAACCCGTTATCGATGACATTTTAGTCCCACTCTTCCTCCCAGGAGTTCAGGGTACTGTTAGTGAACTGCCATAGCCTGGGGTGTCTGCTTCTCTCATACAATTCATACTCTGATTCTGTTGCATTGTTTTGGGTTTGCTTCATTCCTTTCAGCTTTACAGGTCCCGCCCAGGAGCCAGCATCAGGAACCCGACCCCTCCCGCTGGAATGCACAGTTAGCTTCGCCTCGCTGGCTTTGTTTTGCTTTGCGCAAGCTCATTACTCATCCGCTGTTATCTCTAGCCTCCTCAACTAGCGACCTTGGAAGGAAGTGCCTCCTGTTATGTGTTACATGAACCACAGGTGTTAAGGTTTCTGTTTTCTTAATTTCTCTGGGAACAGTTCTCTTAGAATGTTCGACAGTATTTTTCCTTGAGAACCCATTTTGCCACGCTTTCCTTGGGAACATTAAGCCAGTATAATTGGGCGCCAAATATGCTGTGTATTGATTGGTAGAAGGTAGCCGGACCATATTTCATATCCAGTATAATTATGATTGTACTTCTAAGCTTGGGCATTACTAACAGAAGAAGTGTCTGACCAACATGATCTTTTCTGCAAAATAAAGGCCTATCTGTTTAAGGAGACCTGTTGTGGATTATATCTATTGGGACAGTCTCACAGGTACCACAAATAGTTCATCCTTCCAATCAGCCCTGGTAGTTGAATTGGGTTGGAAAAAAGTATGACTGCCTAAGGTCACCCAATGACTTTGATGACTGGAGATTTTTGAACATGGGTCTCTTCAGTCTTTAACCATGATGTCTTGTGGTTAAACCACAAGTGGTTAAACCACATAGTGGTCTTTAACCACTATGTGTGAGGCTTCTGAATAGGCAGCAACAGATCAGACCTTTGTTGAATCAAAGTTCTTTATTGTTCAGTACTGCAAACAGGTTCTCAATGTTTGTTAGAGATGCTTAATGAAATACAGACAGTGTTAATATACTCTCCAGTCTCAATTGAACCCCAGCCTTAGGCCAATCAGGAGTAGAGGGTGAACGCGGGAAAAAGAAAGGGGACCGTTGAGGTTCCCACAGCAAGGTGAGAAAGTTATAAATTCCCTTCTTGATCTGAGTGACCCACATGTGTGAAGCTAGGCACAACAATTCTAGGCAAGCGGCCATAAAGAAGTGCCCAAGGTCTTCACAACAAGATGACATACTCTGGCCCGGACATAAGGGAGGGGGAAATGCATGGGAGTGAAGACCATTTGTTATTAAATGACGCCTAGGAATTTGGGTCGCCACTCTCCCGCCCAGAAATTGTAACATAAACCAGAGCAACCAATATACTTCAAAGTGACATTTACAACAAGTCAGGGGAAGGGGGGTTAAGACAGATAAGGGATGCAGTCAAAGGGTCCATCAGAACAAAGAAAACGAAAGCAAAGTACAGAGATGCTATTGTCAGTTCCTGATACTATGCCATGATGGAAGTCCAGGCCCGTAGCTTCGGTTGGGTTGAACAGCTCCAGAAATTCATCACAGTGTCTACTGAGCTGGTTCTGGAGGATAACAGAAAACAGGTATTGCATGCAGATGAACCTTCTTTGGCGAATGTGTGCAAAGCCTTCAGTTTCAAGAACTCTAGAGGATTTCTTCACCTTGCTATCTGATGAGAAGGTGCCATGGCTCAGTGATTAGAGCACCAAGCAGAAGGTCTTGGGTTCAGTCCCCAGCATCTCCAATTGAATAGATCAGGTGATGTGAAAGACCCTGGAGAGCTGCTGCCAGTTAGAGTAGAGTTGATCATGATAGAACAATGGTCTGACTCAGTCCCTGTTCACATGGCACAGTGAACACACAAAGATCCTGCGTGTTCATTTATTTGTAAGAGCCAAATGTACAGTTGTGTGCAGACAGAAAAATAATGGCAAATAATGGTAGCCCCACCAGAAAAAAAAATCACCCTATAAGCTACAAAATCCTGGCTATGGGCCCGTGGAAGTCCAAACCATGTACTAACCAACTGTCCAAACCAATTATAAGAGGGAGCATAAAGACTTGCTGCTCTTCAGTTGCTGGATCCCATGAATCCAGTAGGGGTTTACTCAGGGGTCATTTCGTAGAAAAAGAGGTGCAGGAGCTCATTAGCATAACTCATTTGCTTAACTCATTTGCATACGCCACACCCCCTAACATACTGGAAGTGTGTCAGAAGGCAACACCCACCCCTCAGGCTCCACTCCACAGGTGAGTGAAACTGACCTGCTCTTCCTCCATTCCCTTCCCCAGCCAATACTTTGTGCAATAAAAATAAGCGTAAAGAACACACCCTCATTCTCTTCCTGCTCCCTTGAAACCACCAGGTTTCAAGTAGACTTGAGATACCCAGGACATGTGCACCACCCATCCCTTCCCCTTCCCCTCCTCACAACAAGACGCCCTGTGCGGTAGGTGGGGCTGAGAGAGGTCTTTTGAGAACTGCTCATGAGAGAACTTGTGACTGGCCCAAGGTCACATCAGCAGCTGCATGTGGAGGAGTGGGGAATCAAACCCGGTTCTCCCAGATTAGAGTCCAACTCCTGACCACTACACCAAACTGATAAGGTGGAAGCTGCTGAAGGGTTGGTGAAATTTCTCCAGTACTTATGTGCCATGTGCCCAGATAAAAAATGGTATACTCAGAAAATTTATATGCCACCTTGAGCAAGTCTCTGGAAAAGCAGCACACAGTCATAAAAGGAACAATGATAAAATTATCAATATTAAAACAAAACATTAAAAACAATAAAGACCCTAGCAGGGCTTTCCCCAGGGCGCTGCGCCTCTGCACTGCTCGGGGAAGCCGAGGAGGGGGCGGGGCTTGGTCATGTGCCTGCCCCCTGGGTTCCTCACTCCCAGAGCTGCGCTCCTGTGTGCTCCTGCTCCAACGGACCCCTGGGTTTACTCAACACCACAGTGATAATAATCATAGGCATCAACTTTAGGGGGGCTGGGGGGCTCAGCCCCCTACCAAAATTTTACAAAAGGGACTCAGCCTCCCCCGGGGCAACCAGTGCAGGTAGGCTTTAAAGCGTGGCCAGCCAGTTCAGGGTGCCCTTTTGCCCCCCCCCCTCCTAAGAACGGGAGGGAGATCCAGTGGGGGGGGAGTCCAACTTTCTGTGTCGATCCTTTGCCCTGCATCGTACGTGCACCCTGCGCCCTGCCATGGCAGAGAGGCAAGCAGGGAAGTGGCTCCTGTCACGCAACTCCAGGGCAAAGGAGGCGCCTTCTCCCATCTCCACGCAGGGGGAGCGGATGCAGGCGCAAGGGCCACGCTCCACCTCAACGAGAGCCAGGCACGCAAATAAAAAAGGAGCCGCTCCTGTCTTTACATCTATTCCGCCGGGTTCCAGGAACGTAAATTGTCACAGGGGGAGGGGGGACAGGAGGAGAGACACTGAAGAGTGTTTACAAAGGAGAGGGGTAGTAGGGGAGAGAGGGCTGGCCTGCCTGGGTGGAAGCAGGATCAACACATCATTGGAAATCTCACGATCACTGAGCTATTCCAATAATTTGCAACTGGATTTTCCTGTGAGGTCAAGACAATCCAGTTGCAAATAATTGTTGTAGCATAACAGTAGTGCAACATCCGAGTGTGTGAATGCAGCCTAGGCATTCAGTGACCATGGCAGCTATTACATGAGACATGGTGGAGATAGGAGTTAGTTGCCAGCCTCTGTCCATAATGGGAAATGAAGATGCGAATTCAGGACTGACACTAAAATGGGGGTCTTAGACTGGTGATATAACAGAATGTAATAAACATGGAAGGTTGTTAAATAGCCTTCGAAAACTTCTGCCCAGTGCCTGCCTAATAAAGAAATAAATGAGGCCAGAGAAGATAATAAAATGGAGAAGAAAGAGGAAAAATGAAACTTTAAAATCAAGCTAGACAAGAAAATTGCAGGACTCTGAAAGGCACAGGAATGAAAGACAAGCTGTCCAAACCCCTACTTGTTCAGAGGCTGGCTTATTTATAATAGCAAATGGAAGAGAACTGCTGTTTTTAGAATGAGAAATGCATCATTCAAACGTCTGTAGGTTTTATGAGGAACTCTTCAAACTAAGAACATCTATTACTCTGTGGGTGTTGGTTCAGGTGGGTAGCCCATGTCGATCTGAACCAACAGAACAAAGTTTGAGTCCAGCGGCACTTTTCAGACCAGCAATTACATTTTGTTGGTTTTAAAGGTACCACTCAAACTTTGTTCTGTGGGTGTTGTTGAAGAAATCCATTGGTAGGGGTGGGCATGAACTGGGAAAATGTGGTTCAGTTCAGTTTGTGGTTCATGGCATGGCCAGTCTGCGAACCACAGACCATCACGAACTTTTGGACGCTAGATGAACTGGTTTGGTTTATGAGGTTTATGATGGAGTAGAATGCCCCCCCCCCCCCGTGTTTTAGAGACACCAAACTCTCAGGGGGTCTCTGACTGACTTTCCTAGAATCCTAGAATCATAGAGTTGGAAGGGACCTCCTGGGTCATCTAGTCCAACATCCTGCACAATGCAGAAAATTCACAAATACCTCCCCCTCCAAACCCACAGTGACCACTGTTCCACACCCAGAAGATGACAAAAAAACCCTCCAGGATCTCCAGCCAAACTGGCATAGAGAAAAACTGCTTCCTGACCCCAGAGTGGCAATTGGCATTACCTTGGACATATAGGAAAGGGCCACAAAACTAAGCACTGAGGCAACCCTTCCTGCCCTCACTCTCAGGATCTGTCTGAATTCACAGAATCAGCATTGCTGTCAGATGGCCATCTAGCCTCTGTGAAAACCTCCAAAGAAGGAGACCCCACCGCCTCCCGAGGAAGCCTGTTCCACTGAGGAACCGCTCTAACTGTCAGGAAGTTCTTCCTAATGTTTAGCCAGAAACTCTTCTGATTTAATTTCAACCCACTGGTTTGGGTCTGACCTTCTGGGGCAACAGAAAACAACTCCGCACCATCCTCTATATGACAGCATATTAAGTACTTGAAGATGGTTATCATATCACCTCTCAGTTGTCTCCTCTCCAAGCTCAACATACCGACCTCCTTCAACCTTTCCTCTTCCTCTTCAACCTCACCATCTTCGTTGTCCTCCTCTGGACACATTCCAGCTTGTCTATATCCTTCATAAACTGTGGTGCCCAAAACTGAACACAGTATTCTAGGTGAGGTCTAACCAGAGCAGAGTAAAGTGGTACCATCACTTCGCGTGATCTGGACATTATACTTCTGTTGATACAGCCTAAACTTGGATTCGCCTTTTTAGTTACCACATCACACTGCTGACTCGTGTTCCTCTACCTGCCCTCTAAGTTTGGTGAGGACTGAATTTACAGGGTCTGAGTTGCAGCCCCCCAAAGAAGATGCCCCCAAGAAAGTGCTTTCTGGAGAAATGACAGGAGCAGGTTCAGGAGGTTCTGGAGCATATAGAATGGATCCTGTGCAAGCTAGAATCACCAAACCCCCAGAGAACCTTTGGCTGACTCTCCCCTACTTGCCCTTCAAGTTTGGTGAAAATTGCATTTACGGGGTCCAACTTACAAGCCCCCCAAATAAGGTGCCCCATCCTCTATTGTTTCCAGTGGAGTCCCCAAGAATCTCTGTAGTAAAAACTGGAGGTGGGGGAATTTTTCCAAGCCCAACAGAACCAGTGCCATGTGCCCAGCAGAATCAGTGCCACTGTGGCACTGCAAATCCAACAGGACTAAGGTCAAACCAGGAAAGTGCTTTTGAGGGAAATGTCAGGCACAGGTTCAAAAGTGTATAGCTATACACACCAAACACACAGGGAACCTCACCCTGCCACCTGCTCCTCTCCAAAGTCTCCAAGTTGGGGGCAGATTACATTTCTGGGGTCCCAGTTACAGACCCCCCCCCCCCGCAAAAAAAAGGTCTTCCCAGTGCTGACTCTGGAAAAGACAGCTGCAGTTACAGGAGTCTATGGAATGGCTGAAGCTCAAATACTTTGGCCACCCGATGAGAAGGGAGCACTCACTGGAGAAGACCCTGATGCTGGGAAAGACTGAAGGTCAAAGAAGAAGGGGACGGCAAAGGATGAGATAGTTAGACAGTGTTATCGATGCAACAAACATGAAATTAAACAAACTCCGGAGTACAATGGAAGACAGGAGGGCCTTGCATGTTGTGGTCCTTGGGGTCGCGAAGAGTCGGACTCGACTGTGTGACTGAACAACAACAAAAAGTGGAATGGCTCAGAAACAAACCAGTGACACCAGACTCATAGGGAAACTTCACCTGGGCAGAACCCCCCAGCCAGACACTGGAAGCAAGGCAAGCATCCTCCCTGTGCTTGCATCCCACCCACCCCCCCCCAAGTCTCCTGGTCCTGAGAGCCAGTTTAGTGTAGTGGTTAAGTGCGCAGACTCTAATCTGGGAGAACCGGGTTTGATTCCCCACTCCTCCACTTGCACCTGGCTGGATGACCTTGGGCAAGCCATAGCTCTGTACTGGCTGTTCCCTCAATGACAGCTTGGGAAAGAGCTCTCTCAGCCCCACCTACCTCACAGGGTGTCTGTTGTGGGGAGGGGAAGGGAAAAGGAGTTTGTAAGCCGCTCTGAGACTCCCTTGGGGAGTGAAGGGCGGGGTATAAATCCAATCTCTTCTTCTTCTTCTTCTTCTTCCTCTGGGAGTCTCCGGTGGGATGCTTTAGCATTTGGGCAAAAAAACTCTATGGTCATCATAGAGTTTTTGCCTAAATGTTAGAGCATCCCCCATGTGATGTGCCCAGGTGATGTCATCATGCTGGGCCCAGCAGGCAGGATGGGGCTCTTTGGGGGTGGGGCTCCCCCACTCGCCAGCTGGCTGGCAGCACATCGGGGGCCCCAAAATTGGGGGGAAGCCCACCTTCATTGGGGGATGACAACCCTAACTGGGACAGATGGCAAAAATCAGTTTATGTTGTATGCAGGGCTTTTTTTTTTTTGTAGAAAAAGCCCAGCAGGAACTCATTAACATATTTTTAAAAAATACAAAGAACAAAGTGATTATGAGGTAGTGGTTGTTTCATGAGGTAAGTGTTGGGTAAGGGAGCCTACCCCCAACTGGCATAGGTGGTCATCCTCCCACCCAACTGCCAAGGGCACAATCCACAGGCCAGATCACTCAAAGAGGATTGGGGGCACACGCAGGGGGACAACAGGAGGCCTAGATCTTACCCTGTGAGGTTCAGAGAGGGGTGGCCCAGCAAGGGATGGTTGACCTTGAGGAAGGCCAACTCATCCACCCTGTCCAGGTCCAGGCAGGAGCAGTGGGGGCTGAGAATGTCTCCCAAGTGGGAGAAACCCCACTCACTCTGGACACTGGTGAGAGGGCAGGAGAGGAGACTCGAGGCCAGGCAAGAGAGGTCGGGCCAGATGGCAGCCTTGCTTGACTAACACTCCAGGGGATCAGTGGAGGTGGGCTCAGGGGACTCAGTGAGGCACTCCCTCACCATCACCTCTGCCATGGCACACCTGGCATCCCCACTGCTGCTGACTGTGAGGTTTCTGATAAGATCCAATAAGCCAGGCCTTTAGTATAAGCAAAAAGTCCTTTTATTCTCAAAGATCCTTCAGGTACACGATGTTTGTCAGTGATAGTCAGTTACAAGCAACAGGGATTAATATACCATATACAAAAAGGTGAAGACAGGTAAAGAGCCAATCAGAGCCAACTAAAATAAGCGTGAAAAACCCCAACCGTTATGTTCCCACCAAAAAGGCGCAAAAGCACTAAACACCCACCCCCCATGCCCCTTAGTGAACTCTACTAGCTATTCACAGGCCAGGCACCTGGCCTAAATCAGTCCCAGAGTCTTCAAGGTTACAAAAGCAAGACTAGCTGTCCGAGACGCCAGACTGGCAAAGGGAGGCGGCCCGGGGAGATTAGCCAGAATGTTTATGTGACGTGGGAGTACGGGGCAAGCCACCCTCCCGGAGGGAAAGAAAAGAGCCATAGGATACATGACAGGCAACAAACTCAAGGCTAGCAGTAAATTACTGATAGAGACCCAGACAACAGATAATGATGGCAGAGGATCTGACACTGACCTCCCAGTTCACCACTGACAACCAGTAATGAGGCTTCTCCCTGGTTGGGCTCTTTGAGGCAGAGTTTGAGGCAGGGTTGCAGCTCCTCTTCCTCCCCCCGCCTCTTCCACCTGCTGTTCCCTCTGGCCACAACTGTTGACCTGCACCCTCTGCACTTCTTTGCAGAGCTCATGCTTCTGTTGCACAAGCTCTGTATCCTGGAGACCAAAGCTGCCTTTCATGCAGGGGACACAGATACAGGCCAGCTTGAACTCTACCTTCTTTGCAGAGAGGATGCAAGCTGGTGGTGATGCCCACCCGCAGCCTCTCTGCCGAGGCCCTGACCTGTGGGAGAAGAGGCCAGTGTGGAGGCCAGAACCCGATACGGCCCTCAAATAATGGGGATGACTCGCCCCTGGCTGGCACAGAGCATGTCAGTGGTGTACTGGAAGGGCTTGAAGGAGAAGAAGAGACTGGATTTATACCCTGCCCTTCACTCAGAGTCACAGAGCGGCTTACAGTCCCCTTTCCCTTCCCCTCCCCACAACAGACACCCCATGAGGGAGGTGGGGCTGAGAGAGCCCTTTCAAGGACTGCTCTTGAGAGAACAGCTCTGACAGAACTTATAACTGACCCAAGGTCACACCAGCAGTTGCAAGTGGAGGAGTGGGGAATGAACTTGGTTCTCCCAGGTTAGAGTCTGCCCTCTTAACCACTAAACCAAACTGGCTCTCAGTCTGAGGATGTGCACCATTTGGGAGAGGGTCAGCCAGTCATTGGAACTGATGCTGAGCTCCTCTTCCCTGTGCAGGATGGTCGTGGAGGAGATGACATCCTGCACTGTGCTCTTCTGCTCCACCAAATGCACAATCACGGCATAGGTGCAGTTCCCAGAAGGTGGGTAAGTCCAGGATGAGCTGGTGTTCAGGCCCATCCCCCTCCCTCTGGCTTCTCATGCAGCAGACGGGCAGACTGGACACTGTGGGAGACGTGGGCAGCGAGGTGCTGGCAGCAAGGCCCGCATCTCAAAGGTGGCAGTGTCCCAGGTGGCCCTGAGTCCCAGAGCATCCTTCACCATGAGGTGAATCATGTGTACCAGACAGATGATGCCCTTAATGTGCTCAGCCTTCACCGCTGCCAGTATGTTGGTGTTGGCATCTGTGTCCATGTAGCCATGGACAATGTTGCCGCCACCCACCCATTCCCTTAGGCTACTCTGTATCACAGTGGTGATGTTTTGTGCTGTGTGGTCTGCATCCATCCCCTGTGCATGGAGCAGAAAGATTTTCAGCTTGTTGGCAGGACTGTCCCCTCCTGGGGCCTAGGACTTTTTTACTTCAAAACCATAGAGTTTTACCAAAAACTAGAGTGTCACTCCCCCCGATGTTGGCAATGCAATGACATCACTTCCGGGGTGACAACGTCATGATGGGAACATCACAGTGATGTGCCTGTTCGGGGGTGGGGCTTCCCCCACTGGCCAGCTGGCCGGCAGCGAGCTGAAGCCCTGGAGCTTTGGGGAAACCCACCCTGACCAGGGGTCTGGCAACCCTAATGGGCTCTAATTTGTTGGATTTGCATGAGGCCTAAATCACAAGGATTGGTTCACAGCCCTGGAGGAGAGGCGGGACTTTTACCAATGATTGCCACAGGCATCAACAAACCTCATTTTAAAATGATGGATAACTCTATGCAATTCCTACTAGGCAGGTAAAGGGCCTCCTCAAACACTCTTGCAGGTAACTACATGAGGGCTTTTAAACATATGAACTGGGGTTCAGTGTGGATGGAAGAAGGCCTATTGAGTGCATGTATGGTGGTAGTGTCTGCAAGTGAAAAGATTTCTAGTATAAGCTTGTCCAATTAATTAAAGAGATAGTGAAAGTTGAAATATGTATGGAGGAGGAAGGGAGGCGTGACGGAGGCTCTACCAGGTGACCCCGGCCAATAGAAGTGGTAGCACAGCAGGTGGGTGGGCTGGCTAGCAAGTGATTGGGCTACCCAGTGTGCAACCGAGTGGATGGGTGAGGCTCTGGGGAGAGAGGTGGCAACTAGGCTGACCAGAGTGCATGCGATGAAGTGGGGAGGACAACAGAGAAACATAGCCAAATGTAGGGTTGCCAGCCTCCAGGTGGGGCCTTGGGAGCTCCTGCTTTTATAACTGATCTCCAGCTGACAGAGATCAGCTCCCCTGGAGAAAATGGCTGCTTTGAAGGGTGGACTCTGTGGCCTTGTACCATGCTGACGCCCCTCCCCTCCCAAACCCCACCCTCTCCTGGATCCACCCCCAAAGTCTCCAGGTGTTTTCCAACCCAGACCTGGCAACCCTAGCCCAGATGGGAAGAGGCAACGGTAGGGTGGAAGGTTGGGGAGGCGAAAGAGACAGTGTGTGTGTGGGGGGGGGTAGTGGGAGGTCAAAAAGGGAGCAAAAGTGCCCTTGAGAGGGCATAAGAAGTGAAGGAAGATAGGGAGAGTGGAAAAGTATGGGATTCTGCCTTATATAGAGTCAGACAGGTAATCTGTCAAGATCAGGACTGTCTACTCTGATGGCTGCCCAAAGTCCTCGGCATGATTTCACTTCTATTGAATCCTTTTAACAGGAGATGTTGGGTATTCCTTGTGGGGCCTTCTAAGTCTCAAACACATGCTGTACCACTAGGGTTGCCTGGTCCCTCCTGGGGACTTACGAGGAACAAGAAGCCCAGGCTATGTTACCGGTGACATTGCGACGTCACTTCTAGTTTGTTCTGGAAGTGATGTCATTATGTTGGGATGTCCTGGCGACATTCTGGTATTTGGGCAAAAGCTCTATGGTAAAAATGGCTTCCACCATAGAGTTTTTGCCCAAATACCAGAGTGTTGCCCAGATGCTGCCAATGAGATTATGTCACTTCCGGCACTCACCAGAAGTAACATAGCCATGTCGCCAGCGACGTGGGCTGGCCTTCTCTCCTGCTCCTGGTAAGTTCCCCAACCAGCCAGCTGATCAGCGGTGGGAGGCAAGGCCCAAGTGAGGAATCTACCACCTCCTTAGGGCTGCCAAGTCCAACTTGGGAAATATCTGAGAACTTTGGGGGTGGAGCCAGGAGACTTTGGGGGTGGAGCCAGGAGAAAGGAAGTGACATCATTTT
The DNA here is from genome assembly GCA_029233225.1 of Lepidodactylus listeri. Lineage (NCBI taxonomy): Eukaryota > Metazoa > Chordata > Lepidosauria > Squamata > Gekkonidae > Lepidodactylus > Lepidodactylus listeri. The sequence continues at coordinate 105,476,561 of JARCFY010000009.1, read as the reverse complement.
GTGGTCACATCCTGTGATGTTGCTTCCACATGCTGACACATGAACTCATGAAGTTTCCTAATACTGAATCAGGCCATTGGTCCATCAAGGTCAGTATTGACTACTCAGACTGGTAGTGGCTCTCCAGGGTCTCAGGCTGAGATCTTTAATGTCACCTATTACCTGATCCTTTTTTAGCTGAAGAGGCTGATACCTCCTGCATGTCAAGCAGATGCTCTATCACTGAGCAACGGCCCTACTGAATCCTTCCTCATCTCGGCAGAATACGAAGCACTAAGTGCTACACAAGTGCTAAATATGATTTTCATATCATAAGAACAGGAGAGAAGCCACAGTGGATCGGGCCAACAGCCCATCCAGTACAACACTCTGTGTCACACAGTGGCCAAAAATACCAGGTGCCCTCAGGAGGTCCAGCAGCGGGGCCAGAACTCCAGAAGCCCTCCCACTGTTGCCCCCCCAAGCACCAAGAATGCAGAGCATCACTGCCCCAGACAAAGTGTTCCATTCAGACCTTGTGGCTCATAATAGCCACTGATAGACCTCTGCTGGATGGGGACAGAGAGAGAGAGACAGACAGACAGACAGACAGAAAAAAGAAAGAAAGGGGGAGGGGGAGAGAGAGAAGGAAAAGAGCTAGCAGAGGCACTCACCCCAGCAACTTTGCAAGCCACATGCAAAAGCACGCCCTTCAGTACAAAGAGCCTAGTCCCTCCTTAATCTCTGGGCGGGGGTTTCTTTTATTGGCTCTGCTCTTAAAGGGGAAATGTCTGGTGAGGCTTTTTACTGCAGGGCAGGCTCTCTGCAGACATTTCCCTTTTAAGACAGTTCAGGCCTGGCAGGGAGAGGGCAGGGCAGGCTCCGAGGTTTCCCTGCCTTCCTGCTGGCAACCATTGCCTCCCCTGGTGGCCAATTTTGAAAAAGCGGGGGTAAGCATTAAAAATCGGTGTTTCCCCCGCCCTCCCGGGGGACTTGGCAGCCCTACACCTCCTGCAGGGGGCTGGCCATGCGATCTACCATTGAGCCACAGCCCCTCTCTGAGGCTGACTCTGAAATTAGTTGAACCTCCTTTATTATTTGTCAGATGCTCTAGGAACTACAATTCTCAAGAAATCCCAGGAAATACTAAGTAGAAGAATAGAGGTGAGCTGGGCAGAACTTGACTACCTAGGAATACAGCCAACATTTGAGGGGAGGGAGCCACTGAGAGACTTTCCTGGACTTTCGCCCTAATGTCGGGCCCTTATAGTATCATTGACTGTGACCTCTTAATTCTAGCCCGATAATTATCTAAAGCCGACTCATAAGTACAGTTTGGCCAGACAATCCCTTTTCATGCAAAACAATCGTCTCTATCTATCCTGAAGATCTTTTATTACTTCCTCCTCTTTGATTCCTCTTTGCTCTCTCTTATCACTGTCTCTTACAGGGCGCCCCAGATAAATCTAACAGCTGTCAGAGCTTTCTTCAGCTTTAGGTTAATGCTGGTGTTATCAACCACCCTCTCACAGCAAGGGGTATTAGACAATGGGCTGGGTAGGCAGATCCAGATCTCTTTAAATAAGACAGAACGCATTCCTCTTCCCTAAAATGTTATCGGAGGAAAAAGTGCAGGGAACTTGCTAAATTCAAAGTCCCCCCCCGCCCCCGTAAAAACTATTAATGGTTCAGCTCCATTTCTGCCTCAGGCACATGAGTGCATGAAAATACATTTTGCATTCCGTCTGCACTGTGGTTATAATAATTTACATGACAAAGAATTTTTTATAAATCCTCCTCCTGCCACGGATTCTAGCTGGTGGTGATTTGGGGCAAAATACTCCATGGAAGGCTGCCGCTTCCCTTTGGGCCTGTTTTAAAAGCTGGTTGGCTGACACGCTTTTGTAGCTCCTGTTTGGAACGTGCAGAATCTCTCTGAGAAATTTTGAGCATCTAATTGAAGGTATTTTTGTTTCCCTTGAAGTTCGCTAGATGTTTTGCCTGAACAGGGACCTCCTCCATACCTGCTTCACAATTTCACTTCCTCCAAAATACAGAGGCCTCTCTAGTCCAAACAGCAAGAGCTTGAAATAAGCCAGTCACCCCTGCCAAGGGTTCCCCAAACTTTTCCCCCTTGTCAGTGCTGTTGGAATTCTGACACAGGGTGTGGTGGGTGCAATCACAAAATGGCTGCCATGGGAGGCACAGCCACGCACAAACACTCATGCACACACAGGAAATCAAAGCGAAGGGGAGAAGAGAGGTAAATTTAAAAACAATACACTGGGACAGAGAAGTGAGAGACCACTGTGCTGGCAGCTGCCACCACAAGAGCACAAGAGAACATAAGAGAAGCCAGTGTTGGATCAGGCCAGTGGCCCATCCAGTCCAACACTCTGTCACACAGTGGCTAAAAACACCAGGTGCCATCAGGAGGTCCAGCAGTGGGGCAAGGACACTAGAAGCCCTCCCACTGTTGCCCCCCCCCAAACACCAAGATTACAGAGCATCACTTGCCCCAGACTGAGCGTTCCTATCTATTTGTTGTTGTTCAGTCGCACAGTTGAGTCCGACTCTTCGCAACCCCATGGACCACATCACACCAGGCCCTCCCATCAGTGCTCCAGATTTTGTTTAATTTCATGTTCGTTGCATCAGTAACACTGTCTAACCATCTCATCCTTGGCCGTCCTCTTCTTCTTTGACCTTCAATCTTTCCCAGCATCAGGGTCTTCTCCAGTGAGTGCTCCCTACTCATTGGGTGGCCAAAGTATTTGAGCTTCAGCTTCAGTATCTGGCCTTCCAGGGAACAGTCAGGGTTGATTTCTTTTAGGATTGACTGATTTGATCTCCTTCCAGTCCAAGGGACTCTCAAGAGTCTTCTCCAGCACCATAATTCGAAAGCGTCTATTCTTTGGTGCTCGGCCTTCCTTGTAGTCCAACTCTCGCAGCCGTACATTACTACTGGGAATACCATTGGTTTGACCATACGGACTTTTGCTGGCAGGGTGATGTTTCTACTTTTTTATTATGCTGTCTAGATTTGCCATCACTTTCCTCCTATCTATACCTTGTGGCTAATAGCAACTGATGGACCTCTGCTCCATATGTTTATCCAGAACAATGTTCTTTTAATCTACACAGCCAGGTATCGCTCTTCCTTCCTTCCTTCCTTCCTTCCTTCCTTCCTTCCTTCCTTCCTAAAAGAGGTGCCAGAACTCTCAAGAGGGAAATGAGGTTTTCAATCTGTATACTGACAACTCATGAACTTTAAAACGTTTTTAAAAGATTTTTTTCCGAAGAGGTTCTGGAACTTCATTCTGGTGCCTGTACACAGCCAATCAGAACTCCCTTGGCCAATCAGAAGCCCTTCTGGGTAACTGTAAAATATGACAAGGTTTTTCTGGAAAACAAGCAGGCCGGTCCTGGAAGAAAGTGATCAGGTTTCTCCAGCACGAGGTGTCATCTTTCCCATCTGTGCTGTGGTTCGCCATGCTCACACAAGGGAGTCAGTCTAATCCAAGTTTACTTAACAAGCAGATAACAAGAAGCAGGCTGGAGAGCAAAGCGGGTGCCTGGAGTTTACTCAGGCAGGCAAGGACAACATATAGAGACACAGAGTTTACCTAGCTGGCCATTGCCAGGGGCAAATGACAACCACGGTTCTGCTTGAGCTGGATTCCCCAAGGATGGAAGGCAGGTGAACCCCAAATAAAACAGACTTGCTCCTTTCTCCCACACCTGCACTACAGGATGATTGTGCATCATACTAACTTGTTTCTGAGGCAACCAGTTGGAATGGGCCTCCTTACCTTTTTTAAAAAGATTACCTATAACAACTATAAGATAAGTCCCTTTGAAGCCCCTTGGCTTTCTCTGTCTCTTATCTCTAGGGTCTCAAGATATCCTCAAGCTGGGGTGCCTTCTCTGCACCAGGGTTCCCTAACCTTCTTCTTCTAGGCAACTGACCTCCAGCCCCCTCTGTGCCTGCCTTCCTCTAAAGCAGCCATCTTCGGCAGGCTCTTCACAGCACCCCAGCTTTTAGAGGCCTGGAGAGAGGAAAGACTAGAGAGACAAAATGGCTCTGCTTGGGTCCACATGACAGTTTTAAGCTAAATACTGGGTTGGCTCTCAATCTCCAACAGATGAGCCCAACCGGGCCTCACTCAAAAACCCTTGGTGGGTGCCAGGAAGGGTGCTGGCAAGGGTCATGGCACCCATGGGGACCACGCTGGGGACCCCTGATCTATACCATCTGTTACATTTACAGATTGCATTTTGGCCAGGGTTGCCAGGTCCCCCCGGCCACCAGTGGGAGATGGGGGGGCATATGGTTGCCAGATCAAGGTTGGGAGACTCCTGGAGATTTGCAGATGGAGCCTGGGGAGGACAGGGGAGCTGATCTCTGTAGCTCAGAGGTTGGTTGTAATTCCGGGGATCCCACCTGCACCTTGCCATCCCTAATTCTGGCATGTCCCTTCATACTTTCTAAAATGAGTTTTTGTGTAACCCATGATATTTGGCTGCTTTTTATTGTTTTGATTAAAACTTGCTTTTGCAAACACAAATTTAGTTTACATCCATGCTGCAGCATGGGTTTTATAGTATTAAGACTGCATGATTTCACTCTGATTTTGCAATGTATCATGGGATTCGTATTCTCAAATTTCCCAAATAGCAAAGTACATCTGGTGTGTATGTTTAACAACTCAAATAAAAGAAGTGAGGGCTTTGATTACTGGGCACACCATGCATTTCAGAACACAAGTCCACATCAGTTGGCTTAGGATAGTGTAATGTTAAGGACTGCTCTGTAAATCAATAGAGTCTTCCAGCAGCAAAATATTATTATTTTTTTAAAATAATACATTCCTAGCCAATACTCGTAAAGGAAATGAAATGATTCATGCCTTCAGACATTCGGGTTAATTATAGTATATCCATTCTTTTCATTGTTTAATTAAGATAAATATCAATGGATTTACATGATAATACTAGAAGTCACTTGCTGACATACTTATTGGTTCAGAAATAATGACAGATTGGATAGCATGCTCTTTATTTGAAGTACTTGAGAGACAAGACTAATTAGAAATAATTAATCTCTTCTGCACTGCTTCAGTGGTCCACCATCATGGGTGCAAAATAATCCAACTGCTCCAGTTCATGTAATCTAAGGATTCCAAAACGTGTGCCCCTCTATGTTATTTTTAATTTTTTATTTTGATCAGACCTATGGCCTATGGCCTAAGGGTGAGCACTTCTGGGCAGGGTTTTGTGGCTATGGGTGGGCCCATCCTTCGTGGCTATGGGTGGGGATGGGCCCATCCCCTGAACTCACGAGAGCTGCCAACCACAAGGTAGGGGCTGGAGATCTCCTACCATTACGACGCATCTCCTGGCCAATTAAATCGCTCATTATTTATTTATTTATTTAAAGCATGTAATCCATGTTTCCTGGAGAAACTGGCTGTTTTGGAAAGAGCACTGCAAAACCCCTCTCCTAGGCTCCACCCTCAAATCCCCAGGTATTTCCAAACCTGGAACTGGCAACCCTAGGAGTTGCATTGGAGGCACATGGCTCTTTCTGCAATGAGGTGGCGAGGGACCACTGCTTGCCGCTCTGGTGATCAGGCACTGGTCCTGCTGAGCCCTCAGCCCTAGCCTAAGGAAGGTGATTTGAGTTAGTGGAGGAGCAGTTCCTTGGTGCCATTGCATCTCACTTGTTCCCTTCTCAGCCTTCTGGCTAAGACCAAGTGTAGTGGGTAGCTTGTCCGGGTAGTAAATAACAACAAGAACGACAGCTAAGAGCAGCTACGCTATTGCTGGGACACTCACCCACATGCTTGCTCCCTTGGAACAACATTTGCACCCTGCTGCCCGCCGCAGAGACTTGGGGACCCCACTGGGAAGTAACTTGTCAAAGGAAATTCAAGCCCTTCTTCAAACGAGCATCATTGTATGTCTAGGACTGGCCTTGGCTCTAGATGGGAAGTGCAAGAACCGCCCAGATCAGGAGATGAGGGGAGGGGAGGAGTTGTAGTCACAGTAAGAAGAGGAGAGGAGAGGAAACTGGGATGACAGAGACGAGGATCATTCACAAAAGAAATATGCAGGGGATGGGGGTTGATAGAGGAGGAGTAGAATGGTCCAGTTAGAAAAGGGCTTAATCAATAACTGGAGCACATGGAACAAGGACCTGGCGCTGCCCAGCTAGGTAAAAAGGGGTAACGCTCACATAGCAGTCACAAAGCAAAATATCCTCACCAGCATCCTTAGCGAGCAGAATCCCATTGTTAATAACTAGGCAAACCTTTGGCTGAGCTAGTTCTGTTCTGTTTGAGACTGTGGTTGCAATCCTGAAAAGTACTGGAGTCGGAGACTGGTAGCAGTGAAATCAGCGAGCATGTTTATTTCAGGTTCGGATGAAGCATGAGTACAGTGGGCCGGGGGCCTGCTTATATTTACAGAGAAGCCCCGACCTCGCCCATACAGCGTGATAGGATACATTGCCCACCAGAGACTCTCGTTGGTACATTTGAATATTCTAAGCCTCTGATAGGGGGACATTTAGGATCCTAGTGCGCTATTGTTTTCTGGCTCCAAGCTCACGACCATCCCGGCCATGTGCTCTGTGGTGGCCATGGGGCTGTGGCTGTGTATACATTACAAATCCTTTGCCCACCTACCCAAAAGTAAGCCCCTTTGAATTTAGTGGTAAACATTTCAGAGTTTTCCTATTGCATCGCTATAGTCCTTTGTGACTGACTCGCATGAGAGAGTGTGAAATATACTGAGTTCAGACGCTTAGAATGATCAGCTCATGGTTTATGAGTGATTACAGCAAGGAGAAAAGAAGACTGGCTATGCCTGGCCGAAGCCCCGTATTTACGCCTGAAAAGGATTACACCCCAAACACACCCCACTACCAACGATAGGCTGTTTACACTCTATTGTTTCCTGATTGGTTTCCTCAAGGATCCCTGTCTCCCTACTGGCCCATTCTAGGATTCTAGCAATCTACTGTTACTCATCCCAAGCTAAGTCCTTTTGCAAGTAAGGCTGATTTTACATCTGACTTTCCCGCTGGAATCATTCTAGTTCCAAAAAAACCTGCCCACACCTCTGTGCGGTGTGAAACCGTGCTGCTACTGAAATGTCCACATCTACTAATTGCCCTCCTGTGGTCAAGCTAGTATTATACCACTTTATTCTGCTTTAAACAATTGCTGTTGATTAGTGCACTTAAACCCCCTGGAGTGAAATTTCACACCACTGTGAAATCAGCACAGGAAAAGACAGCAGTCAAACTACTTTAGAGGGGAGGTGTAAAATCAGCCTAAGTTCAGGCTCAATACATAACAGAGTGTCATTATTATTAGGCAAGGTTTTGTGAGACCTTTCAGTTGCTGTGGTGTTTAGCCAGTGTGCCAGTGTTTGCTTCCCATTCCATTAGTGTTACTTAGGGATGCCGAGAATTTTACAAAATAATACAATTGACAATCGACTGTTCCCAAAAGACATAATGGACAGTACTGACCCTGATATACCAATGGTCTGATCCAGTATAATGCAGCTTCATGTGTTTAATCACACAACGATCTGGGGTGCAGTAATCAAGCTCTGCATGGTCTGCAGATACCTGAACAGTCGCCATATTGAATGCTACCACTGGATAGATGTTTTTGGTTTTGAATTGGGGCAATATCTTCAAGGGAGAAGGAGAAGGAGATTGGATTTATACCCCACCCTTAACTCCGAGTCTCAGAGCAGCTAGCAGTCTCCTTTCCTTTTCCCTTCCCACAGCAGACACCCTGTGAGGTAGGTGGGGCTGAGAGAGCTCTTTCGAGGACTGCTCTTGAGAGAACAGCTCTGAGATAACTTGCCGTTGCATGCGAAGTTGCATGTGGAGGAGTGGGCAATCACTCCATTCTCCCAGAGTAGAGTCCACACTCTTAACCCCTAGACCAAACTGGCTCTATCAACTCAAGATGTCACTGAGGCCTTTGGTAGTACTTCCAATTCCCTATTTGCCCTTTTGAGGGTGGCAAATGCCTCATTCTGCCAATTTTGCAACTGTGCCTGTTTTCTTGGGCAAGTCAAACATCTCTCTCAGCCCACTCAGTAAGGAAAGGTAGCATTGTAAAGCTACTTTGTTTTTTAACCCCATAAAATTCATGAGCATATTATTCCATATCTTTAAAAATTATGGCTGCAATCTGAGGCACAATTTTCTGGGAGTAAACATTGTTGTATAAAAGGGGAGTTACTTCAGAATAGGCCTGCTTAGGGTGTTCCCTTTAAAGTCTTGCTATCAGAACATTACCTGTTATGTTAGGGAACTGTGGCAAAACATTCATTTTAATAGCTGCAATTTACCCCACCATGATATTTTCTGAGGCCATTTTTAAAGACGCACCTAAACTTTCTCAATAGAGGAAAATAGTTTTCATCATAAAGGCCACTCAGATTAGCTGATAAATAGATTCCAAAATGGTTTATATCTTTTTTTTGTTTCCATATAATATTTCTCTGTTGCTAAACAGTAATTTCGGTTTCACCTTTAATATTAAAAGCATGAATTATTTCAGCCTTAGACTTGTGGGATAAACAGAATAAACAAGCCCCTGTTATCACCTTATTTTATTTATATTAAAGTATTTCCTATTGGTTAGAGGCCTAAGAATTGGACTAATTTAAAGGTTTTAGGATATAATTTAAAGATGCTGAATGTTTAACGTACAGTCATATTAAGGGTAAAATAAGTGACAGAAGGCTGCGATTGCACGTGCTAAATAGTCCACTTTCAATCCTCTTTCAGTGCACTTTCCAATTGGATTTTTACTGTGTGACCTGGCAAAAACCAGTTGGAAAGTGGATTGAAAGTGGATTATTTAGTGTGTGTGACCACAGCCAAAACTTGCCCATGGGTTTTAGCACTTTCAATAGTGACATAGAGCCAACTGCCTTTGAATCATAGATTTTATGTTGAAAGTGCATTAAAAAGGGCTTCTTCCAAGGACACACAAGCTTTTAGCATGGTTAAATGAATCTTTGTACTATTTTTAACTGTGCATTGGGGGTGATGGCAGATGTCCCCATAAGTTTTATCCTTGTTTTTATAAGGGATCCTGGCACATCTTCATGAATCAGCACAGAAGAAAATTGCTAGAAGGTGTCCCAACCCCCGGAATGAAGGTGACGGATACATTTAGTGGGTTAAATTGGGCCTTTATTATTAAGAGCCGAACTGCATAAATCCAGACACTGCCTATCGTGTACTGGGTTCAAGGCATTGAAGAGGTGGATGACGACATAGCTATTAGCTAGTTTATTGGTATACAACACAGCATGCAGTACTGGCCGCGAGGGCCAACTATATACAGTCACCCAGACCTCACCCCTGGTCCTATTGGCGGGTTTGAATCTCCTGCCAGAGATCTTATTGGCGGGCTAGTGTGGGTCTAGGATCCTTGACTCCCATTGTTTCAGGAGGCAAGCTCCAGCCTTATGTCGCTGCCGCCCCACGGTCATCAGCGGACATAACACCCCTTCCCCCATAGTTTGGGTTACCCCCCTAGGTCACATAGTCTTGCAAATATGGTGGGGGCCTGCGCTCCCTCTGTGAGCGCTGTAGTGCAGGCATGGCTGCCACCCCCGTGTCCTTGTCTGGCAACCTTGTCGGACTCTCCTCCTGCTGGGTCGGGCAGTCCTCAGCCAGTGTGGAGCTGGGTGCCGGCGCCTCTACAGGCCGTTCTCTGTCTGGCACTAGAGTGAACTCCAGCTCCTCTTCTGGCACTCCCGTTCCGGGGTCGTTGCAAGCTGGGATGTCTGCTGTGACGGGAAACAGGCGTCTTCTCAGTTGGTTGAGGTGCCTCCACAGGACCTGTCCATCCTCAGTTGATACTTCGTAGGAGACTGGTCCCGTGGGCTGAATTATTCTCCTGGGAAGACATGTAGCACCCTTGCCAAAGTTGCAGGCGTATATGGGGTCTTCAGGGAAGAACCCCCAGGGAGCTTCCCTCTGCTCTACTTGGGTGCGCAACTAGGGGGCCCGGTCTGGCTGTAACCTGTCTAGTACAGTAGCCAGCCGTCTGCCCATCAACAGTTCAGCAGGGCAGCAGCCACTGACCTGGTCTGGTGTGCTGTGCTGTGCTGTGCCAAGAGGAACTGTGCTATGTGGGCTTCCCAGTCACCCTCAGTGAGTCACATTAGGGCTTCCTTAGTGGTCCTCACCATTCGCTCGGCCTGTCCGTTTGTCGCAGGGTGGAACAGGGTGGACCAAATGTGCCGGATCAGATTTCCACTTAAGAACTCCCGGAATTCTTCCAAGGTGAAGGCCGCCCCATTGTCCAAGATGATAGAGTCCGGCAGGCCATGTGTCGCGAAGCTCCGGCAAAGTGCCCGGATTGCGGCCTTTGACGAAGTTGTTGAGGCGAGGCTGGCCTCCAACCATTTGGAGTACAAGCCCACGGTTAAAAGAAAGATCAGTCCATGAAAGGGGCCAGCAAAGTCTATGTGGAGTCTCGACCACTGCTTGTGGGTGGACTCCCACGCTTGTGTGGGCACGGTCAGGGGATTGGGTCGGGACTCCTGGCACTGGTTGCAGCACTTGACCCACGCTTCAATTTCCCCATCCATGCCTGGCCACCACATGTATCTTCGAGTGAGTGCCTTCATTTGCACAACCCCCAGATGCACCTCGTGTAAGGCGTTTAGGATGCCCTTCTGCAGAGGGCTGGGAACTACCACCCTGTCCCCCCAACAACAGGCACTCCTTGTGAGCAGAGAGTTTTTCTTGGTGAGCCGCGTAAGGCGTAAAGTCAGGACCCACCGTGTAAATGGGCCACCCCCTCAGTACCCAGCCCAGAACCCGGGAAAGAACAGGGTCCTGGGCTGTGTGACGCGCGACATCAGCCGCCTGTATGGGGCCGTCCAGGAGGTCCTCTACCCGGAGGACGTGGTGAGCCAAGGCCAGATCAGCTTCGACCACAGGCAAGGGAAGCCGGCTAAGGGCATCTGCGTGGCCCATGGCCTTGCCCGGGCGGTGCTGCAGGGTGTAGTTGTAGCCTGCCAGGATAATAGACCAGCGGAGGACCCACGAGGAGAGCAACTGAGGTGTCCGGCGATCTGCAGCGAAGATCCCAAGGAGGGGGCAATGGTCCATCTCAATGGTGAAAGGGCAACCATAGAGGAAGTGGTGGAACTTCTTCATGCCGGCCACGATCGCCAACCTTTCCCTGTCGATTTGCGCATAGTTGCATTCAGCAGGAGACAGGGTTCACAGTGGGGAAGCGTCACAGGCAAGCGCTATGGGCAGAGTCTCATCGAAGTGTGTGAGCACCTTGTTAGAATTCAGACTCCGCCACACGTGACGGAGCTCCGCCAGGTATGTAGCCACAGACTCTCTGGGCTGTTGCACCCTTTGTTGCACCCAGGCCATGTGCTGGGCAATCTCTGAGGGCTGCGGGTTGAAATGGTCTTGCAGCACCCTGATGATCTGATCGTAAGTCGCTTCCCGGAGCCTGGTTGGTGCCAAGAGGTTCCTGGTGAGCTTGACCATCTCAGTGCTGCATGACTCGATGAGGAGGCCTTTTTTCCACTGTTCCTCGGTCACTTGCTGGTAAACCAGGATCAAGTGGAGCCCCTCGATCCAGGCCTCCCAGTGGTGAGGCTTCACTGGGTCAAAAGGTGGGATGATTCCCGGAGCAGTAACCATTGCTGCATGGGGCAGTGTGGAAGCATTTCCTTGGGCATCTTGGTTGCCGTTTCCTCAGGCGTCTTGGTTGCCCTTGGTGGGAGCAGTGACGGCGGACATCGGCTTCCTCAGGCGCCACAGCAGGCTTGCTCAATGGGATCCCATCCTCATCGCCACTATTGTGTACTGGGCTGAAGGCATTGAAGAGGCGGATGACAACATAGCTATCAGCTAGTTTATTGGTACACAACACAGCATGCAGTACTGGCCACGAGGGCCAACTATATACAGTCACCCAGACCTCACCCCTGGTCCTATTGGTGGGTTTGAATTTCCCACCAGAGATCTTATTGGTGGGCTAGTGTGGGTCTAGGATCCTTGACTCCCATTGTTTCAGGAGTCAAGCTCCAGCCTTATGTTGCTGCCACCCTGCGGTCATCAGCGGACATAACATTGCCCTCCCCTTATAAAGTGTGGATTATCTTACATATGGGATCAAACATCACCATGGCTGAGATTCTCTGAATTGCTTTTCCTTGCTTGTACACAAAACATTCACTAAGAGGTGTTGAGTTAGGATTACAGTCTAACAATGTTTCCTCACACCAAGGAAATCCCTTCCCCAGCCCCCTGGATCCTGTCAGGAGGTTGGGTAAGGTAACTTTTTTGTATCTTTAGCTATCTCAAGGTGCGTCCTAGAGATGGGCATGACCTGGCTCACAAATTAAAGTTTGTCATGAATTTTGGCCAGTTTGTGGTTTATGAAGTGATGTTCGCAAACTGAAGAGCCACCACGAACTTCCACAAATTTTGATACAGTTTGTGGCGGTTTCTGAAGGGCAGAAAGCAGGGGTTAAAATGGCTCTGAGCAGCAGGGAGCAGAAAGAAGGGGGTTAAATGGCTCACAAACCTATACCAACTGAACAGTGGGGAGCAGAAAGCAGGGGTTTAAATAGCTTACAAACCTATACAAACTGGTTCAGTTTGCGAACTGGCTTATCGGTTCATGGTTCAGTTAGCGGCTCAGCCATGAACCATGAACCGAACAGCAAAAATATGGGTTTTGCCCATCCCTGTTGCTTACCAATTAGTTACACTTACACAGCAAAAACTCACCCTAGGGTCTAACTAGGATTGCCAACCCTGAATTTGGAAATACCTGAAGATTTAAGCGTGGAGCTTGGGAGAGTGGGGTTTAAGGAGGGGAAAGGCTTTGGTAGGGTATAATACCAGACAGCCCACCTTCCAAAGCAGCCATTTTCTCCAGGAGAAGTGAAATAAGTGTTTTAAATAAATAATAAATAAGCAGTTTGTGTAGTATTGAAAACAATTTTAATCCAAGGAGATCTCTAGCCCCCACCTGGAGGCTGGGAACCCAAGGTCTAATCGATTGTATGAGGACGAGGACTGTTTACCTGAAAGGGAGACTGGGTTTTTTTTTTCCAAATGGGTTGTCAAAACATTTTTGAGTGTTTTTTTTAAAAAAATTGCTCACAAGTTATTGTTATGTACAGTAATAAAACTTTTGTGAATAACCTTTTCATGTGGGAGTTTTCTTCCTTTGGAGTAAATATTTGTATGGAATACCATTATGTCATTCAGTGTGGAGCAACTGAAGAAAGCCCCTCTCCCCCAGGCAATCCAAGAGGAACGAAAAAATTCTCAGCCCCCAAACAGCAAGCTATTTCCATACTGCCTGTGTAGTAGAGCTCTGAAATGCCTGCTGCGGGAAGTTGCTATGGGCTTTATATGTGCAGCACGGAGCCTTTGGTGATTGGGGAACACAAGATTCCAAGAACTATCTGCTGCCCCCTAGAACAAGGTTGCCAACTCCAGGTTGGGAGATTCCTGGCGATTTGGTGGTGCAGTGGGAGTAGAGCTGGTTTTGGGGAAGGGAGGGATCTCCGTGGGGTATAATGCCTCCAAAGCAACCATTTTCTCCAGGGGAACAGATCTATATAGTCTGGCGATCATTTGTAATTCTGGGAGATCTCCAGGTAGCACCTGGAAGTTGCCAAGCATATCCCAGAACCTCATGCTGTGTTCTAAAAGGGGGCAGGGCAAAAGCATTTTCACTCCAACAGAGTGGGGGGCTGGACTTAATAATGTTAGTATCTGACTGCACATAAAGTAAGATTTATAAAAATGCAAACAAAAAGTGCTAGAGATCTCGTTTTTATAAGCCTGACTAAGTCCGTATCTGGTGAGACTGCCTTAAAATGAAAGTTTTGGAGAGAAAAATCATTGCTGAAATGAATGATATATTGTCAATCAATATTCCTTTGGACCGCTTATTCATGTTTGGTTTGGCCGTTTCTGTGTTAGGTTTGACAAATATCAGTTTGAGTTAATTTGGCGTCTTTTAATGGCTGCAAAAAAAATCTCAGCACCTAATAAATGGCACGGCTCTATCGCATCTTCGACTGCAGAATGCTTAAATCAATGCTGGAAAACTACCGAAATGGCAAAACACATTAAATATGTTAGAAAATGAGAAAGAAAGCAGAAAGTGGGTTTTGAAAGGCTTTTTATTTATTCACCCGGCATGCTTGTAACCTGCCTTCTTGCTCTAGAGCACCCAAGGTGGCTAAAATAATGTATTTAAAAAGCAACATATAAATATGATATAAGGAAATCATAAAATGTAACTTTCAGTAAAACTGACAATGGCTAAAGTAACCTAAAACAGCTGCACCAGAGGTTGTTCTCTCCCCAGCCTTTGCTAGAAGGCAAGCAAAGTTGGCAAAGTAAGATTCTTGGGGAAGAACCTTCCAGAGCCTGGGCTCCACAGATGAAGAAACCCACCAGTCTCCTGGGCTGACCCACTTCACCTCTGTCAAGGAATGCAGCAGAGCTGGGATACAGCTGAAGGTCAGAGGTCATATGGGAAGATGCATTCGTTCAGATACCAAGCCATATCCTGTCCAGTGTATCAGCTATTGGCATGGAAACTGTGTAAAAGAAACATTTAGGATTTGTTGGAGTAATAGTTTATCATGCTTTATATACAGGGGTCATTTCGTAGAAACAGAGGTACAGGAGCTCATTACCATAACTCATTTGCATAACTCATTTGCATATGTCACATCCCCTAACATACCAGAAGTGTGTCAGAAGGCAACACCCACCCCTCAGGCTCCACTCCAGAGGTGAGTGAAACGGACCTGCTCTTCCTCCATTCCCTTCCCCATCCAATACTTTGTGCAATAAAAATAAGCGTAAAGAACACACCCTCATTCTCTTCCTGCTCCCTTGAAACCACCAGGTTTCAAGTAGACTTGAGATACCCAGGACATGTGCACCACCCATCCCTTTCCCTTCCCCTCCCCACAACAAGACACCCTGTGAGGTAGGTGGGGCTGAGAGAGGTCTTTTGAGAACTGCTCATGAGAGAACAGCTCTGAGAGAACTTGTGACTGGCCCAAGGTCACACCAGCAGCTGCATGTGGAGGAGTGGGGAATCAAACCCGGTTCTCTCAGATTAGAGTCCAACTCCTGACCACTACACCAAACTGATGGGGTGGAAGCTGCTGAAGGGTTGGTGAAATTTCTCCAGTACTTATGTGCCATGTGCCCAGATAAAAAATGGTATACTTGGAAAATTTATATGCCACCTTGAGCAAGTCTCTGGAAAAGCAGCACGCAGTCATAAAAGGAACAATGATAAAATTATCAATATTAAAACAAAACATTAAAAACAATAAAGACCCTAGCAGGGCTTTCCCCAGGGCGCTGCGCCTCTGCACTGCTTGGGGAAGCCGAGGAGTGGGCGGGGCTTGGTCATGTGCCTGCCCCCTGGGCTCCTCACTCCCGAAGCTGCGCTCCTGTGCGCTCCCGCTCAAACGGACCCCTGCCCTTTTGGACATCCTATCTCAATGCTAAGTATTACTATGGACATTCCTTACATAAACAGAGTGCTTTTTTGTTAAAAAAAAAAAGAAGAAGAAGAAGAAAAGAAAGTACTGGCGAGTACTGCTGCAACGAAAGCCCTGCGTATACCGATATAGATAATGAATTTTAAACCAGAAAATCGGAGTTGAGTCATTAATGAATATTTAATATGGATATAACCATCGGCTGCAACCATTAAGGCTCGGTATAGTGTTGGTTGGATAGCCAAGGTCACACTGTAATTGCTTGCATGGCAGAGTCTTATGCAGTTCTGTTGGCATCTGCAAGCCGCTGGGTTTTTCATATCCCGGATACCTGGACCTTAAATCTAATCGACTCTATGCGCAAAGAAGCAAAGTTGGGAAAGTAAACTCAAAACGCAGATCCAGTGTAAACAACAACCCCCCCCCCGCCCCGATTTTCCATCCGGAATCTGTGCCAGGTAGTGATATTCAAGTCAGATGGGAAGAGATGGATTTACTTCTCCAGTGAAGTGCCAAATCGCATGTGATCCTGGAGTTCAATTACTGGAACTCCAGACCTGTGATTTGCACCTTGAAACAGGGTAGAAGGTGACCTGGGTCAGGGCTGTGATACTGGTGAAGGGCATGGGTTGCATCCTCCCCATGCAGCATTTACCCACCAGGCCCTTGGAGGCCCAGTAGGGGAAAAGACCGGCCCCTATAGTGTGCCTGTAATTTTTACCCCTTTACGGTGGGCAGAGTTAATCCCCCTCCATTCCCCAGTGCCATGGTTCCTTCCATATGGGGTCCCCTGGAAGATGTCTGAGGGGGACCAGAATTGAGTGGGGACTAAATGATATCTTCCAGTGTCACCTGTGGTCTGAACTACTTCAGGCGTTGGTGCTGGATACCCAAAACTTTGAGGGGAGGCCTGTGGAGAGTGCATTACAGTAGCCTAGCCTCAGTGTTACTGTGGCATGAATCCAGGTGGCCAGATCGGATGCCTAAAAATAAGGGGCCATCCTCTGGCTAAACTAAGTTGGTAGAACGTGTTGTGTGTATTTTTGCCGGTGCATTGATTTGATTCTCCGGCTGTCATGCTGGATACAGACTAGAAGACTGTAATTGCTGAATAGGAATATCAAGGGAGAGGCGGTCTTCCAGATATGAAGCTATCTGTAGGGCTTTTTAAATAATAGATTTTTTTTTTAAAAAAATCATACGCAATACTGGTGCGCCTACAATTAGCCTCAGCCATGTAAATGAAGAAGAAGAGTTGGATTTATGCCCTGCTCTTCACTACCTGAAGGAGTCTCAGAGTGGCTTACCATCTCCTTTCCCTTCCCCTCCCCACAACAGACACCCTGGGAGGTAGGTGGGACTGAGAGAGCTCTGAGAGAACTGCCCTTGAGAGAACAGCTCTGAAAGAACTTATGACCGACCCAAGGTCATGCCAGCAGCTGCATGTGGAGGAGTGGGGAATCAAACCCGGTTCTTGCAGATTAGGGTCCACACTCTTAACCACTACACCAAACTGAGTCATTAGAGTGCCAGAGAGTAGGAGAATTTAACATGTGCCATGCCAAAGGATGTTGTCCTGGCTGCCTCAAGCCACTTGGATTTTAATTTTCAGGATGATCTTCGCAGAGGTTTTCTTCTTTCAGGAAGAAAACAAAGGGTGTTTCATTTCCTCTGTAGACATAATTTTCTATGGGGATGTGCATAAGACGTTCACCATGGCCATAAGAAAAATCCAATCGTTCTTGCAAAAGCAAAGGGAGGGGATAATAAATCAAAACATCCAGGGAGAAGCCAGAGCAGCTAAAACCCCCCATCAATCCCACCGTGTCAACAGCAGGCTGTTACCTGCTGCCGGAGATGAGGAAGGACTGTATGGCTGCCCTCCAGATCATCAGTAGAGATGAACATTCCATTTTCTGCCAATTATTATCGGGCTGCTGAGACAGCAGCTCACCTTCAGTCAGAGTCCATTCTGCAGCAGCAGCAGCCACCACCAGCGCTCCAAGTGCAACTTCGGTCGCTGAGATTCAGGTCAGGATGTCGGGTAACAATTTCAGAATAGTGACCAAAACTGCATCGGAAGGCAGGAGTGGTTTTGCAGTCCAGATACAAAGACTTGCAGCTGATCTTGCGTCAGCTCCTTGTTTGAGTCCATCCTGGCGATGCTGGGTCCGACATAAGTATCCCACGAGAGCGGGTGTCTGAGCTCACCAAGTGATCCCAGAGACAGGCGTGTGTAGCTAGGCACTGCATTAAAATAATTGGCCTCAGACAGAATACAGGGATTCACATTCCCACCTTCAGTGCAAAGCAGATGGAACATTCATTTCTGTGCGTACAGATGGTGTCAGCTCTGCTGCCATAGCATGTGGGGGTTGGGGGTTGGGGGTTGGAAGCTGGGTGAAGCTTGTTTTCCTTACAGACGTCTTCAGGTATGTTAACTTTCACTTTTAGCACTGCCTTATCTCACTCACTGACCTTGGGGTCTCCGCGCCTCTTTTCCCCAGGGAACTGCTATGCTTTTTTAATGGCGTGCTTGTGTGCTTGCTCTGATTGGCCCCACCCCACCCCGGGGTGTGCTTTGAATTATGTATAACTTCCCAACTCCTGCCTGGAGAGGCATTACTGACACAGCAAATGTTCTAGATGCCTACCTTTACTGCTTCCAATAAACTGCTTACTGGTTAAGACCGTGTGTTGGAACTGATTGCTGTGGGACTCTGACAGATGGGGATAATATCGGATGGCTTGGGTCTGGATGTGCAGTTCCAGGGGAGTGAACATCTTGCAGGACCTCTGCATTCAGTGGTGGTGTTGGAAAGGGCCATCATCAGAGCTGACTAACAGCAACCCCAGAGGGTTTTCAAGGCAACAAATGTTTGGAGGTAGTTTGCCATTGCCTGCCTCTGCATCACAACCCTGGTATTCCTTGCTGGTAGTCCTTGGCGGTATTCCAGGTCAGCGCCTGCATGCAACATGCACAGGAAATTCCTGACCTATTGAATTCCTGACCTTCCACTTGCTCTTCCTTTCTAGGTTAAATTGTGTGTAAAATCATATATGCAGATCATACAATCATTGTCAGCCTTTTTAGATGTATATATTAGGTGTACGCTTGGTGTGAAGACAGTCAGTTGGTATTTGAAAGTGCGTGTCTCACATAGGTACACTTGTCAGAGAGCTAGGACTGGCAGCAGCTCCCTGCTGGTTGCCTGAATATCAGCAAACATGGGTCTGTTGCTGTGTGATATGGGAAATGAGAGAGTGGGCAACTTTTAATAAGGCCCAATGCGTGACTAAACAATTGTATACACATTACTGGGGGGGGAACTTATTTTCCACTATCTTCAGTGGATCAAACTGATGAGCAGCCGTCATGTCCCAGATTACTCAAACATCAAAGCGTGATTGTGATTCAGAGGAAGTCTTTGGTGGAGGGAGGTCAACTGGACTGAACCTCAGAATCCTAGGCATGAATAGTCAGTTGGCCTTCTTCGGCTGGTTCTGCATCTGGCATTTGTTCCACATTTTCTCAACACTGAGAAAAGGTGCAGCTCAAAACCACATTCAAATACCCCAGGCCAATGCCATACTGACTGCAAAGTCACCCCTGAATGGCCGTAAATTTATGCAGACCATAAAATTTATGGTACCATAAAAACCGATGGTCAAAGAAAGCAAAGTGGCATTCAGTGCAGAGGGTTCCATACAATCTGATGGCCAAAGGAAATGAAAGCAGCATGCAGTGGAGAGGGGAATTTCTGTTCCAGTGTGGGTTTGCTAAAACAACAGAGGGGAAAACCAATGCAGAGTCACCCTCAGTCTATTGCTTATTATTGGAAGTCTGACTTTTGTTGAAGTAACTTCCATTTCTCCTGGGAGTTTGCACTAGGAGCTGTCCTTGGTAGCTGCTCTGTCCAGTTCTGGAAAATCTCCACCTCTTGGACAGACAGACAGATGATAGATGAGTCTTCAAGCAGCGGCTGGACAAACACTTGTCAGGGATGCTCTAGGCTGATCCTGCACTGAGCAGGGAGTTGGACTCTTGTGGCCCCTTCCGACTCTGTGATTCTTTGCACTAGGTTGCTGGTAGCTCATTACATGGTTCCTTTCCTCCATCTTCCATTCAGATCCACATCATCCTAATTTTACCAAAGTAAAACTCTTTTTTGGAAGGGGGGGGGGATAGTCTGTTCTTTAACATTAAAAATAATTCAGGATGTAATCGTTTTTGCCTTTGAAGTAAGATGTGTCATGCTGAGATATTAAAAGAGAAGAATGTGAGTTTCTTGCCGCTGTTCTTCACATCAGTCATCCTCAGATTTGAGCTGCATTCAGGGTACAAAATTCCTTTCATGGAACAGTGTGAAATATGAGGCACTCCATTTTCCTTTTACCTTGGTGGGGATTGTGACAGGACAGTGCCCCCCCCCCCCCATCATTTTGGAATTCGGATGGATGGGAGTGATTAATGCAAAGCGCAATGCCAACTTTTCTGAGCAGATAATTATTTTGGATAATTATGATAGATGCCTATTGTGGAAATGATCCACGGCAGATTCCGGATTTCAGATGAGAACAGATGAGCTTTTACTGTACTACTTTGGAACAGGAGAGTTTCAAAAGGACAGCAGGGAGAGGTCCCTGGTAGGTGTCTGGTTTGGGGGTCTGCTGACTATACCTGAGAGTCTTTTAGATGGAGCCAGACGCTTATTTATTTAGGGGGGGGAAATATGCCACCTCTCCAGGATACCTGCCCAAAGCGGGTTACAAAATAAAACACCATAAAAAACATAAAACGTTGCAAGAGATTAATTAAAATTCAGAAAAAATAGGCCATTGAGCTCCTGAAATGACAGCATTCATTACAGCACACTACAGAAATTAACTTTTTTTAAAGGAAGGGAAGCAAAGACAATTTACAGGGTAGTCTTAACCACTGAGACACTGCAGCCATATATATATATATATGGTGTGTGTGTGTGTATCTATATATCTAATAGTCAAGGCGCCCCCTGCGTGAGGATATCTAAATCCACACATCAGGGGCACCTAGGGGGCAGAGAGATTTTCCTGCACACTTGGGAGACTTCCCAGGTGTGCAGAAAAATCTGAAAAGTTAAAAAAATTATTTGGGGGATACTTAAATCCCCCCCAAAGTAAAACAGCATTCCCTGTGCATCTTCAGCGAACGCTCTGGGAACTGTCCATTGCCGCCGCTGCTGGGGGGAGGGAGAGAAGGTTTGGCAGGCCGGCGGCTGTGAGCTGCTCAGGCCTCGCTGCAGCTGCCGCTGTGGTTGGGGGAGAAGGCTTGGAGGCCCAGCCTCACCACTGCTGGGGGAGGGAGAAAGAGAAGGCCTGGTGGGCCGGCCTTGCCACCGCCGCCACTTGGGGGAGAGAGAAGGCTTGGCGGGCCAGTCTCACCACCACTACTGCTGGGGTCTCAGGAGGAGACTTGGCAGGCTGGCCTCACCATCGCTGCTGCTAGGGGGAGAGAAGGCTTGGCGGGCTGGCCTCACCGTCACCACCACTGGGGGGGGAGAGAAGGCAGTGGGCAAGTCTCGCTGCTGTTGGAGGGGGAGGGAGAAGGCTTGGCAGGCCAGCCTCACCATTGCTGGAGGGAGGGATAAGGTCTCACCTGCTGCCACTTCCTCTTCCTTCAGAGCTCTTCTGGCTTCAGCAGGCCCTGAGCTGTGGGGAATACTCCCTCCCCTTCCACGAGTATTGCAGGTCCCACTTCTTGTGTGTATATATATATATAACATACAACTTTCAGGTGAAGGCTGGAGATAGTCTGGAATTTCAACTGATCTCCATCTCCAAGTGACAGAGATCAGCTCACCTGGAGAAAATGGATGCTTTGTAAGGTGGACAAATGGTATTATACCCCATTAAAGTCTCTCCCCTCCCCAAACCTCACCATCCTTAGGCTCCACCCCCAAAGTCTCCAGGTATTTCCCAACCCAGAGCTGGCAACCCTACTCAATCCCATGTGAAAAAGTTGCACAAACATCCAATGCATTTGAGAAAGGGATCTAATGAGGAGCAAAGTTTCAAGAGGAGGGGACCATTCCTAAAAAGCTAGCCTCTCCTGCAGTTTCATCTTGTACTCTCCATTTCTCCAGTCTTCTTGCCTTTTCCTTAAGAGGTTCTGAAACTGCCGATTCTCTCCAGGAACAATTCTGTGAGGAACACCAGCATTTTTCAAAGTATCCACATAAAGGTGGGGCATCATCAGACATCCGTGTGACCCCCATGAACACAGGGCTGGGGAGACCTAACAGAATCAGACATCACTTTAGGGATGCCAGACTCCAGGGGGGACCTGAGGTTCACCCAGAATTACAGCTCATCTCCAGATTACAGGAATCAGTCCCCCTAAAGAAAACGGAAGCTCTGGAGGATGGACTTTATGGTATTGTACCCCACTGAGGTCCTCTCCAGACTCCATCCCCAAATCTCCAGGAGGTTCCCAACCTGGATCTGGCAACCCTAACCCCTCAGTTTGGTGTAGTGGTTAGGAGCATGGACTCTAATCTGGAGAACCGGGTTTGATTCCCCACTCCTCCACATGCAGCTGCCGGTGTGACCTTGAGTCAGATACAGGTTCTCTCAGAGCTGTTCTCTCAAGGGCAGATCTCGAAAGAGCTCTCTCAGCCCCACCTACCTCACATGGTGTCTGTTGTGGGGAGGGCAAGGGAAGGAGATTGTAGGCCACTCTGAGACTCCTTCGGGTAGTGAAGGGCGGGATATGAATCCAATCTCTTCTTCTTCATCCCCACCTGTGGCCAGGGAGACCAGGCACCTCTGTCTCTCTCATAGTGCTGGCATTTCCTGTTGAAATGTTAATGTGTGCAGAAACTGTGAGGCCAGATTATAGCTGACCATACAAAGGCTTGGTTCACCTGTTTATTTTATTTTACACAATTTATGCCCTTCCTTTCTGCCCTCCTAAGGGCTAACAAAATACAACGTACATAATAAACATAGGTATTTTATACCTCTGTGACAACGTTAATATGTACTTTTCCCTCCCCTTGAGAATGGTTGGATACAGTGAGCGTCCTACACCAGCCTCTGCAGAAATAGCTTCACTTAGGAAATGCTTGCTGACACCACTGATACCACTTCTGAGTTTTGCCATGCCACGGGGCACCCCGGGCCTTTGGCTCCCTCCAGCTCTGGGTGGCCTTTGAGTCTCCTTCACATCAGCAGTCATCAAACGCCACCTGCAGCATTTGCTCAACGATGTCAGGAAGGACAAGCACTTGGAGCTTTTGCTTCCAGGGTTATCTGGGGAGTCAGGGAAGTCTGCGTCCTTGGAGTGTTGCCCTGCAAGGCGCTTACTGCACTCTTATGGACTGTTAGTGTACAAGTGGATTGTGCAAATAGTGTGCAAGAAGGGACTAAACTGTGGAGTAACCAGGGGTCATTTCATAGAAAAAGAGGTGCAGGAGGTCATTAGCATAACTCATTAGCATAACTCATTTGCATATGCTACACCACCTGACATCACCAGAAGTATGTCAGAAGGCAAGAAAGAAAGGGGAGAGAGAGAGAGAGAGCTGGCAGAGAGGGGACCGCTACTAATCCAAGCCTCAGAAATACCACTATTCTGGGAGGATAGCTTCAGTGGTGGCTGAAGCCTTCAGAAGGCTGGTCGGAGGAACCTTTCCAGGGGACGGGGTCATTTTGCTGCAGCCAGGACATAAGCAGGCATTCCCCCATGGGGGGGGGGGGCTGGCACCAACTGCCAGAGCTGCACTCCCCCGAGCTCCTGCTCGAAATGACCCCTGGGGGTAACCAAATGTGATGCCAGCTGCAGACACATGCCAGCAGAGGAAAACCCCTTCTCCTGAGATGATGTGCCAATGGTTCCTGAGGTTACCTGCCCCCTTACCCATAGTGAGATGGACCAGCTCCCTAGCCATGTGAAGCACCCCGAAGCCAACTACTGCTGCTGTTTAAATGGTTGCCAATCCAAGGCAAAAAGTACCAGAAACCTGGACTCTAAACTCCATGAGTTATATCTTCCTTGTCATGAAGGGAGCACCCACACCTCCAGCCTTGCCAAACAAAGGACATAAGTTAATGAAGCAACTGACACAGACCAGCTCTACTGTCCATAACAAGGACTCTGGCTGCATGAGTCATAATCCTCTCATGCATCACTGCAAACAGAGTAACTAGAATTCAGTATTGCCCAATTCCCTAGCCCTATCCCCCAGAAACCAGTTTCAGGTAGCATGTTTTGGGGACTGAAAAGTACTGGAGTTGAGAGGCCAGTAACCGTGAAAACAGCATTGTAGTTTATTGCAGGTCAAGATGGAACATGAACAACCCCAGGCTCAGAGCCCTCTTTTATGCCAGTCAGAGACAATCCTCCGACCTCGCCCAAATGTCCTGATAGGACCTTAAGATAGTGGTTACAGTTCATAGGTCCCCTGGGGGAAACCTAGGCTCATGATTGGCGGTCGTTTAGGATCCGACTGGCTATTGTTCTACCTGGCCGAAGCTCAGGTAGATTCGAGCCATGTGCGAGTGTCCACGTGGCGGTCGCCATTACGTGAGCACATGGCGACTGTGATATTGATACATAACAGGGACGGACTAGAAGGGGGATGTGCCAGGAGATGTGGCCAGTAACACCCACCTCCAAAGCCAGTTTACAAAAGAAGATACTTGGCCATGTGCTCTCTCTCTTTCTCTCTCTCTCTCTCTCTCTCTCCTTACCGCTAGACTTACCCTACCCCAGGGGTCATTTCGAGCAGGAGCTTGGGGGAGCGCAGCTCCGGGAGTTGGTGTCAGCCCCCCCCCCCAGCGGGGGAATGCCTGCTTGTGTCCTGGCTGCAGCAAAATGACCCCGTCCCCTGGAAAGGTCCTTGTTCCTCCGACCAGCCTTCTGAAGGCTTCAGCCACCACTGAAGCTATCCTCCCAGAATAGTGGTATTTCTGAGGCTTGGATTAGTAGCGGTCCCCTCTCTGCCAGCTCTCTCTCTCTCTCTCCTTTCTTTCTTGCCTTCTGACATACTTCTGGTGATGTCAGGTGGTGTAGCATATGCAAATGAGTTATGCTAATGAGCTCCTGCACCTCTTTTTCTACGAAATGACCCCTGCGCCTACCCTCACGGCTCTTGGTGTGCGCAGCCAGAGTCTCCACGTGTTCTGCTGGTTCAGGACACGAACCCTAGTTCCTGATTGTCTCTCCCTTATTTTTTCTGTAGATCGTTTCATCATGCTGAGGTCAGATAAATATTACCCCTCAACAAAACATCCTGCTAATGTGACTGTTGCTGTCCCTTTCTCTTTAAATTTCCTAGATCTGTGTAATTGTGAGTGTGTTTGAGTTTCGTATGCTTGTGAAGAATCATCAGTAAAGATATCATTTCATTCTGAAGTTGGCCTCTGCGTCTATTTCTGGAGCTTCTGGAAGAAGCAGGACCCCTGTATTCATAGGTGATCGCTCCCATATTTGCCTATTGCCTTTTTATAATATCTCAATTCCCCCAAATTATTAATAACTTGAGGCAATCCAGCTAACAGGAGAAGCCAGGCCTGGTACTTTATTGGTCATTCCCTTGTTCGGTGTGTAAATGAACTGTGTGTAAATGGGTTGTGTACTCGTGACTCCTTTTGGTGAGCCATTTCAGTGTAGTGGTTAAGAGCGTGGACTCTAATCTGGGAGAACCAGACTTGATTCCCCATTCCTCTACATGCAGCTGCTTATGTGACCTTGGGTCAGTGTGAGGCTTCTGCCTTAAACAGTCAAAGATCAGACCTTTGTTGATGAAACAGAGTTCTTTATTTTTCTTAGTACTGCATGACAGGTTCTCGGATGTTTGTTAGAGATACCATATACAAAACAGTCAGGGTTAATATACCCTCCAGTACAGTTTGAAACCCCGATATTCAACCAATCACAAAAAGGGGAAAAGCGCGGTTAAAAGATCTTAAACCGTTTTACTTCCCACAGGAAAGGTGAGGTGTTAAAGTTATAAATTTTCCCCTCTTGAATTAGGCGCCACAGATGTGCCCCGTATATCCATAACAAAGGCCATCCCAAGGACTTCTCACAGTGATAAGAAAGTGTCTCGGAGGGCGGGGGAGCAGAGGAATGCAGGGGGGGGGAAGAGGCCATTTGGTCTCGGGTGACGTGTCAGCGTTTGAGGTCGCCATTCTCCCGGATGAAACTGTTACATTGACCAGACCTTCACAAAGCAATATAACTCAAGGCAATAAAGGGCAGGGAGGAAACCTGAGACAGCTCTGCAAGAGATAGCAAGGGAGTGAAATGACATCTGCACAAACATACTACACAATGCATAAAGAATACTCGGTTAGGATCAAGGATCCTGACAGTCAGTCACGAGTTCTCTCAGAGCTGTTCCCTCAAGAGCGGTTCTCTCAGAGAGCTCTCTCAGCCCCATCTACCTCTCAAGGTGACTGTTGTGGGGAGGGGGGAGGGAAAGGAGATTGTAAGCAGCTCTGAGACTCTGAGAAAAGGGCAGGGTACAAGTAAAAACTCCTCCTCCTCTGCCATCGCTGCTGCTGCTTGCTAACATCAGCTTTAGGAAGCAACAAACCAGGATATGAAAATAAAGCCCTCTTTCCAAAAAAGCAGGGATTCAGGGAATACTGTGCATTCTGTGACAAGCAAGCAGACAGGGAAGCTCTGTCCCAAACACAATGCCAATTCATATTCCTGTCTTGTGTCCCCCATGGGTCCAGTAGGAGACTTGGTGACCAGACATGCTTGGAAAGTTTCGTGCTTAGAACTTAATTCCCAGGCATGTGGGATCCTGATTTGGATCAGAACCATACGTCTCATCCCGCACACTGTATGCCCAACCTGAAATAGCCCTGGGGAGACACTATTTGTCTCATTCAGGAAACATGCATCTACTGATGGTTAGTGCATATGAGTCCTCAACAAGGAAAATACAGAGCTTTGGGGATCACATGATTCAACAGGATATGTGGGGGACAGAAGGACTTCCGAAGGTGTGAACTAACCCTCAGTTCCTTGGTGGCACATCGTGAAATCTTGACACAGAAGGAGAGTAGTGAGAGTTGGCCGCCATACAATAGATGGACTAGTTGGGGCTCCTCCTCTTCTTCTTCTCTCCTTCTTCTTCTTCTTTGGAAAAAGAGGTGCCAGAACTCTCAAGAGGGAAATGAAGGTTTCTATCTGTACACTGAAAACTCATGAACTTTTAAACAGTTTTAAAAGAATCTTGTTGAAGAGGTTCCGGAACTCGGTTCTGGTGCATTCCCCCCGGGGAAAAGCCCTGGGACTAGTTAAATGGTCACAAGAATGACGCACAATCCCAAAATACAAAGGTCAATGAAATTTCACATTGCAGTCTGCTCCAGACACTCTCAGTCCATATCCCTCTAACAGTATTGTGTGCTCACAAGCAGTCTGGTCCCAGAGAGAAAGAGAGACGGATTGAATTGGGAGGGATCTGAACGGAGAGTGCCTGGAGCAGACGGGGATGAGAAATTGCATTGACCTGTGTATTTTTTCTATGAAGGAATGTGGTCGTTTTTTTTATTACCAGACACTAAACGATGCTATGGCTTTAATCTAGTCTCTTTTGTTAATTGTATTGTTCTGTGGGCATCCAGCACACATCTGTGTGTGTGTGTGTATATATATATATATATATATATATATATATATATATATATATATATATACCGTATTTTTCGCTCCATAAGACGCACTTTTCCTCCCCAAAAAAGTGGGGGGGGGAAGTGTGTGCGTTTTATGGAGCGAATATGGAGCTTTTCTTACCTGTAACAGGGCTCTTTCTTCAGCAGGAACGCAGGGGAACGCCATTCAGGCTGGCATCCCAGCCTTCCCCGACCCTCCCTGCTGGGCCTGAGCTGTTAAGCCTTAAAAGGGAAACGGCAGGAAAAACCCCACCAGGCTAAGTACTCTTTCCCTTTAAGTGCTTTTCCCCTTTAAGACAGCCAGCAGCAGAAAGCCCCGCCCACAGATTAAGCTCCATGGCTACTTTGCACAGAAAGGCCTGGCTTTGCATGGCATGCCGACCTCTCTCTTCTTTCCTTTCTCTATCTTTCTTCCTTCCTTCCTTCCCTTTTTTCTGTCTGTCTGTCTGTCTTTCTGTCTCTTTCTCTGTCCCCACCTTTCTTTCTTCCTTTCTCTTTCTCTCTCTCTCTCCTCCTCCTTCCTTCCTTTATCTCTCTCTCTCTCTCTTTCTTTCTGTTTCATTTTTTCCTGTTTTCCTCCTCTAAAAACAAGGCGCGTCTAATGGAGCGAAAAATACGGTATATATTATACATTCATATCAGACTACTTAAATGTTCGTCATGAAGCTGAATGGAGAGAGTGCAGATAGAAAGTTGTTGATACAAGAATGGGGATGAAGAGCTCTGCAAACACAGATTATTGAACACATCCATCCACTGTAGCCCACGCCAGGCCACCTTCGGTAAAAGGTAGGGTTTGAGTGGCTCCTCAAAAAAATAATTTTGTTTCATTTTCATTTTTTAAAAGAAATAATTTGTTCTTGTTTTATTCCCTTGTTCATTTTCCATTGCGACAATTTGCTGGCTGGAACTTTTTCTTTTCCACCCAGTCCATCCAATTTGTTTTCCATCCAATTTGGATTGTACTGTCAGACATATAGCAGACAGGCTCCCACTTTTATTTCACAGAATCATAGAGCTGGAAAGGACCTCTAGAGTCATCTAGTCCAACCCCTGGCACGATGCAGGAAATTCACAAATACCCCCAACACACACATACACACCAAGTGACCGCTATTCCTAGTTGACTTGTGGTGACCTCATGGGGTTTTCAAGGCAAAAAAGTGTCATTGCCTGCATCACAACCCTGCTATTGCTTGGAGGTCTCCCATCCAAATACTCACGAGGGCTGAGCCTGCTTAGCTTTCAAGATCTAATGAGAACAAGCTAGCCTGTGCTATCCAGGTCAGGGCTCTCACTTTTACAGAGAAACGAATGTGATACCCAGTGACAGATGCAGTATTAGTGTGTGCGTGTGCACGCGCATGCACACACACAAGTTATTATGAGTAACACATGTGCACCATATAACTTTAGTAACATGTGGGTTGGAATGACACCAGCAGACTTTCACAGAGAGAACAGAATAAATTCCTGAAACCCAGGAGCGGCTTAAGGACTGGGTTGCAGATACATCCCAAACCCTGCCACTGGGTGCCATGGGAAGAGGTGCCACCCACTTATGCTGAACTGACACTAAAGGAGGGGGGGGGGTCTACTTAAACAGCAATAGCCTTTCACAGTGGTCAGTAGGACAAGAGCAATGCCAGCAGTGAATAATCAACTGAAACCCTGGAGGGGCCCAAGGATTGGGCTGCAGAGACATTCCAAACCCGGCCCCTGAGTGCCACAAGAAGAGGTGGCAGCACCCCCAGCAGGGGGGTGGGGGTGAGAGCCACAGCTACAGCTCTGCGCAGGCGCACAGTTACTGAGTGACTTGTTGAACTCAGACCCAGAAAATGATGTCATTCTGCACTCATACCAGGTTCCACTAAACCCGTGGTTCCCCCATCTTTCCGAGCCTGCAAAAACCTTTGAAATTCTGGCACAGAGTGGTGAACACCACTACCAAACGCCTGCTGCGGGAGGTGGAGCCAATCACAAAATGTCCGGGAGGGAAGTCAGACATAACTCTAATAGTCGCTCTTCAGCATTTCAGGTACACCTCCAGTTTGGTGTGGTGGTTAAGTGTGCAGACTCTAATCTGGGAGAACCGGGTTTGATTCCCCACTCCTCCACTTGCACCTGCTGGATGACCTTGGGCAAGCCATAGCTCTGTCAGAGCGGTTCTTGAAAAGAGCAGTCCTCAAAAGAGCTCTCTGAGGCCCACCTACCTCACCGGGTGTCTAATGCGGGGAGAGGAAGGTAAAGGAGTTTGTAAGCCGCTCTGAGACTCCTTTGGGGAGTGAAATCCAATCTCCTCCTCCTCTTCTTCTTCTGGATGCCTTTTAAAAGGAACATCCTCACTCTTTACTGTGGCCTCAAACCCCTTGTCACTGTCCTTTATAAGCCTACCATCCTCTACCATCCCTCCCTTCTCTTCACAGCCAATCAGATCTCCAACGGCCAGTCAGAAGCCCTGCTGGGCAAAATTGCCCCCTGGTGTCAGGTACCCTGTCATGGTTGCTTCTTTTTCCCAGTCCCTTTTCAGGTCCCGACGGGAGAACGGCATCGGCTTCCCTCCCGTCAGCTTCCCCCCCCCCTTACCCCTCCTTCCTGAGAGTGAACTCATCTGTTTTGCTAGACTTCAGTTATCTCTGTTGCTGCACTTGTAACCTTGGGCAACTGGGCCTCCGCTCTTCCAGGTGTCTTTTGCGTGGGAATGCACGTAGATTACACACAGGGTCGGGGATGGGAATTTAGCTCAGTTTACGCGCCTTTTTCTCTGAGCACATTTTGGCGCTTGATATGTTTATTCTCATTGGCACCCGCGCTTTGACCCTTGTTTGAATACAGTATATCAGTTCCTCCCCTTCTGTATCTGGTATCACTAACACCGCAAGTGTTTCCTGAAAGACCATTAAGAAATAAAGACTTTGTTTTGCAGTACAAGGCCTGGCTTGTGGGATCTCATCAGAAGCCTCACACCTGGCCCCATTCATTTTCTGAAAATACTTCAGGGGCCAGGAAACATGTCGTTGGATACCCAGTTGGGGACCTCTGCACTAGACACTCAGTAGTTCTGCACCCGCACAGTGCTGTAGTGACTTGCAGCATTGTTCTCCCCTCCTCCATTTTGTCCTCCCAACAACTCTGTGTGGCAGTTTATGCTAAGAGAGATCGCAACGAGCCCAAGTTCACCCAGCAGCATGTGGGGATTTGAACCCGGGTCTCTCAGGCCCTAGTGCAACATTCTCACCTTGACCCCATGCTGGCTCTGGGGTGTCATCGTGGCCCAGTGCACCGCTTCATCCCCACCCCACCCCCAAGAGCATGGCAGACATTCTGGACAATAGTCCAGCAATTATCTGGCTTATATTTTAAACCAGCTGAATAAACTGTGTATCTCAGATCCCCGTATGTACCCCAGAGAGTGCTGCGGTCAGGCACTCAAAATCGCCTGACCCTTCCGGGCCTGAGGGAGGCCAGGTTGACAGCTACCAGGAGCAGGGCCTTCTCGGTGGCGGCCCCCTACTGGTGGAACGAGCTCCTGGAGAACATCAGGGCCCTGCGGGATCTTTTGCAGTTCCGCAGGGCCTGCAAAGCGGAGCTCTTCCGCCAGGCTTTTGGGGCCGCCACCGGAGGGAATGGCCCTTAGTAGGCGGCATGGTGAATCGCCGCTAGAACATCTGAGGTGGGAGTCTCCTGGCGGGAAATAAAGTAGGCACTGGTATTGGATGTTGGTTTTGTACTTGCTACCCTCTGTATTGATTGCTTAGCTTTTAATGTGATTTAATGGAATTTTATGTGTTTTAACTTTGTATAGTTATATTATGTTGTTAGCCGCCTAGAGCCGGTTCCTGGTAAGGCGGGATATAAATCGAAACTAATAAATAAATAAATAAATAAACAATCTTGTGACTTCTTTCTACGAGTGCCTTGCTGCCAAGTCCCAAAGACCAAGCTTTTGAATGGAATGCAGGTGCCCTGGTTACCTCTGGCAATGAATTCTTATCAGCAATGGCTTAGAGTGAGATTTATAGTTGGTAAGCAGTACATCCACCATACAAACTGAATAAAGATACGCTCGGCTCAATGACAATCTCCTCTGGGCTTATTCTTCGGCCTCCTGTCCTTTACAGTTCACACAATTCCAGGCTGCTAGACTAGCATGATATGCAGTCAGTGGCGCGGTATGCAGAACGAAGTGATTCAGGGGCTGTCTTCATCTTTCAGCTTCTACCGGCAAGGGTCTTCTGTGGGACTAAATGCCTGCCTACCCATAAAACACTTGTGCTTTACAGCGGTTCGGTTAAGGCATTCGCAATGACTAGGGCTGAGGACAGACTGGCAATGTAAAGCGGGACAGCCCCGTGTTGGAAGTGGAAGAAGGGAGTGCGTTCAGACATGTGCATCTGTCCATCGGCTCCGTTTCGCACTTACCCGTCTCCCACTCGCTTTCCATCCGCTTTAACAGGACACCGGGAGAAACCGGTGTCCAGGGGCCGTCTTGCGCTTGCCTCCCGCTTCCGGGCAGTGTGAACCGGAAGAAGGCAGGAGGCAAGCAGAGGCGGCAGTGTGAACGCGGCGTTTTGCCAGTTTGCGCACATGCGCAAATTGCCGAAACAGCCCTATTACGAGCTGCGGAGGCCGGCCCACGTGGGGCCACTCTGCAGCAGTCTGAACGCTCCGTATTGGCACCGTTGCGCATTACACCGGCCGGTGTGAACGGCCAGCCCCGGGGAGTTTTTCCCCCGCAGCAGTTTCCTCCGCATTCATCTTGCTCCAGATTGCCAGTCTGTCCTCAGCCTAGGTTGCCTTTGAAACATTAAATGGCATCTTCTTGAGATGGAATGTAATTAAAGATGCTATTTGTCCTCTGTACGACAGAAGGTGGTTCCTTTGTCCCAGAAACAAAAGAGAAAAATAAATAAGGAGATAAATAAGGAGGGACACGAATAAGGCGAGATGCTCTTTTAAAGCTTCCCCCCCCACTCAGACATTGTTTTCTTCTCATGTTTCCCCTCTGTTAAAAAAAAAAAAGCTTAATTAGTCCATGTGGATTTCTTGCATTTAAAAGTTATCTGTCTCCCCCGTGTTTGTAATGAAAGAGTCTTTACACACTTTGAAAAGTTACTCTGTGCAGTGGGGAGAGGTTCTGTATTAGGACATGAATTCCATATGGAGTTTATAATTAAAATAACAGCAATATCTTTACCTGAGCCTAGGATGAGGCAGCCAAGGCAAATTTAGCTGGGTTTAGTTCATATTTACTCATACGACTACTGACCACAATTTTGAAATGAAATCTCCCTTTAACAGGACAATTAAAAAAAATTCTACATGTTCAGAAAGCTTTTTTAAGAGACATGTTGTTGTTTTAAAAAGTCCATTCTCCCTAGGGTTGCCAGCCCTGGGTTGGGAAATACCTGGAGATTTTGGGGGTGGAGCCTGAGGAAGGTAGGGTTTGGGGAGGGGAGGGGAGGGACTTCAATGGGGTATAGTGCCACAGAGTCTACCTTCCAAAGAGGCCATTTTCTCCAGGTGATTTCTGTTGCCTGGAGGTCAGTTGTACTCACAGTAGATCTCAAGCCATCACCTGGAGGGTGGCAACCCTTATTCTCCCCCATGGGAAAGAATCATCACCAGGGGTCATTTCGTAGCAGGAGCTCCTCTGCATATTAGGCCACACACCCCTGATCAAGCCAATCCTTCAAGAGTTTATAGTAGCCCCGGTAAGAAGAGCTCTGTAAGCTCTTGGAGGATTGGCTACATTAGGAGTGTGTGGCCTAGTATGCAAAGGAGCTCCTGCTATGAAATGAGCCCTGATCATCACTACAACTAGAAAACCAGCCTGCCTGCAAGGAAGCTTCGGCCTAGCCTCAAAATTACCTGGAAAAGCGATCCTGAGTTACACTGACTCTTGGCCTAATCCAGAAATCTTCAACCTTTCCAGACTCAGAACTCACACATCATCTGATCCTGCAACAGGAAAACCTGTGTTGTGTGGCATAAGTGCATTTATACAGCATAAGTGTAAAATTCGTATAGCGTGTGCATTCTCCCCCACCCCCCACCCCCCAGTTCTGTCTCTCTCAGGCTGCGGTCAGACATGCCTTTAGATCCGACTCAGCTACAAATGCCTGATGGAGCTAAAGGGTCTACCTTCAGACAACAACATCAGACAACAACATCTGAGAAAGGTCCTGCAGTTGTCGGCACTCCATGCTGCTCTACCACAGAAGCAGAGTTAAAAAAAATACTGGGGAAAGTCCTGTCTTAACTGGTTCCGACAGGCCATGGATGGACTTTCTGCTGTCTGATTGCGCAAGCACCATTTTCTTGCTCGCTTAGCGGTATGCACGAAACCCCATAAGCAATCCATAGTTGCATACCGCCATGGGGGTTTGATTCCTCATTTATGTGCATGCGGGGGGAAGGCAAGCCCCCCCCCCAC
Organism: Lepidodactylus listeri; assembly: GCA_029233225.1. NCBI lineage: Eukaryota > Metazoa > Chordata > Lepidosauria > Squamata > Gekkonidae > Lepidodactylus > Lepidodactylus listeri. The sequence goes on along the minus strand of JARCFY010000009.1, from coordinate 105,442,897 downwards.
TCACCAGAACATGCCGTCTGATTGGGCAGTGACGGGCTGAGCCCGCAGCACCAAGGGATGTGTGATTGTGTGACTCCCTTTCAGTTTCCACTGGAGGAAATAGGATTGCTTTCCCTCCGTGCCAGATGGCACGTCCGACCACAGCCTCAGTTATACTCCTTCACTTACACTCCCGTAAAGATCAGGGACCTAAACCGTGCACCCACACAAAAATCAGAATTGGAGATGCTTGTTAGAATAACCAACTTTTGCCAAGCAGCTGCACATATCTCCCTAGGAAGGTTCACCTCTGACTCATTAGAGAGTGTTAAATCTAGGAAACTAAAGATACCCCCCCAAAAGTAAACTGAGCTGTAATTGGATGAGATGATTTCCCCCAATCTCAAAGGGGGGGGGGTGTAGTCTGAGGGCTTCTGAGGAACTGACGATTTTTATTTTTACTCTTATTTCGCATGAACCATTGCCCTGAGATGGCACAGAAACTAATCCAGAGCCCCCTAATTATCCAGGACTCTTCACATTATTTTAGCTGACAGTAGGCTTTGATTATCCACCTGACCTCATGAAAACACTGGTACTGAATCAATTCAAACCCATTCATTTCAGGGTTACTGAGAGCGCCATGGTTCCCAGAATGCCCAGTGCCCTGTGGGCCCAGAGATGGCACAGAAATGAATCCAGAGACCCCCGAAGGATAATAGCCCAAAGGGTCGCCATCTACATTTTAGCTGACTATAGTAGCACCTTGAGATCTGCTGCTATAGTGGATTTTCAGACAACCAAGATCAGTTCCCACTGGAGAGCCAGTTTGATGTAGTGGTTAAGTGCGCAGACTCTAATCTGGGAGAACCGGGTTTGATTCTCCACTCCGCCACTTGCAGCTGCTGGATGACCTTGAGCAAGCCATAGTTCTGGCACAGCTGTTCTTGAAAAGGGGCAGTTTCTGTCAGAATTCTCTCAGCCCTGCCTAGGAGGAGAAGGAGGAGAGGAGGAGGAGGAGGAGAGGAAATTGGATTTATACCCCGCCCTTCACTTGTAGTCTCAGAGCAGCTTACAAACTCCTTTCCCTTCCCCTCCCCACAACAGACACCCTGTGAGGTAGGTGGGGCTGAGAGAGCTCTGAGACAACTGTCCTTGAGAGAACAGCTGGTACAGAGCTATGGCTTGCCCAAGGTCATCCAGCCAGGTGCAAGTGGAGGAGTGGGGAATCAAACCCGGTTCTCCCAGATTAGAGTCTGTGTGCTTAACCACTGCACCAAATTGGCCTATCTCACAGGATGTCTGTTGCGGGGAGGGGAAGGGAAAGGAGTTTGTAAGCTGCTTTGAGATTCCTTCAGGTAGTGAAGGGCAGGGTATAAATCCAACCTCTTCTTCTTCTTCTAGAGAAAACGGTTGCTTTGGAGGGTGGCTGCTATGGCTTTATACTCTACTTAGGTCTCTCTCCTCCCCAAATCCCGCCCTCCCCAGGTTTCAGATCCCCAAATCTCCAGTTATTTCCCAACCCAGAGTTGGCAAGCCTACTTTAGAGTTTGATAGGGTTGCCAGCTCTGGGTTGAGAAATACCTGGACACTTTGGGGGTGGAGCCTGGGGAGGGTTGGCTTTGGGGGAGGGAGGGACCTCAGCAGGGTATAATGCCACAGAGTCCGCCCTCCAAAGCAGACGTTGTCTCCAGGGAAACTGATCACCAGGTGCCACCTAGAGATTGGCAAGCCTAGAGTTTGGTCATTCATCCAACTGCTTTAAAAATTAAATAAATTCCATTTATTACAGTATCACTGAAACACTGTTCCCAGAATGTCCTCTCTCTCTTAAAGGACACCTTACAATAAACTCCAACCACTTTATTACTACTCAGTTACTTCAGAAATCACTAAAAGTTTTAAATTCCAGGGAATGTTACTGTTTAGAAGACAAGCCTGCACTAGAAAATGGATTAATACCTCAAAGTTGTTTATTAATCTTTTATTAGCAAGAGGTTGCTTTGGCTATGTTGGAATACAGTATCTTTCTTCTATCATCGGAGGCAACCTTTACCCATGTATTAATCTTTTGCATTTTATCCTGCAGACATGAGATATCACCTAGCAACCTCCAAGATGGAGATGAAAGCCCTCCTAATTAACTGCAGCATGAGCGGTGCTTTGAAGACAAAGCAATGTAGACATTGATGTGGGAGTATACATGAATGGTTTCTGACGTGGGCTTTTTGCTGTGCTTAATTTCTAGAAACAGAAACCTGCGTCGATTCTGATCTGGAAATGCTTCTCACAAGTGTGTGATCTGCAGGCACGCTCTGCAGTCACTGAGTTGTAACAGAACTATATTCTGAATCTACTTAGGAGAAGAATCGACCTGTTTGTGCTGTATATGTGTCCAGGTGAGAGCTGGCACTGAAAACAGGTGCCGGGCTCTACCCTCGTCTGTGCCGGGACAACCAGAACCCCAACTCCTTGTGTATAAACTGAGCCCTTCACAAGCGATGTATCTTATCTGCACGATAGAAGGGTTGGGACAATGTAAGGAACGAAGAATGTTCTGGTTGTCCAAAGGTCTCTGTGGATGTAGAAAACTAGTACATCATGAAGAGACCTGAAGTAATACTCTTCTACATGCAAGGAAGTTTTGTTCATAGGTTGGGAACAATGTTCCCTCTAAGCTAAGTTAGTGTGAGCGAGTTCAGTTTTTTAGCCTCTGGCTCACACATTTTTGTCCTAGCTCAGAAAAAATGGCTCCAGAGCAAACTAATTTATGCAGTAGCCAAATCGTTCTCTCACAACTTTAATGCCAGTAGCTCACAAAGCAGAATTTTTGCTCACAAGACTCTACAACTTAGAGGGAGCATGGATCGGAGAGCACTTAAAAACATGGTGTGCACACACACACAATATGGTACAATCCAGGAAGGATTTTATGCCATTTCACCTAGCTTGTAGCTGAGCCCAATTTTTGTTGCCAATCTCCAGGTGGGGTCTGGCGATCTCATGCTATTACAACTGATCTCCATGCAATAGAGATTGGTTCCCCTGGAGAAAATGGCTTCTTTGGAGGGTGGACTCTATGGCGTTGGACCCTGCTGAGGTCCCTTCTCTCCCCAGGCTCCACTCCTCCCAAATCTCCAGGTATTTCCCAGCTCAGAGCTGGCAACCCTACTTGTATCCTACCATTACTGTTGGGCCTCAGGAAGTCAGGAAGTCCTTCTTCCCCCAAAGAGTGATTAACACGTGGAATTCACTGCCACAGGAGGTGGTAGCGGCTACAAGCATGGACGGCTTCAAGAGGAAATTGGATAAACATATGGAGCAGAGGTGCAACAGTGGCTACTAGCCCCAAGGTATAGATAGGAACTCTCAGTCTGGGGCAAGTGATGCTCTGTATTTCTGGTGTTTGGGGGGGGGGGGCAACAGTGGGAAGGCTTCTAGTGTCCTGGCCCCACTGCTGGACCTCCTGAGGGCACCTGGTATTTTTGGCCACTGTGTGACACTTTGGCTGTGTTCACACTGGAGTGCTGGAGCCGGCTGCAAACGGCTGGTTCTGTAAAATCACGATCACACTAATCTTTCCTCGTGTCGCCTTCAACCGGCTCCACCACGTTCACACTAACAACGGGGGTGGGGGTGGGGTTTTGGGGTTTTTTAAAAAAAATTCAACCCGAAAATAGCCTCATCGTGACCGCAAACTCATGTACACGGTAGTACTAGCCTCCATTTGCACATCTGTCCTTTAAATGTAGGCTCGTATGGGCGCTCACGCGAATCTCGCTAAATGCAAAAAAAAAATGGCGGACGAAAAGCGGAAGCCAGAGGCTTCCGTGGGGAGGGGGGTTACTCGGAAGTGCCTCGGAGACGGTTCAGCGTTTACACAGCACACAAATGTGGCTGCAGGCAGAAGAGGACAGCTGAGACCAGCAGGGGAGCTGGTCTCGGATTTCAGACACTTTGTCGAACCTGAGTGACGGCTGGGGATGAGAGCCAGCTGTTGCAGTGTAAATGTGCAGATTGGAGCCGGCTGCAGCCAGCTCAAATCTGCAAGTGTGAACACACCCAGAGTGTTGGACTGGATGGGCCATTGGCCTGATCTAATATTGGGTTCTCTTATGTTTTTAAGTCGTCCTTCTTGGCCGGGCAGTGTTAGGATACAAGCCTTCACCCTCTCCTTCAGTCATTTTTGTATATTTTACTCTCTGGGATCTGGGGATCGTAATGTAGGTTGTGCAGTGCTTGGGAGAGACATGAGGCAGATTAAAGGAAAACAATTTCTTGTGACCATAATAAAGAATCATACTGAAACAAAAATAGACTCTGAGTGCCTGACATGCAATGTTCTACTAGGGAAAGGGGCGGGACAGGAAGTCTAGATTACCCAGATGCAAAGGGATGTTCTTTCTGTGTGGCAAGGCATGAGACTCTCTGGGAGCCAAGAGGCTCATTAGAACCCTCCCATCCCCAGACATAAGAAATCAATCCCAGAGTCATGGCCCTACCCCCTTCCAAGGATAGAGCAAAACAGATATACATTTATTGATTGACTGATTTAAAACATTTCTGGGCTGCCTTTCCACTCAAATAGGGTCCCCAAGGCGGCAAACATCAAAAACATTAAAACAGCATTTAAAATAGTTATGTATAAAATAAGCATTCCTTAAAACATGTAGACACAGAAACACAGGTAATCAGGTTGCCCTCAAATATCTGCTCTCTCCAGTGTATCTAGTATAGGGGGCCCCAACCTTTGACAGCCTGCAGGCACATTCGGAATTCTGACATGGCATGGTCGGGGCAGCAACCAAATGGCTGCCACAAAATGGCTGCTGAAGAAGGCAGAGCCAGCCACAAAATGATTGCCACAGCTTAACTTCAGCAACACAGTGCTGTGCTGTGTTAACAGCTGCTGCCAAAGCAACATTTTTTTTAAAAAAAAAATTCACATAGTCGATGAAATCTCCAGCAGTCAATCAGAAGCCTTGCTGGGCAAAAGCCCTACCCGGCCCCACCCACTTCCTGAAAATACTTGGCGGGCACCAGAAAAGGTGTCAGCTGATGCCATGGGCACCCATAGGTACCATGTTGGGGACCTCTGCTCTAAGAGTTCTCCAGCACTGGGACTAGGGTTGCCACGCCTTACCTGGCTTTTTTTGGGGGGGGGGGGGCGGTCCAGGCTTCCTCTGGGAGTCTCCGGTGGGATGCTTTAACATTTGGGCAAAAAAACTCTATGGTTATCATAGAGTTTTTGCCCAAATGTTAGAGCATCCCCCATGTGATGTGCCCAGGTGATGTCATCATGCTGGGCCCAGCAGGCAGGATGGGGCTCTTTGGGGGCGGGGCTCCCCCACTCGCCAGCTGGCTGGCAGCACATCGGGGGCCCCAAAATTGGGGGGAAGCCCACCTTCATTGGGGGATGACAGCCCTAACTGGGACCGATGGCAATAATCAGTTTATGTCGTATGCTGGGCTTTTTTTTTGGTAGAAAAAGCCCAGCAGGAACTCATTAACATAATAGGCCACACCCAACACCAGAAACTTATTAGCATATTAGGCCACACCCCTGACAGCACAGCTCATCAGCATATTAGACGGGGCAGGGAAAGCACAGTGCAGGTATGGAAGCTTGCCTCTTCCCGCCCCCTCAGCTTCTCCGCCCCACTTCAGCATCGCCTTTCTAGTCTAACCCCCCCCCCCAAAAAAACAGACAGCCAGGGAAAGGCGCTGCTGAAGTATCTGGGATCTGCAAGTGCCTAGGATCTATTGCAGAGAGACTCAGGGAAGTGCGGGGGGGGGGGGGGCATGGTTAAATGCCTTTCTCTCCCTCCCCAAGATCGGAGAGGGAAAGAAAGGCATTTTCAACATACCTGGGTTCCCTGCCTGCCCTTTTCCAGCTGGGACATGTCAGCTAGAGAAGGAAAGGCAGAGAGAGGCTTTTCCTGGTCAATTTCACTCTCAGCTGAGGGGGGGGGGGAGTGAAAATGACAGGGAAATCCCAGAGGGGCTCTCCAGAGGGAAAGATGCTATTCTAACATGCCGCCTTTCCCTCTTTTGTGTAATGTGGGGAGGGTAGCATGCTCTGTAGCCACACGTGCCAGAGGTTTTGGTTGTAGGCGTGGCCAACTCAGGAGCCAGCCTGAACTCCGTTTCTGTGCGTTCCTGCCCAAAAATAGCCCTGCTTGTATGTAACCCATACACCCAGAGGTGGCTACATGGTTCCATTTCTGCCATTTTATCTTCACAAAAATCCTGTGCGGTAGATTAGGCTGAGAGGAGAGAGGCTAGCATGGGGTCCCCCAGTCATCTTCATGCCTGAGTGGGAATTTGAACTCCCGAGTATGAACCTCTGCATACTATCCCATCCTGATAGGCTGCTAGCTTCCCTAATTATTTTGAAGGATTGGCCCAGTTTACCTGGTTATTATTATCTTGGGGTCTGCATTTTATCCTCTAATTGGGTTCAGTTATCTATTTCCTTCCCTAGATTTATATGCCACCTCTCTAGAAAGCTGCAGGAGGTTCACCAGGAAAAACAGTACATAAAAAAACAATACAATCAGAAGTGCTAAAAAACAACTCATGATCCTCCGTTAGAATACCACCCCAACAAGCAGACTTCCTGTTTGAACAGCAAAGAGATTCCGCCTCTCTTTCAATGAAATCTCTTCTTCCCACCTCAGAACAAACAGCAGGGCTGAGCAGCATGATGTCTTCTGTTCCCCATCTGCCGGCTGGGGATTGTGAGAGACATGGCCGTATTTAGTGCCACAGGCCGTTTTTCTTCAGGCAGCTCCTTTCGCCTATAAATCAGTTAAGTGTTAAGAACCAGCACTTGGGAACTATATATTGGTATTGATCTCCCCACAGTGCTCTCATTAATGTCAATGCGAGTCCCACATATTCGTTAACGACCCAGGGTCCGGAGTGAAGCTCCCGTTTCCCCGCTGCCTCTAATATACTGTCTCTTTGAATTTTACACCCACTCCCTTCTCATTAGCATATCCCGCCATTTGTTATCCTGCCTCCATTCCTGATAATGTGTGCTTTGATAATGGTGAATAATTAGACGATGAGGAAGAAAGTTTCCTCGATTATTATTTCTCGCAAATGTACGAAAGTAAGCCCAGATGTTGTTAAAAGTTGTCTAAAGTTTCAAATTAGGGAGGGAAACCGCTCGGTTTTTTCCCCTTTTAAATGCATATTGCGTTGTTCCCTCTTTTTAGATTCCATCTGTTTCTTCAACCAGGGGGATTTTTTTTGAAAAATATCTTCTTTATATTACTGAAGTAAAGATTCTGGCGTGTCTAGAGGCAACATTTGAGTGACATAATTAAACTGTGTTGCTGTGACTGTTTTAATTATATTAATTTTAATTATGCACAGTACATTTTAATTACATAGCCTGAAAATGAGTGTCTCTCATCTATTAAAATCCTCAATGCATTTGCATAATGCCCCTCCCCATTTTTCTTCCATGTGCAAGGTTACTGTTCTTGATGGCTTCATTAGTCGTGAAGGTGGGATTTTAATTTCATTTGCGTTTATAGCAAGTGGGGGTTGGGAACGGAGTCATTCCCCCCCCCCCATGCAAAAAAATCATTTTTCTCATCTGCTGGATTTAAAATGATCATACATTTTAGATGCTCTCCTTTGCCATGTGAGATAAATTATATTCATTTGGGGGTGCCACAGGAAAATGGTGTGGGGGTGTGTTCAATCCGAACTGCCTCAGCTTTCTAGGGGAGAAAGCAGCATAAAACTCTATTGAGTCTGCTGCCATTATATTAGTAAATGGACTGCTGTTGTAGCAACTTAAGAGGCTGGGTTGCTGTTGTACTATTAAGACAGCAAAAATCATATTAGACTATAATGTTGAATGGGAGGGAAGACAGTAGGGCTGCCAGCCCCCCTGCTGGAGGTGGGGATCTGTCAGCTAGTGCTGCCATCCCCCACCCGGGAGGTGGACTCACCGGGACCACTGCGTCATATCTGTGGAATGTCTTGTTCATTGTTTACAGGGCATGGTTATCGCTCTGCCTGCTCCTCCGACCTTGGAGAGCTTACTGTGCCAGCTGTAGTATCTTTTGCCTGTCTGGCTCTATACCTTCCCACCTATACTCTGGGAACCAAAAGCCAGTATTTTAAGCACCTTTTGTTTTTCCTCACTGATTGGCCAGACCACCATATGAGGCCCTTTTTTGAATTCTTATAACTACCCTGAGCCTCTGAATACTTGCTATTACTAACACAAGAAGTGCAGATGACCATTGCAGACCTCTATCAATAAAGCTTTCCTGATTAAGGACACTTGTTGTTGATTGACTCTATGGACTCTCACAGGATCCCCCACTACCAAGCCCTGCCCCCTGCCACTGATCAGCTTGCCAGTGGAGTACTTAGCAGGAGCAGGATGGAGGCCTAGGCTACACTGACAGTGATGCAACGCAACAACGTCAGTTCTGGCATGTACCAGAAGTGACGTCATTCTGTCAGCGATATCATGGTGACGCTCTGCTGATGCTTCTACCATGGCTTCTACCATAGCATTTTTGCCCAAATACCAGAGTGTCACTGCAGCACTGACATGATGACATCATTTCCAGCACATACTGGAACTGATATCGTTGTGTTGCTGGCAAAAGAAGAGAAGGAGGAGGAGGAGGAGATTGGATTTATACCCCCCCTTTTACTGAGGTCTCAGAATGGCTTACAGTCCCTTTCCCTCCCCACAACAGACACCCTGTGAGGTAGATGGGGCTGAGAGAGCGCTTTTGAAAACTGCCCTTTAGAGAACAGCTCTGAAAGAACTTATGATGACTTACCCAAGGTCCCACAAGTAGCTGCATGCGGAGGAGTGGGGAATCAAACCTGGTTCACCCAGATTAGAGCCCATATTCTTAACAACTAGATCAAACTGGCTCTGTAGCCAGCACCCCCCTCATGCTCTTGGTAAGTCCCCCCATCCCCCGCCGATTGCTAGGAAGGACCTGGCAACCCTAGAAGACAACATGGTATAGCCCGGTGCTGTAAGACCTCAGAAGCTAAGGTGGGTCGGTACTTGGTTGGGAGACCATCAAGAAAGACTCTGCAGAGGAAGGCAATGACAAAACACTCTTGCTTCTCTCTTGCCATGAAAGCTGGCTGTGACTTGAAAACAATTATGTATGTATGATATTGCTCCTTAGCTGTCATCCCACAATGGTAGAGAACAGTCTTCTGGCTCCAGCTGGTAAAATATTTGGAAACTGTGACATCTCTGTCAGCACCAATAGGTGATATGGAAATTCTAGGATTTTTCTAGGATTTTTTCCCTCATTTCCAGCTACTAGTTTAGGGATGACTTTATGTTTTGTTTAGTTTTTTTTGGCAAGATGTAGTTAGGATTGCCAACCTCCAGGGGGCACCTGGAGATATCCTGCTATTACAGTTGATCTCCAGACAACCAAGATCAATTCCCCTGGAGAAAATGTTTGCTTTGGAGGGTGGACTCTAAATTATACCCTGCTGAGGTCCTTCCCCTCCCCGAACCCTGCCTTCCCTTGGCTCCACCCTTCAAATCTCCAGGTATTTCCCAATCCAGATCTAGCAACCCTATATGTTGCCTCATGTCCTATTAGCCTAAGATGCATCACACCCTTAATTGGTCCTAGCCCTTCACTTAGGGCTGGGTCTCCTTCTTGCCTGAAAAACCTACGCACGCTCAAAAGCCTGGAATAGGAAAGGTGGTCCAATAGTCCAGTGTTAAGTAGAGTTACACCTTTCTGAATGTATTGAAGTCAGTGATCTTAGAAAAAGTGTAGCTGTGCTTCGGATGCATTGTTAGTTCTTTCCAGTTCTCCAGGATTTCAGATAGATCTCTGTGCTGCTTCTTTGCTTCCCTTAGGACCGAGCTGCAGTCTCCTCTTGGGCAGGGCTGCCAAGAGCCCTGTGACCCTCAGAAAAACCTTGTCTCTGGGTCTCCATCCATCCAATCCAGATATCCTATGAAAGCAAATCACTGTAAATGTAAAAAAGTTGCCGGGTCCTTTTTTCATACGTGTTGGACGTGTGATAGAGTTAAAAAATTCTGGCTCTGGATTCATGAAATACTACAAAAAATGTTGGGATGTAATATACCTTTTACTGCTGAGCTCTTTCTACTGAATGTAAGACCAGAAAATTGTAAGAATGATGATTTTTATCTCATTATACATGGATTAACCACTGTGAGAATACTGTATGCAAAGAACTGGAGAAAAGATGAAATACCTTGAAAAGAAGAAATTATAAGTAAAACCTTGGAAACTGCAGAAATGGACAAATTTATTTTTGAGAGGATCACAGGAAGAGAAATTCTACAATACATGGTCAAGATTCTATACATGGTTGGAAGAATACGGTAAAATAACTATACAGTCTCCGAATACTTTATGAGTCAGTATAGTTATTTTTATAAGAATCTGCAGATTACACGGACAAACCTTTTGGTTATTTACATGCAGTTAATACATAACTGGATAACTTTAGAAGTAACTTCCATGTTTCTTACTAAAAAAAAAAAAAAAAGGAAAAGGAAAAGTCCACATTCTGCAAACAGTAAAAATCACAGGCTCAGAATGAAGTATGCAAATCCAGCGACTTCATTCAGAATCAGCACTTTTGCATAAGTTGTAGTGCTTTGTACACTTCTGTCCCTGAGTATGAGATCTGAATAGTAATTGGGATTCTTTTGATGTGAAATACCAAGGGTGGGGGGACTCTTCATCGGAGCCTGACCCCCGCAAAGCAGAGGAATGCTGACTCTGGTTCGGAGTGGCCTACTTCTGGGGGGTTTTCACTAGAATCCCCACGGGCATATTATATAAAGAAGGGTGTGTGAAAAAAACTCAGTCTCTCTTAACATTTAATGCATGACTAATCTGTGTTAAGTGATCCTGGTGGGGTATTCTTGCTTAAGAACGGAACACGAGCTTTATTGGATCAAATCAAGGTCTATCTAAGGCAGCGTGCTTTGAAAAATCCCAGCAAGCATCAGGCACTAACTGGGCCGCCAGAAACGCACAGAGACCCACCACAACCTACCTTCTGCCTTCTGAATCTCTTTTTAAGGTTTCCAGACCTCCCCTGGCCACTGGCAGCTTTAAGCTAAATGCAGGGTTTTCTCAGTCTCTAACACAAGAGCCCAACCTGGCCTCAGGCCTCATCCACTTTCTCAAATCACTTGGTGGGTGCTAGGAAGGGTGTTGGCAAGTATCATGGCACCCATGGGTACCACGTTCGACCCCGAACTATACAATCTGTTAGGATTACAGATTGCATTTTGGCTAGGGTTGCCTAGTGTCAGGAGATGGGAGGTAGGGATACCAGATCCCAGTTGGGAAACTGTGAGGCTTCTGAGTCAAATCAAATAAGCAAGTGTCAGAATCTGCTGATTCAGACAATGTATCTTGCTACTTACAGCCATGCTTCACTTTGTATTTGCTGCTTTGCTTTTTTATGGTCCTGTATGTATGCCTTCATGAACACCTGTCATGTACCCCTCATTCTGGCCAGTATGTATTAGCATGTATGTAGAATGTGTAACCCCAGGTTTATGACCCTGACGGGCCTGGTTTGTGTAACTGTCAAAGCGGGAGGATGTCAGCTTCAAAGCATGGGAACAATGGGCCTCTCACACTCCTACCTCCGCATTCCATTCATCTCGGCTGAGACTCTAAGGGAGGACAAGTCTCATCTCTTATCAATGTGCGAAAGCCTCGAGGCCATGGATTGTTATGTGAACTGGTAACATCTGAAGGGTCTGGTTGGGAAGGGGAAATTTACAACTTGACACCTCACTTTCTTTCCTGTGGGAAGCAAACGGCCAGAGCCCCTTTTTGCCCGCCGTTTTTCCCTTGTAGTGATTGGCTACCTATGGGTAATTCAAACTGCTTAGAAAAGTATAATAGACCCGGTTTGGCCATCTGTGTTATCTCTGACAATAATCCGAGAAGCTGTACCAATGTAGAGATTGGAAATAAAGAACTGTGTTTCATCAACAAAGATCTGATCCTTGACTACTTTGAGCAGAAGTCTCACAGCAAGGCTCTTTGGTGAAGTAAAAGATCCTTTTATTCTTAATGATGGTTCAGGTACTCAATGTTTGTTAGAGATACTTGGTTACAGGCAACAGGGATTAATATACCCAACACAGTCAGGTAAGAGCAGGCAAAGGGCCAATCAGATCAGATACAAAAAAGCGCGAAAACCCCCAACCGTTGGTTCTCACGGAAAAGGCGCAAAAGCACTAAAAATCCCCCCCAGGCCCCTTAGTGACCCCTACTTGCAATTCAGAGGCCAGGCACCTGGCTAGAAACAGTTCAACAGTTCTCCAAGGTTACAAAAGCAAGATAAAACATTCTAGGCTCCAGAGAGAAAAAAGGGAGGTGACGAGGAGAGATAGCCAGACTATTTCTGTGACGCGATGGAATGCTGCAAGCCATCCTCCCGGGAAGGAAAAAGACACATTAAGCAGAACATGCAATAAACCCCAAGGCTAGTCATAAATTACTGATAGAGACCCCAGGCCTGAACAATTAATGGCAGAGATTCTGACAGAAACTCCTGGAGACTTGGGGGTGGAGCCTGGGAAGGGCAGGGACCTCAGCGGGGTACAATGCCAGACGGTCTACCCTCCAAAGCAGCGATTTTCTCCAGGGGAACTGATCTCTGTAGCTTGGAGAGGAGCTGTAATTCCAGGGGATCCCCAGGTCCCACCTGGAGGCTGGCCTCCCTGTCTCTTTTCTTTTGCCATTCCACTATCATAGGATAGCGATTTCGGCTCAATCACAGAATCACAGAGTGGGAAGGGACCTCCAGGGTCATCTAGTCCATCTCCCTGCACAATGCAGGACAACCACAAATACCTCCCCCGCACCCCCAGTGACCCCTAGTCTGTGCCCAGAAGAGGGCAAAAATACAACAACACCCAACCCTCCAGGATCCCTGGCCAAAACTGGCCTGGAGGACAATTGCTTCCTGACACCAAAGTGGCGATCAGCATTTCCCTGGGTGCGTAAGAAAGGGCTCTCAGGGCACTGATGCAACCCTTCCTGCCCTCCCTTCTCATGATCTCCTAAGTTCACAATATCATTTTACAGGTTTAGCCTACTTTGAGTCCCGTTGATGGGAGAGACACACAACAAAAATCAGGGTTGTCAAACATGCGGCCTGGGGGCTGAATCAGCCCCCCCAGAGGGCTTCTATCAGGCCTGCAGTGGAACTGGCCATCTCCTGCTGCTGCTGCTGCTTCCAGGTCTCCCCCTGCTGTGTCATCGTAGGTTTGCAGCTCACAGAGACGCACCTGAACAGCATACTCAAGATTGCAACAGCACAGACATTTCGATGCAATAATTCAGAGCAAGAGGGGTCAGTTATCAGAGACTGTTAAACAAACAAGACATTGCAAGAGTACTAATGTTTTGTTTTTATTTGAAGTTAAAAAAACCCAATTTGTGTCCTTTAGAAAGCTTATATCTTTGCTACCTGACATTTCATTTTATGACACACGTGGTCTGGCCCAACAAGGTCTCATTTATGTCGGATCCAGCCCTCATAACAAATGAGTTCGACACACCTGACATAAATATTTTTAAATTAAATTCCTTTCCTGGCCTAGGACTCCCATATTCCATGGCCTGGGACCCTCTGTTTCCGGGCAGAAACACCCCCCACCCACCCCCGCTGCTGAGCCGAGTTCACTCACGGCGACTGAGCAGAGCAGCCTCTCCTCGCTAGAGGATGGTTTGTTCTGTGGCTTTCCTGAACCGGTAAGAGGAGTCCCCACACTGTTACCATTCCAGAAGCAGTGAAAGGCCAATTTATTCAAAAGGGCCTTTCCAGCAGCTGAATAGTATCTGAAGGGGTGGGTTGATTTGCAGTGAACTTTAATGAAGAAAGTGTCTGAGAATTACAGACAGGGGTTATGGGGCCAGGAGTCGGGGAATTTGGAGTTTGCCTTTGATAGTGAAGTGCAGGGGTCATTTCGTAGAAAAAGAGGTGCAGGAGCTCATTAGCATAACATTAGCATAACTCATTAGCATATGCCACACCCCCTAACATAACAGAAGTGTGTCAGAAGGCAACACCCACCCCTCAGGCTCCACTCCAGAGGTGAGTGAAACGGACCTCCTCTTCCTCCATTCCCTTCCCCATCCAATACTTTGTGCAATAAAAATAAGCGTAAAGAACACACCCTCATTCTCTTCCTGCTCCCTTGAAACCACCAGGTTTCAAGTAGACTTGAGATACCCAGGACATGTGCACCACCCATCCCTTCCCCTTCCCCTCCCCACAACAAGACACCCTGTGAGGTAGGTGGGGCTGAGAGAGGTCTTTTGAGAACTGCTCATGAGAGAACAGCTCTGAGAGAACTTGTGACTGGCCCAAGGTCACACCAGCAGCTGCATGTGGAGGAGTGGGGAATCAAACCCAGTTCTCCCAGATTAGAGTCCAACTCCTGACCACTACACCAAACTGATGGGGTGGAAGCTGCTGAAGGGTTGGTGAAATTTCTCCAGTACTTATGTGCCATGTGCCCAGATAAAAAATGGTATACTTAGAAAATTTAGATGCCACCTTGAGCAAGTCTCTGGAAAAGCAGCACAGAGTCATAAAAGGAACAATGATAAAATTATCAATATTAAAACAAAACATTAAAATCAATAAAGACCCTAGCAGGGCTTTCCCCGGGGCGCTGCGCCTCTGCACTGCTCGGGGAAGCTGAGGAGGGGGCGGGGATTGGTCATGTGCCCGCCCCCTGGGCTCCTCACTCCCGGAGCTGCGCTCCTGTGCGCTCCCGCTCCAAAGGACCCCTGGTGAAGTGATTGCCTCTTCCACAGAACTTCCATGCTAGAAGGCGATGTGTTTTTGAGTGCTGGATACTGGGGGCAAGCAACAGACATCTAATGTGCACCACTCAGAATGCTGGTGAAAGGAGAGGTGGGTGGAGAAGTGCCTCCCTGAAGTAATTGGGAGTGGCTTTTGACCCAGTCGATCTTTCCATCTTGGAGCATTGTCAGGCAGATCAGATGGGTATGTTTGGGTACAAGTCCCCACATCGCAATGAAACTCAATGGGTGGGTCACCTTAGGCCAGACAATCCCTCAGCCTAACCTCTCACAGAAAGGAGCAAAAGTCCAATAGCACCTTAAAGACTAACAAAATATATGGCAAAGTATCAGTTTTCACAAGTCACTGCTCCCTTCATGTGCCTCGGCATCTAGTCATGCTGGCCTCATGGCCATGGAAACGTCTTCAGACAGCGCTGGCTCTTCGGCTTGGAAAACGGAGATGAGCACCACAACCCTAGAGTCGGATTCGACTGGCTTTCGAGCAAGGGAAACCTATGAGTTTTCGTGAGTCACTGCTCCCTTCTTCTATCTTACAGAGTTGTTGTGAGGATACAATGGAGGAGAGAACCATGCATCCTGCCCTCAGGTTGTCAGAGGAAAGGTGGGATAAAAACTTGTGTGTGTGTGTGTGAGAGAGAGAGAGAGAGAGAAAGAGAGAGAGAGAGAGGAGGGGGGGGGAAGAAGAAAGTTTCTCACTTCCATTTTTTTTTTGAGCTCCCTGGATAGCTGCAAGTAGAAACAGCAGATAGATATTCTGATATTTGTCTGATCTTGCACAGCAGATGTTGTGTTCCATGGTGCCTAGAGAACTGAACAGCTCTGGAGAACCAAAAGGACATGTTTGTACGGCAAATGTAGAACCACAGTAAAAGGAGTCAAGGAAGAAATAGTTGAGGTTACCTATTTCCACGTGTGTTATGGATTTAGCTAACCTGAAGAACATTCCAAGCATCATGCAACAATCTAGCATCTGACATTTTAACAGCTATCATCCGTTCTGTATGTCATTCAGTTCATACATGGCATTTTGGCTCGCCTTCCAGAATCCCTGCATGATGCCTCTTCCTTCCACTTGGTTCACACAGTGTTCTCTCATCTTTGATGGATGCTTCTTTTGATGCTCTGCCTCGTGGCAGAGCCACAGGAGAATTTGTGTACTCCAGAATCTCACTGGGACCATTCTCCTTAGATTTCCTCCCACTGCACTTTTTTTTTTCTTCCACCCTGTTCAATGACAGACTTGCAAGAGAATGCATCAATTTGAAATTCGATCCTCGAAGGGCCGGAAGATATTATAGGACCGGAGTAATGACGGAAGAGCACCCACAGTGCTGGGATGAAAAGAGGTAAGGAGCTACGGAAATTTGTTTGCTTGCTTGTTTGCATCGTGTATTTCTTTTCCAATTTGGCCCAAGGCTACTTAGAAAAATAACTGCCGCTCAAAGCCACACACTTCAAACTATATAAAATTACACTGTGAAGCCGTTCACAGAGTTCTCAGTTGTAAGTGCCTGACATGACAGTTCTTGCAATCCCTGCACTTGTGCTTATATGCTGTATGGAATACACAAAGTTCGCTTACCCTTTCCTCTCAGTTGCTTTCTACTCTATGTTGCATATCTGAAGGCCTAATGGGTCCCCTTTGCATATGAGAGTATCTGTTCCTAATCCTTTTATGTCTACAGGTTCCCGATCGGGTGTTAGCATCCCTTCCTCCACCCGCCCCGAAGGAATGTGGAGCGTCTCTCCCTCCCCGCTCTTGCTCTTCCCCCCTCACTACGCTCAGCTTTTCATCAACTTAGTTAACACTGTGGAATGTCTTACCTGAAGTGTCTGTGCCAGGGCAAGGGAGGAGGGGAGTCTCTGTGAACTGTGAATGTTTTGCTAAGCAGATTTTGGGAACCTGGAGTTGTAGTCTCAATACATAGATCGTTTGGGATGGAAAGTTTGGAGGTTCCTGAGAACTAATTTTCCCCGCGTTTTTGATGAGAACTGCTAGCACGGGAAGAAGGCAGGATACTGATTGGAGGGTCAAGCTTTAGCTCATGTATCAGTTCAGTATATCAGTGAATGTAACCCATAGTATTTCATTACTAACAGAAGAAGTGTTTGTTTCCAGTGATCTTTCTACAAGTAAAGGACTTTTTACTCAAAGACCTGTTGTGGACTATTTTCATTGGGACTTTCTCACAACAGTGAGAGACACCAAAAAGTAATTTAATTCAGGGGATCCAATCTGCATTTCCCACCTGGGAAATTATCAACACGTCCCTTGCAGAGGGGCGGTTCCCGGGGGCATTCAAGGAAGCAACGGTCCGCCCTCTCTTGAAAAAGCCACATCTGGACCCAGCCGAATTGGCTAATTACCGACTGGTGTCCAATTTGCCCAATTTGGTCAAATTAATTGAGAGGGCGGTGGTGTTACAGCTACAGAGTTACCTGGATGAAGCTTCGGTCCTTGACCCCTACCAGTCCGGCTTTCACCCTGGTCACGGGATGGAGACGGCTTTGGTCGCCCTTACTGATGACCTCCGAGACATCTGGATTGGGGCAGTGTGGCGGTGTTGCTGTTGCTTGACCTATCAGCTGCGTTTGACACGGTCGATCATCAGCCGCTGACCCGCCGCCTCACCGATGTGGGGATACAGGGACGGGCCTTGCAGTGGCTCATTTCCTTTCTCCAGGGTTGGGGACAGAGGGTGGTGCTCGGGGAGTGCCAATCCATGAGGCACCCGCTTGAATGTGGAGTGCTTCAGGGGGCAGTGCTCTCTCCAATGTTGTTTAACATCTATATGCACCCCCTTGCCCAGATTGTCTGGAGGTATGGGCTAGGGTGTCACCAGTACGCTGATGACACCCAGCTCTATCTGATGTTGGGCAGCCGGTCGGACTCCGACCCACAAGATCTGGACCGGGCATTGGTTGGCTCAGGCAGAGTCAGCTGAAATTGAACTCGGCAAAGACAGAGGTCCTGTGTCTGGGTCGGGGCGGTCTGGGGCAGGGGGTCCCACTCCCGAGCTTTGACAGGGTGCCGTTGGTGCCTGCATCGAGGGTAAGGAGTCTGGGAGTGCTCCTGGATCCCTCCTTGACAATGGAGGCCCAGGTAGCAGCCACTGCCAAGTCAGCTTTTTATCATCTGTGGCTGGCATGGCAGTTGGTTCCCTTCCTCGATCATGATGACCTAGCCACAGTGATCCATGCGACAGTCACCTCGAGGTTGGATCACTGTAATACTCTCTACATGGGGCTGCCCTTGGTGCAAATCTGGGAGCTGCAGTTAGTGCAGAATGCCACAGCCAGGCTGTTGATGGGCCTCACTAAGAGGGACCATGTCCAGTCTATGCTAGCAGCACTGCACTGGCTGCCTATAGCATATCGGGTTCGCTTCAAGGTGATGGTGCTCACCTTTAAAGCCTTATATGGCCAGGGTCCAACATACCTGAGGGACCGCCTATCCCCATATGTACCCCAGTGGGCACTTCAGTCAGGGGCCCAAAATCTACTCTGTGTACCGGGCCCCAGGGAGGCTAGGCTTGCCGAAACCAGGGCTAGGGCTTTCTTGGTGGCAGCTCCTGTCTGGTGGAATGAGCTCCCGGAGGAGATCAGGGCCCTGCGGGACCTTATGCAGTTCTGCAGGGCCTGCAAGATGGAGCTCTTCCACCAGGCCTTTAAATAGGAGCTGCCACTGTTGGTACCACACCACGACTGTCAGCTGACGATGTGGGCCACCCTGGATGCAGCCCAGGCTCAACAGCCATGGAAGGCCGTATTCTGCCCCTGAAGCCATCTGAATTTTATAATTACAATTGGAAGCACTTTAACTGGAATTTTACTGTTGCTAATGGGTCTAATTTATGGGATTTTAAACGGGATTTTAAATGTTATTGTATTTGGATATCGCACATTGTGCCCTTGTGAGCCGTCTTGAGCCCGTTCATGGGGAGGGCGGGATATAAAACTGAAAAATAAATAAATAAATATGTTATGGTGACCTCAGCAGGGTATAATGATGCGGAGTCTACCATTTTCTCCGGAGGAACTAATCTCTGCTACCTGAAGAGCAGTTGTAATTCTGAGTGATCTCCAGCCCTCACCTAGAGATTGGCAACAGTGGTTTCCCAGGAGGAAATAGCTGGTTTGGAGGATGAAGTCCATGGCATTGTACCTGTTTGAGGCTCCACCCCTCCTCAAATCTCACCCTCTCCAGGCTCCATCCCTCAAATCTCCAGGAATTTCCCAACTGGAGTTGACAACCCTATCTCCTTCCCAGCCAAGCATCAGTCTACCTTTATTTCCCCCTCACTGTTCAGCTTTCCACTTTCCATCTCCCCCCCACATACTTGCAGCCTCTATCATGCTCTGAAGCCCTGACTGCCACATCACATTGGCTGTCATAGGGGGGCCATTGCAGCAGGGTATAAGGACACAGAATCCACCATTTTCTCCAGGGGAACAGATCTATGCCATCTGGAGAGCAGTTGTAATTCTGTGTGATCTACAGCCCTCACCTGGAGATTGGCAACAATGGTTCCCCAGGAGGAAAAGTAGTCTTTCTCTGCAATGGGGACCAAAGCAGCTTACATCATTCTCCTCTTCCCCTTTTGACTTGCACAACAATCCTGTAAGGTCGGTTAGGCTGAAAAGCTGTGACTGGCCCAAAATCACCCACTCAGCAAGAACCTGGGTCTAGCAGACCCTGCTCTGAAGTGCTAACTGCTATGCCTAGGGTAGCCAACCTCCAGGTGGAGCCTGAAGATCACCAGGTATCACAACTGAACTCCAGACAACAGAACTGGCCCCAATGAGTTTTCTCCCAAAGGCCAAAATAGGTGTGGAAAGGGCCTTTTACTGACAGAACCAAGCTTGGTTGCTTAGCAACTGCCACTGAGGGGAAAGTAGGGTTGCCACCTCTCAGTAGGGAAATACCTGGAGATTTGGGGGGCAGATCCTGTGGAGGGCAGCATTGGGGGGGCGCAGAAGGACAGTAGGGTATAATGCTATAGCGTCTACCCTCCAAAACAGCCCTTTCCTCCAGGGGAACTGGTCTCTGTCATCACTTGGTATCACAACTGAACTCCAGACAACAGATCTCTTCCCCCCCCCCCCCCAGAAAATAACTGCTTTAGAGGGTGACCTCTATGGCATTCTATTCAGCTGAAGCCTCTCCCCTCCCCAGACTCTAACTTTCTTGGTGGTGTGGGGGTGTCCATTCTGGAAAGTGTTGCCTCAGCAAACCTGGCTTCGAGGCTAAAGACGGTGGGTTTTGTCCCCTGAGGGAATCAATTGTCGTCTGGCGAGAAGAGCGATGACAGCAGCTGTGTTCACCAGAGCAAAGCAAATAAGGAAAGTTTTGGCAGCCGCTGCTTCTGTGGGCGGGAGTCAGGCATCACAGCCAGTGGATAGGGGCATCTTCCGAGTGACACATCATGGAGCCAACTGACTTAGGAGCGTGTGGAATGTTCAGAATGTGCCACCCCACTCCTGAATTATATGAAAGATTGCCAATCATAAGGCAAGTTGGGGAAAATCACAGCCTGTGAGATATGAAAATAAATGAATATATCCTGGTAAGCATTTTAAAGATGGAATCCATCCTCAAAACATGATGCTGCCTCTACATAATTCCTCCTCACTATTCCATCTGAGTATATTATATGAACTGCACCTGACATAAATACCTTCACTGGAATTTCCATCATCACAATGGCCTCTTTTTTTCTTTTTCTTTTTGCATCCAGGTCCTGAATGCAGGCTGTGGCCTTTCATGTGGTAAAATACCATAAATGTGTTTGAACCCTATTGGGGGAAAGCTGCTGATGGGGAGATGTAGAGCGGAAAAACAGTGAGTGGGAAATGGGTTAAGCCCACATCACTTCCTTGGTTCTAACCACCACCCAGTTTAGGATTGCCAGCTCCAGATTGGAAAATACCTGGCGATTTGGGGGTGGAGCCTGGAGACAGTAGGCTTTGGAGAGGGGAGGGACTTCAGCAGAGTATATTTACACAGAATCCACCCTCCAAAGCAGCCATTTTCTCCAGGGGAACATATCTCTTTTGTCTGTGGATCTGCTGTAATTCCAGGAGATCTCCAGATCCCAGCTGGAGGCTGGCAACCCTAACCCCACCCCAGTTGCTTTATAACATTTTTATTTATTTATTTGTTTGTTTGTTTGTTTGTTCCATTTATATCCCGCCTTGTCAGTTTTACGACCGACTCAAGGCGGCTAACAACATATAAAATCATAAAAACATGTTTACAGATTAAAACATTTAAACATTTAAAACAACACTAGATTAAATATCACAAGATGGCGACTTCCTAGCGCTTCGGTGGGTAACTGCAGTGGGGTGCGATCAACAGGACTAGGGAGATGGTGGAATCAACTTTCTCCCTGGCGGCGGCCCCTATTTGAAAGCCTGGCGGAAGAGCTCCATCTTACAGGCCCTGCGGAACTGCAACAAGTCCCGCAGGGCCCTGATATTATCTGGGAGCTCGTTCCACCAGTAAGGGGCCGCCACCGAAAAAGCCCTGGCCCTAGTACAAGACAACCGGGCATCCTTTGGACCGGGGCAAGTCAGGCGATTTTGGGTGCCCGACCTCAGTAGCCTCTGGGGCCTATACGGGGAAAGGCGGTCCCTCAAGTAGGCGGGCCCCTGACCATAAAGGGCTTTAAAAGTTAACACCAGCACCTTGAACCTGATCCGGTATGCTATAGGCAGCCAGTGCAGCCGCTTAGAGATCCGAGTTCCTTTACATGCTTTGCATGTTATGCTTGGCTACCCCCTACATCCAATATGTTGCTTAAACAGGTGAAAGTGTTTTTATCGATCTCATCTTTAAGTACATCAATAGGCAGATGAGGGTAGGACTATTCATCAAAATTATAACCATATACTTCCCATACAAAAAAAAATCCCCCGAATGTGAAAATTAAGGATGATTTCAGTTTCTCATCCTTGCCATTTCACCCTTCTAGTACCCATGCTGATTTGTTTTAATTCGTGTGAGCCTCAGATTCTTTATGTTCATTCCTTCCCTCTGTTTTCTCATACAAGATGATTCCTGGTTAAATGTCCTCATTTCCCTGTGATGTTAGTGCACCAATAAATCTGTATTATACATTATGTATGACTGTTGTATAAACTGTATGTAAAAACTGTACAAGATGCATACAGATGAATCTACAAAGCCAGCTGCAGAAACCATTGAGTAACCGTTGCAAAAATATAAGCAAATATTTGAAGAACAAAAAAAACCCAAAAAACAAAACCGGGACTATTCTTCCATCACTTTTGAAAATTATTTTTTTTATCATATATTTATCCCATTCTTCCACCCGCGATCTCCTGGTGGCGTAGACTCACAATAACCTTGTGGAATCGATCGGTCTGAGGAAGGGTGATTTGCCAGGTCATAGAATCACAGGGTGGGAAGGGGCCATACAGGCCATCTAGTCCAACCCCCTGCTCAATGCAAGATCAGCCTAGAGCAGGGGTGGGCAAACTGTGGCTCGGGAGCCGCATGCGGCTCTTTCACATATATTATGTGGCTCCCGGCAGGGCGGCTGGGGAAGCTAAATATCATTAGCAAACAAATATCATTGGACAAATTAATATCATTATCAATATCTGCTTTTACCCTTTTTGTTATTATTTTTGGCAGTCTCATTTAATGTTAATAAAAAGCAAATTTGCTTATTTTCCCATAAAAGCAGGTAATATTTGTTCATGTCTTTTGGTTCTCAAACATCTGATGTTTATTCTATGCGGCTCTTACATTAAGCAAGTTTGGCCACCCCTGTTCTAGGTGGCTCTGACGCTGAGCAAGTTTGCCCACCCCTGGCCTAGAGCATCCCTGACAAGTGTTTGTCCAGCCGCTGCTTGAAGACTGGAGTGAGGGGGAGCTCACCCCCTGTTATGTTTTCTTATTGAGTTACTCATTGCTTTGTTGGGGTTCTGGTATTACAATCCCCTCATTCTTATTGGCTGCTGAATAAAGACTTCTCATTGGTCCTGAAGCCAATCCAGGGAACCAATCGCAGAGCCCTGCTTAGGTCCAATGAAATTGGGTCTTCATAGTTACATTGTATATAGTTATTTGTTGGAACACTATAAGTTGAGTGCCGCTCTTGCCAGAGCTGTCCCTGAGCTGAACGATGTTTTGAATAAAAGCTTGCATTTGATTTATTGTCTCCTGCCTCAGTACTTAATACCCCCCTCCTTGACAGCTGATTCCACTGTTGAACAACTCTTACTGTAAAAAAGTTTTCCCTAATATCAAGTCTGTACCTTCCCGCCAACAGGAACAGTTCCCTGCCCTCCTCTAAGGGACAGCCCTTCAAATACTTAAAGAGAGTCGTCCTGTCCCCCCTCAACCTCCTCTTCTCCAGACTGAACATTCCCAAGTCCCTCAGCCTTTCCTCGTAGGGCTTCTTGGTCTCCAGGCCCCCGATCATCCTTGTCGCTCTCCTCTGCACCCGCTCCATTCTATCCACATCCTTTTTGAGGTGAGGCCTCCAGAACTGCACACAGTACTCCAGGTGCAGCCTGACCAATGCAATGTACAGCAGCACTATCACATCTTGCATTGTCACTGCATCACAGTGGCTGCTCATATCTAACTTATAGTCCACCCATATCCTACGATCTTGTTCACACATACTGCTACCCAGAAGTATATCCTCCATTCAGTATGTATGTTCCTAATTTTTGTTACCCAGATGTAGAACTCAGCACTTATCCTTGTTAAAATTGCATCTTGTTCACATCCACCCACTTTCCCCGTGTGTTTAGATCTTGTTGAATTCTGTCTCTGTCTTCTGGTGCATTTGCTGTTCCTCCCAATTTGGTGTCATCTGCAAATTTAATGAGTAGCCCCTCCACACCCTTATGATAGATTGGGGATCCAGGCCTGGGTATCTAAACCTGGATCCAGACCACAAATGACTACAGTACATTGGCTCAGCATGATCAGTGCAATGGGTCATGAAATTTTATGCCCCATGCAGCATTAGGCCTTTTTGTAAAATTCTCCCCCTACAAACGCTCCCCCTGCAGTGTTCGAAAATAAATGTTTAGTGTTATTAATCCATTCATTCTTTAAACACAAAACAGGTAGCATTTTTCTAGGAATAAAACACTGAAAATGAATTGGCAAGGGGGGTAGGGTTCCAGCTCTGGGTGGGGAAGTACCTAGAGATTTGGAGGGTAGAGTCTGGGGAGGGCATGATTTGGGGAAGGGAGGGACTTCAGCAGGGTGCTCAGTCCTTGTGGCCCTTTCTTACACGACCAGGGGAATGCTGATCACCACTTTGGAGTCAGGAAGCAATTTTTTTTCCAGGCCAATTTGGCTGCAGATCCTGGAGGTTTTTTTGTCATCTTCTGGGCATGGAACAGCGGTCACTGGGGGTGTGGGAGGTATTTTTGAATTTCTTTTTTTAAAATATAAATTTGTATTGCTTTTCTACAAACTATAAAAGTTATCCCTACAACTACAAAACTATCCCTATTTAAAGCAAAGAATATAAATCGTTTTAAAAATATATATGAATGAAGTTCCCCAAATAACAAAATACAATATACTGAAGTGTGGTAATATGTTTCAAACAGTACTGGCAGTGCTATTTTTGGGCAGGAACACACAGGAACAAAGTTCCGGCTGGCTTCTGAGTTGGCCACGCCTACAACCAAAACCTCTGGCATGCGTGGCTACAGAACACACTGCTCTTCCCGCTTTACACACAAGAGGGAAAGGCAGCATGTTCAAATGCCCTCTTTCCCTCTGTGGAGCCCCTGGGGATTTCCTTGTCAATTTCACTCCCTGCCAGTCAGCTGAGAGTGAAATTGGCCAGGAAAAGCCTCTCTCAGCCCTCCCTTCTTTAGCTGACATGTGGCAGCTGGAAAAGGGCAGGCAGGGAACCCAGGCATGTTGGAAATGCCTTTCTTTCCCAGCCCCCTGACTAATATGCTAATGAGCTGTGCTGTCAGGGGTGTGGCCTAATATGCTAATGAGTTTCTGTGGTTGGATGTGGCCTATTATGCTAATGAGTTCCTGCTGGGCTTTTTCTACCAAAAAAGCCCTGAGTACTGGCTATGCACATGTAGATTCAAGCACATGAGAAAATAAATTCTTAAACTTTCAAGTTGTATACATAGCTATTTTTCCGTCCTCCCTCTTCTTTTTGGTTTAACAGAATCCCTTTGGACTGCCAGTTGTTTAGGGGGCAGCTGCTCCCTTTGCTGAGTCAGAGTCCTCTGAAGAGCAACTTGATGAACTCTCCGAACTTTCCAAGTCATGTATGATGCCTTCTTCTTCTTCCTCTGCTGTCTTCTTTTCTTTTGTTAAGTCTTTGTTGCAAATCCAGAAAAGTCTCCTCACTTTTGGGAGAGGTGATCTTTTCCTTTTTCTCCTTATAGTTGAATACCAAGCCCTCAGGAAAAATCCATCTATAAGGGGTGGAGTTCTTTTGCAGGAAATTTGTCAAATTTTTATATTGCTTCCTTCTTTTTCTTATCTCAAATGGAATATCTTTCAAGACCCTGATTTCCACATCTTTGATTATTAGGGTTATCCCATTAGTGGCCTTGAGCATCACATCCCTTGTTGTTCTCTTAGAGAATTTCGCCACAATTTATCCTGGCAGGTTTTTCTTCTTCACAAAATCAGGATATGCCCTGTAGACAGTATCCATTTCGCTTTGCAAATATTCCACTTGTAAACCTTCTTTTTGGAGCCGATGCTTCACTTAGGATTTCTTTTAAATTCTCAGGCTTTTGTTCTGGGACACCTTGAAATCGTAGAACATAAGATGCTTTTTCCATTTGCATTCTCAAAAGTTGATCTCTGTCGGTTGCTCTTTCTTTCTCCAACACTTGTAGTCTTTGATTCAATAATTTTGTTTTGGTTTCAACTGATTTTGCTGATTTGTCCACCTCTTCTACTTTGGTATTAGATACGTTAATCTCTTTCTGGAGAGCATCAGTACTTTGGTTCAATGTGGTCATCCGATCTAGCAGAGATGCAATGCTACAGACAACATGTTTGGAAAGTCTACGGTAGCTTCCGGTCTAGAAACCGGAAGAGAAGAGGATGTAGCTTTGGGGGAGGGGTTTCCCCCTGGGCACCATTTTTCCACCTCTGCCAGCCATTATTTACTTTTTGGAGGAGTTAAAAAATCCACAAAAAGTTCTTTAAAGAGGCCATTTAAGAACGATTCCATGTTACCTGAGCCCTTATGCAGCGCCAATAGTCCAAGCCCTCCGCTTTTCAATATTTTAAAAAGAAAGAGTGCGGGGGGACTTTCTTTCCCCCTTCACCACTTTATTTCGGGGCTTCAGGATGCCTGTTAGTCTGATTGAGTGGACCTGCTGACTCACATTTCATTCAAGGATGCAGCGCAGGTTGGGGTTGTTTCATTTCTTTGCTACGTTCTTTGCTTGCCAGTCCAGTGTGCCGCTTTGGGTGCCAGAGGCTCCGCAGTGATGGGACCTTACATGGCAAAGAGGTGCCTCAATCCTTTGGCTGTCACCTCAGGAGAGGTGCCTCTCATGCCCCAGGCTGGGAGCCCCCTACAAGGGCTCTGGGGGAAACCAAAATCTGGCCAGTACCCCTCCTGTTCACTGAGGTTGCGGGCCGCTCCATGCGGAGCTCTGCTGGAACGCACCCACAATTAAGCCGCCAAAACCAGAAGTCATATTTTTGAATCTCCTGCACTGTGCAAAGGATTGGACCAGATGACCCTGGAGGTCCCTTCCAACACTATGATTTTATGATTGTAGGTTATAATGCCATAGAGTCCACCCTCCAAAGCAGCCATTTTCTCCAGGGGAATTGGTCTCTGTCAACTGGAGATCAATTGCAATAGGGGGGGGGGGAATTACAATAATGGGAGATCTCCAGATGCTACCTGAAGATTGGCAACCCTAAGGGGAGATGTTTAGTTAAAAACCAATAACATTTACATTGTTTGTTTGTTTTTTGCTGGGTACATTTTGCCATGTCTCGATTCTCATGTTCTTGAACTGGAACGTGGCATGGAACTGTCCATCTTGTGGTATAAAAGATCTTTAACGGTTACTTGTTAAATTTTACTCATAACATTTGCAAGATGGATAGCTCTGATCTTTGTGGCTATCCACAGAAGTCTCAGCAGCCAAGCACATCAGAGGCTCTCCCCCCACCCCGTTTCATTTTACAATCTCAATTAGAACTCTGCAATACTGATCAATTAAAGAATGAGAAGAAATACGCTGACTGGTTGGGCAAATTAATGAGCCCTGGGCAGTGAAGGGCATTGTGAAGTCTGTGATCACAGCAGGCGCTTAATAGCCGTCCTTGGATAACTAAACCACCCTGCTGGGGGAATCAGAGATTTGCTCTTCAATTTGAAAGCAGGCATCCTATCAAAGCTGGGAAATTTCCCCTGCCATCTCTTGCTTATTTAAGTTAAAGAAAGCATATAGAATCATTCCCCACCCTCCCCATCACCTCTGCCTCCAGGACTGGCCATCCCCCCATTTCTCATCCACCTTAGTTACAGTGGTTTGGAGCCATTATTGGTAGCTAGTGACCCTGGGAGCCTGACCGGCCTCCAGATAGCAAGCTGTGGGCCATCTATCATCTTAGGTGAAGACTGGCTTGCTGAAGCTTTCTTCTGTCATTACAAAACATTGTTTTATCTATGCCTTCAGTTTCTTTCAGCTGTAAAGAATCCACAAAAACAAACAAACAGGACTTTGTCTGAGAAATAGTATCTAACAAGTGGAGACCCGCAAGAAGCTTGTGGGATGGTTATCCCATTCTTCACATCTTTGCTTCCTCCCCTCTCCCCCTACCTCTCTCACACTCTTTCTCCCTTCTGCCCCCCTTTCTTACTCTCTCTCTCTCCTCCATGTATGTTACTTCCTGTCTCTTTCTGATCTGTCATCATTCTCTTTGTTTTTCTGCCTCCCCACCTCATCACTCTTTCTCTCTCTTTCTGCCTCCCACCTCAAATCCCACCCTCCCCAGGCTCCACCTCTCAAATGTCCAGGAATTTCCCAACCTGGAGTTGGCAACCCTATTTCCTTCCCACCCAACAGCCAACCTATCTTTATCTGTCTTCAGCTTTCTATCTCCACCCCCCTCCCCAACAGCCTCTACCTAAGAAAATTAGTATTTCTCCACAATGGGGACTAAAGCAGCTTACATTATTATTTCCTCCTTGTTGTCTGCACAACAATCTCCCAGTCAGCTTCCACCACAAGATGGGGATCTGAACCTGGGTCTCGCAGATCCCAATCTGAAGCTCTGTTACATCACAATGGCTTTCATAGGGTGGCCACTGATGAACAGTAGCAAAGCAGCTGGGCCTAATTAAGTCATGCAAATCAGGTGGTATTGAGTCACACAGAGGGTGCTGCCTAGGGATGCCAGCCTCCAGGTGGGACCTAGGGGTCCCCTGGAGTTACTGCTCATCTCCAGACTACAGAGATAACTTTCCATGGAGAAAATGGATGCTTTGGAGGGTGGAGTTTATGGCATTGTACCTCACTGAGGTCCCTGTCCTCCCCAAGTTCCACCCCCAAATCTCCAGGAGTTTCCCAGCCTGGATCTGGATCTGCTGCCAGTGGCCGGGGGGAGGGTACTTGGCAACCCTAGACTGCTGCCAGTAAAAACCCTGCCTTTTACTGACAGAAACAGTTAGAACCTCCCCCCCTCCACCGAACATTCTAATCTCCTCACAGTTGATGCCTGGAGCTGATGCCATTTCAAAAGGTATTTAGGGGGATTCAACGGTCCCTGAAGGTTTTTTTTTAACTTTTTGAATATTTCTGCAGACCAAGGAAGGGGCCTGACTATGTAGGAAAAGCTGTTGGGGGAGAGTGAGCTCTCTTTTGGCAGATATAAGCATCCACACATCAATAGAAGCATTAGAATATAGATTGGAGCTGTATCCTGGGTGCCAAAGAAAGGAGATTTTATTTTGACGTATAGTCAAATATGGTTACCAGATCCCTGTCAAGGTAAAGTCAAAATATAGTCAAAATATAGTTACCAGATCCCCATAAGATAGCTTAGGCTGAGAAAGTGTGACTGGACCAAGACACACAGTGAACACCATGTCAGAGTAGGGATTTGAAACTAGGTAACCCAGATCCTATCAAGAAACTCTAACCACTACAACCATAGTAATTTTCATGGTGTGGCTGCTGTTTAGCTGGGTCTGGTTAAGTCATGCAAGTTGCATAGTAGCAAGTTGTCCAGTGGTTGCTGCTGGGCCTGGCCCCAATGAGCCATTTTTTAAAGGCCCAAGAAGCCCTGGAAAGGGGCCTGCTCTCTCCCCCTGCTTTTTACTGACAGAAGTCAAAAGCCCCGAATACTGGGGAAACTTTTATGGTTACCTAGCAACAGCCACTGAGGACATCCATTTCTTAAAGCTACAGGTGTTCCTTTTATCATTTTGTGTTTCTTAAACACCCAATGTATTTTTTAAATTTCAGATCCCCCCTTCCCCTGCATTTTACAAAAATCTGTCTTGTCTGTTCAGGGTTCTAGTCTCCAGATTTAAGCATCCTAAAATTTGGCTGGTTTGAGAATTACACATATTGACAAGAAGGGAGACCCGCGATACTCGCAGGGAGTATTTCCCACAGCTCCTGGCCTGCAGAAGAAGGAGGAGTCATTCCACCTGCTCAGTGTCAGTTTCAGCCCCATTATACCCTATGGGTGTGAGGCTTCTGCTCGAAGTAGTCAAGGATCAGATCTTTGTTGATGAAACACAGTTCTTTATTTCCAATTACTACATTACTACAGGTCCTCAGATTAATGTCAGAGATAAAACATACAATAGAAGCAGGACTAATATACCCTCCAGCACAATTTGAATTGCCCATAGGTAACCAATCAACAGGAGGGAAAAACCACGGGCTAAAGGTCCCTTGACCGTTTGCTTCCCACAGGAAAAGGTTAGGTGTGAAGCAGTAAATTTCCCTTCTTAAACCAGACCCCTCAGATGTAACCATCTTTCACATAACAAATAGCTTTCTCCAAGGCCTTCACACGTTGATAAGAAACTGGTCCCCGTCTCCCCTGGCAGGGAGGAAAGGAATGCGGAGGTGCGAGGGTGAGAGGCCGATTGTTCTCATGCTCTGAAGTCGCCACCCTCCCGGACAAATGGTTACATTAACCAGCCCTAGCCAGAGCCATAAACCCAGGGCCATAAAAGAATGTAAAGGGACACAATGCATACTGGATTGCATGGGCCAAACACACAAACAAGCATCAAACATGGGTTACATGGTAAATGCAAGGATAGGTTACACAGGTTACATAGATAGCAATAAGCCCCATAGCAATAAGCCCCAGAAGCCCCAGAAGCCCTTGTTAGAATCCATAGATTCTGACACTGGGCCATTGAAGTCAAAGGCAAAAACTCATAGGGTATATGAGGGACTGGAGGGAAGGGGGTTTGAGGGAGAGGCTCCGAACTTGTAGAGCAGCTGCTGGGGCTTCTCCCCGAAATACCTACCAGGTTTCAAGAAGATTGGACCACAGGGTCCAATTCTACAGGCCCCCAAACAGGTTGCCCCATCCCCTGTTTGGGGGCCCGTAGAATTGGACCCTCAGGTCCAATTTTCTTGAAACTTGGTGGGCATTTGGGGGAGAGGCTCCAGCAGCTACTCTGTAAGTTTGGAGCCCCTACCTTAAACCCCCTCCTGCCACTTTTTAAGCTGCCACCAAATTTCAGCAGCAATTCGGTGGTGGGCCGAATCAGATCAGAGAATCTGATTCAGCCCGTGGCTGCCCTAGTGCCCACTCCTGGGCTGGTGGAGCACTGGTCCGCCTCGCTCCAGCCCCAAATGACCCCCGATGATTATACATATACACACAAAGCAAGAGATAGTTTTGAACATAAGAAAGTATTTAATTCCTCCTCATCGCTATCTATGCTAGTGGCCATCACTACACTAGGATCCCACAGTTTAATTACTTTTTGAGTGAAGATATACTTTCATTCATCCACACTGAATCCATTGCCCATCATCTTTTTTTGGGTGCACACAAGCCCTCTTATAGGAGAAACAGAGAAAGTCTTCTCTGTCCCCTTTCTCTATGCCATACATACTTTTATAAACCTCTATCATGTCCCCTTAGTCATCTGTTCTCTAAACTGAAACCCACAAATTCTTTAGCATTTGTCAAACCTGAAGTCACCCATTACTACACCATTTTCTGCATTAGTTATTATTTCCATTTCCATTATTTCCAGTTGTTATTTCCATTATTTCCATTACTACACCATTTTCTGCATTAGTTAAACCCCTTATTACCTTCTCCATCTCTACTTCACCCTCGTGGTTTTTGGACAAGAGGGTGATAGTACATTCCCACTTTCAAGTTCCCTTTAGGACCTTGTATCTTCATCCATGCTGATTCTGTAGAGGAGTTTATCCCTTAAGTTGTCTACCTTTGTTGACTCTGCCCTGTTTGATACAGAGACCAACATCACCCCAACCCATCCATCCCTACCATGCTGATATGCAAAGTTAAATGTACCTCACTGCATTTCCCCATTCCACAAAGTTTCTGAAACACCATTATATATCTGAGTTGTCATTTAGCATGAAACATTCCAGCTCCTCCATCTTGGCTTGGAGGCTTCTAGCATTGCATAGCATACAGTACTGCATACAGACACCTGTACCTTGCTTCCCTCTCTAAGACTCCTTCCTCCTCTACTTCCTTTTGGTTTCTTCAGAGGCCCATCATCTACCACTCTATTCTTTGTGTGAAGGTCTAGCCTGTTCCCACCATAGTGCCCCTTATGAATGAGTTGTCCTGAACCAGAGATTCCCCAGTTCCTCTTGGTATTCTTCCCCCTGATTCTTCCCAATGAGTTAGTTTAAAAAGTGCTCTTCAACCTTTGCGTTATTAAATACCTGCTGTCTCATTCCATTTCAGTTCAAGTGAAGTTTATCTATTTTGTACAGTTTGTCCCCCCAAATTTCCCAGTGGCTTCTTCCTAATACCACTTTCTTATCCGTACACTGAGACCTACAGTCTCTGCCTTTCTAACTGGCCCTGCCCATGGAACACGTACCAATTCTGAAAATGCTACCATTCCACTCCTGAACTTTAACCTTCTGTCTAGTAACTTACATTTCCCCACCAGGATCAGATTGAAATTCCTTATTCCATTTCCTTTAAAAAAATGTCTTTTCATTGTCTTCTTGTCTTAATGTCTTCTCAAAACACAATACCACCAATATCAAAAAAAGGCCCATAAAATACATAGTTTGTTGGCGGTGTGTGGATAAACATAAAGGAGGCACAAAGACATCAACAAAGGCTCTAACAGTGCAATCGTTGTAACTATTTAAAATTGCTCTTGATATTTATTCCATTTCCCACTGTCTTTGGTACCATCACGTACCACAACCACTGACTCTTCCCCTACATGACCTACTTAGCCTATCTGGACAGCACATGATGTCCACTACCTTCCCACCAGACTAAAAAAATCACCTCAGTTCTACATTCCCAGCCCTAAATTGTCATCCAGCCTTCCTATTCAAGTTCCACAGAAGTTAATAGGACTGTAATATGGCTCTCTAGAGGCGGCGGGGTGTTGGGGGGGAGAAGTCTAAATCATAAGACAAAGTGAGGTAAAAGAGGGATCCATGGTAAATAAGCTAAAAAAAAATACACTTCACAATATTCCATACAATGTTTTCAAGTAAGCTGTAAAAACTGTAAAAAAAAATTCACAGCACCCAGTAGACACCACTGTTTCCATTCAAAATGGCTTCCTGATTCATAACTGGCAATAAATGATTTTGTTACTAGCCTGTATAATTCTTTTTAACATGCAAGGAAATGGTTTCCAGGTAGTTCAAATTCTTGGATGTCCTTTGATATGGATGTGTGGGTTTAATTGATGTGGCTAATGTGACCACAAGAGAGGAGGGCGTGCCGTTTTTTTCTCCACTTAAGACTTCAAGAGTATTTCAAAATTCAAAACACAGAAAGAGGGGGTAGCTTTTAAAATTTCATTATTTTACATAATTCCCTTTCTATATTCACGTTAAGAATGACTAGCATATTTCACTTAAAGTGATGTTCAACACCACTTTGGAGATTTCTGCTCAGACTAAATATCTGTAGAAATCTTCAGAGAAACTTTTGAGATGCCGGGCATGGGAGACAATGTATAGAGGATGAAGCCCACCGCTGTGCCAGTCTAACCTAGAAGCAATCGTGGGGTTCAGGAAGTATGACTTAATTTGCTTTAGCCAACTGTTTCTTCCTGACTGATCTGGTGGATCTTCCCGTAGTCTCTTCCTTTGGCCGTATCTGTGAGGTGGAATATGTGAAAGACTGTATGCTGCACAATGTTCCTCAAATCCCAGATTCAGGGCTTGTTGGTAAACTTAATCCCAGCATAAATAATTTCCCCACGGCTCTAAATTTCTCTCCTCCCACTGGCTCCAGCCCATTCTTACCCCCTCACCTCCTTGTGGCCACTGCCACCATGGCATTCTTGGTTGCTAAGGCAACCATTCACACTTCTAAGGACTCTGCCTCATATTTTATTTCAAGGATTTGGCTGTTAGTTCTTGCTGCCATGATTCCGGCACTAGCTGGGCAGCACCTCCAGATCCTAATCTGAGTCCCCCGGGGGTGGTGAGGACCAAGCAAGGAAGGCTGGGAGAGGGCAGCCCTGAGCAACAAGCAGAAGGAGTACAACAAGGAGACAGGCAGAAGGGGGAAGAGGCAGAAAGGCCTCTCTTTCTTTTTATAGTCACGGACAGATAGACAGATAGACAGACAGACACACTGGGGAACGAAAAGGACCTGGAGGCTGGAATTCTCTCTCCTTCTGAATTCTGGAGATCTCCTCTTTCGTGATGGGACAGCAGAAGGCCACATCTTGGGGATGTGGGAACCTCACACCTATACAATCTTAGAAACAACCAGGGGTCCGTTGGAGCGGGAGCGCACAGGAGTGCAGCTCCGGGAGTGAGGAGCCCGGGGGGCGGGCACATGATCAAGCCCCGCCCCCTCCTCGGCTTCCCCGAGCAGTGCAGAGGCGCAGCGCCCCGGGGAAAGCCCTGCTAGGGTCTTTATTGTTTTTAATGTTTTGCTTTAATATTGATAATTTTATCACTGTTCCTTTTATGACTGTGTGCTGCTTTTCCAGAGACTTGCTCAAGGTGGCATATAAATTTTCTAAGTATACCATTTTTTATCTGGGCACATGGCACATAAGTACTGGAGAAATTTCACCAACCCTTCAGCAGCTTCCACCCCATCAATTTGGTGTAGTGGTCAGGAGTTGGACTCTAATCTGGGAGAACCAGGTTTGATTCCCCACTCCTCCACATGCAGCTGCTGGTGTGACCTTGGGCCAGTCACAAGTTCTCTCAGAGCTGTTCTCTCATGAGCAGTTCTCAAAAGACCTCTCTCAGCCCCACCTACCTCACAGGGTGTCTTGTTGTGGGGAGGGGAAGGGGAAGGGATGGGTGGTGCACATGTCCTGGGTATCTCAAGTCTACTTGAAACCTGGTGGTTTCAAGGGAGCAGGAAGAGAATGAGGGTGTGTTCTTTACGCTTATTTTTATTGCACAAAGTATTGGATGGGGAAGGGAATGGAAGAAGAGCAGGTCAGTTTCACTCACCTGTGGAGTGGAGCCTGAGGGGTGGGTGTTGCCTTCCGATACACTTCCGGTATGTTAGGGCGTGTGGCATATGCAAATGAGTTATGCTAATGAGTTATGCTAATGAGCTCCTGCACCTCTTTTTCTACGAAATGACCCCTGGAAACAACTAGATTCATCATTAATAACAGCATTAATGTTAGACAACCTATTTGCATTCATTGCAATAAGATTAATTCCAGTAAGGCCAGCAATAGGTCACACCTAGTGACTACAGCAACCAGAGCAGAGATCATTCATAAGCCCTAAAACCGGTGCAGTTGGTTCTGAAAAATCTGATCAGTATTAAATATCTGGTTTAGTCTCACCAGGGTAAGGTACCATTTATGCAAAGCCTCATTCTGAGCTTCACTTACTGAATAGCTAAAAGAAAAGTCCCTAATTACAGTATAAATATCATTAGATTTTTTTTTTTAGGAGTAGCAAAACCCAGATTCCTTTCCTGTCAGACCTTAAGACTGTCTTTCCAAATATCATAATGTGATAACACTGACCGAAATGAGGAGTGCACTTAGGTATGCCAGCCTCCAGGTGGGACCCGGGGATCCCCTGAAATCACAGCTCATTTCTAGACTACAGAGACCTGTTCCCCTGGAGAAAATGGATGCTTTGGAGGGTGGACTCTATGGCACTGTGCCCCACTGAGGTCCCTGTCCTCCCCAGGCTACATCCCCAAATCTCCAGGAGTTTCCCAACCTGGATCTGGCAATCCTACACCTCTACCCCCGCCCTGCTGATGGCCAGGGAGACCTGGCAAACCTATAAGCCCCAAATTCCCATTTAGCAGTTGAATGTTTAATAGCAGTTTAGATATGTTTAATAGAACTTTCTTTCCCCCAGAGAACACTGGGTACTATAGGTCTTGGGGAAAGGAAACGGAGTGGTACGGATGATCTCTAGCAGTGAATTCTCAACTCCCCTGTCAAATGAGAATTCCTCGGATTCTTTGGGGGAATCCATGGTGGTCAAACAGGAATGAAAAAACGTATCGAGTCTGGAGTATAGACATACCCCCGGGCTCATTGCTTAATCAATCCTCCATTCAAGGGCTTAGAAAGTTATTGGTTCTCCCTTGAGATGATTAGATCAGCATCTAAAATATAAATAATAATTCAGTGTTTATGTATTCCAGGTTATTCACCTGGCTGGCCTTCTTCATCGTGTTTCTCATTCCAAAGTAAATTTCACCTTGTTTTGAAGGTGTGCCTCCTTATTTCAATGTTATGGGGAGGTGTTGCTATTAGAGCTACAAAGCTATAGTCCCTTACTTAAAACTTCATTGGCTTTAGCCTGTTTCAAATGTCTTGGGTTCGTGTGTATATTTATAAACTCTGAGAATTTCCTAATGGGTTTCTGAGGGATGCTGAATTTATTGTGTTTTGAGAAGTCTGCATCTCAGAAATTGAAATAAGTTACAGTTATGGCATCTAAAAGTTATGAGGCTCTCTCATAAAATAAACTAATTTCCATGTACTTTATTTAAAATACAAACCACCAATATGCAATGCTTTGAGCTCAGCCTGCAAATAGCTAGACTCCATTTCCCTTAATATATATCTAATAAACAAAGAGGAAAAGCAGAAATACTATTACTTGATATGGGAGAGTACAAAAACACAGGGAAACAGAAAGGTGATGCTTCTGAAAGCATCTGATTTTTAGAAATATATCTGAAACCGTCAGCACTGAAAGGAAAGTGATATTCTGGATATGTGAAAAGTACTGGAGTCGGAGACGTGCTGAAGTGAAATCAGCAAGCATAGTTTATTTAGGGTTCAGATGAAGCATGGCTAGCAAAGGTCAGGGGCCTGCTTATATTCACAGGGAAGCCACACCCCCGACCTCACCCAAACAGTATGATAGGTGTAGTTTCCCACCAGTTACTATCATAAGCCCGTTTGAATATTCCGAGCCTCTCGTAGGGGGAAATTTAGGATCCGGCATGGCCATTGTTCGCTAGACCAAAGCTCAGGCCTTTCCAGGCCATGTGCTCGGCAGTGGCCATGTGGCTGTTGCCATTGCATACATTACACCCCTCCCCTCATAGTTCAGACCCCCCCTTAGCACACATAGTCCCATAAGTAGGTGGGTGGCCTGTGCTCTCGTCCTGAGTGCCGCTGGGTTGCTGGTGAGGGGGTTGTCTCTGGCGTCATTGTGACTGGCTCCAGAGGAGGGTCAGGCATAGCCAGGGCTGGCTGGGAGTCCTGAGGAGGAGCGTGGTCGACAGGGCATTCCAGCAGCTCCAGCGGTTGCTCTGGCAGCTGCCTCTCCGCTGGGGTGGTTGGCCTGGGATCCTCGTCAAGGCCGTCAGGTATCTCATTGTCTGGTGACAGGAGGCGGCGGTGCAGCTGGTCGACATGCCACTTCCATAGCTGTCTTTCTTCGCCCGCAACTTTGTATGACACAGGTCTGATTACTTGAATAATGTGGCTGGGCAGCCATGTTGGACCAGCCACATAGTTCTGGACGTAGACGGGGTCCTCCGGGAAGAGCCCGTGGGGTGCCTTCCACTGTTCAGTTTCCCCACTGTGCTCTGGTGCCCGATCCAGGTGGAGACGGTCCAGCTCCATTGTAAGCAGCCGTCCCATGAGGAGCTCTGCTGCGTTGCGTCGCGTTGTGGGGTGAAGGATCATTCTCTGGCTGAAGAGGAGGGTGACTAACTTGTAGTGCCAGTCGCCCTTGTCCATCTTGCGCAGTGCCTCTTTGGTTGTCTGAACCATGCACTCTGCCTGGCCATTCATTGCTGGGTGGAATTGAGTGGACCTCACATGGTGGATCCCATAGTACTCCTCGAATTCTTGAAATTCCTGTGAAGTAAAAGCTGACCCGTTGTCAGTTACTAATGAGTCTGGGATGCCATGGGAACTAAAGATTCACCACATGGTGCATATGGTGGCCTGGGAGGATGTAGCAGATAACCAGGACCATCTCCAGCCATTTTGTATAGTTGTCAACCAGGATAAAAAAACTGCTGACCTTGGAAGGGGCCTGCAAAATCCAAATGGTGATGGACCTACAGCTTGTGGGAAGATTCTCAGGGTTGGACAGATGCTCGTGGTGGCTCTGGGTGTGACTCTTGGCATGCCTGGCACTGTTTGACCCAGTCCTCTATAGCAGAGTCCAACCCTGGCCACCATACGTAGCTGCGGGCCAGGACCTTCATACACATAGTGCTGGGGTGGGTATTGTGTAGGGCCCTGAGCACATATTCTCTTAAAGGGGTGGAGATGACTACCCTGGAATCCCACAACATATACCCCTTGTGGGTGGAAAATTCCACCTGCTGGCATGTGAATGCAGGAAACTCTGGGCCGGGACTCTGCGGCCACCCCCTCCCCACCCAGTTGAGGACCTGCGACAGGATGCGATCCTGGGCAGTGTGTCTGGCCAC
The DNA here is from genome assembly GCA_029233225.1 of Lepidodactylus listeri. Classification (NCBI taxonomy): domain Eukaryota; kingdom Metazoa; phylum Chordata; class Lepidosauria; order Squamata; family Gekkonidae; genus Lepidodactylus; species Lepidodactylus listeri. Next base: position 105,404,959 of record JARCFY010000009.1, on the reverse strand, counting down.
ATCCTTCACCTGTACCAGGCGGCTCAGAAGGTCCTCCAAGAGGGCGACATGGTGCGCTGGAGCAGGATCAGGATCGCAGGAGGGCAGCGGCAGGCAACTGAGGGCAGCGGCATGCCCAATCGACTTCCCTGGACGATGGATGAGAGAATAATTGTAGCTGGCCAGGAAGATTGACCACCACAGGACCTGTGGTGAGAGCATCTGTGGCGTCTGCTGGTTGGGCACCAGGAGTCCCAGCAGGGGCTTGTGGTCCGTCACGATGGTGAAGGGCTGGCCATACAAGAAGTCATGAAACTTCCGGATTCCCGCAACCATTGCCAAGGCCTTCTTATCGATTTGCGCGTAATTGCGCTCGGCTGAGAAGAGGGTCCAGGAGTAGTAAGCGACTGGGACCTCCTGACCGTTGGGCAGGCGGTGGGCCAGGACAGCCCTGACTCCATCAAGGAAGCATTGCATGCCAGGACCACGGGCAGCGACTCATCGAAATGCTCCAGGACAGCCTTCGACACAAGCAGATCTTTGACAGCCTAGAAGGCTGCTTCATGGCAGGGGGCCCAGACCCACCAAGCATTCTTGCCTTGGAGCCTATGGAGAGGCTCTGCTACTGCCACCTTGTGGGGAAGGAAGGTGAGGTAGAGGTTCGGTAGGCCCAAAAGGGATTGCAGTACCACCCAGGATGGGGGTGCCAGGGCTTCTGTGATGGCACGCACCCTGTCAGGAGTGGGGGAGATTCCTTGGACATTGACCATGAAGCTGAGGAAGTCCACCGAAGATATGCCAAGCAGGCATTTTTCGCGCTTGACTTTCAGTCCCGCGTCCTGGAAGCGATGCAGCATGGAGTGGAGGCAAGATGCGAAGGACACAGCGTTGGGAGCGGTGACTAGAACATCATCGAAGAAGGGGAATACACCTGGAATGCCTTTCAACAGACGGTCCATTCGTTCCTGGAACAGCCCGGGTGCAACACTGACCCCAAACTGCAGATGGTGGACCTTGAACGCCCCTCTGTGTGTGACTATGGTTTGGGCCTCCACTGTGGCCTCATCAACCAGGAGCTGTTGGTAGACCTGAGCCAAGTCCAACTTCCCAAAAACCTGTGTGCCTGCAAGACCTGCAAGGACATGGCTGACCACCAGCACCGGGTAGGCATGGTCCTGAAGCACCCTATTAAGTGTGCATTTATAGTCTGTACAGATTCTTATGTCCCCATTCTGTTTCATCAGGGTTACAATAGGGGTCTCCCACGCTCAGTTCCAAGATCCCCTGAGCTACCAGCTTGTCCAGTTCCATATCGATTTTTGGCCGGACCGCCAGGGGAGGCTGTCTAGCCACTATGCAGATCGGCCTGACTGCCGGGTCGAGGTCCAGGGACACTGGGGGCATGTAGGTACCTAGTGTACCATCAAAGACTGCAGGGAATTCATCACAGACCTTCCCGAAGTCTGTGCACTGGAGCTGGTTAACCCCCATGACTCCCAAGCCCAGGGGTCCAAACCATGCCAGCCCCAACAAACTAGAGAGTTTTCCCTCCACTACCAGAAGGTCCAGCTTCCCATCAAAGTCTTTAAAGTGGACCTGGAACTTGCCCAGGCCCTTGATAGCTATGGGGTTCTTTTGAAAGTCCCTCAATCGCAGTCCAGTTGGCTTCCACAGCCAGGGTCCCCACTGAAGGCATAGTTTGTGCAGGGTGTCTGCCGAGATTATAGAGTAGGTGGACCCTGTATCAAGTTCCATAGAGCAGGGGGACCCCTCTATGGAGACCGGTAAAAATATTTTGTTGGGAGTGTCCCGGGGCAATTGCAGTACCTGCTGATGTGGAGTGGAGGTTGGTGTCCTCTGAGTGGGTAGCTTGGGTGCAGCGGGTGCCCCGGGAACAGCAGGCCCAGGCAATGTGCCCCTTTTTGCCACACGACTGGCACTCTGTGTCCTGGAACCAGCTGTTCCGGTGGTTGTGCGGGTCGCCGCAACTGGCACACGTGGTAGGGGTGTTGGTACAGGATGACCTGGAGGGCGGGGCGGCTGACTTGTGTCCAGTGGCAGCGTTGCTCCTGTCCAGTGTTGCTCAGGGCACATCTCTCTGGGTGAATCAGTGGACCTGCAGGACGTTGTCCTCATCCTCAGACCCGGAGGAGGTTGTGGTGCGGTGGGTGGTTGAGGACAGGCGTTCCTTCTGCACTGTCTCGAAGGCACAGGCCATCTGAAAAACCTTATCAAGGGTGGGATCCGACGTCACTGCCAGCTTCCTGCGAAGCTTAGGCTCATGGATCCCCCATACAAAAGCTGTGAGGAGGTTGTCCTCCACGGGCACGAAATCACAGCTGACCGCCAAACAGCAGAGGTTGGCCAGGAATGTAGCCACAGACTCACCGACCTTCTGGGAGTGGCCGCAGAACTCCAATCTTCAGGTAAGCCTGGAGGACTTGGGTGAGAAGTAATTGTTCAACGCTGTGAAGATCTCGTCATAGGATGCTTCGGTGGAGGTGCAAGGTGCAATGAGGCTTTGAGCCAGGCGCAGGGTGTCAACCCCACATGTGCTCAAAAGCCACGCCTTGTGCTTACTGGCATCGGCGACCTCCTGCACTTCAAAGAAGAACCCGAGCTGGTTGGCCCAAGCATCCCAGAGCTCAGGTCGGGATGGGTCGAAAGAGGCGATGTGTCCTGGAGCGGCAGTCATGGTGACTTGTGATTCAGCGGGGTGGTGAGTGGTGTCCTCTGGAGCAGATGGCGATGCGGGGTGCTGGAGCCGTGCGTTGCCGGTTGCTGACGGAGTGGTGCTCGGTGCGGTGCTGGAGTCAGCTGGAGAGTCACTCATCGGGATCCCACCTTCATCACCAGTGAAAAGTACTGGAGTCGGAGACATGGTGAAGTGAAATCAGCAAGCATAGTTTATTTAGGGTTCAGAAGAAGCATGGCTAGCGGAAGTCGGGGGCCTGCTTATATTCACAGGGAAGCCACACCCCTGACCTCGCCCAAACAGTATGATACGTGTAGTTTCCCGCCAGTTACTCTCATAGGCCTGTTGGAATATTCCAAGCCTCTCATAGGGGGAAACTTAGGGTCCGGCCTGGCCATTGTTCACCAGACCAAAGCTCGGGCCTTTCCTGGCCATGTGCTCAGCGGTGGCCATGTGGCCGTCACCACTGCATACATTACAATATGCTTTACCTCCCAATCTCTAACTATATTACTCGTGACCCCACCAACTGAACGAGGCGCCTCCAGCCTCACGAGGCAGCACATCAAAGGCTCAGTGATAATGCAGTCCTAAGCGGAGTTATGCCCTTTTACATCCACCAAAATCAATGAGCTTAGAAGTGTTTAACCCCGCTTAAGACGGCACTGCAAAGACAGGGTGGTTTTTTGAGCTCCTGCCACACCGTCAGATGTGGATTGCTGGGTCAGGGAAGTGAATGGATCAATCAGCGAGCAACACAATGGGCTTAGAGGTTAGAGTGAGCCTCACATAATGCTTATGTTTCAGGTAGACCCTGTGCTGGGACATAAGCAACGGCATAGCTCTGAACTAACTTCCTGGCGCATTCTCTCACAATCTGCGCTTGAACTCTGCCAGTTTCAAATCTGAACAGCATTCAGTTAATGAGACATCGCTATTGTTAGCATCCTATATTACACTGAAAATGGGTCCGTCAGGTGCTAAAGAATGGGAGCTATTCTCTATTCACGTTCATGCCGGGATCCGTACGTCAAAATTACGGAACAGAGTGAGTGATGCGGCAATGCCCCATGGAAATTCCAAGGGCAGGAAGATTGATCTAAGGACAATAGCAGGGTTCAAAACAATGATATCACCAAAGGAGCGTGAAGTAGAAGGTCTCAAAAGCTTCCCCACCTAGAATCATTGACTCATGTACAGGAGGCATAAAATCCTATTGAATTGGTTGGTTGAATTGGTTCTATCAAAATGAATCAGGTTCAGGGTGCAAATAAGTACCCACATCCAAATATATTGAAGTGCTCCCCTGTGTTGTAACTTAGGTTGATTTTCTCTGAGCCTGTAGATTCCAATGTGATGCTCCTGGCTACACCCCAATCAGTGGACCATATGAAGTGTGTGCAGGGGTGGTACTGCTCTGGTGGTGCAAAGCATGGGCCATCCCACATCCTGTGGTCTGAGCATAAAGAGGAAAACACTGTCCTTCCTATCTGCTAGAGGGAGCAGTGTTTTCCCTTTACACTCTTCACTGGCCTCAGACATGGAGGCGAGGGGTTAAGTATTACTCTACTCCTCCCCCTTCAGGGCTGGGGGAGAGTCTCGTGAGACACACGTGGTCCAGACGAGTGGTGGTTCCTCTGAACAAAATGTTAGGCTGTGGTGGAGATGGGATTAGGAAGGATGGACTGGCTGGTGCTCTTGTGAGTAGGGATGTACATATATGTGTATTTTAGTTTCTTTTTGTTTTCTTACATCATCGGGGGTAAAATGGCTGGGGCATTTCACCCCCGCTTTCTGCTCACCACAAAAAGCTGCGGCCAGCAGAAAGCAGGGGGTGAAATGCCTCCCAGCCATTTCACCCCCAGCATTTTGCTCACTGCCAAAATCTGCAACAAGCAGAAAGGTGGGGGTGAAATGGCTCAGAGCCATTTAATCCCCTGCTTTCTGCTCCCCACTGCTTTTTTGCAGGGAGCAAAAAGCAGGGGTTTAAACTTTAGATTGCTCACAAACTGATACAAACTGGTTCAATTTTCAAACCAACCTACTGGGTTCATGGTTTGGTTTGTGGTTCGGGCACAGACCATGAGCTGGACCGCAAAAGTGCAGATTGTGCCCATCCCTAGTCCTCATAAGGAGAAGCTGTGGGTCAGGGCAGAACATCTGCTTTCCATGCAGAAGCCCCCAGGTTCAATTCCTGACATCTCTAGCCAAATGGATCAGGTGGTACATGATGTGAAAGATCTCTTCCTGAGACCCCGAAGAACCACTGCCAGCCTGAGTAGACAGTACCGACCTTTATAGACCAAAGGTTTGACTCAGTATAAGACAGTTTCACGTGTTTCTGTGAGGTGTGGCTATCAAATGGCAGGGTCTAATGCAGCACAGAGCAGCTTCATGTATTCATGTGTATGTGTTCACCTCCAAATCTACAGGAATCTCTCAACCTGGAACTGGCGGCTGTATTCCAGAACTCAATATGATATGTAATAGCTACCAATCATTTCCCTCAAGATAGGTCTTGACTTCAAATCAGGGCAATTCATTTTGCAACCCTAAGCATTATTACAAGCAAGGATGACTTCTAGCTAGGTAATCTGGGTTCAGGTCAGGCTATAAATCCTCCCCCCCCCCACCCACCCCTTTGCAGTAAATATTTACATACGTGGTCCAAAAGTGGGAGAGAGCAAAGAATGGATATCTTTTACAAACTGTTCTGTGGGCAGGCCCTTCTGGCGCCTGCTGCCAATGTGGCAATTGATACTGATTGCTTCTCAGGTGAGGGCAGGGTGGTGTGTAATAGTATTGCTATGGCCTATCTACCTGAAATGCATTGCCTTGCAGAACATAAACAGTAGCATTGGGGTCGGCACATTTGGACACGTTTGAATCATGAGGACGTGTTTGTTGCACGGGGTCCTTTGCAATCAGTTTAAGTTCTTGCATCAGTCTCGAAAATGACTACATTCAAAAGCACATGGAAAAATGGAACAGACAAAAATTCTCTTGGGCAGACAAAATCGCACTGCTCAAAAGCTTCATACTACCAAAATTTCTATTTGTCTTTCGGGCTTTGCCTATCACCATTCCACATAAAATCATCACCAAATGGCAAAAAGAACTCCTTAAATTCTTTTGGGGTTATAAGAAACATAGAATTGCGGCCTCAATACTACAACTACCCAATGACCTTGGAGGTCTTAACCTTCCAAATCTTTCACTATACTACACTGCATCCACCTTAGCACCTATAATCCAAATCCTGAATTCAGGGAATGAACCTTCATGGAAAGCAATGGAAGAAAGTAACACTGATGACATACTTCTACAGGATTTATTCTGGAGAGCACCATCAGATAGGCCTAAGCTACACTATTCTAACTTATTCCTCCCTGCGGCCCTTAAGGTATGGGATCAATATGGAAAGCAACTACTACCTCCTCATTCAAGAGTAGCCTCTTTCATAAATCAAAAATGGTTCCCTCCAGGTAACAGAGGGTTTTCGACAATTGACTGGAGAGCTGCTGGGATTCATGGCATTATGGATCTCCTAGACAACAGTCATGCTACAACCAAAACAGATCTGGAAGAAAAGATAGGAACCGAAATTCCGTGGATCACCTACCTACAAATTGCACATCTATTACATGATTTCAACAAAAAACATAACTTCGGAACCCCACTTAATCCCTTCGAACTCCTACTCGCTCATGCGCCACATAACAACAAAGGCCTCATCTCGACACTTTATAAAATCTTGCAATCCACGATATCTTCCAAGCGCGCAAGAATAAAAACGGCTTGGTGCTCAGACTGTGATAACCGTATAGACACTCAATCCTGGGACACCATCTGGACATCTCCCAACCTGACATCTAAAATCTTCTCCATCAGATTCAATTCGTTCAAACTAATTCACCGCTGGTATATGACCCCGGCCAGACTGCACAGAATAAATCCGACATACAGCAAGTTTTGCTGGAAACAATGCAGCATGGTAGGAGATTTCCTTCACTGTTGGTGGCTATGCCCTTTTATTCATACATTTTGGCTACAAATTATCACACAAATCAAAAAAATCACTGGAACTCTCTTACCTGACTTGCCAGAAGTTCTCCTGATTGATGCCTGGTCCGATCCTGAGGACTGCAAAACACAAACTGTTACAATTGCTACCCTATTGGCCATAGCAAGGATAACGATAGCCCAAAGATGGAAGGATAAATCCCCTCCAAACTTAAACGCTTGGAAAAACAAGATTTGGGAGCATTTCTTATTAGGGAAAATTTCTACACAAAACATTGCCATTAACTCCAATAGCAATTTGAGATTTTTCCAGGCAGTTTGGTCTCCAATAGTAGAATACTTATCATCTGACGGTTTTTTACCATCAAACAAATACTACCAAAATCTGTTATATTTCTAACTTAATGTTTGAACTGATATCATGCTGACATATTGTTACCTCTCTTTTCTGTAGTAGTCTGAACCTAAAAGAGGCTGCATACCTTTTCACTGTACCATTTAGCTATACTTACCTTGTTAGACTCTGTTTCTATCTGGTTACCAATGTTCTTTCATATGTACTTGGTTATACATAAGCGTTTTTTAAAAAAAAGAAAACGACTACATTCAAGTGGTTTGTTTTTGTTAAAAAGTATAACCAGCACCATTTAACTTTGGGTAAAACCCAAGTTTTGGGTTCAGTTTGCGAGACCTGAGGACAGCTGTATATGATAGGATGCTTTGGAGATCATTGATTCCTGTGGTGACCATAACACATGGCACGGCCCCACAAAGTGACATTTATGTCAGATCTGGCCCTCATAACAAATGAGTTCGACACCCCTGCTGTAGGGTTCTCAAGGCAAGAGACATTCATAGGTGGTTTGCCGTAGACTGCCTCTGTGTCAGGAGTCAGGACCCTGGTATTCCGTACAGGTCTCCCATCCAAATACTAGCCAGGGCCAATCCTGCTTATCTTCTGAGATCTGACAAGACCAGGCTAACCTGGGCTATCCAGGTCAGGATGTGTTCCTCAGCAGCTGGCATAATCAAAGGGGGGGGGGGTGCGCCGTAACCACGGATGCTTGAACTTGCCAATTTTTTGTTTCTTACATTATTGTAAGCTTTTTCAGTCATTCCAGTTTCCTTGCTGGTAATTCCTGACTTCTTTGTTTCTATACCATTTTGTGCTGTCTTAGAGCCCTTTCTATACAATCAGTATAAACTCGATGCTGAAAAAGGTATTAATTTTAACCGGAAAAGCTGATGCCAGGAAACAAAAAAATGGAATGGGTTTAATTCACACAAGAAAGAAATTAAATCAAGGGTGGGCCATTTTGAGTTGAACCAGCGGGGGTGATACATTCGAGAGCACCTTTCGCCAAAACTTTTTATTGGGATTGTTCTTGTTATGTATTGACCACGCGGTCGCCATGTGCTCCAGCAATGGCGACCGCCATGTGGCCAGAGCACATGGCCAAGAAACAACCTGAGCTTCAGCCAGGTAGAACAAAGGCCAGGTGGATCGAACCAGCCACCAATCACGTACCTAGGTTCCCCCCAGGGAACCTATGAGTTGTAAATAGATTGATAACAGCCTATCAGGCCAGTGGGGTGAGGTCAGGGGATTGTCATAAAAGGAGGGCTCCGAGCCCTAGGTTGCATGCTTCATCCAGACCAGCAATAAAGATCTAGCTGTTTCACTGTTCCATGGACTCCCGACTCCAATACTTTTCAGTTCTGTTACCATTTGTACCTCTTAAAATGGTTAAGTACCTGTGGGTGTGAAACAGAGACATTTCAAGAGACGAGATTTCAAGTTGTCTCTGAAGAGGCAGGGGGGAAAGTATTGAAAATTAAATCTCACATTTGTGGAGACGGAGGGTTAGGAAATACCCCAGGGAGACAGACCACATTCCAATCCGCTATCTGGTTACCAAAGGGCAAACGCGGAGCTCCCTGACCTCCCAAACGCTTGAGGATTCCTTTGGCTTTCTGTTCACACCTCTTCCCTGAGGAGGATGAACAGGTGTAGAGGTTTAATTGAATGCCTGAACAAATTTCTCATTGTATTGATACAGACATCCCACTGGCCGAACGCTGACTGTGTCCTGGAAGAATCTCCTATTTAGCAGAAGCGCGCAGCGTCTCCTGCCTGGTAATCATCCCTCCGGAGGAATTTAATTTTTAATTAAGTGAAGCAGAGTGTTTACGCTTGCTCTGCAGCTGATTAAGCAGGGCACTGCTACTCGTGCAGGGGGGAAAGGGGTTGCATTAAATAGACTGTACCTTTAATTAGAGAAAGGAGAATTGGCATTCACCATCATCTAGAGGGTAATGTAGAAAGGTAACCCACCGGAAGGGACACTCCGAGCTTTGGAAAGCATTCATAAAGTAATGGTAGGCAGGTAGGAACCCTAACCTTCGTTTCCCCCCTTTGTTTCCCCAAACAGTCATTTCCAAAAAGGGAGCTGGGGCATAGTGGTGTGCTCCAAAGGTACTACTGTGAGTCAAAAGGAACCAGTTGATTAAATCATTACAAATTGCCAGGGGTCATTTCGTAGAAAAAGAGGTGCAGGAGCTCATTAGCATAACTCATGTGCATAACTCATTTGCATATACCACACCCCCTGACATCACTGGAAGTGAGTCAGAAGGCAACACCCACCCCTCAGGCGCCACTCCACAGGTGAGTGAAACTGACCTGCTCTTCCTCCATTCCCTTCCCCATCCAATACTTTGGGCAATAAAAATAAGCGTAAAGAACACACCCTCATTCTCTTCCTGCTCCCTTGAAACCACCAGGTTTCAAGTAGCCTTGCTATACCCAGGACATGTGCACCACCCACCCCTTTCCCTTCCCCTCCCCACAACAAGACACCCTGTGAGGTGGGTGGGGCTGAGAGAGGTCTTTTGAGAACTGCTCATGAGAGAACAGCTCTGAGAGAACTTGTGACTGGCCCAAGGTCACACCAGCAGCTGCATGTGGAGGAGTGGGGAATCAAATCCGGTTCTCCCAGATTAGAGTCCAACTCCTGACCACTACACCAAACTGATAAGGTGGAAGCTGCTGAAGGGTTGGTGACATTTCTCCAGTACTTATGTGCCATGTGCCCAGATAAAAAATGGTATACTTAGACAATGTATATGCCACCTTGAGCAAGTCTCTGGAAAAGCAGCACACAGTCATAAAAGGAACAATGATAAAATTATCAATATTAAAACAAAACATTAACATCAATAAAGACCCTAGCAGGGCTTTCCCCGGGGTGCTGCACCTCTGCACTGCTCGGGGAAGCTGAGGAGGGGGTGGGGCTTGGTCATGTGCCCGCCCCCTGGGCTCCTCACTCCCAGAGCTGCGCTCCTGTGTGCTCCTGCTCCAACGGACCTCTGCAAATTGCTATCATGAGACCCGAGTGTCTGCTCATATAGGAGGCTGTTTGCTGCATCCAGGGCTTTTTTTTTCCCTCTGGGGGAATGTGTGCTGGAACGGAATTCCAGAACCTCTTCGACAAAAATTCTTTTAAAAATGTTTAAAAGTTTATGAGTGTTCAGTATACAGATTGAAAACTTCATTTCCCTCTTGAGAGTTTTGGCACCACTTCCCCCACCGCCACCCCCACCCCCACCCTCGCCAAAAGCCCTGACTGCATCTATGCATGATTTACTGTTCTGGCCTTGAGAGAGCCAGTTTGGAGTAATGGTTAGGAGCCCGGACTCTAATCTGGGAGAACTGGGTTTGATTCTCCACTCCCCCATGTGCAGCTGCTGGTGTGACATTGGGTCAGTTACAAGTTTTTTCAGAGCTGTTCTCTCAGGAGCAGTTCTTAAAAGGGATCTATCAGACCCACCTACCTGTCTGTTGTGGGGAGGGGAAGGGAAAGGAGATTGTAAGCAGCTCTGAGACTCCTTCAGGGTGTGAAGGGCGAGGTATAAATCCAGTCTCTTCCTCCTCTTCCTTCTGCACACATAAACACATGAAACACATGTTTTTGTTTTCTTTTTCCTGAATCAGACTGTCAGGGTCTGTGTTGCATGCAGTGACTGTCAGTGGTTCTCCAGGGTTTCAGGTACAGGTCTTGCCCAACACCTGCCCTTATAATTTGGAGACACCAGGGACTGAACTTGGGACCTTTGGCATGAAAAGCAGATGCTTGACCACTGAGCCAGTCTCCTCTGGGGTTGAGCTCTTCTGACCCATCCCTGCATCAGATGTAATTGCAGTGTCCAAAAGCTGCTGATACAGAGGTGTGTATCTGTGAGACTTCTGAATAGATCCAAAAAGTCAGGCCTTGTGGTTTAAAACAAAGTCTTTATTTCTTAATGGTCTTTCAGGAACACTTGCTTTGTTTGTGATACCACATACCTTAGGGAGGGGATTCATATACTGTATTCAAACAGGAACATAAGCATAGGTACCAATCAGAAGGAAAATAATCAAGCGCCAAAATATCTACCGTTACTTTCTCAGGGAAGAAAAGGCGCATAAGCTGAAACTAAATTCCCACCCTGACCCTGTGTGAAAGCTACTTGCCGCCCCCGCGTAAGACACCTGGAAAAGCAGAGCCCAGTTGCCCAAGGTTACAATAGAAATCAACATAGATAACTGAAGTCTAGCAAAACACATGAGCTCACCCATAGGAGGCTGGAGTGGGGAGGAGGGGGGAGGAGGGAGAACTGAGCCGTCAGAGCAGGAACTGATGCCGAGCTCCCGCCGGGATCTGTGACCGGGAAAGTTACAAGGAAGCAAAACATGACAGGAACCTGACAGGAACCGGGCCTCAGAAAAGCCACATACTCATGGTGGTGAGGCGAGATGGTTGATACTCGGGTGAGCTCCTGAGTATCACCAGCATTTTGCATCTTTAGGGCGGGTGCTCTGATATCTGAGACCCTGCTGATTCTCCCAGAGAGAGAATCAGTTGCAGGAGACTTGCCCTGATCTCCCTGCAAGCTGCTGGAAGATGGAGGCTGTCCTGAAGCATGGTGTGGAATGACACAGTCATGGAGCCATGACTGTGAATAAGCTGTGAACACCTGACTAAGAGAGCTCGAACCTCACCCATAACAGTGGTAAAGATAAGACCTGGTGTGAGTACCTGTAACTACAACAGCCCATCTTTTAAGACATTCTGATCTTGCCCCCATAAACTTTCCAAAAGCAAGGGAACAAGACACAGAGTCTCCCTCCCTCTCCTTCCCCCTCCTGAGTGGCTGCAAAGAGACTGGGAAGTTAAGATCTCCAAAACTACATAATGGGGCAAAAGAGTTAAATACCGCTATTTGAACATCTTAACAGATTTATCTGCCCTTATTAAATGGAATTATTACTTTTGAACTTACAATACAATGCCCTTTCCTTCTATTACTTGGGATTTAAAAATAAAAGAGACTTTGCTTAACATTTACAACAGAATGGTTGTTTTAAAATGGATTCTGGCTGTTTTTGAAGGTTTGAATGCCTCTAAGACTGTGCTTTTACACTGAAGATATACTCTAGAGTAACTGCTTTTGAGAAATATAAAGCAATTTCTTGTGGCTTGGTTTATGTGAGAAGATTCTTGGATTTGAATGTAGCTACTGAATCTGGCATACTGAATTAATTATAAGCTTCCGGAGACTCTCTGGGGAAGTAAACAAAAGAGAGCTGACCTTGAGTAACAGACTGGAACTATGCTATGATTAAAATGGAGTTACAAAATAACCATAAAGGAACAGAGAAGATAGAAGACTCAGATGACGTACAAGACACACAAGTTACCCTGCAACAATATCAAGAGATGCTTCAGACTGTAAGGTGATGAGAGATCCAGAATGCTTTTCATAATCTGCATAATAAGGAACTGAACTTACAAAAGCAACCTGCAAGCGAAAATGAAGAGTACTCGATTTTAACACACCCAGCTAAAGAGCAGGATTCTAACCTAGATGAACTACTTCAAGAAACTCTGCTTCCAGACAAAGACCTTATAAGAAGCAATGCAAAACAATTCAAAGAAACAATGGGAAGAGGACCAACTGGTTTGATTTTTGAACTGCCAGAAGAAAAACTACAATCAAAAACAACACACAAAACAATACGACAGGAAACTTTATCCAATGCAAGCATGAAATACTGAAGAGAAGAAACAAAGACCATCTCCAGCACACATAGAGAGAAAAGACACAGGCTTATGGTCATCATGAAAAATAAAATGCAAAAGAAGAGAGAAAAATACAAATATTATAACTAGACTGGAATAAGGAATGTTGATATATATTTCAGGGCTTAAATTGAGCTATAGCTGAAAATAAAAGTAATCTAACAGAAAAACATTCAAAAAAGGTAATTAATAGCGGCAACCCACTAAAAAGATATTTTGGATCTAGATTTACATATTGATAATGACTTTTCTGTGAGATATAATCAGAAATTACTATTTTTTTCTTCTTTTAGATTATTATCTTTATTCTGTTTCCATTAAAGACTATTATCTTTATTCTGTTTCCATTATATTGAAAATATAATAATTTACAAGACCATAAACAAACTAACAGACAAACAAAAACAACAACAGCAACATTACAAGGAAATTTTAATGCTTTGGTTTCTATTGGGATTTATAGAACTTTACTGTTTTTTAAATAAGACAGTTATAACAGAAAAAATCAGTAGAAGACTAATTATAATGTTATGGACTATATTTGTTTAAATTGTTTCAAGTTCATATATAATGGGGGGGAACATAGGCCGTGGACATACTGGTAATCTGCCGCGCCTCATCCAGACTGCAGGCGGCTTCCAGCGGCAGCGGCCAAACGCCGTGCGGCTCCCCCGCCCGGCGTGCGTTCACACCCGTCGGAAGCGGGTGGAAAGCGCGCCACAGCAGCCGGGACACCACTTTGAAGTGGTGCCCGGCTGCTGCGGGAGGAGCGCGGCGCCAGACGCGTTGCATCCAGGCCACCTCCTCCGGGCAGATGTGGTAGTCTGAACTGCCGCTAAAAGCGGAGGCAGAGCGGGCCAGACTGCCAGTCTGTCCTCGGCCATAGACATAGAGCAGTGTAAAGAAACCTAGTAATTATCAAAAATATACACTGTTTTTTTTTAAAAGATACTTGTTAACATTAGCAAACCTTTAGATAACTTTTGTTGATACGTTATGTGTGAGCTACTAGATACTGTAACAATGTAACAATCTCTTTTTCTCTTTTCTTTCGAAAACTAATAAAATATATTACATAAAAAAAGAAAAGCCACGTACTGCGCTTCAGCCTATCAGGAGGCACGGCCAGGTTAGTGACTTCAACAGAAAAAACAGCCAGTTGAGGGGCATAAAAGTGAATTGTGCCTCCAGTTTAATTCATATAAAAATGATGCTCAGCTATGGGTGAGGGGCCATAGCTAGTGGTACTTTTGCATGTGGAAACTTCCAGATTCTATCCCTGGCATCTCCAGGTAAAAAAGGGTCTCCACTTGCAGGCGTTTATCAAGAACTTCTCCTGCCTGAGCACTTTGGAGTGCTGCCACCAGATACAGTAGAAGGCTGATTCATGTGTTCGTACCCAATATTTGAGGACCGCTGGGCATGACAGTAGATACGCAGGTCTCCTGGTTTGGGAGATCCCATCACTGGTTGACTCTCTGTTCTGTGTTCCCATATCATCTTTCTTCCCAAGCTCCCATGGGAACCCTTCTTCAGCCCCCGCTGTTGGACAAGATTTTTTCCTCAGCCATATTTCCTTTCAGTTATTCCTTGTTCCACAGCCACCTAATAGAACGATAACAGCCTTACTGAATCGGACTAAAGATCTGTCAGACCCAGTGGCCTGTTTTCATCACTGGCCAGCCGGTGCCTCCGGCAAGTTCACAACTGAGATGCAAAGACCTGTTGTTTGTCCTCGATATGGGATATTCTGAAGACGTGCAGATGTCTCAGCAGGCCTGCCTAGCGACCTATCCACCTTTTTGTTTCCCTTGCTGTCAAATCACAGCTTGACTTATGGCAACCCTGTAGGGTTTTCAAGGCAAGAGATGTTCGGAGGTGGTTTGCCATTTACTGCCTCTGCGTCACAACCCTGGCATTCCTTGGGAGTCTCCCATCCAAATACTGACCAGAGCCAACTCTGCTTAGCTTCTGAGATCTAACAAAATCAGGCTAGCCTGGGCTATCTAGGTCAGGGCATCCTCATATACATATTCCCAATTACCCATGTTCTATAAAGCCACACTTCCCATGAACTTGTATAAACTGGCAGCCAGATTCCATCCCCGAGCCACCAGCAGTCATTAGAGCCCACTCTCTATGTCTCATCTCTTCGGGATTTCCAACTATTTATCTAGTGCATTTCCCCCCCACACCCTCTTCCTCCAGGGAGCTCAGAGCAGTGTACATGTTTCTCCCTTCCTCATTTTATCTTCACAACATCCCTTTGAGGTAGGTGATGCCAAGAAAGAGTTCCTGTCCCAAGGTCACCCAATAATGGAAGAGTGGGGATTTGAATCTGGGTCTTGCAGATCCCAGTCCAACCCTACTCTAACAACTATGCTGTACTGGCTCTCACCAACTGGCTTTACTGCCCTTAGCCCTGCAGCTGTACCTCTGCTACCATAGGCAGGGTAAGCCTTTGAACCTTACAATAAAGTGATTCTCTGCATCCAAGTCTTCACAATAATTCAGTCTTGCAGCCAAGTCACCTTCAGCTCCTTCGACCAACATGCTTTATCATATATCTGAATCTGTAATTGTTTCTTGGAGCCCAACAAGTAGGGACCTCTGAAAGAGGCAAATTCATTTGTTGTCTATGGCTGTGGTCACACGTGCTAAATCACCCACTTTCAATCCACTTTCAGTGCACTTTCCAACTGAATTTTACTGTACAAAATCCAGTTGGAAGGTGCATTGAAAGTGGATGGAAAATAGATTATTTAGTGTGTGTGACCGCACAGCCCTTAATATGGAGCTTTGAGATGCCAGCCATAGAACCTACATGCTCTGTATGGCGCCGACATTGGAATCCAGGGACTAGCCTTGCAGTGGCTTCTTTACTTTCTCCAAGGCCAGGGACAAAGAGTGGCGCTGGGGGATCAGCTGTCCCGAAGGCACCCACTGGAATGTGGAGTCCTCAAGGGGCGGTGTCCCCAATGCTTTTAAACATCTATATGTGCCCTCTTGCCCAGAATGCCTGGAGGCATGGGCTGGGTTGTCACCAGCATGCAGTTGACACCCAGCTCTGTCTGCTGTTGGATGGCTGGTCCAACTCCAAACTGGAAGATCTAGACCGGGCAATACAAGCTGTAGCTGGTTGGCTTAGGCTGAGCCGGATGAAACTGAATCCAACGAAGACAGAGGTCCCATATATGAGCCGCAGCAATCCGAGGGTAGGGATCTCACTTCCGACACCGGAGGTTAGGAGTTTGGGAGTGCTCCTGGATGCCTCTTTAACAACGGAGGCCCAGGTAGCAGCCACTGCCAAGTCGGCCTCTTACCATCTTCAGCAGATTAGGCAGTTGGTTCCCTTCCTCGAATACAGTGATTTGGCGACAGTGATCCACACAATGATCACCTCGAGACTGGATTACTGTAATGCCCTCTACATGGGGCTGCCCTTGTCACAAATCTGGAAGCTGCAGTTGGGGGGAAATGCTGCGGCCAGGCTGTTGATGGGATGCCCTACGCGGCCAGGCTGTTGATGGGATGCCCTATGCGGGGGCACATCCAGCCTGTGCTAAAGACATTACACTAGCTGCCTATAGCATACCGGATCCACTTCAAGGTGCTGGTTCTTACCTTTAAAGCCCTTTATGACCAGGGACCTGCATACCTTTCCCCATATGTACCTCAGAGAGCACTGCAGTCAGGGATCCAGAGGCAGCTGACCCTCCCAAGTATTAAGGAGGCCAGACTGGCAACGACTAGGGCCAGGGCTTTTTTGGTGGCGGCTCCATTCTGGTGGAATGAGCTCCCAGAGGAGATCAGGGCCCTGCAGGACCTTTTACAGTTCTGCAGGGCCTGTAAAATGGAGCTCTTCCACCAGGCCTTTGGAGCCGCCACTACTGTCACCACCGTAAGAGCCCTGAACCGTGGGACCCTTAACTACTGCCCGAGCCAATCCCTCCATTTATGACATCTGATGTATCTCCTATGACATCTGAAGCTGAATGGACCTACGACACTAGCTCCCTATGATATCTGAAGCTGAATGGAGCTGACATGACAGTGATTAGCACTGAAGCTGTATGGAGTTGATGCGATAATGACTAGCACTTTACTATTTTTACTTGGGGTTTTATATTGAATTTTAACATTGTATTTTATTGGGCAATATGTTCCTGAATTTTATTAGTTGTAAGCCACCCTGAGTCAGCCCTGGCCGAGAGGGCGGGATACAAATCTCAATAAATATAAATAAATAAATAATAAAAAAAAATTGTGCCAGTTAATTTTGATAAAAGACCCTATAAAGTGAAGGAGCTCATTGTGGGATCAGCTCCCCATTCTGGTGTGATTTTTTCAAGTGGTGAATATGTTTGTGTGAATATGCTTGTGTGAGCTGTTCTCAAGAATGGACCTGTTGAAAGGCAGGGACAATTCTGTATGACTTTCTGTTCTTCTTCCCAGATGATTATGTCGTGACATCTCTCATTGGCAGATGACTAGATACTTATGGCTCCCTCGATGCCACTCTAGGGATTCAGGCTGGGAGATAATTATTGAGTCTGTGGGGAAGGGAATGAACTGGAATGCAGAATAAGAAGGTGGCCTTTACTAACTCGTATATGTCTTCCTAATTCTTTCAAGTAGTGCCCTTGGGAGAGTTGCGCAAATGTGACTCTATTTTCACAAGAAACCCTTTGGCCAGTCTTGCATCAGGATAGCATCGTCAAAGATATTTAGGATATACAGAATCTAACATTTCATGAACCTGGTTTCCTAAGTATCTCAAGATGCAAACTGTTTTATTTTGATGTTTAGGTGTATGTGGGGGTACTTTGTCACCCTTTAGAAGTCACAGAGCCCAAGATGGGCGCTGCAGGTAGAGAGAGGCTGGGAGCTCTACAGAAGCAGAGATGAAGAAGAAGAAGAGAAAAAGAGATTGGATTTATATCCCACCCTTCACTCACTTGTAGTCTCAGAGCGGCTTACAAACTCCTTTCCCTCCCCCTCCCCACAACAGACACCCTGTGAGGTAGGAGGGGCTGAGAGAACTCTTTCCCAAACTGTCCTTGAGAGAATAGCTGGTACAGAACTATGGCTTGCCCAAGGTCACCCAGCAGCTGCAAGTGGAGGAGTGGGGAATCAAACCCGGTTCTCCCAGATTAGAGTCCGCGCACTTAACCACTACACCAAACTGTCTCTCGATGGGGAACAGATGGGGAACAGATTTAACACCCTAGCCTGATGGTGCTCGTGGTGACATTTTTTTTTCTCCTGCATATGGGAAGGGCTGTCTTTTTCTCCTGTTGGGAGAAAACATAGTGCTGTCTGGAATGAGAGACAGAGAGGTGGTGGGTAGAGTGGACGTGAGCCAGGTGACCGTCAGGGATGCCCTCCAGTCCCACAGGCTGTGTTCACACTGGAGTGCTGGAGCCTGCTGGAGTGGCTGCAAACGGCTTGTTCTATAAAAATCACGATCACACTCACCTCTCCTCGAGCTGCCCTCAAGCGGCTCCCCCGCGTTCACACTAACGACAGGGGGGGAGGGATTTCGGGGCTTTTAAAAAAAAAATTTCGCCACTTATGTATGCGCACATGCGCTCATCCACATAGATGAGAGAAATCTCTTTACGCATGCGCATTCCGATCCGGCTGAATCACTGTTTCCTTCTACCAGTAGAAATCGGGTTGAGATTTCAACCCGAAAATAGCCTCATCGTGACCGCAAACTCATGTACTCAGTAGAACTACCCTCCATTTGAACATCTGAACTTTTAACATAGGTTTGTATGTGTGCTCATGCGATCATCGCTAAAGTAAAAAAAAAAATGGCGGACGCAAAGCGGAAGCCAGAGGCTTCAGCAGGGAGGGGAGGGGGGTTACTCGGAAGTGCTTCGGAGACGGCTCCTCATTCATACAGCTCCAAATGCGGCTGCAGCCAGAAGACGACAGCTGAGACCAGCAGGGGAGCTGGTCTCGGATTTCAGACGGTTTTTCATACGGTAAACGATGCCTGTGGACAGGAGCCAGCTGTTACAATGTAGACGAGCAGATCTGAGCCAGCTGCAGCCGGCCCAAATCTGCCAGTGTGAACGCAGCAACTGAGTCACTGTTCCCGGCTCCCACTCCTGGAACCCCTGAACAACTTCCCAGCCAAGTTTACCTGTGAGCTCTTGAGTTGGGTTTTGCACACAATAAATCAAACTTTGTAAAATGAATTAAGGTTTATTAAGTTACTAAAAATATCAGCTATCCAGGACAGTCTCATCAGGGCAATAACATGTAAATAAGAAAGCTAACTTTCCTATCTAATACATTTCATACCCGGGTTACAGATGGCAAATCTCTTAACAGCATGAAAGCATTCTATCCGTTGCAGCCGGTCATTCGGTACCATAGCATCAGCATGCCCTTACTCTTATTAACCCATAACTCCCAATTATAGCTCTTTTCCCTATAGAGTCAGGTGGTCTGTCTCATCCAATCAAAGATCTTATCAGGAACTTTCCAGAAGATGCTAGCCTCTGCACCTCATTCCCCCTTCCCATCATGTTATACAGTTAAGCACAGGTTCCCATGATTTATTTATTTTATTTATTTATTTTTCGCATTTCTATCCCGCCTTTCCAGCGAACTGGCTCAAGGCGGCTCGCAACATAACATACCACCGAAGTGGTTTACAATTTAAAAGCATAAATAAACAACATTATAAAACGACTCACATAGCCGTATTGGCGGCATCTACGTGCTCCTGGAGAGTAGCAGCAACAGAAGGTTTGGCCTGTGGAACCAGGGCGATGTTGTCCTGCCATCTCCCCGGTGGCAGCTCCTATTTGAAAGCCTGGCGGAAGAGCTCCGTCTTGCAGGCCCTGCGGAACTGCAACAAATGATGTACCTGATTACCACATTCCTCCATTCGGCCTTGAAGGAGATAAGGCTAGTGGTGACAAGAGTGCTCAAATCACAGGCACCTCTGAGCTCAACTAGACCTTTGAATATTCACATTAACCCTTGTGATGGAATTAGGGTGCTTAGCATCACACTATCAGACAGAGAAAGAAAGAATCAAGGATTGGGGGGAAAGGAGACCAAACACCAGAAAGATGTTAGGGGGAGAGAAAAGAACCAGACAAGATAGTCTTCCATGTGGGAAGAAGATCTGAAGATGATAGAGTGATGCAGTAGTGTGGAAAGGGATGGGGGGAATCATCTGGAAACTTCCCTGCAGCCAGCCTACCTTCCTACCATGAAATTCATGAACTTTTAAAAAATTAATAAATGAGCCTCAGTTGGACCCACCAGTTGGGTACATATCAACCTTCTTATCCAGGCAGAAGAGTGTTAGGTCATTAAGAGATGCTTTATACGTGACATTTTCCCTGTATTGAGATAATCTTGCTAGTTAAACTGAACTTCCATACTCAGAGGCAGTATATCTCTGATTACCAGATGCTGGAAGCAAAAAGGCAAGGGATGGCCATTGCCTTCATGCCGGCTTGTGACCTTCCAGAGGCATATGACTGTTGATGGAAACAGAATGCTGGATCTAGTGGACCACTGGTCTGCTCCAACAAGGCATTTTTGTCCTCTTCAAGTCAACATCTCCAGATAACATTAAAGAAAGGAGAGCTCTCGCAGAGGGTCTATTCAGGCTCCTGATTGCACTGCAAGGATCCCTCTAATACATGGTGCCCACTGGAGTGGCTAGGATGGTCTTAAGATATGGAGGAAGCATCTTTTTTGGCCATTGGCTGCAGTGCAGACGAGACAACAGAATGTACCTGGTAAGCCATACACAACCCTGTGCCATAGGAGTCAACAGGGCAAACTAGTATCTCAGCAGTCACACCCAACATGCACATCTGAGAAACGGGGCCACTAATTCTCATACTGGTGCTGGGCAAATCTAACCTCATCTTGAATTAAGAACATAAGAGCAACCATGCTGGATCAGACTGATGCCCAATCTAGTCTTTCCAATAGTGGCCAATCATATGCCACAAGGAAGACCGCTAGCACAGCCCATGGTAATGCCAACATCTGATAACTGAAGGCATTCTTCATCTGAACCCAGACAGCCCATATCATAGCTAATAGCCAGCTTGTCCAGCAAGGCAGGATATAAATTGAAATAATAAATAAATAAATAAATAAATAAATATGTCACACTTGTTTTTAAATGCACCTTGGTTTGTGGTTATCATCAAATCTCATTCATTCATATTTTGAGTATTATAAAATGCAGGTTTTGATGACAAAATTTAGCAAGTCCTGACTATCAAAAGCTTTTGTATCCCAATCTCAGCAGAAGACCTGTTCGATTTGATGAGACTTGCTGTGGCTTTGGAGAATTGGCAAGGTTTCTTTTAGTTGGGAAACACACTTGGATAATTTTCATGCCTGACATCAGTTGCCTTCAAAGGGGTTCCACACACCTTACCTTGCCATCAGTACAGTACATAGCTTCTCCATGTTTGTCCACAAGTAGCACAATTACTTCCATCGCTTCACAGGGCATGGCCAGCTTGAATGCACTGTGTTTGTTCTTCCCCCAAAGTGTGATTTATGATTTCCCTGAATTTGGGGCTTTAAAGGCTTCATCCTTAATCCCTTATCTGGAATTTCAATAATTAATTGCTTCAGACAAATTACAGCATTTGCTTTCATATTTCTCTGTATGCTGTACACAGATAAGTAACCTCCATTTATCAATTATATTCAGCTCCACATTAATTATATTTCCAAAGCGACTGGAATGTGTTGTGCTGTTCACGCTTCTTTAGTGATGCACAAATGAGCCACATATTTAATTGTAACAGGATAGAAATTATTTAAGAGGAACCAAGTTGAAATATTGAATCCTTTGCATTAAAAAATGAGTACATTTAGGTAGAATGTTAGAATGATTTTTTTTTCAATTAATCTCACCACTGTTTGACCTGCCTCAATTGAGATTAAAGTTGCTACTTTCCTGCCCTGCCCTGCCCTGGTTGGGCCAGGCAAGCTTGATCTTGTCAGATCTCAGAAGCTAAGCAGGGCTGACCTTGGTAAGCATTTGGATGGGAGACCTCCAAGGAATACCAGGGCCAGGAGGCAGAGGCAGGCTATCAAATTGCTTCTCTGAACATCCTCAGTGCCCCAGTAGGAGTCAACAGAGATCACCATGACTTCCAGGCATGGGTACACACATGCACGCACACACACATATATACTGATAAGTATTGGAGTCGGGAGTCCATGGAATAGTGAAACAGCTAGATCTTTATTGCTGGTCCGGATGAAGCATACAACCCAGGGCTCGAAGCCCTCCTTTTATGCTGGTCAGGGACAATCTCCTGACCTCCCCCAACTGGCCTGATAGGCTATTAGAAGTCTATTTACATTTCATAGGTTCCCTGGGAGAAACTTAGGTACATGATTGGTGGCCGGTTTGAATCCACCTGGCCTTTGTTCTACCTGGCTGAAGCTCAGGTAGTTTCTTGGCCATGTGCTCTGGCCATGCTCGGGCCATGTGCTCTGGCCATGCGGTCGCAATTACGGGAGCACATGGCGACCGCATGGTCAATACATAACATATACACACACACAAAATGCAAAAAATACCCCCCCAAGTTGCTGCTGTCCTCTTAAATAGCCACCATTCCAATTTTTAAATGCTGTTTCCTCCTCTTATAAGAATTGCTAGAGAAAAATAGTCAAAATGCTTAAATATTCAGAGTTTCAATGGGACTTTGCTTCAGTGGAGATGAGATGTTTCCTTTAGTTTAAAAATGCTTTATTCCTAAAGGATAGGGATCACAGGAGAGCCACAGAATAACAAACATAACTATGAGCTACATTTTTAAATCTTACTCTTTACAAAGCATGGTGAGAACAACAACGGAGAATCTCCTTCTTCTTGACCCCGAGAAGGAAGTCACCTGTATACAGTAACCAATCAATACAGCAATACCGCCTTACTTTCCCGCGCTTTTCTTACATTGGCTGCGTGCCAGGTTCCCCTTCCAGGTCAGTCTAAACAAAAGCACTGAAGGTAAGCAAGTTAACCCTATAATGACTGGAATATCATCTTGCTAACACACACATTTCCGACACCCCTTCTCAAGATCCAATGTGTAAGTCATTATACATGCACAAACAAAACATTATTCATCATTCATTTCAACATTTGCATCAGGCATACTCAACATTTCACGAAGTCGTTCAAATTTCTCTTTGGTCAGTGGCTTAGTCAGAATGTCAGCCACCATTTCCTCTGCACGACAATGTTTAATCTCTATTAGCTTCTTCTGGTACAAATCTTTCACTAATGCACACTTAATACCAATAGATCTACTTCTTGCCGTGGCGCTCTCTTCCTTACATATAGTAATACAAGCCTGATTATCCTCAAACCTAAGTACAGGTACAGGTTCTCTTATTCCAAAGTCCTTTAACTAATGAAAAATCCTTTCAAGTCTACTACAGGCACTTGCTGCTGAAATACACTCAGCTTCTGCCGTAGATTGTGCCACAACAATTTGCTATCTACTAGTCCAGTCTATTAATCCATCTCCGTAGAAAAATAGATATCCACTAGTTGACTTGTAATTGTTCGTTTCTTCTCCCCAACTGGCATCCATATATCCAACTATAGTCTTGGCCCTTCAGATGCTGCAATTTTCAGTTGTAAGTCCATCATTCCCTTTAGATACCATGCCATTTTCTTTATTGCACTCCAATCATGGTGATTAGGCGAACTCACTTTTCTGCATAAAATGCCAGCTGCCGCTGTGATATCTGGCCTCGTGGTTTTCCTCAGGTAGAGAAGTTTTCCCACTGCTTCCCTGTATACTCCAGTGTCCTTCAGCGGTTTTCCATCCTTTTCCTTTAGATATCCAGGTTCAAGTGGTAGAGATGATGCTTTGCAGTTCTTCATACCAACAGATTCTACAAAGTCCATAATCTTTCGTTTCTGGCATAGAAGAAAAGTTCCATCCTCAAGTCTCTCAATTTGCATTCCAGGGTAGTGTTGTACATTTCTTAGCTGTTTGACTTCCACTTCTTTATTCAGTCCATCAGCTATTTCTTTGATGTCCTCTCTGTTTTGACAAGCCACGATCAAGTCGTCAATGTAAACAAGAACATACTGGTATTGTCCTCTTTTAATTCTAGTGTACAAAGTTCAGCTTTCCCTTGCTCAAAGCCTTGCTTCTGTAATAGTCCAGTAATTTTGTCATACCAGGTCTTTGCTCCTTGCTTTAGCCCATAGAGTCCTTTGTTGAGTCTGTAGACATAATCTTCTTGTCCTTTGACTTTAAAACCTTCAGGTTGTTCCATATAAATTTCTTCAGATAGTTCTCCACTGAGAAATGCAGTCTTTACGTCATGAGGCTCTACTATCATGTCTCTTGATGCTGCAACACTAAGAAGTGTTCTGAACGTTGCTTGGTCAGTAACTGGAGCAAAAGTTTCAAAATAGTTAGTCCCATATTCTTGTGAATAGCCTTTAGCTACTAGGTGTGCTTTGTATAGCTCCACAGTTCCATCTTCTTTGTGCTTGATCTTGAATACCCATTTGCATCCAACAGGCTTTCTGCCTTGAGGTAGTTTAGTAAGAGTCCAAGCTTCTTTCTCATATATGGATAGTATTTCCTGTTCCATTACTTCAAGCCATCTGCCTCTTTCACTTGCAGGTAAGTTGCATATCTCTTTCCAGTTCTTAGGTTCCTTTGCAGATTGTACAGTTTCACAAAATCCATATTTCTTTGCTGGTTGCCCTTTAGTGCTCCTTTCTGATTGTCTCACACTGGTTGTGGGTTCTGCTGCCTCCTCTGGTGCAGTTCCCTCTTCCCCTTCTGTTCTGGTAGTTTCCTCAGAAGGTAGACCTGCCAGTTCCCCGGTGGTCACCACGGGTAACCATGCAACCAACTCTTCAGGTGCAGTCCCAGACCTCTGTGGATCAGTTACAATGGAAACACTTGGCAAATTACTTTTATCAACAAATACAACATTGTATTCCCCAACTGTGTGGGTTTGGGGGTTGTATATTCTGTATCCCTTTCCACTAACAGGATAGCCTATTAAAAGTCCAATTTCAGCTCTGGGGTCAAGTTTTCCCCTTTTCTCCTTTGGTATATGAGCATACCCTTTGGAACCAAAAGCTTTGATGTGCTTTAGTCCAGGCTGCTTTCCAAACCAGGCCTCAAAAGGAGTGGTCCCAGTAATCTTTGAGGGTACTCTATTGTGTAGATACACTGCTGTGTTCACAGCCTCAGCCCATAAGCCATTTGGTAGTCCAGAATGCATTAGCATAGCTCTACACATTTCTTGGATTGTTCTGTTCAGCCTCTCAGAAGATACATTTTGTTGAGGTGAATGAGGGATAGACACCTTGTGTTCAATCCCTTCAAGTTCCAAAAATCTTTTAAATTCCGTATTGCAATATTCTCCACCTCCATCAGTACGTAAGCTTTGAGGTGCTTGGCCAAACTTGTTTTTAATTGTGGCCACATAACATTTGAATTTATTCAGCATCTCATCCTTGCTCTTCATCATATACACAAAAGTATATTTTGTTTTGCTCTCAGTAAAAGTCACGAAATATTTGTTCCCACCATAGGATGGCGCTAGTGGACCAACAAGATCACTATACAGTCTCTAGAAACTTCCCATCATTAGCAGGAAATTTTCCAGTATATCTTTGTGCTGTGCCTTTAGCTTTGAGACACGTGTCACACCTCTCCTTCGCCTTGTCACAAGTCACAACAGGGATTCCACATTCCTTCAATAACCTTTAAATGCTCTGCATACTCCAATGCACAAACTTCAAATGCCATGCATACAAACAACTCTGATGATTACAAGATCCATTGCCAGTTTGATAAACTTGTCTCTCATCAGTATCAAAAATATCAGATTCTTCACCAACATTAACAAGATAAATCCATTCTTTTCATGCACTTCCTAAGCAGCTGAGTAAACTAGTGGGCATTTACAATCAGCTAAAGGAACTGAAAAAGACACCTGATGAAATAGATATAATTTCTGCCATTCTTCGGGGTTTGCCAGCTTCGTACAAAGGTTTAGCTATGACTTTGAGGCACTAGAAGGTTTTAAAGCTTGAAAACTTATTGATGACTTTAAAGGAGAAATATGATTCAAGGTGCGACAAGGATGCTCTGTCTGGTGATGACCTATGGGAGTTCAAATGAAGGATCCGTCTAGTCTCGCACCCTTCTAATCCTGCTTCCTGTACCCAAGGGCAGCCAACCAGATGCCCAAGGAAGCTTGCAAAAATGGAAATAGAAATCCCATGTTGATTGCAGGCCCAGGGCTTAGTAAGGGGAGCCCACGCAGAGAAACACAAACACACAATCACAATATTTTGGAATAAAAACAGGCCACAGCGTTTATTATTTCCAGACCAAGGAGCATTGGCAAAGCATGGGGGCAGATCCTGGCCGTCTGCTGGGGAAAACCCAGGAGTGACAAATATTATTGGTATCTGAAGAGCGGCTGACAGTGAGTGGTACTATTTGACACCTGGGGTGAGCCTGGGCACAGCCCCCCAACTGGGCATACCACATGGTAGCTCAAACCCCCAGACCCCATAAGGGAATCCCCAAAGGGGGAAAGGTGGACACTCAGGCCCTTCTTCCCCAAAAGGATCTGCCCAGATGCACAAAACCACCCATCTGTGACAGCTAGTGTATGCACGGACAGAAACCCAAAATCCCAGGGAGAGTGGGTGGGGATCCAAGCAAAACCACGGTACCAGAGCCAGTTTGGTGTAGTGGTTAAGTGCATGGACTCTAATCTGGGAGAACTGGGTTTGATTCCCCACTCCTCCACTTGCACCTGCTGGATGACCTTGGGCAAGCCATAGTTCTGGCACAGCTGTCCTTGAAAAAGAGCAGTTTCTGTTATAGCTCTCTCAGCCCCACCTACCTCACAGGGTGTCTGTTGTGGGGAGGGGAAGTGAAAGGAGTTTGTAAGCTGCTCTGAGACTCCCTTGGATAGTGAAGGATGGGGTATAAATCCAATATCTTCTTCTTCTTCTCTGAGCAGTGCCCTTTAAATACCACCAAGCAGGCTCTACATCACCCTTACATAGAGCCCACCAAAACTTCCCATGCTTCCCCAGGCCAGCCAATGGATGACATAGTGTTGGAGCATTTACAAGTTCTCTCCCTGATGTCATGAAAGAGTTGAACTGTTTGTTGTTTATGCCAATTGTTAGACAGGGAGGACCTATGGGTGTCAAGTAGAGGCTTCCGGGTTAGAAGGGGTAGACCCTTGCATAATGAACTGACCTCTAGCCTGCTTATTGGTCAGTTTGTAATTGGGAGATGTTGCCTGAGTTTTGTTGCCATAGGCATTTTGGGTTTCCTTCTCCCTTCTTTGGTTCTAAGATCAGATGAGAGCATCCATCTTGGTGTTATCAGTAACTAGCAAGATGTAGCTAGATAGAGTTGTTTTTTCTTATTTTTATTCCTCCATGTAACCCTCCCTAATATCTTAGTAAACTTTTCTTTTAGCTAATTCACATGCATGTGCTGCGTGATTATTTTTATGTTCCAACACCATCTTCAAGTACTTGAAGGACTGTCCTCTAGAGGATGGGGCAGAGTGTGAGGCTTCTGCTCGAAGTAGTCAAGGATCAGATCTTTGTTGATGAAACACAGTTCTTTATTTCCTATTACTACATTACTACAGGTCCTCAGATTATTGTCAGAGATAAAACATACAATAGAAGCAGGACTAATATACCCTCCAGCACAATTTGAATTGCCCATAGGTAACCAATCAACAGGAAGGAAAAACCACGGGCTAAAGGTCCCTTGACCGTTTGCTTCCCACAGGAAAAGGTTAGGTGTGAAGCAGTAAATTTCCCTTCTTAAACCAGACCCCTCAGATGTAACCATCTTTCACATAACAAATAGCTTTCTCCAAGGCCTTCACACGTTGATAAGAAACTGGTCCCCGTCTCCCCTGGCAGGGAGGAAAGGAATGCGGAGGCGCGAGGGTGAGAGGCCGATTGTTCTCATGCTCTGAAGTCGCCACCCTCCCGGACAAATGGTTACATTAACCAGCCCTAGCCAGAACCATAAACCCAGGGCTATAAAGAAATGAAAAGGGACAATGCATAGTGGATAGCATGGGTCAAACAAACAAGCATCAAACATCAAACATGGGTTACATAGTAAATGCAAGGATAGGTTACACAAGTTACATAGATAGCAATAAGCCCCAGAAGCCCTTGTTAGAATCCATAGATTCTGACACAGAGTTGTTTTCTGTTGCCCCAGAAGGTCGGGCTAGACCCAATGGGTTGAAATTAAATCAGAAGAATTTTTGGCTAAACATTAGGAAGAACTTCTTGATAGTCAGAGTGGTTCCTCGGTGGAACAGGCTTCCTTGGGAGGTGGTGGGCTCTCCTTCCTTGGAGGTTTTCAAACAGAGGCTAGATGGCCATCTGACAGCAATGCTGATTCTGTGAACATAGGCAGATCATGAGAAGGGAGGGCAGGAAGGGTTGCATCAGTGCTTAGTTCTTGTGGCCCTTTCTTACATGCCCAGGGAAATGCTGATCGCCACTTTGGGGAACAGAAGCAATTTTTCTCCAGGCCATTTTGGCTGGTGATTCTGGAGGGGGTTTTTTTTGGTCATCTTCTTGGCATGGAACAGGGGTCAATGGGGTTGTGTGTGGGGGGAAATATGTGTGAATTTCCTGCATTGTGCAGGGGCTGGACTAGATGACCCTGGAGGTCCCTCCCAACTCTATGATTCTAGGATTCAACATGCATGCTAGCCAGTGCAGTGGCCTGAGGCTCTCACCTTTGCCGCCAACAGACTAGGGGTGAGAAGGCCTCCTCCAGACCCCTCCTGAGCCCATGCTGCAAACTGGCCATGTTAGGTGAGTCATATTTGTGCTTGCTAACAACATTTAATAAGCAGAGGTATACTTACCACGGCATATGGAGGTTTCATGTAATTCCAGAGGGGTAGCCAGGCTCATCTGGTGTAGCAAAACAGGTCCTCTGTTTGCCCCGATTGCAGCCTCAATTTCACACTATTTGCCGCGGGGCACATTTTTTTTTTTTTATAAATTTTTATTGATTTTTCCTATATCTACAACTAATACACTACAATCTAAGCTACATATACCTTATACAGAGAGTACTTTATCATTTGCTTAATACTACCATGTTACATAATATAATTATGAAGCATTTAGAACCTTGGATAAATTTCAATTATTTTGTTACTGCTACTATAAAAATTATCAAAACTATTTGGCAGGCATGCCCACCTAGAGAAATACGGTTAATTAAACAATTTATAATACATAGGTGCAATGCTTAATAAAACAGTTTAATCACTATTTCTTCTTTCATCCTCTTCTTGTCTTAACAGTCTCATCTACTTTTGGAGCTGCTGCTCCTTTTTCTGAGTCAGACACTTCTTCTTCACTCTTTGAGCTATCAAATCCATACATGCTTTCTTGCGAGGCCAGTGAACCATCTGAGTCTCTCCCAGTTTTCTTTTTTTTGCTTTTTTCCAGAAATTTTTTCGCTTGTTGAACAGAGTCAATCTTATACTTCTTATCTTTGATGCTGAAGCATAGTCCTTCTGGAGTATTCCAGCGATAGATGATAGACTCAGACTGGAGCCAAGATGTCAATTTTCCATAGGCTTTCCTTCTTTTCCTTATTTCAAATGGGATATCCTTCATCACTTTTACTTCTTCTCCCAGGATCTTCAGAGCTGCTTTGTTTGTGGTCCTAAGCACCACGTCTCTTGTAGATTTTTTGGAGAACCTTATCATAATTTCACCAGGCAGGCTTTTCTTTTTAGTATAATCTGGATAGGTTCTGTAAACCATATCCATATCGCTTTTTATATCCGCTGCTTTCATGCCTGTCACTGGTTCAAGTGCTGCACTTAGCAAATTTTTAAGGTCTTCTCCTGTGTTTTCTGGCACATTCTGAAGTCTTAGGAAAAAATTCGATCTTTCCATTTGTAATTTCAAAAGCTGATCATGGTGGAAGGCCTTTTCCTTCTCTGCCTTTTGTAGTCTTGAGTCTTGGTTTTTTACTGAAGTTTTTACTTCCAGAAGTTCTCGCTGCAGCTTCTCTGTGGTTTTATTTGACTCTTTTAGTTCTAACTGCATTTTGTCCATCTTCACGTTGAGAGCTGTCATTTGGTCCACTAGAGGTCGCAATAACGAGGAGAACACCGCGCTCATCTCTGTGGTATCAACCTTTGCACTCGGAGCTGTACTTCCTAGTTTGGGGGAAGGTTTCGGTTTCCCTGCCATTGTTGAGGCTGCGCTCTTTGTTTATAGATAGATAAGATGAACGAAAGGAGCAAATTTTCGAACAGCACTTATGTCCTTTTAAAGTTTATATCTCCAAGTGAGCGATGCTGCCATCTAGCAAGGCGGATGGGCTTTTATTCATGCAGTAACGCCACGTGAAGAGTCTGGTAAGTACGCCAGTCCCGGAGAGGGGGGGTGGGTTTCACTCCTCCCGCCGTCTTCCCGCTGTATTCTGCTTTTCTTACTTCAGACTCACGTTTTCTCCATGCGTAACTGTCAGTTCCAGCCTCATTGCTTCGCACTCTCTGCTGCTTCACGGATTTGCGCTTTCAGCCATATGGCTCCCACAGCGGGGGAACCTATGGGGGTGATGAAAAGGGATCTCGATCCCTCGATCGCCACCATAGGGAGAGATCCCCTTCGTGCCACCCCAGGCAGAGCCCCCTCACTGGGGGCTCTGGGGGCTCGGCACCAGTCCAGAGCCCCTTCTTCCCGCCGGGTACGGATCACGCTCCCCACAGTTGCGGAGGAGCACGTCCGCCATTATCACAAGTCTTGCCGGAAGTCACCGCAGGGCACATTTTGACCCAGGGCTTTGCGCGATTTCCTCCGCGGCTTCGGTGATCCTGTTTTTTGAGGATCACCGAAGCCGCGGAGGAAATCGCGCGAAGCCCCGGGTCAAAATGTGCCCCACGGCAAATAGTGTGAAATTGAGGCTGCAGTCAGGGCAAATGGAGGACCCAATGCCAAGGCAGCACAGGGGCAGCACTTGTGGGAAATCACAACTACTTGAGATGCAATGGGAAGATAGGAGACAGTTTCCCCCATATTTATACAGAAAATTTCAGAAGAGAAGGAGGGGGAAAGGGCAGGAGTTGAGGGAAGAGAAGCCTGGCGTCATAAATCAGGTGTCAGGGACTGTAATGGCTTAGGTTGTTATGCATCACGGGTGATCAGAGGTTCTAGCATAAAAAGTTGCATTATGTGCTTTTCTCATGGCAGCAGATACAATATTAACCTATCCAGTGCCAATGAATATTGGGGATGCGGTGAACTTTTTCTGAGAACAGGTTTGGAAGGTGAACATACTGACAGCTGCACCCAGCCGAGCCTCAGATGTCCTCACTGCCATCCAGGCTGAACAGCTTTCAAACGGCTGTGCGGCTGTCCAGTACCTGTGGTGTTTCAGTTTCATTTCTCTGAGCCTGCAAACTGGGTTTTTTAAATATCTGCTTAGTAGGTGAAACTGAATCTTCCCCAAGGTTACTGACAGGGCTATTTTTGGGCAGGAACGCATAGGAACGGAGTTCCGGCTGGCTCCTGAGTTGGCCACACCCAGCAGGAACTCATTAGCATAATAGGCCACACCCAGCAGCAGAAACTCATTAGGATTGGCTACATTAGGGGTATGTAGCCTAACATGCAAATTAATTCCTGCTACAAAAGAAAGCCCTGGGTTTTGACAACAAACATTTGTAAACAGAATAAGAAGCAAAAGCTGGGTGTGGCTGGATGACCACTCTTCGGGTAACATGGGGGTGTGGCCTGATATGCTAATAAGCTGTGGTGTGGCCTAATATGCTAATGAGTTCCTGCTGGGCTTTTTCTACAAAAAAAGCCCTGGTTACTGATGGTTGTGTCAGGTAATTAAATGACACATGGTGTGCCGTAACACCCCAAAATCTATGTGGAAGATGTACAGGTGGAAAATAGCTTCAGCAAGGCTGGAATGAGAAGGTTCGAGTCCGGGAGCACCTTAGAGACCAAAAAGACTTTTGGGATATGAGTTTTCAAGAGTCAAGACTGCTTTGTCAGGTATATGGATGCCAGCCTCCAGGTGGGACCTGGGGATCCCCCAGAATTACAGCTCATCTCCAGTTCCCCTGGAGAAAATAGATACTCTGCAGGGTGGACTCTATGGCATTGTAGTCTGTACCCCACTGAGGTCCCTGTCCTCCCCAAATGTCCGGGAGTTTCCCAGCCTGGATCTCCCATCCCTTGCTGGTAGCCAGGATGGACCTGGCAGCCCTAGCAGTTACCAGAAGGAGGCTTTGACTCTTAAAAACTCATACCCTGAAGATCTTGTTGGTCTCTAAAGTGTTATTGAACTTGGATCTAGCTGCAGTACTGCAGACTAACAGAGCTACCCTCTGAAACTAGATGAATGGCATGACTTTTTTTTTTAAAAAAAAATACAGTTTTAATTTATAATCACTGGCTGACTGATTAATTTGCTCATTGTTTATATGATGTTATACGATTGGCTGCCAAGTGGCAAGCAGCAACAACAGAACTGTGGGGGAGGGTGGAAACTGTTGGTTTACCACTGGGATGTGTAAGAATGGGCATGCCTGAAATGCTGCCATTAGCACTATGCTGTGTGACTAACATGGAGAGTAACAGAACACTCCAGGTCGAGCTGCATGCAAAAAGTTGAGAAGCCCATTGAAACACCATCTCCTTACTTGTGCCTGACTGTCAGTGCCTGCCATATATTTCAGTGAATACCCTATATTCTTATGTGCCTCTGCTATACTATATATTACTCAGGCTTGAGCCTATACACCCTGTATTCTTACGTGCCTATGCTATACCAGTATGTTAATCATGCTTTGGGCCTATTCATATTTCGCGTTGCTTTTAGCTTCCCCACAGGTCCTGCCCGGGAATTAACAATGGGCCTCTCACCCAGCCCTCAGGAATGCGGAGTCAGCTACCACCCGCCACCCACCTCCTTAATTGCTTGGCTTATACTTTGCTTGGCAGATTACCCACACCTGCTCAGTCAGCTAGCCACCTTCTAGCCGCTTATCTCATGTCTTAGCCTTGAAACATGAAAGGGTCTGGTGTGGAGAGAAACTGTTTGCTGTTATGGTCTCAGGTCTCTGTGAACTGATTTTTTAGAATGTTCAACATCATTATTTCCTGAGAAAAAGGCTTCCCGCGTACTCTCTGGGAACTGACCCTCCTTTTTTGTTACGCCATCAGCACTATAGTCTGATTGGCAGACTATCTGTAACCGTTTGTGAGTTTAGTATATCAATGCATGTAACCCTAAGCATCTCATTACTAAAAGAAGAAGTGTATGACTCCAATAATCTTTTCTACAAGTAAAGGACTTTTATTTACAAGACCTGTTGTGGACTATATTCATTGGGACATTCTCACACTGACTGTTCCCTGGAAGGCCAGATACTGAAGCTGAAGCTCAAATACTTTGGCCACCAAATGGAGAAGACCCGGGTGCTGGGAAAGACTGAAGGTCAAAGAAGAAGGGGATGGCAAAGGATGGGATGATTAGACAGTGTTACCAATGCAACAAACATGAAGTTAAGCAAACTCCAGAGGACGGCAGAAGACAGGAGGGCCTGGCGTGATGTGGACCATGGGGACACAAAGAGTCGGACGTGACTGTGCGACTGAACAACAACAACAAACTTGTGCCTGGCAAGCAGAGTGTGAGCTGAACTGGTGGCTGTTCATGAACCCCTAGTTAATATTCTTTAAAATCCACAGTCTAAAAGCAAATTCTACAGACCTGGCTTTGATCTCGGGACTGACACTGTAGAGTTTAATATATGTGGATATGAAGACATATTTACGCTCTTTATAGATATGCTTTACTAACTATAGTTTTAGGATGTATTTTATAACATTGCTGCCAGCCCTCCCTCTGGTAAGCTGCTCTTCCTGCCACCGCTTGGATCAGCCGCAGGAGAAAAATAAACCAGAAAGCCATTGTTGGGCTGATGGCGTAATGTCACTTCTGGGGAAAACCTAGAAGTGACATCAGCCCTCTCTAGGGATTGCCAGAAGCTCTGTTTTTACTGTAATATTTACAGAAGTTCCTCGAGAGGTGTGATGTCACTCCGAGGTTTTCTCCAGATGTGACATCAGACCATTGCCAATGGCACTCCTCATATCCCCACCAGCCGTTGACTCCTGCTGGAAAACAAGGCAAACATTGCTCGCTATTATTTAAATCCTGCTGTTGGAAGATTGAAAACACTGTTGCAGAAGGTTTTCCCTTCAGAGGATGACTGCTTGAAACTGCTGCACTAACATTTATGAGCAAACTTAATTTGGTGCTATTCTGACTTATTCAAAACGGTGGATTTCTTTCCCCTTGGAGGTGTTCAATTAGTTAGAAAGATAACATTACCTTCCTTGATGGCAGTTGCGAATAGAGTGCTCTGTTCTTATTATGCATAGGTTTATAGCCCTATAATATTTCTCACATTTCCTGGCTTTACTGTTCATAGCTGTGTTTCTCTGTATCCATGTATAGGCACAGAGGTGAGTGAAAAGTCTTCCCACCAAGGACAGCCCTCCATGCCACTGATGAAACTGGCCGTAGCCCATTTTAGTATTTAAGGTGCCACAAGAGTCTTTGTGGTTTGTTCCTCGCCTAATACTTTGAAATTGGTGTGATCGGTACGCATGCCACTTCTGGTGCTCTTTTTCTTGGATGTTATTTAGCCCTCTGCCTAAAGAGAAACTGGAACATGAAATGGAAGGAAGGAAGCAAAATTAATAAATTACTGGGTGCAATCATCTCTAGGAAGAGGAGGAGGAAGAGAGGGAGAGGAAGAGGAAGAAGAAGAGGAGGAGGGGGAGATTTCTACCCTGCCCTTCACTTGGAGTCTCAGAGCGGCTTACAAACTCCTTTCCCTTCCCCTCCCCGCAACAGACACCCTGTGAGGTAGGTGGGGCTGAGAGAGCTCTTTTCAGAACTGCCCTTGAGAGAACAGCTGTGATGAAATTGTAGCTTGCCTGAGGTCATCCAGCAGCTGCACATGGAAGAGTGAGGAATCAAACCCAGTTCTCTCAGATTAGAGTCCGCATAATTGTATGCATAGCGAAAGCCACATCTTGGGGCTACCTTCATTCAGAACTGGGGTCTGTACATATACAGGGGGAGGGCAGGCATGCGGGGGGAGGGGGTGCGTGCAGGTGACTTAATTAATAGGGTTGCCAACCTCCAGGTGACACCTGGAGATATCCTGCTATTACAATTGATCTCCAGATGACCAAAATTAGTTCACCCAGAGAAAATAGCTGCTTTGAACAGTGAACTATTTGGCGCAATGCCCTGCTGAGGCCCCTCCCCTCCCCAAACCCCACTCTCCTTAGGCTCCACCCCCAAAGTCTCAGGTATTTCCCAACACAGAACTGACAACTTCATTAACGAGGCAAAATTAAAAAGAAGCAAACCCCCAAAAAGGTCTGCTAGTGTGCTTGCTTCTCTTCCTCTAAGAAATCTGCACGACCTGAACCTTTCAATCATCCCAGCATTAAAGCAATACTCCCTCCTTTACACTACTCATGCCCAGGAGTCATTTCGTAGAAAAAGAGGTGCAGGAGCTAAATAGCAAAACTCATTAGCATAACTTATTTGCATATGCCACACCCCCTGACATCACCAGAAGTGTGTCAGAAGGCAACACCCACTGCTCAGGCTCCATCCCAAAAATCTCCAGGTATTTCCCAACTCAGAGCTAGTGAACCAGCTTTATGCTTTGACTAAAGACACTTGAGGTTTCCTTTGCTCTTGCAGGGAAGCTCCCCTACAACAACAAGCATGAAAATACAGATCAAGTCAGTATGCTTTTGCTTTTTTCCACAGTGCATCACCATATGTGCCTGCTCCTGGGCTTGTTACTCCCAGAACGGTGTTCTTGTGTGTTCCTGCTCGAAATGACCCCTGCTCATGTCTACAGCAGAAGAAAAAGAAGAAGAAGAGATTGGATTTCTACCCCGCCCTTCACTACCCAAAGGAGTCTCAGAGCATCTTACAATCTCCTCCCCTTCCCCTCCCCACAACAGACACCCTGTGAGGTAGGTGGGGCTGAGAGAGCTCTTTCAAGAATTGCCCTTGAGAGAACAGCTCTGAAAGAACTTATGACTGACCCAAGGTCACACCAGCAGTTGCATGTGGAGGAGTGGGGAATCAAACCCAGTTCTCCCAGATCAGAGTTTGTGCTCCTAACCATTACACCAAACCACTCCACCAAACTCCTAACCACTGCACCAAACCACTACACCAAACAGGCAAAGTGAAGCAGCTCATATGAGAAATCACAGAACAATAACCTCCCATCCTTGTATATAAAGGTCTGTAAATATTATTATTATTTCCAAGCATATTATGGTGATGCAAAAAATACTGATTGTTGCTCAGAAATCACTTCTCATTGAGGCAAGCAAAACAAACAAACAAACAAAACCCCTAGCACAAAAATTTTCATTTGCCATTTTGTTCTTGCTGTTTCATGGTTACAGTGTCAGACTAAGATCCTGAAGACCCAAGTTCGAATCCCCACTCTGCCCTGGAAACTCATTGGGTGACCTTAGGCCCAGTGACTCTCTCTCAGCCTAACCTACCTCAGAGGATTGTGGTGATGAAAAAGCCACCTTGAGCCTCCTCGGGAGAGAAACACAGTGTATAAGTTTCTAAAGTTTTTTCTTCTTCTTTGTACTTTCTTCCCAAAGCCTCAAAATTAAATGCAATTTTTTTTTTTACTACTGCCTGTTTTTTTCTCCCAGCCCACTCTTGAAAATAGGGTTGCCAGCTCTTGGTTGGGAAATACTTGGAGATTGGGGGGTGGGGCGGCGTAGCCTGAGGAGGATGGGACTTGGGGAGGAGAGGGACTTCCATGGGGTATAATGCAGACATTTTCTGAAGCAGGCATTTTCTCCAGGTGAACTGATCTCTGTCACTTGGAGATCAGTTGTAATCCCAGCAGCTCTCTAGCTACCACCTGGAGGTTGGCAACCCTAGTTGAAACTGAGATCTGCGGGAGTGGAAAAGAGGGATAATGAGAATGCAGGCAAGGAAATAACTTTTTCCAGGGCTTTTTTTGTAGAAAAAGCCTAGCAGGAACTCGTTAGCATAATAGGCCACACCCAACAGCAGGAACTCATTAGCATATTAGGCCACACCCCTGGCATCTCAGTTTACTGGCATATTAGGCCACACCCCCATGTTACCAGAAGAGTGGTCATCCAGCCACACCCACCTTTTGCTTCTTATTCTGTTTACCTTGTTTGTTGTCAAAACCCAGGGCTTTTTTTGTAGCAGGAATTAATTTGCATGTTAGGCCACATGCCCCTAATATAGCCAATCCTAATGAGTTTCTGCTGTTAGGTGTGGCCTATTATGCTAATGAGTTCCTGCTGGGTGTGGCCAACTCAGGAGCCAGTCGGAACTCCATTCCTGTGCGTTCCTGCCCAGAAATAGCCCTGACTTTTTCCACCTTGCACATGCATAAAACTACCTATCCTAATTTATTGATCAAGCTTACATTATTTATATATAGGATGCCATTCTCCTAAAACAGGACTCAGCATGACTCACAAGTAGGGCTGCCAAGTCCAACTTGGGAAATATCTGAGGACTTTGGGGGTGGAGCCAGGAGACTTTGGGGGTGGAACCAGGAGAAAGGAAGTGACATCATTTTGTGATGTCACATCCTGTGATGTTGCTTCCACATGCTGACACATGAACTCATGAAGTTTCCTAATACTGAGCTTCTGCTGCTGCCTTGAGCTTTATAGGCTTGCAAGCAGCATTACCCAGACTGTGACTTTTATGCCACTGTTTTTTGTCGCTGAACAAGAGTCAGTGTTATGTAGCAGTCAGTTTGTTTGGCTGGGATCTGGGAGAGCCTGGCTCAAAACCCTGCAGTGCCATGGAATCATTTTATTTAATACTGAATCAGGCAATTGGTCCATCAAGGTCAGTATTGACTACTCAGACTGGTAGTGGCTCTCCAGGGTCTCAGGCTGAGATCTTTAATGTCACCTATTACCTGATCCTTTTTTAGCTGAAGAGGCTGATACCTCTTGCATGTCAAGCAGATGCTCTATCACTGAGCAACGGCCCTACTGAATCCTTCCTCATCTCGGCAGAATATGAAGCACTAAGTGCTACACAAGTGCTAAATATGATTTTCATATCATAAGAACAGGAGAGAAGCCACAGTGGATCAGCCCATCCAGTACAGCCCATCCAGTACAACACTTTGTGTCACAACAGTGGCCAAAAATACCAGGTGCCCTCAGGAGGTCCAGCAGCGGGGCCAGAACTCCAGAAGCCCTCCCACTGTTGCCCCCCAAGCACCAAGAATGCAGAGCATCACTGCCCCAGACAAAGGGTTCCATTTAGACCTTGTGGCTCATAATAGCCACTGATAGACCTCTGCTGGATGGGGACAGAGAGAGAGAGGCAGACAGACAGACAGACAGAAAAAAGAAAGAAAGAAAGGGGGAGGGGGAGAGAGAGAGAAGGAAAAGAGCAGGCAGACCCCAGCAGCTTACCCCAAGCAGCTTACTCCAGCAGCAGGCCACATGCAAAAGCAGGCCCTTCAGCAGAAAGAGCCTCTCTGGGCGGGGCTCTCTTGTTCTCTCTTAAAGGGGAAATGTCTGTTGAGGCTTTTTACTGCAGGGCAGGCTCTCTGCAGACATTTCCCTTTTAAGAGGCCAGGGCAGCCTCCGACGTTTCCCTGCTGGCAGCCATTGTCTCCCCCGGTGGCCAATTTTGAAAAGGCGGGGGAAAGCTTTAAAAATCGGTGTTTCCCCCGCCCTACCGGGGGACTTGGCAGCCCTACTCACAAGGGGTACATTAAAATATGAAACAGGCCTTCTTCTCCTGGCCTAGGAAACTGGCTTTAAAAGACATCTTTGCTTTGCCAATTGAGTGCTAGAATAGAGGGGGGGATAGAGGGGGGGATAGAGAGACAGAGGAACCTTGGGCCCTTTCTGCCCTCTGCTTTTAATCCATGTTCACCATGGTGTCCGCCAAGCAATTCCGCAGTAAAATAGAATTCAACTTTCTTTTAAATCCAGGTTTACCCCCCATTCTGCACTAAAATCAAGTTCAACCTTCTTTTTATTCTGGGTGTTCCCCCCCCCCCCTCATTCTGCATTACCTTACCTCCCTTCAGTGGTCAGCCTGGTTTCAGCTGCTGTTGCCCCAGGTTATGGATGCTGTTTTGCCACGGACTTACATTGCCTCAACTCAAACACTGAGACCAATTTCCCACAAGGCACTGCCCCGGCGTTGTTCTTCGCTTTGCCTCGACTGCCTGCTTGAATTTCCCACTATTTGCTGTGGGGCGCATTTTGACCCGGGGCATCCCACGATTTCCTCTGCAGTTTCAGTGATCCTCAAAAAACAGGATCACTAAAGCTGCAGGGGAAATTGCATGAAGCCGCGGGTCAAAATGCGCCCCACGGCAAATAGTGGGAAATTCAAGCAGGCAATCCGGGCAAACAGAGGAATGACGCCAGGGCAGCGCTTGTGGGAAATCGGTCTGAGAAAATCTGGAATGAAAGGCAAATGCGGAAAGGACTTTGGAGTAGATTTGTTTGTTTTGTGGAGAGTAAGGATTGTAGGCCTCCTTATACTTGAAAACCCTGCCTGATAGGGTTGCCCATTCCAGGATGGGAAATTCCTGGAAATTTGGGAACAGGGCCTGGGATGGAGAAGGAGCTCCGTAAAGGGTGTGATGCCATAGAGCCCATCCTCTGAAGCTGCCCTTTTTCCCAGGGGAACTCAGCTCTATAGTCTGGAGATCAGTTGTAATTCCAGGAGAACTTAGGGATGCCAGCCTTCAGAAGGGACCTGGGGGTCCCCTGGAATTACAGCTCATCTCTAGAGTACAGAGATCAGTTCCCCTGGAGAAACGAGATGCTTTGGTGGATGAACACTATGGCATTGCACCCCACTGAGGTCCCTGTCCCCGCCCCTCCCCCCCCCCGAATTTGTCTCCAAATCTCCCTGGATCTGGCAACCTGACCCCCCATCCCCCCCAATGGCCAGGGGGACCTAGCAACCCCAAGAGAACTCCAGGCCCCATGTCTTGTTTGCCAACCCTACTGCCTAAGGCTCTGGCTCATAGGTATCGCGCTGCTGAAGTCTAATCATATGGAAGAGCATGAAACTGCAGCAGCTCAGTAATAATGGAAGCCCAGAGGCATTTTTGATCTAGGATATAACCACCTTCTGAAAGTGAACTCCTGCATTAAATCTTGGCTAGGACTTGGGAACAAATTCAGTCAGAAGAAGGGGTGGGGGTGGGGATGAGCAAGGAGAGCTTGTCTTTAATGAGGGGGAGGGCAGTCTTGGGAGGCGGGAAGCCTGTTACAGAACAGCACGGATGTGAAGTGAATTATTACTGGAGGAGAAGGGAAGATATGAGTTCACAGGTAGTAGTCTGCTGACTGTGGAGGTGGGAGTTAGTGTACCTTCTAAAGATGAAGGTTCTTCTGGAGCTTTGATCCCTCACTCTGAAGTCTAGGGGTTTTTTTCCTTTCTTGCTGGGGAGAGATGAAGTCACAATTGCTGAGTGACAGGAGGAAAGTATTCTGCATGTGCTCAAAGGTTTGTTCTTTGTTATTTCCTCTTAGGAATTCTGTACTGAAACGACAGATTCTGTACTACTTCTCACCTCACATTAACAGCACTACACAGAGAAATAGAATGGTGGCCTGTAGCACTACATTCTAACAGCACACCTCAGTTCAGCACAGGTTTCTTATTATTGTTTTAGTTTTTGTACAATTTGTGTAGCTTGTGCAGCTTTAGACTTCTCAAGGTAGTTGCGAAAAGCATCACCAAATTTAATTTTAATCACCACTGAGACTATGGTTCTGTCTGTCTGTCTATCTGTCTATCTATCATCTGGCAGAGTTACACGCAGGAAGCATATAATAATATAAAATATGTAACCAAGTTGATATAACAGGTATGCTGACCGATTGGGCAGTTCCCCTAAATACTAATATCTAGATTTTCAGTCCACTCAGTTGCAGCTGGGAAGAGTTCCAAGAGCTCTGTCACATAGCTGCGGAAAGCACGACACTCACATTCCTGTGCAAGATGGAAAAGTGTTTGGTGGGCTGCACCACAATTGTATTTGGGTGCTGGTATTTTGCCCTGTTTCAACAACAGGTCTGCACAACTACCAAAGCCTGTTCATATTCCATTAGCCGTCTTCCATGCTTTATGTGGCAAGTCAAATCCTGCAGGCCTCTCGTTGGTGTTGATTGGGTGGAACTGATAGCATCCATATTCGCAACCATTCATTCCCTAGATCGAAATTTTGCGATTGTGGGGTTTGTGCAGATCTTATTGCTGGGTGTCTGGATCTTAGTCTGGATAGGTCCATGTCAGCCACCTCTTTGTGGATGGGCAACTCTCTGTTTTCAGTGATCTTTCTATATTCACAAAGAAGAGCATCTTGTCTTCAGAGATGCAGGGGGAGAGATGTGGCACAACATGGGTAGCCAATAGGCAGGAGTGGGTTTAATACATCCACAGATGGTTCTCATTGTTGCATTGAGTTGGATATCAAGTTTGAGCCCCACTGAAGCAACATATTCCGCAGTACTATACACCAACCCCAAAGCTGAGCATCTAAGAGTTGTAGCAGATGCACCCCAAGTTGTACCACATAATTTTTGGAGACTGTTGTTTCACATGTGTCTTTCTTATTTATTTATTTATTTATTTATTTATTCCTCGATGTCAGAGTCTGTCCAAGTCTCTGCCATTAATTGTTTGTATCTGATGGTTCTGTCTGTAATTTACGTTTAGCCTTGGGGTTTATTGCATGTCCTGCTTAATGTTTCTTTTCTTTCCCCGGGAGGGTGGCTTGCCGCATTCCATCGCGTCACATAAACAGTCTGGCTATCTCTCCTCATCACCTCCCTATTTTTCTCCGGAGACTCGAGTGTTTTATCTGTTTTCGTAACCTTGGAGAACTGTTGAACTGTTTTCTAAGCCAGGTGCCTGGCCTGCAAATTGCAAGTAGAGGTCACTACGGGGCATGGGGGGAATTTTTAGTGCTTTCGCGCCTTTTGTGTGAGAACCAACGGTTGGGGGTTTTCACGCTTTTTCCATATTCGTTCTGATTGGCCCTATGCCTACTCTTACCTGAATGTGTCGGGTATATTAAGCCTTGTTGATTGTAACCAAGTATCTCTAACAAACATGAAGTACCTGACCCATCATTAAGAATAAAAGAACTCTTTGCTTCATCAGAGGTCGGGCTTATTGATTCGACTCAGAAGTCTCACACTCACTCTCCCCACCGAAGCAGGCTCAGGGCAGCTTACAAGGCCATTTGGCATCGTAAAACAACATGAAACAATCTGGATACAATACACAATACAATTAAAAACAATTAAAACAGTTTAGAACAACTGCTACATTGGTAAAATGGTGTTTATAGCTCAAGGTCCTTGTAAAATGGGGCAGAAGCTTCCCTCCTATGGCCTGGCCCAGCAAATGGTTTCTGTATCTCAGTGTGACCACTGGATGGAAAAAGCTGCTCCCTCCCACAACCAATCTTTAACTGCCAGCTCCATATTCCACTCTGCCTCTCCCCTCCCATCCCCATGCACAGCGGTGTACCTGTTTTTCTCCATGAAATTGTAGAGAATATACTCTTTCATTTTTGGTCCAGTCCTATGGCCAGTGTCCAAGACTGACACATTTCTCCATCTTTGAGCTCTATCGTGACAAGGATACATCAGGAGAAACAAGTCTGCTGAATAAAAATATAGCCATTTCAGAAGCTATTTGGTATTCTTGAGATCAAAGCAATATCCCTTTCTTCAACTTTGTAAAGAAAACCAATTCAGAGAACTTCAGAGAAAAATGTGGAGTCAGGTATTAATTAATACAACAGAGAGAGAAACTTGTTTTTCATGTTAGTGAATGTATGCCTAATCTACCTTAATCGCTCAGAGAGGCTGAGAACTTAATGACTGAATCTCTCAAAGAATGGATCATTCTTTGCTTGGTTAAAAGACAGAATTCAGGAGTTAAAAGCCAAGCAGCTATCAAACCTAGGATTTGTCTCTTGGCTGCTATAACACAACGACTTCTCCCCGGCCATTGTGGTGATGGAGCTATTTTCTGTATTTGTACTGATTCAGTATATTTTACTTTGAAGTGACTGATCAGTTCTGCTTCCTGAAGGCTGACCAGTTCTCTTTAAAAGTAGTCTCTTCAGGGTCTGAGGTAACTTATTTACATATTGAGGACAACTGCCGTATATAAGCCTTCCCCAGAAAGTCAGGCACCCGTGCATATAAAAGTCAAACAGCCGAGCTCTTTATTACACAGTAAACTCAACAGGGGGATGGAATGTATTTACACAGGATATTTTGTTTCTTTGCTGAATAAACACATTACTTTGTCTTCACATAGTCTGTAGGCTTAGTACTCTCCATATAACCTAGATGTTCTTTAGTTCACAAAACCCTTCTCTGACTTTGCTATCCAATAACTTTTTGGTGGTTAACCTTTGGGCTTTATTTGCCTTGTCTCTTGAGTCTACTGGTGCAACAACCCCAGCTTTCCTGACTCCTCTAGACCCTTAGCCCTTCCTTAGCCACCTTAGAAGTTCCTTTGGAGCAGTGTATCTGGTGTTTGTGACTTCTGAGGTCTTATACTTCCCCCTCTCTGGTCACTCTCCTCTTTATATTAGAAGGTACCAGTTCAGAAAGCTATTCAGCCACAGTTTCCCCCTTAAACTGCTATATGGCTGAGTCCACTGAGCCCAGAGTCTTCTGTCCTCCTCAGAGCTGTCTCCAACTGTTTTTTCTCAACAGTCAGCTGTTCACAGTTATCTGTCACTCACTGAGAATTCTGGCCCCCCTCTCTCTCAGTCATGTGACTCAGCAGCTCCTTTGTTTACTTGCTGCTGTCCACAAACTTACAATTCCATCACAGCTGCACAATACAAAACTCACAAGTGTGTTATTTTAAAAAAAAATTCCATGCACATTATACAATTCATATGCAGATATTCAAGAACACATACAACAGGGAAATGAGATTTGCACTCTCCCCTCTCCCTAGGTTTGCCAAACCCATCGGTGTGGGGTATCCCAAACTTCTGGCTCCTGTTTCCTAGTGCTCCTCGAAACAGTAGAGGGAGAAAACAATCACTTTGAGCGGAAAATTGGAAGTAAGTTAGACCCTCTCTAGGAATTACCAGAAACTCTATAATTTTACCATAGAGTTTCCAGGGATTCCTAGAGAAGTTTGATGGTTTTCTCTGGAAGCCTAGCTGACAGTGCCTCCCATGTCATCCCTCACCCAGCTAACTACTGGTTGCTAGGATGTTAGGCAGTGGCAACCTAAGCGAGGGCCTTTTGGGGTGGCACCAAGACTATGGAACTCCTTCCCCTGGGATATTCATCTGTCCCCTTCTATCACTGCCTTCCACCAGTGGGTGAAGACTATTTTTGGTTCATCTAGCATTCCCTCAACACTACCTTCTTCTTGCCCTATGTTTTATTGATGTGTTTTTTATATGGTCATGATCCTAAGCCTGATGCTAGGGAGCAGAGCAGCCTGTAGGCCTCA
Organism: Lepidodactylus listeri; assembly: GCA_029233225.1. NCBI lineage: Eukaryota > Metazoa > Chordata > Lepidosauria > Squamata > Gekkonidae > Lepidodactylus > Lepidodactylus listeri. The sequence goes on along the minus strand of JARCFY010000009.1, from coordinate 105,360,464 downwards.
AAACAGCCTTTCTGTCATGAGCAGGCCTCAGGCCTGGTTGCCAGTTTCCATGCAGGCCTACATTTCCCAGGCACCTGCCAAGCTTCAGAGGACTGAGGAATAATGGAGGAAAAGTCAAAGCCAATCACTGGTAAGGAGGTAGAGCTTGTATGGAACACGCATAAAGCCCTGCACAGAAAGGAAGAGAAGTTAAGCACTACTAAAGCCACTTTTGGAGGAAGTTGATCCCTTGCCCCATGGCAAGGTGAGTCTGGCCTACTGGGATCAGGTATTGAGACAGAATTAAATGAGGCAGTTGCATAGGAGCTTTGTTGTTTCAGCCAATTTCTTTTCTGTATGAATTTTGCCTTGTGTAGTCATAGTATCGAAAATTAGAATAATGCTAAAGAACAATACCAAAACATTCACAGTGCCAAAATACAATCTAAGTAAGATTCCTGAAGAGTTTAAGACCATGTAAAGAATAATTTTGCATTACTAAGTTCAAGTGAACTGGAACTGGAAGAACTATGGGTGAAACCAGAGATATTATCAAGGAAGAATGAGCAAAAACCATTCCTGTAGACAAAGAAATGAAATGAGCTGTCCGGATGCACCAGGAGGAGGACACCACAGCTGAGGACCTCTACTTACTGGCAGCGGAACAGGTACTGCAACTCCCAAGTCAAACCTCCGCCCCTAAAATCCAGGTCACAGTCCACATTGAAGGGTCACTGTGCACTATGGAACTGGACTCTGGGTCTTCCTTCTCCATAACATCAGAGGAGACCCTAAAAAAAACTGTGTCCGCATAGGGTCCCCTGACTGCGCTCGCCCCCAGTCATCTCATGAACTTTCAGCACAACCAGTTGTCGATACGGGTCATGGGCAGTTTTCGGGTCTGGCACAATGGCTTTACCAGCTACTTGGATTTGTTACTTGTCACCAGCAACCTTTGCAGCCTATTAGGGCATGCATGGTTCATCCCCTTGGGGATCTCGGTCGAAGGGATCCACAGCTGCACACGGGGCTTTAGCAGGGAGTTCCCATCCGTCTTCGATGGGAATTTTGGACGGTATACAGGCCCCCCAGTGTCCCTGCAACTCGACCCGCAAGTGGCACCCATCTGCATGTGGTCCATGAAAGTCCCCTTCGCCATGCGTCACAAAATAGATAAGGAACTGGACCGCCTCGTGGCGTACCAACAGCTCCCCGTGGATGAGGTCACTGCCGTTGCACAGACCATTGTCACCCACAGGGGAGCCTTTAAGGTTAAGGGACTGCAATTTGGGATGAAAGTCGTACCAGGTCTCTTCCAAAACTTAATGGATTATCTCCTTAAAGGGATCCCAGGCATCACACCGTTTTTTGACAATGTGCTGATCCCCGCCGCCATGCAAGACGACTTTGCCTCCCACTTGTGCACCATCCTTCAATGCTTTGACACTGGCCTCAAAGTGATGGCTGGCCTCAAAGTGAAGTGGGAGAAGTGCCTCCTCAGAGTTCCATCTGAGAGCCAGTTTGGTGTAGTGGTTAAGTGTGCGGACTCTAATCTGGGAGAACCGGGTTTGATTCCCCAGTCCTCCACTTGCACCTGGCTAGATGACCTTGGGCAAGCCATAGCTCTGTACCAGCTGTTCCCTCAAGGACAGCTTGGGAAAGAGTTCTCTCAGCCCCACCCACCCCACAGGGTGTCTGTTGTGGGGAGGGGGAGGGAAAGGAGTTTGTAAGCCGCTCTGAGACTCTTAAGTGAGTGAAGGGCGGGGTATAAATCCAATCTCTTCTTCTTCTTCTTCTTCTTCATCCATTGATTTCTTGGGCTTCACGGTCAATGCGGATGGCCTTCATCCTGCCAGGGACAAAATTAAGGCCATCGTCGAGGCACCTCCACCCAAGTCCAAGGCAGAGCTGCAGGTGTTTCTCGGACTACTGAACTTTTACCACACCTTCCTTCCCCACAAGGTGATGGTAGCTGAACCCCTGCATTGCCTGCTCGATAAGCAGACCCCCGGGACTTGGGGCCCATGCCAGGCAGTGGCGTTCAAAGAGGTAAAGGTGCGCCTTATTTCGAACAAAGTTCTCACACACTTTGATGAGACTCTGCCCATAGTGCTGGCCTGTGATGCTTCCCCCTATGGGGTGGGCACCGTACTTGCGCACCAGCTCCGGGATGGGCGTGAGGTCCCAGTGGCCTGTTACTCTAGGACATTGTCTTCCATGGAGTGCAATTATGCGCAAATCGACAGGGAGGGATTGGCGATCATGGCCAGCATGAAGAAGTTCCACGACTTCATCTACGGCCGCCCTTTCACCATTGTGACAGACCATCAACCCCTCCTCAGTCTCTTTGTGGTGAATTGGCAGATGCCACAAGTGCTCTCCCTGTGGGTCCTCTGCTGGTCTATATTCCTTTTGTGATATGACTACACCCTACAACACTGCCCGGGGAAGGCCATGGGCCATGCTGACACCCTTAGCCGCCTTCCGTTGCCTGCCATCAAGGCAGATCCAGCTCCAGCACACCACATCCTCCAGGTGGAAGACCTTCCAGACGCGCCTCTCCAGGCGGCAGATGTTGCATGCCACACAACCCAGGACCCCATTCTTTCCCGAGTTCTGGGCTGGGTGTTGAAGGGGTGGCCCACAGCCACAGTGGGCCTAGAATTTATGCCCTACTTGGCTCGCCAAGAAGAACTCTCCACCCACAAGGGGTGTGTACTGTGGGGAGACAGGGTAGTAGTCCCCAGCCCTCTACAGAAGGGTGTCCTTAAAGCCTTGCACAGGGCTCATCCAGGGGTCGTGAGAATGAAGGCCCTCACCAGAAGCTATGTGTGGTGGCCAGGCATTGATGGGGAAATAGAAGTGTGGGTCAAGCACTGCAGCCAGTGCCAGGAGACCCGACCCAATCCTCCAGCCGTGCCAACGCAAGCTTGAGAGTCCACCCGCAAGCTGTGGTAGAGACTCCATATTGACTTTGTGGGTCCCTTTCACAGACTGCTCTTTCTTGTAACTGTGGACTCATACTCCAAATGGTTAGAGATCAGCTCTGTCTCGACCACGTCATCAAAGGCCACTACGCTGGATCTTCACAACGCATGGCCTGCTGGACACGATCGTCTTGGACAACAGGACGGCCTTCACTTCCAAAGAATTCCAGGAATTCTTAAGCGGAAACCTGATCCAGCACATACGGTCTGCCCTGTTCCACCCCACTACTAACGGACAAGCCGAGCGAATGGTGAGGACCACCAAGAAAGCCCTAACATGACTCACAGAGGGCGATTGGGCAGCCTGCATTGCCTGGTTCCTCTTGGTGCAACACACTACACCAAACCCAATCAGCGGTCATTGTCCAGCCGAGCTTTTGATGGGCAGGAGGCCTGCCATTGTGCTAGACAGGCTACATCCTGAGTGAGCCCTGGAGTTGCGCACCCAGTTGGAGCAACAGGAAGTGCCCTGGGGGTACTTCCCCGAAGACCCCGTGTATGCCCGCAACTTTGGCAGGGGTACTCTGTGGCTCACAGGGAGAATAATTTGGCCTATGAGACCAGTATCATGTGAGGTCTCAACAGAGGACGGCCAGGTCCTGCGATGGCACCTCAACCAATTGAGAAAGTGTCTACTTCCCGCCACAGATGACAACCCAGCTCGGGAACCCGGCAACGGCAACCCCGGGACTGGAGTTCCAGAGGCAGCACCAGAATCTGCCCCTGTGCCAGAAGTCGAATGGCTTGCAGAAGCACTGGTCTCCACCCCAGCGCCAGCTAAGGACACTCCAACTCAGCAGCCAGAGAGTCTGACTGGTCTGCCGGACAGAGGCATGGAGGCCGCCACAGCGCTGGCACCAAGACACTCCCAGAGGGAGCACAGATCCCGAACCTACTTACAGAACTATGTCCCATAGATGGGCACGAACTATGGGGGGAGGGATGTTATGTCCGCTGACTGCCACATGGCACCAGTGACATACAGCCTGAGTTTGACTCCTGGAAACAATAGGAGTCAAGGATCCCAGGCCACCACTAGCCTTCCAATAAGAACTCGGGCGGGAAATTCAAACCCACCAGTGGGCTTTTGGGTGTGTCCTGGGGAACTGTATAAAGTTGGCGCTCGTGGCCGGTATTGCATGCTTAGTTGTGTACCAATAAAGAATGCTGTTTGCTACATCGTAGTCCAACTCTTCAATGCAAGGAACCCAGTACACAATACTTACTTTGCCAGACTGTCTCGATCACTCAGGAGAGACAGCAAGCTTCTGTTCACTGCACTGGCTGAGGCTCCTTCCCCTCCCAGGGGGAGGGAGGGAATGAGCCAGAGCTTGCTTCCTGGACAGGCTGTCTCAAACACACAAGAGAGAAAGGCAAGCCTTTCTTCCTATCCACTGGCTGAGGCTCCTCCTTGCAGGGAGAAAGGGAAGCAGGGAGAGCTTGCTTGGCTTGGCTGCCTCATTTGCATGGGAGGAATACAAAGCACCTTTAACACCAACAAAGTGTTATCCAAGATATGAGCTTTGGTGTGCCTTGCTACAGTGTGTGTGTTTTGTTGGACTTGTCATGCTATGGCTCTCCTGGGCGCAACTGGGTTCCCTCCCTCTTTTCACTGTATTCATGCCCTCATGATCCAATCTTTCTCAGTAGGAAAGCAATGTGAGCTATTTAGATAAGGAATAACAACTAGCCAGTGAAGAGGATTAGGCTGAGAGTTTGTGTCCAGACCAAGTTCACCCAACACATTTCCTTTGGGGATTTTGAACCTAGACTTCCCAGACAGTAGACAGATACTGACCACTGAGGAAGACTATAGTTTTGTAGACTAATACATAGCCCTCAGTTTGTGTCATAGTGCCTTCTCATGTTCTTGACCAGCACTTGAAGCAGTTTATGTACAAAAGCTTGCAATGCCCAACCATTTCATGTTTTCCCCTGAGTCCTAGGCTCAGAACTCTGAGCATGAGATTTCTGTAGTGAATATCAATAAATCAAAAGTAGGTTTGCAGCTTACAGATACACACTTGAACAGCATACTCAAGATTGCAACAGCACAGACATTTTGATGCAATAATTCAGAGCAAGAGGTGTTAGTTAGCGGACACTGTTATATAAATAAAATATTGCAATAGTACTAATGCTTTAAGCATGTTTTAAGTTCAAAAAATCTTTGTGTTTGCGTTCTTTATACAGTTTACATATCCACTACCTGGCATTACATTTTATGACACATGGTCCAGCCCAACAAGGTCTCATTTATGTCAGTTCCGGCCCTCATAACAAATGAGTTTGACACCCCTGCTCTATAGGTTCAATGTATATGCAGAACATATCATAAGGAAAGCTGGATTAGATTTAGATGCAGATGGAGCAAAAATTGGTGGAAGGAACATTTAACAATTTGAGATATGAAGGTGATATCACATTACTGGCAGAAAACAGTGAAGACTTGAAATGACTACTGATAAACTTTCAAACAGAAAGCTCCAAAGCAGGATTATAGCTGAACTTTAAGAAAACAAAAGTAATGACCAAGATGGGTAGCCATGTTAGTCTGTCTGTAGCAGTAGAAAAGAGCAAGAGTCTAGTAGCACTTTAAAGACTAACAAAATATGTGGCAGGGGAGGAGCTTTCGTGAGTCACTGCTCCCTTCTTCAGATAGATAATAAATGCTAGGGTGTCAAGTCCTAGATGCAATCAGTCTCACAACGCTCTTGTAACAGCAAGAATTGTTTATTGAGAGGTAGAGAGATTCCAAGCATAGACAGATTCTGTGTTGGAAATGGCCTCCAGAGCCAGTCTGGTGTAGTGGTTAAGTGCGCGGACTCTAAACTGGGAGAACCGGGTTTGATTCCCCACTCCTCCATTTGCACCTGCTGGATGACCTTGGGCAAGCCATAGCTCTGTACCAGCTGTTCCCTCAAGGACAGCTTGGGAAAGAGCTCTCTCAGCCCCACCCACCTCACAGGGTGTCTGTTGTGGGGAGGGGAAGGGAAAAGGAGTCTGTAAACCGCTCTGAGACTCCAAGTGAGTGAAGGGCGGGATATAAATCCAATCTCTTCTTCTTCTATACTAAAAGCAGAACGTCCCCCCTATGCCAACCATCCAATCAATATTCACATTCAGCCTGCCAAAGATCTAAGCCTACCTTTGTGGCCGCCCCCCAACACCTATAAACTGATGGTTACGTTATCTAGACAGTGGTGGCAAACCTATGGCACGCGTGCCAGAGGCGGCACTCAGAGCCCTCTCTGTGGGCACGCACGCAGTTTGGGCACTCAGTCTCTAAAAGGAAAAAGACGACACAGACTCGAGGCTGGGCTGCTATCAAACTTACAAAGTATGAGCCAAGGTTAGACAAATTATCAGCATGCATACAACAGCAAAAATCACATTAATTGTTCAAAAGCATGCCAAATGCAAACTTTTACTTTTCAATAAAAAGTTGTTTGTATCATTGAAAGCTCTGTTACTGTTACTGTTACTTTTTCTTTTAAGACAAAAGTTGTTAATGTATGAGTTCTTTTTCCTAAACTAAAACCTCAGTATTCAGGTTAAATTGTCATGCTGGCACTTTGTGATAAATAAGTGGGTTTTGGGTTGCAGTTTGGGCACTTGGTCTCTAAGGCTGTTTTTACATCTGACTTTCCCGCTGGAATCATTCTAGTTCCAAAAAAACCTGCCCACACCTCTGTGCGGTGTGAAACCGTGCTGCTACTGAAATGTCCTCATCTACTAATTGCCCTCCTGTGGTCAAGCTAGTATTCAACCGGCTTGATTCTGCTTTAAACAATTCCTGTTGATTAGTGCACTTAGACCCCCTGGAGTGAAATTTCACACCACTGTGAAATCAGCACAGGAAAAGACAGCAGTCAAACTACTTTAGAGGGGAGGTGTAAAAGGTTAAAAGGTTCTTACCCTAAAAGGTTCGCCATCACTGATCCAGAAGCTCCCCATGTTACAAAGTCATGCTGGATGTTGAGATCATACACTTCCCAGGGTCTTTGCTTGCAGACTGCTACAAGCTGGTGCTATGCAGATGAAGCAGACATTCACACACACATCCATTCCCCCCCCCCCCCCCATCCTAGCAGAGAAGATAAACAGCAATGAGGTATTTGGTCCCAGAATGCGTGTAAATGAAAACAGTGGAATAAGCATGTCTGAGAAAGTGCACAAACCAGGAGTTTGGCTCGACAGCATCTTATGGCAAGCGAGGCCTGAGCTTGACATAGGGGACCGCACAACTTTAAGGCTGTCAGTGAAGAAACGGAAATTGTTAAAGATTTTCTATTCCTTGACTCCGTCATCAACCCAAATGGAGACTGCAACCAGGAAATCAAAAGGAGACTGAGACTGGGAAGGGCTAGAAAAAATTTGTCACTGATGGTCACAACCAAGATCAGTATAATGTATACTATAGTATCCCCCGTTGCTATGAATGGGTGTGAAAGTCGGACAGTGAAGAAAGATGACAGGAAGAGTTGATTCTTTTGAAATGTGGTGTTGGAGGGGAGTTTTAGGGATACGGTGGACCACCAAAAAGACAAATGAGTGGGATTCAAATCAAGCCTGAACTCTCCCTAGAAGCTAAAACGGCCAAACTGAGGCTGTCATACTTTGGTCACATTAAGAGAAGACAAAGAGTCACTGGGAAAGACAAGAATGCTGAGAAAAGTTGAAGGCAGCAGGAAAAGAGGAAGACCCAACATGAGACTGATTGACGCAATTAAGTAAGCCACGACCATCACTTTGCTGGACCTGAGCAAGGCTGTTAATGATAGGACATTTCAATTTCCCCCATGGGATGGGGGAAATCGAATCTATTGGTCATGTGCTTTTACACTGTAGTTTTCATAACGATATTCGTCTCGCTTATATTGAAGTGGTGATCGCCCCCCTCCGGAATCAATCCGAGGAGTTCATTATTGATACCTTGTTGTCATCTCAGAGAGCTGAGATTCTTGAGACTGTAGCAAGTTTTTTTATATGAGGTCTCTAGGAGGAGAGCCTTGTATTAGGTTGGATTGGAAATCTTGCTTTACCTGGCTATTATGTGGTATATCGCCGGGTGCATTGTATCGTTTTTTATGCCAATAAAGGTACTGTTATTGTTATTGTTGTTGTATTGTTGATAGGACATTTTGGAGGTCACTAATCAATAATTTTGCCATAAGTCGGAGGTGACTTGACAGAACTTAACATACCCAACTTAACACACCTGTATTGTCTTACATATTTTATAACTGTTTTTCCTTAACTATTACACTACTTGTTTAACAAACTTTCTTGTTCACTCTGCCTGGATTCTTCAAGCCTCATGTTCAGTCATACATCAGGGCACGCCCTGACTAAAACGGGATTTGCCTGTGGGCAGCGAGAGTGCTTTTGGACCCTCTCTAGTAAAGCCCTAAAATGAGACTGGTGGCAGTAGTTGTGGCCCCATCTCAGAACACTGGAAGTAGGTTGTAGAAGAATGCAGAGGCAGGGGGCCAGCTAGAGCTCCGATCTGTCTCTTGTCTCGTGCAAGGCACACCCGTCTCGTTCTGGGGTGTTTCTAGAAGAGGGCCCACCAAAATATCCCAAAGAGGGAAAAAAGGGGGTGGAGGAAGAATTCAGCAAAAATTTGAAAGGAAGATAAAAGTGAGAAAGAAGCAGAGTAAGAACGAATGGAGAAGGAGGAGAAGAGGACGGAGGAGCAGGAGGAGCAGGAACTGGATTCATACCCCCGCCCTTCACTCAAAGCCTCAGAGGGACTACAGTTTCCTTCCCTTCTTCTCCCCAAGGCAGACACCCTGTGAGGCAGGTGGGGCTGAGAGAGCTCTGATGGAGAACTGCTCTTGATAGAACAGTTCTCAGAGAACTTTGACTGACTCAAGGTCATCCAGCCAGGTGCAAGTGGAGGAGTGGGGAATCAAACCTGGTTCTCCCAGTTTAGAGTCGGCGGCTCTTAACCACTACCCCAGGCTGGCTCACAAGCAAGAAGAACTAGAGCTTGGTCGAAGATGCAATCGGTTTTCAGAAATCAACCAAGGGTGATGCCCATGTCCTGCTTCCATCTTGAGTTGTCTTTTCATTAATCTTAGCAGAAGTGATCGATTTCTTCTATTTATCCAATTATTTTTTGGTGAGGGGTCAGCAATACGAAGGAAGCCCATGTCCCGTGGTGTTCTTGTTAAAAGAATCCCCTTAACTGTCCATCCCATTCTCATCGCCAAGCACAGATGCAGGCAAGGACATTCAGTTCATTATTTTAAAAAAAACGCTTTACACTGCTGTGCTGTTCTTCAAATGTATTATACTTATATCATCAATTATGCCACAAAAATATGCAGCCCTCTGTCTTCTCATCAGCCAGACTGCTGAATTACAGTCTTCATGCGACCTTCACCGTGTTTTGGATCTCCTGCGTCGCATGGTTAGGCAGCTTCTGCTTATGGAAGAGGTACACTTATGTAAGAGTCCTTCAAGCATTTTCAGGGGAGCCAAGCTGGGTTGCTTCGGAGTTCAGAGATAAGATCTGGGGATGCAATTAACAGCAGTTAGGGAGGGGCCACTGGTTTTTCATGAATCAGGCCAATTGTGGGACTAGTGTCAGTTTACACAAAGGGCACCTCCACACACACTGCTTGGCAGGTCCAGCTAGGGATGCCAGCCTTCAGGTGGGGCCTGGGGATTCTCCGGAATTACTGCTCATCCCCAGACTACAGAGATCAGTTCCCCTGGAGAAAATGGATGCTTTGAAGGGTGGACTCTGTGGCATTGTACGCCACCGAGGTCCCTGCCCTCCCCAGTCTCCATCTCCAAATCATCAGGAGTTTGCCAACCTGGATCTGGCAACCCTGCCCCTGACATCTCCTGCCAGTGGCCGGGGGGAACTTCACAACCCTAGATCCACCCACTGCAACAATACTGGGTGAATCTGCAAGCAGTGAATCCGATTTACATCACACACGATGGATCTAAGATTTTCAGCTCTATTACATTCAGGCCATGCTTATGTGTCGGCAGGGGTCCTTTCGTCAAAAAAGAGGTGCGGGAGCTCATTAGCATAACTTATTTGCATATGCCACACCCCCTGACGTCAGCGGAAGGGATGACGTCATCGGCCGTGTGTCAGAAGGCAAGAAGGGAGGGAGGGGGAAGGCAGGAAAGACTGGATCTGCTGCTGTCTTCACTTGGCTCTCAAAGCATCCGCCTGGCAGGAAGGTGGGGGGGGGGGGATTCTGCCAGCCAGGTGGGGGGGGGGCACTTGCTCGAGTGCTTTGCATTCTGCAACTGTGAACCAAGAAATTGGTTTGATCTGCCAGGGGTGGAATGACAAGGCTCCCTCTCTTCCGCTCCGTGCATTAAAAAGAGGCCCCAATTCATCAGCAGATTTAAAACAACAGGTTTTTGTCTGGTTTATTTCTTTGCTGCTTTCCCACTCAAACCCTTGCCTGTTTGAAATACCAGCACTTAGAAAATCCAGGAAGAAAAGCCAGGCCTGCCTTCTATTAGGACCCACCAAAATGACACCAACCACGTGCCAGCTTTCAGGATCCCCAGAACTCTTTGTCAGGCTGGTAGCAGGCCAGAAGGCCAAGAGAGCAAGTTTGCAGGGGTGCTGTGTTCTAAATCTGCGTCCCTGCTCAGCCTTCCACAGAACCAGTGTTCCCTCTAAGCTGTGTTAGTGTGAGCTAGTTCACAGTCTTTTAGCCTCTGGCTCACACATCTTTGTCTTCGCTTAGGAAGGATGGCTCAGGAGCAAACTAATTTGTGCAGCAGCCAAACCGCTGGCTCGCAACTTTAATTCCAGTAGCTCACAAAGTTGAACTTTTGCTCACAAGACTCTGCACCTTAGAGGGAGCATTGCCCCAATGTCCTTATATGGCAAGGTGAGAGACACCTTTTCCTCCAGATGAAGAGTGCTGGAGAACTCATGGCCTTGCTGCACAGAGCTCTGGGTCATTCAGGTTGGTCCTGAGAGAAGGTTGCTGCTGGATTTCACTTTGGGCCAGCCAGGCTTCCTGCAGCCCCTCAGTGCTTGCAGAGCCAACCCCTCCATCACATACACAGATGCCCCCTTCAGCGAGGGACAGCGGAAGAGTTCCTTGACCTTGTTGGATGCGCCTGCAAATGGGGGCAGCTTTTAAAACCTGCCATGGGTCAAACGGACGATTTCTGTCCTCTGGGGTCAGCCCCAGCGATAGGCTTATTAAGATTTAAAAATCAGACGGTATCTCCCCCCCCCCCCCCCGAAGCTTTATCCAGACGCAGACAGGGTCAAGGCATTTACCCGGGAGGAAGCGCCCTGGAAATCAGTGGGTCTGACTTCTTGCCTGGGTAAACGTGCGTCTCTGGGATGACAGCCGCATCTGGGATGACAGTTTGGTGGTTTGCTTTTCACGATCTTTCTTTTCTTTCTCCCCCCCTCACCTGCAGGGAGCAAGGGAGCGGGCTGGGTGTGTGCGTGGGGGTGCCTCTGTAGGGCAGACAACTGCTGGGTCGTGGCAGACCCTGTAATTATCAGCGAGCCCCCCTCCTCCCGCCCCCCCCTCGGTGCGCCTTTGGCTTCCCTGGAGCGATTTCGAACTGGGCAGATGAGCGCTGAAAAGGCTCGAAGGAGGCGCAGGCAGGGAACGAGGTATGCATGAGAAGCCCGGGAGCCAGCCAGCGAGGGAGGGAGGGAGGGAGAGAGATCCTCCTCCTCCACCACCACCGCCTCCTCCTCCTACCTGGAGCTGCAGATCCTGGGCCAGCCAGAGAGAGCCAGCGGCTCAGCCCCCTGACAGTGCCCGGCAGTGCCGCGCTCGGCTCCAGAGGAGAGCCTGCCCGGCCGCCCGCACCCGCCGCGCCCCGCGCAGGAGCCATGCCCGCTGCGCCCCTCGTCCAGCGCATGCGACAGCCCAGGCGGCCCCGTTGCTCCTTCCCCCCGCCCCCCCGAGGCAGCCCCGGACGCGCCGCACCCGCCAGCCCAGCTCAGGCGCAGCCAGCCAGCCAGCGAGGCGGAGCTCCACACGCCTCCGTCCTCGCAGAAGCCGTGCGGGCGGGCGGATCGGGCCCTGCGAGGGAGGGGAGAGGGACGGGGGGAGCGGAGCGAGCGGCAGCAGCAGAGCCCAACTTGGACTGCCCCAAACGCCCTCGCTGGCCCCGCCCTCCGCCCTCCTCTCTCCCGGAGCTCCGCTCCGGCACGCCCCGGCCCCAACGGAGCCCTGTGTGTCGGCCATTACAAAGCTCACTTGGGAAATGCAAAGTCCTAACAAAGCCTGTGTGAGGCAGAGGGATCATATGTGCAGTCAGAAGTATCTGATCAACCTCATTCAGAGGCAATAACCTTTGACTACCAGTGCAAGGAGGCAGTGTTAGGGAAGGCCTTGTTTTCTATACCCCCAGGGGTGTAGAGTTTAAAAACTCCTGGGGTGGGGGGCTCTTCCATGCGCATGCGCTTTGCACGCATGCACGCTGGGACCATGTCCCCGCTGCAGCGGCTGCCCCCCCAGCCTGACCGCTCCTGCTTCCATCCCTCCCTCCATCCATCCAGGGGCCAGCTGGGCATTTGCTTAGCTGGCCCCTGGACGGACAGAGGGAGGGTCAGAGTGGCCAGGCTGGGGGGGGGAGAGAGGCGCAGGAAGGGCCTAGGAAGGGCCAAGGGAGGCGCAGTGGAGGGCACACTGTTTCCCCGGGGGGGGGCTCAGTCCCCCCCGGGAAATTTCAGGAGTGGCGCAAGCCCTCGAGCCCCCCCCCCCCGTAGTTGACGCCTATGTATACCCCTGCTTGTTGGCCCTCCAGGGCGATCAGTTGGCCAGTATATGAAACAAGGTGCCAGAATAGGCAGCCGCTGGTCTGATTCAGCATGGCACCTCTTCTGTGCCTGTGTTCACATGGCTGAACAAGCAGCTTGCCCTTCGAGCTGTGAGGCAGGTTGCCTCCCAGTTAAGGCTGCAGTACAAACTTCAGATTGCATAACTCTTAACTGATATAATTTTGATTTCACTCCATTCCTGTATATGTTGTTTGAAGGAGAGGCTTTTAACTTCAACTCCAATTTTACTTTAAGCATAATTCGTTGGCATGGGAATACATCAAACACTCCTGTGGAAGAGTGGGCAATTTGTTAATCTTGTTGAAATTCTTCTAACATCCCTCAAAATCCCCACAGACGTTTTACCTAAGCAATCCTGTCCAAATATGGGGGAAACTATGCTTCTAATAGAATTTTCAATGGTCACATTGGCATATACCCAGTGATAATAGTGGAGGCTGGTCCATATATATAGGTGATGTCTTAAAATCTGTTTAGGCCCACAGAAATAGGTTGCCAGTTCCAGACTGGGAAATACCGGGAGATTTTTGTGATAGATCCGGAGGAGGGCACAGTCTGGGAAGGAGAGGGACTTCAATGCGGTATAATGCCGCAATGCCCACCTTTTAAAGTGGCCGTTTCTCCAGCTGAACTGATCTGTGTTGCCTGGAGATCAATTGTAAACCCAGTTGTAATCTCCAGTCACCACCTAGAGGATGGCACAAATCACCAAAAAAACCTGTGTACAAACAACAAAATAACCCACTTGTGTACTGTACTATTTTATATAGAAAGTTCTGATTCGAGTTGACTGAACGGCTGCAGTAACGTCATGGGACTTTAGAAATAATGTGTACAAGCCGGAGGACCCGTGATACTCACGGGGGGGGGGGGGGTAGGTGAGCCTCTTCCCCCTCCTCTGGCCCCGCGTGCCGAGCCTCTACCCCGTCCCCCCTCCAGGCAGCTTCCCCCCGCCTTCAAAACGATGGCGGCGGCAGGGACACCCGCCGTCCACTGAGGCTTCCCCCCCTCCCTCCCTGCTTTCCAAACGGCGGCAGGGGCATAGAGACCTGCCGCCCGCCGAGGCTCTTCCCTCCCTCCCCCCCGCAAACGGCGGCAGCGAGTCCTTGTGACGCCGCTTCCCACCCCCTCCCCTACAGCAGCCACAGCATTCTCTGCGCACGCGCGGAGAACGCTTTAACTTTTCGGGGGATTTAAAGATCCCCCGAAAAGTTTTTTAAACATTTAGGATTCTTCTGCACATGTGAGGAGTGCCCCCCGTATGTAGAAAAACCCCCAAGTGCCCCCCCGCACGGATTTAGGTATCCGCACGGGGGAGGGTACTTGGGAATTAGATATATAGATTATGTTATAGGTTCGTCTTTTGAAAAAGCCCTTTCCTGGGGGCACCTTCTTTAGGGGGACCAATAGACCTGAAGGACTGCTTATTCCCATATGAACCTACCCGACCACTACAGCCATCTTCCAAGGCCCTGCTTTGGGTTCCCTTGCCTTCTGATATTAGGTGGGAAGAAACCCTTCTCAGTTGCGGCCCCAAAACTCTGGAATGCCATCCCCAGGGGCAGTCCTCTGTTCTCTTCTGTTGCCATCTTCTGCCAGCAGGTGAAGACTCATTTGTTTCATTTGGCATTCCTGCCCGGAGTTTTAATTGTGTGTTTTAGTTCTGGTTTTAGTTGTTTTAATAATGTTGGTAATAATGGTTTTTAAGATGTGATTCTATTATGTATATTTTTAATTTTTTCCAACCACCTTGGTGGCTGTTATGAGGGCAGAAAGGTAGAATCTAAATTTTATCAAACAAATAACAAAAAGTAATATATGGTTAAAATTAGAAGCCCTTCATAATTCCTTCATGCATTAATTCTGCTACCAGATGGGAGGCTCACTTCGCAAGCCCTCTTGAAATAGCTGCTTTTGTTCCAGTTTTGCTATTAGGTGATGAAAGACTTTCAGATCTCCCATATACAGCTGCACTGTACCCCCAAATACCAGTTTAGGTGGAAAGGCAAGACAAACAGACAAGGGAATTTATGTATGTATTGCTTTTATGTCCTGTTTCCCTGACACTTGTCTTCCACAGAGATTTCCATCAGTGGAGAGCCATGCCCTGCCCGCAGGGTTATGACGTAGAAAAAGAAAGACACACAAAAGGAAAGAGAGATTAGTTTGGCTGATATTGTGTATTGGGCCTGGCTGATATTGCTTTGATGAAGATGATGAAATTATCGTACAGGAGGAGGTTTTATACCCCGCCCTTTACTACTCAAAGGGGTCTCCAAGTGGCTTACAATCACCTTCCCTTCCTCTCCCCACAAGCAGCACCTTGTGACATCGGTGGGGCTGAGAGAGGGCTGAGAGAGCCGTGACTGACCCAAGGAAGTTCTCCCAGCTGGCTTCCTGTGGAGGAGGAGTGGGGAATAAAACCCGGTTCTCCAGATTAGAGTCCACCACTCCTAACCACCAGCGCTTTTTTTTTTCTGGGGGAATGCGCCGGAACAGAATTTCAGAACCTCTTTGACTAAATTCTTTTTAAAACATTTAAAAGGTCACGAGTTTTCAGTATACAGATTGAAAACTTCATTTCCCTCTTGAGAGTTCCGGCACCTCCCCACCCCCCAAAAAGCCCTGTTAACCACTACACTAAACTGGCTCCCCCACTACCCCCAAACTGGTGGCCAGAGTGTCTCTGCCCCTCCCTTGGTGCTTCTATGACCCCTTTTGTGAGCTTCCCTGAAGTTCTGGCCATTGACTTTTGGAGCCAGGATGCTGGACTTGAGGCACCCATGATCTGATTGAGCCAATCTCTTCACAGGGACTCAAAGAGGCAGAACAATACAGGGACTGGTAGAAAGACTTCAAAGTCTGGGTTAAAGACTGAGAAGAAGAATGGCTACTAGAGAATTTAGACACTTGATTCCTATCCTTGCTCCAAAGAGGAAAACACTTTATAATGAAGGTCTATGAAGGTCTGTATTGTCCTTAGGCGTAGACTGGGGGGGGGGGGGCTCGAGGGCTCGAGCCTCCCCAAAAATTTTCCAGTGGGGACTGAGCCCCCCCGGGAAAACGTAGCACCTGCTGCCGCGCCTCCCGGGGCCTTTCTGAGGCCGGCAGCTGTTGCTGCTGGTGCCTCTCCCCCCTTCCCCCCAGCCTGGCCACTCTTCCATCCTTCCCTCTCCCTCCCTCTTTTCCCGGCGAAGGGAGAGGGAAGGAGTGGGGGGAGAGAGAGAGAGGCTCCGGCAGCAGCGGCTGGCGGGCCTCGGAAGGGCCCGGGGAGGCACGGAGGTTTTCCGGCGGGGGGGACATCGCCCCAGCGAGCGTGCGTGCAAAGCACGTGCGCTAAAGAGCCCCCACTCCCCGGAATTTATAAAACTCTACACCCCTGGTATTGTTTATTTTGACTAGTAGTCACTATCTGGGATCTTGGGCTGAAGTCCTTCATGTCAACTACTACCAGATCCCTTTAACTGGAGAAGCTGGGGGTTGAACCTGGGACCTTCTGCATGCATCGCAGATGCTCTGCCACTGAACCACAGCCCCTGCACTTCACCACACTGGCTGTTAGTTCCAGGAAGCAGCATGCATGTTATAAGAAAAAAAGTAACGTTTTCCTTAGTCATTGACTCCCATCTTCTGCCTGGATATTTGCAGCCCTCCTATCCATTGTTAACTGACATAAACTTGGTGATTTCTGTTTCGATTATTTTTCTCTTTGATGGATTTACTGGATAAGGTGCCAGAGCGTCTGTCTTTACGATACTCCATAGCTATAGCGTTCCTGGTAATCGGGTCAGCCAGCAAAGATCAGAAGCATAATAGCGCCATCTGCTGACACATTTGTGTAAAACCATTTCCTGTCTGCATTGGAAGAAAATTTGAGACCTGTGAGACCATCAAAGTTTTATTCAAAGTGGAAGCTTTCGTGTGCAAAACACACCTCTTCAGACAAAACTGGAATAAAATCTCAAAAGCTAGTGACAGGAAAAAAGAAGGTGGGGGTAAGCGGTTAGGAGGGGCCACTCAGAGCCCAGATGCAAAGAGTAGGATCAATGAACAGCAGCAAATTAGCACATAAATGCAAGAGTTAACAAGGATATGTGAGAATGAAGTTGGAGTCCAGCAGTACCCGCAAGACAAACCAAGCTCAACCCTGGGTACATGCCAGAACAGAAACTCAGCATGTGCACACTTCTTTCTTCACATACATTGAAACAGATTTCCTCAAATATTACATGCAAGTGTGGGGGGGGGGGGGGTTAGTTGCCAGGAAAAGCTAATTAGAGTAAAGCTGCATAAGTCACTGAGCAATTAATATACCGTATTTTTCGCTCCATAAGACGCACTTTTCCTCCCCAAAAAAGTGGGGGGAGGAAGTGTGTGCGTCTTATGGAGCGAATATGGAGCTTTTCTTACCTGTAACAGGGCTCTTTCTTCAGCAGGAACGCAGGGGAACGCCATTCAGGCTGGCATCCCAGCCTTCCCCGCCCCTCCCTGCTGGGCCTGAGCTGTTAAGACTTAAAAGGGAAACGGCAGGAAAAACCCCACCAGGCTAAGTACTCTTTCCCTTTAAGTGCTTTTCCCCTTTAAGACAGCCAGCAGCAGAAAGCCCCGCCCACAGATTAAGCTCCGTGGCTACTTTGCACAGAAAGGCCTGGCTTTGCATGGCATGCCGACGTCTCTCTTCTTTCCTTTCTCTATCTTTCTTCCTTCCTTCCTTCCCTTTTTTCTGTCTGTCTGTCTGTCTTTCTGTCTCTCTCTCTGTCCCCACCTTTCTTTCTTCCTTTCTCTTTCTCTCTCTCTCTCTCTCTCTCTCCTCCTTCCTTCCTTTATCTCTCTCTCTCTCTCTTTCTTTCTTTCTGTTTCATTTTTTCCTGTTTTCCTCCTCTAAAAACAAGGTGCGTCTTATGATCAGGTGTGTCTTATGGAGCGAAAAATACGGTAGCTAAGATTGGAATAACACACATAGTGGGATAACATATGTGGAATAACACATATAGTATTGGTGGAGTTACACAAGATTATTTGGCCATCAAGACATGACCGATTTATGTAACCCCAGAGGGTTTTCAGGGCAAGAGACGTTCAGAGGTGCTTTGCCATCGCCTGCCTCTGTGTAGCAAACCTGGACTTCCTTGATGGTCTCCCATTCAAATACTTAGCAGGGTCGGCCTTGCTTGGCTTCCAAGATCTGATGAGATCAGCCTAGCTTGGGCCATCCAAGTCAGGGTAAAACAAGAATAATCGCTCAAGTCAATTCACGGTGAACATTTGAATACAAAAACCACATCAAAAGGACTAGCTCTCTTTTATGGGATGCTAATTCAAACATAGTGAATTAACTTGGAAGATTCTATGGTGTCAATTATTTATATGCCCATTAATGTATGTAAATGGTGATGTTTCCTATACATGTTTCATTGGAATAAATGCATTTTTAGTTCCCTGGATTTTTTATAATTCATTTTGCCACATGGAGGTTAAAATGGTAAGAGAGCATCAATCCTTGTTGCCCAAAAGTAGAATCAAAGAATTCTGTGAATTTAAATAATTTAAAGATATTTAAAGATATTTCCTTGAGTGAAACTATAGCTTGCATCTGCATTGATCATGATGGATTTTGCCAGATATTGATCCTTCCTCACTGAGACTCAAGGAAAATTACATAAAGTAAGTTAGTTCAATCAGTAAGAGGAGGAGACGAAGGGTGCGATCACACGGGCATTTAAACCCGGGTTCTCCCGCGCTGCTCTTTCAAGCGCGATAGGTACTTGTTTTTCCTGGTGGTTGGAAAAGCGGGCTCGAGTGCGGGGGGGGGGGGGGGGCGGCTTCGAGACGGGAGACAGATGCGGCCCGTCTAGTCAGCCCCTTTAATTGCGATGGGGAACAGCCGCGAGGCCCGCAATAAACGTCTGTGTGATCGCACCCATATAATAAACAAAGTGACAGGACTAGAATTTCAGAAATCTGAATTTCAGTCAATACAAGAAGTGGTATTATGTCAGTAGAAATGTAATGCAGGGAGAGCAAGACAGGAAACATACAGCTACAGATAATACTTTTTCGTAGTATAGTCCATAGTCTCATTCTGTCTACTGGAATGTCTTTCTGAACTATTCTGTTATAATGAAACCCTATTCCTTTATTTTAAAAAATGCCCTCTTGCAATCTTATTCCTTAAAAAAATGCCCTCCTGATTAGATAACTCTCTTTCATCTGACGGAGAGGAAAGATCAGTTCAGGCTAGATAGATAGATAGATAGATAGACAGACAGATAGATAGATAGATAGATAGATAGATAGATACATACATACATACATACATACATACATACATACATACATACAATCCATTAATTGTATCCAGCATCTGAAGCAACTTTGATTAAAACTAGGTAGAGCTTCTTGTGGCCAATGTGGGGTTAAAATGGTTTTTTCATGCTGTAAAAAGTGCACATATTCCACACTTTAATGGTTTATTCAAAAGAGAAATGTGGTATGTAACACTATAGATAATACATGACCCCATGTGGTCTATAATTGTGAAGCTTTGACTCCTAATGTTGATAATTTGCAGTTTAGCTTTTCTCTCAGTAAGGAGGAAGATAAAACATTTTTGTAAATCAATACATTTTCAGAAACGTAGGGTTGTTTATTTACTTCCTTCATTTATCATGTGGCTTTCCCATCGAAACTGAAGACAAGTTACAGAATTATTTTTTACTGCAATAAAGACCAATACAGGGCATACAAATCATGCAGTAAAACAGGATTAGACCATTAAGCAGGTGGGGGAGTTAAGAAACGGCTTCAACATGTTCACATTAACGAACAACCTTCATTCAAACCTTAATTAAAGAACAACCTTATTCCCAATATAAAAATGCCTTTTTGCATACCATTCCATTTTGCTACACACCTCTTTCCTATCCCGGGATTTTCAAAGCAGCTTATAAATCAAACAAAAACTTAGCCACCAGGGCAATTTTTCATAGGATGTTTCGAAGATGAGAAAGAGGGCACCTGGCCATAAACAGAGCGCAGGCACAGAAAAGACCCCATCTCTAGAAGACCCCTGCAGAAGAGCCAGTGGTGATTTCAACGGGTGGGTGGAGTCATGTGAAAGAAGGTTAGGGTTGCCAGCCTCCAGGTTTGGCCTGGAGACCTCTTGGAATTACACCTGATCTCCAGACTACAGGTATCAGTGCCCCTAAAGAAAATGGCTGTTTTGGAGGATTTGTATGGAATTATACCCTGCTGAGGTTTCTCCCCTTGCCAAACTCTGCTCTCCCCGGGCTCCACCTCAAAAACTCCAGGAATTACCCAAACCAGAATTGGCAACCCTACTGTCTCTTGCTGGCTCTCAAGCTCCTGTTGGCAGCCCTAAGGAAGGTGGTCTTTCAGGGGCCTTTTACATACCTGGTCCAGACCATATCCTTAGTTTTCTCTTCATAAAACTTTCAAATATACAGAAGACACAAGCAGGAAATTGTGCTAGGGCAATTCATGCTTCTGGAATACAACCGGCTCTCCTAGGGGCCTGTTTCCCTGTGAAATCTTGCAGAGTCAGATTAATTTCTGTACAACCAGCGGGTCTCCCTGTGGCTGCAGATTACCAAGGCAGTAGTGCAGGGTGGAGATTAAATCTAATCTGCTTCTTGCTTCAGTTTCCCCCTCCCCAAGATTACCTGTTTGCAGGGGCGTAGAGTTTAGTAAATTCTGGGGGGGGCTCTTTAGCGCGCTCGCTCGCTGGGGCAATGTCCCTCCCCCCGCCGGGAAACCCCAGGCCCTTCCAAGGCCCGCCAGCCGCTGCTGCCGGAGCCTCTCTCTCTCCCCCCCCCACTCCTTCCCTCTCCCTTTGCCGGGAAAAGAGGGAGGGAGAGGGAAGGATGGAAGAGTGGCCAGGCGGGGGGGGGGGGAAGAGGCACCGGCAGCAGCAGCTGCCGGCCTCGGAAAGGCCCCGAGAGGCGCAGCAGCAGGTGCTACGTTTTCCCGGGGGGAGCTCAGTCTCCCCTGGGAAATTTCGGGGGAGGCTTGAGCCCCCCCCCGTAGTCTACACCTATGCCTGTTTGCTTTACTTTATTTATTTTGCATTGGACTGATTAATGTCTCACCTGCCTTCCTAAATACTTTAGGATGTGTACATGTCATAAAACCATCATCATCGTATCTTAATTCTGAGGTGGGTACTAGAATGTGGATCAAAAAAATTCACACAACAGGCCGGGGGAAATGCGGGGTGGGGTATTCTACAAGCCTGTGGCAAGATCTAGGTTAACAAAAAAAAAAAAAAACCCAACCCAAAATACACACATATCAGGGCTAACTCTACCCAATTAATAGGAGCAACATCTGTAACTTTAAGAGAGAAATAGCCACTAAGAGCTTGTGAGACTGCATTCTGAGATCTCAGTGGGCAATGTGGAGGTTGTTAGGCAAGCACTACAATATTGCCAAGTCTTCCAAGCTTCAGTTTCAGGAGCCAGTTTGGTGCAGTGGTTAAGTGTGCAGACTACAATCTGGGAGAACTGAGTTTGATTCCCCACGCCTCCACTTGCAGCTGCTGGGTGACCTTGGGCAAGTCGTAGTTCTGTCAGAGCTGTTCTCTCAACGGCAGTTCTCGAAAGGGCTTTCTCAGCCCCACCCACCTCACAGGGTGTCTGTTGTGGGGAGGGGAAGGGGAAGGAGTTTGTAAGCCGCTCTGACACTCCGAGTGGAGGGTGGGATATAAATCCAATCTCTTCTCTTCTTCTTCAGTTTCTGTCAGTCACAGGTGGAGTAGGGTTACCTGCCCTGAGTTGGGAAATTCATAGAGATTTGGAAGTGGAGTTTGGGGAGGGACCTCGTTAGGGGGTATAATGCCACAGGCCACCCTTGAAAGCTTCCATCCCCCCCCCCCCCCCCCCCCCGGGGAACTGATCTCTGTAGTTTGGAGATGAGCTGTAATTCTGGGCGATCCCCAGGCCCCACCTGGAAGGTGGCAACTCTTCTCTGTGGCCTGGAGATCTCACTCCTTTTCAGCTGATTCCTCTGGATGTTCCACATACCTTAAGGAATGCTTTGTGGCAAAGAATATACAAAAAGTTTATGTCGTTAATAAAACATTGTTTGGAGAAGAGGCATTCTGCCTCCTGGTGGAATTGGAGAAGAAGCAGGAGAGGATGTTGTGAAATGGCTACTGGAGTGGTTGCGGTTGAGACCTGTAGCCCAAGTTGAATAACCACAGCTAAGGAAGCTGGAGCCATTGCCCCACCAGCGTGGCAGCCTTTTCCAGCTTCCACTGATAGGGGGCCTGGGAGTGCATAGCTGTGAAGAGCCATCACTGCCCCTCAGAGAGAGATTCCAAACATCAGATGAAAACAAAGCACATAGTTCGTTCTTAGCACTCATAGGCTTTGCGATTCCCTCCCCCCCCCCCCCCATTACATGCTTCACATTTTTATTTTATCTTGCCCTTCCTCCAAGTTTCTCAGAGCAGTATATGTTTTATTCTCACAACGACTCTGTGCAATAATCAGGCTGAAAGGGAATGACAGGCCCAACCTCACTGAATCAATAGCTGCATCCCAGCAATGCCCCCAGATTGACTAGAGCTCTCAGAATGTTGTCTCTGCTCTTGGAAGTCTTGCTGGACTGCTGGAGCCAGGGCCGGTGCTACCATTAGGCCAACCTAGGCAGCCGCCTGGGGCGGAGACCTCAGAGGGGTGCAGAACTGACAGTCTGCATTACTGTGCAGGAGACCCGCTGCCAGGCCCAGCACCAGCAATTTCAAATTTTATGGTTTTCAATCTTTCTAAAATGCATTGATGTTTGAAAATTGGGGGGTGCATGGGGGGGGGGGGGTGCCAGAAGATAGCCTCGCCTAGTGTGCAAAAAAATCTGGCACCGGTCCTGGCTGGAGCCAAAGGAATCTAGGAAGCCTCAGAGGCAGGCCTGCATTTCAAGGCCAACAAGGGCCATGGTGGTCCTAAAATGTGTATGTATATGTGTGTATGTGTGCAGGTTCAAGTTCATAAGAACATAAGAGAAGCCAATGTTAGATCAGGCCAGTGTCCCATCCAGTCCAACACTCTGTCACACAGTGGCCAAAAACACCAGGTGCCCTCAGGAGGTCCAGCAGTGGGGCCAGGACACTAGAAGCCCTGTTGCCCCCCCCCCCCAAGCACCAAGAATACAGAGCATCACTTGCCCCAGAGTTCCTATCTATACCTTGTGGCTAATAGCCACTGGTGGACCTCTGCTCTATATGTTTATCCAGTTCCCTCTTGAAGCTGTCCAAAGTTCAGCAATCATCAGGACATTTTAGGTCTGACTTTTACATTCTCCTTGGGAAAGAGAGAGAAACTTCTCCTTCCCATAATAGTTTTCCAAGACTGCTAAAACAGCAGTTTAATTTCACCACCTAGACTAACTGGGGCCATGCGATCTTGAGAGGGAAGGAGCCAGCCAAAAGTCTGATTAAACCTCAAATGCCCTCGCCTTCCTCACTCATTTGTATTGGATGCATGCAAATTGTGCTGAGATAACTTCTGTACAAAAAGGGAGAGCTGAGGGTCAAACACCTCTCTCCTTCTGCCCATTTCAGCTCTTGAGTGTATAATATTACTTGGCCAGTGTACTTCTTTCCGTTGCACGATGGCTCATGTTAGCACACTGGCTTGTATAAGATGTTGGCAGGGGCAGCTGAATAGAGTAAACCTTCAGCATAGCACATTGCTGGAAGTCCAGAGTGTAAACAGAGAGTGTTCCCTTTCAGATCTTGTCTTGGCTCCTGACAGGCTTAAATAATCAGCATCAGGTGGTATCAGGTATCAATGGTCTGTCTACGTGGAGGAGATGATTACCCATGAGGGTAAATGAAAAGTACTGGAGTCTGGAGTCCGGTGGAGTGAGTTTCAGCATAGTGGAGTTTATTAGAGGTCAGGAACAAGCATGCCTGAGGTGGCCCGGGGGTCAGCTTATATGCACAGAAAAGCCTCGCCCCCCCCCTCCACACCCACACTGCGGGATAGGTTAATCTTCCCACCAGAGATTCCATTGGTTCATTTGAATATGCTAAGCCCCTGATAGGTGGATCTTTAGGAGCCTGGGTGCTATTGTTCTTTTACCTCAGGCTTGTAACTTTTCCCGGCCATGCAGTCAGACCGCATGGATGGCACCATTCAGGGGTCATTTCGTAGAAAAAGAGGTGCAGGAGCTCATTACCATAACTCATTTGCATATGCCACACCCCCTAACATACCGGAAGTCTGTCAGAAGGCAACACCCACCGCTCAGGCTCCACTCCACAGGTGAGTGAAATTGACCTGCTCTTCCTCCATTCCCTTCCCCATCCAATACTTTGTGCAACAAAAATAAGCGTAAAGAACACCCCCTCATTCTCTTCCTGCTCCCTTGAAACCACCAGGTTTCAAGTAGACTTGAGATACCCAGGACACGTGCACCACCCATCCCTTTCCCTTCCCTTCCCCACAACAAGACACCCTGTGAGATAGGTGGGGCTGAGAGAGGTCTTTTGAGAACTGCTCATGAGAGAACAGCTCTGAGAGAACTTGTGACTGGCCCATGGTCACACCAGCAGCTGCATGTGGAGGAGTGGGGAATCAAACCCGGTTCTCCCAGATTAGAGCACAATTCCTGACCACTACACCAGACTGATGGGGTGGAAGCTGCTGAAGGGTTGGTGAAATTTCTCCAGTACTTATGTGCCATGTGTCCAGATAAAAAATGGTATACTTAGAAAATTTATATGCCACCTTGAGCAAGTCTCTGGAAAAGCAGCACACAGTCATAAAAGGAACAATGATAAAATTATCAATATTAAAACAAAACACTAAAAACAATAAAGACCCTAGCAGGGCTTTCCCCGGGGCGCTGCGCCTCTGCACTGCTCGGGGAAGCCAAGGAGGGGGCGGGGCTTGGTCATGTGCCCGCCCCCTGGGCTCCTCACTCCCGGAGCTGCGCTCCTGTGCGCTCCCGCTCCAACAGACCCCTGGCGCCATTACATGTTAGGTCACATCAAAGAATCATACAAGTGTACACACAGAGAATTGCAGGCTGGTTGTCTTTGGAACTGCGTCCAGGACATAACAGTAAATTTCCCAGAGGCTGTGGAGAGGAGGGAAAGGTATTCTCACTGCTGCCACTACCCATGGATCCAATGGCCACTAAGGTTCCCTCCCTCCCATCCCAGGAAGAACACCACGGAATAAGCACCTACAGAGAGCTTGCTTTTACTCTCTGCCAGAAAGAATTGCTGGTTCCCCTAACACTGCAGCCATGCAAGGGAAGAACATTGTTCTATAGCAATCTACATTCCAGTCCTGAAGAGGGGCAATGCCAAGGAATGTTCAAACTATCGCACAGTTGCATTCATTTCACATGCTAGCAAGATCATGCTAAAGATCCTACAAGCTAGGCTTCAGCAGGACGTGGATAGAGAACTGCCAGAAGAACAAGCTGGGTTTTGTAGAGGTAGAGGAACTAGGGATCAAATTGCCAACATTCGCTGGATTATGGAGAAAGCATCAGAAAAACATCTACTTCTGCTTCACTGACTATGCTAAAGCCTTTGATTGTGTGGATCACAACAAACTGTGGCAAGTCTTTAAAGAGATGGGAGTACCAGACCACCCCACATGTCTCTTGAGAAACCTGTATAAGGGTCAAGAAGTGACAAAACCGGATATGGAACAACTGATTAGTTTAGCGCTGGAAAAGGAGTACAACAAGGATGTATATTGTCACCTTGCTTATATAATTTATATGCAGAGTACATCATGCGAAAGGTCAGCCTGGATGAATCACAAGCTGGAATTAAGACTGCTGGAAAAAACATCAACAACCTCAGAGATGCAGACGATACCACTCTAATGAAGTGGAGTGGCTTACAAACTCCTCTCCCTTCCCCTCCCCACAACAGACACCCTGTGAGGTAGGTGGGGCTGAGAGAGCTCTGAGACAACTGTCCTTGAGAGAACAGCTGGTACAGAGCTATGGTTTGCCCAAGGTCATCCAGCAGGTGCAAGTGGAGGAGTGGGGAATCAAACCTGGTTCTCCCAGAGTATAGTCCGCACACTTAACCACTACACCAAACTGGCTCACTGGAGAAGACCCTGATGCTGGGAAAGATTGAAGGTTGAAGAAGAAGGGGACGGCAAAGGATGAGATGGCTAGACAGTGTTATCGATGCAACAAACATGAGAAACTCTGGAGCATGACAGAAGACAGAAAGGCCTGGCGTGCTGTGGTCCGTGGGGTCGCGAAGAGTCGGACTCAACTGTACGATCAGGGCTCCGTTGGGGCCGGGGCGCGCCGGAGCGCCACTCCGGGAGAGAGGAGGGCGGGGGGCGGGGACTTAACAAAGCCCCCCCGCTCACTCTTCCTGCCGCCGGCCCAGGAAAAAGCCCTTCCCCTTCCCTCCTTCCCCCCACTCACACTTCCGGGGCCGCAGCAAGCGCCGCCGGCCCCGGGAAAAGCCTCGTTTTCCCTCCCCCCCCCCCCCCGCTTACACTCCCGGGGTCGCGGCAAGCGCCACCGCCCCGGGACAAGCCCCCTCCTGCCCTCCCTCCCCCGCTCACAGTCCCGGGGCCACGGCGAGCGCCGCAGGCCCTGGGAAAAGCCTCCTTTTCCCCTCCCCCCCGGTCACACTCCCGGGGCCGCGGCAAGCGCTGCAGACCCCGGGAAAAGCCCCCTCCTGCCCCCCCCGCTCACACTCCCGGGGCCGCGGCAAGCGCCGCCGCCCCGGGAGACGCCCCCTCCTGCCCTCCCTCCCCCACTCACACTCCCGGGGCCGTGGCAAGCGCCGGCGCCCCGGGAGAAGCCCCCTCCTGCCCTCCCTCCCGCTCTCAAACTCCCGGGGCCGCGGCGAGCGCCGCCACCTTGGGAGAAGCCCCCTCCTGCCCTCCTCCCCCACTCACAGTCCCGGGGCCACGGCAAGCGCCGCAGGCCCCGGGAAAAGCCTCCTTTTCCCCTCCCCCCCGGTCACACTGCCGGGGCCGCAGCAAGCGCTGCAGACCCCGGGAAAAGCCCCCTCCTGCCCTCCCTCCCCCACTCAAACTCCCTGGGCTACGGCAAGCACCGCCACCCCGGGAGAAGCCCCCTCCTGCCCTCCCCCCCCACTCACACTCCCGGGACCACGGCAAGTGCTGCCGCCCAGGGAGAAGCCTCCTCCTTTCCTCCCTCCCCCACTCACTGCTCCTGGGCCCCAGGGGGGGCGCAAGGGAGGGAGAAGCCGGGCCCCAGAGGCATGAAGCCCCTGGGGCCCAAGCAAGAGGGGGGAGGAAGGGAAACGCTGGCCCCAGTGGCGGGGAGAAGATCCCCCCTTCCTTCCTTTCTTCTCTTTCTCTCCCCCCACCTACCTACCTACCTTCCTGTTCCTTCCTTCCCCCTTCCTTCCTTCCTTCCTTCTCTCTCTCTCTCTCTCTCCCCACCTACCTACCTACCTTCCTGTTCCTTCCTTTCCCCCTTCCTTCCTCTCTCCCTTCCTTTCTTCTCTCTCTCTCTCCTCCACCTACCTACCTACCTTCCTGTTCCTTCCTTCCTTCCTTCCTTCCTTTCTTCCTTCCTTCTCTCTCTTTCCCCCTACCTACCTACCTACCTTCCTGTTCCTTCCTTTCCCCCTTCCTTCCTCTCTCCCTTCCTTTCTTCTCTCTCTCTCTCCCCCACCTACCTACCTTTCTGTTCCTTTCTTCCCCCCTTCCTCCCTCCTTCCTTCCTTTCTTCTCTCTCTTCCCCCACCTACCTACCTACCTTACTGTTCCTTTCTTTCTTCCTTCCTTCCCCCCTTCCTCCCTCCTTCCTTTCTTTCTTCTCTCTCTCTCCCCCACCTACCTACCTACCTTCCTTCCTGTTCCTTTCCTTCCTTCCCCCTCCCTCCCTCCCTTCTTGTCTTCGGACACACTGCCCATGACGTCAGGGATGTGTGACCTTTTGACACTTCCGGTGACATCAGGGGGTGTGGCATATGCAAATAAGTTATGCTAATGAGCTCCTGCACCTCTTTTTTTACGAAAGGACCCCTGTGTATGACTGAACAACAACAACAATCTGCCTTGGAAATCATCGGATCAAAATTCCTCACTTTCTATTTTTCAAGGGGCTGTGAGAGAGACTGAGGATTATATCCTCATTGCAAGGTGAGCAGCATAAAGCAGTCAGAAACAGCTGCAAATGGAGGGAAGGGGCTGCCTAAGATTGACAATCCAGAAAACAATCCAGGTAAAGGTAAAGATTTCACTGGCTCAAAAACCAGTCGAATCCAACTCTAGGGGGTGGTGCTCCAAGCCAAAGAGCCAGCGCTGTCTGAAGACTTCTCCATGGTCATGTGGCCAGCACGACTAAACGCCAAGGTGCATGGGATGCTGTTACCTTCCCATTGAAGTGGTACCTATTTATCTACTTGCAATTTCTTGATTTCGAACTGCAAGGTTGGTAGGAGCTGTGGCCAGAGATGGGAGCTCACTCCATCACTTGGCACTCGGGTCTTGAACTGCCGACCTTCCAGTCTGCAGCTCAGCGTCTTAACCCAAGTTGCTCCCAAATTCTGAATGCCCCCCCCCCCAGATTTATAGATGATCCCATTAGAATCATTGTCTTAGTTCTGTGGCATGTGAGTATGGAGAAGAAGAGTTGGGTTTTATATCCCACTTTTCTCTACCTGAAGGAGGCTCAACGCAGCTTACAATTCCCTTCCCTTCCTCTCCTCACAAGAGTCACCTTGGTAGGTGGAGCCGAGAGAGTTCTGAACGAACTATGACTGGCCCAATGTCACCAAGGAGGCTTCATGTGGAGGAGAAGTGGGGAATCAAACCCGGTTCACCAGATTAGGGCCCGCTGCTCTTAACCACTATACCATACTGGTCAGAATTGGTGGTCAGGCAGTGTTCCGAGATGGTCCAAGCAGGAGGTGTCATGGCTCAGTGATACTATGCACCCTTTGCATGCAGTAGGTCTCCAGTTCAGTCCTTGGTTATCTCCAGGTGATTGACTGTTCACAGCTGCAGTAGCCTACATGATCCTATGGTCTGGCTCTTATTTTATATTCACATTACATATCAATGTATGTGTTCTCCCACTCCACAACTGTAGTAAAATATAATAAATACACTAACTCATTGGACAGTTGCTGTTCCCAAAACTACCACTTGCCTAGTGATAAGGTCACCCCCTGACATCGGCTATTAACAACAAAATGTATTACTTTTTTTAAAAAAAGAGGACCTTAATTTCTTCTAGGATATATCAACATCTGTCTTTGAGGCTGGATACGTGTTGGTCTGTTATGTCACCCTGCCCCTCAGATGGGAAAAACAGCAAAACTAGCACAGATTCTGTGATATACAAAAGAGTCAGGACATCGGTGGATCTTTGGTGTAGTGTAGCCAGTTTGGGGTCGAGCGTGGACTCTAATCTGGGAGAACCAGGTTTGATTCCCCACTCCACCACATCTAGCTACTGGTGTGACCTTAGGTCAGTCATAAGTTCTTTCAGAGCTGTTCTTTCAAAGGCAGTTCTCCAGAGAGCTCTCTCAGCCCCACCTACCTCACAGGGTGTCTGTTGTGGGGAGGGGAAGGGAAAGGAGATGGTAAGCCACTCTGAGATTCCTTTGGGTAGTGAAGGGCAGGGTATGAATCCAATCTCCTCCTCCTCCTCCTCCTCCTCCTCTCCGTCATAAGATATTCAAGGCAGTTTGTGGTTAGATATCCTTTTCTCCTAAACAGAAGGCTCAATACGAGCTTCTTGGCAATTTTTCAAAAAAAAAATGCTTCCTCAGATTTTTGCTATGCTAGCTTTGCTTGTATTTTGATTGTGTGTTTAATTATTATTAACCACATTGAGGATATGTGGCAAGTTTCACACAAATTATGGAGTGCTAGCCATGTTAGTTTGCTCCCGCTGAAAGAAGAAGAGGAGGAGGAGGAGGAGATTGGATTTATACCCTGCCCTTCACTTGGGAGTCTCAGAGCGGCTTACAATCTCCTTTCTCTTCCCCTCCCCACAACAGACACCCTGTGAGGTAGGTGGGGCTGAGAGAGCTCTTGACAGAAACTGCTCTTTTTCAAGAACAGCTGTGCCAGAACTACGGCTTGCCCAAGGTCATCCAGCAGGTGCAAGTGGAGGAGTGGGGAATCAAACCTGGTTCTCCCAGATTAGAGTCCGCGCACTTAACCACTACACCAAACTGGCTTTAGCTAGCTGTCATGCAGTTCTTTAGAGACTGACAGATTTATTAAGGCATAAGCTTCCGTGAACCAGAGCCTGACATGAGATGCATAAATTATATGTCATAATAATGGAATATATTATATTGAAATATATGATATGAAATATATTTTATAATAATTTGTCAATGGAATGTTATGAATAGTCTTCAAAAATCCAGATGTTCCTACCAGACTGGCCTGAACACACTGAAGGTATGAAGTGAATAACATATCCTGACTATACACTGAGCCCAAGGCTGATTTGCACATGGAAAATTGTCACATGTCACTGAGCAACAAAAGTGATTTCATGATGGATCAGCTTAGGACGTAATTTCACAAAATGTTCTTATGGTCATGATTTATTCATACGACGATCCTCTGTTTCAAAACACATGGACACGTTAACCACTCCGACTCACACAAAGCAAAGCTGTCTGTGTCCAGAGTCCAAACAACATGCTGTGTGTCTTAAACACTGGAACCATTTTCACTGGCTGTACTGGCATCCTCCAAACCACTCAGGGGCCTGAAGGTTGGCAGGATGCTGGGAACTGATTGTACGAGATCTCCAGTTTACCCCCAAGGTACTTTGACGGAGACACAACAACAGAGCAGACCTGCCTGAGTTTTCATTTAGAGCTGCAGTCGTTCTCACTGCGTTGCCTAAAGTTACAGAAACTATTTTTGTTATGTTCCAAATTTTGATCTTCTTTTATTTTGTATATTCTGTACTCTGTATGTAAAAAAATTATTATATATGTATGGCTGGTCTAGCGCCCATAATAATAAATTCTGAAATTCTTCGGAATGCCTGAGTACATATATTATTTCATCATTTTTAAAAGGAATTCCTGAGAGCTGTCTTTCTCAACAGAACATGAGGCTAATTTCTGGATAACCTTTCCCAAAACCTTTCTTGCCACCTCCTTTGCTTGTCTGATTTGTGTCGAATCCTGCTCTTGGTACATCCCTCTTTTTTATGTCACTTCCCCCCACACCCAGAGGTACAGCAGTCCGCCATTTGTCATGATCTCTCTCAGGATTCTCTGACCTTTTTCCAGTGCAATAAAAATGGCAGCGTGACTGATCTGCTCCAGAGTCATCAAGCAAAGTTTCCTCCTCACCGCGACTTTTGGTTACTTACTACTCCACACTTCAAGAAGCAAGAAATCGGATTCTCTTCAAAGGAAGGAAAGCAGTAGAAATCATATTTTTTTCTATTGTGATCAAGGGGACTGAATTATTGATAGGTTTGCTAGACCCTGGGTGGTAGCTGAAGTTCTCCTGGGATTACAAGTGATTTCCAGGCAATACAGATCATTTCACCTAGAGAAAATGGCCGCTTTGGAAAGTGGACTCTATGGCATTGTACCCCGTTGAAGTCCCTCCCTTCCCCAAACTCCACCCTCCTCAAATCTCCAGGTATTTCCCAACCCAAAACTGGCAACCCTAATTATCTAAAAGCTGTTTGGTTTGACCGGTCCTACTCAGGTGACCCTTCTAGAATGCTATAGTGGGTTTCAGTTACTGCTGCACTAATTTGGCATGATTTTCTAGTTCGAGGGGTTTGGAAAGGCCTGCAAAGAAGACCTTACTCGGCACTGTTTCACTCCCCTCCTTCCCACCAATGTAGCTACTTCTGCACATTTTATTAACTTGCAAGGCTACACACTCAGCCTTGTGGTGGTAAGCTGAAGATACATGCACACATTAAAATATTTTTTTCAGAAGCTCCTTCCTGTGAACCGATGTGCATAAATGCCTGACTGAAAATAATTGAAGAAGCAGAATCCTCTTTTCAAAGCCAGCTGCTATGTACTTACGTCTATGCTAAACCACATTAAAAGATACTGTTTAAAGCCAGGGGTCCGTTGGAGCGGGAGTGCACAGGAGCGCAGCTCTGGGAGTGAGGAGCCCAGGGGGCGGGCACATGACCAAGCCCCACCCCCTCCTCGGCTTCCCCGAGCAGTGCAGAGGCGCAGCGCCCCAGGGAAAGCCCTGCTAGGGTCTTTATTGATTTTAATGTTTTGTTTTAATATTGATAATTTTATCATTGTTCCTTTTATGACTGTGTGCTGCTTTTCCAGAGACTTGCTCAAGGTGGCATATAAATTTTCTAAGTATACCATTTTTTATCTGGGCACATGGCACATAAGTACTGGAGAAATTTCAACAACCCTTCAGCAGCTTCCACCCCATCAGTTTGGTGTAGTGGTCAGGAGTTGGACTCTAATCTGGGAGAACCGGGTTTGATTCCCCACTCCTCCACATGCAGCTGCTGGTGTGACTTTGGCCCAGTCACAAGTTCTCTCAGAGCTGTTCTCTCATGAGCAGTTCTCAAAAGACCTCTCTCAGCCCCACCTACCTCACAGGGTGTCTTGTTGTGGGGAGGGGAAGGGGAAGGGATGGGTGGTGCACATGTCCTGGGTATCTCAAGTCTACTTGAAACCTGGTGGTTTCAAGGGGGCAGGAAGAGAATGAGGGTGTGTTTTTTACGCTTACTTTTATTGCACAAAGTATTGGATGGGGAAGGGAATGGAGGAAGAGCAGGTCAGTTTCACTCACCTGTGGAGTGGAGCCTGAGGGGTGGGTGTTGCCTTCTGACACACTTCCGGTATGTTAGGGGGTGTGGCATATGCAAATGAGTTATGCAAATGAGTCATGCTAATGAGCTCCTGCACCTCTTTTTCTACAAAATGACCCCTGTTTAAAGCTATCACTGGAACTAAAGCACAGTAACAGAGTTCTTTTGCTATGCGCTCGTGCATATCCATGCCTGGATTGGGGGAAAAAAATAAAATTAAGTATTGCCATACAAAAAATGTTTGTGCCTTTTGAAACCCCCTCTGAAATTAAAAAATCATAGAAGAATGGGGGAGGGGGGTTTCAAGAAGAGTGGAGGACTATTTACAACCTTCACGTCCCCGGTCTGACACAGCGCTTTGATACTTGAGTTAATTGGATTGTTCATTCCGATCAGATTGATGATGCGTTAGTGTTCATTACTAATTTCTTCATAATAATGCTGAAGGGTTCAAAGGTATTCATTCATTCACAGAAACAGGTACCTGAATTTTATTGAAAAGTAGACTAAGCCTGAATCATTTCAGGCTTTTTTGACCCTCTGAAATTCCTTCCGCTTCAAAGAGGAGAAAAACAAATCATTAACTACTCCAAAACTAAAGAACAGTTTTGAATTCCAAAGGTGTCATTCAAAATCCCAAGGCATGGCGACGCTTACAGGGCTGTATTCCACCAAATATGCTGATGGACTGTCCTGATATTATTGGTTATCTACTCTAAAGTCAAAGAGGATCTGATGTTGCAGTCCTTCTTAGCACTCAGGGATCACCGAAAGGGTCATGAGAACCCCTGCCTACCTAGCAGGGCTGGAGAGAAAGAGAGAGAGCCCTAGGGCAGATCAAGTCTTGAGTCACTCCAGATGTTTTCAGCTGTGGCTGGATACCCATCGAGAGAAAATTGTGGAATAGGAATTAGCTTGCTAGCACAGTCCCAATGTACAATGTCACTTCCAGCACAAAACTAGTTAAACTATAGAGTTTGTGGCAAATCCTAGAACATCGCCCTGTCACAATAATACCACTTGCTGGTTTTCAGTAGAAGTGACATCATGTGTTGGTGCAATGCCAGCAAGCCCCACCCCCCATGTTCTCCCCACCAACCTTTGAAATATCAGGAGGGAATGGGGAACTATTCGTAAGAGGTCTCCCACTATAGCGGATGACCTGGTCCCCCTATACATGAGATGTGGTCAGATCCACTATGACTTTGAACTAGCAGAAATCTCCGGCAGAGTGATTGCCTTTCTTAGCTACAATTAAACTTCAAAGCCTCCACATCAAAATTTAATCTCTTCGTTCTGACCATAAGCTGCTGCCAGAGTGCCAGGGAAGGCCAATGGTAATAAATTCCCATGAGATGGTGTCATAGAATAAAATGCAGTAGGTTTTCATGCCCATTTAGTAGTTGCTAATTGGTTATTAAAAGCAGTTATTTTGCCAGGAGACATACTGGCTGCTTCAAAAGGTAAAATGCAGAGTCTGGACTTTGGAACCAGGAAGTCTTACATGAAACATTGCGGAGTGCCATTCCTTTAGGAAGAACTTATTGGATTTCATAAATCTTTTACCTTATTTGAAAGCCATTTTTCGTAATGGGACAGATAAGCCAGCAGTGCTTATGCACACTGCACTTGCATAACCTTTTACTTGGGAAATGCTATCTTTCCTCTATTCAGTACCCACAAGAAAAGAAAAGAAAAGAAAAGAAAAGAAAAGAAAAGAAAAGAAAAGGGATATAGGAAGAAAAAAGGATAAATATAATTTCCCCTAATTTTTATACTGCAAATTGTAACTGGATTACACTCTGCCTTCATATCGCCCCTAAATTATTTAAAGTAAGCCGAGCAATCTAAATTCTCCCACCACATGAATTATTTAGGGCATAAATGCTTTTATGGTCACATGATGTGTCTTAATTCTGAGTGATACATGGCCGGGGCTAGAAATAAGGCAAGAAGCTTCTGCCCTTATCTCTCTTTTAACCATGGCTGGTGATGATTAAAGCACCAGTCAGCAATAAAAGCCATTATTATTATTATTATTATTTTTTGGATAAATAAACTTTATTGATATTTATATAACATACAGCATAGGTGGTTGTTTACATAGCTGTTACCTTGTTCAAAAATAGTTGACATCTAAAATAAAGCATTTAACAATTTACCAGTAAACAGTTCCCTATTCCTATTTCTATTTTCTTATACTAACTTTTGGTTATTCCAATATATCTAGTAGTTGTATTTTTAACATTGAATTTGGTTGTTCACAATTGAGTGTTGTATAGTGCGCAAGTGTTTCTTGTAAGGAGTAAAGATTTAGTGTATTACATTAGTATTAGATCTTTACAAAATTTGTTTTGTGGCAGTATTTCGTGTTTGACAGCATAGTCATAGAAAGAATACCATTTTTCTATGAAGTTTGTAGTTTTCGGGTAAATTTCTTTTTGATGTAGTTGGTATGTTATTTTTTCCATTAGAAACTGATCCCATACTTTTTTCATCCAGAGGTTTCTTTCAATCTTTTGTGTGGATTTCCAGGTTTGCGCTATTGTTGTTTTTGCTGCTGTTAATAAACTACTGATCAGGTCTCTCGTTGATTTAGAGATAGTGTCTTCGTGCCACATATTTAGTAATATAGTTTCTGGATTTAAAGGGACCGTATAGTTAGTTATTTTGGCTATTTGAGTTATTACATCTTCCCAAAAGGTGTGTACAATCTTACATGCCCACCAACAGTGTATATAAGAGCCTTCTTCTCCACATTCTCGCCAGCATTTTGAGGATTGTGTGTTTGATATTTGTTTGACTTTGGTAGGTGTTAGATACCATTTCGTTAAAATTTTGAAATTTTGAAATTTGGCTATTATTGATGGTGTTTTGATTAATGATTTTGTCCATATCATCGACCATTGTTCTTCTGAGAAGGTCTGTTGACAATCTCGATGCCAGGAATCTTGATATGGTAGTGTTTTTGGTTTTTTTAAATAAAATCCATGGCCTATTTTAAAAGGGGCTTTGGAGTGGAGGGATGTTAGAAATTAGGTACAATAGGACTCTTTTTTCAAATGAAATTTTGGATACTCTCTTATGTTGGGGGGAAAAATACATTGTGGATGAAACTAGTACCGCCAAGGGAAGAAAAAAATCAATTTCCTTGAAATCTGGTAATTTTTTATTAATCACAGTGAAACCAGTTCATATAGTGTGCTAAAGACAGGTAAACAGCATACACATTAATGGGCCGTGATCTCAGGCTCCGCTCCCAAAATCTCCAGGTAATTCCCAGTCCGGAGCTGGCAACCCTAAATTCTCTACCCAGTTAAAATCGTACTGGGTAGCAATGCTCCCTCTAAGCTATGGAGTCCTGTGAGCCACCGGCATTAAAATTCTGAGCGAGCTATTTGGCTACTGCATAAATTAGTTTGCTCTGGAGCCATCCTTCCTGAGCTAAGACAAGAATGTGTGAACCGGAGGCTAAAAAACTACACTAACTCAGCTTAGAGGGAATACTGCTGGGTAGAGAATTTAGGGTTTCCAGCTCTGGGCTGGGAATTACCTGGAGATTTGGTGGGTGGAGCCTGAGGAAGGTGGGGTTGGGGGAGGGGAGGGGCCTCAGCAAGGATGCGATTTCCCTTCACCCTCCAAAGCTGCCATTTCCTCCATGGGAACTGATGTTTGTACTCTGGAGATTCGTTGCAATTCAGGGAAGATCTCCAGGCCCCACTTGGAGGTTGGCAAATCTAGCAGAGATGAATGTTTGTTGAAAGCCCTTTTCAGCATGTCTATGGCTGCATCTACAGTTTGCTGGATGTTCTGTTACCATTGTATGAAAGCAGTCATTTACAACCTCATTGCCTTGTACAGCCAGGAAAATCCAGTAGCAATTGGCTACTATAAATGCAATGATAGCACAATATATGGATGTACCCTGAGCTGTATTTTATTTTGATCATTTATGAAATTTTGCTTTAGGATTTATGTTCAATAGCTCACTGGGTAAATTGCCCCATGGTGACATCCACTGTAAAGGGGTAAGTCTGCTTAGTAGGAGAACAGAACTATTCAGATCTGAAGGACTTCCTTGGGGCAACTTGGTTGACTTTCTTCATTGTTCAGAGTTTAAGGCTGAAGGGAAGAATGCCACCTTACTGGGACTGACCAGTATCTCACATTAATGATGCCTGTGCTATCAAACATCCTTGCATTCAGTATGGAAATGTCAAAACCAGAGGTCCCCAACATTTTGGGGTCTGCAGGCATCTTGGGAATTTTGAGAGGGGGTAGTGAGCAAGCGCCATGTCAAAATGGCTGCTGCAGGAGGCGGAGCCAAATGGAATACCTCTCTCCTCACGCCTCCCGGGAAGAAGGAAGTCCTAAAGGGAGAATGGAACCACTCACTGACTAAGGAAAGCTCAGGAGGTATGAAGGGAAATACTGGCAGGCGTCATGTTGCCCATTGGTGCCACAGTGAGGAACCATGGTCAAAATTATCAAATAAAAACTTTTTTAGAAACTTCACTTATGACTTATCTATACTGTAGCAGGTTTCCTGAAGAGGCAGCATAGAGATAAATATGGGCCCTTTCTGCACTCTCCTTTCAATCCATGTTCACCACGGTGTCCTCCAAGCAATTCTGCACTAAAATCAAGTTCAACCTTCTTTTTATTCTGGGTGTTCCCCCCCCCCCCCCATTCTGCATTACATTACCTCCCTTCAGTGGTCAGCCCAGTTTCAGCCTGCTGTTGCCCTGGATCATTTGGATGTTGTTTTGCCATGGACTTAAATTGTGAAAATGACCATGGTATGCATGGGCCCCTTTCACATCACTGTTCTAAACTGGATGTTATCCATTGTTGGCTCAGTTCCGAGTAAAGTGATACAGGTGTAGGAGATATTCAAAGGTTCAAATGATTTTCTATTGATTATTGTTAAATTCCAGGGGACCTTTGGGAGAAATCCTTTGGGGCTTTCCTGGAGGATTAGTAAACAGTTTATATCACTAAGCACAGCTATAAAGAGTTCTTCCAAACAGCAAAAGAGTTCTTCCAACTAGAAGCGTTTTGGTTTTAATTGGGCCAAGTGTTTTTAAGATGAGCTATCCTAGCAAAATCTGTCAGAGGTGGTGATTTATACAACCTCTCTATTTCAAAGGGAGCTCAGAAGTCTAATTGCCATTTTTAATTTTATATAAGAAAAAAATCATATTGCTGCTCTTTCTCATGTTTTAACATATCAATATTGAACTAATAATCTAAAAGCAATACCTATATGTATACCTCTGGCTTTTATGCAGATTAGTATTCTTTTAAATAGAAAAGGTTCTGTTGGTTTGTATGGACACTTGCATGAACTGAACTGAACAGATGCCAGTAAGATGTATGATGGCAGCTTTTACTTCAAAGGAATTAGAAAATGTTGTTAGCAACACCTGCAATGGGGTAAAACAAAAGACAGCCAGAAGAATCACTTCTCCTGATCTATTGTGGTTTTAAAAACCTACATTTATGTTTTAAAGGCTGAATATATTTGTAATACAAGCAATTATTCTTTATTAAATTTAAGCTTTGTTAAAGGAATATAAGGTTTAAAAGAAGAAACTAGTTAAGTTTTAAGGGATTGTGGCCGCGGTCACACGGCCCTTTAAAGCAGGAGGAACTGCTGTTCCCTCCCGCATTTAAAGGGACCGTTCATACTGGTTGCAGCCACTCCCTCACTGAAGCGGGCTCCAGCACAGGTTCCTAGTGCTTTTTCTGACCCTGGGAGAATCAACTATTTTCCTGGAAGTCACGCTTTGAACCCA
Source organism: Lepidodactylus listeri (assembly GCA_029233225.1). Classification (NCBI taxonomy): domain Eukaryota; kingdom Metazoa; phylum Chordata; class Lepidosauria; order Squamata; family Gekkonidae; genus Lepidodactylus; species Lepidodactylus listeri. Next base: position 105,322,110 of record JARCFY010000009.1, on the reverse strand, counting down.
CGATTCTGCTGATCTGGACTGCCCTCTCTTGCAATGATTGCGAGAGAGGGCCATCTGATCATCCCTCCCGGGATTTTTTTTCCCTTTGCACTTGGGCGCTTGGGCATTCAAGCGCCCAAGTGCAAAAAAAGGGGAAAAATGCAGCCAGAAGCTCCCCCCCCCCCCACTGCGCAGAGAGGCTGTTACCTGCTGGCTGGCTCGCTCGCTCGCTCACCCCGCGCTCTGCTCCAGGCCCCAAGCCCCACTGGCTGCCATCACCTGGCAAACCCCCCCCCACATGCTTCTCCCAATATCCTCAGGTGGTGGCCAGCGGGGCTCGCAGCCTGGAGTGGAGCACAGGGTGAGCCAGGCAGGTTAGCCACACAAGTCAAAGAACTTCAGTGCCCTTAGGGCATTGCCAACACAGGGATGGGGGTTTCATACAGCAGACTTCGCCCCATTAATGAGCTGTCTCTGAAGTGCTATGGCCATTTCAAACTGTGCTGCTTCCCCCCCCCCCCCTTTTTGCCATGCAATCTTCCTCTCTCTTTCCCATCAAACATTCTAAGTTGAGCGCTATAGCATTAATGCAATATAGTCTCTCAATGGAGTCAAGGCATCTCAAAGGTGCCACTGTAACACTGAAGTGCTATATTGGTTTAGTGCTATAGCACTCAACTTAGAATGTTTGGGGAAAAGGCTGAGGAAGAGCACACAGTGAAAAAGAGCAGGGGGGAGAAAGCAGCACTGGAGGAAGCACTATGGACATTTTAAACAGCACACCACAGCAATTCAGAAGCACAAAGAATAGGTGAAAATGGAAGAAAGGAGTTTTGCTCAAAAATAGCTCAGCCCTGCTTTGCCAATGGGATGCAAGCAGCTTTGTATGAACAGGTAAACAAAATCTGTTAGCAGCCAGTCGCTAAAATGGTTGTGTCTGAACTGACACAAAAAATCCATTCACAACATGCTACTAAAATGGATTACAAAGGCTGTCTGAAATGGGCCATAGCACTTTAAAGATAACTGCTTCTTCCAACATGTGATGGGAACCATAAACTGGGCAAAGTGTTCAGAATCCTATTAATTCCATAGTTATCCCTCAGTACTATAATTCCCAGGAAAAGAGAAGAACAATTAAACCAGTGTGCATTATAGATGTAGACATGCATGCTTTTATATTTTGAAAAATATACTTTGGTCATTTTGTTATAAAGTTGCTCTGAAATCTCATTCGTTAATTCATCTCTCCACAAGCAGTGGCAAATTATCTAGATCAATGTGTCAGTGCATCTAAAATGCTCCACACCAGCACCCAAAACCTCTTATTATGAAGTCTCTGTGTTCTTGGCCAACTTAATCCTGTTAAGATTTTATAAATAAACTGCTTAGTTTAGTTTATTTAGTAGTGGTAGACAGCTGTTATTTTTCAGGGTGTTACCCCTAGGCATTAGTCATTTTGGGCCTAGGCCGTTGTCATAGTAACACGAAGCTTGTTATTAATTTAGTCCATTGTACAACATGACAGGGCTGCTGTTATTAGATGTCTTTTTAAACTTCAAAGTGGCGGAACACAACACAGCTGATGGAAATCGATTTCTAAAGGCACTATTTCTCATCTGGAAAAAAAGACTGAATGTCTCTTGCAGCAATGTAAAACAAACTTATTGTTTTAAATTTTTTAAAAAACTTCATTTCTTTAACCAAATTATTTTGTACATCAGAAGCTTTATGTAAGTATAGAGGATGAAATCGGAAAACTTGCCTGGAGCTATAAAAGTGCAGAAACAATAATGGAATATACACAATTTCCCCCCCAGCACATATTTAATAAAATTGTATAAGAACTTTCATTTAGTCAGAGCAAAGCAGGTTAGCCCTTCTTGTCCCTCAGCTACCCAATACCATTCAGTTCAGCTGTCCTCATGATAGGATTAACAGCTGTACTCCAAACTTCAGAGTAATGACCAGGGGTCCGTTGGAGCAGGAGCGCACAGGAGCGCAGCTCTGGGAGTGAGAAGCCCAGGGGGCGGGCACATGACCAAGCCCTGTCTCCTCCTTGGTTTCCCTGAGCAGTGCAGAGGTGCAGCGCCCCGGGGAAAGCCCTGCTAGGGTCTTTATTGATGTTAATGTTTTGTATTAATATTGATAATTTTATCATTGTTCCTTTTATGACTGTGTGCTGCTTTTCCAGAGACTTGCTCAAGGTGGCATCTAAATTTTCTAAGTATACCATTTTTTATCTGGGCACATGGCACATAAGTACTGGAGAAATTTCACCAACCCTTCAGCAGCTTCCACCCCATCAGTTTGGTGTAGTGGTCAGGAGTTGGACTCTAATCTGGGAGAACCGGGTTTGATTCCCCACTCCTCCACATGCAGCTGCTGGTGTGACCTTGGGCCAGTCACAAGTTCTCTCAGAGCTGTTCTCTCATGAGCAGTCCTCAAAAGACCTCTCTCAGCCCCACCTACCTCACAGGGTGTCTTGTTGTGGGGAGGGGAAGGGAAAGGGATGGGTGGTGCACATGTCCTGGTGGTGCACATATCTCAAGTCTACTTGAAACCTGGTGGTTTCAAGGGAGCAGGAAGAGAATGAGGGTGTGTTCTTTACGCTCATTTTTATTGCACAAAGTATTGGATGGGGAAGGGAATGGAGGAAGAGCAGGTCAGTTTCACTCACCTGTGGCGTGGAGCCTGAGGGGTGGGTGTTGCCTTCTGACACACTTCCGGTATGTCAGGGGGTGTGGCATATGCAAATGAGTTATGCAAATGAGTCATGCTAATGAGCTCCTGCACCTCTTTTTCTACGAAATGACCCCTGTTAATGACTATACGGTTTTTGGATAGAAATATTTGCACATATTGATAGCATTCAGAATGTGTTCTGCCAGCACAGCACAGAAGGGAACCTCAGTGAGGTGAAGAGTCCAACGCAACATAGGAGGAGCCCCTCAGGTGGGAGAAAGCAGGGAAGCAAGAGGTAAGGCGGGTACCAGGGAGAGGTTATAAGAATTCAGAGCCAGAAGCTCCCATTGCAAAAGCAAGAGCTGGAAGGTGACCTGGAAATAGCCAGGTCAAATAAGAGCTGCCAATGTATTGATGGTAGGAAGATTCATGAGAGGAACTTACAACTGCAACCACTAGCAATGATAGGCTGCATTCATCCAAATGACCCACAGTGCAATCCTAAATGGTCGTTGGGCTTAGAAAGTTGTCACTGTTTAGGACTGCACTGACAAGGATTTTCTTTATAACATTTTATTAGCCGTCTTTCTTTCCTATGGAGCTCAAGGAGCTTACACTGCAGAATGTAATCCATTTGTTATATATATATATATATATATATATATATATATATATATACACACTTCTACAATTATTTCTTGCTGATCTCAGCAGTATTCGTGATGAGCACCCAAACTGTGGTTTCCATAGTTACAAAGGAGAAACTACTAAACTATATACCAGAAGGACCACATCTAACAGGAATGCTAAAGAAATTGTATTCTGGCAACATATTAAAAGACGCATCAAGGAAGGGTGGAAGGTGTCAAAAATAACACCGTTCCAAGAGAGGGAGAAGATGGGGGGCCACATAAGCCACAAGGAGGAGCTTTGCCAAGCCAGACGTCAAAGACTCTCTCTCTGTGGTCCAGGGTTTCCTCGTAGTTTGCCTGGACCTGGGCTGACTGGCTAGTTGTTAATACTGTGCTAATTTCAACTGAAAGCCGCCTTGAGCAGAACTCTGAAGAAGCGGCATAGAAAATCTTCGATAAATATATAGCGGCAATATTTCAGGTCTGACTTCCTCCTGAAGCCATTCCTATTCCAGATGGTGTGTCTGTACCTGCGAGAGAAGAGCAGTCTTCACTGATAATCTGTTCTTCATACTCATTATCCTTTTTATGATTAATAAAATTGGGTTGTCTTCTTACCTCTTGTGGTCTACATGTGTAGAATCCTAAGAGACCATACTTGCCTGCTCTTATAACGGCCAGTAAAACCAACAGGGGCCAAGAAAAATCCAGCTTCAGTTTCAGTAACAGAAATCAAAAACAAAGTAATCCACTGAACAAACTTGACCTGCTCACGAACAGCCCACAAACCAATCCGCTCCCTGCTTGTGGCTGCTGAATAGAAATTGAGCCAAACTGGAAGGCATTGTTACAGCCCTAGTTATATAGGGCTACCTTTTCCACAGAAATGAACAGGAAAGTCATTTGGGGAAAGATAACTTTGGATCTTACACACCTAGAACAGATTGAGCTCGATGGCCACAGTGAAGGAAACATTATGCATACTTAGGAAGCATGCACACTTTCTCATGGTTGTGAGATAATGTTGCTGTTATAAGAACCAGGCTTCCAGTTTGGTAGTGACTACAAGGAGCTTATGGTGAACCTTGGGAACGTTTAATATGGTTTATGCGTTACATTTCTAAAAACTGGAAATTTTTCACAGTGTCCCTACATAGAAAATGTGTGCAGGACACCTCAGTGCGAAACTCAGACTGAGAGAGAAGTCTGATCACATATGCCCACAGAGAAATCAGAAATTCAAGGTGGGCCCTGTTAGAATTCCAGCAGAAATGTCTGTGAGATTTCTAACCAGTGAAATTTCAAATATATCAAGTCTAAAGGAAAACACAGTCAACCGGGGGCGCTGGGGGGGGGGCTTTGTTTCTAAAGGAGAAATGGGTGACTCAGAATTTCTTGAAATCTCCATACCACATCACTGCTACTGGATTAGGCTACATTTAGGGGAGAGGGCATGGTTTGGTGGCAGGGTACATGATTGATATCTTGGAAGTTCCAGGTTCAGTCACTGGCAGATTCTCTACGAGAGAATCACAGATAGCAGGTGCTGGAAAAGATGTTTCTTGGCCTGAGACCCCGGGGAGCTGGTGCTGCCAGTTCAAGTCGATAGCACTGAACCAGATAATAACGCAGGCTCATGTGCTCAGGGAGCTGTGCAAATGTGATGTGATGTGATTCAGAATTCTTCACAGAGTGGAGACATGTATGCTAGTATAAACCCCTGGGATCATAAATACCAGGGCTATTTTTGGGCAGGAACGCACAGGAACGGAGTTCCGGCTGGCTTCTGAGTTGGCCACGCCTACAGCCTCCCCCTCCTTGAGTTCCCCAGGTGCCTCACAAGCCGCGGGGCACCTGGGAAAGCCAAGCTGATCCAGGAAGGGAAGGCCGTTTTAACTGCCTTCCCCCTCCTCAGGTTTCCCAGGGGAAGCCGATCCAGAAACTGCCTTCCTTCCCTTGGGTTCCCCATGCGCCCTGCAAGCTGCGGGGCACCTGGCAAAGCCAATCCTGGGAGGGAGCTGCATGGTCAGGGGGTGTGGCCTAATATGCGAATGAGTTTCTGCTGTTGGGTGTGGCCTATTATGCTAATGAGTTCCTGCTGGGCTTTTTCTACAAAAAAAGGCCCTGATAAACACTGTAGATAGACCCAGCTTTTTCCAATAATGACCACAAGTGAAATTACCTGTCTCATTTTTTATGTGCTTGGCAGCTTACTAAGCCGAAGTGTGTCCCCATGTTTTTGGTTTACATAAGTGCCTTCTCATCTTCTCCCCCCCTCCCCATTGCTTAAGCATCATGTTGAGGACTCTGATGCATCCTTAGTCTTCTGGGTTGTCCGTTGCTTGTGAATGTCACTGCTGGGAGACCACAGGATCTCTGAGGATTTATGAGGGAAATACTTTTCAAAACAGTGTATCTGGCTTGCTGCTTAGTTCATTTAATTAGGCTTTAAAGGACTGTTTTGGAAATGATCTGCTTAAAGGTTCTGATGTGGTGGAGAGGGTGTCCTATGTTTCTTATACTTGCTTCTAAAGATTTTGAGTTACAGTTTGGTGTAGTGGTTAGGAGCATGGACTCTAATCTGGGAGGACTGGGTTTGATTCCCCACTCCTCTACTTGCAGCTGCTGGTGTGACCTTGAGTCAATCACAAGTTCTTTCAGAACTGTTCTCTCAGGAGCAGTCCTTGAAAGAGCTCTCTCAGCCCCACCTATCTTACAGGGTGACTATTTTTAAATGGTAAACCGATCTGCATGAACAATATTGGGGAAACACACATTCAGATCAGAGTCCTTTTAAAATTTCCTTTTGCCGTGTGCAGCCCAGGGGAACATTGGCATGAAATGTGCATGTACATGTTCATGTTCTTCATTTTGCTGTTACTTAAAGTGGTGTGGTACAGTTTCAAAAGGACAATTAACTGGAATGTGTAAAAGGAATGACAGGATTGCCCACTGGAAACAATGGGAGAGGCTTGAAGGCCCATTGGAGATAATGGGAGCCAGGAATGCCAATTAACTTGCATGGGCTCCACTGAAATATATTGCAGCACAAAAAATGTTGCAAAGAAAATGTGGAACGGTTTTTCCATTAAGGGGCATGGGGGGCTTGCATGTGAGATTCTTTGCTGATCCTTGTTTGATTTTCATATGCCTGCATCCTCTCTCTGTATGCCTTTCTCATGCCTTAGGACTCCCACAGTTGGAATTCACCTGCTGCCAAGACTTCCAGGGTGTCTGACAACGGTCACCATCTGGAGAAGAAGAGGTGCTCAGAGTAAGATGGATCTCTTTTTCAGCTTTCAGACCTTTTTGGCCATGTGTTGGCAGACATTGCTGGACTAGATGGACCCTTGCTGGTCTGATCCAGCAGAGCTCTTCTTAAGTCCTTATGCTCCTTAAAAGAAAGTTTAAGGGACTTGACAACAAGTGTTTAGCGAAGCAGATAATGCATACTGCAATGTGCAGTTTCAAACTGGGTGGGAGACAGAAGTGATACCTCTTCTCTCTCTCACTTCACAGAATATTGGTGATAGAAGATGAGGAGGATCTCTGACTTCTTTCAAGGCCCTAAAGCTAAACGTAGGGAGACTGATGAAGAGACGTGTTCCTCAGCATCATTCAACTGATCCAGCTGGAATTTCAACTCCTAGAAATACAGGTTTGAGTTCACTGACTCAAACAAGTGACTTGGGGGCTTCTGCTGCAGCCTCTGAAGTCAGTGAAAACTTATGGCCCAGCTGCTGGACTGTGGAACAGAAAAATGAATTTCTGAGAAAAAATGACTGGTTATTTTTCCACGATGCCAAGCTGGGTGTGCAAAAAGATTGGAGGCTTGGGCACAGAGAAATCTGCAGCTATACACCTTTCCAGAGAAAGGGTAAATTATGCAGTAACACCAAATGGTGATGACGGGAAACAGCAATTAACGCCTCTGGGGAAAAAGATTTTTGAACATTGAGAAAGTGGTGATCATAAAGCTGCCCTTAAAATTCTTGAAGAAGGGAAAAAAGAAAGGCTTGTAACAGTATCTTTTCGGTCTCTAGAAAGAGAGGAAGAAATTACTGCAAAAATATTCCGTACTGCATATAAGTTGGCAAAAAGGAACCCAGTCTTTTAATGATCTTGAATCCGAAATTCATTTACAAGAATTAAATGGTGTTGACATGGGGAGAATTTTGCATTCCTCTAATGCATGTACAAATATTTTAAATCGCATTGGCAGTGAAATGAGACATATGGTAATCAGAAAGATTATTGACTCAGAGAGTAAAATCTCACTGATAATCAATGAATCCACTACCGTGAGTCAGAAATCTGTGCTGATAGTGTACATTTGCACCTACATTGAGGAAATAGGCATCCCAGCCCCTGCAAATCTCTTCATTGCCTTGGTAGAGCTGGAAGACGTGACAGCAGATGGAATATTCAGCACTTTGATGTCTCAGCTTGAGTCACTAGGGTTCAGTGAAGATTTCCTTAAGGAAAATTTAGTTTCATTGACATGTGATGGTGCGGCAGTGATGCTGGGATCCCATGGAGGTGTTTCGAGACTTTTGAAAGATCGATTTCCTGCTATTGTTTTATGGCATTGTGCCAGCCGTCAGCTGGAGTTATCAGTACATAATACTGTGAAAGAGGTTTCTGGCATCAATAGATTTAGGAATTTTTTGGACAAATTGTATGTCAGGTATCATGCATCTCCAAACAATGCAAGGGAGCTCAACTCATGTGTGGCTGCTCTGAAGATGGAGATTTTAAAAACAGGAAGCATTCTTTCCACCAGATGGGTTCCACCAGATGGGTTGCATCCAGCTACAGGACTGTTCTGGCAGGCTTACGAAGCCTTAGTGCTTCATTTTGAAAAACACAGATCACAAGGAGGGACAGGCGAAAAGGGAAAAAGCACATCTGAAGGCCTTCACAGGAAGATTACATCGGCTGAATTTATTTTGGATCTTGGATTGTTCTGTGATGCTTTACAAGAACTGTCAGAACTGAGTTTAGATTTGCAGGAGAGAGAGATTGATATGTACCAGGCCCACTGCAAGATTGAGTGTCTTCTTGATGTTTGCAGGATGAGAAGCACTGTTCCAGGTACTTTTTACCAGGGGTCATTTCGTAGAAAAAGAGGTGCAGGAGCTCATTAGCATAACTCATTAGCATAACTTATTTGCATATGCTACACCACCTGACATCATCGGAAGTATGTCAGAAAGAAAGAAAGAAAGAAAGAAAGAAAGAAAGAAAGAAAGAAAGAAAGAAAGAAAGAAAGAAAGAAAGAAAGAGGGAGGGAGCGAGAGAGAGCGAGAGAGAGCGAGAGAGAGCGAGAAAGAAAGAAAGAAAGAAAGAAAGAAAGAAAGAAAGAAAGAAAGAAAGAAAGAAAGAAAGAAAGAAAGAAAGAGCTGGTAGAGAGGGGACAACTACTAATCCAAGCCTCAGAAATACCACTATTCTGGGAGGATAGCTTCAGTGGTTGGCGGAAGCCTTCAGAAGGCTGGTCGGAGGGACAAGGACCTTTCCAGGAGACGGGGTCATTTTGCTGCAGCCAGGACACAAGCAGGCATTCCCCCACGGGGGGGGGGGGGGCTGGCACCAACTCCCAGAGCTGTGCTCCCCCGAGCTCCTGCTCGAAATGACCCCTGCTTATTACAAGACAGCACTTGAAGCAGCAGAAAGGATGCAATTTACGGGTGTCACACTGCACAGAAAAAATAGAGCTGATGACCCCCCAATCTCCCCAGTTGCCTTCTACAATCAACTTAAAATCTCTCTTCAGAAAAGACTGCTTTCAGAAGAAGATGTTAAGAAGTCAAAGTGTGCAGGAGTCATGGATTCCAAAACTTGGCCAACAAACTTTAGTGGCAACCCTCTCTTTGGAGAAGAAGAAATATGCGCATTGGCAGGAAGATTTCAGCTCAGTGAAAGAGAAGCCATTACAGCCTTCAGGGACCATCTGAAACTGAGAGAAGACATGCCCAAGGAATTGACTTGGATTCAGCGCACTCTCAATACAGTAGCAATCTCCTCCAGTGAGTGTGAAAGGGGTTTTTCACAGATGAGCCTGATTGCCACCCCAGAAAGGTCCTCCTTGTAGATCAAAACACTGCAGAATCTATTATTTATAAGAATTGTTGGGCCTCCATTAACAGCCTTCAACCCAACATATTATGTTAGAAAGTGGTTGCTTCAAGGTCATCATTCTGCCTTGACCCAAAGCAAGGCCCGAGAAAGAACAGAGGAAACTACTGACCTGTCACCATTTTGGAAACATTTGGAGGGATGAATTCAACTTAGATTTAAAGACTTATCTCACCATTTCAGTATAGTTTTCCAAGTTCCAGAGTGTTTGTTGAGATGTTTGCTTATGTTACTGTTAATGTTACTTTTAAAATAAATATAATATTATTAAAAATATGGAATTGGAAACTTTTTTTAAAAAAATAATGTTTTTATTGGTTTTGTCAATACCAAAACAAGGTAAACAGAATAAGAAGCCAAGGGTGGTGTGGCTGGATGACCACACTTTGGGTAACATGGGGGTGTGGCCTAATATGCTAATGAGTTTCTGCTGCTGGGTGTGGCCTATTATGCTAATGAATTCCTGCTGGGCTTTTTCTACAAAAAGAGTCCTGAATATAATAATCCCCAGTGCAGCATCAATTATATCAAAAGCCTGAAAAACACATTTGTCCATCTTAAACTAGCATTACTAGCAGATGATTTCTGTATTTTTTTTCCTGATTAGATTTGAATTTTACAGTTCACTTTGTGCTTCCAGCATTTCATGGTTCCTTGAGGCTGCTGTTTCCTTTCTTTTCCCTACATCTGCATAATATGACATGTCACAGGGATCCACTCATTGCATCCGAAGAAGCGGGCTCTAATCCACAAAAACTTCTGCTGGAATAAAATTTTGTTATTTTGTCATGTGGCCCAAGACTTGTCTTTATTTTTGCTGCAATGGAACAACATGGCAAGCCCCCTGCAGTAATTATTATATTTCCCCATCACAACTCGAATGTGGACAATGTAAGTTGTGTAGATACTTATATACTGCAGCACACACTGGTTCATCTGTTGGTTCTATACCAAGCACCCAGTTTGTAAATCTTCCCATATGTATTGCACCATAACAGAGTTGCAAAAGCAAGCTGAATGGTGCAATTCGCCACACCACTTTAGTCATGTGAACTGGCTTTCACTCAAGTGGACATTTCTCCACTGACCTTTAGATATGCAAATCAGTTTGAAGGAAGGAAAGGGAACTGGTGATGTGCATCTGTCTTATCTTAGGAAATGTTGCTAACAATGGTGTGGCTGCTGTTCTATAAGGAAAGATAGGTGACAATGCGCATTAGAGATGGGACAAAACTGGGAAGGATATTTTTGCATATAAAGAAGAAGAAGAAGAGATTGGATTTATATCCCGCCCTTCACTCACTAGGAGTCGCAGAGCGGCTTACAAACTCCTTTCCTTTCCCCTCCCCACAACAGACACCCTGTGAGGTGGGTGGGGCTGAGAGAGCTCTGAGACAACAGTCCTTGAGAGAACAGCTGGTACAGAGCTATGGCTTGCCCAAGGTCATCCAGCCAGGTGCAAGTGGAGGAGTGGGGAATCAAACCCGGTTCTCCCAGATTAGAGTCTGCGCACTTAACCACTACACCAAACTGGCTCATGATATAGCAGGATATATACAGATATAGCCCACAGATAAAAACCAAGGGCTAATATTTGGATGCTGAGTTTTGGCAGAATTTCCTCTTGAACATGATAATACTGGGAAAATGATGTAATATGGTTCTTGCAAGTTTCTCAGATGCCATGATCCACCCACAGCAGCAGAAAGTAAATGTTGGGGAGTGCCTAATCTGTGCTTCTACATGTTGTCACGGTTCAGTGTCATCAAGGCCCCACACCAATGTGGCATGGAGGACCTTCAGGCTGGAAGACCTGAAAATCCACAGGAATCTCATGCACGTCAGATTATGGCCTCAAATTTCATCTAGTCTCCTGTATAGGTGTAGTATTGAAATCTGGACCATATTCCACCTTGAGTGCAATTTGTTAGCAAGTCTTGAATTTCTGGAACTGCCTTCAGATGTTCTTTGATCTTGGTTATACTACCATGGTAGAAGAAGAAGAAGAAGAAGAAGAGATTGGATTTATACCCCGCTCTCCACTCCCCAAGGGAGTCTCAGAGCGGCTTACAAACTCCTTTTCCCTTCCCCTCCCCACAACAGACACCCTGTGAGGTAGGTGGGGCTGAGAGAGCGCTTTCCCAAGATGTCCTTGAGGGAACAGCTGGTACAGAACTATGGCTTGCCCAAGGTCATCCAGCCAGGTGCAAGTGGAGGAGTGGGGAATCAAACCCGGTTCTCCCAGATTAGAGTCCGCGCACTTAACCACTACACCAAACTGGCTCTCAGTTATCCAAAGCTTGTCCAAAGCTCCAATTATCAAACTCGAGACTTTCTAGGCATTGATTATGCTGGCTTCTTATATGCCAGCTTGTGGGATCTCATTGTGTGGATGCAAATGACTCTAGCTATCACACATTTTTTTTTCTTTACAAATGAACTTTATTGATTGAATTAGATAAACATGATGGTTTTTCTCAATATAAAAGAGTATAACAAACGGCTGCATTGACATAATAAAATAAGGTTGTCACATGTACCGAGGCTGCCATCTTTAGCTCAGGCAGCTCTTGCAGCGTTGCAACCCATTCTCATTGCAAGCGGTGCACTTGAGGGCCTTGAATGAGTCTGTAAAACAGTTCCGAAAGACGGACATCTTACTCCCATGGCACGCTGAGCACGGAATAAAACCAAAGCCCCCGCAGGAGAGGCATGCATGGGGGTGTTGGACTCTCTGCAAAAAAGAGAGAAAGAAAAAACAGCTACTCATTTGTAATGCAATCTGGATTGTGAACAGGGTTGCCAACATCCAGCTGCTGACTGGAGATCTCCTGGGATTGCAATTGATCTCTAGGTGATAGAAATCACTTGCCTTGGAAGACATGGCTGCTTTGGAGGGGGACTCTATGCCATTATACCCTGCTGAGGCCCCTCCCCTCCCCAAAGCCTGCCCTCCTCAGGTTCCACTCCCAAAATCTCCAGGTAGTTCCCAACCCATAGTTGGCAACCCTAATTGTGAATCAAAGGTCTTATTCTGTGAACCTTTGGCTCTTGTAGTGTCCCTAAATTCTATTTTTCTATGTCATTTTTAGCCATTAATAGCATCTCCCATCATTAGTCAGTTTTGTTACTGGCATAACCTGCATAACAAAAGCTTTAGAAATTTCCCCTCAGTCTACCTAGAGTCACCAAACTTAACGATGGCATTTTGCTTAAAGTGAAACTGAAAATGAATGTGCTTGGGGGGGGGGGGGGATGACAGCTAATGAGCAACATCCAAAATGTCTTGAAAGAAGCAAAAAGAGTCTCAAATAGGGATACTCTGAATTTTCGCAGCCCCACCATTATGACTTAATCCCCCTCCAGATTTTTCTCCCTTGTGCAAATAGAAGCTGCGAATCTTCATCTTTATGTAATTTTCTGTTTCCTTGTGGAAATTTCACATTGAGATTCCCCGCATTGTTACCAAGCTGATGTACCAAAAATACCTAAGCGGATCACATTTTCTTTATGGACTCATTAGACTACCAAGGAACCTAATTTAGAAACAGGAGATCTGCTTGATTTGATCTCCTTTTAATTAGGAGGCTGATGTTTAAAAATGCATTATGTATCAAAAGAAATTCAGAACTGCTTAAAGTATGACATTAAGAGATTGTACAACAGATGTGATCCTTGGGCCTCCTGCTTCTCCAGTCATCTCTAAGGACTGGTTTGCCTTGAACCAGAGTAGAATCAATACCACACAGAGAAATTAATCAACATTCTTTCTTTGTTTCCTTTTGCTTCTTCTATATAAGACACCATAATTTGGCATAACACAAACCCTCTGAGGAGAACATCAGTAGTGCATATCCAGGAGCTCTGGGGGAAAAGTGTCCCAAGGAAAACAGAGAAGAAGAGAACAGAGACAAAAGTTTTAAAATATCTAAACATTTGAAGGCAAGAAACAATAATGCATATCAAATGTACTGAATCGAAGAGAAGCTGGCAAAGAATAAAGAGGAACAGAGAAGGTCATCTGCGTCCAAATATTCTAACTGGCTTTTAAGGGATATGTGTCAGATTCTCTGCCATGAATTAACTGTCTGTCATGAATTACTGTCTGCCATGAATTAACTGTCTGTCATGAATACTGTGGTTCTTTCTTTAGCCGGGAGGGTGGCTTGCTACTTACTCCCACGTCACACAGTCCTCTCGTTATCTCCCCCTCGCCTCCTCCTCCTGTCTCTTTCATCCCGGCGTCTCGGGACGGCTAATCTCGCTTAGTAACCTTGAAGACTTCTGAAAATGATTTAGGCCAGGTGCCTGGCCTGTGAAATGCAACTAGAGTTCACAAAGGGGCTGTTGGGGGGGGGGGTGTAGTGCTTCCGCACCTTTTTACTGTGAGAACCAAACGGTTAGGGGGTTTCGCGCTTATTTTAATTTGCCCTGATTGATGATTCACCTGCCTTTACCTTTTGAATACTGTATATGAATCCCTGCTGCTTGTAGTCTGGTATAACTGACAAACAACGTGTTCCTGAACGATCATTAAGAAATAAAAGGCCTTTTTGCTTTCATCAAGGCCTGGCTTATTTGGTCGATTCAGAAGCCTCACAATATGCTTCAGTCTGGTAGATGTCCCTTAAGGTGGGTATCTCCTTAGCCGGCATTCTTTTAAAATTTATTTGCTGTCAAGTCACAGCTGACTTATGGCAACCCAGTAGGGTTCTCAAGACAAGAGACATTACGAGGTGGTTTGCCATTGCCTCCCTCTGTGTCACAACCCTGGTATTCCTTAGTGGCCTTCCTTTCAAATACAGACCAGAGCTGACACTGCTTAGCTTCCAAGATCAGGAGAGATCTGGCTGGCCTGAGCTATCCAGGTCAGACAGGCTCCAATATAGATGAGGGCAATTTTCTTACTCATGCTGGTGGTCTGGCGCCCTAAGGATATCCAGCTGTCCTCGACCAGGGCTAGGGCCTTTTCGGCCCTGGCCCCAATCTGGTGGAACCCTCTTCCAAATACCGTCAGGGCCCTGCAGGGCCTTATGCAATTCTGCAGGGCCTGCAAGGCAGAGATATGCCACCAGGCTTTTGGTTGAGGACAGTTTTCATCTTGGCTGGCACCCTCCTCTGCTTCCCATGTTCATTTTGACCTCCTCCTCCCTGCATGCGAAGCGGCCAGCCGTCTGTAATATGGGAACAATCAATAAGTGTTAGTATTCGCTATCTGTTTTTAAAAATGTATTCTAATATGATGTATTGTTTTTATCTGGTCAGTGTTTTTAATGTTATTGTACGTTGCCCAGAGCCCTGCAGTAGCAGGGATGGGGGAAGCCATAAATCTAGATAAATCATGGAGCTAGGAAAAAACTGCAGTGTCCCCTGGACATTTGGCTCAGCCTCAGGTTGCGGTCACATGCGCCTTTAGATCCGACATAGCTGCGAATGCCTGACAGATCTAAAGAGCAGGATCAGACAGCAACATCTGGGAAAGGTCCTGCAGTCATTGGCAACTCGTGCTGCTCTGCCACAGAAATCGAGTTAAAAGACACCGGGGAAAGTCTGCTCCTAACCCTTGCCGATGGGCCACCGACAGATTTTCCCCTATCTGATTGCTTAAGAACGTTCTCAAGCTGTCAAGATGGTCTGCTCATTCCATCCCAACTCCATGCCCTCTCCCCCTCTCTTGCTTAGCAGTATGCACATAATCACATACTACATGGGAAACCCTCAGTGCAGAGGTGCGATTCCTCATTCATGCACATGGGAAACAAAATGTAAAAAAATACCTACTCGCCCAAATGGGGTGTCTGATCATGCACTGACGGGCTGAGCCCACAGCACAAAGGGATGTGTGATCTCGCAACTGTGAGTCAAATTTCTTCTGGAGGAAATAGGGGTGCTTCCCCTCCACTCCAAATGTTGTGTGTGACCACAGCCTCATGCTGAAATGACATGCCATCCTAAATGTGTGGCTCCTGCTAAAATGGCAGAGTTGAGAAAAAGATCCCTTTCTGCCCTCCTCATTTGCTCATTTGGATGTGTGTCATTTTATAATAAGGAATATTGACCACTGAGGAAGGCCCATAGGGGCCGAAACGCGTATGGTCCTTAAGTCAAAGACAATTACAAGTGTACCACAAAACTATGTACACTGTGTACCCAAAACTATCAACATACACTCTCACCAACATGCAAACAGAAAGCAAACAGCATTTACTTTGGGTAAGCTTTATTCTTATCAGTTGCAGGCCATTATCAATGCAAATGTTAAAGACAGTCACTCAAAACATTTGAATTACCAGATTTTTCAAGGAATTCGTTTACTCCTTTCATGTGTTTATGTCAATGTGATGCACCATGGGAGGTTCTGGCAAAGAAACTTGAGTGACTTATGTGTGGGAAGATGAGATTTTAATGTGCAGCGTACTATAAACTCATCAGTAAAAACACAATTACCTCAATTTTGGTTAAGAGATCCTGCAGTTCCCCCGATTCATTCATTGACAAAATTTTCTCAGCACCCTGTGAGAAAACACAAAAAAATATGTTATTTTAATGGAGAGTGACGTTGGGTTTGAGTAGCTGAGAAATCTCTCCTTATTATATAAAGCCATTTTCAAGTGGCAAGATTCCATGGGGCGCCAAAATCAGTTGGCTGGAAGGACTGCCACTCAAAAGGGGTCCCTGGCCACTGGCTGCATTCTCTTGCTGCTTTGCCTCAGTCCTGCCCACAGAGCCACTGCCCACAGAGCCACTTGGCCTCAGTCCAGAGGGAGCCAGTGAAGGGGAAGGACTGGGTGCTGGGTCCACTCTTCTCCTCCGCCCACTGCCAGGTGGGTCTGTCTCTTCAGTGGCCTGCTTCAGTCAGTGATAAGACAATGGACTTTCAGCATAACCCCCCTCCCCCACACACTGCCAGCTTGCCCAATTTCCTGTCAGAATAAATTGTGAAACGGGGGCATTTCACAGTTCCCCGTAGCACTTCAGGACCGGTACAAGAACTGAGGAATGCTTGGGAGGAAATTTCAAGGTAAACTGGCTCAGGAATGCTTCCCCAACGGGAGAGGCACGTTTCTGTGTGAAAGGGCCAATATGTTCCATTAGGGAACCAGTACTAATACAGTTCTGTGTGAAATGCCTGACAGAAACCGTTACTGAAGAGTTCCTGAAACAGAACATATTGGCTGTGTGAAATTCCTCAGGCTCTCTCTCCTTCTTAGCTCCACCATGGCTGACTGGCTAATGAGGTGGGCCAGCGACCATCAAACCATTCTCTTCAACCCCCGGCTGTGTGGCTAACTTTCCCCCTATGGTTGCCAATCTCCAGGTGAGACCTGGAAATCTCCCACTGTTACAATTGATCTCCAGATGACAGAGATAAGTTCCCCTGGAGAAAATGGCTGCTTTGGAGGGTAGACCCTATGGCATTATACCCTGCTGAGTCCTTCCATCCCACCTGCAAATGCTGCCCTCCACAGGATCCACCCCCCAAATGTCCAGGTATTCCCATCATCACAGCTGGCAACTTTCCCCTCAGTGCCTGTTGCTAGGCAACCAAGCTTGCTTCTCTGAAAGCCCCTTTCCACACCTATGTTGGCCTCTGGGAAAAAACTCATTGGGTCCAGCTGAACAGAATGCCATAAAGGCCATCCTCCAAAGCAGTCATTTTCTCCGTGGGGGGGGGGAGATCTGTTGTCTGGAGTTCAATTGTGATACCTGGTGGTCTTCAGGCTCCACCTGGAGGTTGGCTACCCTAGGCATAGCAGTCAGCACTTCAGAGCAGGATCTGCTAGATCCAGGTTCTCACTGAGTGGGTGATTTTGGGCCAGTCACAGACTTTAAGCCTAACCTACCTCACAAGGTTGTTGTGCAAGTCAAAAGGGGGAGAGGAGAATAATGTAAATTGCTTTGATCCCCATTGCAGAGAAAGACTACTTTTCCTCCAGGGGAAGTATGGTTGCCAATCTCCAGGTGAGGGCTGGAGATCACTCAGAATTACAAGTGCTCTCCAGATGGCAGAGATCAGTTACCCTGGAGAAAATGGTGGACTCCATGTCCTTATACCCGGCTGAGATGGACCCCTTATGACAGCCAATGTGACATAGCAGTCAGGGCTTCAGAGCACGGTGGAGGCTGCTGGGTGGGGGAGATGGAAAGTTGAAGAGTGAGGTTGATGATTGCCTGGGAAGGAGATAGAGTTGCCAACTCCTGGTGGAAAATTCCTGGAGATTTGAGGGCTGGAGCCTGGAGATGGTGAGGTTTGCGGAGGAGTGGGACCTCAGACAAGTACAATGTCATAGACTCCACCCTCCAAGCCAGCGAGTCCCTCATGGGGAACCATTGTTGCCAATCTCCAGGTGGGGGCTGGAGATCACTCAGAATTACAACTGCTCTCTAGTGGGGAGGGGGAGGAGATGGAATGCTGAAGCCAGAGGGCAGATAATGATCCATTGATGGTTGTCTGGGAGGTAGGGTTGCCAACTCCAGATTGGGAAATTCCTGGAGATTTGAGGGGTGGACACTGGAGAGGGTGAAGTTTCAGCAGGGGTGGGACCTCAGTCAGGTTCAATGCCATAGACTCCACCCTTTAAACCACCCATTCCCTCATGGGGAACTATTGTTGCCAATCTCCAGGGGAGGGATGGAGATCATGCTGAATTACAACTGCTCTTCAGATGGCAGAGATCTTCCCCTGGAGAAAATGGTGGACTCTGTGTCATTATACCTGGCTGAGGGCACCACAGCAAAATTGACACTGAGTGCCCAAGGCCGGGGCACTCTCCCAGAGCCTCTTTCTAGAGCCCGTTGTATTTATTTCCACAATGGGCCTTATTCCTAGTGAAACCATAAAAGTATTTCCTTCAAATGAAATTTGTCAAAGCATAATCATACTTCACATGAACACACATCAACACATGGGGCTGCCTTATACTGTGTGGCCTCTGGTACTCAGTACTTTCTTTGGTTTCATACTGAATCAGACCATTGGTCCATCAAGATCAGTACTGTCAACACTGTCTACTCAGACTGGCAGCGGCTCTCTAAGGTCTCAGGTTGAGGTCCTTCACATCACCTGACCCTTTTAGCTGGAGATGCCAGGGATTGAACCTAGGACCTTCTGCATGCCAAGCATATGCTCTGCCAATTATTTATTTCAAATATTCATGTCCTGGACTCTCCACCAGAGTGCCTGGGACAGCTTAGGATATCAAACTGTTGCCCACAGCCATTAATCACACGAAAAACAGAGCATGTTGTACCAATAAAAGCAGCTCAGTAAAAACAGGGCAATAAAATAACTCCAGAACCATTAAAGAAACAATTAAAAGCTTGGAACGATGAAAAAGTCTTCACCTTACCCCTAAAGACAGTAAATTTAACACCAGCTGAACCTCAGCAGGGGGAAAATTCCAAAATGTTGGTGCCACAACAGAAAAGACCAATCCCTTGCATTCCCCCACTGCACCTCTGACCATAGAAGAACACAGAGCCATGTAAACCCTGGTTGGGTGGAATGGCGGCATTCAAATGTTTTTAAAAATACATGTGTCTGATGATGATCTCAACTGAAGGGCACATCAGACAAGAGAAGATGACCAGGAGAAGAAGGTCTCCTGGACCCAGGCTGTGTAGGACTCTATGGGTGCATTCAAACAGCATGCTGGAGCCACTTTAAATTGCCCCCCTTTGATGCAGCTTTTTTTTTACACCGGACAATTGTGATCACACAGGAGCGTATGCCGGGTTTTTTTGTTTTTGTTTTTTTTAACTTGGCGCATGCGCATAGGCACTCATCTGGAGATCTGAAAAAATAAAACCTTGCACATGTGCAAAAGCAGTAGAACAAATCCTGCCACCGTTCCACAAGCATCATGATTTCTCCACCCTGACAGAACACGTCCCTTCAAACTTTTCACCCGGAACTGGCTTCCTTGGGATCCCGAACTTAAAACTAGTGGCCATTTTTTAAAAAAAATTATAGATGCATGGGCGGAGGAGCATTTATGCACATATCGCCACCACAAAAATAAAAATGGCAGGTGAAAAGCGGAAGCCACAGGCTTCCACAGCAGGGGGGTTTAAAGACTCAGAAGTGGCTTGACCACGGTTGAGCGATCCACACAGGGGGAAATGCGCTTTCAACCGGGAGAGCACAGAAAACACCACTTAAGGACCTGGTATCAAAATACTACGCTTTGCTCGGGAATTTGCTCCGGTAAGCAATGGCTGGGGACGGGAGGCAGCTGCTGCTGTCTGAACGCACACATTTGATCCGTTTTCGAAGTGTGTCGAAGCCAGATTAAATGGTGCATCTGAACGCACCCTGTGGGTATTACATGAACGCTGAGACTTTTGCTCCTCATTTTAAAGTACATACTTTTTTGAAATAAGGGAGGAGGCATCTTGTTAATATGTCTGGGAGGCAATTTCTTAAATACGTAGTGCATCAGAGAATGTGACTAAATGAGCATGAGAAAAACAGTACTTCAATTATTTGAGCATTTCCAGCATTGAACGCATATAGAGTATGTCGAGAATACAATAGCCTGGGAACAAATGTGATAAAAATACTACAGCAATGCTAAAAATCAAAATTCAGTGGTGAAATAAAATTATTTAGGTTGAGTACATTGGACCTTAGGGAATTTCTGAGTACTAAAGCGAGACGGTAATGAAGAAGCTCTCCATTTTTCTTCTTGAAAGTACGTGAAGTTACTGTAAAGAAAATGAAACTGCCAGAGAAGATATAAAACACTTTCTGCTAATCAGAGAGGACTCTGTTGAAGACTTAAGCAGCACTACCCGGTGTTTGTCTTTAATATGCGTCTCACACTGAGGGTTTGCAAATTATTCTGTTAGCGCTGAGCCAAACTCTTCTTTGGGGGCACTTGTTCCTATAACCTGCGTGAAAAGATTCATGTAGGCAATAACACTGACCGCATAGTTTCAACGATAGCATCTGGTCACTAAACTGGCTCCCGGCACTATGGCGTCATTGTCTTCACTGCAGGATCCCTGACTAGATGAGATCCACTACTCCAGAAAGAAGCAAGAAACAGCAGTTGAGGCAGAAATGGTGCTCAAGATGTAGAACCCGAGGAAACAATGAAGCCCGTCAGGATTTTTCTTTTAAAGAGATGAATGTGACTGCAGCTGGATTTAAGGATCTGCGGACTGGGTAGTAATCTCATACAGGTATTAAAAGAGGCGTCGCATATCTCTCACCTTTTCCAAAAGCATGCACCAGGGGAACATATATAACATATGAGCCATAAGAAGAAGACACTCTTCCTGAGTTCACTTCTCTATAAGTCGTGTTATGACGATGTTGTAGTAAGGATGTAATTAGTGATGCCAGACCACCCAGTGTGGGCAGGGGTCCCCCAGATTCAGGTACCCCCCTCGCACGCACCCCGTTATCCCCTAACAAGCAAGAAACCGGAAATAAATATCACGTGCCTACATGGCCCAGAAGCTAATTCTACCATAGAGTTTTGCCCCAAAACCAGAGTGTCACCCCCCCCCCCCGACATGCCTACATCATTTCCGGGTCACATAGACACATCACATTTATTTTCAGCATTCCTCCCCACTCCTGGTAAGTTCATCCCCCATCCCCCACCAACAGGTCTGAGGGACCTGGAAACCCCAGATGCAATGCATACGGAACATGCATTACTAACAGTCCACTGCAAGGAGACATATTGTATGCCCAGGTCTTTGATTATCAGGAAGGTAACACCGGCTTCAAGATCCTGCTCTTTCCTGGATGCTTACCCCTAAGGGCATCCTAACCCAAATGGGGGCCTACCTTACAATGACAATCAGTGTCATTCATGAAAAAAGATAGTCCCATCTACAAAACAGTGACACACTCTCTTAGGGTTGCCAGCCTCCATGTGGGGCCAGGAGACCTCTCACTTTTACAACTAATCTCCAGCTGACAGAGGCCGAGGACAGACTCGCAGTCTGGCCCGCTCTGCCTCTGCTTTAAAAGCGGAGGCAGAGCGGCTGTTCAGACTGCCGTATCTGCCCGGAGGTGGTGGCCTGGACACAATGCGTCCGGCGCCGTGCTCCTCCCACAGAAGCCGGGCACCACTTCAAAGTGGTGTCCCGGCTGCTGCGGCGCGCGTTCCACCTGCTTCTAGCGGGTGTGAACGTGCGCCGGGTGGGGGAGCTGCGCGGCGTTCGGACGCTGCCACCGGAAGCCGCCCGCAGTCTGGATGCTGCAGGCAGCTTCCTTGCAGCGGCGTGTGAACGCCGCGCAGCAGGGGCAATTTCTCCCACCTTGTTCTGCCGCGCCACAGAGGCGCAGCAGAACTCCAGTATGTCCTTGGCCAGAGATCAGCTCCCCTGGAGAAAATGGCTGCTTTGAAGGGTGGACTCTATGGCATTGCACCATGCTGAGGCCCCTCCTTTCTCCAAACCCCTCCCTCTCCTGAATCCACCCCCAAAGTCTCCAGGTTTTTCCAAGCCAGATCTGGCAACCCTACACTCTCTTCATAAGAACAGCACTCAAGATAAGTTGTTTCTCACGTAGTATATAATGTACAATGTACAAGTCTACTGGTGTCAAAAGCAGGTATATTTCATGTTATTTAGTACATTTACAGCGCTATTCTATTTATAGATATACCCTCCTAAGCCCATTGAAGTCAACAGGCTTGAAAGGGAAGAAATTTGTGTTGTAAAAAATATTTTGTCACAGTAATTACTATTTCTTACAACTGTACATTTCTCTATGAACAATAGAAAGTACACCATGAAGAGCATTTCAGTGAATCAAATCAGGACTGAAACACCTCTTGTCTTTAAAAACCTCCTCCGACATCTCCAGTCTTGGTCTTTCTGCCTCTCCCTCTTCCGTTTTCTTGTTATACAATGATCTTTCCAGGGGTCCGTTGGAGCAGGAGTGCACAGGAGCGCAGCTCCGGGAGTGAGGAGCCCAGGGGGCGGGCACATGACCAAGCCCCGCCCCCTCCTCGGCTTCCCCGAGCAGTGCAGAGGCGCAGCGCCCCGGGGAAAGCCCTGCTAGGGTCTTTATTGATTTTAATGTTTTGTTTTAATGGTGATAATTTTATCATTGTTCCTTTTATGACTGTGTGCTGCTTTTCCAGAGACTTGCTCAAGGTGGCATATACATTTTCTAATTATACCATTTTTTATCTGGGCACATGGCACATAAGTACTGGAGAAATTTCACCAACCCTTCAGCAGCTTCCACCCCATCAGTTCTGTGTAGTGGCCAGGAGTTGGACTCTAATCTGGGAGAACTGGGTTTGATTTCCCACTCCTCCACATGCAGCTGCTGGTGTGACCTTGGGCCAGTCACAAGTTCTCTCAGAGCTGTTCTCTCATGAGCAGTTCTCAAAAGACCTCTCTCAGCCCCACCTACCTCACAGGGTGTCTTGTTGTGGGGAGGGGAAGGGGAAGGGATGGGTGGTGCACATGTCCTGGGTATCTCAAGTCTACTTGAAACCTGGTGGTTTCAAGGGAGCAGGAAGAGAATGAGGGTGTGTTCTTTACGCTTATTTTTATTGCCCAAAGTATTGGATGGGGAAGGGAATGGAGGAAGAGCAGGTCAGTTTCACTCACCTGTGGAGTGGAGCCTGAGGGGTGGGTGTTGTCTTCTGACACACTTCCGGTATGTTAGGGGGTGTGGCATATGCAAATGAGTTATGCAAATGAGTTGTGCAAATGAGTTATGCAAATGAGCTCCTGCACCTCTTTTTCTACGAGATGACCCCTGGATCTTTCAGTCAATAAAATTCACCAAGTATATCTAAGTATCTTGCTCACTGTCCCCATTGTTCTCTCTTTATGGCTCATGG
This sequence comes from Lepidodactylus listeri, assembly GCA_029233225.1. Lineage (NCBI taxonomy): Eukaryota > Metazoa > Chordata > Lepidosauria > Squamata > Gekkonidae > Lepidodactylus > Lepidodactylus listeri. The sequence goes on along the minus strand of JARCFY010000009.1, from coordinate 105,298,853 downwards.
GGCATTTTACAGTTCAGAAATCTGGCATCCCTGCTCTGTCCATGGAGACTTTTACTGCAGCAGTTTTGTACCCAGTTGTGGACATCTCCCTATACTGTCAGCAGCCCTTGTTGTTAAGGTGGGACCTGTCTTCTTCCCCTCAGTGGCCAAATCCAGATTCTGCTGCATTTGCAAGGCTTGACTTGGCACTTCTTATCACTCTTGATTCCAGAGATCATTACCAGAGATCATAGCCTCACAGGGTGTCTGTTGTGGGGAGGGGAAGGGAAAGGAGACTGTAAGCCGCTCTGAGACTCCTTCGGGTAGTGAAGGGTGGGGTATAAATCCAATCTCCTCCTCCTCCTCTGCCTTAAAAAGGATAGTTCTACTTGCATAAATGTGTAGATATCCCCCCCATACCTTTCAGTGATTTTTGGATATCTGACAAAAGTCTCCACTGATACAACTATCTCAGTTAGCAGCAGGGGTCTGTTGGAGCGGGAGCGCACAGGAGCGCAGCTCCGGGAGTGAGGAGCCCAGGGGGCGGGCACATGACCAAGCCCCGCCCCCTCCTTGGCTTCCCCAAGCAGTGCAGAGGTGCAGCGCCCCAGGGAAAGCCCTGCTAGGGTCTTTATTGATTTTAATGTTTTATTTTAATATTGATAATTTTATCATTGTTCCTTTTATGACTGTGTGCTGCTTTTCCAGAGACTTGCTCAAGGTGGCATATAAATTTTCTAAGTATACCATTTTTTATCTGGGCACATGGCACATAAGTACTGGAGAAATTTCACCAACCCTTCAGCAGCTTCCACCCCATCACTTTGGTGTAGTGGTCAGGAGTTGCACTCTAATCTGGGAGAACCGGGTTTGATTCCCCACTCCTCCACATGCAGCTGCTGGTGTGATCTTGGGTGATTCACAAGTTCTTTCAGAGCTGTTCTCTCATGAGCAGTTCTCAAAAGACCTCTCTCAGCCCCACCTATCTCACAGGGTGTCTTGTTGTGGGGAGGGGAAGGGGAAGGGATGGGTGGTGCACATGTCCTGGGTATCTCAAGTCTACTTGAAACCTGGTGGTTTCAAGGGAGCAGGAAGAGAATGAGGGTGTGTTCTTTACGCTTATTTTTATTGCACAAAGTATTGGATGGGGAAGGGAACGGAGGAAGAGCAGGTCAGTTTCACTCACCTGTGGAGTAGAGCCTGAGGGGTGGGTGTCGCCTTCTGACACACTTCCGGTATGTTAGGGGGTGTGGCATATGCAAATGAGTTATGCTAATGAGTTATGCTAATGAGCTCCTGCACCCCTTTTCCTATGAAATGACCCCTGGTTAGCAGAGCATGACTTCTCTACTTCTTCCTCCTGCTGCAGCCACTGACGTCCCTCAAAAAGCTGCTCATGGGGGGTAGGAATGGTGTGGGGGGGAGAGATCTGAGCCTGACAATGGGAGTCTTAACACTTGAAAGCTCCTACTCCAAAAATCTAGTTGGTCTCTGACGTGCCACTGAACTCAAATCCAGGGGTGTTTCTGAAGATTTCCTCATCCAAAATTCTCCCTTGATTTCAGGGTACTGAATCACCTGGCCTTGTTTCCGAAATGAATCCAGTGCATTAACAGTGTTGGTCCAAATTTTGTACAGAGCATTTGGGCATGCGGAGTTTGCAGCCACTTTTCATTTCTTTCCTTTTGTTCCCTTAGAAGCTCATTGATTCACGAATCCTGAGCAGCAGAAAACACATTTCTTGTTTTTTAGATGCAAGAGCTAAAAGGACTGAGACTAATTTTGCAACTGCTAGAGCGATCTTGGGATCCTGAGCAAAAGAGCCAGGGTTTCCGGAGTACAGGGGGACCATTGGTTGAATGGAGGCTTAACACAGTAAAATCCCTCATAATCTTAAAAAATCTGCATTCCAGCAGGGCATGAAAGGATGGATCAATCCTGTTAAGGCCACAAGAGCAAATTCTGTCAGTGTAGGGCCTGTTCAAAAATCTCCCTTGCAAAAGCTTTTAGTTTCTGTTCACTAGCACCTTCCCCCCTCCCTCACTGATAAAACTGCACTAACAGCAATCTTGATCTGGTTGTATGCAGGGGTCCTTTCGTAGAAAAAGAGGTGCAGGAGCTCATTAGCATAACTCCTTAGCATAACTCATTAGCATATGCCACGCCCCCTGACATCACCAGAAGTGTGTCACAAAGCGAATGTCAGTTTCAGCCCCATTATATCCTATGGGCCATTGAAATCAATGGCAAAAACTCATAGGGTATATGAGGGGCTGGAGGAAAGGGGGTTTGAGGGAGAGGCTCCAAACTTGCAGGGGAGCTGCTGGGGCCTCTCCTCGAAATACCCACTAAGTTTCAAGAAGATTGGACCACGGGGTCCAATTCTATGGGCCCCCAAACAGATTGTCCCATTTCCTCCATTGTTCTCTATGGAGGGAAAAAATGTTAACTTTTTTCCTGCCATAGAGAACAATGGAGGGAATGGGAGCAATCTGTTTGGGGGCCTGTAGAATTGGACGCCCTGGTCCAATCTTCTTGAAACTTGATGGGCATTTCGAGGAGAGGCCCCAGCAGCTACCCTGCAAGTTTGGAGCCTCTCCCTCAAACCCCCTCCCCTCCAGTGGCTTTTAAAGTTGCTGCCGAAATTCAGCGGCGAGCTAAATCGGATTAGAGAATCTGATTCAGCCCGTGGCTGCCCTACTGGCCAGTCCTGAGCTGGCGGAGCTTTGCTCCGCCTCGCTCCGGCCCCAATGGACCCCTGGTTGTATGTATGGTTCTATTAAGATGTGTAAGTGTTTGGTGGTTTTCCAATGCATAGGAACACATGTCTGTATATCTGTGCAACCCTGTATAAAAAGAATCTTGATGCTGGCAAATTTACAACCACACCAAAACTGGGTTTTTGTATATGTGTATGTGGGGAGGATGTGTACACAACAGACAGAAGGGAAGACACAAATGAACTGAAGGTACTGAAAGATGTTACTTATTCCACATAGTCCATTTCCAGACATAAATCACAGAAATTCTCCTTAGAAGAATTTGAAATCACTTTATGCTGGGTAAAATAGATTATTCTACAGGTATTCTGAATTTTGAAGTTTATGGTAAAAATTTTCAAGCAATTGGGTCTCCTATTGTTAAATTTTTGCAAGATAAGGAAATTGTCTCCTCTAATGTACATTACAAGGAATTACTGAATTTTGAGACTTAAGGAATTATGTAGTAATGGTTATATTTTGGATTTTTTTCTCTGTGTTGTACTTGACTATGAATAGAAGAAATAGTTTGTATTTATAATGATCTTTGGTTGAGTTTTGTAAGATTTGGTTGTATAGGTATGGTGGAATTTTAAATAAATTCAATTTATTTATTTTTTAAAAAAAGAAGAAGAATTAAGAAATGTTGAGGGAAATTCTGGAATGATGGAATGGAATGGGGGAAATTCTGCTCTCACCTGAATCCCCATATTCCTCTTTGTAAAATTTTGCAACTGGAAGAGTTTCATTATAAGCTTCATCATTATCCCAGCAGAGGGCATTATTCATTTTCAGATACAGGGAAGTCTCTCAGTTAAATGTTACAGATGCTTGTAAATGCACATAAGTCATATGCAGAAAACAGAGAAATGCCTGTGCACTCCTACTTGGGTATAAACTCTAAAAGGCTATCAGCAATTAGTTGATTAATCTTCTGAACCTCAAATTGATTAAATACAATTTTCCTATTAGCAGAACATCCATATAAATTCCTTTTTGTGATGCAACAAGACATTTGAGATAAATTACAACCAATGCTACCACTCCTTTTTTGCAGCTTGAAGTAAATGCCTGTATGATATGAGTATACGACCAACATCCCCTGGGCTCCCACTTCTGAACATTCCCATGGAGGCAGGGGCGTAGAGTTTTGGAAATTCTGGGGGGGGGCGGGGGCTCCTTAGCTGGGATGATGTTCTTCCCCCCCCTCCAGGAAACCACCCTGCCTCTCCGGGCCCTTCTGAGGCCCGCCAGCAGCTGCTGCTGGTGCCTCTCTCTCCCCCCCCCTTCCCTCTCCCTCTCCAGCAGTGGCCGCCGGACCTCGGAAGGACCTGGGGAGGCACGGTGGCAGGTGCTCCATTTTCCCGGGGGTGGCTCAAGCCCTCGAGCCCCCTTGTACTCTACACCTATGCATGGAGGCACAGTAGCATGCAGAGTGTCATGGGCTGGGTGCCAGTGGGTCAGGAGCCAGTTGAAGTCCAAGACAGTCCAAGGTCAAGCCAAATCAGGAATGAATTACCAAGTCCAAAACACAAGCCGAAAGCAGAGTCAGTTTAAGCCGAGGTCAGAGAGGGAAACTCACGAGCAAACCAGTCCAAGGAGTCAGCCAAAAGCCGAAGTCAAACAGAGCCGAAGTCACAAGCCAGAGGGTCCAGAATCAAGCCGAAGTCAGACAGAGCCGGAGTCACGAGCCAGAAGGTCCAGAATCAGGTTTAGCTGATGCGAGCCGAGCGGGTGCAGAGCTTAGCCAGAATGACTTGTTGCTAGCACAAGTTGTTGGTCTTTGTGCTGTGCCTAAACACCCAGCCACTTCCTGTGCTTGTTAGCAGCTGGCAGTGAGGTCCCGGCTCCCTCTAAAACTCAGGGCTGAGTGATCTGTGACCACGCATGCGTGCCTCTTTTCTCCTAGCAGCTAAGTCTTGCCTGGATCGTGACCATAGCCGGTCCACCCGAGGAGGTGAATCAGGTGGGCTTGAGCTTGGCTGTGGCTCAGCTGCTGCTGGTGCTGGGGTAATGCCCTGGGAGGTGCTTGCTTGAGCCTCCTCTGGTTCAGGTGGAGGCTCCTCTGGAGCTGGGGACTGATCCTCCAGCGCACTTAGGTTCGCAGGAGGCAGGTCTTCAGAGGCACTCCTGACACAGAGACAGACTGGCCATTTAGCTCATGAGGAAAGCTCCCAGTGGGCTACTGCCCTGGGGGACCCTCACAGCCGGCACCAGAGCCAAGCCAGTGTTACAAGGGTCACTCGGCTCTGGCCTAGCCAGCAGCACCAATGATATGCGTTGGCTCATCTATTGCCTGCTCCTGCACTGCTGCCTTTAGCACTGTAGTCTGGGTCTCAGCTGACCAGTCCCTGACCCCCCAAAATACCAGCTTGTACTGCCGCAAGGGCTACTCAGCTTGGCGTGCTCCTAGGCCATTTTTATTTCCAGTACAAAACCAGTGTACCACATTATCTTCTAGTATTCATTTAGTTTGTATTTATTTAAGGTATCTGCAATTGTGCCTTTCCAGAAAAAGTCCAGGGAAGCAAAATACTAGAAAACAAAACAATTACCTTTAGAAGTATAACAGATCAACAGCAGGTAACAATCAGCAGTATAAAAAATAAAATGCAACAGCATCAAATAGAGTGTAAGAACGGATCTTGCGATTTTTTTAACGGCAGTAAGTAAAAGAGAGAAAGACAATATATGAAAGAAAATGAGAAAAAACAATAATTCAAACATAAGCAGAAACTGGATAATTGACATCAACTCATCTGGCATCAAAACAACGCCACTGTCAAGGGACTCTCCTGAGAAAGGTTCCAGACAAAGGTTCCCTTGTGCCTCTCTTCTTGTGCATTTGCCCCCCAATCACTTTCAGGAGAACACACAAAATGCTTTATCAAAACAAGTATTCTGCTACTACCTCCAGTGGCCCCTTCCCCAGCTCCTGTGACTCCCAGAGCAATCCCGCCCTGGAATTTGTACTCCTTGCTCCCCTACAAATCACTATCCATATTTCAGCTTTGTCCTCATGTGGTGGAGGCATCTGGAAAATGACCTCCATCGGGGCTGTCAAGATGTAGGTGATGCATGGTGATCTCCTGGAATTACAACTAATGTCTGGATTACAGAGAACAGTTCCCATGGGAAAATAGCTTTTTTTGGAGGGTGGACTGTATATCATTATATCCTGTATGTAGCAGAGGGCTTGAAGGTCCTCTCCAGGAGTTCTTTGCCGTGCACGCAAAGTGCACTCAGCGTGATGATGTCACCAGGAAATGATGTCATCAGACCACTGACGTCACACAGTGATGCTCTAGTTTTTGGGCAAAACTCTATGGATTGAGCCCAAATTTACCACAGGGTTTGCCCAAAAACTAGAGCATTGCCATGCAACGTCAGCAGTGCGATTACATCCCTTCTGGATGACATCATTGTGCCATGTTTCAGGGCATTTGCAGACGGGGAGGGGCCCACAAAAGCAGGGGAACCCTTGCCCGGACTAAGGGGCTGGCAACCCTACCTGCATGACATTATATCCTGCTAAGGTCCCTCCCTTCCACAACCTCTGCCCTCCCTGGGCTCCACCCCCAAATCTCCAAGAATTTCTGAGCCCAGAGTTGGCAATGGTAACCTCCATAGATGATCTAATTGAAAGGGCAAGAAATACAAAAACGAGTGGTCTACCAGATCCTCTGATCCAAAATCATTAAGAGTTTGTATTGTGCCTGGAGCCATATTGGAGGCTGATAAAGATATTTCAGTACAAGTATGATATGGTCAGGGTTGCCAACCTTAAGGTTGGGCCTGGAGTCCTCCTGAAATAACAACTGATCTCCAGACTACAGAAATCAGTTCCTCTGGAGAAAATGGCAGCTTTGGATGGTAAACTCTATGGCACTGCATCCCCTCTGAGCCCCATCACCCACCCGAGGCACTGTCCCCAACATCTCTAGGAATTTCCCAAACTGGAGCTCACAGCCTTAAATATGTTCACTACTTTAACACCGTTGTCACAGCATTTTGGGTCTGCTGTAGTTTTCCACAGATCTTCAAGGTCTTTGAATAGAGATTCCTGCCCTCTCTGAGGCTGTAATGATTGAAACCATCACACATAAGCAGGCACATGTACTTCTGGGTTCCTCCAGGGTTGCCAGCCTCCAGGTGGTGGCTGGAGATCTCTCACTTTTATAGTTGATCTCCAGGTGATTCTCCAGTTCACCTGGAGAAAATGGCCACTCTGGAAGGTGGAGTCTATGGGATTATACCACTGAAGTCCCACCCCTCCCTAAACCCCTCCCTCCTCAGGCTCCAGCCCCAAATCTCCAGGTATTTCCCAACACAGAGGGGGGTTTTTATTTGTAGTTTTTATTTAATGCAAAAGATATTTAAAGTTACATAACATCAAATCACTTGTACAGGTGAATAGAAAGACCTACTAGTACAATTTTTAGGAATTTTAACAATAAAACGACCATAACAAGAGTAAAGCTATTAGTTGTATAACAGTGCATTATAACTACATTCCAAAGATTGTGCATTATGAATTGCATAGATTCTAAACGCATTGATACAGCATAAGGGTTTTTGTATAGTTTGTTGTTGGTTAATAGATCCAGATAGTCTCCAAAATCAGGGTGAATTAAGACCTTGTTATACTATAACATTCTGGTGCTGAAAAAATAGAGGATTGGGTGAGAATGTTATAAAATCTGACTATATAAGCAGGGGTCCGATGGAGCAGGAGCGCACAGGAGTGCAGCTCCGGGAGTGAGGAGCCCCGGGGGCGGGCACATGACCAAGCCTCGCCCCCTCCTCAGCTTCCCCAAGCAGTGCAGAGGCGCAGCGCCCCAAGGAAAGCCCTGCTAGGGTCTTTATTGTTTTTAATGTTTTGTTTTAATATTGATAATTTTATCATTGTTCCTTTTATGACTGTGTGCTGCTTTTCCAGAGACTTGCTCAAGGTGGCATATAAATTTTCTAAGTATACCATTTTTTATCTGGGCACATGGCACATAAGTACTGGAGAAATTTCACCAACCCTTCAGCAGCTTCTACCCCATCAGTTTGGTGTAGTGGTTAGGAGTTATACTCTAATCTGGGAGAACCGGGTTTGATTCCCCACTCCTCCACAGGCAGCTGCTGGTGTGACCTTGGGCCAGTCACAAGTTCTCTCAGAGCTGTTCTCTCATGAGCAGTTCTCAAAAGACCTCTCTCAGCCCCACCTACCTCACAGGGTGTCTTGTTGTGGGGAGGGGAAGGGGAAGGGATGGGTGGTGCACATGTCCTGGGTATCTCAAGTCTACTTGAAACCTGGTGGTTTCAAGGGAGCAGGAAGAGAATGAGGGTGTGTTCTTTATGCTTATTTTTATTGCACAAAGTATTGGATGGGGAAGGGAATGGAGGAAGAGCAGGTCAGTTTCACTCCCCTGTGGAGTGGAGCCTGAGGGGTGGGTGTTGCCTTCTGACACACTTCCGGTATGTTAGGGGGTGTGGCATATGCAAATGAGTTATGCTAATGAGCTCCTGCACCTCTTTTTCTACGAAATGACCCCTGTATATAAGTGCCCATAGGGTTCAGTGTGGATGATCAAAGCTTAGAGAAAGGGTTTAAGCTCATGACCATCGCTGCAATTGTGACCATCCGGGAGATATGAATTCGTTCTGTGATAGAAAGTCGAGCATCGGGGACCATTTACTGTCAAAATTGGACTTAATAGGTTTCATCTGGGACATATTTATTTTGTGAGCAATATTATCCATGAGGTACTGACCCCACAGTTTTTTAAACCATAATTTCAAGTTTGGGGGATTAACTTCTTGCCGGCATGAGTCTTTGCTGCATGGAGCATGGCGTCGGTGGTTGGTTTAGAATGATGTAGGACAAGGCCGACTGGCCAATAATCCAGGATGAAATGGGACCTCAATGCCTGTGGTGGTGTCGATACAAATTAAGACCATTTCCCAACCCAGAGTTGACAGCCCAAAATGCCTCCTTTGTAACAGTGTAGTCCTATAAATATTGGTCCCTAAGTTTATCTTGGGTTCCTGAGCCTTTATTGAGCCTCAAAAAGCTCACTGCATAAGCATTGCTCAAACCTTTAGCAATGCTAAAAAATTCTGTGAAGTTGCAAATGTTTTTTATTTTGCTTCCCCACAACAAATCACTCTGTCCTATGCAGGTTCTTCTCTTTATACAGTTTTCTTTTTTAATGTTGCCTGTATCTTTACTGCAGTGGGACAAATAGCAGCATCATGGCGGGCATTTCAGATCAGGAAACAGCACCAGGGGAAATCTTGAAAGAAAACAAAAAACCTTGGGAGTTCCAGAAACTAAAGTCCCAGCATCCTGTCTGGTTTGAAAATTTAGAAGGTTTTTCTTTTCATTTTCTGTCATAGCAGTAATACAAATACCATTATTTATTCTTTCATATATATATCTTTATACCATGTCTTTTAGGAACCTTATGTTATAACAGGAAAAATACAAACTAAAACAAACTGTATAAAGATAACTGGGACAAAATTTAGAATATTCATGACTAGGACTAAGGCCCGTTGTGGAAATAAATAGAACAGGCTCTAGAAAGAGGCTCTGGGAGAGTGCCAAGCCCTTGGGCACTCAGCGTCAATTTGCTGTGGCGACCTCAGCAGGGTATAAGGACACAGAGTCCACCATTTTCGCCATGGGAACTGATCAATGCCATCTGGAGAGCAGTTGTAATTCTGAGTGATCTCCAGCACTCACCAGGAGATTGGCAACAGTGCTTCCCCAAGAGGGAATGGCTGGTCTGGAGGGCAGTGTCTATGGCACTGTACTTTTCTGAGGCCCCACTCCTCCTCAGACCTCACCCTCTCCAGGCTCCATCCCTCAAATCTCCAGGAATTTCCCACCTGGAGTTGGCAATGTTACCTCCTTCCCAGCCAAGCATCCACCTACCTTTATTTCACCCTCACTATTCAGCTTCCCATCTCCCGCCCACCTGTAGCCTCTACTGTGCTCTAAAGCCCTGACTGCCACGTCACATTGGCTGTAGGGGGAGGCATCCCAGCAGGGTATAAGGACACAGAGTCCACCATTTTCTCCAGGGAAACTGATTGATGCCATCTGGAGAAAATTGTAATTTAGAGTGATCTCCAGCTCTCACCTGGAGATTGGCAACTGTGGTTCCCCATGAGGGAATGGCTGGGTTGAAGGGCAGAGTTGGCAACCCTATCTCCTTCCCTCCAGGCTCCATCCCTCAAATCTCCAGGAATTTCCCACTTGGAGTTGGCAACCCTATCTCCTTCCCAAACAAGCCCCAACCTATCCTTATTTACCCCTCACTGTTCAGCTTTCCATCTCTCCCCGCCACCTCTCCTCTACTGTGCTCTGAAGCCCTGACTGCCAAGTCATATTGGCTGTCATTGGGGGGGGGGGGGGCCTATCTCAGCAGGGTATAAGGACACAATGCGTTTTCTCCCAAAGGCCAAAATAGGTGTGGAAAGGGCCTTTTACTGACAGAAACCAAGCTTGGTTGACCAGCAGCAGGCACCAAGGGGAAAGTAGGGTTCCCAGCTCTGAGTAGGGAAATATCTGGAGATTTGGGAGGTGGATCCTGTGGAGGGCAGCGTTGGGGGGGAGCGGAAAGACTCACCAGGAATTTCCCAACCTGGGGCTGGCAGGACTGGTCCCAATGAGTTCCTCACAAAGGCAAGGAAAGGGTTTCGTTCCTTTGTCTTTTTACTGACAAAACCAAGCTTGGTTGCCTACCAACAGTCACTGAGGAAAAGTGAGAATGCTTTGGCCGGTGGCCTCTACGGCGTTCTGTTCAGGTGAGGCCTCTCCTCTCCCCTCCCCAAACTCTGGCTTTCTTAAACTGGCTTCCTTACCTGGAGCTGGCAACCCTATGAGTTCCTCACAACAGCCACTGTGGAAAAATAGTCCCACACAGGAACTCAGCAACAGAAGTGTCTTTGTCAGAAGACACAGTGCTTATGACAGAGAACAGTGGCTGAAAGGGGAGTGGGCGCGGAAGAGGAGCAGACCCAGCACCCAGCCAATGGCATGCGAGTACTCACAGCCAATGGATTGTCACAGCATAGGAGTGACAGGTCAGGCAGCGAAAGGCTGTGGGAGCTTGTGGAATGTTGAGGCAAGGGGGACACGAAAACTCAAATATTATAAGGAGAGATTAGGCTTGCCATTTGCTTCCCTGCAGCAGGTAAACCCCCGCCCTTGGCCTCAATCCTCTGCCCTCAAGAAATTAAGGAGTGAGAGAACAAATGGCCAGAAAATGGCCTCTGTAGAGATTAGGGGAAATTCCTAGACTGTCACCCAGAAGGGATTTCACATCCTCAGCAAAGGCCGCTGTCCCCAGACAGTGCCTTCAAAATCTCAACATTTGCAGAGGCAGTGCTGCCAGCTCCATCATAAATCACCACATGAAACAAAAATTTTGAGATTAAAGTGGAATCTCTGGATACTTTTCATCAACGTTCTAGTATCCAGTAAGTGCATCAAAAAGACTAGATTACTCTGTCTTGTATCTGGCCCTGAAAAAAGATGGAATCCACTTAGTGACAAACAGATGAAAGCAGTATACTCAGTGCTCTGAATCACCTTTCATCTGGCCAGGTCAAAAAGGCAGAGGTTACATCAGGCGCAGAACCAGTCTTTCAATCCTTACTTATTATTAACACAGATCCGCCAAGACGGACACACAGAGAGAGCGATCAAAACATACATGCATGTCAGCTTTCAGCTAAGCAGCTTGAATAAGTATGTCCACTGGACTACATCAATGCTCACAAAAATGCTTTTTCCAAAAAATGTGCAAATGATGTGCTTAGGTTGCTCCTGTCAGGTTTTGCATCATAGCTGTGGTGGGGAGACACAAAGTGTTCATATATGCGCATCTTTCCCACTGAGGAAACTTGCATGCTCTATTTTAAAGTATTGCACATGAAGCACAAAAGCAGAAAATTTCACTAAGTTTGCAACCTTTGTAACATGCAAACACACTCCAAGTCCTTGGGAAGTCTCCAGTAGAAGCCTATTGTTCAACTGAGGCATTGCTAGTCACCACTTCTCCACACGTCCATACAGTAAAATGCTCAGTCTTTGCACATCACAGATTATGAGCATGCATGCATTTTCCCCTATACCTAAGTACCCTATTATAGATGCACCTGTGATGCATCAGGGTTTGTTTACTGGGAAGACAGGAATGATGACAAAATCTTTGAAAGTGATAAGAGAAATCCGGGTGGAGAAGCAAAGAGATCTCGATTTTCAGGAGACAGCTCTGTTGAACTGCTAGATTTTATATACATAAAGCTCCATTATCTCTACACTTAAATGTTTCTGGTTTGTGCCTTTCACGTCAAGTCTCCTTTCCAGCACACAAACCTTTACAACCTTTATTTACAGGGAATGAGCTTATATATCATAACAAGACTGAGCAGTCACTGAAACGTGGCTTAAGTACCTCTCTGAATGCTGGCACCATAAGTTTAGCTACCATTTCTGCTCATAGCTCTGGGAAAGTAATTTCCACCCCATCTTTCATATACAAGTCTGCAGCTGCACATAGCCTTTGCACCTTAACATTGTATGTGTATTAAGTGTCATCAGGTTGCTTCCCACTTATGGCGACCCCATGAATTAATGATCTCCCCAAAAGTCCTATCTTTAACAGCCTTGCTCAGGTCTTACAAATTGAGGCCCGTGGCTTAAGAGCACTGTGCATCAAATTAGTGTCCCCTCCTGCCTTGTCCTTGTAATATTTATTTATTTATTTGATTGAATTTTTAGGCTGCTTTTCCAGTGAGCAGGACTCATGGCATGACTTACAACAAAAAGGAACATATAGTGAACAACTAAAAGTTAAAAACCTACACAAAAATATACAATGTGTATATCAGCAAATTCAATTCATTCCAAGATGGCAAGAAAATTTCAGATTCCACAAGCCAAGGTGGGGGGCAGGGGGTGGGATTGCTGAGAATGTATGGTATGAGAGTGCCAGATTACATGCTATACTATTGCTATCCTCATCCGAAAGCCTGGCAGAACATCTCTGCCTTACATGCTGTTATGTATTGAGCCTGAACTCACTTGCAAAAGGACTGAGCGTGGGATGCATAACAATAGATCACTAGGATCCTACAATGGGCTAGTAGGGAGACAGAGATCCTAGGGGAAACCAATCGGGAAACAATAGAGTGTAAATAACCTATCACTGGGAGTGCGGTATGTTTGGGGTGTAATCCTTTTCAGGCATAAATACCAGGATTAGTAATCACTAATAAACTATGAGCTGATCACTCAGCGTGTCTGAACCCAGTATATTTCACATGCCCTGCGGAAAGGTAACTAATCCTGCAGGGCAGAGAGTTCCACCAGGTAGGGGCCAGGGCTTTTTTGGCCCCTGGCCCTGTTTAAGGACAGCCGGCTCTCTCTCGAGCTGGGGACGAGCAGGAGGTTCTTACTTCCCGAATGTAACGCTCTTCTGGGGGGCATACTTAGAGAGACTGTCCCAAAGGTATGTCAAAAGCCTTTAGAAAAGCCTCTAAAATAGTGCCAAAGGTGGCTGCCGGCCATTATACCATTTTTAAATGGACAAATAACTGGGCCAGCAATGTAGCAATGGATGATGATGATCAAAATAGAAAGTACAAGCTGAGGGGTCCACACAGAATTCTGATTGGCCTTGATGCTCCCTAAAATTCTCAACAAAAGGAACAGTACCTGTCTCAAAGACCACTGAAAATTACTGGATGTTGAAATCAGTGCACTGTATCCTACTGTCCGTACACTCAGTCATAAGTAATCTGCATTCCCCTTCCCTCAGCACTCCCATCTATCCCCAGGAAGGATTATTCCACAGGCCATGGGACCTACATGAACAAAAAGCTATGCAGGCTTGGGAGCTCAGAAGGCAGGGGACAACATTACCCTCTCCAACATCTTCTATCAGTGTGGCTTTAATGTTCAAAAAGATAGAATGAGCAGTTCCACAGCCCATCAATTCACATATCTGCAGGGCTCTTTTTCAGCAGGAATGCACCAGAACGCTGTTCTGGCTGGCATCGGAGCCTGCCCCGCTCCCTCCCTGCCAGGCCTGAGCTGTTTACACTTAAAGGAAAAGTTCCTGCAGAGAGCCGGCAAGAAAAGGCCCACCCAGCGCTTTCCCTTTAAGTACAGAGAACCAGCAGGAGAAAGCCCCGCCCAGAGATTAAGCAGGGGGCTAGGCTCTTTGCACTGAAAGGCCTGGCTCTGCATTTGGCTTCTTGCGTCACTCTCCCTGCTCCAGTAAGTGCCTCCCCCATCTCTTTTCCTTCTCTCTCTCTCTCACTCTCTCCCCCGCACCTTTCTTTCTGTCTTTCTTTCTGTCTTTCTCTCTCTCTCTCTGTCCCCACCCTTCTTTCTTTCTTTCTTTCTTTCTTTCTTTCTTTCTTTCTTTCTTTCTTTCTTTCTCTTTCTCTCTCTCCCTCCCCCTTCCTTTCTGTCTCTCTCTCCTCCACCTTCCTTCCTTTCTCTCTCTCCCCATCTATCTATCTATCTATCTATCTATCTGTCTATCTGTCTGTCTGTCTGTCTGTCCCCACCTTTCTTTCTTTCTCTTTCTCTCTCTCCCTCCCCCTTCCTTTCTCTCTCTCTCTCTTCCACCTTCCTCCCTCCCTTCCTTTCTCTCTCTCTCCCCCTCTCTCTTTCCTTCCTTCCTTCTCTCTCCCCTACATCTTTCTTTCTTTATTTATTTCTCTCTCTCTCTCTCTTTCTGTTTCATTTTGTTCTTTGTGTTTTTATTTAAAAAATTATTAAAAGGGGGGAATGTAAAAAAGCAGAGAGCCCAGGAAATGGTGCTTTTGACAGTATCTTTAATTTTTGAGCATCTCTTCCGTTTTGTCATGGCATCTTCTGCTTAAGAAAAGTATGTTTGAAGCCTGAGTTCATTGTTGTGTCTTGTTGGGAATGGCTTGCAAATATTTGTGTGTCTAAAGTCTGTATTAAAGTGGTTTGGTGTTTACTGCCATGCAAGAGAAAACATCTGAAAAAGTAGTTTCATTGTTGTGTGTGTTGGCAGAACACTTGACTGTTGCATGGGGGACTTTGGGGGACATCTGCAGAGAAACAGAGATGTAACTAAAAATGAGCATGGTCAGCAGCACTTTGGAGATTGCCTGTTTTGTGAAATTTAAAAAGTGGGCAGAGTTTCTGATGAAGATGATTGTCCCTCTTCTCCTGCCACTGGACTGACATCTGCCTTTAATGGGCCAGCAAAGTTGATGTTCTCAAACCTCCTAATAAGAGAGATTTCTGCTTCTGAGGAGTTGACTTCCAACGATTGGTGATCTTGTGGTGGTAGTGATACTTTTATGTGATAAAGACCAGCTGTTCACAGGATAATTTTACCTGTGGGACAGACTCTGCATGGTAACCACTCCACTGGAACATAATTGCTTGTAAAAAGTATTATAGTGTAATAATTCAGGTGGGTAGCCGTGTTGGTCCAAAGTTTCATCCAAGGTATAAGCTTTTGTGTGCATGCACACTTCTTCCATCTGAAGAAGTGTGGGTGGCACATGAAATCTTATACCTTGAATAAAATTTTGTACCTTGAATAAAATAGTCCACAAACTACTCCCATCCAGTGCATCCACAAGCCTAGAAGAAGAAGAGATTGGATTTATACCCTGCCCTTCACTACTCAAGGGAGTCTCGGAGCGTCTTACAAACTCCTTTCCCTTCCCTTCCCCACAACAGACACTCTGTGAGGTAGGTGGGGCTGAGAGAGCTCTGAGACAACAGCTGGTACAGAGCTATGGCTTGCCCAAGGTCATCCAGCAGGTGCAAGGAGGGGAGTGAGGAATCAAACCCGGTTCTCCCGGATTAGAGTTCGCGCACTTAACCACTATACCAAACTGGCTCCTAGCACTGTTCTGCCAGTGAACTAGGGTTGCCAACTCCAGGTTGAGGAAATCCCTGGAGATTTGGGAGTGGAGGGTGGGGTTTAGGGGAAGGAGGGACCTAAGCAAGGTATAATGCCATGGACTCCACTTTCCAAAGCAGCCATTGACCTCATCTCTGTAGTTTGGAGCTCAGTTGTAATTCCAGGAGATCTCCAGACCCCACCTGTAGGTTGGCAACCCTAAAAAATCATATTCAGCATACTTGTTCTGCAGGAAGGCAACCTGATTTCCATGGGAACCTAACCTTTAGGAATCGATTCCAATCCAGTGTGGGAATAATTGTTGGACATAAGATATTGATTCAGGCAAGATTTTGTATTGATGGGACAAAAAATAATGTTTTTATTGGTTTTGTCAAAACTGTTTTGACAACAAGGTAAACAGAATAAGAAGCAAAAGGTGGATGTGGCTGGATGACCACACTTTTGGTAACATCGGGTGTGGCCTAATAAGTTAATGAGCTGTGCTGTCAGGGGTGTAGCCTAATATGCTAATGAGTTCCTGCTGGGCTTTTTCTACAAAAAGAGCCCTGCATATCTGTTAGTTCATGTGGGTTGCATGGCCCTATGAATTAGATTTTCTGGGGCTGGAAGAGAATGTTGGGGGAAGGAGAGCTTTCCTCTGATGGACTTCAAGATCTAACTCAGTACATAACTCTTTTTAAAAATCCAAGACATACTATTGTTTTTCAGGACAGATCAATCGTTTTTGCAAATGCAGCATTTGAGAAATACATAGTTTGCTAATACTGTAGCCAAGATTTGGATGGCTATCGTTTTCCTCCATTTTATCACATGGACTTATTCCTTACCTGATGCCTACAAGGTGCTGGTGCTTCTGCAATAAAAAGCATATTGACTTTTGGGGATGGGCAAGACCCACTTATTTACTTTGACAGCTATTTCTCCCTCCCCACACTCTGGTACTCCATATTCCAGACATTAATCTGCAAAGACAGTTATGTGGTTTCTGCAAATGGGATTCAAAAATTGCTGTGCATTGCATGTCTATTATTAGCCACAACTGTGCATCATATTCCTGAATGGAATGCCCATGCAGCTCTAAGTGCTACACATCACATGTACAGGTGACCTTCACAGTGCATCGTATTCCTTGTTTGAACAGAGGCCGCTGTATAAACTAAAACAGAACTTACTATAGCCCATCAAAATCAGTCCCTGTGACGGAATTAAAGATCTGGGACCAGCAGCCTATCAACAAGGAACACTGCTGAGTCACATAACTGAGTGAGGAGGGGGCCACTTGGCTTGGAACACTCAGTGACTGACACTTAATGGGCACAACTTGCAGTTTGGGTCTGACAGTTGGAAAGGGAGAGCGTAGAGTGAGAGTCTGTGAGGGAACAGTCTCTGGGTAGCTCTGTGAGGATTCTGAGTGTCTCTCTGTAGCTCTGTGTGAGCAGCCAAAAATACCAGTTAAAGCGGATAACTGGGTGCTGGATAGTCTGGTTCACAGGACAGTGAACAGACTAGTAAAATCAGAACACATAAGCGGTCACAAACCTAAAATACATCACTCCTGAGGAACCTGAGATAGGAGGTTAAGGGAGGGCTGAGGCAAAGGCTGGCAGAGTCTGGGCAGCTGGTCGGTGGCCAGTTGGGACGTAAGGGCCAGGAAACCAAAGCCAAAAGGCCAACCCCTAAGCAGGACAGGGGAGTGTTCTGAGGAAGGTGTTAAGTGAGCTTATGTACAGTTCAGGACACAGCAAACAATACAGCAGACTGCCTAAGTGTAAATCTAAGCCAAACGTGCCAGCCTCTACAGAAACAAAGTGTCCACTGTATATACATCCTCCATCCCCTGTTTGGTTCTGGAAATAAAGTACTGTTGTGTTTTGAACCAAAAAGCCTGAGTGCCTGACTCTTAAAAACAAGGACAAAGATATCTAGCAGTAGTCCTCAACTTAGGTATAAAGCAATTTAAAACAAACCCCGAAGAGACGAGTAAGAGTGAGGAGGGAGCTGGTCAGAACATTAAAGTCGAGCCTGATCAGTCTCCTCAGAGAACGCCACAAAACAGCAGATTAGAAGGCCGGGCATCATAGTCCCATTCCAAAAACAGAAAGCATAATTAACCACCACTTCATTTGCATATCAAGTGACAATTTATGCAAGCCTGCTGCCTCTTTGGAATGGCAAATATGCAGATTTTGATTCAGGAGCAATAAGGGAGAACCAGTAACTGTAAACTGGAAAATGCAAGTTTTGTACTCTTCTTAATTAAACAGGTTTGAATGAGTACAATAGTTAGTTGAAGATTTCCTAGTGAATCAAGGAGGCCGGGCAGTACTCTGCATGTATAGTTGTTTACAGACTGGGGGCCCAGAGGAATTGTGGCTAAGCGCTTCCATTTACCTGCCCGGGATGGGAAATTCCATTCTCCCACACCTAGTTTCCTGCTTCTGAGGAACTGAGGAGCGGGAGAAAAAATGTCTTCCACATAGTAACACTCTAGGAATTTCCCCTAGTTTCTTTGGTAAAGACCATAGAGACCAGGGGAGGCAGCCTACAGCATCGTCCAGAAGTGACATCACATCCTCCCCCAAACTCTGCCCTCCCAGGCACCATTCTCAAAATTTCCTGGCATTTGCTCATCCAGTGTTGGAAATCCTAATTGTGAAAGGGGGATGATTTGGAAATTCACACACACACACATCCAAGTCTACCCTTTTGGATTCTGTAAGCTCTGAGGAGCTTCATCCGGCCAATTTACAGTCCATGTCCCCCTTTTATTTACTGTAAACTGCTCTCATCATTCTATACATCCTAGAGCATGCTCAGTCCTCATCAGGCTGTTGGAGGGGAAAATATTTTGATTAACTTACAAAGTCATTTTTTTTTGCACACCTGAAGAGTCTCCTACATATGTAGAAATCCTTGTTTTGGAATCGAAATAGATCTGGCCATTCTGGAATAATTAGTACAAACTGCTTTCTTTGGGGGAGAGATGTATAAGGGTTATTTGTACATCTGTGTTTCACATGTACACATTTTATGAAGTCACTGCTTGGACTGGTTGTGACCAGTGTTCCCTCTAAGCTGAGTTAGTGTGAGCTAGCTCACAGTTTTTTAGCCTCCGGCTCACACATTTTTGTTCTAGTTCAGGCAGGATGGCTCCAAAGCAAACTAATTTATTCAGTAGCCAAATTGCTCACTCACGACTTTAATGCCGGTGGCTCACAAAGTAGAATTTTTGCTCACAAGACTCCACAGCTTAGCTTAGAACTGTAGCATCTTTCGATACTGAACTTTGAGAAATTCATAAAATAATGAAGGAGCTTTTGTGTCTCACTTGGGAAGTCTGGAGTGAATTCTCAAGCAGAGTTTGCACCATTTTAAGTCCACTGGATTCAATGGGCTCAGAAGGGAGTGACTCTGCTTAGGACTGAACTGTGGTCCACCTTAACCTTGTTGCTTTAAAAATTCCTGATCTGTATAGATTGTCGCTTGTGCTATAGGAGTCTGACTCACATGTTGTACTCACCCCCAAATACTGGCCTTCAATGAACACAACGGGTAGTGATGGGGTTTCACTGACTCTTCTGCATCGCTCATCGAGCTCTTTCCCATAGTCACCATTCAGGGCAATGTTCTTCTCTTCAAACTTCACCCGGTGGTTTTGGAAGATCTTTCGAACCAGCTCACATCTTTCAAAAGTTGTCCTCACCACTCGAAGGCTGGTTGTGTAAATTATTATGCGCCCATACTCCAAAACTGATGATACCTGTCGGGAAAGCACATGGGTATTATCATTTTCCCCACTCCATGAAAAAAACCAGTCAAATAATTCACTTTTGCAGCCATTTTCTCCAGGAGAGCTGATCTCTTTCAGCTGGAGATCAGTTGCAAAAGTGGGAAATCTCCAGGCCCCTCCTGGAGGCTGGGAACCCTACAGGCTGGAGACAAGGCCAGATCTGGCAACCCTAAAGCATGATTTCTGTTCCGCTGGAATTTGGTGGGAAATATCAGATGGGTAGCGAAGCAAGTTTCACCACCGGTATTTTTCTTCCTTCTTGTTGCCTATGGCTCTTAGTGGACTTTTATTTTAATTTTAATGCAATTTTAATTATGCTGTTAGCTCAATCAAGAGGCCTAATTAAAGTACATAACTTAAAGTTACCAACATCCAGCCTAGGCCTGGAGATCTCCCAGAATTACAACTGATCTCCAGACAACCGAGATCAGTTCCCCCTGGAGCAAATGGCTGCTTTGGAGGGTGGACTCTTATAGCATCATATCCTGCTGAGGTCCCTCCCCTCCCCAGGGTCCACCTCCAAATCTCCAGGAATTCCCCGGCCAGATTTGGCAACCCTACAATCTGTTTTTCTTGACAGGTTGTATGCCAGGGTGATACAGGGCTTTAGAAGTGCAGGCCATGGCTCAGTGGCAGAGAGCCCCTGCTTTGCGCGCAGAAGGTCCCAGGTTCAATCCCTGATATCTCCAGCTGAAAGGATCCAGTTAGTAGACGTTGTGAAAACACTTTTACCTAAGATTGAAGAGTTTGATGCATCAGGGGTCTGATTCAGCATAAATAGGGGTGCCACCCTTCAGGACTTTCCAATTTCCCGGGGGGAGCTGGGCCAGAGATGGGGAGAGGCGGGGGAGGGAGGGAGGGAGAGAGAGAGAGAGTAGGGCTGCCAAGTCTTACCAGCGAGACAGGAGTTCCTCGCGCGCACTTTGCACACGTGCCCCGGGATGACATCACCACCTCTGCCGCCCGTCTCTTGCCTTGAAAACCCTTTGGGGTCGACATGTCAGCACTTCCCCCACATACCAGACCATGCTGCCCTACACATCTGGCATTAGGGAGCCAAAGAGCCCTGGTTTCAGGTCGGCGTGACCCCTCCGTTTTAGACAACCACTGAGACAGGATATGATAAAAATGGCTGGGCATGTCTAGGGCTCCCAAGAAGCCGCGACCGCTGCAAGAGCCTCTCCCCCCGCACCTGGCTCCCCGGTACCCCTCTCCCCACCCACTCCTCCCTCCCGCTCTCTCTCTCCGGGGACGATCCGGCCGACTGCCCAGCATGATGACATCATCCGGAAGTGACGTCATCATGCTGGGCACATTGCTGGGGTGACGCTCTGGCAATCACCCTGAAACTCTATGGTGCCATAGAATTTTCAGGGCGATTGCTAGAGCGTCACCCCGGCAACATGCCCAGTGTGATGACATCACTTCCGGGTGATGTCATCACACTGGGCAGTCAGCCGGATTGCCCCTGGAGAGAGACGGAGGGAGGGAGGGAGGAGTGGGTGGGGAGAGGGGTGCGGGGGAGCCGGGCAGAGGGAGAGGATCTTGTGGCGGTTTCTTGGGAGCCCTAGCAGCAGGTGATTCTGAGTCTCCCAGATTCCAGTCGGACTGACACTCTAACCATAGAATCATAGAGTTGGAAGGGACCTCCAGGCTCGTCTAGTGCAACCCCCCCCCACACACACACACACACACAGTGCAGGAAATTCATGATGCCACACTGGCTCTCCTTAATACTCAAGCTCCTTTTCCTTCTCACCGTATGTTCCTTGTGCTCTTGTTCCTGATGCTTTTCAGGTGCATCAGAGTGGCAGTTACTTTACAGGTAACTCTGAGCACCATTTGTACCAAAGCTGCTGGTCTCAGGGGAAGCTCATTAATTCTAATATTGTTTAATTACCTGCTCTATAACAAATGGCTTTTCAGCTCAGCAATTTACATCCAATTACAAAGACAAAGATGTTTTCTTTGTTGTAGTTCATCACCGGGTGCCCCAGAAGTCTAAAATTACTGTATGCTTTCCAGACTGAATCCATTTCCTCACCACAGTTTGCAGTCAGTTTGTGAGATCATAGCCTCCAAGGGCAGCACATTGGAGCATGGGAAATAGAGGGCACCAGCTGAAAAAAAAACACAGAGCCCCACCAGATGACTTCACAGGCAACCCAGAAAGTGGAGCCAACACATTCAGCCAGTGCTGCGCCAGCTGCACTGATTCCTGGTTGAAGACCAAGTCAGGTTTAAGGCTACGGTATTAACCTTTAAGGCCTTGTGCGGCCAGGGACCACTCAGTGAATACGGGACCGTCTCTCCCCATATGCACCTCGAAGAGCCTTGTGCTTTTCAGACCCACACCGGTTACCAGTCCCTGGCCCGAAAGACGTCTGCCTTGCATTGGCCAGGGCCTTCTCAGCCCTGGCCCCGGCCTGCTGGAACATGCTCCTGATTGAGATCAGGGCCCTGCGGGATTTAGGGCTGCCAAGTCAGCCCGGGGGGCGGGGGATCCCCCACTATAGGGGTTCCCGATCCACCAGCCGGCATTCGGCCCGCTTCAGAAGTCGTCCGGTGACTTCCCCTGTGTAATGATACCATAGAGTTTTGGGGCGTTGGCAATGCCCCCAACGTGATGACGTCATCACATCGCCGTGGCATGCGCGCAAAGCGCACGCGCCAGAAGAGCTCCCGGGGGGAGAACAACTCCCCCCGCCGGTAAGTAGACCCTACTTGGCAACCCTAGCGGGATTTATTGCAATCCTGCAGGGCCTGTAAAATGGAGCTGTTCCGCCAGGCCTTTGGTTGAGACGGCAGACATCAAAGAACTTCGGCCTCCCCTGCTTCAAGCGACCCATGGCACTATTTACATCATGAGTGTCAGGAGTGACTGATCTATCCTAGTTAGAGTATGTCTCCAACCCTCTCTGGCATGAGCCTAGCCTGCACTGAAATAAGAAATTATTCACTGAGCGGTCAGCTGGTACCTGCTTGGTGTAGTGGTTAAGTGCATGGACTCTAATCTAATCTGGGAGAACCGGGTTTGATTCCCCACTCCTCCTTCACTTGCAGCTGCTGGATGACCTTGAGCAAGCCATGGTTCTGACAGAGCTGTTCCCTCAAGGACAGTTCTGGAAAGACCTCTCTCAGCCCCACCTACCTCACAGGGTGTCTGTTGTGGGGAGGGGAAGAGAAAGGAGTTTGTAAGCCGCTCTGAGACCCCGAGTGAAGGGTGGGGTATAAATCCAATCTCTTCTTCTCCTTCTAAATCAGTTAATTAAATTTTAACTATTACTGATAATGTTTAACAAATTGTTTTAATTAATCTAATGTATGGTTTTATTGTTGGATGATATTGTAAGCTGTCCTGAGGAAAATTGCAGTATAAAGATCCATAAAATAAAATAAATTATTGTTGTCAAACTCCAGGTGGCACCTGGAGATGTCCCACTTATTACAATTGACCTCCAGATGACCAAGATAAGGAGAAAATGGCTGCTTTGGAGGACAGACTCTATGGCATTGTACCCTTCTGAGGTCTCTCCCTTCAACAAACCCCTCCCTCCCCATTCTCCACCCCCAAAATCTCCAGGTATTTCCCAACCCAGAGCTGGCCACTCTCATTCTAATGCAGAAGCAGAGCAGGGTGTTCATGGCCACAAGGGAGAGAGGTATACAAGCGTGGCCTGAGATGAGGTGCCCATAGAAGCCGATGCAGAACCCTAAGATGGACAGTGGGGTAGTAAATAAGTCTGAGAATATTCTATACCGAGCTGTGTCAAAGACCATCCCTGGTAGTGGAAAAATCCCTACTGGGGCTTTAGAGGTTTCCTTCATTTAGAGAACGTCTACACTGTCTCTCCGGAGAACCTGCTCGAGGCAGCGTACAAAGCAAAACATCATCAGAACATAAAAATGCCATAAATGCTGTTAGCAATTAAAAAGCGGTAAAAAAATAACAGCGGGAGCATAAAACAGAAAATGCTGAACAGTTAAAACTAATCTTAAAACAGTTCAGACTAAGGAGCAGTCTATTAAAATACGATTTAAAAATCATCTCCTTGGTAGATTATTTTAAAACGTTTTGATGAGTATTTGCATAAATGACAGATTATGCATATTTTAGGTTGCCTTCAAACATTATGCCCCTCACCGGGGAAAGCGTTCATCCAATACACTCTTCTATCAGGTCCTGGTAGGACCTGATAGAAGAGTGTGTTGGATGAATGCTTTCCCCGGTGAGGGGCATAATGTTTGAAGGCAACCTAAAATATGCATAGATGCCTGATGTAGAATTTCCATCTCTTGTTCTGAAATAGTGGCATGGAAGAAGAACAATAGATTCGAAACGGGAGTTATTCCGGAGAATCTCGTCTCACCAACTATCACCAACTATCTCCTCAGCTGATGAATACTTAACATCGGAACAACTACAAAAACCATTAGACTGTAACTTTGTGGTTATACATTTATATTATTTTAAAAGTGGTGCTGTAGACGTTTGGCAGAAGTTTCCTTTGGATTATATATAAAACATTGGCAGCATATCGTCGCGTAGCTTCATTTTTGTACCTGATTTACATTTCCAAAGCTGTGCTCCTCTCCATTGTAAATGACAGATTAGTCAGCAGGGAGATGGGAAGGGTCAGGTTTATCTATATTCCTGTGGAAATCATTCAAATATCGTTTCATATAGATTTTTATTCCCCTTTTAAATATGCTGATCCTTGACTTTTGCAGCTTGTGTAACTGGCAGAACAGTCTGAACATAGTATTGTGACCTGACTATCGGGGGTGGATTGGCCATTATGGCTTCTGGGAAGACCTCTGGTGGGTCAAATGGCCTCCCACCAGAGGAGCTCCAGGTACCATAAGTCTTGTGTTGTGTGGGCTGCCCTAAGCAAGATTAGAACAGCCTCACCCCTCTGGGGGCCCCCCACACAAATGAGACTGGCATAGCCTACAGTCACCCCAGCCAGTCTTCCTTCCATGAGAGCATGACAGGGGTCCCTTTCCCTGGCCCATTGTGACTTCCTGTTTTACATTGAAGTTTAATGAAATTTTTAAAAAGAGATCAACCCTTTAATTAAAACCAGTGTAAAAAGAAACATTTTGGCCCACCATCTAAATGAGAGTGGGGTTAAGTGCCAGGTGAGCTTCCAAGGGAAGGATAGTTTAAATGGAAGGCACCACCACTGAAAAAGCCCTGCCACAGATCACCACACACCTCATCTTTGAGGGGGTACAAGGCTTCACCTTCAGGTTGACAAGGCAGGAAGATATGAGTTTCTGATTCTAGATGGTGTCAATCTAAATGACAGCTAACAGCTCCAAGGCTAGCAGTCCTATCTGGAGCAAACCAGTTCTGGCTAGTTTGTACAGTAGACATTATACAGCAGTCAGAGTGACTCAGCAGCTAATGCTGATTGGTCAGTCAATGTATATAAGCATTCATTGTACAGTCATTTTCTCTCTCCAGTGTATAGCAGTGTATGGCGAAGCGCTTTGTCAGTGGATTTACTGAATTGTGTATACCTGCACTGAACAACAGGACTTTGTAAATAAACCTTGTATATCTTCCTTCCCTACTTGGCTGTGTGGACATTGGACTCTGTGGGATTTTGGCTCTGCACTTTACTGAAGCACTCTGCTCTGGTGCTAACACGCCAGCTCAACAGATACCACTCCTTGACACAGGTACCTTATGCTGTAACCAAGTTTATTTATTTATTTATTTATTGAAATTTATATCCCACCCTCCCCGCCAATGGCAGGCTCAGGGCGGCTGAGTAGCAATGAAGCAAATACATACATTAGCAATGAAGCAAATACACCCCCCACCAGTGGCCAGGGGGGATTTGGCAAGCCTAAAACATGCCTTTGTTTGAATGACCATTTGAATCACATATTGCAAACAACACCTTTGAACACTCAACAAATTGCTCATTTTTTCAAAGGCTCAGACTTGTTCTCAATCAAATTTCAAATTTTTTACGTATCTGAAGGTGTGTGTGTGCACACAAAAGTTTATATCCAGAATAAAACTTTGTTGGTCTTTGTGGCAGAATGGACCTGCTCAGGCCTCCAGGCCCTGTTCCATCCTGCCCTCCATAGTTTTTCCAACACCTGGAGAGGCTTTTCTTTGTCTCTCAGGTAACCACTGCCACCACCTGTCCTTTGTAAGGAATTGCCCACTGGGAGGGTCAAGACACCCAGCTTCCCTTCCAAGCTCTGAGGGAGGGGGGTCAAGACTCCCACAGACTAGCTCCTGGTCACCATGGTACAGTTTACTGCCTTGTGCACCCTGGAGGAATAGCCACTTGCCAACTGCCTGCCTTCCCCCAGCACTCCTTTTAAAATAGTGTATCTAAGATGGTGGAGGTCTATGTGGTACAGAGAACTACTACCAGCATCAAAAGTTATAAAGTATTTATTAAAAAGAAAATGTTCCCAAGCATACTTTTAGCACAGCACTAGATTGAGCAAGAGATTCAAAATAAATGGGTAAAACTCAGTTCCTCTGTCCCTCTCTCCATACATGCCCTATCAGATCTTAAAATATAGGATAGGTTCCTTAGCTTAAAATGTTATGGATCTCTACAGAGTTCCACTACTTTCCAGTTTCCTCCAGCTGTCTAGGTCAGCGCACAGTAATGGCCTCCTCCTCCAGAACTCAATTAAGAGTTCTGTCTGCTCTGATGGAGTCAGCACAAAAGAGACCTTGCTCCTTGCTTTCAGGAGTTTTATCTCCTCTCTTTTCCCCACTCACTGACCTCATCAGGCCAAGCCAAAGAAGGTTTTCCTGGAGATCTCCAATTCCTTCCTTCCTGAAATCTCTCTAGTATTGAACACCTCCAAATGTCTGTTCCTGCCTTGAAGTGGGGAGGAGAGACTAGACCTTCCTATTATCTCTAGCTAGACCTATTAGCATTTCTTAAGAGGTAGCTGAGGTGAACCTGGAAAGCCATTGACTGACTTCCTCCTCCTTGCCTGTTCTCTGCCTGTTCTCCCTGCCTGTTCTCCCTGCCTGTTCTCTGTCCTTCAAAGGAAGGGTACACACAAGTGGTGAGTGCTGGCACTGGGAGGGCTCATGGATGGAGGAAGGACACACCATCGGGTTAGTGAGTGGGGGGTATATAGGTACAATGGGGAAACTGGTGGTGGGTCTTGTGGGATTCTGGGACCTCAGAACTATTTCCCTGGGACCCTCCTATTCCCCTTTAGTTCTTTTACTGGTTGGGTGGAGACTGGCAAATAGTCCTGGGGTCCCAGAATCTCACAACAGTGGGCAGAGGGGGGGATGGGACCTCTGGAAATGGCCCTGCTGCTAATATTAATCAAATAAATAAAAACAATAATCAGCAATAATTGCAAATACTTTGCACATTCTCACACCACAGCCAGAAAGTTGCGACTGTGCAGCAACACGACAGAAACCACCAAGTCGTTAATGCCACAGATGCAAAAACTGCACATATGTTTTAAATGAAGCAAAATAGTCCCCTATGAGGAAACACAGCAACATAGCAGCTGAAAAGGGGTTCAGAGGCACACGAGCTAACCTACTGAGAGAATTAAAGCAATAGAACAAAAAAGCCAGTGCCCTACACTGTGTTGTTCTTCTTTGTGGATTACTCCATAGAACCAAATAAACAACTTCACACTAGAAAGTATTATAACACAATAACAACAGTCATGAAAGTAGACAGCCAGCAGGGAGAGCAGCCTACCCAGCCTACCTATTACAGAGTGTGGATCCATGCATGAATATACTAGCCTGATACCCGTGCTTTGCTACGTTCCATAAATCCAGTTATAATACTGATGATGTGAAGTTTGAAATGTAACATTTGTTGTAGGAATTCTAATGGAGAAGATTGTAGTGTAAGAAATGAAGTGAGACATATGTACTTTTTTCTCTCTCTACTGAAGGACCTCTCTGTAGACCACATTGGTGGTTCTGCCCTCAGGTGCTAGGATCACCAGGCTGCTTGGTGAGCTCACTCTGGAGCAGGCAACATGGAACTGTCCATTTAAGAAGCAGTCATCTGTTAAGTCAGCTCCTGCCACCTTCCACAAAAGTAATGGCCTTTCTACTGGAGTTCCTGGATTGTTTTGCTCATATGGAGACTGTGTTGTTCTGAGCACCTCAGGGTGATCTTGCTGGTACTTGGCCTGCACAGCTCAGTGCCCCGCAGAAGTACTATGTGCAAATGTCTTTGCTGCATTCCTAAGCTGCCTCCTCCTGCTAGTGTTAAAGTACCCTGGCCCTGCTCTGACAGACACCTGCCTGTTTGGTGTGGGGGGGATTATGTTTAAAGGCATCCAGGAGGCTGGGCCAGCAGCAGGGCTAAGGCAATCCTGCTGAGCAAACCTTCCTGGTGGCTGTAAGCATCCCACCTCCTCTCCTACACCTGACAGGCCACTGCCTGTCCAGTGTAGGAGGGGGAGGAGTATTAGAAGCCACTGCGGAGGTGGGACCAGCAGGATCACTAAGGCATTACTGCTGGGGCAGGCTCCCTCGTGGCTTTAAGCACCCTGCAACCACTGCTATACCTGACCGACAACTGCCTGTTAGGTGTAGGAGATGAGGGGGAGTGTGTTGGAAGCCATCAGAGAGGCTGGGTCAGCAGCATCACTGCACCTCACAGGTGGTTGTTGGCCATTCCTGATTTCCTCAACTGCCATTGGCTCTCTGCAGTCTCCTGTATCTGTTCTTTTAACCTCAGAATGCGGAGCTCTGCAGCTGAACAATCAGAGAAAGTGAGGTGCAAGGAGGCAGCCACATAGGAATCAATGGGGGAGCACATTTTCCCCCTTTTGACCCACTTAGGGATCGAATTTCTAAAAATCCCTTCTTAGTGAGCACCTACACCATGGTACGAGCACTCTCCCCAAATTTGGTGCTTCTAGGTCCAGCAGTTTGGCCTGGGTGTTGATTTTATGGTGAGGGGACTTTCTTTTATATATATATAGATGACTGCTGGACAGAAGTTGTAGGTGTGTGCTTGATGCGATAACTTTCTGACTCTCAGGAAACTTTTGTAGCCTTGAGGAATAAGGTGAAACTCAGAGAAGCAGGCAGTATAAAGCTCTCCTCTGTCTGCATCAGGACGCAAATTGTTTAGGGAGAGCATGAGAGGAGGGGGGGGGTGGACATGCTTTCCCCTCCCCATACAATCACAGAAAAATGTTCCCTGGCTGCTTTTAAATGCAGGTGACTGGATTTTCAGCTAACTTGTTTCCTTTGTGACAATTTGTGTATCTCCTTAAAGGGGGGGGGGGGATTTGGCCCCAGTTGTCTGCTTTTTGCTCACAGTGGCTTGAAGGTGGGGAAGGGGCAATTGTAGCACCTTAAAACCAAATCCAGATAAGTTGATGAGAAACTGTAGTGACCTTGGAGTCACTACTAAATGGCAATAAAATGATGCAGACAGCTGATGCTGAGACGAAACAATAGGAGAGTGGATGCAGCATGAAATGCAGACAGGAATTTGTGAGACGATGTGAGATCATTGGCACAACTGTACAAAATACTAATGCAGATTGGACCTATACTTTCAGGGCTCTCTAGAGTCATCCTGTTCCCACAGTGACATCTCCTCTGATGTCAAGGAAAGTGAGGGTTTGGGCAGAGCATCCAGCTGGGGGGCAGGATTATCCCTCAAGAACTGACAATAAACTGATTGTCATCATCTTCTGAGAGTATTGATCTGAGAGTGAGGGGAGGGGCTTTGGGTAATGGACAATTAAATATGTAAGAATGCTGAGAGCTTGGCCTGTGGTGGTTGTTTTGACCATACGGAGGCTTGCTTGCCTGGGGGAAGGTTGTAGACTTTATGCACTGTCTAGACAAGCTGACAGGTAATATGTGGGGGAGGTAGTGGTCAGAGCGGATGTTAGCACCAATGACAATTATGGAGAAATTAAAAACTAATGAGTCACTGGGTCCAGATTGCATAAACCTGAAGGCTCTTAAGACATTTTGGGGTGTGAAATAGTTCACATACAGGCAAAAAAAAATTAGATTCAGATGGTCAGCTGTGTTGGTCTGAAGCAGTAGAACAAATTTAGAGTCCAGTGGCACCTTTAAGACCAACAAAGGTTTATTCAAGGTATGAGCTTTCGTGTGCAAGGCACACTTTTTAAAATATATTGGAATGGTAGATGAGTTTCTAAAGTTATATATTATATATTAAATTGCTATCTATAAGACCTTTGTTGGTCTTAAAGATGCCATTGGACTCTAGACAAAAAACATGTAAATGGTGTTAACATCTGCCTCCCTTCCTAAATATCAAACGGTAACAAAGGTCAATAAATGAGGCTGACCAAGAGAGAGATCTTGCAGTCATAGTAAATAACTCACTGAAAATGTCGAAACAGTGTGTGACTACAATAAAAAAAGCCAACACTATGCTGGGGATTATTAGAAAGGGAACTGAAAACAAATCAGCCAGTATCATAATGCCTCTGTATAAATCGATGGTGCAACCTCATTTGGAATACTGTGTGCAATTCTGGTCACCACACCTCAGAAAGGATATTATAGCAATGGAAAAAGTGCAGAAAAGGGCAACTAGAATGATAAAAGGGTTGGAACACTTTCCCTATGAAGAAAGGTTAAAGCGCTTGGGGCTCTTTAGCTTGGAGAAATGATGACTGAGGGGTGACATGATCGAGGTTTACAAGATTATGTATGATATAGAGCAGGTGGGAAAAGAGGTACTTTTCTCCCTTTCTCACAATGTAAGAATTTGTGGGCACTCCATGAAATTGCTGAGCAGTTGGGTTAGAATGGATAAAAGGAAGTACTTCTTCACCCAAAGGGTGATAACACATGGAATTCACTGCCACAGGAGGTGGCTGCGGCTACAAGCATGGAAGGCTTCAAGAGGGAATTGGATAAACATATGGAGCAGAAGTCCATCAGTGGCTATTAGCCACAAGGTATAGATAGGAACTCTCAGTCTGGGGCAAGTGATGCTCTGTATTCTTGGTTCTCTTCTGTTTTTTTTTCTTATGTAACACAGATTTTTAAAAAGGTGATCCCAAGGAGATCCAGGAACCTTCATTTTATTCCATTTTTTTTCTCATTCTACATTACATTACCTCCCTTCAGAGGTCAGCCCAGTTTCGGCCTGCTGTTGCCCTTGGTTATTTGGATGTTGTTTTGCCATGGACTTAAATTGCCTCAACTCAAACACTGAGAAAACCCAGAGTGGCAGGCAACTGCGGAAAGGATGTATGTGTGTGGCAGCAGCGAGAAAGGCAAATCCTATACTAGGGATTATTAATTAGTAAAGGGATTGAAAACAAAATTGGCAATATCAAAATGCCCTTGTATAGATCTATGATGCAGCAAGATTCAGAATTGTGGTCACCTTATATCAAAAAGGATACTGTAATGATGGAAAAGGTGCAGAAGAGCATAACCAAAATGATCAAGGGGTAGGTGCACTTTACCTATGAGGGGAAGCTAAGAAATATAGGGCTGCGGTCACATGCACCCGTTGAAGCAGAGGGGAAGAGAGGCTATTTCCTCCAGAGGAATTTTACATGCAGTTGTGAGATCACACAGCCCTTTGAAGCTGCAGGTGTAGCCTGTCACTGTGTGATCAGACACAACTGTGGGTGAGTTGGGGTTTTTTTTGCCATTTGTTTCCCTTGTGCATATATGAGGATTCAAGGGATCACACCTCCGCACTGAGGGCTCCCTATGGAGTATGTGATGATGTGTATACTGTGAAGGGGGGGGAACACGGCACAGAGTTGGGATGGCCTGATCAGACTATCCTGATGGCATGACAGTGTGCTTGAGCGATCAGATGGGAAAGTCCATCTGTGGCCCATTGGCAAGCATTAGGACTGGACTTTCCCCAGTGTCTTTTAACTCCACTTCCATGGTGGAGCAGCACGGGTTGCCGATAACTGCAGGACTCTTCCCAGATGTTGCTGTCTGATTGCTCCCTTTAGATCCGTCCAGCATTCACTCCTATGTTGGATCTAAAGGAGAGTGTGATCACAGCCTAGGACTTTGAATTTAGAGGAAAGATGCTGGGAAATGCAGCATGGAAGCGTTTGCATCTCTTATTACTGGACTTTCCCCAGTGTCTGATTACTCCACTTCCAAAAAGGAGCAACACAGGGTGCCGATGACTAGGGCATGGAAGGCAGATGTTGTGGTCTGATCATGCTTTTTAAATCCACAAAGGTAATGCTACTGTATCATGGCAAACTGCTCGTGTGACCGCAGCCAAAGAGAACTTTTTCCTTGTCTTCCATAATGCATTCACGACCACACACTGAAACTGATGGGCAACAGGACACATAAAAGGAAGGACTTCTTCACTCAGTGACCAATTAAACTGTGGAAATCACCGGTCGTTAAGTTAATCAACCTCATAGTGGGACTTGGAGTTCTCCCAGAATTACACCTGAACTCCAGACTACAGAGAACAGTTCTCCTGGAGGAAGTGCCACCTACAGAGCTTGCATTCCATGGCCTCACATCCTGCTGTGTTCCCTGCCATCCCCAGGCAGCACCCCAAAATCTCAAGGAATCTTCCATAGCAGAATGGACAGTGGATGTGGCGATGGCCATGAGCCCAGATGGCTTAAAGGGGAGTTTAGACATCAATGGTTTCTAGACATGGTGACTAAGGGGAACTTCCATGTTCAGAGGCAGTAATCTTCTGAATGGTAAACCTGGGGGGGGGGACAGGAGGAGGAGACCATGCCCCCTCCCAGTGCCTTGCTCAGAAGCCTTCCAGATTTCCCTTTCACCTTTGATATGCTTTGTTGGTCAAAACAAGTTATTCTTATAAAGTACAATAATGTTCATGTGTGGTTAGTTTCCCAGGATTGGGAGTATTCCAGACTGCTTATTCAATTGCAATAATAGTTCTCTTTAAGAATTATCTTAGATAAGATTCTTTGCACAGAGCAATCAATAAGACTCCCTTTCTCCTCTACTTTCTCATTTCTTTCTTCTTCAGCAAGCATTCAATTCAAAATACTATGCGGCAGAGGGAACTGTTGTGCCAACTGCTTCTTCCCCCTGCTGGTACAGTGTTGCAGAGCGGAACATTCCACAATCAAAGTAGTACCCACTGGAGAATTCCTTGTGATAATTGAGGCTGCAGGCATCAACCGGCAATCTGGGTCACAGACAACAAGTAGCAATCATCAAAATACAGCACAGAGCCAGTTTGGCATAATAGTTAGGAGCAGCAGAGTTTAATCTGGAGAACCGGGTTGGATTCTCCACTCTTTTGCATGCAGCTGCTGGGTGACCTTGGGACAGATACAAGTTCTCTCAGAGCTGTTCTCTCAAGAGCAGTTCTCTCAGAGAGCTCTCTCTGCCCCACATGCCTCACAGGGTGTCTGTTGTGGGAAGAAGAAGGGAAGGAGTTTGTAAGCCACCCTGAGACTTCGAGTGAAGGGCAGGGTATAAATCCAATATCATCATCTTCTCCTCCTCCTCCTCCTCTCTTCCACTGGCCCTACTCAATACAGCCAGTGTGGTGTAGCAGTTATAGAGTCATTCTTCAGTCTGGAAGGCCCAAGTTCAAATCTCCACCCTGCCATGGAAGCTCACTGGGTGACCGTGGGCTAAGCACACTCTGTCATCCTAACCCAGGGGTGGGCAAACTGTGGCTCGGGAGCCACATGCGGCTCTTTCACATAAATTATGTGGCTCCCAGCAGGGCGGCTGGGGAAGCTAAATATCAATAGCAAACAAATATCATTGGACAAATTAATATCATTATCAATATCTGCTTTTACCCCTTTTGTTATTATTTTTGGCAGTCTCATTTAATGTTAATAAAAAGCAAATTTGCTTATTTTCCAATAAAAGCAGGTAATATTTGTTCATGTCTTGTGGCTCTCAAACATCTGATGTTTATTCTATGCGGCTCTTACGTTAAGCAAGTTTGGCCCCCCCTGTTCTAGGTGGCTCTGACGCTGAGCAAGTTTGCCCACCCCTGTCCTAACCTATCTCACTGAGTTGTTGTGAGGACAAAATGGAGGAGGGAAAGAATAGTGTCAGAAGCCTCTTTTGGTCTCTGTTGGAGAGAAAAGCAGGGTATAAAGATCTAAATAAATAAATGCTGTGTAAATGCTCTGGAGAATCAAGCAGTGAAGGGTTTGCTGAACTGTCATGCCTCAAGCTGTACAGGTTTGTGAGTATTCAAGTTTGAGTATATTACACACACACACACACACACACACACACACACACAAATCATCACAGGATAAGACTTGGTTGAAGACCTTGACCTGCCAGTTTTCTGAACACATGATGAACACATGGAGCTGCCTGATATTGGATCATTCTATCAGTCCATCAAAGTCAGTATTGTCTACTCGGAGAGGCGGCAGCTCTCCAGGGTCTCAGGCTGAGGTCTTTCCCATCACCTACTGCCAGATCCTTTAACTGGAGTTGCTGGGGATTGAACCTGGGACCTTCTGCATGCAAAGCAGAGGCTCTTCCACTGAGCCACTCAGCCCTGCCCTCCATCTCTGTGCAAGTTCCTGTTTTTGAGGTGATAGCATGGAAATATGGACTCCCCCCTCCTGCAGTTTACCAGGCTGATTCAGTGAGCTTTCTGTTGGGCATCCACAAGAGACCTGGATTCAAATTGTAGCTCAGTCGGTGGCTGTGGGCAGGTCTACCTCTCTGGTTCGGTTTCCCTTCTTTAACAGTGCAACCATAGTGCCCTGACTCAGGTAGGATCATTGTGATGCAATGGGGGAAAGGATAGTCAATGTGATGTAGTCATTAAGCCCACACGTGTTTATTTTGCCACAGGCTTGAAAAACCTGCTTGTTCTCTTCAGCTCAGGTTATAGACTACATTCCCCCCACACACACACACACACGCCTTCAAAGCCTGCTTCAAGCACTTCCTGCTCAGACAGCATTTCTGTGTAGGAGAAAACTTGGAAACAGCATGTAGACGATTGTAGATGAAGGTTGTCACTTTTGGGGGGGGCTGGGAAGCTGCCATTGGCTTCAACTCTGGCCTCTGTGAGTGAGTGGCAGCAAGCGGGTGGGAGGAGACTGAGCTGGCTCAGCACAGACCCTCCCCTTTCCCCCCACCCCACCCCACCATACCAAGCATCCCAGTTCACAGCTACTTCTCCCCTCCTCAAGGCAAGAAGTGCTACAGAGCCAGTGCAGCATAAAGGTTAGAGTGTCGAACTACAGTCTGGGAGACCCAAGTTTGAATCTTCACTCTGCCACAGAAGCTTGCTGGGTGACTTTGGGCCAGTCACTCTGTCTCAGTTAGCCTGACCCACCTCACAGGGTTGTTGTGAGGCTGGCCCATAGCTGCAGTGGGGCTATTAGGGGCTCCGCCCCTTCCTTAAAGGGCCAGCCCCTGTCAGCTAAATGCTGCCATTCCCGGGCGGGAGATGGATTCCCAACGAGGTTCACGTCACGGCCCCTCACCCCCACCTTTGGAATATATCTCTCTTCTCACAGTCTGAATGCTATCTATCATGCCTCCCTAACCTTGGAGATGGGGAACTTTCTCAACGACTTCACTGCTTTTGCCTTTGCAGGTGTTTATTGCAACTTTTCCCGCCTTAAGCCTGAGAACAAAACGTCGAACTGTATTTTCAGGCTCCAGGATTGGAGCCCCCCTTTTTCACACCCAGTTTGAATGCACTATAACTGTAACCCCTCAACCCTTCCCTTTCATTACTGACTCAAGAACATGTAGACGACTAATTGATCCACTGGAATAAAGAAGTTTCTAGTTAAGAATTTTGTTTACAGTTTGAAATCTCTTAGACTCTCACAACCCCTTCCTTAGAGGGCCCCCCACTTCTCAAAGCTCCTCCACTTCTTCCCAAAAGAAGCAGGGGTGGCATGCGCCCCTCTGTCTTCCTGCTGCAAGATTTAAAGAGCCCTCCAGCTGATCAGCAGGCCACATGCTCCCTGACAATCAGCTGAAGGGCCCTTTAAGTCTTGCAGGAGGGGAGGGGAGGGAGAGGGGCACGTGCCACCCCCTTTTATTATGGCAAATAATGGCAGCCCCACCAAAAAATAAAAATTGCCCCACAAGCCACAAAATCCTGGCTATGGGCCTGTTGTAAGGATAAACTGGAGGAGAAGAGAGTGTTGTAAGCCACTTTGCATTCCCATTTAGAGAAAAGTGGGGTATATATAGATAAATAAATATACAGGTCCCCACTATGTACAGTGTTTCCTCCTGTCAGAATCTGCAGATTCAGACAATGGTTTCTGGGGTCTTCTGCTAATCTTGTAACCTGTTGCTATGCTGCTATGTATTATAACCTGTGCCTGCACCCATTTTTATACTCATGCCTATTGCTATGCTGCTAAGTATTGTACCCTGTGCCTGCACCCATTTTGTACTCATCCTATTGCTAACAGGATTAATAAGACTCACCCTGTGTACATGGAGAGTGGGGTTCCATCATGGCTGGTGACTTTTTCCTGCACAGACATTTGGAGGAGTAAATTCATCACATTAGGCCTATTAGATGGTGAGTCAAGATGAGAGCAATTGTTTGTCTGAGAAACCGCTTGCATGTATTTCAAAAAGCAGGTATCGTTTACCCAGTGGTTAATCGCTTACAGATCTCAAGACATCAATCACATTCCATCAGATTAAAAGGCGATACTGTCAGGTTTCAATCCAGATGGCTGCCATAACTCGTTTTTCTTGCTACCGATGCCAAATGAAGACATTAAAAAAAGAGGCTGGGCTTGTTTTCTTTGCCTTTCTATGTTGCATTTTGTGTCTCTAGGCTGATTCAGTCCATTGCATCTGAGATAAACACAAGCAGCTCATCTGGGGGCAGCAGTGGCTCCCCAACCATCTGAGAGAGCTTATACTAAAACATCTGAAAGAACTTATATTAAAAAGTATCAGTGCATCTCATAGTAACCGTCGCATGGTAAAATTCTTTTGCAGAGTTACATCATTTGGAGTCCTTTGCTGTCAGTGGGCTTTGAAGGGTGTGACTTTGCACTGGTTAGATCCATAGATTGTAATCAGCAAGTGACCAACAGTGGCTAGTAAAGCCCTGCCCAGCTAGACTGAGCTGCGTTGAAAATTTACATTTATTTTCTCCTTGGCAGCTGATCCAGCCGATCATCCAAAGTTCATTTCACTCTAGCATCCTGTCCTTCTGGCACAATAAAACCCTTCCCACCCACCCCCCCATCCAGCACTTCCACAAACCCTGGAATTACTGGAAGAGGCTATCAATCCAGATTGTTGGCTGTGTTAACCAGGTAAAAAAATGGATTTAAAAAAAATGAAATTATTTCCAAACAATAAAACAATCAATCTAATTAATTAGCAAGCTTTGATTTTCACTGGGGTGTACTCATCTTGTTTAAATGGCATGCTTGGCCTATGGTTTTAGAACATTTTTGCCTTTTAAATTGGCCAGTGTGGCCAGTGAGGCATGATCCTGGAGGCAGACTGGGGCTGCGGTCACACTGGAGGCTTGACACGATCTGGTGGCACCACTATTTGTGGCAATTTAAATCACTGAGGGAAGGGGTGACCAACAGCACACCCTGAAGTGCCTCACTGCGCATTTGCTGCGTGGTTGATCATTCAGATTATTGCTGCAGGGCAACCAGGGAGTGGGTGGTCAGATGGCTTCTTCCCCCCCCCCTTTTGCATATGTACATAACCGCTTACTGAAAGGACCACTCTCTTTTGACAGCTGGAGGAGACTGCCTCCCCCTCTGAAAAAAAACCCTTCATATTTTCAATTAACCCCTTCCCCACCCTGTATGCTCCAACGCTGTAGGCAGAGGAACCAGCATGAAAAAAGACAAAGGAGGCTTTTCAGCCTGCCCTTCCCTCCCTCCCCTTCTCACCTCAGAGGACAGCTGAAAGCTTGCTGGTGTGCATGACAATGCAGTTATGCGCACATCACTAACTGACTTTTAAAAAAACAAGGAGCAAAAACAGGACAGAGTGATCAGACTTCCCAACCAGGTTGAGCTCGCACCAGGGGAGTTCAGACATCTGGAAATGCGGGGTGAAAGTGCTGATATCTATAAACATTGGACTTCCACCGGTGCTGGATTACTCTGCTTCCAGAACAAGGCAGAACGGCGTGGTGACAACTGGGGCCCAGAAGGCAGATGTTGCTCTTTAAATCTGCAAAGGTACCGCAATGATATCAGCACAAATACTCGTGTTACTGCAGGCTGGGACCTACAGCCACTGTGGTGTAGCAGATGGAGTCACACTAGGATCTGGAGGACCCAGGTTTGTCTCTCCACTCTGCCTTGCGACTTCTAGATCCTCAAAAAACAGTATCAACAAGACGCGGGGGAAATCGGGCAAAGCTGCAGGTCAAAATGTGGCCACGGAACACATAGTGGGAAATTGGCGAATGCAATCAGGGGAAAGGGAAGAGCAGGGGCGGAGCAGCAGCTTGTGCAAAATCAGTCTCATTCTCTGTCAGCCTAACCATCCTCATAGATAAAACTGGAGAAGAGGAGAATGTTGCAAGCTACGATGGGCCGGGCTTTTTTGGTAGAAAAAGCCCAGCAGGAACTCATTACCATAACAGGCCACACCCAACAGCAGGAACTCATTCGCATATTAGGCCACACCCCTGACAGCACAGCTTCCTCCCAGGATCGGCTTCCCCAGGTGCCCCACGGCTTGCAGGGCGCATGGGGAACCCGAAGGAAGGAAGGCAGTTTCTGGATTGGCTTCCCCAGGCGCCCCGCAGGGAATCCAGGGGGTGGGGCAGTTTAAACTGCCTTCCCTCCCTGGATCAGCTTGGCTTCCCCAGGTGCCTCGTGGCTTGCAAGGCCCCTGGGGAATTCGAGGGGGGGGAGGCTGTAGGCGTGGCCAACTCGGAAGCCAGCCGGAACTCCGTTCCTGTGCATTACTGCCCCAAAATAGCCCTGACTATGGGTACCAGTGTTCCCTCTAAGCTGAGTCAGTGTGAGGTAGCTCATAGTTTTTTTAGCCTCCAGCGCACACATTTTTGTCTTAGCTCAGGAAGGATAGCTCCAGAGAGCAAACTAATTTATATAGTAGCCAAATCACTCGCTCACAGCTTTAATGCCAGGAGCTCATAAAGTAGGCTTTTTGCTCACCAGACTCCGCAGCTTAGAGGGAGCATTGCTGGGTACCCAACTGAGGAGAACAGCAGGGCATAAATAGCTCAATAAATAAATGAATTACATCAGTAGCAACTTAGAGGAATGGAGCGCTGTATCCATACTAGAAGCCCTCAAGAAGCAGTGGGACTGACTGGCTTAGCTCTGTGCAGCGGGGAAGGGGGTTTCTGCTTAGCCAGCCAAGCCACTCAATGAGGCTGGTTGCAAACTGGGGGAGGGGGCAGGCAGAGAGTTCCCAAGGCCTCCCTCCCCTCCTCGG
The DNA here is from genome assembly GCA_029233225.1 of Lepidodactylus listeri. NCBI lineage: Eukaryota > Metazoa > Chordata > Lepidosauria > Squamata > Gekkonidae > Lepidodactylus > Lepidodactylus listeri. The sequence goes on along the minus strand of JARCFY010000009.1, from coordinate 105,260,009 downwards.
CTCACCCATGCCCTCCTTCCCTCCCACCCACCTGCATGCTTCCCATCTGCTGGCGTGTCTGTCCTTCATTGGACCATGAGCCGCCCTACCCCTCATGTTCACAGGTGCCTGCACCACCAACAACACCTTATCGGGTGGCATCAGGCAGTACATGCAGCTGGAAATGCAGTTGGCAGAGTGTTAGCAGCAAGTTGGTGGGTGCGGTGGGCCTTGCCAGAAACCCCAGGCCCTGGCAGCTGCCCTGCCACAAGTAGGGCTGCCAAGTCAGCCCGGGGGGGCGGGGGATCCCCCGCTACAGGGGTTCCCGATCCGCCGGCCGGCATTCGGCCGGCGGGGGGAACCCCACCCCCGAAGTCGTCCAGCCTGGACGACTTTCCCAGCGTAATGACGTCACCCGGAAGTGACGTCACCACGTTGGGGACGTTGCCAGGGCATCACCCTGGCAACGCCCCCAATGTGGTGATGTCACTTCCGGGTGACGTCATCGAGGCTCCCGGGCGAAGAAGGACTCCCCCCGCCAGTACGTGAGTACGACTTGGCAACCCTAGCCACAAGGGTACTGACGTTAGTGTCCCCAAGCTTCCTTCTGCTTCTAACACCCCGTCTCAGCCCTTGTCAGTGAAGAGACACATCCGCTCGCAGCATCGAAGCTCATATCACTCTTGCTGGCTGCACTCAACTGTTCGGAAGGGGAAGAATGACTCTTGGTTGCCAGTCTTGGTCCAGGCAAAACTGTTGGTAAACAGACCACATATTTGGGGACAGCAGGATTTGGGGAAGAGAGGGAGGGACTCCAGCAAGGTATAATGCCATACAGGCCACCTTCCAAAGCAGCCATTTCCTCCAGGGGAATTGATCTCTGTTGCCTGGAGATCCGTTATAATCCCAGGAGGTCTCCAGCCACCACCTGGAGGTTGGCAACCCTAGATACAGCACAGCTTCTACATATATTTTTTTTTCTTATTCTACTGGAACTATTCATGTAACTCCACTGAGATGCAATGAATTCCAGGACTGGAAGGAGTCAAAATGGAAGGTTTTCATTTGCACCTAATTAGCACGTCCTCCTAAAAGTCTGCCCAGGGTAGGCTGATCTTGTCAGATCTCGGAAGCTGAGCAGAGACAACCCTGGCTAGCATTTGGATGGGAGACCTCCAAGGAATACCAGGGGTGTGACGTGGAGGCAGGCAATGGCACACCACCTCCGAACTGTCTCTTGCCTTGAAAACCCTCTGGGGTCACCGTAAGTCAGCTGTGACTTGACGGCACTTTCCACCACAATGACTACGTAAAAGTCTCCCCAAACTGTAAGCAGGCGTGAGGGATTTTCATGCTGAGGTGTTAATGAAGCCAAAAGATGTTCTATCTTTAGACTAGCAACCTGCTAATGAAGCGTTGACTCAGGCCTGACTGCCTGTCCCTTGGGGCCAACTCAAAAGAGGGAAAACTGCAGAAAAGGGTCACCTGGCTCTTGCAGGTTATATTCCTCCACTCATGCAGAGAGGACTGCACCAGGGTTAGCAAGGACTGCAATTCTCTTCTTGCTTACTTAACATAATTGGAACCATGCCTCCCAACTGTTCCTCATTACTTAATAATGGCTAGAACATGGGAGAGAGGCCTTTTCATCTTCCAATTGCTTTACAAGCATTAACAAATTAAATAACAGGGACCACCATTTTTTCCCTCTAATTATCCTTACCACTCTCCGGCTCACATTTAAAAATGCTCTCTCTTTTTTTGAAAATGTATCACCCAAACAGGAAAGCTGGTCCTACAGGCAGTCTTCCCACCAGGAATAATAAATACAAAGAAAACATCATGCATAATTCTAAGGGGTAAGTGTACATCGAGCAGAAATGAAAAATGCTTAGTGGTATAGAAAGTTAAGCCATGTATATGTAACTGTGAACAAAAAGAGGGAAGGAAAAACTTAACCCAAACAAGCTGAATTAAGAAGCCAAAAGGTTAGTTAATTACCAAAAATATCAGGGCCAAATAATAATTAAATACATATAACATAAATATTATCAAATATATCAAAATACATGTATTTATTACAAATAGATAAAAACAGATATAGGCCCGATATGTGCCTCAAAACAGCTGAAGTCCCTCCCTGGGCTTTGCCTCCAAATCTCCAGGAATTTTCCAGTACAGAGTTGGCGAACATACTAGGTATAAGCAGGAACTACTTTTTACATTTTGACTATCTAGCAATAGTTGGGAGCGACTCACACCCATAACAAGTAAAATGATTATTCTTTGGATTGGATCTTGTTTTGAACCAGCCTCTCACTGTAACATTCCTCCCCACCCACACACTTTTTGTTGTATGTGTAAATCAGGCTCGGTGGATGCACACACCTGTGCATCTGATGAAATTAGCCCTGTCTCATGAAACCTCATGCTTGAATAAATGTTGTCTCCAAAGTGCCACTGAACTCCCATTATATTTTTATGACTTTACTTGTGCAAGTAGACCTCAGCAATTTTCCCCCTATGATGAAGGATTTATTTATTTATTTCATGAGACTTATATCCCGCCCTCCCCGCCAATAGCGAGCTCAGGGCGGCTAACAGCACATAAATACATACAATATCAATGAAAACTTTTAGACTTATATCGCAAGATCAGCAGCATACAAATTATCTTCATAGGTGTATCAGAACAGCACTCAGATGTGATCCTTGTATACGTTCACACAGGCTGGCGGATAAAATTGGGCCAGGGCCAAGGTGTATATGTTAGGCGGCCCCTACTTAAAAGCCTGGTGGAAGAGCTCCGTCTTGCAGGCCCTGCGGAATTGTAACAAATCCCGCAGGGCCCTGATGTTCTCCGGGAGCTCATTCCACCAGTATGGGGTCGCCACTGAGAAAGCCCTGGCCCTGGTACTCGCCAGCCGCGCCTCCTTCGGCCCTGGCAGGACCAAACGGCTCTGGGATCCGGACCAAAGTGCTTGCTGGGGAACATATGGAGAGAGGTGGTCCTTCAAGTAAGTGGGTCCCAGGCCATATAGGGATTCCCCTTACTACGTTCCCAGTATGAATGGCCCAGAAATCAGTGTTATTTCTGCCATTATTTGATGTGCTAGCTCACAGGACTGCAGAAAAAATCAGCTAAGAGTTGCCATGTTTTATTTTCCCTTTGGTCCTTTAACAATTATATGACAGCCAGAAATCCCTTACATTTTTCCACACGGAGCTGCAGACCCCAAAGATGTCTGGACCATGTTAAAATAAAACAATAGTAGCCCAAATCCATTCACGAGCTGGTTGTATGAATGAACAATTCCTTATTAAAGCCACAGATGAGAACAAACTACCTGCATCCTATTTGGAAAGTACTGGAGTCGGGAGGCGAGTTGTAGGATGATCATAGCACAGACTTTATTAAGTGAATCAGCATGTTCAGGAGATGGTCAGATCAAGCATGCTGCCAGGGCTCCAGGGCCCTGCTTATATGCCGGCCGGAGCCCCACCTCTGGCCGCACCCAAAATACCTGATAGGGGCTTAGCATATGCGCATAGTTCTGATAGGGCCTTAAGTTGTAGTTCATAGGTCCCCCGCGGGAGACCTAGGCTGGCTATTGGTGGTCGTTTTGGATACGACTGTCTATTGTTCTACCTGGCTGAAGCTCAGGTAGAATCGGGCCATGTGCTCTGACCGCATGGCGGTCGCCATTTCGTGACTAGTACACAACACCCCTCCCCCCATAGTTCGGTCCCACTCGGCAGACATAGTCCTGAAGGTACTCTGGCCGGCGACGTTCGCGGCCCGAGCACCGGGGCGTTGCAGGTTGCGGGGCCTCAGCAGGCCCTGGGATCAGGGTGCTCTCTTGGTTGCTTTCAGGAGTGCTGGGCCACGGCTCGGCCGGCGTTCCGTCCATGGGCTGCTCCTCCGGTAGGGATTCTGGGGTTTCGTCCTCCGGATCAGGGTCCCATAGCTGGGTTGGTGATGGCGCCACGGGAAGTGCTGACTCGGGAACACTTGGTGTGTGGTCCAGAGTGCACCGCCGGAGCTGATAGATGTGGCGCCGCCAGGTTGCTCCTTCCGTCCTGACCTCGTACGAGAGCAGGCCAGTTGCTCGGATGATCCATGCCGGGATCCACCCTGGGCCCCGGGCATAGTTCCGGGCGTAGACGGGGTCCTCGGGTGCAAAACCTCGGGCGGCTGGCCGGAGCTCCGTCCTCACGTCGGCATCGATGGCGCAGTCGGGGTGGAGATGATCCAGTATGGTGCCAAGTCGCCGGCCCATCAACAACTCCGCTGGGCGGCGACCCGTTCCCGTGTGTGGGGTGTTGTGCTGGCTGAAAAGGAATTTGATTAGCTGCAGCTCCCAGTCACCGGTGTCCATCCTTTTGATGGCGTCTTTGGTTGTGCGAACCATCCGTTCTGCCTGTCCATTGGTTGTGGGGTGGAATGGTGCCGAGCAGATGTGCCAGATGCCAAACAGGTCTGTGAAGCGCTGGAACTCTCCCAACGTGAAGGCCGTTCTGTTGTCCGTGACGAGCGAGTCTGGCACTCCGTGGGTGGCGAAGATGTGCCACAGGGCTCTGGTGGCCGCCTTGGTCGAGGTAGACCGCACCGAGACTACCTCCAGCCACTTACTGTAGCTATCCACAACAATAAAGAACAACTGCCCCTGGACCGGCCCAGCGAAGTTGAGATGGAGCCGCGACCATGGTTTGTCAGTTGACTCCCAGGGCCGGACGGGGGCATGGGGAGGATCGGGCCGCGACTCTTGGCATTTGCTGCATTTGTGTACCCGATCCTCAATCTCCTTGTCTATGCCTGGCCACCACACGTAGCTGCGGGCCAAGGCTTTCATCCGGATGATTCCGGGGTGTGCCTCGTGGAGGGCTGCTAGTACCCTCGGGCGGAGCGGCTCGGGGATGACTACCCTTGACCCCCAGAGCAAACACCCCTTGTGGGTGGAGAGTTCATGTTTCCGAGCTGTGAAAGCGGCGAACTCCTGGCCCGGATGGTCGGGCCACCCCCTCCCCACCCAGTCGGAAACCCGGGAGAGGACGTGGTCCCGCGCCAGGCGGGCCACGTCGGGTACCTGTACCAGGCAATCCGGAAGATCTTCGAGGAGGGCCACATAGAATGCAGGAGCCGGGTTGGGGTCGCAACCCGGGAGGGGCAAGCGGCTGAGGGCGTCGGCGTGGCCCATGGCTTTCCTGGGGCGGTGGATGAGGTCGTACTGGTAACCTGCAAGAAAAAATAGACCACCGCAGGACCCGGGGGGACAGCATCTGGGGCGTCTGGCGGTGTGGGGCGAGCAGCCCATGAAGCGGCTTATGGTCCGTGGTGACCGTAAATGCCCGGCCATAGAGGTAATCGTGGAATTTTTTCACCCCTGCCACAATTGCCAGAGCCTCCTTGTCTATTTGGGCGTAATTCCGCTCCGCCTTTGACAGTGTCCGGGAGTAGTAGGCCACAGGCACCTCCCTACCATTTGGCAGACGATGGCCCAGGACAGCCCCCAACCCGTATGGAGATGCATCGCACGCAAGGACCACCGGCAAAGACTCGTCGAAGTGTGCCAAGACCGCGTTAGACGCCAACAAGTCCTTAACCGCTGTGAAAGCCCTGTCGTGCCGCGGCCCCCAAGCCCATTTCGCCCCTGTGTCCAGTATGGAGGGGCTCGGCGACCGCCGCCTTGTGTGGCAAGAACGCGTGGTAGAAATTGAGGAGGCCCAAGAATGCCTGGAGCTCCACTTTTGTCGTCGGGGTCAGCGCCTCCGTGATGGCTTTCACCTTCTCCTTGGTGGGGTGGATGCCCTGTGCGTCCACGTGGAACCCCAGGAACGTTCCTGAAGGTACTCCCAAGGTGCACTTGTCCTTTCGCACCTTGAGACCGGCGTCCTGGAAATGCTGCAGAACGGCTCGTAAGCGTGTCTTAAAGGTGGCGACGTCTGGAGCCGCGATGAGGACGTCATCAAAAAATGGCTTCACCCCTGGAAGGCCTTTTAAAACAGAGTCCATTAGTTGCTGAAACAGACCAGGGGCAATGCTGACCCCAAACTGGAGCCTTTTCACTTTGAAAGCGCCCTTGTGTGTAGCTATGGTTTGAGCTTCCGCGGTTGCCTCGTCTACTGGGAGCTGTTGATAGGCTTGAGCCAAGTCCAGCTTCCCAAAGATCGTGGCTCCCGCTAGGGATGCTAACACATGGCTGATCACTGGTACCGGGTACGAGTGGTCCTGTAATGCCCGATTCAGAGTAAATTTGTAGTCCGCGCAGATGCGGACCTCCCCATTAGACTTCAATGGGGTCACTATAGGGGTTTCCCATTTTGCATGGAGAACTGGCTCCAGCACGCCTTGAGCCACGAGTTTGTCTAGTTCCGCCTCCACCTTGGGCCGCATTCCTAAAGCCGGCCACCGGGCTGGCACCCGGATCGGGCGTACGGCCGGACCCAGGTCCAGGGAGACTGGAGGACCCCAGTAGGAACCGAGGGTGCCATCAAAAACGGCCGGGAATTCTGCGCAGACTGAGTCGTAATCTGCTAACTCTACTTTGTGAACCCCCATCATGCCCACCCCCAGGGGCTTGAACCAAGCGCACCCCAGCAGACTGTTGAGGTCCCGCTCCACCAGTAGTAGGTCGAGGGATTTGCATACACCCTGGTATTGCACCTGGACCTGCGCCAGCCCCTTGATGGCAACCGGGTTTTTCTGAAAGTCCCGGAGCACGAGGGCAGTTGGCCGGCGCAGCCAGGGGCTCCGCTGCGGAAACAGTTTTTTAAAAGTGGCCGCTGAGACTATGGAGTAGGCAGACCTGGAATCAACCTCCATGCAACAGGGGGTGCCCCCGATCCGCAGGTTGACCTGGATCGCTGCGGGGAGGGGCTCTCGTAGTTGGAGTGCCTGGGTGGCTGAAGAGGTGCTGTCAACTGCCTTGTAGTGGGCGGTGGAGGCCACGGAGGACTGTCGCGTGTTCTGGGAGCGGCAGGCCCTGGCGATGTGCCCCGTCTTCCCGCACATTCTGCAAACGGCATCTTGGAAATGGCAGGAGCGTCTCTCGTGGGGGTCCCCGCAGCTAGCGCACGTCGGGGGCAGCCTGCTGGGGTTGGAAGAAGCGGAGGCGGCGGCGGCCGTGGTGTGCTGGGCATGGCCTTGAGACTCACCCTTCTGCGCACGCCGGCGTAGCTGGTGGACATCTTCGTCCTCATCTGTCTCAGACCCGGAGGAGGCGATGCGGTGGACCTTGGACGCCTGCTTGCCCTTGTAGGTCGTCTCGAACGCGACGACAGCCTGCAGCACCTTCTCGAGGGTTGGCTCGCGGGTGGTGATAAGCCGGCGGCGGAGCTTGGCTTCTCTTACCCCCGCCACGAAGCTGCCTAGCAGGTTGTCCTCCACATTCTTAAACTCACACCCGACTGCCAGGCGGCAGAGGTCGGCCAGGAACGTGGCGGCATTCTCTCCTGGTTGCTGGTTCCATTCGAGGAACTGGACCCGGAACGCCAACATGGATGGTTTTGGCGCGAAGTAGTTCCCGAGCAGCTTCTTGAGGTCGTTGTAGGAGACGTCCAGCAGGTCTCAGGGTGCTATGATATTCTGCGCGATGTGCATTGTCTCGATGCCGCAGTGGCCCATTAGCCAGGCCCTCTTCAGGGTGGCCTCGGTGACTCCGTGCACGGTCAGGAGGAACTCGAGCTGCCTGACCCATGCGTCCCAGTGCTCGGGCTTGGAGGTGTCGAATGGAGGGATGTTTCCCGCTGCGGCAGCCATGTTTGCCGAGGCAGGAGCAAGGTTGTGAGTGATGTCCTCTGGGGCTTGTTGAGCCGGCGGCCCGGTGCTCGGAGCTCCACTGCTCGGCGCGGCTGATGAGTCGCTCATCGGGATCCCATCCTCGTCGCCAGTGGAAAGTACTGAAGTCGTGAGGCGACTTGTAGGATGATCATAGCAAAGACTTTATTAAGTGAATCAGCATGTTCAGGAGATGGTCAGATCAAGCATGCTGCCAGGGCTCCAGGGCCCTGTTTATATGCCGGCCGGAGCCCCACCTCTGGCCGCACCCAAAATACCTGATAGGGGCTTAGCATATGCGCATAGTTCTGATAGGGCCTTAGGTCTTAAGTTGTAGTTCATAGGTCCCCCGCGGAAGACCTAGGCTGGCTATTGGTGGTCGTTTTGGATCCGACTGTCTATTGTTCTACCTGGCTGAAGCTCAGGTAGAATCGGGCCATGTGCTCTGACCGCATGGCGGTCGCCATTTCGTGACTAGTACACAACACTATTTTTTTCGCATTGCATGTCTGATGTATTTCCCTGAAAATTCTGAGGGACAATCCTTTTTTTCTCTGGTTTCCTGAGTGCTGCCATTAAAATGCTTTCCACAGCACAGGTTGGCTGTCCAGATGGCTCTCCACATCTTTCTTGTCAGGTGTGAAATGAGCATCTACCTCACCAAGCTTGTCAATGACCTCTTTGGTTGATTTGACAGTAGGGAAACAATTGTGGCTCCTGTTCTTGAAAACTATTTATATGACTCATAAAACCGAATAGGCTGACACTGAAAGAGAGAGATTTCTCTTTGCCCTGTTTTATCAGAAAGTGCTGTAGGAGACATAAAAGCAGAGAAATCAATCTGTGTGTCCCGTCCCCGTCCCTGCCCCCAGATGAGCAAGTTACTTCAGGGTGAGTTTTCTCCCCAGCCAGGCTTAGTCATTTAAATCACCTGGCCAAGGGCTAACAAGGATCAAGTATAGGTGTGAGGTAAATTTTACAGTAAAATGTTCACTTGCATAGGCTATATAACCAGGGAGTTGTTGGCTAAATTTATCAATCTGCAGAATGGAAATTATTTTGGTTTATACTGCAGTGAATGAATCCAAAGAAGGCCTTGCAGTGTATTAGAAATGCCACATTCATCATTCATAATAAACAGCACTGCAATTTCAGCTATTTTATTAAAATGAAATAGTTGTATTGGTTTATTCATTAGACTCTTCGTGTTGACACAGAAGCAAATTCCAATGAATTCAAAGGTTAACTATATTTTTACCCCACCCTTTCTCCAAGGAACTCAGAATGGCTTTCATAATTCTCCCTGCATTTAAGGTTCGCAACAGCCCTGGTTAGACTGGTTAGACTGAGAGACAGTGACTTACCCAAGGTCATTCAGTAAGCTTCATGGCTGAGCAGGAATTCAAACCCAGGTTCTCCCCAGTCCTCATATGACACTCTATCCACAACACTACACTGAGCAGAAACAGGGAGGAATTTCACACAGCCAATATGTTCCGTTTCAGGAACTCTTCAGTAACAGTTCCTGCCAGGCATTTTACACAGAACCGTATTAGTACCAGTTCCCTAACAGAACATATTGGCCCTTTCACACAGAAACGTGCCTCTCCCATTGGGGAAGCGTTCCTGAGCCGGTTAACTTGAAACCTCCTCCCAAGCATTCTTCAGTGCTTGTACCGGTCCTGAAGTGCTACAGGGTGCTGTGTGAAATGCCCCAGAAGCACTTTCTCCAATGACGAGTGTTTTCGCATCTCTTTTCGCTCATGCGAGAAGGCAATCTCCGTGATTTTTTTTTTAAAGAGCTGATCCAGGCTGAGTCTTAAAATGGGGGGGGGGGGGGGGTGTGAGAGAGAGAGATCCAGATCCAGGCTGAGTCTTAAAATGCTGTGTGTGTGTGTGTGTGTGTGTGTGTGTTTGGCAAAAAGAGGCGGGAAAAGAAAGTGGCAGTCTGAAATGGCAAACCGCTTAGAAGATGGCTCCAGAACAGAAGGGGAAGGGCTGTCTGAAATGGTCATCACTGTACCGGTTTATTCCAAGACGGTTCAGTAACGTTTTTAAAGGTGTAGTGTGAAATTCCCCAGTGACTGTGGAATCGATTTTAACTCTGTTGTATGGATACACTACTAGGTCCCTTTTACATTACCATTCTAAACCAGATGTTATCCATTGTTGGCCCATTTCCAAGTAAAGCAATACAGGAACGGAATTTCATTCTGTTAATGAACCATCTCTGAAGTGATCCGGCCATTTCAAACAGTGCTGAGCTTTCCCACACACACGCGCACACACACACTTTTTTGTCACGCGATCTTCCTCAAAATTCCTCAAAGGCATCTCAATGGTGTAATTGTAGCACTGAAGTGCTGTATTGGTCTAGCACTATAGCACTCAACTAAGTCAGAACGTTCCCAAAAAAATTTGAGGAAGATTGCATATTTTAAAGGGGGGGAGCATGGTGCCATTGGATGTACTGCAGACACTTTAAACAGCACCCTACAATGATTCAGAAGCACAAAGAAGAGGTGAAAACAGAAGAAAGCAGTTTACCTCACTAACGGCTCAACCACATTTTGCTAACTGGATGCAAACTGCTTTGTTTTAAAAGGTAAATAAAATCTGTTAGCAGCCAGTTGCTAAAACAGTTGTGTCTGAAATGACACAAAAAAATCGTTAGCAACCAGCTCCCAAAACTAATGATAAGGGCTTTCTGAAAGGGGCCATAGTTTTCCTAAATGTAGACACTAAATCACCTCTACAAGAGGATTACTGAATGAAACACATGGTATTTCATGAACAACTTGTGCACACTTATGTACTCCTGTTGAATAATGGTTTCTTGTGTGAACAGACTTCAAGAGACAAAACTGGCATGCAGGGCAGGTTACAGGTTTTTTGTTGGCCCCAGGCAAAGGACTATAATTGGGCCCCATTTTCCTTTTGGTACTTTCTTCTCTATGGCCACTCCTTATTTATTTATTTATTTTTCATATTTGTAGCCCGTCCTTCCTGTGAACAGGGTGGATAACACCACATTGGTAATACAATAAATATGATTAAAACTATAAACACAATAATACAACTTTAAATTGGTGGTCACAGCCCAACCACGTGCAGCTTTGATCCATGCCCTTCCTGGTTTATTAAAGCTGTCCATGAAGGGTTTTGAGGTGCCCTAAGGGAAATTATCAACAAGTCCCTCTCTGAGGGGCAGTTCCAAAGGGCACTCAAGGAAGCAATGGTCCGCCCTCTCTTAAAAAAACGATCTCTGGATCTGACTGAATTGGCTAATTATCGGCCGGTTTCCAACTTGCCCTATATGGGCAAATTAATTGAGAGGGTGGTGGCGATACAGTTGCAGGGCTTTATGGATGACACTTCCATACTAGATCCCTTCCAGTCCGGTTTTCACCCGGGCCTTGGGACAGAGACGGCGCTGGTTGCTCTGACAGATGATCTCTGGAGGCATCTGGATTGGGGCAGTTCGGCGGTACTGTTGCTGTTAGATCCGTCAGCCACATTTGACATGGTTGACCATAAGTTACTGACCCACTGCCTCGCTGACATGGGGATCCAGGGGCTTGCCCTGCAATGGCTTGCTTCTTTTCTTCAGGGTTGGGGACAAAGGGTGGCACTAGGGGAACAGCAATCCAGGAGACACCCACTTAAGTGTGGTGTGCCTCAAGGGGCTGTGTTGACCCTGATGTTATTTAACATCTATATGTGCCCACTTGCTCAAGATTGCCCGGAGGTATGGGCTGGGGTGCCACCAGTACGCTGATAACACCCAGCTCTATCTGCTACTGGATGGCCAGTTGGACTCCAGACCAGAAGATTTGGACCAGGCATTGCAAGCCATGGCTGGTTGGCTTAGACTGAGCTGGCTGAAGCTGAATCCAGTGAAGATGGAGGTCCTGTGCCTGAGTTGGGGCAGCTTGGGGGTGGGGGTCCCACTCCTGGCCTTTGGTGGGGCACCATTGGTGCCAGCACCAGAGGTTAGGAGTTTGGGAGTGCTCCTGGATGCCTCCTTAACAATGGAGGCCCAGATGTGAGAGTCCTACAGAGTCATTCAACAACAAGTGTCCCAAAGAAGGAAATCTTTATTGAGAAAGGTCTGTTGTGGTCATCTGCACTTCTTTGTTAGTAATGGCTGACACAGCCTCAAGCAGGACAATTATACAGAATTCAAAAAGGGGTCCAGGAAGGAATTGCAAACTATCACCAAACCAAATGAAAGGCACTCAACATACTGGTTTACGGTTCCCAGGGAAAAAGTGGGAAGAAATAGAGTCAGACAGGAGAAAAGGTACCTGGGCAGGCACCAGCAGTCTCTCAAGGTCAGAGCAGCTCGGAGAGCGATAAGAATGCCATGAGAAATATAACAACATTCCACAGACCTGACATCAAGGGTTTACTCATCCCACCTCCCGGGCAGGAGATGGCAGCATTAGCTGACATTCTGCCTCCCCAAAGCCTCTCCTAGGTTTCAGCGGGTACAATTTATGGAAGGCAGAAAGCAATGCAGGAGCGTTAACATGTTCAGTAGCAACCTATTCCAGCCCAAAGTCTTTCCAGCCCACTAGATAAAATAAGCAACCACGTTTAAGCTTAGAGTCCAGAATTTGCACAATCTCATAAGGAGGTTCACCATTCAGAATCACAGGAGGAGGAATCGGTTGCTGGGGCCACCAGATATTCGGTCCAGGGTCCCATTTCAATAAGCTGAAATGGGAAATGGGATGCAAAGATTTCAGTGACTTAGGCAGTTCAAGTTCAACAGTCATCTCATTGATCTTTCGAAGTACTTTAAACAGACCTACATATTTCCAACCCAATTTGTGACTGGGCTGCAGACCCCTGATGTTCTTGGTAGACAAATACACCAAATCCCCGGGCTGTAAATCCTACCCAGGCACCCTCCCTTTGTCCGCTTGCTTTTTATAGTCCATCTTGACTTTATCCAATGTTTTTGCTATTAAGGACCAAGAGTCCTATAATGCTTTCCACCAGTCTTGAGAGTCCCCTGACCCTAGTCCAACAGGGGTGAGTTGTGGAAGGGGGGTCCCTTTATATCCACAGGAAGCCATAAAGGGAGAGACACCCATAGAGGAATGAACTGCATTATTATAACTATACTCCACAAATGACAATAAATCCACCTAATTATCTTGTTGATAATTCAAGAAACAGCATAAAAATTGTTCAACAACTTGATTGACTCTTTCGGTTTGGCCATCAGTCTCTGGGTGATAAGTACTGCTGAGTGCTTGTTCCACCCCCAATATTCACAATAACTCCTGCCAGAAGGTGGCAACGAACTGCAATCCGCGGTTGGAGATTATCTTGTGCGGGATTGAGTGCAGTTTGATGATATTACTCATAAACATCTTGGCCAATGCCTTTGCTGTGGGTATTTGCTTGAATGGAATGAAATGGGCTGGTTTCGTAAACAAATCTACCACCACCCAGATCACCATTTCCCCCTTGCTAGGGGGCAGATCTGTGATAAAGTCCATAGAGTTCACCACCCAAGGTTGGCTAGGGGTCTCTAACGGTTTCAAGAGACCAGGGGTTCCCCCTCTCGGCGTTTACACATCAAACAAGGTTTGGCAGGAGCTCATATAAGAAGATACATCTCCACACATACGTGGCCACCAGAACTGGCATTGTAGTAAATGAAGCATTTTCAATTACCCAAAGTGGCCCAACAGTTTAGACTCAAGCAGAGTACTTAACTTCCCTCCAGAGGGAGAGGAGAACAACCAGTTGATCACCTTTGTACCAACAAGCATCAGAGCCTTGCACCACATCGGGGTCTCTCTGTATGTCAGCTCGGTCCACCTCAGTATAAGCTTTGGCACACTTCTCCTGCCAGGCATTAATGGGAAGACTTTCAACCGCCTGGCTTTTGCTCCTAGTGACCACCACCCCTCCCAGCTGGGCATTGAATCAACAACCTCATCCCGGATGCAATCGTGTTGCAGGAGGCGGGAGAGGGCATCAGTGAGGAAGTTTGATTTCTCCAGGAAATGATGGAGCGTAAATTGGAAGTTCGAGAAAAATTCAGCCCACCGGAACTGTTTGGCATTCAAAGTCCTATGACTCTAAAGTGCCTTGAGGTTTTTATGATCAATCCAAACCTCGAATGGGGTGCATGCCCCTTCCAACCAGTGACACCATGTAGTCAGGGCCAGCCGAATGGCCGCAGCCTCCTTATCCCAAACTGCCCAGTTACGTTCAGTCTCCCCGAACTTTCGGGACACATAGACAAAGGGATGCAACTTTCCATCATCCCCTTCTTGGAGGATTACCCCCCCCCCATGGCCACATCTAATGCATCCACATGAATAATGGTTTTTTTGTTTTCGTGAGGGTGCACTAACACAGACTCAGAAGTAAACATAGTCAAGAACCTCACCTTTTGGCACTCAGGGGTCCAATCGAGTTGTGCACCAGGTTGTGTAGATTCTTGGCCCTTCCCTTTTGTTTTCAACAAGTCTGTGAGGGGAAGGCTATATTGGGCAAAATTCTTGATGAATGTGCAGTTAAAATTCTCAAACCCTAAAAAACTCTGAAGTTGTTGGCGGGTTTGGGGGCGCTCCCAGTTTACCACAGCCACTACCTTGGCCGGGTCCATTTCTAAACTTCAGGGAGATATGCGATACCCCAAAAAGTCAATTTCCGACTTGTGAAACTCATGTTTGGACAGCTTAGCAAAAAGTTTATGTGCCTGAAGGGTGGTGAGAACTTCACACACCAATTTCACATGCGACTCCTGATCCGGGGAGTATAAAAGGATATCATCTAGATAGCAGAGGACCCCCTTAAACAGGTGCTTGTGCAACACTCCATTTATTAAATTCATAAAAACTTCAGGCACCCCTTGAAGTCCGAATGGCATCACCAGGTATTCGAACTGGCCCAGGGGTGTATTGAACGAAGTTTTACATTCATCCCCCTCCTAGATGCACACTTGGAAGTATGCGTCCTGGATATCCAATTTGGAAAATATCTTTCCTCGGGCCGCCTCTGCCAGGAGGTTTTTAATGAAGGGAAGGGTGTATGCATTGGATGCTGACACTGCATTCAAACCTCTATAATCCATACACAGTCTTAGCCCTCCATCCTTTTTTTTCCAAAAAAAAAACAGGGGCTGCCAAAGGGAAGGTTGCGGGCTGGATGAAACCCCGTGCCAAGTTCTTATCAATGAACTTGTGTAACTCCACTTTCTCAGTGGGGCTCATTGAATACAGTTTCCCTTTAGGCAGCTTGTGATCAGGCAATAATTCAATAGCACAGTTAGTATTTCTGTGAGGGGGTAACTCATCAGCCTTGGTTTCCTCAAACACCTCACTCAAATCTTGGTATTCCAAGGGAATAGTTTCAAATTCCTCCATAGCCATGCAGGCATTGGGGGGAGAGGGTGAAGTGGGTGCCAGTCCCCACTCGGGAAGCCAGCAGTGCTCCGCACACCAGGTGGTTAAGCGCACCTTTCCTTCACTCCACACAATATAGGGATCGTGAGACCGCAGCCAAGGGCTTCCCAATACCATGGGGAATTGAGCATGGGGGTTAATAACAAATGTCCTTTTTCCCAGTGCCCCCCTGTCCCAATGATAAGCGATTCAGTCTCATAATCACAGGGTTCTTTCATCTCTGAACCATTCATCTGGGTGAATCGTACGGGTTCAGCAAACCTCGTCACCCCAGCTCCCAGATCTGTGACTTTTATTGGGCCAATAAGGTCTCTAGCACACCCCGAATCGATTGGGGCCCACACCCTGACTTGGGTTCCCAGGTCCGGGTTGACCACGGTTAAGTATAACATAAAGGAGAGGGTGGGATTGCTCACCACTGGTGGCACCAGCTGTTCACGGATTTGCTGGGTAGCGCCCTTTAGAGCAAGTCCCGTCCATTTCCTGCTGGCTGAGTGGTTTCCACAGCTGCAATTTGGTTCTGCTCCGGTTGAGCTTCAAGCTGCAGGGCTTGGAGCTTCGGGGGGTGAGATCCTTTCATGCTATGAGGGGCAGCGACCGGTGGAGTCAGAACCCCTTTTGGGGCTCCGGCTGGGCAGAACAAAGCATGATGGTCGGCTTCTCCACAGTGCAGGCAGAGCCCCTGCCTCATTCATAGATCCCGGATATCTCAAAGGGGTTGCTTAAGCTTGGGCTTGGCCGGTTTCCCGGCAGCTACTGGGGTTTTGGGGGACTGGCTTCAAGACATGCATGTGGATCATCTGGAATCTGCCTTCTGCATCCACTACCCTCATCGAGGCCACCAACGATGTGGGATTCATGTTTCTGAGAACTGTCTCATAGATATCGTGATTAAGGCCCTGCCAATATTGCTCGATAAACATGGCTTTTGGCCACTCCTGTATCTTAGCCGAAAACCTCTTGAAAGCATCAGAGTACTCACGCACCGAGCTGGTCCCTAGCTGCAGGGCATGGATCTTGTTGCGAGCCTTTTCTTCTCCCAAGGGGTCTTCATACTGCCATCTCAGGGCACACATAAACCCCTCGGTACTCTGGAGTTCAGGCCCTGGCATGTTATGGAGGCTCACATACCAATTTGCTGCCCCCTCTCGTACCCTCGACCCAATGTAGCAAACTCATTCTTCCTCAGATGGAAAGAGGTGGCCCCAATTCTTGAGGAACCACCCAATTTTGATCATGAAAACTGAAGTTTATCGAGGTTCCCATCAAACGTAGCCTCTAATAATTCCTGGGGCACGGGTTGTCATGGTACTACCGGCCCTGGTGTGGCAGATCTCAGAGGTGCCTCACCTGGTCCCACAGGCACTCCTTGTGGCTGGGGAATGGGCTGCAGAGAAGGGGGGTGCAACCTGCTCTTCCTCTTCCCCTTTGATAATGGCTGTGATCGCTCTCGGGAGGTCCAGAGCATCTCGGTTATCTCTTTCTGCATCGTCTGTTGCATAGCCTCGAACCTCCGATCCATGTGAGCCCATAGCTTGCTGGAAGGCCCTGCCGCTTCCCTGGTGGGACCCAATACAGACAATACCATTGGGAGCTCATACCAACCCAGGGAAGACCCCCACTGGAGTGTCGACCAGGTTTCCAACAGCATCATGGAGAACTGCGTCCAGAAGTATTGGTTCTGGTGTGGTCTCTCATAGACCCACCGACTGGTGGTGGGAACCACTATCTCCTCGGGAGTAGTCACTGGCCCCTCTGATGGTGCAGTAGTTATGGGTATCTTTTCCTCACCATCCATTTTTGGGTGCGAGGCAGAATCCCAAGATAGAAATTACTAACACTCTGTGAGAGTCCTACAGAGTCAGTCAACAATAAGTGTCCCAAAGAAGGAAATCTTTATTGAGAAAGGTCTGTTGTGGTCATCTGCACTTCTTTGTTAGTAATGGCTGACACAGCCTCAAGCAGGACAATTATACAGAATTCAAAAAGGGGTCCGGTAAGGAATTGCAAACAATCACCAAACCAAATAAAAGGCACTCAAAATACTGGTTTACGGTTCCCAGGGAAAAAGTGGGAAGAAATAGAGTCAGACAGGAGAAAAGATACCTGGGCAGGCACCAGCAGTCTCTCAAGGTCAGAGCAGCTTGGAGAGCAATAAGCATGCCATGAGAAATATAACATAACATTCCACAGACCTGACATCAAGGGTTCACTCATCCCACCTCCCGGGCAGGAGGTGGCAGCATTAGCTGACACCAGGTAGCAGCCACTGCTACGTCGGCCTTCCATCATCTGCGGCTGATATGGCAGTTGGTTGTCTTCATTGGTCATGATGACCTGGCTACAGTGATCCATGTGATGGTCACCTTGAGACTAAACTGCTATAATGCTCTCTACATGGGGCTGCCCTTGTCGCAGATCTGGAAGCTGCAGCTAGTGCAGAATGTCACAACTAGGCTTTTGATGGGTCTTCCTAAATGGGAGCACATTTGGCCTGTGCTGAAGGCACTACAATGGCTGCCAATAGCATACCGAATCTGCTTCAAGGTGCCGGTACTTACCTTTAAAGCCCTATATGGTCTGACATACCTGAGGGACCGCCTTTCCCCATATATACCCTAGAGAGCACTACAGTTGGGGTTGTAACACCTCTTGACCATTCCAGGCCCTAAGGATGCAGGCTTGTAGCCACCAGGGCCAGGGCCTTTTTGGTGGCAGCTCCCTACTATTGGAAGGAGCTCCCAAAAGAGATCAGGGCCCTGCAGAAACTTTTACAGTTCCACAGGGCCTGCAAGATGGAGTTCTTCCACCAGGCTTTTAACTAGGAGCCACCACACTACCAACATCACCACTATCAACACCTGTGGTTATGGGCCGGCCCTGGCCTAGAGATTGGGCAATAACATCACGCAATCCCGAAGATCAATGATCCAGTAGAATATTATACAGTATGCTTTTTTATTACTGGAAGCTGATTATTACTACTAGCACTTTAATTTTGATTGTTTTAATGTTTAAAATGTTTTAACTTTTGTATATGGTTTTATGGTATTGGTTACCAATCTATGTAAGCCACCCTGAGCCTGCTCGCAGGGACAGCAGGGTATAAATTGAACTCATACATACATACATGCATACATGCATACATGCATACATACATACATAAATGTCACTAATCAAGTGGCTGGCAGAGGTTTCCTGGCTCATTGGTACAGATAAGTAGCCAGGTATTATTGGATGGAAGACAGGGGACAGACACCTCAGAGAGGCCATATATGGATGCCCACCACCTCAGCCAAAAGCCTGGCAGAACAGCTCCATCCTACAGATCCTGTGGAATTGAAGAAAATCCTACAGGGCCCTGATCTCAGTGGGGAGCATGTTCTACCAGGCAGGGGGCAGGGCAGAAAAGGCCCTGGCCCTGGTCGAAGCAAGACAAATGTCCTTCAGGCCAGGGATCACCAGGAGATGTTGATCCATAGAGTGTAACGCTCTTTGGGGCATATATAGGAAGAGGCGGTCCCTCAAATATGTTGGTCCCAGGCCCTATAAGGCCTTGAAGGTTATTACCAACACCTTGAAGCAAATCTGGAACCCAACTGGCAACCAATGCAGTTGGTTGAGCACCTGCTGAATGTGAGCCCACAGAGGAGTCACCATCAGCAGGCGCACCACAGCATTTTGCACCAGCTGTAATTTCTAGGTCAACCTCAAGGGTAAGCCTGCGTAGAGTGGATTGCAGTAATCCAGCCTGGAAGTGACCAGTTATCAATCTTTCTCAGTGTTTGGATGCACAATATATGGCTTGTGCTGGCTAGATGGGATATAAGTCTAAACAAATAAAATAAAATAAATAAACAATATCTACTTGATTCCAATGATTTTTACAGGTAAAAAACATTTGAATTACAGTTTACATAATTACTGACTCTAGGAAAAAAGGGATGATTCTACAAAGAAGGTTAAGCAATCCATTTTTTGTTTAAAACCAGATACCCCTTCCATTCTTTACATATGATGAGCAGAGTCCTGTAAATACATGAACATTCCCCCCCATATTATTTGTCCTCACCTCCACTTTCCTGAGTTGCAGTGTGCCGGATAGGAATGCTCCCCCCACAATGCATCACTATAAAAGTGCCTGTTTCTTCCCCTGAGCATGAAATAGGCTTTGCTCACAGAAGAGTGTGTGTTTTCTTTGATGGATGGCCACTTTGATTCATGCCATCTTCCACTGAACTCACCCCGTCCCCTCAAAAAAGCCCAAAGCCCTGCTTTGGTTTGGCTCAATGTTACTTGCTATAGGAGGATTCATGTATAGCTACAGGCACTCAGGCTGGAATGCAGTAGGGTTGCCAGCCTCCAGGTAGGGCCTGGAGATTTCCCAGAATTACAACTGATCTTGTGAAAGAGAGAATGCAGAGGTGGCTGCTGCTGCCCCCCACTTCCAACTGCCTCTGAACACCCCCCCGGGCAAAAAAATAAGCCTCCCCCCAAACTTTCCTACTGTATGGGCTGCTGATGAGGGGTCTTGACAGATAGCACAAATGGGAAGGCTAAGGCACAAAAGGGACTGGGCTGTGTGCTCTAAAGCCTGCAGGAGCAACTGCTTTGTGCACCAAGCAAACTGCAAAGGGAGATCTGGGGAGGGAGGCAGGGGAGGGAGACTCCCTCCCTCATTGGCAGAAGCTATTTCCAGCCACCCTTCCACCCCCTCTTTTTCCAACCACCTTTGAATACCCCCCCAGCAGAAATAAAGCCCCCCAAAACTCCTGCCTTATATGCTGATGATGAGGGAATTGACAGCTGTCTGGCAAGACCTAGCAGACTAAGGCGCGAAAAGGACTGGGCCACATGCTTCAGAGCCTGCAGAAGCTTTGTGCACCAAGCTAACTGCAACGGGAAAGCTGGAGGAGATGTGGAAAAGAGAGACTCCTTCCCTCATTGGCAAAGCTGGGGAGGGAGGGGGGAGGAGGGAGGGAGACTCCCTCCCTCATTGGCAGAAGCTGCAACTGGGAGTGGGCCCCCAGCAGCTCTCATTGGTTGGTAACTGACCAAGTAAGCCCTGTTTTGGCACTGGGCCAGGTGACATGAAGCTATTTTTTTCTGATGTCTCCTGAGCCATAATATTTCAAATGACAAGGAAAGATCACTGGCTCTTGCTCTTGCTGTGTGATTCTCTCTAAGCTGTGGAGTCTTGTGAGCCAAAATTCTACTTTGTGAGCTACTGGCATCAAAGTTCTGAGCGAGCGATTTGGCTGCTGCATAAATTAGCTTGCTCTGGAGCCATCCTTCCTGAGCTAAGACAAAAATGTGTGAGCCGGAGGCTAAAAAACTGTGAGCTAGCTCACACTAACTCAGCTTAGAGGGAACACTGGTTACCAGTGTTACAGTGGTTTCTATTCAGGGCCAGTTCTTACCCCAAGCAACCTAAGCAGCTGCTTGGGACACCATGATGGGGCAAGGAGGCCAATACACCGCAAGCTGGGGTTCAGTTTGCTCCCAGGATGTGGTGCTCTGGAAGAGACAAGGGGAGCGGCATATGCTTGCTGTGGCGGCCAAGAGTTGGGATGCTCTCAGTTGGGTCTGATCCGAACCTTTGCAGTGCTGCTTCTCCTGGGGAGGCAAAATATCCTGAGTTGGCCCTGTTTCTACACACTGGGCCCCGTCAGAGAAGCGATGTCACTCCTTACTGCTTGGAAAATGCCAAATTTCTAACTTGAGTTTATTTATATAGAAATGGCATAATTATTACGTTCAGATGCCTTGTTATCAAGCAATGTAGTAATGGCAGTACAATTCACAATCTTCTCCTGCAAAAAGCTGTTTACTGCTAATAGAAGTTGGGTTGAGATAGTCAGTGGGCAATAGTAACACTTATTCAGTGTCCGGTTCCCTGTCATTTTTCTGGCCCTTCCCCTTTTTCTTTTCAGGTCCTCCCGTCGGGAGATTGGTGTCCGGGTCCCGTCCCCGTCACCTCTGCCCCCTCCCATCCCTGTGTTGCTCATTTGTTTTGCCAGCCCTGCTTATCTCTGTTGCTGAACTGTTAGCCTTGAGCTGTCTCGCTCTGGGTTCTTCCAGGTGTCTATGCGTGGGAATGCAAGTAGAGTGCACCAAGGAGCATGGGGGGGGGGGGAGAGTTATGCTTAGCTTGCGCGCCTTTTTCATGAGAACATAACGGTTGCAGGTTTTCGCGCTTCAAGGTTTTATACTGATTGGTGCCTGTCAGTCGAGTGCCTTTTGAATACTGTATAAGAGTTCCTTGCCTCATTTATCTGGTATCACTAACAAAGAAAGTGTTCCTGAAAGACCATTAAGAAAATAAAGGACTTTGTTTTCACACGAGGCCTGACTTATTGGCTCTCATCAGAAGTCTCACATTCAGGACTTTTTTTCTGGGGGGGGAACACGCCAGAATGGAGTTCTGGAACCTCTTTGACAAAATTCTTTTTAAAATGTTTAAAAGTTCAAGAGTTTTCAGTATACAGATTGAAAACTTCCTTTCCCTCCTTTTTTATAATTTATATTTTTATACCTTAACAACACTACAATAAAAACGTAGGTCTATGACAGTGAACTGGAAGCAACTTCAGGTATTAATCTACAGAAGACTCAAACAAGGTCTAAAGAGTAAGCTTCAAAAATAAATCATTGATCTGTAAAGTGGATTGGCTGGTATTACATCAGAGTCTATCATATAGTTAATCAGAGGGTACCAGGTTGCTATGAATTTGTCTTCGAATTTGCTGGAGGAAAGGTTAAGGGTGCATAGTGATATTTTTGACATGATGAAATGATCCCAAATGCAGTTTTGCCTGGATTGGATCGTGGGAGGGGACGTATTTAGTCAGGCCGTGGCTATGGTGTTTCTAGCTATAGCTAACAGAGTGTGAATAAGTTTGGTCTTACTCTTATTACAGTGTGGATCAGACCGGTGTTTAAGAGTAGTGTTTCTGGCAGGAAAGGCAAATGTACGTTTGTGATCAAGAAGATGTGGTGTGATATTTGAGACCAGAATGATTGTATATGCCAGTATTTCCACCAGCAGTGGGAAACGTCATCTTTCAGTCCACAGTTCTTTCTGCACAAGGGATCTTTTTTGATGTGATGGAGGGTTGCAGGGGGTATGCACCATCTCATTTCATTTCCCTCTTGAGAGTTCCAGCACCTTCCCCCCCCAAAAAAGCCTTGCTTATATTCCTGCCATTTTCTATCAATCTTGTCTTTATTCCTGAACACACATTTATTTATTTCAGTATACGGTTATGCTGTCCTCCCTCTAAGAAGCTCAAGGCAGAATGCATTGGTTTCTCTTTTCCTCCATCTTATCCTCACAACAATCTTGTGAGATAGGTTGGAGAGACAGAGACTGATTTCCCACAAGCGCTGCCCCGGCGTCGGGTCCTCCGTTTGCCCCGATTGCAGCTTCAATTTCACACTACTTGCCATGGGGCACATTTTGACCCAGGGTTTCACGCGATTTCCTCTGAGGCTTCAGTGATCCTGTTTTTTGAGGATCACCGAACCTCCGGAGGAAATCGCATGAAGCCCCGGGTCAAAATGCGCTCCGTGGCAAATAGTGTGAAATTGAGGCTGCAGTCGGTGCAAACGGAGGACCCGACGACGGGGCAGCGCTTGTGGGAAATCGGTCAGGGACTGCTCAAGCTGTAGGGAAATTCCTGGAGATTTTTTGGGGGGAGGGACCTTGGCAAGGTATAATGCCTTAAAGTCCACTCTCCAAAGCAGCTTTTCCTCCAGGGGAACTGGTCTCTATAGTCTAAGATACCAATCGTAATTCTGTAAGATCTCCAGGCCCCACCTGGAGGTTGACAAGCCTAGCCCAAGGACACCCAGATCTCAGTGCAGTACTTTAACCATTGTATGCCCTGTATTCTTGGTGCTTTTTTTGTGGGGGGGAACAGTGGGAGGGCTTCTAGTGTCCTGGCCCCACTGGTGGACCTCCTGAGGGCACCTGGTGTTTTTGGCCACTGTGTGACAGAGTATTGGACTGGATGGGCCACTGGCCTGATCCAACATTGGCTTCTCTTCTGTTCTTAACCACTACATCAAGCTGGCTGTAATTTTCTCCACCCCTTATATCATCTAGGCTAACTGTGGCTTCTGAAGCCTTAATAGTCACAAGGAGATCAGCCAGTGACATAACCTGCTCCTCTGAATAATAGCAGAGATCACATTTACTACTATGACTAGTTCAATGTTTACACAGAGGTGCAGTCATACTTTATGAAAGCTACACTGTGCTGCCCAGAGAACTTCCAATTTTGAAACAGACCTAAACCAAAGCCAACAACCTTTAATCCCTCTATTTATGCATAGGCATACAAGTCACAAATATATTTTATGGATTTATTTTTTATTTTTTACTCTTATGGACATACAGTGAAGTCCACCCTTAATGACTATAGAGAAATCTGGATGTGTAGAGAGAAATCTGGGTTATTTGCACTCCTGAGGGTGGAATAAAATAGATGCAGCATGAGAATATCCTCCATAGATGCATGAATGCACCACAATTATGTGAGGAAGTGGGGGGGGGACCTGCCTCCCAAACGCATTGAACTGAGAGCAGATCACTCATGTGAAAATGGCCATTATTTAGATAGGAGAAGACTGGTCCAGAAGAAAGGCTTAAAATTCCCAAGTCCAGTGTCCCTTCCCCAGCTGAACGAGCAGGCCCTCAGTTGCTGTTCTGAAATAAAGATGAGGGTCACCTCCTGTGTTGTGGGTCTCTCGTGTCATGTCTCTTTTTGTCCTTCAGATCGTTACACTATTGCACACTTGGCAGGAATGTTTTTAACTTTAGACTTCAGTGAACAATTATATCCATGCTGTGTCACAAGGGGTAAAGTTCCTGTGTTCCTGATTATCACTGAGGAACTTGCATTGGCCAGTCGATTTAGTTTCAGTTATAATAGCCAGCTCAGGTTAGCTATGCTGAACTCACAGACGATCTGGTGTCAGAAGACTTGAAGTGTGAGCTCTCAGGGAGGATGCCGGCACCTCACACATCATACGAAGTGTCTTGCAGGGGTCACAGAAAGACCCATAACCAGACCACAGGAGTAATGCAGCCCAGTCTTGTGCATGGTCTAATGGTTAGAGTGTTAAGGGGATGGGCTCTGGCTCAGTGGAAGAGCCTCTGCTTTGCATGCAGAAGGTCCCAGGTTCCATCCCTGGCATCTCCAGTTGAAAGGACCAGGCAGGAGGTGATGTGAAAGACCTCAGCCTGAGATCCTGGAGAGACACAGACAGAGGCTGTGGCTCAGTGGAAGAGTCTCTGCTTTGCATGTAGAAGGTCCCAGGTTCAATCCCTGGCATCTCCAGTTGAAAGGACCAGGCAGGAGGTGATGTGAAAGACCTCAGCCTGAGATCCTGGAGAGACACAGACAGAGGCTGTGGCTCAGTGGAAGAGTCTCTGCTTTGCATGTAGAAGGTCCCAGGTTCAATCCCTGGCATCTCCAGTTGAAAGGACCAGGCAGGAGGTGATGTGAAAGACCTCAGCCTGAGATCCTGGAGAGACACAGACAGAGGCTGTGGCTCAGTGGAAGAGTCTCTGCTTTGCATGCAGAAGGTCCCAAGTTCAATCCCTGGCATCTCCAGTTGAAAGGACCAGGCAGGAAGTGATGTGAAAGGCCTCTGCTTGAGACCCCGGGGAGCCTCTGTCTGTCTGAGTAGACAATACTGACCTTGATGGACCGATAGTCCAATTCAGTATAAGGCAACTTCATGTGTTCAGTAGAAGCACAGAAACCCAGACTCTAATCCCCATGGGGAGCTTGCTAGGTTACCATGTGCCAGTTGCTCTGTATCAGTCTAACCTACCTCACAGGACTGCTGTAAGGATAAAATGGATGATGAGAGACCAAGATTTGCCACCCTGAGGTCCTTCAAAGAAGGGTGGAATTTAAAAAATGTTAACAATTGTGTTTGTAAAAACATAGAAAATGACAAGCTAGATAAAAAAATGTGGGGGGGGGGGTTATAAGGATTACGACTGTATCATGCTTTCTTAATTCCTATGAGGAGGTGAGAACGATTTTGTAAGGTGCTTTGGGGTCCAACAAGGAGAAAACTGGTGTATAAACATTTAAGTAAGTAAATAAATAAGAAGCTGGTCTTGTTGAGAGAACAGGGATTTACTTTCAATAAGTAAGAGTAGGACTAGAGCGCTGGTTTGTACTTCCAGTAAATGAAGGTGTTGGTAAATTCTGGTGCGGCCCTCAGACTAAGCCCCGAACAATAATATGATTTTAAAAATATCATCTATGGAAGGTGGGGGGGTGTTTCCCATCAGGGGGGATTCCCATCTCTCTTCCCAGTGTTTCAGACCACCTGTGATTCTAGATATCTCCAGTCATCTCACTGGTTTTACAGCTAAGGTAGTACTAATAATAAAATTGTTCTGTGTGATAGAATATGCATGATAAATGTAAGCTACCCTGAGCCCGCTCTGGCTGTGAGGGCGGGGTAGAAATTTGATGGATGAATGAATGAATGAATGAATGAATGAAGTGCAAACTCCCCTTTGCCTCAGGAAAAAGGAATGCTTGTTTTTCCTGTATTTGATAAAATTGCTATAATTACCAGGAGGTTTAAAAAAAAAAAAAAGATGATAATGTGACATGTTCTCAAAGTGTGCTGCCATTTTACAATTTGACCTGGAATGTATGAGGGGGTGGATCCTTGGGCCTTGCTGGATATTTCCTCTCCCTTTCCTGAAATCTGAACAGCCCCTTCGACATGATCACGTTATTATCATGTTTGGCTGAGTTTGGAAATACTACACATATTGTGTACCCTGAATCAGGGGCGTAGACTTTTGGAAATTCCGGGGGGCGAGGGCTCCTTAGCGCGCGCGCTTTGCATGCACGCTCACTGGGGTGATGTTCTACCCCCCCCCAGGAAACCGCCGTGCCTCCCCGGGCCCTTCCAAGGCCTGCCAGCCGCTGCTGCCGGTGCCTCTCTTCCCCCCCACCCAGCCACCCCTTCCCTCTCCCTCTCCAGCAGCAGCGGCGGCCGGTCCTCGGAAGGACCCAGAGAGGCATGGCGGCAGGCGCTCCATTTTGCCGGGCGTGGCTCAAGCCCCCCCCCCCCCCCCGTATTCTACGCCTATGCCCCAAATTACTTTGCCCTGGAATTATTCAGATTCAGCATATTAAAATGTAATTGTTTTCTTTATCACAAGAAACTTTGTAGGCAATGCCACTATTCCCATGTGAAAGAAGAGAATTTCACTAAGGCTGGCCGGTGGAATCCAACTCAACTAGGATTTGAAGTCATGTCTCCCTGTACTAAGTACAGCACTCCATCCGCTAATGGACTTTAGGGCCATTCCATATATTATAAAGTTCCTGTGATCTCCCTGTGATTCTCATGGGTCTTGTCAATCAAACATGTGCTTGGGGTTCCATGCTAAGAACTTCATTCCCAGGTCTGAGCCGGCCTGATTTAGATCAGAACTTTGGTGCACGGGCAGAGTCGGGCTTAAGGCTTCCTGTCACATTATTTGCCTAACCTGGAATGGTCTCAGAGAACTCCTGTACTTGCCCCACTGGGAAAACTTAGCCACTTTGGATCCCCACTGGAGACAAAGGCAGGGTATTAATAAAGTCAATAAATAAAACAAATAGTAAAATGAAACCTCCATTTGCTAATGGCAACATGGAAGCTTCATCAGTGGGGCAAGCACCAGCTCCCTTGGGCCATTTCAGACTGAGAAATGGGTGTGTGGAGTCAGCTTAAGCACCCCTCCCTGTGTATGATGGTCCTGATCCAAAGTGGGCCCATGCATGCTTAGAATCATAGAATCATAGACTTGGAAGGGACCTCCAGGGTCATCTAGTCCAACCACCTGCACAGTGCAGGAAATTCACAAATACTCCCCCCATACACACATCCAATGACCTCTGCTCCATGCACAAAAGATGGCAAAAAACCTCCAGGACCCCCAGCCAAAGTGGCCTGGAGAAGAATTGCTTCCTGACCCCAAAGTGGCAATCAGCATTTCCCTGGGGGGTGTAAGAAAGGACCACAACTAAGCACTGAATCAGCCCTTCCTACTCTCCTTTCATGTGATCTGCCTAAGTTCACAGAATCCGCATTGCTGTCAAATGGCCACCTAGCCTTTGTTTTCAAACCTCCAAAGAGGGAGAGCCCACCACCTCCCGAGGAAGCCTAGTTTAGTTCAGTAAGGAGTTTAGTTCTGAGTATGGAAATCTCAGACCACATCTGTCTAGAGGACACCTGGAGGAGCACAAGGGCTTTGTCATGTGTGGGTTGGGGGTTGGAACTGCTGTCAAGTCATAGCACTGACTTATGGTGACCCCATTGGGCTTTCAAGGCAAGAGACGTTCAGAGACGGTTTACCATTGTCTGCCTCCACGTCATGACCCTGGTGTTTCCTGGCGGTCTCCCATCCAAATACTAACCAGAGCCAACCCTGCTTTGGATTGGCTGTGACTTTTCTGGACTCAGAAGAGAAACTCCATAAAATTAATAGCACCAAAGCATCCCTCTGCTTGGGCGTTACATACAGTCTGGGAAACTGAAGCCCTTCCTTCTGAATCTTAAGACATAAACCTATGCAGAAAAGACCACCTAGGAATTGTCACATCATCTTATTTTCTGGCTGCTTGAGTTCACGCCAAGAGAATGTCTAGAGGTGTTGTCATGGCAACTGCATTTCCCTCCTCGTTAGGCACATAAAAGAGGATAAAAGGAGAGGTGTTGCTATAGCAACCTTTTCCCCAGTCCAGACACCAGCAGTAATCAAAAGGAAAATCTGAAGGGGGGGGGGGGAGTCACACTCCCATTGGGACATCAAGAGAGCCACCTTCTGTAAAGGAAAGATCGTTGATCACAGTTTTAGCACATTCAAAATGCACAAAAGTTTCTGCAAAAAAAGAAAAATAACCATGATCTTGCTCTTTCACTCATGTTTTTCATGATTCTGTCTAGTCATTATTCCTCTGTGTTGCTACTCAGGTGCCACATTTTTATTTGGAAAGTGATCCCAGCCAAGTAGAGAATGAGGTCACATAGGGGCTCTGATGACATCATGGTCTAATGTAGCCAATAAGATTCGGCTACCTGATGTCAGTGAAGGTAAGCAAAGCTGCACTGCCCACATTCTTTTCTAGCCTTATTGCTGGGAGCATAGACTCATAAGTCTAAAAAGCAGGGCTCATATGCACACCAATGCCTGAATCGTTAAGAAGAAGAAGAAGAAGAAGAGATTGGAAAGAAAGTTCCAGACACCTCCTGTGAACACTCTTTGAGAACTCCCCGCACACTTTCAAAAATTTGCATAGAGTGGCCAGCCCCCAGGTCCTGGTGGGGGTTCCCCTGCTTTGGGGAGCTCCAATCCACCCCAGCCAGCTGCCCAGTGGGGGAAGCCCCACCTCCCAAGCCCCACCCCTAAGATCAACCACGTGCCCAGCCACCCCTCTCCTTTCCCTCCTGCCAGATTTAAAGGGCTTCAGCTGATTGGCAGGGACCATGTGGCCCACTGATCAGCTGGAGGGCCCTTTAAATCTAGCAGGAGGGAGGGAGAGGGGCAGTCATGGGCCACATGCTTGGCTTGCAAAAAGACCCTTTTAAAAGACCCTTGGGGGGCATCCCCACCCACCCCCGGATTGCCCCCTCCCCAAATCCTCCTGCCGGAGCAACGGAAAGACCTGGCAACCCTAAATTTGAAGGATTCGTTATTTGCAAAGCTCAGTCCTCTGGTTCCTGCGTCCCATTCTTTCTTACAAACTTCTTAGGGAGGGGAATAAAGTTCCCCAAAATGTCCTGTTCCTTTTTTTATTATTTTAACATTTTTATTTGGTTTTAAGACATTGTAGGAAAGGAAGGGCACAGGGGATGGGATAGGACATAAAAAAAAAAATTCATCAAGCTTATATAGTAGCTATTACAAATTTTCCATCTTAAGTCTTTGTTTTCAGATCTCTTTCGTTTATATAATTACTAAAGCTAGTGTCAATTAGTCAAGTTGCTAAAATCTTCCATTATGATTCCCGGGGGGGCGGGGGAGGAGACATATTCTGTACAGTTCAAGTTAGAGTCATCCTGAGTTTATAGTAATTATATTCATTGTTCCTGGTCTTCAGAATTTCTTTTCACCCAGTTGTCCTCTTCCTTTTAATGGAGGGTTAATGGGATTTTATATACACAATGATATTATTTTCCTCCATGCCATCGAAAGTTTCAAATGCCTATCTCCATACATTAAGCCTTTATTTTTAAAAAATAGGGCATTTTTAACCTGGCCAATTGGCAACTCTGCCTTTAATGGATGTACAAAAGAAGTCACAAAATAATTGCAACGTTATGTTCTGTGATGAAATCTGTGATTATCCGATTACCTTGAACCTTATCCAATTACCTTGAAACTTATCCAATTACCTTGAGACTTATCCGCCCCAGGGATTATCCAACTATTATCCTGGGATTACCTCGAAACTTATTCAATTAACTTGGAACTTATTCAATTACCTTATCCAACTGCCTTGTTTGGGCAAGGTCAGGGGTGCGGCTTACCTGTGTATATAAGCAGGCCCCCTGACCTCCGTTTTCTTATGCTTCATCTGGACCTGAAACAAACTTGCTAGGCTGAAATCACTACCACCGGCCTCCCGACTCCAGTACTTTTCACAACAGATATAAACCTTTCTTTTTACCAATGGTAAAAATAAAAGACCAAACACCTCTAAACAAGGGGTCTTCATCAGTGGTCTGCAAACAACCATGATCACTGCAAGATCTCAGTGCAAAATGTTAAGAGTGAAGAACGTGATATTCCAGTCCTTTGTTTTTGAGTTTATATTGTAGCCTTTTTGTATGTCTTTTAACTCCTTAAGCCAGGGGTCCTCAAACTTTTTGAGGCCATGTACACCTTTGGGATTCTGACACAGGGTGGTGAACACAACAGCAAAATGGCTGCAGCATAAGGTGGCGCCAAACCCAAACTGTCAGTAAGCGAGGTTGTGCATTACTCTCACAGTGACTTCAGTGTTGAAGGCAGAAGCTCTGTTTCACTGGATGACTTTCAATCTGCACAGACCTTGGCCAATCAGAAGCTCTGCCGGGCACAAGCCCCTTCTGGGTGTGCCTACTTTTGAAAATCACTTGGAGGGCACCAGGAAATGGGTTGGCAGGTGCTGTGACACCCATGGGCAGCACCCTGGAGAGCCCTGCTTTATATAATGGAGTGGACTTCTTTGGGCTTTAGGCATGCATTGCAGTTGAACTGACTTTTGGGAGAAGGAATCTGAGCTTTTGGTTCCACAGAATCATAGAGTTGTAAGGGACCTCCAGGGTCATCTAATCCAAGCCCCCGTACAATGCAGGAAATTCACAAATACCTCCCCTCCACACACACACACAACCCCATTAACCCCTGTTCCATGCCCAGAAGATGACAAAAAACCTCCAGGATTCCTCATCAAACTGGCCTGGAGAAAATTGCTTCCTGACCCCAAAGTGGCGATCAGCATTTCCCTGGGCATGTAAGAAAGGGCCACGAGAACTAAGCACTGACGCAACCCTTCCTGCCCTCGTCGTGATCTGCCTATATTCACAGAATCAGCATTGCTGTCAGATGGCCATCTAGCCTGTGTTTGAAAACCTTCAAAGAAAGAGAGCCCACCACCTCCCGAGGAAGCCTGTTCCACTGAGGAACCCCTCTAACTGTCCCTATCTATATATCTAATAGCCTAGGCATGCGGATATCTAAATCCATGCGGGGGGCACCTGGGGGGCAGGGAGATTTTTCTGCACACGTAGGAGACGCGACACGTGTGCAGAAAAATCCTAAAAGTTAAAAAAAAAACTTGGGGGATATTTAAATCCCCCCAAAAGTTAAAAAGCATTCCCTGCGCATGCAGGGGGGATGGGGGGGAGAGATCAGTGAAGCTCGGCGGCTCTCTGCCACACAGGCCTCACCGGGGCAACTGGGGGTGGGGGGGAGAGATCAGCAAGGCCCGGCAGCTCTGCGCCGCGTGGGCCTCGCCGGGGCAACCGGAGGTGGGGGGAGGCAAGGGGGGAGAGGACCCTTACCTTGGGCTGGCGCTTCACTGGCGCTCGTTCTCTCCTCCCCCCTCCCCACGGGTCCCGCCTCTTGTAAGAACAAAATCTCTTCCCAACATTCTACGTTGGAATCTTATCGTGACCATGTCTGTTTGACTTAGACTAGTTTATACAATTTGTTTTTAGTTATTTGCGGGCTTCCCGATGGCTTTTTTAGCCTTTTGAAATGGTTTCTTGAGAGGTTTTAGAAATCCAGAGGATACTTCCTACTGTCAATCAGATAGTTCAAGTGGTTAATGATTATCTGAAACGTTTCAAACAGGTTAAAGTTTTGTTAATATATTGAGGTAGCTGAAACAGCCAAAAAAAAAATAAGATACAATAGTTTGGTGGGGGTTGCGGGAACTCTATGAGCCCCCTCACTGAAACATGTAGTTGACTGTTTAATCATGCTGTGGTCAGTAAACTGTTTAGCTTGGTCAGTCTATCTTTCTTATTGGTTTCTTTTTAAATTAGTTTTAGGAACCTAGTTTGGCACTTCTTTGCAACCTTTCCCCACCTCTAATACCTGAAGTTTCATTTTTTTAATGAAAACAGCATGCATGCAGCTAGTTAAAGAAAGGTTCTTACACAGAGCATATTTAAATCAAGTGTTAGGTGCAGGGATGCCTTACTGCAACCAGTTACAATAACATTTACAATTTGATCGTTCTCGGGACAGAATTACAAAAATTATTATATCTGTAGGTTGACATTCCACTCATGGGCTGACCTATAGCAGGACTTCCGAAATGTGAAGCCCATTTTCTGAGGACATGCGATGATGGACGGCCTTCGCTCACCTCAGGTAATCTCATGGCAACCTCCTCATTTTAAGAAGCAGCAGTATTTGAATGTGGCCAGAATGGGGAGAGTTTAAACAACAGTGGAGTAGGGTCGCCAACTGCCTGGAGAAAAAAGTTCCCAGTCCCTTTAGTAGAGGTTTAGTGGGATTTTATTTATTAGGTGATGTTATTGACCTCAGTGCCATGGAAAGTTTCAGCTGCCAAGTTCCACACATCAGGCCTCTGTTAAAGGGACAGGACATTTTTCTGCAAGATTGCTGGCGATCCTAAATAGCACTGGACTGATTCACACATGATGTTAATAGCCCTCTTGGCAGAATAGGTGGACTGCTACCATTGAAAAGTATGGCCTTTGAGGGGATGGTGAGAAATACGACATCTCAGACTAGGGCTGCCAAGTCCCCCAGGAGGGCGGGGGAAACACCGATTTTTAAAGCTTACCCCCGCTTTTTCAAAATTGGCCACCGGGGGAGGCAATGGCTGCCAGCAGGAACACAGCCTGAACTCTTAAAGGGGAAATGTCTGTTGAGGCTTTTTACTGCAGGCTCTCTGCAGACATTTCCCTTTTAAGAGTTCAGGCAGAGCGAGCAAGAGAGCCCCGCCCAGAGATTAAGGAGGGACTAGGCTCTTTCTACTGAAGGGCGTGCTTTTGCATGTCGCTTGCAAAGTTGCTGCTGCGGTAAGCTGCTGGGGTAAGCTGCTGGGGTCTGCCAGCTCTTTTCCTTCTCTCTCTCTCTCCCCCTCCCCCTTTCTTTCTTTCTTTTTTCTGTCTGTCTGTCTCTCTCTCTCTCTGTCCCCATCCAGCAGAGGTCCATCAGTGGCTATTATTAGCCACAAGGTCTAAATGGAACACTTTGTCTGGGGCAGTGATGCTCTGCATTCTTGGTGCTTGGGGGGCCACAATGGGAGGGCTTCTGGAGTTCTGGCCCCGCTGCTGGACCTCTTGAGGGCACCTGGTATTTTTGGCCACAGAGTGTTGTACTGGATGGGCTGTTGGCCCGATCCACTGTGGCTTCTCTCCTGTTCTTATGATATGAAAATCATATTTAGCACTTGTGTAGCACTTAGTGCTTCATATTCTGCCAAGATGAGGAAGGATTCAGTAGGGCCGTTGCTCAGTGATAGAGCATCTGCTTGACATGCAGAAGGTATCAGCCTCTTCAGCTAAAAAAGGATCAGGTAATAGGTGACATTAAAGATCTCAGCCTGAGACCCTGGAGAGCCACTACCAGTCTGAGTAGTCAATACTGACCTTGATGGACCAATGGCCTGATTCAGTATTAGGAAACTTCATGAGTTCATGTGTCAGCATGTGGAAGCAACATCACAGGATGTGACATCACAAAATGATGTCACTTCCTTTCTCCTGGCTCCACCCACAAAGTCTCCTGGCTCCACCCACAAAGTCCTCAGATATTTCCCAAGTTGGACTTGGCAGCCCTATCTCAGACTATCTTGCAGGAGGCCTTATTTCACACGTGAAAGTCGGTGAAAAGTCACACTGGTAGATTCTGCAGCCTGTTTGAATGGCTGGAGGACATCTTTGCAGTGGGGAAGGGGGGAAAGTTGGGGACAGGTGATTGGAAACAACAATAGCCTTTTCTGGTGCCACAGACTGTGCAGAAGAGGTGTGATGGCACGTGTTTCCTGAGTGGAGAGGTTCAGATCTATTAAGTTATGGAGTGCCGCCTTAAGGCCCAGTGGTGACTGAATTTTACAGAGTATTCCACAGAATGCTACTGTGAGACAGGCGTTTACCTGCAGATTCATAACAGAGAAGAACCTTAGACCCAACATCTGAACTTTCCCTCTACTATCACTAAGCACTGATTTTGTTCCTTCTCTTGCAGTCTCCTCTGCCTTATTCCTTTTGGATGATCGCTTTAGATGTTGATACAGTCAGTGGACCCCAGGCCAATGGTCCAGGGCAGGGGGCTCAGTAAAAGAGCCCCTGCTTTGCATGCAGAAGGTTGCAGGTTCAATCCCTGGTATCTCCAGTTAAACGTCAGGTAGTAGATGATGTAAAAGACTTCAACCTGAGATCCTGGAAAGCCATTGCCAGTCAGAGTAGATAACATTTACCTTAACAGACCAACTTGCTCAGCGTTAAGTCAGCTTCATGTGTTCAACAAGGCCGCTCTAAAAGCAGAGGCCATGGGGAAAGTGGTAGAATTGCAGGCAAAGTGACCTTTGTAACCACTTGCACAATTATTCAGGAAACAGAAAATGAAAACATTAAAACAGGGGTCATGAGAGAAGTGGTGAAATTGTGACCAAGAGGATATTCATAACCACTTGCACAATTATGCAAGAAAGTAGTACATGAGAAAGTACTGGGATTCTTTTGAATGGCCTTGTTTGAACTCTGATGGTATCTGTATGTTTTCTCCTTCAAAGTTATAAATCTCCACTCCACAGTTGTCACCTGAGAATTCTGTATGGCCAGGAGTAAGGGGTCATTTCCTGCTGGAGCGCACCGGAGCAATACCCCAGCAGTAAAGAGCCCAGGGGGTGGGCACATGTAGCAAGCCCCGCCCCCTGCTCTGAGCAGCCCTCAGTCGGGCCACAAGGAGCTGGAAGAAGGAAGGTAAGTTGCAGAGGCCCCCCTCCTTGCCTTTCCCAGTCCGCACCCATGCACGGGCCCCGGAGAAAAGCCTCTGCCACATGGCTTGGCTAGTGCAGGCTCTCTATGTCTAACCATGGCTGTTCAGATGACCAATGAAGATAAGATGAACCCAGTATGTGCTCAGAGGCATTTTTTAAAAATTTTCCCTTGCTGTTGCCTGAATCTCGTTGTTTTGAGGCCGAACCAACCCCTCCATTTTCCCCAGCCTTGAGAAACTGCCAGCCACTTGCTCCTCTCTGCTGCTATTTCATGTCTGCTGAGCAGAGGCTGTGGCTCACTGAAGTTGCGGGGGTGGGAAAGCTGACTGCCTGGATGCAGCTGGGGTGAGGGGAGGTGGGCCCCAACATGGCAGCCTGGCGAGGCAGGAAGGGAGGCGGCTGCATTAAGGGATGCCACACCTCAGGTTCCACACATGAGCCAGTGATGAGACACTGGGTGGGACAGAGGCACAGGCAGTTGTAGTTTGCAGAGGTTCCTCGACGTAAAAAATTCCAGCGGCATAACAGAACCAACCAGCCCTCTTTCCATGTAATAAACTCACCTCCTGGGGGGGGGGGGTGGATTCTCTCCCTGCTGGGATTGTTTTACTGCCCCCACTCCCAAGGAGCACCTGTCGTCTGGTAGTGTCTCGCGCTCTCCCACCTCTGTCTTGCGAATGTGCTGGATGCATGCATGCGCCTAGGCCCAAACAAAACTGTGCAATACTAAGACTGACCAAAGCAACATAGCCAACCCGCAAGCTTCTGAGGTCTGCAGAACACGTCAGTGTCCTTCTGAACTTGCAGGCTTGCACACTGTTTTGTGTCCTTTGGGTTGGGTGTAATGAGAGTATCCACATGGCTTTTTGTGGTGCACTAATTAATGCCACCCTGATTTGGGAGAAATGTACTGAGGAACTTCTCTGGGTGACCTCAGGGCACTCACACATCCTTTGTATCTGTATGTTTTATAATGAAGCTATGCCATCTGGAGCTGGGTATGAAAATTATCAAAAACTCCCCAAAACTGGGGTACATACAAATAGATTTTCCTGCAAATTTAGGAGAAAACTAGGGAGGGGAGTTCCAAACATTAAAATGAAATGAGGGTGTGGGGGGGGACTGAAAAGTACTGAGTTCTAGGTGCCATGGATGAGTGAGACAGCATAGTGATCAGCTCTTTAGTTTTTTGGTACAGCAAGCATGGAGAATACCAGCCAAGGTGGCCAACTATATACAGACTCCTGATACACACCCACAGTCCCATTAGAGGGTTTGAATCTCTCGCCAAAGTCCCTACTGGTGTATCCTCAGAGGCTCAGGATCCTTGGCCCCTATTGTTCCCTGGAGCCAAGCTCAGACTGTCTGCTGCTGGTGCCTAGTGGCAGTCAGTGAACATAATACCCCTCCTCCCATAGTTTGAGCTCCACCTGGGTGACATAGTCCTTTAAGTATGCCAGGGGTGGCGCTCCCACAGGGAATGTCGTGGAGCAGGAACCAGGGCTTCAGTAGCCCCATCAGGCGGACCTGCCTGAATACTTGGCTGTGGGGGCAGAGGAGTCTCTCCAGCTCCAAGACAGAACTAGGTGCCCAGTCGTCCTGTTCGGCAGCTGGCCTGGGGGCCAGTTCTGGGAGATTCCTGACAGAGGAGTTGAGTTCAGGGTTGACTGGCAGGTTTCCGCTGCTGTTTCCCACAGCCGGAACATTCAGTGCGGCAGAAAGCAGGAGTCTCTGCAGCTGGTCAACATGCTTCCGCAGGACCTGGCCATCTTCCATGGAGACCTCGTAGGACACAGGTCCCATTAGGTGAATGATTCAACCTGCTAGCCACAGAGAGCCCTTGCCAAAGTTGCAGCTGTATACAGGATACTCTGGGAAGAACCCCCATGGCACCACCCATTGTTCTGAAAGGCTGCACGATTCTAGAGCCCTGTCTGGGTGCAGTCTGTCCAGCAGGATCACGGGCCACTGGCCCATTAGGCGTTCCGCTGGGCAGTGGCCGGAAACCAGGTTGGGAGTGGTCCGTTGTACCAGGAGGAAGTGGGCAAGACGGACCTCCCAGTTACCATCTGTGATTCTGCTGAGAGCTTCCTTGGCGGACCAGACCATTTGCTCTGCCTGGTCATTGGTCACCAGGTGGAATGGTGCAGACCTTATGTGCCGGATGAGGTTGCTGCAGAGGAACTCCTGGAATTCCTCCAATGTGAACGCCATCCCATTGTCAGAGACAATGGTGTCTAGCTACCCATGGGTCATGAAGATCCAGCGTAGTCCCTGGATGGTATCCTTGTAGTGGAGATGGGACTTACCTCCAACCATTTTGAGTAGGAGTCCACCATGACCAGGAATAGTAGTCCATGGAATGGCCCGGCAAAGTCTATGTGGAGCCTTGACCATGGTGTGCGGGTGGATTCCCAGGCTTGTGTAGGAGCACTCAGCGGATTGGGGTGGATGGCTTGGCAGGCTTGGCAGCGCTTTACCCAAGCCTCGATCTCTGCGTCTATCCCTGGCCACCATACCTAGCATCAGGCCAAGGCCTTCATGCAGACAATCCCTGGGTGGGCATCATGTAGGCCCATCAGGATGTGGTAACACAGGGCACTGGGGATGACCACTCTGTCTCCCCACAGTAGACATCTCTTGTGGGTGGACAACTCATCCCTGCGTGCCATGAAAGCTGTAAATTCTGGGCCCACTGTGGCCATGGGCAACCCCCTCACCACCCAGCCCAGAACCCAGGAGATGACAGGGTCCCTGGCCAAGCAGCAAGTGATGTCTGCCACCTGGAGGGGAGAATTGGGGAGGTCTTCCACTTGGAGGACGTGTGTGCTGGAGCTGGGTCATCCTCGATAGATGGCAAGGGTAGGCAGCTGAGGGCATCAGCATGCCCCATAGCCTTCCCTGGATAGTGCTGCAGGGTGCAATTGTATCCTGACAGAAAGATGGACCATTGCAGGACCCGCGGGAAGAGGATTTGCAGCATCTTTTGATCCATGGCGAAGAGGCTGAGAAGAGGGCAATGGTCTGTGACAGTGGTGAAGAGCTGGCCGTAAACAAAGTCATGAAATTTCTTCACGCTGGCCACGATCGCCAGACCCTCATGGTCGATCTGGGCGTAATTTTGCTCTGCAGCTGACAGTGTCTGGGAGTAGTAGGCAACTGGCACCTCCTGCCCATTCAGGAGTTTGTGAGCCAGCACGGTGCCCACACCATAGGGGGATGCATCGCAGGCCACAACAACCAGCAGTTCTTCATCAAAATGTGCCAGGACAGTATTGGAGGTCAAGAGCGCCTTGACACTCTTGAATGCGGCGGCCTGGCGAGGGCCCCATGTCCAGGGGGCCTGTTTGTCCAGGAGTCGATGTAAGGGCTCAGCTACCACCACCTTGTGTGGGAGGAAGACCTGGTAGAAATTCAAGATCCCTAAGAATGCCTGGAGTTCTGCCTTAGACTTGGGTGGAGGAGCCTCCACGACGGCTTTTATCTTGTCCCTCGCTGGATGGAGACCATCTGCGTCAACCGTGAAGCCCAGGAAGTCAATGGAGGGAACTCCAAGAAGGCACCTTTCCCACTTAACCTTAAGGCCGGCCTCGTGAAAGCGGTGTAAGATGGCACGCCGTCAGGAGGCGAACTCATCTGGTGCAGCTGCAGAGATTGAAGAATGATGTGACCCCTGGAATCCCTTTCAACAGAGAGTCCATGAGATGTTGAAAAAGTTCCAGGGCAATGCACACCCCGAACTGCAGCCTCGTGACTTTGAAAGCTCCTCTGTGTGTACCAATGGTTTGCACAGTGGCTGTGGCCTCGTCCACCGTGAGCTGTTGGTAAGCCTGGGTGAGATCGAGCTTGCTGAAGATCTCCGCCCCAGCCAAAGTGGCTAGCATGTGTCTCACTACTGGGACCGGGTATGCATGGTCCTGTAGAGCCCTTGTTTAGCGTGCACTTGTAGTCTGCACAGGTGCGGACGTCCCCATTTGGTTTCACATGGGTGACTATGGGAGTCTCCCAGGCTGAGTGAGATACCGATACAGGGACCCCTTGTGCTACAAGATGGTCCAGCTCCACATCGATTTTAGGCTGCAGGGCAAACAGGACCTTACGTGAACGCATGCAAACGGACACCACTGTGGGGTCAAGTTGCAGGGTCACTGGGGGGGGGGGCGTGTAGCAACCCAGGGTTCTGTCAAAGACAGACGGACACTCACCGCAGACTTCACTAAAGTCTCACGGGGCACACTGCTTTACTCCCTTTATGGAGATTCCCAGAGGGGCAAACCATGCATGGCCCAGAAGGCTTACTAGGTTGCCTTCGACTACTATCAAGTACGTCATCGAACCCCCAGTACTGGACCTGGAAGCTCCCCACACCCCATATTGGAATGCGGTTCCCCTGAAAGTCCATCAGGATCACGGGTGAAGGGTGCAAATGGGGCCCCCCATAAGGACACAGTCTTTTAAGGGTCTCCTTCGATACGATGGAGGCAACGGACCCGGAGTCCAACTCCATGGAACAGGGGGACCCCTCTATATTAACCCAGACCTGGATTTTGGGGGCTGAGTTCCGGCTGGGAAGCCACAGTACCTGTTCGCTTGTGAGGAGGTAGAGGTCATCAGTGGTCCTCATGGTGCATGCTGGTCCGGTGGTGGAGATGCAACCATGTCATCAGGGCTCAGGACCCCCTGGAATGGCAGGTGCAGCAATGTGACCCTGCTTCCAACAGGACTGGCAATCAGCATCATGGAAACGGCAAGATTTCCGTACGTGTGTCTCTCCGCAGTTGGCACAGGGTGCTGGGGCGTGGGCCATTGTGGGTGGTGCTGGTGGGCGATGCTCCAACCGGCCAGGGTGGTGGATCTGTCTGATAGGTCAGAGGCAGAAGCCACTGAAGCCTGATGTGTGGACGATGGAGCCCTGTCTTGGTGCGACCTCGAATGCTGTGGCCGCGTGGAGTACTGTCTCTAGCTTTAAGTCGGTGGTTCCAATTAGCTTGTGGCAGAGTTTGTGGTCCTGGACACCCCAGACAAATTGAGTGAGGATGATGTCCTCGATCTCCTGGAACTCACAGTCTATGGCTAACTGGCGGAGTTCAGCCATGTAGACTGCGGCCGACTCCCCAGACTTCTGTTGGCATGCCCACAAATCCATTCACTTCGCCATCTTGGTCGGCTTCAGCACGCAATAACTTCTGAGGGCTTTTGCAATGTCCTCGTAGGTTGCCTCGGCCAGCTTCTTGGGGGAGAGCGAGCCTTGTGCTAAGTGGATGGAAGCAACTCCGCAAGAGCTTAGCAGCAGCGCCCTTTTCTTCGCCTCATCCGTAATTTCTTGGTAGCAGAAGAAGTTGGTTAGCTGCACTACCCAGGCTTCCCAGAACTCAGGGTGCACAGGGTCGAATGCCTCGATGTGTCCTGAAGCAGCAGCCATGACTCTGGAGCAGGGCGGGAAGTGTCGCCCTGAGACTTGGGTGGTGGTGCCTGGGGGCACTGGAGCCCGGCTGTGCTCGGTGGGCAGAGGATCAGCGCTCAATGCGGGGCTGGAGTCAGAGTCGGTGCTGCTCATCAGGATCCGACCTTCATCGCCAGTGAAAAGTACTGAGTTCTTGGTGCCATGGATGAGTGAGACAGCGTAGTGTTCAGCTCTTTAGTTTATTGGTACAGCAAGCATGGAGAATACCAGCCAAAGTGGCCAACTATATACAGACTCCTGTGACACACCCACAGTCCCATTGGAGGGTTTTAATCTCCCGCCAAAGTCCCTGTTGGTGTATCCTTGGACGATCAGGATCCTTGGCCCCTATTGTTCCCTGGAGCCAAGCTCGGGCTGTCTGTCGCTGGCGCTTAGTGGTCGTCAGTGGACATAACAGGAACCAAGCCATGGGAGCATTATCTGCCCAAGTGCAGACAACCCACCGGAAACAGTTCTTGGAACGACAGTGGGTGGTGGATAATGACAACCAATGAGAGAGAGGAAGAATCTAGAAAGGCAGGAAGAGAGCAAGTAAGGATTGGAAGTTGGACAGGGAAGAAAGTAGGTGGATTGTTGGCAGCACAGCTGCTGGTGATGCCAGATAAGAATATAAGAGAAGCCGATGTTGGATCAGGCCAATGGCCCATCCAGTCCAATACTATGTCACACAGTGGCCAAAAATACCAGGTGCCATCAGGAGGTCCACCAGTGGGGCCAGGACACTAGAAGCCCGCCCACTGTTGCCCTCCCACCAGGCACAAAGAGTACAGAGCATCACTTGCCTCAGACTGAGAGTTCCTATCTATACCTGGTAGGTATTAGCAACTGATGGATCTCTGCTCCAAATGTTTATTCAATCCCCTCTTGAAGTTGTCCATGCTTGTAGCTGCCACCACCTCCTTTAGGTGAAGCAGTACTTCCTTTTATCCATTCTAACCCAACTGTTCAGCAATTTCACTGAGTGAATGCTCTATCCTATTTATAATCTTGTAAATCTCGATCATGTCACCCCTCGGCCATCATTTCTCCAAGCTGAAGAGCCCCAAGTGCTTCAACCGTTCTTCATAGGGAAAGTGTTCCAACCCTTTGATCAGTCTAGTTGCCCTTTTCTGCACTTTCTCCAGTGCTATGATATCCTTTGTGAGGTGTGGAGACCAGAACTGTACACAGTATTCTAAATGAGGTCGTACCATCGATTTATACAGGGGCATTATGATACTGGCTGATTTGTTTTCAGTTCCCTTCCTAATAATCCCCGGCATAGTGTTGGCCTTTTTTAATGCAGATACAAAAGAAGCTGGACAGGCAACGAAGCAATGGCTGGAATGAGGAGGCTGGATACACACACAGCTTTCCCGTTCCATCCATGGTCTCCAGCCTCATCAGGGAGAGAAGACAGACAAATGGAGAGATCCTGGAGGATGGGGAAGAGAAGGCGGTACCCCTGTGGTTGCTGCATTCTTTCTTTCTTTCTTTCTTCCTTCCTTCCTTCCTTCCTTCCTTCCTTCCTTTCTTTCTTTCTTTCTTTCTTTCTTTCTTTCTTTCTTTCTTTCTTTCTTTCTTTCTTTCTTTCTTTCCACACCTGTCCATGTGCAGGGCAGAAGGTGAGTAAACAGCAGTGGCTGAGAGAAGAAGGCATCACCTATGGTGCTTCCTCCTTCCTTCTTCTACACCTACTGTCCCCAACTTAGAGAAACAATGGGCAAGTGGAAGAGGAGAAGCATGCAACAGCTCCTTTCCACACGCAAGTTCTTCATACCTCCACAAAAAGACAGAAGGATATAAAAAGGATAGGAAAAATGTTGCCTAGCAAGGCCCATCATGTGCTCTTATGGACTTTTAATGTTCATAAGCTTGAACTTTGGGCTGTTATGCTCTGAAGGACTAAATGCACTCTTTATTGCTGTAAGAGGCTCCAGTCCATTCCAGGAAGCAGGCACCCGACATAGTTCACACAACGAGACAAAGACCCCATTGTAAAAGGGTTCTTCTGTCTCCTCACGCTAAGGCAACACCCAGCCCCCTCCAACATTCCTGCAAGGATTATGCTAAGTGAAGTTACCTAGCAACTAATCGTTCGCCCATCAAGTGGCCAGGCCAGGGCCATTAAGAGACAATGGAATGGCTCAATGACTCATCGCAAGCTTGCCCAGGTGTCAGTTCCTGTTTAGACTTTAGTGTTGCAATATTGACCACCC
Source organism: Lepidodactylus listeri (assembly GCA_029233225.1). Taxonomy (NCBI): domain Eukaryota; kingdom Metazoa; phylum Chordata; class Lepidosauria; order Squamata; family Gekkonidae; genus Lepidodactylus; species Lepidodactylus listeri. The sequence continues at coordinate 105,217,659 of JARCFY010000009.1, read as the reverse complement.
CTCCACATTCCCTCCTCTTTTTACCTTGACCAATGGTAGGGTTTGTAGGGACGGACTACCTGGTAGGTGTGTTAGTGGGATGTGGTTAGCGCAGCCCACCCCAATACCACCTTATAAAAGATCTTGCACACCATACAATCGCTCTCTTGAGCTTCCACGACCCCTATCTGCTTTCACACCCATTATGTCCAGCTTGCTATCCCAACACCCATCCTCCATCTTTAATCCCTGAGTCTGCAGCCAGAGAGAAGCGTGTTTCTTCCAGTTCAGATGACGTTCCCCATTTTTCCTTTCTACCCCTCAATCTTCTTTTGGAAAAGGACCACCCATCTCCAGGACAGGTAACATATCTCCCAACCAACTAATCTCCTGCTCATGCAAAAGTGCTATTCTTCTGTCTAAGTTTCTTAGGACTTGTGTGTTTGTGTGTGTGATTCTGTTTTTGTATGTTTGAGAACATTTTGCAAGTAAACATCCTTCAAACGAACCACTCCGCCTCAGTGCCTATTTTCTGGAAACTCCTGGAAGGGGCGGGACCTTGGTATAGTTGGTTATTTGCCAATTGCTAACTGTAAATTAAAGCAATTCGGCTAACATGCATGCTGGCTAAACTTGCTATAGTGATAGAAAATGGCTTACTGGAAAGTGATATATCCAAATATTTCCACGCTTAATCTATACTAAGAAGCTAAAAATAAATGCTTCCATATGTAATCATTATGAACCTTAGCATGATGTGCAAATAATGTTCGTTATTTTCAGCTGGGGGGGATTCCAGGAAGGAAAAATGATAATTTATTTCTATGGCAGGCCTGGTGTTTATTGGTGTCTCTTGCTAGAAATTACTCTCTTCTTCATGATGAAAGATGGACATGACCCAGCATTAAGCATGTTTCAAGAGAGCAATAAGCCTGCAGTGAACTCTCTGGCTGATATCAGTGGCCCTTCTTTATGGATGGATTACATCCCACGTGCTTGCATAAACCAGCCAGAGGTTAATTTGAGCCAAACCTCATTAAGGTTCAGCATTGCCAGGGCTGAAAACCTGGAACAAGCTGAACAGCAATATGAGCCTTTGAACATTTAGAGAATCATTTTCCTCGGATTTCATAATGAGCCTTCCAATGTGTATGAAAGGGCTTGCAAACAGCAGGTAGCGTTTTCCACCTGAAAGCTAGCAGTTAAGAGGCTGAGCTGTAATTCCGGAGTCCACACTTTGGATCTTGCTTCTGGCAAGAGCCAACTGAGAAGTTTAAGAGAATTCACCCCATCCTTATTCCACTCACACATCCACCTGCAGTCTGGATTCTCAGGAGCCAACTGGGAAGTTTAAGAGAATCCCCCCCATACTTATTCCACTTGAACATCCACCTGCAGTCTGGATTCTCAAGAGCCAACTGAGAAGCCTAAGAGAATCCACCACATACTGATACCACTCATAAGAGGATAATCATATGGATCTGCTTTAGTGCATCAAACACTTTGGAGAATTTAAAGCAGTGATTATTGTGTTTTACTATATAGAACTGGTCATCGTCAAAGGGGCCATCGGTAACAACTGCATATCTAAGACAGGATTAAGAAGAAATGCTTGCGGTACGACACATGCAGTCCATTCTAGGAAGTGGATTCCAGAGCAGCTGCCATTTTTAACTCTCCAGTCTCCACCACTTTGGGTTCAACCCATCAATAAAAAATGCACAGTGAGATGGAAGGAGAAGGAGAAGAGTAGGTTTTTATACCCCACTTTTCTTTACCTTAAGGAGTCTCAAAGCAGCTTCACATTCCCTTCCTCTCCCCACCACAGCACTGTCACATTCCCTTCCTCTTCCCCACAGCAGTAAACCTTGTGAGGCAGGCAGGGCTGAGAAAGTTTTAAGAGAACTGTGACTGGCCCCAGGTCACCCAGCAGGCTTCATGTGGAGGAGTCGGGAATAAAACTCAGTTCTCCAGATGAGAGGTCACCACTCTTAACCACTACACCACACTGGCTCTCTCTAGTGAGTGACTGGATACCCTCCCCACTGTGTACACAGGGTGCACCGATTTCTGTGATTCCATTCCTCCATAACCCTCTTTGCCTCTGGGGTAAAAGAAATTCACATTCCCTTCCATATGCATGTACATTAGTTAATTATGTGCAATCTGCCTCACACAAGCCTTGTTCACAAGTTACAGTGAATCCATATATGTGCGTACATCTATTTGTAAGGAGTCAATGAGCATTCATGTTGCAAATGAAAGCAAACTCCAGCACCTAGATAAAAATGTAATTTCCATCACACGTTCAGCTGTTACATGCAATGAAAGTAACATGAGAATTTATACACATGTATAAAGAAAAATCAAGTGTACGTTGTATATGGATTGTGCTTGCATTCACTGTAACTTGTGAACAGGGCCACAATGAATGGAGGGGATGTGGTGGGATGTAGAAAGCACTGGGATTCTGATTGCGTGCCTCAGCAGCAATAGCTCCTCCCTCCTTAGTGATGCGCTATCCCATATATGGGCAACTAGGATGAATGTCACTGCTGCTCTCTTTAGCCCTTGCGTTGAGAGAAGAAGAAGTGTGTGTGGACAGGATCCAACCAAAACCACACAAAAAGGTAAATTCAAAAGTACCCCGACATAACAGACATCTTGGGGATATTCCCACCCCCCTTTTTTTTCTTTGCACTCTTTGGATCTAGCTGGCAAGCTACAAGTCACTATATTTTGGGGACTCACTGGTTTCCAGAGTGAGCTCCTCTCCAGAGCAAAAATGTGAATTATATTTAATTTTTCAGCTGCAATAGTGTTGAAGGCTGGAACATCTCATTTGAGACCTTAACCATTGGAGGTGATGTTAGGAACTCTAAATTCTGAGCATGAATAGACCCAACACTCCTTTAGCAAACCCTTTTATACAAATGTGCTTTGTGGGTTGAGGTGGAAGAGGACACAGGAACTGATGAGACTGAGGAGCAAAGGAGATTTCACTTACCTGGAACACTTTTGACAAATTGTCAAAGATAACTTGACCCGCGCTGACTTTGTGCTTGACTCCTCGGACTGTACCGTTTTTGCTGAGGATGTTGACTCTTTTCGCACCAAATCCCCTCTCTTTGGCGGCTCTCATGAAAAGGAACATATCGTCCAACTCTTTCTCATTCTCGTCGTACTCTGATCCCAGGTTTCCATTGTGCTGCCCGTCAGATTCACTGAGCCGGCTCTGGTCTGTCTCGGAGCTGCTCGTGCATTCGGAATCCAGGGAGTCAGAGGTTTCTCCATCCGCGTACACCTCCTTGAGCACTCGCCCGCTATGCGAAGAGGCAATGCGAAATCGGACTTTCCTTGGCTGCCTCTCGCCCTCGCCCTTGGTGTCACTCTTAATCATTGTCCCATCTGTCAGTATGAACTGCTTACATCCTCCTGGTGTGGGCTGTCATCACTTTTGCCCGTTTCTCACACTTAAAACAATATCAGCGCTGCTTGCCAGTGACAGAGGTGCTGCTCCTATGAAAGCGAACATCTAAAGGAAAGAGGATTCCCAAGAAGGTCCAGGGCCGATCGGCGATCAATAATGCATGTGGATGTGTGCTATGGTTACCTTTAAACTAAAACCTGTAAAATGAGATCGTCGATTAAATATTAACAACCCTTTGTGTGCTTTTTTCAGGCCCAGAAGGGGGGAAAGGGAGAAAGAGAATGGAAGTTTCTAAATTTTGGGGGGGTTTAATGATATACAAAACATATCTGTTGATTTGTGTGTGCTGACAGAGAAGTAGAAAGGAATAAAGGAGGAATTTAGATGGAAAGCTGGAGTTGACATCCTGAGCTCTAGCTTCTGGAAAGGTAGCTGCAGATCCCAAATGTGCCGCATGGACCTATCGGAATGTTGATGTCCTCAAATGACATCTTCTGGAGCCACCTTAGGCCAGTCACATGCTACACCTGACTACCTAACTCCAGTGGTGCTAACAGGGCTGGACTTTGGGGTGAAAGTTCTCAGCTCAGCAGGTGGGTACCCCAAAGCAGGCTGTAGTTTTGTATTTGCAGTATATCTTACCATCTGGGGGGGGGGGGGAGGCATAAAAATCAATATAAAAGCACCTAACTGCACCACCGTCTGAATCTTCTTGAAATAGCTCCTCAAGGGCACCTGTTTTGTAGGTGGCAAGCCAGGACATCCATACAGTTAAGGCATTTGTGTTGTTCAGACTATCTGAAAATTGCTGTAATCTACTCAGACTATATGTTCCAGAGCAACCGTAAGGTCATCTATATCACACCTGTGCAATGGAACCTGTTATTACAGGGTAAGGTGGCTCACACTGAAGTTTATTGGTTTAGCGTCCACTCACAGAATGCTTAAATCAGCTTAAACTAAAAGAAGACCAACACCACATTTCAATCCTCTAGCTAATAACAATACGACAAACTCAAGATAGTTTTAAAACCTGAGGAAACATTCTCATCAAAGGCCTTTCGGGAGAAGTTCTCAGTGAAAGCTAGAAGATCTTCAGTGATGGTCTCGGGGGAGGGAACATGAAAAATTAGGGATGACGGTTCCCCATCCAAGCAGTTACTGGGCCTCATTCTGCTTAGCTTCCAAAATCAGATGTGCCCAATCTTATTTTATCTTAGAAATTAAGGGTGGCAGCTGAGGCCCATGGCATTTCTGAAAGGATGGGTTCCTTTAACAAAGCCTCCCTGGACACCTATCCCAAGGAGGCTGGCATAGGAGGTGGTGATCCTTCAGTTATTTAAGACCCAAACCATTTAGGGCCTTTTTTCTACGCAATTTAGTGCACTTTTGAAGACTGCTTTTACTCAGCTCTGTGAATATAAAATTACAGGACCAATAGTATCCTGCCCACCTAACGGCTTCATTTAAAAAAAGAAAAACAAAAGCCACTGGCCAAATTTCACCTTATGTGAAATTCAGAGCAGATTTTGAAGCCTCTCCTCAGGCAAAACAGGAAATTTAAAAACAAGAAAAAGCTCCAGTAAGACTAGTAAAAGGTATTTGGGGAGAGAAAGCTGCACATCTTCTCACAATGTGATAAAACGCTTTAAAAGTAATTTTTTCCCCTGCTTTTCAGATTCTTGGATCTTAAGGCCTTAGTTTCTCAATCAAAATAAAATTCAATTTAGGATTTTCAGTGCCTCTAACTATATATTGTTACCACCACCTTCTGTAAGTCCCTGTTTTATGGCTTTCTAAAGCTTTAAAATGTTTGTATTAGTCTTTGTACGTGGATTTGAATGATGCCAGTGCCATATCTTTAACTAAAATAAAATCAACTGTTTCTTGGTTATCCTGGTGATAAACTCAGATTGTATATAGATCTTTCCACAAAGGTGACTTTGGCTTTGGATAGAGGGCCGCGGTCATTAATCAAGAACTGCTTGACTTATTCTTATGAATAACTGCAGCTTGGAATACAAATGTGGAGTCCATAATTCATGGGAGTGACCTACCATGCTCCATACCACACACCATATTCTTCTCAGAAGGTCACACATGCTCCAACTAGGGTTGCCAACTGATCCTTCTTGCAGTCCCTTTATTATAATTTGAACTGCAGGCACATATCAGATGATATTATTTGACTCCATGCCATGGCAAGCTTCAAGTGCCTATTTCCGTTTATTAAACCTCCATTGCAGGGACAAAACTTTTCTGTTATTCTGTCCAATTGGTAATCTTAATTCCAGCAATGAACTACTCAGGTGTAAGACTTAGATACTCCTCCATCCAGAAACATAGGAACTCTGTCCCTTTGTTCCCAATTCAGTCCACAATGTTTTCCAACTCTTTAGGCATGCAGTGGAGGAGAATACAGGTTCTTGGGATGGGCACTGCTCCTAGGAATGGGCATGAATCAGCTCACAAACGTAAGTCCATGATTAATTTTGGTCAACTCATGGCTCGTGAACCAAAGTTCATGAACTGAAGAGCCACCACAAACTTCCACGAATTTTAAGGCAATTCATAACAGTTGTGAAGAGCAGAGGAAGTTGGGCCCAACTCCTGTTCTGTTTGTTTGTCAAGGAGAAGTGTGGGGAGTTGTGTTTATGCAGTGATTACTGGGCCCTGAACAAGATCACCATGAGGGACTAGTATTCATTGCCACTGATTCCTGAACTCTTAGAGTGACTGCACAGAGCTACCGTATATACTAAGTTGGACCTCGGGGGGGGGGGGGGGGGGCGCATATAACCGGGTGAGTATTCAGCAGGTGGATGTATAGAAGACAGTGTTCAGTACATGATATAGGCAACATGAGCACCTGGTCATGCCATGTTCCAACAGTTCATGAATGATGTGTTCCAAGGCCTCCTTAGACCAGTTCATCATCATCTATCTTGATAACATCTTGATCTTCTCCTGTGTCCCTGCCAGACATCCTGAACACATCCACTCTGTCTTACACTGCCTCAGGCAGCACAGGCTATACTCCAAGCTGGAAAAATATGCATTTGATGGGACTTCCGTGGAGTTCCTGGGCCACCATATATTACCAAAACTAAGCACTGAAAATGACACAGATAACAAATGTGCCGAACACCAAATTTATATGCACATTGGAACTTTAAACGTACTATAATCAGTATGCATATAATATCAACTGGGATTCACAAAATGTTCTAAATGCAAACAAAAAAGTCTCTGAGCATGTACAAAGTTCACAAAAATGTTTTTCAAATACAAAGTCCCTGAGCATGTACAAAGTTCATGACGAAGGCTCTAGATTCTGCTCTTTGTTTCGTATTCTTCTTCAGAAAATAACTTCTACTGAAGATGGAGAGACTTCATAAACAAAAATATATAAAGGTAAGTGTCAAGCAATCCCATTAATTATTATAAACTGAAAACTTAATAGAGAAGGAAGCCTAACGAGTAGCTTCCACAAAAGAGACTTCAAGTGAGAAACGTAGACAAATTTGTAGGTTCTCCCCGACCTCTGGGGATTACTGTGTATACTGTATTAACCCACCATATATTACTGCATGGTATCTGGATGGACTTAAAGAAAGTGGAGGCAGTGCTATCCTGGAAGGTCCTGAGGAAAGCAGAGAGAGAATGCAGCCAGTGGCCAGGGACCCCCTTTTGAATGGCAGTCCTTCCAGCCAACTGATTTTGACGCCCCATGGAATCTTGCCACTTGAAAATGGCTTTATTATATAGGAAAGATGTTGTTGGAAATTTGGGGGGGGGATTACAATGGGACCCACTTCTAAACTTATTCTGCCATTCAGGACCCACTTGTAAAGTAACTCCATGATACTTTCCCCTCTCCAAATGTAAAACACAGAAATCATTCATCAGTCAACACTCAACAAGCTTTAATTTTAATTTGCATGTTTTGTACAGATAAGTATATAGTGTCACAGGCTGTATTTCACATCCATTTTGTACATCAGGAAAGTCATACCCAAATTTGGCATCATTCCTCCCAGGGCCTCCTCTTTCAGCTCATTCTGTTCCATACCCTCCATCTTGGTCTTATAACTCACTTTTGGGTCATGATGCACAGTTTGAAAACCATCAACTTAGACAATAATGCATTTGTACTTCTGTGCGGCCTTGGTGTAATATTAGTGGGCAGGGCTTTTTTTGTAGAAAAATCCCAGCAGGAACTCATTAGCATAATAGGCCACACCGCTGGCAGCACAGCTTATTAGCACATTAGGCCACTCCCTCATGTTACCAGAAGAGTGGTCATCCAGCCACACCCACCTTTTGTTTCTTATTCTGTTTACCTTGTTTGTTGTCAAAACCCAGGGCTTTTTTTGTAGCAGGAATTAATTTGCATGTTACACCACATACCCCTAAGGTAGCCAGTCCTAATGAGTTTCTGCTGTTGGGTGTGGCCTATTATGCTAATGAGTTCCTGCTGGGTGTGGCCAACTCAGGAGCCAGCTGGAACTCTGTTCCTGTGTGTTCCTGCCCAAAAATAGCCCTGTTAGTGGGTAACCACCTAACCCACCCGGATTATTTGTATTTTTCAGTCTTCTATATATTTTGTCTGTTCTTGATTGATTCTCATTTCATAAAGGCAAAGTTTCCCTTGCTCGAAAGCCAGTCAAATCTGACTCTAGGGGGCAGTGCTCATCTCCATTTCCAAGCCAAAGAGCCAGCACTGTCCGGAGACTTTTCCATGGTCATGTGGCCGGCATGACTAGGCACCAAGGCACACAGAATGCTGTTACCTTCCCACCTAAGTGGTATCTATTTATCTACTTGCAATTTCTTGCTCTTGAACTGCTAGGCTGGCAGGAACTGGGTCTAGAGACGGGAGCTCACTCCATCACACAGCACTCAGGTCTCGAACTGCTGAACTACTGACCATCCGGTCTGCAACTCAGCATCTTAACCTCTGAGCCACTGCAATTTCATACCAACTAGTAAAAAGAACTTTCCTAGTACTGCTTAAGAGGGATCAGAACAAGGCCTCCAAGTTCTAGGACCATTTCTTTGCTTCACCCCAACAATGTTAACAATTGATAACATTTCATCAGCTTTACTACCTGCCTGTCAGACTTGTTTCCCTGCTCAAAAAAAGATGATTTATTTCTTTATCAGCTGCAACTTATACAGAAGAAATGAACTCAAAATAATAAATGACAAGGGCAAGTAGGTATCATATGTCATCGTTTGAAGTTACTGCTTTTGAACAACAGAGAAATATCTTGCCGTCTCTGGTAGCAAAAAATATTTATTTATTTGAGATGCTTTGGACCTGCCTTTCCTCAAAAAGGATTCAAAGGGGGTTGCAAAGCTCCTTAAAACAATATAAAAACAAACAGGGACTAGTGGGGAAATTGCAGGGATAGGAATGAGTTGCTGTGCCTCCACTTGCTTCTCCCCTTCATGGTCTCTGCCCACTGGCTCACTTCCTTTCTCTGGCAGGGGCTGGGGGATAGGGTTGCCAGGTCTCACCTGGCTGCCAGCGGGATGGCACCTGCCTGGTCCCAAAAGTGACATCATCATGCATTTGGGCAAAAAAATTCTATGGTCACAACAACCTCCGGGTGACGTCATTGTGCTGGGCACATCGGGCGCATTGGGGCTGTTCGAGGGCAGGGCTCCCCCACCAGCCAGCTGGCCATTGGCAGATTGGGGGGCCCAAATTTGGGGGCAACCCCACCCCTATTGGAGGGATGGCAACCCTAGTGGGGGAGCAGATCGGGAAGGAAACCCCGTTCTCACAACCACAGCTGCCGCTTCCCCTTCTCTCCTTGCACTGGGCAAACAAATCAAAAAGCAGCAGTGCCACCGCCTCTCTTCCCCTCTTCCGTGGACCCACTTTCCTGACCTCTCTTGCTGACCACACAGCTTCTTTTCCCTCCTTTAAACCTTTCCAGGTCAGCAAGTGGGTGACGTGGGGCAGATGCTGAGGCTAGGGCTGCCAAGTCTGCCCGGGGGGGCGGGGGATCCCCCGCTACAGGGGCTCCCGATCCACCGGCCAGCATTCGGCCGGTGGGGGGAAACCCACCCCCGAAGTTGTCCCGCCTGGACGACTTCCCCCGCAAAATGATGTCACCCAGAAGTGACGCCATCACGTTGGGGGCGTTGCCAGGGCGACGCTCTGGCAATCGCCCCCAAACTCTATGATACCATAGAGTTTTGGGGCGATTGCCAGAGCGTCGCCCTGGGAACGCCCAATGTGCTGACGTCACTTCCGGTGACGTCACCCGGCGCACGCGCCAGAGAAGCTCCCGGCCAGCGGAGGACTCCCCCCCGCCGGTAAGTTTAACAGACTTGGCAACCCTAGCTGAGGCCTACCCTGGCTGAAATAATTTAGTTTATTTTCTCACATTGCAAACTTTATTCCACATAAAGGAGAGAATGTCTACTTTATAGTGGCTGATTAATTGAGAAGACATCTGCTAAGCTCTCACCAAGGTGCCAACGTACCATTCTAATATTTATAGCCAGTGTTCTGATAATGGTGCCGAAGGAGTGCAAGCCATTGTTGTAGGGGAAGAAACCCTCAAATTTTCCTTGTGCCCACAATTGGAATTTTGTGTTGGTGCATGCTGCAGACAGCAGTTCTGGCTGGGCAAAGGAGTTTTTGGGAAGGGTACATCACATTTAGTAATTTTTTTCTGGAGCAATTTTTTTTTTTTTTTGAGGAAATGGCCTTAGAACATTTGGCACAACTGACCCCGAAAGTTCTGTCTCAGACGTGGAATGCTCACCTAGATCCTGTAAAACTGATTTTACTGCAGTTGCCACCGCATACTGATGCATTCAAGGAGTTCTCTCATAATCATGATGGGTACAGGCATGCAAATAGAATTATTTAGTCATCTTTGTATTAAATGGGCCCTCAAGGCAGCTAACAGTTGCCCTGACCTGGACAGCCCAGGCAACGCCGATCTCATCAGCTCTCAGAAACTTGAAGACTTACTAAGGTAAAGTGAGATATAGAAATCATCTTCTTCAGATCACAGAATCACAGAGTTGGAAGGGGCCATACAGGCCATCTAGTTCAGCTCCCTCCTCCTCCTTTTACCTCATGAAACTATGAGAGCAGTTAATAAAAACCACTTGAAACTGTGATTTCAGATCTGGGCTTGATGATCCCTTATCTGAACCATGGTGTAAACCATGGATTTGTACAACGGCTGACTTGAGAGAGTGAGCAATCCTTTCCGACGTGTGTAATCCTCATTCATGCAACCCATCAGTTATAAAGGGGAGGGAAGTTGAATCACATGGACTGAGCATGCTCATGAACTCTGCTTTACAGTAAGCAACAAGTGCCAAGGCCCAATTGCACGCTTCACTGTGTGCATAGAATGGACACATCTGGGCCACAGGCAAGCCATCCTTATAAAAGTAAAATACCCACTTAACTAAATTGAATTTCATTGATAATATCTATTAAATCACCATGTGGCACCGTAAAATTACCCTTTTCCAACTACTTCTTGTTCCAGCTTGTGAGGGACAACTGGGAATATTGCTGAATTGTCAGTTGAGGATTATTTTTTCCTTATGAAGTAATTTGTTTCTTCTCACTTTCTGTCTCTCTTTTGTGCTCTTAATTACTGGGTTCATCGACTCCCTTTCGTTTGCTAAGTTCCAGATAAACTCATTTCCATATTTACCACTTAAAGATGTTTCAAGGCGATGTTTTTGTACTAAATGAATCAAGAAACGACTTCTGAAATCAACAGCCCCTGACTTAACTGTTGTCTTTGGTGCGTGTATTTATGTGGTCCTTTGAATCATGCATGTCTGCCTTTATAATTATTCTCAAGGGTCCTTTTGTAGAAAAAGAGGTGCAGGAGCTCATTAGCATAACTCATTAGCATAACTCATTAGCATATGCCATGTCTCCTGATATCACCGGAAGTGTGTCAGAAAGGGAATGTCAGTTTCAGCCCCATTATACCCTATGGGCCATTGAAATCAATGGCAAAAACTCATAGGGTATATGAGGGGCTGGAGGAAAGGGGTTTTGAGGGAGAGGCTCCAAACATGCAGGGTAGCTGCTGGGGCCTCTCCTTGAAATACCCACCAAGTTTCAAGAAGATTGGACCACGGGGTCCAATTCTATGGGCCCCCAAACAGGTAGCCCCATCCCCTCCATTGTTCTCTATGGTGGGAAAAAACGTTACTTTTTTCCCACCACAGAGAACAATGGAGGGAATGGGGGCAACCTGTTTGGAGACCCGTAGAATTGGACCCCCTGGTCCAATCTTTTTGAAACTTGGGGGAGAGGTCCCAGAAGCTACCCTGCAAGTTTAGAGTCTCTCCCTCAAACCCCCTCCCCTACAGCTGCTTTTAAAGTTGCCGCCGAATTTCTGTGGCGGGCCGAATCAGATCAGAGAATCTGATTCAGACAGTGGCTGCCCTACTGCCCCTCCTGAGCTGGCAGAGTGGCACTCCGCCTCGCTCCAGCCCCAAAGGACCCCTGATTATTCTTATGTGTAATAGCCAAGGCACTATTAGCTAGCCATGGGTACAATTTTGGATTCTGTAAAACTCAGTAGTTAAGATGCTGAATTGCAGACCAGAAGATCAGTAGTTTGGCGGTTCGAGACCTGAGTGCTGTGTGACGGAGTGAGCGCGTGTCTCTGGTCCCAGCTCCTGCCAGCCTAGCAGTTTGAAAGCAAGAAACTGCAAGTAGATAAATAGGTACCACTTTGGTGGGAAGGTAACAGCATCCTGTGTGCCTCAGCGTCTAGTCATGCCAGCCGCATGACCACGGAAAGGTCTTTGGACAGCGCTGGCTTGGACAGCTTGGAAACAGAGAAGAGCACCACCCCCTAGAGTTGGATTCGACTGGCTTTCGAGCAAGGGAAACCTTTACCTTTACTTAAAGCCAGGAGAACTCCCACATTCACAGAAATAATGGGGTTTTAAACACCGGGTTTGATTCCCCACTCCTCCACGTGCAGCTGCTGGGTGACCTTGGCTCAGTCACAAGTTCTTTCAGAGCTGTTCTCTCAAGGGCAGTTCTCGGGAGAGCTCTCTCAGCCCCACCTACCTCACAGGGTGTCTGTTGTGAAAAGGGGAAGGGAAAGGAGATTGTAAGCCACTCTGAGCCTCCTTCAGTTAGTGAAGGGCAGGGTATAAATCCAATCTCTTCTTCTCTTCTTCCAAAAGGGGGGAGAGGGAGTTCAAAACACCAATTGCAAAAACCAATATAGAGCATGTACAATCATTGCAAGTGTTTGGGGCATTTGGGGTTTCTACAGCAACCCAAAAGGGGGCCCTACATTGCATTAGGAGCAACAAACCCCAGGAGGAGGAGCTAAGGGGGAAGGGGAGCTGGAGGAGCCAGCGCAGGGGGAAGCAGTCCCTCCCTGGGCCCTGAAAGAGAGAAGCAGGGGCCAGCAGAGGAACAGGATTCCCCCTTCCCCCGTGAGGATTCATGGATTCCACTGTGGTGATCTAACCATTGTACATGGTGGTCTCAGGGTTGCCAGCTTCTGGGTGGGGCCACACATGAACGCATGAAGCCGCCTTACACTGAATCAGGCTATTAGTCCATCAAGGAAGGTGTTGTCTATTCAGACTGGCAGTGGCTCTCTGGTGCCTCTGGTAGTCCCAGATCTTTCATGCCACCTTCCACCTGTTCCTTTTAACTGGAGATGCCAGGGAATCTGGGACCTTCTGCATACCAAGCAGAGTCTCTGCCATGAGGGTTGCCAAGTTGCTCCTGGCAACTGGCAGGGGTGGGAGACCCAATTGATGTCGCAGCAACATGTCTACCTCACTTCTGACATGACTTGGGAGTGACATCATCATGCAGTGATGTTGGGGCGACACTGTGGTATTTGGGCAAAAACTATGGTAAATTTGGGCAAAAACTCTATGGTAAATTTGGCTTCTACCATAGAGTTTTTGCCCAAATACCAGAGCATCATCCTGATGTCACCAACGTGATGGCATCACTTCCGAGTCCTGTGGGAAGTGACATAGACACGTTGCTGCAACGTCAACTGGGCCTCACTCATTTTCAGGGTAAGTCCCCTCCTCACCGGCCAGCTGATCAGCGGTGGGGGGGGCTGGTAGAGGTGGGGGGGCTGGCAGCGGTGGGGGGGGGCTGAGGGTCTGGCAACCCTGTCTCCCATTGAGCCACAGTCCCTCCCCCTAATACTCTCCCAATTTCTCCTGCAGATCTTTCAGAATTATAATTTGTCCCCAGATTACAGGGATCAATTCCCCTGGATAAAATGGCAGCTTTGTATGGCATTATACCCACTAATGGTCCCTCCAAACTCCACCCTCCTCAGGCTCCACTCCTGGATCTCCAGGAATTTCCCAACCCAGAGTTGGCAGCCCTAAGTGGTCTCCATGCTTCCATAACCAAAATAGGAAAGGAAACCTCCCTGCTCCTATTACTAGGGATGAAGAGCCCATGGATATTAGGGGCTGTTTCCAAGAAGCCGTGGCCAGTCTTTGCTCGTCTTCCAAATTTCCTCTTGCAGCATCTCATGTTGCCTTGCACTTGTGGTTGGTTGCCAACTCCAGATTTGGAAATCCCCAGCGATTTGAGGGTAGAGACTGGGAGGGTGGAGTTTAGGGAGGGGAGGGAACTCAGTCCACCTTCCCAAGCAGCCTTTTCCTTCAGGACAAGTGGAATAAATGTGTTAAACAATCTATGTAGTCTGGAGATCAATTATAATTCTGGGAGATCTCCAGCCCCCTGTGAGAGTCTAAGAGATTTCAAACTGCAACCAGAAGTTCTTCACCAGAAAGTCTTATTGTCAGTGGATCTGATAGTCGTCTACACATCTTGAGTCAGTAATAGAGGGAAGGGATTAGAGGGGTTACAGATATAGTGTATTTAAACAGTGTAATGCAAAGTGAAACCTCCAATCACCATACAGACAAAAAAAGGTGCCCAAATATGCTGGACGTTTCATCCCCAGGCTTAAAGTGGGGAAAAGTTACAGTTAGCACCTGCAAAAGAGAAGCAGCTAAGATGCTGTGAAAGGCAACACATTCAAGGTTAGGGAGGCGCAGTGAGATAAGCCACTGCTGGTGAGAACAGAGATACATTCCAAAGGTGGGGGTATGAGGGAATGATGCGGAGGAGTAGGATGTGCCACTTCCCGCCCGGGAATGGCAGCCATAGCTGACACCCCCACCTGGAGGCTGTATCAATATAAAAACACTCCGTGAATTAATTACGAGCAAAAGCAGAAATCTTTGTTATAGTTCAACAGACCCTTATATATTCTTAAAGAGCTAGGATAAAGAAGTACTTAATACAAAGTCCACAAATCCTTTGTATAAACAGTTTTAGGAGGACAAAGATCCCATATCTTTAGGAGTAGCAGCTATGCATGGCTGACTTCAATGCCATGTTCGCTTTCCACTTCCTCAGATAGCTGGCAATCTTTAGCTATGAAGCCAAGGGCATAGACTTTCCCATTTCCGGGGAGGGGGGGCAGAAGCGATGCTATGCTAGGTCCTGAAAAGAACCGAGGTCCAGTGACATCATAGGGAGGAGCCAGTGACATCACTGGCCATTGTCACTATCTATGGAGGTGAAGCCATGTGGGATTTAGGAAGGAGCTCCACAGAAATTTAGGGGGGCTTGGGAACCCTTGGGATCCCCCTTAGCCACGTCCCTGGGCTGGGCTAAACCCTGGAAAAGGTGGGAGTTGGCCAGTGGTATCTCAGTGGTCTCCTGCTGTGTCCTTTATTTAAATTCACTTTTAGAGCAGCCACTTTTAAGTTCTGCAAATATACATACTATGCGCCATGGGCATCAACTACGGGGGGGCTCGAGGGCTCGAGCCCCCCCCCCCGAAATTTCCCGGGGGGGGCTCAGCCACCCCCGGCAAAATGGAGTGCCGGTGGCCAGTCAGCCGGCCGTCGCCGCTGCTCCTTCCCCCCCACCCCCGGCCTGCCCTCCTGCCTCCCTAGGGCGGGGGGGAGGCATCTGCGCCACCCCCGAAGGCCCCGAGCGCGAGGCGGAGCGGGAGCCGGGGGCCCGCAAGGGCGACGTGCTGGCCGCCGGTGCCCGAGGTGAGCGGGGAGAGGGAGGGAGGGGGCGGGGAGCACGGCGGGTGGGCGGGCGGGCACGGCCCAGGGGAGGGAAGCGGCGGCTCCCTGGGGCGGGGGGAAGAGCGGCGGGGACATGGTCCCGAGTGCGTGAAGCGCGCGCACACGAGAGAGCCCCTGCCCCCCGGGATTTAAAAAGTCTACGCCCCTGCTATGTGCATAAGACAAACAAATGGTCACAAAATTGAAAGTAAGGAGGGCAACACAGAAAAGTCTGGAGGGGGACATTTTAAAAGTTTTCCTGGGATTTCATTTACGGGAGCCTTGTTTCTGCCTTATTCATAAGGGCAACTTTGTACTGAAATTTACTAAATTATGGCATCACAGATGCCTTAGTTTGGTAAATGCATGGCTGAAGTCTCTGAGCCAGAATACCAAACAGTTGCTGTGCACTCAACTTCTGAGCAAGGTACAGAGCTCAGAGTCATTCCACTTTGCAACCTATCGTTCCAGTCCCAGAGCACTGAGCCTATTCCCAGGGGCTGTCCTGTCATTCCACTCTGTGACCTGTCATTCTAGTCCCACAGCCCAGATTCGATTGCTAGGGATCATCATTCCACTCTGGGGACTGTCATTCCAGTCCCAGAGTAGCCTATCTGGGCCCAAAGACCTTAATGGAAAAACCATTCCACATTTTCGTTGCAACTTTTTTTTGTGCTGCAATGTTATTTCAGTGGAGCCCATGCAAGTCAGTTGGCGTTCCTGGCTCCCATTATCTCCAATGGGCCTTCAAGCCCCTCCCATTGTTTCCCATGGGCAATCCTGTCATTCCTTTTATACATCCCAGTTAGTTGTCCCTTTGAAACTGTACCACATCATTTTAAATAACAGCAAAATGAAAAGCAGGAACGTGTACAGAATGCACATTTCTTGCCAATGTACTTTCTGGGCTGCACACAGGACAGAAGGAAATTTTAAAAGGCCTCTGATCTGCATGTCCCCTCCCCCCCCCCCCCCCCCCCATCCTCACACAGCAGAATCAGCATTTCCAATTCCTGCACTGGAGCTAGGGATGCTTACCTCCAGTGGGACCCAGGGATCCCCGGGAATTACAGCTCATTTCCAGACTACAAAGATCAGTTTCCCTGGAGAGAATGGATGTTCTGGAGGGTGGACTCTATGGCACTGTACCCCACTGAGGCCCCTATCCTGCCCAAGGGAAGGAAGGAAGGAAGGAAGGAAGGAAGGAAGGAAGGAAGGAGTGTGTTTGGGGGGGAAGCAGCTCCCTTACTTCCTGCTCTCACACACCTCAACAGAAAGAGAAAGAAAAGAGAAAAAGACAGAGAGAGAGAGAAGGAAAGCCCCCCCCCCACCGCACTGACTGCAGGAGAAAGTGAGCCACTTCCTGCTGATGGCGCTGGCAACTGGAGGCCACAGAGGAGCACACGTCAGCTGCATTGCCAGACCAAGTCTCCCTGACCTCCCCCACCTCCATTCTTGCCCACCTGTCCTCCCCAACCTCTGTCCTTCCCACCAACTGGCACACAGGCGCACTCTGATCCCGGCTCTGCTACCTCCCCCTCCAGGACCTTAAGGATGGCTGGGTGCAGTAGCGTCAGTGGGAAGGCGGCTTGGGTTTTGGCAGCGACGGCAGCAGCTCCGAAGTCGCTCCACTCTGCTGAAAGGTGGGCGGCCATTTTATAGTTAGTGCAGGCAGCGGGAGGGTGGGGTTGGAACCCACTAGCCCTGCGCTGAGAGGGAAATGGGTGTGCTGGCACTGGTTGCCCCAGGGAGGGGAACTCATTCACCCCGAGCCCCCCTGAAGATGTGTGAAGCTGAAAATATGTGTGAGGCTGAAAATATATTTCTATGACATATCCGCTATTTGTAACATATTTACATTTGTCAGAACATACTTACTGAAATGAGGATTCAACGATTCTCCTTAAACAGGTTTTCCAAATCCCATTGCCCCACTGACATGTTCTCCTTTCTGTCGACCAGTGAGTTTCTGGTCTTGGTGAGTCTCTGAAACATATCGCTCTTTTAACTGGAGTTGCCCAGGAGAGACTTCCTGCATGCAAAGCAAATGTTCTTCCAGTGAATTGTGGGCCCCGCTCCTAACAGGAGAGGGAAATGCCCAATCTTCAAGCGGGTGATTCCAGGCTAAAGAAAAATAGCAACATCACAAGGCACGCAAATCCTCTTGAATTTTGCAGTTATCCACTAGGGGGCAGGGCTGCAATTCGTGGAGAGCCAACCCATCTGACAGTGGAGCGTTTCCCCGTTGAACCCTTTGACTTCTTTCTCTTGATGATTTCCCCAGTCTCCAACAACATTCATCCGGACTCTGCTCCGGCCCGGGTCACGCAGGTATGGGAGGCTCCCGCCGGGCCTTCCACCCACACAGCTGTGATGCTAGGCCCCTCCACTCCCGGTCTCTCTAGCTTGTCACATCCATCAGCTACTTGCCAGAGGATTTCAGCTCTCTTGGTGCCCTGGAAGGAAAACAGCTTCTCATGCCAACACTGTCTCATCTCAAACCAAATATCATTGCCCAGAGAGAGAGAGAGAGAGAGAGAGAGAGAGAGAGAGAGAGAGAGTCTCGTGCCCTTCTCAGTCAAATAAATAACCACTGGCGTCCGTGAGCTCAGAACACCCACCTACCAGAGAGGCTTCCTGTTGAGTCGCTGCATGATTAATTGCTCTGGTTTTGCCCCTGCCGCTCAGCTTTCTCTGAGGAGGGGTCATTGTGCTAGAGTGCTGTTTCCAGGATGACTGAGACACCTGATTACCCTAGGGTTACCAAGTCAGCCCGGGGGGGGCGGGGGATCCCCCGCTATAGGGGTTCCCAATCCGCCGGCTGGCATTTGGCTGGCGGGGGAACCCCGCCCCAGAAGTTGTCTGGTGAGGACGACTTCCCCTGTGTAATGACGTCACCCGGAGGTGACGTCATCACGTTGGGGGCATTGCCAGGGCAACGCTCTGGCAATGCCCCCAACGTGATGACGTCACCTCCGGGTGATGTCATTACGTTGCCGTGGCGTGTGCGCAAAGCACACATGCTAGAAGAGCTCCCGGGGGGAGAACAACTCCCCCCCGCCGGTAAGTCGCTGGTACTTGGCAGCCCTAGATTACCCCAATGTAAAGATGCCACAGAACTTCCTGTCTCCTGGGGGGGGGGGGTAAACCCGCTGCATGCCTGGATGAATCAGTGTGGTATAGTGGTTGATGTGAGCTGGGACTGTGGAAGCCTGGGTTCAGATCCCCACGCTGCCATGAAGCTCACTGGGTGACCTTGTGTCAGTCACATACCTTCAGCCTAATCAACCGCTTAGGGTTATCGTTGTTGGAGAAGTCAGCAAGAAAAGACACACAGGGAGCATGAGGGAATTTAGCAGTGGGCATAGGGGGCCCTGAGCACTTTCTGCACAAGCCCCCCCACCAAAAAACCCTGGAATCTCCTACTCACTTTTCCTTGCTTAACTTTCCTCCAGGTGCTCATCCCCCCTCTCTCAGTTTGGGGTAGTGGGTCACAGGCTGGGGTGCCAGTCAAAGGGAGTCCAGAGTAGTCAAGATCAGAAGCCAAGCAAAGTCAGGAGCCAGGAACACAGAGCCAAGTCCAAAATCACAAACCAGAAATGTAGCCCAAAGCCAAGTCAGGGTCCGGAGCCAGGAACACAGAGCCAAGTCCCAAGCCGGGGGGTCTAAAGGTCTACGTACAAGAGCTAAGCCAAAGTGGATGCAAGCAGTGCAAAGCTGACTTGTTGCTTCCACAAAGAGTACTGCCACACAAAGAGTGTGGAGTTAAATGCTGCTACCAATTAGCCAGCTGCACAATCGCCCAGGCTCCTATTAGAACTCTGGGCTGGCTGAGTGTCTTTCCTGTAGCCTGGCCTCTCATCGCCTGGTTGCTAAGTTTTGTCTCAGTTGCTCCCTTAAACGAATCACCGGGAGGGGGGGGTTAGTCAGGAGGACTTTCAGCTTGCAGCTCTTCCCCTGTTACAGGCAACTGCCAGCTATCCTCCTCTGCTGCTTCAGAGGAGCCAGCTGTGGTTTCTGCAAACTCTGGCAGCTTTAACAGCTCATCCTCATCCACGCCCATGACATAGTGGTTAAGACACAGACTCTAATCTGGGAGAACCAGGTTTGATTCCCCACACTTCCACATGCAGCTGCTGGGGTGACCTTGGGTCAGTCAAAGTTCTTTCAGAGCTGCTCTCTCAAGGGCAGTTCTCAAAAGAGCTCTCTCAGTCCCACCTGCCTCACAGGATGTCTGTTGTGGGGAGGGGAAGGGAAAGGAGATTGTAAACCCCTCTGAGACTCCTTTGGGTAGTGAAGGACGGGGTTCTTCTCCTTCTCCTCATGGTCTCTTGTTCAACCTCTGCAACCTAAGGACAGCAGCTCTATTGCATGCACAATGGCACTAGCAATATTTTTGAAAGGTGTTCCCAGTGTCTTTTTTCAAAAGCCAAATGATTGGAGCGACTTCCCAGGGAAAATTGGTACATGTTGCTTACAGTGTTGAAATTGTAGGGAAATTGAAGACAGCCTCATAAACCCCCATCCAAATGAAATAACTTCAGGTGAGTACATCTGTGGGGAAGCAGTGTTTTCCTTTACTCTCTCTGCTGAAGAGACCTGGGCAACCCGCAAAGTCTAGTGAAAATGGACTTTACAAGAGTGGAGTGACTGAGGAAAGTGTGAAAGAAAAACAGAAGGTGAGAAAGAGGCTGCTGGTGCAATGCAGCCTTTAGAAGCAAGATAGAAGGAATTGGTAGTGCAGTCCTAATCAGAGTGACACCCTTCTAAGCCCACTGACTTCCATGAAATTAGAAGGGCTTAACTGTGCTTGGGATTGCCCTGTTTGTGTGAGGAATGAAGACAGCAGAAGAATAAAAGCAGACCAAAAGGGAAGAAAGTTTGTAACAAGTCAGTTTCTTTAAAAAAAAAAAATTCTTGGCATTTGACAGTCTTTAAGCCTGGAATCAAACAAGAACAAAATTAGAACTGCTATTAGAAATAGCAAAGCTGTTTCTCCGCCCATCCCCTGACCCAGTTTGCAGACACAGAATTCTAAATCCGTTTCAGCCTGAGAGCAGATCTGTGCACAGGTTTCTGAAACAGTAGAGGTCTCTTGCAGGAACCGGATCACCTTTGTTTTTCTATTGATCTGGGCAGTGTGCATGTTCCAGTATGCAGCAGTAATGGCAGGAACTGGGAACCATGTGGGAAAGCGCCTCTCCCTGATGCATGAAGACCACTGAAGGATGGTGCCATCATCAGCATTAGATGCCCACAATATTCAACCCATGGAATGTTACTTAACAGTTTCCGCATTTTACATAAGGGAAGCAATCACTCCTTTACATACCAGCCTAGCCAGTTTGGTGTAGTGGCTAGGAGCGCAGATTCTAATCTGGGAGAACCGGGTTTGATTCCCCACTCCTCCACATGCAGCTGCTAGTGTGGCCTTGAGTCAGTCACAAGTTCTCTCAGAACTGTTTGCTCAAGAGCAGTCCTTGAAAGAGCTCTCTCAGCCCCACCTACCTCACAGGGTGTCTGTTGTGGGGAGGGGAAGGGAAAGGAGATTGTAAGCCATTCTGAGACTCCTTCGGGTAGTGAAGGAAGGATATAAATCCAATCTCTTCTTCTTCTCTTCTGGGGGGAAATATTAGTGTCCCGACAACGGGACTCCCAGGGAGCGAGGAGGACTGGGAACCCCCTCCCTCGTCACTCCCCCACCAACAAACATCCTCTCCCCGCTCACCCAGCCAGCATGGAGTGTGGAGGGGCCGACAGCGAAGAGCCGAGGGGGAACAGCAGAGAGGCAGCAGCAGCTGGGAGGGAGAGCCCGCAGCTTGCTCCATGCTCCGTGGCTGGGCTGGCCAGAGGGGAAGGAAGGGGGAGGAGCACTGAGACAGGATGCTGGGGCCTCTCCAGAGGCTCGGCGTCTTGAGTTAAGAAGGGGGGAGGAGTCTAGAAGGGAGGAGAGGTCAGGAAGGGGATGTTGGGAGTGGGGAGGGATAAAAGAGGGCAGCCAGAAGGGGCCGAGGAGGATGCCCTGACGGGAGACTGATTGATGGTTCCAGAGAGAGAGTGAAACCCAAGTCTGCGCAGGAGGGACTAGGAGAGGGTGTGGTGACGTAACCCCCCTCTCTTGTCCTTGCAACTGAGGCCCTGGCTGCCCTACGGGGTTCAAACTGACAGTGGCGGAAGGCGGCGCCACTCTGGACTCGAGTGACAGCGAGGCGGGGTCTAGCGACTCAGTTGACAATTAGAATTAGGAGCCGATGGAGCCGGATGAAGAGAAAAAAGAACAATAAATAAGGACTTGCGAGCCATTCGCCAAACAGTTAAACATGTGCACAGAAAAAGGAGAGAAATGTTCCAATCGCTAAGCAGTGTGTATTGCAGGGATGTTACCTGTTTACATGATAAGGGACATGAGTATACAGAAGCAAGTGGGCCTGGCTGATGCTGCGAGTCAGGATCCCTCTCTTCCCTCCACAGGTAAAGCCCAGGGGGAGGGGGGGATCACGCCCAGGGGTCCTTTGGTAAAAAAAAGAGGTGCAGGAGCTCATTAGCATAACTTATTTGCATATGCCACACCCCCTGACGTCACCGGAAGTGTCAAAAGGCCACACATCCCTGGCGTCATGGGCAGTGTGTCAGAAGGCAAGAAGGGAGGGAGGGAGGGGGAAGGAAGGAAAGGAACAGGAAGGAAGGTAGGTAGGTAGGTGGGGGAGAGAGAGAGAAGAAAGGAAGGAAGGGGGGAGGAAGAAAGGAGGGAGGAAGGGGGAAGGAAGAAAGAAAGAAAGAAAAAGGAACAGTAAGGAAGGTAGGTAGGTGGGGAGAGAGAGAGAAGGAAGGAAGGGAGAGGGGAAGGACAGGGAAAGGAAGGAACAGGAAGGTAGGTAGGTAGGGGAGAGAGAGAGAAGAAAGGAAGGAAGGAAGGAAGGGAGAGGGGAAGGAACAGGTAGGTAGGTAGGTGGGGAGAGAGAGGGAAGGAAGGAAGGAAGGAGGAAGGAAGGAAGGAAGGAAGGGGGAAAGGAAGGAACAGGAAGGTAGGTAGGTGGGGGAGAGAGAGAAGGAAGGAAGGGAGGGACGCTTCTTACCCCACTGGGGCCGGCGTTTCCTCCCCCCCTTGCTTGGGCCCGAGTGGCTTCAGGCCACTGGGGCCCGGCTTCTTCACTGGGGGGGGCAAGGGAGGGGGCTTCTTCTTCCCGGGGTCGGCGGCGCTCTGCCGCGGCCCCGGGAGCAGTGGGAGGGGGGAGAGAAGGGCTTCTCCTCCCGGGGCCGACGGGGGGGAGGGAAGGGGCTTCCCGGGGCCGGCAGCGCTCTGCCGCGGCCCCGGGAGCATTGACGGTGGGGGAGGGAAGGGGCTTCCCGGCCTGCCGCAGCCTGGGAAGAGTGAGCCAGGGGGGGGGCTTTGTTAAGTGCCCGCCCCCCGCCTCCTCTCTCCAAGAGCAGCGCTCTGGCGCGCCCCGGCCCCAACAGAGCCCTGATCACGCCGGCTAGCCCCATTCCTTTGCTCTGCCTGACCATTCACTGTTTCTCTGCCCAATGGCCTCTCTGCCCCCCCCCCACCACTCTTCCCACTTCCTCACCATCCCTCTGAGGAGAATGGTAGCAGGGGGGCCGTGGCGGTGACTCCCGACCTCCCCCTTCATATCTGGCTCAAGCAACAGCCTTTCCCTTCTTCATTGTTTCCCGCATGCAGTCAAGGGGTGGATGCCAGCAGACCAGCAGAAGAGTTTCGTCTAGGCAAGCACAATGTTCTCTCTTTGGGGAAATCTAACACCTCCCTTCCTTTTTGAAAGTTTGTTGTTGTTTTCTGCAAACCTGGGGAAAAATCTCCCTCCACGTGGCCCCAGTCCATGGATTTAAGAATCCACAGCAGGGGCCATCTTGAGAATTAGGTATATTGATACTCAGCAGAGTTTTTATGACTAACGATTTCATCAGGTTATATGGTACAGACATTTAGAAGGCTTTGCTTGTGTGTATCTGTCACTTTTCTTTGTGTCTGTGAGGGGGTTTTTTTTTCATGGACGCAATCAAGCCAAAGTAAAACTTAAAAAGAAGAAGAAGAAGAAGAAAGTGTGCCACCGTGCTGTAATGGATAGATTTTATCGGGAACAGGGTCAGCCTTCAACTGAGAGAACCAAACAAATCCCCATGTAGCTACAAAATTTGCTGGGTCATGAACTCTCACTATAGCCCACCTCTCTGGGCTACTGTGAAGATCGGGGGCGGGGGCAATTTATGCCACCATGAGCATCTTAGAAGGAAGAGTGGATAAAAATGTAACATCACGACGATGGGTAGACCCATCGGCATATCATGCTGCAGCAGAGCATGCTGTAAAGGAGGGGTTTTTTTAAGGACATGATTTAATTAGCTAATCAAAAATAAATCAAAGCCTAGCTCAGTCTTAAACTCCAAGCTGATATTAATCAAATCCCAAATTGTATTACTACTTTGGAGTTGGAGCTTTTTGTCTGTCTGTTCGTTTGTTCGTCTGGCTGGGTCCCATGCCTTATGGTTTGCATTTGTAATCACGATCCACACGTGCCTGGAGACGAGATAGATGTGGTTGGGTGGGGAGGCCATGGGGATGATCCGGGCCTGCATTCAGGCACAAGGCACGGAGTTGCTGTTCTGAGTGATGCCACCCTGCCATGTTGCCATGCTCCCCCATTCCCTCTCTCTCTCAGGGTTGCCAATGTCCAGGAGGGGCCTGGAGGTCTCCCAGAATTACAACAGAGAAAATGGCTGTTCTGGAAGGTTGGCTTTGTGCCGTTATAACCCACTGAGGTCCCTCGCCCTCCCCAAACCTTGCCCACCCGATGCTCCACCCTCAGATTTCTGGGAATGTCCCAACCTGGAGTCGGCTACCTTAAAAATATGATAGCCTCTAGAGGGCATCGGAAAGTACACAGTAGATGCTTATATTGCTGCTGCCCTCTTAAGATGCAGTTTTGTGACTACAACTCCATCCACAATGTGGTGCTTTTAAAAAAGAATTCTTACCTTCTAGGGTTGCCAGCTACAGGTTGGGAAATTCCTGGAGGTTGAGTATTGACCCTAAAGACTAAAGAGGGGAGGGTTTGTGGAGGGGAGGGGAGGGGCATCAGCGGGGTACAATGCCACAGAGTCCACCCTCCAAAGCAGCCATTTTTTCCAGGGGAACTGATCTCTGTAGTCTGGGGATCAGTTGTAATTCCAGGAGATCCCCAGGCCCTGCCTGGAGGCCGGCAACCTTACCTGCACTTGAGAAACAGAGCCCAAAACAAATAACAGGGCCCCCTCTCCCTTGACCACGCTCTGGTTTATTTATTTTTTGTTTGGTTTCCTTGCTTTTGTTTATTTCATCTTAGATTGCACACAGACTGAGCTGATCCAATTCAAGGGCCCATTAAACAGATTGTGCTTCAGAGAGAAAGGGAGAGAGACGTAGAGTCTCCACAGGCTCCGAACGTGACCTGGCTGTCTGAGGGAGCAGGCTGCAGCTGCTGCCGGATCTCAGAAAACAACCCAGAGGTGGAATCGCAAGTACCCTAACCAGGGCGTTGCTTTCTTCCCAACAAAAGCCAGCCACAGACAGCTTGATCGTAATGCTTGCCACACCAAGCCGACAGGTGCTTGGGTGAAGCATCTGCAGTGCCTTTTCAGCTTGCTAAAGTATGATATTTTGCTGGCCTTATGGAGGCTGGGTGGCTTCTTAATGTGCGTCATTTGAAATTGTTTACTTCAGGATGTGGTGTAAATGCAACAAAACATTCATAAATGATTCTCAGGATGTGAAATTACTGCAAAGAATAAAGACCCTAGCAGGGCATACAACAGCATAAGAATAGCCTTAAAAGATGTCTATAAAACAGCTCTGAGGTTATAAACAACAGCTGTTAAAAATGGAGCCCTTTGATTAAAACCTTGGTAAAAAGGAAAATTTTTGGCCCTGACACCTACAGGACAGGACAGGAGTCAGGCTCGCCTCAAGGGAGAGGGCATTTCAAAGGCAAGGTGCCACCACTGAAAAGCTCCTGTCTCTGGTTACCACTCACTTCACTTCTTCTCGTGAAGGCACAGATGGCAGGGCTTGGAAAGAACCTCTTAATGACTGAGCTCAACAGCTCAGGAGGAGGAAGAGGAGGTCTACACAAGCCAACTGAAGTCAATAGCCAGGGGCAACCTAACTCTGCACTAGTGTTCCCTCTACGCTGAGTTAGTGTGAGCTGGCTCACAGTTTTCTAGCAAAGTAAGCAAAGTAAGAGTGAGATACGCCTTTGATTTTCATTCAGGAAAAGAAGTTTCTCTGGTGTGAGGTGTTTGGAAAGCAGTAGCCTAACTCCAGCACTAGCTCCCCTCTCTCATCGTCTGCAATTCTGTACATGCACACTTGACACTGCAGTAAGTCCCTTGAAACCCTGTGGGCCCCACTTCTGATTGGATATTTCTTAATAAAATCTGGGTGCTCGTTGGGGACTCCAGGTAGGATGAGGGCGATCTTCTGGCCTTCCATCCTCCTAAGATGCCTTTGTTTCTCTGAAGGACGCAGCCAATCTCCTCTTGGCATCCTTTTGACATCTCAGTTAAGGGATGGGGAGCGGATTGTGATTCCTTTTGGAAGTGGTGTGCCGCCGCCGCCTCCTCCGCCTCCTGGTCTCTGTGCCACAACTGCAAGCGCATCACCAGGAGAAATGCCAGAGGCTTTAGGACCATGAAGAAACTGGCGGGCCCTCTCCAGAAGCCGCTGAATGCGACCAATTCTCCCAGAGGGTGGAGCAAAGCTGTTCTGGCTGCTGACACTTTCGGCAGTTGCCCTTGCCTCCCACTTTCTGTGTGGACAATTCCTCTGTCCTCCCCCTCCCCCAGCTCTGGAGCGGAGTGGCAGCTCCCAGGCGAGGACTCTCTCCCAGCCGAATGAAGTACCGGTGAGGAGGAGCAGGCATGGGCACAGCCAGATGAGCAGAGCAGCAGCTTCAGCCTGCAGGGCTTTTGGAGAGGCATGGGAAGGGTCAGGCGGGGTGGCCCGCACCCCCAAAGCCGGGCTCGGTCAACCTCCCTCCAGAGAGCTCTGCTTGGGGGCGGGACTGGAGAGTGAAGGCTGCTGCGGCAAGTATCGCTCTCCTCCCCCCGTGCCCCCCCCATGGGGTGGGCAGGAGTGCCATGAAGGGCCTCCCTCCTGCCTTGGTCCCCCAGTCAGGCTCCATCAGGCTGAGGATGAGGCAGACAGGCCTTCATCAGGGCACTGTACCTCTGTGTGGCCCGGGGAAGCCAAGGTGGGGGGGCTTGGTCATGTGCCCACCCCACCCCGGGCGCCTTACTCCCAGAGCGCTGCTCCTGTGCACACTGGCTCCAACCGACCCCTGCAATTACATTCTGTATACAATTACATACTGAAACAGAGCAGTCCTCAGTCAGAGCTCCCTCAGCCCCACCTACCCCACAGGGAGTGTCTGTTGTGGGGAGGGGAAGGGAAAAGGAGATTGTGAACTGCTCTGAGACTCCCTTGGGGAGTGAAGGGTGGGGTATAAATCCAATCTCTTCCTTTTCTTCTTCGTCTACTGAGGAGATTGATCAAAGTGGGCAGCCATCTTGGTCTGGAGCAATTGAACAAAGTTACAGTCCAGTGACACCTTTAAGTCCAACAAAGTTTTAATCAAGAACAGTGTAAGTTTTCGTGTGAAAAGCACACTTCATCAGACAATGAAATGGAATTACAGGTCATACTTGTATATATACAAGGTGGCTTGTTAAATTAGCATTCAAAACACATGACACTGGATGTTGTTTCCCTTTATAGCAATATCCCAAACTGATGTCTACAGGAGATCTACAGATGCCAGTTCCTGTCTAGCAAGTCATAGCTTCCACCCATCTCATTTAAAAAAAGAATTTGCCCTATTCCCAACTTTTGCAATTAAGAAGGGATTGTAGTTTGGATTCAGATTTCTACAGACAAACCCAAAAACTGATCAGTCAACTGGCCGGTAGGAGATATTCATTTAAAACTTTAAACCAAGCCTTTTATAAGGCCAAAAGCACTCCAAGATCATCTTTGTTAATAGGATGGTTATCACCTTAACATACAACAGTGTATGCACCAAGTGAGACGAATAAGACAAAGAGACTGGCGCCTCCTGTCTGGTATCCCAAGGTGTACTTCTCCCCCTCTTCTTACTTTTAAAAGATCCAGAAATCTTAAGGACATGCTAGTGAGGAACCCACTACTAGAAATACAATTGATGGCAAAGAAATGCCGAAAGGAAATTTCCCTTGTGGATGCCGCTCTGTGTGTGCTCATCTGTTAAAACGAAGACATTTCAGAATTCGTCTGATATAATCTTCCATATTAATTCCTTTGTCAATTCCAGCTCTAAAGGCATAACGTATGTTGCGCAGTGTCTTTGCAATCTGATGTATGTAGGTATGACAACAAGATCAGTTAAGACTTATGTTTGTGAACACAAGAGTTGCATCAGAACGAGAAAGCTGGCCGCTGAGTTAGTTCAACACTTCGTAAGCCTCGCGCATACTGATAAGGATCTTTGCTTCTGGGTTGTTGAACCACTACCAGCTTCATCCTCTTAACAGCACAGATTTTTAAAGAGAAGGGAGACATTCTGGATCTTCACTTTAGGAACACTTACACCGCAAGGATTAAACAGGGTTGCCAGCTCCAGATTGGGAGACTCGTGGAGATTGGGGGCTGGAACCTGGGAGGACATGAATGTCTATGGGGAACAATACCTTAGAGTCCACCCTCCAAAGCATCCAGTTTCTCCCAAGAAATGGATCTCTGTCGCCTAGAGATCAGCTGTTAATTCCAGGGGATCCCCAGGTCCCACCTGGGGGCTGTCGTCCCTAGGATTAAATGAAGAAATCAACAGGATGTGCAGAGAACGGACAGGGTTTATCTACCTGTGGAATGCCATAAAAAAGCTCCCCCCCCTTAAAGACTTGTTGTGCCTCCCTATCCCTCCCCCTCTTTCTCCTTCACAAGTCCCCCCCCCTTTTCTATTGATTACTCATTCGTCATGTGGATTGCATTACACACACACACCCATGCTATGAGGTTTGTGAATAGTAGAAGGTTACTGTCGGTTAAAGGTTGATACAAATATCCCCACTCTGAGCTATGGTATGTATGTTATAAAGATGATCTTATTTAATTGCCATTTGGTGTGTCCTTAAATTAAAGACCTTAATTAATTGAATTTATTTTTTTTCTCATTCAAGTACCTTTGTTGTATACATTCCCTATAGAAGGAGTTCTTGAATCTGCATTCCCTGGATGTGTGTGCTTAAATGTTTTTTTTAAAAAACTTTTCATACAACCTGATTCATTTGCGGCACAGAATATTTGGAAGGTGAGCAATTAAAAAAGATCAAAAAAAGTTTGATGTAGTTAACTTATTTTTCATACATAAATAATTGAATAATTACATTCTTTATTCATTTTCAGGCCTTATAATCAACCTGCCTTGGCACTAACACAGGTTTATACATCATGGTGTGCAGGTATACAATAATTTGACCACTGAGGATGGCTTTGGAGGCCGAAACACACTTGGTCCTGTTTTAAATGTGGTTCAAGGTTATCAGCCTAGAGATATGGAATTGTTGGGCCCGTTTTATTGGTTCGAGGTTCTTAACCTAGAAATATTGATCACATTAGATAGATTCAGGATTTCTTTGTTCTAATATTCACTACTTCAAGGGCAGAATGTGCCTATATTTTTACAGTACCTAAGAAAATAAGAGAAGCCAATGTCGGATCAGGCCAATGGCCCATCCAGTCCAACACTCTGTCACCCAGTGGCCAAAAATAGCAGGTGCCCTCAGGAGGTCCAGCAGTGGGGCCAGGACACTAGAAGTTTTAGTGCACTTTGTAATAAATGCATATATTTTGTTTAATTTATTTCTCAAAATTTTCTCTCACACAACCCAGAAATTTATTTATTCTAGGTCTTGGTGAAAATCTTGTCTCTCAGCCAAAGGTCACTCCATGTTGTCTTTTAAGAACTTAATGTAAACTCACTGTAGTTATTCTTGAACAGATTGAATAAACAAGAATCACAATTATATAGAGAACACGTAAATTAAAAAGCATTCATGTAGTCCCTTCTCCTACCTAGGCTGCGTTTAAAGATAAAAATGCGATTTCAAAAATTCTTACCGAACAGTTTTGGAAAACAGATGACAGTCTCTGAGAAGAGAAGACAGTCTCACTGCAGCCCAGATTGGAGAGATCCAGGAGCTTTTAGTGTGTTGCTATCTTATACAGACACCATTATGTAAGCCTCCCGTGACTTCATTATACTATTAAATTTAGAGTCTAGAGGCACCTTTAAGTCCAACAGAGGTTTATTCAAAGTATGAGCTTTCGTGTGCAAGCACACTTTATCTATGGATCTATCTTCATTATATCATGTAATTCACGTTCTCTAAGGGTGTCATTTAGATATCTCTGAGCATCCCAAAGAATAATTGTTGCAAACACTGTTCTGTTTGTTCTAGGATTTATTCTGGGTTTAAAGCCATTGATTCATGTTATTCTTCTCAAGGCAAAAAACTGTAAGTTAGCTAGAACAGCAGGGGGAAATGCATGTGTGCAGATTGACACAAAAACCTACAAGCAAACTCTCAGGCCTACTGGGTCAAAACGTCCTAAACAATGGCTTAAAGTTAAAATCCTCAACAAAGTAAACACAGGTCTGGAAGCCAGCAAAGGAAAGAAGCAGTTTGCTACAGTGTCACATTTTGTTTGCCCCAAAACCCCACTGCAGTTCCATGGGGTTTGCTTCTGAGTAAACAAGCGTAAGATTGAACTGTATGAGCTCGGCAGCTCTAAAAGCACTCTTGCATGGGCCTGTGGATAAAATTTGTCTGTATTTAGCCCCTTACAAGAGCCCACTGGCAGCTGCCTCCTGGCTGGTGGCCAGAATTTATGTTGATGAGACTGGGATTTTAAGAAAACGACAGCTTTCCTCCTTATATTGAATGCCAGAGGCGAATAATGAATCCCCTTGCATGTGGACATTTAAACTCTGCATGATTTCAGTTCCACCGCCCACTGTCACATGCTGGAATTCTTGCACATGTCCAACATGCTCCCGTGACAGTATATCAAGCTGGCTGATGCCATTTGCTTCCTTCCTTCCTTCCCTCCTTGACTGATACCTGAGTAGTATCAATCAATCTCAACTAGGAATAAGGGGAAGACCCAGGGGTCATTTCGTAGAAAAAGAGGTGCAGGAGCTCATTAGCATAACTCATATGTATAACTGATTTGCATATGCCACACCCCCTAATATACCGGAAGTGTGTCAGAAGGCAACACCCACCCCTCAGGCTCCACTCCACAGGTGAAGGAAACTGACCTGCTCTTCCTCCATTCCCTTCCCCATCCAATACTTTGTGCAATAAAAATAAGCGTCAAGAACACACCCTCATTCTCTTCCTGCTCCCTTGAAACCACCAGGTTTCAAGTAGACATGAGAGATACCCAGGACATGTGCACCATCCATCCCTTTCCCTTCCCCTCCCCACAACAAGACACCCTGTGAGGTAGGTGGGGCTGAGAGAGGTCTTTTGAGAACTGCTCATGAGAGAACAGCTCTGAGAGAACTTGTGACTGGCCCAAGGTCACACCAGCAGCTGCATGTGGAGGAGTGGGGAATCAAACCCGGTTCTCCCAGATTAGAGTCCAACTCCTGACCACTACACCAAACTGATGGGGTGGAAGCTGCTGAAGGGTTGGTGAAATTTCTCCAGTGCTTATGTGCCATGTGCCCAGATAAAAAATGGTATACTCAGAAAATTTATCTGCCACCTTGAGCAAGTCTCTGGAAAAGCAGCACAGAGTCATAAAAGGAACAATGATAAAATTATCAATATTAAAACAAAACATTAAAAACAAAAAAGACCCTAGCAGGACTTTCCCCGGGGCGCTGCGCCTCTGCACTGCTCGGGGAAGCTGAGGAGGGGGTGGGGCTTGGTCATGTACCCGCCCCCTGGGCTCCTCACTCCCGGAGCTGCGCTCCTGTGCGCTCCCGCTCCAACGGACCCCTGGGAAGACCTACAACGACAGGAAATTATCTGAATGAGGGCACAACACTGGACTGTTCCAGATATATATGGAGGCACTTAAACATGTGCATTGCAGTGGGGAAACAACATGCACATCTCAATACCTATTCACAGATATATAGCTAGGAGTAGGTAGGGAGACAGAGAGAGATCAGTCCTGTATGACATCTAACCCACTGAGCAAGACATGTACTGTTGCCTGTTCCCTGGTTACTCTCCCCCTTTTTACAGTCCTAGTTAGGCAGCAACCCAGAAGTCTGCCATAGCTAGTCTCAGGTAGAGGGCTACTGTATTATGCCTGGCAGGTTTTGATTTGTGGGCCAAAACTTGTGCGAGTATGGTATTAATACAAAGCAATGTGATGTTTCCAACTTCTTCTGAACTTCCTGAGGTGAATTTCCAAGACATACCACAACCTCTGGGCATGTGCCTCCCAGAACATTCAGTGTGACAGACGAGTTGGAGTAGTCCCCATGGTTGGTGGTTCCTCGACTGGGTCTCTCTGCGTCAAAGGAGGGTAGTCTGGTGTGTGTTGTGGTAAAACATGACATTGCATCCCTACCCCACACTCGGCTTCTCCAAGGTCCACATCAGCAAAGAAAGAGAAGAAGGTCAGGCTAGACTGGTCCCATCAGACCACCACTGGATGGACTCGGGGGGGGGGGGGGACACTGGAGAATATGCCAGCTTCCTTTTAGTAGGTCATGTCTAACTTCACATTGTTTGCTGCAAATTCAAATTAGTTTCCTGACTCATACTTGTATAATTCTTCCTTAATGGTGTCTCCTTTTTTTAATTAAAAAAAATCACACTTCTCTGGTGCCGCAGTGCCGGTGCCTGTTCCAGATCCCAGGGGAAGGATTCTTCTGGATTGAGAATTAGAATTTTTGATAATTGATAGCGCAACATTTCAAAACAAGGAAAGATGTGAGGGATGGGACAATAATGAGTGTGTTCAGTAGCAGGGTTACGGCTCTCACCGCAGGGATCTGAAATCTTGACAGTGTAATGAATTGCTGTGGACAGAGGCTGACATCCAGTCTGCATTTTAATAAGCCATCTAGGGAATCATTTAACATATTCCTTGCTTCCCTTATCACAGGAAACTTATCTTGGGTAACCTGAGGGTTGCCACTGTCTTTATTTTTAGTGGCCTGGGTCAGTTTCTTCAGTGTCTGGGCCAGGTAATAGGGAAAAAAGTATCCCCCCCCCCTCCAGTCCAGGCATTCTTTTTCCAGGCCAGCCAAAAGTTTTTGCCCCCGTGGTAGTAAATGTGCTGATCTTTTCCGAAGGCAGGAGAGAGGCTCGGACATTCCCTTCCCCAAACACCCCTGGGAATAACAGAAAATAACTAGGATCTTTCAAGATAACCGGAAGTAGCAAGATTGGCTTTGCCTACTGTCTCCCTAACCCTAGCAGACACTTTTATGGTCCTTTTCACGCTAGACTATAAATCCTGGTTCAACCCTATCCCTGAATTTAGGCTGAGGACAGACTGGCAATCTGGCCCGCTCTGCCTCCGCTTTAGAAGCGGAGGCAGAGAGGGCGTCCAGATTGCAACAGCTGTCCCACGTCGGCGGGCCACACTTACCCGCATGAGAGGCGCTTTCCACGCGCTGCAGCCAGAGACCTCTTGGAGCTGGTCTCCGGCTGTCTGGGCACACGTCCCTGCCGCTTCCTGGCAGTGTGGATGCGTCACAAAGCGGGGCCGGAAGTGCAAACCGGCTGTCCTGGCCGTGCCTCGCCGGAACAGCCGTGCGCCGCTCGCCACCCCAGTGGAGGCTCCAGGGGCCGGCGGAGGAAGAGTGGACACACCGGTCCACCTCTTTTCAGGTGAGGTCCTGCAGCACTGGAGCCAGTGCGAACAGGCAGCCACGGGACGGGTTGGCCACGGGGCTTTTTCGCCCGCTCACACTGCGCTCCAGCTTGCCAGTCTGTCTTCAGCCTTACATTCTACACTACATTTGAGTTCACCCCTGTAATTATCTTGGGGTATTTTTTGTTTCCACATTATATTGAGGTCACCCCAGTTTTGCC
Organism: Lepidodactylus listeri; assembly: GCA_029233225.1. Lineage (NCBI taxonomy): Eukaryota > Metazoa > Chordata > Lepidosauria > Squamata > Gekkonidae > Lepidodactylus > Lepidodactylus listeri. The sequence continues at coordinate 105,184,055 of JARCFY010000009.1, read as the reverse complement.
CCTCACTTGTCCCAGGATAAACAGATGCTGTTACAACCGGGGATAAAAGCAAGGTATTGTGTCAGGAGTTGAACTCTGATAAAACCAAGGGTGAGATCCAAGAGTGGAAATGACCGTAGTCCGCTCCCCTCTCAAAGTCAAATGCTGGTGCCCGGAACCTCCGACTCCAGAGTCAAATGGGGCTCAGTGCAGAACCAAATATGCTTCTTTTTAAAAAGAAAATGAAATCTTAAGGTATATAGGAAGGGTAGATGGGATGCTACAATAACCGGTATATGAAAGGAATGGCAGGCAAAGACTTTTATGGGACTAAAGGAGTGTGTCAAATGGGAACAGTTGAGACGGCTGATCATGTGTTATTACACTGTCACTAAGACACTGAACTGCAGACTGGAAGATCGGTAGTTCGGCAGTTTGAGACCTGAGTGCTGCATGACAGAGTGAGCTCCCGTCTCTGGCCCCAGCTCCTGCCAACCTAGCAGTTAGAAAGCAAGAAATTGCAAGTAGATAAATAAGTACTGCATTTGGTAGGAAGGTAACAGCGTTCCATGTGCATCGGCATCTAGTCATGCCAGCCCCATGACCATGGAGAAGTCTTCGGACAGTGCTGGCTCTTTGGCTTGGAAACGGAGATGAGCACCGCTCCCTAGAGTCACATTTGATTGGCTTTCGCGCAAAGGAAACCTTTACCTTTACTATGATGATATAGGTTCCCAATATATTATGCTGATTTTAATAAATTCCCTCAGAAGATCAGAGCAATTCTACACTTCCCTCCTCCTTTTAGACTCCTCTTTATCTGTTGATGGGCAGCCAGCCAGATATCACCCCAGTAACTCTGGCTGAGGGGCTGGAGACTATGGTGGGGTGGCTGAAATGGAGCCGGCTGAGACTGAATCTTTCCAAGATGGAGGTTCTGTTGCTTGGGTGGGGAGATTCAGGTTCAGGGTGCGAACTCCCAGCTTTTGATGGTGTGCCTTTAAGACCGGCACCAACTGTCAAGAGCTTGGGTGTGATTCTGGAAGCCTCCCTAACAATGGAGGCCCAGATCACAAATGTTGCCAAACTGGCATTTTTCCAACTGCACCAGGTTAGGAGAGTTGCCAGGTCTGACTCAGGAAATATTGGAGGACTTTGGGGGTGGAGCCAGGAGACTTTTGTGATGTCATATCCTGTGATGTCACTCCCAGGTCCAAGGTCAAGTGATTTCATTTCCCAAGCTCCACTTCCTTTCGATGAGAAGGCACTTTGTTCATGACGAAGAAATCTTTAGGACTGATTTGCAAGCCAATTTTCCAATAATTCAGTCTGGCAATGTGATTTAGAAATGTTTTCCTTAATTGCTTACTACTAGGTGCCAGGGTCCAGCCTGGTCTTCGAGTCAGCAAGCAATGTTTGTGTGAAATATTCTCAGAGAAGAAATTGAACAAGACGAGGACTGATTTTGCACAGGCCACTTGCCTCTCATTCTCTCCGAAGTTTCCCCTCCATGTTTCCTCTGGAGCATTTTCGTCAATTTCACACTTGGGAGCGGCAGCTCCTCATCTGCCCTGCATGTTCCATTTCTCATTACCGGCTGCTCCGGGGCTGCTGCGACGCTTCCTGCTGCTGCCCCCTCCCACTCACCTCCCACTCCCCTCCTAGCCCCTCCCTCTTCCCCTCCCCGTTTTTGCATTATTTCGTCATAATGCAGTAACAGAAATCACGTGTCACGCCGGGGCATCCTGATTGGACCCTCTTCCTCTTCCTATGCACCGGGTAATTCAAAACTGTTTGCAAGCACACACACATGGAATCTCCAATTTCCCAATCGCAGTCTTTCAGCAATGATGGAGGATCTTTGGAGAAGAGCGCTTGCTACTTTGAGTTCACTTATGGAGTTGGTGCTGCTGGTTCTAAATTCTACCCGCAATCTCCTGAAATAATATTTTAACAGATCCAGAAGGAGAGGAAGGCATCTCCATGCTCTTTTCCCCTCCTCATCTTCAGTGGCAAGTTTTCAGAAGCCATACACCATTATTCCTCTGCATAAATGAGAAGGTTTACACTATTTGTACTTGAATTTAAAAAGTTTTCCTGTGTATTGATTAACTCGGTTTATCCTTCTTTCCATAAAACCCGGCAGCCAAGAACAGGCACTAAAGCCAATGGGACAGGGTTTAAGGTCATGCGGGTCATAGAGGGAATGCTATTTGTTCGCCTTTTTCTGGGATCATACAAACTTTTTAACTAGTTTATCCAAATCAATAAAGAATTGTCACTTTTTAATAATAGGTTTGCGCCAAAAACAAACACCTTGGTAATATATTCATTTTTATCGTCGATATTTTACCTGTTAATGAGAGTTGTATTTTTTTCAAATTATCTAAGTCCTACTTAAATTCCTTTAGCAAAACTTTATCATTAACTTGGAATAAAGTTTCTGTTTTATTAGTTAGCATTATACCTAAATAATGGACTTTATGTACAACTTCTATGCCAGTAATTTTAACCAGTCCTTAAATCTGTTTCGGTGTACAATTTTTAGAGAAAATCTTTGTTTTTTGTATATTTATTTTCAATCCTGCTCTGTTGCCATATTCTTGAATTTCCTTAAGTAAAATTGGTAACGAGTTCTGTGGATCTTCAATTATAAACACTAAGTCATCTGTAAATGCTTGAAGTTTAAACATCTCTCCTCTAATCCTTAGATCTGTAATATCTATGTTTTTTCCTTACTTGGTCATTTAGTGTTTCTAAAGCATGAGTCAGGCATCTCCACAATCTTCCCGCCTTGGAATAACTCTACCACACAAGACTCTTGCCTAGAGTCCTCTGTGGGAAGGTAAATTCCTTGTGAGTTCTGCCACCATTAGCTGAACTTTCCCCACTTGAAAGGGGAGGAAAAGAATCAGAGAAAGGAATAGACGCTGAGGAGCTGATCCCACATGCGTCCTTCCTTGTCAAGCCATGAACCGGAAGCCCTCAATACTTAAGTTTTAACCAGTCATAAAATGCCCTCCAGGGTCCCATAAATTTTTCTTCCATTTTACCTTTTAATATATTTGTCAACATGTCCATTTCAGCACATTCCATAATCTTCAATATCAACTCATGTAGCGTTAGAATCTTCAATGTCCTCCATGCCATTGCAAATAAAATTCTGGCAGCTGTTATAAGTTAAAGGAATTATCATCCTATCAACATCTTGTTCTTTAGCTCTTGGGGTAAGTAAAGTTGTCTTGGTGTATTGTAAGCCCTAAGGAAAGCTCATTTTAGAATTCCTTAAGAATAACCCCATCTGCAAGAATGTTTTTCTGCAGGTTTCCAGATTCCTTATGACAGGGTGAGGAGGGCTTTTAGTGTCAGCAACCTAACATCTATGGTGGGACTGGAGCAGGTGGTTAGGGACAAGGTAGGGAAAGAGTGTAGAGAGGGCAGTGTGTTAGGACCCTTCCCTTCCCCCCCATCGATACAATGACACCTTTGCGGGTGGTCCCTAAGAAAGTGCCAGGTGAATACCGGCTTACTCATCACTTGTCTTTTCCCAAGGGTGACTCAGTCAATGATGCTATAACGGACCATCTTTGCTCGATCTGGTATATGTCATTTGACCAGGCAGTGTGGATGGTTCACAGGTGTGGTCCCGTGGCAGAAATGGCAAAGTGCAACATTAAGTCCGTGTTCCGCCTGTTGCCAGTTCATCCCGAGGACTTTGATTTGTTGGGTTTTTCATTTGATGGACAATTTTATGTTGACAAGGCTCTTCCTATGGGGTGTTCCATCTCCTGCTCAGCATTTGAACATTTTAGTACATTCTTGGAGAGGGCTCTAAAGTTGAAGAGCGGGCTCAAGGAGGTGGTACATTACCTGGATGACTTTCTGTTTGTCGGTCCAGCAGGATCTGGGTGGTGCCAGTGTTTGCTCCAAGCATTTGTGGAGTTGGCCGGTGAGCTCGGGGTTCCATTGGCCATGAGAAAACAGAGGGGTCATCATCCTGTTTGACCTTTTTGGGAACTGAGCTGGATACAGGGCAGCAGATGTCGCGGCTGCCGGAGGCCAAGCTGGGGCAGCTTAGGAAATACTTAGGAGTTTTCCTGGCCAAAAGAAAAGCCTCCTTGCTAGAGTTACAACAGTTAGTGGGCCACTTGAACTTCACTTGCCAAGTGGTGGCCCCAGGGAGAGCATTTCTCCGCTGGCTCCGCAGGGCCATGGCTGGCCTGCAGAAGCTCCATCACAAGGTACAGATCTCTGGGGGGATGAGGGAGGACTTGTTGTCTGGCAGAGTTTTTTGGCCCAGTTTAATGGGGTTTCATTTTGGAGGGAGGATCTTCACCTTCATGGCAGCTTGTAGGTGACATCAGATGCAGCAGGAGCCATGGATTTGGGGTCTATTTCCATGACCACTTGTGCACTGCAGAGTGGCCGGTGGAGTGGGTTCAAGGCAACATCTGCCAGGACCTCACATTTTTGGGCTTTTTTCCAATTTCAGTAGCCTTATGGGTCTGGTGTGATCAGCTAACCAACAGTGTTGTACATTTTTGGTGCAATAATCTAGTGGTGGTGCAGGTCATTAACTCACTGACATCATTTTCACCATGAGTCATAGGCCTGGTCCAATGTTTCACCTTGCGTTGCTACATTTGAATGTGCTTTTCCTCGCCAAGCATGTCCTAGGGGTCAATAACGTGGTTGCAGATGCTCTGTCTCATAAATAGATGGAGAGGTTTCGTCAGCTGGCCCTGGAGGCAGGTCTACATCCAACCAGGATGCCTCGGGAACTGTGGCTGCTTGGCAGGTTGAAGCTAATAGGGCCATCAGGCTTGCCCTAGCACCAAGCATGCAGAGGGCTTATGGCCATGCAGTCCAGCAGTTTCTGGCCTTTAGGGGGCAGGTAGGGCTACAGGATATTTGGCCAGTACCAGTGGATCATCTGCTGCAATTTTCTGTAGTGTTGAAAGGTAAGGGATTAGTGGTAAAATCCATTAGACCCCAGCTGGCAGGGATAGCCTTCCATAGCAAGGCTGGGGGAGCAGAGGTTAGACCATGCTTATGGAAAATGCTTAAGGGTTGGGTATGGGAGGAAAATACACAGTGAAATCAACGGCAACCTATTTCCCTGGGAGTGTTGAAAGGCCTGAAAGGTACATGGCCGCAAGTCTGTAGTTATGAGTTTGAGAGCCTTTTATTTCATGCGGCTGCCCTGACCATTTTTTTTGGCACTCTTCATGTTAGTTAGTTAGTTAGTTAGTTAGTTCAGCAGTCCAAGTCTGACCCTTTAAAACGTGCTCTGCAAATGGGAGACCTTTCTTTTAAGGATAGGACGGTAGTGATTCAGATCAGAAAATCCAAGACTGACCAAAAGGGAAAAGGAAGTTAGATTCACTTGGGAACTTGCGCGGACAGTGATCTCTGTCCTGTGCAGGCCTTATGCCGCTTTGTGGACCAGCATGGCTGGGAGGACGGGCTTTTGTTCCAGCACAAGGACAGAGAGCAGTTGACAAAATATCAATTTTGGGCAGTTACCTCACAGGCATTGAGCAAACTGAGATTGTCCAGTTTGTTTTGGCACCCACTCCTTTCAGATTGGGGCGGCATCTACAGCTTCCTCTATGGGCTACTCGGGGAAGGCCATCCAAAAGGTTGGACGTTGGCATTCTGCAGCCTATAAGACTTATGTGTGGCCACTGTTAGCATCTTAAAAGGGTTCTGTTTAATGTTCTTTGTTGTTTGTTTTAGGTTCTTTAGATCTGGTGCAAAGGCTCCAAGCGCTGATCATGGGGTACAGCATATTTTGGGCCTCCCACTATGCAACAAGATCTGGCATGGGGGCTCAGCTGGGCCAGAGCGACTGCGCTGTCATCAAGTGGACGGACTGAAGGGGCCTGCGCTGGATGGGGCTGATGCTATTGTTGTTCCGGGAGCAGAATGGTTCTCCACCTGATATATTGGCCATACACCTGGGAGGTAATGACCTTGGTATGATCAAGGGAAAAGCCTTGATTTTGGAAGCTCAGGAGGACATGAGGGACATATGGTCCCAGTGGCCTAATGTACAACTGGTCTGGGCCGCCATTTTGCCTCGTTGGGTGTGGAAGTGGGTGTGTAACCCGCATGCCATCAAGTGGGTGCGCAAAAAGGTGAACCGTGAGTTGTCTAACACCATGATGAGGGAGCATGGATTTGTTATTCCTCACCCGGGCATCGTGAGGGAGTGCTCTCATCTCTGTTGGGAGGATGGAGTGCACCTTTCGGAGTTGGGCAACAGAATCCTGGTGGAGGATTTCAGGCAAGAGCTGTGGCAGATTGTCGGCCGTTGTGTGGGTCAAGAGCCAAAGCAGAGGCTTGACCCTTTTCTGTGGCAGAAATCTGGCCTGTTTTTTCCAGGATTTGGGGGGACACCAAGTAACTTTGTGGGGGGTTGGCGCACCACACACAAACCATTCCTGGTGGGGGCCTCAGATGGGGACTGTGGGTGGCCTGTTAGATGCCTTGTGGCATGGGCCTCACTTCGTGCTTTGCGGCTGAAGGTAGGCTCAGGGCAGGGTACCTGACATGTCTGCCGCCCGGCAAAGGCCATGTTATGGTTGGCCTGCACCAGGGGCTGTGGTGGTTAACCCTTGCGGAGTCCGGAGAGGGATCAGGGGATCCTCTGCTGTTACGACACTGCAGCCCTTTGCTAGTTAATAGTTCTGTAATTAAGGTTAATAAAGCTGCCCTAGTTATACCGTATACCTGTGTCAGTCTCGTTCTTCCTGTTAGGACTTTTGTCCAATAATCAAGAAAATTCAGGGTAATGGATCTTGCTTTTCTGGAATGAAGAGATTGCTTCTTTTAGTTTAAAAGAACTTTATTACTAAAGGAAAAAGGGAAACAGGATTAGCTACAAAATAAACAAAACATGCTTCCTAAGCAGCATTGTGCTGCGTCTGCACACTAAGACATCCTACTAGAGAGTGAGAGATAACAATGGAGGATCTCTCCTTCTTCTTGACCCCTGAAAGGAAACACCTGATATCAGTAACCAATTAGCACAATAGTAGACTGCTAGGTTTCCCGGGCTTAGAGTTAATTGGCCAGCCACCAGGTATCACTTCCAGGCTAACAAAGGTAAACAAACAAGTTGCATAGGTTAACCCTATAATGACTAAAATTCTCAGGCCTTGAGTTACATACTCATTTTTCCAACACTTCCAACTAAGTCTGCAATGTGTTTTATCTATGCAGTAAGCCACCCTAAGCTCTATAGGGAAGAAAAGCAGCTAATAAATGTTTTACTGAAATAAAAATGTAATAGCCAAGTGTTGCAACTGAACTGTGGCAGTGACTACTGAAATTCTGGTAAATGTCTTGGCAGTATCTTTAGACCATGGCTCAGCACAGTTGAGAGAGCATTTTAAAGCTTTGCCAGTAAATGGCTATGAAATGTAAATATGACCGGAGAAAACACAAGCGGGGCAAAAGGGCATTCTATTGTGTAGAGTGCTATTTGCATTTAATTTGCCATACAAATAGAGGAGTGGTTAGGGTGATTCCTGAATATTTGCTCAGGAATTATATAATCTTGCACAGTACTTTAAAGGGGCTGGTCTCTCTGTGGCCTATTTTGGTATCTATGCAACCCCCACAACAATTGCATTAGATACACAGTTACAGAAAGATAAATAAGGAGTTTTGCAGCTGTAACACACTCATGAAAGACTGATGAAAAAATAATCAGCTGTTTTGCCCCAATCTTCCATTCTGAGATTCTTATTTTTTACATTCTACTGAAGTCATACCATATATGCCTCTCAGTTTTTGGAAACAATTCCAGCTTAGAAGTGGACCAAAACAGCACTAATTTTTAGTAGAAGCATTTCACCACCACTTAACCAGATACTTTTCCAGTCCCAGCTCTGCACTGAAAGTGACTGGACAGAGCAGAATCACTTGTTCTCAGGGGAGGCTGTCTGTTGCTGATCTTAATGAGTCCAAGTTCTGGGCTTGCCTCCATCCAATTGTCAAGCATGTCCACTACAGTAACTCACACAGAAATAAATGGGGGGGGGGGGGAGGTGGAGAGAGATTTCTTTTGGGGCAGGTATTTCACGGGATTACATATACTAAAAGGCCATCTTTTCCAGGTGTAAAAATGCTGCCCTTCCAGTTTTAACTCAGAAACGAAGTGGGTCTGATGTTTTTGCTTCTCTTTCTCAGAAATAACACTCTGACAGCAATCCATGGAAATAATAGGCATGAATCGCTCTATGCAAATGACATTGTTGAATCATTTTCAAATACCTTGGGATATATTGTCAACAGAGGGCTTAGTTCGGAAGAAATGGAGCTGGCATGCAAATCCAGTGGATTACCCAGGCTGAACAACTACATTTGTGACATTGTATTTCTTTGCAAACAGACAAGGTAGTTTCTCTCAGATCTCCCCCCACTCCCAACAAAACCTTACAACTTTCAACTGGGCCATCTTTCTGGGTGGATGCAGTACTTCCAAGCTGCCACCTGAGGGTATGCATGCCAATATATTAATAAATGTATTGAAAAGTCTACTGGAGGAGAGCCAGCTGGCTAGGCTCGCTTTCATAAAAATTCAGGGTAGCTAACATTTTTGTGCTGTTAAACTGTACTTGGCTGCAGTCACACAAACTAAGTAATCCACTTTCAATCCACTTTCAGTGCACTTTCCAACAGGATTTTTATTGTGTGAACTGGCAAAATAGACTGTTGGTCTGTCGAGGTGAGTATTACCTACTCTGACTGGCAGTTACTCTCCAGAGTCTCAGGTCTTTCACATCACTTGGAGAGCCAGTTTGGTGTAGTGGTTAGGAGCACGAACTCTAATCTGAGAGAACCAGGTTTGATTCCCCACTCCTCCACATGCAGCTGCTGGTGTGACCTTGGGTCAGTCACAAGTTCTTTCCGAGCTGTTTTCTCAAGGGCAGTTCTCGAGAGAGCTCTCTTAGCCCCACCCACCTCACAGGGTGTCTGTTGTAGGGAGGGGAGGGGAAAGGAGATTGTAAGGTGCTCTGAGACTCCTTCGGGTAGTGAAGGGCGGGGTATAAATCCAATCTCCTCCTCCTTCTCCTCTTCTTCTACTACTACTATTACTTCTTCTTCTTCTATTATCCGAGCCTAATAATTGGGAAATGTCAGGGATTGAATGTGGGACTTTTACTGAGCCACAGCTTCTCCCCCAAATATTTGCCCTTTGGTCTCATAGATGTCCTGTCCATATGTGAAAACCAGATCAAGGAGGAGACAGCTGGTGACCAAGTGCTCTGCAGATTATGGCCTGCACAAGCCCAGGAGGAACCATTGTTGTCCTCTTCAGTGAATTACCATGTGGATCATATTATGATCAGAAAGGAAATCCCACATGGGATGGACGATGATGGTTAATTTCTGAAACAAAAGATACCAGGTCTGATTCCTGATTTGGATACTTGGAATTCTTTATCTTCAGTATGAGGTGTGCTGAAATTATCCTGGTGAAGTAGAGAAGACCCGGCCATTTGGCACAACTCTCTGGATATGTTCCAAAATTGGAGCACTCGAAACAGCTTCCAGGGCTAGCTTGAAAGATTTCTTAGGCTGCAGTCACACACACTAAATAATCCACTTTCAATCCACTTTCAGTGCACTTTCCAACTGGATTTTACTGTGCGAACTGGCAAGATCCAGTTGGAAAGTGCATAGAAAGTGGATTGAAAGTGGATTAATTAGTGTGTGTGATTGCATCCTTAGTACACAGCAACACTTATCAGAAAAAGGCTGAGGACAGACTGGCAATCTGCCCTGGGATAAGTCTGCATGGGAAGCGGGGGAAGGGAGCCTGTTCAGACATGCGCAGCTGTCCCTCGGCTCCCTTCCGCACTTACCTGCTTTGAAGCTGGTTTTCTTGTGCTTTAGAAGGACACCGGGAGAAACCGGTGTCTGGAGGCCGTCTTGCGCTTGCCTCCAGCTTCCAGGCAGTGTGAACCGGAAGAAGGCGGGAGGCAAGCGGAGGCAGCAGTGCAAACGCGGCATTTTGCCAGTTTGTGCATGAGCGCTCATGAGCACATGTGCACATGAGCACATGAGCGCATGCGCGCATGCGCAAATGGCCGAAACAGCCCTATCACGAGCTGCAGAGGCCAGCCCACCTGGGGCCACTCCGCAGCAGTCTGAACGCTCCGTAACGGCATCTTTGCGCAATACCCTGGCCAATATGGACAGCCAGCCCCAGGGGATATCCCCCCCGCAGCTTTTGCCTCCGGATTCATCCCACTCCAGATTGCCAGTCTGTCCTCAGCCAAAGAATTCACAATCTGTTTTACCAGGATCCAGTCTTTCAATGGGTCATTTTGCCTGTGGGCATTGCTTCTTTTGTAAAGAAGCAAAACCTGTGAAGTATTTTATTGGTCCTATCGACAACAAACAATATTGTCTTAAAGAATTCACGACATGCAACAGTGATCATGTGGTCTCTGCTGTGTCATATGGGTGTGGGGAAATTTATATTGGTGAAACAGGCCGGGCCCTTAAATTAAGACTCAACGTAGAAGTAATATGTCTCATAAAAGAATTGGTGCTCCGCTGGTAGAACATTTCTTAGAGCACCGTCACAAACCCACAGACATTTTTAAAATTTTGGGTTATATTCAGATCTGACAGACAGGACGACAGAATTCTGTTGAGGAAAGAGGCTGGATGGATTTTGAAACTGAAAACTCCTCATCCTAAAAGGGTTAAATGAGAGTATCTCCTGGAAGCCATTTATGTAGATAAGAGCCAGGGCAAGACCAGACCCCTCACTCTGTTCAGGTGTATGCCTGGGAACGATACTAAAAAAAATCTGAAAAGTTGGTATGGTTCTTTAATGCCTAATTAACAATTTAAACAGAGATTCCTTTGTAATTATGTCACATGTAGCGTAGATCACTGCTGGATCGATTGTATAAATATTAATGCCTATTTATGAATTGTACTCTGTACATGCTCTGTGAAATTGTCCTGTATTTTATCAATTTTTAAATAATGATGTATTAAACTTACTTTTATATTTTGCATTCTCAATAGATTTCCCCCTGACGAGGCTGCACTTGAAAGACATCAGGGTTGTATAATTATTTTAAAAAAAAAATCCCTTTGCACCATTTCATCTTGTTTCTTCATCAAATCTTGGTGAGCCAGACCTTAGATTAAGTTCCCCGAATGACCAAGGGCTGCATCCTCTTTTTCCTTGTCTTGTAACAGATTTTTTTCAGTTTGTTTGGCTGCTATTTCAACCGTGCCCCTCAATGCACTCCTTGCTTTTCTCCCTGAGACAAGAATGGTTACCTTTTGGCACTGTGGATGGATCACTCCAGGTAGCCTAGAAAGCAATTCTGAAGCAGAATCCTACCCAGGTTTCTTCAGTGGGGCTTACTTCCAGAAAAGGACGGCACACTTAATTTCCATTTGCAGAGGTATGTTGGGGATGCCATGGACTGTGCCCCCCGCCAGGTCCCTGCAAGATATTACATGTACTGCCAGTTTGGTGTAGTGGTGAAGTGTGGAGACTCTAATCTAAGAAAGCCGGGTTTGAATCCCCACTCCTCCACTTACAGCTGCTGGATGACCTTGGGCAAGCCACCGTTCTCTCCGAGCTGTTCTCTCAGGAGCAGTTCTCTCAAGAGTTCTCTCAGCCCCACCTACCTCACAGGATGTCTGTTGTGGGGAGGGGAAGGGAAAGGAGATTGTAAGCCGCTCTGAGATTCCTTCGGGTAGCGAAGGGCGGGGTATAAATCCAATCTCTTCTTCTTCTTCTTGCAAGGCAACTGAGTAACTGGGATCCACAGACACTGGATGTGCCCTCACAATGGGCAGAGAACCTTCCAAGGGCAAGCAACATGGGATCTCAGAGCACAGCCAAGGATAGTATGCCATGGCTGTCCCCCACAACAATGACTGTTGTTTTGCTAGCAGTTAAATCAACACTGTGTCAAAACACCATTGTGACTGTGTATCATGTGCATTGCAGTAGTGGGGGTAGAGGTGAACCTGGCTTCTGGAAAAACGATCTGTTGGAATATTCTCCTCTTCTCCTCCCACATCACTGTCATTTGATTTTTCACTGTGAGCAGCAAATTTTACTTATTCAGTCTTTGACAGCTAATCACCAGCCAAAGAGTTTACTTCGTGTCTGGACGGGTGCCAAGAACGAAAAAGTTCCTTCCAGAGGAAACGAAGCTCAACACTGCAAAGGCTTCCCACTGTTTCTAACAAGCTTGAGCGAGCTGTTTGGACGATTTGCAACCAGGCCTATTATCGGCTGTAATGGCAATTAATATAAATCCCCGGGATCGACTGAAGACCGAGTCACATGACTGTTTCAGCCTATGGTAGTTGTGGTTTGCAGTCAGATCTCCAGATCACCTCAGCTACTGGTAGGGGACCCGATTCAAAGAAGTACAAACTGAACAGAAGACAAAATTTCACTAGGTACAACTTTTCTTGCCCTCTGGTTCATGTGTCATCTTAAATCTAATTCCCAAGTGCCCCCCCCGCGTGCAGATACTTAAATCCGCGCGGGGGGCACTTGGAGGGCAGAGGGGGGGTTCTGCAGGTGGGGGGTAACCCCCCCGCTTGCAGAAAAATCTGAAATCTATCAAAAACTTTTTGGGGGATCTTTAAATCTCCCGAAAAGTAAAAAAGCATCCCCTGCACATGCGCGGGGAACGCTCTTGGAACGGCAGTGGCCCGGCAAGAGTCGCTGAGGCCAGCCGACAGCCCACGGAGGAGGGAGAAGGGGGCGAGCAGCGGGCCCGGCGAGAGCCGTCGAGGCCCGCCAGGAGTCTCGGGGGGGAAGGGGGCTAGCGGCGGGCCCGGCGAGAGCCGCCGAGGCCCACCGGGAGTCTCTGGGGCGGAAGGGGGTGAGCGGCAGGCCCGGCGAGAGCCGCCGAGGCCCACCGGGAGTCTCTGGGGGGGAGGGGGCAGAGGAAGGGGGAAGGGGGCGGAGGAAGGAGGAGCAGCTGTCAGCTTCTCCCCCCCACGAATATCGAGGGGCCCCCCCTTGTATTTACCTATTTCCCTGGCTCCACTATGTCCCTGACTGGCAACTAAATTTTCATAGGAGGCCTAACTGAGAACTAAGCAAGGGCTCAAGGGTGACATTGGCTCTTCACACATAGATTCTTTAACCCCCTGGGCTGTTGTTGTTCACCATTACCATGTGTGCTTGAGAAGGAGAGGGAAGCTTCAGGGATGGGTACATGGGGAGGCTGCGTCAGCATCTGTGCCACAACATCACTCTCTGGAAAACCATAGAGTTTCCAGCAATTCCTAGAGCTACCCAGTGTCACTTCTGAGTTTTCCCTGGAAGTGACAGCACTGTGCAGAGGATGGCAACCTCTTTTCTCCTGCCACCATTCAGAGCAGTAATACAAACAAAAGGGCCATGGCGGAGGAGCCTGTACACTAACAACAATAGAACTGTGTAAATAGTATTTTATGGAATTAAATCTCAAACAATTTTATGTTGAGCCGTTCTTGAGGTAAACTGCTTTATTCCATTTTCAACTCTTCGTTGCACTTCTGACTCGCTGTAGCGTGCTGTTGTAAATGTCTGCAGCTCTTCCAGTAGTGCTGCACTGCCCCCTCCCTTTTTCACCATGCAATCTTCCTCAAACGTTCTAAACCAATTAGGTGTAGTGGTTAAGAGTGTGGACTCTAATCTGGAAGAACCAGGTTTGACTCCCCACTCCTCCACATGTAGCTGCTGGTGTGACCTTGGGTCACTCACAAGTTCTTTCAGAGCTGTTCTCTCAAGGGCAGCCCCATCTACCTCACAGGGTGTCTGTTGTGGGGAGGGGAAGGGAAAGGGATTGTAAGCTGCTCTGAAACTCCTTTGAGTACTGAATGGTGGGGTATAAATCCAATCTATTTCTCCTCTTCTTCTTCTTCTAAGTTGAGTGAGTAAAGTGATACAGGGATGGAGGCTGAGATACATTGAGATTGCAGCTGTTTTAACATGGATATATATTTACCTGAGATTCTCTTGGCAACAAGTCACTTACCAGCCAGTCGTGACTAGGCATTCATGGGCTTCATGAATGGGTGAACATTAGAACTTTTGCTGCAGATACCTTTGGTTAGCAACTTCTGTAACACCAGTCACTGATGCCCTGAACTGCTTCTCTCCTCCTGTATCCATGTATAATCTGATAATATAATTGATTTGAAAATTTCAAATAATCTTTCTCTAAAATGATATCAGCCAATTCCATAAGACAATATGTAGGTGATTGCAGGGTCTCACGATTGTCCAAAACAAATTTGATCACAGTACAAGCCTCATCCTGGGGAACACTAGCATAAAGAGAACTGACATCTAAAGAGACCAGTACAGCTTCATTTGGAATTCTTATACCTTCTACCAAAGATATAAAATCCTCTGTGCCTTTAACATAAGAGCCCACATTTCCTTTGTCTTGCAGATGCCTTCCGGAATAGCTCCCCAACAGGGCCTTGGAAGAAGAGGTGGGCTGGACCCAAGTCAGAGGGTTAGAGCAGGGGTCCCAAACCGTTTTTGAGCCTGGGGCAGGCCCATAGCTACAGTGGGGCATCTCGGGGCTGCCCCCCCCAACTTACTGCCCAGGCCTCCTGATTTCCCATCCAGCCGGTTTAGTTTATTTTTCGTGTGCACCAACGGCCATGCCATCACCTTGCCCTCCCTGCTGGCAATGTACCTCTGGCTGGCTGTGGGCAAGGCACACCGCAGGGTACATCTGCTCGCTACTCCAGCCCTGCCCGTGATCTTCTCTGGGGGCCTCTGGCTGGCGACAAACTCTCTCATCCCTTTTTAAACACTTTCGCTCTCTTATCACACAGCCGGGGGGTGGGGGGTGCCCCCATGCCCCCTGACTTATTTAAACACCCTCTGAAGTCAAAAATCCTGGCTACAGCCCTGGCCTGGGGCACCATTGGAATTCTGATACAAGGTGCTTGTTGCAGCCACAAAATGGCTGCTGCATGAGGCAGAGCCAGCCACAAAATGGCCACCACAGCTGACCTTCAGTCACACAGTGAAGATCCTTGTGCTGTGGTGGCAGCTGCTGCCAAAGCCACATGTTTAAAAATCTGTACAGCCAGTCAGAAGCCTTGCTGAAGAAAAGCCCCACCTGGCCCTGCCCACTTTCCAAGAAAACTTGGCAGGCACCAGGAAAGGTATCAGCACTCATGGTTGGAGACCCCTGGGTTACAGACCAGGGGCATAGAGTTTTGTAGATTCCGGGGGAGGTGGGGCTTTTGCTGGGGTGATGTCCCCCCCCAGGAAACCGCCGTGCCTCCCCGGGCCCTTCCGAGGCCCGGCAGCCACTGCTGCTGGTGCCTCACTCTCCCCCCCCCCCCGCTCTGGCTACTCCTTCCCTCTCCCTCCCTCTTTTCCAGGCGAAATGCCCGGAGTGGTGACGTAACCCGGAAGTGACGCCACCACGCTGGGCATTTTGCCCAGAAAAGAGGGAGGGAGAGGGAAGGGGTGGCCAGGGTGGGGGGGAGAGGCAGCAGCAGCTGCCAGGCCTCAGCAAGGCCTGGGGAGGCGCAGTGGCAGGTGCTACGTTTTCCCGGGGGGGCTCAGTCCCCCCCGGGAAATTTCGGGGGAGGCTCGAGCCCCCCCGTAGTCTACGCCTATGTTACAGACTACTGTAAAATGGATGGTGATCTGTCATGGCACCATCACACTGGTGGGAAGAAGGATAAAGTACAAATGCCCACCTCAAAACATGGCTGCGATGTCGGTGAGTCCTTGAGATCAGGGACCTTTCTGGAGCCAACTGGGATCCAATCCGCCAGTGCTCTCTCTCTCATCTGTTATTTCTAGCCAGTACAGCCTCTACTTTATTTAAACAGGCGGCGGCTTTAGCAACAGTCAAAATTTCAGTAAATTTAAAATGCCCATTTAGGATTCAGGAATTTTATTTTCAGCCCGTCTTCCTCTGCTCATTCTTTCTTTCTTGCATATACAGGGAAGAGAGGGGAACCTTCTCCCTGTACGCCAACCATCTCTCTTCAGCAACTTACTGGGATGTTCCAGTACCTTATAATGGCAACTTTCTGTTTAAATTCAAAGTCAGTTTCCTTTTTTAATGGGGCTATTTCACATCCATTTTCAATAGCCTAATCAGGCAAGCTCTTCTCATGAAGACTTTTTGTTCTGATGATTATCCATAACAATTAGGCCTTTCTCATTGAAAGTTTATAAATAATTCACTGTAATTAATTAACTGTTGAAAGCAGTAAATACATCACAGGTGATGGTCCAGTAACTTACAGGTCCAGTATATTCTCCACAAGAGAATCGGATCAGAGTGTGCCAATGTGATCAGTAAAGATTGTCTCACTGCTAAGAATCAAATTGGTAAAAAACCCTGTGCTCTTTCTCTTATTTGACTTGGCACTATTGTTCTTGGCAAGCAATAACATCTTAGGAAATAAAATAATGGAACTATAAGGATGAGGGGAGAAAAGATCCATTGTGTGACTATATTTGACCATGCAAGCACCTTTCTAGACACAAAGGATGTTTCTTGTTGCTTCCATTTACTTAGAACACACCAGCCATTAGAATATTAAGGCCAAATCATACTTGTATGCTCATCATCACCCACTGACTTAACACTATAACTAGGCATGATGGGAGATGCATGGCTGCTTCCGAAAACAACAGCCCACATCTCCCCCTCAGTGCCCATCCCCATTAATCAGCATCTAATGAAATGGAGCAGTGGCAGAGAAATTCTCCATTGGGTGATATCACATCACACATCACCAGAACAGATAAGAGGAGGAGCCATTGTTGCCATTTCCAGACTTAGTCATGTGACTCCCATCATGTGTAGTTCTGGCCTGTGACATCAAGTGAGGACTTGTATGTGTGAATAATCCAGTAGAGAAAATGGACAGACCATGTCGATGCTTTCCTTTTCATATGAGTCAGTTCACACACACAGCTGGGTGTTAGCAACCAGCGAGATATGAATATACATACACACACACACACACACACACACATATACATACATATATATATATATATATATATACACACACACACACACATACATATATATATATACATACATATATGTGCATACATATATATATATATACAGGGCTATTTTTGGGCAGGAACGCTGTTGGCCAGCAAGGCATTTTTAGTGCTCTTATGGATTTTGAGATTCATAAGCTTGAACTTGGGTTGCTAGTATTGGAAGGGCCATGTGCATTCTCCATTGCAGGGGAAAGCTCCAGTCCACGCCAGGAGGCTGGCACCCTAGATAGTTCACCAAGACAGAGACAAAGACTCCTTCTGCCATGAGGTTTCTTTCTGTCACACCACGCTGGTCAACCCCTGCCCCCTCCAACGTACCTGAATGAATTATGCTAACATGGTTGCCTGGTAACTGATGGTCAGGCCATCACCAAGTCGGCCAGGGCCATTAACTAACAATAGAAGTGGCCCTGGTGAGTCATCGGACCTCGCCCAGGTATAGAGTTCCTGTTTAGTTTCAGTTCTGCAGTATTGTCCACTCCCCGGCCCTCCACCTTTTGTTCACCTTTAACCTATGGTAGGGTCAGAAAGGGACAGACCGCCTAGTAGGTGTGTTAGTGGGATGTGGTTAGCGCTGACTGCCCCCAAGACCACCTAATAAAAGACCCTGCACAGAGGCAATCGCTCTCTTGAACCATCGTCCCCTATCTGCTTTGCTACCCCTTATGCCCAGCTTGCTATACCAATACCCTTGCCTCCATCTTTAAATCTCTGGATCCTGGAACAGAGAGAACCATGTGGTCTTGCAGGTTCGAGCCACGTGTCCCATATTTTTCTATATTTTCCTTACCCATCCAATTCTTCCTTCGGTCGGACAACTCCTCTTCAGGAAGGTAACGTATCGCCTCCCATCGAAATCCTGCTCATGCAAACATGCTATTTTCTAGCTTTATTTCCTTAGGCCTGTGTGATTGTGTGTGTGATTACGTTTTTGGTGTGATTGAACAACATTGCCCAGTAAACTGCATTATCTTGCTATCTGCCTCACGTGCCTCCTTCCTTGAGAACTTCCGGGAGGGGTGGGACCCTGGTATAGTTGGCAAGGACTCGTGTATTTCGCCAATTGCTAAACATAAATCAGAGCAATTCGGCTAACAACACACAGGAACAGAGTTCCAGCTGGCTTCCAAGTCAGCCCTGCTTACAGCCTTCCCCGCCCTTGAGTTCCCCAAGTGCCTCGCAAGCCGCGGGGCACCTGGGGAAGCCAAGCCAATCCAGGGAGGGAAGGCAGTTTAAATTGCCTCCCCCCTACCTTGGGTTCCCCAGGTGCCCTGCCGATCCAGAAACTGCCTTCCTTCCCTCGGGCTCCCCATGTGCCCCACAAGCCGCAGGGCACCTGGGGAAGCTGATCCTGGGAGGGAGCTGTGCTGTCAGGGGTGTGGCCTAATATGCTAATGAGTTTCTGTTGTTGGGTGTGGCCTGTTATGCTAATGAGTTACTGCTGGGCTTTTTCTACAAAAAAGGCCCTGTGTGTGTATATGTATATGTATGTGTGTATATATATATATATATATATGAATGTATGAATTCCTCCTCAATTGTCCTACCATTATGACATACTTTTACAATGAGTTATCTGCTAGGGAAACTCAGCAAGTCTGCCATGGGACCCCACTGTGTCTTGCCTTCTTAGGGTTGCCAAGTCCAACTCCAGAAATATCTGAGGACTTTGGGGGTGGAGCCAGGAGACTTTGGGGGTGGAGCCAGGAGATTTTGTGATGTCACTTCCTGTGATGGCGCTTGCTGTGATGTCACTTCCAGGCCAAATGGCAAGTAATGTCACTTCCCCCTCTGATGATGTCACTTCCAGTACACTGCACCAAAACCCAACCTCTTCCTGGGATGATACATTTGGACTAGAATCAATTTACAGAACTGGAGAACAATGCAAACGAATGACCTGGTAAGATAGCAAAAACAGTTTAAGCATGGCATAACAGAGTCCTGTCAAAAGTGAAACCCTTTTCTCTAATTTCAGTAGGAAAGATAAGCATGCACTGAAATGTTCCACTGAAATCAATAGCATTCAATGTGCTTAATTTTGACGGAATGAGACTATATGTATTATAATAAAAACAAAAAGTATGTGTGCTAGGCCCTAGAAAAAGATCACCAGACAACATTCCTTCACACTATGCAAAATACACAACAGAAAGGTCTAAGAACTGAAGGCTGAAAACTCTGCCAAAATCCTCTACCTAAAACCCTGGAGAACCACTGCCAGTCAGAGTAGACAATGCTGACATTGATGGCCTGATGGTAGAGAGACCATGCTCTGCATGCATTGTGTGTGTGAGCTGAAGGCACTGTGTACCAAAGGAAAAAGAACATAAGAGAAGCCAAATGTTGGATCAGGCCAGTGGCCCATCCAGTCCAACACTCTGTGTCACACAGTGGCCAGAAATACCAGGTGCCCTCAGGAGGTCCAGCAGTGGGGCCAGGACACTAGAAGCCCTCCCACTGTTGCCCCCCCCCCCCAAGCACCAAGAATACACAGCATCACTTGCCCCAGAGTTCCTATCTATACCTTGTGGCCAATAGCCACTGATGGACCTCTGCTCCCCACTGATGGACCTCTGCTGCAAAAGAATATGAACTGTGAAAGCAGAAACACAAAAAGGGGGGGAGAAAGAGACCGAGAGAGTAAGAGAGACACTGAGAAAAAGAGAAAGAAAGAGAGAATGAGAGGGAGGCAGAAAGAGAAAGAGAGAAAAAAGACAGAAAGAGAGGAAGGATGGAAGCGAGAGGTAGGAAACAGATGGGGAGAGAGGAGTAAAAGAAAGAAAAACAAAAGGAAGGAAAGAAGACAGAAAGGAAGACAATAAGAAGGAAGGCAGACAGACAGGCAGCCAGAAGCATCCCTTCCCTCCCTCTCGCTATTTTTTGGTGCGGCAAAAGGGCGCCCTGAAATGGCTGCCTGCCTGCCCTTTAAAGTGAGCAGCTGATGGTCGGATCGCAGGTCAACTGTTAGCAGTATAGACCACAGTCCCTATTTATTTATCCATGGAATTCTGTAAACCATTTTCTATAGTGGAACCCTATTGCCTGTGTAGAAAAACCCTCTTCAATAATTCAGTTTTGCATCATTCACAGCAACCTTGGAGAGTGGATGTTTCAAAAATCCATACTTTAGACAGTTCGTATGTATGTATGTATTTATTTATTTATTTGGACATATCCCACCTAGCCAGCACGAGGCGGCTCTAGGTGGCTCACAGCATTAAAATCAGTAACATACAAAAATTCAGATAATAACTAATTACAATAAAACCACAGAACCCACGAAAAGTGGTGGCAAATGCAAAATCCAACACCAGGGCAGCAACTACATCCCTATGGCCAGGAGGCTACCACCTGCAGATGTACCAGGCCAGTACTTCAACTGGCCACTTACCTGTGGCCGTTTCCCCCAGTGGCGACCCCAAAAGCCTGGCGGAAGAGCTTCGTCTTGCAGGCCCTGCGGAACTGCAAAAGATCCCGCAGGGCCCTGATGTCTTCCGGGAGCTCGTTCCACCAGTGGGGAGCCACCACTGAGAAGGCCCTGTTCCTAGTGGTCACCAGCCTGGCTTCTCTCGGGCCGGGAAGGGTCAGGCGATGTTGTGTGCCTGACCGCAGTGCTCTCTGGGGTATGTACAGGGCAAGGCAGTCCCTTAGGTAGGCAGGCCCCTAACCATATAGGGCTTTAAAGGTTAAAACCAGCACCTTGAACCAGATCTGGTACACTATAGGCAGCCAGTGCAGTGCCCTCAGCACAGGCCAGATGTGATCCCTCACAGAAAGGCCCATCAACAACCTGGTCGCGGCATTCTGCACTAGCTGCAGTCTCCGGAGCTGGGACAAGGGCAGCCCCATCAGGATCATGCAGTTGCTACAATACTTTGCTCACAGACCACCCAAAGAAGGTGCTCCCTCTAAGCTGTGGAGTCTTGTGAGCAAAAATTCTAGTTGGTGAGCTACTGGCATTAAAGTTGTGAGTGAGCGATTTGGCTACTCCATAATTTACTTTGCTCTGGAGCCATCCTTCCTGAGCTAAAAGAAAACTGTATGAGCCGGGGGCTAAAAAAGGTGAGCTAGCTCACACTAACTCAGCTTAGAGGGAACACTGGTTGGATCTAAAGGTGTAATCATCAACCTTTGCAAGCATAACCGATGTTGTATAATACAAAAAACTGGATTAAGTGGTTTTCAAAAGGGAGTGAATTTTGGACAACTCAGTCTGGGAATTCCTGCTTTAAAGATACCCAGTACACAGCACTTTGCTCAGTTGCCTGTAGGTATATTAGTCCCTAACCCTCTTTATTCTGTATCTCAAACAAACAACGAGACCCTGTTCCAGTATCTGAAATAAAGAACTCTGTTTAACTACAAAGGTCTGATCATTTGCTGATAGTGCAGAAGCCTCACAACAGGCTCTTCAGAGAGTACCTGTGCATGCAGATTTTGTTTTAAGGCAGTCATCCAGCATCCATGCAAACACAGTGTCCTGAAGGTTCATGCCTTTAAGGAGCTGGGAGTACACCTCTGTCATCTGAAAATATGCAACCACCCATTGTGTTGGCTCTCACAACAAGTTGGCGAGGGAGGTCGCCATCCTTGAAAGGAGCAAAGAAGCTTGGCTGTGAAGGTGTCTGGAAACCAGCAACGCCCTGC
Source organism: Lepidodactylus listeri (assembly GCA_029233225.1). NCBI lineage: Eukaryota > Metazoa > Chordata > Lepidosauria > Squamata > Gekkonidae > Lepidodactylus > Lepidodactylus listeri. Next base: position 105,162,358 of record JARCFY010000009.1, on the reverse strand, counting down.
AAAAATCCTGCCTGAAAATGGGTGTGGATTTTTCTTTCGGTTTCACTTGAGGGAACCCTCTTGGTGTTGTTTGCAAACCTTGAACAGGGAAAATTCATTTGCACAGCCAGGAGCAGTGAAAACTCAGTCTTACTGTTAGCCGCAGGGGTCATTTTGTAGAAAAAGAGGTGCAGGAACTTATTAGCATAACACATTATTAGCAGGGGTCCGTTGGGGCCGAAGCGAGGTGGAGCAAAGCTCTGCCAGCTCAGGACTGGCCAGTAGGGCAGCCACGGGCTGAATCAGATTCTCTAATCTGATTCAGCCCGCTGCCGAATTGCCGCCGAAATTTGGTGGCAACTTTAAAAGCAACTGGAGGGGAGGGGGGTTGACGTAGAGGCTCCAGACTTGCAGGGGAGCTGTTGGAGCCTCTTCTCAAAATACCCACCAAGTTTCAAAAAGATTGGACCTGGGGGTCCAATTCTATGGGCCCCCAAACAGGTTGCCCCCATTCCCTCCATTATTCTCTATGGGAGGAAAAAAGTTAACATTTTCCCCCACTATAGAGAACAATGGAGGGGATGGGACAACCTGTTTGGGGGCCCATAGAATTGGACCCCGTGGTCCAATCTTCTTGAAACTTGGTGGGTATTTCGAGGAGAGGCCCCAGCAGCTCCCCTGCAAGTTTGGAGCCTCTCCCTCAAACCCCCTTTCCTCCAGCCCCTCATATACCCCCTATGAGTTTTTGCCATTGATTTCAATGGCCCATAGGGTATAATGGGGCTGAAACTGACATTCCCTTTCTGACACACTTCTGGTGACGTCAGGGGACGTGGCATAGGCTAATGAGTTATGCTAATGAGTTATGCTAATGAGCTCCTGCCCCTCTTTTTCTACGAAAGGACCCCTGATTATTAGCATAACTTATTTGCCTATGCCACACACACCCTGACATACCTCCAGTCAGATTCATGGCCTTCGTCATTTGGGCCATTTCTGATTTCTTGCAAAGGAGGGAACTGGTAGGCTAATGTGTCTCCCTCTTTTAATCCAGATATTTAAATACATGCACGTTCGCTCCTGACGAATCGTTTTTGCTGCTGTCTGGCTCAAGGGGAAGAGGATCAGAATGAACTGAGTGTTGTGTTGTTATAAATATTGTCTTTCTCCTGGGTGTTTTTTCTTGCATAAATGTTCTTATTCATAATCCATCATTCCATTACTGTTCTGTGACTGTTATTTTCCCCTCTATATATTTCCCCTCTATGTATTTAGCCGTTTTTATTTTAAAACGTAAAATAAAGTTTTTAAAACACTCCCCCCTCATCTTTTTCCTGCCTTTACTTTCACTGGGGCTGCAGAGTTGGAAAGGGCTTATTTGGGGAAGGGCGGGATGCAGAGAGGAAAGACTGGGAGAGGAGGAGGAAGGGAGGGGGGAGATGTACGAGTTCTTTAAGGAGATCTTTGCCTCCCTCCTTTCATCCAGTCCGAAATCCTTTCGTTGGCTGCTGGGGGTGGGGGGAGTGAATAGAAGGAGATTTCAGTCAGAGAAAAGGACACTTTATTTGGGCTTTTTTCCACCTCAGAAAAACATAAACATTAACCAGTCTCACCTTGAATTTTCAAAGCTCCCTGCTCACCTGGGTGTCCCACCTGCAAAGATGTTGCGCTGCTGCTCATTGGCTGGTGGGTGCTGAGGTGCTGCTCAAATGTGCTCACGCCAAACAAAATATGTTCAGAACAGGATGGATGGGACTGGCTGCTGGTGCTGCCCATACTTCCCAGCCGCGGACTGCTCTCAGCCCAGCCCCAATGAGCAGTTTAGGAGCAACTTAGGGAAGTGATTACATGCAGCTCATAGGCGTAAACTACAGGGGGGCTCGAGGGCTTGAGCCACCCCCGAAATTTCCCAGGGGGGGCTCATCCACCCCTGGGGAAATGGAGCGCCCAGGCCGGCTGGCTGGCCAGCTGCCGCCGCCACCGCCTCTCCCCCTGCTCCGTTCCTCCCTCCCTCCGTCCAGGAACCAGCTGGGCAAATGCCCAGCGTGCTGGATGGAGAAACGGAGGCAGGAGCAGGCGGGGGGGAGGCGGCGGGGATAGGCGGGGGGGAGGCCACCTAGTTTGCCCGCTCGCCGGCTGCTGCCACCACCTGACCCCACGGAGGCAGGAGTGGCCAGGCTAGGCCAGTCCGGGGGGGCGGGGACATGGTCGAAGCACGCACGCACACAAGAGCCCCTGCCCCCCCCCGGACTTTAAAAGTCGACGCCTCTGATGCAGTTAACTGCACCACAGCCAGCTGAGAGCTGCTTCTGAGTGGGGTGTGTGTGTGCACTTGCGCCTCTTTACCTTTGAGCCACCACCCCACCCCAAAAAAGGAAAAGCAGCCAAGGGACGGAGGGGGAAGACAAGCTGGGGGAAAGGCAGAGATTTTGAAAAGATGAGCAAGAGAAAAGAAGAGAGCTGGGGAAAACAGCAAGGGAAAGGAGAACATGAGGAAGAGGGCGACAAGGGGGAGAACGGGGGAGGAAGGGAGGTGGGGCCAGAAAGGTCCGAAGAAAAATGAAAGCGAGCAAAGATGCAGAGGTTGGGGAGGGAGATGCTGGGGTGTTCGGAACTCTTGGATTTGTGACCCATAAAGGCAGAGGAGGAAACGGTGAAGTTACCTCCCTCCCCCCCCATTCTGAGACCTCGTGCCGCTGCTGAGACTTCTGCAAGTGAGGCAAAAGGAGGCAAACTCCTGGAGGGCAGGCAAGGCTTGCGCGCATGCTCTCTTCCCCCCTCCATAAAGGAGTTTAGAGAAGAAACCCCTCAAAGGGAAGCGAGAGCTGCAGAGGTTCCACGCTGGGCAACTCCTCCACTAATTCCCTAGAGAAATGATCCCTGCAAAATCCCCTCAGTGGCAGGGCACCCAGCTCACCAGCCCCTCCTCCGCTCCATCAGAGGCTGCTGCTGCCACCGTTCTCAGGATCCGTCTTGGCACAGCTTGCCGACTAGGCGCTCGAGGACAGCTGCTTTGTGTGGAGACCTGACCTGCGCAGCTGCACTGGAGCTGGAGGGGGGCGGGATTATAACTTGCACTGCACAGACTAGAGCACGGGTGGGCAAACTTGCTCAGCGTCAGAGCCACCTAGAACAGGGGTGGCCAAACTTGCTTAATGTAAGAGCCGCATAGAATAAACATCAGATGTCTGAGAGCCACAAGAACAAATATTACCTGCTTTTATTGGACAATAAGCAAATTTGCTTTTTACTAACATTAAATGAGAGTGCCAAAAATAATAACAAAAGGGGTAAAAGCAGATATTGATAATGATACTAATTTGTCCAATGATATTTGTTTGCTAATGATATTTAGCTTCCCCAGCCGCCCTGCCGGGAGCCACATAATATATGTGAAAGAGCCGCATGCGGCTCCCGAGCCACAGTATTCCCACCCTGGACTAGAGGGAACACTCTAGCCTCGTCTCTATGGCTTTCATAGCTATAGAGACTTGGAGGACTTAAATACTAGACCATCACTTTTCCAGCCGCCATTTTGTCCCCTGAGGCCCAATTTCAAAAAAGCAGGTAAAGGGTTTTTAAAGCAGTAGTTCCCCTGCCCCTATGCCTTCTGGCAGCCATTAGTAATCTCTCATCAAGGGATTTCCAATAAGTTTCCTATGAACTCCAGTGATAGTTTGTTCCAGGGGCCTCAGGTAAAGACAGGCTTGGATATTTTGACTTGTGCCTTTGAATATACACCATTAGCAGACAAACTCAAACGTATTATTTACAAGCATTGGCATGTGGTATGTGCCAATAAACCTAGGATTGGCTTTAGGAAGACTAAAAGCATTAGGGACCTACTAGTCCATATGGATATGATAGTACCGGAGAGACCTCTGGCAGCCAACCCTAGGCACTATAGTTGTGGTAGATGTGTAGTTTGTCCATAAGCCTGGAAAACCACTGAAATAAATTTCCCTTCATTTAATTTAAAATTGACACATTTTTCAAACTGTTCTTCAAAAAAGTTATTTATTTAATTCAGTGTTTATGTGGGTTGTGTTACGTAGGGTTCTCCACAAGGACGGTGCGCGCTAGGATTATTGAACATAAATCTCGTATAAGACAGCAGAGAATGGATTCTCCCCTGGTTCTCCACTTTGTAGAAAAATAACACGCCTGTGATGATTTTAGGTTTGTAGTGCTGGAAATCTTGAAGACAAATAGGTATAATAAAGTGGACACTCAGAAATTCCTTCAGAGACGTGAATCTTACTGGATATATCGTTTGAAAACTTTGCAACCTCAAGGTTTAAATACTGATATGGACCTGTCATGTTATTTGTGAACATATGTACTGTTTCTTTAATTGTGAAAGGTAGCAGCATGTTCTGTTCCTTTAATTGTAAAGATTAGTTAGGTCGGCATCTTATTTAAGAAACAGCCCATGGATGTTATCTTAGGCACCTGATGAATGACGGAGTATTGAGTTACGCTCATTAAGTGTGCTTCTTAGTGTTCCAGTGAGTAGGAAAATATTTATGTTACAGATTGGTGAGTAGTTTTGTATTGTTTTGGGTAGCCCTTGATAAGTATGAAATAGTGACTTTGTTCTTTATAAATATTGACATTGTTCCTTATGTTTGTAGATTTCTCTGTGAAGGACTTAAAATAAGAAGGACTAAATAGACACATTGACACAGGATTATATGGTAAAGATGGCCCAGTTAAAGTCCTGTTATATTGGGTCTTTATTCATTTCTTTATATTTACTGTTAATGGTTAGTGTTACAGGAGACAGTCTTTATTGTTGTCTTTATTGTCATCTTGTGAAGAAGATTCTCAAAACAAAACGAAGGAAATTAAACCGGTGTCTTCGTTAGCAACTCTGGCAACTCTTTTCAGGACTTCTCTGAGGCTTGGCTCCGGGGGAGGCTTGGCTCCTGGAATAAATAAAGATTAGTTAGTCATTAAGTGTATAATTAGTAATAGTTATTAAGTAACATTAGGAACTTACCTGTATTTATCTGTATGGTTTTTGGCAACTCTGGCAACTCTCTTCAGGACTACTCAGAGGCTTGGCTCCTGGAATAAATAAAGAGTAGTTACAAGTTATTAAGTAACATTACGAACTTACCTGTATTTACCTGTATGGTATTTTGTTATAACTGGTGAAATAAGCATTGTTAGATATAAATGAGTTTCTTCTAAGCGTCTTACTCGCAGCCATTATTTCTTATTTTTATTGCTACTTAGCTGGGTGGTCTCCAGTTATAACCAGGGCTTCATTGGGGCTGAAGCGAAGCGGAGCACCGCTCCGCCAGTGAAGATGCTGGGGGGCGGGCACATTATGAAGCCCCGCCCCCAGCAGGGCCGCTGCTGGGTCGGACCACCTCCCACCCACCCCCGCTCAATGTCCCCGGGCCAGCAGCAGGCCGCTGGCCAGGGGGGGAAAAACCCTCCCACCCACCCCCGCTCAATGTCCCTGAGCCGGCGGCAGGCCACCAACTGGAGAAAAAACCCTCTCCCACCCACCCCCCCGCTCAAAGAAACCCCCTCCCACCCACTTCCGCTCAATGTCCCCAAGCCAGCAGCGCCGCCCGGGGGGAAAAAAACCCTCCCACCCACCCCCGCTCAAAGAAACCCCCTCCCACCCACCCCCCACTCAAAGAAACCCCCTCCCACCCCTGTTCAATGTCCCTGAGCCGGTGGCAGGTCGCCAGCCGGGGGGGGGAAAACCCTCCCACCCACCCCCGCTCAATGTTCCCGACATTGGGGAAAAACCCACCCCCACCCCCCGCTGAATGTCCCGAGCCAGTGGCAGGCTGCTGGCCCGGGAAGGAGCCCCCATCCCCCCTCACCATTCCTTGGGGGGGTGAGGGAGTGAGGGAGGGAAAAGCTGGGCCCCAGTGCCCAAGCAAGAGGGGGGGAGAGAAGCGCCTTGTCTGTCTGTTTGTTTCTTTCTTTCTTCTCTCTCTCCCCCCACCTACCTACCTACCCACCTTCCTTCCTGTTCCTTTCCTCCCTCCCTCCCTCTCTTTCTTTATTTCTTTCTTTCTCCCCCCACCTACCTACCTACCTTCCTGTTCCTTCCTTCCTTCTCTCTCTCTGCCCCACCTACCTACCTTCCTGTTCCTTCCTTCCTTCCTTCTCTCTCTCTCCCCCACCTACCTACCTACCTTCCTATTCCTTCCTTCCTTCCTTTCTTTCTTTCTTTCTTTCTTTCTTTCTTTCTTCTCTCTCTCCCCCACCTTCCTTCCTGTTCCTTTCATTCCTTCCCCCCTCCGTCCCTCCCTCCCTCCCTTCCTTCCTTTCTTCTAACACACTTCCAGTGATGTCAAGGGTGTGTGGCCTTCTGACACTTCCGGTGACGTCAGGGGGTGTGGCATATGCAAATAAGTTATGCTAATGAGCTCCTGCACCTCTTTTTTTACGAAAGGACCCCTGGTTATAACATAGATATAAATCTGACCATGGACTGATGTATTATTTTTTTTTAAAGATCAAAGATCAGGTGAGCACATTCCTCTGGAGATCTTTGTTGACTTCATTTCTTGGGCAAAATTCAAAAGGCTGAGACTAGCATTTCGGAAGGACAACTTCTTCCATTATGTCCAATCAACTGAGATCACCAGTGGAAGTCCTCATCCTGGTACCCCATCTTGGAAAGTTACTGGAGTTGCTTAGGGATCTTACTGGAGAGTGGGCCTTTTCCATTGCTTTTCCCTGGGTTACGGAAGTCATTCCTGAGGGATGTTTTCCCAGATGCTGTCTCTGTCACCTTTTAGGTACATTCCAGGTGAAGTTTGTTCTGTTTGAGCTTGGTGGGGGTGGTTAATTTGAAGAGTGCTCCTATAGCCTGTTTATTTTTTATTCCTGCTACATGTGACTATTATTGTTTTACTGACTATGGCCCTTTCCAAACTGCCTTTGTATTCCATTTTAGTAACTGGTTGATAATGGATTTTTCCTGTCATGTCAAACAGACCCGTTTTATTAACTGTCTGCTAGCAGAATTTATTTACCCGTTCATACAAACCCACTTGCATAGGGTTAGCAAAGAATGGTTGAGCCACTTTTGAAGGAAACTGCTTTCTTCCAGTTTCTAACCATTCGTTGCACTTCTGAATTGCTGTGGTGTGCTGTTTAAAATGTCCATAATGCTTCCTACAATGCCACTCTTTCCCCACCCTTTTTCACTGCGCAATCATCCTCAGGTTTTTTTTACCATTCAAAGTTGAGCTCTATAGTGCTAAACCAACATAGCCTTCAGAGTTATTGTGGCACCATTGAGATGCCTTGACTCCACTGACTTAATAAAATCAAGATATCTCAGTGGTGCCACTATTGCACTAAAATGCTATATTGGTTCAGTTCTATAGTGCCCAACTTGAATGGGCTTTAAAAAAAACCAACTAAAGATCATGCGGTGAAAAAGGGTGGGTGGGGGGTAGCACTGTTTGAAATAACAATATCACTTCAGAGAGAGCTCATTAAATGAAGGAAATGTGCTGTATGAAACCCCCTATCACTTTACTCAAAACTGGGCCAACAATGAATAACATCTGGTTTAGAATGGTGATGTAAAAAGGGCCTATATTATTGCAAGCTGCTATGAATGCCTGTGGAAGCAGAAAGGCAGCATATAAAACTTTTAAAAAGTAGAATTAGAAGGAGGAGGAGGAAGAGGAGGAGATTGGATTGATACCCCACCCTTCATTACTCGAAGGAGTCTCAGAGTGGCTTACAATCTCCTTTCCCTTCCCCTCCCCACAACAAGACACCCTGTGAGGTAGGTGGGGCTGAGAGAACTCTTTTGAGAACTGCTCTTGAGAGAACAGCTCTGAGAGAACTTGTGACTGACGCAAGGCCACATCATCAGCTGCATGTGGAGGAGTGGGGAATCAAACCTGGTTCTCCCAGATCAGAGTCTGCACTCCTAACCACCACATCAAAGTGGTGTAAGAATGACAGGGGAAAGTTACAATGAAGTCACTTTTTTGGCCTGCCACAAATAGCCATTACGACTGGAAAAGAAGGCGCCAGTCTATATATTGTTTATTTCTCATTATCTTGTGATAATTACGACACACACTGTCAGTATGTTGAGTTTCATGTTTTCATCAGTAAGCTCCACTGAAGCAAATATTAATAGTGCCTCAAGAATGCTGGAGTGCTAGAGAAACCATAATATACTTGAAATGTGTGCTGTTTTTCCTCTGTGCCTGGGATGAAAAAAAGTGTATTGTTGTTTACTCTCCACCCTTGATGATGAATCTTTTGGAGAGAATTTACAGAGGCTTCCAAGATGGATGACCACATTCACTGCAAAGAATAGCAGCCCAGGAGGCAAAGGATGGTGCTGGTTGCCAGCTGGCATGCAAGCAAGGCTCAAAGAATGACATTCATCTCTAGAAAATGAGTGTGTGAATCTTTTTTCTTTTTCTTTTGCAATGCATGCTAACAGAATTTCCAAAAACTCTTTTTTCTGAGCTGGGGCAGTAACATGGCATCAACATCTTTTTCAAGAGAAACATCATCCAAAGTTAATGGGCTGTAATATTTTTCCATTTCACAGTGGACCTCAGGAACTTGGCTTCTTGCACCAGCACAGCGCAACATTAATTTTAAAAAGCAGATTCGGCACAAGCTAAAACTATCCATTGGAACAAGACAGGAAATGTTCCCTCTGAGAAAAATTTTGCCACCGGTATTCTTGATAGAAAGTCTGAGATTTTTCCAGCTCCAGAAAATAAATTTGATATCATCTACAAGATGCAAACAGATGGTCCACAGCCTCCAAAAATCTGCAGACATTTCAGAATGTGTAAAACTTAGATATGTATCAGAAGGCTGAAGAAAAATGAATATAACTGCACATTTGTTATGCTTTATCTCTCATGATTTCTAAACTGGTCTCATGATTTTCAAAGACTACATACAGACTCATGCTATCTTAATTTAACTGTTGAAATCTCCATGAGATGGATTTCTCAATGTGGATGTCTTGACACATGGTTGACAGTTGGATAGATTCAGTGCCTTGCGGTTCAACTCCTTTTCAAGGGTTTTTTTTTCCTGGTTTGCTGCAAAATATTGAACATTCATGAGATAAATGTGAAGTAAAAATAGTGGTCATTGAATTGACTTGCCAACATTCGCTGGATTATGGGGAAAGCAAGAGAGTACCAGAAAAACATCTGCTTCTGCTTCATTGACCATGCTAAAGCCTTTGATGGTGTGGATTACAACAAACTATGGCAAGTCTTTAAAGAGATGGGAGTACCAGACCACCTCACATGTCTCTTGAGAAACCTGTATAAGGGTCAAGAAGCGACAGTTAGAACCGGATATGGAACAACTGATTGGTTTAGCATAGGAAAAGGAGTAAGGCAAGGATGTATATTGTCACCCTGCTTATTTAATTTATATGCAGAATACAACATGCGAAATGCCGGCCTGGATGAATCACAACCCAGAATTAAGATTGCTGAAAAAAACATCAACAACCTCAGATATGCAGATGATACCATTCTAATGGAAGAAAGTGAAGAGGACCTCAAGAGCTTCTTGATGAGAGTAAAAGAGGAGAATGCAAAAGTTGGCTTGAAACTCAACATCAAAAAAACCCTAAGATCATGGTATCCGGCCCCATCACTCCTTGGCAAACAGAAGGGGAAATCATGGAAGCAGTGACAGACTTCACGTTCCTGGGATCAAAGATCACTGCAGATGGTGACTGCAGCCATGAAATTAAAAGACACCTACTCCTTGGGAGGAAAGCAATGGCAAAGCTAGACAGCATAATAAAAAGTAGAGACATCACCCTGCCGACAAAAGTATGTATGGTCAGGGGGCATGGAGTCGGTGCTGATGGAAACAGACACCTGAAATCTCAGCTCCATCCCCGTAAACCCCTGAACCACTGAAATAACCACCCTAGAGTCCTCATCTATTTCAAAACATGGGCAGATCAGACACTGCTAAAGCAGCCTCAACTACTGCTAATCCGAGAGGGATCCAAACCTTCTTTTCGAAGCCACAGCTTGATGAAGCCACCAGGGGAAGTCTGGAAGAAGCAAGCAAAATGGCGACCAAGGAGGCGGCATTGCTGCCGCCCGATAGTGTCCCTACTAATGCTTCCATGATGGCGTTCCTGACAAATATGGAGACAAAAATACTAAACAGCATGTCGGCTCTCATCTCAAAACTGACAGAACAATTCGCTGAATTGAAAGTCTCTTTAAACAGGTTCTTTTTATCATATGTGGTGGACTTGTGACAAAGCAAAGATTTATTGGTCAAAAATACATGCAGAAATGGAAAAAATCTTGAAATGTACATTTAAGAAGTTGCCTGAAATGTTATTGCTTGGACTTAAATTAGAAGAGATAAATGTAAAGAAAAGGACAATAATATGGTATATGATAACAACAGCAAGAATGGTGTATGCACAAAATTGGAAAAATGAAAAAATACCAGAGGTGTGGGAATGGTTGAAAAAACTGTTATATATGGCTGAAATGGATAAATGGACTAGAAAGTTGAATGATCTGTACTCAGAGACTTTTTTAGAAGATTGGAAGGATTTGAAAGAGTATGTTGAAAAATACTGGGACATGAAAAATTGCATTTATACATGGTTATAATAACATAAAGCAATAGAATTAGAGTATATGAATGTATTAAGGATAATTAGACAATTAAGTTGTTTTTTATTTTAGAATTATATAAGAATATAGAAAGTAAGAATTAGTGTATAAGTATTTTTAAGAAATATGACCGTTACCAGAAATGAAAACATAGATATAAGTATTACTATTTTGGATAGAGTGGAAAATGTGTTATGCTTCAGATGTGGTGGGAAACCGCTAATATAAGATAAAAACAAGATTATACAAACAGAACAAAATGTTATATAATATGGAAAAAAGGATTTGTATAAGAAAAATGTATTATTTTTAATGTTTTGAAAAATAAAAAAAATTTTACAAAAAAAAAAGAAAGTCTCTTTAAACAAGGTCAGTCAAACTGCGGAGAGAGCCCATGATATTAGCACTGCAACTAAAACAGAATTTCCTACAAAACAAAACTGTATACTTAAGAGACAGAGTTTTAATCTTAGAGACCTTGTCACGCAAATCAAAGTTAAAATTTAGAGGCTTTTCAGAAACCTTAGAGCCTATTGCTGATCTTCAGACTTTTTTATCAGAGTGGTTAGCATGGGAAATGCAGTTGGAAAATGGCGTAGGTCCCTTAATTGCCTCAGCCTATCGTTTGGGTCCAACAGAGCCTACGAGGTTCAGGGGCCCCAGAGACATTTTAGCGCACATACCTGACTTCCACACTAGATTTTAGAAATAGCAAGAACAAAGGGCTCACTCTCATTCAATGGAAATCCAATACAAGTCTTCCCGGACTTGCCAAAAGAGATCCTAAACAAAAGGTGTGAACTAAGATCAGTTACAGAAGCGCTGCACCATGTTAAAATCAACTACAGATGGATGCATTTTACTAAACTACAAGTAGTCAACGAGGGTGAACTGCACATTATTGAAGACCTGGAAGCTGGCCTCAAGATTTTGCACAGTCTCAACATCACACCCCAAATGGACACTAATAAAATATCCAAAAAGAAAACTTCAACCATCTCTGAACAAAGATAACAAGCTGGCCATACGCCATGTGTAAATGCAGAAGACCTCTTTTTTTGAATCCCCATACAGAAGGGAAAGATAAGCTGCAAATGGAAATGTGACATATTGTTCTTTGCTGCTTGTTACTAACTCTGTTCACTCTAGGTTAAGAAACAGATACCTATTTAAAATTAGTTTAAGATATGTTAATAAGTCACTGAATGTTCTATATAATCGATTCAGGGGGAGGAGGAAGGGTCCTTTTTTAAGTTCATCTCTTCCACCCACTAACAGACAGTCCTTTAACTCCGGAGTACTCTCCGTTAACCTCTGCTGAATGTTAGTTTCAAGAGGTTAAGTGGGACTGACATCCCTTTTTATTTTTATTTTTTTCTTAAACTCACTACTGATAGTCTTTGCATAATACTTTAAATTTTAGGTACTTATAAAATGATTGTTAATCAAAAGCCACAGATTGTTACTATTGCACATATCCCTACTTTCTAATTGATTTAAATACATTCATTGTATTGTAAGCCTCTTAAAGACACATCAATTAAGTTTTCATTCATTAACTGTTATAAATAACTAGTCAGTGATTAATCTTAGAGTCTGAAAATTAATTGTTTGACTGTTAGCTTTTTTTTAAAAAACCCAAAAAAGTTGATTTAGAAAGATAATATATTTAATCTTAAAAACTTATTGTACTGATTTTAAAATTTTATCTTGACAATTCTTAAAGGGTATTATACCTATTTGTGCACAGTAGTATATAAGTTAAGGTTAGTCTTTTACAATAAGCTGAGTGTTTGATCTATAAATCTTTTTTGCTTAGCATTTTCTATAAGATAGTCAAAGAAGTAAATATTTAGTGTTAATATATCTGACAACATAGCTGTGCAACTAATTACTTGGGCTCATCCCGACCAATTTGAGATCTAAGCAAATATACAACCAACACTGAATTGACACATATATTAGTTTAGACATTCAAGGTATTACTCTTCTAACCAGCCATGTCAAATAACACCTGGTCTGTACTAACTCAAAACATCCGAGGTCTAAACAACTTGGTCAAATGCAAAAGGGTATTGTCATACCTGGGCAAATCAAGATCAGACATGCTTCTGTTTCAAGAGTCTCACTTACATTCAGAGTCACAGCCAGAACTCAAAGCCAAATGGATCCAACACCAATTTCACACTGAGGGCACTTCCAAATCATGAGGAATAGTGCTATTGATCACTCACAATGTTTGCTTCCACCATCAGGCTATGAAAACAGAACATCAGCATTGCTACATCTTTATCAGGAGCATCCTCAATTATCAGACTTGTCACATTGGCCTAAATTTATGCACCCAGCACCGCACAAGCCACATTCCTATTGAACACCTTGACAGCCTTAGATTCATTTCAGGAAGGGGAAACAATTATTGGTGGGGACTTTAACCTCATAGCAAACAGCAACACTAATCATTCCTGTACACATGAACCCTCGCAATGGACAACTAAAAAAAAAAACCCTGGTCTGAAAGAACTACTAAAAAAAATTTCGACTGACTGATGTTTGGAAACACCTATACCCCAAGGAACGGAATTATACTTACTACTCAACAAGACAAAATGTTTACACATGCATAGACTTTATTCTCATTTCTGATACAATGATTCCCAAGATATTCAACTCTGACATCAGCTCCATCACCTGGTTCGATCATGAGTTGGTGAGCTGTATACTACAGCTATCTTCAAACCAAGTCACGACCAAAACATGGTCCTTCAACAAATCAATACTCTTCAATGCTGAATGCACTGAGTCCATAGATCTTCACATTCAACAATTCTTAAAAGAAAACTGTAAGGAAGAAACACCCTCTTCAATTACCTGAGTCAGACTGAGGTGACGAAAGAGGAGGTCCTATGACTGATAGACAACTTAAAAACTATAAATCACCGGGCCCGGATGGCATACATCCGAGAGTTCTGAAAGAATTCAAATGTGAACTTGTGGATATCCTGATGAAAATACGTAATCTTTCCTTAAAATCTGCCTCCATTCCTGAGGACTGGAAGGTCACTCCCATCTTTTAAAAGGGTTCCAGAGGAGATCCGGGAAATTACAGGCCAGTCAGTCTGACGTCGATACTGGGTAAGTTGGTGGAAACTGTTATTAAGGAAAAAATGAACAAAATCTATTGAGGAAGACTCAGCATGGGTTCTGTAAGGGAGGATCTTGTCTCACTAACCTGTTTGAGGGAGTAAATAAACATGTGGACAAGGGGGACCCAATAGATGTTGTTTACCTTGACTTCCAGAAAGCTTTTGATAAAGTTCATCATCAAAAGCTCCTAAATAAGCTCAATAGTCATGGGATAAAAGGACAAGTCCTTTTGTGGATCAAAAACTGGCTAATTAAAAGGAAACAGAGAGTAAGTACAAATGGGCAATTTTCTCAGTGGAGGAAGGTAAACAGTGGGGTACCGCAGGGATCAGTATTTGGTCCAATGCTTTTTAACTTGTTTATTAATGATTTGGAGTTGGAAGTAAGCAGTGAAGTGGCTAAATTTGCAGATGACACAAAGTTGTTCAGGGTGGTGAGAACCAAGGAGGATTGTGAGGCACTCCAAAGGGATCTGTCAAGGATGGGTGAGTGGGCATCAATGTGGCAAATGGGGTTCAATGTGGCCAAGTGCAAAGTGATGCACATTGGAGCCAAAAATCCTAACTATAAATACACATTAATGGGGTCCGAACTGGTGGAGGCTGACCAAGAGAGAGATCTTGGAGTCGTCATAGATAACTCAATGAAAATGTTGCGACAGTGTGTGACTGCAATGAAAAAGGCCAACGCTATGCTGGGGGTTATTAGGAAGGGAATTGAAAACAAATCAGCCAGTATCATAATGCCCCTGTATAAATTGATGGTGCGACCTCATTTGGAATACTGTGTACAGTTCTGGTCGCCACACCTCAAAAAAAATATTCTGGCATTGGAAAAAGTGCAGAAAAGGGCAACTAGAGTGATAAAAGGGTTAGAACACTTTCCCTATGAAGAAAGGTTGAAGCACTTAGGGCTCTTTAGCTTGGAGAAATGACAGCTGAGGGGTGACATGATCGAGGTTTATAAGATTATGCATGGGATAGAGGAGGTAGAGAAAGAGGTACTTTTCTCCCTTTCTCACAATACAAGAACTCGTGGCCATGCCATGAAATTGCTGAGCAGTCGGGTTAGAACAGATAAAAGGAAGTACCTTCTTCACCCAAAGAGTGATTAACACGTGGAATTCACTGCCACAGGAGGTGGTGGCGGCTACAAGCATGGACGGTTTCAAGAGGGAATTAAATAAACATACGGAGCAGAAGTCCATCAGTGGCTATTAGCCACAAAGTATAGATAGGAACTCTCAGTCTGTGGCAAATGATGCTCTGTATTTTTGGTGCTTGGCGAAGCAACAGTGGGAGGGCTTCTAGTGTCCTGGCCCCACTGCTGGACCTCCTGGTGGCACCTGGTGTTTTTGGCCACTGTGTGACAGAGTGTTGAACTAGATGGGCCATTGGCCTGATCCAACATTGGCTTCTCTTATGTTCTTATGTACTTATAATCTGGGGTGCGCTTAAAGTAATCATCAGAGGTGATCTGATGTCCAAGATAGTGCATTTAAAGAAAGAAAAGACAGTTTTAAAAATGAAATACAAAATAAAATATCACTTTTAGAAAACGAACACAAAGCTCCAGGGAACAAGAGAACATATAGGAAACTGTTAAACAAACGTAAACTCTTAGAACTAATGGACAGTTCACAGATTCAAAAACATCTCCTATAGGTGAAACAAAAGTATTGGATCAACTCTCCCAAAACACTGAGGCTCCTATCGTTGTGTGTCAAGGACAAAAGATCCTCAAGACAAGTGATGGCAGCTAAAGACCTGAAAGGGAAAACACACAGAGATTCCACATCGATTAACAGAATCTTTGCTGACTTTTATCAAACCCTCTACACCTCTATGAACCCATCCAATGAAGATATCCAGACTTACCTAAAGTCAAACCTACACATCAAAAAGACCTTGGAGAAGTCAATAGAACCCCCAGAGGTACTGGATGTTATTACAAACCTGAAAAACAATAAAGCGGCTGGCCCGGACAGCTACACCCAGGAGTTTTATAAAAGATTTGCAACAGCATTAGCTACTCCTTTAGCTGAAGCCTGCAATGCCATTCTAACAGCAGGGACACTACCACCATCTTAGAGTTCAGCCTCTATAATAGCAATCACGAAACCAAATAACGATGCATCAAATCCAGCCTTCTATTGTCCCATCTCACTCCTGAATCAGGATTACAAAATATGTACGGCAATACTGGCTAAAAGATTAAACTCCTTCATAACACAATACATCCACCAGGACCAATCTAGATTTATGCCAGGTAGGGACATAACCGACAAAATTTTCAAAACATTGAATATAATCTTGGCGTGTGAAAGATCAAAATGAGATTCAATACTTCTGTCACTGAACATTCGATTCTCTCTCTCGAAACATCTTTCTTAGAAGCTCCACTACAACACATGGGGTTTGGACCACAGTTCCTCAGAGCTATCACCTCCATTTACGCAAAACCAACAGCTCAAATCAAAATAAATGGAACAACATCCAATAACCTCTTGCTAGACAGGGGTACCAGGCAGGGATGTCCCCTGTCACCACTACTATTCGCATTGGCCCTAGAACCACTGGCAACCGAGATCTGAAACGACTTTAACATCCAAAGAATACATGTGGGACCCCATACCTTCAAATTAAGTCTATTCACGGATGACATGTTAATATATCTTTCAAACCCAATTTCATTGCTATCACACTTACACAAAGTTCTCAAAACCTTCGGCACAATATCCGGACTCAAAGTAAACCAAACTAAATCTTGCATAATGCCCTTATATGTCTCACCAGACACTGAAACTGACCTCAAGAACAACTATGACTACCAATGGCACAATACTGCACTTCCCTATCTGGGGATACATTTACCCAGAAATCTATCTGAGCTATTCCTCATGAATCATAAACTAAAGTTTCAAGAAATCAAAACAGACTTAATGAAATGGGAGAAAAATAATCTTTCTTCCACTGACAGATTGCACCTTATCAGATCTTTCATTCTCCCCAAGCTGTTATATTCGTTCTGAACGATTCCAATTGAGTTATTGATCAAGGTGCAAAGAAACTGGCAATCGACCTTAAATTCCTTCCTATGGCAGGGCAAACATCCTAGGACAAGTTTTCAGACCCTATGAAGGCACATGGCGCAAGGAGGCTTCAACTATCCAAACCTACAGATCTACCAAAAAAAAAAAAGACTCTACTGATCTCTATAATAAAGATGTTAAGACATGAAAAAACACTAGACTGGGTCAAACTTCTAACTCCTCTTCTGGCTCCCCTTACAATTCATGAAATTATATGGACCTCTTCATGAGCACGGCCAATCTCGACCACACATAACATATTTCTTATGGCAATCTTAAAAACGTGGGATGCAAAAAGATCTCAGTTAACCCCAAGATACTCCGGATTCACTTTCTTTCTCTTCCAACCCTGGTTCCCTCCTGGAAATGACAGATAACTATGCAACACCTGGAGACAATCAAACATGTCTTGTTTTAAAAAATCTTGACTAAAGAAGGCATTCAACCAAAGATACTACTGTAACAAAAAGTTAAAACTGCAATACTGTGGTTTTTCTACTTTTAACTAAGCCATATGGTACAACTGGGTATTTCACAACTATTGAAGGAACCACTCACTCCCTTTGAAAAACTAATTGAGGTCTCTCACCATCACTCCAGAGGACTAATTACCAGGGCTCATTTCATAGCAGGAGCTCCTTTGTATATTAGGCCACACACCCCTGATGTAGCCAATCCTCCAAGAGCTTACAGTAGCCCCTGTAAGAAGAGCTCTGTAAGCTCTTGGAGGATTGGCTACATAAGGGGTTTGTGGCCTAATATGCAAAGGAGCTCCTGCTACAAAATAAGCCCTGCTAATTACAAAGATTAACGATACACTGATCCATCACGGAGAGGACAAACCCATGAGACACCAACATCACTGGCAAAACGACTGTGCGACCACCATCACAACCCAACAATGGTTACGAATCTGGAGCTCCAAATTAATAACCTCACCAGTCATATCCATGAGATTGCAGACTTATAAGATCATCTCTCGGTGGTATCTCATCCCTAAGCGGATCTCCAAGATAACATCTTCACATTCAAACTTGTGCTGGAAAAATTGTGGATAAGTGGGAACTTTCGCCCACTGCTGGTGGCAATGTACCCGTATTAAGATGTTTTGAATGAATGTTCTAGATCAAATAAAACTCATCACAGGAATTGACATCCCATTCAAACCTACTCTGTTCTTTCTTGACATGTGGAACTCACCAGACATAACGGGGCTTCATAGGGAACTAATAATTAGTCTCATTGAGGCAGCTAAAACATTGATTGCAGCCAAGTGGAAAGCAGACATGTCCTGGACACAATCATAGTAGTTCAATAAGATATGGGACCACCTTATTCATGGAAAAAAATCACAGACCACCTGTATCAATCAGAAATCTACCCTAGACCTTCAAACTTCATAGGGAAATGATTCCCATTTATGGAATTTATCACTGCTTCAGACCTCCAACCTCACAACCCTGCATACCTGACACTACTATACCAATAGTTGACATCACAAGTCACATGCAACATCTGAATTTGTCATTGCTTAGTTACATGTGAAGTACTTCTGCACGGCTATTAGTTTGCAATAAATCTCTTTATACTCAACTATTTGCTAACAAGACAATCATTAGACTACTTAGTAAGATTATCACAATAGTTATGTATCTATCATTATCATAGTTTAAAAAGTGATGTATTATTGTTTTACATAATATCTCTTGTATACTATTGATGAGCATTGTTCATTACTGGAAAAAAATATAAAAATAAACTTAAAAAAAAAAAAAAGTCCATATTTTCAAAGCAATGGTATTCCCAGTAGTAATGTATGGCTGCGAGAGTTGGACCATAAGGAAAGCCGAGTGCTGAAGAATAGATGCTCTTGAGTTATGGTGCTGGAGAAGACTCTTGAGAGTCCCTTGGACTGCAAGGAGATGAAATCATTCAATCCTAAAAGAAATCAACCCTGACTGCTCCCTGGAAGGCCAGAGACTGAAGCTGAAGCTCAAATACTTTGGCCACCAAATGAGAAGGGAGTATTCACTGGAGAAGACCCTGATGCTGGGAAAGACTGAAGGCAAAAGAAGAAGGGGATGGCAAAGGATGAGATGATTAAACAGTGTTATTGATGAAACAAACATGAAATTAAACAAACTCCAGAGTACAATGGAAGACAGGAGGGCCTGGTGTGATGTGCTCCATGGGGTCGCAAAGAGTTGGACTCAACTGTGCAACTGAACAACAGAATTGACTTCAATTGATACAACATATTCTTGCTTATGAGACAAGATATTTTTGCCACAAGTCTAGTTGTTGCTGTTTTTAATTGGCCCAGAGCCCTTATTTTAAACATACCAAATTTGGAGGAGCAATGTTCTTAATGTCCCCCCTCCGGGAACTCCCCCCAAAGTCCCCTGCTGGTGAAAAGGCAGGACCTGGCAACCCTATCTTCCCTCCAGGTTGCTCAGGAATCTTACCCTCAATAGAGCTTCCCAAACACTTACTGCACTTTCACACACACTGAATAATACACTTTCAATCTACTTTCAGCGCACTTTGCGTGAAATGGCAAAAATCCGCTTGCAAATGATCAGTAAAGTGCACTGAAAGTCTCACAGATCGTCATTCCACACTGCAAACTACTTATGATAGTGAAGGGCCTGCAATACAGTGTGGGACACCCAAAATCTTGGACATACCTAAATACAATTTTTTATTCCAGCTACTGAAAATATATCCCAGGGCTAAGCCACCTCCTATACCAGCTCCCCTCAGTGCCGAGCCAGTAAATTAATAACACGTCACTTAAACTGGAAACCCAGTGTCATTTCTAGGCCATTTCCCATTCCTGTGACACACATTATTTGTTGTTTGTGTTACACATGAGTCTTCAACAGCCATGAAAATTTAAAGGGGGGGGGGAAATGGTACAGTGGGTAAGAATAATGTTTAAGGTTCTTAAAACATGACATTGCATCAAACACAGGGCTCTTCTTGTAGAAAAAGCCCAGCAGGAACTCATTAGCATATTAGGCCACACCCCTGACAGCACAGCTCATTAACATATTAGGCCACACCCAATGTTCCCAGAAGTGTGGTCATCCAGCCACATCCACCTTTTACTTCTTATGCTGTTTACCTTGTTGTCAAAACAGCTTTGACAAAACCAATAAAAACATTATTTTCTGTCCCATCTATACAAAACCTTGCCTGAACCGATATCTTATGTCCAACAATTATTCCCACACTGGATTGGAATCAATTCCTAAGGGTTAGGTTCCCATGGAAACCAGGTTGCCTTCCTACAGAACTAGTATGCTGAATATGATTTTTTAGGGTTTCCAACCTACAGGTGGGGTCTGGAGATCTCCTGGAATTGCAACTGAGCTCCAAACTACAGAGATCAGGTCAATGGCTGCTTTGGAAAGTAGAGTCCATGGCATTATGCCTTGCTTAGGTCCCTCCTTCCCCTAAACTGCACCCTCCACTCCCAAATCTCCAGGGATTTCCTCAACCAGGATTTGGCAACCCTAGTTCACTGGCAGAACAGCGCTAGGAGCCAGTTTGGTGTAGTGGTTAAGTGCGCGGACTCTAATCTGGGAGAACCAGGTTTGATTCCCCACTCCCCCCTTGCACCTGCTGGATGACCTTGGGCAAGCCATAGCTCTGTACCAGCTGTTGTCTCAGACCTCTCTCAGCCTCACCCAACTCACAGGGTGTCTGTTGTGGGGAAGGGAAGAGAAAGGAGTTTGAAAGACGCTCTGAGACTCCCTTGGGGAGTGAAGGGCGGGGTATAAATCCAATCTCTTCTTCTAGGTTTGTGGATGCACTGGATGGGAGTAGTTTGTGGACTATTTTATTCAAGGTACAAAATTTTATTCAAGGTATAAGATTTCATGTGCCACCCACACTTCTTCAGATGGAACCACACTTCTTCAGATGGAAGACGTGTGCATGCACACAAAAGCTTATACCTTGGATGAAACTTTGGACTCCAACTTTGTTCTGCTGCTTGAGACCAACACGGCTACCCACCGGAATTATTACACTATAATACTTTTTACAAGCAATTATGTACCAGTGGAGTGGTTACCATGCAGAATCTGTCCCACTGGTAAAATTATCCTGTGAACAGGTGGTCTTTACCACATAAAAGTACCACTACCATCACAAGATCACCAGTCATTGGAACTCCTCAGAAGCGGAAATCTCTCTTATTAGGAGGTTTAAGAACATCAACTTTGCTGGCCCATTAAAGGCAGATGTCAGTCCAGTGGCAGGAGAAGAGGGACAATCATCTTCTTCAGAAACTCTGCCCACTTTTTTAAATTTCACAAAACAGGCAATCTCCAAAGTGCAGCTGACCAGGCTCATTTTTAGTTACAACTCTGTTTCTCTGCAGATGTCCCCCAAAGATGTCCCCCATTCAACAGTCAAGTGTTCTGACAACACACACAACAATGAAGCTACTTTTTCAGATGTTTTCTCTTACATGGCAGTAAGCACCAAACCACTTTAATACAGACTTTAAACACACATATATTTGCAAGCCATTCCCAACAAGACACAACAATGAACTAAGGCTTCAAAGTTACTTTTCTTAAGCAGAAGATGCCATGAGAAAACTAAAGAGATTCTCAAAAATTAAAGATATTGTCAAAACCAGCATCTTCTGGGCTCTCTGCTTTTTTACATCCCCCCCTTTTTAATAATTTTTTTTATAAAAACAGAAAGAACGGAAGGAAGGAAGGAAGGAAGGAAGGAAGGAAGGAAGGAAGGAAGGAAGGAAAGAGGTAGGTGGGGGAGAGAGAGAGAGAAAGGAAGGAAGGAAGGAAGGAAGGAAGGAAGGAAGGAAGGAAGGAAGACAGAGGAAGGAAGGAAGGTAGGTAGGTGGAGGAGAGAGAGAAAGGAAGGGGGGAGGGAGAGAGAGAAAGAGAAAGGAAGAAAGAAAGGTGGAGACAGAGAGAGAGAGAAAGACAGAAAGAAAGGTGGGGGGAGAGAGAGAGAGAGAACGAAAAGATATGGGGAGGCACTTACTGGAGCAGGGAAAGCCACACGACGCCGGCAAGCCAAATGCAGAAAGCCTAGCCCCTGTGCTTAATCTCTGGGTGGGGCTTTCTCCTTCTGGCTGTTTGCTCTTAAAGGGAAAGCACCCGGTGGAGATTTTTCCTGTCGGCTCTCTGCAGGAACTTTCCCTTTAAGTGTAAACAGCTCAGGCCGGGCAGGGAGGGGGTGGGCCAGGCTTGGACGCCAGCCAGAACAGCGTTCCTGTGCATTCCTGCTGAAATTGAGCCCTGAAATCAGTAAAACCCATCTGGGATTTTCATTTTTATGTTTGTTGTAACTGACATAGCTCTCCATTCTTTTTCTGCTCACTCCAGAGATGTCGTTGGGCAGCCATTAAAATTCTATACTCTAAACAGCTATAAAACTGCTTGTGACATTTCTTTTTGCATGGGGGTTATCTGACCTCAGCAACTACACTACATGTGCAGTTCCTGGCAATTGCTGAAGATGGAACCCTTCCTTCTCCTTCCTGTTAAGAAAAATTGTCATGTGTTTTAAAGCTAATGCATGTTAATCACAGCATCAATATTAAACTGCTTCTCCTAAGCAAGTTCTCCCCCACTCCTTCATAACATTCACCAGGTGACCTTGGGCCAGTCACGTTCTCTTTCAGCATATCCTACCTCACAGGGTAGTTATGTGAGGATAAAATACAGGAGTGAAGAACCAGGTATGCCTGAACTCCTTGGAGGATCAGCAGGGTAAAAATGCTATGAATAGAGTTCTCTGGAAGGGCCTTTCCAAGACCCCCTTCGTGAAGGCAAAAAATAGGATATCATCGCTAATGGTCTTCTAGCAGCTATCTGATTCTGGGTTTCCCCTATTACTAACTAGAGAAGTAAAATTAGACAAAATAGCACCTTTGCCAAACAAATCTGCTGTCTGTCCATTTTAGAAAAGGAAAAAAAGCAGCATTTGGGGGGCTTGGGGGGGCTGCAGAAAGAGAGGTGTACAGAAGTCATGCTCCACATGTGGAAATCCTTCTGCATATGGAAATGCTGCAGTGGGTCCCAGTCAAAGTATTACCAGCAGAGGGAAGGTGGTCCTTATCAGGGAGCTCATTAGCACAACTCATTAGCATAACTCATTTGCATATGCCACACCCCCTAACATACCGGAAGTGTGTCAGAAAGCAACACCCACCCCTCAGGCTCCACTCCACAGATGAGTGAAACTGACCTGCTCTTCCTCCATTCCCTTCCCCATCCAATATTTTGTGCAATAAAAATAAACATCAAGAACACACCCTCATTCTCTTCCTGCTCCCTTGAAACCACCAGGTTTCAAGTAGACTTGAGATACCCAGGACATGTGCACCACCCATCCCTTCCCCTTCCCCTCCCCACAACAAGACACCCTGTGAGGTAGGTGGGGCTGAGAGAGGTCTTTTGAGAACTGCTCATGAGAGAACAGCTCTGAGAGAACTTGTGACTGGCCCAAGGTCACACCAGCAGCTGCATGTGGAGGAATGGGGAATCAAACCCAGTTCTCCCAGATTAGAGTCCAACTCCTGACCACTACACCAAACTGATGGGGTGGAAGCTGCTGAAGGGTTGGTGAAATTTCTCCAGTACTTATGTGCCATATGCCCAGATAAAAAATGGTATACTTAGAAAATTTATATGCCACCTTGATCAAGTCACTGGAAAAGCAGCACACAGTCATAAAAGGAACAATGATAAATTATCAATATTAATACAAAACATTAAAAACAATAAAGACCCCTAGCAGGGCTTTCCCCAGGGCGCTGTGCCTCTGGACTGCTCGGGGAAGCCGAGGAGGGGGTGGGGCTTGGTTATGTGCCCGCCCCCTGGGCTCCTCACTCCCGGAGCTGCGCTCCTGTGCACTCCCGCTCCAACGGACCCCTGATCCTGATGCATAATCACATGTGGTCTGAGACTTGGAAGCCATGGAGAGCGATTTTGCCCTCCGCGATAGTGCCTCAATAATGGAAACAGTTTGTTCTTTCTTTCAGCGATTTGCTAGTTTACTTTTATTCAAGCTTGATTCTGTCCTCCGAGGAAATGGTGCTGATTTTTTAAAAAAAATTCCACTTTCAGACTCAATTTTCTTAAAGCTTAGGACACAGAGCTACAAAAGTAATCTATCTGCTGTAAATCTCATTACTGCGGATCCATTAAGGAGCCTGTAAAGGAAAAACAAATCAATGCAGCTTTTATTGAAACTCATTGGCTTTCCAGATGTATGATGTATTAAGGTTTTCACACTATGCTTTTCATTCCAAGACAAATACACACTGATATGTATGCCCCCCCCCCAAAAAAAATAATTATACTAATGGCACAAGGTCCACATTTTATTTTATTTTTTAAACATCCAATCTAAGGTTTGGTTTGGGAGGGTGGTTTGTTATAATATACCTTCCTAAACGAGTGAATAAAATGTGTAAAGGAGCAAAAGAACCAATCTTGTCACTGAATATACTATCTAAAGTCAGTGTTTTATCTGTAGCCGATTCCATTTGACAACACAAGCAATACCCTGTACACTTCATCAGGGCATTCTGCATGTAGAATAATTTAATGCACAGTCCAGAAGTTAGCTGTAAGATATAGAGAATCTCAAAGTGGAAAGTCTGGCACCAGCCAGGGTCCAAGTACCTTGTTCCCTGAGCCACTGTGGCAGCTTGGAAACACTGGCTTGATCTTTGCTGCACTACAGCACAGCCACAACAGATGGCCAGAGGGTGGTATTGCAGCTTTGAGCCCAGCTGGAATCAGGTGATACAAGGAGCCAATAGGGTCCCATGTGATCTTGTACGGCCCTGGCCTCGTTTCTCAGACTGGGCAATTTGTTAGGTGCAGGTTGTACTGAACCTCTGTGCTTGATTCTTGAACCACACTACCTGACTGCCTGCTAAAACTCCTTGGAGGGAAGGCAGGAGTAAAGAGTATTAAAGAAAGAGAGAAAGGAATAATGTCCTCACCTGGATGGCCCAGGATAGCCCAATCTCATCAGATCTCAGAATCAGGGTCAGCCCCAGTTAGTACTTGGATGGGAGACCACCAAAGAAGTCCAGGGTTGCTATGCAGAGGCAGGCAATGGCCAACCACCTCTGAATGTCTCTTGCCTTGAAAACCCCAAGAGGGATCACCATGAGTTGGCTGTGACTTGACAGCACTTTCCATCACCAAAGAAAGAAAGAAATCTCTGCTTAGCTCAAACCTATCAGCCCTGAGACTCATCACTTACAGCCACTGGCAATCTATAATAAACACTTTCATTATTAATTTTAAAGTCATTAAGATGAAATGCACCGCTGGTGCTAGATATCTGGAGGTCTACAAGATGGTGCCTCCCCTTACCCGCCCCCCTCCACACCTTAGCGACCCAAAGCTCCTCGTACCCCTATAGACCTGTGCTTGAGAAGGCAAAAGTATTTCTGCAGGCACTGGAGCAGAGGGTTGCAAACAAGGAATCCTAGCCCCTTTAGTTTTCCTATCCCTTGATTCTCAACTGAATGGCAAGGTATAGGCAGTCAGCAGCCCACTCTGACAAGGAAGAGTTGTCTCAAGCTCTGGGCATCCTTAGAGCAACCTTTGGATTCTGTGGGAGCTCTCCAAGGTACTGCAGCTCTGACTCCCTGCTTCTTATACCTCTGTCTGCTGTCCTTTACCAGCTGCCTTCTACTCCCAGTTCACCATTTCATGTCACTCAGTAACTGGTTTCGCAAGGGACAACAATCATGCAAAACTGGCATTTAGTGCCATATTTAAAACACCATTGTAAGCTCAGGTACGGAGGGCTAAGCTGGCCTATCCTCACTGCCAGGGCTATCCCGTGCTCAACTGTCAAGTCTCACAGGGAAAAGACAACAGACATTTTACTTTGATCATTTTTTCAGCTTTGCAATCATCCATGAGTGGCTCCAGGCTCATGAAGCTCATGTTACCAGTCAGAGCTGTGGGCTACCCAAGGGAGGGCTGACTCATAACCCATGAGTTTACCCTCATTATATACAATTTGTGGAGTTGTAATTTATGATACAGGCATGCTTTGGCGGTAGTCATTGTTCCAAACCTCTCCCTGTCAGATATTCCCAAGTCAGAAACCAAAACGCTAGAAATTTCATGGATTAGAAATATTGAGTGTCTCAGCCTTGACCTGGATGGCCTAGGCAAGCCCAATCTCGTCAGATTTTGGAAGCTAAGCAGGGCCACCCTTCCAAGTACTTGGAAGGGTGACCTTCAAGGAATACCAGCAGTCAGGAGGTGGGGGCAAGCTTTATTCAGCCACCTCTCTGAATATCCTCCAGGCCCACAGTAAAGGTCAGTCATCAGAGGTCCCCATGACTTCCAGGTGCCCACAGTCACTCACCAGAGGTTGCCATGATGTACAGTTGCACACATATTCACACACACACATATGAAAAAATACAAAAAAATATATTGAGTGCCTCAAGGAATAAATATTAGATAACAACAATGCAGCTTCACTCTTTGCTCCTGTTCTGAAGAATCAGTTCACATAAGAACATAACAGCATAAGAACATAAGAGAAGCCATGCTGGATCAGGCCAGTGGCCCATCCAGTCCAACACTTTGTGTCACACACTGGCCAAAAATACCAGGTGCCATCAGGAGGTCCACCAATGCGGCCAGAACTCCAGGAGCCTCCCACTGTTGCCCCCCAAGCACCAAGAATACAGAGCATCACTGCTCCATATGTTTATCCAGTCCCCTCTTGAAGCTGTCTAGGCTTGTAGCCACCACCATTTCCTGCGGCAGTGAATTCCACATGTTAATTGCTCTTTGGGTACATCTATGGCCCCCTGCCAATAGGTCTGCTGAAAACTGGTACACTAACAGTGCAATCCTAAGGAGAGTTACTCCAGTCTAAGCCCATTCATTTCAATGAGTTTAGACTGGAGTACCTCGGCATAGGATTGCACTGTAAGTCTATGACATTCAGTGGACGGCATGTCAGGAGGGGCTGCAGCCTTTCCCCTGCTGCTATTAGCCCAAGCCTCTTCTGCCCCTCCTTGTTTCAGCTCCTACCCATCATCACAGGTAAACCCACCACTCCCCTTCTTCCACCATTCTGTCTCCCTCACCCTGTGTGGTTCCTCCTCCCAATATAAGGCCTTCTCTTCCAACCCTCCCAATTGTAACTCCTTGGCTGGAGTTGGGGCAGTACTGGAAATGCCCTCTCCCTTTGCCTCCACCCTTACAAAGCTATGCCCTGGGTTTGGGGACAGAAAAAATGTATCTCTCAATTATCTAGGACTTCTGAATTTTCTGGATGAGATGGCTCAGGGTTTCATAAAGATCTCAGACATTGGAAACAGGCTATTCTGTCCACACAACAGTGAAGAAACATCTGTCTCCTGCTTTAAAAGACTGCTGCATTTGATTAGAACTAGGTTTGTCATTTTCATATTCATGGCTAATTTTGTGGCTCTGGAATTTAAATGTACATAGTATTGAGTGTTGAAATTACAATATTGTGACAGCGTTGAATTGTTAAGCATTGAAAGCCTAATCTTTTTCTTGTGCTATGGAATTTTTATTAGCTAACTGTAGCTCAAATCTAATATTAGAAAACATTCTGTGCGGCAGGAAAGTCTGTTCTCTTCCTAAGACGAAGAGGGCGGGGAGGTACAACATTAAATACAAGAGGCATCTCTTTGAAATGATCCATGGTGCTCTGCGTATCACAAAATGAGCACTGGATTTGCAAAGACAACCAGAGAGTCACCTGGATTCCCCCAAATCAGAACTCATTTGCACTGCACAAGATGGCGGCAGGTAGATGGTGAGCATTCTCTTGCGGCTCTACTCTTAGATGTATGTCATTTCTCCGGACTCTTGCTCTTGCTGGATATTTGGATACACTTTTATCTTTATTACTGAATGGAGCTTGCTTCTACTGCTTATCTGGCTGTTGAAAGCTTCTGTGCCTGTTTGTTATAAACAAAGTTATAATGAGTGTTGGACAACGCCCCAAATGCCCAAGAGATGCGAAAGGAATTTTCTCCCCTCTGGCAAGCAAACAGACCAGGATAGATTGTAAGCCAGCAAGGCATATTATATGCTCTTATGAACTGCTAAAATCATAAGTTTGAACTCTGGGTTGTTATTCTGCAAAGGGCGAAATGCACTCTCTATTGCAGTGAGAGGCTCCAGCCCACAGCAGGAAACTTCCTCCATAGTTCACACTGACATGGAGACCAGGACTCCTTTTCAAAGGGTCCTCCTGTCTCCTTACGTTGGTCAATTCACACCTTACCCCAAAGTTCCTGTAAGAGATTATGTTAAGTGATGTTACCAAGCAACTAATCGTCGACCATTGAGTGACCTGGCCAGAGCCATCATGAGACAAAGGATTGGCGCCATGCATCCTAACAGCCTGCCCAGGTGTCAGTTCCTGCTTAGCACCCAGATTTGCAATATTGACCACTCCTTCCTACCTCCTCCTCCTTATTACACTGACCAATGGTAGGGCTAGTGGGGATGGACCAACTAGTAGGTGTGTCAAGGGGATGTGGTCATTGCAGCCCGCCCTAATGCTACCTGATAAAAGATCTTACACAACAGAAAATCATGGCTAGCCGCCTCGACCCCTATCTTCTTTACGAACCTCTCACGTCCAGCTTTCTATCCCAATACCTTGCCTCCATCTTTAATCCCTGGTTTGCGAAGCCAGGAAGAAGTGTGTATCTGCAGGTTTAGGTCGTACTCCCCATTTTTCCTTTCTACCTCCCCTCAATCTTCTTTTGGAATTGGACCACCTCTCTCCAGGACAGGTAACGTATTACCCCTCAACGAAACTCCTGCTCATGCAACAGTGCTATTTTCTATCTAAGTTTCCTAGATCTTGTGTGTATGCGTGTGTGATTCCGTTTTTGTATGCTTGAACAACATTTTATAGTAAACATCATTCAAAGAAACCACTCTGCCTCATTGCCTATTTTCTGGGAACTCCTGGAAGGGGCAGGACCTTGGTATAGCTGGCAAGCACCCGGTATTCCGCCAATTGCTAAGCGTAAATTAAAGCAATTTGGCTAACAAGATGACTTTTTTTCAAAAACGCTGCTGTTTATAACATTCTGGTCTCGAATAAATATGTGGTTCTGGCTGAGGCAGAAGGGAGTTTTGTAGAGAAGGAGACTACAGCAGCAACAAAAACTCTGTTTAAAAGATGAAGTCAAAGAATGTAGTTCCCACGATGAACTAAAGCTAGCTAGTTTAATGGCTCTGACTTCAAGGACAGGAAATATATTCTGGAGTGTCTAAATGAAATTGATAAAAAAAAACCTTGAGAAGCTGGTGAAGCCAAGGATTGGGACTACTGAAGAGATAAAGTCCTGCTGCCGCTTGAGTTCTGTCAATGGCTGCATTCACACTTGCAGATTTGAGCTGGCTGCAGCCGGCTCCAATCTGCACGTTTACACTGTAACAGCTGGCTCTCGTCCCCAGCCGTCACTCAGGTGCGACAAAGTGTCTGAAATCCGAGACCAGCTCCCCTGCTGGTCTCAGCTGTCCTCTTCTGCCTGCAGCCGCATTTGTGTGCTGTGTAAATGCTGAGCCGTCTCCGAGGCACTTCCGAGTAACCCCCCTCCCCTCCCCGCAGAAGCCTCTGGCTTCCGCTTTTCGTCCGCCATTTTTTTTTTTGCATTTAGCAAGATTCGCATGAGCGCCCATATGAACCTACATTTAAAGGACAGATGTGCAAATGGAGGCTAGTTCTACCGTGTACATGAGTTTGCGGTCACGATGAGGCTATTTTCGGGTTGAAATATCACAGCGTTTTCAAGTGTCTAAAGGAAGCAGTGATTCGGTCCGATGGTGCTGCGCATGCGCGAAAAATTTTTCCCCATCCGCCTGCATCAGTGCTTATGTGCATGCGCAAGCGGCTAAAAAGTTTTTTAAAACCCCGAAACACCCCACCCCACCCCCGTCGTTAGTGTGAACGTGGGGGAGCCGCTTGAAGGCGACACGAGGAGAGGTTAGTGTGATTGTGATTTTACGGAACCAGTCGTTTGCAGCCGGCTCCAGTAGGCTCCAACACTCCAGTGTGAACACAGCCAACACATTTGCAAATGCGCCTGCTCTACCTAAGAGTTAAAGTCATCTGTTTTTCCTAGGAGTACAGATTTATCTCCAAAAGTCGCCACTGCTATGCAAAAAGGGCAACGGAAACTCCAGATTCCAATTAATCCTTCAACCTAAAAAAAAAAAAAATGTCTGAATTTGCAGCTACCGAGGTAGGATGCCTTTGTGAAACACAAAAATGAAGGCGTTGAATCATTTGAGCCTATTACTTGGGGTAAGAAGCACTGGAATTGACTTGAAAGAGTTAGAAACAATTAGCCAACCGAATCAGCTACAGAGAGTCCTCCTCTCATTTTCAAGTGAGAGGACTCCATCTTTACGAGTGAGGCAGAATGCAATCTTAAAGAGAAAAGGGATCTTTCCAGCCTGCCCCACTCTTGGCTAAGAAGCATGAAGAGTTTAAAGGAGAACAAGTACTGATTGCTACACAACTTGATTTGATAGACCTTTCCTGTCAGGGGAAGGAGGCTTTAACACTGAGTGTAACCTACAAGGCTGTGGAATCTCTAGAGAAGGACCCATCTTTACCAGCTTATATGCAGGAAGGTATTAATCTTGATAACTCTCTGGAAGATGGACTGATAAAATCTTTCTCATATCTACCAAATGAGGACCGAACAGTGATAGTTGACAGACTAGAGTTATTGAGAGCTAAACTTCTGAAGCTAGGGAGTGACATCAAGAATCGAGATAATATATTTTCAAGGAAAAATGAGAGGCTGCAAAAATTTCTCCCCTGCTTAATAGAGGAACTCCTTGTCATGAACTCATGGACGCTGATGAAGATACAGCCAGGAAGTCCAGATATAACAATTTACCGATGAATAAGAAAGTTTTGAAAAAGGACTGTGTATCCAGTGACCCCATGAAGCATGTGATAGATGTCCTACGGTGGAGAATGATGTGCATGGTGAAATTCCTTTGTCTTTCAAAACTCCACAGAAAACTGGGCCCAATTCTCAGGGTAGAGACCTGGAGGTCCTGTATGCCATACACCACACAGCTCGTGCTTAACCATGTCAGGCCTCTTGATGTAGAGGAAGACTGCCCACCTCCTGCTGC
Source organism: Lepidodactylus listeri (assembly GCA_029233225.1). NCBI lineage: Eukaryota > Metazoa > Chordata > Lepidosauria > Squamata > Gekkonidae > Lepidodactylus > Lepidodactylus listeri. Next base: position 105,131,312 of record JARCFY010000009.1, on the reverse strand, counting down.
CTGAGGCGATGGTGAAAGGACATGGGGGGAGGAATGGAGCATGCACCAGTGCTGACATAATTTCCAGTAAAAACCAGAATGACATTGTGGATGTCATTCAACAAGACCTGAATACTCTGGAGAAGTTGGCAGTTGCAAACGGGATGCAATTCAACAAAGATAAATGCACAGTATTACATCTGGGCCACAAAAATGTCAAGCACAAATACTGGAGGGGGGGTATGTTTTGGGGGAGTAGTGTATGCAAAAGAGATCTTGGGGTAAGAGTGGACTGTAAACTAAATATGAGCAGTCAGTGTGATGCGGTGGCAAAAAAGGCAAATTCAGTCTTGAATTTTATTAAAAGGGCCACAGCCTCGAAATCACAGGAGGTCATAGCCTCTCTGTATACTGCCTTGGTCAGGTCGCAACCTTGAGTACTGTGTGCAGTTCTGGAGGCCTCACTTCAAAAAGGATGTGGACAAAATTGAGAGGGTGCAGAAGAGAGCAACAAGGATGATCAGGGGTCTGGAGAATACGAAGCCCTATGAGGAAAGGCTAAGGGCCTTGGGAATCTTTAGTTTGGAGAAGAGGAGGTTGAGGGGGGACAGGATTACTGTCTTTAAATATTCTAAAGGCTGTCATTTGGAGGAGGGCAAGGAGCTGTTCCAGTTGGCAGCAGAGGATAGGACCCAAAGCAACGGGTTTAAATTACATGCAGAAAGGTATCCATTGGATATTAGGAAAAACCTTTTCACGGTCAGAGTGGTTCAAAGGTGGAATCAGCTGCCGAGAGAGGTGGTTAGCTCCCCTTCACCGGCAGCGTTCAAGAAGAGGCTGGATGAATATTTGTCAGAGATGCTTTAGGCTGGTCCAGGGGGTTGGACTAGATGGTCTGTAGGGCCCCTTCCAACTCTATGATTCTAGGATTCTATGCTCTAGAATTTACAAAAACTCTATGTTAAATCCATAGAGTTATTGTAAATTCTAGAGTGTAAAGTAATTTCACTTCTTGTCTTTCTGAAAGTGACATATCAGTGTGCCAGCATGTCAAGCTCCATCCCCCAAATTTGTCCCAGAGGTTGCCAGCTCCCATTATCTACAAATAGGCTCTTGAACATGTAGGATCTGCTCTTCAGCTGGTGCGCATCTCTCTTAAACAGCTAGACCAACAGCGCCATCCTCTGCAAAGCTAAACCGTTCTAAGGCCATTAGCCTCAAGTGATTTAGAGTGGTGTAACTCAGGAGCGTTGAGTTTTAAAAATCGGGGGGGGGGGCTCTTCTGCCCACCGGGACCATGTCCCTGCCATTGCCGCCACCGCCTCCCCCCTCCCCGGCCTGACCATTCCTGCTTCCATCCCTTCCTCTGTCCGTCCAGGGCATTTGCTTAGCTGGCCCCTGGACGGAGGGAGGGAGGGATGGAGTGGCCAGGCTGGGGGGGGGAGAGAGATGGCGGCAGCCCTAGGAAGGGCCCGGGGAGGCGCGGTGGAGGGCACTCTGTTTTCCCGGGGGGGCTCAGTCCTCCCTGAGAAAGTTTGGGGGTGGCTCAAGCCCCCCTGTAGTTGACGCCTATGGTATAACTCTTTTTAGGATTGCACTGCAAGTATCCCAAATTAAATTTGCACATGAAAAGCATGATAATCATAGACATGAACAACTGGCTATATTTGCTTCTGCTGTAGAGGAAGGTTATATAAGACTTTATTATGGCAAGATCATAAGTTTTCCTAGAGTTTCGTAATGAAGCCCAAATACATTAGTATGTGTTGAAGTGTGAAGAAGGATCATTTTGTTGCCATAGCAGCAGGAGAAATTGGGATAGTTTCAAGGTCTTTCCTTTCTTCCTTTTGTCATTTTGGTTGCCAAGTACCTGGAAAGAGGGAGAATATTTTTCTGTAGGATGGAAGATAAAGTCCCAAGAGGCTGAAAAAGTTTTTAGAATTAAATGAAATTGAATGGCCTCCATTTAGGTCAAATCTACATCTGACTTTCCCACTGGAATCATTCTAGTTTCAAAAAAAAAACAACACCCATCTATATACCTGTTTCTAGTTTCAAACCATACTTGTTCTAGTTTAAAAATTACTGTTTACATTCGTTAATTGCCCCCTGTGGTCAGGCTAGCATTTTACTGCTTTAAATAGATCCTGTTGCTTAGTACTCTTCAGACCCAGGGAGTGAAATTTGAAACCAGCGTGAAATGAGCGTAGGAAAAGACAGCAGTCAAACTACTTCAGAGGGGAGGTGTCCTTTGGGGAACCACAGATGGACATAACATAAGAAGACCCTAGGTGGATCAGACCAAGGTTCCAGCCCATCTAGAATCCCATTTCTCACAGAGGTCAATCAGATGCCCTGCAAGCAGTGTTCCCTCTAAGCTGAGTTAGTGTGAGCTAGCTCACAGTTTTTTAGCCTCCAGCTCACACATTTTTGTCTTAGCTCAGGAAGGATGACTCCAGAGCAAGCTAATTTATGCAGCAGCCAAATCGCTCCCTCACAACTTTAATGCCAGTAGCTCACAAAGTAGAATTTTGGCTCACAAGACTCTGCAGCTTAGAGGGAGGATTGCCTGCAAAGGTATCTCAGCAGGGGCTGTAATTCCCGTTATTCACCCCCGACACTGATATTCAGAAGGTTCCAGTTAGCCCTCATGGCTGATAGCCAATTTTTTGGAGCTCTTCACGATCCATTTTGTTCTTCACAATACTGAATAATGTGGTGTTATCCACAAACTTGGCCATTTGACTGCTTACCCCCAATCCAGAGCATTTATGAGCAAATCAAATAGCACCAGTCCTCATACCAATCCCCATGGGACCCCACTGCTTAGTAGCCCCCAGTGTGAAAACTACTCTTACTTTCTGGTTCCTTCAGGTAGGGTAGCCATGTTGGCCTGAAGTGGCAGGAAAAAGTTTGAGTCCAGGGGCACCTTCAAGACCAACAGAGTTTGGCTGAGGACAGACTGCCAGTCTGCCGCGCCTCCGCAGCGCGGCAGACTGGGGCGGGGGGGATTTCCCCCACAGCGTGGCGTTTGCACTCCGCTGGAAGGAAGCCACCCGCAGCGTTCAGACTGCGGGCAGCTTCCTGCAGCGGTGGGCGGACGCCGTGCGGCTCCCCCTCCTGGCGCGCGTTCACGCCCCCTCCGGCGGGTGGAGCACACGCACGCGGCGCGCCGCAGCAGCCGAGCACCACTTTGAAGTGGTGCTCAGCTGGTGTGGGAGGAGCGCGGCGCCGGATGCAATGCGTCCGGGCCGCCTCCTGGGGGCAGATGCGGCAGTCTGAACGGCCGCTCTGCCTCCGCTTTTGAAGCGGAGGCAGAGCGGCTGAGACTGCCAGTCTGTCCTCAGCCTTTAATTCACAGTATAAGCTGGTTCCTGTTTAGCCATTTACTAACCCACAAAAGATTCAAGATGGGTGGCCATGTTAGTCTGTCTGGAGCAGTAAAAAAGAGCAAGAGTCCAGGAGCACCTTAAAGACTAACAAAATTTGTGGCAGGGGAGGAGCTTCCGGGAGTCACAAAGTGAGCAGTGACTCACAAAACCTCCTACCCTGCCACAAATTTTGTTAGTGGACTCTTGCTTTTTTCTACCGCCACAAAAGAATCTGTTATTTTATCCCTGTGTAGAAACTGTTTCACTGCTTCCAGTCCGGCTGTGGCACACCTGAACCCCTAAATGCCTTGGGATTCATCGTTGTGCTAATAAAGAGTCGTTTCTTGCATCCGTTTTAATTGTTCCAGACTGAAACAGCAGACTGTGGCGCAATGAGCAAAAATGTGCACAGCTGACTTTCCCTTCTGGCTCTCCGCTCATTCCATCCTCACCCAAGCCTGATCGTGCCAAACGTCTGAGGGTGGGAGGGAGACTGAGGGTGGGCCCGCCAGAGGACCATGGGGAACAGAAAGGGCAAAATCAATTGGATTTCCAACCTTTCCCTCTATTTGTCATATCTGAAATGGCATGAACTGTTTCTAGTCGAGCGGAGCATAAAATACCAGTAGGCCGATAGCTCATCGGGTGGATTTTGAACACTTCACTCCTTATTAGCCTTAAACTTTATCTCTGTGTCTTAATAAATCACAGCTTTCTAACACTGCAATCCTAAATAGAGTTATGCCCTTCTGTTGTATCCGTGGGCTTAGAAGGGTGTAATACCACTAAGGATTGCACAAAAAATTATTTACATTTAATTTGTGCTAGGGACGTACCTTGGTGAAGCATACACACAGTGCCTGTTTGCATCCTTCCCCCATCACTTTGGTAGTAAACAGCGGCCTGTACATTCACATCCAGGAAATATATTTACAGAGGCAGTTCTTACACTCCCACCTCCCTATAGGCCCTGGAAATCCAATGCGATGAATCAGAGAGGAACAGTTGCAATGCGGAACAAAATGGAAAGGCACTGCAACCACCGTGCTGCAAAAAAATACATTAACAAATGAAATGGGATCAGCTGTGGGATCAAAAGTTCACATTTTTTTTACAGAACGGAGTCCAAAAAATCTTGCTTCAATTACCTTATGATGACAGTTCTTTTCACATGACTAGAAGGAAAGCTGGCTAACCTGAAAGTGATACGTCCTTTCTAATCAATAATAGCAGGATGTCTATGCATTTTCTCCATAGCTGGATATGCTCATCCCTCGCTGTCCTTTTGCCCTGTCCGAGGTGCATTCATATACAACCATTCCTAAACACTGTTTGATTTGTCTTACAGTGGAGTCCTCAGCAGAGTTAGACCAAGGAGGCTGCAACTCCATTGGCTGAATGAGCCTTCTGCTGTTTGTGTCCCTGGGATCCCCAGTCTGGTGCGAGCAAGTAAAGTTTCATTTATGGCTGAAGCCAGCAATTAACATTTAAAACGCAACAAAATTGATAGACAGTAAGAACCCCCGTAAATAAAGGTAAAAGAACTTACTCTGTTAATGGGCTCTGGAAGTGTATAGCATTTCTCTCATTGAAATTGGGAGGGGACTTTATTTTTCCTGTAATTCTGTGAATTTATCTTTCTGTATTAGTGGTGCCTTTAAAAAACCTTAGTTTCACCCAGTTTATATTGACAGTAAATAATTATGTACATTTTGTTCACTTCAAGTTATGTCGGGCAACGGGTTTCTGTGTTTTGTATCTCTCTTGTAAGCAGGTTCCCTCCTGTTTGTTCTAAAAACAAGGGAGAGACAAAAATGTCCAGTGTAACTTTCCAGATCAAGTGTGTACAGATTACGAGGTCCCTCGTGTTTTAAAAGACTTCATCAGATCAATATGATACAGTAAATATGTAGAACCATATCAGTAAATCTATATCTTACTATCAAATATATAACATGGCACATATATCCAAGGGTCCTTTTGGAGAAAAAGAGGTGCAGGAGCTCATTAGCATACCTCATTAGCATACCTCATTAGCATATGCTACGTCCCCTGACATCACCAGAAGTGTGTCAGAAAGGGAATGTCAGTTTCAGCCCCATTATACCCTATGGGCCATTGAAATCAATGGCAACAACTCATAGGGTATATGAGGGGCTGGAGAAAAGGAGGTTTGAGGGAGAGGCTCCAAACTTGCAGGGTAGCTGCTGGGGCCTCTCCTCAAAATACCCACCAAGTTTCAAGAAGATTGGACCAGGGGGTCCAATTCTACGGGCCCCCAAACAGATTGTCCCATCCCCTCCATTGTTCTCTATGGTGGGAAAAATGTTACCTTTTTTTCTACCATAGAGAACAATGGAGGGAATGGGGGCAACCTGTTTGGGGGCCCGTAGAATTGGACCCCCTGGTCCAATCTTCTTGAAACGTGGTGGGTATTTGGGGGAGAGGTTCCAGCAGCTACCCTGCAAGTTTGGAGCCTCTCCCTCAAACCCCCTCTCCTCCAGTCGCTTTTAAAGTTGCCACCGAATTTTGGCAGCAATTCGGCAGCGGGCCGAATCAGAGAATCTGATTCGGCCCCTGGCTGCCCTTGTGGCCACTCCGGCCCCAACAGACCCCTGCATCTAACTACTTATCTCCACAAGTAAAAAACTGTTAAGCGTCTCCACATCAGTTGATGCTAATGGGAAGCCACTATAAGAAACAAGGTAATCCTTTCATAATTTCTAAACGTTTCCTTTTGTTTCCATTTTTATTTTATAATTGTATTACAGCAAACATTTACACTTACCTAGACAGTTTTACAAAGCGGGCATGTAGCTTAATCCATTTAGTAGGAAGTAAACCTGCAATCCAAAGTGAAAGCTGCTAACAAACCCCTCAGCTGGAATTTGGCAACAGCCCAATTTAAACTACCAAATCAGTACATTCCATTATTTCTTAAAGTGTCTCCACACCTTATTCTTTATACATTACTATACTCTTACAGAAAACAAGATAAATCACAATTTTGATTTAATCCATAGGGGAAGTATGATTTTAAACGAAATATCCAACAACATTCTCTCTGCAGCAATATTTTTCTCAGGTCATTTTTACTGTGTGGTTTCCCTTGTATTTTTTCCAGTACTGTGAACACAAAATCATTTTTCAATATGATTGCTGCTGACAAAATGATCTGTGAAAAGGTGCATCAGAGTTTTTATTTCTAATTTTACTTTTGTGTTCAGTAATCCTGGTTCTTAATGTTCTCATAGTTGTCCCTACATAATATTTTTGGCATACACATTTAATTAGGTATATGAGTTTAGATGATGAACAATTACTATGGAATCGTAGCTCCCTTAATAATTTTACAGATGGAATGTTAATTGTTTTTCTTTCCCATACCCGTGCACAACAAGCACATTTATGACATTTATAATGGCCTTTTATACTCATGTCCCTTTTGTGAACTTTATGTGTATCTCTTTTAGTTAATATATTGCCTAAATTTGCTGTCCTTCTAAAGCCAGTTCTAGGCTTTTCAGTACATCCCGGCACATCTGTAAGCAGGTGCCAGTGTTCCAACACTATCTGTTTGATCTTGCCTCCTAAGGGAGTGTACTTGGATGGGAGACTTTCTTGGAATACCAAGGAATACTAAGCAAGGGGCAGGCTTCATTCAGCCACCTCTCTCCATCGCAGCAAAAATAACTAAGAATCATGTGAAACTTATGCCATAATAAATGCATTCATTTTTACTGTGAACATATGGAGATGACTTAGAGCACTGGTCTGCCTTGTTCAGTACTGTTGACTCTAATTGGCAGTGGCTTGCTAAGATCTCAGGCAGAGAAAGATCTCTCTCAACACTTGCTTCCCAAGATCCTTTAACCAGAAATGTCATGCACTGAATCTGGGGGCTTCTATGTTCTGCCTCGGAGTCGAATGTGTTATAAAATACTGGTTTCGTATAGATTCGTAGCTTCCTATACATTGGCCTGGGTGTGGAATGGTATAGTATAGCCCAATCTCATCAGAACTTGGAAGCTAAGCAGGGTCGGTACTTGGATGGGAGGCCACCAAGGAAGACTCTGCAGAGGAAGGCAATGGCCAACCACCTCTGCTTCTCGCTTGCTTTGAAAGCCCCTTGCTTGGGTCACCATAAGTTGGAAGCTATGCTTGGAGATACTTGGATGGGAGGCCACCAAGGAAGACTCTGCAGAGGAAGGCAATGGGAAACCACCTCTGCTTCTCGCTTGCTTTGAAAGCCCCTTGCTTGGGTCACCATAAGTTGGAAGCTATGCTTGGAGATACTTGGATGGGAGGCCACCAAGGAAGACTCTGCAGAGGAAGGCAATGGCCAACCACCTCTGCTTAATCACTTGCCTGGAAAACCCTGTGGGGTCACCATAAGTCAGCTGGGCCTTGACAGCCCTTTTTTTTTTTGCCACCTAGGCACGGCTGACTTATGGCGACCCCATGGGGTTTTCAAGTCAAGAGACATGTCAGAGGTGGGTTGCCATTGCCTGCCTCTGTGTCACGACCCTGGTATTCCTCAGAGGTCTCTCATCCAAATACTAACCAGGGCCGACCCTGTTTAGCTACTGAGATTTGATGAGGTCTGGTTAGGCGGGGGCATCCACTTCACATACACACATATATACTGGTTGGCCTGCAAGCTATAAAGACCAGGGCTCTGCCCTGGATAGCTCAGGCAAGCCGGATCTCGTTAGAACTCGAAAGCTAAACAGGGTCGACTCTGGCAAATACTTGGATGGGAGACCTCTTTGGAATGTCAGTCGGCGGGGGCGGGCTTTGTTCAGCCACTGCTCTGAATATCCTCCAGGTCCCCAGTAGGGTTCAGTCACCAGAGGTCGCAGTGACTTCCAGGCAATGTTCCCTCTAAGCTGTGGAGTCTTGTGAGCACAAATTCTACTTTGTGAGCTACTGGCATTAAAGTTCTGAGCAAGCAATTTGGCTGCTGTAGAAATTAGTTTGCTCTGGAGCCTTCCTTCCTGAGCTGAGACAAATATATGTGAGCTGGAGGCTAAAAAGCTGTGAGCTAGCTCACGCTAACTCAGCTTAGAGGGAACACTGCTTCCAGGTGCACACACACTCACACGCATGTACATATTTTAAAAAAATACCATAACTATGCAGAGCAAACAATTGAAAAGTAGGCTTAGCAGTCTGCTTCCGCAGGTTCACATGTAAGACTTTTAGATTCGCAGTATTATCATATAAAACGCCACCAGGTTTTTTTTTTTTTAAATCATGGCTCAGTAAACAAAAATAGCTCGGGCATTTGTGCCATACAATTCTCAATGCACACACTCAGAAGTAAATCCCATGAAGTTCAATGGGACTTATTCCCCCGTGGGTGTGTTTAGTTTGGCAGCCCTGATTGATTTATTAGGATCTTTGGTAAAGAGCATCAGTGAACTATTAGGTGATCTTTCAGGCCACGGAGGGGGGAGAAGTTTTTCTACTTTTTTTGGGGGGGGGGGGAGGATGTGCTGACTTTCTTAAAACCTTGACTCACAAAAGGGGAGTGACATTCCCAGCATGGACTGGGAATGGGCACGTCTCCAAAGGGGCCCATTTGTAGTAAGAATCCACACCATCTGGCCAAATCTGCAGTGCAGGAGGAGTAGAGCAGCTTGGGAGGAATGGAGCCAAGACAGCTAGACGACAAGGAAGGGGGGGGATGTGCACAGAGAAGCGGCATTGAGGGAATGCCAAAAGGCAGCTCATCTTGCTAACTCAGATGATCCTGCTTACTCAGAGTTGTCTGCACGGCCTCCTCCCCCAGTCCCACCTTTGGCAAATAAAAATAATAGAGCGGATTGTGGATCGCGAGCTGTTCACTTGGACCGAAGCTGTGAAGAGGGTGTTTTCCCCTCATGGGGAGATGATGAGCCAATAGATGTACTTGGTGTCACCATCACAAAAGAGGAGCTTGTTCCAGTTTGCGCTCCACACTGCCAGGGTGGAATTCTTGCATGTGCCATTTCCCACGGCGCAGAAAAGGAGCAATCAAACACAGGGCAGGCAGCTTCCAGGCCGCAAGATAAGCTGGCATGGACTCTTTGAGGACACTTTAAGTCTGGCTACTTTCACCGTGCTCACCCATTGGTGCTTAGAAAGAGGGAGCCATGGTTGGCCTTCCTGTAGCCATAAGTATTTGCTCACACCTGGGTATAAGGCTGCCAAGTCAGCCCGGGGGGCGGGGGATCCCCCGCTACAGGGGTTCCTGATCCGCCGGCCAGCATTCGGCCGGCGGGGGAACCCCACCCCCAAAGTCGTCCAGCCAGGATGACTTCCCCAACGTAATGACATCACCCGGAAGTGACGTCATCACGTTGGGTGTGTTGCCAGGGCGACGCTCTGGCAATCGCCCCAAAACTCTATGATACCATAGAGTTTTGGGGCGATTGCCAGAGCGTCACCCTGGCAACGCCCCCAACGTGCTGACGTCACTTCCGGGTAACGTCACTGGGTGCACGTGCTTTGCACGCACGCCGGGGAAGCTCCCGGACGACGGAGGACTCCCCCCTGCCGGTAAGTAAGGAAGACTTGGCAACCCTACCTGGGTATCTGTGATTAGATCCATACACCGAGCTTTTTCACTGAAGCTCATCCCTGTGAGTTCCCCGTCTTACTGCAGCCCCCGTCTTAAAGGGGTTTTTTTTCCCATGCAAATCTAGGGTTGCCAACCTAGAAGTGGCATACTGAAATCTTAAAAACACTGTAAAGAAGGAATATACACAATGTTCTATTTGAAATGACAAAAAACCTCTTACTGACTATTCTTTAAAGATGCAGTACGAGTTGAACTTAAAACTGTGAAGCTAAACCATAATACAGGAGGTTAACCACATAGTATTAACCACGGCAATGGATGTCCCAGGTAAATCCCCGTTTCGACCCTTCATCGGGCCGTAATTCTATGATAAAGCTGCAACAAAAATTACAAAAATTGAGCATTCTATACATTTATATCGAATACAGGTTGAAATCATATGGTTTTGTACGGTGGAATCTATGGCATTATATCCCATTGAAGTCCCTCCCCTCCCCTCCCCAGACCCACCCTTCTCAGGCTCCACCCCCAAAATCTCCAGACACTGCCCTCCCCAGAGCTGGCATCCCTCATGCAGATCCCATGTTCCCCAGCATATCTTTCCTGGTGGTCCGTAAGGACCCCATCCTCTCTTTTTCATCAGTGGAAAAGCTGCTTGCAATCCCTGCCTGGTCATCACCCTCTTCAGATCCTACGCCAAGTTGCTCAGGGTTGTGTGCACGGTCCCTTTCTCCTATTTTATTCTCATGATCACCCTGTGAGGTAGGTTGACCCCAGCCTTCCAGAATGCTGTAAGAGCCCTCCCTTGCAGAGTTCACGATCTGACCTAGGTGTAGCTGAATGTTAGAAGTACGTGATCCTCTAGTTGAAGAAGTGGGCCATTCCTGATGGAAAGACAATATGGAACCAATCTAGTGAAGTTGTTAGAGCAGCAGACGATGACTGAGGAGATCTGGGTTCGAATCCCTACTCCGCCATGGAAGTCACTGGATGAATGTGCCCTGACCTGGATAGCCCAGGCAAGCCCGATCTCATCAGACTGTGGAAGTTAAGCAGGGCCAGCCCTGGCAAGGACTTGGAAGGGAGGCCTCCAAGGAATACCAGGGCTGGGATACAGAGGCAGGCAACAGCAAGACACCTCTCTGAAATGCCCAGGCCCCACTAGGGGTCGCCAGAAGTCAACCATGACTTCTAGGCATAAACACACACACACAAATACTCACCAAAAACAAAACTTGAGCCAGTCACACTCAGCCTAACCTGCAGGTTTGCTGAGAGGGTAAAATGCCCCCTTAGCTGCTGGGATGAATGGGTGAGGTAAAAGTCTATCCATTGATACATAAACGTTAAGCAGTGGCAAACCGCCTCTGGATGTCTCTTGCCTTGAAAAACCTATGGGGTCACTATAAGTTAGCTGCTACCTGACGGCACCACTTTCCACCATCATCAAGGAATTGCACTTCTGTTGGGCAACTGTAATCCATGGATTAAGACTGGTCCCCTGTCAGTCTTGTCTGGCTGGTTCTCCAATGCACGGGGATAGTCAGCAAGACAGGGAATCATGATTTCCTTGTGGACTACGCTCAGCAAACTGGGGTGGGGCAATTATTTCTCTACTGGTTTTATCCTATCCTTTCCCGAACGAACTCCGGGTGGTACATGTCAATCTGCCCTCCTCCATTTTGCCTTCACAACATACTGGAGAGCAATGCTCCCTCTAAACTGTGGCGTCTTGTGAGCAAAAATTCTGCTTCCTTAGCTACTGGCATTAAAGTCATGAGTGAGTGACTTGGCTCCTGCATAAATTAGTTTGCTCCACAGCCATCCTTCCTGAGCTAAGACAGAAATGTGTGAGCCAGAGGCTAAAAAAACTGTGAGCTAGCTCACACTCACTCGGCCTAGAGGGAACACTGCTGGAGAGGTAAGTTAGACTACAAGACAGTGACTGGTCCAAGATATCTGAAGAAGTGAGCTGTGACGCACCAAAGGTCTTACCCTGCCACAAATTTTGTTACTCTTTAAGGTGCTACTGGATTCTTCCTCTTTTCTACTGCTACAGACAAACTAACATGGCTACCCATCTTGATCTAGTCCAAGGTGTGCTTCGTTGAGCAGGGCTTCAAACGTGGGTCTCTTGGGTTATGCACAGTCATCCAGCATCATTAGACTGAGCGCAGTCAGCTGGAAAGAAGATCAGCATGTCCAATGGACTGCTTGAATGGCTGAATGTTTGAGTCAGTATTCGGAGGCAGATTATTAAGAGGTTATTGTTAGGTATGAGTGTACATATGAAACACCAATTTGGGGAAGCCCATGGAGAGCTCAGGTATTACATGGACTGGGGTATCAGTTTACAAGTGTCCAGATTTATTTTTAATACATTTTAAAACTTGCCCTTTATCTAAGTTGCTCAGAGTACATTTTTCTGCATCCTCACAACAGTACTGTGTGGTAGGGGAAGCTGAGAGAGTGGAACCAGCCCAAGGTCACTCAGTGAGCTTCCATGGCAGAGTGGGGATTTGAACCTGGGTCTTCCTGATCCTAATTTGACACCCAGCCCTGGATTAACCATTAAGCGAAATAAGTACATGCCGAGGGCACCAAGGGAAGGGGAGCACCACAGGGTTGGGGGCGGGGGTTTGCTTATATTGCAAAATAGTAAAAAGCCCCAGTAGCACCTTCAAGACTAACCAACTTTATAGTAGCAGAAGCATTCGAGAAACACAGCTGTCTTCGTCAGATGCCTCTGATGATGAAGAGAGCTGTGTTTCTCAAAAGCTTATGCTGCAATAAAGTTTATTAGTCTTAAAGGTGCTACTGGGGCTTTTTACCATTTTGTAGCAACAGACTAACACGGCTGACTCCTCTGGATCTTGCATGATGTCAGGTTCCCTGTCATGTTTTGCTTCCCTTTGTCTGTCCCGGTTGCAGGTCCCGGCGGGAGATCGGCATCAGTTTCCGTTCTGGCGGTTCCCCCACCCCCACCCCTCCTTCCTCCGAATGAGCTCAGTTATTTTGCTAGACTTCAGTTATCTCTGTTGCTGCACTTGTAACCTTGGGCAACTGGGCCTCCGCTCTTCCAGGTGTCTTTTGCGTGGGAATGCATGTAGATTACACACACAGGGCCGGGGATGGGAATGTAGCTCTGCTTACGCGCCTTTTTTCCTGAGAAAGTAACGGTAGCACATTTTGGTGCTTGATATTTCTATTCTCATTGGCACCCGTGCTTTTACCCTTGTTTGAATACAGTATATCAATTCCTCCCCTTCTGTATCTGGTATCACTAACAACGCAAGTGTTTCCTGAAAGACCATTAAGAATAAAGACTTTGCTTTGCAATACAAGGCCTGGCTTGTGGGATCTCATCAGAAGTCTCACACATATATATCTTACTGCTATTTTGTTTTAAATAAATAAAATAATAAAGTTTGTATTTAATGTAGTTCTGAGGTCTGGCCTGAGAGATGGCCTGGAAGAAAACTGAATTTAACTGGATTACTTAGCATTCGCCATCTGACTTCTTCTTTTTTTTTGGAAATGTGCTCTTAATGTTTTTGTTTTTAGACATGTTCTTATGACTGTTGTACATCACCCAGAGCCCGGCATTTGCAGGGATCATGCGCTCAATAAATGTAATAAATAAATAAATGTTCATCTCTTATTTCCCCTTCAGCGCTTCCTTGAGTCGTAATGTCTTGTCAGCTAAGCAATGAAAAGGCCGAAGGGCGCCATTGCTGGGCTGTGCTTGGAGCATCCGTGGGCCTCCATCCGGCCCGGCCGACATGCTAACCGTTACACTGTTCTGGCTCTGAACACAACTTGAAAATCATTAACTTGTTTTGATCAACACAACAGTAAATCACCCAGATTCCAGTTCAAGTATTAACACAGATAACACCACAGAGAAAGCGGGGGTGGGGAGAGTAATCATTAAATGTTCAGATTGAAAATAGGAAGATACACAGCAGATAAACAGAGATCTGCCTTGGGCATGTTTCTCCCTAACGAAGAGCAGAGAAGACAATTTCGTGAAGCTGCAGGAAGAAACCACCGCAAGATATTGTCAGACTCTTGGCTTTGTACACAGAAAGCTTGGAGGGGAATGATAAGCAGGTGGGGGGAGAATATCCCATCTGAATTATTACATTGTATTCTTCTCAGTTAAGAAGAAGAAGAAGAGAAGAGGATATTGGATTTATATCCCGCCCTTCACTCACTTGGAGTCTCAGAGCGGCTTACAAACTCCTTTCCCTTCCCCTCCCCACAACAGACACCCTGTGAGGTAGGTGGGGCTGAGAGAACTCTTTCCCAAGCTGTCCTTGAGGGAACAGCTGGTACAGAGCTATGGCTTGCCCAAGGTCATCCAGCCAGGTGCAAGTGGAGGAGTGGGGAATCAAACCCAGTTCTCCCAGATTAGAGTCCGCGCACTTAACCACTGCACCAAACTGGCTCACCAAACTGGCTCACCACTACACCAAACTGGCTCACCAAACTGGTTAACCATAATGCCATTATCGAACATATCTCTGAGTGATCTGTAAGACCTTGGTGCAAGTCATTATGATAAAATAATTCATATCTAAAACGTAATGAGCAGGGGTCCTTTCGTAAAAAAAGAGGTGCAGGAGCTCATTAGCATAACTTATTTGCATATGCCACACCCCCTGACGTCACCGGAAGTGTCAAAATGCCACACATCCCTGACATCATGCATGGGCAGTGTGTCAGAAGGCAAGAAGGGAGGGAGGGGGAAGGAAGGAAGGAAGGGAACAGGAAGGAAGGTAGGTAGGTAGATGGGGGAGAGAGAGAGAAGAAAGGAAGGAAGGAGGGAGGAAGGGGGAAGGAAGAAAGAAAGGAACAGTAAGGTAGGTAGGTGGGGGGAGAGAGAAGGAAGGAAGGGAGAGGGGAAAGGAAGGAACAGGAAGGTAGGTAGGTAGGTGGGGGGAGAGAGAGAGAGAAGAAAGGAAGGAGGGAAAGGAAGGAACAGGAAGCTAGGTAGGTAGGTGGGGGGAGAGAGAGAAGGAAGGAAGGGGGAAAGGAAGGAACAGGAAGGTAGGTAGGTGGGGGAGAGAGAGAGAGAAGAAAGGAAGGGAGAGAGGAAGGAAGGGGGAAAGGAAGGAACAGGAAGGTAGGTAGGTAGGTGGGGAGAGAGAAAAGGAAGGAAGGAAGGGGCGCTTCTCCCCCCCCACTGGGGCCAGCATTTCCCTCCCTCCCCCCTCTTGCTTGCGATGGAGCTGCATTCCCCACAAACACTACCTCGAGGGGTGATGGAGAAAGTCTAAGCCGACTCCAGGGGTCTGTGAAAGGAACAGGCCACAACAAACCATGTTCTCTGATATCTTCTCCTGAGTCAAATGTACATTCATACAAGCTACAAAGGAACTTTGCACATTAATCTTCCCTCCACTGGGGCAATATGTGTATGTGTATCTGTGATGGCACATCCATGGAGCCTAACTTTTTAGCTCAAGGTGTGAGACACGTGCCTTTATCTCTGATGTGGAGGACCCACAAAAAAACATTAAGCTCTTTTTAATAGACCTATACGGCGCTTGCCGCGCAGCCCGGGGACGATCTGCAGGGGGGTGGGGAGGGAGAGGGCTTCTCCCGGGCCGGCGGCGCTCGCCGCGCGGCCTGGGGATGATCTGCTGGGGGGTGGGGAGGGAGAGAGGTTCTCCTGGGCCGGCGGCACTTGCCGCCGGGCCGGGAAGAGTGAGCGGGAGAGGAGGCTTTCTTTCCCAGCCGAAGCGCGGGCTGGGAAAGCGAGCTGGGGGGCGGGGCTTTGTTATGTGCCCGCCCCCTGGCCTCCTCTCTCCCGGAGCGGTGCTCCGGCGCGCCCCAGCCCCAACGGAGCCCTGGTAATGAGCTAAAGCCCTACAAAAAAAGGATAATAAAAATGCAAAATTAAATCCATGGCTTCCCTGCAAAACAGATATGCACATATTTTAAGGCAAATCTCTTCTCTTTTGCAAAGTTTACGTAACAAGGAAATGTCCTGTTTAGGTGAGTCAAAACTGTATATAGGGTTGCCAGCGATGGGTTGGGAAATACTTGGAGATTTGGGGGGTGGAGCCTGGGGAGGGTGGGGTTTGGGGAGGGGAGGGGATAGGGTTGCTTAGGTCCCCCCAGGCCACCTGCAGAGGATGGGGGGTAGGACTGCCAGATCCAGGTTGGGAGATTCTTTAGGATTTGGGGGTGGAGGCTGGGAAGGACAGGGACCTCAGTGGGGCACAAATCCATAGAGTCCACCCTCCAACATATCCATTATCTCCCAAGGCGACTGATCTCTGTAGTCTGGGGGATCCCCAGGTCCCATCTGGAGGCTGGCATAATGCCATATAGTCCACCTACAAGACAGCCATTTCCCCAGGGAAACTGATCTTGATTGCTTGAAGAACAATTGTAATACCAGGAGATCCCCAGGTGACACCTGGAGGTTGGCAACCCTAATTACAAGCTGGGTGACGATCAGTCAAGTTTGCTTTCTTGCTCGCTGACTTGCTGGCTTGCATCCTTTCTTCCTTTCTGGAATTTATACACCACCTCTCCAAAATCCAACTCAAGGCAGCTTAAATAAGTAAAGACAACACCATACAATCATAAAAACATCAGAAACTATCAATGTAATAACAGAATAAGCATTAAAAATGAGCCTGGGGCATAGAAGCAGATTTGAATTTGCATATATACATCCATAAAGTATGTAAAACCCCACATTCTGGTTTCCAAAATATTATTCAGAACTTTTGCAGTTAAATTAATATTGTACATGAAAACAGTGGATTCTTCCTGATAATTGTGGAGAAGAAATGCATTGTTCCAGGACACGCGAGTCGAAGGGAATGAAAATAAATGGTTTTGTAAGCGAATGTTTCTGAGAGCAAGAAGAAGAACTGTGAGACAAGGATGAATGGATGTGTGGTCAAAACAACTAACAGACGTAGTATATTTAGTCAATACCCTAAAAAGTACATTTCATACCTCAGCGCTTTATTGATTAATGTGGAAGCAAAGGGGCCTTTCTCCAGATACTCAGCATGGCAGACATGGCTCCATTTTACCCTTAGCAAACCTATGGGTGATTTTTTTTCCCCCAAAGAGAATGACAACCCTAACATCACCCAGATTTGAATCCAGGCCTCTCTGATTTAGGCAGGGTTGCCAGGTCCCTCCTGGCCACCAGTGGAGGAGGGGGGTTAGGGCCAGCCAGAACCAAGCTGGGAAGCTTCTGAAGACTGATTATTTATTTGTTTGTTTGTTTGCTTGCTTGATTGATTGATAGACCACTCTACCCTCACAAGTGGGGCTCAGGGCAGTGAACAACAGGTCAACAAATACATTTTGACAAATACATTTATAATCAAATTTAAAAATAGCTGAAACAATCACAAAATATAACTATTTCAGATGGTGTTTAAATTCCAATTCATTTCCCCCATGAGGGGAGAGAAAGAGATGGAGGAAGCCAGGCTCAATGACAAACTGTTGCTGTGAGAAGTGCTTGCCCACTCCAAAACTGCTGATTTCGAGAGGGGTGTTGAACGACCTGAGTCAGATTGAGGTGATGAGAGAGGAGCTCCTATGACTGATAGACAACTTAAAAACTAATAAATCACCAGGCCCAGATGACATACATCCAAGAGTTCTGAAAGAACTCAAATGTGAACTGGTGGATCTCCTGACAAAAACATGTAATCTTTCATTAAAATCTGCCTCCATTCCTGAGGACTGGAAAGTAGCGAATGTCACTCCCATCTTTAAAAAGGGTTCTAGAGGAGATCCGGGAAATTACAGGCCAGTCAGTCTGACATCAATACCGGGTAAGCTGGTGGAAACTGTTATTAAGGAAAGAATTAGTAGGCACACTGATGAACAAAATCTCTTGAGGAAGACTCAGCATGGGTTCTGTAAGGAAAGATCTTATCTCACTAACCTGTTAGTGTTCTTTGAGGGAGTAAATAAACATGTGGACAAGAGGGATCCAATAGCTGTTGTTTACCTTGACCTCCAGAAACCTTTGATAAAGTTCCTCATCAAAGGCTCCTAAGTAAGCTCAATAGTCATGGGATAAAAGGAAAAGTCCTTTTGTGGATCAAAAACTGGCTAATTAAAAGGAAACAGTATAGATGGGCAATTTTCTCAGTGGATGGTGGTAAGCAGTGGATTACCACAGGGATCAGTACTCGGTCCAATGCTTTTTAACTTGTTTATTAATTATTTGGAGCTGCGCGTAAGCAGTGAAGTGGCTAAATTTGCAGATGACCCAAAGTTGTTCAAGGTGGTGAGAACCAGGGAGGATTGTGAGGCACTCCAAAGGGATCTGTCGAGGATGGGCAAGTGGGCATCAGCGTAGCAAATGGGGTTCAATGTGGCCAAGTGCAAAGTGATGCACATTGGAGCCAAAAATCCTGATTATAAATACACGTTGATGGAGTCCGAACTGGCAGAGTCTGACCACGAGAGATATCTTGGAATCATAGTAGATAGGACTAGCAGAACATCTTTGTCTTAAAGGTCCCATGAAACCGCACAAAGTCCCGCAGGGCACAGATGTCATTAAGCAGAGATTTGGGGATGGAGCTTGGAGAGGACAGGAACCTCAGTGGGGTACAATATGCCATAGAGTCTACCCTTCAAAGTATCCATGTTCTCCTGGCAAACCAATCTCTGTAGTCTGGAGATGAGCTGTAATTCCAGGAGATCCCCAAGTCCCACCTGGAGTCTGGCATCCCTACATCTAGGGTTACCAACTCTGGTTTGGGACGTTTGTGGAGATTGGGAATTTCCTAAAGGAAGTTCCTGGGGGTGGGAACTCCCATGGTGGGAAGAATTTGAGGAGAGGAGAGGAGGAAACTCATGAGGAACTAATCTCTGTAGTCTGGAGATCATTTATAATTTGTGGAGAATCCCAGCCCCCTCCCCATCCCTGCACTGGAGAGTGGCAACCCTCCTCTGATCTCAGTTTCCTGTTGTCTATAGCAGACTGGTTCTCCTCTCCTTTTCATGGCCTGCCTGGGGCTGCAGATCAGAGTGCGTGCCAAACACCTGGCAGACTCTTCCCTCTACATAGCTGGCAATCTGCATTCATTGGTTCACAAGACCTGTACAGGACTGGCACAGCTTTAACCAGGGGTCATTTTGAGCAGAAGCTCGGGGGAGATCAGCTCCAGGAGTTATTGCCAGCCCCCCCACACACACGGGGGAATGCCTGCTTGTGTCATGGCTGCAGCAAAATGACCCCTGGAGAGGTCCTTGTTCCTCTGACCAGCCTTCTGAAGCCTTCAGCCACTACTGAAGCTATCCTCCCAAATAGTGATATTTCTGAGGCTTGGATTAGTATCTGTACCCTCTCTGCCGGCTCTCTCTCTCTCTCTCTCTCTCTCTTTCTTGCCTTCTGACATACTTCTGGTGATGTCAGGTGGTGTAGCATATGCAAATAAGTTACGCTAATGAGCTCCTGCACCTCTTTTTCTACGAAATGACCCCTGGCTTTAACCTTCAAGCCATGTACACTGTTTCTGAATCCCTTTTAACCCAGGGATTCTCCTGCCGCTCTTTCACTAATCTATCAAATTGAAATAAAGAATTTTTACTTCATGCTGTCAACCAGCCACACGTCTGCTGAATGCTACTGCTATTCTAAAGCCTGCCAGAGTCAATTGTCTTGGGTGTAGAACTCTCATTTAATTTAGTCAGCAGAAGGTGCACAGATTGCAAGACAGGATGGTGTGGAGAAAGCAGAGAGAGAGAGAGAGAACATTTCTCCCTCCCTTTCCCATAATATTTTAACTTGGGTGGCCTCCCCCCATTAATTGACTACAGATTAGGTTCAGGATAGGCAAAAGAAAGTGTTCCTTAACATGATGCAGAATTAACTTATGGTGATCCACTGCTCCCCATAAATGTGACAGTAGTCACCACCGGAGATTGGTCAGAAGGGAAAGCATCACATTCAGAGCAGATAGGTTTGTCCACAATTATGAGCCGCAAGAGCTCATAATAGCCATCGAGCCTCCATGTTCAGAGAACATGCAATTGAAGAAGGCTTCCTGGGATCATCTGGCTGTTGGGGAAAGGACGGTAAACTATATTGGATCTTTGGTCAAATCCCATAGCACTCTTCTAATGTTCTTAAGATTTAGATAAGCTTAGATCTGCTGGGGTCTAATTAAATATGGGGCAGCAGTGGCTCAGAGGTTAAGATGCTGAGCTGCAGACCGGAAGGTCAGTAGCTCAGCAGTTCGAGACTCAAGTGCCGCATGACGGAGTGAGCTCCTGTCTCTGGCCCCAGCTCCCGCCAACATAGCAGTTCAAAAGCAAAAAATTGCAAGTAGGACATTAAATAACAACCCCTTACCAGAAGCCTGCATTTCTCCCCAAATATGGGTTCAGCATTTCTCCATGCTTTTTCAGTTTCCATACTGCTCCCCTGTGTAGCCCTGATGAGACGATCCCCTCTAATATTCCTAGTTGGCCTCCAGTAGATACTGATGAAATCACAGAATTAATAACTAACTTGAAACCAGGTAGGGCCCCTGGCCCAGATGGTCTCCCTGTTGAACTTTTCAAGGAATTTGCTGATTGGTGGACCCCTCTGTTAGCTAAGCTATTTACTTCTATTGATCAGTATGGTGTTCTCCCAAATTCATGGTTAAACTCAATCATAATCCCAATTTGTAAAAAGGGCAATGCTAATTTACCCAAAAACTTTCGCCCTATCAGTCTTCTATCAGTCATGGTGAAATTATATATGAAGCACCTGAAATATTGCTTACTCAACTGGGTTCAATCTAATGCCATCATAGGGCCAGAACAAATTGGCTTCTTCAAAAATAAATCAACCTTAGACCATTGTCTGATTTTGTCTACCCTAGCCGAAAAATATATGAAACTAGGCAATAAAAAACTCTGTAGCCTTCATCGACTTAAAAAGTGCTTTTGACCCAATCTCAAGAGGAAAAACTATGGGATAAACTGCTCAAACTAGTAATTGAATTTCGTCTCCTATTCCTTCTAAAAAAAATTACATACAGCCACAACGAGTCGAGTATTCTCCAAATGAAAGGCTGACCAATAAAATTCCATCTATTTCTCTCTGATTTGGCACGCTCACTTGAGCCTGTGAATGGTCATCCACCCAAACTAGGAGGCAAATCAGTACCCATTCTTTTATATGCAGATGATACCGCTATCTTATCTTTCGCTAAAATTGGACTTCAAAGATATCTAGAAGCCTTTAACAACTATTGCCTCTCAAATCTGTTGAAAATCAACTATACTAAGACAAATGTGGTAGTATTTTTTTAAAAAATGGGTTCCCTACAATTGGCACATTGGTAATGTTAGAATTCAACAAGTTAAAAGTTATAAATATCTTGGTGTAACTTACAACTACAATCTCAGTTGGGCAACCTACAGAAGTAGGACTATAAAACTAGCGAGGATCTCTCTAAACCAGCTTAGTCCTTCTTTTTTACCAGTAGCAATCAAAATATCCCTGCTGTGATCAGAATATTTAACTCTAAGATTCTATCTCAGGTCCTGTTCGGAATCCCTTTATGGTTCACTGCCCTTAACCATGATGTGGAGAACATCCAAGCAGTCTGTCTTAGACAAATACTGGGTGTCCCCAAATGCGTGCCCTACTTTACAATCTGCTCTGAAGTTGGCCAAAATTTGATTGAAATCAACGCCTGGATCTCAACGAGACGTTACTGGCTCAGGCTCTACTTTAGAGCTGAGCCGGGCTCCCTTTTATCTTTTTTGCAAAAAGAACTGCATAATCATATCAACTCCATAATCATATCCAAATTAAGTCAACTTGGTGTTCCTCTTGAAGACCTAGCCCTAACCAATGAACCTCATATTTTTAAACTAATCAAATAACAACTCTTAGACATTGATCTGCAAAAGCTACACCCTGCTCAACCTCATTTCTGTTCACCTGCCATACTCAGCCTCTCTAACCAATCAGGCAAGATGCCCCAATATTTTTTATAATCTTGATAACCCTCTTCATCACAAAGTTTTTCTTCTGCCCAGGGTTAATGCATTTCCCTCTAGAATACTCTATGGCAGATACCATCAAGTCCCAAGACAAGAAAGGCTGTGCCCCTGTGGTCTTAACTCCCAGGACACAGTTGAGCACATCACTATTGAATGCCCCCTGTATGAGCTACCTCATGGAAAAGTCCTTCTAACTTGGCTTCATCCTAAAAGCTTTTGAGTAATAAGTCAAAATGTCAACTTTTCTTGAATGATTCGATCCGTGAGATCACTAATGATGTTGCCAGATTTCTTACAGAAGTTCTTAAGGTACAAAATTTTAGATAGTACTATTTTGATTGTACTTAAGGTATATGGAATCTTTTAATTTTACAGTATAATGTTTTATATACCTTATAATTGATGATATGCCAATAAAGGTCTATGAATGAATGAAAAGTAGGTAAATAGGTACTGCTTCAGTGGGAAGGTAACAGCGTTCTGTGCACCTTAGCATTTAGTCATGCCAGCCACATGACCACAGAAAAGTCTTCGGACAGTGCTGGCTCTTCGGCTTGGAAACGGAAATGAACACCGCCCCTTAGAGTCAGACTCGACAGGCTTTTGAGCAAGGGAAACCTTTAGACCTGCTGAGGTAGACAATGATTAAATGGTAATGAACTGGATGTGCTGAAAACAATTGGCAGTTGGTTCCCTTCCTCGACCACAATGACCTAGCCACAGTGATCCACGTGACGGTCACCTCGAGGCTGGACTACTGTAACCCTCTCTACATGGGGCTGCCCCTGTTGCAAATCCAGAAGCTGCAGCTGGTGCAGAATGCCGCAGCCAGGCTATTGATGGGCCTCACAAAGTGGGACCACATCCTGCCTGTGCTGGCGGTGCTGCACTGGCTGCCTATAGCATACCAAATTCGCTTCAAGGTACTGGTACTTACCTTTCAAGCCCTATATGGCCAGGGTCCAACATACCTGAGGGACCGCCTTTCCCTGTATATACCCCAGCGGGCACTTCGGTCAGGGTCGCAACACCGACTCTGCGTCCCGGGCCCTAGGGAGGCCAGGCTCACCAGGGCATTCTCGGTGGTGGCCAGGGCCAGGGCATTCTCGGTGGTGGCTCCTGTCTGGTGGAATGAGCTCCTGGAGGAGATCGGGGCCCTGAGGGATCTTATGCAGTTCCGCAGGGCCTGCAAGACAGAGCTCTTCCACCAGGTCTTTGACTAGGAGCCGCCACCATAGCACCATCTTCCATCGCAAGTAATTTCGGCAGTGAGGGTTGGCCCTGAATGCAGAGCAGGCCGGACAGTCAGGGGGGGGGGGGGCGGACTCCAACCCTGAGAGGAAGCCATCTGAACACTGACTACTATTATGACTGGAAGCACTTTAATTGTAATTGTTTTATTATTGTTATTGTATTTTATATGTTTTAAGCTGTATTGGGTTTGGCACTGTGTGCCCTTGTGAGCCACCCCGAGCCCGTTTGTGGGGAGGGCAGGCTATAAATATGAAATAATAAATAAATAAATAAACAATGCCATCCCCTAGGCTGGTACTGAGGAAACAATCTTGAAAAATATATAGTTCTATGGGATAGGTGAATTCTTAGCAGCTTAAATCACAATTGGATCACCAATTATGAGCAACTTTTGCAAATGCTAAGGGGAACGAGGGTGGAAAAGAGGGAAAGGAGAAAGGAGTGATGGAAGAAGGAAGTTTAAAGTTCACGGGACTTTGCTGGGACTGGAGGAGAAGAGGCTAGAATTCCTGTCAATGCAACAGGGGGAGCCGTCTTGCCTTGTCTTCTCTGGACAGCTTAGGAGAGTACTTGTAGATCAGCCAGACGCAGCCAGCCCTGAAGAGGCAGAGGTCTCTGAGGAAGGACAGACAGGTGAAAAAGGTCCCACCTTGCAGGTCATTGAGAATGACCTGCTGCAGAAAGCTCCTGCAACTGTCTGACGGTAACCCCCCGTGGCCCAGAACCAGCAAGCACTCCACCTTCTGCCTTACCTCCCTCATCCCCAGAACCAGGGGTCATTTCGAGCAGGAGCTCAGGGGAGCGCAGCTCCGGGAGTTGGTGCAAGCTCCCCCCCCCCCAAGCGGGGGAATGCCTGCTTGTGTCGTGGCTGCAGCAAAATGACCCCATCCCCTGGAAAGGTCCTTGTTCCTCTGACCAGCCTTCTGAAGGCTTCAGCCACCACTGAAGCTATCCTCCCAGAATAGTGGTATTTCTGAGGTTTGGGTTAGTAGCTGTCCCCTCTCTGCCAGTTCTTTCTTTCTCCCTTTCTCTCTCTCTTCTTTCTTTCTTGCCTTCTGACATACTTCCGGTGATGTCAGGTGGTGTAGCATATGCAAATAAGTTATGCTAATGAGTTATGCTAATGAGCTCCTGCACCTCTTTTTCTATGAAATGACCCCTGCCCAAAACCATTATAGCATAGACAATAATAGGACCCATCACGAGATGCAGGAAAGGAGATGGAATGCGTGGTTAGCAGCCCAGAGACACCTGGGTCTAGATAGTAAGAGTGCACACCCCTGCATAATGCAACCCAGCCATGAGACGGGCATCTCTCCTGTTAAAGACAGAGAGAGGGAGAGACGGGCTGTGGAAGCAGTTAGTCTAAGTACTCCTGACCCTGCTGCCACGGACTATGCCTTCGAACCATGATTCTGACTTCTGAACTGTGACCGGACTTCAACTCTTGGATCTGACCTGAACCTACCCTTGTTGCTGGCTCGATGTATGACTTAGGGAATGGACTCTGACCACACCACACTGGATTGTGCCAGCACCTTGGCTAGCATGCACCTTGGCTATGCAACTCCACTCTGCACCCCGTCTGCTCTAGGGTAGTACCAAATCCCCCCTTCCAGCATGAAAAACCCAGGATCTGAACAAATACTAGTAGATCCAGGGAATCATAGAATCATAGAGTTGGAAGGGATCTCTAGAGTAATCTAGTCCAACCCTCTGCACAATGCAGAAAAATTATAAATACCTCCCCCCCAATACCTCCCTCCACTCAGGGCCGTAGGCGTAGAGTATGGGGGGGGGGCTTGAGCCACCCCCGAAATTTCCGGGGGGGGGGGCTCAGCAACCCCCGGGAAAATGGAGCGCCTGCCGCCATGCCTCCTCGGGTCCTTCCAAGGCCCAGCGGCCGCTGCTGGAGAGGGAGAGGGAAGGGGTGGCGGGGGGAGAGAGAGGCACTGGCAGCAGTGGCTGGCAGGCCTTGGAAGGGCCCGGGGAGGTGGGGCGGTTTCCCGGAGGGGGGGGGAAGAACATCGTCCCAGCGAGCGTGCACACGAAGCGTGCGCGCTAAGGTGCCCCCCCCCCCGGATTTCCAAAACTCTACGCCCCTGCTCAGGGCTTTACCCATCCAAATGTCCATCATCCCATGCAATAAAAAGAAGAAAACCAGGGAATGTACTGAACCCACCGAACCCACCTGGAGACCAATAATTCAGTAAACAAGAGCATGTGGAGCAGGCATTTTTGCCTTCATCTTATTAATTGTGATGTTAAAGTTCTGTAGCCGTGATTGTGCTGAATGAATGTGCAGTCCCTCTGGAAGTTCTCCTGGGGAAAAAAGCAGTAAGGTTTGCCAAGCCATTGTGGTTCACCACTTGAAGACGGCCAAAGGACTACTTTGGAAGAAACCCGGACCCCCTTTGCTTCTGCCATACATTTTGAGTCCCTTTTTAGGGGGGGATATTTTTTTAACAAACATACAAACAAACAAACAAACACACATACATGAAAGTGGTAGTAACAACATCATATCTCTTAGATAGCCTCTGACATGTAGATTAATTTTCCCACCACATGGACCATTATTATTTTTGCAGGTCTATGTTTTATCTTAGCAATTTCAACAATCCTAGCTCTAAATATCTAACTATAAAATTACATAATCATAACAATCTATAATTATTGCATCTCTATTACTAACCAAGCCTATTTCTCCTAATTAAACATTCTACATCAATCTTTACCTATTAACTAGCTTTCTAACATTTCTATTTGTGCTAATTATTTTAACATATAAGTAAATTCTCTCATTTGTTTCATGTATCAAATCACCTTAATACCTTTAAGAAATTCGTTCTCTATATTCTTCTGTTGTTATCCTTTCCTAAATATCCTTCTCACATATATAATCTAAGTCACTTTTTTTTACAGCTTACTCCCTAATATTTTATATTGTCTTCTGTTTAACAAACTTCCTAGAACTCTTAAAATATTTCCTAATTTTTTATAGGCTATAATTTTATAAATGCATTAAAAAAAGAAAGAAAAATATAATTTCAATTATGATCAGTGTTAATTCATTGCCAATATAATTTCCCCTTGTCCATCTTAATCAGTTGCACAAAAACAGGGGTTGATTTTATTGTGGACTATAATTTTATAGCTGAATTTAAAAAGGTATATAAATTCAGTTGTCACCAGTGTTCGTTCATTGCTAGTACATTTTTCCTTAGCCCATCTTAGTCAATTACACAGAAACCAGGGTTCTCTGGATCAGCCTTATTTAGGAGGTTTTCTTCTTTTCTTCTTTTTGAAAGTCCTTTTTTCCAATAAAGTCACTGTTCTATGCCTCTCTCTCTTATAGGTAGGGGGTATTTCAGTTCTCCATCTGTATTCCATTTTTATGGTGGTGAAAATTTTCATAGCTTCTGTCTCATCTTCTCTGTGGAGTATAACTTCGAGGGTTGCAGAATCTGACAGTCAGATCTGTTGTTCTCGTTGTAGCTTTGATTGCAGGGTTGTTCTGTGTCTTGCACTTTTAAGTGCTGAGGATCCTTTTCTCTATAAATAAAGTCAGGTTGTTTGGGGTGTTGTCTTACAACTGGCAAGATTTGCTGCTGGAATTCTTTTTGTCTATAGGTTGGGTCCACTAAAATGTAGTGTTGTTCTGTTTCTTGCACTCTTTGATGCTGAAGTTCTTTTATCTGGCTGATGGTTTGGGTTGGTGTTGCAGTGTATTTATCCTTTACATGATATCTTTATCTAAAATGTCCTTAAATGCTGAAGTAATTGCATCCACAATCATAGCCCAAAGCTCAGTCCAAGAGATCTGTAGTTGATTAATTTCTACAGAACTCTCTGGGCAAATGTCGTCTGGCATTTTTCTTTTTGAATCTTGTCCCTCTGTTTTAAAACAGTAACAAAGACCCAGCAGAGTCCACAGTCTCTACTGCTTATTGCCAGTGGTCTTTTCAAAGCTGATGGTATTTAAAGTTGTTGATAGCTGCAGGAGATATTCCATGTTGATATGTTCACATCATGGCTACAGTCCAGTGCTAAGGTAGTCCTGCTGAAGTCTGCAGAGATCAAATGGGCAGCAGTACATGAGGCCAATCAACCTGTTGACCAAACAAAGGATTACAGGCAGATTTCTGTCAGCTAGTGCTGGCATTCCCGGATGGGAGGTGGCATGTCACTCCCCCCCTCTAACCCCCGCCTTTGGAATGTATCCTCTGTTCTCACTCCCAGCCGCTTATTGCTCTGCGCCTCCCTAACCTTGAGTGTGTTGCTTTTCGCTACTCTCAGCCGCTTCTATTTTCCAGGTGCTAACTAATTTTTCCCACTTTTCCTGGGAAGAAATGTTCAGTATATTTGAGCACGCTTTTCTCTTTGTGGTGATTGGAGGTTTCACTTTACACTATCCTTTTGAATACAGCATAATTGTACCCAGTGTCCCCTCATCCCTCCATTACTGACTCAAGATGTGTAGATGACTATAAGATCCACTGGCAATAAAAGAACATTGTTAAGAACTTCTGGTTGCAGTTTGAAATCTATTAGACTCTCACAGAGAGTCAGTAATCTTTCTTCTGGAGAGATTGCCCCATACCTGACTATGACGAACGATGGTGCTGAACCTCCAAGGACATCAGACTCGAGGGCCCCCATGTCTATGGGTGAGGAGCTGCTCATAGTCCCCACCTGCAGTTGGGTGAACACCCAACCAAGGGATTCCAGGTATTCGTGAACTTTGTTCAGGACTGAACCTGTTGAAACCTGTACCCCTCACAGAGACTCGGGCATGCACTTGGGTGCAGGGGCTGACCCCTTTGGTGGGGCTTGGCCACACATCCCAGCCCAGGACTGAGACTCCGGCTGTCCCAGAGGGCCAGAGTTTGGGGACATGTGGTCCCACATGGAGGCAATGCAGCAGCTGTTACAATGAGAAATGACCACTCTCCTGGAGGGGCTCCCGGCTGTGATTCAACAATTGGTCGGCCGAGATGGAGTGGCAGGCAATGGAGATGGCAGAGTGGGACCCAGGAGTGGAGATGGAGCAGGTGTAGATTAACAGCAGCCTGCTCAACTGCCACCCGGGGGTGTACCTGCAGCTCCGGCACCCGGACCTCCAGGACCAGCCGTGCCTGGTTTGGGGTTAGATCGATGTCCAGTTCCCCATGAGTTGTTAACAACTACGCTTGATGGGAATCCAGCTAAGCTGCAGTTCTTCATCATCGAGACTGGCTGGTTTCTGCAGACCTGGGGCCATCTCTTCCCTACAGAGGGGGACCGCGTGGGCTATATTGGTTCGAGGCTCCAAGATGAAGCAGCCGACTGGTATGTGAATCTACATAACCCCCCTGGTGTTGAGCTGGAACACACTGAGGATTTTATGTGGGCCCTCTGATGCCAGTATGAGGACCCCATGAGTGAACAAAAGGCACGTAACCAGATCCGACGACTGACCCAAGGGAAAGACACAGTACGGAAGTACACCGCAACATTTAAGTGCTATGCTCCCAGAATTCGGGGGTGGCCTGAAGAAGTCTTCATAGAGCAGTACTGCCAAGGGTTGAACACGGATTTGTACAAGACTATCTTGCGTAATGTCAACCCCATTACATTGGTGGCTTGGGTGCATGCAGCAGAGGAAGCAGAATCCCCCTTTACTTTTATCCAGATGCGCACCCCAACAGAAGCCCAGAGGGCTTCCAGGCAGGCTTCCACCCCAATGAAACCCAAGTAAAAGCCCCCACTGAAGGATGTACAAGATCTCCGACTGAAGAAGGGGCTGTGCATGAAATGTGGGGAGGCCGGGCACTATGCCTCTATGTGCCCTGCAGCTTCCCCGAGGGTGGTGCCATCCCCCTTGGCCGTGACCCCACAACCAGCCAAGGGGCCTAATACCCCTAAACTACATCTGGATACCCCATCAGAGGCTGAGAAACTGGTGGTGGTTGAAACCTCTCAGCTGGCGGGAAACACAAGGGACCTGCTCTGAAGGGCGTGATGCAGCAGGTCCCCACCCCATCAGGGCCTAAAGTGGTGAGCTCTCCTGCCCCACTCCTTTATGTAATTATGACTCTGATTATCCTAGCATGGGCACCCAAGTCAGGGTGCGAGCACTGATAGACTCAGGGCGTGCTCAGGATTTGATCAGCCCCATAGTGGTGGATGGGTTGGGGGTGGAAGTCAACTCTTTAGAGGAACCTTTGAGATTCACCCAAATGGATGGGTCAGAGATGAAAGAGCCCTGTATGTTTGAAGCTCAATCCTTGGTGGTGGGTACAGGTGAACACGGGGGGAAAGGGGCATTTGTCATCACCCCCCCCCCAAGCACAATTTCCCATGGTTTTAGGGAGCCCATGACAAAATACCCATGACCCATATATCAAGTGGAGGGAAGGTAGAATACGCTGGGTGTCTCCTGCATGCGAGGAACATAAATGGCAACCCTTGTGAGGGCCTTTCCCCGCTCAAAACTGTGCTTGCCTTGCCAAAGAGGAACTTCTATCAATACCTGCCACATATCGGGATTTAGCGGAGGGGCTGGCTGTTGTACTGTTATGTACCCTGCGACATGTCTGGGCATGTTCGCCTGTAATCGTAAGTGATACCAGCCTGAGCTTCAGTCCCCAGAGAACAATAGATCCTAGGATCCTGATTGTCCCCCTATCAGAGGCTGAGGATATTCAAATGGTCCTCTGATAGCCTCTGGCGGGAACCTAATCCCTGTTTACCCAATCCCCTGTGGGGGGATGAGGTCGGGGGTGCAGCTTACCTGTAAATATAAGCAGGCTCCCCGACCACCCTCTGCCATGCTTGTTCCTGACCACCTAATAAAAGAGCTATGCTTGAAATCACTCCAACAGCCTCCCGAGTCCAGTACTTTTCATGTACCTTATCCGCTGGTGAGATTTCAGTCCTAAATTCAATGAATGGGTTGATTCTGTGCATGTAAACATTCCTGCAAATCTTCGTGCCTTCCATGAAATGTACCCTTTAAAACCTGGGGGGTAACTTGGGGTCTTTGGGAGGGCAGTATGTCAGCTAGTGCTGCCATTCCCGGGCAGGAGGTGGCACCTCACTCCCCCCTCTAACCCCCGCCTTTGGAATGTATCCTCTGTTCTCACTCCCAGCCGCTTATTGCTCTGTGCCTCCCTAACCTTGAGCGTGTTGCTTTTCGCTGTTCTCAGCTGCTTCTATTTTCCAGGTGCTAACTGTAATTTTTCTCGCTTTTCCTGGGAAGAAATGTTCAGTATATTTGAGCACACTTTTCTCTTTGTGGTGACTGGAAGTTTCACTTTACCTAGCAGACATATTCCTGAAGGTAGGATGATGGCCTGTGGTTTTGTGCCGAGCGTCGGGGACCTGAGGGTGAGAAGACTGGTTTGGACACCATCCTGATGGGCTCCAGAAGGGGCTCGGGTGTGGTCATGTGCGGGGTGCCTTCCGGTGGTGGAATGGGAACATGGGTGACTGGTTACTCCAGTGTTTGATCCGGTGGCTGGTCCCTTTGTAGAGGGGATGGTCCGGGGTCATCCGCAGCCTCCTTGGTGGTGTCGTATTCCGGTGACCAGAGATGTCTGTGCAGCTGGTCAATGTGCCACTTCCATAACTGGCCTTCTTCCCCCAAGACCTCATATGACAGAGGTCCTGTTGCATGAATGATGTGCCCAGGCAGCCAGGCGGGACCAGCCATGTAGTTGCAGATGTACAAGAGGTCCTCTGGGAAGAACCCCTGCAGTGCCTTCCGATGCCCGGCCTCTCTGCTGTGCTCTGGGGCCCGGTCTGGGTGCAGCTGGTCCAGCTACATTGTGAGCCACCATCCCATGAGGAGCTCCACTGGGCTGCATCCCGTGGTGGTGTGTGGTGTCATTCTCTGGCTGGAGAAGAAGGCAGTGCCAGTCACCTTTGTCCACTTTGCGCAGCACCTCCTTGGTTGTCCTGACCATGCACTCCACCTGTCCGTTTGTCGCTGTGTGAAACGGGGTGGACCTCACATAGTGGATTCCATAGTATTCCACAAAGTCCTGGAACTCCTGTGAAGTAAATGCTGACCCATTGTCTGTTATTAAAGTATCCGGGATGCTGTGGGTACTGAAAATGTGCCACATGCATCGGATAGCCGCTTAAGATGACATGGCCAACATGGCCGACTCCAGCCACTGGGCATTTTTGTCGAGGAGCCTGTGGAGAGGCTCTGCTACCGCCACCTTGTGGGGAAGGAAGGTGTGGTAAAAGTTCAGCAGGCCAAGAAATGATTGCAGTTCCGCTCGTAAGGAAGGCGCCGGGGCTTCTGTGGTGGCATGCACCTTGTCGGAGGTAGGGTGGATCCCATGGGTGTCAACCGTGAAGCCGAGGAAATCCACCAAAGAGACACTGAGCTGACATTTTTCCCGCTTCACCTTCAGGCCCGCGTCATGGAATCGCTGCAGCATGGAACAGAGGCATGATGCAAAGGACATGGCATAGGGAGCGGCGACTAAAACATCGTCGAAGAAGGGGAACACACCTGAAATACCTTTTAACAGACGGTCCATTAACTCCTGGAACAATTCGGGGGCGACGCTGACCCCAAACTATAGGTGGCAGACCTTAAACACCCCCCTGTGTGTAGCAATAGTTTGGGCCTCCACTGTGGCCTCGTCTACTGGGAGCTGTTGGTAGGCCTGAGCCAAGTCCAACTTCCCAAAAACTCTGGCGCTCACGAGACCAGCTAGGACATGGCTTACCACCAGCACTGGGTAGGCATGGTCCTGAAATGCCCAATTAAGTGTGCATTTATAATCACGACATATTTGAATGTCCCCGTTCTGCTTCATTGGGGTGACTATGGGGATTTCCCACTGGGCGTGGGAGACCGGTTCGAGGATCCCCTGGGCTACCAGCCTGTCCAATTCTTTATCAACTTTTGGCCAGACCACCGGGGGGGGGGGGGGTGTCTAGCTGCTATTCAGATTGGCCTGTGTCGAGGTCCAGGGACATGGGAGGGCCCTTGTAGGGCCCGTGTAGGTACTTGGGTCTGAAGAGCAGTAAGCAACAGGATCTGTTTAAAGCAGTGTAATGCTAGCTTAACCACAAAAGGGCAATAAACGAATGTAGACAGTGATTTTTAAACTAGAACAAGTATACTTTGAAACTAGAAACAGGTATAGATGGGGGGGGTTGAAACTAGAATGATTCTAGTGAGAAAGTCAGATGTAGATTTGACCTTAGAGCCGTAGCACAGCTGACCGTGCATGAACACACTTTATTTGACATTAATGGTTTTAAATTGTTATTATGTAGTGTTTTAGATATATTTTGTAATGAATATTGTTTTATTGGTTTTATGTGAGCTGCCCTGAGCCTGCTCCCATGGGGAGGGCAGGGTAAAAGTTGACATAATATATAAATATAAACAAATAAATAAAAGGTGACTGCAGAAAGGCCCAGTTTACAGCATATCCCCAGTAGCCTAAAGAAAGTTTGATTGTAAACTATTTTCATGCAAAGTATCAAATAGCAACCAAAAGAAAAAAAAAAGGATTGCAGAGTCAGGGTGATGCAAGCGTCCTGGACAATGACCTAAGAGCCCTTAAGCTCTCCGATGACCCTGACCCAGTCACTTCCTTTTAGCCTAGCCTGCCTCACAGGGTTGCAGGGGAGAACCACATGTATCCCACTGCAGGAAAGGTGGGATAAATAGTGTGGGCTGCTGTATCCACTGTAACACAAGCTGAGCTCTCACACATCCTGCTGCAGCTCCCTACCCCAAGCAGCCTGAGAAGGGTCAGGAGATCCGAGAAAGAATGCTGGGCATAACATGAGGGTACCCAGTGGGCGGGCAAATAGTCAAAAAAAATGAGCAGAAAATGATTCTTTGCAACTTAACAGAGAGGCAAGCAGAAGCCATGCGATGCTGTCTATTAGAAGCAGCCAAAATAACATAAAACAGTGTGTGCAAGCCTTCAAACTCTCCAGAATTCTTCATCAGACTATTTAAAGGAAGGGGGACTCCCCCTGGGCCATGGATAAAAAAGATGTCTCAGGCCAAGACCTTAATGTCTGATAAGCGCCCCATGACATGCTGAGTAGGCAGGCAAATTTAAAATGGTGCTGGTCTCAAGTTGTGGCCCTCGGCCTTCTGGGACAAGAAAGCAAAAGAATGGAAGCATCCACTGAAAATATAAAAACCCGCAGTTGATCAACTAGGAGGGCCTTTAGTGGCACTCAATTCCATAGCTTTCTGTCTTAAATATTGTGAGTGTGTGTATTTCTATTGTTTGTTTCATAGGCGTCAACTACGGGGGGGCTCGAGGGCTCGAGCCACCCCCGAAATTTCTCGGGGGGGACTGAGCCCCCCCACGGGAAAACAGTGCGCCCTCCGCCGCGCCTCTCTTAGCCCTTCCTAGGGCCGCCGCCATCTCTCCCCCCCCCCCCCCCGCCTGGCCACTCTGACCCTCCAGCCGTACGTCTAGGGGCCAGCTAAGCAAATGCCCAGCTGGCCCCTGGATGGACGGAGGGACGGAAGAAGGAGTGGTCAGGTGGGGGGAGGCGGCGGCGGGGACATGGTCCCGGTGGGCACGCGTGCTTCACGCATGCACGGAAGAGCCCCCGCCCCCCCCCCCCCCAGGAGTTTTTAAATTCTACGCCCCTGGTTTGTTTGTTTAAATGCAGTGACCCTCTCGGTATTTTTGAAATAGGTCACATTAATAACAAAATGCTGATGTTTGCTTCCAGCATTCGTCCAAGCAGTGGAGTGGTGCACCTAGGTCATTTTAGATTCTGGCCTTAATGGTCTTCTGGCAGTCCCGTAAGATGGTAACTATGGTTGCCAGCTCTGAGTTGGGAAATTCCTCGAGATTTGGGGGGTGGAGCCCAGGGAGGATGGGGTTTGGGGAGGGGCGGGACCTCAGCAGAGTCTAATGCCAGAGATTCCACTCTCTGATAGTGCCATTTTCTCCATGGGAACTGATCTCTGTAGCTTGGAGATCAGAAGCTGGCAAACCTGCTGGCAACGAAGGGTTGCCAGGTCCCTACCTTTTCGCAGCAGGGGGCTCCTGGCTCCTCTCCGGGGTCTTCAGGCATGGGCACAAAGTGTACACACCATGATGATATCACCCAGAAGTGATGTCATTGCACTAGGCACGTCACAAAGGGGATGCTCTGGTGTTTGGCCAAAAACTCTATGGTCACCATAGAGTTTTCGGCTGAGCACTAGAGTGTCCCCCTCAGTGTGCCCGGTGTGAAGATGTCATCTCCGGGTGACATCATTGCACCCAGCACATTGAGCGCTGTGGAGCTTTTTGGAGGTGGGGCTCTCCTACCAGCCAGTTGACCAGCGCCCAAAATCGGGGGAACCCCTGCCTCTGTCGGGGGAATGGCAACCCTATGGTAACATATAAATCAATTGCAAAGCTACAGCCTGCTTTTCATGGAGGCCTCAGCTGAGCTTGTGAGCTCAAGTCCCGTACTGCTGCCTCCAAGTCTAGGAGTAACAGCATCGCTGGCTCAAATATTCCTACTTTCATCCGGGGGGAATATTTTTGCATTTGTGTGTGTGCGTGCGTACCCGTGCCTGGAAGTCATGGCAATCTCTGGCAACTCCTACTGGGGCATGGAGGACATTCAGAGAAGTGGCTTTGATAGCCTGCCTCTGGCCTCCTGGCCCTGGTATTCTGTTATATATTGACCATGCGGTCGCCATGTGCTCCAGTAATGGCAACCGCCATGTGGCCAGAGCACATGGCCAAGAAACTACCTGAGCTTCAGCCAGGTAGAACAAAGGCCAGGTGGATTCAAACCGGCCACCAATCATGTACCTAGGTTTCTCCCAGGGAACCTATGAGATGTAAATAGACTGATAATAGCCTATCAGGCCGGTTGGGCGAGGTCAGGGGATTATCCCTGACCAGCATAAAAGGAGGGCTTCGAGCCCTGGGTTGTATGCTTCATCCGGACCAGCAATAAAGATCTAGCTGTTTCACTATGCCATGGACTCCCGACTCCAATATTTATCATATTCCAAGGAGGTCTCCTTTCCAAGTACTTGCCAGGGTCGGCCCTGCTTACTTTCCGAGATCTGATGAGATCGGGCTTGCCTGGGCTATCCAGGTCAGGGCAAATATTCCTGTTTTCGTTTTTGAAAGCACCAAAAAGGCACGTGGAATACCTATATCTCACTTTGAATGTGCTGGGAAGTTTGTAAACCGGGTTAAATTTTCCAGATCTGGCAGAGCTATGAAGAGTTAAGATGATAAAAAGATGCTAATAACTAAGGATGCATGTGTGTATCTGTATCTATATCTGTTGAATATAAAGTGTAATAACCATCTAGAAGCTGGACGTAATCAGAATTTTATTTATAAAAATGTGTACTCATTGCCTGGCCATCTGTTAGTATTCATAGCGGTAATATAATGAAATTTAGTAGCCGGCTGCCAACAAGTGACTGCACTGAACAGCAACTTCTCCATCTCATTACTGCTCCATTATTTTTTTACAGAGAGCTGTTACTGTGTTTGGCAGAGAAGTGTTCGGCCATTTTCTGAGGCAAGCACCAGCCTGCTTCAAGCGAGGACCTTATTGTACAGTTGTCCCTCTGTATTTGCATTCTACACCGAAACTGTGCAGACTTGGTCTCATTCTGCTCCAAAGCAAGTTTGAGCCATATGTCTAAAACCCTGAGGAGTCTGTAAAAACAACCTTTTTTAACAACAAAAAAGAAAGAATCAGATTTTATGTTGTTGTCATTGCCAAGTGGTTAATCAAAAACTTCATCCATTTCAGCATCTAACAGAGCTGCCAGTTTGAATCTGGATTCTGTATAAGTTTAGAGGACCCAAACCTAACACAAAATAGCACCCAAAAGACAATCACTAGTTTGCCATATTGTTAAAATACTTGATCACATTTGAATTCCATGCTTCTTCTAAGTACTTTAAGGCAATATTCACAGTCTTCTCCTATTTTAGCCTTACAACAATCACGTGAAATTAGTTTGGTTAAAAGATAGCAACTTGCCTTGTCCACTCAAGCCAGGGTTTGAGCCCAGGATCTCTACAGTCTGAGGTTCAAACTAGACTTGACAACTTTTTAAAAGTTGGGTCCAAGTTACAACTCCAAAACAGGTCAAACGGGGGCCATTTTGGCTCAGGAAAACAGCTGGGGGAAGCAGAGCTTCTCCTCCCATGGCACTGTGCCGAGCAGAATCCAGACCCTGTGGCTTTTTATAAGGCAGTTTCCCACAGCACTTGTGTGACTGCTAGGGTTGTCAACTCCAGCTTGGGAAATTCCTGGAGCACTCAGGGTGGAACCTGGAGAGGGCAGAGTTTCTGGAGGGGAGGGACCTCACAGGGTTATAATGCCAAAGAATCCAGCCTCCAAAGCAGGCATTTCCCCCAGGGGAACAGATCCCTGTAGTCTGGAGATGAGCTGGAATTCTGGGGGCTCTCCAGGCCCTACCTGGAGGTTGGCAACTCTACCCTGCAGGGGACATGTACCAGGTCTATAGAAACCAGATCTGACTAATTGAAACTCATAATATCTCCTCTGGAAGATTAGTTTTTGCTAGATACTGGGAAAGGAAGATAACTCCGAATAAAGAGCAGTAGTTGGAGGAACTAAAGGAATGTGTACCACTGCATCGTAAAAAATAGATAAGTTTGATAAATGGAATGTTATTCTGGCTAGCATGGTGAAATGAACTTAATATCTGGTTTGTTTATAGAATTACAGATTAATCTGTAAAGCTTTGTATTTACCCAGTTTATACACCAAGCAGACTCAATTAGTACTATCTCTCTTGGACTGCTCCACTTCAGTCTGTAGTGATGAGCTTATAATGTCTGGATGCTTCTCCACATTTAAAAAAAAAATCACCACATGGCACATTAGCCAGGCCAAGGAGAATTTAACCCGGCACGATGGTTCTCCACATAAAGAGCATGTTAGAGGATAGCATTCAAACATCTAACCTCTTTCCCCCAGTTTTAGCCTGAAGTGGTACATTCGGGGAGGGGGGGGGGGGTAGGATGGACTACCTGGTTCTGCTAATGGTACAACTTGGCTGTCATCATGAACTTCAGAAACAAAGGACACACAGTGAATAGAGACAATCAAAAATTCAAGATGCTTTTGCTGCTTGACCTAACCCTAATTTACTGTGAGCACTAATCCCTTTGCCATTTTAAACTATTTTGGCCTTGATCATTTAAGAGCGTGTATTTAATGGGAAAGTAATCCCATTATCATCAGTTAGCATCGTGTTCTGAGGCATGTTTTTGTGGGCCTTGAGTCTCA
This sequence comes from Lepidodactylus listeri, assembly GCA_029233225.1. Taxonomy (NCBI): domain Eukaryota; kingdom Metazoa; phylum Chordata; class Lepidosauria; order Squamata; family Gekkonidae; genus Lepidodactylus; species Lepidodactylus listeri. The sequence goes on along the minus strand of JARCFY010000009.1, from coordinate 105,093,857 downwards.
TTGAGTTCATTAATAGGATTCCTAAATCAGTCCTTGTAATTGTAATTAGTAATTTATTCCGTGGAGACAATTCTAATTGATAACAACAGTACGACTAGCAGGCTATTCACAGCGTGTGCTGAATTTATGTTTCATATCATGCAGGTTGTGATAGCTCCCCACAGTGTGCACGGTTACAACATGTTCTATTTTTTAAAATGAACAAACAGGAACACCCCTTTTTCATCACACTGGTTGCATTACTTTTCACCTCACACTACACTCCCCTTACCCCTCATCAACAGAACCAAAATCACCACACAAAACAATACCACCCTCCCTACACACTTTGTGGCTCCCCGTTCATTTCCACAGCGGCTGGGCAGAAGAATTTCCAGGTGAATATTGGCATTCAGCTGCCCTTCATGATTCTTCTTCGCAGTCTGCTGTCTGACCTGCTTCTCACCATGTCTCCTGGAAAGGATGCCTCTGTCTTGATTAAACGAATCATCTAATCTCTCTCAGTCAAGACACATATAATTTGTGCCAAGCCTCTCTCATCCTCAGAAGAGAAGAAGAAGAGGAGATTGGATTTATACCCCGCCCTCCACTCCCCAAGGGAGTCTCAGAGCGGCTTACAAACTCCTTTCCCTTCCCCTCCCCACAAGAGACACCCTGTGAGGTAGGTGGGGCTGAGAGAGCTCTTTCCCATGCTGTCCTTGAGGGGACAGCTGGTACAGAGCTATGGCTTGCCCAAGGTCATCCAGCCAGGTGCAAGTGGAGGAGTGGGGAATCAAACCCGGTTCTCCCAGATTAGAGTCCGCGCACTTAACCACTACACCAAACTGGCTCTCTGTATGGAGTGTCTGTATGGAGAAAAAGTAGGAAAAGAAAATCTTGCCTAGTTAAAATGGGGTTCTTTGTGTGTTGTACCCTTGTTGGACTAGTGTGAAATAACCCATCAGCTTCATTCCCAGGAACTTTTAGAAAGTAGATTGAAAACAACCCAGAAAGAATCGATGCCCAGATAAGTCAGATCATCTCCTGATACACTACTCCACAGATTCTACTGTATTTTCTCAGCTGTCCCTATGTGGGTCATGAACCATTTCCTAGCAGCTACCAGAAGTGATGCAGTCACATATGCCCGACTCATAAACAATCCAGCTGCCACAAATAGAAGCTGTGGCAAGATATACTTAAGAAAATTTATTTATTTATTTATTTATTTATTTATTTATTTATTTAGATGTGTATCCCACCCTTCCCACCAGAGCTGGTGCAGAAAACTCTAGCTAAAACCAGAACATTTGGTGTGGGATAGCAATGTGAGGGGCAGCAAGTGTTGGAACACCTCTTTGCCTGATGTTTCATATGTACAAACACACAAATATGCCTTACAAACTGTTGTGTACTAAGACCGCGGTCGCCTGGCCTCCCGCAATGGCGACCACCACGCGGTCAGCGCACATGGTCAGAATCTACCTGAGCTTCGGCCAGGTAGAACAATAGCCAGTTGGATCCTGAGTGACCACCAATTACGTGCCTAGGTCTCCCGCTGGGGGACCTATGAACTGCAACCACAGACTTAAGGTCCTATCAGGACTTGGGGGCGAGGTCGGGGCATTGTCTCCAGCCGGCATAAAAGAGGGCTCTGAGCCCGTGGTTTCCCATGTTCGATCTGACCCTCAATAAAGAGCTTTGCTATGAAATCACTACCACTCGCCTCCCGACTCCAATATTTTCCACAAACACACAAATGTTGCTGAAAAAAATGATATGACATTTAGGATATGATATGACATTTAGAATTGTCTTGTATTGCAAGACATGTCACAGAAGAGATGTATCCACCTTGAGGTGACATTTTTTGTGGGCTATCCACCATGACCCCAAGATCCACTTCCTGGCTGGTCATCACGAGTTCAGGTGCTGGAGGTTGATCGGATATGGCACAGAGGCATTTATCAGCCCCTGTTGAGGTTGACTTTTCCTTATTTTGGCAGGACTGGCCATCAGAGAAATATACTAGCAAGATGACACGTCTGAAGGACAAAGGTTTACAAGCAGCAGGACAAGGCTATTCTTTTGAAGTTAGTACCCATCAGCTTAGTTATCTCTCCAGTCACAGGCAGAACAATAAGAACTCTATTCATCCTGTTAGGTTTAAACATCATCAGAGATTCAGATTCAGGCACCTTTAATGGCATAATAGTATATAGTAGATACGTTTAAAAGATAAATTTAATCCCGGTGAGTAAGTGTAGACATCATCAGAGATGGCTGGGATGCACTTCTGGGAGGCTAACCCACGACCAAGGGCTGTTACTTGTGGAGGATGGTTTTACCTCGCACCCTGATGCCACATGAAGCAGGGCACTTAGCTGGCATAGATCATCATTGGTGTCAAAAGTACGTACATCCCAGGACATGAAAGGATGTGGATGGTGGTTTCTGGGCCTTTTTTCATGCTATAGTAAGAGGCACTTCTATATTTATTACTGTTGCTTGAACATATCGGACAATAGATTGTGGAGTTGCAGAGATGTGTCTGATCCAGCCTCTAAGGACCGTAGTTCAGGACACAGCAATGTCAAAAAAGGAGTGGTCCCAGTTGTACATCTAGAAGCTTGGGTACAATTTTTGCAAGTTGATTGCACTGCAACAAGCAGAGCTTGCAAGGGGATTACACATGGTATCTCATGAGCTATGATCTCTTATATGTAGGGTTTTTAACAACAACCATCAACCCAGCACTTTGTCCACAGTGTGTGCGTCGATAGATAGATAGATAGATAGACAGACAGACAGACAGACAGACAGACAAACAGACAGACGATAGATAGATAGATAGATAGATAGATAGATAGATAGATAGATAGATAGATAGATAGATAGATAGATAGATAGATAGATAGATAGATAGAGGGCCGCGGTGGCTCAGAGGTTAAGACACTGAGCTGCAGACTGGAAGGTCGGTAGCTCAGCAGTTCAAGACCCTAGTGCCGTGTGACAGAGCGAGCTCCTGTCTCTGGCCCCAGCTCCTGTCAATCTAGCAATTCGAAAGCAAGAAATTGCAAGTAGATAATAGGTATGTACCACTTTGGTGGGAAGTTAACAGCATTCTGTGCGCCTCGACCTTTAGTCATGCCGGCCACGTGACCACGGAGACGTCTTCGGACAGCACTGGTTCTTTGGCTTGAAAACAGAGTCACCGCCCCCTAGAGTCGGACTCAACTGGCTTTTGAGCAGGGGAAACCTTTACTTTACACACACACACACACTCACACACACACACAGCTTTGCTCATCTGAGCAAGGACTTCTGCTGGTGCCACCCTGCAAATGGGCAAAACCAGCTGCCTGTACACGTGCCTTCTCTGCTGTGACCTCCCCGCACGGAATGGCCTGTCTGAGGAAGTCCAGAGGGCCCCCACTCTCCTGGATGGCTTTCCATGAACTCTGCAAAACTGAATTATTCAAGAGGACTTTTCTATGCAGGCAATAGAGCTTCACTGTACTAAATGAATCACAAAATTACTTGGATTAGGGACTGTGGTCTATAGTACTGTGCCTACCCTGCTGAAACTAGATTCCAACTATGTAATTTTTGCATCAGTTAATATGTCATGTTAATACTTCTGCTTTGCTTCAGTTCCATTTTTGGACGCCTGATTGGTTCTACAACCCGAATCCTATGATATTGTTTACTGAATGCCCCAATGTCAGCTAATGCTGCCATCTCCTGCCCGGGAGGTGGGATGAGTGAATCCTTGATGTTGGGTCCGTGGAATGTTATGTTATATTTCTCATGGCATGCTTATCACTCTTCGAGCTGCTCTGACCTTGGGAGACTGCTGCCGCCTGCCCATGTATCTCTTCTCCTGCCTGACTCTAATTCTTCCCGCTTTTTCCCCTGGGAACCATAAACCAGTATTTTGAGCACCTTTTCTTTGGCTTGGTGATTGGTTGCAATTCCTTACCAGACCCCTTTTTGAATTATATATAATTGTCCTACTTGGGGCTGTGTCAGCCATTACTAACACAAGAAGTGCAGATGACCACAGCAGACCTTTCTCAATAAAGATTTCCTTCTCTAGGACACTTGTTGTTGACTGACTCTGTAGTACTCTCACACCCATCCTGTTGATTGTATCAACCTGTTCCATCCACCTACAGTCCAAGTAAGAAAGGCAGGGTATAAATAACATAAATTTAAAAAAATATTGTATACTGTATTTGGTTTCATTTGTATACAGAAATGCAGCTTCTCACTTCTTAATCAGTTACATACATAAATATCAGTGAAGTTAAAAATTACAGAGTACACATTTCATGTGTTAGAGATGAAATGGGGTCAAGGAAATTCTTAAAAATTCAGTGGAGTCTGTTACTGAAAGCTATTTTACTTTTTGGAAAAGAGAGATCTCTCCTTCCTCCCCCCACCCCCCCGAGCTCTTGAGCCCATCAAAAAGCTTTATGCAAGCTCTTTTTCTCTGATCAGCACTCCATGGAGATGATACGCTCTTTGATTATTCCTTTTTGCTAAAATGCAAATCATTATCTTCCATTAAATTCCACTCTTCACACTCTGTGTGTGTGTGTGTGTGTGCAGTGTGTGTGTGCACGCGTGTGTGTCCTAGTGTTCCATTTCGTTCCAGATCACTGTGCCATTTGGATTACAAATATGCTGCGAGATGCTCTTCAAGTCTTACACGAGGACAAATAGATTGTCGTCTCCATGACACTGCTGGTAGCCCTATAGCAAATATAAGACGGAGCGCATAATCCTTCTTACATCTGTCAATTTCAATTAAGCTCTTCGCATTTACAAAAATTGAGATTTCTCTCTTGTGTATTAGAAAGAAAAGAGAAGCAAGCATGGATGAAAAACCCCACCGCCAGTTGTAACTGCAACGAGAGATTAAAAATACATTTTAGATCATCTGTAGCATAAATGTGCTTTAGGCATGGGGAAATAATATCTACAGCTGCTACTTTGCTTCTTCTCCTTTCACACATAGGAAAAGTAGCACCAAGTTGCATGTGGCCCTAAGCACACACCAACCTGATTCCTCTAGGAATCCAACCATACAATATATATATGTATTTTTAAAATAGCAAATATTTTCCAAGTATCACAACTATCTTTAGTAGCAGGGGTCATTTCGCAGAAAAAGAGGTGCAGGAGCTCATTAGCATAACTTATTTGCATATGCTACACCACAAGAAAGAAAGAAAGAAAGAAAGAAAGAAAGAAAGAAAGAAAGAAAGAAAGAAAGAAAGAAAGAAAGAAAGAAAGAAAGAAAGAAAGAAAGCTGGCAGAGAGGGGACAGCTACTAATCCAAGCCTCAGAAATTCCACTCTTCTGGGAGGATAGCTTCAGTGGTGGCTGAAGCCTTCAGAGGGCTGGTCGGAGGAACAAGGACCTTTCCAGGGGATGGGGTCATTTTGCTGCAGCCATGACACAAGCAGGCATTCCCCCGTGGAGGGGGGGGGCGGGCTGGCACCAGCTCCCGGAGCTGTGCTACCCCGAGCTCCTGCTCGAAAGGACCCCTGTTTAGTAGTATTACTATTTACCATTTTAATTAATGTCTTTATTTAAATAGAGGCCATGGCTTAGTGGTAGGGCATCACAACTATCTCTACTAGTACTGCTATTTCCCAATTTAATTATTTAAATATGGGGCATGGCCTAGTGGCCTCTGCTCGGTATGCAGAAGCTTTCAGGGTCTGGCATCTCTACCCTGGAAAGCCACTGCCAGTCAGAGTAGGTAATGCTGACCTTGGCAGACCAATGGACTGACTCAGTATAAGGCAGCTTCATGCGTTCGTATTTATATACTGCAAATGAACATATGACCGGTCCCCGATCCACCCGAGGAAGGGAATGAAGTGCAATTTTATGCCATTGATTAGTGCTGTTGATTTTATTGTAAATGGAAATTAACTTATTTGTATTTTAACCTGTTGTGCACCGCCCTGAGCCCTTCGGGGAAGGGTGGCCAATAAATTTAATTAATTAAATTATTGTTAATGATAAGAATAATAATACTTATACACTACATATTGTTAGCCGAATTGCTCTGGTTTTAAGATTAGCAATTGGCAAATAACCGGCTTCTTAGCCAACTATACCAAGGTCCCGCCCCCTCCAGGAGTTCCCAGTAAATAGGCGCTGAGGCAGAGGTCAGTTTAAATGATGTTTACTGTAAAATGTTCTTCAAGCATACAAAAACAGAATCACACACACTAACACACAGCTCCTAAGAAACTTAGATAGAGAAATAGCACTTTTGCATGAGCAGGAGTTTCGTTGGTTGGGAGATACTTTACCTATCTTGGAGATGGATGTCTGTTCCAAAAGAAGAATTGAGGGATTGAAAAGAAAGTGGGGGACGTGTTCTGAACCGGCAGAAGCACGCTTGACTCTGGTCATGACTCCAGAGATCAAAGATGGAGGAAGGGTATTGGGACAGCAAGCTGGACACAAGGGGGGTAAAAGCAGATAGGGGTCGTGGAGGATCAAGAAGAGAGAAACCGCAAGGAGTGCAACTTCTTTTATCAGGTGGTATTGGGGCGGGCAGTGATGGCCACATCCCCTTGACACACCTTCCAGGTAGTCCATCCCTACAAACCCTACCATTGGTTGAAGGGAAAGGAGGAGGGTAGGTCGAGGAGGGGTCAATATTGTAACACTAGGGGCTATACAGGAACTGACACCTAGGCAGGCATCCTTTGATGTCCTTGGCTCGGCCATTTGGTGGGCGGAAGATTAGATGTCAAGCAACCTCATTCATAGTCCAAAAATCGGCATCTCTTTGAAGGGTGTGAAGTATCACAGGTACCTGTGGGGGGGGGGTAGAGTTGCCTAGCGTGAGGTGTCAAAGAACCCTTGGGCAATGGGGTTCTTGCCTTTGTTCTGTGTGTGTGTGAACCCTGGCGGGTGTCCGCTTCCCGGAGTGGACTGGAGCCTCTTACAGCAATAAAGAGTGCATATAGTCCTTTGAAGCATAACAACCCAAGGTTCAAACTTATGAACATTAAAAGATCCATAAGAGCACATGCTGTGCCTTGCTAGGCAACAATATGATGCTGTATACTGAGTCAAACCATTGGTCTGCCAAGCTCAGCATTGTCTACTCTGCCTGGCAGTGGCTTTCCAGGGTCTTTGGATGATGTTCTTCACATCACCCCCTGGAGACCTCAAGCAACCTACAGCTTCATACTCCATTCTTCTATTTCATCTTCACAACAATGCTGTGAAGCAGGTTAGGCTGAGAGCGTGCCACTGAACCAAGGTGACTCAGGAAGCTTCCATGGCAGAGAAATAGGATTCAAACCAGAGTCTCCCAGATCTTTTTCCAACACTCTAAGCACTGATACCAATTAGATTCTAGCTCAGAGGTTAAGACGCTGAGCTGCAGACTGGAAGGTCGCTAGCTTGGCAGTTCAAGACCCGAGTGCCGTGTGATGGAGTGAGCTCCCGTCTCTGGCCCCAGCTCCTGCCAACCTAGCAGTTTGAAAGCAAGAAATTGCAAGTAGATAAATAGGTACCACTTCAGTGGGAAGGTAACAGCATTCCATGTGTCTCGGCATTTAGTCATGCCGGCCACATGACCATGGAGAAGTCTTTGGACAGCGCTGACTCTTTGGCTTGGAAATGGAGATTAGCACCGCCCCCTAGAGTCAGATTCGACTGACTTTCGAGCAAGGGAAACCTTTACCTGTAATCATTTTGCAGTGTGATTATGGATCCGGATCCTGATACGTTTACTCTGAAGCATTCATATCAGTGTCTCTTAACCTGCAAGCAAAAAGGGTTCATAACTCTGCTTTAGACAGCAGTCCTAAGCAGATCTACTCAAAATCTTACTTGTATCTATTCAATGGGGCTTAGTCCTTGGCAACTGTTTGTAGGACTGCAGTGTTAGTGACTTTGCTGAAAATATACAGCCAATTGGAGTTTACATTTGGTTTTCCTGGGTTTCTTGGCAAGCTACCCATGGTCTCGCTGCTCTCCAGCAAAGGTTTAGCTTCAGTTCAGGATTGGGTGTTTTTTTTAATTAATGAATTAAAATCAGATACAGTGCAGCATCAGTGTCCACTATCAGGTTGCAAAATATTCCACAGATCTATTTCTGCAGTAGCTGTTGCAACCTTGGTAATGTTATCGGGCGATGACTCAGAGAGGGATTTCACATTAGCGGAGTCTGGCATGCAGTGTAGCCCCAGTGATTTCCACAAAGCAGGGGAATCACTCCCACTGAAGAAATAAAGAGGTACGGCAGCTGCAGCTGCCAGACAGAGAAACAGTCTGCAATGCATACTGCACAAGCCATTTTACAAGATTAATGCTATTTGCAGAAGAGCCACTCGAGCACTGCAGCAAAATGAATGAGTCTCAGCTCTCCAATGCTTTGGGGCTACTGCATAGGCAGGTGGCCTTTGAAATGTTTAGGATGCTAATTCTGGCCTCTAAAATGTATGTATGTAATGGTGTCAGAGCAGGAGTGCTTTCCATCTAGCCTGGTGCGTAAAATTCAGAGCAGTGAAACCTGCTGCCAGAAAAATAGAGCCGGGGGGGTGGGGGACGGGGGACAAGGACTCTAGGTGGGACAGGGCAGGCCCAACTTATCCAGTCCAAAAAAAAAAATTCAGATCAAACCTTTAATGGCATACAGAATAAACTAGGGCACTGTCAAAAGAAGATTACAGCACTGTCAAAAGAAGAGTAAAAAGAGAGACTTACATAGTTAAAATATAAATATTATATCAAATCATCACTGTGTCTTATCTTCAAGATCTTTATGGCACATCGAGGAAATGAAACAACCTTCTCAGCTAGGCCAGAATAAACATCATTCAGAATATATTGGACCATCATATGATCAAGACAAATCATCTTATTTTCAAGAATAGGGTCAAGATACTTAAAACAGTTTGCATGTAAAGGGCAAAAAAAGAGGATATGTGAGATTGTTTCAATACATTTTAATGTACACAGGCAAAGTCTAGCAAAGCGCATGCGCCAGAAGAGCTCCCGGGGGGAGAACAACTCCCCCCCGCTGGTAAGTCGTCGGTACTTGGCAGCCCTATTCATTATCCAGGCTTTCCTCATCCTCTTGTACGTTTTAAAAGGCCCTACCCACAACAGACCCATTTCCCTTCTGTCAGCTCCCTCGAGGTGGCCATTTCCCCCACTGTACCACCCCACAGCTTTTTAAAGGACTTTCTTTAAAATCAAGAACTATTAAACTATAGAACAAGAACATTATAATGATGTCGTGCCACAATCTAGTAATTCTTCAGAATTCCAATTTTTGGTTTTTTTATTTGTTTAAACCCTGAGTCTCTAGCCTTTAGGGCAAAATTAAACAATTCTTTTAAAACCCTCCAAATCCCTCCGGTGGCACAGTGAGGGGGTCAAAAAATGGCAGCTGACAGAGGAACATGCTCACAAAACTCCTGTGTGGACACTCAATTGTCAGTGTGAATGCTTTTTGAGGGGAAGGCAAAGGGAAGGCTCAGATTGGGTGTCTTTGTACAGTGTCCACCTCTGAGAGCCAGCACTGTGTAGTGCAGGGGTGTTGAACTCATTTGTTATGAGGGCCGGATCTGACGTAAATGAGACCTTGTTGGGCCGGGCCATCTGTGTCATAAAATGTAATGCCAGGTAGTGGAGATATACACTTTATAAAGGACATAAACAGAAAGATTTTTTTTAACTTAAAATACAAACATGTTTAAAACATTAGCACTCTTGCAATATTTTGTTTATTTAACAGTCTCTGATAACTGACAACTCTCGCTCTGAATTATTGCATCAAAACGTCTGTGCTGTTGCAATCTTGAGTATGTTGTTCAGGAGTGTGTCCGTAAGCTGCAAACCTACTTTTGGTTTATTGGGTGCGTTCAGACGCGCACATTTGATCCATTTCGAAACGCTTCAAAACGGATCCAATGTGTGCGATCAGACAGCTACAGCTGCCTTCCGTCCCCAGCCATCACTTACCATACCAAATACTGGAGTGAAGCGTGGCATTTTTGAGACCAGGTCCTGAGGTGGTGTTTCCCGTGCTCTTCCGGCTCAAGCCACGTTTTCCGCTGTGTGATCACGGAGCCACCGTCAAGCCACTTCCAAGAGTTTAACCACCACCACCACCCACCACCCCCGCGGAAGCCTCTGGCTTCCACTTTTTGCCCGCCATTTTTATTTTTGCCTCGGCAGTATGCACATGGGAGCTCATCCGCCTCCTCGTAAAAATTTTTTTTTTTAAATGGCCACTATTTCTGCTTTTGGGATCCCAAGGAGGCCAGTTTTTTGGGGGGGGAGTTTAAAGGGGCATGTTCTTTCAGGGCGGGGAAGTCACGGAGCTTTTGTAACTGAGAGGCTTTGCTCTCCTGCTTTTGCGCAAGGCTGTATTTTCGGTTGATTGTTTATGCGTATGTGAGGGGAAATTTTAAAAAAAGCCCGACACATGCTCCAGTGTAGATGCTGGGGAGCCACTTGAATGTGCCTTGAAGTGGGGTGAGTGTGATCGCAATGATCCGGAGCAGGGTGTTTTGAGCCGGCTCCAGCCGGCTCCAGCACGCCATCTGAACGCACCCATTGACATTCACCACAGAATCTCACGCTCAGCGTTCTGAGTCTAGGACCCAGGGGGAAACACGAAATGGCTGAGCGACTGAGAGAGTTTGGTGAAGCAAGCTATGAGGCAGCAGCAGCAGCAGCAGCAACAGAACTGGAAACAGATGGCCAGTTCCAGGGTGGGCCTGATAAAAGCCCTCTGGGGGCCACATCCGGCCCCCAGACTGCATGTGTGACACCCCTGGTGTAGTGGTTAAGAGCAGCAGACTCTAATCTGGAGAACTGGGTTTGATCCCCCTTCCCCACGCCTCCACAGGAAGCCTGCTGGGTGACCTTGGGCCAGTCCCAGTTCTCTCAGAGCTCTCTCAGCCCCACCTACCTCCCAAGGTGCCTGTTGTGCGGAGGGAAAGGGAATGTGATTGTAAGCCACTTTAAGACTCATTGAGGTAGAGAAAAGTGAGATATAGACATCTTATTATTATTATTCTACTACTACTACTACTACTACTACATGCACAGTGAAGTGGGAGAGATTATACCCAGTCCTCTGTCATGTAAAGATGGTCACTACTGCATTACCAGCACGGTCCTACACATAATTACTCCAGTCAAAGGGTTTTTGTTTCAATGGACTGACTGTAAGTATATGAACTAGGGCTGCCAAGTCCCCCCCGGGGGGCGGGGATTCCCTTGCTAAATGGGTCCCCAATCCACTGGTCGGGATCTGGCCGGCAGGGGGAACCCCACCCCCGAAGTGGCCTGATCAGGCCAACACGCCCGGCGTGATGACATCACCCGGAAGCAATGTCATCACGCGGGGCATGTCACCGGGCCACGCTCTAGCAATCGCCCTGAAAACTCTATGGTACCATAGAGTTTTAGGGCGATTACCAGAGCGTCACCCCGGCAACGTGCCCAGCGTGATGACGTCACTTCCGGGTGACATCATCGCAGTGCACACGTGCAGGACTCCTGGAGAGGGACCAGGACTCCCCCGCTGTTATGAAGGTAAGATTTGACAGCCCTAGTATGAACTGTGCTTTATTATAAAATAGCCACTGGTCAGAGAACAGAGTAAAGTCTGCAAAATTTATTATACTTTTGAGAAACTGATTATAATAATTATAATAATAATTAGTGGAAGTCATTAGGTGAATGAACAAACGTTTGGTGGTATGATTGGTTTCATGTATTTTACTATGAAAGCGTAAAAAGGCAGGGCAGCGGAGGAGTGAACTTATCCTGTGTTCCCTTATAAGGAACAGGAAGTGAAAGCCTGAAAGTCTTTGTACATAAAGAGCTGAACCTTGTGATTCCCACTGAATGGTAATCGTATCAGTTCAACACAGGTCTGTTTCGAAGTAGCAAAACAAAGATAACACCCAGCAGCTAGAAGAGACTGATTAGAAGCGCACTCCAAAGCAAAGTTCGCCCTTCTACACCCATTGACTTTGATGGACCTAACTGCGCTTGGGATTGCACTGTAGGGGTCTCCTCTTGGGCCTTTCCATTTAAAAAAAACCCAACAAACCTAACAGATGCTGGAAAGGGGGATGTCAGTGGTGAAATACTATTCTACCGATCAGCCAGTTCATCTGTTGCACTAGGTAATATTTCACCAGGATACTATAGAAGCCTATTTAGCTTCTGCATCTAATGTGTTGGCTCTATTCAAAGTTGGCAGATGTCGCAGAAGGGAAAGCCGAATTACAGTACTTCTTGCACCCCAAGAGCAGGATGGGGAACTATGTGGGTGCCTATATACCACTGACGTCTTTGATAGCAGCTTAATTGTATTGTACTGTAGGTAGCTCAATTTCTCTGCTTTGCATACTTCCTGTCTCTGAACTGGAGCCTGCAACCTTCTTCCCCCTCTTTCAGCATCCCCCTTTGACTCCCCCAAAAGCTGCTGCTGGGTGTCCAGTGAGCCTTGTCAACATAAAGGCATCGGAGGCTGTAGTGAGGAGGGGGATATGGGCAAACTGACCTTAGCTCCTTCCTCTGCCCACAGAGCTCCAATAATGGAAGATGGAGCTGGGGGCCATTTCACGATTCACCCTCCTTACTGCAGCCCCCGGCCCCCGTGCCCTATGGCATTTTGTCACCTAAACCCCAGCAGCAGCTTTTTGGGGTACCAAAGGGGACTGCCAGGGAAGGTGGAAGGCAGAAACCACCCACATCTATAAGCGCTTTCTTTCCTCTTGCAATGGGTAGGATCAAACTCACTGGCATTCCCTTTCAGAGGAAATTAAACGGTACAAATGGGACAAAAAGAATTTCTGATACAGTTGTATAGAACTGAAGTGGGGAATGTGGATGAGCATATGAAACATGGTCCATTATGGACACCAGTCGAGCCCTTCGAGTCATTCCGGTTTTGGTGCTCCAACCTCATGCAATGGGTGAGCGCAGGGCTATTTTTGGGCAGGAACACACAGGAACAGAGTTCCGGCTGGCTCCTGAGTTGGCCACACCCAGCAGGAACTCATTAGCATAACAGGCCACACCCAACAGCAGAAACTCATTAGGATTGGCTACATTAGGGGTATGTGGCCTAACATGCAAATTCATTCCTGCTACAAAAAAAAGCCCTGGGTTTTGACAACAAACAAGGTAAAACAGAATAAGAAGCAAAAGGTGGGTGTGGCTGGATGACCACTCTTCTGGTAACATAGGGGTGTGGCCTGATATGCTAATAAGCTGTGCTGTCAGCGGTGTGGCCTAATATGCTAATGAGTTTCTGCTGTTGGGTGTGGCCTATTATGCTTACGAGTTCCTGCTGGGCTTTTCTACAAAAAAAGCCCTGGGTGAGTGTGTGCTACCTTCAGTACTCCTCTTAAGTGCAGCTGCCATTTTGTGTAAATAGGACAGTTCACAGCTTTCCCATGCAAGAGCCAATATCCTAATCATGCACATGCTAGGGTTGGCAGATTCCCCCCCTGGGCACCAGCAGGGGATGTGGGTGGTGGTAGGGTTGCCAGCTCCAGGTTGGGGAACTCCTGGAGATTGGGGGGGGGGGGAAGAGCCTGGGGAGGACAGGGACCTCACCCAGTGGGGCACAACGCCAGGAAGTCCACTCTCCAAAGCTTCTACTTTCTGCAGGGGGACTGATCTCTGTAGTCTGGAGATGAGCTAAAATTCCAGGGAATCCCCATGTTCCACCTGGAGGCCAGCATACCTATGCATACCCAAAGCTGGAAAATATGTGTGTGCTCGATTCACACAAAATGGCAGCCATGTGTATCAAGACTGGATGTAGCACCATGTGTGGTTGTTTGTATCATTTTTGTAGTTTGATGCAGTCCAGGAGAAAGCACAAGGCAGGATTTGTAACATGTAGTTTAGATTTCTTTCCTCCTTACAGCCCCTGCTCTACTTTCTCTTCCATCCTTCTTTCCGGCCTCTACTCTGCTCTTTCTCAGTGTAGAAGGCTCTAGTGTCCAGCAACAGGCAATGGACTCCCTAATATGACATAATATGGCAATGGTCTCTAAGCAAGGTGCACCCATTAGTTGCAACAGACTCTCTGCGTGTAGTGGTTGGGACATTGGACAAAACTGGAGAGGTCCACTGACAGTCGCCACTGTGCCACAGAACTCAGTGTGTGAGGTTGAGCCATTAATTCTCCCTTGACCTAACCCTTCAAAGTTGTAGTGAGGGTAACACAGAAGAAAGGAGAACCATGTGCTTCATCCTAAAATGCATGCATAGTGAGGGTCCACTCCACTAGGGATGCCAGCCTCCAGGTGGGACCTGGGGATCCCCTGGAATTACAGCTCATCTCCAGACTACAGAGATCACAATTCCCCTGGAGAAAATGGAAGCTTTAGAGGGTGGACTGTATGGCATTATTCTACTGAGGTCCCTGTCCTCCCCAGGCTCCACCCCCAAATCTTCAGGAGTTTCCCAACCTGGCTCTGGCAATCCTACCCCCCCATCCCTTTCTGGTGGTAGTTTCCAAGTCCAGCACTTCAATGACCCCCTGGACTTATTAGTGGTTGCAGACAACCTCTGCAGCCTGCTGGGACGTTCCTGGTTCGGCCCCTTGGGGATCTCAGTTGAGGGGATCCACAGCTGCCTGCGGGACTTTAGTGATGTTTGCAGCGAGTTCCCGTCCGTCTTTGATGGAACTCTGGGCCCCCCCGGTGTCCCTGCAACTTGACCCCAAGGTGGCACCCACCCGCATGCAGTCCCGGAAGGTCCCTTTCACTATGTGCCACAAGATCAATGTGGAACTTGACCACCTCCTGGCCCAAGGGGTCCTGGAACCTGTCTCTCACGCCACCTGGGAAACCCCCATCGTCACCCCCGTAAAGCCCAACAGGGATATCCTCATCTTCGTAGACTACAAATGTACTCTAAACAAGGCTCTCCAGGACCACGCATACCCCGTCCCAGTCGTTAGCCATGTGTTGGTTACATTGGCAGGGGTGAAGATCTTTGGGAAGCTAGATCTCGCCCAAGTGTACCAGCAGCTCCCTGAGGACGAGGCCACCGCAGCCGCGCAGACCATCGTCACCCGCCGGGAAGCCTTTAAAGTTAAGAGGCTGCAGTTTGGGGTAAGAGCCGCCCCTGGACTTTTTCAAAAACTTATGCATTCTCTCTTAAAAAGGATCCCAGACATCACATCGTTCTTTGACGATGTGCTGGTGGACTCCTGGGGTTGCTGGAAAGCCATGTGGCGAGCGATCTCGGAGGGCTGCGGGACGAAATGGTACTGTAGCACTTTGATGATTCCGTTGAAGATTGCCTCAGAAAGCTTGGTGGGCGTGAGAAGGTTCCGGGACAGCTCGACTGTCGTGGTGCCGTAGGAACCAATGAGGAAGCCCCTCTTGCGATCTTCCTCGGTGACCTGGTAGAATACCAGGATGAACTTGAGCCCCTCGACCCAGGCTTCCCAATGCTGGGGCTGTGCTGGGTTGAACAGAGGGATGAGTCCTGCTCCAGGAGCGGCAGCCATTGTGCTGCGCAGTGCGACATGGAAGCGTTTCCTCGGTTGCCTTGGGTGCTTGTGGCGGGAGCAGTGGCGGAGGTCCTTGTCTTCCTTGGGGTCGCGGCAGCAGGCTCGCTCAATGGGATCCCACCCTTGTCGCCAGTATTGTGTACTGGGTTTGATGCACTGAAGAGCCGGAATACGACATAGCGATCAGCATTCTTTATTAGGTACACAACTAAGCATGCAATACCGGCCGCGAGGGCCAACTGTATACAGTCCCTAGGGCACACCCAAAAGCCCCATTGGCGGGTTTGAATTTCCCACTAGAGTTCTTATTGGAGGGCTAGTGGTGGCCTGGGATCCTTGGCTCCTATTGTTCCCAGGAGTTAAGCTCAGGCTATATATCGCTGGTGCCCGGTGGCGGTCGGTGGACATAACAAGGTAGAGCTCTCTCTCTCTCTCTCTCTCTCTCTCTCTCTCTGTGTGTGTGTGTGTGTGTGTGTGATTGAGAATAACAGCAACCTTGCACCGAAGAATAGATGCTTTTGAATTATGGTGCTGCAGAAGACTCTTGAGAGTCCCTTGGACTGCAAGGAGATCAAATCAGGCAACCCTAAAAGAAATCGACCCTGACTGAGCCCTGGAAGGCCAGATACTGAAGCTGAAGCTCAAATACTTTGGCCACCAAATGAGAAGGGAGCACTCACTGGAGAAGACCCTGATGATGCTGGGAAAGACTGAAGGTCAAAGAAGAAGGGGACGGCAAAGGATGAGATGGTTGGACAGTGTTACTGATGCGATGAACATGAAATTCCAATGAACATGCATACTGTCCAATGAACGTGAAATTAAACAAACTCCGGAGCATGACAGAAGACAGAAGGGCCTGGCGTGATGTGGTCCATGGGTCGCGAAGAGTCGGACTGTGCAACTGAACAACAACAACAACAAAAAGCAGAATGACTACAACCCTGCAGTGCAGAAGCAAAGATGACAAGCTTTCATAGCCATGCAGAAATGGCACAGGAACCATAAAAAGAAAGTATCCCGCCCCAAGAAGCAGTGCAACTGGCCATCATCAACAACCGCTGAGAAGCAACCCATGCTCCAGGCCCCCAAGCGTCACATGATGGAGAGACCTCTCCAAGACACCCCACATAGAACATTTACTCCGTGTAAATGTGCATTGTACTATCGTAAAACAGTGATTGAAACTCTGTTTTTTATTCCCCGCTTTGTGTTTCATTATCCCAGTGGGGCACATGGGAACCCTGATTATGCAGCCTTTCAAAAATCATGAAAACACCTCCTAGCACCCCCAAAGTCACTTCCCAGAGTCTCTAGAGCCTCTCCAACCTCTTCAAGAAGACTGGACGCCCAAAGGAACCACCTAAAACTGAAAATTTTGGGGTACCTCTGATTGTCCAAAAAAATGGTGCCCGGAGGTCCACCTCGTCGAGACCAGTCCGCTGAGGGGTCACTCGATACCCCAAAATGAAACAAAGTGCCATTTGGGGTGGTCTACCTTGCAGGGTTGGCCCACCCCAAAATCACCAAAACAGCTCCTGCTGCCCCCAAATTGCACCTGCCACCTCAGGACACTCCCCCTGACCTCTCCTAGAAGGCCGGGGTTCTCTAGAGCATGCCTCTATACCATGGAGCAGACTGCAGGACCAGTGTTTCTGTTTATTGCAATTCCATATGATTTATTTCCCAGGGTTTATTTCACTTCACACAGACGGGAAAGAGACTGGGCATGAACACAATGGTGGCCTTTTAGTTTCAAGGGGAGAGGTGGAGGCCACGCTTTCTCCTTATATTGCCCCTGCCTCAAAACACGTGTGCTGGGATTTTAGGGGGGGGGGCGTGGAATCAGTGTCTTTCATCCCTTTACAGATTGGGGGGGGGGGGCTGCTCAAAGGGCACGTGCTATTGTCTGCACAAGAACTCCCCTAAATCTGGTGTTTTGGCACAAATGGTTGCATGCGATTAACTTTTTCACCAGAGACACTGGATATTGCCATGTTTAAAATGGTTCTCGCAGGTCAGTGTGCTTAAACATTCTCATATCTTAAATAAAACAGTTTTTAAAACTGTGAAGCAATTTTATAACGCATTTTGATTGGATGTCAGTGTAGGGTGAGGCAGAGACCTAACTGCTGCTGTGCGTGTCAGCATACTATCTTGTAATGCAGGCAAGATGACAGCTCCGGTAAAGCATGGTTAGATCATCTTGATTTAAGAGTGACAGTAGAGGGATCATGTGTACAAGTCAGCCGATAGAATTGCATCGGCTTTACTGTAGTCACAGTGACTCAGCACTGTGTTCTGATTGGTGCTTACCAGTATATATTCAGTGCCATTAGACTACGTTCTCTCTCTGGATCATTAACTGGCCTGCGTAGCATTCTGTCCGTTTGTGCGAAGATTCTACCAGTGCTATATATGGACTGTAAATACTTTAATGTAAATAAACCACTGTATATTTGAGCACTAGCCAGCAGTGTCTTGTGGACTTTATCACCACGCTTCAATTGCGCCGACTGTGCATTGATATAAAAATCATCAGGGTTTGGGGGGGGGGGGGCTGGGATATAAATTTGAAAAAATTGAAAAATAAATAAAAATTTAAAAATAAATGGATCCCTCCCCTCCCCCAATCTTTTAAAAATTTACATTGTACTGTGATGTCACTGTCCTGTTGTCCGTTAGCTCTAAAGCCAGATGGCTTCATAGATACCTCTAAACTCCTGTGAGGTCATCTTCCGATTGTCCATTAGCTCTGAACAGCAATCAGTCACCCACCCCTTGATATCTAAACCAAACACCCAACTTTTACACAATGATGCTGCAAACACTCTGGCTGGGGGTGGGGGAAGACTGAATTCTTTCACAGGCAGAGAAGCAGTTGGGGGAGAGGAACTCTTGCAGTGTGTGAGACTCTGGGGGGGGGAAACTTCAGCCTTTCACTGCTGAGACAACTGCAGAATGGTTTGCGGACTGGCTAACTACCACCGCTCACACCTTCCTGGGCTGAAAACAGCCTAGCATTGGGCCAGGAATCTTCACTCTGCCCCTTGCAGCTGAGTGCGGTTTTTTTGGTCTGTTGGGAATTCAGAAGGTTGCTGTCTTCCCACCAATACACAACTGCTTGGAAAAACTTTTTGCTTTTTAAGTGGGTTTTTTTTTTTACTCAGAGGGAAATTTTTTCTGGTTTTTGCACTCTTCATTTCTTTTTCAAAGGGTGGAACTGGTGTGGGGGGGGGGCAGGGGAAGGAAAAGGAGTTTGTAAGCCACTTGGGAGTCTCCAAGTGAGTGAAAGGCAGGATATAAATCCAATCTCTTCTTTGTCTTCTTCTTCTAGGCTGAAATTCACACAATGGGAAACCCTGCCTTTTGGAGGGTCTGTGCACACTTTTTCTCTCTGGGGTTTGCCTTTCTAAAAGGAACACTGCTTTTCCTTCTCTCCAGTAACAGAGGGAAACCCATGCCTTTTGGGGAAGGGGCATGCTTGCAAGCCCCGGTGCTTTGCTGGGGGGGGGAGAGCTTGCAGGGGGGGTCAGGGAACCATCTGCCTCGGGGGAGGGGGGAGATTCTCATACAGTCCTTTCTGCACTAAAGACTGTTTGCACAAGCACGTCTTCTCCTGTACAAAAAAACCCAGAAGTCTGCCATTTCTCTGTTTCAGAAATACAAGTTTGCCATACGCATACACACACAAACCCACAGCCATTTCTCTTTTAGGCTCACCCACCCTCCCGCTGTACAAAACAATGGCAGCCATTTTGCCCAAGCCTCCCTCTTCCCCAACAAACCCCAACTACACCCTCCTTCTCCATTCCTGTCTGTGGGCTGCCTGGGGCAAGGGAGGAGGGGAGGGGAGGGGATGCACTGTGGGGAGGGGATGGTGCCTGGTGGTGGGGGTGGGAGATGGGGATGCTGTGGGGGAGGGGTGGGACTCCTGGCGGGGGGGGGGGAGTTCCTCCTGGGGGGGAAGAGTGCTGTCACAGATTGATTAGATGAAGTGTATACCCCTACACTACTCACAGCCACCCGTGTATCTAAGTTTCTTGTAAGGGCTTAAAAAAATAACGCTAAGCTCTGTGGCCTGGCTAGACACGAAGCACAGCATCCTGCAGTGCAAATGATGCAGAGAAGAACCGATTCTCTTCTGGTGACAGACTGCCAACAGCTTTTCTAGCCCACGGCCTGGCTGAAATTCAGTTGAATTTCTAAACCTCCGTACCGCATTGTGCGGATCAAAGTTCTCCCTTCACGATAACTAACCCTGAGCCTCAAAAATCACATTCAGTATAACCTTTTCCTCTTGTACAGATCAGACCGGTTGGTTAACTGATCATGTGAAAAGATTACTGAAAGGGCATTCCCTTTACCAGTTAAAAAAAATACAAGGATGTTATCTCTCGTCTGCTGTGCTGCATTTTCAATTACAAAGTGAACACATTTCCCTTCCTGTTTTGAAACAATGCATCCTTACACAATTACTCTTCCAAAGTGTTAGACTTCACAGGGTAGATCTGACTCTTAAGTGCTTTCAGGTTGCTTGGAAAAATCACTGTTTGGTTTGATTTATTTATCCAGTTTCACTCAGTATCTGGTAGGACTGCTAAGCCCAACTGATTCACGAAACATTGCAGTATGAAGATTCTTCATCAGGCTTTAAAACGTTGGTTCTTTCTGTGCCCAAATTAGAACCGTTTTCTTTCACACATCTGACATTGTGAATCTGCCTTTCCCCTGTTAACCTTTGTGCAAACTGTCAATTGTGAGTGCCGAAATAACTCAGAAATGAAATGCTGTTCCTGCTTCTCTCTCAGGATGCAAACAGAGTTTCTCTGAAGCGCAGCTGCCGTCACTGTGGTTCAGTACCTGTTTAGTTACACCATATGACAGCTATGAATAATTCTGCTATGTTAAATCCCCAAGGACTAAACCAGACAGATGCAGAACATTCAAAAGAGTTGTCGTGCAAAGCTGCCAACCAGGAATGCTCCAAAGAAATTAAATGAGTCCAGTAAAAGATCAAAATTCCACAGGATATTTGTGTCAAAAATCACCTTAAAATTACTCTGTAAGTAAGTTTTCATTGTTTCAGGGTAGCTGTGTTCATCTGCAGTAAGAAAGCAAGATGAAACTTCAGTAGTACCTTAAAGACCCTCAGGATTTCCAGGAAATAAACTTTCAAGAGTCAAAGCTTCCTTCATCGCATAGGTGGTCTTGTTGGTCCTTAAAGTCCCACCAGATTTGAATCTAAGCTTTCATTGGCATCTCAAGAACGTCCCACAGACAACAAGTCAGGCTATTAAGTGAACCTTTAAAAACTAAATTTTAAAAATGTGACTGATGGAAAACAAATAGAAAAAATCCAGCTCTGGAGTTCACGTAATGGTATCTGCCAGTGCAGATGGCTTTTAAAGGGGATCAGTCAGATACATAAAGGATAAGCCCATCTCTATATCTCTTTCTCAAATGTGGCCCCCATCTGTGGACACCCAAATCCGTGGACTGAGGCCACACTTACCCAAAATGAATTTTTCTACCTTGGGTGACCCCCCTCCCCAAGTTTGCAGAAAACCCTGAGATCTTTAAAAAACCCCACAGAGGATGGGGTTAATTCCCCCCAAAGTAAAACAGAGTTCTCTGCACAAGTGCAAAGAATGCAGCTGCTTCCAACGTTTGTCAGAGGAGCCCAGGAGCTGCACTGGGTCTGGTGGTGGCAACAGCAGGGTCTGGGAGCCGCACTGGGTCCAGCTGTGGTGCAGCCCAGGAACCACCCTGTGTCTGGTGGCGTCGCAGCCCAGGAGTCACTCTGGGCCTGGCGAGAAAGTGAGGGGGAAGGGAAGTCCCCCCTATGAGTCTCTTGGGCCCACACTTGCTGATGTTGGAACGGAATTATCCAAAGGCACTGAGCCTCCGAATACCTGTGCTAGGAGGCAGCATCTTGGCTTCCGTGTCCTCTTTGTTGACCTTCCAGGGCAACTGAGTGAGCAGGATGTTAGACTAGATGGAACAGACTAGATAGAATAAATAAGCATGTTAATACTGAAAAGGACAATAAACATTCACTTGTGGTTTAAATAGTTTTCCAAGCCTCTCTTGCATATATCTATTTACTTACTTTGTATATAGCCCACTTCTGTCACTGAGGCTCTCTCCATCCTCAACTATCTTAGGACGGTCACTTTGGTTTGTCTGCAGATCGCTGCCAAGCCGGGAGTGCACCACAGGGACAAAATTATGGGGGTTCTGGTAGCTCTGGGGGCCTACAGGGAATAGGTCATGGTTGGTGGAAAATCCTAGCGGTGGCGTGGTAGTTCTTGGCAGCCCTGCCAGTATGAAACCCAGCTGTATTACTGACAGAGACAGAAGCCAAATCATCTGAATAAATAATTTTAAAGCCGGTTCTGATTTGGGCCAAACTTCACGTGATAATGTTATTAACTGTTGGAGTGCCAAAACTGTAACAACACCTGTCATCTCTACGCAGTACACCAACTGCAGGGACCCCTGTTCACAGGTTACAATGTATGCATGCGCAATCCATGTATAGTGTAGGCTTGATTTTTCTTTGCGTCAAGTAATTCTCACGCTAGATCCGACGTATACAGCTGGACGCACAAACCCACCCCACATTTATGCAGGGACTGGTCCTCTAGGGTTGCCAGCCTCCAGGTGGGGCCTGGGGATCTCCTGCTTTTACAACTGATCAGCTGAAAGAGATCAGCTCCCTTGGAGAAAATGGCTGCTTTAAAGGGTGGACTCTATGGCATTGTACCATGCTGAGGCCCCTCCCCTCCCCAAACCACGCCCTCTCCTGGATCCACCCCCAAAGTCTCCAGGTATTCTCCAACCCAGAGTTGGCAACCCTATGGTCCTCCGTTTCCCTTGCAAAGTGAACGGACGCGGGCTCTTTGTTTCAATCAGGTGCATACACCCACATAGCGCAGGAAGCGCCTTCGTTCGTTTCTCCCTTGCGAACCGGGCTCTCAACAGCGCTGGGTGACATCATGCATACCATAGGGGAGTTCCCTGCCTAGTTTCCAACCCGGCAGGTAGGCGCCCGAAGGGGAATCCCGCCTGGAGGCGCTCTCCACCCCCCTCTCTCCAGAATGGAGCGCCCCGCCTCGCCTGGAGCCGGCAGCACTCGGCAAAAGCCGCCGCTCAGCCCAACCAGAGCACCAAAGGGGACCTCGGCGGCCGCCCGGAGCCACACCCCCTCCTGCCTCTCTGGCCGGCGAGAGCCACAATGCACCCCCCCCCCCCGCCCCAGTGACAATCCCCGTTCCCTCCCTCTCCGGGCCAAGCACGGCCCCGCCCAAGCTGTGGAATGTTCCATTCATTTGGGGGGGGGAGAGGAGAGCAGGCCGCGCCCGGATCTGGGACGGGGAGAAGGGTGATAGGAAGAGACGGGGCGACGGGGGTCGTGGCTCGGCTAAGGATCCGGAGGGGAGGCCGAGGGGGCAGGGCAGGGCTTTGAAAGAGGCGGTGCGGCGGTGGGCGCAGTTGGTACGGTCCGAAAGAGGAGGGCGGGTGGGGAGGGGGGAGGAGGGAGGGGAGGGGCGGAGGGCGCGATCTGGCTCCGTCTCCTGTCAGTTGGCCCGGCGGGCGGGAGCGGCGCAGCGGCTGGGTGCGGCGGGGGGGGGAGGAGGTTTTTTATTGGGGGGGGGGGATGCTGAGGGAGGTCTCGGGGCTGCCGCGTCGTCGTCGTCGTGGCGTGACAGAAACCGGCAGTCCCCCCGCCCGGCCGCTCGCTTTGTGACGGAGGAGGAGGAGGAGAAGGGGCGGCGGCGGCGGCGGCGGGCTCCTCGGGCGCTTTCGGAGGGCGGCAGAGTCGTCCGGTGCAGAAATGCCGCCGGTGCAGAAGACCGTGGCGGAGCTGCGCTCCAGGGCCGAGGGTGAGTAGGGGGCGACGGGGGGAGCGGGGCGCGCGCGTCGAGGGCGGGGAGGGGGCTTCGGCGGCGGTGCAGGAGAAGAAGCAGAAGCCGAAGCCGGCGGGGGGTCCCCGGTCGCCCCTTTCTCCCCGGCTCGGTCACGGCGGGGGGCGCTTCCAGCCTGGAAACCCGAATTGTTACTGCTGCTGTTTTGCTGGAGGAGCGTCTGGCGGAAGCTCTTGCCCGGCCGGCGCACGTCTTGTCGCGGGGGACTCCTGCTCTTTCCTGGGGCTGCGGGCAGAACAAGACGGCGACCCGCCTTGCGCGACCCTGTTTTTTCTTTCCTGCTCGGGATAGGCCAGGGGTGGGCAGACTTGCTCAGCGTAAGAGCCACCTAGAACAGGGGTGGGCAAACCTGCTTAAGGTGAGAGCCACCTAGAACAGGGGTGGGCAAACCTGCTTAAGGTGAGAGCCACCTAGAACAGGGGTGGGCAAACCTGCTTAAGGTGAGAGCCACCTAGAACAGGGGTGGGCAAACCTGCTTAAGGTGAGAGCCACCTAGAACAGGGGTGGGCAAACCTGCTTAAGGTGAGAGCCACCTAGAACAGGGGTGGGCAAACCTGCTTAAGGTGAGAGCCACCTAGAACAGGGGTGGGCAAACCTGCTTAAGGTGAGAGCCACCTAGAACAGGGGTGGGCAAACCTGCTTAAGGTGAGAGCCACCTAGAACAGGGGTGGGCAAACCTGCTTAAGGTGAGAGCCACCTAGAACAGGGGTGGGCAAACCTGCTTAAGGTGAGAGCCACCTAGAACAGGGGTGGGCAAACCTGCTTAAGGTGAGAGCCACCTAGAACAGGGGTGGGCAAACCTGCTTAAGGTGAGAGCCACCTAGAACAGGGGTGGGCAAACCTGCTTAAGGTGAGAGCCGCCTAGAACAGGGGTGGGCAAACCTGCTTAAGGTGAGAGCCGCCTAGAACAGGGGTGGGCAAACCTGCTTAAGGTAAGAGCCGCCTAGAACAGGGGTGGGCAAACCTGCTTAAGGTGAGAGCCGCCTAGAACAGGGGTGGGCAAACCTGCTTAAGGTGAGAGCCACCTAGAACAGGGGTGGGCAAACCTGCTTAAGGTGAGAGCCACCTAGAACAGGGGTGGGCAAACCTGCTTAAGGTGAGAGCCACCTAGAACAGGGGTGGGCAAACCTGCTTAAGGTGAGAGCCACCTAGAACAGGGGTGGGCAAACCTGCTTAAGGTGAGAGCCACCTAGAACAGGGGTGGGCAAACCTGCTTAAGGTGAGAGCCACCTAGAACAGGGGTGGGCAAACCTGCTTAAGGTGAGAGCCACCTAGAACAGGGGTGGGCAAACCTGCTTAAGGTGAGAGCCACCTAGAACAGGGGTGGGCAAACCTGCTTAAGGTGAGAGCCACCTAGAACAGGGGTGGGCAAACCTGCTTAAGGTGAGAGCCACCTAGAACAGGGGTGGGCAAACCTGCTTAAGGTGAGAGCCACCTAGAACAGGGGTGGGCAAACCTGCTTAAGGTGAGAGCCACCTAGAACAAGGGTGGGCAAACCTGCTTAAGGTGAGAGCCACCTAGAACAGGGGTGGGCAAACCTGCTTAAGGTGAGAGCCACCTAGAACAGGGGTGGGCAAACCTGCTTAAGGTGAGAGCCACCTAGAACAGGGGTGGGCAAACCTGCTTAAGGTGAGAGCCACCTAGAACAGGGGTGGGCAAACCTGCTTAAGGTGAGAGCCACCTAGAACAGGGGTGGGCAAACCTGCTTAAGGTGAGAGCCACCTAGAACAGGGGTGGGCAAACCTGCTTAAGGTGAGAGCCACCTAGAACAGGGGTGGGCAAACCTGCTCAGCGTCAGAGCCACCTAGAACAGGGGTGGGCAAACTTGCTTAACATAAGAGCCACATAGAATAAACATCAGATGTTTGAGAACCACAAGACATGAACAAATATTACCTGGTTTCATTGGAAAATAAGCAAATTTGCTTTTTATTAACATTCAGTGAGACTGCCAAAAATAACAACAATAGGGGTAAAAGCAGATATTGATCATGATATTAATTTGTCCAATGATATTTGTTGGCTAATGATATTTAGCTTCCCCAGCTGCCCTGCTGGGAGCTACATAATATAGAGCCACATGCGGCTCCCAAGCCACAGTTTGCCCACCCCTGGGATAGGTGTTCTTTCAGCTGCGGCATGGTACAGGGCGCCTGGTCTCCGCCAATGCTCCTCCTAAGCTGTGGAGTCCTGTGAGCAAAAATTCTACTTTCTGAGCCACTGGCATTAAAGTTGTGAGCAGGTGATTTGGCTACTGTTATCAATTAGTTTCCTCTGGAGCTGTCCTTCCTAAGCTAAGAAAAAAGTGTGTGAGCCAGAGGCTAAAAAACTGTGAGCTAGCTCACACTAACTCAGCTTAGAGGGAACACTGGTCTCCGCCCTCCAAAGTCTATCTTAATTTGGATGTGTTTCGTAGCGTTGGTCAACCTGCCTTTCTTTAAAAAAGAGAGAGAGAGAGATTTCAGGGATTTCCTTCCAGAGCTTGTTTCACTTCCTCTGCGCCTGCAGCACCAACAGCAACCACCTGCCAATTTCCATTCTCTGTTAGTCTCCTCCGCCTTTCAGTTGACTTGCTCTTCCTTCTGGCATCTTTTATCTTCCTGATTCGTCACACACCTGCCCGAATAGAGGCAGGTAGTGGGTAGCCTTGAAAAGAAGCCTTCAGCCCTCCAAGGCAGACTTCAGAATCCAAACTTAACCTTTGTAGTATGTGTTTGCAAATATACTTTTTTTGTATCAAGCAAGTTCTTTTTTTAAAAAAAAAACGTTCTCCCACCGTCCACTCCCATGTGCTAACTTAACGCAGGATTGTGCTGTTAATGTGGTAGATACTAGTAGTACCATCATTTATAGCATATGTTTCTATTGTGTTATTTTTCCTGTAGAGAGAACTGGATGCTTGTCAGCACTAAGGAGATAAAGGCAACCATAGAACATCATTTTTAGTTTTTCCATTTTGGAAATCTGTGTTATGGAAGAGATATATCTATTCCATGATTTCGAAGGGAAAACAAAAAACTTAGTTGGAAAATACTGAACTTTTAAATCTTCAGTAATCTGTTGGAAGTGGAATTCACAAGGAATTCACTTGATATAATAAACATCTAATGAATCAGTTATGGGTACAATAGTATAACAGAGAAATAAAGCTTTACTGGTCTATCTGTAAAAGCTAACAAATTGTTTCAAAGTCTATGTGAGTATTAGCACTGAGTTACTACTGTAGTTGTATTAATACTAATAAATGTATATGTGTGTTCTCATGTTGACATCTAGTACATGTGCGGTTATTGTATATAGTACAACTTGAGTGAATGATTATGCTAGGTGTCCATTTCACTTTTGTGAACATTGGAGTATTTATATCCATACTTTTATAGTAATCTCTGTTTGGCCATTCTATATGAAAGAAAACAAAGATTTTCTCTTAAACACAAAACATACACATTAATTCACTTAAACCTTTTCAGAATGCTTTTTTTGAAGATAAAAAGAAGACTCTTCCAGCAGTGGTTTATTTCTTTTCTTGGGTGATGAGGCCGGCAGAATTTGTTTCCAAGTGTTACATATCAGTCTTATGAACTGCTCAGGTTCATTTGGTGAAATAATTTTCTCTTATCCAGATCGTGGAAGCAATCATAACTTGGGTAGATTTTTTTCTACCAAGGTATCAAACCTGAAACTAGTCCTATGGTTAAAAATGTGCTATTAGAGTTGGAGTAATACAACCAATGGGAACACCATGGCAACATTTTCAAGAATAGAAATTTCCCCAAAGTTTATTTCCCTCAAATGGCATATCTTGGTTCATTTTTACAGGCATTTTTTGGAGGACTAATGCTCTGATAAAAAGAATAAGCTTTGTGAATAGGCCAGGATATAGTGAAATTTTCTGAGGAGTTCAGAAAGTTGAATCAGTTTTTGCTTGTAGTATTAAAATTTGTTTTTGAAATATATTGTTCCAGCCAATAAGATTCTAGAAATAAACATTTCTGTCTGGGAAATTCTTAGCATGAACTTGTTGACATTTTTGCCTGTTTTAACAAGCAGTTACTGCATATTTTTGCTGTGTTCTGGAGAAATCTGTTCCCTGTATAAATCTGTAGGAAGGCTCCTTAGTATTTTTGGGAAATGCTTCTAAGCGCTAGTATACGTTGTCAGCATCTTTCCCAAACATAGAAATTCTGTATATTGGAAATTCTGTCTCATATCTTCACTGTCACTGAGAAGTTGCATTGCTTCTCATCTGTAGGTTTCTCAGAATAAATTACTACATTTTCTCATATTATAACCATCAAATGAAAGGAAATTTGATAGAATTCTGAATTATATTTTACCTTATTTTGCACTACAGTGATCAGTATACTGAAAGTTTAGGATGAAGGGTAATAGTGATGCTAGGTTTGCATCACCGACACAGTGACTGTTCAGAACCATCCCAGGGATATGCAGCATATACAAACCTAGTACTGGGTTGGAGCTTATCAGGTTATCCACTGATGCAGGAGGAAGGAGGGGCCACTGTTGGCTCCCAAAACAGCTGTGCCGAGAATCATGGAACCCACACAGATAAAAAGCCATATGGGCCAGGGAAGCAGTGAGAAAGGGAATTGGCCAAGATCACCCCTGTTTCTTCTTGTGCTGATGGAAAGGTTGGTGGGAGCCAACCCATTGCATACAGACTACCCATCAACACATTCCTTTACCTTTCAATCAGCGCTTTCAGTTCAGGGGTATTGGAGCAAAGAAAGAGCTGGATTTTGATTTGATGTTTGATAATATTTGTTGTATTTTGTTTTATTATTTTGTTGTGGTTTTGTGGATCCACCTTGAAAGCATGCTGTCAGCCATAGAATAACTGATGTGGGAAAGTTCTCTATATTGCAAGCCTTACCAGATTTGTTAAATTTTAAACGTTGCCATTGACAGTAACGAGTCTGGCCAGCTTTAGTTTTTTGGTCCATTGATGGACTGAAACAGATTTTGTTTGTGTGTTTTTACTGAACATGATAAGTGAGTGAGAGGATGGTTTAATTTAACATGTCATCTGCACACATAATTTGGTAGTAAGTCCAACTTGCTTCCAGCTTGCTTCAGATAAGTATGCTTAGGTTCTAGGTGCTAAATTTTGTTTAGTGAAAAGTATGCAGGGGCAAACTGAGAGGCAAAATCAGCTTTGGTAGGGGTCCACCTCCTTGCCCGCACATGGGCCTGCCCCCACACAGCGTGGCCCTGCCCCCACACTCACCTGCTTCAGAGGGAACTCCAGCAGCCGACAGTCTTGCCCAGGTGTCACTAAATCAGCCTGACCAGGGGCTGTGGAGAAGCCAGGCTGGCAGAGCAGCCTTTTAAACCCTTAGGGGAGGGCAGAGCAGCCTCCTCAGGGCAGGGCAGAGAAGAAGAGGGTAGGACCCAGCCAGGGAGACCATTGGTCCAGATTCCCTGTGATCACTCTGGGGAGAGGGCATTGGGGGAGTCCAGGGTCATTCTGTCCCCAGACAATCCTTTCTTAGAGAGACAGAGCCCAGGAGGAAGGGCCATGCCGTGCCTTTGTGCCCAAACAATTGGCACAGAGCTGGAGAGGGAGGGCTGAGGGTGCAACTGAAGCTCCCTCCTCTCCCTAAACTGAAGTCCAGCCCTTGGGCCTGCTGAAGAAAGGATGCTGGAGGGTGTGCCTGTCCTGGACTCTGGCCTGCAGGAGTTGGAGCCTGACGGAAGAGGCTCCACCCCCAGCTCTGCTCTATAATGGGGGGGGGGGGGGGGAAGGAGCAGGATTGCCCTGGCTTCTGCCTGTACATTGTGTACTGACTTGCAGTGGTGGCAGCTTCTGTCCCCGTGTGGGGCTGCAGCTCACAGCAGCGCTAGCTAGGGTTTTCAGAGCCCCACCAGGTGTGGGGGATCTGCCACTAGTGGCACAGGATTCCCTGATTCTGGGCCCCTCCCCCTGGTGCCATTCGGCCAGCTGGCAGGGGGGCTTACCAACAGCAAACTGAGGCCTAGGACTCTGTTGCCAGCAAAATGGCAATGTCACTTCCAGCGCACCCTGGGTTCTATCGTAGAGCTTTTGCCACTTTGGCCCAAATGCCAGAGCATCTCCGCGTCCCCAGCAACATGATGACATCACTTCTGGTACACACTGGAAATGGCATTGGTGTGTCACTGGCGACGGAGGCCCAGGCCTTAGTTTGCTGCCGGTAAGTTCCCCCCAACACCCGCCAGCTGCCAGGCAGTTCTTGACAACCCTAGTGCTGACTCTCAGTTTGTGTGGGGGCATCTGTGAGACTTCTGCTCAAAGTAGTCAAGGATCAGATCTTTGTTGATGAAACACAGTTCTTTATTTCCAATCTCTACATTAGTACAGCTTCTCGGATTATTGTCAGAGATAACACAGATGACAGAAGCAGGTCTATTATACCTTTCTAAGCAGTTTGAATTACCCATAGGTAGCCAATCACTACAAGGGAAAAACGGCGGGCAAAAGGGGCTCTGGCCGTTTGCTTCCCACAGGAAAGAAAGTGAGGTGTCAAGTTGTAAATTTCCCCTTCCCAACCAGACCCTTCAGATGTTACCACTTCACATAACAATCCATGGCCTCGAGGCTTTCGCACGTTGATAAGAGATGAGACTTGTCCTCCCTTGGAGTCTCAGCCGAGATGAATGGAATGCGGAGGTAGGAGTGTGAGAGGCCCATTGTTCCCATGCTTTGAAGCTGACACCCTCCCGCTTTGACAGTTACACAAACCAGGCCGGTCAGGGTCATAAACCTGGGGTTACACATTCTACGTACATGCTAATACATACTGGCCAGAATGATGAGTACATGACAGGTGTTCATAGGGCAGCTAGCAGGCATACAATACTATGAAAAGCAAAGCAGCAAACACAAAGTAAACCATGGCTGTAAGCAGCAAAATACATTGTCTGAATCAGCAGATTCTGACACTATCCAGGGGTAGGGGAGGCACAGGGGGGCCTTAATGACCAATCTGCTCTTGAATGTATGAAGACAAACAGTGCCATCCTGAGTAGCTGCGTGCTCCTAGTCTCATAGACGGGTGTAACTCTGCTTAGGGTAGTACTATAAATGCCTATTTGCATGGTGGGTGAATACATAATGTGTCTTATTTTAATAGTGACTGCTGTTTGTATGGTAACAGGCTGGGAAAATTCATCCAGCCCCTGTTTCTGAATAGTTGCATATGAGCAGTGAACATCCAAGGCTGTGTTTGTTGCATTTATCTACGGGGTTGGATTTCTAGTAAGTCAGTTCAGTAATGTCAGTTCAGAGATCACAACTGTTGTGGATGAGAGGCAAGGGGCAAGAGATACTGTGACAGTTATGGTGATGGAAGGGGGTGCTGGTGACTCTGCGACTGGGAGAATGTGAGGAAGGTGCTCTTCTCTGGATAGACAGCATCCATTACACTGTACAGGGGAAAACATGCTAGCTCTTGGACGCATTAACACCTCTTGATTGAAGGGTCCATGTTCTGGCAGGCTTGAGCCCAAGGGCCTGGATCCAGATTGGCTAAGGTCCTGGGAGTCCACTTGGGGAGAAGTCTCAAAAGGAGAGCTGTTCCTTTGGGGTTTCAAGTGGTGAAGCTGTTGGTCGGTCCTTTAGAGGCTGATTTGCCTGTGTGTGTTGGCCATGACAGCTGACTGAGGGGGGTTGTCGTGATCCTGGGCCTACAGTGGTGCGGCCTACAGGCTCTAGGAAGGCCTCGTGGCTCCAGGGAAGCCTGTATTAGAGTGACTACAGGGCCTACATTTCCCAGGTCACCCTATGGGCCCTGTGACTGGCTAACAGGATTTGGAGGGGAAACTTACACCAGCAGAGGCGTAGAGGGTGGTGCCTGGGAAGAAGGAATAAACGGCATTGCCCAAAGTGGGAGGGCGTTCACTCCCAGGGAACAGAGCTGGTAAGCTGCTGTAGAAGGAGGGATCCCTCATCCAAAAGGGGTGAGTCAGTCTGAGACCAAGTACCTAGAGCAGTGGTTCTTAACCTGGGTTCGATTGAACCCTAGGGGTTCAGCGAGTCAGTCTCAGGGGTTTGGTGGGGCCTCCAACTTAGTACTATTACTAAGTACTAAGAATTATTTTTCACTAAAGAAGGGTTCGGTGAATGCGCATATGAAACTGGTGGGGTTCGGTACCTCCAACAAGGTTAAGAACCACTGACCTAGAGAAAGCTAGGACAGTATAGCCAGACGCATTAGGGTTTATTATTTTGCTGGTTTACCTACCTTTACTGTGCTCATTTTTCCTATATATTATTAAATTAAAGTTGCTGTTAAATCTCTTTAATAAAAATAGTTTGTTACTCTGCCTGGGTCCTCATGCCTCATCCGGTCACTTATAAGGGGAAGTCTACTGGGAAAGTAAAAGGGTTAGGGTGGGTGCTCTGGGCCCTCCCAAGGAGACCCGTACCAGAGTGGTGGCAGCCATTAGAGAACCTTTCTAGCTGCTTCCCGCAACAGGGACGATGCTAAAGATATCTTGCAGGTTTGCCTGGGGAGGGGCATCAAGTGAGCAACAAAGACCAGATATCCTATGGAGTGTAAGTACCTAGTTAGTAACTTTCATTTTGTTTATTTTGCTTAATTCACCTAGATCTGGCTTCAGCTACCCTGAGTTTGTGCCTTGTAGAAAGAAAGTTGTTGAATTAGAGATGTTCTTAGCCACCTGTCTTGGCTACTTGACATACTAGAGTAATACTTCCCTGTGGCATTGACCTTAGTTGATCCTGTGAGAGAGAGGAGCTGAATTTAACCAAGGGTGGTGATAGTGAGAAGGAAAGGGGGAGGAAGCCAGTGCCTGGTCTTCCCCACGTGATGGCGGTGTTCTTTACAACAACTATTTTAAAAAGATGTTTTCTCTTATGATAGGAAGGATTTTGAAGAAAGCTAGGGGTGGGCAAACTTTTCCTGTCATTTCCAGGAGAGTACCCACCTTGGGTAGATTCTCTGGAGAGGCAGCGTAGCAATTTTCTAAATAAATCAATGGCTGTTTGTCTGTTTTGGCAAAAGATCTTGTGGCACCCTGAAGACTAAAAAACCTTTCTAACTAAGTGACTATTTAATTGATACAGCAGTTAATTGTGTAACTAACAGAATAGCATTAACTAACTATGCAACTAACAGCATAACATTAAAAAACGAAAGAACAGTATATTTCCAAGGTACAAGTGAAAATATACCACAGATTAAAAAGGGCTTAAAGATGCCAGTATGGTTGAGTATGGCTGAGTAGCAAAGTTGAGGACTCTTATAGCAAGCAAGCTTCCTTTTTATTTTCCTCATTTAGAAAATGTTTTTTTAAGATCACAGACTGTGCAAAGACTATTATAAACTGACAAGATGTTAGGTAAAATGTGAATTGGAGGAGGCAGTTGCTAAATCGATCACAGAGCAGGAAGGACATTGAACAACAAAGATGGGAAGAGAAGCTAAATGAATTCTCTGCAGAAGATACATTATATATACACAGCCTAACTGAACCATTTTCAGGAATGTATTTGTAGGACTAAACAGAGATTATTAGCAAATATTAGAACTAAAAAGTCATCAGAGCTGGGTAACATTATTTATTAAAATATTTTTTATCTAGCCTTACCCTGAGGCAGAGGGCAGCTTTGTCTTTCGGCCATCCATTTTTCAGGTTAGCAAATGCTCCTGCCGCCTGTGCTGACCCAGGCTACAAGCCAGAGAGATGGGGAGGAACCCTGGGAGGCAGCAGAGATTCAACCACTCCACAGTCGGTTGGTTTGGGGAATGAATGGAAGTTTCCCCAGAGGCCGTTCCAAGGAGAGATCCTATCCTGAGCCCACAACCTCCAGAGGTAAAGAGAGTAGGGAAAGAGGATTGTGTTTAACCCCTGTTTTTTTTTAAAAAAAATATTGATTTTCTACATCTACACACACAACTAAAAACTACTACACTAACTAAAAATCTACACTACCCTAAGGTATACAGAAGTCAGACTGCTATACTGATATTACATTCTTGCTTCACATTTCAAGAAAATAGTTAAATATGCAGTCTTAATAATGCTAAATACTAGATAACTCAGACCTAAAAAAAAGATTACATGCTTGGTTGAAACTTAAATGGGATACAGTAAAGATATATGACTTTTAACACATCATTAATTATTTCTGCTTATTTCCTCTCTTTTTCTTTTTTCCTCTCTGGGATTTTGCTGCAGCTGCTCCTAAAGCTTCATCGGACCCTTCTGAGCTTTTAGTTCCAGATCTGAGTTTTATCTGAGTTTTCCAGTCCATAGATGCTCTCTTGATATTCCAAAGAGTCCCCTGTGGAACCTTTGTCTTTATCTTCTTTGCAATAATCCAGGAATTTCTTTGCTTTTGCAACTGAGTCAGTCTTTTGTTTCTTGTCTTTGAAGTTGAAAACCAGGCCTTCCGCGGTGAGCCAGCGATATAGGGTGCCTTGTGCTTATAAAAACGCAGTTAAATTCTTGTAGGGGTTCCTCTTCTTTCTAATGACAAATGGAATGTCCTTTAGAACGTTTATATCCGCTTCTTGGATCTTCAGGGCATTTCTATTTGTGGCCTTGAGCACCACGTCTCTAGTTGATTTCTTTGAGAACCTTACCATGACCACTCCAGGCAGATTTTTCTTCTTAACAAATTCAGGATAGGTCCTGTAGACCATATCCATATTGCTTTGTAATTGTTCCGCTTGTAAATCTGTCATTGGAGCCAAAGCATTGCTCAGAATCTTTTCGAGGTTCTCTCCCTTTTGTTCAACAGTACCCTGGAATCTCAGGAAAAAAGATGACCTTTCCATCTGAAGTCTCAAAAGATTATCCTTATCAGAAATCTTCTCTTTTTCCATCACATCCATTCTTAAATCTGTTTTCTCTGCCTTGGTTTTAACCTCTGTCAACACTTTAGCTGTCTGCTCAGACCTCATACTTGCATCTGTCACTTGCTTTTGTAATGAATCCAGTTTAAGATTCACAGAAGTCAGCTGGTCCATCAGGGGGCGCAAAGCTGTTGTCAATGCTGTATTCAAGTCTGTACTAGCCTCAGACTTTGTAGCAGGAAGTGTTGATGTGGCTTTAGGAGAAGGTCTAGTTTTCCCCGCCATCTTTTTGCCCCGGCCAGTCATTGTTTTTTGTTTATAGTTAAGAAAAGATCCCAAAAGTCTGTTAAAAGTTCTTCTTTTTCCAGTCTCAGCCATTTAGATTAATCCCATTTAGTCTCCAGCCATACAGCAGGCACTCAGATTCTCTGGTCTGCTATTTCTTTAAGCCGAAGAAAAAAGGGGGGTTTAAACTTTAAATCCCCTTCGCTTCAAGCTACCACCAAAGAATCTTCACATAGGTCGACCATCTTGCCGTGTGTATCAGGTGAGGATCTCTTTTCTTTTCGGTCATCTCGAGATCTGCAACCGTCTGGAAGCGCTTCGGTGTGCCCGAAGGCTCTGCGGGGGCGGAACCTACCGGGGCAAAGGAAAGCCTCAATCCCTGGGTCGCCACCCTGGGAGAGGCTGTCCCTCGCGCCTCAGGCAAGAGCCCCCCACAAGGGCTCCTGGGGCCCCAAAACTGGTTGGGTACCCCTTCTCGCCGCTGGGACTGTGCCGGGTCTCCCGGAGCTTCAGGGACAAGCACCTGCCATTGAAGTTGCCGAGTACCGGAAGTTGCGTTTAACCCCTGTTGATTTGTGCCCTGTTGATTCATAGTGTGTGCTTACTGCTACAGTTGTACCTTATTCATTTAGTGTGTGTGTGTGCTCCATAATTGTGTAAATAGTTAAATAAATTATTTATCTGGGCTAATAATCTGTGTTGTGCATAGTCTCCCCCACTCTGCACAATACCAAAGAGAGGGGGTAGCCCAGGGAAGCAAGGAAAGGCCAGACCCTTGGGTTGCCAACTTTCCAGGGATCCCCCAAAGACTGAGGATTCCATCTCCAAATAGGGAGATTTGGCCACAGGGGTCTCACTGTCCCTCTAAAAAGGCAGTGAATTCAGTGACTGGTGGCAGGGAACTTAAGGAGTGAGATACGCCCACGGGATGAGGGTGGGAGGTGAACAGCTGGGTTGTAAACTGGAACCTGTTTCACCACAGTAGGCAACCAAGCTTGATTCAGACAAAGGAAGGAAACCCTTTGCAGGCCTTTGTGAGGAACTCATTGGGACCAGTCCCAACTAGGGTTCCCAGCTCCAGGTAGGGAGATTCCTGGAGATTTTCTGGTAGAGTCTATGGAAGCCAGGGTTTGAGGAGGGGAGAGGCCTCAGCTGAACAGAATGCCATAAAGTCCACCTTCCAAAAGCAGTTATTTTCTCCGGGCGGGAGAGATCGGTTGTCTGGAGTTCAGTTGTGATACCTGGCGATCTTCAGGCTCCAACTGGAGGTTGGCTACCCTAGGCGTGGCAATCAGTGCTTCAGAGCAGGGTCTGCTAGATTTAGGTTCTTGCTGTAGAAGCTGAGTGGCTGATTTTGGACCAGTCACAGACTTTCAGCCTAACCTACCTCACAGGATTGTTGTGCAAGTCAAAAGGGGGAGAGGAGAATTATGTAAGCTGCTTTGGTCCCCATTGCAGAGAAAGACTACTTTTCCTCCAGGGAAATTTATTTATTTAAATTTGTATCCCACCCTCCTGGCCAAGGAAACCATTGTTGCCAATCTCCAGATGAGGGCTGGAGATCACTCAGAATTACAACTGCTCTCCAAATGGCAGAGATCAGTTCCCCTGGAGAAAATGGTGGACTCTGTGTCCTTATTCCCTGCTGAGATCCCCTCCATGACAGCCAATGTGATGTGGCAGTCAGGGCTTCAGAGCATGGTAGAGGCTGCAGGGGGGGAGATGGAAAGCTGAAGAGTGTGGGGGAAATAAAGGTAGGTTGCTGATTGGCTGGGAAGGAGATAGGGTTGCCAACTCCAGGTGGGAAATTCCTGGAGATTTGAGGGATGGAACCTGGAGAGGGTGAGGTTTAAGGAGGGGTGGGACCTCAGACAGGTACAATGCCATAGACTCCACCCTCCCAACCAGCCATTCCCTCTTGGGGAACCACTGTTACCAATCTCCATGTGAGGAGTGGAGATCACCCAGAATTACAACTGATCTCCAGTAGGGAGGTGGAGGAGGTAGAAAGCTGAAATCAGAGGGGCTGATAATGGCAGGTTGATGCTTGGCTGGGAAGGAGATAGGGTTGCCAGGTTGGGAAATTCTTGGAGCTTTGAGAGGTGGGGCCTGGAGAGAATGGGGTTTGAGAAGGGGTAGGACCTCAGACAAGTACAGTGCCATAGATTCTACCCTCTAAACCAGCCATTTTCTCCTGGGGAACCATTGTTGCCAATCTTCAGGTGAGGGGTGGAGATCACATAGTATTACAACTGATCTCCAGGAGTGAGAGCAGAAGTCAGCTGCAGTCAGAGGGGCAGATAATGGTAGGTTAGCTGGGAAGGACATGGGGTTGCCAACTCCAGGTTGGGAAATTCCTGGGGATTTGAGGGGTGGAGCCTGGAGAGGGTGGGGTTTGAGGAGGGGTTGGACCTCAGATAGGTACAATGCCATAGACTCTGCCCTCCAAACCAGCCATGGCTCCCAACCAGCCATTTCCTCCCAGGGAACCATTCCTCCAGGTGAGGCCTGGAGATCACTCAAAATTACAACTGCTCTTCGGGTAGCAGAGATCAGTTCCTCTGGAGAAAATGGTGGACTGTGTGTCATTATACCCTGTTGAGGTCGCCACAACAAATTGGCACTGAGTGCCCAAAGCTGGGGCACTCTCCCAGAGCCTTTTTCTAGAGCCCGTCGTATTTATTTCCACAATGGGCCTTATTCCTACGACTGTGAATAAAACTTTGTGGGTCATAAAGGTGCCCCTGGACTCAAACTTTGTTCTGCTGCTTCAGACCAACATGGCCAGCCCACCTGAATCTAGTTTGTGGAGAAACATTGGCTAAAGCTTAACTCAGTGTTTTCATGAAGTTGAGAAGCAGGGTATTTGGAATTTTGTATGTGTAGCCTGAAGAAGGAAACTAAAAACATAACTGCAGTACAACCTGTATTTGTGTTAGCATTTTTTTTCTTCAAGCTGTAAATACGAAGTTCTAGTTTCCATTGCTTTTCTTTCTGTTGTTGCTGAGTTTTCTAAATCAGTTCAGCTGCTCAGTGAACTGTGAAAGTGACACCCTCTTTAATATTTGAAGTAGCGTATGCCATTTGCCAGGTCATCTAAGGTTTAGCTCTTAGAAACCTGGTGTTCATTTGTGATGCAAAAAAATAAATCCAAGAGGTTTCTTTCAGGCCTATAATTTTATGAGCAAGAGGACATTTTGAGAGCAGCCCCATGGTACGTTTTTGCTTGGATGTTACACCATATAAAAATGAATCTGTATGTGCAAAATTAATTAAACAACTAACCACCTAAAATAAACCTGTACACACAAAACTAATACATCAGGGAAGAAATTGTAACTATTTCTCTCAGACATGGTATGTTTATATTAAAGAAGGTTTTCGTTTTAAAATATAGAGGGGGGGGGGGGCGTTCAGGCTTGCAGTCTGTAAGGGTGCGACTGTGCAACAGATATATCACATGAAGTGGTTCATCATTCATCATTGCCCTACTCCAACTATGCATGCAGGCTGGGTCTGTGGATCCAGAAACCTCTTTAAAAAGCAGTATTCATGTAGATCAGCCATTCAGTGAGAGGGCAAAGCAGGGGATAAGCAAAACACACCTCTCCCGAACAGCTGATAGGCACAATTCATTGTGGTTTTTAAAAAATGCTTGTGTGTGTGTACATATACACACACACACACACACACACACATGCTGAACACAGAGGAGGAAGTGCACTACATTCATTTGTGTTTAGTTGCTTGTGCAGCTAAATGTATATGAACAGAGACTTGCTTACCTATGAGATGGGTCTCTGGATGGATCAGTGCATGTATATTTTGCCTTTGAGATTGTGCAAATTGTTTTATTATAGTGTGCTTCTACAGTATGACACAAGTTTTTCTAGCTTAATTACATATAATGCTTTGATCCCACTGTAGTCGTAAATAAATAATCACTAATTCTTGATAATTATGAGGCATACATGTTTAATAATCTCAAATGTATTATACCAATTTCCAAAAATATACTTGAACACAGAAAAAAACCCTGCAGATCTGTAATAAAAATAGGAAAGAGGAGAACTCTGGGAGATACTGACCGAAAAGTTGTTTCCTTAAAAGATAACATTATGCACAGAATGAACCGTATCCAGATAATAACTGTTATCCATTTTTGATTCTGTACAGTAATTTTTAGCCACAGATCCTTAAGTAGGTATCTCCTATTAGAAGTGAACATTTGAAATACAAAAAGCAGAACGTTTTAATTGCTTGTCTCAGAATAATTGAACAGATTACTTTAAAAGCCAGATAAATGATAACTCATTAAGATATTCTGACTTCCAAAGCAGTCTGTATTTTTCTATGAATGTGCAAAACTGCATGAACGTTGACAATTCCTAATACATTTGAATGCCTGAAGTATAGGCATAATTTTACTGTTCCTTGGATACATATTGACTGTCACATTCTGATGATTTTTGTTACTTACTCTTTGTCCCTTTTGGTGTTAGAGAGACATTTGATCAGCTATTTTTTCAAAGTTTTCCATTTTCCTTCTATGGTATCAGCCATCCGAAGCAGAGCTGCATCCTTCTACCCTCATTGACTTCATGGGATTTAGAAGGAAGAACCTAGCAGTTCGAAAGCAAGAATTTGCAAGTAGATAAATAGGTACCACTGCGGTGGGAAGGTGACAGCGTTCCATGTACCTCGGCATCTAGTCATGCCGGCCACATGACCATGGAAACGTCTTTGGGCAGCGCTGGCTCTTCGGCTTGGAAATGGAGATGAGCACTGCATCCCTAGAGTTGTATTTGACTGGCTTTTGAGAAAGGGAAACCTTTACCGTTACCTAACTCTGTTTAGGATGATGCTGTAAGGGTTCAACCTAATCCCAGCAGCACCTAATCTGTTCAGGACTGACCAACATCCTGCCTAAAGATGAGAGTTGGAAACACTTTTTTAAAGTACTAGCCTGATAAAAGATCAGGGTTGGCAACTTTTTTTTAAAATTACCAGCTTGATAAAGAATTCTGGAGAACCTGAAAACTTGTACAGTGTTTTGTGTTATTTTGCTTAGTTCTAATGAAAAGTATGACATACCTGAGTTGGCACTTTCATTGAGCTATCCACTGTGGCCCCAAGATCTTTTTCCCTTTCAGTCTCAGCAAGTTCAGAACTCATTAGTCTATGCTTGAAGTTGGGGACTTTTGTTCCAGCATGCATTAACTTACATTTACCAACATTGAATTTCATTTGCCAGATAACAATATCTGAAGAAGTGTGCTAGTGTTCGCCGAATTGCTTTAATTTAAAATTAGCAATTGGCGAGATACCGGGTTCTTGCCAGCTATACCGAGGTCCCACCCCCTCCAGGAGTTCCAGAAAATAGGCAGTGAGGCTGAGTGGTTCGTTTGAATGATGTTTACTATAAAATGTTGTTCAAGCAGACAGAACTGAATCATACACGCATACACACAAGAGCTAGGAAACTTACATAGAAAAAGAGCACTCTTGCATGAGCAGGAGTTTCGTTGAGGGGTAATACTTTACCTGTCCTGGAGATGGGTGGTCTGATTCCACAAGAAGATTGAGGGGAGGCAGAAGGGAAAAATGGGGAGCGCGATCTAAACCTGCAGATACACGCTTCTTCCTGGCTGCGTAAACCAGGGATTAAAGATGGAGGCAAGGTAATGGGATAGAAAGCTGGACGTGAGAGGATGGTAAAGAAGATAGGGGTCGAGGCAGCTGGCAACGATTGTCTATTGTGCAAGATCTTTTATCAGGTGGCATTGGGGTGGGCTGTGCTGACCACATCCCATTGACACGCCTACTAGTTGGTCCATCCCCACTAACCCTACCATTGGTCAGTGTAACAAGGAGGAGGAGATGGGAAGGAGTGGTCAGTATTGCAAATCTAGTTGCTAAGCAGGAACTGACACCTGAGCAAGCTGATAGGATTCATGGCGCCATTCCATTGTCTCTTGATGGCTCTGGCCAGGTCACTTGATGGCCGGATGATTAGTTGCCAGGTAACGTCACTTAACATAATCTCTTGCAGGAACTTTGGGGGAAGGTGTGAATTGACCAGTAAGGAGACAGGAGGACCCTTTGAAATGGAGTCCTGGTCTCCGTGTCAGTGTGAACTATGGAGGGGTGTTTCCTGCTGTGGACTGGAGCCTCTTACCGCAATAAAGAGTGCCTTTCGTCCTTTGCAGTATAACAACCCAAAATTCAAACTTATGATCATAACAGTTCATAATGGCATATGGTATGCCTTGCTGGCTTACACTTGCACACGGAATCTTATACCTTGAATAAAACTTTGTTGGTCTTAAAGGTGCCACTGGATTCAAACTTTGTTCTGATTTCAGACATTTACCATAATATGTGCATTATATCATCAGTAAGGCAGAAAGATAAAAAATAATGTTATATATAATAATAATTTCACCTTGATCGTTATTCACTAAATGTTCACAGCATCTTTTATGCATAGAGACAATTATACAAATGCAACTTGTGATGTGAAGCAAAACATGCATAATGTTTCACAAAATATTGCAGATTCTTTAGAAACATGCAGGTACAGTCCAAAATTGTGTGTGTAAAGTGCCATCAAGTCACAGCTGACTTATGGCAACCCCAGCAAGGGGCTTTAAGGACGAGTGAGAAGCATAGGTGTTTTGCAGTTGCCTTCTTCTGTAGAGTCTTCCTTGGAGGTCTCCCTTCCAAGTATCACCCGTGCTTAGCTTCCAAGATCTGACGAGGTCAGGCTACACCATACCACCTTCCCTCCCAAAGGCCAAAGTATCCTTCTGCCATTTATAGAAGCTGAATCCAGTTTTAAGCGTAAACGTAATCTGCCCCAGTATTGCTCAGAAATTATTACTTTCTTGAACAAATAAACTAGCAGCATACTTAAAATAGATTATGAAGTGTGTAACTTTCACTTCTTGCTAGCATAAATATTACTGGCTTTGCCAAATTAAGCACATTAAAAAAGAAAGGTGCACTGCATGGATGACTGCTGTTTTATAGAACCTTTTGAACATACATGGCAGATTATGGATTAGGGGGTTAGACAGATAGATGGAGGATATGTCCATCAACGGCTACTAGCCATGGTGAGTAAAGGGACTCACCATATACAGAGGCAGCAAGCATCTGAATCCCTGTGCATCAGGGGAAGGCTTTGGCTTCTGCGCCCTGTTTGGCTGGCCCTCCAGGACAACTGGTTGGCCAGTGTGTGAAACATGATGCTGGACTAGATGGACCACTGGTCTGATCCAGCAGGCTGTATTTTATGTTCTTATGTATATACTTTGTATAACAAAAGTTGTGTCCCAATACACTATTAACATGCAAGAGGAGGTAATAATTGTGATACTGCACTTTCCCTCCACACCCAAGATTTTCCTAGCACATTTACTGGATATTTCTATGTGTCCTTAAGTCTTTTCATGACTAATACGGCAGGCCTGTTAAAAGTTAGTCTGATTTAATCCCATTGAAATAAATGGTCATGTTTGTTTATTTATTTAACACATTTATTGGCCACTTTTCTCCTTTGCAGAACTCAAGGTGGCTTACAGTAGGAATAAAGCATTATAAAAATGCAATAAGAACAACAATCATAATTCAAAGTCACAGATTAAGGAACTGCCAATAATAAAAGTTAAACCAATTAAAATATGGTCCTAAATAAAACTGTCTTCAACTGCTACCTGAAGATCAACAGTGAGGGGGCCAGTGCACCTCATTGGGGAGGTTGTTCCATAATTGTGGGGCTGCCACAGGAAAGACCCTCTCTTATGTATCCACCAAGTAAGGGTCTTGGATTAGTATGACAGTCAGGAGGGCATTTCCCTGCCATCTTAATTCCCAGGCAGGAATGTATAGGAGAAGATGGTCCTTCAGATGCCCCAATCCCAAACCATGTAGGGCTTTAAAGGTCAAAAGCATGACTTGGGCTCAGGAGTGGATCAGTAACCAGTGTAATTGCTGTAGTATTGGGGACATATGCTGGTCATGATCAGTAGTGTAGCTGCAGCAGCTTCCAAACACTCTTCAGGGGTAGCCCAAGCAGAATGGATTGCAGTAGTCCAGTCTAGGTGTAACTAAGGCATGGATCACTCTGGAAAGATCTGACTGACCCAGGAATGGCACAGTTGAAGTGCCAACTGAAGCTGGGCAAACATACTCTGAGCCACAGCAGCCACATGGTTTTCTCAAGCAGCACTCCCAAGCTGTGAACCTGGCTTTTCAAGGGGAGTATAACCCCATCCAAGACGGGAGAAATGAAGTCCCTGGGCCTGCCTTTCTACTAACTTAGAGTACCTCTGTCTTGTCAGGATTAAGTTTCAGCTTGTTCACCCACATCCAGCCCATTACTGACTCCAAGCACTGGTTCAGAACATCAACAGCATCCTTATAATCAGAGAAAGGTAGAGCTGGGTATCATCTGCGTATTGATTACATGGCTGCCCATACCTCCTGATGACCTTTCTGAGGAGCTTCATATAGATATGAAGTAGCATGGGGAATAAAATGGAACCCTGCAGCACCCCACAGGGCAGCAGCTATGGGCAGAGCAGGAATCCCCCAACACTACCTTCTGAAACCGACCCCCCTCCCCCAATAGGACTCAGACCATTGTGATATGGTGCCCCTTGGTCCCAGTGCTGAGAGGTGGCTCAGTAGGATACAATGGTTGATAGTATCGAGTAACTCTGCTTCAGATTGTACCGTAAGATTGCAGTCCTGTACGTATTTTCAGCTAAGAATAAGGCCCATTTCCATTTAACTCAATTAGTGTTTCTTCTATGCAAAAATACATAGAATCAGGCTGTAAAAGTGCTCTTGGTTTGGAATGCTGGCTTTCATTGTAGTTTTGTTTAGCTAGATTATGGAGCCAGTGTGGCTTCTCCCTTTTAGAAGATTGCAATTAGATTTTTATCCCCCTTTCATGCTGGATTTGAATGCACTACAATTTGAAGTGATCCAATCTTCATTCGAAACAGGAAATTAAATAAATCCATCATGCCTTAAAGCTTGAATATAAGACTTCTATAGTAATCTTTTTGCTGATTTTTTTTTCACAATGAAGTATAGGGAAGTGGTAAGCATCCCATATTACAAATTTTCTTATGATTCAATCTATGACTGGCGCCAATGTCTTGATTGATTGTTCCCAATGTTATTTGTGACTATAGAACCTTACATCAGGGGGGTTCTTTTTTGTAACTGTATTGTCTTATTATGTATAATGTGTTCTACAGTCACTTTTGTGTGGGGTCAATCAAGGCAAGAGATAAGAGCAAAGTCAACAAACTAGAGTCAGGGAGCCAAAGGTTCAGTCCACAGGCTGGGGAAACAGGAATGTCTGGAGTCCAGGGTCCAAAGCCTGGAACCCAAGACAGGAGACAGAGTCTGGAGTTCTAGCTGGAAAAGTATGCACAGGTTAGCAGGACAGGATGCAAGGCAAGGTAGTAATGTGTTCACTGAGCGGGTCAGCTCACAGAAGGGGTGACAAGCAAGGTTGCTTCCACATTGAGCCTTGTTCAACGTGTTCCTTCTACCTGACTCGTCCCCCTAAGCCCAGGTGTGACTACTAACCAGCTTGTCATTCTTGCTCCTGTAATGACTGTGCTCCAGGCATTAGCACTGATTGGTGTTGTGCAATTAAATGGATACTTCTTCATCTCGCCTGACTTGCCCCGGTCCGAAAGAAGCCCGTTTGACTTGTACCAGGGCCAGGGCTTTCTCGGTGGCAGCTCCTTACTGGTGGAACGAGCTCCCGGATGACATCAGGGCCCTGCGGGACTTATTGCAATTCCGCAGGGCCTGCAAGACGGAGCTCTTCCGCCAGGCTTTCAAATAGGAGCCGCCATCAGGTGGAGGGCTGGTTACTAACATCGCCCTGGTCCTGGGGGAGTACCCCTGCCACCCTTCGCTTACTGGGAAACTCGGTAGTCGCCATCTTTGGGAATTTTATGGGAATTTTAATGTTTTAATGTTTATATTGTAAACCTCATGGTACTGGGTTTTGTTAGCCGCCTTGAGCCAGTCCGCTGGCTAGGCGGGATATAAATTGGAACAAATAAATAAATAAATAAAATCTCTCTTGGGCTGTCAAGCATTGCCTCTGTCTTCTGCATTCTGCTGGCTCAGGAGCAGTCGGCAGTGACTGACATTCTGATCTCTGTCCTATTTCTTTCATCTCCTGCCAGAATGAGTGACTGTTGCTTCCTAATGTTTCTTTCACTGGATCTGCTTCTAGACCCTGCTGCTCAGGCAGGCATTCCACTGGTGCAGGCCCTGATTCCACCATTTCCTCATCCTCAGGAGGAGGAG
Organism: Lepidodactylus listeri; assembly: GCA_029233225.1. NCBI lineage: Eukaryota > Metazoa > Chordata > Lepidosauria > Squamata > Gekkonidae > Lepidodactylus > Lepidodactylus listeri. Next base: position 105,048,939 of record JARCFY010000009.1, on the reverse strand, counting down.
GAAGCAGCTGGTTGACTCATGACACTCTGGTTCTTTTGTACTTTGTTTTGTCTGTAAAACCTATGGCACAACCTCTGAAGATAAAACTGTTCAGGGGTATGTCATAGTTTTATTAGTTCTCGTAACTGTTTCAGCGTAATTGCTTTGTTGATGAAGATTACCTGTTAACTAAACTAGTGCAGATACCTATAGTGAAGGTTACTCACTATAGATACACTGATACTCTTTCTGGAAATCTAGTTTTCTGACAATGAATTCTTAACTCTAGTGCCAGATGGGTTGACAAGTGGGGGAGAGCTACATATTCCAAGTGACTGTTTTTGTGATTATTTTACATTCTCTAGAACTGGGCATTGTTACTGAAAACAAATTGGGCTAAGCTGTAGTGGGAATTGACTCAGTATAAATCCTGCAGATACTATTGTTTCCAAATGGTACAGTTGTGTATCTTTCCATTTTTGTTTTTAGATATAATTGAGCTTATGCATTGCATCTTTTGTTTGGCAGAAATATATAGCAGTAATTAAACAAAGATATGAAAGTTCTAGGAGATTCTTAGAGGTTGGTTGACATTTTTTTCTACTTTTGACCAGCTGCATGGAATAAATACTTAAACACAGAGGATTTTTTTTAAAAGTTTTTTGGAATAGAGAAATTATGTTGTTATGAGGTGTTAACCTCAGGAATAACAACCAGCTAAAAGCAGAACCTTTTTATCCCAATCATGCCTCACCACACACTGAATTCTAATATTTCATGTTTTTCAGTGTATTGCCATATAACTTGCCTTTAGCTATCCAGGAAGACAAGGAATAAATAAATAAAAAGCAAGGTATCATTTAACAGGAAGAAAGTGTTATCTAATGCTATTTTCTAGATTGACTAAGAAATATCACAATGTCGGCTCTTGGTTTAACACTCAGCAACTTATCCAATATACACAAGGAATTCCTCCCATTGCAGAGCATCCTGCGCACACCAGTAAACATGCAGTGTGTGCACTTCATCTCATTCATTTTAGTTAGATGGACCAGCCCACACATTGACAGGTCAAGTGCACTGCTGATTTGGATTAAGTAAAGTGAGGGCTCTGAATGCATTTCAACTATTCTACATGAGTTGTGGATTGCTCAATGTAAAAATTATTTGGTCTGAATGGAAATGTCAATACAGTGGTGATCTGGAGGTAAGCTGCAGATTAAGTGGCAGTGGTTGTACAAGAGCAGTTCAGTATAAGCTGGAGCAGTGAGTTGGTTAGAGCACAGCTAAGAATACACAGCTATAAATTTGTGGGCTGCCTTAGTGGCAGTAAGACATCTGATGGCTTGCATGATCACACATGCACACCTGGAAGTGAGATTTAAGCGCACGTGAATATGATATGTTTACTTTATGTTAAGAGCATTACTATAATGGCATATTTATCTGAAAGGAAGATGATCCTAAATGTAAGACAGTCCCTTTTTAAAAAGGTTATGCACAGTGGGGTGCAGGGAGTTATTACTGTACATGACTGTAGTTTGTACATGAAATTAAGATGGTCTTCTCTTTGTATTGATGGCACATGTGGGGCAAAAACTACTCTTTCTTTCCAGGTAAATAGATATATTGAAATGGAAAATTGACTAGATACGTATTTATCAGTGTTCCTCAAAAGGAGGGGGGGCTATTTTCTGATATATAAGAAAGTCAATGGAGAACGTATACCGCACTGAAAGCAAATTGTGAATATTTGCCCATTTCATAGTCTCTGCAGACATGAAGGTATAAAAGTAAGCCTGAATGTAATCCATAATGTATTCAGTTTTTCAAGACTAATTATGGATCAGACTGGATGTAGTTTCTTTTGTTTTTCTCACTGAAGATAATAGCATGGTTTTCATGTATATGAGTGTGTTAAAAAGGCCCCCCACCCCCAAAAGGAGGGATTTGTTTTCCCGCCTGCAAATATCATTTCTTTATTTTCACTGAAGTTGCAACATATTCTTCTTGCATAGTTATATAGAGGATTACTGGAGGATGGACTGTCAGACATTTATTTTAAAAATGAACCATTTATGTTTAAAAGAAAAGACTGTGGGGTTATAAGTCTGTTCTTAGTTGATTTATTGTGTATTAAGCAACTAATCTTTTACAGGCTATGAGAAGACAGATGATGTTTCAGAGAAGACCTCACTAGCTGATCAGGAGGAAATGAGAACTATATTTATCAATCAACCACAGTTCTCTAAATTTTGTAACAACCATGTCAGGTATTTACTGATTTATAATTTTGCATAAAATTGTCATGATTATTAATGTAACATAACATTTGAGGGAAATAATATGCTTAATGCGACAATTTGTTTCTAGTATTATGTAACATTCAATTTGCTTTGGAAACAGATGTATTTAAGAAGTATCATATTTTTCACTGGTAGCGGTTAAGAATCCTAAAAGCTTGAATGAGCATTTGTGCTGAATTTTGAAATTTCTATTTCCCTAATGTTTTTCAAGCAAAACTATAAGAGCCTATAGAAAAATCAGTCTTGCAAGAAATTTTATAATAGTATGCATCAACTTTAAATTGAAACTATGTGTTATTATGTAAACATTATTTCAAAGTGTCTGCACTTATCTATCTTGTTTCCAAAATTACACATTACCAAAGATTTTTTGAGCTAGTGAGGATCACACAGTACCAAAGCAATTCTTTGAGCTGATTTGTTCGAGTCAGTTTCACTTCCAAAGGAAATTGAACCCTTTTCTTCTTTTAAAAAGGCTACAAGCAGAGCTGGGCAATGTCGATAATCATATATTTGAAATTCATATTTGAAATACAATTTCGATTGATTCTCTTATCTGAAATACACACAGAAAATGTATTCATCTTTTGTAGTAGAATCAGTTTTTGGTCTTATTAGTCTGTTGCAGCAAAAACAAAAGAGAGGTTTTGTAGCAGCTTGAAGATTTATAGGGCAGGGCTAAGCAGAGGTATATACTTCTAAATCCATTGGCATCCACAAGTTTAGAAGAATGTAACTCTAGTTGGGTCTGCATTTTTAGAAACTTTTTGTAATATAAATTTTCATGGGCTAGATCCCACTTTGTCATATGCATGAAACAAATTTTCAGTCAGCAGCATTTTTATGTAAAAAAAACTATAAACAATGGCTGAACAAAGATACAGCTTGTGACATTTCTATCAAAAATTGTGTTCTGAAACACACTGGAAGCACAACATGTCAGAGTAATGTCTAAGAAGACACCAGTGGGAAAATGCTGAATTAGCTAGTTGCTCAGTAGGTCATAATTTTCTAAGCCCTTGCAAGCATTCAGTTACTTAAGATGACTAAGTAGACTGTGTTACTACTAATTGCAGCTAATTGCAGATGTTGCAAATAATCACTGTGCTTATCTGTGTACTTTTGAGTTTGGCAAAACTAGACCTTTTAACCCATTGTTAAATATTATGAATTAATGAATGAATGACCAGCACATGTTTAATATTATGGGTAATTGTTGTGTTATGGAGAATCTGATAAATATATACATAAACAGAGTCTTGACTCTTGTGGCACCTTGTAGACTAGTAAGTTTTTATGTACCTTCAGTGCTAACGGACAACAGCCTACTTCTTCAGATGCATGTCTGATGAAGTAAATGCAAGAAACTCTCCTCAATGTTAAAAGTGCTCATGGTGATCTTGAGATGGAAAATGAAATCAGAGAGGCATCCTAAGGAAGAGGAATTATAATGATGGGCAACTGTACCCTCATATTGACTGGGTAAATGTGTGTTCTAGTCACGCCAATGAGGTAAAATTTCTAGATCCCCTAAAAGACTAGACCCTAGAACTGACCAGAGAGGAAATGACCCTGGACTGGTCAGGTCCCAGTGTGAGATGTGGAGGTGGTTGAAATGATTAGAAACAGTGGCATCAAATTTAATTTACACGTGTATGGGAAAGTGTGAGGGAACTCCAACATGGTCATATTTGACATCAAAAGAGGAAACTTATCTAAGATGAGAAATCTGGTGGTTGAAAAGAGAAGAGGGTCAAATCTCTTTTAAAGGCTTGGGGGCAGGACATTCAAAACCTCAGTATTAGAGGCTCAGTTAGAATTTATATGACAGATCAGGAAAGATAGTGCAAAATCTAAGTGGTCCCCAGCATAGTGAGGGGGGGAGCTACCTTAAGAAACTGGAAGGCTTACCCAAATGAGGCAAACAAAAACCAACACCAAGGGTTTGATCACACGCACCCATTTAGCACGCAAGAGGGACAATTCACCAGCGGATCAAACCGGCGTGATCACACCAGCACATCTGGGAAGCGTCCCACAACTGTCATCAAACCGTAGCAAGCTGTTTTGATCCAGTGGGGAACCGGAGTAAAAAACTACTGGTGAAAATGTGGTATCAAATGGTTTGCTGCGGGCCAGAGCCAGACTTTCCCCGTGTGATCACTCCAGCATGGAAGTGTGGCATCGCAGATAGCGTGATCGCACGCTATCCCGACACCACGCTGTTGTTTTTTTCCCCCTTCTCCATGTGTGCATCATCGAAAGCCCTTAGGATGGGGAAGCGATTCATCAATCCCCCATTTAAGCGCCTCGGAAACCAACCAACCAGCCACACACACACACACAAAACTCGCCCGTAGTTGTGTCTGATCATGCAGCGGCAAGTTGTCCCGGCAGGTCCACAGACCTGTGTGATTGCGCAACTGCGGGGCAAATTGCTCTGGGGCAAACAAGCCTCGCTTCCCCTCCCGATTATCTTGCTTGTGTGGAAGGGACCTAAGTTGCACAAAGGAAATGCAAGCGGACAATTAGGGATGCAAAAACTGATTTTGAGGGATGTATTGCTAAAAGCATAAAAATCAACAATGAAGCATTCTTTAAATACATTAGGAGCAGGAAACCAGCTAGGGAAGCAGTTGGACCATTGGATGATAAATGGAATTAAAGGAGTATTAAAGGATAATAAGGCAGTTGCTGGGAAGCTAAATGAATTCTTCTCATCTGTCTTCACTTCTGAAGAATGCCCGTTCCCGAATGAACATTTTTCAGGTGGGGAGGATGTGGAGCTAAGGCAAGTGGTGGTGACAAGGGAGGAAGTTCTAGAACTTACAGACAAATTGCACACTAACAAATCACCAGGACCAGTTGCTGTCCATTCTAGAGATCTTAAAGAACTCAGATGTGAAATTGCTGATCTTCTAAGACAGGGGTGTCGAACTCATTTATTATGAGGGCCGGATCTGACATAAATGAGACCTTGTTGGGCCGCACCATGTGTGTCCTAAAATGTAATGCCAGGTAGCGGAGATATAAATTTTATAAAGGACACAAACACAAAGCTTTTTTTTTAGCTTAAAATAAAAACATGCTTAAAACATTAGCACTCTTGCAATATTTTGTTTAACAGTCTCTGATAACTGGTACCTCTTGCTCTGAATTATTGCATCAAAATGTCTGTGCTGTTGCAATCTTGAGTATGCTGTTCAGTTGTGTATCTGTAAGCTGCAAACCTACTTTTGATTCACTGACATTCACCACAGAAATCTCATGCTCAGAATTCTGAGTCTAGGACCCAGGGGGAAACATGAAATGGCTGAGCGATTGAGAGAGTCTGGCGAAGCAAGCTATGATGCAGCAGCAACAGAACTGGAAGCAGGAGATGGCCAGTTCCAGTGTGGGCCTGATCCAGCCCCCAGGCCGCATGTTTGACACCCCTGTTCTAAGATCTGTAACATGTCCCTAAGAGCCTCTGTACCAGAGGACTGGAGAGGGGCCCCTGTAACTCCCATTTTTCAAAAAGGATCGGGGGGAGGGGGGATCTGGGAAATTACAGGCTGGTTCGTTTAACATCTGTTCCAGGTAAATTGATGTAAAGCATTATTAAAGATAAAATGGTCAAGCATATAGAAGGACAAGCCATACTAAATAAAATCCAACATGGCTTCTGCAAAGATAAGTCTTATCTCAGTAGCCTTTTAGAGTTCTTTGAAAGTGTGAGTAAACATGTGGGCAGGAGTGAGCCGGTAGATATTTGGGGGGGGGGGGGGGGTTGGATTACCAGAAGGCTTTTGACAAAGTTCGTCACTAAAAGACTTCTGAGCATACTTCAATCATGGGATAAAAGGACAAGTCCTCTTATGTATTGGAACTTGGCTAAAAAACAGGAAGCAGTTCTCTCAATAGAGGGATGTGAGCAGCGGGGTCCATCAGGGATCTGTACTGGGACCAGTGCTTTTCAATTTGTTCGTAAATGACCTGGAGTAAGGGGTGAGTAGTGAGGTGACCAAGCTCACAGATGACACCAAATTATTTAGGGTGGTTAAGACAAACAGATTGCAAAGAGCTCCAAAAGCATCTCTTCAAATGGGGGAACATGCATTATACTGCCCTTATACAAATCTATGGGGAGACCACACGTGGAATATTATGTACAATTCTGGCCACCACACCCGAAGCTTGAAAAGGTGTAGAAAAGAGCAACCAAAATGACCAGGGGGCTAGAGCAACTGCCCTTTGGGGATCAGTTAAAACGCTTAGGGCTGTTTAGCCTAGAAAAAGGCAAGTAAGGGGAGGCATGATAGAGGTATATAAGATTGTGCATGGTGTCGATAGAATGGACAAGGAGAAACTGTTCTCTCTCTCCCATAATCCTAGAACCTGGGGTCATCCACTGAAGCTGAAGGGTGGGAGATTCAGGACAGACAAAAGGAATGATTTCTTCACACAGCACATAGTTAATCTGTGGAGCTTGCTGCCACAGGACGTGGACATGGCCGCCAACTTGGAAGGCTTTAAAAGGGAAGTGGACAAATTCATGTATGACTGGGATATCAATGGCGAATAATCATGATGGATATCTACTCCCTCCGGTACCAGAGGGAGAGTGCCTCTTTAAATCCATTGCGGCAGGATGTTCCCACTGTATGAACAGGACTAGTTGGGAGTTTGTGTGTGTGTGTTTTACTCTTTCTCGCAAAATTTAGTGAAGTTTGTGTAGTGAACAAGCTTTCTTTTGCACCCCAAAGCCTCAGAGTCAACTGAATGCCTTATGCTAATGAGTAAATAGATTCCTTTTTCAGTTACTCATGTTGTGACTGGAACTTTAGGGAACCCTACGTTTATTTGAATGTCAAGAAGTCAGCTGAATTCTAAGCACCAATGGGTAAATGAGAGTTACACCCACAGTAATCTTACAAATTCACTCTTAAATCTCCACATCCACTGTGCAGAATTAACTCTTTATAGTGAACAATGTCCCAGATTGTCTAACAAAATTGAAGAGTCTTACAATATACTAGTGCCATCTACTGGATATTGGTGCAAGTAGCAGGATAAAGATTCTGAGATAAGTGTTTTTCCAAGAGTCAGTAAAAGTTCTGTAGGCATCTAATATCTCAACGTGAGTATAATCACAGCAGCAAGCTCTGGAGATGGTGAAGTAGTGTTCCTGGAATAGCAGCACATTGAGACCTGTATAAAAGGACTACGTGCAGTGCTGAAAGCTCACTACAGTTTCCAGAGTCTGAAGGGGCGTAGTGATTGGTGACATTCTTTTTTATTATTATTTGTAATGTTCAGGGGTCATTTCGTAGAAGAAGAGGTGCAGGAGCTCATTAGCATAACTCATTTGCATAACTCATTTGCATATGCTGCCACCCCTAACATACCGGAAGTGTGTCAGAAGGCAACACCCACCCCTCAGGCTCCACTCCAGAGGTGATGAGTGAAACTGACCTGCTCTTCCTCCATTCCCTTCCCCATCCAATACTTTGAGCAATAAAAATAAGCGTAAAGAATACACCCTCATTCTCTTTCTGCTCCCTTGAAACCACCAGGTTTCAAGTACACTTGAGATACCCAGGACATGTGCACCACCCATCCCTTTCCCTTCCCCTCCCCACCACAAGACACCCTGTGAGGTAGGTGGGGCTGAGAGGTCTTTTGAGAACTGCTCATGAGAGAACAGCTCTGAGAGAACTTGTGACTGGCCCAAGGTCACACCAGCAGCTGCATGTGGAGGCGTGGGGAATCAAACCCGGTTCTCCCAGATTAGAGTCCAACTCCTGACCACTACACCAAACTGATGGGGTGGAAGCTGCTGAAGGGTTGGTGAAATTTCTCCAGTACTTATGTGCCATGTGCCCAGATAAAAAATGGTATACTTAGAAAATTTATATGCCACCTTGAGCAAGTCTCTGGAAAAGGAGCACACAGTCATAAAAGGAACAATGATAAAATTATCAATATTAAAACAAAACATTAAAAACAATAAAGACCCTAGCAGGGCTTTCCCCAGGGCACTGCGCCTCTGCACTGCTCCGGGAAGCCGAGGAGGGGGTGGGGCTTGATCATGTGCCCACCCCCTGGGCTCCTCACTCCCGGAGCTGTGCTCCTGTGCGCTCCTGCTCCAACAGACCCCTGGTAATGTTTTAATAGGATAGAAAACAAACTAGAAGAACAACAGGATTTTGTTGTACAAGTGAGCGTAAGGATAGAAATGTACAATCCTAACAAAATATAACAACAAAAATATAACAAGAACAATTATAAAACAAAACATAGTAACTGTGTTCCAAATGTTATAATGCTGACATTACAGATGATAGTAGCACTGATACCCCATGGGGTGTTTTACCAGGTTGTTGACTTATTTGGAAGGCTAGGTAAATTACAGGTGCAAGTTTCGTTAATTTGGCTATGACGCGCGGCCTTCTAATCTGCCGTTTTGTGGCGTTCTCTGAGGAGACTGATCAGGCTCGACTTCAGTGTTCGGACCAGCTCCCTCCTCACTCTTACTCGTCTCTTCGGGGTTTGTTTTAAATTGCTTTATACATAAGTTGAGGACTACTGCTAGATATCTTTGTCCTTGTTTTTAAGAGTCAGGCACTCAGGCTTTTTGGTTCAAAACACAACAGTACTTTATTTCCAGAACAGAACAGGGGATGGAGGATGTATATACAGTGGACACTTTGTTTCTGTATAGGCTGGCACGTTTGGCTTAGATTTACACTTAGGCAGTCTGCTGTATTGTTTGCTGTTTCCTGAACTGTACATAAGCTCACTTAACACCTTCCTCAGAACACTCCCCTGTCCTGCTTAGGGGTTGGCCTTTTGGCTTTGGTTTCCTGGTCCTTCCGTCCCAACTGGCCACCGACCAGCTGCCCAGACTCTGCCAGTCTTTGCCTCAGCCCTCCCTTAACCTCCTAGCTCAGGTTCCTCAGGAGTGATGTATTTTAGGTTTGTGACCGCTTATGTGTTCTGATTTTACTGGTCTGTTCACTGTCCCGTGAACCAGACTATCCAGCACCCAGTTCTCCGCTTTAACTGGTATTTTTGGCTGCTCACACAGAGCTACAGAGAGACACTTCAGAATCCTCACAGAGCTACCCAGAGACTGTTCCCTCACAGACGCTCACTCTCCGCTCTCCCTTTCCAACTGTCAGACCCAAACTTGCCCGTTATGTGCCAGTCACTGGGTGTTCCGAGCCAAGCGGCCCCCTCTTCATTCAGTCATGTGACTCAGCAGTGTTCCTTGTTGACAGGCTGCTGGTCCCAGATCTTTCATTCCGTCACATTGGCCATTTACATTTAGAAACTAGTGCTGAAGGAGTGGTGACATTCTTGAAAGAATATCCACTTCTTTTTCTTGAAATTTAAAATTGTATTGCAGGATGAAAATCACACTGGTGAAATTTTGAAAATTTTTGTGGCCGTTATATTTTTGTTCTTTTAATTCTTCTTTGTAAGTCAGATACACTAACTTAAGAGAGGACTTTAATTAAGTAACTTTCTCCATGTCTTCAAAGTCTTAACTTCCCAGAAGACCATGTTATACTTCGGGATCCAAAGAACTTGTTAGAAGGGCTGTGTGCCATAATGACTGTAACATCCCATTGTCAGAGGTGCATTGGTCCTTTGGGTCTACATGGCAGTTCCTGTTGGGTTGAGCAGTGGCGTAGAGTTTGTAAATCACTGGGGAAGGCGGCGCTCTCTTGCGCGCGCGCGAAGCACGCACGCGCACACAGGACCATGTCTCTGTTGCTCCTCCCCCCCCCGGCCCCAGGGAGGCAGGCTCGGGGCGCAGGCTCAGCATGGAGGAGAGCGTCGCCTCTTCCCTGTGCTAATACTTTCTTGCAGGAGGAAGACTCACTTCTACCGTTTATTTTCCCAATCCCCCCCCCCAAGTTGACATGGTACGGTCCCCCTCACGGCCCTCTGTGAGGCAAGCAGAGGCATCGCGCGAGGCGAGCCCTGGGAGGCTCCGTCGTCGAGTCCCGTGTACATGGCCAAGATGGCGGCAGCAGTCGGGTAAGCGGCCCGGCGACCCAACGGCGCCTGCGCGGGGCCCATGTCCCCGCCGCCTCTCCCCCCCCCCACGCCCCAGGGAGGCAGGAGGGCAGGCCGGAAGTGGGGGAAAGGAGAGGCGGCGACGGCCAGCTGGCCGGCTGACTGGCCACCGGCGGTGGGCGCTCTCTTTGGCCGGGGGGGGCTGAGCCCCCCCCCCGGGAAATTTCGGGGGAGGCTCGAGCCCCCCCGTAGTTGACGCCCATGGGGTTGAGTAAACCTCACAATAGCCTGGCACAAAGTAATGCCTCTGCATTTGATTAATATGCATGCAGAGGTGATGGAGGGCACAATTCCAGCATTTGGCTATGGAGGTTTCCTTCCACAGTCCTCCCTCAACAGATACTACAGGCTCTTTGGAATCTGCGTTGCAGTGCCTTGTGCTTGCCCTCCTTCACTTGGTCTGGCAGAGTCAAACAGGTCCCAGGATGACCACTGTGCTCTTCTTGATGCTGAATGAGTCATCTCCCTCTCTGTTGAGAGACCTTCCTGCACTTTTGGCAGTTCCCTCAGCCGCCTGAGCCTCTTTGCATTCTCTGCCCTTCTGTGAAATGGCTGAGCTTTTGGTTAATATCTGCATGGGCTCCATCTGTTGGACCTGCACCCCAACTCCCTGATGGCTGCTCATCAAGGCTCCCTCCAGTGAGCACCACTCTTCCAGTTGCTGATGGCTATTAGTTTGGCATTTGTTTGGGCTTCTCAGCCTTGCTTGGGCTGTAGCCTCTTCTGCCTTCTTTCTAAATGATGAGTACAGCCCATAAATAGTTGTGAGATGCTATTAGTTGTCCAGACCAGAGCCATTAATAAGAGGGAAGTCAAGTGGAGAATTGCAGCTTCATACTCATGTACTTAGCAGCAGCCCTCCACCGCAAAAAATGTTTTTTGAAACTGAGTGGACTTTCAAAAGAAATACGGTCTGCTGTTCAAAGAAGTACACTGTTACTTTTTAACCTTTGTGAAACTCTCCAAGGGCAATTTAAATTACATCTATACCAGTTATTAATATGTTATTGAATAAATGTACATCATTTACTTTAGAAATGCATTCTGGGTTATAAAAATAACTTTGTATTTCATTTATGAAACATACTTTAATGGTGTTTTATTTAAAGACTCAAAAACATGTATTTTGCCCATCTCTGCCTATTCCTATATGGGGATGTTATCCTTTCACATATAGATAGATATCTGTGAAATTCATGCCAAACACCCAGGAACAGCAGCTGGTGGCCTCTGGAGCTAGTTTTGCTTTTTCCAAGGTTCAGATTAAAGTGCTGTAGAAAATGTCCTGTAGACAATGCCATCTGGGTGCTACTATATCTCTTAAAAGTATCTTATGTGTAGAGTTTTCAGGAAACTTGAATTTTAGAACTGTATGTATATACAAGTCAGTGAAATCTGAATACAAGCAGGTGTATAATTTTTACCTCTTAACTACATATGGTTTTAATCTCTATCTCTTAGCACTGCAAAATACAACTTAATCACATTCCTGCCAAGATTCCTCTATTCCCAGTTCAGAAGAGCTGCTAATGCATTTTTTCTTTTCATTGCATTGCTTCAGGTAAGCTAGATGAGGTAAATATATATATATATTTAATAACATTTTTTTGTGTTCGATCATGTCAAGATGTTCTGAATGTCTTAAAACATCGTACTTTATATAGCAGCACTAAAATCTAATCCACAGTTCACCACCAGCTCTACTCATATTTTTGATTAGGGATGTTTTCATGAGATCTAGGATACTCTGGGGGATTAATAGTTTCTCTCTAGGAAAGATTCTCATTATGGTTGCTTCTGGAGTAAGCAGTTGTGTTGGGAATGTGTATTTGTAGGAAAATGTTGAGACATCCAACAACAGGAAGGGAACAAGAGGGGTGCTTTCTGTCAGGTTGGTGTGGGATATTCAGAGGCCAGAGGCAGAATGCTGGTGATGGGGCAGGAGTACTTGTAAACAATACAGCAGGAGACAGTTGTTCAGGTAGTGGACAATTGAAAAGGGATAGATGGTTGCATCATGTTGATTCCATGTCTCAGACTGCTGCTCAAGTCAGCCTTCTCCGTATGTCTTCTCTGTAAAAAAGTAGGGAAAGGGAAGAGATGGCATTGAAGATGCATAGAGGAAGAGCTGAAGAGTAAAGGGACAGAATTTAATAGATCCCAAGACTTGAGAACATTGGGCCAGCCTGTCCCAGCAAGGTTTTGGGGAAGCAATGGGGAATATAGCAATGGGGACAGAAGCAGCAATATTCAAGGGATCAGGAAACCTTTCAGAAGTGAAATGGCTGCTGTTCCATTTCAACCTACAAGTATCTATTTTAGCAGTTATCCTGTTTTCCATTTAAGATACTTCACTGGCATTTTTATTATCCAAGAGGGGGGATGTGTTTTGGGCTAAGCATGGGTCCCTGGCATCTCCAGCTAAGAGACCTCAGGTCATAAAAAAGGTCCTTCAGCATGCACAATGCCTAGCTAGATAGACCAGTGATCTCTCAAACTAATGATCTAACTCAGTTTCTTCATTTAAAAAGGCACCAAAAATGTTGTAAAATCTAAATCTTTTTCTTCTTTCTTAGCAAATTCCAGATGTTTCTCCAACGGGACGTTATACAACCTTGGTTCCTCTCTTATTTATTTTAGTTGTTGCAGCTGTTAAAGAAATAATAGAAGACATTGTAAGTATTTTAAAATGTATTTTAAATGCTATTAGTTTACAGTAATTATATTCAAGTTATATCCATTTCTAATTATGATTTTATTACACTTTTATTACTTTGTTGTCCCACCCTTCCTTCCAGCAGCTCCAAGTGGCATTTATGCTTCTCCCCTACCTGTCTTATTGTCAGAGTGCCCACCCCAAAATCCACCCATTTGACAAGATAGTACAGGTGGCCCCTCCAGAGCTTGGAATCCATGATACGGGAGACCTCGTAGTGGGGTTCACTATTCAGCATCAGAGGAGGAGGGGCTGGCCGACGGGGTCGCCACATGTTCGGCCCATGGTCCTGTTTTAGTAGGCTACAATGGAAAATGGGATGCAAAGACTACAGTGATTTTGGTAGTTCAAGTTCAAAAGTCACATTGTTGATTTTCCATAACACAGGAAAGGACCCAATAAATTTCCAACCCAGCTTCTGGCTTGGTTGCAAATTCCTAATGTTTTTAGTTTACAGATAGATGGATTCCCCCGGGGAGAGAGACCACAATGGAGCCCTCCCTTTGTCAGCTTGGCGTTTATAATCCGCTTTAGCCTTATCCAAGGTTTTCCCAATCAACAGCCACGAGTCCTGTAGGGCTTTCCATCAGCCTTTCGAGTCCCCGGACCTCATGGGGGCCCTGGGGATAGTGGGCAAAGGGGTCCCCTTGTAGCTATGGACTGCCATAAATGGGGACACCCCTATGGACAAGTGGACAGCATTGTTGTAACTGTATTCTGTGAACGGCAATAAGTTCACCCAATCATCCTGTTGAAAATTTGAAAAGCATCACAGGAATTGCTCTATCACCTGATTGACCTGTTCAGTTTGTCCATCAGCCTTGGGGTGGTAGACAGTACTTTGGACTTGGTCAGTCCCCAAAATCCGCATCAACTCCCTCCAGAACTTGGCAACAAATTGAACCCCGCATTCAGAGATCACCTTAAGGGGAATTGAATGTAACTTAACAACGTGATACATGAAAGCCTCAGCCAGTGCCTTCGCAGTAGGCACTTGCTTAAAGGAGATGAAATGAGACTTCTTAGAAAATAAATATGACCACCCAGATTACTGTTTTCCCCTTGCTAGGGGGCAGGTCTGTTATAAAGTCCATGGAGATCACCTTCCAAGGATGCCTGGGTGTCTCTAGGGGTTTCAAAAGACCCGGTGGTTTCCCAGGTCTACGTTTGCACATCAGACAAGTCTTACAGGAGCCCACATATTTAGAGACATCACCCTGCATTCGGGGCCACCAGAATTGTCTTTGCACTAAGTTAAGCGTCTTTAAGAATCCGAAATGGCCAGCTGACTTGGATTCATGTGCAGCGTCCATAATTTCTCCCCTCAATGACTTGGGAACAAATAGTTTTTCTCCCTTGCACCAGCAACTGTCCTCTCCTTTATCCAGGCCCCCCTCTGCTTATAGATCCGCTAAATCCTCCACTGAGATAGACTGGCTGAATTTTACAGTCCAAACCCCATGCCTCAGGGTTTCAGAATGGGCTTTATTGCATGTTGTTACTGCCTCCCCCCATTGGGAACGGGTAAACATAGAGTCTGTGTCCTCCTCGCAGAGGCTTTCATGTTGTGGGAGGTGGGATAATGCATCAGCTAAGGAGTTCGCCTTCCCTGGGAAGTGGTGCAGGGTGAATTGAAACCTAGAGAAAAATTCTGCCCACTGGAGTTGCTTAGCATTCAGAGTGCATGGGGTTTTCAGGGCTTCGAGGTTTTTACGATCAGTCCAGACCTTGAACGGAGTGCGTGCCCCCTCCAGCAAATGCCTCCAGGTAGAGAGCTAGGCAGATAGGCGCTGCCTCCTTGTCGCACATTGACCAGTTGCGCTCACTAGTCCTAAACTTTTTCGAGACATAAACCAGGGGGTGAAGTTTCCAATCAGACCCCTCTTGTAGGATCGTCCCCCCCATGGCCACATCCAAGGCATCAACATATACTATGAACTTATTTTCATCTGGATGGGCCAAAATAGGTTCGGAAATAAACGAAAGTTTGAGGTGGTCAGAAGCCTCCTGACACTCTCACCCGGGGTTTCATGCTGTCGGGCCCCTTCCCCTTAGTCTTTAGTAAGTCCGTGAGGGGGAGACTCACTCAGGCGAAGTTGGGGGTGAAAGCCCGGTAGTTCGCAAACCCCAAAAAACTTTGTAATTGTCTCCGGGTATGAGGGGGCTCTCACCCTAATACATCTGCAACCTTCTTTGGGTCCACCTCTAATCCCCTGGGTGAGATATGATACCCGAGGAAATTGATCTCAGTTTGGTGGAACTCGCATTTTGACAGTTTGACAAACAGTTTGTACTTGTGCAACTTTTTAAATACTTCCCGGACCAACTTAACATGTGATTCTTTATCTTTTGAATATAAAAGAATATCATCAAAATAAACCAGCGCTCCCTTGGATAGGTGCTTGTGTAACACTTCATTTATTAAATTCATGAAGACCTTGGGAGCCCCTTGAATGCCAAACAGCATTACCAAATATTCAAATTGGCCCAATGGGGTGTTAAACGCAGTTTTCGACTCATCTCCCTCCCGGATGCGTACCCGGAAGTACGCATCCTGCAAGTCCAGTTTTGGGGAAAAAATTCCCCTTTGCCGCCTCCGCTAGCAAGTCTTTTATCAGGGGAAGAGGGAAAGCATTCAAGGTGGAAACTCCATAGATGCCCTGGTAATCAGTACACAACTGCAGCCCCCCATCCTTCTTCTTCCGGAAGAGGACGGGAGTGGCGTAGGGGGATGTGGATGGGCGGATGAACCCATGAGCTAGGTTCTTATGAATTGATTTCTGTAATTCGACCTTCTCAGAGGGAGTCATCGCATACAATTTCCCTTTGGGTAATTTATGCCCTGCTAACAATTCAATTGCACAATCTGTGTTCTGGTGGGGGGGGTGTTCAATTTATCAGCCTCCACTTCTTCAAACACCCTAGCCAGGTCATGGTACTCTGGAGGAATGGAGGACAGTTCTTCCTCAGCCAACCCCACATGGAGGTTTGCTTCTGCCAGTACTACCCCCCACTCAGTTTTCCATACATTCTCCTTCTACCAGGGAGTTACAAAATACACCTTCCCATCACTCCACTGTATGTAGGGATCATGCGCCCCCCCCCCCTCCACCCCACGGGCTACCTAACACCATAGGGAATTGAGCCAATGGGTTTATTATGAACTCTCGTTTCTCCCAGTGCAACCCTGTGCCCATAGTTAGGGACCCAGTCTTGTATTTGCATGGCTCTTTCATGGAGGACCCATCCATTTGAATGAAAAGTAAAGGTTTGGAAAGTCTGTGGGTCTCTGCTCCCAGCCCGGTGACTATGGCCGGACTGATTAAATCTCGTGCACACCCAGAGTCAGTTAACGCCTTTCACCCTAATGTGAGTTCCCATATCCGGATTCATCGGATACGATCACAAAAAGCAAGAAGGTAGAGTGGCTCACTGATTGTGGCATGGGCTGCTCTTGGGCCTGCCGGGTTGCGCCCTTTACAGCAGATCCTGGCCTTTCCCCGCCAGCTGGGCTGTTTCCTCTCCACTAGATGAGGAGGTCCCCTGTGGTGCTCCCAGCTGGAGGGCATGGGGCTTGGGTCAGCTGCTTCCTTTGATTACCAGCGTCAAAGTCATCTTGGGACAGGGTCCCGGTGTCAGGGATGCCATTGCCCCAGCCGGACAGGATGCTGCGGAGTGGCCGGATTCTCCGCACCTCAGACATAATCCCTGATGCATACGTAGGTCCCGAAGGGGCTCTTTCAGCTTGGGACACACGACGGGCTTCCCAGCAGTCACTGGGGTTTTGGGGTACCCTTTAAGGTTAAGCATACGGCTTAATTGTAGTCTACTTTCTGCCTCACCTGCTTCCCTCACCCAGGCTGCCAATCTCACAGGGTTCACGGTTCTTAGCACCGAGTCTAAGAGATTATGATTCAGGCTGATGCAGTAGTGCTCAACTAGGACTGCTTTGGGGCACCCTTGGATATTAGCCACATACATCTTAAATTCATCCGAGTACTCACGCACTGATCGATTCCCTTGCTCCAGGGTCCGGAGGCTGTTGTGGGCCTTCTCTCCCCCCATTGGGTCTTCATACTGCTGTCTCAGTGGCCACATGAAAGCCTCTACGCTGCGTAGGTCTGGCCCGTTCAGGTTATGCAGGCTCACATACCGATCGGCTGCCCGTTCTCGCATCTTGGAACCGCTGTAGTCAATTCGGTGCCCTTCGTTCGAGAACAGGTGGCCCCAGTTTTGCAGAGATTTCTGGGTTTGCAGCACAAAGAAAAACAACTTGTCTGGATTCCCATCAAAAGTAGCATCCAGTAGTTCCTTTGGGCATTCCAGCACCGGGGCCGCTGGCCCTCTGGCCCCACAGGTCCCGTGGGTCCTGGCGCTGGCACAGGAGCCTGCCCCAGGGGTGGTTGCACTGGGGACCCGCTGGAACCACCAGTTGCCTGGGTGGGGGAACTCCTGGTGCCGCAGGCAACTGCAGTTGAAGCTCATGCTAGATCGAAGTGGCCACCAACCGTGGGATGTCTAGCAGCATCTTGGCTCACTCCTCTCTCATTGTCTCATGTAAGTCGGCGAACCATTGCTCCATCTGGGCCCACTTCTGAGTGGGCTGGAAGTCATAGTGAGTGAGTCCCGACGGATGAGGTGTGGTTGACCACGTCTCTTGCGGGGCCATAGAAAACTTAGCCCACGAATAGGGATCCCTCGGGTACTCTGGGTAAGTGACTGTTGTCACGGTTGTAGGAATCACCTGCCCTCCCTCCGTAGTCATCGGAGTCTCAACCCCTGGTCCTTGTCTTCCATTGTAGGGTACAAGGCAAAAGTGCTCAAAGTGGATTACTGACACTCTATCAAAGTCCTACAAATGCAGTCCCCACAACATTACTTAACTAGAAGTAGTTTATTGAGAAAGTAGTAGGTCATCTGTACACGCTCTGTGTCAGTAATGGTGAGGGGTCCCAAATGATGAACAGTTATACAGAATTCAAGGAAAAATCCTGCCAAATAAGCCCAATCATATTACACTATCAAAGTGCCTAAAAGAACGGCTACAGGTTCCCAAGGGACGAAGCGGCACCAGACACCAAGGTCAGAGCGAGGCAGCAAGCGATAAGGCAGCTGCAGCAGAAATGAAACTCAACATTCCACCCAGTCTATGTAGGCAGGAAAAAGATGATAATTCTCGCCTGGGAGAGATGGCAGCATTAGCTGACACTTATCATGATAACAGCCATGTGAGAAATAGAAATAGTGTGAGACTTCTGAACCATATCAATAAGCCAGACCTTTGTTGAAGCAAAGAGTTCTTTTATTCTTAATGATGGTTCAGGTACTTCATGTTTGTTAGAGATACTTGGTTACAGGCAACAAGGCTTAATATACCCCACACATTCAGGTAAGAGCAGGCAGAGGGCCAATCAGAATGAATATGAAAAAAGCACGAAAACCCCCAACCGTTGGTTCTCACAGAAAAGGCGCAAAAGCACTAAAAATTCCCCCCATGCCCCGTAGTGACCTCTACTTGCATTTCGCAGGCCAGGCACCTGGCTTAGAAAATAGTTCAACAGTTCTCCAAGGTTACAAAAACAGATAAAACACTCCAGTCTCCGGAGAGAAACAGGGAGGTGACGAGGAGAGATGACTGTTTATGTGACGCGATGGAATGCAGCAAGCCACCCTCCCGGGGAGAGAAAAGATACATTAAGCAGGACATGCAATAAAACCCAAGGCTGAATGTAAATTACAGATAGAGCCACCAGATACAAACAATTAATGGCAGAGACAGGGACAGGCTCTGACAAATAGTGACTGGCCCAAAGTCATCCAATGGGCTTCAAGCTGAGTAGGTTGGGGTCTCCTTTGTCCTAGGCTTACTTTAGTCATCAAGCAAACCATGGTTTAATTTAACTATGGTTAGTGTTATCAACCAGACCACTGCATTAACCAGGATCTGAAGCCATGATTAACAGTTTATTAACCACAGTTAGTCAAAATAAGGTTGCTGCTTTATCTAACCTTCTTTTGAAAGAGCAATGTGGCCTGGCATGCTTGACCAAGAGTTAGCTGGACGATTTTGACAAGTTTGCTCGGTCTCAACTGGTCCCAACTAGATATATCGCTTTCATCATTCTTGAACAGTGGGTCTGGTTGGGGCAGCAGTTATCCCCTGAAAGTCTTTCTCCTTCTGCAGATTTCCATGGCAGAGCATTGCAGGAATTGAGTTGTGGGTGTCGTTCTGGTTTACTGCCCACTTAATGTGCTACTGGATTGTCTGAGCTGATGGAGGTAGTCCCTAGCTTGGTGCTGGAACCTTGGTGTTGGTTCTAGGGGATTTCAACGTTTATTTACAAGCCACTTTGTCAGGATCAGCTCAGGGCTCCATGGCCATCATGGGGCTTTTCCAGATTGCTACTGGGCCCAACACATGGACCTAATTTCCTGGTGCTGTGAGTTTCTGATGCTCTGGCGAAGGGTTTGGACATCCAGCTTGTGCCGTTGTCAGATCATTATCTCCTAAAGCAGGGGTGGGCAAGTGTTTTGGCTGGGGGGCCTCTTTGTGGGAGCGGAGGTGAGCGGAGGGCCGCACCTTTTTAAATGATTGCATTCATTAGTTAACTCTGCATTTCAGAAAAGGTATAAATTGTATCATAAAAATCAATAGATATAAATTAAATAAAATAGTGGTAGTTTTATTCAATTTATTTATTGTGCTAATTTCATATCATCTATAGCTGCAAGCACATTTAATTTTAGAATCAGGTTAATGAGACAAATGTACCCTATCACACTTTTCTACAATTTTTTTTTGAAATCAGGAGTGAGATTGCTTGTTGAGATTCTCATCACAGCCTGCAAGTTAATGTCTGTTAAAGAGCATCTATATTTACTCTTGTTGATCTTCATGCAAGAAAAACTTTGCTCACAAATATATGTAGACCCAGATATAGAGAACATTTCCCCAGCAAATTTCTTCATCCATGGAAATTTTTTCAGCAGACAAAGATTTGTAAAAGTCAACTAATGTCACAGCATTAAACATTTCTTTCCCAGTGTGATCTGACTGCATGTCAATAAGTTCAAGCTGCAGCTCCTCCGGTGCTGGATCAATATCAGCAGTGATGGGATCAGAGAGCAAATTGAATTTAGGCTCAATTTTCTTGAAGTCCTGAAATCTTCTTGGCGGGCCGCAAAAAACTCTGTGGCGGGCCGCATGTGGCCCCCGGGCCGCCATTTGCCCACCCCTGTCCTAAAGGCTTGGTTGATGATTGCACCTCACTGCTTCGAGGGTGGTGGACCAATTAAGTTAGTCAATCCCAAGCGGCCAATGGATCATATGAGATTCGAAGAGGGAGGGGTGTGTGGGGAGCACAATTAGTGACTCTCTGGGAAGTCTGATTGGAGTTTAGAATCACAGATGGTAGGGTTGCCCTGAGATGTCTTCTACCACCTTCAAATAGAACTCCAGCCCCTCTGGTTCACAGTAAAGTTGGGTGAATTAAAAATGGCTGGAGTGATGATAATGGAAAACTTGGGCTGAGCCGGACAGAATATGCCATAAAGCCCGTTGGAAAGCCTCTGTGGCGGTGGTGATGGAAGCAAAGATATCTTACCTCTCCAACACCTCACATCCAGTGCAGTTATTTAGATTAGTGAGTCAGTTGACAACTCCAAGGGGCAAATTCTATTGGATTATCCTGGTCAGTCCTGATTCAGATATAGGCATGCATGTAAGAAGCCCTAGGCATCTAGTTAGCTTTCCTGTATCAGATCATGCAGTTTCCGGTACACCTCAGCATTGTCTTGGTTTGTTACGAGTATAATACATAAGTAATACTATTAGAGAATCTTTGCTTCCATTTTATCCTTTTATTACAGCATAACTATTTGCATCTTTAACACTGACTAACTCAATGGAAAATTACATAAGTAATGAAAGTCTATTAAAATATCTGACCCAAAGGTAAGCTGGTCACAAGCAAGGAGCCTCTTCCTAAGAAGAATTTCCTGATCAACGGGTTTTTAAAACCATCTTCCAGCACTAGCTAGCTGTCCCATTTGATAAGGGTGCACAGTCTGGGCTAATTATCTTATAACTTCAAACACTGTGCAAAAATATCTATACTTGAATACCTTCCTAAAGTATGTAAAAACTGTTAGTTCGTTCTTGCTACTCTTTTGTTAGAACAAAGTATATTTAAAAATAGCGATTACAAGCTTCTTATACATATGAGTACCTTTTAGCCCTCAGCCACTACAGTCCATCTTTGAACTATATTTTCATTTCTGTGAACACGGACATTCTTGATGTTCTCAGGTGTTTCTAATTTTAAAGGGTTGTGTTATTGTGTTACTCCCTTGTTTCTTGCCCTTCTCCAAGGCCGTTCTGTTCTGGGTCTCTAGTATCCCTATTTGGTATGTTTAACTGAGAGACTAGTTGAGCTCTGTTTCTGGGCTGCAGAAAGCTCCTCCATGATCTATCTTTCTGATCTACACTAGCACTTTATGTAGTGTTTTTATATTTATGTTTATTTTATTCTGTTTTCTGTTTTATCTGTTCAATAAAATTCTATGTAAGCTGCCCTGAGCCTGCTTTGGCAGGGAGGGTGGGATATAAATAGAATAAATAAATAAAATCAGCAACTGTTGGTGACTTGGCGTTTAGCTGTGATGATTTTGCAGAGTTCTTTGCCAATAAAATCTCTCGGATCTGTTCTGACAGATGCTGAATTAACTGGGACACGTGTGATCGAGGTATACGTAGCACTACTTGCTTGGAAAGTTTAGTCTGGTTTCCTTGATTAATGTTGACAAGGTTCTGAGAACCACTATTTGTAATGTAGGTCAATGTCTTCCTCAGCTTTTGGAGTCCTGCAGGATGGAGCATTGAGTTCTTTGATTCAGAGAATCATGAATGCCTCCCTGATAGAAGGGGTTTTTTTTCCAAAGCCCCTGAGACAGTTATCAGATCATTAATCAAGAAGACATCTTTAGATAGCAAGGTCTTGACCAATGATAGACCTGTCAGAAACCTTCCCTTTTGAGGAAAGATTATTGATTGAGTAGTAGCAGAGCAACTCCAGAAATACTTGGATAAGATGTCTGCCCTTGGTTCTTTTCAGTCTGGCTTCAGGCCTGAATTTGGGACAGAAGCGGCTTTAGTCCGCTTTGAATAAGCTCTGTCCAGGCAGACAAGAGGAATGGATCTCTGTTTTTGTTAGATAAAGTGATATAGTTAACGTGATATCATGAACCATGCAAACTGCTGACGCTCCTGGAAGGTGGTGGATCTGGGCAGAAGAGTGTTGAGATACGTCTGGCCTTTTGTGTCAGACTGCACACAAAAGGTTGCAGTGGGAATGCTAAATCATCCCCTTGGGAGCTAACATGTGGAGTGCACATAGCTCTGTTATCTCCCTGGGAGACCCAGGTTCCAATCTACACTCTGCCATGGAAGCTTGCTGAGTGACCTTGGGCCAGTCACACTCTCAGCCTTAACTACCCACAGGATTGTTGTGAGGATAAAATGGAAGAGAGGAGAAGGATGAAAGCTGCTTTGGGTCCACATTCAGGAGAAAGGTATACGAGTAGACAAATAAATAACTGAAGGTGAATCCAGATAAGATGGAGATGATGATGTCTGGAAGGGCCGTTACTTTAAATAGAATTGTTTTTCCTACTTTTGAGGGTCTGCACGTTTTGCTGAAAGACTCTGCTAAGAGGTTGGAAGCCTTGCTGGACACTGGTTTCCTGCTGGAGAAACAGGTGTCCATGACAGTAAAACATGCCCTTTCTGGCCACATTTCCTTAGGAAGCTGGCTCCCTATTTGCAGATGCTTGATCTGGGCATGCTGATCCATGCTTCAGTAACCTTGAGGATAGATTACTGTACATGCTCTATATGGGGCTACCCTTGAACATGTTCAAGAGGCTGGTACTGTTGGTAGTGGTACAAAATATGGCATCCCATTTATTATCTGGTGCTGGCCAGCTGGACCCTGTCATTCCTACTCTGAGATCCCTTCACTGGCTGCTAATTGGTTTCTGGATCCAATTCAAGGTGTTCATACTCACCTTTAAAGCTGTTCCTTACCTGAGAGCAATCTACTTGATTATTTAAGAAGGAACCTCCAGCTACTAGGATGATATACTAGCAGTGCTATCCTAAGCATCAGGGTGTACTTCTGCTTAGGATGCCACTGTAATCGCCTTAAAAGTTAACCAGACTTTGTTTTGGCTTATCTTGTGTTGAAGCTTTTCACATTTCGTTACCAAAATTTTTTTGCCTAAAAGTGTTTTCCAAGATCTGTGAGACAGACTTCCTTCATGGAGTGCTCCACTGACAGAAACTTTCAGGAGAGGTGGGTGGGATTGAGGGATACAAAACTTATATTTCTGCTGTCATAGCAATGATTTATAATGTTAGTGCTACAGCTGTATGTTCCAGTGTACGTAGAGAACCCTCCAGTGAATAGCTGACAGCAAAAGACTTTTTCCTTCCCTCAGATGTACAATATTTTGTTACTTCATTGTGTATTTTTGTTCCAGAAAAGGCATAAAGCTGATAATTCAGTGAACAAGAAACAAACTCAAGGTAAGAATACTGAGACAGCAGTTTTTAAATGCACAGTGAATGAAAATGGTCAAATTAAGTTTTTTGACTATTATTTTAGTAATTTTAATAGTAATTATTAAATGCAGATATCAATTTAAAAAGTATATCAATACTTGTTTTATTTTGTGAAATTTACCAAGTTAGTACCTAGAAAGTTAACAGGTATTATGTTACAAATGTCATTGCTATCTGTAGAGTTGTTGTTGGAGGTCTGAGTTCTTAATAGCATTGTTGAAAGATAGTGAATTTAGGCCAAACAAAAGAAATATATGGCACAAATATTTCAAACACAAAGCTTTTTTACTCAGTAAGCATACTTTGTATGTTGGCATACGCATGTAAGAGTAAACTAAATTCCATGTCCTTATATAGTTTAAATGTTGTCCTGCTGCGGGTCCTCCCGGGCTGCCAGGAGTCCCCAGCATGACGGCGGGACTGCCCCCCCCGGGGGAAGAAGCTGAGCCAAGGGGGAGCGGAGGCTGATGAGGGAATGGCGAGGGAGACCCAGCGAAGCCACCCCCGCCCCCACAGCCAGCAACCAGCGGCCGAGGCGCAGGAGGATACAGGAGGTGGCCCTGAAAAAGAATAGACAGAGAGGAGGCTGCCAGGGTGCGGCCAGTCATACATGCCTGGGTCAGCCCTGAGTACGGGGCTGTCCGGACGTACCCGGCCCCGGGGTCCGCTCGGACCCGGGTGTGGAAAAGCCTCCCCCTTCCCCAGGCACTTACCAGGGCCGGGAGGGCCGTAGAGAGCCCTCAGTCGACATAGGGCCTGGCCGCTGCCTCACTTCGGCGGGGAGAAACAGGCAGGGCCAGTGCAGGGGGAGAAAAGGGGCGGGAAGAGAGAGGGTTATAAGGAAGAAGACCAATGGGGAAAAATCAGGCTGCTGAAGGACAGGGAGGAGGGACCAGTGAGGAGGGGAGGGTGGGAGAAACCAGGAGCCAGGAGGAGGATATAAAAGAGGGGAAACAGAACAGAACCGGGGAGGAGAAAGTGAGAGGCAGAAGGACGGCCATGTCGGGACAGAGAGAATAAGGCCAAGGAGTCACTGCCCTCACGGGGGTGTTAGGTCCCGGTGGTGATATAACCCCAGGCCCACCCTGTTCTGAGGTTCTTGTTTCCCTCTCTCTGCATCCTCCCCAACCCCCCTTGCAGACCCGGGACCATGGCTGACGCAGCGCCGCCCCCGGGTGGGAGAACTACAGATGTTATGTGGTTATGACGGGTTTCTTGTAGTTGCCAGTAAACCACTTGGTCAAAATCACAACTAAAAACTTGTTTTGATTTGAAATGTCAGTTTTTGTGTTTCCATTGTTGCTTTTATTTTACAGTAATGAGAAATGGAGCCTGGGAAATTGTCCATTGGGAAAAGGTATGTGATCCGTTTTATTTATTGTTCATATCCATTTCTAAATACTGGATTGGAGCCATGAGCAGAATATCCACTAGTATTGTTGTACAGAAGCATTCACCAGTGCTGCTGGAAGAATTTGCACAGTGGTGTAGTAGGTAGGTTCCATTAGCAGATGTCAATTCTAGTTCAAGAGCTTGCATAAGTTTTTGCACATACAGAAGAACACCTTTGGTTCATATTCCCCATACATCATTTTGCCATGAGACATGAAAGACCTTTATTGTGAACAGAAGGTACCTTTTCTGAATGGAAGGGAATCTTTCCATTCAACCCCTTGTTTGTTTGTTTCACTTGTACCCCGCCCTCCCCGCAAAGCTGACTCAGGGCGGCTCACATTACTTAAAACATATTACACAATGCATAAATAACAGTTAAATAACAATTAAAATCCAATAAAATCATCCTAAAAATCCAGTTATCGTACTAATAGTAAGTGCTGTCGATGTTTCTCTAATTTCAGAGATGGCATAATATTTTCCAAATTTCTCAGTTTCTCAGTGTTCCTCACTCGTGCTGACTATCTGAGCCGAGGTTCGATGGTGGTAATAGTGGGGGGTGGCTCCTAGTTGAAAGCCTGGTGGAAGAGCTCTGTCTTGCAGGCCCTGCAGAACTGCAGTAGGTCCCGCAGGGCCCTGATCTCTTCCGGGAGTTCATTCCACCAGTATGGAGCCGCCACTGAGAAGCCTGGTGGCAAGCCTGGTGTCCTTAAGGTCAGGGAGGGTCAACCGATTTTGAGACCCTGGCCATTTTGTTTTGTTTTATTAAGCTGCCGTTGGTTGTTCAACTGAACGCTTTGCTGTCTTTATATGATCAGCAAAAAACATAACATATGTATTATTAATAAACAGCTTCTTATCTGTGAAAATTGGTATGGATTCGTATACAATTCTATGCAGAGGCTATGGTTTCAGAGCGGTTTGAAATGTCCTAGTCTCTCTGCAGGAGCAGCAGCAGCCGTCAGCACTTCTACGCTAGTACTCCAAAGAAGCCTTTGTTCAGTGTGCTCAGCTGCCCGAAGAGCTTGGTATGGGGTGGTAGGTTGCAGGCCGTTAAAGATCTTCAGAATGACTTTCTTCCCTAGATTCAGTGCAACGTCGTACGGTTGGAATTACTTCATTAAGGATCATGATGGTGGAACTAGCTCACTCACTTTGCAGTTAAGCTGCTGGTTTAACTGTTCTTGTAGAAACCTCTACCTAGACTTCGGCTGTCCATCAAATTAATCACATAGCTTGATTGATGGGCATGCAGCTAAATGAGCAAGGGATGGCTAAAAATGGAAGGAACAGCCCATCTCTGGAAGGTACAAATTAAGCTGCACAATTTGGCTTGTGTATTTCTACTTCAGTGGTGGTGGAAAGGGCCATCAAGTTACAGCTGACTTATGGCAACCCCATAAGGGTTTTCAAGCCAAGAGACAATCAGAGGTGCTTTGCCATTGCCTGCCTCTGCATCACAACCCTGGTATTCCTTGGAGGTCTCCCATAAAAATACTAGCCAGGGCTGACCCTGCTTATCTTCCAAGATCTGAGGAGACCAGGCTAGCCTGGGCTGTCTAGGTCAGGATACTAGATATTTACTAAATATGATTTAATCAATTTTATATAGTTAAAAGAGGAAGAAATGTACAGTTCATTTAGAAGTTTTGATGAGATCTTTTTCTCCCATGTGCTCTCTTTAGCCAGGAAAGATCTTCATATGTATGCTGGAACCTTAGTACAGCAGTATTAAGTTGCTGGGAAGGGCCCATAGCACAGTGGCAGAGTGCATACACTTTGCATGTAGAAGATCCAAGGTTTAATCTCCAGCATTCCCACTTTAAAGTGATCTCAAGTACTAGAGGTTGAAAAGACTTCTGCAGGAGGCCTTTAAGAGCTAGTTCCAATCAGTGTACCAGTGAGCTGGATTTTATTTTTTCCACATTTTTAACTCACTTCCTCCAAAAAAGGACTCTAAGACATCTACAGTGTTGTTTTAAAATATAAAGAGAAATGAAATCAATCGAAAATAACAGTTGAAAAGTTATAGCAAATAAGCACAAAAGAAAAGTTTAGAGATCAGATTTAACGTAAGGCTGGTTGGAGTATTCATGTAAATAGGCTTTGATATGGTGCAAGAGAGGTCTGATTAGGAGGAACTGTATTTCTTTCATAGAATTCAGGTGGAAGATGAGTCAGTGCCATCCATAGCAGAGTTATGCCCTTCAAAGACCATTGGATTTTGAAGGGTGTAACTCTGCATGGGGATAGCACCGTCAGTCTGTTAAATGCAGAGTTAATATAGGAAGCTGAATCTTAATTTCCCATTAGTTGTGGTGGAATTTAGGTGCTTTCCTGTAACTTCTGTGCATCCTAGCCTAAATAGGTTACCAGTTCCACTGGACAATACATAACTTAGATAACTTCAAAAGTTAAAAGGATGTTTTGCTAGTTTCAGATTATTAACCAATTCGTAGTTTTCTTTCAGGTAGATGTTGGAGATATAATTTTAATAAAAGGCAAAGAATATATACCTGCTGACACTGTACTTCTCTCATCAAGGTAGAGATGACTATCAATGCTTACCATGTAGAGGCTGATTTCTCTACCCTGCATTGGCTGTGGTTGCTCGAAGGAAATAATGAATAAACAGAAGTAATGCTCTCCTCTAATTATGTGTGAAACACTGAAAAAAATATAATATTGCTTTAAGGTATAATAAATCCATGAAGGAATTCATATGAACTCATAAAGGTTGTTTTTTTTTAAAGACTGGGATTTCCAGTATGCTCTCATTTCATTTGTTGTCTAGGTTTGGAGGCATAGGTATATACAGAGTGTTTATTCTTAATCACGAAACTCTTCAGAAGTTTTGCTGCACGATATTTTTTTAAAAAAATATAAATTTACCTATTTAGAGGGCCAGAAATCTTATTCTTGAAATTATCATGTTGAAATTATCATGTTGTTGTTCCGTCTGTGCAAAAATGACTTCCCTCATAATCTCAACATGCAAAACATTACCCTTGGTGGTTACGGTATTTCCTTACGGTTTATCATTATTTCCTTGGACAACTTTATTTACAAATCTGCATTTGATGTGTGGAAGATGAACTTTTTTTCAGAATCTGTTTGATTGGGTCTTTCTTTTGCATTGTGTAAATGCATGACTAGACAATTTCAACCAAACAATTTTTAAATGAACACATTTATTATTATTATTATTATTATTATTATTATTATTATTATTATTATTATTATTATTATTATTATTATTATTATTATTATTTATTAGACTCATGGGTCACCCAATCCCTGCTACTGCAGGGCTCTGGGCAGTGTACAGCAACAATATATATAACAGTAATATCACAAATCTAAAAGACTCAAATGTTGAGTTCCAGTGGTGAATAATTTGATATAAGATCTTATTTCTTTTTTGATATTTTCTAATTTGATATAAGATTTTCATTACTTTTTGGTTAAAATGGGCATTTATTGTTTCAGCCCATGCATTTGTAGGGTTGGAGTAAACTTGGATTTTGAAGTCAGTATATATTAGGAAGTGCACAGTGCTTTCTGTCTTAGTTACTCTGTTATCAAAAGTGTCAGTGCCCTTACCATACATAACAAGCATTGCACAATATTCCATGGAGTATACTAGGGATGGGCACAGACCAGACCACGGACCTAATTTCGTCACGGACCATGGGGTTTTGTGGCCCGTTTGCCCAGTCTGTGCATTTGCAGTTTTCAGCAGACTGCCCACAGACCACAAATTTTTCCAGGCAGTCCATTTGGTCCATGGGGGTGGTCCGTGGGCCAGACAACCCAGCGCCAAGGCATTAATTGTTAGGCAACCAGGGGGATGTTGTTCTACAGCTCTTCTGCAGCCCTGAAAATGTCTTTGCTGGGGGGGGGGGGAATGTCTCTAGCTGGGGGGGGGGGGGGGATTTGACAGACTCCTTCCCCTTTTGCACATTGGATCATAGGATCTTTTCCCCCTCCCCCAATGCCAATCTGCAGGCAACTTGGAGGGCAGGTAGAGGGCAGTTCTGGGGAGGTCCACTGCAACTTTGATGCCTCTAGTTGGGGTGGGGGGGAGTTGACAGACTCCTTCCCCTTTTGCACATTGGACCCTAGGATCTCGCCTCCCCAAGTGCCCATCTGCCAGCAACTTGGAGGGCCATCTCAGAGAGGTCTGCTGTGACTCTGATGCCTCAAGCTTGCAGGGGGGCTGTTGGACACACTCCTGAACCCACGGCTGTGATTTCCCCAATGAACACTTTCCTGGGGTCACCTGCTTTGGGGGAGGCCATAACTTGGCCCCCCCAGATCCAATCCTCACTAAAGTTGGGAGGCAGGTAAAGGAGAGTCAACTGGAGGCTCGCTGTGAGTTTGGTATCTCTAGCTGGGGGGGGGGGGGGTGTCCAGCACATCCCGAAGTCACGGACCACGTAGACCAAATGAACCACAGACCGGTCTGTTAAACAAAGAGGTCTGTGAAAATTCATGGTCTGTCGTCTGTATAACCCACGGACCAGTACAAACCTCTTATTTTTCTGGTCCATGCCCATCCCTAGAGTATACTTTCTTGAGTTAGCTGCGTACATATTTGAGCCAAAATGTCACAGAACAGAAAATATGACAAAGGTTTTCCTGAAAACTGTAAAGTGTCATGATATATTTTTAATGTACTTCCGTACACACATAATGCTCTTGTGCTAACAGGCTTTTCTGTTCTCTTCAGCAGAGGATAAAACTTCACATATACCTCTGTTTGTACACATGAGGTTCCCCCATCACTGATGTGAAAGGAAAGCCTTTCAAGCAAGAAGGCACTTCATGCACGCTTTAGAGTTCCTGGAAGAGGTTGCTAGATCAGGGGACGTGGCTAATTCCACTCTTCTCAGCACCATGTTTTCTGTGGATGTGTTATGGAGAACAGGTTTAGAGAGAACTAGAGCATTAGAATATGGTGAAAAGCAACATTGAACTGTTTACCTGTCCGGCTTTTAACTATATGTTAGACTGAGTAGCTGTTAGACACTGTGGGTGCAGTTCTTTCTGAAATGCTAGGTGCTGCCCCCTCCCCCCATTTGCATCATTTTGTGCTTGCAGTAAGTGGTTTGTGGTTTTGCTGGATTGGCATATAGAGCTGTACTTTAAGCACAGAAACGTTTGCTTGGAATACCAAACCACTGTAACACTAAAATCTGAAATTCTTATTCAGATTGCTCCTTATATTTGAATGGTAGGACATCTGTGTGCAGATATCCAGGGGCCTAAATGTGGCAAAGAACATGGCAGGAGAGGGTCTCCTCTGCCACTGTTGGAGACCCCAGCTTACAGACTCCGTTTTCCCTCGTTCTGACCAAGGTGATGGTTCGCACATGAATATCCCTGGCAGCAGAGAGCAGCATTCAACAGAAATTAGTGTGCAGGCATTAAATGCCAACCATAAGAAGCAGTGCGCGGATGCTAGCCCCCAGCTAGGTGGGGTTGGAATTGTGGGTAATTGAAGGAAAGCAAGTAGCCCACAACACACTCCTGTTCAGACTAGGTCTTAAAAGGGTGAGGAGCAGAAGACTGGGCTGCATGCAGACAATAATCCACAATTTGTCAACTATTATGTGATTAAACTCTGGTTTAGTGTGGTGTCTGAATGCAGGCTATCCAACAAACTGAGGGTGCTGTGCTGGCATTCTAAACCATGGTTTGTACTGACCGTGGTTTGTCACAATGTTTGAATACAGAAGTCCTAGTGTGTGCAGTACCACCGTCTAGGTTTGCCATTCTCCAAGTGTGACACAGAGAGCTCCTGGAGTTGGAACTGATCTCCAGATGACAGAGATCAGTTCCCTTGGAGAATGTGGCTGTTCTGGGGGGGTGGATTCTATAAAACGATACACTGCTGTAATTCCCCCCCTTTCCAAATCCTACTCTCCATGTGTTCCACACCCAAATCTCCACAGTTGGAAGACCGAGCACCATCCCTCATAAGCTTCTTCCACACAAGGAGGGACATAAAGCCAATAGAAAGCACAATTGGCTCTAGTCGCCCAGCCTTTTGAGCAGGAGAATTGGGCTCTGAGAACCCACATCAAAGAAACACGCACATACACAAAGATAATTCTTTATGGGTTCCATTAGAATTCTACTGCCAATGGGTGGGCTTTTGCCCTGATTAAATCTGACTTCTAATTTTACTGTTCATAACTTAAATTTAATATTTTAAATAATTATATGTTTATGTTTTAATTATTTTCCAGGGTATTTCCCCTTAAAATTCGTCTCTAAAACATGAATAATATTTAAATTTTGATCTATAGTTATTGTAACTTTTTTCTCTGACCTAATTTAAATGGATTTTGAAAAAAAGTCATCAAGCATTTATTAACATGAATAATAATTGTCAACTTTCTATCTCTCTCTGTTTTTTCTCTACTTGATTCCCCCCCCCCCCCCCGGTTTTCTCATTGTTCTGTTACGATAATTTTTAAACTGGGGTATGTAGGTGGCAGTAGGGGAAATAGTGAGAGTGACCAATGGGGAACATCTCCCGGCTGATCTCATCTGTCTGTCATCAAGGTTAGAATGAACCAGTTCTACAGTAACTGTGTGTGGGGGTCCTTATGTACCAAATCAGAAGATACAAAGAAGAGGTTCTGCCATCATACCTTTCACAACATCTCGATTGCATTTAAAAAGGATGCACATTAGAGTAAAGTGAGAGTGCAGCAGAGTTTCTTTCGAGCCTACACTAAGGCTGATTTTACATCTGACTTTCCCGCTGGAATCATTCTAGTTCCAAAAAAACCTGCCCATACCTCTGTGCGGTGTGAAACCGTGCTGCCACTGAAATGTCCATATCTACTAATTGCCCTCCTGTGGTCAAGCTGGTATTAAACCGCTTTATTCTGCTTTAAACAATTGCACTTAACAAGTGCACTTAAACCCCCTGGAGTGAAATTTCACACCACTGTGAAATCAGCACAGGAAAAGACAGCAGTCAAACTTTTAGAGGGAAGCCTAGGCTGATTTTACACCTCCCCTCTAAAGTAGTTTGACTGCTGTCTTTTCCTGTGCTGATTTCACAGTGGTGTGAAATTTCACTCCAGGGGGTTTAAGTGCACTAAGAAACCACAATTGTTTAAAGCAGAATAAAGCGGTTTAATACTACATACATACAACCTTTATTGGCATAGCATAAATAGATCGAACAAAGAGAACATTAAGCAGTAGGTACAAAACAAAACAAAGCGAACAACATCCATCAATATTCTCAGTGTTCCAGAGTGTAAAACAATCCTAGCATAAATTGCAGGATTTACAGAGTATTACTCTTGACTTCCATACATAGGCCAGAAATTCAGCAACAGATAACGTTATTGCTGGATTCTTATCTGCTAAAAAAAAAGTTAAATCCCCATCCAGAAAATCTCTCTGTGGAGGGAAAAGGGGACGAATCAAAGTATTACGCATAGCGGAATATTTAGGGCATCGGAAAAGGATATGGGCAATAGAATCAGGTTCCCCAAGATTACAATTGCAAAGTCTATCCTTGTACGGAACACCCCTATATCTGCCTAAGACAACTTCTGAGGGGAAATGGGTTTAATACTAGCTTGACCACAGGAGGGCAATGAGTAGATATGGACATTTCAGTGGCAGCACGGTTTCACACCGCACAGAGGTATGGGCAGGTTTTTTTGGAACTAGAATGATTCCAACGGGAAAGTCAGATGTAAAATCAGCCTTAGACTAACAAAAAGTTGCATAGACTGTTAAAACATATAAATCTGAACAGGTCCAAGTGCTCCAAATTTGCTTTTCTTGTTTTCACCCTATTTGAAAATAAACGGTTTCTTGAAATAGGGCATGCATATAACACTATTTTAGAGCTTTAATTAATACACATACTTGTATGGTAGAGAACCTCTTGCTTTCAGTAACTTACGTTACACCCAAAATACTATAAATCGGCATAGCTTTAAGGCTAGCAGAGGACTCTCATTACAGAGTTGCGCATTCTGTACTGCATGTGATTGACAAATAGTTGAAAGTTTTGCTGGTAGAAATACTGCATGATACTTTGATATATGCTTTGCAGTTATAAAATTATTTGTACTGTTTTTGCTTCTAAGCTGATTTTAGCCAAAGGGCCTGCTTTAATTTGAGTAGTGAGTGCCACTTCAGTGGTTTATGTAGTGTATCATGTTTTCATTCTAGTGTTTCTGCTGATCTCGTGTATTTTAGTCATAGGCTGGTTAAAACAAGTGAAGCATATCAACATTAAAATAGAACTAACTGGCAGCAGGGCAAACCTTCTATATTCTAAGAAGTATTCAGTTATTTACATTCACAGAAAAAATGGCAAACAAAAGAAATCAATGTAAAATGGAAGAATTACCTGTCTTAAATGTGGAAATACTGTATTAATAATGGTTCTGTCATTACTGTAGTAATTAATACATCTGTAACTTTTAAATAATTTGACTGTGACCCTGTAAACCTGTTTCTTGTGCAGTCAGTGTCTATATGTAGTGCAGCTATTTTCCTTGCTTAAGTGTTTTGTGTAAAACGTTTGAGAAAGCCATCAAGGGTACCTGAAATACCCATTTTTGCTTGTGCAGGTTTCACTTAGGTAGTTATTTCTTAGGTACTTCATGTTGCAAAGAATAAAATGAGTAGTTTATTGTTTGGCATTATGTGATGCTATGTTGTCAGATATTTTTATCTGACCAGCATTCTGTACGAAGAACATTCTGTTTGGTTACTTTACAAGTACAACTACAAAGGCAGTATGAAAAGGTGCTTGCCTTTTTCTTTATATCTTGTAATGTAAAATATCAATTTGGTTGCAATTTTCTGCAAATGCGAATGACATGTTATTCATATCAGTTTTCTCTGAGGAAGCATTGACGTTGCACTTCAATGGATACAAGTTCTAATGTAATTATCTTACAAAAATAATCTTTTCTTTTCTACAAGTGAACCTCAAGCCATGTGCTACATTGAAACATCAAACTTAGATGGTGAAACTAATCTAAAAATTCGACAGGTAAGAAATAAACTGCTCCCTGTACAATAGATTTATGTCAATGTAAAAAGTTGCTTCTTTATTTCACAGAATGAATGACACTGCATAAAGGCAGGATTATCTGTCTGAATCTAAGTGTCAAAGGTCATCAGAAAGTGGAAGGAGTTATATGCTGTAAATATGGTAAATAAGCATATGTGCTGCTTTTGACTTTCACAGTTCTAGTCTCCAGTCTGGGGGACAGAAACACTGATTCTATGCACCCCCTTCAACTGTTTCTCCAAACAGTTGCTTGACACTGTGAAAGCTGAGTATGCTTCACCATCAGATAGGGCAGATCCCTGTGCGCTTCAGTGTGTGCACTTCCAGCAGTTGCACACATATATACCTGAATGGGGTTGTGTGTACAACGTCTGTTTCATGACCTCTTGATTTCTTCCTTCAAGCTGGTTAAAACACAAGCCAATTTAATTTAAATTTAATTTGGGATCATCCACTAGTTGTTGACAGGAAAGAGATTTATAGTGCAAACATGATTTTGACTTTCGTTTTCATAACCTGTGCCATACTTCTTTAACAAATTGATGTGCAGCTTGTCTCTGTATTAGTTATAAAAGATGAACAGATACTCTTTTGCTTATATTTTGGAGTTTTCTGGGTGTAGGCTTCCTCCAGAAAGCTCACTGCCATTGAGGCAAGAGTGTGTTGTGTGCCCTGGCGGATGGGACGGAGGAAGGAGGGGTGGGTGCTGAGCAGTCGCACTTCATGTCGACACTTAGCTAAGGGTTTGATATAAATAATATATGTACAAGATCACTTTTACCAGAGTACTTCCGAGCATATAGGCTTGTCTCTTCGTACTCATGTAGAACCTTAGGCCGAGGACAGACTGGCAATCTGCCCCGCTTGGGGGCGTTCAGATTGCCGCATCTGCCCCCCGGCGTCAGCGCGGACTCACCCGTCCGCGAGGCGCCGTCCGTCCGCTTCAGCCGGAGACCACTTTCAACAGGTCTCCGGCTCTCCGGCCGCGCATCCCTGCCGCTTCCTGGCAGTGTGGATGCGTCGGCAGCGCGCTGGAAGCGGGGGCGGAAGTCTGAACAGACCCGCGCCCGCGCGCCTCCTCCCCGCCTCCTCCCCGGGACATCGCAGCCAGTGCGAACGGGCCGCACCGGGCTGCTTTTCCCGCGGGGCTTTTGGCCCCGTGTCTGTCCCGGGGCAGATCTGCAGTCTGTCCTCGGCCTTAGTCAGCCCTTAGGTATCTGGAGTGTGGGGATGGGCTTGCAAGGCAGACACAACACAGAGCAGTAGAACAAATGTAAAGTCTAGTGTCACCTTTGAAACCAATAAATGTTTATTCAAGGTATGAGCTTTTCTGTGCATATAGACAGAGGCTGAACAGCAAATTGACATGTAACATGATGAAGATGTTTTAAGATACGCAAAGACAAAACTAAATAACAAGCTAAGGTTATAAGGTCAACGGTTGTTTTGATTTAATTGGGGGGGGGGGAAGGACAGCAAAGCAATAAATATGTCAAAATAGGGAATAAATGCATAAAAGCATCTTTTCTAATTGTGGGGAGTAAACTGAGACTCACCATTCATCTCCTGTCATGCGTGGAGGTAACTTAACAGCATTTCTTTCTTTCTTTTTTGAGGTGGGTACAGTGATATGTCAGCAAAACACTCCAGTATTCCTTGCGTTACATTTAGTATTTTAATATACTATTCTGAAAAAGAAATACACTAAAATACAGAGGACGTATAGTCTTTGTTGAGAATACATATATGAGGACTGAATGAATTAGTATATGAAATGAGATAAGCCAGCCCCTGTTGAGTCCTGGGAAGGTTTTTGTTCCAAGTATTGTAATAACTTGTAATTCAGCTATTTCCCTTTCCATTCTGTTCCTGAAGTTCCTTTGTAGTAAAATAGCTGTTTTGAGGTCATTCATTTAATGAACTGGAAGTTTGGTGTAGTGATTAAGTGCATGGACTCTAATCTAGGAGAACCAGGTTTGATTCCCCACTTTTCCACTTGCAGCTGCTGGATGACCTTGGGCAAGCCATAGCTCTGTACCAGCTGTTCTCTCAAGGACAGCTTGGGAAAGAGCTCTCTCAGCCCCACCCACCTCACAGGGTGTCTGTTGTGGGGAGGGGAGGGGAAAGGAGATTGTAAGCCGCTCTGAGACTACAAGTGAGTGAAGGGCGGGGTATAAATCCAGTCTCCTCCTTCTCCTCCTCCTCCTCCATAGTTCTTTCACAGCTATTCTCTTAAGGACAGTTCTGGAAAAAGCTCTCTCAGCCCCACCTATCTTACAGGGTGTCTGTTGTGGGAAGGGGAAGGGAACGGAGTTTGTAAGCTGCTCTGAGACTCAGTGAAGGGCAGGGTATAAATCCATTCTCCTCCTCCTCCTTCTCCTCCTCCTCATTTCTCAGTCTTGTGATTCCTAATGTCAGATTTGTGTCCATTTATCCTCTGGAGTAGGGTGTGCTATTGGGGAAGTTAATAATAGAAGAACCCTTATATCCATTTTTTTAAATGAGCAAAAGTTTCAGTGTACTTTTTCTTCTAAAAAGTAGATGTGAGCTCCCCATCCCGAGTTGGATGAGGACCATGGAGGAAGGGAGGTTAAATCTCCCCCCACCGCACATTTTCAATATGATTTTAGTGGGGGAGATTCTAAACATAGAAACGTCAAGACCCATTCCTGGAAACATGGAATCATGAAGGCAGTGCATAGACACAAGCGCTCAGTATGCTGTCTGACTGTTAGGATGACGGGAAGAAAGTGATCAGTGCTTGCTTCCCTGTTGCCTGGGGCCTTAAGTGGAAATGATAGTTTGTGTTGGGGAGATGTGTGCCTGTAGCATGCAATTTAAACCCTAACAAGTGGAGACCCACAAGAAACTTGTGGGATGGTTATCCCATTCCTCACACGTTTGCTTCCTCCCTTCTCCCCCTACCTCTCTCACACTCTTTTTCCCTTCTGCCCCCCTTTCTTACTCTCTCGCTCTCCTCCATGTATGTTACTTCCTCTCTTTCTGACCCGTCATCATTCTCTTTGTTTTTCTGCCTCCCCACCTCATCACTCTTTCTCTCGCTTTCTGCCTCCTACTTCAAACCCCACCTTCCCCAGGCTCCACCTCTTGAATGTCCAGGAATTTCCCAAACTGGAATTGGCAACCCTATTTCCTTCCCACCCAACAGCCAACCTTTCTTTATCTGTCTTCAGTTTTCCATCTCCACCCCCCTCCCCCGTAGCCTCTACCTAGGAAAATTACAGTCTTTCTCCACAGTGGGGACTAAAGCAGCTTACATTATTATTTCCTCCTTGTTGTCTGCACAACAACCCTGTGGGGTTGGTTAGGCTGAAAGTATGTGACAAAATCTCCCAATCAGCTTCCACCACAAGATGGGGATCTGAACCTGGGTCTCGCAAGTCCCAATCTGAAGCTCTAACTGTTGCATCACAATGACTTTCATAGG
Source organism: Lepidodactylus listeri (assembly GCA_029233225.1). Lineage (NCBI taxonomy): Eukaryota > Metazoa > Chordata > Lepidosauria > Squamata > Gekkonidae > Lepidodactylus > Lepidodactylus listeri. Next base: position 105,011,340 of record JARCFY010000009.1, on the reverse strand, counting down.
GTGGCTGCTGATGAACAGTAGCAAAGCAGTGGGCCTAATTAAGTCATGCAAATCAAGTGGTATCAAGTCACACAGAGGGTGCTGCCTAGGGATGCCAGCCTCCAGGTGGGACCTGGGGATCCCCTGGAGTTACTGCTCATCTCCAGACTACAGAGATAACTTTGCATGGAGAAAATGGATGCTTTGGAGGGTAGAGTTTATGGCATTGTACCTCACTGAGGTCCCTGTCCTCCCCAGGCTCCACTCCCAAATCTCCAGGAGTTTCCCAGCCTGGATCTGGATCTGCTGCTGGTGGCCAGGGGGGGATACTTGGCAACCCTAGACTGCTGCCAGTAAAAACCCTGCTTTTTACTGACAGAAACAGTTAGAACTTTCCCCCCCCCCCCCAAAAAAATTCTAATCTCCTCACAGTTGATGTCTGGAGCTGATGCCATTTCAAAAGGTATTGGGGGAATTCAACGGTCCCTGAAGTTTTTTTTTAACTTTTCGGATTTTTCTGCAGATTGAGAAAGGGGCCTGACTATGTAGGAAAAGCTGTTGGGGGAGAGTGAGCTCTCTTTTGGCAGATATAAGCATCCACACAGAAAAAAAACCTCTCTGAATTAGAATATAGATTCTCCCCTCCCACTTCTAGGATTCTTTGCGCTTTAGGGACTGACCTATTTACAGTTTAAAGGATTGTTTGGGTTTGGTTAACTGGGATCAAATCCAGATTAATTCCCCTCCCCCAATGACTATTTAAGCTTATGGAAGGGACAGAAACCTCTCTTAGTTCTAGAAGCTGGGGGCAGGGGTGGATTAGGGTCGCTATTAATTTCATTCAGACTATTCAAAAATAGATCTTCAGATAACAGTGTTCTAAATATTTGACCATGGTTTAAAGGGAAATAGTTTAGTAAAATTCTCTGATTAATGGGTTTTGTTCTTTCTTTATATTGATCTTGCTTCATTTTTGTGCAGTTTCCATTTCTGATGTATGTCCAACATGATGCATGTCTGTTCTATATTGCCTTCTATTTTGCATTCAGCTTTGTGCAGCTTAATTTAACTGGTACTATCTCAGAAATTTAGCATAGGAATTATAGATTGCTATGCAGAACTAAAATGGGAACATCACTGACCACTGCAGATTCTGTCATGAGAGTTAATCTGTGGAAGTGTTTCATTAATAAAAGCCATACCACTGGAGGAGGTTTGAGATAAAGTGAAGGAAGAGATGGGTATATTAGTCCTGAAAGTGACTAGGTGATTAGATCAGAGCTTGAGCAAGATCCATGCTTGTCCTGTCAACAGATAAAGCAAGAGGAAAAAGCAGTAGAACCTAAGAATTATTTTACAATATAACTGTTTTGTGTTAAGATAGGAAGTTATCTGAAAAGGCGATACCACCTATGGTATAGGAGGTCCAGAAACTCATCTGCCAACTTTACAAAACTCATCATTCTGACAGAATATACAAAAGGGAAAGAATTTCAATACAAGCTTACAGTGACAGTATTTCTTAAAGTATTTACAAAAACTCAACAGACGCTGAATGAGCTGAAGGTTGACAAAAAACTTCAAGGAATACTGAGACAAACTAAAACTTGAAAGACTACAGGGACCAGTAAAAAAATCCCATTTCACAAATTCTTCCTTAGGTCTTACAGCTACAGGCATCTTAAATCTAACAGTGGAAATCTATTATTTGTAGTGGCTGTATAATACCACAGAGCACTGAGAATGTCAGCTCCAAACAGTTTCACAAAATTCACATCGTTTAACAAGTGAGAGAATTGCCAATCAAAAATTGTGCATGTGGTACTCAACCTACAGGAGTAAACAGCTGGCTTGATTATTTCCTTTTTGTATATTCTGTTTGAATGATGACTTTTGTAATTGTGGCATTGTATTATCAGAATATATGCAGGGCTCATTTCGTAGCAGGAGCTCCTCTGCATATTAGGCCACACCCCCCTAATGTAGCCAATCCTCCAAAAGCTTACAGAGCTCTTCTTACAGGGGCTACTGTAAGCTCTTGGAGGATTGGCTACATCAGGGGTGTGGCCTAATATGCAGAGGAGTTCCTGCTTCTAAATGAGCCCTGAACATATGCATTGTTAATGGTATATTATTGCATGTAAACAACAAACCATCTTAATTCTTGAAGTTTAAATAGTCTTTATTGTAATAGTATCTCATAAACATAGTATATAGCAGGGGTGGGCAATTGTTTTGGCTCAAGGGCCACTTTGTGGGAGCGGAGGTTAGCGGAGGGCCGCACCTTTTAAAATGATTGCATTCATTAGTTAACTTTGCATTTCAGAAAAGGTATAAATTGTATCATAAAAATCAATAAGTATAAATTAAATACAATAGTGGTAGTTTTATTCAATTTATTTATTGTGCTAATTTCATATCATCTATAGCTGCAAGCATATTTAATTTTAGAATCAGTTTAATGAGACAAATGTACCCTATCTCACCATGTGGCTGACTGTTTTGGCGGGCCGCAAAAAACTCTGTGGCGGGCCGTGTGTGGCCCCCGGGCCGCTGTTTGCCCACCCCTGGTATATAGTATTATATACAGTGCTTTAGTTACCTAATCTAATCATCCACACTGTGGTCCTTGGATATCACTATTAGCCTGTGGCAGGAAAATAAAGTATCTTTCAGGGATCCTCGAACCTGTTTCAGTTTTTAAAAAGAACAGTCAGGAAATCTGATCATGGATCAATAATGTATTTTGTGACTTGGCCATAAAAAAGATTAAACTTGGAGACACTGACCCAAGAAATGGGTGTACAAAATGATACATAGGCAACCTTGTCACTGTTCATAATGTTTACGGTATTACACAAAATTTTGTCTGCAGGGTTTGCCATTAACCTCGGATATAAAGGACACCGACAGCTTGGCGAAACTTTCAGGCAGAATTGAATGTGAAGGTCCTAACAGACATCTCTATGATTTTGTTGGAAATATCAGACTGGATGGGCATAGGTATGTAAACATCTGAGTAAGAACTCTTATCTTTTTCATCATTATGCTTTTATAAACAATAGAGAAGTAAGTTTTGATAGTGGAATTTCAGTTCACATACGAAGAAAATATTATGCTTTTATAGGTTGTCTGTACTTTATACAGAAAACGTGTTTGTCTTTGCAAGGTTTGTAAAGTTTCATACAGAAGAACCTAGTTACCATATGCAAACAGATTCTGGATTCAGATCATTCCAGTAATTGACTATTCTGGTTCCTTTGTGCTCTTCAGCTAACCCTGAATAGGGATACAAAAGATGAATACACTCCTAGAAAGCACCATTCACGATATCCTGACTCAAATGCCAGCTTCGTGATTCTGGAGCAGACCTAAAGCACACAGGAAAAAAAATACAAATTCAGTTCTAGGAATGTCCTTGGAGGACACAGTTCTGGTCTTCTTAGGTACTAACTAAAACTTCTGAATTTATCTACAGAGAGAGTTAAAAAGATCTATATACTAATTCCCAAGGCGCCCCCTCCGTGTGGATATCTAAATCCGCACATCGGGGCACGTGGGGGGCAGAGAGATTTTCCTGCACACTTGGGGGACTCCCCACGTGTGCAGAAAGATCTGAAAACATAAAAAAACCTTTTTGGGGATATTTAAATCCCCCCCAAAGTTAAAGAACGTTCCATGTGCATGTGCAGGGAACACTCTGGGAACTCTGCGGTGGCCTGGCGGCTGAGAAGCACTGAGGCCTCACCACTGGGGGTGGGGGGAGGGAAATCGGCCCGGCAGCTGAGAGCTGTTCGGGCCTCACCGCCGGTGCCGGGGGGGAAACAGCAGGCCTGGCAGTTAAGAGCTGCTCAGGCATTGCCGGTGCCTGTGTGTGGGGCAGAAAAGCGGCGGGCCTGGTGAGAGCCGCTCAGGCCTCACCGTCGGGGGGGGGGGAGAAGGATTGGTGGGCCCAGGCCTCGCCATGGGTGCTGGGGTGGGGTGGGGTGGGGTAGAAGACTCACCTGCGGCTGCTCCCTCTGTTCTGTAAAGCTCTTTCTCCCCCCCCCCCCGAATATTGCGGATCCCGCCTCTTGTATTATCTAATTGAGTGTTGTAGTACTAGAAAGCTCCTTGGGTCCAAATCTCTCAAGGCTTAGGATCTCTCTTCAGAGATTATTCTCTGTTACTGTTATTCCAAACTATAATACATTACTGAGAGTAGTTTTCTCTTAAGGATGCATAGTAATTTACTGGAACACAAATTGTTGCTTGCCTATGAGAGCACAAATCCTTTCAAAATTCTAAATCATTTGCTGGATTTCTCGTAAGTTGTTGATCTCAATTATTTCAGTAAAAGCAAGGCTGTCTTGGCTTCTGGAGTAATAACATCTATGTCTCTGATTTATATTACAATGTAGAACTGTTTCTTAATATTTTTTCTCTACCCCTTCATTAAGACCTCCCTGTCAGTCAGGGTGGGTTTTTGTTTGTTTGTAGAAATGGTTACTTTTCTCCCATTTTGGGATCAGATTTGTGAGAAGATAAGCAAAATTATATTGCTTTCTATAAATGTAATCCTTATCTCTAGTGCTGAGGGCTTTTTAAAAATAATGGGTTAAAGAAAATAATAAATATCTTTTTTTTCTGTGCAGGAGTAAAAATCAGTTTAGAGATAGCAATTTTTACTGGGAAAAACTCTGGATTGAGGTGTTTTTCCCCCGCAACCCCCCCCCCCAACACACCCACACACACAACCTCATCTTGGAAATTCTTTATTCTCTGTTTCAAATAATCCGATGACCTTATGGTCTTGGACAACATAAATCACACCAATACTGCCCTCTAATTCCACCCTCGTATTGAAGTCACTGCAGCCAAAATTTTTGCCAACATTAGTATCAGCCGGCAAAAGGATCCCCCAATAAGCAGAAGATGCACAAGATACAATCATTGGCTGAGTCCAGAAATCTCTCAGAGGGGCCGCCAGCATGCAAAGGTTTAATTCAGTGTGATGCTTTTAGTACTAAATGATATCTTTTGTCATCTTTATTAATTAAGATCCCTCTATATTGCTAGTTTTTATTTTTGCAGTGAAAGTTGGTCTTGGTGGAGCATATCATTTATCAACTGAAATAATCTATTTACAAACATATGCTTTATTGATGTATTACTCTGTAACCTCTGTTTTTTAAACTATTGTTTTTATCTCTTTTTATTCAGTTATTTTTAGAACTATAAAAATCAGTAAATGTAAATTGATGAAGAAAAGTAATATCCCTCTGTTAGTAGTATGGTGAATGTGACAATAGGCACAGTTCTCCTTTATAGACATCACTGCCAACGTTTTCAGGAAACTACACAGACTACAGAAATCTTTGACAGTAAATCTATTCGCCTTTACTACAAAACATGGCTATTCAGTTTGCAGGAGAATCCTAGGCAGAGTTAGTCCAGTCTAAAACCATAAAAGTCTATGGGTTGGATTCTGCCAGCTTTTTTACTCAGTCTCACTGAATTCCCTTTCTTACCACACCCTGCATCCTACATGACTTTTGTCCTTGCAGGTTCCATAATCACCAGCACAGCCTTTTTGGTGGTCAAAGGGGACTACCCCCTCTCTCTTTTTTTTTAATAATATTTTAATAATTTTCCAGAACATAAAACATACCATATTTTACAACATATAAGTTTTCGGAGTCATACATTAATTTCAATCCATGTATAAAATTTTGACCATGTTTTTAAGAATTGATCTTCATTCTTTCCATGTAGTTGACAGCTCAGTCTGTCCAATTCTGCCAGTTCCATAAGCTTTTCCACAATCATTTCTGGGGATGTTATCATTTTTTCTTTCCATAGTTTTGCCCAGCTTATTCTTGCCGCAGTAAGAATATAAATTATTAATTTTTGTTCTTCCCTTTTGAGACCTTCCGGTAACATGTTAAGGAGGTACAATTCCGGTTTGTATGGTAAATCTATATTTAACATTTCTAATATTAAATTTTTAACCTTGTTTCAGTACATCTGTATTTTATGACACCGCCACCACATATGGTAGAATGTCCCAACATTCTTGCCACATTTCCAACACAGATTAGAAGTGTTTCCATAACATCTGTATATTCTATCCAGTGACCAATGCCATCTATGGAACATCTTGTATAAATTCTCTTTATATGATATCGCAGTCGTAAATTCCCTTTTGAGACCTTCCGGTAAATTCCCTTTTGAGACCTTCCAGTAACATGTTAAGGAGGTACAATTCCGGTTTGTATGGTAAATCTATATTTAACATTTCTAATATTAAATTTTTAACCTTGTTTCAGTACATCTGTATTTTATGACACCGCCACCACATATGGTAGGATGTCCCAACATTCTTGCCACATTTCCAACACAGATTAGAAGTGTTTCCATAACATCTGTATATTCTATCCAGTGACCAATGCCATCTATGGAACATCTTGTATAAATTCTCTTTATATGATATCGCAGTCGTAAATTTTAACGTCTTCCAAATTTTAGTCCACTCATCTATATCTATTCTATAGCCGAAATCATTCATCCAACTAACCATCACCTTTTTAACTGTCTCATCACACATTTCATCATTCAATAAAACTCTATATATTTTTTGGATCTTTAAAAAAGGGGACTACCCCCTCTCGTTCACCAGTGGAGAAGCTGCCTGGATCCATTATAGTGGACTTAGACTGGAATAACTCCGCATAGATAGGGTTGCATTATTAGTATAGTACGCTCACCATTTTTATTTTCCACAAATGCATTGTCCAAATGCCTTGTTATAAATATGTGAGACCCCCCCTGGGCCTTTTTTCCCCAAAAGGCATTCTCACTCTCTGGTGATGAAATACAGCCCAGATGCAAATCTGAGGTGCCTCATTTAAATGCCCACACTTGATCTTACCCAAAAGGTCAAGAAACCCTTTAAACTAAAACCTTTTCAGGTCATGTTAGCTCGTGTCCTCTTCCCTAAACTTTATTTTACCATCCATCTCAGTTTCCTTTATTTGTAAATTTTGAGAGGAATTTTTTTTGGGGGGGGGGGGTTTACAGTTTGTTTAATTACATTAGATGATTTTGTATACATTATTTCAAAGGTTCTTTTTTTCTGGACCCAGTACTTATTTCCTGACTTTTTTATGGTCTGTGTCTATCTGCTGATTTTTTACAGATGCATTCCTGGAACTTTTCATATCATCAGAGTGTGGATCTATTATAATTCCACTATACTTGTCCTTAAAGAAGAGATAAGCACTTTAATTCTTCTCTAAAGGTAATAATTATAATAGATCCACACATCAGTTTCCTATGTGGAAACTGTTTTTCTGTTCATTTTGCTAAACTTAATAATAACTGAGAGTGCATCTTGCTGTAATATCCCAAAAGCATGTTAAAATATGCCATATATTGGTGTTGACTGTAAAAAAAATTAGCTTTAATTTTTGTGGTAGGAGCACAGGCTTGAGTGTGACTATAATGATCATTCTTCATGATATAAGAGTTACAAATGAATAATAATTTCTCATTACCTATCCTGCAGGTAGATTGAGATTGGTGGACTAATTTCTGTTTTTTATTAATAAGGTAGCCCATTTGACATTTCTTTTTCTTTTTTTATATATCAACATTTTATTTTTCATAACACAGACATACAAACAAACAAACAAACATAAAAGGGGGTAATCAATCAATGTTCAGGATTTTCTTTTACATAGTCAGCTGCCCAGTTGTATTATTTTGCATGTTTCACTGTATATGTTTAGATTGATACTAGAAGTAGAGCAAAGCTTTAACATATTAGTACCATATATGACCTTGGCAATTTTAAGTTCTATATTAATTACTAAAATGGTCTTCATACCAATCATAGAATCTTTTCCAAGTATCTTCAAATGTAGTCTCTTGTGGATCTTTCAGAGTTAGAGTCAATTTATCCATTGTTTCCAAGATTTTGTTAATAAGTTCTTCTTTCATAGGTATTTCTGTTCTTATCCAATATTTAGCATATAAAATTCTGGCTGTTGTAGTGATATATAATATAAGATAAAAATCGTCCTTTTTACAATTTTCAGGTAGTATACTTAACAAAATATTTCAGGTATCAAAAGGATACTACATTTCAAAATCTTTTGAAGCATTCCATACATTCCAGTCCAATATTTTTTAGCTTTGTAACAAAGCCACCACATATGGTAAAAGAATCCAACCTTGTTTTGACATTCCCAACACATATTTGAACATTTAGGATCAAACTTAGCTAGTTTATCAGGTGTAATATACCATCTATAGAACATCTTATATATATATATATTTTCTTCATACAAAATTGCTTTTGTAACTTATTTTTCCCCCAATTCTGTAACCATTTATCAATATCTATATTATGACCCAGATTTTGTGCCCATTTAACCACATTTTTAATCATTTCATCCTGTGTCTTAAAGTCTAAAAGAAGCGTTTAAATTTTTTTATAAGTTTCTCTTCTATACCTAAGGGTATCTTATCTAGTTCTGAGCATTTCTCATAGAAACCTAATGGTTTATCTTTACTGTATCTAGATTCAATTTGAGTCTTCTGCCACCAAGACAGGTTTTCTGTTGGTTTAAGTTGATTTTTGTTGTTCAGTAAATCATCATATCTTAAGGATCTTCTTCGTGGTCTCTGTGCATCACACCTCTGGGATAAAGTGCGCCTGCGCCGATCCCGATCGGTAATCTTCAAAGCCTAACGGATTTTCGCGCCAGCTCCCCGGTCACGTGCATGCCCCACTGCGCATGACCCGGGGAGAGGCACGAGGATCCCGCCAGTTCTCTTCTGACCGCCGCGTCGTGAGGACCCCCTCTCCGCTCCGGTCGGTAGTTAACTTTCGCTTCTTTTTTTTCCAACTTTGGAAAGGCCTTTCGGACTGATTTCTTGGACTTTACTTGACCTACGGACTGTTTTTCTGGGCTCTCTTTGGATTCTCCTCCTTCCACTCCCCGCCCGGCCTATGGCCCAGCGGTGGGGTTTCTTTAAACGCTGCCTTAAGTGTGGGAGTAAAATCCCCCCTCCAGACAAGCACTCCCTCTGCTTGCTGTGCCTAGGCGAGTCGCATCGCGTCGACTCCTGTTCGAGTTGCGCCGCGTTCTCCAAACAAACTCGGAAGAACCGGGCGGCCCGACTCCGAGTGGCTCTCTTGGAGGCAGCGTTGTCACCGAAGATGTCCGCAGCCGACGCCTCGGCAACATCCCCATCGGTACCGACGGGCTCGACGTCGCCACCGATGCGAAGCCCTTCCGGCACCGAGAAGTCGGCATCGAAAAGACCCCTCTCACTGCCACGAACTCCCGCTAAGAAGCGTAAGGAGGGCAAAGAGGGTAAGGGCAAGCTGAGGCACAAAACCTCGAGTGCTTCGTCGACGCATCCCGCGTCCGACATGACCCAGCACGGGTCTCCACAGCTTGACCCTCCTGGGCGCGAGCGACCCCGGGGCAGCCCCGTCTCCCCGATGCCGCGACCCATCCAGCTCACAGATTCGGAACCCGACATCGAGCTGACGCAGATCCCTCACAGCAGTCCCGAGACAGGGCCTGACCCGATGCCGGCACCGAGAGGCGAGCGAGACTGGCGCCTTCCCCCATCTTCGGTGCCGTGGGACGTCCGTCAATGGCGATACCTGTATGGTTCCTCCTACCCGCCACCTCCACAATGGTACCCAGCGGAGTGGGATCGCCAATCGACGTCGTCAAGAGTCTCCCGATGCCGAGATCCCCCGGCCCTGCCTCCGACTCCGATACCGTTACCGAAACCGAAACCGATACCGAAACTAATGATGCCGATACCCACATCACCCGATATCGACCTCCCTCCTTATCAGCCAGATCCGTCGACCCCTATGTCTCCCTCCGAACATTCCGACCATTCGATGCCCGAATCTCCCGAATCATCCGATGACGAATCTCCCATCCAGCCGTCACCATCCCCTGATGTGGCTGACAATCTACCAATCTCCCCCTCCGAGGACGTGAAATCCTATGGAGAACTTATCAAACGAATGGCACATTCCTTGGCGCTTGCCACGGTCCAACCAACGCCTACCGCTACCGATGCCATCTTCGATATCGTACAGATGGACACATCCACCGCGGTAGCGTTGCCACTAATTTCGGTGCTCTTGAGCACTGCCAAAGAATCCTGGGGCCACCCTTCCTCAACCCCAATTTCCAACAAAAGGTTGGACCACATGTATAGGCTCCAAGAGCCAGGGGCAGAATTCCTATTCATCCACCCCAAGCCCAACTCAGTCGTCGTGACTCCCTCCGCTAGGGGACGTAGCGGACATTCCTCCCCCTTGGACAAGGAGGGACGGAAGCTAGATTCTTTCGGAAGACGATTTTATTCAGCCGGTGCATTGGGCATAAAAACGGCAAACTACACAGCCTGCATGAGCAGGTACCAGTACTCCCTATGGGAACAGATGACACCACTTCTGGCTCAGCTCCCTGAGGATAAGCAACGTCTTGCTAGGAAGATCCAGAGGGAAGGCATGGTGCTAGCAAAGCATCAGCTTAACGCATCCAAGCATGCTGCGGACGTCACGTCCAAGACACTCACTTCAGCAGTCGCCCTTCGTCGCCACGCCTGGCTGAGGTCGACTTCGCTTCCACAAGACACTAAGTCCTTAGTGGAAGATCTCCCTTTCGAGGGTGAAGGACTGTTCAGCTCCACGACGGACACAGTTCTTCATGATTTAGATAAAAGCATCAAAACATCTCGTAACTTGGGTGTCTCACAACCGAGACAACAGAAGCAGAAAACATGGCAGAGATCTTGGTCCAAACAGCAACCGCGAAGATCTCCCACTGAACCCCAATGGCAGAGACCACCGTCTACTGTCTATCAACAGAAGCCTTATGGCCATAAGCCAAGATTCCCGTCCGCTTCCGCTTCCAAGACTAAACCACCCAAGCAGAGTCTTTGACTCTCCCATTCGCTCCGATATTCCCACCCGTCTATCCCCCTTCCTACTAGCATGGCAACGTATCACGACAGACAAATGGGCACTGTCGGTTGTAGCAGAAGGCTACAGAATAGAATTTTTCCAGATTCCACAAGAATCGTACTTCGTAACCACCCCTCCCTCCGACACCCTATCGTCGGAAGTCGAAGCCCTCCTTTCAAAAGACGCCATAGAACAGGTACCAACAAGACACCTTCAGCGGGGGTTCTACTCCCGCTACTTCACGGTCCCAAAAAAGGATGGCGGACTTCGTCCCATATTAGATCTGCGGAACCTCAATGCATTCATCACCTACAAGAAATTCCGTATGACCACTCTACAGACCATCCTACCGCTACTAGAAGCCAACGCGTGGATGGTGACGCTGGACTTAAAGGACGCATACTTTCATGTGACGATTCACCCGTCACACAGACAGTACCTACGCTTTGCGATCGGTCTGCGTCACTTCCAGTACAAGGCCCTACCCTTCGGCCTCTCTACAGCTCCTCGTGTCTTCACGAAGCTTATGGCAGTAGTAGCGGCACATTTGAGACTCCAAGGTGTCCACCTTTACCCCTACCTGGACGACTGGCTCCTAGTCGCCCCCTCTACGACGGAACTACAGAACCACATCTCTATTACCCTTCACACCCTAGAATTACTAGGGTTGACTATAAACCTCAAAAAGTCCATGCTTATCCCTTCCAGACGGGTTCAGTTTATCGGAGCTATCCTGGACTCCTTGCAATGCAGGGCATTCCTACCCCCCAATAGAGCAGCGGATATAGTCTCCCTTCTCCAGGCTATCCTAGAGACCAAGGAGGCTACAGCCAAACAAATCCTTCGCCTGCTAGGTCTGATGGCCGCGACAACGGCAGTAATCCCCTTCGCCAAATTGCGAATGAGACCACTGCAGCTCTGGTTCTTGAGGCGTTTCCGCCCCAAACTCCACTCCCTCTCCAAACGTTTCCAGATATCTACCCAGGTCCTGGAGACCCTGAATTGGTGGCTCGTGCCCCAGAATTTACACTCAGGTGCACCTTTCCGGCTTCCACCACCCTCAGCGACCGTCACCACGGACGCATCCCTATGGGGCTGGGGAGCTCACCTGGAAGGTGTAGGTGTGGGAGACAGGTGGCACCCCTCTGTGGCACACAACCATATCAATTTCTTAGAGCTGCTGGCAGTTCTCTACGCAGTGAGATCTTTCCGCCAATCCCTAATGGGGAAAACGGTGACTGTCCTTACAGACAACACCACCACTATGTTTTACATCAACCGCCAGGGCGGGACGGTCTCCCGTGGACTTTGCCGGTTAGCGATAGAGCTATGGAACGAGTGCCAGGTGCTAGATGTTCATCTGGTGGCGACTCATCTCCCAGGACTACTCAACGTCCAAGCGGACTTCCTAAGCAGAGGAGGAGCATCCCTACACGAGTGGGAGCTGAACCCCCTCTACCTGACTCCGATCTTCGACCACTGGGGACATCCATCCGTGGATGTATTCGCCTCTCGGGAGAACAAGAAGTGCCATCTATTCTGTTCCAGAGCAGGAACGGACCCAACCTCTCTCGGAGATGGTCTCCTCTTCCGGTGGACAGGGAAACGGTTGTACCTATTTCCCCCAATCCCTCTCATTCCGAGAGTAGTCCACAAACTGTTGACAGAGCGACCGTGGGCAATTCTAGTTACCCCATGGTGGCCGAGACAACCCTGGTTCCCCACGCTCCTCAGCCTCTCACGGGGGACGTATCTCCATCTCCCGACGGACCCGGACCTCCTCGGGATGCGCGGGGGCCGAGTACTGCACCACGATGTGCCCAGGCTAAAGTTGACAGCGTGGCTGATCCAAACTTAGGGCTAGAATCACGCATTGCTCAAGTTCTACTGAACTCACGCAAACTCTCCACTCGACGTTCATATGAGTCAAAGTGGACTAAATTTTTAACCTTCCTGGCGTCTGTAGGACGACCCTCAGTCCCCGCTGGACTTAAAGATGTTTTTGGTTTCCTCCTGTCATGTAAGGACAGGGGACTGTGTCACTCATCTATCCGAGTCTACTTGTCAGCCATCTCAGTCAATCATCCTAAGATTGATGGCTATTCAGTGTTTTCCCACCCAACAACAAAACAATTCCTCAAGGGAATGAATCGCCTCTATCCCCCAGTGCGGACACCAGTCCCGGCATGGGACTTGCCCCTGGTTCTCACTAAGCTGATGGGAAAACCCTTCGAACCCATGGCCTCATGCAGTCTTCAGCTTTTGTCATGGAAGGTTGCATTTTTAGTGGCCATCACGTCTACTCGACGCGTGAGTGAGCTCTCGGCGTTCCGTTGCGACCCACCATACCTCACGTTTCATCATAATGCCGTCACTTTGGTTCCAGATGTCGCTTTCCTGCCTAAGATAGTTTCAGACTTCCATATAGGGGCAGATATCACCTTGCCGGTATTTTTTCCTGATCCCCAGGACCCAACGCAACGTAGTCTACACACTTTAGATGTCAAGAGAGCCCTGTCTTTCTACTTGCACCGGACAAAATCCTTTCGCAAGTCTCCAGCTCTCTTCATTTCTTATGCCTTTCCCAGGCAGGGACAGAAACTGTCGTCTCAAAGACTCTCGAAGTGGATAGTTGAGACGATAAAACTCGCCTATCTTCTGGCCAAAAGGCCACTGCTGGCGTCCCTCCGGGCACACTCCACTCGAGCCGTGGCTACTTCCACAGCATTCCTCAAGGGCATTCCCCTGGGAGACATCTGCAATGCTGCAACGTGGGCGTCCCCTCACACGTTTGTGAAGCACTACGCCCTAGATGTCCGTGTCCATCAGCGTACTGTGGTGGGCCGTGCAGTCCTGCAAGCAGCTCAGATGTGAGACCTCCAGCACCCACCTCCAGGTATGTGGTGTTTATTGCTCGCTATTCTCCCAGAGGTGTGATGCACAGAGACCACGAAGAAGATATACAGGTTGCTTACCTGTAATTGGAGATCTTCGAGTGGTCATCTGTGCATTCACACCACCCGCCCTCCTTCCCCTCTGCTTTCGGTCTCCCTCACCTTTTTCCTTGGGGGCTGTTAGCAGCGGTCAGAAGGAACTGGCGGGATCCTCGTGCCTCTCCCCGGGTCATGCGCAGTGGGGCGTGCACGTGACCGGGGAGCTGGCGCGAAAATCCGTTAGGCTTTGAAGATTACCGATCGGGATCGGCGCAGGCGCACTTTATCCCAGAGGTGTGAATGCACAGATGACCACTCGAAGATCTCCAATTACAGGTAAGCAACCTGTATTTTCTTTTTTTGGGTAGGTGTTGGGGTTTGTAAATGCTTCTAATGGAGCCACGCATCTTGGAATTTTGGTGTAGACATTTTTCCTTTCTTGTTCCCAAATTTTTATAGGGGATGCTCTAATAAAACGTTGTTGAAAATATTTATTAGTACTTGCTTTTCTGTACTGTACAAAGGCATGCCAACCAAGATGTAAGTCATGGCCTTCTATTTTCAAAAGTCTTGTGTTCTCTAGAGTGATCCAATCTATTACCCAAGTCAAGGTTGCAGCTTTACAGTATAGCAACCAATCTGGTAGACGTTTCATAAGGGTAGAGAATGGCATCTCATAACTAAGTCACGATGGTTTGCATGCGAGCAGTGAAGAATGAACTACTTAGATAGACATTAAGAGTTTTCAGGGTATCTGTAACCTGAATAGCCCAGGCAAGCCCAATCTCGTCAGATCACAGAAGCTAAGCAGGGCTTAGCTGGACCCTGGAAAGTACTTCTAAGGGAGACCTCCAAGGAATACCAGGGCTAGGACATAGAGGCAGACAGTAGTAAGCCACCTCTCTGAAATGTCCAAGCTCCACTAGGAGTTGCCAGAAGTCAACCATGATTTTTTTTTTTAGTGCACACCCCTAGTTATTACCACCCTGACCTGGGTGGTCCAAGGTAGTCCTATCTCATCAGATCTCGGAAGCTAAACAGGATCAGCCCTGGTTAGTACTTGCATCAGAGACCAGGGTTGCTGTGCAGAAGCAGGCAACGGCAAACCACATCTGCTCATGTCTCTCCTTGAATACCCTACGAGGGGTTGGTTGCCGTGTCGGCTGCAACTTGACAGTACTTTCCACCACCACCAATGTTGTTATCATTTTTTTAGTAGACTTGAGAGTTGTCTAATTGGCGGTTTCTGGGTTGTGGGATAGTGGCGCGGTTGATATCTCAGAGAGCTCCCGAGAATCACCAACTCTCCATGCTTTTTAGGGGTTTACGGGGGCTCCCATAATCCCACCTGCTCTTCTGGGGGGAGGGCAGGTTGCAGGGGGCTTGACCCAGGCTCTCCCACTAATGGCGGTGAGCAGCTGGAAGCCTGAGATCATCCTGAAGCAAAAGCACAGAGCTGCATAGTCATGGAGCCATGACTGCACAAGCTGTGATCACCCATATAAGAGAGCTCCACACCTAATCATAACATCATAACATTGATGAAGATAACACTAGACCATGAGTAACTAGAAACGCAACAATTAACAACTAAGGTTCCAACAATTTCTATATCAAGCCCCTTTAAGTTTCCCAAAAAGTCGAGGGAATGAGGTGTGGAATTCCTCCCTTCCTTCTCTCTTGTCAGCGGCTGCAACGGGACTGGGAATTAAAGACTGTTAAAACACTTACGGGGGCCAAAAGGACTTAAACATTGTCACCTGAACAACTTAACAGCTTTAATAATATCTCTACTGGAAAATCTGTGTGAAAATCAAATGACTTTATTGCTTTGAACTTATGGTAATATTCTGCCCTGTATACTTTATGGGATTTTAAAAAGTTTTACTAATATTTTTAACAGAGAATAACTTTCCCAAAAAGGATTACAACCAGGGGTCATTTCGTAGAAAAAGAGGTGCAGGAGCTCATTAGCATGCCTATTAGCATAACTCATTAGCATATGCCATGCCCCCTGACATTACTGGCCGAATGTCAGTTTCAGCCCCATTATACCCTATGGGCCATTGAAGTCAATGGCAAAAACTCATAAGGTATATGAGGGGCTGGAGGAGAGGGGGTTTGAGGGAGAGGCCCCAAACTTACAGGGTAGCTGCTGGGGCCTCTCTCTGAAATACCCACCAAGTTTCAAGAAGATTGGACCATGGGGTCCAATTCTACGAGCCCCCTAACAGGTTGCCCCATCCCCTCCATTGTTCTCTATGGTGGGAAAAAACATTACTCTTTTCCCACCATAGAGAACAATGGAGGGGATGGGGGCAACCTGTTTGGGGGCCCATAGAATTGCACCCCCTGGTCCAATCTTCTTGAAACTTGATGGGTATTTGGGGGAGAGGCTCCAGCAGCTACCCTGTAAGTTTGGAGCGTCCCCCTCAAACCCCCTCCCCTCCAACTGTTTTTTAAACCGTTGCCAAATTTCGACAGCAATTCGGCGGCGGGCCATATCAGATCAGAGAATCTGATTCGGCCTGTGGCTGCTCTAGTGCCCACTCCTGGGCTGGCGGAGCACCGCTCCACCTCGCTCCAGCCCCAATTGACCTCTGATTACAACATTCCACTAAATCTGGCTGAGACTAAGTTTTGTTCTTATATATGGAAAGAAAAAAGATTATAGAAGACTGACTGTTTTCAGAGTGCACAAAGAGACCAGATATTATTTGATTTAAGCTGGAGGACATTTGGAATTAATATGGCTATTGTGCCGACGTTTTGGAACTGCGAGCAGCTGGACGGATACTGAAAATGTCCAGTTATATTGCTGGTTAAAACTAAATCTTTGACACGGGAGGAAGATGACTTCTCAAATTACACACAAGGAGGCATACACACAAGGAGACAGACAACCCACAATACTTTGATGAGATACAAGAGATGCAAATATTTTGTGAACAATTTAAAGAGATGCTTGTAAATTCAATCGAAGAGGCATTTACAAAAGCCTTTGAGAGACTATATGATAAGGAGCAGAGCAGTGCACCGGAAGTAGCAATTAAACAGGAAGAATTACAACAACAGCAGCAACAGCCACTTCTTAAAGGACTGGACTTCAAACAAGATCTACTACTTTATCCACAGACTTCTTCAGCCAAAGAGACAACAAGAAACTACGCAGTTCAACTCAACAGTCTCGTTAAGAGTATAAGAAAGCTCTCAGCTTTGGAGACAGCAAAGGAGAACATGTTTGTTCCAGAAGATAAATACAACTGGCATAAAAATTTACAAAGAGAAAAGACATAGAATCATTATGGTTTTAAAAACAAGAGCACAGAGAAAGAAAAAAAGTATTAAATATTATAATTACACAAATTTGTGTGTAACTATCCTGGCTATGTGTAATTGACTAATATGAGTTATAGCTTAATTTGGGGCGCGATCATACACACCCATTTGCCACGGAAGAGGGATGATTCACCACCGGATCGAAGTGGCGCGATCACACCAGCACATCTGGGAAGTGTCCCACAACCGTCGTCAAACCGTCGCTGATCTGGTGGGGAAGCGTGGTAAAAAGCTACTAGTGAAACTCCAGTAGCAAATGGTTTCTGCGGTTCACAACCAGAGTTTCCCTGTTTGATCGCACCAGCGTGAAAGTGTGGCATTGCGGATAGCGTGATCACATGCTATCCCAATGCCACGCGGGGGGGTTGTCCCCCTTCTCTGTGTGAGCATCATCGAAGGCCTCCTTAGGGGGGAGACACGATTCATCAATCCTCCCCCCCATTGAGGCGAATAATCGATTCTTCTCCTGCCCCCCATCTAAGCAAATCATCTGTTCCCCCTTCCCCTGTTAAAGTGCTTCATTGATCCCCCATTTAAGCGCCTCAGAAACCCACCACAAAAAAACCCAGCAACACTCACTTGCAGTTGCGTCTGATCATGCAGCGGCGGTTTGCCCCAGCAGGTCCACTGAGCTGTGTCATCGCGCAATCGCAGGGCAAATTGCTCTGGAGCAAAAAAGTCTCGATTCCCCTCCGGATTATTTCGATCATGTGGCCATGACCTTGAACTAGCAACATAATAGCAAAGATTAAGATTAATATTAATGTAAAGTAATTATTTGACCCTTGGGGGGAAAAGGTGTAAGAAAAAATATAAATTTAACACATAGTGACTTCAAATTTTGATATTAATATTTACTTAAGCAATATTTCAAGGTACGTAAAAGCAGACTCTACAAGTAATAATTCTTTGTTTTGGAATTTGCACCTAAATTATATCTGTAACTTAACTTGGAAACTTAATCCTATCCAGTTCCGCAAGTTCCATCAGTTTCTCTAAGAACTTCCAAATTCATGGAAGAAATGAAGAGCAATTTCTAAAAATTTGGTCAAAATGTTATGCATGGATAGAAATTTATGTATGACTCCGAAATTATGAAGATGAAATGTTTTTGTGTTTCTTTTTTATGTTGTATGGAAAAAAATTTAAAAATAAATTAAAAAAAAAAACTTGGAAACTTTATATTGGGTTTGGATGCTGATGGAGACTTCATCATGAAGTTAGTCTGGAAAATAATAACTGTCTTTTTCCTTATTTTCTTTCATGATGAAACAGTCAAATATATACAGCAGAAATGAACTATAGTAGAAATAATACAAGATTTTTTTAGATATGTAAGTTAATTATGAATGCTTTCTTTCCTTAAATACATATTATTTGTTTTACCTAATGCTGATAAACATGAAGATGTGTAACCAGTTACTTAGTAGATTATATAGACATGTGACAGATGAATGGAAATTTAGAGCTTGTATAACATAACGATGCTAAATGGATAGTTTATGGATAGATAAAAATTAGGTAATTTAGATATTTAATTATGTATGAGAAATCTGAACAAGATATATGAATGTAATCTTCTCTCCTTTTTGTTTTTCCTTTCTTTTTGAAAACAAATAAAATATTACATTATGAAAAAGAGAGTGTTGTCTAATAAACAGAATTTAAATTGAATAAATAATAACAGTATAGGTCTCTTTTCACCTGAAGAATGATTGGGGCTGTCTGATGATCCCATATTAGGAAATTCTAGAGCTCTGCTTGCACAGCCCCAGGCACTGGATACAGGATTTCCCCCTCCCGCAGCAAATTTTATACAAGCGCCCCCCCCCCTATGGCCAAAGCATTCTCTGCGCGTGCACAGGGAACACTTTTATTTTTCAGGGGATTTAAATATCCCCCCAAAAGTTTTTTTTTAACTTTTAGGATTCTTCTGCACATGTGAGGAGTCCCCCACGCGTGTAGGAAAATCTCCCTGCCCCCCAAGTGCCCCCCCATGCGAATATAGATCTCCGCACAGAGGGGGCCACTTCACTATTAAATATATAGATTCTAATATTACACTTGATAAAGTAATAATTTTCTTTTTGAAATGAGCTCAGAGATTTTTGCTACTTTTCTCCTTAATTTTCTTGCCAGTGATCTTTTTGACTGGCAGGGTCATTCTTAAATTAAAATTCAGCTCATTGACTAGGAAAGGAAAAAAATGAGAGGCCTTGGAACAAACGTTTCCCCTGAATTACACAGGATTAGAGTTGTAAAAATGTAATGGATCAAAAACGTAATCAGTCAAAAATGATTGATGATATATTAGAAAACTGCACTTGGTTGGGGCAAGATGTTGTAGTGCATTATATGTTCTGTAACAGAGTTTTCTGTTTGGCTTTTTTGAATCGTGTTTTTGGGATACCTCATTGTTAACCATCATTCAGCGTAATGGTGTGCATATCTACTGATTTATGCTCCCAGGGAATGGCATAGGATTGAAGCCTTAACAGCATGCTCACATGCCTTCCTGACTGTTTTTATTAAATATACTATTTTAGGAAGGCGTTATTTATTAAATAAAAACAAATCTAGAATGTGGAGACTGCACAAAACTGTCTTAACCAAACATTTTATGGGTAATCAGATTTAATTAGTTGTACAATCATACTATGCTTGGGGAGTCTTTGCTCTTCAGTTGCCATAACAATCCCCAAAAATTAACTTGCAGCAAGAACGTTGTTGAGAAATCATTCAGTTTTGTTCTGATAGTGCTGCAGGGTTATAGTTGCAAAGACTAGGGGAAAATTATTCTGCATTTTTGTTTCCTGGCTATAAATAGTGAGATTAAAGTTTTCTACATAGCTTGCAAAACCATTCACTTTACTTAAATGAAACACAAGAATAATTTTTTAAAAATAGGTCAGAATAAATAGAAGTTCTGCCTTCAGTCAAAATACTTTCATATTGTTCAATCCTTGTTTGTCTGATATCTTCTTCGTGGTCTCTGTGCATCACACCTCTGGGATTAAGTGCGCCTGCGCCGATCCCAATCGGTAATCTTCAAAGCCTAACGGATTTTCGTGCCAGGTCCCCGGTCACGTGCACGTCCCACTGCGCATGACCCGGGGAGGGGCATGAGGATCCCGCCAGTTCTCTTCTAACCGCCACGTCGTGAGGACCCCTCTCCGCTTCGGTCGGTAGTACTTTCGTTTCCTATTTGGAAAAGCCTTTTCGGACTGTCTTTCTCTCCTTTCTTGACCTCGGACTGTTTACTGGACTTGCTCTTGGAATTTTTCCTCGCTTCTCCCCGCTCGGCCTATGGCCCAGCGGTGGGGCTTCTTTAAGCGCTGTCGGGACTGTGGCAGTAAAATAGCGCCTCCAGACAAGCACGCTCTTTGCCTTCTGTGCCTGGGTGAGTCGCACCGAGTAGACTCGTGTTCGAGCTGTGCTGCTTTCTCTAAACAAACCCGCAAGAACCGTGCATCAAGGCTGAGAGTAGCGCTCTTGGAAGCAGCTCTATCGCTGAAAATGTCGACCGCCGAGGCCTCGGCGACATCCCCATCGGCCCCGACGGGCCCGGCACCGTCACCAACAAGGAGCACCGTCGGTACCATTAAGTCGGTAACGAAACGATCCCTCCCGCTGCTGCAA
This sequence comes from Lepidodactylus listeri, assembly GCA_029233225.1. Taxonomy (NCBI): domain Eukaryota; kingdom Metazoa; phylum Chordata; class Lepidosauria; order Squamata; family Gekkonidae; genus Lepidodactylus; species Lepidodactylus listeri. The sequence goes on along the minus strand of JARCFY010000009.1, from coordinate 104,990,463 downwards.
ACTCCTGCAAAAAAGCGCAGAGAGGGCAAGGAGGAGAAGGGCAAGCACAAGCACAAAAAATCGAGCGCGCAGTCGATGCATGTCGCGTCTGACCTGACCCAGCGCGGGTCTCCACAGCTTGACCCTTCTGGGCGCAAGCGACCCTGGGGCAGCTCTGTCTCCCCGATGCCGCGACCCATCCAGTTGATGGACTCGGACCCCGATATCGAGCTGATGCAAGTCCCTCGGAGTAGTCCAGAGACCGGACCCGACCCGTCACCGCCACCGAGGGGAGAACGAGACTGGCGTCTTCCTCCTTCTTTGGTGCCGTGGGACGTCCGACAATGGCGATACCTATACGGCCCCTCGTATCCCCCGCCACCGCAATGGTATCCGGCAGAATGGGACCACCAGTCGACATCCTCGAGAGTCTCACGATGCCGAGATCCACCGGCCCCGGGACCTTTCCCGTCACCAATGCCGAAGCCATCACCGGCACCGATGCCAATGCCGATACCGCAGACCCCACCTGATGTCGACCTCCCTCCGTACCAACCGGACCCATCAAACCCCATGTCACCTTCCGAACACCTATCGGTACCGAACTCCTTCGCTTCATCCGATTCCGAAGAGGAGTCCCCCACTCATCCATCACCATCTCCCGATGTCGCTGACAATCTCCCGATCTCCCCTTCCGAAGACGTGAAGTCCTATGGGGAACTCGTCAAAAGAATGGCCCACTTCCTAGCTCTGGCTACCATTCAACCAGCCCCTGCCGCTACCGATGCCATCTTTGACATAGTCCAGATGGATACATCTACGGCAGTAGCTCTACCATTAATTTCGGTGCTTCTCAACACCGCTAAGGAATCCTGGGGACACCCTTCATCGACTCCAATCTCAAGCAAGAGGTTGGATCACATGTACAGGCTCCAAGAACCTGGGGCAGAATTTTTGTTCATCCACCCCAAACCCAACTCAGTCGTGGTGACACCTTCAGCTAGGGGCCGCAGTGGGCATTCCTCCCCCCTTGACAAAGAGAGACGGAAGCTCGATTCGTTCGGAAGACGATTTTATTCAGCAGGAGCATTAGGTATAAAAACTGCAAACTATACGGCTTGTATGAGCAGATATCAATACTCCCTATGGGAGCAGATGACACCGCTCCTGGCACACCTTCCTGAGGACAAACAGCGTCTTGCCAGGAAGATCCAAAAGGAGGGCATGGTTTTGGCCAAACATCAACTAAATGCCTCCAAACATGTCGCTGATGTAACTTCGAAGACGCTCACTTCGGCAGTTGCCCTCAGGAGACATGCTTGGCTGAGATCAACGGTGCTTCCTCAGGACACAGAATCGCTGGTCGAAGATCTCCCCTTCGAGGGCAAAGGGCTGTTCAGCTCAACCACAGACACAGTCCTCCATGACCTGGATAAAAGTATGAAGACATCACGTAACTTAGGTGTTTCCCAGCCAAGGCAACAGAAGCAGAAGAATTGGCAGAGATCCTGGTCGAAGAAGCAATCACAAAGATCTCCCAATGAGCCACAATGGCAAAGGCCTGCACCCTCCACTTATCAGCAGAAGCCTTACAGCCACAAACCACGCTTCCCAACAGCCTCTGCCTCCAAGGCAAAACCCCCCAGACCTAATAAACAGGGTCTTTGACTCTCACACACGCTCCGGTCCTCCCACCCGGTCCTTCCTACCTGCATGGCAAATCATAACCATGGACAAATGGGCCCTATCCGTAGTAGCAGAGGGATACCGGATAGAGTTCTTTCAGACACCACAAGAACCCTATTTCGTAGTCACCCCTCCTTCCGACACCCTGTCGTCAGAAGTTGAAGCCCTTCTGTCCAAAGATGCCATAGAGCCGGTACCCATGCACCATCTCCAGCAGGGGTTTTACTCCCGCTACTTCACGGTACCAAAGAAGGATGGCGGACTCCGTCCCATTTTAGACCTGAGGAACCTCAATGCGTTCATCACGTACAAGAAGTTCCGCATGACTACCCTCCAGACCATCCTGCGACTGTTAGAAGCCAATGTATGGATGGTGATGCTGGACTTAAAGGATGCGTACTTCCATGTGACGATCCACCCATCTCACAGACCGTTCCTGCGCTTCGCGGTCGGTCCGCGTCACTTCCAATACAAGGCCCTTCCTTTTGGCCTCTCTACAGCTCCTCGTGTCTTCACAAAACTTATGGCAGTGGTGGCGGCTCATCTACGGCTTCAGGGTGTCCAACTTTACCCATATCTGGACGACTGGTTACTGGTCGCGCCCTCCGCGACAATTTTACAAGATCACATCTCAACAACCCTCAGCACCCTAAACTCCTTAGGGCTAATGATAAACCTCAAGAAGTCCATGCTCACACCGTCCAGACGAGTACAATTCTTCAGAGCCATTTTTGACTCCCTGCAATGCAGGGCTTTCCTGCCCCCCAACAGGGCAGCGGACATAGTCTCTCTCCTCCTTTCGATCCGGAAGGACAAGGAGGCTACGGCCAAGCAAATACTCCACCTGTTAGGCCTGATGGCTGCAACCACGGCGGTGATTCCGTTCGCCAAACTGCGGATGAGACCGCTACAGCTTTGGTTTCTGAGACGTTTCCGTCCCAACATTCATTCCCTCTCCAAACTTTTTCGACTCTCGGACCAAGTTCTGGAGACCATGACGTGGTGGCTGACACCCCAGAATCTTCAATCTGGTGCAACTTTCCGGCTCCCACCCCCCTCGGCAACTATTACCACAGATGCATCCCTATGGGGCTGGGGAGCTCACCTGGATGGCGTCGGTGTGGGCGGCAGATGGGACCCATCTGTGGCCCACAACCACATCAATTTTTTGGAACTCCTGGCAGTTCTCTATGCGGTGAGATCATTCCGCAAATCCCTGTCGGGAAAGACGGTGGCTGTCCTTACGGACAATACAACCACCATGTATTACATCAACCGGCAGGGTGGAACGGTCTCCCGTGGACTTTGCCGCTTAGCTATCGAGCTTTGGGACGAGTGCCAATCCATCGGCATTCATCTCGTAGCGAATCATCTTCCAGGACTGCTCAACACCCAAGCAGACTTCCTGAGCAGAGGAGGAGCATCCCTACACGAATGGGAATTGAACCCTCTCTACCTGACCCCGATCTTCGATCGCTGGGGTCACCCCTCAGTGGATGTATTTGCCTCTCGGGAGAACAGGAAATGCCATCTCTTTTGCTCCAGAGCCGGCGCAGATCCAGCGTCCCTCGGGGACGGCCTCCTTCTCCAGTGGACGGGGAGGCATCTGTACCTCTTCCCCCCGATCCCTCTGATACCGAGGGTAGTCCACAAACTGATGTCAGAGCAACCACGAGCGATTCTCATCACACCGTGGTGGCCGAGACAGCCGTGGTTTCCCACGCTCCTTCACCTCTCCCTGGGAGTCTACCTTCACCTCCCGACGCTCCCAGATCTTCTCTGGATGAACGAAGGTCAAGTACTCCATCACGATGTTCCCAAGTTGAAGCTAACAGCTTGGCTGCTTCAACCTCAGATATAGACTCACGCATTGCACAGGTTCTTTTGAACTCACGCAAGCTGTCCACACTCCGCTCCTATGCTGCGAAGTGGAATAAATTTCTAGCCTTTCTAACCTCGATAGGGCGGCCTTCCGTTCCTGCCACCCTTAACAACATTTTTGGTTTTCTGTTATCCTGTTCGGATAGAGGACTATGCCACTCTTCTATAAGAGTTTACTTGTCGGCTATCTCGGTCAACCATCCTGAGATTGGAGGATACTCGGTATTCTCTCACCCGACTACGAAACAATTCCTTAAGGGAATGCGTCGCCTCTATCCACCGGTACGGACACCGGTCCCAGCATGGGACCTACCTTTAGTTCTTACCAAGTTAATGGGCAAACCGTTTGAGCCCATGGCCTCCTGTAGCCTCCAGCTCCTCTCGTGGAAGGTAGCGTTTTTGGTGGCTATCACGTCTGCTCGACGTGTGAGTGAGCTGTCAGCGCTTCGTTGCGACCCACCGTATCTCATTTTTCGTCATGGAGCAGTTACATTGGCTCCTGGTATCGCTTTCCTACCCAAGATAGTCTCGGACTTCCATGTGGGAGTGGACATCACACTGCCTGTGTTTTTTCCTGATCCCCAGGACACGCCACAACGCAGCTTATACTCTCTGGATGTCAAGAGAGCCCTTTCCTTTTACTTGCATCGGACAAAGCCATTTCGCAAGTCTCCGGCTCTCTTCATCACTTATGCCTTGCCCAGGCAGGGACAGAAACTATCGTCTCAGAGACTCTCGAAGTGGATAGTAGAGACGATAAAGCTTGCCTACCTCCTGGCTAAGAGGCCATTGCCGGCATCCCTCCGGGCACACTCCACGAGAGCCGTGGCTACTTCTACGGCATTCCTCAAGGGCATTCCCCTGGGAGACATCTGCAATGCTGCAATGTGGGCGTCCCCTCACACGTTTGTGAAGCACTACGCCCTAGATGTCCACATCCATCAGCGTACTGTGGTGGGCCGTGCAGTTCTACAAGCAGCTCAGATGTGAGACCTCCAGCCCCCACCTCCAGGTATGTGGTGTGTTTATTGCTCGCTATTCTCCCAGAGGTGTGATGCACAGAGACCACGAAGAAGATATACAGGTTGCTTACCTGTAATTGGAGATCTTCGAGTGGTCATCTGTGCATTCACACCACCCGCCCTCCTTCCCCTCTGCTTTTGGTCTCCCTCACTTTTTCTTGGGGGCTGTTAGCAGCGGTCAGAAGGAACTGGCGGGATCCTCGTGCCCCTCCCCGGGTCATGCGCAGTGGGACGTGCACGTGACCGGGGAGCTGGCGCGAAAATCCGTTAGGCTTTGAAGATTACCGATCGGGATCGGCGCAGGCACACTTAATCCCAGAGGTGTGAATGCACAGATGACCACTCGAAGATCTCCAATTACAGGTAAGCAACCTGTATTTCTTCTACCATGTTCCCTAAGGCAGAGCCTGCTTTCTGATGTTGGAAGTCATTGCTGCTTTTTCCCATTTCTTCTTTGTCATTTCCTTGGCTGCAGTGAAAAAGTAATAATAAAAGAGACAGCTCATTAATAGAACTGGATTTATTTTCATTTCACCATATTTCAAAGGCCTTTTACCTGTGAGTGCCTAGAACATGTATTGAAATGTCAAAATTCGTTGAATGAAGTTTTCTGAAGCTACGCACATGGCAAAACAACATCAACAATTACTGAGCTGTTTTGTTTTTTGTAGGCTTTATTATCAGTACTACAATATGTTGAGAAACACTGTGTTAAAAGGGACTGAGTGTAAAGAACAGTCATAATGCTTGCATGAGTAAAATATTAAAAGTAGAAATTAATAGAGCTCAGTTCAAAATAATGCTCACAAGAAGACTATGACACTCCACAAGTACATTAAATCAACACTGTAAAGGTACCTCAGGAAAGGAGAGAGAGTTGTTCCGGTTAAGACAGCCGAGAGTAGAAGAGCTAAAAGCTATAAAGTGTCAAATATGTACATTTAAATTAGAAGGTTTATAAGGATGAAGCTCTTAAATGAAACAACTTCTAGATCTATAAGTATCATTGATCAGGAATGTCTATTTTAGTACTTTAGCGAAGAGCCATTGGGGAGCATATACATTTTTTTTTCATCACCTCAGTTGTGAATGTTTGCTCTGATAGGGTTGGAAACAGAATACTAAAGAGAATGTACCCAATATAGAATAGTGAGCCTTAGGAATTGTTTTTAAATTGCTTTTCTCTGGTGGCCAATAGGACAGTTCTTGCCAGCTTATATATGTTGTACCTAAAAATGGTATGATGTTTTTAAATTGTTTAAATTGTTTTAATTGTTTTATGATGCCATTAGCCTTGTTAGCTGCCCTGAGCCTGCCTTGGCGGGGAGGGCAGGGTATAAATCAAATAAATAAATAATAAATAAATAAACTTGGCTGTTGGTTGGTTGGTTTACCTGCTGCTGTTATCCAGAATTATTTGTTTTAGTGTACCATTTGGCAATGTACCTTTGCTCTGCTTATGGCGCTCTGTCCTGTTAGGAGGACTCGTAGAAGTGCAGAGCTGTATGGACCAAAGTAGGCTTAACCCATACTGTGACATAAAACCTCCCATCTGACACCGTAAGGAGACTGTATTTAGTGTAAAGGTGTACAGGAATTTTCCAAAATAGCTAGCTTCTTCAAATGCATAAATTCACTGAGTTGGATGCTACCAGCCTTTCTGCTTGATCTGATTCCCCTCTTCATTCTAGCAACCATCCTGATGTGGTTTTTGTCCACACAGGTCATTATTCCCAGCATAGCCTTTTCATTGGACAGAAGGGGCTCCCTTCCTCTCTTGCTGGTGGAAAAACCTGATAAGGATACAGCCCTATGTCTGGAAGTCAATATACATGTCACATTGCTTCATGCTTCTTGATATGTCAGGGTGAAAAAGAGGTCAGAAGCTGAAACATAATAAATGTAGGTTGAATATTTTGCCTGAAACATAGTCTAACTTGTTGATTTATTCTTTGTAGCACTGCTCCACTGGGACCTGATCAGATTCTTCTACGAGGAGCTCAGCTAAGAAATACCCAGTGGGTTCATGGAATAGTTGTCTATACAGGACATGATACAAAACTCATGCAGGTTTGTCTTATAGCTGTGAATATTATTTCATGTGTGTTTGACCTTACACAAGACAGATCATACCACTTCCACACTGTGAGACTTTTTGTAATACTATATACCCATCTTCACTTTCTGTTTGGTTGTACAGTGTGCATCTATCAAAAAAATTAAATGTAATCAGAAATGAGAAATCCATATATTCCTTCTGAACTTTCTGTACTTTTATCCACAGAACTCAACAAGCCCACCTCTTAAACTATCCAACGTGGAAAGAATTACAAATATCCAAATTCTGTTTTTATTCTGCATTCTTATTGCTATATCTTTGATTTGTTCAATTGGTTCAGCTGTATGGAATAAAAAACATGAATACAGAGACTGGTACATCAGTTTAACTTGTAAGCATTCGAAGTAAAATTATTTTATTGTCACAGTAATATTATTTGAACTGCAAAATACAATTCATAGATACGTCTTTATATTAACAACTTTAAAGTTCAGTATTTTCATTGTTCTTAGATAGCAAGGAGTTTTTAAAAATCAGTATTCCCAGTTATTTGGGTTTCAAATACTGATTTGGTATTTAGATTCATGGTTTTTTTTTGGGGGGGGGGTGGTTTTGATATTATTTGTTTCCATTATTCCATATGGGGAATCATTCTGAGGGGCTGAAGGGACAGTTTTGTAAGCTAACAGCACTAAAATTGCAGGGAAATGAGGACCAGCTGTCCCCTCATGACCCCCCAAGTTTCAGATCAATTCAGTCAAGGGTCCAGTTCTGTGGGCTCCTGAAAAAAGTGCCCCTAGTCATTCTCCACAGTTTTTAATGGGAGGGAATTTCAAGCTTTCTCCGGGGTGAAGAAGCCAGTAGCCAAACACAGTTGAGCAATTGCCTCCCAGTGCAAACAAATCAACAAACCCAGCAGAACCAGGGAATCCCAGCAGAACCATAAGTGTGGCAAACCAGAGAATCCCAACAGAACAAACTTAAGCAAGGGGGAGCACTGTTTCAAGACCAACTGAACCAATGTCAATCCATCAGAGCCCAGCAGAATCCAAAGCCAATGTGACAGTGCCAACCCAACAGAAGTAACATCAAACCAGAGAATCCCAGCAGAACAAAGTAATGCAAAAGGAACCCTGTTGCAAGCTCTGCAGAACCAATGTCAATTCACAGAAGCCAAGCAGGACAAACTTAAGCAAGTGGTTTCAGAGGCCACCCATATTGGTCTGCAATAGAACAGTTAGATTAACGTCCAGTAGTGCCTTAGAGACTAACAAGGTATTCAAGTTATAAGCTTTCGAGAGTCAAAACACACTTCATCAGACATTAATAAGAATGGAGATTTCATAGTCTTTATATCCCAGTCAGAAGGTAGGTGGGGTGTTGTAGAGAAGTAACTCAGGATGCAAAAGTAGAGAAGTAACTCAGGATGCAAAAGTACAATGCATTTTGTAATCAGCTTGATTAGAGCCGAGGGGAAGTGCTTGGGGCAGAAAACTAGCAACTGTAGTGAGATAAGAATCCTATGTCCCTATTCATCTGGGGGAAGGGGGGTTCCATTGTTCTGAACTTGTGAAAAACATTTGCTTGGTTCTATTTTTAAAGAAAAAGCAAAGATTTCCCCACACACATACCAGGCCAAAAAAATTTAAAACCCCAAACAGAACAACAAACCAATTCAAGACAGCAAGAACCAAAACTAATGAAGACTAGCTTTAAAAAGTAATAGCAAAAAACAAAGTACTAGTCCCCCCAACACAACAGTCCCAAAAAAATCACAGGAAAACTAGAAATATTTCAAACCAGGCGATGGACTTCTGCAGGTAGGCAGGCAGAAAAGTATCCTCAAGGTTCTAGACTCCTCCAGCAGCATCAGACCACCAGAGCAGCAGAAGTGCACACTCCAGTAATCTCTCACTGTAATGGAGTCAAGCTGTAGTCGGGGCCTGCTTTTATGCTCTTTGTCCACAGTCAGAAGAATTTGAAACAAAACTAGGCTATGAGAGAACCACCATGATTGGGCAGACACTACAGCTCCCCTTAACAAGCTGTCCTATTTGCCTGTGAGAACTGCCTCCTTCCCCTGCCCTCCAGTTGCCTGGGAAACCAGATATGTGGGGGGGAGCCATGCTTGGAGAGTTTTGAACTGCCAGTTCTGGATATACCCACATTTATGGGCTTTCAGGAGAGATTCTCTAATGTGCATTCAGATCCAGATAGGTCACAGACCCTTTTGGGGAGGCTAGTCAGGCCAGGATCTTGGAAGACATCAGATTATCCAGTTACTTAGGTTGCTGGCGTTCTGTCCACCAGGAAAAGAGGAAAATCCTTCTGTTTTAAAGAACAAACATGGATACAACAGACTTCTTGACATCATTTGAGATGCTCTATCTCTCTAGCTGATTCCACATCTTCTTTTAAGCTAAAAGTTCGTGAAAACTTTCCATGAAGCTTCTCAGAGCAACGTGCGAGGATGTTGTGATTCCATTAGCATAAACAATTTTGAGCCACAAATCCAGTTTTCACAAAATGGCATCCTGACTACATACTACATAGATATTTGTTCTTCAAAAACCCAGGCATAGTTCACCATGCTGAAGGCTGAAGTGAGTCTGTCAGAGTTCAATCTGGAAATCTTTTGAGGTCTAGCCAGTCTATCTGTTACAGACATACCTTATCGGTATTTTGGGGCTAATTTTTGGATTGGATATATCCAAGTGTGCATCCCAAGTTCATACTGTCCAATACACAGTATAAATCCGTTGGTGCAAGAAACTTTGGATGGGCATGAACCAGGAAAATTGAGGTTCATGGTTGGTGAGGGTACATGAACCATGAACTTTCCATTTAACAAACTGGTTTGTGGTTCATGAGGTTCGTGGTGTGCTAGACCAGCCCCCTTGCAGTCTAGAGATGCCAACCCCGCAGTGAGTCTCCAGCTAACTTTCCTCTGCCAGCTCTCCAAGTTTGGTGAGGATTGGATTTTGGGGGGCGAGTTACAACCCCCCAAAGCAGGCGCCCCCAGGAAAGTGCTCTCTTAGGAGTGTGTTGAATGGACCCTGTATAAGCTAGAGACATCAAACTCCCAGAGGATCTCCCCTGGATGCTTTTTTACCTGCCCTCCAAGTTTGGTGAAGATTGGCTAGGGGGCCTCAAAGCAGGTGCCCCCAGGAAAGTGCCCTCTGGAAGAATCACAGCCGCAGGTTCAGGAATCAGGACTGTGCCAAAGGACCCCCTGAAAACTGTAGCAGAAGGACTGGTGTGGCTCAGAGCTCTGAGACCACCAGACACCACGCAGCCAGTGTCAGGTGTTCAAAAATCCCACTGAGGGGGGAGTGTGTGGGTCCTTAGCTGAGGAACCCACTGGCTGAGCCCCTCTACCTAGCTGTAGCAGAGGGACAGGTACCTCAGAGCCTTGAAGCACCAACACTGTTCACACAGACTTCCAATTCCTTCCCTTTCTGCCTCTAATGGTAACTACTCCCTCTCTGCCTAACTGCCTGCTGCAAAATGAAAGCAGCTGAGTGTGAGCTGGGGGTATAGATCTATTCGGTTCCCATAGAGCAGAATGGGAGGTCTCTTGTTGGCAGCCAGAGCTGCCTATCAAACTTTGGAGAGCCACTATTAGTGTTTCAAGGGCTACAAAAGTCCACCCCCTCCCCCCGTTGCCTGGACAATTGATTCATTGGCACCAGCAAGTCTGGCCCAAGAACCTCCAAGAAAAACAGTGCAGTTCATGGGAAATGCAATTGCACGAACCAAGGCGCATGAACCATGCATGGTTCGTGACGAATTTCAGTTCCTAATTTGGTCATGCCCATCCCTATTTGAAATTGCATCTGAGTGTAGTAAACATTCATCTTTAGTGTTGGACTCCTTTCACCCTACTTCAAGTAAAGCATGAATGTGAAGTTTTGATGTGAAAAATAGTAAACATTCAAACAAATGCAGAAAAAGAGGAAAATTCAGTGGGTCAGGTACTACAGATCCATTTCACTAGTGGTAGTGCCTTCCTCCCATGCCTTGTGACGCAGGAACTTGCCACTATTATGGATATGTGGGGTCTTACTCAATGTCAGGCTGTTCAGCATAACATTATTATGCTACTATGTCTTGTTACATTAAGTTATGGTATTATTGTGTTTTTATGAATTAAGTCCTGAACACATTGCTAAAACAGCATGAAAACAGTGAAATAGTAATTGAGGATATTTTGTTAAAAGTTTTTGTTTCTGAAGAAATTTAAAAGTAGATTTTTCAAAATGCCAGGCCAGCTGTGCTTCCAAAAAATCATCTATTAATTTCCCAAACAAGACAAACATACTAACCTTATCTCTTTTTTTTTCTTTTCAAATAGATGGAGGCGCGAACAACTTTGGACTGAATTTCCTAACGTTTATCATTCTTTTCAATAATCTCATTCCTATCAGCTTGCTCGTTACACTAGAAGTGGTAAAATTTATCCAAGCATATTTCATAAATTGGGTAAATATGAATATTGTGCAACGTAGAACAAATTGTAGAATAAAGGTGGTATATGCCTTTCCTTTACAATTAAGTCTGCATTACCGTTAAAATGCAGCGTTTTTTAATGAAGGAAATGGTTTTGTAAAATTTAAATTAGACATCAAACTTTTTTTTTCATACAGTTGTAAAGAATTGAAATTACACCGATTTTGGTCAAATCCTTTACAGCCGAGTCCCCTGAAGCACCTGTGCCGAGGCAGCAACTCACAGGATTAGGCTTAAAATTCTTAATGCCTGCTCAAAGGGCAAACATGTTTTCTTGTACTAGTGTTGTGATCTACTGCCCATTTATGCATGCCGTGCAAAAGAACATGGTCTTGGCCAGTGTCTTATATTGTTGCATAAGGAGCTTTTTGGCCCATAGAAACTACAGACACCAGTACAGCAATGTATCAGGCATAACTGGTAGCAAGGAAGAGGGTTAGAGGGTTACTTAAAATAGTACAATGCTTGGACGATGTTCTTCCCCCCCCCTCCGGGAAACTGCCCCGCGACCCCGGGCCCTTCCAAGGCCCGCCAGCCGCTGCTGCCGGTGCCTCTCTCTCCCCGCCACCCCTTCCCTCTCCCTCTCCAGCAGCGGCCGCCGGGCCTCGGAAGGACCCGGGGAGGCGCAACGGCAGGCGCTCCGTTTTCCCAGGGGTGGCTGAGCCCCCCCCCCTGGAAATTTCGGGGGTGGCTCAAGCCCTCGAGCCCCCCCATACTCTACACCTATGTAGTGTACAACATACAACTTGGCTCCAAGGGAGATTAGGACTTCTGTTTCTTGAACAACAAGCCCCCTCCCCAGACCACATTGCAATATTATTTTGAAACGGAGGTCTCTTTCAGAAGTTGTTTCTAATGTGGCATGGGGAAGTGTGCTGTTCAAAGACAAAAATTTTAAAAAGATTTAGATTGTGTTTCAAAGAGTTACCTTAGAAGAGCCCGTATTCTTGAGCATGTCCGTTGGAATTATTTAGTAACTGATATCAGTGTACCTAGGAATTTCTGAACTGGAGGATTCACATAGAAGTTCCACTGTCAACAATAAAAATTAATCTAATGTTCAGAGGACAGAATAAAAGTTTTAATTTTTCCTGGGCCATAGCTTTTTTAAAAGCTGCCTTTTCTTTCAATAGGATATTGACATGCATTATGAGCCTACAGACACTGCTGCCATGGCTCGTACATCCAATCTCAATGAAGAACTTGGTCAGGTAGGTTGTGTTCCGTAATTCCTTGGTAACTAAAGTATTCCCTGCTTTAAATTTGTAGGAATTTTCCTGTAGCTACTACAGGGGTTTTTCCCCGGAAAAAAAAAGAAATTTATTGAAAGTGCCATCCTTCAGTTACAAGGCAAAGAGCTTAATCCTTTCTCCTGGCTTAGCAGCACCCATGTATGTGAACAGGTGTTCCCTGCTTGCTGCTTAAAACTTCACACATCTACATCAATTCAGTGTTTTTTAATCCATGTCAGTTTTATTAGCATCATGACTCGGTACTCCTGTGTGAACCTATCCAACAGCTCCAATCATCTTGAGAGACCCTAGTTCAGGTGCCCCCACCGTCTGAAGCTAGACGGATGGGAACCTGAGAAAAAGACCTCAGTCAGAGTGCCAAAATTTTGGATCTTTCTTTCCCTCTATTGTTGTCTTCTGTTGTCTTTTTTGCATCCTTTCACTGATTCTTATTAGCCCTCCTCCCTGTCTCTGTGTTACATGGCTGTATGTTTTGAGAGAGAGAGAGAGAGAAATGCTATTTTTAATGTTCAAAATGTTTTGATGTTTGCCACCTTGGATGGCACAAAAACGTTTTAAATAAATAGTTTCTCTGTCCCATAAAAGATTTCTAAGTGGCACTGTATCCCTAGTTTTGGTAAGCTCATTAATGTCTGTAGGAGGTAAGAAAGGCCTCAACTTTATTCAGTTCATTCTGATGCAAACTATTTGAACTTCCTTTGTTGAAGAATGGCCAGTAAACCCCTGTGCAAAAATATGAATGGATAGAAATTTAACATCTGACAGTGCAGTTTTGCAGATAACATTACAGTGGCCAGGATAGTCTACTGCTGGTAACCTTTTTTCAAACAAAGGGAGAATGCAGCATAATATTGCTGAATTAGCGTTTATGAGAGACTGTGATGTATTCATCAGGGCTTAAAGATGAAGCATTTCTCATGCAGTACAGAGGCTAATCAGTTTAGCAAAACTGGAGAAACATTTTTGGTTGACACATGTATACACATGGTGAATAGAGCAATGGCCGAGGGCAGAATGGTTGTATCAAGCTATCACCTTTGATGGGTGTGGGCTCCTCAATAAATGCAGGCCTGATGGACATCAAAACTATATTATTTGGAGCTACACTATTCCACTGATTTATACACAACTTGTCTGGCTTGTAACAGACATTTCATATTTACATTTGTAGTGTGTGCTGTTATTATTGTGCTGTTATTATTGAAAAAGACCCTCTGGGCCGAAACGCATTTGATCTAGCGATATGTGTTATTAGTATTTTGGTCTTATTGTACGTGCAACTTAGATTTGTTGCTGTATCCTGTGTAGATGTAACATGATACCCACTACCTCTCTGTTTTTATCTACATTTTACATATGTTTATTATCTGTAGTTATTGTGCACTATGTAATAAATAGATTATTTTGTTCTATATTTTAGCTGCTCAGCCTTCTAAGTTCCTGACTTGCTTCTCAGGTTGGGTTTTTTCCCCCGTTAGACCATGAAACTTACGCCTAGGGATACCACAAATTTCACAGCAGACCTATTCAACATTGTATAGATAGAATTTGTTGTGTATAGCCAAAGGCTGTTGTGATCACAAAAGAAACATAAATCATAAATAACATAATTAAAGTAACTGTTAGACAGTGAAACATACCCTGTTCAGCACTCATACTCAAGAGTGTGTTTGGCTTGTGTTGGCAAGTATGAACCGCTGCAAAACAAGTTTGCAGCTGCTGTTGGTTGGAAAATCAGCTAGGAGTTGCGTTCTGATCTCTTGGCACTTCCTGTTTCAGGGCCATGTTGTGCCAGGACACAGGAAAACTTCAGGGGCAATTAGAAACCAACTCACAGCTGATGAGGTATCAACTGGAGATCAGAAGTGATCAGCTCCTGATTTCATTGCAAACAGGAGAGAAGGAAGAGATCATATCTTTTTCTTTGCATCCCAAGATGGCAGCTTGAGATGGGATAAATAGAAAAGGAATTGGCTGGGCTTCTTCCCATCCACTTCAGTTTACTGTATTTTAGCAAGTCCAGGTCACAGCAAATTTTCTAGGGTGTGAGATGAGAAGAACTTGACTTTCAGTGGATCACAGGGACATCACGTGTTAGAAACTGATTCCAACACACACACACACACACACACACACACACACCCTGGACTTGGTAGTTACAGAGCAAAATTTCCTCAGGGGGAGATCAGAAGCAGTCTTCCAGCCAATCTTTCCAGATGGAAGTTGGCTTCTGTTGGCTGTGATTAAATACAGATTGCGAACAGCCAAACAGCCTGTCGATAAACTGGCTGCCTGATTGACACTCAAGAATACAGTGTGAGCAGAAACAAGCATCCCTCCTTACGCCTTGATAAATCTGTTAGTCTTTAAAGTACTATGGGACTCTTTTTTGTTTTTAAACTTCAAATGCGTAACTGCAGACAACAATGCTCCTGCAACTTTTTCCAAATAAATAAAAAATTAATGTCATAAATATTAATCCAAGCAGGTTGGTTTATAGTCAGGTTAAAAAAAACAATGAAAATGTTTTTCTTACTAAGACTGCCACATGTTATTGAAAATACTAAATCGACACAATTTGTTATAAGTGCTTTTGCAGTTTTAATCTAAACGTATGCCTAATAAAAAATGTTAATGTGCTTAGGTGAAATACATCTTTTCAGACAAGACTGGAACCCTGACATGCAATATAATGCAGTTTAAGAAGTGCACAATTGCAGGAATAGCTTATGGGTAAGTTTTCCGTAAATACTTGTTGGGGTGTTTTTTTGTTTATTGTGGGGTTAGGTTGGTATTTGATCGGGTGACCTTTTTTTGCATATGGTCATATTTTGGGGACTTAAATAGTCAGGTTTTTTACTATCAACTCATTCAGGAGTACCACTTTTTAAAATAATTTCTTCTTCAGTATTCTTATTATTCCAACATTAACATCAGATCAAATAAAATAATGGTTGCACACTATCATTATATTTCCACCTGTGAGTATCCCTGGAGCAATTAAAATCCAAAGATTATCCAAAGATCCAGAAGCCTATGGCGTATGACTCAGCATTTTCTATTTTAATACCTCGGAACCCAGTTAACTCTATCCTTTTGCACGTGATTTTGTTTGAACAGATTATAACATTACACACACTGTGGAAATTAAATTGACGCTTGATTGGGCAGTAGGTTGAGAGTACGTCATTGTAGCGCAAAATTCGTAAGTCTCTCCAAATGTCCTAGTTCAGAAAATTAATATTATAGAAGAGCCTTTTTAATTTTAAGGGAGAATCCCTTAATGTGAACAGAGTCATCTTAAGAAAAGACATTAAACTACGATTTTTAAAATGAGCTGCTGCTGGAACATTTTATATGGAAAAGGTCCACCTATGACTGGAAATAATAATAAAGATTAAATGTGCTGGTAGCCACAATTATACTCGCTCTGTCATTTTTAGGCAAGCTGGTGGCATCAGTAGTGTCCTTTCTCCAGAAGTTGGACAGATGTCATAAGTCTTTAGCATGTGCCTGTCGCTGATTATCTGAGTTTCAAAGGAAACAAAACAAAATTATCTTTTTAAAGTATTCCTATAATCTAAATGCAGCCGTTTTTTTCTTCTGCTTTTTTGTAGTACCCCAATTACTTTGAATATCAGTTATTCACAATTGACAAATGGAAACATACAAAATAAATCTTTTCTAGCTCCATGTAATCTTTCAGTGTAACAGCTTTTTTTAGCTTCTAGGCATCCCATCTAGGAAAGGTCAGACTGGATGATGGAGAAAAACGAGTAACCCCGAGGATGAAATTGTATGTTGCTTCAGTAAACACGTTCCCAAACTTGTGTTTAACAACACGGCAGACTGGGAATAACATATGCAAGAAAGAATTAATGGAAGGCAGGAGTGGCAAAACCGCTGATTTCTTCCCTGGCAAATACCTTCTTTCCCAGAGCAGCTAAAGACGGTAGTTTTCGTAGGAGAATCAGCAGGTGGGTAAGTTAAGCATCCCCAGCCTGCCATGTCTCCAGTTGTCCCAGTTCCCTCATACTAGCATTAGGAGGAAAATTAGGTATTACTAATCCTAATTGTGCTCCTCATAATGTTTAACTTAGCCCTGAATTATTATTGGAGGAGTGGGTAGTTTAAAGACAATATAACATATTGTTTAAAGCACACAGGGGTCCCCCCCCCCCATTTCTTACACTATTTTACAACCAGGAAAAAAAGGCTGAGATGCTTGCTACGTTTATCTATCATAGATAATACATTGATGCAGTAATTATGGGGGCTGGGATCCAATACACTATGTTCAGTGTTTTGTTTATACATGGGGACTTTTCAGCTTCCCCCCCCCCCATAGCAGCTTCCCACAGTATAGAACCCATCAAGCCCCCAGCAGAAATCAGGGGACCTCCAGAACACCACCCTTTCAGGTGCAGGAAATATCAGCAACCAACACCCAACATGCAAAGGAGTTTATGTGCATACACGACTCTCTGCTCCTGGGCCAGGAACAACTAGTGATTGTCATGACAGGCTTTATTTGTTTTTCCACCAGTTTCACGTGCTCCCCAATTGATCTTCCATGGACCCTTGTTACGCACATTCATTAATATTTTAATGCTCTAATAACACCATGTCTTATCATTTTCAAATGCGGAAGACACCGCATTCCCAGGAAAAGATCCTGAACACTGTGGCTTTTGGGATCCGCAAACAGTGGTGTGCAACTTGAAAACTATATTAGAGGAACACATGCAGCTTCCTGATGCGAACTAAATGGACATGTATCTAAAGATTATACTTAGGAACAAAGCTGTGGTGTAATAGTTCAGCTCAGAAGGTGACTTTTATTAGGGGTAGAATCTTTTCTACACTGATTGTCTTATTGCCTTTAATAGATAGGGTTGCATGTGTTGTTCTAGTTTCCCACCTCCACCTCTGTTCCACAGTCCCAGCCTAACCACATAACTCTGTCTTATTAAACAGCTTTTCTGTCAGGTTCAAACGTCATATTTTGTAATCGCTTACTGAGTGACTGAAAGGTTCTTTTGTACCGATTGTCTGCCTTGGATCCAGGTGAGAAAGGCAGACTATAAATCAAAATAATACTAATCGGGGGGGGGCTAAGGCACAGCAACACAATTGGCTCCCGGAGCTGGTCCTGGGTGCCGCTGGCTCTTTGTTCTATTTAGAGGAGTTTTGGGGGGAACCCAGGCTCCACCAGGAGTTCAGGTGCAGGGGACTTGATTCGGCCCCCCTGTTTTGCCGGTAATATGGGTGGAAGCCCTGGATTGTCCAGAGGCAAAGAACAAAGACACGCAGTTATGGCAGGCATAAATTGCACCAGATGTGTACGCCCTGGAAGCAAGAGAGTTAATCTCAGCCTCGTCACTGACATCAACAAAGATTTATAATGTAAGTACCTGGAAAAACAACATTGGAGAAGCAGAAGACTTTCTCTTTAGGCCCCTGTAAAAATCTGTAAAAGGACACGGAAAGGAGGTTGGGACTCCCCCCCCCCCCTTCCTTGTGGAGCCACAGAGACAATTCATTTAAAGAAAGCTGAGTGAAATATTGCTTGGGGCAGAGTGAGACTTTTGTGCTTTGATAAAAAGATTTTATAGTGTTCTTGGAAAAAAGACAGAAAGAAAGAGAGTTATTTAGAGTTGATTTTGCTTCTTTGTGGCAACTTTTTATGATGTCACGCTTCATTGCTGGAAGCGGAGTTGCTTATGACTACCGTTCTTAATGGAGATATAAGCATCTGACTTGTGCAAACGGATTCTCAGATATCAACGACTTTAAGCATGGTCAGCTTTGAAAAGACCACTGGCAGTAAGCAGTAGAGATTGTGGACTCTGCTGGGTCTTTGCTACTGTTTTAAAATAAAGGGACAAGATCCAAAAAGAAAAATGCCAGACGATATTTGCCCAGAGAGCTCTATAGAAACTAATCAACTACAGGTCTCTTGGAAAGAGCTTTGGGCTATGATTGTGGATGTAATTATTTTAGCATTTAAGGACATTTTAGAACTGCTAAAGGATAAATACACTGCAATACCAACCCAAAACATAACTTCAGCATCAAACAGTGCAAGAAACAGAACAACACTACATTTTAGTGGACCCAACCTATAGAGGAAAAGAATCCCAGCAGCAAATCATGCTAACTGCAAGACACCACCACAAACAACCTGCCTTAACTTATAGAGAAAAGGATCCTCAGCACTTAAAAGTGCAAGACACAGAACAACCCTGCAATCAAGATGATCAAGGCTACAGTGAGAACAACAGACCTACTAAAAGACTGTCAAATTCTGCAACCCACAGACCGATTTCACACAAGCCGCTGCTCCGCCCCCGCTCTTCACTTTCCCCCAATTGCACGAGTCAATTTCCCATTATGTGCTCTGCGGCCCCATTTTGACCCGCAGCTTCACTCGATCTTTTTCGTGTCCTCTGGATCCTTAAAAAACAGGATTGCAAAGAAGCAGAGGAAATCGGGCGAAGCTGTGGGTCAAAATGCAGCTGCGGAGCTCATAATGGGAAATTGATGCTTGCAATTGGAAAGGGAAGAGTGGGGGCGGAGCAGCGGCTTGTGTAAAATCAGTCTCAAAGTTATACTCCACAGAGAAGACGAAACAGAAGCTATGAAAATATTAACCACCATAAAAATGGAATACAGATGGCGAGCCAAAATACCCTCTACCTATAAGGGAGAGAGGCACAAAACGATGACTTTATTGAAAAAAGGACCTTCAAAAAAGAAAAGAATAAAACCTCCTAAATAAGGCTGATCAAGAGAACTCTGGTTTTTGTGTAATTAACTAAGATGGGCTAGGGAAAAATATTGGCAATGAACTAATACTGGTGACAACTGAATTTATATCCTTTTTCAAAATATATCTATAAAATTATAGTCCATAATAAAATCAACCCCTGTTTTTGTGCAACTGATTTAGATGGGCAAGGGGAAATTGTTTTGGCAATGAATTAACAGTGGCCATAATTGAAATTATATATTTATTCTTTGTTTTAATGCATTTATAAAATTATAGCCCATAAAAAATTAGGGAAGATTTTAAGAGTTCTAGAAAGTTTTATAAACAGAATATAAAATATTAGAGAATAAGCTGTTTTTAAAAAGTGACTTAGATTATATATGTGAGAAGGATATTTAGGGAAGAATAACAACAGAAGAATGTAGAGAACAAATTTCTTAAAGGTATTAAGGTGGTTTGATACATGAAACAAATTAGAGAATTTACTTATATGTTAAAACAATTAGCCTAAATAGAAACGTTATAAAGCCAGTTAATGGGTAAAGATAAAGTTAATTTATTAGAAGATAGTTGTAGAATGTTTAATTAGGAGAGAATTGGCTTGGTTAGTAATAGAGATATAATAATTATAAATTGTTATGATTATATTACTTTATAGTTAGTTATATAGTGCTAGGATTGTTAAAATTGTTAAGGTAAAACATAGACTTGCAAAAATAATAATGGTCTATATGGTGGGAAAATTAATCTATATGTAAGAGGCGGTCTAAGAGATATGATATTGTTACAACCACTCTCATGTATGTATGTGTGTTTGTTTGTTTGTTAAAAATAATAAAAATTATTAAAAAAAATAATACTAATCAATTATTTTCTGGGTTATATAATATATTCAAAATATTCATAAGTTCAGTGATAAATTACAGGGTAAATCTAATAATCAGCTATGCATATGGATAAGTTTTAAGGAGTTTTTTAATTGTGATAACTAATTTTACTGTACAGATCATTAGATGTATTTTTCTTTGAGCCCTGGGAAAATACAATTTGTGTACTTCCCTGTAGAGGTAGCATTTCTGCTCTAGTTTTGACCTCTGCAACAAAGCAGTAACAAGTGCATATTTGTTCTCAAATAATGGCAATAATGTTTCTGTGAAAAATTCCTTTAGGCATTCCAAATGAAAAGAAATTTTATTTTTAGCATACCCTACAAGCAATTCCATCACAAAGGCAATTATGGATAGATAATAGTTGTATATAAAATCACAACTCAAAATATTTTGAAGCTTTTTTTCCCATTATTTTGAAATAGCTATTATCTTTAGATAACTATGCTGCACAATTTTTATCTTCTATTTACTATTTTTAAAGAACTATGGTCCTGGTCCAGGACCGCTTAAGTGAATCATTCTCTTTTACTTTTGAATTGTAAGCCAAATGTATATGTTAGTATTTCAGGATAAATTGTTACAATTCTAATAGCACATTGGAAAAATACTTTAGGAGAAGACAACATAATTGATCTTTCACAAAACCCTAAAAGGTGAGGAGGGATAATGTCTAGATTTTGGAAATTGAATATTGGACTAGATGAATATTTGGTCTAATCAGGGCTGTTCATGGTTCACCTCTCAGAAGGGAGGCATTTTCCAGATTGCTTTAATGTTCCATTTTCATTCCCTAGTGTTACCGGGGGGGGGGGGGGGGGTTCCTCATGTCCAGATGATTTCTTTAACATCCCCATGCTGTCCTGGTCTTTTCTCATCTCTCTCCCCCCCCCCCCCCCCGGTTCTTTCCTAAACTAGGTTTTTTCTGTACTTTTTTCCCCATTGCGGAATGAATTTGCAAGAGAGCCTGTTGCTCCTATACCAGGCACTGTTAATAACAGTAAGACAGTAATATATTTATTTACTTATTTATTTATTAGACTTTTACCCCGCTCTTCCAGAATAGCCGGCTCAGGGCGGCTTACAACAATATAAAAATACAATACCATATACAATATAAAATCTAGTAACACAAAAATTTAAAACCATAAATAACACATATAAAGTGCTAGCATTTAATTCCTCAAACAATAAGCAGAACAACAGCTATATGATAGAACAAGAGCAAAAGAAACTTATAGCTGAAAAGTACACTCAACCAATAATTCATATAACAGAATAATGCAAAAATATCAATTTAATACAATAGAACGGGGGTCCAAGAATCATCAATCATCAACTAAACATCCGGTAGGTATATTCATTTCTGGCAGTCTTCATCAGGGAAGGACCATCATATGACTTCATGAATGATGAACTGAGCAATATCCAAGGAAACAATCCTTAAGATTAGACTAGTCCAGCACTATCAATTATTTATTCTGGAATCATACATGGAGTATTCATACAAAGTTATACAAGCTTGCCTAGCTATGTATAACTTTGTATGACTACTCCATGTATGATTCCAGAATGAATAATTGATAGTGTTGGACTAGTCTGATCTTAAGGATTGTTTCCTTGGATTTTGCTCAATTGACCGTCATTTTTGAAGTCATATGATGGCCCTTGCCTGATGAAGACTGCCAGAAATGAATATACCTACTGGATGTTTTGTTGATGATTCTTGGACCCCTATTTTATTGTATTAAATTGATATTTTTGCATTCTGTTATATGAATTATTGGTTGAGTGTACTTTTAAGCTATAAATTTCTTTAGCATTTAATTCCTCGGCATACAGTTAGCTTCTTATGCACAATTCCCATCAGATGACCACGGTACTCTGGTTGGGCTATAATTGAAAGAGAGAGGGAGAAGGAGAAGGGGGGCCCAGAGGAGTCAGGGCTCACTCATCATAGCTGTCAGATGTCAGTGGTGACAGTGGCGGTAGTGATGGTAACGGTGGTAGCAGTGTATATCTTTAGCCAATTCCACTTTATATTGTTCTATGGAAGTTAGTTTTACTATATAAATACGCTCAGATCATGGCCCCACTGGTAGACCTCCTGATGGCTCCTGATGGTATTTTGGGCCACTATGTGACAGAGTGTTGGACTGGATGAGCCATTGGCCTGATCCAACATTGGCTTCTCTTATGTTCTTATGTTCTTACATATCATAGGTAATCCAAGACATTAGTTCAAATTGGTCACACCGTATCTATTGAACCAGACTTGCTCTCAGTGTGTTTCATACTGCAGTCTTTGTTTTGCGTTCTATGTTCATTTAACAATAGTTTTCATCTAAATTCTCCTTCCATTTAAATTTCCTTTATGACTCATCTGGGATACTTTCCTGTATTTCTTTACCTCCTTCGTACAGCCATTCTCCTGAATCTGAGGATTATGGCTATTCTTCTGATGATTGGTAAGCACTAACCTTCACGTAATATTCATTGCATTCAAAACTCATTGTATGTAAAACTCTATTAACTACTAACTTTTACATTTTTATTACTTGTGAATGATTTTTAAAATTGCATAATACAGCGGACAAAGGCCAAGAAAGAGTCTCTTTACACATATGCAAAAGATAGCAGCTCCCAGTTATGAGTTAGGAAAGCAGCCTTAACACAATGTAAAACTGGATCTGGACACAAGCTTTACTGAGCCCATGGGTGTTTTGAACCCTTCATAAACATTTTATCAGGTTGGTTGAGGTTTATAAACACAATGGTGTTCTACCAGCATTTGTATTAACATTTTTAAAGCTAGGTGATACGTCAAATTACCTTATCAGCAGAAATATTCAAACCACAGTTTAATAAAGTTACATGTGGAAAACGTCACAGGCAGTTCAGGATTTTAATGTCGGTTACTAGCTTTTACTGCATTTTATTAGGGGAGAGGAGTTGGGAGTGTATTCTTGTCTAGTGTTTTAGTTATGTATTGTAAGCGTTATTGGGGGTAAAGTGGGATATAAATATTTCAGTAAATAGAGTTTTCTCTTGGTTCATTCACATATGCAGGTAATCACTGTTAAAAGTTATCAGGTGTCTGTATGCATGACTATTAGTGGCAAAATTTTCTTTGGTTTCATTGTGTGTAGAAGCTTGTATATCCGGATCTAATTCTTCAGCTAATTCAAGTATATATTATTCTGTGGAAATCCACCAGACTTTAAATAAGTACTCAAAACAAGAATAATTAACGTTTCAGGATAGCTTAATAAAATACTGGGATAAGCTACATTCTTGTATGTTAGATAATAGTAAAACGATGTTAATTTATGTGTGGGCTTAAGTAATATGTAATGCATTAAACGTTTGCTATTATTTTTGCTGTAATTTCCCATGTATTTCTTTTTTTAGGCAGAGTTCACAAACCAAAGATGAAAAACCGTTTAGCGATTCATCATTACTGGAAAATCTCCAAAGCAAACATGTAAGATACAGAAATAAATATTATGCAGATAAGGGAGAAAGATCTTAGTAAAACAGAAGTAACATATACTGCTATGAAATTGGGTTTCAATCCAAAGTATTCTTGTTTGGAAATAAAAGACTCACTTTATTTAAATAAAACATACTTTCAAACAAAATCCTAAATGCGCTGTAAAGGCAACAAATGTGACAAAACCCAAACAACCGCATAGACAAGAGGAGAGTTCACTTCGGAGCAGAGAAGTACTGGGAAGGGGGGGGGGATTGGTCAGTGTTTGTTTGAGGGGGGATCTTACTTCTTCAGGGTTCAAAATTTGATTTCTCTTGAAAATTAATTTGGAACTTTCTAGAGGCAGCAGCAGCAGCTGGAATTAATTGAGCCTACATGCTTGTGGCCATCTTTGCTCTAAACTACCCTTTTTGACTCAAGTTGTCTGTGACAAAGAGCCATTCAGGTTTTGTGACAGGCCTGTAATATTTAGTTAAGGTGCCGTTCCCAGCAGGGCCTGACACCTGCGTCCTGAACATGCCTAGTATGTCCTGTTTCAAATGCATGTTGTGATCCCTCATTTTCTTTGGCAAAGGGAAAATACTCCGCTTTCACACAGAAATTCAGGAGTGCGTGCTGGCCTGTTCTTCTGTTTTATAGAGAAAAAGAAGCCATAGAGCTTTGGCCACACAGACTTCCACCTGCTCATTCAACTTGCTGGACTGCAGATAGTAGCATGGCTCCCAGTAGACTGACTCAGGGGCCCCATTTGCTCCCTGCAGGGTGGGGTGGCAGGCCAGACCAGGCACCTTCTTCCTTGGGTGGTCACCGTCTTCCCAAGGGCCTCTGGGCAGTTTGCACAGGCCCCTATAGCCTTCTTCAATGGCCAGCCAAGGCTGGCCAGATTGGTTGTGGACGGATCACAGCAGGTGGACCTTGGAGGGCCAGATCTCCAGGTCTGGCGGAGGGACAGGCATGTCACCAGGCCTGCCTTTAGTGGCAGTTTTGGAATTGGGCTGGATCCATTTGGGGGAAGATTGGGTCTGTGTGCCCATCATCCCAAGGGGAGGTCTCCTTAAGAGACTTCGGGAATGGAAACTTAGGTAGGCATGCCAAGCTCGGGGTCTGCTGGGCTATCTTTGTTCCCAAGTGGTGAGGAAACACACAGTGGCCTGTGCCCAGGTATTACCATTTGCTTGTCACCCCAGGGTTTTCCCTTCAGCAGACAGGCTGAGGGATGGGGTTTCCCATCAGATAGCAAGCAGGTTGAGGGATGGCAAGCAGGCTGAGGGATGAGGGATAGCAAGCAGGTTGCTGAGGGATAGCAAGCAGGTTGCTGAGGGATAGCAAGCAGGTTGCTGAGGGGTAGCAAGCAGGCTGAGGGATGGGGTTTCCCATCAGATAGCAAGCAGGTTGCTCAATGCCTGGATCTACCACCTCATGCCAAGCCAAATCTCTACAGCTGTAATCAATAAAATTGTGATCTGTCATACCCCACAAAAACATGTTTTCTCCATTGTTTTGGCCTGGCTCCTGTGCCACCCATTCACTGCTGGGGCCACAATTTGCTCTTTTATATACCATACAATGTTTCAGATCAGGGTATCAGCCTTAAAAAGCATATATTACTGAATACAGACAAAAGCTTTACAGCCTCCACTTGAAAAAATGTTAGGACATGTATAAATGTATTAATGTTTGTAAAACACTGGGTCTCTAGAGACATAATGACAAACTCTGTTTTGTTGTAACAGGAAGGAGTCTTGGAAGGTTTGGGGCTTGTACATTTCCCCTCTCTCCATTCCTCTCATGTGGCTTGTTGACAAAAGACTACCTGATTCCCAACAGGCCAGAGTTTGCAGTGATGTCTAAATCTGACAAAAAGACAAACAATAATTGGTTCTCTTATCTACAAGCCAGGATTCCAGACAAAGCAAGAGAACAAACCACAATTTGTCGTTTCATCCAATTTGAATGTCACAATAAATGTGGTTTCTTGGGAGCCAGGAAATCATCAGTCTCTAAAGCCAAGTGTGAGGTGTAGGAGGTACATGAACCCCGGAAAACTGTTCATTACAGCTGAACAGAGCCAGTGTTTCACAAAGAGAGGGCAGTTTGTGCCTTTGGAAGACCATCTCACACTTTGAACACTAGTGGCCAAGGAAATGCCATGAAAACCATTTATTTTGTGTATCATACTCTTTCGTTAATCCAGATCTGTTCTATTGAAGATGTCATTAGTTTTTAATCTCATGAGAATATTGAGAATATACCCAACCAACCCGGCAGTGTTTATTTTATTTTTGAAAATTACTCTGGCGTAAATGGTGTATGGAAGCTTGTTATGATTAATTTTACTCAAGGAAAAAATATTCAGTTAGGACTTGAATTTGGGGGAATCTCTCTAGATTAGGAAGAATCTCTCAGGGCCTGCCTTAGTCATTTTTGCTCCCTGAAAGAATGTTAAAATGGAGGACATTGAAAGAGGGACCACCCAAATGCTGGGTCTTAGGGCCTGAATTTTATCAACTTGTGGTGAGTTTCTTTTTCCTCCTTCTACATACCCCAGGTATTTTCAGTCATGTGAGTGAGCCTTATGTTGACCTCTCCATTTCACTCTTGCTACTCTCATATTTTCAGTAAGCCCCGATGGGGTGATTCTGAATACTCACCTGTGTCTTAGAACTTTAAGCAAAAACAGTCGGCTCCTTGAGTATCTACTTTTGTCTGTAAACAGGTCTTCCTCCTCTTTTCCTGCCATCCCATTTTTTGTTGTCTTTGATTACTAGATGCATATGCATCAAGGTAGCTCTTGGGGAAAAGGAAATATATTGTATTTGCTGCTAGTACCTTGGGTACAGTAAATCAGAATGCAGTGTTTTAAATAAACATCTATATGCAATTAAAACTTCTCTCCTCCTTTATTGTAACAGCCTACTGCACCCATAATTTGTGAATTCCTAACAATGATGGCAGTCTGTCATACAGCTGTTCCAGAAAGAGAAGGTGATAAGATAATTTATCAAGCAGCATCTCCAGGTAAGGGTTATAGAATTGCATTGAAATCTGTAAAAATAATATATTTGTGGTCAACCAGCTGACTAGGACATGGTATGTATCTCAGATCCTTGTTGTTTTGAAGAGTTTTTACAAAAACAAGTTATTTTTAAGTTGTATGTAAGCTATAGATTTGGGAGCTAGAAACAAGAGAAATACAGGAAAGTATGACATCAGCTGCATACAGGACATAATTTCCACAACACCTGTGGGTTACAGTCACCTAGAGGTGATTTTTATTATATTGGTCAAGTCTATTATAAGGTTATGTTATTTGCCCTATAATTTCAACAGAATTAATTGATACAGCTTAAAGTCAGCACAACATTTGCTTGCTTGCTTCAAAGTTGCTTGGCATACAGAATGCCCCAGGCTTGGTTTGTACTTAAAGCATTTTGGGTAGCAGGTATAGAGAAAGATCTTCCTGTGCCAGAGACCCCATGGGGCTGTTGTGAGCCCTGTGGGACTGTGTTCTCTCTAAGCTGAGTTAGTGTGAGCTAGCTCACAGTTTTTTAGCCTTCAGCTCACACATTTTTGTTTTCGCTCAGGAAGGGGGGCTCCAGAGCAAACTGATTTATGTGGCAGCCAAATCGCTTGCTCACAACTTTAATGCCAGTAGCTCACAAAGTGGAATTTTTGTCCACAAGACTCCACCGCTTAGAGGGAACATTGGGTAATTCTGAGATTAGAGACAGCATTTCACAAAAGCCTTGAACTCTGGCCTAAGAAATATGCATTTTCATTTGAGGGGGAGGGGAGGCTAAAAACAAAAGAGGGAGAAAAATAGAGATCTGAGGAAGTTCAGTCCAAGAACAGGCCTATAAGAAAGTTAGGAGGCATCAGTAGAGTTTGTCTAAATTGGAGCAAGGAAGTTCTACTATAAGTCTAAAAGTTGTAGTATAAGCCTAAAGGTAGAGATTTTGATTAAAACTGTGCTTGGTGAGTCCTAGGAAGAAGGGCCTGGAACACATGCAGTCCTCTGTCTAACCAGAATTATTTAAAAAAAAAACCTATTCAAAGATTTATCTTTGAACCCAGTTATAATTTGCCACCATTTCTTGGGTGAAGCTTACCTGTTGACCTACCCTACTGAATTGATTATGGCCATGAATTTGTGGTTGCTGGAACCCACCAGCGTTATTAAACATGTCCCTAGCCCTTCAGCCCTTGCCTCCATTTCTGTCTGCACAGGTACACTATTAATTTGCCTTCACATTACGCAGGGTAAGAAGTACTGAGCTAGATGGACCACAAGTCTAGTTCAGTATAAGAGATAGGGCTGCCAAGTCAGCCCGGGGGGCGAGGGATCCCCCGCTATAGGGGTTCCCGATCCGCCGGCCGGCATTCGGCTGGCGGGGGGAACCCCGCCCCAGAAGTCGTCCGGTGAGGATGACCTCCCCCATGTAATGACGTCACCTCCGGGTGACATCATTACGTCGCCGCAGCGCGTGCGCAAAAGCGCACGGCCAGAAGAGCTCCCAGTGGGAGAACAACTCCCCCCCGCCGGTAAGTCGCCGGCACTTGGCAGCCCTAATAAGAGAGCTTTAAATGGAGGTGCCTCCTGCCTCTGATCCATAGATGCATCTTGTTCAGTGTGTGTCCAGTGTTCCTGGGGATGTGGAAGCAGGTGCTAGAATCAGTACATATGTCTTTTCTCCATAACCATCCAACTGATGGCATGTGCTGGCCGCACTGGTAATTTCCTAAGCAGGAAACAATGCAGCAGTACGTCCTGTTCCCCCAGAACAGAACCATTGATTTAAAAGCCATTGAGTGTCGTCCAAACAGAACTACAATAATCCAAAATTTTGAGACACAGCGAATTATTTTATTTTTTTTACAAAATATAGAAATAATAAAAAGAGGAAACTTGAGTCATGAAATAGGAAGATGTTGCAAAGAGTTTACTCTGAGTCTTAATAATGAATCTACATATACTAGGAGACATGTAATGGGCAGATTATCTTTATTCTTATGATTTCATAAATATATAATTAAAATGAAAGGGTTGGGTCATGAAGTTTCAGTTCTACAATTTTCCAGCGAAATAACAGAGGATGGTTTGTTTCAGATGAAGGAGCGTTGGTTAGAGCAGCAAAGCATCTTAATTTTGTTTTCACTGGAAGAACACCAGACTCTGTAATTATAGAATCTGTAAGTATGAAGTAGTAAAACATGCGTTAATATTTATAGTTTTAGATTAATAAACAATTGCAAAAAATGTTTTAAAAAAGAAATTAATAAAAGAAAATCTCAATTTCCCCCCAGCTTGGACAGGAAGAACAATATGAATTGCTGAATGTACTAGAATTTACAAGGTAATCAAACGCAAGCAGATTATATATTATTTTAATGTGGTTTTGGTGAGATTTCCTTCCTTATGGGAGTTCAAGCTTGAAAAACTGTGTGTTCAGAGATGACTCCAGTTAAGAAATTGCTTGTATTCACTGTTTCCAGAGACCTCTCCCAAATTCCTAATTATTGATGTTAACAACTCATTTTAAAAAAAAAAGTGTTAAGGGAGAAAGGTGTAGGAAAAGTGCTGGCTAATTTATGCCAGCTAAATAAAGATGACCATACCATTCATCTTTAATTGTATTGTCTTTCATAACTTCTAACCTGGTTGCCTGGGTAATATAACTTAATTGTTGTCATTTCCTGGTCTCCTTTCTCTTCCTGCCTGTATAGCATCTTAGCAGACATTCTACATGGTTTATTCCTCCAAATAAACTGTAATTATCTCTTTTTTTGCCAGTAATTCAACCTTATTTTACTAGCTCCCAACTGAGGGTGTGCATTTGGTATAAACCAAGACAACCCCCCCCCCCAAAAAAGTACCTTACCAGTATTTTTCGGGCATTTTTAAAGCCAATTACCGAATGGGGATGCATTTCGGCTCTCCAAAATGGCCAGGCCCTGAAAATCCCAAAAATGTTTAGGATTTTCAGGACCACCGGACAGCCAAACTTAAAGGGGCATTTTTCAATGCCTTCTCCAAGCCATGCAACTCCTCAGCAAGTTCACCTGGAAGGCGTTTAAAGGGCTTGTCTCTTTAAACAATTTCCAGGTGAACTTGATGCATGGAGAAGGTGTTTAAAGGGACTGCGAGCCCTTTAAATGCATTTGGACTCTTGCTGTGGAGTTGTGTGGCTTGAAGAAGGCATTTAAAGAGACCACAAGCCCTTTAAAGGCCTTTCCCCCCTCCACTGAAAGCAATAGAGGATGAGGGCACCTTCTTTGGGGACTCATAGACTTGGATCCCCCCGGTCCAATCTTTTTTAAACTTGAGGGGGGGGGGTGAGGAGAGGAACCAGCAAGTATGCTGCAAATTTGGTGCCTCTACCTCAAAAAAACAGCCCCCCCCCGATAACCCCAGATCAGTTCTCCATTATAGCCTATAATGGTCCCCATAGGGCAGGGGTGGCCAAGCTTGCTAAATGTCACAGCCACACAGAATAAACATCAGATGTTTGAGAGCCACAAAACATGAATAAATATTACACACATGTTTTTATTGGAAAATATGTAAATTTGCTTTTTATTAACATTAAATTAGACTGTGTGAAAGAGCCGTATGCGGCTCCCGAGTTGCAGTTTGGCCACCCCTGCCATAGGGTATAATGGAGCTGAAAAAATTCAGTTTTCCTGAATATTTAACTAATCCGAATACCATGTTGGTATTGGAATTCAGGAATATTGGCAAATACCAGTGTTCCCTCTAAGCTAAGTTAGTGTGAGCTAGCTCAGTTTTTTAGCCTCCGGCTCACACATTTTTGTCTTAGCTCAGGAAGGATGGCTCCAGAATAAACTAATCTATGCAGCAGCCAAATCGCTTGCTCACAGCTTTAATGCCAGTAGCTCACAAAGTAGAAGTTTTCCTCACAAGGCTCCACAGCATAGAGGGAGCACTGGCGAATACCAATGTTTTTCAGGTTCAATGTACCTGAACCCATCCTGACCTGGATAGCCCAGGCAAACCCAGTCTCAGCAGTTCTCAGAAGCTAAGCAGGGCCCACTCTGGCAAGTACTTGGAAGGGAGACCTCCAAGGAGTACCAGGGCTGGGATACAGAGGCAGGCAAAAGTAAGCCTCCTCTCTGAAATGTCCAAGCCCCACTAGGGGTTGCTAGAAGTCAACCATGATTTCCAGGCATACACACACAAATACATATATATCCCAAGTCCAAAAAATACTTGTCGTTTTTTTTCACACCTGTACTCCCAACAGAAAGTTTATGAGTAAAAGCACCATTTTGGGCAGTAGGTTCATCTTATTGCATTTCTACCCATCCTATGATTTCTGAGTTCAAGTATTTTTTAGCCGTTTAACTAGGCCAAATCTGTGTGTTATGAACAAGACCTTGTATATTTGATCATTGTCTCCAGGAAGCTTTTTCCCCTCTAGAAGCCCTTTTTCCAAAGATACTTTCAGGTGGGTGTTAGCCCGCAGTAGGAGAGCAAGATTCAAGTCCGACAAGATGTTCCAGAGTATAAGCTTCCGAGGGGCAGAGCTGACCAAGGGAGCTTTGACTCTCAAAAGCTTCGTTCCTGGAAAATCTTATTGGTCTTTAGGATGCTGCTGGGCTCAAATCATGCTGATTCCAAAGGAATGTCAAAAGCTAATAGTAACCAAACAGATTTTGGAAAATATGGTTTCTCTAGAGAGTACACGCAGCTTTGGTTAACATTGTCTTGCTGTTAAGTGTTTTTAAAAGGTGGTGCATCTGGAGTACTTTTCTGTTTTCTAAACTGTTGACTCTCATTGCAAGCAGTGCTTGGATTAATACTCTATATCCCATGCTATATACATTGAGTTCCCCAATTTACCTGTCTTTTAGTACCAGGAAAAGAATGTCTGTGATTGTTCGCACACCTGCGGGAAAATTGAGGCTTTACTGCAAAGGGGCTGTAAGTTGCTGTTTGGTTTTTTTTTTTAATGTATATTTTTGTGCGCTATTTGTGATAAATTGCGAAGCAGGCATGCTAGACACAGAATGCATCTTAACTAATTGCAGGTAAACAAAGCAAAATCTGTTTGAAGCGCGTCACTTTAATCCGTTTGAAGTGATTCAAGCCCATCTTTAGATGTATTCAGATGTGACAGCTAAAGATTACCCAAAAGGAAGCATTGCCAGAGGACTGGGGGTATACTAGACTTCCCCAAATACAGACTTGCCAATAACCATAGTGGCGCAAATGGATTTACCACACCTGATCTGCTCTGAGGGTTAATGGAAGCACAAGGCAGAGGGACAATATAAAAAATACACATCTGTCTGCCATCCAGAAAGGGGCTCTTCAGCTGATCACCCAGACTACACACACATGCTCCAAACTCCCTGCTCTCATGGCAGCAGCCCTGTAGCCTGAAATTGTGGCTTGGTGGGGCATGGGGAAATTTTGTGGGGGGGAGGGGTGGCCGCACGCCTTCCCTGAACTCCAAGCGGTGAAATCGCTGCTTGGAGTTCTGGCGTGGGCAGCCCCCGCTTGGAAAAATAGCATTTAAAGGGTTCCCTTTAAATGATGTTGTTCAAATGGGGTCTGCCCATGCCTGAACTCCCAAGTGGCAAACTCTCCACTTGGAGTTCAGGGAAAGCATGCAACCACCCCCCCCCTCCCTTTCCTCCTACAAGTTTTAAAGGGCCTGTAGATCATCTGGAGGG
Organism: Lepidodactylus listeri; assembly: GCA_029233225.1. NCBI lineage: Eukaryota > Metazoa > Chordata > Lepidosauria > Squamata > Gekkonidae > Lepidodactylus > Lepidodactylus listeri. The sequence continues at coordinate 104,958,225 of JARCFY010000009.1, read as the reverse complement.
TCCTTTAAATCTTGGGGGAGGGGAGGGAGAGGGGTGGCTGCAAGTTTTCAACTTCAGTTTGTCGTGAGAAAAGGCCTGATTTATTCTTGCACTTGTGCACTCCCATCTCCTGGGGCTCTAAACCCTGGTTTTATCCTTGTTTAGCATTTTGTTTTGTGAGCAAGAAACAAGCCCTTGTTTGTTAAAGCACCCAAATTGTTGCTGTAGCACAGCAAACTGACATTGGATTGACGATTTCCTAAACTGAGAAGAGATCTTCAGTCTCAGCTCTACACACAAGAAGTTGAGAGGAAATGTAGAAGAAGAAGAAGAGGTTGGATTTATACCCCACCCTTCACTACCCAAGGGAGTCTCAGAGTGGCTTACAAACTCCTTTCCCTTCCCCTCCCCACAACAGACACCCTGCAAGGTAGGGGGGGCTGAGAGAGTTCTGACAGAAACTGCTCTTTTTCAAGAACAGCTGTGCCAGAGCTATGGCTTGTCCAAGGTCATCGAGCAGGTGCAAGTGGAGGAGTGGGGAATCAAAACCAGTTCTCCCAGATTAGAGTCTGCACAATTAACCACTACACCAAACTGGCTCCTATAAGCTCAAGGATAAACCAGGCTCATTCTTACTGAGAAGAAACCAAAGTCTGCTTGTGAGATCCAAATGCAGCTGCCATCAGACACATATGTTGTAACACAAATGATTGTGAACATCCATGGTACAGATCACACGGGTCAGTCAATTGTGTATTCACTTTTCAGTCAACCAGTGTATTTGCATAGTGCAGACAAAACTGCAAAAATTTCACTACAGAAATGCATGTTTGTACAATAGAATACAGAGTCTTCTGGTCGCTCCCTTTTTGGGCGGGAGGGGGGTTCAGAGTGAATTTTGTTTCTTATCTTGCTTCAATATGTCATACTCTGTTATAGGACACTGTAATATACGATCGCCTGGCTGAAAATTCAAGATACAAAGAAATTACTTTGAAACATTTAGAGTTATTTGCTACTGAAGGCGAGTATGATTATTGAGTATAATAGCAGATTATAAATAAAATTACCAAGGTGATAATACTGTGATTCTGCATCACTTGCCAGTTACTGGGAAAAAACTAGTTTCTTCATTATGGTCAGTGTAGTATAGTGGTTCTTTGTCCTTTGAGGTGGATTTAAGGGCTACTTCACACAGATGCATTACCTAATGCAGGGGTGGCCAAACTGTGGCTCGGGAGCCATATGTGGCTCTTTCACATATATTGTGCGGCTCCAGGCAGGATAGTTGGGGAAGCAAAGGGGAGGTATACTTTCCCTGCCTCCCATCCATCCATCCATTTGCTTTCTTTATTTCTCTCTTTCTCTTTCTTTCCACCTTTCATTTCTTTCCATCTCTCTTTTTCTCTCTTAGACAAATCAATATCATTGGCAAACAAATATCAGTATCAGTATCTGTTTGGCAGTCTCATTTAATGTTAAAAAGCAAATTTGCATATTTTTTACAGTAAAAACATTGTGTAATATTTGTTTTTGTCTTGCGGCTCTCAAACATCTGACATTTATTCAGTGTGGCTCTTATGTTGAGCAAGTTTGGCCACCCCTGACCTAAAGCATCCATTCTTGTTTATCGTACATTTGATGTCAGCTGAACGTGAGAAGCCACCCCACGGGGGGGGGGGGGGAGCACTGGTTATATTCAGACATCACAGTAAACCAAAAATCATGGATTGTTCTGAGAAAGCACCATCAGCAGCCAAATGCGGCTGGAACCGCTGATGCTTCTTTTCTGTTGCTCGATGTAGCCAGCACTGTCTAAGAGGTTCAGATGGGGCAGTATTATGAAATAAACAAGAATTTCTAAATTTGGATTTAACAAGAAACCAGAGATTATACTAAATCAGGGGTGGGCAAATAGCGGCCCGCGGGCCACATGCGGCCCGCCACAGAGTTTTTTGCGGCCCGCCAAGACATGAAGATTAACAAGAGTAAATATAGATGCTCTTTGACAGACATTAACTTGCAGGCTGTAATGAGAATCTCAACAAGCAATCTTACTCCTGATTTCAAAAAAATTGTAGAAAAGTGTGATAGGGTACATTTGTCTCATTAAACTGATTCTAAAATTAAATGTGCTTGCAGCTATAGACGATATGAAATTAGCACAATAAATAAATTGAATAAAACTACCACTATTTTATTTAATTTATATTTATTGATTTTTATGCTGATACAATGTATACCTTTTCTGAAATGCAAGGTTAAGTAATGAATGCAATCATTTTAAAAGGTGCGGCCCTCCGCTAACCTCCGCTCCCACAAAGTGGCCCCCGAGCCAAAACAATTGCCCACCCCTGTACTAAATGATATTAACAAGCCTGAGACAACCTGTAGTTTAGAGTCCTAGTTTAGCAGACTTCAACAAACCTCATTTTATAGGGCAGCCTGCATTCAGATGTCACAGTACGCTGTCATTTACCGTAACATCTGAACGTAGCCTAATATTCAAGTTGTTCAAGTTCTCCACCCTGTTACATATTTCGAGATAAAATAGATGCCTCTTATGTAAAGTTCCACACAATATTTTAGTTATCGAACATTGTTCTGCCCGTTTCTTTAGGCTTGAGAACGCTTTGTTTTGCTGTTGCTGAGATTTCAGAAAGCGACTACGAAGAATGGCTACATGTCTATCAAAGAGCTTCAACATCTGTACAAAACAGAGCACTAAAACTTGAAGAATGTTATGAACTAATTGAAAAGGTACCGTACTTGTTCTTTTTCATACAGTCAGTCATGAATTTATTGGAGTTTAAAATATTGTATGTTGATGATATAGAAATAATTTATTACATTTTCTATGGCGTTGGGATTTGATCAGTTATAAAAAAAAGTCTGCTTCATAAAGCATCTTAATTTAAGAAAATTTAAAACTCGGAAGCTTTATAGAATATGCATGATGGATACTATGTAATGATGTCGCCGTTGCTGTAACAGATCTTCTTGGCGTAAGAGCTGAGTCATTGCCAGGCCTCTATTCATGGTGCTGTTTGCCCTGATTGCTTATGCCTCAGTCGTCACTGAAGCACTGCTAAAGCTGGGCAGCCCTGAAATGGGACTGAAAGTCTTCCACAACTACATAAAATACATGGCACATGCTTCTAAATAAATGCATGTTTCATTTAAGATGTCTTTACCAAACAATGGATTACATCCAGACTCAGCTGGCAATATTCACCAATCCCTGCTTCCTGCCGCAGACTCCCCTCATGTCATTCTTCAGGTTTCCTGTTCCCCAGAAGTAGCATTGTAGACCCAACTCCAAGGGGGGAGGGGAGAAGCAAACAGACACACTGATGGAGTTGAAATGGCCACAGCTTTATTGGCTACAGCTGTCAGAGCCTTGGCGGACCATAGGGCAAAAGGAACAAGGCATCAGCCAAACCACCTGCTGGCCAATGGACATACCACACCCCCAGCCTGCCCAATTGGGGGGTACCATGGGGTGGCAAGATACAGGATTCCACATGGGCACAAGCCACTGCATGATTTCCACTGCCACGTGAGAGTGCCCTGAAAGCCCCTCAGCTGTGTGTGTCCCCTTCAAGCTCACCACCGAATCCCTTAAGGAGATCACCAGAGGTGGTCCGCCCCCCCCCCCCGCAATTGATCTGGCCCAGTGTTGGTTCCACCAGAATGCAGTTGTGACAATGCAAGCAAATAAAATTAACGTGACACCATGCCATGAACAGCAACCCCGTCACCTTATCAAAATGGTAGACATCATGAACAGAGGGAAGGGCGAGTGGGGGAAAAGCCAGAAGTTGACTGCAGCCAGTGGCTCAGCAAGGCCCTCTTTAATCCCAGCCAGGTGGATCAGAGGGAAGACTTCTTCCCCTAGGTTTGCCGCCCTAGGCTAGGCCAATGTCTGATTGGCTAGCCAGGGAGGTGAAATGCAGAGGGCCCTTGCATGACTGCAGAGACCTTTGAGAAGGCACCCAGCTGCACCACTGGCTGAAGCAGCCTCCAAGCTCTCCTTCCCATCCTCCAAAGGCCCACAAACAAAGGCCCAGGTAAGCCAGGGCCCTTGCCTTAACGGAGATCAGTGGAGTGCAGTAAAGGGAAGAAAACCTTCCGTTTTGCCAGGGGTCATTTCGTAGAAAAAGAGGTGCAGGAGCTCATTAGCATAACTCATTAGCATAACTTATTTGCATATGCCACACCCACTGACCTCACCAGAAGTATGTCAGAAGGCAAGAAAGAAAGAAAGAAAGAAAGAAAGAAAGAAAGAAAGAAAGAAAGAAAGAAAGAAAGAGCTGGCAGAGAGGGGACAGCTACTAATCCAAGCCTCAGAAATACCACTCTTCTGGGAGGATAGCTTCAGTGGTGGCTGAAGCCTTCAGAAGGCTGGTCGGAGGAACAAGGACCTTTCCAGGGGACGGGGTCATTTTGCTGCAGCCATGACACAAGCAGGCATTCCCCCGCGGGGGGGGGGGGGGGGGGGGGCTGGCACTAACTCCCAGAGCTGAGCTCCCCCGAGCTCCTGCTCAAAAGGACCCCTGCGTTTTGCTATTGGAAAATTTAGTCTGGTGCCACCCAGTGTCCTTGATCCTATTTATAATATTTCATTTGCAGCATTCAGTACTCTATATAGATTTTTTAAAAACTATTCTGGTATGTTTTCATAGAATCTACAGTTACTTGGAGCTACAGCCATAGAAGACAGGTTGCAAGATCAAGTGCCTGAAACAATAGAAACTCTCATGAAAGCGGATATCAAAATTTGGATCCTTACTGGAGACAAGCAAGAGACTGCTATTAACATTGGTAATACACTCAAGCAATATTCAGTTTTTACAAGTTTCTAAATAATGGCAAAACTAGAAAAAATGCATGGCGGGGATGTTTAAAAAGTGTGCTTTGGGTTTTTTGTTTTTGTTTTTTAAACAAAGTTCCTTAGATCTGCATTTCTGCCTGCATGTCAGGGTGATGCAGGCCGGGTCAAGCTTTTAGGATACCAAGGGGAAGGGCTTCCCAGATTTCCCGAGGTGGCTCTGCATGGCTTGCTGGTAATGGGGTGTTCCAGGTGCTCCTGACAAACAACACTGAGCTTTTTAAACATTCTTCTGTCCTTTCCTTAATTCCAAATGGCTTGAGGAAGAAGAAATCTAAGCTGGGAAGATGCATGTCTGAGGTGCAATGCAAGCATCAAGGTGGTTTCCTGCTTACTCTCCGCACCCCTTGGTAGCAAACAAACCAGCCTTGTTTCAAACATCCAGATAGCTGTCTTTTCCCATTCAGCTGTCTTTTCCCATTCCCTAATCTCATCAGCCACAGAATAGGATGCAGCAACAACTAGAACCTACAGAGAATACTGTGGCAGCTGGGACCCAGCAGTAGGAATGACAAGTAACACATGGCTGTCCGTAGCACATGGCTGCATTCAAATGTCATGACAAACAAAACGCTGTTCATGATGGCTGTGAGCACAACTAGTAGCCATGCTGCTCTTTCTCTTTCTGGATGTAACAAATCAGGTCTTGATCAGGATTTCCTGAACCCAGAAGCTTTCAGCTGTGCTCTGTGCAGATGGGGAATGAATAATACAGCAACAAACTGTGTTCCGGCTAGTCACAACCTCTTCATTCCAGGGTTTGAATGCAGCCCATATTTCCCCATAAGGTTTTCATACATCTTCTCATCATTCCTGCCTTTAAAAAAAAAAAAAAATCAGCATGGCTGCTAGCAGTTTGGTAGCCCTTGCCTATATATTTTTTTTCCTCCTCTGTATATTTCAGTAGTTCTGCAGACGTAATGGAGGAGAATGGCAGCACTCAGTCACCCTCTTCTGAACAGCCAAGTGTCTCTGCCCCCTTTGAGACGTGGGATCGGAATGCAGCAATAGTCAAATTAGTCCTGGTATTTAGAATGAGACACGATAGCTTCCAGTCTTTTTCTGAGCAAACTACCCACCCTCCACCACTCTGACAGACAGACAAGAGTAGTGATGCCCAGGATTTGAGGCACGCGTGGGGAACGTCTCCAACACCCTCATGGGCATGGGTGGCTGAAAACATTCTTCAAGCCTCTTCACACCCAGGGTGCAGCTACCCTTGCGTCAGGTCTCTGCAACTTCCAAGCCTCTCGTTCCCGTTTCAGGGCAGGGAGGGCTGCTCAATATTTACAGGAACCAGCTAAGAAGCAGAGGATAATTCAGGAGGCATCACTGGTTCTTCTAATTATGCTTTATTATATGTGTATAGATAGAGACAGACAGAAGGAGTGGGAGAGACTGACTGCTGGGTCCCAGTGTAGGTTTCACTGATGTTAAACCATTCTCAGCCCAGTAACTTCACTGAACTTGGAAAGATATAACTCTGCTTAGGGATTGCACTGTAAAAGAGTTCATTTTTTGTACAGCATCTAACTTCTCCTTATAGTCCCCCTCTGAAGACCTCCTCCCTCCCTGTTGGATTGTTTTATTTGCTATGCCTTTTTCATGTAAATCTCTCTGAGGCCATTTGCATTGAAAACTGGTGTATAATATGTAAGTATTTGTAGTAGGTAGAATGCTACACTTCAGTCTGAATTCAGATCTGATGTTACTTGACCAGAAAGCCACCGAGTGAGCTGAGTAACTTCAGAATTATTGTAAGGATAATTAATTTGAGGGGTAATTTCATGTACACCTCTAGAAATCCTGAGAGGCTAACAGGATGTAGTCATTATTAATGAAGCAATTTCCAAAATAATATTTTTTAACATTTATTTACATCACTTGTAGTCAGCCTTTCTCATCAAGACTTGAAGTGGATTACACAGAGTGAGACCATTTAGATTACCAGGAAAGGGACATCCAATAAACTGTGTAATAGAGGTTTGCATTGCAGAAATCAGAAAACAGCTGAAACTAAGCATAGACATTAACATGGCAAGTTAAATGGTTCACGTGTATAGCAACAGACAGTACATAGTAGACACAGTAGTACAGACCACAGTCCTCATCCCTTTACCAAAGCATCTTTCTGAAACATTTCACTACAGTATAGTCCTATTACCTGAGTAAAAAAGCCCTCCTGAATAATTCAGTTTTCAGTGGATCAGGTGGCCATATTGGATGTGTCAAGGTAGAGGGCCATCTTCCAGGCTAGACTGAGTTGGAAAAAAGCATTTTTGCAGCTGCATTAACTTGCTTCTGCGGTAGCAATGCTGGATTCAGTGTAAGTTCTAGGCTCTTAACTGAGTCAGCAAGGATCAGCTGAACCCCATTGAAAATGGGAAGCACAGGGTCCTTCAAGGTCTCTGCCTTCCCAACCAACATCATTTCCATCTTGTCTGGGTTTGACTTCAGTTTGTTCACTTTCAGCCATTTGACCACAGCAGTCAGGCTTCTTGGCCTCAACTACATCACCAGGGGATTTGGCTAGAGATACAGAGCTAAGTGTCATCCACATATTGATGACATTTAGTTCAAATGCTACAAATGTTTTCTTGTAAAGGCTTTATATAGAGATTGGATAACATGGGATATAAGACTGCATCCTGTGGAACCTCACAGGACAGTTCCTTCAATGAAGATAGCTGGTCTCCAGCATCAACCCTTTGAGTCCAATCCATGAGAAACAAACTAGTCCAAGAAAAATCCCTTGATACCTCCTCCTGCCTCCAGACGCCTCAACAGGCCATCATGCTTTACTATTACAGAGGCTGCATATGGATCCAGTAGGACTCACAAAGAAGCATGGCCTTTGCTACATTCAGATGGAGGTCATCAACTAAGACTGCTGGGGCCATTTCTGTCCCATGGCCCAGCCTGAAACCAGAGTGAAATGGGGCCAGAGCACATGAGTTATCCAACGATGTCTGGAGCTGGTCTGCTACTGCTCTCTCAAATGTTTTTCTCAGGAAAGGCAGATTAGAAACTGGGCAAAAATTAGTCACATCATTTTTTCCGTAGGGATGGTTTTTTAAAGTAGTGGACAGATAACTGCCTGTTTGATTGAAAGAAGGGGCCGTGAGTTAGTGACTGTTTTATGATGAACATCAAGGGCTCGTTTATGTGGTCCTTACATTATTTTAGCAGTCAGGATGGGCAGGGATACAGTGCACAAGTGGTGGCCTTCACAGATTCCAGGATGCTGTCAACACCCATCACAGTAACTGGGTCAAAATGGTCCATAAGCAGAGCAGTAGAAGTACCAGGCAATTCTTCTGCTTGGCCTGTATCTATAACATGGACAGAGCTATTCATGTTATTTTATCAGCAAAAAACTTTGCAGAGGTATCACAGCTAATTCTCCGGTGGTCTGGGTAGTGGGGCAGTCCTTCCTTACTCTTGGGGTTAGGCTCCTCCTCTGGGACAGGGTCGGTTTCCTCAGATCAATCTAATAAGGGGAGGGGCCTGTCCCCTGGGAACATCCCAGTCTTACCAGCCCTGCTGCTTGAGCAGGACGTGTTTTACAGGTGCTCTGTAGAGCGCAGTGATCCAGGAGTGAGACGAAGAAGAGAAGGAGAAGGGAGAGACCCTCCTTCTTCATTATTTTGAGCCGCGGTCGGCGGCAGACCGCAAAGGAGCCAGTGGCGCCGGGAGATGCCCAGCAGCCATGGCTGTGTACGTAGACTCCCATTGGGGCCCAGCCTGAGGCTGGAGGTCGCCTCCCCAACCAACGCACATCAGGGGAGGCGGCTGAGTCTGCAAGGAGACCGGGGTGATGCCGGAAATCTGGCCACTCTCCCCGGGTCTCAGAGGACCCGGCGTGCGGTTGAACAGTCAAGCCAGGAGCCTCTAGCCCTCACCAGAATCATGGTAAGCCCTTACAGGGCCAAAAAACCTAAACTGGAGGCGAAGGAGGGCCGGGTGGTAGACCACGTGCTGGATCCACCCAAAAGTGTTGCAGCATATTCTCTGCAGGGGGGGCTGCTACGTCAGCAGCTTACAGATCACTTCCATCCTTGGAGACAGTAGGTATGATGGCTACCTGGAAGTCTGTGCACTCTATAGAGTAGAGTGCTGTAGAGTAGAGAAGCTGAACTTCGCTGCGGTGGCTTTTCATCAGAGTGTGCTGCAGCGCACACTATAAACCAGAAGCTGGATATCCCACCCTGGGGCACACTGCTATTGTATGTCCCAAGAGTAAGGACTGCCCCACTACCCGGACCACCGGAGAATGGAAGATTTGTATTCACTTACCGTGAAGCTTCCTTCTCGGTGGTCCGGGAGTGGGGCAGTCCTACCCACCCAGTTTTGGGGGGCAGCTTCCAGAGGTTATTTAACATGCTTCAGCTGCATTTTTTTCAATTTAGTCAGTGGCATACTGGAATAGAAGGGGGGGAAGCAAAATGGAACATAGGAGTTTGACCTTTGTAAATGACTGAACCTATCCACTGTTTGCCTGATGAAGAGATTCCAGCCCAGAGCTGGACTTTTACTGCACCTCTTACAATAAAAAACAATGCTCAGAAACTATTTCTGGTAGCCATTGCTTCTACCTTTAGTTCAAAAATTACATATACAAAAGTTTTTCCTTGCTTTTTTGTGTATTCACACTCTATTATCAAAATTCATATAAGTAGAGTAACAGTATACTTTAATAAACCATAAAGGTATGAAAATGCCTTAAATAGGTCAAATAGGTCAAAGATGCAAGTCATACAATTTCTACTGCAGACATACAATTTCTTCCACAGTCCCAGGACGCAAGACGCAAAGTTGCTTGTAGATATGCAAAACGAAGTTGCTTTCAAAGTAGATACGCAAAACAAAGTTGCTCCCAAAATAAGACGTGATTTTCCAGAATTTTTCAAGTCATGTTTCGCAGTCTCCATCAGATAATATTGTAACTCCAATAATTAGTTTCACTAAGGGCAAAAGTTGCAAACAAACCTCCTTGCAGGAGGCATCTTAAGTGTAATCTAAATTGGCAAACGTTCAGTGTCAATAGTTACTGAATTCTTCTCCCCGCTTTTCCAGATACATAATGTGTACATGGGCTCATAATAGCAATCATTAGGGTATTTGGCTCCTTGGGACCCCAGCCCAATTTCAGTTGTTGCTGTAGTTTTGGGAGAAAATCACCCCCTACACCAGAGGTCATATACTGGGCAGCTACATGGGTATGCATGCAGATTTATAAGCCGTCTCCTTGGCCAAAATGGCATGGCAGGAGAGAGTGGCAAAGTGGTAGCCTATCAGCGGCCAGTCTTGAACACATAGCAGATATGACTGCTATCTCCCCAGCACCTTGAGAGAAAAGGACACTTCTTTAAATTCCTGTTCTGCAGATGAAATGGGAAGACAGGTGGATAGGTGGATAGTCTCTTGCCCAACCCTACTTTAAAATTTGTGTAGCTCACTTTTGAGATCTGAGAAGCAAAAAGGTGTCCGTTCCTGGAAAGTCCTACTATTCTGTCCTCTTAATATTTTTTCCTGTGTTTTATTCTAGAAACCTATTAGCCTAGGACTAGGTGGATAGTCTCTTGGTATCTTAGAAATGACCTTTCTTTAGATAAGTGCTGTTCAGATATGTGAGCAGTCTCCCCTCTACCAGCTCAGAAAACATGCATTTCAAATAAAAAAAGGGGGGGGGGATCCCTTTTCATTTCAGTTTTACTCTGAATGTGTGCTTATTGCAGTTTTTCTTATTGGTATTTGGTGGCACTCTCACTCTTGTAAGCAGTCCTTAAGTGATAACTGAAAGCATGCCTCAAACATATTTCAGTCATTCACAATACTCCTGTAAACGGCTTAGCTCATAGCCAATTATAGTTATGATACTGATTTTTCTAACAGGGCATTCTTGTAAACTCTTGAGAAAGAACATGGGACTAATTGTCATAAATGAAGGCTCTCTTGATGTAAGTATAAAATGACATTTTAATGTCTTTATCCTTTACCTTGCATTGATCACTGGAAAACATTTGAGTGAATTCACATGGATTAAGTATTTGTATCCAAATGATCAAAAAACATTATTGGTACAGGAAAAGTAAGGTTGAACTTTTAAAAAGTCAGTATGAATTATTTCACAAGGTGCAATGCAGACCAACACGCTAAACAACATAACAGAAGCTGCAGTCTCCAACTCAGTGCAATTTTTTTAACCCTAGCGGTATGTGGCTGAGACACCTCTGGCTGGGGCCGGCCCCTAGAGTGTCAGAAGACGGGGGGGACCCTCGGCAGGATTGACACATCCCCTGTCTCTGGGAGTTTCCAGCAGTGACTGCCGGGAGCAGCCGGGAGGACTTACGGACTGGGGGGGTGGGGGGTTGAGTGTAGGATAGGTAGTTAGGATAGGGCAGGACAGAGTAGCTAACTAGGATAGGGGAGCAAGGTAAGTTTCAGGGTAAGGGGTGGCCTGTAGTCGTTAACTGTAGTTTTTACCCTTTATTTAATTATTAGGATTGTTAGTCTTGCGGGGGGGGGGGGTTGCAAGATAGGAGGTCAGGGTAGATAGATTGTTTATGCAGACTACCTCTATTTATTTATTTATTTATTTATTATTAATTTAGATTTATATCCCACCTGACCAACATTGCGGCTCTAGGCGGCTCACAACATTAAAACAGTATAAATAATATAAATTAATACATTAAAATACAATACAATTTCAGTCACAGTTTCAATTGGCGGCAAATTGCAAATATAGTCATTGGCGATCTAACTACTAACACCAGGGCGACAACAGCTTTCCCCGGCCAGGAAGCTACCACTAACTGTTGTTCCGGGCCTATGTGCTTCCCTGGCCATCTCTCAATGGCCATTTCCCCCAGCGGCGGCCCCAAAAGCCTGGCGGAAGAGCTCCGTCTTGCAGGCCCTGCGGAACTGCATAAGGTCCCGCAGGGCCCTGATGTCTTCCGGGAGCTCATTCCACCAGTAGGGGGCCACCACTGAGAAGGCTCTGTTCCGAGTGGTAGCCAGCCTGGCCTCTCTCGGTCCAGGAAGGGTCAGGCGATGTTGCGTGCCTGACCGTAGTGCTCTCTGGGGTATATATAGGGAAAGGCGGTCCCTTAGGTAGGCAGGCCCCTGGCCATAAAGGGCTTTAAAGGTTAAAACCAGCACCTTGAACCGGATCCGGTACGCTATAGGCAGCCAGTGCAGTGCCCTCAGCACAGGCTGGACATGGTCCCTCACAGAGAGGCCCATCAGCAGCCTGGCCGCGGCATTCTGCACTAGCTGCAGCCGCCGGAGCTGGGACAAGGGCAGCCCCATGTAGAGAGCGTTACAATAATCAAGTCTCGAGGTGACCATTGCGTGGATCACTGTAGCCAGGTCATTGCGTTCAAGGAAGGGAACCAACTGCCTAATCAGCCTCAGATGGTAGAAGGCTGCCTTGGCAGTGGCTGCTACCTGGGCCTCCATAGTCAAGGAGGCATCCAGGAGCACCCCCAGACTCCAAACCCTCGGGGCTGGCACCAGTGGAGCCCCCCCGAAGGCCGGTAGTGGGGTCCCCACCCCCGAGCCGCTCCGACTCAGGCACAGGACCTCCGTCTTCGTTGGATTCAATTTCAGTCGGCTCAGCCTAAGCCAGCGCGCCACGTCCTGAAGCGCCCACTCCAGGTCCTCTGGGGTAGCTCCAGACTGGCCGCCCAACAACAGATACAGCTGGGTGTCATCCGCATACTGATGACAGCCCAGTCTGTGCCTCCGGGCAATCTGGGCAAGAGGGCGCATATAGATGTTGAACAGCATCGGGGATAGGACTGCCCCCTGAGGCACACCACATACCAGTGGGTGCCTCTGGGACGTCCGCTCCCCTAGCACCACTCTTTGTCCCCAATCTTGGAGGAAGGAGACAAGCCACTGTAAGGCAAGCCCCTGAACCCCCGTATCGGCGAGGCGGTGGGCCAGTAACTGGTGGTCGACCATGTCAAACGCGGCCGACAGATCTAACAGCACCAGCACCGCCGTGCCGCCCCGATCCAGATGTCGCCGGAGGTCATCTGTGAGGGCGACCAGTGCTGTCTCCGTCCCATGGCCCGGTCGGAAGCCGGACTGAAACGGGTCTAGCGCAGAAGTGTCATCCAGAAAGCCCTGCAACTGAATCGCCGCCGCTCTCTCCAAAATCTTGCCCAAAAAGGGCAAGTTGGAAACCGGCTGATAGTTGGCCAATTCGGCCGGGTCCAGTGATGGTTTTTCCAGGAGAAAAAAACATCTAGAAAACTATCTAGAAAGTTGGTTGGCAGCGCCTGTTACCAAACGATCAGGTGCGAAGGACCAAGGCAGTAACCCATCAGAGCTGGTCAGGCGTCTAGGGATGGCTGAGACCATTGGGTAAAGGCCTCAGACAGACCGATGGCCAGCCAGGGGATACCGGTGCTCCTGGGGAGAGGGAGGTATGGCGGTGGGACCAGATCAAAGTGTAAAGGAAGGAGACAGAGATGTGAGCGAGCTCAGTCCCCATCCAATCTGTGTCCCATCCCAAAGGTAACAGGTTGTGGGGCTAGGAGAATGAACCCCACTCTGACATTGCTGTTGTGCGACGCCAGGTCCATTAATAACAAGATCAGAACCCTGCATGACTTTGTGTCTGAGCAGGATGTGGACCTGGAGTGCATGACCAAGATCTGGGTGCGAGAGGGAGAGACTGTAGCTCTCTCCCAACTGGCTCCCCCTGGTTTTTCAGTCCTCCACCAATCTTGGACTCGGGGGGGGGGGGGGAGTGGCTTTGCTCATCTGGGAGAGTTACACCTTCAGGACGCTCCCGCCGTTGAATCTTGTGGGCATAGAGTGTGCCGGTTTTGTCTGGGAGGCTGGGGAGAGGTTGGCTGTCTGGCTGGTGTACTGACCACCCAACGCACCGCCAAGCAGCCTGCCATCTCTGTTGGAGGCCGTATCAGGCTGGGCGCTTGAACACCCTCAATTATTAGTTTTGTGTGAATTCAACGTCCATGCCAAGGACGCGACCTCCACGCAAACAATGGACCTGGTGACGTTCATGGCGTCACTGGGGCTCTCCCAAGTTATCTCTGCTCCCACTCACAGAGCCGTTCACACCCTCATCTTGATTTATGCGGCAGGGGTTTCGGTGGACCAGATTACAACCACGGTCGGACCATAGTCAGACCATCATGCTCTGAAGGCCCGGGTGAACATGTCACTTCAACCCCGTTTGGGTGGCAAGCAGATTTTAGCTCGCCCGCGGAGCCTAATGGATCCAATGTGATTCCATATGGCTCTGCGGGATCTGATGCCCCCTGGCAGCTCATTGGATGAGCTAGTCGAGGACTGGCACAACCGGCTCTCGGCAGCCATCAACGAGACTGCTCCCCAGCGCCCTCTGCAGCCTCGTTCACGACTCACCCCATGGTATACATGGGAGCTGAGGATGATGAAACGGAAACTCAGATGGCTAGAGATACGGTGGTGGCATGCTTCTGACGAGGCAGCAAGAACATCCTATAGAACGTTTATGAAATTCTATGAGGTGGCAGTCAAGGCTGCGAAGAAAGTATTCTACACGGCCATGATCGCATCTGCAAATTCCCACCCAGCCCAATTATTTAGCACTCCTAAAAAAGACATCATTGGATCCAGCCGAATTGGCCATCTACCAGCCGGTATCCAACTTACTCTATTTGGGTAAGTTAATCAAGAAGGTGGTGGCGAACCAGTTGCAGGGCTTCTTGGATGACACCTCCATTCTAGACCCCTTCCAGTCCGGCTTCCGACCAGGCCATGGGACAAAGATGGTGCTGGTCGCCTTCATAGATGACCTCCGGAGGCATCTGGTTCGAGGTGGAACGGTGGTGTTGTGTTGTTAGACCTGTCGGCAGCGTTCGACACGGTCGACCACCAACTACTGGCCCACCGCCTTGCCAACATTGGGATTGGCCTTACAGTGGCTTTCCTTGTTTCTCCAAGACTGGGGACAGAGGGTGGTGATAGGAGAGCAACTGTCCCAAAGGCACCTGCTGGTGTGCGGGGTGCCACAGGGTTCAGTGCTCTCCCGATGTTGTTTAACATCAACATGCGCCCCCTCACCCAGATTGCTCAGAGGCATGGGCTGGGTTGTCATCAATATGCCGATGACACCCAGCTCTATCTGTTGTTGGGTGGCCAGTCAGGCTCTAGTCTGATAGATCTGGACCTGGCGCTGAAGGCTGTGGCTGGTTGGCTTAGACAGAGTCGATTAA
The DNA here is from genome assembly GCA_029233225.1 of Lepidodactylus listeri. Taxonomy (NCBI): domain Eukaryota; kingdom Metazoa; phylum Chordata; class Lepidosauria; order Squamata; family Gekkonidae; genus Lepidodactylus; species Lepidodactylus listeri. The sequence goes on along the minus strand of JARCFY010000009.1, from coordinate 104,943,117 downwards.
AATTGAATCCAACGAAGACGAGGTCCTATGCCTGAGTTGGAACGGGCCGAGATTAGGGATCCCTCTCCCGACCTTCGATGGGGCACTAGTGGTGCCAGCGCCGGAGGTTAGGAGCCCGGGAGTGCTCCTGGACCCCTCGTTAACGATGGAGGCCCAGGTAGCAGCCACTGCAAGGTCAGCCTTTTACCAACTATGGCTGATTAAGCAGTTGGTTCCCTTTCTCAAATGCAATGACCTGTCTACAGTGATTTATGAGTTGGTCACCTCAAGATTGGATTACTGTAATGCCCTCTACATGGGGCTACCCTTGTGTCAGATCTGGAAGCTGCATCTAGTGCAGAATGCAGTGGCCAGGCTGATGTTGGGACTCCCTAGGGGGAAACACATTCAGCCTGCCCTAAAGGCACTGCACTGGCTGCCTATAGCGTACCAGAACCGGTTCAAGGTGCTGGTGCTTGCCTATAAAGCCCTATATGACCAGGGACCTGTTTACCTGAGGGACCGCCTCTCCCCGTATGTACCCCAGCGAGCACTTCAATCAGGTTCTCAAAACCGCCTGGTCCTGCCAGGGCCCAGGGAGGCCCGACTGGCAGCGACAAGGGCCAGGGCTTTTTTGTGGCGGCCCCATACAGGCAGAATGAGCTCCCAGAGAACATCAGGGCCCTGCGGGACCTACTACAGTTCCGCAGAGCCTGCAAGACAGAGCTCTTCCACCAGGCCTACAAGTAGGGGCCGCCGCCGCCATGAGTTTATAGCCCTGGCCCGAATAACGAACATTGCCATCCAGACCATCGGCACCTGTTGACGCTGTTGGGATGGGGTGAAGTAGCGCCATCCAGTGGGAAGCACACTGTATAATGTTTTGTATGTTATATGTTTTAAAATGGTATTTTATGGTTTTAATGTTCATGACATGTTGTTAGCCACCCTGAGCCTGCCGAGGGGCGGGGAGGGCGGGATATAAGCCTAATAAGTAAATAAATAGCTGTGATTTGAAATGGATGAGTTATCCTGGTCACTTGAAATTTTAAGTTATCTGCTTCTATGGGTCCAAATGCATCAGTTCTGCTATCCCAATAAAGGCCCTGGGCCCAGTTGCCGCCTACTTAATCTCCAGGGGTGTGGGTAATCAGAGGAGGGCCTCCAATGTAAATCTCAGTGCTTCATAAGGGAAAAGGCCTGGCTGTATGCCAGTCCGGGGTCATTCCAGTTTAGCACTTTGCACTCTGATCAGAAAAAAAGCTGGAAACCAGGCAAGATCTGTTGTTGTTTTTGCCATCAAGTTACAGCTGACTTATGGGAACCTCATAGGGTTTTCAAGGCAAGAGACCTTCAGAAGTGGTTTGCCCTTGCCTGCCTCCACATCACAACCCTGGTATTCCATGGAGGTCTCCCATCCAAATACTCGCCAGGGCCAATCCTGCTTAGCTTCTGAGATCTGACGAGATCGGGCTAGCCTGGGCCTTCCACTAGCTTAATATGTTCCACCAGAGGGCACTGTGAAATAGAAACATGGAGTGAAACGTCACTGACACATGCGACAGAAAACTTTTCAGCAAGAATAAAACTGGAGAAAAGCAGGGAACTCCATGTGACGTGTCAGGTGACTCTTGAAGGAAGAGTAGGTCAATCGCAGCATCTAAAAGAAACACAGAGAAAGAAAACCAGGTATATCTTTTAAAAGTAAAGCTGTTTAAGAATTTGCAGGCACACCCTTTTTTTAAGCTAATGAGAACGAGTTAATTCTTAAGGCACTTTCATGAACATAAAAGTAACTGTTTTACAATTGCTAAAGGATTCTCTCCGCTGCCTCCAAAGTGTGTTTTTACTGGCCGTTTTAATGCTTTTGTGTAATCACAACAGTATTTTCAGATAATAAAACCAAAACAGAAGATACATTGATGTATTCATATTAAGCATGATAGGTATATCCCCACGTAAGTGGTAATTGAATCACTGTCTAATATGATACTTGTTGGAAGTATGAACAGTATAAATTGTTTAAACATAAGTGAAGTAATTTGTGTCTTTTCTTGGTATTTAACAGGCAACAAGAGAGACATTAAGCCATCATTGCAGTACTCTTGGCGATGCCTTGAGAAAGGAAAATGATTTTGCTCTCATTATTGATGGTAAAACACTGAAGTATGCCTTGACATTTGGTGTAAGGCAATACTTTCTGGATTTGGCTCTGTCATGTAAAGCTGTTATATGTTGCAGGTAAGCCTTTTTCTTCCTAAAGAGAGCCAGTTTGGTGCAGTGGTTAAGTGCGTGGACTCTAATCTGGGAGAACCGGGTTTGATTCCCCACTCCTCCACTTGCACCTGGCTGGATGACCTTGGGCAAGCCATAGCTCTGTACCAGCTGTTCCCTCAAGGACAGCTTGGGAAAGGGTTCTCTCAGCCCCACCTACTTCACAGGGTGTCTGTTGTGGGGAGGGGAAGGGAAAGGAGTTTGTAAGCCGCTCTGAGACTCCAAGTGAGTGAAGGGCGGGGTATAAATCCATTCTCTTTTTCTTCTAAATTGCTTAGGGGGGGATTGCTCCAGAAAGACTTTTAATTTCAAGTTGAATTTTATTATCTTTACTAGTTTTCAGAGCAAGAGTGCAAGTAGCATTACTTTAATCCCTACCTACTGTGAAAACTAGTAAAGGTTATAAAAGCAGAGTAAATTATTAGGTGTTTCATCTAAGTTTATACAAGCCCAGTAAACATCATGATATAATGGTGCGGGGGGGGGGGGGGAGGTGGTGAAAACCCAGAAAAGCTTCATTTTGTTTCCATCACTGGCTCTGACAACATAATTTCTTCCAAGTGTTCTAGACCTACTGATCTTATCTTATCTTCCATTACCAGATTTTATATCTAAATGACATTTTAACCTGCATTTGCATGAGCAAAATCAAATTGTGTGGGCTTTTCCCCCCCAGGCTGTTCCAATGGCTGTGCCTTGCTTGCTTGTTTGCTTATTTATTTATTGTTGCACTTATATCCTGCCCTCCCCGCAAAGCAGGCTCAGGGTGGCTCACATTCATAAAACATATTGCAGAGCACATAAATACACTTAAATAATAATTTAAAACCCAATAAAAGCATCTTAAAATTCAGTACATACAAATAATAATAATAATAGTGCTGTTGATGTTTCACAAATTTCAGATATGGCATGTGGTGTTATAAATTTCTTGACCTTACAACGTTCTGCACTTGGGCCAACTGTCTAAGCCAGGTGGTAATAATGGAGTGGCTCCTAGTTGAAGGCCTGGTGGAAGAGCTTCATCTTGCAGGCCCTGTGCAACTATGATAGATCCCACAGGGCCTTGATCTCCTCTGGGAGCTCATTCCACCAGTATGGAGCCACCACTGAAAAGGCCCTAGCCCTGGTGACAGCAGGCCAGGGAGGGTCAACCAATGTTGAGACCCCAACCGTAGTGCTCTCTGGGGTATATACAGGGAAAGGCAGTCCCTCAGGTATGCCAGACCCTGGCCATATACGGCTTTAAAGGTAAGTACCAGCACCTTGAAGTGAATTCAGTATACTATTGGCAGCCAGTGCAGTGTCCTCAGCATAGGCTGGATGTGCTCCCATCTAGGTAAACCCATCAGCAGCCTGGCTGCCGCATTCTGCACTAGCTGCAGCTTCCGAATTTGCAACAAGGGCAGCCCCATGTAGAGAGTGTTACAGTAGTCTAATCTTGAGGTGATCATTGCATGTGGCCAAGTCGTTACGATCGAGGAAAGGAGCCAACTGCCTGACCGGCCACAGGTGGTAAAAGGCCAACCTGGCAGTGGCTGCTACCTGAGCCTCCATTGTTAAGGAGGTATCCAGGGGCACTCCTAACCTCGGGCACTGGCACCAATGGCACCCTGTCGAAGGTTGGGTATGGGATCCCTATCCCCGGACCGCCCGGACTCAAGCACAGAACCTCAGTCTTTGTAGGATTCAGTTTCAGCCAGCTCAGCCTAAGCCAACCAGCCACGGCATTCAGAGCCTGGTCCAGATCTTCTGTTTTGGAGTCCGACTGGCCGCCCAACATCAGATAGAGCTGGGTGTCATCAGCATACTGGTGGCACCCCAGCCCATCTCTCTGGGCAAGGGGGCACATATAGATGTTAAATAGCATCGGGGAGAGCACTGCCCCTTGAGGCACCCCTCATGTCAATGAGTGCCTCCTGGACTGCTGCTCCCCAAGTGCCACCCTTTGTCCCCGACCTTGGAGAAAGGAAATGAGCCATTGCAACCTAGTCCCTGAATTCCTGTGTTGGCGAGGTGGTGGGAAAAGTAACTGATGGTCGACCGTATCGAAAACGGCCGACAGCTCTAACAACAACCGTACCGCCGATCCACCCCGATACAGATGCCTCTGGAGGTCATCTGTGAGGGGCGACCAGTGCTGTCCCGTGTCCTGGGCAAAAGCCGGACTGGAAGGGATCTAACATGGAAGTGTCATCCAAAAAGACCTGCAACTATGTCGCCACCACCCTCTCAATTAACTTGCCCAAACAGGGCAAATTGGAAAGTGGCCGACAATTAGCCAATTCAGCTGGGTCCAGAGATGGTTTCTTTAGGAGCGGGCGGTCCATTGCTTCCTTGAGTGCCCCTGGGAACAGCCCCTCAGAGAGGGACATGTTGATAATATCCCTAAGGGCACCACGAAACCCCTCATGGCCAGCTTTAAACAGCCAGGAAGGGCACAGATCAAGGATGCATGCGGTTGCATGTACAGTCAAGAGCAGTCTGTCAACTTTCTCTAGGCTGAGCAGGCTGAACTGATCCAGAGTCAAATTCGAAGACATGCATAGAGCCTTGAGCTCACTCACTGTTTCAACTGTGGCGGGAAGGTCGCAGCGGAGCGCCAAGACTTTATCCGCAAAACGTTCTCACGCATTTTAAAAACATGAATACATAAACCTAGACTGGTTTTGTTCAGTTAAATCATCCGGGGATGTCCTGTTTATTTATTTATTTAGAACTTTTCTGTGCTGCCTCTCCACCCAAATCATGGTCCCTACAGTGGAAAACATTAAGATATCAAAACATTCAAACTATTAAAATAATGTTGAAAATACTGGCAAACAGATATACAAAAATTAAATAAAACATAAAGGTATACACAAGGAAGAGCGCTAATAAAAGTTGGGCAGGGGGTGGAAGTCTTCAACTGCTAGCAAAAGACACCAATAGAGGGATACAGATGAATTTCACTGGGAAGGGAGTTCAAAAGTTTCGGCACCTTGACCAAGAAGGCTGTTTCTTGGGCAGCCGCTCTGTGGTTGGGAGGAACCCGCTAAAAAGAAGTATTCTTATGCTTTTCTATAAAAAATATTGTTCTTTATATTTTATTTTCTCCTCTGAGTTTGGGCTTAGCTCATCAGATTTGAGGGGCTGTGGCTCACTGGTAGAACATCTGCTTGGTATGCAGAAAGTCCCAGGTTCAATCCCCGGTATCTCCAGTTGAAAGATCTGACAGTGGGTGATGTGAAAGACCTCTGCCTAAGACCCTGGGGAGCCACTGCCAGTCTGAGTAGACAGTTACTGACTTTGAGGGACCAAGGGTCTGATTCAGTATAAGGCAGTTTCATGTGTTCATGTGTACAGGTGGGAAAGTCCTTGCAGCCAAACCCTCCTCCTTTCCAGCCAAACTTGCGTGTCAAAGGTAAGGCTAGAACTGCTGTGAGTGACACCTAGCTTCCTATGTTCAGGAAGGTTTGTTCCATACTGAAGCATTTCGTTTGTTCAGTTTCACAAACAGACACTCGGATCCAAAACAGTGATTCCGTGGATGGAAGAATTTCTGACCATGATGTGTGACTTTCTCACTTTCCCCCTCATTCTGCAGCCCAAAATGCCTTCTGAAAGGCAGCCCCTGGGGAACCTCTCCCAGAAGCAGCATTGTGGGGTACAGCGGGGGGGTGGGGGAGGCAAGAAAGTCACACTCTGCAGGTGGAAATCTTTCAAGACATGAAAACACGGTGCTGGGTTCAAGCCGTAGCCTGAAGTCATACCATCCAAAAACATTTCACCACATCGGCCAAACTGATGAACTAGCAGTGAGCGCAGAGGGAAAGTGAGGAATAAGTAGCAGTACTTGATGTTTCTTTGAACTAGACTTTCTGTTGTCTTTGGCTGCTTTCATACGGTGATTTTCCTCCTGGTAGAACACACCATGTCCCTGCTTTATTGGGGAGTTTTTGCATGAAGTTATGCTTGGAGAGGATTCTGGAGCTTTTTCTCTTAAACTAGAACAAAGAAACACCTCATCTGATCTGACTTTAAAAGGAAACGACATGACAGCTGCAGGCAGAGCCTACATGTAAAAGCTCTGCCTACAGCCAAAGGGGGGGGGGGAGCAGAGTTTAGCTCCACCTTCAAAATGGCCATGCTCAGCTCTGGCATTTTCCCCAATCTCTTTAGACTTTTAACAGGACTTTTTAAAAAAAACTAACTGGGCTGTAGCTGAGCTGTTTGGGGAGGGGGGTGTCCGGGGGAGGGGGGTGTCCAGGGGAGGGGGAGACAGCAAGATCCCCATAAGTGCAGTGAGGGAGAAGAGGGTGGGGAGAGGTGGCACTAGCAGTGAGCGGCATGGGAACAGGTCATGTGCTTACCATCCTGCATGCCTGTGTCTCACTCACTGCAACTTTCAGGATGGGGGAAGCTTTTCCCTTTATAAAAAAAAAAAAAAACAAATTACATTAATACCATTCTAAAAATATCTTTGTGTTTTCTTTTAAGGGTCTCACCTCTTCAGAAATCTGAAGTTGTAGACATGGTTAAGAAACAGGTAAAAGTAGTAACACTGGCAATTGGTGATGGAGCAAATGATGTTAGTATGATACAGACTGCACATGTTGGTGTCGGTATTAGTGGAAATGAAGGGCTACAAGCAGCTAACTCTTCAGACTACTCAATAGCACAGGTAAATCTTGTCCCTGATAAAGAATAGAACAAGATGGTTCTTTCAAGTGATAAACTGTTGGACATTGTGTACATAGTTAAGCTTTTTTTCTGTTACCATTTGTAGTTCAAGTACTTGAAGAACTTACTCTTGGTCCATGGTGCCTGGAATTATAGCAGAATTGCTAAATGCATCTTATACTGCTTCTACAAGAATATCGTCCTTTATATCATTGAGGTAAGGATGGCACAGTATGCCACAATACATTTTTCTTCCAAACCATAGCAATATTTAAGCCTTCTTTAATAACATAATTTGACTATTTCTTCTGTTTATAATTCTGATTTTTATACATTTAGGCATAATATGTAAAACCAAGTTCTAAGTAAATATCATCATCATCAATATATCTAACTAGGAATAAGGCCCGTTGTGGAAATAAATACAACGGGCTCTAGAAAGAGGCTCTGGGAGAGTGCCCTGGCCTTGGGCACTCAGCGTCAATTTGCTGTGGTGACCTCAGCAGGGTATAATGACATAGAGTCCACCATTTTCTCCAGGGGAAGATCTCTGCCATCTGAAGAGCAGTTGTAATTCAGCATGGAGATTGGCAACAATGGTTCCCGAAGAGGGAACAGGTGGTTTGAAGGGTGGAGTCTATGGCACTAAACCTGTCTGAGGTCTCACCCCTGCTGAAACCTCACCCTCTCCAGGGTCCAGCCCTCAAATCTCCAGGAATTTCCCCAACTGGAGTTGGCAATCCTACCTCCCAGCCAACCATCAGTGTATCATTATCTGCCCCCTGGCTTCAGCTTTCCATCTCCTCCTCCCTCCCCCTAGAGAGCAGTTGTAATTCTGAGTGATTTCCAGCCCCCACCTGGAGATTGGCAACAATGGTTCCCCATGAGGGACTCGCTGGCTTGGAGGGTGGAGTCTATGGCATTGTACCTTTCTGAGGTCCCACTCCTCCTCAAACCTCACCGTCTCCAGGTACCATCCCTCAAATCTCCAGGAATTTTCCACCTGGAGTTGGCAACCCTATCTCCTTTCCAGCCAATCATCAACCTCACTCTTCAACTTTCCATCTCTCCCCCTCACAGCCTCCACTGTGCTCTGAAGCCCTGACTGCTATGTCACATTGGCTGTCATAAAGGGTCCATCTCAGCAGGGTATAAGGACATAGAGTCCACCGTTTTCTCCAGGGGAACTGATGTCTGCCATCTGGAGAGCACTTGTAATTCTGAGTGGTCTCCAGCCCTCACCTGGAGATTGGCAACCATACTTCCCCTGGAGGAAGAGTAGTCTTTCTCTGCAATGGGGTCCAAAGCAGCTGACATCATTTTCCTCTCCCCCTTTTGACTTGCACAACAACCCTTTTTGTAATAAAGCTTTTATTTTTATCCGTTTTTTTAACACAATTGGCTTTTATATATATTCCATTCTCTATAAAATTGCGTACTGAGTTAAAAAGATATAATCATTAAATGACTTCCCACCCCACCTGCATCATCATATATATCGACTGATAAACATATATATAAAAATACTTGTCTCCAAAGGTAACATTTTGAACTATTATAACTTTTATACATTTAGATTAATTATCAAAGTATTAGTTAGGGACGGTTAAATTTTGCGGTTAACCACGGACTCATTTTTTGCGTTATAAACATATTTCATCATTTCAATAGTTAGAAAGTGTAAAAATATTATTTTTCATATCCCAATACTGCTCCATATATTCCTTCAAATCTTTCCAATCTTCTAAGAACTTCGCTGAGGATTATTTAATTTTCTTGTCCATTTATCTATTTCTGCCATAAATAGCAGTTTTCTCAACCATTCCCATAGTTCTGGAGTTTTCTCGCATTTCCAATTTTGCGCATAGACCATTCTTGCTGTTGTTACCATATACCATATCAGTGTCCTTTTACTTATGCTTACATCTTCTAACCTAAGACCAAGCAACATTTCAGGCAATTTTTTAAACTTACATTTCAAAATTTTCTCCATTTCAGCATGGATCATACACCAAAAACCCTTAGCTTTATCACAAGTCCACCACATATGATAGAACGATCCTTCTTTTTGCTTACATTTCCAACACTTGTTAGACATATTTTGACCAATATTTGCTATTTTTTTCGGAGTCATATACCATCTATACATCATTTTGAAACAGTTTTCTTTAAGATTGTAACATGTAGAAGTACTCATAGCATTTTTCCACAAAAATTCCCAAGACGACATTGCTATATCCTTATCAATGTGAATTGCCCATTTTATCATTTGTTCTTTTACAAGTTCATCAGCATTATACCACTTCAACAAAATTTTATACATTTTGGAGATCGCTTTTTTTCCTCCATCCTCCCACACCTGCTCAATTTCGTTTTTTCTACTTCTAAAACCACCATTTTTTTTAATCTTCCGACTTGCACAACAACCCTGTGAGGTAGGTTTGGCTTAAAATCTGTGACTGGCCCAAAACCACCCACTCAGAAAGAACCTGGGTCTAGCAGATCCTGCTCTGAAGCACTGACTGCTACACCTAGGGTACCCAGTCTCCAGGTGGAGCCTGAAGATTGCCAGGTATCACAATTGAACTCCAGACAACAGATCTCCCCCCCCCCCGGGAGAAAATGACTGCTTGGGAGGGTGGCCTGTATGGCGTTCTGTTCAGCTGGACCCAATGAGTTTTCTCCCAGAGGCCAACATAGGTGTGGAAAGGGGCTTTCAGAGAAGCAAGCTTGGTTGCCTAGCAACAGGCACTGAGGGGAAAGTTGCAGGATCTAATGATGGAAATACCTTGACATTTGGGGGGGTTGATCCTGTGGAGGGCAGCATTTGTGGGGGGAATGGAAGGACTCAGCAGGGTATAATGCCATAGGGTCTACCCTCCAAAGCAGCCATTTTCTCCAGGGGAATTGATCTCTGTCATCTGGAGATCAATCATAACAGTGGGAGATCTCCAGGTCCCACCTGGAGATTGGCAACCCTAGGGAGAAGTCAGCCACACAGCAGGGGGTTGAAGAGAATGGTTTGATAGTCGCTGGCCCACCTTATTAGCCAGCCAGCCATGGTAGAGCTAAGCAGGAGAGAGAGCCTGAGGAATTTCACACAGCCAATATGTTCCCTTTCAGGAACTCTTCAGTAACCGTTTCTGTCAGGTATTTCACACAGAACTGTATTAGTACCGGTTCCGTAATGGAACATATTGGCCCTTTCACACAGAAACATGCCTCTCCCGTTGGGGAAGCGTTCCTGAGCCGGTTTACATTGAAACCTCCTCCCAAGCGTTCTTCAGTTCTTGTTCCAGTCCTGAAGCGCTATGGGGTGCTGTGTGAAATGCCCCCCTGTTTCAGAGTTTATTCTGACAGGAAATTGGGCAAGCTGGTAGTGTGCGGGGGAGGGGGTTATGCTGAAAGTCCATTGTCTTTTCACTGACAGACAGGGAGGGGACAGTTAGACCCACCTGGCAGTGGGAGGAAGAGAAGAGTGGATCCTTCCTCCAGACTGAGGCCGAGACACTGGCCGGTGGCTCTGTGGGCGGGAGTGAGGCAAAGCAGGGAGAGAATGAAGCCAGTGGCCAGGGACCCCCTTTTGAGTGGCAGTCCGTCCAGCCAACTGATTTTGGTGCTCCATGGAATCTTGCCACTTGAAAACGGCTTTATATTCTCAACATAGCCAGAAAGGAAAGATTCTCAACATAGCCAGATCTGTCTATACTTAAATCCAGAGATTGGGGCATTGAACAGACAAGACAGATCCTCCTACAAACCTGAAAAAAGCACCAGGTTTGCAGTAAAATCTGAAATACACATGCACACATTGGGGTATTACACCCCAAAAAAGATAATAGAAGAAGCACCTATATATTTAAGAAACAATGACCTCTGCAGTGCCATTGTGGGGTTTACTAGGCAGCCAACACAGTAGTGCCAGCCTTCAAACCCATTTTTTCTGTCAGTATAAGGCAGGGGAAGGACCCTGGTTCTTTTGGCCTTTGAGCAAGGATTCATTAGGGGCAGGCTCCATATTTTTTATTATGTGAGGCTTTTGATTTTAAATTTTGTTTATAGATACACTGCAGGTTACTGAATGTTTGTACTGGGCCCAGCATGAGTAAGTCTAACAAGCTGCTGTGCTTTATGGACTGTTTCACTGAGAGTAAACAAAGCCTGTGAGGATGTCACTTTCACTGATACAATAGCTGCAGTTGTCCATCTCAGAGCTCAGCTTATTTATAGTGAAATCCTTGGGCTTATATACCTCTGAGAAAATTAAATCCTGGGTTTAATTTCCCTACCCACCTGTGATAATCATTCCTTAACAGTAACAAAATAAAGGCTGCAGTTCTCTTTCCAGTTATGTTTCTTGCACTGGCTTCCATTTCTGTTTCCCAGAAATCAGGAGATTTCCTTACAGTTTTCAAATAAATATCTTACTAAGGGTCAGTAACATACAGTAGGCGCATATAAATGTTTCTGAAGAATTTAAACACCATGTAAAGAACAAATTTGCATTACTAAGTTCAAGTGGATGGGAAGCAGAACAACTATGGGCTGAAACAAGAGATATTATCAAGGGAAAATATGCAAAGAGTATTTCTGTAGCCAAAAGAAATGTAAAGTTTTGATAGATTTCTGATGAAATTGTTAATGTTGCTAAACTTATATGAGAAAAGTAAAAGGTGACATAAATAGAATCAGAAGTACAAATGCAGCATTCCAGTGACTTGTGTGTAGAGACATATAATAACAACCAGTGTAAAGAAACATGAGAATAACAAAAAAGGAAGAACAAGAGATCTGTTCCACAAGGTCCGAGAAATCAAAGGGAAGTTTAAACCACAGTTAGGAATGCTGAAAGATCAATGTGGATGTACATTAACTGAACAGGACAAAATAATATTTTTTTAAAATGGGAACAATACACTGAAGAACTATGCAGAAGAGATGAAGAATGACAGATTCCTTCAAAAAGTGCCGGTTATAGGATTATAGCTGAAAGACAAAAGTAACGATTACTGAGGAATTACACCAGTTTAAAGTTGACAATGAAAAAACTGAAATTGTTCAAGATTTTCTATTCCTTGGCTTAGTCATCAATCAAAAAGGAGACTGAGACTGGGAGGAGCAGCCATGAAGGAACTAGAAAATATCCTTAAATTTAAGTATGTGTTATTGGCGACCAAGAATAAAATAATCTGTACTATAGTATTCCACATTACTATGTATTGGTTTGAAGGTTGGACGATGAAAAAGCTGACAGGAAGAATGTTGATTCATTTGAAATGTGGTGTTGATGGAGAATTTTTCAGATACCATGGACTGCCAAAAAGGCAAATAAGTACACTCTAGATCAAATGAAACGTGAACTGTCCCTAGAAGCTAAGGCTATCATACTTTGGTCACATTATAGGAAGATAAGACTCACTAGAAAAGACAATAATCTTCTGAGGTCTTAAATAACAGATTTATTGTTACTAAAAAAGTATTTGTTTTACTGTCGTATTATAGGGGTGTTCATTCGGATCTACCAGAATCAAAAATATACCCCCAAAACGTCAGTATTTTTCAGGTACATTTCAACATCCCAAATGTATCCGGGTTTTCTCTGGGAATCCAAAAAAAATCCTGGATATATTCTGGAATTACTAGTAGATCTGAAAAACAGAGAGATCTGCAATCTGCTTGCTCCAGCCTCTCTGGTGTTTTTTGGGCTTTTGCTGCAGTTTCTTTAAAATTTTAAAGGGATTGCAGAAGACAGCCCGAGGATAAAAATCGGCTGTGCCAGGGGGAGCAGTCTGTTCCCACCGGCTTGGCTTGGGGCTAACTTCTTGTGTAGCCCGGTTAAATCTTGGAGCTGGTTTCTCCTGTTGCACAGTTAAAACCCGGCTGCAGGAAAAGCCAAGCCAGTCCCAGGATCAGGCTGGCTTTTTAAAAAAATTAAGTATTTTTCTTCTTGGGTCTATTGGACCTGAAAAAAATCCGGGATTTTTGGGGATTTCCGGATCTGGATACCATACCGGTATTGGGATCCAGGAGTTTTTGAAAAATACTGAACTTTTTTCAGGTCCAATAGACCTGAACCAAAAAATACTGAATTTTGAAAAATTGCACACCTCTGTTGTATTCTGCTTCCAAGTGTAGAATAAACTGTTGGCTGAAACATGTGTAAGCTTGAGAATGCAATAAAAGAACTCAATTTCAATGGTTTTTTAATAGTTTCCTATTAAAATGCTAATTTTGGAGTTTATAGGAAGTTCCTAAAATGTTTGTAGAGAATAAGACCTGCAGACCAATTAACATACTTCCCACCTCTACATCTTATGTGGCTGTTAATGGCTCTTGTCAATACTATGAATGAATGGACACAATATATATCACAGGATGTCTCTAGCAAGAACAACCACCCGTCCTTTTCAGTTTTCATAGTGATCCGGTGTGGGTGAAGGGAACTCACTGACTATTTGTAGGCTGCTACTTAAAATGCAGGAAATCCCCCTCCTCTTTTCTTGGAATTTAGAAAGTACCGTATTTTCCGGCGTATAAGACTGGGCGTATAAGACGACCCCCAACTTTTCCAGTCAAAATATAGAGTTTGGGATATACTCGCCGTATAAGACTACCCCTCTTCCAATGCACACCAAATACAGCGCCAGACCTTCAGTTAGTCCTTCTCTCTCAAGTGGCTCTGTGGACACCGGAGGCTAAGAAACTAAGCTAGCTCACACCAGGGGCGTCGTCTTTTTAAATTCCTAGGGGCGGGGGTTTGTGCGCCAGCACAACACCTCCCTGCAGCCACTGTGAGCGGTGCAGGGCCTCCCCGTGAGCGGCGTGGGGGCTTCCTTCCCCGCGGCCAGCAGCAGTGCAAGCCCCCCTGAGAAATGAAACGGCTGCTTCTTGCGCCGCCGCCAGCCTTGGTAAGGGAGGCCTTGCGCCACTTGCGCCACCCCCGGCCGTGGGGCCTCACCGCAGCCGGCGCAAGGCCTCACCACCACAAGCGGCACAAGGCTTCCTTCCCCACGGCCGGCAACGGCACGAGCAGCACAAGACCACGCCACGGCCACCACGAGCGATGCGAGGTTTCCCTCCCCACAGCAGTGCAAGCGGCCCAAGGCCTCTCTTCCCGCGGCCGGCGGCAGCGCGAGTAGCAGCCGCTTCATTTCCCAGGGGGGCCCTGCCTAGTCCCGACTCACTAAGCCCCGTGCGCCGTCTTTCGGAAGGCGCCCTTTGGCTGGAGGTCTGCACAGTGCCCTTCCCTTTAGTTGCCCCCTCGTTCCCCTCCGTCGGCCAAGCTGTGGACGTGGTAGGGATGGGGTAACCGCAGATTCTCCAGTCCGGCTTGGAAGTTTCATCACCCGCCCTATAAGACGACACCCGGCGTATAAGATGACACCCGACTTTTGAGAAGATTTTCCTGGGTTAAAAAGTACTCTTATACGCCAGAAAATACAGTAATACCGAAATATATCTAATCCAAATCTGATAAATATTATTCAGTAAGATTTATATTGGAATTACATTTCCTGGGAATATGACATAAAACTACAGCATAAACAAATATTTAAGAAAGTAAATCTTCAAAATAACTGAAATATTGAAACTAAGGGTTTGATTGTGTGCTGAAAAAGGTATTTCATGTATATACCTGTGTTCTGCTTTATAGCTTATCCATTAAGAAATACTAAAATGCTTATAAGTATGTGAAAGTTGTGCTTCACCTTAGGTCTGTGGATAAACTGTATGTAGCCAACTTAAACTATGTAAAGAGTCCCAGCGTCCCATTCTCAGCTGTATTTAGCCATACATTTTAGCTGTCCTAGCTCTTTATTTCACAATCAAATGTGTAGGCGTCCAGCTTGCACAGAATACTAACTCCAGAATTTATCAAGACTGATACAGATCATCACTCTATTAGGTCTGTGTCTTCTAAGGGCATGTGTGCCCAGTGCTCCTAAATAGATAGTCACTGCTACCACTGTTAACCATGCCAGTCACCTGTTTTGAGCAGTGGCAAGGGGGACTGACTTCAGGCAACTTTCGGGGCAGCTGTAGTCATCTGTTTAAGGAAGGAAATCCCTTCAGTCAGCTGATGAGCATGAGGAGCCCTGGATTGGGGCCAGTGACTACACAGCCATGTACCTGGATTTAACGTTCTTGTACTGACAGTGACCAGTGGAGCAAGTTAGAACCCAAATCAGGAATTATCACAGAATTAACAGTAGCCATACAGCAAGAGAGGTCTTCCATTCTTAGGTTTTCAAGGCCATAACTTCACTCAGCAGAAAAGGTAAAACATCCGGGCACAGAACCAATTCAAATCTCAAAGCCCTTAGACCACGAGCATCCAATTAGATTTGACAGGTACCTGTTTTTTTCCTGCCTCTGGAGGTACCTGCAACTTTAGATGTTTAAATGGGGGGAGGCACAGGAGGAAAGGGCTGAACTTAAGGGTGTGTGTTTGGCATAAACTGAACCGAATAAATGCCCCAAAATACTTTATTGGTATTTTTCAGGTATTTATTAAGTCAAAGATGGATCAGAGATCTGTATTCAGCTACCAATGTGGCTCAACCCAAAAAAAGCCGATTTTTTTGTTTGTTTGTTTCTATTTGGGCAGTCC
Source organism: Lepidodactylus listeri (assembly GCA_029233225.1). Taxonomy (NCBI): domain Eukaryota; kingdom Metazoa; phylum Chordata; class Lepidosauria; order Squamata; family Gekkonidae; genus Lepidodactylus; species Lepidodactylus listeri. The sequence goes on along the minus strand of JARCFY010000009.1, from coordinate 104,927,591 downwards.
AGCCCCAGCTGAAGTGGCATGGAGCTGTCAGCTCTGCACCGCCCCAGTTGATCCTCTTTTGCAGCCCCAAGCCGACAACTCTGCACTGCCTCGGCTGGGGCTGGCTGGCTCGTCTTGCAGCTTAGTTTGAACCAAGCTGCAAGAGAAGCCAAGCCCAGGATCGGCTGGGGCAGCAGGAGATCTGCATCGCCCCAGCTCCGCACTGCCCCAGCTGATCCTCCTTTGCCCACAGGCTCCGCTGGAGCGCTGCTGGGCAGCCCAGTTTAAACCAGACGGCTGAACAAAGCCTGCAAAGGAGCTGTTCCTGGAGGGACAACTCTCCCTGCAGCCTCAGTGGGGGCTCTGCTGGTCAGCTTGGTTCAGACTCAGCTGCCCAACAGAGCCTGCTAAGGAGCCAGTCCTGCAGGGAGAACTCTCCCCGCAGGCTCGGCTGGGGCTGTGCTGAGCTGCCCAATTGAAACCGGGGTGCCCAACAGAGCCCTCCCAGGAGCCAATCCTGCAGGGAGAACTTTCTTCGAGGCCAGCAGAAAGGAAGGGGGGAAGGTCTGAGATCTTCCTCCTTTCTGCTGGCCACGGCTCCCAAGGAGATCTGAGATCTTCCATCCCTCCTTTCTGCTGGCTGTGGCTCCCAGAGGTCAGCAGAATGGGAGGGGGGGGAGATTTGAGATCTTCCCACCCTCATTTCTGGTGGCAGGCTGCCCAGCCAGTCTGCAGGGTACTCGCCCTGCTTTGAGTTCACTCGCATGCAGCTTGGCTTGCAAAAGCCATTTAAAGGGAACTTTCCCTTTAAATGGCTTCTGTAAGGCACACTGCCGCTCGCAAGTGAAGCTGGAAGCAGCATGAGATAACCCACCCCCTACTCCATTGTACCGTATAGGGATGGTCCTCATAGGGTATAATAAATCCAAATAAATTCAGCAATCCCGAATATTTCCCGAATCCCAATATCGGTATGATACTGGGATTCGGGAAATATTCAGGATCGCTGAATCAGGAATATTGGGAAATACCTATATTTTTCGGGGACAGGGCACCCAACCCCCCAAAAATGCCAATTGGGGGGGGGGGGAAGGGGGAGTTGCACACTCCTAGGCTGAACACCTCCTCTCCCAGTTGTCCTTCCCTGACTTTCAAAGCGGCTGTGAGGCTGCTAATTACTTTAAAACTGTGGAAAATCCTTATCCTTTCACTGCTTTAACGCTGGGAGAAATTCCCTTGGAAGTTATCTGCTGTTGCCCATCAAGTCTCATGCTTGGTTGATTCCAGTTGATTTCAGTCTGGGCTCCAATGTGCATACCCTACATCCTAGAGTTTTTGTGTAGACCTGCTAGCTGAAAGAGGAAGAGTGTGCCCTGGTATTTCCCCAACTTTTAAGAGATCCATTTGGTTTAGCCTCCCACCATCCAGGGTACCAGCAGATCAGGCAAAGCCAAAGTAAGGAAATAAAAAACAAGTAATTTAAGAATAGAAGGAAATGCCAAATTAAAATGAGCTGTTTGATTTTTGTCATCTGGTTTTTATTGTCCGTCAGGCGCTTGCTTACATATATTCATAATACTTGTCATACAGTGGTCTTGTCTAGTGCAATTCATAGAAAAAGAAGACACTATCCTACTGGCTTTTCCATTTGATCCTATTCCCTTCTCCAGCGCAGTCCCCGTCTTGCATGGCTTTTGCTCACATGGGTGCCACAATTCCTGGCATAGCCTTCTTGGTGGTCTTTTTCACTGGTGGAAAAGCAAGCAAGGCCCCAGTCCTTTGTTCTTACATTTTTTTTAATTCAGGAAATTGGCGCTAGAAAGTTTTGTTCTGCTGTACTAGTTTTAAAAAGTTTCTGAACCCCTAGCTTAGAAAACAGTTAATTCAGGGTCAAAGTACTTGGGTTCCCATTAAAAAATACTGTGGTTCAAATTAATTAAAATGTTTAGGACAAGAAATGTAATTTCGTTTGCATACGATTTTAATTAATAAGCAAATAAAAACTGCTTCTTGTGTACTTTAAGATATGAAAAACCTTAAACACTGTTTAGAAACATTAGAATTTAAAACAAATAATGTAACCTCCATTCAACCTGCCTGTACACTTTTGAGCCTTTAACAATACTGAGTAATGCATGTAAGCACGCACATAATTTGCTATGTCAAGAATAAGTATCTAGTAAAAATTAACTAGAAGGTCTGCTTGAAGTTACCAAATAGTCAGGGATTCATTTTGATAGTTTGGGGGGGGGGGGGGGGGTGTGCAGTATTTATGTGCCTGGAAACATTTTTGGGATGCACCCTTTTTACAGTTGTAAAATGTTAAGATGGAGTTGTTGGTGGAGGATATGATTACGGCCCAGGGTTTTGTTGTTGTTGTTTTTAAACTACATTAAATGAGACCAGGAGTTTGTCCTCTCACACAGTAAGACTTTTTACTTTTTTCTGTAATCAGAAAGCCACATATATACTACAAACTGCTTTGAAACTTGCTTGTCAGGCAGCATGTGGAGCTGATGTTCAATTATCATGGCTAAGAAAGCAACCTTGGGCTTGCTGAAACAGTAGAGCAGTTAATTCATGTGTATTTCCATCTGTTGCCCATGTACTTTGCCTACCACCCAGTGCAGAGATAAAATCCGTAAGCTTAAGCACAGCTCACTCTGCTATTGTGTTGTTGTCACAAGTGCATCGGGAAGAAACTGCCATTTGAGCGATCTTAAAATATACAGAAAACGTATCTTTCACAGTGCATCCGAAAGAACTCCTTCAAAACGGTGCCATACATTTCACTTGATAGTGCTAAAGAAAATAGATGTTGGCTTATATGCTTTTGAAGAGTCTTTTCACTGCTGCTGGAATGCTAAATTTAAAGATTTCAACTGTGATAAGAAATGCAAGGTTGATCAGTATGAAGGCACCAAACAATTTATAATGTAGTTATTGGGAGGATTTTTATGCTTTATTTTTTTCCCCTTGTAGTGTGACAACATCGGAGCTTGTCACATTTCTCACACGGCTCTGTTCTTCATTTCAAAAAGTCTTGTTTAGGAAAAACTTAGTTTATTTTCTGGAGATCGATTTCATAACTAAATAATTTACTGTGATTGTCTTTATTTTTATGAACTGCTCTCTGAGCTTTTATTGAATGAATGGCAGTATATAAATTTGAACGTAAATAAAAATTAAGTATCGAACAGCTTCTTTGCAGTTTACTTTTGTGTCCTAGTATTTTCTGCTTTATAAGACAAAAAAGAAAATTAAGCAGACATTTGTTTTCACTTGTGGTCAAACATTTTCTGGTATGTTAAAAGACTAGATTGTTCACAGAACCAGTCATCTGGAGACAGGCCCTATAAATGGAGAATTTGTAACAATTCATGCTCCTATAATGAGGTTAAATGAAACGTGAACTGTGGCCAAATCTGTGTCACATTGATGCTCAATATCATTTGACTAGCAGATCAGGCTTGCTCTCTTTTGCTTTAATATTGTTGGTCATCTGAACTGCCTGCAAGAAATTGTAAATTAAATGTAATGTAATATTTTGCATTCAGCAGACACATTCATGTTCAGACAGTAGGGTTCTGCACAGGAACAGTCTTCAGGAAACCTACCTGTTACTCTTATAAGATTTTAAATGGATGAAGAGCTGAATAGTTTAAAAGCTTTTTCATTTAGCGTTCCTGTGATTACGCAAATTATTTGCAATATATATACAGATTAAATTAAGCTTTATGTTCTCAATGTTTTAATAAATTCTAACAAGGATATATTTTAATTAGACCTTAAGTACTAAGCTAATACTTTTGTCCTGGAACGAGAACAATATTTTCTGTAAAAATTACTCCACAGCTGTGTATTTTATTTGTAAGACCTAGTTATACAGTGACTTCCAGATTACTTACCTAGTTGAAACTGAAAATGTATTCAGAAAAGTACCTAAAGATTTATGCAGGAATGTTTTAATAAAACGAAAGGTTTTTTTAAAAAAATCATTTCTTTCAGATTTGGTTTGCCTTTGTTAATGGATTTTCTGGACAAATACTGTTTGAAAGGTGGTGCATAGGACTTTACAATGTGGTGAGTTTTCAATTTATTGGTTTTTCTTTTTTTCAACAAATTATTCCTAAAATATAAGGAATCTTTATCAAGTTAATAATTGGTTTACACGTTAGATGTTTACAGCTATGCCCCCACTGACACTTGGAATATTTGAAAGATCCTGCCACAAAGAAAATATGCTGAAATATCCTGAATTATACAAGTCTTCTCAAAATGCCCTGGACTTCAATTCAAAGGTAAAAAAAATGGAGTATTATATTAATACCTTTTGGTTCCTATTTTAGTTATTTGCAGTTAAAACAAGATAAAAACAGTGAAATGGTTCTGCCTCCCTGTCATGTTCAGTAACTGAAGACAGCTATTGATATTTGCTGGGTCCACCTGACTTCATCCAGAACACCATGTGCACCCTTCGCCATTTCCAGCCCTTTCTTTGCAACTGAAGCCCCTCTCTTATCTTGAAAAAGCAACTCCTGAAGGTCGCAGGAAAATCTGAGCAGTATTTTACATGGCGTGAGGAAACAGGCAACCCCTCTTTATGTGCAAGTTCACAAATGTTTTTTGTTGATATATAGGGTTTCTTGGATCCTGGCCAGTGTGGAAGTTTTGGGGGAGTTGGTTTTTGTAAAAAATTATTTTGTTACCTCAGAGCATTTTTTGAACAGGTCTTGGTTGGCAAGATTGTGTATTCATATAACCCACTGTGTTTTTGACTGGTAGATTATATATACCTATTCTGTTTTGTGAACTGAGATACTAAGATGCCGCCCACAAACTTCAACAGCCGTTCTGCACTGATACTTCACTTAATTTTTGTGCTGCCATGGGTTGCAGAGACCAGATAAGCCTAACCTTAGATGTTGGTCTGGTATAATCAATTTAAAGTAGAACTCGCAGCTGTTGCACAGATGTTATGCTGTTGTACCATTAGTCAAACTGGAGAAGCCACAGCCAAAGAAACTAATGGACAAAGACAGAGGAAACTGTGCGGAGTATTAATATAATAACCAAATCAAAAATGTAGACAATAAGCAAAATACAAAAGAGACAATACAAAAGTCCATGGAGATGTTGTTGACGAGTTTCTCCGGAATAAAATTCATTTCAGCATAAAACTTCATCCAAACAGGACCATATTGTCTAGCAAAGTAATAATATTACATTAGCAGAAGGACATTGTTGTAGAAATATTGAACTCTATAATAATAAAATAAATGTGTACATACAGTGGTAGAGGTCACAATTCATAAGAAAAATCCATGTGAAAATCACATTACTTCAACTTCTCTTAGAGTCCAAAAGACTGGATTCTAGAATTCAATATATTAAAAATATATAGGTTATAAACATAGATGTTACAGTAATTAAATACATAAAGTACGAAAGACTGGATTACAAGGTTCAATATGTTTTAAAAGATACAGGTTATAAATATAGATGTTACTGTATTAAGTATGTTAATGACATGTCTATTTTTGTTAGTGAAATTCTGTAAAACTCCAGATACACCAATTGCTCTATATAATACTTTGATTGCAAACCGTTAAATTTGTACTTGCATTTGTAATTCTTATAAAAACAAGAGAACTAAAACAAAAAAAAATTGGCCTTGGCGTCATCAAATTTTCACACAAATTTTAAAAAATACTTTTTAAAATTTGACATGGTTTTTGAAGCCTTAAGTTCATCCCCAACACTAAATTTATTGCTAGTAAAATATATACAAAATTGATGTAATATGTTAGTTGCCAACAGTCGCTACAGGCCATCAAAGAGATCAAATTTTAAACCAAACACGTCCTAAATAAATAAGCAAATACTTTGTTACTATGAGCATTAAAGATCTGAATGTTCATGTGAGTTCAGATTAAATTATTACATTTGTACCCCCACTGGACTTTATATTTGTATGGGATGCACTATTTTACAGGCTGTTAGAAGCTTCTTTTACGTTACATAGCCTTTTCAGTCACAAATATTTAAATTGTTAATTTTAGAAGAGCAAATGTGACTAAAATGCAGTGTATTGCGTTGGATTTGTTGTAAGTAACTGCTATGACTGACTACCTGGGAAGACAGAATTGTTGATACAGGTTTGGTGTGTGAGGATTTTGAATCATTGTATTGAATGATGATGCATAGATTTGTTATGCTAAAAAGGGTCAGAGATCATGGGGTCATGACAGAGGTTAAAGGATTAGCATGTGACAATACGTATTGGTCAGGAAAATGGAAAAGTGGGCCTAATTTTATTGCACCCACCTGTGCTTTCTGTCAAATAAAACTTGAGGTAATGACACAGCAGAGAGGCAAGACAAAGGTTAATGAGCAACACAAGTCCCAGTGTGTGAAGTATTGTCGTATAAATTGGATCATACAACCTTATGTAACTGGATAAAATGACAAAGAGCTTCAAGACATGGTGGAACATTTTTTGAGGCAGGCAACTTAATTTCTGCTGTATGAACAGCCTAAAACTATTTATGCACGTCAGTTTAACACAATAAGGCTGCAATCTTAGGCACAGTTACTTGGGAGCCGGTCTGATTGAACTTGGTGGGCTTAGTCCTGAGTAAGCATGCATAGGACTGGTCTACACAGATCATGTTTTATAAAAATGTCTAATTATAAAAACATGGTATACAACAGAAGTGCACCGAGCAATCCTGTTTTCTTACTTAGATACGAAAACTGTATAATTTACTATACAGAGCACTGGGTTCGTATGTTTGAATGTACTTCCCGCACAGTGTTCTTTCAGTAGGAGTTGGTAGCAGTGTTTTTAAATGCATATGTAAATAGCAAACATAAACAGCTATAGAAAGATTTGTAAGGTAAGGAATCAAGAGCAAGAAATAGATCAGCAACCAGGGGGGTTGTTTGTTTGTATCCTCATTTTGTTTTAATCAGAAAAAAATAGAATAAAAAACCCAGGTTGCTTAATTTTACTTTTGAACATTTCAATCGGAGTTTTTACCAAAATCAAAAAAGCTACGTTTACATCTTCTGTGAACAAAATTAAAAGGGAAAGTTAGTGAACACCGTTTGAGAAACAGAGAAATAAATAAATGACCCATGAAGAGCTCTGAGGCAGAAAATGCCTCTCAGTTATATTAGTTCTTAGAGGGGGCCTTTTGAAAAACACATTTTCTGATTCTAACCAAAAGTGAAAAAGAAGGGTCAGAGTTCACAGAGTTAGTTTTATCACCAATGGTTCTCATGAATGTTGTTTTCCCTCAGGTTTTCTGGGTTCATTGTTTAAATGGCCTTTTCCACTCAGTTATTCTGTTTTGGTTTCCACTAAAAGCTGTCCAGTCTGGTAAGTAAAATAATGAAATACCAAATTTGAATGCACTGTATTGCTTTAAAATGGCAATTTCCAGGATTAATCTTAAAGCCAACTTTGTACTGGCCTTTATACTGAAGGTAACCTTCTCGATAACCGTACATTTTATTTTCCTTTTTCCCGTTGGACCTACAACTCAAGTTTTAAATGTGGCGGGAGCTGGGGATCCAACATTTATAGAATGTTGCTACCTATGTTACAGTTAGTGGTTTGAGCTCCCTGAATAGTGGCTTATTTTGCATCAGAATCCTTTCACACAATACAGAATGGGGTAGATGAATTCTTGCACAGAGCGTGTTCTTGAAAGACAGTGGCAGTTGATATGAGTGGCATTTGGAAATGTACTTCCATTGAAAATAAAAAGGAGAGGCAAGCCTCAAGCTAATACTTTGAAAGAAAATCATTTTATTCTGTCAGATAAAGCTGTAAATATCCAATACATTTCCATTCAAATAATTCCAGTGATCTTGATTATTTCCCTCTACGTTGTCTTACAGATACTGTATTTGCAAATGGGAAAACTTCAGACTACTTGCTTTTGGGGAACATAGTATATACAGTAAGTGATGCTACTATTAAAGCAGCTTAAAAGCAGAGTAAATTGCAGAGCAACCCTCTCATAAGAAGCCAGTGCGCCTTATCTTCCAAGTTCCCTGCCTTGGTGCTCAGTGTGCCACAATCATGCCAAGCATCTGGCATCTTGGCAGGCTCGTCCTTCTAAATGGGAGGCAGAGTGAAGCAAGCACACTTCTCAATCAGATCTCAGCAAATGGTTGCTCCCAGTAAAAGCAGAACCGGACACGACTGTTTCGGCAAGAGCACCTGTTGAATGTTGCTGATGTACTCCATGCATAGCTTTGACCTCTGCCTGTTCACTTAATTCTAGAATTTCATCTTGGCTAAATCGCTTTCTGAACCTTTGTTCTAGTGGAACTTGTGCTGTTGGTTAGAAGAAGTCATTTGGATGTCTGATACTTTTATAGAATTTCCTTTGTTCCTTTCATTTTCTCCCACAAAATCAGATAGCATTAGAGTTAGTACTGTGCTGTACCAGTGACTAGTGCCACCATCGCATAGCATGAAAAACTGCTATGAATAATACTTAAGGGCCCACAGACGCACTGAACTGGTTTCTTGATGTTTTGGATCTTGGTTTTATAACTTCTGAAACTGTGCATGTGTAAAATGTGTTTTAATATTAAATTGTTAATTGGAATTAAAGTGAATGTTGGCATGTTAAATGTTGGCCTTTTTTTGATTTTTGATATTTAATTCATTTAAATAGTTATATCTGTTAAAGAAAAGTACAGTAACTTTTTTTCTTCTTTTTTTAGTTTGTGGTAATAACTGTTTGTTTAAAGGCTGGATTAGAAACTTCGTACTGGACTGTGGTAAGAAATTCTTTTAAAATTCTTTTATTTAAAATATATCCCACTTCTAATCAACCAGACTCAATCTGCTTCCATTAGAACTAGCTAAAATGTCAGTATAAAAAGGTAAAGGTAAAGGTTTCCCTTGCTTGAAAGCCAGTCGAATCTGACTCTTGGGGGTGGTGCTCATCTGTTTCCAAGCCGAAGAGCCAGCGCTTCCCGAAGACATTTCTGTGGTCATGTGGCCAGCATGACTAAACGCCGAGGCACACAGAATGCTGTTAACCTTCCCACCGAAGTGGTACTTATTTATCTACTTGCAATTTCTTGCTTTCGAACTGCTAGGTTGGCAGGAGCTGGGGCCACAGACAGGAACTCACTCCGTCACGCGGTAATTGGGTCTTGAACTGCCGAGCTACTGACCTTCCAGTCTGCAGCTCAGCATCTTAACCTCTGAGCCACCGCGGCCTTCTAAATTTCAGTTTACAAAAATACAATTCTAGTAAAAATCATTACCAATCATTCTAATTAATATCCACCTACAAGCCACAAATGCAGGTTGGAATTGCTGTGCCATACAGAGCCTCTGCTTCGCAAAGTGGGGGCCTTCCTCACTCAGATCAGTAAGGAAAGCTAACACCAGCACTTTGCATTGAACATGGAAGTAAATCAGCCACTACTGTGGTGATCTTAAAACTTGAAGTAATATGTTCAAAGCACTTAACCCCATCAACTGTATAGCTGCTACATTCTGCCCCAACTGTAGCTTCTTTGTTGTCTTCAAGGAATATCTCATGTAGACCATGATGCAGCAGTCTAATTTCAAGGTTGTCATAGACTATCTTAGTGTATCTAGGTTGGCAAAAAAAAGTTAAAATACAGTAAAATACAATGAAAATTTACATGTGATTTTGTTGTAATCTATACAGAACACTGATCATTGTCATTGGCTGGAATTTTATTGTTTTGGCGAGTAACAACTTACATGGAGAGCTGTAACTGTCATTTTTCATCTGCGTGGTCCTCTGCAAATTCTGGTAGAAGGAAAGAAAAAGGCATTGCATTAGAGCAGAATTTAAATACATATGTTAGGCGAGCACAGTCCATGCCCAGTGTGATGTTTTTAATTTGTACATTAGAATCCTATGTCATATCATTACATTACATTGCTACTGAATTTTTTCCAAGTCTCAAATATAGTTTGTTATGAGGTGGTGCTCTTGAAGAAATAAACGCCCTCTTCGGCTCACAAAACTTTGAATCTTAGCCAGTATACTAAAAACAGATGTAATTTGATTAAATTACATATTCATATGCTGTGCATAGTTTAAAAAATGACAAAACTGAAATGAAAGAAAAGCTGGATATTGTAGAATTTGAGAAGATACACCAAAAAAACAACTAAAAAGATCTAAGGGTTTGGTCAACCTGATCAAATAATAACTGAAGTGTTGGCAACTTTTAAGTAGATAGAAGCAGGGCTTTTTTGTAGAAAAAGCCCAGAAGGAACTTATTAGCATAATAGGCCACACCCAACAGCAGGAACTAATTAGCCTATTGGGCCACACCCCTGACAGCACAGCTCATTAGCATATTAGGTGGGGGGCTGGGAAAGCACAGGGCAGGCATAGAAGCTTGCCTCTTTCCCCCCCTGAGATTCTCCACCCCACTTCAGCATTGCCTTTCTAGTAAAAAAAACCACACACATACCCCGAACCAGACGACAGGGGAAAGGCGCTGCTGAAGTGCCTGGGATCAGTTCAGGGAGAGAAAGAAAGGCATTTTCCACGTGCCTGGGTTCCCTGCCTGCCCTTTTCCAGCTGGGATATGTCAGCTAGAGAAGGGGAGGCAGAGAGAGGCTTTTCCTTGTCAATTTCACTCTCAGCTGAGGAGGGGGGGGGAGTGAAATTGACAAGGAAATCCCAAGTAACTCCCCATAGGGAAAGACAGCATTTTAACATGCAGCCTTTCCCTCTTGTGTGTAATGTGGGGAGGGCAGCATGCTCTGTAACCACACATGCCAGAGGTTTGGGTTGCAGACGTGGCCAACTCAGGAGCCAGCCGGAACGCCGTTCCTGTGCATTCCTGCCCAAAAATAGCCTAAAAATGGATAGAAGACAACTAAAAGTGGCAGTGTTGGGGGTTTAGACAATTACAAACTTTGTGGATGGTCTAAATAGAAATCTAAGCACAGACTTGCCAAATATTAAGCACACTGAAATGCAGTACTGGGTACTAAAGTGCTACCATACAAATGACTAGGTTGATTTTATAATAATACTCTGTGGTGGGCAGTTGTTCTACATCTCATTACTGACTTCTGTTGCTTTGGAATAAGGGTGTCAATTTGACCTACCACTCCATGTGTTGCTGCAGCATTTTACTTCTACTTCCTGGTTATCCATTTGCCTTCTTGGGTCTATTAAACCTTAAAAAAATCAGGATTTCCAAAAAAAACCCTAGATTTGAATACCATAACAGTATTAGAATCCAGGATGTTTCGGAAATACCAAAAAATTTTTGGCTCCAATAGACCCAAACCAAAAAATGCCAATTTTTAAAATCTATATATCTAATAGCCAAGTAGCTCCCTCCCTGTGGATATCTAAATCCGTGGGGGGGGGGGCATTTGGGAGCAGGGAGATTTTCCTGCACACTTGGGAGACACCCCCCGTGTGCAGAAAAATCTGAAAAGTAAAAAAAAACTTTGGGGGGGATATTTAAATCCCCCCAAAAGTAAAAAAGCACGCACCTTGGATCTGTGGCTGCTGCTGCTGCTGGCAGCGGGGGCGGCTGGAGAAGCCTTGCCAGGCCTCGCCGTCGTTGGGTGGGGGTGGGGGCGAGGGAAAGAGTTGGTGGGCCCCATGGCTGGAAGCCACGCTGGCCTTGGCGTCACTGGCGGGGGTGGGGGGAAGAGCTGGCGGACCCCGCGGCTTTGCACTGCATGTGCCTCGCCATCACTGGCAGGGGATGGGGGGCAGGGGGAAGAGCTGGCGGGCCCCATGGCTCTGTGCCACACGGGCCTCGCCGGGGCAACCAGGGGCAAGGGAAGAGATCGGCGGGCCCAGGGCCTTACCTTTGCTCCTGCTCTCCCCCCCCCCCCCCACAGGTCCCTCCTCTTGTTAATTTATTTATTTTGCACACCCCTAATTCACACTGCACCAATCTCTGCTGGTGTAAGACACCATGCAGGCTTCGTAATGGTGATGGAAGATGGAGAACAAGAGTTATTTGAGTGAATAGCAGTAGAGTTCAAGTGAATAGCAGTAGATAGCATTAATAAAACTTTAAAACACAACCGAGGGAAGCCACATGGAAAGGTACCGACCGAGCAGAATTAGAATCTGGAGCAGCCAATCAGTATGAGTCCAGTGATTAGATCTCAGCTGTTTCTGGGACTTGTTCCAGGGCCACCTATATGGTTGGGTTCAGGAGGACCTTAAACAGAGGATTTCAGATGCCCCATAACATGGCTAGAGGTTCGTGTTCTGGCCAGTTCTTCTGTCTTGCTGTTGGTTGACTTGTTGCTGGCCAAAAGATGGGTTTTGCCTTATTCTCAGCTTCGCTCTTAGTGGTGTCTGAACCTCTCAGTCCTGTTTCCCATATGAGTGCTTTCCCCCAGTAAGCTATTGATATGATAAGGTGGAGCTATTGATATGGGGAAATGATAAGAATTCTTTAAATTCTTCCTTAAATATGCATTTGTGTGTTTGCGTTTAGTATCCTAGTGTCTGTGTCTCCATTGTCTTGCAAAAAAAAGCAGTTCCTTTGGGCATCCCCCCCAATTCAGACCATAAACCCTTGCATGGGAAAGGCCTTGGGCTTTCTCTGGAACGTAGGAGGGGGGATGTCCCTCTGATAAGTGAGCTGTAGAAGTGTCTGGATGATATGGTTGGAGGAGCCATGCTTCCTTCCCTGTGTATCAGCCTGTCAAAAGGCTTTCTGTTAGCAGGAGGGGATTTGAATGCCCATCTGCAGAGTTTCTAGGAGTGTGGTAAGTACAAGGCTACTACTAGGCGTGCTGTAGTCTTCCATATAGCAGGGAGGACGGCATATAGGCATTAGTGTGCATAGGTTGGCTACTTCTATACATAGATGGCATGAGAGGTGTCATAGACATTATGCTCCTAAGCTGGTGGGTGTTGATGGGACGCCTGTGGGCTCCAGTGTAATAGCAACGCTCTTAGCGCTTGAGGTTGGATCTTTTTGGGGAACGTCTTTTCTCTGCTAAGACAGCACGAGATAACTGAGTACCTATGCTAATCCAGCATCAATGATGCACCAGTGTCTGGGGCTGTGGTCCACCAAGCTGATGCTGTGAATAAGTTAAATTATCCATGCGCATTATCTGTGGGTGTTCCTTTTTCAACTGAAGTGTGCTTTGTATGGTGCCTTCTTTGGGGATACCAACAATGCAAAATTTGGGGTCGGGGGGGGGGGGGGCAGCAGTTCACTTTGCACATAAGTAAAAATTTAAATATATATCCTCACAGCATAAAATAACGGGTTGGTAAATAAACACAAAAATTACATTACAAATACCTCATGAAAACTTCATTAACTACGTCAGACTACATAAGCAGGGCTCGGTATTTTGAAATCTGAAAAACATATGGAATTCAAAGAAGACTCCAGAAACTCAGCTGAGGGGAATGAATTCCCCAGTCAATATTACCAGTTACAGACTATTAATACAGAGGATCTATGAGAAATATGAGGGAGCCTTACCTCTGTGTAAAGATCCCAGCATTTACCATAGAAATGTGTAGCAAAAAACACATCCCGTGTTTTTAGTAACACATATAAACAGCATAGTAGAAAACTGTGGAAGCCAGAAATCTTTATTGGTTCATTTTTATATGGAACATGGTTGAGCAAGTACCTTTTTAGATAGTGCCTGTATTATCAATAATGACCAAATGCATCTCCCTACCACACCTGTATCATTTCATTTTTTTTAAGTTTCTATGATTTCTTCAGCATAAGCATTCTAGATTTATTTTATATATTCAAATGGGAAAACTGCAAGGCCACCCTTTTCTCCCACAACAGCACGGTATACAAATACAGCAATTATATTCACAAGTCTGTTAAGATGTCACAAACAAACCAAAATTATTTGTGATACTCTCAAATTAGGCTTCCTTTCAAGTCCATGCACTTCCTCCCTTTGCAAGGGGTTCCAAGACGGAACATTTTATTTTTCATTTGTAGCCTGCCTTTCTCACTGAAGCTCAAGGTGGATGACACAATGAAAAACAAGGCTGTCAGAGCAGTAAAACACATATATTCAATACAATGAAGGGAATTACACAATTAGCAGCACACTAAACACAGTGCAATCTATAAATACATAAATAAAACAGTGTCCATACAACAACCACTGGGAACACTAGCAGAATTAGAGAAGCAGCATAACAGTATAATATAGAAAATAAACAAATTAATGCAAACTACCTAAAATTTCACAAACATTGACAATGGCCCAATTCCTTTTGTAAAAAAATCCCTGCTAACCAATTCGGTTCTACACAGGCTTCTGCCTAATGACACCCAAACACTGGTACCCTGACAAACAAATATTATTTTATTTAAATATTAGCCACCTTTCTACCTGGTGGAATTCAAGGCAGCATACAATGCAAGTAAAACAACAACTATAAAATTCGTGTAAAAGACCACAATTTAAAATCTCCTCTTAGGACTGCCAGTGAATAAAAAATTAGTCAAATGCAGTCCTAAATAAAACTCTCTTCAACTGCCTCCTAAAGATGGAAACTGAGGGAGCCAGGTGCACCTCCCTGGGGAGGTTGTTGCATAATCATGAAGCTGCCCTCTCTCATGTGCCCACCAGTGTTCCTTCTAAGCTGAGTTAGTGTGAGCTAGCTCAGTTTTTTAGCCTCTGGCTCACACATTTTTGTCTTAGCTCAGGAAGGATGGATCCAGACCAAACTTAATTTATGCAGTAGCCAAATCACTCACAACTTTGATGCCAGCAGCTTCCAAAGTAGATCTTTTGCTCACAAGGCTCCATAGCTTAGAGGGAGCATTGGTGCCCACCAGCTGAGCTTCTTTGAATGGAGGGCCTCTCCCTGTGATCGTAATTCCTGGGCAGGAACATATAGAAGAAGATGGTCCTTCAGACACCCCAGTCGCCAGCCATATAGGACTTTAAAGGACAAAAACAACACCTTGAATTGGGCTTAAGAGTAGGTCGGTAGCCAGTGTGATTGCTGTAATATCAGAGGCACATGTTTCCCAATAGCTGGCCCCTACTAGCAGTCTACCCACAGCATTCTGTGGTAGCTGCTGCCTCCACTCTTCAAGGGTAGCCTTAAGGAAACTGCATGGCAGTAGTCCAGTCTAGATGTAACTAGGACATGGATCACTGTGGCTAGATCTGACTGAACCGGGAACAGACGCAGCTGATGCACCAGCTGAAGCTGGTCAAAAGTGCTCTGAACCACCATTGCCACCTGGTTTTCTAAGGGGACTGTTGTGTCAGCCAGCCCTTCCAAGCTGTGAACCTGTCTTTTCAAGGGGGGTATAACCCCATCCAAGACAGGAAGGATATCAAGTGCCCGGTATGCCTTTCTACTAGCCCAGAGGACCTGTCTTGTCAGGATTAAGATTCAGCTTGCTCACCCTCATCCAACCCAATACTGACTTCAAGCAC
This sequence comes from Lepidodactylus listeri, assembly GCA_029233225.1. Lineage (NCBI taxonomy): Eukaryota > Metazoa > Chordata > Lepidosauria > Squamata > Gekkonidae > Lepidodactylus > Lepidodactylus listeri. The sequence continues at coordinate 104,912,155 of JARCFY010000009.1, read as the reverse complement.
TGGTTCAGAACATCCCCAGCATCCTCAGAATTAGGTGAGAAAGAAAGTTAGAACTGTGTATCATCCACATATTGGTGACCCTGCAGCCCATACCTACTGGTGATAATATTTCTTATTAACAAGGATTCTTGTTGTTAAGAATCCCAGTTACTGTGGAAGAATCAAACTCCCATGTTCAGATATCACACTGGAGTTAGACTGAAGAGTGCTTGAATCAGAAAGTCTTCAGTTACACCACATACACCACATACAACAGGAAGGAAGGAAGGAAGGAAGGAAGGAAGGAAGGAAGGAAGGAAGGAAGGAAGGAAGGAAGGAAGGAAGGAAGGAAGGAAGGAAGGAAGGAAGGAAGGAAGGAAGGAAGGAAGGAGCATATGAGTCTCAAAGTAAACCAAACTGGTGCTCTCCTGAATGATCTCTGAACAAGGCTTGAGTTTCAACAATAATCATATGCTATTAATTATTATATTTATGTTAATCTAGCACAGGGGTGACTAAACTGTGGCTCGGGAGCCACATGCAGCTCTTTCACACATATTGTGCGGCTCCTGGCAGGGTGGCTGGGGAAACTAAATATTATAAGCAAACTAATATCATTGGACAAATAAATATCATTGTCAGTATCTGCTTTTACCACTTTTGTTATTATTTTTGGCAGTCTCATTTATTGTTGATAAAAAGCAAATCTGCATATTTCCCAGTAAAAACGTGTAATATTGTTCATGTCTTGAGGCTCTCAAACATTTATTCTGTGTGGCTCTTACATTAAGCAAGTTTGGCCACCCCTGATCTAGCACGATGTTTTCAAAGAATAGTGTTTGGGTAACTCTTTCGGCCAAACTTGGCTTAACCTTTACTTCAGTGCAGGTATATCACAAGCATTTCTTGAAATAGCCATTCATACATGATAAATATATTGACAGTAATAAACTTAACTTCAAGGAGCAAATATTTTATCCCAGAAGTAAGCTATTTTGTGAGCATTCACTGAAGCAACTAAATTTACGATTATTGTTTTTTCTTTCTTTTTTTCCCAGTTTAGCCACGTAGCAATATGGGGAAGCATTGCACTGTGGATAGTATTTTTTGGAATCTACTCTTCTTTATGGCCTCTTCTTCCGATTGCTCCTGATATGTCTGGGGAGGTAATTATGTCTTTCAAATAATTTCCAAATCTGGGCATAAAAATGTATTTCCCTTCTGTGTGAGAATTTTCTGATTCTACTTTATAGCCTCTCTGGTAAATTCCTGTCTATTATGAGACTTGAAGATTTGCAACACATCTAAACACAATGGCTTTATTTTGGTGCAAGTGCAAACTTCTTCCACACACAGTTTTAAAAGGAGTCACTCTAATCCCCAATTGTGTGTGCATTAAACTTTCTCCTTTTGCAGATATTCTGACTTTTTTAACACAACAGAAGCTTAAGATATTAACCCTCCAGATTTTCCACTACAAAGACAGCCATTAATGTACAGCACCCTACTTTTCAGTCTGTGCCCGCCTTTATCAAAATGTTGCTGGCCAGTCTAGCAATTCACTCACAACCCAGGAAAGAAGTCGCTGTTCATTTTGCACGTGTGTTTTCTGAGCAGTATGTCTTTATAACCAGTCTCAACCAGAATCCTCATCATTAACAAATGATCTGTCACCTAGGATACTTTTGGGTGCAGTGACCTCTTGAAAAGTTACTTCTTGAAAAGAAATGAGAAGTATCTCATAAGTACAACACAGAATGCATTCAGCATTCCGTTTCAGTTTGATACGAACATGGGACCCACAAGAACTCACAGGCAAGGGGGTATCTCATTTCCTCCCCTTTGTTTTCTCTCCCCCCCCCCCCCCGCCCCTTCCTGCCACAGCCATTCTCTGTTTTACTTTCTTCCCTGGCTCCATCCCTTTTACAGACAAGCTGGAGACATATGAGATTTGTGGGTGGGTTCTTCCCTCGCTTGCCCTCCTTCCACTCATGTGGCAATGGTAGGGGGACTGTCACGGCTCCCGTAATGGATGCTGAACCCCCTCACCCACCTGCCTACCTGGTTCAAGTGGCAGGAGGATGGTTGTAGCTCCTGGTCCTCCTCCTCCCTTGCCCGCTTGAAGCACTATCACCTCAGCTGTGGAGAGGGAGAAGTAGCTGCTCCCAATCTCCTGCCCATCTGCCTGACTCAAACAGCGCCCGGGGGGGGGGGGGTGTTGGCAGTGGCCCCTGTTCCTCCCACATCCAGCTACAGTGCAGCAATCTTGGGCGGGGGGGGGGGGCAGCGGTGGTGGCTCCTGATCCTCCTCCCCCAGCAGTTGGCCTGGAGCAGAGAGGCGATGGTGCCTGAGTACCTCAGCTTGGGTTTGGCTGAGTCTTCCTTTCCTCCCAGCTCATGGTAAGCGTCTGCACTTGCGCAGACAATATTTCTTGGGGAGAACACAGGAAAACGTCCTCTCTTTCTACATGGCTCCAGTCCGTGGATTTTAGTATCCACAGATTAGGCCACGTTGAGAATTAAATACAGTGACAGCTGATGGAATCCGCTGCAGCTTGCATTACCTTCTTTTGTAAGGGCCAAGGCTCAGCCCTTGACCAAAGCTTGTCCGGAACATGATATGGTAGCTTCCTTTACTACAGAAGCACAGCAGTCTCTAACCTGGTGGAGTAAGTTGAGTAGGCCGCGCATGGTTGGTGCCAGGCAGCGATCCTGGCTGAATCTTTTGGTATGTCGAAATCCATTTTAGACACAGAATTCCTCCAAGGAACATGGCTAGCATGGAAGTTCTTTCTTGTCTCTCTTGGACAGACAGTGCCCGATCTTCTCTGTCAGGGCACTTGGTTATCAGATGAGCCAGATCTGGAGAGACTGGCTTTGTCAAGGAACACAACCAAGAACCGAAAATCACCATCAAGAAATAGATCTGTTTTCAGAAAGGAGGGTTGAAAAAATAGTGGTAATCAGGTCTCCATCACCAATGTCTTTGTTTCTGCCTTCCTTCCATTTTTATCATTGCTGTAGGTGGCACCCTTCTGATCTTACGTTTTTATGTATATACAGACACGTCGTGTGCATTTTAATATAAACTCATATATTGTAAATTCAGTGTTCATTAACAAAATTAATATTCTGCTTCAGACAGAAGAGGAAAATACACTAATATCAATACTGTTTATTAACAGAGAATCATACATACCCAGTACATACGTCAAAATGATTGCTTAAGCTAAAACAGCTTTTGCTACTTAGTTTAGAAATGTTTTCTGTTGTTATGTTTCCACATATTTTACATGGTACAACCAGCTTTGAGATCTTTTTAAACATTTAAACATTTAAAAGAAAACTATCGCAAAAAAGAATATTCCCATGCACATCAGTCTGATGGAACTGACTAATGATGCCTTTCAGCATTTTTGCCAAGTTCTTGTGTGGAATATGTACTAAATGTCTGCCTAACTTTATCTATCTATTTAGTACTGCTCATATAGCAGCCTTGAGCAGAAAACAGCCTAATGTTGTCTGACTACTAAGGGGGGAACTCTTGTGTGGAAAGCTTTCAGAATTTCACAGTTTCCAAAAGAAAACACAGAAAAGTAGTTTGTGTTTCTTTCTGCCAAAATTAGCACCAAGTTATCTTTCATTTCTGGTTCTATATCCCCCTGGAGCCACTTCTGCAACATATTCCATTTTGGTTTCACAAGGCCATAAAAGGGTAAGGCAAAGAGGACTTGGCATAGACCACAGATCTCATACATTAGGAGAAATTTCTAAACCACAAATAGAGGCAGACAGAGTCCATACCCAGAACAGGCTGCCCCTGTTAGCACTATTGTCTAAAACGGATCAGTTTGCCATTTCCCAGCTGACCTGGCTATGTGCAGAGAGATGTGAAAAGTGAGAGACAAAAATGGTTTCTACAGAGTAAGGAGGGAGCTTTCTTGTACAGAAAGGAAGGAAATACCTCAGTGGGATTTTATTTTTTTTCCCTCTTCATCCAAATATACAAAGAAGCCTTCTGTCTTTAATGCGAATGTCGGCTTTAAATCTTTTACTTTTGGATTAACTCTGAAAGAGAGAAAAAAATCTGACAGGCTTTCAAATATGACGCAAAAAACTTTTCCCCCCTCAATTCATGTTGCTCATTTGTAAAGCCAAAGGCTGGATTGACTGAATGGTAGGCGCCAGTTGTTCCTTCATTTATAGTTAGCATCACAATGGTCAGAATTAACATCCTAAGACCTACATTATCGCTTCTGCTGTTTCACCAAGGAACACTTAATTCAGGGTGGCTAATGCAAGATAGCTCTTTGCTCTGTTACTCTAACCTTAAAAAGCCATTAAGAATATTTTTAAAAGGAGAGAATGCTATTGAAATCACATCTAGATCATTTAGGCATTTTTTGTATTATTCAGGAATCAACCTGCTTATCAATTGCTTGATACAAAATCTAAAGAGATACTCATCTGCTTCAACTGAAAGGACAGAGCGTCTTGTGTCATCTTAAAGGCTAATACGCTTACTATGGCATAAGGACTCTAGCTCATGAAAGCGTTCACCAGATTAAATTTGTGGGTCTCTAAAACTCCACAAGATTATTTGTTATTTTTTGCACAGAACATTTATCATACTGTGTTTTTCCAGAAGTAGTGGCTTTAAGAATTGGCTGCATCATCAAACATGTCAAAATTCCTCTTTTGTGGTATGACATTTATAGTTTCAAAGTGTTTTCTTGTTTTCCTTGTGTTTAAAGTTGTACTGTAGTATTTAAACCGTTTTTAAATTAATTAAATAGTTCAGTATTTGTTATACTTCCCCATTTATGCCCCTGATGCGATGAGCCTTCTTGCCTGTGTATCCATGGTAATTAGTCCATACATCTCTTTTTAAAAAATAGTCATATAGCAGCTCCCCAACAAATCACAAGCTACTCTTTGTATTTGGTTGAGTTTGCATTACATTTCTGTTTATGAGCCATGTGGAGGGAATATGCCAGTTTCCCCCAGCTTCATCCCTTTCCCCCTGCACTACACCACACGCTATTCTGTAAAGTTCCATATTTCTCTAGAACAGCACCGCAGGTGAAGTGCAGCATGCATGAGCAAATGTGCCTTCCATTCATCCAAGGGCTTTTTAAGATCCAGACCCAAAAGCTTTTAATGCAAGATTGGATGTCGCCATTCAGCAAAATATTAAAAATCACGATTCTACGTGCCCATCGTTTACTTATCATTCTCAAGATTATGATCCCATGTGTTTAGTATTTGAGATTAAACAATACATGTAATTGGCTGAAAGTAATTTCATTTTTTTAAATTGTTGGTGTACTTCCATACCATCAATGCTTTGACTACTTGAAACTACCAAAATGGTAGCACTGCACTACCTTCTTCTATGGAAGATGAAGAGAGGGCATCATAAAATATTAAAAGGGCAGTGTGAGACTTCCTGGATGAACTCACCCCACACAAAGGATCTTAACCGAGACTTTCTTTATTGGGGGAATTTCTTCAGGGTACACTTGTTGAGTTGGTAATGGATTGGAGCAATAGTGTGAGGATAGATATAGTGATTTCAAACGTTTATTGTCACACGGGTTTCCCAGTCCCCGCCCCGGGATGAATCCCGCCTAAAAGCTTTCCCAGGCTAAAGAGTGGGAAGGCATTAATAGATGACACCTGCAAAAGAAACTAAAAACACTAAACATGTCTGTGAGAAGTTACCAGTAGCCTTGAATAGAGATAACAACCCTGTGAAGCCAGCAAGCAGAGGGAAGGGAGTACATTCCAGCGGGAGAAGGAGGGAGGAGTAGAGTTGTCTCGCCCAGCCCAGTAAATCCCACTCCCGCCCTGGAGAGTGGCAGGATTACCTGACACACTGCCCCCTCGAAAACCCCTTTAACCCCCGGGTTTTAGTGGATAAAGCTGATGGAAGGCACAGAGTTTTGCAGAAGCGTTAACATGCTCAGAAGCGACCCATTCATTATGTTCAGGGCCAAAGTCGTTCCAACTAATGAGATAGTATAGGTGGCCTCGTTTAAGTTTGGAGTTGAGGATTTCATCTATCTCATCAGAGGAGGAAGAGCTGGATGATGAGGTCTCCACGAATTCGATCCAGGGTCCTTCTTCAGTAAGCTGAAATGGAAAACAGGGTGAACATTTTTGAGAGACTTAGGAAGTTCGAGTTCAAATATGACAGCATTAATCTCTTTTTTTTTCACTTTAAAAGGCCCTATATATTTCCAACCCAATTTACAGCTGGGTTGCAATCCTTTGATATATTTTTGGTGGATAAGTAAACAGACTCCCCTTCTTCCAGAGTCCAACCCGGGTCCCTGTGTTTGTCTGCATATTTTTTATAGTCAGTTTTGGCCGCTTCTAAAGTTTTGGCAATAAGCAGCCAGGAGTCACGCAGGGAGTTCCACCAGTCACTAAGGCGGCTGGGGCTTGGCAAGGTGGCCTCTAGGGTTGGTAACGGGACACCGTCATACCCGGCAGTAGCCATGAAGGGAGACACCCCCGTAGAGGAATGTATAGCATTGTTATAACTATACTCAGCAAAAGGTAACAATTCTACTCAATCGTCCTGCTGGTAATTGGTATAGCAGCGGAGGAATTGTTCTAAGATTTGATTAACTCTTTCGGTTTGGCCATCAGTTTCTGGGTGGTAAGTGCTGCTCAGGGCTAATTCGACTCCTAGGATGATTAGGAGCTCCCGCCAGAAGTTGGCAATGAACTGAGTCCCCCTATCAGAGATAATTTTCTTTGGAATTCCATGTAAACGGATAATATTGCTCATGAAACTTTTGGCCATAGCTTTAGCTATGGGAAGTTGTTTGTAAGGGGATAAAATGGGCTTGCTTAGAGAACAGGTCTACAACCACCCAGATGACCGTTTTGCCTTTACTCAGGGGGAGATCGGTGATAAAATCCATGGAAATGGTTTCCCAGGGCCACGAGGGGGTCTCAAGCGGTTGTAATAGTCCCAGGGTTCTCCCCCCCCCCTTTTGCACATTAGACAGGTTTGGCAAATGGAAACATAGTCAGAAATGTTTTGTCGCATGCGGGGCCACCAGAATTGTATTTATAAAAGGTTTAAAGTTTTTAAGTAGCCAAAATACCCTGCTAGCTTGGACTTGTGTGCTGAGTGCATGATTTCTCCCCTTACGGTTTTGGGGATGAACAGTTTTGTACCATGATACCAGCAACCGTTAGGATTCTTTGTAATAGTGTCAAGGTTGACCGAGGAGGCTTTCTCCTCCTGGCTGTAGGCTTTTGCGCATTTCGAAATCCAGTCTGATGGGGTAGGTTCTATGCGACTACGTGCTTGGCTACAACTGATCACTACCCCTTCAACTGTTCAGGAGTAAACATGGAGTCTATAATGGGTTCTTTTCTACAGTTATATTGAGGAAGGCGTGAGAGGGCATCCGCCAGTGAATTAGACTTCCCCGGGAAATGTCGGAGGGTGAAGTTAAATTTGGAAAAGAAATCAGCCCAGTGTAATTGTTTGACGTTCAACATGCTCTGAGTGCGGAGGGCTTCGAGGTTTTTATGATCAGTTCAGACTTCAAAAGGAACCCTCGCCCCCTCCAACCAGTGTCGCCAAGTAGTGAGGGATATCCGCAGCTTCCTTGTCCCACACTGCCCAATCTTTCTCCGTGTCACCAAATTTCTTGGAGATATAGGCTAATGGGTGTAACTCCCATCTGTCCCCTCTTGCAGGATAGCCCCCCCACTGCCACATCTGAGGCATCCACCTGCACTATAAATTGGTTAAGTTCATTCGGGTGGGCTAGAATGGGCTCTGAGGTGAATAGGGACTTCAGTGTTTTGAATGCAGTTTGACATTCAGCTGTCCAATGCAGTTTCGGCCCCGGTCTAACCGTGTCATCCCACTTCCCCTTGGCCTTTAAGAGCTCCATGAGGGGGAGACTACATTCAGCAAAGTTGTTGATGAATGAGCGATAAAAATTCACGAATCCTAGAAAACTTTGGAGCTGTCGCTGGGTGAGGGGCACTTCCCAGTCATTGACAGCTTTCACTTTTGCAGGATCCATTTCTAATCCACAAGGGGAGATGTGGTAGCCCAAAAAATCAATCTCTGTTCTATGAAAGTCACATTTAGATAGTTTAGCAAAAAGTTTGTGCTCCTTGAGGGTGGTTAGCACCTCCCGCACTAGCTGTATATGGGATTCCTTGTCTAGGGAGTACAGCAAGATATCATCTAGGTAACATAAGACCCCATTGAAGAGATCCTTGTGCAACACTTTGTTAATTAGGTTCATAAAAAGCCTGGGCTACCCTGAAGTCCGAATGGCATGACTAAGTATTCGAATTGGCCCAGGGGGGTGTTAAAAGCAGTCATATTCATCTCCTTCATGGATGTGAACCCGGAAGTAGGCATCCCTGAGATCCAATTTGGAGAATATTTTCCCCTTCGCGGCCTCTGCTAGCAAGTCCTTGATGAGGGGTAGGGGGTAAGCGTTTGACACTGACACAGCATTTAAGCCTCTATAATCTGTGCACAAACGCAACCCTCCATCTTTTTTCTTTCGAAATAACACTGGTGCTGTGAACGGGGATTGGGCCGGTCGAATGAACCCTCTTTGCAAGTTTTTGTCGATAAATTTGTGGAGCTCCGCCTTTTTAGAGGGGTTCATCGAATACAATTTCCCCTTGGGCAGTTTTACCCGGGGCAACAGTTCAATGGAACAGTCGGTATTCCGATGGGGGGGGAAGCTCATCAGCTTCGGTCTCACTGAAAACCTCTGCTAAATCCCTATATGCAGGAGGTATTTGTAACAAATCCTCTGTGGCCAGGCATGTTTGTGCTATGGATGGCTTGGTTACCCAAGTTGCTTTCTGAGTGTGGTGTTGGCACGCTGGGGCCACCCATCAGATCCTTCCCTCACTCCACATGATGTATGGATCATGTCCACTCAGCAGGGCTGCTGAGCACCATGGGGAACTGGGCATGTGGGGTTATGACAAATGCCCATTCCTCCCAATGCTCCCCCACTCCCCAAACCAAGGGGAGGGTCTCGAAGAGACAAGGCTCTTTCATTTCTGACCCATCGATTTGGATGAAACACAAGGGTTCTTCTAGGGCAGGGGTGGGCAATTGTTTTGGCTCGGGGGCCACTTTGTGGGAGCGGAGGTTAGCGGAGGGCCGCACCTTTTAAAATGATTGCTTTCATTAGTTAACTTTGCATTTCAGAAAAGGTATAAATTGTATCATAAAAATCAATAAATATAAATTGAATAAAATAGTGGTAGTTTTATTGTTTATTTATTGTGCTAATTTCATATCATCTATAGCTGCAAGCACATTTAATTTTAGAACCACTTTAATGAGACAAATGTACCCTATCACACTTTTCTACGATTTTTTTTTGAAATCAGGAGTGAGATTGCTTGTTGAGATTCTCACCAAGTTAGCCTGCAAGTTAATGTCTGTCAAAGAGCATCTATATTTACTCTTGTTAACCTTCATGTCTTGGCGGGCCGCAAAAAACTCTGTGGCGGGTCGCATGTGGCCCGTGGGCCGCCATTTGCCCACCCCTGTTCTAGGGAATTCACCCCTGCCTCAAGACCATCAACAAACATGGGGCTGATGAGGTCACGGGTGCACCCTGAGTCTATTAGAGCCCGTACTCTCATATGAGTTCCGGTCTGGGGGGCAACAACTGTCACAATAACATACAACAAAGGGGCAGGAGAGCTCACCACTTTTGGCTCTGGGGAGACGGGGACCTGTTGCTTCACGCCCTTCAGCACAGGTCCTTCTTGTTTCCCACCGGTGAGGGAAGTTCCATGATCACCACCTTGTCCTCCTCAGGAGCGGGCTCAAGTTGCAATGTTCGTGGCTTGGATCCCTGAATCACTTTCAGGGGCTGAAGGTGGTGGGAAGTAGGTGTTTCGGGGTAGCAGCAGGGCAGGATGAAGTGTAGTGCCCCGCTTCGCCATACCACATGCACAACCCCTTCTTCAGTCGTAGTTCATGGATGTCTTTTAGGGGCCCCTTTGACTTTGCCTTCTGTGCTGATGGTCCCGATTCCTTGGGACTCTCCATCTCAACTCGCATTTTTATCAATGTGAAGCACGATTCAGCTTCTTCAGCGGCCCGAATCCAGGCCACCAGAGTGGTAGGGTTGACATTACGTAACACAAGTCTTGTACAATTCCAGATTCAACCCTTGTCGGTAATTTTCCACCAACACTTCCTCAGGCACCCCCTTATTCTGGCTGCAATTCGCTTGAAGGCTGCCATGTACTCACATACCAAGCCTCGTCCTTGGGTGAGCCTCCTCATCTGGTTCCGGGCTTTTTCTTCGCTCATCGGGTCCTCATACTGCCTTCGGAGAGCCCACATGAAGTCTTCAATCCGATCTAGTTCGGGCCCCAGGGGGTTATGGAGGTTCACGTACCAGTCAGCGGCTTCTTCTCACAATCGAGAACCGATATATCCCACCTGGTCACCCTCATTCGGGAAGAGGTGGCCCCAGGTTTGCAGGAACTGTCCAGCTTCGGTGATAAAAAATTGTAGCTTTGCCAGGTCCCCATTGAACGTCATGGCCAGCAGTTCTTGCGGGACCAGCCAACGATCTGGTACAAGGGGTCCTGCTAACACCGGTTGTGCAGGCACGGGTTCCGGTAGCCCCATGGGAACTGGCTGACCTGCAGGGACCTGAGCCAGAGGAGCCAGGCCACCAGCCCCCCCAGCGTCACCCGCCTGAGTGTCGACTACCCTCTGGACAATTCCAGGTAATCCCTCCAGCAAAGCAGTCATCTCTCTCTGCAGCAGGTTCTCCATCACTTCCATGCGGCCATCCACATGGGACCACAAGTCTCCAAACTCGGGTCTCTTGGGACGACGGGAGTCACAGGATCTCGCATCCTCTCCCAGTTCTCGGCCCAGCTCCATCCCCATGGACGCTCCCTGTCAAGAGAGAGTCCAGGTCTTGATCAGTTCAGTTCTGAATTGAGTCCCCGAGTATCTGGGACCCCTGGGCCAGCAATCCACTCACGGGGTGGTGCGAGGAGGTACGGCATCCTCCTCCATAGATGCGGGGACCACTGTGTCCTCCAAGGTTGCCAGGGGTTCACCACCATCTTCCGACATCATCAGGAATGGCAGGCCACCCCAGAAAGAAATGGGATTACTAACTCTATGTGAGACTTCCTGGATGAACTCACCCCACGCAAAGGATCTTAACCAAGACTTTCTTTATTAGGGGAATTTCTTCAGGGTACACTTGTTGAGTTAGTAATGGATTGGAACAATAGTGTTAGGATAGATATAGTGATTTCAAACGTGTATTGTCACACGGGTTCCCCAGTCCCCACCCGAGGATGAATCCCGCCTAAAAGCTTTCCCAGGCTAAAGAGTGGGAAGGCATTAATAGATGACACCTGCAAAAGAAGCTAAAAACACTAAACATGTCTGTGAGAAGTTACCAGTAGCCTTGAATAGAGATAACAACCCTGTGAAGCCAGCAAGCGGAGGGAAGGGAGTACATTTCAACGGGAGGTGGGGGAGGAGTGGAGTTGTCTCGCCCAGCCCAGTAAATCCCACTCCCGCCCTGGAGAGTGGCAGGATTACCTGACAGGCAGCTATAAACCAGTCATCAATTGATAGTGCTGTCTTTATCTTTGCTGGGAGCTAGGAGAGCAGTGGGCAGACTGTGCTTAGGTCTAGGAAGTTTCCTAGAAAAACTATTGGCAGACAGCCTCCCAAAACCCTGAGGGACCCCTGTCACCAAATTTCCCTAATCCTTTCCTAGTTGGGTACTGTTTGTACAGTACTGTTTTTCAGTCATAGTAACTAGCATCATCCTGAATGTTTTATATTTCACATTTTTAAAGTATACCTTTTGTTTAAATCCATATAGGCAACAATGCTATTCAGCTCTGGTGTCTTTTGGATGGGCTTACTAAGTATTCCAACGACAGCGTTGATCTTTGATGTTGCATATAAAGTGTAAGTAACATACTGCTTATTTATGGTTTCTAAGGAATTTCTATGTCCCTGTATTTTTTATTTTTTCAGAAATCAGTAGTCTATAAACTTATGATGTGTATAGATAATAAAATATAAAGTTAATGAAGATGTTACCTCATTTGAAAACAAATTAATATAATTTAAACTAATATAAATCAAGAAAGGTAGCTATGTTAGTCTGTCTGTAGCAGCGGAAAAGAGCCAAGAGTCCAGTAGCACCTTAAGTACATATATTCTAAAAACCAAAAGACATGGCACATTTTGTGGTTTCTGAACTGTCTGCTTATATATCTGTGAGCTGAATACTTATTTGGAGAATGTTTCCCAGTGGCTGAAAATTCCATAGCTGCAGAAACAGCTGCATAGTGAAGCACTGATATTCACTCTGTGGCTCAGGAGCCATGTTTCTCTTTGAGATGCCACCCGTGTCTCACTTGAGCGTTGTTCCCCACTGTGGTGCCCATTTGATGTTTCATGAAGCTTGATAAGCCACTTGCCTGGTAGGGCTTGTGTTTGCTGGGTCAGTTCCCACCTTGAAGCAGCTGCCACCAGAGAAATGGGTAAGCTGCAAACCTCCCTGAGGTGCAGGCCTCATGCCAGGAACAGAAGTAAATGTGGCTCTTCTGGTTGATGATAATCGCAAATGTCTGCAAGCCATGGAGTGAGTTATGGCACGGGTTTTCAATATTCCACAATTAAAATAACTGAATATTCAGTTCTTCATGAAATCAAAGTGATTTGTCCCATTAGCCTGAAATTTGAAAATCTGCCTTGGGGAGTACAATCTGGCCAAGTTTCAGAAAAATCCAATGTCGCCAAAAATTTGCCTCCATCTTGAAAATTTCAAATCTTTCTGTGGACACAGCATATACTTTCCGTTTCTTCTTTGGCTTGTTTGTTGTCCGTCAAATAGAAAAATACCCCCAATGGCCTCACAGCTTAAGTGAAAATCCCCTGTATAATCATAAAGCTTCAGAGTTCCCTTTTAAATTATCCAATGATGGAATAGCAAATTATGAGCACAAGTGCATTCAGTAAAGTAAACATTTGCTACAGGATGTCTTCCCAAACTGAAAGTACTGAGAGCTTGCCCAGGTGAATGTGGAGGTAACCAAAGTAGTATCGCAAAACCATCTCTGGGGAGGGAACTTTCAAGACAGACAGACAGAGAAGACAAAGCTTTTTCACCTAATACATTTATTTTAAAGGTTTTTAACGATTTTATTTATTTATTTATTTGGGAGATTTATTCACCTTTATATTAAGGAATTATATTCTTTTTATATTAAAGAAGCTAATAGTAATAATTGATATAAAGCATAAATAAACCGAACAACATTAGTTGATCTAGCAAAACAAATCAATATTAATAAAACAAAATCAATATTTTTTATTGCTATAGACCTTAGACTGATGTGTTAAGATGCACTCAGTTAATTTTACAGGCCCTTAAGTTCGGTTTTCAAATTCCATCATAAGGCCTGCAAAAATGGTGCTGATCATACCTCTGGGGAGAGCGAGTCCCATAACACTGGAGTGGTAGCTGAAAAGGCTCTTCTGTAGGTTCTTGGACAATGTGGATTTCTGCATCAAGGCACCACGGGTTGAACTACAACCACTACCAGGTTTCTATGGGTAGAGATGGTCCTTCTGGTACTTTCTGTCAAGGCACTTCAGTAGAGATATGAAATTCCTGGAAGTTCTGTAGTGGGGGGGGCGGGGTTCCCCCAGAATTGTTTGGGAAGAATGGGGGGGGGGTTTGAAATATGTGCCCTTGTGCAGTACTTACTATCCTATCAAATCTACATTAATTTTACTACTTTTAACAACAACAAATATATAATTTATAACTTAGCATATAAAATTGCAATATTTGGCATGCATGTAGAATTTAATAGCCTTCCTTTTGTACAAGCAAAATTGCAAAAATACCCAATACTTGAGAGAAAACTGCAAGCTGATCCCAGCCCACCCCCCACCCCCCCGTGCTACTAAGGTACATGTACCTTAATTTTGGCTATCTGAAAAAGGAGAAAAAATAGGAGTTGAACAGAAAATGCAAGCTTTGTAGTAAATAGTATAAAATACATTATTTGGTCAGAAAAGGGGTCACACAAAGGGTCAGTAATATCTGTACAGCTAGATGTAGTTCCAGACAGTTAGATGTTGTCTTCTTCTTTCTGTGGCTATTTGTTAGAGTAGATGTCCCCCCAAGTGGTGCTCATGGACACCATGGCACCCACCAACACCTTTTCTCGCACCCACCAAATGTTTTTAGAAAGTGGGTGGGGCCAGGTAGGGTTTTGCCCAACAAGTCTTCTGATTGACTATTGGAGATTTGATAGGCCATGAAGATTGTTTTGAATGTTGCTTTGGCAGCAGCTGCCGCCACAGCACAAGGATCTGCACTGTGTTACTAAAGTTAAGCTGTGGCAATCATTCTGTGCCTGGCTTCTCCTCCCGCGGCAGCCATTTTGTTTCTGCTCTCGCCATGCCATGTTAGGATTCCAGATGTTCCCACAGGCTCAAAAAGGTTGGGGACCCTCCTGTTTCAGAGAGAGCTCAGTTCTCAATGAAACTTTCAGTGTTTTCCCCTGAGGCTTTCATGCATGTTTTGCCCCAACTCTTTCTGATCTTTTTTTCCTTCCAGCAATATGGGGCAATAAGCTACTTGTTACCCAATCTGTGGGTATGTGCGTCTCAGTGGTTAGAGGGAGAGGTGAAAAGGTCAACTACAAGGGAAGAGTCAGGTCAAAAGGACAGCAGAAGCAATGAAAGCCCAGCATGCTCCCCTCAAGAAGATTAGGTATCCTTCTAGGTGTAGAAATGCATCTTGTATTCAAAAGCGGTATATGTTTACAGCATGCCCACCTTGTCTTTAAAAGCATTTTACTCATTCTAAAAGAAAAATATTTTATCAGAGTTTTTTTTCAGTACTCTCCCAAGTTTCCAATATTTCTGTCAGAAAAACTGAAACCTGAATTTTCCAGGGTTTTCCCCAGGCCTCCAACATCTCTACACTGAAGATATTAAATTCTTTAAATGGAAACCAGAACCATTCTGGAAGTCACTGCCGTGGAAAAGCACTAGACTTATATGTCAGTTGTGGCAGACCCATTAAGATCCTGGCCACTGTTTGGTATCAGTTGAAGTTTCCACAGAGCATTTTATAGTAGTATAATGTGGATGTTCCCAGAGAATGTGTGTGTCCCAATCTATGTTCTCTACAAATTGCTGCAGTTGGCAAACCAACAATGCAACAAAAGCCTTCCATATTGACCTACTGTGCCCCAAAATATGTTTCAGCACACAAAGGATTAGGTTTGAAAGGGGTGTGTATAATGCATTTCAAACCTTCTATGGGAGTTCTATTTTGGCTTTTCAAGATGTGCAATGACAAGAAAAAAATAAATGTCCCGTCCTCCCCAGAGGCCTCGTGTAATTCAGTTTTTTTAAAATGAGATAGTGTAAGGGATGTAGAAGCAATGCTATTTGGGAAAAATCTAGGAGTATGAGAAAGTGATACATGCTGAATGAGTTGGTAGAATTAACCACTCCACTTCACACTACAAATGGAAAACCCACACAGCTAGCAAAAGAGGGGGTAGACCTTTTTTATCTGCTGTGCTGCTTATGTATTTGTGTGGAGTTTCTTACGTGAAAGAACTTTCAAAGCCCCCCACCTGCTGTCTGAAATGGTACTGTTTATTCTATCATCTCTGGGTTCTGCCAGTTCATTATCGCACCTCCTTCTCGAACTGTGTGTTTGAACCAGCAGACTTAGCTGCAAGTGAGCACGAAATGTCAAACAGTACTGTGTTCTTGCTGCTTAAACAGTGAAAAGATTAAGGCGGCAGCTTTAACTTACAAATTCATTCATACTTTAAAACCTACACCGTTGTAAGTGCCTTCATTTGTCCCTTAAACCAAAGGCTTTTTATTTTAGAATTTTTCTATAATCTGTTCTGTGTGTAAATTGCCAAAATATAAAGTTTCCTTATATTCTTATGGAATGTTTATTCAAATTGATGTAAAATCAGTGGACATCATTGATTTCCACACTCAAAATTTCTGTTTTATTGTCTCTCAGATTCAAACATTTGATGTCCAAGGACAAATTGTCATTTTTTTATTGTAGAGTCAAGAGAGCAGCATTTAAGACACTGGTTGATGAAGTTCAAGAGTTAGAAGCAAAATCTCAAGATCCAGGAGCTGTCGTTCATGGGAAAAGGTACTGTAAAATATCTGTGTGTATATTCAACTCTTGCTGCTGAATTATTATGGCCTCAGTAGACAATCATTTACTAAGGGAAGTTCTTAAGTGTAAAGGTAAGAAACGTGGAACCACCCCATTGTCTCTGACTCTACCCCAGCACTTTTAGTGTTTGAATTACAGTTCAGACTTACTTAAAAGGGCTTTTCCACTGAACTCATTTTTTTCCCTGCACTGAATCAAGCAGTGGTATCGTTAAAAATCAAATTATTTTAGAATTGAGTTTTAAATTTTTGTTCTAACACATACATTTGTTTAATTTACAATGACCAGGATCCAGAAAGCCATGCCAGTAGTTATGTATGCTCAAAGATTACCTATTCCTATTTCTCAGACAGCTCCACCTCCACTAACACCACAATGCCACATGGCAAAACTGCATTTGACTATTTTTACCCAAATTTTTATTTTTATTTCAAAATTTGCCAGTGTTTTTAGATTCGAGAGATTTTAAACTTTGGACACAACTAATTCACAGATTTATGTGGGATGGTAAATGGGCGAGAATAAATTATATGGCTTTCACCAAACCTAAGAAGCTGGGAGGCCTCGGCCTTCCGAATTTGGAAAGGTGCTATATTGCTGCCCAATTAAGTAATTTAAACTTTTACGCTGCTCCTAATTGTGAGAAAAGTTGGGTTAAGATCGAACAAAATGAATTATTTCCTAATAGATTACATGGGACTTTTCTCTAAAATATCAGTCTGCTGGTATTCAAACCCCCTTTTTAAGACTTACTCTTGATCTTTGGAACAGATATCGACATGTATTAGCCCCCGGTATATCACCTATAGCTGCAGTATGGGGCCAGACATGGTTTTTACCTGGATGGGAACAAAAATTTTCACATAGTTTTGAGAAAGCTGGGCTATATAGAATCTGTGATTTATTGAATAGAGATAAGTTGATTGCTTCGCAACAATTAGAGACCAAACACAACATTAAGATGGATTGGTTGCAATATCATCAATTATCTTCAATATTTACATCTTTAAGCAGATCAAATGAGTTAAACAGATTATTAACCAGATTTGAAAATTTTTTTAAAACAACATGGTCATACAGCTAGAGGCCTATTGGCGATTATATATAGACAACTAAATGACCAAGATTGGTCAAAGTTATCTTCCATTCAAAAGGCCTGGCATAAAGATTGTGGCATTGACTTTACACCAGCACAGTGGGGAAACATTTGGGCAGCACCAATCTTGCACAGCAACATTATAAACCTCCAACTTCAACAATTCAAATTAACAACTTGGTGGTATTTAACCCCTGAACGATTATTTAAAAGTAGATTCAAGCCTCCCCCACTGTGCTGGAAACTGTGTCAACAGAATGGATCATTAGTCCACTGTTGGTGGGCCTGTCCGAATATTAATCAGTTTTGGAAATTTGTAATAGAGGAAATTAAAAAGATTACAGGAGTAGAGTTATCTAATTCTCCAGAATCTTTATTATTACATTTTTGTCCAGATTTGACAGCTACTAAACAGACAATGGAGTTAGTTTCCTTATTATTAATTGCTGCGAAAAATCTCATTGCTTCCAATTGGAAAATACTTAATATTCCCACTATACATCTCTGGAAAACAAAAATATGGGACGGAATGGTCTCAGATAAGTTAGCAATGCAAATAGCAATAGCTGATAATCCACAACAAACGAATAATTTTGAGGAAAAATGGTTTGTATTTTTTGAATATATCAGTTCTAATCAGTCGACCCAATATCGCATTCCGGACAAGTATAGAAAAATCATAAGATTTTAGTTTATTGGTAGTGTGAGTTAACAGTTGTAAAAACGGAGTTGTTATACATTTTTGTTGTGAAGTTGTATTTAAAGTATGTTTAAGTGCTAAAGATAGTTTAATATCTATGTTCAACTTAATTGTAATTGTTGCACTTTGTTGTTATTGTTCAGATTATTTTTATATTGTTTTTTATTTTATTTTTCTTAAAAAATAATTAAAAAGTTAATTGCAAAAAAAAATTGCATTTGAACCCAAAATGCCTTTTAAAAGCGGGTTGTGGTGCTGTAAGTGGATCTTCTATTCAGAGTAATATGTCAAAAGGAGCCAGAAGTTCAGGAAACGTAGAGGAAGAAATAGGATCTAGGTTTGAAAGATACAGTGCTTAAGAAATCAGGACCAAATATTATTAAAATATTACGACGGAATGTTAGTTTTTGCCTTATATACAAGACAAGCCCATGTGATTTGAACATCTGTTCTTATAAATTATATCAAAAGGTATAGAATGTTGGCTATGTTTAAACATGTAGTATAGGTGTACTATAACTGGGAACCCACTAGGACTTGCTTCATTTCCCTCTCCCCCTTGGTCTCCTCTTCAGCTGCGCTAGCATGACCACCATAATTATATCTTGGTATGCATGCTTGAGCTGGAAAACAAAAATTGCTTCAGTGTAAGTTCTACTACTGCAATTAATGGGTCTTGCAGGCTTTGGATGGCATGAGGGAGGGTGGATAATATATCCAAGTAGCATCTCTAACTAGTTCAGCTCTTCTCCACTATTTTTAAAATATGACTCTGAAAGGAATCTTAGCAGTGGACAGACTTTCTTTACCACATTTCTTGCCAAATGTATTTTCTCCAGATCCATGGGCAAGCAAAAGATAAGGAATCAGCAGTGCAATCCTAAACAGAATTACATCCTTCTAAACCCCATTTACTTCAATGGACTTAGAAGGGTGTAATTTTGCTTAGAAGTGCTCTGTAAATTAACCAAAGGGTCACTTGAGAAACATACCAGCTTGTTATCAGCCTCCTTTTAACCTACCTTTCTTGATTTCACTTAAGGGTGTAGTTTTTCTTTAAAATGTAATTAAAAATGGCAGCACTCTTGTGAGAGCCCATGCATATTACGGTATATTACTGAATACTGATATCCATTTAAGCACAGCAACACACACGCACAAAAACCCTCTCATCCTTTCCTTACTATGTATACCTCAAAATATGACATTATACCAGTTAGGAACTCCTTGATATTTATAGGAAGTACCTACACACGTTGTACATAATGAGATACTTGCCACCTCAGGATCAGCACTGAATTGATTCTATTTGCACAGGCAAGTAGAACAAAAATCTGATCAAGAGAACCTCTTACTACACCCACAGCTCCTTGTAGATCCATTTCATGTGGTCACATTTTATTTAATAGGGTTTTGCAGAGCCTGTTGTGATGTAGACATGGCTCTGCTAACACAGGGTTGCTCACTCTCATTCTCTTTTTGGATTGGAGAGGACTGGAATTTATAAAAGCTTTCTTCAGCTTTGTTTTCACATCCTTGCATGTGCAGTAATTAAAGGATGGCAATTTAAGTCTTTTAAATAAAGTAATCATTAGAATTTTTGTTGCTTCAGCCAGAAATTGGTGTATCCCACAACTCTGAAAGAGTGTATGAAAACATAGGTTTTTGCCTTAGTTTGCAAGTTAAATTTAAATCATAACTTAGAAAAGGGGTTTAAAAAAAAAGTGGTCAGAGTGAGACATCCCTCCCAGAAAAAAGTACAGTGATTCCTAGAGAGGTGTGATGTCAATTCTAGATTTCCCCCCATGCTTCCCCATTCCTGACTTAAAATAAAACCTGATCATTACATTTTCCTAGTTGTAATCTTTTTCCCCTTTTAAGTTACTGCATTTAATCCCAGTTATGTAGAGAACCAATTCCAAGAACCAGCAGTTCAAATGTGTCTCATAAATTGGAAATTACAGAGCCCATCTTGAAGAAGTACAGTTACAAAATTGTCCTTTGGTTACCTTGCCAGGTTCATAGTTTTTAGCGCCATAGTCTCTACATCAGATTTTAATGTTGTTTCAAATATTGATGTATAGCATGTATTTTTCATTTTCCTTTCTAGCTTAACTGAAACAGCTCAGCTGCTAAAAAATGTCTTTAAGAAAAACCATGTCAACCTATACCGCTCTGAGTCTCTGCAACAAAACTTGCTTCGTAAGTATTTGTGGATTTCCATGGAAAAACCCCACACAGTCAAAGCACAGAAATTGCTGGGTTTGTAAGGACCAGTGTTTCTTTCTTAGATGAGAATAAGGGCGCGATCATACGCACCTATTTGCCACGAAAGAGGGACGCGATCACACCACCACATCTGGGAAGCGTCCCACAACCATCGGCAAGCCGGGGCAAATTGATTTGATCTGGCAGAGAAGCGGGGTAAAAAGCTACTGGTGAAAGTCCGGTAGCAAACGGTTTGCCGCGGCCCGCAGCCAGACTTTTTTCATGTGATCGCGCCAGCGCGGAAGTGTGGCGTCGCGGATAGCGTGATCACATGCTATCCCGACGCCATGCGGGGGGGGTTGTCCCCCTCCTCCGTGTGCGCACCATCGAACGCCCGTAGGGGGAGAGGAGCAATCCATCGATGTCCCCCCTGTCTAAGCAAATCATCGATTCCCCCTTCCCCCCTTGCAGCGATTCATTGATCCCCCGTTTAAGCGCCTTGGAAACCCACCGCAAAAAAAAAAACACACTCGCCCGCAGTTGCATCTGATCACGCAGCGGCGGTTTGCCCCGGCAGCTCCACAGAGCTGTGTGATTGTGCAACTGCGGGTCAAATTTCTCCGGGGCAAAAAAGCCTCAGTTCCCCTCTGGATTATCTCGCTCGTGTGGACGGGGCCTGAGAAATGAGAAAACAGTTTCATTGATAGGCCAACACTTAATACCATGGTGTAAAGGGCCAAAATGAAGGTGGAGTGTTTAATTCATTGCTTAAACTTCTTTTTAAAAGAAAGAATGTGTATTTAATCATTTGTATTCAGTTTTTAACATTATTCAGTTTATACACACACACACATACTACGTAATAGTTATCACACTAACAAGCTACTTTGTGTGTGTGTATATGTATGTTAACACATTCTGTTGTAATCCTTTTTACAGATAAAGATATAGATATATCTGTAACAAGCATCATAGCAGAGTGTGATAACTATTATGTCTTCAGAATGCATTACTTGAGTAGCTTAACTGATTGGTTTTCCACTTTCATTCCTTCTTTTCTCATTAAAATTAGTTGCTTCTCTGTAAAGTGCTAATGCCAGTATCCCAGTATTTTGGTAGACCCCCAGTATCCCAATATTTTGGTAGACTGATAACTTTAAACAGAGGTCATTTTGTAGAAAAAGAGCTGCATACGCTACACCACCTGACATCACTGGAAGTATGTCAGAAGGCAAGAAAGGAGAGAGAGAGAGAGAAAGAGAGAGAGAGAGCTGGCAGAGAGGGGACAGATGCTAATCCAAGCCTCAGAAATACCACTATTCTTGGAGGATAGCTTCAGTGGTGGCTGAAGGCTTCAGAAGGCTGGTCGGAGGAACAAGGACCTTTCCAGGGGACGGGGTCATTTTGCTGCAGCTATGACACAAGCAGGCATTCCCCTGCTGGGGTGGGGGGGCTGGCACCAACTCCCGGAGCTGCGCTCCCCCGAGCTCCTGCTCGAAATGACCCGACTTTAAAATATTTCAATAAAACTAGAATGTGCTGTTGCTTCATATTTGCAGATGGCTATGCGTTCTCTCAAGATGAAAATGGGATTGTATCACAGTCTGAGGTAATAAGAGCCTACGATACCACAAAGCAAAGATCTGATGAATGGTGAAAGAGAAGAACAAGGTGTCACAGAGCTCCAGTATTTGCCATAGTGAGGCAAACAGGCATCATTGCTGGTCTTGGTAACAAGGTCCAGGAACAGAGATTAGAAGAAGATAGCTGTTGTTGCTCTTATTCTCTGAAGTTTGAATTCACATATTGAGTAAACGTTAAGCACTGTGCAATTATACTATAATACACCATCCGAATTCTGCAACAAGTGTTTCTTGGATTTTGTAAGCAAAGATTTAAAATTACCCTCACTCTTTCCAGGTGGCTGATTTACAGTGAAGCTGAATAAGTATTGTTACTATATATATATATATATATACATATAAATATCTGGAAAATAACAAAGAGTCAGATTACCCAACATAGCACATATTGACAAGGATAGCCTTTGCAAAGGTTTATAAATGATGAGATATCTAAATGGCCATTTTATGAGCCTTTGGTTTCAACAAGTGCTAAAATTACCATTTTTAAATGACGTTGACTCATGTGAGGAAGTATGGTTTCAAAGCAAGGTATTTATAAGGAATTGTGTCAAACTAGCCTAAAAGGTTTGCCAAAGAAGTTCCATAAAATGTGTTTCTCGCCTCAATGATCATTCACTGAGAAAATGTAAAGGATCGCGGTGTCGAGTGTAATGTTGGGATTGCATGCTTGATGCTCTGTACTTGAAGAGTTTTACAATAACCTGAACTTGATACAGGCTGCTTTTTATTGCGTTTGTGTTCAGATCTGTGATCACTTGCACCTTTGGCCTTACAGAAGCCACCCGTCCCCACTTCATGTCATAGAAAAGTGTGCGTATGCCACATCAGCCATTTTCTGCGTCAGGGGCATGTGTCTTTGAGATTTGTTTTGAATTATGCACAACTACTGCTCCGTATCATAGCCCTTCTGTAAGTGTAAAGAAGCATTCCTTGTGCAAAGGAGAGGGCTGTGGAGAAAAGATATCCCATAATATCAGCACTTTCATTTCCATTGGTACTGATTGCCTGCTGGAGGGACCAGGGTGGGAAATGAGGGTGGTTTTGATTCTGTTTCCTTTTGCGCCAGTAGGTTATCTGTTCTGTCAGAAATGACCCAAATGTGCAGGCATCCCATGTTGTTTTTCCCTACACACGCATCGCCCTTTTGTGTCTGTAGGACTGAAACCAGAATGCAGTACTGTGCATAAAATCCGGTTTCCCTGCACAGAAGGGATCAGAGCCTGTGTTCCTTTTAAAAAATGCTTGTTTTTATTTTAATCAGAATACTATATGCACAACTCGATTAGACCATAGTCATAGTCTGTGGCTTTCTCTTGTCTGAAAAATCCAGAAATAGATGTTAATTCAGTACCAAGTCAGTATGTTCTCTTGGCTTTATGAAACAGTTATTTATTGCTTCTATCAAATATATACAGCCCACGGTAAGTTTTGAATTAGACTATGCTGCAGTTTGAAAAATGAAGCTAATGAAGAGCTCTTCTTTTATGTGACAAAAATCTGATATATGATGCTAATAAAACAAGAAAAATAAATTAACAAAGTCTTCACATCCTAATCAGATAGTGTAGGACCCCTCCTTACAACCAGAATTCTTTTAAAATTAAAGTATTTTTAGATATGTTGGTGCCTAAATGTTGGTTGAGAGAGGCAGAAATAATTTGAACCCTGCTATTTCAAGTCATTATCAACAAGTCCATCTTTAAAACATATTTCATATATGAAATTCCACCTTTAGGTACATACATTGTACAACATCATCTACCTGTCAAAATACATTCATATGTACTCTGGTGAATGCAGTATTTCTGTGTGATGGTTCCCATATTAGGTCCAAATTATAAAGTTGTATATTGGAGAAACTTTGCAGTTATGAAATGAACATTTCATGTGATATGTGATGCACCCATTAAAGAAAGGGGAAAAAATCTCATTAAAAACAGCCTTGCTTGGTACTTTTGCTGTGTAAGATTGCCATCTAGAAAGCTTCAGGCACTGTTGAATGAACCAACAAGGAGGGCCAAATCACTTGACCTAAAATAAGGGGGAAAAATCCGAGCGTGCCCTCTCTGAAACTTGGGCTCTGACTTTATGTCAATAACATATTTCCCAAGTGAACAATTAAAAATGATAATCTTGTACCATACTTATAATACAATTCCAAGCTGTGCATATTTCTCTTTTGAATAAATGAATAAAGAAAGTCAGTTGAGAGACATTGTAATTCAGCCCAAACTCTGTGCTCTTTCATGTATCCTGTTCTTTCTTCCTGGCCCTGATACAGCCTCTTGTGGCCTCTGACAGAATTGATTTTCTGGACGGGGGGGAAAGGGGTATCCTTGATTCAGTTCCCACACCCCAAACAAATGGTCTGACTCAACAATGGTGCAGAAGCACCACAGAAATTATTGCTGCAGGTGTGTACCCCTCCTTTCTTTCCCAGCGACACGAAACAGTTTGCATTCAAATGACACAAAACTTGTTTTTTCACACAAGACAAGCATGTCTCCTCACCCTTGCTGGATTAGGGTAAAAAACACAGATATTGCATTAACTAGAGTTTGGGAAATCAATGTTCCATGATTGTCCATCTCTAGTGACACAAGATGGCACAGAATAGATCTTCATTCTGGCACTCTCTTTGCTACTTGAAATCGATAGTTATTAAAACTTTTCATTGATCACCAGATTGTGGATGCTGTAATACCATAGCTTCTTTGTAAAGAAGGGTACATTCAGGGCAGCATGGCTTTGTTACATATGCTTTGTTACGAATTTGAAGGAGTGCCCCACAGTTTCATCTCCTCCCATCTATATTAGCTTTTATTCTTATCCGTTTGATTTCAGTATGCTTTCTCACACACTGGATGTAATTTTATGTAATAACCGCCCATAGTAGACTACATGCACTTGATTAAAACAATGTGAACATTGTGTATACGTACTGCCTTTAACACTTGAACATTTTCTATTAAAATCTACTTAACTGTTTTAAGTTCAGAAATAACAGATTCCCAAGTAAATGAAATTTATTTCATCAAAAGTCAGGATAGACATACAGTCAGATACGGGATGATTCCAGGTAGATAAATTTCATATTTAAAAGTTCTTTACATATTATATTATAATATAGAAATATATTATAATACATATGAGCGCGCACACACACACACACACATATATATATTCTCAATTGTCCAGGAGGCATATATTTTAAAAAAAAGATTTTGCAGTTCTAATAATTAACTATAATGTACCAGTTTTGAAATCTTAAAATTCTCCATTTCTCTTAAATCTGGAAGGGAAGTGCTATGTATTTTTATGTGTACTGTGTAACATTTTCAAGCTGTTATTAAATAGCTTCACAGTCTTCAGTTGATTGAAAACCGTGCCATTCTGAAATCAATGAACTTATGCATACCCATGTTAATTGCTTGTGAGAATGGAGTACCTAACCTATTTGAGAAGCCATAAGTGGACTTGTTTTTCTTAGTGCTAGATTTATTTTTGCAAACCAATTTTGACAAATTTATAACTAAGCAACTTTCTAGTTGTAAAAAAATAGAATAAATATTTAAAAGGAAAGTTAACAGAGAAATGTTCCTATTGCACAGTCTTGCATGGGAAGCCATCTTTTGTCAACATTTAATTAATTTTCACTTACTTACCAGAGAAATGGACAGTATAGGCAGCCAATCCCTCTTTCTCTGCTTACTTATGTAGTGTGCAAAAACTGTTGTAAGTTTTCATCAGTCTGTCTGCATGAGTTAATATGTCACAATGTGAATTTGGCCTGATGCATGCTTCTCCTGTAAAGCTCATTATTTCTTTCCCTTCAGTTAAAAACATGCATCATGCCATACGTATCTGATAAGCAAAAGTAAGTGTTGGGTAAACCACTTCATTTTATTAGTATTGAATGTGAATTCAAAATCTTATACATATTGATTCATATGAATAGAATTCCAGAATTTGTGCAAGAACCAGACTACTCGAATTACCCAATGAAAATCTGCAGGGCATCTTATGTTTCATGGATGGTCTCAACACAAGACTTTTGCATTCATTCAATATTTTGTAATTATAAATCTATGACCCAAATGTGATGGGGTAAAATCATGTTTGTGTTAGGTGGGGGTTTTTTGTTGATGGTTTGTTTGTTTTTTTGCCTTGTTCTGCAATAGAAGCCATAATGTATTAATGTTGACTTTCTGCGGCAGCTTAATTTTTATTACGTGTTTCAATGTCTAATCACAAAATGCTGCCATGGAAGGCAGGCCCTACATGAAGTGAAGACTGCATTCAAAGTGAGGTATGATTTTCCAGCTCCACTGAACCATTACTGCTGAAACTACTGTGGAAATTGTGAAGCTGCATGGAGAGGTTTTGACTCAGTGTTTATGGTAGTTTTCCTCAGGTTTAGTTTTAACTTGATGTTAAATGCACTGTTTTATAACAAGTTATTAAATTTTCGTAATATATTCAGTTCTATGCAGTGTTACATGTCATTGGCATTTTGTGAATGTGCATGTTTTAAACTGCAAATTTTAACTGTTTTGTCTCTTGTTTAAAAAAATAAATCTTGCAATTAAGGAAAACTCTAGTTTTGTTTGTAAGCATTTCTCAAACACATACCCCATTATTCTAGTTCTGAGTTGTATTAAAATTCTGTGTTTAAGCCTTTCATAAACTGATGTCACTTTGCTAATGTAATGGCATTCTGTAGTTTTTATTAAATGATCACACCTCTAATGGGGAAAGTAAGTTTTTATATTAGTTTCTAATTGATTTTCAGCAAGAAAAACTGCACGTGCTTACTAGCTTGCTAGCCATGTTTATATACTTATCTTTCTGCCAATATATTTGTGGCTGTTTACAAAGTAAAATTCAGAATAATGGCTTGCAATCTAAGACACAATTCAAAAAGAGACAGGGAGGGAACCAGAGAACAAGAAAAGTTCAGATACCACTTCTTCAGTGAAAACTTAAAAGGATCATTGGTTCCCGTGAGAGAAGATGAAAGGGGAAGGAACAGTATTCTGTCCACCTCCCCCCCCCCCCAATTTTATGACCACGAACGATTGCAGCCCATGTGGGCAGCGACCGGCTGCGGGTACCATCATCCAGAGCGGGAGACATCTGACATCCAGACCCGGAGAACGTGGGGTTTATATACTATGCCATCTGTAAACTATTGAGCACTTTATTCCTATTGTTATGTTCTGAGAGTGTTTTATTATGTTTTAATTGATTTTAATTGTATTTATGTATCTCGGCTCTGCCAAGTCATGTAAGCCGCTCTGAGCCTGTGTCGCAGGAAGAGCAGCCTATAAGTCTAATAAATAAATAAATAAACAAACAAACAAAAAACAACGCTGCTTAATAAAGGCAGTCATTGAGGAGAGACTGACAGGACAAATATTTTGTGTAAGTGTAATGAAAGCAGTATTAAAAGCAACAATTACAGTAAAGTAGAGTCTGAGCCAGTAACGTCTCGTTGAGATCCAGGCCTTGGTCTCAATCAAATTTTGGCCAACTTCAGAGCAGATTGTAAAGTAGGGCACGCATTTGGCGACACCCAATATTTGTCTAAGAAAGACTGCTTGGATGTTCTCCACATCATAGTTAATGGCCGTGAACCATATAGGGATTCCGAACAGGACCTGAGATAGAATCTTAAATACTCTGATCACAGCAGGGATATATTGATTGCCACTGGTAAAAGAGAAGGATCTAAGTTGGTTTAGAGAGATCCTCGCTAGTTTTATATTCTGACTTCTGTGGGTTGTCCAACTGAGATTGTAGTTGTAAGTTACACCAAGAACTTGCTGAATTCTAACATTACCAATGTACCAATTGTAGGGAACCCGTTTTTTTGAGAATACTACCATATTTGTCTTAGTATAATTTATTTTAAGCAGATTTGAGTGGCAATAGTTGTTAAAGGCTCTAGATATTTTTGAAGTCCGATTTTAGTGAAAGATAACAGTATCATCTGCGTATAAAAGAATGGGTACTGATTTGCCTCCTAGTTTGGGTGGATGACCGTTCACAGGTTCAAGTGAGCTTGCCAAATCAGAGAGGAATAAGTTAAAAAGAAGGGGAGCATGGACATGTCCTTGTTTAATGCCTTTCTTAGATAGAATTTTATTGGTCAGCCTTTCATTTGGAGAATACTTAACTTGACTCGTTGTGGCTGTATGTAATTTTACCTGGCAGGGGAGACACCTTGATCACGATCTTGTAACATGAAGTCAAAGAATCAAACTTGTGTTTAGAAAGGGTTTTGTGTTCAGAAATAATATCATCCTAGATTCCCAGCACATATGAATGAGATAGTTAACATGTATACAGTTGGTTGCTATGATTCTGCCTCTTGGAGTTAGCACTTCCAAGAAATTACCAGTTTGTTGACCCCTAATGGTTTCTAAGACATGTTAACTTTTTATTCTTCTTGAGGTTTTTAAAATTCAGCTGTGATTAAAAAATTACTGTGTACAGCCATATTACCAGGAATGGACATGCATACGTCTCCAGCTGCATCGTATCTGTCAGACAAAACCGCTGCAGCACAATCAGCAAATAAAACTCTGACAGTGGGGGGGGGGGGGGGGTTTCTGTACGTGTGATCCTTTTTTTCAAATTCAAGTATAAATCAGCAAGATATCCTGATCTTGGATTCTATATGGCTATATTTTAATTAGTAGCCAAAATACAATCTTATTATGGTTGTCCATCGCCATTAGTTAATTCAGATAACTGTAACCCAGTAGTTAGGCCCAACAGTCATCCCAATTAAGAGGAGCATTCTGAAAGCAGGGGTGAAAAGAACAAACAAAAGCTTTTTCAGCTAGTTCTGCAGAAATGTTGCAGCAATCACCCAATAGCTTCATCAAATCTTTTTTTCAAATAATTCAAAAGTAATGGATCACATTTTAGTCTTGCACTAGTTGAGAAATAACCTTTAAAGCTTGGGCGTGAGGGTGTCACCTCATTGGTCGCCAGGGTTGATTCGGCTGATCTGACTAGCTAGACAGGCCTCCCCCCTACCCCCACCACCACTTTGTGAGTGTCCCTCCTGAAGTTGTGCACTTGGTGGAAGAGGATGACCCTCTCAGGTACAAGGAGTATACCATTCTTCAGTCGAGGGTATGCCTTTAAAGCTTGTGTCCAGTAAACCTGAACAACTCCATCATACACATGAATCAGCCTGACATTTCCAACTTGTTAAAGAATTCTACTGATCTTGTTCCACTTTCTTAGGCTTACTAGATTTTGTAGGTGCAGCAACATTTTTAGGCTCAGACTTTTCTCCCTCCTCTCTTCAATATTTAGAAGTCAAATTCTAGAGTGGGATACCTAGTATAGTAATGTTAAGCTCAGACATGTATTTTTGTCAGTTACGATTTATTTTTCTTACAAAATATGTTACACTAATACTGCCAAAGTTTTATGCAGGCAATCCGTCCGCGCATAGAATTTAAGAAAAATAAATTTAACATTTAATCTGCCATCTTCAAGCTTGACCTCTTGGCCTGTTCCCAGGATAACTCAGCAAGTAACTCAGGTGAGGGTTTCCTGAGTGCAGTCTGGCAGACCGACCATTCTGAAATTAACGCGCCTGCAAAGCCAGCAAGACAGTCTTGCAATGTGAAGTGAAGAAACAAAATAGTAATGGCATGGTATTGTAGCCTTCAGCCCACTCTAGTCTGAAAATGGTTCACTGGTATAATTATTAGCATTAAGCAGTTAAGATCATCTAGGGGAGGAGCAAAACCACGTGTCTGCGTGGAAGTCACACACACTGAAGCCCTCTGCCTGGTCCTTCGTATGTAAGACCAAAGTCCTTCCTCAGTGATAATGGACCTTTTCTTTGGGTTGGAGAACAGGCACTGGAAAAGGACCTTGGGTCATATTAAATCCTGGTTAAGACTGCATAATAGGTTAGCCACAAAAACCCATTAACAATTTACAAGCTACAACAATCCATCAGAATAGACTTGGGCCCGGAGGTGCTTCTTTCTGTTCAACTGTTTCCTGTGGTGGGAGTCACCTTCAACTCAGTTTTCTTTCCTGCCACAGCAGGGACAGCAGATAGAAGTAGGCTTTGCCTAACTTTCAGTTCTGGTTTACTATCCTTTTGCTCACTGTTCCTGTTACTTTTACTCATTTTTATTACAATCACTCCAATTTTCTTCATCTGTATTTTTTTTAAAAAAATCCATCCTCTCCTGTGAGATCGCGCCTTATTCTAATGATTATTCTAAAGTGGCACTGGCATTCCAGGGAGACGCAGATGGCAGGAGTGAGCAGGCCTCCCGCAAATGGACCGCAAAAGCGGCAGGCTCCCAAGCAGTGGCGGCCGGCGGCACATTCAAGCACACCAAAAGCTCCCATTCACATGCGCATTCAGAGTCCGCGCAATTGGTGGTGGCCATTTTGAATGAAGCATCCAGCCAGCAGAGTCTGATCCCGAGCCGGGAGCGACTCGAGACTGTGAGTCATAGTGGGTCCAACCATGCAGTGGGCACTTCAGCTGATGCTGCGCCAGGGGACAAAGAGGACTGCGCCACACACGGAGGTAACCGGCTCCAGGTCCAAACCTGTCCCCTAGAGCGATGGCTTTTTTCAGGAGGGCAATGAGAGAGGAAATAACCCCTTTCTGTGCATTGGGGGGCTGTTCCACTCACTCGAGATCGTCCTCCTCCTCTCCTTCCCCCCAACAGACATAGAAATAGGGCAACCTGGCCCACCAAGGCAGCCCAGAAGAGTTGTCCCAGAGATCCCTATCTCCCTGACCTTCAATGAGGGAAGGGGAGACATTTCTATTGCCTCCAGCAAAAAAAGAGGAGGGGGAGTTCTCCAATTAGGAGGTGGAGGAAAAGGCCCTCATGGCCTCTGAGCAGTCCTTTAGGTTCTTTAAGGCCAAGGACCTACATTACTGGTTATCAAAAACAGTGTCTGCTCTCAAGATTTAAAATCTGCAGAGGGCAGGGAACAAGCACTCTGATGATCAGGAGCAGCAAGACAGTTCAGAGATTACCGATGAGTTTTCCCCCCAGATGATTTATCTGAGAAAGCCTTCCCCTTCCCAAACTTCTATATGCGCAAGATTAAGGCAGAGCGGCAAGCCCATTGTCCAGTAAATCTATTCCGGGTCTTGTCAAGAGACTATACCCCATAACTTGTTCTGCCTCAGATCTCTTGCAGATTCTGGTGGTGGACACCCCAGTGGCAGCCTTGCAGCCATCTGGGTTGCTATCAGAGGATGGTCATGGAAACCTACGCAATAACCTGGATAAGAGGTGCAAGTTTGCTCTAAGAAAATCTCATGAATCCTGTTCACTGGCAATCAAAAGTTTCCACCGCTGCATCTACAGTGTCTAGAACATCTATAGTCTGGATGCGCAAACTAATCCAGATGCTTTCAGAAAATGATTGCAGACTAACGGAAGGAGCCAGTAGAATCCTGAAAGCCATCTCTTTCTCCACTGATGCCATCTTCGACACTATGGTTTTGAACTCTAGAGCCATGGCATCAGCTGCTGCCACCAGATGCCTGGTCTGGCTGCAATCTTGGTTGGCAGACTACCAGTCCAAAGTCATTGTCTCAGCATACCCATTCCAGGGGGATAAACTATTTGGAGAACCATTGGAAAAAATTCTAGTGGAAACTCGCGACAAAAAGAAGGCTCTACCCAAGTTTGTGCGCCTTGGTAAAAAAAAAAGGACGACCGCACCTTCTGATTCTTCCTCCTCTATCTCTTGCCCATTCCAGCCCACAACCAGACCACGTCAGGACTACAGGAGGACTTCATGGGGCAACAACAACAACAGTGGCAAACAGTCGTTTCGTTGTGAGGTTTCAACAGCAGGTTCCCTAGATCATATGGCAACCAACAAGACAGGGGAGAGAGATCTCAAGACAACGAAGGCATAAGTATATGGATCCTCCGGTGGGGGGACACCTGCTTCTCTTCTATCAAGCGTGGATCACCTCCCACCCATACGTCTGGACAAGCAACATCATAAAGGAGGGTTACAAGATCAAGTTTCACTCAGTGCCACTTCAGCATTTTGTGGTCTCCCCCACACACAAAAACTCAGTAAAAAGAGACAGAACCCAAACTGCAACACGCCACCTACTGGACATACAGGCCATAGAACCCGTACCCATGAGAGAACAAGGAGACAGTCTATACTCCATTTTTTTTACACTCCTTAAGAAAAATGGGGACTGGAAGGCCATACTTGACTTGAAATACTTAAACAGATTTGTAGAACTAAAACACTTTTGCATGGAGACCCTACGATCCATAGCAGAAGCCCTTCAACCTCAGGAGTATCTCTCTTCTACAGACCTGATGGAAGCATATCTACATGTTCCAATTTTTCATCATCATTGCAGGTTCCTCCAGTTCTGTGTGGACAGGGACCACTTCCAGTTCAGGGCTCTTCCCTTTGGTCTTTCGTCAGCTCCACATGTGTTTACCAAGATCCTTGTTCATGTAATTGTCTGTCTTTGAGAACAAGGAATCCACATTCATCCATATCTAAATGACATTTTGGTCTGCTCCCCATCCTGGATTTGTTCCATATGGGACACTACTGCAACAATTCAGTGCCTACAAGACTTCAGATTTCTAGTGAACATGCAGAAGAGTTCCCTGAACCCCTCGCAACGTCTGGAACATCTAGGAGTGGTGATGGACACCCGAGCTTCCAAGCTTTTTCTTCCAGTCAAAAAGGCAAGAAAGATACAGGAGCTGGCAAGACAGATCATAAAGGCAAGGACTTTGTCTCTATCCACTCTGACCAAGATGATGTGATTGATGGTAGTGGCGTTCGACACTCTACAGTGGGGTCGCTTCCACTCCAGACAACTCCAAATGTTTCTTCGCCCATTTGAGAATTCTATCACACTCAAGATGGATTTTTTTCTGAAGATACCCCTGCAGGTAAAGTCAAGCCTCGGATAGTATACGGTGCTGCACTACCTGACGCAAGGCAAGTCATTCTGGATCCACAACCGGGTACAGATATTCATGGATGCCAATTTGACAGGCTAGGTTGCCATGTTGTCCCACATGCTGGTGCAGGGGATGTTCAAGAATGAGTCGCACTTGCCTATCAATCTGTTAAGAGGTTCAAGCCATCAGGCTAGCCCTTCTTTACTTCGCCCCCCCCCCCCAGGTAAAGGGACTGCATGTCCTGATTCAAATGGACAATATATCCGCCAAAGCGTATCTACACAAGCAGGGGGATCCCAGTCTCCAACCTTACATTGGGAGGTGACTCTCCTACTCAGGTGGGCAGAGACCAACCTGGCATCGATCATGCGCTGTCAACCTTCAAGCAGACTGGCTGAGCCGTCAGAGGATCATGGAAGGCGAATGGTCCCTACAAAAGGGACTCTTTCACATGATAGTGTCCATGATGGGACGGCAGAGGTGGATCTATTTGCCTCTCAGGAGGACAGCCAATTATGCCACTTCTTCACCAAATACTTCCATCCGAAGGGAGAGGTCACTGACGCTCTCCTCTCGCCCTGGCCCAAGGGCCTACTTTATGCCTTCCCTCTGATCCCAATCTTACTGAAACTGCTTTGGAAGATACAAATTTCAAAGGCGGAGATCATTGTGGTGGCTCCCTAATGGCCTTGGCGCCAGTAGTTCACCTCCCTCCAGGAGATGGCAATTTCTCCTCCTCTCCGCCTCCAAGGACATGTTAGTCCAGGGACCAATATGGCACCCCAATGAAGGCTGGTTCTGCTTGACCACATGGAAGTTGAAAGGAACTGGTTTGCTAAGCTAGGATACAAGAACTCTGTTACTGACACTATCCTAGCGTCTAGAAAGCTTTCTACTTTGAAAATCTACAATACCACCTGGAAGGTCTTCATGCGTTGGGCTCATTGGAAGAAGGTAGATCCTTTACAACCGGGACTTGGCTCGTTCCTAGAGTTCCTGCAGGACAGCAGGAACATGGGTCTCAAGGCCTCTACTCTCAAGAGACAGATGGTAGCCCTGGCCTCGGTCCTCCCACGTGCACAGAGCGTCCCAGTATCACAACATCTACACATTGTCTGGTTCCTCCAAGAAGCATCTATCAAAGACCCACCACAAACTCATAGGTTTCCAACCTGGAGATTTAACAGTTCTTACAGCACTCACCAAGGATCTCTTTGAACTACTGAAGGAGGTTCCTGTCAAATTCCTGTGAATGAAAACCTTTTTTTTAATGTGGCCATCACCTCCACCAGGAGGATATCAGAGCTGGGCATGCTATCCTTTCAGAAAGATCTGTGTGTGTTTCTCAAGGACAAGGTGATGCTGAGGACATACTTTACTTTTTGCCCGAAGGTCACTTCCAAGTTTCATAGGTCACAAGAAATCTGCCTACCATCTTTCCTCCCACGTCCTACTCATTCAAAAGAAAATACCTGGCATACTCTGGATGTGAGACAGGCAACCAAATGTTACATTCTTAGGACAGTTTCCTTCAGAAGAACAGAGAGTATGTTCACCAACGTCTCGCCACCACACACAGGGAGGAAGATGTCCAACTCGGCAAAAGCTCCACCGAGATCCTGCATTGCTGAAGCATACAAAAGTCTAAATCATTGTGTCTCAGATGGGATCACTGCACATTCTCTGTGCAGCGCAGCCACTAATGCGGCCTTTGCCAATTTGGCGTCAGTAGAGGAAGTGTGTAGGGTAGCCACATGGTCCTCCCTGTCTACCTTTATCAGACGCTATAAGATAAATGTATTCAACTCTGCTGATGCAGCCTTTGGCTGCAATCCGCCCTGTCTCTCGATGACAACCTTCCCTCCCAAAATTAGGAACACTTCTCTGGGAAGTCCCACAAGATGGCCTCCACCTCAGAGGGAGAACAGCCATTGGTTACTTACCATGAGGGGCCCTCCTTCTCCTCTGAGGCGTGGAGGACATCTTGGCCCTCACAGGTCATCATGCACTCCATTTCATGTATATATGTATACCTCTTCTTTCTATCTCGACTAGAACTGTTACTGCAAGTTAGCATACTGTTTAATCACATTGTTTGAGTTCCTTACTAGTTAGTGATGTTGTCACTGCTTTCGGAGTCCCAAAACTGAGTTGAGGGTGACTCCCACCACAGGAAACAGTTGAAGTTGGTCCTGCTTCCCTAAGTGATTGATGGGAATCACCCACAAGATGTCCTCCAAGCCTCAGAGGAGGAGGACCCCTCACGGTAAGTAACCAGTGGTCATTCTGGCAAGTCCCAGTCAGCTTTACTGAGGGCACACCAGGAATGAGGCGGCTGGGAAGTTCTCTTAGGCAAGCATTTATCCGGGTTAAAATAACACGCTTTCTCTTGAGACTCCCCTTGTCATCCAGGACTGTGGAAGTATCAAACCGTTTCAGGATTGTTTCTGACATATCTTTATACAACGATAAGACTTGGTTTTGCATTTCTAAATCAAGAATCCACAGAAAATAAGTTGTCTATTCAAAAATGTGCATGTACCTCTTTTCTTGCTAACATTATGGGATTAAGAATGAGAAGCATGTTTTAATAAGGCTTGTATACTGATTATGCAGGCAGCCCAAACCTGTACATCTGTATCAGAAATACTACTCAACTCACCAGGGCTTACTCCCAAGTAGATAGGCTGCCTATTTGCACCGCTGCCTCGATTTGCAGAAGGTCATTTTTATTTTAACAGTTCGTTCAGTTATGCTTTTACCACACCCTTCCGCCAAAGAGACCAATACCACAATCACGCACACTAGTTCACACAGTAAAATCCAGTTGGAAAGTGCATTGAAAGTGGATTGTTTCGTGTCTGCGATCACAGCTCAAGGCAGTACACATCATTCTCCACTGCCTCATTTTATCCTCCCAACAACCCTGTGAAGATAGGTTAAGCTTGGAGTGACAGGGCTAAGGAGATTCGAACCTGGGTCTTCCCAGATCCCAACCTAATGACTACACACACTGGTTCTCTAGCTTCTTAAAAGTAGACTATCAATGCATCACAAACTTTATTTTCTGACAAAAGTTTTCATATGCCTTACTGTGTCTCAGTGGTGAAGTAAGTTCAGCATTCCTTACAGATGACAACTCATAAATTTACAGATTACACTGAAGTAAATTACATTTTTATTGATTAAAAAGAAACACGTTTGACGACAAAAGTATTCATCCTCAGATTTTATTGGGTAAAGAACCATGTGACTACTGAATAGTGTTAATCTTGTCAATACATTTTAAATTACAGTGTTTTTTTAAAAAAAAAATTATATAGTGCTAATTTTACAAACAGAACTTTTAAGACCACATTGTCCAGCGTGTGTTTTCCCAAACATTCACAATAAAGACATCCTTGAGAAAATACTTAAGGCTAATCCTATTTTCAACATTTTAAACTGTCAATCTGTGAAATTATTGTACATTTCCTAAATTTCATTTTATCTCTGGACTGTGAGACCCCAGACAACAGATGGAATTCTGTACTGAAATCCTCCTCTGTACCTTTACAATATTGCTGGGCTTTCAGTTCTACACATCTGCCTGTAAAATCAGTCATGTCATATTTTGGGGCTCCTTTTCAATCCTTACATGCTGGTACAAGAAGTTTTATGAGTGGGCTGCTTGTGTCCTTATCATATATCATAATCTCATTATATAGCTTGCAATTTTAATGTTCCAGTCTTTTAATACTAATTTATAAAATAATTACCTTTATGATTAGTGATACTAATTCTCATTTCAATTGCTTGTCAACACCTTTCTTTTTAATGAGTTAATGAGGAATAAAACTTAGGAAAAGATCCAGCCAGAGTTCAGCACACTGAATTAAACTGGAGAAAGATAAATATTAAAAACAGTAAGGCATGCGGTTCAAACTTCAGCATGTTTACTCAGAAGTAATTGCCAAAGGAATGGAACCTTTAAAAGTGCTTAACTTTGGCTAGACTGTGTCATGGCCAATAATTATTTGTAATCTAAAATTCTCTCACAAGGTCTTCATTCCCCTTGTATCTGCAGGACCTCTGCTCAGGTTAAAAGTACAGCTTTACATATGCCCACCGAAGAGAAGACTTTAGTTTGCAACATACTGTCAGCTATGACCCACACGGAAATGATGTCGCGATTCAGAACATTTATTTTACAACCATATGCACTTTTAAAGGGGCAACTCACCCATTCACATAGCTTTGAATCCCGTGTCCACAGAGTACATCCCTGACTACAAAGCAGGAGTTTATTGTGCTTCACCGTGAGCCCAGTGTTCTGTTTTTAAAAACTCTTTTCAGCTCAGACTAAAATCTGGAACACTCTTTCCAGATGTCGACAATTCAGAATGGAGAGGGTAGGGAAAATATGGGGCTGACACCAAAAATCCAGAAGGCTGAGAGAGGTGAACTGAGTGGCCCATTTGTAAACAGCCGGATGAATAAGGGGGAGGCGAAGGGGCCATGATGCTCCCGGATTCTGGCCTGGCAAACGAAAACGTGCGGATGGAGCCCCCAGTAGAACTTGAGCTGGTTGCTGTACTGGATTGTCGCGATGGAGTCCTTAAGCTCGTGGAGGTCAGGATCATCGGTAAAGTCTCCATCTGGTAGCTCTGGAGAGAGAATCGGATGGGCTGCTGCAACGTTTGCTTAGGCCTCAGACATGTACAGCAATAAACTGCGACCAGAGAGCCCACAAAAATGAAGGCAATAAATATCGATCCAACGATAAGAAAAGGCACGTAGACTGGTTCTGAGCAAAGAGGGGAGGGAAATGTCAAAATGTCATGAAATTATGAAAAAAAAATATTTTCTTCAAATTACAAGGATGAATTTGACAATGATTATTACATAATTACAAAAAGATTAACACCAATTTACATGAGTAAATCATATACACAGTTAAGATAAGATCCTCTGTCTAATTCAGGAAGACCTAAAGATCCTTTGGCTCAATACAAGCACAAATTCTTCTGCAGTCACTGAGGCTTAGCCATGCCTGGTTAAGCTCTTTATGTCCTAGGCATAGAACAAAATTCCCAGGTGGTTAAATTCATTCTCAAACTTCTTTGCAAGTTTTCCCTTTTACCATAGGTTCTTACGCTTCCAGCAGTGTTTGACAGTGGGCATGATGTAACCTAATTAGTCTATACAATATTTCCTGAATTACCTTTTTAAGACTACCGTGTTGCAGACTTTACCATATCATTTACTAGCAATTATATTTTTTCTTGTTCCTTCTTTTTCCTACTTTCCTCATCTGGCTTTGGGGGGGGGGGGGGGGGGGTTACACTGAACCCGAGGAACATTTCTGTGGAACTCAGAAGTATACCTCAACACTTTAGGGTTGTAATTGGACCCAGGAAAATTCCAATAAGGATTTTTTTTCCTTATGGACCAATATGGAGTGGTTCCACACAACTATCTTCTTGCACTGCTGAAGGAACCCTTTTTTAAAAATTCAGCTGCAAGCAGAACAAAAACTGGGACTTCCAAGAGCACATATGTGCTACATTCTACATTTTAAAAAAAATCCTTTCCCTCAGGCACAATCCTATTATGTGTTCCCTCAGAAGTAACTTCCCATCAGCCGATGTCTTGTTTCTGCCTGCATTTTTCCTTTGGTTCCAGGCTAATTGACTGCTTCCTATTCTCTCCATTAATAATGATAATCTCTTTTTCCTTTTGGGGGGGAGGGTTAAGCAGTGCTTTTTAAACTTTACAGTAAACCTGTCACTGCTCCTATTTCATTAAAGCTGTAATAGTAAAAAAATTAAAACAAAACTATGGAGACTTAAAAAAAACAGAACGGAACTTAAGCACCCACAGAGAACCCACACCCAGAACAGGTAGGTAACCGATTCAGGTGGAAAGTGAAGGGGTGACATTTTAAAGGGCCTGGATCCCTGGGAAACATCAGCCCACATGAAACAGCCTGGCTCTGCAACTGCATTTTAAGCTTGAAAAAATGCTTCAAAAATCAAGTTTGGTTAAAAGATAGCATGGAAAATGCTGGAATGCAACAAGCTGATGATGTCATCTGAATGCTCCTAGGCCTGAACAAATTCACTTGTGTGATGTAGTTCCAGGTTGTATCTGAGTAACACATCCAAGTGTCACATTAAAAGAAGAGTTAACAGGAAATATAAATCCTGGCTACGTGCTAGAGACTAAGCGGCAAACCTTATCTGCGAGATGTTTCCCACTTTGCAAGGAAGTCAAGGGCCTCTTCCCAAACACAGCTCAAGAGCTCTGCGGGTCTTTCTCTGCAGCATTCGGGCCCCTTCCACCCAGTGAGAAGAGACCAAGCATGCTCAGAAAAAGCTCCCGCGGAGGTGAGGCGAACGGCACTCTTTCCCCAGAAAGCGAGTTTTGGATTTACAACATCCGCCGATTAAAAGCATGGAAGTAGTTAACGGGACGAAAGCTTTCCGGACTGGCCCGTTTCTGCGGACCTGCCGAACCTCCTGCTTGGCTGGTGAACGAAGTGCTGTTCTAGTAACTTGATACGCGGACAAATACAGCGACAAGCGGGACCGGCGTGCAACCGGTCGGAACCCATCTTTTTCGGCTTGCTAGCTTTTTAAAGTGGCCCCGTGCTAGCAACCCTGACATAGGTCGTCACACCCTTTGACGACGGCCACCTCGTTCGGGACTCTTCTCTCCAAAACTCTAGACGGGACAAACTGTTCCCCCTTTTCTTGGAAAGGAGAGAACAATTTGGAAGGAGCGGGTTAGCAGCAGGGCCGTTGTGGCGCGTTAAGACGTTCGCCCGCACGTCAGACTTCCCTCCTAACACGCTTGCTTAGGAATACAGTCCCATTCCCGGTTGAAGGGCTTGCTGCAGAACTAACTGCTGCAGCACTCTCACCTTCTTACTTCCTTACGGCGGGCTCCAATTCTCCGCGAACTAGCTGGGAAAGTGAGTCCCGCAAGCCTCGCGGGGAGTAAAGAGACACCCCCCGGATCCGCCTGCACGTGTCGCGCGGCCTGGGCGATGCTCTGCAACCCCGGCTCGGAGGTCCGTCCGTCCCCGCCACCCGGGAGTCCCGCGAGGGGAGCCGGCGCCGGGGAAAGACGCAGGAGGAGAGCAGCTGGGGGCAAAAGGAGACCTAAGAACGCGAATGCCCCCCCCCCCTCCGCGGCCCCTGGCTCGCCTGCTCTCCCTTGCAGGGCCGCCCTGTGTAGGGTCACTCCCGTCGAAGTCCCCTGGAACCAAGGCCCTGAGACGGGCGCCACCCCGCCCCCGCCCCCCACCCGGCCGGCCGGCCGGCCGGCGTCCCCCCCACTCACGGGCGCTGGCGGGCGGCTGGTCGGGCTCGCGGTCGTTGGTGCAGGCGCCTTGCTCCAGGCGCGCCTCGGCGGCGGCGCAGCAGTAGCGCAGGGCGCAGGAGCCGCAGCAGATGGTGGCGTCGGGGGTGTCGAAGCGCTCCGGGCAGGGGAAGCCCTCGTAGTCCCGGCCCTGCGCGTCCACCCAGCCGTGGCAGTACTCCCCGCCCCCGCCGGTCGCCCGCTGCGCCTGGCCCCAGCGCCACGCCAGGCAGCAGCCCAGCAGGACGCAGCGCAGCCACCCGGCGCTCATGGCGGCCCCCGCGGCGGTGCTCTCCGCTCCGGCCGCTGGCGAGTCCGAGGCTCCCTCCCGCCGCGAGCATCCAGCCTCCCTCCCTCCCCCCAGAGGCCCTCGGCTGGAGCGGCCGCTCCCCCGGGGGGGGGGGGAGAAGGCCGCGTGACGCCAGTCCGGGGCACCCCCGGCGGCGGCGGCAGCAGCAGCAGCGGCTCCTCCTGGGTCGCGCTCTCCCCGCGGAGGGCGCTGGGTCGGCGTCAGGCCAGCCCGTCTAGCCTCGCCCCCCCCCTCCCGTGGCCGCCGACGGGGTCTGTTGGGAGGCGGGATTTCGACCCCTTTCCAAGAGGCGCCTCATGGGGAGAGATCCGGGACCGCGCCTTCCTTTCGTCGCCCGCCTGCCCCCCCCCCCTCACTCCGTGAAATTGCTGAGCCGTCGGGTTAGGAGGGATAAAAGGAAGTCCTTCTTCACCCAAAGAGTGATTAACCCGTGGAATTCGCTGCCACAGGAGGCAGCTGCAAACATGGACGGCTCCAAGAGCGAATTGGATAAACGCAGGGGTGGGCAATTGTTTTGGCTCGGGGGCCACTTTGTGGGAGCGGAGGTGAGCGGAGGGCCGCACCTTTTAAAATGATTGCATTCATTAGTTAACTTCGCATTTCAGAAAAGGTACAAATTGTATCATAAAAATCAATAAATATAAATGAAATAAAATAGTGGTAGTTTTATTCAATTTATTTATTGTGCTCATTTCATATCGTCTATAGCTGCAAGCACATTTAATTCTAGAATCAGTTTAATGAGACAAATGTACCCTATCACACTTATCTACAATTTTTTTGAAATCAGGAGTGAGATTGCTTGTTGAGATTCTCATCACAGCCTGCAAGTTAATCTCTGTCAAAGAGCATCGATATTTACTCTTGTTGATCTTCATGCAAGAAAAACTTTGCTCACAAATAGATGTAGACCCAAATATAGAGAACATTTCCCCAGCAAATTTCTTCATACATGGATTTTTTTTCAGCAGACAAAGATTTGTAAAAGTCAACTAATGTCACAGCATTAAACATTTCTTTCACAGTGTGATCTGACTGCATGTCAATAAGTTCAAGCTGCAGCTCCTCAGGTGCTGTATCAATATCAGCAGTGATGGGATAAGAGAGCAAATTGAATTTAGGCTCAATTTTCTTGAAGTCCTGAAATCTTCTTGGAGGGCCGCAAAAAACTCTGTGGTGGGCCGC
Source organism: Lepidodactylus listeri (assembly GCA_029233225.1). Lineage (NCBI taxonomy): Eukaryota > Metazoa > Chordata > Lepidosauria > Squamata > Gekkonidae > Lepidodactylus > Lepidodactylus listeri. Next base: position 104,870,458 of record JARCFY010000009.1, on the reverse strand, counting down.
ATGTGGCCCCCGGGCCGCCATTTGCCCACCCCTGGATAAACGTATGGTCCATCTCTAGCCGTTAGCCACCAGGTATGCCAAATGAGAAGGGAGCACTCACCAGAGAAGACCCTGATGCTGGGAAAGATTGAAGGTCAAAGAAGGGGAAGGATGAGATGGTTACACAGTGTCGTGGATGCAACAAACACGAAATTAAGCAAACTCCGGAGCACGATGGAAGACAGGAGCGCCTGGCTGTGATGTGGTCCATGGGGACACAAAGAGGCACGCTTGACTGTGTGACTGAACAACAATAGGAATTCTCAGTCTGGGGCAAGTGATGCTCTGTATTCTTGGTGCTTGGGGGGGGGGCAACAGTGGGTGGGCTTCTAGTGTCCTGGCCCCACTGCTGGACCTTCTGAGGGCACCTGGTGTTTTTGGCCACTGTGTGACACAAGAGTGTCGGACTGGATGGGCCGCTGGCCTGATCCAGCATTGGCTTCTCTCTTATGTTATTATGTTCTTTTTATCTCATCTGAGAAATGTTGTGAATGTTTCTCAGGCCATTTGCAGTACACCTTTCTCACAAAGGCTTGTAACAGAATTGACTCTTAGATAGTTGTATTCTGCTGTCCTCCTCCCCAAGAGGCCCAGAACTGCTTATACTATTCTCCTTCCCTAGCTGTTATCCTCACAACATCAACACTGTGAGGTAGGTTAAGCTGAGAGAGAGAGTGACTGGCCCAGGGTCACTCAGTGAACTTCCACGCAGAGTGGGGATTTGAACCTGGGTCTCTCAAATCCTAAACTAGCACTTTAACCATGACAAACATACAGTGAAGATGAAAAACTGCAATGATATCACCTGCATAGAAACACTCCTGGAAAATTCCACTTCGTGTGTTCTGCTGAATGATACCAATGTGGAAGGAGCCTTGGTGGTTTTGTCATGTGAGGTGTATTAAGCTGAAAAAAGTCTAGGCCAACCCAGCCACATTGTGGCAGTGTGGAAGACCTGAACCTGTCCTCGAGACCTTGGTGTGGCTGTCAGCTAATGCTGCCATCTCCTGCCCGGGAGGTGGGATGAGTGAACCCTTGATGTCAGGTTCTGTGGAATGTTATGTTATATTTCTCATGGCATGCTTATTGCTCTCTGAGCTGCTCTGACCTTGAGAGACCTTGCTGGTGCCTGCCCATGTATCTCTTCTCCTGTCTGACTCTATTTCTTCTCACTTTTTCCCCTGGGAACCAGTATTTTGAGGGCCTTTTATTTGGTTTGGTGATTGGTTGCAATTCCTTACCTGACCTGTTTTTGAATTCTGTATAATTGTCCTACTTGGGGCTGTGTCAGCCATTACTAACACAAGAAGTGCAGATGACCACAACAGACCTTTCTCAATAAAGATTTCCTTCTTTAGGACACTTGTTGTTGACTGACTCTGTATGACTCTCACAGAGGCCGATTTCGCACTGGCCCGTTGCCTCTCGTTCTCTCCAGAATTTCCCCTCCCGGTTTCCTCCGGAGTATTTTCTTCATTTTCCCACTTGGAACCTCAGCCCTTTCAATATAGCGTGATGAAGGGTTTTCTCAAAAAAAAAATTAGAAACTCCCACAATGGGGCGGCCCTGATGAAAGGCGGGTGAGTGGGCGTGTTTTCATTTTGGGTTCTCCCCCGGAGCAAACAGGAAAATTCTCTAAAAACAGGATTTGTTTGCTCCAGGGAAACTCCGGTGCAGCAGGGCTATACTCCAGAGCAAAACGTGAGCCCGGAGCAACTGGTGTGAAATCAACCAGAAGCTCCGGTGCAAGCATGAGGGCAAACCTGGGGCAAACGCTAGTGTGAAATCAGCCAGAGTGTTAGTAATCTCTATCTTGGGATTCTGCCTCGCACCCAGAAATGGACGGTGAAGAAAAGATACCCATAACTACTGCACCATCGGAGAGGCCGGTGACTACTCCCGTGGAGATAGTGGTTCCCACCACCAGTCGGTGGGTCTATGAGAGACCACGCCAGAACCAATACTCCTGGACACAGTTCTCCACGACGCCATTGGAAACCTGGTCGACACCCGGGCGGGGGTCTTCCCTGGGTCGGTCTGAGCTCCCAACGGTATCATTTGTATTGGGTCCCACCAGGGAAGCAGCGGGGCCTTCCAGTGAGCTCTGGGCTCACATGGTTCAGAGGTTCGAGGCTATGCAACAGACGGTGCAGAAAGAGATGACAGAGATATTCCTGGACCTCCCAAGCGTGATCACAGCCGTGATCAAAGAAGAGGAAGAGGAAGAGGAGGTCACACACACACCCCTCCTCCGGAGTTGGTTCCCCAGCCACAAGGAGTGCCTGCAGGACCAGGTGAGGCACCCCCGAGACCGGCCACACCAGGGCTGGTAGTACCATGACAACCCATGCCCCAGGAATTATTAGATGCTACGTTTGATGGGAACTCCGATAAACTTCAGTTCTTCATGATCAAAACCGGCCGGTTCCTCCAGAATTGGGGCCATCTCTTCCCATCCGAGGAAGAATGAGTCGGCTCCATCGGGCTGAGGATGTGAGAGGGGGCAGCCAATTGGTACGTGAGCCTCCGCAGCATGCTGGGGCCTGAACTCCGGAGTACCGAGGAGTTTATGTGGGCACTGAGACGGCAGTACGAAGACCCCATGGGAGAGGAAAAGGCTTGCAACAAGATCCGCGCCCTACAGCGAGGGACCACGTCGGTGCGTGAGTACTCTGATGCTTTCAAGAGGTTCATGGCTAAGATACAGGGGTGGCCAGAAGCCATGTTTATCAAGCAGTATCAGCAGGGCCTTAATCACGATGTCTATGAGACAGGTCTCAGAAATGTGAACCCCACGTGGTTGGCGACCTGGGTGAGGGCAGCGGACGATGTGGAAGGCAGATTCCAGCTGATCCACATGCATGTCCCGAAGCCAGTCCCCAAACCCCCAGTAGCTGCTGGGAAACCAGTCAAGCCCAAGCTCAAGCAACCCCTTCGAGGAGCGGTATACTAAGCTCCATATCTTTCATCACAGTGAATCATCCCGGTCGGGAGAACAGGAGGTTCACATTAAGGTTACTCCTGAGGGAGATTGTAAAAGCCCTCACGTTCGTGCATTCAATACAGTACTTTCGGTGAGTCAGGGTACTCCAGAGTGTGTGGGCTGGTAGTTTGGTATGCATGAGGAGGACACTTGACTGTGGTTCTTTGTATATTTTATTTCATTCTAGAGGTTTACAGCAACTGAAGAAGAGCACTTAGGAAATGAGGATTTAGTCCCTGGACCTTGTTTTGCTGTTTTGCTGCCATGGGCAGCTGGTATCGACTACTATGAATTTTGGTTCCACACTGTTATAATTATTGTTCCTTATCATGATTACTCTGTTTGTATGTACTTCTTGGTCTTTTGACATTTGTATTTTATCTGTTCTGTACTAATCTAATTTGGGAGAACCGGGTTTGATTCCCCACTCCTTCACTTGCACTTGCGGGATGACCTTGGGCAAGCCGTAGTTCTGGCACAGCTGTCCTTGAAAAAGAGCAGTTTCTGTCAGAGCTCTCTCAGCCCCACCTGCCTCACCAGATGTCTGTTGTGGGGAGGGGAAGGGAAAGGAGTTTGTAAGCCGCTCTGAGACTCCTTCAGGTAGTGAAGGGCAGGGTATAAATCCAATCTCCTCCTCCTCCTCCTCTTCTTCTTCCAAGTGATTACTATTGCATAGTGGTCATGATAGAATCACTGGTGTTATTTATAGTTCTACATCTATATATTCTGGGAGTCTTGGATAGGCAGCCCCCTTTTTTGGAGTTTCGTCTTGTTGATTCCAGCAGATCTCAGAAGCTGAGCAGGGTTGGTGCTTGGATGAGACACCGCCAAGGAAGGCTCTGCAGAGGAACTCAGTGGCAAACGACCTTCGCTTCTCACTGGCCTTGAAATTCCCTCACTGGGGTCACCACAAGTTGGCTATGACTTGTCGGCATTTATGCATACAGTGTGTGAGGTGTCAATTAGAAAAAACTTCCTAGCAAAAACAATGTTGAAACCAAGCGTGACTGTTGATCCAAAGGTATCTGTTCTATGATGCATCTTACTTCCTTATTTTCTCATTGTGTAACAATCATTAAAGATTGACAAAGCAATCCTAAAGTGGCCTACTCAGGATCCTACAAAAGGCGAAAAAGGGGGGGGGGGGACTCAACCAAACAAATAGCTGCAAACCGAGAGGGTCAAGCTAACAAAAGAATTATAATGAAAAATATAGACATTTATTAGGGTGTACACATCTTTCCTATTATATAAAGCCGTTTTAACATTCCAAAAGGCAAGATTCCATGGGGTGCCAAAATCATTAGGCTGGACGGACTGCCTCTCAAAAGGGGGACCCTGGCCACTGGCTGCATTCTCTCCCTGCTTTGCCTCAGTCCCACCCACAGAGCCACCGGCCAGTGTCTCGGCCTCAGTCTGGAGGGAGCCAGCAAAGGGGAAGGACCGACTGGGAGCTGGGTCCACGCTTCTCCTTCGCCCACTGCCAGGTGGGTCTAACTGTCCAAACGAAACAAAGATAATAGGGGGGGGGGAGAGAGAGAAAGGGAATCCAGGCACTTCTGCCTGACAGAAAGACCAGAGCGCCTTCCTTCTGACAGGCAAAACTGCCCGGGATCCATTCTCTCCCTTCTCTAACTGTCCCATCAGGGGCCTGCTTCTGTCAGTGAAAACACAATGGACTATCAGCATAACCCCTCCCCCGCACACTGCCAAATTGCCAAATTTTTCTCAGAAGACACTGAAACAGTCAAAGAGAAGTGGGGGAAGGGAAAGGGTGCCCCAGGCTGGGTTCCCTGCAGCCCGCCCACCAAAGCTCTGCCCGCCAAAAGTCACCTCACAATGTGGCTTCACCTCAGGAGAGAGGATGCCATTTGCCTTTCCTTCCCATCGCCTCCAAACAGAGCAAGGGGGGGGGGAAGGGAATCCAAGCGCTTCTGCCTGACAGAGAGAACCGAGCACCTTCCCTCTGACAGACAGAGTTGCCAGGGATCCATTTTCTTCCCTCTCTCCCTTCCCATCACCTCCAAATGGGGCAAAGAGAAGGGGAGGGGAGGGAACGGCTGGGCCAGGCTGGGGGAGGGGGCAGCTGCAAGAGAGGAAAAGGTGAGAGCCTGCTTCCCCACAATGTGAGCCTACTGCCAAGGAAGTCCAACTGCAAAGAAACATAAAGTCCTCAAGCCTCCTGCGTGATGCAGCATGCGCAAGCCATTAATGTTAGTGTATAAGTGGATCAGGGCAAAAGGCAGAATGGGAAAGGGGGCACTCCATTATACATACAGGTAGTGATGGGGGGGGGGGGAGGACGGCTTCCTCACAGCCCTATCCTCGCACTCCTAACTTTGCCTACTCACATTACACTCTCAACCAATGCTCCCTCTAAGCTGTGGAGTCATGTGAGCAAAAATTCAGCTTTGTGAGCCACTGGCATTTCAGTTGTGAGCAAATGATTTGGTTACTGCATCAAGTAGTTTGCTCTGGAGCCATCCTTTCCAAGCTAAGATAAAACTGTGTGAGCCAGAGCCTAGAAGAAGAAGAAGAGAAGAGATTGGATTTATACCCCGCCCTTCACTCACTTACGAGTCTCAGAGCGGCTTACAAACTCCTTTCCCCTCCCCTCCCCACAACAGACACCCTGTGAGGTAGGTGGGGCTGAGAGAGCTCTTTCCCAAGCTGTCCTTGAGGGAACAGCTGGTACAGAGCTATGGCTTGCCCAAGGTCATCCACCCAGGTGCAAGTGGAGGAGTGGGGAATCAAACCTGGTTCTCCCAGATTAGAGTCCGCGCACTTAACCACTACACCAGACTGGCTCTCTCTACACCAGACTGGCTCTCTAAAAACTATGAGCTACATCACAGTGGGGAATTTCACACAGCCATTCTGTTCCGTTTCAGGAACTCTTCAGTAACAGTTTCTGTCGGGCATTTCACACAGAACCGTATTAGTACCAGTTCCCTAACGGAACATTCTGGCCCTTTCACACAGAAACGTGCCTCTCCCGTTGGGGAAGCGTTCCTGAGCCGCTTTACCTTGAAACCGCCTCCCAAGTGTTCTTCTGTTCTTTCTACCGGTCCTGAAGCGCTATAGGGTGCTGTGTGAAGTGCCCGAAGCGCTTCCTCCAATGACAAGTGTGTGTGTGTGTTTGTGTGTGTGTGTGTGTATGTGTGTGTCTTTGTGTGCATGTGTTTGTGTGTGTGTTTTGTGTGTTTGTGTGCATGTGTTTGTGTGTGTGTTTTCTTTGTGCGTTTATGTGTGTTTGTGTGCGTGTTTGTGTGTTTGTGTGTGGAAGGGCTGTCTGAAACAGCTGTCACTGTACCAGTTTATTACAAGCCGGTAAGCAGGATCTGCTAGACCCATTGTTGCCAATCTCCAGGGGAGGGATGGAGATCACACTAAATTACAACTGCTCTTCAGGTGGCAGTGATTTTCCCCTGGAGAAAATGGTGGACTCTGTGTCATTATACCCAGCTGAGGTCACCACAGCAAATTGACACTGAGTGCCCAAGGCTGGGGCACTCTCCCAGAGCCTCTTTCTAGAGCCCGTTGTATTTATTTCCACAACGGGCCTTATTCCTAGTAAATAAAATAAAATTAAAAGAGACAGTCCAAGTATCAGACATTTAAAACTAGATTCATAAAGAACTAATTGCAGTGCATATCAAGCTGATGGATAAAGCCTTTGACCTAAGGACCATACGCGTTTCGGCCCCTATGGGCCTTCCTCAGTGGTCAATATTCCTTAACATCAGAGGAAAGGGTGCCACAATTCTATCTTCTACCAAAAATTCACAAAGGCACCTTCCCAGTCCCTGGCAGACCAATTTTCTCTGGCTGTGGTTCTGTTTTGGAACCCTTGTCCCAATATCTGGACCTTTTTCTCAAGCCCTTTGTTCAAACCACACACTCATATTTAAGGGACACCATGGATTTCCTTAACCACATCAATAATTTACAACTACAGGCAGAAGAGTTGTTTTTTGCCACCCTAGACGTAGTGTCTTTGTATACTAACATTCCACAAGATGGGGCCTTGGATCTTCTATGGGACGTATCAAAGGAAAGAACAGAACAGTCCATCCCCCCCCCCCCCCCGCCCCACATCATTCCTCTGCCACTTTGCTGAACTATGTTTAAAGAAAAACGTTTTTTCAGTTCCAAGGAGAATTTTTCTGGCAAACTTCTGGAACTGCCATGGGATGTAAATTTGCACCTGAATTAGCTAACCTATTTATGGCTAGGCTTGCAAACAAATTCATTTTCCAAAATAGTAATCCTTGCAAGAAACATATTATTTTCTACAAAAGATTCCTGGATGATATCTTCTTGATTTAGAATGGCACGCTGGAATCTTTGATTGAATTTGGCCAATATATAAATCAGATACACAACACAATTAAATTTGAATTGACATATGACAAGTATAAAGTGCATTTTCTAGATGTAGAAATTAGAAGGGTAGATAACAACATACAGACAGAGGTTTACAGAAAACCCACTGATGCCAGCTCTTACTTAGCAATGGATAGCTTCCACCCGGGGCACATCAAAAGAAATTTACCTTACTCCCAGTTATTAAGACAGACACAATTGCAGTGAGGATAGTGACTTCAAAAGGCAAGCAGGCATTTTAATGGATCCACTTGCCAACAGGGGATATTCATCCAGAATTTTGAAAAGAGCTTTTCACAGAGCCTACAACATACCTAGGGCATCTTTGCTTACCCCTAAGACTTGTAATCAAAGGGTAAAAAGGATGATTATACCATTAACTTATAACAGTACATTCAAACCAGTGCAGACTATTATAAATAAATACTGGTACCTTCTATCTAACATCCCTAGATGCCAAAATGCTCCTTTGTTCACAGCCAGGAGGGCAAAAAATCTCAGAGGCGTACTGGTTAGAAGCAGGCTGCCTGAACTGAAGGACACCAGCCGCATGAGGGGGAGTCATCTACCTGAAGGTTTTTTTCCCTGTGGGGGCTGTTCTGTATGCAAGTATGCTGAAGCTAAAAAATGCTTCTACAATTCTACAAGGACTAGAGCTTTTTTTGTTAATTCATTCTGTAATTGCAAAAGTCATGCAGTTATTTATGCTATTCAGTGTCCTTGTGGGAAAAAATATGTGGGGTTAACATCAAGGCCAGTGAAAGTAAGAATTGGGGAATACAGGAGCTGTATTAGATTAAAGAAAAGGAACGCTCCACTTGTCAATCACTACCTGGATTTGGGCCATACTGAAAACCAGCTGAAGTTCTGGATCATTGAAACAGTTCAGACTACAAATTCAAACAGGCTCAAGCTTCTCCAAAGACGTGAGTTATTTTGGATTCATCATTTAGAGACATCTGCTCCTCAAGGACTGAATGAAGTACTGGATTGGACCTGCTGCCTTTGAAAAAATGTTCACCTGTTCATCGTCCCCTCCCAACTTGTAATCCCTTCCTTGGCTAAGAGCATGGTGCAATACATGGGGGTGATTGCATCATCCCTGGGGCCACTGTATAGGATTGTAATCTCAGCTGTTTGTGACTTGACTATTTCACTTGATGGAAGTGACACACATCACTGAAGAATGAGATATTTGATACCAGGTCTGTTGCCTATTTAAATATCTTTTGGAAATTACTTCTAGGCTAAATTAATTCTGTTCCATATTAACTTTTCAACTCTAGTAATTATAATTATTTTATTTTTATTTAGACTAATTTGGAGAATTCGCGCAACTTCCACAGGCTTATTTTACTTCTTGTAGCAAATATATAGCATTCAAGGTAATCCCAGAGTAAATTTATTACTAACCTATTATTACATATATTTATTGTTTACACAAAAGTAATCTGGCTTTTTTTTCCCTCCCCCCCCCTTCCCCTCCTACAATTTCAGACAGCAACACCTGGTCTTATATATATTCACATATGTAGATATGAAATTCTGTATGCCTTTTTGCATGTGTGTCACTTTATAATAAGGAATATTGACCACTGAGGAAGGCCCGTAGAGGCCAAAACGCGTATGGTCCTTAGGTCAAAGGCTTTATCCATCAGCTTGATATGCACTGCAATTAGTTCTTTATGAACCTAGTTTTAAATGTCTGATACTTGGACTGTCTCTTTTAATTTTATTTTGTTTTATTTATGTGTACACCCTAATAAATGTCTACTCAGAATCCTATTCAGGACTATTCAATGAGAGTTACTCCGAGGGAAAATGTTCTAAGACTGTTCTGTGATTCACCCATATAGAGTGTATCAGACATAACAGAGTCCTGGCTAAGGCCTTGTTTGGTTTCTGAAAACTATCCTACACTTTCCCCAAAATATTTATATCATTTATACCCCACTTTTCTCCACAGCGGGGACCGAAAGCAGCTTACATTGTTCTCCTTTCCTCCATTTTATCCTTACAACAACTCTGTGAGGAAAAGGGCAGTGATGCTCTGTACTCTTGGGGGGCAACAGTGGGAGGGCTTCTGGAGTTCTGGCCCCGCTGGTGGACCTCCTGGTGGCACCTGGGTTTTGGCCACTGTGTGACACAGAGTGTTGTACTGGATGGGCCGCTGGCCTGATCCAGCATGGCTTCTCTTATGTTCTCAAAATCAGGCTGAGAGCGTCTGATTGTGCAAAGGCCACCTGGTGCATTTCTTTGGCAGGGTGGGGATTTGAACCTGGATCTCCTACTCTGCCTCTCTAACAGCCCCGAAGTCTAGAAACTTGATTGTTTATGAAGTGAAAACTGATCTGCTGAAGATGCCGTTTCCTGTTCCTCCTTTTGCACTTCTCAGTGTTCCTGTAGATACACAGAATCTGGGACAAAGTGTCTTGTATCTATTTAGGAAGGACCACGGCTATTTTGGGGCAGGAACGCACAGGAACGGAGTTCCGGCTGGCTCCTGAGTTGGCCACGCCTACAACCAAAACCTCTGGCATTCGAGGCTACAGAGCACACTGCCCACGTTATACACAAGAAAGGTGGCAGGCTGGCTGGGGAGACCAAGGGCAGCCAGGCAAACGTGCCTGCTTCCCTTCCCAATCTTTTTTTTTGGGGGGGGGGGGTTAGGAGACTAGAATGATGATGCTGAAGTTCCTGGGATCTTTCAGGTCCCATGCACTTCAGCACTGCCTTTCCCCGGCCACCTGGTTGGGTGGGGAGGTAGGAGACTAGAAAGGTATTGCTGAAGTGAGGCGGAGAAGCTCAGGGGGGGGAAGAGGCAAGCTTCCGTGCCTGCCCCGTGCTTTCCCAGACCCTGCCTAATATGCTAATGAGCTGCCCTATCAGCCTCATATGCTAATGAGTTTCTGCTGTTGGGTGTGGCCTATTATGCTAATGAGTTCCTGCTGGGCTTTTTCTACAGAAAAAATGGCCTGGGAAGGTCTATAGGCTGTGGTCACACACACTAAATAATCCACTTTCAATCCACTTTGGATTTTTACTGTGTGAACTGGCAAAATTCAGTTGGGAAGTGCATTGAAGTTCAGTGTAAATATTTCCGTTGTCATCAGTTCAGGCAGGAAGGCAAGGGTTATTGATGGAGCCCTTGGGTGGAAGTATACGCTCATCGAGGAAACTGAAGTACCTGGCACCTTGGCACAGCTTCTGAAGGTCACACTTAAGGATGGGAAGAGGAAGAGGAAGAGATGTGACAGTACCTGGGCTATGAAGTAGAACTCTGTGAGTCCCTTGTCTAGCCTAACTAGGATTTCTGATAACAGTATTAATAGCAGTGAATAATATATGTATGACACACACCCCTTGCCTCCTTAGACCATCCTCACAGGGCCTTCTACAGGTGCCTGGCCTGCAAATTGCCCGCCTGTCTACCACCAGGGCAAGGACACATTTTTAGTGGTTGCCCTTTCTCTCCGGAATCATCTCCATAGGGCGTGTAAGGCTGCTTTGTTTTGTACAACCTTTGGTTAACATTCTAAACCGGGGACTTGGCCAGTTGTTTTTAATTTCATTGGGTAATTTGTTGTTGAGTTGATGGTTTAATTGGGGGGTGGGGGTTGCTCTATTTATTGCATTTATTTGTTTGTATCATATTTGTATAAACATTCATTCTTCTTTCTCTGATTTCTCCCACAACCTAATGGCAGAAAGATGTTTGTTTTATATGTAACCAGGAAGACATGATGGGTGGTAGAATTACTAGGGAAATGCTGATGTAGTAATTAAGGGGGACCATTCCTGTCAAGATTTGTCATTGGAAAATATTCCCAATAGCTTCTTGTAACCAAGAACTCTTCTCTGAAAACCTGAGGAGGAAAAGAGGACTTCGACATGAAAAGAAAAACACAGAATGCAAAGAACTGTGAGGATGAATTCTCTTGCTACTTTTCAAAAAGCAGAGAGAGTTCTTGTTTTGCTTTCCTGATCATGGCTAATCATAGGTGTCAACTACGGGGCGGAAATTTCCCGGGGGGGCTCAGCCACCCCCGGCAAAGCGGAGCACCCACCGGGCCCTTCCTAGGCCTGCTTGCCTGTTTGCCTGCCGGTTGGCAGGCTGCCGCCGCCACCTCTTCCCCCCCACCTCTCCCCCCCGGGCCTGGCCTGGCCACTCCTGCAGTCCTGCCTCTGGGGGGCCAGCTGGGCAAATGCCCAGCGTGCTGGCATCACCCGGAAGTGACGCCATCACGCTGGGCACGTTGCCGGGGCAACACTCTACCAATCGCCCCGAAACTCTATGGCACCATAGAGTTTCAGGGCGATTGCCAGAGTCACTTCGGGTGACGCCAGCACGCTGGGCATTTGCCCAGCTGGCCCCCCGGAGGCAGGACTGCAGGAGTGGCCAGGCCAGGCCAGGCCGGGGGGGGGAGGTGGCAGAGACATGGTCCCGGCGTGCATGCACGCTTCACGTGCATGCACACAAGAGCCCCCCGGGATTTTAAAAGTCAACGCCCCTGTGGCTAATCTTAGCATTTACAGAAAATTAGGGAGAAGGAAAGCAAGTCAGTGGTTGTGTGGCTTGTCTTCTGTTTTCACTTTAAACATTACAACTGATTATTAAAATACAGATAAAAATCCAACCAAAGATCACACAGCAAGATACCACAGTAGCATTATTTTTGCCAATAAATCTTTGTGGGCCCATTAACAAACCCTTCTGAAGATACGGAGGCGTCTTTCTAGTGTTCCACCAGGCTATATTCCTCACAATCACAACAGGTTAACTAAGACCATATCGAGGCTGCTGTGTCTTGATGATCATTTCTAACGGCTAAAAAGATTGGAACAGATGATACCGTTGCTCAGACTGTAATCACCACACCCACTGATACCGACGATTAACAAAATACAGCAGCAGCCGTGTTAGGAATGGAAGTCCAGTGGCTCAAGCCCCTCCTGGAGGGAGAAAAGATATTTTATTTTCCAGGAGTATCATACTTTCCAGGAGCTGCTCGACCCCCAAAATCATCTCTTATTGGTTTATTGGTTCCAGTCAGTGCTCCTAAGAGGATACTCCATTGTATGTAATGTGCCCCACACCTGTATGTCCTATTTTATTTCTAATGAACTATTTCAGTGCACCATAATATTAAAGATACATTTTGTTTAACCTCTTTTTACATATGCTTGTAACCTCATCCTTTTAGGTACCCCAATTCCAGTTTGAAAGACAGAAACCGAGAACGAGAGCCCGTTCCATGTTTCCAGAGGTTCTCTCCCGCCCTCCCTCCCTCTCCCACCCCTTTTGGTCTGTCTGAAGTAATTGTCCCGTACAGCTCTCCTGCAGAAAGCAGCCTTGTTGACTGGGCAGGCTCCCAGTCACTTCTTATTTGCAATGCTTGGATGCTTACATTGCCGTGCACTCTTGTCCCAGTATTTCCTCTGTCCTGGGGTCTCTGTAGAGAAGTCTTCTGTAATAATGACTTCAGGGCTATTTGTCTCTTTCCGAGGCTCAGTGCTAGTGATCCTGTTAAAGCACCGAGGAAGGCATTTGTGATGGGAACAAAGCAAAGTATGGAAAATCTGATCGGCCCGTTACCTGCCCCCTTTCCACCCGTCTAGAATCTCTCCTAGTATTTCTAGCAGTTCATTGGGAGGTGCATCTAATCGACTGTGAACTGTCTGTTACCTTTATGTCAATAAGTGTACTGCTGAGCTGATCCTAAAAGCTGGGCCCACAAACAGGGGGGCTGGGGAGCTGGAGCCCCCCCCCCCCCCGAACTTTTCCAGGAGGTGTTGAGCCTCCACCGGAGACAACGGACTGTGATGTCTCTGGCCCAGCCCCAGCCCCCCCCCCCCGAGAAATTGGTAAGTCTATGCCCTTGTGTGTGTGTGTATGTTAAAAGAAATAAAACACACAAACTGTATCCAAACAGGCTTTTTTGTTTTGTTTTTGCTGGAAAAGTTATATACGGAGGTTGCGCTTAGCAGTGGAGATGACTGAACAAGGGAGAAGGGAGCTTCAGCAACTGCCTGTGTCCATTTCTCCATTCTCAAACCAAAATGACGTCTTTCAGCCATCAAGCAAGAGGGTGGTGCCTGTCAGGTTACCATTATATGTCGTTTGGGTCTGGTAGTCCCTCAGAAGCCCCTAATGTCCTTTTCTGAGGTATAAACAGGAAACTATTACAATAAATGGTCTTAAATGCTCTTGGCTTCATGAAAGGAATCCAAGGGTGAGTCTTTGGTGAACCTCGCTTTGACTTTTCCCTCACCATCCTGAAATCTCCGCTGTTCCCCCTTCTCCCCAGCCACTGAAGCCTAAAGCGATGACCCTGCTCAAGATCCCCCCCCTTTTTTTTTGTCTTCATCAACTGCATCAAATTTAGGGGGGGTGGGATGTATATAATTGAAATTCTGTAAATTCAGCCTTGGGGAGGTTCTGGAATCTGCAGTGCCAAGAGGAGGAAGCCTGTCAGTTTGAGCCAGGTTGGTGTAGTCAGTTTGAGCCAGTTTGGTGTAGTGGTTTGGTGCGCGGACTCTAATGTGGGAGAACCGGGTTTGATTCCCCACTCCTCCACTTGCACCTAGCTGGATGACCTTGGGCAAGCCATAGCTCTGTACCAGCTGTTCCCTCAAGGACAGCTTGGGAAAGAGCTCTCTCAGCCCCACCTACCTCACCGGGTGTCTGTTGTGGGGAGGGGAAGGGAAAAGGAGTTTGTAAGCCGCTCTGAGACTCCCTTGGGGAGTGGAGGGCGGGGTATAAATCCAATCTCTTCTTCTTCTCTTCTTCTTCTTCTCTGTCTGCATATGGGGAAATCTACAAAGGGTCGGTCTGGGGGCAGCAAGGGATAAAACTGAAACAAAAGGCGGTAAAAGTTCTGTTCCGGTCAGTCGGCCTTGGTTCTGGAAGTGCGAAACCAAGAATCCTGTTTAAACAGCAAGGTCAGGAGGGGGGGAGAGTTTATTTTGACTGCCCCTTAAATTTCCTGCCATCATTGGGGGTATGAATATGGATACTTCAAGTCTGACCACTTGTCAAACATTTCAAAGCCTGTGTCACTAATTTAGCCGCTGGCAGGTTGAGGGAAACAAAAGAACAAAGTGTGCTGTGTACCAGCAATAAAACTCTCTAGACTATCGGGCGCATTTGTCAAAAAGCCTTCGGCCTGTTTCCCAAGTCCAAGCCTGGTCTCCCCCCCCCCCCCCCCCCCCGTGTGTGGACTGCTCCCCCGCCCCCAGAGGAATGAGGGTCTGTGTGCTTTCCCCTTCAAATTTCTTTGTAGCTCAGGAGAGCGGTTATAAGTCTTACCCCCACTGTTTTTCTTTACAAAAAGAAACACACAATAGATTTCTCACTTACCAATAGTTCACCCAAAAGGGAATCAATTTTATGACAATTATAGCCTGATTTATTCTTCACCCTTTTAGCATTAGCCACAGGAGATGGATGCGACTCATGAGGAATCTTAATCTCTCTGCTTTTCTTAACGCTCCTCAGATGTTTTGCTTGTGAAGGAACCTCCAAACTATCCTTGAAATTTCCCTTGAGATGAAATCTGCCAGCAAAGGGATTGAGAGAAATGTCTAAGATAAAATCAGTTTATTATTCAGTATCGGAACAGATCCCTGAGCTGAAGAGACCACAGCTATTAGTAGGTGTTGGCCATGCAGGGCTCCCAGACCACAAAAGAACGGAGCCTGCAAGTCAGCGCCAGTTTATAGGCTCAGCATCTTATCCGATTCCACACTTGACAGTTTAAATCAGACTGCTTTTAAAGCCTCCGGGCATTTCAAGGTTAAAACCAGCACTCTGAACTGTGACCAGAAAATAGCCAGAGATCTTCCAAAGCTGGTGATGAAGGGGAATGTCAGTTATGGGGCTGCTGTATTCTAGACCAGCGGAAAGAGACAACTCTGGAGGAGAGCTTCATGTTTGTTTATTCACTTATTTCATTTATACCCCCCATTCCGCCCCCAGTGCAGATCGAAAGTGGCTTACAGCAACATCCTCCCCTTCTCCCCTGCATCCTCCCAGCAGCCCGTGAGGCAGGTTAGCCGGAGAGTGTGTGTCTGGCCCAAGATCACCCAGCAAGCTTCCACGGCATGAGTGGGGATGCGAACCTGGGTCTCTCAGTTCTTGGTATGATACTCTGATTACGACACCACTCTAGACAGCATCAGTATGAGTATTCAGGGTGTGGCCTCAGCCGTGGTCCTTTCGCACTCAGGCCCCTCATTTTACCTCTCTTTTTGGCACTGACAGTTTCCCGTTCCGCTTCCAGTTGTTGCTTTAACAATTTATTATATCGTAGCTTAGGGGTTTTATTTAACCACCATTCAGTCTCCTTTACTTCGGAACAAGAATTGAGAGACCTAAAACACAAATCAAAATAGCCCTTATTCAAACACACCTATGAAAATACATGGTCATAGCATGACATGTGCTGTGTTTACTTATAGTCTGGAACTTCCTTGGTTCCCGCCCACCCTCTTGCTGACCCCCTCCCCTCCAAAAGCCATTTAAATCCCGTTTCAAGGTTCAGCAAACAAAAGTAGCAGAATAGTTCCACCTAGTGTTCATTATGTGGAATTGCTGCTTTTTTTGCCATCAAGTCACAAGTGACTGGTGACAACCCTATGGAATTCTGAAGGCAAGAGACATGCGCCATGGCCACTGCTGGCTCTGCATGGGAACTCTGGTCTTCCTTGTTGGGTGGTCTCCCAACTTCTGAGATCTGATGAGATCAGTCTAGCCCAGGGGTGGCCAAACTTGCTCAGTGTAAGAGCCACATAGAATAAATGTCAGGTGTTTGAGAGCCACAAAACATAAACAAATATTACATACACGTTTTTATTTGAAAATATGCAAATGTGTTTTTTTATTAACATTAAATGAGACTGCCAAAAATAAAAAAAAACAGAAGGGGGAAACAGATATTGATAATGATATTTATTTGTCCAATGATATTTATGTGTCTAAGAGAGAGAGAAAAAGAGAGAGTGAGAAACAAAGAAAGCAAATAGATGGGAGGGAGAGAAAGTGTGCTTCCCCTTTGCTTCCCCAGCTGTCCTGCCAGGAGCCGTACAATATGTGTGAAAGAGAAAAATATGTGGCTCCTGAACCGCAGTTTGGCCACCCCTGGGCTAGCCTGAGCCATCCAGATCAGGGTCAGTTATAGCTATTGCATGATTTTAAAAAGATTAACGGTTTGTTGTTAATTTACAACACTGTATTGCTGGAGGGGGAAAATCTCATAAAATTATTGTAAATTATTTCATATTTAAAACGGCAATTAAAATGTCACAGTGTTCTCTTTTAATGGGTGGGTTAGAGGATTTGGGAAATAATTTTGGCACATTTCAGGCGTTTTCCAGAGTTCGGTTTTTGAAATCATGGTAAAGAAAAGTACGGGAAACATAAATAAAATTTTTGACACAATCTTCTAATAAAACCATCAAAGCAAATCAGAAACATTGGGCTGAACTAATGCATAACAGCAGGGCAATCCTAAAAACAATTTCCTGAGAGTAAGCTCTGTTGGGTGGGCCTTGAGTGGGATTCTGAGTCAACTTTCTTTGGATGGCACGGCAGGTAAGCCAGAGTTAAGTGGAGGTGCTGGTTTGGATTGGAATTTCCATATTTACCACTGTGTTTTGAGTTTGGAAAGCAACAGAACCCACAGGATCCCATAAGGCATAAGTAACCTGTGTCATCAAGCCTGATCCAGCAGTCTAAACAATATCTGAAACAGGGTTGCCAGCTCTGGGTAGGGCTGCCAAGTCGAACTCACCTACTGGCGGGGGGGAGTCCTTCTTCGCCCGGTGACGTCACCCGGAAGTGACGTCACCACGTTGGGGGCGTTGCCAGGGCAACGCTCTGGCAACGCCTCCAACGTGGTGACGTCACTTCCAGGTGATGTCACTACGCTGGGGAAGTCGTCCACGCTGGACGACTTCGGGGGCGGGGTTCCCCCCGCCGGCCGAATGCCGGCCGGCAGATCGGGAACCCCTATAGCGGGGGATCCCCCGCCCCCCGGGCTGACTTGGCAGCCCTAGCTCTGGGTTGGGAAATTCCTTTAGATTTTGGGGGTGGAGCCTGCGGACACTGGGGTTAGGGAAGGGGAGGGACCTCACCGGAAGACAATGTCATAGAGTCCACCTTTCAAAGCAGCTATTTTCTCTAGGGGAACAGATCTCTGTAGCCTGGAGACTGGTTGTAATTCCAGGAGACCTCCAGCCTTTACCTGGCAACCCTAGAAACAGTCCTCAGGCTGAAAGCAGACCATAGAAACAGCTTTTACAAATGGAACCCCTTAGATAAAAACCTCAGTAAAAAGAATTGCTTTGGCCTGGCCCCTAACACAGAGTAGAGTATGCACCAGGTGTTCCTCAAAGAAGAAACATCCTAGAGGCCAGGTGTAGCCACTGAAAAAGCCTTGTCTGTGGTTACCACCCACCCCACCTTTGCAGGTCAGGTCATGGAATGCTCACTTCAGTATCTTTTTACATCGTGTTCACAGATGAGTATTATTGTTAGTTAGTTAGTTAATTTATATCCCACCCACCCTGCCAAGGCAGGCTCAGGGTGGCTTACAACAAAAGCTAAAATACTTTACAATAAATACGTTAAAACACAGTATTGTACAATAAAACTCATTACATAACAAATCACAATTTAAGATTGTGCCAGTTCATCCGACAAGGCAGAATATAAATGGAAACAAACAAACAAACAAAGTGCTGATAAATTCTGCTCTGCTTTCATGTGATGTGTGGATTCATAATGGGAACAAGAACATAAGAAGATAAGAGAAGCCATGTTGGAGGAGGCCAATGGCCCATCCAGTCCAACACTCTGACCGATTTCCCACTAGCGCTGCCCCGGCGTTCTTCCTCCGTTTGCCCTGTTGCTGTGCTTGAATTTCGCACTATTTGCCCGCGGGGTGCATTTTGACCTGTTTTTTGAGGATCACTGAAGTTGTGGGGAAGATCGGGCAGAAATCGGTCTCTGTGTCACTCAGTGGCCAAAAATACCAGGTGCCATCAGGAGGTCCACTAGTGGGGCCAGATAGAGTGAGTGAGAGATTCATCAGAGGTGACAGAACGCACTCCAGCTTTCTGCGAGGCCCTTCAATCACCGCTAATCAGTACTTAAGCCGCACAAACAGTCATCCTTCATTTTCACTGATATGTTTTGTTTTAGCTCGCAGTCAAAGCTTCAGTTGTCCTGTCTCCAGAAGCCAATTATCAACTACTAAGGGAGCATTTATCCATTATTTTCTTGTCTAAAACAATTTGGTTTTGGTTTAATACCAAACCTTGTTTGAGTTGAAGGACTTTCCTCACACAAAGTTTTCTTCGATACCAGTCTGAAGCTCATACTAAAAACATGCCGCTGGACTAAGAGCTTTGTGCTCTGCAGATTCTTTCCTAAATCCAAAGCTTTTTTACAGAATCAGACAGGGAATGTCATTATTAACTGTTGCTTACTGTTTTACTTTTGCTTTTTCACCGGCCCTGAAGATCCTAGGAGTAAGTATGGCTCTGAACATGCACTAGTCATGCCAAAAATCTGTATTTTTCATGAGTGCGTGTGTGTGTGTGCATGTGTGTACTCGAGTCTGTGTGCCCCTGGAAGTCATGACGACCTCTGGTAACTGACCCCTACTGGGAGCCTGGAGGATATTCAGAGAGGTGGCTGAATAAAGCCTGCCCCCACCTCCTGACTGCTGGTATTCTCTGGAGGTCTCCCATCCAAGTACGTGCCAGAGTTGATCCTGCTTAATCTCTGAGATCTGACAAGATCAGGCTTACCTGGGCTATCCAGGTCAGGGCTGTCATGCCAACAATCTGGATGGAGGTGCTACCCATGGAGCTCTTCACTACATATAAAAAGGCACATGCAAAACACAGAAATGTGCCATTGAGAAGCCGCTTGTGAGCCCTTCAATATGTGCTGCATAAATGCCAGTGTTGTTCCTGTTCATAACTGAAAGACCATGACTTGCCGAAGGCCATGGTGAGTGTCACAAATCTGGCATTGTGTCTCTTCAGCATCCAAACTCAGCAAAGCTAAAGGCTTGTGCTGTGTTGGTTCCCATTGGACACAGACAGGGTTACTTTCAATATAAAATAGAACATGAAAATACTCTCTGGAGCTCTTAAATAAAGCAGGCTTGAGTGACTATTTGGTGGTTGTTTTCGTTTTGTTTTTAAGTGTCATCGAAAGATCAATCCCCGGGTTACCATCATTGCTCCATTTTTCTGCCCTTCAGCTTTGTTGAATGCAGAAGGTTTCTCAAACTCACAAATAATCTTTTTTTTTTTTAAAGCAGATTCCAGAAGGTTGGCTTGGTTAGTCTTGCTAGACATAGGCGTCAACTATGGGGGGGCTCAAGCCACCCCCAAAATTTCCCAGGGGGGACTGAGCCCCCTCCAGGAAAATGGAACACCCACCGCCGCGTGTCCCCGGGCCCTTCCTAAGGCTGCCGCCATCTCTCTCTCTCTCTCTCTTCCCCCCCTCCGGCCTGGCTGCCTCCGTTCCTCCAACCGTCCAGGGGCCAGCTAAGCAAATGCTCAGCTGGTCCCTGGACAGATGAAGGGAGGGACAGAAGCAGGAGTGGCCAGGTGGGGGGGAAGGCGGCGGGGACATGGTCCAGGTGTGTGCGCGCACTTCACATGCGCGCACGAGCCCCCCCCCCCAGGGATTTTAAAACTCGACACCCCTGTTGCTAGATACACACAATCCTGTGAAAATCACTGAACTGTCATTACATGAAAGACAAAAGTTCAACTTAGCCAATCAGTGGTTGCCTTATGACTTATGGCTGGACTTGACTTTGGCTCAGTGCAGTCGGTGTCTGCGCATGTTGCTACAGGAAATGACAGCATGGCCAGATCTGGCTAGCATAACTCCAGAAATTAATTTTCCATTTAAAGCAAGTTTTAACTCAATAGGATGCCATGATTTATTTAAAAGAAATGCTACCTAGAGCCGGCCAGTCTGTGTCCTTTTTTTGCTCAAATGCTTTTGAAAACCTCAAATAATATTTATGTCACTGAATAAAGCAGTTAACTGATGTACAAATATATCAAATGTTTAGAGAGCTAGACTCCAGAAGATAAAGCGCTGGAGTATTGTTAATCTATCCAGTTTCAGTGCTTAAATATTGAACGGATGACATATCACGTGATCAAGAAAGCACCTGCTTAATAATAGCTGTGAAGGAAATAACCAGCCAAAGTTAAGCACCTTGAAGTCACGTTGCTTTTGATCGGAGAATTTAGCACAGACTTGAATATCTCCCACTGAAGTCAATGAAGTTTCAAAGTCCGCTTCATTCTGCCAGGTTGCTGGGCAGAGAAAGGCAATGGCAGACCACCTCTGCTCCTCTCTAGCCTTGAACACTCCATGGTTGGGATCATGATAAGCTGGTTGTGACTTGATACCACCTAGCGTTGCCAGGTGAAGCTGACAAGCTGGCAGGGGACTTTCCAGGAGCCTCTGGGAGAGGGGAGGGAAGAAGCATGACTGAACTCCAAAGGGAGGTCTGGCCACCATATTTAAAGAGACTGCATTACTTTTAAATGCCTTCCCTCCATTGGAAATAATGGAGGATGGGTGACCTTCTTTTGGGGGGCATAGAATTGGACCCCCTGGTCCTTTTGAAACTTGGGGGGGGGGTTGAGGAGAGGCACCAGATGCTATGCTGAAAATGTGGTGCCTTTACCTCAAAAAAACAGACCCCACATAGCCTCAGATACCCATGGATCAATTCTCCATTATAGGGACTGCCCAGTGGACATTCTTCTCCCTTTCTGATAACCCTGATGCAGGGGGGGGAGGGCCTCCAAACCAGGGGATCCCCTGCCCCCAAATGGGGATTGGCGACCCTAATACTGTCTACTGCATCAGTTATGCTGAGAGATCATGCTATATGCTTTCCAAGAAACTACTGAACCGTATTCTCAGAATCTCGTACAGCGGAGAGGAAGTGATCAAGAAAAATCTCCCTGAACAGGATTATTCCCTAAAGAGCCAACCCTAAGCGCAATTTTGCATTTGACAGGACTTTTCCAAAAGAAGGCAAGCTCTCTGCAGCAATCCATTGCCATCCACCTAATGCTACAGAAAAAAAATATTGACCTCTCCTGATAGCTGCAACATCTTACTGCAGGGGTGGCCAACCTGTGGCTCGGGAGCCACATGCGGCTCTTTCACACATATTGTGCGGCTCCTGGCAGGGCGGCTGGGGAAGCAAAGGGGAGGCATGCTTTTTCTCTCTTTCTCCCTTCCTTCCTTCCTTCCTTCCCTCCTCCCTCCCATCTATTTGCTTTCCTAGTTTCTCTCTCTCTCTTTCTTATAACTGGTTTTCCTCGTTTGTTTTTATTTTTGGCAGTCCCATTTAATGTTAATAAAAAGCAAATTTGCATATTTTTAAAAATAAAAACGTGTGTGTGATATTTGTTCCTGTCTTGCGGCTCTCAGACATCTCTATGTGGCTCTTACGTTTATTCTATGTGGCTCTTACGTTAAGCAAGGTTGGCCACCCCTGTCTTACTGTATCGTGACAGGGGACCTGGTGTTTTTGGCCACTGTGTGACAGAGTGCTGGACTGGATGGACCACTGGCCTGATCCAACACTGGCTTCTCTTATCTTCTTATGCTTCCAGGACCGTGTCCAGGCTGAAGTCGTTGGCATAGGACATCTCTCTTACCTACAATGTAATTTCAGCCATGCAGAAAGGGTTTGCCATAAACAGCCTCAAAAGCAAATTTGACATCATAATCAAAAAAATCACAAACAAATTGGACTGGAGACAGGAGGATGAAAGACAACTTTCCAACAGCCCATTTTACAATTCACTGTCCTCAGACCCTGTTAAGAATACCAGAAAGCATTAAATAAAACAATGAAAGAATGACAAATATACAAAGAGGAACACATCCCAAAAAACTATAACCAAAAATCAGAAATTCACAAGTTTGGTGCTCCAGGGTGCCCCGTTGTTTCATGCATTGGTACAAGCGCAGCAGGGGTATTCGTTTATAGGAACTCTGTTCTCAGACCTGGTGCCATCCCTGGTCCCAGTTATTTGCTAAATGCTACTGACTTCCTGAGGAGACTACAGTCGATTGACAATCTCCCCGAGGACACCAAAAGACACAGCTGCTCTATGGATCAACCCACCCAGCCCCAAACAGACAAAGATGGGCTGTAAACCATCAGAAACATTATACCTGATAATCCCACAGCACACCTTGGTACCAAGCTTTGATACTTTATTGTAAGAAGGGAAGCAAACACCCTCCATTTCATAGCACCTCAGGAGTTCATATCGCCAGAGAGCTTGATCAAAATGTACACAAGATGGATGCTAGGATGCAGGCCTCACAGACATGTCTGGACAGCGATTCTGGAAAATCTTGGTCTGGCCCTGCCACGACCAACCTCAACGTCTGCCTACGCTGAACAACTGATTTGCCTCACCCCAAAGCTAACACTTACCTACCTGGATCGTTAATCCTATCAACCTTACATCGTATCCCCCTACCCACATTTCCTTCACAAACACAACCCCTAACACAGACAGGTTTCCCACCCACCGCAAAAGAAGGGTCATCAAGCAGTATTTTTATTAGTTTAATTAGAAATCCATTACCACTCTGAGCCACCGGAGGAAGCAATCTGAGTTTTAGCTCAAACTTTGTTTTGCATCAGGAACTCCTCCCAAACATCACCCGTTTCTTTGTCCATCTCTGGGAACGCCATTCAGCACATTCCCAACACATTGTTGTACTCCCAGCTAATCACATCAGTACTGAAAAATACCGGAGTCGGGAGACCAGTGGAAATGATTTCATAGCGAGCTCTTTATTCGGTGATCAGATGAGGTATTTTGACCCGGGATCAGGGGCCCTCTTTAATTCTGGTCAGAGCCACACCTCCGACCTCGCCCAAATGTCCCTATAGGCAGGGGTCCATTGGAGCGGGAGCGCACAGGAGTGAGGAGCCCACGGGGCGGGTACATGACCAAGCCCCGCCCCCTCCTCGGCTTCCCCGAGCAGTGCAGAGGCACAGCACCCCGGGGAAAGCCCTGCTAGGGTCTTTATTGTTTTTAATGTTTTGTTTTAATGGTGATAATTTTATCATTGCTCCTTTTATGACTATGTGCTGCTTTTCCAGAGACTTGCTCAAGGTGGCATATAAACTTTCTAAGTATACCATTTTTTATCTGGGCACATGGCACATAAGTACTGGAGAAATGTCACCAATCCTTCAGCAGCTTCCACCCCATCAGTTTGGTGTAGTGGTCAGGAGTTGGACTCTAATCTGGGAGAACCAGGTTTGATTCCCCACTCCTCCACATGCAGCTGCTGGTGTGACCTGGGGCCAGTCACAAGTTCTCTCAGAGCTGTTCTCTCATGAGCAGTTCTCAAAAGACCTCTCTCAGCCCCACCTACCTCACAGGGTGTCTTGTTGAGGGGAGGGGAAGGGGAAGGGATGGGTGGTGCACATGTCCTGGGTATCTCAAGTCTACTTGAAACCTGGTGGTTTCAAGGGAGCAGGAAGAGAATGAGGGGGTGTTCTTTATGCTTATTTTTTTTGCACAAAGTATTGGATGGGGAAGGGAATGGAGGAAGAGCAGGTCAGTTTCACTCACCTGTGGAGTGGAGCCTGAGGGGTGGGTGTTGCCTTCTGACACACTTCCGGTATCTTAGGGGGTGTGGCATATGCAAATGAGTTATGCTAATGAGCTCCTGCACCTCTTTTTCTATGAAATGACCCCTGCCTATAGGACCTTACAATTGCGGTTACATGTCATAAGTCCCCTTGAGGATCCTAGGCACTAGATTGGTGGTCAGTCGGCTATAGAGACTCCCAGCTGTAAGCACAATGAGCTGTCAGATCCGGATGATCTATGTGACAGGTAACAATGAGTCACGTGACTGAGATAAGTGGGTTTGTACAAGGACAGGTATGGACTTGCTCTGGGAGAATGACATTGATGGATGGATGCACCATGACTCAGCAGCTTTCTCACTGGCTAATGAGTAGCTCCGTTCTGTATATATTTTACTTTGTACAGTATAGTCTTCTCTGCTCACTGGAACAGTTGTATGCTGGAGCCCTTTGATGGTGTAAGTCAGGATTTATCCTTCACTGTAAATAAACTGTATATCCACTGAGCTGGTGTTGTGCAGTTGGTGTGGTCTTGTGAACTGGAGTCTCCTGAGCTGGTGCTGTGCAGTCAAGCACGTCACACACACCGACATTACAATCCGGCCAGCTATTGTTCCCCTGGGCCGAAGCTCAGGTCACAGCCGGGCCATGTGCTCTGGCCATGTGGCGGTCGCCATTACAGGAGCACATGGCGAGCGCCATTGTACATATTCTGCCTGGTACATTACAAGTACATTATTCTGAGGTAGCATTTTGCCCTATAACTGGACGCACACAGCTCCATTGTGTTGTGTCTTGTCTTGGGTGTCTACTGATAATGCAGCCCCAAATTTGTTTGGGTCCTTCCACAAGATGCTAGTTTATTTCACAGCCTTCTCTCCACGGATCGCTGATCTTCTGGACAGGTAGCTACAACCTCACCCCAACCTATCTTTCTGCTGCGCTATTTATTTTCCCATTTGATCTTGTTTGCAGGTAGCCTCTTATCTGCTTTTGTATGCTAGTACTCTTATTTTCTCTCCAATAAAATTCATTTCTATTTTCAAATTGGACTGGTTATTTCGAGAGTTCTCTAAAAGCATGGGCGTCAACTACGGGGGGGCTTGAGGGCTCGAGCCTCCCACGAAATTTCCCGGGGGGGGGGGCTCAGCCACCCCCGGCAAAATGAGTGCTCACCCAGCCGGCCAGCTGGCCGTCGCCGCCTCTCCTTCTCCCCCACCCTCGGCCTGCCCTCCTGCCTCCCTGGGGCGGGGGGGGGGGAGAGAGGTGGTGGGGACACAGTCGTGCGCTTTGCACGGGCGGCAGTCAGCCGGCCAGCTGGCTGCCGCCGCGACTGCGCAGGTCTGTGTCCCTGGGCCGGGGGGGAGGAGCCCCTGCCCCCCCCCCCGGGGATTTAGAAAGTCTACGCCCCTGTCTAAAAGGGAAAGATCTTCATCAGCTTTGGTGGAGAAATCTCACTAGATTATCCCCTTCTCTCAAGCTCTGTCTCCTAGCTAATTCCCCCAACAAAACAGGAGGCAGCCCCTTTGGGGCAACATATAGCATTTGAGGTAACATTTGTCCTCAGCCATAATTACTTCAGATTTGGAAATATTTTGTACTTTTGAGTGAATGGTGCAGCCATGGGGTAGCCCCACAGTTGGCAAACGTATTTGTGACTAACGTAGCACAGTGTGTTCTCTGTTCCTTCCCACAAATACTTCTCCTGTACTTGAGGTTTACTGATGACATTTCCATCATCTGAAAGTATGAGAAGGAAAGCCTTGAGAGAGATGCCACCAGGACTTCAGTAGCTTTCACCCCACCATCTACCTGAGATTAGACCAGTCCAAAGAATAAGTTCATTGTCTTGATACCACTGTACAACTATGTGATGGACCCAGAAGCACCACCATATATCAAAAACTAACCACCAGTCCGCCCTCTAATTCCGCCCCCCCCCCCACACTGAGCAGAGCAGTTCACATCCTGAGCAAAATATAACTGCTGTAATCTTAAAATGGGCAACAGGCAGTGCAAGACCCTGCGCAGCTCCAGGTTGCTGCTGAGCGGGGCTTCCTGAGTTAATAAGTGACACAGCTCAGAGGAAACCCTGCTAACTGCCACACGTATCTGCATACTTCCAGCTGCCACCCTGAGCTTATCACGTTGTCCATTGTCTACAGCCAAGCTCTACACTACAACCACATTTGCCCCAATTCCTTGGAGTGGGACACACTTGAAGAACAGGTGTTCCTGAGATTACAGTCCCCACTCAGTGGAGTGAAAAAAACAGATTGACGAAGCTAGACTGGTGCCCAGAAATAGCCTGGCACAAGACACAACACAACACAACTGGCTGTCACCTACAGCTCCGAGCTCGAACCAGTCCAATATATCCTCAGTGGTCGGCAGGCCATTCCATGCCAGGATAACTCTCTCTCGCTGCGTGTGGCTGGCAGGGCTTTCCATACTTGCAGGGATCTCCCCAACCAAAGACAACTTCTTAGGAACAATTGTGGATCACCTAACAGACCCTGCAGTTTTGGTCTCCGTATACACTCAGGCCATACTTTTGGAGGACCTAATAGCATGAACTTCGCCGTCATGGGCTCCTCCTCCGCTGTGATATGTGTATGCCCCCATTTGGCAAAAGTACCCTTCTGCTCTCTGCATAGGGCTAAAAGGCTGGCGGTGGAAAGTGCCATCAAGTCATAGCTGACTTATGGCAACCCCATGGGGTTTTCAAGGCAAGAGACGTTCAGAGGTGGTTTGCCCTTGCCTGCCTCCATGTCACAACCTTGGTATTCCTTGGCGGTCTCCCATCCAAATATTTGCCAGGGGTCCAACCCTGCTTAGCTTCTGACATTTGACGAGATCACACTAGCCAGGGCCATCCAGGTCAGGGTGGGATATTTTGTGGTTGGCCCTGTGTGAGGCTTCTGAGCTGACACTATCAGACCAGACCTTTGTTGAAAGCAAAGTTCTTTTATTTCCAATAATGGTTCAGGTTCTCGATGTTTGTTAGAGATACATGGTAGCAAGCAACAGGGATTAATATACCTTCAGTCACAGTTGAACACAGGTACTGGACCAATCAGAATGAATACAAAGAAGCGGGAAAAAGTGGCAACCGTTTGGTTCTCACAGGCGAGGTGGGAAAGTAATAAAAATTCCCTTCCTGCCCTATGTGACCCAAATGTGTGAACGATAGGCTAAACATTTGGTCAGAAACAATCCAAGAGTTCCCAAGGTTAGAATAGCAAGATAAAATACTTTGAGCCTCAAAGGCTAAGGGGGAGTGGACGGATGCGATAGTCCCAGTTGTTTATGTGACGTTCAGGAATGTGACAAGCCACCCTCCCGGAGGAAAGACAGTTACATTCAGCAGAGCAGATAATACACTTCAAGGCAAGCAGTAAATAACACATGGCTACAATATAGATCATAGAAACAGAAAGACAAGCACACTATTGTCAGATCCTGACACCCTGCCTGGGAGAACAGTTTGGTGTAGTAGTTAAGAGTGGCGGATAATCTGGAGAACGGGGTTTGATTCCCCACTCCTCCTCCACATGCAGCCAGCTGGGTGACCCTGGGTCAGTCACAGTTCTCTCAGAGCTCTCTCAGTCCCACCTACCTCATAGGGTGTTTGTTGTGGGGAGAGGAAGGGAAGGGCGATTGTAAGCCGCTCTGAGCGAAGGGCCCAATATAAATTAAACTCCTTCTTCCTCTTCCAATGGCCACCACCAAATGGCCACCACCATTTTGTGATTGTGCCTAGCACCCTGGGTCCGAATTCCAAATGTGCCTACAGGCTCAAAAAGATTGGGGATCTCCACCCAAGGGTTAAAAGGGCTTGTGTCAATATTTGTTTGCTCTGTGTTTTCTAACAAGTTTCCATGTTAACATTAGAATGATGTCGGGGCCGCCACATCGACCCCACTCCTACCCACCTCCTATGCTTTGATCACATGCTGGATTTTTCAAAGAGCTTTCACTGTGCATTGAATACCTGTGCGCTGAAGATACCTTATAGCCAATTAGTGTTTTTTTAAAAAAATAAAATAAAATACTACTTCCATCCTCCTAGCATCTGAGAGCCTTATAGAGCTTTCCATTGAAAGAGAAGTTTAATCACGGCAAGGCAGGGACTTATTGATTAAAAATGTCACCAGTGATGAGAATGTAAAAGATTGCTTTCCACGCTTGATGAATTACACATGCAAGTTCGCATACGCTGCAAAATGAATAAAAAATGAAATGAATTAGAATCTTGCGATGAAATGAACAAGCTTGTATTTGCATGGAAAAAGTATTATGTGGAGGCAGGGAGGGAGTTGGGCTTATTTTGAGGAGTAACAGCCTGTGCAAACCTTGGAATTTGCTCTAACGACCTTCCCTTAGAGCTCATTAGTGCACACTGTCTGTACTGTCAGTGGGTGCAAACAATTCCAGCGTGTGTTTTGGGGGGAACTAAACAGCTCTGGCAGATTCAAGAAGATATTAGTGCATGTGTTAAATAGATCTCATTTTTGATGCATAGTTTATATCCTGTTATGTAACAAAGTTTGCCATTGTTGAACCATTACTGGGCTTCACACGCTCTCCAAAATATGCACCGAGGTCCTGTATGGGATTCTGTGATGTTGCATGCCCAGAAGCTTTGGGGGAATGTTACGGTACTTTAGGATTTGTATATTTGTAAGGTCCAGATTCCAAAATTCTGCCCTCCCTTATAGGAAATCTGGATGACCAGCATTCTGACACATGATGGAGAAATTTGGTTTCAGTTCAAGGGGTCCAAATAAGCAAAACTATGTTCAGTAGAAACAAAGGCCGATTTCGCACTAGCGTTTGCCCCAGGTTTGCCCTCATGCTTGCATCGGAGCTTCTGGTCGATTTCACACCAGTTGCTCCGGGCTCACGTTTTGCTCTGGAGTATCGCCCTGCTGCACCAGAGTTTCCCTGGAGCAAACAAATCCTGTTTTTAGAGGATTTTCCTGTTTGCTCCGGGGGAGAACCCAAAATGAAAACATGCCCACTCGCCCGCCTTTCATCAGGGCCGCCCCATTGTGGGAGTTTCTAATTTTTTTGGGAGAAAACCCTTCGTCACGCTATATCGAAAGGGCTGAGGTTCCAAGTGGGAAAATGAAGAAAATACTCCGGAGGAAACTGGGAGGGGAAATTCCGGAGAGAATGAGAGGCAACTGGCCAGTGTGAAATCGGCCAAAGTCTTTATTCAGCTGACCATAGTCAAGGAATATATCTATCCCTACAAAAGTTCAAGATGCTGACAACTTTACAGACAAAAGCATAAGCCTATAGAGGCAAATTGACATGCGGATCTTGCAGAACTGTTATACCGGTTACACAAAGACAACTCAGTACAGCGCCACATCTAAACCAATAGAAAAGCAATCTATACTTCCTACTTAACATACTTTCAAGAATACTCCTACCTCATCTATGGTATGGTACAAGTGCAACACGAACTGTGGACAGCTATAGCTTAAGAAAACAGGATCTGTGCTCAAGGTTAGTTTAGGTTAGTTTGCCCTATGGGGCGAGGAATGCAGACTTCTGGAGACTTCAGCTGAAAACTGGGCTAGCTCATCACTGGGTGAAACGTTCCCCTCAGTTCTTCACAGTTCTTTACTTGACCTTCACTGACATGGCTACACTATGGCTCATTCACATTTCACCTTTCCCCCCTTCATTTCCCCCCTTTCATTCATTTAATAATTACTTAAATATTGTACGGCCTTGTGTGTAGAATAGCCAGGAGATACTAAGATTGTCTGGCAGCTAGAAGTTCTAGCTCTTTAGCGTTATGCACCACTTGGTGGCGAGCTAGACTTGTAAGGTAAGAGACATTTCAGAGGTGGTTCCTAATGCCTGGCTCTGCGTCACGACCCCGGTATTCCTTGGAGGTCGCCCTTCCAAATACTAGCCAGGGCCGACCCTGCTTGGCTTCCGAGATCTGACATGATTGGGCCAGCCTGGACCATCCAGGTCAGGGCTATTTACTGAACACTTTCCCAATTATATTATATATATTTATTTACCTTTGTTCACATCCTGTTTTACATATTCTATTCCATTCCTCATCAGTCTTTTCCTCTGTTTCCAAAATGCGCAAAGCCATCATACCAGCGTCTTTTTTAGTCAGTCATTGCCTCTGTCTTTAGCAACGTATTCGTCACACCTACCATAGTTGAATATTCAGAATTATCTTCCCCATCACTCCTTTTTTTCCTCCCTGTTTCACTGATACAGTTGCTTTGTTTGTTGACATTAAACACGTCCAGACCTATACTGCTGAATAATTTCAAACTAAGGCAAGACTGTTAATAAAATAAATAAGAGGTACTGTTTTTGTTTTTACCCTGATCTCCGATTTTAATGTCATTATATTTCAAAAACAATGCTGAAAAATAATAATGTCCCAGAACTAACACTCTCAGTGTTCAGTCCTGCAAGCATTTCTGTTCTGCTAGCCTACTTACATTTCACTGGGATTTGTCATTCCATGTAGTGTCTAATGAGTGCTGGGCCAGGGGGGAGGGGCTATTTCCTATCTCATTTTATAAAAATGTAGTATTGTGGCCAGGGGTCATTTCATAGAAAAAGAGGTGCAGGAGCTCATTAGCATAACTCATTTGCATAACTCATTTGCATATGCCACACCCCCTAACATACCGGAAGTGTGTCAGAAGGCAACACCCACCCCTCAGGCTCCACTCCACAGGTGAGTGAAACTGACCTGCTCCTCCTCCATTCCCTTCCCCATCCAATACTTTGTGCAATAAAAATAAGCGTAAAGAACACACCCTCATTCTCTTCCTGCTCCCTTGAAACCACCAGGTTTCAAGTAGACTTGAGATACCCAGGACATGTGCACCACCCATCCCTTCCCCTTCCCCTCCCCACAAGACACCCTGTGAGGTAGGTGGGGCTGAGAGAGGTCTTTTGAGAACTGCTCATGAGAGAACAGCTCTGAGAGAACTTGTGACTGGCCCAAGGTCACACCAGCAGCTGCATGTGGAGGAGTGGGGAATCAAACCCGGTTCTCCCAGATTAGAGTACAACTCCTGACCTCTAAACCAAACTGATAAGGTGGAAGCTGCTGAAGGGTTGGTGAAATTTCTCCAGTCCTTATGTGCCATGTGCCCAGATAAAAAATGGTATACTTAGAAAATGTATATGCCACCTTGATCAAGTCTCTGGAAAAGCAGCAGACAGTCATAAAAGGAACAATGATAAAATTATCAATATTAAAACAAAACATTAAAAACAATAAAGACCCTAGCAGGGCTTTCCCCGGGGCGCTGCGCCTCTGCACTGCTCGGGAAAGCTATGGAGGGGGTGGGGCTTGGTCATGTGCCCGCCCCCTGGGCTCCTCACTCCCGGAGCTGCGCTCCTGTGCGCTCCTGCTCCAACGGACCCTGATTTTGGCCAAGACAGGTGGGGCAGAAGGACAAAAATGGTTTCAGAAACAATGCTCCAAAATTAGACCAAGGATGTAACTAAGGTAAACGTTTCCCTTGCTCGAAAGCCAGTTGAATCCGACTATAGGGTAGCAGTGCTCATCTCCATTTCCAAGCCAAAGAGCCAGCACTGCCCAAAGACTTTTTCCATGGTTATGTGGCTGGCGTGACTAGACACCGAGGTGCACGGAACGCTGTTACCTCCCCACCGAAGCAGTATCTATTAATCTGCTTGCAGTTTCTTGCTTTCGAACTGCTAGGTTGGCAGGAGCTGGGGCCAGAGACGGGAGCTCACTCCGTCATGCAGCGCTCGGGTCTCAAACTGCCAAACTACAGACCTTCCGGTCTGCAGCTCAGCGTCTTAACCACTTGAGCCACCGCAGCTCCAAGGATGTAACTAGTTTGTCTATCTTATTGCCAGACCACTCCCCTCCCCCCCCCCAAAATTCTGCCAAAACTATAAGAGAGAGGACGTTTTAGAAAATGTGTCAAAAATGGCCCCTTCTCTCTGTTTTGAGTCAAAATATAATAAGCATTGATTTTCCCCACTTTTCAAATGTAGTGCTATTAGTTTAAAATTATACTGAGCTTTTGTTACCACCTGCTTATGTGCATTGATTCTTCTTTCTCAGTCACTGTGTGATTCTTCTTCTTCTGTCTGTATTTACTTGTGGGTCTGTTGGAACAGTTTATTCACAACCTTCTGTGTCTTTTATTTTTCCTTTTATGCATTTTTAAATAGGTTGATGACTATGTAGCGGAATAAGTTAAACAACACTAAATCCATGTGACTGAAAGCAATGTTGAATCCTACAATAAGGGACCAGTGTTCCCTCTAAGCTGAGTTAGTGTGAGCTAGCTCACAGTTTTTTAGCCTCCAGCTCACAGATTTTTGTCTTAGCTCAAGAAGGATGGCTGCAGAGCAAACTAATTTATGCAGTAGCCAAATTGCTCGCTCACAACTTTAATGCCAGTAGCTCTCAAAATAGAATTTTTGCTCACAAGACTCCACATCTTAGAGGAAGCATTGTCAGGGACTGTTCTAAAATCAATACAATAACTTTGAAACATTATTTTTAAAAACAGATCGGTGTTTTCCACATGGGGACAGGCTTGTGTAGGTTCCCCCATTGCTGCTGCAGCTACTGATATATCTGCTGGTCTGACCTTGGGTCAATCACAAGTTCTCTCAGAGCTGTTCTCTCAAGAGCTGTTCTCTCAGAGCTCTCTCAGCACCACCTACCACACAGGGTGTCTGTTGTGGGGAGGGGAGAGGAGAGGAGTTTGTAAGCCGCTCTGAGACTCCGCGTGAAGGGCGGAGTATAAATCCAATCTCCTCCTCCTCCTCCTCCTCCTCCTCTTCTTAGCAGTCAAGGGCTTCCACATACATGACAGGCTTCCCCATCGTTTCCCTGCCCGAATCCTTGACAGCAGCCATAATTCCCCTGCAACACCAAGTCTTTTCAGTTTTACTTTAAAATTGGCAATTGAATATTGTTACAACATTATAACAACCTGTGTATCTGGTTCTCTGAATTCCCAATTTTAATATTTTTTAAAGTAAGCCTCTAGCCCTTTTCATTGCAGATATATACATTTCCTCTTATACCTCGGCAATGAAAGCGGCTGGAGAACTGCTTTTTTTTTTCTTTTTTTTTTTAAATCAAGGCTGGAGAAAATGGCTGCCTTTCTGGCAGGAGTAGGGAAAACAGCTGCCGTATGGAACCTGAACTTCCCCACCTACATGGCAGCCATCTAGGCTCTGTTGTAATCTTTCCCAGAATCTCACTGCAAAGTAGGTTTGGGAAAGGTCAGAGAAAAGCTAGGAAAACCCTGGGGCGTGAACAAATGCGCTGTGATGCTGGCGGGGAGCAGGAAAACAATCTACTTCCCAGCAGCATCAAACCTAGGAAAGCTAACCAACGTGGAAATGTGCATGCACACGTAAGCTTATGCCCAGAATTAAACTTTATTGGTCTTAAAGGTGCCCCTGGAGTCAGACTTCGTTCCATGGGGAGACGGCCATTGTCTGGGTCCTGAAGAGCTATGAAGCAGGTAGCTTCTGTGAATATGCCAAGGCTTCTCCACCAATGCAGCCTCCTGTCTAACAAGCAGGGCTGCTGCTGGAATCCCAAGAGCACTTTCCTTGGAGTAAGCCCCATGGAATAAAATGGGGCTTACTTCTGAGTAAACCTGATTAGATTGCTCCCAATCTGAAGTAACTGTGGTCCTTAGATGAAGAAGAGTTGGATTTATAGCCCACCCTTCACACGGCATCTCAGAGCGGCTTACAATCTCCTTCCCTTCCTCCCCCCACAGCAGACACCCTGTGAGGTGGGTGGGACTGCGAGCTCTGAGATAACTGTGACTGACCCCAGGTCACCCAGCCGGCTTCATGTGGAGGAGTGGAGAATCAAATCTGGTTCTCCAGATTAGAGTCCGCCACTCTTAACCACTGCACTGCTCTCACTGCCACTGCCTGCTAGCTGTAGCCCTTCTGGCATCAACCAGAATCTGTGCTTTTTCCATCAGAGCTTCAACTCTATGGAATGGGCTCCCCAGGGGAAGAAAGAGCCATCTCTAGAGGCGCCAAGGAGATAATGTAAACCATTTTATTTGGGAGGGCTTTTAATAAGAACATAAGAACATAAAAGAAGCCAATGTTGGATCAGGCCAGTGGCCCAACCAGTCCAACACTGTTTCACACAGTGGCCAAAACCCAGGTGCCCTCAGGAGGTCCACCAGTGGGGCCAGGACACTAGAAGCCCTCCCACTGTTCACCCCCCCTCCAAGCACCAAGAATACAGAGCATCACTTGCCCCAAACCAAGAGCTCCTATCTATACCTTGTGGCTAATAGCCACTGGTGGACCTCTGCTCCAGATGTCTATCTAATTCCCTCTTGAAGCCGTCCATGCTTGTAGCCGCCACCACTTCCCTGTGGCAGTGAATTCCATGTGTTAATCAGGAGGCTGACGTTGGTTCCTTATTCACAGTTCCTTATTCAATCCTTATTTGTGACTTATTCGTGAATTCATCCAGAAACACTGAGGAGAGTTGGAAAGCTGTGAACCCCAAAATAAGGACTGGACCACCACATATTATATACCCCCAGGTTCACAGGACTCTCCCTTTCAAGAAGATATATCCTGTCTCCTGGTCTAAAGCGCGGTTCTTGTGCCAGGTGCTTCAAAGTGTGGTGCCCCCAGGACAATCACACAGGCAGACACTGAGGCCGGGCTGCACCCCAAAACAGTCTTTGGATCACCCCAAATGACACATCCCCACGCTCTGGAGACTGTCCTCTACAAGATGACACTGCCCGGTCCAAACACTGGTTCTGAAGACACAAGCCTGTATTTGGAGTGCTTCCCAGAGGCCTGTATTTCAAAGGAGATTTTTGAATAAGGAAGTGGCCTCTGCATAGGGCTGCCAAGTCAGCCCGGGGGGTGGGGGATCCCCCGCTACAGGGGTTCCTGATCCGCCGGCCAGCATTTGGCTGGCGTGGGGAACCCCATCCTCCTTCCCCAACGTAATGATGTCACCCGGAGGTGACGTCATCACGTTGGGGGCGTTGCCAGGGCGACGCTCTGGCAATCACCCCAAAACTCTATGATGCCATAGAGTTTGGGGGCGATTGCCAGAGCGTCGCCCTGGCAACGCCCCCAATGTGATGACGTCACTTCCGGGTCACGTCACCGGGCCCGGGAAACTCCCGGACAATGGAGGACTCCCCCCTGCCGGTAAGCAAGGGACACTTGGCAACCCTACCTCTGCACCCAAAATAAGGTTTGGACCCCCACAATTCATACACCCCCATCTTCAGGGGACTCAACCCTTTGAGCAGATATATGTTCTGTCCTGGTCCAAAGCGCAGTTCTTGTGCCAGCTGCTCCAAAGTGTGGTGCCCCCAGGACAATCACACAGGCAGACACTGGGGCCGGGCTTCACCCCAAAACAGTCTTTGGATCACCCCAAATGACACATCCCTCTGCTCTGGGGACCGTCCCCGGCAAGATGACATACAGCATTAGTGAGGCAACCTCAAAACTGTTTAAAAAGTAAAGCAAAATAAAGTAAATAACTTTGTAACTGGCAGGTGGTTTTGCACAGAAAAATACAAAAATCTAAATACATGTACTTGAAAGTCCATGTGAGGTTTATCTAAAAAACAGTTGAGAAATTATTTAACTTAGGATCCAAGTTGTAATTTAGGTCTCTAGGTTTACTAGTGAAAAATATATTTTTTAACTTTTACTGAGATGAGGTTTAATCAATAAGAGGCTTCACATACATTAGTGGACATCCGTTTTCACCAAACATTTCTTGGCGTTCTCATGTTTATTGACAAATAGCCTGAGCGGGTGTTGATGAAAATTCTGCCCTCTGTATAGGGCTGCCAAGTCAGCCCGGGGGGCGGGGGATCCCCCGTTACAGGGGTTCCCGATCCGCCGGCCGGCATTCGGCCGGCGGGGGAAACCCCACCCCCGAAGTTGTCCAGCCTGGACGACTTCCCCAGCATAATGACGTCACCCGGAAGTGACGTCACCACGTTGGAGACGTGGCCAGGGCGACGCCCCCAACGTGGTGACGTCACTTCCGGGTGACGTCATCGGGCGCGCGTGCAGGGAGGCTCCCGGGCGAAGAAGGACTCGCCCCCGCCGGTATGTGAGTACGACTTGGCAACCCTACCTCTGTACCTGTTGGGTAAATCCTCCTTCCTGTTCATTGGGATGGTGCTGAAGGCCACGCTGAGGTGAAAGAGCTCCCCGTGGGGAGCTCAGGGTTGCCATTTGGTCTATCAACCCATCTTTGACGGAAATCAGTGACACACCATGCAGCATTTGGATCACGAGGCTCCAGGGATTCTTACCTGGCTAAGATTTTAGTTAAGTGGATTTCACCTTTTTTTTCCTACGTGAGAGAAGAATTTTGTACCTAGGAACAAGGAAAATGTAGGTGGGATGAAGGAGGTCTAGTCTCAGATAAGTTTCCCTTTCCTCAGGGCTGTCTTGGGAAACATAATCCTCTCCTCTGTACCTCTTTTTCTCTAGAGATCTGCTCCACATGAACATCCTAAGCCAGGGGTGGGCAATTGTTTTGGCTCAGGGGCCACTTTGTGGGAGTGGAGGTTAGCGGAGGGCCGCACCTTTTAAAATGATTGCATTCATTAGTTAACCCTCGCTTTGGTGCGGCCCAGGGAAGGCGAGGGTGGGGGCGGGCAGGGCTTCCCCAGAGTGCTGCGCTTTGGTGCGGCCTGGGGAAGTCGAGGGTGGGGGCAGGCAGGGCTTCCCTAGAGCGCTGCAGCCCTGGGAAGAGGAGGATGGGGGAGGGAAGGTAACTTACCTTCCTTCTTCTGCCTCCTCGTCGCCCAACAGGGCTGCTGGAAGCAGGGGGTGGGGCTTGGTAATGTGCCCGCCCCCTGGACACTTCACTCCCGGAGCGCCACTTCTCTGTGCTCCGGGCCCAACAGAAGCCTGACTGAAACGATGTGGCCAACTGTCTTGGCGGGCCGCAAAAAACTCTGTGGCGGGCCCGCTTATGGCCCCCGGGCCGCAATTTGCCCACCCCTGTCCTAAGCCACTGTTTTGGAACTATTTGCCTTAATGAATGATTTTAATGATTTTAATAATTATTTTGGTGGTGTATTGATTGTTGTTACTTGCCTTGTGTCCTGACTGTGTTGGGAAAAAGGTGGGATACATAAATGTGATGGTGGAATGGTGACCCCCCCCCTTTGGGGTTTTCAAGAGACGTTCAGAGATGGTTTGCCCTAGCCTGTCTCTGCGCAGTGACCCTGGCATCCCTTGGAGGTCTCCCATCGAAATACTAACTAGGTCTGACCCTGCTGAGCTTCCATATTCTAATGCGATCAGGCTAGCCTGGGTCATCCAGTTCAGGGTGGGATATATAAATACCCCCAAATAAATACAGAACCAGGGGTCCATTGGAGCAGGAGCGCACAGCAGCACAGCTCCGGGAGTGAGGAGCCCAGGGGGCAGGCACATGACCAAGCCCCGCCCCCTCCTCAGCTTCCCTGAGCAGTGCAGAGGCGCAGCGCCCCGGGGAAAGCCCTGCTAGGGTCTTTATTGTTTTTAATGTTTTGTTTTAATATTGATAATTTTATCATTGTTCCTTTTATGACTGTGTGCTGCTTTCCCAGAGACTTGCTCAAGGTGGCATAGAAATTTTCTAAGTATACCATTTTTTATCTGGGCACATGGCACATAAGTACTGGAGAAATTTCACCAACCCTTCAGCAGCTTCCACCCCATCAGTTTGGTGTAGTGGTCAGGAGTTGGACTCTAATCTGGGAGAACTGGGTTTGATTCCCCACTCCTCCACATGCAGCTGCTGGTGTGACCTTGGGCCAGTCACAAGTTCTCTTAGAGCTGTTCTCTCATGAGCAGTTCTCAAAAGACATCTCTCAGCCCCACCTACCTCACAGGGTGTCTTGTTGTGGGGAGGGGAAGGGAAAGGGATGGGTGGTGCACATGTCCTGGGTATCTCAAGTCTACTTGAAACCTGGTGGTTTCAAGGGAGCAGGAAGAGAATGAGGGTGTGTTCTTTACGCTTATTTTTATTGCACAAAGTATTGGATGGGGAAGGGAATGGAGGAAGAGCAGGTCAGTTTCACTCATCACCTCTGGAGTGGAGCCTGAGGGGTGGGTGTTGCCTTCTGACACACTTCCGGTGATGTCAGGTGGTGTAGCATATGCAAATGAGTTATGCAAATGAGTTATGCAAATGAGTTATGGTAATGAGCTCCTGCTCCTCTTTTTCTACGAAATGACCCCTGTACAGAACTATACTAATTTTTGCTGGAGGGGTTTGTTTCTACTCTGAATACAAAGAACAGAGAGACTCATGGTTCAGGTTGACTTGTGTGTTTGTGCGGATTACGTGCTCTGAAAGAAGCAACAACATTTAACCTGCAGCCGTTCATCATTCAGAGTCAGGTTTCAAAAACCAAACTTTGACACATTTCAGCTCCTCTCCATCCCAGTGTTTTTACAGCCTCCTTTAGTGAAGCTGATATTTATAAAAAAGCCTTCATGAAGCTGTGTCTAAAACCATAGATACTTTTGCAAATGGAGCACTGAATCCCAGATAACATTTTTACTATTACAGTTTTCTGACCTTAAAATGCTTTTTAAGTATGTACTATCCATTATGGATGACTAACATCTGTTTTTAACTTATTACTTAACAGGTTTCTCCTTTGTGAGCATGCACAAAAGATAAATCCAGTTTTTAAAAAAACCTTACTGTTATTAACTAATGGTTTTTCTCTCTCAAAAGACACCACTGTCTTCACATTCACGTGCTGTTCTTTGCAGAAGTGTGACAAGGTAGTCTGAAGGTTATAAGGAAAAAAATCTGGAAAGGCCTGATTTTCTAATGAATTCAGCATCTTGGGCACACATCGAGTAGAGATCCCCTTTGAAAATCAATCTGTGAGACTGAAAGGGAGGAATATTTCCTAGCCAGCATTCATGCAGCTTGAAGAGTCTCCTGTAAGAAAACCCAGAACCAGATAAGTAACTTGTGGGGGGGGGGGGGGGGGAATCTGTCCTTTGTTTGTGTTGGCCATTTCTCAGAAATCCGATTTTGATTAAAGCAAATACAGTATAGTTTTCACAGAGCCTATTTTTAATAGAACAAATAAGGACAGTGTGAAGCCATGCCACACAGTCGGAATCAACAGCATTTATCTACGCAAAACCACTTTTTGCAAGCACTGCCCGTTGCTCTCAAATATAACCTGTGCTGAGATGACTAATTTATAGTGGGATTGATTAAATCTAGCCTCAGTTTCAAACACATACTGTACAAGAAAAACAGACTGCTCGGTCTGAGCTTTCCCAAAGAGGAAGCATCACTAATTTTAAAGCTGTTTTAGGAGAAATTAGAACATAATGATAATCACTAAACATGGGCGTCTATTAGCTCCTTCAAAGTTTATGCATGGGGTTACGTGTAGAGAGTATCGAGGGGCAGAGGGGCATTTCATACTTAAGCCTGGAGCTGCACTTCTGGGGGCGGGGGCAAGGATCACAAACAGAAATTCTGAGTGCCCCCCCCAATCACGGTGCAATTCTGAAGATTCTGGAGGGAGGGGAAGCCATGGCAATCAAACCGATGTAAATCCAATACAAGCATCTAGTGGAGGTAGGACCTAAGGTGCTATAACTAGGGTTACCAATGCTATCTTGGCAAATGTTTGGCAGTTTGGTGGGTGGTGCCTGAGGAGGGTAGAGTTTGGGGAGGATGTGAGGTTTGGTATAGTGGTCAGAGCCAGTTTGGTGTCGTGGCAAAGAGCGTGGACTCTAATCTGGGAGAACTGGGTTTGATTCCCCACACTCCTCCACATGCAGCTGCTGGTGTGAACTTGGGTCAGTTAAAAGTTCTTTCAGAGCTGTTCTCTCACAAGCAGTTCTCTCGAGAGCAGTTCTTTCAGAGCTCTCTCAGCCCTACCTACCTCACAGGGTATCTGTTGCGGGGAGAGGAAGGGAAGGCGATTGTAAGCCGCTCTGAGACTCTGAGTGAAGGGCACGATATAAATTTAATCTCCTCCTCTTCTTCTTCTTCTTCTTCTTCCTCTTCTTCTGGGTGAAGACCATAGAAACTAATTGAAATTCCTACAGCATTACTATGGAGGCCATTTTTCTCTCCTGTTCTTCAGTTTGTCAAGAGAGGAAGATTGGGGTGGAGAATCTTCCACCAAGCCCAAGCAATTGGGAAGCCTAGCTATCAAACACTTAGATGAGCAGCGTTATCAGTCACCATTGGGGAGAAAGGCAGAGTATAAATGAAGTAAAAGTAAAAATGAAGTACATGAATAATAACTTGTAATGTAGTATGCTCTGTGTAGCAATCAGCCTGCCATGATGTGCTCCCAGGAAATGGTGCCCGCCGCATGGCCAGAGCACATGGTCAGGCAGAGAGGGGAGCTTGAATCTGGAGGAACAATAGACATCTGGATTGAAAGCCTCCACCAATGTGGGACCTAGGTTCTCCCTGGGGAGCCAATGCAATCAAAGGCTCCTCCAGGGAACCTATGACAAACATGCGCATTTGTTAAGCCCCTATCAGGTCTTTTGGGTGTGGCCGGAGGTGTGGCTCCGGCCAGCATATAATGAGGGCCCTGGAGCCCTGGAAGCATGCTTGATCTGACCATCTACTGGGCATGCTGAATCACTCAATAAAGGCTTCATGATTTCACCGTTCCTGGTCTCCTGAGTCCAGTACTCTTCATAACTGAAGATGGGAGGCAGATAAATGACAGGTTGGTGAGTGGCTGAGAAGGAGAGAGTGAGGCAGGGAAAGGAGGGAGGATATGGGGGGTGCCAGAAGAAGGGGAAATAATGTGGGGAGGGAGATTCAGGGGATGTGCCTCCCAAGTTCATGAGAGCTCCCTGCCATGCAAGTGGGCATGGCCCATTGGCTGGGACCACACAACTGTGCCATGGTTTTCCTAGGGAGAGGCTGGGGGGGGGGGAGCTGAATACAGAGGGACAGATGACGTTAGGTTGGCTGCTTGGTGAAAAGGAGAGGAGAAAGCAGGAAAAAGGGAGGGGCTACAG
The DNA here is from genome assembly GCA_029233225.1 of Lepidodactylus listeri. NCBI lineage: Eukaryota > Metazoa > Chordata > Lepidosauria > Squamata > Gekkonidae > Lepidodactylus > Lepidodactylus listeri. Next base: position 104,829,310 of record JARCFY010000009.1, on the reverse strand, counting down.
GGGCTTTCAGGGAAAGAAAAGAGGAAATAGTGGGGGAGGCAGAAATGAGATGCCCCCTGTGAGGCGTGGTAGGTACCCAGCAGTATTCTAATCTCCCATAGCAAGCCATGCCTGTCTAATGAAGGTTCGTAGCAGACTCATGCTACCACTGAGTGTTCCTGGATCCTTCTCCACAAATAAATGTTCCTATGTCCACATTCGGTGTCATGGATTTTATACTGGAGGGGTTTCAGGGCCTTCTAAATGTATAAATTCTGTAGGACTGTTTAAAAAAACTGTGAAGGGAAATATCGTCAGGCCCATCCTTGACAGCAAAATCACCATCGCCTCGCCTCTGCACTAAGAATTCAGCGAGACACAGACAGAAATCAATAAAAACACAAATTGCTCCATCAATACGTGCATTCATTTATACTCTTCAAGGTTATCTCTGCAGTGCCTTGTGCAGAAGCGCAGTTTCTCTCTCATGCATATTAAACCAGGCAGAGTTATGGAAAGGAAACTCAGCCTATCAGTACAAATCTAGCCTAGCACATCCAATATCAGTATGTGCTTTGGGTTTAATTCCCTCCTCACATACGTGTACTTCACCACATCCATCTGAAAAGGGCAATCACACCATGAACAGGCTGTTTGATTCGCGCTTCTTATCCACCTTCTTCCATGTAAATAATCAATACATTTCAAGCTCAACGCGTAATTAGCGTGCTATGGGTCCTTGTTTACTTAGCTTGCTCCTTATCACATAGGATCCAGTCTGTCAATGCGAATGAGTATTTCTCAGTTCCTCACTCTTGTGTAGGAATTTCCCCCGTATTAAAATATAAGAGGGGAAAAGAGCATTTCATAAGCGGGGCCACCTTTAAAGCAAAATATGAAAGAATGAATTGGAGATACTTCCGAGAAATCCCAGTCTGCATGGCTTGATTGTTTTCTAGGGTGATGTGGGAAGTAAAGGAGACAGTGGCAGGTTTCTTACAGACATCTTTGTTTTTGCTGTTCACATGTTAATCTGCTCTAAGGAATTGTGAAAGGCTGTTCTGGTGTTATCTTGAGTTGTTGGGGTTATAGTTGATATATAGTTGCTGTATGTATTGTATATATTGAGAGAGAGATGGGGTTACAGCTGGAAATCTTTTTATTCTATTATATTTTTCTATATTTTAAAGATGTTGTTGTTGTTATTGTTATTGTTGTACAAAATATGAAAGAATGCATATCAAGTTTTACATTCCTTATTAAGGTCCTTGCCAGCAAAAAGATCACGGTGGGAGGGGGGACACATCCATTATTTGGGGTAAAGAAGTAACCCTTTTCCCTCTCTGGTCTAAAGAGAATAAAGATGTCAAATGTTCACATGCTCATACTGACTGGTGGTTGCAACCTAATCCAGGGGCATCTGGTTTTGAAATCCCCGGGGGGGGGGGGGGGCAGAGGTTCATGCCACCGCCTCTCCCCCCCCCCCCGACCACTCTCCCCTCCTTCCCTCTCCCTTCCGGGGCTCGGGAGGGAGAGGGAAGGAGGGAGGGAGGGAGAAGTGGGTACAGGGGAGCCGGGCGGGGGGGGGGGGAGAAAGAGGCTCTGGCGGCAGCAAACAGCCGGCCGGCCAGCGGGCCTAGGAAGGGCCCGGGGAGGCGGGGAGGAGAGGCGGCGGCAGATGCTCTGTTTCACTGGGGGGAGCTCAGTCCCCCTGGGAAATTTCGGGGGTGGCCTGAGCCCTCGAGCCCCCCCGTAGTTTACGCCTATGACCTAATCTGCCACTTACCCTGTCGTCCCACAAGACTGTATCTGGAAGGGAGCAAGGTCATTAATTAAGCACATGTGGGAACGCAATGCTCCCTCTAAGCTGTGAAGCCTTGTGAGCAAAAATTCGACTTTGTGAGTTACTGTCATTTGAAGCTGTGAGTGAGCGATCTGGCTGCTGCATGAATTAGTTTGCTCTGGAGCCCTCCTCCCTGAGCTTGGACAAAAATGTGTGAGCTGGAGGCTAAAAAACTGTGAGCTAGCTCACACTCACTCAGCTTAGAGGGAACACTGGTGGGAAGTGCTTATGCATATTTACCATCCCTTGGGACCACCACAGGTGGTTCGCTGCTCATAAAAGTAAACCCACGGCAGCCAACTGAACACCAGTTCACAGGGGCGCCCCTGCAGGAATGCTGGCCAACAGCCGCTCCGCCCATTCAGCCCTCATCTTGGCAGCCTAAGCGACCATGATCATCAGCAGGGTTGCCAGGGCAACCAAAATGATATCCACACTCTCACGAGAAGACGAAATCTTGCAAGAGTTTGGAGAGCCTTCTAGGCCAGGAGTGGCTTGCTTCACTGTTTTCAAGAAGAAGAGAGAAGAAGAGATTGGATTTATATCCCGCCCTTCACTCACTTGGAGTCTCAGAGCGGCTTACAAACTCCTTTCCCCTCCCCTCCCCACAACAGACACCCTGGGAGGTAGGTGGGGCTGAGAGAGCTCTTTCCCAAGCTGTCCTTGAGGGAACAGCTGGTACAGAACTATGGCTTGCCCAAGGTCATCCAGCCAGGTGCAAGTGGAGGAGTGGGGAATCAAACCTGGTTCTCCCAGATTAGAGTCCGCACACTTAACCACTACACCAAACTGGCTCTTAAGAGAGCCAGAGGAAAGAGGGAGAGAAGGGTTAGCTGCTACAGGTCCCAGGGAAAGGTGGCAGAGACGATGGGCAGGTAGGACAGGAGCCTCACCTCTCCCAGTTATGTACAGCTGACCCAGAACATGTAGCCAAAGGTACCTTAAGGTAGGAAGAAGGAGGAAGAGATTGGGTTTATACCCCGCCCTTCACTACCCGAAGGAGTCTCAGAGCGACTTACCATCTCCTTTCCCTTCCCCTCCCCACAACAGACACCCTGTGAGGTAGGTGGGACTGAGAGAGCTCTGAGAGAACTGCCCTTGAGAGAACAGCTCTGAAAGAACTTATAACTGACCCAAGGTCACACCAGCAGCTGCATGAGGAGGAGTGAGGAATCAAACCCGGTTCTCCCAGATTAGAGTTTGTGCTTTTAACCACTACATCAAACTAACCAGTACACCAAACTGGACTGGACCCATAAATAAACTTTTATTTATCTTTTTTGGCTTCAAAGCCTGGCACCGATAGGATATTTGTAACTGCTTTTCTATTTTGTATATCCTTTTGCATTTTCAGACATTTTCTGTTGTCTACTTTTAAAGGCTGGGGACATTCTGATTTCCTGTACGTGACGAATCCTTTTTAACTGTTGGATTACAAATCAGTGCCCTCGAATCTCTCACAGCCCCTTTTCCAAATCAAACTTTTGCTCACATGATGAGATCCCCCCTCCCCCATTAATAAGGCAAAGTAGTCAAACTTTGACTAGTTTCAGAAAAGAATTAAAGGATGTCTTTGGGGACCAAAAAGTGCAATCCTATGCAGAGCTATTCCAGTCTAAGTACATTGATCTCAGTGGATTTAGACAGGATTAATTCTACATACACCTCAAGTAATGGCGATAGCTAATAAGTTTGTGATAGCTTTGGGAGCTTTGGCTAGGTCAGGAAGTGGAGCTGGGTTGTGGTGGGGAAGGAATTCAGGGTGGAAAGAATTCTGCACATGCCCAGGAAGCCCATTTTACAGTTCCCAGCAAGATGCCCCTATTAAAAGGTTATGCATGAGTAATCAACTCATGGTCCAAGGTGAAAACAACATAGTATTATAAGTAATATCAGTAATGTAAATTGCCTATTTATTATATGGTTTGCTTCTTTGTTTTCTGTGTCGTAGTGACTGCAGCGATCTTTCTTCCCCATCGCAGAGTATCCTGCTAATGCTGCTGTTGTTATTTTGGGGCACTTGCTATTTTGTATGGAAATGGCAGCCCTGTGACCACTTCAATCATCTAACAGCTTCTCCCCTCTTTGGATTACAAGTTTTTTTTTTTTAGCAAGGAACCATAAAGCCAGATGATTAACTCTGATTGTAAAATGCCCTTCATATAATAATGATCAAAATCGTTGGTTCCCTTAACAATTGAAAACATTACAATCCCCCCCCCCCCCGCCGCCATTTGACAATCATTGGCTATTATTTTATCAATTTGATCCGGTACGTGCATAACTTTGATATTCTGTTTTAGAACTGCATCACTTGGGCTCTTTCCTTGCTAGACTCTGTGCTCGGTGTTTACCTGTTGCCTGCTTATTCCCTAAGAATGATACAAGTAACAAGCGGGCGGTTAGGACGAGAATAGTGGAACACCGCTCCTTAGGGCTGCCAAGTTGAACTCACCTACTGGTGGGGGGGGAGTCCTTCTTCGCCCGGGAGCCTCCCTGGTGTGCGCGCGAAGCGTGCGCACCCGGTGACGTCACCCGGAAGTGACGTCACCACGTTGGGGGCGTTGCCAGGGCGACGCTCTGGCAACGCCCCCAACGTGGTGACGTCACTTCCAGGTGACGTCACTACGCTGGGGAAGTCGTCCACGCTGGACGACTTCAGGGGCGGGGTTCCCCGAATGCCGAATGCCAGCCGGCGGATCGGGAACCCCTATAGCAGGGGATCCCCCGCCCCTCGGGCTGACTTGGCAGCCCTACCACTCCTGCATAAAACATAAATATGTAAATTCCCCTTTGGTCCAGCATTTTATGACCACAAATCACACATCTCAAGACTTTAAGTTTGTTGTGTTGGAACCATTTAATGCTGACAGATATAATTGGGTCAATATGCAGAAATGGCTGCTCCAACGTGAAAGTTATTGGATCTTTCGCACACAGTCCCAGCATCCATTTGGTCTTAACCAGGATTTAGAATACTCCAGCTTCTTAGGTTAGTGTATCTTTAAGGGGATTGGAAGGTATGTGGATTGGTGACTCAGTGTGTAGTATATAACCCTATACTGAGATGTTAATCACTGAGGCATACCTGATGTGTATTGAGGTGAGGAGAAGCTCCCGTCTTAGAATTAATTCAAGGTGGCCCATTAACGAGTAAGTAGGTTTGACTCTGGTGTGTTTTCAATGATGTTTCCATTTTTGTTCTAGATTCATGGTCTAATTTTGGAATTTACTGTGTATTTCCATTTAGGAATATTTTTGTGAAGTCTGTGGATTAAGTGGATGAGGCTCTGTATTAACAGTAGCTGGATTAGGTAGGTGTGATACAAAATTTGTACTGCTGTAAGGTTGTGGGCATGCTTCAGTGTACTAGTTTTTTTCATGTTATTCACAGTTTCCCTGAAAAAGAACATCGAAACGAAGTTCATATCTAGATTCTTTGTTGGAAACTTGGAAACTTGGAAAGAGAACTTGGAAACTTCTGAAAACTGCATGTGTAGCAGCAAGGAACTTCAAAATATTCTTTGCAAAGTTCTTTTGAAGTTGTATGATAGTACTGTGTGATTTTTTTATGTTACACTATTACCACATTGTTGCTCAATTACAACACTGAGTGTGGCAGCATTTTCCAGCTTTGTTCATGTTTTGGCGTCTTGTTGCATAGCTCTTTTTTCCCTGAGAATGAAAATCCACTAAACTGGACTGAAAATTATATATGTCTGACAGGACAGGAGGAGTGGCAGGCTGCAACCTGGGCACTTGTCAGTTGTTTTCACTGGAGAGAAAATGCTGGCTCCTTTTTTTATTGAAATGCAGAGTCATTTTTTAGAATGGAAAATGGCTTGTCTCTTTGGCAATGGAGAAGAAGAGAAGAAGAAGAGATTGGATTTATACCCCGCCCTCCACTCCCCAAGGGAGTCTCAGAGCGGTTTACAAACTCCTTTCCCTTCCCCTCCCCACAACAGACACCCTGTGAGGTAGGTGGGGCTGAGAGAGCTCTTTCCCAAGCTGTCCTTGAGGGAACAGCTGGTACAGAGCTATGGCTTGCCCAAGGTCATCCAGCCAGGTGCAAGTGGAGGAGTGGGGAATCAAACCCGGTTCTCCCAGATTAGAGTCCGCGTACTTAACCACTACACCAAACTGGCTCTATGGGAAGAGAACAAAACATTCAGGACTCGTGTGGTATTAACAGACCTGGGATTTGAGTTTATCGAGTCTGCAGTCCTAAGGTCACTTTCACAGGAGTAACTCATATTGGATAATATGGGACAACTCTGAGTAGACCCATTTAGGATTGCTCCCTTAGTCACAACACTTGCATCATGAAAATCAGGCACGAAAATGAAATATACTGATCTCTTGGGCTTTAATATCAGTCTATCAGGAAAATGAATTTGTTTATTTATAAACTTTTGTACTATTGTATTAATTACAACACCCAAACCTACGTGCAGTGATATAATATAATAAAACAATAAAAGGCAACATAAAGCTAATCTTAAAAGTCCCCCAAATAACTGAAACCTTAGTACTCCAAAATTTGGCATATTGCTACTATGGTGACACGTACTAGTAATGTAAAAGGGGAATAACTGTGTGAAAATATCGGCCTTCATTCATAATACTTTGGCACAATAAATGTAAAGATGCATATGTATATCCATACAATTTGTTTACTGTAATTTGTACTGCAATCCTAAATAGAGTTTAGTCCATTGAAGGCAACGGACTTTGGAGGGTATGACTCTGCTTAGAACTGCACTATTAATATATCAGAATCCAAATCTGATTTAAGAATAATTTAACTTTAAAAAAAAAATCCCCGCCCAATATCGTTGTTGAGGAACGTTGGCGAAATAAGGGCAGACTTAACATCAAGGCATCTGAAATAGATTTGATTTCCCTCCTTAAAGACATCAGAAGCAGAGAACTGCTTAACTTTCAGGTAGCACTTTTTAGAGGATTCAGTGAAGAATCTGTTTTTATCAAGGGCTCCCCCCCACACACACACCTCTCAAGAGAAAGAGACTGATAGATAAATTCAAAATCTGGCCAGCAGCAGAAATGGATGCGCTCAAACGTCCTCCCAAGATCAATTGCCCATTGATTTTAGTAGCAGTGAACTCTACTCCGGGGACATATTTGTGCTACAAATTGATGTTATTTTTATACTAGTCTAAATGCCATAATTTCTGTCACAAAAAAGTCTGTGAGGAACCAGAGAATTTGAAGTTCCTAACTTCCTCACAGAACGATGGTTCCACAGGGGAAAGGGAATAACGAATGTGAAACCAGTTTACGTTTGTGATGTAGACAGGCACAGCAAAGGAAGCTAAACTACTGGCAAATAAATCTAGCAGTGGGAACAACCTTCTTCCCTGCCCCCCAAAAATGATATTTCGGAGGCAACGAATGACCCAGTAGATCTGTTTTCAAGGACATCTCCCAGTGTCAATTTTTTTGCCTTGGTATCACTTCAGAAATATCAGAGAAATAGAATTGCTGATGATCAAGCCAGACAGCAGCAATCAATCTCCATCCATATATCTGCATAGCATTTGAACTACCTTCAAATTGACCCATCTGGTTTGAAATCTTGGAAGAGTGGGGAACATAACCGTATTTAGCATTTAAATAGCACATTTCAAATGACCCAAGTGCTTCACATACGTTACTTATTGTTGTTGTTTATTACATCTTTAGCCTGCTGGTTCTCCAAGGAGCTCATGGGGTCTTTAATTTTGTCTTCTCACCCACCCTGTGAGGTAGGTTAGGCTATAAGAACATTTTCCTGGAGGCTGGGCTTGTTATCCCACCAGCATGGTGTATTGCTTAAGAACAGCAGACTCTAATATAAAGAACTGGGTGTGATTCCCCACTCCTCTACATGAAGCCTGCTGGGTGACCTTGGGCCCATCACAGTTCTATCAGAACTCTCTCAGCCCCCAGTTCCACCTGCCTCACAAGGTGCCTGTTGTGAGGAGGGGAAGGGAAAGGTGATTGTAAGCTGCTCTGAGACTCCTTATGGTAGAGAAAAGTGGGATATAAAAACCAACTACTACTACTACCACCACTACCACTACTACTACTAGTAGTAGTGGTAGTGGTAGTAGTAGTGGTGGTAGTAGTAGTAGTGGTAGTAGGGGAGTGGGACTGGTGAACTTTCCTAAGGCCAGCTAGTCACTTCACCTCTGTACAGCAAACCTCCTCTGTTTGTCTCTTGCCTTGAAAACCCTACAAAGTCACCACAATCCAGCTGCGACTTGACAGCACTTTCTACCATGCTGTTCACTTTGAACAACAATCTGGAAAGCTTAAAATGGATCCTGACTTGATAACCCATCTGTTTGACAGAAATTAGCCTGGGGTTGGGGGACATGATAAATTCCAGGACTGTGACAATTGCTCTTTTAGGACAGAAGTTTCCACACTGTGTTCTGGAAAACTGCACGGTACCTTAAAAGCTTATCCCAGGGTATTCAGTGAGTCAGACCACTGGTTTGTCAAGGTCAGCACGATCTACTCCAGGGTCTCCAGCTGAAGTCTTTTACATGACCTGTTTCCTGGTCCTTTTAACTGGAGATGCTGGGGACTGAACCGGAGACCTCCTGAATGCAAAGCAGATGCTCTACCACTAAGCCATAGCCCCACACATAAGTGACAAGTTACCGAACACCTCCCTGACAATCCTATCCATCTCCTTAGGAAGGAAGCCCACTTTACTCTTTAGAGTAGACCCATTCACACACTCAGCGACTGGAAGGGAAGGACAGTAGAAGCATGACCATCTGAACCTCACCTTATTTGTTAATTTATTTATCTATTATTTCAATTTATACTTTGCCCTTTCCGCCGGGCAGGCTCAGAGTAGCTTACATAAAAAGTAAATGCATAAATAACAGTTGAATTGATCGTAAAATCATCTTAAAACAGTTCAACTTTGACAGATTTGCTGTGCGTCTTGAGCTGGTTCGTCCATGCTAGCGTACTGCTTGCTCCGAATGTCATTGCAGAACATTTGATGATTACCTGTATTGACAGTGTGGAAAAGCGCTGTGTTGGATGGAAGCTCTGTAAGGTGAAATGCAAGTTCCGTTTGTTGCAGTCTACTGGGCATCAGCATCTATTTACCATGAGACATGACATCAAACACAGGGATACACCAAAAGGGTTGCCAGCCTCCAGGTAGCACCTGGAGATCTCCTATTACCATTGACCTCCAGGAGACCAAGATCAGCTCCCCTGGAGAAAATGGCTACTTTGAAGGGTGGACTCTGTGGCATTGTACCATTCTGAGATCCCTCCCCTCCCCAAACCCCACCCTCCCCGGGTTCCACCCCCAAAATCTCCAGCTAGGCACCAAGTAAAGATACATCACAAGCCCACAAGCCCCCAACCACAAACATGCTCTGAGGTTTTATGGCAAAGCTGCAGAAAACTCCTGAGATGCCACCATTTTCAGTGTGACATGAAATAGTTACAATTGATTGGTTTCACCATGACATTTTTGAAATGACATCCCAGTGTACATTAGCAGAACCTTTAATTAAGTCAAGTGCACAAAGGCATAACTATAACCCACTTACTAAAAACAAGCCAACAACAATGTCGGCTGCCTTTATTTTGTTTTAATTGGGGTGACATTCTGAAGGGAACCATTTTGAAAGCCCAAAGGTCGCTCCTGTGTTCTGCTTTCCTTTTTTCCCCTCCCTCCTGTGACCTTACTAAGGCAGGTATGAAACACATTTCAAAGTGCAGCTATCAATTCATTTACAAGTAATTATAACAGCCAAGCAGTGCAGTAAACGGAACCACCAATTTTCCCCCCCTCTTCCCTCCCTTTTTCAATATATACTTGGGCTGAAGCTTTCTGATGTCCGCCAGGTGAATTCCATGCATAATGTAGGACCGGCAATGCTGTTTGCATAATAAGCTATTTTCTGTCATGGAAGCAGAAACGTTTTATCACTATAGAGAAAACTCAGATTATGAATACATTTTCCATATATAGAGGTTGATTTATGTGAAAATTACCAATCAAAGCAGAGTCTAGCCATCAATAAAAATGTTTACTCCAATTTAATGTTCTTGTAACACTGGAAATAAATATTTACCCCACCCCACCCACTACACAGAGTATTTTTAATAGGGTGCAATCTGCAAGATGCCATTGCTAAGAGTTCTTAAGGTTCAGAGCCACTTTGCATGTGACACACAAACCCGGCACGGGATCTCTGTATTCATTTTATCGTCAAGCATAGATGTCACACTCGTGCATATACTGAAGTGCTGAGACTGACTGTGGATTCCCAAAGCATGTACACACCCATGCTGTCATTCCAGGTGACCACGCATGACCTGCACACTTTTTTCTTCATGGAAGAGTTTTCCATATAGGAAAAGGATTAAAAAGAAGAGGCCCTTTAGCAATGGGTCAGAACGTTCGGCCCAGACCTCCCGATTCACCAGTGCTTCCTCCCCAAAACAACTGATAGCAATGTCTTGGGAAGTGTTGAGATCTGGAATCTGCCTCCTTCATCTCATTTATGGTCCCCAAGGCAGAAGGTGTTAAGTCTTCGGGGAGGGAAAGGATCACTGCTGGAGGTCGGGTTGCCGGGTCCCTTCTGGCAACTGAGAGGGGGTGGGGTGGGGAATCGCTGAGAGCAAGAAGGAGGCTTTGCTGACATGCCCATGTCACTTGCCCATGTGACCCAGAAGTGAGGCCATCACTTCCAGTACATTGGGACAACACTCTGGTATTCAGGCAAAAACTCTATGGTAGAAGCCAAATTTACCATAGAGTTTTTGCCCAAGTACCAGGGCATTATCCTGACATCCCAGAAGTCATGATGTTACTTCTGGGTTATATGGGCAGGGATGTAGAGTCTGTTAGACTAGATAAAGGTTTCCCTTGCTCGAAAGCCAGTTGAATCCAACTCTAGGGATGCGGTGCTCATCTCCGTTTCCAAGCCGAAGAGTCAGCGCTGTCCGAAGACATCTCCGTGGTCATGTGGCTGGCATGACTAGACGTTGAGGCACACAGAACACTGTTACCTTCCGACTCCATCATGCAGCACTCGGGTCTCAAACTGCTGAACTACCGACCTTCTGGTCTGCAGTTCAGCGTCTAAATCACTTGAGCCACTGCAGCCCCTAAGGAAGGCCCAAAACCGATGAGACAGACCCAAAGCCATTTTTTTTAAATAAAAGCCATTGTCCAAAGAGGAAGGGAGTAAAACTTTCCGCTGTCCCAACAAGCCAAGAGCAATAGAGATATTGGCTAGGACCTAGGGTTGCCAGGTCCCTCCTGGCATAGAGCTGCCAGATTCAGCTTGGGAACTCCTGGAGATTTGGGGGTGGAGCCTAGTGAGGACAGGGACCTCAGTGGGGTACAATGCCCACCCTCCAAATCAGCCATTTTCTCCAGGAGAACTGATCTTGTAGTCTAGAGATGAGCTGTAATTCCAGGGGATCCCCAGGTCTCGCCTGGAGGCTGGCAACCCTAGGTCCCGAGATCAAGGTGACCACAAAGTCTGAAGTCTAGAGCTCTTGCAGAGAAACCATTTTGAGCTATGCAGACAGCCAGAATTACTGCCAAAAGCCTCAAACAAGGGAAATGGGTTTTTTGTGTCTGGGAATAATGAGAATGATAGCTTTATACACATATATTTCTAATCCACCTTAAGATTTCAGCAGGCCCTTTGAGGAGATGAACACAGAAACGTAGAAGGAAAAGGAATCTCACTCAAGCCATCATAATAGCTTAATGGCAGCCTAATTTTCCTAAAAGAAATCAGACAGGCTCTTTTGGAAGCAAGAACAGGTGAATGATTAGCAGGATTCATGATGCCGACTTACCTTAGCATCAGAAACCCAGCCAGAGAGAGCACAACCTTTGCCAGGTGACGTAGAGTTCAAACTTTAAGTCAAATTCTAATGGGAAAGCCCTGATTCTCCACAAAATGGGGAAATAAAATAGAATAAAGCTTCTTTTCCATAGGAAAGGGATTCAGTTTCCATAAAAACCTTCATGACCAGACAGCTGATCCTGAGAGGAGAAGTTCTGGGACAGGTCCGAACATTGTCCAGAACATACAGCACACAGGCCTCCTTGTTCTCCACCCTCTTTCTGTTTGAAATTGCTTGGTGATGTATTTTAAATGTAACCATGAATCATGAAGCTATGCGATGCCATGCAGATTAAATCTATACCTCTATACACCCTTGCATATAATCTATACCTCAATACACACTTGCTGGTAATCAGTTATGGTGACTTATGCACTCGAAACACTATAGTATCCATTATTACCAGTGACCAGGAAGTCCTGAAGGGATGGTTTGGGGGGAAGCTAGCAGTTCGAAAGCAAGAAATTGAAAGTAGATAAATAGGTACCACTTCAGTGGGAAGGTAACAGCTTTCCGTGCGCCTCGGAATCTAGTCATGCCAGCCACATGACCATGGAAATGTCTTTGGACAGTGTTGGCTCTTTGGCTTGGAAACGGAGATGAGCACCGCATCCCTAGAGTTGGATTTGACTGGCTTTCGAGCAAGGGAAACCTTTACCTTTACCTAAGAGATGAAGAACGATGATTGTCATAGAAGGTTTGATTCTAAGACAAATACTGTCAGGAGACAGGCCGCGTCAACAGTGCTGGGCCAAAGCAGAAGTGGGTTTAGGAACAATTCCAGCACAGGACCACTTGACCCAATAGAGTTGGGATGTCCTTGGCAAGGAAAAACCCAGACAGGACACATGTGTTTTTCATGACTATACAATAATTTTGCCGATAATGATATGTCACCAAGTTGGTAACAAATCCAAGAGTAGTTGTAAGAATCTGATTGGGTTAGAAGAGCGGGCAGACAAGCCGAACAGAATATAAGAACGGGGGAATATCCTATAGAGATCAGGCAGACAGGATCCCAAGCCTCTCTCTCTCACTTCCTGCCTTTCAGGTACTCATCTGCAGGGGTCATTTCGTAGAAAAAGAGGTGCAGGAGCTCATTAGCATAACTCATTTGCATATGCCACACCCCCTGACATCACCGGAAATGTGTCAGAAGGCAACACCCACCCCTCAGGCTCTGCCCCAAAAATCTCCAGGTATTTCCCAACTCAGATTAAAACCTGGGTCTGCCAAATCCTTGTCTGGAACACAAACCACAACACGACCCTTCATGGGGCAGCAGCTGTTGAGCAGGAGCAAGCAGGAGGGCCTGCATGAGTTATGCAAGTTGCAGGGTGTCAGGTTGTACAGTGGCTGAACTAAGGCCTGACGTGCCCTCTCCCCCTACATTTTACTGACAGAAACAAATGCTTGAAGGCTGGGAATACTGCTGTGGTCGACAAACAGTGGCAATGGGAAAGGAGGGAGGGAAGGAATGGATGGATGGATACCAGCACTTCTGCCTGTCAGAGGGGCTGGTGCGCCGGCCCCTCTGTCAGGCAGAAGAAGCCTTGGATTCCCTTTCTCTCTCCCCACCCCTTTCCCTTTGCCCCGCATAAGAACATAAGAGAAGCCAATGTAGGATCAGGCCAGCGGCCCCTCCAGTCCAACACTCCGTGTCACACAGTGGCCAGAAACACCATCAGGTGCCCTCAGGAGGTCCACCAGTGGGGCCAGGACACTAGAAGCCCTCCCACTGTTGTTCCCTCCCAAGCACCAGGAATCCAGAGCATCACTTGCCCCAGACTGAGAGTTCCTGTCTATACCTTGTGGCTAATAGCCACTGATGGACTTCTGCTCCATATGTTTATCCAATTCCCTCTTGAAGCCGTCCATGCTTGTAGCCGCCACCATCTCCTGTGGCAGTGAATTCCACACGTCGATCACTCTTTGGGTGAAGAAGGACTTCCTTTTATCTATTCTAACGCAACTGTTCAGCCTTTTTTTAAAAAAAAAAAAAGATTTTAAAAGATTTTTTAAAAAAACACTCAAAATTCAGAAGGATAGTTGAGTTGCATTTGTGTCAATGAACAGGGCTTAACAAAGTGGGGAGGGCGGGATATAAATTCAAATTTAGCACATATTAACAGCACGTTGCTGCCCCTTGGCAGATCCTCTTTTCGGGGGCAAGTTCCCCCTGCTGGCCAACTGATCAGTGGCTGGGGGGTGGGGCCTATCAGCAGGGGACCCCCGTTCCAGTGGGGAGGGGCTCTGGGAACCCTAGGTGGATGCAGTAGTGGTCATAAGAATTGATTTTTATTAGAACACAACAGCTGACTAACAGAACAGGCCATAACTGAGCCTCAGTGACTCTAACTCCAGTTATGGTCACAAGACGAGCTTCTCCTTTCTAGATGGCCCCCGGGGAGTTGCTCTTAATGCAGTAGCGCAAATCCGGAGGCTTCAGCTGGTGCAGAATGCCACAGCCAGGCTGTTGATGGGCCTCACTAAGAGGGACCATGTCCAGCCTGTGCTAGCGGCACTGCACTGGCTGCCTATAGCGTACCGGGTTCGCTTCAAGGTTATGGTGCTTACCTTCAAAGCCCTATATGGCCAGGGTCCAACATACCTGAGGGACCGCCTATCCCCATATGTACCCCAGCGAGCACTTCGGTCGGGGGCCCAAAATCTACTCTGTGTACCAGGCCCCAGGGAGGCCAGGCTTGCTGGAACCAAGGCTAGGGCTTTTTCGGTGGCGGCCCCTGTCTGGTGGAATGAGCTCCCGGGTGAGATCAGGACCCTGCGGGACCTTATGCAGTTCCGCAGGGCCTGCAAGACGGAGCTCTTCCACCAGGCTTTCAAATAGGAGCTGCCGCCGCTGGCCCCACATCATGATTGCTATATGGTGATGTGGGTTACCCTGGTGGCTGCCCAGGCCTGATGGCCATGGAAGGCCGTACTTGACCCTAAGCCACCTGTTTTTATATTATAACTGGAAGCATTGGTTAACCAGGGTTGCCAGCCTCCAGGTGGGGCCTGGGGATCTTTTGCTTTTACAACTGATCTCCAGCTGACAGAGATAAGCTCCCCTGAAGAAAATGGTTGCTTTGAAAGGTAGACTCTATGGGATTGTACCATGCTGAGGCCCCTCCCCTCCCCAAACCACACCTTCTCCTGGCTCCACCCCCAAAGTCCCCAGGTATTTTCCAACCAGGTCTTGGCAACCCTATGGTTAACTGGAATTTTACTGTAGATTGTTTTAGGATTTTATAGTGGATTTTAAATGTTATTTGTACTGTATGTTGCACTTTGTGCCATGTTAGCCACCCTGAGCCCGCTTGCGGGGAGGGTGGGGTATAAAACTAAAGAATAAATGAAATAAATGAATAGTGCCAATATACCACAGAAGGGACTGAAAGGAAAGACTGATTTGTTTATTTATCTGGATATAGGGTTGCCAGGTCTGGGTTGGAAAAGACCTGGGGACTTTGGGGGTGAGCCAGGAGAGGGCGGGGTTTGGGGAGGGGAGGGGCCTCAGCATGGTTCAATGCCACAGAGTCCACCCCCCAGAGCAGCCATTTTTTCCAGGGGAAACTGGTCTTTTTCAGCTGGTAATCAGTTGTAAAAGCAGGAGATCCCCAGGCCCCACCTGGAGGCTGGCAACCCTATCTGGATACCTTTTAACCCTGTTTTCTCCATTCACCATGGCCTCAGAGGGCTTCACTCCTGTCTTCACAGTTGCCATAAGATTGGGGGGATTCCTCAAGCAATGTGCTGGCATCACTTCCACTCTTTTTTTCGGGCAAAGGTGCCACTGTCTGACACCGCTCCCACAGGTCTCCGCCCTTCCAATCCTCCCGCTGGGTGCCAGCCAAGGGCGGGAGACCTGAACAGAGGACCAGTCCCTTCCCACTAACTGCTATAAACAGTCTAGACCAGGGGTGGCCAACCTTGCCTAACGTAAGAGCCTCATAGAATAAACATCAGATGTCTGAGAGCCGCAAGACAGGAACAAATATCACACACACATTTTTATTTTTAAAAATATGCAAATGTGCTTTTTATTAACGTTAAATGGGACTGCCAAAAATAAAAACAAACGAGGAAAACCGGTTATTGATAATGATATTACTTGTTTGCTAATGATATTGAGAGAGAGAGAGAGAAAGAGAGAGATGGAAAGAAAGAATTAAAGAAGTGGAAAGAAAGAGAGAGAGAGAGAAACTAGGAAAGCAAATAGATGGGAGGGAGGAGGGAAGGAAGGAAGGGAGAAAGAGAGAAAAAGCATGCCTCCCCTTTGCTTCCCCAGCCGCCCTGCCAGGAGCCGCACAATATGTGTGAAAGAGCCGCATGTGGCTCCCGAGCCACAGGTTGGCCACCCCTGGTCTAGACAACTTGTTACTGGGGGAGGCCCCCGAACTCTCCCTAAGGTTGCCAGCCCCCAGGTCTGGGTGGGGGAACCCCTGCCTTTGGGGGCTCCAATCTGCCCCTTGGCTAGCTGGCCTTTAAAGGGTCTTTTTGTGAGCCCTGCATGTGGGCCTGCCCTCTCCCTCCTTCCTGTTAGATTTAAAGGGCCCTCCTCCAGCTGGTCAGCAGGCCACGTGGTCCCCGCCAATCAGCTGAAGCCCTTTAAATGGGGCAGGAGGGGAGGGAGAGGGGTGGCCGGGCGGGTGGTCACGTTGGGGGTGGGGCTTGGGGCGACGCTTGGGGATGTCCCCCACCCCACCCCTGGAATGCCCCCCAAATTGCCCCGCTGGAGTGAGAAGGGGATCTGGCAACCCTAACTCTCCCTGCTGCATCAGGCTTCCGGCTGAGCTACCTATTTGCTTCCCAAATACAGACTTGCTGTCTTCTGCAGGCATTTGACAGAACCTGAGTGCCCGACATTGGGATTCAGAAATGATTCAATGAAGACTAAACTGCACGTGATATTGGCAATCTGTAAAAGAATACTATAGTTTAGCTGCAGAGAAAAAATGCTGCCAGGCCTAATAAAGATTGGGGCTACACCACGGGGGAAGGAAAGGGTAACTCTTCCACCAGGTCATTTCATGCGTGGCAGCGATAGAATTTATAATTTGGAGACATTCGTATTTTACAGTGTTAAGGAACTGGAAATTTGTGAGCATGCCTTCAGATCACATGACCTTAAGTCTAGGGCAGGGGTTCCCATTCTGGTCCCCGTGGCAGCATGGCACTTGCCAGCGCCTCTTCCGCTGCCCACCAAGTGTTTTAAGAAGGCGAGTGGGGCCAGGTAGGGTTTTCTGCCCAGCAAGGCTTCTGATTGGCTATTGGAGATTTGATTGGCTGTGAAGCAGCTCCCACCACAGCAAAAGGATCTACACTGTGTTACTGAAGTTAAGCTGTGGCAATCATTTTGTGGCTGGCTCCACCTCCTGCAGCAGCCATTTTGTGGCAGCCATTTTGTTGCTGTGCTTGTTACTGCCAATGGCCTGCCTTGATGTAGGGGAAATTAGTAGGGGAGGCCAGAGGGGTATCAGAGACGGCATACCAGTTTATACCAAAGTCCGGTACAGAAGGGAGACTCCAGATTTGAAGAGTAAATTAAATGGTTTTTATTGAAAAGTTTCCTTAATTACAAGCATACTAAGCATTCAAAAAGAGCAAGCAATACAGAACTAAGAAAGCAGAGTTGATTGATAGCGGATAGTTATGGGGTAATACTACCTGTCCAGATATGCAGAGGTCCTTGAATAGAATAGTGCCAATGGCCAGTGTTATGCACTATGGGAAGGCCCAAAGAAGAGACCCTGGGGGTGTACTCAAAGTATAGGCACCGTCCTGAGTCCTTGATGGCCACGTGAGTGGATGGATATAGACACTGGAACACAATGCAGACCAATAGGAGGTCTTGAGGGGCTTGTCTCAGGTGAAGACAAAAGATTACCTGGGCCAGTGAGGGGTCCCAGGAGCTGTGGCGTCAGGAGGGGGCCAGACCTAGGTGTGACCACTGAGGTTCCAGATGGGCAGAGTCTGGATTCACAATAGCATTGACGGGATTCGCCAGGTGTTGGGTGGCGCTACTGGAGCTGGCTGAATGGGTTTGATGACCACTAATGGTCCTGCCAGGGCAGGTTGAGTAGGTTCTTAGGTTTAGACAAAAGGTAGGAGATGGGTCCCTGATTAGTGTCAGGAAGGATTGCTAAACATTTGAATCCAGGGGTCCTTTCGTAAAAAAAGAGGTGCAGGAGCTCATTAGCATAACTCATTTGCATATGCCACACCCCCTGACGTCACCGGAATGACGTCATGGGCAGTGTGTCAGAAGGCCAGACAGGAGGGAGGGGGAAGGAAAGAAGGAAAGGAACAGGAAGGAAGGTAGGTAGGTGGGGGAGAGAAAAGAAAGAAAGAAAAAAAAGTAGGGAGGGGGGAAGGAAGAAAGAAAGGAAGGAAGGAGGGAAGGAAGAAAGAAAGGAACAGTAAGGTAGGTAGGTAGTTGGAAGAGAGAGAAAAGAAAGGAAGGAAGGAAGGGGGGAGAGAGGGAGGAAGGGGGGAAGGAAGGAACAGGTAGGTAGGTGGGGGGAGAGAGGGAAGGAAGGGAGGGGCGCTTCTCCCCACACTGGGGCTGGCTTTCCCTCCCCCCCCTTGCTTGGGCCTGAGTGGTGTTAAGCCACTCAGGCCCGGCTTCTCCCTCCCTTGGGCCCAGGGAGTGGGGTGAGTGGGGGAGGGAGGGGGGGTGACTGGGGGAGGGAGAGTTTTTTTCCTGGGGCCGGCGGCCAGCCGCGGCCCCACGGAAGGTGACTGGGGGCGGGACGGGGCTCCCTCGCGGGGCCGGCGGCCAGCCGCGGCCCCGCGGAAGATGGCAGGGGGCGGGACGGGGCTCCCTCGCGGGGCCGGCGGCCAGCCGCGGCCCCGCGGAAGATGGCAGGGGGCGGGACGGGGCTCCCTCGCGGGGCCGGCGGCCTGCCGCGGCCCCGCGGAAGATGGCAGGGGGCGGGACGGGGCTCCCTCGCGGGGCCGGCGGCCAGCCGCGGCCCCGCGGAAGATGGCAGGGGGCGGGACGGGGCTCCCTCGCGGGGCCGGCGGCCAGCCGCGGCCCCGCGGAAGATGGCAGGGGGCGGGACGGGGCTCCCTCGCGGGGCCGGCGGCCAGCCGCGGCCCCGCGGAAGATGGCAGGGGGCGGGACGGGGCTCCCTCGCGGGGCCGGCGGCCTGCCGCGGCCCCGCGGAAGATGGCAGGGGGCGGGACGGGGCTCCCTCGCGGGGCCGGCGGCCTGCCGCGGCCCCGCGGAAGATAGCAGGGGGCGGGACGGGGCTCACTAGCGGGGCCGGCGGCCTGCCGCGGCCCCGCGGAAGGTAACTGGGGGCCGGACGGGGCTCGCTTGCGGGGCCGGCGGCCGGCCGCGGCCCCGCGGAAGGTGGCTGGGGGCGGGACGGGGCTCCTTTGCGGGGGCCCCCGGCCCCTTCTCTCCCGGAGCGGCGCTCCGGCTCGCTCCGGCCCCAACGGAGCCCTGTTTGAATCTATGATCGGTTTATTTCGGTATCCTGAGGGATGGAGCAGGAAAGACAGTTGTGGAGACAAAGAATTCTCGCGTAGACATAGGTGCACGCAAAAAGGCTAGGTGAAGTTCTGGAGACAGAAGGGCTATCGGCCAGGTGGCCTCTGAATAGCCTTTAGAAATGTAGATACTTTACCTGGTGGAACCCATTGTTATTCCATAAGCATACCTCTGCTGGGTGTAGGGGGAGGTTGCCTTGGAGGACTGCCTTGTGCCACCTGAAATTAAACCCTTTTCCAGAGCTGTGGATAGCTCTGTGTTTCAGATCCCAGAGTGTCCTCTTTGACCTGACTTTTGGGGGACTCTGGTTCAGGTTAGAAGTGGAGTGCCCCTTGCTATTTAGGGCTATCTGTGAGTAAGGCCTCTGGGCTACATGCTGACCATGCTGTGTCAGAATTCTAAATGTGGCCACAGGCTCAAAAAGGTTAGGAACTCCTACTCTAAGGCAAGCCTTGTTTTGTGTGTGTGTGTGTGTTAAGTGCCATCAAGTCACTTCTGACTAGGGTTGCCAGATCCCCCCCCCCCAAGTAAAGGTGGGGGTCCCCTGCAGCCAGGCCCTGTCCCTTAGCCACCAATCAGGTGGCTGGCAGGGAGACTTACCAGTAGAAAGAGGAAGGCCTAGGCCATGTTGCCAGCATTACTCAGGAAGTGACATTATCACACCAGTGACTTTTGGGCACCTCTCTGGTATTTGGGCAAAGACTCTATGGTAGAAGCCAGTTTTACCATAGAGTTTTTTGCCCAAATACTAGAGCATCACTCAAAAGTTGCTGGTATGATGACATCACTTCCTATTCAAGGCCAGCAATGTAGCCTGGGCCTTTCTCCTGGTAAGTCCCCCCTCTCCCCTGCCAATTGCCAGGAGGGACCTTGCAACCCTACTTCCAACCCATGGCGATCTTATGAATTAACGTTCTCCAAAATGTCCTATCATTAGTAGCCATTCTCAGGTCTTACGAAGGGAGGGCCGTGGCTTTTTTATTGAGTCAAAGCCTTGTAGTACAAGGTGTTTTAGTAGCTCTTTTATAGTAAAGTTGTTTTAAGCCATTCCTCATTCTGGTAGTCTTCAGCTATGAGCCCAGAAATAATAATAAACAACCTTCTGCTGCTCATTGGAAGCAAAACAGAATGCAGAAACAGAATGAGTTCAATCCTCCAGAGACAAAGCACAGCGCATCTTCTCTCTCCAGAGAGGCCAGATATGAGTGTATTGCCATAAAGGTCCTGCTTGTTTTATGTCACAATAAAGAAAAAAAGACAGAGACCCATACTGTGCTTGTTCATTTATTTAGATAACGTATAGGCCACTGTGACAGGCCGTGTCTATCAGCTGAGGGGACCAATGCTCCCTCTAAGCTGCGGAGTCTTGTGAGCAAAAATTCGACTTTGTGAGCAACTGGCATTAAAGTTGTGAGTGAGTGATTTGGCTACTGCATAAATTAGTTTGCTCTCTGGAGCCATCCTTCCTGAGCGAAGACGGAAATGTGTGAGCCGGAGGCTAAAGAACTGTGAGCCAGCTCACACTAACTCAGCTTAGAGCAGCGGTTCTCAACCTTCCGAATGCTGTGACCCTTTAATACAGTTCCTCATGTTGTGGTGACCCCCCCCCCAACCATAAAATTATTTTCATTGCTACTTTGTAACTGTAATTTTGCTACTGTTATGAATCGTAATGTAAATATCTGATATGCAGGATGTATTTTCATTGTTACAAATTGAACATAATTAAGGCATAGCGATTAATCACAAAAACATTCCCTGCGCGCGGGAATGCTAGCCCCACCCCCGCCCAATGCTCCCTCTTCAGCTGCGGGGTCTTCTTGTGAGCAAACTGTACACCCCTCAAGACTTAGCCCGGGAAATAGTCAAGAGAACTGGTGCATGCGTGCGTGGAAATTGTGTATTTGGTTATTGTCTCTCCCCCCCCCCTCTTTTTTTGCTTTGCAAATAGGACATTGTTAGGTTGACCTCATCCCTATGACGTCTTGTGTCAGAGGGGGCAGGGGGGCGGGAAGAGCTAGGGAGAAAGGGGGGGAGAAAATGCAGGCCGAGCGGAGGGGACTTTTCTTACCGCCGGCTGCCTGGCGATGGACACTGATGGTGGGCTCTTCTCCCCCCTCTCCTTCCCCCCCAGCTCCCCTAAACAAACACATCTGACTCGACCTGGGTGGGCAGGAGGGAGCAATTTGTGAGGAGAGGTAGCGGGCCTTACCTGCCCAAGACTGTCACCTGATCTTTTGCCGGGGAGGGCCGGAGGAGTGGTGTGTGTGTGAAGGAAGGGGATGGCAGAGGGAATGCCAGCTCGGTCGGTCAATGATGATCCTGAGGAGGAGAGTCCAGCTCAGTTTCTTTCAACAAGTCTTGTGTGGGAGGGGGGCAGGGGAGGGGGAAGAGTGTGGGAAGATCTCCCTCCCCTCGCCCGCCCCTTCCCGCCCTCCCCCCACCCCTGGGGGAGAAAACAGGAAAACCAACACATTTGGAGCCATTAACTCTTCAGAGGTGAATCCTGTCGGTGGCTTTTGCACCTGGTGGAACTGCGCCTGCCCCAGGGAGCCACACATATTTTTTGAAAATCCCCGGGAAACTGGAAGACAACCAGCAGCAACGACTGTTTTAGATGCAGATAAATATTTCAAGGAGATTGCTGTTGATTGCCTTCTAGTTCCCTGGGGATTTTAAAAACTAGATACATAAAATAATGGGGGGGGGGGGGGTTGGAGGAAAAAAATGACCTTTGGAACACCCTCAGACAGTCTCAGGGTCCCACAAAAGAGCACTGCAGAGAAAAAAAGGTGCCGCTTAAATGGAGTGGATTCGAGTATCTGAGCTGAATATTAGAGGCGGGTGGACGCTGACGACTGTGAGGCTTCTGCCCTAAGCAGTCAAAGATCAGACCTTTGTTGATGAAACAGAGTTCTTTATTTCTTAGTACTGCATGACAGGTTCTCGAATGTTTGTTAGAGATAACACTTACAATAGAGTCAGGGTTAATATACTCTCCAGTACAGTTTGAATCCCCAATAGTCAACCAATCACAAAAAGGGGGAAAGCGCGGGCTAAAGTCTTTAGGCCGTTTTACTTCCCACAGGAAAAGGTGAAGTGTGAAAGTTGTAAATTTTTCCCTCTTGAACTAGGCGCCTCAGATGTACCCACTCTGTGCATAACAAATGGCTTTTCAAGGACTTCTCACAGCGATAAGATAGTTCCGTGTCTCCGCTGGCTGAGGTCGCCACTCTCCCGGGTAAAATGGTTACATTGACCAGACCCACAATTAGCAATATAACTCAAGGCAATAAAGTGAAGGAGAGGAAACCTGAGCCCTCTTGAAAGAGATAACAGATTGTTACAACTGAACTGCATTGGCATGTTACATTGAGAAGGGTTACACAAAGCACAGAAGAAAACCTTTGTTAGGATCCCAAGATCCTGACAACGACTGGGGGAGGAGAACCACGTTCGAGTATCCCAAAGGTCACTTGTGCACTGTCACTTCTGTCACTCTTTTGTCCCTATTTCTTGGGGGGGCCCTTTTCCCACATTGGGGGCGGGGGTGGGGGAGAGAGACTCTGAAGTGACAGAGACAAATGAGTGACAAAAATGACCTTGTGCCGGAAAGTGGCACGCTGCACAGGAAAGCTCCTGCCCGGAATAAAACTTTGGTGGTCTTCAAAATGCCGCTGGACTCGAACTGGTTCTGCTGCTTCAGCCCAGCACGGCTCCCCACCCGAACGTGAGGAGAGGCAGGTACCTAAAGGGGGGAGTGGAAGAATGCCAGGTGGGAGCCGGCCCTGGTCGACTGCGGCACCTTGCAATGCTTCTGGATGTAGCCCACAAAGCCCTGCGCCTGGCCGGTGTTTTGGGGCGGTTTTACTCTAGGAAGGGCTGGAAGGGAAGCGACGGACCGCGGTCCTCAGTGGCGATCACGTGGTCTTAGGCGACCCCCAAAGGGGTCGCAACCCATAGGTTGAGAACCATTGGCTTAGAGAGAACACTGGAGGAGACCCACACAGCCTCCTGTGATTTTGGGGGAACCAGGTCTATTTTAAACTATGAACCTTTCCCTCAGATACCAGATCTTCTAAAGCAGTGAGTGTCTAGAGTTTGGGTTCACTGTTGTGAGGTAAGTTTTGTGGTGCACAAGTAGAATATGGAGGTCACTGAATATAATTGCCCTGCCCAGGGATTGTTCTAACGATTACTGACACTCTGTGAGAGTCCTACAGAGTCAGTCAACAACAAACATCCTTAAAGAAAGGTAGTCTTTATTGAGAAAGGTCTGTTGTAATCATCTACACATCCTGTGTCAGTAATGGTTAGAACAATCCCTTGGCAGGGGAATTATACAGAATTCAAAGAGGGTCTCACAAAGGAATGCAACCAATCATATAAATCACAGAAAATGTGCCCAATATACTGGCTTTAGTTTCTCAGGGGAAAAGTGGGAAGGTACATAGCCAGGCACCGACAGGCCTCCAAGGCTGAGTTGGCTGAAGCTAAATCTGGTGAAGACGGAGGTCCTGTGCCTGAGTCGGGGCGGTTCGGGGCTGGGGCTCCTGACCTTCGATGGGGCGCCATTGGTACCTGCGCTGGTGGTTAGAAGTTTGGGAGTGCTCCTGGAATCCTCCTTAGCAATGGAGGCCCAGGTGGCAGCCATGGCTAAACTGGCCTTTTACCATCTTCGGCTGGTTCGGCAGTTGGCTCCCTTCCTCGACATTGATGATGTGGCCACAGTGATCCATGCGATGGTCACCTCAAGACTAGACTATTGTAACTCTCTCTACATGGGGCTGCCCTTCTCGCAAATCCAGACGCTGCAGCTGGTGCAGAATGCCGCAGCTAGGCTATAGATGTGTCTCCCTAGACGGGAGCACATCCAGCCGGTGCTGAAGGCATGGCACTGCACTGGCTGCCAATAGCATACCAAATTCCCTTCAAGGTACTGGTACTTACCTTTAAAGCCCTAAACAGCCAGGGTCCAAAATAATTGAGGGACCGCCTTTCCCCATATATACCCCATATACACCATATATACCCCACCTATACCCGTATATACAACATCGCCTGGTAATTCCAGGCCCCAGGGAGGCCCAGGCTCACTGGCACCAGAGCTAGGGCCTTTTTAGTGGCGGCTCCTTACTGGTGGAATGAGCTCCCAGAGGAAATCAGGGCCCTGCAGGACTTTATGCAGTTCCGCAGGGCCTGCAAGACAGAGCTCTTCCACCAGGCCTTCAACTAGGAGCCCCCCCCCATTATCATAATGGCCACTACTAATATCTGTGGTGGGGGCTGGCCGTAGCTTGAGTGAACCAGACCATCTGTAGAATGGGAGACTGATGAGGAATATGGCACGCCATCTAGTTTCTGTCAACTCTGCGAGCACTTTAATTGGGAACTGTTGATTGTTGACTGTTAATGTTAATGCTAATTTTTAAACTGTTTTTAAATGTTTTTATATGAACCTTGGCTCATTGGGCCCAGCTGTGTAAGCCGCTCTGAGCCTGCTTACAGGGAGAGCGGCCTATAAATATAGCAATAAATAAATATAAATAAAAGGTCAGAGCCAGGCAGTGAGCGATAAGCAAGCTATGAGAAACAAAACAGAACATTCCATGCACCTGACATCACAGAGTGGCTCAGGCCACTTCCCGGGCAGGGGATGACAGCACTAGCTGACACTGAGGCAGGAATTATATATTAACGACAAAGGAACGGAACCACAGCACAGGTCTCCAGATAGACAAAAGAGAAACCTGGCCAGGGCACATCAGTTTAGAGAGAAGTTTCAACTTTCTATAATACTTTCAAGCATAAACAGGCGTCTGCCAATTAGCCACTAGGTTGGATCCTCACACACCCACAGCAGCCTTCCCTCTCCCAAGAGTCAGTCTAAATGGCGCGAGGTCTGCTCATTGCCCGAGACAGGCCTACTAACAACTGGGTACCCTATCCTCTGTCAGAAGTAGGGCCAAACCACCCTACCACACTGCCAAGCAGAGCCACCCTTCTGTCTGCTTTTCTCCTGAGCCAGAACAGAGCTCTCAGGGCTCCCTCCCAGAGGCAGAACTGAACTCCGCTCCGCTGTGCTTCTGTTAGGTTCTGACAATAGTATGCTTGTATTTCTGTGTCTGTGATTTATATTGTAGCCATTTGTTATTTACTGCTTGCCTTGAAGTATATTATCTGCTCTGCTAAATGTAACTGTCCCTTCCCGGGAGGGTGGCGTGCCACATTCCTGAACGTCATATAAACAACTGGGACTATCGCATCCGTCCACTCCCACTGGCCTTTGAGATTCGAAGTATTTTATCTTGCTGTTCTAACCTTGGGGACTTTTGGATTGTTTCTAACCAAATGTTTAGCCTATCATTCACACATTTGGGTCACACAGGGCAGGAAGGGAATTTTTATTGCTTTCCCACCTCTTCTGTGAGAACCAAACGGTTGCCACTTTTTCCCGCTTCTTTGTATCTATTCTGATTGGTCCAGTGCCTATATTCAACTGCGACTGAAGGTATATTAATCCCTGTTGCTTGCTGTCATGTAGCTCTAACAAACATCGAGAACCTGAACCATTATTGGAATAAAAGAACTTTGCTTTTATCAAAGGTCTGGTCTGATAGTGTCAGCTCAAAAGCCTCACAGCTTCCCTCCAACATTCCATCCTCCCTTCTCAAAGGTGACTGGACGCCGGAACAGCACTCCCATAGGTTCGAGTGAGTGGCGTTTTCCCCTTCAGGGGCAGGACAGCCTGCTTTCCATCACAGACACCTCCGCAGAGAATATGCGCCAGTCATACTGCAAAACAAAAACATGACAAAATCATCAAACAGCATAAAAATCATTTAAAAGTAACTATAAAAAAACTCAGCCAGGGCATAATAACATTTAGCAGCCTCATGTGAGTCTCATAAAGCGGGCTAGTAACGGGCTGAAAAAACAGTTTTTAAAAATCAGTTCCTTAAAAGCATGGGCAAAAAAAAAGAAAGAAATGTTTTGGCCTGGCACCTAAAGGACAGTAAAATAGATGCGAGACGAGCCTCAAGGGGAAGAGCATTCCATTGGTGAGGGGCCACCACTGAAAAAGTCCCGTCGCTCGTTGCCACCTCACATCTGCACGAGAGGCACAGAGAGGAGGGCTTGCGAGGCAGATCCTAACTGGCAGGCTGGATAGGCCATACTTGGCCAGGGAAGCAAAGCAGGGTGGGAAAGTTAACCCTTTCCTTCCCTAGCATTATAGCCCAGTTCCTTTCCCACCACCAGCCACACTTCCACAATCCCTTCTTGCTGCTAAATTCAATGACATATTCCCAGCATTGCCTGTAGTTTGGCTTTTAGTTCTTATACACAGCTGGGTAAACATTGCAACACTGGTACACCCAGAGAACGACTGTTCTCTGTGACAGGACTCTGTCGCTTCACCCCTTCATCTCAAACGTCATGATGCAGAGAGACTGCTTAAATGCAATGTGGCGGTTTCACCGGAAAGGTCAATGGAATGTATTGCGATGGCCATTAATCAATCCTTCCTCTACTCTCTAATTATGTTGACTGGCTTCACAGAATGAAGTGTTGGTTACAGATTACCTATACATTTATTCACTGTCTCAGCTGCTGCCACCTCTCTGGGAGATCGGGGAGACATTTTCACAGGGCGGCTGTTTGGCTGGGAGACTCCCCTCCTGTGACAGTGACAGGGACAGTGGCTTGCCCACTGGGGCAAGAGTCTTGCTAACTGAACCATGGCTTGAGTCAGACCGTCTTGCACCATGTTCATCTCTAGGGATACTCGAACACCCATCATTTGGGTTCGCTTTCTGCTCACCAGTTGCAAGCAGGGAGCCACTTGCTGAAAGCCTGTTCAGCCATTTGCAAGCAGCTCACACCTGCAGATTGAGTTACTGTTCGCATATGCAAACAGCACAGTATAGTGCAATTGGCAATATTTTATGTATGTGCAATTTTTACACAACCCAATCATAGTCCTAGTTTTCCCCTCCCCAAGGACACGTTGTCTCCACTCAGCAGACAGTCATATCAATCAACAGCGAAGCAGATAAAGCCCGGTGGTGCTGGTGGTGGTTAAACAGTAAGCAGATTAAAAAGTCAGCCAGTGATTAGAAATAAAAACTGTGTTTTTTTGACCCAGTAGTAGGTGAGAGGGAGCTCAGAAACCCGACTGACAAATGGTTTCCATTCTCAGAAAAGTTTTATATGTATGAGTGTTAAAAGTAAAACTTAAATAGTTGGAATAAGGTTTAAAACAGTTATGCGAATAAGGCTAGAAGACCAAGTGAATGTAAATGAATAGTCTTGTTAACCCAATCTTCCTCCCCAATATTGATTAGTAAGGACTGACAGTTAATAGAAAAGAGTTCTTGAAGAGATGTACATTGTTAAAGGCATTTATTATTGTGTAAAACATAAAATCTAATAAACAATGTTTAAAAAAAAGAAAGAAAAAGAAAGAAAAACTGTGGGTTCCTTTCATGTTTGCAGTTTGGTGTTTCAGGCTGTGTTATCTATCATCAAGGTTGTTTGGCACATGTCTTACGGGAGCTGTGATACCCTCCCCACATAATTTAATTACCTAACTATGCACAATCCGGGGGGAGGGGGGAGACTCAGTTTCACCCACTGCCCACAATGAAGAAAGGTGCCGAAGTGGCTTGCAAGGCAGAAGGAAACGAAACCCAAACCCTCCAAGTCAGCAGAGGCTGCACAGACAGAAAGATCCATGTCCCGTGCATGCACAGCTGGATACAAGCCTACATGGTTGTTAGATGGATTGCTGGGATCATGCATAGGAAGCCCTGTGACCACTCAGAATCCCTCTGATTATCACAGTGATCTAGCACACTGTTTTTCAACCACTGTGCTGCGGCACACTGGTGTGCCGCGAGATATTGTCAGGTGTGCCGTGGGAAATTATCCAATTTGTGTGCCTGTGCGGTCTCGCGTCTGGCAGAGTAATCATGTAGTACTCTTCCATACCAGTAGGTGGCAGCAGCAGCAGGTAGCTAATTGCCTCGTGCTTGGAGACAAGCGAATTAGTGACGCATGGATGAAGCGACAGGTGGCATTGTGGATAGCAGGACAACGGTGAAAGTGATGGATAAGTTTTTGAAGAGGAAAAATGCTGACTCTGAACTGGACCCTGGACAAAATCCGGACCCAGATGAAGGCCCTAGTATGAGTGGCGGTCAAAAGAAAGCAAAGACGGTGACGTCCAGCAAAGTTTCTGGCGCGAGGCAATACAACGAAAGCTATCTTTCATTTGGATTTACTTTTACCGGAGATGCAACAGCACTGACTCCGTTGTGCTTGGTATGTGGTGAAAAGCTCTCCAACAGTGCTATGGTCCCAAGTAAGCTTAAACGCCATCTCCAAACGAAACACCCTTCACTTCAAAACAAAAATGTGGAGTATTTTGTTCGCCTGCGTGAACACATGGAGAAACAAGCAACTTTCATGAGAAAAACCGCAAAGGTAAACAAGAAAGCCCTTAAAGCTAGCTACCACGTCGCTGAACTTGTGGCTAAATCAAAAAAGTCCCACACTGTGGTAGAGCAATTAATACTTCCCGCCTGCAAAGCCATTGTAAATGAGATGCTCGGACCCGAAGCAGCTAAAGAAATAGCCAAAGTCCCTCTCTCAGATAACACAATTTCCAGACATATTGATGAGATGTCTGCAGACATCGAAAGTGTGGTTTTGGACAAGATCCGTATCAGTAATAAATTTGCGTCAAATAACGTCATTCTTCAATGTTAAAAAAACGCTTATATTAACAATACAACACTTATATTGTTAATATAAGCTTTTTTCACATTTTCAGCTGGTGGTGTGCCGCGGGATTTTTTCAATGAAAGAAATGTGCCTTAGCTCGAAAAAGGTTGAAAAACACTGATCTAGCATATTATGGAGTCCGATCCTATGCTTGTTTAATTAGAAGCAAGTCCCACAGAGTTCAATTGCTTTTGTTCACTTTACGGCACAGAAGAGCATGCTTCTGTCTCCAGGAAGGAACCTGGGACTGAAAGATTGCATTAGTCATGTCCTGATCACACAGAAAGAAGGGGACAGCAGGCAAAAAGCAACAGCAAAAAGGGACACACACCAGCAGAGATGCAAAAGGCTCACCCCTGCCCTGCCCTGGATAGCCTAGGCAAGCCCGATCTCAGAAGTGAAGCAGGGTCGACTCCGGCAAGTACTTGGATGGGAGACCTCCTTCGAATGCCAGAGGCGGGAAGTGGGGGCAGGCCTTATCAGCCACCTCTCTGAATATCCTCCAGGCCCCCAGTTGGGGTCGGTCACCAGAGGTCGCCATGACTTCCAGGTGTACACTTCCAGGCATGCACGCACATAAAAATACAAAAAATACCAAACAAAACAAAATACGCCTCCCCACTACCCTCAGCTCACATCCTCACCGCCTTCCTTCTCCAAGCACTTTTCTCCCAGCCAAGGTCACTGTGGAAAAGCTAACCCGGAAGTGACCACTGCTGCTGACCTGTAAGTGATGCTGTGTCATACAGAAAAGCAGCAGTGGGACTATTCCCTGGGCCAGCAAAAATCAGGAACCCTCAGAAACGGGAAGCTGCAGGGCAGAGGGCTCACCCTGGGAGCACAGAACACCTCAGAGAGACTACGCAGCACTGTCGTCTTCCAAAGAGCTCTGGGCTCTGAGCAGCATTGCGTCCTTGCCCACCGGCATGGGCATTTTTGCTGAAGTGGACCTCCATCATAGCCAAAGAAGAAGTGACTGGATTTATACCCCGCCCTTCACTTGGGCTGCGTCCAGACGACAACGTTGAAGAGCAATCAGCCCGTTTTTTTAAAAAACTGAATGAAATCATCCTGAAAGAATGGCATCCAGATGGCGATCCACTCACCTGTCTCAGCGCGCAGTTGTTCCATGACTGGATGTCCAGACCTTACCGTGCTTTAACCACAAAGCCCGCGTTTTTTGTTTTTTAAAAATCCATGCATGCGCATAAACAGGCGAGTGAACCAGCAAACCCTTATGCGAACACACATGCACACTGATGACCCTGTTCGGCAGACCGATTCACGCTGATTCACACATGTGCATGTCTCATGTGCGCATGCGCAGATGGCCGCACCAAGGGTGCACATGTGCGCATGCGGATAATTGTTTTTTAAAAAAGATGGTGATCGCAGTCTTGGCGTGCAAGATAATGATCAGACATTTGGGAAGTGCGCGCCAAGACTGCACCACTCATCTGCACTGGACCAAAACAGGTATCAAAAAGCCGCTGAGAATAGTGGGGGGAAACGGGAGACAGATGACTGGGGCACGAAAGACAGCTGTTGCTGTCTGATCATGCCATTTAAATCCGTCAGGGAAGAGGAAGGAGAGCGGATCAAACTGAGCGTCTGAACGCACCCTTGGAGTCTCAGAGCGGCTTACAAACTCCTTTCCCTCCCCCTCCCCACAGCAGACACCCTGTGAGACGGGTGGGGCTGAGAGAGCTCTGCTCTTTTTCAACAACTGCTGTGCCAGAGCTACGGCTTGCCCAAGGTCATCCAGCAGCTGCAAGTGGAGGGGTGGGGAATCAAGCCTGGTTCTCCCAGATTAGAGTCCACACACTTAACCACTACACCAAATTGGCTCAGTGTGAACCAAACCTCAGAGCTCCATCTATACAAACCCTCCCAGAGACTGGCCCCTAGCTACAGTGGGGCTACTGGGGGCTCTGCCCCCTTCCTTAAAGGGCTAGCCCCACAAGATATTTTTGAGAATAAGATTTTTTGAGAAGAATCAGGGGGCCACGCGCACAGCCCTCTGCTTATTTTCAAAAGCATTTCAAGGGATGCTTTTGAGAAGAAGCGGGGGATGGAGCGCCCTCCTCTCCTTCCCCTCCTGCAAGATGTATAGGGCCCTCCAGCTGATCGGTGGGCCACGTGCTCCCTGCCAATTAGCTGAAGGGCACTTTAAATCTTGCAGGAGGGGAGGGAGAGGTGTGGCCCGTGGCCGTCAGGCTTGGAGGCAGATTGGAGCAAACATAAACATAATGGCAGCCCCACCAGAAAAATTTTTGCCCCACAAGCTACAAAATCCAGGCTTCTGGCCTGCCCAGAGATAAGACAGATGCCACCTGTGGAGAGGTAAATTCCCCTGCTAAGACTCCCTTGAAAGGTGGGGTTCCATCTTCTGAGTCACCTTCTCCCACCCACTGGAAGCTACGTCCACTTCTGCTATCAAATCTGGCTGCAAAGAAAAGCGCTTGGAGAGAGAAGCTATAATGTACAATAAGTCCGATGCATGGGAAGAGGCCTACTCAGAAGCAAGTCCCTTTTCCTGTTAAAATGGGACACACATACCACCCACTCCCCTCTTATTAGATAATTTAATGTGGTTCCCTGTCGAAAAATACAGGCCAGCCACTATTGTATCTAGTTTGACCCTCAGCCATAAGTAGTAGTGAAAAGAGTTCGTTAGATATTGAAGCCATAATAGGACATCCATGTTACGTCTTGTTTGTTATAATGCATTGCATTGTCAGGGTTGTGGTCGTTCAATCCCCTCAGTCTTATTGGCTGCCTAATAAAGACTCCTTATTGGTCCTGAAGCCAATCCAGGGAACCAATCACAGAGCCCTGCTTAGGTCCAATGAGACTGCATGTAAATAGTTACAATGTATATAGTTAGCTGTTGAAACCCTATAAGTTGAGTGCTGCTCTTGCTAGAGCCATCCCAGAGCTGAATGATGTTTGAAATAAAAGCTTGCATTTG
This sequence comes from Lepidodactylus listeri, assembly GCA_029233225.1. NCBI lineage: Eukaryota > Metazoa > Chordata > Lepidosauria > Squamata > Gekkonidae > Lepidodactylus > Lepidodactylus listeri. Next base: position 104,797,321 of record JARCFY010000009.1, on the reverse strand, counting down.
ATTCATCGTCTCCCGAATTCAGTACTTAAAAATCCACATTTGGATAGTCTGTTTAAGTAACATTTTCTGTAAAGACATCTCCTGCAGGAAGAGGGGGGATCTACTACTTGTACCTGTCTGGCTTTAGTGCTCTGCTGCTGGTTTGATCTCACATTCAATCAACTCGACCTTCAGTTGCTAAAGTATTCAAAAGTTTTTACACAGAGAGAGACACAAAATATTTCCACTATTGTAGAACTATTATTTTTGCAAAGCACCTTATTCTAAGTACCACTCTTGCCTTTTGTGTCATTTGATCACTGAATGTACTTGCTTTTGTGATGGCTTTTACAATAAAGGATGAAGAGGACACTTGCTTCGTGGGAATGGGTGATGAGCTGAGTTCCTAGAGCTTGGAACGCAGATCACATCGACCTGCTAAGATGGGATCTGACCTGTATTTTGCATGATTATATATGTGTAAACCCCGCCCCCCACAAAAAAAGGCATCTTTTCATTTTTGCTGTTGCTTTGGGGTAGGATCCTGCAGTCCACAGAAACAATGACCACAGATCTCTCCAGCATTCCCCATCCTCCTTTCCAATCCCAAGAAAGTTTACTCCCCCAGGGTCAGTGGATTGGGAGGCTGCAATGGAGAGAAGGAAGACAAGTGAAATCATTCCGTTCTTCTTCTGTCAGCAGAGCTGTGCTATTAGACCTCGGGAATAGAATTTCCTGGGGTTGAAAAGGCTGCTGGGATGAAGAAAATATAGGGAAAAGCCACAAACATCAGCACCCAGTTTGGTGTAGTGGTTAGGAGCACGGACTCTAATCTGGGAGAACCAGGTTTGATTCCCCACTGCTCCACATGCAGCTGCTGGTGTGACCTTGGGTCAGTCATAAGTTCTTTTAGAGTTGTTCTCTCAAGAGCAGTCCTTGTGTTAGCCTGACTGCTCTTTTGTTTAGTAATATTTGGGGGAATATTAGCTCTTAACAATATGTAGCAGGCGTTGCGGATCTCCACCTGTGCCTATAGAGGCTGCGCTTCACTGAGACTTCCCAGGAACTGATACAAGACTCAAGTTAAGAGTTATAAAGATAAGGTGTTTACTATAAAAATGATAAAAGATTCATAGGCAATATTACACAATTATACACACAGTTACGCAGATCTATGAAATTAGGTAGAAATACAGAGACGTTTGCATGAGCAGGAGAATTGATGGTATCCGTCGAGGGTGATATTTACCTCTAAAGGAATCTAACGAAGTCCGTCTGGAAAAGTGGGGGGAGAAGAAGTATCTTCGAACAAAGGAGAAAGGATTGTGGTTCTGAACCAGCAGAGGCCACGTGGCAGATCCAAGTGGTGCACCCAAGGATCCGTGTGGGAGGGAGGAAGAGCAAGCAGGAGTGGGGAGGAAAATCTGACTTGTGACTTTGGGGAGCAGTATTTATGGGGGGGGGTGTTCTCGGGAGGTTGGCAAGGTATGAGACCTTCCCAAGAATGCCTATAGATGGTCTGTTCTCTGTCCCTAGCCACTAAGAGGGTCCTATGGGCGTGGTCAATATTTAGATCTACCTGATGGTCAGGACAGGATGTTGACGTCAGCTGCATCTGGCATGGTCTTCTAGATGAAAGGGGTCCTGGGCGGCAGAACCAGTCCATCAGGAAGTGTCCCGCTGCTTTCGCACCCTTGTGTGAAGTCCTTTGATATGTCAAATGGAGGGGGAAGTTGCAGGAGGGGGTTCAAGCCTGTGTATGGAGTTCGTACTTTCATGGAGTTAGTGGTGTGTGTCTCTGGCCAAAACGCTTCACATGTCTTTGTGTGTGTGTGAGTGTCTTTGTGCTTTGTGGCAACCTCCAGGCTGGAGGTGGTAACCTCAGAAAATGGTGCTTTAAACCTTCGTTGAAAGCATCTGCCACCATTTTTCCACTGGTCACCTCGTGCACTATTTTAACTCACATAACTGGCAGCATAGTCCATTCACTGCTCTCATAAATCACCAGAAAAGTCCTCAAGAATGTTGCTCTGGCTTACATGCGAGAGAGCTCTCTCAGCCCCACCTACCTCACAGGGTGTCTGTTGTGGGGAGGGGAAGGGAAAAGGAGATTGGAAGATGTTCTAAGACTCCTTCGGGTAGTGAAAGGCAAGGTATAAATCCAATCTCTCTCTCTCTCTCTCTCTCTCTCTCACCTTCCACTGATGAATTGTGGAATCCAAGCCTTTGTGTATAGGGGTAGAACTAATGGTAAAATTAAAACTGAAAACTAGTTAAGATTACCAAACACACCAATTTGGTTGAGTCCATGACTGCAACCAGTGGGCTCTTCCACATGCTCATTTTTGTTGTTAGTGTGCCCCTATTGCTTCAAGGTTTTTTCCTGTTCCACACATGATTTTCTCCCTCTAGTGGTGTTTCAATATTACATCACTGTATCTTTACTGCAGGGAAATATGCCAGAAATAGAGCAACGTAATATAGAAGCGACCACTAGAGGGAGCAAAACACTGCAGTTTTGTTTTGTTTTTAAATCCCAAATCACCAGGGGTGCACAGGCAATGAAACGGAGAGTGTTGAATGGAGTGGAGCCCAAAGTCCATATCGTACAAAAACAAATCATATAACTTGCCTTACTTTATGGGACCCAGGATGACTAGGCAGCCCCATGGAAGACACTGTTTAGATTTTCTTCATAAGACCCCAAAACATCTTAGGCCAGTTCTGATAATGTGATAAGAGGAACTAGTTTGAGCACAGCCCCATTTCAAAGAATATTATATAAAAAAGAATGTTTTTGAATGTCATGACAGATATAACTCTTATACTGAATTCATGTATATGTAATTAATGAATACATTGGTGAACTAGAATCAAGTCACAGATGTGGTGACACAACAGATCCTTTAAAAGTTAAAATAATTTTGCTTATTCCTTCAAAAGGAGGTCTCAGGCCCCCATGAATATGAATTTCGGGATCAGGTACTACCAGTAAAGGATGTTGGTTGAGGAACTCTCTTGGAACAGAAATTTCTGAAGCCTTCTTCGAAGTCATAATCCTTGACCTGGAGACTTCCCCCTGTCAGATTCTCTGCCATTAATTGTTGCATCTGGGGGCTTTATTTACGGTTAGCCTTGAAGTTTATTGCAGGTCCTGCTTAATGTGTCTTTTCTTCCCCGGGAGGGTGGCTTGCTGCATTCCATCGCGTCACATAAACAAGCCTGGCTATCTCTTCCTGTCTCCTCCCTCTTCGTCTCTGGAGCCTCGAATGTTTTATCTTGCTTTTATAACCTTGGGGAACTGTTGAACTGTTTCTACCCAGGTGTCTGGTCTGCGAAATGCAATTAGAGGTCACAAAGGGGCATGGGGGGAATTTTTAGTGCTTTTGCGCCTTTTCTGTGAGAACCAATGGCTTAGAGGTTTTCGCGCTTTTTTGTATTCATCCTGATTGGCCTTCTGCCTGCTATTACCTGAAGGTGGGGGGTATATTAATCCCTGCTGTCTGTAACCAAGTATCTCTAACATACATTGAGTACCTGAACCATCATTAAGAATAAAAGAACTTTTGCTTCAACAAAGGTCTGGGTTATTGATTCGAATCAGAAGCCTCACCCCCCCCCCCCAAATAAGTGGGGATTAGTTGCGGCTACCCAGTGGAGGGGGGAAGGCAGTCTGTGCGTGCTCAAAGGAAAATCTGAGCCTGTGCCCCAAAAACAGGTACCCACACTGGTGCTTGCTTCTGTAGAAAGAATCTATACTTGTCATCCAGTGTTCCCTCTAAACTGAGCTAGTGTGAGCTGGCTCACAGTTTTCTAGCCTCCAGCTCACACATTTTTGTCTTTGCTCAGGCAGGATGGCTCCAGAGCAAACTAATTTATGCAGTAGCCAAATTGCTCGCTCACAACTTTAATCCCAGCAGCTCACAGAGTAGAATTTTTGCTCACAAAACTCCACAGCTTAGCGGGAGCATTGACATACCAAAATATTCTTGTTTATAATACCCTTTGAAATGGTGCTGTTATAGATTATTTTTCTTATGAGAAAACCGTGCTATAGAGTTTGGGGTCCCAGTCTAGCTTTTTGTGCACAGCTGCCGATCCTACATGTGCATAACCATTTCCAAAACCCAGAAACTGTGCTGAGCAGCCATCTGGTGGGGAGAGAGACAAGATCAAACTGCCCCCCAAATGAACTTCAGATTGGTTCTACGAGCAGCACTGTGATAGGGCTACACATGCACAGCCATGGAGCTTGGGGGGGGGGGGTTGGAGAAGCATGTACTTGGCTTTTGCATGTGTGTGTCTGTGCACATCCTCATCCAGCTAAGATGGAGTGAACACACAGTGAGTGGTCTTGCTTCCAGATATGCCTGTTCCCTTGGAGGATCAGCACGGTAGTGTTTCTGTAGTATCTGTTCAAATAAGTGAAGCTGATGCAAGCAGACAGATACCCAGCAGATAATCTAAGTCTTAACACAACATCAGTGTCTCGTCCCCCCAAAGTAACAGCATACCCTTGGTGATCAAGATTGCTTCTTATCAGCTGAGGTGACTCTTGCTTTCTCTGGCCATTTAAAAAAATTCTTCTCCTCTATGCCCCCCCCCCCAAGCCTAGTGGGTCACTAGTTTCTACACTTGTCCTGTCAAATCAGTGTGGCCCACAGATTGTTGCCCTCGAGTGCCCGTGAATTAGTATTCAACATTTGTACATGGCCGATCACATAGCGGAACAACAGACAGCTCATAACACGGATGCCAGATGTCACAATAACCACCAATTCTAAAGTTAATTTGTCTTCCATATGAAAAGGACATCATCATCGCTGTACTATTGTACAACACACATACACCAGTTTACAGGAGGTCACTCATTTATGGGGGTTTCTGGTTTTCTCTCTGGAACATGGGTAGACTCTTTGCTCAGGGCTGCCAGGTTCCCCTTGGCCCCTGGTGGGGGATTGGGGAAGTCCAGATCCAGGCTGGGAAACTCCTGGAGATTTGGGGGTGGCGCCTGGGGAGGACAGGGAGCTCTGTAGGGCACAGTGTGATAAAGTCCATCCTCCCAAAGCATCCATTTTCTCCAGAGGAACTGATCTCTGTAGTCTGGAGATGAGCTGTGATTCTGAGGAGTCCCCAGGTCCCACCTGGAGCCTGGCGTCCCTATCAATGGCATTTCCTCACCTCTGTTTTTGTTATTTTTTTCTTCAATATGGCCTGCCAGTCTACACATTCTAGTACCTCTCCTCATCAAATTATGCAGTTGTCTTCTGACTGGTTCTACAATCAGGTTCTACTATCAGAGCCAGATTGGTGTAGTGGTTAATAGTGGCGGACTCCAATTTGGGAGAACCGGGTTTGATTCCCCACGCCTTCACATGCAGCCAGCTGGGTGACCTTGGGTCAGTCACAGTTCTCTCAGAGTTGTTTTCTCAAGAGCAGGAACATCATGTGATGTTACTTTCCACTCCCAGAACACCCACCCACCCACCCTGCCAGCATTTCAGATGGACCTGGCAACCCTATCTGTACACCCTGTCATGTGTGAATGTATTTGCCATGCGGACCAGTCCATTTGCCTCCTGAATAAGCACTGCAGCAATTGGTGGCCCATGCAGTTGCACTGTGGACATGCTAACTACATATGAATGGGCTGGTTCACATGCTAAGAGCATTTCACAGGGGTCATTTTGTAGAAAAAGAGGAGCTGGAGCTCATTAGCATAACTCATTTGCATAACTCATTTGCATATGCCACACCCCCTAACATACCGGAAGTGTGTCCGAAGGCAAACCCCCACCCCTCAGGCTCCACTCCACAGGTGAGTGAAACTGACCTGCTCTTCCTCCATTCCCTTCCCCATCCAATACTTTGTGCAATAAAAATAAGTGTAAAAAACACACCCTCATTCTCTTCCTGCTCCCTTGAAACCACCAGGTTTCAAGTAGACTTGAGATACCCAGGACATGTGCACCACCCATCCCTTCCCCTTCCCCTCCCCACAACAAGACACCCTGTGAGGTAGGTGGGGCTGAGAGAGGTCTTTTCAGAACTGCTCATGAGAGAACAGCTCTGAGAGAACTTGTGACTGGCCCAAGGTCACACCAGCAGCTGCATGTGGAGGAGTGGGGAATCAAACCCGGTTCTCCCAGATTAGAGTCCAACTCCTGACCACTACACCAAACTGATGGGGTGGAAGCTGCTGAAGGGTTGGTGAAATTTCTCCAGTACTTATGTGCCATGTGCCCAGATAAAAAATGGTATACATAGACAATGTATATGCCACCTTGAGCAAGTCTCTGGAAAAGCAGCACACAGTCATAAAAGGAACAATGATAAAATTATCAATATCAAAACAAAACATTAAAAACAATAAAGACCCTAGCAGGGCTTTCCCCGGGGCGCGGCGCCTCTGCACTGCTCAGGGAAGCTGAGGAGGGGGCGGGGCTTGGTCATGTGCCCACCCCCTGGGCTCCTCACTCCCGGAGCTGCGCTCCTGTGTGCTCCCGCTCCAACGGACCCCTGGCATTTCATGTATAACTGGGAACCTCTGGGATGCCTTCACTGCCACCTAAAGGCTTTCAGTCTAAGGAAAGATCTGCCTCTGGAATCAAGGAAGCCACCTGGCCTGATTTGGTTCGGCAGACAACTTTCTAGAACTCCCGAAGTTCTTGCCCCCTACGAAACTGTGGTCAAGTCTGGAGTTCCAGCAGTTTTATGAGAGACATCCCTCCCACAAATCTTCCCCCTCCAACAAGGCATTTTGTTAATTCTCTTACCTCTCCACCACTTCATCCTCCCTGCGATGGAGTGGAGGCATTCCAAGCTGCATTTTATTCACTGTCCTTACATACAGTGAGCTTTTTCCATATGTTCACAACTGGATCTCTTAAAATATTCATATCCCGCCCCCCCCCCCCCACATCTGGTGTTAGGGTCGTTACTTCTCCTGGCTTGGCCTTTTGACTATTTTTCAATCATTTGTTCCCCCATGCGTCTGGGCCCAGGGGAGCCCTCTTCCCCTTTCTTCTCCAGGACACAATCTTTACAAAGGCACACTCTCCATTTCTCCTTCCATCATTCCCCCTTGTGTTTGTTTACTCCATCTAAGTACTCCATTTGCTACAGTTTTTGCCAAGCCACACAAGTTTAAGCACCAGATGAGTAATAGTTATTCAACTGTATGTTAATTGCACTCCCTCAAGCATGGCAAACCAGGCTGGAGTTAACAGCAAAAAATGTAAACTCACTGAGACATGAGGGGAGGCGCCAATGTGTGTGTGGCAGAAGGCCATCAGCCCCACTCCAGAAGCGGGCTTAGCACCCTCCTGTGTCACTGACAAATATTTTGGTTTATTGCTGTTCAGTTACACAGTTGAGTCCAACTCTTCGCAACCCCCCCAGGGACCACATCACACCAGGCCCTCCTGTCTTCCGTCATGCTCCAGAGTTTGCTTAATTTCATGTTTGTTGCATCGATGTCACCGTCTAACCATCTCATTCTTTGCCATCCCCTTCTTCTTTGACCTCCAATCTTTCCCAGCATCAGGGTCTTCTCCAATGAGGGCTCCCTTCTCATTGGGTGGCCAAAGTCTTTGAGCTTCAGCTTCAGGATCCGGCCTTCCAGGGAACAGTCAGGGTCGATTTCCTTTAGGTTTCAGTCCACTGGCACCTTTACGACCACTGAAAAGTACTGGAGTCTGGAGGCCGGTGGAGTGAGTTTCAGCATGATCAAGTTTATTGTAGGTCAGGAACAAGCATGCCTGAGGTGGCCGGGGAGTCAGCTTATATGCACAGAAAAGCCTCGCCTCCCCCCACACCCACACTGCAGGATAGGTTAATCTTCCCACCAGAGATTACATTAGTTCATTTGAATATGCTAAGCCCCTGATATCTTTAGGAGCCTGGGTGCTATTGTTCTTTTACCTCAAGCTTGTACCTTTTCCAGGCCATGCGGTCAGACCGCATGGCCGGTGCCATTACATATTTGGTCACATCAAAGAATCATACAAGTGTACACATAGAGAATCGCAGCCTAGCTTTCTGTTTTATTCACCAAAGTTTTATTCAAAGAGTAAGCTTTCATGGACAAAGCATACTTCTTCAGACAAATGGAATAAGATATCCCAAAGGGTTACTTACAGGAAAAAAGAGGGTAGGGGGCAGCCATTAGGAGGGGCCACTCAGAGCCAAGATGCATAGGCAGAGAGCTGAAACTGGATCAGGTGGCCGGTAAGATCAATGGATGGCAGCAAATTAGCTTGTAAATGCAAGAATTAACAAAAAGATGTGAAAATGAAGCTAGAGTCCAGCAGCACCCCCAAGACAAACCAAGCTCAACCCTGGGTACATGGTGTTCCATCTGTAAGGTAAAGGTAAAGGTTTCCCTTGCTCGAAAGCTAGTCGAATCTGACTCTAGGGTTGCGGTGTTCATCTCTGTTTCCAAGCCGAAGAGCCAGCGCTGTCTGAAGACATCTCTGTGCTCATGTGGCCAGCATGACTAGACACCAAGGTGCACAGAACGTTGTTACCTTCCCACCGACACAGTACCTATTCATTTACTTACAATTTCTTGCTTTCGAACTGCTAGGTTGGCAGAAGCTGGGACCAGAGACGGGAGCTCACTCTGTCATGCGGCACTCGGGTCTTGAACTGCCGAACTACTGACCTTCCGGTCTCCAGTTCAGTGTCTTAACCACTGAGCCACTGCAGCCCCTGTTCCATTTGTACCTTGTGGCTAACAGCCATTGATGGACCTCTGCTCCATATGTTTATTCAGTCCCCTTTTGAAGTGGTCTATGCTTGTAGCTGCCATCACTTCCTGAATTCCATGTGTTAATGACTCTTTGGGTGAAGAAGTAACTATCTGTTCTAAACCTACTTAATTTCATTGAAAGCCCATGAGTTCTTGCATTGTGAGGATTGGAGAAAGGGACTTCTTTCTCTACCTGCTCTATCCCATGCATAATCTTGATCATGTCACCCCTCGGTTGTCGTTTCTCCAAGCTAAAGAGCCCTAACCTCTTTCATCATTCTTCATAGGGAAGGTGTTCCATCCCCTTAATTAGTTGCCCTTGTCTGCACTTTTTCCAATGCCGGACTAGTTACATATCTCCCTAAAGAAACCTCCATAGATTCCCCTGAAGGGGACAACTCTTAAATCAGTGGCTGAGTGATCTAAGTCCAGCAGTTCAGGATCATAACCTTCTAAGCTAATGATTCACCAGACTGATCCAGTGTGAGACTTCTGAATCGAATCAATAAGCCAGACCTTTGATGAAGCAAAGAGTTCTTTTATTCTTAATGATGGTTCAGGTACTTCATGTTTGTTAGAGATACTTGGTTACAGGCATTAAGGCTTAATATACCCTTCACAGTCAGGTAAGGGCAGGCATAGGGCCAATCAGAATAAACATAGAAAAAGCGCGAAAACCCCTAACCGTTTGGTTCCCACCGAAAAGGCGCTAAAGCACTAAAAATTCCCCCCATGCCCCGTAGTGACCTCTACTTGCAATTCGCAGGCCAGGCACCTGGCTTAGAAAATAGTTCAACAGTTCTCCAAGGTTACAAAAGCAGATAAAACACTCGAGTCTCCGGAGAGAAACAGGGAGGTGACAAGAAGAGAGAAACAGGCTGGTTATATGACGCGATGGAATGCAGCAAGCCACCCTCCCGGGGAGGAAAAAGATACACTAAGCAGGACATGCAATAAAACCCAAGGCTAAACGTAATTAACGTAAGTTATAGACACAGACAGCAAATACAAAAGAAGCAAATGGCAGAGACAGGAACTGGCTCTGACATCCAGTTGGTACATCTGGAGTTGCCAATGAGGTTAAAATCGGGAACAAATTCTTGGGAGAGGATTTTCTAAATAATGCTACAGAGCTGCTGCATCGATCTCATTTCCCTGTTAAGTTCATTATCATAATTGAGGGCCGGTGGTTTGGACTGCTGTGCTTGGATGGCGTTTGTCGGTCGAGAGATGCTGAAACAGGAGGTTTCACGGTTCTCATTTCCTTTTGATCCCTTTCTGTTTTGTTCCACTATTCATAAACATGAACCACCGAGCTGGGCATCAACTAACAAGCTGAAGTGAAATGTTTGGGAATGAGAAACGCAGCCATTAAGTCTGCTCGAAGAGCACCTTTGATTACTGGTGGAGGGGGGGTTGTTAACTTACCAACTGTGTCATTGATCAGCTTGCCAAGTCTAACATTGATGGAGGGCAGGAGGAGGGGGGGGGGAGAGGAGTGGGTGTCGCCCTCCCTACTCCACTGCAAATTGCAAATGGAGGAGAGCTTTCGCCCATGCACCAAAGCTAGAGATGAATTGCTTTTGTTCCAGGGAGGGTTGGGTGTTTTTTTGCTTTGTTCTTTGAGTAGCGCACCTTCAGACACTGACACATTTCATGATTGATAGTCCATGTCTAGACTGGGTATTTTTCGATCTCCTACTAACATGTTCTTCTTCATAATATTTTCTAGGATGAGGAGGATATACAGCAGTGCCGTTGCCTTTCCACATTCCCCTTTCCCTTCTGCTGTTCTGTCTTTCGTTTTTAAAAAGATTTCTTGTAAAACATTCAAATTTTGCTCATTTCACGGAAAAAACATTCCCTTGGTAGGATGCGAGGTGCCAGTCCATTTCTTAACGATAGTCCACCCCTCTGTATGAATGCTTTATTTATTACACGCATGTTTATCCACTCCTCCAAGGAGCTATGGGTGGTGTTCATCATTCCCCCTCCCTTTCATTTCATCCTCACAATAACCCTGTGAGGTACACCGGATTGCAAGTGACTGACCTGAGGTCACCCAACAGGCTTCCAAGGAACACTGACAATTCACACTTGGACCTCCGGGACCCTAGTCAGGCAAATCAGGTGGTATCAAGTCACACAGAAGAGTGCTGCCTAGGGATGCCAGCCTCTAGGTGGGACCTGGGGATCCCCTGGAATTACTGCTCATCTCCAGACTACAGAAGTAACTTTCCATGGAGAAAATGGATGCTTTGGAGGGTGGAATTTATGGCATTATACCTCACTGAGGTCCCTATCCTCCCCAGGCTCCACCCCCAAATCTTCAGGAGTTTCCCAGCCTGGATGTGGATCCCCTGCCGATGGCCAGGAAGGGTAGTTGGCAACCCTAGATTGACGCCAGTAAAAACCCTGCCTTTTACTGACAGAAACAGTTACAGCCCCCCCTCCCATTCTAATCTCTCACAGTTGATGACTGGAGTTGATGCCATTTCAAAAGTTATTGGGAGGAATTCAATGGTCCCTGATGTTTTTTTTTTTTAACTTTTTGGATTTTTCTGCAGACCAAGGAAGGCCCCTATGTAGGAAGAGCTATTGGGGGAGAGTGAGTTCTTTTTTGGCAGATGTAAGTATCCACACAGGAAAAAAACCCCTCTGGGATTTAGTATATAGATCTGCTAGTTTGACATATTTATTGCTTTACAACTGTTGATCTCCTCATGTTGCATGTTAATTTGCTGTTCATTCTCTGGCTAGAAGTTTGAACCCTGCCTGCCATTCTAATGTATTTGATAAAGTGTGCTCGCACACAAAAGCTCATACCTTGAATAAACCTTTGTTGGTCTTAAAAGTGCCACTGGACTCTAAATTTGTTGTAGTGCTTCAGACCAACACAGCTGACCAACTAAATAAAAACCTTGCTTCTGATGGCTGTATAGCATGTTGATTTGTACATACTGTATCTCCTCTTTTTTCTGCAAGTATCCTGCCTTCCAAGATATCGCCTTCCACATGGAAAACCACCTTGTCTGCCATGGCCAGGCTGCACTGCGTGTCCAGCAGTGGAATGGTCACCAGATAGCCTCTGGGAAGTTTTCAGGATTGTTGTTTTCCCCCCCCCTGCACCTAGCATGGTGAGGTATATTACCCCTGAACATGGATGCTCCATTGTTTCACATACCCAAGGTGATTTGTTTCAAAGATTGGAAATCAACAGCTGTGGTTCTGGTTTTCTGAATTGTATGTGTTATTCTGCCGGGTTTAAAGGGAAGGGGGTGATCATTAAAAAGAACGCACTTGGAAGCTCAGCCAACAAAAATGCCTGAAGGTGATACTCTGGATCAGTAAATTCTACACCTGCAGTTCTGTTTCAGTGCCTGGATGCATACTTAGTGCAAAATGCCTTCAGCATTCAGACTGGGGATGATGTTTCTCTGCTTACTGTATAGTTTTGCCTGCTGATTTCTGTATATCAAACTACTCTCAGAGGCAAGAGACCAGGCCTTGATGAGTTGGTAGAATTGACAGCCTTCAGGTGCTGCCTGGATATCTCCTACTATTACAATCGACCTCCAGGCAACCAAGATCAGTTCCCCCTGAGAAAATGGCTGCTTTGGAGTGTGGACTCTATGTAGGGTTGCCACCTCTCAAGTGGGAGAAAGGGATCCCCCAATTTTGCAGGCTCCTGCCTGCTGCCGGCCAGTGGGGAAAGCCCCGCCCCCCAACAGCCATCACCCGGTGCAATGTCCCCAACATGATGACATCACACAAAAATGACATATGTCAGGGTGTTGTGCAGTGACGCTCTGGTATTTTGGGCAAAACTCTATGGTAACCATAGAGTTTTACCCAGAATACCAGAGCGTCACCACACATCCTTGGCGTGACGTCACTTCCACATGACATCATCACATCAGGGATGCTGCCCTGCCCCCCCACTCCTGGAGAGCTCCCACCCCCTGCTGGCAAGGAGGTAAGACCTGGCAACCCTGACCTCCACGTAGGACCTGGAGCACTCCAGCTTTTATAACTGATAGCTGGAATCAGTCCCCAAGATTTTTCATGTGATCCGGGGAAACCCGATAGCCATATTCCTGTTCCTTCTTACCTCCATGCTTGAGGAGACAGATGGGAGTGTAACAAGGTCTCAGTGAATTAATTTTAGCACTCCACAATTAAGAATACACTTACACATCTATCTCTAATTTTGACATATTTATTTGCTTCTCTGTCTTTCCCTGGAATCAAATCCAAACAATGGTGACCTTATAGCTTTAGCTTGTTATTCCTGTTTGCATCTGTTAAAATATCTTCATTAAGTTGTATGCTAATTTGCTGTTCAACCCCTGCCTTATACATATGGACTGGTAAATTCCATTTCACTGTATTTGAGGAAGTGGGCTTGCACACAAAAGCTCAAAGCTTGAATAAAACTTTGTTGGTCTCAAAGGTGCCACTGGACTCCGACTGTGTTCTACCTGCTTTTTCATGGCAGTGAACATGCATACATCCTGCCTGGACATGCGTACATCTGTTTGTAAGAGATGACACATTTACACTTTACACACGAAATCAGCGACCAGTACCCTGGATAAATTGGGGATTGTATCCAATGCTCCTTCTAAGTTGCTGAGTCTTTGTGTTCTGCTTTGTGAGCTACTGGCATTAAAGTTGTGAGCCAGCGATTTGGCTGCTGCATAAATTAGTTTGCTCTGGAGCCATCCAGCCTGAGCGAAGCCGGAAATGAGTGAGCCGGAGGCTAAAAAACTGTGAGCTAGCTCACACTAGCTCAGCTTAGAGAAAACACTGTATCATATATTTAGCTGTAACATGAAAATGGGCCATACAGAGAGCCCCTTCCCCACCAGCATGGAGGTCCTGGTAGCCACCGTCTTCAATGGGTTTGTTCCAGGACAGATCACAGCAACTTAAAAAAAAAAATAACCAAGCTCCAGAGATAATTTTGAAATTTGACTGATTACAGGGACATTTTGAGGCCAAATAAAATGGGTATTAGGGCATATTCTAAGGTCAATATTACATAATTTCAACGCATTGGCTTATGATTCTGTCACTAACATCGCTTTATTTTAATAACAAGCACTTTAAAAAACTCCATCCATTTTGTTGAAAAATTCACTCATTTTTTTAAAAAAAGTTGCTTCAGGGCCCCTCCAGGATTAGGGGCCCTGAAAAGCTTAGAAGCTTCCTTAGTTTCTCAGTAGACCTGCCTCTGGAAATCATAGCAGCGGCGGTGGGGGGCGTCGGGGGGAGGGGAAGAGAGTACTAATGTATGACCCAAATACGAAATTGCCCGACAGGGAATGAAAACAAGCGATTAGGTCTTGTTCCCCCCCCCCCCCCCAAAAAAAACAACCCTGTTTGAGCGGTCTCCAAATCCCTCCCCCGCCCCCTTCCAATCTCTGCTCCAGTCTGCGCCTCTCTGCTTCCTCTCTCGGGCCAGGAGCCCCTCCGCGTGCCCGGCTCGTTGAAGAGTTTGGGAAAGGCCGGGGGGGGGGGGGGGGGCGGGGGCGCGGCCGTTTCGCCCAGGCCCGGCCGGCGCGCTTCCTTGCAAAAGGCCGTCGAGCGGCGTGATCAGTCTCTCGGCTCCCGGGCCTGAGTTGCAGCCGCCGCCGCCGCGGAGCCGCTTTTGCATAACGAGCGCCCAAATGGCCTCTGCCCGGGACGCCCGCCGGCCTTCGCCCGTCTGAGCAGCAGGCTCCGTGGTGACAGCGCTCGCCAGGGCGGGCGGGCGGGCGGGCGGGGGCGCCACGTGGGGCAGACGAGCGAGCGAGGCGGGGACAGACGGCAACGAGGCGGCCTGCCGGAGGGATCCCGGTTCCCGGGCCCCAGAGAGGGACTTGGCCTCCCGAGGGGAAGGAGTCGCACCGCCGGCGCCGTCGGACGCAGCAGGCCTGATCGGGACGCAAAGGCCACGGGGCTCCCTCCCGGGTCAGGCTGCACACAGACTGCAGCTCCGGTCTCGGCAGACCCCCTCCCGGGCAAACTTGGCGCGAGTTTCTTCTTCGGAGTGGTGCGACCCGGGGGGGGGGGGGTGTCCGGGTTCGCAGGAAGAGGAAGAGGCCACCCGGCGCGCCTTCCTCCCCCCCCCCCCGTCGGACTGTGCGGGCTCGGATGGGGCCGGTGTACCCGGCGGGGCGGCGGGACGCGCGCAGCTGGGATCCTGCGCTGCCTGGTCCGGCGCAGCGGCGCCTTTCTGGCGAGGCGCGCGGGGGGATGGCCCCCCACTTTTGCGACGTGTTGCCCCCTGCCGGTGCCCGCCCCAGGCGGCTGCTTAGGGCGCCTCGCCCTGAGCAGCGCCTCCGGCACCGCCCGCCCGGCCCTCCTCCCGGCGATCCCGCCTTCCCTCCCCGGGCCGTTCCCATTAGTGGCTCGGGCTGGGGGGGCTCCCTCGCTGGCGCTTCGCCTCCCTTCTCCCTCCAGGCATTGGCGAGGCCGCCTGTCAATCACGCGCACACAGACACACAAACACACACACACATACTCATACTCGCCCGCCTCCCCTAGTGCTGCGCGACGGGGCTGAGCCGCGCGCGGTGCCACCATCGGAGCGGCGAGGCGGGCGCCGGAGCCGGGCGGGCGGCGGGAGCGCGATGCTGATGGAGGAGGAGATGCAGGCGGCCGAGGAGGGCCCGAGCGTGGCCAAGATCTACAAGCAGCAGCGCAGCCCCTACAGCGTCCTCAAGACCTTCCCCAGCAGCCGGAGA
The DNA here is from genome assembly GCA_029233225.1 of Lepidodactylus listeri. NCBI lineage: Eukaryota > Metazoa > Chordata > Lepidosauria > Squamata > Gekkonidae > Lepidodactylus > Lepidodactylus listeri. The sequence goes on along the minus strand of JARCFY010000009.1, from coordinate 104,781,859 downwards.
CCGGCGCTCAGCAAGCGCTACGAGAGACCCACCATGGTGGAGATCCCGCAGGTCAGGGCGGGCGTCGGGCAGCCGCCGCCGCCGCCGCAGCAGCAGCAGCACCCCTTCCACCAGCACCAGCCGCCGCCCGCGGTCGCCTCGTCGTCCTCCATCGGCGAGCACCAGCTGCCTTACCCGGCGCACAGCTCGTTCCCGGGCGGCAGAGCCTCCCAGGGCCACCCGCCCCGGACGCCGGCTTCGCAGCTGGGACATCAGTCGGCGCCCGCCGCCTCGTCCTCCTCGGGCAGGTACGGCCACGGCCACCAGGGGGCAGCAAGCAGCAGCACCGAGGGAGGCGGCAGCCTGGAGCTGAGCGCAGGTACCCACTTGGGGGGGGGGGGGGGAGGCGCGCCGGGGGTGGGGAGGGGGGTGGATCCTGATGTGCCGGAGGAGGAGGAGAGAGTTAGGGCAAAAAGTCTGGCTTTCCTTTCTCTTGTGTTGCGTGGCAGGCTGCCTCTCCTGCTGGATGTTAAAATGTACAGCGCACGCCCAAGCATGTGCAGAGTGCACAAGGGCCACTTGCAGAAGAGCACTTGCAAAAGTACTCCTTTGAAAGCCCTCCTCATCCAGAATCTGCAAAACAGTCTTTGTGAACCAGACCACTGTAGATATCCTGATTATTTGCCGGCTGGAGGACTGGGGGAGGTTTGATCCCCAGCATCTCAGGTTTGATCCCCAGCATCTCCCGTGAAAAGGCCCAGGCAGTGGGTGATGTGAAAGACCTCTTTACCTGTAACCCTGGCAAGCCACTGTAGACAAGTAGAGTCTACAGTTTTGTGTGTGGTTCGTGGTGAAGGCGAGGTTTGAAGTGAGCACTTTCAGGCTCACCCTTCGTGACATCAGCTCTCTTTTGGAACCCCGGCCAGCCTGGGGGGATCTGAAGTGGGACCTCTCTGTGTAGCCCTGTGTCTCTATGTTTCTATATCTCTGGATAAAAATCAGGAATGAAGTTCTTCCAGTGGGGGGGGGGGGGGGCTTGTTGGGACGGGAGAGAAGTATATATTGGTGCAGAGCTGGTGTGTTTGCCTAAGGTAACTCCAGCAGAGGGGGTGAGTTTGAGCAGCTCACCTGAAACCTCTCGTGTCAGAAGATCAGAGGGGTCTGCTGTCGTCTCTGACCTCCAAACCCTTGAGAAGCTGCTATTATGGACGTTCTGCCAAACTCAGGGTCATGAGTTATTTGGGGGTGGGGGGTGGGATTTCCTTCAGAACCATCTTGTGGGGGAATTTAGGCTCAGAGACTGGGCAGAGATCACCCAGTGCGCTTGTAGTCCTGAATAAGGAGTTCAAATAGACCTCTCTAATTCAAATCCAACATTGTAACCTCTGGACCAAATGTGGGGGGGGGGGAATGCATCTGCTCTGCCCCAGAGCCCATTTTTAGTGCTATGGCACAGACTGAGGACATGTAGGAGTAAGACAGAGCAAGCCTCTAAACATGCACAGAGTCAGTCCCTTGCCTCTGAATAAATGCTGGAAGGCGCACCACCACCTAGGAAGTGTTAACAGGACAGAGAGGACTGGTTTGGAGGCAGGCTTGGACCCTGGCTGGACGTAAGCGATGGAAACGGGACAGGAAGAAACTGGAGAATGCCGTTTCCTGGCTGTTTGGGGCGTGGAAGTGCCCCCAGAGAGTGTGAGATGCCTCAAAGACAGGTTGTGGAGACATGCCATGTTGTGGAGATGAGTCATTGGCAGCCCTAAGGCCAAAACGGGCCTCTTCCACCACCTAGGACGGTGTGGCCTTCTCACTTCCAGGTCTCAGTCCAGAGTGAAGCAACTGGGCTGTGTGAAGGAAAATTCCTCTGTAGCATCATTCGGGACTTCCTGTAAGGGGGGAGGCGGGACCACTATCCAAATCCATCCGTGGACTTCTTGTAGCACGAAGTGTTGAGGGAGGCTCTCCCAGATGGGATTAGCTCTGGCCTTTGTGCTCTGGAAGGGAGGGCCCTTCCTGTAGGGGAAATCAGGAGCGCAGGAACCTTTTCATGGACTCCCATCTCTGCCGTGTTCACTGGGGAGGGAAAGAAACTGGCAGGGATCCCAGCTGCATCCAGAGAGAGAGAGAGACTGTTGTTTCAAAGAACCTCTTATTTCAAAGAATCTGGTATGTAGCATACAAAAACTGACTCATAATTCTTAATTCAGTACTTAAATACAGTGCACTGCAGTTCTGTAAATGATATCTTGGGTTGCTCTGTCAAGACCTATAACAGAGGCTGGTTGGCCAGAACAACAAGGGGCAGGAGTAGACCCAGATATTAAGTACTCTTGTCCACCCATAGGAGCTAACGTAACTGTCAGTCAGGTCTGTGCTGAGAGTTTGACATACTTGACAAAACCCAGCCCCTTCCACCCAGTAAGGCATGAAACTTGGCCTGTAGTTAAAACAGTTTCTGTGAGGGCAAGAAGCCCCGACTATCCTGGCATCTCTTCAAGGGACAAACTGTGTATTATTGGTGGTTCAGGATTACTCTGGGTAACCTCTCTTGTGTCAAGGAGGAACCGTGGAGACCCATGCCCCATATCTAGATGTTTAGACTGTTAACCCTGGTCTCTGGAAATGTAAACCGCTCTTTCTAGGACACAGTGCGTTGTCTCTGACAAGTGCTTGCTTGGGAGCAGCTAACCACAAAGCTTTATGGGAAAGAACCAAAGATTCAGCCACAGAATTTCATACAAAATAGGTTTGCAAGGGACTGAGGCCCCAATTCTGCAACAATTCCACAGCTTGGAAAAGCCCCTAGAGAATTATTTCTCAAATGTTTTGAATTTGTGCGGTGTAGCCGCTAGACTGTTACCCTAAAATCTGGGAAACTCGCATTCGAATCTCCGCTCTGCCCTGGATGCTGGCTGGGTGACCTTGGGGCCAGTCAGTTGCTCTCAGCCCCACGGGGTTGTTGTGAGGATAAACTGGAGGAGAGAACTGTGTCCGCTGCTTTGGGTCCCCATTGGGAAGAAGTCGGGGTATCAGGGAAGCAAACAAATTAAATAAACATTTTTTACTTCCTAAGTCCATCAACAGCTGTCTTTTGCATGGGAGAATCCTTGTGCATCGGTCTGTGAACTGGGGTATTCCTCTGATGCTGGCAGCGAGACGAGAAAGAGGCACCGTGGGCTCCCCCGTAACACCCACCAGCTGCTGAAAAGCGGTGGCGGGTGAGGCCCCGTGCACCCACTGGCTCTGCATGTTTTCATGGTTAGCTCCACAGGGGCTTTTTTTTGGGGGGGGGGGGTTGCTTTACTAACCCTCTGACAGGTGAAAGGTGTGTCCACCTCACACCCTGGAACTCTGCATCTTCCCTTCAGGTGTCTTGTGCTCTGCCCCAACAGCCGAAGGGCATTGGAGAACTGCTGTGCCTCATCTTTTTTGTGAGTTTATGGCATCCTCTAGATCCTGTGTAGTTAAGGCTAATTAGGAATGCTCCATTGTAGCCTTCATTAGAAATAGTCTTAGGTCAGGGGACATGTAGCTTTTGCATTCTATTATTTTCTATTACATCCCCCCCCCCCCAAGAAAAGAGTTCAAGGTGGTTCTCTCTTCACCAACAGCCCTGTGGTGTAGGTTACCCTAAAACTGAGCAACTAATCCAAGGTCACCCATTGAACTTCATGGCTGGGTGGGAGGATTAGAACCTGTGGCTCCCCACGTCTTACCCACCCTCCAGCTACTCTGTCACACTGGCCTCCATCCCATTTTGCCTGCTGAGCACCTCAGGTTCAAGCCCAGCCTCTCCAGGTCGCAGGTAAGAACATTTAGGAAGGACCTCTGCCTGAGACCTCACAGGTCTGCTTGGAGATAACTGTTCCAGGCCACAGGTGTATAAATGGTCGGACTTGGCAAATGGCAAGGGAGACTGTGATTCAGTGGCTGAGCATCTGCTTGGCATGCAGAAGGTCCCATGTTCAGTCCCCAGCATCTCCAGCTAAGAGGACCAGGCAGGAGGTGATGGGAAAGACATCTGCCTGAGACCCTGGAGAGCCACTGCAGGTCTGAGTAGACAGTACTGACCCCGGTGGACCAAGGGTCTGATGCAGTGTAAGGGAGCTTCATTTGTACATATAGCGGCAGCAGCCATTTGGTTTCCTGGTGGGGACTGTGCCCTTATTTCATACTAGCGGGCAGAGAAACTCCTGCTCTCGTTTTGATCTAAATTTCAACAACTCCCCCTCCCCCAAAAAGCATCCTTCGTGGCCTTGTTCGGAACTTTCATTGAAGGCCCTTTTTTCTTCAGTGCCCACCTCTTTCCCGAATGGTTCTGTGTTCGAGACACTTGTTTATCTGTTTTCTCCTGCAACTGGATTTTTCAGAAGGGCAGCACGTGCTCTTTGCCGCTCCCCAAAATAGCAGCGCCGATGGGGTAACGGAGCATGGGACGCGAATGAGCGCAAGATTGACAAGCCACCTTTCAGACTATTATTGGAAAACCGGTACCAAAAGGCCTCCTTAATTCTGCATGCAAATCCTGTGTTGGTTTCCTTCATATGAAAATGAATATCTTTTTTAAAATCTTCATGGTGGGTTTTTATTGCAAATGGAGATGAAGACCAGATCAAAATATTTTCCTCTTTCTCTCGGAAGGTATAGAACCTAAGATGCTAAATGCATCTCTGTCTCTCTCCCCCCCCCCCCCCCGCCCACCCACCCCCCGTGGCTTGGTGTTAGATCACACGTAGTTCTTGATACGCCGCCTAAATTTGGCACTAGGAAATGGGAAATTGCATCTTTAAGCAGGCTACAATCAAAAATGAATTACAATAAATCCTATATAATTGCATAGGTCATTCTCTTTAATGAGATTTTATTAACCTGACTGTCAAGCTTTTGAGTCAGGCAGATATTTTATCTTCTTCAACTGATAAAAGTGTCAGCTATAAAGCACCGTATAAATATTCATAAATCTACACAACTGTGGCAGCCTATCAGCGTCATTCTTTTGGACATTAAAAGCATTCTAATTACTTTCTGTCTAGCAGAGCTGAAAGGCTGCCTGTTACAGTATGTGTTCGGAGGGCCTGATTGCCTTTGTTTGCCACCGCAAATAACAGCATCCCCCCCCCCCCCGGTCTCCTATACTGAGGGCCCAAGGAAATAGTTGGGGGTTTGGCTGCACAGGCCGAAGACAGGGAAGCTACCAGCTGCATTGGGGAGCTTGAGACAGCCCAGTTTATGTGCTTGGGGGACGGGGACGGAAGGCTGGAAGTTGGATTTGATAGCTTTGCCTGGCATTCCCCCCCCTCCCCTCCTTTTGTAGCTAATACGATGTGTTCCTTTTAAGAAGAGTTTCGCACGTGTTACGCGGGCAGTGTGCACGGGGAGGTGGTGGGAATGAGATTCCTTCCCGCCCGTGAGCAGGGAGGGTGGCTTCCTTGGGCAGTCCCAGGCCACTCGTCTGTAAATTTTTTATTCCGTTTAGAACCGGGGCCCTCTGCTCAACAGAGAACTTGGGCGGTTCGCAACCTGCCCGACGCAGCATCAGAACTTGAAATAGATTGTGGGAACCAGTAAACACAAATGAACGCGATAAAAACAGCATTCTGATCAAAACTCAGCCATTCATCAGCTGTGGAGTAAATCTGGCTGGCCAGCTGGGGCATCCATTCTCTTGGTTAATCAAATGCTTCACAACACAAGGCAGCTTCGCGTGCCCTGGGGAACCTGAACAGACCCTGCACGGCACAGCCCTCCTTGGGGAGCTGGTTCCAGAGGTCAGGGGCAGCCACCGAGAAGGCTCTTGCCCTAGTGGATGATGGCTGAGCTGTTCGTGGACCAGGAACCTGCAGTAGGCCCTGTGAGGAAGACTGAAGGGGATGAGGGGGGGAGTCATATTGGGAGAAGGGGTCCCGAAGCTACCATGTTGGCAGGGGCCAGTTACGTGGAGGCTTTCCCCCTCCTGATCGTTGATTGGCTAAGAGGAAAGTCAACAAAGAGCCATACAAGTCTAACTTCCATACGTTCGTTTCATTTTCATGTGTCCAGGTGTGTGTGCGTTTGCTACACCGTGGCTGCTATGAAGGGGGACATAGGCATAGACTACGGGGGGGCTCGAGCCTCCCCCGAAATTTTCCGGGGGGGGACTGAGCCCCCCGGGAAAACTTAGCGCCTGCTGCTGTGCCTTCCGGGGCCCTTCCGAGGCCGGCAGCTGCTGCCACCGGTGCCTCTCTCCCCCCCCCCCCCCACTTGCATCCTTCCCTATCCCTCCCTCTTTTCCCGGCGAAGGGAGAGGGAAGGAGTGGAGGGGGGGGAGGCCCCGGCAGCAGCGGCTGGCGGGCCTCGGAAGGGCCCGGGGAAGTGCGGAGGTTTTCTGGTGGGGGAAAGGGGACATCGCCCCAGCGAGCGCGCACGCTTTGTGTGTGCACTAAAGAGCCCCCCCCCCCGGATTTTACAAAAGTCTATGCCCCTGAAGGGGGGGGGGGTCTGTTTCTCAGCGTCCTAGCCTGTGTACGGAAGAGGCATGCCTGCTGATGTTCTGCCTGTGGTCGGGAGATGCGTGTCAATCCAGAATTCTCACATAAAGAAATACAGGCCATGGACTTTGCTGTCATTCTGATATGTAGCCCCCATCCCTATTGTATGAACAGCTCTTCCAAACATGGATCTGTGTTTTACTTTGATGCCTTCCGGGGAATTCAGATGCTTTGGGTGCAGGAGAGAGTATTCTGTTGTTCCCTTATCAAAGCATTGGTGCTGTTTTCAGATGGGAAAGTGCCCTTCAAAAGACATCTAACTGTCTGGTAAATAGGACTGGGTACGGAGTGTGATAGCTGTAGAGGTCCAAATTAACGTCGGGTACAGGGAGGCAAGGCAAGAGCTGAGATGGTTCAGAAAGGCTTGGCAAAATGACAACTTGCCAGCTGTACACAGAAAGGTTTTCATGGGAGGGGTGGCGCTACCTGTCAGCGAGGGGGTATAAATGTCCCAGCCTCCGTGTTTGTTTTTCCAGTGAAATGAGAAGGCAGAATTAGCTGTGTACAAAAAGAGACACATTAATGAGGCTAAATATTTTAATCACTTTCACAAGCTGTCTGCTCAGTCACATAAAGACAGTGGCCGGCAGCAGAAAATCAGCCTGGAGAGAGTGCGCGAAAGGGAGAGATGGTGCCTTTGGAATTCATGAGACGTTGTCGGCTGCAGCCATCTCTTGCAGTATGTAAAATCCGTTGAAGGTGAAGGAGTGATGTCCACTTTGGATAAGACCCTCCCCTCCCTCTCTTCTTCCCACGCACAGCAGGTGGCCAGGGTTGTGTCTTCCGGCCCCTCCTGGCTGGCACACCTTTCCTACCTCAAAGACCTCTGAATATCCACGCATGGCCATAACGTCTGTGGAGGGGTTGCATCCATAAATTCAAACATACATAGTTACATTATGCTCACCCAGTCTTTCTCCTCAGTGGGGTCCCAAAAGGGTTCACACCATTCTCCTCTCCTCCATTTTATCCCCACAACAACCCTGTGAGGTAGGTTAGGCTGAGATTGTGGGACTGGCCCAAGGTCACCCAGCAAGCTTCTGTGGCAGAGGGGGGATTCAAACCCCAGGTTGGGGTGGGACGGGTACACCTGATATGTGGGTGGAAGGATGAGCCCTCCCACACTCACAGGTAAAAGACCGGTCTAGGACTTCTTTATTCTGTCCTCCCTCCAAGGAACTCGCATGGTCCTTCCTTCCTCTGTTTTATCCTTACAATGACCCTGTGAGGTAGGCTAGGTTGATGGTGACTGGCTGAAGGTCAACCAGTCTACTTCATGACCCGGACAGCCCAGGCTATCCCGACCTCATCAGATCTCAGAAGCTAAGCAGGGTTGGCCTTCGCTAGTATTTGGAACCACCTCTGAAACGCCTCTTGCCTTTAAAAAACAGGTCTAGCTCACCACCTAGTGCTGCGTAACGCTAAAGAGCTAGACTTTTTGGCTGCCAGACAATCTTCTACACACAGTGCCGTACAATAATTATTATTCATTCATGGCAGAGTAGGGATTTGCACCTGGAGCTCCATCTCCAATATCCTTTGGAGTTACATACCCTCTAAAAAACATCTTATACCAAATCTGCCCTTCAAACCAGTACATTATTTTGGCCATCTGGGAGACTGTTCCTATCCAAGCCTCTGAAAATGTTAAAGGATATTCTTTGCTCCTGTGCATTCTTTTCCTGCCCAAATACAAGCTTCTGATGTGTAAGTAAAAATAATTCAAATCACTCTTGCAAATAAGTCCGCCGAAATTATTGGACACATGTAAGAGGTTTCCCGGCCAGTGCATAACTCTGGAAGTCCTGCATTGCACAACTGAAGTCTGGGAGAGGGGAACCCTAATTCTCATACAGTCTGCAAAAACGTTCTTTTTTTAATATCTTTTTTTATTTAAAAAATAGGGATACAGAAAAGTAAAGGGAAGGAAAGAAAAAAAGGGTGTACAACATAATTGTATTTGTCAAAAACAATTGACAATCATATAATGCAAAATATATAAGACAGAGGATATTTCCCCTTACGTATACTTTATTGTAATTTTTGGGTTATTACCTACAATATACAATAGTCCTTACTTCTGTTACAGTACAATTATATTCAACATTTTATAACTGAGTTTCAAACCTCATAGTTGATCTATTTTGACTGCATCATTGGTTTCACCATTACTGCTTATTCAGTATTACATATTTTCACCATGTATTCATTAAAACCTTTAACAAATAAAAAATATCAATGCGCGAAGGAAGTCTATTAAATTTCTCATATCATGAACCCATTTATATTCAGAATATAACATTTTAAAAATCTTTTAATTCTACTTCTATTTCATCTCTCTATATTATAAAGCCATTTTGGGGGGGCCACACAATGCGCTCCCTCAGCTGTAGGCTGAACAAACTGCCACACAGACCGGGGACTCGAAAGGTCTGCCAATACGCTGGCTGCATTGGCTGGCTGCATTGCCGCAGTCCTGCCCACACAGCCAACGTCTCGGCGTCACTCTGGAGCGAGCCGGGGATGGGGATGGATGCTCCGCCAGGCAATGTGTTAGGACGCCAAGGCCGAAGGAGGAGGTGGCCTGCAGAGGCACCCACCAGGCCGCCCGGAGGAGGTGGGTTCTGCAGGAGCCTGGGAGGGCAATGGAGGAGGTGGCCGGTGAGGCTGCTTGGGAGTGCACTGGAGGAGCTGGGTTGTGGCGCCAGTGGGCTGCGGGCCGCCCGGCTGCCAGAGGAGGTGGGGTGTGTGGCCTCCCATGAGGCCGCTGGAGGCCACGGCTTGTGCAGCCAGCCAGCAGCCCGCTGGGGGAGGTGGATTGTGCCACGGTGACAGCAAGATCTCAAATGGGGGTGGTGGTGCCGGGAGCCCTGTATGCAGCCCAGAGGCTGCTGAAGACAGACACCGCAGAGGTGTTGGCCCGCAGAGCTGGCCCGGGACGTGCTATGGCGATGGTGGGGTCTGGGCGGGAAGGAAGAGGGGTGCCGGGAGCCCTGTCAGCAGCGCGGAGGCTGCTGGAGACGGCCGCTGCAGAGGTGCTGGGCCACAGCACCACCCCAGGCTGCTGGAGACGGCCGCTGCAGAGGCGCTGGGCCGCAGCACCACCACCACGCTGCAGAGGCGCTGGGCCGCAGCACGGCAGCGTCTGGGAGGGGAGGATGAGGAGTGTCAGGGGCCCTGTCTGCAGCCCGGAGGCTGCTGGAGATGGGCACCGTGGAAGCGGTCCAGCCACACAGCTATCTTCCTAGAGCCCGTTGTCTTCCTTCTACACCGGGCCTTGCTCCTAGTTACTATATATTTAAGCTATTTCTGATCTAAGTTTGTCTCCTGCTAGCATAGTGGACATAACACACACTTCATCTCTCCTCATATTTCAAAACAGACCTGTTCCTCAGGTAAGTTGTCAATTTTGCCATTAAGCATATTCAGCAAGTTTATTTTCCCATTCTTCTAAATGTGGACAGACAGCTAATTTCCACTTTGCTGCGTAGGTAGTTCTAGCTGCTGTTACCATGTATTTGAATATCTCTTCTTAATTTTTTAGTAATTTGTTAGGCAGAACACCTAATAGCATGCTCTTTGCCTCCACTGGGAATTTGTGTTCTGCATTTGTAATCAAGATGGGTAGCCATGTTAGTCTGTCTGTAGCAGTAGAAAAGAGCAAGAGTCCAGGAGCACCTTAAAGACTAACAAAATATGTGGCAGGAGATGAGCTTTCGTGAGTTACTGCTCACTTCTTCAGACACTTCTTCAGTCTTTAAGGTGCTACTGGACTCTTGCTCTTTTCTACTGCATTTTTAATGTATTTCTTTCCACAATCTTTGTGCTTTGTTTCAAGTCCACCACATGCGAAAGAAAGTTCCATCTATATCTTGACATTTCCTGCACTTTCCCTTGTAATTTTTATCTGCTTTCTCAATGTCCTTTGGAGTTATATACCATCTAAGAAACATTTTATACCAATTTTCTCTTAATGTCTGGCTGTCTGTAAATTTGATATCTTTCCCCTATAAGTCATTCCCATTATTGCATAGTTATCTGTTCTTTAAAATTTTCCATCCACTTAATTATACATTTTTTCACCTGTTCCTCTCCTTTTTCTAGCTGAAGTAGAAATCTTATATATCCATCATAGTAGGCAGTCTTTTTTGTTTTGTGATTAATTGTTCAAATTCAGTCATGTCTCTTAGAGCTCCACCTTCAGTGCTCATTATCTCCTTTAGTCTTGAGACTGATTGATAGTTTAGCAGCCATTGATTGTTTACACCTTCATCTCTGATATTTTACCAAGACTTGATTTTTCCCTGAGTATTTATCATCATGCCATATGTTAGAAAAACATTTTTATTTCTTGTGTTCTTATCATGGTAGGCTTCTGTTGGGGACATAAGCCAAGAGTTAGAGGGGCTTAATAAATTCTCGCACATAAACCATATTCTCAGAATTCTCTGATTATATGACTTCTTTCTATTGTTATGATCTTTTTGGTTGATTTCTTAATCTCTCCTTATATATAATTGAGTAGTGGGGTGGCACTTTCTGAACATTCCACATGCTCCTAAATCAGTTGGCTCTATGATGTGTCATTCAGAAGCTGTCCCTATCCACTGACTGCGTTGCCTGAGTCTCGCCTCCAATATTCTAAACAGTTTACTGTTCCTCTACCCCCCATAGCCCCCATAGAACACAGAGGTCGTTTGCATATGTGGCCTGATTGGCCTTTGCTTTTAACATTCTAAACAGTTTGCTGTTGCTATTGGGAATCATTGAATGTGTCCTGAGGTAAGATACATATCCCATTCTTCCCTTAAATGGTCACTGGAGTTGCCAATCTCTCTGTGGGTCCTGGAGATCTCCCAGAAATCACCATGTTCCCCAGCCACAGCACATCATTTCCCCTACAGAATATTTCCCAGCTATTATAACTGATCTCCAATTACCAAGATAAGTTCTCCTGGAGACAATGGCTGCTTTGGGCAGTGGACTCTATGATATTATACCTCTGCACCCCAAACCCTACCCTCCCGGGACTCTACCCCTCAAATCTACAGGTCTTTCCCAACCCAGAGTTGTCAACCCTGTGACTGGTTATGGAACCGCTTTCCAGACCCTTGGAACCCAGAAGACATGGCATAGGAAGAGGTGCTTTTTGACCTTAGCTGCCACTTGTTGTTGTTGTTCAGCATAGTCGAGTCCGACTCCTTGCAACCCCATAGGCCACATCACGCCAGGCTCTCCTGTCTTCTGTTGTGCTCCAGAGTTTGCTTAATTTCATGTTTGTTGCATCGATAACACTATCTAACCATCTCATCTTTTGCTGTCCCCTTCTTCTTTGACCTTCAGTCTTTCCCAGCATCAGGGTCTGCCACTGCATAGCCCCAAATCAACATAAGTCAGAGGGAACCATACCTGTTACCATGAGGCTGTCCTCCCATACTACTGACTTGGGGCAGCAAAAGGACTTGAGACAGCCCTGCCTTATAGCTAAGCAGAAGAAAATAAACAAGGCTTGGCTCCCTCTATTTTCCCCTTCCCTCTGCCGCTCCACTAGCCACAGCTGGGACACTCACCTGGAGCTTCCTTCTAGAGCCCGTTTTTCTTCCCACAATGGGCCTTACTCCTAGTCCATAAATAATTGTGTAAGCCTTCATCAAGGTCTGCTGATTCCAATTTTATTATTCTACGTCTTGGATTTTTAATCCAGTTCACGATCCAGACTGGACCTGCTGCTTGGTAATATAATTTTATATTTGGGACTGCTAATTCTCCTCTCTTTCTCTCATCTTGTAATATCTTCAAGCTTATTCTTGGTTTTTTGTTGATCCATGTAAATTGGTTTATCTGTCTTTGCCACTCGTTTAGTATTCTTTCTATATATGGATACTAGGAATAAGGCCCGTTGTGAAAATAAATACAACGGACTCTAGAAAGAGGCTCCGGGAGAGTGCCAAGGCCTTGGGCACTCATCGTCAATTTGCTATGGCAACCTCAGCAGGGTATAGTGACACAGAGTCCACCATTTTCTCCAGGGGAACTGATCTCTGTTAACTGAAGAGCAGTTGTAATTCTGAGTGATCTCCAGCCTGCACCTGGAGATTGGCAACAGTGGTTCCCCAAGAGGGAATAGCTGGTTTGGAGGGCAGAGTCCATGGCATTCTGTCTGAGGCCCCACCCCTCCTCAAACATCACCCTCTCCAGGTTCCATCCTTCAAATCTCCAGGAATTCCACACCTGGAGTTGGCAACCCATTTTCCTTCCCAGCCAAGCATCAACCTACCTTTCCCCCCCTCACTGCTCAGCTTTCCATCCACCCCCACACACACCTGCAGCCTCTACCATGCTCTGAAGCCCTGACTGCCACATCACATTGGGTACCATGAGGAACATTTTAAACAAACAACCACAGACAGCAGCCATTTTAGAAACACAGGTAACTGCCATTTTGTTACACCTACCAACAGCCACTGAGGGAATAGTTGGTCCCACACAGGAGGGAAGCAGGAGAAGCATCTTCATCAAGAGAGAAAGCCATCTGCCAGAAATTCTGACAGGGCACAGTGGCTGAAGTAGTGGGTGGGGAAGAGAAGTAGACCCAGCATCCAGCCAATGGCACGCAAGTACTCACAGCCAGTGGATAGGGACTATTTCTGAGTGACACTTCAGGGAGCCAACTGATTTTGGAGCATGTGGAATGTTCAGGAGAATCCATGGTGAAAACAGAATTATATATAACCGGAGGATATGGATAACATTTGGAACCCAAAGTTTAATTTTGGTAGCACATTCATTTTGAATGTGCAAAAACATTCTCAGCCTTAAAACTGTTCTCATTTGCCATTAACAAGCCTGATTTATAGAGCACTGTACAGTATTCAAAAATTTTCAGCATTTTATAAAATAACCCTGTAAGGTAGACCAGAAGTATTGTGTGCATATTGCAGGATGGGGACCCAGGCTGCACGTTAGGGATTCCATGACCATGCTGAAATTTGAATTGGGAAATTCCTGGTTAAGGCACTACACAAGCTGTCATCTGATTTGCTGTAGAAATTAAAGCTGCCACTATACTGTTGAATAGAGTCTATCTTATTTTAGTCAAGAGAACCTGCTTACCTTATACTGCTTTACTGGCCACTGAGACTGAATTCTGCTGTGGACAATGCAGTTCGTGTGTATGTTGCATTTAAGAGTTAAGTGCTATTCCTACAGCAGGTTAGTTGAGTGTACGATCTGAAGTCAAATGTACACATTGTCTGGGTCCGGGTGGGCAGCCAGCCGTGTTGGTCTGAAGCAGTAGAACAAAGAAGTCCAGGGGCGCCTTTAAGACCAACAAAGTTTTATTCAGGGTATGAGTTTTCGGGTGCACACACACTTCCTCAGTGCGCAGCTGTTAAAACATCTTCATTATGTTAAATGGTAACCATATAAACCAAGCTTGTTATTCCTGATGCTGAGAAATATTTTCATGTTGTATGCTAATTTACAGCTCAACGTCTGCCTATATGTATGGACTGGTAAGTTCCATTTCACTGTGTCTGTGGAAGTGTGCATGCACACAAAAGCTCGTTCCTTGAATAAACCTTCAAAATAAAGGGGCCACTGGACTCAAGCTCTGTTCGACATTGTCTGGAAGTGGCCTTTGGGCTCATGTGCCGAAAGGGGTGCAGACCCTACCCCCCTCCCTGTGAAATGTGCAGGTGGCCTTCACATCTGGTGCTTGAGCATCTTTCCATGGGAAAGACTTGACCCTCCTGAAGTGCAAAAAAGCAGGGAATGTGACTTTCCTCCTCTTAATGTGCAGGGCTGTCTTCTCTCAATTTTCATGAGATGTCGTAGGCTACAGGTGGGGGACTCCCTGTTGGAGGAAAATCCCACATCTTAGAAAAATGCTTTCCCTGCATGGAAAAGAGTAGTGAGTTGGGGAAAGGAGTTTTAGCCAAGCCTACCGTATTTTTCACTCCATAAGACGCACTTTTCCTCCCCAAAAAAGTGGGGGGGGGGAAGTGTGTGCATCTTATGGAGGGAATATGGAGCTTTTCTTACCTGTAACAGGGCTCTTTCTTCAGCAGGAACGCAGGGGAACGCCATTCAGGCTGGCATCCCAGCCTTCCCCGCCCCTCCCTGCTGGGCCTGAGCTGTTAAGACTTAAAAGGGAAACGGCAGGAAAAACCCCACCAGGCTAAGTACTCTTTCCCTTTAAGTGCTTTTCCCCTTTAAGACAGCCAGCAGCAGAAAGCCCCGCCCACAGATTAAGCTCCCTGGCTACTTTGCACAGAAAGGCCTGGCTTTGCATGGCATGCCGACGTCTCTCTTCTTTCCTTTCTCTGTCTTCCTTCCTTCCTTCCTTTCCTTTTTTCTGTCTGTCTGTCTCTCTGTCTTTCTTTTCTGTCTGTCTGTCTCTCTGTCTTTTCTGTCTGTCTGTCTTTCTGTCTGCCGACGTCTCTCTTCTTTCCTTTCTCTGTCTTCCTTCCTTCCTTCCTTCCTTTCCTTTTTTCTGTCTGTCTGTCTTTCTGTCTCTCTCTCTCTGTCCCCACCTTTCTTTCTTTCTTCCTTTCTCTTTCTCTCTCTCTCTCTCCTCCTTCCTTCCTTTATCTCTCTCTCTCTCTCTCTCTTTCTTTCTGTTTCATTTTTTCCTGTTTTCCTCCTCTAAAAACAAGGTGCGTCTTATGATCAGGTGCGTCTTATGGAGCGAAAAATACGGTAGATAAGCTGGAAAATATAATTCTCCTCCAAGTGCACATAGCCAGTGAGCACGGTAAATAGACTATATCAGATATTTTTCTGCATGCTTTGATCAGACCTTCAGTCCATTGAAACTTTGCTCTGTGGGTTGGCCATGTGCTGTTCCACTGACGAACACTGTGGCTAGTTCATAGATGATTTGGGCATGATAACACCTTGGAACGAGAGCAGCGTTTTCACAGCTTGCCAGCACACGCTGCGCTCGTTCCGGTTCTTTGTGAAGAACCTCTGCAACTGTTAATGGTCCTAGCAGGCTGGAATCGTTCAACAGCCCCATGATAGCCAAGTTCTAAAGGACTTAAGAATGCACCACACCTCCTTTGATTCCACATGTGGCTGTCCCCCACTGCAGTCAACTGTTTTGAGCATAATTGTGGACTGGGTACCATGAAGGGCCTGGGAGAAATCAGCCTTCAGGGAGAGATTCCAGGGCCCTTTGATGAGTTTTCAGGTCTTTTTTAAAAAGAAACAATAATTCCTAGTCCTTTTACTGATGATCTTTGACGTGGTCTCTGTGCTTCACACCTATGGGTTTTCTGCGCCTGTGCGGGAATCCATCGGTATTGTAGAAAGCTTTAACGGATTTTTGTGCCCAGCGCCTCCGGGCATGCGTGGAGGCCCCATTGCGCATGCCCAGAGGAGCAGGGCATGGACATCCCGCCAGTTCTCTTCTGACCGCCGCGCTGGTAACAGCTTTGTTACTTCACTCCGTCGGTTAGTGTGTGGAAAGCTTTCGCTTCTCTTCAGCCTTCTTTTAGGTTTGTTTGTTCCTTTTATTCTTCTTTCCTCCTTAAAAAAAAAGTTGGACTATCTTTCTTCGAACAGGGGGATCCCCCGGGGCCTTCGCCCTCCCCCCATTCTGTCTTTGGCCACCTCTGCTGTATGGCTAAAAAGTGGGGCTGTGTAAAGAGGTGCTCTTCGTGTGGTAGTAAACTTGCCGCCCCAGACGGACATCCCCTCTGTTTTCTCTGCCTCGGTGAAGGACACCGGCCTGATTCGTGTGCCCATTGTGCAAACTTCTCTAATCAAACCAGAAAGAATAGAGCAGCTCGTCTCCGGGTAGCCTTATTAGAATTAGCCTTGCTCCCCACTTCGCCAGTGGACTCCGCGCAGCCCCGGCCATCTATGTCGACCATCGACGCCATGCCATCGACCTCGAAGGCAGCATCCGACATAGTTAAAACGACATCGAAGCACCCACCTCAAGCCCAATCTGCAGCTTCAACGCCTATAAAGAAGAAGAAAGATAAGTCAGAGAAACTACACGAGCCTTCAGAGGCCGTCGTGGGCAAGCCCCCCAAGAAGCCCTCGATGCAGACAGTGGCACCTACCCTGCCGCCTACTTGTGCCGCCACGGCTCGGAGTCTTGAGTTAGTGGCAACTGCTGTCCCTGCTGCAGTGGAACCTCTGATTATCCACCTTCTGGACTCCCCAATTAGACAGGTGGACATACTGGAGACTCAGGACTTCTCTGAAATTGATAGAAGGCACGACCTCATCCCTTCCCCCCAAAGACAGAGATCTCTCTCGAAGTCTCCTATCTCTGGACACTCTGTCTCTCCATTCGACTCCGATCCCTGTTGACACCGACGCTGCAGAATGCTAGATGCTGAACCACCACTGGCCTATCATTCTACTTTCAATAGAGACCGCCGCCCCAAACATCGGGACTGCTCTGCCCCTACATCGATCACCTCGGTGTCGATCTCCGATCTGCTCACAATGGGGCTACCCACCGCATTTGATGACGCCCTGGGACCACCAACATAGTTATCCATACGGAGCCTTCTCCTCCATACCATGGTCCCCTCCTGCACCTCATGCGGAATGGGACTGCTACCCATCACACCGTCCACATTCCCCGAGGGCCTTTCATTCACCTCCCTCAGCCTCTCTATCGAGACCATTGGATCACGCCCCTGCAGACATGAGGTATTGCTCTCTACCATCACCAACATGGACCCTCCTGATGCCTCATCAGGCCCTGATATCGACCCTGCCACCTTCTCGGGATCGACAACTGTCGTCCCCACCGAAACCTTCGGCGTCGACACCTCCTCCGCCAAGGCAGGCCATAGAGCTGACAGTTCCCTCCAATCTTCCACTGCCATCATCCGATTCTTCGGATAGGGATTCTTCGGATGACCAGTCTGATGCCCCCAACCCTCCAGATGAACCGTCCCTGAAACCGGATGTGGCGGACAACCTACCCATATCCCCATCTGAAGACCTCACCTCTTATGGTGACCTTGTAAAACATATGGCATTGTCCTTTGGCCTGTCGGTAGTTCAGCCCAAATCGGTAATCTTTGATGTGGTCCAGCTTGATCTTTCCACATCAATAGCACTACTCATGTCTGCTGTCCTGCTCCAAATGGCCAAAGCACCCTGGGATAAACCATCGTCCACACCAGTTTCATCCAGAAGGTTGGACCCTCACCCAAACTCCATGGTGGTCAACTCATCGTCCAAATCAAAACGGACTCATTCCACTCCGTCTGACAAAAAAGGCAAGAAAC
This sequence comes from Lepidodactylus listeri, assembly GCA_029233225.1. Lineage (NCBI taxonomy): Eukaryota > Metazoa > Chordata > Lepidosauria > Squamata > Gekkonidae > Lepidodactylus > Lepidodactylus listeri. The sequence continues at coordinate 104,764,092 of JARCFY010000009.1, read as the reverse complement.
TAGACATCTTTGGTCAACGCTTTTATTCTGCTGAAGCTCTGGGACTCGAGACATCGAATTACCTCGCCTGCATGAGCAGGTACCAGTATACACTCTGGGAGCAACTCTCACAACACAATGCTACCCTTCCCGAGGAGCATTGTCTGGCTGCACGCAAGATCCAGAAGGAGGGGTTGATCCTGGCCAACAGCAAATAAACTCCTCTAAACACACTCTGGACACCTTCTCCAAGACAATGACATCAGCAATCGCCCTTCTGTTTGCTGTTGGCTGCGCTCCACCACGCTCCAGTCTGACACATGGGCATACATGGAAGATCTTCCCTTTGACAGGTTAGGATTGTTCCACTCCACCACTGACTTAGTCCTATAAGAGATGGACAAGAGCATTAAAGCTTCCCGAACCCTGGGTGTATCTTCCACCTCTTGACAGTTTAAACCAGGGGTGGCCAACCTTGTTTAACGTAAGAGCCACATAGAATAAACGTCAGATGTCTGAGAGCCGCAAGACAGGAACAAATATCACACACACGTTTTTATTTTTAAAAATATGCAAATTTGCTTTTTATTAACGTTAAATGGGACTGCCAAAAATAAAAACAAACGAGGAAAACCAGTTATTGATAATGATATTACTTGTTTGCTAATGATATTGAGAGAGATGGAAAGAAAGAATTAAAGAAGTGGAAAGAAAGAGAGAGAAACTAGGAAAGCAAATAGATGGGAGGGAGGAGGGAAGGAAGGAAGGAAGGAAGGAAGGGAGAAAGAGAGAAAAAGCATGCCTCCCCTTTGCTTCCCCAGCCGCCCTGCCAGGAGCCGCACAATATATGTGAAAGAGCCGCATGTGGCTCCCGAGCCACAGGTTGGCCACCCCTGGTTTAAACCATGCTCCTGGTCTCGGCCTTGGTCCCGGAGATCTTCAAGCCGAAGCTCTCCAGACCATCCCTGGTGCCCTCATACGTCACCTTCTACCCAGAGGGTACCGTACACTCAGAAGCAAAAGTTCTCTCCAGCCCAACAATCTGGCCACTCTGAGGCATCCTGAGCACCCAAACAGGGCCTTGACTCTTCTCTCTCTCTCCCTGTCTTCACTCGCCTCATCCCCTTCCTCCCGACCTTGCACCTCTTGACCATGGATTCTTGGGTGCTCTCCATCATCACCCGCGGGTATCTGATCGAGTTTCTTCAGCCTCCTTCATCCTCAGGGGTCATCTATACTCCACCGTCAGATGCCCTTCTCCAGGAAGTCTCTGTCCTGCTCTCCAAGGGTGCCATAGAACCAGTGCCGGCTCAACAACAACGGACGGGCTTTTATTCCTGATACTTTGCAGTCCCCAAGTGAGATGGAGGTACCAGACCTATCCAGGATCTTTGGGGCCTGAACCAATTTATCGTTTACTGTTGCTTCCGGATCGTCACTCTCTTCTCCATACTCCCTCTTCTACACAGAAATGCATGGATGGCCACTATCGACCTCCAGGATGCCTATTTTCATCTAACCATCTGCCCCCCACATTGCAAATATCTCCATTTTACGATCAGTTAGGACCACTACCAATACAAGGCACTTCCCTTCAACCTTTCTACAGCTCCACGAGTTTTTACGAAAACAATGGTGGTGGTCACAGCCTATCTCCATCTCAAGGGCATCATCGTCTTCCCCTATATAGATGATTGGCTTCCGGTAGCAGACTCCCGAGAGACTCTTCTTCGAAACATCACCATCACATGTTCTCTCCTGGAAGACTTGGGTCTCAAGATCAACAGAGACAAGTCACAACTCTGTCTCCCTTCGGACTTATCTCCCTCAAGACAGGGCAACTCCTATCACCACTCTAGCTCAGCAAATTCGATCCCAGCAAATGTTCACTGCCCTCTCCATACAACGCCTACTAGGCCTCATGGCTGCTACTACAGCTGTCCTGCCATTCACAAAGCTCAAGTTGCGCTCTCTACAGCTGTGGTTTTTCCGTTCCTTCCACCCTCACTCCCAACCACAGTCGTTTCTTCTCTCCCCGCCAAAGGATGTCCGAGACTCTCTGCTGTGGTGGACTCGGGACTTGAACCTCCTACAAGGGGCCCCGTTTCACCTCCCCGTGCCACGGCTCACTCTGACCACAGATGCCTCCAGATGGGGATGAGGAGCACATCTCCTGGGCTACAACACAGGCGCCAGATGGAACTCTCACCTCTTGTCGCATCACATCAACTATCTAGAACTACTAGTGATCTTTTTTGCCCTTCGCGCCTTTCTAACTCTGCTCCAGGGACACTGTGCCGCGATTCTGTCAGACAATACGACTGCAGTCAGTTATATAAACTGACAGGGAGGCACAAGGTCTTGCCACCTCTGCCTCCTGGCCATCCAGTTGTGGGACTGGAGCACAACAGAATCTTCCTTCGGGCCACCCACATCCCAGGCTCACTCAATATATGAGCAAACCTCCTCAGTAGGGGTCAGGCCCAGGTTCATGATTGGGAACTGGCATGAACCTACCTGCACCCAGTGTTTCTCCACTGGGGCTTCCCAGAGATCAATGTGGTTGCCACCTGAAACAACAAAAAAAATGCCCTGTGTTCTGCAGTCAAGGAGGGCTCGATCCTCTTTCCCTAGGGCAGGGGTGGGCAAATTGCGGCCCGGGGGCCACATGCGGCCCGCCACAGAGTTTTTTGCGGCCCACCAAGACAGTCAGCCACGTGGTTTCAGTCAGGCCTCTGTTGGGCCTGGAGTGCAGAGAAGTGGCACTCCGGGAGTGAAGTGTCCAGGGGGCGGGCACATTACCAAGCCCCACCCCCTGCTCTCAGCAGCCCTGTTGGCTGACGAGGAGGCAGAAGAAGGAAGGTAAGTTACCTTCCCTCCCCCATCCTCCTCTTCACGGGGCCGCAGTGCTCCGGGGAAGCCCTGCCCGCCCCCACCCTCGCCTTCCCCGGGCCGCACCAAAGCGCAGCGCTCCGGGGAAGCCCTGCACACTCCCACCCTCTCCTTCCCCGGGTTGCACAGAGGCGCAGCAGGCAGGCAGCTGCTTTCGGCAATCTCTCTCTCTGTTCCTCTCTCTCTCTCTCTCTCTCTGACTCTGTATCCCTCTGCATGTGTGTGTGTGTCTCTGTGTCCCTCTGTCTCTCTCTCTCTATTCCTATGTTCCCGTGTGTCTCTCTCTGTCCCTCTGAGTCTGTCTCTGTTTGTCTGTCTGTCTCTGTGTGTGTGTCTTCCTCTCTCCCCCTATGTTCCCTGTGTGTCTCTCTGTCTACCACTATTTTATTTAATTTATATTTATTGATTTTTATGATACAACTTATACTTTTTCTGAAATGCAAAGTTAACTCATGAATGCAATCATTTTAAAAGGTGCAGCCCTCCGCTAACCTCCGCTCCCACAAAGTGGCCCCCGAGCCAAAACAATTGCCCACCCCTGCCCTAGGGGGCAGTCTCCTCTTTCCTTGGTCCCACAACTTCGTCTACCTGTTTCCGCCCCTGCCCCTGCTGACCCGAGTGGTCCACAAGGTCGTTCAAGATGGGGCAAACTGCATTCTCATATCCCTGTGGTGGCCCAGGCAACCCTGATTCCCGATCCTACTCTCCCTAGCCAACGGGAGATACCTTCACTTCCCACCACAACCGGACCTTCTCAGGGTCTCCGACACCCCTCTCCTGCACCATGACATCCCACGCCTCAACCTCACGGCTTGGAGGATCTTCTTGTTCTCAGATCGTGTAGCCAATGTTATTCTCAACTCCCGCAAAGCCTCCACACTTAAGTCTTATGCCTACAAATGAACCTGCTTCTGCTCCTCCCTCTCGGAGGTCCCTATCTCGCCAACCTCTGCAGGCCTGCCTCGAATTTTTGAATTCCTCCTCTCTTTGGCAGACGCGGGACTCTCGCACTCTTTGTTAAGAGTATACACGTCAGCCATCTCAGCGTTCCACAACAGGGTCAACAACTTCTCAGTCCTTGCCCACCCACTCTCCAAACATTTCCTAAGGGGCCTCTTCCATTTGTACCCCCCACCCCGGGCTCCAGCCCAGCTGTGGGACTTACCCTTGGTGTTACGAACAGTCACCAGAAAGCCCTTCGAGCCCTTGGCGACATGTGATCTGAAATTTCTGACGTGGAAGACAGCCTTCCCGGTCGCTATCACGTCTGCAAGAAGGGTGGGTGAACTCCTTGCATTCAGGCACGATCCACCGTTCCTCTGCTTCCTACCTGATGCAGTTAGATTGGTCCCTGATATCTCGTTTCTACCCAAGGAGGTCTCTGAGTTCCAGCTCCACTCAGAGGTCCTTCTTCCGGACTTTTATCCTAGGTATACGTCCAAACCAGAGCACCTCCTCCATACACCAGATGTCAAACAAGCTCTGCTGTTCTATCTTACCCGCACCAAGCTGACCAGACAAACTCCTCGGCTCTTCGTCTCATGTGCTTCCAACAGACTGGGCACACCTGTCACGGCTCAACGACTCTCAAGGTGGATCGTTGAACTCATCTGCCTCTCCTACCTCCTGGCCCACGTTCCAATTCCAGGCCCACTATGAGCCCACTCTGCCAGGGCCATTGCAACGTCTATGGCATTCCTGAAGGGAGCCTCCCTTTTGGACATATGCAGAGCGGCTACGTGGGCGACACCAAACACGTTTATCCGACATTACGCCCTGGATGTTAGGGCCGCACGACGTACAGCAATGGGTTGCTTTATCCTGTCTATCACTTCTCAGTGACGGCCTGCCAGCACCCTCCTCCAGGTAGGCCACTGCTTGCTACTCTCCCATAGGTGTGAAGCACAGAGACCACGTCAGAGATAAACAGGTTGCTTACCTGTAACTGATGATCTTCGAGTGGTCATCTGTGCATTCACACCACCCGCCCATCCTTCCCCTCTGCTGCCAGGCTGGTCTTCCTCTCTCTCTAGTCTGGTTCGCAGCAGTCAGAAGGAACTGGCACGATGTCCGCGCCCTGCTCCTCTGGGCATGCATGATGGGGACTCTGCGCATGCCCAGAGGTGCTGGGCGTGAAAATCCTTTAAAGCTTTCTACAATGCCGATGGCTTTCCACGCAGGCGCAGAAAACCCATAGGTGTGAATGCACAGATGACCCCTCGAAGATCATCCGTTACAGGTAAGCAACCTGTTTTTCTCTGATGTTGTACTCATTGGCTCAGTCAAAAGCAAGCCTGCCTTTAGCCTTCAGATTTGTGGCTAAGGAATGCAAGCTTGCCTGCATTTTAATTTCTTTGCTGTTTTGCATTGACAGGATGCCCCATCTTTTTTCCCCTTTGGCCTCTCAGTTACCCTATAACTAAAACATAGGCCCTGTCTCATTCTTTGGGGTGGACTTTGCTGATCCTCAAATCGCACCCATGATAAACATGTTGATTTTGTAAAAAAATTAATCATAGGATAATCATCATGGCCATGACTGCCTTACAAAAACAAGTAATGTACTGCAGACTTGTAAATAGGAATTTACATTCATGTTTGCGGTGTGAACACCATATCATCCCTGTCTTGGGGAAATCATGCATTCCCATTCCCAATGTGTTCATTTTGGGGAGGGGGGGGGACAGTTGTTCTAAACCAAAACTCAGTTTATTCCATTATACCCTCTTAAGTCAGAAAACACTTTTGTAGCGTTTCAGTATTCAACACAGACTATTTCAACACAACCCCAATACATAAATAGCGCACTTGTAGTTCTATACAGGATATCCTTGGTTGCTCTGCCAAGACCCATAATGGAGGGTGGTCGGCCAGAAAAACCAGGAACAAGACTAAATCCACACATGAGCCTGCAGTGCTGGGAGAGCGGCCTAGAAATCGAATTAATTAATTAATTAATTAAATAAAGGCTGCGTTCAGACTGGCAGTTTGGCCCAATATAGGCACCTTTCACAAACGGATTAAATGGGCCCGTTCACACAGCCACATCTGTCAGGCGTTCCCCGGGCGTACTCATCCTGTCAGAGGACGACTTGAAGCCAGGTTAAAAAGCCACCACCTCCGAAGTGAAGTTTTTGTTTCCTCGTGCATTCATCGCGCATTGCCGGCTGTCTGAACTCGGGGGAGTGCGCGCAGAATGGATTTGGCGGTCTGAACCTGCAGCTCCATTCTGCTGCTAGGGAAGCGGCTTTTTTAAAATGTGCGTGTGCGCACATGCGCATATGCACACACGTAACTTTTGGCCGTTTTTGCAGTGCGCTCCGTGGCTGATGTGCTACAATAATGTGGATGCTTTCCCATGGGATGTCTCCGTGGGTAACTGGCAGTAGGGTGTGCTGTGTGGCTGATATGTCCCGCAACATTTTAAACTGGGTCAGTTAGAGGCAGCACTATATTGCGGCAAGCTACCAGTCTGTCCTCAGCCTAAGTACCCTTTTCCACCTGTAGAAACTAACGTAACTGTCAAGTCAAGTATGTGACGAGCATTTGACATACATCTGATGTATACAACAAAGTCAGCCCTTTTCTATCTCTGGGGTCAGGAAAGTCAGGGTTAAGCTAGGCTGACTCAGACGATGAAGACAGACTGAAAGTCTGTCGCGCCTCCGCAGCGCGGCAGACTAAGGCGGGGGGAGTTTCCCCTGCGGCGCGGCGTTTGCATGCCGCCGAAAGGAAGCCGCCCGCAGCGTTCAGACTGTGGGTGGCTTCCTACGGTGGCGTGCGGACGCCGCGCGGCTCCCCCTCCCAGCGTGCGTTCACACCCACTCCGGCGGGTGGAACGCACGCCGCAGCAGCCAGAGCACCACTTTGAAGTAGTGCTCGGCTGCTGCGGGAGGAGCGCGGCGCCGGACGCAATGCGTCCGGGCCACCTCCTCAGGGCAGATGCGGCCGTCTGAATGGCCGCTCTGCCTCTGCTTTTGAAGCAGAGGCAGAGCGGCCGAGACTGCCAGTCTGTCCTCAGCCAGAGAGTCCCCGGAAGCCAGCTTCAGAGACTTTTACCTATTTAGACTTGGGTAGTGACTCCTGACTACTGCAAAGTGTAAACATTCCCAGAAGGCAAAAGTCAGGCGAGGCAAAAGTCATTGGCAGGGTTGTCCTGAAGGCTGCAGCATTTAGCCGAGTCCTGAAGCCTCCTGGGAAACAGAACCACGGATTCAACTATGGAAGCTAATTGCTATAGAAATTAAAGTATCATAGGTTTAGCAGAGGACTGAGGCTCAATCCAGCCCTAATCCTGCAACATCCTGTCAGCTAGGAAAACCACAATACTTAAGCCAGAGTGGAGTCCAGTAGCACTTTCGAGATCAACAAGAGTTTCAGGTTATAAGTTTAAAGTTCCCTTTGTCAGACACAACTGGAGTAGAGATGGGAGATCTGAGTCCTTTTATCCTAGTTGGAAGGCAGGAGTGGTGTGGTAGAGAATGCTTGTAAAGACCCCATGACTGTCATAGTCCGCTTGATTAGAACAGAGGGAAATGCTTGGGGGCAGAAAAATGAAATCTCTCTCCTGCCTTCTGAGTAGGATGAAAGGACTCAGATCTCCATTTCTGCTCTTCTGGTGTCTCCTTTGTTTATTTACATCTTTCTCTGAGGCCCGGCTCTGGATTCCCCCATTATTTGGCAAGTGATGGGTAGTCAGGGCAGGGCCTTTTCCACACTGGCGCCAAGACTTTGGGATTCCCTCTGCTAGGGAGTTGTGCTGTGCCTCGTCTTTTTTAACTTCCCAGCAGCAAAGTAAGGCCACAGTGCTTTTGGATATTCCTGATTTAATTTTGTGCTGGGGGGGGTAAGGGTGACTTCCACTGCTCTATAGAATTGATTATTGCCTTGGTGGAATTTATAATAAACATTCTGAGTTATTTATTAGATGCCTTGTATATTGGTTTGTCTGAAAGGCAGGGCAGAAATATTGTAAATAAATACACTTCTGGTTTCCATTCAGATGTTGTCTCTGGTGTGGGGAGGCAGGAAATAAGGAAAGGAGAGGAAAGGAGAGGAACTTCTGAACATCGAGGCTCATCCTGATTAAAATGCACACAGTAAATAGAGCTTCAGGTCTAGAATCTGATTATAGGATTAACACGACTGAAAAAAACGCTGTGTATTTGAATCACAAAGTTCCAATCAATACCCGTCCTTTGATATTTTTTCAAAAGGGAAGCGGAGTGGGTGAATAATGAGGAAAGGCAACCTTTAGACTGAAGCCTCCATGTCTGTTTTAAATTTCATGATTCTTTTATCGTTTAATCCGAACGTTAGCCCGGGTCCCTTGCTCCTTTTGCCTGTGTTTCTGTTTGTGTAGTGGCAGGGCCCTCGTGCAAGCTGGCTTCCGTGTAACGTCTTACAGAGAGGGGTATAAATCTGTCTAATCTTATTTTGTGAGCATGACTGACCCGGCTGAACAACCGGAACAAGCACTTGCTGGGGGAGGCAAGATTTAGAAGGGTGCCAGCAAAGCTGTGTACAGCCAGAGAGGGAGGGGGAGAGGGGGTGGAGAAGCAGGGAGGGAGGTGCCCTCCTTGCAGAGGAAGCCGGGCTGCAGCTCAATCATCATGTGCCTGGTGCTGGTGGCCTCTGCCATGTTGTGGCCCACACCCACTCTAATAGGGACCTGTTTTATTGGTGAGGCTGAGCCTCAAACATCTGTGGGGAGGGTGATTCCCCCCCCATCTAAAACCCAAACAACAACTGTTTAGGCAGGAGTTCAAGCTACTGGGGCAGTTTGCTGCATTGAAGGACCCCCAAGTGGAGAAAGCAGAAGGCCACACCACAGTGTCCAGTAACAATGCCCCTCCCCCATTGAATTCCTTGCAGCTGCTCTTGAAAGAGCCGTTCGTTCCAAAGGCACCAGGATCCGCATGGAGAAATGAGCGTAGCACCTTTTTAAAGGCTACAGTTGCACTCCTTCACAGCCAGTTTGGTGGAGTGGTTCGGAGCCCAGACTCTAATCTGGGGGGACCGGGTTTGATTCCCCACTCCTCCACATGCAGCTGCTGGAGTGACCTTGGGTCAGTCAAAAGTTCTCTCAGAGCTGTTCTCTCAAGAGCAATTCTCTCAGCGCTCTCTCAGCCCCGCCTACCTCACTGGGTGTCTGTTGTGGGGGGAGGAAGGGAAGGAGATTGGGAGCTGCTCTGAGTCTCCAAGTGAAGGGCAGGTATAAATCCAATCTCCTCCTCCTTCTCCTGGTCTAATATTTAGTGCTCCTGGATGCCTCCTTAACAGTGGAGGCCCAGGTAGCAGCCACTGCGAAGTCTGCCTTTTACCATCTATGGCTGATTAAGCAGTTAGTTCCCTTCCTTGAACGCCATGACCTGGCAATGGTGATCCGTGCAATGGTCACCTCGAGACTGAATTACTGTAATGCTCTCTACACGGGGCTGCCCTTGTCCCAAATCCAGAAGCTGCAGCTGGTGCAGAATGCAGCGGCGAGGCTGTTGTTGTGTCTTCCTGTGCGGGAACACATCCAGCCTGCCCTAAAAACACTGCACTGGCTGCCTATAGAATACCGGATTCGGTTCAAGGCGCTGGTTCTTCCCTTTAAAGCCCTATATAGTCAGGGACCTACTTACCTAAGGGATCATCTTTTTCCTCATGTTCCCCAGAGAGCACTAAGATCAGGGTCCCAAAACCATCTAGCCCTCCCAGGCCCTAAAGAAGCCAGGCTAGCTGTGACGAGGGCCAGGGCCTTTTCTGTGGCGGCCCCTAACTGATGGAACGAGCCCCCGGATTACATCAGGGCCCTGCGGGACCTTTTACAGTTTTGTAGGTCCTGCAAAACGGAGCTCTTCCACCAGGCTTCCGAATAGGGTGCTGCCTTTCAATATTGTAGCCCCGGCCCTAACATCAACACTAACTTAATCACCAACCAGAACCCGGATTATGGTGGCTGTGACCATTTAGATGTTGAGAGAATGCCGCCATTGCTTATTAATATCTATGTTTACTAGTATCTGTGATTTGTATGTCGTGGTTTTATTTTAAATTTTGTGTTTTAATGTATCTCGTCTATCTGTCTGTCTGTCTGTCTTCTGTAAACCACCCTGAGTCTGCCTCGGGGGGAGGGCAGAATACAAATTTTAAAAATAAAATAAATAAATTTAGCTGGTTTTCCATAACTTCCAGCATACAGTGGTCTCACCACAGAGATGACAAGGAATGGCAAGATGTCACTCTATTTGTTTATTTCCTTGTTTATCTATTTACTTCTCTTTTTAGACTGTTTTTCTCACTGGCACTCCAAGCCAGTTAGAAAATATAAAAATAAAGCAGGCAGGTCTCCAATTGCTTTGCAGGTTTACGGATCTTTTCAGGCATTCTAGTTTGTTTCCATCTAGGATTGTGGGGTTTAGCTGGAGGCAGGGACTTCCTGATATCCCTGAGAGCTCTCCATGGCTGACATATGGAGCCCCATGACATCTGCTCTGGTCCCTGAGCCAAAGCAGATGTTACATGCACTTCATGTGTATGGTCTAGCATTTTTTAATAAAACAATGTGAAACTGCAGTTGGGAAGAAAGGAGTGGTGGATGAGATAGGAACCAGTGGAGGCATTAGCAGTGTTGCGTGCCGTGACCTCCCGCTGGGGTAGCAATTTTGATATAGCCACCAAGGACAGAAGATTAAATATTGTTTGCCCATCTACGATTCCACACCTCCTGAGTGTTCTTCATTTAGGAAAATGTCATGGGAATGTTATAGATCTTGCATATTAAAGTTTCATTTGGCCCTTGGACTTGAGGTTTCCTATGCTTTGCTGCTCTTACAATGAAGCTGTAAGCGGAGTTCACCTTTCTAAGTCCATGGAATTCAGTGAGCGTGAAAGGGTGTGACTGCACTTAGGATTGCACTTCGGGTTGGCTTTCCCAGGCTTTGCACCGCATTCTGTGGGCTGTTAGCCCATCTGCAATAGGCGCAGTGCCCTAGATGTGGGGACACTGTGACATCCTTCGTATTGGGGAGAGTGTTTTTCCTTTAAAACACACTGTGTTCACATAAACTTGGTAGATTACTGCTGCCACCAGGAATTAAAAATTCCAAATTTCTCTATTATGGTAGAATGACCCTGTGTCTGGGCACTTCAGAGGACTAGGTGGCCCTGAGGAAGGACTGTTCTGACTGCTGGGATAAGTTTTAACAAATAATGATTTATTTATAAAGGAATAAAATATGTTTCTAGGTATTTTGTTGTTGAAGAAAGAAACTTATAAATACCTCTCCTTATATATAATTGAGTGTTCGTGTCCCTCTTGCCTCAATTTTCCACACACTCCCACAGCCTTTGCGTCCCTCAGCTGCCACTCTGAAGGACTGCCAATCTCCAGGCTGCATTCCCTTGCTGCGTTGCCTCGCTCCTGCCCACAGAGCCCACACCCAGCATATCGGCCTCAATCTGGGGGGAGCTGCCAGAGGGGATGGACGCTCTGCGAGGGATGGGTGGCCTCAGGCCTCCCCTCAGCCAGGGCAGGCTCCGTCTGTTCCCCGTCCTCGCCCCCCCCTTGCTTCGCGGCACACTGGTAGGGCTCTGGGAGGGGCGGGTGGCGGTGACGCACATGCCGCAGTTCAGCCCGGCAGCCAGGGCGAGTGCCCTCTGGCAGACAGGGGGCCGCAGGCCCAACTTCCCACCCAGGACAAGGCCTGGCCTCCTGCCCACGATAGCGCTTGCCTTGCCGGGGCTCCTGTCCTTCAGCGCCCTGGCATGGCACTTGCCCAAGGCTGCCGGGAGGCAGGGAGAATATGACCGGGCCTCTTTGTCGTACCCTCTTGGGGGAACGCTTCCCGCCACTGACCTCCCCTTCGGGGCTCCATCTCTTGTTTCTCTTCCTGCCTCTTTCCTTTCACTCATCCCCCACACCTCTCCTGGAGGTTTCCTCCCTCTCTCTGCTGACAAGGACAGGCCTTGCCTCTGCCCTCCGCTTTCTTAACGTCCACCCCACAACCACCACTTCCCCTTTCTGCCTCGCCTCTCCTCTCTTTTGCCTCGCCTCTCTTTTGATCTCACTTTCTCCTCTCCATCCCTCGCTCCGCTCTCTGCCTCTGGCCTGCCCAGCCTGTCCCGTCTGCCCATCCATCACTCTTTTCCTCCTACCACCACCTCTGGCCCCCTGTCATCAGCACCTGGAAGTCCGACTGAGTACAATAAAACTTCCAGGTAATTACACTGCAAGTGGAGCCTTTCCCCGTGCAGTGTCTTCTGCGGATCTCTCCTTTCCAGCTCTTCCCTCTCTTGGTCCGCCTGCCTGATTTCTTTCTGTCTCCCTCCTTCCCTCCGATTCTCTCTCTCTTCCCCCCCTCTCCCCCTGTTTGCGGATTTCACCTTCTGAGTCCGCCTTGCTAGCTTGCCTCTGTCGTCCTGCCCCACTCTTGTCCTGCCCCACTCTTTCCTGCCCATCCCTCCCTCCCTCCCCCTCTTTCTCTCTGCAGACTCTTCACACCCTCTTTCTAGAGCCCGTTGCATTTATTTCCACAACGCGCCTTATTACTAGTAACTGATAAAGCTGGGTGTCACACACTGTATCTCAAAGCACCAAAACACTCCGACGGCCTTAGCCACTCAGGCTAAACTCTGCCTCACTTAGCCACACCTGCTAAACGGTTTGTCTCAGCCACACAGGATAGACTCCAACTGCTTCTTCTGCCATACAGGCTAAAAACTTCCTTTCCTCCCCTCTCTAAAACACACACAGAATCTCCTCCGGGACACCCCTCCTCCCACATTCTCTCTCATCAGCCAATCGCATCACACTCATCTCCCTCTATCACTCTCCTTACATGACTGCAGTCAAACTAAACATTGAAAGAAACACACATACCAAAACATAAAATCATTACAGACACCTTTTGAATCTTGCTGCCTTATGAAGAATCCTGAAAAAGAACAGTGCTTACTAGGTTTTCATGTTTAAAATGCAGTAGGTCAGAGGGTAAGGAAAGAAAGAATTTAGCTTGGGAGGTTATTTGAAGGAATCCCACCCCCTTAACTCCATTTCAGCTAGGCTGAGGGAAGATTCCTTGAAACTATTGTGCAGATGGTACTTTATGCCAGTAAAACTTTCTATCCATTAAAAAGTCTTTGCAATATTGGAGATGCCATAATAATGTAGGTACTTACTTCCATACGCGATGGAGTTGCAAAAGAGATATTTTTGAAAGCTAACGTATGATGAGATTAACAAAATTTTGAAGTAAATTTAACACCTGATTTAAAAGTGGCTTCGTTAGATTTATCTCCAGAAGAAAACTTTAAAATGGCACATAAATCATTAATAATTTTTGTAAATAGTGAGACCCATCATTTCTCAGCACTGAAAATCCACAACAAGAATTACAATTGGCACATAGCGGGAGTGTTTGTGGTTGGTAAAAAAAATAACACATCAGATTAGATTTTCAAAAGATCAAGTGAGTGAGGATGCTCATCCTCAGAATGAGATCTAAAAACAGCGAAAATCTCATACTGGCTTTGGATAGCCTCAGGGTACACATTCTGTCTAAAGTCTAACTGTGTTTCAAGCATTTTTTTTTGATCTTTCATTCCCACCCTTCCTTAGCAGAAGGGCACCAGGTTAGGACAGGTGTACTTGAGGACCACTTCTTGCACCAGTGATACAGCAATGGGGGAAATGCAGAAATGGTTTGTTGCTTCTCTAGGACATCGATGTTTTCCATCTCTTATTATATGGACTGCAATAGATTCTGCTTTCTTAGTTTTAAAAACAGATTGGTTGACAAAGACATTTTACTAAAATAACGAGATCCCAACCCTAATGTGGTCGATTTCAAATATTCTGCTTACCTCTTCTTGTCTGTAGTGTTGTACTCCTTATTTACTTTGTTAATACCCCCCCCCCCCTTTCTTCACAGTGGGACCCCCAAATAGCTTACATTCTCCCCGTGCTGTGACTCCTCTCTCCTTCTCTCGCAGAGAGCCGTATGATTCTGGACGCCTTTGCCCAGCAGTGCAGCCGGGTCCTCAGTCTCCTGAACTGTGGTGGAAAGCTCCTGGACACCAGTCGGTCTCAGTCGCTGATTTCCTGCATCAAGCAGGAGGGTGCCGGCTTTGGCGAGCGGCCAGAGCAATGTCAGCTTGGGAAGATGGTCCACAGCCAGACCTCAGACAACTTAGACCTGGAGCTGCAGTACCTCCATAAGAAGCAGCAGACCTCTGCATTCCTGAGGGTCTTCACTGACTCTCTCCAAAACTATTTGCTTTCGGGAAGCTTCCCCTCCCAGAACGCTTCCTCAGTGAGTGACTTCGGCCACCTGGCAGATGTGGATCCACTTTCTACCTCTCCAGTGCACACTTTAGGGGGATGGACGTCGCCAGCGACCTCAGAGTCCCATGGTCACCCTTCGTCTTCGACTCTTCCAGAAGAGGAGGAAGAGGAGGAGGAAGGCTACTGTCCTCGTTGCCAAGAACTAGAGCAGGAGGTAATCTCACTGCAACAAGAGAATGAGGAACTTCGAAGGAACCTGGAGAGCATACCAGGTAATCTAACTTGTTTTTTAAAAATCTTTACCGTAAACCCTGATGTCTAACCTGTAAGTCCCCTTGCCCTCAGTGGGGTATATATCTCGTGTTTGCTGCAGCAGACAGACATTGGTGCCCCTCAGAAGTCCACAGGGCACAGAGATTGACACACGCCTAGCCTCTCTCACCAGAGAGACCTGGGAATTCTAAGGGAGACTCTCTAGCACAGAGCTACCAGCACCCCCCACGCCCGGACCAAAGGGGGGAAAGAGCGCTAGAGAGAATGCTGGGTCTCTCTGTGCAAAGGGAACTGGAAACCGGTCCTGCCCTTTAGCTGCGGAATGGGAGGGAAGCAAACATAATATATTCACTGGGAATTATATATTAAAAATGCTTTAGTAGCTTGGGATATCCCCCCCCCCCCCCCATTTCTCAGAACTAGCTCTCAATAAGAAAATGTTGCCATTCCTTGTTATCAGAGACTGAAGTAGGATTAATATACGGGCAGTTGTGCCCCTTCTCTCTCTCTCTCTCTCTCTCTCTTTCCCCCCTGGCAGTCGCAGGCTATGAAGCAAACTGGCAGAACATCTCTTTAACCCTCCGCCCCTTTCCTTGCCATCCGTGTCAACTTCAGGGGGGCTGGGGAGCTGGAGCCCCCCCAAAACTTTTCCAGGACGTGCTGAGCCTCTCCTGGAGACAATGGCCTGTAATGTCTCTGGCCCAGCCCCTGCGTCGCCCCCCCCCCCCCGGGAAACTGGAAAGTCTACACCCTTGCCCCCTGAAGCCATCTTGCTTCTTCCTCTCCCGGGCCCTGCATGGGCGATGGGGTTTCAGCCACCTTAGTGGCATGGCAGAGGACTGGCCTCTCGGCGCACCTGTCCTCCACAGCCAGGCATTCCCTGCAGGTGACAGCCGTCTGTGTGGGGCCCTGAGCTGCTCCGTCAATGGAAACTGCTTCTTTGGCCCAGATCCAGTTAGTCCACCCTTGTCAAGGGGCTTACTGCAGGTTTCCAGAAGCATGAGAGGGTCTCAGATGCCTCTGTGCTGGTTCTGCCCACTCCATCCCTTCGCATCCCAAAAAGGGAAATTCAGAGGGATCCCCCATGCAGGAGAGAAGGGATTAAGAGCGCAATCCCTTCTCCGTTCATTGACTTCAGTGGTGTTAGAAGGGAGTAACTGCTTAGGGCTGGACTGTTAGACAGTACGTACATGAAGACAAAACAAACCGCTTTGTGCTGTTGGCTTATGGCTTATTCTGGATCTGAAGCCGAGTCAATTCGGGGTCTTCACCTGTTCGTCGGAATTGAGGATGGCGATTTTTCCCATTGGGATATTTTGGACTTTGAATGACCACACAGTTGTGTTTCTTTAATTCATGTTTAAATTTTCGGTATAAGCTCCACTGTTTGGATTCTGCCATTGAATATATACTGCAGAAGTTTTGAATTTTGTAAAAGATATATACAGCAATGGATTTTCTTATATCATAGGATTCTTTGATGTAACATTGTGATAAGAGTGATTCTTTGATAGTACATTGTATATTAGGGGAGTTGAAATTTGAAAAGAAAAAAAATACACCTTAGTGTTTTTTATAAAAATAGTCTTCATTAGTCTACATACAGCATCATATTGGTACAGTGTTAGTTTTCTGGCTTATGGCTTATACCTTCCTGTTCTCTTTTGCCTGACTTTTATGCGAGCATTTTAGATCTCTTTTAACAGGGAGTCTGTTTCCTTTTCTGTCCATTCTGCCCCACAGTGTCTTTTATTTGCTAAATCCGTATCCCTCCTCTTCTTCAAAGGGAGGTGTTTTTAATCCTGCTAAACAAGTAAGTCTTTTATCACATGACAAGTGTTAAATGCTGGGTTTAAGACGCATTGCAGTGAAACAGCTCTGCTTTATTAAGTGATTTCAGGAACAAGACTATTGCACCAGGGCAACAGCCCTGTTAAAATAGCATGCAAAACCCAACTCCCAACGTTCGGCTATTTATATAACATTACTTCTTGATTGGTTACTTCCAGAGTCCTGGTGGGATATTGTTCTAGAGCTCCAAGCTCAGCCAGTCTCTGGTAGACAGTCCTGGAATGTTCCAGCCCTAATACATAACACCAAAGAATGAGATTATACTATCTACTCTGCATACTTCTCCATTTTTAAAAAAAGCTTCTTATGGATATATCTTGATTTAAGTAATCACTAGCCTATGTGCAGTAAACGCCTCATGTCTTTTGCACACAGTGCCCTGCCAGACTGTCTTAGATTACTTGAAGACTGTCCTTCAGCATCATAACCAGCTTATGATGCCACAGCCTGTGGACCAACCAGCAGAGGTAATGTATGCCAGGGATAAAAATGCCTTGTCTTTTGACACTTCTGTAATCATATGTGTGCAGGGAAATAAAGCCAGACGCTCTGGAAGAATTCATTTACTGGCAAGTAAAAAGATGTGACATTTCACACTGAAAGTCTAATTCCCCTCATGCAGTGTTCGGGGATTTAGAGGATGCTAAGGCTGCCGTCCTACGGACAACTTCCCCACTGATTAAAATGGGGAATGTGTTCTGGAGAAGACCTGCTAAGAAGAAGAAGACTGGATTTATACCTAGCCCTTCACTCAGAGTCTCAGAGAAGCTTACAATCTCTTTTCCTTCCCCCCTCCCCACAACAGACACCCTATGAGGTAGGTGGGACTGAGAGCTTTTTCGAGGACTGCTTTTGAGAGAACAGCTCTGAGAAGACTTGTGACTGACCCAAGGTCCCACCAGCAGCTGCACATGGAGGCATGAGGAATTGAACCCAGTTCTCCCAGATCAGAGTCTGCGCTCCTAACCAGTACACCAAACTGACTTGTAAATAGGATTGCTCCCAACAGCAGTCACTGCCCAGGCATACAGGTGATACATATGGCATGTCCCCAGGGCCAGCCTCAGTCTTTCATGTCCTCCCCCGCCATATTTCTTGTAACATGAGCTTGCAGGAATCACCGTACACTTCGATAGTGCAGGCAGTCCACCCACTGTGGAAAAGGGAGGCAGATGAACTCTCTAAGATCCCCAAAAGACATCACCCAATGCTTTGTTATTTCCCCCACACACACACACACACACACAGTCATGTCAACTGTTCTTTGATGGTGCCCACTACCCCTCCTCAAAATCCCAGAAGTGGCCACAGGATTAACAAGATTGGTAACCCCTGGTGTCGATACTACAAACTGGTGTCTGCCTCCTGTAGGTACACGAAACAGCCAACTGTTCACCTGTGTCTGTGGTCCCCCACTAAAAATCAGGTCAAACCAGATTCTAAAGAGAGATCTGCTTTTCCAGTGGCCTTGTTCAGTGTGATGGGAGTCATGCCTTATGTAGGAATAGGCAGGAGTTAGCTTGGTCAGCTAGAGAAAGGCCCAGGTAAGACATCACTCAGAGTCAACTGTGATAAGCAGGATTTGTATCATAAATCCCAGTCTTCCATTTGTGGCTTTACCAAACGTCCTATCTTCAGGGAATTTTTTTCATAGCAACATGTCCACTGAATATCTATTATGGAACTGTAAGCACGCTGCTAAGGATTCTGGGACGTGTTCTAGGGCACACGTTCTGTTTCACAGAGGGCATTGACCAAGCTTATTAGGCCCTGCCACATTAACTGAGAGTGCTCCAAAGAAAACATCCCTGAGGCTGCCAGCTACAAAGAAGTTTCGTTTGGGTCGGCAAGCTGTTTCTTCAAGAAATTTCTGAGAAGCCTCCACAGAACTCCAGGTTCCTCAAAATGCAGTTTAAGAACCTCTCTCCTACACAGTATGGCGGTAGATCTCAAACTGTAAGTTGCGACCCAAAAATGGGTCACGGCTGTCATAAAAGTAGGGCAATATGGCTCAAACATCTCATCTGGGAAAGGCCAATATGGGCCCCCAGAGTCAGGAAAAGTAGGAAAGAGGACACAGCTGCTACATTTCCTTCTCCGCCATCCTATGGCACTGTTCACTCCCAGCTATCAACGGTGCAGCAAAAGACATTCACTGTCTACACCCATTGCCTCCTGTACCAGCAACAGTTAGGTTCCAGCCGAGTCCTGAGCCACAGTTTGGGTCTCAGAAGGTATAATAAGTTTTAGAAGTGCATCGCTCTTCAAAAAGTTTTACAGCTACTGGAATTTGGGTTTTTTGCTTTGCAGTACTAATGGTACAGCGTACCATACCACATCACCATGAAAGCCACTGTACAGATCAGCCCTGTACAGGGCACTCAGCCTTCTGGTCTTCCTTCCACAAACTGATGTATGAATTTGGTATGCCAGGGAACATTTTGTAGTTCCTGATTTTTCAAGGCCTCCTTTCTTTCCATTTTTCTGTAATTCATTATATTTCTCCCTTGGAATCTGAGGTGGCCTGCACAGAAGTCCTAGGAGGTTTTCCATCTAAGCACTGGCCAGGACCAGACTTGTTCCTCCACAAAGTTACTGCATCAGGTACTTTTTCAGGGACCGTTGTGGCTTAGGAAGCCCACAAAATGGCCAAGAATCCACTCAACAATCCACTCAAACGCTGAGAAAGAAACTGACAGAACAAAAACCTGCTAACCAACCAACAGAACAGGAGGCCCCCAAAAGCACCATTCCCAGAAAACCTGCGAGCCAAACAACAGGTGAGGCAGCCGCCAGGTCAGCAAATATCCAAATGGCATCCAAACGAAGATGGTTTTTAATTGATTGTCTGAAGGCAAAGAGGGATGGAATAAAATGAATTTCTTTTACAAAGGGAGTTCTATGAGCTCATTGCCGACCAATGGGAAAGGACTGTGGTGCTTTATAATGTAGTGTAAGCCGCGGTGGCTCAGTGGTTAAGACGCTGAACTGCAGGCTGGAAGATCGGTAGTTCAACAGTTTGAGTCCCGAGTGCCGCATGACAGAGTGAGCTCCCGTCTCTGGCCCCAGCTCCTGCCAACCCAGCAGTCTGAAAGCAAGAAATTGCAAGTAGATAAATAGGTACCACTTCGGTGGGAAGGTAACAGCGTTCTGTGCACCTTGGTGTCTAGTCATGACCACGGAAATGTCTTCAGGCAGCGCTGGCTCTTCGGCTTGGAAATGGAGATGAGCGCCACCCCATAGAGTTGGATTCGACTGGCTTTCAAGCAAGGGAAACCTGTACCTTTAAGCACCTCCCCCCCCCCCCCAGTCTGTTCCCCAAGGAGCTTCCAAGTTAGTAGAATTTACACATTGTGGGACAGGAGGGCCACAAGGAAGAGAAGAAGGAGGTAACTGCAATTGTACATATTGATTGTTGAAACTGATAGTGTGATTGTTAGTATTATTTAATTGGTAAAAATTATGGTTAAAAGTTTATAATACATGCAGTGCTAAAGATTTTGTGCATGGTGTTAATTTTACTCCTGCATCAAAGTATTTCACCATAATCCCTTCAGTTGTTTTGCTGTTTGTCCCCGTACCTAAGCTGCTTCATATCTAGATGAATGTCATAAGAACATCAGAAGAGCCCAGCTGGAACAGACCCGTGGTCCGTCTAGTCCAGCATCCTGTCTCACACAGTGGCCAACCAGTTCCCCTGGAAGTCCAGCAACAGGACATGGAGGCAGAGGCCTTGCTTGATGTTGCCGCCTGGCTCTGGGATTCAGAGGTTGACTGCCTTTGAATATAAAGGCTCCCTTTAGTCGCTGATAGACCTATCCTCTGGGAATCTACCTAATCCCCTTTTAAGGCTGTTTATTCCTGTGGCCATCACTACTACCTCTGGCAGCGAATGCCACATTTTAATCACTAGAACATCAAAAAAGCAAAAGCAGTCGCGACCAAATCACTAATGTTGTTTCAGTTATACTCAATACATTTCAGATCTGAATAATTCATGCACAAAATTGGCTTTTATAAGGTCACATAATTATATTACGGTCCCAGTCCAAAGGTATGCGGATACATACTGGAAAAGTCGCGAAGGAAAATAACTTATCACAATTTCAGCGAGCAATATTCTTCAGACAGTTTGGGTATCATCTTCAAAAATTCATATTCCATCAACCAATTCAGTAGAAAAATCAATTATTTGAATCACTGTCTGTGTAAAAAACGATTTCGTTTTGTTCGTCCTGAATCTACTGCCCAAAGTTCTCTTTGTCAACTCTCTCCACCCCATGTCTGAATCCAAGACACCTTTACCTTTGACAGCTGGATGTTTAAGGCCCTGTCAGTTCAGGTAATTACTGGCAGGATCTACTGGCAGACATGGCGGTGTTTGCATAAAGCTATTGTTTGAGTAGTGTGACTTTTAGGTCTCACTTAACTTTGTTTTTATTGGCTTTAGAGTTTTCCCCTGCAAACATAAAGCACTGTCAGGTTCTGGAGTGTGTTAAACAAAAGGTAATACGTTAATTATGTAAATAGGTTATTTTAAAAAGGTGACTTCTGAGGTAGCGATCTGTCAGCTGCCACGAAATGGCCTGTTTGATCACACTCTTCAAAAGAAATTTTACACATTTTAATAGATTAAGAGAGAGAATTATATTTAAATAGTTTTCCCAATCGCTGGATCTTGACACTTTTTAATCTTACCTGTGAAAATATCTTATAAATAGCTTCATCCTCTATAAAGGTGTTCATTACACCACAGTGGTTCCTGTTATAGAAAATGCAAATGTAATTTTTTTTTTTTTATTAAAGGATGTGTGTTCTCAGTGTGAGCGATTCCTTGTTCACGTCAGCCTGTGTTTCACTGTCAGCATTTCACAGCTGCTTAACTTTTAACAGTTTTTGTCTTTCCTATGGCTGCTGACATCATCTCTGCTCGGCAGCCTTTTTTTGAAATCATGAGGGAAACCAGGTTTTGGGGGTTTTTTTGGCTTTTGTTGATGTTCTTCCAGGGCAGCAAACAGTTGCTGAACAACTACCCCGTCTACATCACAAGCAAACAGTGGGATGAGGCCGTGAACTCCTCCAAGAAAGACGGGCGGCGGCTCCTCCGGTACCTCATCCGATTTGTCTTCACCACCGATGAGCTTAAGTACTCGTGCGGCCTTGGAAAAAGGAAAAGGTCAGTGCAGTCAGGAGACCCTGGTCCTGAAAGACGCCCTCTGGATCCAGTTAAAGTAACATGTCTCAGAGGTACTGCATCTTTTCACTCGGTGTCCACCACATGCAATCTCATTTCACCACATCAGCTCTCTGGCTTTAATTAAAAAACTGTTTCCGTTCCTGTAACAGAGAGGGGAGGGGAGCTTGCGGCGGAAACCACTGGTCGTGGGGGGTTGATTCAGGTCTCAAAGTACAGATTCGCTGAATAATTTGCTTTTTTAAATGGTCTTATATGTTCAGGTTTAGTGCTAGAGAAGTCCAGAATCAAGTTGGAGGGTTTAAATTGGCGCTCTTGGACGTGCATATTCTTTTATGCTGGTCTTTTGGGCTTCTGTTTCGAGTAGGGTTTCCAGGTCTCCCCTGGCCACTGGTGAGGGACGTGGGGCTGAGGAGGTCCAGGTCCAGGTTGGGAAACCCCTGGTGATTTAAGGGTGGACCTAGTGGAGGGCAGGGACCTCAGTGGGGTACAATGCCATTGGGTCCATTATCCAAAGCATCCATTTTCTCCAGAGGGGCTGATCTCTGGAGAGGAACAGAAATTCTAGGGGGGTCCCCAGTTCCTACAAGGAGGCTGGCATCTCATATTTTAGGACAGTTTGATCCTTTGAGGGCAAGGGGAGAATATCATCAATAAAATAACAAGCAAAATCCCATGAACACATGACGCTGCCTCATACTGAGTCAGACCCTTAGTCCATCAGAGTCAGTATTGTCAACTCAGACTGGCAGCAGCTCTCCAGGGTCTCAGGCGGAGGTCTTTCTCATCACCTCCTGCCAGATCCTTCAGCTGGAGATGCCAGGGACTGAACCTGGGACCTCCTGCCTGCCAAGTAAATACTCTTCCAATGAGCCATGCCCCCCTCCAACGATTCCTTGGAAGACTTATCAAGAATTCCTCAGTGAGAAGGTCTGTAATGATGGAGAAGCTTCTTCCAAAGAAAAGATGCTCCATCGCCACAACTGACAGTCTTTCTCCTGCAATGCACAGCTCCAGGGAAGCAGTGGCATCCTCTCAGTTGGTGCTGGACATATGCCTTTTTGAGCTACCCACACAATCCCTAGCCAACATGGTAGTTAAGAGTGGTAGACTCTAATCTGGGAGAACCGGGTTTGATGCCCCACTCCTTCTCCACATGGAGCCTGCTGGGTGACCTTGGGCCAGTCACATTTCTCTCAGAATGCTCTCAGCCCCACCTACCTCACACGGCGCCTGTTGTGGGAAAAGGAAAAGAAGGCGATTATAAGCTGCTTTGGGACTCCTTATGGTAGAGAGCAGTAGGGTATAAAAACCAACTCTTCTTTCTTACAATTTAATAGAGAAGGGGAGGCCATCTTTAATATTTTCTTCCTTTGTTACCAAAAAAAAAAAATAACCATAGAAATGTTTCTTTAGTCCAAGGTTCTGTAGAACAGAAGCTGCTTTTATTAAAACTGGCCCATCAATTGAATTAACTAAAACTTCAATTACATTTAAAAATCATTCTTTAAACCTAGTTTAAATTTGATTATTCTGATGGTTTTAAAAGTTTGCAGCATTATTTTATCGGTGAAGACAACTCTGAATTAGATCATTCTAGTTTTTCTTTTAATTAATACTTACTACCTACTTAAACAAAATATGTGTCTTCACTGAAACTAGTGAGATGTCTCATTAAAGAAAATAAACTGGAATTATTCCTGAATCCTATTTCTGAGATACAGAAAACCAGTCATAATCTATTTAAATTACGATTAGGCTTGCACTAATAATGATGGAATTTCGTGACCCCAACGGAGCTGTAGTGTACATAATTAGCTTCTACTTTGAAAAGTGCATACGGCAAGATCAGCAGGGTTTGAATGAGCATCCTGCTGTGGATGCAGATGTACATTTACATCAGTTGCGCATGTGCAAGTCTACTTCCATGCACAGATACCCTTTACTTGTTTGGGGCATATATGTTAAGTGCTTTATAGGGTTTGTTTTTTTAACCCTACATTGTGATTATTTCAGCTCTCGTGTGTGCATGTTTGTGTAAGTTGTGAGATGGGGTACTCTAAAGCATATTTTTTCAAGGCAAAAAAAATGATATTCTATTCTATTTTGCCTCCTCGTGCCAGGAATTGGGTGTGATGTAGTGGCACTGAAATACCATAAACATATACACATATGTGCAGTCAAGTCGCAACCAACTTATGGTGACCCCAGCAAGGGGCTTTGAAGGCAAGTGAGAAGCAGAGCTGGTCTCCTATCCAAGTACCAACCCTGCTTAGCTTCCGAGATCTGACGAGATCAGACTATACTTCGCTGCCTCCTGAAGTGCCATAAAATTGGAAAGGAATCTTTCTACTGCTAAATCCACTGGCTGCAGTCTAGCTCTGGGTGCTCAAACCCTGACATGCAGTGGAGCTTGCATGGAAAGTGTATCCAACAGGGGGCACTGTTGAGGGGGGAGACACCTTTTCATGTCTTGCTTTGACTGCCAGTGTAAAGCCAGATTTTACATGCTAGATCAAGGGATTTATTAAGCTCTGCTAGTCAGATGTGCTCAGTAATGAAACAAAATACAGTGTACAGATACAAAGAGTGAAGAGAGCCATTGATAATGGCCCTGCAAATGCAAATAATAGAGTAGAAGCTCAGGATATGCAAATGGAACGTGGGAGTCTTAGCCAGAAAGGCCCCCTTGGTGGCTTCTTCTAACCAGCCAATACTTTCCGCGATTGACAAGTTGCTGGCTGAGATGGACAGACCATTGTTTCGTGTACCTCTTACATGGTTTATCAAGGACTTTGTTATGACAGAGGGATTTTGTGAACATGGCTTAGGCCAAAAACCTTTTCTGATGCTTCTAAAAAGGTTAGAATAGCTTGTGATGCAGCTTGCAGGGTCTAGGCCACCACCTTAGGCTTGAGAGAGCTGCTTTTGTCGCTTTCCAGGGATGGAGGGTGGTCAGGCAGCTCGGCAAGCTACAGTCAGTGGTTCCTGGGGCTGCGTTCAGCAAGTCACTGCATGCTCAGTGGTCAAATCCAGAAATGTTCCAAAGTAGCTCCAGTTGTTGCAGCAGCTGACAGTGTTTGCTAGAATCTAAAACAGGGCAGAAATACATTTGAATAGTTTGTAGCTAGCAGTCCCTAGATGAGATGCAAAACCTCTGAAGCTAATCTGGAACCAAAGGGTTTAAGAGCTGAACTCAAGTTCAACTAAATGGCTTTAATTTCAAATGGTAATTTTGTATTCAGGATTGTGCATAATGCTCATACCCACCCTCAATCCTGTAAGAAAGTGGAGATTTGGAAGGTGTTTCTGCCTGACCAGGACATATATTGCTAGATTTGTGGACCAGGACGTATATTGCTAGATGCAACGCTAAAAAGCAAGAAATAGTAATTCAGCAGTTTCATTCTCTAGAACCTACATTCAGTCTGCGGTCACACGACCCCTTTAAATCCGGGAGGGCTCCCGGATTTAAAGGGGCCGCATTTTTCTACCATGGGTTGGGATGTCTATACATCCCAACCCCTGCGGCTGCAGAAGCGGCAGCGGCGGGAACCCGGCAGTGGCCACTGAAGAGGTGGCAGAAACGGCAGCGGCTGCTAAAGAGGCGGGAACGGCGGCGGCCGCTGAAGAGGCAGCCGCGGCAGTGGCGGCCAAGGACCCACCAGCCGCCTGGTGAGTTTGGGTTTTTTTCCCCCCTTTACACTTGGGCACTTGAGTGGCCAAGCGCCCAAGTGTAAAAGGGGGGGGGGGGAATGGCCGGTGGGACTATCTGGACAGCCCTGCTCTCGCAATGCTTGCGAGCGAGGGCTGTCCAGATACCTCAAAAGCGGGTTCCTCCCGCAACACCCGGGAAAACACTTGATTTTCCCGGGGTCGGGAAATGCGGGAGGAACCCGCATTTGAGCCCGCTTCAGCGTGGGACTTGGGGCGGGCCGTGTGGTCGGCCCCTTTAAATGCGGGAGGAAATAGCCCTTCCTCCTGCATTTAAGGGCCCTGTGACCACAGCCTCAGTGTCTCTGTAGTCTACTAACCTGGAACAGTATGAATGTCTGCAAATGCACAAACTGGATGCAGACAGATCTCTATTGTGATATGGGACTCAGTCTACACAGTGTGAATGAAGAAAGGGATTTTCATTCAAATGGAATGCCCATCCCAAACATCTTTCTTACGCTGCAGATAAAGTTGTCATGCTCCTGGATCTGGATTGGGCAGTTTCCTGCCACCCGCTGCATTAGTCACAGAATATTTTTTTAAAAAAAATACTGTATCATGTAGGTTGATACATGCCCTGATCTGGATGGACCAGGCTAGTCTAATCTCATCAGATCTCCGAAGCTAAGCAGGGTCAGCCCTGGTTAGTATTTGGATGGGAGACGACCAAAGAAGTCCAAGATTGCTAACTTAGAGGCAGGCAATGGCAGACCACCTCTCAACATCTCTTGCCTTGAAACATCTGTAGGGTCACCATAAATCAGCTGCAACCTGACAGCCATTTCCACCACCACCAGGATGATAATATACCAGTAGGAAATAGGGATGAGCACAAACCACATATTTGCAGTTCGTTTTGATTCGTGGCCAAATCAGAAACCAAAGCGAGCCAGGAAAGCAGGGGTTCTCACAAAAAGCGGCAGGAAACAGAAAGCAGGGGTTTAAATGGCTCCGAGCAGAAAGCAGGAAGTTAAATGGCTCAGAGCCATTTAAGCCCCTGCTTTCTACTCTTCACAGACCGCCTCAAACTGCCTTACAATTCATGAATGCTTGTGACAGCTCTTTAGTTTGTGAACTTTGGTTCACGAACCACAAACGGCCCAAAATTCATCACGAAGTTATGTTCGTGAGGCAGTTTATGCCTATCCCTAGTAGGATACCATTTACACATTGACAGTTATTTCTAATGGCAGGTTCGAGTAAAGAAAGTCTCTGAATAAATTCTGAATGTTGTCTTGAAACCCAACTATAAAAGATATTTGTTTTGGCTCCAGAAGTTCTCTGGGAGGAATCCTTGTACACAAGTAATTAGTGATGCTCTAGAGGTGGCATCTGCAAAGAAAGGGCACCTTCTCCTATGCCATCAGCCACATTTAAGCTATTGTAACTATCTTTCTAGAATGAACCCTGTTTGGGGGATGAAATAAATGCTCAGCATCTTGAGCTTTCTAACACTGAATCCAGATGTAGATTTAGAATGCTGAGAATCTCAGTTTTCAGGTGAGGGGGAAAAGGTGAGCTGGATTGTGATCATGTTAATGAAACTGCAAAACCTGCATGTTGTTTCTTCCAGATGTTTGGAAGCCAGTGATCTCCGTGGTCCTTCCTTGTTCAGGGGCTAGACTCATTATATGATGAGAGTCTGTAGAGAGACACAAAAAGAGCACAGACTGTAGTATTAAGGGGAGACGTCAGCTTTCAGACAGTTCAGTGTTTGAGGTGGGCTAGTCTGTTTCTGAGGAAGTTTGTAACTTATGACTGCAAAGGTTTGCTTGAAAATGTGTGGTTAATGCCTGCTCAGATCTCATAAGTCAGGATTTGAAGGTGGTTTTCAGTGCCCATCTCTCCAGGCTCCTCCCTACCAGAACAAAACTAGAATAAATTACATCAAGCAAAAACCAGGTTCAGTCTCCTTTAATGTACACAGAGAGCAAGTTTCGGCTTTGCTTGGTGTAGAACTTGCCTTTTCCCAGGTGCAGAATTTTGAATTTCATTGACCTCAGTTAAAGCGCATAATCTCCACTTCTTTTGTTTGTTGCACGTTTAGCCGGGTTCTTCAACATTCCATGTGCCTCATTACCTTTTTTTCTTCAATCGCTAACCAGACATCATCTAGCAATCCAAGTTGCGCAGCCATTGTGTGCAAATTCCCTTAACTTGTATAATATATGGCACTTTCATAATACACACAGGCAAGACAATATCATTTCAAGTGATGGCATTCCATGATTTGTATAATTGCATGTGTTAAAAAAACAAGTATGTTGAAGCAACTTTGGGATTTGTCTATAAGGAAACATAGCAAGACTGTATTGGCCCAATCTGGCAAAGCTGACTTTTGTTTGCCATTGAAAGGTGTTTATGAACTTCATTTTTCCCCTCACAGAATTCATTAGGATGCACTGCACTTCCAATCCTGATTGGTGGATGCCTTCTGAAGAACAAATAAACAAGGTCTTTAGTGATGCTGTGGGACACGCCCGGCAAGGGCGAGCGGTGGGGACGTTCCTCCACAACGGCAATTCGTATTACGAAGGGATGGACCAACACAGTTCACAAGATGACCTCTTCAGTAGAGGGATCCACGATGGATCTGGTGACTGATGACAGGGGAAGGGAACCCACGCAAGCGTGTGAGGCAGTGAAAGAGTCCATGCATTCGGTGTCCTGTTTTTGATGTGACTTGAGAATCCAAAGCATGTTCAAAGTCGTATTTCATCCGGGGTCTTCCTGTGAGATTCCATAGTGTATAAACAGCCAGCCCAGGTTCCCATGTAACAGGTTAAATCCATTTCTGTGCTGTACTGCTTGAGAGTAAGGGGAGCTTACATGGTTCGGTGTTCATCTGTATTTTTTTTAAAATACCTCCATTTTAAAAAGTGGTGTGTTGGGGAACAGGCTCTAGCCCTTCTCTCTGAAGTTTAGTTTTCTGAGAGGGGGGTGATACATTCCATCATGTGAGCACCTCTCTGTACTCTGAAGTGCTACAAGCATCACATTTGCCTTCTCCTCTGCTGTTTGTGAGAACTAGGCCTGTTTGGAAATGAGAATTGCTTTCCATATGTCAAACCTTCATAGGCCTTCAAAACAATTGCCAAATCTGCAGTCCTTTCCCCCTCACTTGCACAAAAAAATACTTTTAACTTTATAATGAGCTTGTACACACTTTTAGGATTGAACAAAGGAAGTTGTCCTTTATACCCTACTAGGAACATGTAGTAATATTTCATTAAAATGGGGAAGGTATCAAAATCAGGGACAGTTCTGACACTAGAAGTTCTTTGTTTTTCGTTCATACTGTATTTACTTTTGTCACTTAAATGACTAGAATTAGCTGCTACTAGATGCTGTTCCAGAACATTCCAAGTTCTCTCTGTGCTTTAAAAATATAGGCCTGGTTGGCCATTAATTTTTTCACAGGCCTGAGTTTGAACTGAACTAGAACTCAGAACCATTGGCTCCCATACTGGATTTAACCCCATGGGCCAAGATTGAAGTAAATGGCTTGCCCATTGCCTCCTTCCTAGTATCAACAGAAATGCTGAAACAGTCTACTCTTAACACCTCTCAGCCACTCACTTCCATTAGGAAGCAAATGAGAGAAATGAAGGTGAAGCAGTGTCTGTTGTGGCACTTCCCCAACTAGAGGGGAGCTGAACTAGTCCAGCAAGTACCACAAGGTTGCCGGCTCTGGGTTGGGAAATACCTGAAGGGTTTGGGGATGGAGCCTGAGGCAGGAAAGGTTTTGGGAGGGGAGAGACTTCAGTAGGGTATAATGCCATAGAGACCACCTTCCAAAGCGACCATTTTTCCCCAGGGGAACAGATCACTGTCGCATGGAGATCAGTTGTAATCCCAGGATATCTCCAGCTACCTCCTGGAGGTTAGCAATCGCATAACTCCAGGCCCACAGAATTTTTCTCCATGATACAGAAACATAATACTGGGGAACAGTTTAAGAATTTGTTCTACGTAAGCTTTTCAATGTCTTGTGTGGGCACTCCTGTTATCGTACAAGAAACAAACAGAAATCTAAAAATGTGGTACTTCTCTACAAGTATTCTGTAAAAATTACAGCCCTTTTTATTATTGCTACTGCTGCTGCTGCTGCTACTTGAGGAAATGTTTCAAGTTCTTCCTTCTTTTTACTGTGCTTGGCAGGCTGAGTCTTCTACACCGGTTGTAGACGGCCGCACCGCCTGGTCGGGAGGTAGCTACTTCCTGTTTGGCAGACATGTTTGCACTATTTTATTTCTCCCACCCTCTCTCTAGGGCTCAGGGTTGGTTATAGTATCCTTTCTAAAAACTGAAACTAAAAACTGTAATGACATGAGGGTGTGATTCTATTCAGCCCCCTCCCCTTCTCGTGCTGGGGCGGGGGGGGGGGGTCATCTGTCTATCCCTGCTTGTGGGAGCCCTTGCAGTGGCTAGAATAGGTCCAGCACAGGAAATAAATCCATTCAAGCAACTGTCAACCCAGAATTTTGAGCATGCTGGATTAGAACTATGCCCTAGCACAGGGGTGGGCAATTGTTTTGGCCTGGGGGCCACTTTGTGGGAGCGGAGGTTAGCGGAGGGCCGCACCTTTTAAAATGATTGCATTCATTAGTTAACTTTGCATTTCAGGAAAGGTATAACTTACCTTCCTTCTGCCTCCTCGTCGCCCAACAGGGCTGCTGGGAGCAGGGGGTGGGGCTTGGTAATGTACTCTGGGCCCAATGTGCTTCTCTGCGCTCTGGGCCCAAAGGAGGCCTGACTGAAACCACGTGGCCGACTGTCTTGGCGGGCCGCAAAAAACTCTGTGGCGGGCCACATGTGGCCCGCGGGCCGCAGTTTGCCCACCCCTGCCCTAGCACAGTGTTTCATCGATCATACATGGGTGCCAGAAGTGAGGTGATAAGAGATGATAAGCAGGTTTAAGTGGGTGGATTACCCCATTCTCCTATAACTACTGCACAGCTGAGAGCTTTGTCTCCCAGAAAAAGTTGCAGTGGCTGCTGATGAAAGAAAGCCAGCCAGACAAGTGGGACAAGTTTCTAGTCAGTGCTAGACAAAGGCCCTGGGGGGGGGGGGGGGGGATCATTCTGATGTGTAAGGCCAGCCTGCAGGGATCCATGGAATCAAAGCACAGAAAAGCAGGTGCTACATAAGGGGTAGGGGCATTTTTAACCTTAAATTCAAAGACGTACTATGAGAAACTGGCTGACACACTGTTGTTAATTAGGGTTACCATATTTTGAAAAGCCTACAAAAAAAAGAGGACACGTTTCCCGACTGACTACTTCAAACAAGCGATTGCTATGATAAATCTCATTTTAAATACCCCAACTATTTAAGCTGTGATAATTACTACTAACTAGGAATATTCCTGACCTTCCAACCCGAAAAGGGGACATTTTCATCCTTTTTTAAAAATGAGCCCAAAAGAGGACGGACACCAAAAAAAAAAAAAGGGACACGTCCTCTAAAAAGAGGACATCTGGTAACCCTGTGCTAGTAAATACAAGTGTGACAGACCTCTTCAGTTAAATATATTTTTCCTATGATTTTAATGAATGAGGACATGACCAAGCATCAGCTAAGCATTTTTTAGCACCACGGGCTTTGATGGGACAGTGAAGCAGATGCTCAGTTCTTTGCCATATAAGTCAGTGGGATGTAAGAAAATTTACCTCAGCTGGGTCATGATTTTTTTAAGCGCTTTCTTACAGTAAACGTCACCTCTACGTTTCCATAACATCTGTGATATCCATCGGCATTAGCACAAGAAGGCCCACGGAAAAGATAGACAGGCATCCTTCAAGAATTACAGCATTTCTGTTCTAGCTGTTCTAGTGTTGTACTCAATAACATGCACACGTTGGATATCACAGTGCCGGGGCGGTGCCGGTCTTGCTGGTGTGTGTTTTCTGTGGAGACCCTTGCCGCTGTACTTGGTAAAATTTGTCAAATAGAATGCATGAGTCCATGTTCACCCACAGTATAATCTCACAACGGTGTATCTTTCGTACAACAAGTGTGACATAAGATGTTTCAGTGTATGACGTAAAAACACATTGTTTAAATTATGCACACGAGATTCACAGCAGACCTCACTAAAGCAATACCAGTTGGGTTTGTGCCAGGGTGGAGGCTAGGCGTATTGAGATGGGAAAGGGAATCTCAGATTTCTGTCTTGGCCTCTCTCAGACTTGCTGGGAAAGCACAGGAGTTGCTTCTGTATGGTCTATATGTAGCACATAGGTCAGACAAGAGAGATGGGGTTCCTTTCCCTACAAGGACTATCCCCGTCCAAGGATAGATTATTCTGGCAGCAGAAGGCACCATTACTCACGAGTTTTCCCTTCACTGATGTCATTAACCTAATTCAAAGAGTCTCTCAGGTGCAGAGAGAGATAACATCACAACATAATATAAGAATCAGGTCTAGGGCTCCCTTCTGCTGTCCTGTTAGCAGCATGGCAGTGATCAGAAGGAGAGGTGATCTGCCCCTAACTTCAACCCTCCTAAGGGGGGGAGGCAGGGCACCCCGGCATCACGATTCCTCCACACAGCATAGCTCTTGTGATACTGCTAATGTTGTACGTTCTTTTAACAGGTACTGTTGACTCCAGCCTGCTGGAGAAATTATAACCATCAAACCAACTGCCAAATCACATGTACCCAGACCAATATTTTACTCTTTGGCAGCTGTGTGGCATTTTCAAGTGCTGAATAAAAGCATTTTAGAGAGCGGTATGAGTAGCACAGAATTTTTACAAAGGTAAGTATCAAGTCCAAGGTTTGGAGAGTTTCAAAAGCCCGCAAAAGTGCAGGGTTTCAAGATGGGTGGGAATCAAATTTCAGGCACGTTAGGTCCAGGCATTTCTCATGAAACATGACTTCTGCCATGGAAAACAATCCCCCCCCCCCAATTTAATATTAAAACCCATGACAGTCCTGGACAGTTTTAGCTCTTCTGTAGGGTGTTAACTGTGTTGTATCAAAATTACAGTAGAAAACAGGCTTAGCATCACATGCACACAAATGTCTTGGCTTCAGAACACAAATTAATCCTTTGAACAAGGAGTCTGTCTCCATTCAAAGGAGAAATTTCTCCATTCAAAAATCTGTAAGGCTGTAATGTGGCCAGAGTAGCCTGGCTGCCTCAAAGAACGGAGGAAAGACTAAGAGGAGAGATGACTCGAGTTGCTGATCCTTCAGGGCTGCTTTTAATGGGGTTCATAACAGTGCAAAGTTAGTGCTGTATCAACCAATTGGTGGAATAATACTGCACAGGGTTGCACTGTTAGGTTTTTAAGATGGCCTTGCGTGTAAGTGTATAAGTGTTCCACTGGGCTGCCTACCCTACACAAGCCATTTTTGTGGCCTGAAAGACACTTTTCTGCTTAGAAGTCTTCCCACAGAAACTGAGGGGAGTCATGTACAGTGTTCCCCTTAAGCTGAGCTAGTGTGAGCTAGCTCTCAGTTTTTTAGCCTCCAGCTCACAGAATTTTGTCTTGGCTCAGGAAGGATGGCTCCAGAGCAAACTAATTTTATGCAGTAGCCAAATCGCTCGCTCACAACTTTAATGCCAGTAGCTCACAAAGTAGAATTTTCACTCACAAGACTCCACAGCCTTAGGGGGAGCTTTTATGTCCTTTTAGGCCTCATTCACGCAAACAGTAGATGAGGTAGTAAAAACTTGTTGGACTCTACTCGTTGAAACTGCAGATAGCGAGGATGACCAGACTGAATGCCATATACAAAACTAGCATATCCAGAAGGGGGGAGGAACTGCTAGGATTCTTCTCTGCCATCCTATGCAGGGATACCCGCCTCTTAACTGGGCAGGGGGAGGCATTCAATCATAAGGCTTCTCACCAGTTGAATCATACACATCTGTTCTACTGGGAGAGGTGCTTCCCTTCTGCAGAAGGAACCTTCCCCTGATACATGATACTTTTCTGAGGAAGGCTCGGGAGAAAAGCACCTTTACTGGTGGATCCAACCCCCCCCCCCCCCCCCCCAGTGCTGAAGTGACACCATCCGAATGATTGTATTTGTCATGGCATTCAAGGCGATCTCTTATCATGGCACTGTTGAGGCCTAGACCCACTGCTTTCCAGTAATATCCCAGGATCACCTTATCTACCTGTTAGCATACACTAGGCCTCAAAACCCAAACTCTTAGGTAAATGGAGCTATAGCAAAACAGCGCCTTATCGTCCTGGTCCGTGGTTTATTTTCTGGGTCTAAATATAAGTTGAATCACTGGCAATCCTTGATTTTAGATGCCACATCCTGTCAGGGCCATCTCATTAGAACCTCACGGATACCACATAAATAGTGTTTTTTTAAAACTCAGGTTTGCTCCATCCAAAAGACAAATGCCATCCATCCCCACCAATTCTTCCTGAACTTCTAGGCGAGCCCCTTACCTTGTCTAATCTATTGTATGAACAAAGAAATCTGAAATAGATTCTAATTCCACATACTACTTCCAACACCCTTCTGGCTAATATATCATTGCCTTATCCTCTCATTTCGAGAAGTTTGTATTCCACTTCTGCACACACACACACCAGTACCACATGCCTTCATTCTATTTTCTATGACAAAATAATTATGTGGAGATACTGTGATCGAGAACTCATGCCTCCTAATATTTTTACTGTTATAGTGCCGTTAATTTTATTAACAATTTGTCCTGTGTAGAATAAAAACTAGGGATAAATAAAATATCTGATTCTGTACAAAGTGAATAGTGTAATACAGGCTAGTATGGTTTGGTGAGAATTTCTATAGGACCCGTGAATTGTTTTCTATGTGACATCAGGACATACATTTCTTTTAAAAAAAGCAAAAACAGAATTAGAATGTTTTTTAAAACAGTGATATTTTCTGAGTCTAAAAAATGTATTTGTTACTAGAGTTTACTATTTCAGGCATTAACTCTTATTTAAATAATGGGTTTTATTACCGCATACCTCCAGATTCATGTGTTCTGTTGCACAACCGATGCACAATAAAATGTTAAGCCTCTGCCTGGTATGGGTTTGCTATAGATGGATCAGGTACTTGGACGGAGTTGATTCGATACCAGTTTGCTGGCAGGAGGTAAAGAGAATGCAGTTTAGCCAGCCATCTGGGAACTTTGAAGAACAGGATGTCCCGTTTCCACCAACATGAAGAAAATCCAGTGCCTTGGTGTATTAGCAGATACAGCACATGTGCTTCCTGAGGCAAATGACCTTCGGGTAGCCCCTTTTTATACTCTGAGTTCAAGAAGTGTTTGTAGTGGCGCCTTAAGTGAGGTAGAGCTGTGTGCCCCTGTAGCAGCCGCCTCACAGTTTTTGAAAGGGTTGGGCAGACCGTTGTAACAACATCCCAAGGTTTAATGGTTTATTTAGAAAGCTGATATGCTGCCTCACAGCTAAAACAAAACCAGCAAAAAGTAAACCCTTACAACAGTGACGGTGTAACCCCTTGGTAAGCTAGTTGTGGTGTAGAAAGGCTCTCTCAGCTCCTTCACACACCACAGACCCCATAGCAGAAGCTCAGCTCCACAAATGAGGAGTCCCAACGCAGCTCCTTTCAACTCTTGTCTTGCCTGGGATACCTGATGGGCCAAAGCTGATGCAGGAAGCTGCAACATGGCCTCCTCCCACAAGGCCAGGGCCTTCATAGTATAGGAAGGAGTCTCACTGCAGGAGCTCTAAGGCAAGAAAAGGAACATCGGAAGGGCCTGTGTTATCATCCTAGCCAGTAGAAAGGAAATCTCACCTGCCAGCTTTCTAGCGAAGTAGAAGTAGTGAGGTAAATATTTTCCTTGACATGGGACAGGATGGTACAGACAACTAAACTACACCGGGAGTAAACAACTCCATATAAAGTGGTTTATTCAACTTGTGGCTCACATTGTTGGTTAACTAAGAAGGAGGTCTAGGCACAATGTGGACAGTCATCATTTACATTTGACTACATGCCATATTTTCCAACTATGCAGCTCAGAACATGGTTAGAGTGGTCTCCTGTAACTGGCCAATCAAATCCCAGTGCTTTCATCAGTGTTCTCTGGAAGTCTTGAGGCAATCCAACGCAGTGCAAGAAATCCACAGAAATGCACGCAGGCCCACACAATGGCCATTTCTTCTTAATCCAGACTTTACGATGACAAAAAAAATACAACTCAAACTGCACTTTTAACATTTTTACTGAATATCTTACAGCGGCCAGGAGGTTTTACAACCAATATTAGAGTTACAAAAATAAGGTAATCTGCATTGGTAGCCTGTGCTTTTTAATTGCTCCCCATTTAAAACAATCATTACCAAAGATGGAAGAATGGACAAAGTTTTAACAGGTGTATGTTGTTACATAAAGGAAACCCCTTTTTTTAAAGTCTACTCTTCTTCCTCCCACCCCAAACATTAAAACATATGCATTTCCTCTTACTTTGGATTTGTTAACAGGCAATCTGGTCTTCCATGGCAATTACATCATATTTTCCTTTAGAAACGACTTTAGTACTCTTCTACCCATTGCTCAAAAATCTATTGGTCAGAGGAGCTCTGAAAAGGAAAGGGTTCTTCTAAAAAAAACGGGAAAGGATCCCACTGAAATTAAGCAATTGTATATTCCATTGACTTCAGGACTTTCGCTGAAATTAATACCGGATCTTAAATCTGGCTGACCGTGCCCCCTTATTATTACATTATTTTCCATGTGCAAGAGCTTAGTGTTGCAGGGAGACTAGAGTATTCCACTGACGGTATTAAGAACCAAAGAAAAATCTCATGTTTCGAATACAATCTAACAAAAATGTGTGAACTGTCTTGATGCCTCTTTAAAAAATGAGGTAGCTCAAATTTAAAAAAAAACCTGAAGGGATTCTCAAAATCCTGACAACTAGACGTGTTTAAGTTTGCCGTAAAAATGGACCCACTTTTTAAAAAATTAATATTTTTCCTCGCTGTCAAATACTGTGACAGCAGCCACTTTACCCAAAGACGGCAAACCATGCAAGTTTCAAGGGCTGCACCACTGGGACAAGGAGGCAAGGCTTTTCCCCCAGCGGAATGCACCGGAACGGAGTTCTGGAACCTCCTTGACAAAATTATTTTTAAAATGTTTTAAAGTTCATGAGTTTCTAGTATACAGATTGAAATTTTCATTTCCCTCTTGAGAGTCCCGGCACCTCCTTTTCCAAAAAAAATAGCCCTGTAAGGAAGCATTTCATCGCTCCAGTTTAAGGTGGTGCACATAAGACTCCATCTACCCCTGTAACGTATCTTGCATGCCCCCTCCTTATCTAGCCATCCTAGTGCAAATAAAGAACAATAAAAATGGTACATAAAATTCTTGAAGACTTCAGCAAGTGGGGCATAAAGGTCTTAACCACACCTGGTGGTGGGTGGGGCTCAACCCAAGATAAATTGGGGTGGATCCTGTTCCTCCACCCATCTTTCTTTCTAGCTCAACCTTGAAGCCTCCCTCTGATCTAAGGAGGCTGCCTGCAATTTAAGTGCCTCTTCTGTTGGAGGAACAGCCACTTAAGTTGGAGAAAGACTCCTTCGGCTGGAGAAAGGTTGGACCCGCCCCATGATTTGGGGGAATTCAGGATTACTGGAGACTTGTACTAGAAACAATTGACTTTTAGAATGGGAATAATTTAAGATCGTTTTTATATATTGTTTCTCTGTCATGATATTTTATGTGACTTTGTAAGCCGCCCTGAGCCTGCTCGTGGGGAAAGCGGGATATAAATCAAAGAAATAAAATACATATTTTCACTGTTCAGTTCCAGTTCACATTATAGTTCAAAATATTTACACAGAACCACCACAGTAAGACTGTCATGGGAGAGGGGAGATAGTGAAGCTATCACATACTCCAGCCTTCCGTTAGAGGCCAAACGTATGGGTCCCTTAAGTTTAGCTATAAAAGTTTAGCTATAAAATAAGATAAACAGTTCACACTGTTTATCTGTAAAAGCAGCTCATTATACAACACCAAGGGGGAAACAAAATGCATGGAACATTAATTACCACCGAGCAACCTTTTGATTCTGAAAGCAACCCAAAGCTTTACGATTATTCTTTGCCTAGTTTACTACTTGCTAAAACTGGAGCTTCCAAAATGGAAACAGACTTACCGGGCTGCCTTGCCCAGAGTTCTCCAATTAGATAATGATGGAGGCTACACTGAAACCAGGGAGTGCTCTGATGCTTAGCCAACAAACACACAATACAATCATAGTACTCCGACATTCTTGAGAACCATGCAGAACAGATCCCAGATTATACTGGAGCAGACCTACCCAAGGAGTGATCCAATCCTGCCAAAAGCATCCCACCAAGGGTTCTGAGCCCCTAACAGGTCACCATACATGGCAGATACACCACATTCATCTTGGTAAGTCACAAGTGGTACACGACTGCACTATAGTCATTGTTCAGTATCTTCTTCACACAGAAACCACTTGTAGTACATACACAAGAACGGATTTCGTGGATTACATACCAACTGAATTCTCAGGGAGCCATCAGTGAATGGAGCTACACTCATGGCTGACTCCAACACCTCTCATGAAGATTTGTAGAATACCAGCTGATGTGCAAAATGCTAGTTTGGGTATAACCAACCACTGGGAAAGACTGAGATTAAAGATCTTGGGGTGACTGTGTGGCATTAGTCAACAACGCCAACTCCACACCGGGAAATATCATGAAAGGGATTGAAAATAAAACTACTAATATAACAACTTCCCTGCACAATGGTGGTGCACCCTCATTTGGAATACTGTGTGTGGTTTTGGGTGTCATATCTCAAAAAGGACATCGCAGAGCTGGGAAAAGTACAGAAGAGGGCAACCAAGATGGTGAAGAGGCCAGAGCACCTTTCCTATGAGGAAATGCAGACCAGTTGGGGGGGGGCATGATGGTGGGGGGGGGGGGGGGCGTGGGATGGAGAAAGTGGAGGCAGCGTATGCCCCCTCTCCTTTAATACTATCGCCCAGGGGGACCCAGTAAAGTTGATGGGCAATGGATTCAGGGCAGACAAAAGGAAAATGCTTTACTCAATGGGGTAAAACCACGGAATTCACGGCCGATGGATGTAGGGATGGCTATGAGTACAGTTGGCGTTAAGAGGGACTCAAGACAGATTCAGAGGAGTGGTCCACGCCTAACCACTTCCCATGGTGACTAAAAGGAACCTTCATATTCAGAGGCCTCTGAATGCCAGTGCTAAGAAGCAACATCTGAAGGAACCTTGGCCTCTATTGCCCTCTGTTTGGCCCTCCAGGACAAGTTTTTGGCCACTGTATGATACAGGATGGAGGACATGAAGAGTTCATTTATTATACCCTGCTTTTCTCTACCTTAAAGAGTCTTAAAGTGGTTTACTATCTCTTTCCCTGCTCCCCCCCCCCCCACAGGCACCTTGTGAGACAGGTGGGGCTGAGAGCGTTCTGAGAGAACTATAATTGGCCCAAGGTCACCCAGCAGGCTTCCTGTGGAGGAGGAGTGGGGAATCAAGCCTGGTTCTCCAGGTAAGAGTCCCCTGCTCTGAACCACCACACACACTGGCTCTCCTCTGGTGTGACCCTGCAGGGCATCTCTTGTTCGCAGAGGAGATTCCCAGGAGCTGGTTTATGTCAAAAATTTTAACGGTTTGCACTCTCAGCTAAGCCTTGTGCTGCATCACAAACCGCTTTGGAACGACCCTCAGTTGCAGTAGCTGTTTGCTGCTTGGCAAGGAAGGCCTGCTGTCTGAGAAAGTCCAAAGCCAGCCTTCTCCAGCCACATGAAGCCAATTGCACAGTTCAGACCCAAGCCATACAGCAACACCACCCCAAACTGCTAAGAGGTGAGCAGTGCTTGGCATAGAGTTGCCAGTTCCAGGTTGGGAAACACCTGGAGATTTTGGGGGTGGAGCCTGAGGAGGGGAGGGACTTCAGTGGGGTATAATGCCATAGAGTCCATTTTCTAAAGTAGTCATTTTCTCCAGGTGAACTGATCTATCGCTTGGAGACCAGCTGTAATAGGAGATCTCCAGCCAGCCACCACCTGGAGGTTGGCAACCTGAGCTTGGTGTGTTCAATACTATACACCGGGGTGGGTGGGAGAGAAAGGGTACTTAGCTGTTCAGCTGTGAAGATGCTCTGAATGTTAGAGAGCATCGCTGGCTGCAATCCGCAGAACAGACAAGGCTGTGATGACTCGGGAGGGGAAAGAGATGCAAGACAGAAGTAGAAACACACTGTGCCGAATAATGCTAGACAGACAGCAGCAAACGATGTCGGCGGAGGGAAATTGAGGCGTTTCCATCACCTGCAGTATTTATAGAAAGCTAATTTAGAAGGCCCACAAAATTTTGTGACGGGAGCGGTGGTTTTTTTCGGCGGTTTCAGCCCCTTTCATAAACAATAGGAATTGCCAGGGGGCGGGGCGGTGTCTGTGTGCACCCGTTCATTCGCACAGGCAGCTCCTTTCCCTTCCAGCTCCCAAGGCTAGGTCCTCAGATCACACTGACTCCTCCCTACTCCAATTCCTGCCTCTTGTTGACTAGATACATTCAGACGGCGACAGAAGAATGTTGAGAGCTGATTCTCAAATATGGACGAGTAGGAATAGGAAACCGCTCATATTACCTAGTTTAAGGCTGCAATCTTTTTCCCAGGGAGTAATCCGCGTTGAATAAAATGGGAATTACTGTTGAGTAGGCCTGCTTGAGTGCTCCCGAAGGGCATCTCATTATCTAAGGCCAATGCCATGGCTGTTGTTGTGATGGTCAGCTAAGAAAAATCCTGTAATCCCGTGTTCAACCTCAACGTAAAGGTGAGAGGTGACGTCCCTGAATCAAATAACCACACAAACTCCGGGAAAAACTAACTAGACCCGCAAATAGAAGCATCAAGCAGATAAATTTATATTCAGTTCCACAAAGCGTTTAAAACCCTGCAAATTGACAAAATTTTATTTTAAAGGAAGTCGTGACCAAGGTTTTAACATTCTAGGTGCAAATTGTTTGGCAGAAACTATGAATGAGTATCTCAAAATCTGGTTATAATTACCCTGATTGGTACACAAAAAAAGAGGGAAAGAAAATCAGATGGTCATTCTTTTAAAACATACTTTTACATAGAAACTCGATGCCACATCTCACACACCAATGAAAATAAACCAAAAAGAACGTAACTTCAAGCACGGTTATCAGACTGAGCATAGTGCTACAACTTAATTAGAGTAACAGTTGCCACATACGCCTTTTTAAAAAATCTATTAAAATATTACATCCTATAAGGAGACACCATGTTATCACATGCCATAATCCATCATGGCCATCTGTTTCTACCAAAAAGGATATGGAATTGCTTCCCCCATTCTCATGCTAAGTGTAGTCTGTGCAGTCTACACAATATTTTTAGTAAATCATGGAAGTGGATAATGGAATATCAAGGAACAATCCAGACACTGCAGCACTATGCCAAGCCTTTCTTTTCACGCCAGCAAACCAAGGGTCTCCAAACCCTCTGTGATACCAAAGCAAATAAGCCACTGGCATCAATACAGGTGGGGGCAAGAAGATCCCAACTCAAGGACAATATTTTAAGAGTCAACACTAGTACAAAATGAAGATCCTATCACACATACAGTCTAACACAGTGTCCTGGGTCCAGTGATCTGTTCGGACAGGAATTACAGACCTTCCCCACTGTCGCTTAGCAGCCCAGCCAACCAGCACACGCTATTTCTCCACACTGGTCTTATGACCTTGGGGAAAAAAACTTTCCCAGGGACAGGATGGACAAACCTGCTAGGGGAAGTGGCAAAGATCAAGGACTATCAGAAGCGATGGATGTAGACTCAACCTCAATCATATGTTATTCCAACTCAGACCCTCATGTCCCAAAGAGTTTTCCCTGCCTGCCACTGAGGCAGACTAGTCAGTGGCGAATGAACTCTCAATGTCCCTATATATACTTCAGAAACTACAGATTACTAGCAATGTTCCCAACAACCCACTCTGGCCTGAATATTATTAGCATTTGCACAAACCACGCATCCCTTTCCCTCGGTAAGAAGACTGCTCTTGTTATTTTTTTTCATTCAGAGGTAAACACTTTTTAGATCTGTTTATGTCAAAAGAGAGATGGAGAGGGAGGAAAATGACATCCACGCTACATTCTGTTTCCTATCCCTGTCCTGAAATGACTGTCTACCAACAGTCTGTTCTACAGTCAAGGATTCAGAGTTGCATGCATGCAACCCCTGCAATTGCACCCAACCAACTGCCATTAGTGAGGTCCAAGGGGTCTGGGAAAGCAACCCAATGCTGGCCCTCAGAGGACAACCTCAACGGGACAGCTCTCACTTATTTCTAAAACCATGCACAGAAAGATGTCAGAACACTGCAGCAGTTCTTCCTGGGCCAGACCAAGACGACAGGCAGCATTTCTCTCCAAAATCCTATGTGGATCGGGAGGGCGCTCTGCCAGGGTATTCAGACTTCCTCGATCCTGGTTGGTAAAAAGAGGAAAATTCTACTTCTATCATGATCCTATCCCTTGGTAGAATTCTATGCCCTCCGGACATTCTATGCCCGCTGGAGAGGACCTTCACTGTACCATTTGAGAACCACCAGTCTCACTTCCAGACATGGAGGTCACCCACTACCTTACAAGGATACACCCACTTGTTCATTTAGGAAGACAAGATCAGTTTACGATGACAAAGGAGAACGGAGTACCTACTAAAGTTGTAGCTTTATACAGATATTTACAATCTGCCTTCTTCATTACATATTTTAACAATTTAGTTGCAACTACATTTCCAGTCTAAGATGCAGCTCCAAGATAGCCTTGTACATAAGCCCATACAAAGCACTAACCGGTCTACCCGTATAAATGTAAATAACTTCTGACCCCAAAAACAAAGCAAAAAAAACTTTATTAACTTCCTCACCTGGGCTACCCGGAGATTGTTACATATATTCCTCACCGGGTAACTAATGCTGCAATCCTGTACACGTCTACTCGGAAGTAAGTCCCAGTGTGTTTAATGGTGCTTACTCACAAGTATGCATGGAACTACACCAGCACAATCAGGCATCCCCATTCAGGACCAGTAAAGGGACCAACCCATATCCGAAGAGATGCCCATCTTAAGGAGCAGAAAACCCTTTGCACACACAGGAAACTCACGTGCATACAGAAGCTTGGCGTGTACAAAGAATGGCTAGTTTACAGCGAGCATCGCTTAAAATGCGATTACGCCATTCTGAGACTGGAGTAACTGCATAGCAAGACCAGGCTATTTATAATAATTATACATATTGGGGGGGGGGGGGAGGAGTGGCAAGTATTTAGCAATTGCCCTGACCAAATCAGGACTAAAAAAGTAGCTCCTTCGCCTTTAAACTTCTGTAACAAAGTCATAGTTACACTAATTACAATATGTACAACAATCTCTAAAAGCTAGAATTCGGAATGTTACTAGGGCTTAAATGCTATCACTTTCCAGACCGTCC
Organism: Lepidodactylus listeri; assembly: GCA_029233225.1. NCBI lineage: Eukaryota > Metazoa > Chordata > Lepidosauria > Squamata > Gekkonidae > Lepidodactylus > Lepidodactylus listeri. Next base: position 104,721,400 of record JARCFY010000009.1, on the reverse strand, counting down.
AACAACATGCTCTTTTAAAGCTCTATTGATGTAAAACATGGCATTTTAAAGTATTACAAACCCCAAAGCTGACATTTAAGTCTCCACCATAATTTCCACTGGCATCCTGTGGCAAGATATCATGGGGCCACGCTGCTCTCAAGATGACAGCATTGCTGAGATCTCCAAGGAGCCACCTTTGAGACACAGTTTTTCCAGTAAGCAACTGAAATACATTTGAAGTGCCTAGGAATATTTTGTTTGCAAAGCGGATATTTTCACTGATGTTTCCGTGACTAAGAGCTGGTTTTAAACATGCATGTTCCGTCACTGGGTAGCAGCCTTCCTTGTGCGAAAGAGCTGTCGCAGATCAGAACAGGTATATAACTCCCTCCTCCTTCCAGTCACCTCAAGGACAGCGTTTTTCAAAAGGGCCCATGCACACATCGAGCCTTAAGTAACCAAATGGCCCTTAGGACTGAATGGTTTATTCTCACTTTCAGCCGAGGCTATAATCCTCAGAATTCTTTCCTTCAGAGGACACTGTCTTCTATTACGAGCTTCCAAACTGAACGGCCCAGGATTGTTGCAGAGGCTGAAGAATCTGGATTCCCGCGTTTTCTTAGCTCCCATTTTTATGAGCATCGAAAGCCTAAACTGTAAACTTGCGGCTTGAAGGTTATCAAGCGCAACTGCCACATTAAAAATGGCTGTTTTATTCCTTACAGCCAAGATGTTTCGTGCTCTAAAACCCATCTACCATTTATAGATGAGTAAGCAATGCCAGTTACAAATAAATTAAATATTCTGACTGGGACCCAACAGAGCTTACTTTAGCTGCCACTTAATTAGATTTTGACTGTTTTCATTATCAGATGGTAGGCCCGTACCATTATCGTACCCGGCGTTTGCAACTGCCCTCGTTTTCAAAGAGAGTTCTCCTGTGCGGCATGCCGATCGATGCCTGAAAAACAAAGCCCCCCTCAAAAGCATGGTACTAGCCACCCAGCACTTAGAAATAGAGGGTGCAGGATTTTAAAGTATTTCCAGTGCATTTCAGAGCAAATTAAACAGTCCTCCCTGCCAAGATGTTGCTTATGGCAGAGACACACTGAGGCTGCGGTCGCACACGCACACAAACAATCCATTTTCAATCCACTTTCAAACTGGATTTTTACTGTGTGAACTAGCAAAATTCAGTTGGAAAGTGCATTAAAAGGGGATTATTTAGTGTGTGTGACCGCAGCATGAAAACCAAGGGAGGCTACAGAAGGGATATTGACAGCAAGCAAGGGGTGGATCCAAAGCTCATGAAACGGGACAACCCCATTTCCCACTGGACACCCTGAAATTTTGCCCGGGAAGGAACAACACAGATCTGCAGCGAGAGGGGTAAAATCAGCGAAAATTCACCTCCCCTTCCGCCAGGGGAAGTGCTGTTCCACTGGTCTAGAGTGTCATTGTGTCAGAAGAGCACCTTTGGATCCAACTCATTTTAACTACTTAGTTTCTTTTAGTGCTATATGCTTCAGAGGATAAAGTAGCAAGGACAATGTAGTCAGGTGGGTACAGCAAACTGAGATTCGGAAGAGGAGAACCACAGCACTGGCCACAATGTCATCTCCGGTGCACAGCAGTTCCACTGTTGCTCCGGTTTCCCTCCCTGACACAAAGGGAACGAGCAGACAGAGGAAGGCTACAGAGCTGGCATATATCAACGAGGACTTGAGAAAGACCCGCAGGCTTGAAGGGGGGGGGGGCAACAGGAAGGCTCCCAGATCTCTAACTAATGTCAGGAAATAGCAGCTGAATAGGAACTGATGTGCAAACTGATACAAAAATGGAAACTGGACAGCAAATATATGTATCCTGTATTTTCAGAAAGTGACGTTCCAATAACTTAAAAGTATATAGTCCCCAGAATTCAATCTCCACTACAGATTCACGTGTAGAACAGAAGGCAAAAGCTGCTGTCCTGGGAATCCGGTTCAATAAATGCCATCGCTCTTCTGCACAACAGTCGGCTTTAAGGAGTTGGGAGGCTCAGATGAAGCGGGGTCTCAAAAGCCTGGCCGGGTCAGATACTGTCCTGCCCCCCTCCACAAAGCTGATCCAGGAGGGACACCTCTCCAAAGACGACATCTGCCGGGCTTACAATATCTCCAGGTCCACATGTCGCACCTCTGGATTGCGTTGCTGAAACAAAAGAAGGCATGGTTTTAATAAATGGGCAACACCAGCTGAAAACTGGTATACAGATCGTGTTGAATTTGGTCATGGGCAGGTCACTAGTGCCCTAGCCAGCCTACTCCACAGGGGTGTTGAGAAGACAGAAGGAGGTAAGTTATAACCCTAAGCATTCTATTCTAAATTCCAAAGTTTGGTGATTGTCAAAGAATATACACAAAAGAAAGTGTTCGTTTGCTCTTTTCATTTCACCATTCTTTCAATACAGCATGCTGGGGTGGGTATTTCAGTTTACCCTCAACCCCCTCCCCATATGAGAAAGCTTAAGTTGAGACTGGTCCAGGGTCATCCAGGAAAATTCATGGCTGAGTGAGGATTTAACCCAGAACTCCACAGTTCAAGCCCTGCTCTCTCTCACCAAGCTATGTCTCATAGCTTCATCAGTATCGGCCTTCATGATGTTTGACAACTGAAGAGAAGCTCCGCCCCACGACTTGACAGCCGACCAATTAAAAGCCTCTTCCCAAGCCCTACTCTCTGAACCCCTTACTGGCCAGTGGCAACCAAAGACAGGGCTTCTTTAGTGGTGGTGCCTTCCTTTGGAATGCCCTCCCTTACGAGGCTCGTCTGGCCCCCCCTCTCTTTATGGTACCTTTTCACTAAGGCTTTAAACTGACATGTTGCCTCTTTTAAAGCCATTTTAATGGTCTGCTTCTAACTTGAGGACTGTTAGACAGTAGTGCTGGAAAGTGCCATCAAGTCGCAGCCGACTTGTGGCAACCTGGTGGGCTTTTCAAGGCAGGAGACATTCAGAGGTGGTTTGTCATTGCCCGCCTCTGTGTCGCAACTCCGGACTTCCTCGGTGGTCTCCCAGCCAGATAGTAACCAAGGCCGACCCGGCTTAGCTTCAGAGATCTGACAGGATCGGGCTGGCCTAGATCATCCAGGTCAGGGCCTTTAGACAGATAGATATTCTAAACAAATAGGCCCCTACCCCCAAGACATATTCAGCTACGACTTTGATGGAGCTCTTATGCATTTCCCTTTTCATCTAGCAGGCTTGGTGCAGGAGAACCTCTCAGAGGATTGTGCCCCAAAACCACACAGCAAGGAGGAGAAACACGAGTTCTCGAGGGCCGTTGTCAGTCTGTTGCAGCTGCTTCTGTACTGGAGCTCCCCAGTTATTACAAAAAGAAGTAAATGCTTCTGATACCAATACTGTGAGTCACGCCTGTTTTTAACCACCAACCACCTCTTACCTTCAGCTCCTTCTCAAGCCGGTCTACTTCGGCTCCTAAAGTGTCAATAATATTTTCGCCGTGTTTAAGCATGAACACCTCTAACTCCTCCAGAGTCTTCACCTGCTGGATTTCCTGCCGTGAAATTAAGGGTAAGAGGATCAGAGCGAGATGCAGAACACAAGCAAGTCAGTCTCCCCTTTTTTTGGGGGGGGGGGGGGGGACACAGAGAACGGCCTGCCCAGGAGATCCGCAAAGAAGAAGGGGTTTTGGTTTGTTCACTGCTTCGCCCAACTTATCACAAATATCCCCGTATCAGCTGAGAACCAGAAAACAAGCAGAACCCCCAGATTGATACCTGTCATGTGCAGGACGCACGCAAAAAGAGTGGCACATACGAGCTGATCGTACACAGGGCTCTGAGTTCCAGGGATGCTGCACAAGTGCAGAAAAGCCACAGGATCTTGAGAATCCAAGCTTTGATTTTTTTAAAAAGCAAAAATGAAGGCAAGCTTCAAAATCCTTCCGGATGAGAAGAAAAATCCTCAAGTCCACAAGCAACAATTGCTGCAGTCTCTACAGCCAGAAGTGAGGCCCCTTAGGCTTTCCAGCAGGAAGGGGGGAAAGGGGATGTATCTCTCATTGTCTTTCACTAGGCTACACAAAGGAGAACAAGTTATGAAAACGGAGGAAAGCTGCACAAATTTGCAGTTACCCAAAGATGGATGAAAAAATGTCAACACTTCTCTAAGCAGAATTTGGGTTATCCTGAAACATCTTCCCCCCCGCCTGCTTCTTTGTAAAATATGACTAGTTTGGGGTACATTTTCATTACTTAGAAACTCATTTTAAAACATGCTTTACTTTTTAAAAAGCGATCCTTAAAGGTTGGTAAGACACTTTTTAAAAAAACTAAATAACTGTTTTTACGTTGCTAAAACGTAAAAACATGGCAGAACAGCATAAGCACACACCTGTCAAAATTAACCATTTTTAAAAGTCTGGTTGGACCAAGCACTAATTCTACTGACTCCCACTTTTGCCCTTGACTTCCCGCTGAAAAGCAGCAGAGTTTAACGTTGCCTGAATCGTGCCTTAAGACGTCCCAAGTTTTAATATTTTTTTGTATTCCACTAGTATTTAAATATTTAGAAAGAATAAAATGTAAATTTAGACAAAGGATTCAGACAATATTTAATTTTAGCGTAGATGTTTGTTCAACTGCTAAAGATGTAATCTCTTTTATTGTTAATAGATTATTGCTAGCGTTAGGAAAGTTTTTGCTTATTCTTTAAAAGAGAGGATCTATCCCAAACACTGTAATATTGATCTTTTATTATCTGCTTCTATATTTGAAATCTGTAATACATCTAATAATACATTTGATTTGACTTGCTGTTATGTAACAACTCATATTTGATAAACTTGATGAATCTATATCGTCCCCCACCACCTCTTCCCTTCTGTATCCCAGTTTTTTCAAGAAAATAAAATCTATATATCTAATAGCCAAGTTGCCCCCTCCGTGCGGATATCTAAATCCATGAGGGAGGGGCACTTGGGGGGCAGGGAGGTTTTCCTGCACACTTGGGAGACTCTCCCCCCCCATGTGCAGAAAAATCTGAAAAGAAAAAAAAAACTTTTAAAATATCCCCCCAAGAGTAAATTTAAATATCCCCCCAAGAGTAAAAAAGCATTCCCTGTGCATGCACAGGGAACACACTTACCTCCTATCTGTGGATGCTGCTACTGCTGGCAGCAGGGGCAGCTGGAGAAGCCTTGGGGGGCCTCGCTGTTGCTGGGGGAGGTGGGGGGGAAGAGCTGGTGGGCCCCATGGCTGGAAGCCATGCAGGCCTCAGCATCACTGGCAGGGGGTGGGGGGAAGAGTTGGCGGGGGGGAAGAGCTGGCAGGACCCGCAGCTGGAAGCTGCGCAGGTCTCGCCGTCACTGACGGGGGTGGGGGGCGGGGGAAAAGCTGGCCAGGGGGAAGAGCTGGCGGGCCCCGCGGCTGGAAGCCGCACGGGCCTTGCCATCACTGGCGGGGAGAAGAGCTGGCGCCGAACCCCCTCACCGGGGCAACCAGGGACGGGGGGGGAGAGATCTGTGGACCTGGGCCCTTACCTTTGCTCCTTCTTCCCCCCCCCTTGCAGGTCCCGCCTCAAATAATAATAATAATAATAATAATAATAACAACAACAATAATAAAGTCCCAAGCTGTCAGCTGAAGATAACAAAGCTGCTCCTATGCTCACTTTGCACCCATTTATTTACTTCAGTAATGCCCTACTTTTCTCCCCAACAGGGACCCAAAGGAGCCTACAACACTTCCCCCTTCTCCACTTTACCTTCCCAACAACCCCGTGAGGTGGCTGAGGCCTGTATGGTCCAAAAAGACCTACTCGGACTGGCAGGAGATTCTGTCTTCCTGTCCTGAAGGAAGGCCAACTGGGAAGTTATATCCACAGCACCGCACTGGTCAATGACCACCCCTGAGCCACACAAAAACTGCCATTTTAGAGAGCCCGCTAATCCAAGGCTGCAGTTGCAACCTCACGAAAAAGAAAACGACGGGCTTGATCCAAAAACATTGCGCAATACTTATAGCTGGTGGCACAATGAAGCAGCAGTTTCCAACAAACGGGCGTTACTACCTGCAGCTGCAGTTTCGAGTGATCATCAGCATTTGATTTTGTACGCTTTAAATCAGAACATATTTACTTATCGTTTGCCGGCTACCTGCAGCCACAAGGAAAGGCAGGACAGAAATATTTGAATAAAAATTTACACTAATAACAACTTTAGCTTTTTAGAAGAAGAAGAAGAGATTAGATTTATACCCCGCCCTCCCCTCCCCAAGGGAGTCTCAGAGCGGTTTACAAACTCCTTTCCCCTCCCCTCCCCACAACAGGCACCCTGTGAGGTAGGTGGGGCTGAGAGAGCTCTTTCCCAAGCTGTCCTTGAGGGAACAGCTGGTACAGAGCTATGGCTTGCCCAAGGCCATCCAGCCAGGTGCAAGTGGAGGAGTGGGGAATCAAACCTGGTTCTCCCAGATTAGAGTCCGCACACTTAACCACTACACCAAACTGTCTCTTTTAAAACAAAAGAACAGAGAAACCAGCTTTGAGACAATCCTCGCACGGTGAAGGTTCCCAGTTGATTTTGTCACCACATTCTGTACCAAGTCAGACCATTGGTCTGTCAAGGTCAGTGCGGTTTGCCCTGACTGGTGGCGGCTCTTTCAGGTAGATGTCTTTCACGTCACTTGGGTCCTGAGAGCCACTGTGGTGTAGTGGTTAAGAGGAGCAGATTCTAATCTGGAGAACCGGGTTTGATTCCCTGCTTCTTCTCCCCAGGAAGCCTGCTGGGTGACCCTGAGCCAGTCCCAGTTCTCTCAGGACTCTCTCAGCCCCACCTACCTCCCAAGGTGCTGGTTTTGAAGAGGGGAAGGAAACTGTAGACTGCTTAAAGACTCCTTAAGGTAAAGAAGAGTGGGGTATAAACACCTTCCCTTTTTGATATTTTGTTCTTATCAACTGGACATAATGGGGCTCAAACCAGGGGGCCTTCTGCATACAAAGCAGATACTCACAAACCCTCCCCCAGCAGACAAGACAGAATCGAGGGGGAAGATGTGACTCCTCCCCCTCTGGCACCTGCAGCCCAAACTGTGTCACAGTGGGGAGGTGATTTCCTGCACCTTGAAGCTGGCTCTAGAAGTTTCTGGACTATAGCTCTGCAGGACTGCAAAGACCACCCGTGGGAGGCACACAGACCACAGCCCAGGCCACAAGTTACAGTGAACTCATGTACAATCTGGGGACAGCGCACACTTGATTTTTCTTTATACACACACTGAGGGACTGTCATGTCACATTCTGTCACGTTACATTCATGTTCCAGTCACTGTGTTGTTCATCTGGGGCCCGGTCCCCGGCTTCATTTGTCAAGTGAACGCACACGGGATCTTTCTTACAAATGGATGCGTGTGCATCTATGAAGGATGCATGTGTGTTCACTGTAATGTGCAAATAGGGTACTGGAATAAGCAAATATAAGTTACAGGAGCAAGGAAATATGTGTTATCTAGGTAGACTGCTGGAAGAAAAGGAGCCCAGAGAGCTCTCCTACAGTACCATTTATTTATTTCAATTTATATCCTGCCCTCCCCGCAAGCGGGGTCAGGGCAGGTTACAGGTCACATAAAACGTGACAGTAAAACAATAAGATATCACAAACATTATAAAGTTTTAAAAAAATAAAGTTAAGAGGAAGATAATAGCAGTGCTATATTGTCCTCCTTCTGAGTGGTGCTCATGATGCTGGCCCCTGGACACACAGCCAGGGCTACCAGTAGAGGAGGCTGAGAGATGGAAGAACCTGGATGCCCTCGGCCTCAACTAAAAGCCCGGCAGAACAGCTCCGTCTTACAGGCCCTGCAGGACTGCAGTAGATCGCGCAGGGCCCTGATCTCGACTGGGAGCTTGTTCCACCAGGCTGGGGCCAGAGTTGAAAAGGTCCCAGCTCTAGTTGAGGTGAGTATGATGTCCTTCAGACGAGAGACAACTAGAAGGCATTGGTCCATTGAGCTCAAGGCTCTACGGGGCACATACGGGGAGAGACGCTCAAGGCCAAGACAGGGAGAGGCATGGGAAACTATTTTCCAGTGACAGTGATCTATCACGTTTCTAATCTGCCGTCCTCATCAACACCTCGAGTTGGCATGTCTTAGAAAATGGCGGATGATTGAGTCAATGGCCGTGAAAAGCCTTGCTTTTTGTCTTGAGGAACTGATATGTTCTGAACCTTATCTTTCAGCAGAATCAGAAGGCAAAGTCTGTTCCCACGTGCAAGAACTCCTTGCATAGAAAGCCAGGAGGGGGCCAGGCTGAACCCATCTTCCCTGGCATGGTAGTTTTCCACATGCAGAAAACTCTGTTGGAAGGGGGTAGTCAAAACATACCATTTCCCACCCGCGCCCCGCCCCTCCTCCAGCCTGAAAGCAGACATTCCAAGAAAAGGTTTTTTCCCATGATTCCCTCAGAGAAGGCTCCTTGTGAATATTCTGTGTGGCCAGTCTTTATTCTCCAGCCCTTGGACCGTTTGCAAACATTTGAAAATATCGCACCAGCTCAGCCCAAAGCAACAGGAGCTCCGTCGCCACCATCAGGTCCTCCTCCCACCCCCCCCCAAAAAATCCCTCAGAGTTCATCACAGTACATGTGGAACACTGTTGCAAATGTCACTCGGTTTTGTACAGCTAAAGCCCATGAACACAAGAGAATATACGTGCAAAACGAAAAGCATCTAAGACTTGAGCAAGGGGGAGGAAAAACACACAGTTCAAAAATCAGTGTTATCTTCAAAACATACTTGTAGCAGCTGCTCAATGTCTTGTTTCTCCAAGTAAGACCGAGTCACAACCCGTCCGTCAAAGTCTACTTCGGCCTTGAATCTCACTTGGCTCATGCCCATATCTGTGGCTTTAACATCATGAATGGCTCTGAGGGAAATGTTTTGGGTGGCGAGACAAAGCGAGACAAACAAGCCATTAGGTGTTTCAGATTGACATGGAAGTTGGCTGCCTGACAAAAACAGTTCATTCAACAATAACACTTCCCCTAGAAGATTAAAAGTAAATAATCATTATCCCCACCCTCACCCCCACCCCCACCAGACACGTCTTTTGTTGGTACAATCCCCTAATTAGCTGAACGTGCGCCCTCAGAGATCATGAATGCCTGCCATCCAGACCCTCTCACCTCACTGCAGGGTCGCTTTCCAGTAACTCCGTCAGCCTCTGCAGCTGGTCGGGCTGGATGGATCGCCCCAGCAGCGCTTCCGTGTTGGTATAGATGAGAAACGCGGAGACGGCACCCAATAACGTCCCCACGCCTAGTGAGCCCAGGCTGTCGTAGTATGGATTACCTGGAGGATGTATAGCAGAAGTAAAAAGACAACCCTTTCGTATACCTTGTACATTTCCCCTCTACCGAGAAGATCACCTAAAAGTTTTCTATGTTATACTGCCTTATCTATCAGAACAAAGTTTGAGTCCAGGGGAGCTTTTAAGACCAACAAAGGTTTTATTTAAGGTATAAGCTTTTGCAATGGAAAGTGCACTGAAAGTGGACTGAAAGTGGATTATTTAGTGTGTGTGACCACAGCCAGTGAAACAAAACTTCTCCAACCATTACATATTGGGGCGGGGGGGGGGGGGGGAGGTTATTTGCCAGGAACGGCTAGTTAGAGATGCAGAAGTAACTGGGAGATTATAGCTGAGATTGGATTAAGGCGGTTGGTAAAATCTGAGCTTTGCTGGTCTTGTAGATGCCACTGGACTCAAACTCAATCCTCACAGCTGTTTGTTAACTCTTGTGTTTGTATGCAGACCTCTCCACAGGTCTTGCCTGGGCTATGCCCAGGGAGACCTCAGCTGAAACTCCCATCTTCTCAGCAAACCTGCTGGGTGGCCTTGAGCTGGTCACTTCCTCTCAGCCTCGACTGCCTCACGGGTTCGTTGTGCGGACACAATAAGGGTAAGATCCATATTTGCTTCCCTCAGCTCCGGTGTGTGTGTGTAAAAATGAGTAACTGGGCTCCAGAGGAGCAAGGGGGGACCTGGAACAAAACCACCACAGAGTGCTTTGAATTGGCTGCAGCGGCCACTTGCGTCACACAATGCAGAAAACAACCTGGGAGTGTGTGAGTGAAGGCAGCTTGCCTCGTGAAGCCCCCAGGGCAGTCTTAAAGGAACATTTCCCCATAAGATTGGCACTGAGACCTGAGGGGGTAAAACCAGCTTGCTTTCGACCTCACCGCTGGCACCACAGAACTGCAGCATTCTGGGGAAATTTCGTGCTGTCACCCCCCACCCCACACACACACAATTCCCTGTAAGGCAAACAACAAGCTAATTTCTTCTGAGTTCTGCCACTGTGCTGCCAGAGTTCCAGGGAACTGGAACATTGTGAATGATTCTGGAAGTTACCCCCCCCCTTCCCCCCCCCCCCCCGCTGAATGGATTCTTCCTCTTCTTTGGTGGTGCCCCATTGCACTTCCTTAGAGATGAGCCACCCATTTCACTAGTAAAGGAGACAAGCCAATGAGGGGGGGGGTGAGATACTTTGGAAGTTTCCACTTCCAGGATTCTGAAGTTTCTAGGGACAAAGGGTAGGCCAATATCTGTCAGCTAATGCTGCCATCCCCCAGGTTCCCCGTCCGGTGTGGCCTCATATTTTTGGAATGTCTCAGCCGCTTTTATTTCTCACAGCACACTTATCGCCTCTCGTGTATTACTGACCTTGAGTGTCTGGCTCTCAGCCGCCGTTTCAGGAGCAGAGTGTCTTTTTTCCCACCTATACTATGGAAACAAGTAGCCAGTACATTTTTGCGCCTTTTTATCTTTTCTGGGATTGGAGGCTTGCCTATGAACTAACCATCTGAAGAATGTATATCTGTCCTGGCTGTTTGAGAGCCTGGTATTACTAACACAAGAAGTGTGGATGACCGTTCAGATCTCTCTTCAATAAAAGATTTCTTGTTTAAGAACTCTGGTTGCTGATCCATAGGACTCTCACAGAGTGTTAAGTAATCTTTATAGTAACTGGGATTTTATTCACCGTACCCTATCATGGAAGATGGTGGAGAACCCCCAAAGACTATGGCCTCAGAGCTACTGGTTTCTACAGCTGAGGAATCGATCATCATCCCGACGTCGGGATGGATTAATCTACGGCCTCGAGGAAGCCACTATTCATGGACTCATTTTGGAACTACTCCCTCGGAGACCTGGTCCCCCTGTCAGGGGTCTGGCATGAGCTCGGGAGCAGAAGCTGCAGCTGAGCCCCGGGAGGCCATGGGAGCCCACACATTACGGAGAAATGTGGGCTCATGTGGCTCACCGGTTCAAGGCGATGCAGCAGCCCCCGGGGGGGGCGCCTGCAGCACCAGGCACAGGTCCTCTTGTACCAGCTGTGCCGGGACTGGCGGGGGAGTGATGCCCTGTACCTCAAGAGCTGTTGGACGCTACCTTCGATGGGAACCTGGCTACGCTGCAATTCTTCATAATAGAGGCAGGTTGGTTTTTGCAGAACTGGGGCCATCTCTTCCCCACGGATGGGGATCGAGTTGGCTACATCGGATCACGGCTGCGGGAAGAAGCGGCGGATAGGTATGTGAGCCTCCACAACCCAGCAGGTCCCGAACTCAAGAGTACCGAGGCATTTCTGTGGGCCCTGCACTGGCAGGAGGAGGACCCAATGAGTGAGGAAAAGGCAAGTAATCAGATCCGAACCCTGATGCAACAGCTCGGTTCAGGAGCACACCGCAACCTTTAGGCAATTTGCGGCAAAAATTCGAGGGTGGCCCGATGCTGTGTTTGTTGAACAGTATCAACCGGGGTTAATCTTGGACTCGTACGAGACTCTATTAAGACATGTAAACCCCACGACTCTGGCAGCCTGGATGAGGGCTGCCAAAGAAGCTGAAGTGCACTTGACCCTCATCAACATGAGCACCCCCCACTTCGAGCCACCAAGCTCCTGGCCAACCGAGTACTCTGTTCAAGCCCAAACTGAAACCACCTCTTAAGGACATCAGGGATCTACGGATGAAACGAGGTCGCTGCATGCATTGTGGAGAAGCGGGGCACTATGCTTCTTAGTGCCCCGCCTCTACCCCGAAATTGGCGCCGTCTGCTTTGACCATCACCCTGCGAGCCATCAAAGGTCCCCACACCCTCAAACCCAGAACCCTGCAGTTGGAGGCGCTCCCTGAACCGGAGAGGGTGGCGGTAGTGGAACCAAGTCAGCTGGCGGGAAACGACCAGGACCTGCTCTAAGCGGCGCGACGCAGCAGGTCCCCAGTCAACCAGCTCCACAAGCAGTGAGCTCCCCTGCCCCTCTTCTATACATGATATTGACTATAGTAAATCCTGAACTTGGTACCCAAGTTCTAGTAAGGGCCCTCATTGACTCGGGGTGCGCTAGGGACCTGATCAGTCCTATAGCAGTTGATGGGTTGGGAGTAGGAGTTAACTCATTAGAAGAACCTTTGCAGTTCAACCAGATGGATGGATCCAAGAGGAAAGAACCTTGTGCTTTTGAAACTAAGCCACTAATCATTGGCACAGGGGAGCATTGGGAGCAGAGAGCATTTGTTATTACACCCCATGCTCAGTTTCCTATGGGGAGCCCCTGGCTTAGCGGCCATGATCCCTACATAAAGTGAAGGGAAGGGAAGATCACATGGGTTTCCCTCCAGTGCAAAAAACATAGGTGGAATTCCCAATGGAGCCCTGAAATGGGCCAAGAACGAGCTTATCTGGCGCGAGAGGAACTTTTATCTATACCTGCCACCTATCGGGAACTGGTGGAGGTGTTCAGCGAGACCGAAGCAGACGAATTGCCCCCCCCCCCCATCGGAATACCGACTGCACTATCAAACTTCTACCCAGCCATAAACTCCCAAAAGGGAAACTATATTCTATGAGCCCAGTCGAAAGGGCTCAGCTGCACAAGTTCATCGACAAGAACTTAGCGTGGGGTTTCATCAGACCGGCTACTTCTTCATTTGCTGCCCCAGTCCTTTTCAGAATAAAGAAACACAGTGGTCTAAGACTTTGCACGGACTATAGAGGCTTAAATGCCGTATCTGCCTCAAACGCTTACTCCCTACCCCTCATAAAGGACCTCTTAGCTGAGGCAGCTAGAGGGAAAATCTATGCCAAATTGGACCTCCGTGATGCTTATTTCCGCGTGCACATACTGGAAGGGGATGAATATAAGACTGCCTTTAATACTCCTCTGGGGCAATTCGAATACTTAGTTATGCCCTTTGGACTTCAAGGGGTTCCCGGAGTTTTTATGAATTTGATTAACGAGGTGTTGCACATGCACCTATTCAAGGGGGTCCTCTGCAATCTTGATGATATACTTTTATACTCCCCTGATGAAGTCTCACATGTCAAATTGGTCCGAGAGGTTCTTGCCACACTTACGGGTGCATAAGCTGTTTGTCAAACTGTCCAAATGCAACTTCCATAAGACAGAGATTGACTTTTTGGGCTACCACATTTCTCCTAGGGGTCTGGAGAGGGACCATGCAAAAATCCCTGCTGTGGTAGGCTGGGAGACCCCCTCAAACATGGCAGCAACTTCAGAGTTTTCTCAGATTCGCGAATTTTTATGGCTCATTCCTCAGCAACTTTGCTCAGTATAGCCTTCCCCTTACGGATCTCCTAAATACTAAAGGGAAGGGACCCGATGTGGCCAAACCTAATGCCCGCTTGGCGTGGACTCCCAAATGCCAACGTGCTTTTGAGTCCCTTTTCAACTCTGAACTGATCCTCGCCCACCCAGACGAGAATAAAAAGTTTATTGTTCGAGTTGACGCTTCTGATACGGCCATGGGGGGGGGGGGTGCCATCCTGAAGGAAGGCTCAGATGGGAAGTTACATCCCTTGGCGTATGTCTCGTGCAAATTCAGGGAAACTGAAAAGAACTGGGCAGTGTGGGATAAAGACGCTGCTTGGCACCACTGGTTAGAAGGGGCACGGACCCCGTTTGCAGTATGGGCTGACCATAAAAACCTCGAGGAGCTCCAAACCCAGCAATCCCTTAACACTAAACAGCTGCGCTGGGCAGACTTCTTTTCTCAATTTGATCTGACCCTCCGCCACGTCCTGGGTAAAGCTAACTCACTGGCCGATGCTCTGTCTCAGCTACTGCAGCATGACTGTAAAACGGACAAGGTAGTTGACTCCGTGTTCACTCCAGCTCAGCTGGGGGTAGGCTGTCCTCACAAGGAGCCAGACCAAGAAACCTACATTCCCTGAACCTACAGAGTGGAATGTTAAGTGCTCACACTCCTATTCGGAGGAAGAAATTGGGGAGTACCGCTCTGACACTTCTTTTTCAAAAGGGCCCGATGGTTGTTGGTTTCCTTTGAGTTCATTCTGAAAGCCAATTTCTTTTGCCTGTCTGAGCGGCCTTCGAAGCATGTAAAAATCCCTCTCTTTTCCATGGGCAAAACATTCCGTCGAGACTAACCATGCCACTGTCCACTTGATGCAGTTGCTCACCTGTCAAGGATGTCAGGCCCATGCAAGTAGCCGCTAGCGTCACACCCAGAACCGCCGCAGTATCTTCTAGCAACACGACATTTGTACTGGGGTCACGAGCCTGAATGACTGAACAATTAATAACTAGTTACACCGCTGCACGATTCCCTTGCACTGAAGTAACTATGTTTTTCTCTAGTCATATAAAAGCTAGAAACAAAAATCTGCTACAGTCTTTACTCTACAACAGCTAGGATCCTGTGGGAAAGATCCAAGTGTACTGGGGGGGGGGGGATTTTTTGCCAATTCCGCCCTCATAAGGCTGCCCTCCAATCTTCCCAATTATTTCAGGCGCCCGGGGGGGGGGGGACGGGGACGGACAGACATGCAGAGAAGTAACACTTTCATGCACCGATCTTTCAGACACAATGCAGCCCAATAAGTACTTCTACTTATTGCTGTGTTTTATAAAGGGGTACTATGGATGCTTTTTCAGGTCACTAGAGTTAAGTGGTTATTTACTACAAAGAGTAACTACTTTAATAGCCATTTACAAGCAAGTAGGAGACTGTGAGGATTTGGACGGGGGGAACAAAATGGTAATTTCCCTTACTTTATCTAAATCCACAATACAACAACACTTTTCGGTCAAGTGAATGGCCTAGATTGGATATGCCTATCTATTCATCCCCTTCCATCTCCCATCTTTAACCAACGCTCATCTCTCAAAATCCCATAACTCCTATGGTTCAGTTAGCACATTCGGCCTTCATCAGGCAGCTGGAGGCAGATCTTTCAATTTACAGAGTAACATTTTCCCACAAACTTGGGGAGCGCCCCAGGAACACAGAAACCCCACTCTTTGAGTGCCCCCTTTTCTCTGCCCCTCTGACTGGTACTCAATACTAACTGCTATTCAAGGGGGTACGGTTGGGAAGCAGAGGGAAACCAAGAGACATTCTGGAGCCCAAGCTCTAGGAGGAAAGGCTGAGGGACCTGGGAATGTTCAGTCTGGAGAGGAGGAAGTTGAGGGGGGACAGGATTGCTCCCTTGAAGTATATGAAAGGCTGTCACTTAGAGGAGAAAAGGGAGCGGTTCCTGTCGGCAGAAGAGGATAGGACTGACTCGCAATAAGGGGTTTAAATTAAGGCCGGGAAGGTACCAGCTGGATCTTAGGAAAAACTTTTTGACAGTCAGAGTTGTGCGACAGTGGAATCAGCTGCCTAAGGAGGTGGTGAGCTCCCCCTCACCGGCAGTCTTTAAGCAGTGGCTGGACAAACACTTGTCAGGGATGCTCTAGGCTGATCTTGCATTGAGCAGGGGTGGGACTAGATGGCCTGGATGGCCCCTTACAACTCTAGGGTTCTATGATTCTTTCCAAAAAATTGAACTGCATCCATTCCAAAGGAGCTAAAGCAAACACAGGCAGAACGAGCAACTCATCCCTTGCTAAGGATACCTACCGTACTGATAGAAGGACAGCCCTCTAGCCCGGGCACTTCTTCTAATTTCATTGATTGCCACAAGAAGAGTCGCTAAAAAAGAAAAGAAAATCAAAGGAGAAAAACAAAAAGGACAACACGTAAAGCAGGAAATTCATTCCAATATCCTGTCTAGCCTTTTATCACAAGCATCAAGGGATCGCTTTGCATTTATTTATTTATTATTTGCATTTATATCCCGCCTTTCCAGATGAGCTGGCTCAAGGCAGCTTCCAACAATTAAAATACCGTACAACATGGTTTTACAATTTAAAACATAGCAAACATAACCGAATTAAAAATAAAAGAACAAGTACTGGCGGCAAACAGAGTAACAATGCCATAGCTTCCTTTGAGTTTCAACGGAAAAACTCCAGACAAAATGGGTTAAGGAGCCCAGTTTCAGTTCAAACAAGCCTCTATCCAAAAGCAACTCTGACTGACAAGAAGAACGGAGCACCTTTTAGAGGTTCTGGGCCACAAGTCTGGAAGCCACTTAAGGCTCAAGGGTACCCAATAGAATTACTGTTTCCTTTGAATGGCAGATCCTCACACCACGTCACCATCTAGGGATGTGCTTTTGGATACCTCTGGTCCAAGTATATACCTTACTGATATTTGGATGTCCAAATGGTATCTAGGGTTTCCTGGGATAACCCCCAAAATTCCAGAAATATTAAAGAGTAACTGAGGATGTCAGAAGCCAGCATTTCACGGCTCCTGGGACCGTTTCTTCTTTAATTTTATTGTGTGAGTGTCTTCTTGCCAGCACCTGGTATCAGCTTGCCAGATTGGTTTGGCTTGGATGCTGTCTGAGGAACACAGCTGGTGCACCAGAGTACACTGGGAGATGCTGTTTAAGAGGTATGAGGGCCCCAGGCCGTAAAGAGCTTTAAAGGTAAGCAACAGCACTTTGAATCGGTCCCAGAAGCAAATAAGTAACCGATGCTGTTGACATAGCATAGGAGTGAGATGTTCCAAAACAGCCCCAAAAAAAACCCTTAAAATGTATGCAGGTGAGTAGCTGTATTGGTCTGAAGCCACAGAACAAATTTTGAGGGTACCTTTAAGACCAACAAAGTTTAATTATGGGTATAAGTTTTTGTATCTGACATGCATTCGGTGTATCAGTGAGATAAGTGCACTGCAGCAATACAGCCCAGCAATAACAGCCTTGGAGCAACTAATGCCGCAGCTTTCTTAAAAGCTGAGCAGGTGTCATCCAGATGGGCAAGTGGAGGGGAAGCCCCCTGGAGCCTCATGCAAGTAGTTCTGGACTTCACAGAGGGAAGAGATGGAGGCCAGGATAACAAACAAACATTCTTAGGCCATCCTGTAGCCTCTTTTGGTTTACGTTACATTCTACAACCTTTACCCTGGAACATGAAAATGCTTATACGCTTGGCAGCGACAGTTCACATGCTTTGGAAAAAAGGCAGAAAACAAAGCAATGATAGATAGTGTACCTCCTTCGGATACCAGTGATCCAGCTAATATACAATAAGCCTAGAAGACAGGGGAGAAGAGAGAATTTAGTTATATATACACAGACAATGGAAAGTCTTGTGAATTACACAAAACTTAAAAATAACCTCCCATGAGCAGGATCAAATGGCTCCCTTCCATTAACTAAGGAACCTTCCGCCGGGGGGGGGGGGGGGCTTCCTCACTTAGCAGCAGGGACCAATGGAATCTAACACGACGGGTGCATCACAAAAACAACTGCTTGCTAAACAGAAGTCTGCTGGCACCAGGCAGGAGCACAGATTGTTGGCTGCGCTCGCACCGCTCCCCTCATTCCTCCCACTTTTTCTTGCACACAGAGCTTGAATGAAAGCATCAACTTGGTGTGGCACCGAACAAAACCGGACCCCTCGCTCAGGTTGTTTAGAATTCCTGACCCAGGGTGTGGGGGGAGATACTCCAGTCGCCAGGGTGCTTGCATTTGGACATCACGGTAAACTGAAGCCTGCTTAGGCTGGGAGGTGATCGGTCAAGTGCTCCATACAAGACGAGGGAGGAATGAGAGGAGCATTGTGCAGTCATGTTTGTGAGCGCACCAACAAGCTTCTAATTCAAATTTGTCATGATTACTGAACACAGCCATTCTCTCAGACTGGATTAAGGTACGAGATTCAAAACTATTAAACCCGGGATCCCCAACATGGTGCCTGTGATGCGCTTGCTACTGGGGAGACCGTTTTTCCTTTAAAACACACTCCGTGCACATGTACTTGGCAGATTTCTGCTGCCACAAGGAATTAAAAATTCCAACTCTCTCTAATTTGGTAGAATGACCCAGTGTCTGGCCCCTTCAGAGGACTATGTGGCCCTGAGGAAGTACTATTCTGATATCTGGGATAAGTTTAAACAAATAATGATTTATTTATAAAAGAACAAAATAGGTTTCTGGTTATTTTGAACTGCTGCTGAAGAAAGGAACTTGTAAATATAATTGGCAAGGCTTGGAGTCACACACAGTCTCAGAAACTCCAAAACTCCACTCTGACAGGCTTAAACAGTCTAATCTCTCTCTCTCTCTCCTAATATATATAGCCACGCAAGCTAAACGCTTTGTCTTATTCACATAGTCACACAGACTATTCTGTTTGTTTTATTCACACAGAATAGACTCAAATTCCTATAGTCACACAGACTATGTTCTCTCTTCAAACTTTACACACAGAATCACAGAATCACCTCAGAGACATCTCTCCTCCCACACTCAGTCGTCAACCAATCACATCACACTTGTCTCCCTCTATCACTCTCATTACATGACTGCAGTCACACTAAACATTTAAAGAAACACACACACCAAAACATGAAATCATTACAGTGCCCATGTCACCTTTCCTGGCACCCACCAGGGCTTTAAGAAAGTGGGTTGGGCCAGGTGGGGCTTTTGCCGAGCAAGCCTCCTGATTGGCCCCTGGAGATGTGATCTGCTGTGCAGTTTTCGAAAATGTTGCTTTGGCAGCAGCTGCTGTCACTCCACAGGGATTTTTATCATGTGATTGAATGTAAGCTGCAGCAGCCATTTTACGGCTGGCTCCACCTACTGCATCTGCCATTTTGTGTCTGCACCCACCGTGCAGTATCAGAATTCCAAAGGTGCCCATAGGCTCAAAATAATTAAGGACACCCTGTATTAAACTATGTTAATTGGAGATAGCCCACTTCTGCATTTTGCCTTACATACACACAGCCTGTGTTCAGTCATTATTTATTTGTTTGTTTGTTTGTTTGTTATTTCATACTTTTACCCCGCCCTCCCCGCGAACGGGCTCAGGGCGGTTTACAAGGGTACACGGTGCCAACCACAACAGCTTAAAACATTATAAATTCCCATTACAACAATAAAATAGTTACAGATAAATACAGTGCTTCCAGTAATGATGATGATCAACATTCAGATGGCTTCTTACCAGGGTCGGAGTCCAGCCCTCCATGGCCGTCCAGCATGGGCAGCATTTAGGGCCAGCCCCCATCGCCGATGTTACTCGCGATGGTGGATGGTAATAGCGGTGGCAGCTCCTAGTCAAACGCCTGGAGGAAGAGCTTCGTCTTGCAGGCCCCGCGAAACTGCATAAGATCCCGCAGGCCCTGATCTCCTCTGGGAGCTCATTCCACCAGACAGGAGCCGCCACCAAAAAGGCCCTGGCCCTGGTTCTGGCGAGTCTGGCCTCTCTGGGGCCTGGGACACAAAGTCAGTGTTGTGAACCCAACCGAAGTGCCCACTGGGGTATATGCAGGGAAAGGCAGTCCCTCAGGTATGTTGGACCCTGGCCATATAGGGCTTTAAAGGTAAGTACCAGCACCTTGAAGCGAATTCGGTACGCTATAGGCAGCCAGTGCAGCGCCGCCAGCAAAGGCCGGATGTGGTCCCACTTTGTGAGACCCATCAATAGCCTGGCCACGGCATTCTGCACCAGCTGCAGCTTCCGGATTTGCAACAAGGGCAGCCCCATGTAGAGAGCGTTACAGTAGTCCAGCCTCGAGGTGACTGTTGCATGGATCACTGTAGCTAGGTCATTGCGGTCGAGGAAGAGAACCAACTGCCACGCCAGCCAAAGATGGTAAAAGGCTGACTTTGCAGTGGCTGCTACCTGGGCCTCCATTGTTAAGGAGGGGTCCAGGAGATCTCCCAAACTCCTAATCCCCGACGCCGGCACCAGTGGTACCCCCTCAAAGCTCGGGAGCGGGACCCCTCGCCCCAGACCCCCCCCTGCCCTAGTCACAGGACCTCCGTCTTCGCCAGGTTCAATTTCAGCTGACTCAGCCTAAGCCAACCAGCTACGGCGTGCAATGCCCGGCCCAGATCTTCTGGGCTGGAGTCCGACTGGCTGCCCAACATCAGATAGAGCTGGGTATCGTCAGCATACTGGTGACATCCAGCCCATACCTCCGGACAATCTGGGCAAGGGGGCGCATATAGATATTGAACAACATCGGGGAGAGCACCACCCCTTGGGGCACACCACAGTCAAGTGGGTGCCTCATGGATTGCTGCTCCCCAAGCACCACCCTTTGTCCCCGATCCTGGAGAAAGGAAACGAGCCATTGCAGGGCCCGTCCCTGTACCCCCACTTCGCGAGGCGGCGGGTCAGCAGCTGATGATCGACCGTGTCGAACACTGCCAACAGGTCTAGCGACAGCAACACTGCCACACTGCCCTGAACCAGATGTCTTCGGAGGTCATCAGTAAGGGCGACCAGAGCTGTCTCCGTCCCGTGTCCCCGGCGAAAGCTGGACTGGAAGGGGTCTAAGACCGAAGTGTCATCCAGATAACCCTGTAACTGTAACGCTGCCGCCCTCTCGATTCATTTGCCCAAATAGGGCAAAACTGTACACCGGCCGGTAAGTAGCCAATTCGGCCGGGTCCAGATTTGATTTGTTTTCAAGAGGGGGCGGACCATCACTTCCTTGAGTGCCCCTGGGGACTGCCTCTCTAAGAGGGACGTGTTGATAATCTCCTGGGCGGTAGTTCGCAACCCCTCGTGGCCTGCTTTAATTAGCCAGCATAGGCATGGATCAAGGATGCATGTGGTTGAGTGCACAGTCACGAGAAGTCTGTCAACTTCCTCTAGGCTGAGCAGACCAGGCTGAACCCATGTAAGCCCGGAATCGAAGGCGCGCAAGGGGCCTCAAGTTCACTGTTTCAAATGTGGCGGGGAGGTCGTGGCGGAGCGTCAAGACTTTATCCGCGAAATAGCTTGCAAATGCCTCACAGCCGATTTCCAGTTCCCTAGCATTTGGTCTGCCCTGTGGCAGGACTGTTAAAGACCGAATCGTTCTAAACAATTGGGCTGGGCGTGAACGTGCGGATGCCGTCGAGGCCGCAGAGAATTCTCCCTTTGCTGCCTTAGTTGCCATCTCATAGGCTTTCATAAACGTCCTATAAGATGCTCTTGTAGCTTCATCGCGAGCACGACGCCACCGTGTCTCTAGCTGTCGTAGCACTCGCTTCATAAGCCGCAGCTCCTGGGTGTGCCAGGGTGAAAGCCTCCTGCGAGGGCGTAGAGGGCGCCTGGGAGCCATCTTCTTGATGGCCATGGAGAGTCCGCTATGCCAGTCCTCCACTAGCTCATCCAACGAGCCCTCAGGGGGCACTGGATCCCGTAGTGCCATCTGGAGCCACCTAGGGTCCATTTGGCTCTGAGGACGGGCTAAAATAAGCTCGCCGCCTAGGGGTTGGGGTGGAACATTTAGACGGGCCCCCAGGGCATAGTGGTCTGGCCACGGCACTTGCCAAAGCAGTGATCCAGGCCACTATTACTCCCGTGGCAAAGATCAAATCGAGCCTGTGCCCAGCCCAGTGCGTGGGGGCTGAGATGTCCTGGGAGAGTCCCAGTGCTGCCATGGACGACAGTTGCCTGAGTGGAGGCTGCATCATCAGCCGGTCATGCAGTGAAGACCCTTGCACTGGCACCCAGAACGGTTTCAGGGGCCACCGTGAAGCCCCTGGGCCACACATACACAAATGCTGTAGAAGGTCCTGCTCAGGAGGCTGAGCTGCCTCATCTACTATCTGAATTTTGTATCTGAGAAATGAAGGATCATAATTTAAAGCACTGTGAGCCGGACTGCACAATTCTGCTGTACTAAGGGTGCTTCTCTCCAGAATAAGAACAATCATTACCATATGGCCTTGTGTGTAGTATAGCCGGGAGAGCCTAAGATTGTCTAGTAGCCACGAGTTCCAGCTCTTTTAGCGTTACCCACCACTAGGTGGTGAGCTGGACTTGTTTGTGAGGCAAGAGATGTTTCAGAGGTGGCTTGCCATTGCCCGCCCCTGCGTCATGACCCTCATATTCCTTGGAGGTCCCCCTTCCAAAAACTAGCCAAGGCTGACCCTGCTTAGCTTTCGAGACCTGACAAGATCGAGCTAGTCTGGACTATCCTCCAGAGCAAGAAGCCTTCAGCTGGTGTTAACTGGCTCTTGCATCAGCAAAAGGCCCCTGACTCCAAAAGAAGGTGCCCCCATTAGCACCACAAAACTGCGGGTTCCAACCCCATCACGTTAATCACACGACAGCTCAACTTACCCAAAGAAGTGATTCTATGGGTTGAGGATGCAGCAAGCCCATCACTCCGTGATACCATGAAAGTCCTGCACCCATCATGAAAATGCCAACGCCACTGATCAGGGACGCAATGTAGCGCATGTTTGTGAAACCATATCTGGATGGAGAAGGCCAGGGAGGGAAAATTTAGTAAATATATATGTTAAAATAAAATGTTAATAAAACAGAAGCAAGGAAAACTCCCTCCCTCCCCTCGCTTGGAAGCCTGCTTGGTAATTAACATACAGTCGTGAACTGATCTCTGGAAGAAAAATTCAGGTGGGGTGGCCGTGTTGGTCTAAAGCAGCGGAACAAAGTTTGAGTCCAGGGGCACCTTTAAGGCTGACAAACTTTTACTCAAAGTGTAAGCTTTCGTGTGCAAAGCACACTTCTTCAAATAAATGGAATAAAGCCTCCTCAAGGGTTACTTACAGGGAAAGGGGGGGGGCAGCTGTTAGGAGTGGCCACTCTGAGCCAAGATGCATAGGCAGAGAGCTGAAATTGGATCAGGTGGCCGGTGAGATCAATGGATAGCAGCAAATTAGAATGTAAATGCAAGAGTTAACAAAAAGGTGCGAGAAAGAAGCTAGAGTCCAGCAGTACCCACAAGACAAACCAAGCTCAACCCAGTGTACATGCGATGACGGACACTCAGCGTATGCACACTTCTTCACATATGCTGAAACAGATTTCCTCAAATATTATATGCAGGTGATCAGTTGCCAGGAAGAACTGATTAGAGTCAAGATGCATAAATAACTGAGCAATAAATACAGCTTAAGATTGGAATAACACATATAGTAGGACATGTAAACAGCACCAAGTTGGCATACAGATAATAAAGAAGTTAACAACAGATGCGAAAACCAAGTTCGACTCCAGTGGCCTCTATAATGTTGGAGAAATGAGTATGAAAGACAAGACCTGGGATTTCAGTCATTATAGGGTTAACCTATGCAACTTGTTGTGTTTCCTAGTTTAACCTGGAAGTGCCTGCCAGCTGGCCAATTAACTCTAAGCCCGGGAAACCTAAAGGTGTACTGTTTTGCTAATTGGTCAATGATATCAGGTGTTTCCTTCCAGGGGTCAAGAAGAAGGAGAGATCCTCCATTGCAATCTCTCTCACTCTGTAGTAGGATGTCTTAGTGTGCAGACGCAGCACAATGCTGCTTAGGAAGCATGTTTTGTTTATTTGTAGCTAATCCCGTTTCCCCTTTTTCCTTTAGTAATAAAGTTTCTTTTAAACCAAAAGAAGCAATCTCTTCTTTCCAGAAAAGCAAGATCCATTACTCTGAATTTTCTTGAATATTGGACAAAAGTCCTAACATATAAGACTAGCAAAGTTCTCAAAAAGAGCTTTGTGAAGGTCCTGAATATGTCTAACAAGCAGCAAAAAACAACCCAATTGCAGTCGTAATGCTGCTCCCCCCCCCCCCAAAATAACCCTTCCATTAGTCAGAATCCAGTTTCCACTGGAATGGCTTTGGGTACCAGCAGAATCCCCCAGAGAGCTTCAGGCTGTGTCCGCTTAACCCTTGCAAGCCTTTCTGGGTTGAACAGAAAGGCCCAAACTAGTAGGTCTTTCATCAGATCTTGCACGAGCAACAGTCATGTGTTAGGATATAAAATCAGAAGCATTCGGAAGTCAGGAGACAGAGGCCGAAGCCGTAATCAGTTTGACAGAGACAGTAACAGCATCAGAAACTAACATTAGACGGGGGAGGGAGAGGGGGAGAGTCCTTACGGATGACTTGGATCGGGAGTCCTCACAGACTGACTGATTCCGAGGGCTAACAAAGCCTGTACAGAAAGAGAGAACAGATTAGGATTTCTGCGTCTGCCAACAACCCCTCTGGGTAAATTTAAACTGCTTGACAGTCAATTTAAACTAATGCCCTGACCCAGATAGCTTGGGCTAGCCCAGTCTCATCAGATCTCGGAAGCTAAGCAAGGAGACCTCCAAGGAATACCAGGGTCGTGTCACAAAGGCAGGCAATGGCAAACGTCCCCTGAACATCTCTTGCCAGTTCTCACACTCTGCATTCAGACCCTGCCCTGACCCTCAAAGCCATCCCTCAGAAGCAGCAGCCAAGCCAGTGAACGCAGACCCCTTCTGAGGAGCTTGAGACCCCTTTCTTCGTAGCACAGCTGCGCAGACAGTTTTCCAGCCAACTGCAGCTTTAAGCAGCCCCCCTCCATCCCTGATTCTGCCACCCAAGAAGGTGTGAGCAGTCTGGGCACAAGTAGTTTTTGCTCCTACGGTTTAGCAGTTCGCGCCAGCAACAAGAACAGACGGAAAGTTGGATGTTCCTCAGCCCTGTTCAGCAAGAAACGCTTTATCATTGTAGCAGATAATTTCGGAGAAGGGGCCATTTCTTTTTTAAAATGCAACGCTCTTGAAAAAACACCACCGCGTGTTCCTTGCAGCCACCCGGAGCTGTTTCAGCTCCAGGGAATGACAAAAGCGTGCTCCTGTTAGAACCCCAGAAGTAATGTTCTGAAAACCTGTGGCCTGCAGGTGGTGAACGCCCCAGAGGACTGTGAAGCACTCCAAAAGGGTCCCTGCAGACATGGAGGATGGGCAGCAAAATGGCAGGTGTGTCTGCCTGAGGCAGGCTAATACGAAAATCTACGAAACAAAAGCCTGCGTTTGTCAACAGGAACTGTGCCCTGCTGGGACTCACTGGAAGGCAAACCCCCTCATCTTTGCAGACGAGTCTCCACTTCACCCCCCCCCCTGTGGTTTTTTTACATGGAGGCAAACTTAGTGCTTGACACTGTTTAACACGGAGGCAAACTTGATGCACAAGCATGAACCAGCCTTGGAAGCTCACCACCATGACACAGGCAGTGCCGTCCTCTGCAGGCACCCCCTCCCCCCCAGCCGAAACCCGCTGATTTCAAATGGATTCAGCTGGCCTACCCTGCAGGGTGCCACAAACTGCTGAACACAAGAAGGCAGAATGGGAAAGAGAAGGTACTCACTTGATTGCAAGTGTCCGCCAAAGAATGAATGGCTTCAGAGAACATGCTCGCAGAACCCGTGTAAACCCAAGCGAGAAGCTTGAAGAAAAAATTCAAGCCATTTCTGGAAATGAAGAACACCGAGGAGTGAGGGAGCAGTGCAAAATTCAAAGCAACCGGGGCGGGGGGGGGGGGGATGGGGACAGAAACACAGGCAAGGCTACATCCCCGGTGGGCCCTTTGTTAAACTACAGCCAGGACACAGAGGCTGGGTCCTGGGCTCCCAGTAGCTTTCCTGTGCGAACCCCCCTCCATGGCTTGCTGCCTTGCTTGCTATAGCGTCACATCTACATCAATACCAAGCACGGCTAACGTTCACTCAATTTCCTCACTATCTGGGGATGCAAATCCAGTTTGGGGCCTGGGTTTCAAACTCTGAATAAGAGGGGGAACCTGATTAATGCCAATGCAGACATGAATGCTACCCCATTGTTCAAGCAATCAATGGAGAGGAAGGGGGGACTCTACAATTTGATTTTGAGGACTACTTTCTAAAAAGCTTAAAACATTATTTAATAATAATAATATGATTTTATATTCTAATAGTGAAGTGCAGGCCTATCTGTGGACATTTATATCTGTGGATTGGACCCAAGTGCCAGAATGGCACCAACTTGGGGAACCCCACATGTTAGCATAAAAATCTTAAACCTATAATAAAAAGTGGGGAGGGGCAGATAAAAAAAACCAAAACACCCCACTGCTGCACTGGGGAAGGGGGGAGAAACAGGAGACAGGTGGCTGTGTGAGAAGAATACTCCTCAAACCTCACCTCCTTCCAGTGTCTCTTCTGCAGTCTCACCAGTTGGAAGCCAGTGGGAAATTTATGAAGCGCAGCTCAGGTGGCAGCTGTGAGGCAGGCGGGCAGGCGGGGAGGCTCTTTTTCACCCTCCTGACTCCATAGCTACTGCCTGAGCCACCCTCCCTAAACTATCCCATCAGGTTCTAAGGGGGGACTCTACAAGGCCCTGACACACTCCAGCTCGCCCAAGCACTACATCAGCTTTGGGCCCCCGGGGCATCTGTGTTTGTAAGCATAAAAGAGTAACTGCGTGGGGATCATAAACTGCCTCTGGACAGGGCAGGCAACTAACAAATATACTAGAAGCATCGTCTCAAATAATAACACTGCAAACGAGGGGACAGAGAGCTACTATGACCCCAGTGCTTCCAATAACTTAGAGGACACACCCTGACCTGGATAGCCCAGGCAAGCCCAGTCTCATCAGATCTCGGAAGGTCAGCAGGGCCGACCCTGGCAAGTACTTGGATGGGAGACCCCCAGAGAATACCAGGGCCAGAAGGCCAGAGGCAGGCTGTCTGCAAAATGTCCAAGACCCCAGGCATGCGAGCACATGCACACACAAATACACCCCCAATAAAAGAAAAAATAATGATTTAGAGAAAACAAAGGGAATTCTTGGTATTCGTTCAGTCCTGTTTCCATCTTCTAAGGACACAAGCAAGCACTGCTGATCTTTAGAAGTCAGGTCAATTCCAGCACCTGCAATTCCCCACCACAATCCCACCGGTGCACTTGCTGGCACCCACTTGCTTCTCCTCCAAAGCGTGGGGCTAATCCTGGCTTTCTTCCACTTCGCTGGAGAAACGTATGGTTCAGAAGAGACTTCGATGTCTGCAGGGGGCACCATTTTGAATCAGCCACCTCCAACACAGGAAGACGTTAGGCCTGCAACCTCCTAAGGTTTTGTGGAAATTCCCAAAATTTCTCAATTGGACCCAGCCCCCATGGCAGGTGTTTTGTGACTGGTCCCACCTTACTCATGGCAGCCATTTTGTTACAGTGCACAGAACCTGTTTTCAGCATTCCAAAAAGAGCCAACAATTCCAATGACTGGGGACCTCTCCTCTATGGCTGAAAACCTAGGCCTTAAGTCCCTAATTCCAGGTTCCCCTCTCATTGAAATGTCTGCCTTGCCTTCAACTAGGTTTTCCAGGACATAACTGCAAAATCCACCTCTTGCAGAATAAAAATACACAAACTTTAATCCGTACACATACTCCACTAAGCATCTAGTTTTATAAAACATACATCTTTAAGAGGAAAATAAAACTCACATGCAAATAGCAACCATCACCACTTTTCCAGGTCCCCTGAGAAATACAGCGGTGGCACTGGAGCGTGGCTGAATAAAGGAAAAGAGAAAAAAATACATTGTTTAAAATGCTACATTCCTGCACAGATTGCCCTCAACACCACAATGTTAAGCAGGAGACAACTCCAAGTACTATAGTTATACCGAATAATTAAGGCTCTTGTCCAATTAAAAAAACCATATGCAAAATTTGCTCTTAAGTGATATAGTTCTGAAGGGGATCCCTAAAAACCAAAGATCAGATTCAGCCATCTCCAGGGTTCAACACTGCTCATACAATGTGAAGCTTATTTTTGCATGCAGGGGGGTGAGGGTGTAGGGTCACTGGAAATCTTAAAAGAAATAATTCTCAGGGCACTGGATTCCACATTGAAAACTAGAAACGTGGCTGTCTGTCTGCACTTCCGATCTCAAATTAAGCTCAAGCACACTTGTTCTCCTCAGAAGTGTGGCAAGAAGAGCCTAGCTCACCCCAAAAAAATCTTGTTCTTTAATGAGGTTATTTTTTTAAAAAAAACGGTGTCCATCTGCTTAAAGCTCATCTTTCACCTGGTGTGAAGCTAGAGGGATTCTCTGATTTACGAAGGTTGCTCGTTAGCTACAGACGGATTGTGATCTGATGCCTGTGCACCTGGAAATAAGCCCCAATGAACAAAAGGGGACTTACTTCCAAGGCAGGTATGCAGGGATTAGGCTGAAAAGAAAGGGTATGGCTCATCTTTCAAATTACAGGAAATCTCTGCTTGGTCTGGCCAGAGGAATTCTGATATTTGGCATCTGACAGCTAGCTGAGTTTGAGTACTCAGAACGAGAAAAAATTCCACGGCATAAAAACTACTGATCCTCAAATAGCTCAGTTTGAATTGTGGGGGGGTTAACCATTTCGAACCCGATCGTCAGCATGGGCTTTCCTACGGTTTTTCTGCATCCTCATTTTCCTCGTTTGTAAGTTCCTGTTTCTTGGGGGGGGGGGGGGGGGCGTTCTGTTCTTCAGGAGTTTTGCTCCCTTTAGTGGTCGTTTTGATATTACACCGGTTTATGTCTAGTTTAAATCTGCAGGAAGAGATGCCAGACATAAACTGATTTGATATTGGCTCGACCACTAGAGGGAGCAAAACACATACAGAACAGAAAAAATGAAGAAAGGGAACTAACATCCAAGGAAAATGAGAAGGCAGAAAAGCCCCTATTCTCCCATAAAATACCACCATGGACACAGCCTTGTTTATGCCTAGAACTGTGCAGTAAGGAGCAAGATATAAGTGAAAATTTTAAAATACATTCTCTCACCTTTGTTTCTCCTAGGAAATCTTTGTATTCCTTCAATAACTTTTGGTTTCTGAACAAATCTGTAACGATAAATTTATTATTACAGCTATTAAAGCAAGAAAGGGAAGAGATGAAATTCAGCAACAAAAGAATGCTACACTGTCCTGCCAAAGACATCTAGACCTCAGCAACCCAGAACCCTTTAAATGAGATGCTACTGCGGGGGCTGCTTAACGACACACCCCTTGACAGCCAGTGTGGGGTAGTGGTTAGAGTGCTGGACTAAGATCTGACGGGACCAGTTTCAAATCCCTGCCTGCTGTGACACACCAATCACTTTCAATCGAACCCACCTCAGCGGGTTGTTGTGAGGATAAAATGGGAGGACGGGAGGGAACCATCTCTGCTGCCCTGAGCTCCTTAAGAGAAGGACAGGATAAAAATGCACCAAGTACATAAATTCGGTGTGGGACTATAAAAATCGGATATATACATATGATGAGCTACAGGCATGTTCCTGGAAGCTGGGACTGGCCAGAAGTCCTCAACAAGAGTGCACTTTGACAAAACATACGTCGCTCGCCACCAACTGATAAGACTGTTGGAAGCAGCTCTTCGCACAAGCAATAAACCTGAAAAAAAAAAAACACAGCCCACCACAACCACTGAGAACACAAACGTGTTAACACCACCTCTTTCCGTCATACAGAGGCAGTGTTTATAGCGGCTATAGTACAGTACCAGGACAGGTGAATCCCAGAGTCCTACTCAGCCATGAAATGCACTGTGTTGCTGTCAAGACAATCTCTCTCGCTCAGCCTAACCTACCCCACAGGATTATTATAACTCCTAAATGAGGTGAGGAAGAACCACAAACACTGTCCTGAGCTCCACACAGGAAGGGAAGAACAAAAATGCAATAGATGGGTTGACAGATGTGTGTTAACAAGCCAGAAGGAACTTCAACCTCAGTGGGATTATCACAGAATCTGCTTTGATGGAAGTATATTGTTGTTTTCCCCCAAGGTGAATATTATATGCATTTGAATGATCAAGCGTCCTCTGAAACTTTTCTGCACTTACTCTCTCTGTATTCTATTTCTGCTTCTTTGCGCCTTTTCCTCTCTCGAATAAGAGCCTCCAGGCTTCCCCAGACTTCTAGAGATCTGGGGGGGGGGGGGGGGGGGGGGGGGAAGAGAAGAGATCAGAAACAAAAAGCTTTCCTCAAGGTATGCTTTTCCAGTCACCACAATTTAGTTTCTAAGAATTTTGACTAAGAAAAGGGAACCGCACCCAACCTGTGCTTCAGATTTTAAATCCAGATGGAAACATGATACTGCAATCTATGAGCCCTAAAAACAGGTGCTAATTAATACATGGGGCCCTTCCTACGTGCATTTTCACACAGTAGCATGGACCAAGGCCACAGCACTGCTTCTGGATGCCCAGAAACATAATGAATGGCAAAGAAACCACTATCAACCCCATGTGGCAGGAAAATTCTACATAGAAAGGCATTAAGAATGAAAGCTGTATTTTGAACACACAAGGCTGCCTCCTACCAAGTCAAACCACTGTTCTATCAAGCGAGTATTTGGAAGGGCAACTTCCAAGGAATACCAGGGGCATGACGCAGAGGCAGGCAATGGCAAACCAACACTGAAAGGACACTTGCCTTAAAAACTAGTCTAGCACGCCACCTAGTGGTCCATAACTCTTAAGAGCTAGAATTTCTTCCTGCCAGACAATCTTAAGCTCTCCTGGCTATTCTACACACGTGCCATATGATAATTAATTAATATTGTCTACTCAGGCTGGCAGCAGCTTTCCATGGTCTTGGGTCTCTTCGCATCACCGGCTTGCCAATCCTTTTAACCGGAAATGCCAGGGGTTGCATCTGGGACCTTCTGCAGGCAAAGCGGATGCCCCCCCCCCCCCGACAGCCCCTCCACCCCTCTTGGACGGCCAAAATCAAACAGTGACATCCTTACTTTGCCTCCACATCCGATCTCAAAAACACAGTGAACGCCTCGGTGTCGTCATGAGGGCTTCGCCGCCTGATTTTCCTGAGCTGGTCTAGGTCACTGTAAAAGGATGGAAATAGTAAGACCAGGACAGAACACCTCCAGCACCACCCCTGGCACACAGGCCAGACAGTGGCGCGGCAAACCATTTCGCTCCGCATGCAAAGGACATTTCTCTGCCCAAGAAACCTGGAGTCTCAGCGGCCCTACTGCAGCCAGCGGAGTGGGAGAAGGCGAAGGGCCTGATTTACGCCTATCATCATCTCCAAGCGGGGCTGCCAACCTCCATGTGGAAAACGACAGTTCAGCACACAGTAAAAAAAATAGCAAAGAATAACAGAAAACAACTGTGAGCTGAATTTCCCACAAAATATTCACAAAGGAGACGTCATCAAAGTGAAATGCATCTATTGTCTGGAATAAATCTATCTATATAATCCATCATAGGAAAACGCAGAAGCCAAAGAATAAATCTGCAAGATAAATATCCAAAGAAGTCCAACACTTTTCCTAGGTAGTTCTTCCAGTGTTTCAGACTTCTGGTCCTTCCTCAGGAACAAAGAACAACTACTGAGAGTCTCGTTCCATCTCCTTTTAACATCTCGGCCTCCTATGCCTGTTTCTTTCGCCCGCAGCTCTTGAATTCCTTCCTATTGAATGCTTTCCTATTACTTCAACTTTGGGCAAGGCCTCCTAAGCTCTAATCAGCACCTCTAAAGGCTACTTCAATGTAACAGGAGGCACGTTTTGGTCCTGTGCATCAGCTGCATCCATTCCTGGTTCAGTCAGATCTAGCCACAGTGATCTATGCCTCAGTTACATCTAGACTGGACTACTGCAATGTACTGTGCTTGGGGCTACCCTTGAAGAGTGTTTGGAAGCGGCAGCTATTGCTGAATGTTACTGGGCACATGTGACCCTGATACTACAGCAATTACACTGGCTACCGATCTGTTCCTGAGACCAAGGTGTTGCTTTTGTCCTTCAGAGCCCTACATGGCATGGGACCAAGGTACCTGAAGGACCATCTTCTCCCATACATTCCTGCCTGGGAATGAAAATCCCAGGGAGAGGCCCTCCTGACGGTCCCACCAATCAAGGAAGCTCATCTGGTGGGCCCATGAGAGAGGGCCTTTACAGTGGCAGCCCCACAATTATGGAACAACCTCCTCCGGGAAGTGTGTCTGGCCTCCACTTTAGATCTTCAGGAGGCAACAGGAGACAGTTTCATTAACGACTGCATTTGCCTAATTTAGCTTTTACTTACTGGGAACCCTAAAACTGGTGATTTTAAATCGTGGTCCTTTATGTGTTTTTAAATAATTGTTGTTTTCTTTATATTGCAAGCTGCAGAAAGGCAGCTAATGCAAACATTAAATAAAATTATACACGCTGCTGAGGTCCCTCCCGAAATACCACCCTCAAATCTCCAAGAATCTCCCGATCTAGAGCTGGCAAGCCTCTCTCCAAGACCTGCAAAGCCACCAGTCACTCACTCCTGTTTGGTGGGAACTTTCAGCCACCCTGACAACAAATCCCATCCATTTTTTGATCCGGTCTATAGGACAAGGGTGACTAGCAGGTGGCCGATGTCCCATGAAGCCATCTAATCTAGTTCCTGATGGCCCTATCAAAAGCATTTTCAAAATGTAAGAAAGGCTCCACTCTTTTCTGTTTTCACTCTCCTTTCTGGATTTTTCAAGGCAGACAGTGAAAGTACACATTTGTACTAATGCCACGCCTTAGAGTGTGTGCTCCATTAGCTGTGTGGCCCACGTTGCCAGGAGTCATTTGGAGAAGCTGGCCAAGGTGTAGTCTGGGAAGGTAACGTGGCTTAGGAACCAGCCATGCCAAGTGCTTGCTGTGGCACTACAAGCCAGCGCTGGTAGCTGGGGCGTACCAGGTGCTGTGCCCTCGTTATTTGTTAATCTCATCAATGCTTTGTTCTGAGGGACCCCTCACATTAGCAAGCCCTCTGGACACATTTTTGGGTATAACTAGCCCAGCGCAGCCCCATTTCTGTGTGTTTGCAGCAGGCACCCAAGGGCAGTGCACCCCCAAGCTTTTGTTTGGGTCATGTCCCATCTTCACAGTCTCTGCTCCATGGACTCCTGATCTCTTGGATAGGTAAAGTACAATTCCCCCAACCCCCTTCTATTATTCCTGCTCATCTGTGTGTGTGTCTTAAAGAGTGTTTTTTCTCTATAGGTGTGCATTTTATTAGGATCTCTTCTTTTAATAAAAACAACCCTTTTGGTGAAGCAAAGGACTGATTATCTGAGAGTTCTCAAAGGGAAAGATTCCCATAAACATCGGTAGGAGATCCTCGCTAATACCCCACCTCTCGCTGAGGCCTGCCATTTAGCTAAATCCCCCAAGAAATTGAAGGAAGCAATTCAGCTTCTTAAATCTACGCTGTTAGGGGTAAGGTAACGTGGCTTAAGAACCAGCCATGCCAAGTGCTTGCTGTGGCACTACAGGCCAGAGCTGCAGGAACCATTCCGCTCAGGCCAGCAAGAGGCAATAATGGGTGGGCCAACACCCATAATTGGAGCTAGTGGCCAAGTCTCAAGTTGAGCAGCAAGACGCTGCAACACTGCCAGAGCGACTGAGACTCGGCTCTGCTGGACCCTGGCTGCACCAGTCCCTGCAGCGAAGCAACCCACTGGAAACTTTCCCTGCAAGCTCAATGGGCAGTCCCCCTCTGATGCTGACTGCTCCCGGCCCCGGAACAGAGCTGCCTCCGAGATAATCGAAACTGGCCACCGTTGGTCTGGAGCACTGCCGCCCGTCCTCTGCTGCCCAGCTTTTAGAAACAGCCACACATTCCAGCAAGCAAGCCGTTCAAGAGTTTCAGCTCACCTGGACTTAAGACAGAACTCATTTATGGCTCTGACGCCCGTGATGAAATTATTCTTCATGTACTTTGGTCCATATTCTCTCTTCTTAAGCACCGCTTTCACTTCGGGGGAGGGGGGGGGGAATAATAGATTCAGGTCACAATAGAAGAGGAGCCACTCTAGACCCGAATTCGCACACGTATGAAAATAAAGATGCATTCTCTTTCCCCAGAAAATTAAACAAGCCCTAGATATGGCACAGGAATGGCAGAAATGCCTTGACTTGACATGCCCAGACTGGCCTGATCTCGTCAGATCTTGGAAGCTGAGCAGGGTCCGCCTTGGCCTGTTCGGAAGGACGACCTCCAAGGAATACCAGGGTCGTGATGCAGAGGCAGGCAATGGCAAACCACCTCTGAAACATCTCTTGCCTTAAAAACAAGTCTAGCTCACAACCTAGTGGTGCACAATGCTGAAAGAGCTGGCACTACTAGCTGCCAGATACTTGTAGGATCTCCTAGCAATACTACATACAACGCCATATGAAAATAATACTAATAAGGGCAGAAATACAGCACTGGACAAGAATAAGAAATTCATGCCATATCTACATCAAGTGCATATACTTAGCAGCACAGGATATACCCATTGCCTTTTAAGCAGCTACTCATTTCTACACACTCCTCTTTTTTTTAGCATTTGTCATCTTTAACAGGCTTCAGATTCTGCACTTTACAGAAAGCTATCCCCTTCCCCAATATTTGGGTCTTTCTCCTCCTGTTTCTGTCACATCCGGCAGTGCAGATTTCGCTATATGGACTAAAGGGCCAGGATTCTGAAATCAGATGCAGCAGTGATGGGTTATAACATTTCACAGGGCCAAAAACAAGAATCAGACAGCTACAAGTTAAGTTATTTTATTTTTGTGATGAAGAGTTCTGGTGAACTTGAAAGCTTGCACAGAGTTCTGTCACTTTGGCAGGTCCTAATAACAGGTATCACATGGCAGTTTCAACCACTGTGCTAAGATGCCAGCCTTTTTCAACCCTCCCTTCATCCTCTCCCTTTCTGTCTCTCTCTCTAATATCCCTGACGGCTGGAAGACTCTGGGTGCAAGTAAAAATGGATGATGACCACATGCATACATAGGGGTGCTTCAGGCACACCCCAAAGAGAAGAAGAGATTGGATTTATACCCTGCCCTTCACTACCCAAAGGAGTCTCAGAGCGACTTACAGTCTCCTTTCCTTTCCCCTCCCCACAACAGATACCTTGTGAGGTAGGTGGGGCTGAGAGAGCTCTTTTGAGAACTGCCCTTGAGAGAACAGCTCTGAAAGAACTTATCACTGACCCAAGGTCACACCAGCAGCTTCATGTGGAGCAGTGGGGAATCAAACCCAGTTCTCCCAGATTAGAGTCTGCGCTCCTGACCACTACACCAAACTGACTCCTCTGGATCCTTTGGATTTCAGGTGCCTTCCTCCTTCACTCTCAATGCATGATGTGACGTCACTAAAGGTTCCCCTTCCACACAAACGGTGGCCACTGAAGCCAAGTGGGAAAATGCAGTATATGACTGTGTAACATCTGGTCACCATACCTCACAAAGGATATCAAAGCACTGGAGAAAGTGCAGAAAAGGGCAACTAGAATGATAAAAGTGTTGGAACACTTTCCCTATGAAGAACGGTTGAAGCACTTGGGGCTCTTCAGCTTGGAGAAACAGTGGCTGAGGGGTGACATGATCGAGGTTTATAAGATTATGCATGGGATAGAGCAGGTAGAGAAAGAAGTCCTTTTCTCCCTTTCTCACAATACAAGAATGGGTATGCCATGAAATTGCTGAGCAGTCAGGTTAGAACGGATAAAAGGAAGTACTTCTTTACCCAAGAAGTGATTAACACATAGAATTCACTGCCACAGGAGGTGGTGGTGGCTACAAGCATGGACAGCTTCAAGAGCGAATTGGATAAACGTATGGAGCAGAGGTCCCTCAGTAGCTATTGGCCACAAGGTACAGGTAGGAACTCTCAGTCTGGGGCAAGAGATGCTCTGTATTCTTGGTGCTTGGGGGGGGGGGGGGCAACAGTGGGCGGGCTTCTAGTGTCCTGGCCCCACTGCTGGACCTTCTGATGGCACCTGGTGTTTTTGGCCACTGTGTGACAAGAGTGTTGGACTGCATGGGCCACTGGCCTGATCCAACATTGGCTTCTCTTATGTTCTTATCATGTGCTATATATCCCTAGAAATTACAGGGAGAGAGAGACACACACGGCTGCTGTTTTCAGCAAAAGCCTTGATGTCTGCCACAATGGCTTGCATCCCACCTACAATTTCAGCAAGCAGGGGGTTAATTTTCCCCAATTCCCCCCTCCTGCAGCAGCCCTAAATGGCCTCTAAAATATTGTTCCTTTGGGACAGGAATAGCTTGGAGAGGAAACAAGGCCTCCGACAGGAGAAAGGAATCAATGGATATCCCCACCCTCGACCCTGTGCCTGGAAATTCTAAGCGGAATCCAAGGTGATGTCGAGTTTCACCCAATCTTTTAAAGAAAATCTGCTGACACCTTCGTATGCATCCAATACAAAAGCAAGGAAATGCTGATTACCTTTCACTTGGATTGGCGGCTGTATCAACGGTGGGGCTTGGCTGGCAGCATCTCGGCCTGTAAAACAGAAGAACCTATTTGTGGGGGGGGGGGGGGGGGAGGGACCTGTATGCTTCCTTATAACAGTAAAACCCAAAGCCATTTTGAGACATTTTATAACCAGCAAATTAAAAGCCGAACAGACTTGGCCAGTACTGGTCAATCATTATTTTGCTAGATCATTAGATATACTAACACCAGCAATTTGGGTATTCCAGAAAAATCAGAATTGGAAAATTTCCTGGGACGTTTTCCCAGGCCGTCAGTAGAGCATTATCTGATTTAGCACATTCATTTTGACACTGTTGGTAAACAAACATTAAAAGCATCCAGCGTTATTTTTACATCCTAGGACAGCAACAAATACTTGTGCTGAGTAATTCATTTCGGAAAAGACATAAATCAAGAGTGCTTTAAATATTATTTTCACACAAATTCAAAGTTTCATGTGGAATTCCTTTTTATTGGAATGCCACCTGAACATTTTTGAAGAGAAGATAACATATATTTCCTTTAAATGGGGGGGGGGGGGGGGAGAGAAGAGGAGGAGGAGGAGTTTGGATTTATACCCCGCCCTTCACTACCCAAAGGAGTCTCAGAGCAAATTACAATCTTCTTTCCCTTCCCCTCCCCACAACAGACAGCCTGTGAGGTAGGTGGGGCTGAGAGAGCTCTTTTGAGGACTGCTCTTGAGAGAACAGCTCTGAAAGAACTTGTAACTGACCCAAAGTCACACCAGCAGCTGCATGTGGAGTAGTGGGGAAATAAACCCGGTTCTCCCGCTGCTAACCACAACACCAAACTGGTTCTCTGAAGCTACTGAAAACTGTTGCTAACTTGAGGACTGTGTACAATATGCCATGGATGCAGTTGTCCCATCATCTGTTTCAACAGAATGTTATTCTAGGCCCTAGAGGTCACTGGGGCACCTTCTCACTTGCATCACTTGTTAGTTTCTTATCAGTTCTGTGATTAAAATATCCCTTCCAGCATTGAATTTCAGCTCTGGCTGTGCAGATCAAATCAATATCAATCAAGAGAACACATAACTTGGTTTTTAAAATTTGGATTATTACATTTGTGGTTTTCTCCCCACCCCTGGCCACTCTGTTTCACAAATCAATAAAACGTATGTGTGCACTCTCACACATTTCCTAGGGATAATCACCAGAAAAATATTACAGACAACCCTGAAACTGACGTGCTTGCCTAAGACTGTACAAGCAAAGGAATCCTTTCGTAGTTTTGGTTTTATGAAACCATAAATCTTTACAAACAGAAAATGTGCTGCAGAAAATTTTTCACCTCCCATCTCCAATTGACACAGCCACCAAGTGGAAATTGGACCCTTTGTTCAAGCAGTTGCTTCTCAACCAAAGCCATATAAGGTACCAGCACTCATCCACCCACCCATACATTAATGCAGGGGTGGGCAATTGTTTTGGCTGGGGGGCCACTTTGTGGGAGCGGAGGTTAGCGGAGGGCCGCACCTTTTAAAATGATTGCATTCATTAGTTAACTCTGCATTTCAGAAAAGGTATAAATTGTAGCATAAAAATCAATAAATATACATTAAATAAAATAGTGGTAGTTTTATTCAATTTATTTATTGTGCTAATTTCATATCATCTATAGCTGCGAGCACATTTAATTCTAGAATCAGTTTAATGAGACAAATGTACCCTATCACACTTTTCTACAATTTTTTTGAAATCAGGAGTGAGATTGCTTGTTGAGATTCTCATCACAGCCTGCAAGTTAATGTCTGTCAAAGAGCATCTATATTTACTCTTGATCTTCATGCAAGAAAAACTTTGCTCACAAATATATGTGGCCAACTGTCTTGGCGGGCCGCAAAAAACTCTGTGGCGGGCCGCATGTGGCCCGCGGGGCGCAATTTGCTCACCCCTGCATTAATGGAAAGCAGCATCCATTCTATGTTTAAACTTGCTTCAAAGGGTATTCTGACAATCAGTGGCAACTTCCTGGATATGACAGACTGCAATGGGAAGGAGATGTCAGGAAAAGAAGAAGAGAAGAGATTGGATTTATACTTCGCCCTTCACTTGGGAGTCTCAGAGCGGCTTACAAACTCCTTCCCCTTCCCCTCCCCACAACAGACACCCTGGGAGGCAGGCGGGGCTGAGAGAGCTGGGACAGAAACTGCTCTTTTTCAAGAACAGCTGTGCCAGAACTATGGCTTGCCCAGGGTCATCCAGCAGGTGCAAGTGGAGGAGTGGGGAATCAAACCCAGTAGAGGGTGTTCTGCAATCCAAGATCTAGGGAAGTTCTTGGGAACTGCAGGGGGTATCCTCACAGGACTCTTGTTGTTTCCAGTTGTCTTCTGGAGCTGAGCTGGTGTTATTTGCTCCGTGCCCAGAATATCCAGGGGTTCCCTGAGACTTCTAGGCACTACTCCAAGGGCTCCAATAACAACTGGCACAACAATGGTCACTTTCTTCTCCCAGAGTCTCCCTAGCTCTGTTCATAGGTCTTGGTATTTTGTGATCTTCTCCTGTTCTTTCTTTTCTATTCTGCTGTCCCCTGGGATTGCAACATCAATGATCCAAACCCTACTCCTCATTTCCCCCCCCCTACAATTGTGATATCAAGGGTGTTATTTTCCAGGTGTATTTGAAAGTCCCAAAGAATCTTTGTTTCATCATTCACCATGACCTTGTCTGGTTTGTGCTCCCGTGAATTTCTGGCTGACGATAGGCCATGCTTCTTGCAAGGATCCCAGTGCAACATAGCTGCAACTCGATCGTGACAGTCTTTATAGTCAGTTTGAGCCCTTTTCCTGGAGGCCCTGACCATACGGGTCGACTGTTTTATCCTTTGCCTTGCAATGTCGACATTCGCTGTCATCACTGTCTTTTTGATTGTCACCACCATTATTATTTTTATTCTTATTTGCTCAGTGTCCGGTGGCTTGTGCATAACTCCAGGGCAGAGCTACAAGTGATACTCAACAGGGACTGCCATCAAGCATGACAATCCCTTCCTGAACCCTTCCACCCACACCCCCCCATCATGTTTACTCAGACTTGCAGTTTCCCTTCCCTCACCAGCATCAGAAGGGACAGAACAGATCACTCTGGCAAAATATAACCAGGAGATGGGGCAGAAGTTGATGCAGGGCTTCCATTTTTAGCACCAGCCTTCGGCCAGGTATCACACACAGTTCCATCTTCTGCTCTTTGAGAAGCGGTATTTGCTGCTGGAAGTGGTGTGGACTATCGTGGCCTTTAGATGTTAGGGCAAGAACACGGAAGCCACATGGGCATGAAGCCTCATCTGCGCATGGATTCTCACTTCTCGGTCTTCTCCCCAAACCCCAGCTGTGCAAGGACTGCATTGGATGAGCTTGTGAGTTTGGCTGCACCCACAGAATGGTGAGCTGTTAAACATTACAGCAGCCATAATGGGATTCATCCACAGAAACCTTTTGCACACTGGAGCTGCAAACACAATGAGCATCAGACATTCTCACGGAAGCTCCGCAACAGGTGAACACTTAAAATCCAGTAAAACTACAGATTACAAACACCTGCTAAAATACAGTGTAAAATCGGGCCCAATAAGAGCAATCTTATGACATTTCTGTAGGTACACAGGCTAAGACCTGGGAGGCCCTCCAAGCATCAAGGTCATCCAGCCAGTTTGGTGTAGTGGTTAGGTGTGCGGACTCTAATCTGGGAGACCCGGGTTTGAGTCCCCTCTCCTCCACTTGCACCTGGCTGGATGACCTTGGGCAAGCCATAGCTCTGTACCAGCTGTTCCCTCAAGGACAGCTTGGGAAAAAGCTCTCTCAGCCCCACCTACCTCACAGGGTGTCTGTTGTGGGGAGGGGAAGGGAAAGGAGTTTGTAAGCCGCTCTGAGACTCCCTTGGGGAGTGGAGGACGGGGTATAAATCCAATCTCTTCTTCTTCTTCTTCTTCAAACATTAAAAGAATGAGGGGCCTATTTGGATTTGATCCAAAAAAGCTGAGCCGAAATCTTTGCTTCTTTCAGATATTTCAGCAATACTGCCCAGATATCTTGGCTGGCTTGAAAGCAAACCCAGAGAAAAGTGTGGCTGGCTTGAAAGCAAACCCAGAGAAAAGTGTGCAATATGTATTTATGTATTATTATTTATTTAATTAGCCTTTTATATCTTCTCGCAAGCGGGCTCGGGGCAGTTCACAACACATCCAAGACAGACACATGCATGCTCATACCTGATGACACATATAGATGAGCAAGCAGGGTAGACACCAGGAAAAACTAACACAGTCCCAATACTTTTCAGTGGAGCCAGTTCACACATTCAACTGAGAGTCATCAAGTCAAGTAATCAACCAAGACGGTATAGTCATGTGCCAACTCCATTTATGCCAGCATCCCTAGCTGACCAGCTGCAACATTAACCTGTTCTTTTGAAGAACAAAAAAGGACCTCTAATACAAATTTACTTCATAAAAGCATTGCCAGTAATAACTTGGGAACAACTGTCAAGACTTATCAGAATTAGCATCACTATGCCTATTGCAAAGGCACACAACTAAAAGACCTTTTTGAATGACATCAGAAGCCACATGCGTTGAGCCACAGGCATTAAGTTACTGATTTACAGACATAACACTACTGAAGGAGAAGAAAGGACTTTTTCTAAGCAGACGTGAAAGAATGCCATGATTCAAAAGTTATAATCTAGAGTTCTCTTGTACCAACCTTCCAAACTAATTCTCTATACGAAACTGGGGCAAGGGCAATCAGAAGAGTATTTTAACAGAAGAGAAGCAAATTTTCCAATAAAAGTAATAAAGAGAAAGATCTTTCAAAGCAGGAAGAATCCCAGGCACCTGGAGAAATAAGCCACCAAGCCCTGAAATATTTTAGCACAAACAAAAGCTAAATATTTCCAAGCACTACTGCTTTTATTGAGAAAGAAGAAGAAGAAGAGAAGAAGAGATTGGATTTATACCCCGCCCTCCACTCCCCAAGGGAGTCTCAGAGCGACTTACAAACTCCTTTCCGTTCCCCTCCCCACAACAGACACCCTGTGAGGTAGGTGGGGCTGAGAGAGCTCTTTCCCAAGCTGTCCTTGAGGGAACAGCTGGTACAGAGCTATGGCTTGCCCAAGGTCATCCAGCCAGGTGCAAGTGGAGGAGTGGGGAATCAAACCCGGTTCTCCCAGATTAGAGTCCGCGCACTTAACCACTACACCAGATTTAACAAAAGACGCATGGGCTTC
Organism: Lepidodactylus listeri; assembly: GCA_029233225.1. Classification (NCBI taxonomy): domain Eukaryota; kingdom Metazoa; phylum Chordata; class Lepidosauria; order Squamata; family Gekkonidae; genus Lepidodactylus; species Lepidodactylus listeri. Next base: position 104,679,731 of record JARCFY010000009.1, on the reverse strand, counting down.
CCCCTGCACATTCCAGCCTTCTCAATTAACCGTACTAGCAGAATTAAGTTTTTATGACTCCAATAAGACGAGCCAGAAGATTCTCTGCTTTGTTCTCTCGATCTGGATCTTTTCTACGCATCCACAATCTTTCAATAAAACGGAAGCAATTTTCACTGAAACTGGAGATGGCTGGGTTAGCCCTCTGAACTCAGTCATAGAATCAGGAAGTTCTGTGTTCTTATTAAAAGACTGGCACGAATTATTCAAAAGTTGAGCATGGCACTCTTTGTCTACACGGCAAACCAAGCAAGTATTTCCTGCTTTAACTCCTAAAACACAGGCAGGCATAGACCACTTCCACACTGTCACTTCTGTCATTCATTTGTCCCTATTGCTTTGGGTTTCCCACCCCTTTTCCACATATGTTATGCTCCCTCTGAGACTACTAGAGAGAGCGAAACACATGGGGGGGGGGGGTTAACCGTGAAGCAATAGGGACAAACAAGTGAGAAAAATGACAATGCGGAGGAGCCCTTTATCTAATCTCTCTTTTTAAGAGGCAGAGAAGGACCTTTCTATCTTTACAACACCAAAGTGTCAAGTTTTACACTGACAGCTCATTGCTGGAGGCAGAGGCTGCGTTACCACCGGCAAGCCCGGAGAAGCCAACTTTTATTAGGAGGAGCGTCTTTCTTATAAAACAGACAGTCACAGTAACATTATTTAAGAAAAGGTCAAGCCATAAACTTTGATCGGGAAAAAACAATCTCCATGAAATGTCAAGGTTTACAGTTGAACATTAAGACAGCCCTTCACAATATAACCTTTCAGGGAGAGAGTTTTTGTGCCCTCACACACAGTGATTTAAGGTTTAACAAAAAATATAGTCGTTGACTTAAGGAAAATCTGACCAGCTGAGATGTAAGACAGCTTATCCTGGGATCAAGCAAGGGGTGAAAATAATCATGATTAAAGCTTTAAACATATTCCCTCCCATAATATTGCTATTTTATACAGAAGGAAGCTAAAGGACGCGATGCAAACTGCCTTGGTTTTCTATGGAAAGCTTTCCAATGGACGAGAAAATCAGGCGAAATTGTACGTTATTACCCAAAGCTTGTTTAACCACCCGTGCATCGACAAAAAGAAGTGGAGAGCCAAAACCTGGCATTAACTGACTTGTCCGCGTCAAGTCCTCAATGTTGTGTTTTACTGTGACAACATGAGTGCTAACTATGAATAGTTCCGGCATTTAAAGAGTGGAAAACTAAAGCTTCCACTTTGCCATGAACTTGCTAGCCTTGGGAAAGTCTCTTGGGTGCCACCCTCAGTTCGCCAACCTGTAAAAAAGACTTGCTGATCTATTTCACAGAGAGGACACAAACGGTTGGATGAGGCAGAGACCGCAACATATGCAAAGTGCTACAAAGAGGATAATGGTCCAGTTGCTACTATAAATTAAGGCAACAATTTCCAGAACTTTTACCACCAAGGAACCATTTTCTACCTGGTCTACGTGCCTCAGGGGATTCTCAGTTCACAGGGCAATGACTTCACACGGACTCGGAGTGCCACTCTGCATTCCAGACATGCACCTTTACACCTGCTGCCTGACAGGCTAGGCAGTTGCAGCACCTTCTACACCTCCCCTCCCCAGTCTGCTTGCCCACCAAAGGTGGCAAGGAGCACTCCAAGCACACCCCACTGGACATGAGGGGGGGGGGCACAACAGGACTGAACAGAGCACAGGTGGGAGCAGTTCCCTCAGTCACCTACCACAGCCGGCTTAAGATGCTCCCGGCCTGCAGAGGAAGTCGCCGCACGCACACCCTCTCCCCACAGACAGCAACCAGGGAGGGCGGTGTTGCACTCTGCAGACAACCCGGAAACTCTGCAGGGGTGGGGGGGTGGGGGACCAGCATGCCCAGGCCTCCTGTCCCAGGTCATCTGTACCAGGCTACAATGTCTGGAGTATAACCTTGTGAAAAGTTTCAGAGGCATTTCAGGGCTTCCTAAGACCCAACTTGAAGATTACCACCTCAAGCTAACATTTTTGCTTTAAAAAAAAAGTATGAAGACTCATTTAGACTTGGTGTATAGTAATGGAAATCAGCAGACCATAATTCCATGTAAACGCACTTAAGATTCTGGAATGCGGATTTCAGTTCAGGGCTATAAAAGGAGGAGGAGGAGACTGGATTTATACCCCGCCCTTCACTACCCAAAGGAGTCTCAGAGCAGCTTACAATCTCCTTTCCCTTCCCTTCCCCACAACAGACACCCTGTGAGGTAGGTGGGGCTGAGAGAACTCTTTCGAGGACTGTCCTTGAGAGAACAGCTCTGAAAGAACTTGTAACTGACCCAAGGTCACGTCAGCAGCTGCATATGGAGGAGTGGGGAATCAAACCTAATTCTCCCAGATTAGAGTCCGTGCTCCCAACCACTACACCAAACTGACTCTCATAAGAGACATAAGAGTCCTTACCCAACTATTTCAGAAACTTGTTTCTCTCCCTTGGCCAAGGTCTTTAAAGCAAATTTCTATTCATCCTTGATCTGAAGTGCAGCAACAGCCACGGGCTTAGCTACCCCAACTAACTTGCTCCTATCAGGACCACCACTTTGGAAGTGACTTCAGAATTAGAAATGCCGCAAGGTGATTCGATCTGTGATTTATAAAGTAGTGCCTACTGAGAACCACAACCAGAAATTCGGCGACCACAATTGCAAAGTGATCCCAGCAAGAAATGAGACAGGGCCCAGTGAGGAACCAGGCAGAGAGTTGCAGCAGCATCGCCCACCATGGCAGAATTAAAGACTGCAATCCAAGAATCCTCTAGCTTGCAGATCCCCAGAAGACATCCCCAATAAGACCTGACAGGAAGATTGCACACCTGTTGCTGTTCTTGGCACACCTCCTTCGGGGACTGAGGAACTCGCATCATGTGCTCCTGTGCTGTTTTTCTGACCATCTGAGGTATAAACTCTTACTTGACTGGTTGGAGAAACAGGCAGATGGTGACACGGTAGCAGGCGGGAGAAACTTCCAAGTCTGACAGGCACCTGCCACCCTGTAGAGAGTGGGAAAGGAAACAGTCCTCCGTTAGAAAGAAGCAACATTAAAATAAAATGGTCAGTTTTTGTCTGAAGCACTGTTTCTGATCTATCACAAATAACTTGGACATACTAACTGTTGTCTCTGCATCCAACACACTGCAGGAGAATTCCAGGAAATTCCTATATTTCCCTTTTAATGCACACACCATACTCAAAACCCACGTTATCATAAACTTCAATTTGATGGTGCGACCTCATTTGGAATACTGTGTGCAATTCTGGTCGCCACACCTCAGAGAGGATATTACAGCATTGGAAAAAGTGCAGAAAAGGGCAACTAGAATGATAAAAGGGTGAAGAAAGGTTAAAGCGCTTGGGGCTCTTTAGCTTGGAGAAACGATGACTGAGGGGTGACATGATCGAGGTTTACAAGATTATGCATGGGATAGAGCAGGTGGAGAAAGAAGTACTTTTCTCCCTTTCTCACAATACAAGAACTTGTGGGCACTCAATGAAATTACTGAGCAGTTGGGTGAGAATAGATAAAAGGAAGTACTTCTTCACCCAAAAAGTGATTACCACATGGAATTCACTGCCACAGGAGGTGGTGGTGGCTACAAGCATGGATGGCTTCAAGAGCGAATTGGATAAACATGTGGAGCAGAGGTTCATCAGTGGCTCTCAGATAGATAGGAGCTCTCAGTCTGGGGCAAGTGATACTCTGTATTCTTGGTGGTTGGGGGGGGTGAACAGTGGGAGGGCTTCGAGTGTCCTGGCCCCACTGCTGGACCTCCTAATGGCACCTGGTATTTTGGCCACTGTGTGACAGAGTGTTGGACTGGATGGGCCATTGGCCTGATCCAACACTGGCTTATGTTCTTAATTACTCTCTCAAGGTTCACCAACAAGCTCCTTTAAGATCAGCCACTGCTATAATAAACCCCACGGGCAGGCACCGAAGGAAGCCCATGTTCCTGCATAATGGGGCAGAGCTATTGATAAGCAGGAGAGCATGTGGGAAGTCCGATCCCTGCCTCCTCCAGCTAAAATCGATCTTGTGTAGTCAGGCTCGGAAAGACCTCTTTGCTTGAGATCTTGACTGCGCCAAGGAAGGAGACAGAGACGCATGGGAAGCCCAGGGTCACCCATACAAGGGTTCAAGACCCACTAGGGGGTCAATGCACCTGTGTGAGGAGGGGCTGTGGCTAAAATGGGTCAGCCATACACTTGGTGTGCAGGAAGTCCCAGGGTCATTCCCCAGCATCTCCAGCTAAAAGGATCTCAAGTTGTCTGGGCTGGTAAAAACCTCACCCATTCTATCCCTTGGAAAGTCATTATGGGTCAGAAGAGACCGTACTGAGCTACAGTCCAATGGCTTGACCATTTATAAGGTAGGGCTCAACAAACCCCAGGCGCCAGGTCGCCATGATGCCTAAAAATTACACTGTGGTGCCTAGTATTTTTAGCAATGGTTTTATTGTAGTGCCTCTCAATGAGAAGTACAAAGCTTATTTTATCGTTTCACATCAGAATCAGTTTTGCCGCGTGGCATAAAAATGCACACACACGAAGGCTTTTTCACTGCTTGTTTATGGGTTAACTTTGCACCATTCAGCGGTGGTAGATGAATTCATTGCTAAACCAGTTGCTTTTTATACTGGCTCCAATATGCAATTAAAGCAAGCTTTTAAAGCAATAAGGGAACTAACAGAAATAGGGGAGAAGTTAATCTAGGTTTTTGTTGAAGTGATGACACCCAGGGCTATCCCTACATTTATGCACAACACTTTGTACTGCAAGCATTGTGGTAGTAATAATTAAAAAGTACAGTAGTTAATATGCAAAACTCTGAAGCCTGAAAAACAAGTCTGCTGCCTAAATGTTGGGGGCTGGTTCCTACAGCCACAGAAGTTTTATCAGGGTCTGCTGTAAGGCAGCCTCGGATGAACCTAACTACAAGCCTAAAACCAGTCATTCATATTACGAACAGGGAATTTTCCATCTTTCCTTCTTTACCTTTCAAGCTGTTTACATTCCCCAAATGACTCATGATGGGCTGTGTTGCACGGGCAAGCTAGCAGAAAGGGGCGGGGGAGTATGAGCTATGAACTTTCCTAGACTGTTTACAGGCCTAAGGAGAACAGCGCAGTAACAGGTTGCTGGGGGATGTTGAATATGACAGAAAATGACCAGTACTCCCAAAACATTCTTTCAAGGGCTCAGGGCACCAAGGCAAGTCCCTTTCTAGCTTTCCTTTAAGGAAAATTCAATGAATGAATGAATGATTGACACAGCAGATCATTTTTAAATATGACGGTATAGATGTTAAAACCCTCCAGCTGAATGAACTGATATAAAATTATAACAGAGTAGCTAATTAAAATACATATAAAAGTTAATTAAAATCAAACACATTTAAAAGTTAATTAAATGACAGCATAAAACCATTCAATTCTAAACCTAAAAGTTAAAACATGCACTATTTAATCGAATTCCTAATAAAATCTAAAACGAACTCAAGAGACAGAATGAAATTTGTTATGTACTCTAATCGCCTGAGCACAGAATTTGGCTGTTGCTTTAGTAATAGCTGGTTTCTCATCTGCTAATAGTTTATCTGAGCATGCCCTGTCTGACACAACAGCAGATCTATCAACAAGGGACAGAAATGTACTATAACCAGAATACCCTTTATTTTGTCTTTCGTGGGTACCATCAGGAACCTGGCACAGGAGTCCCTCAAAAAAGGTAAAAACACAGAATTTCAAGAAGGAACCAGAAGAACTGACTCAGTAATAGCAAGATCCAGGTGGGGTAGGCATGCTGGTCTAAAGCAGCAGAACAAAGTTTGGGTCCAGGGGCACCTTTAAGACCAACAAAGTTTTATTCAAGGTATAAAGCTTTCCTGTGCACGCACACTTCCTTGGATACACCTCTGAGGAATAGCGTTGACACAAAATAGTGTGTCAGCTATGCTGCCATGAAGAATGTGGGAGGGGGTGTAAGCCAGCAGAGCATTTTGATATACCCTTATGAACTTTGATAACATAAGTTTGACCTTTGGGGTTGGTTCTCTGCCTAAGGCGAAGGCACTCTCTACAGCCATGAGAGGCTCCAGCCCACAGCGGGAGACTTCCTCCAGAGCTCACAACTGCATGAGAAATCAACCTCCATTTCAAAGGTATATCTCTCAGGAAGAGCATGAGAGTACACCTCAAAGAACACTCTCAAGAAGAAGTTGAAATGCATTTCAAAGAAGCTCTTACATCTACCGCACATGAGAGCCACCATTCAACAAGAACAAGACTCCATTTCAAAGAGTCCTTTTCTCCCTACACCAGCCCTCTTTCACACCTGCCCCCAACAATTCCAGTAAAGAGATTAGTTGCTTGGCAACTAATCAAGTGACCTGGCCGAAGCCATCACTCGACCAGAGATTGGTGCCAAGACTGACCAGTTGGCCCAGGTGTTAGCTCCTGATTAGCATTTTAGTGTTGCAATATTGCCCACTCCTTCCTGCCCCCTCATGACTATGACACTAACCAACAGAAAGCCTAGAAAGGACGGACAACCTAGTGGGTGTGACTATGGGACGTGGTCAGCGCAACCCGCCCAAATGCCACCTGTTAAAAGATCTTGCCCAGCAAGAAATCGCACCCTAGCCTAGCTTCTTACCCTCATCGACCTCTATCTCCTTGACCAACCTCTCATGTCCAGTTTCTTCTACCCAGTCCCTAGCCTCCATCCTTAATCCCTGGTTTGCGCAGCCAGGACTGGAGCGTGTATTTGCTGGTTCAGATCTCGCTTCCATATATTTTTCTACTCATCCCTCCATTCTTCTCATGGAAGAGACTCAACCTCTATCAACCCAGGTAACGTGCCTCCCCCTCAACGATACTCCTGCTCATGCAAATGTGCTATTTCCTAACTAATTTCCCCTAGACTTCTGTATGTATGTGGTTTTTATTATTATTCCTTGTATGCTTGTCTAATATCTTATAGTAAACATCATTTGTAGAAACCGCTTTGTTGTACGCCTATTTACTGAGAACTACCGGGGAGGTGGGACCTTGGTATAGTTGGCAAGAACCCGTTACAGTGCCGATTGCTACACGTAAACCAGAGCAGTCAGGCCAACAGGGGGAGTTCGCCTCTGGTTTTGATTCTCCTCCATCCTTTATCTCCTGCTCTGACAAGGGCTGACCTTGGAGGCTTGGGAGACATTCACTGCTTTCCTGCTGGGAACTAAAAGCTGTTAGTTTAAGCGTGAATGTAACCTGCTGCTTATTGGCTTGTATCCATCAGAAGACCCTTGTTTGAGCCTGGTATATCTACCCCTTCCCGCCCTTTTTCACAGTAGTCTTAACACAAAAAGTGTTTAGAGCAATGCAGTATACTGCATCAATAAACTGATCCTACTTAAGGAATGTTGTTGGTTTCTGATATCTGGGGACTGTGACATAGTGCTTGCACCTTGAATAAAACTGTGTTGGTTTTAAAGGCGCCACTGGACTCAAATTTTGTTCAGTAACAGCAAGAAAGGAAATGCAGTAAGCATAACAAGGCCCTTGAGGAGACAATATATCCCCGAGATCCTGGAAACAATGAACTATGCAATGCTGAAAGAAGCACAAACAGTGTTTGGGTAAACAAGAATGCAGCCAACAGCATGTAAAGCAGGGGGAAAGGATGCTACTAAATTTAAAAGGAACAGCAAATCAAGAACTGCAGCCTGAGGGTCAATGAAGTCAGGCTGTTCTGTTGTTGGCGTTCAAGCTTAAAAGAACGGGCTTTTTAAAACATCCCCACGTCAAGATAAACACATGCCAATGAGATTTCTCTCCTCTCCCGTCTCCCACACAGGTACCAATCTTATTAAACTGAGATTAAAGGAACATCTACGGTACAGTCGCTTCACACTATTTTAACACCTGGTATATCATGTGACGTTGCTGCTTACGTGAAAGCCACACACACACACCCTTAGAAGCTTGCTAAAGACCCAAGGTGGACTGTAGTTTTCAGATAGGGTTCTTTCAGCTGCACAGCCCCTCCACCCAGAATGAGATCCAAGACTGTGTCATGTCAGAAAATAGGTACTTAAACGGGCCCCGAATTAAGGGCAAGAGATTGGTGCCAAAAACTGTCGAAGTATTGGCAACATACCCAGAGTTTTGCACAGATACAACTGAAGACAGTCCTTTGACTATCTGGGAAGCATCAGATGTGTGGTTGCGGTGCAATGGGAGGCGCAGGCTGGAATATGGAGGGGGCCAGAGCTCAGCTGTGTGGTGCACAGAAAGTCCCAGGTGCATTCACTGGCATCTCCAGTTAAGAGGATTCCAGAAAGCAGCATGGAGACAAAGGTTTGCCCAAGACGGTCTCCCAGTCAGAGAGCTACTGGTCAAATAAGGCAGTATTGCAGGTACATGAACCAGCAGATCGACTCACCCTAAAACATCCAAGCCCAGAGCACTGGACTAGACACATTCAAGACCACGAATCAGCTAGGGCACTACAAAATAAATACAGGCTGGAAGTTGGAACATAAATATGGAGTAAAAGCAGCATCTCAATGCAATTGCTCCTGCACTGTGTCTGCTGAAATTAAGCCCTATAAGATAACAAGTAAGCCACTCACTACTTTTGGGAAAGTGGGTTGGGTGTGATAAGAGATAAGAAAGTGGGGATGTCTGGTTTTCACCATGGTAACACTAGTCTCTCCACTAGTACCGTCTCCAATTCTTGCCTAAAAAACTGCAATGGTATGGAGCTTCCAAGCACTCGGCATGCTGAACTCAGACGCCAGAATTATTTAGATTGTGACACAAAAAGGATTGGAGAAGAAGCCGAACATATTAATACAACAGAATTACTTCTGACGAAAGACGAGATTGGATTTATACCTTGCCCTTCACGACACAAGGGAGTCTCAGAGAGGCTGACAGTCTCCTTCCCCTTCGCACAAGACACCCTGTGAGGTAAGTAGGGCTGAGAGAGCTCTGGGAGAACTGCTCCTGAAAGAAGAGCCCTGAAGACGCTTGTGAATGACCCAAGATCACACCAGCAGCTGCATGTGGAAATGCGGGGAATCAAACCCAGTTCTCCAGATTAGAGTCCGCTGCTCTTCACCACCACACCAAACTGGCTCTACAAAAGGCATTCTACTGGACTGTGGGACAAAACCAAAGAAGGATGGGCCTATGTGCACCAGTGTAACAGATACCACCCTATTTCTTTTTCCTCCTATGGTAGTAAATGGCTATATAGGGTGGTGTATAGAGAGATGGCTCCCAGTGATGTGAAACAGCTCTGCCTGAGACCTGGGAGATACAGCTGCTGCCAGGAGGCACAGGCAGGGCTGACCGGAGGGCAAGAGAGGCAGCTTGCGGGCTGCAGGTTCATACCGCTGCTCCGCCTTGAAGACATGAAGCCAATTCTCCTGACTCGATCCATCAAAGTCAGTCTTGTCCAGGGGTCCTTTCAAGCAGGAGCTCGGGGGAGCTCCGCTCCGGGAGTTGGTGCCAGCCCCCCCCCACGGGGGAATGCCTGCCTGTGTCACGGCTGCAGCAAAATGACCCCGTCCCCTGGAAAGGTCCTTGTTTCTCCGACCAGCCTTCTGAAGGCTTCAGCCACCACTGAAGCGATCCTCCCAGAATAGTGGCATTTCTGAGGCTTGGATTAGTAGCAGTCCCCTCTCTGCCAGCTCTCTCTCTCTCTCCTTCTGACATACTTCCGGTGATGCCGGGTGGTTTACCATATGCAAATAAGTTATGCTAATGAGTTATGCTAATGAGCTCCTGCACCTCTTTTTCTACGAAATGACCCCTTGTCTTGTCTACTCAGGCTGGCAGCAGCTCTCTCTCCAGGGGAGTTGGTGCCAGCCCCCCCCCCAGGGGGAATGCCTGCCTGTGTCATGGCTGCAGCAAAATGACCCTGTCCCCTGGAAAGATCCTTGTTCCTCTGACCAGCCTTCTGAAGGCTTCAGCCACCACTGAAGCTATCCTCCCAGAATAGTGGTATTTCTGAGGCTTGGATTAGTAGCTGTCCCCTCCAGGGTTCCCTCTAAGCTGAGTTAGTGTGAGCTAGCTCACAGCTTTTTAGCCTCCGGCTCACACATTTCTGTCTGAGCTCAGGAAGGGTGGCTTTAGAGCAAACTGATTTATGCAGCAGCCAAATCACCTGCTCACAACTTTAAGGCCAGCAGCTCACAAAGTAGAATTTTTGCTCACAAGACTCCACAGCTTTGAGGGAACACTCCCCTCTCTGCCAGCTCTTTCTCTCTCTCTCTCTCTCGCCTTCTGACATACTTCCGGTGATGTCAGGTGGTTTACCATATGCAAATGAGTCATGCTAATGAGCTCCTGCACCTCTTTTTCTACGAAATGACCCCTGGTCTTGTCTACTCAGGCTGGCAGCAGCTCTCTCTCCAGGGGCCCAGGCAGGAAAGGGCCGCCCGCTCCCGCCTGGCCCCTGTGACCGGAAGCCCCTGGGACCTCCTGCCCGCCAAGGAGAGGCTCCCCAGCCGCGCGGGAAAGGCCCCAGGCGGCCTCCCCCACTCCCCGCGCCCACTCACCGTGGCAGGCCGCCTGCGAGAACGGCACCCCCGCCGGGCACCGGCCCCGCCGCCGCAGCAGCAGCAGACGGAGCTGGTAGAGGCAGCCCCATCCCCGGCGCTGGGCGGCCAGAGCCGGCAGCATCCTCCCTCCGGCCGCTCTCTCAGCCGCACGGCCCGAAGGAGGGAGGAGGAGGAGGAGGAGCCGCCGGAATCCGCTTCTCAGAGGCACGCCCGGCCCCGGCCGGCTCCGGAGCGGAGCCCATGGGCGAAAGCGGAACCGGATGTGCGAGGGGCGCCGGGACGGTCTGGTGACGTCTCATCTATGGTCTTCCCCTCCGAGTCCTCCACCAAGACACCGCCTCCTCGTGAGGCGGTCGTGCGCGCATGCTCTGGGACGCCCCCAGCCCTGAGCATGCGTACTACTGCCCTCACGAGGCCGCCCACCCAGGGAAGGAGAGGCGAGCGCTTCTCTTTCTGGCTCCCCTCCAATGAAAGCGGGCGGCCGTGACGTCATCCTTTCGCCGTTCTCGCGCCGCGGGGGTCTTAGCGCCTCCGGTTCTTAACTGTTCGTGGAGAGAGAGAGAGAGAGAAAAAATGCTCCGCTACGGTTAAAATAGATATTTGCAAATAAGAAGGAGGTTGCATTTCAGTGCTACGCGAGCTGGGCTTCCAGGGAATTTTTGGAAGTTCTGAAATGGGCTGGCCTCACCAGCAGGTGGAAGGATGGATCAGGTCTGTATGAAAGGCAAGAGGAGGCTCAGTGAGAGCTTGCCTATGAAAAGCCCGACTTGCTTCTAGAGCAACGGGGACTTCTGTTCTGTGCACGTTGACCGGGCAGTAAATTCTGTCGAGCGCAGCGGTATTTACTCAGCCCTGAAACTTACTGGGTGAGCTAGGAACAGCCACTCTCTCTCTCTCTCTCTCTCACGCTGACCTAACTCTCAGGGTTGTTGTGATGATAATACAGCAGAGGAGAGACCCATGCTTTCTTGAGCTTCTTCTTTATTTATCATTTATATTTGTGTCCCACCTTGCCGGACAAACTGGCTCAAGGCGGCTAACCAAGTTAAAACGTCGTAAAACAATAAATCCAGCAATTTAGGAAGGGCAGGATAAAAATGCTCTACATCAGTGGGCAGACTGTGCGTGCCTGGTGTTGAATTAGTCATCTGCAGTCACCTGCCCTCAGAAGTCCGGTCGAATTCAACAGGTATTTTGAGTGGACACCCTTCAGATGGAGCTGCTTATTAGAAGGGGCCGGAGGAGTCCAGGGTTGTCATCAACACACCGAGCCACCCGTACCTACACCACGCTTTCTACTGGTGTTGATGGCTTTGTTGTTGTTACAATCCAACAAACCATTTTCTTGAGTCTTGGCAAGAAAGGCAGAATATGTGTAACCAGCTAGCAAACTGATTGTTGGTTGGTAAGGACAGAGCTCACGGAATGGCCCACCCTGGTGATAATTAGCCGCTCGCATCTCTGCTTGCTGTGTCAGACATTCAGACTTATTCCCCAGTTGACATGTATTGGGCATGTGTAGAGCTGCCCGGTGTTTTGTTTCTGGCTGGACAAAGGCTTCAGCCTATGGGGCAACAGTTTCAATGCTTCAGCTGTTCCAAAATGCATTGGCAGCAAAGCAATTCTTTCCCCAGGGGTCAATGTGCACAGCAGGCAGGACGCTGAAGTAGTCAGGCATGTTGAAACCAGATAAATGGCTATGGTGCCAAACCTAACAAACTATTTACTATGAGAATGACTTCCTGACCCCCTTTGGAGTAGCAAAGTCCAAAGCGTGCCCTAAAACGCCATAAACATCTGACATTCCAGAGGGGTTGCCTTGTTAAGTCTTCTGCAACCAAAGCGACTGAGAGTCCTGTAGCACCTTAGACTAGCCACACGAGCTTTATTGCAACCCAAGCTCAAAATGTTGAAAGCTGCCAAGTTGGAATTCATACACAGGGCTGACACTATGAGTTTGGAGTTCAGTGTGGACTAGGATCACTACAGAAAGTAATTGTCCCTTCTTCAAGGCTTATGGATGCTATTGGACCAGTGGCAAGTTGTCCACACTAGTGTTCCCTCTAAGCTGAGTTGGTGTGAGCTAGCTCACAGTTTTTTTAGCGTCCAGCTCACACATTTGTCTTAGCTCAGGAAGGAGGGCTCCAGAACAAACTAATTTACGCAGTAGCCAAATCGCTGTCAGGTTCTGACAATAGTATGCTTGTTTCTCTGTGCTCTGTAATCTCTATTGTAGCCATTTGTTATTTACTGCTAGCCTTGAAGTGTATTAGCTGCTCTGTTAAATGTAACTGTCCCCTGCCGGGAGGATGGCGTGCCACATTCCTGAACGTCACATAAACAACTGGGACTATCGTATCCGTTCACTCCCACTAGCCTTTGAGGCTCGAAGTATGTTATCTTGCTATTCTAACCTTGGAGGCTCTCGAATTGTTTCTAACCAAATGTTTAGCCTATCGTTCACACATTTGGGTCACACAGGGCAGGAAGGGAATTTTTATTACTTTCCCACCTCTCCTGTAAGAACCAAACGGTTGCCATTTTTTCCCACTTCTTTGTACTTGCTCCGATTGGTTCAATGCCTGTATTCAACTGTGCCTGAAGGTATATTAACCCATGTCACCTACTGTCATGTATCTCTAACAAACATCGAGAACCTGAACCATTATTAGAAATAAAAGAACTTTGCTTTCAACCAAAGGTCTGGTCTGATAGTGTCAGCTCAGAAGCCTCACAATCACTCGCTCACAACTTTAATGCTGGTAGCTCAGAAAATAGAAGTTTTGCTCACAAGACTCCACAGCTTAGAGGGAGCTCTGGTCCACACCCACTGTGATGAGAACCATTTCATACCCTCACATACCACACATTTCGCTGAGTGGTGAGAAGTTCTAGAGGCAGGAGGTTTGTGGGATGACTCCTTTTGGAGGAGTCCGCACCAGAGTCTTACTTTTTCCCAGAAACATTAGCATTATTTACAAGTATACAAGGGTAGCACAGTTCAAGGCACTCCTACAGGGCATCAGGCTCCCCAAAATGTACCTCCAAGGTGTGCCAACGCACTCTCAGCAGCAGTACAGTGGGGGAAAGTGCTGTCCCGTCGCAACCAACTTATGGCCAACCCCCCATGGGGTTTTCAAGGCGAGAGACAGATCGCGTCGGTTTGCCATTGCTTGCCTTTGTGTAGCAATCCTGGACGTCCTTGGTGGTCTCCCAACCATGTACTAACCAGAACCAGCTGTGCTCTGCTTCCGAGATTTGACAACGTCAGGCTAGCCTGGACCATCCAAGTCAGGGTAAGCAGCAGCATTACAGTGTCTGTTTTCGACTGGAGGGATTCCGCGGGGAATTAAAAGCAGCAATTACCGTGACCCACCCACCCCGATTCCCCCCACAGTGAACAGACCAGAGACGGCATTATTGGTCATAGAGGGTTCCTGACCACTCTGCCAGGCGGAGTTTGCAAACATCCTGTCAGTTAAACTGAGGAGAAGCAGCAGGACACGCTCTTGGGTCTTTGGGTAAGTAGCAGACTAGCTTCCAGCGTGTTCGAGATCTGTGTGCTTTTCTAAGAGTTTCTTGTTGGAGGAGACAATAGAAGCCAAAGTGTGTCTGTGGGCCAGAATGCCTGGACTGTAAACAGCATGCAGCCTGCGGCAGGCAGGGGAGTGGGGAGTCTTGCCTGGGGCCAGGGAACTGTCCGTGGTCCTGAGTCTCTTCTGGCTAACGTTGCTCTGCTGGTCACCACCCTTTAAGTGTCACAGACTTGCTGACCATTCAAAGCCCATGCTGGTAGCTGCGGTTCCTGCTGGTCCTGTGTCTGATCTGCCTCCCCAGGCACACAAGTCCTGCTGGATCAGAACAAAGGTCCGTCTAGTTTAGGTACCTGTTTTCCAAAGTGGCCCAGCTAGATGTCCTGGAAGGCCCCCAAGCAGAGACTCGGGAGACCAAAGCCTATCCCTCACTAGCAACTTGCATTTCAGGAGTGTGTCTGCTGCACTGTCAGGCTAGGCTAGTGGTTCTCAACCTTTCTAATGCCATGACCTTTAATACAGTTCCTCATGTTGTGGTGACCCCCCAACCATAAAATTCTGCCAACACACACAACAATGAAGCTACTTTTTCAGATGTTTTCTCTTGCATGGCAGTTAGCACCAAACAACTTTAATACAGACTTTAGACACACATATATTTGCAAGCTAGTCCCAACAAGACACAACAAACATTCAGGCTTCAGACATACTTTTCTTCAACAGAAGATGCCATGAGAAAATGAAGGTAGGTGGGGGGGAGAGGCTGTTGCAGGTAGGGGGAAGAGAGAGAGAGAGAGAAAGGGGGAAGAGAAAGGAGAAGGGAGAGAGAGAGAGAAAGGGGAAGAGAGAGAGAGAAAGGGGGAAGAGAGAGTGGGGAGAAGGAAGGTAGGTAGGTGGGGGGGTGCTTTTGCCGCTTTTCCTGGGCTCTACGCTTCAGTGCGGAGCCTAGGGAAGGCAGCAGGGGGGTGGCTTTTGCCGCCTTTCCTGGGCTCTGCGCTTCAGTGCGGAGCCTAGGGAAGGCAGCAGGGGGGTGGCTTTTGCCGCCTTTCCTGGGCTCTGCGCTTCAGTGCGGAGCCCAGGGAAGGCGACGGTGAAGCGCCCTAAAAGTGGTGGTGAGAAGGGGGAAGTGGCCATTGACTTACCTGCTGGCTTCTTCCTCCTCGTGGCCCCTGCTGGAAGGGCTGCTGGAAGCAGGGGGCGCAGCTCCGGCCCCAACCAACTCCTGCTCTTTGCCCTTAAAGGGAAAGCTCCCTTTGAGGGCAAAGAGCCGGGAGGCCAGACCTCACACTCGATTGAGTGCAGGGCCCTGTCCTGCCGGCGGGGAGGGGCAGGGTGGGCTTAGACGCCAGCCAGCAACCCATGTGAAATGGTCGTTCGACCCCAAAAGGGGTCCCAACCCACAGGATGAGAATTGCTGGGCTAGGATGTGGCCATCACACACTCCAGAGTCCTCTTGGAGACTTGACAGGCCTCAGACTAGAGGGGAAAGTTTGGTGTAGTGGTTAAAAGTGCAGACTCTAATCTGGGAGAACCGGGTTTGATTCCCCACTCCTCCACATGCAGCTGCTGGTGCAACCCTTGGTCAGTCACAAGCTCTTTCAGAGCTATTTTCTCAAGAGCAGTTCTCTTGGAGCTCCCTCAGCCCCACCTACCTCACAGGGTGTCTGTTGTGGGGAGGGGGAGGGAAAGGAGGTTATAAGCTGTTCTCAGACACCAAGTGAAGGGCCAGGTATAAATCCAATCTCCTCCCTCCCCTCCCAGCTAACATGCAAGCTAACCTATCCTCCCGGGTCAGTGTCCCTGGCCCTTAAGAGGGAGACTCATTGGGATATACCCACCCCTACCTCTTCCTGCCTCCTTGAGGGTTGTCCAACCCTCCTAGGTTGATTGGCAGGAGCTATGGTCAATCAGGTGTGATTGAACCAGTCTGGCCTCCAGTATCACCTTCCACCTCCTTTAAACGGCTGCCCCGCCTCATCCCAGCCAGCTGTTGTTGGTATATTAAGGCTTAGGGCCATCCCATGGGTTGGCTATTCCTCTGTCCCTCAGACCTGCTGGGCTGGGTGTGCCACTAGTCTCTTGGGCAGGCGTGGCTTCAGTGGGCCTTCCACCTGCTATGTCAACTGGAAGGGGGAGAATTCTGTTCCATGCAGGCTGTTCCAGCACGCAGTTCCCTTCCCCTCTGGTAAGTCCGGGGGTGCTGGAGCTACCAGGGAGGTTCATTTAATTGTTTTCAGCATTTCCATGCTGCCTGTCCAAGAAACCTACCTGAAATGGCTTAATTTTGCATAGTTTTCATAAAGGAACAGTTGCATAGTTTTGTTAAAGGGTCTCCTGATGAAGCAGACAATAGACTGAAATGTGTTTGGCCTTTTAGGGCTTCTAATAGGAATGGCTCCACAACTTATAAATCTTTTGTTTATTTATTAAAGGATATTTAATGTGTTTAGTTAGTTCCGGACAGTAGATTTGATTTTTACTGATATCTCTGCACCTCAGCTTTTGCCGTTGCTTGTTGTTCAATTCAGTACCTCAACAACAGCACACAAGGTCTCATATGCCCAAGAGGACTTTAGATTTACGCTTCTTGAATAGCAGCCTCTCCTGGTATGTAGCAAGCCTGTCTTGAAGCTAGCTGAAGGGGCTTTCCAAAGCAATTTAAGAGAACAGCTTGGTGAGGGAGAGGAACTGCTGTTCAGTGGGGAAGAAAACTCTGAGGGAGATTCTTGGCATCCCTCAAAGAGCTCCTTGGATTTTGATCAGTGGTGATGATCTAGCCCAGTGATGGTGAACCTTTTAGAGACCGAGTGCCCAAACTGCAAACCAAAACCCACTTATTTATCGCAAAGTGCCAACACGGCAATTTAACCTGAATACTGAGGTTTTCGTTTTAGAAAAAACAACTCATACATTAACATCTTTTGTCTTAAAAGAAAAACACAATAACAGAGCTTTCAATGATACCAACAACTTTTTATTGAAAGGTAAAAGTTTGCATTTGGCATGCTTTTGAACAATTAATGTGATTTTTGCTGTCCAATCTTGCGAACTCTGTGCTGGGGTGATGCCGTGCGTGCCCACAGAGAGGGCTCTGAGTGCCACCTCTGGCACACGTGCCATAGGTTTGCCACCACTGATCTAGCCAAAGACACC
The DNA here is from genome assembly GCA_029233225.1 of Lepidodactylus listeri. Taxonomy (NCBI): domain Eukaryota; kingdom Metazoa; phylum Chordata; class Lepidosauria; order Squamata; family Gekkonidae; genus Lepidodactylus; species Lepidodactylus listeri. The sequence continues at coordinate 104,662,427 of JARCFY010000009.1, read as the reverse complement.
TGTGCATACTTAAGTTTTATGCATACTTAGAAATATGCTTTACTGAACACTGGGGGCTTTTTTCCAAGCAAACTTGTGTGGAATTGGGGTTCATGTGACACTACAAGTACAAGCTACTGAACATCAAATTGAAGTCTTGTTTATTTAATTGGGGCTTCAGTCAGAACTCCCTTTAGCTGGATTCTGGCCAGTGGGTTTAGGAACAGACTGTTTCAACCTTATGCAGATATTCTCTCTCTCTCCCCCCCCCCCCCCTTGTGAAACTAGGCACAACATGTGCTGTGATTCCAGGACAAAAAAAAAAAGTGCAGTTCCCAGAGAACATTTGTGCCATTTATGAATCCGTGTCTCCAGCGCTAGGACTATCAAGGGCCATGTTCTGAGGGTGTCCCCCCGCTACACACTCCGGATAGGCTTGCCAAGTCCGGGTTGAAAAATACCTGGGGACTTTGGGGGTGGATCCAGGAGAGGGCGGGGTTTGGGGAGGGGAGGGGCCTCAGCATGATACAATGCCATAGAGTCCACCCTTCAGAGCAGCCATTTTCTCCAGGGGAGCTGATCTCTGTCAGCTGGAGGTCAGTTGTAAAAGCGGGAGATCCCCAGGCCCCACCTGGAGGTTGGCAACCCTAACTCCGGAGCAGTGTCACACTAAATCCACTGGAGTAAATGGGCTTCGGGAAGCATAGCTCTGATGGGGATTACACTGTAAATGTTGTGGAAGACAGCAGGTACGCAGAGACCAGGGAAATGCACAGGTGTTTCAGGGTGGTGCACGATACAGGTATGAATTGCAGTCACATATCCAGGGGTCAAATGAGATGTGCCAGCAGCACAGTGTGCCAAGTCCCGATTGCAGGGAGGAGAGGTCAAAGCCAGTGGCAGGTAGGAGGTGTGTACTGAACCATCTTCCCCCTAAAGCTGCTTGTCCTTGGAAGTTTTTCTGCCAATGGGATGTCGCTTCTGTTTATTTGGCATACTTTTTGTATCCAAGCCCACCTCCAAGTAGTTCAGGGTAACGTACATGATTCTCCCTTCCAACTTATATCCTCACAATAATGCTGTGAAGTTGGTTATGGCAGAGGAGAGATTTGAATCCAGGACACTACATCACACTGGCGACTTTTGGTCTCGGGGGACCACCAAGACAAAACTGTGCAGGAGATACAGTTTCATGGCGAGAGGAAGCACCGTCCGAGGAAGGGCTCTGCCCCTCCATGAGGTAAAAAGTAAATCTTTGACACTGCATGTATTATAAACTTTTAACCATAATTTTTACCAATTAAATAATACTAACAATCTCACTCTCAATTTCAGCAATCAATATGTACAATTGCAGTTACCTCCTTCTTCTCTTCCTTGTGGCTCTCCTGTCCCACAATGTGTAAATTCCACTAACTTGGAAGCTCCTTGGGGAACAGACCTGGGGGGGGGGGGTTGCTTAAAGGTACAGGTTTCCCTTGCTTGAAAGCCAGTCGAATCCAGGGTGGTGCTCATCTCAGTTTCCAAGCTGAAGATCCAGCGCTGTCTGAAGACTTTTCCGTGGACATGTGGCCGGCATGACTAAACGCTGAGGTGCACGGAATGCTGGTACCTTCTCACCGAAGCGGTACCTATTTATCTACTTGCAGTTTCTTGCTTTCGAACTGCTAGGTTGGCAGGAGCTGGGGCCAGAGACGGGAGTGTCATGTGGCACTCAGGTCTCAAACTGCCGACTTACTGACCTTCCAGTCTGCAGCTCAGCATCTTAACCTCTGATCCACCGCGGCCCCCTGTCCCTCCAGACCGCCCATCTTTAATGGGTTTCAAATCACCCTCCACAAACTTTACAGGGATTCTGCAGCAACCCAATTCTGACTCAACAGTCTGCCCTGCCCTGCCCCCCCCCCCATCTAGTATAGCACATTATGTTCAGGGAAACTACTTCAGGACTAGTCTGAAGCTAAGATGCTTGGGGTTTCTAACCTTAATTCTTTTGATGAACACATAAAAAGGAATGATAGTATTTCTCTATAACTGTACTAAGACAAATCAAAGGAGAGGCTCAGCTTTGCCCTATTATATGGGGAAAGTTCATCTACACAAGCTCTCAGTTCTTGCTTATACCCAGGGGTCATTTCGTAGAAAAAGAGGTGCAGGAGCTCATTTGCATAACTCATTTGCATATGCCACACCCCCTAACATACCGAAAGTGTGTCAGAAGGCAACACCCACCCCTCAGGCTCCACTCCACAGGTGAGTGAAACTGACCTGCTCTTCCTCCATTCCCTTCCCCATCCAATACTTTGTGCAATAAAAATAAGCGTAAAGAACACACCCTCATTCTCTTCCTGCTCCCTTGAAACCACCAGGTTTCAAGTAGACTTGAGATACCCAGGACATGTGCACCACCCATCCCTTCCCCTTCCCCTCCCCACAGCAAGACACCCTGTGAGGTAGGTGGGGCTGAGGGAGGTCTTTTGCGAACTGCTCATGAGAAGAGCTCTGAGAGAACTTGTGACTGGCCCAAGGTCACACCAGCAGCTGCATGTGGAGGAGTGGGGAATCAAACCCGGTTCTCCCAGATTAGAGTCCAACTCCTGACCACTACACCAAACTGATGGGGTGGAAGCTGCTGAAGGGTTGGTGAAATTTCTCCAGTACTTATGTGCCATGTGCCCAGATAAAAAATGGTATACTTAGAAAAATTATATGCCACCTTGAGCAAGTCTCTGGAAAAGCAGCACACAGTCATAAAAGGAACGATGACACAATTATCAACATTAAAACAAAACATTAAAAACAATAAAGACCCTAGCAGGGCTTTCCCTGGGGTGCTGCACCTCTGCACTGCTCGGGGAAGCTGAGGAGGGGGCGGGGCTTGGTCATGTGCCCACCTCCTGGGCTCCTCACTCCCGGAGCTGCGCTCCTGTGCGCTCCTGCTCCAACGGACCCCTGCTTATACCCAGAATTAAACTTTGTTGGTGAAAGGTGCCACTGGACTCAAACTTAGTTCTCACGTCTGCTGGTAACTCTTTTACTTGTATGCTAATTTGCTGCTATTCACAGGTCTTACCAACTGCTTTAATCCAATCTTAGCTATACTTATCGCCCATTTACTTATGCATCTTGACACTAAGTAGTCCTTCCTGGCAACTAACCCCCCTACACACACACACAACACCTATATGCAAGGCTTGAGGAAGTCTGTTTCAGTGTATCTGAAGAAGTGTGCTTGCACACGAAAGCTTATACCCAGAATTAAACTTTTATTGGTCTTAAAGGTGCCACTGGACTCAAACCCTTGTTCCAGACCACCAGAGGGCAGTGTTTGGGAGAGAAAAGGACTCGTTAGTATATAGCTCATTAGTAAAGCAGAGCAAAGCTAGTTTCTTTAAGCCAGGTACCCTGTACTAATTGCAGTTTTGACTGATAGGCTAAAACAACTATTTTGTTCCGTTTTCTTTCTTTTTTGTACAAAGCAAGTGCTCAGTGCATGGCCTGGAATATCTAGAGCCGCAGTCCTGTGGAACTGAAGTGGGTACAGACCTGCTAAAACCCACACATCCCTACGTGAGAGCACGGAATCCTATAATAAACACACACACACAATGTCAAGCAGCGTTACAATTGGTGTAATCATGTAAGGTCCATGAAAATACTGTGCAACATAACCTGGACAGCCCAGGCAAGCCCAGTCTTGCCAGATTTTGGAAGCTAAGTCGGGTTGACTCTGGCAAGTACATGGATGAGAGACCTCCTTGGAATACCAGCAGTCAGGAGGTGGGGGCAGGCTTTATTCAACCACCCCTCTTAATATATTCCAGGCCCCCAGCAGGGGTCAGTCACCAGAGGTCACCATGACTTCCAGGTGTGCGCATGCACGCACACACACACACATGCAAAATACAAAAAAATATCAAAAAGAGAGAAAATACTGTGCAAAGTTGTAAAACAACAGACTTGCCTACCGTAACCCAGGATGATGTGGGAGGAGTCCAAATAGAGATAAAATAATGGAACTCCAAAAAGGGGAGTCATGCTTAAAAATACTGCACTCGGCCAGGATACAACAAAAGCAAACCAAAAACAGATTGTGTCAGTTACTTTTCAAAAAGCCCACCTGTAACCAAGCATGGTGTACTGGTGAAGCAGAGGTCAGCAACCTATGACAGCTTTAAGTTAAGGTATATTAGCAGGGTAGGGGGGAATGCTAGAATAACCGGAATGTGAAGGGAATGGCAGGCAAAGATCTGATGGGACCAAAGGGATTCTTAGTGCTTTAAAGAAAGAGAAGACAGAGGCGAACAGTTGCCAGGAATCCAGGTGCAAACTATGCAGAGATTCCTGGCAGTGCATTAAAATAGTTGAGCAAGGTGCTCCGGTATTTATTATTAATTGTGAAACAATAGGGTGTGTCCAAGCTAAGTTTTCCACTAATTGAAGAGGTGGGGTAACTTCCATTAACTTTCTTCTGCCCACTGCACACCCCCAGTTTGCCTCTCAGACTGGTCCTGAGGGTCCCCTATCTGTTCCACTGTTGCAGGAGGCAACAGTTCAGTCTGGATACAATCCCTTTATGTGTGCCACTTCCCAACAAAGGACTTGGGGCAACCAGAAAGCATCATTAATCAACATGTCAATAATCAGTAATGTTAACGCGTACATTTTCAATTATCCAAATGGGCTTTCTTATACCGGCTCTTTGTTCACCTCCTGCTTTAAATTTTGACACGTTTTAGCTCTTCAAAGAGAAAAGGTTGCAGAATCCTGGGCTATAGTGTTGAACTAGGATCTGGGAGACTCAGGTTCGAATCCCTACTCTGCTGTAGAAGCTCGTTGGGTGACCTTGGGCTGGTCACTGGTTTGGATCCAACCACTTCACCACGTGTTGTTATTCACTGGCTGCAATCATACGCACAATTTGACCCGACAGGCATGAATGCCAGGCAGATTTAAAGTTAGCGATCAAACAACATCATCTGGGAAGCGCCCCGCAGCCACTGGCAACCCATTTTGCTCCGCCACAGAGGCAGAGTTAAAGGACACCAGGGAAAAACCAGTAGTAAATGGGTTGCGATGGGCCACAGATGGACTTTCCCCTGTCTGATCGCTCCAGCACGCTTGCATGGCATCGGGATGGTTCGATCAAGCCATCCCAACTCCATGCTGTTGTCCCCCCCGCCCCTTGCAGTATGCAGATCATCGCACTTTCCATAGGGAGACCTCAGTGCAGAGATGCGATGGAAAAAATGGGGAAAACCTTTTTCCTGTTTCCTCCCCCAGGACTTTTTTCAATTTTCCGATAGAAAAATTGAAATTTGGGGGGCGGGTCTGAAAAAGTTTGAAATATTTTCTCTTTTCAAATGAATGGAATGCTTTTAAAGAAAAGGTGGGTACATTGTAGACGTAAACCAAGATGCCTTTCTACACCTGGAGTGATACCTGATCTTCATGAGGGGAGCGTACAGGGCTCTCATTGCTTCTCAGCTGTTGAATGCCTTCCGTTGTCCTTTTGACCTTACCTGCGGTTGACCTTTTCATTTAGCCCTCAAACCACGGTTACACATATACTCACAGACTGGGTAAAAAGTACCTTATTGTCCTACCTTGCAGGGTGGAGAAAAGAATCCGAAAGAGGTGGAGCAGAAACTGCATCAAAACCTCAGAGGGAAACAGAATTGTCGCTGAGAACTGAGCTCTCGCTAACCAAACAGGAAAAATTAAGGCACATGTGCTAAGATAGCATAGGGCAGCTTGCTGTTTTGTCCCATGTATTGGGTATATTTGCAGTTTTGCTTGGACAAAACTAAGGCACTCATAAATGTTAAATTCAGGGGTCATTTCGTAGAAAAAGAGGTGCAGGAGCTCATTAGCATAACTCATTTGCATATGCCACACCCCCTAACATACCGAAAGTGTGTCAGAAGGCAACACCCACCCCTCAGGCTCCACTCCACAGGGGAGTGAAACTGACCTGCTCTTCCTCCATTCCCTTCCCCATCCAATACTTTGTGCAATAAAAATAAGCGTAAAGAACACACCCTCATTCTCTTCCTGCTCCCTTGAAACCACCAGGTTTCAAGTAGACTTGAGATACCCAGGACATGTGCACCACCCATCCCTTCCCCTTCTCTTCCCCACAACAAGACATCCTGTGAGGTAGGTGGGGCTGAGAGAGGTCTTTTGAGAACTGCTCATGAGAGAACAGCTCTGAGAGAACTTGTGACTGGCCGAAGGTCACACCAGCAGCTGCATGTGGAGGAGTGGGGAATCAAACCCGGTTCTCCCAGATTAGAGTCCAACTCCTGACCACCACACCAAACTGATGGGGTGGAAGCTGCTGAAGGGTTGGTGAAATTTCTCCAGTACTTATGTGCCATGTGCCCAGATAAAAAATGGTATACTTAGAAAAATTATATGCCACCTTGAGCAAGTCTCTGGAAAAGCAGCACACAGTCATAAAAGGAACAATGATAAAATTATCAATATTAAAACAAAACACTAAAAACAATAAAGACTCTAGCAGGGCTTTCCCAGGGGCACTGTGCTTCTGCACTGCTCGGGGAAGCCGAGGAGGGGGCGGGGCTTGGTCATGTGCCCGCCCCCTGGGCTCCTCACTCCCGGAGCTGTGCTCCCGTGCGCTCCCACTCCAACGGACCCCTGGTTAAATTCCATAAATATGGCAAACGTGGCACTTTTATATGTTAAGTTATAAATGACACATTTTATGCTGTTAAAGCAGTAATATTAGTTTAGGTTTAGTTGCAGATATTTCTGTTTTTCCCAAAATTTCCATGGTTTTTTCCAGGGGGGAAAATGGGGGGAACCCTTTTTTCCCCTCATGGTTTCAAAATCTCCAGCAATTTCACATCTGTATCCACAAGGTATTCATAATCACTATCTGAACAACACAAAGGTCTCTGGCCGCTCTGCCACATCACCCGTCTTCCTTGGAATACCTCCTTCTGTCCTGCGTTCTTGAAATGGCAGTTGCAGCATGCTCTCTCACTCTGCTTGCCTTTCTCAGGACGCCAAATCCCTCTCTGTCCTGTTACCTGCCTTCTGGGGATGCTTCCATCTGTTCGGCAGGCCTTTTAATTGCCTAGAAAACTGGAAACCTTTTTCCTATCCATCTAACATTTGACAGCCAGAGCCCTTTGGGTAGAGAGGACAATCTCTTAAATTTCATCTGGATTCCACAGACATAACAGCCACAAAGGAAGCCAATGGGAAGGGGAAATGGATGCAAAAAGAAAAAGAAAAAAAATCGAAGAAGAGGCGGAGATTGGGTTTATACCCTGCCCTTCACTCAGAGTCTCAGAACAGCTTACAAACGCCTTCCCCTTCCCCTCCCCACAACAGACACCCTGTGAGGTAGGTGGGGCTGAGAGAGCTCTCTCAAGAACTGCTCTTTCAAGAGCAGCTCTGACAGAACTATGGCTTGTTGCCCAAGGTCATCCAGCAGCTGCAAGTGGAGGCATGGGGAATCAAACATGGTTCTCCCATATTAGAGTCTGTGCACTTAACCACTACACCAAACTGGCTTCCTTGAAACAAAGTGGAAAAAGAAAACAACAGCTCTTTCTGTCGAAACCCAGATGCACTTAGACATCTATGCTCACCCCAGTTATGCAAAGCATCCCGGGGGGGGGGGGGGATGGGGTGACAAAATAAACCAGAACTCTAGTAACACTTGCTCTTTGGCCACCTAAAACTGGAGAGACTGCTATAAAGTGTGTGTGTGGGGGGGGTGCAATCTGATTTTGCCGACATCAATGAAAGCAGAGATGTGACAAAATAGGAGGGACAATTTAATTTGCGTTGAAATAAATATTAGACATACAAAGTGTGCGGAATGAAAACGGGTCACTATAAATTATGAGCGAAGACATTTTGCTCAATCATTGCAGAAAGCCCTTGATATTTCCAATTTTAGACGATCAAATTTATCATTTTTGCTGATTGAAGCAGAACTCCAAACAAATATGGATTCCCGGTGCTTACTTTCACAGGTACAGGCATGGCTAATTTACTGCCATGATCCAATTTGTAAATCAGCCGGGGCCACTAAATTGCAGCATAAAAACAAAAGAGCGAATGAGGTCCTTTTTCCTGCGTGTCAGCAGGCTGCGACGATTATGTTTATTAGATTTCCTTGAAAGGGTTTCACATTTTCTCAAATATGCAGGAGAACTATTTCCCCTCTGAGGCCGGCATTAGCATTTCGTGCTTCGGGCCTCAAAGACAGGGAAAATGATGAATTTTTCAATTTATGGTTAAAAATTTATGCTCTGCTCTGCGCCACCTGGGGTGCGGTGACTCTGAAAGACAATCTGCTACCCCTCCCCCCCATGGTGCAGTTACTAAGGAAATACAAGTTTCTTGGTACCAAAAAAACCCACAACCTGCTTCAGGTCTGCTATACATTTCAAGTAGACGGATGCGGCCTTTTCCAGTCAAGGGAAACTCAACGCCTGCGGATGGAGGCCTCGGCTCCTGTGCACAGATCCCCTGTGAGAAGCTCCCTGGGTCTCCTTGGGCACGCCACCCTCAGCCTCACCTGCCTCACAGGGTTGCTGCTCTGAAGACAAAATGGAGGCAGGGAGAACAGTGTTGTGAGTTCTTTTGGCTCCACACTGGGGAGAAAACCCATGTAAACAAAGACATAAAGACATCTGTGCACAAATGGGTGACGCACACACCATTCTCACCCCTCGTGCGGCATCTGAGCAACTCTCTAATAAAACTTAAAATCCTGCCCAATGGCTGTCTGAAGAGGAACTGGATTTATGTCCCTTTACATTCCTCGACAAACAGCTGATGAGTGGGATTTTAGTAGTGTCTCTCTCTCACACACACACACAGAGTTTTAGATGCTCTGTACATGTTCTTTTGGCCTGGAACCATATTACCAGTGGGACCAGCAATTGCACTGGGCAGGACAAAGGATGGCATGCAAAAAAAACCCCACAGCTGTTCTGCAAGTCACAATCTCACAGCCTCTGCTCCCTCCATATACCTTCCTTGATGACCCTTTGTCCCTTTACCTTCCCAGACAGCTGGTTGGTGAGATTTTAGTAGTGTTTCTCCCTCGCACACGAAGAGATGGCATTCTGTTAATGGAAACAAAGCCTGCATTGGAGCATGTGCACTTAGTGCTGTTATTCTGTTACTCAGGGGTCCGTTGGAGTGGGAGCACACAGGAGCACAGCTCTGGGAGTGAGGAGCCCAGGGGGCGGGCACATGACCAAGCCCCGCCCCCTACTCGGCTTCCCCGAGCAGTGCAGAGGCGCAGCGCCCCGGGGAAAGCCCTGCTAGGGTCTTTATTGTTTTTAATGTTTTGTTTTAATATTGATAATTTTATCATTGTTCCTTTTATGACTGTGTGCTGCTTTTCCAGAGACTTGCTCAAGGTGGCATATAAATTTTCTAAGTATACCATTTTTTATCTGGGCACATGGCACATAAGTACTGGAGAAATTTCACCAACCCTTCAGCAGCCTCCACCCCATCAGTTTGGTGCAGTGGTCAGGAGTTGGACTCTAATCTGGGAGAACTGGGTTTGATTCCCCATGCCTCCACATGCAGCTGCTGGTGTGACCTTGGGCCAGTCACAAGTTCTCTCAGAGCTGTTCTCTCATGAGCAGTTCTCAAAAGACCTCTCTCAGCCCCACCTACCTCACAGGGTGTCTTGTTGTGGGGAGGGGAAGGGGAAGGGATGGGTGGTGCACATGTCCTGGGTATCTCAAGTCTACTTGAAACCTGGTGGTTTCAAGGGAGCAGGAAGAGAATGAGGGTGTGTTCTTTACGCTTATTTTTATTGCACAAAGTATTGGATGGGGAAGGGAATGGAGGAAGAGCAGGTCAGTTTCACTCACCTGTGGAGTGGAGCCTGAGGGATGGGTATTGACTTCTGACACACTTCCGGTATGTTAGGGGGTGTGGCATATGCAAATGAGTTATGCAAATGAGTTATGCAAATGAGCTCCTGCACCTCTTTTTCTACGAAATTACCCCTGCTGTTACTACCCATGTCTTCTCCTTTTCTTCTCTTCCCTTGTCTTCCACAGCAGGTCAAAAATTGAACTGTGATAAAGTGCCACATACACGGAAGCCCCCAAAATGTTTGGAAGGAATGGACTCAGTGGGAAGGTCACACCATAGAGTCTGTCCTCCAGAGTTGCCGTTTACTCCAGGGTAACTGTTGCCGGTAGCCTGAAGATCAGTTGTAATTCCAGGAGAACTCACGGGCCACACCTGGAGGCTGGTACCGCTAATTACAGTTGATCTCTAAAACACGGAGTAATGAACAGTCGCACAACGAACATCAGGACAGGTCTTATCACAATTAAGAGCCTGAAGGTTAAGCAGATCGGAATGTACAGGCCCAATAAATCTGTTAGTCAAATTCAAAACATTAAATATTGACAGATATACAAAAACGCACATGTATTTATTACAAAGTAGATTAAAAACAGATATTGGCCCTCGTGATAGCCCCAGTTAAGAATCAAATTGTACAGTGACAACCAAAAATGACCGCTACTGATCCTGGGCCAGGGGGCCAATACGTTTTTTAATTACTTTGTAATAAATACTTGTATATTTTTGTATATCTGTCAATATTTAATGTTTTTAATTTGACTAAGAGAATTATTGGGCCTATACATTCAGATCTTCTTAACCTTTAGGTTCTTAATTCACTTCAGCTTGGGTTAAGTTTTCCCCCCTCCTATTTTTTCGTTTCCAGATCTTATCAGAATCTCTGGAAACCTGTGGCACTCAAACAGTGAAAAACAAGCAAGTGAGCTTAAAACAGAATCTGCTGTCATTTACTGTCAAGCCCTTTTCCAGCCCATACAAAAACTGAACACCTGTCAGCAGGTTTTGGGAGGGTTTTTTTTTGCTGAGGACACAAACCCTGATGCAGCAAGCTACAGTGTTTCTGTGCATTGATTCACCAACCTGGAGAAGTGTTGTACATTCCTGACTGCAACGTGACTGTGGTTTTCTGGGAAACTATCTGTATCAAATGCAGACAGTCCTGGGGTTGAATCCCAGATATCAAGGATCAAGCATTAAGTGGTGTGGAAAGAGCTCGGTCTCTGGCCCGGGACAGCCACTGCCAGCCAGAGCAGCCAGCACAGATTTCAATAGACCAAGAGTCTGACTCAGTATAAAGTGGCATCGTGCATTCGAAAGAAATCCTCTGCCACACAAACAGGACTAGCAACAGGCGCCTTGCACCTGGAGACTCACTGAGTGTATTGCCTAACAGTGTCAAGCGGCAGCCTGTCAAGGCCATAATGGCTCACACAAGGATCTGGGGATCCACAGCAGAAGTCTGACTGCAGCTCCCCGTTGAGTGCATTCTGGAGGGTATCGTGTGTGAAATGGCCTCAAAGGGGATATATTATGAACAGACATGTTGCCATAGCTTCGGTCACGTGGCCCTGCAGAAACAGCAGAAATCAGCCTCCCCTCTTTTTGCTCGGAAGCTCTTCCTTAACTCCGCCCAGAACTCTGATTTTAATTCTGTGGGGATGTCGCCTTAGCAGTCGCAGAGCAAGTCTTTAGACAGCGAGTGTACTCGTCACGAGAGGCTGTCGAGAGGGTTTTTGATGATCCTCCTGTTTTAGATGGATGGAGTGGGAAGATGTGGTAAAGACACACCTCGCTATACATGTTTATCTCAGCGGCATACGTAGATCCCTCCCCTTCTGTTTCAGCCTCACAATAACCCTGTGAAGTAGGCTAGGCCCAGGACGAGCTCCATGGCCAAGTCGGGATTGGAAACCAACAGCTGCCCAAGTCCTGGCCTGATGTTCTCGTCAGCAAACTAATTCGCAAACGCAGCTTGCCTAAAGCAGGAGTGCATTCACTTCAGTACTCGGTAGTCAGTTTTTTCTAACCAAATATTCCTGACCTGCTAACTCAGTTTCACAAAGCATATAAGCAGGAACTTAGATCAAAACCTGCCCTCACAGTGCTCCTTTTCCTTGTCCCCTCACACACGATGCAAAAGTCAGAGTCAGCCCCTCCTCTGCAGGTCTGTCTTATGGAACGGCCCGTTTTTCAAGACCCTGAGGGGGGCTTCTCTCTGTGGAGGTGAGGGAAGCACCAGCAGGGAAACCTTTAGGAAACCCACTAGGGTTGGTTTTTCCAACAGAGCATGTGATGGAGGAGAGACTGCAGGCATTTTATTGTGTTTAGCCAGCTTGAGGGGGGAAATTGAGGAATTTTATTGCTTTAGTTATGTATATAAGCCACATTAAGCCTGGGGAAAGGTGAGATATAAATATTTCAATTAATAAATCCTTGTTTCGAAAAGATTGTAATACTTTCATTCCAAACAGCCTTTCCTTGATAGTTGATTAAATTTTCTGGCTTGGATTTGATTTTTTCCGGACAATTTAGGTAATGGCTTTAGTATAGCTTTTTATGTATACTGCATTAGAACCTTTTTGCAAAAGGTGCTTCATAAATATTCTGGGAAAAGTGCCTTTTGCTTGTACAAAGTATGTGTTTGCTCATGTGAGATTTCCAGCAGGACATAATGCCTTCATTCTGTTTCCAGCAGTCATCAAGCCGCTTGCCTTTAGGTACACGTTCGGATATCCAGTTCCTTCAGAAGACTATCAATCAATATGAGGACTGAGTCCTAAGTGGGAAGCCATAACCCCACGTACATACTCAGAAATAATACTTATGACACGTCGACCTCTTTGAGTGTAGCTTCTGCTTTGTTTCGTTTAATCTACTGAAGAAGAGGACAAGGCTGACGGGAGAAGGCTGGAAGGTGAAAAATGTTTTGTTTGGCATCTACAGCTGAAAGAAATGCATCCACAACTTCTGCCAGTTTGGTGTAGTGTGTAAGTGTGCAGACTCTAATCTAGGAGAACCGGGTTTGATTCCCCACTCCTCCACTTGCAGCTGCCGGATGACATTGGGCAAGCCATAGCTCTGTCAGAGGTGTTCTTGAAAACAGCAGTTTCTGTCCGAGCTCTCTCAGCCCCACACACCTCACAGGGTGTCTGTTGTGGGGAGGGGAAGGGAAAGGAGTTTGTAAGCCGCTCTGAGACTATAAGTGAAGGGCAGGGTATAAATCCAACTTTTCTTCTTCTTCTTGCTACTCTGTGTGTACAAACTGCTCTCTGGCTTTCCCACTAAAAACACAGCAGACTCAGCTGTTGAAAATGACCGAACCACCTAGGGATCCATGCAGGAGATCGCCAGAGCCCATTTCTTTTCAAATAGGGCCAAGACCACCATCCCTTTGTTGATTGTCATTTTAGACAATGGACATGTAATGCATCCTAGCCTACTTGAACTGTGAACATGGGGAGGAGCTGAACTAGGGACTTCCAGCTGCAGAGACAACAGCAGTTGACTGGGAAGTCTTAGATTCCATTCCTTGCACATTAACCTGAACTAATGCCACCCACTGTCAGCTAATGCTGCCATCTCCTGCCCGGGAGGTGGGATGAGTAAATCCTTGACCTCGGGTCTGTGGAATGTTGTTATATTTCTCATGGCATGCTTATCGCTCTCCGAGCAGCTCTAACCTTGAGAGACTGCTGGTGCCTGCCCATGTATCACTTCTCCTGTCTGACTCTAATTCTTCCCGCTTTTTCCCTGGGAACTGTAAACCAGTAATTTAAGTACCTTTTCTCTGACATGGTGATTGGTTGCAATGCATCACCAGACCCCTTTTTGTATAATTGTCCTGCCTGAGGCTGTGTCAGCCATTACTAACACAAGAAGTGCAGATGACAACAGACCTTTCTCAATAAAGACTTTCTTCTTTAGGACACTTGTTGACTGACTCTGTAGGACTCTCACACCCACCAAGCATGGCCAATCACCAAATGGGACATAAGAGAAGCGCCCAATCCGTGACAGGCACAGCTTACTAAAAAAAAATTAAAGCAAGCATACAACCAGGGTAAGATAGGCCTGTGTGTGCGCCAAGATGCCAGGCTGCAGAAGCAGACAATAGGGTTGTGGGCAGTGTTCCTTCTAAGCTGAGTTAGTGTGAGCTAGCTCAGTTGTTGTTTTTTAGCCCCCGGCACACACATTTATGTCTTAGCTCAGGACGGATGGCTCCAAGAGCAAACTAATTTTATGCAGGAGCCAAATTGCTCGCTCACAACTTTAATGCCAGTAGCTCACAAAGTAGAGTTGTTGCTCACAAGCAGTGTTCCCTCTAAGCTGAGTTAGTGTGAGCTAGCTCACAGTTTTTTAGACTCTGGCTCACACATTTTTGTCTTAGCTCAGGAAGGATGGCGCAAACTAATTGATGCAGCAGCCAAATCGCTCGCTCACAACTTTAATGCCAGTAGCTCACAAAGTAGAGTTGTTGCTCACAAGCAGTGTTCCCTCTAAGCTGAGTTAGTGTGAGCTAGCTCACAGTTTTTTAGACTCTGGCTCACACATTTTTGTCTTAGCTCAGGAAGGATGGCGCAAACTAATTGATGCAGCAGCCAAATCGCTTGCTCACAACTTTAATGCCAGTAGTTCACAAAGTAGAGTTGTTGCTCACAAGCAGTGTTCCCTCTAAGCTGAGTTAGTGTGAGCTAGCTCACAGTTTTTTAGACTCTGGCTCACACATTTTTGTCTTAGCTCAGGAAGGATGGCGCAAACTAATTGATGCAGCAGCCAAATCGCTTGCTCACAACTTTAATGCCAGTAGCTCACAAAGTAGAGTTGTTGCTCACAAGCAGTGTTCCCTCTAAGCTGAGTTAGTGTGAGCTAGCTCACAGTTTTTTAGACTCTGGCTCACACATTTTTGTCTTAGCTCAGGAAGGATGGCGCAAACTAATTGATGCAGCAGCCAAATCGCTTGCTCACAACTTTAATGCCAGTAGCTCACAAAGTAGAGTTGTTGCTCACAAGCAGTGTTCCCTCTAAGCTGAGTTAGTGTGAGCTAGCTCACAGTTTTTTAGACTCTGGCTCACACATTTTTGTCTTAGCTCAGGAAGGATGGCGCAAACTAATTGATGCAGCAGCCAAATCGCTTGCTCACAACTTTAATGCCAGTAGCTCACAAAGTAGAGTTTTTGCTCACAAGCAGTGTTCCCTCTAAGCTGAGTTAGTGTGAGCTAGCTCACAGTTTTTTAGACTCTGGCTCACACATTTTTGTCTTAGCTCAGGAAGGATGGCACAAACTAATTGATGCAGCAGCCAAATCGCTTGCTCACAGCTTTAATGCCAGTAGCTCACAAAGTAGAGTTTTTGCTCACAAGCAGTGTTCCCTCTAAGCTGAGTTAGTGTGAGCTAGCTCACAGTTTTTTAGACTCTGGCTCACACATTTTTGTCTTAGCTCAGGAAGGATGGCGCAAACTAATTGATGCAGCAGCCAAATCGCTTGCTCACAACTTTAATGCCAGTAGCTCACAAAGTAGAGTTGTTGCTCACAAGCAGTGTTCCCTCTAAGCTGAGTTAGTGTGAGCTAGCTCACAGTTTTTTAGCCTCTGGCTCACACATTTTTGTCTTAGCTCAGGAAGGATGGCGCCAACTAATTGATGCAGCAGCCCAATCGCTCGCTCACAACTTTAATGCCAGTAGCTCACCAAGTAGAATTTTTGCTCACAAGACACTACAAGCTTAGAGGGAGCATTGCTCACAAGACTCCATAGCTTAGAAAGAGCACTGGTTGTGGGTGCAGAAATCAGCTTCAGTTTTAAAACAAAAAAAGTGTCTAGCTCCTAAGAGTCCAGCAATAAGTTAACCATAATCTCAGAAGGCAGAGGATTAGCAAAGTAAGACTGCTGGTGGAATTTCAGTGTTCTTGCATGAGCTATGCAAAACAGAAAACACCATGCAAAACCAAACAAATGATGTCTTCTGCATACATTATCCAGAATTCACAGTCTCTGGGTATAGACTTGCAATTTTTTCTAAAGTCAAGAGTTCACCCAATCCTAGATCTAGGGTGAAGCTATCCATGCCAGGGGCACGCAGTGCAATGAAACCGCATAACCTTTTTTCCTTTTCCGGTCAGAAACATTTTGTTGGATTCACAAAACCATAACACAAAGTGGGATTTTGGATTACCATATTTACTCCAATGAAAGATAGGGGTTTTTTTCCCAGGTATGCCATAAAAAAGAAAGGGTCATCTTACATTTGTATACAAGTTACAGTCGTGTCCAGTAAAAAAAATTTCCTTGGCGTGTAACTTTTTTTGGGGGGGGGGTCGGGTCATCTTACATTCTGGGTTACCTTCTTTTCAAGTAAATATGGTAGCATTTTCCCTAACAGCTGCTTTGGAAACAGAGTTGGGAAGTTTCAAAAGTTCTGATATGGGAGTTGGGCCACATGGATCCATTTCACAAAGTGAGCAGAGAGATGGCTGTCCAAACATTTAAGACAAATTCTACTGAGTTAATGTTAAGTATTGAAACCAAACCTACACATGAATGAATCCTGGAAGCGACCTTATACTGAGTTTAACCGTTGGTCTATCTAGGTCACTGGTGTCTACTCCGATCAGCAGCAGCTCTCCAGGGTGTCAGGCTGAGGTCTTTCGCATCACCTCGGTCCTGAGCCTTGTAACAGGAGATATCGAAAACTGGCCCTGGGGCCTTCTGCGTGCAAGCCCCAAAGCCATCTCCCAAAGCGCTGCTTAAACCAGCCTCTTGGATATAGAAGACCAGTGCCCTTTATCTGCAAGCCTCTAGGTTTTAAAGCACATGCCGAGAAAAAGAACTGAGATCTCCCAAAGGCAGTCCTCCAAGAGATGCAAGTTTATTTAGAGAAAGAAGACCAAAGTCAGCGGCAAAACCAAAACAGGTGTGATGCAACATGGAGCTTGTTCAGGTTAGGATCAAGAAACGCCAGCCAGAGAGAAGACAAACTGCTCGACCGAGAGTAAAAGTGCTGAGCCAATCCTGCCGGAAATGGCTCGCTGCCAAGAGGATGAGGCCTCTCTTCCTTTCCCCTCAGTAAATTGTACCCTTATAATTCAACCGCAATGTTTTGCTCACAGTTCCATATAATGCCAAAATACATTCAAATGTTTCATCCTGAACACTCACTTTATTGCCACTGGGAATAATTATATTCCCTTAGTTTACATAAAACCATCCAAAAGAAGAAGGAACAAACCTATGTGGAAAACCTCACTGGGTGTTCCTGCACACCAGGGGATCCTGTCTTCTCTGTAAATGCATATTTAAAGGAGGTCAGAAGAAAGCAGGCAATCAAATTGGAACTTTGGGGTCCGTTTTTAAGGATGGCTGTACTGGCCAGTACCAGGAGGTTTAGCAAGCAAATGTAGTGGATTGGCTAGTGATGGTGAACCTTTTAGAGACCAAGTGCCCAAACTGCAACCCAAAACCCACTTATTTATCGCAAAGTGCCAGCACGGCAATTTAACCTGAATACTGAGGTTTTCGTTTTAGAAAAAACTCATACATTGACATCTTTTGTCTTAAAAGAAAAACACAATAACAGAGCTTTCAATGATACAAACAACTTTTTATTGAAAGGTAAAAGTTTGCATTTGGCATGCTTTTGAACAATTAATGTGATTTTTGCTGTCCAATCTTGCGAACTCTGTGCTGGGGCGATGCCGTGCGTGCCCACAGAGAGGGCTCTGAGTGCCACCTCTGGCACGCGTGCCGTAGGTTTGCCACCACTGGGCTAGACATTCATTCTATGCTAGAGAAAAAACTGGTGCTTACATGGAAACATCGTTTTGAGAAGTGGCATCACTCCCACTTACTGACTGAATCAAACAGATCAGACCGTGCACGAAGTAGTAAGATGCTGAGCGATGAAAAGACCGGCAGGAACAAAGAGAGCCCCCATGCCAGACGCCCCCTCAGATTCATAAAGACTTCTGGCTGCCTGGTCCCTCAGGCCACTGACGGGGAACTGGGGGGGGGGGGGGTGTGAGGGTTGCCAGATCCTGGATGGGAAACTCCTTGGAGATTTGGGGATGGAGCCTGGGGAGGACAGGGACCTCCATGGGGCACAATGCCACAGAGTCCATCCTTCAAAGCATCCAATTTCTCCAGGGGAACTGATCTCTGTAGTCTGGAGAGGAGCTCTAATTTCAGGGGATCCCCAGGCCCCACCGGGAGGCTGGCTTCTCTACTAGGACTCAAGTCCTGAAATGGACAGATCTGGACTGCATAAGAAGCGCCGACCAGCACCACGCGAGGGGCATTTGCTCAGGGGAGAGAAGGTTTCCACACCTGCCCTGAACAAACGTCCCACTGGGTATTACAATGGAAGACCATGATGCTCACCATCTCCGAGATGTCCACACCTATTATTGCTGCCCCTGCTTTTAAGGGAAATTTCTTCCAGGGATCCTATATGTAATAACTTGGGAGCGGGCCCCATTGAACGCAGTGGAATTTACTTCCCAGCAAACACACACAGGGCTGGGTGTTTAGGAACACACTGAGCTCAGTCACCAACTAGTTTCTATTGAAAGTCCCTCTGAATCCATCGCAGAAAGGGGGAGAGATCTAACAGGCACAAACTGTACTTCCATGATGGGGGGGGGGGTATGGTCTATACAAAGAGCCAAGATTGTTCTTGGACTGTCCAGCTTCAGGAGACAGGTTGGGGAAGTCACACGGCTGACTACTCCCACCTCTTTAACAAAATCCTCCCACCTGTCGAAGATGAACATGTCAAGGAGGACTGTAAAGCCACCCACTCCCCAAACGCTGGTTTTGTGCAGGCTGGGATTGTCTGGGGTCGGACAACCGTTTGGCCGCACAATCTGCCTCCGTACACACACACACGCACACGCACACTCTGAAGTTCAGGAGCATTTGTAGCTTGTGATGGGTTCCTTGTCTAAACTGGGACTTTAGTCTCCAGGAGGCTGGGCAGTAACTCAGGTTAAAAGGCTTTTTCAGAATATTCAATTTATTACAGAAAAACGGAAGGCTGCTCAGATCCATGTGGGAAAAAGTTAAAATCCCTGTGCAACTTTCCCCTCTAAAAATTTTAAAGGGCAGAAATTAGCCTAACCTAAGAGCTGCCGTGCATCAGTGCTGCATTAGAAATGTAGCCCTGATCTGCATGGCCCAGGCCAGCCCAATCTCGCCAGACCTCAGAAGCTAAGCGGGGCCATCCCGGGCGAGCATTTGGAAGGGAGACCTCCAAGGAATACCAGGGTTGTGACGTAGAGGCAGGTGATGGCAAGCCACCTCTAAATGTCCCCTTGCCTTCAAGCCCCAATAGGGGTCACCAGAAGTCAGCTGGACTTGATGGCAAAGGGAAAAAAAGCTCTTCTTTAAGAAGTGGCTGCTGCAGTATTACTTTACACACCAGCAACTCTACCCGATCCTTCCCCGTAGAGGCACAGATCCCATGGAGGGACTCACCAGAGGGAGTGAGAGCCCTGCTTAGTCCACACCCATGAGGCCTACAAGCGAGCCAAGCTGATATGGGGCTCTGGTGGTCAGTAACTTGGATCCTACAGGAAATCTCCACTGAAGGAAGCCGCCTCCATCAGCACAACCCAACTCCCTTGTCCCCTCCTCTGCCCCCCACCCCCACCCCCGGCTCCGAGGAGAAAGACAACCCTCAGAAGCAGCATGATGGGCAAACTGGGGATCTGCAAAAGATCATTCCTGCCTTCTATTCCCAGAAATTTACCATGGGATCCCAGCATGTGCAGGCCTCTTGTATCCTCAGCCAACCTGCCACCCTCGGTGAAGGAGCCCAGTTTGAACAAGTGTTCCTGAACTGGGGGAGGGCAGGTAAGGTGGGTGGGTGGGTGGACACAGCACACAAGAGGCACACCCTGACAGTTGAAGTTCTCCATAACAGCCTAGCACAAACCTTGTACGTATGCCCACACCACACCTGAACGAGAGAGACTATGAAATAATCTATGGCAATCTTCCTGCACGTTGGTGGCATGCCCAAACAGAGTAGGATCGTGACCATTATTTGGAATGGAGTCCCATGGATTTCACAGCGCAACGTGCATGTCCAAAAACAGGTTTAGGATCAGGGCTGTAGTTTGTTTGAGGTGAGGTTAAGAGTAAAACCAAAGCCATCTGATTGGAAGAGGTTTAACATTATTTCTCCAGGACCACAGTGACTTCCAAGATAAACTGAAGGCCATATCCATCGACATTAGTCAGATCTTTCAAAACTGTGTTGAGGATGCGATTTCAACGCTCCTGTATCTGAAAGACTGATTTGGGAGATTTTCATTCCAAAAAAAAGCATGAAATAAATCTGAACAATTAACTCAGATGCCCATTCCGGATTTCACTTCCAGAGTAGACCCCCCCTGCCACATTTGATCTGTACTGACTACCACTGAGCAAACTTCTTCCATTTATTGAATGGAAGAAATACTTACTCAGTGTACTGTGTATGTAGATGTTCCAATTTGTTACCCCAAAGAGACTACGAATTGCACTGCAGCAACACTTTTCACCTCATCTGACACAATGGATGGGGTCTCAGGACATAATTCTCACAAACTGGGCCACATCAATCTCCAGTTCTAACATATTTATGTTGTTCCACCCCCCAACCCCCGATGAACCGAAGCAGATGTTAACCAGGAACTAAACTTGACATTCTTTTGATCTGTTAAGAAAAATGTGTCCTCACTATCTTGCATGTTAATTTAACAAACCACTCCCAATCCAATTACTTTTATTGGCATGTAAAAACCACTCCTATATATACAACTATGATCAGGAATTCCATTTCATTGCCTGACGAAGTGTGCTTTGCGCACGAAAGCTCACACCTTGAATAAAACTTTGTTGGTCTTAAAGGTGTTCTTGTCAATCTTGAATGTAAATAATTTATTCCCCCCCCCCCCCCACACACACACGCACAAAACGTCCAGGCAGCACTAACTGGATTGTGTCAAGATAGATCAAGGTGGGTAGCCATGTTGGTCTGAAGCCATGTTGGTGGGTAGCCACGTTGGTCTAGAACACAGTGAAAGAGACTGCAGCTGCCAAGAAAGCTGAAGGACTTGAAGCCCATAAACGGAGAGCTCTGCAGCTGGAATCAAAACGCAGACAGCAGGGGCTGAAGCAGAAGAAAGGAAGAGCAAAAGAAAGCTGGGGAATGTGAAGGGAAGGAGAAAGAGAAGCCTGCTAAAGAGGAGGGGCGGCTTCAGAAAGAGGCAGAGGAGAAAGAGAGGAAACTGCAGGAGGAGTAGAAAGAAGCAGAAATCGACTTCTGATGCAATGGATGGCAGTAAACAACTGGATGTAACAACAGAGATACAGAATTCACCTTCCTGCAACTCATACCCAATGGCGCCACAGAGCCCCAAACATCCCAAGTCTGAAGTGAATAAGTATGGGATGGATATGAATAGTGATGACTCCACAGACGATGAGAGCCAGCCCCGCAAGCCCATCTCTCCTTGGGCTACTGGATCTCCACTAACCCAGGCTATCCTCCACCAATATTATAACCCTACCAACACTGATGCATTCTTTGGGGTTATTAAAAGTCCCAGACTGGAAGAAATCTTCGGTCAGAGCAAGCCACATTACCAGAAGCGCCCAAGGTCTGCAGGATGGAATTCACCCCCATTCCCAAACGGCAAATCTACGGCAGGGCTCAAAGGGATACTGAAGTTTTCTTGAGATTCACTGTAGCCATTTTGTGGGAGGAAATTTATTACTTTCAAACATATTTACTTTTGATGCTAATAAACATTTCTGCTCTGTGGGAGCACTTAAAAAAAAGATTGATTCCCCCCCCCCATTTGTTTAAACACAGGATACAATTCATAGAACAGGCTCTTGGAAGGGAAGCAACAGATTTTCATACAACCTTGACTGAGATGCCGAATTTTTTATAAACCCCCACCAGAAGTACCAGCTGCTCCGAATGTTCGTTAGAGTAGAGATGCACCCATCTGCTTCCCAGAAGCCAGCTACGCAACTGTGGGCGCCAGTCTGCTGAGGAAAGAGATGCTGCTGAGACAAAGCCTGCGCACGAAGACGGGACACGATGGCTTCATGATGATGTGCTCCACAACGATCCGCAGCTCAGTGAAGAGAGTCCTAAAAAAGACAGTTTTTCTCTCACGTCACTCAGAAGCACGTTTGTGCTGCGCCAGTCACAAAAAGTTGCTCGTTGAAGAGAACCAAACAACTGTGCTATCGCAGAGGCCATTCTGCACTGGACTGCACCGAACAGTCTAGTATGGGAAACGCAAGATGCAATGTGGGGTCGCAGCAGAGGCAGGGAGCCACAACACAGCCAGAGCCCATGGATGTCAAGGGTTGTGCCCCGGCCCATAGCCAGGATTTTGTGGCTGGTGGGACAAATTTTTTTCTGGTGGGGCTGCAGTTCTCAGTGCAGAAAGGAAAGCCGTTTAGCCAGTAGGAAGCTGTTACCAGGATAGATCTCTAAATTGCAAGCTGTGGACCACTTTAGATGACAGCTCTCAGCTGCTGCAAGTTAATCACTTCTGCCAGCCTAAACAACACTTCTGCTAACAAGCTGGCAGGTGGGGGTGATGACTTCTATAGTCAAGAGAGCTAACACTTGGGCAGAAAAACTCTCTTAAAGGAGTCCAGTTTTTTGACAAAGAGTTAGAAGGGATCCTCGAGGTCACCTGCTCCAACCCCTTTGCTCAGTGTGGGGATGAGTCAACCACAATACCCCACTCTGCTTAAAGGAGCACATGACTTTAAAAAAAAAAGTTTTAAAAACGATTGAAAAAAAGCATTTACAGGAGAAATTCTTATGGGGCTGTGCCTTTAAGAAAGGGAGTGGAGCCCCCAAAAGCCCCACTGTAGCTACGGGTCTGGCTGTGCCATGCCTGCCAGATTCAATGTCTGCCCAGTTACATCCATTTAATAGTTAGCTTTGGGGCTGGACTGGCTTTTAAGGATTCTAGCTTTTGGCTGCTGCTACATTTTACAGCCATTCTCTTGTCATTCTCATTGTTATGTTTTTCCTTACTATTCATTTCCTAGTGAAAACTGCCTCGTGAGCTGAGGATGCAGAATATACTTTTCTTTAAACATGAACAAGTTTCCCCATCCAAAGTGTACTCATGGTGGCCAGGCAGGCATATTTTAGCACTTTTCTATCCCATCATTCCTTCAGAGAGCCCCTCCATTTTACCCTCTCAACACTCACACACTGTCAGAATCTGACAATAGTGTGCTTACTTTCTGTTTCTGTGATCTCTATTGTAGCCATCTGTTATTTACTGCTTGCCTTGAAGTATATCATCTACTCTGCTGAATGTAACTGTCTTTCTCCGGGAGGGTGGCTTGTCGCATTCCTGAACGTCACATAAACAACTGGGACTATCGCATCCGTCCACTCCCCCTAACCTTTGAGGCTCGAAGTATTTTATCTTGCTGTTTTAACCTTGGGGACTCTGGGATTGTTTCTGACCAAATGTTTAGCCTATCGTTCACACATTTGGGTCACACAGGGCAGGAAGGGAATTTTTATTACTTTCCCACCTCGCCTGTGAGAACCAAACGGTTGCCACTTTCCCCCCCCTTCTTTGTGTCCATTCTGATTGGTCCAGTACCTGTATTCAACTGTGACTGAAGGAATATTAATCCCTGTTGCTTGCTGCCATGTATCTCTAACAAACATCGAGAACCTGAACCATTATTGGAAATAAAAGAACTTTGCTTTTAAACAAAGGTCTGATCTGATAGTGTCAGCTCAGAAGCCTCACACACATACACATACACACAGCACTGAGGCAGGTTAGGCCAAGGGTGTGTGACCGGCCCAAGCCTACCCAGTGCTTTTCAGGGTGAGTGGGGACTTGAGAAAGCAAACAGTTTTATATGGTCTCTCTCTTATGTACAGGGAAGTTTTCCTCTCGCTTTGTAAGTGGTTGATATTTGACTGTAATTTTATTTTTAACGCACTGCACTGGCCTTTTGCTACAGCTTCATAAACCCACAGAGAACCCAAACGCTCCACCCTCCACATCCGAGAATCATCTCAGAGCTTGAGAGAGAAGTCTACCCACTTTCCACTGAACGCCTCCCCCTTGTATGCAGCAGCCGGTACACAATGTCACTGTACACCGCCAGCACCACAAGATGCTCTGAGGGAAGATGGGGCAGAAGATTGAGGACGGCCGATTCCAAGCCCTGCATTTAGTTCCAGCCTGGCCTTGAGTTGCAAGGGTCCATAGGGGGTGTCCCCTTTCTCCAACAGGAGGGGCTTGGGCTTGTGGTAAAGTTCCCTTATGCCTTCAGGGCACTGGCTCATCCAGTCTAGCACTGCTTACTCTCTCCAGAGCCTCAAATCGCTCAAAGCCCCAGATCCAGAAGGGAAAACTCCAGGGGGCGGAAGCAGAACCTCCCATGCACAGGGTGTGTGCTCCTCCCTTCCCGACACTTTGGACTTAACCTCGCTCTCCCAGGGCTGATCAGAAAGCCCTCTGAGGAAGGCCTTGTTTGTCTGTCAAGATTCACAACCGCCAAGTTGCAGATCATCTTTTAGAAACTGATACTGCAAGGCCCAGGGCCTACCCCCCCCCCCCCCATTTTCCGAGGTATAGTAATGGTTACGGCATGAGGGAATTCCTCACTGGTTTCTTACCGGCAATAAGGATTTCTGCGGGAGGAGTACCGGAGTGTGAGGAACCTGTAGTAGATGAAAGGCTGCAGCAAGCTTCCCTGCCCACTGGAAAGAAAGAGGGGGGGGGGGAGGAAGGGGGGGGCAATTATAAAGAAAAGATTAATTTAAGGATACAGCGCATGATTTCTAAACCTTCTGCTTTTTAATGCAGACAACAAACGCTCTCGAACCAAAAATCTCCACGACATCGTTTTAATGCACACAAGCGTTGAGAAACACGCAGACCCCTGTCAGCCTACTGCTACCCTTCATTTTGAAAATTTTGTGGCAGCTAAGAGAATGCACCATATCAAAAAAAGAAAAAATCCACAACAAGAATTATAAAAAGGACCACAGGGGAACAAGCAGCAGCAGCAGCAATGCCTAGACCTCAATAAAAGCTCAGGGAAACAAAGCAATTCCAAGTTCTGCTTGAATGTCCTCTTTTTTGAGAATATTAGGGATTACTATCATTAGGGAGAGCCACTTTGGTGGAGTGGTTAGGAGAGCAGACTCTAATCTGGGAGAACCGGGTTTGATTCCCCACTCCTCCACAGGCAGCTGCTGGAGTGACCTTGGGTCAGTCACAAGTTCTCTCAGAGCTGTTCTCTCAAGAGCAGTTCTCGAAAGAGCTCTCTCAGCCCCGCTTACCTCACAGGGTGTCTGCTGTAGGGAGGAGAAGGGAAAGAAGACTGTAAGCCGCTCTGAGACTCCGAGTGAAGGGCAGGGTATAAATCCAAACTCTTCCTCCCCCTTCCTCTATATGAAGCCCCTGATTAGGGATCAGGCGCCTCCCTATATTTTGGCATGCTTTATTTGCCTAGAGATAATGATCCTAAGATTATACTTTGGTGGGAGCAAAACTGGTCTCAGTCCTTTTATCCCTTACACCCAAAAAATGAAGGGCACAAAATTTTTCTGACCCTCAAGATTTATAAATTAATGAGCTTCTTGGGGGGAGGGGGGGGGAGAAGCAACCTTATCCTTGCACCATGAGGACCATAAACCAGGCACCGAGCAAGCATCTCTGAGGAGGGAATTTGGCATCCCGGGCATCGCACACCCACACTTCTTCTGAAGGCAGGGCACCCACAATAGGGCCCCTGAAGATGTGGGCTGGACCGATTCATATGGGAAAGGGTGTGTGAGTTATCCCTGATGCCAAGCAGCCGCACAGCAGCTGAAACTGTGAAGAAGAAGAAGAAGAAGAAGAAGAAGAAGAAGAAGAAGAGATTGGATTTATACCCCGCCCTCCACTCCCCAAGGGAGTCTCAGAGCAGCTTACAAACTCCTTTTCCCCTCCCCTCCCCACAACAGACACCCTGTGAGGTAGGTGGGGCTGAGAGAGCTCTTTCCCAAGCTGTCCTTGAGGGAACAGCTGGTACAGACCTATGGCTTGCCCAAGGTCATCCAGCCAGGTGCAAGTGGAGGAGTGGGGAATCAAACCCGGTTCTCCCAGATTAGAGTCCGCGCACTTAACCACTACACCACTACTGAAATTCAGCCAAGGAGGCTGTGACGGAATGGAAAATCTGGGACCAGCAAAAATGTAAACACAGAACATTGCTGAGTCACATGACTAAGTGAGGAGGGGGCCATTTAGCTCCGAACACTCAGTGACTGACACTTAACGGGCGCAACTGACAGTTGAGAGCGGACAGTTGAGAGGGGGTGTCTGTGAGAGAAGACGCTCTCTCGGTAGCTCTGTGTGAGCTTGGTGCGGCTATCTGTAGCTCTGTGGGAGCAGCATAAAAGACCAGTTGAAGCAGATAACTGGTGCTGGATAGTCTGGTTCACGGGACAGTGAACACTCTAGTGAAAGTAGAGCACATAAGCGGTCACAAACACAAACTATACAACTCCTGAAGAACCTGGGATAGGTGGTTAAGTGAGGGCTGAGGCAAGGACGGTCAGAGTTGGGACAGCTGGTTGGTGGCCAGTTGGGACTTGAGGAAAAGGGCCGAGAAGCCAAAGCCAAAGGCTAACCCCTAAGCAGGACAGTACATAGGAGAGTGTTGTGTGAACTTATGAACAGCTAAAGAAACTGAAAACAATATCGCATACTGCCAAAGTGTATGCTAAGACAAACGTGCCAGCCTATAAAGAAACAAAGTGTCAGCTATACATAACATCCCCCATTCCCCTGTTTGGTTCTGGAAATAAAGTTCTGTTTTGTTGTGAAGTAAAAAGCCTGACTGCCTGACTCTCATAACCAACACCAAAGGTATCTTGCAGTGGTCCTCAACGTACCTAGAAAGCAATTTAAAATAAACCCTGGAGAGACTGTAAGGTAGATGGAGGGTGCTGGTCGGTAAAGCAAAGCCAAGCCTGATCAGTCACCTCACAGAACGCCACAAAACGGCAGATTAATAGCAGCGGGCGTCATAGAGGCAAAGAGTCACTGGCCCCATTCCAACTAAACTGGCTGCAGTCTTTGCACTAGATGGGACTGCAGCCTAAGTTTCAGAAATGGGAAATCCAAGCGTTTCCACCTGCACAGGGGATTTCAATCTCCTATTGTGGCAAGCAGCAGAAACCGAGTGTCTTTCCTCTTCCCCCTCCCAAACACGTAGGTTCCCCAGGTGTCTTTTAAAGACAAGAACTGAACAACCCTTGGGGCGCTTGTGGAAAAACATCCACCATCGTCACGACGCTGCATGCGCTGTTTAAAAAAGAACTTTTTATACAGTGCCTCTGGGCAAAGCCTATTGGCCGGTCCCATACACAGCGAGGGTGTCGCAGCTCCCAGAATGTGGCGAGTACCTTTCACTTAATTCACCCCAACCAGGAACGTTTGGGATGTACTACAGAGCTGAACTGAGCTGGCCACTTCTGCTGAAAACCCAGCTTCCTCTGCCAATACATCAGAGATCAGTCACAGCATTTGACGCTCAGGCCCCAGGCTTGCCTTCCTGAGAAGGAATCTGGACTTTTTTCATGCACTTGAAAATCATGTCCCGGCAACAGCAGATGAATACGGACCACCCAAATCTCCCACTGGAGGAGTGGAGCAGCCATCCTTGGACAGGGGATGCAGCAAACACTGCGCAGCTCAGACCCAGGACTTGGGGGTTCTTCTTGCAGCTCAGCTGACAGCCTGGGGTAAGACCTGCGATCTGAGTCTCAGTTTGCAGTTGGTCAAGCAGGTCCCTGAAGCAGGACACTGCGAGGATACACCATGGCTACTCTGTAGTCTTGATGTTCCAACTGGGCTACAGAACAGCCCGGTCATGTAAAGAGGTCCATCATACCTGAAAAGCATAAACACGGTCGCTGGCATCAAGAAGATTTCATTGCAGGCTATAAACTTGAGGATGTTCTGCTGATTCGCATTTAATTTGTCCAAGAGATTTCGTAGGAAAAGAAGACTATTGGAACCTCTTGCCTTTAAAGGGAAAAAAGAAATATTTTAAAAACGGACAGCTTTCACACTCCCATTACAGAAATAAATATTCAGCCCATTACAGAAATACATATTCAAATATTTGCAAGTATTTTACAAACTCTGCATGCCAACAGACGGCTATCTGAATTTCCGAAGGCTAAAGACTAAGTCGGGGAAATTGCTGGAGGCCTTTCCAAATACATTTCTTCAGAAAGAAAAAAAGCATAGTCAACACACACAATGCGAGATGCAACTGCTGCCCGTAGCTCAGTTATGAGACATACATGCCACAAAATATTTCACACGCTCTGGCAGGAAAGTAATGTGCACCTTTCTGGAAATACATGTGTTGGTCAGCTGCAGCAGAGTGCAAATCAAACTGGCACACCCATTTGCTACCCACATAAAATGGCTCTCACACGGATATGGACCATCTACTTTTTAGGTTTAAAAAAAAAATTAAAGAGATGAACTAACTCGAGA
The DNA here is from genome assembly GCA_029233225.1 of Lepidodactylus listeri. Classification (NCBI taxonomy): domain Eukaryota; kingdom Metazoa; phylum Chordata; class Lepidosauria; order Squamata; family Gekkonidae; genus Lepidodactylus; species Lepidodactylus listeri. The sequence continues at coordinate 104,634,010 of JARCFY010000009.1, read as the reverse complement.
AACAAGGATTACAAATTAAGGTCTCTTGCCCCACTCAGGCTGTTAACCAGTAAATGGCCAGTGAAATGGGGTGTCCTACAATTGCTTGAAGACCCCAGTGATTCAGGAACAGGGAAGGCTGAAAGTACATTTTAAGTGCGGCTTGCTTCGTGTCTCTCACATGCTTCAGGGCCCCTGCAGACATTGTGTGCAGAGCCCACTGAAAAGAAAGAAGGGTCTGCTCTGGCGTGAAGCTCCAATTCTCTAGAGCGGCTGCTACGGCAGGAGATGTACCTGGCCTCATGGACCTCTGTGGTTTTAACTTCCAGCTTCGCTTGCATGTTAAGCCCTCCCAGCTGCAGATCGGGAGGCTGGCCCTGCTGTGTGCTGAGCAACGGTATTGAAGTGTGGCCTGCTGTTTCCTCCCTGCATCTCGATTCCAGGAAGCTGCATCTCCCAGCCCAGAGCCCTTCCTCCAAACCAGGACGGCTGATGCATTCAGCCCCTACCCTAAAAATGCGCAGATCGCCCAGCACAAGGATCCCCAACTCTTCTTGGCATTCCAGCAGCCGCTGCTGACCCCGGGAAGCATTATTCCCAGGGTCACGGGACCCACATGGAGTAACAGCCGTACAGATTGGGAGGCTGCCCAGGGGAGGGTGCAAGACCACTCCCTCTGCCATGTGCGAGAGTTCTCCTGACCAAAGAGGCAGGGGTTTTGTGCCCCCCCTTCTCCCTGCCCACCGCTGCAGCCTCCCAACCCCTGTGGAGTCCCAGGACCGCAGGAATAAAGCTTTCCAAGGCTGGGAGGGGAGATCCAGGAAGACCTGTGGCTGCTGACAGCCTGAGGGACCCAAGCCAGCACGATACACTTCCACCCTTCCCGTCCTATGAGGAGCTCGGGGGAGGTTCCTGCCCCAGCGACATGGATGGGAGCGTGTGCTCTTCTCATACTTACATCCAGGACCTTCTTCGTGTAGGTAGCAGCATGAAGCAAAGAGAACAACAGAACAGGGAAAATGCTCACTGAAGCCGATGATAAGGAAAAACTGCACACCTTGTAACACGAGGCAGCACATCCTCATACGAGGAACATTCAAGCGCACGCCCCCCTTATGGTCTCAGAATGCCTTTGGTCTCCATGTGGAGTCCCAGAAGCAAGAGGCTTCCAAGGAGGCCCGGCTACATACGGCTGAATGGGGTGTGGGGAGTGCTCACGCCCAGCCCTTTGGATGTGGGAGGACAATTTTAACCGGGAGAACAATCGACCGGCGGGTTCTTGGCAGGGCCCAGAGCCAAGAGCACACTTATAGACTTCCTGAGGCTATTTCGGAGCAATACGCCAGACCCAACGGCGAAGGCCGGGAAGACTACTTGCCAGTGTCAAGCGTGAGTCCCCTCCTCCATCAACCAGACCAGGCTCTGCTTTGCACGCCAAAAGTCCCAGCTTCAACCTTCAGTGAAAAGGATCAAGTAGCAGGTGATGGGGAAGACCTCCCCCTGAGGCTCTGGAGAGCCACTGCCAGTCTGGGCAGAATATTCTGAGCCAGGGTTTGACGCGGTTATAAGCAAGCAGCTTCTGGCAATCATCTGTCAAGAGGTCTCGGCCACACACAGATCTGTTTGGGCAGTTGAGAGAGTCCTGGATTTCACTCCAGAGGGCTCCTGGCCAACCTTGAATTGATTAAAGACACGTCAAGCTATTTTTGAAAGGTCAAATGATTAACTGGACACAATTTGGGGAAGAGGTGTTCCTCTTCTCTCCCCCTCTGCCCCCTTTAAAGTGGCACCTGCGTCTCCAGCTGATCTAGAGGCAGTACTTTGACCCTCGAGTCAGAGAGCAGTCAACTGCCGTCCCGAGTCCCAGGAGAATCACCAAAATGGTCTTGGGGGCTTTAAGCACACAAATTCACGAGGTGCTCCTGCAGGCAGAGCCCAACTTGGCTTACTTTTTAATGCTCACATGTCTAAATTTATCACCCATCTTTAGCAACACAAAGCTGCTAAAACTTAGAGGCCTCCCCCTCTGTAAGCTGTTGGGTATGCCGTACGTCCTGGGAACTGCTTGTCGCTGTTATTCTGGAAACAGCACGTAAATCCATGACACCGTCATACCCCACTGATTACATTTTCATCCCCCCCTTCTTCCAAAAGCAAAAGTCAACATGTGCACCCCCACCTCGAGTTTGATCCTCACAGGAACCCTGCAAGGTAGACTAGGCCAGGAACAAACGACCGATACAAGGTCACACAATAAGCTTTGTTGCTGAGAAGACGAAGAGGATTTACACCCCAACCTTCGCTACCTGAAGGAGTCTCAGAGCGGCTTACAATCTCCTTTCCCTTCCCCTCCCCACAACAGACACCTTGTGAGCTAGGTGGGGCTGAGAGAGCTCTTTCGAGGACTGCTCTTGAGAGAACGGCTTTGAGAGAACTTGTGACTGGCCCAAGGTCACACCAGCAGCTGCATGTGGAGGAGTGGGGACTCAAAACCTGGTTCTCCCAGATTAGAGTCCGTGCTCCACACCACTACACCAAACTGGATTTGAGCCCCATATCCCAGCCCTGTGCCATGCTCACAATCAAGTCGCTCTGGAGTGGAAGCATTCCAGCTCTCTAAAGAACCCTTTGAAGAAAGGATACTTGTGACTGGGTAGGAATTCACAAAGATGAGGGAATACAAGAGATAGTGGCAGCTGTCCTCCAGGAGCGCCTGAGCCAGAAAGGCCCGGCTCAGCTGGAAGTGCGGCAGCCTTTGGTGAAGCCGGAGGGCGCTGGTGAGGGCGTTCGCCAGCAAGGCACGTTGATAGAAACTCGCCGCTTCGTGCAGCCTGCGAATTATCAAAGGAGAGGTTACCATACAAACCAAACCCAGCTGACGGCCTTCCTCCCCTGAGAATTGATTGCATCACCATCGCAAGGGCTCTGGAGCCGTCCCGGCCTCCCGCACTCAAGGCATAATCACTGCCTCACGCTGAAAAGCAGTCCTTGTGCTTTGGTACTGAACTGTACAGGTGCATCAAGTGGGGATCAGGGAAGGAGTCATGAAAATATTTGTGTTTCTTTGGAAAGGAAGGGGGGAATATACTATGGTGGACAACACCAGAATATCTATCTGTTTGAAACTAGTTGTCTTTGGCCTGGATCCAACGGCACGCTTCTGCAGGCAGAAGGATTTCCAACTGTGCATCGCCACTTTCTCTCCTCCCCTTTCCTGCTGCAGCTCAAGACGATCCCAAAACATTTTGGGGAGAATTTTAGGAGGCAGAGGAGCGGGAGGGCAGGTTTGCACACCACAGACAAAAACCCTTCTGCCCACAGAAACGCTTTGCTGGATCCAAGCTCGTGTATCCAGCATTCGGCAAAACAGACATGGAACAACTATTCCAAAGCATGAATAGTAACACTATTCAGTTTGAAAGTAGCTACATTTATATGTGCACAACTACTACTGCAGGAGACAGCAATCGACAGGAGAAAAAAATCTCAAAAGACTTTAAGGAAGATAAACATCAAAGCTTTGAACAGTAGCCTGAACTCACCAAATGTGCATGCATAAACTGCAAAATGGGCATGAAGGTTATTAAATATCAGTAAGTATTTACCTACTGATTATGATAGGAGAGATTTCGGGAAAAGTTCAATTGACCCACTGAAACCAATCGAGGTTCAACAGCAGCTAGAAAATGCCCGGGTGTTCTGCAGCCTATCTGCATTCTATCTGCATTCTCTGTCCTATCTGATTCCTAACATACCCACCATCCTCTCCAAGGGCCCACACAGCACAAGGGCACTGCAGCTTTTAGGACAGTTCTTATACGTACCCTAGAAGAGGCAGGACGAATAATGCCGAGCAGTAAACTGTGAATATCCGGGACAGCCACATTGCTGTGTCCAGTTTATTAGCCATCAGGAATTGCTACAAGGAAAGGAAATGGAAGCAAGGATGTAAAATATCTGACCAGTTTAAAAAAAATATCCTTGGGTTATGGATATGGTGAAGTACAGGCAGTATGGAGAGCGTGCGTCTGTGTCTGTGAAGTGCCGACAAGTTGCTTCCGACTTATGGCGACCCTATGAATGAATTCCCTCCAAAATGACCTACTGTTAACCGCCATTCTCCGGTCTTGCAAACTGAGGGCCTCTGCGGCTTCCTTTACTGAGTCAGTCCATATCATGTTCGTCTTCCTCTTTTCCTGCTGCCTTCAACTTTTCCTAGCCTTGGCTAGTATTCGGAAGGGCGACCTCCAAGGAATACCAGGGGAGTGACGCAGAGGAAGGCAATGGCAATCCACCTCTGAAACGTCTCTTGCCTTAAAAACAAGCCTAGCTCACCACCTTAGTGGTGCATGACGTTAAAAAAGAGCTAGAACTTCTGATTGCCAGACAATCTTAGGATCTCCTGGCTATTCTACACACAATGCCATACAATAATTATTAATTATTTTGTATTTTTCTTTTCTAGTGAGCCTGGCCTTCTCATCACACAACCAAAGCATGAAAGCCCCCGTTTAGTCGTTTTAGCTTCAAGGGCTTGATTTGGTCTAGAGCCCACTTGCTTGTCCTTTTTGGCTGTCCTTTTTGGTATCCGTAAAACTCTCTTCCAGCACCGCATTTCAAAGGAATCCCCTTCCTTCCTGTCCATTTTCTTCACTGTCCAACTTTCACACCCATCCACAGTAGCGGGGAATACTATGGCATGAATTAACCTGATCTTGGTTGCCAGCAACGCATCCCTGCACTTAAGGATCTTTTCTAGCTCCTTCATTGCCGCCCTCCCCAGTTTCGATCTCCTCCTGATTTCTTAGTTGCAGTTTCCCTTTTTGGTTGATGATGGAGCTGAGGAAGAGAAAATCTCAAACAGTTTCAATTTCTTCATCGTCAACCTTACAATCTCCCTAAAATCCGGAGTTACCACACATTTTCAAAGAGGAAAAAAGAAACAACATGTATGCTGAGGCCTGTGATGGATTCTGGGGTACCCTAGTGTTCCCTCTAAGCTGAGTTGTTGTGAGCTAGCTCACAGTTTTTTAGCCTCCGGCTCACACATTTTTGCCTTCGCTCAGGAAGGATGGCTCCAAAGCAAACCAATTTATGCAGCAGCTAAATTGCTCGCTCACAACTTTGATGCCAGGAGCTCACAACGCAGAATTTTTGCTCACAAGACTCCACAGCTTAGATGGAGCATTGCCCTATTGCTCAGCTATCAGCCATGACAGCTAACATGTGGGTGTATTCTCTCCAGCACCCCCAGGCAACAGACTGAAAGGACCCAAACCAATCCCCGCTGCAGCTCTAGCCCAAAGGAAGCCGTGCCTTGTTCACAGCACAAGGGTATTTGGGTTTGCCTCATGGCTAGGATAGCGGGCAGCTTATCTGAGCTTTCGGACCCTCAGCCCAGGCAACAGTCCTGACAGATTGACAACAGGAAACCTACTGGCACCCCCCCCCCCACAGAAGAGTGCAACCAAGGCACTGACAACCGCTGCAGGGGATTTCCCACAGTCACCTGAACCGGCCTGGGAGTCCTTTGTTACAGGCCACGCGTAACAGACCCCAATGGGGCAGAGGCACTTCTCATGCTGAACCTCTCAGGCAGCCACACAAACACAGCCTGGAAAGATTACCAAAGCGAGGGACATTGCTGGGCGTTTGCTCGCCCCTGAAGGCACCTGGCAGGGGGCGAAATTCACCTCTAACAACCCAAGTCTCAGCCCAGCTCCAACACAATCAAAACATTTCTGACTGTGTTTTCCCAGAGCTGCACCAGTACAACATCACAGTGTTACACCAGCAGTGCGAGAGAGTTTCACCCACGTGCAGAGTGAAAGCACAGAAGCCGGGCCAGGCCTGCCCAGCCTCTGACTCATCAAGCTACCTGCGGCAGCTCCAGGAGGGCTTGATCAACCCTAACCCTCCCCTTTTGCCACTGCTTGCCAGAGACTGAGACGAGGAGGTGGCCCTCAATCCTGACACCCTCCAAAACGCACCGGGGAGGCCGCCATCGCGGGTGGCAAGCAGCCCAGGCTTGGTGCAGGTCGCCACACAGAGAGACCGCTTATTTTAGCCGGAGAGCGGAGGATGGCTGGGAAGCCATACCCAAGTGGGAAGTCTCGCCCGCCCCGTGTGTTTTGCCCAAAGTCCTGCCAGCCTGCCAAGTACAAGGGGCAGGATAAATCTGGTTTTTACACAGCCACACCCACCCCCTGCAGGATAAACACAAAACAGACTGGCTGGATGCTGGCTGCCTTCCCTACCCACACACATCCCCCAAACAAGTTCCTAAATACGCCCACAGCTAATCTACTTGCCAATTTTGGCAGCGCCCTTCTCAGCGAGCACGCACTATGCGACTGGCTGCGGGGCCAGTGGCCCAGGCAGTTTCCCCCACATTGATGGAAGGACGGTCAGGTGGGACAGAAAGCTTGCTTCGGTGGAAGTCAGCCTCACTAAAATCAGCAGGACTTTGTTTTGCATCGGTTTGCTTCCGATGCATTATTCCCAGCCCCCCTGAAGAAGCCAGGCAGCATTCAAACCCAGCCTCACATTTGGTCACCGCACTGCTTATCACACCCAGGAAGCAGGCTTGTGTGAGTGCAAGACAGTGACACTTTTTCAGTAAGACACTCAGGACTATATACTTTACGTCTGGTCTGTTGCTTGCTAGGAGACACAGAGATATAGTCCAAAAGCCCATTTTGTTGGTGCTAACGATCAACAACTGCACAATCAAACACATCTCCGTTGAGCAGTTCAGAAATCGTAACAAGGTAGGTTCAAACTCCGGTAGCTCTGTTTTTAAAACAGGCACCCAAAGTTGAGCTCACTCTTTCACCCTGACTTGCAATCTTCCACCCACGGCAGCAGACAGGAGAGGAGCAAAAGAAGTTCCAAGAAAGAGAAACAATAAGTCACCCTCCAAGAAGGAGAGCTCAAGACAGACTTATGGAGGAGAAGGATTATCAGTGGCTACTAGCCATGGTGTCTGAGGGGAACCTCCACATTCAGAGGCACTAATTCTCTGAATCCCAGAGCCAGGAGGTAACATCAGCAGGAAGGCCTCAGCCTCTATGTTCTGTTGTTGCCCGTCCGGAGGAACCGGTTGGCCACTGAGAGAGACAGGAGGCTGGGCTGGGTGGACTATCAGTCTGACCCAGCAGGGCTCTTCTTAAGTCCACTGCGGTCACCAGAGGCAAAGAAGGAGACCCTCCTATCCTTTTAGGAGCACAGGGAATGGTAGAAGGGGGCTGCATCGCACACAGGAACCAAAATGCCCTCTCTTCCAACACAACCCAAAAGGCCCTGGAGCTTTTGCCCCATAAGCCAAGATCTACGAGAGGTGTATGTGATAATCCAACAGGTATAAAAAGCACCCTACACATGCTCAGAGGAACTCATATGGGTTTATCAGGACACGAGCATTGTTTTGGTGGGCCTGCTACAAACTTGAAAGGACTCATGGAAAGCATGACAATTTTTCCCAAAAGACTTGGCTTTGAGAACAGGTTCGGGGGCTAAGCATTTACTCCTCACAAGCTCTGGATAAAAGGTGGGAGATCTGAGTTCAGATCCTCGCAGTGCCATGAAGCTTGCTGGGTGACCTTGGGCCAGTCACACAAGGTTGCTGAGAGGACACAGAGGAGGAAAGCACCTTTTCTAGGCAGAGAGGATGAGGAGCCTGGGGCTTTTCAGCATGATAGAGGTTTATAAGGTTATGCACGAGATGGGAAGGAAATGGGCAGGGGGAAGTTTTTCCTTCTCCCACAGTGCCAGAAAGCAGGGGCACCCAGAGAAACTGATGGACAGTAGTTTCAGGACAGACTGCGTAATTACATGATACAATTCACTGGCAGAGAACGTAGCGATGGCCATAACCACACACAGCTTTAAAAGGAGATCAGACAGACCCAAGGAGAGGAAGTCCACCAATGCCTATTAGCCAGGCTGTCTGGAGAGAACCTCCGAATACCCAGGGAGTAAACCTCTATACCCCTGCCGGGAGGCAGCATGTGCTGAGGGCCTTGACCTCTATGCCCTTTTGGTCGACCCTTGAGGGGAACTGGTTGGACTCTGTATGAAAAAGTATGCCAGACTAGATGGGTTGACAATCCAGTCCAGCAGGGCTGCTTTTTAAGCGGGGGGATTACATCCACCTCCCTGAGCTCCCTGGAGAAAGCTGCTAGTGTACTAGTGTGGCTAGAGTATCAGAGACTAGGATCTGAGAGTCCCAGGTTCGAAACTCCACTCTGCCGCGTAAGCTCCCTGGGAAGCTTTAGGCCAGCTACGCTCTCTTCCTCTGCCTGGTCTACCTCCCAGGGCTGCTGTCAGCATGAACTGAAAATGGGGACAACAGCATCCGCTACCCAGGATCCCTTGGAAGAAACGTCTGTATATCACTGCTAGGTAATGCTGTTGACCAATGCTGCCTCTAAGCTGTGGGGAGCCAAAAATTCTACTTTGTGAGCCACTGGCATGGAAGTTGTGAGCGCGCGATCGGGCTGCTGCCTAAATCAGTTTGCTCTGGAGCCACATCCTCCCTGAGCGGAGACAAAAACGGGTGAGCCGGAGGCTAAAAAAAACTGTGAGCTAGCTCACACTAACTCAGCTTAGAGGGAACACTGCAAGTCTTGAGCTCTCTTTGGAACCACCAGATCCCATTGGAGGGAGGGGGTGGCAGCTGCCCCCCCCCCTCCCCTGGGCCGCCCTTCTGCAGGGCTCCCATTCCCACGGAGTCAGCCGCAAGGGGCCTGGAACCGGTTTAGAGCTGCCCCATGCAGACAGGACAGGTGCCGCGGGGGTGGGAGGGGGGCAGCGGGCGAGGGGCGGCGACCGGCGGAGTTTCCCTTCGCGCACTCACCACGGCTCCCCCCGCGGCGCCTCCTTGCATGGGCCCGTTCTGCGCCGTGTCCGCCATGGCCGCCGCCCGGAAGGAGAGGGTTAATCCACCGGGAGAGCGAGAGGGAGCGGGGGGGGGGGGAGGAGAAGGGAAGAGCCGGGCGACTCCGGACGAGGCTGCTGCAGCGGCCGCCCCCCCCTCGCCAGGCAGAGACAGCGCGCGCCGGTTCCGGGCGGAAGGCAGGCAGGCCGGCCGGGCAGGGGAGGGCAACAACGGCCGCCGAGTGCGCCACGCGCGCCAGAAGCTTCCGGCAGCGAACGAGGACCTCGGGGCAGCTCCCGACCGGCGGAACGGCTCGCCAGTGCGCACGCGCCCGGAGGGTCAGCGCATCCGGGTAGCCAGGCCAGGGGCATGCTGGGGCTCGTAGTCTTCCTCGCTTCCCCACGCCCGCCGCGCCTTTGCCGGGATGATTCCGCAACCCTGGGTCGACCGGTTTCCCCACCGGCGGGGCTGGTTCCCACAGGGGAGTCTTCGCTCCCGCAGCTGCCCTGTTTGGGGCGGGTGCCTCAGCCGCGTGGGGTGGGGTGGAGAGCGGCGGGGCTCTCTAGACGGCCGCGGTGTGCCCTCCGAGCTGAGCTAGTGTGCGCCGGCTCGCAGGTTCTGAGCCTCCGGCTCACGCATTTTTGTCTCGGCTCCGGAGCGATGGCTCCAGACTGAGCAAGCTGATTCATGCAGCAGCCGCATGGCTCGCCCGCAGCTTTAATGCCAGCGGTTCGCAGAGGAGGATTCCTGCTCGCAGGACTCCAGGGCTTAGAGGGAGCCTCGCTGACCAGACAGATTTTTGCAATGGGGACTTGATAATTAGTGTCCCACATCTGTAGAACAGTGGGTGTAATGTAGTATGCGCTGTGTAGCAACCAGCCTGCCATGTGCTCCCAGGTAATGGCGCCCGCCGCATGGCCAGAGCACATGGTCAGGCAGAGAGGGGAGCTTGAACCTGGAGGAACAATAGACATCCGGATTGAAAGCCTCCACCAATGTGGGACCTAGGTTCTCCCTGAGGAGCCAATGTGGCCAAAGGCTCCTCCAGGGATCCTATGACAAACACGCGCATATGTTAAGCCCCTATCAGGTCTTTTGGGTGCGGCCGGAGGTGTGGCTCCGGCCAGCATATAATGAGGGCCCTGGAGCCCTGGAAGCATGCTTGATCTGACCATCTACTGGGCATGCTGAATCACTCAGTAAAGGCTTCATGATTTCACCATTCCTGGTCTCCTGCGTCCAGTACTCTTCAGTGGCAGTCCCCATTGTTGGATTATATGGCACGAACGGGTCTTTTGCCTTACAGCCCATACCATATGTGTGATACACTATGCTAGGTTTTAATGCTCACCTATTTGTTTAACCTATTGAATATATGTAGAACAGTAAGTCAACTTCTCCTAACATAAAACTTGATTGTTTGCTTGTGTGTTTAGGTGTGTTATGGTTACCGTCAGTTGTTTTTATGAATGTTTATCAGATGTCAGTGCTGTTGTATGGTGTTGAAATGGTTAAAATTAATAAAAATTATAAATTCCACACACACACAAAAAAGAGCAGCGGACACTCACCTGGAGAACTGGGTTTGATTCCCCACTCCTCCTCACAAAGCTAGCTGGGTGACCTTGGACCAGTCCCAGTTCTCTCCTTCAGCCCCACCTACCTCACAGGATGTCTGTTCTGGGGAGATGAAGGGAAGGAAATTGTGAGCCACTCTGAGTGAAGGGCAGGGTATAAATGAGCACAGCCGGGCCGGGAGGCCATAGAAGGCGGGACTCTGATCCTGCTACTGACTCAAAAGGAAACATAAGACGCCATCAGAATATTGATTAGTACTATCATTCGTTTGGAGAGGTTTTTATGTTGCTGTACTGTAAAATATATTTTTAAGTGTTTTAAACTGTTACTCTATTTCGGCATTCATTGCCACTTTGTAAACTGCCCTGAGCCCGTTCGTGGGGAGGGCGAGGTAAAAATGTGAAAAATTAATTAATTAATTAATCCAGTCTCCTCCTCTTTCATCTTCTTCCCCACTCCTCCATATGAAGCCAGCTGGGTGACCTTGGGTCAGTCCCAGTTCCCTTAGAGCTATTCTCTTGAGCAGTCTCTCACAGCTGTCTCAGCCCCACCTACCTCTCAGGGTGTCTGTTGTGGGGAGGGGGAGGGAAAGGGAAAGGAGACTCCTTCAGGTAGCAAAGGGTGGGGTATAAATCCTCTTCTCGGCAACAAAGCTTATTGTGTGAGAGGAAGGGAAGGCAATTGTAAGACACTTTGAGACTCCTTCGGGTAAAGAAAAGTGGGGTATAAAAACCAACTCTACTTCTTCCCCCGAAGACAGCAGCACTAACACAGAAAGGAAGCAGAAAGATGCAACCGGCGTAGCTTTCTCTGCGGAAAGCTTAAATGAATGGGAAAGCTTTCCTGTGCATGTTTGCTGGAAAGGGGGGGCGGGAGTGGAATAAGCCATCCAAATAGGCTTTCTGCTTTCCTTTCCCCCCACATGCAACAGGTTAAAGCTTCCCCATTCCCTGCCGCTAGTCGCAGGAGAAAGTGCACCTGTTGAATCCTGTTAGCTCCCTCCAAGCAAAAGGATTCAGGAAGGAGCTCTCTACAAGAAATTAGAACCTGGTTCTTCCTAGCCTTTTCTCTCCTTCTCACAGAACATCTTGTACACATTAATCCAATATTCCATATAGTCCAATATTCACATCTGCTACTTAAGACACTTTGGAGCCTCTCTCCTGCTGTTGGTGTGCTACTGTGAAAGGCAGAAATGCATTTTGAAATGTGTTTATATAGATTTTTAAATCAATTTATGGCCTTGCAGGAATATGGATCTAGAATTGCATTTCAAACTTCCTACTAAAATGCACTTCAGGTAACGCAGGTAGGACAAGCCTTCTCTGTTTCATGGAAAGCAGAATAGAGCAGTGTGTTTTGTTTGATGTCTCCCACAGCATTTTTTCCATGGTGTTGGATACATTTGGGGATGATTTCCCCCCCACATTAATCTCTCTGTCCTGTACTGAAGGGTAATAGCTACACTTGGTCAGTTTCATCAGTGCAACTTTCTTTCATTTCTCTACAGGCTGTTCACATTGACAAGATGGGAGGGATCCTACTCCATATCTCTAGAATCCCTGCACTTTTCCCCTTTTCAGAACCCTGTCAATTTCAGGGAATTCCTGATTCTCTTTACTGCCCCCCCTTTCCACTCCTAAGTAAAACTGCCTTTCCCCCAACTGTGTCAGTATCCTTTGAGGGTGGGGACGCCAGGCTGGGAAGAACGACAGGCCCATAGTTACAGTGGGGGCATCTCGGGGCTAGGCCCCCCTAACTTAACGGCAAGGCCCCACGACTTCCCATCCAGTCCAAGGCCCCCAAGTGGCAGCAGGTGTGGGGAAGGAGCCGTGTATTCCTGTGCCCCACTTTCTTGCTTCTCTCTCTCTCCCCCCACAGCCTTCGAGGAACCCAGCAGGGGCTGAAAGGTAGGTTAATTAACTGCAACGTGAGTTTATTAACTTTAAATTGTCTTTAATTTGATTAGCCAGTGACCCCCCTCCCCCCCCCCCAGACTTACAAAATCCTGGCTGCTGGCCTGGTGGAAGAGCAGTCTAGCTGCAGGGAACAAAGAGTGAGGATCAGGAATATATACCGTGGGCTAGGAAAGGCACAAATAGGTATAGAAAAAAGCCTGCATGGTTAACAAAGTAATGGAAGCTGTAAAAGGTAAGAAGGATTCCTTTAAGCAGTGGAAAGCTCATCTCAGGGAGGCTGATAAAAGGGAACACAGGCTGTGGCAAATAAAATGCACGTCTGTGATCCGGCAGGCAAAAAGGGAATATGAGGATCATATCGCAAGAAATATAAAGACTAATAAAACTATAAAATAAAAATAAAATTACCCTCACGGTAAGTACCAATGGTCATTCTTCAAATACATTAGAAGTAGGAAACCAGCCAGGGAAGCAGTGGGGCTCTTGAATGACCAAGGGGTAAAAGGTGTAGTGAAGGATGATAGGGAAATGGCTGAGAAGCTGAATGCATTTTTTGCCTCTGTCTTCACTGTGGAAGATAAGAAGTGCCTGCCCACTCCAGAACCACTGATTTCGGGAGGGGGGTTGAAAGACCTGAGTCAGATTGAGGTGACAAGAGAGGAGGTCCTACGACTGACAGACAACTTAAAAACAAATAAATCACCAGGCCCGGATGGCATGCATCCAAGAGTTCTGAAAGAACTCAAATGTGAACTTGTGGATCTCCTGACAAAAATACGTAATCTTTCCTTAAAATCTGCCTCCATTCCTAAGGACTGGAAGGTAGCGAATGTCACTCCCATCTTTAAAAAGGGTTCCAGAGGAGATCTGGGAAATTACAGGCCAGTCAGTCTGACATCAATCCTGGGTAAATTGGTAGAAACTGTTATTAAGGAAAGAATTAGTAGGCACATTAATGAACAAAATCTCTCGAGGAAGACTCAGCATGGGTTCTGTAAGGGAAGATCTTGTCTCGCTAACCTGTTAGTGTTCTTTGAGGGAGTAAACAAATATGTGGACAAGGGGGACCCAATAGATGTTGTTTACCTTGACTTCCAGAAAGCTTTTGATAAAGTTCCTCATCAAAGGCTCCTAAGTAAGCCCAATAGTCATGGGATAAAAGGACAAGTCCTTTTGTGGATCAAAAACTGGCTAATTAAAAGGAAATAGAGAGCGAGTATAAATGGGCAATTTTCTTCGTGGAGGGAGGTAAGCATTGGGGTATTGCAGGGATCAGTACTCGGTCCTATGCTTTTTAACTTGTTTATTAATGATTTGGAGTTGGGAGTAAGCAGTGAAGTGGCTAAATTTGCAGAGGACACAAAATTGTTCAGGGTGTTGAGAACCAGGGAGGATTGTGAGGCACCCTAAAGGGATCTGTCAAGGATGGGCAAGTGGGCATCAACGTGGCAAATGGGGTTTAATGTGGCCAAGTGCAAAGTGATGCACATTGGAGCCAAGAATCCTAACTATAAATACACGTTGATGGGGTCTGAACTGGCAGAGACTGACCAAGAGAGAGAACTTGGAGTTGTAGTAGATAACTCAATGAAAATTTTGAGACAGTGTGTGACTGCAATGAAGGCCGACGCTATGCTGGGGGTTATTAGGAAGGGAATTGAAAGCAAATCAGCCAGTATCATAATGCCCCTGTATAAATCGATGGTGCGGCCTCATTTGGAGTACTGTGTACAGTTCTGGTTGCCACACCTCAAAAAAGATATTCTAGCATTGGAAAAAGTGCAGAAAAGGGCAACTAGAATGGTCAAAGGGTTGGAAGACTTTCCCTATGAAGAAAGGTTGAAGCACTTGGGGCTCTTTAGCTTGGAGAAACAACGGCTGAGGGGTGACATGATCGAGGTTTATAAGACGGTTTCAAGAGGGAATTAGATAAATATATGGAGCAGAGGTCCATCAGTGGCTATTAGCCACAAAGTATAGATAGGAACTCTCAGTCTGGGGCAAGTGATGCTCTGTGTTCTTGGTGCTTGAGGGGGGGGGGCAACAGTGGGTGGGCTTCTAGTGTCCTGGCCCCACTGCTGGACCTCCTGAGGGCACCTGGTGTTTTTGGCCACTGTGTGACAAGGAGTGTTGGACTGCATGGGCCACTGGCCTGATCCAACATTGGCTTCTCTTATGTTCTCTTACTGGGAACAGGCAGAAGGAGGACTGTCTTCTCCCACCCTAGCTGGAGCAAACATGGGAACATTTAAAACAGGAGTTTTATAATTTAAAAAACGATGGCAATGCATATCAACTAAATCCTGGGAGTTCTTCCTGAATAATATAGGACATGTTTTAAGATGCTCCTGTGGTTTTGGCCGAAGGCTGCATCGGCCATAGCTCAGGTGGTGCAGAAAAATGGAGCGAGAAGAGCTATTTGGAATGTTCTTGTTATGTATCAATATTGTGGTCGCTATGTGCTCGCGTAATGGTGACCACCACATGGACATTCACACATCGCCTGAATCTACCTGAACTTTGGCCAGGTAGAACAATAGCCAGTCGGATCCTAAACAACCGCCAATCATGAGCCTAGGTTTCCCCCAGGGGACCTATGAACTGTAACCACTATCTTAAGGTCCTATCAGGACATTTGGGCGAGGTCAGAGAATTATCTCTGACCGGCATAAAAGAGGGCTCTGAGCCTGGGGTTTCTCATGTTCCATCTTGAGCTGCAATAAACTACAATGCTGTTTTCACGGTTACCAGCCTCCCGACTCCAGTACTTGTCAGTGGCGACAAGGATGGGATCCCGATGAGCGATTCATCAGCCGACCCAAGCAGCCCCGCACCGAGCACTGATCTGCCGGCATCAGGCACCGCTGAGGTCCAGCGCTCCGAGGCACTGCTGCAAGCCCCAGAGGACATTGCTCACCGCCCCACTCCAGTAAATATGGCTGACACTCCGGGACAAATACCCCCTTTTGACCCGTCTTGACCAGAGACCTGGAAGGTCTGGATTAAACAGCTGGGCTGCATGTTCATTGTCCAGGGCATAACAGATGCGGACATGAAGTGAGCCTGGCTCCTGAGCTCATGTGGTGTTGACACGATGCCCATCGCCCAGAGCTTATTCGCCCCCCAAGACCCCCTAGAGGCAACATACGATGCACTAGTCAAGGCCCTTGGGGATTACTTCACCCCTAAGCCTTCTAAAATGGCTTTACGCCTAGATTTCATCTGGGGGCAGAAACAGCTGGGAGAGTCAGCCACAGCATTCATGGCCGACCTCCACCGCATGGCTGTGGGCTGCGAGTTTCGCCATGTGGACGACCACGTGGAAACTGGGTTTATGGGGGGAGTGAGGGAGGCCAAACTGCGGCACCGGCTCATAGCGCTGCCCGAGCCGACCCTCAAAAAGATGCTCCAAACAGCTGTGGCTTTCGAGGCTACCCTGAAAGACAAACCAGCCGCAAAAACGCACCACACCATGACCCCCGGGTCCAAAACTTCAGAAGATGAGGACGTCTGCCGGCTACAGCAGCGCCCACAGAAGGGTGAATCCTGCTCCTCCGGAGCCCGCTCCAGGCACCCGGTGTCCGTCGCCATTCCCACTCCTTTCTCCCAACACAGGCCACCCCCTACGTGCGCCAGCTGTGGTGACCCTCACGAGCAACAATCCTGCCGATTCCGCAATGCCATTTGTTGATCCTGCGGCAAGACGGGGCACATCGCAAAGGCCTGCCGCACCTGGACCAGCTGCCGCTCCACAGCCACGCACTACAAGTCAGCAGACAGCATCTCGGTGGCGGTGCACAACCAGGTACTAAGCTTGCCCCAGCCCCTTCCCGGAAAGATATCAGTCGACGTCCAGATTGAAGGGGCCCCCTGTTCCATGGAGCTGGACACCAGGTCCGCGTACTCGATAATTTCCGCTGCAACACTCCAGCAGCTCTGATCGCAGGGGGGACCCCGGCTGCACAAGCCCACAGGATTGGCTCTCTGGGATTTCCAAAAAAATCCTGGTAGCGATTAAGGGGCTGGGCAAGTTCAGGGTCCAGTATGGGGATTTTAGCGGCCTCCTAGACCTTTTGGTGGTGGAGAAGGATCTTGTCAGCCATTTGGGACTCTCATGGTTCCAGCCCCTGGGGTTGGAGATCAAGGGGGTGCACCGCCTGGGTTCCACAGACTTCGAGTCGGCCTTCGCCGAATTCCCTGCCATTTTCAATGGCATGTTGGGCTTCTACCGGGGCCCCCTGGTATCACTGGACTTAGACCCCCTTGTCCGCCCCATCCACATAGCAGCACAGCACCCTCTGCTAGCCATCCAGCCTAAGGTAGAGGCTGAATTGGACAAGCTTGTGGCACAAGGGGTACTCGAGCCGGTCTCTCACGTGAGGTGGGAGACCCCAATTGTCACTCTGTAGAAGTTGAACGGGGAGGTCCGCATCTGCACAGACTATAAATGGACTTTGAATCTTGCCCTGCAGGACCACGTGTACCCGGTACTGGTGGTCAGCCACGTCTTGGCTTCCCTTGTGGGGTTAAGGTCTTTGGAAAGCTGGATCTGGCCCAGGCCTACCAGCAGCTCCCTGTGGACGACGCCACAGCAGAGGCACAAACAATCATCACCCACAAGGGGGCATTCAAGGTGAAATGGCTCCAGTTCGGGGTCAGCATCGCCCCTGGGTTGTTCCAACAACTAATGGATTCTGTTTTGAAAGGTCTTCCAGGAGTGAAGCAGTTCTTTGATGACATCCTAATTGCAACCCCGGATGTCGCCACCTTCAAGACCCGGCTGCAGTCTGTCCTCCAGCGATTTCAGAATGCCGGCCTCAAGGTGCACAAGGACAAATGCATCTTGGGCATCCCATCAGTGACCTTCCTGGGTTTCACAGTTGATGCCCAGGGCATCCACCCCACCCCAGAGGAGGTGGTGGCCATCACGGAGGCGCCCCTACCCACATCGAAGGCCAAGCTGCAGGCGTTCCTCGGCCTCCTGAACTTCTATCATGCCTTCCTGCCCCACAAGGTGGCAGAAGCTGAGCCCCTACACCAGTTGCTAGATAAGGGGGCCAAGTGGGTCTGGGGGCCACACCACTCGGCCGTGTTCCAAGCGGTGAAATACTTGTTGGTTTCAAATGCTGTCCTGGTGCACTTTGACGAGTCCTTGCCAGTGGTCCTGGCTTGTGACGCGTCTCCTTACGGGGTGGGGGTGGTCCTGGGCCATCGGCTTCCCGATAGGCAGGAGGTGCCGGTGGCTTACTATTCCAGAACCTTGTCAGCGGTGGAGTGGAATTATGCCCAAATCGATAAGGAAGCCCTAGCCATAGTCATGGGAGTAAAATAATTCCATTACTACCTTTCCGGTAGGGCTTTCACTGTGGCCATGGACCATAAGCTGCTCCTGGGCCTCCTTGCTCCACACTGCCAAACCCCGCACATGCTGTTCCCGTGGGTGCTTCGGTGGTCCATTTTTCTGTTGGGGTACCAGTACTCCTTGGTGCATCACCCTGGGAAAGCCATGGGCCACGCTGATGCCTTGAGATGTCTCCCGCTGCCATCCTGCGACCCGGACCCAATGCCCACCTTCCACGTAGCCCTCATCGAGGACCTCCCGGACTGGCCTGTCCAGGTATCTGATGTGGCCCGCCGCACAGCCCAGGACTGAATCCTCTCCCGAGTTTCGGACTGGGTGGGAAGGGGGTGGCCTGATCATCCAGGCCCTGATTTTGCCGCCTACACTGCAAGGCACAATGAACTGTCCACCCACAAAGGGTGCTGTGAGGCTTCTGCTTGAAGTAGTCAAGGATCAGATCTTTGTTGATGAAACACAGTTCTTTATTTCCAATTACTACATTAGTACAGGTCCTCGGATCATTGTCAGAGATAACACATACAATAGAAGCAGGACTAATATACCCGCCAGCACAGTTTGAATTGCCCATAGGTAACCAATCAACAGGACGGAAAAACCGCGGGCTAAAGGTCCCTTGACCGTTTGCTTCCCACAGGAAAAGGTTAGGTGTGAAGCAGTAAATTTCCCTTCTTAAACCAGACCCCTCAGATGTAACCATCTTTCACATAACAAATAGCTTTCTCCAAGGCCTTCACACGTTGATAAGAAACTGGTCCCTGTCTCCCCTGGCAGGGAGGAAAGGAATGCGGAGGCGCGAGGGTGAGAGGCCAATTGTTCTCATGCTCTGAAGTCGCCACCCTCCCGGACAAATGGTTACATTAACCAGCCCTGGCCAGAGCCATAAACCCAAGGCCATAAAGACATGAGAAGGGACAGTGGATAGCATGGTTTAAACAAACAAGCATCAAGTATCCAATATAGGTTACATGGTAAATGCAAGGATAGGTTACACAGGTTACATAGATAGCAATAAGTCCAATAAGCCCCAGAAGCCCTTGTTAGAATGCATAGATTCTGACAGGTGCCTGCTATGGGAGATGAGAGTGGTCATCCTGGGGACACTCCGCACCAAAGTCTTGGTGGCCCTTCACGAGTCTCATCCCGGAATTGTCCAGATGAAGGCCCTGGCCCGCAGCTACGTGTGGTGGCCAGGCATGGACAAGGAGATCGACGACCAGGTCCATCGGTGCAGCAAGTGCCAGGAGTCGCGCCCCAAACCTCCTCACGCCCCCATCCGGCCCTGGGAGTCGACCAACAAGCCCTGGTCTTGACTCCACCTGGACTTTGCAGGGCTGGTCCAGGGCCAGTTGATTTTCATCACTGTAGATAGCTACAGCAAGTGGCTGGAGGTAGTCCCAGTGCGGACTACCTCGACCGAGGCATCCGTCTGAGCCATGTGGTGCATATTCACCACCCACGGACTTCCAGACACCCTCATTACGTACAACAGGACGGCCTTCACCTCTGGGGAGTTCCAGCACTTCATAGACTGCCTCAGCATCCGACTCATCTGCTCAGCGCCCTTCCAACCCGTGACCAATGGGCAAGCGGAATGAATGGTAAGAACTACCAAAGAAGCACTCAAACAGATGGATGAGGGCGACTGGGAATTCAAGCTGGTGAAATTTCTATTCGGCCAGTGAAATACCCCCCACACCGGGACTGGACGCAGACCGGCGGAGACGCTGATGGGCCAGCACCTTGGCTCCATGCTAGACCAGCTCCACACCGACCACGCCACCAACAGCCACACCAAGTCCATGCTCCAGTAAGCTCACTCAGGACGCGAACGTCGCCGGCTGGGGTACTTAAAGGACTCTGTTTGCAAGGGGGAACTGGACCATGGGGGGAGGGGTGTTATGTATCAATATTGCGGTCACCATGTGCTCGCATAATGGCGACCGCCACGTAGACATTCGCACATGGCCTGAATCTACCTGAGCTTTGGCCAGGTAGAACAAAGCCGGTCGGATCCTTAACAACCACCAATCATGAGCCTAGGTTTCCCCCTCAGGGACCTATGAACTGTAACCACTATCTTAAGGTCCTATCAGGACATTTGGGCGAGGTCGGAGGATTGTCTCCGACTGGCATAAAAGAGGGCTCTGAGCCCGGGGTTTCTCATGTTCCATCTTGACCCGCAGTAAACTACAATGCTGTTTTCACGGTTACTGGCCTCCCGACTCCAGTACTTTTCAGTTCTCGACACGTCTACTCCCCTGGCTTAGAAGTCAAACCTCTTTTACTTTGGAAACCAGACTGCTTGTTTTGCTGGGTGACAAGCTATCATCAAACATTTCAAAACAGCTCTGCCGGCGCATGCCCATCTCCCTTAGCTGAGGCTGTCTGGGACTGCAGCCCAACAGTGGCTATTTCCTTAGCTACCTGGAAAAGAGATATTTTTCAGTCAGTCATTCCAGAGGGGCAAGTGCGACACAGTGCCATCCTAAGCAGAGACTGAGACCCTTCTGGATCTATTGAAAACAATGGGTTTAGGCAGGGCTATTTTTGGGCAGGAACACACAGGAACGGCGTTCCGGCTGGCTTCTGCATTGGCCACACCCACAGCCTCCCCCCCCCAGTACCTGGGGAAGCCGATCCAGAAACTGCCCGCATTCCCTCTGGTTCCCCTTGCGCTCTCCAAGCCGCGGGGCACCTGGGGAAGCCAATCCTGGGAGGGAGCTGCACTGTCAGGGGTGTGGCCTAAAATGCTAATGAGTTTCTGCTGTTGGGTGTGGCCTGTTATGCTAATGAGTTCCTGCTGGGCTTTATCTACAAAAAAAGCCCTGGGCTTAGGCACTGCTAACTCCCTTTAGGACTGCACTGTTAGCTACTTGCAGCAAAAATGTAAAAGAGACTTGCAACACTCTCTACCTTCAGACTGACAACATTTTATTCCACCCTGCACGTCTGTGGACTGGATGCAGCGGTTCCCCAACTTTTTCGATAGGGTGATCCCCCAAGTCCAATTCACGTGGCATGGTGACCCATCTAAGGTTGGCCCAAGGGGCTTTTTGGGGGGAGGGGGCTAGGTATTGGGTATAACAAGTTTAAAACACTTCAGTGTATTTACAGGGTTAATGTTGTTTGTATTAATCAACAGGAAGTCACATGTTTGTTTGTAACCAGGGGCGTAGAGTTTAAAAACTCCCGGGGGGGCAGGGGCTCTTCGGTGCACGTGCGCAAAGCGCGCACATTTGCCGGGACCATGTCCCCCCTGCCACCGCCGCCTCCCCCCCACCTGTCCACTCCTGCTTCCGTCCCTCCGTCCGTCCAGGGGCCAGCTGGGCATTTGCTTAGCTGGCCCCTGGACGGACAGAGGGAGGGTCGGAGTGGCCAGGCGGGGGGGGGGAGAGGTGGCAGCAGCCCTAGGAAGGGCCGAGG
The DNA here is from genome assembly GCA_029233225.1 of Lepidodactylus listeri. Classification (NCBI taxonomy): domain Eukaryota; kingdom Metazoa; phylum Chordata; class Lepidosauria; order Squamata; family Gekkonidae; genus Lepidodactylus; species Lepidodactylus listeri. Next base: position 104,612,871 of record JARCFY010000009.1, on the reverse strand, counting down.
GAGGCGCAGCGAAGGGCGCACCATTTCCCCGGGGGGGGGGCTCAGTCCCCCCTGGGAAATTTCGGGGGTGGCTTGAGCCCCCCCATAGTTGACGCCTATGTTTGTAACCAATCTGTCTACACAACAGTTAGCCGGGGAAACTTTGTTAGATCCTTCACCCTCTGACTGGAAACCAGGTGCCAGCTATGTAGCATTTTGTGGTTTCTTCTCTTTGCCTTTGTTCTTGCTTGGAGAGGAGCCGCCCTTCTGGCTTCTAGTCTTAGCTGTAAAGATGTAGAATCTAGTTCTTTGTTATTTTGCGTCTGGTTTACCTTTTCCCATGTTAGGTTTATGGTAAACTTTTACCTTTTAAATACACATGGACTCAGTCTCTCAATCTGTACTCTGCTGATGTTTAACAATTTTACTCTGCTTAAATATATTTTTACCAAGAATAACTAACACTAGGCAAACTAGGGCTGTGGTGGCTCATTGGTTAAGACACTGAACTGCACACTGGAAGGTCAGTAGTTCGGCAGTTCGAGACCCGAGTGCCACGTGACAGAGTGAGCTCCTGTCTCTGCCCCCAGCTCCTGCCAGCCTAGCAGTTTGAAAGCAAGAAATTGCAAGTAATTAAATAGGTATCGCTTTGGTGGGAAGATAACAGCATTCCATGTGCCTCGGTGTTTAGTCATGCTGGCCACATGACCATGGAGATGTCTTTGGACAGCGCTGGCCTTCGGCTTGGAAACAGAGATGAGCTCCACCCCCAAGAGTCGGATTCGACTGGCTTTCGAGCAGGGGAAACCTTTACCTTTACTTAGGCAAACTAGGACCTTGGCACCCACCTAGGTCAGCGTTCCAGTTTCTGCAAAGGTTAACAAGATGGATTTGAGAAACCTGCAGGCATCACACAAAGGGTGCGGCTGCCCCCACTCTGAAAGCCAAGCCCCTGGCATCCCAAAGTACATGGGGAAGTTACTTGCCAGCCTTTGAGCAACCTTCTCCTCTCCATTACTCCCTCTAATTTCCCCTAAGACTCTCAGCAACTCACTGTAGTTACCATCAGGGCATGGTTTACGGGATCCGAATGTCTCAGCAGTGGAGAAAGAATGAGAGCGTCAGACATCTTCTGTTAAAAGACTGTATAGGGAGGATCCACATATTTCATCTGAAGGTGCAAGTTCTAGACCCCAAGAGCATTTCCTTGCATTTTTTTTCCAGCCTTTCTAAAGTGGAAGCCTCCAACTATGGCTTACCTGTTGTGGTTGTCGGGATTGGAGGCCACTGCAGAGGCAGAAAGAGCCTTTGTACCTCTCCCGTATTTTAATCCCGCCTTGTCTCCAAGGGCCCTTCTGCATTTTATCCTCACAACGGCCCTGCAAGGCAGGCTAAGTTAAGAGAGAGCAACCGGTCACCCAGCAGCAGCCTTCCATGGCACAGAGGGGGAACATCCGGCTGCATGTTTAACGGGGGGGGGGGAGATGTTTCTGCATCCTAGCTGCCCCCTACGTAGAACCTTCTGAACCTTCTTGAATGGGAGCCGGAGATGGTCTAAAATGTAACCTTTGACCTCCTGGGAAGAAGAAGGTGAAACCGTGGCAGCCTCCATTGTGACTATAAAAAACAGTGGTTAATCAAATGTCTCTCTATCATCAAACAGAACACACAGTTCCCTTGAAAGGCTGACAGGAGAGGGGGGAACATGGTAGTCGTTAGACTAACAATACCGGGGATTTGTTTTAGATGAAGCACTAGGTGCAGGGCGAATGGGAACCAAACTGGGCAACATTCCCCATTTTACCAGCAGTGCATCCCTAACCATAGTTACAGCCTCCTAAATGCAGTTTAAGTCAGTGCACCCAAAAGTGTGTAACTCTGTTTAGGACTGCCCAGTGGGTAATATAAACTGGACGATAATACCTACTCTACGAGTTACTGTTTCAGAGGGCAGTGGGATCAGGCTGTTTCTCTCAAAACATAAAACCCCGAATTGCAACGACAAGGTTTGCGAGCAAGAGTCAGGAGCAATGCTCCCTCTAAGCTGTGGAGTCTTGTGAGCAAAAACTCTAATTTGTGAGCTACTGGCGTTAAAGCTGTGAGCGAGTGATTTGGCTGCTGCGTAAATTAGTTTGCTCTGGAGCCACATCCTTCCTGAGCGGAGACAAAAATGTGTGAGCTGGAGGCTAAAAAACTGTGAGCTGGCTCACACTAACTCAGCTTAGAGGGAACACTGGTCAGGAGTGACTTTTCGTAAAAGACATGCTGGTGAAAACCCCAGAGTCCCTGTGACAGAATGTGTCGCCTCCAGCCAACGTTTGCTTTTCTGTCTATCTTTTCCACCAGTGAGAGAAAGAGAGAGAATAAAATACAGCTACGTTTATTTTATTTATTTGTTTGTTTGTTTGTTTGTTTGTTTTTATTTTTTCAAATTTATATCCCGCCCTCCCCGCGAACGGGCTCAGTGGGTGGACTGCATGCACGAAAGAGAGCAAGACAGATCTTTTCCTGGGCCTTAAATAAAGCCACAAGAGAAAGAATCTTGACCGGTGCGACTTGTTTTGCGGGGATCCGGAAAGCTGCCAGGGGTGAGATCCCCACCTGCCCAGCCATCCAAGTCGAGCCAGCCCCATCCCGCTGGCTCTCCGGTCTCCTCGTAGATTCCCTGGCTTCGCTTGGCAGGGTCAGGAACTTACATTCATAACTGGGCTGCCCAGGCTGCAAATATTCCGATCTGGCCATTGGGGGGTTGATGGGAGGGGTGGGATGGGGGAGACAAAAGGGGCGGGAAACAACCTGACGAAGACGTCCAGAGGTTAGTGTGTCAGGTCTGCGGAGAAAAGCCCCAAAGACAAGGGGGACAAAAAGAGAGAGGAGAAGTCTGCAGAAAAGGACAAAGGTGCCTGCCAGTCAGACTAGGTGGAGCTAATGGATCCTCGGCCAGGGGAGAAGGAACATGCAAAGAAAGAGGCCGGGAGCCCCTCACAAAAGGGGCGGACAGTAATTGTGGAGCCCAAGCCCCGGGAGCACGTGCCCCTCCCTCGGACGCAAACACAGGCCACACAAAGGAGGGCTCATCGCTCTCCGCTGATGGCCTGGGCTGCTTGCTCCAAGGGTTGCTTGCGGCCATCAGCTCATACCCCCCGTAGACTTCTGGCTCGCCAGCCCTGTGGGTCCCTTGATAGGGAGAAGCCATGTCAGGTCAGAGACTCTGCACAGGCGTGGCAGGGGGAGGAAGCTAGTCCAGCGAGCAGCAGCGAGGGTGGCCCTTTTCACACGAGTGGTTTGCCCCAGATGGAGTCTGGTGGGAAGCTGGTTTTGCTTCAGGGCTTTGCCCCACTGCGTAGTGAGAGCCAGTTTGGTGTAGTGGTTAAGTGCGCGGACTCTAATCTGGGAGAACCGGGTTTGAGTCCCCACTCCTCCACTTGCACCTGGCTGGATGACCTTGGGCAAGCCATAGCTCTGTACCAGCTGTCCCCTCAAGGACAGCTTGGGAAAGAGCTCTCTCAGCCCCACGTACCTCACAGGGTGTCTGTTGTGGGGAGGGGAGGGGAAAGGAGTTTGTAAGCCGCTCTGAGACTCCCTTGGGGAGTGGAGGGCGGGATATAAATCCAATCTCTTCTTCTTCTTCTTCTTCTTCTTCTTCTTCCCCACAGCATCATGGTGCTTCTGTGTACCACTCAGGTTTTCCTTGGCTTTCCTGAGATCTTTCTCAGACCTCCTTTACTGCGATGTTTGATTAAAATGGGGGATTTGCTTCCAGAGGACGTAGGGATGGCCACAAGAATAGATTCAGGTGGGGTGACCACGTTGGTCTGAAGCAAAAGAACAAAGCTGGCGTCCAGTGGCACCTTTGAGAGCAACAAAGTTTGATTCTGGGGATGCTCTTTCATGTGCGTGCCAGAATCGGACGTTGTTGGTCTTAAAGGTGCCACTGGACTCCAGCTTTGTTCTATGGCCACAGGAATGTCTATCAGTGGCTACTAGCCCTGGTGGCTGAGAGGAATCTCCACATTCAGAGGCACTAAACCTCTGAGTCCCAGAGCTAGGAGGCAACATTCAGGGAAGGCCTCAGCCTCTCTGCCCTGTGGTTGGCCCTCCAGAGGAACTGGTTGAGGCCACTGCGTGAGACAGGAGGCTGGACTGGATGGACCCTCACTGGTCCGATCCAGCAGGGCTCTTCTTACATCCTTATGAAAGACTGCAGCAAAGCTGGGCTGGTTGTCCAGCTCTGCCATTTTCTCTGCCCCCCTCCCCGCCCCGAAGCAGCTACCTCCATTCTTGCATGCCACCAGGGGGCAGGCTTTATTGCCTTAGATTGGCCGCTGGCATCTATATATCTAATAGACGAGTGGCCACCCCCCTGCGGATATCTAAAACCACACGGGGGGGGCACTTGGGGGGGCAGGGAGATTTTCCTGCACACTTGGGAAACTCCCCCCACATGCAGAAAAATCTGAAAAGTTTTAAAAAAAACATTTGGGGGGATATTTAAATCTCCCCAAAACAAAAAGTGTTCCCTGTGCATGCACAGAGAACGCTTTGGCTGCTGTTGGGGAGGGGGTGGGAGACGGCTCGGCGGGTCTCGGGCTTCGCCGCCACTGCTGTTTGAAAGGGGTAGATGGCTCGGTGGGCCTCGCTGCCGCCACTGTTTTAAAAGCACTCAAGCCTTGGAGCGCGTGCGGGGGCGGGGGGAATTGCGGGCCCTGGAGCCGGGGGGAGGGGAATTGGGAGGGGGGAAATTGCTGGCTTGAGTGACCGTCAGCTGCTTGGGCCTTGGAGCCAGGGGGGGAATCGGGGGAAATTGCTAGCCCGAGCAGTCGTCAGCTGCTCAGGCTTTAGAGTGGGGGGGATGGCCGGGGGGAAGAGGACTTATCTGGGGCTGCAGCCTTTAGGAGTCCTCCCCCCTACACGAGTATCATGGGTCCCCCCCCTCTTGTATCGATCTAATAGTATCCCAGTCTGTCCATTACAGGTGTTTTAAGTAGGAAAAGCCTCTCCCCATCCCCTAGCGCAAGGGGAATGGCCACCACGGGGCAGGTGGGATGTGGGGGGAGTGCCACCTGGAAGCCCCTTTGCCTGCAGCAAAGCCAGGACTTCCATAGGAAAGCACTGCTGTGTGGGAAAGGCCAATGTATCTGATGAGTACACATAGAAGGTCACCTGTATTAATGCCCCCCCCGGTTTAGAATTAAAATGTCTCGTTTTTTAGAATGTTAGAATTGAAATGTCTGACTTCTGCACCACTCTGGCTCTCTAACTCTTCCATGGACTTAGAAAAGTGTAACCCTGCTGGGCAGAGCTTGGAGGGCTAGCAAATAATTGAGTGGGGGGAGGGGGCCACAGCATTGGGCCCTGCCAAAAACCTGGGGCCATAGCAGCATCCCAGCTGCTGGGTGTGCTGCTGCCAGCCCTGCCTCCAGTTCACTTGTAAGGGAGAACATAGGAACATAAGAGAAGCCAATGGTGGATCAGTTCAATGGCCCATCCAGTCCAACACTCTGTGTCACACAGTGGCCAAAACCCAGGTGCCATCAGGAGGTCCAGCAGTGGGGCCAGAACTCCCACTGTGCCCCCCCAAGCACCAAGAATACAGAGCATCACTTGCCCCAGACTGAGAGTTCCATCTATATTTTGCGGCTAATAGCCACTGATGGACCTCTGCTCCATATACGCATCCAATCCCCTCTTGAAGTTGTCTATGCTTGTAGCTGCCACCACTTCCTGTGGCAGTGAATCCCACATTTTAATGACTCTTTGGGTGAAGAAGTAATCCCTTCTATCTGTTCTGAGTGTACTGCTCATTCATTTCATTGAGTGCCCACGGGTTCTTGTATTGTGAGAAAGGGAGAAAAGGACTTCTTTCTCTGCCTTCTCTCTCCCATACATAATTTTGTAAACGACTATCACGTCACCCCTCAGCCATCCTTTCTCCAAACTAAAGACAACCTCTTCAACCTTTCTTCATAGGGAAAGTGTCCCATCCCCTTGATCGTTTTAGTTGCCCTTTTCTGCACTTCTTTATATGTGAAGGAGAAGATGTTCTCCCACTTGCTAAGAGCCCTGTGGTAAGAATAGAGGGCGGAGGACATGCATCGGGTGTCACACATACCATTAGCAGGCAGCAGAAACCCTTAGTAATTCACTTGCGAACATGAACCCACTTCCATGGGTAACCCTATGGAAGCTGAAATTGCTTCTTCTTCTTCTTTTTGGTTTTGTTTGGTTTTGCATTCTTCAAGCAAAAGACCCCTGGATTGACTAGAATATACATTTGATTTTTGCATAGCTTCAATGCTCCCTCTAAGCGGTGCAGTCTTGTGAGCAAAAATTTCACTTTATGAGCTCCTGGCATTAAAGTCGTGAGCGAGCGATTTGGCTACTGCATAAATTAGTTTGCCCTGGAGCCATTCTTCCTGAGTGGAGACAAAAATGTGTGAGCCAGAGGCTAAAAAACTGTGAGCTAGCTCACACTAACTCAGCTGGGGGGGAACACTGGCCTCCTACGTTATGCACACACGCACAAAGAGGGAGAAAGATATTCAAACACCAAAGAGCGTTTCCCCACTGCAGACTTCAGCCTGTCTACAATGTAAATATAAATCCTGGGCAAGGTAGAACGTGTCTACGATTTCTCTTCCACCTTCTGCCCTGCATTAATATGGCCGCTATGTATTGAATTTCCTGCTTTGTAGGCATAAATGGGGATTCTCAGGTGTCTCCCATCTGGGCACCTCTAACCATTTGTTTAGCTTCAGGAAGCCTTGCTGGATCGAGTACCTTCTTGTCTGGGTGCATGCCCTACTTCTGAAGTCGTTGTTCCCACAACCCACAAGGTGCGGCTCACGCACCACTGGAATCGTGCAAGAAACTGCAACCCGCATAGACTGAGCCGTTTCCAAACCACAGCTCTCATGTAGCATTTCAATGGTGTAGCATAACTAACGGTTAGAGCGTCGGAGGCCAAGCACTCTTTCTTCTGGTCAAACTGATTTCACAGGGTGGCTGTAGGGAGAACAGGCGGAGGGAACCATGTGTGCCAACCTGAAATCTGTGGAGGAAAAGAGGGAGGAAAATTTAAGAACCAACTCACCCTGCAGAGGGGTTTAAATGCAAAGGTGTTGAAATAGTCTCAGGTTAGAAATAGATTCCTGCATATTCCAAACTCTGATCCAGCTATTCAGGAAGAACCAGAGATGGTCTCTTGTGAAGCAATTCCGTGTTCCTGCAGTCTTCTTTCACTTGAATTCTGTGAGAAGGAGAGACGGCCCTCGGGAGGGGAGGGAGGAGGGGAGGGGAAAGGAAGGATTGATTTTTTTTCAATATTTTTTTTATTATGTAAAGTTTTCTAATACATATACAAACCAGTACAGTAGGTTAGAAGCCGTATTACACCATACACAACCAATAATAACCAAGTAAATTGTAACTTAACTCGTAGGGGTGGGATCGATATCAGCAACAACTGTCTTACCCACATAATAGTAACTTAAACTTTGCTTCGTTTTGCTTTTCCCAGTTTAATTTATCAATATTAATCTTTTCGATAACAGGGCACCATATCTCTAAGGGAGTCATCTCCTCTCCTTCTGCATCGTTATCATTAACTAGCTTGGTAACTTTTTCTAGTAAAAAAAAAATCCCAGATTCCATGCAACCCCTGTCTTATTGAGGGGGGAGAAGGAGCCTTGCAATTTTGCGCCATCCCTACTTTGGCTGCTATTATCAGTATGTTAATCAACTGTTTTCTCTTGGCAGGTGGACTCTCTGTTGGCCACAGGTGCCATAAGAATAGCGATGGTTCCAAAGGTAAGGTACATCCAGTAAGTTTATGAATCTGACAATTAATCTGAGACCAAAATTGGAAAATCGGTGGACACCAATGCTCCCTCTAAGCTGTGGAGTCCTGTGAGCAAAAATTCTACTTTGTGAGCTACCAGCATTAAAGTTGTGAGCAGGCAGGTGATTTGGCTGCTGCATAAATTAGTTTGCTCTGGACTAGAGCCATCCTTCCTGAGCCAAGACAAAAATGTGTGAGCCGGAGAGTAAAAAACTGTGAGCCAGCTCACACTAACTCAGCTTAGAGGGAACACTGGTGGACACCTGTTGTGGCCTTTTCCCTGCACTGTTTCCAGCAATTTGGTGACGTCTGAGGGTAAATCTGTGAAAGTTTAGCAGGTTTTAGGTACCACGAAATACTTGGAGCTCTGTCTCCTTTCTGGGACAGAGAGATTGTCGCGTGGGTTGGCCAGATCTGCTCCCGGCGGTGTGGTAAGCCAGGTCCCTGAAGGCCTTCACTCCATGCTCTCTGGTAGCTTGAGCTAGAGTTACTTTCCGTGGTCTAGAAGTATTTGATACATTTTGGATATCGTGCCTTTTCACATCGCCTGGAAGGTTGGATCGGTGGGCTGAAAAACCCAGTGAGACGTGGGGTTATGAATCCCGGGAGCTCATGATAGCCTTGGGATAAGATTGCAGCAGGCACCGCGCAACAGCCCCCCTCCAAAGTCTCTGACTCCCCCCCCACCCAGTACGACGGTATGGGCGAGGAATGCCCCCCTGCCCAGTGCTTTCTGCGCGGCCACCCTGGCCCGGCCTCCTGGAGCTCATTCCAGCAGTAGGCAGAACATGTTATCCCCCCCCCCCCCCGAGTGTCCTCCGAACAACGCCATAAAACTGCAGTCTTCGACACGGCCTCGGGGGCCGCATTTATTTGGCGTGTTTTTCTGTCGTTTTCCGCCGCCGCCCCCTCCTCGAAGCAGGCTTCACAGAGCGGCCCAGGCGGCAGTTATGAGCTGGGCGTCCTCCTGGAAACGAAATCCCCGTCCCAAAGGAGGCTGGCACGGAGGGGGGGAGAGAGAGAGGGGGGGGGGGGGAGCGGCTGCCCGCCAGAGCTGGCAAGGCGGGACTGGCCTGGCTCAGCAGGAGGAGGCCGCCCCGTGTCCCGCCCGGACTTCAGGCGCTTCCGCCAGCGGTTATTCTCAAGTCCCGACCCGTGGACGGGCGTTCACACACAAGGCAGTCCAAAAGAGACGCGTCTGGCATCGGCGCGCCACGTAGCCGTCCGAGGCGCCTTGGGGGGGGGGGGGCGGGGGACCCTAGCCCGGAATCGGAGCCTGAGGCCACGGGAATGCGTGGCGGCGGCGGGTTTCGACGGGGGAAGGGAAGGGGGCATCAAGCCCTTCCTTTCCTTTCCTTTTCTTTTCTCCAAGGGCCCCGTCCAAAGGAGAGCTCCTCTGCAGAACAGTCCGCGCGTTCCCTTTAGGATCTGTGAATTAGGGGCAATCGCGTTGGGCCTGGAGGAACCCAGCCCAGCTTAATCGTGAGGGTTTCTCCTAAACCTCCGTTTTCAGGCTTCCGTGTGGCAGCCAGATCAAGGATCCAGTCCCCGGTTCCTTCAGCCACATTTCCAGAGGGCGGCCGCCCCGTTCGAGGGGCAGCCGCGGAGGCCGAAGGAGGCGGAATGCCAGCTTTCCCTGCCGGCCGGGTTTCCCTGGTCTTACTTACTTACGAGGAACCAGGTTGCGGTTTGGGGCGGGGCGGGGGGGGGGGGGGAGGCTGGCGTTGCAAAAAGCGCCATCTGCGCCGCGGCCTTCGAGCTCTGGAGTTGGGTCAGGGTTCCCTCCAAGACTTCCTCCCCCCCCCCCCACCCCCCGCCCGGTTTTCCCGACAGCGGTTTCTGAAGCCGGTTTCTTTGGTCCTCGAGAGGATTTTTTGTCCCCCGTTTCTTTCCCCCCTTCCTATCAACTCGCGGCCGGACTGTTCCCTGCCCGGTTTTAGCGCCCCATCCTAGACGGAAACGCGCTCCCCTAAGCCCGCGGACTTCCCTGGACTGAGTCGGGGGGTCACCCCGTTTCGGGTCACACCGGCGGTGTCACAGCAGAAGCCCAGCCCCCCCCCCCGCCCCGCCCCGAGGGCAAAGTCAGGGCCCCGAAGGCGAAATCCTCTCCGAAGGGTTTGCCGTGGAAGGGCGCAGCCGCCTCCCTTCCGCGCGGAGACAAGCGCGCCTCTCCGGAAGCCTTTCTCGTCCTTCCTCCTTCGGCCCGGCATCAGGTCTCAGCAGCCAGGCCAGATGGAGACGGACGGGAGAGCCTTCTAAGGGCCCGTCGCCGATCTTTCCGTTTGGAATAACGATTCCGATTTGGGGGCCCACTTTCGCCGACTGCTTTCCGATTCCCGTTCGCTAGGCATCGACCCCCCCAGCCCCCAGCCCCCAACCCACCCCCTCCTGCGATGCGCCGCGCATGAAGGGCAGCCGAGCTGTCGGACAGGGTTCCCTCCTTCGAGGGCGGCGCGGGTAGGTGGGCAGCGCCGCCGTCCGGCCGCCAGAGGGCGCCGCTCTCCTCCCTTCTGGACGGGGAATTGATCGCGGCAGCCGCCCCAGATAATTAGTTTTATGTATATCATATTCGATCATCACAATCTTCCTTGCCTTAGCCTAGGATAGGGAGCCGGTAATATATGTTAAAACGGTTAATTTTTTTTTATTATCTCTCCGAATGGTTTTAACCAGTCCTGCCGCCCCACCCCCACCCCGAATCATGGCAGCAGCCACTGAAAATGCCGGCAATGCAGGCAAGGGGAAATCTAATTTTTCCCGGCGCAAAACCTAATTAGCCGTTTCGAGAAGAAAAAAGAAGGAGGTTAGCGCCAGCGCCTGAGACGGTTTTTGTTTAATAATCCTATTACTGACGGCTCATCATGTATAAAATGGTGCTGTGGGATGCAAAATCGCCCCACTTTGTTTGCGGGAGAAACGGCTCGAGCGCAGGGAGGCCCGGCCGGCCGGGCCGCGACGGAGGGCAGCCGGTTGTCTCGGAGGGAGGTAGGCAGGCGTCCTCTCTGTCCCGTCCCGTCCCGTCCCGTCCAGCGCGGCTTCTCTGGCCGCCCGAAGCACCCCCCCCCCCCCCCGCGGCAGGGTCAGGCCTGCCGCCTCCCCCCGCCCCAGCCAGCCTGCCAAGAGCCCGCGCCGGATTTCCCTTTGCCCTCCGGAGCAGAGAACGGAAAACGAAACCGAGAGAGGTTCAGCCCCCCCCAGGATTCCCTCCCGTGAGAGGAGTCAGGCGGCCCCCCTCCCCCGCTCCCAGTCCGAGGCCGGGGCACCTTCGAGACCCCCCACCCAGGTCCGCTCGAGGGAAGGGGGGAGCCTCCGTGGGCCAGGCCAGGCGGCACACTTCCCCCGGTCCGCGGGCAGGGCAGGCGCCCACTGGGAGGCGGGGACTCGACGGCGTCAGGCAGCCGCGAGCCCCTCTCTTCAACGGACCTCGGTGGGCCCCGGCTGGCCCGACTGCTTCAGACCCACGCGGCTGCCCGCCCGCCGGGGTCGACCTCCCCTGCGGCTCCGAGAGAGCGGCTTCCCCCCGTCCGGGATCGCCCAAGGGATCGCTTGCCCAGGCTCTTTTCTCGACGGACGCCCCCCCCCTCTCTTTTCTCCCGGCGGCGCCGTCTGGGGGCCCGATGCCTGGCGGCCAGGGGCCCGCGCGAGGGAAGCGGCCAGGCTGTCCAGGGGACCCCGTCGGAACACGGCGCGCCAGGGGGGGGGGGGGTGTGGTGGTGGTTCAAATGTGCCGGTGTCTTTGTGGCGGCCAGGGCGCCCGCCGGGGGTCCGTCCGGCCCAGCCCAGCCCCGCCGAAGCGCCCGACACCGGCGTGGTCTCTTCAGCGACCCCTGAGGCCGGACGACCCCCCGAGGGCCGCGCCTGACCAGCAGACGGGAGGGCCGGCGGCCCCAAAGAGCGCCAGTCGCTCCGCCAAGAGCCCCGCGGGGTCCAGACCGCTCCCCGCGGGAAACCCGCGCCCTCGACCATCGCCCCCCCCTTTCCCCGGGGGGGGGGCGCGTATGCAATCTGTGGCCGCGTCTTGGGAGTCCCTGTTGGAGTTGGGGGGGCTGAGAGGAGCCGCCGGGGTCCCAGGCGAAGGCCCCAGCCAGAGACTCGGCCTTTTGTTGGTGGTGGGGGGGGTGTTCTCCTAGAGGGGGTGGCTATGATGATGATGATGATGATTCTGCGCGAGGAGGGGGATCTCTGGACCCTGGGGACCCTCTGGGGGGTGGCTGGCCTCGGCCAGAAGGCCTCCCCCGTTGGACTCGGACGGTCCAGCAGCCGCGGGTCGAAGGGAGCTCATGGCCGCCTTCAGCAAGGGGCCCCGGCTGGCTTCGGTCCGGCTTTGGGGTTCCGAAGCCCCCGACGGCGCGGCTCTCCTCAGTCCGAGGCTGCAGAGGCGCCTCCCCCCCCCCCCCCGAGGCGGCGGGAATGAAAACGCCACGGCCTTGGCTTGACTTCTCTTCTCTAAAAAACAGCGACCCAATCCTCCCCAGCAAACGGGCCGAGAAGAAAGGCGGGGGGGGGGGGCGCCTGGGGTCCGGATGCCGGCCTGGCTCGGGAGCCCCGCGGGGGGGGGGGGCTGGCTGCGGTCCTTCTGGCCGGAGGGCAGCGTCCTGAGCCGGGGTCCTGCTGCCGGGGGCGCGGTTTTCCGGGGGGGAGGGTCAGTTCCATTCTGGCCGGGTGTGTGGGCCCCCTTCGGAAGCAGTCTGGGAGCCAGCAGCGCGGAGACCCAAGCCACCTGCCCAAATGTGGCCGGGCAGCGCCGCTTCATCTGGGGCTATGGTCCCAGGCGCAAGAGCCGGGAGAGGGTCGGGCTGCCCGCCCCTTGGAGCGGAGAGGTTGCCCGGCCACAGTTCCCGCCGCCGAGGGTCCCGGGTCTCCTGCCTGGCGCTCCCCGCGCCCAGAAAGCCCAGGCCTTGCGCTAACCGGGGCGGGGGGGGGGGGGGATATCCAGGCCGAGTGAAATCCAGGGAGCGGGAATCGGCTTGGCAATGGGGGGGGGGGGGCTTACGGGGCACTTTCCCCGCCGGGATCGGGGCCCTCGGGGAATCCTCTCCGCGCCCTCTGCCTGCCTCTCGCAGAACCTTTCTCCCTCCGGCACTCGGGGGCGGGCGGGCGGGCGGGGGGGGGCGCAGCCTATCCCTTGTGCCTCTCCCGGCCTCTCTTGAACGCAGAGCCGGAGAGGGATCGGGCCCGGCCGTCTGACCTTTTAGTTCGGCCGGAGTCTGTTCTGCGGAGAGCATTCCTGTTCGCGCGACTTCCATCGACAGGATCAGATGCCCCCCCTCCCCCCCCCCCCCGGCTAGCCAAAGCACGGAGCGGTGCCCTTAATCCCCCAGGCGAGCCCACACCCGCGTAACGAAGGGTCTCCTTCACACGCCAGGGAGCCGCGCCGCGCTGGAGAAGGGCAGGCCCCGGCGGCCGTCCGCCCGGCCACCCACGGGCCGCCTGCACCCGGAGCAGGGCGTCCTCTCCCCGCCAGACCCCCTCGAAGGGGACACGGGAGGAGGGCTCCTCTGCCCCCAGGCCTTGCAGGCGAGCAAAGAGGAGAGGGCTGCAGGCGGGGGGTCCCAACTCGTCCGGAGGGGAAGCGGGAGGGGAGCCGGGGCGGGGGGGGGGCTGCTAGGGGGGCCCTGCCGGCCTCAGCCGTTCTCGACCGCGCGGGTGAAACGCCGGATGAGCGGGAGGCGTCGGTGCGGCTGGCAAGTGGAGCCCGAAATCCTCCTGAGCTTGGAGCGGCGCTTTTGCGCCCGGGCCGGCCGGACCGCTGCCCGGTCCCGAATCCCAAGCGGGGCTGACTCGGGGTCTTGAGAACGGGCCCTGAATGGTGGGGAAAGATCATGGAGGGACCGTGGATCCGAGAGCCCAAGAATCCAGCCATTAAACGATGGATCCGAATCAACACAACCGTCGGAATTAATTTCTCCAAAACGGAAAGGTTTTTTTTAAAAAAAAAACAAACCCAGAAGGTGGATTTTGCCACGGACCGACTTCCCAAATATTCCCTCCCCGCTCCCCCCCCCCTTTTTGTGCTAGAGGGAAAGATGCCATTTTCTACGAGCTATTATAAAGCTCTCTTATTCTGGCCAAACACTGAATTTAAAACGAAAGCAGGCCTTTCTAACCGGTCGCCTGCGCTGTTCTCTTTTATTTCGTTTTCTTTATATTGTTGGATTTGTATCCCGCCGTCCTGGCCTAGCGGGCCAGGGCGGCTTCCATCAAATGTAATATACAAACAATGAAAAATAATCAAAATTCATCAGACAAAATGCAACGATATCCCTGTGTTCTTTGATGGGGGCTTTAGCTCTTCTCGTGTACCTTTTCCAATTTAGCATTTTTTTTGGGGGGGGGGGGGGGGGAATCCTGAAACTAGGGGGAGAAAAGTTGATTCGAGCCCCGCTCCTGCCGGGGAGCAAAACCCCCGCGGCGGCGTCCAGGGGCGGCGGAGAGAGCGCGAAGCGATTTCAGGACTCGGCCAGCCGAGCCGCGCTGCCTTTCGGGGGGGAATTCACCGACGGGGGGGCTTTTGAGGTTGGATCCCGTTTGCGGGAGAAGTTCTCTTCGCCCTGGGAGGCGGAGGGTCGCCCGGCTAAGAGGACTGCAGGAAGGCAACGCCTCAAGGCAGCGGGGGGGGGGGGGGGCGATGAGAGCAAGGCTCCAGGCCTTCTGGGTTACAAGAGTGATTCGGTGGGTCGGTCGGGCTACTCGTTCGGGCAGTGGGGGCGGGGGGGGGGGGGAGGAGTACGCGGAGGTGTTCGTGGATCCGGCCCCGGTCTCGTGGGCTCCCATCCTCCAAGGACGCTTTGCCTGCGGGTTGACCTGAGCAGCAAAAAAACCCCTCCCCGCACGCAGACCATCGATGGGGGGGGGGGGGGGGAGGCGGCGATCCTCGGGCACTTTACTCTACTCCAAGGGAAGGCCCAATGGAAGCTCTCCGAACGGCGGCGTCCCCAGCCGCGGGGCAGATGCGAAAACGGACCAGTTGCCAACTTCTGCCTAGCCTGCCGGACGGGGCGTCCGGACGAAGTGCCACCCCCCCTTCCAAACCCCCCCCCCCCTTTCCCCCCCAACCGAACCCTGACCCTCAAGAAACGAAGGGAAGGCGGCCCCTGAAACCGGTCTCATCCCCCTCGGAAGGGCGGCCGACGGTCGACCCAAAGAGGACCCCCCCCCCCCCCGTGCCCGCGCGCCGCTTCCGAAGGCCGCCTGCCCCACGCCACGCGCGTGCAGAGAGCTGACGGTGCGAACGCCCCGGGTCCGGCGCCCCTAGTGGGAAGCCCCGAACTGTGGGCCCGGAGCTTGGCAGCGGCGCCCGGCCTCCACCCGCTGGCAGACAAGGTCCCCCGGGGGGGATCTCTCCAGCCCGCGCCCTCCAAGGACCCCGCCAGAAAGCCCGGCAAGGGAAAACGCCGGCCAGGAGGAGATCCGTCGAAATCACAGCCGCAGCAAAACCGAAAAGGACAAGCGGGGGGGGGGGGGGGGAGTATTTAAGTGAAACCGGTGGGCCCTGCTCTGGAGCCTCTGGGCCTAGAATCGAACTTGGAGAATTACGGGAGAAGGGAAGAAGGCGGCGGCTGCCTCGTTTAGATGCTGAACTCCTGGGGGGAGGGGGCCCGGCCTTTTCCCTTAGGCAGTCTGCAGCTGATGTTCTAGGGCCCAGCAAGAATAATTAATCTAGAACATCATTAGAGCATCGCCTCCTCATCACTGTTATTAGGACTACTCAGTACAGATCAGGCCCCCCCCCCCCGGCCCCCAAATGCCAGCAGGTGAGGGGCTGGGGGGGGAGACACCTAAAAGTGCTGTTTGTTTTTCAGCTCACAGAAAAAGGAAGGAAATTAATTACAACCAATTAATAATTAATCCCTTTTTAAACAGCTTTATTATCTTCCCTTCCCCGCCTCTCACCCCCTCACCCCCCCTCACCCCCATTCAGGCACCGGGGGGAATTTTGTCTGACAACCCCCGAAGACCAAATGTCAAGTTTAACCAAATAGTTTATTGCTTTAATCAAGGCGCGCCTGCAAATAAATTAATCAAAAGCAAATATGTCCTCCATGAGCCTCATTTGCCCGTAATGGATGGAGGGGAAGCACGGCGGATATTATGGTCTGTCATTCAATCTAACAAGTGAACATTTATTGCATATATATTAAAAATTATCCCTTAATCGAGCGGGGAATGGGGGGGATGCCGTTATTGGAGTCTTCCCAGAGGTGAAGTCCCCTTTGGATAGAATTTGGGAGGAAGAGAGAAAGAGGTTTCTCTTCTCCGACCCCCCCCCCCCCCCAAAAATGGCCTGAAATACTGTGTGCCACTGAACTGCGTTACTGAATACCACAGCAAGAGACATATAAACTGGGGTTGAAAAGATTGTATCTTTTTAAACCAGAGAGATGTAGATTGCATGAAAGTAACAAATTATTTAGGGGAGGGGGGCAGCAAGGGAGTCAGCCAGGGAGGATCAAGTTCTCTTTGTTGTGTGTGTCTCCCCCCCCCCCCCCTTGGTCACATAATTTTCTGATTAGGCATAAAATTGTCTTCATAGGCGGGATTGCCGGCTCATAAACACAACCATTATGGCTCATAAAGGAAGCCCTTGTGATCGGCTCCTCTCAAAATAGAAAAGAAGTTTGGAGACACCCCCCCCCCCACTCTCTTTGTTCCCTTTTTGTGAAGATGGATGACCAGGGCCATTAAGAGGGTGACTCCGAGTCAGGACATTGTCCAAAAAAGGAAGCATATCTCTCATAATCATTATGATAATAATAACAGAGAGGACTCGCTTCAGGAGGAGACCAGTTGGTTCTGGGGGCAGGGAAACAGATCGGAGACTAACGGGAATGCCCGAAAATTGAGGGGTCAGAAAGGGTGGGAGGTGGACCGAGAAAAATTAAGAGAGGTATAGAAAGTGGAGGCAGGTCGTGGGACAAAGAAATGAGTTGAACAAGGAGTTGTCGTTACTGAGCAGTGGACTCTAATCTGGAGAATCGGGTTTGATTCCCCAGTCCTCCACATGCAGCTGTTGGTGTGACCCTGGGTCAGGCACAAGTTCTGTCAGAGCTGTTCTCTCAAGAGCAGTCCTTGAAAGAGCTCTCTCAGCCCCACCTACCTCACAGGGTGTTTGCTGGGGGGGAGGAAGGGAAGGAGATTGTAAGCCGCTTTGAGACTCCTTCAAGTAGTGAAGGGTGGGGTATAAATCCAATTTCCTCTTCTTTTTCATAATTATATGAAAGGGAGGAATGGACAATAGTTACATAGTTTACCACCATTTTATGTGATCAACTTTCTCAGCATGCAAGCATGAATCTACCTGACATAAAGATGAGCTAGAAAGGCCTTGGTTAGCGTACCTGGCCTTTTGTCCCCTGGCCGACGCATGACAGGGCCTTTTGGGTGGCTTCCCCAAAACTGTGGAACAAGGAATTCCTTTGGCTCCCTTCATGGAGGTTCTACAGATGGGGGGTCAAGACTCGACATACCTTTTAACACTCCCAGTTCATTTTCATCTTTTAGCTGTGGTTACTGTTTCTGCGCTCCTGCTTTGTCGAAATGTAGGAAATTCCATAGTAGCGGTTGTTTTATGCAGTTGGTTTATTCTGTAAGCCGCCTTGGACGGACACGGTATATTGAAAGGTGTGCATGTGTATGACATTTTCCATCCAAAAGCTACGCTTTTTAAAAATTGCATTGATTTCCGTCGGAAAGAACTGAACATGCCTAAGTGATCTGTTGAATTAAGTGGGACTTATAAGGCCCACACAAAGAATGCACCCTTCCATATGGGGCTGTCAGAGCATGCAGATCTTCCGAAGAGGCCCTTCTTCAGAATTCCACCTAGGGACGCTGCGAATATTGCCATGAATGCATTTGATAGTTAAACTTGCTGTGCTCAAAGATGTTGATCAGATGTGAGCCAGTCAGCCAGCTGTCCGGTTCATGCCATGAATGCCCAGAGAATCAGTTTGCTCCAGGTTTTCAGAAAACTGTGCATGCCCAGAGACGCCACCCATTGAAACCAACTGGCAGCCATGCACTTCCTAGGGACAACTTGGGTGAACATCAAAGGGCAAGATTGTATTAAAACACAGGATTTATTTATGACTTGTTTATACACGATCTGTGACTGGTTTCATTGTCTATTCAAGCAATTACCTGCTGAGCGGAGCAGTTATGCAGCGGGTACAGGGTGATGGTAGAACTCAGTCTGGCTGAATGAGAATGCGCGTGTGCAAAAACCCAGTTGTGCTGTACTGCACGGTTAAGAAGGAGCACAGTGAAATAACCTGTCGGATAGCCACAAATGGGTTGATGAACAGTCAAAACTGACCACTGAAACATTAAGCTCCCTGTTTGCAGCTGGTGAACAGGACGTGAGTCAAACTGTAGGATGTTCAGACATCCCTAATCCCAGTCTTCAGAAATGAGGCGGGGAGCCAGTTTGGTGTAGTGAACCTGGAAGAACCGGGTTTGATTCCCCACTTCTTCACATGCAGCTGCTGGTGTGACCTTGGGTAATTCATAAGTACTTTCAGAGCTGTTCTCTCAAGGACAGTTCTCCAGAGAGCTCTCTCGGCCTCACCTACCTCGCAGGGTGTCTGTTGTGGGGAGGGGAAGGGAAAGGAGATTGTAAGCCGCTCTGAGACTCCTTTGGGTAGTGAAGGGCGGGGTATAAATCCAATCTCCTCCTCCTCCTCCTCTTTCTATTGGAGACAAGGCCTTTTCAGTATTGACTCCAAGCACCTGAAAGGGCAACTCATGGTACCTTCTAAAGGAGGCAAGACTCAGTTGTTTCTTAGGCCTCAATGGAAAACCAGTTCCTTTGGATGGGTCCTCAGTTTAAATGGGACTGAAGACATTCTGCAATGAAATGCAATGGTTTCTCCTTCCCCACCCTTCAATCTGTCTTTTCCCATATGATTGTTAATAGTGTGTTTCAAATAGTTTTATGAAACACTGCATGCTCCCTTGGGCTGAGTATACCTGTTCGGAAGGAACTAAATATACAAAATGGTTAAACATTGGTTTGTAATGTCCAAAACAATTAAACATAGGAATTCACAACCTGAAAATCTCATACAAGCAGCACCTAGTTTCTAAATGCTTTTATTTTTGGCGACTCTTAACTTCCAAATAGAAGTGATTAGGGTTCTTCTGGCTAGTTCGATCCTAAATCGATCAGCTTGAAAGCGGATCGGCGCCATAGTATATTCCAGGACCAAAGCGACAGATGAAAGGGAGTCTAGATCTATTAAAAGAATAGGATCTTTCCCCCCTTCTCTTTAGTGATAGTCCCATATTCTTACTGGTTTTTAATTGGGTTGGATCCAATGCTCCCTCTAAGCTGTGGAGTCTTGTGAGCAAAAATTCTGCTTTGTGAGCTCCTGGCATTAAAGCTGGGAGCAAGCGATTGGGCTGCTGCATAAATTTGTTTGCTCTGAAGCCGTCCTTCCTGAGCTAAGGCAAAAATGTGTGAGCCGGAGGCTAAAAAACGGTGAGCTAGCTCACACTAACTCAGCTTAGAGGGAACACTGGTTGGATCCAGACTATACTGGCCATTTCTGCTAGTCTTCACTTCTTGCTGCAACCCCCCCCCCCCCATGTTACTCCACAGGACCCCCCTCTCTCCCAGGAGCTGCAGTGGGGGACAGGGAAGTACCATTTTGCCTTTAGAAAAAGATTTGTCTGGATGCAACCCATGATGTTTCACTTTGGGCCCATTTAGAATATGTGAACTTGGGGGCGCACCCTTGGCTCCACCTCGATGACTACACAAGCTGGCGATCAATGACCAGAGAGAGAGAGAGAGAGAGAGATTTGTAGAGCAGCTGGTACATCAACGACATCACAGAGATCTCAGCGCTCACATCTGTTTGGAAATATAAACTTGTCATCTGAAAAACCCTTTTGCCAATCTTGATGGGTGCGGATTCTCTGGATTTACCCAGAAAAAGCAATTGCTACTCCCTCAGACGTCCTTTCTCTAGTCTTTCTTAATGTGCCTCAAAGTTGAGCCCTGGTGCAAATTAAGCCCTGGATGGCACCATCTAGAGAGAGAGAGAGAGAGAGAGAGAGCGTTATTAAATTATACTTGCTCGACTTGTCCTTCAAGTATCTTGACCAAGTCAGAACCAGCAGAGTGGGTCAGGCCACTCAGCCAGGGGGCCGCCGGGTGTCTCGTGGGAGCTGGCTCCCTCTGTGCATGCGGCATCTGTTGTGTGCAAGGCAACAGAAGAGGGCAACTCCCTTACAAGCAATGAATGGCTGTCCACAGGAATCCTTCCTCCCAGGCACGGGATAGGCCGAGCCCTGCTGGGAGCACAAGTACTAAGTGGATGGAGATGGATGGAGCTCCTCTGATTCCCCGCGATGTGGTGTCAGGCCCGGGACAATTACTGCCTCCTGAAGGCCGCCGGACAGACTGGACTGCCACTGACCTCTGCGCAACGGCCCACTGGCAACCCGGAGGAGTTTCTCCCCTGCAAATTGCTGGCTGGCTTTTACAATAAGCCAATTTGACATAAATAACTCCCATGCTGTGTCTACGCTTGCGTGACCTCCTGAACCCGGGCGGAGGCGCTCCTGCCTCTCGCATCCAAGCAGAAAGCGGAAGGTTTTTTAAAATTAATCCATCAAAAAATCTAGTTATGACTGTGAGAGGAGATCCTTACTGCCCCAGTGCCCAGACGGGTAAGAAATGAATTAATAATATAATGAAAGCATTGATTTGACTGAGGCTGTGGTCACACGGCGCCCTAATCACAATTTTCTCCCGCTGGACTTTAAATGCGGGATTTTTTCTTTCAAGTTGGGATGACCACAACACATCCAAACCTGGTGGCAGCGGTGGCGGCTGGGGGAGGCAAGGCGAGGGCCACGCGAACGCCACACAGAGGAACTGGCTGGCTGGCTGGCTGGCTGGCTTGATCGCCCCGCACTCCACTCTGGGCCCCAAGACCCACTGGCCGCTGCCTGATGGAAAGCAGGGATAGATTTTAAGGTATATCTGTGAAAAAATAAACCGACTCAACAACTGGAAAAATTCAGAGGGAGGGCAGATATGCAGAAGGCTCATGTCCAGCATGATTCTGATACTTGTGGATTGACTCCTAAGAAAAGAGGGAATAAATTAAACATGGGGAAAGCCCCAGTATGGAAAAATCCTAATTATCTGAACTGATTCCTTAATGTCTTTAGAAGACAATTCAAAGTACAACAAATTTAGAGTCCAATGGCAGCTAGGCAGCAGCCGGCGGGGCTCGGGGCCCAAAGCGGAGCGCAGGGCGTTTCGAGGAACCAGGGCCGCCAGGCGCTTGAGTGTCTATGCGCTCAAATGCAAGAAAAACAAAACAAAACCCGAAGGACGATCAGACGGCCCGTATCGCAATCATTGCGAGAGAGGGCTGTCCAGATCAGCAAAATCGCAGGTTTAAAGCGCAACTTCCAGAAAAGTGGTTGGTTTTCCCAGGGTCGGAAGATGTGCTAAGGACCCGAAAGTGAGCCCGCTTCAGCACAGGAGTAGGCGCAGCCAATCTGATCAGCCAATTTAAATCCGGGAGGGAACAGCATTCAATCCCAATTTAAAGGACCATGTGACCACAGCCTGAAAGAGGTCACTATCTAGCCAACGTTAAGCCCTTTGAAGTCACGTGAATTTCAAAATTAAGCACATGCTGAACTCTCTTAGAGAAGAGGAGGAGATTGGATTTATATTCCAGCCTTCACTACCTGAAGGAGTCTCAGAGAGGCTTACAATCTCCTTTCCCTTCATCTCCCCACCACAGACACCCTGTAAGGTAGGTGGGGTTGAGAGAACTCTGAGAGAACAGCTCTGAGAGAGCTGTGACTGACCTAAGGTCACGCCGGCAGCTGCACGTCGAGGAGAGGGAAATCAAACCCAGTTCTCCAGATTAGAGTCCGCTGCTCTTAACCACTAAACCAAACTGTACACCATAACAGCAGTGGTCAGTGGGGTAGTTACACTAAACCACTACACCATAATAGCGGATTGCAGGTCAAGTACTGAAACTGGGAACCTAAAGTACAGATACTCAAAGATAGTTGTTTAAACACTTGAGGGGTATAAAGGAAGACCTTGCTCCTGAAAATAAGCTAAAAAACCAACCAAAAATATAATAAGTTGTTTGTTGTTTGTTGGTTAGTGGTCTGCAATTCTACAGCTTATCTGGTGACATGGAATCACTGAGGCTTCTTACCGATAAACGCCATTGTGCCGAGCATAATAATTTTGATTTAGATTACATTCGTGTTTTGTGTTGAGTTTGTGAAGTCAAAGGTATTTTAAAATTCAACCAAATGACACTATATTAAATTTGTAATGGACATTTTTGATAATCTGATGATTGGAACAAATGACTTATTTACACAATGGATTTTTTTTTGTGAATGCTTACTGTAATGCAATGTTAAATTATAATAGTTTTAAAAAATGGTTCCCAAAAGTATGGTATCCTGCCTTCCATCAACTTATGGCTCCCTCATACTTTTCCCTGTGTAATATTTGCTTACGTCTTTCAGATCTGGCCCTTATCAACTATAAGAAAGATGTTTTCTAATGCTTTTGGTGCAAGGAGGCCATACATAGCACTGGAGTGTTGGGTACTGCCTTGCGATGCGTTGGTGGGGCAGATAGAATCCAAAATGATGGTCGCTATGCTAGTTAAGTAACAAAGGGGAAGTACAATGCCCTAATTATCTACAATTATGAAAACCCTGATAAATAACCAAAATTACCCCAAATCTCTGCTTGACACTTTTGTCTAACAAGACAATAATTCTGTTCTATGTTGCTTCAATTGCCAACCATTTCTGGTTTCACTGATATGATAAAAAATTTCCCAGCAAGAGGGAAACGGTCTCTTTTCCTTGGATGCTGCGGCCATGAGCCCATGCAGACCTCTCCTCTGGGAAGGCAGCCATCTTTGACCATGTGCTTGCCCAGAAGGCTACAGACAGCTGCAAAGTCATGGTAACTCTGCAAATATGTACAACATCCTAAGCTTAAGGAGCCTGTCCTACTTTAACATCTGATAGGGCAGGGATGGGCAAATTGCGGCCCGGGGGCCACATGCAGCCCGCCAAGAAGATTTCAGGACTTCAAGAAAATTGAGCCTAAATTCAATTTGCTCTCTTATCCCATCATTGCTGATATTGATACAGCACCTGAGGAGCTGCAGCTTGAACTTATTGACATGCAGTCAGATCACACTGTGAAAGAAATGTTTAATGCTGTGACATTAGTTGACTTTTACAAATCTTTGTCTGCTGAAAAAATTTCCATGTATGAAGAAATTTGCTGGGAAAATGTTCTCTATATTTGGGTCTACATATATTTGTGAGCAAAGTTTTTCTTGCATGAAGATCAACAAGATTAAATATAGATGCTCTTTGAAAGACATTAACTTGCAGGCTGTGATGAGAATCTCAACAAGCAATCTCACTCCTGATTTCAAAAAAATTGTAGAAAAGTGTCATAGGGTACATTTGTCTCATTAAACTGATTCTAAAATTAAATGTGCTTGCAGCTATAGATGATATGAAATTAGCACAATAAATAAATTGAATAAAACTACCACTATTTTATTTAATTTATATTTATTGATTTTTATGATACAATTTATACCTTTTCTGAAATGCAAAGTTAACAAATGAATGCAATCATTTTAAAAGGTGCGGCCCTCCGCTAACCTCCACTCCCACAAAGTGGCCCCCAAGCCAAAACAATTGCCCACCCCTGTGATAGGGCATGAATAGTGAGAGGGACAGAGGATTTCAATTTTTACCTAGTTCTTTTGTTTCCCTTGCTCAGATCTGGTGCTGTGCTAAAAGCATGCTTGTAAATATTTTCTTTTTTTTAAATTTTTTTATACCTTTGGATGCTGGGAGTGGTTCTCTGTACCACATAGACCTCCACTTTCTTGGACACACTGTTTTAAAAGGAGCGCCCAGAGAGGGAAGGCAGGAAGTTAGCAAGTAGCCATTCCTCCAGGGGCGTGCAAAGCAGTAATCTGTCCCTGTGGTGACCGAGAGACACAGGAGCAAGGCCTTGGAGCTTGGAAGGGAAGCTGGAAGTCCTGATCCTACAACAATCAGGTGGTGGCTGCGGGCTACCCTAGAGAGAAGGAAAAGCCCCTCCAGGGAGTTGGGAACCCCTAGGAGGGCAAGGCAGAATAGGCCTTGCAGGCCAGAGCAGGCCTGTTCTGCCATTCTTATTACAATTCTACCAACTCAGCAACTTATTAAAATAAAATCCCACTTTTCTAAAAGCATTGTCATGCATATGTAGTACACACAGGGCTATTTTTGGGCAGGAACGGAGTTCCGGCTGGCTCCTGAGTTGGCCACACCCAGCAGGAACTCATTAGCATAATAGGCCACACCCAACAGCAGAAACTCATTAGGATTGGCTTCAGTAGGGGTATGTGGCCTAACATGCAAATTAATTCCTGCTACGAGAAAAGCTCTGGGTTTTGACAACAAACAAGGTAAATAGAATAAGAAGCAAAAGGTGGGTGTGGCTGGATGACCACTCTTCTGGTAACACGGGGATGTGGCCTAATATGCTAATAAGCTGTGCTGTCAGTGGTGTGGCCTAATATGCTAATGAGTTTCTGCTGTTGGGTGTGGCCTATTATGCTAACGAGTTCCTGCTGGGCTTTTTCTACAAAAAACCCCAAATCCTTTTGTCTGTAACACTGGGAGTTCAGTGTGTATAACAGAAGAAAACAGCCAGAAATATAGCTGCCCCTGAGGAGTCTACCTGTCATCTGGAGCTCCTGCCCCTCTATCCCTGGAGCTGCTGGAGTGGGGACATTACGAAATGATAACAGCATTAGCAGTCAGATTAGGAGCATTAATAGCAGTGATAAGTTACAGGATTAAAAACAGCAGCAGGAAGAGGAATAATAATGGTAATAATAGCAGTGGTCCTCGCAACTGGAAGGATAATCTTCTAGGTCCTCTCCTTGACTTTGGCATCCTGTCCCCAGATATCCCAGAGCCCAGCTAATCTACAGACACAGGATTGGAACTGATATATAACGTAATCCTAAACATGTTTACTCAAATTCTGTTGAGTTCAGCTGGACTGGGGCAAGCGTTGGGACTAGGATCTGGGAGTCCCAGGTTCGAATCCCTACACTGTCATGGGCTCTAGAGGTGGGAGTATGTAGGCCAGCCACTCTCTTTCTCAGTCTAACCTCCCTCCCAGGATTGTTGTTGTGAGGATAAAAATGGAAGAGAGGGTACCTACCTCCCAGGATTGTTGTGAGGATAAAAATGGAAGAGAGGATAAAGAAACAAATTATCATATGGCATTGCATGTAGAATGAGACTGTCTGGCAGCCAGAAGGTCTAGCTCTTTTAGCACCGTGCACCACGAAGTGGTGAGCTAGACTTGTTTTTAAGGCAAGCAGCGTTTCAGAGGTGGTTTGCCATTGTCTGCCTCCGTGTCACGACCCTGGTATTCCCTGGACGAATCCCATTCGAGTACTAGCCAGGGCTGACTCTGTATAGCTTCCCAGATCTGGCGGGATTGGGCTAGTGTCCGGGGGCCTGACAAATGACTGCATTGTTTGCTCTAATCAAATGAAATGTTACATGTCTCCTGCCACGTCTGCTTCCCCCTACCCCTTGAAATGTATTGCTTTCATGAGCCCTGTACAATGTAACCATTTCTGTCGGGAGAGTGGCGACCCTACATTCTTGCACGTCACAGATGAACAAATGGCTTTTCCTCCCATGCATTCCCTCCTCCCATTTCCTGGGTCAGAGACTGTCTTATCTTGTTGTGAGAGCCTTGAAGGTCGGTTATTGCCCACAGAGTCATTTTGTTATGCATAGGTTTCACACATCTGGGTCGCCCAGTTCAAGAGGGGAATTTTTACAACTTTAGCACCTCACCTTCCTGTGGGAATCCAAACGGCTCGATCCCATCTCCCGCGTTTTCTAGCCTAAATGTGATTGGTTCCATGGTGGGTTCAAACAAGCGGGAGGGTATATCAACTCTGACTGTTTTCTACCTGGCATCTCTAACAAACATCCGAGAACCTGTCAAGCAGTATTAAGACTAATAAAGAACTCTGTTTTCATCAACAAAGGTCTGATCTTTTACTGTTAAGTACAGAAGCCTCACAGCTAGCCTGGGCCGTCCAGGTCAAGGTTGAGAGAAGAAGGAAGTCGTAAGCCCCTGCAGGTCTCCACTGGGGAGAAAGTGGGTAGAAATATCTAAATACATGTGAGTTCAATGGGATTAATCTTGCTCATTGCCAAATACTTAATCTCTAACAGCCACATGGATTTGGCTTGTAAATACATAGGAGCTCAACAGTGAAGAGAAGGGAAGGCACTGTTTCTAAGCGCCTGTCCTCAGCAACCAAGGGCACACGTTCCATCTTCAGCCTCCACGCTCCAGTCTGCACGCATCTACAGCCATTTCCATCTTTGTTTTCAAGGGAAAACTCATGTTTCTTAGTGTCTGTACACAGCTGTGTTACCAGCTACACACACCTGGCTCTCTGTGTGTGGCTGTCTCATTGGTGATAATGCTGGCCACCCCTGTCAAAGGATGCTCTGCTGACCCAAACGCGCCTGCTAACCAACGTGGCCCCACTACGGTGGCTGCCAGCGCTATCCCCATACACCCGAGAGATGCCTTTTCTTCTCCCTTTCACATTCGACGCCCAAACAGAACGACCTGGTCACTGCCGCTGACCTCCTCGGGGCTCTGTCGCTGAGGGAATGTTGACTGGGATGCTTGTCCCCTTGTCTGCTCATTGGGAGCTGGCAGATTTATGGATTTTTGATATTAAATCCTTGCCATCATTAAGCCTGCTCTCCTGTTGACTTTCATTGACCCGGAGCCCTCGCTTCTCCCCTCCTGCCTCATTCTTCTTCCTCCCCATTGAAGGCCAGTCTCATTTCCCCCCCCCTCCCCATTGTGGCTTCCTCGTTGACTGCTGTTCCTAATGGCTGGGCCTTGTTTGCTCTGTTCTTGAACTTGGTGGGGGTCACGGAGTCTAAGCCCCAGCTACCCGCTGCCTGCCTTGATCCCTAGCTACCAACTTCCTAATGACTTAAACAAACACCGTTCCCTCCCCTCCCTACCCCAAATGATCCCCCAGGCTCCCCTGTGCTCTGTGGGGTTTTTTGTTCAGCTGTGGGCCTGGCTTGGCCTACTGGCGCCTTGGCCTCTCTGACCTGAGCCATCAGCCACTCTGCCCGGGCCTTGTCCAGTCCCCCCTGGGCCAAAGGCCAGCCCCGTGGGAGCCTTGCGTGCCACCAGCTGCCTTGAGGTGACAGACATCCCAGTCACAAAGGGAGGGAACCCACTGCTCGCAGGCCAATGAATGTGCCCATTGAGCTTTCCTCCCCCCTTCCCCTCAGCGATGCTTGTGTATTTTTGCCACCCTCACTCCCCTCTAAAATGGAGGCACGGAAGAGAAGGATGAGCAACGGTCTCCCATCCCCAGAAAAGACTGGGCTCTTCCTCGCATCTCGAGGGGGTCTGTTCAGTATCACGGCAGCCAGTTTCTTTCTCTCTTGATGGTGTTGTTGGGTGTTTTTTTTTAATTCCTTCCCCAGCTTGCCTGCTTGCCTGCCTGCCTGCCTGCCTGTGCATTCGTGGCCCGGAGGTCTCCTTCCAAATGGATACTAATTGCAGGGGCTGTGCATGGCTCGGCGGCTGCCGTTGCCCTCGGGGGCGCTCAGGACCTGCTCCTCAATAGCTTAATTGACAAGGCCTTGTCTCCACTTAGGAGCAGCTGGTCCAGAGCCCTGGCACATCAGGCCCCGCTTAAGACACCAGCTCTCGCCTGGAGGGGGGAGGGAGAAGAGGGTTAATCGTGGTTAAAATGAAGGAAGATTTATAGTGGGCCCCTGTGGGAAATGACGGGAGATTATTATTATTTTTTTAAAAGAGGGCTTTTATGCAACAAACACCAAGGCTTTGTCACCAGGACAGGAGGTGGTATACTAGCTGTAGTAAAGAAAAGAAGGTGGGCATTTCCAGCCACTAGGCAGGTAAGCATCTGCCTTAAAGATGCTGAAGTCCTGAGTGAGCCTATCAGAGACTTTCCACGAAGAGAGACTCAGGGAGGTTAGGGATGCCAGCCTCCAGGTGGGCTAGGGCTGCCAAGTCAGCCCGGGGGGCGGGGGATCCCCCGCTATAGGGGTTCCCGATCCGCCGGCCGGCATTCGGCCGGCGGGGGAACCCCGCCCCAGAAGTCGTCCGGTGAGGACGACTTCCCCCGTGTAATGACGTCACCCAGAGGTGACGTCATTACGTTGCCGTGGCGCGCACGCGCCAGAAGAGCTCCCGGGGGGAGAACAACTCCCCCCCGCCGGTAAGTCGCCGGCACTTGGCAGCCCTAAGGTGGGACCTGGGGAACCCTCGGAATTACAGCTCATCTCCAGACTACAGAGATCAGTTCCCCTGGAGAAAATGGATGATTTGGAGGGTGGACTCTAGGGCAGGGGTGGCCAACCTGTGGCTCGGGAGCCACATGCGGCTCTTTCACACATATTGTGCGGCTCCTGGCAGGGCGGCTGGGGAAGCAAAGGGGAGGCATGCTTTTTCTCTCTTTCTCCCTTCCTTCCTTCCTTCCCTCCTCCCTCCCATCTATTTGCTTTCCTAGTTTCTCTCTCTCTCTTTCTTATAACTGGTTTTCCTTGTTTGTTTTTACTTTTGGCAGTCCCATTTGATGTTAATAAAAAGCAAATTTGCATATTTTAAAAAATAAAAACGTGTGCGTGATATTTGTTCCTGTCTTGCGGCTCTCAGACATCTCTATGTGGCTCTTACATTTATTCTATGTGGCTCTTACGTTAAGCAAGGTTGGCCACCCCTGCTCTAGGGCCTTATAACCCACTGAGGTCCCTCCTCCCCCCGGGCTCCAGCCCCAAATCTCCAGGTGTTTCCCATCCTGGCAACTCTTCCACCCCTCCCCACCCCAATCTCCTGCCGGTGGCCAGGGTGGACCTGGCAACCCTATGGGTAGCCATGCTGGACTGTAGCAGCAGAACAAAGTCTGAGTCCAGTGGCACCTTTAAGACCAAGGGTGCGTTCATATGGCTCCTTTGAGCCTCGCCAGGCATGAGTGCCTGGTCGATTTAAACTGCATGTCCAGATCACAACATCTGGGAATCTTGCCGCTTCCGTGAGTAGCCTGTCGATCCCCGTCGGGGATCTGTACTTAAAAGATAGTAGTGAAAGGCCGGTCTAAAGCTGGCCGATGGGCCAATGCCAGACTTTCCACCATCAGGTCGTACCTCCAGCACGCAATCAGCCCATAGGGACAGTCTCCAGAACATCCCGAATGGCCGCCATTTTAAAAAAACTCTTAGCGATGTGCACATAACTGCTTAAACATGTGACGTCTCCAGAGCTCTGCTCAAGCGATCCAAACAATTTTATGTTTCTGATGGTCCCCTGAACGTTATCAACTTTATAAACTGAAATGGTACCTAGAGGAAGGTACCTCTCGTGGGGCTTTTACTATTTTAATCTGCGCATGCGCAGAAAAACAAGTATATGGTGGATGCAAATATGCACATGCACAGACAGGATTTTTTTTTTTTAAAGCCAACTGCACAGCTCCTTGTGGTGGATGCCATCTAGGCAATCCACTGTGAGAGTCACACACGGTAAAGCGCTTCATAAGCGAGCTGTCTGGTCGTGCAACGCTGGATCAAAAAAATCTAGCTCCAATTACAGACGGGCCAATGGTGGAATTAGCTGCTTGTCTGAACACACCCCAACAGAGTGTTACTCTGGATATAAGCTTTCAGGAACAACTATGGCCCTGTATTGGTGAAAGCGACTGGGGAACAGGTAGATAAGGGCAAATTGGGCAGTGTAGCTCTAACCTGTAAATTTTTAAATAGCTGCAATAAAGATTTGGGGGTTGCGTTCTCAAAATGTTGTCTGCAGAGATATGAAGAAAAGAGACTTGATGGAGTTCATCTTGGCCCTCTTCCCCAGGATGGAAGCCCTCCTCTTCCGTTGTGTGTGGGGAGGCAGGCTGCAGGTGCCCAGTGGAGAAGCAAAACCACTCTGTATGTGCTCAGAGCATTTTTCTGGACTGGATAATATTATTTAATCTCTGTTGTTTTCAAGAAAGAAGAAGAAGAGAAGAAGAGATTGGACTTATACCTTGCCCTTCACTGCCCGAAGGAGTCTCAGAGTGGCATACAATCTTCTGTCCCTTCCCCTCCTCAGAACAGACACCCTGTGTGGTAGGTGGGGCTGAGAGAGCTCTGAGAGCTTTCAAGAACAGCTCTGACAGAACTATGGCTTGCCCAAGGTCATTCAGCAGCTGCAAGTGGAGGAGTGGGGAATCGAACCCGGTTCTCCCAGACTAGAGTCCACACACTTCTACGCCAAACTGGCCTGGCCTACTGATGGGAGAGGGTGGGGCTACATAGGCTTGGCTAAAGGACTTTGCAGAAGCCAAGCTCAACATTCATTAAATTCAGTGGTGCTTACTCTCAGGTAGGTGTGAACAGGACTGCAATCTTACAGGGAACTGATGACACCTTTGCTCAGTTAGCACAGCCAGTATTTTCATGATGAACAGATCTGGATGGCCCAAGGTAGCCCTGTCTATTGAGATCTTGGATGTTAAGCAGGGTTAGCCCAGGTTAATATTTGGTTGGGAGACCACCCAGGAAGTTCAGGGTTGTTACGCAGAGGCAGGCAATTGCAAACCACCTCTGTCCATCTCTTCCCTTGAAAACCCTATGGCAGAGGTCCCCAACATGTTATAGCTTTCAGGCAGCTTTGGGATTCTGACACAGCGTGTGGCCACGGCCACAAAATGGCTGCCACAAAAGAGTCACTGCAGGAGGCAGAACCAGCCATAGAATGGCTGCCACAGCTCACCTTCAGTCACACAGTGAAGACCCTTGTGCTGTGGTTAGGAGCGGCTACCTATGCAACCTTTTAAAAAACCAGCACCGCCAATCAAATCTCCAATGGCCAATCAGAAGCCTTGCTGGGCAAAAGCCCCAACTACTTTCTAAAAACACTTGGCAGGCATCGGGAAAGGTACTGGAAAGCAGCATGGCACCCATGAGCACCACGTGGGGGACCTCTGCCCTATGCGGTCAACATAAGTCAGCTGCAACTGGATGGCACTTTTCACCACCGTTTTCATGATACTAGCTAGGGATGTTCAAACACCTGCCAGTTCAGCTCCCATCCTGCTCACCAGATGCTAAGGGGGAGCCAATTTTTCAAAGGACTGTTTATCAACCTGTTGAGCATGCACAAAGCAAAGCGAACGAGGTGTGCATTCCAAAGTGGGAGTCGGGTTCCCAATGTTATCTCCCAGGCGGGACCTAGAGAGAGTAAATGAAACCTTGGAACACAAAGCATTGTGAATTATGCAGTAAGGCAACTCAGGAAGTATTGTAACATGTGACACAGCAACTTAATTGATCATGGCAAGACAGTCACCCAGGCTTATGGCAGTTAACTGACATTCTGCCCTCCCGATACAACATCCCCCTCCCTCCCAGGTTTCAATGGGTACAATTTGTGAAATGCACGGATTTTAGCAAGGGCATGAACATGTCAAGCTTCTACCCATTCATTTTCTTCCGGACCAAAATGCAACCATTTTATTAAATAGAACAAATGGCCTCTTTTAAGTTTAGGGTCCAATATATGCTCAATTTCATAGTGTGGCTCATCATTCTTCATCAGAGGAGGAGGAGAGGAGGAGGAAGGTCTCCATTCATTCGGCCCAGGATCCTTCTTCAGAAGGCTGTAATGGAAAACAGGGTGCACAAACTTTAACGATTTAGGAAGTTTCAGTTCAAATGTCACTTTGTTAAGGCACCTGATCACAGGGAACGGACCCACATATTTCCAAGCTAGTTTCCTACTAGGCTGTAGACCTTTGATGTTTCTTGTGGATACATAGACTGAATCTCCAGGGGAGAGATCCCAGCCTGGGGCTCTCCCTTTGTCAGCATACTTTTTGTATTCAGCTTTAGCTTCCTCTAGGGTCTTAGCAATTAACGGCCAAGAATCCCGCAAGGAGTTCCACCAAGTAGCAAAGTCACGACCCTTCCACTGCTGGGCTTAAGTTGGGGGAGAGGAACTCCTTCAAAACCTCCAACTGCCATAAAAGGGGATACACCAGTGGAAGAATGTACAGCATTATTGTAACTATATTCAGCAAATGGCAAAAGATCAACCCAGTCATCTTGTTGGAAATTAATGTAACATGTCAAATACTGCTCCAAAATTTGATTAACTTTTTCGGTTTGTCCATCCATCTCTGGATGGTAGGCACTGCTTAAGGCAGATTCAATTCCCAGGACCTGCAAAAGCTCCCGCCAGAAGTTGGTAACGAACTGTGAGCCGCGGTCGAAAATTATCTTCTTTGGTTTACTATGAAGTTTGATCACGTGGTTAACAAAAGCTTTTGCTAAAGTCTTTGCTGTAGGTAATTTCTTAAAGGAAACAAAATGAGCTTGCTTGGAAAAAATGTCCACCACCACCCACACCACAGTTTTTCCTTTACTGGGGGGTAAGTCAGTAATAAAGTCCATAGAAATAACCTCCCAGGGTTGGCTGGGAGTTTCTAGCAGTTGCAAAAGTCCTGGGGGCTTCCCACCCCGGGATTTCCCCCTCAAACATGTTTGGCATGACGAGACATAGATAGAAACATTTCCCCGCATTTGTGGCCACCAAAACTGTCTCTGCAGCAAGTTTAAAGTTTTAAGAAAGCCAAAGTGTCCTGATAGCTTCGATTCATGGGCAGCATACATGATCTCTTTGCGGAGAGCAGAAGGGACAACCAGTTTTTGGTCTTTAAACCAACACCCCTCTGGGCTTTGTGTTAATGAAGGCAATGCTTTGAACTCACGAGTGTCTGCTTCTGAATAAGCTGTAGCAAACTTAATAATCCACTCAGACACGGTGGGGGTTATCTGGTGTTTGGTCTGACTTCTCGTTTGCACAGCCCTCCCCCCCCCCAAATTGCTCAGGGGTGAACATAGTCTCTATCACCTCAGTCTTTCGAGAGTCATGTTGGGGTAGGTGAGAAAGAGCATCAGCCAGGGAATTGGATTTCCCAGGGAAGTGGCATAGGGTAAAACTGAACTTTGAGAAGAAATCAGCCCATCCTAGCATTAAGGGAGAATTTAGGGAGCGTTGCACACACAAAGCCTCTAAGTTTTTGTGATCAATCCAGATTTCAAAAGGCTGACACGCTCCCTCTAACCAGTGTCTCCATGTGGTTAAGGCTAGTTGGATTGCTGCAGCTTCCTTATTCCACACCGCCCAATTCCGCTCTGTATCCCCAAATTTCTTAGATACGTAGGCTAAGGGATGCAACTTTCCATCAACCCCTTCTTGTAAAATCACCCACCCCCCCCCCCATGGCAACATCCAAAGCATCCACCTGCACAATAAATTTCTTATTCTCATCGGGATGCGCCAGGATGGGTTCAGAAGTAAAAAGATTTTTTAGTGCATCGAATGCCTGTTGACACTCCTGGGTCCAGACCAACCGGGCACCCGATTTGGTGGCCTCCGGCCCCTTCCCTTTGGTTTTCAACAAGTCAGTGAGGGGAAGGCTGTAGTGGGCAAAATTATTGATGAAATTTCTGTAGAAATTGGCAAATCCT
This sequence comes from Lepidodactylus listeri, assembly GCA_029233225.1. Taxonomy (NCBI): domain Eukaryota; kingdom Metazoa; phylum Chordata; class Lepidosauria; order Squamata; family Gekkonidae; genus Lepidodactylus; species Lepidodactylus listeri. The sequence goes on along the minus strand of JARCFY010000009.1, from coordinate 104,579,408 downwards.
AAAACAGTTTTGAGCTGTCGTCTAGTTTGGGGGGGTCTCCCATCCCACCACCGCAGACACCTTGGCTGGATCCATCTCCAAACCTCGAGGCAAGATTCGGTACCCCAAAAAGTCTATTTCAGTTTTATGGAAATAGCATTTGGAGAGTTTTGCAAAAAGTTTATTGTTCCTAAGTGTGGCCAGCACTTCCCTTACTAATTTCACATGCGATTCTATATCTGGGGAGTACAGCAAGATGTCATCAAGATAGCACAGGACCCCCTTGAATAGATGCTTGTGCAGGACCTCATTTATTAAATTCATAAATATGCCTGGAGCCCCCTGAAGGCTGAAGGGCATCACCAAGTATTCAAATTGCCCCAGGGGGGTATTAAAGGCAGTCTTATATTCATCCCCCTCCCAGATGCGCACTCAGAAGTAAGCATCTCTGAGGTCCAGTTTCGAAAAGATTTGCCCTTTACTGGACTCATTGAGAAAGTCTTTGATTAAGGGAAGGGGGTAGGCATCCGAGGTGGACACGGCATTCAAACCTCAATAGTCAGTGCACAGCCGTAGGCCCCCATCTTTTTTCTTTCAGAAAAGGACTGGTGCAGCAAATGGGGAAGTGGGTGGATGGATAAAACCCCGCTCAAGGTTTTTATCAATGAATTTGTGAAGTTCAATTTTCTCCTGAGGAGACATGGTGTATAACTTTTTTTGGGGGTAATTTATGGCTGGGCAACAGTTCAATGGCACAATCTGTGTTATGATGGGGGGGCAGCTTGTCAGCCTCTGCTTCCTCAAAAACCTCCGCTAAATCCCGGTAGGTGGCTGGAATAGATAAAAGTTCCTAGTGCGCCAAACAGGCGCTCTCAGAGCCAGGCCGATTGCCCCACTCCACTTTCCAAAGATGCTCTTTACAAGAGGGAGAAACCCATGTAATCCGTCCCTCACTCCAACAAATATAGGGGTTTGCAACCATGGGCTGCCCAACACGATGGGGAATTGCGCATGGGGGGTGATAATAAAAGCATGTTGTTCCCAGTGCTCCTCTGTGCCGATTATGATAGGTTCAGTCACGAAGGCACAGGGCTCTTTCATCTCAGAGTCATCCATCTGGGTAAAGCATAGAGGCTCCTCCAAGGTACGCACCCCCAACCCCAACCCATCCACTACTATCGAGCTAATTAAGTCCCTGACACAACCCGAGTCAATTAGGGCTTGCACCCGCATTTGCGTTCCCTGATGTGGATTCATAACAGTCACAAGTATATAAAGGAGGCGCCCCGGCGAGCTCACCGTTTGAGGTGCAATGGTTTGAGGGACCTGCTGCATTGCGCCGTTCAGAGCAGGTCCTTGTTGTTTCCCTGTGGCTGATCTGCCATCTCTTCTGCTTTCTCCGGGAACCTGGCCTCCACGATTTGGAGCGCCAACAGTTTTGGAGTGGACGCTTTCTTTGGTTTGGGACGGGCTGGTGGGGAAGCAGGTGTTCCACCCTTGGGAGAAGCGGTGGGGCATGCTGAAATGAAGTGGCCCGATTCCCCGCATCTGGTGCATAATCCCTTCTTCATCTGGAACTCTCTGAGATCGCGTACGGCTGGCTTGGTCTTTGCCTTGAAAGGGGTGGCCAGTGGGGCAGTGCTCTTGGGAGTGCTAGCCTGGTGTCTCATGCGGATCAAAGTAAACCACGCCTCGGCTTCTTCTGCCGCTCTGATCCACCTATTCAGGGTGGCCGGATTGACATTTCTTAAAATAGTCTCGTATAACTCCTCATTTAAGCCCCTGCGATATTGCTCTATGAAAACTTCTTCAGGCCAACCCCTAATCTTGGCTTCCAATCGCTTAAACGTAGCGGTATACTCATGGACCGATGATCTCCCTTACGCACTTGGTTCCATGCTTTTTCCTCGCTCATCGGGTCTTCGTATTGTTGGCGTAAGGCCCATATGAACTCTTCCACGTTATCCAACTCAGGACCTGGGGGTTGTGGAGGCTCACGTACCAGTCAGCAGCTTCATCTTGTAGTCTGGAACCGAGGAAGCCCACTCGATCACCCTCATCTTGGAACAGGTGGCCCCAATTCTGCATTCACCGACCTGCCTCGATGATAAAGAATTGCAGCTTCGCAGGGTTCCTGTCGAATGTGGCTCCCATCAACTCGTCTGGGATGGGCTGCCTATCCACTGGCTGCACTGTCCCGGGGCCAGTGGTGCGGGTGGTCCCGGGGGTGCGGGAGACTGGGCTGGTGGCTGCACAGGTGACGGAGCCATTGCCAGTGGTGCTCCAGCTCCAACTCCAGCCCCCGCCCCAGTTGCTCACAGACTGCCTGTGCCACCCTGTTCAGGAGGTCAGTCATCATCACGGTCATCTCTCGCTGCAGCCATCTCTGGATCGTATCGAACCTACAATCCATCTATGCCCACATCTTGCCTGCCTGGGAGTTGTCGATGGCCCTCTGTTCTGTCCCTCGGGCCGCTGACTGCTGAATCCTGCCTTCCCATCATGAGGACCAAGTCTCAGTAGTTCATGGTCCGAATTGAGCCCAGGATTGGGCCCCCCCACTCCACTTGGAATGGATGGTCACCTCGCTGGTGCTTGTGGGGTGTACCGGCACATCTTCAGTGGTGACCGGGACCTCAGGTTCAGTAGTAGGGATCTCAGCGCCACCGTCATCCATAGCGGGTACTGTCAGGAGTGCCTCTGAGGACCTGCCTCCTGCGGACCTAAGTGCGGTGGAGGATCAGTCCCCAGCTCCAGAGGAGCCTCCACCTGAGCCAGAGGAGGCTCAAGCAAGCATCTCTCAGGGCATTACCCCAGCACCAGCAGCAGCTGAGTCACAGCCAAGCTCAAGCCCACCTGATTCACCTCCTCGGGTGGAACGGCGAAGGTCATGATCCAGGCAAGACTTAGCTGCTAGGAGAAAAGAGGCACGCATGCGTGGTCACAGATCACTCAGCCCTGAGTTTTAGGAGGAGCCGGGACCTCGCTGCTAGCTGCTAACGAGCACAGGAAGTGGCTGGGTATTTAGGCACAGCACAGAGACTACCAACTTGTGCTAGCAACAAGTCATTCTGGCTAAGCTCTGCACCCACTCGGCTCGCATCAGCTAAACCTGATCCTGGACCCTTTGGCTCGTGACTCTGGCTCTGTCTGACTTCGGCTTGATTCTGGACTCTCTGGCTCGTGACTTTGGCTCTGTCTGACTTCAGCTTTTGACTGACTCCTTGGACTGGTTTGCTCGTGAGTTTCCCTCTCTGACCTCGGCTTGGACTGACCTCTGCGTTTGGCTTGTGTTTTGGACTTGGTAATTCGTTCCTGATTTGGCTTGACCTTGGACTGGCTCAGACTTCGGCTTGGCTTCTGACCCACTGGCACCCAGCCCGTGACAGGTACAATGAACTGGTCCCAATGAGGGATTACTAACAGTCTGTGAGATTGTCCCAACAGACATAGTCCACAACAGGTCTCCTTAAGCAGAAAGTCCTTTATTTGCAGAAAAGATCATGTTGGTCAAACACTTTTCCTGTTAGTAATGCTTAAGCTTGGTATGGCAATTACAATTATACTTAGTTTGAAATATGGCCTAACTACCTTCTACCAATCAATAAGGAGAATTCTCGGCGCCCAAATATACTGGCCCAATATTCCCATGGAAAGCGTGGCAAAATGAGTTCTCAGGGAGACATACTGCTGAATATTTTCGGGGGGAAAGTTCTCAGAGAAACTAAGCAACATGAATACATAACACCTGTGATTCTTGTAACACATAACAGGAGGCCCTTTTGTTCAAGGTTGTTTGCTAAGAAGGCTAGGGATAAAAGGGAAGGAAAGCAAATGAGTAATGAGCGTAAGCAAAGCAAAGCAAGTGAGGTGTGCATTCCAAAGGTGGGAGTCGGGTTCCCGATGCGATCTCCCGGGCGGGACCTGCAGAGGTTAAATGAAACCTTGGAACACAAAGCACTGTGAATTAAGCAGTAAGGCAACTCAGGAAGTATTGCAACACGTGACACAGCAACTTCATTGATCATGGCAAGACAGTCACCCAGGCTTATGGCAGTTAACTGACAGGAAGTGGCATCAGGGGCTCTTTACCCACTGAAAAGTAATGACAAAGAGGCACAATCCACCCAGGGGCTTAAAGTTCCAGTCCCATGCACATTCAACTCACAGAAAATCCCATAGTGCAGCAAAGGAGCTGACAATGCAATCCTAAATCCTATTGGATGTCACTCTGTTTAGGATTGCACTAATCAAGAAGTTCTCTGAATGTTGGCGGGGCTGTGAACTCCTGACCTACCTGACAGGGTTGTTGAAAGTAGTACAAAAAATAACATACGTGATATACTTTGAACACTTGAAAGCAATCTGCAGCACTAAGTATTGTTATCTATTGAGTTTATTTAGGCCTACTTCTAGGTAACCGTGCACAGAGTCAGGCTGCCTAGCGTGGGCTTCAGGATTTCAAAGGACATAACTTCGGCTGGATCCCACGCAGTGCTCTTTTCTTCTTGGGCCTCGATTCTGCTTCCAACCCTCCGTTTAATATTTGATTTTAACATGAGAGTTGCTTCTTTTTCTTTCCTGCGACGGTTATTTAGCATTTCACAAAGCCAGTGTTGGTTGAAAAGCTGGGTTCTGTTGTCCCCATGTGTGGGAAACCACTGGGACTTTCACCCACTTCGCCTCTTGTGTGAATGAGGATAATGGTTTTCAGGATCCTCATTGAAATTTGAAGTTTTCTTAAACAGAAATTCCCTAACTTTTGCTCATTTTCTCCCCTTTTTTCCCTCCACTCCGCAGGAACAATGCCAACATTGAAGGCCCTCAGTTGGAGTCTGCACAGTTGGAGATCTTTGGTGCCATTTTCGACATCTTTGGATTTCATCAATCAAACTGACTGCAATTTTCCATAAAACCCCCTGAATTTGGGTCAGAAAGTGGGCAAGGCAGATAAAGATCATTGGAGCTGTCTTATGAGATGATAAATAGATAGCCTTTCAGGCCAACAATGCAAGAAAGTGCATTCCCCCCCCCTCTTTTTGCTAATTCACCCCCAAATGGGTTTGAATGCAGTGAGTCTAAACAATTTCTCTATGTTTTCCCATGGTTTAGGAGATGTCTTTGCAGACTTGTCAATAGTAACTTGACCCCCTTTCCCCCCACAGAGTTAACTAAGTTCCCCCCAAATACAGAAAAGTCCTCCCCCCCCCCCCACAGCCTTTTGAAAACTAAAGCAAATAACAGAATATTTTTCTTTATCCCAAGAATAAAGTGACTGTAGGTAGCTGACATGGAAAACTCCATTTTGGGTCCTGCTGGTACCTGGCTGGGGAGGGTAAGTTGCTTTGGGCTGAAACCATATATAGGGCGAGTTTTGAAGTAACAGTAAACTGTGGGCCTTGCTCTTGAACTTGAGAAAGGGCCCTTTAAAGAAAGGGAACCAAAGAGATACCTTAAGGGTAAGCTGCAGTTCTACCCACAATTCAGTTTGCAGGAGCACCTGACTTAAGAGGGACAGAGCTTTATGTTGCTGTAAATTGTCCAGAGAACAGACACACTTTCATACGCTCTGAACAACTGCACTTTCAGTTCACTTCCAATGCACTTTGCAACTAGATTTTACTGTGTGGAACCCAGTAAAATCTAGTTGCAAAGTCCGTTGGAAGTGAATTGAGAGTGCATTATTCGGAGTCTGTGAAAATGAGTAGTGCCTATGACAAGCCCCGCAAATACAGTGATGCTTGTTTCTAGGTAAAGGTGTACAGGTTCACACACATGCTCACAGGCTCACACCCCCCCCCCCCCGAGTGTAGATCTGGCTAGAAATAAGATACAGGAAAAAAACACAGAGAGAGAGAGGGTGAATAGCGACAGGTTTGCCAGCTTTTTGGTCACTCCCTACAGGTGTGTCCCTAACAGCAGCTGGATTTGTAGAAATTTAGCAGGTGGCATTCAGTAGCCCTTTTCAGACCTTATAATCGTGTGTACCAGGAGCCTACTGGCCGAGCGTAGCAGCAGCACATTGTAGTTGTGATCCAGTGCATGCAGTTGCCGTATTGTGCAGACGGGAGCAACGTGCCTATTTACCAGGTGGATATGGCCTCAGGGTGCATAAATGTGAGCCCTGGGGGAAAAGCCACTGGTCAGTTTGCACACACCAAAGTTGTACCTGCACTGGAGTTTGTCACAAGACACAAATGTTGAACAAAACGGGGGAAGCGCTGAAGATGCTTCTCACCTGCAGTGCCATTTGGGTTATTCAAACCTTGTTCCAGTAACACACCTCTGCTGAGAAAATCCATGTTCTCTCACGAGTTTGGCGTAGAAGTGTGTGGACTCTAGTCTGGGAGAACCGGGTTCGATTCCCCACTCCTCCACTTGCAGCTGCTGAATGACCTTGGGCAAGCCATAGTTCTGTCAGAGCTGTTCTTGAAAGCTCTCAGAGCTCTCTCAGCCCCACTTACCACACAGGGTGTCTGTTCTGAGGAGGGGAAGGGACAGAAGACTGTAAGCCGCTCTGAGACTCCTTTGGGTAGTGAAGGGCAGAGTATAAATCCAATCTCTTCTCTTCTTCTTCAGTGTGCCTGGATGTTTGTTATGCATGACAAAGGCACAAATCCCTTTGCCTTTAGGAAAGCTGACTATGACCTGCCTCTTTCTGTTTAGGGGACTGTGAATTAGGATGGACTCTGACAATCGCTAAGAACATGTGTCTCATTGAGAACAGAGTTCCTATTCTGTGTACACTGTATGTCTATATGGATATGGTTAATTAAAATCAGGATTGTTGTAACAACTGTGTTGCATTTTCATTCAGAGCTCTCTCGTGGCTTCTGCATGGCTGAAGTTTATTAATATTGTGCCCATTTTAAAGATGAAGAAAGCCAAGTCACAAAATTTGCAACCTTCAAGCATACTTTTACCCAGAGGTAAGCCTTGCTGAGTTTAATAGATCCTATGAGAGCTACACCATCATCAGCAACTGCCTCAAACATCATGGGATGACTTGCATGTGCGAATGGGCGAGCACAGGTCTAACGCACCATTTGGAACTTCCATACAATCTCACATTCTCTCAGTCACAATGCTTTTGAACAGAATTTAGACACACTGCCCCCAGTCATCAAGTAATTAATAATCATATGGCCATGTGAAGTTGTCATTACCGAGCGGTGGACTCTAATCTGGGAGAACAAGGTTTGATTCCCCACTCCTCCACATGCAGCTGCTGATGTGACTTTGGGCCAGGCACAAGTTCTCTCAGAGCTCTTCTCTCAAGAGCAGTCCTTGAAAGAGCTCTCTCAGCCCCACCTACCTCATAGGGTGTGTTGTGAGGAGGGGAAGGGAAAGGAGATTGTAAGCCACTCTGAGACTCCATGTGAAGGGCGGGGTATAAATCCAATCTCCTCTTCTTCTACCTTGGAACTGTGGGCCTTCCTTTGCTTTCACATGAACACATGAAGCTGCCCTTGGTCCATCAGAGTTAGCATTACCTACTCAGACTGGCAGCCGCTCTCCAGGGTCTTAGGCTGAGGCCTTTCACTTCACCTACAACCTCATCCTTTTAACTGGAGATGCCGGAGATTGAACCTGGGACCTTCTGAATGCCAAGCAGATGCTCCAAAACTGAGCCACAGCCCCTCCCCATTTCCCAGGATTTGGGGGCCTCTCAAGCAGGGTACTGTCTGCCCCTTAATGCAGAAGAAGACTCCAGAATGTGCAAACAGAAAATCCTCGTAAGCTTCCTCGGACCTTCTGGGACATTTCATCCAAAGAAAGAGGAGTGGTGTTTTAGGGGCTCTTCCTGTTCTGGCCCTGGCCAGCAACTCCACCTTACGACCCTCCAGAGTGATCTCTACCAGATCCCACCCCCCCCCACCCCCCGTATGGTAGACTTCATAAAGAAATCAGGTGTCGACTGAGGCCAAGTGATGCATACATGTGCGTGAATGAGGCCAGGACTGGCAACTGAGTCGGTGAATGGATTCTGTTGAAAAGCACGGGGTGAAATGGAATACTCCATACGTGCGCATGACCCATTCACACATCCAGCTGATCACTTGATATTAATCGCAACCAAGTGCTGAATGGGAGGGAAAGCGCCATGGTAACTATAGCCTGATCTCATCAGATCTCAGAAGCTAAGTATGCATGGTACTTGGAAGGGAGACCTGTAGGGGAAGGCCATGGCAAACAAACTCTGCTTCTCGCTTGCTTTGAAAGCCCCTTGCTGGAGGTGCCATAAATTGGCTGCATCTTTATGGCACTTTACATAAACGCACGCACACACACGCTGAACATACATGCCTGAACAGCCACTGGAAATCAGGCTTTGCTCGGTTCTTTCTTTCGTTTATTAGCTTCTATGACCAAAGGTCTTAAGCTCAGCCACGGTAAGTCAAGTATCTGTTCTGTACCCTTACAGGCTTTGAGCACCTATTATATCCAAGTAACAGCAAAAAGGGCCTCGTTTCTAAAATCTACCAGCTCCTGTCAACAGCAGAGGACCGCAAATTTCAGACCTACCAGGGTGCCTGGCACAAAGATTTAGAGCAGTCATTAACCAATGAGCAATGGGAAGAGAGATGGCATATGCATGCCAAACTTTCAAACTCTCAATACATACAGTCAGCTGTCCTCAAAGTGTTAATGCGATGGTACCTAACGCCAGTCGAAATAGCCCAACTACGCTCTAATGCCTCCCCCTGATGCTGGAAACTGTGTGGATCTAGAGCCACCTCCTTCCATAATTGGTAGCAACGCACTCATATTGAGCTGTTTTGGAAGCAAGTTCTACACAAAATTGAAATTCTGAATGGGCATACAGTTCCTTTCGACCCGGCTGTGGTGCTACTCCTTAGTCAGCCTCCTGACCCACCGCCTCCGAGAACATTGGAACCAGGGGTCCGTTGGAGCGGGAGCGCACAGGAGCGCAGCTCCGGGAGTGAGGAGCCCAGGGGGCGGGCACATGACCAAGCCCCGCCCCCTCCTCAATTTCCCCGAGCAGTGCAGAGGCGCAGCGCCCCGGGGAAAGCCCTGCTAGGGTCTTTATTGATTTTAATGTTTTGTTTTAATATTGATAATTTTATCATTGTTCCTTTTATGACTCTGTGCTGCTTTTCCAGAGACTTGCTCAAGGTGGCATATACATTTTCTAAGTATACCATTTTTTATCTGGGCACGTGAAACATAAGTACTGGAGAAATGTCACCAACCCTTCAGCAGCTTCCACTCCATCAGTCTGGTGTAGTGGTGAGGAGTTGGACTCTAATCTGGGACAACCGGGTCTGATTCCCCACTCCTCCACATGCAGCTGCTGGTGTGACCTTGGGCCAGTCACAAGTTCTCTCAGAGCTATTCTCTCATGAGCAGTTCTCAAAAGACCTCTCTCAGCCCCACCTACCTCACAGGGTGTCTTGTTGTGGGGAAGGAGAAGGGATGGGTGGTGCACATGTCCTGGGTATCTCAAGTCTACTTGAAACCTGGTGGTTTCAAGGGAGCAGGAAGAGAATGAGGGTGTGTTCTTAACACTTATTTTTATTGCACAAAGTATTGGATGGGGAAGGGAACGGAGGTCAGTTTCACTCACTTGTGGAGTGGAGCCTGAGGGGTGGGTGTTGCCTTCTGACACACTTCCGGTATGTTAGGGGGTGGGGCATATGCACATGAGTTATGCTAATGAGCTCCTGCACCTCTTTTTCTGGGAAATGACCCCTGATTGGAACTAATAAATATCTTACTTACAGCTGCCAAAGTGGTTCTAGCACAGAAGTGGGAAAATAAACCGGCTCCTACCATAGTGCAATGGTTAAACAAAGTTTGGGATTTCTTTTTATTAGAAAACCTTTCTGTCTGTGCTAGTGTTGATGAAAACGAGAGGGAGCTCTTAAACCCTATAGATAAAGGGAATTCAGTTTTAGCGAATGTAAACCTTGACCAGTTTGATTGGGAACAGGTGATGGATGCCAAATTCAAAACCTTTATATATGGGGAATATAGTTCCTTCAGCGAGTTTAGAAACCAATATGATATTCTTAGATAAGTTGAGCTGCAACTCCCATTGCCTTGTTATTCTATAGGAATGTTCCTGTACTTGAAATATCGCATACAGCTATGCCTGTATCTGCCGTGCTTGTTGGTTTACCTGTTTCTGTTATTGCTCTTTTCTTACTAAATTAGAAAAAGGTATCTGTTCTGTAGCAGAGTTTAGTTTTCTGTGTACCAGCCCATTTCCTGTAGATGGGCCAGGTAGATGGAAGGCCCTCCCTCCACACCCCTTCAGCCAAAGGATGCTTTTCCAGCGCTTTTCTGCTATTTTTTGTAGCACTCAAAAGCCAAATGTCCAGGATCTGAGACATGAGGCAGCCTTTGGATTTTTAATTTGTAACTTCCTGAGAATCACTCTGGCTTCTCAGAAGGGAGAAAATAATCTCTCACACATTATTTTTCTGTTTCTCTGTCAATAAAATCCTGTTAAATGGTAGGAACGTCAATGGATGGGCAGCCACTCCATTAGAAATGCATTTCCTTCACCCTGACCTGGATAGCCCAGGCAACTGGAAGCTAAGCAGGGTCAACTCTGGCAAATCCTTGGATGGGACCCCCTTGGAATACCAGAGCCAGGAGGCGGGGGGCAGGCTTTATTCAGCCCCCTCTCTGAATATTCTCCAGGACCGCAATAGGGGTCAGTCACCAGAGGTCACCATGACTTCCAGGTGCACGCGCACACGCACAAAAATACCTCCCCCCATTTTTTTTTAAAGAAATGCATTTCCTTCAAAACAGATCTGCATGGATTTTGAGAGACCTTCTTTCCAAATAAGCACAGGAAGGGTCAATGTTAGATAGTCTATTCATGCGGCAGAATGAAACTTATTTTATTTATTCAGATATTTTATACCCTGGTGTTCTTACCCAAAGCGGCTTCCCACGTCATTCTCTTCTCCATTTGAGCCTTACGACAACCCTTTGAGGTAGGTCAGGCTGACAGAGAGTGACTGGCTTAACCTTCTCTGGAAAGCTCAGGATAGCATGCCTGGCTCTCCCCTCCCTCCTCACAACCCTGTGAGGTAGGGTCATGTCAGTCACTCGAATCCAGGTCTCCTGGGTCTTAGACCAACACTAGCCATTATACCACACTGACCTTCACTTGTCATATGAGCCAGCCATCTGTACCTAGAGTTAGGCTTCCATGGTTGGTGCCCCTCCCGAAAACACTGCTGACATATTCACTCCACCTGTAAGTCTCGGTGTAAGTACATTTACGTGAGATGGGAAGTGCTCACTGAGGCAAGCACTCTACCTGTGGGATGCTGTCCCGTCTGCTCCAGTCATCTGAGCCTTATTTTACACAGTTGGACTTGCTCCTGGCTAAGCATGCGGAATATCAGTGCTCCTATTGGTCTCCGTCTAAGAATTCCGGATCAGCTGAGCTACGTGGCCCTCTTGCTTGCTCCTCTTTCTAAGGCTCAGGTAGAGAAAGAGAGATTTCCTGTGCTTCTACACAGAACCAAAGATAGCGAGGGGGAAACTGCTCGCATGGCTATGGGAGGGGGGCTCCCAGTCTGGTTAGCCATCCATGAGATCTTGCAAGTGACTTGCTGCATCCTGATTCTAACGACACATTTACTCAGAATTTGGTCCCACCCAACCACTTGCAATGAAATCCCCTTTGCAATACAGCGAGAGATCTCTCCCTTTCAGCCTGCCGTTAGGAACCCAGCAATGCTAAGTGCTAGACACTATCAGTTAATGGATAGTACAGTAACCCGTGACCTGCAGCGTACGGTTTCCTTTCCAAGCATCTAGCGAAAGTGGCTCTTACCATTGATTGCATTTTGCAACCTAAGCCGAGATAAGTTTCCAGCTCTGGCAAAGTTTTAGAGATATCATTTGTTTGGTCTTTCTTCCCTCGCCCAAGGGTGATAAGTTACAAGACAAGGATAGCTTTCAAAAGCATGATGCCGAATGCACAGAACCAGTGACAATTAAAAGGCTGTAATCCTAAAACTGCCCTGACCTCAGATCTCAGAAGCTAAGCTTCTGATGCTAAGCCCTGATGAGTATTCGGATGGGAGACCAGCAAGGAATTCCAGGGTTGCTGCACAGAGGCAGGCAATGGCCAACCACCCCTGCTCCTCTCTTGCCTTGAAAACCACGTGGCGTTCCTGAAAATTGTTTGTGGCTTGATGGCAACCCCCCCCCCCCCAGCAATCTAAGAAAACTCTCCTGGGAGTAAGCTTCACTGGATACAATGGGCCTTACTTCTGAGTAGACCTCTTTAGGACTGCTCCCTTATACACCTACACTCTCATGGCAACAATTAAAAATATTTTGAAGCTATTCATCAAGAATGTGTACCTCTTGGCCCTGACCTGGATAGCCCAAGGCAAGCCTGATTTTGTCAGATCTTGGAAGCTAAGCAGGGATGACTTTGGAAAGTACTTGGATGGGAAACCATCATGGAACACCAGAGGCGGGGGCAGGCTTTTTTCAGCCACCTCACTGAATATCCTCCGGGGGGCCCCAGTAGCCGTCAGTCACCAGAGGTCGCCATGACTTCCAGGTGCACACACACGCACATATGGGGAAAAAAACACCAAAAAAAATAATGTGTACTTTTTGCTTTAAAGCTGATTTCCAACGCCCCATCCTCACTCAGTAGAATAGCTCTTTAAAATAACCTTGCAAATTTTGGTTAATAAAAAAATTAAGCTTTTTTTTTTTTTTAATCTATAATGGCTGAGGAGTCAGAGAAATCCAGCACCACTCGCAACAGTAAATAGGTTGCAACCAAAGCTCCCTCTAAGCTGTGGAGTCTTGTGAGCAAAAATCCTACTTTATGAGCTACTGGCATTAAAATTGTGAGTGAGCAATTTGGATGCTGCATAAATTAGTTTGCTCTGGAGCCATCCCTTCCTGAGCCAAGGCAAAGATGTGTGAGCTGGAGGCTAAAAAACGGTGAGCTAACTCACACTAACTCAGCTTAGACACTGTTTGCAACTACTAAAGGACAGCTTTGCAGGCCCAGAGAAAGAAACTCGTCACCACATTTCCAGTCCCCCCCATATCAGGTGCAAACTAGAGACTGTGATGTCTAAAGACATCCATCCAGGAATGTTACTCCAGTGCGGATGCCCCCAGATTCTATACAGGAGAGCACGAGGGAACACAGTGACCCATCTAGGGAAATGGAGATTTATTCAATGGTCACATACATTCAGAAAAATGCCACAAAAGTGGTGTGGGTTTTTTTTGGTGGTTGATGGTTGATAAAACCATCAATGATTCTTTGGATGAAAGATCTAGGTGGTAACATAACAATAGATAGTTGGGTAAAGATTTGGAAATCAATTAAATTTCTAAAGGCAGTTAACTACAAAGAAAATATTTATAAAATGTTTTATCAGTGGCATTGGTCACCTGATAAATTGCATAAACGCTTTAGTAATGTCCCAGACAAATGTTAGATGTGTGGCCACTGTATAGGTACTTATTTCCACATGTGGTGGTTATGTAAAAATGTAAGAGTATTGGCTGATGGTAAATGAGATGTTATCTGAAATTATGGATTTGGACCTGCCATTGGACCCTACAATCTTTCTACTAAACATGCTGCCAGATGATTTATCAAAAGAGGATCAAAAGCTGTTGTCGTGTTTGCTGACTGCAGCACGTATCTTGAGGGCAAAATCATGGAAAGCACTGATTATGCCACGAAAAGAAGAGATTTTGAGCATGTTGCTTAATTGGGCCGAAATGGACAAATTAGGATATCTGCTGAATGCGCAGGCAAAGACAGATACGTTGTTGGTCTGGTCTAAATTTTATGCTTGGTTGGATTAATTTGATGGCTGGCTCCCTGTATATAAATGTGTAAAGGTATAATATGGAACTGTAAAGATTCAAAATTCTATAAAATATGTTAAAAAAGAAAAAGAAAAAAAGAAAAATTCCACAAAAATTAATGAGCAGTTTGCAGCACACATAGAAGTATCCAGATGTTTGCAAGAAAAGCTGAGGGTGGCTTTTGCTCCTGTAACTGAGAACAAGCCGGCTTCTCCCAATCTCCTTATTCAGCCCTCGGCTCTCATTCTACACATCTGAACGTAATCAATGTGAAGCCAAACACAGAACATCCATCATCGATCGATCTATTGAGCCTCAATAAACTGAAACCTCGCGGTGTAACTGCCGTTTTCTTTGATGTTGTCTTTTAAACAGATGAAAATCAGGATTTTTTTTTTAAAAAAGAAGTGATTGGTTTCGCTGGGGAAAAGCCATCAAAGTATAGCAGGACTACAGGCAGGAATGTTCCTGAATTGCTAGATAGATTTAGGGTTACCAACTCTATTTGGGAAATACCTGGAGATTTGGGGGGTGGAGCCCGGGGAGGGCAGGGTTTGGAGGAGTACTTCAGTGGGGCATAATGTCATAGGCCCCACCTTCCAAAACAGCCATTTTATCCAGAGAAACAGATCTTTGTACTCTGAAGAGCAATTGTAAGAGTGGGAGATCTCCAGGCCCCACCTGGAGGCTGGCAACCCTGCTGGATACTTCAAGGGAAAAGAGAGTTCACACACTTACGTGAAACTGCGTGAACCCTCCAAATTCCCTTCCCAACAGTGCTGACTTGGGAGCCCTATGGACAGAGGAGCAAGTACAAAAGTGTAGATCCCTCTAGATGGAGGAGCTGGGAACCTTATTCCACGCTGCTCACCAAGGGGAGGGAGAGCAGAGAATGGCCCAGGGAGGCCTTGGCTATGCCATGCCAGATTTCAAGGGCGCTTGTTTCAAAGCAAGGCTCGGTGTGCCGCTGTCTCGCTTTGGGAGTAAGCCCCACTGCATTCAATCAGACTTGGGAGAGCAATTCTTAAATCCTCAACAAGTCTACTCAAAACCCCACTCAGGTTTATTCAGTGGGGTTTAAGCCATGAAGGGCACTTGTCCTTAGAAGGGCACTTGTCCTGGGAAGCAGGCCTACCCACTGATTGGGCAGCATGCTTACTTGGAAAAATACATTTCAGGCGCACATTTCCAAGCAGGCACACAGCAGCACCACCCAATCCGCTGCCTGCCTACTTCAAAGTTACCCCGTGTTAAATAGCGGGCAGTTAGTTAATAGTGGGCAGGCAGTTAAGCCTAGGTGGAAGATGGCACATGTCCAGACATAACATCTCAGGTCCTCAGCAAGCTCCGTGCACCTGAATGCAGCTGCCGCTGGTTTTCCAGACTTCAGCCGAAGCCAGCAGGCCTGAGTGGGGCCCTACCAACCAGTGTTCCCCTCTAAGCTGAGTTAGTGTGAGCTAGCTCGCAGTTTTTTAGCCTCCGGCTCACCCATTTTTGTCTTCGCCCAGGAAGGTGTGCTCCAGAGCCAACTAATGTGCGCACCCAACTTTCATGCCGATGGCTCACAAAGGAGAATTTTGGCTCACAAGACTGCGCAGCTCAGAGGGCGCATTGCTCGCAACTCCCCCCTCCAGGCGGCTCAAGCGGGGAGCTGCGGCCCGCCTGCCTCGGCGACTCCCCGCGCATGCTAATCGCCCGGGCCCACGGAGCGCGCCCCGGCTGGGGCACTCGGTGCCACTCAGGGCCGGCGGGGGGCTCGCCGCGCTCTGCGGCCTCGCGGGCGGCTCTCTCAAAGCCTCTTTCAGCGGCGCCGCGGGCTGCTCTCCGGAGGAGGCGGGAGACGCATAAAGGAGCTTTATGCAGCCGCCGCCGCCGCTTTCAGCGCGTTCCGCTGGGCCCTTTGGAGCCGCACAGAGGCCTTTTCTCTGCCCTTCGCGCCCGTCCTCTGCAGGCAGCAGTACCGCGAGAGGACCCTGGAAGGCCGAAGCCCCGGCCACGCACGCAAGGCAGGCCCTGTTTTTAGGGCGGACGGGCCAAAAAGAGGCCGCGAGGCTTCAGAAGAAAGGAGAGACCCGCACGCAAATCTTACACGGATCGACATCCATAGATGCGAATTTACTCATCAGCACTATACGGCATTTCTTCTCCTGCTGTGCCTGGCAGCTCTCTGGCTGTTACTGGCCAGGTGATAACTGTGGATGGGGGACGTTTCAAGGCCGTTTCTGCTCTGTTTTTATGGCTTTTGATTGATTGATTATTACGATCCAAGATTAGAATTCAAAATCAGAGTCTTCAACAAACATGTACCTTACTTATAACTTATATACTAATAACACGGAGATAAGATAAGGTGCTAAGATAAAGTGTTACAAACTGTAGTAAAAACAATCATAAAACCCATAAAATAAGCTAAAATAGGACAGCACATACTCTGTTTTTATGGCTTGAATGCCCCCACCCCAACCTAGTTTGCTTCATCAGCTTGCTTTCCAGATGCAGGTAAATAATGAATGTAAGGGACCACAAAGGAGTCCAATAAAATAAACAGTGCAGTGGTTCAATATAACATCAGGGTTTGTTTGTTGTTTTTAAAAAAAAACAGTACATAACACACTATAAAGACAACACACTGCATAGGACTATCCCAATACAATTTATTTCACAAGTGTGGTAAAATCCCAGTTGGTGCAAAAAAGTCTGAAGATCCTTTCCAACAAAAGTTCTTTGTAAAGGATCTTCAGGCCTTTTTGTACCAATTGGGGACTTTACCACACTTGTGAAATAAATCAAACTGGATCGGGGTAGCCCCTGTCTGCAGCCTCTAGGGTTTTAACCAACGCTCCCTCTAAGCTGTGGAGTCTTGTGAGCAAAAATTCTACGTTGTGAGCTAGTGGCATTAAAGTGATGAGCAGGTGATCTGGCTGCTGCATACATTCGTTTGCTCTGGAGCCATCCTTCCTGAGCTAAAACAAAAATGGGTGAGCTGGAGGCTAAAAAACTGGGCTAGCTCACACTAACACAGCTGAGAGGGAACATTGTTTTTAACATAAGATACAAGATGCGTTGCAGACTTAATTGGCTGGCATGGTACTGGGTGCAAACAGGTTTTCAGGAAGCACTGAAGGCTACTGGGACAGAAATGCAGGGAAAAGATGGCCATGCTTCCTTTGAAAATACGAAGGATCTCTCCAGTGCTAATTGGAAGACTAATAATCTTGTTGGACAGTGCTAATAATCTTGTTGGACGTGTGAATAACCCATCACAGATCTTAACACCACAGAAGAGGGTTTTGATCATCTCAGAAACAATACTTTTGAAATGGGTCAGTTAAGACTCATCAGGTGCTAAGCAAGCTAGCAATAGGGAACCAAATGGGTTAAGCAGCCCGCAGATTTAACTGCCTCGTCTTGATGGCCTCTCTCATGCCTTGCTTTTCAGTGGCATCAAGTTTGGATATTCACCTGCTGTGACTGATAAAATATCACAGTCAGGTGCTATATGCTAGTGCGCAGCCAGCTCTGAGTGACTCCATTCAGACAAAAAAAATGATCTTTGAGCCCTGACTCAAGAGAAGGGACGCCCGCACATTCTAAACACAATTACTCAGTGTAAACGCTCATTGTTTTCAATGGAATTTATTTCCCAGGACTTACAGTTTGGACTGTGATCTACACTGGGCCTAAATCCAATCATCCAAACCAGGTAAAAGGAAGCAAAAAGCAAAATGCTTGTGAGTTTTCGCATGATGTTGCTGTGTCGTTTCCCCGCCCCCCGCCAGAAAGAAAAGGGAAGAAAAATCAAAAGGGACTTTGGCAGATATGATATATGGGGGGCAGATGAGCTGGTCCGGTATTCAAAATATGACCCATTGTGTTGTTAATAGCCCTTAACACAGGCCTGCTTTATGACTATAATAAATCCTTTAATATTAATAAAGCAAAATCTCCATTTCCCGTGCTGGGTGTGCAGGTGTCCTCCCAAGCAACCTGTTCACACTGAGAGCTCCCGATGTCACTTCTGCTCAAGGGGTTATTATCGGGGTGGCTAAGCAGGTGCTGCTTAAAATACACACACAGCACCAAATAAACAAAGGGGCTTGTTTAAATTTGGCTCTCTGAGCATGAAGAATTGGCTCATTTCAGCACTGGTGGGCGGCGGGGGGGGGGGGGGGGGGGGGGAGTCTGGAAGCCGGGAAGGGAATCTACACTAGACTCCCCTGCTCCTCTGCCTCGGCTTTTGCCAGGATATGACATTTCCTGTGGTGAAGCCTGCATTGGCTGCTAATAGAGATCTAATTGATGGGTGAAGTCCCATTTCCGCACTCTCTCCTTTATTGCTCCATCCCGTCTGTTGCAAAATATAAACCTTAATCGGATTTAGCAATTCCTCCAGGATTTGGTGCAAGCTCACAGCCCAGGGGGGGGAAATCGTTATTAAAAAAGTTAAAGCAGAACGCTTGCATCCCCAGAACCTTTGCATGCTGGGGTGGGGCGGGGGGGGGGGGACGGACTTAGATACAGCCTTTTTGGACATTTCACACTTTCCCTTTCTGCAATCATTTGCACTTTATGATTATTAATATTGCAAGCTGCAGGGGGGGGGGAGCTGCAGATGGGTACAATGCACAGCCTGCCTCTTCCCTTCTAGAGGAGACTGCGGATGTTCGTTTTGGAATGGCTCGCAGTGCTTGAAATGGCTCTCAAGCAGGGATCCATCCATCACTCTCCAGTCGTCCCCCCCCCCCCCCCCGGCACTACACATTCACGTTCTCAGCACAGCTACCCAAGTACGTGTGATAAACCTCAGCAAACCCTCACCTTAAGGTTTTCTCCTCCTCCTCATCTAAGCAGCTGTAGCGCAACTGGATTAGAGCTAACCTGGCCTTTGGGTTAGCTCTAATCCAGACCATGCTGTTCCAAATGCCTGCAAGAAGCATAGCAACTGAATCAGGTTCTGAAGCCCCCTCCGTTTGGGTGGTTCACACATCTGCAGCCAATGTGCTGTCATTTTCAGCGGCCTTGGCCCCGCTTTTGGAACAGCCTGCCAGATAAGGTATGGAAAGTTCCCGCAATCTCTCTCTTCTTTAAAAGGTGCAAAGTGGAATTATTTTGACATGCTTTTGGCAGAAGTAACTAATGAATGTTTCTGTTTGGCAGCTGGTGGCGATATATCTTGCAGGGGTTGCAGTTCAAACTCAGATGCCCATTAATTTATGTATTTTAATATATTTATGTTTTGTAAGGCAGCTTGGGCATTGTGGAAAGGTGGGATATAAATATTTTAAATAACAGTTCAAGCTTCAGGGACACAAAAATGTAGGTCTGTCATTGATAATTTCTCAGGATTGCAATATATTCTTTGGTTTATAGTCCAACTCTCGCAGCCATACATTACTACTGGGAATACCATTGCTTTGACCATATGGACTTTTGTTGGCAGGGTGATGTCTCTACTTTTTATTATGCTGTCTAGGTTTTAATTTCATGGCTGCAGTCACCATCTGCAGTGATCCTGGATTCCAGGAACATGAATTCTGTCACTGCTTCCACTACTTCCCCTTCTGTTTGCCAAGGAGTGATGGGGCCGGATGCCATGATCTTAGTTTTTTTGTTGTGGAGTTTCAAGCCAACTTTTGCGCTCCTCTTTCACTTTTAGCAAGAGGCTCTTGAGGTCCTCTGCACTTTCTGCCATTAGAGTAGTATCGTCTGCATATCTGGGGTTGATGTTACTGAAGTCCCTCCCCAATCTCCACCTTCCCCAGACTCCAAGCCCCAAGTCTCCAGGAATTTCCCCACCTGGAGCTGGCAGCCCTACTTAAAGGATAGAAGAAGGCAGTCTGCAAATCAACTTCCAATATTTTATTTTATTTGTAATGCTCCCGGGCGGGGTCTGTGTGGGGTGCCCCCTGAATTTAAAAAATCCTGGCTCCGGGCCTTGTTTACAGTGCCACAGAGCAGTCTGAGGACTGGGGGTTCTTCCCGGGACCTCGTTTTAAGTCCATCTGAGTAGAGGCCTGAAGTTGTACACTCACACTTGCTGCCCAGTGTCCTTCTAGGAATATAAAGAAATTCAAACACGTTTCCAATTCTCACATACTTTATACTGAAATCGTATTTTCTTCAAACACTTACACTTGGAATAACTTGCATGCATACTGGGATCCTTTAAGTATAAGCCAATCTGTAATAACTGGCGAAAAGATTCCTTGATTAACTGTTTCGCTATTAGCCTATTCATTTATACACCTCAGATAAATACTACTGTAGTTACATGGACCTGCCCAATTTTAAACAAACACAGATGCGCGAGTGTATCTATGGACTGTCCACAAGCCCTGCAGCACCAATCAGATGAGATTAAAGCCCAATTTTTAACTTCCATTCTAAACACACAATTAATGACCCTCCTGAAATGATAAATGCCCTTGGTTCTTATTGATGTCTTTTTCTAGTTGAAATTTAAGGAATCAGACTTTAGTCCAGCACTTCTCCACACACATACACCCCCCCCCACACACACACATTCAAGGCTGTTGCTGTGGAAGAGATGGGGGTGTACCTGTGTGTCATGCAATGTTTACTCCTCAAGTGCACCTATGCTGGTGGTGTAGTGGTTAGAGCATCTGAGCACGATCTGAAAGAACCGATATCTGAATCTCCTTCTCTGCCGTGGAAACTCTCTGGGCGGCCTTGGGCCCAGTGCAGCTGCTCAACCCAGCCTTCCTCACAGGGCTCTTGTGAGGAAACAGTGGAGGAGGGGCAAATGATGTTGTAAGCTGTTCTGGATCCCCACTAGGGAGAAAAGTGGGGTATAAATATCTGCATCAAATACACTTATAACCAGCTCACTGGTTCTACACAGAGATGGGTTGTTACTGCCCATAGCGGTAAAAGTTGGGTCCAATGCTCCCTCTAAGCTGTGGAGTCTTGTGAGCAAAAATCCCACTTCATGAGCTACCGGCATTAAAGTTGTGAGTGAGCGATTTGGCTGCTGCCTAAATTAGTTTGCTCTGGAGCTATCCTTCCTGAGCTAAGGCAAAAATGTGTGAGCCGGAGGTTAAAAAACTGTGAGCTAGCTCACACTAACTCATCTTAGAGGGAACACGGTTGTTTTAAATGTATTGTTATGGATTCACAGAAAACAAAATCACCCTAGAAATGCTGATGTCTTCACAGCTCCACCGTGGCAGAGTGACGTCACTGGGTGCTGGACCTATAATTTTATGGTACACGCTGCAACTGCGACCTACGATTAGTCAGTAGATACAGTTTTAAAAAAACCTACTTGGAAGGGAGGCCACCGAGGAATAGCAGCGTCTCCACGCATAGCCAGGCAATGGCAAACCAGCCCTCTCGACATCTCTTGCTTTGAAAAACCCTATTTTTTTTGGGGGGGGGGGGGTGTCACATCAATGCTCCCTCGAAGCCGTGGAGTCTCGTGAGCAAAAATTCTACTTTGTGAGCTACTGGCGTTAAAGCTGAGTGAGCCGCTTTGGCTACTGCTCAAATTAGTTTGTTCTGGAGCCCTCCTTCCTGAGCGAAGACAAAAATGTGTGAGCCGGAGGCTGAAAAAGTGTGAGCTAGCTCACACCAGCTCCGTTTAGCGGGAACATTGGTCACCATTTGAAAACCTAGAAGGTCTCCATAAGTCGGCCGCCCCTCTGCTAAGTAAAAAAGTACAACAGGCGTGCATGCCAAAAGCACTAAATTCTAGGATAGCAGCTAGGGTCTGTGGCTTTTCAACAGCACCCAGTATTATTACGCAACGGAAACGGCATTATGGCCGCTGAATAATCTCTCGCGTTGCATTTCGATGCCCGATGGTTGCCCCTTTGAAGCCCGTTCCTCCCAAGGTGACGAACCGCGCGCGACCCTTCGAAGCCCCGCTAAGACTTCGCTCTGCCCTTGGCTCCAGCGAGCCGCGCGAGAGAAGCCGCTGGGCTAAACGCTTGGGAAGGTCCCTCTCCGCCCCCGCGATGCGGCCGGCCTTTCAGAAGGCCCCCTTTGCATGCTTTCTCTGCGGCCCTTTGGGGGGACGACGCAGCCTCAGAAACATCCGCGCGAGAGAAAAGGGGAAGGAGGAACGGGGGGGCGCCCTGTGCAGGCATCCTGGCGCTTTGACAGCCCTCTCCTCGCTGGCGCCCCCCCCCGCCCCGCGCTTAGGTTAAATGAGGCGGAACGCTCTGGAGGGGAGCTGAGCCGGTCGGGATGATTGATGAAGCCGGGGGCAAAGCGGAGCCTCTGCCGGATAAAGCTCCATACATCGCCGCATAATGGCTGGATAGTGGCAGGGCCGGGCCGCTTCAAAAGCCGTGGCCCAACCGCATGGAGCGGAACCAGGCCGGGAAGGTGCTCTGTTGTTACCTAATCAGCGGATGCACTGAGCCACCAGCCGCCCGGAGGCGCCGAGCGCCGCAGAGGAAGTGGAGCGGGTGAAAGGGGAGAGATCAGGCCGCGAACGCGCGCCCACAAACACCCCCCGCCTCGCTCGGCTCCAGGCCCCGGCCGGCTGCGGCAGCTGCCCGCCTGAGAACCCAGCGTGGGACGGGCGCGCTCGCTCCAGGGAGCTGCCGGGAGGAGAGAAAAGCCGCGGCGGGGAAGGGAAAGCGCGCGGGACGCGCCCCGCCCCCGCCTGGGAATGTGCCCCGGCCTCCGCGCCGAGGACGAGGGCCCCGGAGCCGCCTTGGCCTGCACGGCCTGCCATGGAAACAGGGCCGCTTCCCACTCACACCCACGGCCCTCTGCCCGGCGAGGGCTGGGTTGCAAACCACCACCACAACCCGCCCCCAAAGAAACGCCGTCCGTTGGTCGAACAGGAGTCCAGTGGCGCCTTCTAGGCTAACAACATTTCTTCTAGCATAAGCTTTCATGAGGCTCAGCGCTCAGGTTGACGGAGGCATGGCTGGGTGACATCTAAAGCAGCTTGATTTATACTAGAAGTCGGGTTCCCAGCCTTCAGGTGAACAAAGTTTGAGTCCAGCGGCGCCTTTAAGACCAACACAGTTTAATTCTGGGTATACGCTTTTCTGTGCATGCAGACTTCTTCAGCGTGTATGCGCATGAAATCTTATACCCAGAATTATACTTGGTTGGTCTTAAAGGTGCCGCTGGACTCAGACTTCGTTCTGTTGCTTCAGACCAACAGGGCTACCCACCTGAATCCAACCTCCAGGTGTTGGCTGTGGATCTAAGGGGAATGATCTCCATGCAACAGAGATCAGTCTGGAGAAAATGGCCACTTTGGAAGGTGGACTGTTGGCATTATACCCCATATATTCTCCCTCCCCAAACCCTGCCTTCTTCGGGCTCCACCTCCAAAATCTCCAGGTATTTCCCAACCTGGAGCTGGCAATCCGGTGTGGGGAGGGGAAGGGAATGTGATTGGAAGCCACTTTGAGACTCCTTAAGGTAGAGAAAAGTGAGGTATAAAACCTCTACCTTTTTGTTTAGCTATGTATTTCTTCAATAGGCACTGATGGTGGCTAGAAAACATCATTCAGAAGATAGTTTTCCCCCCCAGGTTTAGGGGACTATGAAGTACTGGAGTCAATCATCATACTGGCTGATTTCAGTGTTTTGGCTATATGTATGGGTCTGGACACCTACCCTTTGGAATGGGAATACAGTACAGTCAACAAAGGACACATTTATTTTAAGTTTTGCTGCTGGCTTCGAATGTATACTGTTTGTTTCGGAGGGGGGGGGGAATTTTCAGCTACCATCTCACTCTGCATAATGTGGATGTAAAAGGAAACACCCAGTTCTATCTACTGTTGCTCAAGGGTTAATCCCACCAAAATTCGGTGGGGGGGGGGCTTACTACCAAGTTAAATAGAAAAGAGTAAGAGTCCAGTAGCACCTTAAAGACTAACAATTTTTTTTGGTAGGGTATGAGCTTTCATGAGGCACTGTTCACTTCTTCAGATAGTATCTGAGGAAGTGTGCACGCACACGAAAGCTTATACCTTGAATAAAACTCTGTTGGTCTTAAAGGTGCCACTGGACTCAGAAAAGTTTGGCGTAGTGGTTAAGTGCACAGACTCTAATGTGGGAGAACCGGGTTTGATTCCCCACGCCCCCCACTCTCAGCTGCTGGATGACCTTGGGCAAGCCGTAGTTCTGTCAGAAATCTTTTTGAAAAGAGCAGTTTCTGTCAGAGCTCTCTCAGCCCCACCTACCTCACAGGGTGTCTGTTGTGAGGAGGAGAAGGGAAATGAGACTGTAAACCGCTCTGAGACTCTTGAGTGAAGGGCGGGGTATAAATCCAATCTCCTCTTCTTTGTTCCACTGTGAATTTAGTAGAACTTGACTCTGCCAAACAGAGAGTACTGTTTTGTTACGTCCCTTTCCTTCCCATGCAAACCAATCAGCACGTCACATAAATGTGCTCAGTATCAAAGAACAACGAATGAATAAAAGTGTATGAAATAGTGACACACCCTTTACAAATGGAGTGCTCAGAGATGGACTCTGAGATGGATTCATCCAGATCTGTTTTGAATCTGAAAATGGGATATGCAGCAACAGCTAAGACATCTGCAACCCGGCTGTGAAAGGTGGTTTACGGCCTGTCAGATTCTTGATGCCTGTTCTGTTTTTGCAGCCCCCAGTAAGCAGTAGCTGGAGGTTTATAACGTCTGTGGTGGGTCTCCATACACAGCTGAGTGCAAGACCATCTCTACCACCTGAGGCAGCTGACCTCTTCCACTTCTCCACTGGCAATCTTCCATCTGGCCAGCCTGCCAGCAGTCACTGCTTCCCCGCCCCCATATCCAGACCAGTGAACCCTCCTTTACCACTTCATCTCCTATTCTTGTGTCAAAACAGCACAACAAACCACACATGTCCTATAGACTCCTGAATTCTTACAAGGTTCCTGCCTCTCAGGAGTGTTCAGCCATCTTTCAGTTGCCTAAGCAACCACAGGAGTCATCATGGTTGCTAGGGCAACCAAAAAGATGGCCGAACTCTCATGAGAAGAAAGAGTCTCACAGTGGCTTACATGTGTGGTTTGCTGCACTGTTTTTAAAGAGGGGCAGTGGAACAACCAGGCAAGGAGAATCAGCTGCTCTAGAGAGGGGTTGGAGTGACCCCCACGTGGCCAAATGTCTCCAGCCAGCACTGGCTTGTTTGGGAGATCTCTTCTCGTGAAGACTTCCTGTAAATAAGACTTGAAAGCTGCTTTAAATGGCAAACCAAACATGCTGTAATAATACCTGAACTAAGAATCTCAAAATCTCATCCAGACATACGTTTGCCAGTGAAAGCCCAAACAGGATTTTGAGCAGTAATGGTCATCAGTGAAACCAGAAATGGTTGGCAACTGAAGCAACATAGAACAGAATTATTGTCATGTTAGACAAAAGTGTCAAGCAGAGATTTAGGGCAATTTTGGTTATTTATCAGGGTTTTCATAATTGTAGAAGATTAGGGCATTGTACTTCTCCTTTGTTATTGAACTAGCATAGAGACCGTCATTTTGGATTCTGCCCCACCAACGCATCACAAGGCAGTACCCAACACTCCAGTGCTATGTATGGCCTCCTTGCACCGAAAGCATTAGAAAACATCTTTCTTATAGTTGATAAGGGCCAGATCTGAAAGACGTAAGCAAATATTACACAGGGGAAAGTATGAGGGAGCCATAAGTTGATGGAAGGCAGGATACCACACTTTACCAGTGTTCCCTCTAAGCTGAGTTAGTGTGAGCTAGCTCACAGTTTTTTTAGCCTCTGGCTCACACATTTTTGTCTTAGCTCAGGAAGGATGGCTCCACAGCAAACTAATATATGCAAAATCGCTCACTCACAATTTTAATGCCAGGAGCTCACAAAATAGAATTTCTGCTCACAAAACACAGCCTAGAGGGAGCATTACCACCCTACTGTCTCCCATTAAAGTTAACTGTGTCATGTCACAAATAAAATACCGTCAAACAGGGATCATTTCATAGAAAAAGAGGTGCAGGAGCTCATTAGCATAACTCATTAGCATAACTTATTTGCATATGCCACACCACCTGATATCACGGAAGTGTGTCAGAAGGCAAGAAAGAAAGGAGAGAGAGAGAGAGAGAGAGAGAGCAAGCTAGCTAGCTAGCTAGCTGGCAGAGAGGAGAGAGCTACTAATCCAAGCCTCAGAAATACCACTATTCTGGGAGGATAGCGTCAGTGGTGGCTGAAGCCTTCAGAAGGCTGGTCGGAGGAACAAGGACCTTTCCAGGGGACGGGGTCATTTTGCTGCAGCCATGACACAAGCAGGCATTCCCCCGCAGCGGGGGGGAAGGGGGGGCTGGCACCAACTGCCGGAGCTGAGCTCCCCCGAGCTCCTGCTCGAAATGACCCCTGCCGTCGAAGACTCAACAGGCACCTATCATTTTTGACTTGCGTCAAAAGACGTAGCACACACAGGCTGCTTCCTTGCCGTCGCAGGCTGTTTGGGATGCTCCCTGGGGCAGGGGCCTCCTCCTCTTGGTGGGGTGCCCCATCCTCCACCAGTCTCCCCAGCAGCCACCAGAGACTAGGGGAGCAGGCAAGCCTCTCTCATAATGCTAGCAATGAGCTTTAGGTTTCTGGACAATGGCTACACGAAGGGGAGGAAGCCTTCTTGCCTGAATAGCACACACTCTCTTTGGCTGCTAGCCTCAGGCCCAGTCTCCAGGGCTGCCAACCTCCAGTTGGTGGATGGGGATCTCTCAGCTACAGAGATCAGTTCCTCTGGGGAAAATGGCTGCTTTGGAAGATAGACTCTATGACATTACATCATGCTGAGGTCCCTCTCCTCCCCAAAACATGCTCTCAGCAGCCTCCTCCTCCCAAATTTCCAGGAATTTCCTTACCCGGAGCTGGCAATCCTACTCCCTAGGGAGGTAACAGAGTCCCTCTGCAACTACCACAGAACACGGCACACTTTCTACAAGATTAGCGCCCCCGCCCTGAGGCTATCTCGGCTTTCTCTTCTTTTCCCCTTTCTCCTCACCCCAGGAACATCTGGGCTTCCCAGATCTGGGCTTCACAACTTGTAGGTTGACTTTTTTTCCTGGCAGACCCATAGCCAGGATTTTGTGGCTTGGGGGCAAAAAAACTTCTGGGGGGGCTGCCATTATTTTCATGTCAGCTCCAATCCACCCCCAAGCCTGACCGCCAGTGGCCACACCTCTCCCTCCCCTCCTGCAAGATTTAAAGTGCCCTTCAGCTAATCCGTGGGAAGCACGTGGCCCACAGATCAGCTGGAGGGCTCTTTAAATTTTGCAGGAGAGAGGGAGAGTTCTGTGCCTTCTTATGTGGAATTGACCTGAATGGAACTTACTTCCAAATAAACGTGCCCAGGATTTATGGGGGGGCAATTGGAATTGGTAGAGTTTGTGCATTAAGGACGCTTTTTAAAAAACAAGTGTAGACTGGGGTACTAAAATAATAGGAAAAGCACAAGAAAATGTTACAGGTGGCTTTTCCTTCTACCAATTAGTGGCACCTTTTGTTTCATAAAGTATTGGTTACAGAGCTGGATTTACGTACAAGCTAAGTAAACTACAATTTAAGGTCTCAGATTATGAGGGCTCTCTAAATACAATTTAAAAAACTAAAGTACCATTTTGTAGTAATGCAATGGGGCTTCTTAAACTTGACTTAACGTATTTTTTATTTGCCTCATTTTTTACCCTACTGGTTAAGTGCGTGGACTCTAATCTGGGACAACCGGGTTTAATTCCCCACTCCTCCACTTCCAGCTGCTGGATGACCTTGGGCAAGCCATAGTTCGGTCAGAACGGTTCTCTCAAGGACAGTTCTAGAAAGAGCTCTCTCAGCACCACCTACCTCACAGGGTGTCTGTTGTGGGGAGGGGAAGAGAAAGGAGTTTGTAAGCCACCCTGAGACTCCGAGTGAAGGGCGGGATATAAATCCAATCTCCTCCTCTTCCTAAAGCGGCTTATATAACACACCACGCCTCCATTTTATCCTCACAACAACCCTGTGAGTTAGAATAGGCTGAGAGTGTATAACTGACCACTGGTCACCTAGTGAGCTTCCACAGCAGAGTGGGGATTTGAACCTGCTTCATCCAGAGACCAGTCTTATACACTAGCCACCACACGATGCTGACACTGACAGTGCTGGGAAGGAAAGCTCCATCTCTATTTCAGAGGGAGAGGAACCCAGAAAGGAGAGGGAGGTAGAATCTAGGAAGAGATAGCACTCTCTCTCTCTCTCTCTCTCTCTCTCTCTCTCTCACACACACACACACACACACACACAAAAATGGGGAAGGAGGAAAACCATCTTTTTCAGTATTTTCTGAGGAAATACCCCCCTCCCGCTTACTAGGATTTCTTGGTTGGCTCTACCCTGGTCCTAATCTAGGTCTCCAAACTTGATGAAGTTTTCCTTTATGAATCCAGCCTCCTCAAGGACCGTCTGGCTCAAGTGCCAAGCCCAGCGTTTAGCTTATTGTAAGCATTATCCGATGGGTGTAAATTTTGTACCACTGGCCCATGTTTTGTGTGAATACTTATGCTACGCTTCAGTTCTTTCTCGTGGTTCCAGACTTGTAAAATACTAATGCACTGACTGTTGGATGACCCCCCCCCCCCATCTTGTTGGTTGTATTGACTTACTCTGTGTGATCTGCCTTGAGTCCCAGTCAGAAAGGCAGACTACAAAAAACGTAACTAAAATAAACAAATACAAATAGTACCACAAGACACTTAAGGCCTCAGCATGTCTTAATCCAGTCCAAGTTGATTATCTCTATTCAGTATCTCAAAAACCCCTGGAAAATAAGAAGACTCATTTCAATTTAATGAATGGAACAGAGATGCCAGGAGGAAGACGGAGCCACGGAAGCGTATGTCACCCTCGCTTAGCGCTGTGTAGCCGGTACCTGGCCCATAGCTACGGTGGGGCTTTTCGGGGCTCCGCCTCCACCTTAAAGGCACAGCCCCAGAAGATTTTCTTCTGAAAATGCTTTTTAAATACTTTAAACAACATTTTTAAAAGGTATGTGCTCTTCGTTACCCCAAGCCCCCTTAAAAAACTAAATGCCCCCCGAAAAATAAAATCCTAGCTACGGGCAGGGCTTTTTCCCCGGGAGAATGCGCCAAAATGGAGTTCTGGAACCTCTTTGACAAAATTCTTTTAAAAATGTTTAAAAGTTGAAGAGTTTTCAGTATACAGATAGAAACGTTCATTTCTCTCTTGACACTTCTGGCACCTCTCTCTCTCTCTCTCTCTCTCTCTCTCTCTCTTAAACCCCTGGCGACGGGCCTGGCTGGTACCTATTGCATGTGCTCCTTAAGGGCCACACCAGAAGGTACTGGCCCTCCAGAATGGTTCTCAACTGGGAGCAGAGTTTCTTTCTTTTTCTATACAGTTCTGGTTTTCTTAGACTTCTTGAACTCCATTTCTAAATTATGTGACAGGTTGCTGTTTTAAAAAAAACAAAAACAAACCAAAGATGGCTAGTGGGCTATGCTGAGCAAATACTGGGATCTGTAAGTTAATATGAGGCACAGTTTAATAGGGTATCGAGAAACTTTGCGAAGGAAAGGGCATCCCTGCATAATAGACTGCGTAAATGTAATAAGTGGCACAATTAAATAAGCGGCGGGATCTAAAGGACTGTGTGATTCAATAAGCTTTCCAATTTTTTAAATAAAGCTTTAATTATTATTGGGGCGGTTGGCTTCTATAACGCTTTCCGTGTTGGTGGTGCTTTACAGAGCACCCTAAGCAAAAGAGGCACGCTCCCGGTCCCACAAGGCTTACAAGCCTCATTTTGACATTGCTGGGAGGAGAGGAATGGGAGAGGCGATGCCAACAATAAGACCCAGAAAGAGGCCAGAGTCACAAGGAAGAGCCAAACTGAGCAGAGTCAAAAGTCCCCCCCCCCCCCCTAGTTCTTTGTTCTGAGCCCCTGTAAATGAGCCGGATGGTGTGCTTCAGAAAAAGACTGGCGTGGATGGATGTCCGCCAAGTGGCAGTGAAAAGCAGCATCCCATTATAAAGTGTCAGGGGTAGTAAGGGAAGATAGATGCGGCATGGGTTCTTCTGTTTCGCCTGACCCCCGTCCCTTTGGAATCAGGACAATTAAGCCAGTGTTCCGGAGCCATTCCATTAATCACGGCTGCATCGTGCATTGCACGCACACACACACACACACACACTTGAGCTGTACAACGTTTGCTAATTTTGGACCACCATACCACAGCACTTTCATCATAAGGCCAGAGTCAATACCAGATGCCTTTTCCATTTTTTTTTTTAAGCTGTCCAACGGTTTGCATGAAAGTCTTCCAGGGTAAATGGATCCCAACTTAATGGGCAGATCAGTCAAAGCTGGGAACATCTTGTTCGGAAAAAGACTGAATCATCTCTGGCACGAAGCACATCCGGCTGGGCCTGGCCTCTGCTCCTTCCCCTGACGCTTACTCCCCAAGTTCCTGCTCTGTCATGGGTTGAATTGAGGCTTTATGTATTTAAGCAGCATCCCATCTCAGGGGGTCACCCATAGCTGTATAGTACCTGTATACAACTGTTGTATAGATAATTAGTATGGCATTGTGGTTACGAGTGCCAGACTGTAACTGGGAAAACCAGTTTTGATTCCCCACTCCTCCTCCACAGGAAGCCTGCTGGTTGACCTTGGCCCAGTCACAGTTCTCTCAGAACCCTCTCAGCCCCACCTATCTCACAAAGTGCCTGTTGGGAATATGATTATAAGCCACTTTGAGACTCCTTAGGTTGTGGTCACATGCGCAAGATAAAGCGGGGTGGGAAGAGAGGCTATTTCCTCCAGCAGAAGTTGACCCAGAGTTGCGCAATCACAGTCTTTTGAAGCTGTGAGCACAGCCCACCACTGCGTGATCAGTTGCAACTGCAGGTGAGTCAGGGTTTGTTTTTTTGCCGTTTGTCTCCGATGCGCTTAAAGGAGGGATTGATTATTCGCACCTCAGCCCTGAGGGCTCCCTATGTAGTGTGCGATGATGCACATACTGAGAGGGGCAAAAAACAACAGCACGGAGTCGGGATAGCCTGATCAGACAATCCTGATGCCATGAGAGCGCACTGGAGTGATCAGACGCGGGAAAGTCCGTCTGTGGCCCGTAGCAACCCATTTGCTACCGGACTTTCTGAGGTGTCTTTTAAATCTGCTTGTGAAGTGGAGCAGAACAGGTTGTCGACGGCTGTGGGGCGCTTCCTAGATGTTGTCTGATTGCGCTCCTTTAATCCACCCAGCATTCGCACCTATGTCGGGGCTAATTGCGCGTGTGATCGCAACCTTAAGGTAGAGAAAAGCAACTCCAACTCCTCCTCTTCTACTACTACTATTACCACCACCTGGATGGTGGAGGTTCCATATTTATTTTCTCTTGGTCCCCTCTTACTCCGAAACACAGAATGCTCTTGAGTTTTTTGGGCAAGGAGAATGAATATATCAGCCTTTAGGGAAACTAGGGGTATTCTGTAGATCAGGGGTGGCCAAAGTGGCTTAACGCAAAAGCCACATAGAATAAACATCAGATGTTTGAGAGCCACAAAACATGAACAAATATTACACACATTTCTATTGGAAAATATACAGATTTGCTTTTTATCAACATTATATGAGACTGCCAAAAATAAAAACAAAAGGGGTAAAAACAGGTATTGATAATGATATTTATTTGTCTAATGATATTTGTGGGGGGGGGCCTTTGAGAATGCACTTAAAGTTGCTTTCTTTCTCTACTCCCCCCTGCCTCAAGCCTACCCAGGGAGGGGAATACTGGCTGGGGAAGGGAAGACCAATTGGGGAGGCATGCCTCCCCTTTGCTTCCCCAGACGCCCTGCTGGGAGCCGCACAATATGTGTGAAAGAGCCACATGTGGCTCCCGAGCCACAGTTTGGGCACCCCTGCGCTAGATTCTTTTGTGTTTTGTGCAAGATATAGGTTTTAACCTTTAAAACTCTGAACAGTTTGGACCGTGCTTATCATAGGGAAGGTGTACTGCCTACTCCCCTACAAATCTCCATGTTCCCTAAAATTGCCTTCTTTATCTACCACTAGATTGGTGAGCCCTAACCTGGATGGTTCAGGCTAGCCCAATCTCATCAGATCTCAGAAGCTAAGCAGGGTTGGTCCTGGTTAGTACTTGGATGGGAGACCACCGAGGAAGTCCAGGGTTGGCAGGCAATGGCCAACCGCCTCCGCACGTCTCTTGCCTTGAGAACCCTACAGGGCTGCCCTAAGTTGGCTGCGACTTGACAGCAAAAAAAAGTGCTGATGCATATCAGGTGACAGTAAATATATAACCGATAAACAGCAGTAATAAAGACTATTGGAAAACAAGCACTGCCCTCAAACGCAAACAAAACACTTATGTGAATATAACTACTGATATATTATAACATATCATATCATTATCACTCTTATTTTACAAGAAGCAACGAAACTTGTTAACAGAAGCTAATAAAGCCAAAAGTATAAATAACATAGCTGAATCCAGCTCAATTCCAATCCAATCTGGGCAGAATATGGCAAATTTTGCAATGTATTATGTGTTTTCTGACTCACTGTTTTTTGGTATTTTGTTCTCTTAAAATGATAGGATGAAGCAATTTCTGCTCAGTGAATATGTAATATTTATGCTCATGGAGTTTCTTCACCTTAGTGAATCTGGTGAAATTTACATGTAGTATTCTATGAATCTAATATAAGGTATGCCTGTAAATTCATATAATTTTTGTAATTTTTGTTTCATATTTTTGTAAGTGTGTAATTGTTTATTAATGTGCTTTCTATTTTCAAGTCTTCTGACAAAGATTAATCGAAACGAAGATATAATCCGGAGTCTTCGTTGGATTGGAACTGAGCTGGATTCAGCTGTGTTATCTATACTTTTGGCTTTATTAGCTTCTGTTAAGAAGTTTCATTGCTTCTTGTAAAATAAGAGTGATAATGATATGATATGTTATAATATATCAGTAGTTATATTCACATAAGTGTTTTGTTTGCGTTTGAGTGCATATCAGGTGACACCATGTTGGTTGGATTCCTTCCAAGAAAAGGTTGCCAAACTTAGGCCTTGTGGCAAACCACAAGCTTAGGCCTTGTGGCAAACTGTTTGGCCATGCTAGAAGAATTTCATCATTAATGTTACTTGCTGGTGATGACTGTATGCAGGGCCGGTCCCAGGTTACTTTACACACTAGGTGAGGCTACCTTCTGGCGCCCCCCCCCCCCCGGTGCGCCCCTCCCCCCTCCCTCCCCATAAATGCATTTTAACAACCCCATGCAGACTACTCAAGCACATGCTTAGCTAGGGTTGCCAGCTCTGGGCTGGGGAATTCTGGGAGATTGGGAGGGAGAGGCGCTGCCTTGTAAGCTGAGTTGAGAAGGCAGTGCTGCTTGGTGGGGCTCGGTGGCCGGGCCAAGCGTGGCTGGCACCCTCCAGGCTAGGCGGGACCCCAGCCAGCCAGCTGCGAGCAGAAGTTTTTTGGGGGGAGGGGGCGTGCTCTGTGCAGGCGTGCTCTGCAGGCGACTTTCCATTCTGGGGGCGCTGCTGTGCCTGCCCAGGCACCCGAGTTGCACGCGGGGAGGCGGGGGCGGACTTGTTGGAGTCTCTCTGTCTCACTCCGCCGCCCTGTTTGCCAGCTGCGCTCCTAGGCGAGCGCCTAGTTGGCCTTGTGAGAGAGCCGCCCCTGACTGTATGGGCTGGATGGAATTAAAAAACGGAATCGTATGTGCTTTAATGTGAATGGTTTTCTTGCCTTGAATGTGTTATTTATTTAGCATATTTATATTATGCTTTTCTCCTCCAGGGGACTCCAAGCGGCTCACAACACCCAGAGAATAAGACAAACCAAATAAGAAAGGGGGAAGAGGCTTCTGAGGGTCAAGTACGCCTTCTCTCTCTGCTGGCTGATCGTCTGCCAAGCTGTAGGCTGGACCCTCAGGCTAAGACCCTGACCAGAGCCCTTTGGTTCTTGTACCTTCAGCTCCCCACACAAGGGCTCATGCCTCTGGGCCCAGTCGTGCCTCATATACTAGTTTGCAGAGAGGAGATCGAACTCAAGAGAGGTGTCCTTCAGCTGCTGCAGAAAAGTTTGTGATTCCCCCCTCACCCTGAATATAAATGCAAGCTAATTCGAAATATGATTCTGGTAGAAGCCCTCAAAAGCTATATGACCCATCAAAATGAATACTGACCAGCAGCCATGAATGATGTTTGACAACTTCGTCTTTTCAGAAGTTCCAAGCAAGCAGCAGAAACTGGAAGTTTATCGAACCCGTGAATGACGTGTAAGGTTGGTGAGCTGTGTTCAGTTTGGTGGCTCATAAATAGGATGGGCCAACTCTGGACTGTTAAGTTTAGGAGTTCTGTGAAGGGCCTGGTCAACACATACAGCACTGTCACAGTCTGGAGGCCTCTGCCTCCATGGTGGGAGGTCTGACCCTGTACAAGCAGAATGAGATGGAAATGGGGTGGCAGACGGGACAGTGCTAATACAATGTTTAAAATGTATTATAGCCCACCTTGCAAGTAGACATCTTGCTCAGCAAGGTAGTATCTCCCTCCCTGATGTGCTAGTTCTTTGTTTGCAGGGAGTTTTTCACGTGGAAGAGCATTCAAAACTAGTATCCATTTCTCTGACTGGCAGGATTCTAGCTGTTCCGAGTGCAGAGATTTCTCCTCTTTAAAAAAAACCCCTAAAAACGCAGTCATAACATCCGGACAAACAATTTGCATATGAGCAAAACTTAAGGTAAATGAGAACTGCTCAGTATGATGCAGATGAACCACGTAACCCTAAATCCACTGGCCCCACCGCAGCACAGACTTATGCACCTATTGCAATTGATGGGTGCGGGCAGGCTCAGCTCTGTGGTGCATTGCAGCCATTGACTTGGAGATGAGTCCTATTGATTTCTATTAAAAAGTAGGTGTGTTTAGGAATGTGGTCTTATCTTGGGATTTAAAAACAGATCTTGGCAATTACGCCAAATGGGTACTCTTGTTAAACTATTGATTCTAAAAAAGGCATTATGAGATATGATCCAGCCAAAGCTAAGTACTTTTCAGTCCTATCGATTTCAGGGAAGAGCTCTAAGCAGACGCTTAAATCCTCCTCTTAAAATCAACAGGATTTCAGAGGGGTCTCACTTTGGCTGGGTTCCGTCTGTGAAATCTTTAGAAGAAAACCATTCACGACTAGTGTATTCTGTGGGCAAGATCCAGGCAAGGTTAAACAGTTACAGGTCCCACAGATCTCCTTGGGAGAGCTTCAGCATGGGCTTTACCTTCCTGTAGCTCTTGACGAGACCTACTGTGAAATCCTAAGCATATTTAACCAGGACAGTGTGGTGTTGTGATCAGGGTCGGACTAGAATCCAGAATGCCCAGGTTCAGATCTCCCCTTGTGCCATGGAAGATCACTGGGTGACCTCAGGGAGAACAGGGTTTGATTCCCCACCCCTCCACATGCAGCTGCTGGTGTGATCTTGGGCGAGTCACAAGTTCTCTCAGAGCTGTTCTCTCATGAGCAGTTCTCAAAAGACCTCTCTCAGCCCCACCTGCCTCACAGGGTGTCTTGTTGTGGGCAGGGGAAGGGGAAGGGATGGGTGGTGCACATGTCCTGGGTATCTCAAGTCTACTTGAAACCTGGTGGTTTCAAGGGAGCAGGAAGAGAATGAGGGTGTGTTCTTGACGCTTATTTTTATTGCAGAAAGTATTGGATGGGGAAGGGAATGGAGGAAGAGCAGGTCAGTTTCACTCCCCTGTGGAGGGGAGCCTGAGGGGGGGGGGGTGTTGCCTTCTGACACACTTTTGGTTTGTTAGGGGGTGTGGCATATGCAAATGAGTTATGCTAATGAGCTCCTGCACCTCTTTTTCTATGAAATGACCCCTGCATAAATCTATCCAGAATGTACCATAAAACCCGATGATCAAAGAACACAAAAGCGGCATGCAGTGCAGAGGGTACCATAATGCAGAGGGGGACCTAACCTACTTCCAGGATTATTGCAAACAATGTGGCACCAACCTGAGTTCCTTGGAGAAAAGGTAGGGTCTAAAAACACTAAACCCATAAACAAACACACGTTTAACTTTGACTGGATCAGCCCCAGTATAGTATTTTATTTATTCACTTCATTTCTGTCCTGCCTTTCACCCCAACGGGGACCCAAAGGGGCTTGCCTCATTCGCCTCTCTGTTTTATCCTCACAACAACCCAAGGTTGCCCAGCACGAGTGGGGATTTGGGCCTAGATTTCCAAGATCCTAGTCTGACACTTCACCTTGCGGTCTCTCATAATTCCCGCCCATGCCCTTTCTTAACTAGGTAAAAACAAGCAAACTTTGGGGAGTTGCCTTAACTATGTAGATTGTTTGAGTAAAGAAAAATAATCTGCGGTCAAAAGAACCTGAGCAACCAAGATAAACTGGGAAATGCCGCTCAGGGTGGCCTGCCTCCCTGCCTGCCCTCTCCCCCTGTCAGCCAGGTTGATAAAAGACCAACGTTCCTAGGCTGCCCGGGGTTCCATTCAACGGCTCCGTTGCCAGACAAGCCAGCCGGCCCACGGCCAGGAGCCAGCAGGAAAAATTCAACAGCCACGCTTCTCCAGCATTGCTGAACAGCCATCAATGGATCCATAACTCTTCACCCTCCAGATATGGGGTCATCTTTCAATACTACCCCACTGTCATATACAACGGTTTTGTCTTGTCCTGCATTCAGCTAATTGTGTCAATCTACGGGGCGACTCCATAATACGCATCTACAAAAGCACAATGCGAGCCATAATCTCCTGCTCCGTTGGCTTTATTTGCTGAAGAGCCATTACAACGGCTTCCTCTGGCAAAGGGAGGGGACAGCCAGCCCGGGCCCTCGGTCCTCAGCATTCTGTCAAAATAACTGTGATAAAAATGAAGAAACAGAACAAAATAACTTATAAAAGGGTATACAACTTTGCAGACCACCAAAGTAGCAGAGCATCAAGCATACATAAATCTGTGTTTCTTGGTATGTTCTTTTCTAGGGAAGTTAGTTTTTAAAAGGGAGCCATTTCCCCTCAGTTGTTTCCTGGCAAAATACAAATATGTCTGACACAACAGAAAAAGGAACTCCTCTACCAGGATGATTTTGCAGTTTTAACTTGAGAGATCTCATAATGCCATCCGGTTGCTTCCACATGGGAACGATTTCCCTTTCTGCACTCTCCTTTTAATCCACGTTCACCACGGTGTCCTCCAAGCAATTTTGCACCGAGATCAAATTCAACCTTCTTTTTAATCCAGAGTTTTCCCCGTTCTGCACTAAAATCAAGTTCAGCCTTCTTTTTATCCCCCCCCCCCCCCACAATTCTGCGTTACCTTACCTCCCTTCAGTGGTCCGCCCGGTTTCAGCCTGCTGTTGCCCTGGGTTATTTGGATGCTGTTTTGCCACAGACTTAAATTGCCTCGACTTGAACACTGAGATGATTTCACATTAGCATTTGCCCTGCGCTCACCGGTATGCTTGCCCCGGGTCAATTTCCCACCAGTAGACCCGTGCTCACCTTTTGCCCCGGATAATGACATGTTTTTCCCCGGGGGCTTTGAGATCCTGGTTTTCTGGGAAGTTTCCTGTTTGCCCCAGGAGAAGCCGAAGTGCACACCCCCTTTTTCCACGCCCACTCACCCGCCTTCCATCTGCTCCACCCTGGGGTGGCTCCAATTTTCCTTTAAAAAAAAAATAAACTCCTTACGTTCTATCGAAATAAAGAGGCAGCGAAATATGTCCCCACCATTGCTTTCTGTATATAATACACAGTTGTCATTTATTTAGGGTTTTTAAAACTTTTATAACATAATTTTATAAAAAGTTTTCCAGGGAAGCATCCTCCGTGGGTCAAAAAAATTATCTGGAGTAGGAACCTAGATTTGAGGGGATAGTAGGGTTGGTTCAAGAGGGCTGGCCCTTCTCTTTTGCGCTCTGTAGGTTTCCTATGGCAATCCTGTAATGTGTAGAAATTTAAAAGGGCCAACTCTCTTCATGGTGACTGATTTCGTTTTTTAAAGAGACCTATTTATGTTGCAGCAAAATTGCGAGGCTGCAAAATATGAGTTCCTTGATAGGGCACCGTGGCTGTAAAGGCTTCATCCACCATTTTCTGCCTGGAATTCCATTGTAAGGTACCCAACATTTTGATGCTAGACCGGAGACTCCACCAGACACAGTAGCAGACCGCATAGTTGACCAATCATTTTGCAGCAAGCAAGAGCAGTGGAAAAAATTGAATAGGAAGGCGGGAGGTATTGAATTCTGGGAAGAGGAAGGCTAGTGTGGACATCGTAATCCTGTTATTGCATCATATTGAAATAACGCGATCATGCATGCGTGTAAAAAAAAAAGAGGGCGGGGCTAGGAGGGCGAACTGAGGGGAATGAGAGAGGGAAGCAGCAGCCAGAAATGTGTAAAGAAACATCCGGGGCAGATGACGAACTGCAGCTTCAAGTGGGAAATTGAATAAAATGGTCCTTGGCAATCTTTAGGGGGAAGCCCCAGACGGAATGAGAGGCAAGTGGCATGTGCGAAATTGGTCTGAGAAAATCCGGAGTGGCAGGCAAATGCAGAAAGGACTCTGTGCTTTCCTCTTGGGCCTATTGTTCCCCCCCCACACACACACACGCACACACACTGCCAACAGGCTTCGTGTCAAATTTTAAAATTATCAGTAGCCAGTACAATATATTGCTATTGCAATATACTTACTACCAATAATTTTAAAAATAGCAGCAAGTCAACTAGTGGTGTGGGGGAGGGGGAGGCTGGAAGGCAAATGGTGCAGATTATGATGCCACCATTGAGCTGGGGGCATAGGCGTCAACTACAGGGGGGCTCGAGGGCTTGAGCCACCTCCGAAATTTCCCGGGGGGGGAATGAGCCCCCCCCCGGGAAAACGGCGCACCCTCCGCCATGCCTCCCCGGGCCCTTCCTAGGGCCGCCGCCTCTCTCCCCCCCCCCCCTCGCCTGGCCACTCCGTCCCTCCCTCCGTCCATCCAGGGGCCAGCTAAGCAAATGCCCAGCTGGCCCCTGGACAGACAGAGGGAGGGATGGAAGCAGGAGAGGTCAGGCCGGGGGGGGGGGGGGGAGGCGGCGGCAGGAACAATTTTTGTTTGGGGGGGAGGAGGAGCAGACCAGGAGCTTCATGGGAAAGAAACAGGATTGGCATACTCCAGGTGGCAGCTGGAGATCTCCCACTATTAGAACTGACCTCCAGGTGTCAGAGATCAGCTCCCCTGGAGAAAACGGCTGCTTTGGAGGGTGGACTCTGTGTCATTGTGCCCCACTGAAGTCCCCCCCCCCAACCCTGCCCCCCCAGCCCCCCCCGAAATCTCCAGATGTTTCCCAACCAGGAGCTGGCAACCCTAGAAAGAAGCATCTTATACATCTTATACCTTTAGTATGGATTCTTTTTTTTTCTTTTTTTACAGTGGCAAGATGTTTCTTCTGGGCTCAAAAATCCGAGGTCTTTTAACAAAGGCAAATCTAACTAGGGTTGTCTGTTTCAGCCTGATTTCCAAAATATCTTAAACCTATTGGCTTCCAAGATACCAAATATTGTTGCTTATGCAGCCGCTGACCACCTGCAAGACAAATGCAGTCCATGTGAATAATGCATTGTACCTGGCCAAGGGCTTGATTACTCACTCCGTTTTTGCTATCTACGGCACGAGGCAAAACTAGGAAGTGACTCAGCCCCCCCCCCCCCCCCCCGGGGGCTTGTCATCTATGGCTGGTGGGCTGTGTTTGACTCAGTCACACAATGCACAGCCCTGGTGGAAGGTAATCAGATTATTGTGAGATATGAAGCCAATAAATGGAACCCTGTCTTAGAAAAGGACTCCAGATTATCTCAGCCGCTTTGCTTCTACCATCAGAGAACTTAAGCAAAAGTATTTAAGAACAAAA
Organism: Lepidodactylus listeri; assembly: GCA_029233225.1. Taxonomy (NCBI): domain Eukaryota; kingdom Metazoa; phylum Chordata; class Lepidosauria; order Squamata; family Gekkonidae; genus Lepidodactylus; species Lepidodactylus listeri. The sequence goes on along the minus strand of JARCFY010000009.1, from coordinate 104,539,648 downwards.
AGGAACTTTCACTATAGTCTACTAAGGTTGCCAACTCTGGGTTAGGAAATACCTGGATAATTTGGTTGTGGAGCCTGAGGAGGGTAGTGAGGTTTAGGGAGGGGAGGGCCATCAATGGTATAACTTCACAGAATTAGAGTTGCCATCCCCGCAATGGGGGCAAGGGTTCCCCCACTTTTGGGGGGGCTCAATTCTCCACTGGCCAGCAGGGGGAGCCCTGCCCCCCAAAGAGCCCTGTTGCATCCAATGTGCCCGGCCTGATGACATCACCTGGAGGTGACTTCATCGCGCCTGGCACGTCACATGGGGGATGCTCTAACATTTGGCTAAAAACTCTATGGTGACCATAGAGTTCTTGGCCAAATGCTAGAGCGTCCCCTGTACAATGTGCCTGGTGTGATGATGTCACTTCTGTGTGATGTCATTGCACTGGGCATGTCAGGCGCGTGCCAGAAGATACCAAGGAGCAGCCTGGAGCCCCCCACCAGCAGCTGGTATGCACCTGGCAACCCTATATAGAGTCCACCTTCCAAGGCAGCCCTTTTCTCCAGATGAACTGACCTCTGTCACCTGGAGATCAGTTGTAACCCCAGGAGATCTCCAGCCACCACCTGGAGTTTGGCAACCCAATCTATAGCCCAAATCATTGGAGATAAATTGAAAGGCCTAGGCCTAGGATATCCAACCTGAATCATATTTGAAAGCCTTGGTTGTGTCCCCCGCATCATGCTCTCTTCTCAGCTTTTTGGAGCAAACAAAGGGCTGTCTTCCAATCTGTACCTAAATTATTTGGTGCTGGAACATACTGGAGTCGGGAGGCGAGTTGTAGAATGATCATAGCAAAGACTTTATTAAGTGAATCAGCATGTTCAGGAGATGGTCAGATCAAGCATGCTTCCAGGGCTCCAGGGCCCTCATTATATGCTGGCTGGAGCCACACCTCTGGCCGCACCCAAAATACCTGATAGGGGCTTAGCATATGCGCATAGTCCTGATAGGGCCTTAAGTTGTAGTTCATAGGTCCCCCGCGGGAGACCTAGGCTGGCTATTGGTGGTCGTTTTGGATCCGACTGTCTATTGTTCTACCTGGCTGAAGCTCAGGTAGAATCGGGCCATGTGCTCTGACCGCATGGCGGTCGCCATTACATGACTAGTACACAACAGTGCGGTCACATTTTTACTATCATCTAGAAGAGAACCCAGGATTTTCAGATCTCTTCATCATTGCAGCAATGACCACTGGATTGTGATGAGAACTCTTTAAGGTGTTCACAGCAACCTCAGTGAGCGTCTTATTTTTTAATGTATCTTTCCCGGGCTTAGAGTTAATTGGTCAGCTGCCAGGTATTACTTCCAGGCTAACAAAGGTAAACAAACAAGTTGCATAGGTTAACCCTATAATGACTGAATTTCTCAGGCCTTGTGTCACATACTCATTTCTCCAACAGTCTTAACCTGGGAGCTGCCCTCTGACCCCTCCTCTCATTCTTCTCACATGGCCTTCCATGGAGACCCATGTCTCTGCCGGTCTCTCCTGTAGATACCATGCCCTCATACTCCCACACACGTGATGCTGGATTAGCTGGCCATTTGTAACAGGGAAGATCCTCTTCAGACTAGGCTTCTTTCTCTTCTTTTGACTGCAACCTGAATGTGAACTGGATCTACTTGAATAAATGCAAGTTTATCTTTTTTTTTGCAATATACTTCTTGGGAGATTCATTTAATGCACTCAGTATCATGTTTCTGTGATGGGGCAAATCTCTGCTAGATTAACCAAATATCCCAATGGACTCTGAGGGTGCTTCAGAGCGAAGCATGAAAGCCCCATTCCGCGGGAAGCCCAGCAATAACTTCGGCCCAAAGCAGTGGCCTTGTTTCCCACTAGCTACTGCCCGCCATTTTTTTGCTTCTGAATCTCCAAATTTTGCCCAGAATCTCACCTTTGATGACTCCACCGGAACATGACTTTGCCCCTCTTCATCTTTACTTGTGCAGTAACACTGCAACTGGGGGAGGGCTGATTTGGTGGGGGGCATTGTCCCGAAATGCCCCATCGTGGCTACGGGCCTGGTGCGAAGCTTTGTATAAGCAAGAGATGCCTCGTTAGCTTGAACGACGGGGAATGGCACCTGTGACCATTCTGTCACTACCATTTCAGCCAATCCATAGATTTTGAACACAATATGGTAGCTACCTACTGTAGTTCTATTCCATCCTAACCTGACAATACATAATTGGGGTCCCCAACCTTTTTGAGCCTATGGGCTAGGGCTGCCAAGTCAGCCCGGGGGGAGGGGGATCCCCCGCTATAGGGGTTCCCGATCTGCCGGCCAGCATTCGGCCGGCGGGGAAAACCCCGCCCCTGAAGTTGTCCAGCCTGGACGACTTCCCTCACATAATGACGTCACCTGGAAGTGACGTCAGCACGTTGGGGGCATTGCCAGGGTGATGCTCTGGCAATCGCCTCAAAACTCTATGATACCATAGAGTTTTGGGGCGATTGCCAGAGCGTCGCCCTGGCAATGCCCCCAACGTGCTGACGTCACTTCTGGTGATGTCAGCCGGCAGAGGACTCCCCCCCCGCCGGTAAGATCGAGGGACTTGGCAACCCTACTATGGGCATCCACAGGGCGGTGGCTGCAACTGCATAATGGCTGCCGCAAGAGGCGGAACCAACCAGAAGACATCAGGAAGTGAGGTTAGTTATAGCTCTCACACATAACATTTCAGGCAAAAGCTCTGGTCAACAGGATGCCTTGAAAAAGAAAGAAGAAGAAGAAGAAGAGATTGGATTTATACCCCGCCCTCCACTCCCCAAGGGAGTTTCAGAGCGGCTTACAAACTCCTTTCCCTTCCCCTCCCCAGAACAGACACCCTGTGAGGTAGGTGGGGCTGAGAGAGCTCTTTCCCAAGCTGTCTTTGAGGGAACAGCTGGTACAGAGCTATGGCTTGCCCAAGGTCATCCAGCCAGGTGCAAGTGGAGGAGTGGGGAATCAAACCCGGTTCTCCCAGATTAGGGTCCGCGCACTTAACCACTACACCAAACTGGCTCTCAGTATTGTTTAGAAACTACTATCTGGCAGCCCTGACCTGGATAGCCCAGGCAAGCCCGATCTTGTCAGATCTTGGAAGCTAAGCAGAGCCGACCCTGGCAAGTACTTGGAAGGGAGACCTCCAAGGAATACCAGAGCTGGGATGCAGAGGCAGGCACTCTCAAGCCACCTCTCTGAAATCTCCCAACCCCACTAGGGGTTGCCAGAAGTCACTATGACTTCCAGGCATGCAAGCAGATACACACACAAACAAAAATTCTTCTTCTGATTTTCTTGCATACACATAAATTACCTTCAATCACACAGTGAATATCCTTGTGCTGTGGTGACAGCTGCTGTCAAAAGCAATGTGTGTTTTTTAATCTGCTCAGCCAATCAGATTTCCGATGGCCAGTCAGAAGCCCTGTTGGGCAAAAGCCCCGCCTGGCCCTGCCCACTTCCTAAAAACACCTGGCAGGTGCTGTGGTGCCCATGGCCACCATGTTGAAGACACCTTGTATATCTAACCCATGTAATTAGACCTTCTATATGTTATCAAAATAACATGGAACCAGCTCACAGAGGAACAGTTTTATGGCAGCTATCAAACCACCGTGGTAATGTACATTGGGCTTTTCGAGAGTGCAGGAAGCAGAAGAGATTATGGAAAACCCTGCGGGGGGAATAGCATGCGGACTTGTGTTAGCAGCTGTGTGAAGCATCTGTGTGGGTCCTACATCTTAGAGCCATGGAGAAACTGTACAGAATTATGATGCATTGTTGTGGAGTCAACGTACAACCAGTCTACATAAAGAGCCTGACGTGTATCTATGCGCTTAAAAAGAGGCCAGATAAAGGAAGTAGGAAAGATGCACTCTACAAAAGGCAGGCCTCCGTTTAACGATTATTGAGCTATGCCTCTGGTTTGGCTGTCATCTCTAATACATAACTAAAGGGTGACTCGCTACAGACGTCCAATGACTTTTTAAAAGAATAAGACAGAAACACATTCAGGTTCACCAAGATCAACAGAAGGTAACATCCTTTTGTGCAGGCCCACAGCTCTCAGGCATTAGTAATATTTAAATCAACTATGGGAGACAATAGGAAATTCAGTGTTGGGTCCAAAAGGTGCCCGTCGGCTCACCGGAGTCTTCATTCTATGGAAGGCCTCAGAGCAGGAGGTCTCATTTAGATCCATCCCCATGGTTTGGATCCACCCCTCTTGCCTGCAAATACATTATTTCAGAATCACTTATTGGGGGCACCTTTGCCCTGAGATCGCTGATACAGTTTACGGACTGGAAATCTAACTATATATATTTATGGTTTGATTGAATGTGACAATTCCTATGCCCCAATTTTCTTTTCCTTTGAATTGACACATACATGCACACAATAGATGTACCCATGGGAGTCGTCTCTTTGAAGTCAATGAGGAATACATGCCTGAGTCATTTGCATGCTCAAAGGTTGGCAGGATCAGACATTTGAATAGCAAACAGATTATTAATAGTGTATTACAGAGGAGTGTTGGAGAAACTCCAGTTAATGCTGGCTGAAACTACTGGAGTGCAACCTACTGGAGCAAAACAGGATATTACAGTGGGTGGAGACAGAGTGAAGGGAATATTTACCAAAATATTCCCCCAAAAAACTGTTTTATCAAAAGCTACAATTACCACTAACTTGTGAAATACAGCAATCAAGCGGGAATCTAATTAACTGGAATAATTGGAACTATTTAATGATAAGACTAACTGGGGCCAAACATGAAACACCTACTTTATTTTATTTGCACTGCAACTCTCCTCTTGCCCTTCCTCCAGGAAGCCCTTCAAACTTCAAACAATGTAACTATGTACAAACAATCCTATTGGACCTAAGCGAGGTTCAGCAATTGGTTACCTAGAGTGGCTTAAGGACCAATGAGAGTCTTTATTTGTAGCCAATCAGAAAAGGGCCTTTTGCATCCCAAAGTCTCTGCAAGCTGTGGCTGTAAAATAATAAGAATACAACAGTTAGGATGAGAGATAATGACAACTCAAAGGTCGCCCAGTTAACGGGGATCTATTTATAGCGGACTCTATTTATAGTCTGCCTTTCTTGCTGAGGCTCAAGGCAGATCACAAAATTTAACCTGGGTCTCCCTAGTATAAATTAAATATTCAATCCACCATACATTAGCTCTCTGCGGCCCTATGCACACTTACCTGAGAGAAAGCCCCAATGAACAATACGAGACTTATTTGGGAGTAAACATGCACAAGGTTGTGCTTCAAAAAGGGATGCCAACCTCCAGATGGGAACTGGAGATCCCCCATAATCACAGTTCATCTCCACACTACAGAGATCAGTTCCCCTGAAGATAATGGATGTTTTGGAGGGTGGAGTCCATGGCATTGTTGTTAGCCTCCTTGAGACCGCCCGGCAGCAAGAGGTAGCATATAAATTTAATAAATAAATTGTACCCCAGTGAGGTCCCTGTCCTCCGTAGGCTCCACCCCCCCAAATCTCCAGGAGTTTCCCAGCTAGCAGCTGGCAGTTCTACTCCCCACCCCTTGCTGGTGTCCCGGGGAGCCTGGCGACCCTAGCTGCAAATCACACTGAGGGTACAATGTCTAATACTACTTTGTTTTTCCTCACTTCCCACAGCACGGGAAGATTCAGTTTCCTTATGAGGAAACAGGACTAGAGATTTATTTCACAAATATGTAAGCCGGTGGGGCAGTCACTAGACAGACAGAAGAAGAAGAAGTTAGTTTTTATTCCTCGCCTTTCTCTACCTTAAGGAGTCTCAAAGCGGCTTACAATTGCCCTTCTCTTCCTCTCCCCATCTTCAGGGGGGCTGTGGAGCACGAGCCCCCCCGAACATATCCAGATGGTGCTGAGCCTCCCCCGGGGGCAGGTTCCAGCCCATTTTGAAAGCGAGGGTTTTCCCATCTGCTTTCAGAGACTATGTTTGGAGGCTGGGTTGGGACTGGGAGGGAGGGAGGGAAGGAAGGAAGTCACAGCGGGGGCTTGCTTAGTCCTGGAAGCTAAGCTCCACCCCCCAGCAGCCCTCAGTTCAGCCTAGAGGAGCTGGAGGGCTGCACATGGAGACTGGCTTTGTTGCTTTCCCGTGCTGTGCACACACACAAAGCAAAGTAAGGAAGCATGCTTGCTCAGGAAAGCGAAGCCTCGATTCCTTCTCACAGTTTCCTCGGGTTGCCGGTGCCATCTTGCTTTCCCCTGCAGCCCCAGGAACTCTTGTGCTGCACAGAGCATGTTGCTCCAGCACACAGAAAATCCTGGGGTCACTTTCTTCTGTAGTCCGGGGGGGGGGGGGGGGGCTGCACTCTCTGTCCCTCTTTCTGTTTCTCTATCTGTTTCTGTTGAGAGGTGTGAGAGCTGGAAGGAGAGGCTGGGGAGCTACTTTTCCCCTCACTTTAGGCTGACTTTTCTTTCTATCTATCTGTCTTTCATTTCTCTCTCCCCATCTATTTGCCTGCCTGCCTGCCTGCCTGCCTTCCTTCTCTCCCCTAGTATTTGCTTTCTTTTCTTTTCAACTCTCCCCTCCTTCCCTCCCTCCCTTTCTAAAACAGCCCTAGTTAGGGTTGCCAGGTTGTTGTATTCTTATTATTTTACAGCCACAGATTGCAGAGACTTTGGGATGCAAAAGGCCCTTTCTGATTGGCTACAAATAAAGACTCTCATTGGTCCTTAAGCCACTCTAGGTAACCAATTGCTGAACCTCGCTTAGGTCCAATAGGATTGTTTGTACATAGTTACATTGTTTGAAGTTATGAGTTGGAAACAGTATAAATTAAGGTGCCGCTCTCATAGAGCTGTCTTTTTTTCTTTTTTTTTAAAGATTTTTATTGGTTTTATCTATTACTACTTCTACATCGCTACTTTTCTAAGCTACATTTACCTTATACAGAGTGTGCTTTAGCATTTGCTTAATATTACCTTACCACTAATACATATGAAGCATTTTAAACCTTGGTTAATTTTCAATTAACATTGTTACTGATGATATATGAAAAATAAAAAAGCTGTTTGACAGACATGCTCTTTTGAAGGAATGCTTAATTATACAAATTATATAAAATATATAAGTGCCATTTCAGTAAAAACAATTCAGCCCTTATTTCTTCTTTCGTCCTCTTCATGTCTTAACAGTCTCTTCTTGTGCCTTTGGAGCTGCTGCTCCTTTTTCCGAGTCAGAAATTTCTTCTTCACTCTTTGAGCTATCAAATCCATACATACTTTCTTGCGATGCCAGCGAACCATCTGAGTCTCTCTCTTTTTTCTTTTCCTTGCTTTTTTCCAAAAAACTTTTTGCCTGTTGAACAGAGTCAATCTTGTATTTTTTGTCTTTGATGCTAAAGCTCAGTCCTTCCGGAACATTCCACCTGTAGATAATAGATTCAGACTGTAGCCAAGATGTCAGTTTTCCATAGGCTTTCCTTCTTTTCCTTATTTCAAATGGGATATCTTTCATCACTTTAACTTCTTTTCCTTTGATCTTCAGAACCGCTTTATTTGTGGTCCTAAGCACCACATCTCTTGTTGACTTTTTGGAGAACCTTATCTGAATCTCACCAGGCAGGCTTTTCTTTTTGGTATAATCTGGATAGGTTCTGTAAACCATATCCATGTCGCTTTTTATTTCCGCTGCTTTTAAACCTGTCACTGGTTCAAGCGCTTCACTTAGCAGATTTTTAAGGTCTTCTCCTTTATTCTCTGGCACATTCTGAAGTCTTAGGAAAAAATTCGATCTTTCCATCTGTAGTTTCAAGAGCTGATCAGAATGGAAGGCCTTTTCTTTCTCCGCTTTTTGTAGCCTTGAATCATGATTTTTTACTGAAGTCTTAACTTCCAGAAGTTCTCGCTGCAGCTTCTCTGTAGTTTTATTCGACTCCTTCAGTTCCAGCTGCATTTTATCCATCTTGACGTTGAGAGCTGTCATTTGGTCCACTAGAGGTCGCAATAACGAGGAGAACACAGTGCTCATCTCTGTGGTATCAACCTTTGAACTCGGAGCTGTACTTCCTAGTTTGGGGGAAGGTTTCGGTTTCCCCGCCATTGTTGAGGCTGCGCTTTTTTGTTGATAGTTAGATAAGATGGACGAAAGAAGCAAATTCTACGACTGCGCTTATAACTTTTTAAAGTTCATATCCTCTAAAGCGCGATGCCGCCATCTAGCAAGCCGAACATACTTTTTTTCATGCAGTAACGCCACGTAAAGAGTCTCGTAAGTACGCCAGTCTCGAGGGGGGGGGGGTTTCACTCCACCCGCCTTTCCCGCTGTGTTCTGTTTGTTTTTACTTCAGACTCATGTTTTCTCCATGCGTAACTATAAGATCCAGCTTCAAGGCTTTGCACTCTCTGCTGCTTCACGGTTTTGCGCTTTTAGCCATACGGCTCCCACGGACAGGGGAACCTATGGGGGTAATGAAAAGGGACCTCGATCCCTCGGTCGCCACCGTAGGGAGAGATCCCCTTCATGCCACCCCAGGCAGAGCCCCTTCACTAGGGTCTCTGGGGGCTTGGCACCAGTCCGAAGCCCCTTCTTCCCGCTGGGTACGGATCGCGCTCCCCGCAGATGCGGAGGAGCGCGTCCGCCATGATCGCAAGTCTTGCCGGAAGTCGTCATAGAGCTGTCTTTTGAGCTGAAGCAATGTGTTTGAATAAAAGCCTGTTTGTTTGATTCATCGCCTCCCGCTCAATACTTAAAACAGGTTCCCCTGGCTACCTCTGGGGGATGAGGAGAATAGAATCTGTGCTCTGGGACTAGAATGACAGCCCCCAGAGTGGAATCACAATCCCTAGCAATAGAATCTGTGCTGTGGGACTGGGATGACAGGTCACAGAGTCGAATGACAGCCCCTGGGAATAGGCTCAGTGCTCTGGGACTTGCACTCCCTCCTAGGATATGAATTTGAAGTGAGAAGAAGAAGAAGAGATGAAGAAGAAGAGATTGGATTTATGCCCTGCCCTTCACTTGTAGTCTCAGAGCGACTTACAAACTCTTTCCCTTACAGACACCCTGTGAGGTAGGTGGGGCTGAGAGAGCTCTGAGACAACTGTCCTTGAGAGAACAGCTGGTACAGAGCTATGGCTTGCCCAAGGTCATCCAGCAGGTGCAAGCGGAGGAGTGGGGAATCAAACCTGGTTCTCCCAGATTAGAGTCTGCGCACTTAACCACTGCACCAAATTGGCTCTCAAGAATGCTGCTACTCTGAACTCTGTACATTGCTCAGAAATTGAGTGCACAGCAACTGTTTGGTATTCTGTCCTGGTTCAGAGACATCAGCCATGCATTTACCAAATAAAGGCATCTGTGATGCCATAATTTAGTACATTTCAGTACAAAGTCACCCTTACAAATAAGACAGAAACAAGACTCCTCTAAATGAATGTCCAGGAAAACTTTTAAAATGTTCCTCTACAGGCTTTTTTGTGTTGTCTTCCTTACTGTCAAATTTGTGACCATTACTTTGTCTGATGCCCATGGTACGTATATTTGCAGATCTATTTTAAAGTGAATTTAAATAAAGGACACAGCAGGAGACCGCTACCACTATAACCACTGGCCAACTCCCACCTTTTCCTGGGTTCAGCCCAGCCCAGCCCAGGGGCATTGCTAGGGGGTTCTGGAGAGCCCCTCCCTAAATCCCACATGGCTCTATCTCCATAGATAGTGACAATGGCCTGTGATGTCACTGGCTCCTCCCTATGATGTCACTGGGCCTCGGTTCTTTTAAGGACCTAGCATAGCAACTCTGGCTCAGCCCCAGCCCCCCCCTCCCCCGAAGATTGGGAAGTCTATGCCCTTGCCTCTCCCCACAACAGACACCCTGTGAGCAATGCTCCCTCTAAGCTATGGAGTCTTGTGAGCAAAAATTCTACTTTGTGAGCTGCTGGCATTAAAGCTGTGAGAGGGCGATTCAGCTACTTCATAAATCAGTTTGCTCTGGAGCCATCCTTCCTGAGCTAAGACAAAAATGTGTGAGCCGGAGGCTAAAAAACTCTGAGCTAGCTCACACTAACTCAGCTTAGAGGGACCACTGCCTGTGAGGTAAGTAGGGCTGAGAGAGTTCTGAGAGAACTGTGACTGACTCAAGGTCACCCAGCAGGCTTCACGTGGAGGAGGAGTGGGGAATCAAACCGAGTTCTCCAGATTAGAGTCCACAGCTCTTAACCACAACACTACGCTCTGCTATGCAGAGGCAATCCAATCCAGGTTTTTTTAATGGTTACATCAATGTATTTGGGGGAGGGATTTCATGCTGCATGATTATTACTTCAACTCATATACAATCGCTATGTGCTACATGCAGAGAGTAGGAAGTACAGAGGTGCATATTGGCAGCGGACTGGGTCTTTGTTGTTTGCTGAAGGTTTAATTTCTTGACCAATAATATGCTCTCATGGAGATACATCCCATCTAAACCTCTTCTTCCTCCACTTCCAGGACTGGCTTTGCCATGTACAGTGATCTGTAGGAACAGAGAGTGTGTCTCAAAATCCTTTATAACATTGTGGGGGCTTTATAGTAGAATTTCAGTTGGCAGGCGGACACATGAGCTCGGCTTACTGCCTTCCTGGTTGTGTGACTTAAAAGAAACTGAACAATCAATTACCATTTCCTCGAGTTAGAATAATAGAATCACAGAATTGGAAGGGGCCACACAGGCTATCTAGTCCAACCCCCTGCTCAACTCTCTGTTAAAGCTTCTTGTGGTAACTGGAAGATCAGCCATGATAGCTGAATGAAACCTCCATGTACATGGGCAGTATATCTCTCAACAGCAGGTGCTTGTGATGAATTGTGGGGAGATTATGGCTTCATGCCCAGCTTGCTGGTTTTCTAGAGCATCTGGAAATGTGACACTGGACTTGATGGCCCCTCAGTACGATCCAGCAAGCTCCTTTTTACAAGGAACCAAAATTAAGATGGTGGGAGGCTGCACAGGGCACACGTGGTCCCATAGCAGAGACAGATCATGCTCATACAGTAATGTAATTCAAAGTAAAGACCAGCATAAGGGGCAGGCAGACCCAGCATAAGTTCAATATCTGGAGAGACAAAGAAATTCTAATGGAGATAAATATACAAGAACACACACAAAAAAGGCAGTCCATTCGTTCCCAAATATGCCTCCCCCCCCCCCCCCCCGCAGAAAGCAAATCTATTTTGTAAATGAATAGTTCCAGGAAATCAGCTCTCCATTGATAAAGAGCAGCCCTCTGCTTAAATGCAGCTGCGAGGAGCATGTCAAGACCTCTAAGATTGTTCTAACGACACGGCAGCCATCTATTCCATATACAAACATCCGCCTTTCCCCAGAACGTAATTGCAGATAATTCAATGTTCAGATTCGATAATGGATGCTCAAATAAATATGAGAATTCCAAGCAAATTTCTGCAAATGAAAAAAGATTTCCTCTGACATAATGGCCTGGTGCAAGGCTGTCCATAATGAGCCGTAATTTGCCTGGAAGAGCATTTCGGAAGGGGCTGATCTGTCCACGGGAAGAACGGCAAAGCGGCTCGAAGACGAGAAGCAATGAGCCAGCCTGCCTTGTCTCTAAGGAAATTACGCCACGAGCCAGCCAAATTTCTGACAACTTCCATAAATTATTTCAGATTTTCATATTTCAAATTTCATCTGCATTCATCATATGCGTTTGACTGGAGGAAAATGCCTAGGCCGAGGCTCTGCTACCATTCAAGGCAGCAGTCCCAGGAGCCCGCCTTGGGACTGGATAATTGAATTTAGTTTTGATTAGATTACTCTTCCTGCAGTCGACTGCCAATCTGAAGTATTGTGCCTTCTCTTCTACTTAACCTTCCTGCCCTGTGCCTGTTCCAGCTTGCATGCAGCTCTCTGTATTGTAGAATATATTTGAACAATCAGACTTAGGAGTTATTATTGTGCCTTCCATTGTCCATCCTTATAAAGGCACACATCTTTCACTGTGTTCCCTCTTCCCAGAAATCAGATTATTTCTCCACCCCCTTTCCTTTTTCTTAAAAATAAGTTTATAATATTGTTTACCATTTTCAGTGGAAAGTGCCCTGTAATTTGGGAGAAGGGAATGGGGATGGATTTATAATAATTACCAAAATCTCTCGATGATGCCCTCTACCCTAAACAGGAATCATCTTATACCCATCTACAATTATCACCGAGCAATAAAAGCAGGTAAATAATGAATACATCCTTCTATTACAGGTAAACAATGATTGATATCCAAAGTTATTAATCAACCTTTTAATCAAACGGTCGATAACAATAATAAAAAATGTGTGAGTGGCTCGTCAAAAGGAAAGTGCTAGAAATACAGAATATAAATTCGCAGCCAAAATGTAAAAAGCATCAGCGTGATGAATTTATGCAAAGCTCTTACAGTAATGATTAAATTAGTGAAAATGTCTTCTCTCTAATTTCATTTAGATCACATTTTTATGTATGTCAAGGCAATTAACAGGACAGAGGAATAAAATCACATGCATGTATACTTATATTCATCGTCCTTCATCTACAAAATTCAATTGAATTTCTGTGTGCTTCCAAAGCATGACTTTTGATGTTATATAGGCTAGATTCTTAGAAAGTCATATACATTTAAGAAAACTAACGTTGCACTTTAAGTAACATCTATCCCTTCCCTTTCATTGGTTTCTTTCTTTCTTTTTGTAAAAAAATGTAGGGCTATTTGATGCCATTGCGTCTGAGCTGAGGAGTTTAGGTTCTTTATTGTTCTCCATTTTGATGAAAAACAATTGAATTGGAGGCTGTTATATTGAGTTTTGCTCAGTAAATATCTTGAAATCATATTTTTGTTAGAAACTATCAATAAATCTTGGCTAAGAAAAGTAATAAGATACAAATATGACCAAGACCTTTGCAAAGGAAATATTACAAAGAGAGCAAACCCATAAACTATATTAGGGAGTGGGATTTCTCCTTTGCAACGAGAGGAAATACAGAAAGAAATATCCAAATTATACCTGTTATTTTTAAAACTGTATATGAATGCAGCTGCCGGTTCAAGCCAATAATTGTGCCTATTTGCTTTCTCAGTGGGCAAACGTTACTTTAAGGGGTCATTTATTGATGAGCCTGGAGTTGTGTTTCTCATTAACGGAATTTGCTGAAACAAAGCACTGTGGAATGAAATGCATTTCGTTGCCATGGGGGCCTGGGCAATTTGTAATAAAGAACATCAAAAGCAAAGCATTTGAATGCCAAAATCTGAATACATGTCAAGCCCATTGAGGACATTTTTAAAAAAAAGGTATTCGTTTTGTGATGCCCTGATTTGTGAGTCAACTGTCTTCAGCCTAGGTCGCACTGACTTGGACAGCCTGTTGAATTTGCTGGGCAATTGGCGCAGAGTGATGTGTACAGGCTGGGGTTCTATGTGGTGCATATGTCCGACATGAGAAATGCAGCCTTTTGCCTACGTTTGGTTGTAAATTCGTAATCCTTTGAACTGCCTGTTTCAGATGCAATATTTTGCACCTTCATATTCTTTTAACACTATACATATCCATGATGCCTCTTATCCCCATCGGACATGCTAAACAATGCACACACACACCATCAGAGCAGAAAGGACGTTCCTCTAAAAGAGCAGTCATAAAAGGATTTGGACTTTCCACATGATTGGTCATTGTATCTATAGGATGACTTCTAAGAATCCAGGGACAGATGCAAAAAACAAAGAAGTCAATGAGAAGTAATTGGGCATTGGTTTTCACAGCCATATTTTAAGCACACCATTTTGTCACAGGTATTATTTAAATTTCAGTTCAAAGAAGAGAGCATTATTTGATGGCAGCAAAGAAAAACATAAACATTCTACTGGTTATAAAGGAAGATTCCAGGTATTTCCCGAGACCCTGCACACATATACTTAATTATACTGAAATAAACTGGAGAGACCTAAAAGCATGACAAATAATGTATTTACGGGCTAATACATGCTTAATTCAAGCATAATACAGGCTTAATTCTGATTATTAGTGGGGAAGTCCAGAGTATATTATTATTTAAAGGCACACAATGCTAAATAGTTTACACAACATGAGAGCATAATGTGGTTAAGGGTAGTTAATGAAAACGAGTATTCATAATCATGTTCTATGAAATGTGGTAGAAACTGTACTTTCTAAATTAAATAGACTTCCATTTTTTTTTATTGTGCATAATATTACTCACCAGCCACAACTATAATCCTGGTCAAAGATCTTCACTACGTCTAGTAGGCACTGGAACAAGTCCTTAATTAATCTCCAACAATTCTATCCTTGACCACCAAGGAACCAATCTAGCAGGCCCTACTGGAGCTACCAGAGCGACACAGCAGCCTAAGGCTGTTTTTACATCTGACTTTCCCGCTGGAATCATTCTAGTTCCAAAAAAACCTGCCCACACCTCTGTGTGGTGTGAAACCATGCTGCTACTGAAATGTCCACATCTACTAATTGCCCTCCTGTGGTCAAGCTAGTATTCAACTGGCTTGATTCTGCTTTAAACAATTGCTGTTGATTAGTGCACTTAGACCCCCTGGAGTAAAATTTCACACCACTGTGAAATCTGCACAGGAAAAGACAGCAGTCAAACTACTTTAGAGGGGAGGTGTAAAATGACCCTAAGGCCTGGTCTAAATGCTACTCCTTGTGTGCAAAAGCAACTTACCTATGTAGACTTTCCACCAGGTGGCCAGCACACACATGTGCAATGTTATCACACCAGCAGGGTGGACTCCTAGGGTGTGGTCACGTGGCAAGCTTATCCTGATTTGTTCTTCCTATAGATTTGATCGGGAATATTTTTTTCCCTGGGTTGGGATGATCACACATCCCTCCCTGAACTGTTTGCATTGCGCAATGAGGCTCCAGGTACCGTCCAGATGGCGGCACCAAGTGGCGGCACAGCACCAAGTGGTGGCACGGCTTGGTTTTTAAAAAAAAAATTGGCTTTGCGCATGCGCATATGCACATGGCTGAATCACCGCTCCCGTTGGGACTCGCCGTACTCCCTTGTTTTTGCAGGCCCCCCCCCCCCCAACAGCGAACAAAATTAACCGGCTACGTGCAACTGAGCACTGGAGTCTATATGTGTGCTTGAACATTTATACATTGAATTTCTTCAACGCAGGATTGCTCACGAGCACAGCAGAAGCTTGGGGGGGGGGGGGGACATTGCGAGAAGGATGTTTAGACGACCTAATCGCGATCATTACAAGAGATAGCTGTCCAGATCGGCGAAATCACAGATTCAAAGCGCTAATATCTGGATAGTACTTGATTTTCCAGGTGCTGGAAGACTCACTAGGGAACTGGTAAGATTGCGCGAGTGAGCCCACTTTGGTACAAGAGGCGGATACGGGCATCTGATCAGCAATTTTAAATGTGAGAGGGAACAGCAGTGAAACCCAATCAAAATGACCGTGTGACCACAGCCCTAGACTACAGTTCTCCAGTGTGCTAATGCTGCACAGGGAAGCACCGCAGGCACCTGAAAGCAGGCATTTTAAAGTCACATCTGCAGGCACTTTTAAATCAGACCCGAGGAGGCAGATTTTGGACCAAAGTAAAGCAAATGCCAATGATTATTCCAAAGTTTACTGTGCAGGCAGTGGAGGAAGGAGGTGTCCCATCTGGGTTTTCTGCCTCAAGAGTAAAAGATCTTCAGCCAGCCCTGTAACAGTGCTCATCTCCAAACAAACACGTTTAAGACTGATACCCAAGTGAAATTTACTTTTATTGTAATAAGTGGGGAAACTCCTATTGATTTTAATATTATTGGGAGTAAAGATTTGGCCTTTGCTTCAAACAAAAGCTACCTGCACTGAAAACAGATACTGATAAGAGCCATCTTACATATTATTGTCATAGATCTTAAGCCTTTGCTGTCCTGTTTTCCATGTTTGCCCTTGAGCCATGTGGAGTTCACCTGGTTTAAATGTCATGGCTCTCTTCCCAGTCCCAAAAGGAAACTAGAAATTGGTACTCTGGAAGTATCAGCTGTCTGATAACATGTAGGAAACTCTACTGCCCCGGGTTCTTGGAAGAGGTGTTAGGTAAAAGGGCCAAAACAGTGAAACCAAGTTAAAAAAACTCAGTTTAGCGTATGATCACTTTTCTTTCTCTCCCCCCGCCCCATATACATTTGCTACGGCCATGACTCTAAAGTCACAACTTAAATTAGTTAGATATAGGAGTACCCAGCCTTGCTAAGCTTGAGCAAACTTTTCAAATTTTAAACACAAACAGTGGACACTACCTGAAACTAATCACAAAATGTTGGGAGATTCCAAGTCTCTTACAGTGGCGGCAGCTATTTCCACCTGAGTACTTCCTGCAGTCCCATCGTGCTAGCTGCTTCTAAAGCATCACCTAGTCCAGGGGTGGGCAAATTGCAGCCCGGGGGCCACATGCGGCCCACCACAGAGTTTTTTGCGGCCCGCCAAGAAGATTACAGGACTTCAAGAATATTGAGCCTAAATTCAATTTGCTCTCTTAACCCATCACTGCTGATATTGATACAGCACCTGAGGAGCTGCAGCTTGAATTTATTGACATGCAGTCAGGTCACACTGTGAAAGAAATATTTAATGCTGTGACATTAGTTGACTTTTACAAATCTTTGCTGAAAAAAATTCCATGTATGAAGAAATTTGCTGGGAAAATGTTCTCTATATTTGGATCTACATATATTTGTGAGCAAAGTTTTTCTTGCATGAAGATCAACAAGAGTAAATATAGATGCTCTTTGACAGACATTAACTTGCGGGCTGTGATGAGAATCTCAACAAGCAATCTCACTCCTGATTTCAAAAAAATTGTAGAAAAGTGTGATAGGGTACATTTGTCTTATTAAACTGATTCTAAAATTAAATGTACTTGCAGCTATAGACGATATGAAATGAGCACAATAAATAAATTGAATAAAACTCCCACTATTTTATTTAATTTATATTTATTGATTTTTATGATACAATTTATACTTTTTCTGAAATGCAAAGTTAACTAATGAATGCAATCATTTTAAAAGGTGCGGCCCTCCGCTAACCTCCGCTCCCACAAAGTGGCCCCCGAGCAAAAACAATTGCCCACCCCTGACCTAGTCTAATGTGATGGGGGGACGGACGGACCAGAACTGGCTCTTTCTTTGGGGAAGAAGGAAGAACTTTGGTGAGTATCGTGGCACCCACTGGGGAACACTGGACTAGAAGCTCCATCTTCTTCCTCATTCATAAGTGACATATTTCTGTATTTGTGAAAATGCCCAAACAAACTTTCGTCCCCTCCACAGACATGTTAGTGATGAACACTAAGGGGGATAGGGTTGCTTGCCACCTCCAGATGGGGAAATGTCTGGAGATTTTGGGGGTAGAGCCAGGGAAGGGCAGGGTTCGTTAGGAAAGGGACTTCTGTAGGGTCTAATGCAATATAGTCCATCTTCCAAAGGGGCCATTTTCTCCAGGTGAGCTGATCTCTGCTGCCTGGAGGTCAGTTATAATTCCAGGAGTTCTCCAGCCACCACCTGGAGTTTGGCAACCCTAGTGGCAGGGCTGGAAGCAAACTGAGGGGAGTTTTAGTGCAGAAATATCAACTGTCCTTTACAGTAATCCTAAGGGCATTTTCCTAAGGGCAATGGGAGTAAGCCCCATTGAATAACATGGGACTTACTGATAAGTAGACCTGGTTGGGATTGCTCTCCCAGTCTCCTCGCCAGCATTGCTCTGTTCCAAAGAGGACTGCCAACAGGCCTTGAGGAAAAGGGCCTCTCTTTTTAATAGGGGCTTAATATGGAAATAGGCAGCTGGTGCTTTTCATGGGTGGGGTGAATAGAACTGACCGGCAAATAACATCACCATTAATTCTTTGTTAAGGGGAAGTCCATCTTCTCTCCATGCAGCTGACAACCCTAATTCCATATCACCAATTTCAAAGCTGCCTTTCTGTGTAACATGAAGTTAAACCCAACTTAACCTGATAAAACTACATTAAAAAAGGAATGCACCCAGCTTGACCACACGCCTTTTCCAGTTCTTCTGTAGGCGATAATATTGCCTAAATGTTTGCTTTGAATTCAGTTCTGCTCTTTTTGCACAATTTTTTTTCATATTTGCAAGTTAGAGTTACCATGGTATAGTGGTTAAGAGTGCCAGACGAGGACCAGGGAGGCTTGGATTTCAATTCTCAGTCATCATAAAGCTCACTGCGATTCAGGGCTGGTCGTCCTTTCTTAGCCTAACCTGGCTTACAAAGTTGTTTTGAGAATGAACTGGGATGACCAACATGTTGGCCCATGGGCGTCAACTACGGGGGGGCTCGAGGGCTCGAGCCCCCCCCGAAATTTCCCGGGGGGGGCTCAGCCACCCCCGGCAAAATAAAGCGCCCACCGGTGACGCCGCCTCTCCTTCCCCCCCACCTCCGGCCTGCTCTCCTGCCTCCCTGGGGCGGCGGGGGGGGAGAGAGGCGGCGCTCATCTGCGCCCCCCCCGCACGCCCCGAGCGCGAGGCGGAGCGGGAGCCGGGGGCCCGCAAGGGCGACGCGCCAGCCCCCGGCTGCAGGCGGCAGCAGCAGCCGGCGCCCGAGGTGAGCGGGGAGAGGGAGGGAGGGGGGCGGGGAGCGCGGCCAGCGAGCGGGCGGGCGGGCATGGCCCGGCTGCCCGGGGGAGGGAAGCGGCGGTGGCGGCTCCCTGGGGCGGGGGGGGGAGAGCAGCGGGGACATAATCCCGAGCGCGTGCGCGCGCTTTGCGCGCGCACACGGGAGAGCCCCCCCCCCCCCCCGGGGATTTAAAAAGTCTACGCCCCTGTGTTGGCCATCCTGAGCATCTCAGGAAAAGGGCAGGGTAGACAGATGACCAGTCATACTACAGATCGCCATAGCTCCAGAGATACCTTCACGAACATGTACGAACATAAAACAGAGCCCTACTGGATCAGACAAGTGGTCCATTTCGACCAGCATCCTATTTCACACAGCAGACAACCCATTGCCCCGGGGGGGGGGGCAATGAAGAGGGCTCCAGTGACAAGGCCTTCCTCTGATGTTGTCTTCTAGCAGTGGCAACCGGAAATTTAGTGTCCCTAAATGTGGAGGATCCTTTTGTCTATCTTGGGTAATAGCCCCTGATGGACCTCTCCTCTATGCATCTGTCTAACTAACTTTTAAGCAGTCTAAGCTTGTGGCCACCACTATGTCTACTGGTAGTGAATTTCACAATTTAATTGCTCATTGAGTAAAGAAGTATTTTCTCATACGTCCTGGACCTGCTGCCCATCAACTTTGTTGGGCGCCCCCCAACTTCTAGTATAATGTGAGAGGGAGAAAAGGCTCTCACTGTCCGTTTTCTTCCCCTCACACATAATTTTACATACCTTTATTATTGTCATGTTCCCTAGCAATCAGCACTCAACAACGGTCCTTTAGTAGGTTCAGTTTATTGGAGTCAGTATTGCTAACACGTTCTCTAAACATTATCTGTGTTAAGACTAAAGAGGGGAAGCGGGACAGGGATTACATACAGGGCTCAAACTGGGGTGTCAGATGGCTACAAGCCAATGAGTGTCCATTACCTTTGTGCTGAGAATAACGGCTTCAACATTCAGGTGCGAGACTCACAAGAGAAACTGGAGATCTTATGTAAACAGGGGCAAATGCTAGAAGAGCATCAAAAGCAACATTCCAGAGTTTACAACAGCATTTACAACCTTCTCTCCCCCCCCCCTTTTCTTCATACCGGCTGCTCTCTCTCCCCCCCTCCTTTTGTTTATGACAGCCTAGCTGACAATTATGTGTCTTCCCTCCCCACCTGCCTTATTTCTAAACTGCTACATCCCAGACCCTTCAGCCTTTCTTCATAGGAAAAGTGCTCCAACCTCTTAATCATCTTGATTACCCTCTTCTGTACTTCTCCCAAACCTGAAATATCTAGGGATGGGCATGAACTGGCTCACAAACAAAAGTTTGTGACAAATTTTGGCTGGTTTGTGGGCTGCAAATCGAAGAGCTGCCACAAACTTTCACAAATTTTAAGGCAGTTCATGGCAGTATGTAGTGGTTCGTGAAAAGCAGAAAGCAAGGCCATCTAAACTTCTGCTTTCTGCTCTTCACAAAAAAAACAGTTGTGTGGCGAGGAGCAGAAAGCAGGGGCCACAAACTGATATGAACTTTCTGATTCGTGGTTCAGTTTGTGGTTCTGCCACAAACCATGAACTGAAACGAAACGAAAAAATGTGATCCGTGCCCATCCGTAGAATATTGTTCTTGAGATACATTGACTAGAACTACACACAATATTCCAAATGAGGCCACACCATAGCTCTATACCATGGCATAAAAGTAGTTGCTATTTTATTCTCAATCCCTTTTTAAAAATCTCATATTGGGGCTTGAGCTCTGTTCCCCAGAGGTAGAGGATATGAAATAAATTATATTTAATTCTCGGGGACATAAAAGCATTTGGAAAAAAATTGCTGTAAGCCATTCTGAGCCCATAAGTTTGTAAATCAATAAAATGAAATAAAACTAAATCATTACCCATAAATGGATAACCCTTCAATACCCGAAAGTGGTATAATCAAGTGGTTCTGTGAAAACTATACTCCTGTGTTTTTTTTAGGCAGCATAACACATTTTTATGGTGGTACTGTTTAGAGAGGGAGGGAGGAGCTGCTGTCTGTACCATATTCCGAAACACATTATTTCTCAGGTCAAAACACATTATTTTACCCATCAGTGAAAAGGCGAAAAAGGTGAATGAGCCATACTGCAGCCATGTCTGTGAAGGTGAAGTAAAGATCTGAGGGGAACGTTTGACCCAGATATGAGCCAGCACTGCCATCTGTGCTCTTAGCTGAAGGTTTCAAAAGTCCGCATGACTCACCCCATAGGGCAAACTAACCTTTAACTCATATCCGGCTTTCTTAAACTATAATAATCAGCAGTTCATGTTGCACTTATACTGTACCATAGATGAGGTAGTAGTATTCTTAAAAGTATGTTATGTAGGAAATATAGATTGCTTTCCATTGGTTTAGATTTGGTGCAGTATTGAGTTGTCGTTGTGTCATTGGTGTAAGAGTTATGAATGATCCTGATGTCAGTTTGCCTATATATGTGTATGCTTTTGTCTGTAAAGTTGTCAGCATCTCAGTATCATAGAATCATAGAGTTGGAATGGACCCCCAGGGTCATCTAGTCCAACCCCCTGCACAATACAGGAAATTTACGAATACCTCTGTTCCCCCACCCCCAGTGACCCCTGTTCCATGCCCAGAAAATGACCAACCCCCCCCCCCCCCCAGGATCCGTGGCCAAACTGGCCTGGAGAAAAATTGCTTCCCGACCCCAAAGGGGCAATCAGCATTTCCCTGGGTGTGTAAGGAAGGGCCACAAGCACTGGTGCAACCCTTCCCGCCCTCCCTTCTCATGATCTGCCTAAGTTCTTGAACTTTCTTGGGAATAGATGCTTTCCTTGATCATGATCAATCAACAAAGAAAAGAGTTTCTGCTCTAGTTATTCATAGCAATCGGGACTCCTTCTTTTAACCCAGCTAAAATTTGTAATTTCTCCCTCACCAGTTCGTTGGTCCTATTCACCCAACAACTATCGACTTAACAATATTTAAAGGCCTATATTCTAAATAGACGCACAACAAAGGCATGAATTTTTGTCTTCAATGACAAAAATTCTTGCCCATTTATCTTTTATTGATAGCATGGCTACAGTTCTTGTGAAGAAGGAAAAAGAAAAGATTCACAATAGGAATAGCCTCACATTCTCACCGTCAAATGTCACACAGTTTCCCAGGCTGGAGACTGAAATCCGAAACGCACCTCTGTCTAAAATGTTCCTGACAGGTCCTCCCCAAATTTACAATCTCAGGTGGCCCTGAAAGGCTAACAAATCTGGGGGAGAGTTGCCACCAATGCAAAAGCCACATGGGTCCCACAGTCCCTGGCATAGCTCCTGCAGTGATCAAAAGGGCCTCCCTTCTTCCTGTCTAGCAATTCTTAAAGATTCCCCCGAGTGGCACAGGAAGGAAATGGCTGAGGGAGAAAAGTGGCAGGGAAAATGGTGCCCAAGTGGGTGGCAACTTTTGATGTATAGCCAGGGGTCATTTCGTAGAAAAAGAGGTGCAGGAGCTCATTAGCATAGCTCATTTGCATAACTCATTTGCATATGCCACACCCCCTAACATACCGGAAGTGTGTCAGAAGGCAACGCCCACCCCTCAGGCTCCACTCCACAGGTGAGTGAAACTGACCTGCTCTTCCTCCATTCCCTTCCCCATCCAATACTTTGTGCAATAAAAATAAGCGTAAAGAACACACCCTCATTCTCTCTCTGCACCCTTGAAACCACCAGGTTTCAAGTAGACTTCAGATACCCAGGACATGTGCACCACCCATCCCTTCCCCTTCCCCTCCCCACAACAAGACACCCTGTGAGGTAGGTGGGGCTGAGAGAGGTCTTTTGAGAACTGCTCATGAGAGAACAGCTCTGAGAGAACTTGTGACTGGCCCAAGGTCACACCAGCAGCTGCATGTGGAGGAGTGGGGAATCAAACCTGGTTCTCCCAGATTAGAGTACAACTCCTGACCTCTACACCAAACTGATGGGGTGGAAGCTGCTGAAGGGTTGGTGAAATTTCTCCAGTACTTATGTGCCATGTGCCCAGATAAAAAATGGTATACTTAGAAAATTTATATGCCATTTTGAGCAAGTCTCTGGAAAAGCAGCACACAGTCATAAAAGGAACAATGATAAAAGTATCAATATTAAAACAAAACATTAAAAACAATAAAGACCCTAGCAGGGCTTTCCCCAGGTCGCTGCGCCTCTGCACTGCTCGGGGAAGCCGAGGAGGGGGCGGGGCTTGGTCATGTGCCCGCCCCCTGGGCTTCTCACTCCCGGAGCTGCGCTCCTGTGCGCTCCTGCTCCAACAGACCCCTGTGTATAGCACACCTTCTGCAAAGAAGGCAAATGGATGCCTGCTGCACACTGCACGCTATCAGCACCTTTGGCTTTTATCTGTATGAAATACGTGTATGTTATGAATTTTATTGAATTATATCCTGTTTTAATTGTGTTTTATCTTTTGATGTGAGCCACCCTGAGCTCGCTTTGGCGGAGTGGACGGGATATAAATAAATAAATAAATAAATACTGGCAGGAAACATCGTATCAAAGGAAATTTGAGAAACCAGAGAGAGAGAGAGAGAGGAAACCACAGAGAGGCAAGGGACGGGCAACAATGCTGAATGACAACTTGGATTTGGAAAAGATCCTCCACAGTGGGAAGCCCAAACAAGTGCAAAAAGCCTGTGTGGAAGTCACCTGTATTGTCAAGCCTAAGTATCTATGTTAGCATTGATGAATTCTTAGAGCTGGAAACATACAAGTCAAATAAAAACAGTTATTTTTAAAAGAAAGGTATTCTGTTAAATACATAACAGTCTTCAGGGTTTTAAAAAAAAATCCCTTATGTGATTTACCCGTTAACCACTTTCCATACTCACAATGAGAGTAGCTAAAGAAAGTTATTCAAGATGACCATAACCATGCTGACAGGAGAACACATAACAGCAGTTCTCCCCTGCAAAGGTTAGCCATCAAAGCCTTCTCCCAAAGAACCCTGGGGATGGTAGTTCCCTGGAAGGGCTAAGGCTCGCTAACAGAATTCCCATTGTCTTCACATACCTAGAATTTTGCGATCTGGTTGGGAAAGCCATGCCTATTGGTTCCAAATGGGGCTCTGCTGGTAGCATACCTTTTTCAGGAGAGAATGAAAATGGCTGACCAGTGAAAATAAGACTGCAAGGCAGGTGCCTTTCAGTTTTCCTACAAGTGGAATACTTAACAATACAAGCAACACCAGGGCATCAACAAAATAGTATACAGTGCAGATATATCGGTGTAAAGAACTGTGCGTATTGAAGGGTTGTTCTCTATAACACAAGTGTAGCATGGTCAAACACAGTGGACATGTTGCTCCAGGTTATTTTAAAGCCCCGAGAGACCTCCATCTATCCAGCTGTAGAGTCCAAGAATCAATGTATTTATTCCTTAAACAGCTTGCCTGAGGTCACTTGCAAACAGTTATTGTTGTTGTTTCCCCAACCTCTCAAAAAAGGAATTGAGTATTGGGAGCAATAGTTAACCCAGAATATAGGTGATCTTTGCAAGCATCATGCTGACTATGTCAGATAATAAAAGGGGGGGGGGCATCTAAATGTGTCTCTATGTGTGTCTACCTAAGTGTCAATACGTTTGACACTTGATGTGTCATTTTAAGGGCATCAATAATAATAAAAAAATAAGATCAGCGCTGCATTAAGTTAGAATCCAAATGTGAATCCAGTTAACCTATCATTCCTTATCAACCCAGATATAGTAAATACTGTACAGAGGCTAACAAAATAGTGAAAGCAGCAAACCAAGCCACTTCCTGATCAAGGTTATCTGACGCTCATTATGCAGCAGCACATCTGGCCCAGCCCGGCGGGACCCCGAGAAACCCTCATACATTAATAAGACTTGCACCTCTGAAAATTGCATTTTGTTTGATTAACTTTCACACAGCTGGTCTTAGCTGCATCAAAAGGCCCCTTATAAGCCTGTTAAAGAGGAAGTTAATCCTGACCATTTTGGAAACTGCACATCCTGTCGCCTACCCCAATCCTCCCATGCCGACTCCAGAGGAATCCTGCTTAGGTCAGTGGAACATCTGCAGAAGAAACAGCAACAGCTTTTGAATCTCAGTTTTGACCTAAACTGATTCGGTCACCGGATGATTGCTAAAACTGAGAGGCATTGCTGGGGTTCAAGTCTGCCTGACGTGGAAGGCCTCTCTCATAACCTCTGTTGAGCGGGCAGTTTGTGAGATTACTCAGTAGGGAAAGAGAGGCATTGTGTACGCCCCGAGTCGCTCTCTTCTTTAATTATTATTTCATGTATTCTATACCTGCATCCTGCCATCGAATGCAACTCTGAGGTGTGGTCTGGCTCAGAATAATTGGGCACGTTTGAGGAGAGATAATAACTGACTTCTCTTCGGCTTCTTTTTACCGTCTTTTAGTGATGTTTGACCATCTGTACCTTCTAGAGGGCAATGAACACACTCAGGCCATCAGGTCATTAAATTTACAAAATAATATCCTTTCCCTGCATGAACAAATGTATAGTTCAGTGGCACCTTTGAGACCAACAAAATTTTATTCAAGGTATGAGATTTCGTGTGCATGAATACTTTTTCAAATACATTGGAAGCAAGGTTAGGGCTGCCAAGTCAGCCCGGGGGGTGGGGGATCCCCCGCTACAGGGGTTCCTGATCCGCCGGCCAGCATTTGGCCGGCGGGGGGAACCCCACCCTCCTTCCCCAACGTAATGACGTCACCCGGAGGTGACATCATCACGTTGGGGGCATTGCCAGGGCGACGCTCTGGCAACGCCCCCAACGTGATGACATCACTTCCGGGCGACGTCGCCGGGCGTGCGCGCAAAGTGCGCACACCCGGGAAACTCCCAGACGATGGAGGACGCCCCCCCGCCGGTAAGTAAGGGACACTTGGCAACCCTAAGCAAGGTAAAGTTCAAACTTGCATAGACTTACCTTCCATCCAATGTGTTTGAAAAAGTGTGCATGCACACGAAAGCTCTCACCTTGAATAGACCTTTGTTGGTCTTAAAGGTGCCACTGGACTCTAAATTTGTTCTGCTGCTTCAGACCAACATGGCTACCCAACCTGAATTCTCCTTAGGTTGCATAAACTCAAACTCTGCTTGTGGGTAGGCTTGTCAACCTCCAGGTGGCTCCTGGAGATCTCTTGCTATTACAATTGACCTCCAGATGACCAAGATCAGTTCCCCCGAAGAAAATGGCTTCTCTGGAGAATGGACTGTATGGCATTATACCCTGCTGAGGTCCCTCCTCTTCCCCAGACCCCACCCTCCCTAGGCTCCACCCCCAAATCTTTGGATATTTCCAAGCCCAGAGTTGGCAAGCCTATTGTTAGACTAGGGCTGCCAAGTCGAACTTACGCATTGGCGGGGGGGGAGTCCTTCGCTGCCTGGGAGCCGCCTGGGATCCTCCGTGGTGCGCGCACGAAGCATGCGCGCCCGGTGACGTCACCCGGAAGTGACGTCACCACGTTGGGGGCGTTGCCAGGGCAACGCTCGGGCAACGTCTCCAACTTGGTGACATCACTTCCGGGTGACGTCACTATGCTGGGGAAGTCGTCCAGGCAGGACGACTTTGTGGGTGGGGTTCCCCCCGCTGGCCGAATGCCGGCCGGCGGATCGGGAACCCCTATAGCGGGAGATCCCCCGCCCCCCGGGGTGACTTGGCAGCCCTATGTTAGACACTCAAACATATTTGCTGTTATGAGTGAAGACACGAAGCACCCAGAGTGCAGCAGCATGAAAATGCGGAGATTCAGGGCTAAGGAAGTGCCCCCAAACCTGCGCACTAACAGACAAGAGTAGGGGACCTTTCCCTCTCCCTCCCTATTTTCACAGACTCTTTCCTTCTAAGATATTAAACCCTCGTTGGGGCTTTGCCTTTTTCACCTCTTGATTCATTAAGATTAGAGGAAGCTCTTTTTCTCCAGCCCAAAGTAACCCTTCCCGCCAGGCCTCTTGTAGCTTCCAATGTGATCAGAAAGTTTAAAAGTGTAGAATGGCCTGGGCTGGCAGAAGGGCTGCCAGCTCCGGACTGGGAAATAGCTTGAGATTTTGGGGGTGGAGCCTGAGGAGGGTGAGGAGGGGTTTCAGTGGGGGACAATGCCATAGAATCCACCTTCCAATGCTGTCATTTTTCTCCAGTGTGGTGTAGTGGTTAAGTGCACGGACTCTAATCAGGGAGAACCGGGTTTGATTCCCCACTCCTCCACTTGCACCTGCTGGATGACCTTGGGCAAGCCACAGTTCTGGCGCAGCTGTTCTTGAAAAAGAGCAGTTTCTGTCAGAACTCTCTCAGCCCCACCCCCCTCACAGAGTGTCTGTTGTGGGGAGGGGAAGGGAAAGGAGTTTGTAAGCCGCTCTGAGACTCCAAGTGAAGGGCGGGGTATAAATCCAATCTCTTCTTCTTCTTCTTCTTCTTCTTCTTCTTCTTCTCCTGATGAACTGATCTCTGTTGCCTGAAGATCAGTTGTAATCCCAGGAGATCTCCAGCCACCAGCTGGAGGTTGGCAACCCTAGCTGGCAGGGTGGGGCTTGTGGCTGCATGCCTGGTGGTATCTGTTCCCCAGTCCTTCCCTTCCAGGATACTATAAACTGTTAGGGGCTCAAGCAGGCCAGTTTCTTTATTTTGCCCTGCCCTATTTCTGTTCCTTCAGCTGATAACTGGCCCCTGTGTGGAAATGGGCAACTGAAGCTTTTTGTGGCAGGGAGATAAATATCATTTGGTAAAGAACACCCCACTAAGGGATCTATTAAAGGGACAGGGCATTTTTCTCTAGGCCTACTGGCAACTCTAGCTATACTTGGCCAGATCACTAAGGGATAGGCGAGCCCTTAGTGACTCAGCACCTCTGTGGCCTGTATCGGAGTGGTAATTCATTATCGTATGGCAGGGAGTGTAGTATAGCCAGGAGATCCTAAGATTGTCTGGCAGCCAGAAGTTCTAGCTCTTTTTTAGCGTTAGGCATCACGAGGTGGGGAGCTAGACTTGTTTTTAAGGCAAGAGACGTTTCAGAGGCGGTTTACCTTTGCCTGCCTCTGCCTCATGCCCCTGGTATTCCTTGGAGTGGTTGGAGGCTACAAAGCTTGAGGAAGTGATGAGGGGGCGTTGTGAAGTCGTGCTGGTCACCTCCTTGCGTGCTGCCAGGTCGAGTGGCACCTCAGGGATTCCCCTCAGTGGCTTGGGCAGACAACCGGCCTTGTGGGTTGAGCAGCGTGGTCTGGTGCACAGCATGAATGCGATGGGTTACCTACCCACTGGGAAGAAGCACGGGGAATAGCAATGGCGCCACTCCTGTTGGAGTTGGCCCTTCCCCCACCATCAAGTCACATCTGACTTTACGGTGACCCCTGGTGGGGTTTTCAAGGCAAGCAGCATTTCAGGGGTGGTTTGCCATTGGCTGCCTCCATGTTACGACCCCGGTATTCCCTGGAGGTCTCCCATCCAAGTACTGACCAGCACCAACCCTGCCTAGCTTCTGAGATCTCACAAGATCGGGCTGGCCTGGGCTACCCAGGGCAGGGCAGGAATCAGCCCTGGGAGTCTTGAACAGCAGTCAGCCTCCTTAGGAAGCTAATCTTCTATGGACAGGGCCCCTCCCAGATTCCACGGCCCTTTTAATAGGGCCTTCCCAGATTATCGCAGTTGTTACCATTGGTGTTCAATACTAAGTAAAATATATATATATATTTGCTTAAGCAGATCAGGAAGCCACGTGCAAACAATCCACTCCAGAATAGTCTGACCAAGAACAGCACTCTGTAATGCGAGATGGGCCACTAAGGGGTGCGCTCACACAACCAGGGTTGCCAGCATCCAGGTGCTGGCACTGGCAGGAGATCTCCTGCTATGACTACAGGAGACAGAGATCAGTTCACCTGGGGAAAATGGCCGCTTTGGAAGGTGGATTCTAGGGCCGAGGACAGACTGGCAATCTGGAGCGGGAGGAATCCGGAGGCAAAAGCTGTGGGGGGAAAATTCCCCGGGGCTGGCCGTTCACACTGGCCAGTGTATTGCGCAAGGATGCTGTTACGGAGCGTTCAGACTGCTGCGGAGCAGCCCCGGGTGGGCCGGCCTCTGCAGCTTGTGGCAGGGCTGTTTTGGTAATGTGCATATGTGCGCATGTGTGCATGAACGCTCATGCGCAAATTGCCGAAACGGCACATTCACACAGCTGCCTCCACTTGAATCCCGCCTCCTTCCGGTTCACACTGCCTGAAAGCGGGAGGCATGCGGAAGATGGCCCCTGGACACCGGTTTCTCCCAGTGTCCTTCTACAGCGAGAGGAAACCGGCTTCAAAGCGCGTAAGTGCGGAAGGGAGCCGAGGGACAGCTGCGGATGTCTGAACGGGCTCCCTTCCCCCGCTTCCCAAGCAGAGCTCTCCTGGGGCAGATAGCCAGTCTGTCCTCCGCCTATGGCACTGAAGTCCCTCTCCCCCAAACCTGCTCTCCTCAGGGTCCACCCCAAAATCTCCAGGCATTTCCCAACCTGGAGCTGGCAACCCTACACACCCCTGACAATTGCTTCTACGTGGCCTGCCTGACAACCACCTTCGTAGATACTGTCTTGACACCACTAGCAGACCAACAGCACAGCCAAGCTTTTTGTTTGTTTTGAAAGAGAGCCCTTTTTAAAAAGAGCTTTACAGAAGCATGCTAGACATGTTTCCTGAAAAGTAAGTGGAGCTTGCTCTCAGGTAAATCAGGTAAGGCTTGTAGCCTTAGATACTTTGTTCCTGCAGATGAATGATAATGCTCAGATCTCAGCCACAAACTGCTGTGTACTCTAAAAGAAACACAATCTGTACATTCCCCGCTAGTTAAAAATGCAGAAACTTTCTTTGTTCCAGCAACAAACAAGGCTGCCAGAGATCAATTCTTCTTCTCCCGCCATTAGGTGTCAGTGCAGTAAATGGAAATTATAGACAAATGGTTTTTAAAAGAGAAACCATCACTAAAGAACAGGATTCTTCTGGGGGGGGGACACATCTATATATGGAGAGAAAAGCGATGGAGCCTCCAGTCGTCCACGACCCTCAATGCATTGCCAAATGTTTGGTTTTAGGAATACAAAGGTGTTTGCTTTGGCTCAACAAAGCACAGCTGCTTTAGAATAGTTTGAGAAACCAAAAGGATCTCAAATTCTTCCAGAAAATTCATTGCACATTTTAGCAGAGACAGAGGAAAGTAAGACAAATTAAGAACAGAAATCATTTCAAACAAAAACGACCTCCTTTGCCTGTACTGAAAACACAGTAGCATCAGCAGTGATAGTCTTTCAAGAGGAGGTTTTGTTTTACATCCAGTTCAAGAGAACTGAATACATTTCACAGATTTGGCTCGGTAGTTTACATACATATTTGTAGAGAAATGACAGAAAAGATCCCTGTATTCTTAGGAACTTTCCAAAAAGTATTTTTGTTTATAATGGGGGAGGGGGGGTGTAGAAAATTACAGCCCAGCCCTCCACAAGTTTACTTGGAAGTAAGTCTCATCCCATTTATGGCATGTGCAACGAACTCAGAATACACTCACAAAAGCTGCCTTGAGCCCAGAGGAAAGGAGGGGTAACAATATTTAAATAAATAGCAATGGATGTGTTAGCTAGGGATAGAACAGTATTTTCCCATCAGCAAGGCACCAAGGTTTGAACACTGAGAAACTTTAGTGCCCCAGCAACATAGAAGTACCACTTTTTGCTGAAGGACGTCTGAGGATTGTACACATGCACACAGAGTAGTACAATGCCCAGGCACGGCATTCTAGCTGCACCCACAAATTTACACTAGGTCAGGAACGGGCAAACTGTGGCTCGGGAGCCGCATGCGGCTCTTTCACATATATTATATGGCTCCCGGCAGGGCAGCTGGGGAAGCTAAATATCATTAGCAAACAAATATCATTGGACAAATTAATATCATTATCAATATCTGCTTTTACCCCTTTTGTTATATTTTTTTTGGCAGTCTCATTTAATGTTGATAAAAAGCAAATCTGCTTATTTTCCAAAAAAATCAGGTAATATTTGTTCATGTCTTGTGGCTCTCAAACATCTGATGTTTATTCTATGCGGCTCTTACGTTAAGCAAGTTTGGCCACCCCTGTTCTAGGTGGCTCTTACGCTGAGCAAGTTTGCCCAGCCCTGCACTAGGTAAAGAAATCAGTCATATTATACTCCCCACACTAAACACCATGATGAGCGCTTGGTAAAATTGTGGGCAATCGGAGGATGACTCATGTCCCTGTAAAAGTATTGTGGCCCAAATTCCACATTGTTACTGCTCAGATGACGTTGTGCGGCCGACCCCCCGAAACTGCTAGCTGTTGCTCTCCAGTTAGCAGCAGTGGGTTTGGAGTCCCATCTAACTTTCACAGCAGTAGTATTTAGAATATTCTTTAAGCTGTTCAGTCACAGAGCTATGACGAATGAGCTACCACAACGGTAGTTCTTTGCAATGTCATGCTGTAAGCCAGTAGAACATTATTTGATACACTCCTATGAACTTTGATAACTTAAGTTTGACCTTTGGGACTTGGTTCTCTGCCTAAGGCAAAAGCACTCTCTACAGCCATGAGAGGCTCCAGCCCACAGCGGGAGACTTCCTCCAAAGCTCACAACTGCATGAGAAATCAACCTCCATTTCAAAGGTATATCTCTCAGGAAGAACATGAGAATACACCTCAAAGAACACTCTCAAGGAGAAATTGATGCATTTCAAAGAAGCTCTTACATCTACCGCACATGAGAGCCACCATTCTACAAGACCAAGACTCCATTTCAAAGAGTCCCTTTCTTTCTACACTGGCCTCCTCTCACACCTGCCCCCAGCTATTCCAGTAAAGAGATTAGTCGCTTAGCAACTGAGTACTGCCCATCAAGTGACCTGGCCGAAGCCATCACGAAGCCATCACGGGACCAGAGAATGGCGCCAAGAAGACTACCAGTTGACCAGGTGTTAGCTCCTGATTAGCATTTTAGTGTTGCAATATTGCCCACTCCTTCCTGCCCCCTCCTAACTATGACACTAACCAATATTAAACCTAGAAATGACGGACAACCTACTGGGTGTGACAGTGGGACGTGGTCAGCGCAACCCGCCCAAATGCCACCTGTTAAAAGATCTTGCCCAACAAGAAATCGCCCCTTGTTTTCACCCCAGATAACTCTACTAGCCTTTTTCTACCCTCCTTAAACTCCATTCTTTTGACTAAGTACCTAGACTCCATCTTGAATCCCTGGTTTGCGCAGCCAGGACCGGAGCGTGTGTTTGCAGGTTCAGACCTTGCTCCTTAGATCTTCCAGCCATCCTTCCTCTATTCTTCTCGTGGAAGAGACTCAACCTCTACCAACCCAGGTAACGAGATTCCCCTTTCAACGGTATTCCTGCTCATGCAAACGTGCTATTTTCTATCTGATTTCCCCTAGACTTCTGTATGTATGTGGTTTTATTGTTTTCCTTGTATGCCTGCCTAATATTTTGTAGTAAACATCATTTGTAGAAACTGCTTTGTTGTACGCCTATTTACTGAGAACTACCGGGGAGGTGGGACCTTGGTATAGTTGGCAAGAACCTGTTATAGTGCCGATTGCGACACGTAAACCAGAGCAGTCAGGCCAACAATGCCTTTAGTAGTTCATTAAGCAAACAAGTATCTGCCTTGGTGAAACAGTGACATTTAGGCTAGCAATCCCGTTGATGGAATATATCTTTCTGTTTGCTGAAAATATTTGGATAGAATTATTTGGATAAAACTACTTGGGAGCAAGTGACTACTTGAGAGCACAAAGCATAAAACAATTTGTATATCTTGTCTACAGAAACACCTTGAATTTTGTACACTACAACCAAGAATGACAACAGTCTGCTATCTTTAAAGAAATACTTTATTGTTGGGACAGCACTTTATTCCTTCCTTTCTTTGAAGATTAGAGTCTTGGACTATTAAGTGTATATCAGATTGCCTGTGGTTTCCATTACAGTGTGATTGGATTGTACAGTATACGAGTTTCACCTTTACTATGAGAATGTATGGCTGAAGACAGACTGGAGATGTGGCCCGCTTTGCCTCCGCTTTAGAAGCGGAGGCAGAGAGGCCATCCAGACAGCCGCAGCTGTCGCCCGCCGCCAGCACACACTCACCCGTGCCTGAAGTGCAGTCCTTGCGCTTCAGGCGAAGACCCCGGGGAACCGGTCTCCAGCGGCTGGGTGCGTGCTGCTGCTGCTTCCTCCGGGTGTGGATGCGCCAATGGCGCATCGCACGTGCTGCCGGAAGTGTGAACAGGCTGTTCCAGCTGCTGCGGCTGTGCACAGCCGCAGCAGCTGGCAGCCACGCACTTCAAGTCAGAATCCAAGGATTCTAACAAAAGTTTCTGTTATGTTTAACGCTTGTCTGCTATGTATAATCTCCTTTATCATGTAACCTGTCCCTGTATTCGCTATGTAACTTTTCTTTATAGCTTTCTTTATGACCCTGGATTTATGGCTCAGGCTGGGTCTGGTCAGTGTAACCATTTGGTCCAGGAGGGTGGCGACTCCAGCGCATGAGAACAATCGGCTTCTCACCTCCGCGCCTCCGCATTCCTTTCCTCCCTGCCGGGGAAGACGAGGACCAGTTTCTTATCGGCGTGTGAAGGCCTTGGCAAAAGTTATTTGTTATGCATGAGATGGATACATCTAAGGGGTCTGGTTTAAGAAGGGAAATTTACAGCTTCACACCTAACCTTTTTCCTGTGGGAAGCAAACGGTCAAAGGACCTTTTAGCCCACGGTTTTTCCCTCATTGTGATTGGTTACTTATGGGTAATTCAAATTGTACTAGAGGGTATATTAGTCCTGCTTCTATTGTATGCTTTATCTCTGACAATATTCCGAGGACCTGTAGTAATGTAGTAATAGGAAATAAAGAACTCTGTTTCATCCACAAAGGTCTGATCCTTGACTACTTCGAGCAGAAGCCTCACACTTCCACTCCATGCAGCCAGTGCGAACGGGGCACCCCGGGCTGCTTTTCCTGCAGGGCTTTTGGCCCCATGGCTATTCCGGGCTATCTTGCCAGTCTGTCCTCAGCCTATATTTATACTTCTGATCTGTTGAGATTGCACTCTTTAATATTGTTGAAATATATACTTAGTTAATATAACCACATTTTTTTGGATTATAAGCATAAATGTGAACCTGTACAATCATCTGTGATCAGCTACACTATCTACCATATCTAATTCTTACATACACTACATGCTATAATACTTTATTTGTTACCATTGTCCATCAGAGTTTACTTGCATATAATTTATTTATATATGCTTTAAACTTTTGCTTCCATTTAATTTTATTCTATCTTTTCTTCATTGCTTCATATTTAACATTTTGTTATCACAAATGTATATTGCCTGACTCTATCCCTTAATCATTCTCCGCTTTAGCAATTTGGTCCTAATGTACAGCTATATAATTAAAGAATATTGAATGATCTTTGCTACCTGTTTTGAAACGTGGCCCGTGGCACAACCAGGACTGATTCCCCTGTTGCCAGCATTCCCTCTAACCTGAGCTAGCTCACACTTTTTTAGCCTCCAGTTCACACATTTTTGTCTCAGCTCAGGAAGGATGGCTCCAGAACACACTGATTTATGCAGCAGCCAAATGGCTCGCTCACGACTTTAATGCCAGTAGCGCACAAAGTAGAATCTTTGCTCACAAGACTCCACAGCTTAGAGGGAGCGTTGCCCGCTAGCCACTCTAGTTATGGTTAGTTATGTTATGAGAGCCAGCAGAGTGCATGGTTTGAGTGCCGGACTAGGACCTGTGAGTTTTGGGTTTAAACACCCTCATTGTTAGTCCTCCAGAACACCCAGTTGGCCACTGTGTGAAACAGTACTCGACTGGATGGACCACTAGTCTGATCTGACAGGTTATCTCTCAAGAACTTCCTTGCTGTGCTTTCTGCAGTCTCTGGCAGCAAACGAAGAAGCACATGTCCGTTGCCCGTAAAATACAATGTCAATATATCAAAGCATCCTCCAGCCTGGAAAGAGTCACATACCCACCACATATCCATTTTTGACCCCATCCTTCCTCCAAGGGTCTCAAGGCAGGATACACCGCTCTCCCCACCCCCATTCCATTTTATCCAATGACTCTTTGAGGTAAGTGAGGCTGTGGAAAAGTTACTGGCCCAGTGGAGATCTGATCCACATCTCTCCAGTCCTCCTCTAACTAATACATTCAAACTGGCTCTAACATACCAGAGTCTGAAATGGTGGTGCAGAGGGCTTTTTTTGTAGGAAAAGCCCAGCAGGAACTCATTAGCATAATAGGGCACACCCAACAGCAGAAACTCATTAGCATATTAGGCCACACCACTGACAGCTCAGCTTATTAGCATATTAGGCCACACCCCCGTGTAACCAGAAGAGTGGTCATCCAGCCACACCCACCTTTTGCTTCTTATTCTGTTTACCTCGTTTGTTGTCAAAACCCAGGGCTTTTTTTGTAGCAGGAATTCATTTGCATGTTAGGCCACATACACCCAATGTAGCCAATCCTAATGAGTTTCTGCTGTTGGGTGTGGCCTATTATGCTAATGAGTTCCTGTTGGGTGTGGCCAACTCAGGAGCCAGCCGGAACTCCGTTCCTGTGCATTCCTGCCCCAAAGTAGCCCTGGTGGTGCACAGACCAATGTACAATTTCCTTTGGATTCAGGAACCAGAACAACTACCACTGGGTGCCCCTCTTGTGAGATATAGGAGAGCCCTTCCTAGCTACGTTACAATCAGCAAGAACACACCTCACAGCTCCATCTTATCCTTCACGTCCCATAATCATCATGCCCAGACACCTCCAATTAGTGGATATCTCTGAACATTTCATGAGAAGACTGGTTTTCCTTTTCGTCACAGCCATCAATACATCTAATTCTCAATGTGGCCAAATCTGTGGATACTTAAATCAGGAGATTAGGGCCATGGAGAGGCAAGACAGATCTTTCTACAACCCTGATAAAAGCCCCAGGTTTGCGGGAAAATCTGAAATCTAAGAACAAAACCAACAAAACACTGGGGAGTTAAAATCCTCCAAAATGATAGAAGCAGTGCCTGTAGCTTTAAGAAACAGATACCCTCAGAGGTCATTGCTAGGCAGCCACAACAGAACTGCCAATCTTCCAGCCTTGGTTTCTATCAGTAAGAGGCAGAAGGAGAGGGCAGAACACTTTCCAGGCCTGTTTTGGTCTTTGAGAGAGGACTTACTGGGGCCAGGCCTGGCAGCAACCAGTGCGTAACTTGATAGCATGCAAGTTCCATGACTTACCCAGGCCTTGTTGCTTGCTACTGTTCAACAGCAGTCACTCCACAAAAGCCAGTGTGATATGGTGGTTAGAATTTTCCACTAGGATATGAAAGACCCAGGTTCATATCCCCACTCTGACATGGAAGCTCTCTAGGTGACCCTGACCCAGTTACACATTGTCAGCCTAACTTACCTCACAGGGCTGTTGTGATGATAAAATGGAGGAAAGGAGAATGATGTAAGCTGCTTTGGGTCCCCATTAGAAAGGAAGGTGTGGTATAAATGAAGTAAATAAATAATAAACATAACTGAGCTTCTGGTTTTTGGTGGCTGAATGGTGGGCGCACTCCAGTGGATCTCCACATGGAGTGGCCTGCAACCTTGGCGAATGGGAGGGGTACCAGCCGGATTCTGGTTTCCCCCCCCCCGAGCCCTTGTATGGGGCTCCCAGCCTGGGGCATGAGAGGTGCCTCTCCCAAGGTGATGGCCAAAGGACTGAGGCGACTCTTTGTCCCGTAAGGTCCCATCGCCGCGGAGCCTCTGGCACCTAAAGCAGCACACCAGCTTGGCGAGCAAAGAATGCAGTGAAGAAATGAAAATATCCCTACCTACGGTGCAGCCTTGAACAAAATGTGAGTCAACGGGTCCACTCAATAGGACTAACAGGCATCCTGTAGCCCTGAAACAAAGTGGTGAAGGGGGAGGGAAAGTTATTGCCCCCCCCTCCTTTCTTTTTAAAAGACTGAAAAGCAGAGGGCTGGGACCACTGGCACTGCGTATGGGTTTCAAGTAGTGTGGAATTCTTCTTAAAACAGCATTCTCAAAAAATATTTCTGCGGAACTTTAACTCCTTCAAGAAGTAAACAATGGCTGGCAGAGAAGAAAAAATGGCATCCAGAGGCAAACACTCTCCAAAAGCTACAGCTCCTTCTCTTCCTGTTCTTAAAACAGGAAGCTGCCATAGACTTTCCAAACATGTTGTTGGTAGCATTGTGCCCTCTACTGGATCAGATGACTACAATGAACCAAAGTATTGATGCACTCCAGAAAGAGATTAAAGAATCTAATGCTAAAATAGAAGAGGTGGTTAGATCAGCAAAATCAGCTGAAACCAAAACAAAAATAATGAATCAAAGACTACAAGTGGTGGAGAAAGAAAGAGCAACTGACAGGGACCAATTTTTGAGGCTGCAAATGGAAAAAACGTCTTAAATTCTACAATGTCAAGGTGTTCCAAAACAAAAGCTGGAGAATTTGAAAAAAATCCTAAGTGAAGCTTTGGCTCCAAAAACAGGTTTAAAAGCGGATTATTTGCAAAGTGAAATGGATATTGTCTACAGGACATATCCTGATTTTGTGAAGAAGAAAAACCTGCCTGGAGAAATTGTGGTGAAATTCTTTAAGGCTGATTTTACACCTCCCCTCTAAAGTAGTTTGACTGCTGTCTTTTTCTGTGCTGATTTCACAGTGGTGTGAAATTTCACTCCAGGGGGTCTAAGTGCACTAAGAAACCACAATAGTTTAAAGCAGAATAAAGCGGTATTATACCAGCTTGACCACAGGAGGGCAATTAGTAGATGTGGACATTTCAGTAGCAGCACGGTTTCACACCGCACAGAGGTGTGGGCAGGTTTTTTTGGAACTAGAATGATTCCAGCGGGAAAGTCAGATGTAAAATCAGCCTAAGAGAACAACAAGAAATGTGGTGCTCAAGGCCACTAATGGGACAATCCTAAAAATCAAAGATGTGGAAATCAGAGTCTTGAAAGACATTCCATTTGAGATAAGAAAAAGAAGGAAGCAATATAAAAACTTGACAAAATTCCTGCAAAAGAACTCCACCCCTTATAGATGGATTTTTCTGGAGGGTTTGGTATTCAGCTATAAGGAGGAAAAAGAAAAGATCACCTCCTTCAAAAGTGCAGAGACTTTTCTGGATCTGCAACAAGGACTAACAAAAGAAAAGAAGACAACAGAGGAAGAGGGCATTATGACTTGGAAGAGGGAGGAGGGAGAAATAGCTTTGTATACAGCTTGAAAGTTTAAGAAATTTATTTTGCCACATGCCTGAAACTACATATGCATAGCCAGCGTTATTTGAAACCTATTATCACATTTCAGTATTTTGTACTTTGTTATATGGGGAACTTCATTCATATATATTTTTAAAATGATTTGTATTCTTTGCTTTAATTAGGGATAGTTTTGTAACTATAGGGATAGTTTTTTATAGTTTGTAAAAAATAAAAAAATAAAAAATAAACATAATTGAAAATTAGGGCAGGTAAAAGGTAGGTTGGTGGGCTGGAAGGAGAAAAGGAAGCAGGGGAGGGTGAGGACATGAGGGTTGTCAGGAGGAGGGAAAGAAGAAATAGTGTGGGGAGGTGGGTAATGGGGAAATTTAGGTGCACCCTGCAGATCCTTACAGGTGCCCCGTTGTGTGATTTATCCTGGTTCAGTGACTGGAA
The DNA here is from genome assembly GCA_029233225.1 of Lepidodactylus listeri. Classification (NCBI taxonomy): domain Eukaryota; kingdom Metazoa; phylum Chordata; class Lepidosauria; order Squamata; family Gekkonidae; genus Lepidodactylus; species Lepidodactylus listeri. Next base: position 104,501,156 of record JARCFY010000009.1, on the reverse strand, counting down.
CAGTGCAGAGCTTTCCCAGGGAGAGGTTGCCAAGGGAGGAAAGGGAGAAAGGCTGCAGGGGAGCACAGATGAAGGTAGGTTGGCTGGTGGATGTGAAGGAAAGAAGGACCCAGGAAAAGGGGAGAGCGTTTGGGGACTTTCAGGGAAGGGGAAAAGGAAATAGTGGGGGAGGGGGAAATGAGATGCTCCCCATAAGTCTTTGCTTGCCCTGTCTGTCCATTTTATTTGTGATTCCACTTCTACAATTATTCCATATTTCCTATGTCACAGGTGACAGACAGACAGACATGTCCCAAACCATGCAAGGTAGCTGTGTGTTCCTGAAGTGTGAACAGTTGTTGAGATCTGAAGTGAAATTTTGTTTCCTGGTGATATCTTTCAGAGTTATAACCTATGAAAAACCTGGTGATATTTCAATGCCGCTTTTATTTTTTTCAAAAGATGCTTTGTGAAAGAAACAGATCTGTGTCTAATTTGCTTGTGTGAAACTCTAGGCTGAAATTAACAGAACAATTCAGATTGACTTGATGAAGGAATTTCATACTCATAATTACTTTCTTTAAATTCACGGTTCTTAAATTATGTTCATATATTCTGAGCTGTGGTAATATAGTAAAAAAAAAACAACCTGTAACAATGTATTCTCTTTTAACATGATTGTATAATATCAGGACCCTTTGGGTATATCTATTAGATGATAGCCAGAGAACTATATCATACACAGTAGCAAAATTCTGTGTGATAGCACTCAGAAAGCGGAATCACTTGACGAAGGAAACGTCAGTTGCTGGGAAATAAATTAATGAAGTAAGTGTGTTTTTTACTATTTTGATATATACACACATGTTTTTCACCTTTTATGTATTTACCCATTTTAAAATTTATAAACTGTCCTTTTTATCGGTACCTATTGTGGCTGATCTTATGAACAAAATAAACTTTAATTGGATTTGATTGTCCAGTATTTAATTAAACCAATTATATATATATCCTTGTTTCTGAGGAATTCTTTAAAATCTCCTTTTACTTTCGAACAAACATGAGTTTCATGTCAAAATTTCATCCAAGAATTTCCTTGCATAGACTAGAACATTACAATTTTAGAATTCTTTGTCTTCTACGATCAGTTCCAGCTGATAGTTAACAGACATTAAATATTTTAAATGCTCTCTCTCTCTCTCACCAGATATGTTGTGTTCACGCCCATGAGGGAAGATCTTGTATTCTCTCTTTTAAAGGACATTAACATAAAGAGCATTAAAATGAAACTTGTCTGCAATGTAGAAGCTTTTGTGTTGGAGTGGGGGGGGTCCCCAATTATAATCAAATGTATTTTTTACGTTCTGTAATTTTGTTACAGAACGTTATTTTGTGATGGCTTATATTTGGGGAGATGAAGACAAACAGCTTAGACCTTGAGAAACACATGGGCCAGCCAGATAGATGGCATCTGGGAGGACTCGACGCTCCCTCCACATTCTATAGGGAAAAACAGAGCCAGGTGCACTTCTGCCGAAATCAAATTAGCCGCAAGATGCCACATCCAATTGTAGGAAATTGATGTGAGAGTTTGTGATGTCTATAGCAGATCTTACAACAAAGGTCAACGTGCAGATAGACAACAGGCGGATATACAGCGACTGGTAATGGAACTGCGCTAACAATAGCTGGAGCCTGGAAAATGCGATCAGGCATCTTAGAATTGCAAGAGAATACCCTTTTAAGGAAGTCATTTTCCTGCATTTGCAATCCTGCCCTCTGCGTGTTTCAAAGATGTTAATAGCATAGTCTCCCTGTCACTGAAACATTTGCACTTTGAATTTGATGGGACAATCCTCGTTTAGTTTTTGTTTTGTTTTTTAAATGCAGCCACTAATGACAACCCTCATTGCAAATGAGAGAGAAAGCCAGGATCACAGCAAGAGATACGCTTTGCCTTTCTTTGGGGAAAAAATGCAACTATTTACTCCACAAACATCACAGGGTGTGTGTGTGGGTGGGGGGGGACCAGTAACAACTGAAATATTGAATTTACCCATCAGGACAGTTGTTTTTCTGTCTCTCCCCTGACATTAACAAGTTTGCATCATGTTTTATGACACTTAACTAGCTTTTAGTTTAGGTTATTGGATTAACTTTCAGAAGACATTCAGAGCAATCCAAATGTTTCCTTAAATAAGGCAGAAACAGTGGGTAGCACATTCATAGGTTCTCAAGACTAATATACTTGTACCACCCCCATCCTATCCAAGAGGACAGACAGATTCCAGACAGAGAAATGATAGCTTGGGGGGGGGGGGGGGCGGAATCTTTCTTCCCAGCCAGTATGCCTTCAAAATTGCACCCACCGTTCAGAGGAGCAAGGCCTGCTGGTAGCCTCTGCCCCTTGAGCTCATAAATAAATCACAACAATCCCAGAAAAGTGTTCTGTTTGTGGGTACATAGCCTTCGATAATGGCAGAACGACGGTTCTATTTGTGAGCAAGGGGAGGTGATTTGTGCCAGTTCCCTCCCACCAATGTAGACCCCTCCTCTCTGCCCAATATGCTGTTTCCAAGGTTTCTCTGAAAAAAACTACAGGGGGCTCCATGAGCTGGAAGAGAAGGGGAAACGCGAAAAGTCCTACTCTGCAAAGTCCATGGATGGTTGGGCATGTGCCAGTAAGGGGCGGGGGGGGATAGGATCTATTTGCTTTTTGCCCTTTTCCTTTTTATGAAATTGATAAGTATTGGAGTCGGGAGTCCATGGAGTAGTGAAACAGCATGATCTTTATTGCTGGTCCGGATGAAGCATACAACCCAGGGCTCCGAGCCCTCCTTTTATGCTGGTCAGGGACAATCCCCCGACCTCACCCAACTGGCCTGATAGGCTATTATCAGTCTATTTACATCTCATAGGTTCCCTGGGAGAAACCTAGGTACAGGATTGGTGGCCGGTTTGAATCCACCTGGCCTTTGTTCTACCTGGCTGAAGCTCCGGTAGTTTCTTGGCCATGTGCTCTGGCCATGCTCTGGCCATGTGTTCTGGCCATGCGGTCGCACTTAAGGGAGCACATGGCGACCGCATGGTCAATACATAACAGAAATGTAAAGCTCATGTCGGTTGATCACAGTCCTAGGACGCAGAGGATATAACTGAATAAACAAGCACCAGTGATTAACTGTGAAAGGTTACAGTTGCCCTGCAGATAGTTAACGAAAACTAGGCACAGTAACAGTCCAGTAGCACCTTAAAGACTGACAAAATGTGTGGCAGGGTGTGAGTTTTCATGAGTCATGGCTCACTTCTTCAGCAGCGACTCATGAAAGCTGGTAAGCTGCGCAATGTCTCCTACCTGAATGGGCCGGTCCGGAAGGTCCTCGAGCAGCATGACGTGGTGGGCCAGGGCCGGATCTGAGGAGGGCAGCGGCAGGTGGCTAAGGGCATCTGCATGGTCCATAGCCTTTCCCGGGCAGTGAACCAGGGAGTATGAATATCCTGCGAGGAAGATGGACCAGCGCAGGACTTGGGGGGACAACATGTTCGGTGTCTGGCGGTCTGGAGCCAGGAGACCCAGCAGGGTTTTATGGTCTGTGGCAACCGTAAACTGTCTACCGTATAAAAAAATCATGAAACTTACAGACCCCAGCGATAATTGCTAATGCCTCCTTGTCTATCTGGGCGTAGTTACGTTCCGCTGACGACAAGGTGCACGAGTGGTAAGCCACCGGGACCTCTCGGCCGTCTGGCAGCTTGTGTCCCAAGACTGCTCCCACCCAATATGGAGAAGCATCACAGGCCAGCATCACGGGTAGTGACTCATCAAAGTGGGCCAGGACTGAATTAGACACGGAAATGTCCTTGATGGCTCAGAAAGCTGCAGCGTGGTGAGGGCCCCATGTCCACTTGGCGGTTTTATCCAACAACTGGTGCAGGGGCTCAGCGATTGCTGCCTTGTAGGGGAGGAAGGAGTGGTAAAAGTTCATGAGGCCTAAGAACGACTGTAGCTCCACCTTGCAGGTCGGCTCCGGAGCCTCAGTGATAGTGCAAACCTTGTCCTGTGTTGGGTGGATGCCGTGTTCATCAACCATGAAGCCCAGGAACTCTACGGATGGAACTCCCAGCCAGTATTTCTCCCGCTTCACTTTCAGCCCAGCATCACTGAAGCGCTGCAGAACCTGGCGGAGTTGGGAGGCGAAGGTTGGGATGTCTGGTGCTGCGATCAGAACGTCATTGAAGAAGGGAAACACCCCTGGAATCCCTTTCAAAAGATGGTCCATTCGTTGTTGGAACAGACCCAGGGCCACACTCACCCCGAATTGCAGGCAGCGGACTTTGAAGGCACCCCTGTGTGTGACGATTGTTTGCGCTTCTGCGGTGGCATCGTCTACTGGGAGTTGTTGGTAGGCTTGCGCCATATCCAACTTTCCAAAAACCCGTGCTCCCGCGAGGGAGGCCAGGACATGGCTAATGACTGGCACCGGGTAGGCGTGATCCTGCAACGCCTTGTTAATTGTGCATTTGTAGTCCGCACAAATGCGGATGTCCCCGTTTTGTTTTAAGGGAGTTACTACTGGTGTTTCCCATTTGGTGTGGGACACCAGCTCTAGCACCCCCTGTGCCATGAGTCGGTCCAATTCTTTGTCTACTTTGAGTGCGACTGCCAGTGGGGGTTGTCGTGCCCGTACACAGATTGGCCAGCTGGCTAGGTCTAAGTCGAGGGAGACTGGGGGACCAGTGTAAGCACCTAGCACCCCATCAAAAACTGCCGGGAACTCATCACATACCTTCCCGAAGTCGGCGTCTCAGACCTGGTTGACTCCTGTGACGCCCAGTCCCAGAGGCCTGAACCAGGCCAGGCCCAGTAAGCTTGCTAATTTGCCCTCCACTACCAGTAATTCAAGCATGCCATCGAAATCTTTGTATTTGACCCGGAATTTCCTCAGACCCCAGATGGCGATGGGATTTTTCTGGAAATCCCTTAAGCATAGGCCGGATGGCTTGTGGAGCCGGGGCCCCCCGTTTGGGCAAAGCTTGCAGAAGGGGAGCAGGGGGACCCTTCTATGAATACCGGAACATAAATCTTGTTGGAGGCCCCCCGGGAAAGTTGTAGTACCTGATTGTGGGAGGTGGAGTGCAGGTCCGTGTCTCGGAGTGCGCTGCTTGAAACCGATGGCTGCTGGGGATTTGCAGGCCCAGGCTATATGTCCTTTCTTCCCACATGACCGGCACTCTGCATCCCGGAAATCACAGCTCCAGCGATTGTGTGGGTTGCTGCAGCTGGCACAGTGTGCCGGGGTATGGGGACGAGAGGGTCCGGAGGATGCCGCAGCTGACCTGTTTCCTGCGAGGGGTATGCTCCTGTCCGCTGCTGATCAGAGTGCCTCCCTCTATGGGGCGATTGCTAGAGCGTCGTTCCGGCAACGTCCCCAATGTGATGACGTCACTTCTGAGTGACGTCGTTAAGATGGGGACGTCGTCCTGACAGGACGACTTTGGGGGTGGGGTTCCCCCCACCAGCCGAATGCTGGCCGGCGGATCGGGAACCCCTGTAGCGGGGGATCCCCCGCCCCCCGGGCTGACTTGGCAGCCTTACATCTTGCGATGACTGCTTAAGCGAGAAGTAACTTTATTCCCTTATTATCTTTATCTCATACCTTCTTTTACTGTCCAAGACAAGATACAGCCAGAGAAAAATTTCTTAGAAAATGGTTACAAAAATATTCAGCCTTCTCTGACATTTTAAGATTAAGACCATTCTTGGACAGTCTTCACAAATGATGTATTGTGCATGTGGCAAACTTCTGTTATACTGTGGTTTTTAATTCTTAAATTGGGTTTTCTTTTTATCATGTATGGCTTATGGCCTGTTAAACTTGAAGAAACTGAAACTGAAACTGTATTACCCTGTCTGAACTATTCACATGGTAACAGTACAGAGCAATTCACTTATGGCAATCCAATAAAGACATTCATGTTTGTGCAGTCCTCGCATTCAGCTGTATTAATGCCTGATTAAAACTATGTTTATTCCAAATTATGTTCTTCCCATGTGGCTTGTCCAGAGAAACTAACCTGGGGAGAAGAGAAAGGTGAGGTGCTGCCCAAAAGGGACCCAAAAAGTTTAGTGGGTTCAACAGGGAAGGATTTTCAGAAAAGAGGAGAAGGGGTCCCTAGCCAGGTAACAGCGCTAATGGAGAAGACCCATCAGCTGCAAGGCTAGCCATCACGATCAAGGAGGGAAGGAATTAAGAAACAGGAGAGCAGATAGAGAGACATGTGGGATCAATTCAGGAAGGGAAGCAGGATGGGACAGAGAAAAAGCATCATCTGTCTCTTGAGGCGGAGGTCCAATGTTTTCAGTGTCAGATGGAGTGGAAGAAGGCCTGGGAGCAGAACCAACAACATACAGGAGGGCTTGGGACGCCCTTGTTAATGCCCATAGGTTTGCTGTGTGCAAATAGGGGAAGCAGTGCCACTGGCGAAATTTGTGCAGAACTAGGATCTGTGGTGGCATTTGGTGTCCAGTTACCTACTGGTGAAATTTGGGTGGCACTGCAATTGGTGTGACTTTAGCATCTGAGGTCCTACTGGTGTAAGGGTCAGGATACGGGCTGTCGCAGGTCAGTTCAAACTTGCTGTCATAAAGTGGTACCAGAGACGGGTACCTCGGCGATGCAATGGGTTAGGGAAATGTGTCCAGTCACCAGTGATTGAATTGAGTGGCAAGCTGCGACTCAGACTGTAAGCCAGAGCAATATTCTTTTGCACTGTTATGGGGACCTATGAGAGCAGTGAATGGACTATGTTGCTGATTATGTGAGATGGACTGATGTACAGGGTAACCAGTGGGAAAATGACAGCAGACACTTCCAACTGAGGTTTAAAACACCATTTTCTGAGGTTACCACCTCCAGGCTTGGAGGTTGACACAAAGCAGAAAGACACTCACATACATGAAGAGCCATGTCATCTTTTATGGCTAGAGACACATACCGCTAACTTTATGAGGGTATGAACTCCGTACACGTACACAGGCTTGAGTCCCCTCCTTCAACTGCCCCTCCATTTGGAACATCTAAGAACTTCGCACAGGGGTGCGAAGACAGCAGGAGGCTTCCTGATTAACTGGTTTTGCTGCTCGGAGCCGTTTTCATCTAGAGGACAGTGCCAGCTGCAGATGACGTCGACATCCTGTCCTGACCATCAGGTAGATCTGAATATTGGCCACTCCTATAGGACCCTCTTAGGGGCTAGGGACAGAGAACGGACCATCTGTAGATGTTTCTAGAAGGTCTCAGACCTTGCCAACCTCCCAGTAACTCCCCCCCCAATAAATACAGCTTCCCAAGAGTTCAGACTTTCTTCCCCTCTCTTGCTTGTTCCTCCTCCCTCCCTCCCGGATCCTTGGGTGCACCACTTGGATCCGCCACATGGCTTCTGCAGGTTCAGAACCATGCTCCTTTCCCCTTTGTCCGAAGGCACCCCCCCCCCCCAGCAGGACTTCGCCAGATTCCTATAGAGGTAAATATCACCCTCAACGGAGACCATCGATATCCCTGCTCATGCAAACGTCTCGATAATTCTATCTAACTTCCTAGATCTGTGTACTTGTGTGTATGATTGTGTAGTATTTGTGTATAAACATTTTATTTTTACAAAGTAAACAATTTCCCTTTTTAAACTTTGACTTGAGTCTCGTGTCAGTTCCTTGGGAGTTTCGGAGAAGCCCAGCTTCTGTATATACAGGTGCAGATCCTCAATGCCTACTGCTGATTATTAAGCGCTAATATTCCCCAATATTGATAACATTATAGAGCCGTCAGGCTAACACAGACCTATTGACAATGGCCAGGAGACAGGCTGATGGCCCTTTGTGGGGTCTTGGTTGACTTACTGGGGACTTCTACATCGTGAGAGAGATTCTGAGAGACTCGCTTTTTACTTATGGCCAGGGTGTGAGGAGCTTTGGAGGGCCAAACAAAAGATCATTAATGAATGTGCCCCGGATTTCTCAGGCAGCCAAGCTACTTCCTCTTGAAACCACCTGGAGAATGATAACCCTTCACAGAGAAGTCTTGGTCCAAAAGGCCAGAGGATCTGGCAACGTAAACATGATGGGTTGAGGGGGAACTTGGGGGCAACGCCCCTCAGAGTGCTACTCTGGGGAAAACAGGACCCCCCAGGAACAGCTGGGGGAAAGCCGGAGGTCTATGGCAGAGGAGGGAACCAGCAGAGATCACCTCCACTTTCCATCAGCTGAAATCCTCCATGAGATCCAGCCCAACAAACCATAAAACCCCAGCCACATAGGGGTTTCCACCTGCTTGGTGGCATGAATAAAAATATGAGTTTGAAAATTAACAGAAGAAGGGGGGTTTAAAAAAACAACAGCACACCTTCTACTGGGCTCACAGTTTATAATACCGGAATGGAATGATCCATGTTACTGAGAGTTAAGTTGTAAACTAGATTGGTTTGCTACAGCATAACATTTCTTGCATTGTTTTCTGAACCAAAAGGTTTGTTTGGTTTAACATTATACATTACCTAGTGCCTCCCAATGCTGTGGATCAGGCAGTTAAGGTTTAAATATTCTCTGCTGCTGATTGGCTGAACCTGCCCTATGAAACGAAAAGACATTTAGCGATCTCTGCTCTGCAGTTTTTCTCCCCAATTTATTGACAATGATATGAGCGCTGGGCACTTCCAAGCAATTTAAAAATAACTCAGAGCATGATCTGTTTGATTAGTTTCAAGGCAAGGATGATGGGAACAAGGATTATTTTTCTGTTGCAGTAAATTATTTATGGGAAAGTTGCTTTCCTTTTAACAAGGAAATCTTCTTGGACCAAATTACACTAGGCCTTGAATCTCATAATGGGGTTACCCACAGAGACATTGGCCAAGTTCAGACTGGCAGTTTGGCCCGATTTTGGCCCGATATAGGCCCGCTTTGCAAGCGGATTAAAAGAGCCCATTCACACAGCCACAGCTGCCTGGCGTTGCCGTGCCGCACTCACCCCATCCTGAAGTGCTTTCATCCCACTTTAAAAAGGTACCTGGTGAAACCGGTGTCAAGCCGTCTGGGTGTGCGTTCATTCCGCTTCCTGGCAGTGTGGACGCAAATAAGCCGCACATCAAGTGGTGCCGGTAATGTGAACCTGCTGATCCAACTGCTGCGCCCATGCGCCTATGAGCCCATGCACCTACGTGCAGGTTGGCAAAACAGACCAAAGCCCCACGTCACTGCGCTGCCACCACCAGGAGCTGCCCCACAGTGCGAATGCTCTGTTCCGCCTCCTGCCCGGTATGGTCCCGCATCAGTCTACACAGTGCGAATGGAAAGCCCTGCGACAACTCAGCCCAGGTCTTTTTGCCCCATTTCCCTTCATTTTGCCAGTCTGTCCTCAGCCTTTCAGTGTTTTCAAGGTAAAGCTCAAGTGTCATTGAGCTCCAGCATTTGCATGCGCAGGAGAATCAAACTAAACTGGTCAACTCAGGGAGGAAAGCAACCTCTCTACATCTACCAATGTCACCCTTAGTAAAGTAAGACTATGTAGATAGGAACAAGTCCCTGGTCAAGGAACTGTTGTATTGCAAAGCTGTTCTGAGAAGGAGCTGGTGAATGGTGGGAGAAGGTTCCATCATAGTCTGCTGGCCGGCACTGTGATCTCAGCCCTTGCACCTTATAGATGTCCAGGAATTAATGAACATGTCACTTTGTATGAAGTCCCAGCTGCTTAGAAAGTAGCCATGAGACCCTTCCTGAAGAAAGCATCTTTAAACCCAAATGACGTAAGTAAGAGTTTCCCAATGTGGCGCCTGCTGCTACTTCCTCTGGCATCTGCCAAGCTTTTCATAAAGTGGGTTGGGGGCATTGTAAGGCAGAGCTTGGTATTGGCTGCCCTCATGATGGCAACAGTGGGAGGGCTTCTAGTGTCCTGGCCCCACTGCTGGACCGCCTGAGGGCACCTGGTGTTTTTGGCCACTGTGTGACCATGGGCGTCAACTACGGGGGGGCTCGAGGGCTCAAGCCCCCCCTGAAATTTCCCAGGGGGGGGCTCAGCCACCCCCGGCAAAATGGAGCACCCACTGGTGCCAGCCGTCGCCGCCTCTCCTTCCCCCCCACCCCCGGCCTGCCCTCCTGCCTCCCTGGGGCGGGGGGGGGGGGAGAGAGGCGGTGACGGCTGGCTGACTGGCCACCGGCAGGCGCTCCATTTTGCCGGGGGGGGCTGAGCCCCCCCCGGGATTTTGGCGCGCGAGGCGGAGCGGGAGCCGGGGGCCCGCAAGGGCGACACGCCAGCCCCCAGCTGCAGGCAGCAGCAGCAGCAATCGGTGAGCGGGGAGAGGGAGGGAGGGGGGCGGGGAGCGCGGGGGGGGGGCCGGGCGGGTATGGCCCGGGGGAGGGAAGCGGTGGCGGCGGCTCCCTGGGGCGGGGGGGAGAGCGGCGGGGACATGGTCCCGAGCACGCGCGCGCGCTTCGCGCACGCGCACGAGAGAGCCCCCCCCCCCCAGGGATTTAAAAAGTCTACGCCCCTGTGTGTGACAGATTGTTGGACTGGATGGGCCACTGGCCTGATCCAACATTGGCTTCTCTTATGTTCTTATGTACCCTCTTTCTGCAGTGACGGGTTCTGGAGTTTTTTCAGCAGTTGCCTCAATGTTCTGGAACAGGCTACCATTGGAAGTACAGTATATTTGTCCCCCTTATTTTTTTGCAGGTTGTGTAAAGCTGTTTTATTTGGAAGAGACTTCTGTTAATGCCTTTTATGTAGATGCAGCAGAACAGGACATTAGACCCGGCAATGATGCTTTTTGTTTTATGTCACATTGATGTCACAGTGACTCTGTGGAGACAGCGGAAGAAGAGGAATGGTCTACTGGCTGCTCAGGTTGCAACAGCTCTTAATGGAGCACTGAGAAAGGTTTTTCTCATTCCTAGAGGGTGGAGGTATTAGAGGAACTCTTTCATGTGAAAGGTCACAGATTCCCCCAAAGAAAGTCAATTACCTTCCCATTTCTCTCAGCTTTCTGCTGATGCCTCTGAAACGGAAGATAAGACAGACATGCTTGGAGACACTCATAACACTATTTTATAAAACAGATAATTTAACAAGGTACATCAACAAGACACGTCAGGAATGCCTGGCGCCAGAATCGTGTAAGTGTGCCACTGTACACATTTCAAAAAATACAGTGACAAAATAGTCAAGAACTTAACATCTGACATCAAAGGTCCTTTGCAGCTAGAATGCTGCTATATAAGTCCTTCCAGTGTTCCCTCTAAGCTGAGTTAGTGTGAGCTAGCTCACAGCTTTTTAGCCTCTGGCTCACATTTTTGTCTTCGCTCAGGAAGGATGGGTCCAGAGCAAACTAATTTATGCCGTAGCCAAATTGCTCACTCAGAACTTTAATGGCAGTAGTTCACAAAGTAGAACCTTTGCTCACAAGACTCCACAGCATAGAGGGAGCATTGGTGGTGACACTTGCCTTATCTTAGATGATGAAAAATGATCAGTTCTGCCACAACTGCACTGAAATATTGAATTCTGAGTGCTTTTCCAACTGGGGCTCTTTGGAAGAACCAGAATGTGTCTTGACCTCAGAACTGCAAAAATGATGCCTATACCTACCAAAAATGCTGTCTTGAGAAAAATGAACAATAAGCACAACATCCCCTAATGGTTCTACTGCAACGTCCTTGAGAACTACGCTGTCCTCTGATTACCCAGTGTTGGAAAAAATAAAATGACAGACACTAATTTCCCCCTTATTTGTCTAGAAATTGTGAATATCGTGGTTGTAGTTGTTGTTTTTAAAATGTGTCACATGCATTTGCCCTCCTTTCATCCCGTATAGGATACAAGATCAAATAGACTTCAAACTGAACCAGCTTTAAAATGCCCTTGTTTCACTCTTTTAATTTTTCTGTTATCTTTGGATAAAAAAAGAGAGGGCCAGGTACATTATATATAAATGAAAAAAAATAACGCAAGAGAAAGAACATGCTAAAAATTTTTTTCAAATTATGAGCTGTTCTAGTGCGATAATAACAAATGTGACCGAGATAAACAAATTAATGTCAGCAGTCACACTAGGTTATATAAAATGGCGTTACAGGGCACAAAAAAGTGTAGAAATTAAACATTTTAATTATTTAACTAGGCAAGAATATGAGTTTCAAAAGCACCTGTATTGGAGGGGGGAGGCGTGGCGACCAGCAAAACGTTCAGTCGCTCCTGGAGCAGCCTCCACACCACTATCTTGGGAAACTAATTAAAAATAAACTCTTCGCTGCTGAAAAAAACATCCAAACTGAGCCCAAGATATAGGGAAACCAAAAGGAGCATGGGCAAACAAAAAAGCACAACAAAAAACAGCTTCTAAAGACACAAGAGTGGAATCGGAATCTTCTGAGCGAGACTCCTCACCTCCTCCCCCACTAGAAATGGAGCTGGAAGACGCTGAAGAGGGACATGTGGCGAAAAGGAGAAGAGAGGACTTTATTACAACAAAACAAATACAAGAAATGCTAACTGATTTAAAAACAGAAATCAAAGAAATAATAACACCTGTGTTTAACAAAATAGATGGTTTAACAAACAAAGTTAAAGAAGTTGAAGGTACAGCAAATAAGGCTCTTGATGGAACAAAAAAAAGTGCCTCAAAACTAAATGAACTAAAGACATTTGAAACATGGGCAAAATCAAAGATAATGATATTAGAAAACAAAGTAAGTCAGCATAAATTAAAATTTAGAGGGGTCTTGCCCAACTTTGAAATGAACAAAGAGATAACTACAGCTTTAAACCAATGGCTATCAGAACTCCTCCACTTATCAGGAACAATTGTAGTAAATGCCTACAGGCTGAACATGACACGTGCTACCTCACCGGTGTTAATCCCAGATGTAATTGCTGAAATTGTGGACATTAAAACAAAAAAAAATTATTTTGGATATGTCAAGGACAAATGGAGGTTTGAAATTAATAGACATTACAGTCCAAGTGTTTCCTGACTTGCCAGTTGAAATACTGAATGCCAGACGCAATTTACGTCCGATAGTACAATGGCTAAATGAAATAAAACAGAGATACAGGTGGCTCCCACATGGGCACTTATCTGTAACTTTCCGTGGGAAAATACTAACAGCATACGATACAAAGTCTGGAGAAGAGATCGTTAAGGAAATACAAGAGGCTCAACAGGAATGAAAAACAAAAGCAGGAAGAAACAAAGAGACACAACAAAGGACTTTGAAATAAGACTAGAGAAATTATCTTAACTTCAATTATTTTGAGAGACTCAGAGATATATAATGAGCTTCAAGAATGGTGGTGATGTTTGGTTTCCAGGGATTCCCCCCCCCCCCCCATGGGAGAGTCCGCAGCACTCCCACGGGAGCAAGAACTGTGGAAGACGGCAGAGACTCGTTCGGCAAACCCGAACCCCGAGGAGGGAAGCTCCTCTTGAGAACTTTTCCAAGAAACAAGATAAAGTGCAACCTGAACACTAATTTACTTTGCTTGTAGTCTAGACATGTAAACTAGATGTAAGCTGAATAGATATTTCAAGATATTAGTTAAAATTTAATGGTTTATTATAGCTTAAATATTAGAAGATAAGTGAAATGATTGTGTGGAGGGAGCCATGGAGGCAGAAAACCTCAAGAAGAAAGTAGATAGAGTAACGATCTTTCCAAGCCCATAGTAGAACGAATATCAGTGTTTAGAAGATTGGGATTTGCCAAAACAATGGGTTTGGGCTGCCTATAATAATTGAAGAAAAAATGTTTAATGTAAGGATTTTCTTTTAATTTATGAAACCTGTAATTGTTTCTTGTGCATGGAAAACAACAATAAAAATATATATTTTTTAAAAAGCACCTGTATCCGATTGCTTTTTGCCATGACACATGTAAAATATTCTCATTTCTTCTTTCAAACGAAAAACGAAACCACATTAGTGTAGAAATTGAACCATTTCTCAAAAACCATTCTCTTCCCTTCTCCTAAATTACTGCAGGAATTGCCGTGATCAGACTGGCACAACTTGTGACCCATCAAACTGCAAAAAAGTACAGCAACCCAGAAGAGTCTACCTGGCACTGCAGAAATTAGGAGGAAAGAAGGTCATGTCCCTGACTGCCCACAATGTGTGACTGGTGGACCACATTCAAACCTTACAAATTATTGTTGATCAGTGTGGTACAGTGGCTTGAGTGTCAGGCTAGGACTGGGCAGACCCAGATTCAAATGGCACACTCTTTTCTGAGGCTCACTAAGTAATTTTGGCTCAGAAGTCCTCTCAGCCTCACCTACCTCACAGAATGCTCGTAAGGATAAACAGGAGGACGGAAGAACCCTGAACACCTTTCTGCCACCCTCAGAGTAAGAACAGGATAGAAATCTGAAGAGTACTGGACTCAGGAGACCAGGAACGGTGAAATCATGAAGGCTTTATTGAGTGATTCAGCATGTCCAGTAGATGGTCAGAACAAGCATGCTTCCAGGGCTCCAGGGCCCTCAATATATGCTGGCCGGAGCCACACCTCCGGCTGCACCCAAAAGACCTGATAGGGGCTTAACATATGCGCATGCTTGTCATAGGTTCCCTGGAGGAGCCTTTGATTGCACTGGCTCCTCAGGAGGACCTAGGTCCCACATTGGTGGAGGCTTTCAATCCGGATGTCTATTGTTCCTCCAGATTCAAGCTCCCCTCTCTGCCTGACCATGTGCTCTGGCCATGCGGTGGGCGCCATTACCTGGGAGCACATGGCAGGCTGGTTGCTACACAGAGCATACTACATTACAAAATCTGATAGCTAGACAGACAGGAGTTGTTTGCATTTTGAAGGCTTTATTGTAATTCATACCAAGTTCAACAGTTCTACTTATCTTGTGTGTTTTGAACCATACAGCGATCCTGCCAACCCGACCTGCTCCATGGGATGTGCGACATGGGTGGGATTGCAGTTCACCCCATCAGTCAATCTCATATAAAGAACCCCGGAAAAGCCAAAGGGAAATGGCAACTGTTTTGATCGTGTACACCAGTGGTCTTCAAGTCATGGATTGTAAGTCACGGAGGCTCACCTGCTGTGTTGTGACCCCTACAGTCACCATTGTTGTTTTTTTGCTAATTTTTGGAAGGATCTGTTCTACTGTGTAGAGAGCACCATGCTTCCTGCCTCCCTCTGATGGCAAGATGAAGTCACTCCGGTGACGCAGATAATTCTTCAATGATCTGAACCTTGGCTTTCCTCATTACTACAAAACCAAGTAGAAAGAGGAAGAAATATTTTCAGTTCAGAAAAGCCAGGTAAAGCAGTTTAGAACAGGTTAGATGCACAACGCATTTGCTTGTTAAGATCATATATGATTTTTTTGTCAACCCACTCACATGCGGTTCATTCGAAATTCAGTTCCTGTATTGAATTTTCTCTATTGTTTTGTTTGTTTGTCTTTTAAAAAGAAAATTAGATTAAAAAAACAAAAGCAAAACAAAACGAGGCAACCAAGAAGGTTGAGAAAAGGCCTAAGAACAGAATAAGTATTAATGGGTTACATATAGGGTTCCCAGGTCCCATCTTCTCCCCAGCGGGGGGATTTGGGGGCCGTTCTGGCAGCCCCCGCTTTGAAAGATCAGGCACCGTGTGTGCCTGCCCTGCTGTCAGAATCTGCTGATTCAGACATGAACTTTTGCTATGCTTCCTATTGCTTTGTGCTGTGTGTAACCTGTGCTTGCACCTATTATGTATCCATGCTTATTGCTTTTAGTTGCCCCTATGCCCACCATGTAACCATATCCCTTGCCAGGAGGACTGTATGCTATGTGACCCCAGGTTTATGGCTTTGACCAGGCCTGGTCTGTGTAACTGCTTGCCTGGGAGAGTGACAACTTCAAAGCATGGGAACAATGGGCCTCTCACACTCCTGCCTCCGCATTCCATTCATCCCGGCTGGGAAGACAAGGGGAGGACAGAGACCAATTCTTATCAACGTGCGAAGGCCTTGAGGAAACGCATTTGTTATGTGAATATGGTTACATCTAAGGGGTCTGGTTTGGGAAGGGAAATTTACAGCTTAACACCTAGCTTTCTTTCCTGTGGGAAGCAAACGGCCAAAGACCCCTTTTGCCCGCCGTTTTTCCCCTTTGGTGATTGGTTACCTATGGGCAATTCAAATTCTACTGAAGGGTATAATAGACCTGCTTCTATCATATGCATTATCTCTGACAATAATCCGAGAACCTGTACCAATGTAGAGATTGGAAATAAAGAACTGTGTTTCATCAACAAAGATCTGATCCTTGACTACTTTGAGCAGAAGTCTCACAGATTGTCAGAGATCTGTGACTGGGACTTGGCCATTCCTGACCATGTCGGACGACGGTACTCTTCCCATCCCTACTACCAAAGACCAGCCGGTAACCCCGGGGGACCAGGGTGCTGGTGGTGGAGGCGGCGGCGGGGAGCCCAAAGTGCCAGTGACTACGATTCAAGGGGCTCACTACATCCCGCGCCCACCTCCTCATCAGAGCGTGACCCCGAGGTATTCATGGAGCAACTTCGGTCGTGGGACCGTAGACTCCTGGGTGCACGATCGGAAGGGGGCACGGGTGTCGATCCAGGCGGATCACATCGACCGTGGGAAGCCAAGTTTCCTGGGAGACGAGCGCGAGACGACCTACGGAGGAGAGTGGCATCCCCCGCCCCTGGAAGAGGAGAGAGTCGGACCATACGGGCCCGATCCCTACGGAGAAAACCAAACTCAAGCCCTGGACCGTATGATGGGAGATTTACGGTTCCAACTCACCACAGAATTGCGCAAGCTAGCTCTCGACCTGCAGTACCAGTTTCGAGACGCCCTAACGGCTATGCAAGCAGCTCGCCCAGCCCCGGCCGGGGTAGGACCCCCCGCAGGGGGAGTCCCGCAACCGGTGGTTCCTCCCGGAAGAGTCCCGGCGCAAGTGCCGCCGCAAGTGCCGCCGCAGGTCCCTCAGCCAGTTCCCCGTCCAGTGCCTGCACCCGTACCTGCGCTGGTCCCCGCGCCGGCAGGGCCGATGATTCGCCCGGCCCCCGCCGACCCGTTGATGGCTACTTTCGATGGGGACCCCGAGAAACTGCGGTTCTTCCTCCTAGAGATCAAACGGTTCCTAGACACCTGGGGGCACCTCTACCCCACCGAGAGGGACCGGATTGGCTACATCGGGTCCAAGCTGAGGGACACCGCCAGCGACTGGTATGTGAGTCTGCACAACGCCCCCGGACCTGAGTTGCGCTCATTGAACAACTTCATGTGGGCCCTCCGACACCACTACGAGGACCCCTTGGGAGAAGAGAAAGCCCGGAACCAACTGTGGAGGCTGACCCAAGGGCGGTCCTCGGTGAGGGACTACACCGACAAGTTCCGGCGCATCGCGGCCAAGATTCGCGGCTGGACCCAAGACCTGTTCATCGAAAAGTACCGGGAGGGCCTGAGCCACGAGGTGTACAAGACGGTGCTGCGAGGGGGAAGACCGGGCTCACTGGCCGCCTGGATGAGAGCGGCCGCGGACGTAGAAGAACGCTTCACCCTCATCAAGATGGGAACTTCAGTGGTGGCCCAAACCAAAGCAGCTCAGAAGGTGAAACCCAAGCCGAACCTGCAAGAGATCCGGGATGCCCGCTTCAAGCAGGGGCTCTGCATGAGATGCGGGGAGAGTGGCCACTTCGCCTCGGCGTGTCCCAGAGGGGGGGGGGAAGTCCCAAAAACCTCCACCCCGGTAGCCGGGAGCACCCCTAGCAAAGGAAAGACCTCGTTCAAGCCCCGGGCACTACAGCTGGAAGGGGCCGCGAGCGAGCAAGGAGAGCTGGAGCTGACGGAAGCACAGATGTCGGGAAACTCCAACAGCCTGCAGTGAGCGGCGAAGAACTGCAGGTCCCCATCCACGACGCGCCATCTCCGGTGAGCATCCCTGGCCCCTTACTGTATATGGTAGTGACTGTAATAGCCCCCGGGACCAGGACTCATGTCCGTGTCCGAGCTTTAATTGACTCAGGGTGTGCCCAGGACTTGATTAGCCCTCTAGTAGTGGAGGGACTAGGACCTAAGGTCGCCCCGTTGGGGGAGCCACTCACGTTCATGCAAATGGACGGTTCAGAAATGAAAGAGGCGTGTGTGGCAGAGACCGAGAGACTGATTGTGGGGACGGGAGAGCACTGGGAGAGGAGAGCTTTTGTCATCACCCCTAACACCCAGTTCCCTATGGTGTTGGGGAGTCCCTGGTTAAGCTCCCATGACCCCTATATCAAATGGAGTGAAGGGAAGATCTCCTGGGTGGATGAAAAGTGCCAAGACCACAAGCGGGACGTGGGGTGGGGGACAGGACCCCCGGCGCCTCTCCGAGCGGTGGTGCTCACCCTGGTGCCCTCGGCCGTTCCACGAGAATATCGAGACTTAATGGGAGTGTTCAGTGAAACCGAAGCAGATGAACTACCCCCCCACAGACTATCGGATTGTGCCATAGAGCTGATCCCGGGAGAAAAACTACCCAAGGGAAAACTTTACTCCATGAGCCCTCCGGAGCGGGAGGAGCTAAGGAAATTCCTAGACAAGAATTTGGAGCGCGGATTCATCCACCCCGTTAAGTCCCCCTTCGCGGCCCCTGTTCTGTTCCGGAAAAAGAAAGATGGGGGGCTACGGCTATGTACGGACTACAGAGGATTAAATGCAGTGTCTGCTTCCAACGCCTACCCCCTTCCCCTTATTAAAGACTTGTTAACGGAGGCAGCCAAGGGGAAAGTGTTCACTAAGTTGGACCTCCGAGACACATATTTCCGGGTGCGCATCAGGGAGGGGGACGAGTTCAAGACTGCATTTAACACACCATTGGGACAGTTCGAATACCTAGTGATGCCGTTCGGCTTAAGTGGCGCGCCCGGGGTCTTTATGAGCTTAATAAATGAAGTGTTGCACAAGCATTTATTCAAGGGGGTGTTATGTTACTTAGATGATATCTTGATCTACTCTGCTGATAAGAAAGAACATGTGTGGTTAGTCCGGGAAGTGCTTTCAACCCTGTTAAAAAATCAGTTGTACGCAAAGTTGTCTAAATGTGAATTCCATCGGGATTCAGTGGATTTCCTGGGGTACCGCATTTCTCAGAAGGGACTAGGGATGGACCCTGCCAAAGTAGAGGCTGTGGTTCAGTGGGAAGCCCCCCGGACGAGGAAACAGCTTCAGAGTCTCTTGGGATTTTGTAACTTCTACCGCACCTTCATAAAAGACTTTGCTACAGTCACCCTCCCGCTGACTGAGCTCCTAAAAACCAAGGGGAGGGGCCCGAAAGCGGGGAAGCCCGGGGAGAGAATAGCCTGGACTGGAGAGTGCCAAAAGGCATTCGAGGCTCTTAAGACTCTTTTCACCTCGGAGCCCATCCTGGCTCACCCCGATGAGATCAAGGAATTTGTAGTTCATGTAGACGCGTCGGATGTGGCCATGGGGGGGGCCATCCTACAGAAAGGGCCAGATGAGAAGCTGCACCCTCTTGCCTACATCTCAAAAAAATTTAACGAGACAGAGAGAAATTGGTCAGTGTGGGATAAAGAAGCAGCAGCCATCCGACTAGCCCTCACCACTTGGTGGCATTGGCTGGAAGGAGCACAGACCCCTTTCGAAATTTGGACGGATCACAAAAATCTGGAAGCATTGCGCACCCAGAGATCCCTGAATGCAAAGCAGCTCCGCTGGGCCGATTTCTTCTCGAAATTCAACTTTGTGCTTAAACACTTCCCCGGGAGGGCCAACTCACTAGCCGACGCACTATTCCGATTGCCCCAGCACAAAAGCTTAAAGGAAGAGGTGTTCGACTCCATGTTCTCCCCCCAGCAGCTGGGAGGAGCGGTCACCACCAGGAGTCAGAGTAAGCAGGCTGCGGTAGAGCCATGGGGAAGCAATTGGGGGGGGATTACTCCCCGGAAGAAGTCGAGGAGTTAAAAAACGTAGAAGACTGCTCCCTCCGGGAAAACAAGTGCTGGTACCACGGGGACAAACTAATGGTGCCCCGAAACAGAAGAAAGGACATATTGCTGACTTGTCATTCCTCAAAATTGGCGGGGCATTTTGGGTTTCTAAAGACACTTAACTTGATTCAGAGACAGTTCTGGTGGCCGCGCATGCGCAAGGATGTATCGGACTTTGTAACTGCCTGCCAGACCTGTTTGATGTGCAAAAGGAGGGGGGGGAAGTTCCGGGACTATTGCACCCACTGCCCACCCCCTCTCGCCCATGGGAAGCGATAGCCATGGACTTCATCACAAACTTGCCACCCTCAAAGGGAAAAACTGTAATTTGCGTGGTGGTAGACATGTTTTCCAAGCAAGCCCACTTCACCCCCTTCAAACAGCTACCTACGGCAAAGGGGATGGCCAAGGCTTTCTTCAACCACGTGATAAAGCTGCATGCTTTCCCCAAACACGTGGTATCCAATAGGGGCAGTCAGTTCGTTGCCAACTTCTGGCGGGAGCTTTTGACACTAATGGACATTGAGCCAGCCCTAAGCTCGGGGTACCATCCAGAAACTGATGGACAGTCCGAACGAACTAATCAAATTCTGGAACAGTTCCTAAGGTGTTACACTAACTACCACCAGGATAACTGGGTGGAATTACTGCCATTTGCAGAGTACAGTTATAACAATGTTATTCATTCATCCACGGGCGTGTCTCCATTCGTGGCGGTGGGCGGCTTTGAGGGAAAACCGCTGCCTACCATAGAAAATGCACCAAGCACTCCCCCTACAGACTTTAAGCGATGGTGGGCAACGTTGTAAGACTCATGGCCACTGATAGCTAAAACACTGGACAAGGCAAAAGAGGACTACAAGAAATATGCGGACCATGGCAGAGCAGAGGGCTGGGATCTCCAGCCAGGGGACTCAGTCTACTTGTCCACCAAAAACATACATGGATTACAACCCAGTAGGAAGTTGGGGTGGAAATATGTTGGCCCTTACAAAGTGCTGCGTAAAATCTCTGATGTGTCTTTTGAATTGGAGTTGCCTAAATCACTGAGTTCAGTGCACCCTGTTTTTCACTTCAGCTTGCTGAAGAAGAATCCTGGGCTGAATGCTTGGCATCCAGTTCCTCCGACTCCTCCTCCACTGATGAAGGGGGAGGCACCCCATTTTGAAATTTCTGAAATCCTTGATTCCAAAATGCGTAGGGGCCACTTATTGTACTTAGTTAGATGGGTAGACTTTGGCCCGGAACAAAACGAATGGGTTCGTTCTGAGAATGTGCATGCCCCTAAATTAGTTAAAGCATTTCATAAAAGGTTCCCAGACAAACCCGGGTAGGTTTATTTTCGGGGTGGCAGTGTGTCAGAATCTGCTGATTCAGACATGAACTTTTGCTATGCTTCCTATTGCTTTGTGCTGTGTGTAACCTGTGCTTGCACCTATTATGTATCCATGCTTATTGCTTTTAGTTGCCCCTATGCCCACCATGTAACCATATCCCTTGCCAGGAGGACTGTATGCTATATGACCCCAGGTTTATGGCTTTGACCAGGCCTGGTCTGTGTAACTGCTTGCCCGGGAGAGTGACAACTTCAAAGCATGGGAACAATGGGCCTCTCACACTCCTGCCTCCGCATTCCATTCATCCCTGCTGGGAAGACAAGGGGAGGACAGAGACCAATTCTTATCAACGTGCGAAGGCCTTGAGGAAACGCATTTGTTATGTGAATATGGTTACATCTAAGGGGTCTGGTTTGGGAAGGGAAATTTACAGCTTAACACCTAGCTTTCTTTCCTGTGGGAAGCAAACGGCCAAAGACCCCTTTTGCCCACCGTTTTTCCCCTTTGGTGATTGGTTACCTATGGGCAATTCAAATTCTACTGAAGGGTATAATAGACCTGCTTCTATCATATGCATTATCTCTGACAATAATCCGAGAACCTGTACCAATGTAGAGATTGGAAATAAAGAACTGTGTTTCATCAACAAAGATCTGATCCTTGACTACTTTGAGCAGAAGTCTCACACCTGCAAGCTGCGAATCCGCAGCTTGTGGGGCAGGCATGCATGGCACCTGCTGGGGACACAGATGACTGTTGGAGCGGGATTTCCCCCACTGGCCAGCTTGCCAGCGTCTGGGGGGAGCCCCAAAAATTTGGGGATCCCCTGCCCCCACCTGGGGAATTGCATCCCCAGTTACATATGTTAAATTATGAACGCTTTAATGCATAATAAATAGTGAAAAGAATTCATTAAAACCAAATGCATTTCAGCCACAAGGCCTTCCTCAGTGGCAGGGGCGTAGAGTTTTGGAAATCCCGGGGGGGGGCTCCTTAGCGCACACGCAAAGCGTGCACGCTCGCTGGGATGATGTTCTTCCATCCCCTCCGGAAAACCGCCCCGCCTCCCCGGGCCCTTCCGAGGCCCACCAGCCGCTGCTGCCGGTGCCTTCCCCCCCCCGCCACCCCTTCCCTCTCCCTCTCCAGCAGCGGCCGCCGGGCCTTGGAAGGACCCGGGGAGGCGCGGAGGCAGGCACTCCATTTTCCCAGGGGTGGCTGAGCCCCCCCCAGGAAATTTCGGGGGATGGCTCAAGCCCTTGAGGTCCCCCGTACTCTATGCCTATGCTCAGTGGTACCAATTATTAAAATGCACATCATGAAGTAAAATTATTCAAAGTACAAAATACAGCACTTCTGACCTAAGCTTGAAAACAGAAGTAGGGCCAATTCATTAACTAAATAAGTCCCAGTTAATTATTGGAATAAATTAGGACCATCAAAAAATCATTTTTCAGATTGTAGTTGTTCCTGGTCGAAATATCTCTGTAAGCAAAGTCAGAATGAATTGGCCCCACTGGTGGACCTCCTGAGGGCACCTGATGGTGTTTCTGGCCACTGTGTGACACAGAGTGTTGGACTGGATGGGCCGCTGGCCTGATCCAACACTGGCTTCTCTTATGTTCTTGTGGAGCTCTTGGGTGTGTATATCCACATTCAGGAAGCCTGGTCCCTGACTGGTGTTTCCTGTCTTGGTCTGCTTCCCACTGACCAACTCCTCACCTCAGCACCAGTAAGATCATAACCTTTGGCTCCTCCTC
Source organism: Lepidodactylus listeri (assembly GCA_029233225.1). NCBI lineage: Eukaryota > Metazoa > Chordata > Lepidosauria > Squamata > Gekkonidae > Lepidodactylus > Lepidodactylus listeri. The sequence continues at coordinate 104,478,075 of JARCFY010000009.1, read as the reverse complement.
TTTCTTTCCATATGACTGGGAAGTAGGGTTGCCAGCTCTGGGCTTGGAAGTACCTGGAAATTTGAGGCATGGCACCTAAGGAAGATGGGGTTTGGGGAGGGGAGGGGCTTCAATGGACTATAACGCCATAGAGTCCACCTCTCTAAGTTGCCATTTTCTCCAGGTGAACTGATCTCTGTCGCCTGGAGATCAGTTGTAATCGCAGGAGATTTCCAGTTACTACCTGGAGGCTGGCAGCCCTACTGTGAAACCACATGACCTCCTTTCACATGCTTGCAGGTGAGTCAGTCCCATGTCGTTGCCTGGAGGTTAAAAATAGGTCCTGGATCTGAAAAAAACATACTAGCTTGTAGTGGTTTTCAATGAAATCTAGCCACGGGTATCTCTTTCTGTATGGAGCCAATGGCATGATCAATTTTCCCTCTAAGCTGTGGAGTCTTGTGAGCAAAAATTCTACTTTGTGAGCTACTGGCATTAAAGTTGTGGGCAAGCAATTTGGCTGCTGCATAAATTAGTCTGCTCTGGAGCCTTCCTTCCTGAGCTAAGACAGAAATGTGTGAGCCAGAGGCTAAAAAACTGTGAGCTAGCTCACACTAACTCAGCTTAGAGGGAACACTACATGGGAGGGGATTATCTCAGAAAATACATACCACATCTCTGACAGTTTTCAAGGGGGGGGGATACAAGTATACTAGCTTCAATAGTTTTTAGACTCAAATGTAAAGCATTTACATTTCCTGAAATGAAAAAAAAAATCCTCTCATCTTAAAATGGAGATTGCTGGTGCCCCACTGAGGAGAACAAAATGATGACATGAAACCTTGAATATAATGCCAGTTGATTATCATAGACAATTGTTGTTACTGAATTTTTTTCCCTAGCCGTTCATTTCTCTCTGGCGTTCATTCTTCCCCTCAGTCGGACAAGGGGGGTTGTGTTTAATAACATAATTTGCATCGGTGAGTCCCAAATGACCAAGTGACTGAGGGCTGAGAGGAGATTAGCATGGTAATATCATTCCAAAGGATAAAATTAGCAAAGATATTTTTTCCCTGAATGGAGAACTGCCATTGGCGAGCTGCCGTGCTTAGAATCAATTACTAAATTACTTTGAGCTCTAAGTCAACATTAACAGAAAAAAATTGACATCGACCAAAGGGAAATAAGATCAAAAATATGTGATCATTAAATCTCTCACTAGTATTCGCAACTGTGGCACACAAGAACTGCACCAAAAATAAGGCACAATTTAATTTTTAACTATAGTCCCTGTCATCATTTCAGCCAGACCTTTCCATGTCTTGGAAGTATGTATTGGATTCCCCCTTTTTTTTTCTTGGAGGAATAAAAGAGAATATGAGGAGATCAGACAGCTATAAATTTCTCAGCCTCCATACTGAATAGCTAAAGCTTGGTTCTAATTCCCACCAGCCTTGGGCTAGTTCCAAATTCCAATTAAACAATATTTAATTTTTTTTAAAAAATTGTTTTTTACCCTAGCCCAGAATCTCAGGGAGGATTTGTGTACCCTTATCTAATTTTTATCTTCACAACGAACCTGTGTGATAGCTTAGTCAGCTCTCTCTTGTTAAATGTTAATTTTTCAACTTGGTATGATAGGGAGCAAATGTAGTAATTAGCAGACTGCGCAATGGCAGAGAAGACCCGGATTCAAATATCTACTTAGCCATGAAATCTCGCTGGGTGAAATCCCAGTAGTCAGTCCTTCTTTCTTAATGACGTGAGGCTGAAGGAGGAAACTGCGGGGAAATTAGCTCCATCCCCTAAGAAAGCCTTTGTATGCCTATTGGTCAGAGCAGATCAGGTGATATTCCCTCACCATATAAAAGCTTCTGGGTCAGTTCTGCTCTCTCCTTGGAGCAACCAGGTGAACTCCTCTTCCTGAGAACCTTACCTCTGCTCACCCTTTGCCTTACTCCCCCCTTAACGGTCAAGGGGTGGACTAAACGTTAAAGTGGCTCTGGAGCAAGCCAAGTGGAGTGGTCCCTGCAGGCCCATAGCCAGAATTTTTGTTGTTGGAGGGGCATTTAAAATTTTAAGGGGGCAGTTAGATGACAGCCTGTTTCTAGCCCTTCGTTTCAAGGGAAAGTGCAGTGAACACATCAGTTCCTAGAAAAAACAGCTCAGAGGGCATATAATTGCCTTCAGAAGACACTAAATGCCTTCTGAGCCAGTTTGGTGTAGTGGTTAAGTGCGTGGACTCTAATCTGGGAGAACCGGGTTTGAGTCCCCACTCCTCCACTTGCACCTGGCTGGATGACCTTGGGCAAGCCATAGCTCTGTACCAGCTGTTCCCTCAAGGACAGCTTGGAAAAGAGCTCTCTCAGCCCCACCTACCTCACGGGGTGTCTGTTGTGGGGAGGGGAGGGGAAAGGAGTTTGTAAGCCACTCTGAGACTCCCTTGGGGAGTGGAGGGCGGGGTATAAATCCAATCTCTTCTTCTCTTCTTCTTCTTCTTCTTCCCTTCCACAGGGCAAGAAAGCTTAGAAGGGCACCTGCATTACATCTCCAACAATCCCCCTTTCTGCTAGCCCAGTACCACCTAGGTCATGGTCAAAAATAAGGTTTCTGGCATGGCTACTTGTGGGGCGGGGCTTTTAATTAAGGGGGTAGGGCCCAAAACGCCCCACCATAGCTATGGACCTGGGTCCCTGTGACATTACAAGCCAATGCTGCTAGGGCCATTTAGCTCAGCAGCACCAACAATGGGTATCAGCTCACCCATTACTTCTTCCTGAAAAATGGCAGCAATTTGGGCTTGAGCTGACACCAATTACCACTGCTGCTGAATGGCCTGAGACAAGCAGCCCCCGAGGTGCAGGAAGAATTGCTATTGCTTGACTCTGCTTGCTCCTGGCCACAAGGAGCCCACCGGGAAATTTCCATGCCACTGAAATGACCCATTCTTCCCTGATCTGGGTCTGACATCCAAAGGACAAATAAGAAAACGACTTTAAACATTTTCTTTTCTTGGCGCCAAAGAGTTCAAATTTAGAAGATTGAGTGATGCATATAATATCTGCACTGGGTATGTTATCAGCTGTCAGATATGAGGAGGTCTTGAATTCAGCCCTGTTGGGGGAAGCAGGGTCAACATCATTAACTATAGATCCTGTCCTGGTTTACATATAGAGCCCTTGGGCAAAGCGTCTGCCAGATACATCTCTATAGATATGCACAGCTACCGGACCAGGAGGGGTCCGATGGAACACGCATCACTGATAGACAAGGGGCTTTTGTTTCTCTGAAGGTTTGCTGGAATTAACCGATTAGTGTCAGCTTGACACAATCACTTTTGTCTACAACGCAGTAGATCATTTTGATGGTTTTATTGATGGAGTTGTCTAATGTAAATGGTAAGGGAAGTTCAATTTTAGATGGAGGTAACATTTCTACTCGAAGAAGAGATTGAAAAAGCCATTTTTAAATGTATCTGGGAGGGAAAAAATGACATGTTTTGTTGTGTGATGGAGCAGGTCACCATCAGAAAGGAAAGCAACCTTTCCTCCAGTCAAGTCAGTGGCAAATGTCACCCTGACTTTTGTGGGGTCAAGATGGCAGCCAATGATAGTAACAGGCGCAGTTAAGGGTTTTAACACTGAAAAGCAGACAGTGTGCTCATAAATTAGACCCAGAAACAGAAAAGTCTTCACTTGGCAATTAGAAGTTAGGCTAAAGAGAAGATGAGTTTGACAAATGTCCTTCAATAAAAAATAATCCTCCCTAACAGAGGGTTTGGGGGGGGAAGGGATGTAAAGTAGTCAAAGATAAACAACTAATACAAAAATGTTGTTAATTTAGAAATAACAGGCAATTTCCCCTGTATATTAGTGGGCTGGTGAATAAAACCTATTTTTAAATAGAAAATGGATGAACTTGGTTTTACATTGATTATAGACACAATGCAGCCCAAATTCAGGTCCCTGGTTTCAATGGGAGGGTTGTCAATCAGCTTTCCCACTGAAATAAAAACATCTTAAAAGTAGTTACTCTCTGCATCATAGCCTCTCTTTCATATAGTTTCCTCTGTTTCATTTTTAGTAATTAATACAGATTTTTATATAGTTTTTGGCGGTGCTCCTTTTTGTAATTTCTGTGGTACAAATTTAAATAAACATAGGCTGATTATTTGGAAACGTGCATTTCTAAAAGTTTATGGCATATGATTTTTATGAAGCTGAATTCAAAGTTGCAATAAATGGATCCTTTCATTGTCACAGGATATTCGTAGTGGCTTATTTTACACAATTTTTGTAACACAGTTCTGGGCACTGAATTTTCAGAGGCTTAATTTTCAAAGGCCTGATTTAAAATATTCAAATTATATCATACAAGCAGGAGGACCCGCAATACTTGCGGGGGCGGGGGGGAGAAGGAGCTCCACGTCCAGGAGGAATCACCCACAGATGAGTCTCTCTCCCCTCCCTCTCCCTGCCCTCCCCAAAAACGGCGGCGAGGCCCACTGCCTGCCGAGCCCCCACACAGCCAAAGCGTTCTCTGCGCGTGCACAGAAAACGCTTTTACTTTTGAGGGGATATAAATATCCCCCAAAAGATTTTTTTAACTTTTAGCATTTTTCTGCACACATGGAGACTCCGTGTGTAGGAAAATCTCCCTGCCCCCCAAGTGCCCCCCCGTGTGGATTTAGATAGCCACACGGAGGGGGCCACTTCAGAATTAGATATATAGATGTCAAAAGAGTTAGCAATTTGCACAAAGAAATCCTTTTTTTCTGGACCCGGTCCTACTCTCTGTTTATTGCTAGTTTCCATATCTAGTTCCCTCATTAGGAGGATAACACGAGAGCCCCTCCTGCAGCGCATTGATGTCACCCGGAAGTGACATCATCATGTTGCTGCCATCGGGGGCGATGCTCTAGGTTTTGGGCAAACTCTATGGTTTCGAAGGCAAACAACCATAGAGGGTTTTCCCCCCAAAACCTAGAGTGTCACCCCAACGTTGACAATGCGATGATGTCACTTTCAGAAGATATCTCGACTGCACCCAGGAGACCCCCCCCCCCGCCAGGAGCCAGGTAGAACCTGGCAACCCTACCTCAGTGTCATATGACAGACAGCTTTAAAAATACCCCTTAAATTTCAAAAATGTACTGCTATCCTGTACAGCAAAAACTAGTGGGTGCAGTCTCTGGATCCTGGTCAGGAGGTTACTGCTGTAATTATGGGCTGGAATCCAAAGACCCGTGCAAGTAGTTCAGTATGCCCAAGCAGGTTTTGGACCTGTGCTCTTTATGTGGGAGTCCTCTGTGCTCCATAGCAAACTGGTTTTGAAACTGGCGGCGAGGGGGGGTTATATTCAAAAGCAGTTTGTTGTAAGGCACAGGGGTGGGCCCTGCTCTTCAAAGAAACGGAAACAGAACCTTCTGCTGGCCGGGCCTGCCTAACACAGCAGCTCTTTGGATTCCCCACCACCATTCTTATTATGTTTCGATTTTCTTCCCGTCCCAAATGCGCAGAAAAGATTAAAAAAGAAAAAATCAATTGAACAGTCATATATAATAACACGTCGGGGATCAAGTATAACTTTTGGCATTCAAACAATATCCAATTTGATGAGAATCTTGCTTTTATGACAAACTTCATTTATAATATATCTTGCTTATATTCATTTCTCTTTCATCCCTGCCTATGGATCAGGGCCTGCCGTCTGCTCTGAAATGTTCACGCAGAGCTGGAGTGGATCTTTGCCACGGTAATGCCTTCCTTAGTCATCCTTGTATTTCTGCAGCCAACATAACCAGTGAAGGCCGTTCTCCATAGCGGTTCTCCTCATGTTGCTATAATAGCCAACATGGCTTGCCCCATGGATTTTCCCCACTCTTGACCATCTGTCCTTGTGCACCGCCTTCTAGACATTCACCTGCTACAGCCTGTTCCTTATCTACTGATGGTTCCCCCTTGTGGAATGGGCTCTCTGAGAATGTGAGGGGGTCAACATCTTTAGAAGTTTTAGGAAGCACTGTAAAGCCATTTTATTTGTGTGGGCTTTTAGTGGGGTTTATACTGAAGCATTTTCTTAGAGACGTCAGTAAACAGGATTTTTCACTGCATTTTACATGTTTTCAGTTTGGGAGGAGGGAGGAGGAAGAGAGGGATGGCTGTGGCAAGGGACAGATGGAGGTGGTGGCAGCGAAGGCCCAGCAGTGGAGTAGCAGTGTGGGTCAGGAAAGGAGGGCCTCAGCATCTTGGCTTTTAGCTGGGGGTGGGGCCAAGGCCAGGAGGGGGGAGCAGGGTCCAGGAAGGGGAGGGGCAAATAAAGGGGAAGATATAAGGACCAAGGAGGCAGCTGATGAGGAGGCTGATGATGGGGATGTGGCTGGTGTGGCAACTGAGAGAGAGAGCAAGACTTTGAACCCCTAAAGCAGACCTAAGGAAGTGGTAAAGTAACCCCTCCCTTTAGGTCCATTTCTGAGGCACCTCCAAGTCCAGCTTCCTTGTGGGTTCACCCCTCCCCTCCTGGGGCTTCCAGGCACTGGAGGAGTCCAGCAGTGTGGTGGTGATAGGCAGGCAAGGCACTTGGGACACAGAGGAAGCTCACAACATGGTGGAGGATGCGGGCAGAGGTCTGCCGCTGAGACTGCCCGCCCTCAGCATACCGGCCTCAGCAGAATGAGCAGCAGGTTGTGGGTGCAGCCTCTCACATTTTCGTTGCCAGTGGGACCCCAGCACAGACACAGGATGTAGATGGCTCAGTCTCGAACCCACCCCAGAAGGACCCCGCCAATATGGATTTGATTCAGTTTGGCCAGTGGATGGCCAAACACCAGTGGGGACCAGGCCCAGCTCTTGAGAGACATTATGCAGCAACAACAGGTGGCCCAGGCTAGTATGATGAGGGATCTAAAGCAAGCCCTGGTTACAGCCAGGGCAGGGGTCCTGGAGGGAGGGGATGGGAACACAACCCCACGAAACCCCTGCCCCCCCCCACCAAGATGGGGCCTGACAATGATGTAGAGGCCTTCCTTGAGGCCTTCAAGCAGTCGGTGGAGGTGGCATGTTGGCCCGCCACTCAGTGGGCATCCTTCCTCAAGCCATACCTGACAGGGGAAGTATGGAGGCCTCAGGTTACCAGAAATTAAAGGCTGCCATCCTGGATCACTATAGGGCCACCCCAGAAGCCTACCGGTAGAAATTCTGCTCCCTGACCGTCCCTCCAACTGGGAGGCCCTGGTCCATCATCGTGGTCCTGAAGGATGCAGCGACCCACTGGTTGACTCCCATGACTGAAGATGACTGTCCCATTGTGGACCTGATAGTAATTGAGCAATTGCTGCAGATTCTGCCAGCCTGGTTTCACCACTGGGTGGCCTGTTGGCATCCCTCCCAGTTGTCAGAGGCACAGGAGCTCTGGGAGAATTTCCAGGCTGCAGAAGGCCGGGAGACCCTTTCCCACCCTGAAGTGGACCAAGAGTCCACCAAAGCAGTGACAGGAATAGGCCGGGGCAGCACAGGCACCCTGGGGGTTTAAACTCCCAAAGGCTCCAATCAGGGTGGGCAGAGCCTGCCCCACATGGCCTAGTCAGGGCCAGGGCCAATGGCTCCATGAGGGGCTTTGGCTGCTCCTGGCCCCTCTTGGTGGGGCAGCAGAGGCCCGCAAGGGGCCCAAGAGCAGAAGCAGGAGAGGTGGGGTCCTGCTTCACATGTAGCCAGTGGGGACATCTTAAAAGAGACTGCCCTATAATTTTTATTATTTATTCATTATTTATTTATTATTTCACATTTATACTCCACCCTCCCCGCAAGCGGGCTCAGGGTGGCTAACAAGGGCACACAGTGCCAAACCCCATATAAGATAAACATTTAAAATGCAACAACAGTAATAAAACAGTAATAAAACAATTTCAAATAAATTACAATAAAGTGTTTCCAGCCATGATCATCAGTATTTAGATGACGTCCTATCAGAGTTGGGTCCGGCCCCTCAAGACCATCAGGCCTGGGCTGCATTCAGGGCCAACCCTCATCGCCGGTGTTACTTGTGATGGGATGGTACTGAGAGTGATGGCTCCTAGTCAAAGGCCTGGCGGAAGAGCTCCGTCTTGCAGGCCCTACGGAACTGCACAAGATCCTGTAGGGCCCTGATCTCCTCTGGGAGCTCATTCCTCCAGATAGGAGCCGCCACCGAGAAGGCCCTGGCCCTGGTTCTGGCGAGCCTAGCCTCCCTGGGTCCCGGGGTACAAAGTCGAGGTTGCAACCCCGACCAAAGTGCCTGCTGGGGTATATATGGGGAAAGGCGGTCCCTCAGGTATGTTGGACCCTGGCCATATAGGGCTTTAAAGGTAAGTACCAGCACCTTGAAGCAAACCCGGTATGCTATGGGCAGCCAGTGCAGCACCACTAGCACAGGCCGGATATGGTCCCACTTTGTGAGGCCTATCAATAGCCTGGCCATGGCATTCTGCACCAGCTGCAGCTTCAGGATTTGCACCAAGGGCAGTCCCATGTAGAGATCGCCCCATAATGGAGTGGGGGCGGGGAACTATCTATGAAAGTGGCAGAAGTACACCTCCGACCCCCACCCTGGATGGCTGTGGTCAAAGTGGTGGGGCCCTCCCTTTAGGTCCATTTCTTTCTTTCTTTCTTTCTTTTTTTAGCCCTACCACAGTAGGGCTTCAAAAAATTACATAAATGAAGTAAATAAATAAACTACGCAAATGGAGGAGAAGAGAATCCTTTAGGTCCATTTCTGAGGCACTTCCAAGTCCAGCTTCCTTGTGGGTTCACCCCTTCCCCCTTGCTGGATAGCAGCAGCTCTGTGTCAATGATCCACTCCCACCTGCTACCCTGATGGTTACCAGTGCACCGACACGCCACCATAGCCTGTGCCCATGGGCATACCGATCAGTGCCTGGTGGCCATGGTCCCTCTCCGTTATCTGGGTCAGGTCTACAAAGTACCCCTGGCCAGGATGAAAAAGCTCCCCTACCCAGTGCTGCTAGGCCGGGTTGCTCCTGCCCTACTGGAGGCTATCGGCCACTACCACCATGACCACCCCCCTCCCGAGGGACCCAGTGTTGTGCCCCAGGACCTCATGGCTATGGGGATTGAGGATAAGGACAGTGGCCGGGAGGAAGTCAACAGTGCAGGGGACGACTCTGAAGATGGTACCAGCACACCCCCAGGCACAACAGATGACCCAAGCAAGGAATGGGAGACAGATCCTCAGTTCATCGGCAACCAGGAGGCAGATGAGGAGTTGGCCCAGCTGCAGAACCAAGTGGTAATGCTGGATGGAGAGACCGTCGATTTGTGCAGGAGCCAGCGACTCCCCCAGGTGATCCATGCAGATGGGGTGTGGTATCGATTAGTGAAGCACAGGCTTGGGCCCCTGCGCCAACTATTGCTCCCCGAGCCCTATCATTTACAAGTGATGGTGCAGGCACATGACCATCCATGGGCAGGGCACCAGGGTTTTAAGAGCACCATCACCTGGGTCTTAGGTTACTTTTTCTGGCCGAGTGTGGCCCATGATATTCGGGCCTTCTGTAGGTTGTGCAAAGTGTGCCAGAGGTTGTTGAAGAGGGGGTCCCCTAAAGCCCCATTGTCCCCTCTCCTGATACAAGGAGCCCCCTTTGACCATATTGCAATGGATTTTGTGGGCCCACTCCCCCACACCCCCTGCGGGGCCCGCTACCTGCTCGTAGTTATGGATTATGCCACCCATTACCTGGAGGCAGTTCCCCTGCCAAGTTTAAAGAGCATGGGGGTAGCCCGGGCCCTGCTTCATTATTTTGCCCACGTCAGCCTCCCCAGAGAGATACTTACTGATCAGGGCTCCCCCTTCACAGCCTGGTTAATGAGGTAGGTATGTGAAATGGTGCAAATAAAGCAACTCTTCACCGTGGTCCACCACCCACAAACAGATGGGTGGTGGAGTAGATGAACCAAACCCTGAAGTCCATGCTCTGGAAGATAGCTCAGAGTCACCCTTCCTCTTGGGACCTCCTCGTGTACCCAGTTTTGTTTACCTTAAGAGAACCCCCCAGGCTTCGACGGGGTTCACCCCCTTTGAACTTCTCCTGGGGAGGACACCCTGAGGCATCTTGGGATTAGTGGAGGAGAAGTGGGGCCGGGAAGTAACACCAACCACTGAAGAACCCTGTGAGTAAGTAGCCTGGCTACAGGAATGTCTGACTATCGTTAGGGAAATGGCCAGGGAAAACCTGGCAAAGGCCCAGTAGAAACAAAAAGTGCAGTATGACCGGTCGGCCCAGTTGAGGTCTTTCATGGAGGGATTGTGGGTCCTGGAGACAAGGGAGGCCATGGGCCAGTTTCAAGGGGATCCCTGGATGGGACCATACCTGGTGACCCAGGTACTGAGGTTCAGTGCAGCCCCGACCCAAGGCAGTGTAAGACTCTACACGTGAATGACCTAAAGAAGTGGCATGACAGGCAGGAAGTGGATGGCAGCTGCCTGGCCATGGAACCTGCAGACATGAGGGAAGGACCATTGCCCTGGATGTCGAGCCAAGATGATCCTGGACAACCCACTCTTGACCCTGGCCTGACTCTTACACAACAGGCTGAGGCCACAGAGGTCAGAGTCAGGTCCCCAGAGTCTTTGCATCCAAGCCTGGCTGCACCCTCCTAGCCACCCATTATATCCCAACCACCCCAGGCAAGGTGGCTCATGCCAGATGGAGACCCATACCCCGGAAGCAGTGGGAACTGATCGGTCAGGAAGTACAGGACATACTTAGACTGGGGGTAACTGAACCGTCAGAAAGTGCCTGGCGCAGCCTGGTAGTCCTTGTCCCTAAACCAGACGGGAGTGTCTGGTTTTGTGTGGACTACTAGGAGATCAAAACTTCTCCCAGTTTGACGCATACCCTATGCCGTGAGTGGACATCCTGATAGACCAATTGGGGCAGGCGAGATACCTGTCAGCCCTGGATTTAACAAAAGGATACTGGCAAGTACCGGTACACCCTCCTGATCAAGAGAAGACGGCATTTGCCACCCCGTAGGGCTTATTCCAGTTCTGCTGGATGCCCTTCGGACTACAAGGGGCCGCCACCACCTTCTAGTGCCTGGTGGATAGGGCATTGGCTCAGTGTGAGGGGTTTGCGAAGGCATATATTGATGACATTGTAATATGCAATCCAGACTGGCCAACACACCTCCAACACCTTATGGTCGTGTTGGAAGCCCTTAAAAGAGCCTAAGAAAAGTAAGATTGGAAAAGGTCATCGGAAAAGGTCAATTGCGGCCTCTACCTAAGAAGAGGGTTACCCTGGAACAGCATCCTAAGTCCACCATGAAACAACAGATGTGCCGGTTCCTTCGGTTCGTGGGTTATTATAGTAAGTTTGTCCTGCACTTCGTTTCTCTCGCAAGCCTGTTGTCAGATTGCCTACGGAAGGCACAGCCCAACATGATTACCTGGACCCCGACAAGAGACCGGAGCCTTTGAGGCTTTACTCCATAACCCCGATTTTAGCTAACCCTTCATCCTACATACAGACACATCCAACACCGGCTTGGGAGCCGGCTTCGCGCAGGAGATCGAGAAGACTGAACGCCCTGTCCTCTTTTTAAGCTGAAAGCTCCACCTCGCCAAGCAGAACTATGCTATGGTAGAGAAGGAGGCCGTGGCTGTCAAGTGGGCCATGGGATCCCGTCAATATTACTTGGAACAAGACTCATTCCGCCTGATCGTGGACCATGCTCCCTTGCTTTGGATGGAACGTATGAAAGATAATAATCTGCAAATACTAAGATGGTACATGTCTCTCCTCTGCTTTCAGGGCACCATTGGGCTGGACAAGACCACAAGGCAGCTGACTACCTCTCCTGATTGTACGAAGATGATCTCATCTTGCAGCAAAGGTGGGTGTGTCATGGGCCAGGCTGGGCCAGCAACGAAGAGGAAGGGCGCCAGCCTGAGGGCAGGTCTAGCACCAAAACAAGTCTCCAAGTGCCCAGCAGGCAGGTGCCCACACCCACCAATGCAAGCCCCCTAGAGGAGTATCTGGGAGAGCGGGCGGCTCAGCAGGGGCAACACAGAGGTGATGGCGGGCCAGGAGGCCAGCGGGAGCTCTGGAGCCACCCCCAGCCAGGTGCATCGGCAAGGGCATGAGCAGTGACCATCCTGAAGGGAGAAGGAAGAGAGGGGTGGCTGCAGCAAGGGGCAGACCAAGGTGGTGGCAGCGAAGGCCCAGCAGTGCAGCAGCAGCACGGGCCAGGAAAGGAGGGCCTCGGCATCCTGGCTTTTAGCTGGGGGTGTGGCCAAGGCCAGAAGGAGGAAGCAGGGTACAGGAAGGGGAGGGGCTAATATAGGGGAACAGATCGAGGACCGAGGAGGCAGCCGATAAGGAGGCTGATGACAGGGATGTGGCTGGCATGGCAACCGAGAGAGAGCAAGACTTGGAACCCCTAAAGCAGACCTAAGGAAGCGATGAAGTAACCCCTCCCTTTAGGTCCATTTCTGAGGCACCTCCAAGTCTGGCTTCCTCATGGGTTCCCCCACCCGGGGCTTCCAGGCACCAGAGGAGTCCAGCAGCACGGTGGCACCGGGCGGACAAGGCACTTGGGATGCAGAGGAAGCTCACACTGCCTTAAGCCACAGGCGAAAGCCTGGGTATACATTCATAAATAACGAGAATTTCTATACCACTGATGCCCTCCAGAAACAGCTGGCATGGGAGTGAACATTTACCGTGCATTTTAATGATCCAGCATTTCAACCACTTGTCACTTGAGGACACCAGATATCATTCTCCTGGTTGTGTCACTTCAGCCTCTCCCTGGCCGCCATGTTTGCCAGCCGCAGACAGCTCTTACTTTTGAAGCATCCCAAGTCACCTAGGGGCATGTGACTTCTGCAGGGTTTCACAGCCAGGCCAGGCTCACAAAGAGATAGAAGCCCTTTTAATGAACCAATGCCTCCACATGCATGATGTGTACGTGGTGGTACAAATGCTCATGATGAGGCAGTAACTTCTGCGTTCTTGCCACTGGAGCCATCAAAGTGGCCACATAGAGGTCATCCACAAGAACCACTGGTCCACACAAACAAACTCATTCACAGGAGCCTGTTTGGAGTAGTGGTTAAGAGTGGCGGAATCTAATCTGGAAGAACTGGGATTGATTCCCCACTCCTCCACATGCAGCTGCTGGTGTGTTACAGTTCTCTCAAGAGCAGTTCTCTCAGAGCTCTCTCAGCCCCACCTACTTCACAGGGTGTCTGTTGTGGGGAGGGGAAGGGAAAAGGAGTTTGTAAGCTGCTCTTAGACACTAAGTGAAGGGCAAGGTATAAATCCAGGCCGAGGACAGATTGGCAGTCTCGGCCGCTCTGCCTCCGCTTCAAAAGTGGAGGCAGAGCGGCCGTTCAGACAGCCGCATCTGCCCTGAGGAGGTGGCCCAGACGCATAGCGTCCGGCGCCGCGCTCCTCCCGCAGCAGCCGAGCACCACTTCAAAGTGGTGCTCGGCTGCTGCGGAGCGCGTTCCACCCGCTGGAGCGGGTGTGAACGCGCGCGGGCAGGGGGAGCCGCGCGGTGTCCGCCCGCCGCCGTAGGAAGCTGCCTGCAGTCTGAACGCTGCGGGCGGCTTCCTTCCGGCGGCATGCAAACGCCGCACCGCGGGGGAAATCCCTCCCGCCTTAGTCTGCCGCGCCGCAGAGGCGCAGCAGACGGCCAGTTTGTCCTCAGCCCCAGTCTCCTCCTCTTCCTCCTCCTCCTTCTTCTATCACGTAGGAAATTCCTCATTATGTAAAGGGACCTGCTAGCCTCTTTCCTATATTTAAATAGATTCTCTTCTATGCCATGACTACATGCCCATAATGCCAATCAGGAAGTCATGATTCTATGCCTCCACAACCACAGCAGGTATGGAAGCACATACATACCACAGATTGCCAGATTATTTCTGCCATAGATTTATTATTAATAATAATAATATTCATTCTCTCACCTGTCTGGTTTTTTCAGTAGCACTTCTCAATCCACTATCATTTCATGGAGAAATTCAATTAATGTTCTATTTACATTTGTGTTAGCCAGAGAAATGCGTGTAAGCAAAGACTGGGAAGCTCATAGAGACTGTTTTAAAAAACCCATCTTAAACAAAAACAGACTAGCAGTGACTTTTCAGCACCTCTCTAGACACATCCATACAATTCAGCATATTTCTGTTGACTCCAGCTTTCATTTTAATAACCTGCAAGTCATAAGAACATAAGAACGTAAGAGAAGCCAATGTTGGATCAGGCCAACGGTCCATCCAGTCCGACACTCTGTCACACAGTGGCCAAAAACACCAGGTGCCCTCAGGAGGTCCAGGAGTGGGGCCAGGACACTAGAAGCCCTCCCACTGTTGCCCCCACCCCAGCACCAAGAATACAGTGCATCACTTGCCCCAGACTGAGAGTGCCCAAGACAGTGGCTAATAGTCACTGATGGACCTCAGTTCCCTCCCTCTTGAAGCTATCCATGCTTGTAGCCACCATCACCTCCTGTGGCAGTGAATTCCATGTGTTAATCACTCTTTGGGTGAAGAAGTACTTCCTTTTATCTGCTCTAACCTGACTGCTCAACAATTTCATTGAGTGCCCACAAGTTCTTGTATTGTGAGAAAGGGAGAAAAGTACTTCTTTCTCTACCTGCTCTATCCCATGCATAATCTTATAAATGTTGATCATGTCACCCCTCAGTCATTGTTTCTCCAAACTAAAGAGTCCCATGTGCTTTAACCTTTCTTCATAGGGAAACTGTTCCAACCCTTTTATCATTCTAGTTGACCTTTTCTGCACTTTTTCCAATGCTACAATATCTTTTTTGAGGTGTGGTGACCAGAACTGTACACAGTACTCCAAATGAGGTTGCACCATCGATTTATACAGGGGCATTATGACACTGGCTGATTTGTTTTCAATTCCCTTCCTAACAACCCCCAGCATAGCATTGGCCTTTTTCATTGCAGTCACACACTGTCTCAACATTTTCATTGAGTTACCTACTACAACTCCAAGCTCTCTCTCTTGGTCATTCTCTTCCAGTTCAGACCTCATCAACATGTATTTATGGTAGGGATTTTTGGCTCCAATGTGCATCACTTTGCACTTGGCCACATTGAACCCCATTTGCCATGTTGATGCCCACTTGCCCATCCTTGACAGATCCCTTTGGAGTGCCTCACAATCCTCCCTGGTTCTCACCGCCCTGAACAACTTTGGGTCATCTTCAAATTTAGCCACTTCACTGCAAATTTAGCCCAACTCCAAATCATTAACAAACAGCATTGGACCGAGTACTGATCCCTGCAGTACCCCACTGCTTGCCTCCCTCCACTGAGAAAATTGCCCATTTATACTCACTCTTTGTTTCCTTTTAATTAGCCAGTTTTTGATCCACAAAAGGACTTGTCCTTTTATCCCATGACTATTGAGCTTACTTAGGAGCCTTTGATGAGGAACTTTATCAAAAGCTTTCTGGAAGTCAAGGTAAACAACATCTGTTGGGTCCCCCTTGTCCACATGTTTATTTACTCCCTCAAAGAACACTAACAGGCTAGTGAGACAAGATCTTCCCTTACAGAACCCATGCTGAGTCTTCCTCAAGAGATTTTGTTCATCAATGTGCCTGCTAATTTTTTCCTTAATAACAGTTTCCACTAACTTACCCAGTATTGACGTCAGACTGACTGGCCTGTAATTTCCCGGATCTCCTCTGGAACCCTTTTTAAAGATGGGAGTGACATTCGCTACTTTCCAGTCCTCAGGAATGGAGGCAGATTTTAAGGAAAGATTATGTATTTTTGTCAGGAGATCCACAAGTTCACATTTGAGTTCTTTCAGAACTCACGGATGTATGCCATCTGGGCCTGGTGATTTATTTGTCTATCAGTTGTAGGACCTCCTCTCTCATCACCTCAATCTGACTCAGATCCTTCAACACCCCTCTCGAAATCAGCGGTTCTGGAGTGGGCAAGCACTTCTCATCTTCCACAGTGAAGACAGAGGCAAAAAAATGCATTCAGCTTCTCAGCCATTTCCCTGTCATCCTTCACTACACCTTTTACCCCTTGGTCATCCAAGGGTCCCACTGCCTCCCTGGCTGGTTTCCTACTTCTAATGTATTGGAAGAAAGTTTTATTGTTGGTCTTTATGTTTCTTGCGATATGCTCCTCATATCCCCTTTTTGCCTGCCTGATCACAGACTTGCATTTTATTTGCCACAGCCTGTGTTCCCTTTTATCAACCTCACTGAGACTAGCTTTCCGCTGCTTAAAGGAATCCTTCTTACCTTTTACAGCTTCCAGTACTTTGTTTGTTAACCATGCAGGCATTTTTCTGCACCTATTCGTGCCTTTCCTAACCTGCGGTATATATTTTTTCTAAGCTTCTAGGATTGTAATTTTAAATAGCCTCTAAGCTTCCCCGATGGTTTTGACCCTTTCTACTTTTCTTTTCAGTTTCCTCCTCACATGTCCCCTCATGTCAGGTTTAAACTGATGTAACGGAGATTATGCTTGGATTGGTAAGTGGCAAAAGGAAACTGGGCCGCCAGAGAATCGGGAGGGGGGGACCCAACTCCATGTGATTTCCACACAAAGTTATCTGTTCAAGCTTAATTAAATACTACATTCATAAGACAGTTTAAAAAATTGTTACTGCACCTCTGGCAGGTTAACCATAATTAAATAGCTACAGAATGAATATAAGAATCACAAACATTCATTTTGCTTTGCTGTATCCTAACCAGCCCCGGGGTAAGTATTCACATCTTCAAAAGTTCAGTTACAAAATGGAGACCAAAAAAACATCAATAGCAGCTACTATGGCAGATAGTAACAGCCATTGGCAACCATTAGTAAGTTAGATCTTTGCCACTGGATCCCTTTCTCTCCCTCTTCCAAAATAATAGAACTCAGAGGCATCCAATGAAGCTGATGGGCAGTAGGTTCAGGACGGGCAAAAGAAAACACCAATTTATTCAATGAGTGATGAAAACGTGGGAGTTGCCGGCGGAGAACACAGTGATGGCTACAGGCATAGATGGCTTTAAAAGGAGATCAGACAGGTTAATGGAGTATTGGTCTATCAGTGACTACTAGTCATGGTGACTAAAGAGAACCTCCACATAGAGGTCAGGGAAGCTTCCCAGGGAAGCTATGCAAAACTGAACCACTCAAGGTAAAACTCACTCAAGGCAAAACTCAACCACTCTGCACCAATAATGAGGCTGCACCGCCCAAAATGGTTCCCAATCTTGCTTGGATAAATGATTGGGACTTGTGGTCTACACTGCTGTGCTGTGTATAGCATATTGTAAGTGGATCCTATTATGTAATTTCTGTACTGCTTAATGTGTCGTGTTCACACGTCTGCTACACAACTGTTTCTTTCCAGTGGTTCCAGACTTCTAAAATCCTGAATGCATCAGTTATTGGCTATCCCATTTTGTTGATTATGTCCATTCACTGTGTGTAATCCATCTTGAGTCCCTGTGGGAAAGGCAAACTACAGATAACATACATTTTTTTAAAAAACTAAACAGTTTATTCAGTTCAAAACGGTTACGAAATTATAAGAATATCAGAATAACATTTAACAATCAATATCCATTTTCAAGGCAGGAGTAGCACCAGTACTGAAAAGGTGTAGCTTGCTTTACCAAGGATCATAGCCGATATATAACATAACATTGTTATACAAAGTAATACAAAGTATCAAGAACTTTATCAAAGCAAAGTATCACGAAAAAAATACATATATTAAAAAAATAACAGACTAGGACTAGGGAGACCCGGGTTCAAATCCTCATGCTCCGCCAGAAAGTTCCCTGGATGACCCTGAGCCCATAATTTAGTGTCAGCCTGACCTATCTGACAGAGGTGCTGGGAACATAACATGGAGTGTGGAACTACATATGTTGTCCTCATCTTCTGTGGACAAAAAGCTTATAAATAATTAGCCTGAGAATTCTTTGAAGAAAGGCAGAATACAGATTTCTGAAGGACGAATCTGAAGGGTATTTATTCCAGATTAATTCATCTAGGATGCAGGACAGGTTTTTAAAACCAGTTCCTCGAGTCCAGCCTTCTTTTGTGTTATTGAAACCTTCAGTCCTTCTTGCCCCCCCCCCCCACTTGTATACCTCAGCTCTGACAGGACCGGCAGCAGCCAACGATGTGCCTTTCTTTTTTGTTCCTTCTTCACACTGTCATCCCAGCCATGGTGAGTGTATTTCTCATATTTCCCTGCAAACAGAATGGCCCCCTTGCCTAATTTAATCTGCTCTCCTTTTGTCACAGGCTGATGTCACTTTTACATCTGTGCCGCTCTTCAAAGGCTCCATTTCTCCCCCAGCCCAGCAGCTGTTCCTGTGATTTAGAAAATACCCAGCGAAGGAGGGGAAAATGTAATGTGGAGATCCCCCTGCTGGAAGAAACTTGTCACACGCTGGTCACAACTCCTTCGTCCTTTCCCTTTCCTCCAGGCAGAAGCGACTGTAAAACTCCCGCACAGGTCTCCCCTTTTTGCTCCACTGTCTCACTTGGGGTCTCCTCTAAGCAGTGAAGCTCATGCCATAAATACAGCTTAATGTAGAAGGGACGCATTGTTAGGCTGAGAGGAAAGATGGCCCTCAAATGTGGTAAACAAAGCACTAACACCCAAAGAGCTGAGGTGTCTGCATCACGAGGAAACTGCAGCTGAGGCCCAAAACAAGAAGACAAAAGGTTTTTATACCTCACTTTCTCTTCCGTAAGGAGCCTCAAAGCAGCTTACAATCACCTTCCCTTGCTCTCCTCACAATAGTCAACCTTGTGATGTAGGTGGGGCTGGAGTTCTGAGAGAACTGGGACTGGCCCAAGGTCACCCAGCTGCCTTCCTGTGGAGGAGGAGTGGGGAACCAAGCCAAGCTCTCCAGATTAGAGTCTGCCACTCTCAGCCACTACACCACATGGCTCTTAACCACTACACCACAGCCCCCCGCTCTCTAACCTGCAGTAAAACTTGCCCTGTGTTGCGACTTTCCCTCTCTATGATTTCCCCCTCTAGTTTGGTGTAGTGGTTAAGTGCGCGGACTCTAATGTGGGAGAACCGGGTTTGATTCCCCACTCCTCCACTTGCACCTGGCTGGATGACCTTGGGCAAGCCATAGCTCTGTACCAGCTGTTCCCTCAAGGACAGATTGGGAAAGAGCTCTCTCAGCCCCACCTACCTCACAGGGTGTCTGTTGTGAGGAGGGGAAGGGAAAAGGAGTTTGTAAGCCGCTCTGAGACTCCCTTGGGGAGTGGAGGGCGGGGTATAAATCCAATCTCTTCTTCTTCTTCTTCTAACCTTTGCTTCCAGCAGCTTCCAGCAATGATGGGGAAACATACAATGTTGTGACCCCAGAAAACAACCCGAGTGTACATTTGGGGAGGGAGAGAAGATGTGGTTTGCAACATTAAGTTCAAACTTTTCATAATGTGCAGTTGCTCCTAACCAAGAGGTTTTCATTGGCTGTGAATCACACCTATAAGCCGAATGACAAAAACACTGAATGTGTAAACACTACCAGTTCTGAACCACTTAGGGAGAACTCAATCATCTGTCTTTGAACCAAATATTAGTTCATTTGCATATAGCTGAATCTTCAGTATAGCGATATTTTTTACGTGTTAAGCAAAGTGCACAGTAAACTTTCAGGGTGTTTTTAATGGTCATTGGTGGAAAGCTCATCTTTAATATTTTCATCTTATTCCCTCTTACCCTATCAGAACAAAAGTACCTTCAAAAATTAAACAAGCATGCCTTTAATTTGCAATCCCATTGACTGAAATCATCCCTTACCAATTCATCATTGCTTAATACATAGCTTCAGGCAATTAGAGTGAACAGTCCTAATAGACGCATTGTACAGTCCAAACCAAACCATAATAAATAGTGCTAGAACAATCCAGCCATGTTTAACCATTTTAAAGTCCCATTGCTTTTAGCAGATAAGCAAGTGCTGGAATCTCTCCAACAGAAACCAAGAAGACTGGAAATTATGTGATTTTAGTTGATATGTTGAATACACATATAAACTGGTACAATTCCATACAGAACGACAGATCAAGACAAAAATGCATAATACACTATATTAGGAACACTTTCTGTTCACATACATGTGCCTAAACCACCACATGCCTCTCTGGCCAGTAATCTTTTTGGTGAATGGTCACTGTTGCTTTACAGTGTTGGTCCAAGAATGCATTGTTTTCCAAATTAGGTGCAAAATAGCATTCCTTTGACACCACTTTTGGCTTCACTGACCACTGTTTAACAGATGTAATCATTACGTATCATTGATTAATGTGCCTGCATGTTTAGAACAATCCAGCTGCTAGTTCCCTCTTAATGATCTTCCTTACTGTACAAGATAACTTTCCTCTGTAAGAAGAAGAAGAAAAGAAGATTGGATTTATACCCCACCCTTCACTACCCAGAGGAGTCTCAGAGCAGCTTACACAAACTCCTTTCCCTCCCCCTCCCCACAACAGACACCCTGTGAGGTAGGCGGGGCGGAGAGAGCTCTGACAGAAACTGCTCTTTTTCAAGAACAGCTGTGCCAGAACTATGGCTTGCCCAAGGTCATCCAGCAGGTGCAAGTGGAGGCGTGGGGAATCAAACCCGGTTCTCCCAGATGAGAGTCCGCGCACTTAACCACTATACCAAACTGGCTCTCTCTTATGTTCCCTCTTGGCCGACATATAGCAAACTGATGCACTAGCAGTTTTGTTCAGTTTTGTTCAGTTAGAAGGTACCTTAACTCCTTGCTGATACCAATAGTTTGTAAAAAAAAAAAAAAAAAACCAACACCCCCCAGCCCATTATAAACATGGTAGGGGAATGGTCAGTCTTGAAGGGGAAGATTCACACAAAACTCGTGTGCACTGAGGAAATAGTTATTGTCTAATCTTGTGTGGGTGGTTGTTTTTTTAATTCAAAAGACTGAGTTTGATTGCTACCATACTTGACCTGCCCCCTCGGTATAGATTAAGTCCTATGTTAAACTGCCTGAATATATTTTAAAAAAAATCATAAATAGAACAAAACATAGAGCTCTTCTCGAACCGAAATAGCCGTTTCCGAGTTGATCTGTCACTCTGTGGTCATCTCTAGTGGGAATCATTAAGCAGTCTCCCGCAAATAAAGCAATCAAAAAGAAAGCTCCTCTGGAATCCTCACTGGTGTTTAATATTTTATTCATTCCCGTGTTGCCATGTGTTTTGCCTGCAGGAAAAAAAACAGCTTCGTAAAAGTGAGACCTGCCGGGCCTGACAACCATAGCCCCGTGAATTGCGACTCCAGCACAATGGCATTTTGTTTGCAGTTTTGTTTCCCTGACTTCTAACATTCTTTTCTGACTTGCAGAGTTGGGGGGGTGGAGGGAAGGGAGGTTTTCCTCTAAGAATAGAAACGGTCTCTTTAAACTTTCAATCTTGTTGCTTCACGGTCCTTGATAGGATGTGCACAGTGCCGTTTCTCAGGCAGCCTCTCTCCTTGGCCATTTCGGCAGTAGTGAAATTCCTCCCATTGAAGTTTTTAAAACTGCATGTTATGTGAAATCTTCCACAGTAGATTTTTCCTCGCCCAGCGCAAGCCGGAAATTTTCTCCTTCTTACCCTGAATTCCGAAAACACAGGGTAAGGAAGAGAAAACTTCAGGTTTGCACCTGGTGGTGAAAAATGTACTGCCGAAAATTTCACATAACATGTCGTTTTAAAAACGTCAGTGCGGGGGATTCTACTACTGCAGAAATGGTTCCTGTTTCTTCTCTCTTGAGCTTCTCGCTGCCCTTTCCCACTGTTCCTTTCCTTGTTATTCATAGAAAGAAGGAGAAACGTCACAGCACATCTCTCCCTCTCCATCCTGTATTAATAAACAGAGGGTCAACAAACTGTATTTCTGGTTGGCTGGATTTGTGATCGTAGAGACAAAAGCCATCTTTTTTAGGAGGGGAAAGGGAGGGGGCTACTATAGTGACTCTTAATTCTATTTGTGCCGCTTGGAAGTGCGGAGGGCTCCCCCCCCCCCACTCCATTTTGATTTGATTATTTCGAATAGATGGGATCTCTCTTCCCCCTTCCAGACGCGTGGTGGAAGGCCGCTGAAGCAGTTGGCCTATAGTTGCAATAATCGAATTACCCATTTGTTACAACTTTTAGGGAAGAACAGCTCGCGTGTAAAAAGGACAACCTCAAACAAAAAAAGCAGGAGGCCCCGAGAGTTGAGCAGGCTGGAAGAGGTGGGGAAGGGGGGGAAACAGCAGGTCTTTCATCTTTAGAGCAAATTTGTTAAAAGAGAAAGGAGCCAACAAAAGATTTTGGGGGGGGGGGGGGACACTAAAACGAATGAATAAATAAGTGCGAAAACGGAGATGAGATAATCAACTCAAGGGCGTTTGCTCCCTGGGCCCGAAAGCAGGCTGTGTGAAATGAAAGGAATGGGTGGGTGACTGGTGGGATCACTGGCACCATGAAAGTGGCCTAGAAGGTAGCGAGCAGGCGGAGGGACACAGCAGGCCCCGTATGTGAGCAACAAAGAAAACGGCTGGGTAGGTGCCTGGGACAAAACCAACGCCCAGGCTGTTTTGTGGGCTTCTTTGGGTGCCTCAGCTGTGGCCCATTAGGGCCAGGAAGGCCGTTTCTTCCCCCTCCCCAACCCCTCCCCCAAAAATAAAACAACATCTAAAGCACTTCAGAAGGAAATGGGTTTTGTCAAGGATTACAAGGATTGTTTTAGGGGCAGTTTTTATTCCGCTTATGTTTTTAATAGTGAACTGCTTCTAGTGGGACTCTGAGGAGATGGCTGTTGTTGTTGTTGTTGTTGTTGTTCAGTCACACAGTAGAGTCCAACTCTTTGCGACCCATGGACCACATCATGCCAGGACCTCCTGTCCTCCGCCATCCTCCGGAGCCCACTCAATTCCATGTTCGCTGCATCGATGACACTGTCCAACCATCTCATCCTTTGCCATCCCCGTCTTCTTTGACCTTCAGTCTTTCCCAGCATCAGGGTCTTCTCCAGGGAGTGCTCCCTTCTCATTTGGTGGCCAAAGTATCTGAGCTTCAGCTTCAGTATCTGGCCTTCCAGGGAACAGTCAGGGTTGATTTCTTTTAGGACTGACTGATTTGATCTTGCAGTCCAAGGGACTCTCAAGAGTCTTCTCCGGCACCATAATTCAAAAGCATCTACTCTTTGGTGCTCGGCCTTCCTTATAGTCCAACTCTCGCAGCCATACATCACTACTGGGAATACCATGGCTTTGACCATACGGACTTTTGTTGGCAGGGTGATGTCTCTACTTTTTATTATGCTGTCTAGGTTTGCCATTGCTTTCCTCCCAAGGAGCAGGCGTCTTTTAATTTCATGGCTGCAGTCACCGTCTGCAGTGATCTTGGATCCCAGGAAGGTGAAGTCTGTCACTGCTTCCATGACTTCCCCTTCTGTTTGCCAAGAAGTGATGGGGCCGGATGCCATGATCTTAGTTTTTTTGATGTTGAGTTTCAAGCCAACTTTTGCGCTCTCCTCTTTAGGTCCTTTTCACTTTCTGTGTATTCTAAATACATAAAGAGTTGATTAGGATATTTTTATCCCACCTTTCCTCCAAGGAGCTCAGGGCAGTGTACATCATTCTCCCTTCCTCTGTTTTATGCTGACAACAACCCTGTGAAGTAGGTTAAGCTGAGGGTGAGTGACAGGCCCGAGGTCATCCGAAAAGCTTCATGGTTACGCACTCCCACTGTACTGCCACCAGTAGGGGGAGGATGAAAGGGTTACTGTCATTTTTGTTATAATCCCACAACCCTGCAAAGCGAATGGGATATTGAAACCTCACAACTCTCTTCTGGAACACAAACCACACTGTTCGTGTGACTTCTCGACATTATCTACAAAACATTGCCCCCTCTCCTTTACTTGAGATTCATTGATGACATTTTCATTATCTGGACCCATGGCAAAGAAGCCCTCTAGATTTCACCAGGCTTTCCGCAACTTCCACCCCACTATCATCCTAACTATGACTCACTCCACACAAGAAATAAACTTCCTGGACACCACAGTAAAGATACACTAAGGACACACAAGCACCACATTATACCTATCTACATGCCTCCATATCTACATGCCTCCAGCTCCCACCCCAACCACATCAAACAAGCTACTGTCTACAGCCAAGCCCCACGCTATAGTCGCGTCTGCTCCAAGCCCTCAGACAGAGACGCTCACTTGAAGGATCTACAGCAGGCGTTTATACAACTACAATACCCTCCTGATCCCCTGGCCCTGGGCGAGGCTAAGCGAACGTCTTTCGGGCCGAGAACTACCAGCAGATGTTGTTCGGCAGAGCACAAAGTTCTACGGGGCACATAGGGGAGGATCCAAGTGAAAGGTTCTTCTGTGCCCTCCCCTCCCCAAACCCCGCCCTCTTCAGGCTCCACCTCCCACCAAATCTCCAGGTATTTCCTGATGCAGAGCTGACAACCCCATTTCCTACAGAGACAACGGAGATGCCTCCTGGGTCCTTCTGTGTGGAGGGTAGCTAATTCCCCTTTGGGGGTCTTCTGAATGAAGACCCGCCAGCTCTGGTGAGGTGGAGTAAGGCCAGGACTGGTTCTTTATTGTGAGGAAGGAGCAAGAGGGGTACCAAGAGACTCCAGCAGGCACCACGGAAGTAAAATTATCTGACCTCATCATTTCACTGCTTCTTATTCTTAAACATCACCTGTTTCATCATTATTTACGCTTTTTTTGTACACATCTGACAAACTTCACATCGTGTCCGAAGTTGCCTCTTCACAGGTTTTGCTTCTTTGGGTCTGCCGCAGGTATAAAATAGAATATAAGATTAGATCAGTTCATCTGGAGAATATGGCCACTTTGAAAGATGGCCTCTGTGGCATCACATCCCTGCCAAACTCTCTCCCCTCCCCAAACCCTGCCTTCCCCATTCTCCACCCCCCAAAATTTCCAGGAATTTCCTAACCTGGAGCTGGCAACCCTAGTGATTCAGAAGTGCAAAGAACACCTAAAAATGGAAGAAAAGATTTAAAAAAAAAAAAAAAGGCTAAGCCCTGCTTTGCCAATAGGACACAAATGGCTCTGTTTGAAAAGGTAAATAAAATCCGTTAGTAGCCAGGAGCCGAAAAGGTTGTGTTTGAAACGACAAAAAAAATATCTGTTAGCAGCCGGCAGCTAAAACAGATTACCAAGGCTGTTGGAAGGGGGCCTTGGTTTTGACTGGGATTCTACAGCTTGCAACTCTTCCTGCCAAATGGCGATAAATTTTAAATTCGTTTCCGCTGCCTGCTGGGGACTGCAAGGACAGGGGCGCTGTCATCAAGTACCTGGCAGGCTAGAGGGCTTCATTTCTCTTGGTCAGCTGTGACTAGGGAAGCAGGCCTCTAACTTCCAGGCCATAAGACCAGAGCTTAGCTGCTCTCTGACGTTCGCAGTCAGTGAGGGCACATTTCAGTGAGCAAAGTGGAGAGGTGCCTCAAGAACAGCTCCCACCGGGGGGGGGGGGGAGATGCGGGGTCCCCTCCCCAGAGAAAGAGAGCCAATGGGGGTGAGGGTTTGCGTCTCAAGCAGGCTATGGCAGACCTGGGCTCAAACCCCTACTGGGTGCCATGAAACTCCTTGGCTGACAGATGTTTGCACAGGTCTCCCAAGCACCTCTGGCCACGTAATTTCCGTGGTTTCAGAGAAAAGGGAAATGCCACTGGCATTTGCTAGGGAAACCGATTTCCTAGTCCCCGGCAACCCTTTATTCTACCTCGTGTCGGTCTACCCACTAAGTTCCGTCACTCCTTCTTCTTGAACAATCTTTTGCTGCAGTCTGTGGACTAACCTTTTGTCAAATGCCGATGAAAGAAGCAAACTCAAAATGCAGTGTCTCCCTGATCTGGATAAGCCCAGGCAATCCCGATCTCGTCAGATCTCGGAAGCTAAGCAGGGCCGACCCTAGCAAGTACTTGGAAGGGAGACCTCCAAGGAATGCCAGGGCTGGGATGCAGAGGCAGGCAATATCAAACCACCTCTCTGAAACGTCTTGGTTCCACCAGGGGTCACCAGACATCACCATGACTTCCAGGCTCGCAAGCTCACACACAAACTCACCCCCTCACCACCACCCCCAAATGCAACATCCAGCTACTTTTTCTTTGACCTAGTAACTACTTTGACCAAGTAACTTTGCCCTGGATTCTCTGGACAGGCACTCTTTGCTCTTATTGCGCCTGGAATTTTGAGAAAGGGGAGGAGCCAGCACCATAAAATGGCTGCCGTGGTGTTCTGGGACCAAATCACAAAGTCTTGGGAGGTTGCAATTCAAGTGTTGCCCTCGGATTTATTCATTTCCATTATTTATATCCCACCTTTCCTCCCAATGAGAGCCCAAAGTGGCTTACGTTGTTCTCTTTTCTTCCATTTTATCCTCACAACAACCCTGTGAGGGAGTTTAGGTTGAGAGTGTGTGACTGGCCCAGGGTCACTCAGCAAGATTCCATTGCAGAGGGGGGATTTGAACCTGGGTTTCCCAGAGCACTTTAACCACCACACTGTGCTGGCTGTCTATGATGCAGGCAGCTGGTTTCCTGCTAGGGTTGCCAACCTCCAGGTGGTGACTGGAGATTGCCCATTATTACAACCGATTTCCAGGTGACAGAGATCAGTTCACTTGGAGAAAATGGCTGCTTTGGAAGGAGTACTCCATGGCATTATTCCCTACTGAAGGCCCTCCCCTCCCCAAACCCCGCCCTCTTCAGGCTCCACCTCCCACCAAATCTCCAGGTATTTCCTGATGCGGAGCTGACAACCCCATATCCTACAGAGACAATGGAGATGCCTCCTGGATCCTCCTGAAGTACCCCCTGCTCCACTGTGGTGGAGGAAAACCAGAAGCGATTCTTTGTTTTGGAGGTGAGATGTTTTGTCAAAGAAGCAAATGGGTGCTGGGAAACCTACCAGCCCTCAACCACAGGAGAAAATGGAGCCATGCCAAAGAAAACAGGAAAATGATCATTTTGGTCCATCAACTTTAGGATCACCACTGATCTTTAGGATGAATGTAGATTTGTCCTTTGAATTCCTGTATCTACACGTCTTGACTTCAATGCTGGCAGAAGACTTTCGGCCACAGGGACACCTCACGCTTTTAAACCACTCTTCAAGTTCTTTAGGCCACAGGCAGGGAGCTCTGAGACAGCTCAGCATATGCATTTTCTCAACACTGCACCAATGTGCAGAGGAACCCATCTATATATCTAATTCCCAAGTACCCCCCCCCGCGTGCGGATACTTAAATCCGCGCGGGGGGGCACTTGGGGGGTGGGGAGGGGGTTCTGCAGATGGGGGGTGATCCCCCTGTTTGCAGAAAAATCAAAAAAGTTAAAAAAAGTTTTCAGGGGATATTGAAATCCCCTGAAAAGTAAAAAAGCGTTCCCTGCGCATGCGCGGGGAACGCTCTTGGAACGGCAGCGGCCCGGCGAGAGTCGCCGAGGCCAGCCGACAGCCCGCGGAGGAGGGGGAAGGGGGCAAGCGGCGGGCCCGGCGAGAGGCGCCGAGGCCCGCCGGGAGTCTCGGGGGGCGGGGGAAGGGGGCGAGTGGCAGGCCCGGCGAGAGGCGCCGAGGCCCACCGGGAGTCTCGGGGGGGGGGGGGAGGGGGTGAGCGGCGGGCCGGCGAGAGGCGCCGAGGCCCGCTGGGAGTTTCTGGGGGGGGGCAGAGGAAGGGGGGAAGGGGGCAGAGGAAGGAGGAGCAGCTGTCAGCTTCTCCCCCCCCCCCG
This sequence comes from Lepidodactylus listeri, assembly GCA_029233225.1. Lineage (NCBI taxonomy): Eukaryota > Metazoa > Chordata > Lepidosauria > Squamata > Gekkonidae > Lepidodactylus > Lepidodactylus listeri. The sequence continues at coordinate 104,450,277 of JARCFY010000009.1, read as the reverse complement.
CGAACATTGCGGGGCCCCCCTTGTCTATATATCTAATAGCCAAGGCGCCCTCTGCATGTGGATATCTAAATCCATACATCGGGGGCACCTAGGGGGCAGAGAGGTTTTCCTGCACATTTGGGGCAATCCCCAGATGTGCAGAAAAATCTGAAAACTATAAAAAACTATAGCGGGGTACTTAAATCCCCCCACAAATTAAAAGAGTGTTCCTTGCGCATGCACAGAGAACGTTCTGAGAACTGCCTCACTGCCGTTGCTGCTGCCGCTGCCACTGTGGGAGGGGGAGGGAGAAGGCTTGGAGGGCAGCCAGGCCTTGCCCGCCGCTGCTAGGGGAGAGGGGAGGGGGAAGGGAGAAGTCTTGGCAGGCCGAGCCGCTGGTGCTGGGGGGTGGGGGAGGAGGGAGAAGGCTTGGTGGGCCCACCAGCTGAGAGCCGCACAGGCCTCACCGTTGGTGCGGGGGGGGGGGGGAGAGAAGGCTCACTTGCGGCTGCTTCCTTCTCCTCCATGTGGAGCTTCTTCTCACCCCCCCCCCCCCGCGAGTATCACAGGTCCCCCTTCTAGTTCTTACTAAACTTTTCCCCAGCCCCGAACTCCTAAAGGCTCAAAGGCCTTCTTTGAGTCAGATATCGACCTTTAGTCAAATGCCAAGTAATCCCCCCCTCCACGTCAAGCAGAAAAGGCTTAATAATTTTGGGGTTTCCACAGACAGTCCTATCCAGCTACAAGGTCAATAGGACTAAGCACGCTTTTCCTCCACTGTACAAAGTGTGTGCTGCAAAAACCTCACTTCTCTCACCAGTACTTTCATGAATGCTTTTCTACGCCATAAACTATTTTTGTGAGCATTTTGTGTGTGCATGCCTGCACATGCATGCTTGTGTGCCTGGAAGTCATGGTAACTTCTGGCAACCCCTACTGAGTGCTAGGACATTTCAGAGAGGTGGCTTTTGATACTGCCTGCCTCTGCGTCCCGGCCCTGGTATTCCTTGGAGGTCTCCCATCCAAGTACTTGCCAGGGTCGGCCCTGCTCAGCTTCCGAGATCTGGCGAGATTGGGCTTGCCTGGGCTATCCAGGTCAGGGCCCTTAAACTAATTTTGATGGGCTTTCCTGAATTCCCGGGAGACAAGAGGAGGGAACAGGATGACTTACGGGGTAGCAAAGGCACTGGAGAGACTGTGTAGACAGTCATAAGTGGTACTAAATAGAACTGGCCTTCTGCTCCTTCTCAGGAGTTATGTACTGGGAGCCTACCAGCCACACAGAGAGATACACCCAAGATGTGCAGACACCATGTTGCATTAACAGGGGGAAAACACATATTTATTTTATGTATTTTTATTTATTAATTTGATTTCTATTCCGCTCCCCCCCCCCCCCCCATGATCGTGGGGCTCAGAGCAGATCACAACATTTAGCAGTTAAAATACAATTTAAAACATAAACATTTAACCAGCTCAGATATTTACAGTTAATCAGATGGCGTATAATAGATCCCTGTCCCAGGGGAAGAAAAAAGGGGAAAGAGGCAGGCAGAGCTGTATAAAAGAATTCTCTTATCCTCACCCATACGCTTGGTGGTACAACTCCATTTTACAGGCCCTGCAGAAGTGAACCACTTCCCGCAGGGTCCGGATGTCACTCAGAAGTGCGTTCCACCAAGCTGGAGCTACCACCAAAAAGGCTTTAGTTCTGGTTGAGGCCAGGTAGATATTCTTTGGCCCTGTGTGTTGTTATTTAAAGAGCCTAGTGTTCTTTTTTTTGGGGGGGGGGATGCCAGGAGAGGCAGTCCAGAAGATATGCAAGGGGTGCAGTCACACGTGCCAGATAATGCGGGGAGGGGGAAGTGAGACTATTTGCTCTGCAGTAATTTGACTCGCCACAGCATGATCAGACGCAACAGCGGGGGAATCAGATTTTTTTCCTTTGCTTCGTGTTTCCAGTGCACTTCAACGAGGGATCACTGACGCAATGGGTGCGCACTGGAGCGATCATACGGGAAACTCTGTCTGCAGCCCATTGCAAACCCATTTGATACTGCACTTTCCCAGGTATTTTTTAACTCTGCTTCTTTGGAAGAGTGCAACAGGTTGCCGACGGATGCAGGACGCTTGCCAGATGTTCTCGTGTGAGCATGCTGTTAAAATCCGCCCGGCATTCATGGCGATCGCGCAGCCACTTCTGTGTGTGACCACACCCTAATATTTATTATACACATACCAGTTTGGGACATGTGAACTGATTATTCAGAGTTTGCTTTCAAGTCCCAAAGAACAATAGACCCTCGGATCCTGATTGTCCCCCTATCAGAGGCTGAGGATATTCAAATGGTCCTATGATAGCCTCTGGTGGGAACCTAATCCCTGTTTACCCAATCCCCCGTAGGGGCGAGGTCAGGGGTGCGGCTTACCTGTAAATATAAGCAGGCCCGCCCCCTCACCACTGTCCCTCATGCTTCCACTAACCACCTAATAAAGGAGCTTTGTTTGAAATAGGGCTGCCAAGTCGTACTCACCTACTGGCGGGGGGAGTCCTTCTTTCTCCGGGAGCCACCCGGTGACGTCACCCGAAAGTGACGTCACCACGTTGGGGACATCTCCAACGTGGTGACGTCACTTCCAGGTGACGTCATTACGCTGGGGAAGTCGTCCAGGCTGGACGACTTCGGGGGTGGGGTTCCCTCTTGGTGCGGGGTTCCCCCGGCCGGCGGATCGGGAACCTCTATAGCAGGAGATCCCCCGCCCCCCGGGCTGACTTGGCAGCCCTAGTTTGAAATCACTCTATGGCCTCCTGAATCCAGAATATTTCAGTGGCCTATACTACTGTGCATAGCTTGCTGCAACTAGGATCCTGCTCTGTAATTTTGCATCATTTAATGTGTCATGTTAATACTTCTGCTTTGCTCCAGTTCTGTTTTTAGACTTCTGGTTGGTTCTACAAGCCAAATCCTATTGCATTTGTTATTCCGTGTCCCACCTGTTGTTTGTATTGACTCACTCCATGTAATCTGCCTTGTGACCAAGTGAGAAAGGCAGGCTGTAAACAAACGAACAAACAGAGGAAAAGAGCCAGAGTCCAGTAGCACCTTAAAGACTAACAAAATTTGTGGCAGGGTCTGAGCTTTCATGAGAAACCTGTAGGAGAACACTTCAGCCTTCCAGGACATTCAGTGGGTGACCTCAAAGTAGCTGTTTTATTGCAAAGGAATTTCAGGAACAGACTAGAAAGGGAAATTGCTGAATCACAAGTTATTACAATATTCGGAACAACCTCCCAGGACTTAACAGGGATATTGGTTTCTTATCTCACTACATATGCTAAACTCATTCAGTCATATGTATTCTCACCAAGAAGGGCTATACATCCTCTTTATTTTAGTGTATTGCTTGTTTGGGATAGTAGGTTGGAATAGGGATTGTAATGTAACACAATGAATACTGGAATGTATTTCTCTGATCCGGTGGCAGAGGAGACATAACACTGCACAACCATTCACCCCCACCTTTAAAAAAAGTATGTTGTTAGTTACCTCCATGCTTGAGAGGACTAGAAATAAACAAACAAACAAACAAATAGCATTCCACAAAACGGCATTCCACACATTTACACATTAGTCTCCTATTTTGACGTATTTATTTGCTCCCCTGTGTTTTCCCCTGTAGTTAAATCCAAACAAATGGCGACCGTACAAACTTAGCTTGTTATCCCCCTTTGGCCTTTACATCTGTTAAAACATCTTCATTATGTTGTATGCTAATTTGCTGTTCACCGTCGGCCTATAGGTATGGACTGTTAACTTCCGTTTCAATGTATCTGAGGAAGTCTGTGTGCACAGGAAAGCTTTATACCTCGAATAAAACTTTGTTAGTCTTAAAGGTGCCCCTGGACCCAAACTTTGTTCTGCTGCCCACCAGGATCTACCACAAATTTTGTTAAAGATGCTACTGGACTCTTGCTCTTTTGTACTGCACAGACTACCCGTCTTGATCTAAATAAATAAAGTCCAAAAGAACAGCACTGTTAGCCAGGTGTAGCAAAAAAACAACAACAAACTCCTTAAGGAATTGATAATTAATTGTACTGCACTATTTCCCAGGCAAGTACCTGTTTCATCAGGTGCAATCCAATGAAGGCAGCATTCTGCAGTGGAAGCGCTTGCCATAACCCACCGGTTCCGCTTCAAGATTCCACGGGATGCTCTGCTCAGAGTTTAAGGAGCAGCACAGGGATACGGGAACACATAACTTACCCAGAATTCCCTGTCTGGCAGAGTATAAGAAGCTACATTTCCGTGCAGTTCATCTGGTGTAAATCAAAAAACGGAGGTGTGATGGACAGGTTTTATCACGGTGGAGCTCCCAATAACCAGCCCTGGAACGGGAGCCTTTATCATTCCTAAATGACCTGGAGTCAGAGGCAAGTACTGCGGCCTCCGAGGATCATACAGATGTCACCAAATGATTTGAGAGGATGAGATCCAAGGGACGCTGTGAAGGACGACAGATGGGGGTCTCTTCAAACGGGATGAATAACCCGTGGGGTCTGGGTGGGAGTCTGCAAGATGTGTGAGATGCACGCGGGAAACAAGGTACTAGCTGCATTCTGATGGAAACAGCAGGAAGGAGAGCTGGTGAAACCAGGGACCCAGGGGGCAGCAGGTTACCAGTGGGGATTCAAATTATACTTTTTTTCAGGGGTCATTTTGTAGAAAAAGAGGTGCAGGAGCTCATTAGCATAACTGATTAGCAGAACTCATTTGCATATGCTGCACCACTTGACATCACCGGAAGTATGTCAGGAGAGAGAGAGAGAGAGAAATAAGGGAGGGAAGGAAGGAAGGAAGGAAGGAAGGAAGGAAGGAAGGAAGGAAGGAAGGAAGGAAGGAAGGAAGAAAGAAAGAAAGAAAGAAAGAAAGAAAGAAAGAAAGGGGACCACTACTAACCCAAACCTCAGAAATACCACTATTCTGGGAGGATAGTTTCGGTGGTGGCTGCAGCCTTCAGAGGGCTGGTCGGAGGAACCAGGACCTTTCCAGGGGACGGGGTCATTTTGCTGCAGCCAGGACACAAGCAGGCATGCCCCCGCAGTTGGGGGGGGGGGCTGGCACCAACTCCCGGCGTTGCGCTCCCCCGAGCTCCTGCTCGAAAGGACCCCTGCTTTTTTTTTAAAAAAAGAGCAAAACTTACATTTGAAAAATGAAGTACATTTCTGGTCCCACCGTCATGAACAAAAAAATGAGCCAGAGGCTCAGCCCCCCTCCCCGGATTCAGAATGATCCAAAACACTGAACAATCCTCCTTGGGAGGAAAAGGCTAAGGCTGGAAGAAGCCAGGCCTAAAGGGGACCATGATGGTGGGTTTCTAAAATTAGAAAAGGCCCCGAGAGCATGCATAGAGGGGGATTTTTCCTCTCTTCCCCGACACTAGCATGAAAGGGGGGGTGGGGGGGAGAATCACCCAATGAAATCGATGGGAAACGAAAGGAACCTCCTGTTTCACCCCCTGCAGCGTTAAGGGAAGAAACCCGAAGCCTCTAAGGGGGAGGCGGGGGAGGGCTAAGGCAAATCGCTGCAGGAGGAAGGGAGCTCTGTGAGCAGGGAGAGCAAACGGAACCTCCACGTATCAAGACAGTGTACCGCTGAATGGCAGATGGCCAGGCAAGGCTTCCCAGCGGGGCTGTTGCCTTCGGAAGACGGGGCCAGGGCGACGCTCGGCTGCAGGGGAGGAGGGAAGAGGCCTCGCGGCGCCTTCCGCTCCGCCGCTCCTGATTTCCGCCGGCAAGGAGAAGCCCCGGAAGGCCCGTGACCGGGTGCCAGCCTCCCGGTGGTTCAAAACGGAAGAGGCTGCCAGCTGGAAAAGCGCTATACTAACGGAACATTTAAAGAAAACATGAAATAATGCAAGCGGATCGATTTAATGCAACAGATCGTAAATAAAGGTCCAAGAATAAATCAACAACGGAGCATCCGGCAAGTATATCCGTTTCTGGCAATCTTCCTCAGGCGAGGAGCATCAGATGACTTCATATGTCACTAATGGAACCACATCCAAAAGACCAATCCTTCAGGGTCAGGCTAGTCCAACAGTAGCGGTTTTCCAGATCTGGCATCACACAAGGAGCGTTCATCATAAGTGGCTATACATAGCTGGGAAGGCTTTACAGTGTGTGATGTTCTTTAAGGACGGTGCTTTTCCAGCCATAAGTCTCTTCCGTTTTGACTCATCATGTAGCTGTTGTACCCTCCCGGTGGTGTCTGGAGCGCTCCCGGAATTACAAGGGGTCTCCAGGCGACAGAGATCAGCTTCCCTGGAGGAAATGGCTGTTTGTGGAGGCCCCGCCGAGTTCCCGCCCCCCTCCTCCTCTCCGGGTTTCCTCCCCGCCCCCCAGTTCGGTCTTCCCCCCAAAGTCCGCCCCCAAGTCTCCAGGAAACCCCCAAGCCCGATCTGGCAGCCCTCTGTCCTCCTCACCTCGTCCCCGGAGGAGCAGCCGGCTGGCCTTGGGGCTTCTCTGCCCTCCCCCGCCCCCCGGCTCGGGTGGTCACGCTTTCCAAAACCCGAGACGACCCCTGGGGGGTCCTGAGTGCCAATTCTGCTCGCAGAGCCCCTCCCGTCCCTCCCCGTCCGTCCGTCCGTCCGTCCGTCCCTTCTAGCCCGCGGCGGCTGCGAAGCTTCGGCCCGGGCGGGCGGCGGGCAGCCGTGGCGAGAGAGCCCGGAGGGCGAAAGGGCGCCGCCAGGTGGGGCCTCGAATCCCTCGACGGGTGACCGGGACCGAGCGCGGGGAGCCGGGGTGGCCGCCAGGCCGTCGGTTGGCGCAGGCAGAGCGCGCGGCTGGTGCGCGGGTTCCCTCTCCCAGGCCTCCCAGCTCCCGCCCGACGGCGCCTTCGCCAGGCTCAGGGGCGGCAGCGGCGGGAGGGGGGGGTGGGGGGGATTCGGGGAAAGAAACCAACATGGAAACCGACGGATGCCCGCTCCAGGCTGGGAACCCCGTGGAGATGTGGAGGACAGAGATCCCGGCAGGGGACAATGCCAGGCGGCCCCGCCCTCCTGGGGAACTGATCTCTCTGGCCTGGAGCTGAGCTGCGATTCCGGGGGATCCCCCGGGCCCACCTGGAGTCTGGCCTCCGTCCCGATCAGGAAACGCCCTTTCTTTCGTTTTTCGGCGTGGGCCGCAGGGGGGGTTGGGGAGCAAGGACGGCGAGTGAGTCAACCCGCGAGCCCCGTCCATTTCTGGAGCCAGCCGGACCTCGCCGACCTCCGCAGTCCAAGGAAGCCGGACTGGTTTCCACGCAATTGGCCGGGGGTTCCCGGGCGGGCGGCGGCGGCGGCGGTCGCAGGAGGACGGCCTCACCCCAGAGCCGGCAAACGGGATCCACAGAAAGCCGCCGCTCTCGGGCAGCGCAGAGCTGGAGACGCGTTCGGTACCCGGGCAATTGCGAGCCCCCGCTTTCCGGGGGGGGGGGGGAGGGCGACGTGTCCCTCGCTGGGGGGGGGGGGAGGAAGGGCCCAAAGGAGAGAGCCGGGCTGGCCGCGAACTCGCCCCCCCCCCCCCCGCCTTGCAGCGCCGCAGCCCCACACCGCGCGCCGGCCCCGGATCCTCCGGGAGGGGGGAGGAAAGCAATCCGGAGGGGCCAAAAAAAACCCCTCCCATCTGGGCCGGTCGGCCTCGGAAAGCCAGGCCGGAGTCCGGCGGCTGCCTGCCTAGGGGTTTCGCATCCAGATGCGGACTGCGGGAGAAGAAGGGAGAGGCTCCTCCGACGTGGATCGATCAGTGGAACCCAAATGCTCAAAATCCTTACGGGTATCTCAAGGGTTTTAAAAAAAGAATCAAAAGAAAGTTCAGCCTCTGGATACTGGAACAGCCCGCCTGTGCTCCCCCCCCCCACCCGCAGGTGTGTTTTGGAGAGCCCCTCGGGGTCCCCCCGCCCCGTCCTGCGCGCCACCTCTCCCACCCCCCGCCCCAGCCCTTGGGGTCCATTGCTACCCTCTTCGGGGGGGGGGCCTCTTTGTCGCGCAAATTAGCGTCTAACGCCCGGACAAAACAGGGTGTCGTGTGTCCCCCCCCCCCCCCATGACATCCAGGTTTCTCTCCTTCGTCAAACGCTCCGAGGACAGCGAGAGAGAGAGAGAGAGAGAGAGAGAGCGAATTTTGGTGTTTTTGATGGGAGGGGGGAGACAAATGCAAGCTCCCCTTTCCGCCAGGCGCCCCCTTCTCCCCCCCCCCTTTCTTCCTAGGTATAGGTGATCAGTTAAAGGGGAGTCTTAAAAGCTGGGGGCAAATCGGATGAGGGGAAATCGTCACCCAACTTTCATTCTTTTCCAGAGGCGGCTGATTGAATTAAAGGGGGCAGGAGGAGGCTGCTGGTTGGGGGGGGGGGGGGGGCTGAAGGAGAGAGAGGAGACTCGGGACGTAAATGGTGTGTATTAAATTCTAATTAGAGATGCAGGAATCAGCCAGAGGGAGCTTGGACAGCCCTCCCTCTCCCTCTCTCCCTCTCTCTCCCCCCCCTCTCCTCCCCCCCACCCCTCCTCCCCCCTCCTCCCCTGCTCTCTCTCTCTCTCTCTCCCTCCCCCCCCCCAGTTGCCAGCCCAATAGACTGATGAGTTATTGTCATGTAAAAAGCGCCCGCGATCAGACCCACCGCTTCGCTATTGTCCAAGTGGAAAGAGCCAAGTTTATTAGGAGGACGGTATGCTCTAGAGACCTGCGGCTAGGCGCTTCATAGGAGCCCTTTTTTCATAAAACTCGGCTCGGCTGGTAGCGGGGAGGCCACTCTGGCAACGCCAGCCGAGCGGTGAGCATCTCTCCGCGCCTCGCCTCGCCTCGCCTCGCCTCGCCTGGCTCCCGGCCCCCCCACCCCCCCCCCGCCCCCGGCCCCCTTTTTGCCAAGCCCGATCCGAGGCTCCTTCCCCCCCTCGCTCCCCCCCCCCCCGCCCGCCCCGTCCAGTCCAGTCCCGTCCCGTCCCGTCCCGTCGCAGCCCACCCCGCCCGCCCGGCTGAGCCGCCCGGAGCCTTTTCAATGTATAAAATGGAATATTCTTATCTCAATTCCTCCGCCTACGAGTCCTGCATGGCCGGCATGGACACGTCCAGCCTGGCCTCGGCGTACGCGGACTTCAGCTCCTGCAGCCAGGCCAGCGGCTTCCAGTACAACCCCATCCGGACCACGTTCGGGGCCACCTCCGGGTGCCCCTCCCTGACGCCCGGATCCTGCAGCCTGGGCTCGCTGAGGGACCACCAGAGCAGTCCCTACGCGGCAGGTAAGGCCGGCCCGAGGGAGGGGGAGGGGGGCAGGGGGAGGAGGCGGCGGCCGGGGGGAGAGGGAGAGGGGGAGACCCAGCCAGCCGAGCCGCGACGGCCGCGGCCGCCCTGCCCGCCCCGCCAGCCAGCGGCTCTCTGATTGCCTTGGGAAACCGCGCGGCGCGGGGTTTAGTATTTACCCGACGAAATTTGCTTACACAAATGAAAGAATTTATCACGTTAGGAGCGATTGCGGGGAAAGGGAGAAGAGAGGAGGGGTGGGGGGGGGAAAGGGAAGGGAAGGGAGGGGGGGGCTGTGTAATTCACTTACACCGTTACACTATCCGAAGTCACACCCGAAACCGCCAACAAAATTATCTTAAGCTGCCAAAATGATCGGCATAATTTATTTACTTTGCGAGGGAGACGGAAAAGCTGGGTGGTGGTGGTGGGGGGGGAGAATAATTAAATAAGCCGGCAGGAAAAGCTCGTTACTGACACCGTCGTCTTCGCCTTCATCCTCCTCCTCGTCTCTCTCTCTCTCTCTCTCTCTCTGTGAACCCACCTCCGTCGAACAACCGAGGAGCCCGCCAGAGGACAGGGCTGCGAGGCGCCTCGCCCTCCCGGCTCCCACCGCCGGGGCTTCCCTGGCTTTTTCGCCTCTCTCTCGACGGGGCGAACACCAGACACCCGTCCGAGCCGAGGGGCGCCGCCCTGCGCTTCGGTCCGGCTCCAGCCAGTGCCAGGATCCCCTCTTCCCCCCCTTTTAAAACTGGCGGATTCGAGGGCAGCGGGATTGCACCCGGCCGGGCTTTTTGAGAGAGGAGCTTCTGGGTTCAGAACCCAGCCGGTTTGGCGGCGGGAAGGTGGCGTGTTTGACCGCCTTCTGTCTCGTGGGCCAGCGCTGGTCTCCGCGGCGGCGGCGGCGGCGCAATCCGATGCGGAGTTACACCACAGCAACGGAGGAGCTTATTAGAGCGGGAGTCACTCCGCATCGGGGTCGCCCCGTTGGTGCAGACACGGCTGCGGGGCCGAGACTGCCGCCAAACCCTGCGCAGCGCCCCCCCCCCCCCATGCGCAGCTGCCCTTGGCACGATTCGTCGCTGCTTCCAAATTCTGCAAACGCTTTCCTCGCCGGCTCTCTCGCCAAGGGCGCGGCTCAGGGGCGGGGTGGATCCTGTGGCGCAAGAAGCAACGAACGGTCGAGCGAGGCAGGGGAGCTCGCAACCCTTTCCCCACGCCGAAAACAAACCCCCTTCTCCAGAGACTGCCAGCCCCCGTCTGTCGTTTCTAAGGGGACATGTCCTTTCTGGATGGGGGCGGGGAGAGGAGGTTTGGACCCGCAGCTATGCCCCGATCCCCGGGACGTGGCGCAAAGCGGGCCTGACGCGCCGCGAGCGCAAACTCCGTTGGGCTTTCTGGCTTCGACGCCGCCCGCGCCGCGAGCCGAGATCTTCGGAGCCTGGGGCGTAGGAGTGCAGGCGGCCCGGTCGGCCCGGTCTGGGGAGATCTCGGGAGCTGAGCCGGGTCGGGGCTTGCCAGGAAGACCGCCGAGGAAGCCCCTGCCGAGGGAGGCGATGGCGAGGCGCCTCTCCGCAGCTCAGCGGCCTCCAAAGCGCCAGGCTGGGGTCTCCCCCCTAGAAGCGGCTGCGCCCCGACGGCCCTGGACGCGGTGGGCGCCGGGGGTTTGGCCGGTGGCGGCAGGGGACTCACGGGGCTCTCTGCTTCTCCCCCCCTCTCTTCCCGCCCGCCGCCCCCTCCCTTAGTGCCCTACAAGCTCTTCACCGACCACGGCGGCCTGAACGAGAAGAGGAAGCAGCGGCGGATCCGGACCACCTTCACCAGCGCCCAGCTGAAGGAACTGGAGCGCGTCTTCGCCGAGACCCACTACCCGGACATCTACACCCGCGAGGAGCTGGCCCTCAAGATCGACCTCACCGAGGCCCGCGTGCAGGTACGTCGGGGGAGGGTCCCTTCGCGGCGCCTGGCCCGCTCGGGCCCCACCTGACCCGACCCTCCACGGGGCAGAGCGCAAAGGGCCGACAGGGTTCAGGGGCAAGCGGGGCCAGATCGGTCCGGACAAGCGGGGAGCGCCTGGGCTCTTTCCCTCTTGGTGCGGGGCAAACCTCCCGCCGAGGGAGGCAGAGCGCGGGCTGGAGCCCGTTTCCACCAGGTCCGCCGCCTCCGCCTCCATTTGGCATGCGTTTCCCCCTCGGAGGGAGGCAGTGCGCCGTGGCTCCCCAAGGCTCTCCCCGTGCCACGAATTTAGGCGGGGCTGGTCTGAAGCAGCAGAACAAAGTTTGAGTCCAGGGGCATCTGTAGGGCCAACGAAATTTTATTCCCCTCCACTTGCACCTGCTGGATGACCTTGGGCAAGCCACAATTCTGGAAAGAGCTGTCCTTGAAAAAGAGCCGTTTCTGTCGGAGCTCTCTCAGCCCCGCCTACCCCACAGGGGGTGTCTGTTGTGGGGAGGGGAAGGGGAAGGGGATTGTAAGCCGCTCTGAGACTCCCTTGGGGAGTGGAGGGCGGGGTATAAATCCAATCTCTTCTTCTTCTTCCGCTTCCCGCGCATGCACCCTTCTTCAGAGACCAGCATCACTTAACAAACAAGAAGAGATCAGATGTCTGAAGAAGGGTGGCTGCGCAGGAAAGCTCACACCTTCGTGGGTCTTACCGGTGCCGCCGGACTGAAACTTTGTTCTGCCGCAAATTTTGTTCGTCTTTAAGGTGCCGCTGGACATTTGCTCTTTTCTGCTCCCAGCCACCGAAGGAGACATTTTCTATAGCGTTATAAAACTGTGTAAAGGGTTGAGACTTTATTTTTGCCTTTATCCATATCCTGCCTTTCACCCGGGTGGGGACCCAAAGCGGCTCCTATGGTTCTCTTCTCCTTCCTTATATCCTCCCAACAACCCTGCGAGGTAGGGTTGGCTGAGAGCGGGTGACTGGCCCCAATTCACAACCCGGATGTCAGGGCACAATTCAGACCTGGATTTCACGGAATAGACAGGCTGTCTGAAAAGGGCCTTTAACCGCTACACCTCTGGTAAAATTGTCAGGCCACAAGTGAGGGCTTCGTAGATGTTCACTCCTACCTGGGGACGAGATTTCCTCTCTAGGTCCGATCAGGATAGTGCATCATTCCCCCTACCCCCGGTTTGGCTCACTTGCTGGAGCCATCTGTTTGTTTTGCACACGTGACCCCTCAGGAGAGGCTGAGGAGGGTCTCAGGCCTCGGGGGGGGGGGGGGAGGGGGCTGGACCAGATGACCCTTGCTTCTTTCTAGAATTACCAGCCACATACAAATAGGCATGCAGATATTTTGCCGTTCTTGCCTGCGATTCTCATGCTTAGATTTATTTTAGCTTCTTAGAACTCGAAACGATGATTGGGTTCTTCATTTAATTCTTAAAATAGGGAGGGCCCGCGGTCTAAAGAACCCACAGAACGCCTGACTGCTCTGTAGTCCAGGAACCGACGCCATTCCCTTTTGAACGGGATGCTTTGATTTGGAACCACTGCCGGCTGAATAGGCAGTGGCGCAGATCAGAGACCCCATCAACATGCCCCCCCCCCCCCAGCTCGCCAACGTGAGAGTCGCCAACAGAAAGAGACCGTGTCCAGAAATAAACAGCCCTTAACAAGACAATCCGGCGCCGCCTGGCTCCACTTCAAACTCGTTGCTTCCATCGGGAGCCATACTGTAAGCAGTGTTCCCTCTAAGCTGAGTTAGTGTGAGCTAGCTCACCGTTTTTTAGCCTCCGGCTCACCCATGTTTTGTCTTCGCTCAGGAAGGGGGGGGGGCTCCGGAGCCAACGGATTCATGCAGCAGCCCAATCGCTCGCTCACAGCTCTAATGCCAGGAGCTCACCAAGTAGAATTGTTGCTCACAAGACTCCACAGCTTCGAGGGAGCATTGGCTGTAACCGGGGTAATTCTGCCCAGGATCGCAGGACTAGTGATTTCAGAATATGCTGCCCAGGAGTCGGCAGGGAAGCCGCGCATTCGTACAGAGAGGAGGGAGGCAGGCAAGCCAGCCCCTTGGCAAATCTCGACGAGGCCCGGGCTCCCACGGCGCTGGCTTTTCCCTCCGTTGTTCAACGGAATCCAGGCTGGGACAGAAATCCCCGCTGCTCTACTGCCTTTGCCCGTCGGGTTTTACGGCAGCCTCCCCCCCCTCCCCCCCCAAGCCGCCTTCGCTTTCCGATGTTATTTTAAGGTTAAAAAAAAAAAAGCAAGTCTACAAACCAGCACCGCAATATTCAGGCAGAGGACTTCATCGTTCGGTTAAAGTCAAATGCAAACCACATGTAAAGATAACTTCTTACGGTTTAAAACAATCCCTAACTTATCCTTGTCTCTTGTACTCCAGACTAGGCGCTAACATTTTTAATACAAACAATATCGGCACTAATGCAGTGTTTTTAAGACGATCAATTAAAATGTATACCTTACTCTGCTATTTATTCGTTGTTACCCATAAATGCAATGGCCCTTCGGGGGTGGCTTTGCAGTCAGCAGGCGGCATTGCCCCGAGATAGTTGAATGCGGTTTCGAGCTGCACTTTCCCCTCCCGGCTGAGAAAACGCGGAGCGAATGCCAGGTGCGGAATCGCCCCCGGAAGGGCTGAGATGAGAAAGAGAAAGCTGCGTCCAGATGTTTACTGGACGGCACCAGTTAGCTGCTCCATGCAAGGGAAAGTCCCGCAACGAGACTGCCGCATGGCCGTTTTCAGCCCCACAATAAGAGGCCGCTTAGTGACTGGGCCGCAGCAGGCAGGAAAATGCGCTCCGGCTCCGAATGCCCCAGTCGCCTACAAGACACGGCGAGACAGTGCGGCGCAGGGGTTAGCGTCCTCAATCGGCCAGGAGACTCGGCGGCTGACCTTGGCCCAGTTGCTCTTTGCCATTGCAGCGAGGGTAGGACGGAGGAGGGGGGAATGATGTTTCTGGCCCTGGGTCTCCAGCGGGGAGAAAAACCGGGCCCAAGGAGTCCAGTAAGTGGAGCACACGTGATTCACTCCTGGACGGCGGGTCTGTTCCGCTTCCCCTTTCCCCGCTGCCTATCCAGAGCCAGTCGGAAGAGGGACACGGGCCGTTAGATTCCCACAAGTATATTCCAGACAGGACTTGGATGCAGGTGGGCAGCCGTGTTGGTCTGAAGCAGGGGGACAAATGTTGAGCCCAGGCGCGCCTTCTAAGAGCGACCCAGGTCTGTTCACGGTGCGAGCTCTCGTGCGCACGCGCTCTTCCTGCAAGGGAAGCTCACACTCGGCCTGGGTAGGCAGGTGCCTCGACCTAGGTGAACAGGAAGGACAGAACAGAGAGGACTTCAGCTTGGGGAGGGCTCCTGGGGGGAAGCCTGCGGCGCCAAGAATTAAGAGGAGGCTGCGGCGCTTTGAAAGACCCGCGCGGCTTTCTTCCAGCGCAAGGCGCACGCTTTTGGGGACTTGCATCGGAAGCAGCGAGTCCCAGTCCGCAAACGATTGAAAGTAGAATTGCAAAAGGTCTGGAGAAGTGGTGCAGGACTCCAGCCTGCTCCCTCAGTCTTCGCTGCCGGTCTTTTCGGTCCTGTCCATGTCAGGCGCGCGCCCAGGGCCCCCGAGGGATACTGTTGGACTGACTGCCGTGCTTGTCTGCGAGAGCCGAGCGGGGGAAGGCGCTGGGTTCAGGCCTCTGACCAGCAAGTGGCCCTTCTGTCTCGTCGGGTTTGAAGCCTCACCCCCGCCAAGGTGTACTTTCCCCGCAGCCGCAGGTTTCTGCGCGTGAGAATTTGGGGTGAAATCCCGTTAGCCCGGGCAGAGACTCCTCTCGCCACGCGGTCAGAAGGACCCCAGTCCGGGCTGTCGGCACCATGAGTATTCTCACGCTTTGGCGGGCAGGTTGGACGGTGGGCGGCCTCCTATGGAAACGGCACCTCTCGGGCGCTCAAGGAGGGGGCTTCAAGGCGTCGCGCAGGACGTCTGGCGGGAGGCGCGGCGCCGGCCTGGAGAAAGGGGAAGGGCGGCCCTCGGCCAGGGACCGCGGCGGCCTGGCGGGCACCGGAGCGTTGATACGGTCGACGGGCCTCGAGTCACGTCGGGGGGTTCTTCTTTCCTGGAGAGGGGGAATTCCTGCCAAAGGTCCTTAATGCCCTTCCGTCAAACAGAAGTAGGCCTCCTAATCTTGTGTACTTTATACCACGGAGATGCAGGATTTTAGATCATTTGAAATTAAAAGACCGTTATATATATATATATTCAGTATATATATATATAATTTCAAATTTCAGTATTTTATATCATTTGAAATTTAAAGGCCGTAATATATATATATATATATTACGGCCTTTAAATTTCAAATGAAAAAAATATATATATTATAAAAATATATTTAAATTCAGTATATATATATATAATTTCAAATTTCAGTATTTTATATCATTTGAAATTTAAAGGCCGTAATATATATATATATATATTACGGCCTTTAAATTTCAAATGAAAAAAAAATATTATAAAAATATATTTAAATTTCAAATGATATAAAATACTGAAATTTGAAATTAAAAGGCCGTAATACATAGAATTTCAAATTTTCAGTGTTTTATATCATTTGAAATTAAAAGGCCATTTTATATATATATATATATATATATATTACGGCCTTTAACTTTCAAATGATATAAAATACTGAAATTTGAAATTAAAAGGCCGTTATATATATATATCCGCCGTCCAGTATGTGTGTGTTACTTATATATATATATAAAATAAAGACCGCATTTATTTATATACATACACACACACATACATTCTTTAACATCAGATATAGATATAAAATGCGGCCTTTTAAAACTATATATAGTTAAATATATATATATATATATAGTTAAATAAAGGCCGCATTTTATATCTATATCTGGTGTTAAAGAATCTGTGTTTGTGTGTGTGTGTATAGATATAAATAAATGCGGTCTTTATTTTATTCATCAGTATTCCAAATATATTATATATGTATTCTTTATTTAACATCATTTTTATGTCATGTCATGTCGCTATTCGGAATACCGATGAGAGCGTCTCAAGATGAACCGTTCTCCATTCAAAGCCAGCCATGACATTCGGGTATCATTAACTGACCACCAGCAGCCTCGTCTAATAATCAGACAAGCTTAGAAGAGTCGCAGGCGAGGCTAATACAAACCCTTCCCTCCCACCTTTTCCCTAGCCAAGTATTCGACTACTGGGAACCAGATAGCTTGGAATATATATATATATTTGGTGGCTTTATATTTATAATCAATGGTCCCTCTAAGCCGTGGAGTCTTCTGAGCCAAAATTCTGCTTTGCGAGCCACTGGCAGCAAAGTCGTGAGCGAGCGATTTGGCGGCGGCACGGATTAGTTGGCTCTGGCGCCCCATCCCTTCCTGAGCGAAGACGGCGATCCGTGAGCTGGAGGCTGAGACACGGTGCTCCAGAGCTCACCCGAAGCTTAGCGGGCCCCCTGGCCATGATGCCCGCGTCGATTAAGGGTTCCGGAGGCGGGTCTCCGTGGAGTGGCCCGGCCGGGAGTCCAGTGCCGCCCGAGCGCCGCGCCCTCCCTCCCTGCCTCCCTCCCTGCCAGCCGGGCGCCCCCCTCGGCGGCGCCTGAGTCCTGCCTCTCCCTGCCTCTCTCCCCCCCCCCCCCCTCCCTCCCAGGTCTGGTTCCAGAACCGGCGGGCGAAGTTCCGCAAGCAGGAGCGGGCGGCGGCAGCGGCGGCGGCGGCGGCGAAGAACGGCTCGTCGGGCAAGAAGGCGGAGGCGTCGCGGGAGGACGAGAGCAAGGAGGCCAAGAGCACCGACCCGGACAGCACCGGCGGGCCCAACCCCAACCCCAACCCGGCGCCCGGCGGCTGCGGAGGAGGAGGAGTCGGCGGCGGCGGGGGGCCCAGCCCGGCGGGGGGTCCCGGCGGCGGAGTCGGCGGCGGGCCGGGGCCGGAGGCGGGCAAAGGGGCGGCGCCCGGCGTCTTGGCGGCGGCG
Organism: Lepidodactylus listeri; assembly: GCA_029233225.1. NCBI lineage: Eukaryota > Metazoa > Chordata > Lepidosauria > Squamata > Gekkonidae > Lepidodactylus > Lepidodactylus listeri. Next base: position 104,433,042 of record JARCFY010000009.1, on the reverse strand, counting down.
GCGGGGCCCGGGCCGGGCTGGGCTCCCGGGCCGGGGCCCATCAGCTCCATCCCGGATTCCCTCGGCGGCCCCTTCGCCAGCGTCCTCTCGTCGCTGCAGAGACCCAACGGCACCAAAGGCACCTTGGTCAAGGGCGGCATGTTTTGAGCCGGGGCCCGGGGGCTCGCCGCACCCGGGGGCGCCGCTTGGGACTGCGGCCTGCAGGCCTCCTCCACTCGCCCTCCGGCCGGCTAGGCCCGGCGGGGAGCTTTCTCTGGCCTTTCCTCCCGTGCAGAGAAATCCCCCCCCCCCCCGGGGAAACTGGCCTGCTCTGCGGGGGCCCCGGCAAAGACACCTGTGTGCAACACCCCCCCCCCCCCCCCGCCAGGCGCCCAGCACAGCCTGCCTGCAGCTCGGCTCTCCCCTCTCCCCCCCCCCCCCCCATTATGCAGGCTCAGACTGGGAGAAAACTGCCCCCCCCCCCAGCTGCCCTTCTGTCTGTTCGTTGTTGCTGCTGCAGTGTTTTGTCCCCCCCCCCCCCCTCCTCACAAGTCGGGCCAGAAGGCCGATTTCCTTGGAAAGTGGTGTGGAAACCTCCCGACCCCCCCCCCCTTTCCTTCTCCAGCCGAGATGACAGACAAGCCGCTCGTCCGGGTTGGTTTCGGGGAGCCCACCTTTGTGAGTGGGTTGCGGCTGCTGGCTGACCGCCGACACCTCCTTTCCAAAGCCGGTCGGCGCCTCCTACCCTGAGCACACTTGTTTTCCATGCCAGGCCTGCTGCCCAGATTAAGAACTGTTCTCCTGAACATGTGCAGAGCGCACGCTTTTCGCCATAGGGAGTGCCGAGAAACGTTTTCTGCTCCACTGGAGTGCCCAGATCAGAAGCTGCATTAAATAAGTTGTTCTTCATTCTCTTGGAATGTATAGTGGCGGGTATCCTATCTACCCCACACACACCCTCCCCCCCTCTTTTGCTTTGGCATCAAATTTAACAGTTTTGCAAGAAAATACAGCGCATGGAGATACCTTAATTTGGAAGCTAGATTTTATTGCACCCTTGAGGACAACTAGAGACAGGTTTATGGAATCTAAACTGGGTGGGTTATGTTTTCTAGATGCTGGAGCACATTTGGAAGGGTTTCAGAATTCTTTGAGAGAGGCCAACCCTCTTCCGACTGGGGGTTTTATACTGCTTGCTCTTCACCAGCTAGGAGGGTACTTTTCACCATAACATTGCCAACCGGTGCCTAGGGTCCCTTGCTGGAGGATATGGCTCAACCTACCCTAGGAAGGTCAGAGGTGGCAAACCGAATCTTACTTGGTTTATGCCCTAGCTGAACAATTTGAGCCTCCTTCTCATAGGCATGTCCATTGCTTGGTGATTGCAAGGCCCTTTCATGATCTGCATATGCAGATTTGGAGACCCACCACCCCCAAGACAGGATTTTCACCTTCCCTGCCTGTTTCAGTGGAGTCCTGCATAATTCATCTGCTGTCCAGATTACGTTGTAATCTAGTGATGACTATGCACTGGGTGAGGGAGCTGGCGAACCAGCCTTGCAGTGTGACAGTATGAATTATTCCTGACCGTTAAGGCATAGCCCGTCTTCTGGCTATTAGCACTGATCCAGTTTTTGCATTTATGCCTCCCCCCCATGTCTTTCCCTTCTTCTATTGCAATTCCTCCAAGTTTACCAACAATCGTATATTTAACATACAAGGAGATGGTTTACGGGAGGGGAACCCTCTCTGTCCAAAAATGCCGACTGAGGATTTACCGTCTTTGCTGGTGAATGGATAATACTCATTCTGAAGATGCTGATTACATTGCCCATGCCATTCTTAGACCTTCCTTGTTAGGGGTTTAAATAATTTCTTGATTTTATTTTAAAAGGCACAAAAAATCTAGGTATTAGTTATATAAAACAGGTATGCTTTGAAGTCCCCCCCCCGTGTCTTTTTACAACTGTGTTCTGTGACTCAATTGTATAGTGTTAATATTGATACAAAAATTGTCTACTCTAGTTAGACGTATAAAGAATGTTTTTTTCCTCTTTGTAGACTATGGTGTGTCTTTACAGAGAAACGAGGATCTCACTGGTTAAATCCCTTTGCGTTTAGAGAGAGGCCGGTTTCATGCAACGATACCTGCTTTGGTTATCAGGCGCATGTTGTCTTTTTTTTTTAAACACCATTTCTTTTCCCTTTTGTGAATATGTTTGTGAGCATCAGTCATAAGTTATGTTTCAGGATTTTCAGATTTATTTATATGTGGTTAAAATGAATGCTTCTATTTAAAAGGGGAAATATTTCTACATGTGCATATAGTTTTCCAAGAGTGTACCATTAAACTGATTGTTGATAATAAAAAGCAAAATCCAGCCCTTGCCTTGCTCTTAGCCTAATTTTACTTTCTCCCCAATGATTTGTTAAAAGATATCATTGGAATGGGCAGCTAATATGAGCTGAGTGTTAAGGATGAGTGTTGGATGGACCCAGAGAGGGGACAGAATGGGGGTGGAGAATGAAGGGTGAGAACTCCCTCTGGGAACCAGGCATAAGAATGAAGAGTGACAGAGTGTGTGTAGGTGCATGGACATGCATGTGACCCCCCTTCTCTCTGCCCCTCTCTCTGATTCTCCCCCCCCACCTCTGATTCCCCATTAGTACCTCTAGCAGTTTAGTGTGGTGGTTAGGAGTGCAGACTCTAATCTGGGAGAACCAGGTTTGATTCCCCACTCCTCCACATGAAGCTTGGGCCAGTCACACGTTCTCTCAGAGCTGTTCTCTCAAGGGCAGTCCTCTGAGAGCTCTCTCAGACCCACCCACCTCGCAGGGTGTCTCTTGTGGGGATGGGAAGGGAAAGGAGATTGTAAGCCACTCTGAGACTCCTTCGGGTAGTGAAGGGCAGGGTATGACTCCAATCTCTTAAGGCTAGTTGGGGCGGGGGAGAGAAGGCCTTGCACCAATTACAGTGCCTTCCCCAGTCACCGCACTTTCTCATTCCCTTTAAGGCTGCCCTTTATTCCTGTGGCAGAATGGGAAGGGAAGGCTTGGGGCTGAAGGTTCCCCCCTTGACCCTGTTGTCCGTGGTCAGCATCCGGCTTTGCCCCCTTGTGTCTGAGCCGGCAGTCTATGGGCTTACGGGTAGCCACCCGGCATCTCTGAGATACGGCATTTTCTTAGATTGCTCGGAAATCGCTCTCCCCTCCTTCAGCATTCCAGACTGATTATTCCAAACCCCCCCCCCCCCAGCATAGGATAATTGGAAAACTCCAGATTATCTCCAGAATAGCTTCCAGAATAGTTTATTTGGAATTCATTTAGTTTGCCTTCCAGGATCTGAGTCTTTGGGGCATCCTGACATTCGTTGCTATTTTCTTCTGCGATCTTAATGAGAAATGGCTGGTGGCGAATTCGCCCACACCTGGGTCAATCCCCCATCACAGATCAAACTGCCCACGCAGAGCTTCTGTATTACCCTTGAGCCTATCCCCTACCCAGAACTGTCAGCGGAGGCAAATGGCACATTCTGCAGTCAGTAGGGAAGGTGATTGCCTACTACATTTGTAGCCTGTTCTTCCAAGGAGTCCAGGGCAGGGAACCTTGTACTCCTTTTCTCCATTTTGTCCCTGGGAAGTAGGCTGAGAGGGCATGGCTGGCCCCAGATCACCCAAATTAGCTAGATGAGCTGTTTGGATGGGAATTTGAATCCAGGTCTCCCTGACCTGGTCAGACACTCTAGGCACGACGACACACTAGGTCTCAGTCATGACTAAGTGTGACACTGAGGTAGAGAAAGAGAGAGTGTGTCTGTGTGAATTAGAAAGGTGTTGTGTTAATACAAAGAGCTTTCAGGATTCTAATAAGACCTAAGTACAGCAACCAGAAACAGTTTTGGCATCCAGTATAGAAGAGACATGCATACAGAGAAAATGAGGGACATTAAGAAAGTACAGTTTAGGGATCTAACTGTGCCGTAGTCTTAAATAAAACAGTTCATTGGCAACCACTGTCAAAATTCCCAGAATCCCTTTGGGCACTTCAAAGAACATCAGCATTTACCAGCTTTACTCACAGAATAGGGACCAAAGTATTCACTAGAAAGTGATTCAAAGCATCGTGGACTGGTATCTTGCTGAAAGTACTTCATGTTTTTAAACTTTAACTAAGTGCTTTGCGTTTGTTTTGAATAAAATGGCCGTTCTTTGGTGCGTGGGGCTTTGTTTGAGGCATGACAAGTTGCCCTCACAGTCTCAGCCTGGATTTTCCCACTTGCCCATGCATGCTAATCCTTAAAAGGGCTTCTTGTCATTTCCCCCTCAAAGCCTGTTCTCCTCTTGTGTCTTTTACACAAAAATGGGAATGTCTCAAATAATTTCAGACCAGTACAGTAAGCCATGAATAGCATCAATTATGTGGGCCTTGAAAATGTCAGAACTCTTTGTGAGGCACCAGCTGCTTCAAATACAGCTTTCGGCATGCAGAATAATAATTTTTAAAAATCATGTGGAGAAACAAACTCAGAGTGTTTGTTGCTAAAAACTGAAAGAATGATTTTGAATTAAGTGAAATAAGGAGCGGAGACCTTTCTCCGTCATTATACTGAGGTGGTTTGTTTTGACCAACGGTTGAATTCAGCGACTAAAAAGAATAGGATAAAGAGGAGCTGCATTACAAAATTCACTATCGTGAAAACAACAAGGAACAACGCAGAATATCCATCCCACCCAGTAGACATTTGCAGCTCCCAGGCCAACCAGGGAATCACAGTGGGGACGCCTTATCCTCATGCACAGTTCATTTAGGTTCTAGCAAGTACCCAGATAAATACCTTCCCCTGAGGTAGGTTAGGCTGAGAGGAATTTGGAACCCATGTTTTCCAAGGCTCTGGTCCAACTACTACATTACCCTGGTCCTGCTGAAACCAGTTGACTGGAAGAAGACAAGTCTTTACACCCCATAGTGCTGGCTCCGTATCCTTTATACAGTGAGGCCCCTGCTTTCTTCTTCTTCTTGTGTTTTTGATGTTCAATACAGCAAAAGACTTTCCCGCCCAAAGGAAAATTGGTAGCTGGACAGGAATGATGACGCACAGCTGAGTAGAACTGGATTTATGCACAAGGTAAGTTAGCTACAGTTTAGGGCCTCAGATAAAAAAAGAGTCTCTAAATAGCAAACCCCCCCCCCCCCCAAAAAAAAAACCCAACCCCCCCAACCCTAATAATGTCTAAATTACTTTTGGGTATGGAACCTCCAGGTGGGACCTGGGCATCCACCAAAATTACAGCTCAGCTCCATACTACAGAGATTAGCTCCCTTGGAGAAAATGGATGCTTTTAAACTCCTTTTTAAAAAAATGGTGTGTGGCCTATGGGCTATTAAACCTAAATAAACTTTGAAATGGATGCTTTGGAGGGTGGACTCTCTGGCGCTGTATCCCACTGAGGTCCCTGTCCTCCCCAGGCTCCATCCCCAAATCTCCAGGAGTTTCCCAACCTGGATCTGGCAACCCTCACCCCCCCCCCCCCCATCCCCTGCTGGTGGCCAGGGTGGACCGGCCATCCCTACTTTCTTTGGGAGGAGAGTAATGCTATGACATTACCAAACTTGGCAGAGTTGAGGGTCTCAGCATGTCCTAACCCAGTCCTACTGCTGAGATATGTCCTACTACTAATGGCTAGGCGCTGGTGATTATAACAGATGTGCTACTGGTTATAGTCAAAGTTCTCTGGGGAATAAGATTATATGTAAACAAGAAGAGGGACCCATGATACTCGCGCGGGGGGGGGGGGGGTATTCCCCAAAGCTCCTGGCCTATTGATGCAGGAGGACCTCATGGCTGAGGAGGAAGTGGCCACAGGTAAGCTTCCCCCTCCAGCTGGGCCTGCCAATCCTCCCCCCCCCCAGCCCTGGTGGCAAGGCCCAAGCAGCTCCCAGCCGCCAGCCCAAGGAGAAGGAAGCAGCCGCAGGTAAGCCTTCTCCCCTACCAGGGGCGTAGACTTTTTAAATCCCCGGGGGGGGCGGGGGCTCTCCCGTGTGCGCGCGCAAAGCGCGCGCACGCGCTCGGGATTATGTCCCCGCTGCTCTCCCCCCCCCGCCCCAGGGAGCCGCCACCGCCGCTTCCCTCCCCCGGGCAGCCGGGCCATGCCCGCCCGCCCGCTCGCTGGCCGCGCTCCCCGCCCCCCTCCCTCCCTCTCCCCACTCACCTCGGGCGCCGGCTGCTGCTGCCGCCTGCAGCCGGGGGCTGGCGCGTCGCCCTTGCGGGCCCCCGGCTCCCGCTCCGCCTCGTGCTCGGGGCGTGCGGGGGGGGGCGCAGATGAGCGCCGCCTCTCTCCCCCCCCCCCCACCGCCCCAGGGAGGCAGGAGAGCAGGCCGGAGGTGGGGGGGAAGGAGAGGCGGCGTCACCGGTGGGCGCTCCATTTTGCCGGGGGTGGCTGAGCCCCCCCCGGGAAATTTCGGGGGGGGCTCGAGCCCTCGAGCCCCCCCGTAGTTGACGCCCATGTCCCCTACCCCCCCTGCACCAATGGCGAGGCCCGCACGGTTCCCAGCCGCCGGACCAACCAAGCCTTCTCTCCCCCCCCCAGCACTGGCGGCGAGGCCTGAGCTTGGCCCGTCAAAACTTGTCCCTTCCCCTCCCCTCTCCCCTAGCAGCAGCGAGGCCTGGCCAGCCTGCCAAGCCTTCTTCCTTCCCCCCAGCAGCAGTGGCAGCGAGGCAGTTCTCAGAGTGTTCTCTGCGCATGCGCAGGGAACGCTCTTTTACTTTTGGGGGGATTTAAATATCCGCTGTATCGTTTTAAAAACTTTTTGGATTTTTCTTCACACCTGGGGAGTCCCCCAAGTGTGCAGGAAAATCTCTTTGCCCCCCTTGGTGCCCCCAATGTCCGGATTTAGATATCCGCACGCAGGGGGTGCCTTGGCTATTAGATATATAGATATAAAAGTGGAGACCCGCAAGAAACTTGCAGGATGGCTATCCCATTCCTCACACCTTTGCTTCCTCCCTTCTTCCTCTACCTCTCTCAAACTCTTTCTCTCTTCTGCACCCCCCTTTCTTACTCTCTCTCTCCTCCATGTATGTGACTTCCTCTCTCTTTCTGACCCGTCATCATTCTCTTTGTTTTTCTGCCTCCCTGCCTTATCACTCTTTCTCTCTCTTTCTGCCTCCCATCCCAGGCTCCACCTCTCAAATGTCCAGGAATTTCCCACTTGGATTTGGCAACCCTATTTCCTTCCCACCCAACAGCCAACCTACCTTTATCTGACTTCAGCTTTCCATCTCCACCCCCCTCCCCCACAGCCTCTACCTAGGAAAATTACAGTCTTTCTCCACAGTGGAGACTAAAGCAGCTTACATTATTACTTCCTCCTTGTTATCTGCACAACAAGCCTGTGAGGTTGGTTAGGCTGAAAGTATGTGACTGGTCCAAAACTCCTAATGAGTTTCCACCGCAAGATGGGGATCTGAACCTGTGTCTCGCAGATCCCAATCTGAAGCTCTGTTACATCACAATGCCTTTCATAGGGTGGCTGTTGATGAACAGTAGCAAAGCAGCTGGGCCTAATTAAGTCATGCAAATCAGGTGATATCAAGTCACACAGAGGGTGCTGCCTAGGGATGCCAGCCTCCAGGTGGGACCTGGGGATCCCCTGGAGTTACTGCTCATCTCCAGACTACAGAGATAAGTTTCCATGGAGAAAATGGATGCTTTGGAGGGTGGAGTTTATGGCATTGTACCTCACTGAGGTCCCTGTCCTCCCCAGATTCCACCCCCAAATCTCCAGGAGTTTCTCAGCCTGGATCTGGATCTGCTGCCGGTGGCCAGGGGGGATACTTGGCAACCCTAGACTGCTGCCAGTAAAAACCCTGCCTTTTACTGACAGAGTTAGAACCTCCCCCCTCCCCCAAAGATTCTAATCTCCTCACAGTTGACACCTGGAGCTGATGCCATTTCAAAAGGTATTTGGGGGAATTCAACGGTCCCTGAAGTTTTTAAAAAACTTTTCGGATTTTTCTGCAGACCGAGGAAGGGGCCTGACTATGTAGGAAAAGCTGTTGGGGGAGAGTGAGCTCTATTTCGGCAGAAATAAGCATCCACACAGAAAAAAAACCTCTTGGAATTAGTATATAGATGATTTTTTGGAAACAGACAGAGAGTATTTTAACGTATGGGAAATCTTTTTTAGGAAGCAAATGTGGGGAGAAAAAAATGACTTTTTTGAGATAGGTAAGTAAGGAGGGCAGCACTAGGCTGTGTTCTGTACTAATTTGGTGGCAAGATGAAAAGCTAAGGGCTGGCTCATGCATGCATATCTATCACGTGGTGACTGCAGCAGCAAGTATTTATGTGTGAATAAGATGTCATAGATCAGACATCACAGATACTTAGTTATTATTTATTTAAAACATTTATTAATCCCTTTTCTCCCTTGCAGAACTCAAGGCAGTATACAATACAAATAAAACATTGTAAAAACCCAATAGAACACTATTATAAAACCCATAAAAGTCACAATCTAAAAATTCTGGTTAGCTCTGTCAATAATCAAAGCTAAATCAATTAAAATGTAGTCCTAAATAAAAACTGTCTTCAGTTGCCTCCTGAAGGTTGACAATGGGGAGGCCAGGGGCCCCTCTCTGGGGAAGTTGTTTCATGGTAGAACTTCTTGATAAATTCATGCTGGGGTAGATCCAACCATCCTCCAGGAGGATATGGGATTTCCTTCAGTTTAAGGAGCTTCCCTCCAGTAGAGGAGGAGCAATGAGAGCCACTTCAGATTTGGAGGAAGGCTTGAGCCGAAAGGAAAGGTGGAGTATAAATATTTTTAAAAATAAATACACTTTGCTCGTTGGAGTTGTAGGCTAGGGATAGGAGCCACCCACATATACCCAACACAAGAGGTTGGATCCAACAATTTTGTTCCACTGCAGTAGATATCAATATATCTAATAGAAGCATGTGCCCCCCATCAACACGAAACAGATTTTCCTGCAAACTTTGAGGACCCCCCAGGTTTGCAGAAAAATCTGAAATCTTAAAAAAAAAATACATTGAGGATTTAAATCTCCCCCCCAATACATACTTACCGTGATTCTGCAGTGGTGGTGGCCATTGGGAGCCGCTCTGGGATGCCAAGAGCAGTTCTGGGCCCAGCTGCAGCAGTGGTGGATGCTGGGAGCCACTCTGGGTTCAGAGTAGGGTTGCCATCCTCCAGGTGGCACCTGGAGGCCTTCTGCTATTACAGTTGCTCTCCAGACTACAGAGATCCATTCCCCTGGAGAAAATGGCTGCCTTGGAAGGTGGGCTCTATGGCATGGCACCCTACTGAGGTCCCTCAACTTCCCAAACCATGTTGTACCCAGGATCCACCCCCCCAAATCTCCAGGCATCTCCTAACCCAGAGCTGGCAACCGTAGCTCAGAGTGGCTCCCAGACACCATTGCTGCTGAGGCCAGCCTCAGAGGTGGGTAGTGGGGTCTGGGATCACACTGAACTTCGCGAACGGAGAAGTTGGGATTCCTCCCTGCAAGGCTCATCGGCTGCGTATTTATTTAGCGTATTTTTATCCCACCTTTTCCTTAATGGGACACCAAAACAGCTTATAAAACAATACAATTTGAAGAATCAGTACATGATGCAAAGAAACAAACAAAGATGAAAGTTACACAAGACATCTTGGGCCGGACTGAACTGGTAACCACTAGGCAGAGTTATTGGGCCAGAGGTCGCAAGCTATGGGCTAGGAACCAAGAGCCAAAAGAGTCTTTGGGCTCTTGCCCATTCATGCCCCTGACCACACCAAGGCTTTAAGTACCTGAAGAAGAAACAGCCTAGATCTTACAAGCTGGCAGCCTTCCCACAATTTCCCCACCAGCTGAAAGCACCCATAAGAATATAAGAAGAGCCCTGCTGGATCAGACCAGAGGTCCATCTGATCCAGCATCTTGTCTCACACAGTGGCCAACTGGTTCCTCTGGACGGCCAACAACAGGGCCTAGAAGGTGAGGCCTTCCCCAGATGTTGCCTCCTGGATCTGGGATTCAGAGGTTTAGTGCCTCTGAATGTGGAGGTTCCCCTCAGTCCACCACAGCTGGTAGTCACTGATAGATTTTATTTATTTATTGGATTTATATCCCGCCCTCCCCGCCCTCCTCCATAAATCTATCTCACCTCCTTTTAATATGAACATAAGAAGAGATAAGAATCGCGAGCGTGCTCACTTACTGAAATACTCTTTGGAGGCCTTCTCCACCTCCACAGATTCTGTGAGAAATCAGTGTCATCGTGCCCCAACTTTGGAACATGTTCCCCAGAGACGCCCATTTGGGGCCAATGTTGCATTTTTTTTTCTAGACACCAAGAAAAATATTGTATTCTATCAAGGCTTTTGTGATTCTCTTATGATTTTTGCTACTGCTTAATGTTGATTGCTGTTGGTATTTATGGCTTCAATTATTTTGTCTCATTGGACTTACGTTTACTTCTATGATTTTTTTATTTGACTAGGTTCTAAAGTTATTTAATAAAAACATGCATTTCAACCATTAGTAAAGGTTTCCCTTGTTCAAAAGCCAGTCGAATTCAACTCTAGGGATGCGGTGCGGTGCTCATCTCTGTTTCCAAGGCAAAGAGCCAGCGCTGTCTGAAGACGTTTCCATGGTCATGTGGCCAGCATGACTAGATGCTGAGGCGCACGGAACACTGTTACCGTCCCACTGAATAGCTACTTGCAATTTCTTGCTTTCAAACTGCTAGGTTGGCAGGAGCTGGGACCAGAGACAGGAGCTCACTCCGTCATGCAGCACTTGGGTCTCGAACTGCTGAACTACTGACCTGCTGCAACTGATTAACTCTGTTGGATAGATAATTTGATTTAAATATCTGTTGTTGATAAAGGAAAACTTCATATTAAGATCTATTTCAATTGACTAGTATGCTCATTTTTAAAATTTAATATGATGACCATAAGTGTCACACAATAACCCATTAACTGGAAACACCCAACCTTTTTTTAGCTAGAGCCTTTAATTGTCACTGGAAAAGTAAGCAGCAAATTTCCATAATCAAAGTCCCATTCTTTAATGCCTTAAAAGTATATATTTTTTTAAATGGTGGGGTCAGTTTGATCCCATTTATGTTTCTGTGGGGTTTTGATGTTTACAATGAGGGGTATTTTTGACCCCAATTCCAAATTTTACTCTTCTTTTTTGTGCATTGTTGAAAATATTCTCGAGGCCTGATTTTCTTTTTAGTAGCTAATGCCATGATTGAGAGAGCTATCAGGTTTCCATGATTTTTGCTGTAATATTGGGGTCACTTTGATCCCTATTCCAAAGTAGTATAGTCATTTTTTCTCCTTGGAAGGGTTAACATCATGGCCTGAAGGATGTGACCCCTCCAATCCATCCTGATAAGAGTTTTGAAGAACACTTTTACAACTGTGTTTTGTTATTTTGGTTGCTCTTAATAAAAGATAATGCATGGATTTTATTTTTGGATTTTTCTTGCAATATTAATATATGTTCAGTGATAGTGGTTAAAGTGCTGGACTAGGATCTGGGGAATGCAGGTTTGAATTCCCACTCTGCCATGGAAGCTTGCTGGGTAACCTTGGGCCACTCAAACTCTCTGACCCAAACCTACCTCACGGGGTTGTTGTGAGGATAAAATGGAGGTGAGGAGAGCGATATTAGCCACTTTGGGTCTCCACTGGAGATAAAAGGGGGGGGTATAAATAAATAAATCTTTGCTTCCTGATTTACTTTTGATTTATGAAACACAGCCCTCTCCTAACCATGTTTTACCAAGAGTAAGCCCCTTTAAGTTCAATGGGACTTGCTTCTATATAATTGTGTACTTCTAAGAGCAAGACATTACCATTTTCTTAACCTTAGTTAAAAAAAGCTTTTTTAAAAAATTAAGCGGCTCCCAACTTTTGAGTCAGATTTTGCTTCACAAAGCTAATTACATTTTGAATGAGAGAATGAGCGGCAACTCATCCCATTCTGGTTTCCAAAGAGAGAACTGAGCAGACAGTCTTGTTAATTTCGCATATAGACTTGGAATAAAGTACAACATCCATCATCTCATCAAAATTCAATTAAAGTTCAGCCCAGCATCTTAGGAAAAGGAGCCAATTTTCTGCTGGAAGCAGAGCTATTAGAACAGTCTTTTTTTAAAAAAATAAAAACTGTAATGGTGTTCTCATTCTGGGCTCCAATTCAAAAGAATAACCAGTTTGGGTCTTCAAATTACCCTTTACATTACAAACAAAAAGCTAGAACACATGTCATCTAAAGCTGAAGCTTTGTCATTACTTTAATGCATGCTGTCAACACACTTTGTCAGACACCCAAGAGGTACCGCTTGCCTCTTCAGTTAGGCTCGGAAGTAATCCTATTTGGAATGGTTGGTTAGCTGGTTATAGCTACTCACCAAACTGTGATTTTTGAGATTCTGGGCTGGGGAAATGATTCATCAACCCCAGGGGATATCTGTGCTTGCTTTGTGCAGCACATTCATTTGCCCCTAAGTCTGTCAAATTATTAAAGCCTTTTAGTTAACCACCTGTGCTTTAACTAAACAATTCACATTTAAATGTATCTGCCAAAATAGCAGAATAGGTATCCTATTGATCTACTGAAGAGCTAATTAATGTTTAACAAAATTACTATTTGATAGAAGGCCATCTGTAATGTTTTTCTCAGTCATTTTGCTAAATGAAGTATCCTATAAACGCATCCCCATACTCTTTAAAATCACAGTTCTGTTAATTAAAATGTTTCCTCGCCAATTACAATTGAAAACTAGTGGCTTTTGAACATACTCCTCTTATATGGAACCAGGGGTCATTTCGAGCAGGAACACGCAGGAACGCCCAGGAGTGGGAACATATACCAGCATTCCCTCTAAGCTGAGTTAGTGTGAGCTAGCTCACAGTTTTTTAGCCTCCAGCTCACCCATTTTGGTCTCGGCTCAGGAAGGATGGCTCCAGAGCAAACTGATTTATGCAGTAGCCAAATTGCTCACTGACAGCTTTTATACCAGGAGCTCACAAAGTAGAATTTCTGCTTACAAGAGCTTAGAGGAAGCATTGATGGTAATGCACTGTGGAAAAAAAGCAAAAGCGTACTAACTTGATCTGTATTTTCTTGCTTGTTGTAGGGGAGCTTCCCTGCAAGAGCAAAGGAAACCTAAAGGGCCTTTTCTCACTAGCTTTCCCCCGCGGTTTACACCGAAGCTAGCACCGGAGCTTCTGGTCAGTTTCCCACCATTTGCTCCCTGCTCACAATTTCCTCCAGAGTATCACTGCACTGCTCCGGAGCTTCCCTGGAGCAAGAAAATCCTGCTGGAACAGGATTTTCTGGGAAACTGACCAGAAGCTCCGGTGCTAGCTTCGGTGTAAACCGCGGGGGAAAGCAGTGAGAAAAGGCCCAAAGTGTCTTTAGTCAAAGTGTAAAGCTCTGCTGGTCCCACAGCCCGCCAGCTCTGAGTTGGGAAATACCTGGAGATTTGTATTTGATACCAATTGTTTATGGCAACGCTGTGTGTATCTTGTTGACTTTTTGCTCCCATTCTGGTACGCTTTATTTAGATATTCTGCCCAGTGGGACCACTAATCTCCAGTTTACACCCTGGTCTTGAGAAGAAGTTTGCACAACAGTGTAGAAAGATGTACTTGGGAAATAAACAAATCTAATGGATATCACAACAATGGATAGAGTGGAGGCCTTGGTTAGCTACAATCAGGGCTTTTTTGGTAGAAAAAGCCCAGCAAAACTCATTAGCATAATAGGCCACACCCAACACCAGAAACTCATTAGCATATTAGGCCACACCCCCGACCGCACAGCTCCCTCCCAGGATTGGTTTCCCCAGGTACCCCACAGGTTGCGAGGTGCCTGGGGGAACCTGAGGAGGGGAGGCAGTTTAAGCTGCCTTCCCTCCCTGGATTGGCCTGACTTCCTCAGGTGCCCCAAGGGGGGGGGGGGAGGCTGTAGGCGTGTCCAACTTGGAAGCCAGCCGGAACTCCATTCCTGTGCGTTCCTGCCCCAAAATAGCCCTGGCTACAATATGTATGCTTTGAATGGTCCCACAGCAGTCAACAAATATTTGAAGCAACCAGGACTTGCTTCCTGGAACAAAGTCATTTGATTTCATAACCCTAAACTAAAGAGACCAAAGCAAATCTCTTTAGTTTCAGGATTTCTTTCTTCTAAAGAGGCCCGATCAACATCCTAAAGAGGCCCGATCAACATCCGAACTTATATCATGATATACATTTGATGTTGTAATTATTTCGGAGATTTTTATGCTGCCTCTCCAGAGTCCTATTGTGTATACCTGAACGTAGGGCAATCCTTTGGCTAATTTTTAAATGACTTATAAAATGAACTCATGAAGCTTGATCACCGCTGGACGTTCTGACCCAACTGGAAGTTTCTCCAGTAAACAGCAACACCTTCTGTCTTGCATCTCAAGAGGGATAGACTATGGTCCTTTCCACACTTGGATCTCATCCCTGGTTTTATCAACTCATGTCACAATACCTTGCATTTATCCCTTTATCCCGGGACAAGTGTGGGGTGAAACCGGGCTGACCTCAATGTAATGTGGAAACAATAAATACCCCGAGATAACTACAGGGGTGAACTCGAATGTAGTGTAGAATGTAAGTGCAAAGACAGGGCTGAACCAGGATTTAAGGTCTAGTGTGGAATCATCCATAGGGTGATCATGCTATGCAGAATGTGGACCTGAATACAAACTCTCTCGCCAAGCCTGAATCTGGGGTTGCCGGATTTCTCCTGGCCACTGGCAGGGGATGTAGGGTTGCCGGATCCAGGTTGGGGAACTCCTGCAGATTTGGGGATGGAGCCTGTGGAGGACAGGGACCTCAGTGGGGCACAATGCCATAGAGACCACCCTCCAAAGCATCCGATTTCACCAGAGGAACTGATCTCTGTCGTCTGGAGATGAGGTGTAATTCTGGAGGATCCTCAGATCCAACCTGCAGGCTGGCATCTTTAGGCCTGTCCAGGCACAAGAATTAAAAAAAAACACATCAGAGATTGTTTCACTGACTCCCACAAACCACACAGGGACTACTAAGGCAGCTGCAGACCCCCCCAGAAGGTTCAGTAGGATTCAGAAAGAACATGTCGCACAAAGCTCCCAACCACTGTAAAAGTCCTGAGGGTGAGGGGGAAGATTCTTACAGGAAAATCCAACACTGACTTCCATGGAATTAGAAGGGTGCAGCTCAACTTAGGATAGCCCTGCTAAGACTTCTGGGAAAAGACCACCACCAAGCGGGAAAAATATTAGTTTCCCTTAACATTTTACGATGTGAAAAAACCCCAACGTTTTTGCAAACAACAATAAAGACTCCAAAATTTAATCAAGGTTTTATTTATAAACATAACATTTACTATAAAAGCTGTTGCATTTTAGACAATTTCTTACTTTCCAGAGGCATTTTAGAATAAATATCAATGTAGATTAGTGTAATTGCTACTCAACATTTCTCCAAGTTGGACACAGTTGTCCTTCGGTGATCTGGCATATAAAGTAGCCCTCTTTTGGCTCACCAACTTTTTTATCACCATCTCAATAACTACAGTGGATATGGAATTAACCCTACGTAAGAAGAATAAGGACCACTATGAAGTTTTGAGAGTGAAGTACATAAAAATAATGACACGGTTATGCCTGCTCTCTAGAGAAACAAAAAGCTAAATACAGTTTTTGGAACACCTAAAAAATCCTGTTACATTTATTATATTGGCGCGTCAACAGTAAATCACTCTCTGAAGCACACCGACCGTTTCAAATCATCATAGTAGCAAAACGTTTTTTAAAAATTTCCTGCCCCACTGCTCCAGCCTATTTAAAGAACAAACATGTCACAATTAAAACAGCTGAAAAACAGAGGGCTGAAATATGAGTGAAACCTGAAATTAAGTATAAAGAGGAAGAGTTGGCAATTAGAAAACAAACAGAACCTCCTCTCTATGCTGGTGACTGATCAATTATCACGGAGGAGTTGGAGCTGCGATCGGCTTTTCTGTTCAAGTTTTGATACATGTAAAAATAGCCACTACCGTGTTACAGTGACATGGAAGAAAAGGGGTAAAAAAGATGGTCAGCTACATTCATGAGCAGTCCTGCCACAGAAATCTTGTTTAAAATGTTGTGCATGGAAAATTCTGTTAGCATGCAAGTTCTGGCTACAAATTACGCTTTTGCTGAAAACCAGCAGGGCTTGGAATCCCTTCTCTTTAAACAAAAGAGACCTGCACAATTTTGCGTTTAGACTTGATCATCATTATCCTCATATACAAGCAAAATAATCACAACGTACTAGGGACATCTCCAGCGGAAGCCACTTGGAAATGAAGAAGAGTCATGCGAGAACCCACTTGGCTCTTTTACAAGTCCTGTTCATTTCAATTAGACTTTTAAGAGAACTTCCCACAGGATTATGCGCAAGAAAAACACCACCACATGGGGCTAGGGGCATATCAGCACCACTGACTTCCAGTGGCTTCAACATACCCAACTGTGCACTGGATGCAAACCCAGGCCAGCCATTGTCCACACACAATCCGATCAGCTGGACTGCAGCAACTCTGCGTGCCAGACTGCACCCCTTAAGAGTACGCCAGTGTCAGAACATATCCACAAGTCAGCTCTGCCTCATTGCATAACTAACCAGCAAAGTATACAGATTAGTACTGGATCCACAAAGTGACCATGCCCGGACTCAGCCACAGGATCCAAAACGCACGTCTGTGCAATGGACACGGAGGATGTCATGCTGGCCTTGGTATGGGAGTTTGGAACAGTGGAGTGGATTCACCTTTCCTCCAAGAAGTCTTCCTCCAACTTAAGCAGCTCTTCCACTGAAGGAAAAGCTGCTTAAATTGGAGGAAGGCTCTTTGGGCTGGAAGAAGGCTTCACACTTTGCTCAGTTTAATTAGAGGACAGGGGAAGAATCTACCCCCATTGTTGTGGCTGGGCTCTCCTCTGGCATGTCTTCCTTGGTTTAAGAGAAAAAATGCACCCCCCACTTTCCTGTGGAGATGCAGGAAACAGGAGATGCAGACCAAGCATGCAGAGACGGGAAAAGTGGTTGCAACAGCAAGGTTTGAGAGCTCTGCTTCTCTGCTTCCTTCCCTCTTGCCTCCAGGGGGTTCCTGAGCACATGATTCCACCTGGCTGAGCAAGAAACTAGCATGGGTTGTACCATTTGCACAGCTGACTTGTGGAGTTGAACACGTGGGAGTCACAGGGTGATTTCCCCAGGCTCCTGAGAGCTGAGGCGTGCTTCCAGAATTTTAAAAAAAAGGGTGGGAGAGCACATTGCATTCTTACACCCCACCAACGTTTGTGCGCAGAGTGTCAAAGAATGAGCCATTTTCCGAAGAGCCCATTCCTCACGTTTCTGCATACTGATCTGGTTGAGTTCTGTGACTGGAAGGAGGCACAGACCTATGCAGGAGGGCGTAATTCTGCAGTTTCTCAGCAACTTATAACAGCGAATGCAGAGATATAGCAGAATATCCCACCCCCAACAAGGCTAATTGGAAGGAGGGAAGGGCAGAGCAGGGAAGCATGCCAAGACGCAACCTCTCATATACGTGCGTGCATAGGCGCCTTTAATGATTTAATCGGTTTCTCACAATGCACTAGCCATTCTTTCATGACACGACACTGTGCCCTGGCACACAGTTTAGGAATTACTGCTTTTAAAGCAACGTGCACCCGTCAGCAGGGAGGAGGAGGAGACGTATTTATAAGGAATGGGTGGCTTTCATCTACATAGTGTGCATTTCTGGTTTTGCAAAGAGGTATTCTGACTGGACTGTGCCACCCTCAAGGTTATATAAATGTATCTGAACAAATCAGGCTAATGGTTATAAACATGGGACTCGGCTGTACAGGCGTCAACAACTACGCTGTCTATACAACTGCTCTCTTGAGAACAGCTCCTACCAACCTCTGTCCTTGGGAATGATCTTGTTTTGTTTTTTTTAAAATAAGTTTCCTCTGTACGCCACTGGTGACCGCAATAGCTTTGTATTTTCTAAGGCACCATTTTAATAAAATGTGAAACGCCCCATCAGACTGCAACAGGTTTAAAAACTGGACAGCAAGAAAGTGTGCAAATGCTTTGGAGGAGACGAAGGAAAACATTTTTGCATGGGCCCACAACTGCGTGCAAGATCTGCCTCCGCAGGAAAAGAAATAGTTAGCTGCTGTGTGACAACGCCCCCCCCCCCCCCCATGGGTCCCTGGGAAATTATTGCTTACGGAAGAAACGTCCACTATTTCATTTCATTAACACACCTGGAGACTGTTGATGTGTACACACAGTCATATACAACTGGGTAATTAATTTTGCATTTTTAAATATTCTCAAGGCAGCATAAATATTTTTTTTCCCTTTTCGAAGTCCACATTCAGTTGCTAGCCACATGTGCTTTCCAAATCACTGCTTCACCTACCAGCCGGCTGAATCTCAGGCTCACAAACCAACACTGTGCTGGCATTCACGACAGCCTGTCAGCTAAATCTCGTAATATCAGCTCCTGTACTCATCTCCTGCTCTGTTTCCTATATCATGCCGCAGCAAAGTAAGGAAAGAGAAACAATGATAATTAGAGATTCACATGGTGCCATTTGTAGTGAACCCACTTAAATTCAAATTCAAGTGCCCCATTTTGGCCTAATCTTCCCAATTTTTAATGCATGCGAAATACTCTCAATATAGCTTGGAAAAACTGCTGACTCAAAATGGCTGATTCCCACAATGCTCCAGTGACATACGTAACTGGAAAACTATCTGAGAGGAGCATAAGTTGCTGCTTCCCACAACAATGCCATTGGGCCTAGGTCAGAGGGAAGCAACCACTGCCCAGGTCTGTCCCCCACTGTCCCCCATCCCTTCCATTACTTATGTCATCAGCAGTGTTCCCCCTAAGCTGAGTTAGTGTGAGCTAGCTCACAGTTTTTTAACCTCCAGCTCACATACTTTCGTCTTAGCTCAGGAAGGATAGTTCCAGAGCAAATTAGTTTATGCAGCAGCCAAATAGCTCGCTCACGACTTTAATGCCAGCAGCTCACTAAGTAGAATTTTTGCTCACAAGACTTAGAGGGAGGGAGCATTGGTTATCAGAGCAGTGTAGACAACAGTTTTGGGACTGAAGGTTGCTATGGTAACATAAGAACGATTCTACAGTGGCGTGTGCGTGGATGACAGCAAACAGAGTTCATATGCTCAAACCAGGGACTGCTGCCTGCTAAGCTAACCCCTTCCAGCTCGGCTTCCCTTTGCAGCATTTGGCTGAAAGCATGAGGCCACGGCCTTTGTTGAATCATCCCATAGTGATCGATTCCACGTTGTGATTAACAAACAGCCAGTGTGGTTACCATGGGAATAAGGGCGAGATTAAGTTCTGTGTAAAGGAAACACTTTGATGGTAAGCACACCTATTTGGAAGTACATTCTGTCGAGGTAAACCAAACTCACTTCCAAGTATGTATGCTTAAGTAAGATTTCCCCCTTAAAGCACACGACTGATGTCCTTTAGTCAAACACGCCCTTTCATGGTCCTGCTTTTTCGATTTAGTTCAATACATGCCATATCATTGGGAGTACAGAAGATTTTTTAAAAATGCAAGCATTCTCACATACAGCGGTATTTCTGAGAACTGAAAAGAAGTAAACCAGTCGTCCTTCGGCTGTACCAGTCAACTAAAATCTCAAATACTTATTTCACCAGTGCCCCCTCTCTACAGAGTGAAAGTGCAAACTCCCGCAGCTCCTGGGGATTCCCACGTGTGCAGGGTATCTCCCCCCTTTCCCTTTAATGCTGAGGAAAGCCCTGGTATGCATGGGTCTTTCCATGTGCAGGTGCACATGGGTCTTTCCCCATCATTGCCAGTGGGAGGCTCTGGCTTGTGGGTTTGCCCTGCGCACGCTGTGGGGCCCATTTGCATGATGTAGTCTTACAGTACTGATGTGGAGAAGGATTTCCTCCTGTGCATTATGCCAACTCCTTAATTCTCTGGCAATTCGATTTTTGAGGTGATGGACAGGTGGGAGAAGTTCACCTTGACCCCACCACCACCGCTGAGAGTCAGATGCCACGTTATTTAACTTCATCTATGCTGCCCAGGAGGAAAGGTTTCACAGTCGCAATGCACATGTCCTCAAGTATACCGGACCATCATACACAAAACTCCAAAGGACAGATATTTGTACTATCAGTGAACTTCTGGACACATATTTCACCACTCTTGACTGAGATGGGGGCCTGGCCTCCAGGAACAGATCTGACTCACAGGCTGCCAGCCGGCTTTTCCTGGCCTCTCTCAATCAGGTGTTTCTGCAACTGATGAATGCAAGTATTACTAGGGAAGCTTAGTGGACATACCCTCATTAGAAAAAATATTTTTGTTATCATTAGGAACATTTATCTTATGCACACACAAATTGCTTGATCAAAGCAATAATTTATTCATAGAATTCCTACCCTCCACTGAAGGTAATATAGTAAAACGTCGGAGAATTACAGTATGCTTTATCAAAGTAGTGTCTTTGTATATAAAAAAAACACAAGTTACCGCTTTAATAAGAAACAGAAAAGTCACTTTCTGTGATGCTTAATTTCACCCCCCTCCCCAACGCACCTAATTAAATTAATATGTTGGCATATTACAGAACACCTACAAAGGCTATGTAAACTTAAAATCCCCAGTTCCTAGTTTTATTAAAACAGAGCAGATTTATTGCATCTTTGTTTCCTTGTGACTTGCCAAAAATCCCCCCCGAAGCGCAGACTCTGAAACCACGCAGCACTGACAATACGGAGCGGGCTCTCTTGGGAAGGCAGGGAGCTAAGTGTCCAGAGACGCAACTCATACATGTAATGCAAGTGAATTAAGGAAGGGAAACAGGTATTGCATTGGAAAGGAGCTGATGTAATCTTTTATGCCAGCCTTTCAAGATGAGAGGAGAGCCGCGAAGTCTGCGGGCAGAAGCTTTTACGAGAGATTGTCCCGATGCAGCCGCGGGAATGCAGTTGTGACCTTCCTCCTCGCAGAATACTTTTGTAAGCAAGACAAGAGAAGATGCATGTCACAAAGTCGTTGGCTGACCAGCGGCTATATTTAAAAAAAAGAAAATAATGCCCAGTTAATTAATTATCTCAGAAACAACAAAGCTGCTAAAATGTATGCACTGGGGATACAACCCTCTGATAGCCCCCTTGTCGATCACTATCCTAACGGGATAAATACAGCATACAAGCGGGGCTAAAAATGGAGATTAGAGATTAAGCAACAGCCTACAGGTTGCCTGAGCTCTGGTCTTGTGTATGAATTCCTCTGCTATCTGCACCTTGGAGCGTACACAACAAAGAGTTGGGGGGCTGCTGACGTGTTGATGACATGTTGCCATCAAGATGCAGCTGATGTATGGTGACCCCGTAGCATTTTCAAGGCAAGGAATAAGCAGAGGAGGTTTGCCACTGCCTGCTTCTGCATAGCAGCCCTGGACTTCCTTGGTGACCTCCCATCCAAGAACTAACTTAGCTTCTGAAATCTGACAAGACCAGGCTACCCGGGGCTATCCAGGTCAGGGTATCAGAAAGTATACACAGGCTGGAATACATGTGGGTTTTCCCAGAAGGCCAAACAGCATCCCCAGACCATTTCAAGCCAGGGAAATGGCATGAGGAGCGCTGAGACCCCTTCTCCACATGCACCGTGGTACTGATCTGACTCTGGTATCACTCGCATAGTAGTTGCAGAAAAACCGCAACTCGTGTCAGACTGTTTGGTCCTTTTCGCATTTCCCTGCCACTCTGGGTTTTCTCAGTGTTCGAGTCGAGGCAATTTAAGTCCACAGCAAAATAACATCAAAATAACCCAGGGCGACAGCAGGCTGAACCTGGGCTAACCACTGAAGGGAGGCAATGCAATGCAGAATGGGGGGGGGGGGACAGAATACAAAGAAGGTTGAACTCGATTTTAATGCAGAATGGGGGAAAAAATGGATTTAAAAGGTTGAATTCAATTTTAGTGCAGAATTGCTTGGAGGACACCGCAGTGAACATGGATTAAAAGGATTGTGCAGAAAGGGCCACAGTGCGTGGGGATCCCAAACCAACCTGTGTGCTTTGAAACACATGAACTGGCTGACACTGTGAGGTATGTAGTCTTGGGCGTGCTGAATAAATATGCAAGAGATCTGCGCATAGAGGCTTAATGTAGTAGAATTTTCCAAATAAGGTACCGCAACAATTATTCTGTAATCACGGTGCCACAAAGAAAGGATTTCTAGGTATCTTTTTAAAAAGAATTTATAGGGATTTAACTTTTGTTTAATAGAGCAGCCGTTTAAACTGTCAAAATGTTGTTGTTTAAACATTAGCAGGCTCAGAATGTATCTAGCCCAATGCATATTCTTACATATTATCAGTACTGCTACTTAGTTTTGTTAAGAAAAATGAATATCTTTGCATGCTCCAGTGTCAGTCTTGTGCACAGACGACTAACAGTAAGGCCAGCATTGGAGAACACAAATCCCACAGGCACAGATGACCTTGGAATGCACAGAAAACCCTTTTACACAAATGCCGTATTTTTCGCTCCATAAGACGCACCTGACCATAAGACGCACCTAGCTCTGCTCGGTGCCGTGGCTTGGGAAAGGTGAGGGGGGTTTAAGACGCACACACTTTCCCCCCCACTTTTTTTGGGAGAAAAGGTGAGTCTTATGGAGCAAAAAATACGGTACATAAACAATAAATAGATCCTTACTTTTTAAATGTTTTACATCCTTAAGGTGTAAGTTTATTTCACCCACAACTAGAGCGCAGGCAGTTCAACACCAGTCTTGCATGAGCTCCTTTAAAAAAAAAGATCTAGAATCTCCACTGATCTAGTTTAAGTTTACCAAGCAAGGGAATTAGATCAGGATGGTTGAAGACCCCATTAATGTGAGCCCGGTGACCCAGAGTATATTTTCCTGCCTAAGAAATGTCTTTCAGGGTTCAATCACAGTTCCTCTAGCTGTGGAGGAGGAAATAACCCATCTCCTAACCAGAATGACATCAGTTTTACAGACTGAAATGCTACACGACAGCACCCTCTATTTTTCTGGAAGTGGAATTGTCTCTGAGCCTCAAAAACAGCTCTGTAGGACTCGTCTTTTCTTATTCTTTCCCTCTGTAGAAAAACAGAAAGCATTTTCCAGAAGCAGTACATTTCCTGTGATTCCTTTTATTAGTCATGATGACATGTACAGGACATCGGTGAGGGACAGCCTTCCTCTCTGGGCTGGCAGGCAGAGGTCCTTCCCCTTGCATGAAGAATCAGAGGGCCCAGGAGGCGCATTGGAAAAGTTGTAGCTCAAAGCTTACCCTGGATTCTTTTTGCTCAGGGCAGTGGGCCAGCAGGGAGTGGGAAATTTATTATGCAAATAGGCTGATAACCAGTCTCCATCCGCTCTGAGCTGTTTGCACTAATTTTTGAATGGAAAAAATAAAAATCAAAAAGATCAAAACCAAGACCCACAGAAGCCAGCAGATTCCTTCGTCTAGGCCTCACGGCTTGGGCCAGTGTAGAAGTTTACAAAAGGTGCCGGAAGTGGGGCCTCAGCTGCAGACATGAGAATCCTGAAATTCTTCCACCATTATCAGGGTGGGGAGATTATGCTCCTGCTAGCAAGCCCTTCCCATGTGCCGTTTCTAGGGACGGAGGGAGAGGATCAGACGGTTCACCTACCAAGGGGCATCCCATCAACTCTGAGACTGACTGCCAGTGGTTTTTGTATATCTATTTCTTCCAGGAATGAGTGGAACTGAAGAGGAGAAAGCCTCTCTGATGCAAATACAATCATCCTCAAAGTACGTAAAAATCCTCTTGCAAGATTTCAAAAGAGAAAGCAGAAAAGCATTCTAGAATGCAATTTTTTGGGGTAACATCTGGTTCAGACAGCAAGTGTTTTCAAACAACATTAAATCAGGACAAGAGCAGGGGTCCTTTCATAAAAAAAGAGGTGCAGGAGCTCATTAGCATAACTTATTTGCATATGCCACACCCCCTGATGTCACCGGAAGTGTCAGAAGGCAACACACCTCTGACATCACTGGAAGTGTGTTAGAAGAAAGAAAGGAAGGGAGGGGGGAAGGAACGAAAGGAACAGGAAGGAAGGTAGGTAGGTGGGGGAGAGAAGAAAGAAAGAAAGAAAGAAAGCAAGCAAGCAAGCAAGCAAGCAAGCAAGCAAGCAAGCTTCTCTCCCCCCCTCTTGCTTGGGCACTGGGGCCCAGCTTTTCCCTCCCTCCCTCCCTCACCCCCCCCCAGGAATGGTGAGGGGGGGATGGGGGCTCCTTCCCGGGCCGGCGGCCTGCCGCCGGCTCAGGACGTTCAGCGGGGGGGTGGGGGAGGGTTTTCCCCCAATGTCGGGGACATTGAGCGGGGGTGGGAAGGGGTTTCTTTGAGCGGGGGGTGGGGGTGGGAGGGGGTTTCTTTCCCCGGCCGGCGGCCTGCCACCGGCTCGGGGACATTGAGCAGGGTGGGTGGGTGTTTCTTTGAGCGGGGGTGGGGGTTGGGAGAGAGTTTTTTCCCCGGCCAGTGGCCTGCTGCCGGCTTGGGGACATTGAGCGCGGGTGGGTGGGAGGTTTTTTTCCCTCCGGTTGGTGGCCTGCCGCCGGCTCGGAGACATTGAGCAGGGATGGGTGGGAGGGGGTTTCTGTCCCCGGCTGGCGGCCTGCCACCGGCTCAGGGACATTGAGCGGGGTGGGTGGGTAAGAGGGGGTTTCTTTGAGCGGGGGTGGATGGGAGAGGGGGGTTTTTTTCGGGGATATTGAGCGGGGATGGGTGGGAGGGGGTCCAACCCAGTGCCGGCCCTGCTGGGGGCAGGGCTTAGTAATGTGCCCGCCCCCCAGCGTCTTCACTGGCGGGGCGGCGCTCCGCTTCGCTCCGGCCCCAACGGAGCCCCAGACAAGAGTATAACTTGGTACAGACAACATGCAGAACTAATTAGCTAGTTATGCTAGTTAAGAGTGATTGTCTGAATGCCACTATGATTATTTGGAGTCTGTCAAACCAGGATCTGAAACCACGGTCTGGAGTTGGTTTATTAAGCACAGTTAGGCTTAGCTAGGCTTTTGTGTGATGTATGAATACAGACATCCTGGCTTAATCCTGACAATGCCCTCAAATGCTCCCTGGCCACAGGGACACATGGCCCGAGCAGAAGCAACGAACTCAGCATTTGTGAGGCATCCAGGTTTCACAAACTAACCACGGTTAAAACAAACTATGGTTTTGTGTGGTCTGAATCGAGACTCTGTGCTGGATAGGCTTATAGACAGCTGCAGCATTCAGCATAGGAAAGGAAAAGGAAAACAAACAGCCCATATCAAACTGAGAACAGACATTTGGCACTTACTTCTGGATCTGATGTAACAATCGTTGCAATTGAGAAGACCATTTCTAATCCGGACGTCTGTGCCGCTGGCTGCGTCTCCAAGCTGACCCTTGCAAATTCCGCACTATTTGTGAAGAAAGAGTGAAGGACTCGTCAGGACGCATCTGCACTACAAACTGATACTGGCTTTATACCAGCTTAATTGTGAGAGTGTTTTGGCCAAGGTGCTATGGAGTCTCAGATCATCTGCCCCCCCCCCCCCCGGCTAATAATCACAGTTCATTGGGAAGGATGAGTACATCAGTCAGCTGTGTAGATATGTCATTTGGGCTTCTTTATTCAGCTAAAAAAGAAGGGCCAGTTTTGTGGTACTTCATCTCCATGGCAGGCAGGAAGTGTTGGTGGGATGATTCCCTCAATTCTGTCTGTAATGGGTTGGATAGAGTGTTTCCATGGATGACAAGATTTTTCCTTGCATAGCACAGCTTTCTCACTCACTCACACGCCCTTCCGCTGCAGCCACTCAAGAACAACAATTCAGGGAGCATTTTGGGCTACAGAGGGAGGATGGAGGCAAGGAAGTTGTGCGCGGCAGGCAGAAATCCTTCCATCCATAGAAATGCTTCCATGACTCCAAACCCAAGTCGCGGCGGTCTTGTCACCCAGATCCTCAGGATTACAAACGCCTTTACAAAACGTTTGGTGTTGGCTCAGAGTCTGTCCACTTCCCAGTAACAATGAGGATTAGCTTCTTGCCAGAACAAGAGGGCAATGTGGAAGGCAACCTTTAGGCAGGGAGAACATATAGAAAATCCTACCCTGAAGCACTGAATATGGAAATAAAGACCAAGGGTTTCGATAATCATGGCTGCTCCTTTCCCCAGAGCTTGTCCACAGCTAGAGCAGAGCTTCCTTCCACTGATAGACCTAAAATGATAAAAAAATAAAATAAATTAATCATTCAGGGTTGCTTTGATTGATCCATAGGTGTCTTGCGAATGTGCAGAATGAATTATGTGATGAAACACCCCAATATCTGACAACAAGACTAAGTCCCCACAAAGAATGAAAATATTAAGTGTCTGGACAATGTGGTTTAACTCTGTAATACCACTGGTCAATGACTGGCTCTCAAAGCTGCTTCTTTGCAAAAAGGTCTTGTGTTTGAGTACAGATGCCAAAGTACAGGGAATAGCCCAAGGTACAGAGACCCCTGGCCAGAAGTTACAAGGTTTGCAAGACTCCGATCCAGGTTTGCTTTCAAGGAGATTTTAATAAATCAGCACACTTACAGAAATAGCAGGTTAAGCTTCCATCTGCTGGGCGTCGAACACACACATACAGTAAAGCTTGCCATAATCCAAGACAAGATACATAGCTACAACTAAACATCTTATATCCTAATTGCTGGCTACAAGTCAAGAATATCTTCATCAAACCTACATCCTGAACACTGTGGGGAGCCAGGCCATATCTTGCACCTGGCACCGTATAGCTGAGAAAAACAAGTCAGCTTTCCTAGATAAGAACTTGGGAGAGTGTTAATAAAAACATACAAAGAATATTCTCCTGGGAAAGGCCTGCCAGCCATCCTCCCAGGCAACTAGAGGTCAAGCACTAGCAGAAAACCAAAATGGAGTTACAGAGGCTATACAGCATCTCTAGAATAGGAGAGGTATTTTTATTAGACACCCCCATTTGGAAAACGAACAGAACGCACACTGTGTGTGGATTCAATGTCAGTCTTCTCTGTCAATATACAGGTAGGGATCCAGAGTTCAGTAAAGTACCCACACAATAGAGAACACAACAACTGAATTTATTGTTATCAACTCATTCAATGTCTAACAGGTACCATCTCAAGGTACTCCATGTTCATAATGGGTTATGAGGATGTTGCAACTAAACCAACTGGATCCCTAAGCTTCAGATCAACCATCTTTCGAAAGACTAGGAATCCATGCTTCAAAGTGGCATTGAAGAAATCTCTGATTTCAGTGCAAGAATTATGCTTAAGAATCTAAGTGGGTTGCAGAGTAACCCTAAACTGAGCTACACCCATGGACTGCAGGGGATTTAGAAGGGTCTACGTCCATTTAGGATTGCATTGTAAGTAGGGAAGTGAAATCAAGTGCCAGACAGGAAGTCTTGGTTGGAAATCATAACTTTATGAAAGCAGTGAATCAGCTCATAGGCCTTCCTATACCTGTTGGGTGACTGGCTTTGTACTGTCAGAGAACATGGCGACTGTGGTCCACTCCGGAAGCTCTCTTGGCAGCCTGCCCTGAAGTACAAGGGAGAAAAGAACGGTGGTGAAGTATTAACAGGAAAAGCTCTGCCCTTCAGTGGCAAACTGGAAACAGTATTTATAGGGCAGCCTTCTACCTAACAATGCTGAATAGTTTTTAAGACCACTTCTGTCACTTCAGGTAGCATGGGTTCTAGGGGGTAGCAGGTTTACAGGGACAAAGATTCAGGTTCTGGGCCCTAGGGGCTTGATTTGCTGACCAGAGACTGAGTCATGGCCAGTTCCTGCAAACCACAGATCAAGGGGTAAAACCGTGTCTAAACTTCACTCCTACACATTGCTGTCAGCATGTCACATGTTTGAAGAGTCCCTCGTGTAACAATAATCTCCCAATAACTGTGAGAGCCAGTTTGGTGTAGTGGTTAAGAGCATGGACTCTGATCTGGGAGAACCGGGTTTGATTCCCCACTCCTCCTCCACATGCAGCTGCTGGTGTGACCTTGGGTCAGTTACAAGTTCTCTCAGAGCTGTTCTCTCAAGGGCAGTTCTCAAGAGAGCTCTCTCAGCCCCACCTACCTCACAGGGTGTCTGTTGTGAGGAGGGGAAGGGGAAGGAGATTGTGAGCTGCTCTGAGACTCCTTCGGGTAGTGAAGAGTGGAGTGTAAATCCAATCCCCTCCTCTTCTTCTGCTTTCCTATGTGTTTCAGGGCAGAGGCTAAGCTGGAACCCCCACTTTCCCCTTACATGTTTTATTTGGAGGAGCCTCCATGAAATTCACTGCCTGTTATCTAATGTGATACAAGCCTATAAGGCCTGGAACATTTTACCACCTTTTCTGTAGACTGCTTATCAGGTGTCATATCCTTTCTCCTATGTAGAGCACAAGCCCTTCTCCCCTGAGGAGGCTTTGGACAGGCGCAAGGAACACGGGGCCTTCCGAGAAATCCTCCACCCCCCCCCCCCCCGAGTCCCTGCCTGAAGGGTCTGCGCTCTCACACCTCTCTTCTTAAGAAGACTGAGAAAATAAGCTAGCAAGCAAACTTCCATTACCTACCTCCTAATCTCTTTTGTGGAATTGGCTGGCAGACCTAAATTATCCTCCAAGGGTGAGGTCTTCTGTCTTGTGTCTGAGACATGTGGGCTCTGTTTAGTTAATAACTGTTGAGTCCATGGCACTTCTGAAAAGGAAGATCCAGAATAAGCAAACAGTTATGGTTAAACTAGTCTTTGACAGACACACATTTTAATATGTGGCCTTGTGTCAAAAGGAAAAAAGCAACGGACCTCTTAAAATCCTATTGTTATGGCTGGCAAATGATGAGGCAGCCTTTTTTCTGGTGGGGTAAACTGCTGTCAAGTTGCAGCCGGCTTATGGCGTCCCAACAGGGTTTTCATGGCAAGAAACGTCCAGAGTAGGGTTGCCAGATCCTTTCGTCATGCCGGCGGGGGGATTTGGGGGGCATTCTGGGGGTGGGTGATGCACTGACATCACCCAGAAGTGCCATCAGCACATCGGTGATGTTGGGGGCAACACACTAAAATTATACTCCTAAACCAACTAATTTCCTAAATTCTATTTATTTGCAAACTCTAAACGTCCTCTTAGACTATGTTAATTTTTGTCCTATGTAGCATTTGCAAGGAAATCCTAATCCTATCAGAGACTGAAATAACAGTAGCAAGCAGAACTGTAGATTCTGTTTTCGAAGCAAGAGAAGTTGTTAAAAAGACTACATAGCTTTTTGGTTTGAAGAAGAGTTTAAAAAATATCTTCACGTACCCTGACATAATGGCAAAGTCATTCTGGTTGGAGGTTTGCATTCCGGCATGGATGTCGGATTATCTGGCTCATTTCCTCTCTGATTACTTGCTTCTAGATGTCCTGCTTTATTTACGCTGCTTACAAAAGAAAGACACAAACAGTATCAAATTAGACTTGTGAGTGCTTAATACATATAGAAGAAGAAGAAGAGAAGAGATTGGATTTATACCCTGCCCTTCACTCACTTGGAGTCTCAGAGCGGCTTACAAACTCCTTTCCCTTCCCCTCCCCGCAATAGACATGTGAGGTAGGTGGGGCTGAGAGAGCTCTGAGAGAACTGTCCTTGAGGGAACAGCTGGTACAGAGCTATGGCTTGCCCAAGGTCGTCCAGCAGGTGCAAGTGGAGGAGTGGGGAATCAAACCCGGTTCTCCCAGATTAGAGTCCGTGCACCTAACCACTACACCAAACTGGCTCTCCATATAAGACAGGTGTATTAGCTACCAGTGAACAGATAAAGAAACAGGGCTGGATCTAGACCAAGTTGGCAATTTCCACCAATCTCCCCTTTCTGCAGCAGACCTCCCCCACCCATGTCATTCCTTGGGGGTCCCCGTATACCCCAGAAGCAGCATCTTGTGGCAATCAGTGGGCTGCAGTGAGAGGAGTGAGGCAGGACAGTTCCATTCCGCCACTTGAAAACTGTCTGGATCTAACCCAAAGTGTCTATCTTTTGGGAATTAGGTGCTCTGTTGCTTTGCTTCCAGGTACAGCTTCAACCTACTCCTCTAATCTGTTCAATAATGAACACGCTAGTGGTAGCAAGCAGAACGGTGGACACTCCTCTGATCTACACAGGGGACAGAAACTAGTGTCTGATGTTTTCCACACAAACGTGTCTCCTTGCTCCTGCATCTGTATTCTTCCACAGGGGTATTTGCAGGCCAAGGAGTCTGAGGAGCAAAACAAGAGGTATTTGCAATCTGAGATGCAAAAACGCAGTTTGCTCCCTCTTGTGGCCCAACAAGAGAATTCCTGGAAACAGGGAAGTCTGATGCTGCGCCGCAAGAGAGGACAAACTGCGTTTTTGCACCTCGGACTGCAAATACCTCTGCGGAAACGAGTGAAAGAGGTGGAGGAATACAAATGCAGGAGCAGGGAGACCCATTTGTATGGAAAATTTCTCTCTCTGTGCATGAACGAATGCATGCACCGAGTGTAGTAGCTGCCTGTGGGATCAACATGGCTGGCTCTCCTTGAAAGGAGATATGCACACATCCCGTATGTGAAACAGCTCTGCCCATGCCAAGCTGGAATGGTAGAACAATCAAGCCTGGCCTCTTCTATTGCCAGTTTTACCAGAACATTCGGAATATGCATCTTACTTCAATCATGCCCAAGTATCCAGGTAGATCCAACCAATTTTATAGTCCTCTTCTTACCGATCGCTGCAATGAAACTACCTTTAAAGTAGCTAGATTTTGTGCCTCGGCACGCTTAATCAGGCAGAAGAATACGGACTTGTTTTAACAAATTTTATTCTAGCATATGTAAATGTTTGTATATTTTTGTTCGGAATATCCATGACACACAACTAAGGGGTATATATTCTGTTGATGATCTTGGTTTCTGATCTTGGATCATAACAAACTATTGATTGATTGGTAAGTGCAAGGGCGTTCTTATGGAATAAGCACCGTCTTGTTCATGGGGTATGAATATCTGTCTCATGCTGCCTAATGTATGCTATGGGGCTTATACGGCACATTCCTTTATACTACTTTAGAAGCAAATGTAGACAGAACCTCTTAATGACAGCTTAATGAAAGTTGATTC
This sequence comes from Lepidodactylus listeri, assembly GCA_029233225.1. Lineage (NCBI taxonomy): Eukaryota > Metazoa > Chordata > Lepidosauria > Squamata > Gekkonidae > Lepidodactylus > Lepidodactylus listeri. The sequence continues at coordinate 104,401,773 of JARCFY010000009.1, read as the reverse complement.
ACAAGTCCATCACTCAAGCATCTCGCAACTCACAAATGGATGAATAAACTGCCTCCATCTGACAACGCTAAGTGTGCTGTGATATTAAGACGCTAGACTGCAAGGCATTTGATCTCGTGTTTCAGATGTGAAAGCAGATTTTTGACCCAGTCACTGACTTGGATTCAAAGTAGTGGCTGTGGAGCTCAGACAAGGGGACATTTTCATACCTCCCTTCTTCCACTGCACGGGGATAAGGGGCTCCGCCCCCCCCCCCCCCCCCCGGCCAACAGCACTGTGGGAAAGGTGGGAGTTTGTTGGGGAGGAAAAAACTGGTAAAAATTACTCCCCATTCCTACCAGGGGAAATGCACTTCCACAGGCTGAGGATAGACTGGCAATCTGGAGCGAGATGAATGCGGAGGAAACTGCTGCGGGGGAAAAACTCCCCGGGGCTGGCCGTTCACACCGGCCGGTGTATTGCGCAACGGTGCTGATACGGAGCGTTCAGACTGCTGCGGAGTGGCCCCACGTGGGTTGGCCTCCACAGCTCGTGATAGGGCTGTTTCGGCAATTTGCGCATGTGCACTCATGCGCAAACTGGCAAAACGCTGTGTTCACACTGCTGCCTCCGCTTGCCTCCCGCCTTCTTCCGGTTCACACTGCCTGAAAGCGGGAGGCAAGCGCAAGACGGCCCCTGGACACTGGTTTCTCCCGGTGTCCTGTTAAAGCGGATGGAAAGCGAGTGGGAGACCGGTAAGTGCGAAATGGAGCTGACGGACAGATGCACATGTCTGAATGCGCTCCCTTCTTCCACTTCCAACGCGGGGCTGTCCCGCTTTACATTGCCAGTCTGTCCTCAGCCACAGTGGTGGAAAATGAAGTTTAGATCTGAGTCATTCAGTGGAGAGTATGCATGTGTGAACTCTCCCTCAGAGAAGACTATGATTATGATGAAGTAGGAGGAACAAGAGGCACTGAGACATCACACTTCGTGCTCCTGTGTTTCTTCATTTAATCAGAAACAGAACTTTTGCATTTTAGTGGGTGACACAAAAAACGTGCAGAGCTTGTATACTTCTGCCCAAGGAGCTCCAGTGCAGACATGCCCTATAAAATGCTACGCCTTACACAGACCTTGTGCTTTCCTTCCCTGATTCAGGCTCCTGGTTTTTTTCTTGTTCACAAAATACTTTCTTTGATGTTTTCTCTTCTTTTTGCTCATCTATCTCTCCGGAGTTGCTCGCATCTAGTATGTTCTATTGGAGAGAGAGAGAGAATGAACACAAGAAAATTATTACAGACACAAATCTTGCCTGGGCTTTAGTTTTCAAATAAACCACATGAGAAGTATACAGAATGCCCGGGAACAGCACAATTTTTATGCATGAAGGAAAGCTGATTAGAATTTCGGCTCACGCACCAGCCTAGGACTTGCATTTCAATAAAAAGCAAACTATGGTTTAAAGCTGCTTGGCTGTTTCCCATCTTTTCAGCCCTCAGATTAACAAATGCACTTCCTACTTCCTTGGTGTGGCAGTTTCTAGAGGCAGCACAATGAACACGGTGTCAATTCAGACATGCGACCAAATCACAGTTAGCAGAAACCAAGTTTGCAAAAGCACTTATGCATGGCTTCTGATTTTGGTTTGCCAGACAATCGCAGCCCACGACACATCTACTGAGACATGACCCTTGAGCTTACTCAATCATGATTTGACATGGGGTTGTATGAATGATGAATTGAGCCACAGTTGTTATACAATGGAGCTTTCTACTTGAAAAAAAAGCCATATACAATCTAAACCACCGCTGCCTGCAGTTGTTATACAATGGAGCTTTGCATGCACATGAAAACTTATACCTAGAATTAAACTTTGTTGGTCTTAAAGGTGCCACCGGACTCAAACTTTGTTCTATTGCTTCAGACCAACAAGGTGACCCACCTGAACCTGCCTTATATATTGTTCTTCCAAATTCTTAAGATCGTATTAAGATTTCACTGTACAATTTAGAAAATTTAAACAGCCTTGTTTCGATTTCAGCTTTAAACAGCCTTGTTTCTATTGTATGTTCTAGTGCAGGGGTGGGCAAACTTGCTCAGCATCAGAGCCACCTAGAACAGGGGTGGCCAAACTTGCTTAACGTAAGAGCCGCATAGAATAAACATCAGATGTTTGAGAGCCACAAGACATGAACAAATATTACCTGCTTTTATTGGAAAATAAGCAGATTTGCTTTTTATTAACATTAAACGGGCCAAAAATAATAACAAAAGGGGTAAAAGCAGATATTGATAATGATATTAATTTGTCCAATGATATTTCTTTGCTAATGATATTTAGCTTCCCCAGCCGCCCTGCCGGGAGCCACATAATTTATGTGAAAGAGCCGCATGCGGCTCCCGAGCCACAGTTTGCCCACCCCTGTTCTAGTGGTTCTCAGCAGGACTCACCATAGCCCCATTTCCATCAGTCAGAGAAGACGACGTAGACAAGGGATCTGTGGAGTTTGACGTGACCATGAACGGAACCACCGTGTCCTCAATGATCCTGCGTTCCTAAAAAGGGGGGGGGGAGATTATTGAGGTAGCCCCAGATAAAATCTATGGAGGAAGAAACATAAAGCCAGTCCCACAGTTAGCAACCCGGGCAAGGACTCATTCAAGCAGGCACCTCTCTGATACAGTACAGTCATTTGCCACAGCAGTCTGACAGAAACCAAGGTCAGCTTTGGGTATGATGTAGAGTTTCTAGTTAACCCCTTCCTGCCTCTGCTGCCTCACGCTACAGGCTGTTTAGCTTCCAGTGCCTCCTCTCACTTACCTCTGCCAACCTATTTCTGATTACAAAATTACAAATTATTTGAAGACACAAATCTTGGAGACAGACACCAAAAATGCAACCAAATGTAAGCGTATGCTTCTGATTTTCACAGTCCATTCTGAATCTAGGGTCTGGTGGGGTGCTTTCAGGGGAGATAACAAGCTACCTTGATTCATATTTACCGTGTGCTTAAAAAATCTCCACCTCAACCACAAACATCACTGGTCAAGATCATTCATGTTTATTTATCTACTATGTAAATAGCAAACAGCTTTTAACTCCTTCTTATGGCAATACAAAAAACACTGAATAAGTTTTAAAATGCTTAGATGTAATAGAAACTAAGGTGGCTTAAAATACCCTGATATTGCCATCTATTACAAGACTACAATGTTATCCACTGTACCCAAGATGTTACAGAATGGAGACCAAGCTGCTTGGGGGTAAAGCCATTGTGTCCACTGATATACCCCCAAACCATCCAAGAGATCATTTGGAATGACTCACTAGCAAGACCTAAAGAGATCCACTCTAATTTTTTCTTACTTCTCTCCTACAGATGTGGGATAGTCTCAGATACAAACTGCTTCCGGGAATATCTAAACAATCGACCTTCTTATTCATGCTTATAATAGCAATGCTGTCCTCCTGATAATCCAAAGGCATTGGTTTGGGCTCTCATTCTGAAATTTCTAACAACACAGCACAAACTACCGCCTGCAGAAGTTCTGCATAAAAGTTCTAGCCTTGGCAGCATAGGCATTCGGCTCCATGTCCTAGGCAGTCCACCTTGCAGAAGACAGATCTGATTAGTATCAGCACTAGCGGTGTTATACGAACAACTAAGTGCTCATCCAAGAACAGTGGTACAGAGTGGCAGCTTGGGAAGCTATTATGCTGATTAAGTTGTGACTGGTCATCAAAAATTATTTGATGAGTGTGTTAGACAGTCAGATAGGTATTTAAGTAGAAAGTTTTACAGGCATCATAGTTGCTGTCCAGATGTTTTAATGTGCCTGCCAAATAAAATGACAAAAATAGCTCACGCCCAAGTGTTGAAGACTCTAACATTTGTCTATGATGCCTCCTTTCTCCTTCAGTCGGAACGTGAAATGCCCGGCAGTCAAAACGCAACTGGAAAAACAACCGGCACCATTGCCTTGCCTTGCTGGATGAGACCAAAGGTCACTCTGGCTCACCACTCCATATTCTGTATTTCTTTATTAAATGAGACTTGTTGGCCACCCTTCCCTCTGATCTTCGAAGAGAGAAGCGACGATAAGCTTTCCGCCCTCAAAACAGATGGAGTCCAAACTGACCAAGGCAGTTTTACAGCATGAAAAAGAAGAGAGAGGCAGAAAAGGTAGCTACCATCTTGCCTCTGAGTCAAGGCAACAAACCGCCGTATTGTCTCTGCCTCCTTCACGTACCTCCTCGTAGTATCTGCGCTCCTCCTCTTCAACTTCTTTTTGGGCCCTCTCCCATTCTTCTTTCAGCTTGTCCTGCTCTTTCTGATACCGTTCCTGTACAAAAATGACAATGTAAGCTGTTAAACGAGAAATGTGACCGAAAGAAGGGAGACTCCCCCCCAGCCCTTGCCTGGACTCGGGAGAGAGCTGCAAGCCAAAATGTATTCTGACACACTTATTATTCATCAGGTTGGGTTTTTTTTAAGGCAAAGCAGGATTCCAGGTCATGATATCTGGCTCATTTACAAGAACTAAATGTGAAATGGTGCATTAGACAATACTGCCAGTGAAATTGGCAGCCACGTCTTGAACATTCTTCCCCCGCAGTTCAACTTACCCCATTCAGTTTACACGATGGCTCGGATCCAGTGATGCACAAGCAGAAACATTACCTGCCGTAGCACAGATCCACTTGCACAAGATCTTGCATTACCACTAGGGCTTCCCTCCCCATATATTATAGTGCCCAGAAATCTGTTGCACAAAATCTTGTGCTGTCAGAAACATAACCGGGGATACAACAAGTATGACCTAGTGCAAGCAGCTACTGCAGTCTGCTCTTGTTTCTGCTTGTGCAGGAGCTCTTCTGCAAGTGACAGTTCTGCACTGGATCCAGCCCTTTGTTTCCTTGTTCCCACCAGTCGTAGCTAATGATGTGGAGCTGCGACATCAGGGCAGGGCTACGCTGGAGAAGTGGTTGGGGAAGTGGGGAGAGTGCTCAACACGGAGCTGCCATTTTTGCCCTTCCTCCCCCCCACAACAGACACCCTGGGACAGTGTCACAGTGGGACGGATAGTGCTCCTTCAAGAACTGCTCATGAGAGAACAGCTCTGAAAGAACTTGCAACTGACCCCAGGGCACACCAGCAGCTGCATGTGGAGGAGTAAGGAATCAAACTCGGTTCTCCCAGATCAGAGTCTGCGCTCTTAACCGCTGCACCAGACTGGCTTTGAGAATGTTACTGGACGATGTAATGCTATTTAAAGCAATGAGGCAAACAAAGAAGTCTGGACGCAGGCGTCAGATCCCTGATATTGTCAAGTGCCAACCCTGGACGAAGCATGGCCACAGCCCAGTACTTAATGGGTCAAGACAGGAACAAGGTAACAAACACGGACTTTTCAGACAGTTTCATGGATGTTTTGCCAATTTAGGTAACCAAACCACAGATATATTTGTTAAGGATTCTAAAAGAAATTGAGCTAGGCCTTTTATTTATTTTTTTAATGGCACAGCTACAAGCAAAAAAACAAACTATCAACAGACTCAAACAACTTCTTAATGTTGAGTTACCAAAGTAGTGGCCAAGTTCAAAACAGCAAACTTGATACATCTGCTAAACACATGGATCAAAATGAGCTGGAGACAGAACACTGACGCGTGGGATGTTTTGTGCCTGACCACGGCAAACAGCATGGGATTGTTGAACGTCACCAAACAATGAACTGGGGTGTGGGTGGGTGAGAGTATTTACAGGGAAAAAAAATTATAATTAAATGCAGGTAAAAATGCCTGCTTTGAGGAAGGCGCTGGTGAGATCCCAACACAAAGCTCTGGAGGTTCACCAGTAGGGCCAGAACTCCAGAAGACCTCCCGCTGTTGTCCCCCAAGCACCAAGAATACAGAGCAACACTGCCCTAGACATAAGAGAAGCCATGCTGGATCAGGCCAGTGGCCCATCCAGTCCAACACTCTGTGTCACACAGTGGCCAAAACCCAGGTGCCCTCAGGAGGTCCACCAGTGTGGCCAGAAATTCAGAAGCCCTCCCACTGGTGCCCCCTTCCCAAGCACCAAGAATACAGGGCATCCCTGCCCCAGGCAGTGTTCTGTTGTTTGAAAAACCTGCAGAACTTGTTCCATGAAAAGGAACCACAGGACAAAAAACACACTCTATCACATAGGGCTAGTTCCAGGTGTTCCCAAATGCCATTGTGGTGTCTCCTGCCCAAGGGGCCCTCCCTGCAAATGACAAAGACCCCGTAAACCTAATTGACAGTTTGGTTTGCGGATCCATGTCAACCTTCCAGCCCTGCACTCTGGGCATGGGAGCAAGTAGGTGGCTGGCAGAGAAAGGGGGCATGATGGCCCATGCCATGATGATGGCCCATCCCACGGCAGATGAGGAAGAGGAGATTTCAAGCAACCACCTGCCTGGTGAACGATGGTTTCAGAAACTGCTAAACTGGAAATTGTTGTGAGGGTAAAACAGGGTAACCCGTGAACATACCGTCAACCTCCTCTAAGGAAGGGCCGGATACAGAGGGATGAACAAACAAGGAAGCGAAGGTCACCTGAAGTAAGCGCTCCTGTTCATGCTGCCATCGCTGCTGTCGCTTCCGCTCGTCTTCAGGATTCCAAGACCAGCAACCAAAATGCTGAGGTAAGACGACAGAGGCCATTAAGGGCTGACAATATGTTACAGAAGACAGCTATGTTACAATCAACTGTTTTCAGCTGTCAGCGTTTTAAAAACAACACACGAACAAATAAAATTCATCTAGGGAGACCTGACCTGGATGGCCCAGGCTAGCCCAATCTTGTCAGATCTTGGAAGCTAAGCAGGGTCGGTCCTGTCTAGTATTTGGACGGGAGACCACCAAGGAAAACCAGGGGCGTGATGCGGAGGCAGGCAATGGGCAAACCACCTCTGAGTGCCTCTTGCCTTGAAAATCTTGCAGGGTCACCATAAGTCAGCTGTGACTTGATGGCAAGAAAGGGGAGACCTGTGCCTGGAAGCGACTCAGAACTCTTTTACGTCAGTAGAGCAGTCTTGGGACTGTGTGGAGAACAAGAGCTGACTGGGATGTTAAAGCAACCCTGGCACAAACCGAGGCAAGCGGCTGGGCCCTTGGGTCTGTCTGGCTGAGACCGTGTCTGTGGAAGTGATGGCAAGGGCCTCTGCCATTGTTGCCACCACCTGGGTTTGAGCCAAGGAAACCCTGCAGTACTGCCAGCACCACAAGGTCTCTTGGATCAGCTTGCTCCAGGCCACCAGCAGTCCCTTCAGGACCAGGGCGTAGACTTTCCAATTTTCGGGGGGGGGGGGCGGGCTGGGGCTGGGCCAGAGACATCACAGGCCATTGTCTTCAGGGGAGGCTCAGCATGTCCTGGAAAAGTTCGGGGGAGGGGCTCCAGCTCCCCAGCCCCCCTGAAGTTGATGCCTATGCTTCAGGACATTGGCCCACAAGGAGCTTCTTGATTAAACACAAAGGCCAGTCTGTTCCTGAAGGAAGAGCCTGAGAGCAGAAGGAAGCCCCTCGAGAAGAAAAATGTGGGGAGACCACAGATTGGGAGCAAAGTGGGGAAGATTCCCATTGATCTGGTGGTTCTTTTGCCACATCATTACTGCTGCAATAGGAGAATGTTTACATATGCTTATGGGACGGCAGCATCTTGGATGGAGAAGCATGTTCCACCTCAGCATCAGTGCCCAGCAGACTCTGGAGAGGCTTCCCACTCAGGGATGTTGCGTCCTGAGTGGGGAGCCATGTTTGAGAGCTGGAAATCTCTCGGAGGAATAAAGGTTCTGCACAGGGGTCCTTTCGTAGAAAAAGAGGTGCAAGAGCTCATTAGCATAACTCATTAGCATAACTCATTAGCATATGCCACGTCCCCTGACATCACCAGAAGTGTGTCAGAAAGGGAATGTCCGTTTCAGCCCCATTATACCCTATGGGCCATTGAAATCAATGGCAACAACTCATAGGGTATATGAGGGGCTGGAGGAGAGGGGGTTTGAGGGAGAGGCTCCAAACTTGCAGGGTAGCTGCTGGGGCCTCTCCTCGAAATATCCACCAAGGTTCAAGAAGATTGGACCACGGGGTCCAATTCTATGGGTCCCCAAACAGGTTGTCCCATCCCCTCCATTGTTCTCTATGGTGGGAAAAAATGTTACTTTTTCCCCACCATAGAGAACAGTGGAGGGAATGGGGGCAACCTGTTCGGAGGCCCATAGAATTGGACCCCCTGGTCCAATCTTCTTGAAACTTGGTGGGCATTTGGGGGAGAGGTCCCAGAAGCTACCCTGCAAATTTGGAGCCTCTGCCTCAAACCGCCTCCCCTACAGCCACTTTTAAAGTTGCCGCCAAATTTCGGCAGCAATTCAGCGGCGGGCCGAATCAGATCAGAGAATCTGATTCAGCCTGTGGCTGCCCTACTGCCCCTCCTGAGCTGGTGGAGCTGCGCTCCGCCTCGCTCCGGCCCCAAAGGACCCCTGGTTCTGCATATCTCTAATTTTGACGTTTTTTTTTTTTAAACTTTTTATTGGAGATATAAAGTTAATAAAAACATTAACATGTAAACTATATACATGTACAACAATCTGGTACAAGTCATATACATAATAAGAAAGAGAAACGCAAAGCTGTGTATAAATGCTTAAGAGGCTACATTCTTACTTTTCTTTGAAATATAGTGAACATGATGGCTTGACCTTAGTACTTTGATATGCTCTGCAGACTTTCATAAGAATTGTTTTTTCTGAAGATTGTTGAATTGTTAACTGTATATAGTCTCACTCTACAAATGTTAAAAATGATTCTTGCAGTTTAAAGTTATGCATAGGTCCTATTCAGAAGACGACTCACAAAATGAATACTTTATCCGGAAATTTAGTCAATCTATTGTTTTGGACCTTTGTTTTGAACTTTATTGTTATATAGTACTTTGTACCTTACATTGATTCATATTGCATTGTTATTGTAATATATTATACTATTTTGACACAATTCATGAGTAATTGTTTACTTTAGCATCTACTTATATAGCTTTGCATTTCTCTTTCGTATTGTTTATCTGTCGCTGTGGTTCTGTTTTTATGAGCCATATACTAACAGCATTATATTATCCAGCTATACTTCAATCTTAATCTTGTCTCTCTGAATCATTCAACAACATTATAAACGGGGTTTTTTTACCATTATACCTCAAATTCCCAAAAGTGCGAGAGTTGCTTATATAGTAAATTCATATGTTTTGTTCAGTCATATATTGTAGGACCAGGTACCATGTTGCTACAAACTGACGCTTTTAACAACTCCAGGAAATAAATAAAAGCAACTTACGCTTGACTTCTCGTCGCTTTCAGTGCTGACTGTTTGGGAGGTAAAACAAACTACAGTTAAACTTTCCAAAATATACAGCTGGCTGCATATAATTTTCTTAGACAAAACTAGTAAAACCAGATTTGTAACAAAAAGTAAGTCATCTATATAATGCAGTACTTTCCACAATAATTTATGGCATTAAAATGATTTTAAAAGACAAACAAGCCTAGCTCCTCAGGAATCAAAGAGACAGCATGTACTCTCCACCAACATAAGAGCTTCCTATACTGAAGGAGAAATAAGAGTTGACATCAGTGAGCATCAGATTCTAATCCTACTGCTAGGCACAAACAGCTACTGCATTTGGTCACAGGCATTAGCAACATCTGAATGTAACATGTTGTTTAAGTTTAATTTCCCCCCTTTCCCCTATGTTGTACCATGTGGAAAAGGGACTAATCTATTCTAGTGCCACAGTTCTCAAGAGAGCCCTTGCCATGTTGGATGAAATGTTTTTGACCTTCACACTTGAAGGATCCTCTGGAGAACCATCATGGACAGGGTATAAGCTCTCTGCCAGCTGTGCGACAGGAATAGAAACTTTCTACCAGTGCAAGGGGCATGAAGAGGGACCACGCTTTTGCTCCACAACACATTTAAAAAAGGCATCTACTCAGCATAGCGAGAGGGTGACGACACCCAAGGCCATCGATTTACCTGTCTGCAAGAAAAACTGGTAGCGTCGCCAGGAGTTCCGAACCTTAAGCGGAACACTGGCATTGGTGGGTGACTCTAGAGTGGGTGGCAGAAGAGAAACAGAAAGAAGAAGAGCAATGCTGTGAAAGGAAGCCAATAACCAGAGGGCAGCCAAGAGACTCCAAAGATCCTTAGTGAATCATGTAAAGGTTGGCTGGCTGCTTGCCGGTTTCCATCAAGATAAATCGAGAGCACCTCTGGGATTTTCTGGACAATGGCAAAAACGGTTTTATCCCAGGAAGCAGATGGGGCAAGTCGATATGTAAATTTGAACATGCTAATATTGTGCTCTCTTATGAGTGGTCTGTTGTTTGTAATTGCACTTTTGGAGTTTTGTTCACATATTTGCAGCCAGCTGACGTGCATTTTGTTTATGGAAAGCAGGGAACAGAAACTGAACAAGCCTCGTTTCAAAGGTGCACTTCTTGAGAAGGCCCTGAACCCACGCGGCAGAGCCCATCTCCGCAGCCAGGACTTTGATCTGCAATAGTCCCTCTTCCACGACATGACTGGCTTCAGTACAGGGCTGGCCTGGGGAAAGGTGCACCTTTCTCCAAAACAATTCTCATTTCTTTAGGGGTGTGTTACACGATCACGAAAATTATTAGTAAAACTTTGCCAACTGACTCTAATAGATTTCCTGGCCATTGTCGACAATGGGAAAGGTGTGGGCTGAAGCTAGTGCAGCATAGAGGTTGTTTATGTGGACTCTTGGCAAGTAAGTCTCAGTAATTCACTCTGTGCCTTGGTTTCCCCTCTGCAATATGCAGTTAGGTTGCTGTGAGGGGTTACAAAGATAACACATGTATGAATATTCTAAAGTGTTGCATAGAAGCTAAGTACTACGATCTTACTCTTCATGCATATTTTATCATGACTTTCTTCCAAGGAGGAGTTCAGGGCTGCATATGCGGTGAAACCTTATCTTAGCCCTACCACCCCCCTGTGGGGTAAGTCAGGGTGACAGAGAGTGGCAAACCCCCTTCCTGTTTGCTTACCTTCCAGGGTAGAATTCTGCAAAGCAACCTGGCTCATCTCGGGTGTCTTGTTCAGGGACTGAAACACAATTCTCCCATCTTGTTCAGGAGCTTCCAAGGGCACTACCTAGGCCATTTGTTTGAAGAACAGACATCAGCAGCAAGACAATAGGAAATGGTCACATATGAAAACTGTCGGTGGGAAGTGCCATCAATTTGCAGCTGACTTATGACAACAAATGAGTGCACACTGAAAAAAAATTCATTATAATTTCGGAACTGGGCTTTGGCGGGGGATGTTTTTTTACTATGACTGCTTATTTTGGGTAGGTTTGAGATTTATATCTGTGTGGTTCTGGAGTTCAGGACCATTAGTTTCAACGGGGAATGCATATAAGAGTCTGTGGCCGCTGTTTATAAAGATAATGGCACCAAATTTGCACAAGGTGCAGTCCTCCCTGTAATTTAAAGGCCCCTAATTTTCAAAAAGATTGAACAAAGGGGTTCAATTTTACAACCCCCCAAAATTGGTGACTTCCTGAGCAGCTGCAAATCTCTCTACAAATTCCTAAAAAGGTGGTTGAACGGCAGCCAAGCAGGAGACCTCCATCTGGCCACAACATTAAAAAAAAGCCAGTCTGCATTTTCCTACTCTTATAGTGACTTATTGACAATAAAAATTTCTTACCTTTCCACTGAAATCTCTGCATTTGCTATCCTTCCTTGTTGTGGTCTGTTTGTTTCCTTTCACAAAGTGAAAGTGGTTTCTCTTGCAAACCCCGCCATCCCTTTCCATCAGTCTGCCATTTCCTTTAGGGCACTTTGAGGGGATCTGGAGTGGCTGTTTGCAACCAAATGCCACCAAAATTGCAGAGTGAGTGCCATGTGTCCTTGAACACCCAAGTTTTAAGCAAATTGAGGCAACAGGATGAACTGCATATGCCCCTAAAGAGGGTGCCTCCAGCTCTCTATTTTCCCAGCCATAGACCTTACAAAGAACAAAAGGGATCTGCCCTCACAAATGAGGGAGGGAAAGAGAACGGAGGCCTTCTGTGGCTTGTCTCCAGATTGGCTGGAAGAGCTCTGTGCTCCTCCCTTGCAAGGATTTGACAGGGAGGGAGAAATGCCATTGTTTGGGAAATCAGTAGAATCAAAGAAAAACATGAGCATGTGCTGCAGCTGGCTAGCAGTACACAAAGATAACCCCCCACAGATTATTCTGAGTTTTTTTGTAATAATTAAGAATCTTGGATTTGTGTTACCATTCCAGAAAATCACAGTTGTGACATAAATCAGTGATCTCAATGTATCTCTCTGGCTTGGGAATTTCATTATCCACATCCCTAATGGTGACCCTGTAGGGTTTTCAAGGCAAGAGACAAGCAGAGGTGGTTTGCCATTGCCTGCCTCTCCGTAGCAACCCTGTACTTCCTTGGTGGTCAGTCTCCCATCCAAATAGTAACCAGGGTCAATCCTGCTCAGCTTCCTAAATCCTGATGAGGTCAGGCTAGCCTGGGCCACGCAGGCAAAAACTACACAAGCATATTCTGTTTCAGATCTTTCAGCTCTACCCATTGACAGATTTCTAGTTGGACCAATTTACTAGTTTGAATTACATCCTTTTGGCAAAATCACTGTTTTCCAATATGAATGGTCCCATCAAAATGGCCAAAACCTAGACATATATTCATATAAAATAACAAGCCTTCCTGAATACAACTGATTTAGTTTGTTTACAAAGATGTACAAGGAGCACCACAAAAACCTTGCTCTGGCTGAAGATAAGCATAGTGCAATCTGCTTTCAGTTATTGTCTCTTTCATGTACTCTGCCCTCTCCCTGCCTCTTTTCTCTGCTTGCTCTCTCCCTGGATACATTAGGCTAAATGAGGTCCTCTTCAGCATGCAGGAATGAGAGCTGTTTGTTGTCACTTGGCCAGAGTTATTTACGAGAGAGAGTCCCAATGAGATGGGTGAGGAGGGAGTGGCTATCACTCTACATCTGCTCTGCACGTGGAAGGTACAAAGTTCAATATCAGACAGCTGTTGTCAGCCAGAGTGGCCAATAACTGGCCTTGATAGACATGTGGTCTGACAGGATAAGGTAACATCATGTGACATTTAGGGGAGGGGTTGTGGCTCAGCAGTAAAACATCTGCTTTGCATGCAGAAGGTCCCAGGTTCAATTCCTGGAACCCCAGTTAAAAGATGCAGGTAGTATGTGACAGAAAAACCTCAGCCGGAGACCCTGGGGTGCTGCTGGCAGTCAGAGTAGATAAGACTGAACTTGATAGACCAAGAGACCAATGCAGTATATGGCTGCTTCATGTGGGTTTTGTTGAGCCAGAGAACTCTACTTAGTAGGTACTCAATCTCCTATGTGAACAGCTGAGCAAATTCCCCATTCAAATGACGGAAAGAGAATGTGAAAATTTGCTATGCATCCCTTTTAGTGCTTCTCGTTACCTTCTGAATAACTGGTGCTTCTGCATCCTTTTTTTTTGCTGCCTCCAGTTCCTTCAGTTCACCATTTGAACCCATTTCCTTGGAATGATTACTGAGGGAGGAGAATTCCACAGTGATCACTGTGGGGCTGGGACAGGAAATGGCTGTGCTGAAGTCTTTACAGTCTGAAGTTAATCCCACTAAGGAGGACAAAAGACAAGCATGACATGAAATATTTAAATCAGCAATGCTGCACTAATTTTTCCAGGGCGGTGAAGGTTGTTCCCCCCCTCCCCAGAATGATGGACATAAACTAAAGACACAGTAAGCGATGGCCGCTACTTCTAGAAAGCATCTAGTCAGCAGAAACTAATAGAATAAAATAGGGCTGCAATCTTTATCTGACTGGTCAGGTTCAGATATTTCCAATGCTTTAGAAAACAAACGCCTGCTTTGAGCGCTAAGGAACAGTGGATTAAAAACTAAGACATTATAAATAACAAAAAGCATCATTCATTAATTCCTGAAGAATCACCAAGATCTCTTTCAGAAGCAAGCATCACTTTTTTGTGACACCTCTAGAGGGCACTGTCCACATTGAAAGCTTAGCAGAGGAGGAAGATAACAACTAGGGATAGTTTTATGCTCCCCTTTCCATGGCTGGTCTACACATGCAGCACAGCAAGGTGTATGTATTCTGAGGAGGTAGGAATAGGTCTTATATTGTTATTGCTCTCCAGCCTTCTCTCAGCCAATCAGGGAGAAAGGTGCTAAGCCCACCCCCAGGCATGCTGTGTCAGTTTTTTGTTTGCAGGCAGGGTGGTCAAGAGGCCTAGGGTAGGGTTGCCAGCCTCCAGGTGGGGCCTGGGGATCTCCCGCTTTTACAACTGATCCCCAGCTGACAGAGATCAGCTCCTCTGGAGAAAATGGCTGCTTTGAAGGGTAGACTCTATGGCACTGCACCATGCTGAGGCCCTTCCCCTCCCCAAACCCCGCCTTCTCCTGGCCCCACCCACAAAGTCCCCAGGTATTTTCCAACCTGGACTTGGCAACCCTAGCCTAGGGAAAAATGTCCCTTTCGTACAGGCCTAATTGTGTGGAAATGGGCAGCTGAAACTCCTCACAGAATGGAGGGAAATAATATCACCTGATAAACAACACCCCAATAAGCCTCTGTTAAAGGGACAGGACCTTTTCCCCCCTCCAGGCAGTTTTTATCCTCTATTTTTAGAGAATTGTTAAAGATAGGGAACTTTGAAAAGTGGATCCTGTTTTGGCAGTCTTGGAGTGGTGTAGTCCCACCTAACACTTCAGCACTCTGCCCGCTCATGACCACCTCATTCCGCCACATGACCAAACCAGGCCTTAAACTCAGGTTCCTCATGACCACCTCATTCTGCCACATGACCAAACCAGGCCTTAAACTCAGGTTCCTCATGACCACCTCATTCTGCCACATGACCAAACCAGGCCTTAAACTCAGGTTCCTCATGACCACCTCATTCTGCCACATGACCAAACCAGGCCTTAAACTCAGGTTCCTCATGACCACTTCATTCTGCCACATGACCAAACCAGGCCTTAAACTCAGGTTCCTCATGACCACCTCATTCTGCCACATGACCAAACCAGGCCTTAAACTCAGGTTCCTCATGACTACCTCATTCTGCCACATGACCAAACCAGGCCTTAAACTCAGGTTCCTCATGATCACCTCATTCTGCCACATGACCAAACCAGGCCTTAAACTCAGATTCCTCATGACCACCTCATTCTGCCACATGTCCAAACCAGGCCTTAAACTCAGGTTCCTCATGATCACCTCATTCTGCCACATGTCCAAACCAGGCCTTAAACTCAGGTTCCTCATGACCACCTCATTCCGCCACATGACCAAACCAGGCCTTAAACTCAGGTTCCTCATGACCACCTCATTCCGCCACATGTCCAAACCAGGCCTTAAACTCAGGTTCCTCATGACCACCTCATTCTGCCACATGACCAAACCAGGCCTTAAACTCAGGTTCCTTATGATCACCTCATTCTGCCACATGACCAAACCAGGCCTTAAACTCAGGTTCCTCATGACCACCTCATTCTGCCACATGTCCAAACCAGGCCTTAAACCAGCGTTCCTAAATGCTGCTACGCCTGTGGGTACCACTGGAATGTGCCGCCACAAAATGGCTGTTAATTACGAAAAGCAGGGAGGTTCCAAGCCAAGCATCCTGTGATGTGGACAGCTATTTCTGAATGGGTATTCCCAAGGGTGATACCTCCTCGGGTTTCTAGACCTCCCGCTCCACTAAGGTGGAGGACAGCCAGGACTGGCTATTTGTTTTGGGGAAGAACCAAGCGGGTGCTAGGAAACACACTGGTGGGCACCACATTCTGGATCCCTGCCTTAGATACTGTTGGTAAAAAAAATGTAATGTATGAATATACGAAAGGCGATGCAACTACTCAACTGCTTCAGAATCATACCTAAAAAAAGTTAAATGTGCACATACTATGCATGCAATTTTCCACTCAACTGCTCACCCAGCGGCACTTACTACTCACCCCAGGTAACATGCCGCATTTTCTCATCTCAGAAAACAGCCCAAACTATTCATGCTGCTGTTGTAGTTCCTAGCCAGACCCTACTAGTGTTTTGAGTCAGGAAAAGAGAAGCTTTTATGGTCTCTCTGGGTGCTCTTTCTTCCCTGGTTTTACAGGAGGCTGAGAAAAGCGGGCTGGAGAGTTGGTGACAATAACGGGAACATCTGAGCTCCCACTCCCAAAGTGCACTTTGCATCCCACCGCCAAGATTTATTACAATAAATACTTTTATCCGTGAATATACTGCTATCCCGCCTTTCCCTACAAGTGGCTTCAAGGCAGCTTATACAAATCTTAAATCATAGCAGTTATAAAAAGCCCCAGCACATTCAAAACACAGATGACACACATTTTACAGTCTGTCAGCATCATCCCCATAAAATTAACCAGCAGTTAAAACGTTCTGGCTTACATCATTTCCTGAACTTGAACAAAGTGAGCGCCTTCCTGACCAAGACACTATCAGAAAACATAATAGACAATGTAGGAGGGATCTTAATGGTACGCGATGGTGGGTGGGGGAACACATGGATTTGGTGGTCTGTATCTAACCGTGCAATTCTGGCTGTGGGACAGAATTTCTGTTTATGAGAGAGAGGGGGGTGATTTCTGTTGACTCCCCCCCAATGTAAAAGACTTCTGCCTGAGACCCTGGATAGCTGACGACAGCTGCAATAGACAACACTGAGCTTGTGAGACCGAAGGGAACTTCATGTGTGTTTGTGCGTCTGTATTTACACACAAACTTATGTGCATAAATCATGCCTCATGGTAAGCAATCTCCATGCAGGGCAGAGGACACATAAGCTCAAAGCCCACTTCCACAGACCCGGGTTCCACTATGTGAAGAATACACAGTCTGAACCAAGACAGATATGAAAGGGAAATGCATGCAAACTTGGCTAGCCTTAAAATGCTCCTTGAAAACCACAAACCTGGAGACGTTCCTTCTGGACCAACTTCGTCTTTTTGGCTGGTTTGTTTAGCTTCGTCGAACAAGGAGCCCTGCAAGGAACACTCAACGTTACTGTGAAGTCATAAGCAATGGCTCCTTCTAAGCTGTGGAGTCTTGTGAGCAAAAATTCTACTTTGAGAGCTAGTGGCATAAAGTTGTGAGTGAGCAATTTAGCTACTGCATAGATTAGTTTGCTCTGGAGCCATCCTGCCTGAGCTAGGACAAAATTGTGTGAGCTGGAGGCTAAGAAACTGTGAGCTAGCCAGTGGTCCGTTGGAGCGGGAGCGCACAGGAGCGTAGCTCCGGGAGTGAGGAGCCCAGGGGGCGGGTACATGACCAAGCCCCGCCCCCTCCTCGGCTTCCCCGAGCAGTGCAGAGGTGCAGTGCCCCGGGGAAAGCCCTGCTAGGGTCTTTATTGTTTTTAATGTTTTGTTTTAATATTGATAATTTTATCATTGTTCCTTTTATGACTGTGTGCTGCTTTTCCAGAGACTTGCTCAAGGTGGCATATACATTGTCTAAGTATACCATTTTTTATCTGGGCACATGGCACATAAGTACTGGAGAAATTTCACCAACCCTTCAGCAGCTTCCACCCCATCAGTTTGGTGTAGTGGTCAGGAGTTGGACTCTAATCTGGGAGAACTGGGTTTGATTTCCCACTCCACCACATGCAGCTGCTGGTGTGACCTTGGGCCAGTCACAAGTTCTCTCAGAGCTGTTCTCTCATGAGCAGTTCTCAAAAGACCTCTCTCAGCCCCACCTACCTCACAGGGTGTCTTGTTGTGGGGAGGGGAAGGGGAAGGGATGGGTGGTGCACATGTCCTGGGTATCTCAAGTCTACTTGAAACCTGGTGGTTTCAAGGGAGCAGGAAGAGAATAAGGGTGTGTTCTTTACGCTTATTTTTATTGCCCAAAGTATTGGATGGGGAAGGGAATGGAGGAAGAGCAGGTCAGTTTCACTCACCTGTGGAGTGGAGCCTGAGGGGTGGGTGTTGCCTTCTGACACACTTCCGGTATGTTAGGGGGTGTGGCATATGCAAATGAGTTATGCTAATGAGCTCCTGCACCTCTTTTTCTACAAAATGACCCCTGGAGCTAGCTCACACTAACTCAGCTTAGAAGGGAACACTGGTCATAAGGGAACCTGATAACAAACAAATGCTCGTCATCATGCAGTGGCAGAATTTGCTCCTTAAATGGCCCTTCTGTCAACTGTCAGCCTGTTAACTCTGAAGCCACTCTTAAAAATACCTATTGACTTTAATGGAACTTGGATCAGACTGCTCCATAGCTTTGCACTGAAAGTTACATTACTGAGATGAACAGATGCAAGTGCAGATAAGACAACATAATGAAGATATATAGCACCACCAGAAAGGAAGTAATGATAATCTGTTGTAGCTTTTATTTCCCAAACTGAATCCAGCAGTCAAGACCCCACAATCATATTGAACTGGTTTACTTTATTGGGGCTGGACACAGGGATTGTATTGTCCCTGTGCTGAAAGATCTATATTACTGCTCTTTTGTTTCCAGGCACAATTCAAAGCACTGGTTTTCACCTGAATGACTTGGACCTTCTCCCATACCGTCCTGGCCCTCTGTTAAGGCCCTCTTCTCAAGCCCTGCTCTCTCTGTGTGCCTTTCTGCAGAGGTGAGGCAGGTGGCGACTAGAGACAGAGCCTTTTCACTGCCGGTGCGTCACCTTTGGAATACCCTCTCCCTTGAGGCTTGTCTGGTACTTCCCTTAATTTTTTTAGGCACCAGGCCAAAACGTTTCTATTTAGTCCAGGCTTTTCATTAAAGGATTCAATTTCTAAAGCTGTTTTATGGTTTTCCCCTATCCTGAGGACTGTTCACACAGTACATTCAGGAAAGCCAGTTTGGTGTAGTGCTCAGAGCGCGGACTGGTGTGACCTTGGGTCAGTAACAAGTTCTTTCAGAGCTGTTCTCTCAAGAGCAGTCCTCAAAAGAGGTCTCTCAGCCCCACCTACCTCACAGGCTGTCTGTTGTGGGGAGGGCAAGGAAAGGAGATTGTAAACCACTCTGAGACTCCTTCAGGTAGTGAAGGGCGGGTATAAATCCAATCTCTCCTTCTTCTTCAATATTATTTTGGACTGCTCCATTTTTTATATGTGCTTTTATGCCCTGGCATGTTTTTATTGACTTGTTCATTTTATTATTGACTTGGCTTGTTTTATTGACTTGTTTTTATTGCCTTGATTGGTTTCTGTTTACTGTTTTAGTTGTAAGCTGACTCGAGCAGGTCTGGAGAGGCAGCATGCAAATTTTCTATATAAAATGAAGAAAGAAATAATTTCATTATTTTGGGACTGCACTATCAAAGATGACTCACATATGTGAATGAGCCGTCACAAAATGAAACACCACCTTTTCCCTGTCACCACAACTGCAATGCAATTAACTGGTTCAAATTCATACAGTCTGCTGTCACTAATGAAATATTGATTAATCAAATAAGAAATCTAGTCACAAAGAAGAACTATGCAAAATCCTACATGCACACCCACCCAAGATGTATCTAATTTCATCCACACCTTTTGTTCCTCTCAAAATCCTTAGACGCTTCCCAATAGGACCTTCGATTTATCTTGAAATTTTGTTGTAGGCCAAATTTTGTGACAGCCTAAGAACTGTGGATTTCAGAACTTTTCTGTTTTACTAAAGCGTTTTGATTTCTCTGAAAATTCACTGAATATTTTGCCCAAGCAGGAGACTCAACATTTGATTTGCCTTCATGCAAAAAATTCAGTGGCAGAAGCAAGGCAGCAGAGTATTTCCCACAAACTGCTAGGGCAAAAAATATCCAGCCCTGAGGAATGTACAACACAATCTTTTTATTAGGAACCATGAAGGTTGAGCAGGAGCAATGTTAAAAATGAATTAAACAAAATAAATACATTTTTGGTACAGTGTGCTTAAACGACAAATGAAAAAAACACAGGTCTTGAGTTTAGCCTCTAGACTGAAACTACCAGACTAGGTAGTCCTCAATGCACATTCAAGGATGCAAATAAATATCCACAGGTTGAGAACTTAGAAATAAGATCAGAACCATAACAAACAGGACCAAATGCATTTCGGCCCAATGGCCCTCCTTTAGTGCCAAAACATGCTGGGTCCTGTTCATTGTGACTGTGGTCTTATTTGTAAGTTACCACCTGGGGGTATTTATTTGTATTATTTATGTACACAGAGGACTAGAGGCTAAATTCAAAGCCTATGTTTTTTAATTTTTGTTTAATTCGTTTTTAACATCGTTCCTGCTTGACCTTTGTAGGACTGGTTTGTAATGTCAGACACCTCTAGTCAATAACCAGAGCAAAACTACTATGAGATAAGTTCACTTTTAGATAGCATAACTATCCGTACCAAGTGGCAAGGAGGTCTGGGGCAGTTATGTCACAGAATTCTCTCCTGAATGGGCCCATAGTCTGAGCTCCCCCCACAGTCCAACAACCCAAAGAATTATCAAGGTATAAAAGCAATAATAATAATTTTAAATGGTTTTTCCTTCCTCATTGCACCCAAAGCTCTACTTTTAAAAAAGAGTATTTTTTAAAAATGGCTTCAATATACCTCTGCCCCAAACCCAAATTATTTCTGTTGAATTATTAGATTGCAGAAAACCAGTTTCCTAGATTTTAACCTACTAGGCTGCAGAGTCAGACTAAAACCACTGTCTGAGCTATTTATTACATTCTCATTTTCTATGTTAATAAAACGTCTTCCATTTTAAATGTCACTAGAATTAGTTGCAACCCTCTAGGTGTCCACATGAGGATTGCTTCATAGGGTTGGTTGGGGTAGATTTCAGACGACTGTTTTGTTAAACATTGCAAAAAGCTACCGGAGTTCAAATCTGACTGTCATTGAAAGAAAACTCAGCATGGAGAAAGAAAGCTTTATATTTGGGCAAATTATAAGATTGTCGGCACAGCATGAGCCAAAGAACTCCTTTAACCTTGTTAAACTAAGTCCTGGGACTCTTTAAAAGAATTATGTGATTAGTTTTATAGTTTGGGCAAATGCCTTCTTTGGGCCTGTAACAAAGCTACACAATTTCCTTTCCTTTTTCCTGATGCGTTCATGGAGATGCATTTTGCTGAGACCACAGCACTTGGAAACCAATAACTTCCCTCATATTGGTGTGAGTGACTCAGCATGCCTGGACATTGGGGGGGGGGGGCACATCACTCTGGTGTTATCTCCTTGAATGGGACACCTCTCTTGGTGTTAACCTGGGAGCTGCCCTCTGACTCCACTTCTCTCGCGCTTTGTCCTCTCACTCACTCTACACGGCCTTTGATGAGACTCTGCAGGCCTCTCCTATAGAGACGACGCCCTCATACTCCCATACGCAGGACGCTGGACCAGCCGGCCACTTGTGACGGGGAAAGGACTCATTAGGTTAGGCTTTTCTCTCTCTCCTTTCGATTGCAACATGAATGTGAACTGAATCTACCTGAGTAAATGTAAGTTCATCTTTTTTGCACTATATTTCCTGGGAGATTTATTTCCTGTACTCGGTATCATGCTTCTATGATTGGGCAAACTCTGCTCTATTCACCAAATGTCCCAATAATCAGGGGTCCTTTTGTAGAAAAAGAGGTGCAGGAGCTCATTAGCATAGCTCATTAGCATAACTCATTAGCATATGCCACGCCCCCTGACATCACCAGAAGTGTGTCAGAAAGGGAATGTCAGTTTCAGCCCCATTATACCCTATGGGCCATTGAAATCAATGGCAAAAACTCATAGGATATTTGAGGGGCTGGAGGAAAGGGGGTTTGAGGGAGAGGCTCCAAACTTGCAGGGTAGCTGCTGGGGCCTCTCCTCGAAATACCCACCAAGTTTCAAGAAGATTGGACCACGGGGTCCAATTCTACGGGCCCCCAAACAGGTTGCCCCCGTTCCTTCCATTGTTCTCTATGGTGGGGGAAAATGTTAATTTTTTTCCTACCATAGAGAACAATGGAGGGAATGGGGGCAACCTGTTTGGGGGCCCATAGAATTGGACCCCGTGGTCCAATCTTCTTGAAACTTGGTGGGCATTTCGAGGAGAGGCCCCAGCAGCTACCCTGCAAGTTTGGAGCCTCTCCCTCAAACCCCCTCCCCTCCAGTGGCTTTTAAAGTTGCTGCCGAATTTCGGCGGCAATTCGGCAGCGAGCTGAATCAGATTAGCGAATCTGATTCAGCCCGTGGCTGCCCTACTGGCCAGTCCTGAGCTGGCGGAGCTTTGCTCCGCCTCGCTCTGGCCCCAACGGACCCCTGCCAATAGTAAGGAGAGGTAGTTTCTAAAAAAGGTGGGTGGGACTGATTTGCATGGATCTTTCCCATAAACTCAGCAGTCCGTGCAAAAGCCCCAGTTCCTCATGTATTTGATCACTTGCGATTCCTCCCAACTGCATGATCACCTAGTGCCTTTGTATCATGCCCTTCCTTCAAGGAGCTCAGGGTGGTACGCATGGCTCTCCCTTCCCTGTTCTATCCTTTAAGGCAGATTGGGCTGGGGAAGAGTCACTGGCCTAAGATCACCCAGTGAATTTCATGGTCGAGGGGGGAACTGAATTGGGGGATCTGAGGTCCAAGTCCAGCCCTCCACAGACAACCCCACGCTGGCTCCCCACTAGATCTTCTCAGGGATAAGCAGTTTCCATGTGGTTGGGAGAACTATTAAAGGGGCACTAAAAGACATCGGTGAAGAGCATCTGGAAGCAGCCTTCGAAAAAGCAACGTTGATCTTGACTAGGTTGGCCCTTACGGTTTGCTCTCTGAGCTGGCTGTGCTCAAGGAGCCTCTTTAGAATGAGCTCAGTGCTAGAAGAGTCCGGCTTCACCTCCAAAGCGCCATCCACTTCCATCACACTGTCAGACTTTGGCGATCGACTTGGGGAAGGGGCAAATATTAGTGCGGTGTGTTCTTTCTCTTTCTCCTCTTCCACTCCGTTGAAGGTGTCTCCGTTCATGCTGACTTTCCCATCTATCTGTGGGGCACAACGAAAGCAGGAAGTTAGATCAAGGTGGGCAGCCGTGTTGGCCTGAAGCAACAGAACAAAGTTAAGAGTCCAGGGGCACCTTTAAGGCCAACAGAGTTTTATTCAAGGTGTGAGCTTTCGTGTGCAAAGCACGGTGTCAGATTCTGACAATGCTATGCTAGTGTTTCTGTTTCTGTGATCTATATTGTAGCCATTTGCCATTTTATTGCTTGCCTTAAAGTAGATTAGCTGCTCTGCTGAATGTAACTGTCTTGGTCCGGGAGGATGGCGTGCTACATTCCTGAACGTCACATAAACAACGGGGACTATTGCATCCGTCCACTCCCACTGGCCTTTGAGGTTCACAGAATGTTATCTTGCTGTTCTAACCTTGGGGCTCTTGAATTGTTGCTAGCAAGATGTTTTGCCTATCGTTTACACATTTGGTCACCCAGGGCAGGAAGGGACTTTTTATTACTTTCCCACCTTCTCTGTGAGAACCAAACGGTTGCCATTTTTCCCACTTTTGACTGTCCCCTCAGATTGGTTCAATGCTTGTATTCAACTGGGGCTGAGGTTAATCCTTGTAACCTGCTGTCATGTATCTCTAACAAACATCGAGAACCTGAACCATTATTGGAATAAAAGAACTTTGCATTTTATCAAAGGTCTGGTCTGATAGTGAATGCTCAGAAGCCTCACATACACTTCGTCAGACACTGAAATGGAATTACAGATCACAGTTGTATATATAGGGGTGGGTTGTTAAATTAGCATGCAAAATAATGGTGATGTTTATTAACAGATCAAAAGAATGACAAGCTCGGTTTCTGGTTATCATCTGTTTGGGTTCAACTGTGTGTGTGTGTTGTGGGACAGCATAGGTAATAAATACGTCAGAACTGGAGATTGATGTGCCCTAAATTTTGAGAATCTAGTCCTTAGAGCCCACCCATCTCCTTTCTGTCAGCTAATGCCGCTATCCCGGGCGGGAGGTGGTTCCTGCCTGGTAGGCCTCATGTCTATGGAATGTGTCTTTGCCTCCTTCCCAGGAGCGCTTATCGGCGGGCATGCTTTGCTGACCTTGGCTGTCTGTATTACAGCTGCTGTTTCCTTTCAGGTGAAAAACTGCTTTGTTCCCGCTTTATTCTCTTGGCCAGTATTTTTTGCGCCTTTTTATCTGTTCTACGATTGGAGGTGTTATTTTGTTGCAGCCTTTCTGAATTGTCTATATCTGTCCTAACCTGATGTCTAACCGCCATTACTAACACAAGAAGTGTGGACGACCATTCAGATCTATCTTCAATAAAAGATTTCTTGTTTAAGAACTCTGGTTGCTGATTGACTCTGTAGGACTCTCACATTTCTAGCGTGGAGGTGCTTTAAAACACCTTGGCTGTGTCTAGTAAGCAAAAAGCTCCAAGAAAGTCTTTTGTTTTTTCTACAGAGAAAGCAAAAAAGACTTCTCCATGAACTCCATGAGCATACTGAAACCCTTCTCTTGAACGATTTTGATGTCCTGCCCTTGTTACGCCAGCAGCAAGGAGGCTGCTGGTCTGCCGCTTCAATTCACACTGCAGGAGCAATCCTTAGGGCCAGCCTACACAATGCAAAGTCCTTGCACTTGTTGGTGGATGGTGTGAGGACTTTGCATCAGATGTTCAATGGGAGTTATGCACCTCTCAGACCCACGTGTGCCCTTGTTCTCTTCATGGGTAGAAGTGGCTTCAGCCTTCCCTATTATCATTCCTGCATCCTTAGACTGCCCATCCTTAGACTGCCATCAAGTGGCAGCTGACTTATGGAGACCTCATAGGGTTTCCAAGGCAAGAGACTAACAGAGGTGGTTGTCCATTGCCTGCCTCTACACAGTGACACTGGACTTTCTTAATAGTCTCCCATCCAAGTACTAACCAGGACAGACCCTGAGATCTGATGACATCAGGCTAGCTTGGGCCATTCAGGCCAGGGCTGTTAATCAATTAAAATATTTTAAATCAACTCATCTAACTGGCTGCTTGGCTAAATATTGCAGCCCTAGCAACAGTGACAATTATAATGCTTTCTTATTGATAGTGGTAACATTTAATCGTCCTTTTTCGATTTCAAAGTATTTGGGGAAGTCGTGAAATCCAGCCTACCTTAAAGCTTTTCAAAACCTGCGTTGTGTTTTTCGGCTGTGAGTAAGGCTTGGGCATCAGCATAGGCACGGCCTTGGAGAGGAAAGGTTTGATCGGAGAGGTGCGGCCCGATGAAACGCTGGCTTCCAATTCGCTGGTGGGGACAATGGTCGCCTCTATCTTGGCAGTGTATTTAGGGGTGGGGAGCGACTGTTGCCGTAAGTATCTCAGAGGGTTTGGGTCCTTAGGCGGGGTTGTTGAGTTTGGCTGGGCTGAATGGCTTCTCTCCAGAATTTTTGGCATCTCCAGGCGTTCAAGCACAGCTTCGCTAATGGTGAATCTCTCGATGTATTGTTGGAGGATGCTCTCCGCCTCTTCGTGTGATCTGGCGTTCTTGTATGCCTCATGCAGCTCTCTCTCTCGCCTCTCTCTGGTGTGGGAACAATAGAAGGAAGATTGCTATAAAACGACCGAGTTCTAACCAACTTGAGCAAGACAGAAATCTCTACCCATTTATAATTTTCTGTTGAGCTTGGCAAAGCTGTATCCAATACCTACTGTCTGGTTCAGTTTAAGAAGGATGGATGGGTGGGTGTGACCATAGCATTGTGGTTAGTGGCTCAAACTAGGATATGCAAGACCCACATTCAAATCCCCACTCAGCCATGGAAGAAACAGGTTGCCTACCTGTAACGGATGATCTTCGAGTGGTCATCTGTGCATTCACACCTATGGGTTTTTTGCACCTGCGCGGAAATCCATCGGTATTGTAGAAAGCATGCCCAGAGGAGCAGGGCATGGACATCATGCCAGTTCCTTCTGACCACTGTGAACCAGACTAGAGAGAGAGGAAGACCAGCCTGGCAGCAGAGGGGAAGGATGGGCGGGTGGTGTGAATGCACAGATGACCACTCGAAGATCATCCGTTACAGGTAAGCAACCTGTTTATCTTTGATGTGGTCTCTGTGCCTCACACTTATGGGAGAGTAGCGAGCAGTGGCCTACCTGGAGGAGGGTGCTGGCAGGCCGTCACTGAGAAGTGATAGACAGGATAAAGCAACCCATTGCTGTACGTTGTGCGGCCCTAACATCCAGGGTGTAATGTCGGATGAACGTGTTCGGCGTCACCCACGTAGCTGCTCTGCATATGTCCAAAAGGAACATATGTCCAAAATCTCCCTTCAGGAACGCCATGGACGTTGCAATGGTCCTGGCAGAGTGGATTCATAGTGGGCCCGAAATTGGAACATGGGCCAGGAGATAGGAGAGACGGATGAGTTCAACGATCCATCTTGAGAGTCATTGAGCCATAATAGGTGTGCCCAGTCTGTTGGAAGCACATGAGACGAAGAGCTGAGGAGTTTGTCTGGTCAGCCTGGTGTGGGTAAGATAGAAAAGCAGAGCTTGTTTGACATCTAGTGTATGGAGGAGGCGCTCTGGTTCGGACGTACACTTAGGATAAAAGTCCGGAAGAAGGACCTCTGAGGGGAGATGGAACTCAGAGACCTCCTTGGGTAGAAACGAGATATCAGGGACCAATCTAACTGCATCAGGTAGGAAGCAGAGGAACGGTGGATCGTGCCTGAACGCAAGGAGTTCACCCACCCTTCTTGCAGACGTGATAGAGACTGGGAAGGCTGTCTTCCACGTCAGAAATTCCAGATCACAGGTTGCCAAGGGCTCGAAGGGCTTTCTGGTGAGTGTTCGTAACACCAAGGGTAAGTCCCACAGCTGGGCTGGAGCCCGGGGGGGGGTTACAAATGGAAGAGGCCCCTTAGGAAACGTTTGGAGAGTGGGTGGGCAAAGACTGAGAAGTTGTCGACCCTGTTGTGGAACGCTGAGATGGCTGATGTGTATACTCTTAACAAAGAGTGTGAGAGTCCTGTGTCTGCCCAAGAAAGGAGGAATTCAAAAATTCGAGGCAGGCCTGCAGAGGTTGGCGAGATAGGCACCTGCGAGAGGGAGGAGCAGAAGCAGGTCCATTTGTAGGCATAAGACTTACGTGTGGAGGCTTTGCGGGAGTTGAGAATAACATTGGCTACATGGTCTGAGAACAAGAAGGAAAGATCCTCCAAGCTGTGAGGTTGAGGCGTGGGATGTCGTGGTGCAGGAGAGGGGTGTCGGAGACCCCGAGAAGGTCCGGCTGTGGTGGGAAGTGAAGATATCTCTCGTCGGCTAGGGAGAGTAGGATCGGGAACCAGGGTTGCCTGGGCTACCACGGGGATATGAGAATGCTGTTTGCCCCGTCTTGAACGACCTTGTGGACCACTCAGGTCAGCAGGGGCAGGGGCAGAAACAGGTAGAGGAAATTGTGGGACCAAGGAAAGAGGAGACCATCCCCTAGGGAAAGGGGATTGAGTCCTCTTTGGCTGCAGAACATAGGGCATTTTTTGTTGTTTCGGTTAGCAAACACATCAATCTCTGGGAAGTCCCAGGAGAGAAACACTGGGTGCAGGTAGGTCCATGCCCGTTCCCAATCGTGAACCTGGGCCTGACCCCGGCTGAGGAGGTCTGCTCGTATATTGAGTAAACCTGGGATGTGGGTGGCCCGAAGGAAGATTCCGTTGGTCAGTGCTCCAGTCCCACAACTGGATGGCCAGGAGACAGAGGTGGTGAGATCTCGTGCCCCCCTGTCGGTTTATATAACTGACTGCAGTCATATTGTCTGACAGGATCGTAACACAGTGCCCCTGGAGCAGAGGCAGAAAGGTGCAAAGGGCAAAGAAAATTGCTAGTAGTTCTAGATAGTTGATGTGATGAGACAAGAGGTGGGAGTCCCATCTGCCACCTGTGTTGTATTTATTTATTTATTTATTTATTTCATGAGATTTATATCCCACCCTCCCCGCCGCACGGCGGGCTCAGGGCGGCTAACAACAAATCAACGGTAATAATAGTTTAAAACATTAATACATATAAAACAACATAACATCATATAGAGGGCATATCTTCAATTTAGTCACTCAATGCAGCACCCAGATGTAACCTTAGCACAGCCACAAGCTGGTGGGCAAAATCGGTCCAGGGCCAAATATAGATGTCAGTATTAGGTGGCCCCTACCCAAAAGCCTGGTGGAAGAGCTCTGTCTTGCAGGCCCTGCGGAATTGTAAATAGTCCTGCAGGGCCCTGATGTCATCTGGGAGCTCATTCCACCAGTACGGGGCCACCACAGAAAAGGTCCTGGACCTTGTACCCACCCGCCAAGCCTCCTTTGGCCCTGGGAGGGTCAGACTGTTTTGGGAACCAGACCGAAGTGCTCGCTGGGGAACATATGGAGAGAGTCGGTCCTTCAAGTAGATAGGTCCTGAGCCATATAGGGCTTTATAGGTAGCCAAGAAGATGCGCTCCCCATCCCTATCTGGAGGCATCCGTGGTCAGAGTGAGCGGTGGCACGGGGAGGTGAAACGGGGCCCCTTGAAGGAGGTTCAAGTCTCGAGTTCACCACAGGAGAGAGTCTTGGACATCCTTTGGCGGGAAGAGAAGAGATGACTGTGGTTGGGAGTGAGGGTGGAAGGAATGGACAAACCACAGCTGTAGAGGGCACAACTTGAGCTTTGCGAACAGTAGGACAGCTGTAGTAGCAGCCATGAGGCCTAGTAGGTGTTGTATGGAGAGGGCAGTGGACATTGGCTGGGATCGGATTTGCTGAGCTAGGGCAGTGATAGGAGTTGCCCTGTCTTGAGGGAGATAAGCCTGAAGGGTGACAGAGTCAAGCTCAGCTCCTATATATTGGGCCCGTTGGGCCGGAGAGGAGTGTGACTTATCTTTGTTGATCTTGAGACCCAAGTCTTCCAGGAGAGAACATGTGAGGGTGATGTTTCGAAAAAGAGTCTCTCAGGAGTCCACTACCAGAAGTCAATCATCTATATAGAGGAAGACGATGATGCCCTTGAGATGGAGAAAGGCTGCGACCACCACCAATGTTTTTGTGAAAACTCGTGGAGCTGTAGAAAGGCCAAAAGGAAGTGCCTTGTATTGGTAGTGGTCCTGACCGATCGTAAAACGGAGGTATTTGCAATGTGAGGGGCAGATGGTTAGATGAAAATAGGCATCCTGGAGGTCGATAGTGGCCATCCATGCACTTCTGCATAGAAGAAAGAGTATGGAGAAGAGAGTGACCATACAGAAGAGATGGTAAATGATAAATTGGTTCAGACCCCAAAGATCCAGGATTGGTCTGGTGCCTCCATCTTGCTCGGGGACTGCAAAGTATTGGGAGTAAAAGCCCATCTGTTGTTGTTGAGCAGGCACTGGTTCTATGACATCTTTGGAGAGCAGGACAGAGTCTTCCTAGAGAAGGGCATCTGATGGTGGAGTATAGATGACTCCTGAGGATGGTGGAAGCTGAAGAAACTTGATCAGATACCCATGGGTGATGATGAAGAGCACCCAAGAATCCGTAGTCACGAGGTGCCAGGTCGGGAGAAAGGGACTGAGGCGAGTGAAGACAGGGAGAGAGAGAGAAGAGTCAAGGCCCTGTTTGGGTGCCCAGGATGCCTTAGAGTGGCCAAATTGTTGGACTGGAGAGAACTTTTGCTTCTGAGCATATGGGACCCTCTGGGTAGAAGGTGATGCACGAGGGCGCCAGGGATGGTCTGGAGAACTTCAGCTTGAAGATCTTCTGGACCAAGGCTGAGACCAGGAGCGTGGTTTGAACTGTCGAGGGGTGGAAGATACGCCCAGGGTTCGGGAAGCTTTAATGCTCTTGTCCATCTCTTGTAGGACTGAGTTGGTGGTGGAGTGGAACAATCCTAAGCCATAAAAGGGAAGATCTTCCACATATGCCCTGGTGTCAGACTGAAGCGTGGTGGAGTGCAGCCAAGAGTGACAGCGAAGGGCGATTGCCGACATCATTGTCTTGGAGAAGGTGTCCAGAGTGTGTTTAGAGGAGTTTATTTGCTGTTTGGCCAGGATTAACCCCTCCTTCTGGATCTTGTATGTGGCCAGATGATGCTCCTCGGGAAGGGGAGCAATGTGTTGTGAGAGTGGCTCCCAGAGTGCATACTGGTACCTGCTCATGCAGGCGAGGTAATTCAATGTCTTGAATCTCAGAGCTCCAGCAGAATAAAAACGTCGACCAAAGGTGTCTAGTTTCTTGCCTTCTTTGTCAGATGGGGTGGAATGGGTCCATTTTGATTTGGATGATGAGTTGACCACCATGGAGTTTGGGCGAGGGTGGTTCAACAGGAATTCTGCTCCTGTGTCCTGAACCCTGTACATGTGATCCAACCTTCTGGATGAAAGTGGTGTGGACGATGGTTTATCCCAGGGGGCTTTGGCCGCTTGGAGTAGGACAGCAGACATGGGTAGTGCTATTGATGTGGAAACATCAAGCTGGACCACATCAAAGACAGCGTCAATGATTACCGGTTTGGGCTGAACTACTGACAGGCCAAGGGACAGTGCCAGACGTTTTACAAGGTCACCATAAGAGGTAAGGTCTTCAGATGGGGATATGGGTAGGTTGTCCGCCACATCTGGTTTCAGGGACGGTTCATCTGGAGGGTTGGGGGCATCAGACTGGTCATCCGAAGAATCCCTATCTGAAGAATCGGATGTTGGCAGTGGAAGATTGGAGGGAACTTTCAGCTCTATGGCCTGCCTTGGCGGAGGAGGTGTCGACGCCGAAGGTTTCGGTGGGGACTACAGTTGTCGATCCTGAGAAGGCGGCTGGATCGATATTGGGGCCTGATGAGGCATCAGGAGGGTCCGTGTCAGTGACAGTAGAGAGCAATACCTTGTGTCTGCGGGGGCCTGGTCTGGTGGTCTCAATAGAGAGGCCGAGGGAGGTGGACGAAACGCCCTCGGGGAATGTGGACAGTGTGATGGGTAACAGTCCCATTCCACATGAGGCGCAGGAGGGGACCACGGTACGGAGAAGGCTCCATATTGATAACAATGTTGGTGGTCCTAGAGCATCATTGAATGCGGTGGGTAGCCCCATTGTGAGCGGATCAGAGATCGATGCCGAGGTGATCGATGTAGGGGCAGAGCAGTCCCGGTGTTTGGGGCGGCGGTCTCTATTGAAAGTAGAATGATAGGCCAGTGGTGGTTCAGCATCTAGCATTCTGCGGCATCGGTGTCGACAGGGATTGGAGTCGAATGGAGAGACAGGCGGAGGCGCTGGGTGCAAAAATCCGTTAAAGCTTTCTACAATATCGATGGATTTCCGCGCAGGCGCAGAAAACCCAGAGATGTGAAGCACAGAGACCACCTCGAAGATCTTGCTGGATGACCTTGTGCCAGTCACACTTTCTCAGCCCAACCTTCCTCACAGTATCTGATGAAGGGAGCTCTGGCTTATGAAATCTTATGCCCTGGAAATCTTGTTGATCTTTAAGGTCCTATTGGATTCAAATCTCTCTTCTACCTCACAGGAAGAAAAAGAGTAGGATTTATACCCCGCCTTTCACTCGGAGTCTCAGAGTGGCTTACAATTTCCTTCCCTTCCTGCCTCCATAACAGACTCCCTATGAGGTAGGTGGGGCTGAGAGAGCTCTTTTGAGAACTGCTCATGAGAGAACAGCTCTGAGAGAACCGTAACTAACTCAAGGTTACCCAGCTGGCTGCATGTAAAGGAGTGGGACATCAAACCCAGTTCTCCAGATAAGAATCCACTGCTCTTTACCACTACACCATGCTGGCTCCAAACAGGGTGGGTGTTGTGAGGATAAAATGGGGGAGGGGAAAACAATGCTCTAATCTCCTTCGGGTTCCCACTGGAGAGAAAAGCAGGGTATAAACAAATACACAAATGGTGGTGGGGGAAACCATTTACACAATTAGCAGAATCACGTGGTGCAGCTTTGATGTACACCCAGGGGTCCTTTGGGGCCAGAGCGAGGCAGAGCGCCGCTCCGCCAGCTCAGGAGGGGCAGTAGGGCAGCCACGGGCCGAATCAGATTCTTTGATCTGATTTGGCCCGCTGCCGAATTGCCGCCGAAATTTGGCAGCAACTTTAAAAGCGGCTGTAGGGGAGGGGGTTTGAGGGAGAGGCTCCAAACTTGCAGAGTAGCTTCTGGGACCTCTCCCCCAAATGCCCACCAAGTTTCAAGAAGATTGGACCAGGGGGTCCAATTCTACGGGCCTCCAAGCAGGTTGCCCCCATTCCCTCCATTGTTCTCTATGGTAGGAAAAAAGTTAACATTTTTTCCCTCCATAGAGAACAATGGAGGGGATGGGACAATGTTTGGGGGCCCATAGAATTGGACCCCGTGGTCCAATCTTCTTGAAACTTGGTGGGTACTTCGAGGAGAGGCCCCAGCAGCTATCCTGCAAGTTTGGAGCCTCTCCCTCAAACCCCCTTTCCTCCAGCCCCTCATGTACCCTATGAGTTTTTGCCATTAATTTCAATGGCCCATAGGGTATAATGGGGCTGAAACTGACATTCCAGTGATGTCAGGGGATGTGGCATATGCTAATGAGTTATGCTAATGAGCTCCTGCACCTCTTTTTCTACAAAAGCTGCAGGTGGGCAGACCACATGTTTAAAAACTCACTTATATCAGACACCGGTAATACAGAGAGAGCTAGCATCAGGCAGAAAACTGAGCTCAGCTCTCTCCTCCCCCTAGCTTTCTAGATGCATGCAGTGTTGTTGTTTTTCAAAATACTTCATCACTTCATCAGCTTGGCACAGTTCAAGGAGCTTTGCTGTGCAATTCAGCTGGCTGTGCAAATTGCCCCATTATTGTTTAATATTAAATCATTCATTCATTAGTTCATTCATTCATTGGTTCATTCATTCATTCGTTGGATTTATATGCTTCCTCTCCAGAGACCCGTACAAGCTGGCTTGCATCAAAATAAAATAAACTAATAGTATTTAAAAATGCTGCTAAAAACAAGCCTATCACATTTATTAGACTCCATTTCTTGGCACCAGATAACCCATACTTCGTTTTATCAAACATTCCATCTACCAATACTTGTAAATGTTGGTAAATTCTTTGATATCACAGAAGGGGTAACCTTACTCATCTCTATGCACTCTCACAGAATCTCCATAGAACTGCAAATCCTGACAGTACTCTAAGAGCAGCGTACATGCTTCTTCCTTCCTTACAACAACCCTTTGGGGTAGGTTAGGCGGAGGGACAATGGGTGGGATCCTGAAGATCATAGGATCTAACCCAAGTTTCACGGCAGAATGGGGGTTTCTAGTCCAACACGCTAACCATTGTACCTAAGTGACTCTCTACTGTGCTCAAGGATTAACAGTCATGTAACGCTGGTCTCATTAGGAAAACATACTTCTCTTCCACAATCTCTTTGTAAGTCTTGATGCTTTTCCTTCGCTCACTGGTCCCATCCCCTGTGCTCAGTAACCGTTCCATCTTCTTCCTCTCAGCTTCTTTCTTCAACAAATCCTGCGAGGCGCTTCTCCGACGACTCTTCCACCTAGCTAAGTCCTAGAGGGGGAAGGCAGAGGGGGAAAAAACGCACTACTTCATACATGTGTGATACTGAAAACTGACCCCGTGAAGTAGGACACGCTTGAAGACAGTGGGTTAAATCCACCTATGATTTCCAGTGGTGGAGAAAAAGGGCGGGGTCTCCAAGAAGGCTATGCTGGGGGACACAGAACCCGCGTGGGCAAAAACCATGTGTGCCATGGGCTGTAGTAAGGAAAGGGAACTTAGTAAAATAGAGAAGAAAAAGCTGTCTCGATCCAATCCAGTGGTTTGACCTACGGACTACAGCTGAGTGGGAATCTGAACCGAGGCCTCCTTGAGCTCTCTTTCTGGAATGACCAGCAATGCACTGAGGTATGTGCTTGCCCTTCCTAGATCTAATGTATTGTCCCCTCCACAGTTCTAGAAGGAAGATGATGAATCATAATGTATGTTTAGTTCTAGAGAAGCTGAAGTTTTATTGTGCTACCTGTTTTATTACCATACATGTATTACCATATATTGTACATTTACAGAGAAGTTTTTACCTATGTTACTGAAAGAGATCGTTCTTATTTTCAATACCTCCCTCAAATTAATTTACTTCCTAAAGACTACAAGTATGTTATACAGATCATAAATTCCTTTGCCCTGGCTCTGACCAAAACACAAGAGAACTGTATTAAAATGTATGCGTTTAATGGCTACTTCAACTAGCACCAGGGGCGTAGAGTTTTGTAAATTCCGGGGGGGACGCAGGGGCTCTTTAGCGCTCGCTCGCTCGCAGGGGCGATGTCCCCCCCCTGCCGGGAAACTTCCGTGCCTCTCCCCCCCCCCCCCCACTCCTTCCCTCTCCCTTCGCTGGGAAAAGAGGGAGGGAGAGGGAAGGATGGAAGAGTGGCCAGGTGGGGGGGGGGAAGGAAGGAGAGGCAATGGCGGCAGCAGCTGCTGGCCTCGGAAGGACCAGGGAGGCGCGGTGGCAGGCGCTACGTTTTCCCGGGGGGGGGCTCAGTCCCCCCCGGAAAATTTCGGGGGAGGCTCAAGCCCTCGAGCCCCCCCGTAGTCTACGCCTATGACTAGCACTAAGCTTGCTAATCAGGGTTTCTGTCCTGAAAAAATTAGCTTTGTGCTATTTATTAGCGGTTGTTATTGCCTTGTTTTAAATTTATGCTGTCTTTTGTGAAGGCAAAAGCTAACCAAAGTGTGATTTGATTCCACAGACTTATGTATCCCAAAATGGTAATGCTATTTCAATCGGAAAAACACAGGCTGACTTTAAAAAAGACACGCGTTGCCAAGTAGAAAACTGTTTTCTTTGAACTTTATTATGCTTTTTTGAGAGCTATCAACTGCTGTTCCAAAAACTTTATTTGCTTCATTACTGGCCTCCTGAGCACACCTCAGGGACGGTGGGAACTTGGGATTGATTTCTGTGAAACATGAGCCTGCCAGATAGACACATACAAGATGTTTGGGTGCTTTACAAAAGAACTTCCCTGGATATAACAGTAAATGATTTAAGCATTGGCTGCCACAGAGTGGCACTGTAATATCTGACACCCAAAGCATCTTGCAGCTGTATCCTTAACTGAAGGGACACTGCATAGAAGAGGTACATCGTGGAGTTCTCCTTTGATCGCTTTCCATGTACGAGATGCTTCTTGCAGCTGGTAATGTCTCCACATTCAGTAAGACAAGCGTGACTGTGAGCCGGCTCACAGATGTCGCCGCATGGGATTAGCGCCATATAATTATCCCCCCGTCATGCTTGTGGCTAGTTTCATGTGCGCCGGAAGTCAGCATAAACGTGTCTAGAGGCTACTGTAATGTCTGTAACGGCCAGAACTCGAATGTAGTTCTGATTCACACAGAATGAACTCCATGTGGGCAGAGGCACTTGCAAGCCAGAGGATGATCGTACAGCTGTTTCGGGACAGGTGAACCATTCCTTTGGGAATGCTGCAAGGGATCTGCACGTATGAACCACTCCAGGCACGCTGACATTGCAGCTTAGTGCAAATTAAATATGCAGGGCACGTGTGTGTTTTTGCAGGGCTCACACAGCCTTTGTGGCTGACTAGCTAATTACGTGTTACATATAATGGTTTATATAACTTATCCCTGCATTTCCACAGCGACAGCCACTATGTGCTTAAAAAAAGGTAATTTCCAAGGTTTAGCTCCCCTCTGCCCTTGAAAAATGGTTTGCTTCTGTAATAGTCCCTTAACAAAATATCCTTTTAAAGAAAGTAGTAAATGTAAAGGCAAAGGTTTCCCTTGTTCAAAAGCCAGTCGAATCCGACTCTAGGGTTGCGGTGCTCATATCTGTTTCCAAGCCAAAGAGCCAGCGCTGTCCAAAGACTTTTTTCATGGTCATGTGGCTGACATGGCTTGATGCCGAGGCACACGGAACGCTGTTTCCTTCCCACCGAAGTGGTACGTATTTACCTACTTGCAATTTCTTGCTTTTGAACTGCTAGGCTGGCAGGAGCTGGGGCCAGAGACGGGAGCTCACTCCGTTATGCGGCACTCGGGTCTCGAACTGCTGAACTACCGACCTTCCGGTCTGCACTTCAGCGTCTTAACCACTTGAGTCACTGCAAGCAAGGGGGGGGACGGGACTTAAAAGGGAACTGCAGTGAGAATATGTACCAAAAATAAATACATGGTAAGGAATATCCACTGTAACAATACATGGTAAGGAAAAATATCCACTTTAAAAATGGTAAAAACAAAAACACATGCAATTATAATACACCACATGAATACCCCCCCCCCCCAAAAAGCATTAGGATCATGCACAAACGTTTTTGTAATTATATCAGCTGTTCCCTAAAAAGACTGGGAGGGCCAGAAACAGCCTCAGCAGTCAACAGTTTCTGGTGGAGCCAGATAGCCCCTCTTTGTGCATAAAGCTGAAGAAGATTATCCTCCTGCTTAGTGGTAGGACTGGGGGGGGGGGGTTGGCACACCGGCAACCATCCCATACTCACGTCTTGCCATCGGTCCTCATCTTCTTTCAGCTGGTGGTGAATGGCCTGCAGCTTCTCGTGGCGAGCTCTGCTGTGGGGCTGCATCACTGCAGCCTTGTCTGAGCATCTCATGTCGAACATGCTCACGCTCCTGAATGAAGGCAAAGAAGAGTTACTCCTCATGGATACGGGCAGAACTTGAAACATTTCAGCCACAGGAGGGCGATAGAGCAAAATTAAACACATTCCCACTTAAAACCTTCAACATCTGTCATAGCTTATGGCCGTGGTTTTGGATGTACGCTTGCCACACGAAAAGCCCTTTTTTATGCGTATGTGCAGTGCTTAGCACCAGACATACTAATGTGCATGCAAATTGCTTGCTTGCAGTGCATTCTAGCAATGCACCACTAAAAAAGAAAAGCTAGAGGCTTCTTTTGGCTTGGTATTTAATGTGAATCCAAGACAGTCCTGGATACCCAGAACAGGGCCATGTTTCTCAGCTGTCGCTTGTTTAAGCAGCAGTGTCTATAATGATCTGTCCTGAGCTGCTGGCCTTATGTAAACCAGCGGTTTCCAAACTGTGTTCAGGGGAACCCGTGGAACCTTCTCAGAGGTTTCTACATGAGAACACTGCTCACAGCTCACAAGTTACCCCCGAATGACAGCATGCTCAACTCTGCTGATCTTCCCCAGTGATATACAGCTGCAGAAGAGCGTTTTAAGTCACATTCTCATTTCTGACGTAGCAACCGTGAGACTGACCAAGACTTGTTAGTGCTCCATGTTAAATGAGCATGCGCCTCAGAACACCCTCCAAGAATCCACTGCGGTGCCCAAGGGCTCTGCATCAAAGGCCAAGAAACTCCCTGGCATGCAAAATGTTGAGGAAAAAACATCTCTTGAAGGCAGAAAGTTTGAAAACCACTAGTCCAAACTTCAGATAGGAGAGGATCATGAAATACTTTACTCTGAGCAAAGTTTTCTGTAATATTGTTTTTGAAACAACTGGAGGTGGCGCTCAGATTTCCTGGATGCTGAGAGACAGTTGGGCCCATACCGTGGTTTAAAATGCCAATGGCAAGGAAGCTGTGAGAGTCACCTCTATCAAGCGTACATACGAGAGAGAGAGAAAGGGGCCGATTTCGCACTGGCCAGTTGCCTCTCGTTCTCTCCGGAATTTCCCCTCCCAGTTTCCTCCGGAGTATTTTCTTCATTTTCCCACTTGGAACCTCAGCCCTTTCGATATAGCGTGACGAAGGGTTTTCTCAAAAAAAAAAAATTAGAAACTCCCACAGTGGGGCGGCCCTGATGAAAGGCGGGCGAGTGGGTGTGTTTTCATTTTGGGTTCTCCCCCGGAGCAAACAGGAAAATCCTCTAAAAACAGGATTTGTTTGCTCCGGGGAAACTCAGGTGCAGCAGGGCGATACTCCAGAGCAAAACGTGAGCCCGGAACAACTGGTGTGAAATCGACCAGAAGCTCCGGCGCAAGCATGAGGGCAAACCTGGGGCAAACGCTAGTGCGAAATCGGCCAGAGAGAGAGAGAGAGAGAGAGAGAGAGAGAGAGAGAGAGAGAGCATATGAGCGAGTGAGCATACCCATGACTTTGCTGTTATTTTCTTTGGGAACATCAAAAGTTCCACCAGCATGCATTAATGCATTATTAGATGAACTGCAACAGTAATATTCTGATCAAAGACCAGCTTTGTTTTTGCATGATGAGGTTAGAAGCTCATTATTGACATTAGGCAAGATAAAAGTGTTCTAAGCTCCTATTGTACAACTGGAAGGCAGAATACACCGCTGGTTATTTTCCAGTCCATGTTTATGGGATGTGGACCATTATTTCTGATTGCCTTTGGAGGGAAAGGTGAACAAGGTAAAAATGTTTTAAAACCTACAGCAGATAACACACATGAAGCTGCCTCCTACTGAACTGGGCCCTTGGTCCATGAAGGTCACTACTGTCTACTCAGACTGGCAGCTGCCCTCCGGGGTCTCAGGTAGAGGTCTTTCACATCACCTCCTGCCATCAGGTCTCAGGTTCAATCCCTGGCAATCCATTATACCTGGTTTTGGGTTTATGTGTGTTGATAAGTTTTCACTAAATTACTTTATACAAGTGTGGGTTGCGCGCGCTCGCTGGGGCGATGTTTCCGCCTCCCCCCGGAAAACCTACCGCCAGCCGCCGCGCCTCCCCAGCCCTTCCGAGGCTCACCAGCCGGTGCTGCTGGTGCCTTTCCCTCCCCCTCCGCCCTGGCCACTCCCTCCCTCACCCCTAAAAGAGGAAGAGGAAGAGATAAGGAGGGAGGAATGGCCAGGCCGGTGGGGAGGGGGGGAGAGGCACTAGCTGGCGAGCCTCGGAAGGGCCCGGGAGGCGCGGCGGTAAGGAGCCGGCAGCAGGCGCGACGTTTTCCCGGGGGGGGGGGCTCAGTCCCCCCCGGGAAATTTCGCGGGTGGATCGAGCCCTCGAGCCCCCCCGTAGTTTACGTCGGTGGCGGCCACCCAGGTTTGTAGAAAAATCTGTTTGGGGTAAGTGTGGCCCTGATACATGGACTTCGGTATCCGCTGATGGGGCTTACGCTTGAGAAATAGGTAGATGGATATATTTTGTTTTAAATGCTGTTTTAACGTTAAACTGTTTTAATAGTTTGATGTTTGCCATCTTGGGGACTCTGTTTGGGTAGAGAGGTGGCATAGAAATGCCTTACATAAATAAATATTGTGCATGTGCAAAGTGCTGTCAAGTCGCAGCTGACTTATAGCAACTCCAGAGGGTTTTTCAAGGCAGGAGACCAGCAGAAGTGGTTTGCCGTTGCCTTTCTTTGCATAGCGACCCTGACCCTGCTTAGCTTCCAAGATCTGATGAGACCGGGCTAGAGGCCATTATTATAGGCACACAAAACACCTTAAACACTAACAAAATGTGTGGTAGGGTATGACTAACACGACTACCCATTGTGAATACATCTGTTTGTAAGAAAGAGCCAATGCATGTTCACTTTGCAACTGAAACCAGGGACCAGCATCTGGATCAATGTAAGGTCTATATCACACATTCAGCTATACATACGTTGAATGTAACATGACAGCTACCCTATGAATGCATTAAAAACAAGCATCCCCCTCATCTGATACCTGGGGGTACTGAGACTGACCTGCCTGTCAGGGGTGCTTTACAATTTACAGCAGACTAACGTAATGTGTTTTGAACAGTCAAAAACATTAACATGCTAATTATTTCTAGCCATCCAAGTTTAGATTTATAACTTAGAATTAAGGAAGGTTTAATGAGTACGTACGCCTGGATTTTTCTTTTTATATTATTCTTGCAGTGTCTTAAGAGAAATATTATAGCTGAAATTTGGATTAGTCTCTGTATACTTTAGGGTAGTGTAGTTTTTAGTTTTTTAGGTATTGTAGTTTGTTTTAGTGTTTGTAGTTGTAGAAATTCAATTAAAAATACTTTAAAAAACATGCTAATTATTAATACTGTTACTCTAGGTTGGCCCTCGACTAAAGATATCACTTATCAGAGGACTCTATTGTTGCCTGAAAACTAAAATACAGGCACACAATTGCTAATCACTGTACTTCAGAAAACTGAAATGTTATTTCAGTTGGCTAACTACGTATTAAAAAGATTCATGTGGGGTAGCCATGTAGGTCTGAAGCAGCAGAGCAAAGGTTGCGGTCATATGCATGAGATAGTGGGGGGGGGGGGGAAGAGAGGCTATTTCCTCCGGCGGAAGTTGACCTGTAGTTGCGGGATCATACTTTTGAAGCTGCGGGCAGAGCCTGCCACTGCGTAATCAGATGCAACCACCGGTGTGTGTGTGTGTGTGTGTGTTCCGCCGTTTGTTCCCGATGCACTTAAATGAGGGATTGATGATTCACACCTCAGCCCTGAGGCTCCCTATGGAGTGTGTGATGACGCACATACTGAGAAGGGGAAAAAACAACAGCATGGAGTCGGGATGGCCTGATCAGACCATCCCGATGCCATGAGAGCGCGCTGGAGTGATCAGACAGGGGAAAGTCTGTCCATGGCCCATAGCAACCTGTTTGCTACTGGACTTTCCCCGGTGCCTCCTGCGGAGGAGCAACATGGGTTGCTGCTGGCTGTGAGATGCTTCCCAGATGTTCGGGTCTGATTGTACACGTTAAATCCGCCCAGCATTCGCACCTGTGTCGGGGCTAATTGTGCATGTGATCGCAGCCAAAGTTTTCGCCCAGTGGCACCTTGCAGATCAATGAAGGTTTATGCAAGGTGTGCTTGCACACAAAAGCTCATACCTTGAATAAATCTTTGTTGGCCTTAAAGATGCCCCTGGACTCAAACTTTGCCCTACATATTAAAAAGCAAGACATGCAGTTAGAGAGCACAAGATTTAAACTGCTTTCTAAGAGAGAGAGAGAGAAACCCTGTTAAAAATAAGGATCGCGTGGCTTTTGAGGCCCATCATGTTCTGCAGTATGGTAGAGTCAAACAGATTACACTAAGACATCCCCAGCTATCATTTTTTTGTCAAGCTTTTGACAAACCCTCAAGACAGAGCTACCGTACTATCAAAAATAATATTTTGAATGGAAATCTGTCACTTGGGGGCAGCTGATTCCTGTGAGACTGTAACTCCCCTGCCTCCAGTCTCTGTGACATTTTAAAAATGAGCTTTGCTTCAGAAAAGATTCTCTCTCTCTCTCTCTCTCTTTTTAAACTTATTTGATTCAAGAATGAAAAGGTTCAGAACAGTCAGAAGCTCGGGTCAGAAAAGCCACAAAGAGCTTCCGTCTCTACAAAGCTCTCTTGGGCATATTTACACTGCAGACAACATTGGGAAACTGTGGTTTCAAAAGAAGAGGGATTTGTGACAGAAAATTATGAGTAGCTTTACCAAACCACAATTCTTAGGATTCTTTGTGGGAAGACATGACAGATACATTGCTATAAAATGAACCTACATTTGTAGAATATATCTGCCCTCTGACATCTACCATCACTTATTATATTCCCGGTTACCACATAAAATGGTCTCTCTACTTACTGTAGGAGGGTGAGGCAGGACAGAAATTCTCAATTAAAATTAATTAACGTAGCCAATTCTTGAGGTGAAAAAGTGGGAATTACTCAGATTAACATGAGTATTCCTCCTAAACTATAGCATAAATCTGAGGTAATAATTGTAATTAAATAAGCATTCCCCCATTCACTGTGAACAAATATTTCTTGTAGGGATATAGTAAAAGATTTTTATTCTAGCTTTCAATTCCTTTTGCTCACAAGTGCTAACATTTTAAAATGATGTCATACTACAGGAAAACAATGAAACACCTAATTATTTTTAGTATTTTGTACATCAAAAGGAATGGATGCCTTCCTTTGGGACATCGTAAGAAGTACAATAGACTTTTCTTTCAATTAACGAAAAGTGTGTGCTAGTTCCTTTCTTATACATTTTTAAATCAAAGGCCAGAGAACTTTATTGTCTGGAATAAAAGATTCTACCAAGAGTAAGTGTTGGCTATAAAATAATAACTAAGTATCAGAGTTAGGCCAGTGCTTTAGGCATCTGTAATGGACTCAGGGTTTTGGATGAGTGTTTTCTAGCCCAGGATTTTTGAGGTCAGTTGCTGGAAGCTGGAGTCATTGTACCTCCATTCATAAGTCACACCAAACACATGTACAGCCTCAGTGGGGCACAATGCCATAGAGTCCACCCTCCAACACCCTCCAGGGGCACTGGATTGTGTTGTCTGGAGGTGAGCTGTAATTCTGAGACCCATCTGGAGGCGGGCATCTCTAAGTTTAAAGCACATATCCAGCTATACAGGAGTTGAATGTAACATGAGAATTACTCGACACATATAAATAAAAAACCAAGCGTACACTGTGCATAGATTGTATGTGCCTTCACTATACTGCGTACAGTGTACACTTGATTCTTCTTTATACTTGCATTGAGTAATTCTCATGTTACATGCAGCACATGAATGTGGGACTGAACCCCGCGTTTATCCATCGACTGGTCCCTAGTTTCATTTGCAAAGTGAATGTACATTGGCTCTTCCTTACGAGACAGATGTATGGAATGTGCAGGCAAGGATGTCCATGCATCTGCTCTGTAACCTGTGCACAGGGCTACTACAGGCTTGGAATGTTTTGCTGACCAGGCAGAAAGTGAGACTCCCAGGACAGATATCAGATCCAGAGCCTTGATATTACCAGCAGAGGGTTTGATGTTGAATACCCTAATTGTTGCTGAGCTAGGGTCCAGTCGCAGGCTGTGAGATTCCTGGGCTGAAGCACAAATTTCCAGGCACTGAAGCACAGCTACACATTGGGTCAATTCAGACAATGCAAACCATGGTTTAATTAAAATAAATCACTGTCAACTGATCATCCAAACATGCACCACCACCCTAACTAAAGTTAGCTTGGGTACCACAAGCAAGGGATCTGAAGATGATTTAGTAACCACAGCTAGGGTTAACTGTGGTTTTGCATTAGTACAAATGGCTCAGTTCTGGTTTGTTTTCTTGCTGATGGGTCCAATCTTGGGTTCACTTGCTAATCACAGTGAAAAGTACTGAGTTCTCGGCGGCATTGATGAGGACAAAGTTGGTGTGGTGATTAGCTCAAGTTTATTTAGGCTGCGGCCACACGGGCCTTAAATGCGGGAGGAAGGACAATTTCCTCCCGCATTGAAAGAGGCCGACCAGACGGCCGGCTCCTAGTCCCATGCCGAAGCGGGCTCCAATGCGGGTTCCTCCCGCATTTTCCGACCCTGGGAAAATCAAGTATTTTCCCGGGTGTTGCGGGAGGAACCCGCATTGGAGGTATCTGGACAGCCCTCTCTCGCAAGCATTGCGAGAGCAGGGCTGTCCAGATAGCCCCGTCAGCCATTTCCCCCCCCCCCCTTTTACACTTGGGCGCATGGCTATCCATGCGCCCAAGTGTAAAAGGGGGGGAAACCCCCCCCCCAATTTACCAAGGCGGATGGTGGGTTGGAGGCTGCCACCGCCACTTCAAGTCCTGCTGGG
The DNA here is from genome assembly GCA_029233225.1 of Lepidodactylus listeri. Classification (NCBI taxonomy): domain Eukaryota; kingdom Metazoa; phylum Chordata; class Lepidosauria; order Squamata; family Gekkonidae; genus Lepidodactylus; species Lepidodactylus listeri. The sequence goes on along the minus strand of JARCFY010000009.1, from coordinate 104,358,192 downwards.
GCCGCCTCCGCCGCCTGCGCCAATGTCTCTTCAGCGGCGGCGGCCGCTGCGGTCGCCACCAATGTTTCTGCTGCCGCCGCTTCCGCCGCGGCTGCCGCCTCTTCCCCCGTGGCCGCCTCCGCCACGGCCGCTGTTCCCGCCGCGGCCGCCTCTTCAGCGGCTGCGGCCGCCGATCACGGTGCCGCAGGGGTTGGGATGTTTAGACATCCCAACCCGCTGTTGAAAAATGCGGCCCCTTTAAATCCGGGATCCCTCCCGGATTAAAGGGGCCGTGTGACCGCAGCCTTAGCGAGAACAAGCAGGCTTTAACTGGCCACAAGGCCAACATATATACACACCCAGGACACACCCCAGGTCCCACCTATGATCCTATTGGGGGGTTTGAATTTCCTGCTTAAGTCTTATTGGAGGATTAGTGGGACTCCAGGATCCTTGGCTCCTATTGTTCTAGGAGCCAAGTTCTGGGCTCTTTGCGCTGGCACCTGGTGGCAGTCAGTGGAAACAACACCCCTCCCCCCGTAGTTCTTGCAGTGCCTATGGGACGTAGTCCTTTAAGTATGCTGGTGGTCGGCATTCCCGGTTGGAGCATCTCGGGGCTGGGACCGGCGGAGTCTGATTGCCGGTGGCTGGGCTCGCTCTAGGATCTGGTGTTTCCTGCATCTCGATGCCAGCCTTGGATGCCGGGGTGTTGCTTTCTTCGACCCTCTCTTCACTCGGGGCCGGGCACTTCTTGGTTCTATCCTGTTGGGGGAGGTCTAGGGTTGGCAGCCCTGGTGGTGGTCTCCCAGGGATTTCTGCGGGGCCTGGGTCAGTGGAGGGGGGGATTTATCATCATCGTAGTTGATCTACATGTTTCCGCAGGACTTGGCCATTCTCTGCGGAAACCTTGTATGAGATTGGACCGGTGGCATGGATAACCCTCTCAGCCAACCACTGGGGCCCCTTCCCAAAGTTTTGCAGGAACACTGAGTTCTCCAGGAAGAATCCCTGTGATGCTTCTGCCTGGCCGGTCAGTTGTCATGACTCCGGGGCCCGATCCGGGTGTAGACAGTCCAGGAGCATGGTCAGTTGGTGGCCCATAAGGAGTTTGGCATGGCTATTGCCCCCAACCGGGTTTGGCGTGGTATGTTGAGCCAATAAAAAATGGGCCAGCTGGTACTCCCAATCCCCGTCCATGATGCAGCTAAGGGCTTCCTTTGCGGTCCGTACCATGTGCTTTGCTTGGCCATTGGTTGCGGGGTGGAATGGTGCGGACCTTATGTGCCAAATCAGGTTGAACTGGAGGAACATCTGGAACTTGTCTGACATGAAGGTTGTCCCGTTGTCAGAGACATTGGTGTCCGGGAGCCCATGGGTCACAAACAGGTGGCGCAGTGCTCGAATGGCCACTTTGAATGATGCTGTGGAGACTGGGGAGACCTCCAGTCATTTTGAGTATGAGTCCATGGTCACCATGAATATCAGCCCATGGAATGGCCCTGTGAAGTTGATGTGAAGCCTCAACCACAGTGTCTGGGTTGACTCCCATGATTGTGTTGGGGCCCGAGGGGGGTTGGGGCGGCTCTCTTGACATGCCTGGCACTCCATCACCCATGCTTCAATCCCTGCATCTAGTTTGGGCCACCAAACGTAGCTTCGAGCCAGCGCTCTCATCCGGACCACCCCAGGATGGGCCTTGTAGAGGGCGGTGAGGACATGGCATTGCAGGGCCTCGGGGACTAATACCCAGTCCCCCCAGAGCAGACACCTCTTGTAAGCCAAGAGTTCAGTTCGGCGGGCCATGAAGGGGATGAATTTGTGCCCTGCTGCTTCCATGGGCCAACCTTGTTGCACCCACTCCAGAACCTGGGAGATGATTAAACCGAGTGGCACCACACGCCACGCCTGCTGCCTGCAGGGGTTGGTCCGGAAAGTCATCCAGAAGTAGAACATGGTGTACTGGGTCCAGCTTTATGGTGGGTAAAGGTAGGCAGCTGAGTGCATCAGCATGGCCTATGGCCTTGCCGAGCTGGTGCTGGTAATTATAGCCCGCTAAAAAATTGACCACCTGAGGACTTGTGAGGTTTGCCTGTAAGTGGTGAAGAGACCTAGGAGTAGTTTGTGGTCCGTGACTATTGTAAAGGGCCTCCTGTATAAAAAGTCGTGGAACTTCTTTACCCTTGCTACTATCGCCAATCCCTCCCGATCTATTTGGGCATAGTTCCTCTTGGCCGCGGACAATGTCTGGGAGTAATATGTGACCACCTGTCGGGAAGTCGGTGTTCCAGTACTGCCCCCACCCCATATGGTGAAGCGTCACAGGCCAAACCCACCAGTAAGGACTCATCAAAGTGGGTGAGAACAGAGTTAGAAATTAGAAGCGCTTTTACAGCCCTGAATGCTTCCGCCTGCCGGGGCCCCCAGACCCAGGGAGTAGTTTTGTCCAGGAAGTGATGAAGGGGCTCTGCCACGGCTGCTTTGTGGGGTAGGAATGCATGGTAGAAGTTCAAAAGTCCCGAGAACACCTGCAGTTCTGCCTTTGACTTGAGCACCAAAGCCTCTACGATCACCTTGATTTTATCCCGCGCCGGTTGGAGTCCGTCGGTGTTGACGGTGAACCCCAAAAAGTCCACCCGATCTCCCCCGAGGAGGCATTTCTCTTTCTTGACTTTCAACCCAGCCTTGTGGAAACGGCAGAGGATGATGTGCAGCCAGGCCTCAAACTCCTCTGGCATGGCCACAGCAAACATTATATCAGCAAAGAGTGGCGTGACCCTGGGAATTCCTTTTAAGAGAGAGTCCATTAAGTTCTGGAATACCCCGGGAGCCATGCTCCCCCCAAACTGTAGCCAGTTCACTTTAAACGGCCCTCTGTGGGTCACTATTGTCTAGGCTTTGGCTGTTTCCTTGTTGACTGGCAACTGTTGATATGCCTGTGTGAGGTCCAGTTTCATGAAAACTTTGGCCCCCGCCAGGATCGCTAGCACATGACTCACAACTGGCACAGGGTACGCATGGTCTTGCAGTGCCCGGTTGATTGTGCATTTGTAGTCCGTGCAGGTGCAGATGTTGCCATTGGGCTTAACCGACGTTACAATAGAGGTCTCCCACTTGGTGTGCGAGACCGGTTCCAGCACCCCCTGGCCCACCAAACGATCTAACTCTCCATCGATCTTGGGCTTTAGGGCAAACAGCACACTCCTCGCACGCATGTGGACTGGCCTGATGCTGGGATCTAGTTGTAGCGAGACCGGGGGCCTGGTGTAGCAGCCGAGGGACCCGCTGAACACAGATGGAAATTCCTGGCAGACTTGGCTGCCGTCCCATTTTACACAGGAATTGATGCTCTCGATGGTGATTCCGAGGGGCTTAAACCAAGCACGGCCCAGGAGGGTCGTTAAATTCCCCTCCACTACGATATGGCTGAAGTAGCCAGCAAACCCCCGGTACTAGACTCTGAACCACTGCTCACCCCTCACTGGTACGGGATTCCTTTGGAAATCCACCAGTTTTACACTGGTTGGTTTCAGGCAGGGCCCCCCCTTGGGACATAGTCTCTTTAGCATGTCCACTGATATAATGGTGGCCGCTGAGCCAGAGTCTAGCTCCATGGTGCAGGGGGACCCCTCTATCTTAACCCGAACCTGTATCCTAGGGGCGCTGCATGGACTGGGAATTTTCAGTACCTGGTGGGGGGGTTCGTGATAAGGTAGAGGTCTTTGGACTTGGCATCTGCCTTGTAGTGCATAGTGACCTGGTGTTATGGTGGTGGTTTGTTCATTAGGGCCCGGGCTCCCTTCAATCTGGAGACACAGGCAATGTGACCCTGCTTCCCACACGAGTGGCAGACAGCGTCGCAGAAATGGCAAGCTTTCCATTCGTGGGACTCACTGCAGCTGGCGCAGGGGTGTGGATGGTTGGTTGGGTTGGCTGAGGTGCGTTGCTCTTGTTGGTTGGGGTGGTGGACCTGCTTTGTGCCTTCCTCATCTGAGGTGTTGGATGTGGTAGCCATCTCCGTCTGGTGTGTCATCGATGGGACCCGGTCCTGATGGGACTTTTTGAAGGCCGTCATGGCGTGCAGGGCCACGTCCAGCTTCAAGTCAGGCATACTGATCAGCTGGCAGCGCAGCTTGTGGTTCTGTACTCCCCAGATGATTTGGGTGAGGATGATGGCTTCCACTTCCCGGAACTCACAATCCATGGCCAGCTGCCTCAGTTCGGCCATGTAGATGGTGGCCGACTTGCCTGCTTTCTGTTGTCGCACCCACAGGTCCATCTGCCTTGCCATCATGGTTGGTTCGGCACGAAGTAGCCAGTTAGGACCTTCGTGATGTTCTCGTACGTGGCTTCGGCCAGCTTCTTAGGGGTGAGCAGCCCTTGGGTTAAATGAATGGCCGCGACGCCACACGCGCTTAGAAGCAGCGCCCATTTCTTTGCCTTGTCTGTCACTTCCTGGTATGTGAATAAGTTGGTGAGTTGTTCCACCCGTGCCTCTCAGAACTCAGGGTGAGTGGGGTCAAATGTCTGGATGTTACCTGGAGTGGCAGCCATGACTCTGGAGCAATGTGGGGAGCATTGTCCAATGGTGTGGTCAGCATTGCCTGGGGGCGCTGGAGCCTGATGATGCGTGGTGGCTGAGGATTGGTGCTTGGCACAGTGCTGAAGTCAGAGTTGGCTCTCTTAACGGGATCCCATCCTCGTTGCCAGTGAAAAGTACTAAGTTCTCAGCAGCGTTGACGAGGACGAAGTTGGTGTAGTGATTAGCTCAAGTTTATTAAGAGAGAACAAGCAGGCCTTAACTGGCCACAAGGTCATCATATATACACACCCAGGACACACCCCAGGTCCCACCTATGATCCTATTGGGGGGTTTGAATTTTCCGCCTAGGTCTTATTGGAGGATTAGCGGGACTCCAGGATCCTTGGCTCCTATTGTTCTAGGAGCCAAGCTCTGGGCTCTTTGCGCTGGCACCTGGCGGCGGTCAGTGGACACAACATACAGTTTTGGTTTTGCATTATGTTTTGCATGATTCTTTTACATTCCGTCATTCGTGTTATATAGAGCAGAGTTGTCAAAGGTGCAATTTGAAGACAATGATCTGAAAGGCATTTTTAAAACTTTTGCTCCCCTGTCCTAGTTTCCTACAGTCAAGCTACTTTTGAATCTGCTTTGGGGGGGGGGGAATACAGCTAACCTTATTTTATTTTGTCTAAGTGGAGCCAACAACAACTAGGGAAAGCAGAAAAGTGGGGCAAGGGGAAAAGACGCTGATCTTTCCCTTCAAGTTGCAGCTTCTGCAAACAAGTCTGCGAAAGAATCACAGAACTATGCACCTCCCCTCTAGGAATGCATTTTAAAATCAGCTCTAAGTGTTAGCCAGGAAAAAGGAAAACTAGAACAATGGTTTTCAACTCATGGGTTGGAACCCTTAGGTGGGTCATCAGCAACGCTCCTTCTAAGCTGTGGGGTCTTGTGAGCAAATATTCTACTTTGTGAGCTGCTGGCATTAAAGCTGTGCGTGATTTGGCTACTGCATAAATTTGCTAGTCTGGAGCCATCCTTCTTGAGCTAAGACAAAAAAGGTGTGAGCCGGAGGCTAAAAAACCGTGAGCTAGCTCAAACTAACTCAGCTTAGAGGAAACACTGGTCATCAGCCCCCCCAGAGCTGCCTTTTGGAAGGGGCTGCTGCTAGTGTGCTTGCATGAACAGCAAGGGCGCCATGCCTTCTGCTCTCTGCACACACACAAGGAGCAGCAGGGCAAGATGAGGTAACTTTCTCCATGGCTCCTCCCTCACTGCAGGACACCTCCTGGAGCCTAGTTTCTGCTTCCTGTCCTCAGCTCTCTTGGTCCACACAGCCCATGGTCTTGGCCTTGATACCAGTGAGGTCATAACTCTGCTTTTCTTCTTCCTGTCATATGACTCTGATGTCACATGCATGCAACTCAGTGGGTCCCAAGTCTAGAAAATCTGTCTGACTACTGAAAAAGAGGGTGAATACAGTGGTGCGTATCACATCCGTTTTTAAAACTAAAGCAGCCTTGCTAATCGGAGCACTGGGAAGCTGGGCAAGGGTGCTTAACTCTTTCCCGCCAAATCTAGAGTCCAGTGGCACCTCTAAGACCAACAAAGGTTTATTCAAGGTATGAGCTTTCGTGTGCAAGGACATCTGGTATCTGAAGAAGTGTGCTTTGTACACAAAAGCTCATACCTTGAATCGACCTTTGTTGGTCTTAAAGGTGCCACTGGACTCTAGATTTGTTCTACTGCCTCAGACCAACGCGGCTGCCCACCTGGAACTATCTTTCCCTCCAAGTACTTCCCAGTTCAAATTTGCTCCTCTCAAGCTGCTTATCTTCTTGTGGAGGAGACAAATATGTATAACTGTGTCTTTTCTCTTACAGGCAGGAAGGCCGCATGGAAGGCTGCACTTTTGAGCAGGTCGGCAACAGGATGGGAAAGCGTTCAGCAATCCCCTCCCTGTACAGCATCAAGTCTGGGCCTCAGAGACCCTCAGAGGACAACTTAACTGTGCTTTGGCCACGGAGTCTGAAAACTTCCCTGGATTTTACAACTCAAAGACCTGCTCCAAGAGCTAGACTGCTCTTACCACAGTTCGAATTCTCATTTCTTTCATCATAGCTTTAATCATTCTTTAATCATGTAGCCTTAGAGGCTCACAGAAATTTAGAGGGAGGGAGGGAGGGAGAGAAGAGCACACCATTAATTAAAAGAGGCCAGCTTTCATTGCAACAATTGCATGCTTTGCTACCTTCTTTAAAAACACGGTCGCTTCAATGCAACAGAGCACATATCACCACAGGGTAAGTTAAAGCACATGAAAGTCAAACAGCTCCGCATTAGAACAATGACAAGTAATGATGGTGCATCAGCTGCATTTTCAATTAGTGGTAAGTATGGCAAGCATGCATCTTAAAACTGTTCAAGGCAGTCTGGTGAGCACACAACAACTTACTCTGCGTCATCAGACACAGGAGTTCTGGAGCCGAATCTATAAAACCAAATATAAAATTAGAGACTTGGAGGGGGGGGGAGCAATTGGTTGTAACAGAACTTGGAAAACCACAAAAATAAATCATTTTCATTTGCACTCAGATGTCTCAACCAGTAAAGGCTGCTGAAAGATTTCAAAAGAACTCAAGTCAAATAACTTTAATCCTTCACGCAACTGTAACACAATTACTTTTTACAATTAAAAATGGTTTCAAAATCCAGAGCACTATTGGTGGAACCACACTGTGAAACTGCACACAGAAAGGAGTTCCTCGTAAAAAGCTGATATTAAGAAAGTATACCTTGTTTTATGAGGTGAAATACATGTGCAGTTAATCTATATACAGGAGCTAACAACAGTGTTACATTGTGGGTCATTTCGTAGAAAAAGAGGTGCAGGAGCTCATTAGCATAACTCATTAGCATAACTTATTTGCATATGCCACACCACCTGACATCACCAGAAGTATGTCAGAAGGCAAGAAAGAAAGAAGAGAGAGAAAGAGAGAAAGAAAGAAAGAGAAAGAAAGGAAGAAAGAAAGAAGGAAGGAAAGAAAGAAAGAAAGAAAGAGAGAGAGAGAGAGAGAGAGAGAGCTGGCAGAGAGGGGACAGCTACTAATCCAAGCCTCAGAAATACCACTATTCTGGGAGGATAGCTTCAGTGGTGGCTGAAGCCTTCAGAAGGCTGGTCAGAGGGACAAAGACCTTTCCAGGAGGTGGGGTCATTTTGCAGTAGCCATGACACAAGCAGGCTTTCCCCTGCCGGGGGGGGGGGGCTGGCACCAACTCCCGGGGCTGCGCTCCCCCGAGCTCCTGCTCGAAATGACCCCTGTGGGTGATCAACATTCATGAAAGAGACGTGAAACTCAAGCGCCATGTGCAGAAAGTCGTCTATGGGATGCCATTTGTAGTACAGGAAATGTTATCCGGTAACCTAATGAAGCGCGTGCTGTAAGTAGTAGCTGCAAACTAAAGGGAACCTCTCTACTGAGAACTGGACGCATCAGACGTTTCAATCTTTATTCCCGAATGACTGTGAAACTCATTATCCATGATTCTATTCCATTCATCAGAAGTCAAATTATAAATCTGCAAGGAAGACCCATAGCTATTTTAGTTTCTTGTCAGCTTCTGAAATTGTGTCTTCTTGATCTCTTGTCCATGTCCTCGAAATGCAAATAGTTCTTAAAGGTCTTTGAAAACTCTACTTCAAGGATTGCATTAGTTTCAGGAGATACACTACTGGTATAAATGATTAAACAGTAATCCAATAAATCAGGCAAGAGCAACACCGATTCCCCTCCGCAGCATGCATGCCCATGCATGCACGCACACACAACCACAAATGGCTTCAGCCAGTGCAAATTACAGGTCACACAGCTGCTCACATTTGAATGGGCTCATCTTCGAATGAAGCAGGTTCTTCGGGTTTTCCCCCAAGAGCTTCCTGTGTCTCAGAAGACAAATGTCCTGGCTGGACCAGTTTGGGATCAAGCGTGTCCTTAGATGCAGCAGAAGGTACATCTTCTTGTATTATACTAGGGGGACTCTGCCTGTCTTGCTCCGGGGTGTGTTCCGATTGCAACGCAACTCTTTGAGGGCTTTCTGCACAAATCTCTGGGTACACTTCTGTGCCTACTGTGTCAGTCATAATAATGCTAGAAAAAGTAATTCAGTTTTAGCTGGTATTGAACGACGGCATACCAACAGGTCTCATCTATCAAGTTATGCATTTCTAACTGATGCAGAAGATAACAGGTATGATTACGGGGCACCGTTAGGGTGAAGACCAGTGCATCTTTGAGAACTAGCCTACCTAAAGACATCAGTGGGTTTTTTTGTTGACACCAACAGATTTTTCATACACTAAGTAGCTCATGGCCCTGGGCATAATCTGAAAGCATCTGATTAGGGTTGCCAGACCCCCGCCGGGGGCAGGGGGACTCCCACTTTTGTGGCCAGCTGGCCGGCAGGGGAAATCCCACCCCCAACTGGCCCCAAAGGTGACATGATGACATCACCTGGAACTGACACCATCACATCGCCAACATCAGGGGGTGACACTCTAGTTTCGGGGTAAAACTCTATGGTAAAATCAGCTACAACCCATAGTTTTGCCTAAAAACTAGAGCATCAATCCCCCTCCCGCTGTCAGCAATCTGACAGCACTTCTGAGTGACATCATTGCGCCACACATGGACCCCTGAGAGAACCCGGGAGCCCCCTGCTGGATGCAAGGTAGGACCTGGCGATCCTGCATCTGATACAGCAACCTTGCTGAAGTGAAGCAAGTCTTTCGCAGGGCTGTTCCTGAGTGGGAGACTTCTAAGGAGTCCTAGATATCCCTCCCCCAGTTCCCCAAAAGAAAGTCCAGTTACAAATCTGTTAAGTAAATGAGTACAAATACGCGGCCAAGCAGCACCACATATGGAATATTTGAGCTGCCCATGTCCAGTTTCAACCCATCTCCAGACTACAGACATCAGTTCCCCGGGAGAAAATGGCTGCTTTGGAGGGTGGTCCCCACTGAAGTCCCTCCCTGTCCCCATCTTCTCCTCAGCTCAGCAGTCCCTAAGAGAGAGTGTGTGTGTGTGTAATGTGCAGTACGGTGGTTCTGTCTCATACAGCGCATGACTTGTGGCACACAAGAGTCAGCCATCACTGAAACAAGATTATGATATACAGTTGCCAGATCTGGGGAAATGAAGCCGGAGCAATTATTTCCCGCTCATCTATACTGTATACTGAGCCTGTTCGCGGGGAGGGCGGGGTATAAATTGAATGAATAAATAAATAAATAAATATACATTTTTTTCATGAAGCAATTGGGGGGGGGGATCTTTGAAATTCACCAGTATGTTCCCACCTGAACCACCAGCAGGCAGTGACAAGCACAAGGTGTGCTCAGCACACCGGTCTTTCAGATGCTCTATAAAGAGTCTCCCCAACCCATTATCACAAATATCTAAAAACCATGGTTGAACACGTACATAAACACGAACACACAAGCAGCTGCCTTATACCAAATCAAATTCTTGAACAATCAAGGTCGGTACTGTCTAGCCCAGGTGTGGCCAAACTTGCTTAACGTAACAGCCACACAGAATAAACATCAGATGCTTGAGAGCCACAAGACATGAACAAATATTACACACACATTTTTACTGGAAGATATGCAAATTTGCTTTTTATTTACACTAAATGAGACTGCCAAAAATAAAAACAAAAGGGGGAAAGCGGATATTGATGATGATATTTTTTGTCCAATGGTATTTATTTGTTTGCTAATGATATTTATGTGTCTAAGAGAGAGAGAGGTGGAAAGAAAGAACGAAAGAGGTGGAAAGAAAGAGGGAAAGAGAGAGAGAAACGAAGAAAGCAAATAGATGGGGGAGGGAGGGGGAGGGATGAAGGAAGAGAGACAGAAAGAAAGAGAGAGAGAGCGCAAATAGAGGGGGGGCCTCCCGGGAGCCACACAATATGTGTGAAAGAGCCGCATGTGGCTCCTGAGCCACAGTTTGACCACCCCTGGTCTAGTGTCTCCTCAGACTGGCAGCAGCTCTCCAGTGTCTCAGGCAGAGGTCTTTCACATCACCTACTACCTGGTCATTTCAGCTGAAGACGGCAGAGACTGAACCTGACACCTTCTGCATACAAAGTGGAAGCTCTACTACTGGTTATTCAAATTCACTTTTGTGTACCTCATCATACAGTTTAAGGATAACATAGTTCTTTACTAACACCATTCCTAATTATCCAAATACGTTGGGTGTCTCAGAGCCAGTCAAGTACCATCACATCATTCCTGACCACAGAAGCTCACTATGATACCATTCTCTTGACATCTTTTCCTAGGATCAGTTCAATGATCCACCTGTTCTAAACAGGCTCTTCTGAAAAAACCTACAACTGGTAATCATAAAGAAGGTGGGAACGCCCTTCAACTATAAAGCTTGCCCAAGAGGGAAAACGACTGCTAGCTTCAAAAGAGAAAATGTATAGGTTTGTAATTCTGTAAATATTATGAACATAAAAAATGTTACTAGGACACCTATCTACATATGCGTACACGAGTCATTCATAGTCTAAAAGAAAAACAAGAGTTGGCTACTGGTAGTTTCCTTGTCTGATTACCTGGAATAGATTACTACTCATCACAGGCGATCAGCTGAATGGCTGCTTACAAGCTTAATGCATCACAGGGTGTCAAGAAATTGAAGCAGAACCAACACAGAGCAGGGAAATACAAATCCTGCCCCTTTGGGGGAATTACCGAGGAAAAGACAAGACAACAGAATGTCTTTCTGACCTCTTCACTTTCTGTTCAGTCTTCACAAGCTGCTTGGTTGTCTCCTCACCGTTCTGCTGCTTTGAGAAAGGAACCAGAAGGAACTGTCTAGCATCTGGTTCAGTCTGCTTGGAAAAAGCGACGGTTCTTCTCACCATCATGTCGTCTTTCCCGGGACTTCTAATTCCCATTTTGTCACCTCTTGGATCGTTCTTGTGTTCGTCATGAACTTTTGATTTCCCGTGGCCGTCTTCATACATTACAGAGGCACTCACAGGTCCGGGTGAAGGTATTCCATGAAAAGCTTGTGTCGTGCAAGTCAATGGGGAACTTCTGCTGAGGCAATTGAGGGTACCATTATTGGGGAAAAAGTAACGGAAGGTCACTGATGAAACTATAACTCAGCTACGTTAGTAGTCACAGTGAGCTGAAGGCACACATGATACTTGGTTGGATCCAGATGCAAAGGTTGCAGATCTCCCCCACCTTTCAATCCCAGACAGGTTTAATAACCACGTGGGTCAGGTGGCTGCAGTGGAGGGGAGGCAAAATCACTCCCTTCTTCATTTCATTTTTCATGTCATTTATTGAATTTCTATCCCGCTCTCCCCCACGAATGGGCTCAGGGCGGGTTACAACAGATAAATAAAAGCAGTTAAGAACAATTCCACATACTTACAGTTAAAAACCTATAAAACCCAATTAACATAGCACATGATGGCAGACAGACAGTTTAACAAATCTCCCAGGTGCTTGCTGTATGCCCACCCAAAAAGGACCAGCGTACTGAGCAAGTGGGTGAAGCCACTACCAGCAGCACAGGTTGATATAGTGCACCACACAGGGGCAGATTCAGCTCTGCTGACAGAAAAGGTAGAAAAGGTGATTTGGTTTCCTTGTCCCTTCCAACTGCAGTCTCCTGACCCGCATGGCTATTAAAGTTTCCCTGGGTCTGCTCCGGGTAGGGTACATGGGAAAGATCTGCAATCCTTGCGTCCATGAATATTATTCAATCCAGTTAATGAGGAACTAGGTTACAGAAATTCTTCATAATTTTTTTAAAAAAAAATGATTATTAAGAAGCAAAACTAGATCGTGCAATTAAAAAAAAAAATCTCACACACTGTACACAGCGAGAAGCAATTAGTTATCATCATATAATAACCCAGCACCACAAAACCCTGAAAGTTCTCTAAGCTTCTTCCAGGAAATACCGCCCGGGACAGTCGTCCCTGATCTGAAATACCCAAAGGACAATGCCAAGCCTAGGGAAAACAAACGAATGCTTCCGCACATTCCTTGCATTTTAAATCTTTAATCACTGTCTCCCACCCCCAAGGTGGCAAGTACTGGATTCTTATGGATAGCTTTCAATTAATTTGAAACTTCTCTCTTCTTTCTGTTGTTCAGAAGTGGAATATTGCTGCGCAGACAGCATGCAAAGCAAGCACACAGCCTGTTATAAATAATAAGATGCTCATAACTCTTAGCTTCCTATTCCTGACCTTCCTGGCTTGTGGGAACTCTTCCAAAGAGCAGCGTGTCCGTGCTGTTTCAGTGGATGATAACCAGCTACTGAAATGGGAGGACACGGTGTGCGAACGGGACTGGTGCATTTCTGAAATGTTCCGAGTCTCCTAGCCAACATGTCATCTCTCTCAATATCTGGGAAGCTACCATCCAACTCTTCATCACTGCTTTCATGCCATTCATTCAAACTGCTGGGTGTTTGCTTCTTAGAACTGGCACAATCGTCTGAGACGGGCAAAGTATCCTTACTGGACCACGTGACTTTGCTAACAGTAAGAGATGGAAGGAGGAGAGAAAGCAGGAAAGGTGGTGAGAACCACATGGAATTGCCAAAAAAGGACTGTCATTTACTCTTCTTTCAGACTTAATTCTGGAGCTTCATAATAGTAGTACAGACATGGAATTCTTGCTCTACAAATGGGCTGAGAGGATACATTCTGGACCCCACGTTTGGATTAATAGAAAATGGAAGCACCTTTACATGACAGAAAACAAAGAGAAGCCCACTATTAATCTGCATACTTCAAAAGATTTCAGAGAAAGGAACAGCATCTTGCTGCATTCCAGCAAAAACAAGATCTATATCGCGGTGCCAGAACTTGACTGAAAACTATGCTACCATTTCAGGAGGACGAGCAGAGCATTAAAAAACAAAATGGCACCAAATGCCAAAGGCAGTAATCGTAATCAATATGTCTTTAAAGAAGCCTTAGTAAACACTGTTTGGAAAATTGATATTTTCAGGAGATTAGGCTACACCCCCATCACTGAATAAGACCCATTAACAATAGTGTACTGCATTGTCTACCACGGACAATAAATCCAATTGTTTGCTTGCTCTTCCATTTATCTGTATACTTAGCAATTCAGAGTAGATCAATAGGAAACGCCGGATGGGATCTACCACCATCCCTTTTATTACAATCAATGTATCAGCCAAGGTCCAATGGGTTACCATTTCTACCCTGCCCACCAAATAAACTGTCTTTTTAGAACATTTTTTTCATCAATTTTTCAAATTGGAGGGATAAGTATACACACACACACAGAGGGGTGAGGGGGTCATTTCAAGCAGGAACGCTGTTCTGGGAACAAGCCCAGGAGCGGGCACATATGGTGATGCACTGTGGAAAAAAGCAAAAGCAGACTGACTTGATCTGTATTTTCATGCTTGTTGTAGGGGTGCTTCCCTGCAAGAGCAAAGGAAACCTAGAGTGTCTTTAGTCAAAGTGTAAAGCTGGCTTGCCAGCTTTGAGTTGGGAAATACCTGGCGGTTTTTGGGGTGAAGCCTGAGCGGTGGGTGATGCCTTCTGATGTCAGGGTGTGTGGCATATGCAAATTAGTTGTGCTAATGTTATGCAAATGAGCTCATGAACCTTTTTTCCTACACGATGACCTCTATTATATATATATAACAACGATCCCTCCAATTTGAAAAATAGTTTGGGTAACAGGGAATCTTCAAGGGAAAGTAGACTGAGTATACATGCTCATGGATGACAGCAATTTCCATGTAAACTGTCCTTGCATTCCACCTTGGTAAATCAGGACAAGGATCATTTTCAAAGGAACTTTTTTTGGGGGCGGGCAGAGAAATTAGGTGTACATACAGAGTATGTGATACCCTCCTTTACATTCTGAATATTGTATGCAGTGCCTTCCACCCCTACATACAAATTAGATACCTGGCATCAATGGGTGGTCCATGTGTTTCACCATTACCAAAGGACTCAACATGGCTCCCAGAGCATGAAGTCTCAAGAGCCCCAGCTCTTTCCCTATTGGCTGCCTCTTCCAGGTCATCTCTAGTTGCCGGACTAGCAACGGAAGGTTTCTCCAACTTTTGATGGTCAATTTCTGTCACTGGCCCAAAATGCACAAACCTCTGCCTGGGGCTGGTGGCTTTCTTGTACATTCTCGCTTTGCGGCTTGCAAAATCATTACGACTGGCAGCTTTCCCTGCCATCTCGGAGGAGAGCAAAGTATCTTGAGTGTCCATCAGTTCCTCATCACTAATAAGCACGGCAGAAACAAAAAGGGCAGATCAAAAGTAGCTATTAAATAACTCAACGGACAAAAGGAAGATCTGAGAAAACCACGGCCCTTACTCATGATGCCAAGAAATTGTTTTGATACTCAAGAGAGTAAACCAAATCAAACACTTCTACAAAACTGCAACTACTGATCCAACCCGATGTTCAGCGAATGACACAAGCAGGCTGAATAACAGTGGCCTAGGGCCGTAATGTCTCTTGCAAATCTGGGCAGTTAAGATTTAGAAATGGCTCCAGCGGCAGTGTTTTATGTGCTGACATCCTTTTGCTAGATGGTGCCTCCAGTTTCTGCACTGAACAAGATAGAGAACTATCGTCTAGCCTTGATAAATTCAGGCACGTTCCCACGAAGTGCTGAGGAAGAACGAGGCCTATTGAAACAGCTGCTTCCTGCCCAGAATTGCCAAGAGAAGGAAAGCCCAAAATGGAAAACTTGAATACAAAGAAGGGGAAAAAGTGTTTCATTTCAAGCTTCAAATCATATACATGGTGATAAGGGAGATTCCCAGTTCCTGAACAGATGTGATCAAAAGAGCTGCACGCACAAAAAAGCCGATGACGTGATTCTTAGCTTGATGAAAAATAAAAACCACCACACTTCCCTTGGTTACTTACAAAAGGAGCCACATTTCACAACCAATGCTCCCTCTAAGCTGTGGAGTCTTGTGAGCAAAAATTCAACTTTGTGAGCTGTTGGCATTAAAGTTGTGAGCGAGCGATTTGGCTGCTGCATAAACTAGTTTGCTCTGGAGCCATCCTTCCTGAGCTAAGACAAAAATGTGTAAGCTGGAGGCTAAAAAATCCATCAGCTAGCTCACACTAACTCAGCTGAGAGGGAACACTGCTCACAACCCTCAAGGAAACAGAATGAGCGTCTGTAGATGATTAATAATTAGACAACAACGCTCTTTTAAGAAGTCCAGAGGATTAATAGTGGATGTTACTGCATAACCAACAGTCTGCTGTGTGTAGTGCTTATGCACCTGGACAGAACACTGCCCAGGTTTAACTTTGATATTTGGAAAGTGAAAAGACAGCTCTCAATACTACTACTGCAAATACAAAAAGACTTTAGGAACAACGTGAAAATGCTCTCTCCTCCCATTACGAAAACATTTTTACCTGTACTTCCCTGCAACTTTCAGACGGTCCCATGTCTCTTTGTCCGCTTGTGTCATGGAACCTTTCGTAAGCATTGACAAGTCTGGTTGAGAGCGGTTAGCCTGAGTTCTCTGTTCAGATGGCTTCTCTCCTTGACCACTGTCATCTTTCGCTGGGTTCTTTGCCCCAGTCTCATCAACCCAAGACTGCACGAAAGGTATCTCTCCACATAATGCCACTGGCTTTGAGGTAGCCTTGTTCCCGCTAATTTAATGCACAGTCCAGAATCAACAAGAGAAGAACAAGTTGGGAGAAGCAGAAAATGAACAGTGCCATGTCGATAATAAAGTCCAACACAGAAAATATAAATGGATTGTGATGGAGCGAAAGAGACCATGGTAGGGGATGGGCAGGGAACGGGAGCAAGAATCTACTATTCAGTAGAACCCAGCAGAATCTAGAGTGAGGTATATACTCCCTTTTGCATGATTATTGCCAACTAGTGCTCACACCACAATTAATTTTGGGGAATCCTTGAACAAAGCAACTTCTGGAAGCGGCGGGGAATGAAAAGTGTGAATGCTCTGCTATTGTCTGCAATTTCTTTGGGTGTTCCACACAAATGGGAGAAGAGCTGCATGGCTTGGCACGGTGGACCCTTTCCCTGGTTTGGGGGCCCTGGCAGATGCCCGGCCTCGCCCTCCTCTACAGCTGGCTCCCGTTCTCTACAGCCAATTGACATATTATTAGCCCACACAAGTAAACCCATTGATATGTTTCTGCAACAATGTTTAACTTATTAACGACCTCTCATTTTGACAATTACAATGTCCACTTCCTCACGCTATAATGAATTCAAGTTCTGTTTTTTTCTGTTGCTACCAAATATGCAACCATCGCAAAACTCTACATTTCTCGAGTCTCTTGTGTTCTTCAGATATCATTCCAAGACATTACTCATAAGTCAAACTGAAGACTTTAAATATTGACACGATTATTGTCGTCACTAAAACAGCCCTACAACATTGGACCACATGCAGATGAGACCAGCAGATATTTCAAAAGACTTTTTGAGCGCTCTGGGAGAGAGAATCATCAATTACAGATGTAATTAGTATTGCCAGAACAGAGGAAAATACATTCAGCTATGTTTCACAGAATAAACAAACCAAATCTATTCTTTTTATGCTTATTCTTGTTATAACGTAGCCTAAAATGGTTTCTTGGCTGATCTGAGAATGATGTGGCCTCACTATGGTCCGGTCCACAACTCTTAAATTAGAAGTCTTAAGGAGAAACGAATCCCTTACAATTCAACACATACAAACCCAACCAAAATTTTTCAGTGTGGACATGTTGTTGCAGAGTGCTGGCTGCTTGAGATAGGGTGAGAAAGGGCTATTGTTTGACTGCAGTTGAGTCCCTGGGTGCATTTGAATAGCTGCTAGCCACACCCTCTGCTGGGGGAGGCTCTATTTAAGGCTCCACCTTGTGCCTCTGGCGCCTCTGGCATGAGTTGAAGGGCATGAACCAAAGGGCAACTAGAATGATAAAAGAGTTGGAACACTTTCCCTATGAAGAAAGGTTGAAGCACTTGGGGCTCTTTAGCTTGGAGAAACGACGGCTGAGGGGTGACATGATCGAGGGTTATAAGATTATGCATGGGATAGAGAAGGTGGAGAAAGAAGTCCTTTTCTCCCTTTCTCACAATACAAGAACTCGTGGGCACTCCATGAAACTGCTGAGCAGTTGGGTTAGAACAGATAAAAGGAAGTACTTCTTCATGCAAAGAGTGATTAACATGCGGAATTCGCTGCCACAGCAGGTGGTGGCAGCTGCTACAAGCATGGACGACTTCAAGAGGGAATTAGATAAACATATAGAGCAGAGGTCCATCAGTGACTATTAGCCACAAAGTATAGATAGGAACTCTGAGTCTGGGGCAAGTGATGCTCTGTATTCTTGGTGCTTGGGGGGGGGGGAACAATGGGAGGGCTTCTAGTGTCCTGGCCCCACTGGTGGACCTTCTGAGGACACCTGGTGTTTTTGGCCACTGTGTGACAGAGTGTTGGACTGGATGGGCCGGTGGCCTGATCCAGCATTGGCTTCTCTTATGTTCTTATGTTCTGACAGGGAGATACACCTGCAAGATCAACTGCAAACATGCAGGAAAGAAAATGCGGTCAATTTTACTTGACCAGTTAAAACTTTCAGGATGAATGAAAGACAGAAAAAGCACACCTTGTTCGTTCCTGTTTCATCTTCCGCTTCTTGCCTTCTTCCAGTTTACCTTGCTCTTTCTTTGTATAGGGTCCCAGTAGATACTGGCTAAAAGGCAATGTACGTTTGGGTTGATTTAGTTTTGCTCTCCGTATAGCAAAATCATCCTTCTCTAGATCGGGAATTCTCTCCTCTCGTTCATCTTCGGAGCCAGAATCTTTCCGTTGATAGCTCAACATAAAGGGGTTCTCTTTGCGGAGAATAATGTCTGGAGTTGGGTCACCTGTTTCGTATACGTGGTTTTGACTGATAAATAGCAAAATTAAATGGAAAATCCAGATGTGGTGCAGAGAAAGACAACACACCTCTCCAGAAGTAAAAAAAAAAAAAAGCAAACAAGATGTGCTCATACGTGTTATTAGTTTAAAAGAAGTCTTCTTCGTTTTGCACTCCATGCTGTAAGAGCCAGAATTCCACACACATGCACTTAGTAGCATTGGGTCTTTAACGTTTATTGCGACATGTGTGGAGTACCAGGAAGCACTGATTTGAAAGAGGCACCTTTGCTTTCAAATACTTAAACGGCTTCCGGCCAAGGACTTGTTGCCCTTCCAGGCAGGGGTCCTTTCGTAGAAAAAGAGGTGCAGGAGCTCATTAGCAAAATTTATTAGCATTACTAATTTGCATATGCTACACCACCTGACATCACCAGAAGTATGTCAGAAGGCAAGAAAGAAAGGAGAGAGAGAGACAGAGAAGGAAGGAAGGAAGGAAGAACTGGCAGAGAGGGGACAGCTACTAATCCAAGCCTCAGAAATATCACTATTCTGGGAGGATAGCTTCAGTGGTGGCTGAAGCCTTCAGAAGGCTGGTCGGAGGAACCAGGACCTTTCCAGGGGACGGGGTCATTTTGCTGCAGCCAGGACACAAGCGGGCATTCCCCCACCGGGGGGGGGGGGGAACTGGCGCCAACTCCCGGAGCTGCGCTCCCCCGAGCTCCTGCTTGAAAGGACCCCTGCTTCCAGGACCTACAGGACATGAATATAGACTTCTCTTCCCGTGTTTCTCATGAAGTTAGGAACATGGCATCATCTTTGGCAAAGTCAGTGCGCCCATCTCTGTCAAAGTTGTCAGGCTATGCTGCCACTGACCACCACCACAGAACATGGTGAATACAATAATCAACAGTAACCCAATGGCGCACCAGACTTGAGAACAGAGAGGGCATCCCTTGACTTAGGAGACCTGCAGCATAAGAGAGGCCTAATGTTTCCTGCTGTCACAGTAGCACTTGTGGGACTTCTCTTTACAAACGGACAGAAATCACATCCCTTTAGGAATATGAAAACCCAGAATCCTGAACAAGCATGAGCTAATTCACCCAAGGCTACTGTCTACTAGAGGTGCAGAATTACAGCATTAAGGTTCTTTTATATCACAAAAAGATCTCTGTCTGTCCAGAAACAAGTTCTGATAAAGCACATGGCACTACTGGTTAGGGTTGCCAAGTCAAACTTACGTTTTGGCGGGGGGGAGTCCCTCGCTGGCCGGGAGCCGCCCGGGAGGCTCTCTGGCGCGCGCGCCTGGTGACGTCACCCGGAAGTGACGTCACCACGTTAAGGCATGTACGACGGAGGGGCCAGAACAAGTGACAGGTGCGCGTCCCCCACCGGCCACGCTGCCTCCCCGGGCTCTGCCTTGCCGGCGTCTGCTGCCGAAGGAAGCTGGGAGAGAAGAGCTGGCCCGCAGACTAGGGCCATGCCGCCTCCCGGGCTCTGTCTCGCCGGAGGAAGCTGGGAGAGAAGAGCCAGCCCGCTGCAGAGCATTGCCGCGCAGAGCATTGCCCGGCTGTCGTCCAGGATGGCGGGTTGGGAACCCCTATAGCGGGGGATCCCCCGCCCCCCGGGCTGACTTGGCAGCCCTACTACTGGTCCTCCTTCCACTGCGTAAGCAACACAATCATTAGGGAACTCTAGAACAACAGATACAGGACTCTATCTGCTGCAACACCGTGCAATTATTATTGACTTAAGAAGTCTCGCAACATAACCCAAGAGCACACTATTAACAAAAAAATTGCAATTTTATTTTCAACTGTCATGTTTTGGCTGTAGCTTTGAAAGCAGACACACAGATATTTTTTTAAACACAAGTCTGTCACTCTTTTTTCTCTTCTCTTTGCAGACTGACATAGGGAGCCCAGATGTTCGAAAAGTGACAAAGGAGTTTCATATCAAAGGCTAGATGTCTTAGCAACAGTTATGACTGAACTGTGAATTTGGGGATTGCCCCATTTTGAACTCTTCCATTAGGGAATGGTATACAGCTGTGAAATGAACAGGGCAAGAAGCCTGATTTTATACCAGAAAAGGAGACGCTTCAGATTCAAACATGAGCTCCTGACCAGGTTGGCCTGTGTGAGCAAGGAGGGGTGGGATTATGGGGTAAAGGGGAAGTAGCTAGTTGTGTTCCTTCTCTTAGCACTTCTAGTGTAGACAAATTCCTTCTTTATACATAGACACCATAATAGCTAGATGATAGTACAATTCTTCCTCAAAAGCAGTAATAATAATTATTCCAATAGTGTAATACTGTTTGGGCTAGGGTCTTGGAGGCTCAGGTTCGAATTCCTGTTCTCGTATCACTCTCCCTCAGATGATGTTATCTCACGGGGTGTTTGTTGTCAGGAAAAAATGGAGGGGGGGACCATGTGGTAAGCTGCTTTGGGGCCCCGCTGGGAGGAAAGCAGCGTATAAATATATAAATAAATATATTTTCTGAACATTTAAAAAGATGGATCTGTCAGTGTCACATGTAAGTCTTCCACAAAGAGTTTTGCCCCTCACCACAGACCACGCTCTCTGCATTTTAGAGGGCAAGCTGCAGCCTGAAGTTGCTCCGGGCAACTTTCACACAGGGGGAAGGAGAAGAAGAAGAAGCAGGAGGAGGAGGAGGAGACTGGAGTTATAACCCGCCCTTCACTACCTGCAGGAGTCTCAGAGCGGCATACAATCTCCTTCCCCTCCCCACAACAAACACCCTGTGAGGTAGGTGGGGCTGAGAGAGCTCTTTCAAGGTCTGCTCTTGAGAGACCAGCTCTGACAAATCTTGTCACTGACCCAAGGTCCCACCAGCAGCTACACGTGGAAGAGTGGGGAATCAAACCTGGTTCTCCCAGATTAGAGTCCGTGCTCTTAACCACTACACCAAACTGGCTCTCCTCCATGGTTTAAACAACAGCGAGCCGGACTGAGGCACACAGAGATGGCACACATGTGCCCCATCCCTGCACTGCTCGCTGCCCATGCCATCCCTCGCCAACTGGCTCTTGCCAACTGGATCTTGCCAGCCCCCCACCACCCTGCCACACAACCACTCCCTCCACCAACAGCTGAGCCTCAGCACAGTGTTTCTGTATCACAAAAACGGTTAAAGGGCTGAGCGTTGCCAGCTGATGCTCTGAGCCACCATTCCCAGGATTCCTTGAGGAGAGCCATGACAGTTTCGCTAGCTGATAATTTTATTTTATTTTTTTTGTATAGAAATTTTTTATTTTTCAAAACATCAAAATTGATATATTTATATTATACAAATCCCTTTTTCTATATTATATAACATTTTGTTCTATTTGTACATTTTTGTTCTTATCTTGTGTTGGTGGTTTCCCACCCCATCTGAAGCATAACACATTTTCCATTTTATCCAAAATAGTAATACTTATATCTATGTTTACATTTCTGGTAACGGTTATATAGCTTAAAATATTTAAACACCCATTCTTATTCTCTATACTCTTATATAATTCTAAAAAACATCTTCATTTTCTAATTTTCATTAATACATTCATATACTCTATTTCTATTCATTTATGCTACCTAGCTGATAATTTTTGACGTAGGTAGGCTCCGCGGTGGAAAGAAAATGAGGAAATGTAGCTTATATCAATTCTTTGCGATTCAGTTTGATTTAAAGACTCCACCCCCCTTCTCCTTCTTTCAGCTGCCCTTGCTAACCATTGTGTTATTTCAGAAAAGACCATTCTTTTCAGCACCTTTCAAACTGGGAGGAGCATAAGAGAGAGGGCACAGGACCTGGGCAGACAGCACAGCTTTGCTCTTGGGAACTCGACTCTTTGGCTGACGTTCCCTGCCTCTTGCTTCCATCTACAAAATCTGCACCTGGCATACCGAAAGGAAAATATTTCCAAGGGCGGCAAAGTAATGCTTACAGCTTCAGATGCTGAACAACATTATTTGACCCAGAGGCAGCACAAGGAGTCCTTGTAAAGAAAACACAAGGAGCTCTGCAGATAAGGAGACTTCAGAACTGCCCCACCTTGGCTGGACAATTGACTTGCCCACATGTGTTTGGAGCCTGGAAGGGGAAACCTGAAGTTGCAAGATTGGAGCCGGGCCTGATGGCCTGAAGCCATGACCTTCATCCAGCCAAAATGTGCTAAAGACATCATGTCAAACACAACCCTCTTGGTCAAGGCATTTACTGAGGCTCAACCTTACATGCAAATCCTGATATCCCAAACTCATTAACAGGGCATCCATTACATAAGGCCTGTCCATTTTTAATTTGTTTTTTGGTGGAAGTCCAAGTTTTGTACTTTCTTGCTTTGCTTAGCCCAAATGTAGGAGACAACCTCTGGTTATACAAAAAGGTTTTGTTCCACAAGTCTTAGAAAAGCAACAGGAGAGAGGCTTCAGAGCTTATAAACAAGAAGCGCCTGAAGACGGATCAGCCGCTCACACACCTCTGTCGATGCCTATCTGGGACAGACTTGTGTGTCTTCCCTGTAGTGAGCTGTGTGAATTCCAGATGCCTGGCCAGCTCATGCAAATTCCATATCCGCAAGCTCTTACAGTAAGCAAAACCATTGTTTTTCAAAGCTTCATGACAACCAATCAGCAAAGGACAGGTGAGCACGTGCAGTGTTTCCTGCTCTCTTCCATTCATACTTCCCCCATCACTGACTGACTCCTAACAACCCAAGTAATCTAAGAAACAGTTCCGACAACCTACCAGCAGATGACTTCAGATCACATCAAAAAGGATGTGGACAGAATGGAGCGGGTGGAGAGGAGAGCGACGAGGATGGTCGGGGGCCTGGAGACCAAGCCCTGTGAGGAAAGGCTGAGGGACTTCTAGGGAATGTTTAGTCTGGAGCAGGGGTCCGTTGGAGCAGGAGCGCACAGGAGCGCAGCTCCGGGAGTGAGGAGCCCAGGGGGTGGGCACATGACCAAGCCCCGCCCCCTCCTCGGCTTCCCCGAGCAGTGCAGAGGCGCAGCGCCCCGGGGAAAGCCCTGCTAGAGTCTTTATTGATTTTAATGTTTTGTTTAATATTGATAATTTTATCATTGTTCCTTTTATGACTGTGTGCTGCTTTTCCAGAGACTTGCTCAAGGTGGCATATAAATTTTCTAAGTACACCATTTTTTCTCTGCCTTCTGACACACTTCCGGTATGTTAGGGGGTGTGGCATATGCAAATGAGTTATGCTAATGAGCTCCTGCACCTCTTTTTCTACGAAATGACCCCTGGTCTGGAGAAGAGGAGGTTGAGGGGGGACACGATTGCTCTTTTAAGTATTTGAAGGGCTGTCACTTAGAGGAGGGCAGGGAGCAGTTCCTGCTGGCAGCAGAGGACAGGACTGGCAATAATATTTATTTATTTATTTGATTTCAATCCCGCCTTGCCGGGTTTAAATTAATGGCTTTAAATTACAGGTGGAAAGGTACCAGCTGGATATCAGGAAAACTTTTTTACAGTCAGAGTTGTGCGACAGTGGAATCAGCTGCCTAGGGAGGGGGTGAGCTCCCCCTCACTGACAGTCTTTAAGCAGCGGCTGGACAAACAAACACTTGTCAGGGATGCTCTAGGCTGATCCTGCATTGAGCAAGCAGTTGGACTAGATCAGGGGTGGCCAAACTTGCTTAACCTAAGAGCCGCATAGAATAAATGTCAGATTTTGGGAGCTGCAAGACATGAACAAATATTACACGTTTTTACCGGGAAATACGCAAATTTGCTTTTTATTAACATTAAATGAGACTGCCAAAAATAATAACAAAAGTGGTAAAAGCAGATATTGATAGTGATATTTATTTGTCCAATGACATTTGTTTGCTAATGGAGCCGCACAATATGTGTGAAAGAGCCACATGTGGCTCCCAAGCCACAGTTTGGCCACCCCTGGACTAGATGGCCTGTATGGCCCTTTCCAACTCTGTGATGCTATGATTCTATGACCTGAGCAAAAAATAACCCCTGCTTTGCACAAACAATCTACTTGAGCAAGCACCATGTAGCTGGGTGAGACCAGAGTTCCACTTCCAGGGAAATACAAACAGAAAGTTGCACAAAATTGACTGTTCTGACACTAAACTGGCCAGATGAGGAGGCTGCTTGCAAGGGTTGCCAAGTCTTCGGAACTCACCGGCGGGGGGGAGTCCTCCTCCGTCCGGGAGTTCCTCCTGGCGCGCGCGCCCAGCGACGTCACCAGAAGTGACGTCAGCACGTTGGGGGCGTTGCCAGGACGACGCTCTGGCAATCGCCCCAAAACTCTATGGTATCATAGAGTTTTGGGGCGATTGCCAGAGCGTAGCCCTGGCAACGCCCCCAACGTGCTGACGTCACTTCCGGTGATGTCATTACGTCGTCCTCGCTGGACGACGTCGGGGGTGGAGTTCCCCCCGCCGGCCAAATGCTGGCCGGCAGATCGGGAACCCCTTTAGCAGGGGATCCCCCACCCCCCGGGGCTGACTTGGCAGCCCTAGGATTCTGCCATATACTATGATCCTTTAAGGAAGCTTTTTCGCTGTCTTTAGTTCCACACTGTACTGTAAATGACCTATCAACATGCATGGTGTGGGTACACAATCAAACTTGAGTTTTTAAGCCATGGAAAATAGTAGAAATCCCAGGGCAGAAAGAAATATCATCTCGTCAATCCTGATTCAAGCCAGAAGCTCTTTCCAAGTGATCCTGTATTGTACACTGGGAGCGAGCACCACTTTGGTATGTGCGAGCACCACTTTGTGTGAGACAGGCAATGCATGTATTTTCCAGCGACTCTGCACACTACCCAAAATATATGTCATGGTTGCCCACAGTGCAGCTGAAAAATACGTGTGTTGCCAGTTTCCACACAAAATGGTGATTACCTGTACCAAGAAGCGCATAGCACACTCTGCCAGTATCTGAGAGGAGTGTCAGAAACTTAAACCTGAAAAGGGTTTGGGTCTTCCAGGTACCAACACACATGAATCCTCCAACAGATTAATCCTTATAATCTATATCATAGTGTTTCACAGAAGGAAAACTGATGCACAGAATTTGCTCTGATTTGCCAACAATAATGCCATCATGTGCTTCCTATTTTTGCCCTCCTTGCTTTAAATTTTACATCCTTTAAGGCAACTGCTTATCCCCCCCGTCTACTTAATACAAACTGAAGCAACAGTTCAGCCAGTCTAAGCAAAATGGAAGGTTTAGAAGCTGCTACACCGTCACAGAAATTAATGCAAGGCTCTCGCCTCAGCTGAGAATTATTACAGTGTAATTACCAGTCACAACAAATGCGCTGAACACCACAGAATTTTGCAATGCACAGCTGCCAAACTCCAGTTAGATTCTTCTAATGTAAGAAGTTATTAGACAGCAAACCAATGCACATCTTTATTAGGCTGATTTTGTGTGCGTGCGTGCGCATGTGTGTGTTACAGGATATGACATAAAGGCAAACTGAGAAAAACCACACAGCAGGAAAAGAATGCTCAAAATGAGACGCATGCGCATAAAGTCCCACAGCATGGGGCTGACCTGCTGCTGTAGCGCTGTGCCGCTGGCATGACCTTAATACCAGCCTGTTCAAGCCGTCTTAACTTCCTGAGCTCTTGGGGATCCTTTTCAGCATTTCTGGGCCCTGTGGTTTTGCTTGCAGAATGGGCAGGAGACGAAGGTGAAGAGTCTCCGGCACTTAGGCTCGCGTCTCCCTGAACAGGGGCATTTTCACTACCCAAGCGTTCCTCTTCAGATTTTGCCAGTGCTTCACTTTGCTCTTCCTCTATCGTTTCAGGGTGGTTCTTGCTATCAAGTTACACAGGGCAGATTACTGCACAGTCCCCCCCCTTCTTCTTTCTCATCTATTGCTATTTGCAGCAAAGCAAACCGAGACGAATCTCCCCATCAGCGAATTAGAAAGAGGGACAACACGCCCTCTGGCCCACACTCGAAAACAGCACGACATTAAAAAAGGAAAGAAGCCACTGCTTCGACACACAGGTACTGCCTTGAAGAGATGCAGCCACAATTCTTTTGCATATAAACGTATCACAAGGTGTGTTTTTTTGAAACAGAAAAATGTGATGACACTACTGAAAAAGAACTGGGAGCCATCCTGGGCACATGACTCAGTCCGCCCAGAAGAGGCAGCTGCCCAGAGGGTGCCACGCCCGACCCAGCATGACCCGGTTAACTGACGCCGATTCCCAGCAGCGTCTCGCGTCAGCACAGCGGGCAAGAAGAGGGGCTGCTGCGCCCGTGTAAATCGCTGCCAGGACACAGGCACATTCCCAGGTCAGCTGCTGCTGCTGCTTCCACTGCTGCTGCTCTTCCCCTTCGTATCATTATTTACACAGCATCATCAAGCTACATGGCGGCTGACAAAGACTGGTCCCGCCATCATTTCGAGTTCAAACAATGGAGGACACCAAAGCGAGGAAGGGAAAGGAGCGAAGGGGAACGGGGTGGCGGGGACGGGACAGGATGAAAATACCAGAGAGGGCAGCCGTGTTCGCCTGAAGCGGCAAAAGGAAACAGGAGTCTTGAGGCACCTTAAAGACTAACAAAAATTTATTCCAGCGTACGTTTTTTTCTGAGTCAGAGCTCCCTTTATCCGATCCACTGAAGTGTCCAGTATGCCAATTATACTCGCAAAAGACAGGACCAGGGGTGGTGGTGGTGGGGCTGTTACAGAGATAAGCCAGTTAAAAAGATCCAATAACAACAGTCATTGGCTCGTTTGCAATAAAACAGGATTCTAGGGGCACCCCAGAGACCAACAAGATCTGTTCCCGCACAAGCTGTTATATATTAGAACTCACCTCATCAGACACATCTGATGAAGTGAGCGCTGACCGATGAAAGCTCATGCTGATAAACTGCAGTTCCAAAGAGCAAGAGTCCAGAAGCACTTTAAAGACGAACAAAATACGGGGCGGGATATGAGTTTTTGTGAGTCACTGCTCATTTCTTCGGGTCTGAAGAAGTGAGCAGTGACTCTCAACAGCTCATACCCTGCCCCATATTTTGTTCGTCTTTAAGGTGCTCCTGGACTCTTGCTCTTCTCTACGGCTATAGATAGACTAACAAGGCTACCCATCTTGCAGTACCAAAGGTGGAGGTTTCACCAAAAGGTGGATTTTGGGGTGGAGGTAATTGCATGGAGAGAAGGTAAGGTAGTAGTATCCACAAGGACCATCTGGCAGAGGTTATGAAGCAGCGGTCCTCACTCCGCAGCTCACAGAGAGCCTCACTCGCTATTGACATCATCCAAAAAAGCCACATCTACTTCCACCCTGGGCATGAGACCTGTACCTTGGGGAGACCTGCAGCTTACCAGTTTCTCTGGCTGGAGCTGTTCCAAGGTGGGAACCTCCTGTCAACCATGCCCCACTGGGCAAGGGCCTTTTCAACTTCCTTGAAACACGGGGCAGGTGCCATGTTGGGGAACAGTGCTCAGAAGGGACACAGCTCACATGTCAAAGATCCACCGAATTTCATTGTTATAAAGCATCTGAGCCAGAATTCTGGGTTCAAGCAGTGTGCACCACCTTAACATAAAGTTAATTAATACCTAGCTAAAAACTGAGGGGTTTCAGGCACCTTTTTCAGGCACCTGATAATGTACGAGAAGGCTCATTCTCAGCACAGTGTTACAGACTGGAGCATAAAACTGAACAACATACAGCTCATTACCAATGTCTCCGCGCACCGAGAACAGCACAGTCACCCAAACAGCATTCTTTTGCATAGAAGTTTCCCAATTAGTCAAGCAAAGGGAGAAATAGCATCTTCCGGCCTGCTCTACATGAGCGATTCACTTGGTTTTGATTAGATCGTAGCCCCATCTCACACGATCTGATAAGGGAGACGTGGGCCAAAGCCTTACCTGAAAGGTCTCTCTCCTCCTAGAGGAGAAGTAGCTGTACTCCAGCTCTTCCTATACTCTTCACGCTCAGCTTTCTTCTTCCTAAGAGGAGCCGGTATATAGGCAGTCTGGTTACTCTTGTTGGGGAGGTATTGGTTAAAAGGCACAACTGATTTGGGTTCACCATAGGAAGTCCGCCTGGCAGACATATCGTCTTTTTTCATGTCTGGAATCTTCCGATGTGGCAAGTCAGATTCAGAGTCACTTCCTCTCCCTGTTTTGTTTTTCAAAAAAAGAAAAGAAGAATAGGAAAGTTTAAATATTTAATCAAAGCGTGCCAGAAGAAGAACCTCAGCGATGAGTTTTGGCTTGCGGATTCAGAATGCTAAATCATTTGTAAAATGTGACAACAGGAGCTGCCCTTAAAGCAGAAGTCCTTTCCATACAGACTGGGAATACAGACTCTTCAAAGCGGTCCTATCGAACCGTTTGGGCTTTGAAATCCATATTAAAGCTTCACATAAAGGAGTTCACAGAAAGCAATAGATACATTTGGAGGGAACTGTACCTGAGTTGCATCAAACATTCCATTATGCTAGTGACTTTCCCCCTAAGATTCATGTAGTGATTGTAGAGAACAGGCATGTACAGTCTTATATTGTTTTATTCCACCACATGTTCCTACAAGATCCAGGTCGGACCCAGAAGAACTTTGATGTTGTGTGAATGCAGCAGAACTCATATACGCCTTTGTGGGATTTAACAGGTTATGTATTTTGGACAGAAATCTTCAGTTCACAATAGCTACATAGCTTCTGGAAACTCACGCGCAGGGCACGAAAGTGGTGGTCATCATCCACCATCACCTGTCTACCATAGGCGTCAACTACGGGGGGGCTCGAGCCTCCCCCGAAATTTCCCGGGGGGGGGGGCTCAGCCACCCCCGGCAAAATGGAGCGCCCGCCAGTGGGGGAGGCAGGGAGGGCCGCTGGGAGCCCGGGGGGTGCCGGGCGTGGCAGAAGGCAGCCGCCAAGGAGGGGGGGTGGAGGGGGGGCCAGAGCCGGCGCAATGGGCGGGAACAGGGACTCCGCTGCACCGGCCGGCCCCCCGACCCAGCCGGCGAGCGGGCTCTGGGGCAGCAGCCGGGCGGCCTGGCGTTGGCTCTGGGCGGCGGGCAGCTGCAGCGTCGGGGGGAAGCACGCCGCCACGACTTCAAGGACCCCTACAGGGCAGCAGCCCCCGCCACCACCCCCCACTCGCCCCGCCGGGTCTGTCTCCTTGGGGCCGGGGAGCGGGGGGAAAAGCGGCGGAGACATGGTCCTGTGCACGCACAAAAGAGCCCCCCCCCCGGGGATTTACAAAGTCTACGCCCCTGCTGTCTACAGCATCTGATACTCAGAGGTCCATTGGAGGATGGAGGTGCCAAATCAAATAGCCACCTAAAGTCACCTCTGAATCCCTTTGCAGTCTCAAAACCAGTGGACACCGAGCCACTTGTGCAGCCCATCATCTTCACCAGGTGACCAAGCAAGAAGGTAGGGCAGCTGTACTGGATCGGAGCAATGGTCCATCTAGCCTAGCGACCTGTTTCACACTGTAGCCAACCAGATGCCCCCAAAAGGTCTACAGACAGCTCCCCCAGTCTACAGACAGCTCCCCCAACAGTCAAAGCCTCCCTCAGTTGTTGTTCCCAAGCACTGGCATTCAGAAGGTTACCATGTCTCAACGTGGGGATTCCATTTAGTCACTGTGGCTAATAGCCGTTCTCCATGAACGTCATTACTTCCTTTTGAAGGACAACTAAACTCAGTGGCCATCCAAATTCCTCAAGTCATTTGCTCTTTGCCTGCAGTGCCTCCTTTGGCCGGTCCTTAATCTACCGCCCATTAACTTAATTTGGTACCTATTTATTTTGAAAGGGAAGGGGAAATTTTCTTTAATGGTGGGTTCTATCCCCTCCCAAAATCCCTATTACAATCACAATCCCCCCCCCTCAAAAATAGTAGTGGTCCGTGTCATAACTGACAGGGACAGAGTTTCTACCAGCCAGCCTTTGTTGTTGCTGGGATGGGAGGATTAGTTAGGGCCCAGGACACATTGGTTGTGAAGGCAAACAGGAGCAGGGTAAATGGTGTCAGAGCCCTGGCCACCCTGCTGCCTCTTCCTTCTCAAGGCAGATGTCCCACAAGGAAACCGCAACAAGGTCTGAAATTTTATCATGGAAGAGAGATTACCCCTAAAACATACTTAAAAAAAAAAAAAGATATGCATCTAGAAGACCACAAATGAATGTCACAGCAATTACTTGAGGTATGCGAGTTTGTGTGTCCGGGGGAGGGCTACATGATCATTGTACACCATTTTACCCTGGTTTTGAATTCACTCAGCATACCCACTTCTCTGTTAGGCACTGCTTTCTGTTGACAGAAGAGGTGTAGTCCACGAAGCTCAAATAACTTGACTATAACTACAAAAAGAAAAATCTGTGTCTTGAGTTTTAAAAACAAGAACTCTTTTTTTTTTTACTGCAAGTGAATGCAAAATGCTAAGGTGGAGGCTCTTGAGCGCCCGTGGAGCGGTGCAAAAACTTGAGCGCCCATGGAGCTGTGCAAAAACTGACTCCTTCCTGCTGCTACAGTCTGTTGTTTCCCCACAAACTCATGCCCAAGTGTTGGGGGGGGGGGGCGGTCAGTAGAGCCCCAGAAGCAGTGTGGAGGCTTAAGAGGGCACTTGCAGCAGGAAGGGGGAATTGCCAAACCATCAGCCGTCTTCCACAGGAAGCGCAGTCTGTTTCTGGAAAGCCTAGTTAGAATTCATTCATTCTGCAGAGCAATGGTGTGTTAGACTTGGTTTGGGGAAAAATCCAGAGTTCATCCCCATTCCACTACTTGTATCGCTAAGACCGATTTCCCACAAGCAGCTGTGCCACAGTCGCTCTTCCATTTGCCCCAGTTGCATTGGTCAATTCCACACTATTCGCTGCGCAGCCGCATTTTAACCCACATCTTCTCCCATTTCCCCTGCGTCTTCTCAGTCCTGTTTTTTGAAGATTGAGAAGATGCGGGGGAAATCAGGGAGAGCTGTGGGTCAAAATGCGGCCACGCAGCGAATAGTGTGGAATGGACCAATGCAACCGGGGCAAATGGAAGAGCGACCGTGGCACAGCTGCTTGTGGGAAATCGGTCGAGGTCTCAGCCTAGTGTTCCTCTCAGTGGGATAAAAATGTCACCTGGGCTTCTTGAGGAAAAACCGCATACACACAGGATCATACCTCAGGCACGCCACAATTCAACACAGTTCAGTTGTGGTGTGTTTGATGTACCACTGAAGTTAATGGTGTAACTCTGCGTGGGACTGTGATGATTAAATGTAAGCTACCAAGGCAGAATTTGAGATCTGTGAAAGAAAAGTCTACTTTCAAAATCATTCAGAGTCAGATATGGAAGAGAAAACCAGAGGAAACTATAAAGTTATACCCTTCCTGCGCAATTCGAAGCCAAGTTACATCTTTCTAAATCCATTGAAATCAATGGGTTTAGAAGGGCATTAACTCTTCTTTGGACTGCACTCTGACAAACGAGACTCTTTTCACAATGATTTGGGCTTCACCCACTGCCAAGTGCTACATTTTACAAGAGCATCATTTCCCCCTATACTGTGGATTCAAAACAGACTGGTTTCTCAGTTCCCGGGATCTACTTTGCTTTTTTAGCATTCTGCATCCCAAGGAATATTTTTATCACCCTCCTTCATTAATTTAACTGATGTCTGCCCAACATCACCTTACACTTCAGAGCAAATAAACACTGGTAATCTAGTCAGCTATGATGTCAGCTTTCTCGCCCCCCGCCCCTCCCAAACAGCAAGTGAGGGAAGGCCTCAAATGCAGAGCTGGCAAGTCTGTATCAACAACTCACAAGCCATACATTGGCATTCAAGACAAGGGCCTATCCTGCATCTAGCATTTGCTCTGCTGTTTAACCCAAACCACGTTGGAACAGAAATCGCCCTCTGTATTACACTTTCACTGTCTTTTATTGTCGGATTTTAGGGTAGTTCCCACACTGCATGCCGGTTTCACTACCTTTGTTCTCTCAGTTTTATGGAACTGTCTTAGGGCTGCCAAGTCAGCCCGGGGGGCGGGGGATCCCCCGCTAAAGGGGTTCCCAATCCGCCGGCCAGCATTTGGTACCATAGAGTTTTGGGGCGATTGCCAGAGCGTCGCCCTGGCAACGCCCCCAATGTGCTGACGTCACTTCTGGCGACGTCACTGGGTGCGCGCGCGAAACTCCCGGCCAGAGGAGGACTCCCCCCCGCCGGTGAGTTTTGAAGACTTGGCAACCCTAAACTGTCTGCATAGATTTATGGCTGTTTTATAGCTGTTCAGGGGTGACTCTGCAGTCTTAGCCTGGAGTGTCTGAATGTGTTTTTGAGCCGCCTCTTTTTCTGTTCCAGTGTGGGTTTGGTAAAACAATGAATGCTAGATGCAGACTGGGCCAAGATTTCCCCCCCATTTTGTGGGACTGAAGACAGCCTCTCAAGTGGCAAATGAGGAGCCGTTTTTAGCACCCCCCCCCCCACCATATGTCGCATTCAATAGGAGCCCCGGAAAGCTCAGCTTACCATCACTACTTCCTCTCAGGACCACATCTGGAGACGGTGTTTGCTGGGAGCGAGAGCCAAAGGAATCCAGACTGTCAAAAGAATCATCTCTGCCGTGGCGAGGGGGGGAGAGGGAATCGCTCCGTTCTGTGTCCCAACAGTCTACGTAGCCACTGTCGCGGATGCTGCGCTTGGGGCTCTCGACATCCTCTGTCTCCTGGCATGAAACGGGGAAAAGGAAAGGCATTTATAAAGGCCTCTTTCTGCATTTAATGTGCACATCCCTAAAGATGGAGACAGACAACAGCTTTTAAAAGGGGGTTCGTTCCCCTTGAACACATCTCTCATCAGTGGTCCTATGGCTGCCTCCAGCCAGATAGGTTTTGTAGGTTTTTGGAAACACTACGAAAACCTGTACAACTTGGTGCTAGCAGACCATCGCTGCTGAGGAGCAGAAGGCTGTCTGAAAGAGCAACTGGTGTTTGCGACATGCACAGCCAGCCTACTTACACTCCGACTGAAGAGATCTTAGCATTGCTTCGGAAACCCGTTTAACCAGAAGTGAAAGCTGGACAAAAGAAGTGTATGTACTCACTAAAGGAAGGGGTGCCTCTCTCAAACCATTTTCGACTCTTTCGAAAAGACACCTTTGTCTAGTATAGCAGAGATAACAGTGGGACGGATGTACTACGTAACAGGCAAACAT
Organism: Lepidodactylus listeri; assembly: GCA_029233225.1. Taxonomy (NCBI): domain Eukaryota; kingdom Metazoa; phylum Chordata; class Lepidosauria; order Squamata; family Gekkonidae; genus Lepidodactylus; species Lepidodactylus listeri. The sequence goes on along the minus strand of JARCFY010000009.1, from coordinate 104,324,538 downwards.
ACTCTCTCGTCTCACTTTCGGCGCTCAAAAAACTATCACCCACATCCCACTGTAATCCCCGCTTCTGCCAATCAAAAGAACGCATGCTTTCAAATAAGAACCGACTGCTGTAAAACAAAAAAGGATTGACTTTTTAGCAGAAGTTAAAAAACAAAAATTACATGTGCGCGCACACACGTATACATACCTACCCTCAGACCAAAGTCACACAGACGGCTGTAAGGGAGAGTAAGATAGATTCACATACTCTGCAGAAAAGCAGCTGTCTTAAAATCTAGTGCAGCAAACAGAGTTCTTAGAAGACCAATCCCCTTAAAATCATGGTGCGAGCTTTTGCAGGTCAGAGCCCACTTCAATCAGATGCCGGTTTCCACGTGAGCCCCCAAGGCTGATTTTTAAAATTCGACCTGAAATGCTGCTGATCTTTCATTGCCTGTATCCTATAGACAAAAGCATCTTGTGGCTATGCTAACACGCAAGGCAGGACTAGCCCCACCATCTGTGGAAGGGATCTCTCTGGCTTAGCTGTTGCATCCAGCTGGAACCCCAGCGGAGATCATTCACTCCGGCTGGCTTAGGTCTTAGCCAAACAACCCGGCCCGTGGGCTGTCCAGCAGGCCTCCTTCCACCCTGAGGAGAAATTCCTGTTATGAAAGAGGGGGATGTCTTTCTTCCCCAAGCAATCCACAATGAAGGGGGGGGGGATAAAATATGCAAAACGCTTTTCCTGATGCCTCCAAAGAATTCAGCCCGGTTCTTTTTGCCTGTTGCCAGCTCCTGGCTCTAGGGGATAGGAGAGCCCTTGTAGCTGACCCACATGTTCAGAGCAGGGAGAACAATGGCCTTCTTTGACAGCCCCGGCGATTATAAATTCTTTCCAGCCCAAGCTGCACATACTAAAAGACGGAGAGCTCCAGCAGAGGAAAAAGGTCAGCAGAAGCCACCCCCGGCCTGGTGATATTCGAACGTCACCCCTTGTTTTTCAGATGGTGCCCTTATCATCACTTCACAACAGTGCTGGGCCAAGACAAACAGAGAGAAGGGCCTTTGCACAAAGGCCAACTTTTACCAAGGTGGGGTGTTATTTTTTTGGAGGTGGGCTTCGAACTTGAGCCAAAAGGAAAGGTGGGGTACAAATACTTAAAAATAAATAAATAGAACAAAGCTAGATTCCAGTGGCGCCTTTAAGACCAACAGTTTTATTCAAGGTATGAGCTTTTGTGAATGCAAGAAATTGCAAGTAGATAAATAGATACCACTTTGGGGGGAAGGTAACAGTGTTCCACACGCCTCGGCGTCTAGTCATGCTGGCCACATGACCACGGAGGAGTCTACGGACAACGCTGGCTCTTCGGCTTGGAAACGGAGGTGAGCACCACATCCCTAGAGTCGGATTCAACTGGATTTCGAGCAAGGGAAGCCTTTACCTTAGTCTTAAAGGTGCTGCTGGAGTCACTTGGTGCAGGCTGGTATCCTCACATACAGCACTTTGTTTTCCAAGAGGTGTGAAGAGCAACCATCAACATACAGGACCAAGTAAAGAAATGTGATTCAGGGCCCAACACGAGGGTGGAGTAACAAACCTTCTCTCTTCCTTGGTGACCCTAGCCACTAAGAATCAAGGCTGCCCTTATCTTCTTTACTTTACTTCTTCACCCAAAGAGTGATTAACACATGGAATTCACTGCCACAGGAGGTGGTGGCAGCTACAAGCATGGACAGCTTCAAGAAGGACTTGGATGAACATATGGAACACAGGTCCATCAGTGGCTATTAGCCACAAGGTATAGAACTAGGGCTGCCAAGTCAGCCCGGGGGGCGGGGGATCCCCCGCTATAGGGGTTCCCGATCCGCTGGCCGGCATTCGGCCGGTGGGGGGAACCCCGCCCCAGAAGTCGTCCGGTGAGGACAACTTCCCCCGTGTAATGACGTCACCCGGAGGTGACGTCATTACGTCGCCATGGCACGCGCGCAAAACGCACGCGCCAGAAGAGCTCCCGGGGGGAGAACAACTCCCCCCCGCCGGTAAGTCGCCGGTACTTGGCAGCCCTATATAGAACTTGGAACTCTTGGTGTGGGGCAAGTGATGCTCTGTATATTTGGTGCTGGGGAGGGGGCAACAGTGGGAAGGCTTCTAGTGTCCTGGCCCCACTGCTGGACCTCCTGAGGGCACCTGGTATTTTTGGCCACTGTGTGACAGAGTGTTGGACTGGATGGGCCAGTGGCCTGATCCAACATTGGTTTCTCCTGTGTTTTTACCTTCATAGCCCTTTCCTGTTTCAGCATGTGTAGGTTTTGGATTTTTTTTTACACACACACACACACACCCTTAATTTTGATTGGGTTTTGTGGCTCTCTGTTATCACCAGATTTCCTTCTCCCCCTCATGAAAAAATAAATCAGTCAAGAACACTTAGCATTCATGTAATGTGCTAGAACACTAAGGGGGCCTCTCAGGCGCTGTCTTTTTGTAATCTGCACAACAACCCTGTAAAATAGGTCAGCTTTATAGGTCAGGTTGCCGGGGGAGAGGGGCTGTCTGAAGACAGCATATTATGTTTCAGGCAGCTCATAGCAGAGGCAGGCCTCACACGGGGGATTTCCTGCTTCACTACTAGCCAGCGTTATTATATCAGAAGACTCTTTGGGAAGTGAAAAGATGCCGGTAGGAAGGACAGCAGACAGTGAGTGGAAAAACAGAAGCATGGAAAGAGACAAGGGCTTTACCTGTGATTGTTAAAACACGTGGCATCCTACAGATTTCCCACTGAGGGGTGAGGGGACACGCCAAACCCTAGCAATTAGAGTCAGTAAAGAGTTTGCTGCTATAAGTACCATCAGTTGCATCAGGCCAAACACGACATCAACAGAAGTCAATCGCAGATTAAAGGAAGCAGGATTTAATACTTTTGACAGGAAGAAATGTGATCCTTCATGCCTCCTCTCTCCTCAGCAATGATAACTACAGAACTGACCATTGTTAAACATGCCCTCATTCCAAGGGTAGATTGATATTAAGATAAAATAAATTCTGAATACACCTAAATTTGGTTCATAAAGAACCACTTGGATAAACCCCTGTAGAACAGAGCATGAGCCTCTAGAATGTCTGTCTTAAGTAGAATTACATTCTTCCTCTGAGGTCAGTGTTCCTAGAAGGGAGCGACTCTGCTTAGAAGGGTGCTGTAGGAGCACTGGTGATCCAGCAGGAAAGCTCCCCCCCCCCCCCAAATACACTTTCCCATATTTATTTCCCACAATTATATACTGGCTTTTCTCAAGTGCCCACAAATGACTCGCTCCCCTATGCATGAACAGTAGGGCTGCCAAGTCAGCCCGGGGGGCGGGGGATCCCCCGCTATAGGGGTTCCCGATCCGCCGGCCGGGGGGAACCCCACCCCAGAAGTCGTCCGGTGAGGACGACTTCCCCCGTGTAATGACGTCACTCTGGGTAACGTCGTTACGTCGCCGTGGCGCGCGCGCAAAGCACACACACCAGAAGAGCTCCCGGGGGGAGAACAACTCCCCCTCGCCGGTAAGTCGCCGGTACTTGGCAACCCTAACAAACAGGCATGATAGTCCTTAAAAAGTGTGGGGTATTCATTTTTGTGGGTTTATTTGCAGACAATATTTTAGAAACAATTCCTAAGGCAGCTGCTACTTTAAGTGTCCCAGCCCCCTCAAGTGTCTCTTCCTCTGCCCAAAAGATATGACGCAGAAACCTAAATCTCCCCTCCACAACACCCTCAGTCCACATGTTCCGGCCTCATGAATCTCATTTCTGTGTTCTTTAAAAATCATTTGTTTTGAACCAAATCTTTAGTGTCTTCCTATCCCCCACATTCCCTTCAGCTCTTCACACTCCCTTCTCTGCTCCCTGCTAAGGCCACAGAAAGAGCGATCCATCAATAAGAAGGGCTGCCAACATCCAGGTGGTGGCTGGAGATCTCCTGGGATGACAACTGATCTCCAGGCGACCAAAATCAGTTCACCTGGAGGAAACAGCCACTCTGGAAGATGAACTCTATGCCATTATACCCCACTGAAGTCCCTGTCCTCCCCAAACCCCACCCTCCTCAAGTTCCACCCCCAAAATCTCCAGGTATTTCCCAACAGTGAGCTGTCAACCCTACTGGAAAGCGAGGAGTGTAATTTCCACCATTTATTTCCACCAAAATGGAAGACCCTGTCTGGGGGGCAGGGAGCTCTGAACACTACTTTTTGTTGCATGAGGTCCCAGCAAAATCCCTGGGTAGAATTTCTAACAGATTTCATTTCTATTTCGAGACTTTCTTTCCTGTGCCATCTCTGCACCAATTTTAACTCAGCGCACAGTGCTAATTCCTAGCAATTGTTTTCACAACCTCTTGTGCCTTCTTCTCAGATTTCTATGGATCTCTTTCGCCTCTCAGGTGAGACGATTATCTGGGTCAGCGAGACACAGTCCAAAATAACATTTTTGGAATCTGGGGCAGAAAATCCAAAAGGTGCCCACATGGTAGTAGAAGCAGACTAAACTACCTAACTGATCATTATCTGCCCTTTCAACGGTGGTCCCCAAGATGCCACATGAGGTGGGTCAGTTTACCCTGCTCAAGCGTGGGGCCAAGTCTCAGTAGCAGGCCACCCACTGAGAGAAAATGTGGTATAAACACATGACAAACAGTGGAATACAGTGCGCCATGCATAGTAATTGCTGTTTTGTATTTATACAATTCAGTCACACACTATATAACATTTCACACACTATATAACATTTTGAAAAAGCACCAGAATAGAACCAGAACTCCAGACCTTAAAAAACCAATCCAATGAAAGCCATTCTTGCCTCCCCCCCCCCCCCCCCCAGCAATCTAAAATCTCTCCCAAACTCCCTGAAGCTCCACATCTTGCATACCAATCGAATACATTTAATCCTTTGGCAGGTAGCCAGTTTTTGGAAGGGGGGGGGGAATACAGTATGTTGACTATCATGGAAAAAATATTCAATAGCAAAAGCAATAAAAGTCAGATGAACAAGTCAGTGACACAAGACTATTTTTCATTCACAAAAGATTTCAAAAATACAAAACAGATCCTTTTTATTTTTAAGGGGAAAAAACACCCCTTACACATTTGAATGAGGTAAGGAATGAAGGGACAGTAGAATGAAAGCCTCAGTTCTGAAAGCCGCACTTTTGTTAGCCTGCTTCCTGGACAGAGGCTCAGTTCAGCTTTGTTTTGCCTGCCGTGCCAGCAATTTATAAGGGCAGCAGGGTACAAAGAACACGCCAGTGGGAGAATGGGTGTGGCACAGTGGCTATCAGTGTAAACTGTGTGGCAGGACGTACCTGGCTCAAAGCCAGTCTGGTGTAGTGGACAGAGTGCTGGGCTAGGATCTTGGAGACCCAAGTTCGAATCCCCACCCTGCCACGAATGCTTACTGGGTGACCTTGGGCTAGTCACACAATCTCAGCCTCACCAGCCTCTCAGGTGTGTTGAGGTGAGCATAAAGTAGAGGATGAAGAAGGGGGAGGAGGAGATTTATACCCTGCCCTTCACTACCCAAAGGAGTCTCAGGGACGGGTGGCTTACAATCTCCTTTCCCTTCCCCTCCCCAGAACAGACACCCTGTGAGCAGTCTTCCCTCTAAGCTAAGTGTGAGCTAGCTCACCGTTTTTTAGCCTCCAGCTCACATTTTTGTCTTAGCTCAGGAAGGACGGCTGCAGAGCAAACTAATCTATGCAGTAGCTAAATTGTTCACTCGCAACTTTAATGCCAGTAACTCACAAAACAGAATTTTTGCTCCCAAGACTCCACAGCTTAGAGGGAGCATTGCCTGTGAGGTAGGTGGGGCTGAGAGAGCTCTTTCGAGAACTGCTCATGAGAGAACAGCTCTGAAAGAACTTGTAACTGACCCAAGGTCACACCAGGAGCTGCATGTGGAGGAGTGGGGAATCAAACCCAGTTCTCCCAGATTAGAGTCCGTGCTCCTCTCCTAACCACTACACCAAACTGGCTCTTGAGAAGACAGGAGAAGGATGTTGGAATCCACTTTGGGGCTCTACTGGGGAGAAAAGTGAGGTCTCAATAAAGACATCAATCTCCTCTGGGTCACAAACAAACTAGAGGTTCTTTAGCACGCCATTACTGTCACCGCCTCAGATTCCCTCCACAACCTGCCTTGCAAGGTAGTTGGAAAGACTGTTCAGACAATGGATGCATATTATTATTAGTAGTAGTAGTACTACTACCACTACCACTCCTACTACTACTACTACTGCTGCTGCTGCTGCAATTCACATACAAGAATTCCGCCACTGTGGCTGCATCTTATTGTTTCAGCTGCTCTTCAAACACAGGCATCAATTACTTGGCTTACATCTGCATAACAACATTTTAACAGATAATCTGTGGCATGGCATTCCATAACGCAACAGTTACCACTGCCATCTGGATAAAATCAAATTCACAGGCACACCATAAAGATAGTCGTGACAGCCACAAAGAAGATGTCTTTCTCCAGCAATTCCACACATTACGAATGTATCATGGGTTGCAGAAAGGTAAGCAATCTTTTGCGTGACAAATTATCTTTATTCTAAAGTCAACCTCGTTGATGTTGGCATGAGTGCCATGGCTCCCTGGCTTGGGCCCACTAGAGAATTTCTGTGTATTCAGCCGAGAAGGCTACTGTCGAACATGGCATACCTCCGATTCTTCCATCGTGCTGTTCCGGGGGGGGGGGGGGGGTCTGCTGTTCCCCAGGAGCAGAATTGGGGGGCACATTTTGGACTGCAGTGCTAGGAGGAGAGGCAGAGAATTTATGTTCTGTGGATGGAAATTCCTTCCACCCACAGAAGCCTTCTGGTACTTCAAGCCCAGTTGCTGAAGTAGATTCTGGGACAGCTGAGCCACAGGCACTACCCAAAATGTTATTCTCAACCCACAGACCCTGTGGCTTGGGAGACAGGAGGTGGCACGCCACCCTCAGGCATCGTGGAAGCTTGGCAAGGAGCCTGAGCTCTACTTATGTGACAGCCCAAGGCTCAGAGCTGGGGTAGCCTCACCTGTAAATTCAGCAATGCGCAAAGAAGAGGAGGCCGGGCTCTTCTGCATCCCACCACCACCTGCACCGCAAATGGGACTGGAATGGGGTTTGGCCTGTGGGCCCCACAGATTCCCCCTTGATCGATGTTGGGCTCCTTTTATTTCCCTACTGAGGTGTTGTCACGCCCCGCCGCATCGTCCCCGGGCGGCATGCCCGTCGCTGTGACTCGTTTGGCTGGGGGGGGGGGTTTGCTACCGCTGGAAGTTGGAATGGTGGGACAGCTTGGGCCTCAGAATTGCTGGGGGTGAGGGTTGACGGCACCCTGGCTCACCCACCTGCCCCTGGGAGCAAAGATGCCCTTCCTTTATGGTGCTGTCTGGCTTCTCTCTGACCGCCCTTTGACAGCTCTCTCTCTCTCCGACCACTCGCTTTGCCCCTCAGGTTCCTCCTTCCCGGCCCTGATGGAAGCCCTGCCTTTATTCCCTCTTCCCCGGTGCATCCCCTCCTCCTCCAAACCCCACCCCCCTTCAAATGTGTTGACGCGCAGCCTCTCCTTCCCCGGCCACCATGCCGCTAGCCCGCCTCGGGCCGCTGCGGTCTTCAGCCGGCTGTCTGCTCCTTCCCCAGCCCCCTCCGTGTGTGGCGAGGTCTGTGACGCGCGCTCCGGCCAGCCGCCCCGCCCCGCCCCTGGGACGCCGGTGAGGCTTGGGGTGAGTTGCCAACAGGCCGCGGGCTCCGGGTTTGGTCACGGGCATGCCCCGTCCCCTCCAGGTGCGGGGCGCTCGGCTCTTGCCTGGCCCTGCTGCGGACCCCGTCGGCCCCACCGGCCACCGCCTTTCCTCCTCTGGGCAGGTGGGTGCCGGCTGCTTCTGCGTAATGCCCCGGCTGCATGCCCGGGGGCTTCATCGGTGCGGCTGGGGTGGGGGTGGGGCAGAACTCAGGGGGTGAAAGTCCCGGGACGGGACAGGTGTCGGATCTCCTTATTCTGCACCCTGACCTGGATAGCCCAGGCTAGCCCAACCCTGGCAGATCCCGGAAGCTAAGCAGGGCCAGCCTTGGCCAGTGTTTGAAAGGGTGACCTCCAAGGACTCAGTTGCACACAGAGTCGACATCTTCAGTGAGTTATCTACCACGATTCCAAGATCTCTCTCTTGGGCAGTCTCCGCCAGTTCAGACCCCATCAATGCATATTTATAGTTAAGATTTTTGGCTCCAATGGGCATCACTTTGCAGTTGCCCATGTCTGAACCTCATGTGCCACTCTGACACCCACTCGCCCAACCGCAACAGATCCCTCCGGAGAGCCTCACAGTCCTCCCTGGTTCTCACTGCCCTGAACAACTTAGTCTCATCCGCAAAACTAGCCACTTTACTGCTTAATAAATGTAAAAGGCTGGGTTTTCACTATGGGGTGGTGAGACCGAAGAACAGATGCACGTACACACGCAAACCAGGACGTGTTGGTGACAGTTAACACCAGCAAAGCTTGTGCAACTTTAGTTTGCTTCAGGGCCGTGCAAGGAACTGCATGTTGTCTTCTTTAAAACAGTAACTGGAAAGAAAGGGAACTGGTTTCAAGGAGTGAAATAAAGTGGAGGTCGAAGGGTTAACCCCCTCGGCTTGCTTAACTCCAAGGCAACCCGAGGCTGCCCAAGCTGTGTTTTATGGACTGACCAAAAGCTGAGACATTCCTCTCACCCAGATCCTCAGCGATGAGGCTCACTTGGATGATCAGTTTAAGCCTACTGAGTAAATGGTTGTGAGGAGAAAGAGAAAAGACAAGAACAACATACAGTGCCTGATTTCTTTGGAGGCACTGTAAGATACAGAAGTAATGTAGTACACAAGTTAACAGGTCCTAAAAACTTGCTTAAAAGAGCAGAAACAAAAGGAAAAAACCCCAGTGTGCAGTCAGTTCCTGGTGAAATGACAGTAGTTTTATCATAGGAAACCATTTAACAAACGAAGGACTGCGCTGCTGAAAGAATGTCATGTCATAATCACAGTGTTCATATGGACATTTGGTTGTCTGAGGTTAGGGTTGCCAGCCCCCAGATCCGGGTGGGGTTTCCCCTGCTTCTGGGGGCTTCAATCCACCCCCGGCCAGCTGGCCCATGGGGGAAGCCCTGCCTCCGAGTGCGACCACCTTCCCGGCCATCCCTCTCTATCCCCTCCTGCCCGATTTAAAGGGCTTCAGCTGATCAGTGGGGACCACATGGATCACCCACCAGCCGGAGGGCCCTTTAAATCTAGCAGGAGGGAGAGAGAGAGGCAGTCTTGAGCCACAGGCTCAGCTTGCAAAAAGACCCTCTTTGTGAGCAGGGTAGGGGCTGCAGTGAGTGGGGCTGATTTCCCCCAGCCCTGCGTGCTGCGGCTCCCATCTTGCTTGCAAAAAGACCCTTTAAAGTGTCTTTTTTGTTGGAGAAATGAGAATGAAAGACAAGACCTGGGATTTCAGTCATTATAGGGTTAACCTATGTAACTTGTTGTGTTTCTTAGTTTAACCTGGAAGTGCCTGCCAGTTGGCCAATTAACTCTAAGCCCGGGAAACCTAAAGGTGTACTGTTTTGCTAATTGGTCAATGATATCAGGTGTTTCCTTTCAGGGGTCAAGAAGAAGGAGAGATCCTCCATTTGTAATCTCTCTCACTCTGTAGTAGGATGTCTTAGTGTGCAGACGCAGCACAATGCTGCTTAGTAAGCATGTTTTGTTTATTTGTAGCTAATCCCGTTTCCCTTAAAAGTTTCCTTTAAACTAAAAGAAGCAATCTCTTCTTTCCAGAAAAGCAAGATCCATTACTCTGAATTTTCTTGAATATTGGACAAAAGTCCTAACATTTTTGTGAGCCTAGCATGCAGCTATGACCACCCCTCTCCCTCCCTCCTGCTAGATTTAAAGGGTCCTCCAGCTGATCAGCGGACCACGTGGTCCCCACTGATCAGCTGAAGCCCTTTAAATCGGGCAGGAGGGGAGGGAGGGGGGTAGCTGGGCAGGTGGTAGCTCTGGGGGCTTGGGGCATCCCTGCCCAACCTGGAACGCCCCCCAAATCCCCCCACTGGAGCGATGACAGGACTTGGCAACCCTGAGGTGGCTGTTGCAGATCAGCTGTTGAAGCAAGGCTTCCGTATTCTGTTGACATATATAGCACTTGCCAAAGAAAGTAACAGAGCCATGGCACAAAACAAAGAGGGAAACTCTGTTCGGTGTGGGGCTGGACCAAGGAAGCCCACCTTGTAGCTGCCTGCTCTAACCCCGACCAAATAAAACCAAGGTGAGGCTCTACCAATCTTAGCATCAGCTCCTGTCAGCTATGAGTAACACTGTTCTAATCTAGGGCATGGTTTGCAGCAGGCCGGAGTGAGATGGCCGCTCCGGTGAGGACAATGGATTGCTCTCCAGTGACCTTTCCAAGAAGCAGAGCCTCAGCCTGGCTGGTCTGCAGTCTGCAGAATGCCTACAAACCCTTCCCATGGCCCATCATTCCTTTAATTATTTGACCCAATAAACCTCAGTAGTCTATTTCCCTCCCTCTGTCTCTCACGTGCATGCACACAAACACCTTTGCTGAAAGCTTATCCTGCATCTGAAACCACCCCCAAGGAATCCTTTTTAGGATGGAAACTGTAAGGGCGCTTCAACAGGGAGGGATATTTTTTGAGGCCTGGGTGCAGTCAGCCATAACCTAGCTGATACTCATAACTGCTTGCCCAGATCTCCTCCTTACCCGCACAGCAACAGATGGGGATAGCATACGGTATATGGATAACACATTTCACATGCACACACATGTTCCATGGCTCAAAAAGGCAAGAAGCCCATTAAATGGCTAAAGGTGTGTGTGCGGGGGAATGGAGAGTTTAGTTCCAGCATTTTAAACATTGAGCTCCAATGTACCTTCCGCCCCCTCCCCAGGATGACTGCTGCAGGCATGGTATCCACATGGGGTCTCTGCCTGCAGCCAACCCAGGGTTTCCCAGATGAGCTAGATTTAGAGAGATTTATCTTCAGTCTGGCTCATCATGGAAAAATGCAGAAGCCACACAAGTTGTCTTTGGACTGGGCACACCATCAAGTGAATGTGCCCCAAGTTCTTCCAGTTTCGGTGAGCTTCATGGTGGGCGCGATCTCCCAGAGCTCTGGGAGGCGTGGCTCAGGCCAGGCAGAGGGAAGGGGTGCCGACTGGTTTTCGGACCCCCAGGACCCCTTGGAGGGGGTGTCCTGCCTTAGGTGCGAGGGGATGCCTCTCCTGAGGTGGCAACCAAGGGATCGAGGCTCCCCTTTGCCTCTATAGGTTCTCCCGCTGCGGCGCCTTCGGGCACAAAGACCAGATAGCTGCAGGGATCAAAAACAGCTGTAAGAAAAATTACCTTCCCCGAATGCATGGCAAAACTGTAAGTGATCGACTCTTCTTGTGATTCTCCAGTTTGGCGGTGAAGTGAAAAGTAGGGGATTTAAACTTTAAATCCCCCCCCCCCCAAGAAGCAGTGTCCAGTAAGAACTGAGAATCTGACCCTTTTTAAAACTGGCTGAAGCTCTCACAGGAGCTATTTAACTAACTGGGACTATAAAGCAGTGGCTTTTACAACTTTTGCTTATCTTCTTGAAAGTTGGAAATATAAACAATGATGGGTCGGGGAGAAAAGATGGCGGGGAAACCTAAACCTTCTCCCAAGCCTGCATTATCACTTCCGGCATCTAAGCCTGATACAAGTACAGACCTGACTGCTGTACTGGCAACGGCACTGCGACCCCTGATGGAGCAATTAAATACTGCCAACTCTAAGCTGGATACTCTCCATAAACAAGTGTCTGATGCCAACTTGAGGTCTGACCAAGTAGCAAAAGATTCCTGTACACCTTAGGGTAGTGTAGGTGCTTTTAGTTAGTGTGCGGTTTTTGTAGAAACAAAAAATTATTTTAAAAAATTGAATGTTCCTCAAAATTATGGTGATAATCTGCTCTTTGTACAGGGTGATAGTTCCTGCGTGGAAGCAAACGGTGGGAAAAAATCATAGCAGAGGTCAATTTAGTATGCTAGCAATAGTTGCATCATTAGTATTACTTAAAAAAACCCTAAAACAAAACAAAACAGGCCTCATTACATCCATTTGGTTACTGGAAGAGCAGTTGATTACGGCAATACTTTTGATTGGCTCATTTACATGTTATTCCACTGCCCATCATCCATATGTTTCTCAGACCATAACAGCTACCCCCCTCCCCCAATAAAACCTCTTGGAATGTAAGCCACAGTATAAAGGAGCGATGCAAGTCCTTAATGCAAAACTGATTTCTGTCCCCAAAGCAACAAAAATACCTTTCTCATCTGGGTTAGCAAGCCCTCAAACTCCTTCAGGTTCAGCGTTGCTCCACTATAAGAAGTGCTGTTGTTTGCCGTTCTCCCCAGCCAGTACAGGGTGACTAAAACCTGAAAGAATTCAAAGAACATTAACTGGATATTGTACGTTCAGTGACTCTGCTTAATGGCAGTTTGGTCAATATAATTTCCACTTGGCTTGATCCCATGGATCTGTTCTACAACTGGCGGGATCCCCCCTGGTGCGAGAAGGTGGCCATCGGAAGATCATTGTGCATGAGGAAAAAGTCCATTGCCCCAGGGGAAGACACTAATGGAAGATACCCAGGACCTAAATAGGGTTCTCAACAAGCCTGGTAAAAAAGTGGTCCTACCTTTTTGATAGAAGCTTAAAGGGATGTTATTTATTGTTGAAGCTTCCATGAAAAGCTTCAACTTCCCATTTCCACACTATAAAGTACTCAGTCCAGAGACGTGTTCAAGTGAAATCAGCTCATGGTTTATTGAAGGGTCAGGAACACATGTCTGAGCTGGGCTCAGGGGTCTACTTATATGTGCATCTAAACCGTGCCCCCGGCCTCACCCATACACTCTGATAGGATTACAATTAAGTCTTCCCAGATCATTGGTCCCTATTTGCATCCTGGCTGACCGACAGGTCTAAATCACAATCCGGCCAGTCTATTGTGTTCTGGAGCGAAGCTCTGCCTGCGCCTGGCCATGTGCTTGCCCCGGACCGCGTGGCCGGACCGCACGGTGGTCGCCATTAGAACACAACACACACATTGAGCCTGTACCAGACGTTTCTCCCCAGAGTCACCTCATGAAATCATGGGCCATTTTGTGAGAGATTTCATGCAAGGAAGAGATCACAAGCTGCTTTTCATGTTCTGAACAACGGGAATGGGGTTTTCAGAGCCCCAAAAGAGACTCTGGGGTAGGGCTGCCAAGTCAGCCCGGGGGTCAGGGGATCCCCCACTATAGGGGTTCCCGATCCGCCGACCGGCATTCGGCCAGCAGGGGGAACCCCGCCCCAGAAGTTGTCCGGTGAGGACGACTTCCCCTGTGTAATGATGTCACCCGGAGGTGATGTCATTACGTCGCCGTGGCGCACGCGCCGGTAAGTCGCCGGCACTTGGCAGCCCTACTCTGGGGATCCCAGTGTAGCTGCATGGAATGATGGGCTGACTGGGGTCATAAACAGAGTTGCTCTTTGGCATCCTCCAGTTCTATGGCCTGTGAGGCCCCCAGCCCCTGGCTCTACCAGGGAGCCGGGTGGTCTGAAGCAGACGAGAAGATGACTAGAGTGATATTAGCAGATGGCTCAGGATAAACCAGACAGAGCATGTCACAGAGCCCGTTGGCAGGCCTATGAGGTGGTGGTGATGGCACTGAAGAAGACATTCTTCTCTGCTATTGTAATGTACCATGCGGAATGGGTACAATGGTGCCTCCCATGTGCTCCTGTAATGGCGACCGCCACATGGCCAGAGCACATGGCCAGGTAGTGACCTGAGCTTTGGCCAGGGTGAACAAGAGAGGTACGGATCCTAAGTGGCCACCAATAAGGAACCTAGGTTCTCCTCAGGGAACCTATGATTAGCAACGTAAATGTAAGACCCTATCGGGTCGTTTGGGTGCGGCCAGAGGTCTGGCTCCGGCCAGCATAAAAAGCGGGCCCTGGAGCCCTTTTGGCATGCCTCATCCGACCATCAATAAAGAGCTTGCTGTGCTGAAATCACTACCACTGGTCTCCCAACCCCAGTACTTTCCACTGGCGACGAAGGTGGGATGCTCGTGAGCGACTCTCCAGCCGAACCGAGCAGCACCGCGCAGAGCCCCGATCCATCAACACCTGGCACCGCTAGGCTCCAGTGCTCCGCAGCACCACCGATCGCCCCAGAGGACGCCGCTCCCCGCACCGCTCCCAAACCGGTTCTAATGGCTGACGCTTCAGGAAACACTGCAGCTTTCGACCCCTCCAAACCCGAGCAATGGGATGCCTAGTTCAGCCACCTCAGGTTTCTCCTGGAAGTATGGGGAGTCACCGACCCGGGTAAGCTGGAGCCCTTTTGGCATGCCTCATCTGACCATCAATAAAGAGCTTGCTATGCTGAAATCACTACCACCGGTCTCCCGACTCCAGTACTTTCCAGCCAACAATTAGGGTTGCCATCCCCCAATGGGGACAGTGGTTTACCCGGTTTCCAGGCCCCCAATCTGCTGCTACTTAGCCGGCTGGTGGGGGGCCCTGCCCACGAACAGCCCCACCTGCGCTAATGTACCTGGCGCGATGCAGGGCCTGTTGCAGGGGGGATGCTCTAGCATCTGACAAAAAACTCGATGGTAACTAGGACAGCAGGCTGAAGCCCCCCGCTGGCAGCAAGTAGGAACCTGGCAACCCTGCCACCGAGGCATCAGACGCACAATTGTTTAAAGTGGTTCATGACTTGATAACACCCAAGTCCAACCCTGCCGATGATGAAAATTTGGCCCCCAGATGTGATGCTTTTGCAGGGCCATTTGCTGACAAAATCTCATCCATCCATTCTGATTTGGAGGCCAAGTCGAGTGCAGATCTGGTGCCTGAGCCTGCTTGCCATTTTGTTATAATTTCAGATGGCTGCTGGCCGGGTCCTTGGAGTGTGAGGGCCACTGCTTGCGTTCTGGGCCCAGCCCCATCCTGGCTTTTAAAATCTTGCTGAGAACATGTATTGGAGCCATTAGTGGAATCCATCAATTCCGCCCTGATTGAGTGGGCTCTCCCTAGGCCTTTGAAGGAGGCAGTTTTTAGCTTGCTGCTCAAAAAGCCTTCACCGGCTAGGGATGAGGTGGCCAGTTGCAGGCCAGTCTCCAGTCTACCTTTTCTAGGGAAGGTGACGGAGCATGTGGTGACAGAGGAGCTCCAGGGGTTCCTGGATGACACATCTGCCCATTTCAGTCTGGGTTCAGGCCTGGGTTGGATACTGAGACAGCTTTAGTTGTACTGCTGGTAAATCTTTGTTCAACGCTGGACAGGGGACAATCTCCCCTGTTGATACTGTTGGACCTCTCAGTCGCCTTTGACAGAGCTGACCACTCCATTCTTACCCACCAGCTTGAATACGGAGTCGGTATTGGCACAGCCCTTCAGTGGTTTCACACTTTTCTGTCTGACCAGAGGTGCAGAACCAATTGGGTGGGATTCATCTTGTGGAACGACAGATGGTTCTATGCTCTCACCAATGCTCCCTCTAAGGTGTGTAGTCTTGTGAGCAAAAATTCTACCTTGTGAGCGACTGGCATTCAAGTTGTGAGCAAGCGATTTGGCTGCTGCATAAATTAGCTTGCTCTGGAGCCATCCTCCCTGAGCCAAGGCAAAAATGTGTGAGCCAGAGGCTTAAAAACTGCGAGCTAGCTCACACTAACTCAGCTTAGCCACAGGACTCTATTCCCTCACCCATGCTCTTTAATACACACATGAAGCTGAGCGAGACTGTATGGAGCTTTGGGGTTGGGTGCCATCAATATGCAGATGACCCCAGCACTATATTTCATTATCCAAGCCTCCAGATGTGTCCGTCTTGGTTCTGAACAGGTGGTTTGAGAACATAAGAACATAAGAGAAGCCAATGTTGCAGTAAGCCAATGGCCCACCCAATCCAAAACTTTGTCACACAGTGGCCAAAAAACACCAGGTGCCATCAGGAAGTCCAGCAGTGGGGCCAGGACACTAGAAGCCCTCCCACTGTTCCCCCCCCTCGAGCACCAAGAATACAGAGCATCACTTGCCCCAGACTGAGATTTCCTATCTATACCTTGCGTCTAATAGCCACTGATGGACCTCTGCTCCATATGTTTATCTAATTCCCTCTTGAAGCCGTCCATACTTGTAGCCGCCGCCACCTCCTGTGGCAGTGAATTCCATGTGTGAATCACTCTTCCGGTGAAGAAGTGCTTGCTTTTATCTGTTCTAACTGACTGCTGAGGAATTTCATGGAGTGCCCATGAGTTCTTGTATTGTGAGAAAGGGAGAAAAGTACTTCTTTCTCTACCTGCTGTATTCCATGCAGAATCTTACAAACCTCTATCATGTCATCATCAGTCATCATTTCTCCAAGCTAAAGAGCCCCAAGCACTTTAACCTTTCTTCACAGGGAAAGTGTT
The DNA here is from genome assembly GCA_029233225.1 of Lepidodactylus listeri. Taxonomy (NCBI): domain Eukaryota; kingdom Metazoa; phylum Chordata; class Lepidosauria; order Squamata; family Gekkonidae; genus Lepidodactylus; species Lepidodactylus listeri. Next base: position 104,308,045 of record JARCFY010000009.1, on the reverse strand, counting down.
CCAACCCTTTTATCATTCTAGTTGCCCTTTTCTGCCCTTTTTCCAATGCTAGAATATCCTTTCTGAGATGCGGCGACCAGAACGGTACACAGTATTCCAAATGAGGCTGCACCATCGATTTATACAGGGGCATTATGATACTGGGTGATTTGTTTTCAGTTCCCTTCCTAATAACCCCCAATATAGCATTGGCCTTTTTTTACTGCAGTAGCATACTGTCTCAACTTGGAAACAGTGAGCGTAATGTTATTGAGTTCAACATTTGTATAAATAGGGTCTTGCCCAAAAAGACGGACACAACCACTTTTAACTTTAAAGGGGTAACTTCTCTGATATGAGGGAATATGTGAGGAGAAAACTGAAAGGAAAAGTAGAAAGGGTCAAAACCATTGAGGAAGCTTGGAAACTATTTAAAATTACAATCCTACCACTGAGCCACTCAGGACAAACCCAAATACTTTGCTCCTGAGAACAATCATGGATAGTGTTGCCAGCCAGTGTTCCCTCTAAGCTGAGTTAGTGTGAGCTAGCTCACAGTTTTTTAGCCTCCAGCTCACAGATTTCTGTCTTACCTCAGGAAGGATGGCTCTGGAGCAAACTAACTTATGCAGCAGCCAAATCTCTTGCTCACAACTTTAATGCCAATAGCTCACAAAGTAGAATTTTTGCTCACAAGACTCCACAGCTTAGAGGGAGTATTGTTGCCAGCCTCCAGGTAGAGGCTGGAGATCTGCTGCTATTACAACTGATCTCTATGTGACCGAAATAAGTTCCCCTGGAGAAAATGGCTGCTTTGCAAGGAGGAACTACTGTCGACTGATCACGCACCATTCCTTTGTGCTTGTTTTTTTTCTCCTTTAAAATAACACCTTGTTTTTTTTCTCCTTTAAAATAACATTGGGAAGGGCTGAAGGATTAAATTTCCCTACCTGTTTCTGTGTGGCCACGATCCATTTATAGTCAGGGGACTTACCCAGTGTAAGTCAATGCAATCAATAGAAGACATCAAATAAGCCACGTGATAGGAGTAAGGGTACAGAAATTGGGGGGGGGGATCAAGTATTATACATGATATGATCTGAGTTGGGACTCTGTAGCTGCATAGTTGATTTTTACAATTTTTACAGCTGAAAAGCCCCATAGTGGGGAGGGGACCACATCTTTTTCAAACCAGGCCAAACGCCACTGCCTCAGCTCCTTCCCCACAGTGGGGAGAAAACAACGAAGACAACGCCTACCCCGAGGAGGAGAAGGAAGACAAGGAGAAGGCGAGGCACCGGGACTTAGGCTTTCTGGCCCCTGTGCAAAATGATGAAGCCGACACTGAGGAGGAGGAGGAGGAGGAGGAGGAAGACGAGGAGGAGGTGAAGCGCTGCTGCCGCTCGTCCGATCCTAAAGTGACACCCGCCTCACCGCCTCCTCCTAATGCTGCCTGAGGGGAGCTGTGCCCGGCCTGCTCTAGCCCCTCAGGAGCCCTGCAGTCGCTCCTTCGCGGGGAGGGCGGAGCGAAAGGGAGAGCGCACCTGGTGCGGCTCTGCTGGGAAACGGAAGAGACGCTGCCGCGCCAAGCGTGCTCTCCCCATCGCTTCCCCCCCCCCCACAAAGAAGTGACTGCGGGGCTGGAGAAGGTCGGGCGCGGCTCCCCTTGGGCAACAGGAGGCAGTTGCGGTGAGGCGTCCCTTTCGTTTCCCTGCAGAGCTCCACCATGCCAGGCGCGCTCTCCCCTTCACTCCCCCCTCCTCGCGAAGCAGCGACTGCAGTGCTCCTGAGGGGCCAGAGCAGGCTGGGCGCAGCTCCCCTCAGGCGGCGGGAGGTGGCTGCGGCGAGGTGGGCGCTGCTTCAGGATCGGACAAGCAGCAGCAGTGCTCCACCTCCTTCTTGTCTTCCTCCTCAGTGTCGGCTTCATTGTTTTGCGCAGGTGCCAGAAAGCCTAAGCTCCGCCTGACAGTCTGAGCGCTGATCCCCGAGGTCCTGCCCCACAGAGGGGAAATTTCAGAGCTGGGTGGCTCCAGGCATGCTGGGGAAGGGCTCAGGACAGGCCGCAGGCACGGTGCACTGTGGCAAAGGGCTTTTGGTGAGGGAGGGGGCTGGGGCAAGGGAGGGGGACTGGGGCAAGGGCCGGAACGCCGTTCCAGTGCGTTCCGGCAGAAAAATAGCCCTGGGCATACCCCCAATAACTGTTACAGGCACTCCTCCCCGGTTGCCTTGTTATGTCATGTTTGTGTGTTTATACGTTTTCAACTGTTTATTTTATATGTGCTACATTTTAAATGCTGCTTTAATATTGAAATGTTGTGATCAGTGTTCCCTCTGAGTCAGTGTGAGCTAGCTCGCAGTTTTTTAGTCTTCAGCTCATACATTTTTTAGCTCAGGAAGGATGGCTCCGGAGCAAACTAATTTATGCGGTAGCCAAATTGCTTGCTCACATCTCTCATGCCAGTGGCTCACAAAAGTAGAATTTTTGCTCACCAGACTCCACAGCTTAGTGGGAGCATTGGTGTGTCACTCCAGGTTCTCACTCTTTCCTCAGAGTGTGGCGCACACTTGGCTTAGACACACTGTTCCGTCTGCTCTCCAGCCTGGTTGTGGAGCCTCTATTCATCTCCCTTCCCTGCCCTGCCCTACCATTTAACCCCAGCCCCAGCCCCCTGCCCCACCACTACTACCGGGGCCAGGGGTTGGAGCACCACCCCTCCCTATCTCCTGCCCCACCTTTGGCCACTTCCCTCCAGCCTGTCACTGGCCAACGCTTGAGGGAGTTCTGGCTGGGCTTTTCCTCCTCGGCCTCTCCTCTGCCCCACAATGCCTGGCCTGACCCCTTTCCTGTCTTGCCTCCGTCATCCCACTTGGCTGTCACTGGCCATCACCGTGGCTGCTCTGGGGGCTGCTCTGGGGGCTTCTGCAGGGGTTTACCCCTCCCTTGTTGCTTTGGCACTGGGTGATTCCACTGGCTGACACCCACCACTCTGTGGCCCGGGGAAGAGGCAGAGGGGCTGGCCTTCGGCTGCAGCAGCTGGCATTCTCCCAGGGTGTTAGGCCTCGACCCCCTCCTGCCTTGGAAGGACAAGCTTGGTACCATTCCGGAAGCTCCAGCAATGCCAACGGGGGGTATTTGAGGTATGGCGGGGGGGGGGGGCAGAGGACTCTCCCATTCAGCTTTTGCAGCTCGAGGGAGGGCCCTGGCCTTGCTGTGGGCACTGCATCCGAGGCCAGCCCGAGCTCAGACACCCAAAAGCATTATTGGACACAAAATCAGTGGTGGCACAGACAGGTAATGAACCTCTAGTGATGAACTAGGCAACAGGAAAGGGGTAAAGGGCTGCCCCACTGATCCTCATTCCCTCTCCTGCCATCAGAGCCGTATTAAACCATGGCCAGGCCCCTAGGCTTTCAGGTATTTCGGGGCCCCTCTGGCGACTTTACAGGCTGCCTATGAAACCACAATAACATTGCCCCAGCAAAAAAAAGAAGAAGAAATAAAATTGATGGGACCCTAGTCCCTGCAGGGACCCTAGGTTTCATCCTAGGCAGCCTTACGGATAATACAGCCCTGCTGACTGCCTCTGCAAGCTGGGGCTTTGCAGCCCACGTCTGAGCCTAACCAGACTGCTGCTGGCACCTTCCTCCTAGGCAACGACCTCCCCTCTTTTGCTCTTCACCTCCCAGCAGGAAGTCAGTGCTGGAAACTTCAATTTATGCTTGAGGAGAGGGGCAGCAGGCAGATGCCAGGAAGGAGACGGCTCAGGATGCAGCAACAAAGCACCCCCTGGGAACAGGAGGGAGTATAAGGCGCAGGTGGCTGCCCATCTACAAGAGGGATGGAAACTCAATCCCTGGGAAAGGCACCCAGGAGACAAGACAACTGACTATGACAGTCTGACCTGTCTGCTGGTTTGAAGGGAGGGACACGGACCTATATCACAGAGCAAGCGCACTATCAGACAGTTAAGAGATTAAAGCAGAAAAGGCTGAAATAGATTTTTAGGTGACTATGGCTGGTAGCAGCCTGGAGAGCCCATATTTAACCTATGCTCATCTTGGATTTGGAACCTAAGCCGTGTTGGCCATGGTCAGAACTTGGATGAGAGGCCGCCAAGGGAGACCAGAATTACTCTGCTGAGGAAGGCAATGGCGAAGCACCTCAGCTCCTCTCTTGCCTTGAATACACCTGTGGTCGGGAATGCCAAGAATCAGTTGTGACTCAATGGCACATTCGTCTTGTAAGCCAGTAGAACATTATTTGATACACTCCTATGAACTTTGATAACATAAGTTTGACCTTTGGGACTTGATTCGCTGCCTAAGGCAAAAGCACTCTCTACAGCCATGAGAGGCTCCAGCCCACAGCGGGAGACTTCCTCCAAAGCTCACAACTGCATGAGAAATCAACCTCCATTTCAAAGGTATATCTCTCAGGAAGAGCATGAGAATACACCTCAAAGAACACTCTCAAGAAGAACTTGAAATGCATTTCAAAGAAGCTCTTACATCTACCGCACATGAGAGCCACCATTCTACAGGACCAAGACTCCATTTCAAAGAGTCCTTTTCTCTCTACACTGGCCTCCTCTCACACCTGCCCCCAGCTATTCCAGTAAAGAGATTAGTCGCCTAGCAACTGATTACTGCCCATCAAGTGACCTGGCCGAAGCCATCACGAAGCCATCATGGGACCAGAGAATGGCGCCAAGAAGACTGACCAGTTGACCAGGTGTTAGTTCCTGATTAGCATTTTAGTGTTGCAATATTGCCCACTCCTTCCTGCCCCCTCCTAACTATGACACTAACCAATAGGAAACCTAGAAATGACGGACAACCTACTGGGTGTGACAGTGGGACGTGGTCAGCGCAACCCGCCCAAATGCCACCTGTTAAAAGATCTTGCCCAGCAAGAATCTTCTCTCCAAGCTTCCTTAGCCCTAGCTTTTAGCTCTCCTAGCTTTCACCCCTAACCTCTAAGTATCTGGATTCCATCTTGAATCCCTGGTTTGTGCAGCTAGGACCGGAGTGTGTGTTTACAGGTTCAGACCTTGCTCCTTAGATCTTCCAGCCACCCTTCCTCTATTCTTCTCATGGAAGAGACTCAACCTCTACCAACCCAGGTAATGTGATTCCCCTCTCAACGGTATTCCTGCTCATGCAAACATGCTATTTTCTATCTGATTTCCCCTAGACTTCTGTATGTATATGGTTCTATTGTTTTTCTTGTATGCCTGCTTAATATTTTATAGTAAACATCATTTATAGAAACCGCCTTGCTTCATACCTATTTACTTAGAACTACCGGGGAGGTGGGACCTTGGTATATTTGGCAAGAACCCGTTATAGTGCCGATTGCTACACGTAAACCAGAGCAGTCAGGCCAACAGTCTTCTCTACTGTGTCTGGTACCATTGCTGTGGGGACTGGGACTTGATACAGTGTACAGAGCTACTCTGCGCATGTTGGATGATAATTCCTTTTCTAGCATTGTCTCAGCAGCACAAGGATATTCTTCAGTAGGAAAGGCCTAGTTTGAAACCTTGGCTAATCTACTTACTTAGATATTTTTACCCTGCTTTTCTCCCCAGGGGAGACCAAAGCAGCTTACATCAGTTTTCTGTCTTCCCCCATTTTATCCTCACTCCAACCACCCTGTGAAGCAGGCTCAGCTGAGAGACAGTGAGTGGCCCAAGGTCACTCAACAGGGTTTTGATCCTGGGTCTGCCGTGTCCTAGTCTGATGATACTATAACCACTGCATCACAGGGTAACACATGTAAGGGAAGCTCCAAAGGAAACTAAGGGAGAAATACACATCTATGGACAACAGAGTTTCCCATTTAAAACAGAACAAAGTTTGAGTCCAGCGGCACCTTTAAGACCAACAAAGTTTAATTCTGGGTATAAGCATTCATGTGCATGCACACGTCTTCAGAATACAGATGAAAGCTTCTACCCAGAATTATACTTGGTTGGTCTTAAAGGTGCCACTGGACTCAGACTTTGTTCTGTTGCTTCAGACCAACAGGGCTACTCACCTGAATCTATTTCCATTTAAAATGTCTTTGCATCTAATTCCAAAACGGGTGAAGTAAATCAGGACATTTTCAAACGAAACTCTTTAAAAAAATCAAGTGCCCCTGGGAACTCTGGTTAAATGTTACATCAGAGTGGATGTAAGCCTTATTAAAGTCAGCAATGGAATGGGGGGGGGGGGGGGGCGGGCGCACACTAAGGCTGTGGTCACATACACTAAATAATCCACTTTTAATCCACTTTCCAACTGGATTTTGCCAGTTCACAAGTAAAATCCAGTTGGAAAGTGCGCTGAAAGTGGATTGACAGTCGATTATTTAGGCTGTGGTCACACGGCAAGTTTATCCTGATTTGTTCCCACTATAGTTTGATCTGGAATATTTTTTTGGGGGGGGGGGGTTGGGATGACCACACATCTTCTCCCCTCACCCCCCCCCCCAAAACCACAAGCATTGCACGACAAGGCTCTGGGTACCGTCTAGATAGCTGCGCCACCACTTGGATGGTGCTGCGTGAGTTTTTTAAAAATTTGCTTTGCGCATGCGCATATGCACATGGCCGAATCACCACCCCCACCTGGACTCACCATACTCCCTTGTTTTTACAGGTTTCCCCCCTCCCGAACAGCGAACAAATGGAACCGGTATCATACTACCAAGCACTGGAGTCTATATGTGCGCTTGGATGTTTAAACACTGAATTTATTCAGCGCAGGATTGTTCATGCACACAAAGGAAGCTGGAGAAAAAAAAACCCTCATTGTGCGAAAGACGGTCAGATGATCTAATCGCAATCATTGCAACAGATGGCTGTCCAGATTGGTGAAATCGCGGATTCAGTGCACAAATACCAAGAAAGTACTTGATTTTCCTGGTGTCGGAAAACTTGCTAGGGAACCAGGAGGACTGTACGAGTGAGCCC